>CM061240.1:75186871-85186871 GCA_030848705.1 Heracleum sosnowskyi
TAACTGCATGTATGTCGATTTCAGGGCTGTGATGCATCCATTCTGTTAGATGGCCCCAAGTCGGAGAAAAGTGCAGCACAAAACTCAGGGGTTGGTCCTGGAGTATATGTGGTCATCGACACCATTAAGAGGGTCTTGGAGGCAAGGTGTCCCGGAGCAGTCTCATGTGCAGATATCCTCCATCTTGCGACTAGAGATGCTCTGCATTTGGTACGTTTTCTCTTGTATTCCAATTGTATACCTATCTTTAGATTATATGCTTTAATTCATTAATCTTCTAATCATTTTTGTCATTCCTAACCGTTTTTAAGCTAGCTAGCTACTGATATCAGTAATTTCAAATTCGTGTTCTGTTTCTCAACATATTCATTCTATCATCTATAAAAGAACAGTGGTAGTTGGTTAGCAAAAAAAAAAAGAACAGTAGTAGTTTTACTTTGGAAGTAATTCAATCATCGATTCCAAAATTATACTATGCAGTCAGGTGCACCGTCATACCCTGTTCTCTTAGGAAGAAGAGATGGATTCGAATCAAATGCAGCTTCAGTAAATCTTCCATCACCCTCCATTTCCTGGCAAGCAGCTCTGGCATTTTTCAAATCCAAGGGTCTAGATGTTCAAGACATGTCTACACTTTTGGGTAATCAATCTAACTTTCTGTGTTTCTTCTATTTATTATAACTGTAAGATAATCTGATGCAAAATAAATTATTATTTCGATTAAAGAACACACATTTTGTTTCTTTCCGATGTCTCATAAATATACGTACTACTTTGAAACAAATTCTTTTGAACTCGATGATTTGTAATTCAGGAGGGCACACAATGGGCAACACACATTGCTCCTACATTCTTGATCGTCTCTACAACTTCAACAGTACAGGAAAACCAGATCCAACAATGAATAAATCTCAACTACAAGACTTACAAAAGGCATGCCCGTTGATAAATAAAAAGAGACAAAGCCAGCAGCTCGTGTTTCTTAATCCAGACGGTGGCAACACCTACAAATTCACCAATTCTTACTACAAAAGAGTGCTTGCAAATAAATCTATTCTTGGAGTTGATCAGCAGCTACTCTATGGCACTGACACCAACGAATTGACAGACGAATATGCAAATTATTTGAAGATTTCCGCAAGGGTTTTGCTTTATCTATAACTCGAATGGGAAGCATTCAAGTGTTGACAGGAAACAAGGGAGAAATACGCCGAAACTGTAGAGTCAGAAACAAGTAGTAGCAGGGCTATTTTCCTAGCCAGTGTTTTATTCATAATAAGCTAATAATAACTGTAAAATGCCATCTTGGCTTGACGCAAATTTCATGCAATGAGAAGTACTAATGACATCAAAGAAAGTTTATCTTGTTTCTTCAGTCTATCTGTAATTATAACTTTCACCAAAACAATTTTAACACCGCGTAACAAGGGGACTGAACCACAGATAAAAAGAGAAAAATGAATAGTTTTTACATTTTCTGCTGTACAAAACATCATCAGAAGTTGAATTAAGGCTCTATTAGATAATCTAGGGAAGATATCAAAATAGAAAACATCTACGTAAACACCCATGTTTCAGTTATAACTGTGAAAGCCCTATACTTAAAATGCTAAATTCATGTTTGAATTATTTTCTAAAAATTACAAAGTCTAATGCAGTCAACCCCCCCACCCCCCCCCCCCCCCCCCCCCCCCCCCCTCCATTGGCCATACTAAGAGCTGTTTAACTTGCCACAGCCTAATGCAGTGTTCAACTTGCCACAACCTAATACAGTGTTCAACTTGCCCCTAAAATCTCCACAAGTAAGATCATAATGATTTACAGCAAGAGAAAATCTAGGGGGTGCCTGAGTTCTCAGTCTAGTCACCAAATGTTCAAACCCTTTTTTGGCCCTTCTAAAATCACAACAATTTAGCAACATGTAAACAAAGCACATATGCACCCATCAAGTGAATTCAAGGAATATTTCGTAAATTTAAGCTGTTGCAAAGTGAATATGTATAGATCCAAATAGCGCGTTACAATCCAATTACTCCAGAACTGACATAGTTTGATAATGTACAATACTATTATCTGAGAAAAATACGATATTAACAAACACAGACAATAATGCTCGACATCAGCTGCTGTAGATCAGACTGAGAAGGTTGTACCTGAAATATAATCAACACTAATGAGAAAATCTGCCCTATACACTTTCTAAAATATGACATCATACACTAAAAAAAAAATATTATTCTACGACAAGCCAAGCATTATCGTTTTAAAGTAAGTTCCCCAAATCTCTGTATAACCTTGTAAGTAATCTACAACAACAAAAATTATATAGCTTGCAAACCAAAAACTCTCAAATAAATGGTTTCATACTTGAATATTCTAGGGAGGAACATAGACTAACATAGAACATAGAACATGAAAACAAGACAAGTACAATAGAGACCTATACTATATCCCAGTTATAGATTTCACTAGGTCATGTAAAGTGACATAGTCACAATGTGTAGGCTTGTTAATAGTGGTATTCAGACATGGCTTGAGCCTAACAATCTCCCTCAAATTGTGAGTAAGAAACTTAGGCACAATTTCATGTCTGATAACAAGCCTAACTTACATAAAATGAACCATACTTCAGAGAAAATGTACATTATGAACATGATTTGATGACAAATAGAAAATGACAGCTTACAGATGATTTTTCTATTGCTGAACAGCTTCAGATTCCATTTGCTTTTCTAGATAATCATCATAAACTTTCTTCTTCCTAGCTTCTTCCCTTCTGTTCATTTCTGAAATGGCTACGAGAATTTCATCCCTTGCAGTCAATTCTTCCAAGAGAGGGGAGTCTTCTAAATCTTCAACAACAGTCTTCAGAGCACTTTCTACATATGAGTCAAGGAATTCCATCCTTATTTTGCTTATCCCTCCATTTTTATTTCTGTACTCAACTACATAAGGATTTAGCTTCACTTTGCATAGCCCTTTCTTTCTTAACTCCATAGCCCTCTCTTCTATTTCTGCCATCTCCTTTTCTTTCTGAATCCTCTTTTCTTCATTCCTCTTCCTTAGATCTTCTTGATAATCAGAGTGCATTTTCAGATACCTGGCAATCTCTATCTTCCACATTCTTTCTTCTTTTTCCTCAAAATTCAGCAAGGCATTGATCCTTTCAAGCTCATAAGTTGGAAAATATTGCCGGCTTCCAGTCTTCATCTCTTTCTCCCTTCCATCAGTGTATTTAATCTCTAGATGATCTTGTTTCACTTTGACTTCAAAGATTCTTTGGGCTCTCAGGAATGCCAGGGCTTCTTCATCATAATCTTCATCTAGAGGAGGTACATTCAGCCCAACAACATTTGTGATCACTCCATTTCTCTTTGTTATTCTTGTTCTTTTCGCTACACTTTTGACTTTCCAGTGCTTTACTTGTGGTAGCTTTCTTGAACATGGAGATTTAGCCTTCAGTGCCACATCATTTGGAAGTAGTTTTAATCCTTTCCCTTTGATCCACTGCAACACTCCACTAGCTGTGACTTTCTGAAAGTGTCTTTTAGATTTTGTTGTGGTGGCTTCTCTTTTCTTCTGTGGCAAATCAGTTTCAGAAGCCTTGGATCTAGATTTTGGAGGATCATTACTAACAGTATCCACCCTAGACTTAGAGTCTTGTTTTGTGGTTAAGATACTGCTAGCAATGTCATTGGCTTGCTGATTTCCACCTTTTCTCTTTTCAGTTTCTTTCTTTCTTTGAGTGTCCTTCTTGTCTTTGTCAGCATCTTTGGATCTTTTGGATGATTTTCTTCTGCTGTTTTCACTTTTCTCATCCTTATCACTCCTTTGTTGACTTGTTCTCCTGCTGCTCTTATCCTCATCATCCTTATCATCTTTCTTTTCATTTCTTGCTTTGATTGATTCAGGTATTCTGCCATATGTGAGAAATGTTTGCAGAACTTGAATTATCTTTAGCTCTTCTGCAGTCCTGAATCCCCTCTTCGCTCTTAGCATTTGAACCACTTGATTGATCTTGCCTTTGTTCTTCATTTCCAATTGAGCAGGAATCGCCAATTGATCAATGGAGTTTGACTTGGTGAGACTTTGGAATATTATGGTTCTAGGATTTAAAATGACCTCAGACAGCCTCAAGAATTGATCATGCTTCAGTTCATCATATAACCTTTTGTTGTTCTCCCCTTTTCTTTCAATAAGCTCCAGTAGTGTATCCAGTTCAGTGTACTTCAAGGTGTCTAGAGTTTCAAAGGACAAATTCCAGATGCAGTTGCCTTTGGAGACCATGAGTATCTCTCTCAGATGCATTTCTTTCACTTTCCTGACTACTATTGTAAGATATTTGATTTCTTCATTGAGCTTGTTTCTGTAGTCCAGGGTTTTACCTTGTACACTGATTTTTATGGCTTTCAGAAACTCCAGGAAGGCTTTATCATGATTGAGGTTTGAGTTGGCAACTTCCTGTAGCTTGGCCTCAGTGACAGTATCAGCTTTGACTGGTTGAGCATTTGATGTAACTTGAGGAGCATTTACATCCATGGGCATAGTTCCAGGATAGAAGGTTGAAGTGACAGTACTCTTCTGGCCATCCTTACTGGTGATAGAGACAGTAGGAAGGGTAAGAGGCTTTAGATCTTTTTATGTTATTTTGCCCTTTAGCTTTTGCTTGGCTAATGTTCACCCTCTTTTTTCCAGACTTATGCTTTCTATTTCCTTCTCCCCCTTAGGCTTGGGATCAGACAAGATGTCTTGAGCTTCACCAGGAATAGGTAGATTCATGTTTTTCATCATTGTTGCCATTATTTGCTGCTAGACTAGCAAGATATTGGAGGTTGTATTGCTTTGAGTATCCAGTTTTGAGTTGAGGAGCTCCAAAGAATGAGAAATCCCTTGGTTTTCAGATTTTAGCTCAGCCACTTCTCTTTCCAATCTATCAACCTTGGAGAAAAGTTGCTCAGACTTGAATGAGTTGAAAAACTGGTCCTTAATCTTGGAGAAGTCAAACTTGGTGATGTTGGAGATAGGAACCTCATCCACTAGCTTGTCACCATACTGATTCTTCCACATGACTGAGATCATGGAGTTGGAGTTGATGTTGGATTGCACTTGATTCTCTAGCTTGGTGGACAACTTCTTGAGATTATCAGGGACCAATGCTAGAGTGCAATCCATTTTGGTGACATTCTGAGCAATTTTCTGCACTTCCTTGAGGATGCCATCTACCTTGGGAAAATCAAAGAGATAAGAGTTCCTGAGTTTTACCAAAGATTGGTCTGTCTCTTCCTTGATAGTTGAGATTTCTGATTGAAGACCATTCCCAAGGTAATGTAGAGCCTTCAGCTGACTTTTGTAGACTTCATTTACTGCATCAAAGACTTCTGCAGGAGAAAGATTCTTGGCATTTGATCCCAAAGAGGTAAGATATTCTTCCCTGATAAAGGCTAGTGCATCCTTGAGCTTTATTGACCTTTTGGCATCCACATTGCCATCCTGTTGAGCCTCATCTATTATCTTCTCCTTCTGTGCCTCAACATCCTCCTTATGACATAACAGAATTGCTTCATAATCTTTATTTGGAAGGCCAGCTGTGAGGAGATGTTGGGCAATTTTTGAGAACTCATCAATCTATGCCATATGTAAGCCTTGGAGGGCTTCTTCCGTCAATTGAATGGGCACATAGGATGATCCTGAAGGCCTGTCATGTTGCACAGACTTCAGCCATTGAGACATTGTGGCCTGAGCCAAGTGAGAGCTAGTGCTAGGCACTTCTGTCACAGATGAGGGTTTTGTAACAGGGATGAAGTTTGTTTGAGTCTCCTCCAGCCTTGGAATGGCTGTAGAGTATGACGTTGTCTCCATTGAAATGGGATGAGTTACAGCATCATCTCTATTTACTCGTGAAGGCAAGTCCAAATCCCTGAGGATTGGAGAAGTTGGCACAGAGTCTCCAGTAAAAACTGGTGAATCCTCTATGTTTGTGTTGGTGTCATTAGAATATGCCCCAGCATGCATTTCCTGACCAACAGAATGGGGGTCCTAGGTGGTGAGCACAGTGTCAAGCACCATGTCACTTGAAAGGGGCTCATTCACAGAATCAAGGAGTGAATGATCAAGTGTAGGATTGTCATTGGAATGACTTTCCTGTATTGAAGAAATTTGTGCTATTGTAGATTCTAAAAGAGAAGAGGAGTTTAGACTTGATTTTGGCAACTCCCCCTGAGAAATAGGAGGAGTTTCAATATTGATGTGCTCTCCACTCTGTGTAGTTCCACCCATTTGTTCACCTGAGTCAAGAGTGAGTTCTTGACCCTGTGCTGACTCTGTACAAATTATAGTGGGGAGACTACTCTTTTCAATACCAATGACATGTTGAGAGGCCATTGATAGTAATAGGTTTACCCCTTTTATCACATCTGAATCCTGTTGGGAGGATTCAGTGGTGGCTATATGTTTGGATTTCTTTCTTTGTCTGGTGAGCTGTGACTCAGGTTCTTCACTACCTAAATCTACAGTATCATCAATTATTGTAAGGGCTCTCTTCTTAGTCTTCTTTTTAGTAACAACAACCTTTTGAGAGGTTGGTGCAGTTGGCTCCCTAATAACTAGTGTACTGTTTGCAGGGGGGTCACTGGATGGGATAGGAAGGCTTGGGATAGACTCTGAGGCTCCATCAGTCTTAGCCTTCCCTTTCTAGGAAAAAGAATGATATATGGGCTTATCAAGGGTGTAGGTTTCGAATGTGTCTTGCATATGCTTTGTCACACTCAAAACCACAACCACTTGATTCCTAGTGTCCAATGTACCAAAAATGACTTTGGACATGGACTTAGGATAGGCCAATTTCGATGTGTCTATCCCTTCTACTTCATGCAATTTATTATCTAAATGATTTAAAATGCATTGAATAAAACGAGGGTAGAAGATTTCATTACCTCTGCCACGTGGAGTCTTACCTAATCTTTGAGCCAATTCACGGATGATGATTGCTCCAACATTGATCTCCTGATTGTAGGCGAAAGAGTAGGCAAGCTTCACTGTAATGTGGCTGATTTGATCCCATCCTGTCTTTCTGCACAGGAACACTTTCTGGAGAGCATCAACTAGATAAGACCACTCCCTCCTTACATTCTTCTTATTCAGCTTCGCCATCTCAATCGTATCTGCATACTTAATAAAGGTCATGAAATCCACCATTTGCTGATCAGTTGCTTCAGCATCATGACTTTCAGTCTTAAATCCAAAGGTTTCATTTACTTCTTTTTCCCCAAACACCAATTGCTTGCCGCCAACAGTGCAACTGATCTCTTGAAATGAAGTTCCATCCTCTCTTGCCATGACAGTACAGGTTATAGTCCTCCAGAAAGCTTCCAGTATATCAACATACATCGGTGGGTTCATGGTTAAAGCTTGGCAAAGATAGGATGTGTTCAAAAAGCGTACAAAACACTTGTACCTTGGGTTTGCTTCTGTATCGGAGGGGATAGTGAGAAAGTTTGTGTCTTTGGGTATGACTAGGGGATTGGATGAACCAGTTGTTTGAGATTTGGGTGCCATTGTTGATTTTGAGATTGAGAGGAGAGGGATTAGAAATTAGGTTTAAGAGTTTAGAGTAATCGACAAGATGAAAAGATGTGAAAGTGTTTGCAAAAAGTATTTATATGACTGAGACAATGCGATATAGAGATATGAATATGTACAGACTATTTTGATGTCGTGAAGTCTCAAAATAAACTGTATCGTGAAGTCTTGCAAAGTACATCGCAAAGTCTAGAAATGAACCATGTCGCAAAGTCTGGAGGGTAGGAAATAAGATGAGACTATGCGATATAGTGTAAATACCTTGTCGAGAACTCTCTTTTGGAATTTCAATCAATTTGTCAAACATATATCAAAATTTTGAAATAAAATCAATTTAAATCAAAATTCTGTTAATGTGCGGAGACTTGTCGATATAGTTATTCTGTGTCGCGAAGTCCAATAAGTAGATCGCAAACTCAAGAATTGAACTATATCGCGAAGTCTCACAGCTTTAACAGTTTGCGATATAGGTCTGTTTAATTTGAACTAAGTCGTGAAATCTCAATATCACCTATATAGAGATGTCTTAAAAGCTCACAACTTCACAAAAAAATATGATTTTGAAAAATATGCAGTAAAATACTGAAATATTTATAAATCATATTTTAGCTAATTTTCACTCCAATCAAACAGAGCATTTAAATACAGTGAAAATTTACTGCTGCAACAATTAACTAGCATAATTACTTAGAACAACTAAATGAAGGATTGAGCATTCCAATTTCACTCATTAGTCTGTTGAAGACAACTTCATTTGGGGGTTTAGTAAATATGTCAGCTAATTGTTTCTCAGTTGGAACATAAGAGACTGCTATAGTACCATTTGCAGCATGTTCCCTAATAAAATGGTACCTTATCTCAATGTGCTTTGTAGTAGAATGATTAACAGGATTAGCAACAATGGATATTGCACTATGAAAGGCATATGTTTAGGCCTATTAAGATTCCGAGGAAACAACTTAATTTAAACAAGTATGTAATAAGTAAATAATAAGTTAATATGTCACAGGAATCTCAGATTGTTTTATCTGTCAAGAGAATGGAGAATTAAAGTCATCTACAGACTTGAAGTTATTCTACATTGAAAGAAGTTCAACTTATTGTTCAAGCCTCAGTGAAGTATTCAAGGAAGTGGATTAACTACAGTGACAGAGATTTCCAGTTTGTGACGGAAGAAGTACAGGATACAGAGTTTAGTCAAAGCTAAAGAAAAGAAGCCACAGCTTTAAATATTTTAAAGATGAAGAATTATCATTGAAGTCAGTTATTCATGAAACCAGACAGTGCATCGAATGACGACATCAATCAGTGGAATTAAATCATCTATATTCAGTGGTTTTCAGAAGATAGAGGAATGCAAGGTTTTAAAGATATCTTATTTGATTTATTAATTTAATTTAATTAATAAATTAATTCTATCAGAATTAATTTATTTATTAAATTAATTAAGTTAGTAGTTTAAATTATTTATTAACTTAATTCTATTAAAAGAATTAATTTAATCTATAATTTAATCTAACTAATTAAATTAAAAGGATTTTCTAAAATCAAACTAGTATGACCTGTTTTATTATTTTCAGAAACTCGGTATGACCTAGGTGAATAAATCGGTATGACCTTATATTAGGTTCTACCGAATTTTGTACAAGGTCATACTAAGTCCTTTTTCAAGGTCATACAATCTGCTTTTGTGGTTCTACCGAAAATTAGAAAGTGTGTTTCAGGTCATACTGATATTACAAGGTTCTACCGAGTTCTGTTGGCAGGTCATACAAGGCTTATTGGATTTGTATTAAATGTTTGACAGAATAGAAAAGAATACAGTTGAACGAAAAGAAAGACATTGAAGCATTAACTCTCAAGAACACAAGAAGCAATTAATTTCATTTCTTCTCAAGCAATTAATTCTAGTTTGTATTGTTAAATCCAAACCACTAGAAGTTGATTACTTGTATTGCTTTGATCATCTAGCGGATTTTTATCCCTAGAATTTATCTCGAACTTGCTTTTAGCATTCGATCTTTTTATTACAAATATTAGAAAAGTTCATGTCAAATTTATTCTAAATTTGTATTAATTAGTTTGAGATAAATACTTTGTAATCCATATTGTATTTGCAACACCCTTCAAGTTTAATATATGTTATATTTAACTTGAATCTTGTTTCATTTATATTCCGCATTAATTTGTTCTTAATTGTTAAATTATTCAAAGAGCAAATTTCGATAAAACGGTATAGTTTGTATTCAACCCCCCTTCTACAAACTTATCAGGACCTAACAATTGGCATCAGAGCCTTTTGATTGATATACTAATCAAAGATCCAATTGTTTGAGATTTTTTTTAACTCTGAAATTTTTATTTTTCTAAAAATCTCAAAAAATGTCTACAACTCAGAAAGTTGGTACTGTCAAAATCCCAATGTTCAGCAAGGAGCATTATTCTATGTGGAAGAAGAAAATGCTCCTATTTCTTAAGGTTGCAAATCCTAAATACATTGATGTGCTGAAGAAAGGTCCCAAACTCCCTATGATTATTGAGGAAGAGATAACAGTGGATAACGTTGTTACTAGGCCTGCTAGTATGTACCCTAAAGATCCCAAGGAGTACACTCCTGATGAGAAAGAGGATGTTACCTTGGATTCCTGTCTTCAGTTGATCCTTATTGAGAGTCTTGATCCTATCATGCATAATCATGTCCTAAATTGTGAAACTGCTAAACATATTTGGGGAACCATAGAGATAATCAATGAGGGGACAGAGGAAGTTAGGGAGAATATGCTGGAAATTCTCACTTCACAATATGAGCATTTCAGATCAAACCCTGGTGAAGGTATCTCTCAGGTTTTTGAAAGATACAACAAATTAATCAATGATCTGAATCTCAATGGGAAGCACTACACCAACAAGGAGATTAACAAGAAGTTCCTTCTTACACTTCCACCTCATTTGGAGCACAAAATATCTGCCATTAGAGAAGCAAGAGATATGAATGAGATTGCTTTGGAGAGATTGTATGGTGTTCTCAAGACCTATGAGCTGGAGCAGATTCAACAAAGGGAGCTGTATGGAACTGGGAAGATTGTTAGTACTTCTACTGCACTGGCTGCTGAAGTCCCACAGAAACTGGAAGTGAAGGTTGTTCAACCTTCCAGTTCTCACATGAATGTTATTGATGCTGAATATGGATTAACATCCATTGATCAATCTGGTGGTGACTTCTATTCTTTAGAAGAACTTGATCAGCTGGAGGATGGTGACTTGGCTTTGATAGTCAGGAAATTTGGGAAGTTTAGATTCAAGAGGAATCCCAATCTTAAGTTCAGACCCAGATTTCAGAGAGGTGGATCTTCCTCTTCAAGTGGCACAAGGGGTGGCTACAAGACTGGAACTGTGGAAAGGAGCACAATCAGATGCTACAATTGCAATGAGTTGGGTCACTTTGCTACTGAGTGCAGGAAGCCAAAGCAAGTGACCAGAAACACATTTGATTCTAGCAAGAAGAACAAGATTGGGAAAGCATATGTTGCTGAGGGAAAGAGTTGGGATGACACTGACAGTAATGAAGAAGCAGGTGAGATGGGGAACCTTGCTTTAATGGCTAAAGAGGAAAGCACTTCATCCAGATACATGTCAGAGGTAACCTTTACTGACGCTGAAATGATTTATCATCTTGGTGGCACCATAAGTTGTGCACGCACTGAAAATGATAGAATAAATCTTTTAAACACAAATCTTGAAAAGGAATTAAAAGAATTGAAACTTGTGCATGTTAATCAGGATGAACTTACTGAGAAAATTGCTTTTCTTGAGAATAGGGTTAAATGTTATATTCAACTGGAAACCATTCTCAAAGAGCAGATTAGTGAGCTTAAAACCAAAGCTAATGCCTATTACAACTCTTGTAAAACGGCTAAAGAAATTTTCAATAAACAAGCTATTGGTAATCATGTCAGTATAGGTTATGATTATAACGAGGCTATAGGATTGCTTGGTATTAATACACCTTGTAGAGTCAGAGAAGAAGGAAAGGTTGTTCCTTATATACTTAAGGGTATTGAAACACCTTTCTGTAAAGAATCCATAGCAGATCCTATGAATGAATACTCTATAATCATTGCTGAAGAGATTCGTGAAGAAGATATGGCTTTGGAAGTTGAACAGTCCAAAAAGTGTATATCTGATATTCCAGTCAAAGTTGCTACAACTAAAAAGACTAAATCAGATATCCATAAGTTGGATCAAAACAACTGTAGAACTAACATGCCTGCTATTAATTCTTCTCATAAAGCATGTGGTGTGGGTAATTGCATGTCTTGTGCTTTTAATGTTATGTATGCTTTCTTTAATAAAAAGCATGTATCTAGTGATAAGACTGCTCCACGTCAACATGTTAATAATAAGAAGCATGTTAAAACAAAGACTACTAGTCCTCCTCAGACTAGAGTGGATTCATTTATCCCTAAGCCTACTCAGAAATGTGTTAAGGCTGATTATAAATGGAAACGCTCTTATGTGAAAGAGGATGAAGTAGTTTTAGTTAGAAATGTTGTTTTGCCTGACAAAGGCCAGTTCTTTAAGTATGCCGGACCCAATCAATTTTGGGCTCCGAGGAAGGACTAATCAATCTGATATTGCAGGGAGTTAAACAGGTAAACCGTGTTATGTGGATTCTTGACAGTGGCTGTTCAAGGCATATGACCGGAGATAGAGCCCTGCTATCAGATGTGGTTGTGAAAGCTGGCCCAGTAGTTACCTTTGGAGATAACATCAAGGGTATTACGAAAGGATATGGCTGTTTGAAGTACGGAAATGTTATCATTGAAGATGTTTCATTTGTGGAAGGTCTGACGTTCAATCTTCTCAGCATCAGTCAGTTTTGTGACAGAGGATATGCTGTTTCCTTTGAAAGAGAGAAGTGTCAGATCACTCACAAGAAGAATGGAAAGCCTGCTCTTCAAGGAGTGAGGAAAGGTGACTTGTTCATAGCTGATCTGAACTCGGGATTCAAAGATGAAGTTAATTGTTTTTATGCTAAAGCTTCATCAGATGATAGTTGGCTATGGCACAAGAAGATGTCTCACCTTAACTTCAAAACCATGAACTCTTTAGTCAAGAGAGAATTGGTTAGAGGTTTGCCTCAGATGGAATTTACACAGGAAGGACTGTGTGAGGCATGTCAGAAAGGAAAGTCAAAGAAAGCTTCTCACAAGGGCACTGACACATCATCAATAACTGAACCACTTCAGCTACTGCACATGGATTTGTTTGGTCCAGTTAATGTGATGTCCATGTCAAAGAAACAATATGCACTTGTGATTGTTGATGACTTTTCTAAATTTACATGGGTTTTGTTCCTACATTCCAAGGATGAGACCCCATTCCTGGTGATTAGCCACATAAAGTTGATTGAGCTGGATTCTAGATTCCCTGTTAGAGCCATAAGGTCAGATAATGGTACTGAATTCAAAAATGCCATTCTAAATGACTTTTGTGCTGATAAAGGAATAACAAGACAGTATTCTGCCCCTAGAACTCCTCAACAAAATGGAGTAGTGGAAAGAAAGAATCGTACATTGATTGAAGCAGCTAGGACTATGCTAAGTGAGTCCAAACTTCCAACGTACTTTTGGGCTGAAGCAGCGAATACAGCTTGTTATACTCAAAATCGAACTTTAATCAACAAGGACTTAATGAAGACTCCGTATGAGATCATGAACAACAAGAAACCAACTGTCAAGTACTTTCATGTATTTGGAGCAAAATGCTTTGTGCTTATAGATGAAAATGTTAAACGTGGCAAGTTTGATGCAAAGGCACAAGAAGCTATTTTTGTTGGTTATTCCAGAAGATCTTACAGGGTCTACGTGGTTGGCAGTCACACAGTAAAGGAAAGTGTCAATGTTACTTTTGATGACACTAAGTTCCCCAGTATCCAAAAAGAAGACTCATCTGAAAAGCTGAAGTTTGATAACTTGCCAGACTCAGAATCAGATGATGAAGCCCCACCTGAAGTTATTGTTGGTGATGTTAATAACAATGATGATATTGATCATGGTGATGGTGGTGGAAACACTGGTAACAATGGAGACACCACCAACACTGGAGAAGAATCATCAAGGCAAACAGGCAACAACTCAGGGGGAGCAAATGAAGGATCAACTAGTCACTCACAACATCAAAGTGAATTTCAAGGTGAATCATCAAGGTCAAATCTTCCAAGACAGACTGTTTGGAATAGAGCTCATCCTTTTGAGCTGATCATTGGTGATCCAGATGTTGGAGTTAAAACTAGAAGTGCTTCTCAGAATGAATGTCTTTTCTCAGCATTTCTATCTAAAATGGAGCCAAAGAAAACTGAGGAAGCACTGACTGATCCAGATTGGGTGATTGCTATGCAAGATGAACTCAATCAATTTGAACAACAACAAGTCTGGAAGCTGGTACCCAGGCCAAAGAACAAGAAAGTAGTTGGTACAAGATGGGTATACAGGAACAAGCTAGATGAGGAAGGCATTGTTACAAGGAACAAGGCAAGACTGGTTGCACAAGGGTATTCTCAAGCTGAAGGCATTGACTATGATGAAACCTATGCTCCAGTGGCTAGACTTGAGGCCATCAGGATGTTCTTAGCATTTGCTGCTTATTCCAATTTGAAAGTCTATCAAATGGATGTTAAGAGTGCATTCCTGAATGGTGAACTTGATGAAGAAGTGTATGTGGAACAGCCCCCTGGCTTTGAAAATCAGGAGCTGCTGGACTTTGTGTACTTTCTCTTTAAGGCTATCTATGGTCTCAAACAAGCCCCAAGAAAATGGTATGACACTCTCTCTGGTTTTCTTTTAGAAAATGGTTTTGTTAGAGGTATCATAGACAAAACTCTTTTTTCAAAGAAACACAAAAGTGATATGATATTAGTCCAAGTCTATGTGGATGACATCATATTTGGGTCTACTAATGATAATCTCTGTAAGAGATTTGCTGAGCTTATGCAGAGTAAGTTTGAAATGAGTATGATGGGTGAGCTGAAGTTCTTTCTTGGATTGCAAGTAAGTCAAAGGTCAAATGGTATATTTATTTGTCAATCCAAGTATCTCAAAGAACTCCTCAAGAAGTATCACATGGAGGATTCAGCATCAGCAAGGACTCCATCTTCAACAGCCATCAAACTTGGAGCTTCTGACAAATCTATCAAGGTAGATGTTACAAGCTACAGAGGTATGATTGGCTCCTTACTCTATCTTACTGCAAGTAGACCAGATATTATGTATGCTACATGCTTGTGTGCAAGGTTCCAAGCGGACCCTAGAGATGTACATCTCGTTGCTGTGAAAAGAATCTTGAGATATCTTAAGGGTACACCTAATCTAGGTATCTGGTACCCTAAAGATTCTGGTTTTAATCTTGTTGGATATACAGATTCTGATTATGAAGGTAGTGTTGTGGATAGAAAGAGTACCTCAGGAAGTTGTCAATTCCTAGGAGGTAGGTTGATTTCCTGGTATAGCAAGAAACAACAAACAGTTTCCAATTCAACAGCAGAAGCTGAATATATTGCTGCTGGAAGCTGTTGTGCTCAGATCTTATGGATAAGGAATCAATTAAAGGACTATGGCTTTGCATTAGACAAAATTCCCATATTTTGTGATAATACAAGTGCCATAGCAATCTCCAACAACCCTGTGCAGCACTCGAGAACGAAGCACATTGATATCAGGTATCATTTTATCAGAGAGCATGTCATGAATGGAACTGTGGAGTTACATTTTGTACCCACAGAAGAACAAACTGCAGATATATTCACTAAATCTGTTGACGAATCCACATTTATCAAGTTAGTTGGTAAATTGGGTATGTTAAACAGTCTTAGTGATTAACAATATCTCTGTCATATTTGTTCCTTCAATAATTTCATTTTCTCTTGTCATTTAAATGATATTCTCTGCTAATTCTCATTTAATTTAATGATTACATGCTTGTGTATTTAAATATCTCTGAATATTTTATTTTCTTTAAAAATATTTTTCTCATTTTTTTTAAGTGGAGAAATGTATTTTTATTGAAAATATATTTATTTAGAATTATTTAGATATTTTTCAGATTTTTCTGCAGGTTTATAGTAGTTTTTTTTTGTTTTTCATTAAGTTTATGCAGTAGGTTTCAGTTGTTTTAGTATATTCTGTGAACATTTTCTGTTTTTGCTGCTTCTGTGTATAAATATTTCGGTATGACCTTTTACTTTGGTCATTTTGATATGTTTTTCTTTTATGTTAATAGTTTATTTGTTTAAAAATTCGGTATGACCTCAGGTTCGGTCATATTGGAATTTATTTTTGTTTATTAGGATTCAAAAACTCGGTATGACCTAGTTAGAGGTCATACTGGTTTTTATTTTATTTTTTATTAGTATTTTTTTCAGTTTTCTCGGTATGACCTCAAGGAAAGCTCGGTATGACCTGGTTCAAAACTCGGTATGACCTCCCTTTAGGTCATACCGAGCTCAGCAGAACCCTTCTCTATAAATACCTGTGCTTTTCTAGTTCTTTTGCTTTTCATTCCTTTCTAACTCAAGTTTTTACTTAGTTAACTTTGCTCTGGTTTGGGTTTTATTCTTAGAACAACGAACTATTGCAAATTTTTCTTGTGAATTACTTGGGATTTTATTTCTTTTCTGATTACTATTATTATTAATTGCTGTTTTATTCTAGTAATATTTTTATTTTATTATTTATTTTCAAATGGCTGCTGAGTTTGTTGTTGAACGTTTTAATAATTACGTTGGCTATTTTGATCCCCTTAAGTGTTCTGTTGAACGTTTTAGGCCGTGGATTCATTTTTTAAATGAACAATCAATTGTTAGCTATGCTATCACTGCTTCTGTTGATTTAAAGATTGAACCCCTTCGTCTATTATGCTTAACTGCTGTTGTTGCTGAAGATATGCGATCTTTTACATTCAATATTTCTGATCATCAGTACACAGTAACTAAGGAGATCTTTTGTCAAGTACTTCATTTTCCCCTTAATAATTTTGTTAGATTCCCTACTGATAACGAGTTAGTTCAATTTTTCTCTAGTATTGATTACCAAGGAAATATTGTTCTTCCTCGTCTGAATAAGGGTAATCTAGCATGTGAGTGGGATTTGTTCTTTGACTGTCTAGCCAAAGTTTTTAGTAATTCTACCAAAAACAACTTTCCAGTCATAACTTCTCTCCTACAAAACATTGCCTATGCTGCTGTTTTTAACCTGAACTTGGACATAGGAACTCTTGTGTGGGATCTCTTGATAAGGAGGATTTTCAATTACACTAGAGATATTCAAACTGGAAAGAAAGTTAAATGATTTTATTCTCGTTTCCTTTCTCTAGTGTTGAATCATGTTCTTTCTGATGAACATAAAACACTTTTTCAAAACACTCCTTTTCAAGTCCCTGCACACACTAATTCTCTCATATACTCAACTTTGTCCACAAGTTCCAAGTCTGGAAGGAGACCCGTAGTTCCACAATCATATCTGAGAAGGATTCTGCAACCACAGTTACCTCTACTCTTTATTGAACATCCAGTGGTTGGATCCTCGTCAGCAGGAACTTCAATGGTGCCTCCTAACACCATGGCACTTCAGGTAATATATCCTCTCTCAGCTACTCCACTAACCCAAGAGGTTCTTAGGATTGACCAAGGGATTGTAGAACCACAATCTCTGTCCACGGTCATAGAGCCACACACAGAGTCAAATCCACTGACCGCTCCCCTAGAACAATCAACTACAACAAGATTGATAGAACAAGCTGGAGTAGATTCTAATGTGAGTGATCCCACAGCTCTGCCTCCACCACTAAAGAAGAGAAGAACACTACTTGAGGCATCTGTAAGCCAGTCTGTATCCTCCCAAAAGGATATGGATTCTCAAAAGGCCAATGAACAGTTACTAGAGACATCCTCTCAACAGGATGAATCTATTGAAATTCGCCATCAGGCCATGGCATTCTGTAAAGAGTCAAGCACTCTCCCCTTACTCACAATGGGAGAAAACACTTCTGAAACAATAATAGAGACTCATGAACAGGACACTCAGAGAGGAGAGCACATAGGAATAATTGGTGAAACAGTACCTACCATTGTCACGGTAGAAGAGCCTTCACAGGCTTCAGAGGGAAAATCTGGTTCTTCGCCCACAATAATAGAATCATTTTCTCCCCTCCCAGAGGGAACATCTCTGGCTCCCCTAAGGGATTCTTCACTCGCAGTTTTAACTGGAGAAAGTGAAGGGCAACATGGTAAGTCCATACCTGAAGCAATTCAGTTTTCAATTTCTGATGAATTTCTGGACTTTACCATGGATTGGGATTCGCGAACTCCCATTGCACCACCAGTGACCTCTCAAGAAGGGGCTATGGTGATTTCTATTGCAGGTACTTCAAATCCAAATCTGGATAGACAGCTAGTGGTTAGTAAAACACAGAGCGATACACAAGCACGTGAGGTGAGTGAAACACCATCTAGAGAAATTGAGATGAGTGCACACAACGACACATACACTGCTTCCTTATTGGCCCAAATAGCTAGTCTGCAGAAACAACTACAAGAGTCCCAGGCCGAAAAAGATTTTCTCAAGGCACAAGTGGATGAACGTTCTTCTTCTTCCACCTCTGTAAATAATCAGCTGAGTCATCTTAGAGATGAGATACAGGGAGTGAAGGTCACATTGGTCCCCAAGATGAATGCTGTTCAAGAATCACAGGTGTTAGTGGCTTCGGATATGTCAGAGCTTCTGGTTTCTAATGCTGAGATCAGGGAGGCTATCAAACAGATTCCTATCATTTCAACTAAGATAGACTCTTTTCAAGATACTATTGATGAAAATCAGTACTTCAATGATGAGAGGTTTACCAAAATTGAAGGAGGGATGCAACATCTAAATGAGGGCATGAAACATCTGTATACCATGATCAAGGTCTCACATCAACCCAATGCTGAACAGAAGAAATTCTTTGAGGGTGATGATGATGAAGGGGGAAATGATGACAAGGATGGAGAAGGAGAAAGAGGAAGTAAAGAGGAGGATCCTAAAACTGATAAAGTTAAATCTTTAGAGGATTCCTCAACTAAGGGGGAGAATAAGGAGAAGGAGAAACAAGGAGGAGAAGATCAAGGAGGAGAAGCTGGAGGTTCTGGTTCTGTAAAGGACAAAGGGAAGCAGAAGTTAACTTTTTCTGATGCTGACTACTACCAAGGTGAACAGGGAGATTTTGACTGTACTGAATCTGAAGAAAACCCTGAAGATATCTTTGGTGATGTGGAGGTTGAAGGAGAGGCTGATTATGCTGACTGGGAAGATGAACCTGAAGTGGATCCTGCCTTTGAAGCTGAGTTGGTGAGACAAAAGGCTGATTTGAAGAGAAGAGAGGAGGAGAATGCAAAGGTATCTGACATCATTTCTAAGCATCTTGTCATTCAAAAGGCTGAGCATCAATAAAAGCAAAGGCTTCACAATCTGAAGGTTAGTGATAGAAAATTGTATGTGAGGCTGAAGCAAGGAGAAGAATGGGACAAGGCTAGAGAAATGTTTGCACATCAAGAAGGAACTAATAATGATGCAAAGTTTCTTGGGATGTTGGAAAGATACAAGAAAGTCAATCCAGACAACACAGTATATATGAAAGCTCTTCATGCAGAGATTTCAAGGATCACAACTGGATTTGACAGAGTTAGAGAAGAGTTTAAGATCTATGTTTACACTCATAATGAGGGAACTTTCTTAGTGTCTCTCAATCTTCTGGAAAGCAGAACTCTCTCTGAACTATGGGTATTCATGTGCAAAGTAAAAAGAACTTCTCCATTAGCTGAGCTGCTGCATGATCAGCTAAGAGACTTTGCAATGAAAGCTAGCCCTCAAGTTGTGGACGTGCCATATGAAGTTAAATTTTATAAAGGAAGGGCACTTCAAACTTGTGGTGTGGATCCAATCTCTTTGAAAGATTTTCCTGCCAAGCATCTTGTTTTCCTGGAGAACATGTTGAGGACTTCAGGATTTGCTACACAAGAGAAGACAGAAGTTGCTGATTTGATTCAAGACTATTGCATTGCCAATATCAAGAGATATCATCAAATGAAGAATAGGCTGAAGAAAGTCACAGCTCAACCTGTCAGACCTAGTGGCATTACTTCTGAATCTGATCGTATTCTGGACAAGGATTTGCTTGAAGCACTTGAAGAAGGAGAGATGATGGAGTCTGAAATTTGAAGAAGCTCTAGTCTGTAAATGTTATATGTATAGAGCTTAGGTATTTCAAGATAGGACCAATGTAAACATATGTTCAGTCTAGAGGAACATCTATCTTGTATCTATCTTTAATGTTTGAATCTGGAAAATGTTAAATGAAATCCAGAACTTTTCTTGTTATTTACTTGGCTCTTAAAAGTCATTTCTATTTCTTGTTTAAGGTTAGTTGAGTTATCCTCTAGGTATTTGATTGTTATTCTCTAACAAACAAATAGGGGGAGATTGAAAGGCATATGTTTAGGCCTATTAAGATTCCGAGGAAACAACTTAATTTAAACAAGTATGTAATAAGTAAATAATAAGTTAATATGTCACAGGAATCTCAGATTGTTTTATCTGTCAAGAGAATGGAGAATTAAAGTCATCTACAGACTTGAAGTTATTCTACATTGAAAGAAGTTCAACTTATTGTTCAAGCCTCAGTGAAGTATTCAAGGAAGTGGATTAACTACAGTGACAGAGATTTCCAGTTTGTGACGGAAGAAGTACAGGATACAGAGTTTAGTCAAAGCTAAAGAAAAGAAGCCACAGCTTTAAATATTTTAAAGATGAAGAATTATCATTGAAGTCAGTTATTCATGAAACCAAACAGTGCATCGAATGACGACATCAATCAGTGGAATTAAATCATCTATATTCAGTGGTTTTCAGAAGATAGAGGAATGCAAGGTTTTAAAGATATCTTATTTGATTTATTAATTTAATTTAATTAATAAATTAATTCTATCAGAATTAATTAATTTATTAAATTAATTAAGTTAGTAGTTTAAATTATTTATTAACTTAATTCTATTAAAAGAATTAATTTAATCTATAATTTAATCTAACTAATTAAATTAAAAGGATTTTCTAAAATCAAACTAGTATGACCTGTTTTATTATTTTCAGAAACTCGGTATGACCTAGGTGAATAAATCGGTATGACCTTATATTAGGTTCTACCGAATTTTGTACAAGGTCATACTAAGTCCTTTTTCAAGGTCATACAATCTGCTTTTGTGGTTCTACCGAAAATTAGAAAGTGTGTTTCAGGTCATACTGATATTACAAGGTTCTACCGAGTTCTGTTGGCAGGTCATACAAGGCTTATTGGATTTGTATTAAATGTTTGACAGAATAGAAAAGAAGACAGTTGAACGAAAAGAAAGACATTGAAGCATTAACTCTCAAGAACACAAGAAGCAATTAATTTCATTTCTTCTCAAGCAATTAATTCTAGTTTGTATTGTTAAATCCAAACCACTAGAAGTTGATTACTTGTATTGCTTTGATCATCTAGCGGATTTTTATCCCTAGAATTTATCTCGAACTTGCTTTTAGCATTCGATCTTTTTATTACAAATATTAGAAAAGTTCATGTCGAATTTATTCTAAATTTGTATTAATTAGTTTGAGATAAATACTTTGTAATCCATATTGTATTTGCAACACCCTTCAAGTTTAATATATGTTATATTTAACTTGAATCTTGTTTCATTTATATTCCGCATTAATTTGTTCTTAATTGTTAAATTATTCAAAGAGCAAATTTCGATAAAACGGTATAGTTTGTATTCAACCCCCCTTCTACAAACTTATCAGGACCTAACACACTAGTATTGTCACACATCAGGGGAATGTGTTCCAACACTAGTCCATAATCCATGAGTTGATTTCTAATCCAAAGCAATTGAGCACAGCAGCTTCCAACAACAATATATTCATCCTCAACTGTAGATGTTGCTGTGGATTGTTGTTTCTTACTGAACCAGGAAACTAACCTTTGACCTAAGAATTGGCAGCTTCCTGAAGTACTCTTCCTGTCAATTCTGCATCCAGCATAATCAGAATCTGTGTAACCAACCAGGTTGAACCCAGTGCCCTTTGGATACCATAAGCCAAGATTAGGAGTCCCTTTCAGATACCTTAAGATTCTTTTGATTGCCATCATGTGAGATTCCTTGGGATCAGATTGAAACCTTGCACATAGACATGTGGAATACATGATGTTTGGCCTTCTAGCTGTGAGATAGAGTAATGATCCAACCATACCTCTGTAAACCTTGATGTCAACTCTCTTGCCTCTTTTATCTTCATCAAGCTTGATTGCAGTAGACATTGGAGTTTTTGCAGGGGATGAATCTTCTAAACCATATTTCTTTAAAAGATCCTTGACATACTTTGATTGATTTATGAAGATGCCATCCTCCCTTTGATTTACTTGCAGGCCTAAGAAGTAGGAAATCTCTCCCATCATACTCATCTCATACTTGCTTTGCATCAACTTGGAGAACCTTTAACAGAGTTTTCATTTGAAGAGACAAAGATGATATCATCCACATAAATCTGAACTAGAATGATATCATTACCATGCTTCTTGAAGAATAGAGTTTTATCAATTGTCCCTCTTGTAAATTGATGCTCAAGAAGGAATTGAGAAAGAGTTTCATACCAAGCTCTAGGTGCCTGTTTGAGGCCATAGAGTGCCTTGAGTAATCTATCACAAAGTCTGGAAATTCTTCATTCTCAAAGCTAGGAGATTGGGATACATAAACTTCTTCAGCAAGATCACCATTGAGAAAAGCACTTTTCACATCCATTTGATACACCTTGAAGTCTGAATGAGCTGCAAAAGCCAAAAATATTGTGATGGCCTCCAGTCTAGCTACAGGTGCAAATGTCTCATCATAATCAATGCCTTCTTGTTGACAGTATCCTTTAGCAACCAACCTTGCTGTTAGATCAGAATTCAATGATCGTCAGGAGCTAGACTCAACTGATCAGGATTGCTGACGTCATCAGGATTGCATGGTCGTCAGGATCAGAATACATATCAGGACTGGGATCAGGTTTGATCATCCGGACTGAAAGCTGATCAGGATTCCTACTTCGAGTTATATTTGGAGTCTAGTTAAATAAGGAAGATTATCCTGTCGGTTCCTGGTTTGTAGAATGTAGCTATCAATTATGGATATGTTTCAAACTTTGTAATTGATTAGGACTTATCATTGATAGAGAAGCTGTGTAGTATATAAACACGGTTTAGGTTTCAATTTATGGATGTGAACATAATCGATCATACACTTGAGTATTTGTGTAACCTAGAAGCTCTCAAGAACACAGAATTTCTTGAGAGAGTTTTTGTAAACTAGCAGCTCTCAAGAACATCAGAATTTCTTGAGAGAGTTTGTAACAGTTTTATATCAGATTTAATAAAGCTGTTATCTTTCTTTCATATTTGTGATATATACATTAAGAAGTCGATTATCTTATACTATTGTATTCAACCCCCCTTCTACAATAGATTATTACTGGGCAATACTTGCTTTGTTTCTTACAACCACACCTTCTTCATCCATTTTGTTCCTAAATACCCATTTGGTTTCAATGACATTCTTATCTTCAGGAGGTGGTACTAATTCCCAAACTTTGTTCTTCTCAAATTGATTCAACTCTTCTTGCATAGCAACAATCTAGTCAGAATGCTTCAAAGCTTCTTCAATTACCTTTGGTTCTTCCTGTGACAGAAAGCAGCTATACATACATGTATTCATTGTAGCTCTCCTTGTTCTAACACCTTCACTAGGATCACCAATGATTTGTTCCCTAGTGTGGGCTCTGTCCCATTTTCTTGTATGACCCTGTTCATCTCCTTGGCTTGAGTCAGGGTCATTTTGATCACCAACATTTGAATTCTCTTCTTCTCTCCCTGTGTTAGTGTTCCCTTGCACAGGTGTTTGAAGATGATCATCAGTTTCATTTAATTCATCACGTGGAACAGTTAGAACAGGTGTCTCATCTTCACTCTCAGAATCTTCAAGATATCCTTGATTTTCAAATCTCAGTGGCATACTGTCTTCTTCAGTTGTTTCAAGTCCAGGGAATTTCTTGTCATTAAAGGTGACATCCATGCTTTCCATCACCTTGTGTTGCTCAGGTACAAACACTCTGTATGCTTTCCTTTCCAGAGAGTATCCAATGAAGATACCTTCAAATGCCTTTGCATCAAATTTTCCAACATGCTCAGATGTATCTTTCATCACAAAACACTTGCTTCCAAACACATGAAGATGATTGAAGGATGCTCTTTTTCCAGTCATCAATGAGTAATAAGTTTTTCCAGACCTCTTATTGATCAATGTTCTATTTTGCACATAACATGCTGTGTTAACAACATCAGCCCAAAAGCTAGTAGGTAGCTTTGCATCCAACAACATTGTTCTTGCAGCTTCAATGAGAGTTCTATTCTTCCTTTCTACAACTCCATTTTGCTGTGGAGTTCTGGGAGCTGAGAATTGTTGAGAGATGCCCTTGTCTTTGCAGAACTCATACAGTGTGGCATTTCTGAATTCAGTTTCATTATCACTTCTCAAAGCAACCACAGAGGAACCAGTGTTTTGTGCTTTTCTGTCAACTCTCTTGATATGCTCTATAATGACTTGAGGAGCTTCATCCTTGGAAAATAGGAATTCCACCCAAATGTATCTTGAATAGTCATCTACCATAACTAGAGCATATTTCTTCTTGGAAAGGGACATTACATTTACAGGGTCAAATAAGTCCATGTGAATTAACTGCAGAGGTTTTGAATTTGAGTTGAGCAATTTGTTCTTGTGACTTGACCTTTTTATCTTCCCTCTTTGACATGCTTCACAAGCTCCATCTTGAACAAATTCCAATGCAGGCATGTCTCTGATGAGTTCTCTTTTTTCTAGAGAATTCATTGCCTTGACATTCAAGTGAGACAGTTTCTTGTGCCACAACCAGAATTCTTCATTAGTGCCTTTTGTGTAGAAACAACAAATTTCACCCTTGTATGCAGCCTTTAGATTAGCCACAAAAAAGCTTCCTTTTTTTACACCAGTTAAAGCAACTTCACCACTTCCTCTTTTAGAGATTAGACATTGATCTTCAACAAATTCCACTTTGAAACCCCTATTAGTGAATTGTACAATACTCAAGAGATTGTGCTTCAGTCCTTCAACAAATGCTACATCTTCAATTATGACATTCCCATATATAACACTGCCATATCCCATTGTATAACCAATGTTGTCATTTCCAAAGGTTACTGATGGGCCAGCCTTCTCTTCAAAATGTGATAGCAGGGCTATATCACCAGTCATGTGACTTGAGCATCCAATGTCCAAGATCTATATGACTCTTTTATTCATGTTGCCCTGCATTCACAAAATGACTAAGTTGTTTTTGGTACCCATACATGGCAGGGTCCAGTTGATTTAGAAAAATTTTTGTAATTGATTTTTCTATCATAATCAGCATTCTTCACAGTAGGAGACTTCAATGTGTTTGAGGCTTTAGAGTTGACACTCTTAGGCTCACATGAAGTCTTTACCCTTTCAACCTTGATTGGGGATCATGTCCTGTGAGTGTGCATATGTGTGTGTGATTCATATGATTGTGCAGAGTCAAGTTTTTTCTTTAAGGATAAGCAACTAGCAATCACAGTCACATAGCATGTCATGCAGTTAGATTTACCACAGAAAGAATCATGGATGTCATGCATGCCAACAGAATGGTTACTTAGGTTATCAACTTCAGTGTTAGCAGATTTGTTACACTTATGAGTCAAATGATTTACAGATAAGTATTTTTGACATTGTTTCCTAGGAGCATTTGGCACATAAGCATAGTTGTTTCCTTTGTTGACACCTACTTTTCCATTTCTGTTTTGTTTCTTTTTCTTAACAACTTCCTTAGTGACCTTAGGACTCTTGATAAGATTGTTTTTGGTTTCTTTCTGCAGATTGTCATATTTAGGAGAGGAAGAAGTGTCTTTAGCAGCCTCATCTTCTTCAAATAGTTGTTGTTTATGACCATTGATTCTTCATCAAAATCAACAACACTCTTTTTGAAGATGGGCTCTTTGACACTAGACAAGACAATTGGGGCATTTTTGTTTACAAAAGGTTCTTTTCCCTTGCCCTTAGCCTTCTTCCTTCCCTTTTCATTCTCATAGTAAAAACCAATTCCAGCCTTAACATCTTCAGTGTGTTCCTTGTGATAGGCTTGAACGATATCAGCAGAGTTTCTATAGCTTCTTATCTTTAATTCATTTTCAGCAGTTTGTTCCCTAAGAGCTTTTTCTATTTGTTCAGCACAAACTACTTTATTCTTAAGATACTCGACCTCCTGTTTCAAGCCATCAAGGTTCACAACCATTAACTCAAGTTTCTCATTCTTCTCTGTAAGTTCAACATTCTTAGCAGTTAGCCTATCAATTTCTTCATTAGCAACTAACATACTAGTATGAATGTTAAACATTTCTATACTAATATATTCAACAGTTTGCTTGTATTGAGAGGGAGACATTTTAAGAGAAGTAAGAATAGGTACCTGATCTGAGGAGTTAGAATCATCATCATTGGAGTAATCCATTAAGGCATAGTTTACATACTCCTGTTCTTCTTCTTCCTCAGAATCATCCCAACATTTTCCCTCTGCAATAAAAGCTTTGCCCTGCTGTTTCTTGAGTAGAGCTTCATACTTTGCTTCAAGTTCTAAGTATGCTTTATCCTTCTTGACTTGCTTAGGCTTCTTACACTCTGTGGCAAAGTGCCCAAGTTCATTACAGTTGTAGCATCTTATTTTTGACCTATCCACACTTCCAGTTTTGTAACCTCCCTTTGCAGTACCAACAGTTCCTTTCCCTTTGTTGAAGTTATTAGAACCACTTGATCCACCAGCACCACTAGCATTAAACTTGGACTTGAAAGGGTGCTTCCTTTTAAATCTTATGTTAGGATACCTCCTAGCCATGTAGGCAAAATATTTGTTCTCCATTTTGTCCAGTTCATCTATGCTGTAGAATTCTTCTTCCTCGGGCAAGTCATAGATGACTTGAGATTCATCAATTGTGTCCTTAAAATTCAGCTCTTCAACCTTGGCTTGGTTGAATTTCATTGCTTCCATTCTTTGACCTAAATTGTCAGCAATAAGAGCACAGGATGTGTTAGCCATTATACCTTGCTTTGCCTGGATCTCTTCTGAAACAGCTCCAGTTCATATGTTTTCAGCACACCATATAACACATCAAAACCAATCTTGGTTAGATCTCTTTCCATGAGATAAGAGATCCTTGACTCCAAGTGACTTGGTAGAGTCAATAAGAACTTCATGTTAAGCTCTTCAGTTTCATAGTGTTTGAGCTCATTTATCAACCTGTTGAACCTTTCAAACACTTCTGTGATGCCCTCTTTTGGCTGAGCCATGAAGGCTTCATACTGAGAAACAAGAATCTGCTTCTTGTTTTTCCTTACTTCAGGAGTTCCTTCACATAACACTTCTATGAGATCCCACATCTTCTTTGCACTACTATAGTGAGCAACAGTGCCATACATGTTGAAATCCATAGATTCACAAATAATGAGTTGGAGATTTCCATCTAGAGCAACTATCTCTTTTTCAGGATCAGTGTATTTGGAAGGATCTTTAGGCTCATAATGCTTTGGTATCTTTTCAGTACCAACAATTGTTTCAGAAATCTCAATCATTGGAATAAAGGGACCATGTTTTAGAATGTCTAAATACATGGGGTTTGAAGCTTTGATGAACAACAACATCTTCTTCTTCCATAGATTGTAGTGTTCCTTGTTAAAGGCAGGAATCTTGATAATGCTTAGTTTCTGTGAACTCATTCTTGATCTTTTTCTGTTTATATATCAACAGCCTGATGTGATACCACTTGTTAAAGATGAATATCACTAGAAAACTAGACATAGGGGGGGGGGGGTTGAATGGATAGTTTGAATGTTTTTCGTTTTCTTGAAACTAAAAGTTGTGTTTGATTGTGTAGTAAGAAAATGCGGAAATAAAATGAACAGAACACACACAATCACTTTAATCTACTTTGTATAAAGTAAATCAAATACTACAGCTTCCAAAATTTCACAAGTGAAATTCTGGCTTCTAAACAAGAACAGTGGTTTCTTGTTTTCTTACAGAGAAAAGAGTGCTTGAAATAAAATCTATGTATATCTCTCTTACAGCTAACAATAGGGTGTGCACAATATATATATATATATATATATATATATATATATATATATATATATATATCATATACAAACTAGTGCACACACCTATTTACACAGCTACCCCTAACTGTAACTCCAAATTGTTTTTCCATAATAGGTTAACTGTGTCAGGAAGGACCACTTGCTTTCTGTAGTCCTTTCCCGTATCTGTAGCTGCTTGTCTCTAATCTTTCTCTCCAAGTTTTGCTGTAGATTTGCCATCTGTCTTTGGACCACCTAACCATAACAGATGCTTCAGTATTTGTCTCCTTTGAACTTTGATTCTGTACCTTGATTTGTCTTGTTGTAAAATGTCCAAGTGTTGACATCGTGAACTCCAGCATACTCCTAATCCTGTGAGTTGTCGACATAGAGCATTTGGACTTTGCTATATGAGTGTTTTAGGAGTATGCGATATGGCATATTTCTGACTTTATGATATAGCCTTTGAGGACTTCACGATATAGCCTTTTTGAGGACTTCACGATATAGCCTTTTTGAGGACTTCACGATCTAGTACATTCTGACTTTGCGATCTCAACACTTCACGACATGAGCCTTGAAGACTTCACGACATAGTTTGTAACGCCCCCAAATCCGGGGTCAAAGGATTTGGTCGTCACACTGCACTCTTAATCCAAACAACCTGTTCAATATAAAATCAACACAATAATAATAATAATAATATCTGTGACCCCAACTCTACCAAGAATCTTTAAAGGTTATAGTGCTAGAAACAAGAATCCAAAATTTCATTACAACAATCTTTCTTCTTTACAACCATTCTCTTTACACAAATTCTAATACACCAGTATAACTTCGATAAGAAGTATACCAGGCAACTAACTTTACACAATATATTAATCAATAGAAAACATCTATATACAAAACCTCTCACTAGCTCCAATGCTCTGGATTAAAACGTCTTTACGCTAACATCTTTCCCCATCTCTGATCAGCTACGCGGACAACTCTCGCCAATACACCTTCTTTCTGGCAGGCTAAAATATATATAAATAAAACAAGTATGAGCGAACGAATTGCTCAGCAAGAGCATTATTAAATATAATACGAAAGGTTTCCAAAATAAACTTTGGATTTTTCAAATAAACAAGCCTTTGGCTTAAACATTTGTAATCTCTAATATTTTCAAAACAAGTTTGGTAATTTACCACAATTTCTCATTCTTCTTCTCTCAATTGAATAGTTTAAAACACAAAAAGATTTATACTGGTCGTTACGGCGACCGAATCAACAATATCTATAATAGTAAGTAGAAAATATGAAATAAATATAACTCATACATCTTCAAGACCATAGTTTGTATAAAAATACTAGTTTTGAAGATAACAAATCTATTCACAACATTTTCTGAAACCAACAACTCTGGAAGGTTAGAATAATCAAGGGGTAAGAATGAGCCAACACGCTCGGTCAAGGAATAAGGAACGCACTTCAAGGCTTCAACATGGTACCGACTAGATATGCGGTATGAATAAAACTCATCAAGATAGATATCTCACGACTGCCAATGGAATCAAGGAAGTGGATTTCGACTATTTGGAATCCAAATGTATTAAGAGTAAGTGATTTCAGCAAGATTGAAACCACTATTATTAATCAACGAACCAACAACTTCACGCAACGAATAAACCTGAGAATCAGGTCATAACTCATAAGAACAAAACATATAGATGTAACTCATCTCAGAAATAAGAACTTATTCTAGAATTGGATTTTTCACATTTTATCAAATCAAAGGTTGTGTTGCTGGCCAGCCACGCAACAACCCCGGACTAGCTCATGCATAGTCCTCTACGGATCCAAGGCCAATTTGGACCTAAATTACATCGACCATAAATGGCCCGACCAATAATTGGTCCATTTTTAAAAACATTCTAATCCTATATTATATACGTCAGGTGTCAGAACAATTGACAACCTTACTTCGACAATCAGGTGTCGGAAGAATCGACAACCTAATACAACAATTGCTGGAAAACTCACGTTCCAGGAAACAGTTCAATTATGAAGAATCAATAAATGGATAGCAATATAATCTAGTATCGACGAGATCGACACAACAATGGGGAGTACACATGGCAAGTAACAACATCATAAATATCGACGAGATCGATGCAACAACTGGGATAACAATGAAGAATAAACAATGACATGCTCAATAAGATTTAGTCTGATATGAAACAGGCATTATGATATCAACAGAATTTGTAACAAGTCAATATAGAGTAGGGTTCAAAGAACAAACAATAACATATTTAACAAGATTGAATCTGATATGAAACAGACAATATGATATCAACAGAAAAGGGTAACAAGTCAATATAGAGTAGGGTTCAAAGAACAGGCTCTAGATGGCCTCAATAGTTCAAATCATCACATTATAGAAGAATTAATTAAGGTTTACCAATCTGGTAAATGACAAGAGAGTCAAGTTCAAGTTTAAGAAGAATTCAAGGTGAAGTTTATAAATGAAGAAAACAAGGGTTTATCAACTTCTGACAGAAATAGTTCAAGTCCTTCGAACATGTACTTATAATAGATAAGCCTTGTACTTGAAGGAAGTAAACTAAATCATGCACAACATATATGAATTCGAATCAGGGAATGGATCAGATGATCGCATTAACAAGAAAGGATAACAAGGTTTGCATAGGTGCAAGGTGAAAAATGGAATACTTGAAGGGCAAGCAACACCACTTCAGAATTTCAGAATAAGTTTTCCCTCATAGGGTTCACAAGTTCCCGCTCATCTAGGGTTGGTAATATTCCAACCTAATGTTTTAAAATCATGTCTTTTAAAAGAAAGCCTTAGTATACGGCCCATAATTATCTCTTCAAACTTTTCAATATAATAAGTATAGCTTTCCAATCAATATGAAAATATGAATCTAAACTCAAAAGGTATAAAAGAGTACTCGTCAATTTACGAGATTAAATAACATACTTGCAATTCAATGCAAAGAAATCAACATTTTAAAATTCAGTAATAAGCATTCAACATGCATACTAATAATTCAAGATAATATCCCTTAATTAATAAGCAAGGGTATAAACACTTGCCTCTGGTCCTTAGCTATTTCGTAACGCTGAAACAATACGATTTCCTCCTTATTTTGTCTTGTCGCACGATTCTCTACTTCCGTCCTTCTTTGCTTTAACGCTCTTGCGAATACCACTAGTCTGCTTTTACCATTTCGAATCCACGTGCCAGCCGATCTTACCGATATCTCTGTTGCATAAACACCCACCTTTTAATTGATAGACCAATCGCAATCAACCACATAAGTAATCCACGTAACTCGCTTGACGACAATCCCCATACTATAAAAAGTCAACATCCAAGTCAACGGCCTCGTAAATCTCACTTTCTAACATAACCGACAAATTACTATTCCAACTACCCCTCGTGATAACATTAGACACAACCAATTACTCAAACAAGTCTCCACACAATTTATTCGCATGCATGACTCAACAACAGATAATTCACATCATTCAGATAACATATTTAAACAAGTAACCGGTTACGTATCGGACGCCCGGTCTAATTTACGATATTTAAAACTCAGACACTAGCCCTAGTACGGGCATATACTGACTATAAAACACATTACACAACTCATACGAATCATATAGCACTTATAACTATTTTTAAAACATCACACAAAGCTTATTTGAATTTAAATAAGCCACAAACAATTTTTAAATCAAAAATCGGATTTTTAAATCCAATATAAGTATTTTAAATGCAATTAAATCAATTAATAAAATTAATTGACACTCTTTAAATGCTCAAACTATTTTTAAATAAATGAACCAAGCTAGAAAATAATTAAACTTAATTTTAATTAATTAAATCTAATTAATAATTAATTATTAAGAATTAACTGATTAAAAGAATTAATCAATTAATTAAATTAATTAATTATTAATCAAAAATAATTAAAATAATTAAATTTAATCAATTTTCGAATTTAAATAAATATTTATGAATTTATAAAATTTTCGGAATAATAAAATGTATTTTTAAATTAAAGATATGATTTTTAGAATTTTTAAAACAATTTTTGAATTATTTTAAAAATTAAAATCCAGAAACAGTTTCTAAAAAGCAATTAGGGTTTTAACAGATCAAAACCGGGTCGGGTAAATCGGGTAAACGGGTCACGAAGAACGTTTCCGGGTCGGCGAAGAACACCACCGGAAACTGGGTTTCCCAGTTTCCGGCCGGCGTCCGGCCACCGGAAACTCCTCCGGCCATGCCCGAAATCGACCCTAAACGCACGAATCTGTACAGGAAAGCAATGGTAACATCAGGACTTCGTTTAATCCAATCAAACACACACAAAAACGGTACAGAATCGCCAGAACAATAATCGCCGGCGGTGGCGGCGATTTTCCGGTTGATTCCAAAACAACACCATCTTTAAAACTTTATATATGAAACGATTACTCATGCCACGATCTATTTAATGCCCCAAACACAATCAAGCTTCGACTAACTTAACTCAAACTCCGATTAAACCAAAACTTTCCGGCGAACTTCTATTTTTCCGATTAGCTCGAATTAAAGCTCTAAAAATCACACAAAAATCGTCAACATGTTCCAAATCACATAACAAACACATTCAAGCCATCAGTCATCAAGAACAATCAATAATAAAGAAACCCCCAATTTAAATATAAAAATTCGAAAATAAATAAATAATTAAAAATCGGAAAGATCAGAAAATCATACCCACATGAATTTTGATGGTGGATTTAGGTAGAGGATGATGAGAGATTCGATTTGGTTACAAGAACATCGAAATCGGAATCCGATAACGCCTTCAAAATTGAGTTTGATTCTCAAGAACACGAAGAACGCGTTTCAGGGGTTTTTAGATTTTTAACTGTAATTAAGCTTTGATTATACGAAAAACAAAGTACGATTTGCCTTTTTATATTAAACGGAAAATAATACCTCAAACGACATTTTTGGATCGATACTGATCCGATAGATCGCTTTAAATACAATTTAACAAAATAAACGCTTTAAACCTTTAATAAAGCAGAATACACGTTTCACGAGACGATAAGCATCCATAAAGTACGGATAACTACAAGTATCGTTTAATTCAAAATATACGAACCAAAATACCTTTATTGCGAATATTTTCGAATACTTCCTACTTTAACGAATGAAATATTGGTACGAACGATATACCAATCCCCCGAATAATTTGGGAACGATCCAAATTTTCTTTTCGATAATTAAAATAAAATAAAATAGTATGACACCCTTTTCAAAATAATTTCAAATTCCCCACACATTTCACATAGCACCACAATATCACATATTCAATCATTTAACGAATAACTTAGCACGTTTAAACAGATAAATCATTTAATAACTCTTAATATGAAATTAAAATTTCATTTCACATCATATAATAACACGTAATTTTCCCGGATCTTACATCCTTTCCCCCTTAACAGGATTCTGTCCTCAGAATCAGCTTACGCAAACACAGGTGGACATTTTCCAACATCTCATTTTCAAATTCCTAGGTTGACTCTTCAACCTTAGGATTTCTCCTCATACTCATACTAATTTGACTCCTCTATTACTCATCACTCTCTCATACTGACTCAATATCTCAATTGGTTACTCAACATAGAACAATTTAACTAAATCTCTATAGGTTCATATTTTATGAAATACATTATGAATACACCACTTATGGAGGGGTACACAAACTTATACGCAACTTTCCTACCACGCAGTAAACCGACATAAGGTAGCAATTAAAAATTGACATAGTAACTGTTGTCGTAAGGAAACCTAATCATGGTAAATGATCCTTCCAATTACCTTCAAAATTTAGTACACAACCATAGTCTGTCTGAATTCTTTAATTAAGTCGCGGATCTCTGTCACATACATTTGAACCCGTCATTCCATGCCGTACTATTACCTCATTCAAATAGCTATAGATGAACCAATTCATCTAATAAATATCTCTCGTTAATCGGTCAATAATAACTCAAATAACATCTTGATAAGCTCTAGGCCTTAACAACTCTACTACACAGTTTATCTTAACATGTCTCCACTTCCAATCAGGAATCTCTTTAGTCATAATTGTCTACTATACCTCTGTTACTCTGTCTTCATTTTCGCATCCCAAGCATTTAAATACTCACCAACCTTAATATCCTTTTAAACCTCTTATATATCCTTACATTTCTTTCTTATTCCTTATACTTTCTCATTCCCTCCTATAATTGAATCCTTTTCTTTTTCCATAATTCTTTCCTTTATGTAGCCCTTTCTCTTTAATCAATCCTGGTTGAATCCTTATTTTCTGTCATTCCTTCTAGTTGATCTCTTGTTATCATAACCTTAAAACTCCATCCTTTCTAATCCTTGAACCGAAGATATTTACGTCTCTAATCTCTCTTTTACTACTCATACTATCAGCCATCCATATTCTTGGGTCAACTCTACCTATTTCCAATATATCTAACAACTGCTTTCAACAATCACATACCTTTGATACCAATTACTCTTCAGCTGAAAACAACCCTTCATTACCTTATCCCTTGTCTTTAAATCCTTATTAACACCTCTTAATCTTCTTTTCCTATCTACGATTGTGAGAATATTCCTTATCAACTTGGTGACTTAGTCCCATATCTTTAAAATTGTTCTACCTAGTTCCAATAACTTAATTGCTCTCCATCTGATTCCTAAATAATTCAGAAGATACATTCACAATAACACTCATGACACCTTTTCCATGGTTCCATCTCATTTCCCAAACAGCTTGATCAACTCGACATTATCTTGATTCTCATTCTATACATCCACATTGGCTAGTAAGATCTACCTAACTATCGTGAGCAAAAGACTTGCAATCATATCATACAATCCTGAAATACTCAAAGATCAACTCATTCTCCATTATTAGCCTATCATCAAATCTTAAAAGTTCTTCTCATTGAGACAAAAACCTATTATGTCCATCTTCCACAACACGGGATATCATTAGCACAATTACACATTTTTCCCCAAATTTCCAATCAACTCTTGAATTATCTAACTTCACCTTTCCATATCGTAACGTTAATCGATAGAAAGAGAACAACTGGCTCTGTTATATGTTACTAGTATTCTAATCGCATCGCAATCCGCTTTCGCTCGTGGTAATTCAATCGCAAATTCTTCGTTCATTATGGTAGGGTAAATTTCAGTTCACCCTAATGGCATACCTCCCAGATTATTTGGTATAACAAAAATTCATGATATTTTGAAGTGAAAGATTCTATAACGTAGCAAATGTTCCACAATTGGGGTTACCAAATCTGTATATTCCAAAGCAAACATTATTGGAAGTGAAGGAATTACTGAGAGACCAATTTGATCACATGAACTCAATGTTGTGTGTCTCTATTAAGACAGTACTAAAGGTAATTAGCCTTCTTGTATTTCACAACACACAAGTGACGGCGTCCCGTCAGACTTCTATCACATAGACAGATAGTCCTTGTGTCCCCTATAAATAGGGTTGTTTACCTCAGTTGGAGTAGAGAAATATAAAAGAAATTTAGAGTCGGAATGACAACCAGGGCCTTTCGATAAGAAATCTCAAATACACACCTTGGATTGAAATTGAATAGATTCCAAAGGTGTTATTTCAGAAAAGAAAAACAATCAGAAAGGAAGTATCAACAAATAGTGTTACATCACAATTAGAGTTATCCACTCCGGAAGAATGAAGGAGTTGGAATTTAAATAACATATTTTTCAACAAGTCTCAAAATTTGAAATAGGCATATCAACAATCTTTGGCGCAATTTAAAACATGATTGATCAAGAGTATCAAATACAAGATCAACAGGTGGAATATATCCGTCAACACAGGTTTCTCTTTAAAGGAATGTCAAATATTTCATTAGGATGGGAAGGTATTACCAAGGTCTTCACATATGCCTCCTCCGTCGACTCCTTCGATAGCTCGTTATTCGATTTCAGCCCTTCTTTTCCACGTTATTCGATTTCAGCCCTTCTTTTCCACGTTATTCGATTTCAGCCCTTCTTTTCCATGTCGCAAGGTCATCAATATCGTACGTCGTCGTCGACTCGTAATAGTCCTTGAAGATTCCGCCATAGACGTCTACAAACGTAAGAAGTTCTATCCATCTCAGCACAACTATCTCAATCAAATACCTCCATCTCAACTCACTCAGCGGTACTATATCCAATAGTCCAATACGAACTCTAAATGAGCTCTGACGTTCCATATATAACTATATACACTCCCACACACTCTCGTTTCTAGTTTTACTATAACCCTTGCTCTGATACCAACTGTAACGCCCCCAAATCCGGGGTCAAAGGATTTGGTCGTCACACTGCACTCTTAATCCAAACAACCTGTTCAATATAAAATCAACACAATAATAATAATAATAATAATATCTGTGACCCCAACTCTACCAAGAATCTTTAAAGGTTATAGTGCTAGAAACAAGAATCCAAAATTTCATTACAACAATCTTTCTTCTTTACAACCATTCTCTTTACACAAATTCTAATACACCAGTATAACTTCGATAAGAAGTATACCAGGCAACTAACTTTACACAATATATTAATCAATAGAAAACATCTATATACAAAACCTCTCACTAGCTCCATTGCTCTGGATCAAAACGTCTTTACGCTAACATCTTTCCCCATCTCTGATCAGCTACGCGGACAACTCTCGCCAATACACCTTCTTTCTGGCAGGCTAAAATATATATAAATAAAACAAGTATGAGCGAACGAATTGCTCAGCAAGAGCATTATTAAATATAATACGAAAGGTTTCCAAAATAAACTTTGGATTTTTCAAATAAACAAGCCTTTGGCTTAAACATTTGTAATCTCTAATATTTTCAAAACAAGTTTGGTAATTTACCACAATTTCTCATTCTTCTTCTCTCAATTGAATAGTTTAAAACACAAAAAGATTTATACTGGTCGTTACGGCGACCGAATCAACAATATCTACAATAGTAAGTAGAAAATATGAAATAAATATAACTCATACATCTTCAAGACCATAGTTTGTATAAAAATACTAGTTTTGAAGATAACAAATCTATTCACAACATTTTCTGAAACCAACAACTCTGGAAGGTTAGAATAATCAAGGGGTAAGAATGAGCCAACACGCTCGGTCAAGGAATAAGGAACGCACTTCAAGGCTTCAACATGGTACCGACTAGATATACAGTATGAAGAAAACTCATCAAGATAGATATCTCACGATTGCCAATGGAATCAAGGAAGTGGATTTCGACTACTTGGAATCCAAATGTATTAAGAGTAAGTGATTTCAGCAAGATTGAAACCACTATTATTAATCAACGAACCAACAACTTCACGCAACGAATAAACCTGAGAATCAGGTCATAACTCATAAGAACAAAACATATGGATGTAACTCATCTCAGAAATAAGAACTTATTCTAGAATTGGATTTTTCACATTTTATAAAATCAAAGGTTGTGCTGCTGGCCAGCCACGCAACAACCCCGGACTAGCTCATGCATAGTCCTCTACGGATCCAAGGCCAATCTGGGCCTAAATTACATCGACCATAAATGGCCCGACCAATAATTGGTCCATTTTTAAAAACATTCCAATCCTATATTATATACGTCAGGTGTCAGAACAATTGACAACCTTACTTCGACAATCAGGTGTCGGAAGAATCGACAACCTAATACAACAATTGCTGAAAAACTCACGTTCCAGGAAACAGTTCAATTATGAAGAATCAATAAAGGGATAGCAATATAATCTAGTATCGACGAGATCGACACAACAATGGGGAGTACACATGGCAAGTAACAACATCATAAATATCGACGAGATCGATGCAACAACTGGGATAACAATGAAGAATAAAAAATGACATGCTCAATAAGATTTAGTCTGATATGAAACAGGCATTATGATATCAACAGAATTTGTAACAAGTCAATATAGAGTAGGGTTCAAAGAACAAACAATAACATGCTTAACAAGATTGAATCTGATATGAAACAGACAATATGATATCAACAGAAAAGGGTAACAAGTCAATATAGAGTAGGGGTCAAAGAACAGGCTCTAGATGGCCTCAATAGTTCAAATCATCGCATTATGGAAGAATTAATTAAGGTTTACCAATCTGGTAAATGACAAGAGAGTCAAGTTCAAGTTTAAGAAGAATTCAAGGTGAAGTTTATAAATGAAGAAAACAAGGGTTTATCAACTTCTGACAGAAATAGTTCAAGTCCTTCGAACATGTACTTATAATAGATAAGCCTTGTACTTGAAGGAAGTAAACTAAATCATGCACAACATATATGAATTCGAATCAGGGAATGGATCAGATGATCGCATTAACAAGAAAGGATAACAAGGTTTGCATAGGTGCAAGGTGAAAAATGGAATACTAGAAGGGCAAGCAACACCACTTCAGAATTTCAGAATAAGTTTTCCCTCATAGGGTTCACAAGTTCCCGCTCATCTAGGGTTGGTAATATTCCAACCTAATGTTTTAAAATCATGTCTTTTAAAAGAAAGCCTTAGTATACGGCCCATAATTATCTCTTCAAACTTTTCAATATAATAAGTATAGCTTTCCAATCAATATGAAAATATGAATCTAAACTCAAAAGGTATAAAAGAGTACTCGTCAATTTACGAGATTAAATAACATACTTGCAATTCAATGCAAAGAAATCAACATTTTAAAATTCAGTAATAAGCATTCAACATGCATACTAATAATTCAAGATAATATCCCTTAATTAATAAGCAAGGGTATAAACACTTGCCTCTGGTCCTTAGCTATTTCGTAACGCTGAAACAATACGATTTCCTCCTTATTTTGTCTTGTCGCACGATTCTCTACTTCCGTCCTTCTTTGCTTTAACGCTCTTGCGAATACCACTAGTCTGCTTTTACCATTTCGAATCCACGTGCCAGCCGATCTTACCGATATCTCTGTTGCATAAACACCCACCTTTTAATTGATAGACCAATCGCAATCAACCACATAAGTAATCCACGTAACTCGCTTGACGACAATCCCCATACTATAAAAAGTCAACATCCAAGTCAACGGCCTCGTAAATCTCACTTTCTAACATAACCGACAAATTACTATTCCAACTACCCCTCGTGATAACATTAGACACAACCAATTACTCAAACAAGTCTCCACACAATTTATTCGCATGCATGACTCAACAACAGATAATTCACATCATTCACATAACATATTTAAACAAGTAACCGGTTACGTATCGGACGCCCGGTCTAATTTACGATATTTAAAACTCAGACACTAGCCCTAGTACGGGCATATACTGACTATAAAACACATTACACAACTCATACGAATCATATAGCACTTATAACTATTTTTAAAACATCACACAAAGCTTATTTGAATTTAAATAAGCCACAAACAATTTTTAAATCAAAAATCGGATTTTTAAATCCAATATAAGTATTTTAAATGCAATTAAATCAATTAATAAAATTAATTGACACTCTTTAAATGCTCAAACTATTTTTAAATAAATGAACCAAGCTAGAAAATAATTAAACTTAATTTTAATTAATTAAATCTAATTAATAATTAATTATTAAGAATTAACTGATTAAAAGAATTAATCAATTAATTAAATTAATTAATTATTAATCAAAAATAATTAAAATAATTAAATTTAATCAATTTTCGAATTTAAATAAATATTTATGAATTTATAAAATTTTCGGAATAATAAAATGTATTTTTAAATTAAAGATATGATTTTTAGAATTTTTAAAACAATTTTTGAATTATTTTAAAAATTAAAATCCAGAAACAGTTTCTAAAAAGCAATTAGGGTTTTAACAGATCAAAACCGGGTCGGGTAAATCGGGTAAACGGGTCACGAAGAACGTTTCCGGGTCGGCAAAGAACACCACCGGAAACTGGGTTTCCCAGTTTCCGGCCGGCGTCCGGCCACCGGAAACTCCTCCGGCCATGCCCGAAATCGACCCCAAACGCACGAATCTGTACAGGAAAGCAATGGTAACATCAGGACTTCGTTTAATCCAATCAAACACACACAAAAACGGTACAGAATCGCCAGAACAATAATCGCCGGCGGTGGCGGCGATTTTCCGGTTGATTCCAAAACAACACCACCTTTAAAACTTTATATATGAAACGATTACTCATGCCACGATCTATTTAATGCCCCAAACACAATCAAGCTTCGACTAACTTAACTCAAACTCCGATTAAACCAAAACTTTCCGGCGAACTTCTATTTTTCCGATTAGCTCGAATTAAAGCTCTAAAAATCACACAAAAATCGTCAACATGTTCCAAATCACATAACAAACACATTCAAGCCATCAATCATCAAGAACAATCAATAATAAAGAAACCCCCAATTTAAATATAAAAATTCAAAAATAAATAAATAATTAAAAATCGGAAAGATCAGAAAATCATACCCACATGAATTTTGATGGCGGATTTAGGTAGAGGATGATGAGAGATTCGATTTGGTTACAAGAACATCGAAATCGGAATCCGATAACGCCTTCAAAATTGAGTTTGATTCTCAAGAACACGAAGAACGCGTTTCAGGGGTTTTTAGATTTTTAACTGTAATTAAGCTTTGATTATACGAAAAACAAAGTACGATTTGCCTTTTTATATTAAACGGAAAATAATACCCCCAAACGACATTTTTGGATCGATACTGATCCGATAGATCGCTTTAAATACAATTTAACAAAATAAACGCTTTAAACCTTTAATAAAGCAGAATACACGTTTCACGAGACGATAAGCATCCATAAAGTACGGATAACTACAAGTATCGTTTAATTCAAAATATACGAACCAAAATACCTTTATTGCGAATATTTTCGAATACTTCCTACTTTAACGAATGAAATATTGGTACGAACGATATACCAATCCCCCGAATAATTTGGGAACGATCCAAATTTTCTTTTCGATAATTAAAATAAAATAAAATAGTATGACACCCTTTTCAAAATAATTTCAAATTCCCCACACATTTCACATAGCACCACAATATCACATATTCAATCATTTAACGAATAACTTAGCACGTTTAAACAGATAAATCATTTAATAACTCTTAATATGAAATTAAAATTTCATTTCACATCATATAATAACACGTAATTTTCCCGGATCTTACATAGTTCATTTTGGAGTATGTGATCTCAGTACTTCACGACATGGATTTTGAGGACTTCACAACATAGCTCATTCTGACTTCACGATATAGGGACTTAGACAAATTTCCGCAACTTATTTCTTTAAGGCCTTATTCACTTGTATCCTGCTGCATGAACAATTTGAACTTCTGTAACAGCCCCAAATCCGGGGTCAGTGATCTAGGGTTGTCACAATCCATGTATTCCTTGCCTTACCTGTATTACTCACACCATTCATAATTCACCTGCTCATGACCCCACAACATATGTCTCACACACACACACACACACAGGTTAGAGTCTCAAAAACGACACAATACAACAACTGCGGAATAAATAACTTTTATTACAATACCCAAAGGTCTTTTGAATCTGTTACTGATACAATTTCTAAGTATTGTTACATTACCAACTTAGCCTTCTGATGCTCACAATCCTCTAATACTATTCATGTCTATACATAAGTTGAATACCAAAAGCCGTAGCCTGATTCGATTGGTTCGTACTACTCTCGGGATCGCTGCTAGAAACTGCTTAATGGAAACGCCTTGCGAGGTACGTGCCGTCCCATTGGCATCCTGCTTCACTGCTATATAATATATATAAAATAATAGCAAGAGTGAGCGATAGCTCAGCAAGGTAATGAAAGTAAGGCATAATTCTGCCCTTTTATTCAACCCAGAAATAAAGCGGGTATGCGACAATAATTTGTCAAAATATCTTGATACTGAAATCATTTCTTTATCGGAATTTATTCCAAAAATACCATTGTTGTATTTTCAAATATCATCTCCATAATATTCTGCAACCTTTCGATATTCATACTATGAACAAAGTTCTAGTATAGTATAAAAGATGAAATAACAAGGTACCTCAGTATATAACTTAAAAGATGAAGTTATAAGGAAAAATCCAATATAAGGTTTCCAAAACCCAAAATCCACTTATGCATATATATATCCTTAATCAGGTTTTATCAGAGTCATAACTCATAAAATAAAAGATGAAGTTGTAGGAATTTCCAAATATCATCTTTCATATCAAACATTTATCTCATATCATATTCTGGAAATAAGGACAAGGCAAAATATGCCCAATCCATTTTCGAAACTCGTCTGATTCCATATACCCTTAATCAAAACAATCATATACCTTTTTGTAATCTCATATGCTTTCTGATAAACTCATATACTGGAATAAACTTGAATACTCTTGAGTAAACTTTCTTTCTTTGAAAACTTGCATATAACAGAATAACTTGAATAAACTTTCTTTCTCTGAAAACTTGCATGAAACATGCTCTTTCATGGATGCTGAACTGTAAACGGAGATTCTGGGCGCCGAGGATACCCCTACGATGATCAGTCGCAAGCTGTATCCCCCTGATCTTTTTCTACGTAGAAGGGAAGAATAGACAGTATCTGACTAACCTACCTCCCCGCCAATCGGTTGTAGGTAGGAAGTACAGACCCGTTTCACCAGTCCGTCGACCTGTGACTCTCCTATGAGGAAGAACAGACCCGTTTCACCAGTCCGTCGGCCTGTTGCTCTCCTCTTTCCTACGGTCGGGCAATTTCTGATAAACTAAGGGAAGAACAGACCCGTTCACCAGTCCGTCGGCCATATTGTAATTCCCTTAGGGGACCGGCGCTACTCAGTCCCTTACATACTCTCCAAGTTCGAGTAAATCCATAACACTGAAACATGAAGTTCCTTTCCCTTTTTCCCCAAGAATACAACTCCACAAAGTAGTCATATCTGGTTGGAAAGGAAAATTCACCCATATTTCCCAAGCTGACGCTTGTTAATGGATGCAACTAATTCCACTGATCTTACCCCTCGAATCTTGAGGGAGTAATCAAAATCATTTTGATGGTAGTAAACCAGACTGATAAATTCATTGATTTAAAAGATTTAGGACCGGGCAGTCCACTTGAAACAACCATAAAATCTTGAGAAAGGTCCCATGCATTTGTAGTTTGAGCGAACATTTAAGTCTTTCTGAATATAGACTTAAATGGGAAAATAGATTTTGGGAACCTTCTCTAATTATATTTAAAATTGACTGAATAAAACTTTATTAGCTATCTAGGGTTTAAAATAGTTTTCACAAAATACTTCCTTAAGAAGTAAGGCTTTAAATAATTAATGCAAACTATATTTAATAAAGAATATTTATTTAGAAATAATTTCTAAGTACTTTCTTAACAACAGGGTAGATAATATTATTCATCGTATATATAAATATACCCTTAATAGATTAAACTCCAAATAGTCTTTAGTTTATGAACCACTTAACTAGATTAATTATAATAGTACAATAAAATAACCCTAGATAGCAACTGATACCATTCCCGGTCCAAAGAATAACTGCAGAGTATATACCCCCTACTGAGGGTTTTGCTTAGCACATCAGTTCCAAAATACTACTATATCCATAGCTTATAAGTTCAACTTGTATCAATACCTTTGACTTAGCATCATAGAAATCATTTCGAAATCATACACATATAGCATATTGTTACGCCATAATTTCGGCTGCCTCAATTATCTCCTAATTTCCCAATATGAATCTAGTAATAATTAATTGCTTAACCACTTAGTAATATCCTCTCTCTGAAACGAGGAAACAATCAATCTAAATCAATCAATTACTAAAAAATATCTCCAAACGATTCTTTCAAATCAGGAAAGAATCTCAATGCTAATATAACTCTAAAAAGATAAAATCAACTTATCTCAACATATCCCTTAACAATCACAGGGATTAAAAATACTATCCTATCACAGAACTGCGTTGGCTTGATCCCTATATATAAACAGGGTACGCAGGCATCTTGGGATAGGATCCGACACATCTAACAAGTCGAGACACCTTTCAAGTCCAGCCCCAAACATCCAAAAATCTCAATTCCCCCTATTTTCATAATTCGTTATTCCAGCAATCCCCGAAATTTGTTATCACCAAATTCCTCCGTTAACAATTGGCGCTAGAAGGAGGGGATACTTTTTGATTGTGGAGGACAATCAATCTATACAATACGCATGGGGGGTTATTATGGATCTGGAGCGGCTTTAATGGAGGAGCAGAACGGTGGAGGCGTTCGTTCGTGGTTCTATTCAAAATAAAGATAAGTTTTCTTATGATTTTGTCCGTACAAATAAGCTATCTTATAAAATTCGTAGTAAATTTATTACATGTTAGATTTTGATGATTTTTTATGATCCGGAAAGCTTTTGTGATTTCCAAAAAACTTTAGTTCTTGGTGTTTTCTGAGATTATGTTTCGATCTATTCTCGAAATCACAAAACATAATCAGATCCCGTTTTTCAGTATTGAGAAGTTAATCAGCAGACATTTTATTTGATTCCCGATTCATTATAAGTCCGTTTCTGACGAGCCATATATCATCGGAAAGCTCTTTTCGTTTCCTGCAACTTTCATGTTTTGTGTTTTCCAAGAAAATATCGTTTACAGGGCCAAAAAGGTAAAAAACGGATCTGGACAGAATCTGAATAATAGAGATGTTAAAGAATTGTGATGCAATATTCGTAGCACATGATTTGATTACTTCACTAGCTCGTGCATGGACAAAAATAAGTGTGGAAGATCCTTATCTGATAAAGGTAATATTTTCGAAAGCTCTCTTTTCCAAGGAGAATAATATTTTTGAAGATCCTATTTCGAGTAGGATAATATTTTTGAAGACTCTCTTTCGAAGAAGGATAATATTTTTGATGACCCTATTTCAAGTATGATAATATTTTTGAAGACCCTCTTTCGAAGAGGAAATTATTTTTGAAGACCCTCTATTGAAGATGTTAATATTTTTGAAGGCCCTAAGTGGTGATCGTTTTTCGAAGACCCTTCAGGGTAATCTTGTTTTGAAGGCCAGGCATCATTCGCATCATGCATTCATTAATCATCATGTGCATCATGTGCATCATTCACATCATGCATTCATTTATATCATCATGTGCATCATACATTTACTCGTAAACATTGGACATTCTTAGATTTTGTGGTTGTTTCTTGGAAATTATTTTTGAAGGCCCTTCTTTAAGGTGTTGCTTGGGAATTATTTTTGAAGGCCCGTCTTGAAGGTGTTGCTTGGAATTATTTTGAAGGCCCTTCTTTGTGGAAGGTGTTTCTTGGAGTACCTTGGTAAACCCGTACTTCCGGGGTACTTATCCGTACTTCCGGAAAGCTCACCAAGAAGAGAGTTCTACCTCTTAAGAAGGCGAGGTTACACTTCCCTTTTCTTAAACTCTGCTTTGCATAGAGTGTATAAGAAGGCGATGTTACTCTTCCCTTTTCTTAAACTCTGCTTAGCATAGAGTGTATAAGAAGGCGAGGTTACTCTTGCCTTTTCTTAAACTCTGCTTTGCATAGAGTGTATAAGAAGGCGAGGTTACTCTTCCCTTTTCTTAAACTCTGCTTTGCATAGAGTGTATAAGAAGGCGAGGTTACACTTCCCTTTTTCTTAAACTCTGCTTTGCATAGAGTGTATAAAAAGGCGAGGTTACACTTCCCTTTTCTTAAACTTTGCTTTGCATGAGTGTATAAGAAGGCGAGGTTACTCTTCCCTTTTCTTAAACTCTGCTTTGCATGAGTGTATAAGAAGGCGAGGTAATTATCTAATTCTCATTCCCCTACACTTACAAAGTTACTCGTACATATGTTCTTCTCACATCTCGCATGTTGTCTCTCTCGCAAGCACAGACATATCACGGGCACATCATGTTGTCTCTCTCGATTTTACATGCATATTAAGCGTAATTATCTTCCTCATATTATCTACTAATCTTCTACTCCTAGTTGTTTCATTGACTCAGGAAATTCGGAAGATCAAAGCACACTTAGTTCTCCAGTCCATCAAGCTGCACTGAAGAACTGGGGGGTAGTTGTTACGCCATAATTTCGGCTGCCTCAATTATCTCCTAATTTCCCAATATGAATCTAGTAATAATTAATTGCTTAACCACTTAGTAATATCCTCTCTCTGAAACGAGGAAACAATCAATCTAAATCAATCAATTACTAAAAAATATCTCCAAACGATTCTTTCAAATCAGGAAAGAATCTCAACGCTAATATAACTCTAAAAAGATAAAATCAACTTATCTCAACATATCCCTTAACAATCACAGGGATTAAAAATACTATCCTATCACAGAACTGCGTTGGCTTGATCCCTATATATAAACAGGATACGCAGGCATCTTGGGATAGGATCCGACACATCTAACAAGTCGAGACACCTTTCAAGTCCAGCCCCAAACATCCAAAAATCTCAATTCCCCCTATTTTCATAATTCGTTATTCCAGCAATCCCCGAAATTTGTTATCACCAAATTCCTCCGTTAACACATATATCTCAAAATCTTTAGTTATCACCACAACAGTTTTTAAAAAGGTATAGGTTTGAAAACTTGCATGCATCTATCATATGCATAAATTACGTCTCAACATTTTTATTACCATTACATCTATATACGATGTAAGGTTTGAAAACATGCATAATATCATATCGTATACATCATTAGTATAATTAATGGAAAACATAGCGTGGAACAAGAAAACTTGCATCTAGTATATGCATACTTCAAAATATGGTTTTAGAAACTTGCACGATACTTGGAACAAAGAATATATATACATAGATATATTTTTGAATCAACAAGTACTAAACATTCGAAAATATGCTCACTCTAACAATAGAGTAAGGGTTAGTAAACTTGCCTGATGCTCGAGAAGTGATAGGGGTTCGCGACGATGCCGGACAATCTAGACAAAGTCAAACGAAAACACACGGTTAATCCCCCCGATAAACCACTTATAACTTAATGCTTAAACACGTAAGCGAAACACAACCAAGGCATTACTAGCTCGTTATAGGCTCATACTAAGTCCATGTTATTCGTCAAATACTTATATCACAAGTTTGGTTTGAAATCCATTCTCAAATCCAAGTTATACTTAACCATTTGGAACCTTGGTTTCTAAGTCTCGTTTTCAGTGGTTTTCACTTGCGCGACCTCGACTAAAACATTTTTATAAATTCGAAAAATAATCTTTTTAATCCAAATCGTTTTCGTGAGCCTTCCTAACTGTCTCTAGTATTATTCCTCAAAGTTTGACATTTTAATATGGCTTCTAAGTGGTCCAAATATAGCCTCAAAGTGGCTGACCAGAGAAGGGTTGTTCCTCCGAACGACGTTTACTAAAACTCACTTTTCTCTTAAACCGTAAATCGTATGGACATGATCTTTATACCAAAACAAACCTTAAAACAAGACCTACATGTTCATGGTCAGTTCTGTTCAAAAATATTCCAATACCAGTTCGTAATGCTTGCTCAAAACAGCCTTAAATCAAATGGGCATTACGACGGCTATAATCGTAACGTTTTCCATTTCCAAAACACAACCAAATCAATACCAATCAATCCCAAACTCACCATCCACCTTATACACCCTCCACTCAGTCAAATCCTCCATGAATAATCACAATAAATTCATAACCCATCCTCCAAACTCAACCAACAATTCATCTAATTACTTAATCATGCTCTTAACTTTACATAACATCAAAACCACTTCAAAACTCATATAAACAAAAGGGGGCAGAGGTATTTATACCTTCCTTGAAGCCTTAAACACACAACCAGAGTTTGTAAGCCTTAAGAGAGTCTTTATCCATGTTTATTATCCTTAAACTTGCAAAAGAAAATCAAGAACAAGTTATGAATTCTCGGAGTTACTATACACCTGTTTAAAGAACTGGAAAAACGAAGGTCTTACCTTGCTCCAATGGACGAACCTCGTGAAATAGGAAATGTAGGTTATCTCAAGGCCTTTCCAACAAGCTATAGAGCTCCCATTTCCACCAAGAAATGAAGGAGATATGCATTTTACAATTCGGCAGTTTTGTGTTGGCCGAAAATGAAGAAAAGAGAGGTTTTTGGTTTGGTTGATTAATAATGATAATGCTGATTTTTTTGTGTTAAAAGGTGATGAGTCATTGCATGCCCAGGATACGTGTCGATCAGTGGAGCATCATGGTGGCAAAGCAGGGACACGTGTCACGCAATGGAGATCATGGTGGCAAGCAGCTTTACTAGTTCGCTTTCCTTTCACATGGATGATCCAAATGTTGCATTTCTCGAATTAATCTTGTTACATGTTACTTCCATGTCTATATTTAATCCTGTCATAATTTCAATCCTTAATCCATGATTCGTTCGCTTAATCGCTTACTCTCGTTATAAAGTATCAGCGGTTTCTAGAACCTTCGTTTCACTGTCTCAGTGGTTTTCGTTCTAAATTCTCAAATCAAATATAATAAAATTCCAAAATATTAAATCCTCAAATCCTCAAATTTAATATCTCATTTCTTGAATATAATAATATATAATTTGTTGCCCGGTCAAATACTACACCAAAATAAAATTTGGAATTTCTGAATTCCGATCGTCTTTGCATTCACTTATTTACTCCGTAGATCACTAATATGACTTTTAAATATCCACACTACGTCTCGCACATAGGTGGCATGAAAAATTTTCTTAACCCTCAAAATCACTATTCATCCACCAATATCACTATTCACTGCTGCACTTAATCATAATAAGAAAAGTTTTAAATTTTACCCAAAAATTCGGGTTATTACATTCTCCCCTCCTTAAAAAGATTCCGTCCCGGAATCAACTTAGGAGTAACTGGGGTACTTCTCTTCCATTGCACTTTCTAACTCCCAGGTGGATTCTTCCACTTCTTGATTTTCCACAAACCTCTCACTAGCTTGGCAACCTCGTCACTTAGCACTTGCTCTTTTCTATCCGTGATTTCCACAGGTTGTTCTTTGTAAGTCAGACCAGGTGGTATATCTACCTGCTCGTACTCTAACATATGTCGAGCATCTATAGTATACTGACGTAGCATTGACACATGAACCCCGTTATGACCATTCTACAAGTTTGGGGGGGTGTAAGGCTGGCTCGTAGGCCACCTTCCTGACGCGTTTTAAAATCTCAGATGGCCCAATGAATCTCGGGCTCACTCCCCTTTCTTTCCAAATCTCATTAATTCTTTCCATGGATATCTTTAGCATCACGAATCTCTAACCTCATATTCTCTATCTTGTTTGCACAGAAATACACCAGCATAAACTTGCTTGTCATTCATTAACTTGCCATTTAGCTTATCAATAGCAGTACTATCTCTGTACTCGCGGGCTTAGTCCGCATACTTTCTCTGTCTGTCTTGGTTGTCACTAGCCACTTGTTGATGAAATCTTTTGTCTTTCTAGTTTGTTGGACTAACTTGGGTTTTGTGTAAAATCTCATCCTTTAATTCCCGATCATTCGGAATCCATCTCTGTCTTATTTTAATTAAGGGTATCGGCCACCACATTGGCCTTCCCCGGATGGTAGTGTATCTCACAGTCATAATTCTAGGTCAATTCTAGCCATTTCTCCATCTCATGCTATCTACTATCACGGGTAACTCAAAGCCAATTCATTACATTCCATAAAATTTGTGGGTGCATTAGTCAACCCAAAATAACTTCGCTGAAAACTCGAAGTGTCTATTCCTAGTACGAATCGCGGCCTTGGGTATATCCTCTGATTTAACTTCCAATTGGTGATACCCAGTTCTTAAATAAATTGGAAATACACAGCGTTCTTCCGCTGATCAAACAATCATTTACAAGGGTACCTATTCTCCATGTCGAACTCATACAACTCTCGAGGTTCGATACATAATCTTGTGCTAACATCTTTCTTTCTTACAACAACACCGGGCTCTCCACGGTGGTACACTGGGTCTTATCATATCCTTGCCCAGCAATTCTTGTAACTGAGTCACTAACTCTTTCATTCCCACGATACTCTGAATACTCGGTATTCATTCTCATGTCATCCAAATCGATATCTGGTAGTTCATTAAAACCCTGTACAATCTCCCAAAACCATTGTAGTTTCCTTTATACTTGGTATCTCTTTTCTTGGCGTCAACCATAAGAGCTAATTTAAGCCTCATATTTCTGGCATTATAATTTCTTAGTCTGAACTATACTCAAGAATCTCTGAATCTGTCTCCATCCTTTATTATAATATCAACTTCTCCCAACTTGAAAGGAATCAGGTCTATCAAAAGTGTCGACCTCATATTTCTAGTTCACAACCTGGATGTACCAGTCTTATGGGAAAATCCCCCGATTAACTATTTCTACTTGTAATTATTCCCTTAGTGGCTCGGCCTTAAGGTTTAATTGTCATACAACTTCTTGATATACAACGATACATTAGCTCTGTCTAAACAGTATAGAAGGGCACCTGCTATTTAAAGGTCCTGACAGTGGGATGCTTGTTGGAGGTAGCCCTGGTTGAAACCTACTGGCTTTCTTTTATTCTGTGTTCACAAACTCCGGAACAAACCTCGATAATTCGGAAAACTTGGCCTCACACTCGGTCATAGTCATGGTTTCTTGTTTTAACTCTTTAACTTTCATTTCCATCCGGGTCTCCATATATTTCCGAAAATTATTATTCTAAGAACAACACGCTGCATCCTTCCCAAGTCACAATACCAGCTCCCTTCTGACTCCATCGTCAGTACTTATCTTGCTAACCCAGAGGTAGTGTCCATTCGTAAACAACTCCTCTAACATCTCAATCTCACCATAAGGCATCTATCTAACACCGTTGTCACTGGAGTTCACGGCACATCGCTATTCCTTTCACATATATCGATTGACACGCTTTCCATTATCATACTATCCTTGGGAGAATAAACTAATTTCATCAATATGTCACTAATATTCTATTCGTCTTAGGGATTCGCTCTTGTCATAGGCGATTTCGTTGCGAATCTAATTCCTATCAGCGAATTTTGACTTATTTGACCTGGTTGGCCTCCCCTCAGAATTCAACGAGGATAACAAAAATTATGGGGCCTTGAAAAGACAGCTCCCATATCAAGGAAAACGTCACACACTGGTGATCATAAGGTTATGAGTTTTAAGGTAACCTTATTGGAGGTAAAAGAATTTACCGAGAGATCAACATGATCATAAGAACTCAACGTTGTGTGCCTCAATTGAGACATTACTAAAGGTAATTGGCCTTCTTGTATTTCACAACTTACAAGTGATGGCGTCCCATCAGACTTCTATCACACAGACAGATAGTCCTTGTAGCCCCTATAAATATAGGGTTGTTCGTCTCAGTGGAAGTTGAAAAGTATGAAAGAAATTCGATATCAATTTAATGATTATCGTCTTTTAAACAATATTTCTCAAAGGAACACCTTGGATTAAAATTGAACAAATTCCAAAGGTGCGGTTTCCAAAGAATCGCAAAGAAAAGAATAACCAAAAGATACTGGTACTTAACAAACAAGTGGTGAGGTATCACCATAGGGTCATTCATTATTTGAAGAAAAGTGAAAGCTTAAATAACATCATTTGATAGGGCTTCGAAAGCCTGAAAGTAGGCATTGTGATAGCCTCTGGCACAATTGAAACTGAATATGGTTTAACACAAGTGTTATAAAACAACTTCGAAGAGGGAATATACCCTTTACCAGAATTCTTTCCTGGAGAGAGATCAAGATAGATCATAGATTGGGGAGGTACTCCACATAATTTGCAAATGGGGAGGGTACTACCAAGGTCTCTAAGGATGCCTTTTATGTCGGCTCCCCTAACGGATAATCGTTCGATTCTAAAGCTTTTCTTCTTCAGGCACACCCTAAGGTGCTCGATACTTATGTCATTGCCGACTTATAATAGTCGCTAAGAAATCAACCATCAACATTTGCAATCACAGGGAATTCTATTCGACTAGGCGCAAACATCTCAAGTAAGCGTTCTGTTCTATAAGAAAACTTCGATTCCGTTGTCGCCCATAGCAATGGTAATTCCACATGTCGACTGGGCGGTACTCCGGAAGATCGTTAGAATCTACAGGCTTAAATCCGGTCTCTATTTCAATCATCCTTTTACCCAATATTCCTTCTTCCATATCAATCCCGTGCGCTACATAAGCTTAACACTTTTGGCACAATAGCCTTTTCATTTAATTCAATCCCGGAATTTCTCAGTCCGTCTTGGTCCTTAAATATATTTCGCCTTTACCGTCCAATCTCAACTTCATCATTTTATCTCTACAATCAATTATAGCAATCAGGGTCTGTCCACCAACCCATATAACGGCTATCTTACCCAATCCACAGGGTTCGCTCAAATTTCCACTCTCTTTGGTGACATCCTCTGGTAATCAGAAAGACCAGGGTTGCCAAAATTTGCTGAATTTCTTTCCAAAATCAGGGAAATTTGATCAACCTATTTACCTACTAGTAATGCTCGGATCTGATTTCCGACTTTTCTGTTCTGTCCTCATAATTCCTTCCTGATTTCCTGAGGGTGGTAAATCTCGTTCTCGATTCCGCCTTAGCGTGCTTGTCTTACAATAACATTTGCATGGTACATATACCCAAAATTCTCCTTGGGATAATAAAATCCCTCAATGACGTAATAGACACTCTTTCCAATGGAATCGCTGGTCGTGGAGGATTGAAACCTCATATCCAAAGCAATTCCTTTCACTATACTAGGCAACTAAGTCCTCTTAATCGTTCGTGAAAATCTGAACACCTTGGTTCTTACGTATGCCGCCTCCTTATGGGCAACTATAACCGACTACGAGTAACAGGTTTCGTTCAAGTTGAATCAATCCACTGATACTGGCTATACTGCCTCTACCTCTTCTGCTTTGGAGTCTCTACTCCATTTTCTTTGTCATACCTCTTGATGAATCATGAACGATCCTTAAACTCTCGTCTCGTCACTCATTTATCCCTTGAAGGTTCGTCCGGTCTTATTATTAGACCTCAAGTAACACACCACATCTTTATCAATCGGCACATTTTCTACAAGATTCTTCCCATGACCCACCATGGGGTCTTCCTCTAGATCCTCCTATGGATCTTCCTTTATCGGGTCTCCGTCCATTTCAAGGAGCGCATCATAAAATGCCTACTCGAAGGCCTCGGGATCTGGTATCTCAGAGTCCCATTCATCTATAACTCATACGAATCGAGGTGACTAACCATGAAATCCTAAGTACGGTTTCCCAAAAGAAGTCCCCTCTCGGGCTTCATCTTAAACAGTCAGGGTCATGTCCTCTAACCCGACTACGAACTCAATTTGAGCTCTAGATGTTCTTATCATTTTTAAGGGTATTGTAAGACTCGATCTCCTATCATTTCTGAGGACTATAACCTAACTCTCTGATACCATCTCTGTAACAGCCCCAAATCCGGGGTCAGTGATCTAGGGTTGTCACAATCCATGTATTCCTTGCCTTACCTGTATTACTCACACCATTCATAATTCACCTGCTCATGACCCCACAACATATGTCTCACACACACACAGGTTAGAGTCTCAAAAATGACACAATACAACAACTGCGGAATAAATAACTTTTATTAAAATACCCAAAGGTCTTTTGAATCTGTTACTGATACAATTTCTAAGTATTGTTACATTACCAACTTAGCCTTCTGATGCTCACAGTCCTCTAATACTATTCATGTCTATACATAAGTTGAATACCAAAAGCCGTAGCCTGATTCGATTGGTTCGTACTACTCTCGGGATCGCTGCTAGAAACTGCTTAATGGAAATGCCTTGCGAGGTACGTGCCGTCCCATTGGCATCCTGCTTCGCTGCTATATAATATATATAAAATAATAGCAAGAGTGAGCGATAGCTCAGCAAGGTAATGAAAGTATGGCATAATTCTGCCCTTTTATTCAACCCAGAAATAAAGCGGGTATGCGACAATAATTTGTCAAAATATCTTGATACTGAAATCATTTCCTTATCGGAATGTATTCCAAAAATACCATTGTTGTATTTCAAATATCATCTCCATAATATTCTGCAACCTTTCGATATTCATACTATGAATAAAGTTCTAGTATAGTATAAAAGATGAAATAACAAGGTACCTCAGTATATCCTTTCCGTAAAATATCTGCTATATAAATATAAGCAGACTATCAACATATAACTTAAAAGATGAAGTTATAAGGAAAAATCCAATATAAGGTTTCCAAAACCCAAAATCCACTTATGCATATATATATCCTTAATCAGGTTTTATCAGAGTCATAACTCATAAAATAAAAGATGAAGTTGTAGGAATTTCCAAATATCATCTTTCATATCAAACATTTATCTCATATCATATTCTGGAAATAAGGACAAGGCAAAATATGCCCAATCCATTTTCGAAACTCGTCTGATTCCATATACCCTTAATCAAAACAATCATATACCTTTTTGTAATCTCATATGCTTTCTGATAAACTCATATACTGGAATAAACTTGAATACTCTTCTCTGTAACAGCCCCAAATCCGGGGTCAGTGATCTAGGGTTGTCACAATCCATGTATTCCTTGCCTTACCTGTATTACTCACACCATTCATAATTCACCTGCTCATGACCCCACAACATATGTCTCTCACACACACACACACAGGTTAGAGTCTCAAAAACGACACAATACAACAACTGCGGAATAAATAACTTTTATTACAATACCCAAAGGTCTTTTGAATCTGTTACTGATACAATTTCTAAGTATTGTTACATTACCAATTTAGCCTTCTGATGCTCACAATCCTCTAATACTATTCATGTCTATACATAAGTTGAATACCAAAAGCCGTAGCCTGATTCGATTGGTTCGTACTACTCTCGGGATCGCTGCTAGAAACTGCTTAATGGAAATGCCTTGCGAGGTACGTGCCGTCCCATTGGCATCCTGCTTCGCTGCTATATAATATATATAAAATAATAGCAAGAGTGAGCGATAGCTCAGCAAGGTAATGAAAGTATGGCATAATTCTGCCCTTTTATTCAACCCAGAAATAAAGCGGGTATGCGACAATAATTTGTCAAAATATCTTGATACTGAAATCATTTCCTTATCGGAATGTATTCCAAAAATACCATTGTTGTATTTCAAATATCATCTCCATAATATTCTGCAACCTTTCGATATTCATACTATGAACAAAGTTCTAGTATAGTATAAAAGATGAAATAACAAGGTACCTCAGTATATCCTTTCCGTAAAATATCTGCTATATAAATATAAGCAGACTATCAACATATAACTTAAAAGATGAAGTTATAAGGAAAAATCCAATATAAGGTTTCCAAAACCCAAAATCCACTTATGCATATATATATCCTTAATCAGGTTTTATCAGAGTCATAACTCATAAAATAAAAGATGAAGTTGTAGGAATTTCCAAATATCATCTTTCATATCAAACATTTATCTCATATCATATTCTGGAAATAAGGACAAGGCAAAATATGCCCAATCCATTTTCGAAACTCGTCTGATTCCATATACCCTTAATCAAAACAATCATATACCTTTTAGTAATCTCATATGCTTTCTGATAAACTCATATACTGGAATAAACTTGAATACTCTTCTCTGTAACAGCCCCAAATCCGGGGTCAGTGATCTAGGGTTGTCACAATCCATGTATTCCTTGCCTTACCTGTATTACTCACACCATTCATAATTCACCTGCTCATGACCCCACAACATATGTCTCACACACACACAGGTTAGAGTCTCAAAAATGACACAATACAACAACTGCGGAATAAATAACTTTTATTACAATACCCAAAGGTCTTTTGAATCTGTTACTGATACAATTTCTAAGTATTGTTACATTACCAATTTAGCCTTCTGATGCTCACAATCCTCTAATACTATTCATGTCTATACATAAGTTGAATACCAAAAGCCGTAGCCTGATTCGATTGGTTCGTACTACTCTCGGGATCGCTGCTAGAAACTGCTTAATGGAAATGCCTTGCGAGGTACGTGTCGTCCCATTGGCATCCTGCTTCGCTGCTATATAATATATATAAAATAATAGCAAGAGTGAGCGATAGCTCGGCAAGGTAATGAAAGTGTGGCATAATTCTGCCCTTTTATTCAACCCAGAAATAAAGCGGGTATGCGACAATAATTTGTCAAAATATCTTGATACTGAAATCATTTCTTTATCGGAATTTATTCCAAAAATACCATTGTTGTATTTCAAATATCATCTCCATAATATTCTGCAACCTTTCGATATTCATACTATGAACAAAGTTCTAGTATAGTATAAAAGATGAAATAACAAGGTACCTCAGTATATCCTTTCCGTAAAATATCTGCTATATAAATATAAGCAGACTATCAACATATAACTTAAAAGATGAAGTTATAAGGAAAAATCCAATATAAGGTTTCCAAAACCCAAAATCCACTTATGCATATATATATCCTTAATCAGGTTTTATCAGAGTCATAACTCATAAAATAAAAGATGAAGTTGTAGGAATTTCCAAATATCATCTTTCATATCAAACATTTATCTCATATCATATTCTGGAAATAAGGACAAGCCAAAATATGCCCAATCCATTTTCGAAACTCGTCTGATTCCATATACCCTTAATCAAAACAATCATATAACTTTTTGTAATCTCATATGCTTTCTGATAAACTCATATACTGGAATAAACTTGAATACTCTTGAGTAAACTTTCTTTCTTTGAAAACTTGCATATAACAGAATAACTTGAATAAACTTTCTTTCTCTGAAAACTTGCATGAAACATGCTCTTTCATGGATGCTGAACTGTAAACGGAGATTCTGGGCGCCGAGGATACCCCTACGATGATCAGTCGCAAGCTGTATCCCCCTGATCTTTTTCTACGTAGAAGGGAAGAATAGACAGTATCTGACTGACCTACCTCCCCGCCAATCGGTTGTAGGTAGGAAGTACAGACCCGTTTCACCAGTCCGTCGGCCTGTGACTCTCCTATGAGGAAGAACAGACCCGTTTCACCAGTCCGTCGGCCTGTTGCTCTCCTCTTTCCTACGGTCGGGCAATTTCTGATAAACTAAGGGAAGAACAGACCCGTTCACCAGTCCGTCGGCCTTATTGTAATTCCCTTAGGGGACCGGCGCTACTCAGTCCCTTACATACTCTCCAAGTTCGAGTAAATCCATAACACTGAAACATGAAGTTCCTTTCCCTTTTTCCCCAAGAATACAACTCCACAAAGTAGTCATATCTGGTTGGAAAGGAAAATTCACCCATATTTCCCAAGCTGACGCTTGTTAATGGATGCAACTAATTCCACTGATCTTACCCCTCGAATCTTGAGGGAGTAATCAAAATCATTTTGATGGTAGTAAACCAGACTGATAAATTCATTGATTTAAAAGATTTAGGACCGGGCAGTCCACTTGAAACAACCATAAAATCTTGAGAAAGGTCCCATGCATTTGTAGTTTGAGCGAACATTTAAGTCTTTCTGAATATAGACTTAAATGGGAAAATAGATTTTGGGAACCTTCTCTAATTATATTTAAAATTGACTGAATAAAACTTTATTAGCTATCTAGGGTTTAAAATAGTTTTCACAAAATACTTCCTTAAGAAGTAAGGCTTTAAATAATTAATGCAAACTATATTTAATAAAGAATATTTATTTAGAAATAATTTCTAAGTACTTTCTTAACAACAGGGTAGATAATACTATTCATCGTATATATAAATATACCCTTAATAGATTAAACTCCAAATAGTCTTTAGTGTATGAACCACTTAACTAGATTAATTATAATAGTACAATAAAATAACCCTAGATAGCAACTGATATCATTCCCGGTCCAAAGAATAACTGCAGAGTATATACCCCCTACTAAGGGTTTTGCTTAGCACATCAGTTCCAAAATACTACTATATCCATAGCTTATAAGTTCAACTTGTATCAATACCTTTGACTTAGCATCATAGAAATCATTTCGAAATCATACACATATAGCATATATCTCAAAATCTTTAGTTATCACCACAACAATTTTTTAAAAAGGTATAGGTTTGAAAACTTGCATGCATCTATCATATGCATAAATTACGTCTCAACATTTTTATTACCATTACATCTATATACGATGTAAGGTTTGAAAACATGCATAATATCATATCGTATACATCATTAGTATAATTAATGGAAAACATAGCGTGTAACAAGAAAACTTGCATCTAGTATATGCATACTTCAAAATATGGTTTTAGAAACTTGCACGATACTTGGAACAAAGAATATATATACATAGATATATTTTTGAATCAACAAGTACTAAACATTCGAAAATATGCCCACTCTAACAATAGAGTAAGGGTTAGTAAACTTGCCTGATGCTCGAGAAGTGATAGGGGTTCGCGACGATGCCGGACAATCTAGACAAAGTCAAACGAAAACACACGGTTAATCCCCCCGATAAACCACTTATAACTTAATGCTTAAACATGTAAGCGAAACACAACCAAGGCATTACTAGCTCGTTATAGGCTCATACTAAGTCCATGTTATTCGTCAAATACTTATATCACAAGTTTGGTTTGAAATCCATTCTCAAATCCAAGTTATACTTAACCATTTGGAACCTTGGTTTCTAAGTCTCGTTTTCAGTGGTTTTCACTTGCGCGACCTCGACTAAAACATTTTTATAAAATCGAAACATAATCGTTTTAATCCGAATCTTTTTCGTGAGCCTTCCTAACTGTCTCTAGTATTATTCCGCAAAGTTTGACATTTTAATATGGCTTCTAAGTGGTCCAAATATAGCCTCAAAGTGGCTGACCAGAGAAGGGTTGTTCCTCCGAACGACGTTTACTAAAACTCACTTTTCTCTTAAACCGTAAATCGTATGGACATGATCTTTATACCAAAACAAACCTTAAAACAAGACATACATGTTCATGGTCAGTTCTGTTCAAAAATATTCCAATACCAGTTCGTAATGCTTGCTCAAAACAGCCTTAAATCAAATGGGCATTACGACGGCTATAATCGTAACGTTTTCCATTTCCAAAACACAACCAAATCAATACCAATCAATCCCAAACTCACCATCCACCTTATACACCCTCCACTCAGTCAAATCCTCCATGAATAATCACAATAAATTCATAACCCATCCTCCAAACTCAACCAACAATTCATCTAATTACTTAATCATGCTCTTAACTTTACATAACATCAAAACCACTTCAAAACTCATATAAACAAAAGGGGGCAGAGGTGTTTATACCTTCCTTGAAGCCTTAAACACACAACCAGATCTTGTAAGCCTTAAGAGAGTCTTTATCCATGGTTATTATCCTTAAACTTGCAAAAGAAAATCAAGAACAAGTTATGAATTCTCGGAGTTACTATACACCGGTTTAAAGAACTGGAACAACGAAGGTCTTACCTTGCTCAAATGGAAGAAACTCGTGCAATAGGACATGTAGGTTATCTCAAGACCTTTCCAACAAGCTATAGATCTCCCATTTCCACCAAGAAATGAAGGAGATATGCATTTTACAATTCGGCAGTTTTGTGTTGGCTGAAAATGAAGAAAAGAGAGGTTTTTGGTTTGGTTGATTAATAATGATAATGCTGATTTTTTTTGTGTTGAAAGGTGATGAGTCATTGCATGCCCAGGACATGTGTCGATCAGTGGAGCATCATGGTGGCAAAGCAGGACACGTGTCGATCAGTGGAGCATCATGGTGGCAAAGCAGGGACACGTGTCACGCAATGGAGATCATGGTGGCAAGCAGCTTTACTAGTTCGCTTTCCTTTCACATGGATGATCCAAATGTTGCATTTCTCGAATTAATCTTGTTACATGTTACTTCCATGTCTATATTTAATCCTGTCATAATTTCAATCCTTAATCCATGATTCGTTCGCTTAATCGCTTACTCTCGTTATAAAGTATCAGCGGTTTCTAGAACCTTCGTTTCACTGTCTCAGTGGTTTTCGTTCTAAATTCTCAAATCAAATATAATAAAATTCCAAAATATTAAATCCTCAAATCCTCAAATTTAATATCTCATTTCTTGAATATAATAATATATAATTTGCTGCCCGGTCAAATACTACACCAAAATAAAATTTGGAATTTCTGAATTCCGATCGTCTTTGCATTCACTTATTTACTCCGTAGATCACTAATATGACTTTTAAATATCCACACTACGTCTCGCACATAGGTGGCATGAAAATTTTTCTTAACCCTCAAAATCACTATTCATCCACCAATATCACTATTCACTGCTGCACTTAATCATAATAAGAAAAGTTTTAAATTTTACCCAAAAATTCGGGTTATTACAACTTCTACCAGAATAATTATTCCATGGCCTATGTACATTCTAGGTGCAAGAAACTTACTAAGCTCAATATAAACTTGAGCATACAGAATAGGGCTAAGTACATGAAAACAAGACAAGTACAATAGAGACCTATACTATATCCCAGTGATAGATTTCACTAGGTCATGTAAAGTGACATAGTCACAATGTGTAGGCTTGTTAATAGTGGTATTCAGACATGCCTTGAGCCTAACAATTACATATATATATTTAGTATTATTTTCTTATTTTAAATTAGTTAATATAAAATGATACAAAAAGGAAAGTTTTAATCATAGAGGAAGGTGTTAACCAGATTGCAAATTATGTCATTTTTTGTTTATTATAGTTTAGTATCGATAGAGAGTTTATTTAGAATTTTTATTCATAATTAGGCTTACACAACTTATTTTAAACAGATTTTATTTTTAGATAATAAGTTCTTTTTTCTTATGTATGATACAATCTTAACCTGTCTATTATTAAAAATATTAAATTCAAGAATTGAGATTTTTTTAATAATTTTGAGTAGCAAACAATTAAAGTTTTAGTTAAAATTTTCCTTGTGCTTCTTATATATAATTATTTTAATGTACATATGATTACTTATTCTTTTAATCATCAAAATTACATGAAAATATATTTCGAGAATTGAATCTTTTACTCTTAAGAAAGGGAAAGAGAAATTTCGCTCACAAAGCTTTGATCCTTGAGCCTTCATGAGGACATATGCAAAGTAACTCTATCAAGAATTATAAGTAGCAAAAATCATAAGCATTACCACAACACGTGCAAGAATTATGAGCACTATCATAATAGCTATAGCTGATGTAACGCGCTTTATTGTTCGGTTCCTGAATGTTTAATTCTTTTTATAAATCAGATTTTGTAATTTTAATAATATTTTACTTATATATTATATCGAAAATTTTGTTAATTATTTTTGAAAATTATAATATATTAAATATGTTATTAATGTGATATGAATCTTTTTTCTAGTATGTTTTAAAAGTTAGGTATAAAATTATCATTAATAAAGATTGAAATCTTTGAATTTTCATAGCACTTCAAAATTATCCTACATGATACAACATACTAAAGTCAATAAAGATCTGAATTTTTATAAAGTTAGTATGTTCTAGAATTAGGATATTAATAATGTGGTTTTTTTTATATTATTATATTTAAGTTTTTTGTTGTTGAGGAGAGTCGAATTCTAGAATGTTGGTAGTACTATTATAATATTCCTCTTATTTAACTGTAACCATCCATAAATTAAAGAAAAAAGTGAGTAACAAATTTTTAAATGGAGGATTATATTCAATACAGGAAATCCATTTATATTTGGTTTAAATTATCAAAATACACTTCTTGGTATTCAAATATATTTATACTATTAATTAAGCACACTTTTTAATATTAGATTTAACGGTTGTCATATATCTATTTAAGATCTAACTTGTTAGGAATATGTTGTTCTTGATGATAAGCATAAAACACTTAGTAGAATTTGTGTAAAGTCAATTTTGTAGCTGTCAACGAAATAGCATGCTTAGCAGTGTTTCGTTGACAGGAAGCTCATCAACGAAATGAGTGTTGTAGCAATTGCATTGTACAATACTTCACAGTATGATAGGCATTCTATTATATGTTTTAGATAGGTTTTCTAAGTCATGTTGACTATGTACTAGATAGGCAAAATAGGTTGGTTAATTGTAAATATGTAATGCCTTGTAATTCTGCCTAAGTGAAGACATGTCAACGGTATGAAGATTACTCTGTCAACGGTATGGAGTTTACCCATCAACGAAACGAGGGAAACACCATCAATGGAATGAAGAATGAAGCTATCAACGAAACACATCTCCTTGCTATCAACGAATCAATGTTGCTTTTTGAACAGTTGACAAAGTGATAGTGACAGTTTACTGAACAGATCTAAAAGGAGATATGGAAGTGTACTTTGCATTGGAAGCCATCAAAGTGGATACTGGAAATAAGGAAACATTCCAATTTCCAATAAGGCTCTTGGGAATGATTATAATGAGCATGAAGACAAAAGCTAAGATCTCCAAGGACCATTGGACAAAAGGAATGAAAAGCAAGCTACTGATGGTTACTACTATTATTCTTTAGTTTAACCAAACGTAGAATTGTAAACTTGGGATATATAACCAAGTGTAGCAGTTACTTTAGAATAAAGAGAAGAAACACAAATAGATTGTATTAGCTATTTTGAGAGCAATTCTTCTCTACAACCTTGTAACTGAGCAGCTGTGTACTTTTGTATCACAGATTATTTCCGCAATAAAAACACTTCAGTTGGATCATCAAACAATCCAACTGAATTATTTATATCTTGTGTTTTTATTTATTCAGTTCAGTTTTATTTTATAAAGTGTTTTAGTTTCAAGAAAATATCAAGAATTGTATTCAACCCCCCCCTTCTACAATTCTGTTAGGTCATTTGGGAATAACAATTGGTATCAGAGCAAGCTTCTAACATACAAGAAGTTTAAAGATCAAGACCAAAAACAGAAACCATGGTGAAGAAGGATGCAGGTGTGAAGATACCAGTTCTTGATAAAGACAATTACTTTCACTGGAAAGTAAAGATGCATTTACATCTCATGTCTATGGATGAGAGGTATGTAGACTGCATTGAGAAAGGTCCACACGTTCCCATGAAGCTTGATTCTAGAATTGGACTGCCAGATGATGCACCTGATGTAGAGATTCCAAAAACTGTCTCAGAATGGACTGTTGAAGATATTGCAGAAGTTCATAAAGACAAAAGGACCATGAACATTCTGTTTAATGGTTTGGAGCAAGAGATGTTTGACAATGTTATCAACTGTACAACCTCTAAGGAAGTATGGGATACTGTTAGAACTCTCTGTGAAGGAACTGAGCAAGTCAGGGAAAATAAAATGCAACTCCTTATACAACAATATGAGCATTTTCATTTTAAAGCTGGTGAAACCCTAAATGACACGTTTAGTAGGTTTCAAAAGCTTTTGAATGGATTAAAGTTGTATGGGAGGATCTATCAAACCAAGGATTCAAACCTTAAATTTCTTAGAGCTCTTCCAAAAGAATGGAAGCCTATGACTGTTTCTCTCAGAAACACTCAAGAGTACAAAGACTACACTCTTGAAAGGCTTTATGGAACCTTGAAGACTTATGAGCTGGAAATGGAGCAAGATGAGGAAATTGAAAAGGTACAGAAGAAGGGTGGATCTATTGCATTAATTGCATCAGTGAACCAACTTGAAGATGACAATAAAGAAGCTGCAAAGGCCACAACTAGTCGATCTAGTTGTAGGAGTGATGTTAGCAAGGGTAAAGACAAGATGACAGAAGAAGAAGAATCAGAACCAGCCAACTTGGAGGACTTAGATGAGATTGATGAACACATTGCTTTTCTGTCTAGAAAATTCTCTAAGTTCAAGTTCAAAAGAAACTCAGAAGCAAGGCCACCAAGAAGAGACTTTCAACCTAGCAAAACAAACTGGATTGAAAAGTCTAAGTCAAAATGTTTCAATTGTGGAATGCTTGGTCACTTTGCTGGAGACTGCAGAAAGCCCAAGGTTGAGAAGGGCAACAGGAAATTTGAGCCTGTTGATTATAAAAAGAAATACTTTGAACTTCTCAAACAAAAAGAAAAGGCTTTCATGTCTCAGGAGTATGATTGGGCTGGTAATGGTGAAGATTCTGATGATGATGTTGAGTATGTCAACTTGGCTCTTATGGCTGACAATCATGAGCAGGAAGCAAGTTCCTCAAGCAACCAGGTAACAATTACTAATCTTTCTGAGCTTTCTAAAGAGGAATGCGACAATGCAGTAAATGAAATGTCTACTGTATTATATAATTTGCGTGTTACTCTTAAATCACTTACTAAAGAGAATTCAAGAATAAAAGAGACCAATCTGCTCTTAAGTGATAGGAATGCAATGTTAGAAGCACAGCTCATTGAATTTGAGAAAATGAGATGTGTTAGTAGGGATGCTAAGAAGGAACTTGAGAACGTGTTACAAAGGGAAGAAATTCTTAAAACACAACTTGAGATAGAACAAGGTGTGATTGCAAAATGGAAGGATGCCAGGAATGTTGCTGCCAACATAATTAATGTTCAAGGCATGGAATCCTTCTGTGAGCAATCATGGAAAAGGAACAAAGAGAAGCTAGGGTATGTTGGTGAAACCTTAGAATCAGAAACAGAGTCAACAAACAACAATGATCATTTGTTGAAGGTTGATATGTCAACGGAATGCAATGTTTCGTTGACACATGAACCATCAACCGATCAGGCTGTTTCGTTGACAGACAAAGAAAAAAATAAACTCACTAGACTTAATGACAAGTATGGTCCTGTCACCAAGAACTTTGTTCAAGGTGAGTCTAGTAAATCAAAGAAAATTGAGAAGCCTGTTGAGAGAGCTAATGTAGGTCACTTGTCTAACAAGCAATTGAAAGACAAGGTAGAGAAAGTTCATAATGAGGCTAAGGGAAATAAAAAGAATAACAGGAATGGCAAAGTAGGAATTAACAAACACAACAATTACACACCTGATAAATATGCTCCTAGAAAGACATGTGTTAATTGTGGAAGTGTTAGTCATTTGTCTACTAACTGCAAATCTGTTAAGAAATCTGCTAATGTGAAAATGCCCAAGCCTGCAATGAACAGTTCCATGCCTACAATGCCTGTTATGTCTAACATGTTTGCTCCATATGCACAATTTCAGAATCCATATGCTAGCATGCCATTTGTGTCTAATCCTTACATGAATATGTTTAACATGCCACAAATGCCATGGAACATGAATAACATGATTGTTCCTCCAACTATGCATGCTAGGAATGAAAATATGAGCAACCCTCAGAAATCAACACCAAGGGTAAAGATTGATTTGAATCAATCTGAGCCCAAAGTGAAAAATGGTACAAAAGGGAATGCAAAGGCTAACAAGACAGGACCCAAGGAAACTTGGGTACCAAAATCAACTTGATTTGGTTTTATTGTGTGCAGGGAGACAAAAGGAATCTTTGGTACTTGGATAGTGGTTGTTCAAGACACATGACTGGTGATTCTACCCTGCTCACAGAGTTTCAGGAAAGAGCTGGCCCTTGTATTGCTTTTGGAGATGACAGCAAAGGCTACACAAAGGGATATGGCTTGATTTCAAAAGAGAATGTCATCATAGATGAGGTTGCATTGGTGGATGGTCTTAAGCACAACTTGCTTAGTATCAGCCAACTTTGTGACAAAGGATTTTTAGTTACTTTTTCAAAAGAAGCCTGTGTTGTTTCTAAAGGAGGAAACAACAATGTGGTAATGACTGGATTCAGAAGAGGGAATGTGTACATTGCTGACTTTAGTAGCACAAGTTCAGACACCATCACTTGTCTTTTCAGCAAGGCAAGCAAGGATGAAAGTTGGTTATGGCACAAGAAGTTATCCCATCTGAATTTCAAAGTTATGAATGATTTGGTGAGGAAAGATCTTGCTAGAGGAATTCCACAGGTGGAGTTCTCCAAGGATGGTTTGTGTGATGCCTGTCAAAAGGGAAAACAGAAGAAGGCATCATTCAAAAGTAAGACAGAGTCATCAATTGTCCAGCAGCTTGAATTGCTTCATATGGACCTATTTGGCCCTGTAAATGTTATGTCCATCTCAAAGAAGAAATACTGTCTTGTGATTGTTGATGATTTTTCTAGATTTACATGGACTTTCTTTTTGCACTCTAAAGATGAGGCAAGTGAAATCATTATCAATCACATCAAGATGGTAAGCAATCATCCTGATTTCAAAGTAAGAAGGATTAGGAGTGACAATGGGACAGAATTCAAGAATTCAAGCATGAAGGTGTTCTGTGAAGAAAATGGTATCTTGCATGAGTTTTCAGCAGCAAGAACACCACAGCAAAATGGTGTAGTTGAAAGGAAAAATAGAACACTTATTGAAGCTGCAAGGACAATGCTAGATGAATCAAAGTTACCTACATATTTTTGGGCTGAGGCAGTTAACACAGCTTGCTTTACTCAAAATATTTCTTTGATTAATCAGGCCAAAGGAATGACCCCTTATCAGTTACTCAAAAGAAAGAAGCCACTATTAGATTTTCTTCATGTCTTTGGATGCAAGTGCTTTGTTCTGAGAAATCAAGCTGAGCATTTGGGGAAATTTGAAGCAAAGGCAGATGAAGCAATATTTGTGGGATATGCAGCAGGGAAAGCTTACAGAGTCTTTAATCTCAGAATCAACATTGTTATGGAATCTGTACATGTTGTTTTTGATGATCTCAAAATACAAGGTCTCTGTGATGAAGGTTTCCATGAAAGTCTCTCTTTTGAGAATGAGGAAGGAGATCAAGTGAATAATAATAAGGCTACTGAGAAACAGCCTAAAGTTGTTGTATCTAGCACAGATGAAAGCAGCAGTGAAGATGAAATTGCTGCATTAAGGTTAAAAAGGATAGCAGCTAGCAGACCAAATGATCATTTCGTTGACAGTCATGGTGGTGGATTCGTTGACAGTCAGAATGAGCGTTTCGTTGACAGCCAAAACGGTCATACCGTTGATAGTCATAGGAATGCTTCTAGAAGTGATCAATTAGGGACAACAAACTCAGGGGGAGTTTCTCAAGGACAAATATCCAATCAAGGCAATCATGATCATGAAGCTACGTCTTCAAGAGCAAATCTACCTCCCTCAAGGAAATGGACTAAAGATCATCCCTTTGAACTTATTATAGGTGATGTCTCTTCAAAAGTCCAAACTAGAAGAGCAACTCAAGAAGAATGTCTATATAGTAGCTTTCTGTCTCAAGATGAGCCAAAGAAAGTTGAGGATGCACTTCTAGATCCAGATTGGGTTTTAGCCATGCAAGAAGAGCTAAACCAATTTGAGAGAAACAATGTTTGGAAGCTGGTGCCCAGGCCTAATGACAGGAGTGTTATAGGCACAAAGTGGGTGTTCAGAAACAAGATGGATGAAAATGGCATAGTCACAAGGAACAAAGCTAGATTGGTTGCAAAAGGCTATTCACAGGAAGAAGGAATTGATTTTGATGAAACCTTTGCTCCTGTTGCAAGACTAGAAGCAATAAGGATTTTCCTAGCCTATGCAGCCCATGCCAATTTCAAGGTCTATCAAATGGATGTGAAGAGTGCTTTTCTGAATGGGGAATTGGAAGAGGAGGTGTATGTAAGTCAACCTCCTGGTTTTGAAGATGATGATTTTCCAGACTATGTATACTTCCTTCTCAAAGCACTCTATGGTTTGAAACAAGCACCTAGAGCCTGGTATGACACTCTCTCACAGTTCCTCCTTGAGAATCATTTCACTAGAGGTACTGTAGATAAAACTCTTTTTCACAGGGTTGTAAATGGCTCTACTTTACTTGTTCAAATTTATGTAGATGATATAATCTTTGGGTCTACAGATGTGAAACTTTGTCAAAAGTTTGCCAAGCTTATGCAAAGTAAGTATGAAATGAGCATGATGGGAGAATTAACTTACTTTCTTGGTCTTCAAGTAAAGCAAGTTAATGAAGGCATTTTCATTAGTCAAACAAAATACATTCATGATTTATTAAAGAAGTTTAACCTAATGGAATGCTCTCCTGCCAAAACTCCCATGCCTACTGCCACCAAACTTGAATTGAATACTAAGGAAAAATCTGTGGACATTTCAAGTTACAGAGGCATGGTAGGCTCACTTTTATATTTAACAGCTAGTAGACCTGATATTATGTTTGCTACATGTCTATGTGCTAGATTTCAGGCTGATCCTAGAGAATCCCATTTAGTTGCTATTAAAAGAATTTTCAGATATCTCAAAGGAACACCAAACCTTGGCATTTGGTATCCTAGAGAATCTGGTTTTGAACTAATTGGTTATTCAGATGCAGATTTTGCAGGATGTAAAATTGACAGGAAAAGTACAACTGGAACCTGTCAATTCCTAGGAAACAAGCTTGTGTCATGGTTCAGTAAGAAACAAAACTCAGTTTCTACCTCCACAGCTGAGGCTGAGTATATTGCAGCTGGAAGTTGTTGTGCACAGATTTTATGGATGAAAAACCAACTACTTGATTATGGATTAAGAGTTGAGAAAATTCCTATCTTCTGTGACAACACTAGTGCCATTGCCATTACTGAGAATCCAGTGCAGCATTCAAGGACCAAGCACATTGACATTAAGTACCATTTCATTAGAGAACATGTTATGAATGGTACTGTGGAGTTACATTTTGTTCCAAGTGAACAACAACTTGCAGACATCTTTACCAAGCCACTTGATGAATCAACATTCTCAAGATTAGTAAGTGAGCTAGGTATGCTAAATTTCTCTTAATTATTTTTGAGATATTTGCAAGTTAAAATGCAGCCAGAAATTTGCTATGTTTTTCTGTGAATGAATTTTCTCAGGAAAAGGTAAAATTTTGTCCAAGTCAAAATTACTATGCCAACGGAATGCACCATTTCGTTGACAGTCTTAGCAGTTTTCTGGGTGTTTCGTTGATAGCTCTTTTATATCAACGAAACGCAGCTTTATCAACGAAATAAGACGGGACTTTAACCGCCCAATCCTGATTCGTTGATTTAGCGCTTTTTATCTGAACCGTTGAAATTTGACACGTCTTTTACCACGATCTATGCATACACCCCTGTAAGTATAAATCATGGTAATACTTTAAGAGTAACGGTTATATTTTTAAGCCAATCCAGTAATTTACATTTATTATTGGATTCATTTTCTGAGAATTTTTGGGGGAGTATTTAAGAAATTTTATTTTTATTATTTCTTTTTATCTGTTCTCAAAAATTCCAAAGGCTTTTTCTCTCTTCTTCTCTCTAACAAGCAATTCAGTTCGAAGCTTTCCTTTAATCAACAATGGCACCTATAGTCAAGCTTATGTCTGCTGGAGGGTTCATCTATGAGAAGAACAACTCCATCCCTTTTGTTGTCAAGGAAAACCCGAACAGTCTGTTCTTCAAAATGATGGATTTCATGAAGAATTGCAAGTTGAGCTATGCAATGTTTCACTCTACACCACTCTACAATGAGATAATCGAGGAAATTTGGACCTCATGTGAGTATAGTGGAACACACTGCACACTAAAATTCACTCTTCAAGGTAATGAGTACATAGTTAATTCTGATGTTTTGCAAGCATGTTTACATATTCCTGATAATAACTGTGATGCTTTGCCTACTAACACTGAAATAACTACCATGTTAAATTCTATAAACTACTCTTTGCCTACTGATAATCTGGGTAGAATAATTAGGAGAGGTTTGGTTAGAGAATACAGTTATTTAGCTGATGCATTCATTAAGGTCTTTTCTGGAAAGATTAGTAATTTTGATGCATTAACTAACTCTATGTTAATTCTCCTAACCATGCTTCTAAATGATAGATATCACAACTTTAGCACCCAACTTATGTATGAAATTGGTGCTAAGTTGGGTGACAAAGCAAATAGGAAGAAAAATATCTATTATGCTAGGTTTCTGATGATGTTGGCTAACCATGTTAGTCCAGCACCATTAGTTATCTCTAACCCTAATGCCAGGTTCGAGTGCTTTGTGCAAGAAAAGAGAGTATTGACAGACATACTGAGGCTGAACCACAATGGTGATGTTCCAGTGGTGTATCTGCCAATCATTGAGGTAACTACTACTATCCCTGTTAGTGTAGCTAACACCTCTACTGTTTTACCTTCCAATGTTGCTATGGAGTCTGTAGCTGTGACCCAACAGGCTCCTACCCTAGCAACAAAACCAAAAACAAAGAAATCCTCCAAGCCAACCTCAGGTGCTTCTCAAAAGGCACCTGTTGTAAAAACTACCACACAACCTAAGGGGAGTGAGTCTGGAGTTGTGAGAGGTGAGGGAAGGGGTGAACATCAAAGAAACCCCAAGGATAAGGAAGGACAGGTTAGTGTGTACCAGCCAAGCCCCATTGTGTCTTCCCAACAAGGCACAATGAGTAACATGGATTTAAGCACAAGTCTAATTGCATCCTCCCAAAAGGATGTGATTATTGAAACAAGCTCTCCTCCTAGAGCACAGTCCAAAAGGGTAAGGGACACTTCAAGCCCAAAGTCTACATTTTCCCAATACCAAAGGAGAGTGAAGCAAAAGTCCAAGGGTACACAGGGTGCACACACACTGGAAGCAACACTTCCAGTTTCTCAAATTCAGTTTGATGTAACCCCTATCATTACTATGGGGTTACAGTCCCATTCTCTAAACATCAATCTTGAATTATCTCCATCAAATTCACCAACTCAATCTTTAGATGTGGACATGATCCATACATCTATTCCTGATTCTCCAACTCTAATCTTGGAGAAGCCCCACTCTGAAGCTGGTGGCCATCACTTGTTAAGTGATTTGTTGGGCCATCAACCAATTTTTCCTGAAGTTGCAAGGGGATCTGTGGACCATTCTTTAAAATCAATCACCACAGACTCTACTGTAATTTCTCATTCTCAAAGTGCTTTCTTGACTTCATCAACGAAACAGTCTATTTCGTTGACAAGTGTTTCTCCATCAACGGTATCCATACCGTTGACAGTTCAAACTACCATTCCGTTGATAGTTCACTCTGCACCTTTAATTGAAAATCAAGTTGTTCCCACAACTAGTGCAGATGATCTAGTGGTAGTTGAGACACTTCTAGGACTGAGAGGGAGTGAAACTGAGAGGCTGGCTTGCAGCCAGGCAAAAGGAGAGAATGTGAGTGAGGGGCTGGCTATTTCTTCCAGCCAGGCAAAAGGAGAGATTGAGAGTTCCACCTTAGAAGGTGAAGGTGAGGGTGTGAGAGGTGTGAGCCATGGGGAGCCCATGATGCAAGAACAGAGTGGAGAGAGAGAAGGGACTACAGGAGAAATAAGGATGGAAGCAGCCATTGCTAATGAGTTAATGGAGGTCAGTGAGGGAGAAAGGGAACTTACTTTCCAAGAGGTTTATCAGCAAACTCTGGATAGTATTTCCCTGGATCCTGAGACCTTTACTCATCCTGTGTCAGCCTATCAAATTTTGGCTCAACAGGGCAATGTGGAGGCAGAGAGGTCACTACAACTAATTCATACAACTGCATCAATGCAAAGAGCAAAGGATGCCTTGACCAATCTACCTCCAGGAGCTGAAGCAAGTGGAGACTTTGATTTCTCTGATGATGAGGACAGCTATGGTGATAATCTACAGGTGGCCACTACTGCACAGACTGGGACTTCTGTGGTGCCTCCTACACCAAACTGGCTTTCTCAAGATATGCATGGTAGAAGCAATTTGGATGCTGCTATCACAAGGCAGTACAAAGAAGCATATCTAGCTCATGAGTCTGCAGGACCAAGAGACAAGAAATTCTACAAAGCCATAATGGATTCTCTGGAAATTCAAAGGCTACAAATGTTGCAGACAAGGATTGAGGCTACAGAGATCAAGGATTCAATCAGCAACCTTAGGGCTGCTAATGATAGGAGGCTAGATGAAAAGCTTCCTCCTCTCACTGTGTCCAGGATGAACAGGTTTTTCACTAAAGAACCTGAAGTGGAGTCCTCCTTGAAGACTCTCTCTTCTAGAGTGGACAAGGTGGAAGCCACTCTATCACAGATGCAAAAGGAACAGGAGAAACAAACACAACTATTGGCCCAGCTAGTGGCAGCTCAAGGACTCCCAGCCATCTCTTTTGATGATAACAAAAAGGGGGAGAAATCTAAGGAGCTAGACATTCAAATTACCAAGGTTATGGTCCCAGCCATTTCCCTACCAAAGGAGCCATTAGCAATGGGGGAGCTTGGCAAGCAGCAAAAGGATGGTATTGACCTTATACAAGAAGCTTCTATGAGGATGAGACTTGCAGAACAAATCAAAGAACATTGGTCCAACATAGAAGCAAAGTTCAAGAAGATTACTGAAGATAAGGACTCAAATCCATCAACGGAACAGCCATCAACGAATGCCATGGCAATAGCATCAACGGAATGGGAGCCACAGACAAATTCTTTCTATCAACAAGAGCCCCTTCTACATGGAGTCACTCAAGGACCAAGGAAGGACAAAGGACAAACTTCATGCATTAGGGATGTGGAACAAGCTACAATTCAAAGAAGCCTATCTCCCAAGTCCCCTGCTAAACCAAAGGGCAAAAACATAGCAAGGACTTTCTATCCTGCACCTTATCCAGATGAGCACAAGCTTCTTGGTCTACTCATCACAAAAAGCAAGGAAAGTAATGATTATGAGATAAGGAAGCAAAGGGCAATTGTCTACAGGAATGGACAGCAAATCTGTGTTTGGGCTGGTCATCCAAACTTTGCTGAAGCCAAGGCTGAGGAATCAGAAAGAGCAGCTATGCAAGCTCTTGCAGTAGCTCAAGCTCTAGATGAAGAAGAAAGGAAGCAAGAGGAAAGCACTAGAGAGGAAAGGAGTTCAAAGAAGAGCACAAGGCAACCCAAAGAGAGAGCTAGGAGAAACATAGACTTTGAGAGTGCTGATTCTCAGAGTACTGCATCAGACTCTTCTTTACCTATTGCACCTCCAACAATTGCTAATCCAGTTTTTGAGGGAAAGTTGGCCTGTGATCCTGCACATCCTGTCAATTTTCATGATCAACCAATCATGCCAAAAGAGGAACCAATTGATTTTGATGAGGCATACTTTCCAAAGTTCCTGTTAGAAAAGGACCAACCAATGAAGACAAAGAAGAGGCCTGTCAAAGCAAAGCCTGCTTTTGTGAGAAAGCCACAATCTCAAAAACCCCCTTCAAACCCAGAGGACTGCATGTACATTGCTGACATCAGGGAAGAATCCAGTCTACATCTTGACTTAGACAACCTGGTGGAAGTAAGGGGAATTGCAGCTTCTCAAAAGTTGCCTGAAAGACTAGTGTTCATATTCAAGGGAGGTAGAGAACAAGTGTGGCCTCTCTACAGAATTTTAGGAGAAGACTATCAAACACTACTCTCAGTGTTTAGATGCTTGAAAAAGGACTTTGGTTTCACCAAAACAGCCAAGTCTGAGGTGGTCTCCAAAATCTGTCAGATAAAGGCTAGCTGGAACAAGCCTGAGGCTCTTCCCAGGATACTTAGAGTTCCCTCAACAGGAAAGAAAATCCATCTTCAACCCTATTGGATGATGGAGTTTAAGGACAAGGACAACTGCAGAAGATTCTTCAGAATGGAAGACCAGCTGGAGAAGGCATCTAATCAAACTCTAAAGCTGATGCAATCCAAGCTTGGTGATCAAGATGAAGAGGAGAAAATCTTCTACAGAAGACTACAGGCCCAGATTGAGGAAAACAACTCCAAGAGAGGGAAGAAGACTATGCCACAAAGAAGTCACAGATGAAACATTTGCTCAGACTAAAGGAGCACTTGTGGGCATTAGTCTTGTAAGTCTTATATTTTGTCTATAAAGTTTTGAAGCTTAATACATTTTCTACTTTTGTAATTTATGATGTATCTGAGTGTTTTTGTTATCATCAAGTCTCTTGATTTATGGCTGTTATTCTATCAGTCATAAATTGGGGGAGATTGTTAGGAATATGTTGTTCTTGATGATAAGCATAAAACACTTAGTAGAATTTGTGTAAAGTCAATTTTGTAGCTGTCAACGAAATAGCATGCTTAGCAGTGTTTCGTTGACAAGAAGCTCATCAACGAAATGAGTGTTGTAGCAATTGCATTGTACAATACTTCACAGTATGATAGGCATTCTATTATATGTTTTAGATAGGTTTTCTAAGTCATGTTGACTATGTACTAGATAGGCAAAATAGGTTGGTTAATTGTAAATATGTAATGCCTTGTAATTCTGCCTAAGTGAAGACATGTCAACGGTATGAAGATTACTCTGTCAACGGTATGGAGTTTACCCATCAACGAAACGAGGGAAACACCATCAACGGAATGAAGAATGAAGCTATCAACGAAACACATCTCCTTGCTATCAACGAATCAATGTTGCTTTTTGAACAGTTGACAAAGTGATAGTGACAGTTTACTGAACAGATCTAAAAGGAGATATGGAAGTGTACTTTGCATTGGAAGCCATCAAAGTGGATACTGGAAATAAGGAAACATTCCAATTTCCAATAAGGCTCTTGGGAATGATTATAATGAGCATGAAGACAAAAGCTAAGATCTCCAAGGACCATTGGACAAAAGGAATGAAAAGCAAGCTACTGATGGTTACTACTATTATTCTTTAGTTTAACCAAACGTAGAATTGTAAACTTGGGATATATAACCAAGTGTAGCAGTTACTTTAGAATAAAGAGAAGAAACACAAATAGATTGTATTAGCTATTTTGAGAGCAATTCTTCTCTACAACCTTGTAACTGAGCAGCTGTGTACTTTTGTATCACAGATTATTTCCGCAATAAAAACACTTCAGTTGGATCATCAAACAATCCAACTGAATTATTTATATCTTGTGTTTTTATTTATTCAGTTCAGTTTTATTTTATAAAGTGTTTTAGTTTCAAGAAAATATCAAGAATTGTATTCAACCCCCCCCTTCTACAATTCTGTTAGGTCATTTGGGAATAACATAACTGTCCCTATTAAATTGGTCGTCCAAGAATCGGACCACCAAAGTTTTTGGATAATATCTCTGTTACGCTTATTATTTATAAAGATATAATAGGATATAATTTCCTTATAACAGGTGCAATACACAGCTTTTTTTAATATTTATAAAATTATATTAATATACCGATGTTCCTTAATATATACCGTTTCATTTTTAAAATTTTATTACTTCCTTCGTCCCTCTCATTTTTTTATATAAGTTGTGTATGGAAATTAAGAAAATGTATAAAATAAGGAAGAAAAGTAAGAAAAATGAATCAATTAGTGATGATAGAAAGAAGAGATAGAAATCTTTCACGAAAACATTGTTGCTTATCTAAATCTTAAATGAAAAAACATAAGTGATGGTTTCAAAATTTAGGGTCTTTAAATTTCTCCATCAATGAAACCCTATAACGAATAAACAAACTGCAATAAGATTATCATTATCATTCTTTCCACAAGGGTTACCCCAATATACATCACAACAATTTAATCATAACAAAATACCAAATATACACAAACATAACAGACTTAAAACCACAAGATGAAGTACTTGTCAATCACCTCCCCTCAATATATACACACTTCCAATAAACAATCATATATACACACCTCCGATAAACAATCAGAACTTTCACAAAAATAAAATAATAAATAAAATAAAAATAAAAATAAAAATCCCAAATCAACAACTACAAATCACAGAATCTGAACAAAGGGAATATTCTAAAAAACTTTTGTATTGAAATCTCATGCCACGGTTTCAAATCCCATGATCCAAACGCTCCAGAACTCATACTAATCAAAACAAAAAATAAACAATAACTAAGAATTTACTAATTCTAAAAACCCAAAAATTGGGGATTTAGTGATTCCACAAAAACCCAACAATTGGCAATTTACTAATTGCACAAAAATCCAACAATTGGCAATTTCCTAATTGCACAAAAAGCTAATAATAAGGTTTTTATTTACTGAGAACAAAGAGAGACGCAGACAAAACGAGAGAGAGAGAGAGAGAGAGTACAGTTTCAAAGAAGTGCCCTGCCAGAGCTTCTTCACGCAAATTCAACGGCACCACAAAAGACCCTACAAAAGGGTCAAATTTATCAATAGGAGCTTTCTTAGCAGCATAATCTCTGTAAAAATACAAAATCAGGGAGATTTCAATTAACAAAAAAACTACATCCATTATAAAAAATAAGAACCCAAGAAAATCAAGAACCTAATTGTTTTTGGGAAATGTTATTTACATAGAGCTTTTTTTATTTCCAGACCTATTTGTAGCATATTATAAAATAATATACAACACTTTGCGAATGCAGAGGGCATATGCAACATATATCATTCTGTCAATTAAAAAATGGTTCCGAAAATAGCATTTTCCTTGTTTTTCCGAGAGAGACGAAGAAGAAGGAAAAAGTAGAAAAAAACATGAGTAAGTTCTGAAAAAAAAAGATATATAATTTTTGTGAATGTGGGCCCCAATCTTTGACAAACCAACTAAACCCACTTCTATATTTGTTTCTTTGTACCTCTCTCCACATTATTAATCAGATTTTGAAGTCCAATTTTTCCAAGAATCAAGATTTGTTCACCAAACACAGCTTTTAAAACCCTTTTCTCTTTAATTAACAACAATACCGTTTCTCCACCAAGAACATTAGACACTTCTCCAAGACTTTTAAGATCTTTTTCGGTTGTAGAGAAAAAGCAAGTATCATACTTGTTCTTCCACATATTTTTTAACATCTCACGAACCTGCAATATTAAATAAAGTCAATAATGTGCATGAAAAGAAAGAAACCATATTAGTATGAGTAACACAATTCTTACCGTTAAAGAAGTAGACGATTTATCTTCAACATGTACTATAATCAAGATTGAACGCCTGACTTTAATCGTTGCTTTCAAATCCATTTTTCCTGTTCACTTTCTTGATTAATTGAAATATTTTTCTATATTCGTTGATATTGTTATGATATATATATTACTCAAAAATTTTGAATTTGTTGTAATCATGTTATTATAATTTTGTTTTTGAACGTTGTATTGGAATATAAGTAGCTCACTTTTAATGCATTTGAAAATGTAATTACAATATATTATAAATGATACATCTTTTAAAACCCTTTGTTCTTTAATTAACAGCAATCTCGTTTCTCCACCAAGAACATTAGACTCTTCTCCAAGACTTTTAAGATCATTTTCGGTTGTAGAGAAAAAACAAGTATCATACTTGTTCTTCCACATATTTGTACCTCTCTCCACATTATTAATCAGATTTTGAAGTCCAATTTTTCCAAGAATCAAAATTTGTTCACCAAACACAGCTTTTAAAACCCTTTTCTCTTTAATTAACAACAATCCCATTTCTCCACCAAGAACATTAGACTCTTCTCCAAGACTTTTAAGATCTTTTTCGGTTGTAGAGAAAAAGCAAGTAGCATACTTGTTCTTCCACATATTTTTTAACATCTCACGAACCTGCAATATTAAATAAAGTCAATAATGTTCATGAAAATAAAGAAACCATATTAGTATGAGTAACGCAATTCTTACCGTTAAAGAAATAGACGATTTATCTTCAACATGTACTATAATCAAGATTGAACGCCCGACTTTAATCGTTGATTTCAAATCCATTTTTCATGTTCACTTTCTTGATTAATTGTAATATTTTTCTATATTCGTTGATATTGTTATGATATATATATTACTCAAAGACTTTGAATTTGTTGTAATCATGTTATTATAATTTTGTTTTTGGACGTTGTATTGTAATATAAGTAGCTCACTTCTAATGCATTTGAAAATGTAATTACAATATATTATAAATGATACAGCTTTTAAAACCCCTTGTTCTTTAATTAACAGCAATCCCGTTTCTCCACCAAGAACATTAGACTCTTCTCCAAGACTTTTAAGATCTTTTTCGGTTGTAGAGAAAAATCAAGTATCATACTTGTTCTTCCACATATTTTTACCTCTCTCCACATTATTAATCAGATTTTGAAATCCAATTTTTCCAAGAATCAAGATTTGTTCACCAAACACAGCTTTTAAAACCCTTTTCTCTTTAATTAACAACAATCTCATTTCTCCACCAAGAACATTAGACTCTTCTCCAAGACTTTTAAGATCTTTTTCGGTTGCAGAGAAAAAGCAAGTATCATACTTGTTCTTCCACATATTTTTTAACATCTCACGAACCTGCAATATTAAATAAAGTCAATAATGTTCATGAAAATAAAGAAACCATATTAGTATGAGTAACGCAATTCTTACCGTTAAAGAAGTAGACGATTTATCTTCAACATGTACTATAATCAAGATTGAACGCCCGACTTTAATCGTTGATTTCAAATCCATTTTTCCTGTTCACTTTCTTGATTAATTGTAATATTTTTCTATATTCGTTGATATTGTTATGATATATATATTACTCAAAGATTTTGAATTTGTTGTAATCAAGTTATTATAATTTTGTTTTTGGACGTTGTATTGTAATATAAGTAGCTCACTTTTAATACATTTGAAAATGTAATTACAATATATTAAAAATGATACAGCTTTTAAAACCCTTTGTTCTTTAATTAACAGCAATCCCGTTTCTCCACCAAGAACATTAGACTCTTCTCCAAGACTTTTAAGATCTTTTTCGGTTATAGAGAAAAAGCAAGTATCATACTTGTTCTTCCACATATTTGTACCTCTCTCCACATTATTAATCAGATTTTGAAGTCCAATTTTTCCAAGAATCAAGATTTGTTCTCCAAACACAGCTTTTAAAACCCCTTTCTCTTTAATTAACAACAATCCCATTTCTCCACCAAGAACAATAGACTCTTCTCCAAGACTTTTAAGATCTTTTTCGGTTGTAGAGAAAAAGCAAGTATCATACTTGTTCTTCCACATATTTTTTAACATCTCACGAACCTGCAATATTAAATAAAGTCAATAATGTGCATGAAAATAAAGAAACCATATTAGTATGAGTAACACAATTCTTACCATTAAAGAAGTAGACGATTTATCTTCAACATGTACTATAATCAAGATTGAACGCCCGACTTTAATCGTTGATTTCAAATCCATTTTTCCTGTTCATTTTCTTGATTGATTGTAATATTTTTTTATATTCGTTGATCCTGTTATGATATATATATTACTCAAAGATTTTGAATTTGTTGTAATCATGTTATTATAATTTTGTTTTTAGACGTTGTATTGTAATATAAGTACCTCACTTTTAATGCATTTGAAAATGTAATTACAATATATTATAAATGATACAGCTTTTAAAACCCTTTGTTCTTTAATTAACAGCAATCCCGTTTCTCCACCAAGAACATTAGACTCTTCTCCAAGACTTTTAAGATCTTTTTCGGTTGTAGAGAAAAAGCAAGTATCATACTTGTTCTTCCACATATTTGTACCTCTCTCCACATTATTAATCAGATTTTGAAATCCAATTTTTCCAAGAATCAAGATTTGTTCACCAAACACAGCTTTTAAAACCCCTTTCTCTTTAATTACCAACAATCTCATTTCTCCATCAAGAACATTAGACTCTTCTCCAAGACTTTTATGATCTTTTTCGGTTGTTGAGAAAAAGCAAGTATCATACTTGTTCTTCCACATATTTTTTAACATCTCACGAACCTGCAATATTAAATAAAGTCAATAATGTGCATGAAAATAAAGAAACCATATTAGTATGAGTAACGCAATTCTTACCATTAAAGACGCAGAAGATTTATCTTCAACATGTACTATAATCAAGATTGAACGCCCGACTTTAATCATTGATTTCAAATCCATTTTTCCTGTTCATTTTCTTGATTGATTGTAATATTTTTTATATTCGTTGATCTTGTTATGATATATATATTACTCAAAGATTTTGAATTTGTTGTAATCATGTTATTATAATTTTGTTTTTAGACGTTGTATTGTAATATAAGTAGCTCACTTTTACTGCATTTGAAAATGTAATTACAATATATTATAAATGATACAGCTTTTAAAACCCTTTGTTCTTTAATTAACAGCAATCCCGTTTCTCCACCAAGAACATTAGACTCTTCTCCAAGACTTTTAAGATCTTTTTCGGTTGTAGAGAAAAAGCAAATATCATACTTGTTCTTCCACATATTTGTACCTCTCTCCACATTATTAATCAGATTTTGAAGTCCAATTTTTCCAAGAATCAAGATTTGTTCACCAAACACAGCTTTTAAAACCCTTTTCTCTTTAATTAACAACAATCCCATTTCTCCACCAAGAACATTAGACTCTTCTCCAAGACTTTTAAGATCTTTTTCGGTTGTAGAGAAAAAGTAAGTATCATACTTGTTCTTCCACATATTTTTTAACATCTCACGAACCTACAATATTAAATAAAGTCAATAATGTTCATGAAAATAAAGAAACCATATTAGTATGAGTAACGCAATTCTTACCGTTAAAGAAGTAGACTATTTATCTTCAACATGTACTATAATCAAGATTGAACGCCCGACTTTAATCGTTGATTTCAAATCCATTTTTCCTGTTCACTTTCTTGATTAATTGTAATATTTTTCTATATTCGTTGATATTGTTATGATATATATATTACTCAAAGATTTTGAATTTGTTGTAATCATGTTATTATAATTTTGTTTTTGGACGTTGTATTGTAATATAAGTAGCTCACTTTTAATGCATTTGAAAATGTAATTACAATATATTATAAATGATACAGCTTTTAAAACCCCTTGTTCTTTAATTAACAGCAATCCCGTTTCTCCACCAAGAACATTAGACTCTTCTCCAAGACTTTTAAGATCTTTTTCGGTTGTAGAGAAAAATCAAGTATCATACTTGTTCTTCCACATATTTTTACCTCTCCACATTATTAATCAGATTTTGAAGTCCCATTTTTCCAAGAATCAAGATTTGTTCACCAAACACAGCTTTTAAAACCCTTTTCTCTTTAATTAACAACAATCCCATTTCTCCACCAAGAACATTAGACTCTTCTCCAAGACTTTTAAGATCTTTTTCGGTTGTAGAGAAAAAGCAAGTAGCATACTTGTTCTTCCACATATTTTTTAACATCTCACGAACCTGCAATATTAAATAAAGTCAATAATGTTCATGAAAATAAAGAAACCATATTAGTATGAGTAACGCAATTCTTACCGTTAAAGAAGTAGACGATTTATCTTCAACATGTACTATAATCAAGATTGAACGCCCGACTTTAATCGTTGATTTCAAATCCATTTTTCATGTTCACTTTCTTGATTAATTGTAATATTTTTCTATATTCGTTGATATTGTTATGATATATATATTACTCAAAGACTTTGAATTTGTTGTAATCATGTTATTATAATTTTGTTTTTGGACGTTGTATTGTAATATAAGTAGCTCACTTTTAATGCATTTGAAAATGTAATTACAATATATTATAAATGATACAGCTTTTAAAACCCCTTGTTCTTTAATTAACAGCAATCCCGTTTCTCCACCAAGAACATTAGACTCTTCTCCAAGACTTTTAAGATCTTTTTCGGTTGTAGAGAAAAATCAAGTATCATACTTGTTCTTCCACATATTTTTACCTCTCTCCACATTATTAATCAGATTTTGAAATCCAATTTTTCCAAGAATCAAGATTTGTTCACCAAACACAGCTTTTAAAACCCTTTTCTCTTTAATTAACAACAATCTCATTTCTCCACCAAGAACATTAGACTCTTCTCCAAGACTTTTAAGATCTTTTTCGGTTGCAGAGAAAAAGCAAGTATCATACTTGTTCTTCCACATATTTTTTAACATCTCACGAACCTGCAATATTAAATAAAGTCAATAATGTGCATGAAAATAAAGAAACCATATTAGTATGAGTAACGCAATTCTTACCATTAAAGACGCAGAAGATTTATCTTCAACATGTACTATAATCAAGATTGAACGCCCGACTTTAATCATTGATTTCAAATCCATTTTTCCTGTTCATTTTCTTGATTGATTGTAATATTTTTTATATTCGTTGATCTTGTTATGATATATATATTACTCAAAGATTTTGAATTTGTTGTAATCATGTTATTATAATTTTGTTTTTAGACGTTGTATTGTAATATAAGTAGCTCACTTTTACTGCATTTGAAAATGTAATTACAATATATTATAAATGATACAGCTTTTAAAACCCTTTGTTCTTTAATTAACAGCAATCCCGTTTCTCCACCAAGAACATTAGACTCTTCTCCAAGACTTTTAAGATCTTTTTCGGTTGTAGAGAAAAAGCAAATATCATACTTGTTCTTCCACATATTTGTACCTCTCTCCACATTATTAATCAGATTTTGAAGTCCAATTTTTCCAAGAATCAAGATTTGTTCACCAAACACAGCTTTTAAAACCCTTTTCTCTTTAATTAACAACAATCCCATTTCTCTACCAAGAACATTAGACTCTTCTCCAAGACTTTTAAGATCTTTTTCGGTTGTAGAGAAAAAGTAAGTATCATACTTGTTCTTCCACATATTTTTTAACATCTCACGAACCTACAATATTAAATAAAGTCAATAATGTTCATGAAAATAAAGAAACCATATTAGTATGAGTAACGCAATTCTTACCGTTAAAGAAGTAGACTATTTATCTTCAACATGTACTATAATCAAGATTGAACGCCCGACTTTAATCGTTGATTTCAAATCCATTTTTCCTGTTCACTTTCTTGATTAATTGTAATATTTTTCTATATTCGTTGATATTGTTATGATATATATATTACTCAAAGATTTTGAATTTGTTGTAATCATGTTATTATAATTTTGTTTTTGGACGTTGTATTGTAATATAAGTAGCTCACTTTTAATGCATTTGAAAATGTAATTACAATATATTATAAATGATACAGCTTTTAAAACCCCCTGTTCTTTAATTAACAGTAATCCCGTTTCTCCACCAAGAACATTAGACTCTTCTCCAAGACTTTTAAGATCTTTTTCGGTTGTAGAGAAAAATCAAGTATCATACTTGTTCTTCCACATATTTTTACCTCTCTCCACATTATTAATCAGATTTTGAAGTCCCATTTTTCCAAGAATCAAGATTTGTTCACCAAACACAGCTTTTAAAACCCTTTTCTCTTTAATTAACAACAATCCCATTTCTCCACCAAGAACATTAGACTCTTCTCCAAGACTTTTAAGATCTTTTTCGGTTGTAGAGAAAAAGCAAGTAGCATACTTGTTCTTCCACATATTTTTTAACATCTCACGAACCTACAATATTAAATAAAGTCAATAATGTTCATGAAAATAAAGAAACCATATTAGTATGAGTAACGCAATTCTTACCGTTAAAGAAGTAGACGATTTATCTTCAACATGTACTATAATCAAGATTGAACGCCCGACTTTAATCGTTGATTTCAAATCCATTTTTCCTGTTCACTTTCTTGATTAATTGTAATATTTTTCTATATTCGTTGATATTGTTATGATATATATATTACTCAAAGATTTTGAATTTGTTGTAATCATGTTATTATAATTTTGTTTTTGGACGTTGTATTGTAATATAAGTAGCTCACTTTTAATGCATTTGAAAATGTAATTACAATATATTATAAATGATACAGCTTTTAAAACCCCTTGTTCTTTAATTAACAGCAATCCCGTTTCTCCACCAAGAACATTAGACTCTTCTCCAAGACTTTTAAGATCTTTTTCGGTTGTAGAGAAAAATCAAGTATCATACTTGTTCTTCCACATATTTTTACCTCTCCACATTATTAATCAGATTTTGAAGTCCCATTTTTCCAAGAATCAAGATTTGTTCACCAAACACAGCTTTTAAAACCCTTTTCTCTTTAATTAACAACAATCCCATTTCTCCACCAAGAACATTAGACTCTTCTCCAAGACTTTTAAGATCTTTTTCGGTTGTAGAGAAAAAGCAAGTAGCATACTTGTTCTTCCACATATTTTTTAACATCTCACGAACCTGCAATATTAAATAAAGTCAATAATGTTCATGAAAATAAAGAAACCATATTAGTATGAGTAACGCAATTCTTACCGTTAAAGAAGTAGACGATTTATCTTCAACATGTACTATAATCAAGATTGAACGCCCGACTTTAATCGTTGATTTCAAATCCATTTTTCATGTTCACTTTCTTGATTAATTGTAATATTTTTCTATATTCGTTGATATTGTTATGATATATATATTACTCAAAGACTTTGAATTTGTTGTAATCATGTTATTATAATTTTGTTTTTGGACGTTGTATTGTAATATAAGTAGCTCACTTTTAATGCATTTGAAAATGTAATTACAATATATTATAAATGATACAGCTTTTAAAACCCCTTGTTCTTTAATTAACAGCAATCCCGTTTCTCCACCAAGAACATTAGACTCTTCTCCAAGACTTTTAAGATCTTTTTCGGTTGTAGAGAAAAATCAAGTATCATACTTGTTCTTCCACATATTTTTACCTCTCTCCACATTATTAATCAGATTTTGAAATCCAATTTTTCCAAGAATCAAGATTTGTTCACCAAACACAGCTTTTAAAACCCTTTTCTCTTTAATTAACAACAATCTCATTTCTCCACCAAGAACATTAGACTCTTCTCCAAGACTTTTAAGATCTTTTTCGGTTGCAGAGAAAAAGCAAGTATCATACTTGTTCTTCCACATATTTTTTAACATCTCACGAACCTGCAATATTAAATAAAGTCAATAATGTGCATGAAAATAAAGAAACCATATTAGTATGAGTAACGCAATTCTTACCATTAAAGACGCAGAAGATTTATCTTCAACATGTACTATAATCAAGATTGAACGCCCGACTTTAATCATTGATTTCAAATCCATTTTTCCTGTTCATTTTCTTGATTGATTGTAATATTTTTTATATTCGTTGATCTTGTTATGATATATATATTACTCAAAGATTTTGAATTTGTTGTAATCATGTTATTATAATTTTGTTTTTAGACGTTGTATTGTAATATAAGTAGCTCACTTTTACTGCATTTGAAAATGTAATTACAATATATTATAAATGATACAGCTTTTAAAACCCTTTGTTCTTTAATTAACAGCAATCCCGTTTCTCCACCAAGAACATTAGACTCTTCTCCAAGACTTTTAAGATCTTTTTCGGTTGTAGAGAAAAAGCAAATATCATACTTGTTCTTCCACATATTTGTACCTCTCTCCACATTATTAATCAGATTTTGAAGTCCAATTTTTCCAAGAATCAAGATTTGTTCACCAAACACAGCTTTTAAAACCCTTTTCTCTTTAATTAACAACAATCCCATTTCTCTACCAAGAACATTAGACTCTTCTCCAAGACTTTTAAGATCTTTTTCGGTTGTAGAGAAAAAGTAAGTATCATACTTGTTCTTCCACATATTTTTTAACATCTCACGAACCTACAATATTAAATAAAGTCAATAATGTTCATGAAAATAAAGAAACCATATTAGTATGAGTAACGCAATTCTTACCGTTAAAGAAGTAGACTATTTATCTTCAACATGTACTATAATCAAGATTGAACGCCCGACTTTAATCGTTGATTTCAAATCCATTTTTCCTGTTCACTTTCTTGATTAATTGTAATATTTTTCTATATTCGTTGATATTGTTATGATATATATATTACTCAAAGATTTTGAATTTGTTGTAATCATGTTATTATAATTTTGTTTTTGGACGTTGTATTGTAATATAAGTAGCTCACTTTTAATGCATTTGAAAATGTAATTACAATATATTATAAATGATACAGCTTTTAAAACCCCCTGTTCTTTAATTAACAGTAATCCCGTTTCTCCACCAAGAACATTAGACTCTTCTCCAAGACTTTTAAGATCTTTTTCGGTTGTAGAGAAAAATCAAGTATCATACTTGTTCTTCCACATATTTTTACCTCTCTCCACATTATTAATCAGATTTTGAAGTCCCATTTTTCCAAGAATCAAGATTTGTTCACCAAACACAGCTTTTAAAACCCTTTTCTCTTTAATTAACAACAATCCCATTTCTCCACCAAGAACATTAGACTCTTCTCCAAGACTTTTAAGATCTTTTTCGGTTGTAGAGAAAAAGCAAGTAGCATACTTGTTCTTCCACATATTTTTTAACATCTCACGAACCTACAATATTAAATAAAGTCAATAATGTTCATGAAAATAAAGAAACCATATTAGTATGAGTAACGCAATTCTTACCGTTAAAGAAGTAGACGATTTATCTTCAACATGTACTATAATCAAGATTGAACGCCCGACTTTAATCGTTGATTTCAAATCCATTTTTCATGTTCACTTTCTTGATTAATTGTAATATTTTTCTATATTCGTTGATATTGTTATGATATATATATTACTCAAAGACTTTGAATTTGTTGTAATCATGTTATTATAATTTTGTTTTTGGACGTTGTATTGTAATATAAGTAGCTCACTTTTAATGCATTTGAAAATGTAATTACAATATATTATAAATGATACAGCTTTTAAAACCCCTTGTTCTTTAATTAACAGCAATCCCGTTTCTCCACCAAGAACATTAGACTCTTCTCCAAGACTTTTAAGATCTTTTTCGGTTGTAGAGAAAAATCAAGTATCATACTTGTTCTTCCACATATTTTTACCTCTCTCCACATTATTAATCAGATTTTGAAATCCAATTTTTCCAAGAATCAAGATTTGTTCACCAAACACAGCTTTTAAAACCCTTTTCTCTTTAATTAACAACAATCTCATTTCTCCACCAAGAACATTAGACTCTTCTCCAAGACTTTTAAGATCTTTTTCGGTTGCAGAGAAAAAGCAAGTATCATACTTGTTCTTCCACATATTTTTTAACATCTCACGAACCTGCAATATTAAATAAAGTCAATAATGTTCATGAAAATAAAGAAACCATATTAGTATGAGTAACGCAATTCTTACCGTTAAAGAAGTAGACGATTTATCTTCAACATGTACTATAATCAAGATTGAACGCCCGACTTTAATCGTTGATTTCAAATCCATTTTTCCTGTTCACTTTCTTGATTAATTGTAATATTTTTCTATATTCGTTGATATTGTTATGATATATATATTACTCAAAGATTTTGAATTTGTTGTAATCAAGTTATTATAATTTTGTTTTTGGACGTTGTATTGTAATATAAGTAGCTCACTTTTAATACATTTGAAAATGTAATTACAATATATTAAAAATGATACAGCTTTTAAAACCCTTTGTTCTTTAATTAACAGCAATCCCGTTTCTCCACCAAGAACATTAGACTCTTCTCCAAGACTTTTAAGATCTTTTTCGGTTATAGAGAAAAAGCAAGTATCATACTTGTTCTTCCACATATTTGTACCTCTCTCCACATTATTAATCAGATTTTGAAGTCCAATTTTTCCAAGAATCAAGATTTGTTCTCCAAACACAGCTTTTAAAACCCCTTTCTCTTTAATTAACAACAATCCCATTTCTCCACCAAGAACAATAGACTCTTCTCCAAGACTTTTAAGATCTTTTTCGGTTGTAGAGAAAAAGCAAGTATCATACTTGTTCTTCCACATATTTTTTAACATCTCACGAACCTGCAATATTAAATAAAGTCAATAATGTGCATGAAAATAAAGAAACCATATTAGTATGAGTAACACAATTCTTACCATTAAAGAAGTAGACGATTTATCTTCAACATGTACTATAATCAAGATTGAACGCCCGACTTTAATCGTTGATTTCAAATCCATTTTTCCTGTTCATTTTCTTGATTGATTGTAATATTTTTTTATATTCGTTGATCCTGTTATGATATATATATTACTCAAAGATTTTGAATTTGTTGTAATCATGTTATTATAATTTTGTTTTTAGACGTTGTATTGTAATATAAGTACCTCACTTTTAATGCATTTGAAAATGTAATTACAATATATTATAAATGATACAGCTTTTAAAACCCTTTGTTCTTTAATTAACAGCAATCCCGTTTCTCCACCAAGAACATTAGACTCTTCTCCAAGACTTTTAAGATCTTTTTCGGTTGTAGAGAAAAAGCAAGTATCATACTTGTTCTTCCACATATTTGTACCTCTCTCCACATTATTAATCAGATTTTGAAATCCAATTTTTCCAAGAATCAAGATTTGTTCACCAAACACAGCTTTTAAAACCCCTTTCTCTTTAATTACCAACAATCTCATTTCTCCATCAAGAACATTAGACTCTTCTCCAAGACTTTTATGATCTTTTTCGGTTGTTGAGAAAAAGCAAGTATCATACTTGTTCTTCCACATATTTTTTAACATCTCACGAACCTGCAATATTAAATAAAGTCAATAATGTGCATGAAAATAAAGAAACCATATTAGTATGAGTAACGCAATTCTTACCATTAAAGACGCAGAAGATTTATCTTCAACATGTACTATAATCAAGATTGAACGCCCGACTTTAATCATTGATTTCAAATCCATTTTTCCTGTTCATTTTCTTGATTGATTGTAATATTTTTTATATTCGTTGATCTTGTTATGATATATATATTACTCAAAGATTTTGAATTTGTTGTAATCATGTTATTATAATTTTGTTTTTAGACGTTGTATTGTAATATAAGTAGCTCACTTTTACTGCATTTGAAAATGTAATTACAATATATTATAAATGATACAGCTTTTAAAACCCTTTGTTCTTTAATTAACAGCAATCCCGTTTCTCCACCAAGAACATTAGACTCTTCTCCAAGACTTTTAAGATCTTTTTCGGTTGTAGAGAAAAAGCAAATATCATACTTGTTCTTCCACATATTTGTACCTCTCTCCACATTATTAATCAGATTTTGAAGTCCAATTTTTCCAAGAATCAAGATTTGTTCACCAAACACAGCTTTTAAAACCCTTTTCTCTTTAATTAACAACAATCCCATTTCTCTACCAAGAACATTAGACTCTTCTCCAAGACTTTTAAGATCTTTTTCGGTTGTAGAGAAAAAGTAAGTATCATACTTGTTCTTCCACATATTTTTTAACATCTCACGAACCTACAATATTAAATAAAGTCAATAATGTTCATGAAAATAAAGAAACCATATTAGTATGAGTAACGCAATTCTTACCGTTAAAGAAGTAGACTATTTATCTTCAACATGTACTATAATCAAGATTGAACGCCCGACTTTAATCGTTGATTTCAAATCCATTTTTCCTGTTCACTTTCTTGATTAATTGTAATATTTTTCTATATTCGTTGATATTGTTATGATATATATATTACTCAAAGATTTTGAATTTGTTGTAATCATGTTATTATAATTTTGTTTTTGGACGTTGTATTGTAATATAAGTAGCTCACTTTTAATGCATTTGAAAATGTAATTACAATATATTATAAATGATACAGCTTTTAAAACCCCCTGTTCTTTAATTAACAGTAATCCCGTTTCTCCACCAAGAACATTAGACTCTTCTCCAAGACTTTTAAGATCTTTTTCGGTTGTAGAGAAAAATCAAGTATCATACTTGTTCTTCCACATATTTTTACCTCTCTCCACATTATTAATCAGATTTTGAAGTCCCATTTTTCCAAGAATCAAGATTTGTTCACCAAACACAGCTTTTAAAACCCTTTTCTCTTTAATTAACAACAATCCCATTTCTCCACCAAGAACATTAGACTCTTCTCCAAGACTTTTAAGATCTTTTTCGGTTGTAGAGAAAAAGCAAGTAGCATACTTGTTCTTCCACATATTTTTTAACATCTCACGAACCTACAATATTAAATAAAGTCAATAATGTTCATGAAAATAAAGAAACCATATTAGTATGAGTAACGCAATTCTTACCGTTAAAGAAGTAGACGATTTATCTTCAACATGTACTATAATCAAGATTGAACGCCCGACTTTAATCGTTGATTTCAAATCCATTTTTCATGTTCACTTTCTTGATTAATTGTAATATTTTTCTATATTCGTTGATATTGTTATGATATATATATTACTCAAAGACTTTGAATTTGTTGTAATCATGTTATTATAATTTTGTTTTTGGACGTTGTATTGTAATATAAGTAGCTCACTTTTAATGCATTTGAAAATGTAATTACAATATATTATAAATGATACAGCTTTTAAAACCCCTTGTTCTTTAATTAACAGCAATCCCGTTTCTCCACCAAGAACATTAGACTCTTCTCCAAGACTTTTAAGATCTTTTTCGGTTGTAGAGAAAAATCAAGTATCATACTTGTTCTTCCACATATTTTTACCTCTCTCCACATTATTAATCAGATTTTGAAATCCAATTTTTCCAAGAATCAAGATTTGTTCACCAAACACAGCTTTTAAAACCCTTTTCTCTTTAATTAACAACAATCTCATTTCTCCACCAAGAACATTAGACTCTTCTCCAAGACTTTTAAGATCTTTTTCGGTTGCAGAGAAAAAGCAAGTATCATACTTGTTCTTCCACATATTTTTTAACATCTCACGAACCTGCAATATTAAATAAAGTCAATAATGTTCATGAAAATAAAGAAACCATATTAGTATGAGTAACGCAATTCTTACCGTTAAAGAAGTAGACGATTTATCTTCAACATGTACTATAATCAAGATTGAACGCCCGACTTTAATCGTTGATTTCAAATCCATTTTTCCTGTTCACTTTCTTGATTAATTGTAATATTTTTCTATATTCGTTGATATTGTTATGATATATATATTACTCAAAGATTTTGAATTTGTTGTAATCAAGTTATTATAATTTTGTTTTTGGACGTTGTATTGTAATATAAGTAGCTCACTTTTAATACATTTGAAAATGTAATTACAATATATTAAAAATGATACAGCTTTTAAAACCCTTTGTTCTTTAATTAACAGCAATCCCGTTTCTCCACCAAGAACATTAGACTCTTCTCCAAGACTTTTAAGATCTTTTTCGGTTATAGAGAAAAAGCAAGTATCATACTTGTTCTTCCACATATTTGTACCTCTCTCCACATTATTAATCAGATTTTGAAGTCCAATTTTTCCAAGAATCAAGATTTGTTCTCCAAACACAGCTTTTAAAACCCCTTTCTCTTTAATTAACAACAATCCCATTTCTCCACCAAGAACAATAGACTCTTCTCCAAGACTTTTAAGATCTTTTTCGGTTGTAGAGAAAAAGCAAGTATCATACTTGTTCTTCCACATATTTTTTAACATCTCACGAACCTGCAATATTAAATAAAGTCAATAATGTGCATGAAAATAAAGAAACCATATTAGTATGAGTAACACAATTCTTACCATTAAAGAAGTAGACGATTTATCTTCAACATGTACTATAATCAAGATTGAACGCCCGACTTTAATCGTTGATTTCAAATCCATTTTTCCTGTTCATTTTCTTGATTGATTGTAATATTTTTTTATATTCGTTGATCCTGTTATGATATATATATTACTCAAAGATTTTGAATTTGTTGTAATCATGTTATTATAATTTTGTTTTTAGACGTTGTATTGTAATATAAGTACCTCACTTTTAATGCATTTGAAAATGTAATTACAATATATTATAAATGATACAGCTTTTAAAACCCTTTGTTCTTTAATTAACAGCAATCCCGTTTCTCCACCAAGAACATTAGACTCTTCTCCAAGACTTTTAAGATCTTTTTCGGTTGTAGAGAAAAAGCAAGTATCATACTTGTTCTTCCACATATTTGTACCTCTCTCCACATTATTAATCAGATTTTGAAATCCAATTTTTCCAAGAATCAAGATTTGTTCACCAAACACAGCTTTTAAAACCCCTTTCTCTTTAATTACCAACAATCTCATTTCTCCACCAAGAACATTAGACTCTTCTCCAAGACTTTTATGATCTTTTTCGGTTGTTGAGAAAAAGCAAGTATCATACTTGTTCTTCCACATATTTTTTAACATCTCACGAACCTGCAATATTAAATAAAGTCAATAATGTGCATGAAAATAAAGAAACCATATTAGTATGAGTAACGCAATTCTTACCATTAAAGACGCAGAAGATTTATCTTCAACATGTACTATAATCAAGATTGAACGCCCGACTTTAATCATTGATTTCAAATCCATTTTTCCTGTTCATTTTCTTGATTGATTGTAATATTTTTTATATTCGTTGATCTTGTTATGATATATATATTACTCAAAGATTTTGAATTTGTTGTAATCATGTTATTATAATTTTGTTTTTAGACGTTGTATTGTAATATAAGTAGCTCACTTTTAATGCATTTGAAAATGTAATTACAATATATTATAAATGATACAGCTTTTAAAACCCTTTGTTCTTTAATTAACAGCAATCCCGTTTCTCCACCAAGAACATTAGACTCTTCTCCAAGACTTTTAAGATCTTTTTCGGTTGTAGAGAAAAAGCAAATATCATACTTGTTCTTCCACATATTTGTACCTCTCTCCACATTATTAATCAGATTTTGAAGTCCAATTTTTCCAAGAATCAAGATTTGTTCACCAAACACAGCTTTTAAAACCCTTTTCTCTTTAATTAACAACAATCCCATTTCTCCACCAAGAACATTAGACTCTTCTCCAAGACTTTTAAGATCTTTTTCGGTTGTAGAGAAAAAGTAAGTATCATACTTGTTCTTCCACATATTTTTTAACATCTCACGAACCTACAATATTAAATAAAGTCAATAATGTTCATGAAAATAAAGAAACCATATTAGTATGAGTAACGCAATTCTTACCGTTAAAGAAGTAGACTATTTATCTTCAACATGTACTATAATCAAGATTGAATGCCCGACTTTAATCGTTGATTTCAAATCCATTTTTCCTGTTCACTTTCTTGATTAATTGTAATATTTTTCTATATTCGTTGATATTGTTATGATATATATATTACTCAAAGATTTTGAATTTGTTGTAATCATGTTATTATAATTTTGTTTTTGGACGTTGTATTGTAATATAAGTAGCTCACTTTTAATGCATTTGAAAATGTAATTACAATATATTATAAATGATACAGCTTTTAAAACCCCTTGTTCTTTAATTAACAGCAATCCCGTTTCTCCACCAAGAACATTAGACTCTTCTCCAAGACTTTTAAGATCTTTTTCGGTTGTAGAGAAAAATCAAGTATCATACTTGTTCTTCCACATATTTTTACCTCTCTCCACATTATTAATCAGATTTTGAAGTCCCATTTTTCCAAGAATCAAGATTTGTTCACCAAACACAGCTTTTAAAACCCTTTTCTCTTTAATTAACAACAATCCCATTTCTCCACCAAGAACATTAGACTCTTCTCCAAGACTTTTAAGATCTTTTTCGGTTGTAGAGAAAAAGCAAGTAGCATACTTGTTCTTCCACATATTTTTTAACATCTCACGAACCTGCAATATTAAATAAAGTCAATAATGTTCATGAAAATAAAGAAACCATATTAGTATGAGTAACGCAATTCTTACCGTTAAAGAAGTAGACGATTTATCTTCAACATGTACTATAATCAAGATTGAACGCCCGAATTTAATCGTTGATTTCAAATCCATTTTTCATGTTCACTTTCTTGATTAATTGTAATATTTTTCTATATTCGTTGATATTGTTATGATATATATATTACTCAAAGACTTTGAATTTGTTGTAATCATGTTATTATAATTTTGTTTTTGGACGTTGTATTGTAATATAAGTAGCTCACTTTTAATGCATTTGAAAATGTAATTACAATATATTATAAATGATACAGCTTTTAAAACCCCTTGTTCTTTAATTAACAGCAATCCCGTTTCTCCACCAAGAACATTAGACTCTTCTCCAAGACTTTTAAGATCTTTTTCGGTTGTAGAGAAAAAGCAAGTATCATACTTGTTCTTCCACATATTTGTACCTCTCTCCACATTATTAATCAGATTTTGAAGTCCAATTTTTCCAAGAATCAAGATCTGTTCACCAAACACAGCTTTTAAAACTCCTTTCTCTTTAATTAACAACAATCCCATTTCTCCACCAAGAACATTAGACTCTTCTCCAAGACTTTTAAGATCTTTTTCGGTTGTAGAGAAAAAGCAAGTATCATACTTGTTCTTCCACATATTTTTTAACATCTCACGAACCTACAATATTAAATAAAGTCACTAATGTGCATGAAAATAAAGAAACCATATTAGTATGAGTAACGCAATTCTTACCATTAAAGAAGTAGAAGATTTATCTTCAACATGTACTATAATCAAGATTGAATACCCGACTTTAATCATTGATTTCAAATCCATTTTTCCTGTTCATTTTCTTGATTGATTGTAATATTTTTTATATTCGTTGATCTTGTTATGATATATATATTACTCAAAGATTTTGAATTTGTTGTAATCATGTTATTATAATTTTGTTTTTAGACGTTGTATTGTAATATAAGTAGCTCATTTTTCATGCATTTAAAAATGTAATTACAATATATTATAAATGATACAGCTTTTAAAACCCTTTGTTCTTTAATTAACAGCAATCCCGTTTTTCCACCAAGAACATTAGACTCTTCTCCAAGACTTTTAAGATCTTTTTCGGTTGTAGAGAAAAAGAAAGTATCATACTTGTTCTTCCACATATTTGTACCTCTCTCCACATTATTAATCAGATTTTGAAGTCCAATTTTTCCAAGAATCAAGATTTGTTCACCAAACACAGCTTTTAAAACCCCTTTCTCTTTAATTAACAACAATCACATTTCTCCACCAAGAACATTAGACTCTTCTCCAAGACTTTTAAGATCTTTTTCGGTTGTAGAGAAAAAGCAAGTATCATACTTGTTCTTCCACATATTTTTTAACATCTCACGAACCTGCAATATTAAATAAAGTCAATAATGTGCATGAAAATAAAGAAACCATATTAGTATGAGTAACGGAATTCTTACCATTAAAGAAGCAGAAGATTTATCTTCTGCATGTACTAAAATCAAGATTGAACGCCCGACTTTAATCGTTGGTTTCAAATCCATTTTTCCTGTTCGCTTTCTTAATTGATTGTAATATTTTTCTATATTCGTTGATTTTGTTATGATATATATATATTACTCAAAGATTTTGAATTTGTTGTAATCATGTTATTATAATTTTGTTTTTAGATGTTGTATTGTAATATAAGTAGCTCATTTTTAATGCATTTAAAAATGTAATTACAATATATTATAAATGATACAGCTTTTAAAACCCTTTGTTCTTTAATTAACAGCAATCCCGTTTTTCCACCAAGAACATTAGACTCTTCTCCAAGACTTTTAAGATCTTTTTCGGTTGTAGAGAAAAAGCAAGTATCATACTTGTTCTTCCACATATTTGTACCTCTCTCCACATTATTAATCAGATTTTGAAGTCCAATTTTTCCAAGAATCAAGATTTGTTCACCAAACACAGCTTTTAAAACCCCTTTCTCTTTAATTAACAACAATCACGTTTTTCCACCAAGAACATTAGACTCTTCTCCAAGACTTTTAAGATCTTTTTCGGTTGTAGAGAAAAAGCAAGTATCATACTTGTTCTTCCACATATTTTTTAACATCTCACGAACCTGCAATATTAAATAAAGTCAATAATGTGCATGAAAATAAAGAAACCATATTAGTATGAGTAACACAATTCTTACCATTAAAGAAGCAGAAGATTTATCTTCTGCATGTACTAAAATCAAGATTGAACGCCCGACTTTAATCGTTGCTTTCAAATCCATTTTTCCTGTTCGCTTTCTTAATTGATTGTAATATTTTTCTATATTCGTTGATTTTGTTATGATATATATATTACTCAAAGATTTTGAATTTGTTGTAATCATGTTATTATAATTTTGTTTTTAGACGTTGTATTGTAATATAAGTAGCTCACTTTTAATGCATCTGAAAATGTAATTACAAAATATTATAAAAGATACAACTTTTAAAACCCTTTGTTCTTTAATTAACAGCAATCCCGTTTCTTCACCAAGAACATTAGACAGTTCTCCAAGATTTTAGGATCTTTTTCGGTTGTAGAGAAAAAGCAAGTATCATACTTGTTCTTCTACATATTTTTTAACATCTCACGAACCTGCAATATTAAATAAAGTCAATAATGTGCATGAAAATAAATAAACTGTTAGGATCGCTTCCACTATAGATCAACGTTAATCAAACACAATAACAAACACGAAAGTAAAGAACACAAAAAATTAACGTGGAAACCCCTCAAGGGAGGGTAAAACCACAAATCCACTATGAATGTATTACAAGATTGGAGTCGCTCCCTCACTCAACACTCTTGAATACAATCACCTCACCTTGATTACAAAAGCTCTCTCTTGTGTATCGCACACAACTCTCTAACTTTTGCAATACTTCAAAACTCCTACAAATATCTATATTTATAGGCACCACAAATATTCTAATCCTAATATATCTCAATTATATTTGTGACAATTACCATCTTTTCTTATCTTGGATAGAAATCTTTCCTCAATTCTTATCTCTACCAGAATAAGACTTTTCTCAATTATCACAAATTAGAATACTGCTCATAATAGGATTCTTAACTTATTTAGGAATTCGGGGCGGACCCCAACAAATCCTCCCACGGCTCGAATTCCCTAATACCTCAACCGATTCCGAGAATTTCACCTTTTTCTCGGTCTTCATCGTTGTTGCTTCACCATCTAAACAATAGATGTTCTTCTTATGCATCATCCCTTGTAGAATCAAGTTTCTTCCTTTATACACCTTGCAACTTCTCCCTCGTCCAACGAATATGTACCCACGTGATGCCAACACACTCAAAGATAACACATTCTTTGATGCATCTGGTACATATCTCACATTGAGAGCTTTCTTGATCGTACCATCATGGAGTTTAAGACAAACAGTTCCAACTCCTTGAACCTTCATCTTCTCATCATTCCCCACAACAATATTACCAAGACTTTCATCTGTGCATAAAGTCTCAAACATCGCTCGATCCCTACATATACGCATAGAAGCAGCAGAGTCCATCACCCATTCTGATTTATTCTTCACCGAACCAGGAACGGTATCCCCACTCGCCATCAAAAACTCTCCCTCATCGATCACAAGTGTAGAGTCCGCATCATCAACTTTGTTCTTTCCCTTCATCTGCTTAAAGGACTTCACATCTTCTTTAAAGCTTGGACAGAACATTTGCATATGACCCGTTTCACCACAATAATAGCACTCAACAGTGCTCATATCCCTCTTACTCGGCCGAGATTTACTTCTTCCTTGCAGGTCATTGCGGTTGCGACTCCTTCTTTCAGCACTTTCGACAGCTAAAACTGCCCCACTTTGAGAAACAGCATCCTTTGTCATCCTCTCATTATCTCTTAACGCTTTTATCACATCTTCAAGCGTAAGAGTTGTCCTCCCTACTAAAAGCGTTTGCTTAAAATACTTGAAGGACTCCGGCAACGATGACAACAACACCAAAGCTTGTTCCTCGTCTTTCATCGGCTCATCAACATTAGCCAGATGACATACTAGCTGATTAAAACAACTAATGTGATCATGGAGACTACTTTCTTCATCCAGTTTTAAAGAGTACAACTCCATCTTCAAATTAAGTCTGTTGGTCAACGACTTTGAAGCGTATATGCTTTCTAACTTGTCCCATATCTCCTTTGGTGTCGACTCCTTCAACACGTTATATCTCACATCGGGTGCAAGTGCCAGCCTGATTGTACTCGTCGCTCTCTTCTGGATCTTCGCCCAATCTGCATCACTCATCTCTTTTGGCTTCGCCTTCTCCAAGGCATCATCAAGTCCTTGTTGAATCAACACATCCTTGACGGTTAATTGCCACATAGTCAAATCCGTCTTTCCATCATACTTGGGTGCATCAATCCTCAACGACTTTAGATCTTCCATCAAGCCAAGAAAAGATCAACTCACGACCAACTATCCACGCGCAAACAGTCAACTTCGGACACCAGAAATCACACCCTCCCGAACCCAAAATCCGATCTCCACCGTTCAGATTTTAGATATTGATGTAACGCATCTACTGTCCGACAATCAGGATGATCCAACCACGGATGACCTCCCAATCGTCAATTATTCAACAGCTGCGCATACCAGAAAATTCCTGCGAATTTTCATAATTACTTCGTGATTGCCTTCTCTGTAACGCCGGATCTACTTCTCGAACCCAAGCTCTTGATACCAGTTTGTTAGGATCGCTTCCACTATAGATCAACGTTAATCAAACACAATAACAAACACGAAAGTAAAGAACACAAAAAATTAACGTGGAAACCCCTCAAGGGAGGGTAAAACACAAATCCACTATGAATGTATTACAAGATTGGAGTCGCTCCCTCACTCAACACTCTTGAATACAATCACCTCACCTTGATTACAAAATCTCTCTCTTGTGTATCGCACACAACTCTATAACTTTTGCAATACTTCAAAACTCCTACAAATATCTATATTTATAGGCACCACAAATATTCTAATCCTAATATATCTCAATTCTATTTGTGACAATTACCATCTTTTCTTATCTTGGATAGAAATCTTTCCTCAATTCTTATCTCTACCAGAATAAGACTTTTCTCAATTATCACAAATTAGAATACTGCTCATAATAGGATTCTTAACTTATTTAGGAATTCGGGGCGGACCCCAACAGAAACCATATTAGTATGAGTAACGCAATTCTTACCATTAAAGAAACAGAAGATTTATCTTCGACATGTACTATAATCAAGATTGAACGCCCGACTTTAATCTTTGTTTTTAAACCCATTTTTCCTGTTCACTTTCTTAATTGATTGTAATATTTTTCTATATTCGTTGATCTTGTTATGATATCTATATTACTCAAAGATTTTGAATTTGTTGTAATCATGTTATTATAATTTTGTTTTTAGACATTGTATTGTAATCTAAGTAGCTCACTTTTAATGCATTTGAAAATGTAATTACAATATATTATAAATGATACAACTTTTAAAAGCCTTCTTTCTTTAATTAACAACAATCCCATTTCTCCACCAAGAACATTAAACTCTTCTCCAAGACTTTTAAGATCTTTTTCATTTGTAGAGAAAAAGCGAGTATCATACTTGTTCTTCAACATATTTGTACCTCTCTCCACATTATTAATCAGATTTTGAAGTCCAATTTTTTTAAGAATCAAGATTTGTTCACCAAACATAGCTTTTAAAACCCTTTTCTCTTTAATTAATAGCAATCCCGTTTCTCCACCAAGAACATTAGACTCTTCTCCAAGACTTTTAAGATCTTTTTCGGTTGTAGAGAAAAAGCAAGTATCATACTTGTTCTTCCACATATTTGTACCTCTCTCCACATTATTAATCAGATTTTGAAGTCCAATTTTTCCAAGAATCAAGATTTGTTCAGCAAATACAGCTTTTAAAACCCTTTTCTCTTTAATTAACAACAATCCCGTTTCTCCACCAAGAACATTAAACACTTCCCCAAGACTTTTAAGATCTTTTTCGGTTGTAGAGAAAAATCAAGTATCATACTTGTTCTTCCACATATTTTTTAACATCTCACGAACCTGCAATATTAAATAAAGTCAATAATGTGCATGAAAATAAAGAAACCATATTAGTATGAGTAACGCAATTCTTACCATTAAAGAAGCAGAAGATTTATCTTCTACATGTACTATAATCAAGATTGAACGCCCGACTTTAATCGTTGCTTTCAAATCCATTTTTCCTGTTCACTTTCTTAATTGATTGTAATATTTTTCTATATTCGTTGATCTTGTTATGATATATATATTACTCAAAGATTTTGAAATTATTGCAATCATGTTATTATAATTTTGTTTTTAGACGTTGTATTGTAATATAAGTAGCTCACTTTTAATGCATCTGAAAATGTAATTACAATATATTATAAAAGATACAACTTTTAAAACCTTTTGTTCTTTAATTAACAACAATCTCGTTTCTCCACCAAGAACATTAGACTCTTCTCCAAGACTTTTAAGATCTTTTTCGGTTGTAGAGAAAAAGCAAGTATCATACTTGTTATTCAACATATTTTTTAACATCTCACGAACCTGCAATATTAAATAAAGTCAATAATGTGCATGAAAATAAAGAAACCATATTAGTACGAGTAACGCAATTCTTACCATTAAAGAAACAGAAGATTTATCTTCGACATGTACTATAATCAAGATTGAACGCCCGACTTTAATCTTTGTTTTCAAATCCATTTTTCATGTTCACTTTCTTAATTGATTGTAATATTTTTCTATATTCGTTGATCTTGTTATGATATCTATATTACTCAAAGATTTTGAATTTGTTGTAATCGTGTTATTATAATTTTGTTTTTAGACATTGTATTGTAATATAAGTAGCTCACTTTTAATGCATTTGAAAATGTAATTACAATATATTATAAATGATACAACTTTTAAAACCCTTTGTTCTTTAATAAAGAGCAATCCCGTTTCTCCACCAAGAACATTAGACACTTCTCCAAGACTTTTAAGATCTTTTTCGGTTGTAGAGAAAAAGCAAGTATCATACTTGTTCTTCCACATATTTTTTAACATCTCACGAACCTGCAATATTAAATAAAGTCAATAATGTGCATGAAAATAAAGAAACCATATTAGTACGAGTAACGCAATTCTTACCATTAAAGAAACAGAAGATTTATCTTCGACATGTACTATAATCAAGATTGAACGCCCGACTTTAATCTTTGTTTTTAAATCCATTTTTCCTGTTCACTTTCTTAATTGATTGTAATATTTTTCTATATTTGTTGATCTTGTTATGATATCTATATTACTCAAAGATTTTGAATTTGTTGTGTTAGTTCAGAATTCAATGATCGTCAGGAGCTAGACTCAACTGATCAGGATTGCTGACGTCATCAGGATTACATGGTCGTCAGGATTAAGATACATATCAGGACTGGGATCAGGATTGATCATCAGGACTGGAAGCTGATCAGGATTCCTACTTCGAGTTATATTTGGAGTCTAGTTAAACATGGAAGTTTATTCTGTCGGTTCCTGGTTTGTAGAATGTAGCTATCAATTATAGATAGGTTTCAATCTTTGTAATTGATTAGGACTTATCATTGATAGAGAAGCTGTGTAGTATATAAACACAGTTTTGGTTTCGATTTATACACAACATAGACGTGAACATAATCGAATAGAAGCTCTTAGGAACATAGAATTTCTTGAGAGATTTTTTGTAAGCTAGCAGCTCTCAAGAACATCAGAATTTCTTGAGAGAGTTTGTAACAGTTTTATATCAGATTTAATAAAGCTGTTATCTTTCTTTCATATTTGTGATATATACATTAAGAAGTCGATTATCTTATACTATTGTATTCAACCCCCCTTCTACAATAGATTATTACTGGGCAACAATTGGTATCAGAGCAAACTGATTTAATTCAGAATCAGATACGATCTAAAGATGTCGACAACCAAGTATGAAAGCATGAAGATTCCCATCTTGAAGAAATCAGAATATCCAACATGGAGGGTAAAGATGCTGATGTACCTGGAGGCTATGGATCCTGACTATTTGGACAAGATTCGTGATGGACCATATATTCCTACAAGGATTGTAGAACGAACAGATACAGTACCTGAACATTATGTGGTCAAGGCTAAAAGTGAATGGACTCCAGAAGAAAAAGCTCATGTACTCAGGGAACCAAAGATAAAGAATATCTTACACAGTAGTCTTGATGCTGTCATGTCAAACAGAGTGATTGCATGCAAGTCTTCAAAAGAAATCTGGGATACTTTGGAAACTCAGTGCCAGGGATCTGCATCTGTTAAGAAAAACAGAAGGGCTCTTTTGATTCAAGAATATGAACAATTTGATGCAAGATCTGATGAGAGCCTAACTGATCTATATGATAGATTTCTGACACTATTGAACAGTTTATCTTTAGTTGACAAGGAATATGAAACTGAAGATTCAAACACCAAGTTTCTAAGAGCTTTACCTGAAGAATGGGACACTCAGACATCGATCATTAGACATCAGTATGATCTTAACACTGTGTCTCTTGATGAAGTCTATGGGATGCTAAGAACTCATGATCTTGAAGTTCAACAGAGAAAGAACAAGAAAAGCAGCAAGGCAAAATCAATTGCTTTGAAAGCAGAGGCTAAATCAAAAGGAAAAGCTATGGAGGTCTCTAGAAGTAAATCAAGAATAGTTGAGTCAGATCCTGATGACTCTTCATCAGATACTGATGGCAATCCTGATGCCAATACTGATGATGATTCTTCTGACTCAGACATAGAAGAGATGGTTGCTATGATTGTCAGAAACTTCAGGAGGATGAAGTTTAGGAAGAATAGAAGACAAGGCAACTTTCAGAAAAAGGCTTTCAACCCAAACAAAGATAAGGATATCAAAAAGGACAACAAGAGTAGCAAATTTGACAAGTCAAAGGTTAGATGCTACAAGTGCAATGGTATGGGTCACTTTGCTTCTGAGTGCAAGAAGACAAAGGCACTTATCACATCAAGCAAGGATTGGATGGACTCTTCCTCAGAATCTGATACTGAGGTGGTCAACTATGCTCTAATGGTCAATGCTGATGTAACTGCTGCTCCTGATGATAAGGTACTAAATACTATCTTTGATTTTGATACTGATAATGCTTCTGAGTTAAGACGTTTTCTAAAGTCATTACATATTAGCTTTAGAAGTCAGACTGCTGAAATTACTAGGATCTTATCTGAGATGTCTGAACTTAGAAAAAGGAATGATATATTAGAAGCTGAATTTTCTCGTATGCAAGAAGTACAAAAAGAATGTGATAATGTGAATCACATGTATGTAGAGATGAAATCCAAATGTACTGCTCTTGAAAAGGAACTTGAAAATGCTAATGAGAAAATCAGAACCTGGACAGACTCTGGTAGGAAATTTCATGAGATTAATACCTCTAAGAATTGGAAAGAGTGTCTAGGATATAAGTCAGATGAGGATAAGAAATTGAAAGAGAAAATTGTCATTGATGAGAAAGTCCGTCCAAAGACCTATAGACATGTTATAGATACAACCAAATCTAAGATTACTCTTGTTAATTTTGTTTTTGGTAAGGATTCCAATTCTACTTTTGAAAAGGGATCTACTTCTACACAAGGAATTAAAATCATAAAGTCTAAACCTGTCTTGAATAAAGTCATTAAGAATGTAGGTTTATTGTCTCAGAAACAGCTTGAGGATAAAATCTGTGAGGTGACAGATAAGAAAAAGGTATCTAATGTTAAGAGAAACAGGAATGGTAAAGTTGGGATCAACAAAGAGAATGGTTACAAATATATCCCAAATGCACCTAGAAAGTGTTGTTTTAACTGTGGTAACTCTAATCATCTTGCTATTGATTGTAAGAAGAGTAAGAAGAAGATTACTGATATTCCTAAGTCTGATGTTAGGAATAGATCAGTATTTTATAAACCACAGAAGTCCTGTTTTCATTGTGGTAGTATATGGCATTCTATTTATACTTGTAAAGATTATCATGAGTTGTACTATAACTTTTATGATCCAATGCCTAAAGTTGATAAAAATAGTGCAAACTCTGGTAGCATTAAGAATGTCAAGTTGGAACATGCTTTTGTTAATACTGATACTGACAAAGCAAATCCTGATGGAGTAAATCATGTCAGGACTGTTAAAGTCAGAAAGTCTTCTGCTGTGAAATTTAATAAATTGCATGGAAAAGGAACCCAACAAGTACGGGTTCCTAAATGTTCTAACTAGTGTGTTTCTATTCTGATTGCAGGGTAAAAAGAAAAATGTGTTAGTCATGGATAGTGGATGCTCTGTGCACATGACTGGAAACAAAGCCCTGTTATCAGAATATGAGGAAAAAGCTGGCCCAACTGTGTCTTATGGAGATGGCAACATTGGACAAACCTTGGGATATGGAAATATAATCATTGGAAATGTCATCATTGAAAAAGTAGCTCTAGTGAAGGGACTGAAACACAACTTGTTGAGTATTAGTCAAATCACTGACAGAGGTTATCATGTCAACTTCTATTCCACACATTGTGAAGTAGTCAGTAAAGAAATAGGAAAGACATCACTGACTGGCTACATGCATGGTAACATATATGAAGCCAACATTCAATCAAATACTGATGACTCCCCTACCTGTCTGATCAGTAAAGCTTCAGTAGATGAAAGTTGGAATTGGCATAAGAAGCTTTCTCATCTCAACTTCAGCAATATCAATGAGTTGGTTAAGAAAGATTTAGTGAGAGGATTACCAAAAGTGTTATATACTCCTGATGGACTCTGTGATGCATGTCAGAAAGCAAAACAACGAAGGACATCATTCCAGAGTAAATCAGAATCCTCTATTGGAGAACCATATCACATGCTACATCTTGATCTATTTGGACCAGTCAACATCATGACCATCAGTAAGAAAAGGTACACTCTTGTAATTGTTGATGAATATTCTAGATTCACCTGGGTGTATTTTCTGCACAGAAAAGATGAGACTCCTGAAGTTCTGTTGGATCATGTAAGAATGATTGAGACAACCACAAAGTACAAAGTCAAGATACTGAGAAGTGATAATGGTACTGAATTTAAGAATTCAAAGATGGAAGAGTTCTGCAAATACAAAGGAATCATTCAACAATTCTCTGCTCCTGGCACACCTCAGCAAAATGGAGTAGTTGAAAGGAAAAATAGAACTCTTATTGAAGCTGGCAGAACTATGTTGGAAGAAGCAAAATTACCTACATATTTCTGGGCAGAAGCAGTCAACACAGCATGCTACACTCAAAATCTCACATTAATAAACAGACATGGTGTTACTCTTATCAATCACTCAAGGAAAAGAAACCAAGTCTGAAGCATCTACATGTGTTTGGCAGTAAATGTTTTGTTCTCAGAACTCATCCTGAACAGCTAGGGAAATTTGAAACAAAGGCTGATGAAGGAATTTTCATAGGCTATCCTGCATCAAGAGCCTTTAGAGTTTTTAATTTGAGGACAAGGACTGTCATGGAGTCAATACATGTATCTTTTGATGACAAGAAGATAGCTGGAATCAATGAAGACTCTCATGACAAATTGATTTTTGAAAATGAAGCCACCAAGGAACCTGAAGAAAGAGAATCAGATCCTGTCCATACATCAGATCCTGATGGGTCACCAAATCCTGATGACACACCAGATGCTGATGGTGCAAATACTGATGATGCAATCAATAGTAATACTTCTAGTAGTGCTAATGTTGAGGGGGAGCAACATCATTCTACTACAAGTTCAGAGTCAACACAATCATCAGGACAGAATTCTTCAGATACTGATTCAAGTGATGATCCTGATAACTTATCAGGAGGAAATAACAATTATTCAGGGGGAGCTTCAAGACAAGCAAGTTCATCAAATCAAGATAACACCAATCCAGGGAGAGCATCTACTTCAAGAAATAATTTAACACTAGCAAGGAAATGGACTGCAAGTCATACTCCTGATTTGATCATTGGGGATCCTGATGCAGGTGTTCAAACAAGAAGTGCAACTCAGAATGAATGTCTATACAATAACTTTCTCTCCAAGGAGGAGCCAAAGAAAGTTGAAGATGCACTTAAAGATGCTGATTGGGTTACTGCAATGCAAGAGGAATTGAATGAATTTGAAAGAAATGAAGTCTGGAAACTGGTACCAAGACCAAAGAACAGATCAATTGTTGGTACAAAGTGGATTTTCAAGAACAAGACTGATTCTGATGGAGTGATAATCAGAAACAAAGCAAGACTAGTTGCAAAGGGGTATTCTCAACAAGAGGGAATTGATTATGATGAAACTTTTGCTCCTGTTGCAAGACTAGAAGCCATCAGGATATTTCTTGCTTATGCAGCACATAAGAAATTCAAGGTTTTCCAGATGGATGTTAAAAGTGCTTTCTTAAATGGAGAACTGGAGGAAGAAGTCTATGTTGAGCAACCTCCTGGTTTCATTGATCCTAACTATCCAGATCATGTCTACAGATTGGATAAGGCACTTTATGGACTAAAGCAAGCTCCAAGAGCATGGTATGAAACTTTAGCTCTATTCTTACTGGAAAGTGGATTCAAAAGAGGTGCTGTTGATAAAACTCTATTTTATTTGAATCATGGTAAGGACTTGTTGTTAGTTCAGATTTATGTTGATGATATCATTTTTGGGTCAACAAACAATAAGCTTTGTGAAAAGTTTTCCAAGCTTATGCAGTCAAGATATCAAATGAGCATGATGGGAGAAATGAGTTACTTTCTTGGTCTTCAAGTTAAACAGACTGATGAAGGGATTTTTATCAATCAGTCTAAATATACAAGGAATTTATTGACAAGGTTTAACATGCAAGATAGTTCTCCTGCTACAACTCCCATAGCTACAGCTACCAAACTTGATCCTGATCAAGGTGTTGAGGTAGATATAACTCACTACAGAGGAATGATTGGCTCTTTATTGTATCTCACTGCAAGTAGACCAGATATCATGTTTGCAACCTGTCTGTGTGCAAGATTTCAAGCAAAACCTAGAGAACCCCATCTGATTACAGTCAAAAGAATTTTCAGATATCTCAAAGGCACTTCTTCACTTGGCCTTTGGTATGCAAGGGAATCAGATTTTGGGTTGTGTGGTTATTCAGATGCTGATTTTGCAGGATGCAAAATAGACAGGAAAAGTACTTCAGGAAGCTGTCAGTTTTTGGGTGGAAGACTAGTTTCATGGTTCAGTAAAAAGCAAAAATCCATTTCCACTTCAACTGCAGAAGCTGAGTACATTGCTGCAGGAAGTTGTTGTGCTCAGATAATGTGGATGAGAAATCAGTTGTTAGATTATGGCCTGTCATACTCAAAAATCCCTATTTATTGTGATAACCAAAGTGCTATTGCAATGACAGGAAATCCAGTTGAACATTCTCTTACTAAACACATCAGTATTCGATATCACTTCATAAGAGAACAAGTTCTGGAAGGAACAATTGAACTTCACTTTGTTCCTACTGATCAACAACTAGCTGATATATTCACCAAGCCACTACCTGAAGCTACTTTCAATAAATTGGTGAATGAACTTGGAATGATGAACTTTGAGAATTTCTGAGGAAAGCTACAGAGAGGAAATCCTGATAACTGTCAAATCCTGATGGTTATTCAGAAAGGTATGTTTTCTTTGATCAAATCCTGATAGGATGTTATCCTGACAAGAAGTCAACTGGTCAAATCCTGATGCTCAGATATTGAAGCTGGTATGAAAACCAGAAGTTCTAAGACAATTTGTCAACAACACTCCTGGTAAACTCTGACAAATAAGATCATTACTTAGTCTTTGATTAAGTTATTAAGTCTTAATTTTCAATTACAATTATATTTTTGTCAGCGATTACTATTCGTTATATTATGTATCAAATGCAGTGTTACTAACAAATTGTGCAGGAAAAGTAAGAAGGACAAGAACAATTGAGCAAATTGATAGTTTTCATTAAATCTTGAAGATTCTTTACAAATGAAAATGGAAATTACATATTCTTTTCCTAGTCTACTTTTCTACTCAGGAACACGTGCCCTGCAAATAAGCATGAACACTCCTGATGGATCATAACCAGGCTTTGATCCATCTAGGGCTTCTCTTGTTCCATCTCTTGCCATATGATATCGAGCTCAGCATCAGGTATATTGTTTTGTTGTTGGTTGGCAGCCATTGAAAAACAAAGAAGGTGAAAGGTTTTGTAAGTTTTTCTCTGGAGAGGGTTTGTGTTTTAATAGATATATGATGTTTATGCTTAACAGTTCTATTTTATAGAGAATGTGTGTTAAGGATGCAGGTCATTTTTGTTTATCGAGGCGACTGTTCAGTTTCTCATAATTACTTTGCCTCGGTAATTGGTAAGAATGGTTACATGGGTATTATGCTATTTGTTCTGTAATCATTTTTTTTTTAAAAAACAGCATTTATCAGGATTGTCAAAATAAATTTTGTTTTCATAAATAAAATTTTATTTTACTTCATATTAAATTTTTTGCGTTTTTCAATCCGGATAAGGCAAATGGTTTCATAGGAAATGCTTTTATTCCTGATGAGGTTAGGTTTTTCTTGCATAGGAAAATGCCTACTCGTTATGGTTTAATTTCTAATGCTATGGGGCAAGGCCAATCACACCTTGTTCCTAACCCAAGCATTCATCCTAAACAGTCTAAACAGTCAACTGCCACCTCTAATGTCTCTCAAAAGACTTTAGTTGTAAAAGCAAAGAAGTCAGCTAGAACTGATGTGTCAGGAAAGCAATCAGGTTCAAAGGACTTTTCCTCTACACCTATCACTAAAAAGAAGTTACAAGGGGGTGTACAAGGGGTCCTGGTGAAGAAAGCTGCAAAGGGAGGTGAGGCTGTTTCTGTTAAAAGAAAATTAGTTCTCAGGGATGAGACTGACTTAGAGGATGATTTACCTATATCCTCTGTGATGAATGTGAATAAGGAAGTTGCTGATACTGCTACTACAGATGTGGTTCCATTGTCTACACCACAGAAGAAAAGGAAGTTATCAAAAAGCAGGTATCATATTCCTTTAGAAAAGAAGCAGGATACTGATGTACAGGACACTTCTATTCTGAATGAGCAATCAGTTTCTACTGCTCAAGCAAATCCTGATGTTAGTATTCCTGATACTGCACCAAGTCAAGTGGTTAATATTTCAGACTCTCCAGCACAGGACTCTCCAACAAAAAGACATGTTGATATTTCATGGGAGAAGTATGGTGCTGCTGCTTCCAATCTTGGGATAAAACATCCAATGGAAAAGCTAAGGAAGGCAGAAGAGTTAGTCTATCAGAGACAGAAGAAACTGAAGGATCAAGCCCACAAGAACCTGAACCTCAAAGTGGTTCAGCAGCTCTTTCTGATGATCCAGCCACACAAGAACCACTCAATCAAAGTTTGAGTGAAGGCTTAGCTCGTGGAATGGTCCCACAAGAACCATTTTCTCAAAGGGAGAATGAAGACATCGATATTCCAGCTACACAAGAACCATCTTCTCAAAGTGAAGATGCAGGCCAAGCTACAGTTTCTGAGAAATTTCCTGACAATGCTCAAGGGATTTCTGGTGCAGATGAAGTTCAAAGATTGGTCGAGGACACTGTCAATGAGGGAAGCACACAAGAACCTTTGACTCAAAGTGTTGAAGAAGCTTCTGAACCTCAAGCTCCACAAGAACCATTGGTAGCAAATACTGATGCAAGCATATCAAATCCTGACGGTGTTCATCCTGACGCTAGTGGTGCTCCTGATGTTGAACCTATCCTAATACAACCACTTCGTTCAAGACCAATGGATCATCCTATCACAGATTCACAGGATAAAATGAAAGGTATAGCTATTCCTGATCCTGATGATACTCATAGTACTGATGATGATGACTCTGATGATAGTGATGATGATGAGAATCGAAAAGAGAAGGAACAGCTTGCTACAGCACTCAAAATTAGTCTTGGAACTAATTTTGGTTCATCAAGTACATATATGGCTAGCAAAGCTTCCACTGGGAAAGATCAGAGACAAGATTTTTCTATTCCTTCCTTTAATCCTGCTGAGGCACTTAGACAGAATGAATGGAACAATTCATGGCACAGATCTGCTGAATCTGTAAGTTATTCTTCTGCTTTGGAACATGCCTATGATGCAGTGAAATCTATGGAGAATCAAGACTTGAAGAATCATCTGAAGGCTACAACTTTGTTATCCAAAAGTCTAAAAAGTGAGATTGATTCTATCAAGAACTTAACTGAGTTGGTGAGGAATGATATTTCTCAAAATTTTACAAAGGTGCCTACTGCTTTTCAGCTAAGGGTAGTAGAATCCCAAGTGAAATCTGTTATTTCTGAACAAACCTCTATCAACAGAAGGATTGATTCTCTGGATACCAAGGTAACTGACATTCAAGCCTCTCTATCCTTAATTTTGAATTTATTGTCAAATCCTGATGTCAAAAAGGGGGAGAAGGTTAGTCAGACAAAATGCTCACCTGATCTAGTATTAAGGAATAATGATGATGATACTGGAGATGATGGTAGTGACAAAGTGATACAAGGAGAAACCTCTGATGCTGCTGTTATGAAGTCTACAATTCAAACTGCACAAAGTCAAACAACGCAGTCAACTCATGTTTCTGATTCTGGAGTTAAGACAGTAAGAACGTTGGTGCAATCTCAGATCCTGACGAAAGAACAAATCCTGAGACCTGGTCATGGACATACTCTTGCTACAATTCCTGAAGGTGATGAAGATGTGATTATTGAGAATCCTGAAGATGCATCAAATTTATTCCTGAAGTTTTCTATAAAAGATGGCAGAATTGTTACTCTATATCACACTGATAAAAGAGTTCAACAATTATATGCAAGAAAAGCACTCTTTACAGCAAGTGAAGAATATCCTAATCTCTCACATGAAGAATTCTTAAGACAACAGAGAGAAATGATGGAAAGCTTTAATAACCCTGCTCCTGCTAGAGGTAGAGGAGGCAGAGGTAGGAGAGGAGCAAGAAGAAGTAGAAGAGGTTCTTCAACTCAAACAATACCTAGACAGACAAGGTCTCGAGGGTTAAGAATTGAAGAAATTCCTGAACCTATTCAAACTCTAGTAGTTCCTGATAGATCTACTTTTGGTGATGATGGAAATATTGAAGAAGAACCTGAATTGAGAAGAAAATCAAGAAAATCAACTCTCTGCAATACAAATCAAATTGAAGAATCTAATCCTGATGTTGTTCCTGATAATATTCAAGATCCTGATGATTCTGAAATTCTGCAAGAGATTGACTTGATAATTTTATCTATTGTGGTTGATTCTCACAACAAGGAAGTAGATGAAGAAGAAGAAGCCAGAAGAAGAAAAATTACAAGATCAACAAATAGAGATTTCAATCTCTATGTACAAAGGCTTAAACTCTCAAACATAAGAGTGTGGAGGAACCCAAGCAGACAAGAGTCTTCACTGGAAAGAAGCTATGTCTTTGAAAAGGAAAAGGATAAGAAGTGGAAACATATTAGCACATTAAGTTGTGATACACTTATCAATTTTCAGTCTGGAGGAATTATTACAAGCGCTTCAAGTGTTGTTGATTTATCTGGGATGGTTAGATCAAAAGCACTCTGGTTAAAGATGTTTTCAAATCTGAAGCAATTGACAAGTAATTCAAGAGGAGGTATTGGACACAGGGATGCTGAATATCTGAATATGTCATATGTTGATCCTTATTCCTTAACTGAAATTGGAGGTACTTTAACTTCTGAAAACCTGAACAATTTACTAGCTGTTGATATAGTTATAGATTGTTATTCCCAAATGACCTAACAGAATTGTAGAAGGGGGGGGGGGTTGAATACAATTCTTGATATTTTCTTAAACTTAAAACAATGATAAAATAAAACTGAACTGAATAAACAAAAACACAAGATATCAATAATTCAGTTGGATTGTTTGATGATCCAACTGAAGTGTTTTTATTGCGGAAATAATCTGTGATACAAAAGTACACAGCTGCTCAGTTACAGAGTTGTAGAGAAGAATGCTCTCAAAGATAGCTAATACAAACTATTTGTTTTTCTTCTCTTTCCTCTTTCTAACTGCTACACTTGGTTATATATTCCCCAAGTTTACAATACTATTTTTGGCTACTCTAAAGTACACTAAAGATAACCGCCAATAGTTTGCTTTTCATCCCTTTGTCCAGTGGTCCTTGGAGATCCTTGCTTTTGTCTTCATGCTTATTATGATCACTCCCAAGAGCCCAATTGGAAACTGGGATGTTTCCTTATTCCCCATGTCCATTTTAATGGTTTCCAATGCAAAGTACACTTCCACATCACCTTTAGATCTGTTCAGTAAACTGTCACTATCACTTTGTCAACTATTCAGAAAAGCAATAATGATTCGTTGATAGCAGGGAGATGTGTTTCGTTGATAGCTTTATTCTCCATTTCGTTGATGAGTAAACTTCATTTCGTTGATGAGTAAACTTCATTCCGTTGATGGTGTATCCTTGTTCCGTTGATAGAGTAATCTTCATACCGTTGACATGTCTTCACTTAGGCAAAATTACAAGGCATGATATACTTACAATTAACCAACCTATTTTGCCTATCTAGTACTTAGTCAACATGACTTAGGAAACCTATCTAATACATACATCAAATGCATATCAAACTGTGAAGTATTGTACAGTGCAATTGCTACAACACTCATTCCGTTGATGAGCTTCCTGTCAACGAAACACTGCAAAGCATGCCATTTCGTTGACAGTTACAAAATAACTTAATACAAAATCTACTAAGTGTTTTTACAATTATCATCAAGAATCAACATATTCCTAACAATCTCCCCCAATTTATGACTGATAGAATAACAGCCATAAATCAAGAGCCTTGATGATAACAAAAACACTCAGACATATTATCCATGATAAAAGTAAAAATTGCATTGAGCTTCATAAAGTTTTAGACATAAACAAGACTTACAAGACTAATGCCCAAATGTGCTCCTCTAGACTGAGCAAATGATTCACCTTGGTCTTCTTTGAGGCATAGTCTTCTTCCCTCTCCTAGAGTTGTTCTCCTCAATCTGGACCTGTAGCCTTCTGTAAAAGATCTTCTCTTCTTCATCTTGATCACCAAGCTTGGATTGCATGAACCTTAGAGTTTGATTAGATGCCTTATCCAGCTGGTCTTCCATCCTGAAGAACCTTCTGCAGTTGTCCTTGTCCTTAAATTCCATCATCCAGTAAGGTTGAAGATGGATCTTCTTTCCTGTTGAGGGCACTCTTAACATCCTGGGAAGAGCCTCAGGCTTGTACCAGCTAGCCTTTATTTGACATATCTTGGAGACCACCTCAGACTTGGCTGTTTTGGTGAAGCCAAAGTCTTTCTTCAAGCATCTAAACACTGTGAGTAGTGTTTGGTAGTCTTCTCCTAAAATTCTGTAGAGAGGCCATATTTGTTCTCTACCACCCTTGTATGTGAAAACCAATCTTTCAGGTAACTTTTGAGAAGCTGCAATGCCCCTTACTTCCACCAGGTTGTCTAAATCAAGATGTAAGCTGGATTCTTCCCTGATGTCAGCAATGTACATGCAGTCCTCTGGATTTGTAGGGGGTTTCTGAGATTGTGGCTTCCTCACAAATACTGGCTTTGCCTTGACAGCCCTTTTCTTTGTCTTCATTGGTTGATCCTTTTCAAATAGGAACTTTGGAAAATAGGCTTCATCAAATTCAATAGGCTCCTCCTTTGGCATGATTGGTTGATCATGAAAGTTGACAGGGTGTGCAGGGTCACAGGCCAACTTTCCTCCAATAGGTAGGTCAATAGGAATTTGATGTGCACTTGTTGTGGAAGGGGCTTGAGCAGTGTCCAGAGAGTCCTTTTTTTCAAAGTTCAGATTCCTCTTAGCTCTAGCCTTTGGTTGCCTTACACTTTTCCTTGCTGGTTCAGCTTCATTAGCTCCATCCTTGGCTTTTTCTTCTTGAAAGGTCTCTTCATCTTCAAGTGCTTGAGCAACTGCCAATGCTTGCATTGCTGCCCTTTCAGATTCTTCAGCCTTGGCCTTTGCAAAATTTGGGTGACCAACCCAAATGCAGATTTCCTTGCTGTCCCTGTAGATGATGGCCCTTTGATTCCTTATGCTTGGATGATTGCTTTCCTTGCTCTCAATGATCAGCTTCCCTAGGACTTTGAACTCATCTGGCTTTGGAGCAGGATAAAATATCCTTTCAATGTTCTTGCCTTTGGGTTTGGCAGGTGATATTGGAGACATCCCTCTTGCATCCACATTCTTAAAGCATGAAGATTGACCCTTCTCATTTCTTGAATCTTGAAAGATTCCATGCTGAAGGGGCTCTATAGCATAAGAGCTCTTGAACTGTGGCTCCATTTGTACAATCACCATTGCATTTGTTGATGGCTGATCTGTCTTTGAAGATTCAGTAATGTTCTTGAACCTTGCTTCTATGTTGGACCAGTGATCTTTGATTTGTTCTGCAAGTTTCATCCTCATAGAAGCTTCCTGGATCAGGTCAATACTATCCTTATTCTTCTTTCCAAACTCCCCCATTGCTAGTGGCTCCTGTGGCAGTGAAATGGCTGGGACCAACACCTTTGTGATTTGAATGTTTAGCTCCTTAGATTTCTCCCCCTTTTTGTTAGCATCAAGAGAGATGACTGGGAGTCCTTGAGCTGCCACTAGCTGAGTGAGTAGCTGAGTTTGCTTCTCCTGTTCCTTCTGCATTTGAGAAAGTGTAGCTTCCACCTTGTCCACTCTTGTAGAGAGAGTTTTCAAGGATGTAGCCACCTCAGGTTCCTTAGAGAAAAACCTGGTCATCTTGGACACAGTGAGAAGAGGGAGCTTTTCATCGATCATCCTGTAGTTAGCATCCCTGAGATTGCTAATGGAGTCCTTGATTTCTGTAGCCTCAATCCTTGTCTGCATCATTTGTAGCCTTTGAATTTCCAGAGAATCCATGATGGCCTTGTAGAATTTCTTGTCCCTTGCATTTGCAGACTCATGAGCTAGATAGGCCTCATTGTACTGCCTTGAGATAGCAGCATCTAGAGTGACTCTTCCATGCATACCCTGAGAAAGCCAGCCTGGTGTAGGAGGCACCACAGAAGGCCCAGTCTGTGAAGTGGTGGCCACCTGTAGATTATCACCATAGCTGTCCTCATCATCAGAAAACTCAAAGTCTCCACTTGCTGCAGCTCCTGGAGGTAGATTGGTCAAGGCATCCTTTGCTCTTTGCATTGATGCAGTAGTATGAATTAAGTTGAGTGACCTTTCTGCCTCCACATTGCCCTGTTGAGCCATAACTTGATAGGCTGGCACAGGATGAGTAAAGGTCTCAGGATCCAGGGAAATACTATCCAGAGTTTGTTGATAAAGCTCTTGGAAAGTAAGTTCCCTTTCTCCCTCACTGATCTCCATTAACTCATTAGCAATGGCTGCTTCCACCCTTATTGCTCCTGTAGTCCCTTCTCTCTCTCCACTCTTTTCTTGCATCATGGGCTCCCCATGGCTCACACCTCTCACACCCTCACCTTCACCTACTAAGGTGGTACTCTCAAACTCTCCTTTTGCCTGGCTGGAAGAAATAGCCAGCCTCTCACTCTCATTCTCTCCTTTTGCCTGGCTGCAAGCCAGCCTCTCAATTTCACTCCCTCTCAAACCTAAAAGTGTCTCAACTACCACCAGGTCATCTACACTAGTTGTGGAAACAACTGGATTTTCAATAAGGGGTGTAGATTGACCTATCAACGGAATGGTAGTTTGAACTGTCAACGGTATGGATACCGTTGATGGAGAAACACTTGTCAACGAAAGAAGCTGTTTCGTTGATGAAGTCAATAAAGCACTTTGAGAAAGTGAAATTACAGTAGAATCCGTGGTGATTGATTTTAGAGATTGGTCCACAGATCCTCTTGCAACTTCAGAAAAAATTGGTTGATGGCCCAACAAATCACTTAACAAGTGATGGCCACCAGCTTCAGAGTGGGGCTTCTCCAAGATTAGAGTTGGAGAATCAGGAAAAGATGTATGGATCATGTCCACATCTAAAGATTGAGTTGGTGAATTGGATGGAGATAAATCAAGATTAATGTTTAGAGAGTGGGACTGTAACCCCAGAGAAATAATAGGGGTTACATCAAACTGAATTTGAGAAACTGGAAGTGTTGCTTCCAGTGTGTGTGCACCCTGTGAACCCTTGGTCTTTTGCTTCACTCTCCTTTGGTATTGGGAAAATGTAGACTGTGGGCTTGAAGTGTCCCTTACCCTTTTGGACTGTGCTCTAGGTGGAGAGCTTGTTTCAATAATCACATCCTTTTGGGAGGATGCAATTAGACTTGTGTTTAAATCCATTTTACTCATTGTGCCTTGTTGGGAAGACACAATGGGGCTAGGCTGGGAAACACTTACCTCACCTTCCTTATTCTTGGGGTTTCTTTGATTTTCACCCCTCCCCTCACCTCTCACAACTCCAGACTCACTCCCCTTAGGTTGTGTGGTAGTTTTTACAACAGGTGCCTTTTGAGAAGCACCTGAGGTTGGCTTGGAGGATTTCTTTGATTTTGATTTAGTTGCTGGGGCAGGAGCCTGTTGGGTCACAGCTACAGACTCCATAGCAACAAGGTTGGAGGAGACAATAGAAGTAACAGCTATACTAATAGGGATAGTAGTAGTTACCTCAATGATTGGCAGATACACCACTGGAACATCACCATTGTAGTTCAGCCTCAGTATGTCTGTCAATACTCTCTTTTCTTGTACAAAGCACTCAAACCTGGCATTAGGGTTAGAGATAACTAATGGTGCTGGACTAACATGATTAGCCAGCATCATCAGAAACCTTGCATAATAGATATTTTTCTTCCTATTTGCCCTATCACCCAACTTAGCACCAATTTCATAAATAAGTTGGGTGCTAAAGTTGTAATATCTATCATTTAGAAGCATGGTTAGGAGAATTAACATAGAATTAGTTAATGCATCAAAATTACTAATCTTTCCAGAAAAGACCTTAATGAATGCATCAGCTAAATAACTGTATTCCCTAACCAAACCTCTCCTAATTATTCTACCCAGATTATCAGTAGGCAAAGAGTAGTTTATAGAATTTAGCATGGTAGTTATTTCAGTGTTAGTAGGCAAAGCATCACAGTTATTATCAGGAATATGTAAACATGCTTGCAAAACATCAGAATTAACTATGTACTCATTACCTTGAAGAGTGAATTGCAGTGTGCCGTTTGTTCCACTATACTCACATGAGGTCCAAATCTCCTCGATTACTTCATTGTAGAGTGGTGTAGAGTGAAACATCGCATAGCTCAACTTACAGTTCCTCATGAAATCCATCATTTTGAAAAAGATGCTGTTCGGACTCTCCTTAACGACAAATGGAATGGAATTGTTCTTCTCATAGATGAACCCACCAGCAGACATAAGCTTGACTATGGGTGCCATTGTTGAGTGAGGAAAAGCTTCGAGCTGTATTGCTTGTTAGAGAGAAGAAGCTAGAAAAACTTTTGGAATTTTTGAGAACAGGTAGAAATGAAATAAAGAAATTAAAATTTCTTAAATACTTCCCCAAAAGTTCTCAGAAATTAAGTCCAATAATTAATCTAAATTACCTGATTGGCTTAAAAAGTAACCGTTAGAATTAAATATTACCACGATTTATGCTTACAGGGGTGTATGTATAGATCGTGATAAAGAGCGTGAAATTTCAACGGTTCAGATTAAAAAGCGCTACATCAACGAATCAGGATTGGGCGGTTAAAGTCCAGTCTTATTTCGTTGATAAAGCTGTGTTTCGTTGATATAAAAGAGCTATCAACGAAACACCCAGAAAAATGCTAAGACTGTCAACGAAATGGTGCGTTTCGTTGACATAGTAATTTTGACTTAGACAAAATTTCACCTTTTCCTGAGAAAATCAATTCACAGAAAAATGTTAGCAAGTTCCTGGCTGCATTATGACTTGCAAATATCTCAAAAATAATTAAGAGAAATTTAGCATACCTAGCTCACTTACTAATCTTGAGAATGTTGATTCATCAAGTGGCTTGGTAAAGATGTCTGCAAGTTGTTGTTCACTTGGAACAAAATGTAACTCCACAGTACCATTCATAACATGTTCTCTAATGAAATGGTACTTGATGTCAATGTGCTTGGTTCTTGAATGCTGCACTGGATTCTCAGTAATGGCAATGGCACTAGTGTTGTCACAGAAAATAGGAATTTTCTCAACTCTTAATCCATAATCAAGTAATTGATTTTTCATCCATAAAATCTGTGCACAACAACTTCCAGCTGCAATATACTCAGCCTCAGCTGTGGAGGTGGAAACTGAGTTTTGTTTCTTGCTGAACCATGACACAAGCTTGTTTCCTAAGAATTGACAGGTGCCTGTTGTGCTTTTCCTGTCAATGTTACATCCTGCATAATCTGCATCTGAATAACCAATTAGTTCAAAACCAGATTCTCTAGGATACCAAATGCCAAGGTTTGGTGTTCCCTTGAGATATCTGAAAATCCTTTTAATAGCAACTAAATGGGATTCTCTAGGATCAGCCTGAAATCTAGCACATAGACATGTAGCAAACATAATATCAGGTCTACTAGCTGTTAAATACAAAAGTGAGCCTACCATGCCTCTGTAACTTGAAATGTCCACAGATTTTTCCTTAGTATTCAATTCAAGTTTGGTGGCAGTGGGCATGGGAGTTTTGGCAGGAGAGCATTCCATTAAGTTAAATTTCTTTAATAAATCATGAATATATTTTGTTTGACTAATGAAAATGCCTTCATTAACTTGCTTCACTTGAAGACCAAGAAAGTAAGTTAATTCTCCCATCATGCTCATTTCATATTTACTTTGCATAAGCTTGGCAAACTTTTGACAAAGTTTCACATCTGTAGACCCAAAGATTATGTCATCTACATAAATTTGAACAAGGATAGTAGAGCCATTCACAATCCTGTGAAAAAGAGTTTTATCTACAGTACCTCTAGTGAAATGATTCTCAAGAAGAAACTGTGAGAGTGTGTCATACCAGGCTCTAGGTGCTTGTTTCAAACCATAGAGTGCTTTGAGGAGGAAGTATACATATTCTGGAAAATCATCATCTTCAAAACCAGGAGGTTGACTTACATAGACCTCCTCTTCCAATTCCCCATTCAGAAAAGCACTTTTCACATCCATTTGATAGACTTTGAAATTGGCATGGGCTGCATAGGCTAGGAAAATCCTTATTGCTTCTAGTCTTGCAACAGGAGCAAATGTTTCATCAAAATCAATTCCTTCTTCCTGTGAGTAGCCTTTTGCAACTAGTCTTGCTTTGTTCCTTGTGACTATGCCATTTTCATCCATCTTGTTTCTGAACACCCATTTTGTGCCTATTACACTCCTGTCCTTAGGCTTGGGTACCAGCTTCCAAACATTGTTCCTTTCAAATTGGTTTAGCTCTTCTTGCATAGCCAAAACCCAATCTGGATCTAGAAGTGCATCCTCAACTTTCTTTGGCTCATCTTGAGACAGAAAGCTGCTATATAGACATTCTTCTTGAGTTGCTCTTCTAGTTTGGACTTTTGAAGAAACATCACCTATAATAAGTTCAAAGGGATGATCTTTAGTCCATTTTCTTGAGGGAGGTAGATTTGCTCTTGACGAGGTAGCTTCATGATCATGATTGCCTTGATTGGATATTTGTCCTTGAGAAACTCCCCCTGAGTTTGTTGTCCCTAAATGATCACTTCTTGAGACATTTCTATGACCTTCAACGGTATGACTGTTTTGGCTGTCAACGAAACGCTCATTTTGACTGTCAACGAAACCACCATCTTGACTGTCAACGAAATGACCATTTGGTCTACTAGCAGCTATTCTTTTCAATCTTAATGCAGCAATTTCATCTTCACTGCTGCTCTCATCTGTGCTAGATACAACAACTTTAGGCTGTTTCTCAGTAGTCTTAACATGATTCATTCGATCTCCTTCCTCATTCTCAAAAGAGAGACTTTCATGGAAACCTTCATCACGGAGACCTTGAATTTTGAGATCATCAAAAACAACATGTACAGATTCCATAACAATGTTGGTTCTGAGATTATAGACTCTGTAAGCTTTCCCTGCTGCATATCCCACAAATATTGCTTCATCTGCCTTTGCTTCAAATTTCCCCAAATGCTCAGCTTGATTTCTCAGAACAAAGCACTTGCATCCAAAGACATGAAGAAAATCCAATAGTGGCTTCTTTCTTTTGAGTAGTTGATAAGGGGTCATTCCCTTGGCCTGATTAATCAAAGAAATATTCTGAGTGAAGCAAGCTGTGTTAACTGCCTCAGCCCAAAAATAAGTTGGTAACTTTGATTCATCTAGCATTGTCCTGGCAGCTTCAATAAGTGTTCTGTTTTTCCTTTCAACTACACCATTTTGCTGTGGTGTCCTTGCTGCTGAAAACTCATGCATAATACCATTTTCTTCACAGAACATCTTCATGCTTGAATTCTTGAATTCTGTCCCATTGTCACTCCTGATCCTTCTTACTTTCAAGTCAGGATGATTGTTTACCATCTTGATGTGATTGATAATGATTTCACTTGCCTCATCTTTAGAATGTAAAAAGAAGGTCCAAGTAAATCTAGAAAAATCATCAACAATCACAAGACAATATTTCTTCTTTGAAATAGACATGACATTTACAGGGCCAAACAGATCCATATGAAGTAACTCAAGCTGATGGACAATTGATGACTCTGTCTTGCTTTTGAATGATGCCTTCTTTTGTTTCCCTTTTTGACAGGCATCACACAAACCATCCTTGGAAAACTCCACCTGTGGAATTCCTCTCGCAAGATCCTTCCTTACCAAATCATTCATAACCTTGAAATTCAGATGAGATAATTTCTTGTGCCATAGCCAACTTTCATCCTTGCTTGCTTTGCTGAAAAGACAAGTGATGGTGTCTGGACTTGTGCTACTAAAGTCAGCAATGTACACATTCCCTCTTCTGAATCCAGTCATTACCACATTGTTGTTTCCTCCTTTAGAAACAACACAGGCTTCTTTAGAAAAAGTAACTAAAAATCCTTTGTCACAAAGTTGACTGATACTAAGCAAATTGTGCTTAAGACCATCCACCAATGCAACCTCATCTATGATGACATTCTCTTTTGAAATCAAGCCATATCCCTTTGTGTAGCCTTTGCTGTCATCTCCAAAAGCAATACAAGGGCCAGCTCTTTCCTGAAACTCTGTGAGCAGGGTAGAATCACCAGTCATGTGTCTTGAACAACCACTATCCAAGTACCAAAGATTCTTTTTGTCTCCCTGCACACAATAGAACCAAATCAAGTCGATTTTGGTACCCAAGTTTCCTTGGGTCCTGTTTTGTTAGCCTTTGCTTTTCTTTTTACATCATTTTTCACCTTGGGCTCAGATTGATTTAAATCAACTTTTACTCTTGGTGTTGATTTCTGATTGTTGCTCACATTTTCATTTACAGCATGCATATTTGAAGGAACACACATATTATTCATATTCCATGGCATTTGTGGCATACTAAACATATTCATGTATGGATTAGGCACAAATGATATGTTAGCATATGGATTCTGAAATTGTGCACATGGAGCAAACATGTTAGGCATAACAGGCATTGTAGGCATAAGATTATTCATTGCAGGCTTGGGAATTTTCACATTAGCAGTTTTCTTAACAGATTTGCAATTAGTAGATAGATGACTAACACTTCCACAATTGACACAAGTCTTTCTAGGAGCATATTTATCAGGTGTGTAATTGTTGTGTTTGTTAATTCCTACTTTGCCATTCCTGTTATTCCTTTTATTTCCCTTAGCCTCAATTTGAACATTCTCTATTTTATCTTTCAATTGCTTGTTGGACAAGTGACCTACATTAGCTCTCTCAACAGGCTTCTCAACTTTCTTTGATTTACTAGACTCACCTTGAACAAAGTTCTTGGTGACAGGACCATACTTATTATTAAGTCTAGTGAGTTCATCTTTTCTTTTCTCTGTCAACGAAACACCCTGATCGGTTGATGGTTCATGTGTCAACGGAACATCGCATTCCGTTGACATATCAACCTTCAACAAATGATCATTGTTGTTTGTTGACTCTGTTTCTGAATCTAAGGCTTCACAAGCATACCCTAGTTTCTCTTTGTTCTTTTTCCATGATTGTTCACAGAAAGATTCCATACCTTGAACATTAATGATGTTCGTAGCAACATTCCTGGCATCTTTCCATTTAGCAATCACACTCTGTTCTATTTCTAGTTGTGTCTTAAGAATTTCTTCCCTTTGTAACACGTTCTCAAGTTCCTTCTTAGCATCCCTACTAACACATCTCATTTTCTCAAATTCAATGAGCTGTGCTTCTAACATTGCATTCCTATCACTTAAGAGCAAATTAGTCTATTTAATTCTTGAATTCTCTTTGGTAAGTGATTTAAGAGTAACACGCAAATTATATAATACAGTAGACATTTCATTTACTGCACTATCGCATTCCTCTTTAGAAAGCTCAGAAAGATTAGTAATTGTTACCTGGTTGCTTGAGGAACTTGCTTCCTGCTCATGATTGTCAGCCATAAGAGCCAAGTTGACATACTCAACATCATCATCAGAATCTTCACCATTACCAGCCCAATCATACTCCTGAGACATGAAAGCCTTTTCCTTTTGCTTGAGAAGTTCAAAGTATTTCTTTTTATAATCAACAGGCTCAAATTTCCTGTTGCTCTTCTCAATCTTGGGCTTTCTGCAGTCTCCAGCAAAGTGACCAAGCATTCCACAATTGAAACATTTAGATTTAGACTTTTCAATCCAGTTTGTTTTGCTAGGTTGAAAGTCTCTTCTTGGTGGCCTTGCTTCTGAGTTTCTTTTGAACTTGAACTTAGAGAATTTTCTTGACAGAAAAGCAATGTGTTCATCAATCTCATCTAAGTCATCCAAGTTGGCTGGTTCTGATTCTTCTTCTTCTGTCATCTTGTCTTTACCCTTGCTAACATCACTCCTACAACTAGATCGACTAGTTGTGGCCTTTGCAGCTTCTTCAGTGTCATCTTCCAGTTGGTTCACAGATGCAATCAATGAAATGGATCCACCCTTCTTCTGTACCTTTTCAATTTCCTCATCTTGCTCCATTTCCAGCTCATAAGTCTTCAATGTTCCATACAGCCTTTCAAGAGTGTAATCTTTGTACTCTTGAGTGTTTCTTAGAGAAACAGTCATAGGCTTCCATTCTTTTGGAAGAGCTCTTAGAAATTTAAGGTTTGAGTCCTTAGTTTGGTAGATTCTCCCATACAACTTTAATCCATTCAGAAGCTTTTGAAACCTACTAAACGTGTCATTTAGGGTTTCACCAGCTTTAAAGTGAAAGTGCTCATATTGTTGTATAAGGAGTTGCATTTTGTTCTCCCTTACTTGCTCAGTTCCTTCACATAGTGTTCTGACAGTGTCCCATACTTCTTTGGAGGTTGTACAGTTTATGACATTATCAAACATCTCTTGCTCCAAACCATTAAACAGAATGTTCATGGTTCTCTTATCTTTATGGATTTCTGCAAGATCTTTAATAGTCCATTCTGAGACAAGTTTTGGAATTTCTACGTCAGGAGCATCATCTGGCACTCCAATTCTAGATGCAAACTTCATGGGAACGTGTGGACCTTTCTCAATGCAGTCTACATATCTCTCATCCATAGACATGAGATGTAAATGCATCTTTACTTTCCAGTGAAAGTAATTGTCCTTATCAAGAACTGGTATCTTCACACCTGCATCCTTCTTCACCATGGTTTCTGTTTTGGTCTTGATCTTTAAACTTCTTGTATGTTAGAAGCTCGCTCTGATACCAATTGTTATTCCCAAATGACCTAACAGAATTGTAGAAGGGGGGGTTGAATACAATTCTTGATATTTTCTTAAACTTAAAACAATGATAAAATAAAACTGAACTGAATAAACAAAAACACAAGATATCAATAATTCAGTTGGATTGTTTGATGATCCAACTGAAGTGTTTTTATTGCAGAAATAATCTGTGATACAAAAGTACACAGCTGCTCAGTTACAGAGTTGTAGAGAAGAATGCTCTCAAAGATAGCTAATACAAACTATTTGTTTTTCTTCTCTTTCCTCTTTCTAACTGCTACACTTGGTTATATATTCCCCAAGTTTACAATACTATTTTTGGCTACTCTAAAGTACACTAAAGATAACCGCCAATAGTTTGCTTTTCATCCCTTTGTCCAGTGGTCCTTGGAGATCCTTGCTTTTGTCTTCATGCTTATTATGATCACTCCCAAGAGCCCAATTGGAAACTGGGATGTTTCCTTATTCCCCATGTCCATTTTAATGGTTTCCAATGCAAAGTACACTTCCACATCACCTTTAGATCTGTTCAGTAAACTGTCACTATCACTTTGTCAACTATTCAGAAAAGCAATAATGATTCGTTGATAGCAGGGAGATGTGTTTCGTTGATAGCTTTATTCTCCATTTCGTTGATGAGTAAACTTCATTTCGTTGATGAGTAAACTTCATTCCGTTGATGGTGTATCCTTGTTCCGTTGATAGAGTAATCTTCATACCGTTGACATGTCTTCACTTAGGCAAAATTACAAGGCATGATATACTTACAATTAACCAACCTATTTTGCCTATCTAGTACTTAGTCAACATGACTTAGGAAACCTATCTAATACATACATCAAATGCATATCAAACTGTGAAGTATTGTACAGTGCAATTGCTACAACACTCATTCCGTTGATGAGCTTCCTGTCAACGAAACACTGCAAAGCATGCCATTTCGTTGACAGTTACAAAATAACTTAATACAAAATCTACTAAGTGTTTTTACAATTATCATCAAGAATCAACATATTCCTAACATAGATTGTCATGATGGTTTTGACAAGAAAGAAAAGCTTCTGTACTTCATGAAAGATGGTAGTGTGAAGATTTTATCTATTCAAGATCTGCTGATGAAAACTACACAGGAACTGAAATATGTTCATTATCTTTTGAGATCGAAGAATCAAATATGCAAAGAATGGAGTGACATGATTTTGTCAACAATAAGAAGAAGACTGGATGGAAACAGTAATTTCAATGGTAATTATACTCCCATGTACTTAAATCAAAGAGGTCAGGATGTGGAAATGCAAAGGGGTACTGCTGTTAAAGAAGTAAATTTTGGCATGACTCATCTTACTCTCAATCCTGATGGGAAGGAAATTGCTTATCTTTTGCTTGAAGAGCATAGTCTTCAGAGAAACTCCATATTGAATCTCAGAGCAGCTATCTACCAGATTAATGAGGAAGATGAAGAACTCAGAAATCTTAAGGAAAGACTGATTCAAATTCTTGAAGAAAAAGAAGAAAAGTTGTTATCCAACTTCTTGAAGATGAATCTGTTCTATCAAAGAATTTAAACAGATAAGTTGTTGCTGCAGATTCTGTACATTTTGTATATATGTTTTTGACATCATTGAATCTTAGGAATCTATACTTTATTTCACAAAGTATGAGATTGGGGGAGATTGTTAGTTCAGAATTCAATGATCGTCAAGAGCTAGACTCAACTGATCAGGATAGCTGACGTCATCAGGATTACATGGTCGTCAAGATTAAGATACATATCAGGACTGGGATCAAGATTGATCATCAGGACTGGAAGCTGATCAGGATTCCTACTTCGAGTTATATTTGGAGTCTAGTTAAACATGGAAGTTTATTCTGTCGGTTCCTGGTTTGTAGAATGTAGCTATCAATTATAGATAGGTTTCAATCTTTGTAATTGATTAGGACTTATCATTGATAGAGAAGCTGTGTAGTATATAAACACAGTTTTGGTTTCGATTTATACACAACATTGACGTGAACATAATCGAATAGAAGCTCTTAAGAACATAGAATTTCTTGAGAGAGTTTTTGTAAGCTAGCAGCTCTCAAGAACATCAGAATTTCTTGAGAGAGTTTGTAACAGTTTTATATCAGATTTAATAAGCTGTTATCTTTCTTTCATATTTGTGATATATACATTAAGAAGTCGATTATCTTATACTATTGTATTCAACCCCCCTTCTACAATAGATTATTACTGGGCAACATGTTGTAATCATGTTATTATAATTTTGTTTTTACACATTGTATTGTAATATAAGTAGCTCACTTTTAATGCATTTGAAAATGTAATTACAATATATTATAAATGATACAGCTTTTAAAAGCCTTTGTTCTTTAATTAACAGCAATCCCGTTTCTCCACGAAGAACATTAAACTCTTCTCCAAGACTTTTATGATCTTTTTCAGTTGTAGAGAAAAAGCAAGTATCATACTTGTACTTCAACATATTTGTACCTCTCTCCACATTATTAATCAGATTTTGAAGTCCAATTTTTTTAAGAATCAAGATTTGTTCACCAAACACAGCTTTTAAAACCCCTTTCTCTTTAATAAAGAGCAATCCCGTTTCTCCACCAAGAACATTAGACTCTTCTCCACGACTTTTTAGATCTTTTTCGGTTGTAGAGAAAAATCAAGTATCATACTTGTTCTTCCACATATTTTTTAACATCTCACGAACCTGCAATATTAAATAAAGTCAATAATGTGCATGAAAATAAAGAAACCATATTAGTATGAGTAACGCAATTCTTACCATTAAAGAAGCAGAATATTTATCTTCTACATGTACTATAATCAAGATTGAACCCCCGACTTTAATCGTTGATTTCAAATCCATTTTTCTTGTTCACTTTCTTAATTGATTGTAATATTTTTCTATATTCGTTGATCTTGTTATGATATATATATATTACTCAAAGATTTTGAATTTGTTATAATCATGTTATTATAATTTTGTTTTTAGACGTTGTATTGTAATATAAGTAGCTCACTTTTAATGCATCTGAAAATGTAATTACAATATATTATAAAAGATACAACTTTTAAAACCCTTTCTTCTTTAATTAACAGCAATCCCGTTTCTCCACCAAGAACATTAGACACTTCTCCAAGACTTTTAAGATCTTTTTCGGTTGTAGAGAAAAATCAAGTATCATACTTGTTCTTCTACATATTTTTTAACATCTCACAAACCTGCAATATTAAATAAAGTCAATAATGTGCATGAAAATAAAGAAACCATATTAGTATGAGTAACGCAATTCTTACCATTAAAGAAACAGAAGATTTATCTTCGACATGTACTATAATCAAGATTGAACGGCCGACTTTAATCTTTGTTTTCAAATCCATTTTTCCTGTTCACTTTCTTAATTGATTATAATATTTTTCTATATTCGTTGATCTTGTTATTATATCTATATTACTCAAAGATTTTGAATTTGTTGTAATCATGTTATTATAATTTTGTTTTTACACATTGTATTGTAATATAAGTAGCTCACTTTTAATGCATTTGAAAATGTAATTACAATATATTATTAATGATACAACTTTTAAAAGCCATAGTTCTTTAATTAACAGCAATCCCGTTTCTCCACCAAGAACATTAAACTCTTCTCCAAGACTTTTAAGATATTTTTCAGTTGTAGAGAAAAAGCAAGTATCATACTTGTTCTTCAACATATTTGTACCTCTCTCCACATTATAAATCAGATTTTGAAGTCCAATTTTTTAAGAATCAAGATTTGTTCACCAAACACAGCTTTTAAAACCCTTTTCTCTTTAATTAATAGAAATCCTGTTTCTCCACCAAGAACATTAGACTCTTCTCCACGACTTTTTAGATCTTTTTCGGTTCTAGAGAAAAATCAAGTATCATACTTGTTCTTCCACATATTTTTTAACATCTCACGAACCTGCAATATTAAATAAAGTCAATAATGTGCATGAAAATAAAGAAACCATATTAGTATGAGTAACGCAATTCTTACCATTAAAGAAGCAGAAGATTTTTCTTCTACATGTACTATAATCAAGATTGAACGCCCGACTTTAATCGTTGCTTTCAAAACCATTTTTCCTGTTCACTTTCTTAATTGATTGTAATATTTTTCTATATTCGTTGATCTTGTTATGATATATATATATATATATATATATATATATATATATATATATATATATTACTCAAAGATTTTGAATTTGTTGTAATCATGTTATTATAATTTTGTTTTTAGACGTTGTATTGTAATATAAGTAGATCACTTTTAATGCATCTGAAAATGTAATTACAATATATTATAAAAGATACAACTTTTAAAACCCTTTCTTCTTTAATTAACAGCAATTCTGTTTCTCCACCAAGAACATTAGACTCTTCTCCAAGACTTTTAAGATCTTTTTCGGTTGTAGAGAAAAAGCAAGTATCATACTTGTTCTTCTACATATTTTTTAACATCTCACGAACCTGCAATATTCAATAAAGTCAATAATGTGCATGAAAATGAAGAAACCATATTAGTATGAGTAACGCAATTCTTACAATTAAAGAAACAGAAGATTTATCTTCGACATGTGTGAGGATCAAGACATGTCTGAATACCACCATTAACAAGCCTAAGCTATGTGACTATGTCACACTACATGACCTAGTGAATTCTATCACTGGGATATAGTATAGGTCTCTCAATGTACTTGTCTTGTTCTCATGAACATCAGCTTGATCATGTATGCTCAGAATCATAATGAGCTTAGTAAGCTTCTTGCAACTAGAATGTAAATAGGCCATTAAATAATTGTCCTTGTAGAAGTTCATATTTGTTCATGCAGCAGGATAGAGATGAATAAGGCCCTGAAGAAATAAGTTACAGAAATTTGTCTAAGGCATTATATAGCAAAGTCAGAATAAAGCTATGTCGTGAAGTCACCAATATCCATGTCGAGAAGTGCTAGATCGCATAGTCCATTTTGTACTATGTCGTGAAGTCCTCAAGACTCATGTCGTGAAGTGTTGAAGTCAGCAAGGTCAAAGATGCCTAGATCGTGAAGTCCTCAAATGACTTATGTCGCGTAGTCCTCAAATGACTTATGTCGCATAGTCCTCAAATGACTTATGTCGCATAGTCCTCAAATGACTTATGTTGCGTAGTCCTCAAATGACTTATGTCGCATAGTCCTAAAATGACCTATGTCGCAAAGTCCTCAAAGGTCATATCGCATAGTCTTCACAAGGGACATCGCGAAGTCTGGAATGAAGAGGAGTTCACGATATCAACACTTAGCCGTTTACAATAAGACAAATCAAGGTACAGAATCAAGAATCAAAAGAGACAAATACTGAAGCATTTGTTCTGGCAAGGTGGTCCAAAGAACAGATGGCAAATCTACAGCTGAACTTGGAGAGAAAGATAAGAGACAAGTAGCTACAGAAACGGGAAAGACTCCGAAAAGCAGGTGGTCCCTCCTGACACAGTTAACCTCTTATGGCAGGACAAGTTGGACTTTCAGCTAGGGGTAACTATGTAAATAGTGGTGTGCACAGTTTGTATAGGTAAATACATATATCAAGCACACACCACTGTAAGCTGTAAGAGAGATACACATAGTTTTATCTTAAGCACTCTTTTCTCTGTAAGCAAAAACAAGTTACAAACTGTTCTTGTTTAGAAGCCAGAAATTCCGTTGTGAATTTCCGGAAAGCTGTAGTATGTAATTTACTCAATACAAAGTAGATTAAAGTGATTGTGTGTGTTGTTTATATTCCACATATTACATAGCATAATCATATACATTTTATCTTGTGTTTCAAGAATCGAAAAACATCAAACTATCCATTCACCCCCCCCCCCTCTGTCTAGTTTCTAGTGGTATTCATTTCTAACAAGTGGTATCAGAGTGTAGGCTGTTAACGTACAAACAGGAAAAGATCAAGAATGAGTTCACAGAAACTAAGCAGTATCAAGATTCCTCCCTTCAACAAGGAGCACTACAGCTTATGAAAGAAGAAGATGTTACTCTTCATCAAAGCTTCTAACCCCATGTACTTAGACATTCTAAAGCATGGTCCCTTTATTCCAATGATCGAGATTGGTGAAACAACTGTTGGCACTGAGATAATACCAGCCATGCATGTGCCCAAAGACCCCTCAAAATACACTGATCCTGAAAAGGAGAAGATAGCACTGGATGGACATCTTCAACTTATTATTTGTGAATCCATGGATTTCAACATGTATGGCACTGTGGCTCACTGTACAAGTGCTAAGAAGATGTGGGATCTCATAGAAGTGCTGTGTGAAGGAACTCCTGAAGTAAGAAAGAATAAGAAACAGATTCTTGTTTCACAGTATGAAGCATTCATGGCTCAGCCAAAGGAGGGAATCACAGAAGTATTTGAAAGGTTCAACAAGCTGGTAAATGAGCTCAAACTCTATGACAAACACTACGAGACAGAAGAGCTCAACATGAAGTTCTTGCTAACTCTGCCAGATCATTTGGAACCAAGAATCTCTTCTCTCAAAGAAAGAGATTTGACAAAGATTGGTTTTGATGTGCTGTATGGTGTTTTGAAAACCTATGAGCTAGAGTTGTTTCAAAAGAGATCTATTCAAGCTAAGCAAGGATTGATGGCAAACACTTCATGTGCCCTTATTGCTGACAATCTAGGTCAAAGAATGGAGTCTCTTAAAGTCAGTCAGGTTAAGATTGAGGAACTGGAAGTTGAAGACACTGGTGATGAGACTCAAGTTGTCTATGATTTGCCTGAGGATGATGAGTTTTACATCTTAGATGAACTGGACAAAATGGAAAACAAATCTTTTGCCTATATGGCTAGGAGGTATCCTAACATAAGGTTTAAAAGGAAGCAGCCATTTAGGTCCAAGTACAATGCTGGTGGATCTAGTGGCTCAAACACCTTCAATAAAGGGAAAGTGATTGCTGGTGCTGCTAAAGGAGGATACAAGTCTAGAAGTGTGGATAGAACCAAGATAAGGTGCTATAACTACAATGAACTTGGGCATTTTGCCACAGAGTGCAAGAAGCCTAAACAAGTCAAAAAGGACAAAGCATACTTAGAGCTTGAAGCCAAGTATGAAGCTCTACTCAAGAAACAACAGGGTAAAGCTTTCATTGCTGAGGGAAAATGCTGGGATGACTCTGATGAAGAAGAAGAACAAGAGTACTCAAACTATGCCTTGATGGCATTTTCTGATGATGGTGATTCCTCAAGTCAGGTACCTATTCTTACTTCTCTTGATATGACTCCCTTTCAATATAAGCAAACTTTTGAAGATATGAACACTGAAATGTTCAATATTCATACTAGCATGTTAGTAGCAAATGAAGAAATTGATAGACTAACTGCTAGAAATCTTGAGCTTACAGAAAAGAATGAGGAACTTGAGTTAATGGTTGTGAGCCTTGATGGTTTGAAAAAGGAGGTTGAGTATCTCAAAAACAAAGTAATTTGTGCTGAACAAATAGAAAAAGCTCTTAGAGAGCAAATTGCTGAAAATGAATTAAAGCTAAGAAGTTTCAAAAACTCATATGAGCTTATTCAAACCTATCACAAGGAACACACTGAAGACTACAAGGTTGGAGTTGGTTTTGACTATGAGAATGATAAAGGAAGGAAGAAGGGAAAGGGCAAAGGAAAAGAATCTTTTACAAACAAAAATGCCCCAACCATTCTGTCAAGTGTTGAAAAGCCCATTTTCAAAAAGAGTGTTGTTGAGTTTGATGAAGAACTTTTGATCATCAAACAACAACTTCTTGAAGAAGATGAGGCTGCTAAAGACACTTCTTCCTCTCCTAAATCTGTTGATCAGAAAGAGACCAAAGACAACCTTGTCAAGAGTCCTAAAGTCAAGAAAGAAGTTGTTAAGAAAAAGAAACAAAACAGAAATGGTAAAATAGGTGTCAACAAGAGTAACAACTATGCTTATGTGCCAAATGCTCCTCGGAAACAGTGTCAGAAATGCCTATCTGTTAATCATTTGACTCATAAGTGTAACAAACAAGTAAATGTTGAAGCTGATAACCTAAGTAACCATTCTGCAGGTTTAAATTCTATTCATGATTCTTTCTGTGGTAATTCAAACTGCATGACATGCTATGTGACTGTGATTGCTAATTGTTTATCTCTTAAGCATAAACTGGATTCTGCACAATCTTGTGAATCACACACATATATGCACACTCACAGGACAGGATCCCCAATCAGGGTTGAGAGGGTGAAAACTTCATGTGAGCCCAAGAGTGTAAACTCCAAAGCCACAGACAAAGTGAAGTCTCCTACTGTGAAGAATGCAATTTATGACAGAAGAATTGTTAACAAAAATGTTTCTAAATCAACTGGACCCTACCAAGTGTGGGTACCAAAAACAACTTAGTTACTTTGTGAATGCATGGCAACATGAATAAAAGAGTCATATGGATCTTGGACAGTGGATGCTCAAGTTACATGACTGGTGATATAGCTGCTATCACAATTTGAGGAAAAGGCTGGCCCATCAGTAACCTTTGGAAATGACAACATTGGTTATACCATGGGATATGGCAGTGTCAAATCTGGAAATGTCATAATTAAAGATGTAACATTTGTTGAAGGACTGAAGCATAACCTCTTGAGTATTGGACAATTCACCAATAGGGCTTTCAAAGTGGAATTTGATGAAGATCATTGTCTAATCTCAAAAAGAGGAAGTGGTGAAGTTGTTTTAACTGGTGTGAAGAAAGGAAGCTTGTTTTTAGCTAATCTCAAGGCTGCAGACAAGGGAGAAATTTGTTGTTTCTACACTAAGGCCACAAATGAAGAATTCTGGCTATGGCACAATAAACTGTCTCACTTGAATGTTCAGGCAATGAACTCTCTGACAAAGAGAGAACTCATAAGAGATATGCATGCCTTGGAGTTTGTGCAAGATGGAGCATGTGAAGCTTGTCAAAAAGGGAAGATCAAAAGATCAAGTCATAAGAACAAATTGCTCAATACAAACTCAAAGCCTCTGCAGTTAATTCACATGGATCTGTTTGGCCCTGTGAATGTAATGTCTCTTTCCAAGAAGAAATATGCTCTAGTGATGGTTGATGATTATTCAAGATACACTTGGGTGGAATTCCTATTCTCCAAGGATGAAGCACCTCAAGTTATTATAGAGCATATCATGTTAGATATAATTGCTAATGATTGTTTTATCAGTGTTTAAGTACCAGGTACTCATCAGAGTTTACTGGAAGCCAGTCAGAGTTTATTAAAGTCTGACGGGGAGAAAAGTTTACCTTAGCTGTCGGTGCTGATATAAAGATTCTAGAAGCAATATATCTTAAAGATGAAAAGAAGCAAGATATATTGAGACAGTTAAGGAAACGGAACAGAAGACAGAAGCAATCCTAATTTGATATAAATTGTATAGCTAATTTGTAGGAATATCAATTAGAGATTGAATCTATGTAGCTGTGTACTATATAAACACAGATAGGTTAACCCTAAAAGGGATGTGAATACTGAATACATTATTCTTGTAACCTAGCAGCTCTCTGTGATTCTTTAACATCACTGAGAGAAGAATTATTTATATAATTCAGTTGTTGATTCAGAAATAGTGTTCTCAATTGTTATTCTCATACATATATTGATTATATATTTTGTATTCGGCCTAACAATTGGTATCAGAGCCAAGGCTGATTAGTATATACAGTTTATCGATCCAAACACAAGTATAATCATGACTGACAACTCTCAGGAAGGTTCTAATGCAGGTTCTAATGTTCAGAAGGTTCAACCTACTTCTGTGAGTCGATATGAGACTATAAGGGTTCCAATTCTCAGACCAAGTGAATATCCAATATGGAAGGTGAAGATGACCATGTTTCTGGAAGCCACAGATCCAGAATACCTTGATAGAATCAATGATGGTCCTCATATGCTAACTAAATTGTCTCATGTTGTTACTGGGCAAGAACAAAAGACTGTTCCAAAAGAGAAGAAAGATTTGACTCCTAAAGACATCTCATCAATTGCAAAGGATGCAAAGGTTAGACATCTACTACACAGTGCCTTAGATAATGTCATGTCTAACAGAGTGATTGGCTGCAAGACTGCCAAAGAGATTTGGGATGCTTTGGAAGTCAGGTGTCAAGGAACAAGTGCTATAAAGAAAAACAGGAAGACTATTCTAACACAGGAGTATGAACACTTTGACTCTAGATCTGATGAAAGTTTGACAGATACATATGACAGATTTTGTAAATTGTTGAATGATTTGTCTCTGGTTGATAAAGAATATGAACTTGAAGAGTCAAATCTCAAGTTTCTTCTATCCCTACCTGAAAGATGGGATTTAAAGGCAACAACAATCAGAGACAATTATGATCTTGCAGATACAGATCTTGATGAAATCTATGGGTTGCTTAAAACTCATGAACTTGAAATAGAACAGAGAAACAAAAGATCTGGAAAGAAGACAAAATTTGTTGCTCTTAAAGTTGAAGAAAAGCCTGTCAAGAAGGAATCATCAAGAAAGAAAAACCAAAGGAAAGGTTTTAGTCATTAAATCTGACAGTGAGTCATCAAACTCTGATGATGGCTCAAACACTGATGATGAAGCTTCTGATTCTGAGGATGATGAAGTAGAGATGATGAGAATGGCTGCTTTAATGGTGAAGACCTTCAAGAAGATGGGATTCAAGAACTTCAAGAAAGGAAAGAGATTCTCAAGGAAAGATTCAAATTCTGATAAGAGAAATTTCAGAAAGTCTGATGGAAAATATACCAAGTCTGGAAAGAAAGACAAGTCTGAGATCCAGTGCTACAAGTGTAAAGAGATGGGTCATTATGCTCCAGAATGTAAGAAAGGAAAATCTGAGAAAGCACTCATCACTAAAGGCAAGGACTGGGCAGACACTTCAGACTCAGATGAGGGAGTCAATTATGCTCTCATGGCAACTGTTAAAGATGAAGCTGAGTCATCTGGAAACAAGGTACCCCTAACAACTTATGCTTATGATACTGATAATATATCTGAATTAAGAATTTATCTTAAAAGCATACATGTTAGTTATAGGGATCAGACTTTAGAAAATGAAAGAATCAAATCTGAGAATCTAGGTCTTAAAGAGAGGAATAAATTCCTTGAAGAGAAACTTGTTAACATGCAACAAGTTCAAAAGGAGAGAGATGATGCTGTTTATGTTGAACCGGAGTTGCTTAAAAGATATAGGGAAATAGAATCTGAGTTGGAAAAAGAGAGGAAAGTAATTAAAACCTGGACAAATTCAGGAAAAGACACACATCAGGTTTTTCAGACAGATACTGTAGGCTTAGGTTACTGTGAGGGAGATGAACTTAGGTTTAAAGATAAATTTAAAGTGAAACCACAACTTAAACCTGTGCAATTTGTTCCTGAATACAGTAAGCTAAAGTCTGTTGTTGTAAAAGAAGCTGTTATGGAGCCAATTGAAACTTGTGAAAAACAGGTTAATATTGGTTCAATAACAGAGAATAAGATTGAGATAGAAGCTGTTAAAGAACCAGTAAAAATCTGTGATAAACAGGTTAATGTTGGTTTGATGACAGAAAAACAATTAAAACATAAGCTCAAAGAAGTAAAGTCTGTCAACAAACAGAAAATGTTTAAGAAGAATAGGAATGGAAAAGTAGGCATTAATAAAAGAAATGATTATCTGCCTAATTCTGCTGCTCCTAGAAAAACATGTCATAGTTGTGGTAGTACTAACCATCTTGCCAGGTTTTGCAAGAAGAACAAAGATATTAACTCTTTACCCTCCACATCTGGAGTAAAGAATGATTATGTTAGGGTTAGACCACAGACTTTATGCACACACTGTGGGAGCACTTGGCATTACATTTATACTTGCAAGAGTTATCATGCTATTTATCACAACTATTATGAGCTAAAACCCAACTTGAAATGGGTTAGAGCAAACTCTGCAAGTGTAAAGTCTGAAAATGTTAGTTTAAACTCTGTTGATAGTGATTCCGCTGCAAAAGCTAACAATGTTAAGAAAGCCAAAGGATCCAAGCAAGTCTGGATCCTTAAATCTAACACTCAGTGATTGTTTGTGATTGCAGGGCATAAAAGAGAGCACTCTTATCTTGGACAGTGGATGCTCAGGACATATGACTGGAAATAAAGCCCTGCTATCAGATTTTGAGGAAAAAGCTGGCCCAAAAGTTTCCTATGGAGATGGCAACATAGGACATACTCTGGGATATGGCAATATCAATCTTGGAAGTGTCATCATTACAAATGTAGCTCTTGTCTCAGGACTCAAGCATGATCTGCTTTCTGTGAGTCAAATCTGTGACATAGGATACCATGTAGATTTTCATACTGAACATTGTGAAGTTATCAGCAAATCTACAGGGAAAGTTGTTCTAGTTGGACACAGGCACAATAACATCTATGAAGCAAGTTTGGTAACAAACTCTGAAGGAAAAACTGTGTGTCTATCAGCAAGAATGTCTAGTGAAGAGAGTTGGAAATGGCATAAGAAGCTCTCTCACCTAAACTTGAACAACATCAATGAGTTGATTCGAAAAGAACTTGTAAGGGGACTTCCAAAGTCAATACTCAGCTTAGATGGTCTGTGTGATTCTTGTCAAAAGGCCAAGCAAAGGAAGTCATCTTTCAAGAGTAAATCTGAATCTTCAGTTGTGGAACCTTATCATCTTCTACATGTTGATCTTTTTGGTCCAGTAAATATAATGTCATTGGGCAGAAAGAAATATGCTCTAGTTATTGTTGATGAGTACACTAGGTACACATGAGTGTATTTCTTAGCAAAGAAGGATGAAACTGCCTCAATTCTAATGGATCATGTGAAGCTATTGGACAAAGGATCACAGTACAAAGTGAAAATTCTAAGAAGTGATAATGGTACTGAATTCAGAAATTCTGAAATGGAAGCTTTCTGCAAGGAAAGAGGAGTGAAGCAAGAATTTTCTGCACCTGGAACTCCACAGCAAAACGGTGTAGTTGAAAGAAAGAACAGAACCCTAATCGAAGCTGCCAGAACAATGCTTGATGAAGCAAAATTGCCAACTTATTTCTGGGCAGAAGCTGTTCAAACAGCTTGTTTTACTCAAAATGCTACACTGATCAACAAGCATGGGAAAACACCATATGAGATGGTGAAGAAAAAGAAGCCAAATTTGAAATATTTTCATATTTTTGGATGCAAGTGTTTTGTGTTGAAAACTCATCCTGAACAATTGACTAAGTTTGACTTAAAAGCTGATGAAAGAATTTTTGTTGGATACCCACTATCAACTAAAGCATTCAGAGTCTACAATCTAAGAACTAAAGTGATCATGGAATCTATACATGTGTCATTTGATGACAAGAAAATAACTGGAATAGAAAATGAAGAATATCATGATCAACTTCGCTTTGAAAATGAAGATCTATACTCTGATGATGTAAACTCTGATGCAGCAAATCCAACAAACTCTGACGAAGCATACTCTGATCCTCTACTGGTAAACACTGACGAATTTTCTCTGACAGAACAAAATAGAGAACCAGTTGAGGGGGAGCGTGAAGAAACTTCAGAAACTTCTCAAAGTAATGACTCAAATTCTGAAAGAGGGTCAAATAAAGAATCAAACAGAAACTCTGAGTCAAACTCTGAAAGTTCAAATACTGAACAGTCCAATTCAGGGGGAGCCTCAGAGAATGCAAATAGTCAAGAAGAAAATCAGGAGAGCATGGATCAAGGGGGAGGATCTAATAATGATAATAGAAGCCAATTACCAACAGCAAGAAGGTGGACACAATCCCATACACCTGACTTGATAATTGGAGATCCAGAAGCAAGTGTAAGAACTAGAAGTGCTACAAATAATGAATGTCTGTTTCATGCATTCTTATCTCAAACAGAGCCCAAGAAAGTGGAAGAAGCTCTTCAAGATGCTAACTGGATAACAGCAATGCAAGAGGAGTTAAATGAATTTGAGAGGAATGAAGTCTGGACACTTGTACCAAGACCAAATGCAAATGCAAATAGTCAGAGAATGCAAATGCAAATAGTCCAATTCTAATTCACATATTGAACTCAGCAGGCTTGAAACCCCTTCTTATTAATCAATGAACCAACAATAATGGTAACAGATATAATTTCTGATAAGAATAGAATATGTTCTGATAATTCCAACAATAATCAAATGCCATAAGGAAGTGGCTACTAGACAATTCAAGTTCAATATTTGAATTAGAATTGGACTTCTTTTTTATTTTATTTTTTTAAAACACAAGGTTAGGCTGCTGATCAGTCACGCACTAACCCCGGACAATGCACACAGCAAGGTCCTACAACTAGGATCCTTGGCCATCTTGGCCATAATTCATTCCGACCAAGAATCTGGTCCAACCATTATTGGTCCATTTAAAAACATTTCAATTCTATATCCTATACGCTAGGTGTCGGTACAATCGACAACCTTGTTACAACAATCACGTGTCGGAAGAATCGACAACCTTAATACAACAATCGCTGGAAAACTCACGTTCTTAAATCAAGATTTTTGAAAGAGTATTTGTATACGTCCTATAACTGTCTTTTAAATCGCTTCAACACAATAATTATATATTTCCAATTAATATGGAAATATGAATTTAAACTAAAAAGATATGAAAGAATACTCGTCAATTTACGAGATTAAATAAAATACTTGCAATTCGATGCAATAGTATCAACTTTTGAAAATTAAGTGAAGAGTATGCAACTTGCATAATAATAATTCAAAATAATATCACTCAACAATACGTAAAAGGTATAGACACTTTCCTTCGGTCCTTAGCTATTTCGTAAGGCTGAGATAATACGATTCCCTCCTTATTCTGTCTTATAGCACGATTCTCTATTTTCGTCCTTCTTTGATTTAACGCTCTTGTGATTACCATCAATCTGATCCTTACGATTTTGAATCAACGCGGTGCCTCGATAGTCAAACATGAGACGGTACTTTAGTCTTCAACGTATGATTCTCACATTCCATAAACGATTGTAACTTAACTCTGACGCACTTACTAGTCTTACCGATATCTCCGTTGGAATAAAATACTTGTAAATGTCCCCTTATGAGTGTTGACGTCCCCTTGGTGTTAAATCGTCTCACAAATAACCCAATCAATCGTAAACAATACTTCATCCTTCTTCGACTTCCTTTGTTTAACATATTTCGATCATCTGACTCGTCTCGACCAATGGCCTCTGTTACATAGATAACCATATTTCAATTGATAGAATAATCACGATTGACTAAATAAATAGTTCACATATCAAGCTCGTCGAAAAATCCCTATAATATAAAAGTCAACGGTCTCGTAAATCTCATTTTCTAACAATACTGACAAATTTCTATTCCAACTACCCCTCGTCATAATATTAGACACGACCAAAGTATTTAAACAAGTCTCCAGTCACTTATTCGTATTTATGACTCAATAAACAAATAATTCACATATTTCACGTAACACACATTGTCATTTAATTGTGATAAATAAATCACATAAGTCTCGTAACGTCCAAGAAATAATTTTAGAAAAATATTCGACTCTCGTTTCAAAGGAATTAAATCCTCAAAATATTTTTAGATCAAAAATCGGATCATTTATCCCAATATAAAGATTTAAAAACAATTTAATCAATTAATATAAAATTAATTGACTAATTCCAACACTTAAACAAATTTGTATGAATAAAACCAAGCCAAGAAAATAATTAAATCTAATTTAAATTAATTAGATTTAATTAATAATTATTTAATAGAATTAACTGATTATTAAAATTAATCAATTAATTAAATAAATTAATTATTAATCAAAAATAATTAAAATAATTATACTTAATCAATTTTCGAATTTAAATAACTATTTCTAAATTTATAAAATTTTCTGAATAATAAAATGTATTTTTAAATCAAAAATATGATTTTTAGAATTTTTAAACTATTTTTGATTTATTTTTAAAATAAAATCCCAGAAACATTTTTCTGAAAATAGATTGGGGTTTTAAAAATTGAAACCGGGTCGAGGAAACGGGTTGCCAAGAACAACCTGCCGGAAAACTGGGTTTCCAGTTTCCGGCCGGCGTCCGGGAACCGGAAATTTCTCCGGCCAACCCCAAACCTACCAGAAAATAAGGCGTTTTACAGGGGAAAGCTCGGAATTACATGGTTCACCAAAACCCAGTCAAAATCAATACACAACACCAAGGAAAACTCGAAACCGAGCCAAAACTAATCTGGCCGGCGGCTCGAATTTTCCGGAAACAAAAATTGGTCTTGAAACTTGAATTAAATGGCACGAACATGTTCCAAATCATACGATCTATCTACTGGTGTAAGCAAAAACAACAACAACTTCCTGGAAATGAAATTCCGGCCAAAAAGTATAAAAATCCGGCGATCTAAACAATTTTCCGATTAGCTCATAATCTAACTCAAAATTCAATTTAAAAATCATATACATACTCTACATCACATAACAATCACAACCCTGCCATCAATTATCAAGAACAACGAAGATTCAAGATTTTTCCCAAATTTAAATAAAAATTCGAAATATTAAAAATTGGGAAAAATTAAAAGATTATACCCACAAGAATTCTGATGAATGATTTGGATAGAGGATGTTGAGAGCTTCGATTCGACTACTAGAGCGTCGAAATCGGATTCCGATAACGCTTCCAAAAGTTGGTTTGATTCTCAAGAACACGAAGAACACGGTTTAGGGATTTTTAGATTTTTAAAAATAAATAAGCTTGATTATACGCAAAATAATGCACGATACGCCTTTTTATATTAAACGGAAAATAATACCCCAAACAACATTTTTGGATCAATATTGATCCAGTGGATCGTTTTAATATGAATAAATAGAATACACGTTTTACGAGACGATAATTATCCAGAATATATGGATAACTACAAGAATCGTTTAATAATAGATATAAGAACCAAAATACCTCTATCACGAATATTCCCGAATATTTCCCACTTTAACGAATGAAATATTGGTACGAACAATATACCAATTTCCCGAATAATTAGGGAATGATCTAAATTTTCTTTTCGATAAATAAAATAAAACAAATAAAAATAACATTCTCTTAAAAATGAATTTCCAATCATCACAAATATTCACATAGCATCTCAATGTCACATACTTGATTATTTAACGAATAACTTAACACATTTAACTAGATAAAATATTTTATATTTTTTGAAATGAAAATAAAATTTCATTTCACATCAAATATTAACACGTAATTTTCCCGGATCTTACACCAGTCATAGTCCTGTGTAATGAATGCTCTACCCTACTGTTTGAGAAGATAAAAGTATTTCTTCTTGTAGTCAACAGGTTCAAACTTCCTGTCACTCTTCTTAGAATTTGGTTTTCTGCACTCATTTGCAAAGTGACCTCCCATTCCACAGTTGAAACATTTGAATTTGGACCTATCAACAAGATCCTTCTTGAATGGTCTGGACACATCAGGGTTTCTCTTGAACTTGAGCTTTGAGAACTTTCTTGACAGAAAAGCTAAGTGATCATCAAGCTCGTCCATCTCCTCTTAATTGATGGGCTCACTCTTCTCAATCATCTTCCCTTTGCACTTTCTTGATTCAGCTCTACCTTCACAAGCACTTTGGCTTGGTGTAGCTGCAGCAGCTTCTTCTTTCACGTCCTCGGCCTTTTCAACACTTGCCACTAGAGCAACATATCCAATTTTCTTTTGGACCTTCTCAATTTCTTCATCCTGCTCTATCTCCAGTTCATATGTCTTTAGGGTTCCAAACAGCCTCTCAATAGTGTAGTCCTTATATTCTTGAGTATTCCTCAAAGAGACAGTCATGGGTTTCCACTCTTTTGGCAAGGCTCTGAGAAATTTGAGATTTGAGTCTTTGACTTGATACACTCTTCCATACAACTTCAGTCCATTTAGCAATTTTTGAAATCTACTGAAAGTGTCATTCAAAGATTCTCCACTTTTGAAGTGAAAGTGTTCATACTGTTGTATGAGAAGTTGCATCTTGTTTTCTCTCACCTGCTCAGTCCCTTCACATATGGTTTGGACAGTGTCCCAAATTTCTTTGGCTATAGAGCAGTTGATGACATTGTCGAACATATCAGACTCAAGACCATTAAACAAAATGTTCATGGCCTTCTTTTCTTTATGAACGGCGACGGTGTCCTCAGGAGTCCATTCTGAGCGCAGCTTTGGGACTGTGCTTGGAGCTCCTGCTGGTTCCTGAGCTATTGAGGTGTTTGGCTTCATCGGTACATGAGGGCCATGTTCTATTCACTCTACATATGTTTCATCCATAGACATAAGATGTAGGCGCATTTTTACTTTCCAGTGAAAGTAATTTTCTCTATCAAGAACTGGTATCTTAACACCATGATCCTTCTGACTCATGATTCAGCTGTCTTTGATCTTTAAACTTCTTGTATGTTAGAAGCTTGCTCTAATACCAATTGTTATTCCCTAGACACTGAACCAAGATTGTAGAAGGGGGGGGGGGGTTGAATACAATCTTGAAAACTTTTCGTTCTTGATAATGAAAATATGAAAAGTAAAAACAAGAACAGAAACACAAATAAGATGATACAAGAATTAAAAATTCAGGTGGATTGTTTTTGTCCACCTGAGAGATTTTTATTGAAGAAATCTCTGTGATGTTTACGAATAAACACACATCTGCAAATACACAACTCTAGCTTCAGCAATTTACAAGGATACTGCTTTGTGCTCTCTAAATTTCTAAAACCTGATTTCTTGATTTCTAGAGTTATGCTACAACTTGGTTATATAACCCAAGTTTACAAAGATACTTGAACAACTAATAATACAAAAAGTACATGTGTTCAGAATCCTTGTTTCTCCATCCCGAACAGTGATCCGTGTTTGTAGCTTGCCCTTCTTGGCTGATTGTCTTTTAAGGAAATGCTACATTGGACCATGCAAACGGAATGCTTCTTTCTTCTTGTCACCTTTCCAGAAATACTGGCTCCCATGCTCTATGTAGTCTGTCAACCCATGTGCTCTGACATCGCTGTCCTTTTCACAAGTATAGAGAGTATCCGTAGAAGCTATCTGAGTTGTATCCGTTGGTAGTTTCTTGATCAACCAGTACTGCTATCAGTAGACAGTACAGTGTCCATATCCGTAGAAGACTAGTCAAGCTATCCGCAAACAGTCAACTTCATGTATGCAGAATTACAAGGCATCGACTTATACAATTCGCCTCCCTATTCTACATATCTATTGATAGTCAACATGACTTAATTAACCTATCAAGACTGCTTCAACTTCAACATCAGAAATACACAAGCATGTTACATTTGATCTTATCCGTAGATAAGCTACCCATCTACGGATACTGCAATGGAAAACTATCCGTTGATGGCTACGTATACTTGAACAATTTTTACCAAGTTAGTTTGGTTATCATCAAGAAACAACATAGTTCATAACATGTGATCTCAATTCCAACAAAGGATAATGCATGTGAAAATTAAGGGTGTAACATATGAGCTCCATATATTAATAATTTAATATGCGATTATATAATTAAGACACCCTTTTATTCTTAAATTCCAAATATCCTAATACCACATGTTCATTTCAGTGCTTTCCTTTCCTTTCACTCAATTCAATTCCCCCACTTTCCTCTTTCCTTTCATGTATCTCTCTGTTAATTTTCATTTAAATTTGTTGAATTATTGAATGTTAAAAATATTGTTCTTGATTTTACTTTAATGGAGTTTTAATAAAAATATCAGATAAAAAAGATTTGAATATAATGTACACTGATCATATATGCATCTTTGTTGACTAAATTGGTTGGAGATAGTTGAGTCAATCGAAGCAACGATGATAAGTGGTGGTGTTTGACTATAGTGACGTTATCAGATGTCGACGATATAGTAACAGTGTGGAGGATGAAGATTATGAATATAATTAATATGAATATGAGAGACATATAAAAATGACTGTGGCGATAAATAAAAGATTAAGAAATATATCTTATTTATGTGCTCAGAATTTATAAATACAAAGTTTTTTTTTTGAAACAACCAGCAATTTTATTAATGTAAAGAAGAATCATTCATCAAGGTCTCTAACAATATAATTGGAGGAGACCAAAAAATGTTGTAGCAATTAACCGAACAAGGCACTCGAGCTAGTAAATGAGCTACCTTTTACACTCACCTTTTAACAAAACTAATACAAACATCTTTCATACTACTTAATAAATCCCGACAAGCAGTCACAATGTGCCCAAAAATCCCGACAAGCAGTCACAATGTGCCCAAACTCCAATCTGTTTTCATCCTGCTTGTTTATGGCATTCACTACCAGTAGAGCATCACTTTCTACTACCACAGGTTGGTTAGCTAGTTCCCTGCTCCATGTCAACGCCTCCCTAACACCCAAAGCTTCTGCTTCAACCACTGAGACTATTCCACTCAATCTAATTGTCCTACCTTTGATAAAATTACCCTGAAAATCATGAAGAACCATGCCGATGGAGAAATGGTTACTACCACTATGAACCGAAGCATCAACATTAAGCTTCAACGTACCTCTACTAGAGGGCACCCACTTCTTGTTGGAATTACAGTGGCTAGCATTAATCCCTTCAGCACTGATTCTAGCTTTTATGTTCACCTCTCTCCAATCACTAATCTGTTTAGAGCTCCACTCCATGGCAATCGCAGCAGGCATATGATTACCCTCCCACACCCTTTTATTCCTTGTAAACCATATTCCCCAAAGAACAGAGACAATCATAATAATATTCTATGTCTTGTCAGTAGCCAAATGATCTAATTAACAACCATTCTGGAAGGGACTCCACTAATCTCACATCGTACGAAATTCCCGTCATTTGCCAACAGTGCAGAGAAAACGGACAGTCAAAAAACATGTGGAGAAGATGTTCGATATCGCTATTACACATTGGACAAGTAATAGGAATTTGAACTCCCCTGTGGCGAATAAGATTTCTAACTAGAAGATTATTTCTACATAATCTCCAGAGAAAAATACGAACTTTGTGAGGCACTTTTAACCTCCATATATTCTTCCATCCTTCTGATTGAACCACATTCCTCCCAATGTTATTCTGAGAGCTCCAAAACTGATATCCCTGCCTAACACTGTAAACACCATTCGATGAGTGAACCCATGCCATTTTATCCTTAGCATTATACTGTGGAATCCATAAGGAGAGAATTAAACGAGCATCAATATCATGAAAAGCATCCCTCACTTTCCTAACATCCCACCTCCTCGTAGAAGCATCAATAAAGTCACTCACTTTCTCCTGTCTAAACACTTTGGTGTGATCAGAATTGACACAAAAATCATTTTTATCACGAAGTCGCGGATCTTTAAACGCCTGAATGTCCTTCCCATCGCCAAGAACCCAACGAAAACCTTTCTTCAAACTCTCTTTAGCCTTCCAAATACCATTCCAGATGAAACTAACACCACCCCCACAAGTTGCCTGCAGAAAATGCTTATCCGGATAGTACCTGGCTTTGTACAAACGAGCAACAAGGGAATTAGGCTTGGTAATAAACTTCGAACAATGTTTGCCAAGTAATGCGATATTAAATCCCCGAAGACTCATGAAACCCAAACTACCATTCCTCTTAGCCATACACATGTTCTCCCAGGCTACCCACCATATCCCCTTACTGTTAGTCGAGTTAGAACTCCACCAATATCCATTCATTATTCTTTTGATTTCTTGACAAAGCGAATTGGGCAGCAAAAAACAAGACATATAGTAAGAAGGGATTGCTTGAGCTACATTCCTAATAAGAACAGCCTTACCAACACGAGAGAGCAGTTTTGAGCTCCATCCCTGAATCTTCTTCCACACCTTCTCCTTTACAAAATTAAATACAACTTTCTTCGATCTGCCAACTAGCGAAGGCGGACCCAGGTACTTACTTTGACTCAAATCATTGCGCACCTGAAGATGCTCCTTAATTTCATCTTGTTTATCCCGTCTTACATTGGCACTAAAGAAGATTCCATATTTTTGAAAATTAATAGCTTGACCAGATAGAGACTTATATGAATTCAGAAGGTTCTTTATATTGTGAGCTTCCCCTGTATTGGCTTTAAAGAACAGGAAACTGTTATCTACAAAAAGCAGATGGGTTATCTCTGGTGCCGAACTACTAACCTTACAACAATGAATGTCACCCCTCGCAGCTGCTTTCGAAATGGCACTTGATAAACCTTCCACACAGAACAGGAATAAGTACGGAGAAAGGGGTCTCCTTGACGTAATCCCCTCTTAGGATTGATAGGACCAACGTTTGAGCCATTCACACTAACTGAATACGACACTGTGGTAACACATAGGAGCATCCTGTTAGATCAGGATTCAATGATCGTCATGATCTAGACTCAAACTGATCAGGATTGCTGACGTCATCAGTATTGCATGGTCATCAGTATTTGATCAAGCGTCAGTATCAGGATTATCATCAGGATGCATATCAGGACTGGGATCAGGATTGATCATCAGGACTGGAAGCTGATCAGGATTCCTACTTCGAGTTATATTTGGAGTCTAGTTATAGATGGAAAGATTATTCTGTCGGTTCCTAGTTAATAGGAATGCAGCTATCAATTGAGGATAGGTTTCAATCTTTGTAATTGATTAGAACTTATCATTGATAGAGAAGCTGTGTAGTATATAAACACAGTTTTAGGTTTTGGTTCGTTGTTGAACTAGTTACATACACGAGTATTTTTGTAACCTAGCAGCTCTCAAGAACGCTGAATTTCTTGAGAGAGTTTTGTAACAGTTTTATATCAGTAATAATAAAACTGTTATTATTCATATTTGTGATTTACATACTAAACTGTCGAGAATCTTATACAATTGTATTCAACCCCCTTCTATAATTGTTTATTACTGGGCAACAATTGGTATCAGAGCAAACTGATTTAAATTTGAATCAGATATGATCTAAGATGTCGACAAAGTATAAAAGTATGAAAATTCCCATCCTTAAGAAATCTGAATTTCCAACATGGAAGGTAAAGATGCTGATGTATCTGGAGGCTATGGATCCTGACTATTTAGACAGGATTCGTGATGGACCATATATTCCTACGAGACTTATCCCACAAACAGATACTGTACCTGAACACTATGCGGTCAAGGTGAAAACAGATTGGACTCCAGAAGAGAAAGCTGACGTTCTCAGGGATGCAAAGATAAAGAATATTCTTCACAATAGTCTTGATGCTGTCATGTCAAACAGGGTGATTGCATGCAAGTCTGCAAAAGAAATTTGGGACACTTTGGAAACTCAATGCCAAGGATCTGAATCTGTCAAGAAAAACAGAAGGGCTCTACTTATTCAAGAGTATGAACAATTTGATGCTAGATCTGATGAGAGCCTTACTGACTTGTATGATAGATTCCTAACACTCCTGAATAATCTATCTCTAGTTTGCAAAGAGTATGTAACAGAAGATTCTAATACCAAGTTTCTGAGAGCTTTACCTGAAGAATGGGATACACAAACATCAATTATCAGACATCAGTATGATCTAAATACTGTGTCTCTTGATGAAGTCTATGGGATGCTCAGAACCTATGATCTTGAGGTTCAACAAAGGAAGAATAAGAAAATCAATAAGGCAAAGTCTATTGCTTTGAAGGTAGAGGCAAAATCAAAAGGAAAACCTGTGGAGGTCTCTAGAAGAAAATCAAAAATAGTTGAGTCATATCCTGATGACTCATCATCAGATACTGATGGCAATCCTGATGCCAATTCTGATGGTGATTCTTCTGACTCAGACATGGAAGAGATGGTTGCTATGATAGTCAGAGGCTTCAAGAAATGAAGTTCAGGAAGGCTAGAAGACAGGGCAACTTTCAGAAAAAGACCTTCAATGCTGACAAAGACAAGTACAACAAAAAGGATAGCAAAAGTGGCAAATTTGACAAGTCAAAGGTGAGATGCTACAAGTGTAATGGTTTAGGGCACTTTGCAATTGAGTGCAAGAAGGCTAAAGCACTCATCACATCAAGGAAGTATTGGATGGACTCTTCCTCAGAATCTGACACTAAGATGGTCAACTATGCCCTAATGGCCAATACTGATGAAACTGCTATTCCTGATGATAAGGTACTAAATACTGTCTTTGATTTTGATACTGATAATGCTTCTGAGTTAAGACGTTTTCTAAAGTCATTGCATATTAGCTTTAGAAGTCAAACTGCTGAAAATACTAGGATCTTATCTGAGATGTCTGAACTTAGGAAAAGGAATGAGCATTTAGAAGCTGAATTTTCTCATATGAAAAAAGTACAAATAGAATGTGACAATGCTAATCACATGTATTTAGAGATGAAACTTAAATGTACTGCTCTTGAAAAAGAACTTGAGGATGCTAAAGAGAAAATTAGAACCTGGACAGATTCTGGAAGGAAATTTCATGAAATTAATACTTCTAAGAATTGGAAAGAGTGTCTAGGTTATAAGTCAGATAAAGATAAGGAATTAAAGGAGAAAGTTGTTATTGATGAGACAGTAAATCCAATGACCTATAGGCATGTTATAGACAAGACCAAAACAAAGATTAAACCTGTTAAATTTGTTTTTGGTAGTGATCCCAATTCTACTTTTGAAAAGGGATATATTTCTAATAACTCAATCACTTGTGTAAAGTCTAAACCTGTCAAGAAAATTGAAAAGAAAAATATAGGGTTATTGTCTCAGAAACAACTTAGACATAAAGTTTGTGATGTAACAGGCTTACAAAAGTCACCTACAGTCAAGAGAAACAGGAATGGTAAAGTTGGGATTAATAAAGAGAATAATTATCAATTTATCCCAAATGCACCTAGAAAATGTTGTTTTAACTGTGGTAACTCTAATCATCTTGCTATCGATTGCAAGAAGAGTAAAAAGAAAGCAACTAACATTCCTAAGTATGATATGAGGAATCGATCAGTATTTTATAAACCACAAAAGTCTTGTTTTCATTGTGGCAGTAAATGGCATTCTATTTATACTTGTGAAGAATAACATAGTTTGTACTATAAATTTTATGATCCATTACCCAAGTTTAAAAATAGTGCAAATTCTGGTAGCCTTAAGAATGTCAAGGTGAAGCATGCTTTTGTTAATACTGATACTGACAAAGCAAATCCTGATGGAGTAAATCCTGTCAGGACTGCTAAAGTCAGAAAGTCTTCTGCTGCTAAAATTAATAAAATGCATGGAAAAGGAACCCAACAGGTGTGGGTTCCTAAATATTCTAACTAGTGTTTTGTTATTCTGATTGCAGGGAAAGAAGAAAAATGTGTTAGTCATGGATAGTGGATGTTCTGTGCACATGACTGGAAACAAAGCCCTGTTATCAGAATATGAAGAAAAGGCTAGCCCAACTGTGTCTTATGGAGATGGCAACATTGGACAAACTTTGGGATATGGCAATTTAATCATTGGCAATGTCATTGAAAAAGTAGCTCTAGTAAGAGGACTAAAACACAACTTGTTGAGTATAAGTCAAATCACTGATAGAGGTTATCATGTCAACTTCTATTCCACTCATTGTGAAGTAGTCAGCAAAGAATCAAGAAAGACAGTTTTGACTGGCTACAAGCATGGTAACATTTATGAAGCCGACATTCAATCAAATACTGATGGCTCTCCTACTTGTCTCATCAGTAAAGCATCAGTAGATGAAAGTTGGAATTGGCATAAAAAGCTTTCTCATCTCAACTTCAGCAATATCAATGAGTTGGTTAAGAAAGATTTAGTTAGAGGATTGCCAAAAGTGTTATATACTCCGGATGGACTCTGTGATGCATGTCAAAAAGATAAACAGAGAAGGACATCATTCAAGAGTAAATCTGAATCCTCTATTGAAGAACCATATCACATGCTGCATCTTGACCTATTTGGACCAGTCAACATCATGCCCATCAGTAAGAAAAGGTACACTCTTGTAATTGTTGATGAATATTCTAGATTCACCTGGGTGTACTTTATGCACAGAAAAGATGAGACTCCTGAAATACTGTTGGATCATGTGAGGATGATTGAAACAAGCACAAAGTACAAAGTCAAGATTCTAAGGAGTGATAATGGTACTGAGTTTAAGAATTCAAAGATGGAAGAGTTCTGCAAATACAAAGGAATTATTCAGCAATTCTCTACTCCTGGCACACCCCAGCAAAATGGAGTAGTAGAAAGGAAAAATAGAACTCTTATTGAAGCTGGCAGAACTATGTTGGAAGAAGCAAAATTACCTACATATTTCTGGGCAGAAGCAGTCAATATAGCATGCTATACTCAAAATCTCACATTGATAAACAGACATGGTGTAACTCCCTATCAAATGCTCAAGGAGAAGAAACCAAGTTTGAAGCATCTGCATGTGTTTGGCTGTAAATGTTTTGTTCTCAGAACTCATCCTGAACAGCTAGGGAAATTTGAAACTAAGGCTGATGAAGGAATTTTCATAGGCTATCCTGCATCAAGAGCCTTCAGAGTTTTTAATTTGAGAACAAAGACTGTCATGGAGTCAATTCATGTATCTTTTGATGATAAGAAGATAACATGTATCAATGAAGACTCTCATGATAGACTGATTTTTGAAAATGAAGCTACCAAGGAACCTGAAGAAAATGAATCAGATCATGTCAATTCATCAGATACCGATGGGTCACCAAATCCTGATGATTCATCAAATCCTGATGACACATCAAATACTGATGGTGATAATACTGATGATGCAAATAGCAATGATACATCTAGTAGTGCAGATATTGAGGGGGAGCAACAGGAAACTGCTACAAATTCTGAAACTACTCAATCATCAGGAGAAAATTCTTCAGATACTGATTCAAGTGACAATCCTGATAATCCATGAGGAGATGAAAGGAATAATTCAGAGGGAGCTTCTACTGAAGCAAATTCTTCTAATCAAGATAACACCAATCCAGGGGGAGCATCTACATCAAGAAATGACTTTCCACCAGCAAGGAAATGGACTGCAAGTCATACTCCTGATTTGATAATTGGAGATCCTGATGCAGGTGTTCAGACAAGAAGTGCAACTGAGAATGAATGTCTATATCATAACTTTCTATCCAAAGAGGAGACTAAGAAAGTTGAAGATGCACTCAAAGATGCTGATTGGGTTACTGCAATGCAAGAAGAATTGAATGAATTTGAAGGAATGAAGTCTGGAAACTGGTACCAAGACCAAAGAACGGGTCAGTTGTTGGTACAAAGTGGATTTTCAAGAACAAGACTAATTCTGATGGAGTAATAATCAGAAGCTGATGTGAAAATCAGAAGTACAAAGACAAATTGACAACAACATTTCTGGTATCTCTGGAAAATAAAATTTATACTTATTCTTCGATTAAGTATTAAGTTTTGATTTTCATTCTCAATTCAACTTTTCTGAGGGATTACTATTCATCATTTTAAATATCAAATGCAATGTTACTAACAATTTGTACAGGAAAGTAAAGAAGAAGATCAATTGAGAAATATGATACTATTCATTAATACTTGGAGATTCTTTACAAATGAAAAGGAAATTACATTGTTTCTTTTCTAGTCTATTTTTCTACTCAGGGACACGTGCCCTACAGATTAGCATGAATGCTCCTGAGCAGCTTCACAGTCCATTAGGATTGGAAGGTCTCTTGTTCCATCCTTAACAGACAAGAAGGGGAGTAGATGCACTTGAAGGCGGATCGTCACCGTGGTCACCGGGACTCTTCTGTGCCTCCACCTTGCATGAAGCACATGCATCAAGTTCCCTCTTTCTTCTTCTCTCAAGCTCTCGCTCTAGATCCTCATCCTCTTCATCATCCTCATCGTCTTCATCCTCTTCATCATTGTCAAAGATGAGATTATCAAGAGGATTCCAATCAGGGTTTGCCTGATGGAAGTTATGAAGGAGAACATCTGCCATTGCATCCACAAAGGCCTCATGTTCCTGAGGGTCAGGAACAGGTTGTGGCTCTTCATTCTCGGCAATTTCATCAAGAGCCTCCTGCATCTCTTGCCAGATTAACTCAATCTAACCGAGTTCCTGAACAGGTAAATCATTTTGGTTGTTTGCAGCCATGGAGAAAGACGAATACGAAAGGTTTGGTAATACTTTTTCTCTGTGGAGAGGGTTTTGTGTTTTTGATGGTAAATGAAAATAATGATTAACACTCTCTATTATAGAGATTATTTGTTGAGAGTGCAGGACATTTTCACAATCTCGAGGAGACTGTTCAGTTTCTCATGACTATTTAGCCTCGTTAATTGGTAAGTGTGTTTTAGTGATTACTACGCAATTAATTTGGTAATTTGTTTTTAAAAAAAACATATTTTTCAGGGTTGTTGAAATAATTTTTTTTAAAATAATTTTTATTTTAAATTGCATATCGAAAATATTTTTCAATCCTGATAAGGCAAATGGTTTCATAGGCAATGCCTTTATTCCTGATAAGGTCAGGTTTTTCTTACATCAGAAAATGCCTACTTGTTATGGTTTAATTTCTAATGTTATGGGGCAAGGTCAATCACACCTTGTTCCTAACCCAAACATTCATCCCAAACAGTCTAAACAGTCAACAGCCAACTCTATTGTCTCTCAAAAGACTTTAGTTGTAAAATCAAAGAAATCAGCTAGAATTGATGTGTCTGGAAGGCAATCAGGTTCAAAGGATTTTTCCTCTACACCACTCACTAAAAAGAAGTTACAAGGGGGTGTACAAGGGGTCCTGGTGAAGAAAGCTGCAAAGGGTGTTGAAACTGTTTCTGTGAAAAGGAAGTTAGTTCTCAGGGATGAGACTGATTCTGAGGATGATTTACCTATATCCTCCAAGTTCAAGGTGAATAAGGAAGTTGTTGATACTTCTACTGCAGCTGTGGTACCTTTGTCTAAACCACAGAAGAAAAGAAAATTGTCAAAGAATCAGGATACTGATGTACAGGACACTTCTATTCCTGATGAGCAATCAAATCCTGATGCTCAAGCAAATCCTGATGTTAGTATTCCTGATGCAGCACCAAGTCAGGTAGTTCCTATTTCAGACTCTACAGCAAAAGACTCTCCAACAAAAAGACATTTTGATATTTCATTGGAGAAGTATGGTGCTGCTACTTCTAATCTTGGGATTAAACATCCAATGGAGAAGATAAGGAAGGCAGAAGAGTTAGTGTTCTCTAGACAGAAGAAACTGAAGGGATCAAGCCCACAAGAACCTGGACCTCAAAGTGGTTCAGCAGCTAATACTGATGATCCAGCCACACAAGAACCACTCAATCAAAGTTTGGGTGAAGGCATAGCTATTGGAATGGTCACACAAGAACCATTTTCTCAAAGGGAGAATGAAGACACTTCTATTCCACCCACACAAGAACCATCTTCTCAATGTGAAGATGCAGGCAAAGCTACAGTTTCTGAGAAATTTCCTGACAATGCTCAAGGGATTTCTGGTGCAGATGAAGTTACAAGATTGGTTAAGGACACTGTCATTGAGGGAAGTACACAAGAACCTTCAGCTCAAAGTGTTGAAGCAGCTTCTGAACCTTAGGCTCCACAAGAACCATTGGTAGAAAATACTGATGCAAGCCAATCAAATCCTGACAGTGTTGCTCCTGACGCTAGTGGTGTTCCTGATGCTGAACCAATACTGATACAGCCACTAAGCTCAAGACCAATGATAGATCCTATCACAGCATCTCAGGATAAGCTTAAAGGTATTGCTATTCCTGATCCTGATGTTACTTTTCATTCTGATGCTGATGATAGTGATGATAGTGATGATGATAATCAAGTTGAAAAGGATCAGCTTGCCAGAGTTATTAAATCTAGTCTTGGAACCAACTTTGGTTCATCAAGCACCTTCATGACTGGCAAGGCTTCTACTGGAAAAGACTTAAGACAAGACTTTTCTGTTCCTTTTGGAAATCCTGCTGAGGCACTTAGACAACATGAATGGACAAATTCATGGTACAAATCTGCTGATTCTGTGAGCTATCCTTATGCTCTAGATCATGCCTATGATGCAATGAAATTAATTGAGAATCAAGACTTGAAGAATCATTTGAAGGCTACTACTCTGTTATCCAAAAGCCTCAAAAATGAGATTGATTCTGTCAAAGCTACAACAGATATGGTTAGGACTGATATATCTAATAACTTTACCAAGGTGCATACTGCTCTTCAACTAAGAATAGTGGAATCCAAGGGTAATTCAATCATTGATGACCAGTCCTCAATCAACAACAGAATTGATTCTCTTGATTCTAAGGTAACTGATATTCAAACCTCTCTTGCCTTAATTTTGAATATATTGTCAAATACTGATGTCAAAAAGGGGGAGAAGGTAAGTCAGACAAAATGTACACCTGATCTAGTATTAAGGAATAATGATGATGATACTGGAAATGATGGTGGTGACAAAGTTTTACAATGAGAAACCTTTGATGCTGTTGTTATGAAGTCTACAATTCAAACTTCTCAAAGTCAAACAACGCAGTCTACTCATGTTTCTGATTCTGGAATAAGGACAGTAAGGACATTGGTGCAATCTCAGATCCTGACGGAAGAACAAATCCTGACAGGTGATCAAATCCTGATGAATGATCAAATCCTGACACCTGGTCACGGACAAACACTTTCTACAATTCCTGAAGGTAATGAAGATGTGCTCATTGACAATCCTGAAGATGCATCAAATCTATTCCAGAAGTTCACAACAAGGGATGGTAATGTTGTTACTCTTTATCACACTGATAAGAGGGTTCAACAACTATTTGCAAGGAAAGCACTCTCTACAGCAAGTGAAGAATATCCTGATCTCTCACAAGAAGAATTCTTAATTCAACAAAGAGAAATGATGGAAAGTTTCAATAACCCTGCTCCTGCTAGAGGTAGAGGAGGTAGAGGAAGGAGAGGTGCTAGAAGAGGTAGAAGAAGCTCATCTACTCCAACAATGCCTAGACAGACAAGGTCTAAAATTTTAAGAATTGAAGAAATTCCTGAAGTTTCACAAAATCGAATAGATCCTGTTGTCAAAGCTATTATTGAGATGGAAGATAAAGAGGTTAGTGAAGAAGAACCTGAACTGAGAAGAAGACCAAAACAATCAACACTCATCATCAATACAGTTCAAATTTCAGACTCAAATCTTGACATTGCTCAAGGTCCTGATGATTCTGAAATTCTGCAAGAGGTTGATTTGTTAATCTTATCTACTATGGTTGATTCTCACAACATGGAAGTGGATGAAGAAGAAGAAGTCAGAAGAAGAAAAATAACAAAGTCAACAGATAAAGACTTTCAGCTCTATAAGCAAAGACTCAAAGCCTCAAATAAAGGGATGTGGAGAAATGCAAGAAGACTACAATATTATCTACAGAAGAGTTATGCTTATGAGAAAGAAAAGGATAAGAAGTGGAAACACATTAACACACTTAGGTGTGATACTCCTATCAATTTTCGGTCTGGAGGAATTATAACAAGTGCTTCAAGTGTTGTTGATTTATCTAATATAGTTGAATCAAAAGCACTCTGGCTACGAATACTTTCAAATCTGAAGCAATTGACAAACAATTCAAGAGGAGGTATTGGACACAGGGATGCTGAATATCTGAATATGCCTTATCTTGATCCTTACTCATTGACTGAAATTGGAGGTACTTTATCTTCTGAACACCTGAACAATTTATTAGTTGTTGATATAGTTATAGATTGTCATGATGGTTTTGAAAAGAAAGAGAAGCTTCTGTACTTTATGAAAGATGGTAGTGTGAAGATTCTATCCATTCAAGACTTGTTGGTGAAAACTACAAAGGAACTGAAATATGTTCATTATCTGTTAAAATGGAAGAATGAAGTATGCAAGGTATGGAGTGATATGATTCTGTCAACAATAAGAAGAAGATTTCTTGAAGGAAAGAATTTCAATGGTAATTATACTCCCATGTATCTAAATCTAAGAGGTCAAGATGTGGAAATGCAAAGGGAGATTGCTGTTAAAGAAGTAACCTTTGGCATGACTCAGCTTACTCTCAATCCTGATGGGAAGGAAATTGCTTATCTTTTACTTGAAGAACAAAGTCTACAGAGAAGCTCCATTCAGAATCTTAGAGCAGCTATCTACCAGATTAATGAGGAAGATGAAGAACTCAGAAATCTTAAGGAAAGACTGATTCAAATTCTTGAAGAAAAAGAAGAAAATTTGTTATCCAACTTCTTGAAGATGAATCTGTTCTATCAAAGAATTTAAACAGATAAGTTGCTGCTGTAAATACTTGTACATTTTGTAAATATGTTTTTGACATCATTGAATATAGGAATCTATACTTTATTCTACAAAGTATGAGATTGGGGGAGATTGTTAGATCAGGATTCAATGATCGTCGGGATCTAGACTCAAACTGATCAGGATTGCTGACATCATCAATGTTGCATGATCATCAGTATTTGATCAAGCGTCAGTATCAGGATTATCATCAGGATGCATATCAGGACTGGGATCAGGATTGATCATCAGGACTGGAAGCTGATCAGGATTCCTACTTCGAGTTATATTTGGAGTCTAGTTATAGATGGAAAGATTATTCTGTCGGTTCCTAGTTAATAGGAATGCAGCTATCAATTTAGGATAGGTTTCAATCTTTGTAATTGATTAGAACTTATCATTGATAGAGAAGCTGTGTAGTATATAAACACAGTTTTAGGTTTTGGTTCGTTGTTGAACTAGTTACATAAACGAGTATTTTTGTAACCTAGCAGCTCTCAAGAACACTGAATTTCTTGAGAGAGTTTTGTAACAGTTTTATATCAGTAATAATAAAACTGTTATTATTCATATTTGTGATTTACATACTAAACTGTCGAGAATCTTATACAATTGTATTCAACCCCCCTTCTACAATTGTTTATTACTGGGCAACACATCCACTGCACCCATCTATCTGCGAACCCCATACTTTCCAACCTGTTTTTCAAAAAGCTCCAATCCACTCGATCATAGGCCTTACTAACATCTAATTTCAAAGCGACTTCCCCTTCCGAACCAGAGCTCCTCCTTTTCATATAGTGAAGAACTTCAAAAGAAACTAAGACATTGTATATGGTACTTCTACCTGGTACGAAGGCTGACTGATTTTCGGAGATTGCCGTAGGAAGAATAGACTTCAATCTATTAGCAAGAACTTTCGCTACTATTTTATATAGAACATTACAAAGAGCAATTGGTCTATAGTCCTTTAGAGATTCTGCACCTTCTTTCTTCGGAATCAGAAAATTTAGTTTTTCTTTTAATAAAAGATATTGTTTGAGCATTTGTCTATTTATATAATAATTTTTTTCTTATTTATAATAGTAACTCTTTTCTGAAATTATAAAAAACTGTTCCCACACTACTAATTTAAATATTTACGTGATTACTTTACATTAAGAGTTCTCTATAAAGATTTGAAAAAAGAAAAGAAGAAGAAGAAGAAAAGAGTTGTGAATATCTTTTTTTATTCTAAGAAGTGTACGCGGTTGTAGTCAACAAAAGCGAACACAATAGGTTTGAAACAGAGGAATATGCCATTTTGATGGAAATAATAGGCATTCGGACATTCTTTTCCAAAGTTGTACCGCTGCTTAAATAAAAAGGCGGTTATACAATTAAAACACCCTTTTATTTGTATTTGTTTTCCTAATACCACGTGTTCATTTCCTTCCCTTTCACTCAATTCAATTCCCCCACTTTCCTCTTTCCTTTCAGGTATGTCTCTCTCTCCTTGACCTTAATAGGGTTGGATGTTAATTGTTGAAATTGATGAGCAATTAGAGATGAATCTTGATCAGGGATTTGAAGGATCGGACAGGGGGCAAAAAGCATGGAGACAGTGAGGACAATTTTACAACATCCTTATCCTTACCCACATGAACATTCTAAACATACTGTTATTGCTGTTCTTGTGGGTTGTTTCTTTTTTATATCTTCTGATAATATGCATACTCTTATTCATAAGTTAGATAATAATATTAAATGGTGGTCTATGTATGGTTGTTTGCTTGGTTTTTTCTATTTCTTTTCGTCTCCCTTTGTTGGAAAGACCATTCAACCTAGCTACTCCAATTTTAGTCGATGGTATGTCCTCCATTTTCTGTGTCTTTCCTTTCATTTCAATTATATGATTCCATGTACAAGGGGGCATTGTCCTTATCATCCTAGTATATTGCTAAAACACGACTATGTTGGTACAAATTATTCACAGTTTAAGATTATTTTGTTGATTTTTAGGTATGTAGGCTGGATTTTAGTGGCAGCCGTATATCATTTACCGAGTTTCCAATCCATGGGAGTGGATATGAGGATGAATTTATCTTTGTTTTTGACCATATACCTATCATCCATCTTGTTTCTTCTTGTTTTCCATCTTATATTTCTCGGCCTTTGGTATATCGGTCTTGTTGCTCGTGTGGCCGGTCAAAGGCCCGAGATCCTTACCATTTTCCAAAATTGTGTTGTAAGTCCTGGTTCAAGGCATCTCTTGTAATGAAGAATGTCACAACTAATAGTATATATTGTTGGTCCTCGTGTATTGCAGAAGGGGGGATGAATGCAATACTGATAAAATTCAATCTCAGTTTCAACAACCAAAACTAAGATTTAATGTTATCAATAATATGTATGCATTCACAAACAGTATAATCGAGAAGACAGGATTCACAAAATAAATGATTTATTTATTTTGCAAAGTGTTGCTACAACCTCAAGAGAGAATTCTTGAGCTTCGGTTTTTCTTCAAGACACTTGCTTGTCTTCGTTACATACCTAGGATGAATTAATAGTCTAAGTATAAAACTAATCCTATCACTGTCAACACGGGTCTGTGAAGCTGCTGTCATTATCAAGTGGCAGCTTCTTACAAAGTGTCTACCCATGTGACTTTCCTAAATTGCTAACAATGTCAGATATACATTACAAAGAAAGCAACCTAGATTCATTCTATTTCTAGCTAAAACAATTCAGCAAATAGAGACTTGACCTTGCTCTTGAATTGATTCGCTTTTGTTTGCAGTGCTTGAAGCTTCTGTCGTAGTCTTGCAGACTCGGTGCAGCTTAGGGATACTGTCACGGGATTTGACTGAGAAAGATACCTAGAACAAGGATCTTTCTCGAGACAGTTACTTTTGCCGCAAAGCTTGCTGTCACAGGAATGTGCTTTTGGTGACAGTAGGAGTTCCCCGCATAGTGTGATGTCGAGGTTTCCAAACTTGCTGTCGAGGGCTAAAGTTGCTGTCGCGTAGTCTTCCGCCAATGTTGCTGTCAGAGTGAATATGCTGTCTTGACTTGCAATATTCTGTCTTCTTGTAATCTTACTGTCAATGCTTATGACAGTAACCTTTATTCATTTTGTCATCTAATATGCATTCTTTGAGGCTTGAACACAGAAAGTGAACTTCTTCCAAATTACACAATTAAAATAACATTGCATACTGATTACAAGAACATACTTTGGCTGTGACAGTATGTTCTACTTAATTAAAAAATTAAGTATATACAAAGTTAAGTTGTTCCTATGTTATCACCCATAAATCCCAACATATATTAGTTTGGGTCCATATAATTAATTATATTGTTTGTAGGTGTTGAGTATAGCATGTTACGTCTTTTATAGTCATTGTGGCAACCGTGCTATAATGAAAGATAAAACATTTGAACGAAGAAATTCTAGTTGGTTTAAACTGTGGAACAAGGAAGAGCGGAACACATGGATTCAGCAATTTATTCGAATGAACGAGTTGAAAGATCATGTATGCTCATCTTGGTTTGATCCAGTTGGATCGGCTAGTGATTATCCGCTTCTGTCTAAGTGGGTTATATATGGGGAGGTACTAAACATTCCATTCGATATGTTTACTTAAGAAGGAGACCTGCTTTCTATTCATCTTTGCAATTTTATTGTAGATAGCTTGCAATGGACCATGTCCAGGATCACACTAGTACAAAAATGATCTTTTACGTCGCCTATTATACGTCGGTTCTATCCAAAGGCGACGTATAAAATACTTATATACGTCGGTTCCGCCTAAAGGCGACGTATATAAGTGTTTTATACGTCGGTTGAGGAAAAGGCGACAGAGGACAGAGTACTATTGGTCTTGTATCGCGCCATGGAAGCCTTGTAAACCAGGGCATGCCCCTTGTGGATCCTATTGTGACTCTCAAAGTGCAGTTCCTCCTGCTTATTACGCGCATTTACGCGCATTTAGCTGTAATCTATGGACCTGAACTGAGAAGGAAGCACTCAGCCTGTTTTCTACTAGTGTATTTCAGATTTGTATAATTAGAATGGTTTGTATTTCAAGTATGTGATAATAATTATTTTAATTTAATTAGTCACTTTGTTGAGAAATTTGGGTTGCAAGTTTTATTATTATTTTTGGTTGTTAATAATAGGAATTTTGATGTATATATAAATATAAACAGGGGAAAAAATGTCATTTTTCAGTAGACATACGTAGGCCTTTTTGGTCTTATACGTCGCCCTTTTTGATCTTATTCGTCGCCTTTTTTTGATATTATACGTCGCCCTTTTTGATTTTATACGTCGCCCTTTTTATGACATTATACATCGCGCTTTTTGATCTTATACGTCGCCCTTTTTATGAAATTATACGTCGTCCTTTTTGGTCTTATACGTCGCCTTTTTAACCGACGTATATGATGCTTTATACGTCGCCTTTTTAACCGACGTAAAAGATGGTGACTTTATACGACGCCCCTGTATACGTCGCCAAAAGGGCGACGTAAAAGACCAAAAAAGGCGACGTAATAGGCCTGTTTTGTACTAGTGTCATCTGATGGAATATCTCCCATATATTCTCTATGGGCTACATTTATTGGTCTGTACATGGCAAATCATGTGATTGAAAGATCAACAGGGTAAGACGATGCACATTCTTTTTAGATGAAATTATATAGTTAGAATGTAAGGATTTAATGTTTTGTTCAAGCTGTACTCCGTGTTGATTAATATGTCATGTACCTGCCTATACGTTACTTATAACAGACATGGATAGGACCACATAATCTCTCATCCTTTCCAGCAACTACTAAAAATATCAGTGTATATCAAATATTTGATATATGCCGTAAGTTTACACTTTTGATGTTTGAAAGGAAATTTTAATCCCTTGAGCTGAAAATATTATTTGACATATTATTGTTTTTATTAGCAAACAATTAAAAAATGCTATGACATTTTTTGCATTTATTAGTAATTTTGTATCTCTTGTAATTTTTGTAAGACCTTTCTATTATGCTCTGCATCCTACTTTGCTGATATTGTGTAATTTGATAGATGGGTGTTAATCCCAAATGACCTAACAGAATTGTAGAAGGGGGGGTTGAATACAATTCTTGATATTTCTTAAACTTAAAATAACTTACAAATAAAAACTGAACTTAAAGTAAAAATCACAAGCACATAAATAATTTCAGTTGGATTGTTTGATGATCCAACTGAAGTGATTTTTATTGCGGAAATAATCTGTGATACAAAATGTACACAGCTGCTCAGTTACAAGATTGTAGAGAAGTATGCTCTCAAAGATAGCTAATACAAACTATTTGTTTTTCTTCTCTTATCTTTAAAGTAACTGCTACACTTGGTTATAAATACCCAAGTTTACAATTCTACGTTTGGCTAAACTAAAGAACAATAGTAGTAACCATCAGTAGCTTGCTTTTCATTCCTTTTGTCCAATGGTCCTTGAAGATCTTTGCTTTTGTCCTCATGTTTATTTTAATCATTCCCAAGAGCCTTATTGGAAATTGGAATGTTTCCTTATTTCCAGTAACCATTTTGATGGCTTCCAATGCAAAGTACACTTCCATATCTCCTTTAGATCTGTTCAGTAAACTGTCACTATCACTTTGTCAACTGTTCAAAAAGCAATAGTGATTCGTTGATAGCAGGGAGATGTGTTTCGTTGATAGCTTTATTCTTCATTCCGTTGATGGTGTTTCCTTCGTTTCGTTGATGGTGTTTCCCTCGTTTCGTTGATGGGTAAACTCCATACCGTTGACAGAGTGATCTTCATACTGTTGACATGTCTTCACTTAGGCAAAATTACAAGGCATAATATATTTACAATTAACCAACCAATTTTGCCTATCTAGTACTTAGTCAACATGACTTAGAAAACCTATCTAATACATACAACAAAATGCATATCAAACTGTGAAGTATTGTACAGTGCAATTGCTACATTACTCATTTCGTTGATGAGCTTCCTGTCAACGGAATGCTGCAAAGCATGCCATTTCGTTGACAGCTACAAAATGACTTTACACAAAATCTACTAAGTGTTTTATGTTTATCATCAAGAACAACATATTCCTAACAATCTCCCCCAATTTATGACTGATAGAATAACAGCCATAAATCAAGAGACTTGATGATAACAAAAACACTCAGATACATTATAAATTACAAAAGTAGAAAATGCATTAAGCTTCATAATATTTTGAACAAAGTACAAGATTTACAAGACTGATGCCCAGAAATGTTCCTCTAGACTGAGCACATGATTCATCTTGGTCTTCTTTGTGGCATAGTCTTCTTCCCTCTCTTAGAGTTGTTTTCCTCAATCTGGACCTGTAGCCTTCTGTAGAAGATCTTCTCTTCCTCATCTTGATCACCAAGCTTGGATTGCATAAACTTTAGAGTTTGATTAGATGCCTTATCCAACTGGTCTTCCATCCTGAAGAACCTTCTGCAGTTGTCCTTGTCCTTAAATTCCATCATCCAGTAAGGTTGAAGATGGATCTTCTTTCCTGTTGAGGGCACTCTAAGCATTCTGGGAAGAGCCTCAGGCTTGTTCCAGCTAGCCTTTATTTGACATATTTTGGAGACCACCTCAGACTTGGCTGTTTTGGTGAAGCCAAAGTCCTTCTTCAAGCATCTAAACACTGTGAGTAGTGTTTGGTAGTCTTCTCCTAAAATCCTGTAGAGAGGCCACATTTGCTCTCTACCACCCTTGAATGTGAAAACTAATCTTTCAGGCAACTTTTGAGAAGCTGCAATGCCCCTTACTTCCACCAGGTTGTCTAAATCAAGATGTAAGCTAGATTCTTCCCTGATGTCAGCAATGTACATTGTTGACTCGTAAACACGCAAGTATACGCGATCACAAATAGCAAGTGATAAATAGAATTCGTTCCGCAGAGACAAGGTGTAAATGCCAATTTAATACCTATGCAACAGTGTTGGTTACTTCTTAATGCTTGACCAATTATCAAATTGAGTTGTTAATTACTAACTTAACTAATAAAACAATTATCAACTAAGAGTGATTTAACCACGAGATTACTTATGTAATAGAAAACATGGAGTTCCAATTTCATTGAATATTTCACTAAGGGTTGACACATAGAATTGATATAGGTGATAAAAATTGATAATTAATCAGATAACACGACAAGAATATGAGCTATCTTTCAATATACTCATATCAAACCACTTAACATCAACAACAGTTAGAAGTCAAGAAGACACCACATCACGTTCAAATTATATATGTCTATACAATCTGGAAACACAACTGGTTTAAGCACAAGTTATCTATAAGATTACATGGAGCAATATATATTGGTCAAATCATACCACTAATCATGAACATCAAATTAATTCATGAACCCATGCTAGTATGGCAAAATCTCAATCCTCGAATCCACTTTCGCAATCATCAAGGATTAATAAATTTGATGCTAGCTACGCATCTATCAATTAAATCAACCATACTAGATTATTGCAATTAAATCACCCAATAATCAATTACATGTCAAACACAATAATTACGTAAACAAATCCATTGGAACCCCATGATAATGATTTAGTTCATAATTAAAGTAATCACCATCATGGGTTCCAAAGAAATCATAAATCTACAAACAATTAATAATGAATAATAAAAGAGAAATTGAGAGCAAAATAAATCCCGGAAAATGTAGAGAAGAAATACAAAAGATGAAATCAATGGGCCTCCTTGCTTGTCACGAGCTTGAATAACCCTAAAAATTGATCTCTCTCTTCTTTCGATAATAATGTTCAAGATCCCCCCTCAAATAACCTCCTTCTCGATGTTTTTAAAGTCTAAGATATTACATAATAGAACCAACTGCTAGCCCTACTGAAAATAGGCCCAAATATTATTATGACCTGGAGAAAATAGAATGTTTCGAAAAAACAAACAGAACTCGCGCCCCTGCGCTTGGAAGTCGCGCCCCTGCGCTTCAGAGCTCCTGGAATCAGCTACAACCTGCGCTAGAGCGCCTAAATTTCGAGCAAGAGCGCCTCAATCGTGAGCAAGAGCGCCTCAATCTTGAGCAAGAGCGCCTCAGAGTTTCTGTGTTCTGCTGAACTTGCACTTTGAAACATTTTCTCCACAAATCTCTAAATTAATTCCACACCACCCATGACACCATTTTAGCACTATAAAGCCTTCAACCATACAACCTACAAAAATTACACAACAACGTATCAAATGACAACGAAACTCGAGAACTTGCAAACGATTAAAGTCCAAACGGAAGGTAAATAGTGGATATAAAATCCACTTATCATACATGCAGTCCTCTGGATTTGCAGGGGGTTTCTGAGGTTGTGGCTTTCTCACAAATACTGGCTTTGCCTTGACAGCCCTTTTCTTTGACTTTATTGGCTGATCCTTTTCAAATAGGAACCTTGGAAAATAGGCTTCGTCAAATTCAATAGGCTCCTCTTTTGGCATGATTGGCTGATCATGAAAGTTGACAGGATGTGCAGGATCACATGCCAATTTTCCTTCATGAGGTTGATCAGCAAGAATTTGATGTGCACTTGTTGTGGAAGTGGCTTGAGCAGTGTCCTGAGAATCCTCTTTATCAAAATCCAGATTCCTTTAGCTCTAGCCTTTGGTTGCCTTACACTTTTCCTTGCTTTTTCAGCTTCCTTAGCTCCATCCTTGGCTTTTTCTTCCTGTAAGGTTTCTTCATCTTCAAGTGCTTGAGCAACTTCCAATACTTGCATTTCTGCCCTTTCAGATTCTTCAGCTTCTGCCTTAGCAAAATTTGGGTGACCAACCCAAATGCAGATTTCCTTGCTGTCCCTGTAGATGATGGCCCTTTGATTCCTTATGCTTGGATGATTGCTTTCCTTGCACTTAGTGATCAGCTTCCCTAGGACTTTGAACTCATCTGGCTTTGATGGAGGATAAAATATCCTTTCAATGTTCTTGCCTTTGGTTTTGACAGGTGATATTGGAGATATCCCTCTTGCATCCACATTCCTAAAGCATGACGATTGGCCTTTATCATTTCTTGAATCTTGAAGGATTCCATGCTGAAGGGGCTCTATAGCATAAGAGCTCTTGAACTGTGGCTCCATTTGTACTATCACCATTGCATTTGTTGATGGTGGTATTGAAGTAGCTTGAACCGTTGATGCCTTTAAAGTGTGAGCTAGCTTCTTGACTTTTGCTTCTATATTTGACCAGTGATCCTTAATCTGTTCTGCAAGTTTCATCCTCATAGAGGCTTCCTGGATTAGGTCAATACCATCCTTTTTCTTCTTTCCAAACTCCCTCATTGCTAATGGCTCTTCTGGTAAGGAGATGGCTGGGACCAAAACCTTTGTGATTTGTATCTCTAGCTCCTTAGTTTTCTCCCCCTTTTTGTTATCATCAAGTGAGATGATAGGGATTCCTTGAGCTGCCAGAAGCTGGGTGAGTAGGCTAGTTTGCTTCTCCTGTTCCTTCTGCATGTGAGAAAGTGTAGCCTCAACTTTTTCCACTCTAGAGGAGAGAGTTTTCAAAGATGAGGACACTTCAGGTTCCTTGGTGAAAAACCTTGACATCTTGGAGACAGTGTGAAGAGGAAGCTTTTCATCTAGCCTCCTGTCAGTAGCATCCCTAAGGTTGCTAATTGAATCCTTGATTTATGTAGCCTCAATCCTTGTCTGCAACATTTGTAGCCTTTGAATTTCCAGAGAATCCATTATGGCCTTGTAGAATTTCTTGTCCCTTGCTCCTGCAGACTCATGAGCTAGATATGCCTCATTGTACTGCCTTGTGATAGCAGCATCCAAGTTGCATCTACCATGCATATCCTGAGAAAGCCAGTTTGGTCTAGGAGGCACCACGGAAGTCCCAGTCTGTGTAGAAGTGGCCACCTGTAGATTGTCACCAAAGCTGTCCTCATCATCAGAAAAATCGAAGTCTCCACTTGCTGCAGCTGCTGGAGATAGATTGGTCAGGGCATCCTTTGCTCTTTGCATTGATGCAGTAGTAGAATTAAATTGAGTGACCTTTCTGCCTCCACATTGCCCTGTTGAGCCATAATTTGATAGGCTGACACAGGATGAGTAAAGGTCTCAGGATCCAGGGAAATACTATCCAGAGTTTGTTGATAATGCTCTTGGAAAGTAAGTTCCCTTTCTCCCTCACTGACCTCCATTAACTCACTAGCAATGGCTGCTTCCATCCTTATTGCTCCTGTAGTCCCTTCTCTCTCTCCACTCTTTTCTTGCATCATGGGCTCCCCATGGCTCACACCTCTCACACCCTCACCTTCACCTACTAAGGTGGTACTCTCAATCTCTCCTTTTTCCTGGCTGGAAGAAATAGCCAGCCTCTCACTCTCAGTCTCTCCTTTTGCCTGGCTGCAAGCCAGCCTCTCAATTTCACTCCCTCTCAAACCTAAAAGTGTCTCAACTACCACCAGGTCATCTACACTAGTTGTGGAAACAACTTGATTTTCAATAAGGGGTGTAGATTGACCTATCAACGGAATGGTAGTTTGAACTGTCAACGGTATGGATACCGTTGATGGAGAAACACTTGTCAACGAAAGAAGCTGTTTCGTTGATGAAGTCAATAAAGCACTTTGAGAAAGTGAAATTACAGTAGAATCTGTGGTGATTGATTTTAGAGATTGGTCCACAGATCCTCTTGCAACTTCAGAAAAAATTGGTTGATGGCCCAACAAATCACTTAACAAGTGATGGCCACCAGCTTCAGAGTGGGGCTTCTCCAAGATTAGAGTTGGAGAATCAGGAATAGATGAATGGATCATGTTCACATCTAGAGATAGAGTTGGTGAATTTGATGGAGATAGTTCAAGGTTGATGTTTAGAGAATGGGACTGTAACCCCAGAGTAATAATAGGGGTTACATCAAACTGAATTTGAGAAACTGGAAGTGTTGCTTCCAGTGTGTGTGCACCCTGTGTACCCTTGGACATTTGCTTCACTCTCCTTTGGTATTGGGAAAATGTAGACTGTGGGCTTGAAGTGTCCCTTACCCTTTTGGAGTGTGCTCTTGGAGGAGAGCTTGTTTCAATAATCACATCCTTTTGGGAGGATGCAACTAGACTTGTGTTTAAATCCATTTTACTCATTGTGCCTTGTTGGGAAGACACAATGGGGCTTGGCTGGATTTCACTCATCTGTCCTTCCTTATCCTTAGGGTTTCTTTTATGTTCACCCCTTCCCTCACCTCTCTCAGCACCTAGAACACTCCCCTTAGGTTGTGTAGTGGATTTTACAACAGGTGCCTTTTGGGAAGCACCTGAGGTTGGCTTGGAGGATTTCTTTGATTTTGGTTTTGTTGCAGGGGCAGGAGCCTGTTGGGTCACAGCTACAGACTCCACAGCAACAGGACTGGGTGATACAATTGAAGTAACAACTATACTAGAAGGGATAGCAGTAGTTACCTCAATTATTGGCAGATACACCACTGGAACATCACCATTGTGGTTCAGCCTCAGTATGTCTGTCAATACTCTCTTTTCTTGCACAAAACACTCAAACTTGGAAACAGGGTTAGAGATTACTAATGGTGTTGGACTAACATGATTAGCCAACATCATCAGAAACCTAGCATAGTAGATATTCTTTTTCCTATTAGCCTTGTCACCCAACTTAGCACCAATTTCATACATAAGTTGGGTGCTAAAGTTGTAATATCTATCAGTTAGGAGCATGGTAAAAAGAATCAACATGGAATTAGTTAATGCATCAAAATTACTAATCTTTCCAGATTATCAGATTATTCCCTAACCAAACCTCTCCTAATTATTCTACCCAGATTATCAGTAGGCAAAGAGTAGTTTATTGAATTTAGCATGTTAACCATTTCAGTGATCGTAGGCAAAGCATCACAGTTATTTTCAGGAATGTGTAGACATGCTTGCAATACATCAGAATTAACTATGTACTCATTACCTTGGAGAGTGAATTGCAGTGTGCAGTTTGTTCCACTATACTCACACGAGGTCCAGATCTCCTCGATTATCTCATTATAGAGAGGAGTTGAGTGAAACATTGCATAGCTCAACTTGCAGTTCTTCATGAAGTCCATCATCTTGAAAAAGATACTGTTCGGGTTTTCCTTGACAACAAAAGGGATGGAGTTGTTCTTCTCATAGATGAACCATCCAGCAGACATAAGCTTGACTATGGGTGCCATTGTTGTGTGAAGAAAAGCTTCGAACTGAATTGCTTGTTAGAGAGAAGAAGAGAGAAAAGCCTTTGGAATTTTTGAGAACAGGTAAAAAGAAATTAAAGAAAATAGAATTTCTTAAATACTCCCCCAAAAATTCTCAGAAAAAGAGTCCAATAATAAATGTAAATTACTGGATTGGCTTAAAAATATAACCGTTACTTTTAAAGAAATACCATGATTTATACTTACAGGGGTGTATGCATAGATCGTGGTAAAAGACGTGTCAAAATTTCAACGGTTCAGATTAAAAGCGCTATATCAACGAATCAGATTTGGGCGTTTAATTAAGAGAAATTTAGCATACCTAGCTCACTTACTAATCTTGAGAATGTGGATTCATCAAGTGGCTTGGTAAAGATGTCTGCAAGTTGTTGTTCACTTGGAACAAAATGTAACTCCACAGTACCATTCATAACATGTTCTCTAATGAAATGGTACTTGATGTCAATGTGCTTGGTCCTTGAATGCTGCACTGGATTCTCAGTAATGGCAATGGCACTAGTGTTGTCACAGAAAATAGGAATTTTCTCAACTCTTATTCCATAATCAAGTAGTTGATTTTTCATCCATAAAATCTGTGCACAACAACTTCCAGCTGCAATATACTCAGCCTCAGCTGTGGAGGTAGAAACTGAGTTTTGTTTCTTGCTGAACCATGAGACAAGCTTGTTTCCTAAGAATTGACAGGTGCCTGTTGTGCTTTTCCTGTCAATTTTACATCCTGCAAAATCTGCATCTGAATAACCAATTAGTTCAAAGCCAGATTCTCTAGGATACCAAATGCCAAGGTTTGGTGTTCCTTTGAGATATCTGAAAATCCTTTTAATAGCAACTAAATGGGATTCCCTAGGATCAGCTTGAAATCTAGCACATAGACATGTAGCAAACATAATATCAGGTCTACTAGCTGTTAAATATAAAAGTGAGCCTACCATGCCTCTGTAACCTGAAATGTCCACAGATTTTTCCTTAGTATTCAATTCAAGTTTGGTGGCAGTAGGCATGGGAGTTTTGGCAGGAGAGCATTCCATTAAGTTAAACTTCTTTAATAAATCATGAATATATTTTGTTTGACTAATGAAAATGCCTTCATTAACTTGCTTCACTTGAAGACCAAGAAAGTAAGTTAATTCTCCCATCATGCTCATTTCATATTTACTTTGCATAAGCTTGGCAAACCTTTGACAAAGTTTCACATCTGTAGACCCAAAGATTATGTGATCTACATAAATTTGAACAAGTATAGTAGAGCCATTCACAACCCTGTGAAAAAGAGTTTTATCTACAGTACCTCTAGTGAAGTGATTCTCAAGGAGGAACTGTGAAAGTGTGTCATATCAGGCTCTAGGTGCGTGTTTCAAACCATAGAGTGCTTTGAGGAGGAAGTATACATATTCTGGAAAATCATCATCTTCAAAACCAGGAGGTTGACTTACATACACCTCCTCTTCCAATTCCCCATTCAGAAAAGCACTCTTCACATCCATTTGATAGACTTTGAAATTGGCATGGGCTGCATAGGCTAAGAAAATCCTTATTGCTTCTAGTCTAGCAACAGGAGCAAAGGTTTCATCAAAATCAATTCCTTCTTCCTGTGAATAGCCTTTTGCAACCAATCTAGCTTTGTTCCTTGTGACTATGCCATTTTCATCCATCTTGTTTCTGAACACCCATTTTGTGCCTATGACACTCCTGTCCTTAGGCTTGGGCACCAGCTTCCATACATTGTTCCTTTCAAATTGGTTTAGCTCCTCTTGCATAGCCAAAACCCAATCTGGATCTAGAAGTGCATCCTCAACTTTCTTTGGCTCATCTTGAGACAGAAAGCTACTATATAGACATTATTCTTGAGTTGCTCTTCTAGTTTGGACTTTTGAAGACACATCACCTATAATAAGTTCAAAGGGATGATCTTTAGTCCATTTCCTTGAGGGAGGTAGATTTGCTCTTGAAGAGGTAGCTTCATGATCATGATTGCCTTGATTGGATATTCGTCCTTGAGAAACTCCCCCTGAATTTGTTGTTCCTAACTGATCACTTCTAGAAGCATTTCTAAGACTGTCAACGGTATGACCATTTTGGCTGTCAACGAAACGCTCATTTTGACTGTCAACGAATCCACCATCATGACTGTCAACGAAATGACCATTTGGTCTGCTAGCAGCTATTCTTTTCAATCTTAATGCAGCAATTTCATCTTCACTGCTGCTTTCATCTGTGCTAGATACAACAACTTTAGGCTGTTTCTCAGTAGCCTTAACATGATTCACTTGATCTCCTTCCTCATTTTCAAAAGAAAGACTTTCATGGAAACCTTCATCACAGAGACCTTGAATTTTGAGATCATCAAAAACAACATGTACAGATTCCATAACAATGTTGGTTCTGAGATTATAGACTCTGTAGGCTTTCCCTGCTGCATATCCCACAAATATTGCTTCATCTGCCTTTGCTTCAAATTTCCCCAAATGCTCAGCTTGATTTCTCAGAACAAAGCACTTGCATCCAAAGACATGAAGAAAATCCAATAGTGGCTTCTTTCTTTTGAGTAGCTGATAAGGGGTCATTCCTTTGGCCTGATTAATCAAAGAAATATTTTGAGTGAAGCAAGCTGTATTAACTGCCTCAGCCCAAAAATAAGTTGGTAACTTTGATTCATCTAGCATTGTCCTTGCAGCTTCAATAAGTGTTCTGTTTTTCCTTTCAACCACACCATTTTGCTGTGGTGTCCTTGCTGCTGAAAACTCATGCAAAATACCATTTTCTTCACAGAACACCTTCATGCTTGAATTCTTGAATTCTGTCCCATTGTCACTCCTAATCCTTCTTACTTTCAAGTCAGGATGATTGTTTACCATCTTGATGTGATTGATAATGATTTCACTTGCCTCATCTTTGGAGAGCAAAAAGAAAGTCCATGTAAATCTAGAAAAATCATCAACAATCACAAGACAATATTTCTTCTTTGAAATAGACATGACATTTACAGGGCCAAACAAATCCATATGAAGCAACTCAAGCTGATGGACAATTGATGACTCTGTCTTGCTTTTGAATGATGCCTTCTTTTGTTTCCCTTTTTGACAGGCATCACACAAACCATCCTTGGAAAACTCCACCTGTGGAATTCCTCTTGCAAGATCCTTCCTCACCAAATCATTCATAACTTTAAACTTCAGATGAGATAATTTCTTGTGCCATAGCCAGCTTTCATCCTTGCTTGCCTTGCTGAAAAGACAAGTGATGGTGTCTGGACTTGTGCTACTAAAATCAGCAATGTACACATTCCCTCTTCTGAATCCAGTCATTACCACATTGTTGTTTCCTCCTTTAGAAACAACACAGGATGTAAGATCCGGGAAAATTACGTGTTATTATGTGATGCGAAATGAAATTTTAATTTCATATTAAGAGTTATTAAATGATTTATCTGTTTAAACGTGCTAAGTTATTCGTTAAATGCTTGAATATGTGATATTGTGGTGCTATGTGAAATGTGTGGGGAATTTGAAATTATTTTGAAAAGGGTGTCATACTATTTTATTTTATTTTAATTATCGAAAAGAAAATTTGGATCGCTCCCAAATTATTCGGGAGATTGGTATATCGTTCGTACCAATATTTCATTCGTTAAAGTGGGAAGTACTCAAAAATATTCGTAATAGAGGTATTTTGGTTCATATATTTTGTATTAAACGATACTTGTAGTTATCCGGACTTTATGGATGCTTATCGTCTCGTGAAACGTGTATTCTGCTTTATTAAAGATTTAAAGCGTTTATTTTGTTAAATTGTATTTAAAGCGATCCATCGGATCAGTATCGATCCAAAAATGTCGTTTGGGGTATTATTTTCCGTTTATTATAAAAAGGCAAATCGTACTTTGTTTTTCGTATAATCAAGCTTAATTACAGTTAAAAATCTAAAAACCCCTGAAACGTGTTCTTCGTGTTCTTGAGAATCAAACTCAATTTTGAAAGCGTTATCGGAATCCGATTTCGATATTCTTGTAACCAAATCGAATCTCTCATCATCCTCTATCCAAATCCACCATCAAAATCTATGTGGGTATGATTTCTGAGTTTTTCTTTATTTTAATTATTTTATTTATTTCGAATTTTTGATTTAATTTGGGGAAAACTGTGTTTCTGATTGTTCTTGATAATTGAAGGTATGAATAGATTGTACAGGTTATGAGGAGTGTTATTGTGATTTTTAATTTGGATTTTGAGTAATATTTCGGGCAAATCGAAAATTTTAAGTTCACCGGAAAGTTCTTAATTGTTGTCGGAGTTTGAGTTGTAGCGATTGATGCTTGGTTGTGGTTCCACTACTAAACAGATCGGGAAGCAAGGAATGTATTCATGTAATCGATAATGAGTTTGGTGTTAGTTTTGACTCGACGGAAAATTCGACCACCGTCGAGTTCATCGTGAATTGATGGCCTTTTCGGCCCGATTTTGGGGTGTTATGGTCGTGTAGTTGATAAGTGTGTAGTTGGGATCATTTGGGGAGTGGAAACGGGAAGAATGGAGTCGCCGGAACCTGGGTTGGTTCGCCGGAACTCCGCCGCCGGCGGGTTGTTCTTGGCAACCCACCCGTGTTCTTGGCGACCCGTTTACCCAAATCCCCGACCCGGTTTTGATTTCCAAAACCCTAATTTCGTTTTAGAAAAGTGTTTCTGGGTTTTTATATTTAAAATAAATTCAAAAATAGTTTTATAATTCTAAAAATCATATCTTTGATTTAAAAATACATTTTATTATTCCGAAAATTTTATAAATTCATAAATATTTATTTAAATTCGAAAATTGATTAAAATTAATTATTTTAATTATTTTTGATTAATAATTAATTTATTTAATTAATTGATTAATTCTTTTAATCAGTTAATTCTTAATAATTAATTATTAATTAGATTTAATTAATTAAAATTAAGTTTAATTATTTTCTAGCTTGGTTCATTTATTTAAAAATAGTTTGAGCATTTAAAGAGTGTCAATTAATTTTATTAATTGATTTAATTGCATTTAAAATACTTATATTGGATTTAAAAATCCGATTTTTGATTTAAAAATTGTTTGTGGCTTATTTAAATTCAAATAAGCTTTGTGTGATGTTTTAAAAATAGTTATAAGTGCTATGTGATTCGTATGAGTTGTGTAATGTGTTGTATAGTCAGTATATGCCCGTACTAGGGCTAGTGTCTGAGTTTTTAATCTCGTAAATTATACCGGACGTCCGATACGTACCCGGTTACTTGTTTAAATGTGTTATGTGGATGATGTGGATTATGTGAATTATCTGGTTAGTGAGTTATAAATACGAATAATTGTTTTGAGACGTGTTTAAATGTAGTAGTTGTGTCTAAAATTATCGTGTGGGGTAGTTGCGATAGAAATTTGTCGGTTATGTAGAAAGTGAGATTTACGAGGCCGTTGACTTGGATGTTGACTTTTTATAGTATGGGGATTGTCGTCAAGCGAGTTACGTGGATTACTTATGTAGTTGATTGCGATTGGTCTATCAATTGAAAGGTGGATGTTTATGCAACAGAGGTATCGGTAAGATCGGTAAGTGCGTCGAAGTTAAGTTACAATCATTTATGGAATATGAGAATTATACGTTGAGGACTAAGTACCGTCTCATGTTTGACTATCGAGGCTGGCACGTGGATTCGAAATGGTAAAAGCAGACTAGTGGTATTCACAAGAGCGTTAAAGCAAAGAAGGACGGAAGTAGAGAATCGTGCGACAAGACAAAATAAGGAGGAAATCGTATTGTTTCAGCGTTACGAAATAGCTAAGGACCAGAGGCAAGTGTTTATACCCTTGCTTATTAATTAAGGGATATTATCTTGAATTATTAGTATGCATGTTGAATGCTTATTACTGAATTTTCAAATGTTGATTTCTTTGCATTGAATTGCAAGTATGTTATTTAATCTCGTAAATTGACGAGTACTCTTTTATACCTTTTTGGTTTAGATTCATATTTTCATATTGATCGGAGAGATATAATTATTATATTGAAATGATTGAAAAGATAGTTATGGGCTGTATACTAAGGCCTTCTTTCAAAGACTTGATTTAAAAATGCTAAGTTGGAATATTACCAACCCTAGATGAGCGGGAACTTGTGAACCCTATGAGGGAAAACTTATTCTGAAATTCTGAAGTGGTGTTGCTTACCCTTCAAGTATTCCATTTTTCACCTTGCACCTATGCAAACCTTGTTATCCTTTCTTGTTAATGCGATCATCTGATCCATTCCCTAATTCGAATTCATATATGTTGTGCATGATTTAGTTTACTTCCTTCAAGTACAAGGCTTATCTATTATAAGTACATGTTCGAAGGACTTGAACTATTTCTGTCAGAAGTTGATAAACCCTTGTTTTCTTCATTTATAAACTTCACCCTGAATTTTTCTTAAACTTGAACTTGACTTTCTTGTCACTTACCAGATTGTTGAATCTTAACTAATTCTTCCATGATGTGATAATTTGAACTGTTGAGGCCATCTAGAGCCTGTTCTTTGAACCCTATTCTATATTGAGTTGTTACAAATTCTGTTGATATCATAATGCCTGTTTCATATCAGACTAAATCTTGTTGAGCATGTCATTGTTTATTCTTCATTATATCCCAGTTGTTACATCGAACTCGTCGATGCTTATTATATTGTCACTTTTCATATGCACCTCCCCATATTGTGTCGATCTCGTCGATACTAGATTATATTGTTATTCCTTAATGGATTCTTCATAATTGAACTGTTTCCTGGAACATGAGTTTTCCAGCAATTGTTGTATTAGGTTGTCGATTCTTCCGACACCTGATTGTCGAAGGAAGGTTGTCAATTGTTCTAACACCTGACATATATATATATATAATATAGGATTGGAATGTTTTTAAATGGGACCAGTAATTGGTCGGGCCATATTGATGGTCGGAATAAATTAAGGCCCAGATTGGCCTAGGATCCAGTAGAGGACTTTGCTATAAGCAAGTCCGGGGTTGATGCGTGGCTGGCCAGCAGCACAACCTTTGATTTGATAAATGTTAAAAATCCAATTCTAATATTAATTCTTATTTCCGGGATGAGTTACATCCATATGTTTTGTACTTGTGAGTTATGACCTGATATTCAGGTTTATTCGTTGCGTAAAATTGTTGGTTGTTGATTAATAAATGGTGGTTTCAATCTTGCTGAAATCACTTACTCTTAATTCATTTGGATTCCAAATAGTCGAAATCCATTTCCTTGATTCCATTGGCAGTCGTGAGATATCTATCTTGATGAGTTTTATTCATACCGCATATCCAGTCGGTACCATGTTGAAGTCTCGAAGTGCGTTCTTTATTCCTTGACCGAGCGTGTTGGCTCATTCTTACCCCTTGATTATTCTAACCTTCCAGAGTTGTTGGTTTCAGAAAATGTTGTGAATAGATCTGTTATCTTAAAAATTAGTATTTTTGTACAAGCTATGGTCTTGAAGACGTATGAGTTATATTTATTTCATATTTTCTACATACTATTGTAGTTATTGTTGATTCGGTCATCGTAACGACCAATATAAATCTTTTGTGTTTTAAAACTATTCGGTTGCGAGAAACTGAATGAGAAATTGTGGTAAATTACCAAACTAAATTTGAAAATTTTAGAGATTTTAATTGTTCAAAAACAAAAGTAGTTATTTGAAAATCCAAAGTTTATTTTGGAAACCTTTCGTATTATATTTAATAATGCGCTTGCTGAGCAATTCATTCGCTCATACTTGTTTTATTTATATATATTTTAGCCTGCCGGAAAGAAGGTGTATTGGCGAGAGTTGTCCGCGTAGCTGATCAGAGATGGGGAAAGATATTAGCATAAAGACGTTTTGATCCAGAGCATTGGAGCTAGTGAGAGGTTTTGTATATAGATGTTTTCTATTGAATAATATATTTTATAAGATTAGTTGCCGGTATACTTCTTATCGAAGTTATACTAGTGTATTAGAATTTGTGTAAAGAGAATGGTTGTAAAGAAGAAAGATTGTTTGTAATGAAATTTGGATTCTTGTTTCTAGCACTACAACCTTTAAAGATTCTTGGTAGAGTTGGGGTCACAGATATTATTATTATTGTGTTGATTTTATATTGAACAGGTTGTTTGGATTAAGAGTGCAGTGTGACGACCAAATCATTTGACCCCGGATTTGGGGGCGTTACAGTTGGTATCAGAGCAAGGGTTATAGTAAAACTAGAAACGAGAGTGTGTGGGAGTGTATATAGTTATATAAGGAACGTCAGAGCTCATTTAGAGTTCGTATTGGACTATTGGATATAGTACCGCTGAGTGAGTTGAGATGGAGGTATTTGATTGAGATAGTTGTGCTGAAATGGATAGAACTTCTTGCGTTTGTAGACGTCTATGGCGGAATCTTTGAGGACTATTACGAGTCGACGACGACGTACGATATTGATAACCTTGCGACGTGGAAAAGAAGGGCTGAAATCGAATAACGTGGAAAAGAAGGGCTGAAATCGAATAACGTGGAGAAGAAGGGCTGAAATCGAATAACGAGCTATCGAAGGAGTCGACGGAGGAGTCATATGTGAAGACCTTGGTAATACCTTCCCATCCTAAGGAAATATTTGACATTTCTTTAAGCGAAGCTGTGTTGGTGAATATATTCCACCTTTTGACCTTGTACTTGATACTTTTGATCAATCATGATTGCAATTGCATCAGAGGTTGTTGTGATATCTATTTCAAATTTGTGAAGCTTGTTGAAAATATGCTATTCGAATTCCAACTCCTTTATTTTTCAGGGGTGGATAACTCTAGTTATGATGTGATACTACTTGTTGATACATCCCTTTTGTGGTTGTTTTTCTTTTCTGGAAATAACACCTTTGGAATCTATTCAATTTCAATCCAAGGTGTGTATTTGAGATTTCTTATCGAAAGGCCCTGGTTGTCATTCCGACTCTAAATTTCTTTCATATTTCTCTACTCCAACTGAGGTAAACAACCCTATTTATAGGGGACACAAGGACTATCTGTCTATGTGATAGAAGTCTGACGGGACGCCGTCACTTGTGTGTTGTGAAATACAAGAAGGCTAATTACCTTTAGTACTGTCTTAATAGAGACACACAACATTGAGTTCATGTGATCAAATTGGTCTCTCAGTAATTCCTTCACTTCCAATAATGTTTGCTTTGGAATATGCAGATTTGGTAACCCCAATTGTGGGACATTTGCTACGTTATAGAATCTTTCACTTCAAAATATCATGAATTTTGTTATACCAAATAATTTGGGAGGTATGCCATTAGGGTGAACTGAAATTTACCCTACCATAATGAACGAAGAATTTGCGATTGAATTACCACGAGCGAAAGTGGATTACGATGCGATTAGAATACTAGTAACATATAACGGAGCCAGTTGTTCTCTCTCTATCGATTAACGTTACGATGTGGAAGAGGTGAAGTTAGATAATTCGAAAGTTGATTGGAAATTGGGGAAAAATGTGTAATTGTGCTAATGATATCCCGTGTTGTGGAAGATGGACATAATAGGTTTTTGTCTCAATGAGAAGAACTTTTAAGATTGGATGATAGGCTAATAATGGAGAATGAGTTGATCTTGAGTATTTCAGGATTGTATGATATGGTTGCAAGTCTTTTGCTCACGATAGTTAAGGTAGATCTTACTAGCCAATGTGGATGTATAGAATGAGAATCAAGATAATGTCGAGTTGATCAAGCTGTTTGGGAAATGAGATGGAACCATGGAAAAGGTGTCATGAGTGTTACTGTGAATGTATCTTCTGAATTATTTAGGAATCAGATGGAGAGCAATTAAGTTATTGGAACTAGGTAGAACAATTTTAAAGATATGGGATTAAGTCACCAAGTTGATAAGGAATATTCTCCCAATTGTAAATAGGAAAAGAAGACGAAAAGGTGTTAATAGGGATTTAAAGACAATGGATGAGGTAATGAGTGATTGTTTTAAACTGAATATTTGTTTGGCACGGAAGGTATGTGATCGTTGAAAGCAGTTGTTAAATATATTGGAGGTAGATAAAGTTGACCCAAGAATATGGATGGCTGATAGTATGAGTAGAAAAAGGGAGATTAGAGACGTAAATATCTTCGGTTCAAGGATTAGAAAGGATAGAGTTTTAAGGTTATGATAACAAGAGATCAACTAGAAGGAATGACAGAATTAAGGGTTCAACCAGAATTGATTAAAGAGAAAGGTCTACATAAAGGAAAGAGTTATGGAGAAAGAAATGGAATTCAGTTACAGGAGGGAACGAGAAAGAATAAGGGATAAGAAGGAAATGTAAGGATATATAAGAGGTTTAAAAAGGATATTAATGTTGGTGAGTATTTAAGTGCTTGGGATGCTAGAAAATGAAGACAGAGTAACAGAGGTATAGTAGACGATTACAACTAAAGAGATTCCTGAATGGAAGTGGAAACAGATTAAGATAGACTTTGTAGTAGAGTTGCTAAGGCTTAGAGCTAATCAAGATGTTATTTGAGTTATTATTGACCGATTAACGAGAGATATTTATTAGATGAATTGGTTCATCTCTAGCTATTTGAATGAGGTAATAGTACGGCATGGAATGACGGGTTCAAATGTATTTGACAGAGATCCGTGACTTAATTAAATAATTCAGACAGACTATGGTTGTGTACTAAATTTTTAAGGTAATTGGAAGGACCATTTATCGTTGATTAGATTTTCTTACAACAACAGTTACTATGACGGTTTTAAAATGCTACCTTACGTCGACTTACTGCGTGTTGGGAAAGTTGCGTATAAGTTTGCCTACCACTCCATGAGTGGTGTATTCATAGTGTGTTTCATAGAATACGAACCTATAGAGATTTAGTTAAATTGTTCTATGTTGAGTAACCGATTGAGATATTGAGTCAGTATGAGAGAGTGATAAGTAATAGAGGAGTCAAATTAGTATGAGTATGAGGAGAAATCCTAAGGTTGAAGAGTCAACCTAGGAATTTGAGAATGAGATGTTGGAAAAATATCCACCTATGTTTGCGCAAGTTGATTCTGAGGACAGAATCCTGTTAAGGGGGAAAGGATGTAAGATCCGGGAAAATTACGTGTTATTATGTGATGCGAAATGAAATTTTAATTTCATATTAAGAGTTATTAAATGATTTATCTGTTTAAACGTGCTAAGTTATTCGTTAAATGATTGAATATGTGATATTGTGGTGCTATGTGAAATGTGTGGGGAATTTGAAATTATTTTGAAAAGGGTGTCATACTATTTTATTTTATTTTAATTATCGAAAAGAAAATTTGGATCGTTCCCAAATTATTCGGGAGATTGGTATATCGTTCGTACCAATATTTCATTCGTTAAAGTGGGAAGTACTCAAAAATATTCGTAATAGAGGTATTTTGGTTCGTATATTTTGTATTAAACGATACTTGTAGTTATCCGTACTTTATGGATGCTTATCGTCTCGTGAAACGTGTATTCTGCTTTATTAAAGATTTAAAGCGTTTATTTTGTTAAATTGTATTTAAAGCGATCCATCGGATCAGTATCGATCCAAAAATGTCGTTTGGGGTATTATTTTCCGTTTATTATAAAAAGGCAAATCGTACTTTGTTTTTCGTATAATCAAGCTTAATTACAGTTAAAAATCTAAAAACCCCTGAAACGTGTTCTTCGTGTTCTTGAGAATCAAACTCAATTTTGAAAGCGTTATCGGAATCCGATTTCGATGTTCTTGTAACCAAATCGAATCTCTCATCATCCTCTATCCAAATCCACCATCAAAATCTATGTGGGTATGATTTCTGAGTTTTTCTTTATTTTAATTATTTTATTTATTTCGAATTTTTGATTTAATTTGGGGAAAACTGTGTTTGTGATTGTTCTTGATAATTGAAGGTATGAATAGATTGTACAGGTTATGAGGAGTGTTATTGTGATTTTTAATTTGGATTTTGAGTAATATTTCGGGCAAATCGAAAATTTTAAGTTCACCGGAAAGTTCTTAATTGTTGCCGGAGTTTGAGTTGTAGCGATTGATGCTTGGTTGTGTTTCCACTACTAAACAGATCGGGAAGCAAGGAATGTATTCATGTAATCGATAATAAGTTTGGTGTTAGTTTTGACTCGACGGAAAATTCGACCACCGTCGAGTTCATCGTGAATTGATGGTCTTTTCGGCCCGATTTTGGGGTGTTATGGTCGTGTAGTTGATAAGTGTGTAGTTGGGATCATTTGGGGAGTGGAAACGGGAAGAATGGAGTCGCCGGAACCTGGGTTGGTTCGCCGGAACTGCGCCGCCGGCGGGTTGTTCTTGGCAACCCACCCGTGTTCTTGGCGACCCGTTTACCCAAATCCCCGACCCGGTTTTGATTTCCAAAACCCTAATTTCGTTTTAGAAAAGTGTTTCTGGGTTTTTATATTTAAAATAAATTCAAAAATAGTTTTATAATTCTAAAAATCATATCTTTGATTTAAAAATACATAAATATTTATTCAAAAATATTTTATAAATTCATAAATATTTATTTAAATTCGAAAATTGATTAAATTTAATTATTTTAATTATTTTTGATTAATAATTAATTTATTTAATTAATTGATTAATTCTTTTAATCAGTTAATTCTTAATAATTAATTATTAATTAGATTTAATTAATTAAAATTAAGTTTAATTATTTTCTAGCTTGGTTCATTTATTTAAAAATAGTTTGAGCATTTAAAGAGTGTCAATTAATTTCATTAATTGATTTAATTGCATTTAAAATACTTATATTGGATTTAAAAATCCGATTTTTGATTTAAAAATTGTTTGTGGCTTATTTAAATTCAAATAAGCTTTGTGTGATGTTTTAAAAATAGTTATAAGTGCTATGTGATTCGTATGAGTTGTGTAATGTGTTGTATAGTCAGTATATGCCCGTACTAGGGCTAGTGTCTGAGTTTTTAATCTCGTAAATTATACCGGACGTCCGATACGTACCCGGTTACTTGTTTAAATGTGCTATGTGGATGATGTGGATTATGTGAATTATCTGGTTAGTGAGTTATAAATACGAATAATTGTTTTGAGACGTGTTTAAATGTAGTAGTTGTGTCTAAAATTATCGTGTGGGGTAGTTGCGATAGAAATTTGTCGGTTATGTAGAAAGTGAGATTTACGAGGCCGTTGACTTGGATGTTGACTTTTTATAGTATGGGGATTGTCGTCAAGCGAGTTACGTGGATTACTTATGTGGTTGATTGCGATTGGTCTATCAATTGAAAGGTGGATGTTTATGCAACAGAGGTATCGGTAAGATCGGTAAGTGCGTCGAAGTTAAGTTACAATCATTTATGGAATATGAGAATTATACGTTGAGGACTAAGTACCGTCTCATGTTTGACTATCGAGGCTGGCACGTGGATTCGAAATGGTAAAAGCAGACTAGTGGTATTCGCAAGAGCGTTAAAGCAAAGAAGGACGGAAGTAGAGAATCGTGCGACAAGACAAAATAAGGAGGAAATCGTATTGTTTCAGCGTTACGAAATAGCTAAGGACCAGAGGCAAGTGTTTATACCCTTGCTTATTAATTAAGGGATATTATCTTGAATTATTAGTATGCATGTTGAATGCTTATTACAGAATTTTCAAATGTTGATTTCTTTGCATTGAATTGCAAGTATGTTATTTAATCTCGTAAATTGACGAGTACTCTTTTATACCTTTTTGGTTTAGATTCATATTTTCATATTGATCGGAGAGATATAATTATTATATTGAAATGATTGAAAAGATAGTTATGGGCTGTATACTAAGGCCTTCTTTCAAAGACTTGATTTAAAAATGCTAAGTTGGAATATTACCAACCCTAGATGAGCGGGAACTTGTGAACCCTATGAGGGAAAACTTATTCTGAAATTCTGAAGTGGTGTTGCTTACCCTTCAAGTATTCCATTTTTCACCTTGCACCTATGCAAACCTTGTTATCCTTTCTTGTTAATGCGATCATCTGATCCATTCCCTGATTCGAATTCATATATGTTGTGCATGATTTAGTTTACTTCCTTCAAGTACAAGGCTTATCTATTATAAGTACATGTTCGAAGGACTTGAACTATTTCTGTCAGAAGTTGATAAACCCTTGTTTTCTTCATTTATAAACTTCACCCTGAATTTTTCTTAAACTTGAACTTGACTTTCTTGTCACTTACCAGATTGTTGAATCTTAACTAATTCTTCCATGATGTGATAATTTGAACTGTTGAGGCCATCTAGAGTCTGTTCTTTGAACCCTATTCTATATTGAGTTGTTACAAATTCTGTTGATATCATAATGCCTGTTTCATATCAGACTAAATCTTGTTGAGCATGTCATTGTTTATTCTTCATTATATCCCAGTTGTTACATCGAACTCGTCGATGCTTATTATATTGTCACTTTTCATATGCACCTCCCCATATTGTGTCGATCTCGTCGATACTAGATTATATTGTTATTCCTTAATGGATTCTTCATAATTGAACTGTTTCCTGGAACGTGAGTTTTCCAGCAATTGTTGTATTAGGTTGTCGATTCTTCCGACACCTGATTGTCGAAGGAAGGTTGTCAATTGTTCTGACACCTGACATATATATATATATAATATAGGATTGGAATGTTTTTAAATGGGACCAGTAATTGGTCGGGCCATATTGATGGTCGGAATAAATTAAGGCCCAGATTAGCCTAGGATCCAGTAGAGGACTTTGCTATAAGCAAGTCCGGGGTTGATGCGTGGCTGGCCAGCAGCACAACCTTTGATTTGATAAATGTTAAAAATCCAATTCTAATATTAATTCTTATTTCTGGGATGAGTTACATCCATATGTTTTGTACTTGTGAGTTATGACCTGATATTCAGGTTTATTCGTTGCGTAAAATTGTTGGTTGTTGATTAATAAATGGTGGTTTCAATCTTGCTGAAATCACTTACTCTTAATTCATTTGGATTCCAAATAGTCGAAATCCATTTCCTTGATTCCATTGGTAGTCGTGAGATATCTATCTTGATGAGTTTTATTCATACCGCATATCCAGTCGGTACCATGTTGAAGTCTCGAAGTGCGTTCTTTATTCCTTGACCGAGCGTGTTGGCTCATTCTTACCCCTTGATTATTCTAACCTTCCAGAGTTGTTGGTTTCAGAAAATGTTGTGAATAGATCTGTTATCTTAAAAATTAGTATTTTTGTACAAGCTATGGTCTTGAAGACGTATGAGTTATATTTATTTCATATTTTCTACATACTATTGTAGTTATTGTTGATTCGGTCATCGTAACGACCAATATAAATCTTTTGTGTTTTAAAACTATTCGGTTGCGAGAAACTGAATGAGAAATTGTGGTAAATTACCAAACTAAATTTGAAAATTTTAGAGATTTTAATTGTTCAAAAACAAAAGTAGTTATTTGAAAATCCAAAGTTTATTTTGGAAACCTTTCGTATTATATTTAATAATGCGCTTGCTGAGCAATTCATTCGCTCATACTTGTTTTATTTATATATATTTTAGCCTGCCGGAAAGAAGGTGTATTGGCGAGAGTTGTCCGCGTAGCTGATCAGAGATGGGGAAAGATATTAGCATAAAGACGTTTTGATCCAGAGCATTGGAGCTAGTGAGAGGTTTTGTATATAGATGTTTTCTATTGAATAATATATTTTATAAGATTAGTTGCCGGTATACTTCTTATCGAAGTTATACTAGTGTATTAGAATTTGTGTAAAGAGAATGGTTGTAAAGAAGAAAGATTGTTTGTAATGAAATTTGGATTCTTGTTTCTAGCACTACAACCTTTAAAGATTCTTGGTAGAGTTGGGGTCACAGATATTATTATTATTGTGTTGATTTTATATTGAACAGGTTGTTTGGATTAAGAGTGCAGTGTGACGACCAAATCATTTGACCCCGGATTTGGGGGCGTTACACAGGCTTCTTTAGAAAAAGTAACTAAAAATCCTTTGTCACAAAGTTGGCTGATACTAAGCAAATTGTGCTTAAGACCATCCACCAATGCAGCCTCATCTATGATGACATTCTCTTTTGAAATCAAGCCATATCCCTTAGTGTAGCCTTTGCTGTCATCTCCAAAAGCAATACAAGGGCCAGCTCTTTCCTGAAACTCTGTGAGCAGGGTAGAATCACCAGTCATGTGTCTTGAACAACCACTATCCAAGTACCAAAGATTCCTTTTGTCTCCCTGCACACAATAAAACCAAATCAAGTTGATTTTGGTACCCAAGTTTCTTTGGGTCCTGTTTTGTTAGCCTTTGCTTTTCCTTTAATATCATTTTTCACCTTGGGCTCAGATTGATTTAAATCAATCTTTACCCTTGGTGTTGATTTCTGAAAGTTGCTCACATTTTCATTCATAGCATGCATAGTTGGTGGAGCAAACATGTTATTCATATTCCATGGCATTTGTGGCACATTAAACATATTCATGTATGGATTAGGCACAAACGACATGCTAGCATATGGATTCTGAAATTGTGCATATGGAGCAAACATGTTAGGCATAACAGACATTGTAGGCATAGAACTATTCATTGCAGGCTTGGGAATTTTCACATTAGCAGTTTTCTTAACAGATTTGCAGTTAGTAGATAAATGACTAACACTTCCACAATTGACACACGTCTTTCTAGGAGCATATTTATCAGGTGTGTAATTGTTGTGTTTGTTAATCCCTACTTTGTCATTCCTGTTATTCTTTTTATTTCCCTTAACCTCAACTTGAACTTTCTCTAACTTGTCCTTCAATTGCTTGTTAGACAAGTGACCTACATTAGCTCTCTCAACAGGCTTCTCAACTTTCTTTGAATTACTAGACTCACCTTGAACAAAGTTCTTGGTGACAGGACCATACTTGTTATTAAGTCTAGTGAGTTTATCTTTTCTTTTCTCTGTCAACGAAACAGCCTGATCGGTTGATGGTTCATCTGTCAACGAAACATTGCATTCCGTTGACATATCAACCTTCAACAAATGATCATTGTTGTTTGTTGACTCTGTTTCTGATTCTAAGGTTTCACCAACATACCCTAGCTTCTCTTTGTTCTTTTTCCATGATTGCTCACAGAAAGATTCCATACCTTGAACATTAATGATGTTGGTGGCAACATTCCTGGCATCTTTCCATTTTGCAATCACACTTTGTTCTATCTCAAGTTGTGTTTTAAGAATTTCTTCTCTTTGTAACACGTTCTCAAGTTCCTTCTTAGCATCCCTACTAACACATCTCATTTTCTCAAATTCAATGAGCTGTGCTTCTAACATTGCATTCCTATCACTTAAGAGCAAATTAGTCTCTTTTATTCTTGAATTCTCTTTGGTAAGTGATTTAAGAGTAAGACGCAAATTATATAGTACAGTAGACATTTGATTTACTGCACTATCGCATTCCTCTTTAGAAAGATCAGAAAGATTAGTAATTGTTACCTGGTTGCTTGAGGAGCTTGCTTCCTGCTCATGATTGTTAGTCATAAGAGCCAAGTTGACATACTCAACATCATCATCAGAATCTTCACCATTACCAGCCCAATCATACTCCTGAGACAGGAAAGCCTTTTCTTTTTGCTTGAGAAGTTCAAAGTATTTCTTTTTATAATCAACAGGCTCAAATTTCCTGTTGCCCTTCTCAATCTTGGGCTTTCTGCAGTCTCCAGCAAAGTGACCAAGCATTCCACAATTGAAACATTTAGATTTAGACTTTTCAATCCAGTTACTTTTGTTAGGTTGAAAGTCTCTCCTTGGTGGCCTTGCTTCTGAGTTTCTCTTGAACTTGAACTTAGAGAATTTTCTTGACAGAAAAGCAATGTGTTCATCAATCTCATCTAAGTCATCCAAGTTGGCTGGTTCTGATTCTTCTTCTTCCGTCATCTTGCCTTTACCCTTGCTAACATCACTCCTACAACTAGCTCGACTAGTTGTGGCCTTTGCAGCTTCTTCATTGTCATCTTCCAGTTGGTTCACAGATGCAATCAATGCAACAGATCCACCTTTCTTCTGTACCTTTTCAATTTCTTCATCTTGCTCCATTTCCAACTCATATGTCTTCAAGGTTCCATAAAGCCTTTCAAGAGTGTAGTCTTTGTACTCTTGAGTGTTTCTGAGAGAAACAGTCATAGGCTTCCATTCTTTTGGAAGAGCTCTAAGAAATTTAAGGTTTGAATCCTTGGTTTGATAGATCCTCCCATACAACTTTAATCCATTCAAAAGCTTTTGAAACCTACTAAACGTGTCATTTAGGGTTTCACCAGCTTTAAAATGAAAATGCTCATATTGTTGTATAAGGAGCTGCATCTTGTTTTCCCTAACTTGCTCAGTACCTTCACAGAGAGTTCTAACAGTGTCCCATACTTCTTTGGAGGTTGTACAGTTTATGACATTGTCAAACATCTCTTGCTCCAAACCATTAAACAGAATGTTCATGGTTCTTTTATCTTTATGGACTTCTGCAACATCTTCAATAGTCCATTCTGAGACAAGTTTTGGAATTTCCACATCAGGAGCATCATCTGGCAGTCCAACTCTAGATGCAAACTTCATGGGAACGTGTGGACCTTTCTCAATGCAGTCTACATATCTCTCATCCATAGACATGAGATGTAAATGCATCTTTACTTTCCAGTGAAAGTAATTGTCCTTATCAAGAACTGGTATCTTTACACATGCATCCTTCTTCACCATGGCTTCTGTTTTTGGTCTTGATCTTCAAACTTCTTGTATGTTAGAAGCTTGCTTTGATACCAATTGTTAATCCCAAATGACCTAACAGAATTGTAGAAGGGGGGGGTTGAATACAATTCTTGATATTTCTTAAACTTAAAACAACTTACAAATAAAAACTGAACTTAAAGTAAAAATCACAAGCACATAAATAATTTCAGTTGGATTGTGTGATGATCCAACTGAAGTGATTTTTATTGCGGAAATAATCTGTGATACAAAATGTACACAGCTGCTCAGTTACAAGATTGTAGAGAAGTATGCTCTCAAAGATAGCTAATACAAACTATTTGTTTTTCTTCTCTTATCTTTAAAGTAACTGCTACACTTGGTTATAAATACCCAAGTTTACAATTCTACGTTTGGCTAAACTAAAGAACAATAGTAGTAACCATCAGTAGCTTGATTTTCATTCCTTTTGTCCAATGGTCCTTGGAGATCTTTGCTTTTGTCCTCATGTTTATTTTAATCATTCCCAAGAGCCTTATTGGAAATTGGAATGTTTCCTTATTTCCACTAACCATTTTGATGGCTTCCAATGCAAAGTACACTTCCATATCTCCTTTAGATCTGTTCAGTAAACTGTCACTATCACTTTGTCAACTGTTCAAAAAGCAATAGTGATTCGTTGATAGCAGGGAGATGTGTTTCGTTGATAGCTTTATTCTTCATTCCGTTGATGGTGTTTCCTTCGTTTCGTTGATGGTGTTTCCCTCATTTCGTTGATGGGTAAACTCCATACCGTTGACAGAGTGATCTTCATACCGTTGACATGTCTTCACTTAGGCAAAATTACAAGGCATAATATATTTACAATTAACCAACCTATTTTGCCTATCTAGTACTTAGTCAACATGACTTAGAAAACCTATCTAATACATACAACAAAATGCATATCAAACTGTGAAGTATTGTACAGTGCAATTGCTACATTACTCATTTCGTTGATGAGCTTCCTGTCAACGGAATGCTGCAAAGCATGCCATTTCGTTGACAGCTACAAAATGACTTTACACAAATTCTACTAAGTATTTTATGTTTATCATCAAGAACAACATATTCCTAACAATCTCCCCCAATTTATGACTGATAGAATAACAGCCATAAATCAAGAGACTTGATGATAACAAAAACACTCAGATACATTATAAATTACAAAAGTAGAAAATGCATTAAGCTTCATAATATTTTGAACAAAGTACAAGACTTACAAGACTGATGCCCAGAAATGCTCCTCTAGCACATGATTCATCTTGGTCTTCTTTGTGGCATAGTCTTCTTCCCTCTCTTAGAGTTGTTTTCCTCAATCTGGACCTGTAGCCTTCTGTAGAAGATCTTCTCTTCCTCATCTTGATCACCAAGCTTGGATTGCATAAACTTTAGAGTTTGATTAGATGCCTTATCCAGCTGGTCTTCCATCCCGAAGAACCTTCTGCAGTTGTCCTTGTCCTTAAATTCCATCATCCAGTAAGGTTGAAGATGGATCTTCTTTCCTGTTGAGGGCACTCTAAGCATTCTGGGAAGAGCCTCAGGCTTGTTCCAGCTAGCCTTTATTTGACTTTATCTTCAATATTGTAATACTATGTAAGGTTCATTAGTACAAGGTCATTACTGAAAACATATACCTGGTAAAAATAAATTCATATAACTTGGTGAATTTGAATTTCAGAGCGAAGACAAGTGTATAATGTCTAGACATGAACATGTAAGTTTAAATTGATCAACTTATGTTGACATGTTATCTTCTCTATTGCATATATTGAGTCGGAGGGAATGCATGTGTTAAATATATGCTAATAGATAAAATGGTCTAAACGTTAGAATATTTGTATACCACCAGGTTTCAAGAGAGAAATCTTTTAGAAAGAGAACTGAGAGAACACTTCAAAATATTAATTTAGTTATTGCATGTTTTAACTCCTAGAAAGTGAATTTTTAATAACAATCAGTATGCAAGTATAAATATTTTAAAGAATCTATTTCAGAATCTTGGTTCGAGTTTTTAAATTTTTTGTATGAATCTTTCTAAAGTTAAATGACAATTGAACTTTGATTAAGAAAAATCTAGAATTGAAATGTGAATATGTTGTTATTTTATAAAAACAAGTATTTTATTTTTGGAATCTCTTTTTGAATTTCAGTTTTCTCACTACAAATTGGTTTACTCTTGAGCCTTACAATATATATATATATATATATATATATATATATATATATATAGTTCGCGTCACAACTATTTTTATTCCTAGATCTTCTTGAGATGTTGCAAGTAGAAGTGGCAAAATGTGATTTAGTCTATCATATCTAAGTAAATAACTGATCTGAAAATTGTTGATATATCCGTTGTTTTCCTACTATTATTTAGTATATCTTACAGTTGCAACAATAAATAGTCTAATATCAATTTATGTCAAACAGTATTGAATTAAAACAAGTTCAAAATGAGAGGCACTTGATATATGTTTGTCTATAATTATAAACTTTTCTATTTGGGTATAATTTTTGTACTTAGACATAGGTGATTGCTATCTATCATGTGTAAAAAAACTAATCAGAATTAGCTCATTTTTTCTTGCTTAGTCTCCAAGTTTTCTATTTGAAAAAGTAATGATTAAGAGTTATTACTTAGCAAAAAAAATGATTAAGAGTTATTTAATATTTGATACATATTAGGATTTGTAAGTGTCTCCCTCGAGGATACGTGTTACCACTTGTTGGTTATTTTAGCCTATTTCTCAATATTGTCCTCTATCAACTGGTAGGGTATGGTATAACAGAAGAGACAATTCCTAATCCTTTTTTGATGTACCAATGTTCAACCCAAATTCCTAGCCTTGTGGAAGATTGTTACAAAATCACACATAATCGAGAAGAAAGTACAAACTAGTAGTTGTTTTTTTTTTGGACAAGGACAATTACAAGATATATATATATATATATATATATATACACACACACTTTGCCTCCACAGTGGAGGCTCAAACCCTCGACCTTTTGTTACCAAAATTGCTAGGGATACACTGTTGTTGCGTAGTCTTAAATAACATTTTGTCTTATATCGATCATGTGGTTGTCAAGGTTCAGAATTTAAAACTTGATATGAGTTCTTCATTGTACCCAATTTAACTGGTATCCTTATGCAATCTTATTTACATAAGTTGGCCTATTGGGTAGTCGTGAAAATAGAATGTGAATTGTTGAATGATGATTTATGAGAAATTCGAGATGAACTTATCAAAGCTATTTGATCATTTTATGCATCAAGATTTCAATACCTATATCCTTTTATGCATTATGAACACTTCGGAGATGAATTAAGTGCTTGTTTATAATAGAATAATTGTTTTGGAGTCCAGTATGTTAAGTTTAATATGTAATGAGGTACAAGTGCATTATGTGGAGATCTGCAAAGTTCCGATGTGGAGATCAAGATGAACACTTATAAGTTTTAATGAATAATATTGTAGTGAAGATGAAAACTTATTTGTTTTATTGATCAAAGAAGTAATTACAAAACAGTATGTATAAATTTTACCAAATCTCTTACAAAAAGCAATGTTCTTGGGAGCTGCCAACTCTGTATATAACTAATACAAAACAACTCTCTCTAAGTCCTAAAATACATACACTTTGTCCCTCTCTCTAAACCCTAATATAGATAGGTGTACACAGTAACACACACTAATAGAAGAGTATATTTACAGCTATCTATTGAATAAACGCTAGTAGAAGAGTATGTCACAGTCCTGATCTGTTTAGTTGAGGTATTGATCTTTCCTGTCAGTTATCAATTACCAATTCGAACATATACCCTGAGATCCCGTCCTGATTTTACATGCAAGCGACTAACTTTTGGTACTGTACTCTAGACTCTGTCAAGTATCAATTATAAACTCTGACATTTGGTGGTTCTTTTGTGATGATGTCTTTAGTCTCTGATGAGTCTTGAGACTCTGATTTACTTTATTGGAATACACTTCTACTCTAGACTTTGTCTACTCTATTTTACTATTGACTAAAGTACTCGGCAAAGTTATAATTTTCCAACAACTAAGTTTTATTCTCTAATTAATAAAATCATTAAGAATAATTGTACCAAGACTACTATTTTGTTTTAAGCTATATTTATCATCAAAACATGAAAATTTCGTCACAGATAGTAAATATTACTTTGTCAAAAATTAAAGTAAGTATTAGAAGTATTTTCCTTCTATTGGATTTTTACTTTTCTCTAGGTTTTGGGTTATATCCATTAATTGACTGTGTTAAATATCTTGAATTAGTGATTTCTTAAGTAATTCAATGGATTATCTGCGTTCTAACTTTTGGCTCGATCCTCGTGTTAACCTTTCCTACATTAAGTTGCACACTTAAGGTGTTTGAGTAGGGAAAATACACATGTCATCCAAAACACATATTGTATAGTCATGAAACATTGTGTCATAAAACATTCGTTATGAGTTATGCAGAGCATATTGACATAGACTATGAAGAGAGAGCTGAATTACAACTCATTGAAACCACTTACATGACAGATGTGTCATGCACAGTTATAGAAATCCCATATGGACCTGAATTGTTTAAAACAAATAGTTGATTAAATCGAACTTATCATTTCACAAAATCTTTTTGAGTCTCCTTCACATGCAAATCTATGCAAATCAACTTTTACAATTCTTTGTGCTCGAGTTGTGCTGAGCATATTTATCGCTTTTGTTTTGTGTCTTACATATTTTTCATCTTTTCGTAAAATTAGGTCCTTCGACAAAAAAAAATGATTTTAGGCCACTGTGGAATTGAGAAAAGTAATATGAATTAGGATTAAAGGAATATCATTGGCTACTTAATGTTAAGAACCAACTCAACTAAAACCTTAAAAGGGAGGCCTTAAATGGCACATATATTATTCAATACAACCCCTCAATCGTAAGAGGGAGACAACATAAATCCACCAAACAGACGACACACAAATATATTCTTGTAAGAGTGGACATACAGACAACACATGAATATATTTAAATATTGGGGGGTAGGAGGGTTCGAACCCGTGTCCTACCCCTAAATTGAGCTATGATACCGTGTTAATAACCAACTAATCTAGAAGTTTAAGGTGTAAGAGGGAGACCCTAAATGGCTCATATATTATTCAACACTTAGTACTTTCGAAGGTACGCTATTTTTCACACGTGTGTTAAAGTTTCATGTTGTGTTATAATAAAGTTGATAAAACTAATTGACTGTTGAGATTTTCTCAAACTTTGTGGGTGAAAAATACACCCATCCATCATATTTCTTCTTGTTCACAGCTAAGAAAGCCAAGAACCCAGGACACTGGTTTAAAATTTATTATCAACTTCTATCATGCAGTACATTTAGGGAAAATAAATTCATTCGTCACTCAACTATTGGTTTTTTATTGTTTGGGTCCCTGAACAAAAGATTTTTTATTTCAGGTAATTTAACTTTTCAATTTCTGATTAAAGTTCTTCCCGTTAAAAAACGATGGACGTTAACTGATGTGGCTGATGTCAAAATTTGTTAGGCTCAAGACATGTCTGAATATCACCATTAACAAGCCTAAGCTATGTGACTATGTCACACTACATGACCTAGTGAATTCTGTCACTGTGATATAGTATAGGTCTCTCTATGTACTTGTCTTGCTCTCATGAACATTAGCTTGATCATGTATGCTCAGACTTATAATGATCTTAGTAGGTTTCTTGCAATCTAGAATGTATATAGGCCATTAAATAATTGTCCTGGTAGAAGTTCAGAAATGTTCATGCAGCAGGATAGAGATGAATAAGGCTCTGAAGAAATAAGTTGCAGAAATTTGTCTAAGGCATTATATAGCAAAGTCAGAAGAAAGCTATGTCGTGAAGTCACCAATATCCATGTCGAGAAGTGCTATATCGCATAGTCGATTTTGTACTATGTCGAGAAGTCGTCAAGACTCATGTCGTGAAGTGTTGAAGTCAGCAAAGTCAAAGATGCCTAGATCGTGAAGTCCTCAAATGGCTTATGTCGCATAGTCATCAAATGACCTATGTCGCATAGTCCTCAAATGGCTTATGTCGCATAGTTGTCAAATGACCTATGTCGCATAGTCATCAAATGGCTTATGTCGTATAGTTGTCAAAAGACCTATGTCGCATAGTCATCAAATGGCTTATGTCGCAAAGTCTTCAAAGGCCATATCGCGTAGTCTTCACAAGGGACATCGCGAAGTCGGGAATGAAGTGGAGTTCACGATATCAACACTTAGTCGTTTACAACAAGACAAATCAAGGTACAGAACCAAGAATCAAAAGAGACAAATACTGAAGCATTTGTTCTGGCAAGGTGGTCCAAAGAACAGATGGCAAATCTACAGCTAAACTTGGAGAGAAAGATAAGAGACAAGCAGCTACAGAAACGGGAAAGACTCCGAAAAGCAGGTGGTCCTTCCTGACACAGTGAACTTCTTATGGCAGGACAAGTTGGACTTTCAGAAGGGGTAGCTGTGTAATATTGTGTGTGCCTAGTTTGTATAGGTTAATATATATATTGTGCACACACCATTGTAAGCTGTAAGAGAGATACACAAGGTTTTATTTCAAGCACTCTTTTCTCTGTAAGCAAGCAAGACACAAACTGTTCTTGTTTAGAAGCCAGAAATTCATTTGTGAATTTTTGGAAAGCTGTAGTATTTAATTTACTTAATACAAAGTAGATTAAAGTTATTGTGTGTGTTGTTTACTTTCTGCATATAACATAGCATAATCATATACAGTTTATATTGTGTTTCAAGAATCTAAAAATATATCAAACTATCCATTCACCCCCCTCTGTCTAGTTTATAGTAGTATTCATTTCTAACAAGTGGTATCAGAGCGGGCTGTTAACATACAAACAGAAAAAGATCAAGAATGAGTTCACAGAAACTAAGGAGTATCAAGATTCCTCCCTTCAACAAGGAGCACTACAGCTTATGGAAGAAGAAGATGTTACTGTTCATCAAAGCTTCTAATCCCATGTATTTAGACTTACTAAAGCATGGTCCCTTTATTCCAATGATTGAGATTGGTGAAACAACAGTAGACACTGAGATAATACCAGCAAGGCATGTTCCTAAAGACCCCTCAAAATACACTGATCCTGAAAAGAAGAAAATAGCACTGGATGGACATCTTCAACTTATCATCTGTGAATCTATGGATTTCAACATGTATGGTACTGTTGCCCACTGCAATAGTGCAAATAAAATGTGGGATCTCATAGAAGTGCTATGTGAAGGAACTCCTGAGGTAAGGAAGAACAAAAAGAAGATTCTGGTCTCACAGTATGAAGCATTCATGGCTCAACCAAAGGAGGGAATCACATAAGTATTTGAGAGATTCAACAAGCTGATAAATGAGCTCAAACTCTATGACAAACACTATGAGACAGAAGAGCTCAATATGAAGTTCTTACTAACTCTTCCAGATCACTTGGAACCAAGAATCTCTTCCCTTAAAGAAAGAGATCTAACAAAGATTGGTTTTGATGTGCTGTATGGTGTTTTGAAGACATATGAGTTAGAGCTGTTTCAAAAGAGATCTATTCAAGCAAAGCAAGGATTAATGTCCAATACCTCTTGTGCCCTTATTGCTAACAATCTAGGTCAAAGAATGGAATCTCTAAAAGTCAGTCAAGTCAAGATTGAGGAACTGGAAAGTGATGACACTGGTGATGAAACTCAGGTTGTGTATGATTTACCTGAGGAGGATGAGTTCTACAGCATAGATGAGCTGGACAAGATGAAAAACAAATCTTTTGCCTATATGGCTAGGAGATATCCTAACATCAGGTTTAAGAGGAAGCAGCCATTCATGTCTAAATTCAATAGTACAAATGCCAGTGGTTCAGGTAGCTCAAACTCTTTCAACAAAGGAAAAGGGATTGCTGGTGCAACTAAGGGAGGATACAAATCTGGGAGTGTGGATAGGTCCAAAATAAGATGCTACAACTGCAATGAACTTGGGCATTTTGCCACAGAGTGCAAAAAGCCTAAACAGGTCAAAAAGAATAAAGCATTCTTAGATCTTGAAGCCAAGTATGAAGCTCTACTCAAGAAACAACAAGGTAAAGCTTTTATTGCTGAGGGAAAGTGCTGGGATGACTCTGATGAAGAAGAAGAACAAGAGTACTCAAACTATGCCTTGATGGCATTTTCTGATGATGGTGACTCTTCAAGTCAGGTACCTACTCTTACTTCTCTTGATATGACTCCCTTTCAATACAAGCAGACTGTTGAAGACATGAGTACTGAAATGTTTAATATTCATACTAGCATGTTAGTTGCTAATGAAGAAATTGACAGGCTAACTGCTAAGAACCTTGAGCTTACAGAAAAGAATGAGGAACTTGAGTTAATTGTGGTGAGCCTTGATGGTTTGAATAAGGAGATTGAGTATCTCAAAAACAAAGTAATTTGTGCTGAACAAATAGAGAAGGCACTTATAGAGCAAATTGCTGAAAATGAATTAAAGCTAAGAAGTTTCAAAAACTCATCTGAGCTTATTCAAACCTATCACAAGGAACACACTGAAGATTGCAAGGTTGGAGTTGGTTTTGACTATGAAAATGATAAAGGAAGGAAGAAGGCAAAGGGAAAAGGAAAAGAATCTTTTACAAACAAAAATGCCCCAACCATTCTGTCTAGTGTTGAAAAGCCCATCTTCAAAAAGAGTGTTGTTGAGTTTGATGAAGAACTATTGATCATCAAACAACAACTTCTTGAAGAAGATGAGGCTGCCAAAGACACTTCTTCCTCTCCTGAATCTGTCAGTCAGAAAGAGACCAAAGACAACCTTGTCAAGAGTGCTAAAGTAAAGAAAGAAGTTGTTAAGAAAAAGAAACAAAACAGAAATGGTAAGGTAGGTGTCAACAAGGGTAACAACTATGCTTATGTGCCAAATGCTCCCAGGAAACAATGTCAGAAATGCCTATCTGTTAATCATTTGACTCATAAGTGTAGTAAGCCTGAGATTGCTGAAGTTGATAATCTGAGTAACCATTCTACTAGCATAAATTCTAGTCATGATTCTTTCTGTGGTAAGCCAAACTGCATGACATGCTATGTGACTGTGATTGCTAACTGTTTATCTCTTAAGCATAAACTTGACTTTGCACAATCCTGTGAATCACACACACATGTACACACTCACAGGACAGGATCCCCAATCAAAGGTGAGAGGGTGAAAACTTCATGTGAGCCTAAGAGTGTAAACTCCAAAGCCATAGAAAAAGTGAAGTCTCCTACTCTGAGGAATGCAATTTATGACAAAAGAATTGTTAACAAAAATGTTTCTAAATCAACTGGACCCTACCAAGTGTGGGTACCAAAAACAACTTAGTTACTTTGTGAATGCAGGGCAATAGGAATAAAAGAGTCATATGGATCTTGGACAGTGGATGCTCAAGTCACATGACTGGTGATATAGCCCTGCTATCACATTTTGAGGAAAAGGCTGGCCCATCAGTAACCTTTGGAAATGACAACATTGGTTATACAATGGGATATGGCAGTGTTAAATCTGGAAATGTCATTATTGAAGATGTAGCATTTGTTGAAGGACTGAAGCATAATCTCTTGAGCATTGGACAATTTACCAACAGGGGTTTCAAAGTGGAATTTGATGAAGATCATTGTTCAATCTCAAAAAGAGAAAGTGGTGAAGTTGTTCTAACTGGTGTGAAGAAAGAAAGCCTGTTTGTAGCTGATCTCAAGGCTGCAGACAAGGGAGAAATTTGTTGTTTCTACACTAAAGCCACAAATGAGGAATTCTGGATATGGTACAAGAAACTGTCTCACTTGAATGTTCAGGCAATGAACTCTCTAACCAAGAGAGAACTCATCAGGGATTTGCCTGCCTTGGAGTTTGTGCAAGATGGAGCATGTGAAACTTGTTAGAAAGGAAAGATTAAAAGATCAAGTCACAAGAACAATTTGCTCAATACAAACTCAAAACCTCTGCAGCTAATTCACATGGATTTATTTGGCCCTGTGAATGTAATGTCCCTTTCCAAAAAGAAATATGCTCTAGTGATGGTTGATGATTATTCAAGATATACTTGGGTGGAATTCCTATTCTCCAAGGATGAAGCACCTCAAGTCATAATAGAGCATATCAAGAGAGTTGATAGAGAAGCACAAAGCACTGGTTCCTCTGTAGTTTCTTTGAGAAGTGATAATGTGACTGAGTTCAGAAATTCAACATTGTATGAGTTTTGCAAAGATAAAGGAATTTCTCAACAATTCTCAGCTCCTAGAACACCTCAACAAAATGGAGTAGTTGAGAGAAAGAATAGAACTCTCATTGAAGTTGCAAGGACAATGATGTTGGATGCAAAGCTACCTACTAGCTTTTGGGCTGATGCTGTTAACACAGCATGCTATTTGCAAAATAGAACATTGATCTATAAGAAGTCTGGCAAAACTCCTTGCTCATTGATGACTGGAAAAAGAGCATCCTTCAAGCATCTGCATGTTTTTGGAAGCAAGTGTTTTGTGATGAAGGATACCTCTGAGCATGTTGGAAAATTTGATGCAAAGGCATTTGAAGGTATCTTCATTGGATACGCTCTGGAAAGGACAGCATACAGGGTGTTTGTACCTGAGCAACACAAAGTCATGGAAAGCATGGATGTTACCTTTGATGACAAGAAAACTCCTGGACTTAAAACAAGTGATCAAGACAGTATGCCATTAAGATTTGAGAATCAAGGTTATCTTGAGGATTCTGAAAGTGAAGATGGACCACCTGTTCAAACTGTTCTAGAAAATGAAATTCTTGAAGTTCACAATCTTCTTCAAACACCTGTGCAAGGGTTCACAAACACAGGGGGAGTAGAAGAAAATGCATCTGTCAACCAAAATGAGCTTGGAACAGACCAAGGAAATGAACAGGGGCACACAAGGAAATGGGACAGAGCCCACACTAGGGATCAAATCATGGGAGATCCTGGTGAGGGAGTTAGAACAAGAAGGGCAACAATGAATACATGTCTGTATAGCTGCTTTCTGTCACAAGAGGAACCTAAAGTAGTTGAAAAAGCTTTGAAGATTTCTGATTGGATTGTTGCCATGCAAGAAGAATTGAATCAATTTGAGAAAAACAAAGTATGGGAACTAGTGCCACCTCCAAAAGGAAAGAATTTTATTGACACCAAATGGGTGTTTAGAAACAAGATGGATGAAGAAGGAGTGGTAATTAGAAACAAAGCAAGGCTGGTTGCCAAAGGATACTGTCAGCAAGAAGGCATTGATTATGATGAGACATTTGCACCTGTAGCAAGACTGGAAGCCATCAGAATCTTCCTGGCTTTTGCAGCTCACTCAGACTTCAAGGTGTATCAAATGGATGTGAAAAGTGCATTTCTCAATGGTGATCTTGTTGAAGAAGTTTATGTGTCTCAACCACCTGGTTTTGAGAATGAAGACTTCCCAAACTTTGTGTATAGACTGCTCAAGGCACTCTATGGACTCAAACAGGCACCTAGAGCCTGGTATGAAACTCTATCTCAATTACTTCTTGAGCATCAATTTACCAGGGGTATAATTGACAAAACCCTATTCTTCAAGAAGCATGGAAATGATATCATTCTTGTTCAAATCTATGTGGATGATATCATCTTTGGCTCTTCAAATGAAAAACTCTGTGAAAGGTTCTCTAAGTTGATGCAAAGCAAATATGAGATGAGTATGATGGGAGAATTAACCTACTTTCTAGGTTTGCAATTACATCAAAGGGAGGATGGCATCTTCATAAACCAATCAAAGTATGGCAAAGATCTTTTAAAGAAATATGGTTTAGAAGAGTCATCTCCAGCAAAAACTCCTATGTCCACTGCAATCAAGCTTGATGAAGACAAGAAAGGCAAAAGAGTAGACATCAAGGTTTACAGAGGCATGGTTGGATCACTACTCTATCTCACAGCTAGCAGGCCTGATATCATGTTTGCCACATGCCTTTGTGCAAGGTTCCAGTTTGATCCCAAGGAATCTCACATGATGGCTATCAAAAGGATTTTCAAATATCTGAAAGGGACTCCTAATCTTGGGCTATGGTATCCAAAGGGAACTGGGTTCAACCTGGTTGGTTACAAAGATTCTGATTATGCTGGATGCAGAATTGACAGGAAGAGCACCTCTGGAAGCTGCCAATTCTTAGGTCAAAGGTTAGTGTCCTGGTTCAGTAAGAAACAACAGTCCACAGCAACATCCACAGCTGAGGCTGAATATATTGTTGTTGGAAGTTGTTGTGCTCAATTGCTTTGGATTAGAAATCAACTCATGGATTATGGACTAGTGTTAGAACACATTCCTCTAATGTGTGATAATACTAGTGCAATATCCACAGTTGCCAATCCTGTTAATCATTCTACTACAAAGCACATTGAGATTAGGTACCATTTCATTAGGGAACATGTTGCAAATGGTACCATAGAAGTCTCTTATGTTCCAACTGAGAAACAATTAGCTGACATATTTACTAAACCTCTGAATGAAGCTGTCTTCAACAGACTTGTGAGTGAAATTGGAATGCTCAATCCTTCATTTAGTTGTTCTAAGTAAGTATGCTAGTTAATTGTTGCAGCAGTAAATTTTCACTGTATCTAAATGCTCTATTTATTTGGAGTGAAAATTAGTTGTGATATGATCTATAAATATTTCAGTATTTTACTGCATATTTTTTCAAAATCATATTTGGTTGTGGAGTTGTGAGCTTTTGAGACATCTCGATATAGATGATTTTGAGAGTTCACGACATAGTACAAATCAAACAGACTTATATCGCAAACTGTTAAAATTGTGAGACTTTGCGATATAGTTCATTTCATGAGTTTGCGACATAGTTCATTTTAATGACTTTGCGACTTAGAATAACTATATCGACAAGTCTCTATATTTGACAGAATTTTGATTTAAATTTATTTTATTTCAATTTTTGATTTAAGTCTGACAAAATCTTAAAATTTCAAAAAGAGAGTTTTAGACAGGGTATTTTAACTATATCGCAAAGTCATCCAAATTCTGATATCCTCAAGACTTTGCGACATAGTTCAGTTCAGGACTCCGCGATATACTTTGCAAGACTTTGCGGTACAGGCTATTTTTGACTTCGCGACATACAAATAGACTGTACAAATTCATAACTCCATATCGCAGTGTCTCTCTCATATAAATACTCTTTTCTAACCGTTCACAACTTTTCATCTTGTCTATTGCTCTCAATTCTCAAACCTAAGCTTAAACTCTCTACTCTCTTCTTCACTCTCTCTTTTGAAATGGCACCCAAATCTCAAACAGCTCCCTCTTCAAACCCTTTAACCATTCCCAAAGAAACAAATCTTCTCACCATTCCCTCTGAGGCTGAGGCTAACCCAAGGTACAAGTGTTTTGTACGGTTTTTGAACACTTCCTACCTACGCCAAGCCCTAACCCTGAACCCTACCTTGTATGTTGATGTGTTGGAAGGATTCTAGAGAACGGCGTTGGTTTCAACAATGGCTAGGGAAGATGGAACTTCATTCCAGGAGGTTAATTGTTCAATTGGAGGCAAACACTTCCAGTTTGGGGAAAAGGAAATCAATGAAGCTTTGGGGTTCAAGGTGGAGGGTCATGACCAAGAAGCTACTGATGCTCAAATTGTAGACTTCATGACCTTCATTCAGTATGCTGATGAGATAGATACTGGAAAGCTCAATAAGAAGTTTGTGAGGAGGGAGTGGTCATTTCTGTTTGACGCACTCCAGAAGGTGTTTCTATGCAGGAAGACAGGATGGGACCATATCAGTCACATTGCTGTGAAGCTAGCCTACTCCCTGGCCAACAACCAGGAGATCAATGTGGGAGCCATAATTCTCAAGGAATTGGCTCAGAGGCTAGGCAGGACCGTTCGTGGTAGAGGTAATGATATCTTTTATCCTCGCTTTATACAGTGTATTTTAAATTACCTTGATGCAAATATACATGAACTTAAGGGTATAGATAACAATAAAATGGCTTATTCCAAGTCCATGTCCAAGATACTATTTGGTTCATTGGACACAAGGAATCATGTTGATGTGAGGCTAAGTGTGACCCAGCATATGTAGGACACATTTGAATCATATCAACTTGCTAAGCCAATATACCATGCTCTTTCCTGGACAGGGGAGGCTGAGACTGAAGGAGCTACATAGTCTAACCCCAGCCTTCCCATCCCATCCAGTAACCCAATTGCAAACACCACTATAGAAGCTAGGCAGCCAAGTGCATCAGTCTCTCAAAAGATTGATGTTACTAAAAAGAAGACTAAGAAGAGAGCCTTAAAAGTGATACAAGAATCTGTAGAGATAGAAAGTGAGACTCCTGAGTCACCTCTCACCAGACACAGTAAGAAATCCAAATCTAAACCTACCACTGGATCCTCCCAACAGGATTCAGATGTGGAAAAAGGGGTACACCTATTACTGTCAATGGCCTCCCAACAGGTTATTGGCATTGAAAAGAGTAGTCTCCCCACTACAACCTGTACTGAGTCTGCACAGGATCAAGAACTCACTTTTGATCCTAGGAGAAATAAGGATGCTGACACATTGAGTGGAGAGCACATCACACTTGAAACTCCTCCTATTTCTCAGGGGGAGTTGCCACAATCCAATCTACACCACACTTCTCTTCCAGAATCTACATCTAACATTTCTTCTCAACAGATTAGTCATTCACATGACTTTTCTGAAATTGATCAATCACAATCCAACACTGTGATTGAGCTAAACTCAAGTGACATGGTGCATGGCACTGTGCTCACCACCCAGGAACCACATCTAGTTGGTCAGGGAATGCATGCTGGGGCATATCCTAATGACACCAACAAAAACATGGAGGATTCACCAGTTTTAACTGGAGACTCTATGCCAAATTCTCCCATCCTTAGGGATGTGGAACTGTCTTCACAGACAAATAGGGCTGATGTTGTAACACATCCCATTTCAATGGAGACAACATCAGACTCTACAGCCATTCCAAGGCTGGAGGAGACTCAAAATCTCACATCTCATAAAGTGCCTAGCACTAGCTCTCACTTGGCTCAGGCCACTCTGTCAGAATGGCTGAAGCCTGTGCAACATGACAGGCCTTCAGGATCATCAACTGTGCCTTTCAAAATGACAGAAGAAGCTATTCAAGATCTCCATGTGGCACAGATTGATGAGTTCTCAAAAATATCTCAACACCTCCTCACCTCAAACTTGCCAAATGCTGATTATGAGGCTATTCTTCTTTGCCACAAGGAGGATGTTACAGCTCAGCAGGAGAAGATAGTGGATGCAGCTGAACCAGAGGGGAATGTGGATGCCTGGTTAGATGCTAAGAGGTCTATCAAACTCAAGGATGCCCTAGCTTTTCTGAGAGAAGATTACCTCACCTCTCTAGGCTCCAATGCAAAAGATCTCTCTCCTGCTGCAGTTTATGATGCTGTAAATGATGTCTACAAGAATCAATTGAAGGCTCTGCACTATCTTGGGAAAGGGCTTCAATCAGAGATTTATTCAATCCAGGAGGAGACAGATAGATCCCTCACTCAGCTAAGAAACTCATATCTCTCTGATTTTCCCAAGGTGGATGGCATCCTCAAAGAAATCCAGAAAACCAATTCTAATGTCAACATGATGGATCTCTCTCTAGCCATGGTCATGGACAACATCAAGAAACTGGCTACAACATTGGAAAATCAAGTCAAGGCCAACATCAACTCTAATGCAATGCTGAATGTTATTTGGAAGAATCAATATGGTGACAAATTGGTGGATGAGGTTCCTATGTCAAACATCTCCAAATTTGACTTTGCCAAGATCAAGGATCAATCTCTCAATTCTTTCAAGTCTCAACAGCTATTCTCCAAGGTGGATGGTCTAGAAAGAGAAGTGGCCTCTCTGAAAGATGAAAACAGGATACTTGCTAAATCCTTAAACCAGCTCAATGACAAGCTGGATGACCAAGGCAACAACACCTCCAATATCCTGCTGGTGCAACAACAAATGCTGACTTCTATGATGAGACAAATGAACCTGCCTATCCCTGGGGAAGCTCAAGACATCTTGTCTGATTCCAAGCCTAAGGGGGAGAAACAAAAGGAGGTCATTCTGAAAAATAAAGGGGGAGTACCTGCCAAGCAATAGAAGCTCAAGGGCAAAATTTCTGAAGAAACAATCAAACCAATAATCCTTCCCCCTGTAGAGGTCATAAGTGCAGAAAGCCAGAAGAGCACAATCTCAACCACCTACTATCCATCCACAATGCCTAAAGACATCTCAACTCCTCAACCTGCTCAACCTACTCCCAATGCTAAACCTGTCAAAGCTACAGTTATCACAGAGGCCAAGCTACAGGAAGTTGCCAATTCAAACATCAATCATGATGAGGCCTTCCTGGAGTTTCTGAAAGCCATTTACAGAAATGCCCAAGAAGATGCAAGGGTTTACAGACAGAAGCTCAAGTAAAACATCAAGTACTTCACAGTTGCAGTAAGGAAAATCAAGGATGTCCATCTAAGAGAGATAATCATGGTGTGCAAGGACAGTTGCTTGTGGCACCTAGCATTTCAAACTCTAGAGAAACTGAGATTTACTGAGCTGTCAATCATTCTGGATTTGATTGAAAAGCATGGGATGAATAATGAAAGTCTTTATACTGACTTGAAGATGAACCAAAATCAAAGATTGCCTGAGGTTATATCCAAGACAAGGACAATAATTTACCAAAGTCTATCTCAAGACAACAATATTGACCAACTAGTAATTCCCTCAGACCTAACAATGAAGAACAATGCAAAGATCAACCAGGTGCTGCAAATGCTGAGAGCCAAGAGAGGAGTTAGGACAGCTGAGGAACTAGAAATGATTCACACTCTACAATCTTTTTTGATTCATAGAGTCATTCCTGAATCTGTCAAAGAAAAGAGCAAGAAAAAGGATGGTGAGGATGATGATGAGGAGAAAACCTACAGAAGGAGATCTCATTCAAGGAGTGATAAGGATGGACCAAGTGACAGTAGCAGGAGCAAATCTTCAAAGAAGACAAAAGGTGCTGATGATGACAAGAGGGATTCTAAGGGGACAAAGGAAACAGTCAAGAGAACAAGAAGTGGAATTCAGCAAGTCAAGGACTTTGCTAGCAGTACTTTAACCACAACACAAGACTCCAAGTCTAGGGTGGGTACTGTTAGCAATGATCCTCCAAAATCTTTATCCAAGACTTCTGAACCTGAATTGCCACAGAAGAAAAATGAAGCCATAAAAGAAATATCAAGAAAACACTTCCACAAGGTCACAACTAGTGGAGTGTTGCAGTGGACCAAGAGCAAAGGAATGAAGCTACTTCCAAATGATGTGGCACTAAAGACAAAGTCACCTTGTTCCAGAAAGTTACCTCTTGTGAAGCATATGAAGATCAAGAGTGTACCAAGAAGAATAAGGATAACAAAGAAAACTGGAAAACTCACAAATGTTGTTGGCATCAATGTGTTTCCACTAGATGAGGACTATGATGAAGATGCCCTAGCATTTTTGAGGGCTCAAAGGATCTTTGAAGTCAAAGTGAAGCTAGACCATCTAGAGATCAAGTACACTGATGGAAGAGAAAGAATAATGAAGCAAGGGGGATGGCAACATTTTGACACCTATGAGCAAGAAAGAATCAATGCCTTGTTAAATTTTGAAGAAAAGGAAGAAAGGTTGTGGAAAATAGAGATTGCCAGATTCATGAAGATGCACTCTGACTATAAAGAAAATCTAAAGAAGCTGAATGAAGAAAAGAGGTGTCAGAAAGAAAAGGAGATGGCTGAGATGGAAGAAAAAGCAAAGGAGCTGAGGAAGAAAGGGCTGTGCAGGGTAAAGCAAAATCCTTATACTGTGGAGTACAAAAATCTTTATGGAGGAAAAGGCAAGATAAGGATGGAGTTTATAGATTCATATGTGGAAAGTGCCCTAAGAACAGCAGCTGAAGATTTAGAAGGCTCTCCTCTCATAGAAGAGTTGATTGTAAGAGATGAAATTCTAAGAGCCATCTCTGATATGAAGAAGAATGAAGAAATAAGGAAGAAGAAAGTCTATGATGATTTCCTAGAGAAACAATTGGGAACTAAAGCTATGTAGCACAAGGAGAAACTCTGTTAGGCTAAGCTTTCAAGTTGTTATCAAACTCTGTTCATCTTTCGATCTTCTTTATATCTGTTTCTTTTTATGTTAGTTAGGCTTGTTATCAGACATGAAATTGTGCCTAAGGATCTTACTCACAATTTGGGGGAGATTGTTAGGCTCAAGACATGTCTGAATACTACCATTAACAAGCCTAAGCTATGTGACTATGTCACACTACATGACCTAGTGAATTCTATCACTGGGATATAGTATAGGTCTCTCTATGTACTTGTCTTGCTCTCATGAACATTAGCTTGATCATGTATGCTCGGACTTATAATGATCTTAGTAGGTTTCTTGCAATCTAGAATGTATATAGGCCATTAAATAATTGTCCTGGTAGAAGTTCAGAAATGTTCATGCAGCAGGATAGAGATGAATAAGGCTCTGAAGAAATAAGTTGCAGAAATTTGTCTAAGGCATTATATAGCAAAGTCAGAAGAAAGCTATGTCGTGAAGTCACCAATATCCATGTCGAGAAGTGCTATATCGCATAGTCGATTTTGTACTATGTCGAGAAGTCGTCAAGACTCATGTCGTGAAGTGTTGAAGTCAGCAAAGTCAAAGATGCCTAGATCGTGAAGTCCTCAAATGGCTTATGTCGCATAGTCATCAAATGACCTATGTCGCATAGTCCTCAAATGGCTTATGTCGCATAGTTGTCAAATGACCTATGTCGCACAGTCATCAAATGGATTATGTGGCATAGTTGTCAAATGACCTATGTCGCATAGTCATCAAATGGCTTATGTCGCAAAGTCTTCAAAGGCCATATCGCGTAGTCTTCACAAGGGACATCGCGAAGTCGGGAATGAAGTGGAGTTCACGATATCAACACTTAGCCGTTTACAACAAGACAAATCAAGGTACAGAACCAAGAATCAAAAGAGACAAATACTGAAGCATTTGTTCTGGCAAGGTGGTCCAAAGAACAGATGGCAAATCTACAGCTAAACATGGAAAGAAAGATAAGAGACAAGCAGCTATAGAAACGGGAAAGACTCCGAAAAGCAGGTGGTCCTTCCTGACACAGTGAACTTCTTATGGCAGGACAAGTTAGACTTTCAGAAGGGGTAGCTGTGTAATATTGTGTGTGCCTCGTTTGTATAGGTTAATATATATATTGTGCAAACACCATTGTAAGCTGTAAAAGAGATACACAAGGTTTTATTTCAAGCACTCTTTTCTCTGTAAGCAAGCAAGACACAAACTGTTCTTGTTTAGAAGCCAGAAATTCATTTGTGAATTTTTGGAAAGCTGTAGTATTTAATTTACTTAATACAAAGTAGATTAAAGTGATTGTGTGTGTTGTTTACTTTCTGCATATAACATAGCATAATCATATACAGTTTATATTGTGTTTCAAGAATCTAAAAATATATCAAACTATCCATTCACCCCCCTCTGTCTAGTTTCTAGTAGTATTCATTTCTAACAAAATTGATATTTAATTAGCTGGTTGCTGAATAGCAAAACATATATACAAATATTTCTCATGACTAATTATAAACATATGATATACATATAATCACATAATAGTGTAAAATTAGGCTTTAAAATTAGTTGGGGGGGGGGGGGGGGGAGGGGGCGGGTTATTGAGGTTCTCAGCGTTAATCCAAATGAATTTGTTTCAATTTTGTTCTCTTTCATTTGTAATTTTAAATAAAATTAGGATTTGTAGTTTGAAGGATGAGATAAATAATTGTTGAATTGATATAAATAGAATTATGGTTTGTAATTGTGAATGATTATGTAATTATGCGAGTTTTTAGGTATGAATGAATTTAGATAAAGTGATGAGAAGGAAAGGAGGTGGTGAGAGGGAGAGGACGAGAGGTGGAGGAGGGTGTGGTGGTGCCGCCGGTTAATCTGGCAGGCAGCCACCAATGTTTTTTCGTGGAGCGCAGAATTTGTATATATATATATATATATATATATATATATATATGGGTGTGTGTGTGTGTGTGTGTTTAGTATGTATATACATAAATGAGCTTGGGGGTTGATTATGGTCGAGAAAGCAAGATAATTTCCGGCCAATCACCACCGGAAATTATTAGATGCATGTATGTAGTGTATGATACGTATGTGGGTGCGAGTAAACTTAGATAGAAATAATTGTAGAAGTGGAAAATAAATTAATATTATAAAAATTTAAGTCATGTGACTGTCTTGTACTATTTTTTTGCCAGATATTGTCCAAATCAGGCATGAGATGTAAAAGTACCTGCCACATAAGTAAGATTCTAACGTCCACTAGAATCTTTTTTGACGGAAGGGTTTGATTCGGAAAAATTCAGAAATACAGAATCTTTTGTTTAGGACCCCGACAATAAAACAGTAAAACATCAATAGTTCAAGGATGAATGAATTTATTTTACCATACATAAATCATTGTTCTTGTTTCTTGTCCTGCTACACCACTCTACCATTACTGCAGTATATCGATTACACAAATTTTTTAAAGAAAATCAAAGTATATAAAATCATTTGACCGCATCTATATTTTTGAAAATTTAAAGGGAATGTTATGAACTTTTATTTCCTTGCATTTGACGCCTCTAGCGGTTAAGTTTCCTTATGCAATGTGAAAGTAGAACTCGATTAAGCTTAAAGTTCATTTGTTCAAGTATGAATTTGTAAATGAACATTGTCCAAGTCCATCACATTAATGTCTTGACATTGCAAAAAATCATTATTGGGTTATTGGGTTGTACTAACCTTTCTCCCCTTCTCCATTTATTCCTGCCACAGGCGGCAATGAGCAGGGTTCAAGATGGAACCAAGCAGGATGATTTGTTATATGATCAATTCAGTGAGAAGGATGACCTTTGGTTTGATTTTATGGCTGATACAGGTGATGGCGGGAACTCATCTTACAGTGTTGCACGGCTTCTTGCTCAACCTTCACTTCGTGTTCAGAGTGATAGTGTTGTCCTTAATCTTCCCCGTGCAAATTTGCTTATAATTGGAGGCGACCTTGCGTAAGCTTAAGACTCTGTTAATTAATTTCGATGTCGTTACAGTACTTGTACATCACTAACAATATTCTTTATAGGTATCCGAATCCTTCAGCATTTACATATAAGAGGCGGTTCTTTCGTCCCTTTGAATATGCTCTTCAGCCTCCTACATGGTATAAGGATGAGCATATAGCTGTAAACAAGCCAGAATTACCTTCTGGGGTATCTGATTTGAAGCAATACGACGGGCCTCAGTGTTTTGTGATTCCTGGAAATCATGGTTAGTCTTTTCTTCTCTCTGTAAATAAATGTCCGAACAGTTCTTGTTCTTCGTGTAATAGCTCTATTTTGGTTTTACAGATTGGTTTGATGGACTCCAAACCTTTATGAGGTACATTTGTCATAAGAGCTGGTTGGGCGGATGGTTCATGCCTCAGAGGAAAAGCTATTTTGCTATGCAGCTACCACGGGGATGGTGGATTTTCGGTCTTGATTTAGCTCTTCATGGAGACATTGAATAAATTCTTTAGTAGTGTGTGGGATGCTTTTATGTACATGCTTGGGCAGTCTTATGTATCTCTAGTTGGTGCCTTGTTATTGTTAGCAGCTGCTATTGAATTTGTACCATCTAAAGGGCGATGATTGGAATTATTCATGTTTCCGCACACTTGGCTGCAGCAATAATTCTGATGATGCTTTTAGAAGTGGGTGTTCAAACATGTATCAGGCATAAACTATTGGGAACTTGTGGTGAGTTTTGGTTTTTAAGTAGTTTCTTATGATTTAGATATCTTGTTTTCATGAGAATTTTATTATTATTTGCAATACTTATGTGAGCTTGTATCTCTACTGAAATTATAGACCTCTTTTGTTGTTAAGTTGTCGCTCTTTCACGACATCTATTGAAATGTGGATATATTGTATTTTTTGGATTATGCATTAATATTAAATAACGTGAGGCTGTCTGTCTACATTTGTTTCTTTTTTATTATGAGATGTAATTTGTTTTAGCTAAAAATTAAGATGATAATAATTTGAGAAAGGGACGCTATGATTATGCCAATAGTTTAATTCCTTCCATTTTTTCTGGAATCTAGTATGATGGTAATTTTTGAGTGTTGGGAATTATTATTTTTGTAACACTTGTTAATCATGCCTTCTCTTCACTCCGTATAGCGAATTACAAGGCATTCACACGCTTCCATATTAAGGAAAACGGCGATCTTGAGGTTTTTACGCTTGCAGTTGATAAGGTAAAAGTTGGCATTATATTTCCTATATTTCTGGAAGAAGAAATTAGCGCACATGTATGTATATACATTATAATCTAATTGCATGAAGTTGTGAAACATGTTTCTGTTAAGATGTATTTTTTTAATTTCAAAAAATGGTTTAACAGAACCCGCATAATAATTTTATTAGACTCTATATAGACTTATATAGTGCTCTAGCAGCTTATATACAACTCTGACCAATATACATTTCCTGAGGGAAGGTTTGGGATGTGAAGTTAGAGAGAGGAAGTGTAGTCGGAAAAAGTAAAGGATGGACGGAAATTGTTAAAAAACAAACTGATGTTTTAAGTGAAAATAAATAGGTCAAGTACTCTTATTTATGTCCCCCATTATTTAGAAGCGGCATTGCAATCATTTAAGGATGCAGTTCTTCTTGCAGCCATTTAAGGATGTAGCTCTTGCTTAGAAGGCGTCATGAAAAATGTAATATGGGTTTGGTCTCAAGTTCTTTCAGTGGAGGTCTTTATATAAAAATATACATTTGAATTCCCTTATAGAAGATTTTTACATTTTGTTACATGGACAGATTTTGTGTTAATTTACATATATGAAGAACAAATTGTTTGTATTGACATTCGATATATGGTGTATGATTTATGTGATCAGAAGTTGTATTAGTTAGTAGAGGAGTGGAATAAAAAATTGTCTTGTATATGGTCATCTGTTTTTGCACATGTTTATCGACACAAGTGCTGGAGATCTGGCCAATGTGTAATGTAGTTTAGATGTGGCCAGTTGATGTTGTAATATGTTGGTCTTGAATAGCATGTTTCTTTATACTTTTTGCGTATGGTAGGATATTCTTCTTGTGAATGTGTTTCTTTATACTTTTTCTGAAATCAAAGTTTGGAAAATGGTTTCCTTGTTTCCTGTTTAGCAACACATGGTTGACTAGAAAAAACAAGGGGGGAGGGGAGTTGAGATTAGTTGACTATTATTGTCTAGTTTGTCTTTTCAGTTTCTTATCTCAACTGAACAGTTTATGAACTGAATTGATGATCACAAATACGAACGAACATACATGCAGAAAAATACGTATACATATAATTTTATCGGCTTAAAACAAAATTTGTTTAGCTGGCTGAATCAGGAATTACTCACTTAACTCTTTTATTAGAGGAAAACGGCTTCTGCATTTGGGTGTTTATCAACAGATATAATACAGAGAGATAAATGAATGATCTAAAAAACATGAAAGTTGTAGTAAAATAATAAAATTAATATTGGAAATCTGTACATAAAAACTAATGTTGGAAAGCAGGGTCCGTGATGTTCAGTGACCACGGCCTCTAGGACTAGGTCCAGAGGCCAACATTTGAAGCCAACATGCCATTGAATTGGTGGTGTTCTTGTACATGGACATGGTGTATGTTTGAATATTCGAACCTTTTATATTATCCGTTAATACTCTCCCAGCATCAACACCGGCTATAGCAACAAGAAATAAAATCATAACAATGAAAATGAGCCTGCTCTTTTGCATGTTGATCAAACTGTTAAAGATGTGTGGTCCGAGTTGATAACTTAACACAAACACCGACAAAAATCCTGAATGTATGTGTTTTTTGTTTATGATGAGATGTGTGAAAGAATTGGTATGAAGAAAGGGGGGTATTTATAAGGATTGTGAGTAAGTGTGTTGGTAAAACCGGTTTGGCTTTATTTGAATGGAATCGGGGAAAATGCTACATTTTGACTTGACAAACCGGCTGCTTATACGTTTGTATTTGAATGGACTGCAATCAAATGTTGAACAATTATTTTTCCATTCTGGGCTGCTGGAATACTAAAATGTGATACCATGTTTTATAATTTACACAAGCTGCTTGGACGGCCATCAATATAAATCCCAAATGTTGTGCTGCAAGTAACGAGTCCATGTTCCATGTGTTTTTGTCTCTACTCATTTACCTCTTTCTTAAATTATGACTCTGGAAACAACTGTGCTTCCAGGAGGCAGCTCTCAGTTCTAAGTGAATAAATACAAGAAGAAAGATGCGCAAATTAACAACTCTGAGCTGCTGGTTGCAACTAAATCAGGAAGTTCAGAGGCCTTCACTTGTGAGATATGCATCCAACCCATGTCATCAGCAGCTAAGAAATGATAATTGTATGCATCCTTTTTGCAATGATTGTTTTGCCAAGTACATTCAAGCAAAGCTTGAAGATTCTGTAGCTATCATTAAGTGTCCAGCTCTGGACTGTGAGCAACTGTTACCATCCTAGCTCTCTTATGTCCAACAATCATTTCGGCGCAACTTTATTGCCTTTGTGATTCCTCGCTTTTAGGAAAGACGTTACTCATGTCCTTATCAACACAGCTCTGCATTAATCATCAATGAGTGTGGAGGATCTGTGAGCAAAGACCAAGTGTCTGAATTGTAAAAAGTGTTAAGTAACCGGTTGCTCTAAAACCTCAAGGTTGCTCAGAACTTCCAAGGTCCAGTATTAAGATGACCTGATTGTAGCATCAAATACTTTTACTGTATTTAAAATCAAAAGCTCCATCCTTATTCCTGAATCATGCATAACAAAATTAAAATTGTCACTTGCTGAAGCTCACTTATCCATTCGTGGTTACTGGTTAGCCATATAATATATCTTAATATCGTTATGCTAAAACTAGTTTTAAATCAGTTGATCGACTTGAGAAATTCTGCTGTTACCCATATAACTCTGGTCACAGGCTGAATGCATTTCATTATCTTTACTTTCTTTGTACACTACTGATGCCCCTTGGCACAAATACACAATTTGTAATCCGTATACAACTGTTGGAGCTAACACCCTTTTAGAACAAGAATTATGCATTTCCCTCCTCGGTTCATGTATGCATCATGATTAACAATTTCATTTTGCAACTAATATGTGTCTTTTGGTCCTTCTGACACAGATGCAGGACTATATTTTTCCACAAATATTAATTTATTAATATTAAATAATGTACTTTAATTTATTATTAAAAATTCTTATATACTCTGAATTTTTATGTGTAATTTCATAATCAATTTAAGCGTTATGAATTATTATGTTACTATATTGATTAAACTTTTATACATTTCAGGTGCCAATGATTAAATATTGCAATATTTTAGCATAAAATATAAATATTTCAATATTTTTTATGAATCTTAATACTAAATTTTTACTACCCCTTGCCTCCGTCTCTGATTATAATGAAATTTGTGAAGTAATAGCTCACAAATCGTTTAAAGTTATGATTGACAGGGGAATATAAGGATGGAATCAAAGAGGTTATTTGTTTGGTAAATAGTACGAGTTTGTGATAATTAGGATTGTTTGGTTCACGGTATGGATTTGGAATTAGTAATGGGTGATATGAGGTTTATATTTCATCAATGATATTATGTATTTTGTTCATAATGAATCTGTTTAATTTAAAATATTTTTAAGTTACAGTATTAATTATATTAATTTATTATAATATATAAAAATTTGTGTAACAACCAAACTTTTTATAGACAGAATTGGTCCAGATCCACCGTGCCCTCAATGTTTCATTGAGAGCGCACTCAATGTTGACGCCTCAATGTTTCGTTGAGGGCGGTTGTTTTTAAATAAATAATTAAAAATAGAAGAATACTAGAAAAAAATATATAATTCATCACAAAAATAGTGGGCATGTTTTTCTGGATATTTATAAATTTAAATTCAAATTTTGCATATTTTTCTATTTTTATTTAATTTTTCAAGTAAATTTACAAAAAGCATAAACATCCCCCTGCCCTCAATGTTTCATTGAGGGCGTTCATTTAAAAAAATTAATTTAAAAATATATAAAAAGTCAAAATTAAAATTAAAATTCATACACACCCAAGCAATCGTAATAACTGTTTTTCTGACGAATGTTATCTTATTTCAACTAATTTTCTAATAATTGAATTTTTTTTTACTCATTTTTAACTAGTTTGTAAATTTCCTTGAAAAATTAAATAAAATAGAAAAAAGGTGAAAATTAAATTTAAAATTCATACACACACAAGTAATCGTAGTTACCATTTTTGTGACGAATTTTACCTTATTTTCATTAATTTTATAATTTTTGAATTTTTTTCACTCATTTTAACTACTTTGTAGTTTTACTTGAAAAATTAAATAAAATTGTAAAAAGGAAAATTTTGAATTAAAATTCATACACAACCAAGTAATCATACTCACCATAAACACTATCAACTACAAAAGATTCAAAGATTTTAGTTATATAAGAGAAATATTAGAAATTTTAAAGTTTAGGGGTTACTCTAACCCCTAAACCCTAAATCATTTACCTTAAATCCTATACCCTATACCCTATACATTATACTCTAAATTTATATATACCCAAGTAATCGTACTCACTCACTATTAACATTATAAGACACCTAAAAATAGTAGTAGTAATAACAATGTAATTAATGATTATAGGAGAATACAGAGGGTTCAACACCTTAATGTTTCGTTACGGTCAGTCACTTTGAAAAACTAAATAAAAAAAATAAGAAAATTTAAATTCATACAGTACACCAAAGTAATCTTACTCACTATAAACACTATCAACTACAAAAGGATTCAAAGATTTTAGTTATATAAGAGAAAGATTATAAAATTTAAAGTTTAGGGGTTACCCTTACCCCTAAACCTTAAACCCTAAACCCTAAATCCTATACCCTAAATTAAATTTAAAATTCATACACATACAAGTAATCGTAGTTATCTATTTTGTGACGAATTTTACCTCATTTTCATTAATTTTCTAATTGTTGAATTTTTTCACTCATTTTAACTACTTCGTAGATTTACTTGAAAATTTTAAAAAGAATTGTAAAAAGACAAAATTTGAATTTAAATTCATACTCACTATAAACACTATCAACTACAAAGTGCCGGGATTCAAAGATTTTAGTTATATAAGAGAAAAATTAGAAATTTTAAAGTTTAAGGGTTACCCTAACCCCTAAACCCTAGATCCTTTACCCTAAATCCTATACCTTATACCTTATACTCTAAATTTATACATACCCAAGTAATCGTACTCACTCACTATTAACACTATAAAACAACTAATAATAGTAGTAGTAATAGCAATGTAAGTAATGATTCGAGGAGAATAAACAGGGTTCAACACCTCAATGTTTCGTTACGAGCAGTCACTTTGAAAAACTAAATAAAATATAAGAAAATGAAAATTTTGAATTTAAATTCATACACGCCAAAGTAATCATACTCACCAAAGTAATTTGTTTTTTCAATTTTTATTAATTTGTAATAATTCATTATATAAAAAATTTAAATTTAAATTTAAATTCATATACACCTGATTAATCATACTTATACTCAAAATATAATTATTTGAATATTATAGTTTTTTTGAATTTTTGTTGAACTTTTAAATAATTAAATCAAGAATTTAAGGCGGAAAACTATTACTACGTCCTCAATGAAACATTGAGGGTGTCTCCTAAAATTACATTTTTGTCCTTTTACGCCCTCAATGTTTCATTGAGGGTGTTCGTTTAATAAAAATAATTTAAAAATATATAAAAAATCAAAATTAAAATTCATACACACCCAAGCAATCGTAGTAACTATTTCAACTAATTTTCTAATAATTGAATTTTTTTACTCATTTTTAACTAGTTTGTAAATTTACTTGAAAAAATAAATAAAATAGAAAAAGGTGAAAATTAAATTTAAAATTCATACACACACAAGTAATCTTAGTTATCATTTTTGTGACGAATTTTACCTTATTTTCATTAATTTTCTAATTGATGAATTTTTTTTCATCATTTAACTACTTCGAAGATTTACTTGAAAAATTAAATAAAAATTGTAAAAAGGCAAAATTGAATTAAAATTCATACACAACCAAGTAATCATACTCACTATAAACAATATCAACTATAAAAGATTCAAAGATTTTAGTTATATAAAACCCCTAAACCCTAAATCATTTACCCTAAATCCTATACTATATACCTTATACTTTAAATTTATACATACCCAAGTAATCGTACTCACTCACTATTAACACTATAAGACAACTAAAAATAGTAGTAAATTTTAAAGTTCAGGGGTTACCCTAACCCCTAAACCTTAAACCCTAAATCCTAAACCCTAAATCCTATACCCTAAATTAAATTTAAAATTCATACACACACAAGTAATTGTAGTTATCATTTTTGTGACGAATTTTACCTCATTTTAATTAATTTTCTAATTGTTGAATTTTTTCACTCATTTTAACTATTTTGTAGATTTACTTGAAAATTTAAAAACAAATTGTAAAAAGACAAAATTGAATTTAAATTCATACTCACTATAAACATTATCAACTACAAAGGGCCGGGATTCAAAGATTTTAGTTATATAAAAGAAAGATGAGAAAATTTAAAGTTTAAGGGTTACCCTAACCCCTGAAACCTAAATCATTTACCCTAAATTCTATACCTTATACCTTATACTCTAAATTTAAACATACCCAAGTAATCGTACTCACTCACTATTAACACTATAAGACAACTAATAATAGTAGTAGTAATAGCAATGTAAGTAATGATTCGAGGAGAATAAACAGGGTTCAACACCTCAATGTTTCGTTACGGGCAGTCACTTTGAAAAACTAAATAAAATATAAGAAAAGGAAAATTTTGAATTTAAATTCATATACACCAAAGTAATCATACTTACCAAAGTAATTTGTTTTTTTAATTTTTATTAATTTGTAATAATTCATTATATAAAAAAATTAAATTTAAATTCATACACACCCAATTAATCATACTTATACTCAAAATATAATTATTTGAATATTATAATTTTTTGAATTTTTGTTGAACTTTTAAATAATTAAATCAAGAATTTAAGGCGGAAAACTATTACTACGCCCTCAATTAAACATTGAGGGTGTCTCCTAAAATTACATTTTTGTCCTTCTACGCCCTCAATGTTTCATTGAGGGCTCCCTCAAGACGCCCAGTTTTAGATAATTTGTAAATTTAAATGAAAAATTAAATAAAAATATAAAATTGTACAAAATCTGAATTTAAATTTATACGTATCCAGAAAAACATGCCCACTATTTTTGTGCTGAATATTATATTTTTTTTCTAGTATTTTTATATTTTTAATTATTTGTTTAAAAACGACGGCCCTTATTGAAACATTGAGGGCAGGGGGATATCCAACGGGAGTAGTGGAACGCGCCCCTTTTATATATATACACGTAGTATTCTAAAATATGTATTAAAATTATTATGAAACATGATTGGTTATAAAAAATAGAGTAAAGTGCATTTTGTGTACTCGCACTTTAGTCAAGACGCCACTTGCAATACTATAGTTCAAAATCGAGCAGTTGCAATATCAATGTTTGTATTTCAATGCACTTTGTTGCATTCCGTTAACTGAGGTTAACTCCGTTATTAATTTAGGGAGTAAAGTGCACTTTGTGTACTCGCACTTTAATCTAAAGTGCATTTTGTGTACCCGGACTTTGCGCAATACATCACTTGCAATACTTTAGTTCAAAATTTAGAGTAAAGTGCGAGTACACAAAATGTATTTTAGAGTAAAGTGCGAGTACACAAAGTGCACTTTACTCCCTAAATTAATAACGGAGTTAACCTTAATTAACGGAATGCAACAAAGTGCAGTGAAATACAAACATTGATATTGCAACTACTCTATTTTAAACTATAGTATTGCAAGTGGTGTCTTGACTAAAGTACGAGTACACAAAGTGCACTTTACTCAAAATCTCGTGAACAATTTTTTTTTTTTTTAAAAGTAAATGAGGGTGCAAGATTTCTGTTTTTTTTAAATAAACCGTACTTGCATTGCTTAAATAATATCAGAATCTAGCACGTGATTTATAAAATTAGGCCACTTTTCTAATCACGACATAGAATGCACAGCTTTTGCTAACAAGTGCCGCATATCATTCACAAATTGATAAACAAACTTAACTAACACTTCATTTCTTGAATAGGGAAAATAGATTGTTTTGTCACTAAAGTATATGGTCTTTTAGAAACTTACCACCGAACAATAATTTTACTCAAAATTATCACTAACGTTACAGACGTTTGTCATTTTTGCCATTCCGTTAAATTAATAAGGGAAAATAGATTTTTTTATCACTCAACTATTGAGTTTTTTTATAAAGTAATCATTGAACTATCAAATAATTAATTTTAATCATTAACCTTACATTAGTTTTTGTTTCTAGTCATTCTGTTAATTGTGTCGTTAATGTGTCGTTGAAATATTATTAATATGATGAATAGACATATATTATTGCATAATTATTAAAAATTGGATACTAAACATGAATAGAGAGATATTATTGCATAAATTTTATTATCTTTTCATAAATCAACTCAATAATATTGAAATCATTTATCTTGTTAATAATATTCGTTTAAAACTTATCATATTAAACAAAATATTAATGAAATTATATATTTTTATTAAAAACATAATATTATTATATATATATATGTATAAATGTTTTAGATTCGTATCATTGATTTTTAAGATTTCATAAACCAAATTTGATCACAAAAAAGAAAAGAATAGATATCTAATTTATTCTTTTCGATCAATATCTAGATATTTTGAATTAAAATATTAGATTCTAAATCAAAAAAAATTATCTTGAAAATTTTACAATACCAAATTGGGGAAAAATAATTATTTGGAAAATATTATGTGGAAGATTAAGTCCAAATCAATGTTATTTTAACTGAGATTTCATTTATATTTAACGGAATGATTAAAAACAATAATACATGTAACGTTAGTGGCTATATTTAATTATTTAAATGTCCATTGGTTACTTTTTAATAGACACAAGAGTTCAGTGGTAAAAACATCTATTTTTCATTATTTTTTTAAAATTTAAATGTTAAATTTAACGGAATGGCAAAAATCACAAACGTCTGTAACGTTAGTGATAATTTTGAGTAAAATTATTGTTCGGTGGTAAGTTTCTAAAAGACCATATACTTTAGTGACAAAACAATCTATTTTCCCTCTTGAATACAATCTAAAACAATGGTATCAAAATAAGCATGTCCTCTCTTTCCAATACATGCCACAACCAGTAATTTGAAATCCATCTCGAACTTTTATGTCTTTCCAATACAGTAGATACTATTTACCAACTTTCGAAGAAACGTTAGGCAGACTTAGGTTTTTAATGATTAATTGGTTAGGCTAATTCATATTCCATATGACTAGTGTTCTAAAAGTCGGCGATTAATCGGGATTAATCGTCGATTAATCGGAAGACGGCGGGTCATCGAACTGATTAAGCAAAATCGGTCAATTAATCATTTTTTAGAAAAACGATCAAAAATCGGCTGAATCGGTCAAAAATTGGGCTAATTATTAAAAAAAATTAGAATTAAAAAAGAAATTACAAATTTAAAAGGTAAAAATTTGATTAAAAATAGAAAAAAACATTATTTTTGTACATATAATTATAATTTTAGATGTCTAAATCATAATTTCTCTTAATGTTTTCTCAAATATTGATATTTAATTGAAAAGTTAAATCTTCAAAATTTTATTTATTATAATTATTTAACATTTTTAACATATTTTCATAAATATATGATAATAACATATGTTTAGTTGAAATAACGAAACAATTATATATATGAATATAATTGTATATAAAAAATATTATTAAATTTATTCCGATTAATGATCCGATTAATCATTCCGATTAATCCCCGATTATCCGATTAATCCCTGGACGGTGTATTCACCGATTAACTTCGATTCCCGCTTTTTACAACACTGCATATGACTAATTAAAATGTTTATAGGGTATATTTAGAACATTATTACATATAATTTGTTAGGGTAAAATTTGCCATAAAAAATAGTAAAGATCTCTCCCGCCTGTTAGAAAAATGGGAGCGCTTGAGATTAAGCGAAAATATACCTTTTTTTTAAAACCAAAAAAGTATATCAACACTTAAAATTCTTAGTATATAGAGAGATATCCATCGTCACAAAATCTTCTTCTATATATTAAAAGTCAACAAAGGGCAAAATATGTCAATAAAATGACTGTGAAATTACAGTTTTACCCTTATTTATCATATAGTTACAAAAATACCACTCCTTTATAATTTATGCAAAAATTAAATTAATTTTGTTACTTTAAGGATTCGAACACAAACCTTCCACTTACAAATAAAGTATCCTAATCATTGTGCTACATCAATTTTTGAGTTAACTTTAAAAAATTTATTAGATAAACTACAAGTTCTCTTATAATCTTATTTTCTCTTTTTTACTTTACTTTTTGATTAAATATATTGTTGGTTTATATTTCTTATAAAAAATAAATTCTAAATTATTCGTAAATGTAGCCAAATTCAAATTGAGAACATATGAATTTGTTAAAATTCGTCTCTATGTATATATTAGATTATTTGATAATAATAGGATAATATTTTAAGAAAGATAAATATTTCATTTACGTGTGGATATAATTGCATTATATAATTTTTAGATATATAAATTTAAAGTTGAGTTAAAAAATAATTCTACATTATAATATAAAATATTCAATTTACTTAATTTCTAAACTAGACTGTTAGATAACGTGTGTAATGAATAATAGACTTAAAATAGATAGCTGAATTTAAAATTATATATACATATGAAAAAATATATATTCATGGGAAAAAAAATAGCAAGACAGTCTAAGTGTATAATTTTACATACATAACCAATTTTTTTAAAAATCTACTTCTATATATTAAAAGATCATCAAAGGCAAAAAAAGCCCAAAAAGTATTCATGAAATTACAACTTTACCCTTGTATTTTTAAAATTACAAACATGTCACCCCCTTTGTTTATTACCGAAGATAGAAAAGGTCAAATTTGTGTGTAAACATCGAGAATCGAAATATTGGCCTACTCGTAACAGTTTCATGTCATAATCGAGTGTGCTTCATTGCGTTTTAAGTTTTTTTTTTCAAATTATTATTAGATAAAGTATATTCGTTCATCATAATATCTTTTATTATTTCAACTTTTGAGTAAATAATATGTTGTTTTATATTATTTATACAACATGCTTATTCAATTTTTTAATAAAAAAATGTTAGTTTATATTATTTATATAGCTTTATTTTTTTAAGTTTTCGTAGTTTTAATATATAATTATGTATTTCTTTACAAATTTTATTATTTCACCCTTAATTTTTTTGATTAAATGTTAACTGTTATACGATTTATATTTTTATACAATACTATGTCACTTATTATCTTTATGTGAATTATTCAAGTATTGATAAATATAATATCAAATTTTGATCTAAAATAAGTAACATATTCTACGTAACTTTTATATTTTAGAATTATATAAGGGACTATAAAAAATAGGAATCATAGTTAGGGGTGTTCATGGGTCAGGTTGTCAGGAGTTGAAAGCATTTTTGCAACCCAGTCTAATTAAATAAGTTTGAAATTTTTTAATCCAACTCACAAAAAATTAATTCATGACCCAGCCGTACTTATCGTCCTTAAGTTTGCGTCGGGTTGGTTTGGATGTGTTAAATAATTTTTATAAAAATAAATATTACACAATGTCCTCATTTCAAAAATTCAGGTAAAGTTAAAATACGTATAACTTACGATTTTAGTGCTAATATTTTTTTTATTAACATAATAATTTTAGTTATGTACACATCAATAAATAATATGACTAGTGTACCCTAGGCCGCAAAAGGCCATACCCGAGGAGGGCCATTGAAAATTAGTCGACTTAACTTCGAGAAAACCTGATGAGTTTTACCTCGAAGTTAGGGGGGCAAATGATGTGGGTTAAAATAAAGCCCTAAGAACACTTTTAATGCTGCATAAATTAGACCTAGCATGGTCCAAATACGAGGCCCATTAATGAGGCCCGAAACTCGAACTGTGGTATTAAATTCATGGTCAGCAATTGGGCCAAGGTCCAACCCTTTTCTTAAACCACTAAGGCGTGGGCTTGGTTCATAAACAGCCTAGTGGTTGGAAATCACTAGGAAGCTTCTAAGGCAACGTCCAACATGGAAACCAACTCCAACATGGAAACTAATTCTGATAAGAGTTATCCACTTTCAAGGATACTTGGCCACCAAGTAACCTAACCCTAGCACGATTCTAAGGCTCCAGACGCCTATATAAAGGGCCTAACCCCTCAATATTAGAACTACGTTTTCTTGGCTTGATTCTCAGTAATAATTGAGATACGTAGGCATCTTGTGACGACCTGTGCAGTCACGAAACACGAGAGCATCCATTTAGACACGTTTGTCCACTACCTTACATTAAATACCCGCCGTCAACATCTAAACCTACTTTTCGTTCCACAACAACATGTGAGCAAATTATAAGGAGCTGTCACTTGAATATATAAACAGATTCACACCTCACGTGTAATCTAAGGAACACAATCAAACAGGATTAGAAAGCTACTCCCACAACTCAGTTGTAATCTCTCTCGAGAAAGAAGCTGGAAACATTATTTTTCCAGGTTGTAGCAAAACCATTCGCAAGATAAATAAATCAATTATTTTGTGAAGTCTCTGTCCTATTCGATAATTATTGTTTGCATTTATTCTTACTGATAATTGCCAATCTCTTTCTTTGTTGTTGGAAAAAAGATTCTAAATTATCAGTATTGCATTCAACCCCCCTTCTGCAATACTCTCATGTACTAACAATTATGAATAATATTATTAATACATGTATATAATATGATAAACAACGAAAGAGGCGGTGCCTTTTGCCTGTATAATCAAGTCACCCCTCTCATCTTTCATCCTAGCATCTATACAGACAGTAGTATAAATCGTCAGCTTAGCTAGTGTATTAAATTTAGTCATATTTCCTCCTCGTCTATTTTAATAATTATTTTATTTTAATTTTAGTAAATATGTTATTACGATAATAATATTTATATTTATTTGTATGTTTGGGAAATGTTTTATAGATGTAATGATACGTGATTTAAATTTGGTTCAGACTGATCATCTTTATCCTGCCAATTTGTGATGTCTTCCTACTTTAAAATCTTAACATGCATGATTTGTTAGTACAAAATTAAAGTATTTAATCTAATGCTAACATTTTTTTCTTAAATTTTCTTAATTAATCGGACAATTGTACATGTTTGGATCCTTTATCTTTAAAACAATACTTCTGCATTATATATGTGTTCTTCATTTTGAATTGATATATATAGCTTTGTGTGTGTGGGTCCTGACCAAAGTCGGTCATATCATCGGACTAGCAGCGGACCATGTCGGCAGTAGGTATGAAGCATGCGGTCTGCCTCCTTTCAACAATCATGAGTTGGTTGTTGCGGAAGCGAGTGCTTAATTATGTGTCATGTACTGCAATATAACTTTTGATAGAGGTGATAAGGCAGAGGCTGACGAGCCTAAGAAAGAGCGACTCATGTCGATAGTGTATTCAGAGATTTTAAAGACATATGTTCTTAACATTACATGATTTCAAAAACACATTTATATATATCACCCTTTTACGTTCACTCAACCTTTTAGGGTTGACGTATTATATTTTCGGGTTCAACCAAACGACACCTAAAGGTATGAGTTTGGACTGAGAAATCGGACCAAGATGCCTGAACTGAGATATTAAGTTTTTAGTTTAGTGATGAAATAAAATGGTTTTAATTCAAAAGTTTTAGATGATGAAAATGTAAAGTATGGAGCTGAACTTTACCGTTTTAGCACTTTGGTGAACGAAATTTTAAATTATGGTGACCTGATATTACTTTTATTATTCAAAAAAGTGGCTAAGGGACACTTTTTGAGAAATATAATAGTTTCTATTTCTCGTAAAAGTGGTTGGGTGCACAGAATTTGAAAAATAATAATGAAAAGGAAAATAGGTAATTGTAAGAGAGAAAAATATGTTATAAGGTCCAATATTAGTATGATCAACTAATTATAGTGTCAACATTTGCTGAGTTTTAAAAAAGCTTCATCCTAATTAGGTTAGGGAATGTCCAAACTATATTAACTATATTGTTTTGGTAAATAGTTTGACAGCATCCAAGAGGTACTACTCTATCTAATCATGCATTTTATTACAACTAGTTTGTAACGGTCTTGACAAAACAAAAAAACCACCAGTTCCTAAAGTCTCTCATAAACACTCGTATATTTGAACACTTGCATGAATGTTGTGTTATCTTCTAATTTAGATTTTAAATTTAAAGAAAAAAGATGCATAACTATACTTTTTCACACTCAACACTACGATGTTGCACCTCCTATCAATGTGAACTGCTGTTAAATCCAATGTTAGGAAACGTGAGTCCCTAATAGGCATATCTCATGTTATCTTTTCAAAATGAAGTACTTTTTAAGAAGTCAATCTTTTACACATTCTCCAAAACAATGCTTGACAAATAAGTTAGCACCCCAAAAACCATAACTAGTGAAGATACATACATATTTTAAGTAACTCAGATCTTAAGGTTTCGGAGAAATATATGAATAGGATTTTATGTTATTCGACACATCTCTTCATTCGCGTTTAGATTGACAATAACAAACATAACAAATATCTAACAACAAAATTTTAAATTAAATAGATGTGGTGAGAGTACTTGAACCCGAGACCCTCACCAACGATTGACATAACCAATATCAACAACAAAATTTTAAATTAAATAAATTGGTTGAGAGTACTCGAACCCGAGACCCTCACCAAACTGAACTCTTAATAAACTAGTCGCTCTAAAATCTTAATGTGTTAGCGGAAGGTCCTGACATGTATCTAGAGTTAGGTTGATTCGATGCAGGATAAGTTGATAGAGATTTGAACGTGATGGATGTTAGGCTCAAGACATGTCTGAATACCACTATTAACAAGCCTACACTATGTGACTATGTCACATTACATGACCTAGTGAGTTCTATCACTGGGATATAGTATAGGTCTCTATATGTACTTGTCTTGTTCTCATGAACATTAGCTTGATCATGTATGCTCAAAGTTATAATGAGATTAGCAAAGTTTCTTGCATCTAGATTGTATATAGGCCATTGAATAATTGTCCTGGTAGAAGTTCAGAAGTGTTCATGCAACAGGATAGAATTGAATAAGGCCATGAAGAAATGAAATTTGTCTAAGGCATTATATAGCAAAGTCAGAAGAAAGCTATGTCGTGAAGTCACCAATATCTATGTCGTGAAGTGCTACATCGCATAGTCCATTTTGTACTATGTCGAGAAGTCCTCAAGACTCATGTCGTGAAGTGTTGAAGTCAGCAAAGTCAGAGAAGCTTAGATCGTGAAGTCCTCAGAAGCCCTATGTCGCATAATCGTCAAATGACTTATGTCGCATAGTCGTCAAATGACTTATGTCGCATAGTCGTCAAATGACTTATGTCGCATAGTCGTCAAATAACCCATGTCGCATAGTCATCTTATGGCCTATGTCGCAAAGTCTTCAAAGGCTATATCGCGTAGTCCTCACAAGGGAGATCGCGAAGTCATGAATGAAGTGGAGTTCACGATATCAACACTTAGCCGTTTATAACAAGACAAATCAAGGTACAGAACCAAGAATCAAAAGAGACAAATACTGAAGCATTTGTTCTGGCAAGGTGGTCCAAAGAACAGATGGCAAATCTACAGCTAAACTTGGAGAGAAAGATAAGAGACAAGCAGCTACAGAAATGGGAAAGACTCCGAAAAGCAGGTGGTCCTTCCTGACACAGTGAACTTCTTATGGCAGGACAAGTTAGACTTTCAGAAGGGGTAGCTGTGTAATATTGTGTGTGCCTAGTTTGTATAGGTGAATATAAATTATGCACACACCACTGTGAGCCAAAAAAAGAGAGACACACATAGTTTTTATCTCAAGCTATTTTCTCTGTAAGCAAGCAAGTAAAAACTGTTCTTGTTTAGAAGCCAGAAATTCGATTGTGAATTTCTTGGAAAGCTGTAGTATTTAATTTGCTTATACAAAGTAGATTAAAGTGATTGTGTGTGTTATTTACTTTCTGCATATTACATAGCATAATCATATACAGTTTATATTTAGTTTCAAGAAAGCAAAAATTCATCAAACTATCCATTCACCCCCCCCCCCGCTGTCTAGTTTCTAAGTGATATTCATTCCTAACAAGTGGTATCAAAGCGAAGGCTGTTAACGTACAAACAGGAAAAGATAAAGAATGAGTTCACAGAAACTGAGCAGTATCAAGATTCCTCCCTTTAACAAGGAGCACTACATTCTAAAGCATGGTCCCTTTATCCCAATGATCGAGATTGGTGAAACAACCAATGGCACTGAGATAGTACCAACAAAACATGTGCCCAAAGACCCCTCAAAATACACTGATCCTGAAAAGGAAAAAGTAGCACTGGATGGACATCTTCAACTTATCATTTGTGAATCTATGGACTTCAACATGTATGGCACTGTTGCTCACTGTACTAGTGCCAAGAAGATGTGGGATCTTATAGAAGTGCTCTGTGAAGGAACTACTGAAGTAAGAAAGAACAAGAAGCAGATTCTTGTCTCACAATATGAAGCCTTCATGGCTCAGCCAAAAGAGGGAATCACAGAAGTGTTTGAGAGCTTCAATAAGCTGATAAACGAGCTCAAACTCTATGACAAACACTATAAGACAGAAGAGCTCAATATGAAGTTCTTACTAACTCTTCCAGATCACTTGGAACCAAGAATCTCTTCCCTTAAAGAAAGAGATCTAACAAAGATTGGTTTTGATGTGTTGTATGGTGTTTTGAAGACATATGAGTTAGAGCTGTTTCAAAAGAGATCTATTCAAGCAAAGCAAGGATTAGTGGCCAATACCTCTTGTGCCCTTATTGCTGACAATCTAGGTCAAAGAATGGATTCTCTAAAAATCAGTCAAGTCAAGATTGAGGAACTGGAAAGTGATGACACTGGTGATGAAACTCAGGTTGTGTATGATTTACCTGAAGAGGATGAGTTCTACAGCATAGATGAACTGGACAAGATGGAAAACAAATCTTTTGCTTATATGGCTAGGAGATACCCTAACATCAGGTTTAAGAGGAAGCAGCCATTCAAGTCTAGATTCAATAGTGGAAATGCTGGTGGTTCAGGTAGCTCAAACTCTTTCAACAAAGGAAAAGCGATTGCTGGTGTAGTTAAAGGAGGATACAAATCTGGGAGTGTGGATAGGTCCAAAATAAGATGCTATAACTGCAATGAACTTGGGCATTTTGCCACTGAGTGCAAAAAGCCTAAACAGGTCAAGAAGGACAAAGCATACTTAGAGCTTGAAGCTAAGTATGAGGCTCTACTCAAGAAACAACAGGGTAAAGCTTTTATTGCTGAGGGAAAATGCTGGGATGACTCTGATGAAGAAGAAGAACAAGAGTACTCAAATTATGCCTTGATGGCATTTTCTGATGATGGTGATTCTAGTCAGGTACCTATTCTTACTTCTCTTGATATGACTCCCCTTCAATATAAGCAAACTGTTGAAGATATGAGTACTGAGATGTTTAATATTCATACTAGCATGTTAGTAGCAAATGAAGAAATTGATAGACTAACTGCTAGAAATCTTAAGCTTACAGAAAAGAATGAGGAACTTGAGTTAATGGTTGTGAACCTTGATGGTTTGAAAAAGGATGTTGAGTATCTTAAAAACAAAGTGATTTGTGCTGAACAAATAGAGAAAGCTCTTAGGGAACAAATTGCTGAAACTGAATTGAAACTAAGAAGCTTTAAGAACTCCTCTGAACTTATTCAAACCTATCACAAGGAACACACCGAAGATAGCAATGTTGGAGTTGGTTTTGACTATGAGAATAATAAAGGAAGGAAGAAGGCAAAGGGCAAAGGAAAAGAATCTTTTACAAACAAAAATGCCCCAACCATTCTATCTAGTGTTGAACAGCCCATCTTCAAAAAGAGTGTTGCTGAGTTTGATGAAGAACTATTGATCATCAAACAACAACTTCTTGAAGAAGATGAGGCTGCTAAAGACACTTCTTCCCCTCCTGAATCTATCAGTCAGAAAGAGACCAAAGACAATCTTGTCAAGAGTCCTAAAGCAAAGAAAGAAGTTGTTAAGAAAAAGAAACAAAACAGAAATGGTAAGGTAGGTGTCAACAAGGGTAACAACTATGCTTATGTGCCAAATGCTCCCAGGAAACAATGTCAGAAATGTCTATCTGTTAATCATTTGACTCATAAGTGTAACAAACAAGTGAATGTTGAAGTTGATAACCTAAGTAACCATTCTGCTAGCATAAACTCTAGTCATGATTCCTTCTATGGTAAGCCTAATTGCATGACATGCTATATGACTGTGATTGATAATTGTTTATCTCTAAAGCATAAACTTGATTCTGCACACACACATGCACACTCACAGGACAGGATACCCAATCAGGATTGAGAGGGTGAACACTTCATGTGAGCCTAAGAGTGTGAACTCCAAAGCCACAAACAATATGAAGTATCCTACTATGATGAATGCAACTTATGACAGAAGAATTGTTAACAAAAATGTTTCTAAATCAACTGGACCCTACCATGTGTGGGTACCAAAAACAACTTAGTTACCTTGTGAATGCAGGGCAACGGGAATAAAAAAAGTCATATGGATCTTGGACAGTGGATGCTCAAGTCACATGACTGGTGATATAGCCCTGCTATCACATTTTGAGGAAAAGGTTGGCCCATCAGTAACCTTTGGAAATGACAACATTAGTTATACAATGGGATATGGCAGTATAAAATCTGGAAATGTCATTATTGAAGATGTAGCATTTGTTGAAGGACTGAAGCATGATCTCTTGAGCATTGGACAATTTACAAACAGGGGTTTCAAAGTGGAATTTGATGAAGATCATTGTTCAATCTCAAAAAGAGAAAGTGGTGAAGTTGTTCTAACTGGTGTGAAGAAAGGAAGCCTGTTTGTAGCTGATCTCAAGGCTGCAGACAAGGGAGAAATTTGTTGTTTCTACACTAAAGCCACAAATGAGGAATTCTGGCTATGGCACAAGAAACTGTCTCACTTGAATGTTCAGGCAATGAACTCTCTAATCAAGAGAGAACTCATCAGGGATATGCCTGCCTTGGAGTTTGTGAAAGATGGAGCATGTGAAGCTTGTCAGAAAGGAAAGATTAAAAGATCTAGTCACAAGAACAAGTTGCTCAATACAAACTCAAAACCTCTTCAGCTAATTCACATGGATTTATTTGGTCCTGTGAATGTAATGTCCCTTTCCAAAAAGAAATATGCTCTAGTGATGGTTGATGATTATTCAAGATATACTTGGGTGGAATTCCTATTCTCCAAAGATGAAGCACCTCAAGTCATAATAGAGCATATCAAGAGAGTTGATAGAGAAGCACAAAGCACTGGTTCCTCTGTAGTTGCTTTGAGAAGTGATAATGGAACTGAGTTCAGAAATTCAACATTGTATGAGTTTCGCAAAGATAAAGGAATTTCTCAACAATTCTCAGCTCCTAGAACACCTCAACAAAATGGAGTAGTTGAGAGAAAGAATAGAACTCTCATTGAAGCTGCAAGGACAATGTTGTTGGATGCAAAGCTACCTACTAGCTTTTGGGCTGATGCTGTTAACACAGCATGCTATGTGCAAAATAGAACATTGATCAATAAGAAGTCTGGCAAAACTCCTTACTCATTAATGACTGGAAAAAGAGCATCCTTCAAGCATCTGCATGTTTTTGGAAGCAAGTGTTTTGTGATGAAAGATACCTCTGAGCATGTTGGAAAATTTGATGCAAAGGCATTTGAAGGTATCTTTATTGGATACTCTCTGGAAAGGACAGCATACAGAGTGTTTGTACCTGAGCAACACAAAGTCATGGAAAGCATGGATGTTACCTTTGATGACAAGAAAACTCCTGGAGTTAAAACAAGTGATCAAGACAGTGTGCCATTAAGATTTGAGAATCAAGGTTATCTTGAGGATTCTGAAAGTGAAGATGAACCACCCGTTCAAACTGTTCTAGAAAATTAAATTCTTGAAGTTGACAATCTTCTTCAAACACCTGTGCAATGGTTCACAAACACAGGGGGAGAAGAAGAGAATGCAACTGTCAACCAAAATGAGCTTGGAACAGATCAAGGAAATGAACAGGGGCACACAAGGAAATGGAACAGAGCCCACACTAGGGATCAAATCATTGGAGATCCCGGTGAGGGAGTTAGAACAAGAAGGGCAACTATGAATACATGTCTATATAGCTGCTTTCTGTCACAAGAGGAACCTAAAGTAGTTGAAGAAGCTTTGAAGATTTCTGATTGGATTGTTGCCATGCAAGAAGAATTGAATCAATTTGAGAAAAACAAAGTATGGGAGCTAGTGCCACCTCCTGAAGGAAAGAATGTTATTGACACCAAATGGGTGTTCAGAAACAAGATGGATGAAGAAGGAGTGATAATAAGAAACAAAGCAAGGCTGGTTGCCAAAGGATACTGTCAGCAAGAAGGCATTGATTATGATGAGACATTTGCACCTGTAGCTAGACTGGAAGCCATCAAAATCTTCCTGGCTTTTGCAGCTCACTCAAATTTCAAGGTGTATCAAATGGATGTGAAAAGTGCATTTCTCAATGGTGATCTTGCTGAAGAAGTTTATGTATCTCAACCACCTGGATTTGAAAATGAAAACTTCCCAGACTTTGTGTACAGACTGCTTAAGGCACTGTATGGACTCAAACAGGCACCAAGAGCATGGTATGAGACTCTATCTCAATTCCTTCTCGAGCATCAATTTACCAGGGGTACAATTGACAAAACCCTATTCTTCAAGAAGCATGGAAATGATATCATTATTGTTCAAATCTATGTGGATGATATCATCTTTGGCTCTTCAAATGAAAAACTCTGTGAAAGGTTCTCTAGGTTGATGCAAAGCAAATATGAGATGAGTATGATGGGAGAATTAACCTACTTTCTAGGTTTTCAAGTACATCAAAGGGAGGATGGCATCTTCATAAACCAATCAAAGTATGTCAAAGATCTTTTGAAGAAATATGGTTTAGAAGACTCATCCCCTGCAAAAACTCCCATGTCCACTGCAATCAAGCTTGATGAAGACAAGAAAGGAAAAAGAGTAGACATCAAGGTTTACAGAGGCATGGTTGGATCACTACTCTATCTCACTGCTAGCAGGCCTGATATCATGTTTGCCACATGCCTTTGTGCAAGGTTCCAGTCTAATCCCAAGGAATCTCACATGATGGCTATCAAAAGGATTTTCAAATATCTGAAAGGGACTCCTAATCTTGGGCTATGGTATCCAAAGGGAACAGGGTTCAACCTGGTTGGTTACACAGACTCTGATTATGCTGGATGCAGAATTGACAGGAAGAGCACCTCTGGAAGCTGCCAATTCTTAGGCCAAAGGTTAGTGTCCTGGTTCAGTAAGAAACAACAGTCCACAGCAACATCCACAGCTGAGGCTGAATATATTGCTGCTGGAAGTTGTTGTGCTCAATTGCTTTGGATTAGAAATCAACTCATGGATTATGGACTAGTGTTAGAACACATTCCTCTGATGTGTGATAATACTAGTGCAATATCCATAGTTGCCAACCCTGTTAATCATTCTACTACAAAGCACATTGAGATCAGGTACCATTTCATTAGGGAACATGCTGCAAATGGTACCATAGAAGTCTCTTATGTTCCAACTGAGAAACAACTAGCTGACATATTTACTAAACCTCTGAATGAAGCTGTCTTCAACAGACTGGTGAGTGAAATTGGAATGCTCAATCCTTCATTTAGTTGTTCTAAGTAAGTATGCTAGTTAATTGTTGCAGCAATAAATTTTCACTGTGTTTAAATGCTCTATTTATTTGGAGTGAAAATTAGCTGAGATATGATTTATAAATATTTCAGTATTTTACTGCATATTTTTTTAAAATCATATTTGGTGGTGAAGTTGTGAGCTTTTGAGACATCTCGATATAGATGATTTTCAGAGTTCACGACACGGTTCAAATCAAACAGACTTATATCACAAACTGTTGAGATTGTGAGACTTCGCGATATAGTTCATTTCATGAGTTTGCGACATAGTTCATTTTTTTGAATTCGCAACTTAGAATAACCATATCGACAAGTCTCCACATTTGACAGAATTTTGATTTAAATTAATTTTATTTCAAAATTTGATAAAAGTCTGACAAATTGCTTGAAATTCCAAAAAGAGAGTTTTAGACAGGGTATTTATACTATATCGCAAAGTCTCCCCAAATCTTTTCACCTTTAAGACTTTGCGACATAGCTCATTTTTAGACTATGTGATATACTATGCAAGACTTTGCGGTACAGACTATTTTTAACTTCGCGACATACAATTAGTCTGTACATATTCATAACTCCATATCGCAGTGTCTCTATCATATAAATACTCTTTTCTAACCGTTCACAACTTTTCATCTTGTCTATTGCTCTCAAACTCTCAAACCTAAGCACAAATTCTCTACTCTCTTCTTCACTCTCTCTTTTGAAATGGCACCCAAATCTCAAACAGTATCATCCTCAATTCCTTTAACCATTCCCAAAGAAACAAATCTACTCTCAATAGCCTCAGAGGCGGAGGCAAATCCCAGGTACAAGTGCTTTGTACGGTTCTTAAACACCTCATACCTCCGCCAAGCCTTGACCCTGAACCCCACTCTGTATGTCGATGTGTTGGAAGGGTTCTGGAGAACAACCTTGGTTGCAACAATGGCGAGGGACGATGGAACCTCATTTCAGGAAGTGAATTGCACAATTGGGGGCAAGCACTTCCAGTTTGGCGAAAAAGAGATTAATGAAGCCATGGGATTCAAGGTTGAGGGTCATGCTGCTGAAGCTAATGATGATGAAATGGTTGCTTTCATGGACCTCATCAAGTATGCAGATAAGGTTGACATGGCTAAGTTGAACAAGAAGCATGTCAGGAGGGAGTGGTCGTTTGTTTTTGATACACTCCAAAAGGTATTCTTATGCAGGAAGACAGTATGGGACCAAATAAGTCACATTGATGTGAAGCTGGCCTACTCCCTAGCCTACAATCAGGAGATCAATGTTGGAGCAATCATCCTCAAGGAATTGGCTCAGAGGTTAGGGAGAACAGTTCGTGGTAGAGGTAATGAAATCTTTTACCCCCGTTTCCTTCAAGTTATTTTAAACTATCTTGATGCAAATATCCATGAATTGGAGGGTATAGATAAAAATAAAATGGCTTATTCCAAGTCCATGTCCAAGATTCTATTTGGGTCATTGGACACAAGGAATCAAGTTGATGTGATTCTAAGTGTGACCCAGCATATGCAGGACACATTTGAATCATATCAACTTGATAAGCCAATATACCATGAGCTTTCCTGGACAGGGGAGGCTAAGACTGAAGGAGCTACACAGTCTAACCCTAGCCTTCCTATCCCATCCAGCAACCCCACTGCAAACACATTTGTAGAAATTAGGGAGCCAAGTGCATCAGTCTCCCAAAAGACTGATGTTACTAAAAAGAAGACTAAGAAGAGACCCCTAAAAGTGATTCAAGAAACTGTAGAGATAGAAAGTGAGAATCCTGAGTCACCTCTCACCAGACATAGTAAGAAATCCAAATCCAAACCTACCACTGGATCCTCCCAACAGGATTCAGATGTGGAAAAAGGGGTACACCTATTACTGTAAATGGCCTCCCAACAGGTTATTGGCATTGAAAAGAGTAGTCTCCCCACTACAACCTGAACTGAGTCTGCACAGGATCAAGAACTCACTCTTGATCCTAGGAGAAATAAGGATGTTGACACATTGAGTGGAGAGCACATCACACTTGAAACTCCTCCTATTTCTCAGGGGGAGTTGCCAAAATCTAATCTACACCACACTTCTCTTCCAGAATCTACATCTAACATTTCTTCTCGACAGATTAGTCATTCACATGACTTTTCTGACATTGATCAATCACAATCCAATACTGTGATTGAGCCAAACTCAAGTGACATGGTGCATGACACTGTGTTCACCACCCAGGAACCACATCTAGTTGGTCAGGGAATGCATGCTGGGGCATATCCTAATGACACCAACACAAACATGGAGGATTCACCAGTTTTTACTGGAGACTCTATGCCAAATTCTCCCATCCTTAGGGATGTGGAACTGTCTTCACAGACAAATAGGGTTGATGTTGTAACACATCCCATTTCAATGGAGACAACATCAGACTCTACAGCCATTCCAAGGCTGGAGGAGTCTCAAAAACTCACATCTCATGAAGTGCCTAGCACTAGCTCTCACTTGGCTCAGGCCACTCTGTCAGAATGGCTGAAGCCTGTGCAACATGACAGGCCTTCAGGATCATCAACTGTGCCTTCCCAAATGACAGAAGAAACTATTCAAGATCTCCATGTGGCACAGATTGATGAGTTCTCAAAAATAGATCAACACCTCCTCACCTCAAACTTGCCAAATGCTGATTATGAGGCTATTCTTCTTTGCCACAAGGAGGATGTTGCAGCCCAGCAGGAGAAGATAGTGGATGCAGCTGAACCAGAGGGAAATGTGGATGCCTGGTTGGATGCTAAGAGGTCTATCAAACTCAAGGATGCCCTAGCCTTTCTGAGAGAAGACTACCTCACCTCTCTAGGCTCCAATGCAAAAGATCTCTCTCCTGCTGCAGTTTATGATGCTGTAAATGACATCTACAAGAATCAATTGAAGGCTCTACACTATCTTGGGAAAGGGCTTCAATCAGAGATTTGTTCAATCCAGGAGGAGACAGATAGATCCCTCACTCAGCTAAGAAACTCATATCTCTCTGATTTTCCCAAGGTGGATGGCATCCTCAAGGAAATCCAGAAAACCAACTCTAATGTCAAAAGAATGGATCTCTCTCTAGCCATGGTCACGGACAACATCAAGAAACTGTCTACAATATTGGAAAATCAAGTCAAGGCCAACATCAACTCTAATGCAATGCTGAATGTTATTTGGAAGAATCAATATGGTGACAAATTGGTGGATGAGATTCCTATGTCCAACATCTCCAAATTTGACTTTGCCAAGATCAAGGATCAATCTCTCAATTCTTTCAAGTCTCAACAACTATTCTCCAAGGTGGATGGTCTAGAAAGAGAAGTGGCCTCTCTGAAAGATGAAAACAGGATACTTGCTACATCCTTAAACCAGCTCAATGACAAGCTGGATGACCAAGGCAACAACACCTCCAATATCCTGCTGGTGCAACAACAAATGTTGACTTCTATGATGAGACAAATGAACCTGCCTATCCCTGGGGAAGCTCAAGACATCTTGTCTGATTCCAAGCCTAAGGGGGAGAAACAAAAGGAGGTCATTCTGAAAAAGAAAGGGGGAGTACCTGCCAAGCAACAGAAGCTCAAGGGCAAAATTTCTGAAGAAACAATCAAACCAATAATCCTTCCCCCTGTAGAGGTCATAAGTGCAGTAGGCCAGAAGAGCACAATCTCAACCACCTACTATCCATCCACAATGCCTAAAGACATCTCAACTCCTCAACCTGCTCAACCTACTCCCAATGCTAAACCTGTCAAAGCTACAGTTATCACAGAGGCCAAGCTACAGGAAATTGCCAATTCAAACATCTATCATGATGAGGCCTTCCTGGAGTTTCTGAAAGCCATCTACAGAAATGCTCAAGAAGATGCAAGGGTTTACAGACAGAAGATCAAGGAAAGCATCAAGTACTTCACAGTTGCAGTAAGGAAAATCAAGGATGTCCATCTAAGAGAGATAATCATGGTGTGCAAGGACAATTGCTTGTGGCACCTAGCATTTCAAACTCTAGAGAAACTGAGATTTACTGAGCTGTCAATCATTCTGGATTTGATTGAAAAGCATGGGATGAACAATGAAAGTCTCTATACTGACTTGAAGATGAACCAAAATCAAAGATTGCCTGAGGTTATATCCAAGCCAAGGACAATAATTTACCAAAGTCTATCTCAAGACAGCAATATTGACCAACTAGTAATTCCCTCAGACCTAACAATAAAGAACAATGCAAAGATCAACCAGGTGCTGCAAATGCTGAGAGCCAAGAGAGGAGTTAGGACAGCTGAGGAACTAGAAATGATTCACACTCTACAATCTTTTCTGATTCATGGAGTCATTCCTGAATCTGTCAAAGAAAAGAGCAAGAAGAAGGATGGTGAGGATGATGATGAGGAGAAAACCTACAGAAGGAGATCTCATTCAAGGAGTGATAAGGATGGACCAAGTGACAGTAGCAGGAGCAAATCTTCAAAGAAGACAAAAGGTGCTGATGATGACAAGAGGGATTCTAAGGGGACAAAGGAAACAACCAAGAGAACAAGAAGTGGAATTCAGCAAGTCAAGGACATTGCTAGCAGTACTTTAACCACAACACAAGACTCTAAGTCTAGGGTGGGTACTGTTAGTAATGATCCTCCAAAATCATTATCTAAGACTTCTGAACCTGAATTGCCACAGAAGAAAGAAGGAGCCACAAAAGAAACATCAAAATGACACTTCCACAAAGTCACAGCTAGTGGAGTGTTACAGTGGATGAAGGGAAAAGGAATGAAGCTACTTCCAAGTGATGTGGCACTGAAGACTGATTCTCCTTGTTTCAGAAAGGTATCTCTTGTGAAGCATTTGAAGATCAAGAGTGTACCCAGAAGGATAAGGATAACAAAGAAGACTGGAAAACTCACAAATGTTATTGGCATCAATGTGCTTCCACTAGATGAGGACTATGATGAAGATGCCCTAGAATGTTTGAGGGCTCAAAGGATCTTTGAAGTCAAAGTGAAGTTGGATCATCTAGAGATCAAGTACACTGATGGAAGAGAAAGGATTATGAAGCAAGGAGGCTGGCAATATTTCTATAAGTATGAGCTTGAAAGGATAAATGCCTTATTGAATTTTGAAGAAAAAGAAGAAAGGACATGGAAGATAGATATTGCCAGGTTCTTGAAAATGCATGCTGATTATGAAGAAAACCTGAGAAAGGAAAATGAAGAGAAGATAATTCAGAAAGAGAAAGAAATGGCTGAAATGGAGGAAAGAGCAAAGGAGCTGAGAAAGAAAGGGCTTTGCAGGGTAAAACAAAATCCTTATGTTGTGGAATACAAAAATTCAAATGGAGGCATGAGCAAGATAAGGATGGAGTTTCTGGATTCATATGTGGAAAGTGCTCTTAAAGCTGCAATTGATGATCTAAAAGACTCCCCTCTCATTAAAGAACTGATTGCAAGAGAAGAACTTCAAGAAGCCATCATAGACATGAAAAGAAGAGAAGAGATAAGGAAAAAGAAGATTTATGATGCTTTACAAGAGAAGCAATTGGAAGCTGAAGTTGCTGAGCAACAAAGATAATCTGTAAGCTTTCAATTTTTCTATGTAATCAAATTCCTGATCTCAATGTTCATAAATTGTCCTCTCTGTTACTTAATTTCCTTCTATGTAAGTTAGGCTTGTTATCAGACATGAAATTGTGCCTAAGGATCTTACTCACAATTTGGGGGAGATTGTTAGGCTCAAGACATGTCTGAATACCACTATTAACAAGCCTACACTATGTGACTATGTCACATTACATGACCTAGTGAGTTCTATCACTGGGATATAGTATAGGTCTCTATATGTACTTGTCTTGTTCTCATGAACATTAGCTTGATCATGTATGCTCAAAGTTATAATGAGCTTAGCAAAGTTTCTTGCATCTAGATTGTATATAGGCCATTGAATAATTGTCCTGGTAGAAGTTCAGAAGTGTTCATGCAGCAGGATAGAATTGAATAAGTCCATGAAGAAATGAAATTTGTCTAAGGCATTATATAGCAAAGTCAGAAGAAAGCTATGTCGTGAAGTCACCAATATCTATGTCGTGAAGTGCTACATCGCATAGTCCATTTTGTACTATGTCGAGAAGTCCTCAAGACTCATGTCATGAAGTGTTGAAGTCAGCAAAGTCAGAGAAGCTTAGATCGTGAAGTCCTCAGAAGCCCTATGTCGCATAGTAGTCAAATGACTTATGTCGCATAGTCGTCAAATGACTTATGTCGCATAGTCGTCAAATGACTTATGTCGCATAGTCGTCAAATAACCCATGTCGCATAGTCATCCTATGGCCTATGTCGCAAAGTCTTCAAAGGCTATATCGCGTAGTCCTCACAAGGGAGATCGCGAAGTCAGGAATGAAGTGGAGTTCACGATATCAACACTTAGTCGTTTATAACAAGACAAATCAAGGTACAGAACCAAGAATCAAAAGAGACAAATACTGAAGCATTTGTTCTGGCAAGGTGGTCCAAAGAACAGATGGCAAATCTACAGCTAAACTTGGAGAGAAAGATAAGAGACAAGCAGCTACAGAAACGGGAAAGACTCCGAAAAGCAGGTGGTCCTTCCTGACACAGTGAACTTCTTATGGCAGGACAAGTTGGACTTTCAGAAGGGTTAGCTGTGTAATATTGTGTGTGCCTAGTTTGTATAGGTGAATATATATTGTGCACACACCACTGTGAGCCAAAAAAAAAAGAGACACACATAGTTTTTATCTCAAGCTCTTTTCTCTGTAAGCAATCAAGTAAAAACTGTTCTTGTTTAGAAGCCAGAAATTCGATTGTGAATTTCTTGGAAAGCTGTAGTATTTAATTTGCTTATACAAAGTAGAATAAAGTGATTGTGTGTGTTGTTTACTTTCTGCATATTACATAGCATAATCATATACAGTTTATATTTAGTTTCAAGAAAGCAAAAATTCATCAAACTATCCATTCACCCCCCCCCCCCCCCCTCTGTCTAGTTTCTAAGTGATATTCATTCCTAACAATGGATACCACATGTTGGGTTAAAACATGTGTTTTGGGATACTATTTTCTCATTTTTCAAATTGGCTGTTTTTTTTTTAAAATTTTGTCTGCGTTTTGATTGTTTTAGTTTAAGTTTGAGTTTCATTATATTTTCAGTTGTGTCCTTTAACGGGATTGGCTCTTCGGTAAGATAATTTTTTTCCCTTGTGTTTGGTTGGATTTATTTTAGGTAAAATTGAGTTCGGTTGGTTTTTTCCGCTGATTTTGTTTTGTTTTGGTTGGGTTTTTTCTGCCGGTTTTGTTTTGTTTTGGTTGGACTCTCACACACATCTCTTTTTTATGCTATTGGCGCATTAGTATTTTCTCTCTTTTGCTTCTTTTTTTTTGCACTTTTTCTTTCTTGTGCGCTGTAATAGGAATAGCCCTAGGCACATATGTATTCTTTTCTTTCTCGTGCACTATAATAGGAGTAACCCTAGGCACATTTATATTCCTTCTTTTTCTCTGTTGGTTTAAAATTATCGATTGGTTCATTGGTTAGATTTAAATACAATTTGGTGATTAGATTTAGATACAGTTTTGGATTTGCATCGGTGATTAGATTTGGACTCAAAGTTGGTTTGGATTGGTTATTGGATTTGATATTACGTAGGATACAATTTTTGGATTTGGATTCTCTTTTGGTTTCGTCACTAGTATTATTTTTTACTGTTTGGATTTTATTTTATTTTTTGCAGTTCGTTTGGATTTTTCTTGTTTAGCAAACTCTCAATACTTCATTGTGAGTTTGAGGGGGATGTTAACATATATAATATTATTATTGTTGGATAATTTCGTTATTATAATAGTTTTCTTGTTTAGACAATTTCCTTATTAGGATAATTTTCTTTATTATTTTCAAATAGTTGGTTATATAAGGCTCCCCTCTTTTGTAATCGAGAATAAGTTTATCGTAATTAAATTCTCATTTTCTCTCATTTTCTCTCTATTTCTTTGTATAATTTATAATTGTATTAGAGATCTGTTTAGGGAGAGCTCACATGTTCGAGTCATATCACCCTCATTTATTTAACATAAATATTTATTATTGGCATTGATATTGATGTTATGATTGATTATGTTTGGTGTTGTCTATCGTAAATAAACATGTTGCAGAGCGCGATGAGATAGCTCAAGTGGTAAGAGCTTATCTCTTGTCGTCCCAGATCCTGGGTTCGATTCTCGCTCACCCCGAGATTTCTGAGAACAGATACTCACATGTAAAGGCATATAAGCCTAATTAGTCGAAAAAAAAAAAAAAAAAAAAACATGTTGCACGATAAGATCTTGTTAAAACTTTCATATTGATTTTTTTTTATTTAAGAAAAGTAGCCATTTCATTCATTTAAATCCACATCTAAAATGCGTTGAAACTCAGGTGAGACAAAACCCCCTATAAAAATATTAGAACTAGTTGAGCGAGATAACCAATCTAGTGTTCCTATCATTTAACAAATACAATATCAATATTGTTTAGAGAATCTAATATATTCCTACACTCATCAATGGTGTTTCCAAATGGCGAGTAAAACTTTCTGAATGATTAAACTAATATATATATATATATATAAAAAATTATAAATCAGAATTATAATTTAAATTGAACTCAATAAAATTAGATATGTTATTATATAGATGTACGTACGATTACTGATCCAAGAAAAATATCTCCTCCTCCCCGTGCTCTAATAAGATGATCCCCTCTCTCTCATCATTCAAATACTAAAACAAGACAAAATTACTGACATAATGGTAAGAATTCCTTTTTCAGTAAATTCAACTTTCTACTCCAACAAACTGCTCACACCTTTTGTATGGGTATTTGGAGTTGAGTATGTCTTCTTTTGGGTGTCTGCAACTGCACTATCTTCTTGCTTACTTGCTTCTGTATGTATGTATGTATATGTTATATTCAAGAATTGCATGTTATATTCCTGCCTTGTTCTTGCACAATAGCTGTTAATCATTAATGGGGTTTTTGTTTAGCTGCTTATCATTTCATGGGGTTTAAGACTAGTTGTGGTTTTTAGTAGTGTGGTTGTGAAATTTTTATCTTCTAGTTGAAAATTACTGATATATGTGCTCTTCTTGTACATAAAAGATAATGTTGCTTACTTGTTTTGTTTAATAGTTGTATAGTAGTATAATAATTGTGATATTACTTCTGTTCTTGAACAAAAAAATTGTTAATTTTATTTTCTTGTAATATCTGTTGTGTTCTTGCACAAGAATAGTGATATATCTGTTCCCTTTCAAGATTTGGAATCTTCTATCTCTTGCTGTTGATAATGGTTTAGCTGCTACAGTTTGATTTAATTTCTAACCATCTTGGGTAATTCAATTAAAGAAAATATTGTGTTTAGGGGGTTGCACATTGAAAATTAATGATTTGTTAGTATGGACACTTACAATCGAACTCATGCTTTGTTTTACTTGCTAACTGTGCAAGCCCATGACCTTTAAACCTTGCAAATGCCTCACTGCTATGAGCCTAGGCCGGTTTGCTGCGTACCTTAGTACTGAATAATAATATACATACAAGTAGCAGATGAGTTTCAAAATACAGAGTAATTAATTAGTGCATCCTCAGTAACAAATACAGCTAAAAGTCTAGTGTAGTGTGCATGCACTACTTATGTTCACCAACAGTTTAATATATTTGCTCTCAACGTTTACAGTTTTTTTATTTGGGCTGACTATATATGCAGAACAAATATGGGGAATAGTCAGAAGAAGTTAGAAGTGAATATGGCCAATTTCGAGCAAGTGAATCCAAAGAATACTGAGCAGGTTGCTACTGAATCAGGAAGTTCAGAGGCCTTCACTTGTGAGATATGCAATTTCGAGCAAGTGAATCCAGAGAATACTGAGCAGGTTGCTACTGAATCAGGAAGGTCGGAGGCCTTCACTTGTGAGATATGCATCGAACCCATGTCATCAGCTAAGAAATTTAGGGTCAATGATAATTGTATGCATCCTTTTTGCAATGATTGTTTTGCCAAGTACATTCAAGGAAAGGTTGAAGATTCTGTAGCTATCATAAAGTGTCCAGCTTTGGACTGTGAGCTGCTATTAGATCCACTCTTATGTCGAACAATCATTTCAGTGGAACTTTTCACCAAGTGGTGTGATTGCCTTTGTGATTCCTCGCTTTTGCTCTATGAAAGATGTTACTGTCCTTATCAAGACTGCTCCGCATTAATCATCAATGAGTGTGGAGGATCGGTGAGCAAGACCAAGTGTCTGAATTGTAAAAGGTTGTTTTGCTACACGTGTGAGGTTCCATGGCATGCAGGTTACTGGTGCTCTGAATCTCAACAGAGGAGAGATGCCAGTGATGTAAGCTTTGGAGAGCTTGTGGAGAAGTTCAAGTGGACTAGATGTCCTCACTGTGGTCAAGCTGTTGAGCGTAGAGATGGTTGCCGAATGGTTACATGCCGGTATGTTCTCTATCTTTCTCTAATATTTCTGACTTTAAAAAAAAATACAGCAATCTAAATACCAAAAGCCATAAAACCACAAGAAATAAAATGTAATCATGAATTCAGCATAATTGTTTATACTATGAGATTCTGAAAAATGTTTAGTGTACTTCAAGACCTTCTGCTGAAACATGCTGACAGCTGATATGTGCTTAAATGTAATGTAATATACTAACTTGTCTATCTTATGTTGATCTCCACTATTAGCACCCAAACAAAAGCATGTCAGTTGTGTTTCCTGCAAGAATGATGACCTCAAACAACAGAAACTTGTAGCATATGTAATATACTTTTGTATCGCATAATCGCTTTAAGAAAAATCCTAAAAGATAAAAATAGTTCTGTCAAATAACTTTGAACTTCTAAGATCCATTATTAAGATGACCTGACTGTAGCATCAAATACTATTACTGTATTTGAAATCAAAAGCTCCATCCTTATCCCTGAATCTTGATTAGATTACAGGCACATGCATTACAAAATAAAAATTGTCACTTACTTTTCGTATGTTTACCTGTGAAGCTCACTTATCCATTAATTAGTGGTTAGCCATATATATTCTTAATTTCGTTTAGCTAAAACTAGTTGGCCTTTTAGATCAGTTGATCGACTTGAGAAATTCTGTTGTTGCTCATAACTCTGGGCACATGCTAAATGCATTTCATTATCTTTACATTCATTGTACATTACTGATGGCCCTTAGCACAAATAGACAATTTGTAATCGATAAGAACTGTTCGAGCTATGACCCTTTTAGAACAAGAATTATGCATTTTCCTCCCCAGTTCATGTTTTTTTTTGCTAACCTTCCCCAGTTCATGTTTGCATGCACATGATTATAAGAATTTGATTTTGCAACTAATATGCATCTTTGGTCTTTCTGACACAGATGCAGGACTATATTTTGCCACAAATGTGGTAAGGAATACCATTTTGGCCCGTGTGATAAGCCAGGTTGTTTTCCTTGCATTTGTTGTAATCCTTGTGTATATCTTCTGCTCGTCGTAGTAATACTGGTTCTACTAGGAATTGCGATAAACAAGGTTTGAGTGTTTGACAACATTTGATAGGCAGCCATCAACAATGGATGAAACCAAATATTATTTATTGTTCCTCTTTCCATCTAAGAATGTAATGTTGTCATGACTTGGGCTCAGAATTTCTTCTAAAAGATATCACAGGGTGTTATGCCATATTTTGGCATAGTCCCAAATTTCTCTGTTTAATAATTATTAAGTCAAATTAATAATTAATTACTTGAACACTAAGTAATATCCTCTCTCTGAAACGAGGAAAGAATCAATCTCAATCAACGAATAACGGAAAATATCCCCAAACGATATCCTTCAAATCAGGAAGATATCACAACGCCAAGATAATGCAAGATAAAATCGGTAATTTACCACATTAACGAAGTTTATCCCTAAAGTCTCTCAGGGATAAACACAATTGCATAGAACTGCGTGGGCTTGATCCAATATAAATTGGTACGCAGGCATCTTGGCAAAGGGATCCGATACATGAGACAAATCGAGACACCTCCCAAGTCCAGCCCCCAAACATTCAAAAATCCCAAATCCCCCTATTTTCATATTTCGTTATTCCAACAACATTCGATTTATGTTGTTACGAAATTCTCCTAACAACAATTGGCGCTAGAAGGAGGGGCAATTTTATTATTTGTGGAGGACAAATAATTCGTAAATTAAAATTACAGACTTTTGGGTTTTGGATTTTAACAAACTCAAGCATACAGGCCACGCGCGGCAACAACATAACAGCAGCATGACAAAGTGTTTCCACAAGAAATTTACTGGACAAAAGTTTTGTGTGGATTACTTGGTTACTTGTTAAAGAAAAAATGGTGGAACCCACGTGAAGAGAAAAAAAAAAGCAACAGGCATATTTGTTTTACAAATTGGCCAGGCAGAATGAAACGGAGGCAGGCACCAAGAAAAATGGCAGGGCAATTTCGAACCGGCCGGACAAAAATCAAAGATAAGTTTTTAATTCTTATTTTAATTTTCTGCAAATTAAATATCATGCCATACACATTTTTATGAAAAAATATTAAATCGTGCGAGTAATATTTTATTGTGCTTGTAAAATTATTGCGAGATTCGCACATATATTTTAGAAAATATCATTCGATATTTTTATGTTGGAGAATTGTTGATATTTTACAATATTGAACGAGCTACATATTTCAAAGAAAAAATATTTATGCGAGATGCATAATTTTTGAAGAAAATTCTTACAAAGGACATTAGTTTTTAAGAGAATAAATATCGCGACATTCTTAAATGACATATTTATTTTATTTTTTGACCGTGTTCAAAATATTTTTCATATATCGTCGCGATAATACATATATGTCAAAAATATTTCAAACTTGTGAACTTAAATTGTCAAGTAGGACAGGTTGGGCAAGCTATAAGTCCCGCGCTGCTACATGCATAGAAAGGAGTCAGCGACCCTCTGGATTGAAGACCCTACTACTCTCAGAGGAGAGTCCAGAGATAAAATTACATTATTGAAGACCCATTGATAAATGGATATTTCTTGGTTGGCACGGGACATTCCTACAATCACGAGAATAAATGCGGATATGCCGCGAGATTGTAGGAAAACGTGTGGGACCATACATGATATAGGCTGAAAGCATGATTTATTAAAGCCTCGGCTCGGGGGCTCGCGGATGAACGAATACACATCCTTATGTGGACAATGACTTTTGAAAAGCGTGTACGCCAATTCGGGCTATATACAGAACGCCAAGGTCCTAACTTGACAATGAGACCGCAACGGATTTCAAAATGATATTACTTATACTCGCACTTTTGAAACCTTGGCAAAAATATATATCCTAATATGGTTCATCGCATGCTATAGTACTTGCATATGCAAAACGGGCACTGTAGTGCTCTGAAAGTTTTACTAATCTTCTATTTTTAGCTTTGTTTCAGCGACCGAAGAAATTTGGAAGTTAGAAGATTTTTAGTTCTCCACTGCAGCAAGCTACAATGAAGAACTGGGGGCTTGTTGTTATGCCATATTTTGGCATAGTCCCAAATTTCTCTGTTTAATAATTATTAATTCAAATTAATAATTAATTACTTGAACACTAAGTAATATCCTCTCTCTGAAACGAGGAAAGAATCAATCTCAATCAACGAATAACGGAAAATATCCCCAAACGATATCCTTCAAATCAGGAAGATATCACAACGCCAAGATAATGCAAGATAAAATCGGTAATTTACTACATTAACGAAGTTTATCCCTAAAGTCTCTCAGGGATAAACACAATTGCATAGAACTGCGTGGGCTTGATCCAATATAAATTGGTACGCAGGCATCTTGGCAAAGGGATCCGATACATGAGACAAATCGAGACACCTCCCAAGTCCAGCCCCCAAACATCCAAAAATCCCAAATCCCCCTATTTTCATATTTCGTTATTCCAGCAACATTCGATTTATGTTGTTACGAAATTCTCCTAACAACACAGGGTATTGAAAGTTCCTCTCTCATGATTACCATGTGTATTCTCATGATTATTTGGAGGGTAAGGTGGTATAAGATTGAAATGAGAAATTGGATCAAGGTGGGTTGTTTGCTTGGTAAATGCTATGGTTTTGGAATAAGAAATAGGTGCATGGATGATAGAACTGGTGTATCATTTTTAATATTAGATCTTTGGTATATTGGTGGAATAAAACTGTTTTGGTTTAGCTATCATAGAGTGTCCAGCTTTGGACTGTGAGCAACTGTTAGATCCTCTCTCAAGTCGAACAATTATTTCAGTGGTGTGATTGCCTTTGTGGTTTCTCACTTTTGCTCCATGAAAGATGTTGCTGACCTTGTCAAGACTGCTATGCAGTAATCATTCAATGAGTGTGGAGAAACTGTGACGAAAACCAAGTGTCTCACTTGTTAAGGTTTTTTTGCTACACGTTTAAGGTTCCATCGCATCAGGCTACTGGTGCTTTGAGTTTCGACAAGGGAATTATGCCAATGATGTAAGATTTGAGGAGCTTGTGGAGAAGTTTAAGTGGACTAGATGTCCCAACTGTGGTCATTTACAATAAGTACTGCAAAGTTTTTATTGTTACTCTGTTCAGGACCTTCAACTGAAATATGCTTACACCTAAAATGTGCTCAAACTGATAAAATATTAAGCTGTCTATCTTATCATGATGTCTACCATGATCACCTTTCAATTTTCATCTCCCCCAACAAAAATGTCAATCGCGTTTTACTTGAAGAATGATGACCCCAAACAAAACAAAACTGAAGTATAATGTGTTTTTGTATCGCAAAGTTGCTTCAAGAACATAATAAATGAACAGGGCTCAATGAGCTTTTAATTAGTGAAGCGCCTAAAAAACCAACATAGCTTACTGCAATAAATTAGTACTCTCCAGAGGTTTTTAAGCTTCTGGCTGGAGTTCGATTCAACGTAAGTATTCATTCCATGAAAAATGGAGATAATGCAACATTTCAAGCAACATTCTGAATGCTATTGGCCTAACCTAACATAGTTGCTTGGATAGAGTAGACTTGAACAAGCTGCTGAAATTTAATATCTCCGACTACTGCCTGTCCGCCTGCAAAATGAATAAGAAATAGATGGATTATATAAATGAATCATGCTAGATAAAGTACACTCAACTCATAGGCGAGTCAAGCTGTGTGACTAGTTCAAAACAGTTGAGCCAGTAATATATGCTATTTAGGTACCAATCGCTTTGTAGTTATTAATTATCATTAATCTAAACAGCCTGCATTGTCCATCTTCTGATTGTTTTAATAAGAAAAATGCAAATTAATTTCATTAACAAAATGAAACAAACGTATTAAAATTGATGTCTAATATACATATATATATATAATTAAATATATCATAAGACCAGATATAAGTATAACAAAGTGACAGCTTTTATGGATCTGAACAAAGTCAGGAGACAAAATCCCTGTCAACTCACTGTGCAAGATACCAAAATTACTTAAGCTCCATCTCCAGACATTCGTGTGCAGGTTGGTCCAGACAGGCACCATTTAATCCAACAGTCAACAGTGGAACATGTCCAATGAGCATGCAGAGGAAGAGTTAAAGCACTGTTCTTAGAAAAATAAAATTGGTAGGGCAATGCTCTCAATACAGATGGTGGTCTGCGTGGGCGTGGGGGAGGTTGATCAGGAAAACTGCAGGGGAAGTACTTCAGGGAAGTCTAATTTCAAAGATATACAGAGCTGGAGGGTCATATTAGAGGAGTTCAATTAGCTTAAGAAAAGGACATCAGTAAGCTAATGGCTCAAGATTCTAGAAACATTGCTCTTTGGCAAGGGTACAACCGCTGAGCAAACCAATGAAAATGATAACATCCGTGCAAAATGCATGCTACAGCTGGTGTCCAGGGAATCAATTGGCTAATGCAAGCAGCAGAATTCGTAGTATAGTGGTTTTGTATCGCATTTGATTATTAATTTAATACATTTAGATAGAGAAAATGGAAGTCCGGTTTGTGCCCTCAATCACTTAGCTGAAACCATGTGTTTCAAGTATACTTGAATAAAAACATCATAAGATCAAAGAGTAAGACTTGTGATTTATGTTACTTTCTACACATCATTAAAGATTGGTTTTGCACCACTAACGAATATAGAAGAGCAATGGGAGCAACACATATTTTTTATTCACACTAACTCAAGAGATGTGTCGTCTCCTTTATTTGGCAAATGCATTAAATCTTTATATAATATGTTCAAAAGAGGCTCCCCATATCAATCTCATTGATCAACCATTAAGAGTTAATACCAGACAGAAATAGGTTACTTTACAATAAATAAATGGACTCATACCTTCCTCATCAAGATAAACAACCTCTGATCAAGCTCAAACTTAGCAGCAATGGAGGGATCCCCCTTCAGCATCATCAGCAATCCACCAAAAGAAACATAAATGTCCCTGAAGACAACAAAATGTGTCAGTTGAGGCAATCCAGTGTGACAAGATCAACTGATGTGCGTAAATTTAAATTTATAACTATGAAAACTTTAAGGACTGTTTATACAGGCAGTAGTCATAACAGCTACATGCACATTATAAAAAATTAGATTACAAAATATGCATGCTTACGCCTTAAGATTTGCTCCTGAACCTTCCTCTGAGATTCTATATAGTTTCCCATTCATTACATACTCAAATTCGTCTGCAAGGGATTTTCGCCCACCCTGAAAATCAAAACATAATGTTGGTGTTTGAGCTTGAGTACCGAGAGGGACAGGTGCGTTCATGTACATGTAAAAAGCTTTAAATGCAGAAAAAGTAAATGGCTTATACTTTCCAAATACTACATAATTTATACCAAGTTCAATTATTATTAATCTTGCACCGGGACTCTACTGTCATTTACATAGCAGCATCAGCAACATAGCTTTAGGTATTACCTAGATGTCACTCAAGTGTGTTTTCAAATATTCAATAATTTTTTTATTACTACATAATGAAGGGTGGCGACTGTTATTTTAGTATCAGATAGGAACATAGTTGTTAGTTGAATGAAATTTAGGGGGAATAAGATAATACATCAGGAATTGGGAGTCCTCATTACCTATCCAATGCTACCGTTGCCTACTGATAAAACAGGCCATTGTCTTGAGCCATAGAGTTTGTACTACACTGATCAATAAAATCTTTCAGCAGAAACGTCATATCTATTAAGTACTACTCATTTGAAGGTGTTCGTAGGCTAGTCACATTCTTTTGTTTGAAGCATGTCATATATGTGGTCGACCCGTATGCATCCAGTAAGTATGAGAAATCATAGCTCTAAAGCCTAATTGAATATAATGAGGAGAGAGGTGATAATGAACTATTAATTTTTGCAGCTTTGAGGTGTAGTTTCCATATCATTTTATATATCAAATGCAAAAACCTTCAGCATAGTAAAATGTGCAAGTGATTACTATGTTGTAGTCACAGCAACCAGAATTTGCTCAAACACAACATCATGTACTTAAACCTTCTATGTGAAGGATATTTATGCTGTCAACAAATACATCAAGAAGAAACTTACAACGAGGGAATAATAAAAAATGTCAAAATAAAAACATATTACCGGAGTGAAGTAGCCAGTATCCGGTGTTCCATCCAAGTTTAGTGTGGATGCTAATACCATCATAAATTTATCCCCTTCATGCAAAGGATATATATCTGTATTCACATCTAGCTGCATGTACATGTCAAACTGCTCGCTCTTTGCTTCAATACGAGTTACTACAAAATGCAGTACAACATCAACTGTCATCTATCTAATTTACATGATTGATATGGATTTATCTTAGTCAGTTGAAATACAAATGTTAAGCAGCTGTACTACAAGTTGTAAGGGCTTGTACAACGCAATTTGCACAGTTAAACATCCAAAGTAAAAGGTTACAGTTGTAAGGGTCGGTTGATATGTACTAAAACCCCATCCCATTCAACAAATGGGTTAAACTCAATTTACAAAATCTGAAATTCAAGGGGATTCATGAGACAGCTTGAGTGAAATATTGGACTTAATTACAAGAATGATTAAGTTTAGAAAATGGAGCATGAAAGTCATAGCAATTCTGGATAAGGGGGAGTTGATGAAAAAAGAGGGAGATAGAAATTACCTTTATCGAATTTTTTACCATCTGGGTCCAAGCCTACAACTCGAAAGATATCTTGAAATAGATACTCAGCCACCATCCTCACTAGTCCACAAATCAGACCCTGCACACATAAGAGAGGGACGAACAGTGATTAAGCTAATACAAAAATAAGGAACCCTAAATTGCAAATAGGATACAATTATATGTACAAATTAGACAAGTAAGCAATACAAAATTGTAACGGTGAAAAGATTGCAAATATATGGTACCAGAGAAAACGATATACAAGGAAGAATTAAGGAGAGTACCCTCGTAAGAACGAACACTGCTAAAACCAACAACACTACAACCAGGGTTTTATTTGTATATACAGTCTTTGCACAAAATATCGTTTAAGCTTCTTCTTCTTTTTTGTATAAATATTTACATATACAGTATGTATTCTTCTTATATATTTTAACTTATGTATACAAATTAAATAATTACTCTCTTAAAACATGTGTGATGTGGCGATGCACGAAATATTTTTAATAATTGTTATTTTTATTATTTACGTTTTAAAATTTTATTAATTTTATTTGTTTAAAAAAATAAGTAGGTGTGTTAAACTTTATTAAATGATTAAAAGTAATAAAATCAATTATAAAATAAGTAAGTAACGGTTTGTGCATGATATTTTTGGAAAATAAGAGATTTTATTAAGAAAAAATAACATGTTTTAGTTGAAAAAGATAATTGTCCATAATTAAAAGTATTAAAGGATTTTAGTAACGAAAAATATAAAAAGTAACATGTTTCAGTTGAAAACACATATTGTTTTTAATAACTATTATTTTTTTTATTTTAATAATTGCATTAATTAAAAAAATAAGTAGGCGTGTTCAAAACTTTTAAATAATTAAGTGAAATAATAAGTATTAAAAGTATTAAAATAGGTTTTAAAATAAATAAGTAAGGATTTGCTCGTTATATATTTTGAGAAATGATGGATTTTAGTAAGGGAAATAAAAAAAGTAACATGTTTTAGCTGAATAAGAAATTGCCCGTGATTTTTTTAGAAAAAAATGATAATGTATTTTAACTGAAAGGGTGACTGATTATAATAATTTTTATAATAATTAAATAAGGCAAGTACCGTACCAAAAAACATGTACCAAAACTTTCAATGTTTCGTATTTAATAATATAGTATAGATAGATATATTTATAATATTAGTATTTTATGCTACTAAATGAAATAGCCCGTGATATTTTTGAGGTTTAGTTAGGAGAAATATTAGTTAGAAAATATAAAAAAAAATACGTTTTGGAAAAAAAAAAGCTAATCGGTTAGTCATTAATAATTATAATATTATTATTTTAGTTTATTAAATAGAACTGTTCGTGATATTTTTGGAAAATGAGATATTTTATTTAGGAAAAATAGAAAAGTAGAAATTTTAGTTAGAAAATATAAAATAGAATATACACTTTGGCTAAAAATGGTAATAGGTTAGTTATTAGCAATTATAACTTTATTATGTTGTTGTGGATTAAAAAACGTGCTTGTGTAATTAATGCTAAGGTTTAATGAGCTTCGAGCTTTAATGGCTGCACTCGTGTTTCCGGACTAAATTGGTCCTCACAAGATGCCTACGTATCTCAAATCGCTATTGAGAATCAAGCCAAAGACGTAGTTCTGATTGTAGGATCAGGGACCTTATATAGGCGTCTAGAGCCTAGTATTTATGGTATGTTTGGGAGACTTAACGGATAAGTCTTCTTTTTGATATTGGATAAGTATTGTATTTCTTGCTGAAGAATTCGTTTCCTTGTTGATAAAGGTTATGACTCATTGATTGCCTTTAATTGGGATTCCAGATCCTTCTTTGACTAATTTTCCATAATCAAGGCTCTTTTCATGAGCTGTATATTTTCCCTACTCATTAATTACGAAATTAATGAATAATTAGGGTGTCGGTCCTTAAATATCGACCTTTTGTTTGACCAGTAAATTATATTTCTATAATTACTTTTCTGACCATATCATTTGCCCCCCAACTTATGGGAAAATCTCCCTGGGGTTTTCGTAGAAGTTACAGCGTGTTTTTCCCAAAATTTTCCATTTTTCAGGGCACTTTTGACCTTAATTTAGGTCATTTTCGACCAGGAATTCGACCTGGAATCAGTACAAATTCGACCTGGAATTTCGACCAGGAATCAGTACAAATTCGACCTCGTTTCTGGTCCCAGGTCGATGGATTCGACCTCAGATTCTCGGTCATTTTCGACCAGGATCGTTCGACCTCGGGTATCCTTTTTTCGACCTCGATTTTGGTCCCAAGTCAATGGGTTCGACCTCGAATCATAGGTCTTTTTCGACCTCATGATTTCGACCTCGACCCAGTATGTTTTCGATCTGGAGCTGTCGACCTCGACTCGTAAGTCATTTTCGACCTCGTTTTGCCGATTTTGTTTCTAGTATTCTTTCGACCTCGATTGGTCGTGAGGTCGTTGGTTTCGACCTCGACTCATAGGCCAATTTCGACCTCGATTTGTCGACTTCGTTTCCATGTGTTTTCGACCAGGATTCTATGATTTCCCGGTTTTATTTTGGAGCGAAGTCGATCAATACGACTTCAATTCCCCATGTAACTTCGATCTCGTTTGCTCGATTTCAACTAGCCATTTTTCGATCAGGAATTTCTGATTTCCTGACTTTATTTTGGTACGAGGTCGTTCAATACGACCTCGATTTCCCATGTATTTTCGATGTCAATCTCTCGACTTCGATCTAGGGTCTTTTCGACCTCGTTTTTTAATCTTGGTTATATTCCAAGATTTTATTTTTGGTTTTTCATTCTTTTCTTGGGCCTCAACTAAACCAATTTTTGATTGGATTTAAGTTATTTCTGCCTTGGGCCTAATTGGGCCTTATTTGTTTGGGCTTCGAATTTGCCTGAGTTTTAATTTATTTGGTCCTTTGCCTTTGTAATCCATAAATGGATTTATGGGCCTTACTGGCTATAGGCGGTTGCTCTTCCTCAGCCGGTTGATCTTCCAGTCATTCTCACTATAAAAGAGTGAGATTTCTCATTTCACTCTCACTTCTCACTTTTCACTTTCCAAAATTTCTCTCTAGTTATCATAGTTTTTTCTCTCTTTTATTCCGTGGAGAGGCGATTTCCGGCGAGCTTTTTACGGTGGTGTTCTTGTTTTTCTGGGATTGATCTTCATCCCTTGAAGATTTCTGGGTTTTCAATCTTCATCACTTGAAGATTTCTGGGTTTTTTGAAGATTTTCTGAGAATTTTCCTTGAAGTTTTGAAGATTTGAAGTTTCTTTGAAGATTTTACTAGGAATTTTCTTGAACGTTTGAAGATGTCTGATAAAGCTGCTCAACGCCTTCAAAGAATGAACAAAGCTTCTAAGAGAGGTATTATCATCTGTTCTTCTCATATGTCACTTCAAGATATGATCTTAGAGCGTAGTGATGAGTATCCCTCTGTGTCTCACTTAGATTCTTTCGACTGTAGTAATAAGTTCCATGAAATCGACTTAATTAGGGACTATAATAAAATGTATAGGATTAGGTCCCCCTATAGATTAGTCCCAGCTGGCCCAGGGGACCGTTCTTGCCATTGGCGTCCTGATGCACTCTGCATTTACAAGGATGCCATTGTCGCAGGACTCAGGTTTCCCTTTCATGAGTTCATTCCCAGGCTTTTGGCTGATGTTGGGATTAATCCTTGTCAACTTCCTCCAAACGCCTGGAGAATCATTCTGTGTTTCATTGTTCTTTGTTTGAAGAACAATTTCCCTTTATCTGTAGCTTTGTTTAGGAGAATTTTTCAATTTAAGAATAGTTCATCCACTTCTTTGGGTTGGGTTTATATCAACCACCGTCCTTCCACTCCCCCCATATTTCACCCTAAATCCATTCCAGACAATAACCTCAAATGGAAGGAAGAGTTCATGTACTTGATTTGGGAAGGAGGGGATTGGGGCACCCTTTTTCGTAGTTCCTTTAGTAGGGTTTCGGATGGTAGCCCTAGTGATATCATCCTAACTGATGAAGAGGCCCATGCATATGCTGAGCTCACAAAGGATAATTATGCCACAATGGCTTGGGTGCTCCTGGATGAGTTTCAGCTTAGGTCCTTGGGACTTTCCAACGTTTCTGATAAGGGTAATTCTCACCTCATATCTTTCTTTATTTATTTAAGATTAACTTATACCAACTGTTTCTTTCCTTATATCTTTTGCAGCTGCGGTCTTTATCAATAAGACCAACGAGCCTGAAGAGGGGGAAACAGCCAGGATGAAGAGGGCACGTTTGGCAGGGAAAGACCCTCGTGCTTCTAGTATTCCAGCTTTCATAAGGCCACATGTGGACCTTACTGAGGATGCTGAAGGCCCTCCTTCGGGCAAGAGTGCAGTTTGGCGCCCCAACTGGGGTCTTAGGAAGAAGGACACTGTGGTGGGAGTGTCCAAACATGCTGTGGAGTGGTCTTATCACTCTCTGACTCCTTGTGACTACAAGGATTTTGTTTCTAACTCCACCATCGAGGGGGTGGAGCATGCTGGATCTCAGGCTATGGCTGCTGTAAGTATTTTTCTCCTTCTTTTCTTTGTAGTCTTTGATTTATTTCAAGTTTAAGTATTTAACCTATAACTTGCTTGCAGATGAATGCCAACTACCAAGGGGCTCTCTTTCAAGCTAAGTCTTGGCGCTCATCTTCTGAGGCCAACCAAGGCAAGTTTGAGAAGTCCCAGGAGGAAATGGCTTCAGTGAAGGCCACCCTGGCTAGGAAGGAGAAGGAGTTGGCTGACTCCCAGGCTGAACTGGTATCTTTGAGGAAGGCCAAAGATGATTTTATTGACGAGTACCTTGACTCTGAGGAGTACGGGGACTTGATTGATAAGCATGATGGGCTCCTCTTCCCTGTTCAGTACACTAAGGGATGGGATGACGCTTTTGCTGCTGTTTTGGAGAGGATGCCTGGATCCCTCACTGTTTCCGATTTTCCAAGCCCTCACATTCCTACTTCTTTGGAGATGGCTTTGGCTGGAGAGGACGAGATGGAGGAGGATGATAGGATCTTAGACCTGGATCACACTTCCCCACCTGGTCAGACTGCTGGAGCTGATGATGCTGTCTTTTCCTCTAGAGAGGAAGAGGAGGAGGACGTAGAGAAGGAAGATTAGGTGTAGTTTCACTTTTGGTCATCATGGCTTGTACTTTTGTTTATGTACTTTTGGCCTACGGGCTTAACTTAACTCTTGTTTAAGTTTTTATTTATGTCTGGTGGCCATTCATGGCTTGTGTTGCTTTTCTTGCTTTTTGAATGTTTATGAAGACTCATAATAGATAAGCTTTAAAACATGAAAATGCTGAATTCATTTATAATTTGAAGATGGGATCAACCCTTACATAGTATCCCAGTTTAAAACTTGGGTTGGTTTCATCGAACCTTATTTATAGTAGTGAGTCCACTTGGGAGACACCTTAAACATAATAAACTTTCAAATTGGAGGCGTGCCAAGTCCTTGGCACCTCATGCCCTTCAAGGGTTTCTAGCTTGTATGAGCCTCGACCAAATATGTTCTTGACGCGATATGGTCCTTCCCAATTTGGGGCCAGCTTCCCTTTTTGTCCAACTCCGGATGCTTCAATTTTTCTGAGAACCAAGTCCCCTTGACGAAAGAACCTTTCTTTAACCCTTAAGTTGTAGTAGAAAGAGGCTTTCTTTTGATGTTCAACTATCTTGGCGTTTGCTTCATCTCTAACTTCATCAATTAGATCCAAAGCTAGCCTCAAGCCTTCTTCATTTTCTTCTGGTTCATAAGCCTCAACTCTTGGGGAGGTGTGAGTAATTTCCACCGGGACCACTGCCTCTGCTCCATAAGCCAATAGAAATGGAGTTGCCCCGGTGGTGACCTTGCAAGTAGTACGATATGCCCAAAGTATAGGGAGTAATTCGTCTACCCAAGTGTTTCTGGAGCGTTCAACTCTTTTCTTTAGTCCATCAAGGATGATTCGATTTGCAACCTCAGCTTGCCCATTTGCTTGAGGATGGGCGACAGAAGTGAAGCGCAACTTGATATCGTTTTCATCACAATACTTCTTGAACTCATCGTTGTTAAACTGAGTTCCATTGTCCGTGACCAGGACTCGTGGAATTCCATATCTGCATATCACATTTTCCCAGAAGAATTGCATCACTTGCTTGGTGGTTATCTTGGCTAATGGCTTAGCCTCAATCCACTTGGTGAAATAATCAATTGCTACTATCAAGAACTTTCTTTGAGCACTTGCCATAGGAAATGGCCCGAGTATATCCATTCCCCACATAGCAAAGGGGATAGGTGAGTTAATGGATGTCATCATCTCTGGTGGTTGCCTAACCACTGGTGCATGTTTCTGGCACCGTTCACATTTCTTGACGTAGCTTTTAGCATCAGCAAGTATGCTTGGCCAATAGAAACCTAGACGAGTGACTTTATGAGCCAGGGCTCTGCCCCCCAAGTGTTGCCCACAAATCCCTTCATGCACTTCCTTTAGGGCCAATTCTGCCTCTTGAGGTCTCAAGCACTTTAAGTATGGAATAACAAAAGATTTCTTGTATAGGATTCCCTCAATTAGGGCATACCTTAGTGCTCTGACGTAAAGCTTTCATGCTTCTGAAGTGTCGTTGGGTAGCCATCCAGTTTCCAGATGAGCTTTGATGGGATCAATCCAACAACTGGTGATACCAATGGGGGCTACCAACTTTCCATTGATGCTTGGGGTCTTCAAGACTTGGAAGTATACACTCCCGGCATAGTTTTCAATTTCAGAAGAGGCAAATTTAGACAAGGCATCAGCCTTCGTATTTTCCTCCCTCGGAATGTGCTCCACATAGCATTCATCGAACTGAGTCATAATGGACTTGACAAGTTTTAAGTACTTGGCCATGACTTCATCTCTGGCCTCAAATTCCCCATTTACTTGGGAAACCACTAGCCTCGAGTCTCCACAGACTTTCAGAGTTTTGACTCTCAAGGCTCCAGCCAGCCCTAAGCCAGCTATCAGAGCTTCATACTCAGCTTCATTGTTTGTCGTCGGGAAGTCAAGTTTTAGTGCATACTCTATTAGGAATCCATCAGGACTTTGTAGCACTAAACCAGCTCCACTTGATTTTGTTTTTGATGCTCCATCAAAATAGAGCACCCAACATTCTTTGAAGGTCATTTCCTCATCTTTCTTATCTTCCATAGTCACTTCCTGCCCCCCGACTTCTTGGTTGTCAATGGTGCATTCAACCATGAAGTCAGCAAGTGCTTGAGCTTTTATGGCCGTTCGAGGCTTATACTTGATATCAAATTCTCCCAATTCAATGGCCCATTTGATCAATCTTCCACTAACTTGAGGGCTATGCAAGATGTTTCTTAGAGGTTGATCAGTCAAGACCTCTATCTTGTGTGCCTGGAAGTAGGGGCGTAGCTTTCTTGAGGCCATTATCAAGGCTAAGGCAAACTTCTCAACCATTGAGTAGTTTATTTCTGCCCCATGTAGGATCTTGCTCACATAGTAGATGGGCTTCTGAACCTTCACTTCTTCCTTTACCAAAACAGCTCCAAGGGCTGTGTTAGAAACCGCCAAGTATAAATAGAGAATTTCTCCTGGCTTGGGTTTTGCCAACAGTGGTGCTTCAGCCATATATTTCTTCAGGGCCTCAAAGGCCTCTTGACTTTCAGTTGTCCATTCAAAATTCTTCACTTTTTTGAGTGCTTTGAAGAAGGGTAAACACTTCTCTCCAGACTTGGAGATGAATCTTCCCAAAGCAGCCACTCTTCCCGTCAGTTTCTGGACATCCTTGACAGTCTTTGGTGGTTCCATGTCTAGAATCGCTTTGATTTTGTCGGGATTAGCCTCGATTCCTCTCTTGGAAACCATCAGGCCTAAAAACTTTCCCGAGCCTACACCAAAGGCACACTTGGCTGGATTTAGCATCATCTTGTGGTGTCTTAGCACTTCAAAAGCCTCTCGGAGGTGCTCAATGTGATCGGCCTTATCAAGGCTCTTGACTAACATGTCATCTACGTAGACCTCCATGGTTTTTCCAATCAGGTGCTCAAAGATTTTGTTCACCAACCTTTGATAGGTTGCTCCAGCATTCTTAAGCCCAAAAGCCATGACCAAGAAACAGAAGACTCCAAAGTCAGTGATGAACGACACTTTGGCAATGTCATCTTTGTGCATCTTGATTTGATTATATCCGCTGAAGCCATCCATGAAACTTAGCATCTCATGCCCAGCAGTGGCATCTATCAAGGCATCAATCCTAGGTAAGGGGAAACAATCCTTAGGACATGCATCATTCAAGTCGGTGAAGTCGACGAACATTCTCCACTTCCCGTTAGCTTTTTTGACCATCACAGGGTTAGCTAACCATTCTGGGAATTGGATTTCTTCAATAAACCCAGCTTCTAAAAGCTTATTCACTTCTTGCTTAATGGCTTCAAGCCTCTCTGGAGCAAAACTTCTTTTCTTTTGTTTCACTGCCTTCCTTTCTGGATCCACATTCAATTTGTGAGATATTAGTTGGGGATCAATCCCTGGCATGTCAGCCGCTGTCCAAGCAAAAACGTCATTGTTCTCTTGAAGAAAAGATGCAAGTTTGCCTTTCAATGGTTCGGGAAGCAGTGCCCCAACATAAGTCACCTTCTCTGGTTCATCCGGGACTAAGGGAATTGGGATTAAATCCTCAGCTGGTTTCCCTCTTCGGTCCTCATTGTCACTAGTATCCATATCTTCAATGGGGAGAACCTGCCCCCCAACTCCATCAGGCCTCAACGCGGCTACATAACAGCTTCTAGCCATCTTTTGGTCTCCCCGTTCTTCACCAATCCCATTCCTGGTGGGGAATTTGAGTTTCAGGTGGTAAGATGAGGCAACAGCCTTAAACGCATGAAGACCCGTCCTTCCAAGGATCGCATTGTAGGTTGAGGTTGCCTTTATAACTATGAAGTTCAGCATCTGAGTGGATGTATTCGTTCCTTGTCCCATGGTCATTGGGAGTTGGATAGTGCCTTCCACCTTTGATTCCACTCCATTGAACCCATACATGGGCATATTAGAGGGTGTTAACTGAGAATCAGTGTAACCCATCTTGATAAAAGCATCGTGGAACAATATATCCACTGAGGCTCCATTGTCGACTAGGACTCTCTTTGTTTCGGAGTTGCCTATCACAGGTACTATGACAAGAGGATCATCGTGGGAGAATTTTACCCCTTCCAAGTCTGAATCATCAAAACCTATTGACACTTCTGTTCGTGCACGCTTCGGTGCTTCTCCAACAACGGTCAGTACCTCTCGGGCATAAGCTTTTCTTGAGTTTCGGGAGGACCCAGCAGCAGTTGGTCCTCCAAATATCATGTTGATAACTGGCCCTCGGGGCTTGGGATTTCGATCTTGATCGTTGTCCCTTCTATCATAATCTTTTCTTTCATAGTTCCCCCTTTGGCTCCCTTGGCTTCCATCCTTAGTGAACTTGCTGAGTTTTCCTCTTCGTATCAGAAACTCAATCTCATCTTTCAATTGCCTACAATCGTCGGTGTCATGACCAACTTCTTTATGGAACCGACAAAATTGATTTTGGTTCCGTTTGGACAAATCAGCCCTCATTGGCTTTGGCCATTTGATATCTTCTTCCTTGGCTATCTCCATCAGAATTTGACTCCTGGGAGTATTCAATCTTGCATACTCCGTGAACTTTGGCCCAAAGTTATTTCTCTTGGGTGGAGAGTCAGAATTCTTTGATGTTCGGGGAAACTTTTCCTTGACGTCGTACTCCTGAGTTTCTTTTCTTTTCTTTGAGTTTCCACCGTCGCCAGCGGTGGGTTCATACTTTCTCATGCTTTCCTCAGCCTTGATGTACTTTCCGGCTCTATCTTGGAGCTTCAACATGCTCTCTGGTGGATGTTTAGCCAACGATCTCCTGAAGTGGTCATCAGTGGTTCCTTGTTGCAGGGCTATCATAGCCACTTTATCGTCTAAGTCCGGGACTTTCAAAGCCTCTCGAGTGAATCGATTGATGTAGTCCCTTAGGGCTTCATTCTTTCCTTGACGTATTGCCATGAGTGATGCAGAACTTTTCTCATGCACCCTTCCACTAATGAACTGATTGATGAAAGCCTTGCTTAGTTCCTTGAAGGACCCAATAGAGTTGGGAGGTAGACGGCTATACCAACGTTGGGCCATGCCTGCCAAGGTTTATGGAAACGCCCTACACTTGACCGCATCGTTGGCTGGCTGCAACAGCAGTGCATTGGAGAAGGTCCTTACATGATTTGCTGGATCTCCCGTTCCATCATAAGCTTTGATTGAAGGCATCTTAAACTTTCTGGATATAGCCGTTTTCATGATGTCTTGAGTAAACGGTGGTGTAGGATCATCAGGATCTCCTAGGGGCAACAGAATACTAGGATCACCCCTTGGGGCTTCAGCCCTCTTGGTCCTTCTTGGTGGATCCAAGTTGATTATCGGGATCCCTTCAGTCGTTCGGCCCCGAGATTGAGCGGCCTCTTCTTCAGCAATGAGTTTTTTGAGCCTTGCAGTCTCTGCCTCATGGGCTGCAAGTTTCTCCCTAGTAGTTTGGGGTGGCTCCCGATTTGTCTGTGAAGAACGTCTCCTTCTTGGGGCGACATCCTCCCCAGTTGTATAACCCTCATCCTCAGTGTATGGGCCAGAGTAATCTTGAATGAGAGGGGTCTGACGAGTTTGTTGATTTTGGGGTCCCAGACCTTGAATATAAGGGGGCACATATGCCTCATGGTAGATTGGATTAGTTCCACTACCGCCCGCCATGGGTCGAGGGGGCATGCCATAGCTTGGCATCCCCAAAGTCTGATTCGCGTATTGAGGGAGATCAGTAGTATGGAGTTGAAGGCTCCTTGGTGCACTCATGAGCAGCGGAGAGGTCGTGATTGGTTGTTGGTGAACGGTCTCTTGTGGATTAGATCCATGAATGACCATCTGCAGGGGATTCGTCCCTTCAACCGAAATTGGGATTTCCGGTCCTTGAGTGTTGGTGGGGATATTCGCCCCTTGCGTGCCGGTAGTCGGCGGTGGCTGATCAGCCTCAGAGGTGAGGGGGCGATCATCGGGAGTTTGAGTATCCCGAGCTGTTCTTCGTGTGTTTGCCATGGTTGATGTTGTCTTCCCACAGACGGCGCCAAATGTTGTGGATTAAAAAACGTGCTTGTGTAATTAATGCTAAGGTTTAATGAGCTTCGAGCTTTAATGGCTGCACTCGTGTTTCCGGACTAAATTGGTCCTCACAAGATGCCTACGTATCTCAAATCGCTATTGAGAATCAAGCCAAAGACGTAGTTCTGATTGTAGGATCAGGGACCTTATATAGGCGTCTAGAGCCTAGTATTTATGGTATTTTTGGGAGACTTAACGGATAAGTCTTCTTTTTGATATTGGATAAGTATTGTATTTCTTGCTGAAGAATTCGTTTCCTTGTTGATAAAGGTTATGACTCATTGATTGCCTTTAATTGGGATTCCAGATCCTTCTTTGACTAATTTTCCATAATCAAGGCTCTTTTCATGAGCTGTATATTTTCCCTACTCATTAATTACGAAATTAATGAATAATTAGGGTGTCGGTCCTTAAATATCGACCTTTTGTTTGACCAGTCAATTATATTTCTATAATTACTTTTCTGACCATATCATATGTAATTTTATTAAATGAAACTGTCTGCGATATTTTTGAAAAATGAGATGTTTAGTTAGGAAAAATAAAAAAGATATTCTATATAATAATTTTAATATTTTATCTGACGGTTCTCATCGATTTGATCACAAATATCTAACGGCTATGAATGAAGTGACCAGAGTACAAAAACTTTGAGGACCAGACTACAAAACTTTCAATATTTTGTCTTTAATATAATAGTATAGATATAGATAGATAGATATAGATAATATAGATATCAAATATGTGTTGCCCTTGTGATTTTTGTTTTTTAATAGGCTATTATCAATATACAAAATTTGATACTCAACTAATGGAATGCGTAGTTGCGTACTACAAAATCTAATGCACGAATTGTTTTTCAGAGGAGTTATTTGATTATTTATGTTTTGATATTTTATCAATTACATTTGTTAAAAAAATAAGTGGGCATGTTAAAATAGGTAAACTTTTTTAAATAATTAAAAAGCATTAAAAAATGTTTAAAATAAATTATTTAGAGTTTGTCCCTAATATATCTGGAAAAAAGACGGGTTTTGGTAAGAAAATATAGAAAAAGTAACATGTTTTAATTGAAAAAGGTAATTGCTACTTTTGCAAAGGTAATTATAAAGGTAATTGTCCGTGATATTGAAAAATGTATTGTGTTCTAGCTTAAAAAGGTAATTGATTATAAATAGGTAATTTCGTTATTTAATAAAAAAAAATTATTGATAAGTAAGGATAATTAAGTATGTTAGGCTCAAGACATGTCTGAATACCACTATTAACAAGCCTACACTATGTGACTATGTCACACTACATGACCTAGTGATTTCTATCACTGGGATATAGTATAGGTCTCTAAATGTACTTGTCTTGTTCTCATGAACAATAGCTTTATCATGTATGCTCAGATCTATAATGAGCTTAGTAAAGTTTCTTGCATCTAGATTGTATATAGGCCATTGAATAATTGTCCTGGTAAAAGTTCAGTAATGCTCATGCAGCAGGATAGAAATGAATAAGGCCATGAAGAAATAAGTTGCAGAAATTTGTTTAAGGCATTATATAGCAAAGTCAGAAGAAAGCTATGTCGTGAAGTCACCAATATCTATGTCGTGAAGTGCTACATCGCATAGTCCATTTTGGTCTATGTCGAGAAGTCCTCAAGACACATGTTGTGAAGTGTTGAAGTCAGCAAAGTCAAAGAAGCCTAGATCGTGAAGTCCTCAGAAGCCGTATGTCGTATAGTCATCAAAATGACCTATATCGCATAGTCATCAAATGACCTATGTCGCATAGTCATCAAATGACCTATGTCGCATAGTCATCAAATGACCTATGTCGCATAGTCGTCAAATGACTTATGTCGCATAGTCGTCAAATGACCTATGTCGCATAGTCATCAAATGACCTATGTCGCAAAGTCTTCAAAGGCTATATCGCGTAGTCCTCACAAGTGAGATCGCGAAGTCAGGAATGAAGTGGAGTTCACGATATCAACACTTAGCCGTTTACAACAAGACAAATCAAGGTACAGAATCAAGAATCAAAAGAGACAAATACTGAAGCATTTGTTCTGGCAAGGTGGTCCAAAGAACAGATGGCAAATCTACAGCTAAACTTGGAGAGAAAGATAAGAGACAAGCAGCTAAAGAAACGGGAAAGACTCCGAAAAGCAGGTGGTCCTTCCTGACACAGTTAACTTCTTATGGCAGGACAAGTTGGACTTTCAGCAAGGGGTAACTGTGTAAAAATAGGTGTGTGCACTAGTTTGTATAGGGCTTATATATATCATGCACATCCTATTGTAAGCTGTAAGAGAGATACACATAGTTATTTGCTAAGCTCTTTTCTCTGTAAGCAAGCAAGTTCAAACTGTTCTTGTTTAGAAACCAGAAATTCGATTGTGAATTTCCTGGAAAGCTGTAGTATTTAATTTGCTTATACAAAGTAGATTAAAGTGATTGTGTGTGTTGTTTACTTTCCGCATATTGCATAGCATAATCATTTACAGTTTATATTTAGCTTCAAGTAAACGAAAATCCATCAAACTATCCATTCACCCCCCCCCCTCTGTCTAGTTTCTAGGTGATATTCATTGCTAACAAGTGGTATCAGAGCGGGCTGTTAACATACAAACAGAAAAAGATCAAGAATGAGTTCACAAAAACTAAGCAGTATCAAGATTCCTCCCTTCAACAAGGAGCACTACAGCTTATGGAAGAAGAAGATGTTGCTGTTCATCAAAGCTTCTAATCCCATGTTTTTAGACATTCTAAAACATGGTCCCTTTGTTCCAATGATTGAGATTGGTGAGACAACAGTAGGCACTGAGATAATACCAGCAAAACATGTTCCCAAAGACCCCACAAAGTACACTGATTCTGAAAAGGAGAAAATAGCACTGGATGGACATCTTCAACTTATAATCTGTGAATCTATGGATTTCAACATGTATGGCACTGTTGCTCACTGTACTAGTGCCAAGAAGATGTGGGATCTTATAGAAGTGCTCTGTGAAGGAACTACTGAAGTAAGAAAGAACAAGAAGCAGATTCTTGTTTCACAATATGAAGCCTTCATGGCTCAGCCGAAAGAGGGAATCACAGAAGTGTTTGAGAGGTTCAACAAGCTGGTAAATGAGCTCAAACTCTACGACAAACAATATGAGACAGAAGAGCTTAACATGAAGTTTTTACTAACTCTTCCAGACCATTTAGAACCAAGAATCTCTTCCCTCAAAGAAAGAGATCTAACTAAGATTGGTTTTGATGTGCTGTATGGTGTTTTGAAAACCTATGAGCTGGAGTTGTTTCAAAAGAGATCCATTCAAGCTAAACAAGGGTTAATGGCAAATACTTCATGTGCCCTTATTGTTGACAACCTAAGTCAAAGAATGGACTCTCTTAAAATCAGTCAGGTCAAGATTGAGGAACTGGAAGTTGAAGACACTGGTGATGAGGCCCAAGTTGTCTATGATTTGCCTGAGGATGATGAGTTTTACAGCATGGAAGAACTGGACAAAATGGAAAACAAATCTTTTGCTTATATGGCTAGGAGGTATCCTAACATAAGGTTTAAAAGAAAGCAGCCATTCAGGTCCAAGTTCAATACTAGAAACACTGGTGGATCTAGTGGCTCAAACACCTTCAATAAAGGAAAAGGGATTTCTGATGCTGCTAAAGGTGGATACAAGACAGGAAGTGTGGATAGGACCAAAATAAGGTGCTATAACTGCAATGAACTTGGGCATTTTGCCACTGAGTGCAAAAAGCCTAAACAAGTCAAGAAGGACAAAGCATACTTAGAGCTTGAAGCTAAGTATGAGGCTCTACTCAAGAAACAACAGGGCAAAGCTTTTATTGCTGAGGGAAAATGCTGGGATGACTCTGATGAAGAAGAAGAACAAGAGTACTCAAACTATGCCTTGATGGCATTTTCTGATGATGGTGATTCAAGTCAGGTACCTATTCTTACTTCTCTTGATATGACTCCCCTTCAATATAAGCAAACTGTTGAAGATATGAGCACTGAGATGTTTAATATTCATACTAGCATGTTAGTAGCTAATGAAGAAATTGATAGACTAACTGCTAAGAATGTTGAGCTTACAGAAAAGAATGAGAAACTTGAGTTAATGGTTGTGAACCTGGATGGTTTGAAAAAGGAGGTTGAGTATCTTAAAAACAAAGTGATTTGTGCTGAACAGATAGAGAAAGCCCTTAGGGAACAAATTGCTGAAACTGAACTGAAACTAAGAAGCTTTAAAAACTCCTCTGAACTTATTCAAACCTATCACAAGGAACACACTGAAGACTGCAAGGTTGGAGTTGGTTTTGACTATGAAAATGACAAGGGAAGGAAGAAGGTCAAGGGCAAAGGAAAGGAAACTTTTACAAACAAAAATGCCCCAACCATACTGTCAAGTGTTGAACAGCCCATCTTCAGAAAGAGTGCTGTTGAGTTTGATGAGGAACTACTGATCATCAAGCAACAACTACTTGAAGAAGATGAGGCTGCTAAAAACACTTCTTCCTTTCCTGAACTTGTCAATCAGAAAGAGACCAAAGACAATCTTGTCAAGAGTCCTAAAGCAAAGAAAGAAGCTGTTAAGAAAAAGAAACAAAACAGAAATGGTAGAGTTGGTGTTAACAAGGGAAACAACTATGCTTATGTGCCAAATGCTACCAGGAAACAATGTCAAAAATGCCTATCTGTTAATCATTTGACTCATAAGTGTAGTAAGCCTGAAATTGTTAAAGTTGACAACCTGAGTAACCATTCTGCCAGCATAAATTCTAGTCATGATTCTTTCTGTGGTAAGCCAAACTGCATGACATGCTATGTGACTGTGATTGCTAACTGTTTATCTCTTAAACATAAACTTGACTCTGTACAATGTGGTGAATCACACACACATATGCATTCTCACAGGACAGGGTCCCCAATCAAGGTTGAGAGGGTGAAAACTTCATGTGAGCCTAAGAGTGTAAACTCCAAAGCCACAGAAAAAGTGAAGTCTCCTTCTATGAGAAATGCAATTTATGACAAAAGAATTGTTAATCAAAATGTTTCTAAATCAACTGGACCCTACCAAGTGTGGGTACCAAAAACAACTTGGTCATTTTGTGAATGCAGGGCAACAGGAATAAAAGAGTCATATGGATCTTGGACAATGGATGCTCAAGTCACATGACTGGTGATATAACCTTGCTATCACATTTTAAGGAAAAGGCTGGCCCATCAGTAACCTTTGGAAATGACAACATTGGTTATACAATGGGATATGGCAGTGTTAAATCTGGAAATGTCATTATTGAAGATGTAGCATTTGTTGAAGGACTGAAGCATAATCTCTTGAGTATTGGACAATTTACCAACAGGGGTTTCAAAGTGGAATTTGATGAAGACCTTTGTTCAATCTCAAAAAGGGAAAGTGGTGAAGTTGTTCTAACTGGTGTGAAGAAAGGAAGCTTGTTTGTAGCTAATCTCAAGGCTGCAGATAAGGGAGAAATTTGTTGTTTCTACACTAAAGCCACAAATGAGGAATTCTGGCTATGGCACAGAAAGCTGTCTCACTTGAATGTTCAGGCAATGAACTCTCTAACCAAGAGAGAACTTATCAGGGATTTGCCTGCCTTGGAGTTTGTACAAGATGGAGCATGTGAAGCTTGTCAGAAAGGGAAGATTAAAAGATCTAGTCACAAGAACAAGTTGCTCAATACAAACTCAAAACCTCTGCAGCTAATTCACATGGACTTATTTGGTCCTGTGAATGTAATGTCTCTTTCCAAAAAGAAATATGCTCTAGTGATGGTTGATGACTATTCAAGATATACTTGGGTGGAATTCCTATTCTCCAAGGATGAAGCTCCCCAAGTCATAATAGAGCATATCAAGAGAGTTGATAGAGAAGCACAAAGCACTGGTTCCTCTGTAGTTGCTTTGAGAAGTGATAATGGGACTGAGTTCAGAAATTCAACATTGTATGACTTTTGCAAAGATAAAGGAATTTCTCAACAATTCTCAGCTCCTAGAACTCCTCAACAAAATGGAGTAGTTGAGAGAAAGAATAGAACTCTCATTGAAGCTGCAAGGACAATGCTGCTGGATGCAAAGCTACCCACTAGCTTTTGGGCTGATGCTGTTAACACAGCATGCTATGTGCAAAATAGAACATTAATCAATAAGAAGTCTGGCAAAACTCCTTACTCATTAATGACTGGAAAAAGAGCATCCTTCAAGCACCTGCATGTGTTTGGAAGCAAGTGCTTTGTGATGAAAGATACCTCTGAGCATGTTGGAAAATTTGATGCAAAAGCATTTGAAGGAATCTTCATTGGATACTCTCTGGAAAGGACAGCATACAGAGTATTTGTACCTGAGCAACACAAAGTCATGGAAAGCATGGATGTTACCTTTGATGACAAGAAGACTCCTGGACTGAAAAAAAGTGATCAAGACAGTGTGCCATTGAGATTTGAGAATCAAGGTTATCTTGAGGATTCTGAAAGTGAAGATGAACCCCCTGTTCAAACTGTTCTAGAGAATGAAATCCTTGAAGTTGACAATCTTCTTCAAACACCTGTGCAAGGGTTCACAAACACAGGGGGAGAAGAAGAGAATGCACCTGTCAACCAAAATGAGCTTGGAACAGATCAAGGAAATGAACAGGGGCACACAAGGAAATGGGACAGAGCCCACACTAGGGATCAAATCATTGGAGATCCTAGTGAGGGAGTTAGAACAAGAAGGGCAACATTAAATACATGTCTGTATAGCTGCTTTCTGTCACAAGAGGAACCTAAATTAATTGAAGAAGCTTTGAAGAATTCTGATTGGATTGTTGCCATGCAAGAAGAGTTGAATCAATTTGAGAAAAACAAAGTATGGGAACTAGTACCTCCTCCAAAAGGAAAGAATGTTATTGACACCAAATGGGTGTTCAGAAACAAAATGGATGAAGAAGGAGTGGTAATAAGAAACAAAGCAAGACTGGTTGCCAAAGGATACTGTCAGCAAGAAGGCATTGACTATGATGAGACATTTGCACCTGTAGCTAGACTGGAAGCCATCAGAATCTTCCTGGCTTTTGCAGCTCACTCAGATTTCAAAGTGTATCAAATGGATGTGAAAAGTGCATTTCTCAATGGTGATCTTGCTGAAGAAGTCTATGTGTCTCAACCACCTGGCTTTGAAAATGAAGACTTCCCAAACTTTGTGTATAGACTGCTCAAGGCACTCTATGGACTCAAACAGGCACCTAGAGCCTGGTATGAAACTCTATCTCAATTTCTTCTTGAGCATCAATTTACAAGGGGTACAATTGACAAAACCCTTTTCTTCAAGAAGCATGGAAATGATATCATTCTTGTTCAAATCTATGTGGATGATATCATCTTTGGCTCTTCAAATGAAAAACTGTGTGAGAGGTTTTCTAAGTTGATGCAAAGTAAATATGAGATGAGTATGATGGGAGAGTTAACCTACTTTCTAGGTCTGCAAGTACATCAAAAGGAGGATGGCATCTTTATAAACCAGTCAAAGTATGTCAAAGATCTTTTAAAGAAATATGGTTTAGAAGACTCATCCCCTGCAAAAACTCCAATGTCCACTGCCATCAAGCTTGATGAAGACAAGAAAGGCAAAAGAGTAGACATCAAGGTTTTTAGAGGCATGGTTGGATCACTACTCTATCTCACAGCTAGCAGGCCTGATATCATGTTTGCCACATGCCTTTGTGCAAGGTTCCAGTCTGATCCCAAGGAATCTCACATGATGGCTATCAAAAGAATCTTCAAGTATCTGAAGGGGACTCCTAATCTTGGGCTATGGTATCCAAAGGGCACTGGGTTCAACCTGGTTGGTTACACAGATTCTGATTATGCTGGATGCAGAATTGACAGGAAGAGCACCTCTGGAAGCTGTCAATTCCTAGGTCAAAGGTTAGTGTCCTGGTTTAGTAAGAAACAACAGTCCACAGCAACATCCACAGCTGAGGCTGAATATATTGCTGCTGGAAGTTGTTGTGCTCAATTGCTTTGGATTAGAAATCAACTTATGGATTATGGACTAGTATTAGAACACATTCCTCTAATGTGTGATAATACTAGTGCAATATCCATAGTTGCCAATCCTGTTAACCATTCCACTACAAAGCACATTGAGATCAGGTACCATTTCATTAGGGAACATGTTGCAAATGGTACCATAGAAGTCTCTTATGTTCCAACTGAGAAACAATTAGCTGACATATTTACTAAACCTCTGAATGAAGCAGTCTTCAACAGACTTGTGAGTGAAATTGGAATGCTCAATCCTTTATTTAGTTGCTCTAAGTAAGTATACCAGTAAATGGTTGCAGCAGTAAATTTTCACTGTATTTAAATGCTCTATTCATATGGAGTGAAAATTAGCTGAGATATGATTTATAAATATTTCAGTACTTTACTGCATATTTCTTAAAATCATTTGGTGATGAAGTTGTGAGCTTTTGAGACATCTCGATATAGATGACTTTCAGAGTTCACGACATAGTTCAAATAAAACCGACTTATATCGCAAACTGTTGAGATTGTGAGACTTCACGACATAGTTCATTTCATGAGTTTGCGACATAGTTCATTTTATGACTTCGCGACTTAGAATAACTATATCGACAAGTCTCCACATTTGACAGAATTTTGATTTAAATTAATTTTATTTCAAAATCTGATAAAAGTCTGACAAAGTGCTTATTATTTCCTAAGAGAGTTTTAGACAGGGTATTTCTCCTATATCGCAAAGTCACCTCGACCTGTTCACTTTGGGACTTTGCGACATAGTTCATTTCTTGAGACTATGCGATATACTGTGCAAGACTTTGCGCTACAGGCCATTTTTGACTTCGCGACATACAAATAGACTGTACAAATTCATAACTCCATATCGCAGTGTCTCTATCATATAAATACCCTTTTCTAACCGTTCACAACTTTTCATCTTGTCTATTGCTCTCAAACTCTCAAACCTAAGCACAAATTCTCTACTCTCTTCTTCACTCTCTCTTTTGAAATGGCACCCAAATCTCAAACAGTATCATCCTCAATTCCGTTAACCATTCCCAAAGAAACAAATCTTCTCACCATTCCCTCTGAGGCTGAGGCTAACCCAAGGTACAAGTGTTTTGTACGATTCTTGAACACTTCCTACCTACGCCAAGCCCTAACCCTGAACCCTACCTTGTATGTCGATGTGTTGGAAGGATTCTGGAGAACGGCGTTGGTATCAACAATAGCTAGGGAAGATGGAACCTCATTCCAGGAGGTTAGTTGTTCAATTGGAGGCAAACACTTTCAGTTTGGTGAAAGGGAAATCAATGAAGCTTTGGGGTTCAAGGTGGAGGGTCATGACCAAGAAGCTACAGATGCTCAAATCGTAGATTTCATGACCTTCATTCTGTATACTGATGAGATAGATACTGGAAAGCTAAATAAGAAGTTTGTGAGAAGGGAGTGGTCATTTTTGTTTGACGCACTCCAGAAGGTGTTTCTCTGCAGGAAGACAGGATGGGACCATATCAGTCACATTGCTGTGAAGCTAGCCTACTCCCTGGCCAACAACCAGGAGATCAATGTGGGAGCCATAATTCTCAAGGAATTGGCTCAGAGGCTAGGCAGGACCGTTCGTGGTAGAGGTAATGACATATTTTACCCTCGTTTCCTTCAAGTTATTTTAAATTTTCTTGATGCAAATATCCATGAATTGGAGGGTATAGATAAAACTAAAATGGCTTATTCCAAGTCCATGTCCAAAGTACTATTTGGCTTATTGGACACAAGGAATCAAGTGGATGTGATTCTAAGTGTGACCAAGCATATGCAGGACACATTTGAGTCTTATCCACTTGATAAGCCCATATACCATGCACTTTCCTGGATAGGGGAGGCTGAGACTGGAGGAGCTACACAGTCTAACCCCAGCCTTCCCATCCCATCCAGCAACCCCACTGCAAATAGCACCATAGAAGTTAGGCAGCCAAGTGCATCAATCTCTCAAAAGATTGGTGTTACTAAAAAGAAGTCAAAGAAGAGAGCCCTAGAAGTGATAAATGAATCTGTAGAGATAGAAAGTGAGAATCCTGAGTCACCTCTCACCAGACATAGTAAGAAATCCAAATCTAAACCTACCACTGAATCCTCCCAACGGGATTCAGATGTAGAAAAAGGGGTACACCTATTACTGTCAATGGCCTCCCAACAGGTTATTGGCATTGAAAAGAGTAGTCTCCCCACTACAACCTGTACTAAGTCTGCACAAGATCAAGAACTCACTCTTGATCCTAGGAGAAATAAGGATGCTGACACATTGAGTGGAGAGCACATCACACTTGAAACTCCTCCTATTTCTCAGGGGGAGTTGCCAAAATTCAATCTACACCACACTTCACTTCTAGAATCTACATCTCACATTTCTTCTCAGCAGATTAGTCATTCACATGACCTTTCTGAAATTGATCAATCACAATCCAACACTGTGATTGAGCCAATCTCAAGTGACATGGTGCATGACACTGTGCTCACCACCCAAGCACCACATCTAGTTGGTCAGGGAATGCATGCTGGGGCATATCCTAATGACACCAACACAAACATGGAGGATTCACCAGTTTTCACTGGAGACTCTATGCCAAATTCTCCCATCCTTAGGGATGTGGAACTGTCTTCACAGACAAATAGGGCTAATGTTGTAACACATCCCATTTCAATGGAGACAACATTAGACTCTACAGCCATTCCAAGGCTGGAGGAAACTCACTCAACCATTCCCCATGAAGTGCCAAGCACTAGCTCTCACTTGGCTCAGGCCACAATAACTGAATGGCTGAAACCTGTGCAACATGACAGGGCTTCAGGATCATCCTCTGTGCCACCACAATTGACGGAAGAAGACTTAAAAGATCTTCATGTGGCTCAGATTGATGAGATCTCTAGGATTGCTCAACATCTCCTCACTGCAAATCTCCCAAATTCTGACTATGAGGCTATTCTTCTCACTCATAAGGAGGATGTTAAAGCACAACAGGATAAAATTGTGGATGAAGCCCAGCAAGCTGGAAATGTGGATGCTTGGCTGGATGGCAAAAGGACAGTAAAGCTCAAGGAGGCTCTAGCTTTTCTCAGGGAGGACTATCTTACAGCCTTGGGGTCAAATGCCAAAGGTCTCTCTCCTGCTGAAATCTATGATGCAGTGAATGATGTCTACAAGAGCCAACTTAAAGCTATGCATTTTCTTGGGAAGGGTCTTCAGTCAGAAATCTCCACCATTCAGGAAGAAACAGCTCATTCTAATGCTCAACTAAAGAATTGTTTTCTTTCAGGCTTTCCCAAGGTAGATGGCATTCTTAAGGAAGTCCAGAAAACTGCCTCCAATGTCACCATGATGGACTGCACCCTAGCTATGGTTTCAGATAATATGAAGAAGCTCTCTACCAAGCTAGACAATCAGGTGCAGGCCAACATCAACTCAAACTCCATGCTTACAGTACTCTGGAAGAATCAGTATGGGAACAAGCTTGTTGATGAGGTTCCTATTTCTGATATCTCCAAGTTTGAATTCTCCAAACTCAAGGATCAATCCCTTAACTCCTTCAAATCTCAACAACTTTTCTCCAAAGTGGACAGCTTGGAAAGAGAGGTAGCTGATCTGAAAGCAGAAAACAAAGGACTATCTCTCTCCTTGGAGCAGCTTAATGCTAAGATGGATGATCAAACCAACTCCACTTCTAATATTTTGTTGGTACAACAACAAATGATGACCTCAATGATGAGACATATGAACCTGCCTATCCCTGGGGAAGCTCAAGACATCTTGTCTGATTCCAAGCCTAAGGGGGAGAAAGAAAAGGAGGTCATTCTGCAAAAGAAAGGGGGAGTACCTGCCAAGCAACAGAAGCTTAAGGGCAAAATTTCTGAAGAAACAATAAAGCCAATAATCCTCCCCCCTGTAGAGGTCATAAATGCACAAGGCCAAAAGAGCACAATTTCAACCACCTTCTATCCATCCACAATGCCTAAAGATATCTCAACTCCTCAACCTGCTCAACCTACTCCCAATGCTCAACCTGTCAAAGCTACAACAATCACAGAGGCCAAGCTACAGGAAGTTGCCAATTCTCACATCTATCATGATGAGGCCTTCCTGGAATTTCTGAAAGCCACCTACAGAAATGCACAAGAAGATGCAAGGACTTACAGACAGAAGCTTAAGGAAAACATCAAGTACTTCACAGTTGCAGTAAGGAAAATCAAGGATGTCCATCTAAGAGAGATAATCATGGTGTGCAAGGACAACTGCTTGTGGCACCTAGCTTTTCAAACTCTAGAGAAACTGAGATTTACTGAGCTGTCAATAATCCTGGACTTAATAGAAAAAGATGGGGCCAACAACAAGAGACTGTTTGATGACTTGAAGATAGATCAAGATCAAAGACTGCCTGAGGTTATCTCAAAGCCAAAGACAATAATCTTCCAAAGTCTATCTCAAAACAGCAGCATTGACCAGTTGGTGATTCTTTCAGATTTGACAAGAAAGAATAATACAAAGATCAACCAAGTGCTGCAAATGCTAAGGGCCAAGAGGGGAGTCAGGACAGCTGAGGAACTAGAGATGATTCACACTCTACAATCTTTTCTGATCCATGGAATCATTCCTGAATCTGTCAAAGAAAAGAGCAAAAAGAAGGATGGGGATGATGATGATGAGGAGAAAACCTATGAAAGGAGATCTCAGTCAAGGAGAAATAAGGATAGGCCTAGTGAGAGCAGCAGGAGCAAATATTCAAAGAAATCAAAAGATGCTGGTGATGACAAGAGGGATTCAAAAGGAGGTAAGGAAACAGTCAAGAGAACAAGGAGTGGAATTCAGCAAGTCAAGGACATTGCTAGCAGTACTTTAACCACAACACAAGACTCTAAGTCTAGGGTGGGTACTGTTAACAATGATCCTCCAAAATCATTACCTAAGACTTCTGAACCTGAATTGCCACAGAAGAAAGATGAAGCCACAAAAGTAATTTCAAGAAAACACTTCCACAAAGTTACAGCTAGTGGAGTGTTACAGTGGATAAAGGGGAAGGGAATGAAGCTACTTCCAAATGATGTGGTACTAAAGACTAATTCTCCCTGCTCCTCAAAGCTACCTCAAGTGAAACACATGAAGATCAAGAGGGCAGCTAAAAGGATAAGGATAACAAAGAGGACTGGAAAACTCACAAATGTTATTGGCATCAATGTGCCTCCATTAGATGAGGACTATGATGAAGATGCCCTAGCATTTTTGAGGGCTCAAAGGATCTTTGAAGTCAAAGTGAAGCTAGATCATCTACAGATCAAATACACTGATGGAAGAGAAAGAATAATGAAGCAAGGGGGATGGCAACATTTTGACACCTATGAGCAAGAAAGAATCAATGCCTTGTTAAATTTTGAAGAAAAGGAAGAAAAGTTGTGGAAAATAGAAATTGCTAGATTCATGAAGATGCACTCTGACTATAAAGAAAATCTAAAGAAGCTTAATGAAGAAAAGATGAGTCAGAAAGAAAAGGAGTTGGCTGAGATGGAAGAAAGAGCAAAGGAGCTAAGGAAGAAAGGGTTGTGCAGGGTAAAGCAAAATCCTTATACTGTTGAGTACAAAAATCATTATGGAGGAATAAGCAAGATAAGGATGGAGTTCATACATTCATATGTGGAAAGTGCCCTCAGAACAGCAGCTGAAGATCTAAAAGATTCTCCTCTCATTGAAGAACTAATTGCAAGGGATGAAATTTTACTGGCCATCTCTGAAATAAAGAAGAATGAAGAAATAAGGAAGAAGAAGGTCTATGATGATTTCTTAGAGAAACAATTGAAAACTGAAACTAAGTAGCTCAAGGAAAAATCATGTAAGCCTAAATTTCCAAGTTGTTATCCATTTCTGTTCTTACTTTCAACTTCTTTATTTTTGTTCTTTTTATGTTTAGTTAGGCTTGTTATCAGACATGAAATTGTGCCTAAGGGTCTTACTCACAATTTGGGGGAGATTGTTAGGCTCAAGACATGTCTGAATACCACTATTAACAAGCCTACACTATGTGACTATGTCACACTACATGACCTAGTGATTTCTATCACTGGGATATAGTATAGGTCTCTAAATGTACTTGTCTTGTTCTCATGAACAATAGCTTTATCATGTATGCTCAGATCTATAATGAGCTTAGTAAAGTTTCTTGCATCTAGATTGTATATAGGCCATTGAATAATTGTCCTGGTAGAAGTTCAGTAATGCTCATGCAGCAGGATAGAAATGAATAAGGCCATGAAGAAATAAGTTGCAGAAATTTGTTTAAGGCATTATATAGCAAAGTCAGAAGAAAGCTATGTCGTGAAGTCACCAATATCTATGTCGTGAAGTGCTACATCGCATAGTCCATTTTGGTCTATGTCGAGAAGTCCTCAAGACACATGTTGTGAAGTGTTGAAGTCAGCAAAGTCAAAGAAGCCTAAATCGTGAAGTCCTCAGAAGCCGTATGTCGCATAGTCATCAAAATGACCTATGTCGCATAGTCATCAAATGACCTATGTCGCATAGTCATCAAATGACCTATGTCGCATAGTCGTCAAATGACTTATGTCGCATAGTCGTCAAATGACCTATGTCGCATAGTCATCAAATGACCTATGTCGCAAAGTCTTCAAAGGCTATATCGCGTAGTCCTCACAAGTGAGATCGCGAAGTCAGGAATGAAGTGGAGTTCACGATATCAACACTTAGCCGTTTACAACAAGACAAATCAAGGTACAGAATCAAGAATCAAAAGAGACAAATTGTTATTCCCAAATGACCTAACAGAATTGTAGAAGGGGGGGGGTTGAATACAATTCTTGATATTTTCTTGAAACTAAACACTTTATGAAATTAAACTGAACTGAATAAATAAAAACACAAGATATAAATAATTCAGTTGGATTGTTTGATGATCCAACTGAAGTGTTTTTATTGCGGAAATAATCTGTGATACAAATGTACACAGCTGCTCAGTTACAATGTTGTAGAGAAGAAATGCTCTCAAAGATAGCTAATACAATCTATTTGTTTTTCTTCTCTATTTCTAAAAGTGACTGCTACACTTGGTTATAAATCCCAAGTTTACAATTCTACATTTGGTTAAACTAAAGAATAATAGAAGTAACCATCAGTAGCTTGCTTTTCATTCCTTTTGTCCAATGGTCCTTGGAGATCTTTGCTTTTGTCTTTATGCTCATTATAATCATTCCCAAGAGCCTTATTGGAAATTAGAATGTTTCCTTATTTCCAGTAACCACTTTGATGGTTTCCAATGCAAAGTACACTTCCATATCTCCTTTTAGATCTGTTCAGTAAACTGTCACTATCACTTTGTCAACTGTTCAAAAAGCAACATTGATTCGTTGATAGCAAGGAGATGTGTTTCGTTGATAGCTTCATTCTTCATTCCGTTGATGGTGTTTCCCTCGTTTCGTTGATGGGTAAACTCCATACCGTTGACAGAGTAATCTTCATTCCGTTGACATGTCTTCACTTAGGCAGAATTACAAGGCATAACATATTTACAATTAACCAACCTATTTTGCCTATCTAGTACATAGTCAACATGACTTAGAAAACCTATCTAAAACATATAATAGAATGCCTATCATACTGTGAAGTATTGTACAATGCAATTGCTACAACACTCATTTCGTTGATGAGCTTCCTGTCAACGAAACACTGCTAAGCATGCTATTTCGTTGACAGCTACAAAATTGACTTTACACAAATTCTACTAAGTGTTTTATGCTTATCATCAAGAACAACATATTCCTAACACAAATACTGAAGCATTTGTTCTGGCAAGGTGGTCCAAAGAACAGATGGCAAATCTACAGCTAAACTTGGAGAGAAAGATAAGAGACAAGCAGCTAAAGAAACGGGAAAGACTCCGAAAAGTAGGTGGTCCTTCCTGACACAGTTAACTTCTTATGGCAGGACAAGTTGGACTTTCAGCAAGGGGTAACTGTGTAAAAATAGGTGTGTGCACTAGTTTGTATAGGGCTTATATATATCATGCACATCCTATTGTAAGCTGTAAGAGAGATACACATAGTTATTTGCTAAGCTCTTTTCTCTGTAAGCAAGCAAGTTCAAACTGTTCTTGTTTAGAAGCCAGAAATTCGATTGTGAATTTCCTGGAAAGCTGTAGTATTTAATTTGCTTATACAAAGTAGATTAAAGTGATTGTGTGTGTTGTTTACTTTCCGCATATTGCATAGCATAATCATTTACAGTTTATATTTAGCTTCAAGTAAACGAAAATCCATCAAACTATCCATTCACCCCCCCCCCCCTCTGTCTAGTTTCTAGGTGATATTCATTGCTAACAAAGTAAAATCACGAAGTACCAAAAAACACGTAGCAAAAAACAGGTACCGTACCGACCAAACTTTTAATGTTTCGTGAAAGACATATGTATAGGCCTATTTGTAAACACCGAGGATTTGACTCAACTTAAACAGAAATGTAATAAGTAAATAATAATTCAAACAGTCACATGAATCTCAGAAGATTATATCAGACAAAAAAATGAAGATTAAAGTCAATCTGTAGACTTGAAGTAATTCTACATTGAAAGAAGTTCATTTATATGATCAAGCCTCAATGAAATATTCAAGAAAGTGGAACTATTTAAAAGTGACAGAGATTTCAGAATTGTGACAGGGAGCATACAGGTTACAGTGTTTGTTAAAGGGAAAGAAAAAGGACCACAATTTAAAGTCAAAAGATTAAAAACTGTCGTTAAAGTTAGTCACTCATGAACCAGACATTACATCGAGTGTCAACGTATTTCAGTGGAAGTTCTTCATTATTTTCAGTGGTTCTCAGATTAAGTATTAATTCTCTTTTAATTTATTAAATAAGTTAATTAATTTAAACTATAAATTAATTCAATAAGAATTAATTTATTTCTTAAATTAATTAAACTAGAAATTAATTAATTTAATCTATAAATTAATTCACCCAGAATTAATTTATTTGTTAAATTATTTAATACAATAAATTAAATTAGAATTAGTTAATATCTAATAGTACTATCAGTAGAATTGATAGGACTATCCTTGGTAGTACTACCGATAGTATTGTCAGTTCAATATTAAAAGCCGATCAAAGGCTAAAAAAGCCCAAAACAAATTCATGAAATTACAATTTCACCTTTGTATTTTTAAAATTACAAACATGTCACCCCTTTATTAATGAAGATAGAAAAGGTCAAATTGTGTGTAAACATCGAGAATCAAAACGTTGGTCTCCTCGTAATAGTTTCATTTCATAATCGAGTGTGCTACATTAAGTTTTGAGTTTATTTTAAAATTATTATTCGATAAAGCATATTCTCTCATCATATTATCTTTTATTATTTCAACTTTTAAGTAAATAATATGTTGTTTTATATTATTTATATAACATGTTTATTCAATATTTTTAATTTTTTAATAAAAAATATTAGTTTATATTATTTATATAGCTCCATTTTTTTAAGTTTTTGTAGTTTTAATATATAATTATGTATTCAATTTTCTTTACAAATTTTATTATTCCACCTTTAATTTTTTTTGATTAAATGTTAATTGTTATACGATTTATATTTTTATACAATATTATGTCACTTATTAGATTTATATGAATTATTCAAGTATTGATATATAAATATAATATTCAAATTTGATCTAAAATAAGTAACATATTATACTTAACTTATATATTTTAGAATTATACAAGGGATTATAAAAAAAACATGAATCGTAGTTAGGGGTGTTGATGAGTCAGGTTGTAGGGGGTTGAAACATTTTTGCAACCCAATCCAATTCAGTAAATTTGAATTTTTTTAATTCAACTCACAAAATATTAATTCATGACCCAATCATACTTATCGTCTTTCAGTTTGAGCCGAGTTGGATCGGTTTGAATGTTTTAAATAATTTTTATAAAAAAATAAATATACGCAATATCCTCATTTCAAAAATTCAAGTAAAGTTAAAATACATATAACTTACGATTTTAATCCTAATATTTTATTTTGATTATCATTATAATTTTAGTTATGTGCATTACATCATAACTAGGTTACTAAGCCGCGCTTCGCAGCGGCATTAGAATATATTTGTTAAGAAAAAGAATATTATAATAAAAATTATGAAATTAATATCTACAAAATTATTTAAATTATCAGATAAAATATATTCTATAAAATTTGCATTTGGGTAGGTACTATAATAAAATATTTACATATTTTGTTTGTTTATATAGTTTGATTTTTTATTTTGTTGGACCGATACCATTGTCATATATATATATTATATCGACAAAAATCAATATAAACATATAATATTACTTATATTTATATAGTATTATTAGAAAAGATAATATATAATGTATATTATATATTATAAATCTTGTAGTTTGTAATATTTCAAATCTTAGAAAAATTCCATCCTTATTGAAACAAACATAATAATTAAAAATAGCTAAGAAAATGACAGTAATTATCAATTTCAATAGACCTTTAGTGCATATTCAAAATATATTAAAATCGGACAAGTTATCAATGTAGTTTAAAAGTATAATGTGAAACCTTTAGTACATATTATTTAATACTAAAAAGTAAGATTGGAAACACATGTGTAATTAGGCGGTAGCATAATGCTAAATACATGTTTCATTGCCTCCGTCACCAGCTCCACTGTATCCATCACCAACTCCGTTGTCCTTTTCATTGTCCTCAATTGATACTTTCCTTTTCTTTTTGTCATGCACAGTCTCGGGCGTATGAGAACTTTTAGAATCCTGCAATATATTGAGTGCTTAGAAAAATATTCATGTACAATATTTTTATATAGATAATAGTGCATGATATTAGAGTTTTAAACTAATGAAGTTGACTATACATAAATTATAGTAATAAATTAGAATATGTCTTAACTGATTTCTTCAACTTATACTATTGTTTCGAATTTTTTTTAGCTCCATTGCATGCATCACCAGCTCCATTGCCATGACAAACACAGCACCAGTCTCGGATGTAGCAGAATCTTTAGAATCCTGCAATATAATGAGTGTTTAAAAATAGTTGCATGAAGAAGAAAAATCATGTACAACTTATTTGTTACATTATGTAGTGCATATGATATTAGACTTTTAAACTAATAAATTAATCACACATAAGCTATAATAAATTAGAATGTACCTTGACTGATTTCTTCAATTTGTACTCTTGTTCCAAAATTTCTTTTGGCTCAAATATTTCAGCAACAGTAAAACTGTGTAATCCTTCTTTGAGATTATAAGCATTCAATCGTAACTTAAACACTATATCTTTTTCAAATAATCCTTCAAGCTCTTTTGGAACATCATTGTTGTCTAAAGATAATTTATTCACTATCTTATTTGCTGATGTGTCTAGCAATGGTTCTGCTATATTGTTGAATAGTACAAAAGTTGTATCTCCCGTCTTATCCTTAACTTTTATTTGTATTCTAAACCTGTATAAACACACAAATCATAGTAAGAATAATATATGTATAAACAAAATATAAAATAAAGTTATTAAATTAATTTCTTACATGATAAGAGGATGATCAATAATTTCGGTGCAAGGCTTGCATCTATAATGTCCCTCACAAAAGTCCAACTTTGTGGAGCATGTTTTACAGGCAGTGTAGTACCAGTTATGGGTATTATCAATCCCAAAAATCTCAGCTCTTACTGTAACAATTTGTTCCTGTAGTAATATGATTAGAGTATAAATATGATAACAAAAATAACATTGATAATAATTGAGGTCAAGTGCAAGGTACGTAAAATAAATTAGCTAAACAAAAAATGTGCAAAATTAACCTTTAGGTCTTCACCCCACTCTGCTTCCAGCAATTCCTCGATGTTCATCCTATTAATAAACATTTTTTTCCTCAGGCGACATTATGGGGAGAGAGTCTCCACTGATTTGCAATTTAGTAGAGAGGTAAGCAAATCTCTCTCTCAGGGATGACACATACGGTGTATCCAGATTTGTATAAATTTTACTATTTCTTGTGTTAGAAAAGCTAATTGTATCTGCATATAAGAGTGAATAAATGGTTAAAAAACTAATATAAGAATTAAATCAATAATATCAATGAAACAAATATTTGTATAATATCTAATGATATTCGTTCAATCGAGATAAGATAGATTTATATATGTGCAATTTCTAAAACTATATATTATAAAAACATTAATAAAGATAATTACTTTTAAATTTTTTAATCTGGGTAGGTGTGACAATTATTATATAGGGTCACCATCCTCCTTGTATAAATTTGTATCAACCATCTCGACCTACTTTTCCCACAAAGTTATGGTACTGGTGATGGAGCTGTTTAAGAAAAAAATTAGAACAAATTAAATAAGTAAAACAAATAAATTGGGGTAACCAAAGAAGTAATATAAAATTACAAGAACAATAAAAAACAATTAACAATTATATTAAAATTAATATAATGTATAACTTACTAATTTGTGACAATTTTGAGATCTCTTTTTCCAACCGCCTTTGACAACTTCAATGCCACCCAAGTAGGTCAAGCAGCCCACAACATCTAAATCAACATAGAAAAAATAATATTAGAACATGATAGTTTGAATTATAACTTATATAATAGTATTACTTACATATTACTCTAATATATTACTGCATCAAAAACCTGAGAGTATCTTGGTGTCATTAATACGTACATCAATCATATCCGGACATATGAACTGAAATCCATGCAGTGATATGTTGACGATGCCTTCTTCCAATCTCTTAGGCAACGTTATGCGTATGAAGAATAATTTAGACCCATGTGATAGTGGTCTATATTTCCCTATACTTGAAACAACTTTCAGATTTTTGATGTTGTACACGGAGCCTTCCTCTAAAAGATTTTTGAACCGAGAGACCAGAATCTTCGGGATCGTAGCATGGATCAAATTTTCCTATCATACAACATATCTTAGAAAAGGTAATAACATCATACAATTTGACAAACTAATAAGTTATAAGTATATTGATTTATTAACCTTTTCATCGATCAAAATCATGTCAAGACTGATCAGTTCTTCAGTATTTTGATTGACAGGTTCCCACATTCTACACACTCGTACTCTTATCATCCAGGTATAGTTGTTGTCGTTCAAAGCATCCAACATGGTGTAGGCCATAGTTGTATTGATTGTAAATATGGTTGTAAAAATTTGAAGCTATGTAAAAAAGTTTCGGTGTAGATTTTTTGTTATGAATGGCCTTTAATTTATAGGTGTTTGTAAGGTGAATAACATGGAAATCCATTATGTTTAAAAGTCAAGAAGTATTATAAAAGAAAAGTTCTATAAAGTTTGAAAATAATAAAAGAAAGTTCTATCAAGTTTGAAAATAATAAAAGAAAGTTTTATCAAGTTTGAAAATAATAAAAGAAAGTTATAACAAAATTTAAAATAATAAAAGAGAAAATTGCAATTATTAACATTAGATCCTAAAAATTCGAAAATAATAAGGAAGTTGTAATTTTCTAAATCAAAGAAAGTTCTATCAAGTTTGAAAATAATAAAAGAAAGTTCTATTAAGATTGAAAATAATAAAAAAGAAAATTGCAATTATTAACATAAGAGCCTACAAATTCGAAAATAATAAGGAAGTTATAATTTTCTAAATAAAAGAAAGTTCTATCAAGCCTACAAATTCGAAAATAATAAGGAAGTTGTAATTTTCTAAATCAAATAAAGTTCTATCAAGTTTGAAAATAATAAAAGAAAGTTCTATCAAGCCTACAAATTCAAAAATAATAAGGAAGTTGTAATTTTCTAAATCAAAGAAAGTTCTATCAAGTTTGAAAATAATAAAAGAAAGTTCTATTAAGGCTACAAATTCGAAAATAATAAGGAAGTTGTAATTTTCTAAATCAAAGAAATTTTCTAAATCAAAGAAATTTTCTAAATCAAGTAAAGTTCTATCAAGTCCTACAAATTCAAAAATAATAAGGAAGTTGTAATTTTCTAAATCAAAGAAAGTTCTATCAAGTTTGAAAATAATAAAAGAAAGTTCTATCAAGCCTACAAATTCGAAAATAATAAGAAAGTTGTAATTTTCTAAATCAAAGAAAGTTCTATCAAGTCCTACAAATTCGAAAATAATAAGGAAGTTGTAATTTTCTAAATCAAAGAAAGTTCTATCAGGTTTGAAAATAATAAAAGAAAGTTCTATCAAGTTTGAAAATAATAAAAGTGTAATTTTCAATTTCCTTCCTACAAAATCGAAAATAATAAAGGATGTTGTAATTATTAAAATTAAAAATTGTGAAATATTGAGAAAATTAGAAAAATAGAACGGAGCGATTCTAGAGGCGCCACCTCAACGCCCCCGTCTTCTCCTTTATATAACTATATTGATGTATAAACAGAAAATGTAAGCATACATCTATAAATAAGATGATATATTGTATTATATAATGTATAATTACATATAATATATATATATATATATATATATATATATATATATATATATATATATATATATTATCGAACAAAATTTGAAATTTAAATAGGGTTGGGTTGGATTGGCCGAAATATATAAAATTGATATGCAACCATTTAAATCAGTTTAAAATTATTTTAGACCCAATTAAGTATCGGGTTTTCTTTATGGGCTTTGTTGGTCGAAAAAGGGGCTGGGTTGATTTTGTTCGGTTTAATCGGGTTCGTAAGCCAATTTTTGACCGATTAAACCAATTTGTGCCCAGTTAATCCAAATTATATTATTTCTAGATTGGTTTTTATAAAAATGGATTTTCCGTTCCGATTTTAACATATTCAGATCTATTAGTCACCATCTAGCGGTTAATCGCCAACGTTTAGAACATATATTATTATACATATAAATACGACCGAGTCTGGACAAAAAGAATATTAAATTACTTAATAATTACTCTAAACAACTGTTAAATTATTTAGGTATATTATGATTCATATAAGATCAATTATAATTCAAATATTAAAATCACATGAGATTAAATTTTATGGTTGTGTTATAAAATTGTTCTAAATTGCATATGTAAACTTTTTCAATTTGGGTAATTTTTAAACTACGATTTTAGATATTTTATAATTAATACTAGACTAAAAGTAGACAATTGAGTTTAAAAGTGTACAAATATGTACACACGAAGGAAAGAGTAACACAACTTCAAGATTGACTTTTACATAAAATGAAGAGATTTTATAATGTGTTCACTATATAGTATTACATGAATGACCAATTTTATATTTTATAAATATACTTATAATTCATTAAAATTACATAACTTTACAAACGTCTTATACAAGAAATTTAAAAGTAAATTTTTTTATGACATATTTAAAATATATTCATACATTTGTGATCAATATTATAGTACAAATATACTGTTATTTCGTTAACAACACATGAGTTTCATATATTCATTTTATATACGGAGACCTTTGATAAAATAATCATTTATATTATCTTGAACTTTTAAATTTGATAAAATTCACTTCACGACATTCAAAACTAAACTAACATTTTGAACACTAAGAACAATTATTTGATCTTTATCTTATAAGAATTTATCCAAATTTTATGAAATCATATTCAATTAGAAAAAATATATAAAAATACTATGCATATATAATATAAATTCAAAATACTACAATTTATCATATTTACAAAATTATTTTGACATGTGTACATATTGATGCAAATTTATTTTTTTAGTATATAAACAGACCCGTGCAAGGCACGACTAGTTTCTAACTTAAGAGCCAAAATACACTTAAGTAGCCAAATTACAGAAATACATGGGTGCATAAGTACAGGAGTTATGTTAGTCCAAGGGATATTTTAGTAAAAAGGGAAAAGTGTAGAGGCAAACTGCATTTGGATAGCATTATCCACCCACATTCATTCATTTAAAATCCAAACAAGGGGCTTTCCAAAACTTGAAATGGCTTCTATATCTCTGCACCTACTTCCACTTGGTAATTCCATTCTTTCATGGGCTTTATTCAAATTAATTCTAATACCATGAATTATGATAGTTATCAAATTATAATATGTGTTGTTTACTCTCTTTTTTTTTCCTTGAATGAATAATAGTAAGTTGAATTTCTTGTACTCATCACAGTCATGTTAATTGTTTGTTTCACTTTAATTATTTTGATTAGGTAATGTTGTAATCATATCATGTTATGAGCCACATTACACTATAATACATTATTTTTATATGATGTTTAAGTTCCAGAACGGGCTTAATTGGATCATCTGACGTTTAGAGGTACTAGGGTCAAAACACGAGACTTTGAGTGTGATACCATTTTAAGTCTAGCATTCCTCCTTAAACTGTTACATTTCTCGATGTTAGTAGTAGAGAGGCTTGGTTGGATCATGTACTTTGAACAATGTCTCTAGGGATACCTTCTTGTATTGCTAGCATTTCGTAGGTAGTGAATAGGGATTACAATGCAATTTAGTATGTATTATTTCATTACAATGAGATTGTAGATACAAGCCGTTGTGTCATATTCAATCAAAAATCAACTTCTTGCGTGGAACAAAAGTTAGATAGAAATTACACAATTTTTATCAACCTAATGTAGTGGATATGAGACTTATGAAGGAAACTGAATCATTGTTTTCTAGAGATGTTCAACTTAAACCCTGGCGTTATATTAATATACGTCGTAAATGAATTTTATATAGATTTATTGACTGTTTCTGTTGGCAAGTAGAGTACATCATTATTACTTATATATCAGTTATCTATTTAGGTGATACAGTAGTGTACTTGATCTTGTACCTCAATTTGTAATTATTAAAGTCGCCTATGGAAAATAGACAAAGAACTAAAGAAGATATAAGTTTTGAGTGATAGTTATATATTTTTTCCAAGAATACCGGATTCTTTTTACCAGATTATCTGTACACTTGGAGTATGTAAATTTTATAGTCCTATTATATCTTAGAATTGTGTTCCTATAACAGTCGTTTACCACTTGTGTAGGATATACTTGTTCTAAACATGTTTCCAGTCATCAAATTGCTAGAGGCAAACTACAATGCACGAATATGCGGTGCTTGAGTTCAGTACTAGAAATAAAAGCTTCAAAGGGAACTGATATTCAATATGAGGTTTCACTGGTTACACGTCGGAATATGATTGGTTTAGCTTTGGGGGTTTCTAGCCATTTACTGTACTCATCTAATGCCAAGTCAGCTGGCTTGCCCCCAGAAGATAAACCAATGCTATGTGATGAAGAGTGTCAAAAAGAGCTTGAAAATGTATGGTGAGGTTAATTAGCTCTCTCAAATTTCTAATTTTCTGTTCAGAGAATTCTCATGGATACTTGTTGTTATAACCCCCAATATGAAATATGACTTAAAAACATCTGATGACTTGAATTTATAACCAAAATGCATAATATTGTCTTGTTTCTTCAAGCAAGTAATGCTCTAAACCCGAGCAAGTGTCTACTCCTGTCGTGGCTATTTACCTCGTGCTTTAGTGACTCTGTGTCAAGGACCAAATTACATATGAGTGAGCGAGTTGTCCCAGTGGTAAAGGGCCAATGTGTTGATCCAAAGGGTCACGAGTTTGACTCCTTACCTTAACTATCAAAAATAAAATAAAATTACATACAGTAGTGAGCAATGACTAGAATTCCATTTTTCATAAATTTGAATATTCCTTGTAGCAATTACTTATGCTGTTGATTGGTCACCGCTTTTTTATTAAACAAGTTTGTTTGACTTGCAGTAGGTAGTATGCTGACTTCAAAATGGTATAAATTTCTTCGTTTTGATTTTCAGCTAATAGCGTTCATGTATACAGTGTCCAGTGGTACGTATTGACCTCTGTAGATGATACAATTACCATATATTAAAAGAACTTGTACTATTTTGAAGGTACCCATGATGACCACAGAGTCAGGCTTGCAGTACAAAGATATAAAAGTTGGTGCAGGCCCTAGTCCTCCTGTTGGATTTCAGGTATGTTATCTAGTAGTCTAATAGTTAACACTTGGATCCATTAAAAAACTTTAAGGGGTTGTTTGGTTCAGTTAAAAACTTTAAAATAAAAAATGAGATTGAAAATAAAAAAAGGACTGCTGTTACGTTTCTTGTTACTGTTATAGAGCAGTATTTAACTGCAATACATGCATATCTTGATATGTTATATATGCATCAATAAACTAACAATAATCGGTATGAACTTATGGTGATTCAATTCCTGACATCAAGATAAAAAGTATCTATATTGCTAAGCATCGACAGTTCTGGTGGAGATGGTAATGTTGTAGTAGCCTGTTGGCAAAGATACTGCATAAAGAAAAAGCTGATAATATAATTAGATTAATTTATCCAAATTATGTAGTTTTAACTAGTCCAAGTATTGAATTTTAGATATTCTGTCTAGTTATAACGGAATGCATCACTGCAGGTGGCTGCAAATTGTGTTGCAATGGTTCCATCAGGACAGATATTCGATAGGTAAAACTGCTTGTGAGTGCTTGTACCACTTCGTGTATTCAACAGTCTAAAGCATTCAACTTCCATAAATAACTGATGGAATGGTTTTACCTGATGTTTATCTTTAATCTACAGTTCATTAGAGAAAGGTCAACTTTATATCTTCCGCGTCGGATCTGGTCAGGTAATCTCAAACTATAGGTTCTGTTCATTTGTCAGGTAAAAAAAAGTTTTTGGGTCCTAAACTGATCCTATTTCTAAATATACCTATTTTCTAGTGGACCACCGACCACCATAAAACTACTTTATTTTTGCAATGAAGTTAGTTGCTCTTGTTGATCAACTGAGGTACTGACACATCATGAACACGAAGAACTAACTATTAGTTGGTTTACCTAAATGATTTAAACATAGATATCTCTTCTGATTATGCAAAATATAGTTTCTAAAGCCTGCAAGTATATTACTTTCAGTTCAAATTTCTTTAAATTTGTAGCCTATATGTTCTAAGAAGATGTGTGGTTGATTAGTATTACATTTTGGTGTACTACTACTACTAATAATGCTAAGGAATAAAACAGGTGATCAAGGGTTTGGATGAAGGTATTTTGAGCATGAAAGTTGGGGGGAAGCGCCGACTATATATTCCCGGATCTGTAAGTTTTCCTTAAATAAAGTATTTTGAACACTTTGTACATTATTCTATGACACAATGATCGGCAGACTATCTCCTGCATCCTTGTGAAACTAGAGTACTTTAGGAAGCAGTTAACTTGCTAGCGGGTTCACCTGACCCCATGTGCCGTGCCGTGCCTCCCTCAGCCCCTATATACAAGCCAGTTAATCCAAATTTGTAAAATCTCTTGATCAACATTTAATTTACTTTGATATTGTACAGAAATTATAGAATGCTTAAGTAAATAGTAATAATAGCAACTAATGTTAGATTAGATAAAACACCAACTTTTAATTGTGATTCATAAAGTTGCCTTAACTAAATTAGTGACACTGATGCTTGTTTTAGTCCTAAATTCATCACTTACTTTCCATTATATGGCACACTATTCCTTCCCAGACTCCCAGTACAAGAAGAAAAAGTGAGCATACAACTATTGAAATGTTTTTGCTTCAATACACTTTCCAACTGCATTTCTGATGCTTAGATATTTAATAAAGTTGTCTCTTATTTTTTTTTCCATAGTTGGCATTTCCTAAAGGTCTGACTTCTGCCCCCGGAAGGCCAAGAGTGGCTCCTAATAGTCCAGTCATTTTCGATGTAAGCTTGGAGTACATTCCAGGTCTTGAAATTGATGATGAGTGACAATCTTCGTTAATATTTAACTGCCAATTCCATGTATTTATTTTACGAGAGCTGAAAGAGGTACGTGTACAGTGTATGTGATTGCTATATCAACACTCGGCGATTCATTTTACATAATCATTGATTAAAAGAATATATCTTCTAGGTTGTTTACTTTCCTGTCTTGAATATCCTATAATATATCAGGGATTATTTTTTTGTAATTGATAACCCTTAAATTCATATTAAAAAACAGTAGGATGTTTGTGAAGAAGGTAGTTAATCAATTTGCTTCCAGAGGGCGAACAGAAAACATGAAACAGTGATTCATCCATGAAAAGGTTCAGGTAAAACAAGAATAAAAAAACCTGCCTAAACCCAATTAAAAGTGAAAGAAACTGAGACCCAAGCGAGGCGTACGAGAACAAGTTCTGCATTCCCAGCATGAGCAACAAGGCCACCAGGTCGTCCCTATAGCCCCAGCATGAGACAGTTTGTAAGACTTCTAGGTCTCATGCTGGGATCTGCTGTAATAAAATTGATAATTTGAGAGTTATATAGCCCTACACTGATCATCAAGTGGGATAGATATACAAAATTATCATAATGTCCACACAGTTAGACGGATGGTTCAAGTTTTGGTGGACTCGTGTGGAGTAATTAAATTTATTGTAAACATTTGTTAGAAGAAGAAAACCAATGTCTCAAACGGCGCCAAAAGATTTGGCTAAACTAAAATTATACATTAGTATTGAAGAACACACCAATCACCCTTGAAACCATACCAAAAACGCTATAAGTGAACATTTTGGCACCAAAATGAAAACATATCATTTTAATATTATGCTAAGTAAATATTGATGTAAACTAATAAAATGCTATATCTATATTTATTATCAAAAAAAATATATTATATATACGGTTTCATAATAGTCAATTTGCCAAGGAACGAGGGACCAAAGTGAGCTTCGGTGCCGGCTAACTGTCCAAATTGCAAAAACATTAAGGTAAAATTTTGAAAATTTTCGAAATAACTTGGATTGGTTCCCCGAATCAAAATTATGGTTCCACCCCTACCTGCAATCAACCAAAAAACCTAGAAGTCGGAGCTATTTTGAGTCCACAAGTGTTATTTAAAAGAATGTGATCCAATAAGCATGAATATATAACTTTAGTTTCTCAACCTTGTTGATGATTTTTTACACTTATCTTTTACGAAAACTGTAATTTTAACCAAATGAAACCCTTTACAATGCGAGTAAAAAGTTAATACATTACATATTTCGAATCAGAGACACTATATAAAATTTCAAAAAATACAATATATTTATCATCTTTTTAATAAAGAAAAATACAGCTTATTGGAGTATTGTTTTGGTAACTCTTCTGTAATTGATAGGAGTACATTTCTTTGTTCTAGAATCCAAAATAAAACGCAACCGCAGCACCAAGCGCGTAGACCCCAACCGCCGCCTTAACCAAGCGGTTTCCACTCCCCATGGCAACCCCAACTCCCACAATCCCAGCAATCCCCACCGGAACTCTGACCATAACAGCCTTCCCTGCACTCGAAACGACAGCGTTTCCATACAAATCAACAGCAAAATCTCTAAACTCATCCTCTCCTAGAGTAATGTCTTGTTGGGGTTTGTCAGAGGTAATGGATTTGAAGGCCTGGTCCACTTGAGAGCGCGTGGGGGGAGATGGGACCCATTTTAGGACAAGAGGGTAGTTGATGAGAGTAAGAGAGGCGTGGATTTGGTCGGAAGCGGAGAGGAGTTGGTAGGGCTTTATGCCTGGGAAAGCGTGTTGGGTGAGAGCGAGTGAGTCTTGGTAGACTGAGTTGACCACAGAGTTGAACTCGGAGGAGGTGCGGAGGGTTTGAGTCACTCGTGTTTGGGTTGATGCTGATATACCCATACTGTAAATTAAACCAAACAATGGTGTTCTGTTATTTCCTTCTGTGATACTCGGCTACTGCTACTCCTCAAGAGTCCAGAGATAAAAATAAAGGGGGTATCTTTTGTTATCGATACCATACGGGCTCCGGAAAAGATCAAAAGATACATATTAGATCCTAGATTGATTTATCCAAAAATTTGATTCAAATCAATAAAAACAGTTGATCTTAAAATAAATTAATGAGAATCGTTAGATCATTGTTAATAAAATATTAAAATATTTTAATAATATAAATCAATTATGAGTAAGTTTTTTAAGTTAAGTAAAATTTTCAATATAAAAATTTATAGCTTTAATTTTAAGTTGAATAGTTTTATTTGATTATTGGTCTATACTATAATTCTAAGTTGAGTAAGTTTTATTTATTTTAATTCTATTCCTAAGTTGAATATAATTAATGTAAAAAACAAATTCACATTATTCTTTCTTCAATTTTAAGATTTTTTTTTTTGGAAAAAATTGTTAAACCATCACCAAATTAAAAATTATTTTCTGAGTTTGTGCGAACTGTAAAATCGTTCAAATCCGATTTTTAAAACTCAAAATAGAGCATAAATCTATATTATACTATTATAAACAAACTACTCCCTATTTGGTTGGTAGTTTGATACTCTAAATAACAACCGTTAAATTTAAAAATAGATAAAGTAGAACCGTAAGATGTATTATTAAAAGAATATTTATTTCTTGATATCTAAAATGCTCCCACGAGTTCAATGAATTCTATCAACAATATATTATTATTATTAAATATTTATATTATCTATTTTTCTAAGTTATGATCAGAAGTTCAAGATATTATTATTATTAAATATTTATATTATCTATTTTTCTAAGTTATGATCAGAAGTTCAAGATATTATTCCCGTTGATAACTGTTGTGGAATAAAAACAAGGGTGTAATTAATGCGTAAGGTTTGAGAGCTTTCGAGCTTTAATGGTTGTTCTCGTGTTTCGTGACTGAATCGGTCCTCACAAAATGTCTACGTATCTCAATTCGTAATTGAAAATCAAGCTAAAAACGTAGTTCTAGGTTAAAGGATCAGGTTCTTTATATAGGCGTCAAGAGCCTTGTATTTAGGGTAGAATTAGGTGAATTGGGGGCCAAGTCATTCTTTTAGATCAAGATTGTGAGTCCTAGTTTGTAGGAGGCTGACTCCTTTTAGGTTTGGTGTCTCTCAGGACTACTTTTAGCAGAAGTAGATCTCAATTTGGACACATTTAATGGAATATATTAGCAGCCTTTTAATTAATTATGAAATTAATAATTAATTAGGGTTTTGGGCCTTCATTCATCTGTCCTGATTTAATGACCCGCTAGATTTAATTAACGGAATATTAATTATGTCTCTAGGGTTTATTTTCAGCCCATATCATTTGCCCCCCAATTTCTAGGAAAATTTTTAAATTTTTGTAGAAATTATATTGACCATCTTCAAGATTTTAGGGGTCTTTTATAATTTTCCTACTTTTCAGGAATTTTATCGTGTCATCAGAAATACTGAATTGATATCTCGAGTATGAATTTTTGAGCCAGTTTTTATTTTATTGCCCCTGCAAAAGATTTTTTTTATTATTATTATATTTATTTATTTATTTCGACCTCATTTGAGGTCGAAAATTTGCTCCATTTTGCCCTCAGGTCGAACAGTTTCGACCTCATTTGAGGTCAAACTTTTCGACCTCGTTTGAGGTCGATAATTTGCTAGGTCGAACAGTTTTGACCTCAATTGAGATCGAACTTTTCGACCTCGTTTGAGGTCGATAATTTGGCCATTTTGGCTTCCAGGTCGAACAGTTTCGACCTCGATTGAGGTCGAACTTTTTGACCCCGTTTGAGGTCGATAATTTGGCCATTTTGGCTTCTAGGTCGAACAATTTCGACCTCGATTGAGGTCAAACTTTTCGACCTCGTTTGAGGTCAAACTTTTCGACCTCGTTTGAGGTCGATAATTCGGTCATTTTGGCTTCCAGGTCGAACAGTTTCGACCTCGATTGATGTCGAACTTTTCGACCTCGTTTGAGATCGATAATTTGGCCATTTTGGCTTCTAGGTCGAACAACTTCGACCTCGTTTGAGGCCGAAGAGGAAAAATATTTATATTTTTCTTTTTATATATATTATAACTTATTTTCGACCTCGTTTGAGCTTGAAAATATGCATTTTGGCTTCCAGGTCGAACAGCTTCGACCTCGTTTGAGGTCGAAGAGGAAAAATACTTATACTTATATTTTTATTTTTATATATTATAACTTATTTTCGACCTCGTTTGAGCTCGAAAATATGGCCATTTTGGCTTTCAGGTCGAATAGCTTCGACCTCGTTTGAGGTCAAAAAGGAAAAATACTTATATTTTTCTATTTTTCTATTATAACTTATTTTCGATCTCGTTTGAGCTCGTAGATATGACAATTTTTGCTTCCAGGTCGAACAGCTTCGACCTCGTTTGAGGTCGAAGAGGAAAAATACTTATATTTTTCTTTTTATTACTTTTGATTGGGCTATGCTTTTTTTTCTTTCGATCTCATTGATAATTGAGCCCAATAAACGATCCTGGGCCTTATCCGGTTGTTGTCGGTTGCCCTTACCTTCAATCGGTCAAATGACCGGTTGCATCACTTATATAAGAGTGTTGTGAGATTTCATTTCTCACTTCACTTTCTTACAAAGTTACTCTGCTAAGTTTTATTTCTCAAATTTTTCTCTGTAGAGCGATTTCTGCTGAGATTTTCCGACCACGTTCATCATTTTCTGTGTTTCTGTTTAAAGATTTGAAGATTTTATGGGCTGTCATTTAAAGGTTTGAAGATTTTTTGGGTTTTTACTTGAAGATTTAAAAATTTTCTGGGTTTTTTTATTGAAGATTTGAAGATTTTCCGGGTTTTTACTTGAAGATTTGAAAAGTGATCCCAAACGTTTGGGTGCAAACTGCAAGATTACTCCAAAATTTCCAATGAGGACGCGTTCATTGAGTACAAGAATAGAGCTCCCAAAGCACACACCAATGTTCACCCCACATCCTCAATGAGGACGCACCCATTGAATACAGGAGGAGACCTTCAATCATCAGGCAAACCCCTAGAGGCCTTCAACCACGGACATCCAGGGCACATCCTAAGGGAGAATTCTTCAATATCTTACCAGTATCAAGCCAAGGGAGGCATCCTTCACCACCAAATAGCTAATTCAAACCAAGAGGGCGCGCCCTCAAGGGGTGGACGTCCTAAAGGGGCACATCCTTACCCCTACGAGGGCAAGCCCCAAGTCTTCCTTATGTCAATCCCATGTCAATGTAGTTGTTATCCTTTGTTAAGTTATCCATTCATATCAAGTTGTCACTCATCACCATGAGGGCGCGCCCTCGGGGAGTGGACAGCGTGAATGACGCGCCCTTACCCCTATAAGGGCAAGCTCTTACATTTTCTTGTATTAATTTTAGTCCATATTACATCTTGGATATCTCCAATTAAATTATACTTGACCCGAATCTAATCTAAAAATTCGGATCGATATTGAATTTTTGCAATAACATACGCAAACAGAGATCGGGGAAGAGATTTTTGTAATAATGCAAATTTTTGATTGATCTTAATTAGACCTGGCAATTCGTTCGTGTCGTGTACTTTCGTGTCGTGTACTTTCGTGTTTCCTGTATCTGAAACGTCTACCCGAAAACGACACGAAATAAATTCGTGTACCCAAAATCTAGACACGAACACGACACGGTAAAAACACGAAACGACACGAGATTATTTGTGTAGTTTTCGTTTACACGAAATGAAACGAAACGAACCAATAACGAAACGAAATTAACACGAATCTGTACACGAAATGCTTGAACAGTTCATGTCACCAGAAATCCAGAATTAACAATACATTATACATCTTCAAAGTTCAAATAAAACTACTTCAAATCTTCATATTTGTGAATTAAACGTATGTCATAAAATTTAACATAAAGTTTTATATTATGTTAAAAAATATTACATATATATATATATATATTAATTTATTTAATTAATTTATTTATTTCGTGTACTTCGTGTTGTGTCGTGTACTTGAAGGGTAAACCCAAACCCGACACTAAATCTCGATCGTGTACTTTCGTTTCGTGTACTAAAAATGGAAACCCAAACACTAAATTTTCGTGTCGTTTCGTGTCGTGTTTTCGTATTGTGTCGAAAATTGCCGGGTCTAATCTTAATATGCAAGGGGTGTCACATGACATTGGTCTTCTTGCTGACCACTCTACTAATTGTATATATGTCTTTTCTTCATTTCTTAGGGTACCTATATCTCTGGTCCCTCAATTGTATATATCACTTCTATTGTATTTATTAATACAATACTCTAACACGAATGGACTCATGAAATCTAAAAAAAAAACCATATTTTAAAGTTTAAAATTATACACTAATGATATGCTTAGTTAAGACTCTAATATCCTGCTTATAACAATTATTATAATAATTATTATTTATTAATAAATATATAAAAGTTTTGGTTTAGGGCTGCCCACAAGTGGTTATTATATTTTATTCCTTCTGGTAAAATTTTAGAGCCAAATATAACACATTAGCTCAAGTAATATTGTACAGTAGAACCTCGATAAATGAATGTTCGATAAACGAATAACCTCGTCAAATGAATAATATTTTTCGGTCCCAACTTGGGACAATGGAGTAAATGAATAATCTCGCTAAATGCATTAATGAATAAATTTTATTGGAATCTTTAAAGGCCCTATATAAATATAAATGAATATTCACTAAAATTAAAGCGATATAAATTTTTTTATATATGTCATCTAGTAAAAATATTCATATATATTTTAATAGACTCTTAAGTATATTAATACTAGGTGGCATTCAAGAGAGAACTTCTTATATAGAGTCCGACAGAGAACCATTACATAAATATTCATAATACATATTTTTATCACATTTTTTATTAGATATGATTATAAATTTCAATTATTAAATCAAAAAAACGAAATAAAACTACTTTTTAAAAAAAAAATTGAAAATTAGTCAAATAGTCCAAAGTGATTTTACAACAGAATCAAATCTATCCAAAACGATTCTAAAGTAGAATCAAATTTAAAATCAGTGTTTTTATTTAAATTTTAAATGTTAATTTTTTTATAAAGTTTGTATATGCTAATATTCTTTCTCTCTAGAACAATGACCTACAATCTTATGAATAGTCTCAAGGTTAAAATAGTTCAAGTAAAATATACTTAATTTATACGTATAATTCATGTATGCATATTACTAAGTGTGAAGATAATATATAATAAAATTTTAATTTTTTAAATATTATCTTCTAGATACATTTGTATATTAAATTTTAAAACATCATTATCATAATAAAATAAAATAAAATATTGTCTAAATGAATAAATAGTCATTTATCGATAATTAAATAAAATATTCATTAATCGATAAATAAATAATCTCGTTAAATGAATATATTTTATTGGTCCCAAGAGTATTCATTTATCGAGGTTCTACTGTATGTTACACATGTGTTCCACGCTTATTTTACATAGAGAAATTTAAGGGCGTTTTGGTCATTACATGTTTCGCGTTAAAAAACCGCGGAGTGTCCTCGTTCTGCGATTATTTTTAGTGGAGCAGGAATTTTTTGGTCGTTGAAATGTTGATCCAACGACCGGGAAACAGATTGTTAAATAAATAATCGCTCATGATCCATAAAAGTATAGCACGTTGATTCAATTCTTTTAGACCAAGTTAGAGCCTGATGATTTTCGTAAGTTTGCTTGAAATATAGCACTCATGAGCAATAAAAAACAATAATATTATAATAATATAAAAAATTCAAGAATATATATATATATATTCAAATAAAATTATGTTTCATTTTATAAATTTTCAAAATGTTAATAAATTATATTTTAAATTACCCGGCTAACATAAATAATTTTGAAACGAAAAACTAAAAAGATCTCTGATCAATTTAATTTCTGAATACACAAATACGTGATTGTCTCCTGACAAAAAATATGTCTGTAGATTTCGGAAGGCATTACATGTTTTATTTTAGATGTCTTTCCTAAACTCTATTTTATTACAAAAATCAAAAGAACTCATAATAATGATTAATTCTCTTTCACTATACATAATATTTTGTTAATTATTTATGAATGTTTGTTAAAACTAATTCTTTTATATATAGTCAAATTAGGATAATTTGACTAGAAAATTTAAGTTAGTAGATCGTATAATACCTATTTTAACATTTTACTAACAGAAGGTAGTATAAATCAAAAAGAAAAATATAAAAACATCACAAGTATGAGTTAAAAAGGGAATGGTATTCCAAATTAATAGTATAATGATAAATAATAGTATAATGATAAATAATATCCTTTTTTATTTAACAAAATGAATCATTATATTCGCACTTTTGCAATTTATGTGGTAGTGTTATTTTTATTTGCTATACTGCAATTATACTCGACAATTTTCGACACGACACAAAATTTAGTGTTTGAGTTTGTATTTTTAGTACACAAAACGAAAATTCACGATCGAGATTTAGTGTCGGTTTTGTGTTTATCCTTCAAGTACACGACACGACACGAAGTACACAAAATAAATAAATAAATATTTATAAATCAATGTTTATATTAAATATTTAAATATTTTTATTAGATATTTAACATTTATTTATGTGATTATATATAAATTTATAATATTATTTGTAAATGTTATGTAAATATATTTTTGAAATAAATATTTGTAAAAATATTACCGAAAATTTTAATATTTCAATACATTTACTTATTTATTTTTATTTTTATTATTAATTAAAATAACATGAAAAGTACACGACGTACGCGAACACGAAATTGATTTTGAATTTAACTTTTAGGTACACCAAACAATTGGATCTTTGATTTGTATATCAATCAAAAGGCTCTGATGCCAATTGTTAGGTCCTGATAAGTTTGTAGAAGGGGGGTTGAATACAAACTATACCGTTTTATCGAAATTTGTTCTTTGAATAATTTAACAATTTAGAACAAATTAATGCGGAATATAAATGAAACAAGATTCAAGTTAAATATAACTTATATTAAACTTGAAGGGTGTTGCAAATACAATAAGGATTACAAAGTATTTATCTCAAACTAATTAATACAAATTTAGAATAAATTCGACATGAACTTTTCTAATATTTGTAATAAAAAGATCGAATGCTAAAAGCAAGTTCGAGATAAATTCTAGGGATAAAAATCCGCTAGATGATCAAATCAATACAAGTAATCAAATTCTAGTGGTTTGGATTTAACAATACAAACTATAATTAATTGCTTGAGAAGAAATGAGATTTAATGGCTTCTTCAGTTCTTGAGAGTAAATGCTTCTGTATCTTCTTTTTGATTAACTGACTTGTTCTGTCTGCACTGCCTTGGTTTAATACAAATGCATTTCCTTGTATGACCTTTTTAATTAATCAATATGACCTGATTAATCAAAACAGATCACTTGTATGACCTGCCAAAATGTGTTCGGTAGAACCTTGTATCAGCAGTATGACCTCAGAAACTGTCCGGTATGACCTCAGGTTTTTCTATCAACTTTCGGTAGAACCTGGAAAAGCAAGTTGTATGACCTGCTACACTGAACCTGTATGACCTTAGTAAATACTCGGTAGAACCTAGGATCTTTAGACACTAGGTCATACCGAATTATCAAAAAGGTCATACCAGTTATTTCTGAGAAAATCCTTTTAATTTAATTAGATAGATTAAATTCTAGATTAAATTAATTCTAATATAGAATTAATTTAATAAATAATTTAAACAACTAACTTAATTAATTTAATAAATTAATTAATTATGATAGAATTAATTTATTAATTAAATTGAATTAATAAATTAAAGAAGATAACTTAAAAACCTTGCATTCCTCTATCTTCTGAAAACCACTGAATATAGATGATTTAATTCCACTGATTGATGTCGTCATTCGATGCACTGTCTGGTTTCATGAATAACTGACTTCAATGATAATTCTTCATCTTTAAAACATTTAAAACTGTGGCTTCTTTTCTTTAGCTCTGAATAAACTCTGTATCCTGTACTTCTTCTGTCACCAACTGGAAATCTCTGTCACTGTAGTAGATCCACTTTCTTGAATACTTCACTGAGGCTTGAACAATAAATTGAACTTCTTTCAATGTAGAATGACTTTAAGTCTGTAGATGACTTTGGTTCTCCATTCTCTTGACAGATAAAACTCTCTGAGATTCCTGTGACATATTAACTTATTATTTACTTATTACATACTTGTTTAACTTAAGTTGTTTCCTCGGAATATTAACAGGCCTAAACATATGCCTTTCAATCTCCCCCTATTTGTTTGTTAGAGAATAACAATCAAATACCTAGAGGATAACTCAACTAACTTAAACAAGAAATAGAAATGACTTTTAAGAGCCAAGTAAATAACAAGAAAAGTTCTGGATTTCATTTAACATTTTCCAGATTCAAACATTACAGGTAAGTACAAGATAGATGTTCCTCTAGACTGAACATATGAATACATTTATCCTATCTTGAATCACCTAAGCTCTAAACATTTAATATTTATAAACAGAGCTTCTTCAAATTTCAGACTCAATCATCTCTCCTTCTTCAAGTGCGTCAAGCAAATCCTTGTCCAGAATACGATCAGATTCAGAAGTAATGCCACTAGGCCTGACAGGTTGAGTTGTGACTTTCTTCAGCCTATTCTTCATTTGATGATATCTCTTGATATTGGCAATACAATAGTCTTGAATCAAATCAGCAACTTCTGTCTTTTCTTGTGTAGCAAACCCTGTTGTCCTCAACATGTTCTCCATATAGACAAGATGCTTGGCAGGATAATCTTTCAAGGAGATGGGATCCACACCACAAGTTTGAAGTGCCCTTCCTTTATAAAATTTAACTTCATATGGCACATCCAAAACTTGAGGACTAGCTTTCATGGCAAAATCTCTAAGCTGATCATGCAACAGCTCACATAGAGGTGAAGACCTTTTAATCTTTGTCATGAACACCCAAAGCTCAGAGAGAGTTCTACTTTCCAGAAGATTGAGAGAAACTATGAACGTTCCCTCATTATGAGTGTAGATGTAGATCTTCAACTCCTCTCTGACTCTGTCATATCCAGTAGTAATTCTTGAAATCTCCGCATGAAGAGCTTTCATATAGATTGAGTTGTCTGGATTGACCTTTCTATACCTTTCCAACATGCTAAGAAACTTTCCATCATTTTCTGACCCTGTCGAATGTGAGAACATCTCTCTAGCTCTATCCCATTCTTCTCCAAGCTTCAGCCTCACATATAACTTCCTGTCCTTGACCTTTATATCATGAAGCTGTTGCTTTTCTTGATGTTCAGCTTTTTGGATAACTAGATGCTTTGAGATGATGTCAGATACTTTAACATTCTCCTCCTCTCTTCTCTTCAGATCAGCTTTCTGTCTTAACAGCTCAGCTTCAAAGGCAGGATCCACTTCAGGTTCATCTTCCCAGTCAGCATAGTCAGCCTCTCCTTCAACCTCCACTTCACCAAAGATATCTTCAGGGTTTTCTTCAGATTCAATATTGTCAAAATCTCCATGTTCACCTTGATAGTAGTCAGCATCAGAAAAAGTTAACTTCTGCTTCCCTTTGTCCTTTACAGAACCAGAACCTCCAGCTTCTCCTCCTCTCTGTTTCTCCACATTCTCCACATTCTCCACATTCTCCCCCTTAGTTGAGGAATCCTCTACAGATTTAGCTTTATCAGCCTTAGGATCCTCCTTCCTACTTCCTTCTCCTCCTGCTTTATCTTTGTCATCATTGCCCTCTTCATCATCATCACCCTCGAAGAATTTCTTCTGTTCAGTATTGGGTTGATGTGAGTTCTTGATCATGTTATACAGATGTTTCATGCCCTCGTTCAGATGTTGCATCCCGCCTTCAAGTTTGGCAAACCTCTCATCATTGAAGTACTGATTTTCATCAATAGTATCCTGAATTGAGTCTACCATAGTTGAAATAATAGGAATCTGCTTGACAGCCTCCCTGATCTCAGCATTAGAAACCAGCAGCTCTGACATATCCGAAGCCATTAATACCTGTGATTCTTGAACATCATTCATCTTGGGAATCAATGTGACCTTCACTCCTTGTATCTCATCTCTAATATGACCCAGCTGATTAGTTACAGAGGTGGAAGAAGAAGATTGTTCAACCACTTGTGCCTTAAGAATTTGTTTTTCAGCCTGGGTCTCTTGAAGTTGTTTCTGCAGACCAGCTATTTGAGCCAATAAAGAAGCAGTGTATGTGTCATTGTGTGCACTCATCTCAATTTCTCTCGATGGTGTTTCACTCACCTCACGTGCTTGTGTATCGCTCTGTGTTTGTCTGTCATAACTAACCACTAGCTGTCTATCCATGTTTGGAGTTGAAGTACCTGCAGTAGAAATCACCATAGCCCCTTCTTGAGAGGTCACTGGTGGTGCAATGGGAGTTCGCGAATCCCAATCCATGGTAAAGTCCAAAAATTCATCCGAAATTGAAAACTGAATTGCTTCAGGGATGGACTTACCATGTTGCCCTTCACTTTCTCCAGTTAAAACTGTGAGTGAAGAATCCCTTAGGGGAGCCAGAGATGTTCCCTCTGGGAGGGGATAAAATGGTTCTGTTATAGTGGGCAAAGAACCAGATTTTCCCTCTGAACCCTGTGAAGGCTCTTCTACCGTGACAATGGTAGGCACTGTTTCAATAAGCATTCCTATGTGCTCTCCTCTCAGAGTGTCCTGTGTATGAGTCTCTACTATTGTTTCAGAAGTATTTGCTCCCATTGTGATTAATGGGAGAGTGCTTGACTCTGTACAGAATGCCATGGCCTGATGGCGAAATTCAATAGATTCATCCTGTTGAGAGGATGTCTCTAGTAACTGTTCATTGGCCTTTTGAGAATCCATATCCTTTTGGGAGGATACAGACTGGCTTACAGATGCCTCAAGGAGTGTTCTTCTCTTCTTTAGTGGTGGAGGCAGAGCCGTGGGATCACTCACATTAAAATCTACTTCAAGTTGCTCTCTCAATCTTGTTGTAGCTGGTTGTTCTAGGGGAGCGGTCAATGGATTTGACTCTGTGTGTGGCTCTATGACCGGGGACAGAGATTGTGGTTCTACAATCCCTTGGTCAATCCTAAGAACCTCTTGGGTTAGTGGAGCAGTTGAGAGAGGATATATTACCTGAAGTGCCATGGTGTTAGGAGGCACCATTGAAGTTCCTGCTGACGAGGATCCGACCACTGGATGTTCAATAAAGAGAAGAGGTAACTGTGGTTGCAGAATCTCTCGCAGATATGATTGTGGAACTACGGGTCTCCTTCCAGACCTGGAACTGGTGGACAAAGTTGAATATATGGAAGGATTAGTGTGTGCGGGGACTTGAAAAGGAGTGTTTTGAAAAAGTGTTTTATGTTCATCAGAAAGAACATGATCCAACACTAGAGAAAGGAAACGAGAATAAAAGCATCTAACTTTCTTTCCATTCTCAATATCTCTAGTGTAATTGAAAATCCTCCTTATCAATAGATCCCACACAAGAGTTCTTATGTCCAATCTTAGGTTGAAAACAGCAGCATAGGCAATGTTTTGTAAGACAGAAGTGATGACTGAAAAGTTGTTTTTGATAGAATTACTAAAAACTTTGGCTAGGCAGTCAAAGAACAAATCCCACTCACATGCTAGATTACCCTTATTCAGACGAGGAAGAACAATATTTCCTTGGTAATCAATACTAGAGAAAAATTGAACTAACTCGTCATCAGTAGGGAATCCAACAAGATTATCAAGTGGAAAATGAAGTACTTGACAAAAGATCTCCTTAGTTACTGTGTACTGAGCATCAGAAATATTGAAAGTGAAAGATTGCATATCTTCAGCAACAACAGCAGTTAAGTATAATAGACGAAGGGGTTCAATCTCTAAATCAACATAAGCAGTGATAGCATAGCTAACAATTGATTGTTCATTTAAAAATCGAATCCACGGCCTAAAACGTTCAACAGAACACTTAAGGGGATCACAATAGCCAACGTAATTATTAAAACGTTCAACAACAAACTCAGCAGCCATTTTTTAAAAAAATAAGAAAATAAAATAAAATAAAGCAGTAATTAATAATAATATTAAACAGAGAAGAAATAAAATCCCAAGTAATTCACAAGAAAAATTTGCAATAGTTCGTTGTTCTAGGAATAAAACACAAACTAGAGCAAAGTTAACTAAGTAAAAACTTGAGTTAGAAAGGAATGAGAGAAAAGAACTTGAGGTTATCAGCTATTTATAGGAAATAAACCTGATGGGCTCGGTATGACCTAAAGGCAGGTCATACCGAGTTTTTAAATACCCAATAGCCAACAGTTCTTCAGGTCATACCGAGAAAATTAAATTAAAAACTGAATAATAATAATAAAAATAAAATAACAAACCAGTATGACCTTAAGATAGGTCATACCGAGTTCTAATATGACCTGGGAGAAGGTCATACCGAAATCTAACAAATAAAATAAAAAATAAACAGAAAATAAAATAAAATTCCAATATGACCAAACCTAAGGTCATACCGAATTTTATTTGACAAAAAAATAAGAATACAAATAACAGTCAGAAAAATAAAATGCAGAAAACTGTTTATAAATAAAAAATATTTACATTAAAACTAGAAAAATTCATAGAAGAATTCTATAAATTCTAGAAAAATATGCAGAAAATTATGAAAAAGCATTAAACTAATATAAACCTGCAGAAAAATTTAAACAACAATATTTACAATCTGAAAAAAAACTTAAATGATTCTAAATAAATATATTTTCAATAAAAATACATTTCTCCACTAAAAAAAATGAGAAAAATATTTTTAAAGAAAATAAATTATTCAGAATATTTAAATTAACAATCTTTACACAATATACATGGATTGACAATATTTAACATCTTAAATTGACAAGAGAAAATGATTTAGTTAAGAACAAACCTACCGGAGATATTGTCAATCACTAAGACTGTTCAACATACCCAATTTACCAACTAACCTGATAAATGTGGATTCATCAACAGATTTAGTGAAAATATCTGCAGTCTGTTCTTCAGTGGGTACAAAGTGTAACTCCACAGTTCCATTCATAACATGCTCTCTAATAAAATGATACCTGATATCAATGTGCTTCGTTCTCGAGTGCTGCACAGGGTTGTTGGAGATTGCTATGGCACTTGTATTATCACAAAAAATGGGAATTTTGTCTAATGCAAAGCCATAGTCCTTTAATTGATTCCTTATCCATAAGATCTGAGCACAACAGCTTCCAGAAGCAATATATTCAGCTTCTGCTGTTGAATTGGAAACTGTTTGCTGTTTCTTGCTATACCAGGAAATCAACCTACCTCCTAGGAATTGACAACTCCCAGAGGTACTCTTTCTATCCACAACACTACCTGCATAATCAGAATCTGTATATCCAATAAGATTAAAACCAGAATCTTTAGGGTACCAGATACCTATATTAGGTGTACCCTTCAGATATCTCAAGATTCTTTTCACAGCAACGAGATGTACATCTCTAGGGTCCGCTTGGAACCTTGCACACAAGCATGTAGCATACATAATATCTGGTCTACTAGCAGTAAGATAGAGTAAGGAGCCAATCATACCTCTGTAGCTTGTAACATCTACCTTGATAGACTTGTCAGAAGCTCCAAGTTTGATTGCTTTTGAAGATGGAGTCATTGCTGATGCTGAATCCTCCATGTGATATTTCTTGAGGAGTTCTTTGAGATACTTGGATTGACAAATAAATATACCATTTGACCTTTGACTTACTTGCAATCCAAGAAAGAACTTCAGCTCACCCATCATACTCATTTCAAACTTACTCTGCATAAGCTCAGCAAATCTCTTACAGAGATTATCATTAGTAGACCCAAATATGATGTCATCCACATAGACTTGGACTAATATCATATCATTTTTGTGTTTCTTTGAAAAAAGAGTGTTGTCTATGATACCTCTAACAAAACCATTTTCTAAAAGAAAACCAGAGAGAGTGTCATACCATTTTCTTGGTGCTTGTTTGAGACAATAGATAGCCTTGAAGAGAAAGTACACAAAGTCCAGCAGCTCCTGATTTTCAAAGCCAGGGGCAGTTCCACATACACTTCTTCATCAAGCTCACCATTCAGGAATGCACTCTTAACATCCATTTGATAGACTTTAAAATTTGAGTAAGCAGCAAATGCTAAGAACATCCTGATGGCCTCAAGTCTAGCCACTGGTGCATAGGTTTCATCATAATCAATGCCTTCAGCTTGAGAATACCCTTGTGCAACCAGTCTTGCCTTGTTCCTTGTAACAATGCCATCCTCATCTAGATTGTTCCTGTATACCCATCTAGTACCAACTACTTTCTTGTTCTTTGGCCTGGGTACCAGCTTCCAGACTTGCTGTTGTTCAAATTGATTGAGTTCATCTTGCATAGCAATCACCCAATCTGGATCAGTCAGTGCTTCCTCAGTTTTCTTTGGCTCCATTTTAGATAAAAATGCTGAAAAATGACATTCATTCTGAGTTGCACTTCTAGTTTTAACTCCAACATCTGGATCACCAATGATCAGCTCAAAAGGATGAGCTTTATTCCATACAGTCTGTCTTGGAAGATTTGATCTTGATGATTCGCCTTGAATTTCACTTTGATGTTGTGAGTGACTAGTTGATCCTTCATTTGCTCCCCCTAAGTTATTGCTTGATTGCCTTGATGATTCTTCTCCAGTGTTGGTGGTATCTCCATTGTTACCAATGTTTCCACCACCATCACCATGATCATTATCATCATTGTTATTATCATTACCAGCAATAACTTCAGGTGGAGCTTCATCATCTGAATCTGAGTCTGGCAAGTTATCAAACTTCATTTTCTCAGATGAATCTGCTGTTTGGATATTAGGGAATGTAGTGTCATCAAAAGTAACATTGACACTTTCCTTTACCGTGTGACTGCCAACCAAGTAGACCCTGTAAGATCTTCTGGAATAACCAACAAAAATAGCTTCTTGTGCCTTTGCCTCAAACTTGCCACGTTTCACATTGTCATCTATAAGCACAAAGCATTTTGCTCCAAATACATGAAAGTACTTGACAGTTGGTTTCTTGTTGTTCATGATCTCATACGGAGTCTTCATTAAGTCCTTTTTGATTAAAGTTCGATTCTGAGTATAACAAGCTGTATTAGCTGCTTCAGCCCAAAAGTACGTTGGAAGTTTGGACTCACTTAACATAGTCCTTGCAGCTTCAATCAATGTACGATTCTTTCTTTCCACTACTCCATTTTGTTGAGGAGTTCTAGGGGCATAATACTGTCTTGTTATTCCTTTATCAGCACAAAAGTCATTTAGAATGGCATTCTTGAATTCAGTACCATTATCTGACCTTATGGCTCTAACAGGGAATCTAGAATCCAGCTCAATCAACTTTATATGGCCAATCACCAGGTATGGGGTCTCATCCTTGGAATGTAGGAATAAAACCCATGTATATTTTGAATAGTCATCAACAATCACAAGTGCATATTATTTCTTTGACATGGACATCACATTAACTGGACCAAACAAATCCATGTGCAGTAGCTGAAGAGGTTCAGTTATTGATGATGTATCAGTGCCCTTGTGAGAAGCTTTCTTTGACTTTCCTTTCTGACATGCCTCACACAGTCCTTCCTGTGTAAATTCCATCTGAGGCAAACCTCTAACCAATTCCCTCTTGACTAAAGAGTTCGTGGTTTTGAAGTTAAGGTGAGACATCTTCTTATGCCATAGCCAACTATCATCTGATGAAGCTTTAGCATAAAAACAATTAACTTCATCTTTGAATCCCGAGTTCAGATCAGCTATGAACAAGTCACCTTTCCTTACTCCTTGAAGAGCAGGCTTTCCATTCTTCTTGTGAAGGATCTGACACTTCTCTCTTTCAAAGGAAACAGCATATCCTCTGTCGCAGAAATGACTGATGCTGAGAAGATTGAACTTCAGACCTTCCACAAATGAAACATCTTCAATGATAACATTTCCGTACTTCAAACAGCCATTTCCTTTCGTAATACCCTTGTTGTTATCTCCAAAGGTAACTACTGGGCCAGCTTTCTCAACCAAATCTGATAGCAGGGCTCTATCTCCGGTCATATGCCTTGAACAGCCACTGTCAAGAATCCATATAACACGGTTTACCTGTTTACCTCCCTGCAATATCAAATTGATTAGACCTTCTTCGGAGCCCAAAATTGATTGGGTCCGACATACTTAAAGAACTGGCCTTTGTCAGGCAAAACAACATTTTTAGCTAAAACTACTTCAACCTCTTTCACATAAGAGCGTTTCCATTTATAGCCAGCCTTAACACATTTCTGAGTAGGCTTAGGGATAAATGAATCCACTCTAGTCTGAGGAGGACTAGTAGTCTTTGCTTTAACATGCTTCTTATTATTAAAATGTTGACGTGGAGCAGTCTTATCACTAGATACATGCTTACTATTAAAATAAGCATACATAACATTGAAAGCACAAGACATGCAATTAATCACACCACATGCTTTATGAGAAGAATTAACAGGAGGCATGTTAGTTCTACAATTGTTTTGATCCAACTTATGGATATCTGATTTAGTCTTTTTAGTTGAAGCAACTTTGACTGGAATATCAGATATACACTTTTTGGATTGTTCAACTTCCAAAGCAATATCTTCTTCACGAATCTCCTCAGCAATGATTATAGAGTATTCATTCAGAGGATCTGCCTCGGACTCCTTACAGAAGGGTGTTTCAATACCCTTAAGCACATATGGAACACCCCTTCCTTCAGATCTGACTCTACAAGGGGAATTAATTCCAAGCAATCCAATGGCCTCATTATAATCATAACCTATACTGACATGATTACCCCTAGCTTGTTTATTGAGAATCTCGTTAGCAGTCTTGCAAGAATTAAAGTAAGCATTGGCTTTAGTATTAAGCTCACTATTCTTTTCTTTAAGAATGGTTTCCAGTTGAATATAACATTTAACCCTATTCTCAAGAAATGCAATTTTCTCAATAAGTTCATCCTGATTAACATGCACTAGTTTTAATTCTTTTATTTCCTTTTCAAGATTTGTGTTTAAAAGAATTATTCTATCATTTTCAGTGCGTGCACACTCTAAGGTGCCACCAAGATTACGAATCATTTCAGTGTCAGTGAGCTTTACCTCAGACATGTTGGATGAAGATAACATGGAATCAAAGAGTTTGTCTCCTATTGCCATGAGTGCAAGATTCCCAATCTCACCTGTTTCTTCATCACTGTCAGTGTCATCCCAACTCTTTCCTTCAGCAATATAAGCTTTCCCAATCTTGTTCTTCTTGCTAGAATCAAATGTGTTTCTAGTCACTTGCTTTGGCTTTCTGCATTCAGTAGAAAAGTGACCCAACTCATTACAATTGTAGCATCTGATTGTGCTCCTTTCCACAGTTCCAGTTTTGTAGCCACCCCTTGTGCCACTTGAAGAGGAAGATCCACCTCTCTGAAATCTGGGCCTGAACTTAAGATTGGGATTCCTCTTGAATCTGAACTTCCCAAACTTCCTGACTATCAAAGCCAAATCACCATCCTCCAGCTGATCAAGTTCTTCTAAAGAATAGAAGTCACCACCAGATTGATCACTGGATGTTAATCCATATTCAGCATCAATAACATTCATGTTAGAATTGGAAGGTTGAACAACCTTCACTTCCAGTTTATGTGGGACTTCAGCAGCCAGTGCAGTAGAAGTACTAACAATCTTCCCAGTTCCATACAACTCCCTTTGTTGAATCTGCTCCAGCTCATAGGTCTTCAGAACACCATACAATCTCTCCAAAGCAATCTCATTCATATCTCTTGCTTCTCTAATGGCAGATATTTTGTGCTCCAAATGAGGTGGAAGTTTAAGAAGGAACTTCTTGTTAATCTCCTTGTTGGTGTAGTGCTTCCCATTGAGATTCAGATCATTGATTAATTTGTTGTATCTCTCAAAAACCTGAGAGATACCTTCACCAGGGTTTGATCTGAAATGCTCATATTGTGAGGTGAGAATTTCCAGCATATTCTCCCTAACTTCCTCTGTCCCCTCATTGATTATCTCTATGGTTGCCCAAATGTGTTTGGCAGTATCACAATTGAGGACATGATTATGCATGATAGGATCAAGACAATCAATAAGGATCAACTGAAGACAGGAATCCAAGGTAACATCCTCTTTCTCATCAGGAGTGTAATCCTTGGCATCTTTAGGGTACATTCTAGCAACCCTAGTCACAACATTATTCTCAATGAGTTCTCCCTCAATAATCATAGGGACTTTGGGACCGTTCTTCAGCACATCAATGTATTTAGGATTTGCAACCTTAAGAAATAAGAGCATTTTCTTCTTCCACATTGGATAATGCTCCTTGCTGAACATTGGGATTTTGACTGTACCCACTTTCTGTGTAGTAGACATCTTTTGAGATTTTTTAAGAAAAATAAAAAAATCAGAGTTTAAGAAAAATCTCAAAACAATTGGATCTTTGATTTGTATATCAATCAAAAGGCTCTGATGCCAATTGTTAGGTCCTGATAAGTTTGTAGAAGGGGGGTTGAATACAAACTATACCGTTTTATCGAAATTTGTTCTTTGAATAATTTAACAATTTAGAACAAATTAATGCGGAATATAAATGAAACAAGATTCAAGTTAAATATAACTTATATTAAACTTGAAGGGTGTTGCAAATACAATAAGGATTACAAAGTATTTATCTCAAACTAATTAATACAAATTTAGAATAAATTTGACATGAACTTTTCTAATATTTGTAATAAAAAGATCGAATGCTAAAAGCAAGTTCGAGATAAATTCTAGGGATAAAAATCCGCTAGATGATCAAAGCAATACAAGTAATCAACTTCTAGTGGTTTGGATTTAACAATACAAACTAGAATTAATTGCTTGAGAAGAAATGAGATTTAATGGCTTCTTCAGTTCTTGAGAGTAAATGCTTCTGTATCTTCTTTTTGATTAACTGACTTGTTCTGTCTGCACTGCCTTGGTTTAATACAAATGTATTTCCTTGTATGACCTTTTTAATTAATCAATATGACCTGATTAATCAAAATAGATCACTTGTATGACCTGCCAAAATGTGCTCGGTAGAACCTTGTATCAGCAGTATGACCTCAGAAACTGTCCGGTATGACCTCAGGTTTTTCTATCAACTTTCGGTAGAACCTGGAAAAGCAAGTTTTATGACCTGCTACACTGAACCTGTATGACCTTAGTAAATACTCGGTAGAACCTAGGATCTTTAGACACTAGGTCATACCGAATTATCAAAAAGGTCATACCAGTTATTTCTGAGAAAATCCTTTTAATTTAATTAGATAGATTAAATTCTAGATTAAATTAATTCTAATATAGAATTAATTTAATAAATAATTTAAACAACTAACTTAATTAATTTAATAAATTAATTAATTCTGATAGAATTAATTTATTAATTAAATTGAATTAATAAATTAAAGAAGATAACTTAAAAACCTTGCATTCCTCTATCTTCTGAAAACCACTGAATATAGATGATTTAATTCCACTGATTGATATCGTCATTCGATGCACTGTCTGGTTTCATGAATAACTGACTTCAATGATAATTCTTCATCTTTAAAACATTTAAAACTGTGGCTTCTTTTCTTTAGCTCTGAATAAACTCTGTATCATGTACTTCTTCTGTCACCAACTGGAAATCTCTGTCACTGTAGTAGATCCACTTTCTTGAATACTTCACCGAGGCTTGAACAATAAATTGAACTTCTTTCAATGTAGAATGACTTTAAGTCTGTAGATGACTTTGGTTCTCCATTCTCTTGACAGATAAAACTCTCTGAGATTCCTGTGACATATTAACTTATTATTTACTTATTACATACTTGTTTAACTTAAGTTGTTTCCTCGGAATATTAACAGGCCTAAACATATGCCTTTCACATGTTGTAGTAGCTAGCTGGAAAAATAACTTTCTATGTAGGCAGAAAGCTGGCAGACTAATTTTTGTATGCAGGCAGCAAGCTGGCAATACCTTCAACAGATAGAATTTCAATCCTAATTTATAGAAAATCTTCTAGGAAACGTTTTGTAAGGACTCTATCAGTTATATAAGGTATATATATATATATATGGGCTCAAATAATTTCGAATCTATTTTCATATATATATATATAATTCCTATATTATAGGAAGTTGTTTATAAACGTTTTATCTTTTAACGACTTCTATTTTATTGGGCTTTACAAACCAGTTGAACGTGTATTCTAAACGTTCTTATTCTCTCTATTCTTCTGGTTTCTAAATGTTATGTTCATGAACGTTGGGCTTGAATTAATCAAGGAACAAAAACGTGAGACTTGGTAGTCAAGACCGTTGGTTGTTAGATTAATTCAAAATCATGTGTTCATTATATAAATACTTGTATGTTTTCTTTTTCAGTTGTTGGACAACGTTTTAAAGAAACACAAGTACTACAAAAAACTGATTTGAAATATCTTTTACATACTTGAGCTCTTATATATTATACGATATATATTCTTGATTAGAGTTCATAGTTTCGGTTGTAATTCATTATATCTTTGTATTGTTCAACTTGTAAGTTGGTAGTTGCTGGTTTTGTGAGCTTGGGAAACAAGGGTTCAAGGAACTTGATAGCTAGAGGAGTTTATACTTGCTTTAGTATAGTACTTAGAGAGCTGCGTTCAAGGAACAAGGTGTTTCAGCAAGCTGCAAACAGTAATTGGGAGTTCAGGGAGATATATTATTGTATTGTGTAGTTGTAATTCACTTTGATCAATAATATATTCCTTTGCCGTGTTGGTAGAGGACCAGGACGTAGACCTATAGGAGATAGGGGTCGAACCTGGCTAAAATTGCTGTGTGTTATTTACTTTCTGCACATATTCTATACTGTTTTGAACAACGTAGCTAGCTGCCACTTTTCATTCTATGAACTCATTAAGCTGCCAGACAGCAAAAAAGACTGATTTTTGCTTTTTCAGTCACATAACTTGGTAATAATTAAAATCGGTCATTGTTAGTCATAACACCTATTCACCCCTCCCCTCTAGGTGTTGATTCTCATTTGGTATCAGAGCTTTGGTGTACTAACATTTCTGTAACAGGAAAGTACAGATCCTATGGCACACTTTTATGTAGAGGGAGAATCATTAAACATGCCACCACTTCTCAATGGGGCAGAAAATTATGATTTATGGAGACTAAAGATGAAGTTGTTCTTGAGCAGAAATCCATTTGAGTGGAGAGTCGTGAAGGACGGTCCATTCACTTTTTTGGATAATAATGGCAAGCCAAAAGATGTTGATGATCTTACCGAGGCAGAATTGATGAAAACAAGCTATGATGGAAGAGCAAGGTACACACTAATATGTGGTCTTTCAAATTCAGATTTTAACAAGGTTTCTTCATGTTGCACATCAAAGGATATATGGGATACCTTAAAAATGCATTATAAAGATACGACAAAATCAGAGGAAGAATGTTTCAAGTCAAAGCAGCAAGCTGCCTCAAGAGACGAAAACAAAGCAAAGGCTCAAATCACTTGGAGTGAAGAGGAATTTAATTCCAATGAAGACTTAAGCGAAGATATGCTAAATATTGCATTGGTTGGCATTGATGATGATATGGTTCGAGGAAACACCGAAGAAGTCCTTGTAAATAGTGATGTATCACCTTCGGACTCCGATGTTGAATCTAGTGCGGTAAACTCATTTCAGTTTAACATATCTTCTGAAAATGTTATATTGGAATCACTAACCTTGCAGGAACATAGTAATATATCTATTGTAGAGTTCATGGAATTAAAGAATGAGAACAATGAGCTTGAAAAGAAAAATACTTCTCTTCGAAAGATCATTTCTGATCTTATGGTTGAAAAGACTCCATCAAGCAATCATGAAGATCTTATTTCTGATCTCAAAGGAAAGCTAACACAACTTGAGGGGTTCAACAAATTACTTCTCAAAAGAAATGATACATTGATGAAGGAACTCAGCGAGCTGCGTGCAGAAATTGAAGCAAGAGATGTATGTCTTGAAACATTTAAAATCAGAGAATCCATCTCAATTGAAGCTACTCAACAAGCTGAGAAGATAAAGGAATTGGAAGCTGAAGTTGCAAAGCTTGAGAAAGGCATGGGAAAATTTGTTCAAGGAGAGGAAGTATTAAAGACTATTATGAAACAAACAAAGGTTCCTATGGATAAAGAAGGACTTGGAATGGCTTCTACATCAAAGACCAAGGCTTTTCAATATGAAGGCAAACAGGGTATTCCATATAATTATGCTATGCCTTGGAAAATATGCTAAAAATGTGGAAAGAAAGGTCATTTGTCACATCATTGCCCAAGTCAGAATGCTAAGCCAGCAAGCTGGAACAGACAAACAGCTTATAGGCAGCAAGCTGCCAGAACAAGGAAAACAGGAAATCGAGCATCCAAAGTGGTCCAAATGTGGATCAAGAAATCTGAATTGAATGTTCTTTATGTCTTATCAACTAACCATGTTGGACCCAACCAAATTTGGGTACCAAAACGTTGAGATGTTTGTTCTTTGTTTTGTAGGTATGTCTTGTGGTCAAAGTCAATGCAAATCAATGGATATTGGATAGTGGATGTACAAGACATATGTGTGGTGACAAATCTCAGATCCTTAGCCTCAAGATGAAAAAGGGTGGTAGTGTTACAATTGGTGATAGCAAAACACTCTGCATACTTGGCAAAAGAACAATTGGTAATAGTAACATTTCTATTGATAAAGTACAATATGTTCAAGGTCTTAAATATAATTTGCTCAGTATAAGTCAGTTATATGATGATGGACATACTGTTGTTTTTGATAAAGAGAAATGTGCTATTAATGTTGGCACTAACAAAGTACCCTTAGTTGCTAGAAGGGAAGGAAATATATATATATATTGGACTTTGAGATGCAGGAAGTAGGCTGCTGTTTATCTACTGTTGATACAAACCCAGATCTTTGCAAGAAACTGCGAGGACTTTGCTGCAAGAGAGCAAGCTGCCAAGGAGTTTCTGGGCAGAAGTAGTCAACACAGCAAGCTACGTTCTGAACAGAGTGCTTATCAGGCCTATTCTCAACAAAACTCCATATGAATTGCTGAGGAATAAGAAGCCAAACATTGGATATTTCAAAGTCTTTGGCTCCAGGTGCTTTGTACTTAAAACTATTGATCGAGATGGTAAATTCGATGCTAAATCTTATGAAGCAATATTTTTGGGTTATTCTTTAACAAGTCGTGCTTATAGAGTGTATAATACATCTAAACGTATTGTTGAAGAGTCTATAGATGTTTCATTTCAAGAGTCTAATGTTGATCTGTCAAGAGATGAGGAAGATATTGCAGGTGCAGGTGATGACAGCCAGCTGCCAGTGACAAATACTATATCGCAGCAAGCTGCCAACCAGCCTGAGACAACTACAGAAGCTGAAAAGCCAACTGAAACCTCTTCTCCAGTAGATGAAACTATTGATAAGTTGTCAAAACTCACCTTGGAAGGTCCAAGAGGTCAGAGATCACAAGAAAAGATGCATATCTATGAAGGTGGTGAAGCTTCTCCTTCATCCAAGCGAATTCGAGTACATGAGGAAGTCATAGCTCAACATTCATTGCCAAAGTCAACAAGAACAGTGAAGAATCATTCTCCAGAGTTGATCATTGGTGATAAATCAGAAGGAATCAAGACAAGGAAGGGTCAAGCCAACTTTTGTGCATTTGCGGCCTTTCTAGCTCAAGAGGAACCAAAGAATGTTAAAGAAGCACTTCAAGATGAGAATTGGATCATGGCAATGCAAGAAGAACTCAATCAATTTGAAAGATGTGATGTTTGGGAACTTTTGGAGCCACCTAAAGAAGCTTCAATCATTGGTACTAAATGGGTCTTTAAGAACAAAGTTGATGAATTTGGTACGGTTACTCGAAACAAAGCAAGACTTGTTGCACAAGGATACAATCAACAAGAAGGAATTGATTTTGAGGAAACTTATGCCCCGGTTGCAAGGCTCGAATCAATAAGGATGCTACTTTCATCTGCATGCTTCAAGAAGATCAAGTTACATCAAATGGACGTGAAAAGCGCATTTCTTAATGGATTCTTAAAGGAAGAAGTATATGTCAAGCAACCCCCTGGTTTTAAGAACGAGCAATTTCCAAATCATGTTTTCAAGCTGAAGAAGGCATTATATGGATTTCGGCAAGCTCCTAGATCATGGTACGAAAGGTTAAGTAAGTTCTTGATCAAAAATGGATTCATTCGAGGTAAAATTGATCCCACATTATTTACTAAACATAATGGTATTGATATTTTAGTTGTACAAATATATGTGGATGATATTATTTTTGGATCTACTAATGATGATATGTGCAAGTGGTTTTCTAAGTGTATGCATAGTGAGTTTGACATGAGCATGATTGGAGAGCTTAATTACTTTTTGGGTCTTCAAATTAAGCAAACTCCAGAGGGTATTTATGTGCATCAATCCAAGTATATCAAGAATCTACTCAAAAGATTTGGATTTGAAAATATCAAGCCGAAATCAACACCAATGACTCCTGCCAGCAAGCTGACAGCAGATGAACAAGGTATAGATGTTGATGTTCGCAAGTATAGAGATTATGCAGGTTGTCAAACTGATCGCAAGAGTACAAGTGGTGTTTGTGCATTTTTAGGACAGAGTTTGGTGTCTTGGCAAAGCAAGAAGCAAGCTTCTGTTGCATTATCCACTGCAGAAGGTGAGTATTTAGCTGCAGGAAGCTGCTGTGCCCAAATTCTTTGGATGATTCAAACACTCAGGGACTATGGCATCAAATGCGACAAGATTCCGATTTATTGTGACAATACAAGCACAATTAACATCTCTAAGAATCCGGTGAATCACTCAAGAACGAAGCATATTGACGTTCAACATCATTTTTTGAGAGATAATGTTGCAAAAGGAAAAATTGAGCTACTATTTGTTTCTACGGACTATCAACGAGCTGACATTTTCACTAAGCCTTTAGCCGAGGAACGTTTTTCTGTTCTTCGTTGTGAACTTGGCATGTGCAATGTCTTGGCAGCAAGCTGCCAATAATATATCCTGGTACTCTCTGAATTTTATTTTTTTTCTGCTTTCTACTATTTTTATTTGGTGTTCTGTCTTTGTTATATATCATTCCTGTCTATATACATATTTTTATCCCTCTGTGTTTTATTTCAAATTTGCCTTATTTTTTTCGATTAGGATAAGTATAATTTGTTTTTCCTATAATTTGGGGGTGGGTAGTTTTTAATATTAATCCTAACTCTTCAACTCCCCCGTATATTCTAAAAAGAGGTTTACAATACATACGGCTCCCCTGACTCTTCATTTTCTATTCACCCACATTATTCATCTCTCTCCATCTTCGAGTTCCTCACCTCTCAATGAGAAACACTCGTGGTAAAAAGGTTGCTTCAAATGCTCTTACTCCGACTGAATCCAAGGTGGCTAAAGGGAAAAATAAAAGGTTGTTCGATGAAGACGCTGATGTCTACTTATCTCCGGTTCGACTTGACAGTGGGCATGAAATCTCCGGTGGGTAGCGTTCTGGTCATGGCGACGGTTCTTCTGTCAAGCGCTCCAAGTATGATATAACTTTTGTTTCCAAGGACCTTGAGGTGCGGTTTAACAATCTTCGTTTAGGTGACAGAACTATCATCACTGGTCGACCTATTGCAGGTAATTCTTACCATAAGTGTGGAGCGATTAAGTTCTTTACTCAATTAGGGTTTGATTCATTTATAAAAGATTTGCCCCGCGAGTTTTATCCTAATTGTGTTTACGAATTTTATGCTAATTTGGATATTGTGAAGAATGGAGTTTGCATGTCAAAGGTTCGTGGAACTAAGATTATGTTAACCCCAAATTCGCTTAATGATATTCTGGGTATTACAAATCCGTCGACTGTGTCTATTTGTACCAATAAGGGTCCAATTGATGTCGAGGGTTTTCTGCTTTAGATCAATTGAAAATTATTCGTAATATTGATGGTTTGTTGCAATATGCTTCTCCTACCACTAAGACTGTGATTCCGATGACCCATTTACTGTTTCGAGTGGGTTTGGCAAATATTAATCCGCGTTTAGGCAGTCGATCAAATTTTGCGGGTTAAGATGTCACTCTTATTGCTATGCTGTTTTCTGGTCGTAAGTTCGATTTGTCTGGGTTAATTATCAAGAATATGTTGGATGTTTTTTATTCTCATAATCAACCGGGTTTGCCCTATGGTTTGCTTTTAACTCGTGTGTTTGAGTGGTATGGTGCACCATTAAGAGAGGTTGATAAAGAGGTTGCCACATAGTTTTTAGATCACAAGAGTCTTCTTCAGTCTCATCTCAAAGTGGAATCTGATGGAACGTTAATTCAAATGCCAATTCCGACTCCACCTCCTCCACAACCAATTTCTGTTGATACTGATAAAATAGCTGTTCAAGAGGTTGAAATGGCAGTTTTTATGGATGAAGTTCGTGATTCTTTCAAAGCCATTCATACACGACTTGATGTCATGACTGATGAAATACGGTTTCTTCGTGATTTGATTATTGGTTCAAAGTCTTCTTCTCATTTTTGTGCATTTGCTGCTGCTGTTGCAGAATCTGGTTCTCCTGCTCATGACACTCATCAGAATGCTGCTATGGATTCCACTACCGTGGATGCTGCTATGGATGCTGCTAAGGACTTGGTTGCTGATATTGCTCAAGACTATGCTGTTGCTGATGGAAATGAGGAGGATGATGATAAAATGGATGCCTAAATTTTCTTCTTTTTATGATTAAGGGGGAGATAAATTTTAGGATATTCTGGGTTTTATTATTTGGGTGTTATTTGAACTTGTTTTTTTGTTAGTTCTAAGACTTGTTTTGGTGGTATTGTTTTTTGGTACTGCTGGTTTATACAGTTAAAACTTGATGTTGATGTTTGATTTGGTTTATGTGAACTAATGGTTTTTATTATCATGTTTGATTTGGTTTATGTGAACTAATAGTTTTTATTATGATGTGTTATCTAATATTCGAGTATATTATTTATCTTATTTGAAGTGCATATCTGTTAGATAAATATTTTGTTGCAGGGTTATTAGATTTAGGGGGAGAATTATTCTCTTCCTAAAATTGTTGTGTAATCATCAAAAAGGGGGAGATTGAAACCCTGGTATTTTGATGATAACACTATAGCAGTAAGCTGAGTTAAGAGTATTGTACTAACATGGTTTTGCAGGAGATAAAATCTATGTATTTTCTAACAAAACATGTTGTAGCAGCTAGTTGGCAAAATAACTTTCTATGCAGGCAGAAAGCTGGCAGACTAATTTTTGTATGCAGGCAGCAAGCTGGCAATACCTTCAGCAGATAGAATTTCAGTCCTAATTTATAAGAAATCTTCTAGGAAACGTTTTGTAAGGACTCTATCATTTATATAAGATATATATATATATGGGCTCAAATAATTTCGAATCTATTTTCATATATATATATATATATATATATATATATATATATATAATTCCTATATTATAGGAAGTTGTTTATAAACGTTTTATCTTTTAACGACTTCTATTTTATTGGGCTTTACAAACCAGTTGAACGTGTATTCTAAACGTTCTTATTCTCTCTATTCTTCTGGTTTCTAAACGTTATGTTCATGAACGTTGGGCTTGAATTAATCAAGGAACAAAAACGTGAGACTTGGTAGTCAAGACCGTTGGTTGTTAGATTAATTCAAAATCATGTGTTCATTATATAAATACTTGTATGTTTTCTTTTTCAGTTGTTGGACAACGTTTTAAAGAAACACAAGTACTACAAAAAGCTGATTTGAAATATCTTTTACATACTTGAGCTCTTATATATTATACGATATATATTCTTGATTAGAGTTCATAGTTTCGGTTGTAATTCATTATATCTTTGTATGGTTCAACTTGTAAGTTGGTAGTTGCTGGTTTTGTTAGCTTGGGAAACAAGGGTTCAAGGAACTTGATAGCTAGAGGAGTTTATACTTGCTTTAGTATAGTACTTAGAGAGCTGCGTTCAAGGAACAAGGTGTTTCAGCAAGCTGCAAACAGTAATTGAGAGTTCAGGGAGATATATTATTGTATTGTGTAGTTGTAATTCACTTTGATCAATAATATATTCCTTTGCCGTGTTGGTAGAGTACTAGGACGTAAACCTATAGGAGATAGGGGTCGAACCTGGCTAAAATTGCTGTGTGTTCTTTACTTTCTGCACATATTCTATACTGTTTTGAACAACGTAGCTAGCTGCCAATTTTCATTCTGTGAACTCAGTAAGCTGTCAGACAGCAAAACAGACTGATTTTTGCTTTTTCAGTCACATAACTTGGTAATAATTAAAATCGGCCATTATTAGTCATAATACTTATTCACCCCTCCACTCTATGTGTTGATTCTCAAAGGAGATGCAATGAGGATGAAAATGGTAAAGGAAATGTTTAGATCACGAAATTACAAGCCAGAAAATTACAATTAGTAGATACTACAATATTATCAGACCTTCTCGTCACCGCTCCAATTGTTCTTCATTTTAGGCCCAGTTGGTCCAACTTGACCCAATATTTCATCTGGCAAGCTGTTTACAAAACTCGCAAATGAGCTTCTTAAATTCTGTGGCAAATTTTGTTGAACTTTATTTATCTCAGTTGCAGTGTTATAACTTATTCTTGGACCCCATTCTCTGAAATAATTGAGCCATGGTGGCTCCACAATGGACAAGTACTCCCCCGCAACAATCTGAAAACTCACCCCAGTGTTCATCACATTGTTGCTTTTTGCTGAATCATTCCTTAATCCTATTGCCGCGTTGCCTTGTAAAACAAGTCCCGCTTTAGGATACATGGCATGCCCGTGCAACGACGCATACACCACCGGTTTGTTACTATTGCTTTGGTATTCAAGCTCAGGGACACTAGTCCAACTACCATTCGAATGTGTGGATAAATAAACACTTCGTAGTTCCCCACTAAAATTACTGATCCGTAATGTCACGTGTTCCCAATCACCCTGGTGTTCTCCGATTTTACCTAATGCTATGGTAACACCTGCGACACTAGCCCTTGCTGGTCCATTGAAAGGATAGAAGATCCATATAGCTAGATCCGTGAATGTCCCACCCAACATAGGCTTCACATTTACATACGACTCTGCACTGGCCAAATTGCCTTTCCTGAAACTCTCATTACTTGGCTGCCCTATCCAATATGCCCCATCATTCGAGCCACCTTGAGGAAGGTTTGAGCCCGCCGGGGGCGTGATTGGAATGGGGTTGGTGTCGTCACCTTTCGTGTATAATAATGCCCCATTTTCGAAAAACCATTTGAGTGAAGAGGGCAAGTATTCTTCATCAGGATGAAAATATACTATTGGAGAGTAATTTTTCATAAGGGTTTGAATTTGGTCTAGACTAGGCATGGCTGAAAAATTAGGCTGGACATTTTTTAAACATACCAACAACCCTGCAGTCCCATTATTTTGGACTATAAATGTACCTATTGGCACACCTACACCTTGGGTCCCTCTCGTCGCTGGTTTTGAACCATATACATTAAATCCACTTGGATCAGCCTCCTTCTTTAATCCCCATATCCATGCATCAATCTCATTTACCTCCGTGAAATCGGATCGGACACATCGGATTTTATCCACAGATGGCTTCTCCGATGAGGTAGTGACAACATGGCCGACGGATTTATAGCCCTGCGGTGGCGTTGGAAGCCATATATAGCCATTGCCACCTTGATTGTTCCATACAAGTGTATAGTCAGTAGGCTTGTCTAAAATCTTAGCATTTGAGACATCTTTAGCTACAAGAACCGATCCATACAGAGGCTTGTTGTTGGATTGACTATAGCTTCCAAGCATAAAAAAACCTTGTGGGATTGAAGATGGTTCATAAAATGTTGCACCAAGGTTACTAGGTCCACCTTGAGGTGTAGCCCAGACTTTGTTGAAAGTTGTGATTTGTCTCACTTGTAGTCCTCCCAGATCAATGATTCCGCTTCCAAAGCCATTACCTATAGTTTTATGCTCAGTATCACATCTCATAAACATTTAAATTATAACACTCTGTCTTCCATTTTAGAGTAAATGTTAAAGATCATGTCAAATATGTAAAGGTGAGGAATTAAATAAGCATATCATTATCATAAGCATGGTTGAAATATTCAACAGTTACACCACTAGAATTAGAATGAACAATAAACAAGAACATATAGTGATGACATTTACAGCATAAGTACCTTGAGGCCAAGTTGGAATTTGAGTTTGGAGCTTGAAGGTGGTTTCAATAGGCAAAGGACTAGTGTTTCTGTTTCCCATTGTCAAGGAGTGTTGAATACAATACAAAAATTTTAGGGTGGGTTTGGAGTTGGACCTATAGTTGTGGATAACAAATTTATATAGACAAATACCATATCATGAATCATGCATGATGTTGAGTTAAAAAAACAGAGCATATATTGATCAGGTCCTGTTCGGCCACAAATTGTACTAGATTGTAATATTAAATTTGGTTGTTGAATGTGAATCAAAGGAAAATTAACTAAACAAAACCCCACGCTTACTTCATTTTTTGCATGTGTTTGGTGTTAAACAAAGTCTTCCATGATTATTTTACTTTAGTCATCTAACGTTGTAGTAACAACTAACACTTTGTTTGGGATTGCAGTTGAAATTATTATACTGTTAAAATAAGTGTGTTAAAATAAGTGCGGTTATGAAAATCATTTGATAATAATTTTGACATGTGCATGTTTTGGTGTATAATATAAAAAAATAATGTTTTTGGTGAGTTTTGATGTTGAAAACAATAACTGCTTCCCGCAAAAGCTGAAAAGCAGCTTTTTTCAAAAGCATGGGGAACTGCTTTCTCTAAAAGCAGATTTTCAGCCAAAATCGTTTTTCAGAAAAACAGCTTTCAAATTTTACCAAAAAACAAAGGTTATTTCAAAGCATCTTTTGGTACATAACTATTGTAACAAACAATTACACTTTATGTATTTACAAGCAAAATTATTACTTACGACTTAATAGAAAAATTTTAAAATGTAATTTTGTATTATGAATAATTTATGAATTATTAAAAATGTAAAATTAATGTTAAGTTTGTTAAATAATATATTTGAATGATGATATTAACTTTTATCAAATAAAATAAATCATTCAAAAAAATATTTACAATTTTAAGTTATTATTTTAATTTTAAGTAATTTTCTAACTTATTACAAAAATAAATATTTTTGAGCTGAAAGTCAAAAATCAACGTTTTTAAGCCATAGGCAAACAACCGATATGTATACAAAAACAAAAACAATAATTGAATGATCTGTGAGATTAAGATGACAGCTAAGCAGGTAAGTAATATAATTTGAGTTTCAGCGAAGATGCTTCTTGTCCGTTTGATTAGACAAACACCGATATAGAGTATTAGTCTATTCTATCGTGGTCCAGTTGTGTTATTATTTTGCACTTGCCAGGCCACTTATTCCACACGGCAATTGTTTATATGTTTTTTTACAGCAACGTCGTATTAGATTTAAGCTCTCTCAAACAACAAACACCTTTCAATAAAACGAGATGCAACTTTAATTTCAAATCAATAACTCAACCTAAACATTTTACATCATGTCTCATCTCAACTTTATGGTCCGTTCTGAAACAAGAATTTCATTCTCAAAGTATTAACTAAGGGGTTTGGTAATTGTTTTTGTCAGCAAGGGGTTTGGTAATTTAAAACAACTTAGATTTGAAATTTTGACAAATCCATAACAATTATTAGGATTTCAAATTCCTTCATTTTATCTGTTATTTCAATTGGAAAACTCAAATTTCATAATTTAATTTTGAGTCTTTATTTTTCTAAAATAATTTTTTTCGTAACACCAAAATAAATTTTTTGTCTTTCTATAGATTTTTTCCCCAGAACATTTTTATGAGAAATTAGATTTTATGAGGTGAGTCATGAGCATTAGATTGAGTTCGGCCTTGCAGGCCCGGAATATTATATACCAGTACTATTGAGTTACGTAAAATGAAGAATACATATATTACGGAATCGACATCATATTGGATCAACCCAACTGTTTTCATACCCTCCCATTTATGCTGGAACCCCCAATTTGGTATCATACACGTGAACACGACATAGATAATTAATTAGTGTTTTGATGTAAAAATTTGGTATACGTACTGAAAAATATGGATGTAATTAGTGTCGGGTTTGGATTTTCAAAACAGGTACACGACACAGAACAAAATTAAATGAATTAATTAAATAAATAAATAAATTTAGAATTTATATATTATTTATAATATTGTATATTTAAAAAATACATAAGCAATTAAATATGAATAATAAAATTAAAGTTTCACGACTAATTTGTAGTAAGTTATACATTTATATATAAGAATTATATAAGTTATACATATTTACAAATTTTTGTAGAATTTTATGTAAATATATATCTAATATTTATTTTCACAAAAATTTACATAATAAAAATAGTTTTATAATATATACATTTTAATTAAATCAAATTTATATTTTTGTTTAATGTACAACGAAATATTTTGAATTAGTACACGAATCCAAAACGAATCGAATAAGAATTCTATCTTATCTTAGTACAGACACTATACATTGTCATGTCTAATTTATGCCGTCATACTAAGATCATCAAAATTTTAAAGTGTCATCGGCAAACATATGTTCATAACCACACGAATTTCACTTACATCTTATCCATATAATTCTCCCACCACCACAACTTTTTTTCCTCCACAGTCCAAATTCTATGGAAAGTAAAACCAAGATGCAATATATTATACCACACATTACATGTATGATTTTACATATCACATTACATGAAAACAGAGAAAAGAACAAGTTAAATGGCTTATTTGAAACTAAACAACTTTATCAGTTCAAAAGTATATTTTACAGAAGAATGTTGGAGATATGAAGGCACCCCTCCTTATGGTTATATTAATGTTGTAAGCAAATGCAGAACAAGAAATGGTATTTCCAAGACTGGTTTGGAAAGAAGAATACAAGGAGGTAATGATATACATTTTGCATGTTGCTCTGTATCTAACCCGACTTCTTCAGAAGAAGTTGATGATCAACTGGTTTTGAATGAGAATTATGAGGGTAGGAAGGGACAGTTTGGTAATTTGTGGAATGAGTATGGATGGCAAGTGAGGAGAATGGTTGAAAAGGAAGATGAGATGAGGAAAGTAGCTCAAGTTCAAGCTGAAGCATTTTATGAGCCTGTCTTTTTCTTTCCTGATATATTTTTCGATTTCTTTAAAGTAACCAACTTAATTTAACTACTGCTCATTTTCCTTAAACAATTTATATTATATACATTTTGTATTTGTGAAGTATTTTTGGTAACCATTTGGTAGTAATTATGCAGGCTGAAGTGTATCAAGGACTAATTTACAGACTGAGAAGTTCAGCAGCTGATAGGTATGTAATTTCAATTAATATGCATCATATATGTTACTTGTATGTTTCCATGTCTATTGTGACAGTTACTTAACTACTACGTCTTGCTTGAAATGAAAGGCTTAATAAAATCACCTCCAATTAACAAAATTATCTTAATATGAAATGAAACAGGTATGCATGTTTAGTTGCAGAGCCTTCTAATGAATCTTCTGAAAATCTTGTCGGAGTAGTTGATGTCACATTCTTGCGAGACGATGATGTTCTTAAGAACCTACCTGGAGACACTGATGAATATCTTTATGTCTCTGGCATTGCTGTTTCGACTAACTTCAGGTATTTCCAATTCTTGTAACTTTATTTTAAATGACTATAGGTTGTATCCATCCACAACTGATACTGATACTGATACTTTAACTATCCTAAATGTTTTTTGGTCCACAACTGCATGCGATGGTATTTATTTTTAAGTTCCATTTACATTTGCTGCAAGATGTGGTTTATCAACTAAACAGTGCGTCCTATAGACTTGTAGTTAGCAGTTGTAATATCTTGTGTGATTATTGACTATTGCTGGATAGCTTAGCACTCTATGAAAACGGAGCCAATATTGTTCAGATGATGGAAAAATAGCCTGTATGGCTGGCTTCTCGTTTCCTGGCCGGCCATATTATCATCCCTGGCGCCTGTACGCTTAGCTTGAATAATTTGATTTATTTGGTGTATATACTGTGTACTTTAAAGTTAGTTAGAAAAGAAAAACTAATTTCAGATATTGCTACTTTAAAGTTTGAATTTTCTGCTTCATACGGAGGGGTGCAACATGAAGAGTAACTAACAAAAAACTATATATTTGATTAACAGGAGGCAAAAAGTAGCTACTGCATTATTAAAAGCATGTGACATTTTATCAGTTCAATGGAGTGCTTCATATCTTGTCCTAAGGGCTTATGAAGATGACTTAGGTGCTCGTACACTGTACACGAATGCAGGTTATACCGTTGTTTCTAGAGATCCTCCATGGTCGTCTACCTGGATTGGGCGAAAACGCCGTGTCCTTATGATTAAACAGTGTACTCTCTAATACTTCAGATGACAGTGTACTCTCTAATACTTCAGATGTGAATTGGATTACTTGAAGATGATACTTGAAATACGCTGTCATTCAACTTACAGAATCTGGGAAAGTTAAAGCCAAAACATACATGTTCATAAGCATCGGACAGTGCCAAAATTAATTCTGTTTAGAGTCTACATTTTCATCGAACACAAAGTTGCGGGTTCCTTAATGCGAGCTATTATGTGCTAGTAGGGCTGTTCACGAACCGAGCCGAGCCGAGTTTTGATGTAAACGAGCCGAGCTTTACTTTTTTCTCTGACGAACCGAGCTGAGCCGAGCTTTCTTATCGCACAAAATTCGTGTTCGAGCTCGAGCTCGTTAACTAACGAGCCAAACACGAGCTTTTATCGAACAAAAACGAGTCGAGTCAAGCCGAGCCGAGTCGAGCCGAGTTCATTAGAACTTACAATTTTTATAGATAATAAAGCCCATTTTTTCTTAGCCCAACGAACTAAAACATTTTTTGTCGAGACCGAACCCAATTTCCGAATCAATTCTCAATAAACCTAAAATACACATACTATAAATTGCAAAATTAATTTAAAATGTTAACAAATAATATAAAAATATATCGAATATATCTTAATTTTTTCGAGTTTTATCGAGCCGATCTCGAGCCAAACGAGCTCGAGTCGAGCTCACTAATAGCTCGGCTCGAGCTCGTTTTCTTAACGAACAATTTTTTGTGTTCGAGCTCGAGCTCGAGTTTTTAACGAGCCGAGCCGAGTCGAGCCCTTAACGAGCCGAGCTAACAGCTCTATGTGCTAGTCATTGGCCCACACAAACTTAAAACTTTTGTGCATATTGAATATAATTTTTTCTAGTGTACCAATCCAATCAACACTCACACATTATGAAAAATTATTTAAATTTCATGTACTGTTAAAAAGAATGGTTTAAATGTGTTTACTGTTAAATATGTACACTTTTTTATTAGTGCTTAGGACCTGAGCCGCACACCCAGTTTCTTCTGTAATAAATATTCTCTTGTAATTGTAATACCCTAACACAACACAATTGTGAAAGATCAATACAAAATTAGTACGGTTTGTGAAGTACAAATTTTCGAACCACATAAATCTTTGTCTTCTGTGATTGTCGTTTATTTTCTTGTTCTTGTTTATTCGCTTTGGGTTTTGCTTTCGTTGGTGTATACTCAGCAACTGGTATCAAGAGCCTAGAATTTCAGGCGAGTTGGAGCGATGACAAAAGAAAAGAAAGTAAAGATCAATAAGTTTGATGACAAAGATTTTGGATTTTGGAAGATGCAGAATGAAGATTATTTGTATCAGAAAAAACTACACGAACCGCTGGAGGAGAAGAAGCCTGTTACGGTCCCACGTCTGAGATCAAGTTATGGGTCGACTGGTAACTAAACTCCACTATAAACCGAGTCTGTTCTTCTTACTTTTTCTGCCTTGAGAACCTATTTTGCTAATAGATGAGGATCATTAGAGAGAACCTCAGATCTCTGTAACTTTTGTTTTTCTGTCAAAAAGAATCCTTTTTCCTTTGTTCCAGACCATGTCTTATTCATTATTCAAAACACAACTGTTACTACCTAACTGTAGCAGTTACAACTTACAAGGAAACATACAGGAATAACTGATGTCAACTACACACTATATAAAAACTACCAGCAACAACCATAACAAAAACACAACAAACACCACTCACAACACAACTATAAACTAAATGTTGAAACTAGCTGCTGATAGGAAGAGATTGCTTCTTTATGCCATGGGAAAAACGCTTATAAATTTGCAGTGGTTTGCATATCGAGTCTATAACATCACTCCCTTCTTGAAAGCGAGAAGTTGGGAAACTGTTGTGCCATTTGAACGACATCCTCCCAAGAAGCATTAGCAGGAGAAAGACCTTCCCAATGCACCAGGACCTGATCAACACCATGGAGAACGCGGCGATCCAGAATTGCCTGAGGAGCTGGTCGAATTTCGCCATTTGTGATCAAGGGTATAGCAGGAGTTGAACTTGTGGAAGGTTCTGTTAGCGATTTTACACATCAAACGCAAGTGCACATATCGTTACAAGTAGTATAATAATTCGTTCCCACAAAGACTAAATCTAAGTTGCTAATTACCAGACACAATTGTTCTTCTAATTCAAGTCAATAAAAAGATACAATGATTATCACTAGATACTAAACTAAAACAAATAATGTCCCAAGATTAACAAAGCTAGGCCCTTAACTTCAACTTGTTTTCGTCAATAAGTTACTCTTTTGTTCTATAGTTTAGTGCTCCAATTGCTAATCTAAGTTTTTAAACTAATCACGAGGACCTTCCGAATCTCAAGTGACCCTAATCCATTAACCAATTCCCGTATCCCTACGAAGAATTTAAGTTTCTGAACAGCATTAACATCCGCCTTAAAGTGACTACCTAGGGTGATTGAGTATATTCCTATCCAAAACACAAATTAGTATGCTACTAATCCCAACTTATAATGTTTAGGCCCTAATTTAGATTTTCTTTTCCAAGTCAATCTAAATTACCAATTCAATTCCAAGGTTGATGATTCCTTGAAAAGCATTAAACACAAAACACTATAAACAATTGATATGAATACCAAAAATAGAGAATTGATGAATAATCTATATAAAAACACAAGAATCCATTAATTAAAATATAGAAATTAATTAAATAAAAATCCAATTTCATGCAAAATTAACTAAAAATATAGAGAAAATATGATCATAAAGATCATATATCAGGTTCACCATAGAATTTTTTCAAATAAGACACATGAAACACTGGATAAATACGAGAAGGAACTGGAAGTTCTAATTTGTAAGCAACAATCCCTATTCTGCTTATAATTTTGAATGGCACCTAAAACTTAGGTCCCAATTTTTCATGAGAATATGTCCGAAGAGAAAGCTGACGGTAAGGTTGGAGTTTCAAGAGAACTAAGTCACCCACTTGATATTCTACCTCGCGGTGAGAGGCATCAAAGACAACTTTTATGCGTTGTTGAGCAGCAGGTAATCTGTCCCTTAAATCACTAATCACCACATCCCGATCCTTAAGGGCAAAGTCCACTGACTCCAAACAAGAAGAATTCAGAGAGTAATAAAATAGCTGGGGAGGAGGGCGCTCATGAACAATCTCAAAGGGAGTAGCCTTGAGGTTGGTATGAAAACCAAAATTCACAGAGAAGTCAGGTGAGCCACTTATTAGACTTGTCCTTTAATGATTGTAACTTACTTTAATAATATAAAACTAAATAAAGAGTGAATATAAGGAGTATTCTTGGAGATGAATCCACGTTAAATAACTGAAAGCTAATATTTTATATTATATTTAAGAGCCTCTTAAGAGATTATTGAAGATACACAAAATGCAGTTCACTGTAATTACTTTTATATCCGTAAATGTTAACCGCGTGTTAAGTGAGAGTGTCACTACTCCCTAACTGTAATAAATGTAATACTCCCTTCGTCCCACTCAAACCGGTTTGTTTGACTTTTCTTGGTCAAATTGACCAAACTTTGACTAACTTTTATAAAAATTATTGACTTACATTTTTTCAAATCTAAAAACTTTAAGTTATAATAATTTATATATACTTTTTTACAATATTTTTTTCATTGATTATATTCAATATATTTTATATGTAATTTACATTTCAAAATTAGTCAATTTGACCAAGAAAAGTCAAATAAGCCAGTTTGAGTGGTACGGAGGGAGTACTATTTTTTCCACGGTCAAAAATGAATTATTAAGGACAAATTCTTTATGTGTATAAAACAATATTGCTATTAGGCCTATTAATTTTATCTACCTTTTTACCGAAACAAAATTTTGAGCCTATTTAGTAAATTTTAAAAGTGAAAAATTTGACTTAAAGTTATTATTAAATTATAAAGATAAATAAAATGCTTAAGTAACAAATGAGTTTTAAGTAATAAACACAAAATAAAAAGTTAGGATAGATTATGAAAAATGTCCTCAAAATGTATATTTACAAAAAATATTTTAATATGAATTAGCCAAATATCAATTAGAAAAAATTAATGTCAAGCTAGATTCATAAAGATAAAACGAATTAAAATATTTTGAGAAGAAAAAAAAATTATCACTTACACTCCAATTTTGGGTAATGTTTAAAATAATTCAACAACAAAAAATTAAAATATACTAACAAGAGATTACTGTAATCTTCATCTAGCAATAATTATATCTTTATATATAATTGGTGTAAAGAGGTTTAAGTGGTATGGTATGGCGTGGTCGTCAGGTATTTTAGGTTTAGGTGGTACATTTTAGTAAACAACATAACTAAAAATAAAATAATTAAATACGTATATCAAAAAGTTAAAATCAATGAAACATCTTTTAATATATATAACTTATGAATTTAAGTTATAAGCAATAATTTTAAATTTATAATTAAATATGTATTTCAAAAAGTTAAAATCAATGAAACATCTGTTATATGTATAACTAGTTTACTATGCCGCGCTTCGCAGCGGCTTTATAATAATATCTTTAAATTTTCTCAAAAAATATTCTACAAAATACGTTTTTAAATAAAATAATATTTCTAATATAAAATTAAGTTTTGTTTTGAATTATAAATATATATATATATATTGAAATTGTATATTTAGTTTTCTCTATTATTAAATATTTAAAAGGTAATTGATTTTTTTTCTAGTTTTTTGTATTAATTACTTAATTTCTTATGCAAGACCAATCTAATTTATTAACTTCTTATTTACCAAAACGTTCCTGTATTTTCTATTATATTACATAAAAAAAGAAAGTTTAGGAGAGCAGTATGTTAAGAATAATAGAGGAAAGTTCAAAATAATGTAAGGTAATACACTGTTTTGGTAATTTAGATATTTTGAAGGCAATAATATTATAATACACTGTTTTGGTAATTTAGATATTTTGAAGGCAAGAATATTATAATTGAATATTTAGTTTTTTCCATTAGTGATATTTAGTTTCCTCATTAGTAAAGATCTATTGTATATTTACTTTCTCCATTAGTAGGGATTTTAAATGCAAAAATATTATATGTTTCCTCTATTAGTAAGCATTTAAAAGGTAATTGAGATTTTTTCGAATTTTTAATATTATTAATTCAAAAAATTGAGAAAATTAGAAAAATAGAACGAAGCGATCTGAGAGCGCCACCTCACCGCCCCGTCTTCTCCTTTATATAATAGTATTGATTTATGACTTTTGACTTTAAGCTTATAAGCAATAATTTTAAATCTATGCAAACAAGCTCATACTCCCACGGGAAAATAATTTAAAATAAGATTTAAATATAAAATAAAGGTTAGATATACTTAACATTATAATCACCATGCTTGAACAAATATTTAACATTTTGAAACAAAAAAACATTAAAACAAAGAATACAATTATAATTAATTATAATGAAGATCAAACAATGATCTTTAAAAACTAAAAAGTTATATAAATATTATCTATGTTATCTATGTATTTAAGTTATAAGCAATAATTTTAAATTTATAATTAAATATGTATTTCAAAAAGTTAAAATCAATGAAACGTCTGTTATATGTATAACTTATGACTTTTGACTTTAAGCTTATAAGCAATAATTTTAAATTTATGCAAACAAGCTCATACTCCCACGGGAAAATAATTTAAAATAAGATTTAAATATAAAATAAAGGTTAGATATACTTAACATTATAATCACCATGCTTCAACAAATATTTAACATTTTGAAACAAAAAAACACTAAAACAAAGAATACAATTATAATTAATTATAATGAAGATCAAACAATGATCTTTAAAAACTAAAAAGTTATATAAATATTATCTATAATCAGAAAATATAAATCTTGAAATTAATAATCAACAAATTATGGTCAATATTTAGCTAAAAACAATTAAAGATAAATTTTTAAATGATATATATATATATATATATATATATACTATATTATTAAAGACGAAACATTAAAAGTTTTGGTCGGTCGGTCGGTCGGTCGGTATTTGGGCCAATTCACGGGCCTATCTATAATAAATTTATTAATAACCAATTACCTTTTTCACTAAATTACCTATTTTATATATTTTTTTTTAACCAAACCAACTCATCTTCTAAAAATAAAACGGGCAACATATATATAATATGGTAATATTATTATATATTTATAACTGATTACCTTTTTCAGCTAAAACACATTATTTTTATATATTTTTACCTAAAACAACTCATCTTATAAATATGACACATATATGGAAACCAAGTTATTGATAACCAATTACCTTTTTCAGCTAAATTATATTACCTATTTCATATATCTATTTAACTAAAACAAATCATTTTCTAAAAATAAGACGGGCAATATATATATATAAAATGGTAATATTATTATATATTTATAACCGACAGCTAAAACACATTATGTGTTTTATATTTTCTAACTAAAACAACTTATCTTCTAAATATAATACATGCAAAATAAATATACAATGGTAATATTGTTTTATATAAATATTAATAAATAACAAGTTATTCTTTTCAGCTAAAACAAATTACCTCTTTTATATTTTCTAACTTAAACAACTAATTTTCTAAAAGTAATGCAGACGTATATATAAAAAAATTAATATAAATTTATATAATTGTTAATAAGTAACTAATTGTCTTTTTAAGGATATTACCTGTTTATATTTTTTAACTGAAACAACTCATGTTCAAATTAAAAATAACACGGGCAAAAGATAGATATATTGGTAATATTATTATATTAAACTTATGAAATTCATATTTATTATAATTTTTTTAACATTCAATTTAAACGAGATAATTAATTAAAATAAAAGTAATAGTATATTCAAATAAACTCGGTATATTGAACAAGCACATATTTTGATATTTGCACTTGTGTCCCTTTTTAGATTTTTAAGAGTAAAAAAATACGAATCATTAGATATGTTATTTTAAAATATTTTATATTTTAATATCTAAAATACTACTATTGATTACGTCAATAATATATTAAATTTAAATATTATATTGTTAGATTTATAAATCCAATATATATATATATATATATATATATATATTAAAATTTTATCAAATTATATATAATAACTAAAATCTAAATAAAAAATAAGAAAATATTAAAGAAGACCGTGCATCGCACGGGATATAAGCTAGTATATATATATATATATATATATATATATATTAGCATATGTATTACTTTAATGTAAATTAGTTTCATTTACAAATATGCCTCTTATTTTGAATTAAAAATCAAACAAAATATCAATTTGTATGAAATTCAAATTATTAAATAGAAATATAACTAAAATGTCCTATTCTCATTATAAATGAACAAAAAATTAAAGATAAAACTTAAATCTAAAATATGAGTTAGATATGTTTAACCTTGTGATTACTAATATAACTACAACAAAAAATAAAATAAAAATAATAACTATAATATAAAAAAATAATATTGGTGTTTATTTTTTTCAAAAAAATTAAGAAAATGATAACTATAATACAAAAATAATTAATTTATGACATGGTATGATCGGTATATCTTTAGCTATATAATATTTTAAGAAAAAAATAAGTATATAAATAAAATAATTATAATTAAATTATTAAAGTAAACAAATAACAAACTAAATTAAATTAAATAAAAAATATCAACAGATAACTTGATATAAGACAAAAAAATAGCAAACTAATATTATCAAAGTTAAACTAGTTTACTAAGTCGCGCTTCGCAGCGGCTTTATAATAATATCTCTAAATTTTCTCAAAAAATATTCTACAAAAAACGTTTTTAAATAAAATAATATTTCTAATATAAAATTAAGTTTTGTTTTGAATTATATATATATAGTTCTAGATCTTTCAATCAAAAACTACAATTATACCTTCACAACTATTAAAATCTTCACTACCTCCAAATCTACTCCCAATAAGAAAAAATAAAAAAATATGAACAAACATCATTTTTGTTGTTGGGAGATTTTTTTATTAATAATGATCTGTTTTTGTCAAAACAAATAACAACAACAACCTCTTCCTTAAAAAAATAAAAAAATTAATGACATTTTCTCAATGTTTCTTATTCTTGTATGACTTTTGTTATAGATGCACCGATTTATTGAATTTTGTTAAAAATGCACACACTAAATAAATTTTTCAGTCGAATAAATCTTAACATGATATTTTCGAAATGCATACACTATGAATTTCTTAAAATACAATTTTTATCTTTGAATTTTCATGTATGAATTAGAGAAAATATTTTACTAAAAGATATAATTTTTTCTCATAAAAATTAGAGCAATAAGTATCTAAACGTTAAAAAACAATGATAAAATTTGTTTTTGAAGACATGATGAATTCTCCACTTTCGAGTTACCTTGTATACAGGTGTATCAACTTTTAACTATAAATTCAAAACTAATAACGTACACACATAAACATATAAATCAATTCACAACTGAATGTACATGAAAATCACCTTGCTCGACTTATTATTTTAACTGATTAACTAATGAATCCCTTCCTTATTAATCCATGTCTTAACTCAATCAACACTAATAGGCAATAACAAATAACTTGTCTTATCAAAGATTTTAATATGATTCTGCATTAGGATACAAACAAACGTAATAAGATAAATAATATAAAGGAAAAAGTCTCATACTCATGTACTAATATACACACTTTTAACATGAAAAAACAAAAAAGTAAAGAAGAACACTGTTGACAAAAAAAAATTGTAGTAGACAATTAACAGAGTTTAGGTGTATATTTATACTATTAATTAGTTGTTTGCAGTGTTGTAAAAAACGGGAATCAGAGTTAATCGGTGAAGGCACTGTCCAGGGATTAATCGGGTAATCGAGGATTAATCGGAATGATAAATCGGATCATTAATCGGAATAAATTTAATAATATTTTTTATATACATTTATATTCATATATATAATTGTTTCGTTATTTCAACTAAACATATGTTATTATCATATATTTATGCAAATATGTTAAAAATGTTATATAATTGTAACAAATAAAATTTTGAAGGTTTAACTTTTCAATTAAAGATCAATTTAAGAGGAAAAATTAAGAGAAATTACGATTTAGGCATCTAAAATTATAATTATATGTACAAAAATAATATTTTTTTCTATTGTTTAATCAAGTTTCTACCTTTTAAATTTTTAATTATTTTTTAAAATTTTAACTATTTTTAACTATTTTTTAATAATTAGCCCGATTTTTGACCGATTAATCCGATTTTTGACCGATTCAGCGGATTTTTAACCGTTTTTCTGAAAAAATGATTAATTGATCGATTTTTGCTTAATCAGTTTGGTGGCCCACCGTCTAGCGATTAATCGGCGATTAATCCCGATTAATCGCCGACTTTTAGAACACTGGTTGTTTGTATGAAAGTATTAAAAATAATTAATTATTTATCAAGTAATTACTTAATTTCTTATGCAAGACCGATCTAATTTCTTAACTTCTTATTTACCAATATGTTCCTGTATTTTCTATTATATTATTATATTAAAAAGAAAGTTTAGGAGAACAGAATGTTAAGATAGTAATTTCATTTGAAAAGAAATATTATGAGAATATCTAGATAATAATAAAAGGAAGTTCAAAATAATGTAAATTAATACACTTTTTTTTTTAAAATTTAGATATTTGAAGGCAAGAATATTATAATTGAATATTTAGTTTCCTCCATTTGTAATATTTAGTTTCCTCCATTAGTAAAGATCTATTGTATATTTACTTTCTCAATTAGTAGAGATTTTAAATGTAATAATATTATATTTACTTTCCTCCATTAGTAGAGATTTTAAATGCAAAAATATTGAAATTGTATATTTAGTTTTCTCCATTAGTAAATATTTAAAAGAATATTATGAGAATATCTAGATAATAATAAAAGGAAGTTCAAAATAATGTAAATTAATACACTTTTTTTTTAAATTTAGATATTTGAAGGCAAGAATATTATAATTGAATATTTAGTTTCCTCCATTTGTAATATTTAGTTTCCTCCGTTAGTAAAGATCTATTGTATATTTACTTTCTCCATTAGTAGAGATTTTAAATGTAATAATATTATATTTACTATCCTCCATTAGTAGAGATTTTAAATGCAAGAATATTGAAATTGTATATTTAGTTTTCCCCATTAGTAAATATTTAAAAGGCAATTGAGAATTTTTCTAATCTTTGATATTAATTAATTTCTTATGCAAGACCGGTCTAATTTTTAAACTTCTTATTTACCAAAACGTTCCTGTATTTTCTATTATATTACATAATAAAAGAAAGTTTAGGAGAACAGTATGTTAAGATGATAATTTCATCAAAAAATAATATTATGAGAATATTTAGATAATAATAGAGGAAAGTTCAAAATAATGTAAGGTAATACATTTTTTTTTCTAATTTAAATATTTTGAAGACAAGAATATTATAATTGAATATTTAGTTTCTTCCATTATTGATATTTAGTTTCCTCCATTAGTAAAGATCTATTGTATTTTTACTTTTTCCATTAGTAAAGATTTTAAATGCAAGAATATTATATGTTTCTCCATTAGTAAGCATTTAAAAGGTAATTGAGATTTTTTTTGAATTTTTAATATTATTCATTCAAAAAATTGAGAAATTAGAAAAATAGAACGAAGCGATATGAGAGCGCCACCTCACCGCCCCCGTCTTCTCCTTTATATAATAGTATTGATTTAAGAAAATAATAAATGATTACAAACAAATAGTGATTTTAAAAATATAAAAATAAAAAACAAGTATCATTTCAAAAATACAACATAAACTACTTAAATAAAATATATGTGAAATTTATATGTTTTCAAGTTTGATTATCATTAAAAATTTATAAAGTTGAAATTAAATCAGAATAATACTTTTAGAACAATTAAAAATAACAATTTAAATAAAATTAAAATATATACAAATGATATATAAAGCATCCCGTGCATTGCACACGGGTATAAATCTAGTCATAAAAAATAAGTTGGCAGGGGTTACGTGTGTATTGTCATTAATGTTCCGTCGCCACTCAACTCTTTCTTTTTCTTTTTCCAGCTCCTTTATCTTTTTCATCACTTATTCTTCCTTGTACATTTTGTGAATAATTATCTTTTCTTGTTTATACTATTTTTTATTATTTTATTTTATATATTTTTTTTAACCAAACCAACTCATCTTCTAAAAATAAAACGGGCAACATATATATAATATGGTAATATTATTATATATTTATAACTGATTACCTTTTTCAGCTAAAACACATTATTTTTATATATTTTTACCTAAAACAACTCATCTTATAAATATGACACATATATGGAAACCAAGTTATTGATAACCAATTACCTTTTTCAGCTAAATTATATTACCTATTTCATATATCTATTTAACTAAAACAAATCATTTTCTAAAAATAAGACGGGCAATATATATATATAAAATGGTAATATTATTATATATTTATAACCGACAGCTAAAACACATTATGTGTTTTATATTTTCTAACTAAAACAACTTATCTTCTAAATATAATACATGCAAAATAAATATACAATGGTAATATTGTTTTATATAAATATTAATAAATAACAAGTTATTCTTTTCAGCTAAAACAAATTACCTCTTTTATATTTTCTAACTTAAACAACTAATTTTCTAAAAGTAATGCAGACGTATATATAAAAAAATTAATATAAATTTATATAATTGTTAATAAGTAACTAATTGTCTTTTTAAGGATATTACCTGTTTATATTTTTTAACTGAAACAACTCATGTTCAAATTAAAAATAACACGGGCAAAAGATAGATATATTGGTAATATTATTATATTAAACTTATGAAATTCATATTTATTATAATTTTTTTAACATTCAATTTAAACGAGATAATTAATTAAAATAAAAGTAATAGTATATTCAAATAAACTCGGTATATTGAACAAGCACATATTTTGATATTTGCACTTGTGTCCCTTTTTAGATTTTTAAGAGTAAAAAAATACGAATCATTAGATATGTTATTTTAAAATATTTTATATTTTAATATCTAAAATACTACTATTGATTACGTCAATAATATATTAAATTTAAATATTATATTGTTAGATTTATAAATCCAATATATATATATATATATATTAAAATTTTATCAAATTATATATAATAACTAAAATCTAAATAAAAAATAAGAAAATATTAAAGAAGACCGTGCATCGCACGGGATATAAGCTAGTATATCTATATATATATATATATATTAGCATATGTATTACTTTAATGTAAATTAGTTTCATTTACAAATATGCCTCTTATTTTGAATTAAAAATCAAACAAAATATCAATTTGTATGAAATTCAAATTATTAAATAGAAATATAACTAAAATGTCCTATTCTCATTATAAATGAACAAAAAATTAAAGATAAAACTTAAATCTAAAATATGAGTTAGATATGTTTAACCTTGTGATTACTAATATAACTACAACAAAAAATAAAATAAAAATAATAACTATAATATAAAAAAATAATATTGGTGTTTATTTTTTTCAAAAAAATTAAGAAAATGATAACTATAATACAAAAATAATTAATTTATGACATGGTATGATCGGTATATCTTTAGCTATATAATATTTTAAGAAAAAAATAAGTATATAAATAAAATAATTATAATTAAATTATTAAAGTAAACAAATAACAAACTAAATTAAATTAAATAAAAAATATCAACAGATAACTTGATATAAGACAAAAAAATAGCAAACTAATATTATCAAAGTTAAATTTAAGAAAATAATAAATGATTACAAACAAATAGTGATTTTAAAAATATAAAAATAAAAAACAAGTATCATTTCAAAAATACAACATAAACTACTTAAATAAAATATATGTGAAATTTATATGTTTTCAAGTTTGATTATCATTAAAAATTTATAAAGTTGAAATTAAATCAGAATAATACTTTTAGAACAATTAAAAATAACAATTTAAATAAAATTAAAATATATACAAATGATATATAAAGCATCCCGTGCATTGCACACGGGTATAAATCTAGTCATAAAAAATAAGTTGGCAGGGGTTACGTGTGTATTGTCATTAATGTTCCGTCGCCACTCAACTCTTTCTTTTTCTTTTTCCAGCTCCTTTATCTTTTTCATCACTTATTCTTCCTTGTACATTTTGTGAATAATTATCTTTTCTTGTTTATACTATTTTTTATTATTTATTTTGATTCAAACCATTTATTTTCTATATATTAATGTATACATATAAACTAGCTTAAAATTCGTGCAATGCACGGATTATTATTAATAATTAAATAAGGCAAATATCGTATCAAAAAATAGGTACAAAAAAACAGGTACCAAAACTTTCAATGTTTCATCTTTGATAATATAGTATAGATAGAGATATATATTCATAATATTAGTATTTTATGCTAATAAATGGAATAGCTCGTGATATTTTTGAGATTTTAGTTAAGAGAAATATTAGTTAGAAAATATATAAAAAAATTCGTTTTGGAAAAAAAAGCTAATCGGTTAGTTATTAATAATTATAATATTATTATTTTATTTTATTAAATAGAACTATTCGTGATATTTTTGGAAAATTAGAGGTTTTATTTAGGAAAAATAGAAAATTAGAAATTTTAGTTAGAAAATATAAAAAAGAATATACACTTTGGCTAAAAATGGTAATGAGTTATTTATTAGCAATTATAACTTTATTATGTTATTTTATTAAATGAAACTGTCTGTGATATTTTTGGAAAATGAGATGTTTTAGTTAGGAAAAATATAAAAGATATTCTATATACTAATTTTAATATTTTATCTAACGGTTCTCAATGATTTGATCAAAAATATCTAACGGCTATGAATGGAGTGACCAGACTACAAAAACTTTCATGACCAGACTTCAAAACTTTCAATGTTTCGTCTTTAATATAATAGTATAGATATCCCGTGTGATGCACGGTCTTCTTTAATATTTTCTTATTTTTTATTTAGATTTTAGTTATTATATATAATTTGATAAAATTTTAATATATCTATACTATATTATTAAAGACGAAACATTAAAAGTTTTGGTCGGTCGGTCGGTCGGTATTTGGGCCGATTCACGGGCCTATCTATAATCAATTTATTAATAACCAATTACCTTTTTTCACTACATTACCTATTTTATATTTATTTTTTAAACCAAACCAACTCATCTTCTAAAAATAAAACGAGCAACATATATATAATATGGTAATATTATTATATATTTATAACTGATTACCTTTTTCAGCTAAAACACATTATTTTTATATTTTTTACCTAAAACAACTCATCTTATAAATATGACACATATATGGAAACCAAATTATTGATAACCAATTACCTTTTTCACCTAAATTATATTGTCGGTCGGTCGGTCGGTATTTGGGCCGATTCAGGGGCCTATCTATAATCAATTTATTAATAACCAATTATCTTTTTTCACTACATTACCTATTTTATATTTATTTTTTAAACCAAACCAACTCATCTTCTAAAAATAAAACGAGCAACATATATATAATATGGTAATATTATTATATATTTATAACTGATTACCTTTTTCAGCTAAAACACATTATTTTTATATTTTTTTACCTAAAACAACTCATCTTATAAATATGACACATATATGGAAACCAAATTATTGATAACCAATTACCTTTTTCACCTAAATTATATTGTCGGTCGGTCGGTCGGTATTTGGGCCGATTCAGGGGCCTATCTATAATCAATTTATTAATAACCAATTACCTTTTTTCACTACATTACCTATTTTATATTTATTTTTTAAACCAAACCAACTCATCTTCTAAAAATAAAACGAGCAACATATATATAATATGGTAATATTATTATATATTTATAACTGATTACCTTTTTCAGCTAAAACACATTATTTTTATATTTTTTACCTAAAACAACTCATCTTATAAATATGACACATATATGGAAACCAAATTATTGATAACCAATTACCTTTTTCACCTAAATTATATTACCTATTTCATATATCTATTTAACTAAAACAAATCATTTTCTAAAAATAAGATGGACAATATATATATAAAATGGTAATATTATTATATATTTATAACCAACAGCTAAAACACATTATGTGTTTTATATTTTCTAACTAAAACAACTTATCTTCTAAATATAATACATGCAAAATAAATATACAATGGTAATATTGTTTTATATAAATATTAAACTTATCTTCTAAATATAATACATGCAAAATAAATATACAATGGTAATATTGTTTTATATAAATATTAATAAATAACAAGTTATTCTTTTCGGCTAAAACAAATTACCTCTTTTATATTTTCTAACTTAAACAACTAATTTTCTAAAAGTAATGCAGACGTATATATAAAAAAATTAATATAATTTTATATAATTGTTAATAAGTAACTAATTGTCTTTTTAAGGATATTACCTGTTTATATTTTTTAACTGAAACAACTCATGTTCAAATTAAAAATAACACGGACAAAACATAGATATATTGGTAATATTATTATATTAAACTTATGAAATTCATGTTTATTATAATTTTTTTAACATTCAATTTAAACGAGATAATTAATTAAAATAAAAGTAATAGTATATTCAAATAAACTCGATATATTGAACAAGCACATATTTTGATATTTGCACTTGAGTCCCTTTTTAGATTTTTAAGAGTAAAAAAATACGAATCATTAGATATGTTATTTTAAAATATTTTATATTTTAATATCTAAAATACTACTATTGATTACGTCAATAATATATTAAATTTAAATATTATATTGTTAGATTTATAAATCCAATATATATATATATATATATATTAAAATTTTATCAAATTATATATAATAACTAAAATCTAAATAAAAAATAAGAAAATATTAAAGAAGACCGTGCATCGCACGGGATATAAGCTAGTATATATATATATATATATATATATATATATATATATATTGGATTTATAAATCTAACAATATAATATTTAAATTTAATATATTATTGACGTAATCATTAGTAGTATTTTAGATATTAAAATATAAAATATTTTAAAATAACATATCTAATGATTCGTATTTTTTTACTCTTAAAAATCTAAAAAGGGACTCAAGTGCAAATATCAAAATATGTGCTTGTTCAATATACCGAGTTTATTTGAATATACTATTACTTTTATTTTAATTAATTATCTCGTTTAAATTGAATGTTAAAAAAATTATAATAAGCATGAATTTCATAAGTTTAATATAATAATATTATCAATATATCTATCTTTTACCCGTGTTATTTTTAATTTGAACATGAGTTGTTTCAGTTAAAAAATATAAACAGGTAATATCCCTAAAAAGACAATTAGTTACTTATTAACAATTATATAAAATTATATTAATTTTTTTATATATACGTCTGCATTACTTTTAAAAAATTAGTTGTTTAAGTTAGAAATTATAAAAGAGGTAATTTGTTTTAGCTGAAAAGAATAACTTGTTATTTATTAATATTTATATAAAACAATATTACCATTGTATATTTATTTTGCATGTATTATATTTAGAAGATAAGTTGTTTTAGTTAGAAAATATAAAACACATAATGTGTTTTAGCTGTCGGTTATAAATATATAATAATATTACCATTTTATATATATATTGCCCGTCTTATTTTTAGAAAATGATTTGTTTTAGTTAAATAGATATATGAAATAGGTAATATAATTTAGCTGAAAAGGGTAATTGGTTATCAATAACTTGGTTTCCATATATGTGTCCTATTTATAAGATGAGTTGTTTTAGGTAAAAAATATAAAAATAATGTGTTTTAGCTGAAAAAGGTAATCAGTTATAAATATATAATAATATTATCATATTATATATATGTTGCCCGTTTTATTTTTAGAAGATGAGTTGGTTTGGTTTAAAAAAATATATAAAATAGGTAATGTAGTGAAAAAAGGTAATTGGTTATTAATAAATTGATTATAAATAGGCCCGTGAATCGGCCCAAATACCGACCGACCGACGACCGACCAAAACTTTTAATGTTTCGTCTTTAATAATATAGTATAGATTAATAAATATTATTATATATTCAATTTATAATAATTTATATTTACACAATATATATTACTTTTTAACATTTGTTTAACTATAATTAATATTTTGTTTATCGCCTCTTGATTCTCTTATATATTTCGTTTTTTTATTTTTTATTGTTGTATATATTTTTATATACATTTTAATATATTTTGTTGTATGAAAATACACAAATAACACTGTCAACTCATTTTGTACAAAAATTCTATATAATTTTCGATGTACATAGCATTTCTCCTAGAATATTAGAAACGGTATTAAATGCAGTGATTTGCACACAAAATAAGTTAAGGTTAAAATTGTAATTTAAATGAACCGCATTAAGTAATTTTGTCCTACATTTAGAGAGTAGGAAAAAGTATGAGATTATAAAGAGTAAATGAACTGCATTAAGTAATTAAATCCATGCTTAACGAGTATGGAAGCACCTCAGGTTGAAATCAATGGCATTCTGGAAGTGCATAATGAGTTCAAAGATAGCAAGTATTTGGGTCTCCCATCCCTCATTGGTAGATCTAAAAAATGTGTCTTTAACTTCATTAAGGAAAGAGTTTGGCATAAAGTTCAAGATTGGAATAACAAGCTTCTGTCTAAGGCAGGAAAAACAGTAATGATAAAAAATGTGGCGCAATCCATACCTTCATACAGTATGTCCTGCTTTCTACTATCGAAATCCTTGTGTGTCGGAATAGAGAGATTTCTTAATGGTTGCTAGTGGCAATCTAATGGAAACAATAACAGAGGTGTTCGATAGATGGGGTGGGATAAAATGGCAATAGCAAAAAGTAGAGGTGGTTTGGGTTTTCGTAATCTCAAAGGTTTCAATATAGCACTGTTGGGGAAACACATTTGAAATTTCTGTCGCAATCCATCATCTCTAGTTACTCGATTATATAAAGCTAGATACTTCCCGGAGGGGCATATCTTTCAAGCTTCTAAAGGAAATGACTCAAGATTCATCTGCCTAGGTCTATAGGAGGCAAAAAAAAAACTTTGAGCTAGCTTCAGGTGGATATTAGGGGATGGGAAAGACATCAGAATCTTTAAAGATCCATGGTTGAAAGGCAAAGGTGACTATTGTGTTGAGAATAGTCACTTAACTATAGTCAGAAATGATTATGCTTGTAGTTACTTCCGTTTTAATAGCAAAGTTTGGGACGAGTATAAAGTACAACAAGATTTTCATCAAGATGATATTCAGTCTATTCTTCAAACAAGGATTCCACAAGGTGAAGCAAAAGATAGGATCGCTTAGAAAGGTACCACAATGGGGGGATACACAGTAAAATCAGGATACCAATTTTGGGTTAACAATAACATTGTGTCAACTCCGACTACGGATTCAAAAGGTTGGAATAGACTGTGGAACCTTAAGTTGCCACATAAAATCAGAACCTTCTTGTGACGTTTTTTGCAAAAACAATGTTCCCGTAAGGAAGCTTCTCAGAAGTAAAGCAGATGCAGTCCCTATTATTTGCTCTATGATTGAACATGACATAGAACATCTACTGCACATATTTTTTGACTGTAATTTTGCTTCAGAATGTTGGCGAATTGTGGGCCTTGATTTCAATAGGCATTCCATTGAATGTGCTCCTACATGGCTCCTGGACAGAATTACTAATGCAAGTACTGAAGAAGTGGAGAAGATAGTTACAGTTCTATGGGGAGTGTGGTTTGCAAGGAACAAGAAAGTATGGGAAGGTACGGTGTTGGCATCAGCTGTAACTATGGACATTGGTAGGAAGCTAATCAAGGAGTCACTACACCATAGATTGGCTATAGCAACTCCATATTATGGTTACTATAGGGCCTAAATCAGTTGACATAGAGTCTATTGCAATGCTTTTGGTAAAATTGGGCGTTAACTTTGCTTGGGTTGGCGTAGGCCCCTATAGCAATGAGTTACTACCATACAACAACGCCTTAATATCATTGCAATAGTCTTTTATAGCAACGTTTTCCAGTCTATAGCAACAATTTAAATTCATTGCAATAGCATATAACAACCTATTCTTGATCTCTGTTTCTTCTTTAGTATTGCAATACGTAGGTTATAACAACGTTTCAGGTGTCTATGGCAACATAATTCTATCTAATAGCAATGTTTTTAATAAGAAAATGACAATAAATGGCAACACTATTAGAAACAATGACAATGGTTTTATAAAAGAAAAATTGGACATGACCTTTTCATTTACATAGAAATCCACCATTAATATGGTATTTCATACAAACCAATCCAAAAGCGTACTTTGGTATATTTTCATCTACCTAAAGACGGTACCAAATCTATTCAGTACCAACTATTAGACAACCAAAGACGGAATGCAAAATAAAACAACATAGTACAATTCTAGTTTAACTTATACATCCACCAAAAGTTTTGACATAAAGTAAATAAATATGCGCTAAGAGGCGCTAAGTCAAGCATCTGCATCTTCTGCACCTTCTCCACCTTCTTCATCTGACTCATCTCCCTCCTCGACGGAATTATCACATAATTCTTCAACATTGATTTTCAATGTGGGATTTTCACATAATTCTTCAACATCTGAGCACTTCGGAAAACATAGTTAGGTAGTACTGTAACATGCATATGTATGTAAAAAGTTAGGTAGTACATGATAAATCATGTAGTTTAGTAAAAAAGAACTTCTAACATGTGGAAAACACATTTCATACCTAATAATCCAACACCTGTGATTCTCTGACCATTTCCAAGAATCAGATTACAGAAGTAGCTTCTATCGGTGCCAGACGCTGCAACACCAACCGCCCAAGGGCTATAGGAGACAACAGAGTAAAGGTCTGGACCATGATTTCCAGCTGCTTGAACCACGAAAACTCCAGCCTTTTGTGCAGATAACATAAAAATCTCGAAAATGCTTAAGAAAGTGAGTGTATCATCTGGTCCGATGGACAGTGTTAAGATGTCAACTCCATCCAATGTTGCATGCAATTGTTAGTTATATATATATAAATATTCTTCTCAAATATTTTCCTTCTTTCAGTGTTAGTTTTGCCAGCAAACTGAAAACCTCTGGAGTTAGGGAAAAAAGAGTTTACAATTTGAATTCAATAGTATTGGGATCAACTATAACGAATCAAAGCTATTCAATTATATGCAAGGAAAAGCATCTAAGCAAAATTACATGCACACATACTAGCTGTTAGATATAATTGCTGACGTTTGTTCATCAGTGTTTAAGTATCAGGTACATATCAGAGTTTATCTAGAAGCTAGTCAGAGTTTGATAAAGTCTGACTGGGTGATAGTTGACTTAGCTGTCGGTGCAAAGATAAAGATTCTAGAAGCAATATATTCTGAAGATGGAAAGAAGCAGAATATATTGATACAGCTAAGGAAACGGAATAGAAGACTGAAGCAATCCTTGATTGATATGAATTGTATATCTAACTTATAGGAATATCAATTAGAGATGGATTGTAAGTAGCTGTGTACTATATAAACACAGATAGGTTATCCCTAGAAGGTATGCGAACATTGAATATATTATTCTTGTAACCTAGTAGCTCTTTGTGATTCATTAACATCACTAAGAGAGAAACTGTTAATATAATTACAGTTTGTTGATTTATAAAAGGTGTTCTTGATTGTTATTCTCATATACATACTTGATTATATTGTGTATTAGGCCTAACAATTGGTATCAGAGCCAAGGCTGTTTAATATATACAGTTTTACGATTCAAACACAGTAATAATCATGTCTGAAGAAAATCAAACTGCTCCCAAGGCTGAACAGGTTAAGCCTAATTCTGTGAGTCGATATGAAACAATCAGGGTTCCAATTCTCAGACCAGTAGAGTATCCAATTTGGAAGGTGAAGATGACCATGTTTCTGGAGGCTACAGATCCAGAATATCTTGACAGAATTTATGATGGTCCTCATAATCCAACCAAACTAGCCCCTGTTGTTGATGGTCAAGAACAAAAGACTGTTCCAAAAGAAAAGAAAGATATGACTCCTGAGGACATCTCATCAATTGCAAAAGATGCAAAAGTTAGACATCTTCTCCACGGTGCTTTAGATAATGTTATGTCTAACAGAGTAATTGGCTGCAAAACTGCCAAAGAGATATGGGATGCTTTAGAAGTCAGATGCCAGGGAACAGGTGCTATTAAGAAGAACAGAAAGACAATACTCACATAGGAGTATGAGCACTTTGATTCAAGACCTAATGAAACCTTGACTGAGACTTATGACAGATTTTGTAAACTATTGAATGATCTGTCTCTGGTTGATAAAGAATATGAGCTTGAAGAGTCTAATCTCAAGTTTCTGTTATCTCTACCTGAAAAGTGGGATTTAAAGACAACCACAATAAGAGATAATTATGAGCTTGCTGATACAGATCTTGATGAAATCTATGGGTTGTTGAAAACTCATGAACTGGAGATAGAACAAAGGAATAGTAGATTAAGTAAAAAGACAAAATCTGTTGCTCTCAAAGTTGAAGAGAAGCCCATTAAGAAGGAATCATCAAGGAAGAAAGCCAAGGGAAAGGCTTTAGTCATTAAATCTGAAAGTGAGTCATCAAACTCTGATGATGACTCAAACTCGTATGAAGCTTCTGACTCTGAGGATGATGAAGAACAGATGATGCAAATGGCTGCACTGATGGTGAAGACCTTCAAAAAGATGGGATTCAAGAACTTTAAGAAAGGAAAGAGATTCTCAAGGAAAGATTCAAATTCTGAAAGGAAAGGTTTTAGAAAGTCTGATGGAAGGGAGACCAAGTCTGGCAAGAAGGATAAATCTGAAATCCAGTGCTACAAGTGTAAGGAGATGGGTCACTATGCCCCAGAGTGCAAGAAAGGCAAATCTGAGAAAGCACTCATCTCTAAAGGCAAAGACTGGGCAGATACTTCAGACTCTGATGATGGAGTAAATTATGCTCTTATGGCAACTGTCAAAGATGAGACTGAATCATCTGAAAATAAGGTACCCCTAACTACTTATGCTTATGATACTGATAATATATCTGAATTAAGAGTATATCTGAAAAGCGTACATGTTAGTTATAGGGATCAAACTTTAGAGAATGAGAGAATTAAATCTGAGAACCTTAGTCTTAAAGATAGAAACAAGTTTCTTGAAGGAAAACTTGAAAATATGAAGCAGATTCAAAAAGAAAGAGATGATGCTGTTTATGTTGAACAGGAGTTGCTCAAAAGATATAAGCAATTAGAATCTGATCTAGAAAAAGAAAGAAAAATAATCAAGACTTGGACAGACTCTGGAAGAGACACTCATCAAGTGTTTCAGACAGATTCTGTAGGTTTAGGCTATTGTGAAAATGATGAACTTAGGTTTAAAGACAAGGTTAAGGTTAAACCACAACTTAAACCTGTGAAATTTGTTCCAGAAACCAATAAGTTAAAATCTGTTGTAATAAGAGAAGCTGATATGGAATCAGATGAAACCTGTGAAAAACATGAAGATATTATAACAGAAAAACTTATGGAAATAGAAGCTGTTAGAAAACCAGTAAAAACTTGTGAAAAACAGGTTAATGTTGGCTTGATGACAGGAAAACAGTTCAATCATAAGCTGAAAGAGGTAAAGTCTGCCATGAAACCAAAAGGGTTCAAGAAGAATAGGAATGGAAAGATAGGCATAAATAATAGAAATAATCACTTGCCTACTGCTGGTGCTCCAAGGAAAACATGTTATAATTGTGGTAGTTCTAATCATCTTGCTAATTACTGCACAAAGAACAAAAATATCAATTCTTTACCTTCTACATCAGGAGAAAAGAATGATTATGTAAGGGTTAAACCACAGACTTTATGCACACACTGTGGGAGCACTTGGCATTCTATTTATACTTGTAAGAGTTATCATGCTATTTATCACAACTATTATGAGCTAAAACCCAACTTGAAATGGGTTAGAGCAAATTCTGCAAGTGTAAAGTCTGACAATGTTAGTTTAAACTCTGTTGATAGTGATTCCGCTGCAAAAACTAACACTGTTAAGAAAGACAAAGGATCCAAGCAAGTCTGGGTCCTTAAAACTAACACTTAGTGTTTGTTTGTGATTGCAGGGTATAAAAGAGAGCACACTTATCTTGGACAGTGGATGCTCAGGACATATGACTGGAAATAAAGCCCTGCTATCAGATTTTAAGGAGAAGGCTGGCCCAAAGGTTTCCTATGGAGATGGCAACATAGGACACACTCTGGGATATGGCAATATTAATCTTGGAAGTGTCATCATCACAAATGTAGCTCTAGTCTCAGGACTCAAGCATAATCTGCTATCTGTGAGTCAAATCTGTGACAGAGGAAACCATGTAGATTTTCATACTGAATACTGTGAAGTTATCAGTAAATCTACTGGAAAAGTTGTTCTAGTTGGACACAGGCGCAACAACATTTATGAAGCGAGTTTGGTAACAAACTCTGATGGAAAAACAGTGTGTCTGACTGCACGAATGTCAAATGAAGAGAGTTGGAATTGGCATAAGAAGCTCTCTCATCTTAATTTGAACAACATCAATGAGCTAATAAGAAAGGATCTTGTAAGGGGACTTCCAAAATCAATACTCAGTCTAGATGGCCTATGTGATTCTTGTCAAAAGGCAAAGCAAAGGAAGTCATCTTTCAAGAGCAAATCTGAATCTTCAGTAGTGGAACCTTATCATCTTCTACATGTTGATCTCTTTGGACCAGTGAATGTAATGTTCATGGGCAGAAAGAGATATGCTCTAGTAATTGTTGATGAGTATACTAGATATACATGGGTGTATTTCTTATCAAAGAAGGATGAAACTGCTCAAACTCTGATGGATCATGTAAATCTACTGGACAAAGGATCACAGCACAAAGTCAAAATAATAAGGAGTGATAATGGAACTGAATTCAGAAACTCAATCGTGGAAGCTTTCTGCAAGGAAAGAGGAGTGAAACAGGAATTTTCTGCACCTAGAACTCCACAGCAAAATGGTGTAGTTGAAAGAAAGAACAGAACTTTAATTGAAGCAGCCAGAACAATGTTTGATGAAGCAAAGTTGCCAACTTATTTCTGGGCAGAAGCTGTTCAAACTGCTTGTTTCACTCAAAATGCTACACTGATCAACAAGCATGGGAAAACACCATATGAGATGGTGAAAAATAAGAAGCCAAATTTGAAATATTTTCATATATTTGGATGCAAATGCTTTGTGTTGAAGACTCATCCTGAACAGTTGACCAAGTTCGAGTTAAAAGCTGATGAAGGAATTTTTGTTGGCTATCCATTGTCAACAAAAGCATTCAGAGTATACAATCTGAGAACAAAGGTGATCATGGAGTCTATACATGTGTCATTTGATGACAAGAAAATAACTGGACTTGATGACTTAGATGGATATGATCAACTGCGTTTTGAAAATGAAGGTTTATTCTCTGATGATGTAAACTCTGATGAAGCAGTACCGACAAACTCTGATGAAGCGGTTCTGACAAACTCTGACGAAGCATACTCTGAACCTCTACTGGTAAATACTGGAGAAACTGAAAATTCTCAAATTGAACAACATAGAGAACCAGTTGAGGGGGAGCGTGAAGAAGCTCAACAAGACACAGAAAATGAGTCAGTTGAGGAAACTGATTCAAACTCTGACAGTTCAAACTCTGAGCCATCCAATTCAGGGGGAGCCTCAGATGCTGCAGAAAGTCAACTTATGAATCAGGAGAGCATGGATCAAGGGGGAGGATCCAATAATGATGCAAGAAACCACTTACCAACAGCAAGAAAGTGGACACAGGCACACACACCTGATCTCATAATTGGAGATCCTGATGCTAGTGTGAGAACTAGAAGTGCAACAAATAATGAGTGTCTGTATCACGCTTTCTTATCTCAAACAGAACCAAAGAAGGTGTAGGAAGCTCTTCAAGATGCTAATTGGATTACAGCAATGCAAGAAGAGTTAAATGAATTTGAAAGAAATGAAGTCTGGACACTTGTACCTAGACCAAAGAATAGATCAATAGTAGGTACAAAGTGGGTTTTCAGAAACAAGACTGACAGTGAAGGTGTGATTACAAGAAACAAGGCTAGACTTGTGGCTAAAGGTTATTCACAACAGGAAGGAATTGACTATGATGAAACCTTTGCTCCAGTTGCAAGATTGGAGGCCATAAGAATTTTTCTGGCCTATGCTGCACACAAGAAGTTTAAAGTCTTTCAGATGGATGTGAAAAGTGCTTTTCTCAATGGGAAGCTTGAAGAAGAAGTGTTTGTTGAACAACCACCAGGATTTGTAGATCCTAAACATCCAGATTATGTCTACAGGCTTGACAAGGCATTATATGGACTAAAGCAAGCACCAAGAGCATGGTATGAAACTCTTGCTCAATTTCTTTTAGAAAGTGGGTTCACAAGAGGTACAATTGATAAAACCTTGTTTTATTTCAATTCTGGTGATGATTTGCTTTTAGTTCAAATTTATGTAGATGATATTATCTTTGGATCTACTAATGACAAACTTTGTAAGAAGTTTGCAAAGCTTATGCAATCCAGGTATCAAATGAGCATGATGGGAGAGCTTAGTTACTTTCTAGGCTTACAGGTCAAGCAAACAGATGATGGTATTTTTATCAATCAAGCAAAATATACCAGAAATCTTCTCAAGAAATTTGGTATGCTTGATAGTTCATCTGCCACAACTCCCATGGCTACAGCAACAAAGCTAGACAAAGACACAGGAGCCTCAGTAGATATGACAAACTACAGAGGAATGATAGGGTCTTTACTGTATCTTACTGCAAGTAGACCTGATATCATGTATGCAACATGTCTTTGTGCAAGATTTCAAGCAGATCCCAGAGAGCCTCATCTAACAGCTGTAAAAAGGATCTTCAAATATCTCAAAGGAACCATAACCTTGGGTTTGTGGTATCCTAGAGAATCAGAGTTTAAGCTAATTGGTTACTCTGATGCAGATTTTGCAGGCCGTAAGATAGACAGAAAAAGTACAAGTGGAAGCTGTCAATTTTTAGGTGACATATTGGTTTCTTGGTATAGCAAGAAACAAAAGTCAATTTCCACATCCACTGCAGAAGCAGAGTATATAGCTGCTGGTAGCTGTTGTGCACAGATTTTGTGGATGAAGAATCAGTTGCTGGATTATGGTCTGAGGTACTCTAAAATACCTATTTTCTGTGATAACCAAAGTGCTATTGCTATGACAGGAAATCCAGTACAGCACTCCATGACAAAGCACATCAGCATAAGGTATCATTTTATCAGAGAACATGTGGAAGAAGGAAACATTGAGCTTCATTTTGTGTCTACAGACCAACAACTTGCAGATATCTTCACCAAACCTTTGAGTGAAGCTACTTTTACAAGATTGGTAAATGAACTTGGAATGATCTCTGGTTCTGACTAGAGATACGGGTTAGACTCAAAAACTATACATGTTTGATTTTTATGCTCATGATTCCTTGCATGTATTCACTGTTATGAGTACCAGTGTTATAAACTCTGAACGTAAACTCTGATGCTAAACTCTGTTAAGTCATACTCTGTCGGTTAAAGTCTGATGATAAACTCTGATTATGATTTTTTCTCTGAAACACAAGGACCAATGAAGAAATTTGTATGAAGCATAATTCTCAGTAAGTAATTATGAATCCTTAAGAGTTGTATAGATTCTGATCTCAAATATGTGCAGTAAGTTAACACAGCATGATACTGTCTCTGTATTTATAGCATCTCTTAGTTTATTGATCCTATACACTGAGTCTGTATTAGCTGTTTGCATTTTCTCTCATAAATTAATTGTATTAACTGATGACAAGTCTAAACTCTGATTATTAATTGCAAATAATTCACCCTCAAATCAAAAGATGCCAAACAGAGCACAAATTCCTTTGAGATCATGTTGTGCCTAGGAAGATCCAGGAACTTATTGTATGAAATAAGGGCTAAAATCTTTGATTTTTGGTGACTAGTGCCAACCATTGATTACTGGAAAAATATATATATATATATATATATATATATATATATATATATATATATATATATATATATATATATATATATATATATATATCTACAAAGGGGGTGAAAAATAAAAGATATATCCAAATGAAAGGATATCAGTATTACAGAGTTTAGATATAAAAATCAGATTTTATGTTTTACATGAGAGTTTAGGCAACCAGTTTTTACTACTTTAGTTTGTGGATTTTATGCACTTTGAGATGATTTAAATATTGATTTCGGTACACTCTGCTATTGCACACACAATTATGCACAACTGTACAGTTTGCGAAAAGAGTTTATTAACAAAGAAGGACAAATGATAAACACTGATGTATTGTGTGAAATATGCCGAGGTAACTTTGTTTTAATCTTTGATGGTTAAAATGATTTCTTTGTTTCAGACATTTTATAATTTTGAGGAAAAACATTTGTTTTGGTTTTTCAAAAGAGTATGTTTGGGCATTGGTTTTAAAAAAAAAGTGTTAAAGAGATGAGAGAGATTGCATACATAGGAAAGTGTAATCGGCTGTAATTATTGCTGTTTTTACTGCGCATGCGCATTGGAAACTGCCAATTACTGCTGTCAGTCATTGCATGTGTGACACGTGTCTCATTTACACAGTATACGGGGTAAGACAATTGTGTTTTAATGATTAAAAACTGTTCAGTTTTTAATTTTAAATTTTATATTTATACATTATACACACAACCGTTACAGTTTTTCACGACTTACTCCAATTGTATTCTAGTTTCACTCACACATATTCACAAACACTTTCTTTCTTAAACTCTCTCGTGTTTTTGAAGCTATTTTCTGCTTATTTCTTGACATTACTAATGGCTTCAACTGCTTTCACTGCTTCTGGACTAGAGTTTGTCCCTAATAACTATTCAGCCCCATTAAACACTGTCAATGCATCAGAGGCGTTTCATGTCATACAAAATTTTCTTGCTCAGTCAGCAATTGGGCGTGCTTTGGTGGAGCCTGCAAAACTTTCTGGTTCACAGATAAAGGCGTTTTGGGAAACAGGATTGTATGATGATGGTGGTGAGACAGGCAACCCTTCGATTATTTTTGAATATGAAGATGCAGAGTATGTAGTAACTACTGGAACCATTCGCGCTGCAATGGGGTTTCCTGAATTTTCTTCGTATACAATTGGAATGGGTGATGAGGATTTGATAAGAATGATGCGAGAGATTGGGTATTCTGGACCCTTGTCGAAGATTGGACAGCTCAAACGACCATTCTTAAGGAAGGAGTGGAGTTTTTTCTTTGATTGCATCACGAGGACATTCAGCAAGAAATGCACAAACTGGGATGCTATTCCCACAGACAGTCTGCAAATCGGGTATTCTCTTTTATTTGATAATCATTTTGATTTTGCACGACTTGTTTTGAATAATTTAGGCGAGAAAATGAGAGAGAATAGAGGAGTAGTCTATTTCTCTAGATTCTGTCAGACTTTGTTCTCTTACTGTGTTGAAGGAGTAGAAGTAAGTGAAGAAGATGTTTCTTGTTTTAAATTACATAAGAGAATATTTTCTGATCTTGTTAACAAAGATGTTAAGAAAGGGGTTGTTGGAGACTTGTTGCTACCTCTATCTGTGCAACAGTTTTTAAATGCTCAAGTCAATCCACCAACACAAGCTTCTTCTCAACCTGAGCCTCTACAACAAGAACTGCCTCCGTCAACTTTTGTTCAACCACGAACTGGTGGTAGGACTAAGCATGTTGGTACAAAACCTCCAAGGATTGCTAAGCCAAATGCTGAAGCTGGGGTATCAAATGCTGATGATATGCCTCAGAAGAAGAGGTTAAAGAAAAGAAGGGCCAACAGGGCAAAGTCTGATAATGCTGATGAGGACAGTGAAACTGATGAAGAAACTCTTCATCAGAGAAAACGACGATTGGTGGCTGCACATCTTTTTGGTGCATCAAATGTAAATGCTGAAGCTGTCAATTTGGACAGAGTTTTTGAGGAAAATGTAAGTGCTGATCAAGAAGCTCCTACATCAAATGCTGATGATGTAGTTGAGGAAGCTGCAAATGAAGCTCCTAAAATTTTTGTTCAGGAGGCTACAGAAAATGTTGAGGCTGAGATTTTTGAGTCACAGGGATTTGATATGGATGTTGAAGCACACAACTCTGTAAACTCTGACCATCTTGAAGTTTATGATGAAACAGAGGGTGTGGAAGCTGATCAAGCCACGGTTATTCTTGAAGATTCTATGGCTACTCACACAGAGATTCTCTCTGTTACTCACCAGGTAATTGAAAAGGGTGAGGAAGTTAATCAGACCTTAAATACTGATGCTACTGAGAATGTTGCTGTACATGCTACAGAAACTGTTCCAGAGGTTATTGTCAAGATTCAAGTACAAGAGGTTGTAGCTGAAAATGATGAGAATATTGCACAGAATGTTGCAAACTCTGAGATTCCAGAACCTGATGCAGAGAAAGCTACTGCTGAGAATATTACTGCAGAGAATACAGCAGAGAATGCTAATGATAATGATAGTTCTGATCATTCCCAAGAGGCGTTATTTGGTAGTCAAGCAAACTCTGATGAGCTAAGAGAGGTCAATCGAGCTACGGCTGAGCATTTTCAAGATATGTACTACAATAGATGGGCTGCTGCAGATTGTATCTTTTCAGCACAGAGGGCTGCTGATTTTCTTGGTGATTCTGTGAAGACGATTTCAAATCCTGATATTCTTACAATTCTAAAGGCTACTGTGATTCAAATTAAATCTCTCCACAACAGATTTGATGAGTCTCATAAGGAAGTCACTGCTTTGCGGAATGAAGTTAGTCTGAGGGATCTTACTCTGAAGAATGATAGAACTTACTACAATTCCATGTTCAAGAAGCAAGCTAAGGACTCTGATGACATTCAGACGAGGCTTGGGAAAGTTGAGGACAACCAGACTGCTATGTATGCCCAACTGACTTCTATTTCTAATGCAATTGAGTTGTTGACATCAGTACTACTTTCTGATGATGTCAAAAAGGGGGAGAGTGTACCAAGTGATAAATGCAAAGACACTCAAACTCTGAGACGGAGGGATGATGGTAATGATGGTGGAAACAAGGGAGATGGAAAGAGCTTAAGATTAAATGCTGATAGAAGACTACTTTCAAGAAGATCAAACTCTGGAAGAAGATCAAACTCTGGAAAGGGAATTGCAAACTCTGTCAGTGGTTCAAGATACAAAAGTTTGATAATCTCTGATAAGCCTACCACAAATGAGGAAATTGCTACTAAGGTGTTTATGGCAGAACATGGAAAAGATGTTACAATTGAAGATATCCAAGCTGAAGAGCAAATGCTTGCTGAGGAACACAAGAAGAATCTTAAAACTGGAATCTACAAGAAGAAGGAAATCAAGGCTCCTAGAAAGAAAGAAAAAGGAATTGTTATCAAAGAGAATGTAAACTCTGATCAGAGTTTATAGTACTCAAGGAGGCCTGTGATTAAAAATGCTGACAAAGGAAAAGGTAAACTGGTAGAAGAAGAACAGTTACCTAAGAAGATTTATTCAACCTCTGACATTGCTCAAGTTGAAACAAGATTAGCTAAATCAACCTCTGACGCTGCTCAAGTTGATGTTTCTACTAAAGTTATGACAACCTCTGACGTTTCTCAAGTTGTACAGAAATCTACACAACTTCCAGGATTCAGCAAACCTAAAATTCTTGAAGAATTAAAGCTTGAAGCTGTGAATTTCTCAGAAACCAGAACTGTATTGGGAAAAGAAGCTTTTGATAAATCTGGACTGGGATCACACAGAGAGAGAAGAACAAATAACAGATCTCAAGATAACATTTCACTGGCAGAATCTGGTATTGGGGTTACACAAGAAAACCTTGATAAGTTAGAATCTGTTCAGTTGATTTTTCACAAAGTATTGAAGAAGCAGTTTTTGTTATACTTCATGAGTGATGGAAGAGTTTATAAAGTTGGAGAATCTGATGTTAATCTCAAATCATGGGAAGAACTGGAATATGTACTTTATCTTCTAAAAGTCAAAAACAGACATACTCATGATGTTGCTCAAGTTTTGAGAGAAAAGATGCTGAGATCTAAAGCTATGCTTGGAGGAGGAGTATCAAGTGTTTATATTCCAAAGTATAGGGATCATACTGGAAAGTTAGTGGAGATGAAGAGAAACAGTGCTAGATTTAGAACTGCACTTGGAATAAAAGTTTTGGAATTTAACTTGGAGTCAGACAAGTCTTATTTTATTCAGCTAGGAAATGATATGAGAAGAAACAGCATATATTCTCTAAGAGCTGCTGTCTACCAAACGGGGGAGAGTGATTCAGAACTTAAAGAGTTAAAAGAGATTATGGTGGATGAGCTAGAGAAGGCTGAAAGAAGACTGCTGATTGATTATCTCAGGACAGTACCTGATATTGAAGAAGTCAAGTAAAGTCTGACTGTAAGTTTTTATGTTTTCTGTTCTAAGTTAAATTTAAACTCTGTTTTAAAATTAAACTCTGTTATATTTTAAACACTGCATTTGTTATATGTTTTGACATCATCAATTATCTTTTTAACTTGTACATTTTGGTATGAACAAGTTGGGGGAGATTGTTAGATATAATTGCTGACGTTTGTTCATCAGTGTTTAAGTATCAGGTACATATCAGAGTTTATCTAGAAGCTAGTCAGAGTTTGATAAAGTCTGACTGGGTGATAGTTGACTTAGCTGTCGGTGCAAAGATAAAGATTCTAGAAGCAATATATTCTGAAGATGGAAAGAAGCAGAATATATTGATACAGCTAAGGAAACGGAATAGAAGACTGAAGCAATCTTTGATTGATATGAATTGTATAGCTAACTTATAGGAATATCAATTAGAGATGGATTGTAAGTAGCTGTGTACTATATAAACACAGATAGGTTATCCCTAGAAGGTATGCGAACATTGAATATATTATTCTTGTAACCTAGTAGCTCTTTGTGATTCATTAACATCACTAAGAGAGAAACTGTTAATATAATTACAGTTTGTTGATTTATAAAAGGTGTTCTTGATTGTTATTCTCATATACATACTTGATTATATTGTGTATTAGGCCTAACACTAGCTATCAATAAGGGATGCACAAAAAGTTGAAAACAACAGTGAAACTAGTAATACCTTGTAAGTAAATATAAAAAATAATTAAACCAACATACATATGACTATAATATATTAATATAGGAGTCGATTTGCTGCTGCATCGAGATAGTTATATTTTAAAAGTGAAAGAACATACCAGTTCTGGCTAGTGTTTGCCCACGGTATGATGCCCAAAATCGGAGTTCGAGAATATCACTGGGATTATCATTAAGTTCTGACTCATGTGAATTCTCATCACGACCAATCCGGGACATAAAGTTTTTCCATTCATATATAAAGGAAGACGATATTATTACAACAGCAGAAACATACCTAACATGGAAGGTCACTACGATCACATGATCTAAGTGCCTATAGAAGATTAAATTGAAGAGGGAACAAACAATTTATCTCTGTATATTTGTGAATCAACTAATTATACTGAGAAGGTGATTTTCTCAGTATTTTACAAACCAAACACAAGAACCTCTATTAGACTCAACAAGATAATATATCTCTAAGTGAATACTCTACTCCCTATTGTTCTCACACCATGTTTATTCCATTTTATTTATATTGGTTGATATAAACATGTACATAAATATTGATTATATTGAAAAAATAACAAAGATTTACAGACCTTCATCAGCAGAAACAGCAGAGAAAACTAAAAGAAAGAGAAGAAACAATGCAATACTGAATTCTTAGCCTCCAAGCACGAGTTAATCCATAATTGTTCGAACACAAAACATATAACATAAACAAATTCAAAATCCCTAATTTGTTCGAACACCAAATTCCTAATTTGTTTAAACATAAAGCCAAACACCAAAATCCCTAATCGAAACACATAATTAACATAAACCCTAATTAAACAAACATAAACCCGTACCAAAAACACAAAACATAAACCCTAATTAACTCCCAAAAAATCAAGAAATTGAATTGAACAAAAAAACCAAAAACTGATATGAACATACCGGTATTTTAGAGTTTTAATCTCCCAAATTTAAATTTTGAGCTTCAATCTTGATTTTAATCTTCGAGCAGTTTAGTCGATTTTAATCTTCAGCTTTGTCGGCTTGTTGTGTGTGTGTCTGAGAGTATATGTGTGTGTTTTGTGCGTTATTGCCCTTTTTTTTTCTTTTTTTACTATTTTTTTAGCCCAATTTTTTTAAAAAGGTCCGCTCATCTATTTGGAGCCCGCCTAAAATTTGTGTGATTTTTATATTATCTATCGCAACCGCTTTCTAAAAACATTGCAATAGCTTCCAATTTTTGGACTTTTTAGACTCTATTGTAATGGTTTTTAAAAATCGTTACGGTACATCTTAATTTATAGAAACTCACCTGAAAATGCTAACCAATAGCAATGGTTTTCTATCAATTTTCTAAAATCTGGTTGCTATAGCCAATCAGGATTCCACAAGGTGAAGCAAAAGATAGGATCGCTTAGAATGGTACCACAATGGGGGGATACACAGTAAAACCAGGATACCAATTTTGGGTTAACAATAACATTATGTCAACTCCGACTACGGATTCAAAAGGTTGGAATAGACTGTGGAACCTTAAGTTGCCACATAAAATCAGAACCTTCTTGTGATGTTTTTTGAAAAAACAATGTTCCCGTAAGGAAGCTTCTCAGAAGTAAAGCAGATGCAGTCCCTATTATTTGTTCTATGATTGAACATGACATAGAACATCTACTACACATATTTTTTTACTGTAATTTTGCTGCAGAATGTTGGCGAATTGTGGGCCTTGATTTCAATAGGCATTCCATTGAATGTGCTCCTACATGGCTCCTGGACAGAATTACTAATGCAAGTACTGAAGAAGTGGAGAAGATAGTTACAGTTCTATGGGGAGTGTGGTTTGCAAGGAACAAGAAAGTATGGGAAGGTACAGTTTTGGCACCAGCTGTAACTATGGACATTGGTAGGAAGCTAATCAAGGAGTGACAATTGGCTATGAATAGAAAAACAGTTTTAAACTTAGGTTCAACCATGTCGACAGTAGCAATAGGTCTAACTTGAAAACCTGCGGAGCAAGGCTATGTTAAGCTTAATGTGGATGCTTCATTGTTCTATGAAAATCCTTTCTTCACTGTGGATATGCTTATTAGGAATGATACCAGTAACTTCATAAAAGGAAAGATTATGAAATTTTATGGTACTACGTCTGTAATGGAAGCAGAGGCTCGGGAAATTCAGGAAGCATTAGATTGGATTGAGGAACTAGGCTTGAGTGTGATCAATAGTATGTGATCATTGAGAGTAACTCAGAAATGGTGGTCAAGGCGCTGAAGAATGATACGAGCTATTACCTGAAGATTGGTCATATTTTAGATTACTACAAAGTGAGGTTTAAGCATATGATAGATTTATGCATGTGTGATGTTAAAAAGCAAGCAAATATGGGAGGTCATCTTATAGCTAGAGTCCCTGTTTCGCTAAATAACTTCAATGTGTTTGTGTCTCATACGTTGGAGACGTTATCTTCTAATATTTATTCTTAATGAAAGTTTTATTTTCAAAAAAAAAAAGAGTAAAAGCACCGGTAAAAATGTGATGAACAATAATATAAAGTTATAAACAAGGGACCTACCATCACTTCATTTTTCTTAATTTCGGCGCCAAGCCAAGCAGCACTATAGTGGTGCGCTTCTGTTTGTCTCGGAGTTGTTAGCACTCACCTCCTCCTCATTCTATACATACATACATATACACATCTCTCTCCTCTCTTCTCTCTCTACAAATTGACTGTAGCGATGGAGATCGGAGAGGAATTAAGGACCTGCGTGGTGCTCGGCGGCCGGACATTCGTCGGAAAATCACTCGTCTCACGTCTCTTATCACTCGATCATTGGATCGTCCGAGTTGCCGATTCCGCTCAGCAACTCGATCTCGACGATCGCGACTCTCTCCTCTCTAAATCGATCTCTGATGGCCGTGCTTCGTATTTCTCGGTCGATCTACGCAGTTATGAGCAATTAATCAAAGGTAAATCACTGTGTTCCACTTCAATTGCTCTGTATACGTAAATGCAGTTTTTAATTGATTTTACTTATTGTATTGCCATTGGAATGTTTATTAGAACGACAACGTTTTGATTCGTTACTTACTGTTGTTCTTTTAGTTTCGGTTAGGGCTGGAATTTTTCAAAATGTGTAGGAATTGGTCTCTCTCTCTCTCTCTCTCTGTATATATCTATCTACTTTTATGGTGTATATGTGCGTGTGTGTGTATAGGCGTGTGTAATTTAATTCAAGTGTTCTGTATATGCAAGGTTGTAGTTATAGTTTCGGTTATGGTCAGAAAGTTTTATATGTGCGACTATTGTTGTAATGTATGTATGTCTATGTTTTTGTGTGTGTGCGGCTGGAATGTTTTTAAAAGGTATTGCTATATTTCTTGATGTTTAGAAATATGAGGTTGTCGCAGGAAGCCAATAAAACAAATTTTTCTTAAAAGGAAAAAGCAGCTATATGCTTTTCTAATAGTTAATTAAAATTGTCTACAGTGCATTGCATACGTTGAGGTGTCTATTTGGTAAATTCCAAATAGTTTGATGCTAGAAATATCACCAAATGCATTCAATTTGTCGATTTTAACTTGAATTGATTGATTGATGCTGCGGATGCGTGTTTGTCACCAGCTAAATTACCTGTATCAGTCCTGTTGTAATATTGTATCTGCTGTCACTTGTAAATATAGTTTTGTAGGTATATTGATATATCAAACAGTCTCTTAGATATCTTATTGTTTTGTAAATGAAGTGTTTTTCCAAAGTGAAAGCTAGAAAAAGCATATTTGTTGAAAGAGTAAAGATCAGCAAATAACAATATGTAAGTAGTGTGTATCAAAACAGTCTTATAGTGGAGGCAGTGTTGAACTTTGTGTAGTCTGATGGTTATTGTGGCAGTGGTGTTGAACTTAGAGTAGCTTGATGCTCGAATTTCCGCAATTTGTATGTTGTAAGTTAGTATATTAACATTTCTTAACTAGGCTTGAGGAACTTGTTGGTAACAAGATATATCAAATAACCGTACAGGTTGCTAATGTGAAGAAATATATTATCTACTAGCATTTTATAGCAAGTTCTGATCTTTGTATGTGATGTAAAAGGTTGAAGACTTGTTTAAAAAGAAAAAGGATCTTGAAATGTTTCAATGCATATGCATTTAGGGTGTGAGTTCATTCTTGCATTCACATCTATGAGTAGATGAGAACAGGTTTGGTGCTCATTGTGAAGCAGATTAGTTTATTATTGTTCTTATTTTAATTATTTCTGTGACCCCTAATTTGCAATTGTAGAACATCTTGGTTTCAGGAGGAACTAAAATAAATTAGAATTTTGAAGGGACTATGATGCAGGACAATTAATTAAAGGAAAAGATAATCAAACAATTTGGTAGATTGAATTGGAGTTCAATCAATACCCCAAATAATTCCCGAGAGACGATTGATCGCAACCAAAAATTCCAAAGAAAACTGTATGTTTACTAATACAAGCCCCACATATAAAGCATATGTATAAATATAACGTATCCCTCTACACCAAATATATTTAAACCAATAATAAGATGTATACATTCCTCCTTTATGATCTCTTCTGTTCCCCATCAAACTACATGCCTGAGCCACTGAGCATGCTCTTATTATGTTTTGGAGTAAATTGGACAGAACTTTGTGGCCATAAATATTAGTAGATTAATTTTAAAGTATATTACTTTAAAATTTATCGTTTTAGTTAGACTTTTGTAAGAGATATCAAGACATATTTCTAGTTGCTGTTTACCTCCTAAATCCTCTAACAAGATGCTTGCAAATTTAATAAAATGTTGCACATTTTAGCCTTGAAAATTCTGTCATATATTCGCAATTTCATGTTGCTTACAAATGGATTATGAGCCTTTTTTTAATCATCCTCCACCATTTCGTTGTGCATATCTCAGTTTCTTATGTATAATGCGATGTGTGGCGGAGTCCTGAACTAAATGTTTGATGTCGTCCTTGCAGCTATCGATGGCTCGTCTGTTGTATTTTATGTGGATGATGTGGACTCGTACAATGATGATTTTTTTCTCTCTTACACACTCATTGTTCAAGGTACATACCTTCTTTGTTCTACCAAGTTAAGCTTTCTTTCTCTCAATTCCCTTTTAAGAACACATCAATGGTCTAATTTTGACCTTTGCAGGAGCGAAAAATGTTGTAAATGCTTGTCGGGAGTGTAAAGTCAAAAGGCTTGTCTACCAAAGTACCGCAGATGTTGTTTTTGATGGGTCGCGTGATGTAGACAATGGAGACGAGTCACTCCCATATGCTTGGAAAGTATGTCTATATTAAAACCTGTTCTCCATGTGTATGTACATGTTCTGAAATATCTTGTAGTCAGTTTCTTCCTTGTTTAGTTCTTTCTAAGATATGGTTGCTTTAATACAGTTTGAGAACATGTGCACTGACCTTAGGGCCCAGGCAGAGGCTCTTGTCCTCTTTGCTAATGATATTGATGGCCTTCTAACATGTGCTCTTCGTCCTAGCAATATCTTTGGACCCGGAGAAAAGCAACTTGTGCCATCTGTAATAGATATAGCAAAATCTAGATGGGCAAAGGTACTTATTTATACTTCTTTTTGTTTATCGTTTGTGTATATTTGGCAACAACCACATGAACTTAACTAAAATTGAAGTCTCAATATATATTGTAGTATTAACAGTAAGTTATGTACTTCACTGCATATAAAAGTCAATTTTTTTTCCTTGTATTTGTGCTGCGTCTCAGTTATTTGTGCTGCAGTATTTATGAAGTTTCTTTATTACCAAAATAAAAGAAACTGTTTAGGGGGTTTGTGGTTTTATTTAAATCACCTTTGTATACTTCCACTTTTATCTTATATAGATAACCTATATAGAATCTCCTGATTCTAACTTTTTTATGTAAATGCAATTTTCTTAGTCGCATCATATTGGATTAAGTGATATAATTTTTCTTTTCAGTACATTATAGGATGTGGTGAACAGGTTTCTGATTTTACATATGTGGAGAATGTTGCACATGCCCTTGTCTGTGCCGAAGAAGCATTATGCTCCCAGATGGTTACTGTATCTGGAAAGGTATTGTTAGTGCCTATCGATCTTAAATCAGATGCTGTTTTTTGTTCAATTGACTTTAATGGTATGCAATGTTTCATAGGCTTTTTTTGTCACTAATTTAGAGCCAACGAGGTTCTGGGATTTTGTCTCTCTCATTACAGAGGGCTTGGGATACCGAAGGTAAACTAAGAATTTCTCTTTTGTAGTGCAAGAGACTTTCTAGGAAATTCACGTTGTAAATACAGGTCAGGCATACTTGCATTGTTTGACTTGAGTGGAGCATGTCATTGTTTGAACTTTTTTCGGTGGCTGCAGTTGGTGCATCCCCCCCCCCCCCCCCCCCCCCCCCCCCCCCCCCAAAAAAAATAAAAAAACTTTAGTTTTTTAGTTATTGACTTGTTATCTTCTTTTATGTTGCTAATGTAACTGTCACGTCTACTACTTCCTCTTTGACATATAGTACGGTGATTCCTGTGAAGTTTCTCGAGGCAGATTTCTTTTTGCTTGTATAGATTAATAATGTTGGATAGCTTGTATTTTATTACATGCCACATGTTCTCTTTCCTCTTTCTTAACTCCGGTACTCTCTTTCTTTCTCTGGCTTAAAAACATCTTCATGTTTGGGGTTACTCAGTAATATCATATTTTAGCCATGCTAAACTTGTTATTTGTTCTCTGTCTGAGTAGCTATAGAGTGACGGACTGTTCTCAATGTTCATGCATGATTTTACTTTGTTTTGCCACTTGCTAAAACTTCCTGCAATGCAATACTTTCTGTGTGCCTACACATGTACCCACTGAAATAAGTCCTCATAATACTACTTAATCCATCTATTTAAATTTTCTTTCTGAATTGGAGTTTGCATCTACATCTGATTACAGATCTATGATACAGCTTCCTTCTGCGATGTTCAAGTGTATCTTTTTGTATGTTAAATGGGTGCATACACAGCTTAACTCCATTAAGCTGAGACACTTAAAGGGAATTCATAGTGTTGTTCGCTTAGCCGCATCCACCAAAACATTCAACTGCTCTGCAGCGCAGAAGCATATTGGATACTCGCCGATTGTCTCAATGGAAGTAAGCTTTACAGATTTTACAGAACTATATACTAGCTTCTTGGCTTTTCTACCAGGGGAAATGCCTGTTAGCCGACAATTTAACCTTTTTCAAAAATATTACTTATAACATCAAATCAGTTACTTAACAGAGGCATCGCTTTGAGCCTATAAGAAGTCTTTTTTCAAAGCTTTACAAAGATTTGAGCCTCTACTGTTAATCCTCCTTGTAGACTTCATTTTTTAATGTGTTCCACTTTATGTTTTTTTATCCTTTCTTACTGGATTCTATATGATTTGATGTTTATCCAAGTGCCTTCCAATTGTTTTGGCTAGATCTGATGCAGTGTTTTCTCTGTTCTTGTATCAATGTTCGAATCACCTATAGGTTGCTATGTTCCTATATATAATAAACATATGCATACAGACATAGTATACCTTTTATTTGCAGTATGAATGGTATAACAGCTTGACCACCTAGAATCAGAAGCATAACATAATCATTCAGCACATGATATTATATATGTATGTTTGCCAAAAGGAGAAATTTACCCATGTCATATGGTTTGGTAATTCACCTTCACAGACCTGTACTGTGATGGGTCTGATTATCGAATTTGACTGATGGAAGGTTAAATACATGAGAGACAGCCGGTATTCTTCTCAATGTGGCATCATGGTTGTCCGTGGAATAGTGAATGCTGCACTGAATTTGAGTTTAAATGCACTTAGTTTCCTGTAAAGTGTTTCATTGAATACTTTTTTTCTTGGAGTAAGTAAGTTGATGCTGTGCAGCTTATTATTTTGACTGGATATAGTTATGACAATTCTGAAATATATTACTTACTTGTGCATTATTTATTGTGAAACATGCAGGATGGAGTTGCACTAACGGTTCAGTCGTTCTCTAATTTTGCGGCAGCCTCATCTTATAGGGAATATAGAGACTTTAATGAGCAATCAAAGGTGGACAAACTACTAGGTGGCGGGAAAGGTTGAAACTTATTTCCTGTTCTGTACTTATATAAAATCTGCAACAATATTATTGTGGAACTCCTATATCGTATGTGTGACGTGTATACTTGACACAGTAACAATTATTAGTCTTATTTGCTTCTTGAAGTTTTCGGCTGGACATATGAATTTCACCTCAGTCAGCATTTATTGGCATCATCTAGGTGTATTAGTTTGTGACCAACTTTATATTATGTCTGCAAGTTCACTCATTGTTAATGTCATTTTGACATACCAATATTGGCCATAAGATATTTTTGCTAGCACAAGTCCACTTACACAGCTTTCATCAAGCATGGTTATCACGAAGATGACTAGTGGTCGATCGACTAGTTGACCAGTCAGTATTGTAGAATAAGTCGAGCAGCAACTTGTTGTTCCTGGCGTCTACCCGGAACCCGGTTCCAGTACCGCATCCATAAGAACCCACGCACTTTGAGCAGCGTTCATCTTGTCTTCCAGTTCACCTCTTGGCTCTTCTTCTCTGAGTTCTCCAATTAACTCTGGTCTTCCTCTTGTCCTTATATGTGCATCAGCGGCATCTCTTTGTCTGCTAAGCCCTTCTGTATACATCGTTTGTGATATATATATATATATATATATATATATATATATATATCTAATATATAATCTATATCTGTAGTATCTACTATATATATACCCTTGTACATAATAACTTATTCACTTCAAATTTTTTTTCTGTTTCTTCCTCTTTTTAAAGACAAAAAAATTGTCTTTATTTATTTTTAATACAACTCATATAGACATATCAGTTTGACTTAACTTTATAACTACTTTGCACAAAAACAAATACAAAACAGAGTCTACTCATTACTTATGTTTGTAAATGCTTGGACATCCTCATCTTGGTATTTAAACTTATTATTGTTTTACTTTCTATGAAATTAATATGCGTGTTTGGTTATATTTTATACTATTAAATATAGTAATATATGTGAACGAATGATTTGTCGACTTTGAACAGCTAGTCGGATGACTTGTCGATTAGTCATCTCAAATGTACTCAGGTGTCGAGACTTGACTTGGCGCCTGTATAACTTGTACGTCAGTAAGGTAGTTGCCACAATAACATTGTTCAACTATAGACAATTTATTGAAGTATGTCACATAGAGTGGTGTTCTGACTTATCATAGTTAACCCTCTTCATTACACTTGACACTTTGTACACACAGAAATTATGATTAACCATTGGTCTTAATGACTTTGGTTCCAGTAAATTTGTCAGAGGATGTAATCTAAATATTGGGTTACACGAAATTTTCGGATGATCCCCTGCAAAATGTGTATCTATCATATGATGTAAATGTTGTTTGCATGTCTTGAATTCTAGTAGAATTTTTATTTTTGCTAAGTAAATCTAATAGAATGTTAATATGTATATATACATTTTTGCTGCAGTTGCGGATATTTTGCTTTGGAGAGATGAGAGGAAATCATTTGCATATTTTGGCGTGCTTGTTCTGGTGTACTACTGGATTTTTCTTTGTGGAAATACTTTCATCTCATCTGCTGCCCAACTTCTAGTGTTTGTTACATTTATTCTTTATGCATATGGTGAACTGCCTTCAAATATGTAAGTACATATCAAAGCATTGATTATTACACTTGAGTGCTGCTAAAACACATCATCTTAAGAATCATCAAAGTCTTGCGTGATATTTTGTCACTTCTGTATTATGTAAAGTAGTTGTCATTTTATATATGATAGTTGTCTGGAAGGTTCATGTTTTTAACGCATTACTTTTAGGCAGTAAGCGACAAAGAAGGAATGTGAATGGCCAGTCTTCAAGTTGCTACTACCTCTCTCTTGAAATTAGATGATGACTACTGACTTTCAAAAAGCGAAGACTTTAAAAATTTAGTAAATGTGATTAATTCGTAGTTCAAATCTGTGCAAATCTTGTATATTAGTCATATGGAAAGGTAACATTGGCAAGTCGAAAAGCACAAAAGCTGATGATTGTGTCATTTTACCGTAAAAAATAGTGAAATATACATCAATTGATTCATATTAATTTCTATGAAACCTTGCGACACATTAGAATATCTATATACTATATTGTGAAGTAGGAACAATACTGTAACTACTTAATGTACCAAAATTGAGGTTTCAAAGTTTTTCAACTTAAGATGTACACTCTTTAGTAATTGAAACACATCCTCTCCACAATTATTTCAGGTTTATTTATTATGATGCCTTTGCAACAGATCTGGTGTAAAATTTCCGAAGATGTCAGCTTCTTCTTTTGAGATTTCAGAAGTGGATGTAAAAAGGTTCTCTGCAGCTATAGCACATATTTGGAATAGAATGGCTGATGTAATTAGATTACTGGATCAAGGACAAGACTGGAATACATTTTTTAAGGTATGCAATCGTTTTACCTTAATGATGACAACTAATAGTCTAATGTAAGGTATGCAATAGTTTTATTAATGTTTCCAGTGATTTTGTAAACCAATTTATCCCCCAGTTTGGCTCATAAATTATACCTTAACAAAGCAATATTTGATCTATAGATGACGAGAACTGTTTGATTGAGGCTTTATTATGCTCAATTTAGTACTTCATTATTTTTGCTGGTAAATAGTATATGCTTTCATATTTGTTGGCTTTATGTCCAGTTTATCTCTATGATATAATTTGCTCCTACTATTTTTGTAGTTTATATGTTCGTAAACCATCGTTTCATTAGTATCATTCTATTCTACGCATTAAGTAGGAAGTTATATTAGTAATAAATAGAAAAAGAAAAGAACGAACACTAACAGATATAGGTGTGAGATGTATAGCGGCCTTTTACTTATTGAGAGTTCTAATATTTGGAAATTTGACTTGTACAGGTTGTAGCTTTGTTGTACCTGCTCAAGTGGTATGTGTTTCAGTCCTTGACAGCATCTATTGGTGTAGGTAAGAAACATATTCCCTGGAGATTTTATTACATTCAAATAAAGGACACAAAACCCGCATGGTCAACTTCATTTCATGACACTTGTATTATCTTTATTTTGAATATTGAGATTTGTATTGGACTCACTTGGAACGACATATTCTGAAGACTAATATTTTTATAAGCAATTAATGTCGAAAAATAATCATTGGTAATAATTATTTCTAAATGTCTTCTTTTCAAACCTTGATTAAGAAATTCATTTGAAACTATCATTTCACGTTTCGAACGTCTCAAGTATTATTCCATTTGTATTCTCTCTGTTCTTTCCTTTTATTTGCTTCCGTCCTGCTAGCTTCAATCATGTCTGACAAACCTTACAAAATGAAATACAGCAATTGTCCTTGCGTTCACTTTGTTCTTTGTCTATGAGCAATATGAAGAGGAGATTGATGGAATAGCAGAGATATTGTTGAACTTTACAAGGGCACTCATGGGGTTCCTGCTAAAAAACCTACCTGTTCCAGTAGCATCATTACTTGGTACTAATGAAATTTTGCACGAAGACGATGATCCTCCGCATTCGAAAGATCATATATAACACTGGCGTTCTATTCAACTGTAAATATGTTGCCAGATAGCTGAACTTCATTTTGTTGTATGAGCCCATGCTAGTATTTTACTAGATAGTTGCCAGGTGTGACTATCTTCACAAACTCCGATAGTTGAGGCCACTGATATATTAGTAGAAATTATCTTATAGTTGCAGCGGTGATATTATCAGTGGACATGAGGCAATAGCCGATAATTGTAATACAGTGATATTGTCTAATTAGCAACTTTGCGTGTGAAGCCTAAAGGATTTTCTTATATGTATACTTTACTTTTCTGATTCAGACCGACGATTCTAACACTATATCACAGATTCACAGTGCTACTTGTAGGGAGCAAGGATGCTACAACGATTATTTTAGGGATATATTGCCCCTCTAGGCCTCCATCACAGCAAGGGAGGAACTAATTAATTGAAAGAATGGTTCCCACCTCTTTCTCCTTCCGTTGTACGAAGAACTGATAGAGCGTGATGAGATAGCCAAGTTATAAGATTTTATCTAGGTTCGATTGGATACTACTTATTGCCTAAGAGCAAGTCCAATTGTATTCCTAAATGATATCATAACTTCAAATATAGGGAATATGACACAAAATGGGACTCCAACAGTATCTTAGTGATTTCCTAAACTACTAGCACAACCTCAAATTCACTAGTCATTCCTTATTTATAGGTATCCTCTAGTCATCCTCTATTTCATTTTTATAAATAAAATATTCATTTCCCCCCATTTTTCCCTCTTTTTTTCTCCCTTCCCTCTTAGTTTTACCGCTGAAAATTTTCTTTTTTTTTCTCCCTTCCCTCTTGTTTTTACCACTGAAATACTAGAAGTCCCCTAGACTTTCTTGTCAAATTGTTGAAATTGATTTATGCTAGGATATCCTTTAGTATAATATCCGAGTCTACCACACTATCCAGTTAATTAATTAAAAAATATTAATTATAGTTAATCAATTAAAAAATATTAATTATTTTAGGACCAATCAGATGTCAATCCTAAATTAATCCTAAATTTTAGACCAATCACAAAAACTTAAAAACTTTCCTTATATAATTTTATTAACCAAGAGTGGTTAAACTATCCATGCAACACGATTAACCAATCGAAATTTAAAAATTATTTATTTTTAATTAGAATTTAAATTCATTAAAATTTTTCTCATTTAATTTTATTAACTAAAGGTGGGTCAATCCTAAATATTAGACCAATCACAAGAGTCTAAAAACTTTTCTCATATAATTTTAAACTAGAATTTAAATTCATCTTTTATTATAATCCTAAATTTTATATCAATCACAAGTCTAAAAACTTTTCTCATATAATTTTAAACTAGAATTTAAATTCATCATTTATTATAATACACTCCTACCACGTGTCTTTATCATTAACTCCTTTATATATAATAAGCGTAAGTGAGATCTTATCCAAAACTTTGGTCGGTCACTGTACTACCAAAAGTATATGATCCGTTGGATTATAAAACTATAAATATTCAAATAGATGAGAATCGTTAGATATAATATTAAAAATTGTATTTGATTAATAATAGGATAGTATTTAAATACTAAAAGGTGTATTTTGATAATTTAAACCAATTATAAATAGGTTTTCTATATTGAATAGAAATCTTTATGTAAAAAATCGTAATTATCTTTTCTCTTTAGTTTATGGATAGTTTCAGTTAGATAATAATTATTAAACCATCATTAAATTAAATATAATTTTGTTAGCTTTGCGTGGACTGTAAAATTGTTAAAATATGTTGTCTAAAACTCAAGATAGAGCCCAAACAGTAAAGTGATTATCTAAATTTTAATAATTTTTTTTTAAAATTTAAACCAATTATAAATAAGTTTTCTATATTGAATAGAAATATTTATGTAAAAAATCGTAATTATCTTTTCTCTTTAGTTTATGGATAGTTCCGGATAGATAATAATTATTAAACCATCATTAAATTAAAAAAAAATTTGTTAGCTTCGCATGGGCTGTAAAATTGTTAAAATATGTTGTCTAAAACTCAAGATAGAGCCCAAACAATAAAGTGATTATCTAAATTTTAATAAATTTTTTTATTATTGTAGCATCAATTTAATTTTTTTCCTAATTCTTTTAAATTTATAAATTCTATGTTTATTTCAATAAAATATTAAAATCAATTTAAGAAAAAATTAAAATCGATCTGGTCCGTGTACGACCACTATACGACCAAATTAATTATTACAGTTAGATCTTAAATAGATCGATGAGAATTGGTATATCTAATATTAAAAAGTGTATCTGATTAATAATAGAATTATATTTAAATACTAAAAAGTGTATTTTGATAATTTAAAATTTTTCTAAGTAAAAATTCTTAAATATCTTTTCTTTTTCATTTATGTATAGTTCGAGTTAGATAATAATTGTTAAACCAAATATCAGATAACAATTCATATCGATTACAATATTAAAAATTATCAATATAATGCTCATATATATCATATAAGGACCCTGCGTTATAAGAGACTTAGGAGAACTCATGTACATAAATAAATTTAAACATTTTTTTTCTGAAGGAACATAACAATTTGATTAATCCAAATTATAATTATATTATTTTACATATAACAAACATAAAAGGATAATATCAAAATATTATTAAAATATTGAGGGTTTCATATTCATAAACAATAATTTTGAATATAATACTTAACCATCTTTTCTTTTCAGTTTTTGGGTAGGTCAACTGGTCAAGTTAGATAATAATTATTAAATCAACATTAAATTAAAGATAATTTCTTTAGTTTCACATGAGTTGTAAAATCGTCAAAATTCAATTTCTAAAACTTAGGATATAACCCAAATAGTAAAGTGAGTATCTAAATTTTAATAAATATTTTTTTATAATTGTAGCACCAATTTATTTATTTTTCCACTAATTCTTTTAAATATAGAAATTTTATCTTTCTTTCAATAAAGTATTAAAATAAATTAAGAACAAATTCAAATCGATAAAGACTATAATAATATGATAATAAAATTTTATATAATCATAACAAAATTTTTATTCTGTTTAATAATTTTAAAGTAATAATGTATTTCAAAATTTTATATACACTATAAATAAAACCGAAACATTAAAATTAAAAGCACTTATTAAGATACTTATATCAGTATGTACTTGATATCCTTATTATATTAAACTCTTTTTTATATAATAACATTATAGCAATTTATCCAAAATTTTGATCGTGACAACCAAATTAATAAGGACTATTAGATCTTAACTAGATAAATGAAAATCGTTTGATCAAATATTAAAAAAGTGTATTTTATTTATAATAGGATTATATTTAAATTCTAAAAAGTGTATTTTGATAATTTAAACCAAATTTACCAAATATAAATAAGTTTTCTATATTGAATAGAATTTTGATCGTCATGGTGTACTACTTTAAAAGAAGAACTATTACAAAAAAAAATTTATAGTTTAATTGATAATTTATTTTCTCAAAAGTTCAAAGTTCCCGCATCATTAACATATTACAAAAAAGAGTATATTATATTTTAGCAATAAATATTTAAAAAAAGTAAAAATTAAAAAAAATAATATTAAAACAATTAATGATGTTATCCTGGTAGTTTGGTCCTAAATACCGCCAAAACATTCTCAACTGTTAGATCCAATACTTTTAAAAATAGACGATCAAGATAGTTGTAATTAAATAAGGAAACGTTATCTAAAAATGATATAAGTTAAAAGATATTATATTAGGATTGGATTTTCTAAAAAGTTAAAACATAAAAATAGTTGTAATTAAATAAGGAAACCCATTTATAACCAACATAATAAAAATCGTTTAATCTTAAATAGATAGAAGAAAACCGTTAGATTTAACATTAAAACCTGTATTTCGTTAATAAAGATTATTCTAATAATCTAAACTACATATAAGTTAAGTAGATTTCCTAAATCGAATTGAATTCTCAACATTAAATTTCGTCACTTTATTCTCTTTTTAGTTTTAGAATAGTTTTTAATTGAAAAAGAACTATTAAACCACAACTAAATTAAAGATTATTTTGTGAATTTTATGTGGACCGTAAAATTGGCCAAATCTAACTTTTATAACTCAATATAAACAAATATTAAATTGAGCTTGTAAAATTTAATAAATATCAAATTTTTAACTTTATTTTTTTTGGCTAAATCTTTTTTAACAATAATTTAATCATGTAAACTAATAACTTTTAAATATTAAAATATTCATAAATAAATATAATTATAAATATTAAAAAAACAATCGTGTGTTCCATGTGTAATTAAAATATAATTATAAACAAAATAATTATAAATAAAATTAAGTAACCGTGCATCGCACGGGCTATAAGCGGGCTATAAGCTAATAATATCTAAATCATTTATCACATAGCAAACTATTAATGAATTTAGAAATAATCCGATCAGACCTACCATGTCCAATACCTAAAACTCAATTGCGAGTGAATCATAACCTACATTGTGAATGTGTTTTTTGCATCAATCTCTTTGCTAATGAAATTTAAACAACATCTAATTTTAAATTAAATTTAAATTAATTTAAATAATTTTTGAATTTTAATTACAACTTAAATTCATCAACTATAGATACAACAAACACATACAATTTTAATATAAAATTAGATATTATTTTATGATTAGAATATTAATTCATTAAATATTATATTTATATATTTCGAGAATTTGTTTATCAATTAAACTTATTTTATTTTTAATCTTTAATGATATTTATATACTTCAAGTTTTTGATGACCAATTGTACTTTGTATTTAATATAAAATCGTTTTTTTTGTAAATAAACTTCAACGACTCAACACACTTAATGATAAAACATTACGAGTATTTTGTATAATTTTTATTCCATTAACCAACAATTTATATTTTTAAATATTGTATTGTTAAAGTTCATAATTTAAAATTTTTACGTAGAGATGTGTGAGTAATAATCCAATATTAATAGTATTAATTGTAATTAAAGAAATCCGATGTTAATTGATCATATAAAAAAGATTATCCAATATTAATATTATTTATTGTAATTATAAAAATATGATGTTAATTGATTATATTAAAAAAATTAAATCCACTAACTATTATATTTATATATTTTGAGAATTTTGGTATTAATTAAAATATTTTATTTTTATTTAAAATTAAAATCCTTATTATTATTTTAGACATCGAGATTTTGCTCAACTATACTATGCATTTAATGTCTACCAACACCACTCCATGATCTAACAAACTTAATGAAGAAACATTATGAATATATGTATAATTTTTACGATTTTAATCTATAATTTATATTTTTAATTATTTAATTGTTAAATGTCATAATTTAAATGTTAGGCTCAAGACATGTCTGAATACCACTATTAACAAGCCTACACTATGTGACTATGTCACACTACATGACCTAGTGATTTCTATCACTGGGATAGAGTATAGGTCTCTAAATGTACTTGTCTTGTTCTCATGAACAATAGCTTTATCATGTATGCTCAGGTTTATAATGAGCTTAGTAAAGTTTCTTGCATCTAGATTGTATATAGGCCATTGAATAATTATCCTGGTAGAAGTTCAGAAGTGTTCATGCAGCAGGATAGAGTTGAATAAGGCTATGAAGAAATAAGTTGCAGGAATTTGTCTAAGGCATTATATAGCAAAGTCAAAAGAAAGCTATGTCGTGAAGTCACCAATATCCATGTCGTGAAGTACTATATCGCATAGTCCATTTTGTACTATGTCGAGAAGTCCTCAAGACACATGTCGTGAAGTGTTGAGGTCAGCAAAGTCAAAAGAGCCTAGATCGTGAAGTCCTCAGAAGCCTTATGTCGCATAGTCATCAAATGACCTATGTCGCATAGTCATCAAATGACCTATGTCGCATAGTCATCAAATGACCTATGTCGCAAAGTCTTCAAAGGCTATATCGCGTAGTCCTCACAAGGGAGATCGCGAAGTTAGGGATAAAGTGGAGTTCACGATATCAACACTTAGCCGTTTATAACAAGACAAATCAAGGTACAGAACCAAGAATCAAAGGAGACAAATACTGAAGCATTTGTTCTGGCAAGGTGGTCCAAAGAACAGATGGCGAATCTACAGCTAAACTTGGAGAGAAAGATAAGAGACAAGCAGCTACAGAAACGGGAAAGACTCCGAAAAGCAGGTGGTCCTTCCTGACACAGTGAACTTCTTATGGCAGGACAAGTTGGACTTTCAGAAGGGGTAGCTGTGTAATATTGTGTGTGCCTAGTTTGTATAGGTGAATATATATATCGTGCACACACAACTGTAAGCGGTGAGAGAGATACACATAGTTATTTGCTAAGCTCTTTTCTCTGTAAGCAAGCAAGTTCAAACTGTTCTTGTTTAGAAGCCAGAAATTCGATTGTGAATTTCCTGGAAAGCTGTAGTATTTAATTTGCTTATACAAAGTAGATTAAAGTGATTGTGTGTGTTATTTACTTTCTGCATATTACATATCATAATCACATACAGTTGTTTACTTAGGTTTCAAGAATCTAAAAATATATCAAACTATCCATTCACCCCCCCTCTGTCTAGTTTCTAGTAGTATTCATTTCTAACAAGTGGTATCAGAGCATAGGCTGTTAACGTACAAACAGGAAAAGATCAAGAATGAGTTCACAGAAACTAAGCAGTATCAAGATTCCTCCCTTTAACAAGGAGCACTACAGTTTATGGAAGAAGAAGATGTTGCTTTTCATCAAAGCTTCTAACCCCATGTATTTAGATATTCTAAAGCATGGTCCCTTCATTCCAATGATCGAGATTGGTGAAACAACCATTGGCACTGAGATTGTACCAGCAAAACATGTGCCCAAAGATCCCTTAAAATACACTGATCCTGAAAAGGAAAAAGTAGCATTGGATGGACATCTTCAACTTATCATTTGTGAATCTATGGACTTCAACATGTATGGCACTGTTGCTCATTGTACTAGTGCCAAGAAGATGTGGGATCTTATAGAAGTGCTCTGTGAAGGAACTACTGAAGTAAGAAAGAACAAGAAGCAGATTCTTGTTTCACAATATGAAGCCTTCATGGCTCAGCCAAAAGAGGGAATCACAGAAGTGTTTGAGAGATTCAACAAGCTGATAAACGAGCTCAAACTCTATGACAAACACTATGAAACAGAAGAGCTCAATATGAAGTTTCTACTAACTCTGCCAGATCACTTGGAACCAAGAATCTCTTCCCTTAAAGAAAGAGATCTGACAAAGATTGGTTTTGATGTGTTGTATGGTGTTTTAAAGACATATGAGTTAGAGCTGTTTCAAAAGAGATCTATTCAAGCAAAGCAAGGATTAGTGGCTAATACCTCCTGTGCACTTATTGCTGACAACCTAAGTCAAAGAATGGACTCTCTTAAAATCAGTTAGGTCAAGATTGAGGAACTGGAAGTTGAAGACACTGGTGATGAAACTCAGGTTGTGTATGATTTACCTGAAGAGGATGAGTTCTACAGTATAGATGAGCTGGACAAAATGGAAAACAAATCTTTTGCTTATATGGCTAGGAGGTATCCTAACATAAGGTTTAAAAGAAAGCAGCCATTTAGGTCCAAGTTCAATAATGGAAACACTGGTGGATCTAGTGGCTCAAACACCTTCAATAAAGGAAAAGGGATTGCTGGTGCTGCTAAAGGTGGATACAAGACAGGAAGTGTGGATAGGACCAAAATAAGGTGCTATAACTGCAATGAACTTGGGCATTTTGCCACTGAGTGCAAAAAGCCTAAACAAGTCAAGAAGGACAAAGCATACTTAGAGCTTGAAGCTAAGTATGAGGCTCTACTCAAGAAACAACAGGGCAAAGCTTTTATTGCTGAGGGAAAATGCTGGGATGACTCTGATGAAGAAGAAGAACAAGAGTACTCAAACTATGCCTTGATGGCATTTTCTGATGAAGGTGATTCAAGTCAGGTACCTATTCTTACTTCTCTTGATATGACTCCCCTTCAATATAAGCAAACTGTTGAAGATATGAGCACTGAGATGTTTAATATTCATACTAGCATGTTAGTAGCTAATGAAGAAATTGACAGACTAACTGCTAAGAATGTTGAGCTTACAGAAAAGAATGAGCAACTTGAGTTAATGGTTGTGAACCTGGATGGTTTGAAAAAGGAGGTTGAGTATCTTAAAAACAAAGTGATTTGTGCTGAGCAGATAGAGAAAGCCCTTAGAGAACAAATTGCTGAAACTGAACTGAAACTAAGAAGCTTCAAAAACTCCTCTGAACTTATTCAAACCTACCACAAGGAACACACTGAAGACTGCAAGGTTGGAGTTGGTTTTGACTATGATAATGACAAGGGAAGGAAGAAGGTCAAGGGCAAAGGAAAGGAAACTTTTACAAACAAAAATGCCCCAACCATTCTGTCAAGTGTTGAACTGCCCATCTTCAGAAAGAGTGTTGTTGAGTTTGATGAGGAACTACTGATCATCAAGCAACAACTACTTGAAGAAGATGAGGCTGCTAAGAACACTTCTTCCTTTCCTGAACTTGTCAATCAGAAAGAGACCAAAGACAATCTTGTCAAGAGTCCTAAAGCAAAGAAAGAAGTTGTTAAGAAAAGGAAACAAAACAGAAATGGTAAAGTTGGTGTTAACAAAGGAAACAACTATGCTTATGTGCCAAATGCTCCCAGGAAACAATGTCAAAAATGCCTATCTGTTAATCATTTGACTCATAAGTGTAGTAAGCCTGAAATTGTTGAAGTTGACAACCTAAGTAACCTTTCTGCAAGCATAAATTCTAGTCATGATTCTTTCTGTGGTAAGCCAAACTGCATGACATGCTATGTGACTGTGATTGCTAACTGTTTATCTCTTAAACATAAACTTGACTCTGCACAATCTGGTGAATCACACACACACATACATTCTCATAGGACAGGGTCCCCAATCAGGGTTGAGAGGGTGAAAACTTCATGTGAGCCTAAGAGTGTAAACTCCAAAGCCACAGAAAAAGTGAAGTCTCCTACTATGAGAAATGCAATTTATGACAGAAGAATTATTAATCAAAATGTTTCTAAATCATCTGGACCCTACCAAGTGTGGGTACCAAAAACAACTTAGTCACTTTGTGAATGCAGGGCAACAGGAATAAAAGAGTCATATGGATCTTGGACAGTGGATGCTCAAGTCACATGACTGGTGATATGGCCCTGCTATCACATTTTGAGGAAAAGGCTGGCCCATCAGTAACCTTTGGAAATGACAACATTGGTTATACAATGGGATATGGCAGTGTTAAATCTGGAAATGTCATTATTGAAGATGTAGCATTTGTTGAAGGACTGAAGCATAATCTCTTGAGTATTGGACAGTTTACCAACAGAGGCTTCAAAGTGGAATTTGATGAAGACCTTTGCTCAATCTCAAAAAGGGAAAGTGGTGAAGTTGTTCTAACTGGTGTGAAGAAAGGAAGCTTGTTTGTAGCTAATCTTAAGGCTGCAGATAAGGGAGAAATTTGTTGTTTCTACACAAAAGCCACAAATGAGGAATTCTGGCTGTGGCACAAGAAACTGTCTCACTTGAATGTTCAGGCAATGAACTCTCTAACCAAGAGAGAACTCATCAGGGATTTGCCTGCCTTGGAGTTTGTGCAAGATGGAGCATGTGAAGCTTGTCAGAAAGGGAAGATTAAAAGATCAAGTCACAAGAACAAGTTGCTCAATACAAACTCAAAACCTCTGCAACTAATTCACATGGACTTATTTGGCCCTGTGAATGTAATGTCCCTCTCCAAAAAGAAATATGCTCTAGTGATGGTAGATGACTATTCAAGATATACTTGGGTGGAATTCCTATTCTCCAAGGATGAAGCACCCCAAGTCATAATAGAGCATATCAAGAGAGTTGATAAAGAAGCACAAAGCACTGGTTCCTCTGTAGTTGCTTTGAGAAGTGATAATGGGACTGAGTTCAGAAATTCAACATTGTATGAGTTTTGCAAAGATAAAGGAATTTCTCAACAATTCTCAGCTCCTAGAACACCTCAACAAAATGGAGTAGTTGAGAGAAAGAATAGAACTCTCATTGAAGCTGCAAGGACAATGCTGCTGGATGCAAAGCTACCCACTAGCTTTTGGGCTGATGCTGTTAACACAGCATGCTATGTGCAAAATAGAACATTAATCAATAAGAAGTCTGGCAAAACTCCTTACTCATTAATGACTGGAAAAAGAGCATCCTTCAAGCACCTGCATGTGTTTGGAAGCAAGTGCTTTGTGATGAAAGATACCTCTGAGCATGTTGGAAAATTTGATGCTAAGGCATTTGAAGGTATCTTCATTGGATACTCTCTGGAAAGGACAGCATACAGAGTGTTTGTACCTGAGCAACACAAAGTCATGGAAAGCATGGATGTTACCTTTGATGACAAGAAAACTCCAGGACTGAAAACAAGTGATCAAGACAATGTGCTATTGAGATTTGAGAATCAAGGTTATCTTGAGGATTCTGAAAGTGAAGATGAACCCCCTGTTCAAACTGTTCTAGAAAATGAAATTCTTGAAGTTGACAATCTTCTTCAAACACCTGTGCAAGGATTCACAAACACAGGGGGAGAAGAAGAGAATGCAACTGTCAACCAAAATGAGATTGGAACAGATCAAGGAAATGAACAGGGGCACACAAGGAAATGGGACAGAGCCCACACTAGGGATCAAATCATTGGAGATCCTAGTGAGGGAGTTAGAACAAGAAGGGCAACATTAAATACATGTCTGTATAGCTGCTTTCTGTCACAAGAGGAACCTAAATTAATTGAAGAAGCTTTGAAGAATTCTGACTGGATTGTTGCCATGCAAGAAGAGTTGAATCAATTTGAGAAAAACAAAGTATGGGAATTAGTGCCACCTCCAAAAGGAAAGAATGTTATTGACACCAAATGGGTGTTCAGAAACAAGATGGATGAAGAAGGAGTGGTAGTAAGAAACAAAGCAAGGCTGGTTGCCAAAGGATATTGTCAGCAAGAAGGCATTGACTATGATGAGATATTTGCACCTGTAGCTAGACTGGAAGCCATAAGAATCTTCCTGGCTTTTGCAGCTCACTCAGATTTTAAGGTGTATCAAATGGATGTGAAAAGTGCATTTCTCAATGGTGATCTTGCTGAAGAAGTCTATGTGTCTCAACCACCTGGCTTTGAAAGTGAAGACTTCCCAAACTTTGTGTATAGACTGCTCAAGGCGCTCTATGGACTCAAACAGGCACCAAGAGCCTGGTATGAAACTCTATCTCAATTCCTCCTTGAGCATCAATTTACTAGGGGTACAATTGACAAAACCCTATTCTTCAAGAAGCATGGAAATGATATCATTCTTGTTCAAATCTATGTGGATGATATCATCTTTGGCTCTTCAAATGAAAAACTCTGTGAAAGGTTCTCTAAGTTGATGCAAAGTAAATATGAGATGAGTATGATGGGAGAGTTAACTTACTTCCTAGGCCTGCAAGTACATCAAAGGGAGGATGGCATCTTTATAAACCAATCTAAGTATGTCAAGGATCTTTTAAAGAAATATGGTTTAGAAGAGTCATCCCCAGCTAAAACTCCTATGTCTACTGCAATCAAGCTGGATGAAGACAAGAAAGGCAAGAGAGTTGATATCAAGGTCTATAGAGGAATGGTTGGATCCCTACTCTATCTCACAGCTAGCAGGCCAGACATCATGTTTGCCACATGCCTTTGTGCAAGGTTCCAGTCTGATCCCAAGGAATCTCACATGATGGCCATCAAAAGAATTTTCAAATATCTGAAGGGGACTCCTAATCTTGGGCTATGGTATCCAAAGGGCACTGGGTTCAACCTGGTTGGTTACACAGATTCTGATTATGCTGGATGCAGGATTGACAGGAAGAGCACCTCTGGAAGCTGTCAATTCCTAGGTCAAAGGTTAGTGTCCTGGTTTAGTAAGAAACAACAGTCCACAGCAACATCCACAGCTGAGGCTGAATATATTGCTGCTGGAAGTTGCTGTGCTCAATTGCTTTGGATTAGAAATCAACTAATGGATTATGGGCTAGTGTTAGAACACATTCCTCTAATGTGTGATAATACTAGTGCAATATCCATAGTTGCAAATCCTGTTAATCATTCTACTACAAAGCACATTGAGATCAGGTACCATTTCATTAGGGAACATGCTGCAAATGGTACCATAGAAGTCTCTTATGTTCCAACTGAGAAACAATTAGCTGACATATTTACTAAACCTCTGAATGAAGCAGTCTTCAACAGACTTGTGAGTGAAATTGGAATGCTCAATCCTTCATTTAGTTGTTCCAAGTAAGTATGCTAGGTAATTGTTGCAGCAGTAAATTTTCACTGTATTTAAATGATCTATTTGTTTGGAGTGAAAATTAGCTGAGATATGATTTATAAATATTTCAGTATTTTACTGCATATTTTTCAAAATCATATTTGTTAGTGGAGTTGTGAGCTTTTGAGACATCTCGATATAGATGATTTTCAGAGTTCACGACATAGTTCAAATTAAACAGACTTATATCGCAAACTGTTGAGATTGTGAGACTTCGCGACATAGTTCATTTCATGAGTTTGCGACATAGTTAATTTTATGACTTCGCGACTTAGAATAACTATATCGACAAGTCTCCATAGTTGACAGAATTTTGAGTTAAATTAATTTTATTTCAAAATTTGATAAAAGTCTAACAAATTGCTTAAAATTCCTAAAAGAGAGCTTTAGACAGGGTATTTTCACTATATCGCAAAGTCTCCCCGATCCTTTCATCTTGAGGACTTTGCGACTTAGTTCATTCTTGAGACTATGCGATATACTTTGCAAGACTTTGCGGTACAGGCCACTTTTGACTTCGCGACATACAGATAGACTGTACACATTCATAACTCCATATCGCAGTGTCTCTATCATATAAATACCTTTTTCTAACCGTTTGCAACTTTTCATCTTGTCTATTGCTCTCAAACTTTCTAACCTAAGCACAAATTCTCTACTCTAATTTCCACTCTCTCTCTTGAAATGGCACCCAAATCTCAAACAGTATCATCCTCTATTCCTCTAACCATCCCCAAAGAAACCAATCTTCTCACCATTCCCTCTGAGGCTGAGGCTAAACCAAGGTACAAGTGTTTTGTACGGTTCTTGAACACTTCCTACCTCAGCCAAGCCCTAACCTTGAACCCTACACTGTATGTCGATGTGTTGGAAGGATTTTGGCGAACGGCGTTGGTATCAACAATGGCAAGAGAAGATGGAACTTCATTCCAGGAGGTTACTTGTTCAATTGGAGGCAAACACTTCCAGTTTGGGGAAAAGGAAATAAATGAAGCATTGGGGTTCAAGGTGGCGGGTCATGACCAAGAAGCTACTGATGCTCAAATAGTAGACTTCATGACCCTCATTCGGTATGCAGATGAGATAGATACTGGAAAGCTGAACAAGAAATTTGTAAGAAGGGAGTGGTCATTTCTATTTGATGCACTCCAGAAGGTGTTCCTTTGCAGAAAGACAGGATGGGACCATATCAGTCACATTGCTGTGAAGCTGGCCTATTCCCTAGCCTACAATCAGGAAATCAATGTTGGAGCAATAATCCTCAAGGAATTGGCTCAAAGGCTAGGGAGGACAGTCCGTGGAAGAGGTAATGACATCTTTTACCCTCGCTTTCTTCAAGTTATTTTAAATTATCTTGATGCTAATGTCCATGACTTGGAGGGTATTGATAAATCAAAGATGGCTTATTCCAAGTCCATGTCCAAAATTCTGTTTGGTTCATTGGACACAAGGAATCAAGTGGATGTGATCTTGAGTGTGACCAAGCATATGCAGGACACATTCGAGTCTTATCCACTTGATAAGCCCATATACCATGCTCTTTCCTGGACAGGGGAGGCTGAGACTGAAGGAGCATCACAGTCTAACCCAAGCCTCCCTATCCCATCCAGCAACCCCACTGTAAACACCACTGTAGAGGCTAGTCAGCCAAGTGCATCAATCTCTCAAAAGGTTGATGTTACTAAAAAGAAGAAGAAGAGAACCCTAGCTATTATCCATGAATCTGTAGAGCTAGCAAGTGAGATTCCTGAGTCACCTCTCACCAGACCAAAGAAGAAATCAAAATCTAAAGCTACCACTGAATCCTCCCAACAGGATTCAGATGTGGAAAAAGGGGTACACCTACTACTGTCAATGGCCTCCCAACAGGTTATTGGCATTGAAAAGAGTAGTCTCCCCACTACAACTTGTATTGAGTCTGCACAGGATCAAGAACTCACTCTTGATCCTAGGAGTGATAAGGCTGATCATACACAGAGTGGAGAGCACATCACTGTTGAAACTCCTCCTCTTTCTCAGGGGGAGTTGCCAAAATCTGATCTAAACCCCACTTCTCTCTCAGATTCTTCCATAAAAATTTCTTCTGAACAAGAGAGTCATTCCAATGACAATCTTGCCTTTGATCAATCACAATTCTCTCCTGTGATTGAGCCAATTTCAAGTGACATGGTGCATGACACTGTGCTCACCACCCAGGAACCACATCTAGTTGGTCAGGGAATGCATGCTGGGGCATATCCTAATGACACCAACACAAACATGGAGGATTCACCAGTTTTCACTGGAGACTCTGTGCCAAATTCTCCCATCCTTAGGGATGTGGAAATGTCTTTACAGACAAATAGGGCTGATGTTGTAACACATCCCATTTCAATGGAGACAACATCAGACCCTACAGCCATTCCAAGGCTGGAGGAGACTCAAACTCACACATCTCATGAAGTGCCTAGCACTAGCTCTCACTTGGCTCAGGCCACAATGTCAGAATGGCTGAAGCCTGTGCACCATGACAGGCCTTTAGGATCATCATCTGTGCCTTCCCAAATGACAGAAGAAGCTATTCAAGATCTCCATGTGGCACAGATTGATGAGTTCTCAAAGATAGCTCAACATCTCCTCACCTCCAACCTTCCAAATGCTGATTATGAAGCTATCCTGCTATGCCATAAGGAGGATGTTGAAGCTCAACAGGAGAAGATTGTGGATACAGCTGAACCAGAGGGGAATGTGGATGCCTGGTTGGATGCTAAGAGGACTCTCAAGCTCAAGGATGCCCTGGCTTTTGTGAGAGAAGAATACCTCACCTCTCTGGGCTCCAATGCTAAGGATCTTTCTCCTGTTGCCATCTATGAGGCTGTAAATGATGTGTACAAGAACCAGTTGAAGGCTCTGCACTATCTTGGGAAAGGGCTTCAATCAGAGATTTCTTCAATTCAGGAGGAGACAGACAGATCTCTCACTAAGCTCAGAAACTCTTATCTCTCTGATTTTCCCAAGGTGGATGGTATCCTCAAAGAAGTCCAGAAAACCTCCACAAATGTGTCCATGATGGATGTGACTCTTGCCATGGTCACAGACAACATCAAGAAACTGGCTTCTACACTGGAAAATCAAGCAAAAACTACCATCACCACCAATGCTATGTTGAATGTCATGTGGAAAAATCAGTATGGTGATAAGCTGGTGGATGAAGTCCCTCTGTCAGACATCTCCAAATATGACTTTGCCAGGGTCAAAGATCAATCTCTAAACTCCTTCAAGTCTCACCAATTATTCTCCAAGGTGGATGGCTTAGAAAGAGAAGTGGCCTCTCTCAAGGATGAAAACAGAATGCTATCTACATCTCTAAGCCAACTCAATGACAAACTAGATGATCAAGGCACCAACACAACAAACATTTTGCTGGTGCAACAACAAATGATGACTTCAATGATGAGATCCATGAACCTGCCTATTCCTGGGGAAGCTCAAGACATTTTGTCTGATCCCAAGCCTAAGCGGGAGAAAGGAAAGGAGGCCATTGTGAAAAAGAAAGGGGGAGTACCTGCCAAGCAGTCAAAACTTAAGGGCAAGCTCATTGAAGAGACAATAAAGCCAATCAATCTTCCCCCTGTAGAGGTCATAAATGCACAAGGCCAGAAAAGCACAGTCACCACTACCTACTATCCCTCCACAATGCCAAAAGAAATCTCCACTTCTCAACCTGCTCAACCTACTTCCAATGCTCAACCTGCCAAAGCAACAACAATCACAGAGGCCAAGCTACAGGAAGTTGCCAATTCTCACATCTATCATGATGAGGCCTTCCTGGAGTTTCTGAAAGCCACCTACAGAGATGCACAAGAAGATGCAAGAACTTACAGAATGAAGCTCAAGGAAAACATTAAGTACTTCACAGTTGCAGTAAGGAAAATCAAGGATGTCCATCTAAGAGAGATAATCATGGTGTGCAAGGACAACTGCTTGTGGCACCTAGCTTTTCAAACTCTAGAGAAACTGAGTTGTCAACAATAATGGACTTAATAGAAAAAGGTGGGGCTAACAACAAGAGACTGTTTGATGACTTGGAGATGGATCAAGATCAAAGACTGCCTGAGGTTATCTCAAAGCCAAAGACAATAATCTTCCAAAGTCTATCTCAAGACAGCAGCATTGACCAGTTGGTGATCCCTTCAGATTTGACAAGAAAGAATAATGCAAAGATCAACCAGGTGCTGCAAATGCTAAGAGCCAAGAGGGGAGTCAGGACAGCTGAGGAACTAGAGATGATTCACACTCTACAATCTTTTCTGATTCATGGAGTCATTCCTGAATCTGTCAAAGAAAAGAACAAAAAGAAGGATGGAGATGATGATGATGATAAGGAGAAAACCTATGAAAGGAGATCTCAGTCAAGGAGAGATAAGGAAAGGAGCAAATATTCAAAGAAATCAAAGGATGTTGATGATAGCAAGAGGGATGGCAAGGGGGCAAAGGAATCAGTTAAGAAAACAAGAAGTGGAATTCAGCAAGTCAAGGACATTGCTAGTAGTACTTTAACCACAACACAAGACTCTAAGTCTAGGGTGGGTACTGTTAGCAATGATCCTCCAAAATCATTATCCATGACTTCTGAACCTGAATTGCCACAGATGAAAGATGAAGCCACTAAAGTAATTTCAAGAAAACACTTCCACAAAGTCACAGCTAGTGGAGTGTTACAGTGGATGAAGGGGAAAGGAATGAAGCTACTTCCAAGTGATGTGGCACTGAAGACTAATTCTCCTTGTTCCAGAAAGGTATCTCTTGTGAAGCATTTGAAGATCAAGAGTGTACCCAAAAGGATAAGGATAACAAAGAAGACTGGAAAACTCACAAATGTTATTGGCATCAATGTGCTTCCACTAGATGAGGACTATGATGAAGATGCCCTAGCATTTTTGAGGGCTCAAAGGATCTTTGAAGTCAAAGTGAAGTTGGATCATCTAGAGATCAAGTACACTGATGGAAGAGAAAGGATAATGAAGCAAGGAAGCTGGCAATATTTCTATAAGTATGAGCTTGAAAGGATAAATGCCTTACTGAATTTTGAAGAAAAAGATGAAAGGACATGGAAGATAGATATTGCCAGGTACTTGAAGATGCATGCTGATTACGAAGAAAACATGAGGAAAGAGAATGAAGAGAAAAACATACAGAGAGAAAAAGAAATGGCTGAGATGGAGGAGAGGGCTAAAGAGCTAAGGCAGAAAGGGTTGTGCAGGGTCAAGCAAAATCCTTATATTGTGGAGTACAAAAACTCACATGGAGGTCAAAGCAAAATAAGGATGGAGTTTCTTGATTCATATGTAGAAAGTGCACTCAAAGCTGCAATTGATGACTTGGAAGGCTCACCTCTCATTGAAGAACTGATTGCAAGAGAAGAAATTCAAGAAGCCATCATAGACATGAAGAGAAAAGAAGAGATAAGGAAAAAGAAGATATATGATGATTTGCTAGAGAAGCAATTGGAAGCTGAAGCTGCTGAGCAACAAAAGTAATCTGTAAGCTTTCAATTTTTCTATGTAATCAAATTTCTGATCTCAATGTTCATGAATTGTCCTCTCTGTTACTAAATTTCCTTTTATGTAAGTTAGGCTTGTTATCAGACATGAAATTGTGCCTAAGAATCTTACTCACAATTTGGGGGAGATTGTTAGGCTCAAGACATGTCTGAATACCACTATTAACAAGCCTACACTATGTGACTATGTCACACTACATGACCTAGTGATTTCTATCACTGGGATAGAGTATAGGTCTCTAAATGTACTTGTCTTGTTCTCATGAACAATAGCTTTATCATGTATGCTCAGGTTTATAATGAGCTTAGTAAAGTTTCTTGCATCTAGATTGTATATAGGCCATTGAATAATTATCCTGGTAGAAGTTCAGAAGTGTTCATGCAGCAGGATAGAGTTGAATAAGGCTATGAAGAAATAAGTTGCAGGAATTTGTCTAAGGCATTATATAGCAAAGTCAAAAGAAAGCTATGTCGTGAAGTCACCAATATCCATGTCGTGAAGTACTATATCGCATAGTCCATTTTGTACTATGTCGAGAAGTCCTCAAGACACATGTCGTGAAGTGTTGAGGTCAGCAAAGTCAAAAGAGCCTAGATCGTGAAGTCCTCAGAAGCCTTATGTCGCATAGTCATCAAATGACCTATGTCGCATAGTCATCAAATGACCTATGTCGCATAGTCATCAAATGACCTATGTCGCAAAGTCTTCAAAGGCTATATCGCGTAGTCCTCACAAGGGAGATCGCGAAGTCAGGGATAAAGTGGAGTTCACGATATCAACACTTAGCCGTTTATAACAAGACAAATCAAGGTACAGAACCAAGAATCAAATGAGACAAATACTGAAGCATTTGTTCTGGCAAGGTGGTCCAAAGAACAGATGGCGAATCTACAGCTAAACTTGGAGAGAAAGATAAGAGACAAGCAGCTACAGAAACGGGAAAGACTCCGAAAAGCAGGTGGTCCTTCCTGACACAGTGAACTTCTTATGGCAGGACAAGTTGGACTTTCAGAAGGGGTAGCTGTGTAATATTGTGTGTGCCTAGTTTGTATAGGTGAATATATATATCGTGCACACACAACTGTAAGCGGTGAGAGAGATACACATAGTTATTTGCTAAGCTCTTTTCTCTGTAAGCAAGCAAGTTCAAACTGTTCTTGTTTAGAAGCCAGAAATTCGATTGTGAATTTCCTGGAAAGCTGTAGTATTTAATTTTCTTATACAAAGTAGATTAAAGTGATTGTGTGTGTTATTTACTTTCTGCATATTACATATCATAATCACATACAGTTGTTTACTTAGGTTTCAAGAATCTAAAAATATATCAAACTATCCATTCACCCCCCCTCTGTCTAGTTTCTAGTAGTATTCATTTCTAACATTAAGGTTTTTACGTAGAGATGTGAGAGTAATTATCCAATATTAATATTATTAATTGTAATAAAACAAATATGATGTTGATTTAATTTTTTAGATATTTTGTGTATAAAAATTATTGTAATCTTTTATTATTATACTTTAGTCTACATGCTATACACTTAATCAATCAAAAAATAATATTTATTTTAAGACTAATCAGATATCACTCTCAAATTTTTAGACCAATCATATTATAGTAAAAGTTTTTTTTATTTATCATTCTCATCCTACTTCACAAACCATGATTACTTGACAATTCTAATTTTTTTTTTTGACAAACAAGGAGACAATTCTAATTTAAATACAGTAATTACTTGCTATAAACTATCCAGATATACATATTTATTTTAGTTAAATTGGGTTTTGTTAATAAATCACAATTTTATTTAAAATCAACCACAATAATATATCATATTATATAACTGAATTTTCATAAATATCTACTAATCAACCAATTTGATTAGTATTCTATATTAAATATATGATATTTATAGCTATTTATTATTTATTTATTTACATGCATATTACATTAATTATATAGATTAATAGAGACATTCAAGGTTGCAAAAAATGAAAATCTGAACTAATCGGTTGACCCATCAAGATTAAACGGACATAGATTTTTTGATAAATAGAGGATTTCAGATAATCAATAAAATATTTTAGAAGGATTATTAGGGGATTTTATAATAAATTGAATATTTTTATAACAATAATGACATTATTGTATGATTTAAATAAAAGTTAAAATATTATAAGTGAAAACATCATTTCAATACAATCCCCCCTCCTCAATTTATCAATATATAATTTGTTAGCTAAGTCGTCTTTTAGGCCGATTTAAAATATTAAAAATTTGTATTCATTATAAAATTAAAATTTGGAATTATTTTGATTCACAGGTTATTTTAAAAATTATACTTGAATGAACACATCATTTTCGTAAATAATTAATTTTTGAATTTAAAACAAAATTAAATTTCTAAAGTAAAAGAAATAAATTTTAGTACATAATATGTTGCGAAATATTAAAATTTTAATTTATCAATGTGAAAATACATTTAACATATCTTAATCAAATTACATGTAGGGTTAGTGAGTTGGTAACTAAACTGATTATGAGGTTGTTTTAAATTAATATTAACAATATAAATTCGATAAATTACATAAAGTTTTAAATTATTTTAATTCACAAGTAACTTTTAAAATTGTAAGTGAATGCATACATCATTATTTACGTACTTTAAATTTATTAATAAAACATGTATTCACACTAACTTGATAATATATTTTATATTAATTAAAATTTATTACTAACAAAAAAATGTCAATATTTACTTAACAATAATCTACAAGTTCAAAGTTAGTTAAATTTTTGTAAATGAAAAAAATGAAACTATATACTTGATTATTTTATAATAAAGTGATTAATTTTTTAAATCAAGTCAATTAAAATTTATCACTAGAATTTAAAAATAATTATATCATTCTCATCCAAATTTACTAATAGTAGTTAATTTACTAAATTATAGATCAGTTATATTAACATATTCTCTTATTTAGTTATCTTTCAGATATTTTAAGTATTATTTCAAATACTGGCCTATAACCTGGGCAATGCACGGATGAATTTTAGTATTTTTGATTTTTGATTTTAGTATTTTTATATGATTTTTATCTTATTTTATTTGCATTTATTTGTATTTTGATCTTAAAAATTCTTAATATGTTGTCGACGGAATAATATCTTGAACTTTTGAATGTAGCTTAGAAAAATAGATGATATAAATATTTAATAATAATAAGTTGTTGACGGGATTCGAATCTTGAACCCGTGGGAGCATTTTAGATATCAAGAATATAATATATTTTTTAATATTACATCCAACGGTTCTCATTTATCTATATTTACATATAACAGTTATTATTTAGAGGACCAAACTATCAACCAACCAAGGGTAGTTTGCTTATAATAGTGTTTTTATTTGATTTTTTTAGTATTTGTTTATCTTATTTTATTAGCATTTATTTGTATTTTGATCTTAAAAATTCTTAATATGTTGTTGATGAAATAATATCTTGAACTTTTGAATGTAGCTTAGAAAAATAAATGATATAAATATTTAATAATAATATGTTGTTGACGGGATTCGAACCTTGAACCCGTGTGAGCATTTTAGATATCAAGAAAAGAATATTCTTTTAATATTACATCCAACAGTTATCATTTATCTATATTTACATATAACAGTTATTAGCTTAAAACCCGTGCGATGCACGGTTATTTTTTTTTTATTTTTTTAATTGTATTTGTTAAAAAAATAAGTAGGCATGTAAAAATAGCAAAACACTTTTAATTAATTAAAAACATTAAAACAAATTTTAAAATAAATAAGTAAGGGTTTGCTCGTTATATTTTTGCAAAAAGAGGAGTTTTAGTATGGAAAAATAAAAAAATGTAACATATATTTAGGTTAAAAAGGTAAATGCCCGTTATATTTTTGGAAAATGAGGTTTTAAAATTTAATAATTTAAATTATTTAAATATGTTTTAAAATAAATAAGTAAAGAGTTTGTCCGTGATATTTTTAGAAAAAGAATGGATTTTAGTGAGAAAAAAAGAAAAAGTAAATTGAAAAAGGCAATTTTCCGTGATATATTTAGAAAATGAGGGACTTTGTTAGAAAAAATCTATAATGTGTTTTAGCTGAAAAGATAATTGATTATAAATAGGTATTTGATTATTTATATTTTAATATTTTTAGTAATTGCATTTGTTAAGAAAAATAAGTAGGCATGTTAAAATAGGTAAACTTTTAAATAAATAATTATAATATTAGGTTTAAAAATAAATAACTAAAGGTTTTTCCGTGATATTTTTGGAAAATGAGGGGTTTTAGTAAGGGAAAATAGAAAAACTAACATGTTTTAGTTAAAAAAGGTAATTGCCCGTGATATATTTGAAAAAGTAGGGGAATTTGTTAGAAAAAATAAAAAAGAATAATGTATTTTAGATGAAAAAGATAATTGGTTATAAATAGGCAATATTATTATTTAATAATATATTTCTATAAATAAGTAAGGTTAATTAAGTAAAAACACGAATTTAAGAAATGACAATTAAGTAAAATCACAACGTACCATACCGACCGACCAAACTTTTAATGTTTCGTCTATTATATAATAGTATTGATTTATTTTCCATGTGTTATGTTTAGAAGATGAGTTGTTTTAGTTAGAAAATGTAGAAGAGATAATGTGTTTTTGCTGAAAAAGATAATCAGTTATAAATATATAATAATATTACCATTTTATATATATATATTACCTATTTTATTTTCAGAAGATGGGTTGTTTTGGTTAGAAAAATAAATAAAATAGGTAATGCGTTTTAGCTGAAAAAATATAAAATTATATTAGCTTTTTATATATATATGTTGCTCGTGTTACTTTTAGAAAATTAGTTGTTTAAGTTAGAAAAAAATAAAAAAGGTTATGTGTTTAGCTGAAAAGGGTAAGTGGTTATTTATTAATAATTATATATAACAATATTACCATTACATATTTATTTTCCATGTGTTATGTTTAGAAGATGAGTTGTTTTAGTTAGAAAATATAGAATAGATATTGTGTTTTTGCTGTAAAAGGTAATCAGTTATAAATATGTAATAATATTATCATTATATATATATGTTACCTATTTTATTTTAAAAACATGAGTTGTTTTGTTTAGAAAAATATATAAAATACGTAATGTGTTTTAGCTGAAAAAAATAATTGGTTATAAATAAATTGATTATAGATAGGCCCGACCCAAATTATAGATAGGCCCGGCCCAAATACCGACCGATCGACCGACTGACCAAAACTTTTAATGTTTCGTCTTTAATAATATAGTATAGATTATTTAGAGGACCAAACTACCAACCAACCAAATAGAGGCTGATTTGCTTATAATATATACTAGCTTAAAACCCGTGCGATGCACGGATTGTTAATTGTTAATTTTTTTATTATTTTTTTAATTGTATTTGTTAAAGAAATAAGTAAGCATGTAAAAATAGCTAAACACTTTTAATAAATTAAAAGTATTAACGCAGATTTTAAAATAAATAAGTAAGGGTTTTCTCGTTATATTTTTGGAAAAAGGGGGGTTTTAGTATGGAAAAAAATAAAAAATGTAACATATTTTTAGTTTCAAAAGGTAAATGTCCGTGATATTTTTGGAAAATGAGATTTTAAAATTTAAGAATTTAAATTATTTAAATACGTTTTAAAATAAATAAGTAAAGGGTTTGTCCGTGATATTTTTAGAAAAAGAATGGATTTTAGTGAGAAAAATAGAAAAAGTAAATTGAAAAATGCAATTTCCCGTGATATATTTAGAAAATGAGGGACTTTGTTAGAAAAAAATCTATAATGTGTTTTAGCTAAAAAAGTAATTGGTTATAAATATGTATTTGATTTTTTATATTTTAATATTCTTAGTGATTGCATTTGTTAAGAAAAATAAGTAGACATGTTAAAATAGGTAAACTTTAAAAAAATAATTATAATATTATAGGTTTAAAAATAAATAACTAAAGGTTTGTCCGTGATATTTTTGGAAAATGAGGGGTTTTAGTAAAAAAAAATAGAAAAACTAACATGTTTTAGTTAAAAAAGGTAATTGCCATGTTTGAAAAAGTAGGGGAATTTGTTAGAAAAAATAATGTATTTTAGGAAAAAAAGGTAATTGGTTATAAATAGGTAATATTATTATTTAATAATTTATTTTTATAAATAAGATTAATTAAGTAAAAACACGAAATACAGTTAAGGGCAATTAAGTAAAACCAAACTTTTCATACCGACTAACCAAACTTTTAATGTTTCGTCTATTATATAATAGTATTGATTTGTTTAGTCTTTTATTTTCTTTTCAACTAAATTTTTAGTTGTCGTTGTAAATAACCAGACAATCAAGAAAAAAAGACATCGTCTCTTCAAACATAGCACCTCTACGTGTGGAATTAATAAGTCAATTATTTCGAATGACACTTCTTCAACCGGTAATTACGTAGTTAAGATAACACATGTTTGTAGTTTAAAGAATATTACAAATCTCAAAAGTTGAGATCTTAATGTGGCATGTAACTTATTCTTTATTTCGTTATCAATTAAGTGCAATCATTAGACTCCACAATTTTTCAATGTTGAACTTTAAAATCTCAATGCAGATGGAGGCTATATGTCATTTATGAGTTTGCAGTGTTGAAGATGTGACCCATGCGCGGGAGAACTCTATATCATTAACCATACCTATAAATCCAAATTTGGCAAATTTGTTTCAAACCCAAAGAAGAGTCATCATGTTCAATAAATCAAATGCTTTGAATAAATTTTTCTTCTTATCATCTTTACCATAATTATATATAATTTTATTAGATTTAGAATGCCCATTTATATTAATAATTCAAGTGAAGCAGTTCAAAGATTGTGAAGATTGTGAAGTGAGGCGGTCAATATCAGCAAAAATTGACGATTACCTCAGTGATCAGAATCTAAAGGTAATGACGTAATAAATACAAAATCCTAAAAATATAGCGTATTAAATGTAAGATTAAAATTTATTCTAACAAATTTAAAAACACCGTCATAAGAAGAAAATGAATACCAGTATAATATCCTAAAAATTTGAAATCACCATAGGAAAAAAACCCGGATATTCACTCTTTGAATGATCGAAACTTTGTCCGTAGATATATAATATACTTCACCTTGAATGTGATAAAATTAGTTTAAACTCTAGAGTTTCAATGCCCTCACAAGAATCTAAAATCATCTTATATAGTGTTGATTCCGCCATGGTGAGCGTGACCAATTAAAATGATTAATTATGATATTTTCCAACATCAAATTCCTTTCTCATTCTTAATACCCAACCGTTATTTTTAAGCAGGTGCCTGATTCAGCTAAAAATGATATTTTATTAATAACAATCTAGATTCAAAATCGGGAACAAATAAACGTAGATCTACGTCAATGATAATGAAGTCAATAAGAATTATAAATCTAAAATAATTTAGGACGTTCCACAATCTTATTAATTTAAAATTTGATATTACATTTCGAAAAAATATATATTCTTATATGGTATTTTAATGTTATTTTGTTATGATGATAACATTTTATTTTTTCGTTTAACCACTGTTTTGTGCATTGAATATTTTATTTTTAATTATAAATATTTATTTTCTTGGTAAACAATAATACTTATATCTGTTAATACATGCACGCCTAATTAGATAAAAAAAACACTTAAATTACACTTTACAGCTGCTACACATGGATTTATTTGGACCAGTAAATGTCATGTCTATTTCAAAGAAAAGAGACTGCCTTGTGATTGTGGATGATTTTTCAAAGTTTACATGGACATACTTCCCGCACTCTAAAGATGAGGCAAGTGAAATCATAATCAATCACATCAAGGCTGCTAACAATCATCCTGATCTCAAAGTCAGAAGAATCAGGAGTGACAATGGCACCGAGTTCAAGAATTCAACAATGAGGCTATTTTGTGAGGAGAATGGAATCATTCATGAGTTCTCTGTAGTAAGAACACCACAACAAAATGGAGTGGTGTAAAGGAAAAACAGAACTCTAATTGAGGCGTCAAAAACAATGCTAGGAGAATCAAAGTTACCTACATATTTTTGGGCTGAAGTAGTTAACACTGCATGTTTCCCTCAAAATATCTCTTTGATCAATCAAGCTAAAAGGATGACTCCATATCAGCTGCTCAAAGGAAGGAAACCATCCTTGAATTTTCTACATGTCTTTGGATGCAAATGTTTTGTATTGAGAAATCAAGGTGGAAATCTTGGAAAATTTGAGTCAAAGGCAGATGAAGCCACTTTTGTGGGATATGTAGCTGGAAAAGCCTACAGGGGTTTCAATCACAGAATCAACATTGTTATGGAATATGTACATGTTGTTTTTGATGATGCCAGAATTCAAGGTCTCACTGATGAGGGTTTTCATGAAACTCTCAGGTTTGAGAATGAGGTGGAAGGTCTGTGTTATGATGATGAAGGTGATGATTATGAGGATGAATCTGTCTCTCCAAGAATGATTATTTCAAATATGGATAACTCAAGTTTAAATGAGCCATCCATAGAAGGGACAATTGGAGCATCCGTAGGAAGCCAAATTGGAGCATCCATGGGAAGCCAAATTGGAGCATCCGTAGGAAGCCAAAATGAAGCATCCATAGGTAGTCATTTTGAAGCATCCGTAGGTGGATCACAACACAGGGTTACCACTCCAATAAACTCAGGGGGAGTTTCTCTGAGTCAAGGATCAACCTCAATTCCACATGATCATGCTTATGAGAATGATGTTACATCTTCAAGACCTACACCTGCAACAAGAAGAAAATGGACAAGGGATCACCCATTTGAACTGATCATTGGTGATGCATCCTCAAATGTCCAAACTAGAAGAGCTACTCAGGATGAATGTTTATACAACAACTTTCTTTCACAAGAAGAACCAAAGAAAGTTGAGGATGCTCTTTTAGATCTAGATTGGGTGTTAGCTATGCATGAAGAGCTAAACCAATTTGAAAGAAATAAAGTGTCGAAGCTGGTACCCAAACCTAAAGACAGAGGTGTTATAGGAACAAAATGGGTATTCAGAAACAAGATGGATGAAAATGGCATTGTCACAAGGAACAAAGCTAGATTGGTTGCTAAGGGCTATTCTCAAGAAGAAGGAATAGATTATGATGAAACATTTGCCCTTGTTGCTAGATTGGAAGAAATAAGGATATTCCTAGCCTATGTAGCTCATGCCAATTTCAAGGTCTATCAAATTGATGTCAAGAGTGCCTTATTGAATGGGGAATTGGAAGAGGAGGTGTATGTCAGTCAACCTCCTGGTTTTGAAGATCCAAATTATCCATAATTTGTCTACTTCCTCCTCAAGGCACTCTATGGACTGAAGCAAGCACCTAGAGTATGGTATGATACTTTGTCACAGTTTCTCTTAGAGAATCACTTCACTAGAGGTATTGTTGACAAAACCCTTTTCTTTAGAAATGTTAATGGCTCTAGTTTACTTGTTCAAATTTATGTAGATGACATAATCTTTGGGTCTACAGATGAGAAGCTTTGTAAAAGGTTTGCCAAACTTATGCAAAGTAAATATGAAATGAGCATGATGGGTGAACTTACCTATTTCCTTGGCTTACAAGTTAAGCAAGTGAAAGAAGGAATCTTCATTAGTCAAACTAAATACATCTTTGAGATCTTTTAAAGAAGTTTGATCTAATGGATTGCTCTCCTGCTAAAACACCCATGCCAACTGCCACTAAGCTTGAATTGAATACTAAGGAAAAATCTGTGGACATTTCAAGCTATAGAGGCATGGTAGGCTCACTTTTATATTTAACAGCTAGTAGACCTGATATTATGTTTGCTACATGTCTATGTGCTAGATTTCAGGCTGATCCTAGAGAGTCTCACTTAATTGCTAAAGAGGATTTTCAGATATCTCAAGGGAACACCAAACCTTGGCATTTGGTACCCTAGAGAATCTGGTTTTGATCTAATTGGTTATTCAGATGCAGACTATGCAGGTTGCAAGATTGACAAAAAAAGTACAACAAGCACCTGTCAATTTCTAGGAAATAAGCTTGTTTCATGGTTCAGTAAGAAGCAAAATTATGTCTCTACTTCTACAGCTGAGGCATAATACATTGCAGCTGGAAGTTGTTGTGCACAGATTCTCTGGATGAAAAATCAACTAATAGACTATGGTCTAACAGTTAATAAGATTCCAATTTTCTGTGATAACACTAGTGCAATTGCCATAACTGAGAATCCAGTGCAACACTCAAGGACCAATCACATTGACATAAAGTATCACTTCATCAGGGAACATGTGATGAATGTTACTGTGGAACTTCATTTTGTTCCAAGTGAGCAGCAAATTGCAGACATTTTTACCAAGCCACTTGATGAATCAACATTCTCAAGGCTGGTAAGTGAGCTAGGTATGCTTAACTACTCTTAATTTATTTAAACGTCTGATAATTTGTAATGTAGCCAGTGTCAACATGATTTTCATGAGAATGAAAACTCTCTGAAAAAGAAGAATTTTGTCTAAGTCAAAATTTCCCCCTCTACGGATATCCTTATCCATTGATGGTCATTTTTGACACTGGATTTTCTCTACATCTACGGATATTGCTTTTTACTCCTCTACGGATGTCGAATCTCAAAAGGTAAAATCCTATCCATAGATAGTGTAGTTTTAATCGTAACCGTTAAAGTCACAATCATATCCGTAGTTACATGCGTACAGTACGTGTATGTAATTGCAGTAAATTCGTGGCTTTAATTTTTAAACTCATTACTTTTAAACAGTTATTTTCCTGCCCAATCAGATAATTTCTTTCAATTATTCTGATTTTCTTAGTGAATTATTTTGGGGGAGTATAAATTGATTTTTACTCCTAGTTAATCATTTTCTATCAATTTCCGAAATTCACTAAGGCAAGAACTCATCTTCTCTCTCAAAGCAAAAATCTCTCTCTGTAATTCCAAGCTTAACATCAATGCACCAACCAACAAGACTATGTCTCTCACTGGTTTCACATATGAGAAGAACAACTTCACAACACTGGTGGACTTCGATGAGAAGAACGCATCATATCACACTATGATGAGGTTTCTCCAGAACTTCAAGCTCTCAAAGACAATGTTCGAAGCCCCCAAACTATACTTCGAGGTGATTGAAGCTATCTGAGAATCAGCTATGTTTGATTCTGTCAATGCTACTATAACCTTCGTTCTTCAAGGTAATGAATATGTGATAAATAGTGATGTCATTACTGCCGGCTTGAATTTGCCTGAAAACAATAGGTTAGAAAGGCATAGTGATACTGATATTGTTAACATGCTAAATTCGATTAACTATGCTTTGCCTACGGGTAATTTAAGTAAGATTCTTAAGGAATGAAGCTTTTTCTTTGATTCCATCCTTAAGGTTTTCTCTGGTAAAATTAGCAACTATGATGCAGTTACATTTTCTATTCTTGACATTGCCTATATGCTTCTAGTTGATAGCTATTATAACCTAGGATCCCTAATTCTATTTGAACTAGGTGCTAAGCTAGGAAATAAAGCATCTAGAAGTAAAAATGTATACTATGCTAGATTTATCATGTTGCTAGCTAACCATGTAGAGAGTAACATGGTGGTCCAATTCCCTGCAAACTCCAAAGATTGTTGGGTTCAAAATAAGAGAGTCCTTGAGGACTTGAATAGGTTGAACCACAACAAGGAGGTACAATTGGTGTATCCACCAAATTTCATTGCAGCTCAGGAGGCACATGTAAGTCAGGTAATCTCCTCAATTGTACCTTCCTCCATTGTTATTTCTTTGATTTCTAGTGCCACCATGGAGGCTGGAACTGTCCAACAGCCTCCTACCCAAGTGGCCACCTCTAAAATTCCAAAGTCCAAATCCAGAAAGCCAACCTCAGGTGTCTCTCAAAAGGCACCTGTTGTAAAAACTACCAAAACCCTTGAGGGGAGTGTGAAGGTGGTAGTAAGTGGTGAGTGAAGGGGTGAACATCAAAGAAACCCCAAGAACAAGGAGGGTGAGATTAGTGTGTCCCATCCAAGCCACCCTGTATCTTCTCAAAAAGATACAGTGGTTGAAAAGGAAGTTATCACATCCCTAGTGGCACCCTCCCAAAAGGATGTTGCTATTGAAAATAGTCCCCATCCAGGGACACAACACAAGAGGGATAGAGATACTAGAAGCCCTACAAATACAACCAAGACCTATAAAAGGAGAAAGAGGTCTAAAACATCTGGGGTTGCACAGGGATCACACACAGTGCCAATGGCACCATCACAAATTCAGTTTGATGTGGCTCCAATAAATGTGGAGTCACAACCCCATTCTCTACTCATTCAAACTCACACAGAAATCCCAAGCTCACCTACTCTCTCTTTGGAGGTGGACATGATTCACACATCCATTCCTGATTCTCCATCTTTAACCTTCTTGGAGAAGCCCCACTCTGAAATTGGTGGTCATCATCTTCTAAGACTTTGGCTCCATCTGTGGCTCTCAATTTAAAATAAATCTCCGCAGATTCAGCCATAGTCTCAATTTCAAAAGCTACTTCTTTTTCTTCATCTACAGATATCTCTCATCCGTTGATGGGTGTTTGTCTGTCTACGGATATGCCTCAAATCAGCTATCCGTTGACTTATACTTCTACTGCCTCAACGGATACTCCTTCCACACTTGCACTTCAAACTTCAAATATTACAACTTCCAGTGTGGATGAGTTAGTAATAGTTCAAACACTCTTAGGATTGAGGGAAGGGAGTGAAGCTATTGAGAGTGAGGGGTTGGCTTGCAGCCAGGCAAAAGGAGAGGAAGAGAAAGAGGGGCAGACTATTTCTTCCAGTCTCATAAAGTGAGAAATGAGAGTTCCAAATTAGTATGTTAGGTCCTGATATGTTTGTAGAAGGGGGGTTGAATACAAACAGTACCGTTTAATCGAATTTGTATTGATAGTAGATTTAACAATTACAATAACAAATTATCTGCGGAATAAAATGAAACAAGATTCAAGTTAAATAAAACTCTATTGAACTTGAAGGGTGTTACAATTCCGTGTACAGATTACAGAGTTCTTGTTAAAACAAATCTAGAATAAATTCGACATGAATTTATCTATATTTGTAATAAAAGGATCGAATACTAAAAAGTAGTTCGATTGAAATTCTAGGGATTATGATCCGCTAGATTGTCAAAGTAGTACAAGTAATTGAATTCTAGTTGATTGAATGTAACTTTGCTGGCTAGAATTTATTACAAGAATTAAATGGAGCTTTGCAGTTGGTTCGCTTGAAATGGCAGACGAGAGTAAATGAGAAGCTGTGTTCTTTCTTTCTGTCTCTTTTCAAATGTTATGTTTTTGTTTATTTTTGATCATGCATTAGTATATAACACAAGTCAACAGAAGCATTTCCACGCGCCAAAACAATTTCCATTTAATTTGATTTATACTAATAGTACTAACCATTTATGCATGGTAGTACTATCGGTAGGACTATCAGTTTGAACTGGTAGTACTATCGGTAGTACTAACACAGATAGTACTACTAGTACAAATCTGATAGTACTACTAGTATAAATAGAATTAGGATAAAACAGATTTAATAACTTCTACATTTAATTGATTTAACAAATGAATTAATTCTTTTAGAATTAATTCTCTGATTAAATAAATTAAATAAATGACTCAAATAAATTCATAAATAAATTAATTCTGGAGAATTAATTTATATATTAAATTACTTAAGATCTAGATTGATTAATTTAATATATGAATTAATTCTGAGAGAATTAATTCATAGATTAAATTAATTATCTTATAGAATAATATTAAAAGAGAATTACACTAATTCTTAGAACCACTAAAATTGATGACGAACTTCCACTGGATGACGTTGACACTCCATGTACTGTCTGGTTCATGAATGACTAACTTTAATGGTTGTTCTTCATCTTTAACTTTAAGCTGTGATTCTTTACTCCTTCTATTTAAACAAAGGACTGTAACCTGTACTTTTCTCCGTCACACTTCTGAAATCTCTGTCACTTTTAAATAGTTCCACTTCCTTGAATACTTCACTGATGCTTGAACAATAAATTGAACTTCTTTCAATGTAGACTTACTTCAAGACTGTAGATGACTTTAATCTTCATTCTCTTGACAGATATAATCTTCTGAGATTCCCGTGACATCTGTATTTATTATTTACTTATTACATCTTGGTTTATGTTGAGTAGAATCCTCGGTGTTTACAAATAGGCCTAGACATATGCCTTTCAATCTCCCCCTATTTGTTTGTTAGACAATAACAACCAAATACTCTAGAGGATAACTCAACTAAAACAAGAAAAGAGAAGACTTTTAAGAGCCAAGCAAATAATAAAAAGTTCTGGATTAAATATAACAAATTCCAGATTCAAACAGTAAAGATAAATACAAGATAGATGTTCCTCTAGTCTGAACAAATGATACATTTTCCTATCTTGATTTACCTAGCTCTAAACATTTAACAATTAAAAATTGAGCTAACTACATCATGCCTTTAGTCTCTAATTTCACCTTCTTCAGCTTCTTGCAAGGTGACTAGAAGATCTTTGTCAAGGACACGATCACTTTCAGAAACCACACCACTTGGCATTACTGGTTGAGTGGTGATCTTCTTAAATATGTTCTTCATCTGAGCATACCTTGGAACTTTCTATGTGCAGTAGTCTGAAATCATATCAGCAACTTCAGACTTCTCTACAGTAGTAAACCCAGAAGTTCTCAGAAGATTCTCCAACTTCACCAGTTGCATAGCAGTCTGTAGCTTCATGGAATCAGGATCCAACCTTACAGTCTCCAAAGTTGTACCTCTGTAGATTTTGACTTCATAAGGAAAGTGTACAACTTGAGGGCTGGCCTTCATAGCAGAGTCTCTCAGCCGGTCATAAAGAAGCTCGTTCAAGCAAGAAGATCTCTTTACCTTACTCATTAGAATCCACAATTCAGAGAGAGATCTTCTTTGGAGTAGTTCAAGAGAGACGGTGAATGATCCTTCAAGAGCACTTGAGACATAAATGTACAGTTCTTGCCTCACTTGATCAAATGCAGACGTAATCCTTAGAATATCTTCCTTCAATGCCTTCATGTATAATGAATTGTCTGGATTAACAGTTCTGATCTTCTCAAGCAACTTCAGAAATGTAGCATCATTGTTTGTGCCTCTCTGAGGGATATCAAACATCTCCCTTGCTTTATCCCAATTGCTTCCTTGCTTCATCCTCACATCCAATCTCCTTTCTTTGACATGAATACTATGAAGACGTTGTTTGTCTTCATGTTCAGCCTTTTGAATCTTTAGCTTCTGAGATATGATGTCGGAGACCTTAGCATTCTCATCCTCATTTCTCCTTAACTCTGATTGCTACTTCTTCAACTCCTTTTGAAACAAAGGGCCAGGTGTATATAATTCAGCTTCATCTTCCCAATCATCAAAGTTGGCTGCCTCCTCAACCTCCTCCTCACCAAAAGCTTCTTCAGGTATGGTCTTCCCAAGATCACCAGATGTGTCAAATTGGAAGTCATCCTGTTCACCGTGGTAGTAGTAGGCATCATCAAAGACAGTCTCCTCCAATGATTGTTTCCCTTTCCCTTTATCTTTTCCAGAAGCTCCTCCAGCTTCTCTATCTTCTCCTTTCTTCTCCTTCTCCCCCTTAGTTGAGGAATCCTTTACAGTTTGAGCTTGAGAAGCTCTAGGATTCACCTCAGATGTTCCCCTTATATCTCCTCTTTCTTCTCTCCTCTCTCCTCCATCTCCTCCTTCATCAGCATCATCATCCTTATCTTCATCATCACCCTCAAAAAATGTTCTTTGTTGTATTGTAGGTTGATGTGAATTCTTTATCATATTATACAAGTGCTTCATACCTTCATTCAGATGCTCCATTCCACCTTCAATTTTAGAGAATCTTTGATCATTAAACCATTGATTTTCATCAATAGTTTGCTGAATAAAATCCACTTGAGCAGTAATGGCAGCAAAGTGATCAACATTTGACGTTGTAAGATCAGAGACGTCCGCAACCAAAAGTACTTGAGATTGCTGAACAGCATTGATCTTTGGTAGGAGAGTAGTCTTCAAGCTTTCAATATCATCTTTAATCAAACCCAGCTGATTTGTTACAGAGGTGGAAGAAGAAGACCGTTCAACCACTTGTGCTTTAAGAATGTCCTTCTCAGCCTGGGTTTCTTGCAGTTGTTTCTGTAGAGTAGCTATCTGAGCTAACAAAGAAGAAATGTTTGTGTCAGTGTGTGCACTCACTTCAATTTCTCTCAGTGGTGTTTCACTCAACTCACGTGCTTGTGTATCGCTCTCTGTTTGATTTTGATCTCTAATCACTAGCTGTCTTTCCAAGTAATCAGATTGAGTACCTGCAATAGAAATCACCCTAGCCCCTTCAAGAGAGGCCAGTGGTGGTGCAATGGGAGTTCGCAAATCCTGATCCCTGGTTGAGTCTGTCAAAATATTTGACATTGTATACTGAATTGCTTCAGAGACAGACTCACCAGGTTGCCTTTCACTTTCTCCAGTAAAAACTGTGAGTGAAAAATCCCTTAGGGGAGCCAGAGATGTTCCCTCTGGGAGGGGAGAAAATGATTCTATTAAAAGTGGCAAAGAATCAGATTTTCCCTCTGATGCATGTAAAGGCACTTCTACCGTGACAATGGTAGGCACTGTATCAGATCCTAAGTGCTCTCCTAACAACGTGTCCTGAGTTTATTCTATTTGGATGTCTTCTCCCATTGTGAGTAATGGGAGAGTGCTTGACTCATTACAGGTTGCCAGGGCCCGATGGCGAATTTCAATAGATTCATCCTGTTGAGAGGATGTCTCCAGAGACTGTTCAATGGCCATTTCAACGTCCATATCCTGTTGGGAGGACATGGATGGGCTTACAGATGTCTCCCTATAGGTTTTTCTTTTCTTTAAAGGTGGAGACAGAGTTGTGGGTGCACTCAGTGTTTGTTCACTACTAGACCTTTGTCTTATCATTAAAACAGATCCAGGTTGAGAGGTTAAAGGATTAGACACTGTATTTGGCTCTCTGACCTAGGAAAGAGATTGTGGTTCTACAACCTCTTGGTCTGTCCTATCAAACACTTGGGTTTCAGCAAAGGTGCCAGATGATCCAGAGATAGGATGTATTACCTGTATTGGCAGTTCCTCTGAAGTTCCAGCTGCAATGACTAGTTGTTGATCAGGAGCAAAAGGTTCAAAGGTAGGTAGGTGAATGAACTGAGCCATGAATGGACTTACAACCACTGGTGTTATGTTCAATTTTTGAGAAGTGTGGAGTCTTTGATAGAACTTACTAGCAGTAGTAGGAGAAGGAACAGATACAACATTTAAAAACAACTCCTTGTGAGCATCAGATAACACATGATTGATTAAGATAGTGAGAAATCTAGGATAGAAACACCTGACTTTTCTACCACTATCATGATCAATCCTGGCATTAGATACTCTCCTAACTATAAGACTCCAGATAAGATGACCAATGTTAAGTCTAACATTAAACACAATAGCATAATCAATGTACTGCAACAAAGATGGAATATTTTGAAAATTGCTTTTAGTACAATTGCTGAAAACCTTAGCTAAAGTATCAAATAAGACATCCCATTCACAGACTAAATTAGCTTTACTGAGTTTGGGCAACTCCAAAGGACCTTGATAATGAATTCTGTTGAAAAACTGAATTAATTCAATATTAGAAGGAGTCCTATCAAAGTTGTCCCTAGGAAGTTGAAAAACTTCACAAAACAAACCCTCAGTAATAGTGTATTGTGTGTGCTCAATTGTGAAAGAAATAGAATTCAAATCATCAGAAATTACAGCACTAGAACACAATAATCTCAGAGGTTCAACCTTTAAATCAGCAGATAAACATATAGCACGACTAACACAACACTGCGAATTTAAAAACTGAATCCAAGGTCGAAAACGATCAACCGGGCATTTCAAAGGATCAAAATACCCAATGTAATTGTTTTTAACAACCTCAAAATTCTGAGCCATAATTTACTAAGTAAGAATTAACACAGAAAAACAAAAATTCAACTAATTATGAATAATTCGAATTTAAGAATTTTGAAATTAATTAAAAATTAATTAAAAATTAATTAAAAACCCAAAATTTCAAAGTTCTCCAAAAATTACCAAATTTTAGTATGTTAATCCTTGACACAAACCACACACACTACTATTTTTAAAACTCAAAAATACTCTCTTGATCACTAAAAACGACTGAAGAAACCTTTGAAATTCAAAAAACTCAAAAACTAAAATCTCAATGAAACTTTGATTTTAAGATATTGAATTAACGGGCTTGATTAGATGTGTTCAGTGATGGTCTTAGATTCTAAAACAATTAAGAAACGAATCCGAAAATTGAAAAAGAAATGGACAACAATTCGTTTCTATGAATAAAAGAGAGAGAGAATGAAAATTCAGTTAAGTAAAAACTTGAACTGGTAGTACTATGGTGAATAAGTAAAAAAAAACGTATATGTATATTAATATGTGATAGTACTCAGTAAAAGAAAACTCGGTAGTACTATCAGAATTAAGAATTAAAAAGAAAAGAAAAACAAATAAAAACAAATAGCTAGTAGTACTATCCAAAAAGCACGGTAGTACTATCAAATAAAAAAAATATAAAAAACAAAAAAAATGCCTAGTAGTACTATCCAAAAAAGACTACGGTAGTACTAAGAAGAAAAACACTAGCAGTACTAAGAATTAAAAAGAAAAAAAAACAAAAAACAAATAAAAACAAAAACTAGCAATACTAATAAAAAGAACTGGTAGTACTATCAAGGGATAGTACTACCGATAGTACTACTAGTTCAAAACTAGTAATACTAACGAAAATTACAAATAAATAAAAAGAAAATAGCTGAGAATTAATAAACTTTGCAGAAAATGAATAAAAATGCATGAAAAATTAGTACAAGCCTAGAAAAATTCATAGAAAATTCCATAAATCCTAGAAAAATATGCAGAAAATTATAGAAATGCATAAAATTAATATAAACCTGCAGAAAAATTTAAACAACAACATTTACAATCTGAAACTCATCTAAATAATTCTGAATAAATATATTTTCAATAAAAATACATTTCTCCACTTAAAAAATATGAGAAAAATATTTTTTAAAGAAAATAAAATATTCAGAAACATTTAAATTAACAAACAAGCAATTTCAAACAAGAATGAGCAGTAATATCACTTATTAATCAACAAGAGAAAATGATTTTTGTTGAGAACAAACATAACATATATATTATCAATCACTAAGACTGTTTAACATACCCAATTTACCAACTAACCTGGTAAATGTGGATTCATCAACAGATTTAGTGAATATATCTGCAGTTTGTTCTTCTGTGGGTACAAAGTGTAACTCCACAGTTCCATTCATGACATGTTCTCTGATAAAATGATACCTAATATCAATGTGCTTCGTTCTCGAGTGCTGAACAGGGTTGTTGGAGATTGCTATGGCACTTGTATTATCACACAAAATGGGAATTTTGTCTAATGCAAAGCCATAGTCCTTTAATTGATTCCTAATCCATAAGATCTTAGCACAACAGCTTCCAGCAGCAATATATTCAGCTTCTGCTGTAGAATTGGAAACTGTTTGTTGTTTCTTGCTATACCAGGAAATCAATCTACCTCCTAGGAATTGACAACTCCCAGAGGTACTCTTTCTATCCACAACACTACCTGTATAATCAGAATTTGTATATCCAACAAGGTTAAAACCAGAATCTTTAGGGTACCAGATACCTAAATTAGGTGCACCCTTAAGATATCTCAAGATTCTTTTAACAGCAACGAGATGTACATCTCTAGGGTCCGCTTGGAACCTTGCACACAAGCATGTAGCATACATAATATCTGGTCTACTAGCAGTAAGATAGAGTAAGGAGTCAATCATACCTCTGTAGCTTGTAACATCTACCTTGATAGAGTTGTCAGAATCTCCAAGTTTGATGGCTGTTGAAGATGGAGTCCTTGCTGATGCTGAATCCTCCATGTGATACTTCTTGAGGAGTTCTTTGAGATACTTGGATTGACAAATAAATATACCATTTGACCTTTGACTTACTTGCAATCCAAGAAAGAACTTCAGCTCACCCATCATACTCATTTCAATCTTACTCTGCATTAGCTTAGCAAATCTCTTACAGAGATTATCATTAGTAGACCCAAATATGATGTCATCCACATAGACTTGGACTAATATCATATCACTTTTGTATTTCTTTGAAAAAAGAGGTTTGTCTATGATACCACTAACAAAACGATTTTATAAAAGAAAACCAGAGAGAGTGTCATACCATTTCCTTGGGGCTTGTTTGAGACCATAGATAGCCTTGAAGAGAAAGTACACAAAGTCCAGCAACTCCTGATTTTCAAAGCCAGGGGGTTGTTCCACATAAACTTCTTCATCAAGCTCACCATTCAGGAATGCACTCTTAACATCCAATTGATAGACTTTAAAATTGGAATAAGCAGCAAATGCTAAGAACATCCTGATGGCCTCAAGTCTAGCCACTGGTGCATAGGTTTCATCATAATCAATGCCTTCAGCTTGTGAATACCCTTGTGCAACCAGTCTTTCCTTGTTCCTTGTAACAATGCCAGCCTCATCTAGCTTGTTCCTGAATACCCATCTTGTACCAACTACTTTCTTGTTCTTTGGTCTGGGTACCAGCTTCCAGACTTTCTGTTGTTCAAACTGATTGAGTTCATCTTGCATAGCAAACACCCAATCTGGATCAGTCAGTGCTTCCTCAGTTTTCTTTGGCTCCATTTCAGATAGAAATGCCGAATAATGACATTCATTCTGAGTTGCACTTCTAGTTTTAACTCCAACACCTGGATCACCAATGATCAGCTCAAAAGGATGAGCTCTATTCCATACAGTCTGTCTTGGAAGATTTGATCTTGATGATTCGCCTTGAAATTCACTTTGATGTTGTGAGTGACTAGATGATTCTTCATTTGCTCCCCCTGAGTTGTTGCTTGATTTCCTTGATGATTCTTCTCCAGTGTTGGTGGTATCTCCATTGTTACCAGTGTTTCCACCACCACCACCATGATCATTATCATCATTGTTATTATCATTACCAGCAATAACTTCAGGTGGGGCTGCATCATCTGATTCTGAGTCTGGCAAGTTATCAAACTTCAGCTTTTCAGATGAGTCTTCTTTTTGGATATTAGGGAACTTAGTGTCATCAAAAGTAACATTGAAACTTTCCTTTACTGTGTGACTGCCAACCAAGTAAACTCTGTAAGATCTTCTGGAATAACCAAAAAAAAATAGCTTCTTGTGCCTTTGCATCAAACTTGCCACGTTTCACATTGTCATCTATAAGCACAAAGCATTTTGCTCCAAACACATGAAAGTACTTGACAATTGGTTTCTTGTTGTTCATGATCTCATAAGGAGTCTTCATTAAGTCCTTGTTGATTAAAGTTCGATTCTGAGTATAACAAGCTGTATTCGTTGCTTCAGCCCAAAAGTACGTTGGAAGTTTAGACTCACTTAACATAGTCCTTGCAGCTTCAATCAATGTACGATTCTTTCTTTCCACAACTCCATTTTGTTGAGGAGTTCTAGGGGCAGAATACTGTCTTGTTATTCCTTTATCAGCACAAAAGTCATTTAGGATTGCATTCTTGAATTCAGTACCATTATCTGACCTTATGGCTCTAACAGGGAATCTAGAATCCAGCTCAATCAACTTTATATGGTCAATCACCAGGTGTGGGGTCTCATCCTTGGAATGTAGGAATAAAACCCATGTATATTTTGAAAAGTCATCGACAATCACAAGTGCACATTGTTTCTTTGACATGGACATCACATTAACTGGACCAAACAAATCCATGTGCAGTAGCTGAAGTGGTTCAGTTATTGAGGATTTGTCAGTGCCCTTGTGAGAAGCTTTCTTTGACTTTCCTTTCTGACATGCCTCACACAGTCCTTCCTGTGTAAATTCCATCTGAGGAAAACCTCTAACCAATTCCCTCTTGAATAAAGAGTTCATGGTTTTGAAGTTAAGGTGAGACATCTTCTTGTGCCATAGCCAACTTTCATCTGATGAAGCTTTAGCATAAAAACAATTAACTTCATCTTGGGATCCGGAGTGCAGATCAGCTATGAACAAGTCACCTTTCCTTACTCCTTGAAGAGCAGGCTTTCCATTCTTCTTGTGAAGGATCTGACACTTCTCTCTTTCAAAGCAAAAAGCATATCCTATGTCACAGAAATGACTGATGCTGAGAAGATTGAACCTCAGACCTTCCACAAATGATACATCTTCAATGATAACATTTCCAAACTTCAAACAACCATATCCTTTCGTAATACCCTTGCTGTTATCTCCAAAGGTAACTACTGGGCCAGCTTTCTCAACCAAATCTGATAGCAGGGCTCTATCTCCGGTCATATGCCTTGAACAACCACTGTCAAGAATCCACATAACACGGTTTACCTGTTTAACTCCCTGCAATATCAAATTGATTAGTCCTTCCTCGGAACCCAAACTTGATTGGGTCCAGCATACTTAAAGAACTGGCCTTTTTCAGGCAAAACAACCTGTTTAGCTACAACTACTTCAACCTCTTTTACAAAAGAGCGTTTCCATTTATAGCCAGCCTTAACACATTTCTGAGTAGGCTTAGGGATAAATCAATCCACTCTAGTCTTAGGAGGACTAGTAGTCTTAGCTTTAACATGCTTCTTATTATTAACATGTTGACGTGGAGCAGTCTTATCACTAGATACATGCTTACTATTAAAATAAGCATACATAACATTGAAAGCACAAGACATGCAATTAATCACACCACATGATTTATGAGAAGAATTAACAGCAGGCATGTTAGTTCTACAGTTGTTTTGATCCAACTTATGGATATCTGATTTAGTCTTTTTAGTTGCAAAAACTTTGACTGGTTTATCAGACATACACTTGTTGGACTGTTCAACTTCAAAAGTAAGATCTTCTTCACGAATCTCCTCTGCAATGATAATAGAGTATTCATTTAGAGTATCTGCTTGGGACTTTCTAAAGAAAGGTTTATCAATACCCTTAAGCACATCAGGAATACCCCTTTCTTCAGGACTGACTCTATTAGGGGTATTTATGCTTAATTTACCAATAGACTCATTATAGTCATACCCTATTCCTACGGTCTGACTAATACTTTGTTTATTGATAATTTCTTTAACAGTCTTACAAGAGTTGAAGTAAGCATTAGCTTTAGTCTTCAGCTCACTAATCTGATCCTTGAGAATGGTTTCCAGTTGAAAATAACATTTAACCCTATTCTCAAGAAATGCTATTTTCTCAGTAAGTTCATCCTGATTAACATGCACTAGTTTTAATTCTTTTACCTCTTGTTCAAGAGCTGTGTTCAAAAGAATTATTCTATCATTTTCAGTGCATGCACAAGAAATAGTACCACTAAGATGACGAATCATTTCAGTGTCAGTGAACTTTACCTCTGACATGTATGCTGATGAAGTGCTTGCCTCTTTAGCCACTAAAGCAAGGTTCCCAATCTCACCTGCTTCTTCATCACTGTCAGTGTCATCCCAACTCTTACCTTCAGCAACATAGGCTTTCCCAATCTTGTTCTTCTTGCTAGAATCAAATGTGTTTCTTGTCACTTGCTTTGGCTTTCTGCATTCAGTAGCAAAGTGACCCAACTCATTACAATTATAGCATCTGATTGTGCTCCTATCCACAGTTCCAGTTTTGTATCCACCCCTTGTTCTACTTGAAGAGGAAGATCCGCCTCTCTGAAATCTGGGCCTGAACTTAAGATTGGGATTCCTCTTGAATCTGAACTTCCCAAACTTTCTGACTATCAAAGCCAAATCACCATCCCCCAGCTGATCAAGTTCCTCTAAAGAATAGAAGTCACCACCAGATTGATCAATGGATGTTAATCCATATTCAGCATCAATAACATTCATGTTAGAACTGGAAGGTTGAACATCCTTCACTTCCAGTTTCTGTGGGACTTCAGCAGCCAATGCAGTAGAAGTACTAACTATCCTCCTAGTTCCATATAACTCATCCTGTTGAATCTGCAGTAGGGTACATCCTAGCAGTAGGGTACATCCTAGCAACCCTAGTAACAATCTGATTCTCTATAAGTTCTCCCTCAATAATCATAGGGACTTTGGGACCATTCTTCAGCACATCAAAGTATTTAGCATTAGCAACTTTAAGAAATAGGAGCATTTTCTTCTTCCACATAGGATAATGCTCCTTGCTGAACATGGGGATTTTGACTGTACCCACTTTCTGTGTAGTAGACATCTTTTGAGATTTTTAGGAATAATAAAAATTTCAGAGTTTAAGAAAAAATCTCAAAACAATTGGATCTTTGATTTGTATATTAATCAAAAGGCTTTGATGCCAATTGTTAGGTCCTGATATGTTTGTAGAAGGGGGGTTGAATACAAACAGTACCGTTTAATCGAATTTGTATTGATAGTAGATTTAACCATTACAATAACAAATTATCTGCGGAATAAAATGAAACAAGATTCAAGTTAAATAAAACTCTATTGAAGTTGAAGGGTGTTACAATTCTGTGTACAGATTACAGAGTTCTTGTTAAAACAAATCTAGAATAAATTTGACATGAATTTATCTATATTTGTAATAAAAGGATCGAATACTAAAAAGTAGTTCGATTGAAATTCTAGGGATTATGATCCGCTAGATTGTCAAAGCAGTACAAGTAATTGAATTCTAGTTGATTGAATGTAACTTTGCTGGCTAGAATTTATTACAAGAATTAAATGGAGCTTTGCAGTTGGTTCGCTTGAAATGGCAGAAGAGAGTAAATGAGAAGCTGTGTTCTTTCTTTCTGTCTCTTTTCAAATGTTATGTTTTTGTTTCTTTTTGATCATGCATTAGTATATAACACAAGTCAACAGAAGCATTTCCACGCGCCAAAACAATTTCCATTTAATTTGATTTATACTAATAGTACTAACCATTTATGCCTGGTAGTACTATCGGTAGGACTATCAGTTTGAACTGGTAGTACTATCGGTAGTACTAACACAGATAGTACTACTAGTACAAATATGATAGTACTACTAGTATAAATAGAATTAGGATAAAACAGATTTAATAACTTCTACATTTAATTGATTTAACAAATGAATTAATTCTTTTAGAAATAATTCTCTGATTAAATAAATTAAATAAATGACTCAAATAAATTCATAAATAAATTAATTCTGGAGAATTAATTTATATATTAAATTACTTAAGATCTAGATTGATTAATTTAATATATGAATTAATTCTGAGAGAATTAATTCATAGACTAAATTAATTATCTTATAGAATAATATTAAAAGAGAATTACACTAATTCTTAGAACCACTAAAATTGATGACGAACTTCCACTGGCTGACGTTGACACTCCATGTACTGTCTGGTTCATGAGTGACTAACTTTAATGGTTGTTCTTCATCTTTAACTTTAAGCTGTGATTCTTTACTCCTTCTATTTAAACAAAGGACTGTAACCTGTACTTTTCTCCGTCACACTTCTGAAATCTCTGTCACTTTTAAATAGTTCCACTTCCTTGAATACTTCACTGAGGCTTGAACAATAAATTGAACTTCTTTCAATGTAGACTTACTTCAAGACTGTAGATGACTTTAATCTTCATTCTCTTGACATATATAATCTTCTGAGATTCCTGTGAAATCTGTATTTATTATTTACTTATTACTTCTTGGTTTATGTTGAGTAGAATCCTCGGTGTTTACAAATAGGCCTAGACATATGCCTTTCATAGTAAGTGAGGGTGTGAGGGGTGTGAGTCAGGGGGAGCCCCTGATGCAAGAATAGAGAGAAAATGAGAGAAAGGCAGGTACAGGAGAGATAAGGATGGAAGATACATCCATTGCAAATGAGTTAATGGATGTCAATGAGGCAGACAGGGAGAGGCTGTTCCAACTTGAATATCAAAATGAGTTGGATCAAGTCAACCTGAATGCTGAGACATTTACTCATCCTGATCCAGCTTATCGAGTCTTGGCTGGACATGGCAATGTGGAGGCAGAAAGGATGTTGCATTTGGTACACACTACTGAATCAATGTCTAGGGCAAAAGAAGCAATCACTAATCTGCCTCCAGGAGCTGGTGAAGATTTTGAGTATGATGAAGACTCTGAAGACCTGGAAGAAGACTCAGATGGTGGTGAAGGAGGTGATGAAGGCCCTTCCACCTCAGGAAGCACACCAGGTTGATTGTTTGACACATAAGCCAAATCTGATGCAATCAACCTGGTGATCTTAAAGGAATATCAAAAAGCTTCCACTGAGTTTCAATCAGCTAATCTATCCCAGGAGCTCATCCCGTCCAAGTTCATAAAAAACCTCCAATTACAGAAGATGCAACTTCTACATCAAAGGACACAGACAGATGAGGTCAAGGAAATCATTGACAATGCCAAAGACATCATTAACAAGAGACTTGATACTGCATTCCATCTCTCCACCATCAGGACTATTCAAAGAAGAGTTGTTGAAGAAAACACTCCATCTAAGAGTGTGGAATCTCTATCAAAGAGGGTGGATAAAATGGAGGAGAAGCTGGATCTCTTCCTGGAGCAACAAAAACTGCAGACACAACTCCTCCAACAACTGCTGCAGGCCCCTGGTGCGACTCAAACCCTTGATAATAACAAAAAGGGGGAGAGTACACTAGTGGTCTATGAACCAGCTAGGATGGAAGTGGTGAAAGCATCTACTGAGGGGGAGATTCTAGAAGTAATAGCTAATCCAAGTGAATTCCAATTCACTATGGTCCCTCCAGTCTCAATCAAACCAGGAGAGTTGGATTTCTCTGGTCTAAGTGAAGAGGAGGTGCTTGCAAGGAAAAAAGAGGTATCTAAAGCCAATGAAGCCATATAGCAAAGAATTCTCAACACAAAAAGGTTGATCAAAGAATCAATCTTTAAAGCTGTGACTTCAACTCCCTTCACAACTACAGAGCCTGCCAGTACTACTACAATTCTCAAAGTTCTTACTCCCGAGGTTGAGCTCCCAAAAAGTTTCGATGATGCTGAGCCATCTCTCTAAAAGGAGTGTGAAGGCATATGGAGTGGTAGGTTTGGTTCTCCAACCAAGAAGCATATCAAGAATAAACTCCAAGTGGATTTTCCACTTCCCAAGCTAGATGCTTAGAAACTCTTGGGCAAAGACATCAAAGCATTCAAGGAGACTATGGATGTGGAAGCCAGACATGGGATGGCTGTGATCATCAGGAATGGAAATCCAATTCATATAACAATCAGTCATCCCAGGTTTGTGGAAGCTAAAAGGGAGGAGGTAGCTAGACTTGCAAGAGAATCCAATCCTGAGGGATATGAGTCTACTCCTGAAAAGCAGGCTAGACTGGCCCAAGAATTGATGAGGGAAATGGAAGAAGATAGTAGTGAGGCTGTAGAGGAAGAGGCCCCTACTAAAAGAAAATTAAACAAAGGGAAGACAATGCCTAAGACAAATCCTATTGCCAAGATGATAAAATTCAAATCCAAAAGACCCGTCTCTCCAGAAAAACAAGAGGAGATTGGGAAACCAAAGAGAAGGACCTTCACAATCGATGATATCATCAAATCCTCAAGCACCCTAGTAGAGCCCAAGGAAGAGTCCATGGAGTCTAATAATTTGGTATTCCCAAAAATTATTTTGGAAGCTAAAAGGAATAAAAGAGCAATGGAACCAAAGTAGAAAACTCCAAATGGGCCAATCAAACTTCAAATTGTACCTCAAGTTGTCAAGCCAATAGAAGACAAAGATGATTTTATTTATATTGCTGACATACAAGAGTTTACAACATTGGATCTCTTCCTGGATGAAATTATTGAAGTAAGGGGCATTGACAAGCACAAGAATTTTCCAGAAAGATTGGTGTTTGTCTACAAGGGTGGAGTAGAAAGGACATGGCCCTTGCAGAGAATTCTGAATGAAGGATATCCCACATTGGTCAAAGTTTTTTCAAGCTTCAAGAGCTCAAAGGGATTTTCTCCAACTGCAAGGAGCCTAGTGATGAGGAAGATTGAAGGGATAAGAGCTAGTTGGAATCAACCTGAAAGCTTACCAAGGAAATTGAAGATCCCATACAATGGTCAAAGAATCCACCTCCAACCTTACTGGATGATGGAGTTCAGAGATAATGAGGGATGTAGAAGATTCTTCAGGCTAGACGACCAACTGTCTAAGGCTAGTTCCCAATACCTTAGGTGGTTGCAATCCAAGCTAGATCCAAAGATAGTTGAAGAAGACACCTTCTACAGGAAGCTTCAGGAGCAAATTGAAATCAACTATGTCAGGCAAGGAAAGAAGAAGGTTCAACCTCCAAGAGAGAAGAAAAAGAATTAAATCTGCTCAGCCTAGAGGAGCACTCTCTATGTACATTTCTCAACTCTTCAGCATTTCAAATAATGCAACTTAATACAATTTTTACTGTTTACTGTTTATTTTTTAGAAGTGGTTTTGTTATTATCAAGGCTCTTAATTTATGTTTGATTCTCAACCGGGCATAAATTGGGGAGATTGTTAGGAACTATGTTGTTTCTTGATGATAACTAGATTAACTTAGTGAAAATTGTATAAGTAAAATGCAGCCTTCAATGGATAGCATGCTTTTGCAGTATCCGTAGAAGGGTAGCTTATCTATGGATAAGACTCAGTGTAACATGCTTGTGTAATCCTGATGTGTATTCCTGATTTGTAATCCTGATGTAGAAGTTGAAGTATTAGTTTTTAGGCTGAATAAGTCATGTTGACTATTAATGGATATGTAGAATATGGAGGCTAATTGTAAATAGTCTATGCCTTGTAATTTTACATAAGTGAAATTAACTGTCTACGAATATCAACATTAGCCTTCTACGGATGTGGACAATGTACTGTCCACGGATATCAGTACTAGCTGTCAACGGATGTGATCAAGATACCTTCAACGGATACAACTCAAATAGCTTCTACGGATACACACTGTACTTTGTGAAAGGGACAGTTTAGACAGTGCACATGGGTTGACAGACTTCACAGAGCATGAAAACCAGCATTTCTGGTAAAGTCACGAGAAGAAGAAAATTCTGTTTTGTCTGGTCAAAAGTAGCATTTCTATAAAAGACAATCATTCAAGAAGGGCAAGCTACCAACACATGGACCACTACCCAGAATGGAAAAACAAGAATCTTGAACAGATTTACTTTTTGTATTATCGACTGTTCGAAATATCTTGTAAACTTGGGATATATAACCAAGTGAAGCATTATTATAGAACGTGAGAAATCAGTTAGGCAATTTACAGATCTCAAAGCAATATCTTTTGTAAATTGTTGAAGCTAGAATAGTGTGTATGAAGCTGTGTGTTTATTCATAAACATCACAGAGATTCCTTCAAATAAAAATCTCTTAGGTGGATAAATCAATCCACCTGAATTTTTAATTCTTGTGTTATCTTATCTTGGTTATTTTTCTGTTCTTGAATTTACTTTCATATCTCTACTGTCAAGAACTAAAGAATTTTTAAGGATTGTATTCAACCCCCCCCCCTTCTACAATCTTGATTCATTGTCTGGGAATAACAATCTGATTATCGATCCTCCAATGTCACAAATGTGACGCCCCTCCAAACCCGGGGTACAGATTTGGGGAGACACTCGACCAACGAAACACAATATACCTGAATATAACACATGCATAATAATATAATAACATAGAATACCCCTTATCCAAGACCGCATCCAGATGATGGCATGAAACAAGCTTCTAAGTCATAATTATTACAAACCAGTTTTCAGAGTTATTACACCACTTAATATACAAAGCTAGACATCTAGTCTACCTTGCTTCAATTCTAAAAATTTCAACTCCATTTGATCTCGCATAAAGTCAGGAAAATACTTCTCTAAAAACAATTCTGTAAATCTCTCCCACGTAATTAACCCTTCAGGTTCTAAAGCCTTACTAGTTTCCCACCGATAACTTGCCTCATTTTTCAGAAAATAACTAGCATACTCAGTTTTCTTTTCTCCCGTTACCTCTATCAACGTAAAAGCTTTCTCCATTTCCTTTAACCATGCCTTTTCCTCATCTGGATCAGCAGATCCCTTGAACTCTGGAGGTTTTGCTGCTTGAAAAGATTTAAACGTAACCACGGGTAATACCTGCTGGTGTTGCTATTGTTGATGCTGATGTTGCTGATGCTACTGCTGTAATAACTGCTGTTGGATCTGTTGTTGTTGTTGTGCTAAAGCAGTAGTTTGTTGAGTGAGGGTGTTCAAAAGCTGTATTACAACCGGATCTGAATGACCCGTTGGGGGTGTATTCTGTTGACCTTCTTGGTCAGTGGAATTATTCGCACGGGTATTTCGTCTAGGAGGCATATTGCTGATGAATAAACAATAACTGATTTAATCAAATAATTCATAAATGGAAGAGAAAGAGAACACAATTGGTAGAACCATGATTTACGGATTTTCAACGGCGTAAGGGTACACTCGTTGCACAAGTAGAATAACAATTACAATATTGAAAATGAATAACAAGAGAATAATAACAGTTCTACAAAAGATGGTTATCATAAATATATACATAGATTCGATACAAGCGTAGAACACTTTCAAAAGTAAAGTGTGTCACATAGTCCTCCACTAGGATCCATGACCATCTGGGCCTTAAGTTATTATGACCATAAATATGGCCCGACCATTACTGGTCTCATTTTAAAACATGCCAATTCTATCACAGAGTATAAGCAATAACATAAATAACAAGATAAGTACACAATGACAGGGTGCAATAGTTGCAAAAGAGCTTCAACTATTCAATATCAAATGAAGTCCGAGAAATAGATTCAGAATGGTTTCAATGGTACAACGTACTCATTTAAGAAAGTCAACAATGGTTATCATCAATATAAACTGAATTGAAGGTGAAGGTTTCTGATATCCAACACGATTGTGGTTTAAATCAAAAGTTAGGAATATTCAAGGAAATAGCATCAAGTGCTCAATACAGGTGAAGATTGAATAATCTGAATCGTTCTGATGGTAACATACATGTAATTCTGAAGAATAATAACAATTGAATCAACAAGTAAAGGCACAGATACTTGCCTGGTCTACTTAGCTGACGGAATTCTACCGAGCTCACTCTACCTTCTCCTTTCCCTTGCTCCGGGAACTTGATTCTATAATAAACAACTCATTACAGTAAGTCTAACTATCCTCATTCTATCCTCGATATATACTTATAACCATTTTTACATTTAAACAAGTAATCGGGTTCCTATCGGATGCCCGATCTATTTTACGGTAATTAAAACTCAAACATTAGCCCTCATACGGGCATTTACGGACTATTAAAACACATTATTCAACTCATATAAACCATATAGCACTTATAAATATTTTTAGAACAATATTCGAGGCTTATTTGAATTTAAATAAGCCACAAATAATTTTTAAATCAAAAATCGGATTTTTAATCCCAATATAAGTATTTAAAAACAATTAAATCCATTAATATAAAATTAATTGACAATTTATAAATGCTCAAACTATTTTTAAATAATTAAATCAAGCTAGAAAATAATTAAACCTAATTTAAATTAATTAAATCTAATTAATAATTAATTATTAAGAATTAAATGATTAAAAGAATTAATCAATTAAATAAATAAATTAATTATTAATTAAAAATAATTAAAATAATTAAATTTAATCAGTTTTCGAATTTAAATAAATAAATAAAAATTTTCAGAATTTTCTGAATTTAAAAATGTATTTTTTTTAAATTAAAAATATGATTTTTGTAAAATTTAAACTATTTTCGAATTAAATTTAAAAATAAAATTCAAAAACAGTTTTCTAAAAATAATTTAGGGTTTCGAAGATTGAAACCAGGTCAGGAAAACGAGTTGCCAAGAACAAAAAAGGGTCGCCAAGAACAACCCGCCGGAAACTGGGTTTTCCAGAATCCGGCCGGTCATCCGGCCACCGGATTCCGTTCACGGCCAAAACTGTACCAAATCATACGTTTCTTTGAGGGTTTCTGCTCTAAACTTCACAACCAACATAACTAACATAAAAACACTGCCAAAACAAATCGGAATCGTCCCAGAAATCCGGTCAAACAAACCGGGTTTGGGTTTTTCGGCCAAAACTCGATCTCACTAAATCTTACATGAAATTCTAAGTTCTTGGTGTTAAATCAAAGCTGTGAACACACAGAATCAAACCCCTCTATCCAAAATCATGTCAGATCAACAAAAAGAACGGACGATTAAAAAGAAAGTTCAGGTCAAAACCCGAAAATCGAATTCTTAAAAATTGAACATAAACATAAAATTAAAGCATGAATTCCTACTAATTAGAACTCTAGGAACATGTTGGAAGCAATCAATTGAACGGAGAATCAACAGAATGAAAATCCCTAAATTTAATCAAGAACCCTAATTTAATTCGAATATTGAAAAATTCATATAAAATCGAAAAATTAACAGATGATATGGTTGGAAGATTCTGAAACAAGAGCTCAAGATCTTTGATTTGAGTACTTGAACTTGTGATTTGGATATCAATAACACAATCAAAATTGATTTTGATTTTCGAGAACACGAAGAACACGGTTCGGGAATTTTATATTTTTGTATATTTTTAATACGGATTATATGAAGTATAATGTACAATTCTCCTTTTTATACTTAGTGAAAATAATACCCTAAACGACATTTTTGGATCGATATTGATCCACTGGTTCGCTTTAAAACCCTAATTTAGAAAAATACACGTTTTACGAGGTGATAACTATCCAAAAAAACTGATAGTTATCCAAATCAATACTTATCATTTATATAACTAATGCTCAAGAATACTGGGGCTATAACAGATGTATTATTGATACGGACGATATATCATTTGCCCTAAAAATTAGGGTTAGGGTTTGGAATAATTTTTCTCTTTCTTTGAATAAAACAAATACTATTGATAGTATCGGATAATAAGGGATATAATAATACGAAGAAATCCTCCGATAATGATTCAGACACGAATGACGAAGGAATAATAATGATGTACAAAATTTCAACGGGACCCTTGAATTTTCAAAACGGGGCTCAAAATTGAAGATATTTTCAAATGACAAGATATTTGAACGGGGCTTCCGACACACCAATTTAGCACATAATCACTTAACAACCTTTATCATTAAAACTCAAAATACTTCACAATAATTATTCTACACATATAATACAATTTATATTATTAATAAAGTTCACGGATCTTACAACAAACTAAGGGACGAAAGAAGCAAGGAAGATATAAAAGTGGTATTGAAACGTCAACTTCAAATACCAAGCAAAGAAAGTGCGGAAAATGTGGGTTGATAGGAGAAACCATGATAGAAGAAATTGTACGTTTGAACCTGGTCAATTCAAGTAGACCAAATTTTATTATGTAATATTTGAACCTAATTTTAAATATTCAATATTATAGAGTACAATTTCGTATTAAAGCTAAATTGAATTCATTTAAATATACCCAAAAATAGTAATTATAATTAAAAAAATAATGAATAAAATAAAACTAAAATATAGTGAATATTACGCGTCAAAATATTACATAAATGTAAAAAATATTATATTTTTATTTTCATTTTAAAAAAAATAAACTGCCTTAAAAACAGGGGAAAACATGGGAAAATAGAGGAAACCTACGTCAACTTCACATGATCAATCAACATTTGTGGAGTTTCATCCTTGGAATGTAGGAATAAAACCCATGTATATTTGGAATAGTCATCAACAATCACAAGTGCATATTGTTTCTTTGACATAGACATCACATTAATTGGACCAAACAAATTCATGTGCAGTAGCTGATGTGGTTCAGTTATTGATGATGTGTCAGTGCCCTTATGAGATGCTTTCTTTGACTTTCCTTTCTGACATGCCTCACACAGTCCTTCCTGTGTAAATTCCATCTGAGGCAGACCTCTCACCAATTCCCTCTTGACTAGGGAGTTCATTGTTTTGAAGTTCAGGTGAGACATCTTCTTGTGCATAGCCAACTTTCATCTGATGAAGCTTTAGCATAAAAACAATTAACTTCATCTTTGCATCCAGAATATAAATCAGCTATGAACAAGTTCCCTTTCCTAACTCCTTGAAGAGCAGGTTTTCCATTCTTCTTGTGAAGGATCTGACACTTTTCTTTATCAAATGAAACATCATATCCTCTGACACAGAATTGACTGATACTGAGAAGATTGTGCTTCAGACCTTCCACAATAGATACATCTTCAATGATAACATTTCCAGATTCCAAACATCCATATCCTTCAGTTAAACCTTTACTGTTATCTCCAAAGGTAACCACTGGGCCAGCTTTTACAACCACATTTGATAGCAGGGCTCTATCTCCGGTCATATGCCTTGAATATACACTGTCCAGAATCCACACAACACGGTTTACCTGTTCCACACCCTGCAATATCAAATTGATTAGTCCTTCCTCGGAACCCAAACTTGATTGGGTCCGACATACTTAAAGAACTGGTCTTTGTCAGGCAAAACAACATTCTTAACCTTAACCACTTCAATCTCTTTAACAAAAGAGTGTTTCCATTCATAACCAGCCTTAACACATTTCTGAGAAGGCTTATATAACGACTCAGAAAAACGCTTGAACAATATTGATATTTAATAATAATTGAAGTCTATGATATGTGAATATTGTGTGAAAGGTGGATATCTGAAAATTTGATGATTAGATATTTACTTGGTGAATGGCATAGATTACAATATATGTGTATGCTTTTGATTGCATATTATATGATTATCTTATTAAAAATCAATTCTTTTTGATCTTTCAGGAATTTTATAAAATCATCGGAGATGCTTTTTATTGTGAAATATTTTTCACAACCTTTATTTTATATTATATTAATTTCTAAAATTAGTGGAGGAATTTATTTTTGGTGTTAAGGATTTAAAACTGATTTTATGAGGTAAATGTCATTTATGTGATTTAAACTTTAAATCTTCATATTTAATTCAGTTTTGATCCTAAAAATATTTTAAAAACATGTATGAGCTTGTAAATCTGTGCTCTATATTTTTAAATAAAGAGTTTGATTTTTAGATGTTAAATTTCATATTATATCTGGGAAATTAAGGTGCGAATTTCCTATTTATTTGAGTAATAAAAATAGTAATATTTATTTATTTTGAGTAAATTAAAAATTTGATGCATTATGTGATTAAATGTTTAAATAATATTATGTGAATATGTGAGGTGGTATTATGTGTTAAAAATTCATTTTGACAATTATTAGTAAATTTGAGCCGGACATATTTGTTTTAAGTAAATTAGTTCAAAATTCATTTAATTATGAATTTTGTGCATTTAAATAATTTTTAGAATAATTTTAATATATAAATGATTTTATGAATTGATTTAATTATTTTAGAGTTGATTTCATTTAAAAAAATTACTTTAATCAGTATCGTATTGGTTCCGTTGATTGCGGTCAGTGGGCTCATTAAAGTATGGAGTTGTTATCCTTATCTACTCCACCTACCGTCCTTATCTTTATGTATACAAACACACACCCACGCAGATACACATACTCACACACACGGCAAAAGAAAAATAGTAAAACAGTTTTTTCCCCCTTCGATTAAATTGTCACGCGCCACCTTCCTCCTCCCCTTCTTTCTCCGTAGCACCACCTCCACTTCCAGTCCTCCTGCACGCCACCGTTGCTGCTTCACAAACCGCGCCGCTGCCGCCCGAATTCAGGCCGCCGTGTTCTGCACAGACTTCCGCCGGCCGCCGCCATTCCCATTGGTTTCCGGCGTCCTATTCCGGCCACCATCACTGTTCTCTATCTTCTAAATTCGAGTTGAGGGTAAATCAAAGCTTTTGATGATTGTTCCTTTGCTTAGTTAATTAATTGATAGTATAAATGAATGTTTTTCTTTTTGTGTTAATTAGTGTTTCGTTTTAGTTAGTAAATTAAGATAATTATAATTCGTTTTCTTGATAAACGTGGTATGGATGATTTCGTTTTTGTGATTTTAGTGGTGATAATCGGAATCCCTTATTGTTACTTCGTTTCTTTGTAAATTGATTATAAACTTGTTTTGTTTACTTGGATTATGTTGTTTATAAGTTGTTTTGTGATATTAATTATAAATTTGTTTTGGTATAAATAATTAATATTTCGTTTTATTTAATAATTCATGATAATTAAAATTCGTTTTGTAGAAATTGTATATAAATTCGTTTTGTGTAGGGATTTGTGATGGGTTATAAATCCGCTTTGTATGAGGTTGGTTTATAGATTGGACTTGTTATTATTATTTTAATATTAAATGATTTGTGCATAATTTTGAATCATTTTATGAATAGTTCGAATAATTAAGTTGGTATATATATAGATTTCAGTGGATGTATTATTTTGGTAATTAATTGATTTAGATGGTGTATATGTATAAATGTTAATGTTTAATTGAATTGGTATTATTTAATATTTTATTGGTTGTGCAGGATTGTTTTAATAAGGAGAGTGTGATGCAGATGTTTCTTTATAAGTTACTTATAATTCTGGTTATGTTCAGCAGAGTCAAAATCTTAATAGCCTATTTATTTTAGTAATTCATTTTAGTATGTTGAGTTGGATTACAGATTGTATTTTTGTAATTTGTCAATGTTTCGAGTGATCGTTAGTTGTGTATTGTAAAGTAATGTATTTAAAGTTTGGTTTTGAGTTGTAAATTAGCGGTAATGGTAGTTTTAGTATTCTGGTTTAAATTCCCAGCTTGGGGATTTGTGTAGTTGATGGTTGAGGTATTTTTGTTGTGTATTTACTATTAAATATACAGGTTATTGTTGTGCTGTGCTATGTGATCCATCATGTGATTGGGGACGCAGCATAGTACATGCAAAATTTCTGGCTAGTCCTGTTTACGAACGGGTCATGCCGAAATTTCGTAAAATCTTTATATTTATTTATTATATGCATTTTATTATTAGTGTTTCAAGGAGTAATTGAATTTGATTTATTTTATTACAGGCTTGACCTGATTTACTTATTTGATTATTTTTGGATTTATGATGAATGTTTTGGTAAAGTATGCGCAACAGAATTTCAGCTTTTGAGATTGATTGTATTATTTGTAAAGGTGTTAAGGATATGGTTGACATTGGTCAAATTGATTTAAAGGGGTAACCAAGTGTGGTATAAACGGAAAGTTATGGTATATACTTATATGTTAAGTGAGTATGTTATGTGAACCTGAATGGCAATGTGTGCTTAAGTGAATTTGTGCTTATTATATGGTTAAGAGTTATAAGTGGTATAAATATTATGTGATTACGCGTTTAGGGAACGTTGGGTAGTTTAGAATAAGGATTAGAATTTTGGGAGGATCTTTCTGCGATAGTATATATACTCTTTTGTAGAGTCACGAGACATGGAACATAGAGATAAAGGCAAGGCAAGGTGAAGGCAGAAATTCAGTGAGTACGGTTTGTTCTAAAAGCTACTTAAGAATCCAGAGAAGTAGAGCCTAGAAATAAAGGCAAGACAAAGGTGGAAAATCAGTGAATCTGATTACTCTTTTTAGCTACTTAAGGCAAGTAATATTAACTTGCTTTCGTATTTCGACTTCTTTCTTTCAGTTTGACATGTATGAATTGCTATCTGGCTTTGATATACTTTTAATTCTGAAAACACATATTGTTCATTGGTAACCCTTACTTCTGTTCATATACCATGTTGCTATGTAAACCCTACTTTCTTTAGTTTTCTTTCCATGAACCTTTATACCTTGATTTCCAAAAGACTCTTTCTTATACAAACATTATAGATACAACACAATGTCTTTTGAACCATATCTTGCTTAGACTTTTCTTCAAACTTTACCCTTATCCTTTGATTATACTTGCATTTTAATGCCTTTTGACCTGAGATTCTTTTACATCAGATTTGAAACCGTATTTATGAACCACACACTTACTTGAATTTGAAGATACATGAATTTTCACTTTTACCCTATACAAGTACTCGTTTATTGATTTAAAAAGGAATTCTTATATAAGGAAGGTTTTAAAGGAAAGGGAATTTCAAAATTTACAATCATTTTCTGATTTATGGTTTTCACGGATTTCTAAGATTTGGAGGCGTAAGAGGCCGAGTGACGCCAGCCCAACACTTTTTAATTATAATGAATGGACTAGGGATGGACTAGTCTAAAGGCCAATGTGTGCCTATTCACTAGTAGAGAAATGACCTACTGCGTCGCACTTTAAGCGTCAGTTCTACAAACAACCGTCGCCTATACATTGTTTATGCGTCGGTTGTCAGCTTAACCGACACATATTATCAATTATGCTGGAGTTTATGCGTCGATTTTATAATTTAACCGACGCTTATACTGCTTTTTAGCGTCGGTCTTCTGATTGCCGACGCCTTTGAGGACTTCTAGCGTCGGTCTATATAGAACTGACGCTATAGAGTGGACTTGTAGCGTCGGTCCATGTAGAACCGACGCTGTATAGGGGACTTCTAGCGTCGCCATTGTGGAACCGATGCTATAGAGTGGTCTGTGTAGAACCGACGCTGTAGACTTGACTTGTACTCATAAAAAAATCAATTGCTTTAACAGAGATTTGAACCCTTGTCATTTGACAGCAAGGGTTTCTATTTGCCACTCCTAACCACCTAAGGTGGGATTGTTTTGGTTTTATATATTGACTGAATTTATTATATACTAACATTTAGCCTAAGGTTAAACACTTATTTCATAATTCTTTCCTGAGTCGCTTCATGTCATGGATATCGGCTATATAAAATTTGTATTAATTAAAAAAATGTTATGAATATTATTTACAAATAAAATTTATAGGTAAATAATATAATATTTTAAAAACTCTATAATATTTTTAAAAATAATGTAATATTTTTAAAAATAATATTTCAATATTCTCATTACACAATAATAAATAATGTGCATTGAATTGTTTTCTTAAAGATACATTTGCCATTCTGACTTTTTGCTAAAAAAAAGGACTAAAAAACTGTTTAGTAAATTCTACAAGCAACTTTTCTGAAACTCATTTTGACTTAAAAGTTATTTTTAAAGAAAGCGGACCTCCTATTATTTTAGAAAAAAGCTGAAATTAGCCGCTAGTTTTACCATCAAACTTCACCGAAATCATTTTTTTTAATATTCTACATCAAAACATGTAGAAGTTCAAATGTATTATTATAAAAAAAATTAAAAGAAAGTTTATTATTAAAAATGCCCTTTTTCTTGTTTTTACTAGTTTTTTAAGTAGATTAAAAGGCATATACAACAGTATGAAAATGATATCTTAATAATGAACAATTTTAGTGGGAAATATTTAATTGGGATTTTAACGGATTTTGTTGGATTTTAGAAATCTACAGATATTTAGTTAGTATTTTAAAAATCATTTAAAATTTGAAGCTATTCAATTTGAAATTTAAAATATCTTTTTAAATTTGGAGGTATTCGATTAGGAATTTGAAAAGTCTTTAACATTTAGGTGTATTTAGTTTGGATTTTAAAAAATTCATTAAAATCTGGTGGTATTCAAAAATCTATGAATTTTCATAGATTTATAAAATGGTGGATTTTGATGAATTTGCTAATCGACCTAAAATTATGAGATTTTGATAGATTTGTGAGAAACATTTCAAAATATGTGAGAATGTTCATCAACTGTACGAGATTTTACATAACTCTGAAAAAATACGCGTTGAATTGAAATAAAAAACAATCTTGTAAAATTTGTAGATTTTTTAGTAACTTATCAAATAATAGAATTGAATGCACCCCTTAAATTTCATATAATTTATATCCATAAATTACAAATGGATCAATTAACAAAAAAATATTACAAACACGTCAAGTCCAAAAATATTAATATATAATTAAATATGTAATCATTAAAACTTAAACTTTTATTAATATTTTTAAGTAAATTATTAAAAATGTTAAATTAGAAAATTGAACTTCCCAAAAATAAGTTTTATTATCATTATTATCTTTTTCATAGCTACCTTATATTTATTTCTGTAAAATAATATGAGTAGTTACGACTGAGAAGTAAAATCAATTCAGATTAAATATAAATTACATGGTAATTTCACCAGCACTTGTCTATCACAAAACTCCACCTCACTCCCACGGCGACTTTCGAATTTCTTTAATCAATATCTTTCCACATGCCCTGATCGATCTGTTCAATATGCCCTAATTTGAGTAATATCTCTGGCTTCAATTTTACAGGTAAAAGCCCTAATTTTTGTTTGAATCTCTTAAGTGCTTCTGTAATTTGGGTAATGAGTCACTATGTGATGTTTAATTTATCTAAATTCACATACTTTCTTATTGTTTGAATCTATTAAGTGCTTTTCTAATTTGCTTGTTCACAAGGTGTAAAAGATATTTTACAATTTAATTTTGGTTACACGATGGAATTGATAATGAGAAACAGAGCAATATGTCAATTGTCAGTTATTATTTTAGGGGTTTCTTGAGGTTCTGTTATGATTTCATTTCTGTTGGATTGGATGATGCTCACTTTGTTGTTTTATTTCGAAATAGGGATGAAAATTCAGCTTTATCTTCCATGTCAAATTATTCAGATCAGAAACCATGTTTACTTGAATAGTGATTATCTCTTTATATTACAATCATATATATATATAGAAATAGATATATAATACATTACAATCACTTGGATAGTAATATTTGCACGACACACAATTTATATGAATGAAGTGGCACTTCTAATTCAATTAATATCCTTTGCCTTCATTTACATGTAACTAAAAGAATGCCAGTATATATTTAAAATTTGGTTGGTATTGCACAGATTGTCATGAGTGCTTCTTTGTGCGTTTGATAGATTTAAAAGTATTAATCACCTCTAAGACATGGAGAAAGTATGCACATGGTCAGATTGTTTCCAGGATCGAGTTTTTCATTCCAGGAACTGCTTGATTGGCGTTTTCTTAAACTTAGAGAATTCTTTCTTGTTTTCTTCGTCAATTGGACATAGTGATCAGTTGTAGCTTTATTAAGAGAATGAAGTTATGGTACTTGTCTATCTAATGCTTCTAGTTTTGTTGTCATGCCTGGACAATGGAGAAACTTTATAGTGCATTCAGATGTATAAGTCTGGCTGCTAAGTTAACACTCTATTGAAATTGGCAATAGTTACCTGAAAGAAATAAAGCATAAGTTTTGTATATCTCCTCATATTCCTTCCATTTAAAGAAGAGGTTGATAGCAGCTCAAGTCACACAAAATGGAAATTGGTGCTTCCAAGTATTTCAGGGTCTTGCTTACATGCAACATCGTGAATATTTTCACCGGGTTATCAAGTCAGGTGACCATTGTACTTTATCAAGTGACAATGACAATGTTGATTTACTGTTATGGTAAGAATCATATTATTTTTGTCGGTTTCATTCTTTGTAATGACAATGTTGATTTACCTTAATGTCGATAATATATAGGCAGAAAACCTTTGCTGGAACTCAAAAAAATTCCTGGACCATGAACTATTTTCTTAGTGGCCTGGTGGATCAGTGTTGCTGTTGCAGGATGATAAATTACATATGGTATTTATCTAGTCCCTCGTAAGGGTTCCTTCCATATACGATTTGTAGGTTCAGATTGAATTTATCATGTCTAGTGATTATGTCCCCTGTTATAGTGTGGATATCTAATTTGTCCACCTGAGTGGTTTAGTGTGGATACTCTGTTATTAGTTTTAGAAAACAGAAATCATAAGAAGTTGGGAAACATAAAGAGGATCAGTTTAGAAAGGTAAAAGAAGTGAGAACATCGAGATTTAGAAATGTGATCTTTTCTAATATATTAGTGCCTTGCAGTGCACTTAAATGACTTAACAACTGATGTATTTTTCCAAACTAATGTGGACTTGTGTTTCTTCACCATGTTATAAAATTAGTTTGCACTGACTTGCAGTAGCCAGTAAACGACAATTTTTTAACAATAGTTAATCTTTAATTTGCAGAACCAATGGCCAGGAAAAGAAGCAGGAGTGAACTTTAGAAGCACAAAAAGATTAAAAGAAGCCGAGCACTCGTGCCGAGCAGGATTATTGTATTGTATCTTTAAGACTTGGGTGTTGTTTAGAGTTTATAATATACATCCATGATTTGATGGTGAGCAAGATGTACACGCTGATGATTTCAGATGATACACTCACAATGTGGCTTCAGGACTTCGTGATGGCATGTACTCTGAGTGGTCAGTGAAGTTGTGCGATTCTCCACCTTGAATATGAAGAGAACTGTAAAGGATTATATAATGGATATTTTCAAGAAGAAGAATTAGTGTATAAGAATGATATTTTCAAGATGGTTGTAGAAGTTGTCCTTATTGGATAATTATAATGATTTTTTTGTTAATAAGATTTCATTAGTTCTTAATTTTTTTCTTACATACAAGGTTATTTTATATAATACTATGGTTGGTAGTGTGGGCAAATATGAATGACATCTGTTTTTTTTTTGAAAAAAATGACTTTATGCGTCGTTTTTTGACAAACTGACGCATCAGACATGACTTAATGTGTTGGTTATTGAAAATGCTGACGCCTTTAACACAACTTTAAGCGACGGTTCTTTAATAGTGTGACGCTTATAACTGACTTTATGCGTCGGTCTTTCTACTGACCGACACCAATAGTAAGACAATAAGCGTCGGCATTTTAGAAAACCGACGCTGTTGGGAGCTGATATGTGTCGCCTAATCAACCGACACAATAGATGTATACCTATAGCGTCCCCTACATATACTACGCCTAAAAACCGACGCCTAAAGCTATTTTTGACCGATGCTGAAAGTCAAATCTGTACTAGTGATTGGGGACCCAATATAAGGACCAGAGGGACTGTGTATCCGGTATGGGGACTTTACGTGGCTGATCACCCGTATTGTTCGGTGCGTTGTGAAAAATCTCCAAATCACTTATTGTTTTTTTCTTGAAATCATATATCTTTATAAGGAAATTGGTTTACCCTTTGAAATTGTATAACCAGTTCATTGTTCTGATAATCCCTTGATATGGATTTTGCTATACTTTGAAATACAAGTTGATATTGAAAACTGTTTTATTATGGTCAATTATTTGGTCATGTTATTGCTTGCTGAGCATTTGGCTCACTCTTTCCCCTGTTCTAACCCACAGTTAAACAAGAAGATGGTACGCACTTTTCAGACAGCTAGGAAGCCTTTCTATAGGTTTATTTTTGGGATGCCAGCTCTAGCAGGTGACGAAGACTTGTAGAAGATGTTTTGTATAAAGAAATGTAGAACTTTTAAGATATGGTTGTTATAACTTTTGGAGACTTATGTTATGTATTTATATTAATTAGATAGCTAATGCTTGTTTCATACCATTAATTGTTAAAGATCCAGGGTATAGTTGGGGTCGTGTCAGCATGTTTATATTATTATTCACAGGTTTATATGTATATAGGTTGTAATGACTCCCCAATCATGACCCCAGATTGGGAGGGCGTTGTAATGTGTCCACTCTAGTTTTGGGAGAACTAACCGTTTTAGATCTAACATACTTCTTATTATTAACATGTTGACGATGAGTAGTCTTATTATCAGATACATGTTTACTATTAAAATAAGCATGCATAACATTAAATGCACTAGACATGCAATTCACCACACCACATGCTTTATGAGACAGATTAACAATAGGCATGTTAGAGTTGTTGTTTTGATTCACTTTATGAATGTCTGGTTTGGTCTCTGTTGCTGGAACAACTTTGACAGAACCCTCAGACACACATTTGTTGGACTGTGCAATTTCATTGACAAGGTCCTCAGTACGCAATTCCTCTTGAATAATGATGGATATTTCATTCAAAGGTTCTGCTACTGATTCTCTAAAGAGGGGGTCTTTAGCACCCTTAAGCACCTATGGTATACCCCTATCTTTAGCACTGACTCTGTTAGGGGTATTGATGCCTAACATTCCAACAGCCTCATTATAGCCAAAACCTATACTAACAGTTTTGCCAATAGCTTGCTTGTTGAAAAACTCTTTAGCCTCTTTACAAGAATTATAGTAGGCTCTTACCTTGGTTTCCCCTTCAAAAATATTATCTTTAAGAATAGTTTCTAGTTGTTTATAGCAATTAACCCTATTCTCAAGAAAAGCTACTCTATCTTTCAGTTCATCCTGATTAATATGCACTAGTCTTAATTCTTTAACCTCCTTTTCTAAGGCAGTGTTCTGAAGAATTATTCGATCATTTTCACTATGTGCACAAGATAAAGTACTGCTAAGATGATATACCATTTCTGCATCAGTAAAAGTTACCTCAGACTTAGAAGATGAAGAACTGCCCTCAATAGCTGTAAGATCCGAGAAAATTTCGTGTTAATATTTGAGGTGAAATGAAATTTTCTTTTCATATTAAAATTTTTAAATGTTTTTATATGTGAAGATGTGTGGGGAATTAGAAATTATTTTGAAAAGGGTGTCATACTATTTTATTTTATTTTATTTATTGAAAAGAAAATTTGGATCGTTCCCAAATTATTCGGGAATTTGGTATATCGTTCGTACCAATATTTCATTCGTTAAAGTGGGAAGTATTCAGAAATATTCGTAATGGAGGTATTTTGGTTCGTATATCTTTTATTAAACGATACTGGTAGTTATCCGTACTTTATGGATGATTATCGTCTCGTAAAACGTGTATTCTGCTTTATTAAAGATTTAAAGCGTTTATTCTGTTAAATTGTATTTAAAGCGATCCATCGGATCAGTATCGATCCAAAAATGTCGTTTGGGGTACTATTTTCCGTTTAATATAAAAAGGCAAATCGTACTTTTTTTTGCGTATAATAAAGCTTAATTACAGTTAAAAATCTAAACACCCCTGAAACGTGTTCTTCGTGTTCTTGAAGATCAAACTCACTTTTGAAAGTGTTATTGGAATCCAAATTTCAAGTTCAAGTACTCAAATCAAAGCTTTTGATCTCTAGTTTCAGAATCCTCAAACCGTTTCAGCATTTGGTAATTTTTCAATTTATTATGATTTTTTGAAATTCGAATTAAAATTAGGGTTTATGTGAAATTTGGGGCTTTTCGATTCTGAGCTTGCCCTTGTGATTTGATGATATGTATAGATTCGTATGGTTGTAAGGATTCCAATTATGTGTTCAATTTCATAGTTTGATTCCCGGATTAGCCAATTCGAAAATTAGGGTTCTTGGGCTCAAATTTGGGGCTTTTCAATTTAGGAATTGTTTGTTGATTTTGATGGTTCCAATAGCTTTATATGGTCACATACAATCGATTTGCATGCTTAGTTGAGTTGTTTTAACCCGTTTTGAGCTAGTTCGATTGTTGGAGTTTTTGTCAAAACTTTGACTCATTCGTACATAAATTCTGTGGATTGTTAGCATATGTGGATATGGGGGTTTGATTGTACGTGTTTCAGGCTTCATTTTGGCATATGGAACGCAGAGTTTTGTGTCGATTTTGTGTTGATCGGAGAGTTGGCCGGAACACCGGCCGGATTATGGAAAACCCAGTTTCCGGCGGGTTGTTCTTGGCAACCCGTTTGTGTTCTTCGTGACCCGTTTCTCTGACCCGGTTTTGATTTCCAAAACCCTAACTGCATTTAAGAAAAATTGTTTTTGGGATTTATTTTAAAAATAAATCGAAAATTGTTTTAAAAATTCTAAAAATCATATCTTTGATTTAGAAATACATTTTATTATTCCGAAACTTTTATAAATTCTTAAATATTTATTTAAATTCGGAAATGGATTAAATTTAATTATTTTAGTTATTTTTTATTAATAATTATTTAATTTAATTAATTGATTAATTATTTTAATCAGTTAATTCTTAATAATTAATTATTAATTAGATTTAATTAATTAAAATTGAGTTTAATTATTTTATAGATGGGTTTAATTATTTAAAAATAGTTGGAGTGTTTGGAAATTGTCAATTAATTTTATGTTAATTGATTAAATTGTTTTTAATCTTTATATTGGGATAAATGATCCGATTTTCGATTTAAAAATTGTTTGTGAATTATTTATTTTCAAACGAGAGTCGAATATTGTTCTAAAATTATTTCTTAGATATTACGAGACTTATGTGATTTATTTATCATAATTAAATGATGATATGTGCTATATGAATTATGTGAATTATCTGGTTGTTGAGTCATAAATGCGAATAATTGTTTGAGACTTGTTTAAATGCTTTGGTTGTGTCTAAAATTATCGTGTAGGGTAGTTGGAATAGAAATTTGTCGGTAATATTAGAAAATGAGATTTACGAGGCCGTTGACTTGGATGTTGACTTTTTATAGTATGGGGATTTTCGTCAAGCGAGTTACGTGGATTACGTATGTGGTTAATTTTGAGGTGACATAGTGCCAAGGGGAGGTCAACACTCGTAGAGGACGTGTGCAAGGATTTTCTTTCAACAAAGATATTGGTAAGGGTGGCAGACACGTGGATTCAAAATGGTAGGAGCAGACTAATGGTATTCCCGAGAGCGTTAAAGCAAAGAAGGACGGAAATAGAGAATCGTGCGATAAGACAGAATAAGGAAGGAATCGTATTATTTCAGCTGTACGAAATAGCTAAGGACCAGAGGCAAGTGTTTATACCCTTGCTTATTAATTGATTGATATTTCCTTGAATTATTATTATGCAATTGGCATACTTTTTCCTAAAAATTTAATGATGACTCTTTTGCATTGAACTGCAAGTATTTTATTTAAAATCGTAAGTTGACGAGTATTCCTTTATACTTTATGAACTTAGATTCATATTTTTATGATTGATTGGAAAGATATACTTATTATATTGAAACGTTTGAAAAGATAGTTATAGGCCGTATACTAAGGCTTTCTTTCAAAAGTCATGATTTAAATATTAGGTTGGAGTATTGCCAACCCTAGATGAGTGGGAACTTGTGAACCCTATGAGGGAAAAATGTTATGTTGGGATTCTGAAGTTGTGATACTTGTTCTACAAGTATTCAATTTTCCATCTTGTACCTATGCAAGCCTTGATTTTTCCCTAATTATAAACTTACCTTGAATCTTTCTTAAAACTCGAACCTAGCTTTCTTGTCAACTGTTGAGGCCATCTAGAGCCTGTTCTTTGAACCCTACTCTATATTGAGCTGTTAGAATTCCTGTTGATATCATATTGTTTGCTTCGTATCAGACTTAACCTTGTTAAGCATGTTGTTGTTGATTCTTCATTATCATTCCAGTTGTGCATCGATCTCGTCGATGTTTATTATGTTGCTACTTGTCATGTGCACTCCCTATTGTGTGTTGATCTCGTCGATACTAGATTATATTGCTATTCCTTATTGATTCTTCATAATTGAACTGTTTCCTGGAACGTGTGTTTTCCAGCAATTGTTGTATTAAGGTTGTCGATTCTTCCGACACCTGATTGTCGAAGTAAGGTTGTCATTTGTGCTGACACCTGACGTATATAAAATAGAATTGGAATGTTTTTCAAATGAGGACCAAATTTATGGTCGAAGATAATTAAGGCCAGGATGACCAATGATCCAGTGGAGGGCTTTGCTATAAGCAGGTCCGGGGTTGATGCGTGGCTGACCATCAGCTCCACCTTTGATTTGAATGAGATAAATAAAAAAATCCAATTCTAACATAAGTTCTTATTCTGAGGTGAGTTACATCCATATGTTTTGTACTTGTGAGTTATGACCTGATTATCAGGTTTATTCGTTGTGTGAAGTTGTTGGTTCGTTGATTAATAATAGTGGTTTCAATCTTGCTGAAATCACTTACTCTGAATACATTTGGATTCCAAATAGTCGAAATCCACTTCCTTGATTCCAGTGGCAGTTGTGAGATATCTATTGAGATGCGTTATAATTATTTCGTATTTTCTACATACTATTGTAGTTATTATTGATTCGGTCACCGTGGCGACCAATATAAATCTTTTGTGTTTTAAACTATTCAGTTGAGAGGGACTAAATGAAAAGTTGTGGTAAACTACTAAACTTGATTTGAGAATTTTTGAAATTACAAATGTTCAAAACAGAAGTTTGCTTATTTGAAAATCCAAAGCTTATTTTGGAAAATTTTATATCATACTTGATAATGCACTTGCTGAGCAATTCTTTCGCTCATACTTGTTTTCTTTATATATATTTTAGCCTGCCAATAAGAAGGTGTATTGGCGAGAGTTGTCCGTGTAGCTGATCAGAGATGGAGAAGGGTGTTAGCGTAAAGACATTTTGATTCAGAGTATTTGGAGCTAGTGATAGGTTTTGTATAGAGATATTTTCTATTGATTATGACGTTGTATAAGTTAGTTGCCTGGTATACTTCTTATCGAAGTTATACTAGTGTTGTGGATTGTATGAAAAGAGTGGTTGTAAAGAAGAAAATTTTTATGTAATGGAATTTTGGATCCTTGTTTCTAGCACTATAACCTTTAAAGATTCTTGGTAGAGTTGGGGTCACAGATATTATTATTGTGTTGATTTATTTTTGAACAGGTTGTTTGAATTAAGGGTGTAGTGTGACGACCAAATCCTCTGACCCCGGATTTGGGGCGTTACAGGTTGGTATCAGAGCAGGGTTATAGTAAGACTAGAAACGAGAGTGTGTAGGAGTGTATATAGTTATATAAGGAACGTCAGAGCTCATTTAGAGTTCGTGTTGGACTATTGGATGTAGTACCAATGAGTGAGTTAAGGTAGGGGTATTTGATTAAGATGGTTGTGCTGAGATGGACAGAACTTCTTACGGTTATAGATGTCTACGGCGGAATCTTCGAGGACTATTACGAGTCGGCGACAACGTACGATATTGATAACTTTATGACGTGGAAAAGAAGGGCGTAGAATCGGAGAACGAGCTATCGAGGAAGTCAACAGAGAAGGCGTATGTGGAGACCTTGGCAATACCTTTCCATCTTATTGAAATATTTGATATTCCTTTAAGCAAAACTTGTGTTGGTGAATATATTCCACCTTTTGACGTTGTATTTGATATTCTTGATCAATCATGTTTGCAATTGCATCAGAGGTTGTTGTGATATCTATTTCAAATTTTTGAGGCCAGTTGAAAATATGCTATTCGAATTCCAACTCCTTCATTCTTCAGGGGTGGATAACTTTAGTTATGACGTAACACTATTTGTGGATACTCCCTTTTTGGTGGTTGTTCTTCTTTTTGGAGTAACACCTTTGGAATCTATTCAATTTCAATCTAAGAAGTGTATTTGGGGTTTCTTATCGAAAGGCCCTGGTTGTTATTCTGACTCTAAAATTCTTTTATATTTCTCTACTCCGACTGAGACAAACAACCCTATTTATAGGGGACACAAGGACTATCTGTCTGTGTGATAGAAGTCTGATGGGACGCCGTCACTTGTGTGTTGTGCAATACAAGAAGGCTAATTACCTTTAGTACTATCTTGATTGAGACACACAACATTGAGTTCATGTGATCAAATTGATCTCTCAGTGATTCTTCTATTTCCAATGATGTTCGCTCTAAAATATGCAGACTTGGTAACCACAATGGTGGGACATTTGCTATGATACAGAACCTTTTCATTTCAACATCATGAATCTTGTTGTCTCTATAATCTTGAAGGTATGCCACCAGGTTGGGAATAAATTACCTTACCTTATTGAACGAAGGAATTGCGATTGAATTATCACGAGCGAAAGCGAGATTTGAGGTGTAAATATCTTCGGTACGAGAATTGGGAATGACGAAGCTTTAAGGTTATTATAACAAGAGATTAACTAGAAGTAATGACTGGAATTAAGATTCGACTAGATTTGATCAAAGAGAAAGGGCTATACTAAGGGAAGAGTTATGTGAAGAGAAATGGAATGTAATTACAGGAAGGAAATGAGAAAGTATGGGGGAAAAGAAGGAAATGCAAAGATACGTAAGAGATGTAAAAGAATGTTAATTTTGGAAATGTCCACATATGTTGCGCAAGCTGATTCTGAGGGCAGAATCCTGTTAAGGGGGGAAAGATGTAAGATCCGAGAAAATTTCGTGTTAATATTTGAGGTGAAATGAAATTTTATTTTCATATTAAAATTTTTAAATGTTTTTTTATGTGAAGATGTGTGGGGAATTAGAAATTATTTTGAAAAGGGTGTCATACTATTTTATTCTATTTTATTTATTGAAAAGAAAATTTGGATCGTTCCCAAATTATTCGGGAAATTGGTATATCGTTCGTACCAATATTTCATTCGTTAAAGTGGGAAGTATTCGGAAATATTCGTAATGGAGGTATTTTGGTTCGTATATCTTTTATTAAACGATACTGGTAGTTATCCGTACTTCATGGATGATTATCGTCTCGTAAAACGTGTATTCTGCTTTATTAAAGATTTAAAGCGTTTACTCTGTTAAATTATATTTAAAGCGATCCATCGGATCAGTATCGATCCAAAAATGTCATTTGGGGTATTATTTTCCGTTTAATATAAAAAGGCAAATCGTACTTTTTTTTGCTTATAACAAAGCTTAATTACAGTTAAAAATCTAAAAACCCCTGAAACGTGTTCTTCGTGTTCTTGAAGATCAAACTCACTTTTGAAAGTGTTATTGGAATCCAAATTTCAAGTTCAAGTACTCAAATCAAAGCTTTTGATCTCTAGTTTCAGAATCCTCAAACCGTTTCATCATCTGGTAATTTTTCAATTTATTATAAATTTTTGAAATTCGAATTAAAATTAGGGTTTATGTGAAATTTGGGGCTTTTCGATTCTGAGCTTGCCCTTGTGATTTGATGATATGTATAGCTTCGTATGGTTGTAAGGAGTCCAATTATATGTTCAATTTCATTGTTTGATTCCCGGATTAGCCAATTCGAAAATTAGGGTTCTTGAGCTCAAATTTGGGGCTTTTCAATTTAGGAATTGTTTGTTGATTTTGATGGTTCCAATAGCTTTATATGGTCACATACAATCGATTTGCATGCTTAGTTGAGTTGTTTTAACCCATTTTGAGCTAGTTCGATTGTTGGAGTTTTTGTCAAAACTTTGACTCATTCGTACATAAATTCTGTGGATTGTTAGCATATGTGGATATGGGGGTTTGATTGTACGTGTTTCAGGCTTCATTTTGGCATATGGAACGCAGAGTTTTGTGTCGATTTTGTGTTGATCGGAGAGTTGGCCGGAACACCGGCCGGATTCTGGAAAACCCAGTTTCCGGTGGGTTGTTCTTCGCAACCCGTTTGTGTTCTTCGTGACCCGTTTCTCTGACCCGGTTTTGATTTCCAAAACCCTAACTGCATTTCAGAAAAACTGTTTCTGGGATTTATTTTAAAAATAAATCGAAAATAGTTTTAAAAAATCTAAAAATCATATCTTTGATTTAAAAATAAATTTTATTATTCCGAAAATTTTATAAATTCTTAAATATTTATTTAAATTCAGAAATGGATTAAATTTAATTATTTTTGATTAATAATTAATTTAATTTAATTAATTAATTAATTCTTTTAATCAGTTAATTCTTAACATTTAATTATTAATTAGATTTAATTAATTAAAATTGAGTTCAATTATTTTCTAGCTGGTTTAATTATTTAAAAATAGTTGGAGTGTTTGGAAATTGTCAATTAATTTTATATTAATTGATTAAATTGTTTTTAATCTTTATATTGGGATAAATGATCTGATATTCGATTTAAAAATTGTTTGTGAATTATTTATTTTCAAATGAAAGTCGAATACTGTTCTAAAATTATTTCTTAGATATTACGAGACTTATGTGATTTATTTATCGCAATTAAATGACGATATGTTCTATATGAATTATGTGAATTATCTGGTTGTTGAGTCATAAATGCGAATAATTGTTTGAGGCTTGTTTAAATGCTTTGGTTGTGTCTAAAATTATCGTGTGGGGTAGTTGGAATAGAAATTTGTTGGTAATATTAGAAAATGAGATTTACGAGGCCGTTGACTTGGATGTTGACTTTTTATAGTATGGGGATTTTCGTCAAGCGAGTTACGTGGATTAAGTATGTGGTTAATTGTGAGGTGACGTAGTGCCAAGGGGACGTCAACACTCGTAGAGGACGTGTGCAAGTATTTTCTTTCAACATAGATATTGGTAAGGGTGGCAGACACGTGGATTCAAAATGGTAGGAGCAGACTAATGGTATTCCCGAGAGTGTTAAAGCAAAGAAGGACGGAAATAGAGAATCGTGCGATAAGACAGAATAAGGAAGGAATCGTATTATTTCAGCTGTACGAAATAGCTAAGGACCAGAGGCAAGTGTTTATACCCTTGCTTATTAATTGATTGATATTTCCTTGAATTATTATTATGCAATTGGCATACTTTTTCCTAAAAATTTAATGATGACTCTTTTGCATTGAACTACAAGTATTTTATTTAAACTCGTAAGTTGACGAGTATTCCTTTATACTTTATGAACTTAGATTCATATTTTTATGATTGATTGGAAAGATATACTTATTATATTGAAACGTTTGAAAAGATAGTTATGGGCCGTATACTAAGGCTTTCTTTCAAAAGTCATGATTTAAATATTAGGTTGGAGTATTGCCAACCCTAGATGAGTGGGAACTTGTGAACCCTATGAGGGAAAATGTTATGTTGAGATTCTGAAGTTGTGATACTTGTTCTACAAGTATTCAATTTTCCATCTTGTACCTATGCAAGCCTTGATTTTTCCCTAATTATAAACTTACCTTGAATCTTTCTTAAAACTCGAACCTAGCTTTCTTGTCAACTGTTGAGGCCATCTAGAGCCTGTTCTTTGAACCCTACTCTATATTGAGCTGTTACAATTCCTGTTGATATCATATTGTTTGCTTCGTATCAGACTTAACCTTGTTAAGCATGTTGTTGTTGATTCTTCATTATCATTCCAGGTGTGCATCGATCTCGTCGATGTTTATTATGTTGCTACTTGTCATGTGCACTCCCTATTGTGTGTCGATCTCGTCGATACTAGATTATATTGCTATTCCTTATTGATTTTTCATAATTGAACTGTTTCCTGGAACGTGTGTTTTCCAGCAATTGTTGTATTAAGGTTGTCGATTCTTCCGACACCTGATTGTCGAAGTAAGGTTGTCATTTGTGCTGACACCTGACGTATATAAAATAGAATTGGAATGTTTTTAAAATGAGGACCAAATTTATGGTCGAAGATAATTAAGGCCAGGATGACCAATGATCCAGTGGAGGGCTTTGCTATAAGCAGGTCCGGGGTTGATGCGTGGCTGACCATCAGCTCCACCTTTGATTTGAATGAGATAAATAAAAAAATCCAATTCTAACATAAGTTCTTATTCTGAGGTGAGTTACATCCATATGTTTTGTACTTGTGAGTTATGACCTGATTATCAGGTTTATTCGTTGTGTGAAGTTGTTGGTTCGTTGATTAATAATAGTGGTTTCAATCTTGCTGAAATCACTTACTCTGAATACATTTGGATTCCAAATAGTCGAAATCCACTTCCTTGATTCCAGTGGCAGTTGTGAGATATCTATTGAGATGCGTTATAATTATTTCGTATTTTCTACATACTATTGTAGTTATTATTGATTCGGTCACCGTGGCGACCAATATAAATCTTTTGTGTTTTAAACTATTCAGTTGAGAGGGACTAAATGAAAAGTTGTGGTAAACTACTAAACTTGATTTGAGAATTTTTGAAATTACAAATGTTCAAAACAGAAGTTTGCTTATTTGAAAATCCAAAGCTTATTTTGGAAAATTTTATATCATACTTGATAATGCACTTGCTGAGCAATTCTTTCGCTCATACTTGTTTTCTTTATATATATTTTAGCCTGCCAATAAGAAGGTGTATTGGCGAGAGTTGTCCGTGTAGCTGATCAGAGATGGAGAAGGGTGTTAGCGTAAAGACATTTTGATTCAGAGTATTTGGAGCTAGTGATAGGTTTTGTATAGAGATATTTTCTATTGATTATGACGTTGTATAAGTTAGTTGCATGGTATACTTCTTATCGAAGTTATACTAGTGTTGTGGATTGTATGAAAAGAGTGGTTGTAAAGAAGAAAATTTTTATGTAATGGAATTTTGGATCCTTGTTTCTAGCACTATAACCTTTAAAGATTCTTGGTAGAGTTGGGGTCACATATATTATTATTGTGTTGATTTATTTTTGAACATGTTGTTTGAATTAAGGGTGTAGTGTGACGACCAAATCCTCTGACCCCGGATTTGGGGCGTTACCATAGCCATAAGTGCAAGATTACCAACTTCTCCATCTTCCTCATCACTATCAGTATCATCCCAGCTCTTTCCTTCTGCAAGACAAGCCTTTCCAATCCTATTCTTCTTGCTTGAGTCAAATGAGTTCTTATTTGCTTGTCTGGGTTTTTTACATTCTGTAGCCAAGTGTCCCAACTCATTGCAGTTAAAGCATCTGATAGTGCTCCTGTACAAAGTTCCAGTTTTATAGCCACCCCTTGTGCTATTAGAGGAAGAAGAACTACCTCTCTGGAATCTTGGTTTAAAATTTGAGATTTGGATTCCTTCTGAATCTAAAGTTTCCAAATTTCTTCACTATCATAGCCATTGACTCATCTTCCAATTGCTCAAGCTCTTCCATGGAATAGAAGTCTCCATCAGATTGACTAGTAGATGTAAAGCCATATTTAGCTACGGTTACATCCTTGTCTGAACTAGAGGGTTGAGCAACCTTCACCTCCAGTTTCTGAGGAACTTCTGCTTTAAGTGCAGTAGACGTACTGACCACTTCTCCTATTCCATAGATTTCCCTTTGTTGAATTTGTTCCAATTCATAGGTTTTCAGTACCCCATAGAGTCTTTCAAGAGAAATCTCACTTAAGTCTCTTGCTTCCCGTATGGCTGAAATCCTGTGTTCCAGATGAATTGGAAGTGTTAAAAGGAATTTCGTATTGATCTAGTTGGTATAATGTTTTCCTTGAAGGTTCAGGTCATTGATCAATTTATTATATCTCTCAAAAACTTCAGATATTCCTTCCCCTGGATTGGACCTGAAGTGTTCATAAGAAGAGGTAAGGATTTCCAACTTGTTCTCCCTTACTTCCTCTGTCCCTTCATTGATGATTTCTATTGTTTCCCAGATATGCTTAGCATCTTTACAATTTAGCACATGATTATGCATAACCGGATCCAGACAGTCAACTAGGATTAACTGCAAGCTAGCATCCAAGGAAGCATCTTCCTTTTCATCAGCTATATAATCTTTAGGTTCTTTGGGATACATCCTTGCAGCTTGAACAACCACATTATTCTCAATGCGTTCTTCTTCAACAACCATTGGAATAGTTGGTCCTTTCTTCAAAACACCTAGGTACTTAGGATTTGCCACCTGAAGAAACAGAAGCATCTTCTTCTTCCACATGGGATAATGTTCCTTGCTGAACATAGGAATCTTTACTGTCCCAACTTTTTGTGTAGTCATTTTGAGATTTTTTAGAAGAATAAAAATATGAGAGTTCTTGAAAAAAATCACAAAAATTGGATCTTTGATTTGTGTATCAATCAAAAGGCTCTAATGCCAATTGTTAGGTCCCGATATGTTTGTAGAATGGGGGGTTGAATACAAACTGTACCGTTTTGTCAAATTTGTATTATTCGTGATTTAACAATTCAATAAAAAATTATCACGGAATTAAATGAAACAAGATTCAAGTTAAATATAAATTATATTAAACTTGAAGGGTGTTACAAATTGAGTACAGATTACAAGATTCTTGATAAAAACAAATCTAGAATAAATTCGACATGAATTTATCTATTTTTTTAATAAAAGGGTCGAATACTAAAAAGTAGTTCGATATAATTTCTAGGGATAAAGATCCGCTAGATTGTCAAAGCAATACAAGTAGAGTAATTCTAGTGGCTTGAATATCACAATAAGTGCTAGAATTAATTTTCCTGTCAAAGATTTTGCTCCGGCAGTTGAATGTCTTTAAGGTAGAATGAAGAATGAAATATTGAAGTTTTTGAAAGTGTTTGTCCTAAATCCAATCATGTATGATGAGTTAGGAAGAACTTTCTTGTATTCTTATTTGATTTCATTAATGTTAATAAAAGACTTGTTTTGTTTTTATTACGGGCCTTATCTATTTAAAGTGTTTTAAATAAGATGTTCCATAGTTTAGAGTAAACCTTCTAGAATTATAATGAGATTATAATAGTGAGATCTAGAAGATGATAACTCTAGACTTAAACAGTTCCTGATCATAGGATAACTAATCGGAAGTTGGTAAATCCGCAAAGATTGGTACATACTATGCTTGCTCCCGTCAGGAGGATGTCTGTTCTCATAGGCATTTGTGTGGTGACACTATAGCTAGTATGTAGGTGCTTGTTAGGGAATAAGTTCACTGAACATGACTCGATAAGTTGAATAGCTAATGGAGTTTACTCACGTGTCAATAGTTATTCACTGAGTGATAGTTGTACAAGTGTCCTTAGACTTGAGATCGTTAGAGTTATCTTGTATATAATGAACTATGCTTTGGATTAGTCCTTAGTCTCAAGGACATCCATTAGGTCTATTCTGGGCATAGGGATTTGTGTATGGAGATAGTTAACGTCAATAGAGGATCTACCCCTTCCAGTATAGGAAGAGAATATCCTATGTTATTCTTAGTATGCGAGTTCTGGAATCTCTGGCCAGAGTGTATGAAATTAGAAAGGAGTTTCTAATTTGCATTAATATGAACTTAGCATTATGAATAAGAAATCATATGATTAAATTTGATAAGGCCTGACACGAGATCCATGCCTTATATTTAATCGAGATATTGTAGGGTAGAAGGAATTCATTGTACGGTAACTAGTCACTCACAGGTTCTTGGTATTCTAAGCAGTGAATTCATATTATCCGGATAGTCGCGATATGTTGAGAAGCATCACTCACGATGTAGAATAAATATAATTAATCAGTTAATTATATTTAATGAATTTTAGAATTCATATAAATAAATAAAAAGTTTATTATTATTTATTTCTACTACCGGCTTAATATTGAACCTACAGGGTCACACCACAAAAAGATTAATTTATTGATGAAGGTATTTTGAGAGAGAATAATAATAATGATTAAAATAGTTTTAATTATTATTTAAACATTTTATAAGAGAAAGTGAGGGATTTATATATTAATATATATTGATATATTAAATATACTAACCCTACTTGAGCCCTATATAAAGGATGAGATGAGAAGAGTTAGACACACTTTTGTTTTTGTGAAAAACCTAGTTGCCTCCTTTCTTCTTCATCTCTCTCTCTCTCTCTCTCAAAAGAAAAAGGAAAACCTCCATTTTATAAAGCTTCAAGTTTTATAAAAAGCTTCATCGAAGAATTATTCTTGGTGGATACCGGTAGAGGGCTTCACACTCTGAGAAGCTACTGCTAACGATCATCTCGATTCAAAGCTTCGATTTTTCAAGGTATGGTTACGATTCCTCCGCTCTTTCATTTTATATATTTTTCTATATGTGCGATACATGGTTTTTACGGAATAAATGTTATATCACGCTTCCGCTCATCCGTAAATTCCTTCAATGGTATCAGAGCCAGGTTATGCATATAGAGATTCATATAAATATTTTCAGATTTTTTTATGCATGTATGGATTTATTATGATTTTTGCAAGTATATTTAGATTTAATTATGAATTAATTCGAAATATGATTTGCATGAGATTTTGACCATTGATCTGGGTTCTACAAGTGTTGTGGATCATCTAGGTATTTGTTTCATAATTTTGTGATGTGTAGATTATTTGTTATGAATTTTTTAAAATTGTTTTAATTAAAATTCATAAAATAATTATGCATGTTGAAATATATGAATTAAAATTTGCACAAGGACCCCATAGATACTTGGTTATTTTTGCTTTTGTTTGATTTCAGAAATCATATTATTTTGATTTTTTATTAATTTATTAATTAATTGTTAATTAATTTATTAATATTAAAATAAAATAATAATAACAATAAAGGGCATTAATGGCTAGAGGAGTTTCTTTTTTTTTTAAGTGTTATAAATGCTAAGTTAGTATTTTAATGCTAAAGGAGTTACAAGCATTAAATAAAATAGCATAAAATTGTTGTAACTTACTTAGCATTAAATATTAAAAAAAAAAAAAAAAAAAAAACTGCTGGGAAGGGCCTGTAACGCATGCCGGGAATGTGTTACAGGGCCGGTAACGCATGCGCGTCACGCGTTACACATTTAATAGCCTTTAATTGTTGTAACGCATGAGCGTCATGCGTTACAGCCCCTCTGTCCACATTAAATTCGATTTTTTGGGAGTTCGGTAACTCCGTTTTGGGCGTGCAATATACCGTTGGATTCGTTTTTTCGAGACGGATCTAATGGAGTGGTCAAATATTTTTTATATAAAAGTTTGGAACTGTTTATATTCCCGGATGTGTTTCAAAGCATGTATTAATTGTTTTAATTGCTTTTAAATACTATAATAAATCCATACATCATTATATCATTGTATGACATGATATTACTTGCATGCTTACTTGTTTGTTTATTTTTATATATGAGATATATGCCTATATTTACCATGCGATGATAGATTTAGGTGAACTTAAATCAATATAAGGCGTGCTCTAGAAAATCTAGAACAGTAATCGTTTCTTGCCTTAACAATAATATTATGAGTACAACCATGAGATTCTTATGTTTATGAAACATAGAGTGAAATACTCTTTTGATGTTGAAAATGAAAATTTCTGTCTAGGCCGTTGGGTTTTAAGCGGGACCGATGTGACCCCTCCAACACACTGGGAATTTTTCATTTAAATATCATAATTGTATTTTGTTCAAGAAAAAGAGAATCTCCTAGTAATATGATTATGGTTGTAACATAATATAATCCCTCTAAAATTAAATAATATCAAGTAGTAATTGGCCAATGACACAACGGGCTTGTGTCGGTCATAGCCTTCCAACATGGTAGAAAGTAGTTCTTATTTTTGAATCATTGTCGTTTCATGCTACAGCCGAGGGCTTTGATTTCGAAATAAGAAATACTTGTCTATTACATAGAGATGTGTACAATGAATTAGAATCTAATGGTCGTTACGTGCTACAGCCGTGGGCTGTTGGAGACTGATTCAATTGTATGAAATGTTGGGTTAGACTTGACTTAGAATATTGAGTTTGTCGTGCTACAGCCGTGACTCAATTATTCAAGAGGCTAAAGTTTTATTAGGGAATAACATGAGATGTAATTGACAAGAGTTGTCTGCCTACTGAACATCACATGGCGTTTCGTGCCACAGCCGAGGTTGTGTGATGGAATGTAGGATCCCTATTCCCACTAGCATTATGAATGCTTAATTTTTCACTTAGGGGTTGTATAAATTAGGTAAACTAGTGGGAGCCACTTATGAATAAAGACCCGATTCATATAGTGTTTTAAAATGAAATTGAATATTTGCTAAGTGTTGTTATGTGTTTATCATTTACAGATTTACTATATACATTATGTCTTCTGCACTATCACTCCGGAGCATACTGGATGCTCACAAATTGACTGGTCCTAATTTTGCTGACTGGCTTCGAAACCTGAAAATTGTTCTCAGGGTTGAGAAGCTGGAATATGTGCTTAACTCACCTAAGCCTGCTGAACCTGCTGACGATGCACATAATGATGAACATGTTGTGTATCGTAAGTGGATAGATGATGCAAATGTTGCTCAATGTATCATGCTAGCTTCCATGAACATTGAGCTACAGAAGCAGCATGAGCATATGGATGCTCACACTATCCTAACGCATCTACAAGAGTTGTATGATGTGGCAGGGAGGACAGCTCGATATGATATATCGAAGGAGCTGTTCCGTTGTAGGATGTCTGAGGGATCGTCTGTGAATGACCATGTACTTAAGATGATCAATTTGATTGAACGTCTTGGACAACTTGGTTTCAACATGGATGGGGAGCTGAGTCAAGACTTGGTCTTGCAATCACTTCCGGGTTCGTTTTCGCAGTTTGTTGTGAACTTTCATATGAATAAGTTGGACGCCAGCCTGGCTGAACTCCACAACATGTTGAAGACTGCGGAATCGAATTTTCCCTCTAAGAAGAGTTCTGTTCTTCTAATTGGCGAAGGTTCCAATCCTAAGAAAAGGAAGAAGAACCCTCCCAAGAAGAAGAAAGTAGGTGAGAAAAGGCCTGTTCCACCAAAAGCTGAAGACCCCAAAAGCAAAGCTGTTTGCTTCCACTGTAACAAGGTGGGGCACTGGAAGAGGAACTGCAAGGTTTACCTTGCAGAATTGAAGAAGAAGAAGGGTAGTGAGACTGCCGCTTCTGATTCAGGTATGTTCATGATTGAAGTGAATATGTCATTAAATCAAATTTCTACTTGGGTATTAGATACCGCCTGTGGTTCTCACATTTGCAATTCGTTGCAGGGACTAAGGAGAAGTAGGACTCTTGAGGAAGAGGAGGTGATTCTACGGATGGGAAATGGAGCAAGAGTTGCTGCTGAAGCTGTAGGATCATTTGATTTACATATGCCTACGGGCAAGACTATTGTTTTAAATAATTGTTATTTTGTTCCCTCGATTGTGAGGAATATTATTTCTATTCCCATGTTAGACTTGGCTGGATTTTCGTTTGTTATTCAGAATAATGAATGTTCAATTCTTAGAGATAATGTTCTTTATGGTAGTGGTATTTTAAATAATGGTCTGTATGTATGTGACGTAGAGCATAATTTACTACAAATTGAACGTACTAATAAAAGGAAAAGGGATGATGAAAATCTCACCTATTTGTGGCACTGCAGACTTGGTCATATTAGTGAAAATAGACTTCGTACATTGCATAAGGAAGGGTTACTTGAACCCTTTGATTTTGAATCATATCCTACATGTGAGTCTTGTCTATTGGGTAAAATGACCAAATCTCCATTTAGTGGACATGGAGAGAGGGCTGCAGATTTGCTAGGATTGGTACACACAGATGTATGTGGACCGATGTCTACGCAAGCCATGGGTGGATTTTCATACTTCATTACTTTCACAGATGATCGATCTAGATTCGGATATGTGTATTTGATGAAACACAAGTCTGAAGCCTTTGAAAAATTCAAAGAATATAAGAATGAAGTGGAGAAACAAACCAAACACAGTATTAAAACCCTTCGATCAGATCGAGGTGGTGAATACTTGAATGGTGAGTTTCTAGATTATCTCAAAGAAAATGGTATAGTCTCTCAGTGGACTCCTCCATATACTCCACAGTTGAATGGGGTATCTGAAAGGAGAAATCGAACTTTGTTAGACATGGTTCGATCCATGATGAGCTATGCAGATCTTCCAGTATTCCTTTGGGGTTATGCATTGGAAACCTCAGCATATTTACTGAATAAGGTGCCTTCCAAATCTGTTCCTCAAACACCATATGAGATATGGAAAGAAAGGAAACCGAGTCTTAAACACGTTAAGATTTGGGGATGTCCAGCTTATGTCAAGAAAGTTGACCCTGATAAGCTGGAATCTCGATCCGTTAAATGTAAGTTTGTGGGATATCCTAAAGAGACTTTAGGGTATTACTTTTACACCGATCATAGGGTATTTGTCTCCAGACATGCTACCTTCTTGGAAAAACAGTTTATCCTTGAAGGGAACAGTGGGAGCAAAATAGAACTTAATGAAGTTCAAGAAGCACAAACTACCACGGTTCAAGAGGAAACACCTGTTCAGACTGAACAACCTTCTGTGGAACAGCCCATTCGTAGGTCAGAGAGAGTGTCTCGCCAACCTGAGAGGTATTATGGCCTTGTCATTGAGAATGACAATGAGTTGTCAATCATTGATGATGACGACCCTATGACCTATAATGAGGCTATGAGTAGTGATGACTCAGAGAAATGGCAGAGTGCCATGAAATCCGAAATGGATTCTATGTATACCAACCAAGTATGGACTTTGGTTGAAGCACCCAAGGATGTGAAGCCTATTGGGTGCAAATGGGTATACAAGAGAAAGATTGGAGCAGATGGCGAGGTGGAGACCTATAAGGCCAGGCTCGTGGCAAAAGGATTCAGACAAAGGCAAGGGATTGACTTTGATGAAACTTTTTCGCCTGTAGCCCTGTTAAAATCGATTCGGATTTTGCTTGCCATTGCTGCTTACTACGACTATGAGATCTGGCAAATGGACGTGAAAATAGCCTTCCTCAATGGGAAACTTGAAGAGGAAGTGTATATGACACAGCCAGAGGGTTTTGTTTCCAAAGGGAATGAACACCTAGTGTGTAAGCTGCTACGGACCATATATGGATTAAGGCAAGCTTCTCGTAGATGGAACATCCGTTTTGATGAGACAATCAAAGAGTTTGATTTTATCAAAAACATAGATGAACCATGTGTCTACAAGAAGGTTAGAGGGAGTGTGGTAACATTTCTTGTGTTGTATGTGGATGACATACTTCTGATAGGAAATGATATACCGATGCTACAATCAGTCAAAGTGTGGCTATCAAAGAACTTCACTATGAAGGACATGGGAGAAGCATCCTACATTCTCGGTATGAAGATCTATAGAGATAGATCTAGAAGAATGATAGGTCTTACCCATGGTACATACATCGAGAAAGTGCTTAAAAGGTTCAGCATGGAAAACTCCAAGAGAGGTCTCATACCAATGAGCCATGGAGTATCCCTTTCCAAGAAGATGTCTCCTAAGACACCTGAAGAAAGGGAGCGTATGAGTAAGATTCCTTATGCTTCGGCAATAGGATCTATCATGTACGCGATGTTATGTACTAGGCCTGATGTTGCTCATTCAATTAGTGTGACGAGCAGATATCAGTCCAATCTAGGTGAAGACCACTGGAAAGCAGTGAAGAACATCCTTAAGTATTTGCGAAGGACTAAGGATATTTTTCTTGTTTTTGGTGGATCTGAGTTGAAAATAGAGGGTTATACTGACTCTAGTTTTCAATCAGAAAGTGATGATAGCACATCCATGTCAGGGTACGTGTTTACTCTGAATGGTGGATCGATTAGTTGGAAGAGTTCCAAACAGTCTACAACGGCTGACTCCACAGCGGAAGCAGAGTATATAGCTGCAAGTGAGGCTGCAAAAGAAGCCGTTTGGATGAGGAAATTTGTTTCTGAGTTGGGAGTTGTTCCTAGCATTGAGGAGCCTATTGTGTTGTATTGTGACAACAACGCAGCAATAGCACAAGCCAAGGAACCTAGGTCTCATAAAAATACCAAACATGTTTTGCGGCGCTTTCATTTGATTAGGGAGATCATTGAAAGAGGAGATGTCAAAATTGAGAGAGTTGATACATATAACAATGTAGCAGACCCACTCACAAAGACATTGTCTCAGATTCACTTTGATCGTCATAAAGAGAAGATGGGTATTAGATACCAGTGTGATTGGCTTTAGTTCAAGTGGGAGATTGAAAGTGTTTGTCCTAAATCCAATCATGTATGATGAGTTAGGAAGAACTTTCTTGTATTCTTATTTGATTTCATTAATGTTAATAAAAGACTTGTTTTGTTTTTATTACGGGCCTTATCTATTTAAAGTGTTTTAAATAAGATGTTCCATAGTTTAGAGTAAACCTTCTAGAATTATAATGAGATTATAATAGTGAGATCTAGAAGATGATAACTCTAGACTTAAACAGTTCCTGATCATAGGATAACTAATCGGAAGTTGGTAAATCCGCAAAGATTGGTACATACTATGCTTGCTCCCGTCAGGAGGATGTCTGTTCTCATAGGCATTTGTGTGGTGACACTATAGCTAGTATGTAGGTGCTTGTTAGGGAATAAGTTCACTGAACATGACTCGATAAGTTGAATAGCTAATGGAGTTTACTCACGTGTCAATAGTTATTCACTGAGTGATAGTTGTACAAGTGTCCTTAGACTTGAGATCGTTAGAGTTATCTTGTATATAATGAACTATGCTTTGGATTAGTCCTTAGTCTCAAGGACATCCATTAGGTCTATTCTGGGCATAGGGATTTGTGTATGGAGATAGTTAACGTCAATAGAGGATCTACCCCTTCCAGTATAGGAAGAGAATATCCTATGTTATTCTTAGTATGCGAGTTCTGGAATCTCTGGCCAGAGTGTATGAAATTAGAAAGGAGTTTCTAATTTGCATTAATATGAACTTAGCATTATGAATAAGAAATCATATGATTAAATTTGATAAGGCCTGACACGAGATCCATGCCTTATATTTAATCGAGATATTGTAGGGTAGAAGGAATTCATTGTACGGTAACTAGTCACTCACAGGTTCTTGGTATTCTAAGCAGTGAATTCATATTATCCGGATAGTCGCGATATGTTGAGAAGCATCACTCACGATGTAGAATAAATATAATTAATCAGTTAATTATATTTAATGAATTTTAGAATTCATATAAATAAATAAAAAGTTTATTATTATTTATTTCTACTACCGGCTTAATATTGAACCTACAGGGTCACACCATAAAAAGATTAATTTATTGATGAAGGTATTTTGAGAGAGAATAATAATAATGATTAAAATAGTTTTAATTATTATTTAAACATTTTATAAGAGAAAGTGAGGGATTTATATATTAATATATATTGATATATTAAATATACTAACCCTACTTGAGCCCTATATAAAGGATGAGATGAGAAGAGTTAGACACACTTTTGTTTTTGTGAAAAACCTAGTTGCCTCCTTTCTTCTTCATCTCTCTCTCTCTCTCTCTCAAAAGAAAAAGGAAAACCTCCATTTTATAAAGCTTCAAGTTTTATAAAAAGCTTCATCGAAGAATTATTCTTGGTGGATACCGGTAGAGGGCTTCACACTCTGAGAAGCTACTGCTAACGATCATCTCGATTCAAAGCTTCGATTTTTCAAGGTATGGTTACGATTCCTCCGCTCTTTCATTTTATATATTTTTCTATATGTGCGATACATGGTTTTTACGGAATAAATGTTATATCACGCTTCCGCTCATCCGTAAATTCCTTCAGTTTTTATGTCTTTTTCTTTTGTTAACATTCCACTGACTTCCTTGTCTTTCCTTTTAAATGAATCAGTACACCACTGTTGACTTTCCACAAAGACTATCTAAAAAGCTTAGAAAGACTAACTTTAGTACTAGAAAGACTATCATTTTGCCTGGTTAGACTTTCGGAAAGACTATCAATATACTAGCAAGACTTTCGAAAAGACTATCAATAGAACTACAAAGACTATCGGTAAGAGTATCCAGGATAGTCTTACCAGTTCTATTTTTAGTCTTTCCAGTATTAGATTTAATTCTAATTTAATTACCTACTTAATTAATTTATCAAATAAATTAATTCTTTCAGAATTAATTTATTTGATAAATTAATTAAATAATATAGTTAATTAAAGGAGAATAAAATCCAATTTCTTGATGGAAGAAATTGTTCCGTGAACCACTTAAAATAATGACGAACTTTCACTGACTGACGTTGACACTCGATGTACTGTCTGGTTCATGAGTGACTAACTTGAAGTCTTCGATGACTGTTCTTCATCTTTGACTTTAAGCTGTGATTCTCTTTTCTTTTAAATTCCCTTTAATCAAACATAATAACCTGTGTACATGGTGTCACACTTCTGAAATCTCTATCTTTATAATAGATCCACTTCCTTGAATACTTCACTGAGGCTTGATCAAATAAATGAACTTCTTCCAATGTAGAATTACTTCAAGTCTGTAGATGACTTTTAATCTCATTCTTTTGACTGATATGATCTTCTGACATTCCTATGACAAGTGAATCATTATTTACTTATTAAAAACTTGTTTAAGTTTAGTTGTATCCTCAATATTTACAAATAGGCCTATACATATGCCTTTCAGATACTACATGAGAAAGTTGGATAGGTTCAACTATCATTAGTAAGTTTGTTTACAAGTATGGATTGTAATAACTCCATGTAGAGGTTGTAGATTAATAGTGTGAGATCCTGGATAGTACAATTGGTTTGTAATAACTAATGTTATTATATATCGTTTCTTAGGCTATAACTTGTGTGAGTAAGAGATTGGGGTCTATGAAGTTGTTTTGATTGGGATCATTGAGTTAATACAGGTATTATAATGATTGGATGGTGTCGTAGCGACCTGGATTCCCGATCCCGGATCTGGGGGTGTTACACATAGTCTCGTAGTTGGTTTCTCATCCACAAGATTTGAGCACAACAGCTACCCGCAGCTATGTATTCAGCTTCGGCTGTTGATGTGGATACTGAGTGCTGCTTCTTGCTATACCAGGAAACTAACCTTCGTCCAAGAAACTGACAGCTTCCTGAAGTACTCTTTCGATCAATCTTACAACCTGCAAAATATGAGTCTGTATAGCCAATAAGATCAAATCTTGTATCTTTAGGGTACCAAATTTCAAGATTTGGGGTTCCCTTAAGATATCTAAAGATACGTTTAACAGCTATAATATGAGATTCTTTTGGATCAGACTGAAACCTAGCACACAAGAATGTTGCAAACATAATGTGTGGTCTACTTTCAGTGACATAAAGTAATGAGCTTATCATACCTCTGTAGCTTGTGATGTCAACCTTCTTACCAGTTTCATCCTTATCAAGCTTAGTGGCAGTTGGCATTGGAGTCTTTGATGTAGATGAGTCTTCCATTTGATACTTCTTCAGAAGATCCTTGATGTACTTGGACTAAGAAATAAATATTCCATCTTGCCTTTGATACACTTTTAGTCCAAGAAAGAATGACAATTCACCCATCATGCTCATTTCATATCTACTCTGCATTAACTTAGCAAATCTCTTGCATAGATCATCATTAGTAGAATCAAATATAATGTCATTAACATATACTTGCACTAATATCAAATCATTTTTGTGCATTTTGTAAAAGAGAGTTTTATCTATGACACCTCTAGTAAATTTATTTTCAAGTAAAAATTCTGATAGAGTGTCATACCATGTCTTTGGAGCTTGCTTGAGTCCATAGAGAGCTTTGAACAGAAAATATACAAAGTCCACCAGATTTGAATCCTCAAAGCCTGGAGGTTGTTCCACATATACTTATTCATCTAGATCCCCATTCATAAATGCACTCTTCACATCCATTTGATATACCTTGTAATTGGAGTGTGCTGCGAATTCCAGAAACATCCTGATAGCTCAAGTTTTGCTATTGGTGCATAGGTATCATCATAATCTATACCCTCTTCTTGAGAGTAACCTTTATCAACCAGTCTGGCCTTGTTTCTCGTTACAATTCCATCTTCATCCAGTTTATTTCTGAATACCCATTTTGTTCCTATAACAGATTTTCCTTTTGGTCTGGGTACTAGCTTCCAAACTTTCTGCTTTTCAAACTGATTGAGTTCATCTTGCATAGCAATCACCCAATCTAGATCTTCCAGGGCATCTTCAACTTTCTTAGGTTCTGTTTCTGAAAGAAACCCAGAATAATGACATTCATTATGTGATGTCCTTCTAGTTCTCACTCCTGAGTCCGGATCACCAATGATCAAGTGAAAAGGATGTGCTTAACTCCATACCCTTTGTCTTGGCAGATACGATCTTGATGATTCTCCTTGTTCATAATTGTGTTGAGTGTGACTAGATGATCCTTCTCCTACTCCCCTTGAGTTGTTGCCGGTATGATCCGTTGGCCCTGTTGTTTGACTAGTGGATCCAGTGGTAGTCTGAGGGTCTCCACCACTGTCACCACTTGGTCCAGAATCATTATCATTATTATTACCAGGAACAACTACAGGTTCTTCTTCATTATCAGAAAGATCTCTTGATAGATTTTCAAATACCAAGGATTCAAAGTTCTCTTCTGTTTGCAGGCTTGGTCTTTTGGTGTCATCAAACGTTACATTAAGGCTTTCCACAACCTTCTTATCTTCAATCACATAAACCCTGTAAGCTTTAGATTCCAGAGAATAGCCTAGAAAAATGCCTGCATCTGCTTTAGCATCAAACTTTCCCAGATGCTCTCCATCTTTCAATACAAAGCATTTTGCACCAAACACATGAAAATACTTCGGTGATGGTTTCTTGTTGGCCATTAACTCATACAGAGTCTTTTCATGATCTTTGTTAATCAGGGTACGATTCTGAGTGTAGCAAGCTGTATTTACTACTTCAGCCCAAAAATAAGTGGGAAGTTTTGATTCACTTAGCATAGTCCTTGCTGCTTCAACCAAGGTACGATTCTTCATTTCCACTACTCCATTTTGTTGAGGAGTTCTTGGTGCTGAATACTGTCTGGATATTTCTTTTTCTGTGCAAAAGTCATTTAGAACTGCATTCTTGAATTCAGTTCCATTGCCTGATCTGATCGTACGCACAGGTAGGTTAGCTTCTACTTCAATCTTTTTTATATGATCAATGATCATTTGTGTCGCTTCATCCTTTGTCTGTAAAAATAACACCCACGTGTACTTGGAGTAGTCGTCAACCATCACTAACACATATCTTTTCCCTGACACTGACATGACATTTACTAGACCAAATAAATCCATATGGATCAACTGAAGAGGTTCAGAGATGCTTGTCAGTTCTTTGATTCTTTCCATCATAGGTAACCCTCTCACCAACTCTCTCTTAACCAAAGAGTTCATAGTTTTGAAGTTCAAGTGTGAGAGCTTCTTATGCCATAACCAACTTTGATCTGTTGAAGCCTTGCTGTAGAAACATTTGACTTCTCCATCACTGGCAGAACTTAAGTCAGCTATGAACAAATTTCCTTTTCTTACTCCTTGTAGAGCAAGCTTCTCATCTTTCCTGTTTGAAATCAAACATTTATCTTTTCTGAAATCCACATTGTATCCGTTGTCACAGAACTAACTGATACTTAGTAGATTGTGCTTTAATCCTTCAACAAGAGAGATATTTTCAATGATGACATTTCCAATTTCCAGATTACCATATCCCGTAGTGAATCCCTTGTTGTCATCTCCAAAGGTTACTGTCGGGCCGGTCTTCTCAACCACATCTGTAAGCAGGGACTTTTCTCCTGTTATGTGCCTAGAACAACCACTATCTAGAATCCACACGACCTTTGAATTTTTAACCTTACCCTGCAATCACAGATTGATTAAGCGGACTTTGGTACCCAAACATGTTTGGGTCCAAAAGGTTTAGGAACTTTAACATGAGTAACATTTGATTCAATCTTGACCTATTTAGTTTTCACATTGACTGTGGCTTTCTCAGTTTTAGTGCTAGTGCTACCAGATGCATTCATTAACTTAAAATAAGCATGCATGATATTGTATGCACGTAGTAAGCATTCTTTCTTACCACAGAGTTCATGAAGACTAGGCATGTCAGACATGTTATGCATTTCAGAAGATACAACATTTTCTACTTTAACCTTTTTACATGCATGTGTAAGGTGACTAGCAGAATTACAATTATTGCACAACTTCCTAGATGCAATGGGAGGAGATGTAAAATCATTCTTTTTATTAACACTTGTTTTCCCATTCCTGTTCTTTTTAGCCTTTTCTACTTTATTGCCTATATCAGTTTTATGTAATTCAATTTTTACTGACTTCCTAGGCAACACAGTTTTTACCTCTACCTTCTTCTTTAAATCCTCTTCAAGCAATTCTTGTCTAATGATCAAGTCTTCTTCTAAGATTGGTTCTGAAACAGGCTTAACGAAAATTGGACAAGCAACATTCTTAAGAATGTGTGAAACATTCTCCTTGACAGTTGGAAGTGTCCATGAAACTCCACTTGCCTCTTTCCAGCTTTCATACTATAGTCAAATCATATAGCAGCTTTGCTCCCTAAGGTCTGATTATCAATTATTTCCTTAGCAATTAGGGAGGAGTTCTTATATGCATTCAGTTTCATCTCTAAATCAGAAATCTGCTTCCTAAAGATAGTTTCTATCTCTTCATTACATTTGACCTTGTTCTCTAAGTACTCATTCCTCTGTTTAAGACCTTCTATGGTGACAACTACAAGCTCTAGTTCTGCATATTTAGATTCTAGATTTATAATCTTTAGAACTAGCTTAGCATTTTCAATTTTAGATGCTAGCATGGTTGTATGTACATTAAACAGTTCAACACTTAGATCTTGCACAATTTTCTTGTACTCAGAATTAGACATGTCAATTATAGTTAGGATAGGTATCTGAGATGATTGTAGTGATTCCTCTGAAGAGTCGACCATCAGGGCAAGATTTACATACTCTTCATCTTCATCCGAATTAGTATCATCCCAGCTTTTACCCTCAGCAATATAAGCTCTCCCTTTCTACTTTCCAGATATTGCCTCCAGTTATTATTTCAGCCTTGCATTCTCTCTTTTCAAATCTTCATAAGATTCCTTCTTCTCATAGAAAACTTTCTTATCTCTTGCTTGACGAGGCTTCCAGCATTCAGTGGCAAAATGTCCTAACTCATTGCAGTTGTAACACCTTGATTTGCTCCTGTCAATCATGTATGTCCTGTAGCCTCCCTTAGAGCCAGATCCTGAAGAATATTTGTTCTTCTGGAACCTATTTGTTGATCCCTTGAACTTGTACTTAGGGTTTCTCTTGAAACGTATATGACTAAACTTTGCAGCTAAATACGCCATGGTTTTGTCTTCCATTTGCTCAAGTTCCTCCAAAGTGTAGTAATCACTTTCTTCAACACCTAGATTTACAGATTCCAACTCAGCCTCTATAATCTCTTCTTTTCCAGCTTTAGGGATTTGAACCTGAATTTTAGAAGTTGTTGGTTCATCCACTACAAGTGCAGTTGATCTTGCGAGTGCAGTATTTTTGTTGTCCACTGTCCCTGGTCCATAGATTATCACTCTCTGTTCTTGTTCCATCTCATAAGTCTTAAGCTTGCCATAGATCATCTCTAGTGACATCTTAGTAAAATCTATTCTTTCTCTTATGGATGAAGACTTGTGTTCTACATGGTGGAGCAGTGTCATCATGAACTTCCTGTTGGTCTCTCTCAGAGGATAGGTTTTCCCTTTCATTGATAATATATTTAAAAACTTAGTATATTTCTCAAAGACCTGAGTTATACTTTCTCCGGGAAGTGACCTAAATGACTCGTATTGAGAAGTCAGGATATCCAGTCTGTTTTCCTGCACATCTTCAGTACCTTCCATTATTAGATTTATGGTATCTCACATATATGTTTCTCGCTTATACATCTCATAATCTGATAGCTCATTTCTTTATCTGCGGAGTCAGTTAATATCAGCATTAGACTCGTATCCAATCAAACCAATTCCTTGTCTGTCTCTGTGTACTCACTCAATTCCTTTGGGGTTAAACCTTGGGGAACTGTAGTACCATCAGGATTTGTACACTTGTTCACTGGTTTCATTGGTACAAATGATCCATTCTCTAAAATGCCAAGATACAAAGGATTTGAAGCTTTGATAAATAATAGCATCTTCATCTTCCACATACCGAAATCATCTCTCGTAAAGGGGGGAACTTTGATACCAGAAGTGGTTTTTGGAGCACTCATGGTTTTTGAAAATTACAAATTATTTAAGATTCAAAAAATTCCAATAAAATGAAAATTTTGAAAATTAAAAAATTTGATCTTAATTTTTAAGAACTTGTTTGTTTTTGGTCTATATCACCAGATCTGATTTGTACGTCAATCAACAAGCTCTGATACCAATTATTAGGTCCAAAGTATCGTAGAAAGGGGGTTGAATACGATACTCACAAATTTATTCAATTTTGTTTGCGGATAATTATGTGTGTTCTTGTCCGAAATCAAATCAACCAAATCAAAAACACGAGTCGGGGAATATATCGTTTTATAAATATAAACCACCATGGGTGCTACAAATCTAATCCGTAGGATTAGCTTCAATGAGTTCAAGTTACAACAAGCAATACAATCCATAGAATTTAAGGCACTATTAATTACTTCTCTAAAAATCTCAAGCTCTTAAAATTCTATGTGTATTTAATCTTCTGCAACTTAATAACTTCTGAACTAATGAAGACACTGTCTTCATCAATTCACAATTGTAGTCTTTTAGGAAAACTATCGAAGGCTTTGAGAATCCTCAACCATCCATTTCCTCACCAACCTTCTGGCATGTCTTGAATGCATGAACCCGCTACATTTAGAAAAACTATCGAAGACAAGTTTTTTCCTTCCATTCGATAGATTTAAATAAAATCTATCGAAAAGAATAACTTGTTTCTATGAATTTAGTTTGACAGTTTTATAAATAAAACTATCAAACTTCTTCTTTCTACCCATTTCGATGGTTTCTATTTAAGAAACTATCGAATTGGATTTTCACCATTTCGATGGTTTTTACCAAAATCTTCTTTTCTCTTTTGATAGTTTTCAAAAAGGAAAACTATCGAATGTCCCTTAATTGCATATTGATCCTTGAAGATTCTTTCTCTTTGCAGTAGGTGATAGAGTATATATTTATACATATTTTATATGATTTTATTCCTCATATTTATTATATTTTGCATTTAATTGGATTTTTATTTAATAGATTTTAATGTTCTATTGTAGGAAGCATGGAAATCCTAAACTTGGAAGGATTGGAGAATAAAGAGCTTAATTTGGAGATTTATTAGAAGGAAATTCGGATTTGTTGGGCTGCTTGCACATAATTCACTGTTTTGGTCATATCTTGAGTTCTAGAAGTCAGAATCAGACGATTTAACAGCCCACGCGAAGATAATGGAAATCTCTTTCATTCTAAAGTGGTCCAATTATCAAATTACTTCTGGAACGGCCTAGAATTACTGAAGAAAAGTCAGCTACGAATTTTCCTTGTAAAAACAGAATCACTTTAGGAAACATACTTGTACTTTCGTCGAGGCATTAAAATATTTGAGGATATATATATATACATCAGATCTGAGATCTCGAAAGATATACATAGAGATATACATAGGGAGTGGATCTTGTACTTTTCTTCGGGGAGAAAGATTAAAGGTTTTTATTCTATGTTCTTAATATTATCATGTGTTCTTATTATATTATGTGTTTTGTTAGTTTAATTATGAGTGAGTAGATATTTAATCTAGGGTTAAGTTGAACCCTAGTTATGATTGATGTATGATTTTCCACAAACCCCCAATTTAGTTATGTTATTTGCTCTTGCTTATTGAGTTGTGCTTAATTAACAATAACATGTCAGACGTGATTATGCGTATTGTTTGAACCCAATATCTATTTATCATCGAAAGTTGGACTTAGATGGTTGTGATTTATCCAATAAGGACATGAACTTCTCCATGAAAATAGGTAGAACGGATTGTTAGGAAGTTAGGATGTTGTGTTTAATGTCTCTAAATTGCATGATACCATGAAAATAGGCTTGAGTGTATTTTAGAGAATCCATTAATACTCGAGAGAGGTTATTGGTATTTTATAGGGCGTATCTTTCCTCTTGAGCATCGTATGATTAATTGGGGTAGAAAATCATAATTGCATTGATTCATGCTAGTGGGGATACTTAATTCTAGATGTTTTAGTTAATTGATAATACAATACAATTTGCCTTAGTATAATATTAGTTTAAAAATTTCTCAATAATTAATTGTGTTACTTGCTTAGTTGAATTGAATCAAGAATAACTAGTGATTGATATGTTTGTCTCTGTGGGATCGACTCTGACTTACCCTGCTACATAGTTAGAAGGATTTGTTAGATATTATTATTTGATAGGCACGCGACAGCCTTGTCAAATTTTTGGCGCCGCTGCCGGGAACAAAGCGGTATTAGATTAGTTAAGTTTTGAGTTTGTTTAGCTAAGTCTTTTAGTTGTGTTGCTTCAGCTATTATTACCTTGTTATTTGATCTTTGTTTCTAGTTTCCTTGTTGCATGCACACTCGAAGTTCAGGTACAGAAAATTTGATTGCTCTTGATCCTGAAATTGAAGCTACAGCAAGAAAACAAGCAGGACTACGAAGGAAAAATAAAGACAAGGAAGTTATGGGTGAGACAGCAGCTAAAGCTCTCAGGGAGCATGGTATGCCAGATGCTACATACGTACTTTCCAGTATTGTCAGACCAACAATCACGTCTACCCACTTTGAACTCAAGCCACAATTCATACAATTCGTCTCCAATGATTCTTTTGCAGGATTGTCCACTGAAAATCCTGTTGATCATCTTGAGAGTTTTCTGGAAAAATGTGATACTCTAAAGATGACTAATGTTAGTGATGATGCAATAAAGTTGCGCTTATTTCCTTTTTCTCTCCGAGATGTAGCAAAAGATTGGTTGAAGGATGAAGGACCAAACACATTCACTACTTGGGATAGTCTAGCAAAGACGCTTCTACTTAAATTCTTCAGTCAAAAGAAAACTTCAAAGCTCAGGAATGAAATATCTAACTTTCATCAAGATGATGACGAGTCACTTCATGATGCTTGGAGAAAATTCAAACGACTTCATAGACAATGCCCTCACCATGGAATTCCTGACTGGTTGTTGATCCAAACATTCTACAATGGGTTAACACAAGAGTTTCGAAACTTTGTTGATGCTTCTTCTGGTGGATCTATTATGAAAAAGAGTACGGAGGATGCGAAAACTTTGTTAGACGAGATGGTGTCTAATGATAATTATCCTTATAGTGACAAAAATCATCCTAAGAAGGGTGGTAAGTATGATGTTGATGCTCTAACCATGTTGAATACTACTATGCAGGCAATGGTTAAGAAGATTGAGCAATTGGATTCTAAAACTTCATCTAAAGTTGCCTCAGGTGAAATATGCGGTGTAGTTGAACACACTCAACATGCTTGTCAATACAATCCCTCTGGAACAACAATGGAACAAGCAAATGCCCTCTACAACCAAAATCAAAGACCACAATATAATCCTTACCCCAACACATACAATCCAGGTTGGAGAGATCATCCTAATTTCTCCTACATAAATAGTCAGACTCAAGCTCAACCTCCACAAAATAATTTTTCTCAGCCGTCAAGTTTTCAACCAGCTCATCCGCAAAAATATAACTTGGAGAATCTTTTAGAAGGATTTATCTCTACACAGGCAAAGAAGAATGATTACTTTGACTCAAGTATCAATGAGACAAAGGCTCATAACAAGTTGATGGAGAATTCAATCACTCAAATTGCTCAACAGTTGAATCAACTTAACAAGTCTTCAGGCCAACTTCCTGGCCAAACTGAACAACCACATAAAGCCCACGTGAATGCTATAACGTTAAGAAGTGATAAGGAATTGCAAGGGCTAGAGATGAAGATGAGTACTGATAATTGGAACGTTGAGGAAGATATGGAGAAAATTCAATCTGAAAATGTGATTTTGCAAGAAGCGATTGAAGAAGAGAAGAAGGAACCCACATTTGCTCCTGTCAGACCTTACATACCACCTGTTCCGTTTCCTTAAAGCTTGGTGCAAGCTAGGCTTGGAGAGAAGTATATGAAGTTTATGGATATCTTGAAAAGGTTAGAGCTTAATATCCATTTCTTAGATGTTATCAAAGAGATGCCTTCTTATGGGAAGTTCCTTAGGAAATTATTGTCAAACAAAAGAAAGATTGAAGAAAGTTCTACTATCTCATTAACGGCAGAGTGCAGTGCTATTTTGAAAAACAATCTTCCTAAAAAGCTAGTTGATCCAGGTAGCTACTATATTCCTATCAAACTTGGGAATTTTGAAATCAAACGAGCTCTATGTGATCTTGGGGCAAGTGTAAGTCTGATGCCCTTATCAATCTGCAATAAGCTTCAGATGGGTGAACTCAAACCCACGCGTATATCTCTACAATTGGCAGATAGAAGTGTGAAATTTCCACTTGGAATACTTGAAGATGTTCCTGTCAAGGTATGAAAGTTTTTTATTCCATGTGATTTTGCTGTCATAGAGATGGAGGAAGATGAACAAAATTCTATCATTCTTGGAAGACATTTCTTGGCTACAGCTGGTGCAAAAGTTGATATGATGCAAGGGAAGATTTCTTTTGAAGTTGGAGATGAGAAGATGGAATTTAAATTTTCCAACTCTTTCCTTAACCCATCTATGAAGAAAACTGATCTTGGAAATTGTAATGAAGCTGTTCTTATGGTTAAGACTTTGGGTGGAGATAAAGATATGAAGACTGATATTTTCCTCTCTAAACCTCCAAAATTTTTGGTAAGAGGTTTACATGTCATTAATTATGTTGATTTGAAGTCTTCAACAATGAAATCGATTGGTGAAATTCAGTTTGGTGGATTATCTGTTGAAGATCCTGATGCTCATATTGAAAACTTTTTGAAGATTTGTGATACTATCAAGTGTGATAGAACTTTCTGATGAGGCCATTCGACTTTGATTATTCCCTTTATCTTTAAGGGATAGAGCTAAAAATTGGTTATTTTCGTTACCCTCAAATTCCATTACCAATTGGGAAGATTTACTTATTAAATTTCTTTTTAAGTTTTGTTAGTCCTTGTGTATTGCAGAAGGGGGGGGATGAATGCAATACTGATAAAATTCAATCTAAATTTCAACAACTAAAATCAAGATTAAACGTTATCAGCAATATATGCAATCACGAACAGTATTCAGTAAGAACAAGATTCACAAAATAAATGTTTTATTTATTTTGCAAAGTGTTGCTACAACCTCAAGAAAGAATTCTCGAGCTTCAGGTTTTCTTCCAAGACACTTGCTTGTCTTCGTTACATTTTTAGAATGAATTGATAGTAGGTATAAGACTAACCCTATCACTATCAGTCACGGGTTTGTGAAGCTGCTGTCACTGTCAAGTGGCAGCTTCTTACAGATTGTCTTACCCATGTGACTTTCCTAAATTGCTAACATGTCAGATATACATTACAAAGAAAGCAACCTAGATTCATTCCATTTCCAGCTAAACCAATTCAGCAGATAAAGACTTGACCTTGCTCTTGAATTGATTCGCTTTTGTTTTGCAGTGCTTGAAGCTTCTGTCGTAGTCTTGCAGACTTGGTGCAGCTTAGGGATACTGCATCACGCCTGTTTCTTGAACATTTAAACTGTCACGGGATTTGACTGAGAAAGATACCTAGCATAAGGATCTTTATTGAGACAGTTACTTTTGCCGCAAAGCTTGCTGTCACAGGAATGATCTTTTGGTGACAGTATGAGTTCCCCGCATAGAGTGCTGTCAAGGATCCCAAACTTGCTGTCGAGGGCAATAGTTGCTGTCGCGTAGTCTTCCGCCAATGTTGCTGTCAGAGTGAATATGTTGTCGTGACTTGCAACATTCTGTCTTCTTGTAATCTTACTGTCACAGCTTTAGGACAGTAACCTTTATTCATGTTGTCATCCAAAAAGCATTCTTTGAGGCTTGAACACATAAGTGAACTTCTTTCAAACAATAAAACTAGAATAACATTACATACTGATTACAAGAACATACTTTGGCTATGACAGTATGTTCTACTTAATTTGAAAAATTAAGTACAATCAAAGTTAAGTTGTTTCTATGCTATCACCCATAAATCCCAACAATCTCCCCCAATTTGTTTTTATGGAAAATAACAACAAATTTACAATATGTGCTGACAACTTAACTAACAAGATCAGAATGGGTTAAGAATTTTCACTTAGCTTGAGATCTCCTCTTCTGTCTTGCTGCATCCTCTCTTTTGAGAGCTTCTGCCAAGCAGCTTCTTAGACTTTCTACAAGAGAAATTTCAGCAGAAGACACTGCATCATCCTCTACTTCATCAATGATCTTCTTTATGGAAGGGGATATGAGAGAACTAACATCCCTGAGATTCAGCCATTGCTCTATATCATATGGATAGGTTCTGAAATGAAGTTCTTCATTAATGAGCTTGAATCTACTTCCAGGATAAGCATTGAGAGACTTCTTTCTTTGCTTGTCCAGTTTTGAGTCTTCTCCTTTTCTCCCTTCCAATAACTTCTCTATCTCATCAGAACAAATCTGTTCCAAGGGATGAATTGATCCAGCTACCATATACTGTAAATCCTTCAGAGTGGATGTTTTAAGCTTATGCAAGCTGCAAACATATATTTCTTCTTTTAGGAACTTGACTCTTAGGGGATTTTCCAGCATATATGGTTGATAATTTGGAGCTTCACTTTCTGCCTTGTTAGAGGCCTTGTGTTTTTCCAGTAATTCAGCTTCCTTCTTATCAAGTTCTGACTGAGTTTGAGAATATTCAGAAGATTCAGGTTGATTGCTTGGCTTGGGTTCCCCTTCCTGAGTTGGTTGGGTTTGCCCTTCTTCTGTGGGTAAGTCATCAAACTCATAGTACCAGTGGTATGGTATAGGAGAGGCTGGGAGATCAGTAAGAATATCAGCATCATCAAAATCTGCAAAGTTATAGCCAAATTTCTGATAAAATTCAGCATCCCTATCTGCCTGATATTTTAGAACATGTTCCATGACAACCTTTGAAACATCATCATAGCTCTCCAGCAACTCTACCATTCTTTCCAGGTAGAAGAAATCAATTCTTCTTTTATCTATGGTTGATGTACTTTTCTTGGTTGATGTGGCTACCAGATTGAAGTCCTTGTCAATCTTGGCTGGCCTTGATTCTTCCCACCACAGAATGTACTCAGTGGCCTCTTGATTTGCATCCAGCTTAACCTCAACGCTCTTGATTTCTCTTGATTGCATTTGTTGAATTTTAAGACTGTTGGGAGGAATTGATTGAATTGGCTTTTTGAGATTCCTGCCAAATCCAGTGGCCTTTTCCTTTCCTGAGTACTTGTGCTTCCCTGTAGGTTTCTGTCTAGAAAACCATGCCTTAGCTTTAGCTTTCAGTCTTTTGGATTTGACAGTAGCCTTGGCTTCATCCTTGACAGAACCTTCCTTGACAGTACCCTTGTCGACAGCATCTTCCAAGACAGCATCTTCTATGACAGTATCCTTGTCGACAGTACCTTTGGTGACAGCATCTTTTTCAGCATTTATGCAGTCAATAGCACATCTAAGAATTCTTGCCTCCAAAGCTTCCAGTATTCTTGACTCCTCTTCATCTGTTGCACTAGCATCTTTCTTTTCCTGGCTAGGAGTTTCTTCATTGCCTTCATTCTGAGATTGAATACCAGTATTCCCAGAATTACTTCCACCAGCATTTCCAGCAGCTTCACCACCTCCATCCTCACCATCTTCATCATCATCATCATCATCATCATCATCATGGGGAGGAATGTTATAGAAGCAACTTCCACCTTGATCATTTCTTTTGGCATTGGCTCTAGTGATTAGCTCCTTCATTCTAGCTCCCAGTGCCTTGTCTCTTAACACCGGCATTTTGTAGATTTCTTGAACAGCATGAACTCTTCCTGGATTGGCATTTGAACTGAGTATTCCATCTAGTACCTTCAGAATTGACTTGGTTTCCATTCTGGATGGGCTACCCAAATTCATGAAGCTGTTCCTTCTTGTGCTATCCTTAGTTTTAGATCTGTAGAAAACACTTGATGGATTTGAGTAGACTTCAGGTAGCTTCTGTATGATCAGGTTCTGGATTTGCATATCCAATATTTCATTGAATGGTGTTTGAGTTGCCCTGATCTTTCCCTTCAAAGCACACAACACCTTTGCTGGTAGACTCTGCAATAGCTGCATTGTGATGAAATAAGATATGCCAGAAGTGAGATAAATACTTACAGCCCATCTTTTCTCATCATTCACCATTACACTAACACTAGTAATTTGTTCCTTTAACAGTTTTGTGGTGTTGGTTGGACGGTTGCTTGGAGCATTCATTGCTTTTTCCACCAAACTGCTAAACTTACTGTCATGGTTGTGTAATGTGCTCTCCCTGTAATCCACCATCAAGACATTGGCTTCCTCTTGATCAAATTCAGTGCCATTTGTCCATATAATTCCACCATGAATGGATTCAGGCAGTTTCCCTTTGCCTTTCCCAAGTTTGTTTTGTTCCTCCATTTCTCTCCATTTCTTCTGTAAAGCAGTTTCTTGAGTTTCTGGAGTAGGTTCTCTAATCACCACAGGAGGCAAGATTGGATGTCTAGATGCAGGTCTTCTTTGCAATGCATCTTGAGTTTCCTTTGACATTAACACCCTTTCTCCATCCATTTCCACTTCAACAGGCTTTTCAGCTTTATCATGTGGTTTTGCACTGCTTGGTTTGACTTGCTCCCCCTTAGACATTGCTTTCCTTTTAGCTCCCCCTCTGGTCTCCACAGCTACAGGCTCCCCCTGAGTTCCACCTGATTCTTGAATAGGCAATGATTCTGATCTTGCTACCTTCTCCCCCTTAGTTGAGTTGGCAGCTACCAGGTCAGTAAGGAACTGAATAGAGAGTTGAGTAGCAGCAAAACCATCAACCACCAGTTGAGAGAGAGAGTCCAGTTTGGAGTCCAAAGTAGCACACTGTCCTTCAAGAGCTGCAATCCTGTTACCAAAAGTAGCAGAGGGGCCACCAGACCTTAACCTTCTTGGAGGGGAAGGAAAAGACAGGGGCTTGGAGGCTATGGGGGTTCTCACACTCTCAGGGTGTTTTTGAGTGATCTCATCACCCCTCACAGTTTGACTCTCAAGGCCTAGTGCCTGAATAGTGTGGGCTCCCTCAATATCTCTCTGGACATGCTCAAGTCCCTCTCCTTTTGCCAGCTCATTTGGCTGCCTCTCATTTTTATGCTCACCTCTCTTTTCTTTTATCTCTCTTTTCTTTTGCACACCCTCACTCAACCTAGATGCATGGGTATGAGCAATACTAACATGCATGGAAGGAGAAGATTTAGAATGTACCTTTAGGAGTTTGGCAAGAGGTATGTCATCATCAGAGGCATCCTCAACAAGTACAGCATCAAAATTAGGCTGGGAGGGCTTGACAGCATGTTGAGTAGGAATGTTACTGTCAGTTGGAGTCTGGACAGCAGGTTCTGGCATGACAGCAACTTTGGGATGTGGAGTGACAGTAGGTTCTGTAGTGACAGTATCTTTCTCTCCACCTATGACAGCAGCTGTGGCCAGGACAGTAGCATTCCCAGTGTCTTTGACAGCAACAGAGGCTGTGACAGCATCTTCCTAAAGGTAAGATGCTCCTTGGAGATCAGACAAAGTGTTGGCTGTTTCATTTTCTGACAAAATACCACTTTGCCCTAGCTCAGTGTTTGGAGGAGTGGTGTCCATCTCACTTTGAGAAATGGGTTCTTGTGGACCACTAGATGGGGGCTCATCCATGATTGGAGATGGATGATCAAAACCTGAAGGGTTGGGACTGTCCCCTTCTCTAGGTTGTGGAGAAGAAACAAAAGAATGTGTAGGGAAGGAAGAAGGTGAAAGTGTAGTAGAGAGTGGGGGCTGATTCACAGATGAAACATGTGAACCATCAATAGGAGTAGAGAAATCCTCACTGTGCCCTAACTCACTGTGTGTTTCTTCAAGTGGGGGTATCTCAGGTTGGGAACCATGAGTTTGTGCAGACTCTGTACAGGGTGCCTTGGGAGACAGGCCAATTTCAATAGATGCACCTTGTTGAGAAGGCACATCTAGGGAGATGTTTGAATCCCTTTCAGTAACTACAGTTTGTTGGGAAACTGCAGGTTGGCTAACAGTGATTTTGGTCCTCCTAGCTCTCTTCTTCTTAGGCTCAGGGGGAACCACTGGGGGTTCTGTTTGACTACCTTCCTTATTTGCTGCACTAGGTGCAGTGTCTCCCTCTTGACTAACAGAGCTACCACCAACATCAGCTTCTAAGGATCTTTTTCTGGATTCTTGCAAGGCTTCTCTTTGGGCTTTGGGAAGTCTAGAGGGCCTAGGCTGAGTGTATGGTGTTGAATGGGGGTTAACTGAATTTGGGTCTAATTCAGTTTCATTCTCAAGAGAAAAAGAATCATAACCAGAAGGTAATGGATAATCAAGGTTGGACACTTGATCAACCATGTGCTGAGTGAAACAAATTGGAATATGTGCATTGAGATTTTGTGATGATAATAGTGTGTGTGTGTGTGTTCTTTTTCAAAACTGAGCAAGCCTCTAAACGAGGAGCGGCGTCATTAAAATCACAGAATGAATTAATGCACAACATAAGAAAGCGAGGGTAGTGTGATACCTTCTTACCTATGGCAGCTTTGAGTTGTGCCATGAGGAGAGCTCCAACATTCACCTTGTATCCATGGACAAGAGAATGTGTCAGTTTCTTGATGTAGGAGGGTATCCCATTCCATCCTGTGGACTTGGTAGAGAACACCTTGACCATTGCATCAAATATCATGCTCCACTCCTTCCTTACATACTTCCTGTCCATTTCACCAGACGGGTACCACTTGGTTGTTCCCTCTTCGAGAATAGGGCCTGCATACCCAATCTTCAAGAAGAGCTTCTTCAGAGTGTCATCATTAGCAAATGGAGCAAAGTTTTGACCTTCTTCCAGTGTAATTCCAAGAGCAGTATTGATGACCTCAGCTGTGAGAATGTATTGTTGCCCAGAGATTGTGAATTGAATACCAGGGTTCTCACCCTCAGTTTGAGCAACAGCAGTTTGCCAAAACGCCTCAAGTCTGTCTAAGTCGAGAATGGGGGTTGAGGTTATGGCATAACCGAGATAGGACTTGTTCAAGAAAAACACTAGTCCTTTGAAACCTTCACCAGCATCATTTGGGGAAAAGATGCCAGCAAAGTTTGTTTGAGAGAGAGTCTGTTTGGGGGCCATTGAGATTTCAAGAAAAGAAGAAAGTGAGAAAGTAGCTTTTTGCTTGAAGAAAAGTATTTTGCCTTGAGTTTTGTGAGAGTGATATGTCTGAGTAACTGGAGAATAAATATGGGTATCTCAAACGGTTGCTCAAAAAGTGGAGTTAAAGAACGTGTCTTAACCCACTCTCTTAACACGTGAGTTACTGCCCGTTATTCACTGTCAAACGTGGGGTGAATATCCAATTACAACGGTCCACTATTGTTGACAGTAACCTGTGCGCTAGAAACAATCTGTCAGTAATAAGTGGTGGTGACAGTAGGTTTTGCGTGACAACAACTATTGCGCAAAAACTTGCTGTCACCGTTAAGCATTTGAGTGACAGTATCCTTTAAAGGTCGTGACAGAAAGTCTTTCCCTGCTGTCAAGAAGGTTGCTGTCAAGAGACACAGGACAGTATCCTTCTTTGTGACAGTAATTGAAATGGGAAATTGTTTCTGTCATGAACTAATTAGAATGCGTTGCTCATATACTTAACCTAAAATTAACAGAATATGAATTTAGCAATGTAATCTTTCAAACACAGATATTAAACAAGTTACACAGACAAGTCATAAACTCAGTAACCACATAAACAGGAACTTTTATTATTGTTAATAAAATCATTAATATTGAACATTGAGTACATCATTCTATGATTTTATCAACTAGTTCTAAGACTTCTTCCTTAATCTCTTCTTCAGAGCGGCCTTCTTTTTCAAGAAGTGCCTGAAGCTCCTTCTCTTCTTCCATAGCCTTGGCCTCCTCTTCCTTAGCCTTGGCCTCCTTTTCCTCGTCTATCTCATCCATGGCGTTCAACAGTATTTCAAAGAGCTCATCGATCTCTTCATTGTCGGGTTCACTATCACACTTCTTTAGACCAACTTCGATTCCTACTTTGTTTTCCATTATTTACTTTAAAACTGAGAGCAGACTGGTGAAACCTAAGGTTAATTTATAGGCAAAACCGTCTAAGGATTAAAGTCTAATGGTCAACAGTTAGAGTACCCATACAACTACCACAAAAGTAATTAATGGTCGTGTCCTCCTTTAATCCTACAGATTAATGCAAAAGAGTGTGAAAGTCCAATGGAACATATTTTTAACTCTCAAACTTAACGGATAACCACATTAAAGTCATACACGGTTTAAAAGTATGAGACTGGCACAAAATACTGACATGAAAAGTCAAATCAACACATGCTGTCACATAACAGACATAAACCAAGTAGACAGTAACTTCTCTTGACAGCAGGTTTGAAGTTGCTGTCATGAGCTTCAATAAGAATTGAAAATTTAGAAACCTTAGTAGATTAACATACCAGATTCAGCATTCCCAATTCACTTACCAACTTGTTGAAGGTTGCTTCATCCAATGGCTTAGTGAAGATGTCAGCAAGTTGCTTGTCAGTTGGGACATAAATCAGCTTCACAGTTCCTTGTTCAACATGCTCTCTGATAAAGTGATGTCTTATATCAATGTGCTTTGTCCTAGAGTGTTGAACTGGATTGTCTGAGATGGCTATGGCACTAGTGTTGTCACAGTAAATAGGAATTTCTCTTAACACTAGACCATAATCTAGAAGTTGACTTTTCATCCATAGAATTTGTGCACAGCAACTGCCTGCAGCAATGTACTCAGCTTCTGCAGTTGAGGTAGAAACCGAATGCTGCTTCTTGCTAAACCATGAGACCAATCTTCCACCAAGAAATTGACAGCTACCAGTAGTACTCTTTCTGTCAATCTTGCATCCAGCATAGTCTGAGTCTGAGTAACCAATTAGATCAAATCCAGTATTCTTAGGATACCAAAGGCCTAGGTTAGAAGTGCCTTTTAAGTATCTAAAGATTCTCTTGATGGCTACCAAGTGTGACTCCTTTGGATCACTTTGAAACCTTGCACAGAGACATGTAGCAAACATGATGTCAGGTCTGCTAGCAGTTAGGTATAGGAGGGATCCTACCATGCCTCTATAGGTGCTTGAGTCAACTTTCTTTCCTTTAGGATCAAGATCCAGACTAGTTGTTGTGGACATTGGTGTCTTTGCAGGAGATGAATCTTCCAAGTTGAACTTTTTGAGAAGTTCCTTGATATACTTAGCTTGACTTATGAAGATTCCATCAGTTTGTTGAAGAATTTGTAACCCCAGAAAGAATGACAGTTCTCCCATCATGCTCATCTCATATTTGTTGCTCATGAGATGGGAAAACTTCTCACACAGCTTCTCATTTGTAGAACCAAAAATGATGTCATCCACATAGATTTGTACCAGAATGATGTCCTTGCCATGATGCTTGTAGAAAAGTGTCTTGTCCACCACTCCTCTGGTAAACTGGTTTTCCAGAAGAAAGGTGGAAAGTGTGTCATACCATGCCCTGGGTGCTTGCTTTAGTCCATACAAATCTTTGAAGAGTTTGTACACAAAATTATACATTTCAGCATCCTCAAACCCTGGTGGCTGTTCCACATACACTTCTTCTTCCAGCTCTCCATTTAGAAAGGCACTTTTGACATCCATCTGAAATACTTTGAAGTTGCAGTGTGCAGCATAAGCTAGAAAGATTCTTATAGCTTCAAGTCTTGCAACAGGAGCAAATGTCTCATCATAATCTATTCCCTCCTATTGACAGTAACCTTTAGCCACTAGCCTTGCTTTGTTCCTTGTCACTAATCCACTTTCATCAAGTTTGTTTCTGAAAACCCACTTAGTCTCAATAACTGACTTTCCCTTAGGTCTTGGAACCAATTTCCATACATTGTTTCTTTCAAACTGATTTAGCTCTTCCTGCATGGCTATCACCCAGTCAGAATCCAACAATGCTTCATCAATTGTCTTAGGTTCCATCTGAGACAGGAAGCATGAAAACATGCTGTCAGCAGAGACTTTGTTCCTTGTCCTCACTCCAGAATTAGGATCACCAATGATAAGGTCACTTGAGTGATCTTTGTTCCACTTGGTGATTCTGGGCAAGCTACTTGACTGAACAGGAACATTTGCTTCAGCTTGTTGAGTTGAATGCTCATCAATTCCATTGTCTCCACCATGTTCTTCATTGTCTCCAGAGTCATCACTGTTCTGAATGTTAGATGTTATGGTGTGTGATTGAGCTGGAGTTTGATTGACAGTAGTGGTGTTGACAGCATCTTTGTCAACTTCAACAATTTGAGTGAAGCTAGGTTCTTCATCTACAATCTCCTCAGCTTCCAGGTATCCTTGATTCTCAAATCTGAATGTCTGCATCTTTCCTTCTTCATGCAGTCCTGGAAACTTGGTTTCATCAAATGTGACATTAACACTTTCTTCAATTATCTTGTGTTCCATAACATAAACTCTGTAGGCAGTCCTTTCTGTGCTGTAACCCATGAATAGTCCTTCAAATGCCTTGGTGTCAAATTTTCCTTTCTTCTCATGATTGTCCTTCATCATAAAGCATTTGCTCCCAAACACATGAAAATATTTGACAGTAGGTTTCTTTCCAGTTAACAGACAGTAAGGAGTACTTGCATGAGTTTTGTTGATCATGGTTCTGTTCTGAGTATAACAGGCTGTGTTGATAGCTTCAGCCCAGAAATATGTTGGCAGCTTAGCATCATGCAACATAGTTCTAGCTGCTTCAATGAGAGTCCTGTTCTTTCTTTCTACAATTCCATTCTGCTGTGGAGTTCTTGCAGCAGAGAATTGTTGTACAATTCCTTCATCTTTGCAGAAATTTCCAAGTGTGGCATTTCTGAATTCTGTACCATTGTCACTCCTCAAGATTTGAACTTTTGAGTTTGGGGTTCTATCAAGAACTCTGACTTGATCAATAATCACTTGAGCAGCTTCATCTTTGGATTCAAGAAATTTCACCCAAGTGTACCTTGAGTAATCATCCACCATTACTAAGGCATATCTCTTTCTGGCCATAGATGGTACATTGACTGGTCCAAAGAGATCCATGTGAATTAACTTGAGTGCTTCTGTGTTGGTGTTTACTTGCTTGGACTTGTGCACAGCTCTTCTCAGTTTGCCCATTTGACAATCTTCACACAATCCTTCTTGACAGAATTCATGTTGGGGCAAACCTCTCACTAACTCTTTCTTCATTAGAATGTTCATTGTTTTGAAGTTGAGATGTGAGAGCTTCCTGTGCCAAAGCATACTGTCACCAACAGTAGCTTTGCTGTAAAAATAGTAAACTTTATCCTTCTTTGTTGAGCTTAGATCAGCAACAAACAGGCTTCCTTTTCTGACCCCTTTTAGAGAGAGGCTTCCATCCTTCTTGTGATAGATGTTGCACACCATCATGTCAAAGTCAACCTTAAATCCTCTGTCACTGAATTGGCTGACACTGAGTAGGTTGTGCTTCAATCCATCCACAAGGTTTGAAGTTACTGTCTTGGCAGAAGGTTTTGAAGTTACTGTCTTGGAACCATTCTTGACAGTATCTTTGAAAGATTCTGTCTTGCCAACTGTGACAGCATCTTTTGAACTTACTGTCTGATTGCTTGGTAAGTTTACTGTCTTGGAGATTGTGACAGTATCCTTTCCATCCTTGAATGTGCTGTCAACACCTTCATCCTCATCAAGAATTTCTTGTTTGATGAGCATGGCTTCTTCATCAAACTCAATTTCAGAATACCATAAAGTGTCTCAAAGGTTATATTGTTGAGATCTCTTCCTTCTCGTATGGCTGTTGTCTTGTGTTCAAGGTGATCAGGCAGTGTGAGCAGGAACTTGACATTTAATTCTTTTCTGTCATAGTACTTGCCATGTATCTGTAATTCAGTTAAGAGCTTAATGAACCTTTCAAACATGGAGGTTAAGTCTTCACCAGGCTTGGCCATGAATGCCTCATATTGAGATATTAGAATTTGCCTTTGGTTGCCCTTAACCTCTTCACTTCCTTCACAGAGTAAGGCTAACCTGATCCACATCTCCTTGGCTGATGTGCAGCTTATCACACTTCCACACATGGCTTTATCCAGCGTGAGAGAATCGAGCAAGATAAGTTGCAAATGATCATCTAGCACCATTTTCTCCTTTTCAGGTTCCAAGATTTCTGAGGGATCTTTGGGAACCCAATGTGCAGGAACAATCTCACCCTTCACTGTTGTGGCTTCAATTTCCTTTCTTGGTATGAAAGGACCATTCTCGAGTATACCTGGGTATAGTGGATTTGCAGCTTTGATAAACAACAAGATTTTTCTTTTCCAAATGCTGTAGTTCTCTTTATCAAATGTTGGGATCTTGATACTGTTTGATTTCTGCATTTTCTTCGGGATCTCAGATATGTATGTTAATCTGAAAGCTCTGATACCAGTTGTTAGTCCTTGTGTATTGCAGAAGGGGGGGGGGATGAATGCAATACTGATAAAATTCAATCTAAATTTCAACAACTAAAATCAAGATTAAACGTTATCAGCAATATATGCAATCACGAACAGTATTCAGTAAGAACAAGATTCACAAAATAAATGTTTTATTTATTTTGCAAAGTGTTGCTACAACCTCAAGAAAGAATTCTCGAGCTTCAGGTTTTCTTCCAAGACACTTGCTTGTCTTCGTTACATTTTTAGAATGAATTGATAGTAGGTATAAGACTAACCCTATCACTATCAGTCACGGGTTTGTGAAGCTGCTGTCACTGTCAAGTGGCAGCTTCTTACAGATTGTCTTACCCATGTGACTTTCCTAAATTGCTAACATGTCAGATATACATTACAAAGAAAGCAACCTAGATTCATTCCATTTCCAGCTAAACCAATTCAGCAGATAAAGACTTGACCTTGCTCTTGAATTGATTCGCTTTTGTTTTGCAGTGCTTGAAGCTTCTGTCGTAGTCTTGCAGACTTGGTGCAGCTTAGGGATACTGCATCACGCTTGTTTCTTGAACATTTAAACTGTCACGGGATTTGACTGAGAAAGATACCTAGCATAAGGATCTTTATTGAGACAGTTACTTTTGCCGCAAAGCTTGCTATCACAGGAATGATCTTTTGGTGACAGTATGAGTTCCCCGCATAGAGTGCTGTCGAGGATCCCAAACTTGCTGTCGAGGGCAATAGTTGCTGTCGCATAGTCTTCCGCCAATGTTGCTGTCAGAGTGAATATGTTGTCGTGACTTGCAACATTCTGTCTTCTTGTAATCTTACTGTCACAGCTTTAGGACAGTAACCTTTATTCATGTTGTCATCCAAAAAGCATTCTTTGAGGCTTGAACACATAAGTGAACTTCTTTCAAACAATACAACTAGAATAACATTACATACTGATTACAAGAACATACTTTGGCTATGACAGTATGTTCTACTTAATTTGAAAAATTAAGTACAATCAAAGTTAAGTTGTTTCTATGCTATCACCCATAAATCCCAACAAGTTTGTCTCACGTGATGGAACGTCAAGGATTGTTGTTGCACTCTTAAAGTATGCTCGAGATAGAAGAGTAGTATTGTTGGACAAAACTGTGGATTAAACTTATAAGTTTTTGGGAGAGATCATGAGAAAATATGCTGAGAAAGTGGATGCTCCACTTTCGATCCATTCACCAGGTTGATTGATATTAAGGTCGAGCTAAGACCTTAAAAAGCGCTTCTTGGGAGGCAACCCAAGATTTTGGAGGAGGAACACTCTTCCTCAATTTTCAACCGGGACTTCATGCACTAGGGGAGTATTTCTAACCTTTCTTTGTATAATTTTTCACTCTTATTTTTTTTTTTTGTATTTCTTTTAGGATCTTGTTAGTTTTATATATTTATATATATTGTTCATTGAGGACAATGAACCACTTAAGTGTGGGGATGAGTTCTCAATGACGTAAAAAACCAAAAAAAAAATTAAATATCAAAAAATCCAAAAATTTTAAAATTTTAAAACTTTTTGTATATAATTGCCTAGTCTCAAAAGCATGTTAGCATGGATAAGTACACATTGTGTAGATTAATTTCTCATGATTAATTATGTGTGTCACATTCATGAAAAATCATTTAATGCTTGATAATTCCTTGTGTGCGCTTGCGAACAATTGAAAACTTGAGATGCTTCTTAGTCAATTTTAGTGAGTTGAGCATGCTTTCACCATGTGAGAATTTGAGCCTAATTTATGATTGATAGATTTTTTTATCAATCCATTTTTTGTGTTGTGTGATGTTCATTATCATGATTCTTGTTGCTCTAGAACTTGTTTTAAACCGTTTTGAGACTACATGATATGTGTATGCATGAATATGATAAAGGCACTAGGATTAACCTCATTTACCCAAACATTACCCATATGAAAAATAATCCTTAGTGAAATCCCTTGAGCTTTTACCCGTTTCTTTCGTATATCACCAATCTAAAATTTTTGAGCCTACTTATTTATTCTTGTCTTGATTTACTGGTAGAGCATATTGATTCATTGATGGGTTGGTGAATATTTAGTGTAGGGATTTCTTTTGGTTAAAGTATTACATCTTGGTGGGATACAATATGGTAGGAAAGTTGCAAACAAGTATCAAGTAATCCTTTGAGATCAATGGGTGGCAAGTGCAATGACATATTAAAGGGACGATCCATGTGTGCTGGTATTAAGTACATTCTTGGTGACTTTTCACTGCCCTTGGTTACTAGAGAATGACTTGACTTTTGAAAAAAAAAGAGAAATTATGAGCAAGAGGAAGATAAAGTAGAGTTGTGTTCATTTGATTGATACAATGTGAAAGTGGGAAAGTACATGGGGTATATGTGCTTTGCAGTTTAATGCTTGTGAAAGCTTGATCAACTTTTACATGATTTAATTTTCATGTTGGGTGCTTTAACTAAAAGTGAACACTATGCTCTATTAGTTATCAAGTTTAGCCACTTGTTAGCCTGTTTTTTGTGATATCCTACCCGTACCTAAGCCCCATTACAACCTTTAACAAAGACCTTTTGATTCATGTATGCATATATACGAGGTATTGGAGATTTTGTGGACAACCAAGCATATGGTAGCACATGAGTACATTGACTGAACTTAATTGAGCGATACACTTATACCCATACACTTGTGTGAAGTGAGAGCAATGTGAGATTTATCCATGGCATGCTTACTTGTTGAATGCGACTTTGATGTCTATCTCATGATATTTTTGTCTATCTAGACATTGTGTGCATACTTGGATTATTTTGTGTTAATGATGCTTAAAGTGAGAGTGCTTGTACTTTCAGACACTTTCAAGTTATGTGATTGAGATTTACAATGTGTGGAGTACTATGACATGTTGCATGTTTGAGAGACTTGGTGGTTGAAAATATTTGATTTTGTGGATATATCTTCTATAAACCCTCACGAGACAAAACTCGTCCTACTAGGGCTACCTAGGGGTTTAACGGCTTGTTGCATATGCTCAATGCAATCGTGTTATCTACGAAAGTGGTGGTCCTATTAGCTAGTAATATTTTTATTTTTTATTTTCCCGAGGACGTGCAAAATGCTAAGTGTGGGGATGTTTGATAGAGTATATATTTATACATATTTTAAATGATTTTATTCCTCATATTTATTATATTTTGCATTTAATTGGATTTTTATTTAATAGATTTTAATGTTCTATTTAGGAAGCATGGAAATCCTAAACTTGGAAGGATTGGAGAATAAAGAGCTTAATTTGGAGATTTATTAGAAGGAAATTTGGATTTGTTGGACTGCCTGCACATAATTCACTGTTTTGGCCATATCTTGAGTTCTAGAAGTCAGAATCAGACGATTTAACAGCTCACGCGAAGATAATGTAAATCTCTTTCATTCTAAAGTGGTCAAATTATCAAATTACTTCGGGAACGGCCTAGAATTACTGAAGAAAAGTCAGCTACGAATTTTCCTTGTAAAAACAGAATCACTTTAGGAAACATACTTGTACTTTCGTCGAGGCATTAAAATATTTGAGGATATATGTAACGCCCCAAATCCGGGGTCAAAGTATTTGGTCGTCACTCTGCATTCTCAAATAAAACAACCTGTTCAATATTAAACCAATACAATATACATCTACAATCCCAACTCTACCAAGAATCTTTAAAGGTTATAGTGCTAGAAACAAGAATCCAAAATTCCATTACACAAATTTTTCTTCTTTACAACCATTCTCTTTACATAAATCCTATAACACTAGTATAACTTCGACAAGAAGTATATCAGGCAAATCTAATCTGATACAATATAGTATTTTAAAAAAAAATCACTTTATACAATAACCTTACACTAGTTCTAAATACTCTGCATCATAACGTCTTTACACTAACATCTTCTTTCTTCTCTGCCCAGCTACGCGGATAACTCCCGCCAATATGCCTTCTTACTGAAAGGCTAAAAATATAAAGAAAGCAAGTATGAGCGAAAGAATTGCTCAGCAGGTGCATTATCAAGTATAATAGGAAAAGTTTCCAAAATAAGCTTTTGGTTTAAACATTTGTAATCTCTTAAAACTTTTAAATCAAGTTTGGTAATTCGCCATAATTTCTCATTCAGCTTCTGGCAACTGAATAGTTTTAAAACACGAAGGAATTTATATTTGTCGCCACGGTTACCCGAACCAAAATATCTACAATAGGATGTAGAAAATATGAAATAAATATGAACTCATACGTCTTCAAGACCATAGTTTATACCAAAATACTATTTTTAAAGATAACGGTTCCATTCACAACATCTTCTGAAACCAACAACTCTGGAAGAGTAGAATAATAAAAGAGTAAGAATGAGCCAACGCGCTCGGCCATGGAAGAAAGAACGTACTTCACGACTTCAATATATTCATAACGTCTTCTGAAACCAACAATAATGGTAACATATATAATTTATGATAAGAATAGAATATGTTCTGATAATTCCGACAATAATCAAATGCCATAAGGAAGTGGCTACTAGACAATTCGAGTTCAATATTTGAATTAGAATTGGACTTCTATTTTATTTTTAAAAACACAAGGTTAGGCTGCTGATCAGTCACGCACTAACCCCGGACAATGCACACAGCAAAGTCCTACATCTAGGATCCTTGGCCATCTTGGCCTTAACTTCTTCCGACCATAAATCTGGTCCGACCATTACTGGTCTCTTTAAAAACATTCCAATTATATATCCTATACGCCAGGTGTCGGTACAATCGACAACCTTGTTACGACAATCAGGTGTCGGAAGAATCGACAACCTTAATACAACAATCGCAGGAAAACTCACGTTCCAGGAAACAACTCAACTATGAAGAATCAATAGAGAATAACAATACAATCTAGTATCGACGAGATCGACACAATAGTGGGAGGTGCACATGAAAAGTGACAATACAATAAACATCGACGAGATCGATGCAACAATGGGGGTGATAATGGAGAATAAACAATAACATGCTCAACAAAGTTAAGTCTGATATGAAACAAGCATTATGAGTTCGAATCAGGGACTGGATCAGATAATTGCATCAACAAGAAATGATAATATTACTTGCATAGGGGCAAGATGGAAAAATAGAATACTTGTAGAACAAGTACCACAACTTCAGAATTTAAAATAACATTTTTACCCTCATCGGGTTCACAAGTTCCCACTCATCTAGGGTTGGCAACATTCCAACCTAATATTTTTAAATCAAGATTTTTGAAAGAAAGCCTTAGTATAAGGCCCATAACTATCTTTTAAATCGTTTCAACATAATAAATATACTTTTCCCAATTAATATGGAAATATAAATCTGACCTCAAAAGGTATGAAAGAATACTCGTCAATTTACGAGATTAAATAAAATACTTGTGAAAGGCATATGTCTAGTCCTATTTGTAAACACCGAGGATTCTACTCAACTTTAATTAAGATGTAATAAGTAAATTATAAAAATCAATTGTCACAGGAATCTCAGAAGGTTATATCTGTCAAAGAATGAAGATTAAAGTCATCTACAGACTTGAAGTGATTCTACATTGAAAGAAGCTCAATTTATTGATCAAGCCTCAATGAAGTATTCAAGCTCAGTGGATTTATTAAAGTGACAGAGATTTCAAGTGGTGACAAAAAAAGATACTGATTACGGAGTTCTTGAATAAGAAGGAAGTGAATCACTGCTTAAAGTTAAATAGATAAAGAACAGACATTGTCGTTAGTCACTCATGAACCAGACAGTACATCGAGTGTCAACGTACTATTGTGTTTGTTATTTATCTAATTTTAAGTGATTCTGGATTTAATTGAGAAGTCAACTAATTCTATTTATTCTCTTATAAATAATTAATATTATTAAGTATATTATTTATTAATTTAATTCTTTGCAGAATTAAATTAATACATAATTTATTTAGTTAATTATTTAAATTAGAATAAAAATGAACTAGGAAGACTTACATTTAAACTAGGAAGACTCAGTTTATTTAACTAAGGAAGACTCACAAGTGAGTCTTCCCGATTGTCTTCCTAGAGTAAATGTAAGTCTTACCGATTGTCTTCCATGTACAAATGATTGTCTTCCCGATTGTCTTCTAAGAGTAAAATCATTGTATTTCTATAAGTCTTCCTAATGCAATTCTTTAAGATTAGTATTGCACGTGGGTTGGCTTATTAACAAAAGAATGCAGTGTGTTTTATATATATAAGACAAGGCAGTTGACATTTATCATTGTATCATTCAACACAGAAGTAAAGACAGACAGAAAACTTTACATTCTTCTTCATTACTTCTTGAACTGCAAAGCATTCATTTCCGGCCAGAGATTTAATTCTTGATTGTTCTTCAACATTTAATTCATAAGAATTGTATCTCTTGTACTGCTTTAGCTTTCTAGCGGATCATAATCCCTAGATTTTATATCGAACTACTTTTTAGTATTCGATCCTTTTTATTACAAAAATAGATAAATTCATGTCGAATTTATTCTAGATTTGTTTTATTAAGTTCTTTGTAATCAGTGATCAAAGTTGTAACACTTCTCAAGTTTAATAGAGTTTCTATTTAACTTGAATATTGTTTCAGTTTTTATTCCGCATTAATTTGTTCTAAATTGTTTAATCTTAAACGAACAAATTTCGATAAAACGGTATAGTTTGTATTCAACCCCCCTTCTACAAACTTATCAGGACCTAACAATTGGCATCAGAGCCTTTTGATTGATATACAAATCAAAGATCCAATTGTTTTGAGATTTTTCTTTTAAACTCTGATTTTTTATCTTATTCCTAAAAATCTCAAAAGATGTCTACTACACAGAAAGTTGGTACTGTCAAAATCCCTATGTTCAGCAAGGAGCATTATCCAACGTGGAAGAAGAAAATGCTTCTATTTCTTAAGGTTGCAAATCCTAAATACATTGATGTGCTGAAGAACGGTCCCAAAGTCCCTATGATTATTGAGGGAGAACTCATTGAGAATAATGTTGTGACTAGGGCTGCCAGAATGTACCCTAAAGATGCCAAGGATTACACTCCTGATGAGAAAGAGGATGTTACCTTGGATTCCTGTCTTCAGTTGATCCTTATTGATTGTCTTGATCCAATCATGCATAATCATGTTCTCAACTGTGATACTGCTAAACACATTTGGGCAACTATAGAGATAATCAATGAGGGGACAGAGGAAGTTAGGGAGAATATGCTGGAGATTCTCACCTCACAATATGAGCATTTCAGATCAAACCCTGGTGAAGGTATCTCTCAGGTTTTTGAGAGATATAACAAATTAATAAATGATCTGAATCTCAATGGGAAGCACTACACCAACAAGGAGATTAACAAGAAGTTCCTTCTTACACTTCCACCTCATTTGGAGCACAAAATATCTGCCATTAGAGAAGCAAGAGATATGAATGAGATTGCTTTGGAGAGATTGTATGGTGTTCTGAAGACCTATAAGCTGGAGCAGATTCAACAAAGGGAGCTGTATGGAACTGGGAAGATTGTTAGTACTTCTACTGCACTGGCTGCTGAAGTCCCACAGAAACTGGAAGTGAAGCATGTTCAACCTTCCAGTTCTAACATGAATGTTATTGATGCTGAATATGGATTAACATCCATTGATCAATCTGGTGGTGACTTCTATTCTTTAGAAGAACTTGATCAGCTGGAGGATGGTGATTTGGCTTTGATAGTCAGAAAGTTTGGGAAGTTTAGATTCAAGAGGAATCCCAATCTTAAGTTCAGACCCAGGTTTCAGAGAGGTGGTTCTTCATCTTCAAGTGGCTCAAGGGGTGGCTACAAAACTGGAACTGTGGAAAGGAGCACAATCAGATGCTACAATTGCAATGAGTTGGGTCACTTTGCTACTGAGTGCAGAAAGCCAAAGCAAGTGACTAGAAACACATTTGATTCTAGCAAGAAGAACAAGATTGGGAAAGCTTATGTTGCTGAAGGAAAGAGTTGGGATGACACTGATAGTGATGAAGAAGCAGGTGAGATTGGGAACCTTGCTTTAGTGGCTAAAGAGGCAAGCACTTCATCTACACACATGTCAGAGGTAATGTTTACTGATACTGAAATGATTCGTCATCTTGGTGGCACCTTAGAATGTGCTCGCACTGAAAATGATAGAATAATTCTTTTGAACACAAATCTTGAAAATGAGATAAAAGAATTAAAACTAGTGCATGTTAATCAGGATGAACTTGTTGAGAAAATAGCTTTTCTTGAGAATAGGGTTAAATGTTATATTCAACTGGAAACCATTCTTAAGAAAGAGATTAGTGAGCTCAAGACTAAAGCTAATGCCTATTTTAGCTCTTGTAAGACGGCTAAAGAGATTCTCAATAAACAAGCTATTGGTAATCATGTCAGTATAGGTTATGGTTATAATGAGGCCATTGGATTGCTTGGAATTAACTCCCCTTGTAGATTCAAATCTGAAGGAAAGGTTGTTCCATATATGCTTAAGGGTATTGAAACACCCTTCTGTAAGGAGTCCGAAGCAGAACCTCTGAATGAAGACTCTATCATCATTGCAGAGGAGATTCGTGAAGAAGATATTGCTTTGGAAGTTGAACAATCCAAAAAGTGTATATCTGATATTCCAGTCAAAGTTGCTACAACTAAAAAGACTAAATCAGATATCCATAAGTTGGATCAAAACAACTGTAGAACTAACATGCCTGCTGTTAATTCTTCTCATAAAGCATGTGGTGTGAGTAATTGCATGTCTTGTGCTTTTAATGTTATGTATGCTTTCTTTAATAAAAAGCATGTATCTAGTGATAAGACTGCTCCACGTCAACATGTTAATAATAAGAAGCATGTTAAAGCAAAGACTACTAGTCCTCCTCAGACTAGAGTGGATTCATTTATCCCTAAGCCTACTCAGAAATGTCTTAAGGCTGGCTATAAATGGAAACGCTCTTATGTGAAAGAGGTTGAAGTAGTTGTAGTTAAAAATGTTGTTTTGCCTGACAAAGGCCAATTCTTTAAGTATGCCGGACCCAATCAAGTGTGGGTTCCGAGGAAGGACTAATCAATCTGGTATTGCAGGGAGTTAAACAGGTAAGCCGTGTTATATGGGTTCTTGACAGTGGCTGTTCAAGGCATATGACCGGAGATAGAGCCCTGCTATCAGATTTGGTTGAGAAAGCTGGCCCAGTAGTAACCTTTGGAGATAACAGCAAGGGTATTATGAAAGGATATGGCTGTTTGAAGTACGGAAATGTTATCATTGAAGATGTTTCATTTGTGGAAGGTCTGACGTTCAATCTTCTCAGCATCAGTCAGTTCTGTGACAGAGGATATTCTGTTTCCTTTGAAAGAGAGAAGTGCCAGATCCTTCACAAGAAGAATGTAAAGCCTGCTCTTCAAGGAGTGAGGAAAGGTGACTTGTTCATAGCTGATCTGAACTCGGGATTCAAAGATGAAGTTAATTGTTTTTATGCTAAAGCTTCATCAGATGATAGTTGGCTATGGCACAAGAAGATGTCTCACCTTAACTTCAAAACTATGAACTCTTTAGTCAAGAGGGAATTAGTTAGAGGTTTGCCTCAGATGGAATTTACACAGGAAGGACTGTGTGAGGCATGCCAGAAAGGAAAGTCAAAGAAAGCTTCTCACAAGGGCACTGATACATCTTCAATAACTGAACCTCTTCAGCTACTGCACATGGATTTGTTTGGTCCAGTTAATGTGATGTCCATGTCAAAGAAACAATATGCACTTGTGATTGTTGATGACTATTCAAAATATACATGGGTTTTATTCCTACATTCCAAGGATGAGACCCCATTCCTAGTGATTGGCCACATAAAGTTGATTGAGCTGGATTCTAGATTCCCTGTTAGAGCCATAAGGTCAGATAATGGTACTGAATTCAAGAATGCCATTCTAACTGATTTTTGTGCTGATAAAGGAATAACAAGACAGTATTCTGCCCCTAGAACTCCTCAACAAAATGGAGTAGTGGAAAGAAAGAATCGTACATTGATTGAAGCAGCTAGGACTATGCTAAGTGAGTCCAAACTTCCAACGTACTTTTGGGCTGAAGCAGCGAATACAGCTTGTTATACTCAGAATCGAACTTTAATCAACAAGGACTTATTGAAGACTCCGTATGAGATCATGAACAACAAGAAACCAACTGTCAAGTACTTTCATGTATTTGGAGCAAAACGCTTTGTGCTTATAGATGACAATGTTAAACGTGGCAAGTTTGATGCAAAGGCACAAGAAGCTATTTTTGTTGGTTATTCCAGAAGATCTTACAGGGTCTACGTGGTTGGCAGTCACACAGTAAAGGAAAGTGTCAGTGTTACTTTTGATGACACTAAGTTCCCCAGTATCCAAAAAGAAGACTCATCTGAAAAGCTGAAGTTTGATAACTTGCCAGACTCAGAATCAGATGATGAAGCCCCACCTGAAGTTATTGCTGGTGATGATAATAATAATGATGATAATGATCGTGGTGATGGTGGTGGAAACACTGGTAACAATGGAGATACTACCAACACTGGAGAAGAATCATCAAGGCAATCAAGCAACAACTCAGGGGGAGCAAATGAAGGATCAGCTAGTCACTCACAACATCAAAGTGAATTTCAAGGTGAATCATCAAGATCAAATCTTCCAAGACAGACTGTTTGGAATAGAGCTCATCCTTTTGAGCTGATCATTGGTGATCCAGATGTTGGAGTTAAAACTAGAAGAGCTTCTCAGAATGAATGTCTTTTCTCAGCATTTTTATCTAAAATGGAGCCAAAGAAAACTGAGGAAGCACTGACTGATCCAGATTGGGTGATTGCTATGCAAGATGAACTCAATCAATTTGAACAACAACAAGTCTGGAAACTGGTACCCAGGCCAAAGAACAAGAAAGTAGTTGGTACAAGATGGGTATACAGAAACAAGCTAGATGAGGATGGCATTGTTACAAGGAACAAGGCTAGACTGGTTGCACAAGGGTATTCTCAAGCTGAAGGCATTGACTATGATGAAACCTATGCACCAGTGGCTAGACTTGAGGCCATCAGGATGTTCTTAGCATTTGCTGCTTATTCCAATTTTAAAGTCTATCAAATGGATGTTAAGAGTGCATTCCTAAATGGTGAACTTGATGAAGAAGTGTATGTGGAACAGCCCCCTGGCTTTGAAAATCAGGAGCTGCTGGACTTTGTGTACTTTCTCTTCAAGGCTATCTATGGTCTCAAACAAGCCCCAAGAAAATGGTATGACACTCTCTCTGGTTTTCTTTTAGAAAATGGTTTTGTTAGAGGTATCATAGACAAAACTCTTTTTTCAAAGAAACACAAAAATGATATGATATTAGTCCAAGTCTATGTGGATGACATCATATTTGGGTCTACTAATGATAATCTCTGTAAGAGATTTGCTGAGCTTATGCAGAGTAAGTTTGAAATGAGTATGATGGGTGAGCTGAAGTTCTTTCTTGGATTACAAGTAAGTCAAAGGTCAAATGGTATATTTATTTGTCAATCCAAGTATCTCAAAGAACTCCTCAAGAAGTATCACATGGAGGATTCAGCATCAGCAAGGACTCCATCTTCAACAACAATCAAACTTGGAGCTTCTGACAAATCTATCAAGGTAGATGTTACAAGCTACAGAGGTATGATTGGCTCCTTACTCTATCTTACTGCTAGTAGACCAGATATTATGTATGCTACATGCTTGTGTGCAAGGTTCCAAGCGGACCCTAGAGATGTTCATCTCGTTGCTGTGAAAAGAATCTTGAGATATCTTAAGGGTACACCTAATCTAGGTATCTGGTACCCTAAAGATTCTAGTTTTAATCTTGTTGGATATACAGATTCTGATTATGCAGGTAGTGTTGTGGATAGAAAAAGCACCTCTGGGAGTTGTCAATTCCTAGGAGGTAGGTTGATTTCCTGGTATAGCAAGAAACAGCAAACAGTTTCCAATTCAACAGCAGAAGCTGAATATATTGCTGCTGGAAGCTGTTGTGCTCAGATCTTATAGATACGGAATCAATTAAAGGACTATGGCTTTGCCTTAGACAAAATTCCCATATTTTGTGATAATACAAGTGCCATAGCAATCTCCAACAACCCTGTGCAGCACTCGAGAACGAAGCACATTGATATCAGGTATCATTTTATCAGAGAGCATGTCATGAATGGAACTGTGGAGTTACATTTTGTACCCACAGAAGAACAGACTGTAGATATATTCACTAAATCTGTTGACGAATCCACATTTATCAAGTTAGTTGGTAAATTGGGTATGTTAAACAGTCTTAGTGATTAACAATATCTCTGTCATGTTTGTTCTTTTAAAATTCATTTTCACTTGTCATTTAACTGATATTTACTGCCAATTCTCATTTAATAGTACATGCTTGTGTATTTAAATAGCTCTACATATTTTATTTTCTTTAAAAATATTTTTCTCATATTTTTTAAGTAGAGAAATGTATTTTTATTGAAAATATATTTATTTAGAATTATTTAGGTACTTTTCAGATTGTAAATATTGTTGTTTGAATTTTTCTGCAAGTTTATATTAATTTTATGCATTTCTAATATTCTGCATATTTTTCTAGGATTTATGGAATTTTCTGTGAATTTTTCTAGAATTTTATATATTTTTCATGCATTTTTCTAAGTTTTTCAGCATTTTCTGTAAATATTCGTATTAAATTCTGAATTTTTCCTAAGTCTTCCCAGTTTTACACTAGGAAGACTACCGGGAAAACAAGGGATATTTTCTTTTTGTTTTTTTTGTTTTTTCCTTTTTATTTTAAGTCTTTTTGGAAGTCTTCCCAGTTTTTTGAACTAGGAAGACTATGATTTATTCAGTTTTATTTTCTATTTTATTTTCTTTTCTTTTATTATTTTTCCGAAGACTTCCTAATTTGAACTAGGAAGACTACCGGGAAGACTATCCTAAGTCTTCCCGATTGTCTTCCCAGTTCAAATTTAAAAAAAAAACTGTTCAAATACTTTTCTTTACAGTTTATTTTTTATTCTAATATATATAGATACACACGTACATACACTGCACTTCTTATTTTTGCCTTATCAGTTTTTCTTGGTTTTTCAAATTCCCCCTCTTCGAATTCATTCATTCCTGCAGAACCTATCTTTGATCTCTGTTCATATTGCTCAAGTTTTTACTTAGCAAAATCATTTTATTCTTCAAAATCAAGTTTTGAGTCGAATTGCTGTCAAAATTTCGACTTGAGTATTCTTGGTTTTCTAAGTGATTCTTGAGTGATTAACTGATCCTTGTTTGTTTTCTGTGTGTGTTTACTGTGTGTGTTCTTGAGATTCATTTGCCCAATTCATTTCTGTTCTTCAAGTGTAATTCGAATTTTTAGGATCTAAAATTTGCAAATTAATTAATTTTGGTAAAATTTAATTTTGTGGATTTTTGTAATTTTAATTAATTCTAAAAATCCCTAAAATTTTATTTTTATTTTTAATTAATTAAAATTTTAAGTGTCTTATTTAAAATGGATCCTAATAATTTTGAATTAGTTTTAAATAATTTTGTTGGGTATTTTGATCCGGCTAGGTGTAAAGTGGAATGCTTTAGACCGTGGATTCAATTTTTAAATAGCAATACATGTGTTAGTTATGCTATTTGTGCCAATGCACTTCTGAAAATTGATCCATTAAGGATGTTGTGTTCAAGTGCTGTTATTGCTGAAGATTCAAAATCTTTTACTTTCAATATTTTAAACCAGCAATATACAGTTACTTTTGATTTATTTTGTGATGTGTTGCATTTTCCAAAGGACAGGTTTGATCCATTACCCACTGATGATGAGTTAACACAGTTCTTTGTGAATATTCATTATCAGGGTCCCTTTCAAATGGTGAAATTGTCAAAAACTTTTGTTGTAAGGGAATGGGATCTGTTCTTTGATACTATAGCTAGGGTATTTGGTAACTGCACAAAAACAAACTTTCATTGCATTACCAGTCTTAATCAATATATTGCCTATGCTATAGTATTTGGTCGTAGATTGAACTTTGCTGAGATTCTGTGGAACCTATTGCTCAACAGGCTTGCTCACTCTAGGAGAGATTCTGATAATGGTGTGAAAGTAAGGTGTTGGTACCCTCGCTTTCTAACTCTTATCATTAATCATCTTCTCACTGCTGAGCAGGTAGAACTGTTTCGAGAAGCTAGATTTGAAACCTCTCCAACCACAGACACCAAATTCTACACCAGACTTGACGTCTCATCCAAATTCCTCAATATACCTGTTCTTGTTTCACCATTGATGAGTCAATTCATTAATCTTCCTATCTTTGGTGAACAAGTTCCCGAACCACATCCAGTACCACTGCAGGTAGTTATTCCTAACTTTGGTTCTTCTTCTGGTACTTCAATTGAAACCCAAGTGGTTGTTAGGGCTGACCCAGAGATTGTAGAACCACAGTCTCTGACCCAGGTCATAGAGCCAAACAGAGAGTTAAACACTCCTGAAACACAATCTGAGCCTAATGTTCAAACCAGTTCAAGAAAGGTTAGTGATATACCTGAAATGAGTGTTCCCACAGCTCTGTCTCCACCCTTAAAGAAAAGAAAAACCTATAGGAAGACAACTGTAAGCCCATCTGTATCCTCTCAAAAGGATATGGACATTGATATGGCCACTACACAGTCTCTGGAGACATCCTCTCAACAGGATGAATCTATTGTAATTCGCCATAGGGCCATGGCATCTTGTACTGAGTCAAGCACACTCCCATTACTCACAATGGGAGAAGATATCCATATAGATGACACTCAGGACACCATGCCAGGAGAGCACTTTACTTTTGACTTTGAAACAGAACCTACCATAGTTACGGTAGAAGTGCCTTCACAGGCATCAGAGGGAAAATCTGATTCTTCGCCACCAATAATAGAATCATTTTCTCCCCTCCCAGAGGGAACATCTCTGGCTCCCCTAAGGGATTTTTCACTCGCAGTTTATACTGGAGAAAGTGAAAGGCAACTTGATGAGTCTGTCCCTGAAGAAATTCAGTATACAATGTCAAATATTTTGACAGACTCATTCAGGGATCGGGAATTGCGAACTCCCATTGCACCACCACTGACCTCTCTTGAAGGGGCTAGGGTGATTTTTCCTGCAGGTACATCTACTGAGAATCTTGACAGACAGTTAGTGGTGAGAGATATGAATCAAACACCGAGTGAAACACAAGCACGTGAGTTGAGTGAAACACCACTGAGAGCAATTGAGGTGAGTGCACACACTGACACAAACACTGCTTTGTTGAACCAGCTAGCTGATCTACAAAGGAAGTTACAAGAAACCTAGGCTGAGAACAATCTTCTTAAAGCACAAGTGGTTGCTCAATCTACCACCTCTGTATCAAATCAGCTGGGTACTGTGAAAAATGACCTGGAAGGATTGAAGAATAATTTACTCCCAAGGCTGAATTCAATCCAACAATCTCAAGTACTGGTGGCTTCAGACATCTCTGATCTTACAACGTCAAATGCTCAGATATCGGAGAGTGTCAAGGAGATTGCTGCTATTTCTACCAAGGTGGACTTTATTCTGCAAACAACTGATGAAAACCAGAGGTTTAATGAAGAAAGGATGTCTAAGTTAGAAGGAGGAATGGAGCATCTCAATGAAGGGATGAAGCACCTATACAATATGATCAAGAATTCACATCAACCTACTGAAGATCAAAGAACATTCTTTGAGGGAGATGATGATGAGGATGATGATGCCGATGAAGGAGGAGATGGGAGAGAAAGAGGAGAGATAAGGAGAACATCTGAGGTGAATCCTAGGGCTTCCACAGCTCAAACTGTAGAGGATTCCTCAACTAAGGGGGAGAAGGAGAAAGAAGGAGGAAACAGAGAAGGAGGAGCTTCTGGAAAGGATAAGGGAAAAGGTAAACAATCATTGGAGGATACTGTCTTTGATGATGCCTACTACTACCATGGTGAACAGGATGACTTCCATTACGACACATCTGGTGATCTGGAGAAGACCATACCTGAAGAAGCTTTTGGTGAGGAGGAGGTTGAGGAGGCAGCAAACTTTGAGGATTGGGAGGATGAAGCTGATCTATATACACCTGACCCGTTGTTTCAAAAGGAGTTGAAGAAACAGCAAGCAGAGCTAAGGAGAAAGGAGGATGAGAATGCCAAGGTCTCCGACATCATATCTCAGAAGCTGAAAATTCAAAAGGCTGAACATGAAGACAAACAACGTCTTCATAGTATTCATGTCAAAGAAAGGAGATTGGATGGGAGGATGAAGCAAGGAATAAAATGGGATAAGGCAAGGGAGATGTTTGATATCCCTCAGAGAGGCACAAACAATGATGCTACTTTTCTGAAGCTGCTTGAGAAGATCAGAACGGTTAATCCAGACAACTCATTATATATGAAGGCATTGAAGGAAGATATCCTAAGGATTACGTCTGCATTTGATCAAGTGAGGCAAGAACTGTTCATTTATGTCTCAAGTGCTCTTGAAGGGTCATTCACCATTTCTCTTGACCTCCTACAAAGAAGATCTCTATCTGAATTGTGGATTCTGATGAGTAAAGTAAAGAGATCTTCTTGCTTGAATGAGCTTCTATATGACCGGCTTAGAGATTCTGCTATGAAGGCCAGTCCTCAAGTTGTACATTTTCCTTATGAAGTCAAAATCTATAGAGGTACAACTTTACAGACTGTGAGGCTGGATCCTGATTCCATAAAGCTACAGACTGCTATGCAACTGGTGAAGTTGGAGAATCTTCTTAGAACTTCTGGGTTTGCTTCTGTAGAGAAGTCTGAAGTTGCTGATATGATTTCAGACTACTGCACGGAGAAAATTCCAAGATATGCTCAGATGAAGAATAGATTGAAGAAGATCACCAATCAACCAGTAATGCCAAGTGGTGTGGTTTCTGAAAGTGATCGTGTCCTTGACAAAGATCTTCTAGTCACCTTACAAGAAGCTGAAGAAGGTGAAATTAGAGACTAAAGGCATGATAGGTTTAGCTCATTTGTAAATATTATATGTTTAGAGCTAGGTAAATCAAGATAGGGAAATGTATTCATATGTTCAGTCTAGAGGAACATCTATCTTGTATTTATCTTTACTGTTTGAATCTGGAAATTGTTATATTTAATCCAGAACCTTTTATTATTTGCTTGGCTCTTAAAAGTCTTATCTTTTCTTGTTTTAGTTGAGTTATCCTCTAGAGGTATTTGGTTGTTATTGTCTAACAAACAAATAGGGGGAGATTGAAAGGCATATGTCTAGTCCTATTTGTAAACACCGAGGATTCTACTCAACTTTAATTAAGATGTAATAAGTAAATTATAAAAATCAATTGTCACAGGAATCTCAGAAGGTTATATCTGTCAAAGAATGAAGATTAAAGTCATCTACAGACTTGAAGTGATTCTACATTGAAAGAAGCTCAATTTATTGATCAAGCCTCAATGAAGTATTCAAGCTCAGTGGATTTATTAAAGTGACAGAGATTTCAAGTGGTGACAAAAAAAGATACTGATTACGGAGTTCTTGAATAAGAAGGAAGTGAATCACTGCTTAAAGTTAAATAGATAAAGAACAGACATTGTCGTTAGTCACTCATGAACCAGACAGTACATCGAGTGTCAACGTACTATTGTGTTTGTTATTTATCTAATTTTAAGTGATTCTGGATTTAATTGAGAAGTCAACTAATTCTATTTATTCTCTTATAAATAATTAATATTATTAAGTATATTATTTATTAATTTAATTCTTTGCAGAATTAAATTAATACATAATTTATTTAGTTAATTATTTAAATTAGAATAAAAATGAACTAGGAAGACTTACATTTAAACTAGGAAGACTCAGTTTATTTAACTAAGGAAGACTCACAAGTGAGTCTTCCCGATTGTCTTCCTAGAGTAAATGTAAGTCTTACCGATTGTCTTCCATGTACAAATGATTGTCTTCCCGATTGTCTTCTAAGAGTAAAATCATTGTATTTCTATAAGTCTTCCTAATGCAATTCTTTAAGATTAGTATTGCACGTGGGTTGGCTTATTAACAAAAGAATGCAGTGTGTTTTATATATATAAGACAAGGCAGTTGACATTTATCATTGTATCATTCAACACAGAAGTAAAGACAGACAGAAAACTTTACATTCTTCTTCATTACTTCTTGAACTGCAAAGCATTCATTTCCGGCCAGAGATTTAATTCTTGATTGTTCTTCAACATTTAATTCATAAGAATTGTATCTCTTGTACTGCTTTAGCTTTCTAGCGGATCATAATCCCTAGATTTTATATCGAACTACTTTTTAGTATTCGATCCTTTTTATTACAAAAATAGATAAATTCATGTCGAATTTATTCTAGATTTGTTTTATTAAGTTCTTTGTAATCAGTGATCAAAGTTGTAACACTCCTCAAGTTTAATAGAGTTTCTATTTAACTTGAATATTGTTTCAGTTTTTATTCCGCATTAATTTGTTCTAAATTGTTTAATCTTAAACGAACAAATTTCGATAAAACGGTATAGTTTGTATTCAACCCCCCTTCTACAAACTTATCAGGACCTAACAACTTGCAATTCAATGCAAAAGAATCATGATTTAAAATTTAGTGAAGAGTATGCCAATTGCATAATAATAATTCAAATAGAATATCACTCAAATAATAAGCAAGGGTATAAACACTTGCCTCTGGTCCTTAGCTATTTCGTAAGGCTGAGATAATACGATTCCCTCCTTATTCTGCCTTATAGCACGATTCTCTATTTCCGTCCTTCTTTGATTTAACGCTCTGTGAACACCACTAATCTGATCCTACCGTTTTGAATCCACGCGTCGATATCTCCGACTTCCTTCATTTAACATGTCTTGGTAATCTGGCTCGTCTTGTCCAATATCCCTTGTTGCCTAGATAACCATATTCAATTGATAAAGTGGTCACGATTGACTAAATAAATAATTCACGTAATTCGCTCGTCAAAATCTCTATACTATAAAAGTCAGCGGTCTCGTAAATCTCATTTTCTAACAATACTGACAAATTTCTATTCCAACTACCCCTCGTGATAATGTTAGACACGACTAAAGTATTTAAACAAGTCTCCAGTCACTTATTCGTATTTATGACTCAATAAACAAATAATTCACATTTTTCACGTAACACATTTTGTCATTTAATTACGATAAATAAATCACATAAGTCTCGTAACATTCAAGAAATAATTTGTAACTCGCAAGAAAGGCCTAAAATGATTTTATAAATCATTCAGGAATTTTAAATAATTAATAACACATTTTTAGGAATATTTTTCCTAATTTAAATCACTTTTAAATCATTTTCCAAAATAATTAAAGAATTTTGGAAAATAATTAATTACTTAAATAAATAAAAATTTCGAAATAATTCCTTAAATAATTAAGGAATAATTAAATAAAAATTCTTAGAATTTAAGAAATTTTTAGAATTTAAAAGTCATTTCCAAAACTATTTTTCAAAATTTAAATAAACAAAACATATTTTTATAAATTAAAAAAAAATTTAGAAAATAATTTTGGTAAGGGGACCAATTTTCAACTTTGTAAAACTTCAGGGACCAAACTTCATCACCTTCAAAACTTGAGGTACTAAACTGTAAAAAACTCCGTTGTCAGCTTTAATGGCTGCCACCGGTCGGTAAAGTCGCCGGCGGTACCAAAATCCGGCCAAAAATCCGACTAACACAAATCCTTTACCAAACTCAATGTTCTATATACCAAAACAAAGCTTGGAACACGTACAATCTAACCCCCCCATATACACATACACGAACAATCAACAGATTTTACGTCATATCAATCAAAATTTGGAAAGTAAACTTTAAAATGAACTTGCTTAAAACGGGATAGAACAATTCAATTAAGCATGTAAAACGATTATACACAATCATATAAAGCTATTCCAGCCATCAAAACAAGTGAACGAACTCAGAATCAAAAAGCCCCAATTTTTGAATATGAAACCTAATTTATTAATTTACCCAGAATTAAAGAAAAATTTATATAAAATTGAAACTTTATCCTCTGATGAAACGGATTACAGATTAAGAAACTAGATCATAAGAGCTTCTATTCGACTACTTGAACTCCAAAATCCGATATCAATAACACCTTCAAAATTAGTTTTGAATCTCAAGAACACGAAGAACACGACAATCAAATCTCGATTTCTATATGTTACCGAACTCTAAATTCAACATATAATATATGAAATTGACCAGAAAAACCTACTCTACACGATGGTAACATCAAAATCAACAACCAATCACGTTTACGAAAATTCATAATTTTAATATATATAAAATCGAATTTAATAAAAATAATAGAAATCCAGAATTTTACCCCACACAAAATCTGATGGTAGATTAAGAAACTAGATTCCAAGATCTTCGATTCGACTACAAGAGCGTTGGAATCGGACTCCGGTAACACCTTCAAATTTGTGTTTGATTCTCAAGAGCACGAAGAACACGGTTCAGAGATTTTTATATTTTTATCTATATATATATATATGTATTATATGCAGGATAATGTACGATTCGCCTTTTTATACTTAGTGGAAAATAATACCCCAAATGACATTTTTGGATCGATATTGATCCATTGGATCGCTTTAAATCTTTAATAAAGTAAAGTACATGTTTTACGAGGTGATAATCATCCAGAATATATGGATAACTACCTGAATCGTTTAATAATAGATATACGAACCAAAATACCTCTATCACGAATATTTCCGAATATTTCCCACTTTAACGAATGAAATATTGGTACGGACGATACACCAATTTCTCGAATAATTAGGGTACGGAATAATTTTTCTTTTCGATATTTAAAATAAAATGAAATAGAATGACATCCTTTTAAAATAATTTCTAATCACCACAATTAATCACATAACATCTCAACATCACATCTTTGACCATTTAACGAATAACTTAACACATTTAAACAGATAAAACATTTAATAAATTTTGATATGAAAATAAAATTTCATTTCACATCAAATATTAATACGTAATTTTCCCGGATCTTACAATATATATATATATAGACATCAGATCTGAGAGATCGAAAGATATACATAGAGATATACATAGGGAGTGGATCTTGTACTTTTCTTTGGGGAGAAAGATTAAAGGTTTTTATTCTCTGTTCTTAATATTATCATGTGTTCTTATTATATTATGTGTTTTGTTAGTTTAATTATGAGTGAGTAGATATTTAATCTAGGGTTAAGTTGAACCCTAGTTATGATTGATGTATGATTTTCCACAAACCCCCAATTTAGTTATGTTATTTGCTCTTGCTTATTGAGTTGTGCTTAATTAACAATAACATGTCAGACATGATTATGCGTATTGTTTGAACCCAATATCTATTTATCATCGAAAGTTGGACTTAGATGGTTGTGATTTATCCAATAAGGACATGAACTTCTCCATGAAAATAGGTAGAATGGATTGTTAGGATGCTGTGTTTAATGTCTCTAAATTGCATGATACCATGAAAATAGGCTTCAGTGTATTTTAGAGAAGCCATTAATACTCGAGAGAGGTTATTGGTATTTTATAGGGCGTATCTTTCCTCTTGAGTATCGTATGATTAATTGGGGTGGAAAATCATAATTGCATTGATTCATGCTAGTGGGGATACTTAATTCTAGATGTTTTAGTTAATTGATAATACAATACAATTTGCCTTAGTATAATATTAGTTTAAAAATTTCTCAATAATTTATTGTGTTACTTACTTAGTTGAATTGAATCAAGAATAACTAGTGATTGATACATTTGTCTCTGTGGGATCGACTCTGACTTACCCTACTACATAGTTAGTAGGATTTGTTAGATATTATTATTTGATAGGCACACGACAACCTTGTCAGTTGGGATATTGCACTTCAATTTAACCTAAACATACCTTATCAATTTTTTTTAACTTCTAGGATGTATCAGGTTTGACTTAAATCAATTTCTTCTGAGACGATAAAACATGTTGATCTTCTTCAATTGTGATGACACCTAGTGCAACTGGTCTGGTTCACAGATGACTAACACTGATCAAAACCTCTATGTCTTCAATACAATACAATTGACAAGTCCTTTGCCGTCTAGGTTGCTTCATTATAAAATCACTGAAATCCTTTGGTACTAACTCTGTATCATACAAATACTTCTGTAGTCTTGAAAGTCTTGATTCTTTATTTGTCACTGAGGCCTGAACATATTAATGAACTTCTTTCTGTGACCTGTTTATGGACTTCAAGAATACATACCATATTTTGATTTCTTGAGTTTACCATGTCTTCTGTTCTTTTGGATTCCTGTGCTTCAGTTAATATTTTTTTCTGTCTTGTTCCTGTGTTGAGTTATAGTTACCTCTATTACATATTATGTTACATTATGCTTTACAAAAACTATACATATACTCTTAGTGCTTTCTCACTCAGTGTATTGGGTTACATGCTGGTATTAGAAGTTTATCTGTAAAATAGATGATTTTATATTGTTGGTGAGATCACAAGGCAGTATGAATAGGAAGACCTGATAACTCAACACTAGAACATGACAGGTAAATAATACTACGCCTACACAAAAATCGGGAAGAAATGAATACAAGGTAAATACAAAGAATAAAAACATTAGATAGAGCTTTGAAGTCTACTATAGGTCACTGAAAGAAGTTCATTAACATGTTCATGCCTCGGTGAAGAATAAGGTTTGAAGACTTTCAAGGTTTCAGAAGGTGTGTAGATTCAGTATAAGTGCCACAAGAAGATTTCAGTGTATCAGCATTGATTGTGTTATAGACAGTGTTCGAAGCATAGGAATCTGGTTTAATTGAATATAGGTTAAAGAAGATAGCTACAGTCTAGAAGTTATACTCACCGAAAGAAGTTCATTTATATGTTTAAGCATCAGTGAAGAACAAAGAATTAAGTATTCAAGATTGTAGTAGCAATGAAGACGTTGTCTAAGTACCAGGAAGGATTCCAGTGAAAGTGCGTTATTTATTGACAATCTGTCGAAACAATTTGTACTGCTGCCGACTTATCAATTGGAATGCAACGAAGATGTGAAGATTTAATTCAGTGTTAGTCGTCTGTGAACCAGACCAGTTGCACTAGGCGTTAACACATATGAAGAAGATCAACATATTTATTTGACAGAAAGAATTGATGAAGTCCGACATGATAATTCCAGAAAATATCAAGTAGATTAACAAGAATTATCAGTGTTGAAGAAAACCATGAGAAGCTAAATTGTCGAAGGCAAATCGTACAGTCAAAAGGTGTTAAGTGTATGTTATATCAGGATTCAATGATCGTCAGGATCTGGACTCAACTTATCAGGATTTCTGACATCATCAGTATTGCACAAGCGTCAGTATCAGGATTGCTATCAGGATTTCTATCAGGACTGTGATATGTATTATCATCAGGACTGGAAGCTTATCAGGATTACAACTTTGAGTTATTTATGAAGTCTAGTTAAAGAAGGAAGTTTATTTTGTCGGTTCCTAGTTTATAGGAATGAAGCTGTCGGTTAGGATATGTTTCAATATTGTTTGTAATTGATTTGGACTTATCTTGTAATCGATAGAGAAGCTGTGTAGTATATAAACACAGTTTAGGTTTTGATTTTAATTAATCAATCGCATACACGAGTATTTTGTAACCTAGAAGCTCTCAAGAACATCAGAATTTCTTGAGAGAGTTTTGTAACAGTTTTATATCAGAATTAATAAATCTGTTATTCTTTCATTTTTGTGATCTATTTTTTATTAAGTCGAAAATCTTACACAATTATAATCAACCCCCCTTCTACAATTGATTATTACCAGGCAACAATTGGTATCAGATCAAACTGATTTTAATTTGAATCAGAAACGATCTAAAGATGTCGATAACCAAGTATGAAAGCATGAAGATTCCCATTCTGAAGAAAACTGAATACCCTACATGGAGGGTAAAGATGTTGATGTACCTGGAAGCCACAGATCCTGATTATCTGGACATGATTCGTGATGGACCATATATCCCTACGAGACTTGTTGGACAAACAGACACTGTACCTGAACACTACATGGTCAAGGTAAAAAGTGAGTGGACTCCAGAAGAAAAAGCTGACGTTCTCAGGGATGCTAAGTGTTAGGTCCAAAGTATCATAGAAGGGGGGGTTGAATACGATACTCACAAATTATTCAATTTCGTTCGCGGATAATTCTTTCAGTTCTAATACGAAATCAAATGCACCAAATCAAAACACGAGTCGGGGAATATATCGTTTTATAAATATAAACCGTGAGGGGTGCTACAATTCTAATCCGTAGATTAGCTCCAATGAGTTCAGGTAAACGTAATCAATAAAAACTATAGAAATTAAGGCAACATAAATTCTCTTCTGATAAATGTTCTTGAGCTTTAATGTCTTCTGTCTCTTTTGATCAACTGTAAACCGACTGAGGAAGACACTGCCTTAACTCATGTAATTGTAGTCTTCTTTTGAAAAACTATCGAACCAATTGTGGAATAATCCTGGCCGTCCAATTCTTCAATCAACCTGACAAAGTACTTCAAATCTCACATGCTCCTCATATTAAAAACTATCGAAGGAATTAATTAATTCTTCCTTCGATAGATTTTAAATAAAATCTATCGAATGAAGAATTACTTCTTCGATGGTTCTTCATCCAAATCCACTTAATCAATTTCGATAGATTTTCTTAAAAGAAAACTATCGAATGTTTTCCTTATGTAGTTTGACCCTTGAGGATTCTCTCCTTTTACAGCAAGTATATTGTACTTCCATTTAAACCTAAACATACCTTGTAATATTCTTTTCACTTTCAGGATGTTTCAGATTTAGACTTAAATCAACTTCTTCCGAGACGATAAACATCTTGATCTTTTAGGTGCTGACAACTGGTGCAACTGGTCTGGTTCACAGATGACTAACACTTGATCAATACTTCCATGTCTTCAATTCAATGCTGTTGATAAGTCTTTTGTCGTTCTGGTTGCTTCAATAAAATCACTGGAATCCTATGGTACTAACTCTTAATCATTCAAATACTTATGTAGTCTTGAAAAGCTTGTTTCTTTATTTGTCACAGAGGCTTGAACATATTAATGAACTTCTTTCTGTGACCTGTTTACGGACTTCAAGAATACATACCATATTTTGATTTTTTGAGTTTACATTTTCTTCTTTAATTCTGGATTCCTGTGCTTCTGTTAATATTATTGTCTGTCTTGTCCTTTGTTGAGTTGTAGTTATCTCTGTTACATCTTATGTTATATTATGATTTACACTAAGATAAAGAATATTTTGTACAACAGTCTTGATGTTGTCATGTCTAACAGGGTGATTGCATGCAAGTCTGCAAAGGAAATTTGGGACACTTTGGAAACTCAATTCCAAGGATCTGCATCTGTCAAGAAAAACAGAAGGGCTCTACTTATACAAGAGTATGAACAATTTGATGCTAGACCTGATGAGAGCCTTACTGACATGTATGATAGATTCCTCACAATTCTAAACAATCTATCTCTAGTTGGAAAAGAGTATGTAACTGAAGACTCAAACACCAAATTTCTGAGGGCTTTACCAGAAGAATGGGACACACAAACCTCAATTATTAGGCACCGGTATGATCTGAACACTGTGTCTCTTGATGAGGTTTATGGAATTCTAAGAACCTATGATCTTGAGGTTCAATAAAGGAAAAATAAGAGGAGTAGCAAGGCAAAGAATATAGCCTTGAATGTTGAGGCTAAATCAAAAGGAAAAGCTGTGGAGGTATCTAGAAGAAAATCTAGAGTGGTGGAGTCAGATCCTGATGACTGATCTGATCCTGATGCCAATGCTGATGATGATTCTACTGACTCAGACATGGAAGAGATGGTTGCTATGATTGTTAGGGGCTTCAAGAAGATCAAGATCAGGAAGGCTAGAAGACAAGGCAACTTTCAGAAAAAGACCTTCAATGCTGACAAAGACAAGTACATTAAGAAGGACAGCAAAAGTGGCAAATTTGACAAGTCAAAGATAAGGTGCTACAAGTGTAATGGAATGGGGCACTTTGCAACTGAGTGAAAGAACGCTAAAATACTCATCACTTCAAGCAAGGATTGGATGGACTCTTCCTCAGAATCTGACATTGAGGTGGTCAACTATTCCTTAATGGCCAATACTGATGAAACTGCTGTTCCTGATGAAAAGGTACCAAATACTGTTTTTGATTTTGATATTGATAATGCCTCTGAGTTAAGACGTTTTCTAAAGTCATTTCATATTAGCTTTAGAAGTCAAACTGCGGAAAATACTAGGATCTTATCTGAGATGTCTGAACTTAGGAAAATGAATGAGCATTTAGAAGCTGAATTTTCTTTTATGCAAGAAGTACAAAAAGAATGTGATAATGCTAAACACATGCACTTAGAGATGAAATTTAAATGTACTGCTCTTGAAAAAGAACTTGAGGATGTTAATGAGAAAATCAGAACCTGAACAGAGTCTGGAAGGAAATTTCATGAAATTAATACTTCTAAGAATTGGAAAGAATGTCTAGGATATAAGTCAGATGAAGATAAGAAATTGAAAGAGAAAGTTGTGATAAATGAGACAGTAAGTCCAATGACCTATAGACATGTTATAGACAAGACCAAATCAAAGATTAAGCCTGTTAAATTTGTATTTGGTAATGATCCCAATTCTAGGTTTGAAAAGGGATTTACTTCTGCTAATACAGTCTCAAATGCTAAGTGTAAACCTGTCAAGAAAACTGAAAAGAAAAATGTAGGTTTATTGTCTCAGAAACAACTTAAGGACAAAGTTTGTGAAGAAACAGGGAAAAAAAAGTCACCTACTGTCAAAAGAAACAGGAATGGTAAAGTTGGGATTAATAAAGAGAATAATTATAAGTTTATCCCAAATTCACCAAGAAAGTGTTTCTATACCTGTGGTAACTCTAATCATCTTGCTATTGATTGCTGGAAGAGTAAAAAGAAGGTTACTGAGATTCCTAGGTCTGATGTTAGGAATAGATCAGTATTTTACAAACCATAGAAGTCTTGTTTTTATTGTGGCAGTAAATGGCATTCTATTTATACTTGTGAAGAATACCATAATTTGTACCATAACTTTTATGATCATTTACCTAAGTTTAATAAAAGTGCAAATTCTGGTAATCTAAGAATGTCAATATGAAGCATGCATCTGTAAATACTGATACTGACAAAGCAAATCCTGATGGATTTTATCCTGTCAGGACTACTAAAGTCAAAAAGTCTTCTTCTGCTAAATTTAGTAAAATGCATGGAAAAGGAACCCAACAAGTGTGGGTTCCTAAATATTCTAACTAATTTATTTTTGTCTGATTGCAGGGTAAAAAGAAAAATGTATTAGTCATGGATAGTGGATGTTCTGTGCACATGACTGGAAACAAAGCCCTGCTGTCAGGATATGAAGAGAAAGCTGGCCCAACTGTGTCTTATGGAGATGGCAACATTGGACAAACTTTGGGATATGACAATATAATCATTGGAAATGTCATCATTGAAAAAGTAGCTCTAGTGAAGGGACTAAAACACAACCTGTTGAGTATTAGTCAAATCACTGACAGAGGTTATCATTTCAACTTCTATTCCACACATTGTGAAGTAGTCAGCAAAGCATCAGGAAAGGTTGCACTCACTGGCTACAGGCATGGTAACATTTATGAAGCCAACATTCAATCAAATATTGATCGCTCTCCTACTTGTCTCATCAGTAAGGCATCAGTAGATGAAAGTTGGAATTGGCATAAGAAGCTTTCTCATCTCAACTTCAACAACATCAGTGAGTTGGTTAAGAAAGATTTAGTTAGAGGATTACCTAAAGCTTTGTATACTCCTGATGGACTCTGTGATGCATGTCAAAAAGCAAAACAGAGAAGGACATCATTCAAGAGTAAATCTGAATCCTCTATTGGTGAACCATATCACATGTTACATCTTGGTCTATTTGGACCAGTCAACATAATGTCCATCAGTAAGAAAAGGCACACTCTTGTAATTGTTGATGAATATTCTAGATACACCTGGGTGTATTTTCTGCACAGAAAAGATGAGACTCCAGAAATACTGTTGGACCATGTGAGAATGATTGAGACAGGCACAAAGCACAAAGTCAAGATACTGAGGAGTGATAATGGTACTGAATTCAAGAATTCAAAGATGGAAGAATTCTGCAAATACAAAGGAATTATTCAACAATTCTCTGCTCCTGGCACACCCCAGCAAAATGGAGTAGTTGAAAGAAAGAATAGAACTCTTATTGAAGCGGGCAGAACTATGTTGGAAGAAGCTAAGTTGCATACATATTTCTGGGCAGAAGTAGTCAATACAGCATGCTATACTCAAAATCTCACACTGATAAACAGACATGGTGTAACTCCCTATAAAATGCTTAAGGAGAAGAAACCAAGTTTGAAACATCTGCATGTGTTTGGCTGTAAATGTTTTGCTCTTAGAACTCATCCTGAACAGCTAGGGAAATTTGAAACAAAGGTTGATGAGGGAATTTTTATTGGCTATCCTGCATCAAGAGCCTTTAGAGTTTTTAACTTGAGAATAAGGACTGTCATGGAGTCAATACATGTATCTTTTGATGATAAGAAGATAACTGGACTGAATGAAGACTCTCATGATAGTTTGGTCTTTGAAAATGAAGCTACCAAGGAACCTGAAGAAATGGAATCAGATACTGATGGGTCACCAAATCCTGATGGTGCTACTAATGGTACTACTGATGGTACTACTGATGGTACTACTGATGATACTATTGACAGTCCACATGTTGAGGGGGAGCAACAACAGACTGTTACTGATACTGATACTACTCAATCATCAGGACAGAATACTTCAGATACTGATTCAAGTGATAATCCTGATAATTCATCAGGAGGAAATATCAATAATTCAGGGGGAGATTCTACTGAATCAAATTCCTCTAATCAAGACAATACCAATCCAGGGGGAGCATCTACTTCAATGAATGATTTACCACCGACTAGGAAATGGACAAGAAGCCACACTCCTGATTTGATAATTGGGGATACTGATGCAGGTGTTAAGACAAGAAATGCAACTCAAAATGAATGTCTATATCATAACTTTATATCCAAGGAGGAACCTAAGAAAGTTGAAGATGCACTTAAGGATGCTGATTGGGTTACTGCAATGCAAGAAGAATTGAATGAATTTGAAAGGAATGAAGTCTGGAAACTAGTGCCAAGACCAAAGAATAGGTCAATTGTTGGTACAAAATGGATTTTCAAAAACAACACTAATTCAGATGGTGTAATTATCATAAACAAAGCAAGGCTAGTTGCAAAGGGGTATTCTCAACAAGAAGGAATTGACTATGATGAAACTTTTGCTCCTGTTGCAAGACTAGAAGCCATCAGGATCTTTCTGGCATACGCAGCTCACAAGAAATTCAAGGTTTTCCGTATGGATGTGAAAAGTGCTTTCTTAAATGGTGAACTGGAGGAAGAAGTCTATGTTGAACAACCTCCTGATTTCATTGATCCAAAATATCCAAATCATGTTTATAGATTGGATAAGGCAATTTATGGACTAAAGCAAGCTCCAAGAGCATGGTATGAAACCCTAGCTCAATTCTTACTGGAAAGTGGATTCAAAAGAGGTACTATTGATAAAACTCTGTTTTATTTGAATCATGGTAAGGATTTGCTTTTAGTTTAGATTTATGTTGATGATATCATATTTGGGTCAATAAATAATAAGCTTTGTGAAAAGTTTTCAAAGCTTATGCAGTCTAAATATAAAATGAGCATGATGGGAGAAATGAGTTACTTTCTTGGTCTTCAAGTTAAACAGACTGATGATGGCATTTTTATCAATCAGTCAAAATATACCAGGAATTTATTGAAAAGGTTTAACATGCAAGATAGTGCTACTCCAAGGAAGATGCTGAGGTAGATGTAACTCACTATAGAGGAATGATTGGTTCTTTATTGTATCTCACTGCAAGTAGACCAGATATCATGTTTACAACCTGTCTCTGTGCAAGATTTCAAGCAAATCCCAGGGAACCTCATCTGATTGCAGTTAAAAGAATTTTTAGATATCTCAAAGGCACTCCTTCACTTGGTCTTTGGTATGCAAGGGAATCAGATTTTGGTTTGTGTGGTTATTCAGATGCTGATGCAGGATGTAAGATAGACAGGAAAAGTACTCCAGGAAGTTGTCAGTTTTTGGGTGGTAGACTAGTTTCTTGGTTCAGTAAAAAGCAAAAGTCTATCTCTACTTGAACTGCAGAAGCTGAGTACATTGCTGCAGGAAGTTGTTGTGCTCAGATAATGTGGATGAGAAATCAGTTGTCAGATTATGGCCTGTCATACTCCAAGATCCCTATTTATTGTGATAACCAAAGTGCTATTGCAATGACAGGAAATCCAGTTCAGCATTCTTTTACTAAACACATCAGTATTAGATATCATTTCATAAGAGAACAGGTTCTGGAAGTAACAATTGAACTGCATTTTGTTCCTACTGATCAACAACTAGCTGATATATTCACCAAGCCACTGCCTGAAGCTACTTTCAATAAGTTGGTGAATGAACTTGGAATGATGAACTTTTAGAATTACTGAGAAAAGCTACAGAGAGGAAATCCTGATGACTGTCAAATCCTGATGGTCATTCAGAAAGGTATGTAAACTTGATCAAATCCTGATAGGACACAATCCTGACAGGAAGTAAACCTGTCAATCCTGATGTACAGGCCAGTATTTCATTGCTTAAATTGTGCCTTATTTTTCGTCAGTATCTGATGAGAAACGTTTGAGTTTTTAGTTGGACAACTGTATGCGCGCGTGTGTCACACTGGTAGATACATACACATAGATACACATAAAAAGCGGTGCAGTTATATTTAATTACACACGTAATTTGGTACACTAATTATTATTGCACAAATCACAACATGCCACCTGTCACTGAGAGTAATATTTTGTTTTAACAAAATACATTTGATTTTCTAAATTACCGTTTACTCTCTCAACATCAGTTTTTGCTTTTCACCTTCCTTTTGTGCTCAGGAACCCTAATTCTTAATTTTAATTCTCAAGCTTTCTACACAGTATCAATGGTGTCTTCATCATTCATGAATAAACAAACAGTAATTAGTGGTGTTACTTTTGCCACTAATAATTTTGTGGTTGTTTTAGACCATCAGGAATTGCCAAAAGAGTTTCATGTTATTCAAGATTTCTTAGCTTATTGAAGTTTGCTCTAACAGAACCTGCAAGTGTTTCGTTTAAGTCTGTGATGCAGGTATGGAACTCATCTGTGTTTGGTAAAGGTATATCAGGAGCAATACTGATGAATTTTGAATTCAATGGTGTTACATGTAATGTTACTCCTGCTGTTTTTGAAGAAGCTCTTCATTTGCATGTTCTGGGTGATAAAGTTCCTGATACAGTTTCAGATTCAACTCTCTTTGAGTTTGTTACCAAGTTAGGATACAATGGAGAGGTTAAGAGATATGGAAATCTCTTCAGGACAAAGCTAAAGAAGGAATGGAACTACTACTTTGACACCATAAGTCGATGTTTCCTGAATAAGACATCTAACTTTTATGCTCTACCATCAGGATCGCTCAAAATAGGGTACTCTCTTATCTACTCTATTGTTTTTGATTATGGGTCATTTATTCTGAAAGCTTTAAGTGATAGGAAATCAGATAAGTTAGGTTCTGTCTGTTTTCTTAGATTTTTCCAGCTAAATTTTAATCACTTATGTCCTAATGTTACTTTTGAAGAGGATGTGACTCTGCCTATTTGTAGAATTACAGAGAATAATATTAAGTCTTAGTTAACAGTGATAAGGAAAATGGTTTCACAGGCAATTCCTATATTCCTGATGAGGTCATGCTTTTCTTGAAAGAGAAAATGCCTAATTCTGGAGTTAGAACAGTAAGGACATTGGTGAAATCTCAGATCCTGACGGAAGAGCAAATCCTGACAGGTGATAAAATCCTGATGACTGATCAAATCCTGACACCTGGTCGTGGACAAACACTCTCTACAATTACTGAAGGTAATGAAGATGTTCTAATTGAAAATCCTGAAGATGCTGCTAACTTATTCCAGAAGTTCAAGACAAGAGATGGTGATGTTGTTACTCTTTATCACACTGATAAGAGAGTTCAACAATTTTTTGTAAGGAAAGCACTCTCAATTTCAACTGAAGAATATCCTGATCTATCTCAAGAAGAATTTCTGAGACAACAGCAAGAGATCATGGAAAGCTTTAACAACCCTACTCCAGTTAGAGGAAGAGGAGGTAGAGGTAGGAGAGGTGCAAGAAGAGGAAGAAGCTCATCAAATCAAACAATGACTAGACAGACAAGGTCTAGAGGAGTAAGAATAGAAGAAATTCCTGATGCTTCTCAAACTCCAAAAGCTCCTGATACTCCAACTATCAGGACTATCATTCAAGAAGAAGATCAAGAAATAGATGATGGACCACAGTTGAGGAGAAGACCAAAACAATCAACTCTCATCAGTAATACATCTCAAATTGAAGATTCTAATCCTAACATTGTTCCTGACACTGTTCAAGATCCTGATGAATCTGATATTCTACAAGAGGTTGGTTTGTTAATTTTATCTACTGTGGTTGATTCACATAATCTTGAAGTGGATGAAGAAGAAGAAGAAGAAGTAAGAAGAAAAGAAGTTACAAGAACAACAAATAGAGATTTTAAGCTCTATGTGCAAAAGCTCAAAAGCTCAAATAGATTGTTGTGGAGAAATTCAAGAAGACAACAACACAAGATAGAGAAGAGCTATGTTCTTGAGAAGGAAAAGGACAAGAAGTGGAAACATATTGACACATTAAGATGTGATAGAACTGTCAATTATCAGTCTGGTGGAATTATAACAAATGTCTCCAGTGTTGCAGACTTTTCTGATTCACAAAGATCTAAAGCACTATGGTTACAAATGTTCTCAAGCTTAAAGCAAATGCTACACAATTCAAGAGGAGGTATAGGTCACAGAGATGCTGAGTTTCTGAACATGCCAAATGTTGACCCTCACTCTTTGACTGATATTGGAGGTAATTTAACTTCTGAACACCTGAACAATTTATTAGTTGTTGATATAGTTATAGATTGTCATGATGGTACTGAAAAGAAAGAGAAACTTTTGTACTTCATGAAAGATGAAAGTGTGAAGATTATGTCCATTCAAGAGCTGTTAGTCAAAACTACAAAGGAACTGAAATATGTTCACTATCTGCTTAAATGGAAAAATAAAGTGTGCAAGGAATGGAGTGATATGATTCTATCAACTATAAGGAGAAGATTTGATGAAGGAAGAAATTATAATGGTGATTATACTCCCATATACTTAAATCTGAGAGATCAAGAAGTTGAAATGCAAAGAGGCAGTGCTGTTAAAGAAATGTCTTTTGGCATGAGACAATTTACTCTTAATCCTGATGGGAAGGAAATTGCTTACCTTCTGGTTGAAGATCATAGTCTACCAAGAAGTTCAATTCAAAATCTCAGAGCAGCTATCTACCAGATTAATGAGGAAGATGAAGAACTCAGAAATCTTAAGGAAAGACTGATTCAAATTCTTAATGAAAAAGAAGAAAATTTGTTATCCAACTTCTTGAAGATGAATATGTTCTATCAAAGAATCTAAACAGATAAGTTGTTGCTGTAAATACTTGTACATTTTGTAAATAAGTTTTTGGCATCATTGAATCTAGGAATCTATACTTTATTTTATAAAGTATGAGATTGAGGGAGATTGTTAGATCAGGATTCAATGATCGTCAGGATCTGGACTCAACTGATCAGGATTGTTGACGTCATCAGTATTGCACAAGCGTTAGTATCAGGATTGCTATCATGATTTCTATCAGGACTGTGATCTGTATTATCATCAGGACTGGAAGCTGATCAGGATTACAACTTCGAGTTATTTATGAAGTCTAGTTAAAGAAGGAAGTTTATTTTGTCGGTTCCTAGTTTATAGGAATGAAGCTGTCGGTTAGGATATGTTTCAATATTGTTTGTAATTGATTTGGACTTATCTTGTAATCGATAGAGAAGCTGTGTAGTATATAAACACAGTTTAGGTTTTGATTTTAATTAATCAATCGCATACACGAGTATTTTATAACCTAGAAGCTCTCAAGAACATCAGAATTTCTTGATAGAGTTTTGTAACAGTTTTATATCAGAATTAATAAAGTTGTTATTCTTTCATATTTGTGATCTATATTTTATTAAGTCAAAAATCTTACACAATTGTATTCAACCCCCCCCCCCCCCTCTACAATTGATTATTACTGGGCAACCGTGTACAAAAGTTGAAACCTCAATAAAGAAACTGCAAGAAAGGACACTTGAAGGTTTAAGTGCTGACCAAACCAAACCTTGGGTACTAAACTGCAGTTTGACAAGGTTGGCCAAAAACCATTTCGATGGTTTTTGGTCCGATATTTTTTATTTTTAAAAGCTTCGATAGTTTCTTTTGGGTTCACACTGGAACCAGTTCAGCTTTGTTGGGGCCAAGATTTTTGACTGCTGCAATACTTTTAATGCTCCGATAGTTTATGAAAAAATTGATGAGGTCGTTTTGTTCGACCTATGACCAATTTGAGGTCGAAAAAACCTTAGAATGAGGTCGAGAAAACCTTAGAATGAGGTCGAGAAAACCCTAAAATGAGGTCGATGGACTGAGGTCGAAAATATATGCAAAACTGAGGTCGCTTTGTTCGACCTAGGACCAATTTGAGGTCAAAAATTGAGGTCGAAAAAATCCTAGACTGAGGTCGAAAGACCGAGGTCGAAAATGCATGGAAAAATGAGGTCGAAGTGTTCGACCTGGGACCAACTGAGGTCGAAAAAGCCCTAGACTGAGGTCAAAAAGTCGAGGTCGAAAAAACATGAAAAACTGAGGTCGAAGTGTTCGACCTGGGATCAACTAAGGTCAAAAATTGAGGTCGACAATACCTCAAAATTGAGGTCGAAAATACCCTTTAAAAATAATAATAAAAAATAAATAAATACATTTATTTATTGGCTTGCAAAAATTACTAAAAGAAAGAAGTCGAGGAAAAATACACAAATCCAAAAATCCGAAGCAAGGTCAACAATAACTTCTGTGAAAAACTCGGGGAGATTTTCTCAGAAGCTGGGGGCAAATGATATGGCCTGAAAAATAGCCCTAGAAGTATAATTAATGATGTATTAATTAGACCTAGATTGGTCCAAGAATACGGCCCGACAAACAAGGCCTGAAACCCTAATTATTTATTAATTACGAAATTAATAAATAAGGAAAATATACAACTCATAAAAAGAGTCCAAAGTGTGATAAAATCTTCAAAAAGTTTGCCTCGTACAAAGAAAGATCAAGAATCTCAATCAAAGGAAATAACTAGTCACAGTCCTTATCCTACGATAAGGAAAAGACTTGTCCACCAAGGAATACAATCCTTATCCACCGTCAAGAAGAAGACTTATTCGCTAAGTCTCCTAAACATACCCAAAATACAAGGCTCTTGACACCTATATAAAGGACCTGATCCTTCAATCAGAACTACATTTTTGGCTTGATTCTCAATTACGAATTGAGATTCGTAGGCATCTTGTGAGGACCGGTTCAGTCACGAAACACGAGAACAGCCATTAAAGCTCGAAGCTCTCTAACCCTAGCATTGAATTCAAAGATACATTTTTTATTCCATAACAATTTTAAACTTATTAATTAAGTTTATTATAAATTTAAATAAGTTTATTTTATAAATTTATTAAAACAAAAAAACTATAATGAGGAGTATTTCGATAGTTTCTTTATAAGAAACCATCAAAGTGGTTTTGAAAAAGGAAACAAAGAATGGTTCGATAGTTTTCTAAAAGAAACTATCGAGATGATTTTCTTTGATAGTTTTTTTCTCCTGCAGCATCTATCCGATAGTTTCTCAAATGGAGCTCAATTATTGGTGAAGAATTGTGTGGACACAATTCAATGTTGTGTTCGATAGTTTTTTTTAAAGACTAACAAGACTACACATTTTGGAAGCAGAAGGATTAACAAGAGTACTTTTGTTCTTCATCATCTTCTTCGAAGAAAAGAGAAGAAAAACAGAGAGAGACAGAGAAGGAGACATTTATATACATACCTGAACTTCTCACCGGGTAAACGTTATAATGCCCAAACTTTGTTTAATCTTAAAGGTCATTATAAAGTTTCTCCGGTAATTAAATCCTTTAGACAAATATAATCGAATATATCGAATACAATCCTTTGTTCTTGGTAGTCGGTAAATTTATTACCGGGTGTAGCATCCCTTCAAGATTTATATATCGAATATAATTCTTGGAAAATCTTGTGTTGTTATTTTCATGTACAAAATACTATTCATCCTCAAGAACACGAACCCACTACAAGAACACTAATTTAATTATCCGCAAAAGATTCGAAAGAATTTTTTAGAATTAGTGAGTATCGTATTCAACCTCCCTTTCTACGATATTTCGGGACCTAACAATTGGTATCAGAGCTTGTTGATCGATAGACAGATCAGATCCGGTGTTTTAGACCAAACAGTCAAGTTCTCAGAATTTTCGGATTTTTTAATTTTCAAAAAAATTCATTTCTTGAAATTTTTGAATTTTAAATAATTTGAATTTATTTTCGGATTTTTTAATTTTCAAAAAATTTCATTTCTTAAAATTTTTGAATTTTAAATAATTTGAATTTTATTCTTAAAAACAAAATGAGCTTGTTGTAAGAGGTAGTTACAAGACTGAGATGGTGACAAAAACAAGATTGATAGTTACAACTATGATAAGAACTATGTTACAAGAAACTATTAGGGTTTGCTACACAGTACGCGAAGCCTGGAAAACAAAGAAGAATAGGGACTCAGTTAATGAGCTGAAACAAAAGTGGAATGCTTTATTGAGGAAGCATCAAGACAAAACTTATGTTGCTTAAGGAAAGAGTTGGGATGGATCAGATGACGAGAAGATCATGGATATCTTGTTTTCATATCAATCTTTGAAGATGATTCACCTCACATATCTCAGGTATCATTTCTTTGAACTACTGCAATATTTAATTCTCAATATTCAAAGCATGTTAAGATCTTTGTATTTAAATGTTAACACATGCACAAGCATGATAGCATCTCACGTGGATGGATTGTTGAATCAGTACTTGTGCGTGTACATAGAAGATCTTATATATGTGTGTATGAATATTTATAGAATAAGATTATTTGCAATAGTGAGATAGAAGCTTTCTTAAGAAACAAGTCTTAGTTTTAGGGGTTAAGTTCCTGCCATCTAAGACCTTCGTTAAGCTAAGTTTCAGTATCCCTAGTAGAACAAGATTTGCTCATTAATTCTGAATTGTTTGTTAAGGGATAAACAGTTTAAAAGATGGAAGAATTACCTTTAGTGTCAGTAGAATCTGTAGAACACCAAGCTATATCTAAAACTGACTTAGGTAATAGAGAAAGTTAGATGACATACAACAACAGAATGGATTAGATAGAATTAGTGATGTAATTGTTAATTCTTTTATTCCATGTGTCGTTAGAAAATTATTGAATATCTGTAAATCTACTTGCTACATGTTACACTTGTGTATATTGGTTAAAGTAGAAAGTACTGAATTTTCTAACATGCATAACATGCCTAATTTGCACATTTCTTATCTATAATGTCATAATGCTAAATGTATGCCATGTATTCTTATTAACATGCATGCTTATTTTAATGTCATTAATGCATCTCTTAGTATTTGCATTAATCATAGAAAAAGCATGTTTAAGAATCACATTAGAAGCATCCTTGTTGCTGAAGATTCAAAGTACAAATCTTCTTTTTAGACAGTTCTGCATCAAAGGACAAAATGTCAATTCAATGAAGGAGCAGTGTTTTATCTCAAGCAGGAAGGTTGAGAAGCTTGCTCTTCAAAGAGTAAGGAAAGAATATGTTCATAGTTAACCTGGAATCTCAGGAAAAGGTGAAGTCAACAGCTTCCACTGTAAAGCTTCATTAGACAAGAGTTTAGCTATGACATAAGAAGCTCTCACACTTGCATGACAATACAAGGAACTCTTTTGTAAAGAGGGAATTGGTGAGAGGACTGCCTCATCTGGGATTCAAGATGGATGAAATATGTGACGCATGTTAGAAAGGGAAGTCAAAGAAACATCACAGAAAAGCTATAATATGATAAGCATTACTCAGTCGCTTCAGATGATAAGTATGGAATTCTATGGACTAGTTAATGTCATGTCCACATCAAAGTAAAGATATACTTCAGTGATGGTTGATGACTACTCTTAATACAAAAAGGTGTTGTTCGTGCAATCTAAAGGACAAGACATCACAGATGATAGTTAATCACATTTATAAGATCAAGCTGGAAGCGAAACTGATGAAACAGTTTGCTACAGGCAGAATCAAACCTTGATCAGTAACGAATACAGGGAGACCCCGTATGAGTTAATGGCCAATAGAAGCAAACACTGAATTGCTTTCAGGTGTTTGGAGGGAAATGTTTTACAGTAAAATATGGAAGTGAGCATCTTGGCAAGATTGGCAGCTAAAGCTCAAGAGGACATTTTTCTTGGCTACTCAGTGGAATCTAGAGCCTACGAGGTAAATGTGATTAATCAACAAGAGGTGATTGAAAGTCTGGATATGATGTTCAACAACTCCAGGCTCCCAACTGTTACGTGTAATATTAATAGTAATGATGATTCAAATCCAAGCAGTGGTAATGGTAGTTTAACTACACAACTTAGTACTTCAACAGAACCACTCAGCGAGGATGAGGATTCTCAGGAAATCCCAACAACAGCTTAGGGGGAGAAAAAGAAGGATCAATTAGTCAGATCAACACCATAATGAAAATCAAGAGGACACTTCAAGAACATATCTGTCAAGAAAAAAGGTTTAGTTTCAAGACCATTCCTGGTTTCTAGTTCTTAGTGATCCTGATGGTGGAGTAAAGACTGGAGCTATAGAGTATGAATGATTATTTCCTTGGTTTTCTTTCTGAAGAAGAAACTAAGAAAGTTAAAGAAGCTCTGATAGATCCAGATTTGGTAATTGCATAGCGAGATGAACTCAATCAGTTCTAAAGGCAGATTGTATGGAAGCTGGTATCCAGGCCAAATAACAGAGTTGTAATTGGTACAAGGATGACCAGAAGGTTACTTGATGACAATGGCATTGTTATGAGGGACAAGGCCAAACTGGATGCTAGGTTACTATCAGGAAGCAGTATCTAACAAGAAGCACCAGTGACGAGACTTGAGGATATCAGGATATATCTGGCACCTGCTGCATATTCAAACTTTAATATCTATATGGTGAATATGATCAAGTGCACTCCTGATTGGTGAGATAGTAAAAGAAGTTAATGTACATCAGCTCCTGGCATTTGTTGTTGCAGATCAATTGGACTTTGTATATCTTCTCTTCAAGATCACTACAGGTTGGTATGAACTGGTATCAATACTCAAACAATCGTCAAAGACATGGTATGACACTCTAACTGAACTTTTGCATAATGTGAATTTATTAGAGTCGTCATATATATATAACTCTCTATATCTTAAGGCACAAACATAATGTCATATATGTGCAGTGATATCATGATTATATTATATGTTGGTCTACTAACGAAAACTTGTGCAAGAAATTTGCCAAGTCATTGCAGAGTATGTACAAGATGAGTATGTTGGGAAAGTTGCAATTCTTTTTGGAATTACTTTAAGCAAGCCAATAGAATAATTCTTTTAGGAGCTCAAGCAAGCCAAAAGAATAATTTTTTTAGGAGCACAAGTAAGCCAAAAGAGTGACGACAATAAACGTAAGTCAAGAATCTTTTGAAGATGTACAATTGGGAAGATTCTAGACATGCCAAGACTCCCTGCCAACAGTAGCCACTAAAGCTTGATCATGACAAATCAGGTAAAAGACATAAATGACAAGCTAGAGAGGTATGATCATCTCATTAATTTATTAACTGTAAGTTGACCACATATTTTATTCTCAGGTTTCCAATGTGCAAGGTTCCAGGTGGATCCCAGAAAATCTAGTCTTATAGCTATTAACATGATTTTTAGATATCTTAAGGGAATATCAAATCTCGGTATATGGTACCCTAAAGATACTTGTTAACATGTTTAGCTATTTAGATATAAAATACGCAGGTTGTAAGAAAGACAGGAGAAGCATCTCTGGAAGCTGTCAACCCAAATGACAGGAGAAGCATCTCTAAAAGCTGTCAACTTCGTTGAGGAAGATTGATTTCTTGTTATGATAAAATGTAGCAGTCAACATCTATAGTTGTAGCAGAGGTAGAATTCAAGGCAGCTAATGATTGTTGTGCTCTGATTTTTTGGGAAAGGAAATAACTTCATCTCCAACAATTTTGCGGAACACTCCACTACAATGCACCTTGACAGCAGGTATCATTTCTTTCGAGAGCATGTCTTCAATTCATAGAGTAACTTGCAGACACGTTTACTGAATCACTTGTTATATTAAATTTTTAAGACTGGTTTATAAACTTGGGATATTAGTTATTGCACATTATTTGAAAATCCCATCTGCAAGAAATTCTTAAAATAAGTTTACAAGTATTAAGTTGTCCATAGTTTAAGGACTTGTGAATTTATTTAACATTCAGTCCTCACGTTAATAATTATATGTAGAATAATTGCCAAGTGTGTAGTTAATATATTTCATTAGTGATTATTTAAGGATAATTTAAATAATTTAGTGCTAATATCTAACTCATAGATATTTAGTATTTATTTAATTTAATTTGAATTATGGAAATTGAAGCAGTTCAATATCTAATTTGCTCCATAATTTAAAATACATAAAATAAATATGCAGCATAATTAATTAGATTTTAATTGATTTATATCAGTTAATGATATTTAGTCAATTTTATTCTAAGAAAATTGTGATATTTTTGTTAACTGTGAATTTCAAATGAATGTTTGATCTGTAGAAATTCACAAAAAACAAAAAACTGTTTTAAACTGGTTACAGGTTTAAAATTGAATAGGAATCAAAATCTATCAAAATATAATTTTCGATAGTTTTTCAAGTACTTTATCAAAAAGTATCAAAGTGGTTGAAATTCATTTCGATATGTTTTTGAGAAAGGAAAGTAAAAACTATCGAAGTAGTTTTTCGATAGATTTTGAAAGGAAAATGAAATCTATCGAACATATATTTTTTGTTCATATTCTAAATTTTTGATAGATTTTCAGTCAGTTCAAGACTTCGATAGTTTTTAAATTATCAACTTTCGATAGTTTTTTTTTCCAACAAGCTACACAAATGGACATAGATCCAATTATAGAGCCCTCGGTGGTCATTCCTGACCAAGAGGTTGAAAACCAACAGCCTCTAACCACGGTCCAAGAGCCTTTGGAAGAGCCAAATGAAACAGTAACAGAAGCTCCTACCCCTACTGTAACAGCCCCAGATCCGGGGTCGGAGATCTGGTCGTTACGGTCATTATTCCATACATCATGCTTGACTTGAATCAATATAAATAAATAACATGCTATGACCCTGCAATCTAAACTCACATACACGCATACAAGTTATAGTCCCAGAGATGAACTTGAAATAAGTAACGCTAACAGGATCCACATACATATCATAAGTGTTTACAAACCCCAAAATATAATTTACAAGTTTATGTTTGTTGCCACTTTTTAAGTTATGTCATACATATAATTAAAAACTGAATCCAAACTACCAGTCTATAACACTAGTAGGTTCTACCTCAGCTATGGCGGCCGTAGTGTCAGGGGAGAGTCCTCTGGGTGCCCGCGCCCTCTTGCGCCTGGTGGGTACGGTACGTGCCATCTGGTTTATCTGTTGTTGTGATATAAATAAAGCAAGGGTGAGCAACGAGGCCCACCAAAATAATACTGAACTGATAGACAATATATATATATACAAGTATCATCTTTCATATTAAACATTTACCTCATATCATAATCTGGAAATAAAGACAATGTAAAATATTTCCAATCCATTTTCTAAACTCATCTGATTCCATATATCTTTTTCATAAAATCATATACCTTTTCGTAATTTCATATGATTTCTTATAAACTCATATGCTTGTAAAAACTTAAATAAGCTTGTGTAAACTGTCTTTCTTTGAAAACTTGCATAAAACATGTTCTTTCATGGATGATGAACTATAGATGGAGATTCTAGGCACCGAAGATACCCCTACGATGATCAGTCGCAAGATGTATCCCCCATGGTCTTTTTCTACGTAGAAGGGAAGAATAGACAGTTCTCACTGACCTATCTCCCCGCCTTCGGTTGTAGGTGGGAAGAACAGACCCGTTCAATAGTCCGTCCGTCTGTTGCTCTCCTATTACCCTACGGTCGGGCACTTACTTATCATCTAAGGGAAGAACAGACCCGTTCAATAGTCCGTCAGTCTTATTGTAATTCCCTTAGGGGACCGGCGCTACTCAGTCCCTTCCATATTCTCCAAGTTCGAGTGAATCCATGACTCTGAAACATAAAGTTCCTTTCCCTTTTTCCCCAAGTATACGACTCCACAAAGTAGTCATATCTGGTTGGAAAGGAAAATTCACCCATATTTCCCAAGCTGATGCTTGTTAATGGATACAACTTATTACACGGATCTTACTCCTCGAGTCTTGAGAAAGTAATCAAAATCATTTTGATGGTAGCATACAAAGCTGTTAAATGAATAGTTTCAAAAAGATTTAGGACCGGGCAGTCCACTTGGATCAAACATATAATCTTGAGAAAGGTCCCATGAGTCTTTGTAGTTTGAGCGAACATTTAAGTCTTCCTGAATATAGACTTAAAAGGGAAATAGATTTGGGAGCCTTCTCTAATTATATTTATAATTGTCTGAATAAAACTTTATTAGTTATCTAGGGTTAAAGAATAGTTTTCACAAAATACTTCCTTAAGAAGTAGGGCTTTAAATAATTAATGAAAACTATATTTAATAAAGAATATTTATTTAGAAGTAATTCCCAAATACTTTCTTAACAAAAGAATGGATAATAAATTAATCACCTTATACTTAGGTACATCCTTAGCAGTTTAAACCCAAATAATCTTCAGTTTATAAATCATTTACCCGGATTAATTATAATAATATAATAATATAATAATATAACCCTAGATAACAACTGATACCATTCCCGGTCCGTAGTATAAATACGAAGTATATACCCCCTATTGAGGGTTTTTCTTAACATATCGGCTTATAAATATTGCCATAACCATAGCTTATAAGTCCAACTTATACTAACAACTTTTACTTAGCATCATAAGTATCGTTCGAAATCATGAACACATAGAATATATCTCAATATCTTTTCTTTATCACAACAACAGTTTATAGAGGCATAGGTTTGAAAACTTGCCTGATCTCTGAGTCTGAGGGTGGTGTCTTGCAATGGTCCGGTGATCTATCAACAATAAAGATACCTTTTATCAATAACTTATACTTAGGAATCAAGCAAACACTATTCTTAAACTTAAACACCACACCAATGCAACTATATGATCATAACCATTGCGATCTCTACTAACATCATATAATTAGGTACTTGTTTTAAGGGGTTTCTCGCACTTAACCTTACTTCGAACATTTTTATAAAATCGAAAAACTCTCTTTTTCACACAAGGTCTTCTCCCACACTTTCCTTACTGTCTCTAATATTTAATTATCAAGATTAGCCCCTGCAATGATCGAGTTAAGAAATCTCAATTTCAGTTACGAACTTTTCTTCTCGTTTTCGAACCACTTTTACTAATTCGGCCATATCTCCTAAACCGTAAATCGGATAGCTTCGATTTTCGCGCCAAAACGATCTACGTTCAAAATTCTATAAGCAAAAGTCATATACTCCTCAAGGTCCGAGACCTATTCCAACTGTTATGCTCTGTTTTGAAAGGTTTTAGGAAATTTCGGCATTACGACGGCTATAAATCGGATAGTCCCAAAATTCAAACCATTCAACTTGCTCACCAATCACTCCACACAACATATACATCTTATATAACAAAGAACTGAGGCCAAGCAATGCCTTTCCGTTCTTAAAACTCCATATAACTTATAACAAAGCCCAATCATAGCTACTAAGATCATAAACAAGCATTTACACCATTAAAGCTTCAAAAAAATCACTTAATATATCCAAGGGTTCAAGGTTCATACCTCCTTCAAGCTTGTTTACTCCCAATACACCTATATAAACTTAGATCCTTGCTTGATATAACCTTTAGAAGTCATAGATTCAAGATTAAAACCAAACAAAAAACTTGGTTACTATTCATTCATCATCTTCATCCATTTATTTGAAAATGAAAGACTTAAAGAATGGCTATAAGATTCATGGCTCACCTTGTACTACTCACTAGCTTTGTTTTAAGCTCTAGCTTGCAATTGTTGGTGGAAGAAATCTCCAAATCCCCCCCTTGTTGAAGCTTTTGGCCGAGAGCCCTTTAATGGGGTGGTGGTGATGTTGTGCTTTGTTGTAATGACTTTAATACATGTATTAATGTGTATTTATCTTCACTTTGCAGGTGTTAATGCTAGCCCTTGGATGAGATTTCTACTTTTGTGTTGGTTGAATCTTGGCCATCCACTTGTTGGCTTGTCACTTGTTGCTTTTACTTTAGCAAATTGTAAACTAGTCCTTCATCTTTGAGTTGACTTACACTTTGGTCACTCTTGAATTTCCTTCTTTCACCAACTAGCTTCTCTTTTATACTTGTAACAAAATAATGTTACACTTGTATGTCACACTTTATTTATTCGTATTTTGTTGATCCGATACTGCTTTGCTTCGTAAGGGTTTTCAGTGGTTTCTTTATAATCCCCTTGAAATGTTTTCTCTGAATGACCTGAGTATCTTAAATAAAATCTTATATTATAATTCCATGTACGCCCTTGTCTAAAATCTTTATTGAATAAGGGATCATAGATTTCCTGAGCTTTCTGGTGAAATTTTCGGAGAAAACTGAAAGTACTCGAATGCTGATTCTGACGACATTTACATACACTTATTTTGATTCGGGATTACTAATCTAACTTCCAAAATTCCATTTGTAGACTCATATATAGTGTGGTGTGATCCTATTCTCATCTTAAGGAATCTACTATTCATCATAATTGTTTGGATCAATATCAGTTCCAATATTCTTGGTTTATTTCCTCTTTATTTCTTGCACTTAGAAATGTTCTAGTGCTTTCTCGGGCATACGCTATCTTGTTTACGGAGTTGTCGGATGCATACCAGATATCGATTTGGATGACATGAAAATACTTTTCTTCCTTGGGGTGTTATATTCTTACTTTCCAGATAGATTATTCTAATCTAAAGGGTCAGCCCATTCTCACTATTCACCAAATACTTGAAAATTGAAATCCATATTCATTTCATAAACTTGATTCTCAAAATCTCTTATACATCATGGTCACAACCACTATTCATATATACATCAACATATAATAAAAGTTTTTAATTCTACCCGAAATCTGGGGTCTTACACCTACTATACCAACAAAAGAAATAAATGAGAGTGTAGAGGGAGAAAGTGCCAAAGCAGCACCACATAAGGAGAAACACCCTTCAACAACAGCTCTGCCTTCTGCTAAAAGAAGAAGACTTGAAACCAAGGCAACTGTTGAATTTTCATTACCATCTTCCAATGAACCTCTAATCGATTTTTCTGAAGCTGATTTGGCAGCAATTACAAAAGCCATATCTGAACCCCTAACCCAATCTGAGGAAGGAAAATTGATGGAAGCATCTAGTTCTCCGACCATATTTCGGTCATGACCACTGGATGACGGTTCCTTAGTGAACCAAGAGTCTCCACAGACATTGAGAGAAGGCTCTGACCTAAATGCACAATCTGAAGGATCATTGCCTAACTCCCTAGATGGAACATATCTGGATCCTGCGGGTACCGAGTCTGACATAGGTGCAGATCGGCAACTCGGTAACAATGAATCAATTTCATTTGAGGAGTTACCTGAGGATATGTCTGCAAAGACTTCAGAGGGAGTTTCAGGGCCTCTGCTATCAATAGAGCCTGATTCCAACCCCCTAGAGATTCAAACTCTGGATCCTGTTGAGGATAGATCATCGCAAGATGATCAACAACTTGGTTTAACCAAGGACGGGGATTTGTGAAACCCCATTGCACCACCAGTGACCTCCTTAATGATGGCTATGTTGATTTTCCTTGCAGGTACATTTGGATGCTGAAGCTCTGAGAGATAAGAGTGAAACACTAGTGAGGTACACGAAACAGAATCACACACTCATAGTGAGGAAGAAAGAGAAACACCAAATCCCATTCCCTATCCCTTAAAGTTGGTTTGTAATGTTTTACCTTTAAAGACCTAACAGTTGAGACCTCATTTCGGAACCTAACATGTTTTAGGACCCTAACAAGTGTGATCTAACAGTTGGGAGGTAAAAGGAAGATGTCGGGAAATTTGGTTCATAGGACCATCGATGGTGAAGCCATCTTGCAATATTTAAAGGGCACGGTTGATCAGACTACATATTACTACTTCTTTTCTAATAGATGCTACATGAGAATTCCTTCAAGACCCAGAAAAACTTCTTTTCTTAACTGTAGTGAAGAACATTGAAGATTGGAAAAACTGTTATACTAAGGGGAGAAGTGAGTTATAATCGAATGATTGGAGGATTCCTCAACTAAGGGGGAGAAGTGGGAAGAAAAAGTAGAGGTACACCACACCACAATTCTATTGATCTTTCAACTATTGGGGAGAGACTAAGGAGAGACGTGGTAGATTTCCTAGAAGACAGAAAAGTGGTATTGGTTCACCGTTGTTCTAATAAGGGAACAACTGTATTCCATATGGGGAGGAGTTGTATTCCAAAGGAGGAGAAACAAGATGTGCTTTTTAGAAAAGGAAATATGGTTGTACAACAGAAGCCGCTGAACTCCTAAAAGAGAGAAGTGGAAAGGTACTTCAGTAAGTGGTAGACAAAGACATATTCATTACCACTGAAGAATCTCAAGAAGCTGCTGATGATTACTTCAAGATTGAGAAAGATTATGTGGCAGAGATTTAAAGAACCAAAGAAATGAAGATGAGTTACTACACGAATATCAGTTCAGTGCTAAAGGAACAATCATCTATCATTTCAGTTTGAATAAGAAATCTGGAAGTGAAGAATTTGATCCAGAAAACTAGTAGCATTATTTACAAGTCCCGGGTAATCACTTTTTCTACTTGTTAGTTGAGTTATCCTCTCTATTATTTGTTTGTTAGGTTTAACAATCAAATAGGAGGAGATTGTTGGTGAGATCACAAGGCAGTATAAACAGGAAGACGTGATAACTCAACACTAGAACAGGACAGGTAAATAATACTACGCCTACACAGAAATCAGGAAGAAATGAATACAAGGCAAAACATTAGATAGAGCTTTGAAGTCTACAGGTCACTGAAAGAAGTTCATTAACATGTTCATGCCTCAGTGAAGAATAAGGTTTGAAGACTTTCAAGGTTTCAGAAGGTGTGTAGATTCAGTATAAGTGTCACAAGAAGATTTTAGTGTATTAACATTGATTGTGTTATAGACAGTGTTCGAAGCATATGAATCTGGTTTAATTGAATATAGGGTAAAGACAAATGTTAAAGAAGATAACTACGGTCTTGAAGTTATACTCACTGAAAGAAGTTCATTTATATGTTCGAGCGTCGGTGAAGAACAAAGAATGAAGTATTCAAGATTGTAGTAGCAATGAAGACGTTATCTAAGTACCAGGAAGGATTCCAGTGAAAGTGCGTTATTTATTGACAATCTGTGTTCGAAGCAATTTGTACTGCTGTCGACTTATCAATTGGAATGCAATGAAGATGTGCAGATTTAATTCAGTGTTAGTCATCTGTGAATCAGACCAGTTGCACTAGGCGCCAACACATACGAAGAAGATCAACATATTTATTCGACAGAAAGAATTGATGAAGTCCGACATGATAATTCCATAAAATTATCAAGCAGATTAACAAGAATTTCAATCTTGAAGAAAACCAAGAGAAGCTAAATTGTCGAAGGCAAATCGTAAAGTCAAAAGGTGTTAAGTGTACAAAAGTTGAAACCTCAATAAAGAAACTGCAAGAAAGGAAACTTGAAGGTTTAAATGGTGACCAAACCAAACCTTGGGTACTAAACTGCACTTTGACAAGGTTGGCCAAAAACCATCAATGGTTTTTGGTCCGATAGTTTTTATTTTTATAAGAAACCATCAAAGTGGTTTTGAAAAAATAAACAGAGAATGGTTCGATAGTTTTCTAAAAGAAACTATCGAGATGATTTTCTTTGATAGTTTTTTTCTCCTGCAGCATCTATCCGATAGTTTCTCAAATGGAGCTCAATTATTGGTGAAGAATTGTGTGGACACAATTCAATGTTGTGTTTGATAGTTTTTTTTAAAGACTAACAAGACTACACATTTTGGAAGCAGAAGTATTAACAAGAGTACTTTTGTTCTTCATCATCTTTTTCGAAGAAGAGAGAAGAAAAACAGAGAGAGACGGAGAAGGAGACATTTATATACATACCTGAACTTCTCACCGGGTAAACGTTATAATGCTCAAACTTTGTTTAATCTTAAGGGCCATTATAAAGTTTCTTCGGTAATTAAATCCTTTAGACAAACAAATAGATACAAACATTGTTTAGGATTTAATTTGTATAATCTTTGTAGAAGCAAGAACAAATTGTTCTTGGTAGTCGGTAAATTTATTTACCGGGTGTAGCACCCCTTCAAGATTTATATATCGAATATAATTCTTGGAAAATCTTGTGTTGTTATTTTCATGTCCAAAATACTATTCACCCTCAAAAACACGAACCCACTACAAGAACACTAATTTAATTATCCGCAAAAGATTCGAAAGAATTTTTTTAGAATTAGTGAGTATCGTATTCAACCCCCCTTCTACGATACTTCGGGACCTAACATATATTAAATAGATAATACAATTAATGATCAAAATCTCGAAGTATATAATTATCATAAAGGATTTAAATTATAATTAAAAATTAAATAATTATTATTAATAATCGAATTCTTGAAATATATAAATATAATAGTCAATAGATTTAAATTCTAATTAAAAACAAAATAATATTTGAATTTTGATTGGTTATCTCGCTACATGGATAGTCTAACCACATTTAGTTAATAAAATTATATGAGTAAAGTTTTAATGAATTTAAATTCTAATTAAAACCAAAATAATTATTGAATGTTGATTAATTAATCAAGTTGTATGGATAGTCTAAACACCCCTGGTTATTAAAATTATATGAGAAAAGTTTTAATAGATTTAAATTTTAATTAAAAATAAATTAAAATTTGAATTTTGATTGGTTAATTGTGTTATATGGATAGTCTAACTACGATTGGTTGATAAAATTATATGGGGAAAGTTTTTTGGCTCTTATGATTGGTATAAAATTTAGTATTAACATCTGGTTAACCAGTTAATAAAATTATACGAGGAAAGTTTCAATGAATTTAAATTCTAGTTTAAATTTATATGAGGAAAGTTTTTAGACTCTTGTGATTGGTCTAAAATTTAGGATTGACCAACCGTTGGTTATTAAAATTAAATGAGGAAAGTTTTAATGAATTTAAATTCTAATTAAAAATATATTTTTTGAATTTTGATTGGTTAATCGCGTTGTATGGATAGTTTAACCACCTTTGATTAATAAAATTATATGAGAAATTTTTTTAGGTTATTGTGATTCGTCTAAAATTTAGGATTGACATCTGATTGTACCTAAAATAATTCAAAATTTTCTGATTGGTTAACTGTCAAGTATTATATAAAGGAAGGATATGTATATATATACTGAGTTTCAAAAATCAGATTTTAACGATTTTAACAATTATTTTCCAATTAAAATATTACCGTTTAAACAAATTTTATCTAACTATCAATGTTCTAAAAATCGGCGATTAATCGGGATTAATCGCCGATTAATCGCTAGACGGCGGGCCACCGAACTGATTAAGCGAAAATCGGTCAATTAATCGTTTTTTCAGAAAAACGGTCAAAAATCGGCTGAATCAGTCAAAAATCGGCTGAATCGGTCAAAAATCAGATTAATCGGTAAAAAAATCGAACTAATTATTTAAAAATAGTAAAAAATAGTTAAAATTAAAAATATAAAAGCTAGAAACTTGATTAAACAATAGGAAAAAATATTATTTTTGTACATATAATAATAATTTTAGATGCCTAAATCATAAATTCTCTTTATTTTTTCTCTTAAATTGATCTCTAATTGAAAAGTTAAACCTTCAAAATTTTATTTATTACAATTATATAACATTTTTAACATATTTGCATAAATATATGATAATAACATATGTTAAGTTGAAATAATGAAACAATTATATATAAAAAAATGTTATTAAATTTATTCCGATTAACAATCCGATTAATCATTCCGCTTAATCCTTGAACGGTGACTTCAGCGATTAAATCAGATTCCCGTTTTACGACACGGCTAACTATTACTCTCTCCGTCCCATTCATTTCTATACACTTTCCATTTTGGGATGTCCCTCTCATTTCTATACATTCCAAAAATAGTAACTTTTAATAATATAAAACAGTATTACACCCACTACTTTCTCCGCTATCTCTATTCTATAATAATATAAAACACTATTACACCCACTACTTTCCCCCACTATCTCAAATCTATTATTAAATATTGATAGGTCCCACCACTTTACCCATTTTTCATCTAACTTTACTCATTTTTTATATTTTTTCTTGGTCTCCGTGTCCGAAGCTGATATATATAACTCAATGGGAGGGAGTAATTAATATTATTATAACCAACATTTAACTAACGCGATTGAGATGCTCGCAGAAAATGAAACTTTTACCTTGTTCTTTTTTTACCTTGTTCTTTTGTTAATTATCTTCCCCCTAAATTCTCATAGTCATCCTCTTTCGCACAACAAAATTGGTTTAATGGGGTCGCTTGTTTTTCAAATATCTCAACTGGGTTTCATCCCAAATCGCAAGACCCATCTTAATATATGTTGTGGTTTAAGAAATGGAAACAGAAAACCCATGTGGAGGTCAAGAATATTATCTACAGAAGCTATACAAGCTGTCCACTCTTTAAAATTAGCAAAATCACCTGCTAAATTACAACAAGTTTTTGATGGAACTATTAGCAGGCTCTTGAAAGCTGATTTGTTGGATACTCTTGGTGAGTTAAATAGACAAAATCAAGTGGATTTAGCACTTAAGGTCATTCTTATTCCTCCCATCTCTTTGTGTATGTTCATTGTTTTAGTTTGTTGGAACTGTTCTGTAGATTGTGAAACTTAATTACAACTACAAGTTAATTCTTATTGAACCATTTGTTTTGCGTAATATATCATTCATATGTGCCAAACAATAAAAAAGGCAGCACCTGAAAGTTCAGGGAGTGCGGACGCTCACCCTCAGTTTGGAGTGGCTCTTCCCCTGGGTGCATAGTGACTTTAGATCATTACGGAACACTATCATAGTGTTCCGTAATGATCTAAAGGAATGGCCATAGAATGGAGGGGTTCTTATTTAAAAGTGGTTCAATATGAGTTTACAAATCGAAACTCTCTAAAAGTGTGATTGGTTACATTTATTAAATCAAGTTAACAAGAACAAAATTGCTCTTTGCCTAGATGAGTATATGTTTTTGTGTAACTTTTCAATTAAATAAAGAACACTATATGGAATGTTGATTTCCGTCTTTCTAATTCCAGATTGATTATTGTATTCTGAATATGGATCTTTAGATTTGTTTGTAAGATATTATTGCTAAGTAAAGGATGAACTATTGGACATTATACTGTTCAAAAAAATTTGAAGTACAATTTGTCACTCCCCATTTTGTTATCCCATTTTAATTTTTAACACTGACTGAAATTTATACTATTTTTTGTGAGGGTTCGTTCATGTGCTGCTTTTCTATGCAATTGTTATTTTTTTATAATTTGGTTGGTCTGTGTATATATAATTATATTGTTCAATGGCACAATTCATCTGAAATGTAACTAGATCCCAGGTGTTTGAGTTTTTGAGGAAGGAAGTGTGGTATAAACCAGATGTGTCATTGTTTTGTGACATGATACTAATGCTTGGAAAAAAGAAACTGATTAGTGAGGTCGAGGAACTTTTCTCTGAACTGAAGAAAGAAGGATTAGTGGCAGACACCAGGGCCTACACGGAGCTGATTGGAGCATATATTCAAGTGGATATGTTAGAAAAGGCAATGGAGACATACGAGTTCATGAAGGCGTCAGGTTGTGTTCCGGATAAGTTAACCTTAATAATATTAGTACGAAACCTAGAAAGTGCTGGAAAAGGAGAGCTTGCAGACCAAGTAAAGAAAGAGTGTTATAAATATCTGGATTCTCCAAAGAAATTCCTCAAAGAAGCTGAAAGGACATTTGTAAGTACCCTGTTTGTTCCTGTTTGTTTTTGATAAACTTTTCATTTTCGTACGCATAGTATCTTGGTAATTGGTTCTCATTCACGTTCTTTCTTTTTGGTGATGCTCCTGGCTTGTAAACTGTATTCAATGTGTCATAACCCTAAGAATTTGATCCAGCTTGTAGTTACTTCCTTTTCTTTTATCCCAGACTATTGCTGCATGCATGGTATTCAATCTTGGGAACAGGTGTAGCTGAAATTAGAACTAAGCAGCTTAACCGAACCGTAACAGAAGCCGAATTGTAACCAACATTAACCAAATCATATAAACGAACCAAAAGTGGAACTGAAAAAACGAACCACTTATTTGGTTCGGCTACGGTCTTGGCCATAAACCAAACCCTGATTAACCGAAACTCCGAAAGGAGTGTTATTAAAAGCGCGCATATGCACTCGCATATGCGAGATGCGATGTGAGGCTGAAGCGATTCACTTTGGTTATGCGATGCAAATTCACTGAAGCACGCGCTTTTCTGCGCTTTGAGCACTTAAGCGATGTGCAAGAAGCGCAGAAAAAGCTCGCTTTTTTTTTCCATTGACTGGACCCTTAACCTGGTCTTTTTAAAGAAACTGGTCATAAAAGAGCCCTTAAACTTAAGTCCGTCAACAGATACATATCACACGAATGATAAGATATAGACATACAAAAGAGATATATATGCACACGAATAATACAAGGCGGGCAATTTAACGAGAAGGGTACCGGATAGTCAGGATGAAGATTTCGAAAATCTTCAAGAAGAGCCTGAAGATGATGTTTTATAATTTATGTCAAGTTGTCAACTGTTGAGAAGACCATAACTAATCTATAGAGATTGTAGTTGATTCTCTATCTTTATTTTGTTACCATGACTTTGTATTTGTTCCTTGAGTTTGAATCTGGTTATCATTAACAGGTTTAATGACAATTTAATTTGCCTATAACATGTTAAATAAATTGTTATGTATTTTTTTCAACTGTTGTGCTTTATTTTAAAAAGCGCGCATATCACGTTGCACTTATGCTCCAGGAGGCGCATTTGCGCTTCAGTGCACATATCGCTTTTATTAACACTGCGAATGGAACCATTTATCATATATATTTGATTGTAATACATAATATATGTACTGGAATTGCAGATAGCCCGTGCGAACTTATAGATTTATTTAATATAAATAAACTTAAAATAAAAATGAACCTACATATAATATATAATTTTAATTCTAAAATAAGATTGAACATATGTAAAATGTTGAAAGTAATCTTAAATAATAATTGACATATACAGACTACTAAATTTAAAATAAGATTGAACATATATAAAATATTGTAAGTAATCTAAAATAAGAAATAACATATATATATATATAATATGTAATAGAAATAAAGTATATATTAAATAAAATTTAAGACAGATAGTTTTTTTCATTATAATACCATACGTTTTAGCATAAACATTTCTATATATTATTTATGATCTTAATTTTTAAAGGTTATTGTTTTTTAATTAGCTAAAAAATGACCTTTTTAATTCATTATGTAATACGTTAAGTACCTGTTTAACAATTGCTCAAGTCATATAAGAAGTAGCAAGTGATATGAATTTGTGCTCAAACATATATGGAGAGTGAGTAATGTTTTGGAGAGGACTGGGACATTAGAACACTAAATGAGACCGATATGTGGGGTGGGGTGGGGTGGGGTGGGGGGGGGGGGGGGTGGGGGGGGGGGGATCCGGAGAAGTATCTGTGACAAGACTTGTCAAAGAGCTCGCAAATGGAACAGAATACACAGACGACATACTATTGGCTAAGAAGTTCAGACGACATACTATTGGCGAAGAAGGTAGTGGATATTATAAACTATACAAGGATGACTTCATTTTAATGATTTAGCGTTACTACCTTGATTTCAGCATTTTGCTGTTGCAGTTGCCTTGATTCTGGATCATGTTAATGCATAACATGAAATGAAAATTTTTGTTGGTATATATTTTATGTTATTATTTAGGATTAAAGTTGATAAAAAGTATTAGGTACTTATTAGATTAGATTTAGATAAGTAATATATAAGGAATATTCTAGACTATAGTAATAGAAAAGCAAAAGGACTTGCTTCCTTCATTATTAGATTTTTAGGATTTTATTGGTGATTAATTTTAGAGATTCACTCAGTATTATTATTGGAAGACTTTGATTGATTATTGAATTGAGATTTTTCTACGTACATGTCAATATTACCACACATACATATTCTTTTTTTCCTGGCCTTGTAATCCTACCTGTCGAGCTACCTCTTTCAATCCACTATTAATATTCGTTCCTATCCAGTTACTGTGATTGTTATACCTTCGTCTTCTTACTAAACACACTTATGTATTTCGCACATCCTCTACAAACTCGTAGTATCTCCAAGATCCTCCGTCCTAGTTCACTCATAAAAATAATATAAACATATAAACTCCTAGGAAGTTTTTGCTTTTGTTAATGTGTTGACTCCAACAGTGTTCTCTATTTATATTTTTTTTCATATTCCAACTCCACTATAACAAAGATTTACATTTAAATATGTGCAAATAGTGGAACAATTGGGGGGAATGAAATATTATATTAATAAAGAATAAGTTAAGAGCCATCTAGAGGCTCTTAAAAGTGAAGTGAGGAGAGGAGGCTCTTAGATTTTATAGAGCCTTTTACTCGAATAGTCTCTTGGAGCTCTAATTAAAACAACCCTCTTAATTTTTAACTTAATAGCTTATAAAAAGAGCCTGTTGGAGATGCTCTTATCCTGAGAAACAAGTGTTATTTGAGTTCATAGAGAAACAAGTCTTCAGTATAAGGAGCAGGCAAAGATTTTACTTGCAAGGATTTTACTTGGTGGCGAAGTTTCTAGAGATTTCCTCCTATATGATGAGAAAAAGGATCTGTAGTCTATTACTATCGGAAGACTTTGATTGCTGATTGAATCGAGATTGTTCTCTCTTACAATGGGTTGCGAACTCTTGTATTCAATCCTAGGGGTAGTGGTTCTTCTTCTGGTGGATCACTTTAGGGCTTGTGGGTTTTCTGCTATGACTCTACCTTACTATCTTTTTCCTTGTTTTAATTCTTGTCCTGCATCACATGTTTATCTTATTTACACTAATTAAGGGTTTCACAATTTCTAGCTTCACTCGAGAACTCTCAAAACTTGTGTAGCATGTTGCTTCCTTAGTCTTCAGTCTTACTTGAATTATGTTCTCATGTTATATGGATAATGACTTCAGTTCCAAATTGTCTTTTTAACTAAACATGACACAAACAAATTATGTCAACAATGTATGATGCCGTAATCGCCATCATACAGCCCAAGCTTTGGACCTAAAACTTCCCGTCACTGAGTATATCGGTGATTTGGTAAAACAATCTCTTAGTGACTGCTTTGTACAGTCTCTTTTTAGTCGCTGCTCAGCTAACCATTGCACAAGGCTTTAGGAATTTCGTACTGCTTAATATATTACTGACTTTTGGTGTTGAAGGAAGCAGAGTTTCTAGCAACTTTTACTCTTATCCCTGGTACTGGTAGTCATAACTCATAAACACATGGTTGTAAGAAATAATTTAATTTACTTGTAAACTGAGGGAGAATGTGGTCAAGTACCAATAAGCCTAGGCGTGAACGAAGACCACAGGTTCCCGTTTTGGCACCGGATAACTCATGTCTAAGCATTGTATTATTCGATGTCTATGCAGTGATCGGGGATACCTTGATAACTATGTTGATAAATTACTAATACTGTTGCATTAGTGTATAATTTTTAAACCTTCTAGTTGTTTCACATAATAATTACAGTATAATAATTAGAGTTAATTCCGAATTGCATCCCCCTGGTTTGGCCAAAGCGCACTTTATTACCGAAACTTTAAATAATTGCAATACATATCCCGCAACATTTTTAGGTGGTTCAATTTGAACCCTTTTGACCCATTCTGTCAAATTGGACCGTCACCGTCCAATTGGTCGAGGGTAAATTGGACATTTGCAGGGGAATTCACTTGTAAACCGGATCTTCCATTGAAGGGACTTCGACATGTTCTCTATCTCGGTTATTGTCTCTGCATCGTCCCTTACAATTAGTATCCCTTTCAGCCTTAAGATTCTATCAATTTCTGCAATCACACCCTGTAACTTGCATCTGTTTAAATAAGGGTATGTGCTGAATGATTCACACCAATCATGGTACATGCCAAATAGTCCACGTTCATATATTATTGGAAGAGTGTCTGAAGATGTTATTGATACAACGTTCATTACCCACACTTTCACGTCTTTCAGAGCAGCAGCAAATCTACAAGTGCACAATAAGCATCGGCCATGATTAAAATTTAGAATAAAATTATAGAAGCGGGAAAAACATTGCAACCATCACCTTAAACGCTAAACATATCCATATGCTTACCCTCCATAAACAGCCTTCATGTCCATGACATTCCTCACTGAAGACCAATCAATCCCCAAACCAGTCAAATACGATGCAGAGACTTCACGTTTCCAGTGCTCATAGTCAGCAGCGAAGTCCTCCGGGGCCGCCTTTCCATATACTCCAACCGTAGAACATGTCGAAGTCTCTTCAATGGAAGATCCAGTTTATTTATTCCACTTTTACCCTTGCCCGTTATAACGTTAATGGAGCAATTTGGCAGAAAGTGGTCAAAAGGGTTCAAATTGAACCGCCTAAAAATGTTGCGGGATGTGTATTGCAATTGTTTAAAGTTTCGGTAATAAAGTGCGTTTCGGCCAAACCAGGGGGATGCAATTCGGAATTAACTCTAATAATTACACCGTGAGTACAATTATGATAACATGTTTGTTTTCTGTTAGTTTGTGTAGTTAATTTCGCATATTAATTCATAGTCATTGGTATTGACTAAAATGTGTATTTTTTTCGATTTCAGCCAAAACGAAGGACACTCAACCTTGTTTGATGAACCATGCAACATTTCGCCTCAATTCAACCCAAGGTATATGGCAAAGCAAGATAACATCTAAGGGCTTTAGATTAAGCACAAGCAATATTTTGCTTCTTCTGCAAAAAAGTGAATTCTAAGTAAGAAATCAGTGTCAAGCATATCTCCTGAGTTCTTCGACTTTGCATTAATCATTATAATTGTCAACATAGTTGACTATAATTAGAAATTTAGAATTTTAATATCCTTTTAAGGCGAGGATATGTCTTACCAATATCTGTCTAATATGTTCTGTAATTTGTTAGATTTCTATTTTTACCTAGTTTTGTTGATTTAAAAAGAAAATGAATGGTACTGTTGTAATCTAATTGTTGTAATGGACGGATGTTGTTAGCTGAATGAATGGACAGTGTATTTTTGTAAGGCATATATGTTTTTATTGATTATTTTTAATATCTCATTTTTGTGAGAAATTTCATACAGGTCACGCTAGTTGCGATGTGAGTTACTAGTTCGGATCAATATGATTTTGAGGAATTACATTAGTAATTTTTATGGGCTTTAATGATATTTGATTTGGGATTATTGGTTGTATTTATTTGAAATGTTCATGTGCTTAATCTTTAATCATTGGTTGTCTTTATTTCAAATTTTATGTGTTTAATCGTTGGTAGAATCAATATTTATCGTATATCATGAGTGTATTTGTTATAATATTAATAAATTGCTTCTTTCAGGGCTTTTCTTATTGAAATTCTTTAGTGTTAATTTAATTTGTTATGTTTAGTTTGTGTAATTTAAAATTGGATTCATGTTCTGGCGTTTCGCCGGCAAAGAATTTGCTTTGCATTCATTTTTTTTATTTTAGGACTTCTTATCCACTTAACATCGAGAGGACTTGCGCCAGAATATCATACAATGTATAAATTAATTATGTCGGAGTTGGTGAACATTTTTATCCAATTTCGGAATGTCAGCTACCTTCATTTGACGTGACATGGGCTCACAGAAGCTGCAGAAATACTTAGACGAAACTGCTGAAGTGGATACCCTGTTTTCATACGAGTACAAATGCAATGCTGATGTGTGCGTTAAGCTAACAGTTCAAGCCGAGCTATTAGCAGGTGCGGTTAGAGATCGGGTCGAGCTCGGCTCGTTAAAAACTCAAATTTATTTTACATATAGCGTAATTTTTCATAATACTCCTAACACTTTAAGTTAAAATTATAATTTAAATATCTAATCAGCGAATCCTTTGACGATAATAAATTAAATTTTGAGATAGGGTTGAGTTGAAATTTTAATGAAGACAAGTGAGTTTGAACATTTTTTTTTCATATAAAATTGTCGGATGAAGAAAAATAATTAACAACGAAAATTTATTACAAATAAGTAGGGATCGGGAGAATATATAAAAGCAACGAAAATTTAATGAATTACTCCCTCAAAAATAGTAATGTCTAAAGTAGTATATATGTAGTACTGATTTTGTGGACTAGGGATCGGACCGATCCGGATCTTGGACCGGTAGACTCTGTCTAATCTAATTTTCAGATCGAGATCAGAAAATTGTGTAGCCTTTATGTAGGAGTGTGAAATGATAAGAATGTAAGACTGGTTTGGACATGAAAACCGAATGGAACTAAATAATATAACTTCTATTTGTATTAAACCTAAACGAAATAAAAATGTCAAAAAAATTGTAAAAATGCTTTGATGAGTTTGAACCAATCTGATTCGGCCGGTTTGAAATTGTTTGCTCAGTTCTAAACATAACTAATATTATGTAAATAATGTAGAATCCTGTCTACAAAATGTAAAAAAAAAAGAGAGAAAATTATATATAATTAGCTACCTTTGGACATATTTGCGTGGTCATTTGACCATAATTATATATTTACCAGATTTCACCATCAACAAACGTGATGGAATAAAAGTTGAATGATAGGCAACAGAAATACAGTTAGCCATAAAAATGAGGATTACATGAAAATGAAAAATTGGGGGATGGAGGGAGGGAGGGTGCAATATCTTGAATTGATCTCTAAATAGTACATCACAAGGATACTAACCATGAACCAAAGCTAAAATCTCTAAGCATATATCATCAAATCACTGCCTACATTTGCTCTAAAATTTCAACTAAATCTAATCATCTACCCGCCACGAATATTTAGCTCATAGGAATGCACTTTACTTTGAATCATGCAACTCTTCACAAAGTGTCCATCAATGATTATGGAGATGAGCTTAGTCATATTATCTTGTGGATTGCTAACTACTACTCTACCTATCCTCGTCAATGTCAATTTCATCTTCTTCGTCTTCATTTTTTGGGATATGTTGTTGAACTACTAATACTGAACCACTGATATCGAAGTCTGAAGAAGCTAAATAGTCTCCAACTGTGCCTAGCTCTGGACATTCTTCCCAGTCGCTTATTCCAATTGTTATTGTGGTGTGTCCTCTCCCACCCTTTCCTACTATGAACATTGAGTACATGTCTGAGATGTCCCTTAAAGCTGAGGCTGTATCTGTCCCGTCATTTACACGTTTTTCTACGTATCCCACACGTCCTGATGTCACATACCTGATTATCATTTGCCAAAATATCACAACCAGTAACATAAGTCAAGATTCATTTCAAGTATATTTTTCCACTAAACCATTAGCAATTAAACATTATTTTCTTCGATTTTTATTTTCAGGATACAAGTTTTTAATTAAACCAGGTGAAACCACAATTTTAAGGTAATCATTTAGGTGTTCAATGGCATACTTGTTATAGAAGTCTGTCATGACATTGTTGTCTATCTCGCTCTCTCTCTCATTATCTGTTATGGCCATCAGAACACTCTCCTCCTTTCGTGCAACATTAACCTCCACATTTTGGTCCCTTGATGCTACTGCAGGGAGGAACCGAATAACTGTCAGATTTATATGATGATGAGCGCCCATACGTTCACTAAACCCCAGCGCTTCACGGTCATCAGTTCCCCCAAAAAACAGAGTTACAACATGTTGCAATGAATAAGACCCGGAATCCATTAAGGATCCAGCAGTAAGTCCTCGGTCTACAAGTACGGCAACAGTGCATCGAGCATGCCTAAGAACTTTCTGAGTAGTACTCCTTATACCCACCTTGCCACTCTCCAATATTCCATCTATTCTCTGGTGCTTATGGAAAGGCATGATTATAATAGATGCCCGTACATCCTCAGCAAACTCACAGACATCTTCATACATGCTTGTGAAGGGTGCCACAATTTTAACTTGATGAATCATCACACCTGTCTCTGCAGTGAAGTCATCGACAGACTCATTGATCTCTACCACATCGTTGCCACCGTAGTCATCTTCATCGCTCAATTCTTCGTATTCTTTCTGGGCATGCATCATCTTTTTTTTAGTTTTAGTTTTCTTGGGGAGCTCAATCAAGTGCATCAAGTAAGGAGTAATAGGGACGTTTCCATATCCTCCTGAAGTTGCAATGAGCCCAACCATGGTTGAAACAGGGCGAGGATTATGCACGCAGGCTAGAATTCGTAACTCACCATCTGGATCCTGCGACTCTAAAGCTACATGCTTGTATCCAAGAGTATCACTTTCTCTTCTCACCAAGTATGCTATTAATGGCCCTGATATAATAGAACTAATCACTGCGGAACATGTCATCAAACTGTAGAATGTTGGACTGATGACCATCTGCACTTATCCAACACACACAAGAAAAAAAGAAAAAAAAGAAGGAAGTGGTTCTTTTTAGTCCCCCGTCTTAGCAAATATTTGAATACAACCAAAAAACAAGACAGAGACATGGTTAGATGACTAAATTTAAAGATGCTAATTTGAAAATTGAAAGTAGGACTTACTCCATTCTGTTGGCCGACGGTTAGGGCTACTAGATCGACATGGCATTTTAAGTTCAACAGGAAAGCAAGGAGGACACCCTCATTCAATGGAGTGTTTACAGAATGGCAAGCAGCAAGGGTGCCTGTTATCTTGCCACCAATGCTCAACAGGATGACAAGGACAATAATTAAAACCCTCCACATGTGCTTGTACACTACAGATAAATCGGCTTTGAAACCTGCATAGCCAAAGTAAATTGGGTAGATGAAATTGTGAATTGTATATGTTAGTTTTATCAACAAGGTCCTAATGGTTTTGCCACCCCTTGGAAACATTGAGCCAATAAAAAAGCAAGCGTAAATGCTGCTATATCCAATGGACTCAACTGCCATTGCAGCTCCAATGATATTTACCAAAATGATACAAACTTCAACGTTTGACAGGTATTTCTTATTTCTATTTCTCCGATTCATAAACTTGGTGAGGTATATATTGACCACAACTACTGTCAGAATGATGAGCAATGCAAGGAAACCATCAGAAATCCAACCCTTTGACTTGTCTCTTTTATCCCTGGAAACTATAATCAAAACACACATAGCGTACAGGTCAGAAATTAACGAGGATGAAATGGCAAGTCTTCCGACATCTGTGGTTGCACATCTCAAATGAGCAGCCAAACGAATTACCAATGGGGAGCCTGAGTTGGACATAATCACTGCGATCATGCAGCCCATCAAGAAATGATTGCCTTCCGAGCTAGTTTGTTCGAATATAAAGCTGGTAATAGCGAAAGCAAAAATGGTACAGATTACACAACCGCCAAGAGCAATAACAAAAGCCCGCCTGAGGTTACGAATTAGATAAGCAACATCTAACTCAAGCCCGATGAGAAACATTATAATAATTCTTGCATACATTGCCATGGCCTCGTAATAATCCAAAGCAAAAGCTTGAAAGAAGAACTTTTTTACACCTTCTATATTCGAGATCACCGAGGGACCTAGCACAAACCCAGCCTGCAATCGAAACAAATATACATATATAAGATGATAAGAAGTAGCTATCAGCCTATCATATCATAAAATTCATGCAATTAACAATTTTAATCATCAACACAAATTGCCAACTTGGATTCTTCTTTTGATTTCATTAACACCCAACAAAATAAATAACATGACAGTACACACATATATAATAGTGTGACTCTGAGTATCATCGATGCAACTAGTGACAAAATCCAAAGACGAGAATTGCTATACGCCTATACTTCAGTCCCTGGATTCAGCTTGCTTTACCCCGTATGAATTGTTTTATTTATTATAAAAAAAATGAAAATTCAATTTTATCAAATTTGAACAAGTTTTAGGACACCACACTGAAACACTTACAAACGCTATGAAAACTGATTAGGTAGGATTGAAGACATATAAGCTAGTTTATGTTTTGATTAGGTAGATTGAAGACATACTTACGAGAATTTGGGCAATGGGTCCTGGTATGAACTTGAGACAAAGTTGAAAGGCATGAGAAAGAACAAGAATTGCTGCCACTTGATACCCCATTGTCAGTATAGGATTGAAGAATTGATCATCACTACACCCGGCACGGGTCACCGAGGGTACGGCCGTTTCCTTATCTCCCATCTTTCTTCTTCCTACTAATTATCAAATCTCCCAAATTATAGCCAAAGGAGAAATCACCAACATGCTAACTAATCAACTTTCACTTGTGCGCATGAATCAACTTTGAATAACCGAAACACCCCCGGTACTCAAATATTAAATCTTCACGTTGATAAAATTCAACGAATTATTTAGCAAAAGAAATTCGAGTAATTAAAAAAAACAAGAAAGGTAGGATTATGTAAGAGCATGCATGCATGCATGCATAATTTTTGACTCTTGAAGAAACGAAGAGTAAACAGATTCTTCTTCAAATATTTGGTTCTTCTTCTCTGTGGCACAAAAAAATGGAGAAGAGTACATGATGATATGAAATTGGATAGACAAAAATTGAAACTTTTGGACCTTTTGTTTGGTTCCTTGCTTTTGGGATGGTAGGCCATGCTTAACGGATATAAAATATATGTTATTATAGTTAATACAATATGAGTAGAGAAAAAAGATCCTGAGGTTACCTCAGGAAGATTACCTGAGATAAACTTATTTTCAAGTACAAAAAAGTGATGGCAATTTTGTAAATATGTTAATCTTTCTGAAATTACAATAATACCGGCCTGTATTTGTATGGAAAATTTTTAATTGCCTCAGGTAACTCCCTGAGGTAACCTCAGGAACATGATACTCATATGAGTATTGGTTTATAATTATATATAAAATAAAATAATTAATCGACGAGAATTCTCTAATGTATAACGTAACTTAACTATAGTTTTGTGGTAATGAATTGTTATCTTGTTTTGTAAGTAAGCTTTACAGAACTATATATATATATATATATATATATATATATATATATATATATATATATATATATATATATATATATATACTGGCTTGTTTCTCTTAATTGGCTTTGCTACGGAGGGATACGCGGAAAATTGAACCTTCTTCAAAAAATAACATCATGTCAGTTGTTCAACAGAGGCATATATATTGGTTTTCAGCTCCTTTCACAAAGATTTGAGCCTATACTGCAATTCATCCTTGTAGACTTAATTCATTATTTTATGTTCCGCTTTACGTTTTCATACCGGATGCTATATATATGATTTGATGCAGTGTTCTCTGTTCTTGTAATAATATAGTTGCGGTTTCGACAACTCCAGCGACGGTTTTGGTGGTTCCGGCGGTGGAGGTGGTGGCGGAGGAGGTGGAGGAGGTGGTTTCTGGTCTCGATTGCAGTCGTATTTGGTTGCGAATGTGAAAGAAGATGAATCTCAATCGGAGTGGGATCCGCACACAATCGCTTAAATTAGTGATTTACATTTGAAAGAAGATGATTTACATTCTGAAATTTTGGTGATTTGCGTTGAAAATTAGTGTTTTGTGTTGAAATTTTGATGATTTGTATTAAATTTTTGGTGATTCTGTAGTTATGATGGCAGTACTCTGGTGGTGGTTTATAATTTAGTATACTGGTGGTGGTATACATGGTATAAGCAGCGATTTTTGGTGATTTGTTTTAAAATTGTTAATGATTTGTTTCAAAAAAAATTAGTGATTTTGATTGAAATTCGGTGATTTGTATTGAATTTTCTGTTGATTCTAGCTTAAATTTGGTGATTTTGATATGGTGGTGATTGTGATATGGTGGTGATTTTACATGAGACATAAATAGTGAAAACGACAGTTAAGGTGGTGGTGCTAGGTGCATCAGATGGGATGATGATGTTGATTTTGCTAATATAATGGTGTAGTGGAGATGGTGGTTGTGGAGTAGGAGAAATGATGGCGGTAGTGGTAAAACAGATGAAAGGGACAGTGGTGGTAGAGTAATAGGAAGATGATATATGTATAAATATTGATGTATGTATATGAATGGTGATATTTTTTTTTGAGTGATTTGGTAATTTGGACTCAGTTCTCATTATAAGAGGGGTCTCACTAGAGTTATATATACTGTCTTGTTTCTCTTAATTGGCTTTGCTACTGAGGGATACGCGGAAAATTGAACCTTCTTCGAAAAATAACATCATGTCAGTTGTTCAACAGAGGCATATATATTGGTTTTGAGCTCCTTTTCACAAAGATTTGAGCCTATACTGCAATTCATCCTTGTAGACTTAATTCATTATTTTATGTTCCGCTTTACGTTTTCTTACAGGATGCTATATATATGATTTGATGCAGTGTTCTATGTTCTTGTAATAATATAGTATTGTCAATGTTCAAATCACCTATATGCTTGCTGCTATGTTAATGTTGTTTTGCCGGCACTTGTCGAACAATAGGTAAACACTCTTTTTCCCTCATTGTTTCTACCCTCGTCCATACCCCTGCCCCCCATTTCTCCCTTCATTACCCATGCTCCTCCCACCACTAGTACAACTGATAGAATATATATTTATATATATTTTATATGATTTTATTTCTCATATTTATTATATTTTGCATTTAATTGGATTTTTATTTAATAAATTTTAATGTTTTATTGTAGGAAGCATCGAAATCCTAAACTTGGAAGGATTTGAGAATAAAGAGCTTAATTTGGAGATATATTAGAAGGAAATTCGGATTTATTGGGCTGCCTGCACATAATTCATTGTTTGGGTCATATCTTAAGTTCTAGAAGTCAGAATTGGACGATTTAACAGCCCACGCGAAGATAATGGAAATCTCTTTTATTCTAAAGTGGTCCAATTATCAAATTACATCAGGAACGGCTCAGAATTACTGAAGAAAAGTCAGCTACGAATTTTCCTTGTAAAACATAATCAGTTTAGGAAACGTACTTGTACTTTCCTCAAGGCATTAAAATATTTGAGGATATATATATAGACATCAGATCTGAGAGATAGGGAGATATACATATACATAGATACATAGATACATACGGAGGGAGCGGATCTTGTACTTTTTCTTCTTGGAGAAAGATTGAAGGTTTTCTTCTCTGTTCTTAATATTATTATTATGTGTTCTTATTATATTATGTGTTTTGTTAATTTAATTATGAGTGAGTAGATATTTAATCTAGGGTTAAGTTGAACCCTAGTTATGATTGATGTATGATTTTCCATAACCCCCCAATTTAGTTATGTTGTATGCTCTTGCTTATTGAGTTGTGCTTAATTAACAATAACATGTCAGACGTGATTATGCGTATTGTTTGAACCTAATATCTATTTATCATCGAAAGTTGGACTTAGATGGTTGTGATTTATCCAATAAGGACATAAACTTCTCCATGAAAATAGGTAGAACGGATTGTTAGGAAGTTAGGATGCCGTGTTTAATGTCTCTAAATTGCATGATACCATGAAAATAGGCTTGAGTGTATTTTAGAGAAGCCATTAATACTCGAGAGAGGTTATTGGTATTTTATAGGGCGTGTCTTTCCTCTTGAGTAGCGTATGATTAATTGGGGTGGAAAATCATGATTGCATTGATTCATGCTAGTGGGGATACTTAATTCTAGATGTTTTTAGTTAATTGATAATACAATACAATTTGCCTTAGTATAATATTAGTTTAAAAATCTCTCAACAATTTATTGTGTTACCTGCTTAGTTGAATTGAATCAAGAATAACTAGTGATTGATACGTTTGTCTCTGTGGGATCGACTCTGACTTGCCCTACTACATAGTTAGAAGGATTTGTTAGATATTATTATTTGATAGGCATACGACAGCCTTGTCAACAACCCCCTTCCGCCATAACAACCAAAAAACAATTATCAACCAGCCGTTCCACCTCCCAACCCGCACAATTCGACAAGACATATATGTTAATGGGATTCTCTTTTTTCACAAATATCATGTAATAGTTGAATCTATTCATGTATATGGAAGGCAACATGTCAATTTCTCTTTTTTGCTTACTAAATTGACATGTTAAATATGCTCATCTAGTAGCTCACTTCTATGTTACTTCGATTCTTTTGTTTAGGTTGTCCTACTCGTGTCGAACAGTTGTATACTCACTTGAACATGATATTTATTTTATGTCGGATTTTTTGACTAAAATGCACACACTTTGACCAATTTAAAGATTAAATATTAGTCAAGGTCATGATTTAAAATAAAAATCTATGTGTTAGTATGGTTCATGGAGATTGTCCAAATTAGAGTGGCCGACCACTTGGGCAGGTTTGCACAGACCGTCTAGGACCGGCTCACTGAAAAACCCGTTTTATTTGGCCCAAGATGAACCAGGTCAAAACCCGCACAATTCGTTAAATTCGGGTCTACACTATAGAAGAGATGGAAAGTATGGACAATCCAACCATGGCTTATATGGCTAAGAAATTCAGGAACATGAGATTCAAAAGAGACAAGCCATACAAACCTCAGGGTCAAACATTTAAGTTCAGCAAAGGGAACTCATCTAAGGCCGCTGGTGGTGCCACAAGAGGAGGATACAAGACAGAGATGGTGGATAGATCAAAGTTTAGATGCTACAACTGCAATGAACCTGGTCATTTTGCTATAGAATGCAGAAGGCCAAAACAAAGCCAGAAAATGGACAAAGGATCTACTGGACAGTTCAAGAAAGGACAAGGAAGAGCCTATGTGGCTGAAGGAAAATGTTGGGATGATGAAGAAGAGGAAGAATATGTGAACTTAGCCCTCATGGCTAAATCTGATGATGTTTCATCAAGCTCCTCAAGTTGGGTACCATCACTTATTTTACTTGATATGTCTAAAGATGAATATAAGCAAGTTGTTGAAGAATTGAGTGCTGAAATGTTTAACATCCATACCAGTTTAACTGCTATAAATGAAGAAATTACTAGGCTAGTTAAACTGAATGAAACACTCAAATCTGAAAATGAAATGCTTTTGCTTAAGACCAGTCCATTAGATTCCTTAGCTCAAGAAAATGCTAGACTTAAAAATGACATAGTCTGTGCTAAGGAGATAAATGAGTTTCTAAGAAATGAGATCACTGAAAATGAATTCAAGCTTAAGGCTTTCAGGAACTCATCTCAGCTAATTCAGGATTACAATGAGAAACACACTGAGAATCAGAAAGTTGGAGTAGGTTTTGTTTATGATAGAAGACCTGGAAAGGAAACTGTGGATCATGATTGTTCAAATGGTGTTACTGTCAAACCTCACATCCTCAAAAAGGTTCACAAACCAATTTTCAAGATTGCGGAAATTGAGTTTGATCAGGAAGCCATGCTCATCAAGCAACAACTCCTTGATGAAGATGAGAGTGTTGACAACACACCTAATGAAGAAAAAGATACTGTCAAAATTCCCAAGACAGTAACTTTGCCAAACGATCTGACAGAATGTTCCAAAGATGCTGTCATCAATGGCAAGATAGAAACTTCCAAAGATATTGTCAAAAGAGTATCCAAGACAGTAACTTCTAAACTTGTTGTCAAGATAGTAGGAGTAAAAGGTACTGTCAAGAATAACTCGACAGCAACTTCAGAACATACTGTCAACACAGATGCCTAAAAGTCTAAGAATAGGAATGGCAAGTTAGGGATCAATAAAGGAAATGGCTATGCTTATGTTAAAAATGCTCCTAGGAAACTATGCAATAATTGTGGCTCCTCTCACCATCTAACACATGTTTGTAAGAAACCAACAGTGAACAAAATCAATGTGACTAAGGTCAATGGTAACTTACATAGAACCCCCATTATGCATAGAACTATGGCTGTCTGTAACAACATTGATTGCATGCCTTGTAAGATCACTGTCATGAGTACATGTTTTAATCTGCCTATTCTGTCTATTGAAAAATGCTCTTACATGCAAACTGTTAAGACTTCTGGGCCTACTGATGTCAGTAAAAAGGCAACATTCACTAAAAAGAAGACAAGGTCTAATTCTAAAACTGAATGGGTGATAAAAGAAGTCAAACATGAGATTGATGATGTTGATGTTAATGTTAAAGATGATGAAAACTCACGTGTTACTAAATCTGCAGGACCCAACAAGATTTCGGTACCAAATGCAACCTAAATACAATTTGTTTTGCAGTGCAAGAATAAGAAACAGGTTATGTGGATCATTGACAGTGGATTCTCAAGACACATGACAGGTGATAAAGCCCTACTATCACATTTTGTTGAAAAAGTTGGCCCAATCATAACTTTTGGAGACAACATCAAAGGTTACACTGTGGGATATGGCTGTCTGGAAATTGAAAATGTTGTCATCAATGATATTGCTCTTGTTGATGGATTAAAGCACAATCTACTCAGTGTCAGCCAATTCAGTGACAAAGGGTTTAAGGATGATTTTGATATGATGGTTTGCAACATCTATCACAAGAAAGATGGAAGCCTTTCTCTTAAAGGAGTGAGGAAATGAAGCTTGTTTGTTGTTGATCTAAGTTCAACAAAGAAGGACAAAATCTATTGTTTCTACATTAAAGCTACTGTTGGTGACATCATACTTTGGCATAGGAAGCTCTCTCATCTCAACTTCAAAACTACGAATATGCTAATGAAGAAGGAGCTTATAAGAGGACTACCTCAATAGGAATTCTGTCAAGAAGGACTATGTGAGGATTGTCAAATGGGAAAATTGAGAAGAGCTGTGCACAGGACAAAGCAAGCAAACACCAACACTGAATCACTCAAGCTGATTCACATGGATCTTTTTGGCCCAGTAAATGTTCCATCCTTAGCCAAAAAGAGATATGCACTAGTCATGGTGGATGACTACTCTAGGTATGTTAGGTCCTGATAAGTTTGTAGAAGGGGGTTGAATACAAACTATACCGTTTTATCGAATTTGTCCGTTAAATGATTTAACTGTTTAGAACAAATTAGTGCGGAATAAAAACTGAAACAATATTCAAGTTAAATAGAAACTCTATTAAACTTGAGAGGTGTTACAATTCAGTGCACAGATTACAAGGTTCTTGTTAAAACAAATCTAGAATAAATTCGACATGAATTTATCTATTTTTGTAATAAAAAGATCGAATACTAAAAAGTAGTTCGATAGTAATTCTAGGGATTATGATCCGCTAGATTGTCAAAGCAATACAAGTAATTGAATTCTAGTGGATTGGATATAACTTTGATGACTAGAATTTATTACAAGAATAATTAAGAGCTTTGCAGTTGGCTTCGAGTGAATGCAGAAGAGAGAAAATGATATCTTGCTTTTTGTCTTCTGTATTGAATTGTGTTGTTTGTTGAAATGATCAAACATGAATATTTAACCAAGTCAACAGATTGCTTTCCACGCGCCAAAATAAACTGATAGCTTTTTTACTGGAAATACTATCCATTTACATTAGTAGTACTCTCGGTAGTACTATCCTTTAGTACTGGTAGTACTATCGGTAGTACTAAGAGAGATAGTACTACTAGTAGTAAACTGATAGTACTACTAGTACTATTTAGAATTAGAAATAATTCAATTTAATTTATTCTGTTTTTAATTGATTTAGTAAATGAATTAATTCTTTTAGAATTAATTCATTGACTAAATAAATTAAATAATTTACTTAAATAATTCCATAAGTAAATTAATTCTAGAGAATTAATTTATTCATTAAATTAAATTAAGATCTAGATTGATTAATTTAATATATGAATTAATTCTGAAAGAATTAATTCTTAGATTAAATTAATTATCTTATAGAATAATATTAAAAGAGAATTACACTAATTCTTAGAACCACTAAAACTGATGACGAACTTCCACTGACTGACGTTGACACTCCATGTACTGTCTGGTTCATGAGCGACAAACTTTAATGGTTGTTCTTCATACTTGACTTTAAGCTGTGATTCTTTTCTCCTTTTTATTTAAACAAGGACTGTAACCTGTACTTTTTCCCGTCACACTTCTGAAACCTCTGTCACTTTAAATAGATCCACTTTCTTGAATACTTCACTGAGGCTTGATCAAATAAATGAACTTCTTCCAGTGTAGAATAACTTCAAGTCTATAGATGACTTTAATCTTCATTCTTTGACAGATATAACCTTCTGAGATTCCTGTGACATTTGATTTTTATTATTTACTTATTACATCTTAATTAAAGTTGAGTAGAATCCTCGGTGTTTACAAATAGGCCTAGACATATGCCTTTCAATCTCCCCCTATTTGTTTGTTAGACAATAACAACCAAATACTCTAGAGGATAACTCAACTAAAACAAGAAAAGATAAGACTTTTAAGAGCCAAGCAAATAATAAAAAGTTCTGGATTAAATATAACAATATCCAGATTCAAACAGTAAAGATAAATACAAGATAGATGTTCCTCTAGACTGAACATATGAATACATTTTCCTATCTTGATTTACCTAGCTCTAAACATATAATAATTACAAATGAGCTAAACCTATCATGCCTTCAGTCTCTAATTTCACCTTCTTCAGCTTCTTGCAAGGTGACTAGAAGATCTTTGTCAAGGACACGATCACTTTCAGAAACCACACCACTTGGCATTACTGGTTGATTGGTGATCTTCTTCAATCTATTCTTCATCTGAGCATATCTTGGAATTTTCTCCGTGCAGTAGTCTGAAATCATATCAGCAACTTCAGACTTCTCTACAGAAGCAAACCCAGAAGTTCTAAGAAGATTCTCCAACTTCACCAGTTGCATAGCAGTCTGTAGCTTCATGGAATCAGGATCCAGCCTCACTGTCTCTAACGTTGTACCTCTGTAGATTTTGACTTCATAAGGAAAATGTACAACTTGAGGACTGGCCTTCATAGCAGAATCTCTAAGCCGGTCATATAGAAGCTCATTCAAGCAAGAAGATCTCTTTACTTTACTCATCAGAATCCACAATTCAGATAGAGATCTTCTTTGTAGAAGGTCAAGAGAAATGGTGAATGACCCTTCAAGAGCACTTGAGACATAGATGAACAGTTCTTGCCTCACTTGATCAAATGCAGACGTAATCCTTAAGATATCTTCCTTCAATGCCTTCATGTATAATGAATTGTCTAGATTAACAGTCCTGATCTTCTCAAGCAGCTTCAGAAAAGTAGCATCATTGTTTGTGCCTCTCTGAGGGATATCAAACATCTCCCTTGCCTTATCCCATTTAAGTCCTTGCTTCATCCTAACATCCAATCTCCTTTCCTTGACATGAATACTATGAAGACGTTGTTTGTCTTCATGTTCAGCCTTTTGAATTTTCAGCTTCTGAGATATGATGTCGGAGACCTTGGCTTGCTCATCCTCCTTTCTCCTTAGCTCTGCTTGCTGTTTCTTCAACTCCTTTTGAAACAAAGGGTCAGGTGTATATAGATCAGCTTCATCTTCCCAATCATCAAAGTTGGCTGCCTCCTCAACCTCCTCCTCACCAAAAGCTTCTTCAGGTATGGTCTTCTGCAGATCACCAGATGTGTCAAAGTGGAAGTCATCCTGTTCACCATGGTAGTAGTAGGCATCATCAAAAGCAGACTCCTCCACTGATTGTTTACCTTTCCCCTTATCTCCTCCAGAAGCTTCTCCAGCTTCCCTTTCTTCTCCTTTCTTCTTCTTCTCCCCCTTAGTTGAGGAATCCTCTACAGTTTGAGCTGTGGAAGCCCTAGGATTCACCTCAGTTGTTCTCCTTATGTCTCCTCTTTCCCTTCCATCTCTTCCTTCATCAGCCTCATCATCCTCATCATCATCTCCCTCAAAGAATGTTCTTTGTTCTACAGTAGGTTGATGTGATTCCTTGATCATGTTGTACAGGTGCTTCATCCCTTCATTAAGATGCTCCATTCCTCCTTCAATCCTAGATATCCTTTGCTCATTAAACCTCTGGTTTTCCTCAGATGTTTGCAGAATAAAGTCCACCTTGGTAGAAATAGCAGCAATCTCCTTGACACTCTCCGATATCTGAGCATTTGACGTTATAATATCAGAGATGTCTGAAGCCACCAGTACTTGAGATTGTTGGATTGAATTCAGCCTCGGGAGTAGATTATCCTTTAGTCCTTCCAGGTCATCTTTCACAGTACCCAGCTGATTTGATACAGAGGTGGTAGATTGTGCAACCACTTGTGCTTTCAGAAGATTGTTCTCAGCCTGGGTTTCTTGTAACTTCCTTTGTAACTCAGCTAGTTGGTTCAACAAAGCAGTGTTTGTGTCAGTGTGTGCACTCACCTCAATTGCTCTCAGTGGTGTTTCACTCAACTCACGTGCTTGTGTTTCACTCGGTGTTTGATTCATATCTCTCACCACTAACTGTCTGTCAAGATTCTCAGTAGATGTACCTGCAGGAAAAATCACCCTAGCCCCTTCAAGAGAGGTCAGTGGTGGTGCAATGGGAGTTCGCAATTCCCGATCCCTGAATGAGTCTGTCAAAATATTTGACATTGTATACTGAATTTCTTCAGGGACAGACTCATCAGGTTGCCTTTCACTTTCTCCAGTAAAAACTGCGAGTGAAAAATCCCTTAGGGGAGCCAGAGATGTTCCCTCTGGGAGGGGAGAAAATGATTCTATTATAGATGGCAAAGAATCAGATTTTCTCTCTGATGCCTGTGAAGGCACTTCTACCGTAACAATGGTAGGCACTGTTTCAGATCCTAAGTGCTCTCCTAACAAAGTGTCCTGAGTTTCTTGTATTTGGATGTCTTCTCCCATTGTGAGTAATGGGAGAGTGCTTGACTCATTACAGATTGCCAGGGCCCGATGGCGAATTTCAATAGATTCATCTTGTTCAGAGGATGTCTCCAGAGACTGTTCAATGGCCATTTCAAGATCCAAGTCCTTTTGGGAGGACATGGATGGGCTTACAGATGTCTCTCTATAGGTTTTTCTTTTCTTTAATGGTGGAGACAGAGATGTGGGTGCACTCAGTGTTTCTTCACTACTTGACCTTTGTCTTATTAAAGAAGCAGTTCCAGGTTGAGAGGTTAAAGGATTAGACACTGTGTTTGGCTCTCTGACCTGGGATAGAGATTGTGGTTCTACAACCTCTTGGTCTGTCCTATCAACCACTTGGGTTTGAGTAGAGGTGCCAGATGATCCAGAGATAGGATGTATTACCTGTAGTGGCAGTTCCTCTGAAGTTCCAGCTGCAATGACTAGTTGTTGATCAGGAACAAAGGGTTCAAAAGTAGGTAGGTGAATAAAATGAGCCATGAATGGACTTACAACCACTGGTGTCATATTCCATTTACTAGAAGTATGGAGTCTTTGATAGAACTTACTAAAAGTAGTAGGAGAAGGAATAGATACAGCATTTAAAAACAACTCCTTGTGAGCATCAGATAGCACATGATTGATTAAGATAGTGAGAAATCTAGGATAGAAACACCTGACATTTCTACCACTATCATGATCAATCCTGGCATTAGATACTCTCCTAACTATAAGACTCCAGATAAGATGACCAATGTTAAGTCTAACATTAAACACAATAGCATAAGCAATGTACTGCAACAAGGATGGAATATGTTGAAAATTGCTCTTAGTACAATTGCTGAAAACCTTAGCTAAAGTATCAAATAAGATATCCCATTCACAGACTAGATTTGCTTTACTGAGTTTAGGCAACTCCAAAGGACCTTGATAAAGAATTCTGTTGAAAAACTGAATTAATTCATCATCAGAAGGAGTCCTATCAAAGTTATCCCTAGGAAGTTGAAACACTTCACAAAACAAATCCTCAGTAATAGTATATTGTGTGTGCTCAATAGTGAAAGATATAGAATTTAAATTCTCAGAAATCACAGCAGTAGAACACAACAATCTCAGTGGTTCAATCTTTAAATCAGCAGATAAACATATAGCACGACTCACACAACACTGCGAATTTAAAAACTGAATCCAAGGTCGAAAACGATCAACCGGGCATTTCAAAGGATCAAAATACCCAATGTAATTGTTTTTAACAACCTCAAAATTCTGAGCCATAATTTACTAATTAAGAATTAACACAGAAAATCAAAAACTTAAATAATTATGAATAATTCGAATTTAAGGATTTTAAAATTAATTAAAAATTAATTAAAAATCCAAAATTTCAAAGTTCTCCAAAAATTACCAAATTTTAGTATGTTGATCCTTGACTCAAAACACACACTGTACTATTTTTAGAATCAGAAAATAACTTCTAGAACCCTAAAAATGAATGCCAAAACTCTTGAAATTCAAAAACTCAAGAACACAAAAACTTGATGAAAATTGGATTTAAACCACTCAAATTAATGGGCTTGAGAAGATCTAAACAGTGATGGTTTCAGAATTAAAAACAAGCAAGAAACGAACTCAGAAATTGAAAATGAAATGGACAGAGTTTCGTTTCTATAGAACAAAAGAGAGAGAATAGAAAAAGCAGTTATGTAAACACATGAACTGTAAGGACTCAGTAAAAAAAAAATTACTATACATACATATATATAATTACGCTGTAAGTACTATGGTAAAAAGACAAAAAAATATATATATATACTGATAGTACTAGGGTAAATATAAATTATACTAATAGTACTAAGTAAAAAAAATGCCTAGCAGTACTACCAAAACACGGTAGTACTAACACATATAAATAAATAAAATAAAAACAAAAGACTTGGTAGGACTATTAACAAACCTGGTAGGACTATTAATTTAATAAAAAGAAAATGCTTAGTAGTACTATGAATAGAACTGGTAGTACTATCAAGGGATAGTACTACCGATAGTACTACTAGTATAAAACTAGTAATACTAAAGAAAATTAATTAAAAATAAAGGAAAAAATGCTGAGAACAAAAACATATTTTACAGTAAATGCTGAAAAACTTAGAAAAATGCATGAAAAATATATAAAATCCTAGAAAAATTCACAGAAAAATTCCATAAATCCTAGAAAAATATGCAGAATTTTATAGAAATGCATAAAATTAATATAAACTTGCAGAAATATTTAAACAACAATATTTACAATCTGAAAAATATCTAAATAATTCTAAATAAATATATTTTCAATAAAAATACATTTCTCCACTTAAAAAAAATGAGAAAAATATTTTTAAAGAAAATAAAATATTCAGAACCATTTAAATCAACAAGCATGCAATTATTAAATGAGAACTCTCAGTGAATATCATTAACAAAGCAAAAAAAAATGAATTTTGAAAGAACAAACGTGACAGAGATATTGTTAATCACTAAGACTGTTTAACATACCCAATTTACCAACTAACTTGATAAATGTGGATTCATCAACAGATTTAGTGAATATATCTGCAGTCTGTTCTTCTGTGGGTACAAAATGTAACTCCACAGTTCCATTCATGACATGCTCTCTGATAAAATGATACCTGATATCAATGTGCTTTGTTCTCGAGTGCTGCACAGGGTTGTTGGAGATTGCTATGGCACTTGTATTATCACAAAATATGGGAATTTTGTCTAATGCAAAGCCATAGTCCTTTAATTGATTCCGTATCCATAAGATCTGAGCACAACAGCTTCCAGCAGCAATATATTCAGCTTCTGCTGTTGAATTGGAAACTGTTTGTTGTTTCTTGCTATACCAGGAAATCAACCTACCTCCAAGGAATTGACAACTCCCAGAGGTACTCTTTCTATCCACAACACTACCTGCATAATCAGAATCTGTATATCCAACAAGATTAAAACCAGAATCTTTAGGGTACCAAATACCTAGATTAGGTGTACCCTTAAGATATCTCAAGATTCTTTTCACAGCAACGAGATGAACATCTCTAGGGTCCGCTTGGAACCTTGCACACAAGCATGTAGCATACATAATATCTGGTCTACTAGCAGTAAGATAGAGTAAAGAGCCAATCATACCTCTGTAGCTTGTAACATCTACCTTGATAGATTTGTCAGAAGCTCCAAGTTTGATTGCTGTTGAAGATGGAGTCCTTGCTGATGCTGAATCCTCCATGTGATACTTCTTGAGGAGTTCTTTGAGATACTTGGATTGACAAATAAATATACCATTTGACCTTTGACTTACTTGCAATCCAAGAAAGAACTTCAGCTCACCCATCATACTCATTTCAAACTTACTCTGCATAAGCTCAGCAAATCTCTTACAGAGATTATCATTAGTAGACCCAAATATGATGTCATCCACATAGACTTGGACTAATATCATATCACTTTTGTGTTTCTTTGAAAAAAGAGTTTTGTCTATGATACCCCTAACAAAACCATTTTCTAAAAGAAAACCAGAGAGAGTGTCATACCATTTTCTTGGGGCTGGCTTGAGACCATAGATAGCCTTGAAGAGAAAGTACACAAAGTCCAGCAGCTCCTGATTTTCAAAGCCAGGGGGCTGTTCCACATACACTTCTTCATCAAGTTCACCATTCAGGAATGCACTCTTAACATCCATTTGATAGACTTTAAAATTGGAATAAGCAGCAAATGCTAAGAACATCCTGATGGCCTCAAGTCTAGCCACTGGTGCATAGGTTTCATCATAATCAATGCCTTCAGCTTGAGAATACCCTTGTGCAACCAGTCTTGCCTTGTTCCTTGTAACAATGCCATCCTCATCTAGCTTGTTCCTGTATACCCATCTTGTACCAACTACTTTCTTGTTCTTTGGCCTGGGTACCAGCTTCCAGACTTGCTGTTGTTCAAATTGATTGAGTTCATCTTGCATAGCAATCACCCAATCTGGATCAGTCAGTGCTTCCTCAGTTTTCTTTGGTTCCATTTTAGATAGAAATGCTGAGAAAAGACATTCATTCTGAGAAGCTCTTCTAGTTTTAACTCCAACATCTGGATCACCAATGATCAACTCAAAAGGATGAGCTCTATTCCAAACAGTCTGTCTTGGAAGATTTGATCTTGATGATTCGCCTTGAAATTCACTTTGATGTTGTGAGTGACTAGTTGATCCTTCATTTGCTCCCCCTGAGTTGTTGCCTGTTTGCCTTGATGATTCTTCTCCAATGTTGGTGGTATCTCCATTGTTACCAGTGTTTCCACCACCATCACCATGATCATTGTCATCATTGTTATTATCATCACCAGCAATAACTTCAGGTGGGTCTTCATCATCTGATTCTGAGTCTGGCAAGTTATCAAACTTCAGTTTTTCAGATGAGTCTTCTTTTTGGATACTGGGGAACTTAGTGTCATCAAAAGTAACATTGACACTTTCCTTTACTGTGTGACTGCCAACCACATAGACCCTGTAAGATCTTCTGGAATATCCAACAAAAATAGCTTCTTGTGCCTTTGCATCAAACTTGCCACGTTTAACATTGTCATCTAAAAGCACAAAGCATTTTGCTCCAAATACATGAAAGTACTTGACAGTTGGTTTCTTATTGTTCATGATCTCATACGGAGTCTTCATTAAGTCCTTGTTGATTAAAGTTCGATTCTGAGTATAACAAGCTGTATTCGCTGCTTCAGCCCAAAAGTACGTTGGAAGTTTGGACTCACTTAGCATAGTCCTAGCTGCTTCAATCAATGTACGATTCTTTCTTTCCACTACTCCATTTTGTTGAGGAGTTCTAGGGGCAGAATACTGTCTTGTTATTCCTTTATCAGCACAAAAGTCATTTAGAATGGCATTCTTGAATTCCGTACCATTATCTGACCTTATGGCTCTAACAGGGAATCTAGAATCCAGCTCAATCAACTTTACATGGCCAATCACCAGGAATGGGGTCTCATCCTTGGAATGTAGGAATAAAACCCATGTGTATTTAGAATAGTCATCAACAATCACAAGTGCATATTGTTTCTTTGACATGGACATCACATTAACTGGACCAAACAAATCCATGTGCAGTAGCTGAAGAGGTTCAGTTATTGATGATGTATCAGTGCCCTTGTGAGAAGCTTTCTTTGACTTTCCTTTCTGACATGCCTCACACAGTCCTTCCTGTGTAAATTCCATCTGAGGCAAACCTCTAACTAATTCCCTCTTGACTAAAGAGTTCATAGTTTTGAAGTTAAGGTGAGACATCTTCTTGTGCCATAGCCAACTATCATCTGATGAAGCTTTAGCATAAAAACAATTAACTTCATCTTTGAATCCCGAGTTCAGATCAGCTATGAACAGATCACCTTTCCTTACTCCTTGAAGAGCAGGCTTTCCATTCTTCTTGTGAGTAATCTGACACTTCTCTCTTTCAAAGGAAACAGCATATCCTCTGTCACAGAACTGACTGATGCTGAGAAGATTGAACGTCAGACCTTCCACAAATGAAACATCTTCAATGATAACATTTCCGTACTTCAAACAGCCATATCCTTTCGTAATACCCTTGCTGTTATCTCCAAAGGTAACTACTGGGCCAGCTTTCACAACCACATCTGATAGCAGGGCTCTATCTCCGGTCATATGCCTTGAACAACCACTGTCCAGAATCCACATAACTCGGTTTACCTGTTTAACTCCCTGCAATATCAGATTGATTAGTCCTTCTTCGGAGCCCAAAATTGATTGGGTCCGGCATACTTAAAGAACTGGCCTTTGTCAGGCAAAACAACATTTCTAACTAAAACTACTTCATCCTCTTTCACATAAGAGCGTTTCCATTTATAACCAGCCTTAACACATTTCTGAGTAGGCTTAGGGATAAATGAATCCACTCTAGTCTGAGGAGGACTAGTAGTCTTTGTTTTAACATGCTTCTTATTATTAACATGTTGACGTGGAGCAGTCTTATCACTAGATACATGCTTTTTATTAAAGAAAGCATACATAACATTAAAAGCACAAGACATGCAATTACTCACACCACATGCTTTATGAGAAGAATTAATAGCAGGCATGTTAGTTCTACAGTTGTTTTGATCCAACTTATGGATATCTGATTTAGTCTTTTCAGTTGTAGCAACTTTGACTGGAATATCAGATATACACTTTTTGGATTGCTCAGCTTCTAAGGCAACATCTTCTTCATGAATCTCCTCAGCAATATTGATAGAAGATTCATTCAGAGGCTCTGCCTCAGACTCCTTACAGAAGGGTGTTTTAATACCCTTAAGAATATAAGGAACAACCTTTCCTTCTTCTCTGACTCTACAAGGTGTATTAATACCAAGCAATCCTATAGCCTCATTATAATCATAACCTATACTGACATGATTACCAATAGCTTGTTTATTGAAAATTTCTTTAGCCGTTTTACAAGAGTTGTAATAGGCATTAGCTTTGGTTTTGAGCTCACTAATCTGCTCTTTGAGAATGGTTTCCAGTTGAATATAACATTTAACCCTATTCTCCAGAAAAGCAATTTTCTCATTAAGTTCATCCTGATTAACATGCACAAGTTTCAAATCTTTTAATTCCTTTTCAAGATTTGTGTTTAAAAGATTTATTCTATCATTTTCAGTGCGTGCACAACTTATGGTGCCACCAAGATGATAAATCATTTCAGCATCAGTAAAGGTTACCTCTGACATGTATCTGGATGAAGTGCTTTCCTCTTTAGCCATTAAAGCAAGGTTCCCAATCTCACCTGCTTCTTCATCACTGTCAGTGTCATCCCAACTCTTTCCATCAGCAACATAGGCCTTCCCAATCTTGTTCTTCTTGCTAGAATCAAATGTGTTTCTAGTCACTTGCTTTGGCTTTCTGCACTCAGTAGCAAAGTGACCCAACTCATTGCAATTGTAGCATCTGATTATACTCCTGTCCACAGTTCCAGTTTTGTAGCCATCCCTTGTGCCACTTGAAGATGAAGATCCACCTCTCTGAAATCTGGGTCTGAACTTAAGATTGGGATTCCTCTTGAATCTAAACTTCCCAAACTTTCTGACTATCAAAGCCAAATCACCATCCTCCAGCTGATCAAGTTCTTCCAAAGAATAGAAGTCACCACCAGATTGATCAATGGATGTTAATCCATATTCAGCATCAATAACATTCATGTGAGAACTGGAAGGTTGAACAGCCTTCACTTCCAGTTTCTGTGGGACTTCAGCAGCCAATGCAGTGGAGGTACCAACAATCCTTCCAGTTCCATACAGCTCCTTCTGTTGAATCTGCTCCAGCTCATAGGTCTTCAAGACACCATACAATCTTTCCAAAGCAAGCTCATTCATGTCTCTTGCTTCTCTAATAGCAGATATCTTGTGCTCCAAATGAGGTGGAAGTGTAAGAAGGAACTTCTTGTTAATCTCCTTGTTGGTGTAGTGCTTCCCATTGAGATTCAGCTCATTAATTAATTTGTTGTATCTTTCAAAAACCTGAGAGATACCTTCACCAGGGTTTGACCTGAAATGCTCATATTGTGAAGTGAGAATTTCCAGCATATTCTCCCTAACTTCTTCTGTCCCCTCATTGATTATCTCTATGGTTCCCCAAATATGTTTGGCAGTTTCACAATTTAGGACATGATTATGCATGATAGGATCAAGACTCTCAATAAGGATCAACTGAAGACAGGAATCCAAGGTAACATCCTCTTTCTCATCAGGAGTGTATTCCTTGGGATCTTTAGGGTACATTCTAGCAGCCCTAGTCACAACATTATCCTCAACAACTTCAGGATCAATAATCATAGGGAGTTTGGGACCACTCTTCAGCACATCCAAGTATTTAGGATTTGCAACCTTAAGAAATAGGAGCATTTTCTTCTTCCACATTGGATAATGCTCCTTGCTGAATATTGGGATTTTAACTGTCCCCACTTTCTGTGCAGTAGACATCTTTTGAGATTTTTAGAAAAATAAAAAATTCAGAGTTAAGAAAAAAATCTCAAACAATTGGATCTTTGATTAGTATATCAATCAAAAGGCTCTGATACCAATTGTTAGGTCCTGATAAGTTTGTAGAAGGGGGGTTGAATACAAACTATACCGTTTTATCGAATTTGTCCGTTAAATGATTTAACTGTTTAGAACAAATTAGTGCGGAATAAAAACTGAAACAATATTCAAGTTAAATAGAAACTCTATTAAACTTGAGAGGTGTTACAATTCAGTGCACAGATTACAAGGTTCTTGTTAAAACAAATCTAGAATAAATTCGACATGAATTTATCTATTTTTGTAATAAAAAGATCGAATACTAAAAAGTAGTTCGATAGTAATTCTAGGGATTATGATCCGCTAGATTGTCAAAGCAATACAAGTAATTGAATTCTAGTGGATTGGATATAACTTTGATGACTAGAATTTATTACAAGAATAATTAAGAGCTTTGCAGTTGGCTTCGAGTGAATGCAGAAGAGAGAAAATGATATCTTGCTTTTTGTCTTTTGTATTGAATTGTGTTGTTTGTTGAAATGATCAAACATGAATATTTAACCAAGTCAACAGATTGCTTTCCACGCGCCAAAATAAACTGATAGCTTTTTTACTGGAAATACTATCCATTTACATTAGTAGTACTCTCGGTAGTACTATCCTTTAGTACTGGTAGTACTATCGGTAGTACTAAGAGAGATAGTACTACTAGTAGTAAACTGATAGTACTACTAGTACTATTTAGAATTAGAAATAATTCAATTTAATTTATTCTATTTTTAATTGATTTAGTAAATGAATTAATTCTTTTAGAATTAATTCATTGACTAAATAAATTAAATAATTTACTTAAATAATTCCATAAGTAAATTAATTCTAGAGAATTAATTTATTCATTAAATTAAATTAAGATCTAGATTGATTAATTTAATATATGAATTAATTCTGAAAGAATTAATTCTTAGATTAAATTAATTATCTTATAGAATAATATTAAAAGAGAATTACACTAATTCTTAGAACCACTAAAACTGATGACGAACTTCCACTGACTGACGTTGACACTCCATGTACTGTCTGGTTCATGAGCGACAAACTTTAATGGTTGTTCTTCATACTTGACTTTAAGCTGTGATTCTTTTCTCCTTTTTATTTAAACAAGGACTGTAACCTGTACTTTTTCCCGTCACACTTCTGAAACCTCTGTCACTTTAAATAGATCCACTTTCTTGAATACTTCACTGAGGCTTGATCAAATAAATGAACTTCTTCCAGTGTAGAATAACTTCAAGTCTATAGATGACTTTAATCTTCATTCTTTGACAGATATAACCTTCTGAGATTCCTGTGACATTTGATTTTTATTATTTACTTATTACATCTTAATTAAAGTTGAGTAGAATCCTCGGTGTTTACAAATAGGCCTAGACATATGCCTTTCAAGGTACACTTGGGTAAAGTTTCTAGAGTCAAAAGATGAAGCTGCTCAAGAAATCATTGATCACATAAGAGTTCTTGACAGAACTCCAAATGCCAAAGTTCAAATCTTAAGAAGTGACAATGGTACTGAGTTCAGAAATGCATCACTTGGAAATTTCTGCAAAAATGAAGACATTGTACAACAATTCTCTGTTGCCAGAACACCACAGCAGAATGGAGTTGTGGAAAGTAAGAACATGACCCTCATTGAAGCTGCTAGAACTATGTTGCATGATGCAAAATTACCAACATATTTCTGGGCAGAGGCAATCAATACAGTTTGTTACACATAGAACAGAACCATAATCAACAAGACTCGTGGAAGCACTCTTTACTATTTGTTGACTGAGAAGAAACCCACTGTCAAATACTTTCATATATTTGGACGTAAGTGCTTCATGATTAAGGACAACCATGAAAAAAGAGGAAAGTTTGATACTAAAGCTTATGAAAGCATTTTCATGGGATATGGGATAAAAAGGACAACTTACAGAGTCTATGTCATAGAACACAGGATCATTGAAGAAAGTGTGAACGTCACATTTGATGAAACCAAGTTTCCAGGGCTGCATGAAGATGGCCAAATGTAGACCTTTAGTTTTGAAAATCAAGGATACTTGGAAGAAGAAGAAATTATTGATGAAGAGCCCAGTTATACTCAAACTGTTGATCTTGAGAAAGATGTTGTCACTACTAATGATGTTAATCAAACTCCAGCTCAGTCACAGACCATTTCAACTAATCTTCAAAATGATGGTGACTCTGGAGATAATGAAGAGCATGGTGGAGACAACTGCACTGGTGAAGATTCAATTCCTCAAATTGGAGCTAATCTATCAAATCAAAATAGAAGTTGCCCAGAACCACAAAATGGAACAAGGATCACACTAATGATCTAATCATTGGTAATCCTTCCTCTGGGGTAAGAACAAGGAATAATGTCTCTGCTGACAACATGTTCTCATGTTTTATTTCTCAAATAGAACAAAAAACAACTGATGAAGCATTGTTGGATTCTGATTGGGTGATTGACATGCAAGAAGAACTCAACTAGTTTGAAAGAAACAATGTATGAAAGCTGGTTCTAAGACCAAAAGGAAAATCAGTCATTGAGACAAAGTGGGTATTCAGAAACAAAATGGATGAAAGTGGAATTGTGACAAGAAACAAAGCAAGGCTAGTAGCTAAAGGTTGCTGTCAACAGAAAGGAATATATTATGATGAGACATTTGCACTCGTTGCCAGACTTGAAGCCATAAGGATCTTTCTAGCTTTTACTGCACACTGTAACTTCAAAGTGTTTCAGATGGATGTCAAAAGTGTCTTTCTTAATGGAGAGTTGGAGGAAGAGGTGTATGTTGAACAGCCACCTGGATTCGAAGATGCTGAATTGTATAACTTTGTATACAAACTGTTCAAAGCACTATATGGATTGAAGCAAGCTCCCAGAGCTTGGTATGATACACTCTCTACCTTTCTATTGGAAAATCAATTTACAAGAGGTGTAGTAGACAAAACTCTATTCTACATGCATCATGGCAAAGACATCATTCTGGTTCAAATCTATGTTGATGACATTATTTTTGGATCTACAAATGAAAAACTGTGTGAAAAGTTTTCATCTCTAATGAGAAAAAAATATGAGATGAGCATGATGGGAGAACTGTCATTCTTCCTTGGTCTACAAATTCTTCAACAAGATGATGGAATCTTCCTATGCCAAGCCAAATATATCAAAGAACTACTCAAAAAGTTCAACTTAGAAGATTCATCACCTACCAAGACTCCCATCTCCACATCAACCAATCTGGATCTTGATCCCAAAGGAAAGAAAGTGGACTCTAGTGCTTACAGAGGCATGATATGATCTCTCCTCTACTTAACTGCTAGCAGACCAGACATAATATTTGTTACATGTCTCTGTGCAAGATTTCAAGCTGATCCAAAGGAGTCACACTTGATTGCTATCAAGAGGATTTTTAGATATCTAAAAGGCATTCCTAATCTAGGCCTTTGGTATCCTAAAAATACTGGATTTGATCTAGTTGGATATTCTGATTCAGACTATGCTGGATGTAAAATTGACAAAAGAAGTACAACAAGTAGTTGTCAATTTCTTGGTGGAAGATTGGTATCATGGTTTAGCAATAAACAACATTCAATCTCTACATCAACTGCAGAAGATGAATACATTGCAGCTGGAAGTTGCTATACAAAAATTGTATGGATGAAAAATCAGCTTTTGGATTATGGTATAGTGTTAAACAACATTCCTATCTTCTGTGACAACACTAGTGTCATAGTCATCTCAGACAACCCTGTTCAACACTCTAGGACAAAGCATATTGATATCAAACAGCATTTCATAAGAGAGCATGTTGAACGAGGAACTGTGAAACTGATCTATGTCCCTACAGAAAAGCAACTTGCAGATATCTTCACAAAAACCATTGGATGAAGCCACCTTTAACAGGTTGGTAAGTGAATTGGTATCATGGTTTAGCAAAAACTCTATTCTACATGCATCATGGCAAAGACATCATTCTGGTTCAAATCTATGTTGATGACATTATTTTTGGATCTACAAATGAAAAACTATGTGAAAAGTTTTCATCTCTAATGAGAAACAAATATGAGATGAGCATGATGGGAGAATTGTCATTCTTCCTTGGTCTACAAATTCTTCAACAAGATGATGGAATCTTCCTATGCCAAGCCAAATATATCAAAGAACTACTCAAAAAGTTCAACTTAGAAGATTCATCACCTACCAAGACTCCCATCTCCACATCAACCAATCTGGATCTTGATCCCAAAGGAAAGAAAGTGGACTCTAGTGCTTACAGAGGCATGATATGATCTCTCCTCTACTTAACTGCTAGCAGACCAGACATAATATTTGTTACATGTCTTTGTGCAAGATTTCAAGCTGATCCAAAGAAGTCACACTTGATTGCTATCAAGAGGATTTTTAGATATCTAAAAGGCATTCCTAATCTAGGCCTTTGGTATCCTAAAAATACTAGATTTGATCTAGTTGGATATTCTGATTCAGACTATGCTGGATGTAAAATTGACAAAAGAAGTACAACAAGTAGTTGTCAATTTCTTGGTGGAAGATTGGTATCATGGTTTAGCAAGAAACAACATTCAGTCTCTACATCAACTGCAGAAGATGAATACATTGCAGCTGGAAGTTGCTGTACAAAAATTGTATGGATGAAAAATCAGCTTTTGGATTATGGTCTAGTGTTAAACAACATTCCTATCTTCTGTGACAACACTAGTGTCATAGTCATCTCAGACAACCCTGTTCAACACTCTAGGACAAAGCATATTGATATCAAACATCATTTCATAAGAGAGCATGTTGAACGAGAAACTGTGAAACTGATCTATGTCCCTACAGAAAAGCAACTTGCAGATATCTTCACAAAACCATTGGATGAAGCCACCTTTAACAGGTTGGTAAGTGAATTGGTATCATGGTTTAGCAAGAAACTCTATTCTACATGCATCATGGCAAAGACATCATTCTGGTTCAAATCTATGTTGATGACATTATTTTTGGATCTACAAATGAAAAACTGTGTGAAAAGTTTTCATCTCTAATGAGAAAAAAATATGAGATGAGCATGATGGGAGAACTGTCATTCATCCTTGGTCTACAAATTCTTCAACAAGATGATGGAATCTTCCTATGCCAAGCCAAATATATCAAAGAACTACTCAAAAAGTTCAACTTAGAAGATTCATCACCTGCCAAGATTCCCATCTTCACATCAACCAATCTGGATCTTGATCCCAAAGGAAAGAAAGTGGACTCTAGTGCTTACCGAGGCATGATATGATCTCTCCTCTACTTAACTGCTAGCAGACCAGACATAATGTTTGTTACATGTCTCTGTGCAAGATTTCAAGCTGATCTAAAGGAGTCACACTTGATTGCTATCAAGAGGATTTTTAGATATCTAAAAGGCACTCCTAATCTAGGCCTTTGGTATCCTAAAAATACTGGATTTGATCTAGTTGGGTATTCTGATTCAGACTATGCTGGATGTAAAATTGACAGAAAAAGTACAACAAGTAGATGTCAATTTCTTGGTGGAAGATTGGTATCATGGTTTAGCAAGAAACAACATTCAGTCTCTACATCAACTGCAGAAGATGAATACATTGCAGCTGGAAGTTGCTGTGCACAAATTATATGGATGAAAAATCAGCTTTTGGATTATGGTCTAGTGTTAAACAACATTCATATCTTCTATGACAACACTAGTGTCATAGTCATCTCAGACAACCCTGTTCAACACTCTAGGACAAAGCATATTGATATCAAACATCATTTCATAAGAGAGCATGTTGAACGAGGAACTGTGAAACTGATCTATGTCCCTACAGAAAAGCAACTTGCAGATATCTTCACAAAACCATTGGATGAAGCCACCTTTAACAGGTTGGTAAGTGAATTGGTATCATGGTTTAGTAAGAAACTCTATTCTACATGCATCATGGCAAAGACATCATTCTGGTTGAAATCTATGTTGATGACATTATTTTTGGATCTACAAATGAAAAACAGTGTGAAAAGTTTTCATCTCTAATGAGAAACAAATATGAGATGAGCATGATGGGAGAACTGTCATTCTTCCTTGGTCTACAAATTCTTCAACAAGATGATGGAATCTTCCTATGCCAAGCCAAGTATATCAAAGAACTACTCAAAAAGTTCAACTTAGAAGATTCATCACCTACCAAGACTCGAATCTTCACATCAACCAATCTGGATCTTGATCCCAAAGGAAAGAAAGTGGACTCTAGTGCTTACAGAGGCATGATATGATCTCTCATCTACTTAATTGCTAGCAGACCAGACATAATGTTTGTTACATGTCTCTGTGCAAGATTTCAAGCTGATCCAAAGGAGTCACACTTGATTGCTATCAAGAGGATTTTTAGATATCTAAAAGGCACTCCTAATCTAGGCCTTTGGTATCCTAAAAATACTGGATTTGATCTAGTTGGGTATTCTGATTCAGACTATGCTGGATGTAAAATTGACAGAAAAGGTACAACAAGTAGATGTCAATTTCTTGGTGGAAGATTGGTATCATGGTTTAGCAAGAAACAACATTCAGTCTCTACATCAACTGCAGAAGATGAATACATTGCATCTGGAAGTTGCTGTGCAAAAATTATATGGATGAAAAATCAGCTTTTGGATTATGGTCTAGTGTTAAACAACATTCCTATCTTCTATGACAACACTAGTGTCATAGTCATCTCAGACAACCCTGTTCAACACTCTAGGGCAAAGCATATTGATATCAGACATCATTTCATAAGAGAGCATGTTGAACGAGGAACTGTGAAACTGATCTATGTTGTAATAACCCGAATTTTTGGAATAATTTAAAACTTTTCTTATTATAATTAAGTGCAACAGTGAATAGTGATATTGGTGGATGAATAGTGATTTTGAGGGTTAAGAAAATTTTTCATGCCACCTATGTACGAGACGTAGTGTGGATATTTCAAAGTCATATTAGTGATCTACGGAGTAAATAAGTGAATGCAAAGACGATCGGAATTCAGAAATTCCAAATTTTATTTTGGTGAAGTATTTGACCGGGCAGTGAATTATATATTATTATATTCAAGAAATGAGATATTAAATTAAGGATTTGAGGATTTAATATTTTGGAATTTTATTATATTTGATTTGAGAATTTAGAACGAAAACCACTGAGATAGTGAAACGAAGATTCTAGAAACCGCTGAAACTTTATAACAAGGAGATTAAGAATATTCGGAAAAACGTGAGAACCGTTTCTGAGAACAAGTAATAAAAAGAGAATAAACGAGGAATATTGGAATTAAGATCGAGTTAAGGTATTGTACCACAGTGGAGTAATAAGGTGCAACGTATAAGTCGTAACATATTAATCGTATTAAAACGATACAAGATTACATCAACAAAGAGCTAGTAGTGGAGCATGACTAGATTTCCACTAAACACAAGTTTGGTAGTGGAAAATGACATAAGAATCCACTAACTACAAGCTAATTAGTGGAAGATGACATAAGACACTAGATATTATCCTAATAATGCAAGATGAGATCATAAAACAAGAAGCAACCAAGCAAGCACTTTATTTTCTCTCCAAGAACACTCCATTCGGCCAAAACACACAGCAGCTCTGTAAAACGACCATATCTCCCTCATTTCTCAATGGAAGTTTTCGTTCTATAGCTTGTTGGAAAGGTATTGAGAAGCTCTACAACTCTTCTTTAGGAACCTCGTCCAGAAAAGCATGGTAAGGACCTCGTTTTTGCAGTTCCTTGAACGGATGAATAGTACTTTCAAGGAACTAACTCTAATTTCTTGTTTTCTTTGGATGATCTTGTTGTTGATTAAGATGTTAAAGTATGATATCCCTGGACTGATTGAGATTAGAATCATGTGTATAAGAAGTATGTATGCCCGGTGTGGCTTGGTTTGATGATTATGATTTTTGGAACGTCCGATTTATAGCCGTCGTAATGCCCAAATTTTTACCTACTGATTGGTTCCCTGTTTTTCCTCTGTTAGAGCTCGACCCTTGAGTCCTACTGCCCATGATGGTATAGTTTATGTTATAAGCTTCGTAATGATATGTGGTTCGCCTAATTTGGGCGAACGGTTTAAGAGAAAAGTGAGTTTTAGTAAACGCCGTTCGGAAGAACGACCCATCTCTGGTCAGCAATTTTGAGTCTATATTTGGACCACTTCGGAGCCATATTAAAATTTGAAACTTTGAGGAATAATAATAGAGACAGTTAGGAAGGCTCACGAAAAGGATTCGTATTAAAAAGATTATTTTTCGATTTTATAAAAATGTTTTAGTCAAGGTCGCGCAAGTGAAAACCACTGAAAACGAGACTTAGAAACCAAGGCTCCAAATGGTTAAGTATAACTTGGGTTTGAGAATGGATTTCAAACCAAACTTGTGATATAAGTAATTGTCGAATAAACATGGACTTAGTATGAGCCTATAACGAGCTAGTAATTCCTTGGTTGTGTTTCGCTTACGTGTTTAAGCATTGAGTTATAAGTGGTTTATCGAGGGGATTAATCGTGCGTTTCTTTGACTTTGTCTAGATTGTCCGGCATCGTCGCGAACCCCTATCACTTCTCGAGCATCAGGCAAGTTTACTAAACCTTACTCTATTGTTAGAGTGGGCATATTTTCAAATGTTTAACACTTGCTGATTCAAAAACATATCTATATATATATATTCTTTGTTCCCAGTATCTGGCAAGTTTCTAAAACCATACTTTGAAGTATTCATATATTAGATGCAAGTTTTCTAAATCCCCTGCTGTATTTCAGATTACATTATACTGATGATGCATATGATATGATAGATGCATGCTTTCAAACCTTACATCGTATATAGATGTAACAGTAATAAAAGATAGTGAGATATATATGTTATGTGTTTCTGATTTTGAAATGATACTTGTGGTGCTAAGTAAAAGTTATTGATATGAAGTTGAACTTATAAGCTATGGATATAGTAATATTTTGGAGCTGATGTGCTAGGCAAAACCCTCAGTAAGGGGGAATATACTCTGCATTTATACTTTGGACCGGGAATGGTATCAGTTGTTATCTAGAGATATATTATATATTCTCTATATTTATTTTACATACTAAGAATGGTATCAGTTGCTATCTAGGGTTATTTTATTGTGTTATTACAATTAATCTCGATAAGTGGGTTAAAAATTAAAGATCATTTGGAGTTTAATCTATTAAGGGTATATTTTAAATATATGATGAATAGTTGTTATCTACCCTTTTTGATAAGAAAGTACTTGAGAATTATTTCTAAATAAATATTCTTTATTAAATATAGTTTGCATTACTTATTTAAAGCCCTACTTCTTAAGGAAGTATTTTGTGAAAACTATTTTAAACCCTAGATAGCTAATAAAGTATATTTCAGTCAATTTTATGATGAATAGAGAAGGTTCCCAAATCTATTTCATGTTTAAGTCTATATTCAGAAAGACTTAAATGTTCGCTCAAACTACCAATACTCGGGGGACCTTTCTCAAGTTTTAATGTTTGCTCAAGTGGACTGCCCGGTCCTAAACCTTTTTGAAACTACTCCTTCACCAGCTTTGTATCCAACTATCAAAAATGATTTGAATACTCCTTCAAGACTCGAGGAGTAAAAGCAGTGAAATCAGTTGTATCCATGAACAAGCATCAACTTGGGAAATATGGGTGAATTTTCCTTTCCAACCAGATATGACTACTTTGTGGAGTCGTATACTTGGGGAACAAGGGAAAGGAACTTGATGTTTCAAAGTTATGGATATTCTCGAACTCGGAGAATGTGTAAGGGACTGAGTGGCGACCTGTCCCCTAAGGGAATTACGCATAGGCCAGCAGTCTATGAGCGGGTCTGTTCTTCCCTTAGATGATTATCAGATAGTGCTCGACCGTAGGATGAGAGAAGAGTATCGGAGGCCCCTAAGGAATGGGTACCCCTAAGGAATGGGTATGCTCTTCCCCCTACAACTGATTGGCGGGGAGGTAGGTCAGTTAGCGTCTGCCCTATTTTCCCTTCTACGTAGAAAAACAGCAGTGGGGATTGCCTTACGACTGATCATCGTAGAGGTATCCCTGTCGCCCAGAATCTCCGTCTACAGTTCATCATCCATGAAAGAAAGTTTATTCAAGTTATTCAGTTTTATGCAAGTTATCAGAGAACATGTTCTAAGCAAGTTTCCAGAAAAGAAAAGTTATTCAAGTTTACTCAAGTTTATTCCAGTTCATGCAAGTTATTCAAGTTCAGAAAGCGGATTGGAAATATTTTGCCTTGTCTTTATTTCCAGAATATGATATGAGATAAATGTTTGATATGAAAGATGATATTTGGAAATTCCTACAACTTCATCTTTTATCTTATGAGTTATGACTCTGATAAAAACCTGATTAAGGATATATATGCACAAGTGGATTTTGGGTTACAGAAACCTTATATTTTCCTTATAACTTCATCTTTCAAGTATATGTTGATAGTCTGCTCATATTTTATATAGCAGATATTTTACAGAAAGGATATACTGAGTATCTTGTTATTTCATCTTTTATACTATACTAGAACTTTGTTCATAGTATAAACATTGAAAGTTGCAGAGTATTATGAAATGGTATTTGAAATACCACAATGGTACTATTTTTGGAATACATTCCGATAAGAAAATGATTTCAGTATCAAGATATTTTGACAAGTTATTGCCTTATACCCGCTTTATTTCTGGGTTGAATTAAAGGCAGAATTATGCCATACTTTCATTACCTTGCTGAGCTATCGCTCACTCTTGCTATTATTTTATATATATTATATAGCAGCGAAGCAGGATGCCTAGGGGACGGCACGTACCTCGCAAGGCGTTTCCATAAACAGTTTCAGCAGTGATCCCGGGAGTAGTACGAACTAATCGAATCAGGCTACGACTTTGGTATTCAACTTATGTATAGACATGAATGGTATTAGAGGATTGTGAGCATAAGAAGGCTAAGCTGGTAATGTACTACTACGTAGAAATTGTATCAGTAACAGATTCAAAGACATTTGGGTATTGTAATAAAAGTTATTTATTCCGCAGTTGTTGTATTGTGTCGTTTCTGAGACTCTAACCTGTGTGTGTGTGTGTGTGAAACTTATATTGTGGGGTCGTGAGCAGGTGAATTATGAATGGTGTGAGTAATACAGGTAAGGCAAGGAGTACATGGATTGTGACAACCCTAAATCCCTGACCCCGGATTTGGGGCTGTTACAGAGATGGTATCAGAGCGTTAGGTTACAGTCCTCAGAAACGATAGGAGATTGAGTCTTACAATACCCTTAATAATGATAAGAACGTATAGAGCTCAAATTAAGTTCGTAGTCGGGTTAGAGGACATGACCCTGACTGTTTAAGATGAAGGCCGAGAGGGGACTTCTTCTGGAAAACCAGACTTAAGACTTCATGGCTAGTCACCTCGATTAGTATGAGTTATAGATTGATGGGACTCCGAGATACCAGATTCCGAGGCCTTCGAGTAGGCATTGGATGATGTGCTTCTTGAAATGGACGGAGACCCGATAAAGGAAGATCCATAGGAGGATCTAAAGGAAGACCCCATGGTGGGTCAAAGGAAGAATCTTGTAGAAAATGTGCCGATTGATAAAGATGTGGTGTGTTACTTGAGGCTTAATAATAAGACAGGATAAACCTTCAAGGGATGAATAAGTGACGAGACAAGAGTTTAAGGATCGTTCATGACTCATCAAGAGTATGACAAGGAAAGTGGAGTAGAGTCTCCAAGCAGAAGAGGTAGAGGCAGTACAGTCAGTATTAGTGGATTGATTCGACTTGAACGAAACTTATTACTCGTAGTTGGTTACAGTTGCCCATAAGGAGACGGCATACGTGAGAACGAAGGTGTTCAGATTTTTGTGAACGATTGAGGGTACTTAGTTGCCTAAGGATAGTGAAAGGAATTGCTTTGGCTACAAGGTTTCAATCCCCCACGACCAGCGAGTCCACTGGAAAGAGTGTCTATTACGTCATTGAGGGATTTTATTATCTCAAGGAGAATTTTGGGTATATGTACCATGCAAATGTTATTGTAAGGCAAGCACGCTAAGGTGAAATCGAGAACAAGATTTACCACCCTCAGGAAACCAGGAAGGAATTATGAGGATAGAACAGAAAGGTCGGAAATCAGATCCGAGCATTACTAGTAGGTAAATAGATTGATCAAGTTTCCCTGATTTTGGAAGGGAATTCAGTAAATTTTTGGCAAACCTTGTCTTTCTGATTACCAGAGAATGTCACCAAAGAGAGTGGAGATTAGAGCGAACCATGTGGATTGGATAAGATAGCCATTATGTGGTTTGGTGTACAGACCCTGATGGCTATAATTGATTGTAGAGATAAAATGATGAAGTTGAGATGGGGCGGTAAAGGTGAAATATATGTAAGGACCAAGACGGACTGAGAAGTTCCGGGATTGACGTAAATGAAAAGGCTATTGTGCCAAAAGTGTTAAGTTTATGTAGCGCACGGGATAGATATGGGAGAATGAATATTGGGTATAAGGATGATTGAAATGCAGACCAGATTTAAGCCTGTAGATTCTAACGATCTTCTAGAGTATCGCCCAGTCGACATGAGGAATTGTCAGTACTATAGGCGACAACGGTATCGAAGTCTTCTTATAGAACAGAACACTTACTTGAGATGTTTGCGCCTAGTCGAATAGAATTCCCTGCAAGTGCAAAAGTTGATGGTTGAATTCTTAGCAACTATTATAAGTCAGCAATAACGTAAGTATCGACCACCTTAGGGTGTGCATGGAGAAGAAAAGCTTTGGAATTGAACGATTATCCGTTAGAGGAGCCGACATAAAAGGCATCCGTTGAGACCTTGGCAAACCTCCCCAATCTATGATCTATCTTGACCTCTCTCCAGGAAAGAATTCTGATAAAGGGTATATTCCCTCTTCGAAGTTGTTTTATAACACTTGTGCTAAACCATATTCAGTTTCACTTGTGCCAGAGACTGTCACAATGCCTAATTTCAGGCTTTCGAAGCCCTTTCAAATGATGTTACTTAAGCTTTCACTTTTCTTCAGATAATGAATGACCCTATGGTGATACCTCACCACTTGTTTGTTAAGTACCAGTATCTTTTTGGTTATTCTTTTCTTTGTATTTTCTTTGGAAACCGCACCTTTGGAATCTGTTAAATTTTAATCCAAGGTGTTCCTTTAAGAAATATTGTCAAAAGACGATAATCATTAAATTGATCTCGAATTGCTTTCGTACTTTTTAACTTCCACTGAGACGAACAACCCTATACTTATAGGGGCTACAAGGACTATCTGTCTATGTGATAGAAGTCGGATGGGACGCCATCACTTGTAAGTTGTGAAATACAAGAAGGCTAATTACCTTTAGTAATGTCTCAATCGAGACACACAACGTTGAGTTCTTATGATCATGTTGATCTCTCGGTAAATTCTCTTACCTCCAATAAGGTTACCTTAAAACTCATAACCTTATGATCACCATTGTGTGACGTTTTCCTTGATATGGGAGCTGTCTTTTCAAGGCCCCATGAATTTTGGTTATCCTCATTGAATTCTAAGGGGAGGCGAACCAGGTCAAATAAGTCAAAATTCGCTGATAGGAATTAGATTCGCAACGAAATCGCCTATGACAGGAGCGAATCCCTAAGACGAATAGAATGTTAATGACATATCAATGAATTGGTTTATTCTCCCAAGGATATTATGATAATGGAAAGGGGATCAAGTGATATATGTGAAAGGAATAGTGATGTGTCGTGTACTCCAGTGACAACGGTGTTAGATAGATGCCATATAGTGGAATTGAGATTTTGGAGGAGTTGTTTACGAATGGACACTACCTCTGGGTTAGCAAGATAAGTACTGGCGATAGAGTCAGAGGGAGCTGGTATTGTGACTTGGGAGAAGTTGACATTATAATAAGGACGGGTTGGTTGACACCCAATGGAGCCCAGACTGATTGTAAGAGAGAGAGAGTAATAAATAAAGGATGGAAACAGATTCAGAGATTCTTGAATATAGTTTAGACTAAGAAGCTATTACGCCAGAGATCCGAGGCTTAATTAGCTCTTATGGTGGACGCCAAGAAAAGAGATACCAAGTAAAAAGGGAACTACAATGGTTTTGGGAGATTGTACAAGGTTTTAATGAGCTACCAGATATCGATTTGGATGACATGAGAATGAATACCGAGTATTCAGGGTATAGTGGGAATGAAAGAGTTAGTGACTCATTTACAAGAGTTGTTGTACAAGGATATGATAAGACCCAGTGTACCACCGTGGAGAGCCCGGTGTTGTTGTAAGAGAGAAAGATGTTAGCACAAAATTATGTATCGAACCTCGAGAGTTGTATGAGTTCGACATGGAGAGTAGGTACCCTTGTAAATGATTGTTTGATCAGCGGAAGAACGCTGTGTATTTCCAAATTTATTTAAGAACTGGATATCAGCAGTTGGAAGTTAAATCCCAGGATATACCCAAGATTGCGATTCATACTAGGAATGGACACTTCGAGTTTTCAGCGAGGTTATTTTGGGTTGACTAATGCACCCACAAATTTTATGGAATGTAATGAATTGGCTTTCAGTTACCCGTGATAGTAGATAGCATGAGATGGAGAAATGACTAGAATTGACCTAGAATTATGACTGTGAGATACACTGCCATCCGGGGAAGGCCAATGTGGTGGCCGATGCCCTTGATTAAAATGAGACAGAGATGGATTCCGAATAATCGGGAATTAAAGGATGAGATTTTACACAAAACCAAGTTAGTCCAACAAACTAGAAAGACAAAAGATTTCACCAACAAGCGGCTAGTGACAACCAAGACAGACAGAGAAAGTATACGGACTAAGCCTGCGAGCATAGAGATAGTACTGCTATTGATAAGCTAAATGGCAAGTTGATGAATGACAAGCAAGTTTATGTTGGTGTATTTTCTGTACAAACAAGATGGAAAATATGAGGTTAGAGATTCGTGATGCTAAGAGATATCCTCGTGGAAGGAGTTAATGAGATTTGGAAAGAAAGGGAAATTGAGCCCGAGATTCATTGGGCCATCTGAGATTTTAAAACGCGTCAGGAAGGTGGCCTACGAGCCAGCCTTGCCCCCCAAACTTGTAGAATGGTCATAACGGAGTTCATGTGTCAATGCTACGTCAGTATACTATAGATGCCCGGCATATGTAGAGTACGAGTAGGTAGACATACAACCTGGTCTGACTTACAAAGAGCAACCTGTGGAAATCACGGATAGAAAAGAACAAGTGCTAAGAGACGAGGTTGCCAAGCTAGTGAGAGGTTTGTGGAAAATCAAGAGGTGGAAGAATCCACCTGGGAGTTAGAAAGTGCAATGGAAGAGAAGTACCCCCAGTTACTCCTAAGTTGATTCCGGGACGGAATCCTTTTAAGGAGGGGAGAATGTAATAACCCGAATTTTTGGAATAATTTAAAACTTTTCTTATTATAATTAAGTGCAACAGTGAATAGTGATATTGGTGGATGAATAGTGATTTTGAGGGTTAAGAAAATTTTTCATGCCACCTATGTACGAGACGTAGTGTGGATATTTCAAAGTCATATTAGTGATCTACGGAGTAAATAAGTGAATGCAAAGACGATCGGAATTCAGAAATTCCAAATTTTATTTTGGTGAAGTATTTGACCGGGCAGTGAATTATATATTATTATATTCAAGAAATGAGATATTAAATTAAGGATTTGAGGATTTAATATTTTGGAATTTTATTATATTTGATTTGAGAATTTAGAACGAAAACCACTGAGATAGTGAAACGAAGATTCTAGAAACCGCTGAAACTTTATAACAAGGAGATTAAGAATATTCGGAAAAGCGTGAGAACCGTTTCTGAGAACAAGTAATAAAAAGAGAATAAACGAGGAATATTGGAATTAAGATCGAGTTAAGGTATTGTACCACAGTGGAGTAATAAGGTGCAACGTATAAGTCGTAACATATTAATCGTATTAAAACGATACAAGATTACATCAACAAAGAGCTAGTAGTGGAGCATGACTAGATTTCCACTAAACACAAGTTTGGTAGTGGAAAATGACATAAGAATCCACTAACTACAAGCTAATTAGTGGAAGATGACATAAGACACTAGATATTATCCTAATAATGCAAGATGAGATCATAAAACAAGAAGCGACCAAGCAAGCACTTTATTTTCTCTCCAAGAACACTCCATTCGGCCAAAACACACAGCAGCTCTGTAAAACGACCATATCTCCCTCATTTCTCAATGGAATTTTTCGTTCTATAGCTTGTTGGAAAGGTATTGAGAAGCTCTACAACTCTTCTTTAGGAACCTCGTCCAGAAAAGCATGGTAAGGACCTCGTTTTTGCAGTTCCTTGAACGGATGAATAGTACTTTCAAGGAACTAACTTTAATTTCTTGTTTTCTTTGGATGATCTTGTTGTTGATTAAGATGTTAAAGTATGATATCCCTGGACTGATTGAGATTAGAATCATGTGTATAAGAAGTATGTATGCCCGGTGTGGCTTGGTTTGATGATTATGATTTTTGGAACGTCCGATTTATAGCCGTCGTAATGCCCAAATTTTTACCTACTGATTGGTTCCCTGTTTTTCCTCTGTTAGAGCTCGACCCTTGAGTCCTACTGCCCATGATGGTGTAGTTTATGTTATAAGCTTCGTAATGATATGTGGTTCGCCTAATTTGGGCGAACGGTTTAAGAGAAAAGTGAGTTTTAGTAAACGCCGTTCGGAAGAACGACCCATCTCTGGTCAGCAATTTTGAGTCTATATTTGGACCACTTCGGAGCCATATTAAAATTTGAAACTTTGAGGAATAATAATAGAGACAGTTAGGAAGGCTCACGAAAAGGATTCGTATTAAAAAGATTATTTTTCAATTTTATAAAAATGTTTTAGTCAAGGTCGCGCAAGTGAAAACCACTGAAAACGAGACTTAGAAACCAAGGCTCCAAATGGTTAAGTATAACTTGGGTTTGAGAATGGATTTCAAACCAAACTTGTGATATAAGTAATTGTCGAATAAACATGGACTTAGTATGAGCCTATAACGAGCTAGTAATTCCTTGGTTGTGTTTCGCTTACGTGTTTAAGCATTGAGTTATAAGTGGTTTATCGAGGGGATTAATCGTGCGTTTCTTTGACTTTGTCTAGATTGTCCGGCATCGTCGCGAACCCCTATCACTTCTCGAGCATCAGGCAAGTTTACTAAACCTTACTCTATTGTTAGAGTGGACATATTTTCAAATGTTTAACACTTGCTGATTCAAAAACATATCTATATATATATATTCTTTGTTCCCAGTATCTGGCAAGTTTCTAAAACCATACTTTGAAGTATTCATATATTAGATGCAAGTTTTCTAAATCCCCTGCTGTATTTCAGATTACATTATACTGATGATGCATATGATATGATAGATGCATGCTTTCAAACCTTACATCGTATATAGATGTAACGGTAATAAAAGATAGTGAGATATATATGTTATGTGTTTCTGATTTTGAAATGATACTTGTGGTGCTAAGTAAAAGTTATTGATATGAAGTTGAACTTATAAGCTATGGATATAGTAATATTTTGGAGCTGATGTGCTAGGCAAAACCCTCAGTAAGGGGGAATATACTCTGCATTTATACTTTGGACCGGGAATGGTATCAGTTGTTATCTAGAGATATATTATATATTCTCTATATTTATTTTACATACTAAGAATGGTATCAGTTGCTATCTAGGGTTATTTTATTGTGTTATTACAATTAATCTCGATAAGTGGGTTACAAATTAAAGATCATTTGGAGTTTAATCTATTAAAGGTATATTTTAAATATATGATGAATAGTTGTTATCTACCCTTTTTGATAAGAAAGTACTTGAGAATTATTTCTAAATAAATATTCTTTATTAAATATAGTTTGCATTAATTATTTAAAGCCCTACTTCTTAAGGAAGTATTTTGTGAAAACTATTTTAAACCCTAGATAGCTAATAAAGTATATTTCAGTCAATTTTATGATGAATAGAGAAGGTTCCCAAATCTATTTCCTGTTTAAGTCTATATTCAGAAAGACTTAAATGTTCGCTCAAACTACCAATACTCGGGGGACCTTTCTCAAGTTTTAATGTTTGCTCAAGTGGACTGCCCGGTCCTAAACCTTTTTGAAACTACTCCTTCACCAGCTTTGTATCCAACTATCAAAAATGATTTGAATACTCCTTCAAGACTCGAGGAGTAAAAACAGTGAAATCAGTTGTATCCATGAACAAGCATCAGCTTGGGAAATATGGGTGAATTTTCCTTTCCAACCAGATATGACTACTTTGTGGAGTCGTATACTTGGGGAACAAGGGAAAGGAACTTGATGTTTCAAAGTTATGGATATTCTCGAACTCGGAGAATGTGTAAGGGACTGAGTGGCGACCTGTCCCCTAAGGGAATTACGCATAGGCCAGCAGTCTATGAGCGGGTCTGTTCTTCCCTTAGATGATTATCAGATAGTGCTCGACCGTAGGATGAGAGAAGAGTATCGGAGGCCCCTAAGGAATGGGTACCCCTAAGGAATGGGTATGCTCTTCCCCCTACAACCGATTGGCGGGGAGGTAGGTCAGTTAGCGTCTGCCCTATTTTCCCTTCTACGTAGAAAAACAGCAGTGGGGATTGCCTTACGACTGATCATCGTAGAGGTATCCCTGTCGCCCAGAATCTCCGTCTACAGTTCATCATCCATGAAAGAAAGTTTATTCAAGTTATTCAGTTTTATGCAAGTTATCAGAGAACATGTTCTAAGCAAGTTTCCAGAAAAGAAAAGTTATTCAAGTTTACTCAAGTTTATTCCAGTTCATGCAAGTTATTCAAGTTCAGAAAGCGGATTGGAAATATTTTGCCTTGTCTTTATTTCCTGAATATGATATGAGATAAATGTTTGATATGAAAGATGATATTTGGAAATTCCTACAACTTCATCTTTTATCTTATGAGTTATGACTCTGATAAAAACCTGATTAAGGATATATATGCACAAGTGGATTTTGGGTTACAGAAACCTTATATTTTCCTTATAACTTCATCTTTCAAGTATATGTTGATAGTCTGCTCATATTTTATATAGCAGATATTTTACAGAAAGGATATACTGAGTATCTTGTTATTTCATCTTTTATACTATACTAGAACTTTGTTCATAGTATAAACATTGAAAGTTGCAGAGTATTATGAAATGGTATTTGAAATACCACAATGGTACTATTTTTGGAATACATTCCGATAAGAAAATGATTTCAGTATCAAGATATTTTGACAAGTTATTGCCTTATACCCGCTTTATTTCTGGGTTGAATTAAAGGCAGAATTATGCCATACTTTCATTACCTTGCTGAGCTATCGCTCACTCTTGCTATTATTTTATATATATTATATAGCAGCGAAGCAGGATGCCTAGGGGACGGCACGTACCTCGCAAGGCGTTTCCATAAACAGTTTCAGCAGTGATCCCGGGAGTAGTACGAACTAATCGAATCAGGCTACGGCTTTGGTATTCAACTTATGTATAGACATGAATGGTATTAGAGGATTGTGAGCATAAGAAGGCTAAGCTGGTAATGTACCACTACGTAGAAATTGTATCAGTAACAGATTCAAAGACATTTGGGTATTGTAATAAAAGTTATTTATTCCGCAGTTGTTGTATTGTGTCGTTTCTGAGACTCTAACCTGTGTGTGTGTGTGTGTGAAACTTATATTGTGGGGTCGTGAGCAGGTGAATTATGAATGGTGTGAGTAATACAGGTAAGGCAAGGAGTACATGGATTGTGACAACCCTAAATCCCTGACCCCGGATTTGGGGCTGTTACATATGTCCCTACAGAAAAGCTACATGCAGATATCTTCACAAAACCATTGGATGAAGCCACCTTTAACATGTTGGTAAGTGAATTGGGAATGCTCAATCTGGTATGTTAACTTACTAGTTTTACATTTTCATATTCTCAATGTAGCTTGTGACAGTAGCTTCTAAGTTGCTGTCATGAGAAGTTACTGTCTACATAGTCACTATTCATTTTTGACAGCATGTTTGCTTTGACTATGTTATCTTGAATTTTGTGCTAGTCTTAATTTTGATAGTTAGACTTTGTGTGACATTAACTTGGTTAACTTCAAAATTTGAGATAAATTGGTCAAAGAAATTGAACTGGTTGGTTATATGTGTTTTAATTGTTGGATTAGTGGAGGACATAACTCTTAATTGCAATATGTGGTAGTTGTATGGGTATTCCAAACTATTGACCATTTACCTTACGTCTCACTTAGTATGCCTATAAATTGAACCTTAGGCCATATTAGTTTCACATTCAGAAAAGGTAAAATGGGAAACAAAGTAGGAGTCGAGTACGAGCCTAAGATATGGAGTGAATCTTCATAAGAAGGAGACGTGGAAAAGCTGTTCCAAATGGTGGACGAGTTCCTCGAAGAGGAAAAAGAAAAAGAAAAAGTTGATAAAGTCGTTGAAGAGGCAAAGTGGCAAGAGCAAGAGAAAGAATTTCAAGTGCTCCTCGAGCAAGAAGGACACACAGAAGAAGAAGCTCTAGGATTAGTTAATGAAATCATTAATCAAAAATTGTAATTCTTATTTGTTAATATGATTTTGTTAATGAAACTTATCCTATTTTCTTCTATGATTCTTTATCTATGTGGTATATGTTTGCATTGATTGACTGATCATTCTACTGAGCATGAAAACAAATCCTTGATTAAATTGAATACGTGTAACTGGTGACTCTTAAGTTAAGTAAATTAATGAAAAGATCTATTAAAATTCTCGACAAGTATTAAATCCTTAAGAATGTTGATCATGTTTAAAATTCTCGACAGATATTAAATTCTTTCTGTAACACTTACCAAATTGTTAAATTAAATTTTTTAATATATATTAAAAATTCTCGACATGTATTAAATTCTTTGTCAAATCCTTCCGTGTCATTTTGATCATGTTTATATATATATATATATATATATATATATATATATATATATACGTTCCAAATAAACTAGTAAATGGGAAAAATCGACAAACATCGCGCACATTTAAATAGATTACCTTTTGAGCATTCTGATTTCACATCAACATCAATAAATTGTTGGGTTTCATCCAATATGGTAGTGTGAGTTTGAGTGATCAAAGAGAAATATGAGGCGGGTAATAGTTACATGTGTAGATGATTATTATATATGATATGTTTGTTGGACCGTACGACATAGGGTACTATGTTTTACAATATAAATTAAAAAGTTTGAAAAGAAGATTAATCTTAATCGTTACGGCGCAAGCGATTCAATTCCACGTCTTCTACTGAATTTATTGATTACCTTTGAGCGAAGTGTGACCTTCGATCTCCTAAAGTTTCCTCTCCACAAAGCCTCGAAATTCCAAAACTCTAGTTGTGTGCGGCTGCCCTAGGTCTCAATTTCGATTTCTGTTGTGTGTGTCCAGCTTTAAGGAGAACAAGAATATATATAGGCTCCAGTAGGGATCATGGACAATTACGTCGGATCTCCCAATGACATTCTGGGTTAAGCCCAATGTCATTAATTATTAATTCAATCCACTAAAAAATTAATATTTGCACTAACGTTCCTAATATCACAATTTTTTATTATTTAATTCGGCTCCTATATTATTTGCTTATTAAATTCCCCACATTTAAGATATCGCATGCCCATTAATTAAATTAATCACTAACAATTAATTTAATTAATTTCTTATTTATCATTGATCATCCACTCAACCTTATAATTATGTCAGAAATAAATCTGCCTACAGGGCTTTACATAATTATCTTTTTGAGATTTTAAGAGGACATCATACATATAACACATAATTAGAAGGTCGCACATAAAACTTAATACCTATACACTCCTCTAACTATTAATTAAGATTAATGCACTAACACTTAAACACCATAAAATTTAGTATATCACGATGGGGTGATCTTACCTTTCAATATTCGTGATTAACTTAAAAAATTGTCCTAGTAATATCCTTAACACTATCTACACACCATAAATCATACGCCACGATGGGTGACATATATACAATTCATAATTGTCTTAGTGTTAAATTACATACAACCAATAATGGATGACCATGGGATTTAATATCAAATCAATTCCCTCTCTCACTTAGTGTTTTACTTGTGAGGATTTTAATCTAGATGCATCGTCCTATGTTATTTCTTCGAGGTCAGCATGTATCATATTAACAACAAAAATAACATATAGCATGACATGATACATCTCAGGATTAAGCATAATAAACATAACCCTATGTCCATGTCGTTCTAGAATACTAAGGTTCATATAACATGGCATGAAAACACACATAAGGCACATAAACTAGCATAATCAAAACAAGTGAAAAATATGTAAAACAAGATATGTAAGACATATTAAACATCCACTATTATGGCCTCATCGAAGATGTAATCCATAACACGGCGGCGCAGATCGAACTTGAATTTCTGAAAATAATAAATCGATGTTTTCAGGCTGTAAACGACATCAAACGCCTTGTATCCGCGTGAATGACATAGTCAGTTTTGCTCAGACACCCGTTTCCCTTTTCGAAAAGGTATTTTTGGCAAAATTCGGACACAGTACGTAAAATCAGCGAAACTCCTCAGAAACCAACAAGTAGCAGCGAAAGAACTTCTGTCTCTTGAAGCTCCGTTGATAAAACAAATACATACAATCTGAACCGACCTATTCTATTACAAGATATCATAATCTAACTCGAATATAAATTGGATTACTTGATTACAATCTTATAACAGAAATCAAGAAAACATACACGATCAACCCTCGTGATTAATAATCGTAAATACAATAACCACGATAAATAACGTGGGATCCAATCGCATATACAGTAACCACGATAAACCATGTGGGATCCAATCATATAATATAAAAACATGGCCTTAATAATGGGTAGCAACCTACATCACAAAACACATACAAACAACAATTATATACATGCATATATAATTACGACATGGACATGATATCATAAAACACAGAACCCTTAGAACCAGGCTCTGATACCAATTGTTGGACCGTACAACATATGGTACTACGTTTTACAATAAATTAAAAAGTTCAAAAAAAATTAACCTTGATCACTACGGCGCAAGCGATTCAATTTCACGTCTTCTACTGAATTCCTTGATTCCCTTTGAGCGAAGTGTGACCTTCGATCGTCCAAAGTTTCCTCTCCTCAAAGCCTCAAAATTCCGAAACCCTAGTTGCGTGCGACAACCCTAGGTCTCAATTTCGATTTCTGTTGTGTGTGTCCAGCTTTAAGGAGAACGAGAATATATATAGGCTCTAGTAGGGATCATGGATAATTAATATTTGCACTACCGTTCCTAATACCGCAATTCTTTTATTATTTAATTCGGCTCCTATATTATTTGCTTATTAAATTCCCCACGTTTAAGATATCGCATGTCCATTAATTAAATTAATCACTGACAATTAATTTAATTAATTTAATTAATTTCTTATTTATCTTTGATCATCCACTCAACCTTATAATTATGTCAGAAATAAATCTGCCTGCAGGACTTTACATAATTATCCTTTTGAGCTTTTAAGAGGACATCATCAACCCGAATATTATCAGGACATGGATTCTTTTTGTAATTAATATATCACTCTACATGCAATGTCATTTCTCAATACATAATATTGTAATTAATAATTAATTACATCATATATGAATCAAAGCATGTGCATTGCATACAAGTGTCAATCATTACATCCAGATTAAGAACCTAAGCAATAATATTATCATAGAATCTTAGTTCTTCTTTATTGTCAAAATAGAAGAACAAATCTAATATTTCGATTATGTTCAATATACACAAAGTATACAAGTGGTTTGTCTAATATCACTTAGACTGTAAACCTTTTTTATATTATATACAGACACTGATAATCTAATCTTATGTTATCCCATTTGATATTAGATTATCCACAATATATAATAAACAGACAATGTAATAATATGCCTCTTTGGCTGCCTCAAAAGCTCCTTAAGGTTAAGGAGCATACCCGAAGCAGTGTCCATGGCCTGATGCTGCAAAACACCTGACATAGATGCCATAATGTAACATCGCGACATCTCATCTGTCTTTTTCCACTTCTTAAAATACTCTGTATCCTCATCTGAAGCATCGACAGCAGGCTGATCCGACTGGGGTTCATAAGTACAAAACTTGTACTCCTCAACAGTCAACACTATGTCCAAATTGTGTTTCCATTCAATACAGTTAGGTTCGGTAAGTTTGTTATCCTTAAGTATGGTGAAAAGTGGATTAAAGCCCATTTTATCCAGAGAATCATACATATAACACATAATAAGAAGGTCGCACATAAAACTTAATACCCATAGACTCCTCTAACTATTAATTAAGATTAATGCACTAACACTTAAACACCATAAGTATATGCTATGCCACGATAGGTGACATATATACCACCTATATTTGTTTAAATGTTACTTCGATCCTATTAATAATTAGTATGCCACGTTAGGATGGTCTCTTACTACCTTTCATAGCTAAGTGTATACCATTATTTAAATCTTAAGTTGCCTTAAGTCAGACCCATCTGTTTGATGTATAAATGGATAAATCCCAGGTGTTTTCGGTAAAGTCATAGACGGACTCGTTTAAGAACACAACTCCTAGACAAAAATATCCATTGTCAACATCAATCAAGGAATGCCCAACTTTTATCTCGAATTCCATGAAATTTAGTATGTCACGATGGGGTGATCTTGCCTTTCAATATTTGTGATTAACTTAAAAAAAATTGTCCTAGTAATATCCTTAACACTATCTACACACCATAAATCATACATCACGATGGGTGACATATATACAATTCATAATTGTCTTAGTGTTAAATTACATACAACCAATAATGGATGACCATGGGATTTAATATCAAATCAATTCCCTCTCTCACTTAGTGTTTTACTTGTGAGGATTTTAATCTAGATGCATCGTCCTATGTTATTTCTTCGAGGTCAGCATGTATCATATTAAAAACAAAAATAACATATAGCATGACATGACATATCTCAGGATTAAGCATAATAAACATAACCCTATGTCCATATCATTCTAGAATACTAATGTTAGTATAACATGGCATGAAAACACACATAAGGCACATAAACTAGCATAATCAAAACAAGTGAAAAATATGTAAAACAAGATATGTAAGACATATTAAACATCCACTAGTATGGCCTCATCGAAGATGTAATCCATAACACAGCGGCGCAGATCGAACTTGAATTTCTGAAAACAATAAATCGATGTTTTCAGGCTGTAAACAACATCAAACGCCTTGTATCCGCGCGAATGACATTGTCAGTTTTGTTCAGACGCCCGTTTCCCTTTTCGAAAAGGTATTTTCGGCAAAATTCGGACACAGTACGCAAAATCTGCGAAACTCCTCAGAAACCAACAAGTAGCAGCGGAAGCACTTCTGTCTCTTGCAGCTCCGTTGATAAAACAAATACATACAATCTGAACCGACCTATTCTATTACAATATATCATAATCTAACTCGAATATAAATTATGTTAGAAATAAATCTGCTTGCAGGGCTTTACATAATTATCTTTATGAGCTTTCAAGAAGACATCATCAAGCCGAATATTATCAGGACATGAATTCCTTCTGTAATTAATATCCCACTCTACATGCAATGTCATTTCTCAATACATAATATTGTAATTAATAATTAATTACATCATATATGAATCAAAGCATGTGTATTGCATACAAGTGTCAATCACTACATCCAGATTAAGAACCTAAACAATAATAATATCATAGAATCTTAGTTCTTCTTTATTGTCAGAATAGAAGAACAATTCTAATATTTTGATCCTGTTAAATATACACAAAGTATACAAGTATTATTCAGTAGTCAAGATAAACTATTTCTGAATAATATGTCAGTCATTCCAGTGGTTTGTCTAATATCACTTAGATTGTGAACCTTTTTTTTTATTATATACGTACATTGATAATCTAATCTTCTATTATCTCATTTGATACTAGATTATCCACAATATATAATAAACATACAATGTAATAATATGCAATCAAGATTCTCAATAAAATGGACAATGTTTATATACTTTAAATGAATAGTTCAGTATTAAACCAACAATGTCTTGGTCACCAAGTTATATTATTAGACACCAAGGAATGTAAGACCTGTACAACAAGTATAGTAAGATTTGTACGAGTATGGTAAGTTTTGATGACTAAGTATGACATGAATATATAAGATAATCGTATTATGTTTGTTTGAAAGAATACTTAAGATGTAGAATTATGTATTGTTTGGAAGATACTTAAGCATCAGTTCGACTCCATCTTAAAATATGGTTCAAACATTGTTTATCCTTGAATCTAAAGACAATGTAACTACCATAATGTTCATAAACATTCAATAAATCAACTGCTTTATACATATTCAGAGCCGCCATTCTAATATCATCAAACTTAAACATAGACAAGATATAACAAATCAACAATCAACCCAATTAAAAGTAGTAGAATGAAGAAAATCCACATTCGATTTAACACAAGCAATCCCATCCACATTTGATTTCTATATTTTCTAGTTTTTGTCAGCATGCTACTTTTGTCGATCTTGAAATGCGTCTAATCTCCTTCTTATAATTTAGATGGAAATCACCGTCTTTTGCACCAATTCAGGCCCCAACAATTTTCTTTCCCCAACATTGCTCCAACATAGTGGCGTGCGGCATTTCCTCCCATATAAGGCCTCGTATGGCGGCATCCCTACACTAGAATGATAGCTATTATTGTACGTGGATTTCAATAACGGTAGATGCTCAACCCAATTTCTTTTGAAGTCTAATACACATGCTCGAAGCATATCCTCAAGAGTTTGAATCTTCCTCTCACTTTGTCCATCGCTTTGCGGATGATAAGCAGTTTGGTAAACATATATTTTAATAAAAAATGATTAAGATAATTTTGTAATATATATATATATATAGGGAGGTGCTCAAATGAGAACCTCTCTTAAAATGAGAATTGAGACTCATTCTCAGCCATTAAAATTTTTAAATCTAATTAAATCTTAGCCACTTAATTAATTAACTTTCTCTCTCCCTCTTTCTCCATTTACACACCCACTTCTAGATTTATCTTTTTCCTGCTCCATCGTTTTCCTCCACTCCAATTTTATCTCTCAACAACCATACATGACTCCCCAACCATCATACATACATACACACACCTTTGTCATTTTTTTATTATGTCCATCATCTCTGACGATATGTGCTTCGTCTCCAATGGCACACGCTGAATCTTGTCACCTCTCCGTGACAAGGATGAATCAGATCCGGCGATTACTCCGTCTCCATCATCATGAAAAATCGTCTTCACCAAAAACACTTTATAAATGTGTGTTTACCACCATGAAGATGTTTATACCATCACTAGCGTTTCAGATCGGCCACAACACCATTACACCCACTATCATGTACTCAGATTTGAAGAAATTAGTGGTTTGTGTTTATAAAATTTGGTGATTCATGTTCAGATTTTAGTGATTCGTGTTCGGATCTTGGTGATTTGTGCGTTATACTAGTGATTTGCTCATTTCTGGTAATGAAAGATATATCTGATAAGGTACTTGCTGGTGGTGTATTTGGCGGCGATGTTGGTATTGGTAGAGATTATGTAGTGATGGACTTGTTGGTCATGTGGTGATGATGAATTTAATTGTGGCGGTGGATTAAATTTTAGTGATTATGTTGAATTTGATTTTTTTGTAAGTGATTTGTGGTTGTTGTACAACGTTCGGAGATTATGATTTCGTTTTAGTGATTTTGATTTTGATTTTATTGTTTCTGGTGCAAATGGTGGTGATGGCGCGATTATGATGGTGGTGGCGGCAACAGCAGAATGGATGGTAACTGTGGTAGCAGTGTGTTGATGGCGATGATAGTTAGTGGTAGTGATAATGTACATGAAATATGTACGGGATATGGGAGATATTTAATAAGAAATTATTATAATAAAATGAGCGGTTCAGATTGAAAGTGCTTACTAAAAAGGCAGGGTTTAGATTAGTTCTCAGTTCTCACTTTAACATGGGTTCTCATTTGAGCACCTCCCATATATATATATATACTAGCCTACAACCCGTGCAAGGCACGGGCCATCAAAAGAGATTAGAAAATGACAAATTAAAAAAAAAATTAACGAGAATGAATAATATTAAATAAAAAATAAAAATTAATATGGTAAATTATAAAATGAAAAACTTAAATATTAATTGGTTCATAGAAAAAATAAATAAAGAATACAAATGGGGAATTATTAATATTATTTTATTATTTATTAAAATAATATTGATAATAATGACAAATAGAAAATCTAACATGTTTTAATTAAAAGAAAAAGTAACTGCCCGTGATATTTTTAGAAGTGTTTTAATTAAATTAATTATGTTTGTTAAAAAAATACGTTGACATGTTAAAATAGGTAAACTTTTTTAAATAATTAAAATTATTAAAATGGGTTTTAATAAAATAAATAAGTAAGGGTTGCCCCTGATATTTTTGGAAAAGAGATATTTTTTTGAGAACAAATATAAAAGGTAATATGTTTAAATTTAAAGGTAATTGCCCGTAATATTTTTGGAAAATGAGTAGAGTTTGTTAGAAAAAAGTGTAATTAGGACAAATAGAAAAACTAACATGTTTGAATTAAAAAAAAAAAAATCGCCCGTGATATTTTTAGAAGAGTTTTAATTATATTAATTGTGTTTGTTAAAAAAATACGTTGGCATGTTAAAATAGGTAAACATTTTTAAATAATTAAAATTATTAAAATGGGTTTTAATAAAATAAGTAAGGGTTGCACCTAATATTTTTGAAAAAAAAAGAGATTTTAGTGAGAACAAATATAAAAGGTAATATGTTTTAATTTAAAAGTAATTGTCCGTGATATTTTTGGAAAAAGAGTAGATTTTGTTAGGAAAACGTTGTTTTAATTATAAAATTCAATCAATTAGTTACTATTTTTATATTATTTTATTATTTATTAAATAAAATAAATGACCGAAAACCGAAAACCAAAACTTTTAATGTTTCGGCTTTAATAATATAGTATAGATATATATTATCTTTTACTTCGTGTTTTTACCTAATTACCCCTACTTATTTTAAAAAAATATATTAAATAACAATAACATTAAATAATAATTACCCTTTTTGCTAAAACATATTACTTTTCTATTTTTTCTAACAAAATATTCTCCTTTTCTAAAAATATCATGGTCAATTTACCATTTCCAACTAAAACATATTACTTGCAATTTATTAATGAGAATAGGTAACTGAAAAATAAAACTTTCTCGAATTTTGATTATATTATTAATTAAAAAAAGTACCGAAAACCGAAAACCAAAACTTTCAATGTTTCGGCTTTAATAATATAGTATAGATATATATAAATATCAACGAGTGAAAAAATATTCAATATTAAGATATCATATACATTATTACTATATATCTAAATATTTAAAAATAAAAATCTTAGTTTCTTTTAGAAAATGAAAAAATATATCAATTTTTAATGTAAATACAAAAAATTATATTTTATATACCATATTAGAATACAAGATTATATTCATAAATGACAAAAAAGGTTAGTTTATGATTATTGGAATAACTTATTTGATAGATCATAAATAATTGGGCTATACATACTGAAAAAAGTAATAGGAGCATGAGAAATGAATGTGGAGGTTTGAATCCAAATCACCGACGACGAGAGTTTCTATATCTATATAAAAAACCAAATAAGCTGGCGGAAAAGTCACTTTCCTGCTGAATTACAAAGAGCATGATGCAAGTTTAAGCAACCAAAGACTCTTCACCCTCCCCTCCCCTCCTTGCCTGCTTATATATATATATATATATACCTATATATCTCCCTCTCTCCAGATCTCGCCGAATTCCTCGCCAGTTATTGAATTCTTATTTGTCAAGGTCAGTTTTCATGTTTCCTAGCTCTAATTTTGTATCTATAGTTTCAAGATCTGTGTTATATATGTGATATATTGTGTTTTGTTATGAGTAATTTATGTATGTCGGTGTATTTGAATATCTTGTTGAGATCTGATTAGGTTCAATTGAATGTGTGAATTAATTTGAATTGGAAATGATAATATTGGTGATTTCAAGGCGGTTGGATGACGAACGGAATGGTAGAATGCAGTGTCTGTCGTTCCAAATTGGTTTATCCACCTACTAAGGCTATCTCAAAGGCGTATGATCGACATAGGAGCAAAGTTTCGTCTAAGCAGCGCTTTCTTAATGTTTTGCTTGTCGTTGGTGATTGTATGCTAGTTGGATTACAGGTAAAGCCTCACTTTTTTTCGTTTATTGGTAAATTTGTATTGACTATTTTTTATTAAGCTCAAATCAAGATTGGAAATTTTGTAAACGGTTGCTTGATTTAAATATTTAGCATGAGAGTGCCAGTTTTTGTACTGGATGATTTAAAATAATAGTGATCATTTGTAAGTAATGCTCAGCTTGTCTTCAATTATTTCAAATGAAAACAAACAAGACAATGCGAGCATAAGAACTAATATACCGTAGTTTTTCTGTATTTCATGATGTAAACATGCTCCCCTCCAACAAACTGGGACCATCACGCGGGGGAGAATAATGACAAATAATAATTCTATGCAATATCATTTTCATGCTTGGACCTTTTGTTGGGTTAATGGTAAACAAGGGGAAGAAACTGAATACAATAGACTGTAAACACTTTTGCAGTATGAGTATATTACTGACCAACATAACTTCATTTTAATGCATAATTACCAATTGAATAGGAAGAAGTTAGTTAACTACAAATCGTAACTCCTCTCACTGACAAATGGATGCCGATCTGGCTTTAGTATTTTCCTTTTTGAATAAAGTGATGTTTGGATAATTTTAGGTAGAATTATACGCAGTGAGCTAAATTGCATTTTTAAAATCAACTGTTCCAATTTTAAGGCTAAACAAGTTCCTTTCATGTTAGAAAGATAATATAATGACAAAGTACACAATCTATATAGTGTGGTAGAAAACTATGGTAGCCTTTTCGGAAATGCTGTTTGGGCAAATTGATGGTGGGTTTAGTGTCCCGTGATTGGTTTTCTGGAAGACTGCTAATAGAGTTGTAGTATTCTATTTCATTCAATATAATCGCTGAGTATGTCAATAGTGACATTAAACTAGCTACTGATACTGGAGATAGGCTCCACAGATTTGATATTTAAGCCTGAAGGCAAGCGTAGAACTTGAACATATTACGATTATCCACATATGAAACCGGAGTATATCTCTGACCGTAGAAAGTGATCTGAATATTGATTAGGTAGTTGGGTGTACTTCAGAAATAAAGAAATCTGTGAAAATAAACTATCTTTGTTGATGATGCTGAAGATAAGTAAATGAACAAGCCAACAAGATTAGTAAGGTTTCGATTTGACAAATTTCTTGAAATAAATGATATTTTCTCCTTCGGATTACAGGATGATATGCAATCCACCTAAATTTGGTCAATTTGAAATGTAGTCCTCTTCTTTTTCCATATATTGGCTCTCCTGAAAGGAAAATATAGGTCGTGGTGTGGAGATAAATATATTGAATAGACTTGTCAGTTGTCACCGACAGGTAGTGCTCTCACCAATGTTGATGTCTGTAGCACTATTCATTGAAAAATTATTGTGCATAGTGTACATATAGAAAGGAGGTACTCCCTCTGTCCCTCTCATTTCTTTACACTTTCCTTTTTGGTACGTCCCTCTCATTTCTTTACATACCAAAAATAGTAACATTTTATAATATAAAATCCAATCACATTCACTACTTTCCTCCACTATACCTACTTTATACCCACTTTATACATTAAATATTGATTGGTCCCACCACTTTACTCATTTTTCTTACTTTTCCCTATTAATTTACACTTTTTCTTAACCTCCGTGCCGTCCCCTCAATGTAAAGAATTGAAGGGGATGGAGGGAGTATTTTATTTTCTTTGTAAGTGTTTTTTTGTTTTCTCTCCCGCCAATAACTACTTTTCTATTCCCTAGCATTGTAGTCTAGTGGATCAAGATGTCAAAGGTTTGAGCCTGAAAGAGACATGTTTGTGTATGTGTGTGTTTATAGAATTTTGAAATTGGCCATTACGAAGGAAAAAGGAACCACTTTCCTTATATACAGCGGAACATGTTACAAGTCATGCCCTATTGTTGCATATTTTGATATACCAGCTAAAAAGTTCTATGTTGCTCTGCAGCCTATATTGGTGTTCATGTCTAAGGTGGATGGAAGTTTCAAGTTTAGTCCAGTCAGTGTTAATTTTTTGACAGAGATTGCTAAAGTTCTCTTTGCAATTGTTATGCTCTTGATTCAGGTAGATGTAACTTTATCATATTTAAAATATTGCATCAGGTTATGTTGGTTATATTTTTGTTTCTGGCTTTATTTTGGCAATTTATATAAATTATTTGATTGGTTGATTTTTTGATAGTTATGGTGGTTCGGTAAAAACTGATAAAGTGATACATAAAAAAATGCAATTTTATATTGACTACACGTGTACCTAAACCAAATATACCCAATATATCCTTATCCGGAAGCAGAATCTGGGGAGGATAAGATGCATAGGTTAACCTTAATCTGAAGAGTATAGAGGCTGTTTCCTCAACGACCAACGTGGAAATAGAGAAGGAAACGTCGATATTGCTAAGTTACGATAGATGTTGAATTTTATGATTTTTTTAATGTAGTTTTTCTTCTTAAAAATTTTGAATATGGAAAAAGAACATATATTACGAAGTTGCTAAATTTTCCACAATTAAAAGCATCCACTAGACATGTACCTTTTGGAATATGTATATGCTATTTACACATACATAGTCACATATATAATCTTTCAGAAGGTTGTAAGGGATTCTTTTTCGTGCTAGTACATATTTTGAGGAGTTTTTAGAGTTATAAGAATTTACACTAGATGATATAAGAATATCATACCAGCTATCGCCATATAATTCATGATGTGGTTGAGTTACAGGCATAACCATGTTGATATTAACAATTTTTGACAAGCTACAGTTTTCAGTATTTAACCTCATAAAGACACTTGTCTGTGCTGGAAGATTTTCTATTTATATGCTTGTATGAAAGTGTTAACTTGCAGTTTTAATTTTGCAGGCCAGGCATCAAAAAGTTGGAGAAAAACCACTTCTCTCAGTATCCACATTTATGCAGGTGATTCTACCTGGCATATAATCCATTAGTGAATTTTGTTTGTTGCGAAGTTGTCTATATGCCGACACCATGCATAATGTATGAAATAGAATTTATTTGAAATCAGCTGCTTGAGTCTCAGGACAGCTAATAATTAACTGGTTTCTTCAAGGATGGTTATCATAAATGTTTTATACAACTTTTTGCCAGCTTCTATTAATGTATCAACATCAATGAATTCATAAGTGCTTTAGGTTGATTGTTGTCATCTTGATCTAATTATCAGTTCGATTATCTGCAGGCTGCTCGCAGCAATGTGCTTCTAGCCGTTCCAGCATTTCTTTATGCTATCAATAACTATTTAAAGTTCACTATGCAGGTGATTTTTTTTTAAAATTTGACATATTTTTGAATAGCATTTGTCACCTTATTAATTAACTTGTTCAGGATTTAAGAATGGTGCTACGATATGGTCATAGTTATCCATCATCACTTCATGCCCACACATCATATTTGTTACTGCATGTGTTTTTGTCAATATGATCAGTCTAGACTGTTTTTTGTTCAGTAGTGGAGATTCAACTTAGTGTGTTTTAAACTTATGATGCAGGCAGCAGGCAATTTCAGGATTCTATATAAATTTAACTCTTCTTAAAAATAAATATATATTTATATTCTGGATGGTTTGGTGACATTTTAGTTATACTAGTAATTATAGTTTATTAGATGTAACTTCAGAATTCTTAACACCAACACCAAGGTTAACTATAGTTATAATGGAAAATGACGAAAATAGACAAATTGTAAGTCATGAGTTATTTGTGATGCATGACATTTGTGAAACAATGGGTATATGGAATTAAGACTATAATAGATGAACGTGGGTTGATTATCTACCTCAAGGGGTTTCCAAATGCACAAGGAAGAATTTAAGATGGATTGCAAATCCATGTACAAAGAGGCTTAATTTAATATTCAATATTATCTCCATTATCAAGTCTAAAATAATTTGTCCTAACAAAAAAGAAAGTCTAAAATAATTTGTGAGGGTTACATGTTTATATAGGGAGTAGAAATCCAAAAACCATAACCTAATGGACCAAGGCCCAACATTGTTATAAAAAACTTAAATGAATAATAAACTTTTACTCACATAAAATCACGCTTAATTGAAAAAAAGTGCAGAAAAAAGCTCCCTGAGAATTTGTAGGAAGTACATGTATTAGTGTCTTGTGTGCACACATGCTAGAGCAGTGACTTAAATAAAACTTGGATTAAACTTTGTGGGTTGTGGGGTGTCCGGTAAGCATTACAATTATCAGGTTGCCAATTTTTTTTTATGGAAAACTTACGAAGGAACTGTATCTTTTTGTCCACTCAAGAGCTCTACTAGTGTTGTTTGATCTCAGCACAGGGTTTCTCCTACTAGTAAAAATATTTGTAAATGTTTTAATGCAAAATATACCATGGGCTCAAAAAAGGAAGATGTATTTGATTCTTTCATTCATCTTTCTAGATTAAGTTACTGAGGTAGAAGTTCTAAAAGCTTGGTGTCCGTGAAGTTAGACAAGCACTGCATTCTCATTTCAGTTCTTACTAGACTACTACTCATATTTATGTTACTCGGAAAATATAATCGTTTTCGGTTCATTTATATGCGCTACATTTCAATTTAAGTGACACGAGGGCTGTATAAAATCAAGCAAAAAACCTCTGAATAATATTAGTGGAGAATAATAGTCAAGGGACAGGTAACGATGTAATACTAAAATAGTCATTTATACGTCTTTTTCCACTGTATGTTGGATTACATCAGACAACCGGCTACTGGCGTAACTACTTGCTATGAAGCTGGGGTTCTGTTCTGGCCAAGTCTTTTCCATCCATGTCTAGTTATTCATCCTCTGGGAGGAGTAAATATTGGTTAGAGGTCAATGTGGTTGTACATGTATTGTCGACAAACAGTTTCTTACTTCAAAACCTTCCTGTGCAGCTCTACTTCAATCCTGCCACCGTGAAGATGCTGAGTAATCTAAAAGTAAGTCTAATGTTATGATTTTCTCATTTTTATAGTTTGTTCTTTGATGATGGTGGTTACTCTCTCATTTTTTCTTGCATCTGCATGTGACATTCTGATTTCTTAAGAGTATTGTAATCAACTAGGTTCTATATCTTTAGTTGACAGTTTTTCTTCTTGAAATCCAATTGCATGTAGTACTGAGATCAAGCGAACAGTTAAGAAGAAAATCATATGTCATGGCTAAAGACATTGAGTTTTTTGAGCAATTTGTTTGCTTTGATTATAGTATATTATGGACCACAACTCCAAATGAGGCAAATTGTACCCCGATACAAGAACTACCTGACTCTTACGTGAAATTTATTTTGTTATCTTTCTTCTTTCATTCATAGCATCCCGTGTGCATTTAGCCGTGTCGATATACATTGAACCAGGGCAAAAGCAAATTCAAGCCTAGTGCAGTACTGCACTATAAGGCGGACAAATCATTTTTTGAGCGAGTAAAAAGTTAGCCTTAATGAATAGAGAAATAGATAACACTATCAGCAGAACTTAAGTTTCTAAATTTCTGATGTGCTTTGAAGGGGAGAATTTAGTAGTATGGATACAGGAAAATATATCTGTTACTGTAGACGGAAGAATCAACTGTTATCGGTAGAGACAATGAAAGCTTTGGGACACCAGGCACAGCATGCCTGCCAATGAGACTCTGATGGTTAAGTCATTAAGTAGTCAGAGAATAATGAACGGAAGACTGTAATAAGCAGTAACAAGCTTAGCTTCTCTGTGGAGTAGGGGTGATGAGCTTCGTTGGCTGTGGGATTGATAATGACTGGGGCAGGAAGTGGGGGTGAGAGAGTATCAGCGTGTGAGGAATGATTAATGAAAATTGAATGCTGTGACTATGTTTTAACCCTCTATCTATTGGGGTATTATACATGTGTTATCTCTCAACTAAATACAGTAACCTTATTGTCTGATAAGGCCTCTATCTATTGGGGTATTATACATGTGTTATCCTCTCAACTAAATAACCTTATTGTCTGATAAGGCTATCCCTTTGTTAGCAGCAAATGGTTTCCCACTGTGGAAGGGGGACACCAGTTCTTTCCGCCGACCTACTCCAGTGTCTTGTGACCCACGCAGCTGGTTTGGACTTTGGGGTGTCCGGTTGGATCCCTGAGGCCTGTTGGAGGTTCCTTTGTGGGCCTGACTTTAGCTTAAGAAAATGGAGCTACTTTCTGCTTTGACCCATCCAAGATGGGCTAAGCTTGTCGAGTCGGTTCTTATTCTTGCCAGTAAGCAAAGGTTATAAGTATGTCAGGACCTTGGTGGTTTCATATTCTCACAATAAAGAGTTTTGAGGGAAGACATACAACTTGATGTTAATCCCTGTGGTAGCATTAGGAGATTCATGCCGCTTGATTGAGTAATGATTATGGCCTCCTTGTTAGGTCCACTTAATTCTAGAATCCAAGATATCTTAAAGCTCCTCGTATGTGAAGAAATAAGAAGAGAGGTGGTGTGGAACTGTTAATGGAGGCACATAATCAGGCTTAGTATAATTGACTGGCATTAACAAGCTAGGGGATGTGTGAATAGTGGTGAACATACTGATGGTGCATGATAATGAGTGAGATTGCCCATATTCTGTAATGCAGGAGTGGAGTGTGCCATTTTCATATTATCTTCCTGCTCTTGGCAGTCTGGCGTATTAAGTAAATACACAAGATCTCATTAAGGACTTGGAAAAATAACAAATCTTCTACAATAAGTATTGGGCTTATCACAACCAAAAATGCACCCTTGTTTCCCGTGCGTGAAATTTTTAGACAAACACAAGGATGAGTTTGCTATGCATTGGTGACTTTGAAACAATACAAGATACCACGTTAATTTAGAATGCTGATTTAAAATTCTGAAAAGAAGTATAATATTATTTTTAGTCTTACAAGGAATTGTAACCAGTAAGTGGGTAACTATATGCTCAATTTCAACAACTTAGATGCACAACTTTGTAGGTTTTTACAAAGAAACTCTTTCACGTGCTAATCTACTTTTTGAGTAAAGGTATATAGACTGACTTATATGTTTGATTGTAATAGATCTCTAAAAAACTAATCCACCCATTTCTCTACTTGGACTACTTGATTTATTGTCCCACACTCATACGGGTCAAGTCTACAAATTGCAGGTCTTGGTAATTGCTATTTTGTTGAGGATGATAATGAAGCGGCGGTTTTCGATAATTCAGGTCAGTTACCAAATTCAGAAAGGTCTTATATGCTCTTATCTTGCTATTAATGCTATCAAGAATACTTTCTGCTTTAAAAATTTAACATATTCCCCACGACCAAATCATAATTAATGTCAAGCAAAAGTTTAGGACTGACAATTGAAACAATTTGTTTATGACTTGTGCATTGTGACTTTTTGTCTGTTACAGTGGGAGGCTCTTGCACTTTTGCTCATTGGCATTAGTATAAACCAAATGCGTTCCCTTCCTGAGGGTTCATCTGCTTTGGGTCTTCCAGTAGCGACGGGTGCATATATCTATACATGTATATTTGTAAGTGATTTTGTTATTTTCCTTGTCTTATGGGTTTGCAAGAGCGAAGCTGTTTAAACCTATGTAGGTTTTCTGAAATTGGTTTCATCTACCTTAGAATATTCACTTGACTTGGTATTTAGTTTGATTTATGTGTTGTTCGTTTCTGCTTAGTAGGTCTTCAGTAAACTCTCTCATATTAGATTCAATGTACAGGTGACAGTTCCATCTTTGGCTTCGGTATACAATGAATACGCTTTGAAGAGCCAATATGATACAAGCATTTATCTTCAGGTTATTTCATTTTGTATGGCTAACTTTTCTCCGGTACTAGATATATATCTGAAATCCAGCTGTTGTATTTCCACTAGTAGGATTAAACATCAGTCGATATTTGCTGAAAATGTAAACATGAGATATAATTCAAGAGCAAAACCAATAATCTTTCTTTACATAATCATGGATTAGTATATTTTTGTCCAGAAGTCTGATAATCTGGATCTTACCATGCGATGTGTCGTCCCCACAAATAATATTATAGAAAATGATTAAATGATTTAGATTGTAGTCCTTTCACTTAAAATTTAGTGCTGAACAAATGGTTTGCTTCCTTAACTGGTAGTCTATTCTCGCTTAATCCCAATTATGTGAAGTCGTAGGGCTGTTTATAAAGTTATTCTTAACAATGTGTAGTTTGATTTGGTGGAACACAAGTTTAGGGGTTTTATTATGGCATATATGGCAGCTTTACTGGATTTATCCTCGAGTTCTTCCCTCTCATGCTGCTTAACTTGTTAATGGATTTAAACTTTCAAAGATTGAACTTGAACTTAAAACTCAAGTTTTTCATTCATAACTTGGAATTTATTTCTTAACTTTAACGCAATGGTGATCAACCTGAAGTACAGAAACTATTCGACGTTGTTCTAGGCATATTCCTTGAAGTTCTATAAATTTGTTTATCGGCTTTTATAATTTGCAGCTAATATCTGACTCCCTCCACCCCTTTTCAGAATTTGTTTTTATATGGATATGGTGCCATATTCAATTTTCTAGGCATTCTTGGAACTGTCATCTATAAAGGTACTGAACTAAAGCTTTATTGTCCAGTTCTGCTAATTTCGCACAGTTGAATATTATATTATTGTGAATAAAAGCTTTCTGGGCAAAACATGTAGCGATTTTTAATCTGTTTTATTTTATAATCTTGATCTATGCTGTGATTCTGGATCCTAAATTTGAGTGTGTTCCAAGGTTTTCATTCACCGGTCGCAATTAGTAAAACTTAGTCATCTTGGCCGCCTTAAGTGTACTTTATAGGTAAATATGGTAGTGTTTGTGTTAATGTTTAGTACATTCAAATCTAATCACATGGATATTAGGTGGTGTTTTACCATTGTACTTGGTAGGAGCGTTAGTGGTAAAAATTTAAGGGTAGGACTAAAATCTACTCCCTCTGTCCCAGCCATTAGTATACATTGAGGCTGGGCACGGAGACCAAGAAAATATATAAAAAATGAATATAAAAAAGGAGTAAAATTAGATGAAAAATGGGTAAAGTGGTGGGACCTATCAATATTTAATAATAGATTTGAGATAATGGAGGAAAGTAGTGGGTGTAATAGTGTTTTATATTATTATAGAATAGAGATAGTGGAGAAAGTAGTGGGTGTAATAGTGTTTTATATTATTAAAAGTTACTATTTTTGGAATGTATAGAAATGAGAGGGACATCCCTAAATGGAAAGTGTATAGAAATGAATGGGACGGAGGGAGTAATAGTTTGTGCCTTGATTACTTTCGTACACAAGCTTGCCGCGTATGCGCATATTGCAGGAGCCTACTTCTCTTGGTTAGCCACTTGTCATAGGTGGTTAGTTATGGCTACTAAATCCGCAAGAATTTTAATCTATCTATCCGTACTATATTATTTATGAGCGGAATAGGGTATTCTTGGTTGGTTGTCGGTTTGGTATGGTGTAGTTGGTTAGCAACAATAACAACCGTTAGATTTAAAGCAAATAAATGAGAACCGTTAGATCTAAAACAAATAATTGAGAACCGTTAGATTTAATACAGAAAAATATTTTCTTAATATCTTAATTTTTACTAGAGATCTAAGGTTGGGATCCCGTCAACAACATAATATAATTTAACATTTATGTCATTAATTATAAAAATACAAATAGAATTATATGGTTTGAACCCCAATGACGACATATTATTAAATCTTATTTTATAATTTTGATAATTTAATTTTCTTTTTTTAAGAAAATTTATATTAAAATATTAATAATACAACAATAAATATTAAAGATATTATGTGCATGGCACAGGCTTTAAGCTGGTACATTTGGAGGGTGATCTTGGCCTTTCATGTTCTGTCGCCTGCGTGTGTGCTGCGTTCATGTTTATGATCAGGGCCTTCAGCTCGTATTAAAGTGGCAGTATTAGTAATAGTAAATAAGAGACAAATTTAATATTCTATATAGATCACAAGGTATTCATGTTGTGGGATCCTCCAAAGATGATAAATGCCCTTAGTTATGGGATCCTTTAAATTGATCTATGCTCTTTGTTCTAGATTAGAAACTAACTTGTTAATATTAGATTAAATAGAATATTATAAAAATGATCTATTATTTTGTAACAAATGATATCAAACTTAGTATTTGACTATAGAATTTACCTTTTTGGATATTTCAGGTCCTGATAGCTTTAATATTTTGGAAGGGCATTCAAAAGCTACAATGCTTTTGATATTAAACAATGCAGCACAGGGAATTCTGTCCTCGTTTTTCTTCAAATATGCTGGTGAACATTTATTTACATAGTTAGAAAATCTCTCTTTACCTTCATGCACTTTTTTATATGTTCATATTATAATTATGTATATATCATTCCAAAGAGCAAGTCCAATGAAAGATGTTAAATGACTATAGCTATTTCTATAATTTGACATCAAAAAGTGTTTTTTGGTGCTAAAATAGAACTTCAACTCCAATGCTAGTTTAATTTTGCAACCAAATATTTCCATATTTAGTTAAGTTTTGTCTCTCTCTTCTAAATTTCATTTAAAGCAAACCAACATGCATTTCATATAGAGTTATTTGATGATGTGGTTAGATGCATAATGCATCCTTGGTTTCAAATATAGAACCAAGTATGCATTTATGCGTATTTGCATCCAAGAAATAGAACCAATTTTAGCCTTGCATTGGACTCGCTCTAAGAGTGCATAACTTTGTGTAATATATTGCAGTTCCCTTGACATGTTATTTACTCTGGGCTTTATTTGGTGCACACAGATACAATTTTGAAGAAATATTCCTCGACTGTTGCCACAATATTTACAGGAATTGGTTCTGCTGCTTTGTTTGGTCACACTCTGACCGTTAACTTTATCTTGGGCATTTCAGTTGTTTTTATCTCAATGCATCAGGTATTACAAGTAATAAATTATTCTTTGAAGCTTCCTACCACTTTAATTGGCAACTTACAGTTTGATGCGTTTTTTAAACCAGTTCTTTTCCCCTCTTTCGAAAGTCAAAGATGAGCAAGAAAATGGTGTTTTGGAGCAAATAGAACTTCAGAAAGATCATAGGTACTTTCTTATTCCGGTGATGATATTGAATGTAGACCATACCTACGAAAGAGTAGAAGTTGAAGTTTATTTTAACAATTCATATTAAGCATACCTCGTCCGACAAGTATAAAACTTCAACATTAGTACTTCTGCTCGAGTTCATAAATTTTTAAAATCATTTTTGGGTTTTTGTTTCTTAAAACGAACTTTTTAGTTTTTAAGTATGATAGTTGTATCCTTGCCCTAAAATTTATGGCTATATGTATCCTTTTTCTTGACCTTATCAGCAACTTAATGCCATTCACAGCCTTGGAATTTAACATTCTTTTTACCTTTTCAGGTCAAAGGATTCATCCTTCATTAATATGGCAGCAGGGGCAAATGAAGAGGTACTATAAGATCTTTAACCTTTTATTTACATGCAATATATGGTATTATCTACTGAAATCTATAATCATGTTTACTTGCATTCTATTATTACTCAGGCGAGTCACCGTGTCGGACCAGATGAAAGAGAACCACTACTTCCTAGATGAAGTTAGACAGGAGTATGTTTCTCAAACTTAAATTGCTGGCAAATGTTTTCTTGATCTAACCAAGGTATAGCTAGCTGAGGCTGAGCTCATGTGATCACAGTAATCATTATCATATATCACTTGTTTGTTTTAATTTTCTCTCTGAAATGAAGATTAGCGCAAATTGCTATATCTTCAATATATTTAGTTTTTTGTCTTTTGAGTTGTCTAAGGGCCCTGATTTTTTTATTCAGCCCTGTTAACTAACATGCTCCCTTGAAAAATTATCAGTGCACAATGTGCACAGAAGAAATTTACCACAGATTTGTGCTTGATTCCTCATATCCCGATCCCATTTAGCAGTATGCTATTCCATCTTATCAGAGGCATAGACTGCTACATATTCCATTTTATCATAGACTTTAATACCCCTTAAACACACCTATTTACACCACATAATTCTCTTATATCAATGGAACAGTACAATACAGGTTAATTTTTAAAAATAATGAATGGAGACAGATATCTGTTTTTGCTTGACTATGCCAGTGCTGAATAAGGGATCCAAAACTTCCAACAAGTTCAACATCTTTTTTCTTTTAGTTTGCCTAAAAAATTTCTACTTAGCATCGCATGTGTAAAAGAAGCATCAAACACTTGTCAAGGAGTCCAATGTATTTGACCCAAATTTGTATGACATGGAGACAGTGGATTGTAGAGGTGTCATACATCAGAGTGTGTATATATATGCATTGTTTATTTACATCAAACTGTTTGCCTTCCGCTGGACCGTGGGGATTGTAGAGGTGAATGTGCATCATAGTGTATATATATATATATATATATATGTATGTATCTGCACAGTTTATTTACATCAAACTGTTTGCCTTTCGATGGAATGTGGTTAAAATGCCTAATGAAAGACTTGCTAGTTTTCATTTCTCTATAGGCTTGGAACAGATATGCTACCCTGATAAATGTAAAAACCAGCCAGCTCTATTTTTATCAACTTTTTTATGTTAGCACGTAGTTATGTTGGTATGTTATTATCATTGATAATTTTTATCAAACCAGCCAGCTCTATTGATTTGTTACGTAAAGCAGACTTTGGTTTTTTTTAGATATCAGTTTCTTTTCTATGGTTTTCATAAAAATAAAAGTATTAGCCTTTCAAGTATCAGTGAACTCATTCGAATCTGCTAACCTCTTATTTATGCAGTGAGTGTTCTTCTTTTTAATAATTTTACAGGAAATTTTGTTTATGGTAATTTTTTGTTAATGTTCTTTCATTTCTGTTTCCTCATCACTGTCTTGTTTGACTTTCAATCTGTATATAAAAATATTTTACTATAAGCCAGGTAAAGTCTTTTTTGTTTGAATTTTGAAGTTCTTTCGGTTGTACTTTGACAACTAGTTTAATATTCAATCAGTATCTGAAAATAATTCACTCTTGATATGAGCATTTTTTTAAGTTTATATTAAAAGTGCTTTCTGCTGTACTTTTTTTTTGGTAGTTAATTGATAAAAGAGAATACCTTAAAAATGTCCATCTATGTATGCAGGGTTTCTATGTTTGTTATGTAAAGCTGTTCGCAAATGATTTTGAAAAGGAGGATGATTTGAGATGGATACGAATGATGATAGAGAAATGGAGTTATGCTGGGGCAAAAGGTTGGATCAGATCTACATCCATAGGTGTCTTGAGATTTCTACAAACCGTCCCAGGCTAGATATTTGAAAATTTCAGATTTTATAGATTCATTTGTATTCTTTTACTAGACCAATTATATAGATCACATTTTTACCTTCTTGGTGGGTGAGAGGTACCCAAAATATATACACACAATACATAAAAAATGTAATGAAGAAGAATTTTGTTTCGAGAAGTGGCTTTTTTTATTTTATGCATATTTTCTTTAATAATTTCCGAGTAATGATACAGTATTATTCTACAACTACAAGTTCACATGCAACATATTGTACAAGTTTGTCTACTCTTCCCCCCTCTTCAAAATGGTGAACTAATTCTGTAGCTTTGAAGTTAGGCGCGAATAGAATAAAACCTGTACAAATTTATGGGTAAAATACCTATAATAATATTCTTCCATTTTAAGTCGTACAAATTTAAAGTAGGGTTCAGTCCTGCCAATTTATGAACAACTGTAATCCTATTTTGTAGTTTTGTACTCGTTTTCTTCACAAAAGCGACAAATCTTGTAAAGGTTTGTGATTAGTTCTTTCTTTTATGTCAGAATGATTAGTTCTTTCTGTTTGTTAATGTTTGTGTATACTTTATTATACTCCCTCCGTCCCAAATCTTTTATGTTTGACTTTTTGTGGTTAAATTTACTTTTACTAACATTTACGTACAATTTTTTTATTATTTATAAAATCTGAAAATTACATATTAAAGTAGATTAAATATATTTTTAATGATATAATTTTATTATATAATTTATTTATATTATATATATAATTTTTGGTCAAGGTCAATTTGAACAAAGGTCAAACAAGACAAAACATTTGGGACAAAGGAAGTATGTTAGTTGTGAATAATAATTTCCACTTTTACAGTTATGTTCCAAGTGTTTTTTTTAGCTAAAAAAAGAAACTTTACCTAAATTTGCCTCTAAAATCTTGTTTCTACTTTTGAAAATTGTTGAGAGAAGAGAATGTTACTTTTTTTTTTTCTGTTCTTTTTTTTTTTTATGCTACTTCGGGACAAAGTGCTAAGTTGAGATCTATACTATCTATATTTATACTATGATTTGTCCTCAAATGAGAACCCAATTAAAATGAAAACTGAGATCTAATCTCAGCACTCCATTCATATGAAAAATATTTAATCTACATCACATGTTTATCTTTCTATATCCGTCACTGCTCCTCTTTTATCATCCTCACTCACTTTCCGTTCTTTTTTCCGGTCACCTGATCACATATTGCGATTGCGTATCATCTTACCAGCATAATCTTCACCATATCTATACATACATATATACACGCATACATGCTCTCTCCCTCTCCTTTTCTCTCTTTCTCTCTCGGATTTTCATAGAACCGGATATGATATAGAGATTAACTATGTATTATCGATCCTCATCCTCCTTTCAGATCTGCAATTCGTAATCAATACGATGGGAAAAATCGTCTAAAAATCATGAGTATGTATACAGTACGGGGACAGAGCCAAGAGGCGATTCATGTGTGTTTTGCGACGGTGACACCATTACCTATGATGTTTAGTAATAGTGCCACCATTAACGATGATATGGTACTAAACCCAATGAAATCAGTTAAGTTACCCCATCTGAAAAAACTGATGATTTTTCTTTAAAATTTGGTGATTTGTGTGTTAAATTTGATGATTTATATTGGATTTTTGGTGTCCTGGACTTGAATTTAGTAATTCAGTAAATGTAGCTACCTGTGAAGAGTGATGGTGGTTTAAATTTTAGGAATTTCATTTCACTTTTGGTGATTTTTAAGAATTCCGTCTTTTGTCTTAGTAATTTTTAAAGCGGCAATATTGTGGTGTTGGTGATGACATGTTGACGATGATTATGGTGGTTACAACGTGATTGTGACGTTTGTTGGTGATTTTTAAGTGATGACCGGAGTTCGTGGTAGGCGGTAGGCGGTGGTTGACGGTGACGTAGGGAAATGATGATTTTTATATTGATCATATTGATTGTAATGTGTGGTAATTTTTTATTAAATGTGGTGATTTTTAGATGGTCGGAGGTGGGTGGTGGCCAGAGTTACTGACCGGAGATGGTGGTGATTTTTTTTTGACATTGGTGATTTTTGTTTGACGGTAGTAATTTTTGTTTGACAGTAGTAATTACTATCGCCGGAGTTGGTGATCGCCTAGAGGTGGTGGATGGGTGAGGGTGGTATAATATTAAAATATTATTAAATTAATGATTGGTGGTAGATGGATATAGGCTTTATAAATGAATGACTATCACAGGGTTTCAATGGAGCACGACTCTTTATACTATTATACTGAAATTGAATTTTAAGTGATATATTTCTATGGGTCTTGTGGGTTTTAAACATTATCTAAACAGCATTTTGTTAGTCGGCCTTATAGTCCTTATGGGCTCCAAATATTATATTTATTTAAACTATTTTTCATGTGTTTATTTATTTAATTTTAAATTTTATCTACACACTCATTTATTTTAAAAAATTATTTTAATCGGCCTAATTATTTTTAAAAATAAATAAGAACATATTTAATTATTTTAATTTAAATTATTAAAAGCATCGACTACTTATTTTAAACTTTATTCTTAAAGACCTAATTATTGAAAATCTATTTAATGTGACCTAATATTTTATATTAGAAAACTAATCTAACTATTATACAGAATAATTCAATTTATTGACAGAGTAGTTTACACTAAAAAACTAATCTAACTAGAATACACATAAAACTATTATATTTTAAAATCGTTGTAAGGCATGTTTATTATTAAAACTTAATTTAACGTATCTAATTATTTTCAAAACTTGCTTTAATTAAAGTACATATAGTTTATTTATTTCAAACACATCTTTAAAACAAATGTAACTTTAAAATGTGATAAAGTATAGAAACAGATAGGTTGTATCTTAATAAAATAATTTTTTTTTCTACGAATGCATAAATCTTAACTTTATTACAATATCACAATTAATTTAATGATCAACATCTAATCAATATATATACTTATATAAAGGAGAAGACGGGGGCGGTGAGTGGCGCCTCTAGAATCGCTCCGTTCTATTTTTCTAATTTTCTCAATTTTTCACAATTTTTAATTTTAATAATTACAACTTCCTTGTTATTTTCGAATTTGTAGGATTTGATAGAACTTTCTTTGATTTAGAAAATTACAACTTCCTTATTATTTTCGAATTTGTAGGATTGATAGAACTTTCGATTGATAGTTTCAAATCTTTACTAACGAAGAAAATTAAATATACTATTTTAATATTATTGTCTTTAGAATTTTTACTGATAGAGGAAACTAAATATCCAATCAATTATACTTATACAAAAGAGATAACTCTTGCCGTTTTTATACAAAATTTTCGATCTGATATTTCCCTACTTAGATCGGTCTTGCATACCAAATAAAGAAATTACTTGGTGACTAATTAATTATATCTCAATTACCTTTAAATATTTTACTAATTGAGGAAACTAAATATACAATGTTAATATTTTTGCATTTAAAATCTTTACTAATGAAGGAAATTAAATATACTATTTTAATATTATTGTCTTTAGAATCTTTACCGACGAAGGAAACTAAATATTCAATCAATTATACTTATACAAAGGAGATAACTCTTGCAGTTTTAATACAAAATTTTCGTATATCTGATATTTCCATACTTAGATCCGTCTTGCATACCAAATAAAGAAATTACTTGGTAAATAATTAATTATATCTCAATTGCCTTTAAAATCTTTACTAATTGAGAAACTAAATATACAATGTTAATATTTTTGCATTTAAAATCTTTACAAATAGAGGAAACTAAATATACACTTTTTATATTCTCCTAAATTTTTAATTAGAAAATATATTAATTGTGTTTTAAATCTTTACTAATGAAATAAATTAAATATATAATTTTAATATTATTGTCTTTAAATTTTTTACTGATTGTGGAAACTAAATATACAATCAATTATACTTATATAAAGGAGATAACTCTTGCCGTTTTTATAGAAAACTTTCGTATATTTGATATTTCAATACTTATATCGGTCTTGCATACCAAATAAAGAAATTACTTGGGAAATAATTAATTGTATCTCAATTGCCTTTAAAATCTTTACTAATTGAGGAAACTAAATATACAATGTTAATATTTTTGCATTTAAAATCTTTACAAATGGAGGAAACTAAATATACACTTTTTATATTCTCCTAATTTTTTTTATTAGAAAATATCTTTATTGTCTTTTAAATATTTACTAATGAAGGAAATTAAATATAAAATTTTAATATTATTGTCTTTAAAATCTTTACTGATGAAGAAAATTAAATATACAATTTTAATATTATTGTCTTTAAAATCTTTACTAATGGTGGAAACTAAATATACAATCAATTATACTTATACAAAGGAGATAACTCTTGCCGTTTTTATACAAAACTTTCGTATATATGATATTTCTATACTTATATCGGTCTTGAATACCAAATAAAGAAATCACTAGGTAAATAATTAATTAACTTTAATACTTTCATATAAATTAATAGTATAAATATACATGTAAACTATGTTAATTGTGTTCTACACTTTTTCTTGTATGGTTTGCTTTTTGTTTATTTGTCTTAGAAGTGTGTAAATTTGCATGAGCATGCTACATATTAATTTTGTTTTCTATCTTATAACTTTAGTTTGTATTCTAATAATATAGATGAAGTTATCAACGATTAGTGTTGATTGAGTGAAGACATGGATCAATAACGAAAGCATGGATCAATAAGGAGAGAGGGGACTGTGAAGTGCGCCTCTTACCTCGCTCTAATTTTTTTTTTTAAATTTTTGTGTTTTTTAATATTAATAACTTATGCTTTCGTTATCTTGATGTGATGCCGATGTGTTTATAGGTGGATCCGAGGCTATAAAGATGAGTCGAAGGTATGAATAATTATACTTGTAATAATAGTTTCGACTTATAATCTTAATTCATTCATTATTTTGATTATTTGTTACCTTTTCTTTGGATGTTTAAAATTTTTTCAAGACAAAATTTTGTAAGCTTGATTATCATATAAGGTTTTTCTTTTATTTATCTTTTTCAGTTTTAATGTTGATAGGTATTGATTCGGCCTTAGATCTTTTTAATTAATTATTTGGTACTGATCAGGACCTTTGCAAAATCATCAAAGCATGAAAGGAAAAGGTATTAAAATTGGTTCTCCCAATCAAGAGGGAAGAATCTGCGATGGGTGGTGGGTTTGAGAAATCTGGGATTTTATCGAATATAGCTTCGAGTATAGCTGTGGAGTTAGGTGGCAGCGGGGTTGGTGCAACCTCTCCTAAGATGCTTACGGCGTAAGAGCAATGGTAAGATTCCTGGTGGAGTTATTCAAATGCGAGGAGTGGAGTCTAATGCTAAAGATTTTGATAGTTCTGCTTGCTAAGTAAGCATGTATGTCAGGGTTGAGTTTCGTGTTGGTTGCTGGGGTTGTTAGCGTCTTTGGTTTTTAGCAGGTGTAGGCGTGTAGCCTTGAGTTTTGTTCTATATCTTGTCTTTTAAGTGGTGTTTTCTCTCTAGTAGCCTAAGTCTGGTTCGAGTCCTTTGATTGTTTATTGGTCTGGATTGTATGTTACTTTGTCGTTTTTTTTATTAATGAAATTCTGAGTTATAAAAAAAATAAAATGAAAACACGGTCATGACATGTTTTAAAAGGCCGCTGCGAAGCGCGGCTTAGTAAACTAGTTAACGATAAACAAACTAATATAATAACGAAGTTCTTCTTATTGCACTAATAATAATTGTAAATATATATTCTATATTTATATATGTGCTAACAATTACATAAGGCTAACACTTCCTCGAATTCACAATACACAAGAAAACGAGTATAGGGAGTTTGTCAAAAAAAGTAGACACCACTTCCGAGTCAGTTTTTTCTTTATAACAAAATTATCACCTCAAATTAAATTAAGATTTTTGTTAAAATAACGGAATTATCACATCAAATTATATTAATTTTTTTGTTAAAATAGAATCAACTGCTCAATTGCAGTCAAGATTTTTTGACGATGCATTCTCCTAAAATTTATACTTTTATCATCACTGAATCAGTAAAGTTTCTTCCACAAACTCATCATTATTATCATCGTGATTTCTTTTTGGTCACACAAGAACTATCTTTTACACAAACTCTCAATAATAAAATATGGATAAACACATAGTTCTATCAACTTCTCATTCTAATGAATCAAATTCAAATGAAAGTCGTCTTCTCTCTTTCTTGTTTTTTCTCTCTTCTCTCTCTCCTCTTACCTTATTTCGCTTCATCTCCCCCAAATATTTATTTTGCTTTTGGTTCCCTTTCACGTCTCTCCGTGAATCTTTTCTCTACTTATACATTCCACCCTTCTTTTCCTTTTTCTCTGTTTATTGGGATTTTTCTCATGGTCTCTCACAGAAAATCGCTTCATACACTTTTGGCTCCCAGATTTCTAAATAATCAAAAATAAGAAATGGTAAATCACTTTGCGAATCGTTTGGGTATGGTTAGCTTCAAGGAACTATGGCTATGTCTCCACATCTTCATGGTGGATCTGCTACAACACTTGAAAACAATTCAACTCTTGTCGCGACTAAATTTCAGGTTTCATCTATTCCTACCATTTTCTCCGAGGTCTACTACGCGCGTTCGAAAAAGGCTCTAAAAGAGAAAAATAGGGTTATTCATGTTGAACCATCTATGAAATTCTTGCGTTTATCTTCTTTGAATTGGATGAATTGTTGTTTAGTTATGCCAAGGAATAATTATAAGTATAATTTTGAAGATGTGAAATTGGGTGCTCTTAATATGTTTTGTGTTGGCATGTTGAATATTTATGAGCATTATTGTGGGTACTTAGTACTTCATTTTAGGGACAAGTTGGTGTTAATAAAGCTTTGTGGTGGGGTTCTTTAGGACAATGTGAATTTGTTCTGAGACTATGGCATGAATGTTTTCCTGATCTAGATGTTAATTATAAAATTAAAATCTGGGTTAGGATTTCAAGAGTTCATTTCCTTTATTGGTCAATTAAGGGTCTTTGCTTGTTAGGTTTAACTGTAAGACAACCCTTTGTTTTGTCCATAAAACATATGTGGCTGCTTTGTGACGCAATATGGAAACCTAGGAAAAGCAAGTATTGATCCTTAAAGAACAAACACGAATCCGCAAGCACGAATTCGAAGATATAACTCTGGAATTCACCAGAAACATAAGAAAACTCTCAAGAATTTTTTATTAATATTAAGATAATCAATAATCCAATACAATATAATGATGTTTTTATATGTATGGATATAAAACCCTTAACGACAAAGAAATAAACCAAATCCGAATTAAAATAAAATATTTATTAAAAAGCAGTGTGATCATGTAGTAGTGAGCATGATCATGCACGATCTCTAATCTCGCGCATAAACCTACTGCCAAGTTTTTTCCAGTTTGACAAGATCATGCCATTCAGCAGCGTGGTCATGCCATCATGTATCTTCAACGGCGTGATAATGCCTTTGCATTACGAGTGCCCTTCTCCCAATCCATCGCAGCTTCGATGTTCGCTGCCAGCTCTCCTACATCAGTCTCCTCTATCTCGAAAGAACTCGACCCCGAGTACTCATAGATATCAGCCACATTGAACATATTAGAGATGTTCATAGAATCTGGAAGAGCCACAACATAAGCATTGTCATTTATCTTCCTTATAACCTTAAACATGCCATACTTCCGTGGCTGTAATTTACTGTATATTCCAACTGGAAACCTCTCCTTATGCAAGAACACCGTCACCTCGTCCCCCTCTTTGAAAACTTCGACTCTCCTTCTCTTGTCTACAACAACTTTGTTCTTCTTTCCCGTGGCTTCAATTTTTTCCTTGACACTTTCTTTAACAGAGATAATCTCTTGAGCCATATTCTCAGCTGCTACGCTAATCCCCGGAGCTTTAGGCAACATGACTAATTCAACCACGTGTTTAGGAACATAAGTATATACCAAAGAGAAAGGTGAATTCCGTGTTATAGAATGTACAACGTTGTTGTAATCAAATTCCACCCGAGGCAAAGCTAAATCCCACTGTTTCGGCTTCTCACCACAAACACTTCGAATCATATTCCCCAAAGTTCGATTAGTTACCTCGGTTTACCCATCAGTTTGAGGATGAGTTGTAGAATTCTTATTTAGAGATGTTCCAAACATTCTCCACAAAGTGATCCAAATATGACTAAGAAATTTAGTATCCCTGTTTCAAGTAATAGACTTTGGCACTCCATGTAAACACACAACCTCCCTAAAAAATAGTTTGCCTACGTTTGTTGCATCGATAGTCTTCTTACATGCAATGCAGTGTGTCATCTTGGAAAACCTAGCAACAATCACGAACACAGAATCAACGCCCCGTTGAGTACGAGGTAGCTCAAGCACAAAATCCATAGACAAATCCACCCAAATACCCTCAGGAACAGGTAAAGGCATAAAAAGACCAGTATTCTGAGACTGTCCCTTAGAAACTTGAAAAGTATAACACCTTCTCACGATTGCACCCACATCTTTCCTTAGGCATGGCTAATAATATCTCTCCTCCAAACTAGAAATGGTCTTGTCTCTGCCCAAATGTCCACTAAGTCCACCACCATGAAGATCACGAATAAGTTTTTCCCTCAACGAGGAACAAGGGATACATAATTAATTACCATTAAACTAGGAAACCACCTCGAACATGAAAATCTGTAGATCGATGAATCCTACTACACTTGACCCATAAATCCTTAAAATCAGCGTCATCAAAATACAACTTCTTCAATAAATCAAAGCCCAAAATCTTAAGTTCTAAGGTAACCTACAAAGAAGCTCTTTGACTCAAAGCATCTGCCACCTTGTTAAGAGTACCAGATTTATGTTGAATAATAAACGGATTTTTTTGCAGAAAACTTAGCCATCGAGAATGCATTTTATTAATCACTTTCTAGATGTGAAGAAACTTCAAAGCTTGATGGTCTGTAAAGAAAATAAACTTCATCTGAATCAAGTAGTGCTTCCACTGCCTTTGAGCTCGAAACACTGCATAAAATTCCTGGTCATAAATACTCCACTTTTGACGCGCTTCAGATAGTTTCTCGCTAAAAAATGCAACCGATCTCTTTTCTTAGGACAAATAGCCCATATTCCCCCTCCGCTAGCATCACATTCCACTTGAAAAATCTTATCAAAATTAGGTAATGTGATACATGCTTAATTTACACATATTTTATGGCATATTGTCCCTCATTTATCATTGGTTTGTAACTACTTAGTCCTTGATTATCATTATTATTAGTGTTTTAACTTGGATGGATGTTAAGGATGATTTTTTATGTTTGTAGGATAATATTGAAATAAAAGGAGCGAAAAGAGGAGTTATAATAGAAGACACAAGCAGAAAATTTCAAGGGCTTGAAGCTGAAGTTCAAGGCCCTAAATCTGACATTCAAGGGCTTGAAGCTGATTTTCAAGGCCTTGAATTTGGACGGGATTTTTAATATTAGAGCTTTATTATTTAGTTCTAATTCTCCTTCTAACACATTGTAAGGCTTTTAAAAGCCCATCCAAGTATATAAAAACATATGTATTAGGGTTTTATAAAGGATTGTACCATACATAGCCGTAGACATACGTATATACATAGATTATAGTGATACAGAGAGAAGTGGAGAAATAAATTGAGAGGAAGATTGGCAGAAGGAGTGAAGGGATTCATCCGGGTTTTAAAGGAACTTTTCAAATTGTATTCTTCGTGCTTCAATTCTTAAACTCATGGTTTGCATTTTTAATTCATATATGTTTTGTTTTATCATGAGTATCTAATCCTTTTATCCAATGGTTGGGTAGTATTCATTGGTTAATTATGTTTGTTTAATTATATTGTGATTTCTATTGGATTGTTAATTTGTCATTGAGCGCTTTATACAATTGGAAGAGTAACTAACTTTTGATTGAATCTTAGGAATTATAATGAATCGGGAGAGGATTTATAATTCTAGTACATGATATGATGGACACAATTTAATTATTAGATCGGGAGATTGATATGCGAATTGTGAAACTAATAATCTTTGGTACTTAATAGTCTATAGTTGTACTTTGTATGACCATGGGAGTGGCGTTCAAGTGATAATTGTAGGCACTATAATCTACCTTGGGAGAGGATTTTATAAACATAAGAAGGATTGTTTTTAGCAAACAAGAGACACAAATTAGACATTCATGATATCCAATTGAAGAACCCTGATTCTTGGATTACTTTCTCTCTTATTTATTATATAGGCTTTATTTGCTTATTTGATTAGTTAGTAGATAATCACACACCCACAAACTATTCTCCACACTTATGAATTGCAAGAGATAAAAGTCTTGGAATTGATATTGATATCAGTTCTTCCCTGTGGACGAAACTCTACAAAATACACTTCAACAAATTGGCGCCACTGCTGGGGAAGGCATCAATATTGATTTTGAGTTAATTGTTTCTTGTAGTTTGGATTTTATCTTTGTACATAGTCTTTTTTCCTCTTTTTTTTGTTCTTTTTGGCGTGTCTACAGGTTTCTTTGAGGTAGACACCATAAAAATTTTGATTTGAAGAGACATGGATAACAATTTTGGTTGGAATAATGCTCAAGAAATCTTTTGCAGTCAAGAACGATATCGAGACTTTAATCATTATCAACAATTCAATGGGTATGAGGATTTTAATGTGTATCATGTGAACTCGTTCGATTGCTATGACTCATATTATGCCCCATGTCCTAGCACAGATTTTTCATATTCTTTTGAAAATATAGCCTTCTTGAGGACTTCACGATCTAGTACATTCTGACTTTGTGATCTCCACACTTCACGACATAGAAATTTGGGACTTCACGACATAGTTCATTTTGGACTATGCGATCTCAGTACTTCACGACATGGAAATTTGGGACTTCACGACATAGCTCATTCTGACTTCACGATATAGGGATTTAGACAAATTTCTGCAACTTATTTCTTCAAGGCCTTATTCACTTTCATCCTGTTGCATGAACAATTTGAACTTCTACCAGGACAATTATTTCATGGCCTATGTACATTCTCGATGCAAGAAACTTACTAAGCTCATTATAACCTTGAGCATACAAAATAAAGCTAAGTACATGAAAACAAGACAAGTACAATGGAGACCTATACTATATCCCAGTGATAAAGTTCACTAGGTCATGTAAAGTGACATAGTCACAATGAGTAGGCTTGTTAATAGTGGTATTCAGACATGCCTTGAGCCTAACAATCTCCCCCAAATTATGAGTAAGAAAATTAGGCACAATTTCATGTCTGATAACAAGCCTAACTTACATAAAAGGAATTAAGTTTCAGAGAGAATAACATATGAACATTATGAACAGGCTTTGATTACAAACTGAAAAGTGAAAGCTTACAGATTATCTTTTTGTTGCTGAACAGCTTCAGTTTCCATTTGCTTTTCTAGATAGTTGATAAGTGGATTTTATATCCACTTGGAATGCTTAGAAACCGGCTTAAATTGGTGGAATTGACCTCAAGTATGTGGTAAGTGTGATATGTTCTAGTGTTTTAATGCAGGTGAACTAGTTGGAAGTACCAAGCATGATTTCAGGTCTAAATGGTGGGTTCTAAGTCCTAGGATTGGAGTTGAAGATAGCAAGAAAAATGGAAGACCCTTGGAAGCACTTGGAGGACCTTGCAAAACTCTTGGAAGCACTTAGGGCACCTTGGAGGAACTTAGGAATCCGTTTGGAGGCTGTTTGGAGTCCATGGGCAGGACTCTGGCGCGCGGGTGCGCGGCCAGGCGCGCGGGCGCGCGGCCTTTGCAGTCATCAGGCGCGCGGGCGCGGACCAAACGCGCGGGAGAGAGAGAGCCGAGACACGGAGATTCAAGTTTGACGAAGGATTCCTACGCGCGTGACAAGCAACGGAGTTCTAGATCTACTTTTCCTTTGTATTTTTCTTGGCGATACTCTTGGATGCTTTTGGGATTTGTTTTCTCAACTCTATTACTTTAGTATCCATATTATTCAATTCTTGTTCATTATCATGTTTTCATCAAATCCCATGGTGACGAGCGGTTCGATTATGAACTAATCGTTATCGTGGGATTCTAACGGATTTATTTATGCAGTTTAGTATCTTGATGCTTTAAAGATCTGTGTGTGATGTATATTAATTGATATCCTCGTATGGTTAAGCTTAATTGATAGATGCATCGCGAACATCTAATCTATTAATCTCTTGTGAAGCGAGAGTGGATCTTGAGATTTAGAACTTGCCATGCTAGCATAGGTTCATAATTGTTTATCAATATGATTCGTAGTATAAGATGAAAATACTTATATTGCCATGTGTGATCTTTATGGATAACTAGTTCCTCAACCGTTATGTTTTCAAATTCTATAGACATATAGGGTCTAAACATAATTGGTGTCTATTCATCTTCTATCTCTTTTGTGGATGTATGGGTAGTTTGATATACGTATGCCGACAGGTAGCGTGTATTTGATTCGTGTTATCCGATCAGATATCATAACAATTGCATATAGTGATTAAAGGTGTCAGATCTAAGCAAAGTATTTAATGAAGTTAGGATCCCATGTTTTCTCTGCATAAGTAATTCGATTCCAATTCTTGTTAGTTAATTAATTCTTAGTTTATTAAATTGCTTCATAGTTAATCTTAGTTATTCAAAACCCTATCTTGTTAATTGTCTTAGCAGTGAATAAAAACCATACATTGTTGCATAGGTACAAGACTATAACAACCTAAACCAGTCTCTGTGGGAACGAACTTAATTTTATTCTATATTACTTGTGACCGCGTACGCTTGCGTGAATTAGTGCGAACAAGTTTTTGGCGCCGCTGCCGGGGACTCGGGGTTTTATATATAGTTTATGTGCTTGTCATCAGTGGTCGTTAAAGTTCACTGACTCGGATTATTTTCTCATCGATCTTACTTTGTTTGGTGAGTTTCAGGTGTTCTATTGAACGTGTATGCGAACACGTTTGCAAGCTCGTAAGGAATTGGAAGAACTGAATATAGTTATGGGTGATCCAGTAGCACTAGAAACGAAGGCTTTGAAGGACTATTCTCAGCCAAAGATCAATGATATTCAATCTAGCATTGTCAGGCCGGCTATTGCAGCCAATACTTTTGAAATCAAGCCTGGCACGATTCAGATGGTGCAGAATTCAGTTCAGTTTGGGGGTGCTCCAACGGAAGATCCTAATATGCATATTAGGGATTTCATCGAGATATGCGACACCTTCAAGTTCAACGGAGTGTCAGAAGATGCCGTGAAGCTGAGACTTTTCCCATTTTCTCTGAGGGATAAAGCTAAGGGCTGGTTGCATTCTCTACCAGCAGGTTCTATCACTACATGGGAGGATCTTGCTCAGAAGTTTCTCACTAAATTCTTCCCGATGGCTAAAACAACAGCAATCAGGAATGCTCTCACTCAGTTTTCTCAGCATTCAGGGGAGACTTTATGTGAAGCCTGGGAACGTTACAAGGAGATGCTAAGGAAGTGTCTTCATCATGGAATGCCTGATTGGATGGTGATAAATTGTTTCTACAATGGGCTAGGAGGTCAATCACGACCAATGCTTGATGCAGCATCAGGTGGAGCTCTGTGGGCTAAAAGCTATGAGGAGGCCTATGAACTCATTGAGATGATGGCTGCTAATGAGTACCAGAACCCAACCCAGAGGTTATCACAAGGCAAAGCAGCAGGAATTCTGGAAGTGGATGCAGCTACAGCAATAGCAGCTCAGCTAAAGGCTCTGTCTATGAAGGTGGATTCTCTGGCTAACATGGGAGTTCAACAGGTGGCTAGTGTTTGTGAGCTATGTGCAGGTGCACATGACACTAATCAGTGTGCTATATCTAGTGAATCAGCACAGTTCGTGAGTAACTTCTAGAGATCGCAGCAACCAGTGCCTAATGCCTATCATCCAAATAACAGGAACCATCCAAATTTCAGCTGGAGTAACAATCAAGGTGGTCAGCAGCAGTATCAAGGTCAGCAATTTGGAGCTAAACCATTCAACTCTTCGGGTTATCAGCAGCAGTATGCTCCTAGGCAACCGTATCAACCACCAGGTTTTCATCAACAGCCTCATGTAAGTGGTGGTCAGTCGTCTAATGAAAAATCTGAATTGGAAGAATTGAGGCTAATGTGCAAGAGCCAGGCGGCATCCCTGAAAACCTTGGAGAATCAGATTGGACAGATTGCTAGTGCTTTGTTGAATAGGCCACAGGGAAATCTTCCTAGTGATACGGAGGTGAACCCAGGCAAGAGGGAAGTCAAAGAACAGGTAAAAGCAGTCACCTTGCGATTTGGAAAGGTCACATCTGACCCAAAGTCAGCAGCTAAGGAAGATGAAGAAATTCAAAATCAGCAAGTTGAAAAATCTGCAGGGCCAGAAATTGAAAAATCCGACTTGGTGGCTGATCAGATGGTTAGTGAAGTGGAAAAGAGCGAGAAGACAGTTGACAAGGCTTCTCCAGAACCGTCTATAAAGAGCAATCAGATCTATCCTCCACCGCCATTCCCTAAACGTCTTCAGAAGCAGAAGTTGGATAGACAGTTGCCAAGTTTCTGGAGATGTTCAAGAAGTTGCAGATCAATATACCTTTTGCTGAAGCTCTTGAACAAATGCCGAGTTATGCCAAGTTCATGAAGGGTATTCTCTCACGGAAGTTGAAGCTTGAAGAATTGGAAACCGTTGCTCTAACGGAAGAGTGTAGTGCTATTCTGCAGCAAAAGTTGCCTCCGAAACTGAAAGATCCAGGGAGTTTCACCATAACTTGCACTATCGGTAACTTATCTTTCGATAAGTGTTTGTGTGATTTGGGAGCGAGTATTAATCTCATGCCGTTGTCTGTCTTCTTGCAACTTGGGCTACCGGAGCCTAAGCCTACTACCATGTCTCTACAGCTGGCAGATAGATCTATCACATATCCTAGGGGTATTGTGGAGGATGTCCTGGTAAGGGTTGATAAGCTTATCTTCCCTGCAGATTTTGTCATTCTGGACTATGAGGAAGACAAGAAGATTCCTATTATCTTGGGAAGGCCGTTTCTCGCTACAGGTCGTACTTTGATAGATGTGCAAAAGGGGGAGCTCACAATGAGGGTGCATGACCAGAATGTTACCTTCAACGTCTTCAATGCAATGAAATTTCCTACAGAGGAGGAGGAATGTTTTTCTATGGATCTGGTGGAATCTGCAGTAAGCAAGGGGTTTGACCAACTGATCAAGTCAGACACCTTGGAGAAAGCACTGATGGGAGAATTTGAATTTGAAGATGAAGAATTAGAAGAGCAACTGCAGTTTTTGAATGCATCTCCGTGGAAGAGAAGGATTGACATGCCATTCGATTCTCTTGGATTGGCAGAACTAAAGAATTCGGAGAAGCGTCTAAAACCATCCATTGAAGAGGTTCCCACTCTTGAGCTCAAACCACTACCAGAGCACTTGAGGTATGCTTTTCTAGGTGATGCATCTACTTTACCTGTTATTATTGCATTTAACTTGACAGGTAGTGAAGATGCAAAGCTGTTACGGGTTCTGAGAGAGTTTAAATCAGCAATAGGATGGACCATAGCGGATTTAAAAGGGATCAGCCCTTCTTATTGTATGCACAAAATTCCGCTAGAACCAGGGTGCAAACCAACGGTGGACCCTCAGAGACGTCTCAACCCTATCATGAAGGAGGTAGTAAAGAAAGAAATTCTCAAGTGGTTAGATGCCGGGATCATCTACCCTATTTCAGATAGTTCATGGGTGAGTCCAGTTCAATGTGTTCCTAAGAAAGGAGGAATGACAGTGGTTGCTAATGAAAAGAACGAGCTTATCCCAACTCGTACAGTTACTGGATGGAGGATTTGCATGGATTACCGGAAGCTAAACAAGGCTACAAGGAAGGATCACTTCCCTCTTCCATTCATTGATCAGATGTTGGACAGGTTGGCTGGGCATGAGTTCTATTGCTTGCTGGATGGTTATTCAGGGTACCATCAGATAGGGATTACTCCAGAAGATCAAGAGAAGACCACTTTCACATGTCCTTTTGGCACTTTCGCGTTCCGTCGCGTTCCTTTCGGACTCTGTGGAGCACCTGCTACTTTTCAGAGGTGCATGATGGCCATTTTCTCGGAGATGATTGGCATAAATGTGGAAGTGTACATGGATGACTTCTCAGTCTTTGGAATGTCATATGATGAGTGCCTAAGTAATTTAGGCATGGTGCTGAAAAGATGTGTTGAGACTAATCTACTGCTCAACTGGGAAAAATGTCACTTCATGGTGAAAGAAGGAATCATTCTTGGGCATAAGGTATCTAGCAAGGGGCTTGAAGTGGACAAGGCCAAGGTGGAGACAATTGAAAATCTTCCTCCACCAGTCTCAGTTAAAGGAATTCGTAGTTTTCTTGGTCATGCGGGTTTCTATAGGCGGTTCATTCAAGATTTCTCCAAAATTTCTAAACCCTTGTGTAATTTGTTGGAGAAGGATATTCCTTTCAAGTTCGATGAAGATTGCTTAGCGGCTTTCGAGCTTTTGAAGAAGAAGTTGACATCAGCACCTGTAATGATTGCACCAGATTGGAGTAAGCCGTTTGAGTTGATGTGTGATTCTAGTGACTATGCAATGGGAGCTGTTCTTGGTCAAAGAAATAACAATGTGTTTCATGCGATCTACTATGCTAGCAAAACACTCAATGATGCACAACTGAATTACACTACTACAGAGAAGGAGCTTTTGGCAATTGTGTACAGTTTCGAGAAATTCAGGTCTTATTTGCTTGGAACTAAGGTAGTAGTGTTTACTGATCATGCCACCATTCGTTATCTGATTGCAAAGAAAGATTCGAAGCCTCGGTTGATTCGTTGGGTTCTTTTGCTTCAAGAATTCGATTTGGAAATTAAGGACAGAAAGGGTACCGAAAACCAGGTGGCGGATCACTTGTCTCGGTTGGAGGACCACGGTAAGAATGCAGGTGATAAAACTCTAATCAACGAATTCTTTCCTGATGAGCAACTTTTTGGGGTGCAAGATGAAGAACCATGGTTTGCAGATATTGTGAACTATCTTGTGAGTAACGTCATCCCTTCGGAATTCTCTTATGCTCAAAGGAAGAAGTTTTTGCATGATGTGAAGTGGTACCATTGGGACGAACCTTTCTTGTTCAGACAGGGAGCGGATCAGGTGATACGAAGATGCATTCCGTATAGCGAAACTGAAGGTGTGTTGCGTGATTACCACTCCACCACTTATGGAGGTCATTACGGTGGAGAGAAGACAGCTACTCGAGTACTTCAGGCAGGTTTTTATTGGCCAACTCTGTTTAAAGATGCCCACCAGTTTGTGTTGAGGTGTGATCGATGCCAAAGGGTTGGTAATATCTCTAGGAGGAACGAGATGCCTCTTAATATGATGCTTGAAGTGGAGATTTTTGATGTGTGGGGAATCGATTTCATGGGACCGTTTGTTTCTTCATGCAATAACCAGTACATTCTTTTGGCTGTGGATTACGTGTCTAAATGGGTCGAGGTAAAGGCGTTACCTACCAATGATGCTAAAGTGGTCTTGAATTTCCTGCATAAGCAAATTTTCACTCGTTTCGGAACTCCAAGGGTAATCATCAGTGATGAGGGGACACATTTCTGCAACCGAAAGTTCACAGCCTTGATGGCTAGGTATAATATCAATCATCGTGTTGCCACTGCCTATCACCCTCAAACTAATGGTCAAGCAGAGGTATCTAACAGGGAGATAAAGCGTATTCTTGAGAAAGTTGTGAATCCTTCAAGGAAAGATTGGTCGCTAAAGTTAGATGAAGCTGTCTGGGCTTATAGGACGGCTTACAAGACACCATTGGGTACTTCACCTTTTCAATTGGTGTATGGTAAGGCGTGTCACTTGCCGGCTGAGCTAGAGCACAAGGCATATTGGGCGTTGAAAAAGTTGAATTTTGATTTGTCAGCAGCAGGTGAGAAAAGGATGCTTCAAATTAATGAGTTAGATGAGTTTCGTCTACAGGCTTATGAGAATCAAAAGTTATACAAGGAGAAGGTCAAGAGATGGCATGATAAACGGTTGGTGCGAAAGTCCTTTGTGCCCGGTCAACTAGTTTTGCTATTCAATTCTCGTCTCAAGCTTTTTCCAGGGAAACTTAAGTCAAGATGGTCGGGACCATTCACGGTGAAGACGGTTTTTCCTCATGGTGCAGTGGAAGTTTATGATAAATCACCTGACGAAGCATTCAAGGTCAATGGGCAAAGGTTGAAACCGTATTTTGGTGAACATGTGAATCGCGAAGTGGAATCCGCGGTTCTCGGCTCTACAGAATGAAGATATGGAATCACGTCAAGCTAATGACGTAAAACGAGCGCTTCGTGGGAGGCAACCCACGTTTGTATATTGGTTTGCTTAGAGAAGAAAAGAAAAGAAAAGAAAAACAGAAAAAAAACGGAAAAAAAAAAACCAAAAAACAGCAAGTGAACAGTAACCTGGCGCGCGGGCGCGCGGCCAGGTGCGCGGGGGCGCGGAGACCTGCTGCCAGAAACCTTAATATCCCGTTTTTTGTGTTTTTAACACCCAATTCTCATACATATCTCTCCTCAATTTACTTAGTTCTTACCCAAACACCACTCCCTCCATTTGCTTACAATTCTCACCCAAATTTCCTTCTCTCAATTCCCTTCCATCAATAACCCACCTTATATATCTATATATACATACACATCCCTAGTGCTATATCTCTTCTAAATTCCTTTTCCAGCTTTAAAAGAATCTCAAATTCCAAAAAGGGGGAATTCAAGGAGCAAGTTCACATCTTTAATTCTTGGGTAAGTTACTTCCTTGGTTTTCTATTCTTTCGAATTGTGTTCTTCATTTTGAGGATTACTAGTGTGTGGCTTTGCTTTGAGAATTTCTTGGTGAGTTATTGTCATTATTGTTGAGATTGCTTGATATGACTTCGAAAAGGCCTAGAGTGGTACGTGGTCGTAGAGCTCCTCCATCTTCGGATGAGGATTCTAGTTTGGGGGGCAGTGTGGAGCGTTTTGTATCTCCGGAAGCTCATTTGGAATACAATCGTTTGATATCTAGGCCGGTAGCTAAGGAGAGAGGATTCTTGCCAACGGTTGCGGGAGAGTTGGTGGATATGATTACAGAGCTTGGTTGGGTGACATTTTGTGAGGCACCTTCTGCGGTTCCTTTGAGTGTAGTGAAAGAATTTTATGCTAATGCCAAGGCCGAGAAGAATGGTTTCTCGGTGGTTCGGGGAGTCACTGTTGATTATAGGCCTGATGCTATTCGTACTATTTTAGATCAGCCTAGACCACGGAGGGGAGTAGAGGATTGGTCTCTCAAGACTCGGGAGGATTTTGATTTGAATGACATAGTTTCTTCGATTTGTGTTCCGGGCACAGTTTGGAGGTGTCGACCGGGTACTGAGGAGCCAGTTACTTTTCCGGCTTCTTCTATGAACAAATATGCTAGGGCCTGGTATATGTTTATTTGTACTAATGTATTGCCTTCTTCGCATCCCCATGATGTTACAGTGGAGCGTGCTATCTTGCTCTGGGGTATTTTGCATGGGAAGTACATTGATTTGGGCAATTTGATTCATCAGAACATTTTACGTTTCTTGCGAGGGGGAGTGAATGTGGCTATTCCTCATGCTTCTATTATCACTGGGTTATGCACTTTTGTAGGTGTTCGATGGGCAGAAGATGAGCCAGTGCAGCTTCCCATGGCTGCTATTGATGATTCCCTTATTGTGAGGATGGTGGATTGGCCGGGTGGCATTCCCCATCATAGAGGTTTTGGTTATGTTCGTTCTGATGAGGAGGTCAGTGGTGTTCCACAGCATGTGCCACGTGTTGCTCGAGCTAGTTCTTCTCGAGGGAGTGCTGACAGGACAGGTTTCAGTGATGTCCAGTTTAGGCGGTTGATTAGGCGGATTGATTCCATGCATGATATCAACCGCCGTTATGCTGAGGATATGACGCAGGCTTTGGGCGTTGCTTTTCAGGCTACGGGTATTGAGGTCCAGTGGCCGGTATTTGGAGCTCATTCTGTTTACCCTCCACCAGATTCCCCACCCGAGGAGGGTGGCCCTGCTGCGGATTAGGTTTGTCTGTTTCCCTTGCATTATCTTCAATGAGGACATTGAATATGTTAAGTTTGGGGGTGATGTATGGGTTTGTATAGTTAGTGTGTGTCTCATGTAGGATTCATATTGCATGTGTAGTTGTAGTTTATTCGTAGTTTTGCATGTTCATGTCATATAGGGCATTCTGTTTGCATAGTTTTTATTTATCATGTGAGTCCATTTTAGTTGCATGCATATTTCATGATCCCGTAGGACTTGACTGTTAGGCCGAATACACAATATATAATCAAGTATGTATGAGAATAACAATCAAGAACACAGGTTTGTAAATCAACAAACTGAATTATATTAAATAATTCTCTCTTAGTGATGTTAATGAATCACAAAGAGCTACTAGGTTACAAGAATAATATATTCAATGTTCGCGTCCCTTCTAGGGATAACCTATCTGTGTTTATATAGTACACAGCTACATACAATCCTTATCTAATTGATACTCCTATAAATTAGCTATACAATTATTATCAATTAAGGATTGCTTCAGTCTTCTGTCCAGTCTCCTTAGCTGTATCAATATATTCTGCTTCTTTCCATCTTCAGAATATATTGCTTCTAGAATCTTTATCTTTGCACCGACAGCTAAGTCAACTATCACCCTGTCAGACTTTAACAAACTCTGACCGGCTTCTATATAAACTCTTCACCCAGTCAGACTTTATCAAACTCTGACTGGCTTCTATATAAACTCTGATATGTACCTGGTACTTAAACACTGATGAACAAACGTCAGCAATTATATCTAACAATCTCCCCCAACTTGTTCATAATAAAAATGTACAAGTTAAAAAGATAATTGATGATGTCAAAACATATAACAAATGCAGTGTTTAAAATATGTCAGAGTTTAATTTTAAAACAGAGTTTAAATTTAACTTAGAATAGAAAACATAAAAACTTACAGTCAGACTTTACTTGACTTCTTCAATATCAGGTACTGTCCTGAGATAATCAATCAACAGCTTTCTCTCAGCTCGATCTAGTTCAGCAATCATATCCTTCTTCAGCTCCTTCAATTTTGGTTCATCTTCACCAATTTGATAAATGGCAGCCCTTAAAGAATAGATGATGTTCTTGTTCATTTCATTGCCAAGTCTGATATAAAAAGCCTTATCAGACTCTAGATTGAACTCTAGAACTTTCTTATTTAGTGCAGTCCTGAATCTAGCACTATTTTTCTTCATTTCCACCAACTTTCCAGTATGATCCCTATACTTTGGAATGTAGACACTTGATACTCCTCCTCCAAGCATAGCTTTAGATCTCAGCATCTTTTCTCTCAACACTTGAGCAACATCATGAGTATATCTGTTTTTGACTTTTAAAAGATAAAGTACATACTCCAGTTCTTTCCATGATTTGAGATTAACATCAGATTCTCCAACTTTATAAACTCTTCCATCACTCATGAAGTATAACAAAAACTGCTTCTTCAATATTCTGTGAAAAATCAACTGAACAGATTCTAACTTATCAAGATTTTCTTGTGTAACCCCAATACCAGATTCTGCCAGTGAAATGTTATCTTGAGATCTGTTATTTATTCTTCTCTCTCTGTGTGATCCTAGTCCAGATTTATCAAAAGCTTCTTTTCCCAATACAGTTCTGGTTTCTGAGAATTTCACAGCTTCAAGCTTTAAGTCTTCAAGAATTTTAGGTTTGGTGAATCCTGAAAGTTGTGTAGATTTCTGTACAACTTGAGCAACGTCAGAGGTTGTCATAACTTTAGTAGAAACATCAACTTGAGCAGCGTCAGAGGTTGATTTAGCTAATCTTGTTTCAACTTGAGCAATGTCAGAGGTTGAATAAATCTTCTTAGGTAACTGTTCTTCTTCTACCAGTTTACCTTTTCCTTTGTCAGCATTATTAATCACAGGCCTCCTTGAGTACTGTAAACTCTGATCAGAGTTTACATTCTCTTTGATAACAATTCCTTTTTCTTTCTTTCTAGGAGCCTTGATTTCCTTCTTTTTGTAGATTCCAGCTTCAATATTCTTCTTGTGTTCTTCAGCAAGCATTTGCTCTTCAGCTTGGATATCTTCAATTGTAATACCTTTTCCATGTTCTGCCATAAACATCTTAGCAGCAATTTCCTCATCAGTAGATGGCTTATCAGAGATTATCAAACTTTTATATCTTGAACCACTGGCAGAGTTTACATGTCCCTTTCCAGAGTTTGATCTTTTATCAGAGTTTGATCTTCTTGAAAGTAATCTTCTATCATCATTTGATCTTAAGCTCTTTCCATCTCCTCCCTTGTTTCCACCATCATTACCATCATCCCTCCGTCTCAGAGTTTGAGTGTCTTTGCATTTGTCACTTGGTACACTCTCCCCCTTTTTGACATCATCAGAAAGTAGTACTGATGTCAACAACTCAATTGCATTAGAAATTGATGTCAGTTGGGCAGACATAGCAGTCTGGTTGTCCTCAACTTTCCCAAGCCTCTTCTGAATGTCATCAGAGTCCTTAGCTTGCTTCTTGAACATGGAATTGTAGTAAGTCCTATCATTCTTCAGAGTGAGATCTCTCAGACTAACTTCATTCCTCAAAGCAGTGACTTCCTTATGAGACTCATCAAATCTGTTGTGGAGAGATTTAATTTGAATCACAGTAGCCTTCAGACTTGTAAGAATATCAGGACTTGAAATTGTCTTCACAGAATCTCCAAGAAAATCAGCAGCCCTCTGTGCTGAAAAGATACAATCCGCAGCAGCCCATCTATTGTAGTACATATCTTGAAAATGCTCAGCTGTAGCGCGATTAACCTCTCTTAGCTCATCAGAGTTTGCATGACTCTCAAATAACTCCTCTTGAGAATGATCAGAACTATCAAATTCTTCTCCTTGAACCTCAAAAATGATAGATGGAGATCCAGACTCTCCTCCATCATCATAAGTACCTGTCTGCCAAAAAGTCCTTATTTGTGACGCAGACAGCTTCGACGGTGCGGTGAGAGCAGTGCCGATATCAGAGTTTGTCAAGAAACTCTGAATCAAATGAAACGCCTCCGGTGCGTTCTCATTTGCTAAAGGAGCTGAGTAATTGTTAGGAACAAATTCTAACCCAGAAGCAATATCCAGACTCTCCTCCATCATCATAAGTACCTGTCTGCCAAAAAGTCCTTATTTGTGACGCAGACAGCTTCGACGGTGCGGTGAGAGCAGTGCCGATATCAGAGTTTGTCAAGAAACTCTGAATCAAATGAAACGCCTCCGGTGCGTTCTCATTTGCTAAAGGAGCTGAGTAATTGTTAGGAACAAATTCTAACCCATCTATTGTAGTACATATCTTGAAAATGCTCAGCTGTAGCGCGATTAACCTCTCTTAGCTCATCAGAGTTTGCATGACTCTCAAATAACTCCTCTTGAGAATGATCAGAACTATCAAATTCTTCTCCTTGAACCTCAAAAATGATAGATGGAGATCCAGACTCTCCTCCATCATCATAAGTACCTGTCTGCCAAAAAGTCCTTATTTGTGACGCAGACAGCTTCGACGGTGCGGTGAGAGCAGTGCCGATATCAGAGTTTGTCAAGAAACTCTGAATCAAATGAAACGCCTCCGGTGCGTTCTCATTTGCTAAAGGAGCTGAGTAATTGTTAGGAACAAATTCTAACCCAGAAGCAATAAACATTGTTGTAGCCATTAGAACAGTTTAGAAGAAAGCAAACAGAGAATAGATTGTATGCAGTGAAAGTGTTTGAGACAATGTGTGTAAGTAAAAGCTTATGAAAAGTTGAGGTGTGTAAAAGAGTGAACCGTTTATGTGTAGTATATTTAAATAATAACTGTGAAGATTAAAACTCAAACGTTTTAATCATTACTACACACAGCAGGCGTCTTTGAAAAGTGTGTGAGTGGGACAGGTGTCAAACGTGTATACGCTGACAGCTGTATGTAACAACTTTCAATACACATGCGCAGTAAAAATAGCCATTATTATCGCTTATCACATTGTTCAAAACACTCAACCTCTCTCTCTCTGTTTAATACAAATATGAACCGTTTGTTATCATACTCCTTTGAATTTCAAAACAAATGTCTAATCTCAAAATTATAAAATGTCTGAAACAAAGAAATCATTTTAACCATCAGAGATTAAAACAATGTTACCTCGGCGTATTTCACACAATACATCAGTGTTTACCATTTGTCCTTCTTTGTCAATAAACTCTTTTCTCAATCTGTACAGGTGTGAATAATTGTGTGTGCAATAGCAGAGTTTACTGAAATCAATATTTAGATCATCTCAAAGTGCATAAAATCCACAAACTAGAGCAGTAAAAACTGGTTGCCTAAACTCTCATGTATAAAATAAAATCTGATTTTATATCTAAACTCTGTAATACTGATATCCTTTCATTTGGATATATCTTTTATTTTTCACCCCCTTTATATATATATATATATATATATATATATATATATATATATATATATATTTTTTTTTTTTTAATTAAATTTTTATTTTTCCAGTAATCAGTGGTTGGCACTAGTCACCAAAAATCAAAGATTTTAGCCCTTATTTCATACAATAAGTTCCTGGATCTTCCTAGGCACAACATGATCTCAAAGGAATTTGTGCTCTTTTTGGCATCTTTTGATTTGAGGGTGAATTATTTGCAATTAATAATCAGAGTTTAGACTTTTCATCAGTTAATATAATTAATTTATGAGAGAAAATGCAAACAACTAATACAGACTCAGTGTATAGGATCAATAAACTAAGAGATGCTATAAATATAGAGACAATATCATGCTGTGTTAACTTACTGCACATATTTGAGATCAGAATCTATATAACTCTTAAGGATTCATAATTACTTACTGATAATTATGCCTCATACAAATTTCTTCATTGGTCCATATGTTTCAGACAAAATTACAATCAGAGTATATCATTAGACTCTTACTATCAGAGTATGACCAACACTTTATGACTAACAGAGTTTAGCAGCAGAGTTTACTTTCAGAGTTTATGATACTGGTACTCATAACAGTTAATACATGCAAGGAATCATGAGCATAAAAAAAATCAAACATGTATAGTTTTTGAGTCTAACCCGTATCTCTAGTCGAAACCATAGATCATTCCAAGTTCATTTACCAATCTTGTAAAAGTAGCTTCACTCAAAGGTTTGGTGAAGATATCTGCAAGTTGTTGGTCTGTAGACACAAAATGAAGCTCAATGTTTCCTTCTTCCACATGTTCCCTGATAAAATGATACCTTATGCTGATGTGCTTGGTCATGGAGTGCTGTACTGGATTTCCTGTCATAGCAATAGCACTTTGGTTATCACAGAAAATAGGTATTTTAGAGTACTTCAAACCATAATCCAGCAACTGATTCTTCATCCACAGAATCTGTGCACAACAGCTACCAGCAGCTATATACTCTGCTTCTGCAGTGGATGTGGAAATAGACTTTTGTTTCTTGCTATACCAAGAAACCAATCTGTCACCTAAGAATTGACAGCTTCCACTTGTACTTTTTCTGTCTATCTTACAGCCTGCAAAATCTGCATCAGAGTAACCAATTAGCTTAAACTCTGATTCTCTAGGATACCACAAACCCAAGGTTATGGTTCCTTTGAGATATTTGAAAATCCTTTTTACAGCTGTTAGATGAGGCTCTCTGGGATCTGCTTGAAATCTTGCACAAAGACATGTTGCATACATGATATCAGGTCTACTTGCAGTAAGATACAGTAAAGACCCTATCATTCCTCTGTAGTTTGTCATATCTACTGAGGCTCCTGTGTCTTTGTCTAGCTTTGTTGCTGTAGCCATGGGAGTTGTAGCAGATGAACTATCAAGCATACCAAATTTCTTGAGAAGATTTCTAGTATATTTTGCTTGATTGATAAAAATATCATCATCTGTTTGCTTGACCTGTAAGCCTAGAAAATAACTAAGCTCTCCCATCATGCTCATTTGATACCTGGATTGTATAAGCTTTGCAAACTTCTTACAAAGCTTGTCATTAGTAGATCCAAAGATAATATCATCTACATAAATTTGAACTAAAAGCAAATCATCACCAGAATTGAAATAAAACAAGGTTTTATCAATTGTACCTCTTGTGAACCCACTTTCTAAAAGAAATTGAGCAAGAGTTTCATACCATGCTCTTGGTGCTTGCTTTAGTCCATATAATGCCTTGTCAAGCCTGTAGACATAATCTGGATGCTTGGGATCTACAAATCCTGGTGGTTGTTCAACAAACACTTCTTCTTCAAGCTTCCCATTGAGAAAAGCACTCTTTACATCCATCTGAAAGACTTTAAACTTCTTGTGTGCAGCATAGGCCAGAAAAATTCTTATGGCTTCCAATCTTGCAACTGGAGCAAAGGTTTCATCATAGTCAATCCCTTCCTGTTGTGAATAACCTTTAGCCACAAGTCTAGCCTTGTTTCTTGTAATCACACCTTCACTGTCAGTCTTGTTTCTGAAAACCCACTTTGTACCTACTATTGATCTATTCTTTGGTCTAGGTACAAGTGTCCAGACTTCATTTCTTTCAAATTCATTTAACTCTTCTTGCATTGCTGTAATCCAATTAGCATCTTGAAGAGCTTCCTCCACTTTCTTTGGTTCTGTTTGAGACAAGAAAGCATGATACAGACACTCATTATTTGTTGCACTTCTAGTTCTCACACTAGCATCAGGATCTCCAATTATGATATCAGGTGTGTGTGCCTGTGTCCACTTTCTTGCTGTTGGTAAGTGGTTTCTTGCATCATTATTGGATCCTCCCCCTTGATCCATGCTCTCCTGATTCATATGTTGACTTTCTGCAGTATCTGAGGCTCCCCCTGAATTGGATGGCTCAGAGTTTGAACTGTCAGAGTTTGAATCAGTTTCCTCAACTGACTCACTTGCTGTGTCTTGTTGAGCTTCTTCACGCTCCCCCTCAACTGGTTCTCCATTTTGTTCAATTTGAGAATATTCAGTTTCTCCAGTATTTACCAGTAGAGGTTCAGAGTATGCTTCGTCAGAGTTTGTCAGAACCGCTTCATCAGAGTTTGTCGGTACTGCTTCATCAGAGAATAAACCTTCATTTTCAAAACGCAGTTGATCATATCCATCTAAGTCATCAAGTCCAGTTATTTTCTTGTCATCAAATGACACATGTATGGATTCCATGATCACTTTAGTTCTCAGATTGTAGACTCTGAATGCTTTTGTTGACAATGGATAGCCAACAAAGATTCCTTCATCAGCTTTTAACTCGAACTTGGTCAACTGTTCAGGATGAGTCTTCAACACAAAGCATTTGCATCCAAATATATGAAAATATTTCAAATTTGGCTTCTTATTTTTCACCATCTCATATGGTGTTTTCCCATGCTTGTTGATCAATGTTGCATTTTGAGTAAAACAAGCAGTTTGAACAGCTTCTGCCCAGAAATAAGTTGGTAATTTTGCTTCTTCAAGCATAGTTCTGGCTGCTTCAATTAAAGTTCTGTTCTTCCTTTCAACTACACCATTTTGCTGTGGAGTTCCAGGTGCAGAAAATTCTTGTTTCACTCCTCTTTCCTTGCAGAAAGCTTCCATGATTGAGTTTCTGAATTCAGTTCCATTATCACTCCTTATATTTTTGACTTTGTGCTGTGATCCTTTGTCCAGTAGATTTACATGATCCATCAGAGTTTGAGCAGTTTCATCCTTCTTTGATAAGAAATACACCCATGTATATCTAGTATATTCATCAACAATTACTAGAGCATATTTCTTTCTGCCCATGGACATCACATTCACTGGTCCAAAGAGATCAACATGAAGAAGATGATAAGGTTCCACTACTGAAGATTCAGATTTGCTCTTGAAAGATGACTTCCTTTGCTTGGCCTTTTGACAAGAATCACATAGGCCATCTAGACTGAGTATTGATTTTGGGAGTCCCCTTACAAGATTCTTTCTTATTAGCTCATTTATGTTGTTCAAATTGAGATGAGAGAGCTTCTTATGCCAATTCCAACTCTCTTCATTTGACATTCTTGCAGTCAGACACACTGTTTTTCCATCAGAGTTTGTTACCAAACTTGCTTCATAAATGTTGTTGCGCCTGTGTCCAACTAGAACAACTTTTCCAGTAGATTTACTGATAACTTCACAGTATTCAGTATGAAAATCTACATGGTTTCCTCTATCACAGATTTGACTCACAGATAGCAGATTATGCTTGAGTCCTGAGACTAGAGCTACATTTGTGATGATGACACTTCCAAGATTAATATTGCCATATCCCAGAGTGTGTCCTATGTTGCCATCTCCATAGAAAACCTTTGGGCCAGCCTTCTCCTTAAAGTCTGATAGCAGGGCTTTATTTCCAGTCATATGTCCTGAGCATCCACTGTCCAAGATAAGTGTGCTCTCTTTTATACCCTTATTTTCAGATGATTCAGTCTCATCTCTGACAGTTTCCATTAGAGCATAATTTTCTCCATCATCAGAGTCTGAAGTATCTGCCCAGTCTTTGCCTTTAGAGATGAGTGCTTTCTCAGATTTGCCTTTCTTGCACTCTGGAGCATAGTGACCCATCTCCTTACACTTGTAGCACTGGATTTCAGATTTATCCTTCTTGCCAGACTTGGTCTCCCTTCCATCAAACTTTCTAAAACTTTTCCTTTCAGAGTTTGAATCTTTCCTTGAGAATCTCTTTCCTTTCTTAAAGTTCTTGAATCCCATCTTCTTGAAAGTCTTCACCATCAGTGCAGCCATTTGCATCATCTGTTCTTCATCATCCTCAGAGTCAGAAGCTTCATCAGAGTTTGAGTCATCATCAGAGTTTGATGACTCGCTTTCAGATTTAATGACTAAAGCCTTTCCCTTGGCTTTCTTTCTTGATGATTCCTTCTTGATGGGCTTCTCCTCAACTTTGAGAGCAACAGATTTTGTCTTTTTACTCAATCTTCTATTCCTTTGTTCTATCTCCAGTTCATGAGTTTTCAACAACCCATAGATTTCATCAAGATCTGTATCAGCAAGCTCATAATTATCTCTTATTGTGGTTGTCTTTAAATCCCACTTTTCAGGTAGAGATAACAGAAACTTGAGATTAGACTCTTCAAGCTCATATTCTTTATCAACCAGAGACAGATCATTCAATAGTTTGCAAAATCTGTCATAAGTCTCAGTCAAGGTTTCATTAGGTCTTGAATCAAAGTGCTCATACTCCTGTGTGAGTATTGTCTTTCTGTTCTTCTTAATAGCACCTGTTCCCTGGCATTTGACTTCTAAAGCATCCCATATCTCTTTGGCAGTCTTGCAGCCAATTACTCTGTTAGACATAACATTATCTAAAGCACTGTGGAGAAGATGTCTAACCTTTGCATCTTTTGCAATTGATGAGATGTCCTCAGGAGTCATATCTTTCTTTTCCTTTGGAACAGTCTTTTGTTCTTGACCATCAACAACAGGGGACAATTTAGTCGGCATATGAGGACCATCATAGATTCTGTCAAGGTATTCTGGATCTGTAGCCTCCAGAAACATGGTCATCTTCACCTTCCAAATCGGATACTCTACTGGCCTGAGAATTGGAACCCTGATTGTTTCATATCGACTCATAGAATTGGGCTTAACCTGTTCAGCCTTAGGAGCAGTTTGATTTTCTTCAGACATGATTATTACTGTGTTTGAATCGTAAAACTGTATATATTAAACAGCCTTGGCTCTGATACCAATTGTTAGGCCGAATACACAATATATAATCAAGTATGTATGAGAATAATAATCAAGAACACAGGTTTGTAAATCAACAAACTGAATTATATTAAATAATTCTCTCTTAGTGATGTTAATGAATCACAAAGAGCTACTAGGTTACAAGAATAATATATTCAATGTTCGCGTCCCTTCTAGGGATAACCTATCTGTGTTTATATAGTACACAGCTACATACAATCCTTATCTAATTGATACTCCTATAAATTAGCTATACAATTATTATCAATTAAGGATTGTTTCAGTCTTCTGTCCAGTCTCCTTAGCTGTATCAATATATTCTGCTTCTTTCCATCTTCAGAATATATTGCTTCTAGAATCTTTATCTTTGCACCGACAGCTAAGTCAACTATCACCCTGTCAGACTTTAACAAACTCTGACCGGCTTCTATATAAACTCTTCACCCAGTCAGACTTTATCAAACTCTGACTGGCTTCTATATAAACTCTGATATGTACCTGGTACTTAAACACTGATGAACAAACGTCAGCAATTATATCTAACATTGACTATTTCCGTTGGTGAGTCGATGTTGATTGGAGTGTGGTTGTGATGAATAGAGGGTTGATTAAGTTTCTAAGTATTGACTTGCATGCCAGAAACAAATCTATTTCATAAGTCTCATTGGTTGCTTTTGAATTTGATCAGACCATGCTTGTTTGGTGTTAGAATTTAACCACTTGTTTACATTTAGAATGTTGGCTAGATTCTTGAAAACGAAGGAGCACTTATGTATAAGTTTGGGGGAAACCAGGGATTTCACGCTAGTTGTAATAAAGGCTAGGCGTCAAATGGCTAGTAGCCGCTCATTGGTAAAAAATGAGTAGTCTAGGGTGGATGAGAAAAAAAAGGCAAAGAGCACTCATTCCGAAATTGTTGAAAAAAAAAAAGGAAAAAAAGAGAGAAAAGTTGAAAAAGAGAAAAAAAAAGAGTTGTGTTTGTTTTGTGTTTATGCAGAATTGATCAGGGTGAGCTCTTTAGTACTCGAGCAAGTAAGTTCTTTGGGGACTTTGTGCCTAGTGACCTAAGACTTTTCCGGTCTGGGATCCGCTGACCTAAAGCTCGTTAAATGGGTATTATTGCAAAATCCTTCCGAGGTCTCATCCATTGCACGGTCAAATAAGCATGTGTGTTGTGTGTAGTTGTTTTTGTGTAATAAAGCATGAATTCCTGTCTAACTCAGATGGACTGCGAAGGTGTCTCTTAAGAGTTCTTGTGTCTAGCGTTCATTCTGTTTGTAAGCTTGTGGTTGTTTTGGCTAAGAGTAGGTATGGTCTTGATTTAGTTTGGGAGTATATTGGTGAGCATCGCACACGCACGTTTCTGTGTTTGTCTTGTTGGTCGATGGGAATTTGGTCGAACTCTGTTTGGAAGACTGTGTTCTTTGAGATGTTGGCTCGTTGATTGGTTTTGGTTGGTTTGAAGGGATCGTTGCATTTTCATATTAGTTGCATACATGCATTGCATTGTTAGTTGCATGAGTAGATGGATTTTGTGGGTACATTCGCTATAGGCCCTCACGAGACCTTACTCGTCCACTAGGGCTGCCTAGGGGTTTAAAGGGCTTGTTGCATATGCCAAATGCAACCGTGATCACCTACGGAAGTGGTACTAGTTAGTTGTATATAGTTATGTTTGTTTATGCTTGAGGACAAGCATCGGTTTAAGTTTGGGGGTGTGATAAGTGGATTTTATATCCACTTGGAATGCTTAGAAACCGGCTTAAATAGGTGGAATTGACCTCAAGTATGTGGTAAGTGTGATATGTTCTAGTGTTTTAATGCAGGTGAACTAGTTGGAAGTACCAAGCATGATTTCAGGTCTAAATGGTGGGTTCTAAGTCCAAGGATTGGAGTTGAAGATAGCAAGAAAAATGGAAGACCCTTGGAAGCACTTGGAGGACCTTGCAAAACTCTTGGAAGCACTTGGGGCACCTTGGAGGAACTTAGGAATCCGTTTGGAGGCTGTTTGGAGGCTGTTTGGAGTCCATGGGCAGGACTCTGGCGCGCGGGCGCGCGGCCAGGCGCGCGGGCGCGCGGCCTTGGCAGTCATCAGGCGCGCGGGCGCGGACCAAACGAGCGGGCGCGCGCGCGAGGCAGAAACGGAGCGCGCGGGGGCACAGCTAGCGTGCGGGGGCGCGCGCGGGGAGGATTCAGGACGTGCGGGCGCGCGCCTAGGGCGCGGCCGCCTGGCAAAATTCTTGGAAATTTTCCTGATTTCGATTTTTAATTGGAAATATGGAAATATCTTGCTGAAAAAAGCCTCCTGGAGTTTATATAAACACAACCCTTCACCAATAATCACCACCTATTCCCAGCAACACATAGAGAGAGAGCCGAGACACGGAGATTCAAGTTTGACGAAGGATTCCTACGCGCGTGACAAGCAACGGAGTTCTAGATCTACTTTTCTTTTGTATTTTTCTTGGCGATACTCTTGGATGCTTTTGGGATTTGTTTTCTCAACTCTATTACTTTAGTATCCATATTATTCAATTCTTGTTCATTATCATGTTTTCATCAAATCCCATGGTGACGAGCGGTTCGATTATGAACTAATCGTTATCGTGGGATTCTAACGGATTTATTTATGCAGTTTAGTATCTTGATGCTTTAAAGATCTGTGTGTGATGTATATTAATTGATATCCTCGTATGGTTAAGCTTAATTGATAGATGCATCACGAACATCTAATCTGTTAATCTCTTGTGAAGCGAGAGTGGATCTTGAGATTTAGAACTTGCCATGCTAGCATAGGTTCATAATTGTTTATCAATATGATTCGTAGTATAAGATGAAAATACTTATATTGCCCTGTGTGATCTTTATGGATAACTAGTTCCTCAACCGTTATGTTTTCAAATTCTATAGACATATAGGGTCTTAACATAATTGGTGTCTATTCATCTTCTATCTCTTTTGTGGATGTATGGGTAGTTTGATATACGTATGCCGACAGGTAGCGTGTATTTGATTCGTGTTATCCGATCAGATATCATAACAATTGCATATAGTGATTAAAGGTGTCAGATCTAAGCAAAGTATTTAATGAAGTTAGGATCCCATGTTTTCTCTGCATAAGTAATTCGATTCCAATTCTTGTTAGTTAATTAATTCTTAGTTTATTAAATTGCTTCATAGTTAATCTTAGTTATTCAAAACCCTATCTTGTTAATTGTCTTAGCAGTGAATAAAAACCATACATTGTTGCATAGGTACAAGACTATAACAACCTAAACCAGTCTCTGTGGGAACGAACTTAATTTTATTCTATATTACTTGTGACCGCGTACGCTTGCGTGAATTAGTGCGAACAATAGTCATCATAAACTTTCTGCTTTCTTATATATTTCCTTCTGTTCATTTCTGAAATGGCTGCCAGAATTTCATCCCTTGCAATTAATTCTTCTATGAGAGGAGAGTCTTCTAAATCTTCAACTGCAGCTCTTAGGGCACTTTCCACATAAGAATCCACAAACTCCATCCTTATTTTTCTTATCCCTCCATTTCTGTTTTTGTACTCCACTACATAAGGATTCAGCTTGACTTTACATAACCCTTTCTTTCTCAAATTTTTTGCCCTCTCTTCCATTTCTGCCATCTCCTTATCTTTATGAATTTTCATCTCTTCATTCAACTTCCTCAGATTTTCTTGATAATCAGAATGCATTTTCAAAAATCTGGCAATTTCAATCTTCCACAATCTTTCTTCTTTTTCTTCAAAGTTCAACAATGCATTTATTCTTTCAAGCTCATATGTTGGAAAATATTGCCAGCTCCCTGTAATAACCCCAAATTTTGGACTTAGTTAAAAAAAAAAAAGTTGATGAATAGTAAATGTGATGAATAGTAAATTTGCTGATGGAAAATTTTTCAGACCACACTATGTGGATGATATGGAATGAATGCTTCGAGGTTATATTATTGATGTATAGGAAGAATAAGTGAATGTAAACGCGATCAGAATCGGGAGATTCCAACTTTAAATTTTGATCACTATTCATCGGACAATCAATGATTTATTGATTTGATCGTTTTGAGAAAGTATGTAGAATGAGAAATCCATGATCATACCTTAAGCCAAGGTGAGAAATCTAGGATCATATATTAAACCAAGGTAATGGAAAGATCAGGGAAGTATCCCCTAGCATTGGTACAGAGAAATGTTTTTAGAATCACTTGAAACTATCGCGAAACAAAAGAGTAACAAAATTATGGATTAAACCCTAACCGAAGGGGAAGTATCATATAAGATCATCAAGTGCAATATATAAGAGGATTGAGGATACAAATGATGACATAAGCATGATGCAGAAGAGTGACATAGGGATGACAAGGTGATGACAAGGTGATGAATCACCACCTTGTCACCACTTTCACCACCACCACAAATTCAAATGAGGTGTGTCATTGGTGACAAGTCTTGCTTACAATCACACAAAATGGATGCATCCAAATTTAGCATTATTGGACAAAAGAAAGAAAAAGAAAAACAAGCAAGAAGTATAATGTTACATGTGTTATAATACATGTATATATATCTGTATTAAAGTGAACAAACACTTGGTTAATTACCAACCACACAAAATAAACACATCACCCCCCTTATTAACCTTGTAATCAGCTGAACACATCACCACATTCATCACCAAGCAAACAAAAGAGAAACTCTCCCCATTTTTACAAAATCCCGAGAGAAAAAAAGGAGTAAAAATGGTGGATGAATATTTGATCATAACTTGAGTTTCTCTTGCCCTTTTTTGGCGTTCCTCCCCTCAAATCGAATCTCTCGAGAAGCTCTACGCAACCATGGTAAGAACTCGCCTCACCTCTGTCTTTAACCCATCCGTTTTTAATGATTAAGGGAGATAATGAATAGTAACTCTTAGTTTTTATGACTTTGTTTCCATGAGTTTACGCTTCCTAAGGAGGATCCAAGGACAATCAAGCTTAACCCAGCCCTTGTTAGTGTCTCTCAAGCTCTAAGGAAGGTAATATATCTCTGCCCTCTTGAGTTCTTATGATTTTAATGGTGGGAATGGTGATTAGAGTCGTTATTCGTGTCATCGTTAAGATCCGTGAATCTTATGTTCGATTTAAGGATGAATGATTTTGCGAAGCTTGATTTAGAGTATGATAAGGTTCAGGGGCTGTTTGTAGTGTGTTAATGAAGTATGTTGGTTGTTGGATTGGTTGGTTGTGTTTGTGGTAGCATTTAAATTTTTGGAATCGTTAAAATGTAGCCGTTTTAATGTCCGATTTTCGTAAAACCTAAAGAAACTAATGGTCCCCGAGTACTTAACTACTAAACCACTTCACCACTGCCTAGTTAAAGAAATATAAGAGTTTGTAGATCGCGTGGGTTCAAGAATCACGTGAGTTCGATTTACGGTTTAAGAGATATGCCCGTTTTAGTAAAAGCGGTCGTTTTCGAAAGTGTCATTTTATTCGCTCGGTTCCGGGAGACTAAACCCTAATATAAAAATGGAATAAAATTATGAAATCTGGACACCACTTACTCCTAAGGTCAGTTAAGGTCTCTCCAAAGTTTCATGAGCATTCGCGCATTTTTCGATTTTATAAAATTCGGGACCGAGAGGTAAAAACGAGAGGTAACTTAAAACGCTAACTTTGAACGAAACTTCGAGACAAGAACGAGGAAACATTGTATGGTATTCGACCATGGATAGAACTTACGAGATAAGTAGTAACATATAAGTTTGACTTATGAGTTGACTTTGGGTGGTCATTTTATAAGTGATTAAAATTCATTAAGTGACTTATGTTAGAGTTAGGACAGTGTGGAACTGATTTAGTGTATGATCTTTGTTTATAGATTCCCGGACACACTCTGAGCATATCCACAACCTCGGAAACCAAGGCAAGTTTTCTCATTCCATGCTGAAATTTTAAATTACTTATCGTAATGATGCATATGATAGATGCATGCTTTCAAATGTAAAATATGCATATGATGTTATGCATGCTTTCAAACCTTACATCATATATAGATGTGGTGGTATTTAAAAATGTTGAGATTGTAATATGCATATGATAGATACATGCAATTTTTAAAACCCGACATCTTATATAGATGCGGTTGCAATAAAACTGTTGTGATATATTGTTGTGGTTGTGATATAACTGTTTTATTATCTTGAAAAGAACTATGAGCGGATTTATGATTTTGAGTAAAAGCTTTTGTATGATTATATGGTTTATATGCTATGATAATACTAGATATAAACCGAGGTTTTTAAAGGCTCTAAGGATAGAGCAGTAGTACGATGATTTGAAAATATTAGACCAGGAGTTAAATTACTATTTTTATTTGAGTATACTGTCAGAAACTGGAGGGTCCAGGGACAGCTATATTTTATATATGTTGATTAAATATTCCAATATATATATATATATTATTGGATATTTAATGTGAGATATTTAAATAATATTATTTGAATAATTATTTAACTAAGTGAATATTATTTTGAATATTCACTTAAGTGGATTTATATTGAATAATAATTCAATATTTATTATTTGAATATTTATTAAATATTCCAAATATGATTTAAAAATCATAGAACCTTATTATATTATTTAAGGTTCTACTATTTACACAAATTTCTGATCTTCAGAAAAGATATTTAAAACAGAGATTCCCAACTATTATCTTAAGATATTTAAAGATAATTAAATGCGGATAGTGTTTTCTAACTCATCGGAAATTGGGAATCTAGTTCAAGAAGTTGAGGACATAGTTTTACTTCCACTGTTCCTCTAGAATACCTATAGCTGGGGATGACTCCCCCATTCAAGTAAAGAATTTCAAACTTGCTAAACTCTGAAAATTTCAATAAACTCCCTGGTCATGATTTCGAAATACATGGTAATCATCTGTAGTTTCGTTGACTAATGTCAACCCACACTGTGACTTACTCTCTTCAAATACTCTGGAGTAAGGAATTCTGAATGGTTACAAAGTTTTTGACAAGTATTTGTACTTGTGGAAAATAGGATTAAATTCCGATTTCCGTTTCATTGATATTTTTTTATAATGGGAACTGGAAGGGCTTACACGGCAATAAAACAGGTGTCGGGGTAGTGCCAAAATTATAAAGGCTTACCCGGTGATGAAACAGGCACCGAGGTAGTGATCTCTTGCGTGCTAAGGCTTACCCGATGATGAAACAGGCACCGAGGTAGTGATCTCTTAGCACAGTGGCCCGTATGCGGTCAGGGTGATAACCGAATAGGAAGTCGTCCTTCTACTAGTAGAAAAGTTACGTTACGATATAACGGCTGATCACCGTGTATCGTGGTTCCAGTATATCCCCTTCCCTCCAATTGGAGTTGTACTGCACATTGTAACGAAAGCCTAGGTGCTGAGTTACTGATAATGTGGCAGTGATGAGTAATGATGTTCCTCATACAGTAGTTGTACTGTATGGCTTGTTTTGACGAAAAGAATATTTAAGCATATCATTCTGTATACGAATGAAGTTTTAAAGGTTTTCAATTATGATATCAGCTTACATATATGATTATGCTGCTATATCCTATTGTCGAGCCATAGTGCTCAGTCTTGCTTCTTTTATGAAAAGGTGTTCATTACTGATATTTTACAGTATTTTGAACAGTATGAGATATCTAAATAGATATGCGTGTATATATGTTGGGAAGGTGTTTAAGATATACAGTATATTGAACTGTATAGTATTTTGAACCAATGGATATGCTTCAAGCCTTGATTCCAATGTTTAATATCTATTTTAAAAAGATATGTTTTGAGTCTTGGTTTATCATACTGATACCAAGGATCTCCAAATGATTACGAAGAAGATATGAGTATGATTATAAGTCATACGGTATTTTGAACGGTATACTATTTTGGGGTTAGACCCTAGTAGCGTTAAAAACTTTGATCCCATATGGATTATCTTCCTAAAAGGTTTAAAGATTTAAACTGGGATATATTTCTTGCTGAGCACTATTAGCTCATTCTTGCTTTATTAAACCTTTCAGCATGAAGAAAATATTGTCGATCCACCTCGTGTTACGAGAGAAAGGGAATGGAGAGATCACCCTTGAGTTAGTTGATGCAGGATGGATACTGCCGGTGTGAGCAGAATAGTTGCAGCTTGAATTAGTGAGAATTATTTTTGAGTAGGTTTGTATTACTAAACCTTGTATAGAATTGTGAGGTCTATTATTGTAACTTCAGGTAGAGGTTGTAAATAATAGATGAGATCCTGGTTAGTACATTTGAGTTGTAATAACAAATGTTACTTATTGTTGCTCATTTCCAAGGCTATAACTTGTGTGTGTGCGTAAGTGATTGGGGTCTTTGGAGTTGTATTATTAGAATGTTGTAAGTAATACAGTTATTGTATAATTGATGGAGCGTGACAACCCCGAATCCTGGCCCCGGATTTGGGGGTCTTACACTCTATGTCTTCATCTCTTTCACCCTTCCATCAGTGTATTTGATCTCTAGATGATTTTGTTTCACTTTGACTTCAAAGATTCTTTGGGCTCTCGGAAATGCTAGGGCATCTTCATCATAGTCTTCATCTAGAGGAAGTACATTAATCCCAACAACATTTGTGATCACTCCATTTCTCTTTGTTATCCTTGTTCTTTTAGCTACACTTTTGAGTTTCCGGTGCTTTACTTGAGGTAGCTTTCCAGAACAGGGAGATTTTGTCTTCAGTGCAACATTATTTGGAAGTAGTCTCAATCCTTTCCCTTTGATCCACTGTAACACTCCACTAGCTGTGACTTTGTGGAAGTGTCTTTTAGATTTTGATGTTGTGGCTTCACTTTTCTTCAGTGGCAAATCAGTTTCAGAAGTCTTGGATTTAGATTTTGGAGGATCATTACTAACAGTACCCACCCTAGACTTAGAGTCTTGTGTTGTGGTTAAGATACTGCTAGCAATGTCCTTGACTTGCTGATTTCCACTCTTCTTCTTTTCAGCTTCTTTCTTGCTTTGTGAGTCCTTTTTGTCATTTTCACTTTCTTTGGATCTCTTGGAAGATTTGCCTTTGCTGCTTTCACTTGTCCCATCCTTATCACTCCTTTGTTGACTCCTTCTTCTATAGCTCTTCTCTTCATCATCATCCTTGTCATCTTTCTTTTCTTTCCTCACTTTGAGTGATTCAGGAATTCTTCAATGGATTAGAAATGATTGGAGAATTTGAATTATCTCTAGCTCTTCTGCAGTCCTGAACCCTCTCTTTGTTCTCAGCATTTGCAACACTTGATTTATCTTTTCCTTGTTCTTCATCTCCAATTGAGCAGGGATCACTAATTGATCAATGGAGTTTGCCTTAGTTAGACTTTGGAATATTATGGTCCTTGGATTAGTAATGTGTTAGTGCTTGTGCCCTAGAGACAATACTATAATGTTCTTATGGAAGACATTTTTGATTATTAATAAATATGTTCTATGGATTTTCTTTCAATTATTTATTATGTCTTTATTAACTGCGATATAATTGTTAGAATAATAAATGTCCTTGGAATATAAGCATGAATTCTATATCTCTAAGTATGTGACTTAGAAATGATATTATATGAATAGTGTTTATAATCCTAAAGAGATCCCTAGTCGAGTATTATTATTTGAGGACAATAATAATGCATTAAGACTAGTATGTTTGTTGACTGATGACCACATCTCATTGGTCATAAGTATGGTGATACTAAAGTCAAAGACATAAGTGCATGTTAGCAGAACATGGCACTGGATAGACCCACCGTGTGAATTCTTCATGGTAAATGTTATCAAGTGTCATAAGCAATTCTCACAATGATAATGGTGTAATGATCCTTAGACTTGAAATCATTATATTTCTATATGAGAATTAATATACTTTGATTCTACTCAAAGTTACCTTTGACCGGGTAATGATAAAGGTGGACATTGGGTATGTTATGAATCATATGAGAAATATGAATGATAGATATAGGATTTAACCCTCGTATTCTAGGAGTGATATTATTGGCCTCTTGATTGAGTGAGACTATGAAATGCATGACCATTCTCAAATTGTGATTTGTTTAATAGTCTACTCATCGATCAAGTAAACCGGGATTAAATGTTGAAGAGGATGACATAAACCATGCCTCGAGTTTAATCTATAATATAAGGTTAAAAGGATTATATTACATGGAACATTATTCATTAAAGGTTTAATTGGATCACCAATTATTATTATTACTTGGGTAGCAATGATGTATTACTAGATGTCGCTCATTGTTTATAATTTTATTATGAGATATTAAAATTATTGCCAACGTAATAATAACCTAAAGGGTTACACATAAAGAACGTTTTAAACGGAGCATTAATTAAATTTTGAATTTAATTGAATTATTATTATTATTGAATTATTGGATTAATTAAGTAGGACTTGATTAATTATATAATAATTCGAATATAATAAATAACACTACTAATAATCAGATTGGGTTTTGGAAGCCCAATCAGATTAGGTATAGGCCCAGAATTCTCTCCATATAAATACATTATGATGTATTCACTACGCCATAAGTGCTCATATGCAATGCTTTTTGTGAGGGTTGCAAGCAAAGCGTTGCAAAAGCTATGCTTAGTTTTGGTCTTCTGCAACAGAACTAAAAAAGTATTGCATTAGACGTGAATGCAGCGTTGCGATGAGAATTCTAGTGTTGCGCCGTGAATGCACCGTTGCAATGTGAATGCATGCGTTGCATTATACTACTTAATTTTTATAATTATGAAAAATATATATGTTATCAAAATATATACAATTACTTTAAATTTCAACTTTTTTAATACTTTAAAATTTTAAAATAATTTATTTTAAAATAGTTTATTTTAAAAATTAAACTATTTTTAGATATGTTTTTTCATATGTATCTATTATTTTCTTATTATTTTCTAAATTTTATAAGTTAAAGAAAATATATAAAATATAAAATATAAAATATAAAAACGCTTAGCATAAACACGTAAATAACAAACAGTGCACTGGTCCCGAGGTGAAAATTTTGGGCGGAAACTTTCCCCCCTTGACAAAATTCAGACGGACTCCAAACTCTCTATTCTCTCATTTGTCTATCTATTCTCTCTCAAAAAACTCTCTCTCTCTTAACTGCCTTCTCACTACTCTTTCTCTCCCTCTTTCTCTCTACAAACGCTGTTATTGAATTCTCACTACAGACTCTTGTTATTTGAAATTACAGGTAATTTCAACTTTGGGGGTTTAGGGTTTTTTGTATTTATATGTTTGGGCTTGTAATTGTATTTTTGTATTTTTGATTTTGCAATTGGGACTGCAATTGAAGAAGAAGAGGAGTATAGGAAAGCTAGAGCTGAGGTTAAGAGAAAAAATGCTTATTTAGGTGGGTATTCAGTGGAGGGATTGTCTGTTGGTGGACATGAAACTTGTGTGATTGTGCCTGAGTTGAAGTCAGCTTTCGATATCGGAAGGTGTCCTCCTAAAGCTGTTCAACATAATTTTCTGTTTATTACTTTAATTGTAAGCTTCCTTTTATTTGTGTGTGTTTGAATTATGTGTGACCATCTTTGATACTTTTATTTAGTTTGATGTGATTGTTTTATTGGTGTCAAATGTTGAATTTTGAGCCGGAGTAGTGTTCATGATGGTGTGTTTGCTGTATGCAATATTTGGGATGATGGTTACTTTTCTTTTTGTTTTTTGATTATTTACGTGATCTTTTCTTACAAAGAAAGTGTAAACATTATTATGTCTTCTTACTTGGTTTCGTAATTGTGATGTCCCTCCAATCCGTTTCCTCTTTTTGTTAATACGAGGGTTGAGATTCGTTTGCTCAAGGGATAGGCATCTGAATATGCTATATAACCTATATATAGTTGTGTGATGTCAACTTTAGCACAATTTAATGCCTCAACATGCGAGGCAGTTGATTTTTGAACTATAGAAATTAGGTAGCATGAAACTGTGTGCTCATTGATAAAATGAAGCTTTCTGTTCTCTGAGTGCTTTAGTCCTTGTGTAAGTGCCTATCCTATTTGACTGTCATGCGGTTTGTAACTCTTAAGTTTTTAATAAGAGTGGTGTAGGATGGGTGATTTGGTATTTTTTTAGTTTTTGACTAATTGTCTGCACAACCTGAGGGCTTCTATGTTAACCACTTATCTTACCAACTTTAAATCATTATCTTGTTTAAGGGAATTTGTTGCAATCTCCATGCATATATATATTGTCCATTTTGGTGCCATGGATTTCAATTTATGCTTACTCTGTTTTCTGTTGTTTCAGATATATTACAGTGTCACTTGCGGACATACGTAAGGAAGTGCAGTGTCCTATTTGTTTAGGTACTCTTTGTGGTCTTAGATATAAATGTTCATGAAGTTTCTATATTATACGGGATGCCTCCTAGAACTGCTTGTACTTTTGGGGATATAGGCCAAAGTACTGCTAAAAAGCCGAATTTCCTTATTCAAATTTCTCAGGTCGGTCAAACCTGCAATCTTATGACTACAATATGTTCAAGCTTCATGCAATTCTATTTGTTAAGTTTTTAATGTGTGACTAACTTATAATTATTCTTGTTGGCAAGTCACGGGTTCATTTTATGTAAACTGTGTTGGTAAATCTGAGGCACATCATTTATGATTCCATAAACTATTATAATTTGTAACATCTAGCATGATCTGCGAGACCCTGCCTGACAAGTTAGTTACATTGACAATACATTTAATGCTAAGATCCTTCAGTTTCATATTGTTATTGTTTATTGTATTTCAAACATTAATTTCAAGAGTATACACCAACAGCTTTATAAGTCAGTTCATTTATTAGTGATCTAAGTTGGAATGACTTTTACAGGTATTGATGTGAGGCTCAAGTTGCATCTTTACAAGGTTTCATTTCTGCTCCTTACTAGGAAACTTAAGGCAGCTAAGCGTGAAGTTAAGATGGCTATGAACACAGCACGAGGGAAAGATTATTACATGGCTGTCTATTTGAAGTCCCAGCTTGAATATGCTCGAGGGAATCATCGTGAATCTGTTAAGATTTTAATGGCTTCGAGTAATCGAACAGAACTGGAAACTTCTATCATGTACCACAATAATCTAGGATGAATCTATCATCGCCTTGGAAAACATCAAACATCAACTATATACATTTCTAAGGTGCTAAAGAGTAGCTCATTGTTGTGGAAGGAAAAACCTTAAACAGTATCAACATTCTCACAGGATAAATCCCTCCTTATAGTATATAATTGTGGTCTGCAGTATCTCGATTGTGGTAAACCAGTACTTGCTGCACGTTGTTTCTACAAAGCCAGTTTAGTTTTTTATAATCATCCCATTTTGTGGCTCCGGATTGATCGTTTATGGCTTATAATCATCATTTAAGGCTTATTTAAGAATAGTGAACTCCTCCGTATTCTGTTCTGGTCTTCTTTTGCGTGCTCAGGTTTTTCCTACCATAACTTTCTAATTTCTTTCTCGTTTATCATTATAAATAATAAATAGTATAATCATGTAAATAATTACTTACATTCTTTTTTTTCATTTTAGTATTTTTCATTATGTTTCTGTATATGATCGATGTACCTTTTCTTTATTGCATACTCTGATACTTTGTGCAAGGCGGAAGGCCAGATTTATGTAGAGACAACAGAAATAATGTGCTATCATAAATTTATACTCTTTATTAACAAGAAAATTAATATGTAAATGATTGGCTACGTGATTGAATAATTGTATTAGTACAAACGACTTGAACCACTGAACCTACATTATGTACTAATAAATAGTCAATTACAATTCTAAATTTTGTCATTTACTAGTTACAAAATTTAATTTTTTCGAAACAACCAAAATCATTGGACCCCACTTTTGTTTGCCATTTTTAGAGCAGTGCCACTGAACTTTTGAGTTTGTGTATCAGGTTGCTAAATGTGTTGAAATTGGATTGCCGGAGCTGATCATTTTAGTTGTATTTTCTCAGGTGATATTCCTGACCTGTAATATGAGTGCAGTCAGGAAAATAATCTTACCTTGGCTATTAAACATATAACAAGCAGTAAGATGAAAAGAAAGTGCCTGTAATGCATTAATTTATTGCTTTCATGGAAGCTGCTTGGGAATTTAATTGCTCATACAAAGAGGAAAAGGAGAAGCAGGTCAGGTACAAATTTGCTTGTTACACTCGTTTGGTTACTGATTGCATGCAGACAGCTTCTATTTGCTATCTTGTGAATTCTATTTTGACATAAACAATATGATAGATGCCAGGCCCTTCTATCTCTGTTATACAGACACATCGTTGATGAATTTCACTTGCTTGTCCTCCAAATCTTAACTTTATAACATTTTCTTGTTTTGAATTTCTTCCTGGTTAGGATAAACTGAGACCAGTTATCACCGATATTAGGAAACATGCAGACAACATAAAAGGGTATAGTTAATCCTTTCCTTGAATTGTTCACCTCAATTGTGGCAAATTTCTTAAAATTTGGATTGTGCCAGATCACAGATAGTCACTGGCATGGATGGTGGAAATTTAAAAGCAGATAAAGGAAGGAAACATCTAGAAGAAGAATATTTGGAATTAGAAGAAAAGGTTTGATCAATTTTTAATTTGAGATCTTTTAGGAGGTGTTGAAGTTATTTGAAACTTCCTATTCATGCAGGACTTTTAGTTTCATTTCAACACAATTGTTAATTTGTTAGTATAATATTATGTTTGCTTCTACTTAAAATTAAAGATTCATAAATGTTTTATCACGTTATGAAGATTATTATATTGTTCGATGTAGTGGAGAACATGTCATTGATGTTGAAAAAGCTGCGTAAAGCTAATCCAGATCTTAATTTTGATATTGGACCCTTGAGTGCCACCCCAACAAGTGGTCAGGATGACAATAATACTCCTACGACTCAAGGCGGCACTGAATTTTAGCAATATAATTATGTAAAGGTTCTTAATATCTGAACTTGGTCAGTTTGCACGTAAAAGTTATCTACTTCATCCTACGTGCTTGGTGTTGGCACTTACGTTTGAAGAATTTGTAATGAATATTTTAGGTATTTTGTTTTGTTGTTTGGACGTGCCTCCGGTGTTGGCACTTATGTACGAAACTGTTCTGGCCAAAATTTTAATTAAAGCGTTGCATTTGTTTTTTCCTAATGTTAAATTTTAAAAAAAATGGTGTTGCATTAGTAAATATACTGTTGCATTACATGACAATTCCTGTTTAAAAAGCTACTGCAAAGCGTTGCATTACTGAAGGCATGTGGACCCCACTGCTGACGTGGCACGAGGCCCCTACTGACGTGGCATGAGGCCCCTACTGACGTGGCACGTGGGACCCACTGCTGACGTGGCATGCAAGTGGGACCAAGTACTGACGTGGCCATTGAGTGGGCCCCATTGCTGACGTGGCATACAAAGTGGCCCTGTGTTTAAGGCAACACTCATTGGTGTTGCATTTCCTTGATTTTGGTGTTGCATTATACTTATAATGCAATACTTTCACGCCGTTGCAGTAGATGACCAAAAGTGTTGCATTATATATCAAAGGCCACGCCCGCGGATGCAACGCCCATTTCGTGTTGCATTTTTGAAAAAGAAGCTGAATGCAACGCTTTTTTGGTCTACAGCCACATTAAAAAAGCGTTGCATATGAGCACTTATGGCGTAGTGATTGTTTTAGGGTTAATTGAAAAAAAATGTTTTTTTTAAAAAACCCTAGCAGCTCTAAATCAAATAGAGGCTAGAGAGAGAGAGAGAGAGAGAGAGAGTTCTGAGGGCAGTTCTTGGCTAGTACCAACTCCGGTGATCGTTGGACGATCGGGCGTTCGTGTGGACTGATTAGAGACGTGTATCGCAAGGCGGGACACGTGGTGTTCATATCAAAGGACCTCCATTAGTCAGCCGTTCGTAAAGCTTCAAAAGGTAAACGATTCTATTCACGAATTAAATATCGTTTTTCGCATGGATCCTGCGGAGGGTTTCGTTAATTTTTCTGTTTTATGCATTTTTCCGTGGCGTTTTCATGCCCGAAACCCTTCAATGGTATCAGAGCTACTTGCGAAAAGTTTTTAATTCGTTTATATGTTTACTGTTTTGATGATAAAATCATGTTTGTGACTATCATGATTGATGCGTTGTTTTTATGAAAACATGACTATTGTATTGATGTATATACATAAATTGTATAATAATGATGATTGAGATGATCATATAATCTGTATGTATACTGATATATACATGATATATTTTTTTTCTTGTTATGAGAATCGTATTCGATACGATTTCTGATTGGCTGCGCAGATTTGGTGAAATTTTCATACTGTCTCAGAATTTCGCCTAAAATACCTTTTCGGAAAGGGAAAAGGGCGTCTGAACAATACTGACAATGTCACTCGTTCATCTGTAAAGCGTTTGACGTCGTTTACTGTTTAAACAGCGATTTATTGTTTTCATAATTCTGATTTTAATTTTCTGATTTACACTTTATTTGATTTTGTGATTGGATCATGAAAAATATGATATGGTGTGATATGTTGATGCAATATGAGATGTTCTTAACTGTTAATTGAGCATGGTGTATGGTTATGGCCCTAAGACCCATAGGTTAGAGGTTTTTGATTACGGTTTTGGTTTTAAATACGACTTGCATGTCGTTCATTCTTGTAATGATTAAATATCGAATGTAACTCGAGTTTCTCTTGTAAGTTTATTAGATTAGCTTTTCATATTATGTAATTGATGATATGAAGACATGGATGCATGCCAAGGAGGCGATCAAAGGAGACATTACAAGGAAGCATGAAGACATGTGTAATTTATTATGTTGTATTTGATACCACCATAGATTGACCTTGATTTTTCCTTAGTTTGGAAAAATCGCATAGGATTGGGCCATAACCAAGCACGTTTACTTTACGCACTTTACATATATGATGCATGTGATGATGGTATGTATGCGTAGCTATATTGATGCATGTTTTAATTAGATTAAACATGTATGTATTAGATACATCACCCAAGCCATGCTTGCTAAACAAGATAAAATCTGTAACGATTCAAGATTTTAAAATTGAACAAAACGAACATGAGATTCCTGTGTTTATGAAACACGGAAATAAGTATGAATTTTCGATTTTTTGATATGGGGCGATTTTGACAAAATACAAGCAGCGCTTGTAAGAAAGGCGGATTTTAAGTGAGACCACTGTGACTCCTCCGTTGGACTGGAAATCAAACCATTGATGAATTTTGAATTGAAGTACTTAGTTCAAGGAAAAATTGGGAATCTCTTGATGATGGGATCATGGTCGTTTTAATAATAAAATCCCTAAATTTAAAATATTAAGTCACTTAGATGCCTTCCAATGGGTAACACTCGTCAAGACCTAGATCGAGAAAGAGTGGGTTCGCCAAAGCGAAGCACTCCAATCTATCGTGGTAAGGCGCGATGAAGTAAATGTGATACTTAACTGTTAGACCATTGGGTTAGACTTAACTAAGTTACCACAATAGGATTGTGAACTTAGAGGCATGGGGTTTTGTATGATTTATTGGATAAATGTGGACAAATGTTGTTCTTCCAGACTTTCCAAGAGTTATATATGATATAATTGACAAGAGTTGTCTACCTAAATAAATCATGTTTTGGGAGTAAAGCCAAAGCTGACCTTAAGCATGACGAAATATGGATCTTGGCTCACTAGAAGGATTTAGAGTAATGCCTTCCGAATTAATAGTTAGGGCTATTGATTTGATAAAAATAGTGGGAGATATATATTGTGAATATATATGGATAATCACTTGAACATAATTTAATAAATCTGCAACTAACTTATTTTATGCATTTTAACATTGTAGATATCTTAATGGCAAACTCAAACAATTTCTCTGTGCGATCAGTCCTTGAGAAGGAAAAGCTGACAGGAACCAACTTCCTTGATTGGCAAAGGAATTTGAGGATTGTCCTCAGGCAGGAGCGAAAGCTTTATGTCCTTGATATTCCTCACCCTGGACCTCTTGCTGCTGAAGCAACTGAGGCTCAACAAAGTGCTTATCAGAAGCATCTTGATGATTCTACGAATGTCTGTTGTTTGATGCTAGCGACTATGAGTCCTGAGCTTCAGAAACAACATGAGCGCATGGACGCTTATGACATGATAGAGCACCTCAAAAGGATGTTTGAGGGTCAAGCTCGTCAAGAGAGGTTTGATGTAAGCAAAGCGTTGTATGCATGCAAACAGGGAGATCGTGACCCGGTTGGACCGCATGTTCTAAAGATGATAGGGTATTTAGAAACCCTTGAGAATTTGGGTTACCCGGTTTTACCGGAACACCAAGAAGATTTGATTTTGCAGTCTTTGAACAACAACTACACTCAATTTGTTATAAACTATATTATGAGTGAGATAGACAAAACACCTACCGAACTATTGGCATTATTGAGGACTGATGAGACCAATATGTCAAAGGCTAACCCTGCTCCCATAATGATGGTGAATAAAGGGAATGTCAAAGGAAAGGGGAAATGGAAAGGCAAGAAGAAGATTGGATCTAAATCTGCTAATTCAAAACCTTCTTTCAAAAAGGCTTTGAAGCCTACTGGAGGTGTTGCAAAAGGTGCTGCAAAGGGTGATGTATGTCACTTTTGCAAGAAGCCGGGTCATTGGAAGCGAAACTTTCAAGCTTATTTGGAGGATCTGAACCTGAAGGCAATGAAGTATGTGAATATTTCTAATTCAGGTATGTATGTTATAGAAGTCAATTTGTCTACTTCTACATCATGGGTATTAGATACTGGATGTGGTTCTCACATTTGTATAAATGTGCAGGAACTGCGAAGGAGTAGGACTTTGGCAAAAGGAGAAGTCGACCTACGCGTTGGCAATGGAGCAAAGGTTGCTGCTTTGGCTATAGGGACTTATAATTTATCGTTGCCCACTGGGCTTATTTTAGAACTTGAGAACTATTTTTACGTGCCTGCGATTTGCAGAAACATTATTTCTGTTTCTTGTTTGGACAAGAAAGGTTTTTCCTTTACAATTCAGAACAATAGTTGTTCCTTTGGTTTGAATAATGTAACCTATGGGGTTGCACATTTATTTAATGGTTTATATGTTCTTGATCTTGATATTCCTGTCTATAATGTAAATAATAAACGTATTAAAGCTAATGACTCAAATCAAACATACCTCTGGCATTGTCGTTTAGGCCATATAAATGAGAAACGCATTTCCAAGTTACATAAGGATGGATACTTGGATAAATTTGATTTTGAATCATACGAAGAATGCGAATCTTGTCTCATTGGAAAAATGACTAAAGCTCCTTTTACTGGTATTGGTGAGAGGGCCACCGAACGATTAGAACTTATACATAGTGATGTATGTGGTCCAATGCGTACGATGGCAAGAGGTGGCTTTCACTACTTCATAACCTTTACTGATGATTTTAGTAGATACGGATATGTGTATCTTCTGAAGAACAAATCTGAATCATTTGAAAATTTTAAAGAGTATAAGGCAGAAGTAGAAAAGCAAATAGGCGGAAGTATTAAAACTCTACGATCTGATCGTGAAGGTGAGTACCTAAGCTTAGAATTTAAGAATTTCTTAAAGGAGTGTGGTATTGTATCACAACTCACACCTCCTGGAACACCACAGTGGAATGGTGTATCTGAAAGGAGAAATCGTACCTTGTTGGACATGGTGCGATCGATGATGAGTCTAGCGGATCTTCCAATTAGTTTCTGGGGTTATGCTCTGGAAACAGCTGCACACACACTTAACCGAGTTCCTACTAAATCGGTTCAAACTACACCATATGAGATATGGACTGAGAAACGTCATAGCATGTCCTTTTTGAAAGTATGGGGATGCGAAGCGTTTGTGAAACGTTTAGTCACTGACAAGCTAGGACCGAAATCAGACAAATGTAATTTTGTGGGATACCCAAAAGAAATTAAAGGGTGTTATTTCTATAATCATACCGAGAGCAGAGTGTTTGTTGCTCGTACTGCTGTATTTCTTGAAAGAGAACTGTTATCTAAGAAAAACAGTGGGAGTATGATAGATCTCGATGAAGTTCGAGAACCACAGAATGACATTGAACCAGAGTTGGAACATGAGCAAGAAGTACATGAAAATGTTACTGCTCAAGAAACACAGGTTGTTCGTAGATCTGGTAGGATTCGCCACGAGCCTTAGAGATATTATGGATTTCTCTTAACTCAGACTAGCGATGTAATGCTTATGGATGAAGATGAGCCTCTTACCTATCAGGATGCTATGAATAGTCCAGATTCTGAGTGATGGCTGGAAGCTATGAAATCTGAGATGGATTCCATGTATGAAAACAAAGTATGGACTTTGGTTGAACCACCTGAAGGGGTAAAACCTATTGGGTGCAAATGGGTTTTCAAGAAGAAAACATACATGGATGGTAATGTAATGACCTACAAAGCAAGATTGGTGGCGAAAGGTTTCAAACAAATTCATGGTATTGACTATGATGAAACTTTCTCACCAGTAGCTATGGTCAAGTCCATCAGGATTTTGCTTGCGATAGCATCTTACTATGACTATGAAATCTGGCAAATGGATGTCAAAACCGCTTTCTTAAATGGGAGCTTAGAAGAGGATGTGTATATGATACAACTAGAAGGTTTTGTCGATCCGAGATTTGCTAGAATGGTCTGTAAGCTACTACGATCTATTTATGGATTGAAGCAGGCCTCACGGAGTTGGAACATTCGTTTTGATATAACAGTCAAAGAGTTTGGCTTTATTCAAAATGAAGATGAGCCTTGTATTTACAAGAAGGTTAGTGGGAGCAAAGTGGCATTCCTAGTACTATATGTTGATGATATATTATTAATAGGGAATGACATACCTTCTCTTCAGGCTGTTAAGACTTGGTTGGGAAAAAGTTTCTCAATGAAAGACTTGGGCGATGCTACCTATATATTAGGGATCAAGATCTATAGAGATAAATCTAGAAGATTAATCGGCTTAAGTCAGAGTACATACATTGACAAAGTATTGCATCGTGTTAGATCAGAATTCAATGATCGTCAGAAGCTAGACTCAACTGATCAGGATTGCTGACGTCATCAGTATTGCATGGTCATCAGTATTTGATCAAGCGTCAGTATCTTATTGATCATCAGGATTCCTACTCAGACTATGATCAAGTTTGATCATCAGGACTTGAAGCTGATCAGGATTCCTACTTCGAGTTATATTTGGAGTCTAGATAAACATGGAAGTTTGTTCCTGGTTTGTAGAATGCAGCTATCGATTAAAGATATGTTTCTATCTTTGTTATGATTAGGACTTATCTTGTTATTGATAGAGAAGCTGTGTGCACTATATAAACACAGTTTTGGTTTCGATTTATGTATTCATTCGAGAGAGAACATAATCGAAGAGAAGCTCTTAAGAACAGAATTTCTTGAGAGAGTTTTTGTAAGCTAGCAGCTCTTAAGAACATCAGAATTTCTTAAGAGAGTTTGTAACAGTTTTATATCAAAGTTAATAAAGCTGTTATTGTTATTGTTATTGATCTTTCATATTTGTGTTATATAAAGTCGAGAATCTTATACAATTGTATTCAACCCCCTTCTACAATTATTATTTACTGGGCAACAATTGGTATCAGAGCAAACTGATTTAATTCTGAATCAGATACGATCTAAAGATGTCGACAACCAAGTATGAAAGCATGAAGATTCCCATCTTGAAGATATCAGAATATCCTACATGGAGGGTAAAGATGTTGATGTACCTGGAGGCTATGGATCCTGACTACTTGGACAGGATTCGTGATGGACCATATATACCAACAAAGTTCGTAGAACGAACAGATACAGTACCAGAACATTATGTGGTCAAAGCTAAAGCTGAATGGACTCCAGAAGAAAAAGCTCATGTACTCAGGGAACCAAAGATAAAGAATATCTTGCATAATAGCCTTGATGCTGTCATGTCAAACAGAGTGATTGCATGCAAGTCTTCAAAAGAAATCTGGGATACTTTGGAAACTCAGTGCCAGGGATCTGCATCTGTTAAGAAAAACAGAAGGGCTCTATTGATTCAAGAATATGAGCAATTCGATGCAAGACCTGAAGAGAGCCTGACTGATCTATATGATAGATTTCTGACACTATTGAACAGCTTATCCTTAGTTGACAAAGTATATGAAACTGAAGATTCAAACACCAAATTTCTTAGAGCTTTACCTGAAGAATGGGATACTCAGACCTCAATCATTAGACACCAGTATGATCTGAACATTGTGTCTCTTGATGAGATCTATGGGATGCTAAGAACTCATGATCTTGAAGTTCAACAGAGAAAGAACAAGAAAAGCAGCAAGGCAAAGTCAATTGCTTTGAATGTAGAAGCAAAATCAAAAGGGAAAGCTATGGAGGTCTCTAGAAGGAAAGCAAGAGAAGCTGAGTCAGATCCTGACGACTCTTCATCAGATACTGATGGCAATCCTGATGCCAATACTGGTGATGAATCTTCTGATTCAGACATGGAAGAGATGGTTGCTATGATTGTCAGAAACTTCAGAAGGATGAAGTTCAGGAAGAATAGAAGACAAGGCAACTTTCAGAAAAAGACCTTCAAAGCAGACAAAGACAAGTATATCAAAAAGGACAACAAGGGTAGCAAATTTGACAAGTCAAAGGTTAGATGCTACAAGTGTAATGGTATGGGTCACTTTGCTTCTGAATGCAACAAGACAAAGGCACTCATCACATCAAGCAAGGATTGGATGGACTCTTCCTCAGAATCTGATACTGAGGTAGTCAACTATGCGTTAATGGCCAATGCTGATGTAATTGCTGCTCCTGATGATAAGGTACTAAATACTATCTTTGATTTTGATACTGACAATGCTTCTGAGTTAAGACGTTTTCTAAAGTCATTACATATTAGCTTTAGAAGTCAAACTGCTGAGAATACTAGAATCTTTTCTGAGATGTCTGACCTTAGAAAAAGGAATGAGATATTAGAAGCTGAATTTTCTCGTATGCAAGAAGTACAAAAAGAATGTGATAATGCTAAACACATGCACTTAGAGATGACATCTAAATGTACTTCCCTTGAAAAAGAACTTGATTATGCTAATGAGAAAATCAGAACCTGGACAGACTCTGGTAGGAAATTTCATGAGATTAATACCTCTAAGAATTGGAAAGAGTGTCTAGGATATAAGTCAGATGAGGATAAGAAATTGAAAGAGAAAATTGTCATTGATGAGACAGTCAGTCCAAAGACCTATAGACATGTTATAGACTCAACCAAATCTAAGATTACTCCTGTTAATTTTGTTATTGGTAAGGATTCCAATTCTACTTTTGAAAAGGGATCTTCTTCTACTCAAGGAATTAAAATCGTTAAGTCTAAACCTGTCTTGAATAAAGTCATTAAGAATGTAGGTCTATTGTCTCAGAAACAGCTTAAGGATAAAATCTGTGAGGTTACAGATAAGAAAAAGGAAGCTACTGTTAAGAGAAACAGGAATGGTAAAATTGGGATCAATAAAGAAAATGGTTATAAGTATATCCCAAATGCACCTAGAAAGAGTTGTTTTAACTGTGGTAACTCTAATCATCTTGCTATTGATTGTAAAAAGAGTAAGAAGAAAATTGCTGAAATTCCTAAGTCTGATGTTAGGAATAGATCAGTATTTTACAAACCACAGAATTCCCGTTTTCATTGTGGTAGTCTATGGCATTCTATTTATACATGTAAAGAGTATCATGATTTGTACTATAACTTTTATGATCCATTACCTAAGTTTGAAAGTAGTACAAAGTCTGATAGGACTGAAAATGTCATAGTGAAGCATGCTTTTGTTAATACTGATACTGACAAAGCAAATCCTGATGGAGTAAATCCTGTCAGGACTGCTAAAGTCAAAAAGTCTTCTGCTGTTAAATTTAATAAAATGCATGAACAAGGAATCCAACAAGTGTGGGTTCCTAAACATTCTGACTAGTGTTTTATTATTCTGATGCAGGGTAAAAGGAAAAATGTGTTAGTCATGGATAGTGGATGTTCTGTGCACATGACTGGAAACAAAGCCCTGTTATCAGAATATGAGGAAAAAGCTGGCCCAACTGTGTCTTATGGAGATGGCAACATTGGACAAACCTTGGGATATGGCAATATAATCATTGGAAATGTCATCATTGAAAAAGTAGCTCTAGTGAAGGGACTAAAACACAACTTGTTGAGTATTAGTCAAATCACTGACAGAGGTTATCATGTCAATTTCTATTCCACACATTGTGAAGTAGTCAGTAAAGCAACAGGAAAGATAGCACTAACTGGCTACAGGCATGGTAACATATATGAAGCCAACATTCTCTCAGATACTGATAGCTCCCCTACATGTTTCATCAGTAAAGCTTCAGTAGATGAAAGTTGGAATTGGCACACGAAGCTTTCTCATCTCAACTTCAGCAACATCAATGAGTTGGTTAAGAAAGAGTTAGTAAGAGGATTACCTAATGTCTTGTATACACCTGATGGACTCTGTGATGCATGCCAAAAAGCAAAACAAAGAAGGACATCATTCCAGAGTAAATCAGAATCCTCTATTGAAGAACCATATCACATGCTACATCTTGATCTGTTTGGTCCAGTCAACATCATGTCCATCAGTAAGAAAAGGTACACTCTTGTAATTGTTGATGAATATTCTAGATTCACCTGGGTGTATTTTCTGCACAGAAAAGATGAAACTCCTGAAGTTCTGTTGGATCATGTGAGAATGATTGAGACAACCACAAAGTACAAAGTCAAGATTCTTAGAAGTGATAATGGTACTGAATTTAAGAATTCAAAGATGGAAGAGTTCTGCAAATATAAAGGAATCATTCAACAATTCTCTGCTCCTGGCACACCTCAGCAAAATGGAGTAGTAGAAAGGAAGAATAGAACTCTTATTGAAGCTGGCAGAACTATGTTAGAAGAAGCTAAATTACCTACATATTTCTGGGCAGAAGCAGTCAACACAGCATGCTATACACAAAATCTCACATTGATAAACAGGCATGGTGTCACTCCTTATCAGTCACTCAAGGAGAAGAAACCAAGTCTGAAGCATTTGCATGTGTTTGGCTGTAAATGTTTTGTTCTCAGAACTCATCCTGAACAGCTAGGGAAATTTGAAACAAAGGCTGATGAAGGAATATTCATAGGTTATCCTACATCAAGAGCCTTCAGAGTTTTTAATTTGAGAACAAGAACTGTCATGGAGTCAATTCATGTATCTTTTGATGATAAGAAGATAACTGGAATCATTGAAGACTCGCATGATAGATTGTTATTTGAAAATGAAGCTTCCAAGGAATCTGAAGAAAGTGAATCAGATCCTGTCAATTCATCAGATACTGATGGGTCACCAAATCCTGATGACTCGCCAGGTACTGATGGTGCTAATACTGATGATGCAAACAACAGTAATACAACTAGTAGTGCTAATGTTGAGGGGGAGCAACGGCATTCAACTACAAGTTCAGAGTCAACTCAATCATCAGGACAGAATTCTTCAGATACTGATTCAAGTGAAGATCCTGATAACACATCAGGAGGGCATAGCAATAATTCAGGGAGAGCTTCAAATCAATCAAATTCTTTCAATCAAGATAACACCAATCCAGGGGGAGCATCTACTTCAAGAAACAATTTGACACCAGCAAGGAAATGGACAAAAGATCATTCTCCTGATTTGATAATTGGAGATCCTGATGCAGGTGTTCAAACAAGAAGTGCAACTCAGAATGAATGTCTATACAATAACTTTCTATCCAAGGAGGAGCCTAAGAAAGTTGAAGATGCACTTAAAGATGCTGATTGGGTTACTGCAATGCAAGAAGAACTGAATGAATTTGAAAGGAATGAAGTCTGGAAACTGGTACCAAGACCAAAGAATAGATCAATTGTTGGTACAAAGTGGATTTTCAAGAACAAGACTGATTCTGATGGAGTCATTATCAGAAACAAAGCTAGACTAGTTGCAAAGGGGTATTCCCAACAAGAGGGAATTGACTATGATGAAACTTTTGCTCCTGTTGCAAGACTAGAAGCCATCAGGATATTTCTTGCTTATGCAGCACATAAGAAATTCAAGGTTTTCCAGATGGATGTTAAAAGTGCTTTCTTAAATGGTGAACTGGAGGAAGAAGTTTATGTTGAACAACCTCCTGGTTTCATTGATCCTAAATATCCAGATCATGTCTACAGACTTGATAAAGCACTTTATGGACTAAAGCAAGCTCCAAGAGCATGGTATGAAACCTTAGCTCAATTCTTACTGGAAAGTGGATTCAAAAGAGGTGCAATTGATAAAACTCTATTTTATTTGAATCATGGTAAGGAGTTGCTGTTAGTTCAGATTTATGTTGATGATATCATTTTTGGGTCAACAAACAATAAGCTGTGTGAAAAGTTTTCCAAGCTTATGCAGTCAAGATATCAAATGAGCATGATGGGAGAAATGAGTTACTTTCTGGGTCTTCAAGTTAAACAGACTGATGAAGGGATTTTTATTAATCAGTCTAAATACACAAGGAATTTACTGACAAGGTTTAACATGCAAGATAGTACTCCTGCTTCAACTCCCATAGCTACAGCTACCAAACTTGATCCTGATCAAGGTGAAGAGGTAGATGTAACTCACTACAGAGGAATGATTGGCTCTTTATTGTATCTCACTGCCAGTAGACCAGATATCATGTTTGCAACCTGTCTATGTGCAAGATTTCAAGCAAAACCTAGAGAACCACATCTGATTGCAGTCAAGAGAATTTTCAGATATCTCAAAGGCACTCCTTCACTTGGCCTTTGGTATGCAAGGGAATCAGATTTTGGGTTGTGTGGTTATTCAGATGCTGATTTTGCAGGATACAAAATAGACAGGAAAAGTACTTCAGGAAGTTGTCAGTTTTTGGGTGGAAGACTAGTTTCATGGTTCAGTAAAAAGCAGAAATCTATTTCCACTTCAACTGCAGAAGCTGAGTACATTGCTGCAGGAAGTTGTTGTGCTCAGATAATGTGGATGAGAAATCAGTTGTTAGATTATGGCCTGTCATACTCAAAAATCCCTATTTATTGTGATAACCAAAGTGCTATTGCAATGACAGGAAATCCAGTTCAGCATTCTCTTACCAAACACATCAGTATCAGATATCACTTTATAAGAGAACAGGTTCTGGAAGGAACAATTGAACTTCACTTTGTTCCTACTGATCAACAACTAGCTGATATATTCACCAAGCCACTGCCTGAAGCTACTTTCAATAAGTTGGTGAATGAACTTGGAATGATGAATTTTGAGAATTTCTGAGGAAAAGCTACAGAGAGGAAATCCTGATAACTGTCAAATCCTGATGGTTATTCAGAAAGGTATGTATCTTTGATCAAATCCTGATAGGACTCAATCCTGACAGGAATTCAATTGGTCAAATCCTGATGCTTAGATATTGAAGCTGGTATGAAAACCAGAGGTTCTAATTTGTCATTAACACTCCTGGTAAACTCTGGACAATTAGATTATTACTTAGTCTTTGATTAAGTTTTCAGTCTTAATTATCAATTTCAATTTCATTATTATCAGAGTTTATTATTTATCATCTCTATATCACTATGAGTGTTACTAACAAATTTTGCAGGCAAGTACAGGAAGAAAACAGTTGAGAAAATAGATAATTTTCATTAATTCTTGAATATCAATTACAAATGAAAATTGGAAATTACATATTTGTTTTCCTAGTCTATTTTCTACTCAGGAACTCGTGCTTTACAGATAAGCATGAACACGTGCCCTGCAAATTAGCATGAATGCTCCTGAGCAGCTTCACAGTCCATCAGGATTGGAAGATTTCTATGTCCATCCTTAAAGGACAATAAGAGGAGCAGATGCACTTGAAGGTGGCTCGTCCCCTTGATCACCGGAACTTTTCCGTGCTTCCAACTTGCAAGACATACAAGCATCACGGATCTTTCTATTTCTCTCAAGCTCTCGCTCGAGTTCCTCATCATCTTCATCATCACCGTCTTCTGGCTCTTCTTCATCGACGATGACTAGGTTGTGAAGAGGATTCCAGTCAGGATTAACCTGCTGGAAGTTATGGAGAAGGACTTCAGCCATTGCGTTGATAAATGCTTCATGTTCCTGAGGGTCAGGAACAGGTTGTGGTTCTTCGTGCTCTGCAATCTCAGCCAGAGCCTCATCCATCTCTTGCCAGATTAATGCGAGATCATCATATTCCTCATCAGGTAAATCGTTTTGATTGTTGGTAGCCATTGAAAAACGAAGAAGGTGAAAGGTTTTCGTAAGTTTTTCTCTGGAAATTGTTTGTGCTTTTAATAAATAAATGATGTTATGCTTAACAGTTCTCTTTTATAGAGAATGTGTATTAAGGGTGCAGGTCATTTCTACAATCTCGATGAGACGGTTCAGTTTTCCATAAATATTTTTGCCTCGTTTGCTGGTAAGCGTGTTTTAATTCTATGACCATTAATTTGGTTATTTTTCTTAAACCAAAACGCTATTCAGGATTGTTAAAATAAATTTTGTTTTCTTAAATAAAATTTTAGTTTAATCTTATTGAATTTTTTTTTTAATCCTGATATGGCAAAATATTTTGTGCGGAAATGCTTTTATTCCTGATGAGGTTAGGTTTTTCTTACATCAGAAAATGCCTACTCGTTATGGACTACTTTCTAATGCTATGGTACAAGGACCAACCCACCTTGTTCCTGACACAAGCATGCAACCTAAACAGTCTAAACAGTTAACAACCACCTCTACTGTCTCTCAAAAGACTTTAGTTGTAAAATCAAAGAAATCATCTAGAACTGATGTGTCTGGAAGGCAATCAGGTTCAAAGGATTTTTCCTCTACACCACTCACTAAAAAGAAGATACAAGGGGGTGTACAAGGGGTCCTGGTCAAGAAAGCTGATAAGGTTGTTAAGGATGTTCCTGTGAAAAGGAAGTTAAGGTTGATTGATGAAAGTGATTCAGAGGATGACTTACCTATATCCTCTGTGATGAATGTGAACAAGGAAGTTGCTGATACTGCTACTAAAGCTGTGGTACCTTCATCAAAACCACAAAAGACAAGGAAATTATCAAAGAGCAGGTATCATATTCCTTTGACAGTGCAAATGAAGGATACTGATATTCAGACATCAAATCCTGATGTTAGTATTCCTGATGCAGCAACAAAAGTTGTCTCTATATCAGACTCTCCAGCCTCTCCATCTCAGATTCGAGGATATTCTTGGGAGAAGGTTTCTACAACTGCTTCCTTGGTTGGTCTTACACCTACATCAAAGAAAAAGAGGAATGCAGAAGAGTTAGTCTATCAGAGACAGAAGAAGCTGAAAGGATCAAGCCCACAAGAACCTGAATTTCAGAGTAATTCAGCAGCTACTGTTGATCCTGCCACACAAGAACCACTCAATCAAAGTTTGGGTGAAGGCTTAGCTAGTGGAATGGTCACACAAGAACCATTTTCTCAAAGGGAGAATGAAGACATCAACATTCCAGCTACACAAGAACCATCTTCTCAAAGTGAAGATGCAGGCAAAGCTACAGCTTCTGTTGAAAGATTGGTCGAGAACATTGTCAATGAGGGAAGCACACAAGAACCTTTAGCTCAACGTGTTGAAGCAGCTTCTGAACCTCAAGCTCCACAAGAACCATTGGTAGCAAATACTGATGCAAGCATATCAAATCCTGACGATGTTCATCCTGACGCTAGTGGTTCTCCTGATAATGAACCTATTTTGATTCAGCCACTTCGTTCAAGACCAATGGATCATCCTATCTCAGAATCACAGGATAAACTGAAAGGTATTGCAATTCCTGATCCTGATATATCTCATGGTTCTGATGATGATAATTCTGATGATGATAGTGATGATGATAATGAGAATAGAAAAGAGAAGGAACAGCTTGCTACAGCACTCAAGATTAGTCTTGGAACTAATTTTGGTTCATCAAGTACATATATGGCTAGCAATGCTTTCACTGGGAAAGATCAGAGACAAGATTTTTCTACTCCTTCCTTTGATCCTGCAGAGGCATTTAGACAGAATGAATGGAACAATTCATGGCACAATTCTGATGAATCTATCAGTTTTTCTTCTGCTATTGAACATGCCTATAATGCAGTGAAGTCTATAGAGAATCAAGACTTGAAGAATCATCTGAAGGCTACTACTCTGTTATCCAAAAGCCTGAAAAGTGAGATTGATTCTATCAAGGGTTCAACTGAAAAAGTGAGGACTGATATCTTTAATAATTTTACAAAGGTGCCTACTACTTTACAACTAAGGGTAGTGGAATCCCAAGTGAAATCTGTTGTTTCAGAACAAACCTCAATCAATCAAAGAATTGATTCTCTGGATACTAAGGTAACTGAAATTCAAGCCTCTCTTTCCTTAATTTTGCAATTATTGTCAAATCCTGATGTCAAAAAGGGGGAGAAGGTTATTCAGACAAAATGTACACCTGATCTAGTATTAAGAAATAATGATGATGATACTGGAGATGATGGTGGTGACAAAGTGATACAAGGAGAAACCTCTGATGCTGCGGTTTTGAAGTCTACAATTCAAACTTCTCAAAGTCAGACTACGCAGTCAACTCATGTTTCTGATTCTGGAGTTAAGACAGTAAGAACATTGGTGCAATCTCAGATCCTGACGGAAGATCAAATCCTGACACCTGGTCATGGACACATTCTTGCTACAATTCCTGAAGGTGATGAAGATGTGATTATTGATAATCCTGAAGATGCATCAAATTTATTCCAGAAGTTTTCTACAAAAGACGGTAGAATTGTTACTCTTTATCACACTGATAAAAGAGTTCAACAATTATTTGCCAGAAAAGCACTCTCTACAGCAAGTGAAGAATATCCAGATCTCTCACATGAAGATTTCTTGAGATTACAAAGAGAGACAATGGAAAGCTATACTGCTTCTGCTAGAGGTAGAGGAAGCAGAGGTAGGAGAGGTGCTAGAAGAAATACAAGAGGTTCTTCAACTCAAACAGTACCTAGACAGACAAGGTCTAGAGCATTAAGAATTGAAGAAATTCCTGAAGCTTCACAAAATCTAATAGATCCTGTTATCAAGGATATCATGGAGAAAGAAGACAAGGAATTTGTTGAAGAAGAACCTGAATTGAAAAGAAAATCAAGTAAATCAACTTTCAGCAATACAAATCAAATTGAAGATTCTAATCCTGACAATATTCAAGTTCCTGACGAATCTGAAATTCTGCAAGAGGTTGATTTGATAATCTTATCTACTGTTGTTGATTGTCACAACAAAGAAGTAGATGAAGAAGAAGAAGCCAGAAGAAGAGATATTACAAAAAGAACAAATGAAGATTTCAATCTCTATCTACAAAGGCTTAAAGTTTCAAATGAAAGACAATGGAGAAATTCAAGCAGACAAGAATCTTTACTTGAAAGAAGCTACGCTCATGAAAAGGAGAAATACAAGAAGTGGAAACATATTAGCACATTAAGTTGTGATACACCTATCAATTTTCAGTCTGGTGGAATTATTACAAGCGCTTCAAGTGTTGTTGATTTGTCTGATATGGCTAGATCAAAAACACTCTGGTTAAAGATGTTTTCGAATCTGAAGCAATTGTCAAGTAATTCAAGAGGAGGTATTGGACACAGAGATGGTGAATATCTGAATATGTCATATGTTGATCCTTACTCCTTGACAGAAATTGGAGGTACTTTAACTTCTGAAAACCTGAACAATTTATTAGCTGTTGATATAGTTATAGATTGTCATGATGGTTTTGAAAAGAAAGAAAAGCTTCTGTACTTCATGAAAGATGGTAGTGTGAAGATTCTATCTATTCAAGATCTGCTGATGAAAACTACACAGGAACTGAAATATGTTCACTATCTGTTAAGATGGAAGAACCAAGTGTACAAAGAATGGAGTGAAATGATTTTGTCAACTATAAGAAGAAGACTGGATGGAAACAGTAATTTCGATGGTAATTATACTCCCATGTACTTAAATCAAAGAGGTCAGGATGTGGAAATGCAAAGGGTTACTGCTGTTAAAGAAGTAAATTTTGGCATGACTCATCTTTCTCTCAATCCTGATGGGAAGGAAATTGCTTATCTTTTGCTTGAAGAGCACAGTCTACAGAGAAACTCCATACAGAATCTCAGAGCAGCTATCTACCAGATTAATGAGGAAGATGAAGAACTCAGAAATCTTAAGGAAAGACTGATTCAAATTCTTGAAGAAAAAGAAGAAAGTTTATTATCCAATTTCTTGAAGATGAATCTGTTCTATCAAAAAGCTTAAAACAGATAAGTTGTTTCTGAAGATACTTGTACATTTTGATACATGTTTTTGACATCATTGAATATTTGGAATCTATACTTTATTTCACAAAGTATGAGATTGGGGGAGATTGTTAGATCAGAATTCAATGATCGTCAGAAGCTAGACTCAACTGATCAGGATTGCTGACGTCATCAGTATTGCATGGTCATCAGTATTTGATCAAGCGTCAGTATCTTATTGATCATCAGGATTCCTACTCAGACTATGATCAGGTTTGATCATCAGGACTTGAAGCTAATCAGGATTCCTACTTCGAGTTATATTTGGAGTCTAGATAAACATGGAAGTTTGTTCCTGGTTTGTAGAATGCAGCTATCGATTAAAGATATGTTTCTATCTTTGTTATGATTAGGACTTATCTTGTTATTGATAGAGAAGCTGTGTGCACTATATAAACACAGTTTTGGTTTCGATTTATGTATTCATTCGAGAGAGAACATAATCGAAGAGAAGCTCTTAAGAACAGAATTTCTTGAGAGAGTTTTTGTAAGCTAGCAGCTCTTAAGAACATCAGAATTTCTTAAGAGAGTTTGTAACAGTTTTATATCAAAGTTAATAAAGCTGTTATTGTTATTGTTATTGATCTTTCATATTTGTGTTATATAAAGTCGAGAATCTTATACAATTGTATTCAACCCCCTTCTACAATTGTTATTTACTGGGCAACACATCGTTTTGGGATGCAAGAGGCAAAAAAGGGATTTGTTCCTGTGTCTCATGGGATAGTGATCTCAAAAGAAAATTGTCCTAAATCATTAGATGATAAGGACCGTATGAAAAAGGTACCATATGCTTCTGCAATTGGTTCAATAATTTATGCAATGATATGTACTCGACCTGATGTTTCGTATGCTTTGAGCATGCCGAGCAGATACCAGTCTAATCCAGGTGAAGGTCACTGGACGACACTCAAGAATATTCTTAAGTACCTCAAGAGAACTAAAGATTCATTCTTAGTTTATGGAGGAGATTAGAAGCTAGTTGTAAGAGGTTACAATGATGCTAGTTTCCAAACAGACAGAGACGATACTGTGTCTCAATCTGGGTTTGTGTTTTGTCTAAATGGAGGTGCTGTAAGCTGGAAGAGTTCGAAGCAAGAGACAGTAGCTGATTCTATAATGGAAGCTGAGTATATTGCTGCCAGTGAAGCAGCCAAAGAGGCTGTTTGGCTTCGGAAATTTATTGAGGGACTTGGATTAGTTCCATCGATCGCAGATCTAGTTGATCTTTATTGCGATAATAATGGAGCTATTGCGCAGGCTAAGGAACCAAGGTCCCATTCCCGAGCAAAGCATATACTTAGAAGATATCATCTACTTCGAGAGATTACAAGGAGGGGAGATATACATATATGTAAAGTGCATACTAATGATAACGTTGCAGACCCACTGACTAAGGCTTTGTCGCAGCAGAAGCACGAAGGTCACACTAGTTCCATGGGTATTAGATACATGGGTGATTGGCTCTAGTGCAAGTGGGAGATTGTTAGTGCTTGTGCCCTAGAGACAATACTATAATGTTCTTATGGAAGACATTTTTGATTATTAATAAATATGTTCTATGGATTTTCTTTCAATTATTTATTATGTCTTTATTAACTGCGATATAAATGTTAGAATAATAAATGTCCTTGGAATATAAGCATGAATTCTATATCTCTAAGTCTGTGACTTAGAAATGAGATTATATGAATAGTGTTTATAATCCTAAAGAGATCCCTAGTCGAGTATTATTATTTGAGGACAATAATAATGCATTAAGACTAGTATGTTTGTTGACTGATGACCACATCTCATTGGTCATAAGTATGGTGATACTAAAGTCAAAGACATAAGTGCATGTTAGCAGAACATGGCCCTAGATAGACCCATCGTGTGAATTCTTCATGGTCAATGTTATCAAGTGTCATAAGCAATTCTCACAATGATAATGGTGTAATGATCCTTAGACTTGAAATCATTATATTTCTATATGAGAATTAATATACTTTGATTCTACTCAAAGTTACCTTTGACCGGGTAATGATAAAGGTGGACATTGGGTATGTTATGAATCATATGAGAAATATGAATGATAGATATAGGATTTAACCCTCATATTCTAGGAGTGATATTATTGGCCTCTTGATTGAGTGAGACTATGAAATGCATGACCATGTGTAAAGCATAATGTAACATAAGAACTAAAAGAGATAACTACAACTCAACAAAGGACAAGACAGACAATAATATTAACTGAAGCACAGGAATCCAGAATCAAAGAAGAAAAGGTAAACACAAAAAATCAAAATACGTTATGTATTCTTGAAGTCCGTAAACAGGTCACGGAAAGAAGTTCATGAAAATGTTCAAGCCTCAGTGACAGCAAAAGAAACAAGACTTTCAAGACGACAGAAGTATGTGAATGATTTAGGGTTCAGTACCACAGGATTCCAGTGATGAAGCAACCAGGACGACAAAGGACTTATCAGCAGCATTGAATTGAAGACATAAAAGAAGAATTGATCAAGTGTTATTCATCTGTGAACCAGACCAGTTGCACTAGGTGACGACACTAAAAAGATCAAGTTGTTTTATCGTCTCAGAAGAAAGTGATACAGTCTAAAACTGAAACACCCTGAAGCTGAATGGATTTTCTAAAAGGTCAAGGACAAGGAAAAGAGTTCGATGGTTTTTCTTTTAAGAAAACCATCGAAGGTGACATAAAGAAAATCAAAAGAAAACATTCGATAGTTTTCTTAATTAGAAAACCATCGAATGGAAAAGTATAAAGTAAATGAATACTTTAATAAAGTAAGTATTACATTCGATAGTTTTTATTTAAAAACTATCGAATTGAATAATTACTTTATTCATTCGATACTTTTCAAATTAGAAAGTGGGTGAAAAGTTTGTTTGTCTGTCAGGTTGATGAGAATTGGACGGCCAAGATTGTTTTAACAATTAAGGTTCGATAGTTTTCAAAAACTAAGTCTATAATTACACAGAGAGAGGTAGTGTCTTCCTCAGTCGAGGTTAGTTCATAGTAGCAACTACTGAGAGAGAGTTTTGAGCCGGAGAAGATCATAGAAATTTATAGTGCTCAGAATTCTTTCATTGTATTGATTATGAATAACCTAGAACTCATTGAAGCTAATCTACGGATTAGAAATTGTAGCACCCCTCGAGGTTTATATTTATAAAAAGATATATTCCCCGACTTTTGGTTTGGTTTGGTGTGTTTGATTTCGTTATAGAACTGAATGAATTATCCGCGAACGAAATTGATTATTTGTGAGTATCGTATTCAACCCCCCCTTCTACGATACTTCGGGACCTAACAATTGGTATCAGAGCTTGTTAATCGACATACAGATTAGATCCGGGTTTTTCAGACCAGTCAGACAAGAATTCTGAGGAGGCCAACTTCTAAATAAATTTATTTTATGAATTTATATTTTAATAAGTTTATTTTATAAATTTAAGTTAAAATGAATTTATCTTATAAATTTAATTTAAATGAGTTCATTATTTAAACTTGAATAAGTTTATTTGATTAACTTAATTTAAATAAATCTATTTTATAAATTCAAGTTAAATAAATTTATATTTTAAACTTAAGTAAATTTAATTTATGTTATGAATTTATTTTAGAGGTGCGGCACAGAGCAATTTGTAGTGTGCTAAAGAGACCCCTTAGAATTTGTGAATTGTAGTCAATTTAGGTGGCCAATTTTGAACCTGAGTAGTATGACTTCGATAGTTTTTTTTAAAACAATCGAAGTGGTATTTCTTTTTTTTCAAAAATGGTCAGCCAAGTTTCTTCGATAGTTTTTGTTTTAAAAACAATCGAAGTGCTTGAATTGGCCAGCTTTACAAAAACACCCCGAATTAATATATTTCTGAGTTATTTATTTATTTCGAATTTTTGTTTAAAAAAAAAATTTCTTAAATTCTAATTTTTCTTAAATATTAATTTACATGATTTAATTTTTAAGAATTCGAAATTCTTGAAAATTAAATGTTTTGTAAATATTTATTTTTGATTAATTTATTTTTAAGGAAAATTAAAAATTCTGAATATTTAAATTTTTCTTAAGTATTAAATTGAGGATGCTCAAGGGCTTGTAGAAGAAGATTCCTCCGGGTGTTAAACTGATTTTTATCTTTCGAAGAAAAAGATGACCATGAAGCTGATTTCAGGAAGAAGTTTCTACGGATATTTTTCTAAGGAGATTTAATCAAAAGAGATTATGAAGAGAGGAATAAAGGGTGTTAGAGAATTGAACGGACAAACAAATATCTCAGTAACGTTTATTAATGTTGGAACCTCAGAACAGAATAGAAGAATAACTAGTAGCTGAATCAGAAGAAGCTCAGGTAGAAAACCTCGAGAGACTAGACTAAAGATCAGTGTTTCACTTGTCAAGGAAGTTTAGTCACATCAGATTCAGAAGGAGTACAAAAGCTACATCCAAGGATCATGCCTATTTATTCCGAAGCAAAGACTCTTCAAGATTCAGTTCAAGAGGTAGTTACAGACTGAGATGGTAACAAAAACAAGAGTGATAGTTTCAACTTTGATAAGAACTATGTAACGAGAAACTATCAGGGTGTGCTACACAATGAAGAAGCCTAACAAACAAAGAAGAATAGGGACTCAGTTAATGAGCTGAAACAGAAGTGGAATGCTTTGTTGAAGAAGCATCAGCACAAAACTTATGTTGCTTAAGGAAAGAGTTGGGATGGATCAGATGACGAGAAGATCATGGATATCTTGCTTTCATAGCAATCTCTGAAGATGATTCACCTCACATTTCTCAGGTATCTTTTCCTTGAACCAATGCAGTATTTAATTCTCAATATTCAAAGCATGTACATAGGAGATCTTATATATGTGTGTATGAATATTTGTAGAATAAGATTTGCAAGTGAGATAGAAGCTTTCTTAAGAAACAACTCTTAGTTTTAGGGGTTAAGTTTCTGGCACATAAGACCTTAGTAAAGCTAAGTTTCAGTATCCCTAGTAGAACAAGATTTACTCATTTATTCTGCATTGTTTGTTAAGGGATAATCAGTTTGAAGGATGGAGGAATTACCTTTAGAGTCAGTAGAATTTGTAGAACACCAAGCTGTATCTAAAACTGACTTAGGTAATAGAGAAAGTTAGATGCCATACAACAACAGAATGGATTAGATAGAATTAGTGATTTAATTGTTAATTCTTTTATTCCATGTGTGCTTAGAAAATTATTGAATATCTGTAAATCTACTTGCTACCTGTTACACTTGTGTATATTGGTTAAAGTAGAAAGTACTGAATTTTCTAAAATGCAGAACATGCCTAATTTGCACATCTCTTATCTGCAATGTCAAAATGCTCAATGTATGCCATTTATTCTTATTAACATGTTTGCTTATTTAAATATTATGAATGCATATCTTAGAACTTGCATTAATCATAGAAAAAGCATGTTTAAGAATTACATTAGAGCAACGACTGCAAGGTCAGTCAGAGATAAGAATAAGCATGTATAGGTTGAAGCTGTTGTTACCACTTTTAAAAGCAAAATCTCTAATCCATCTGGACCCAAGCAAATAAGTTGGGTACCAAGAACTGTCAATCCATTTGTGAGTGCAGGCAAATCAGGTTAATCGATTTATATGCTTTCTTGGTCTTTACTACTGAAGACATATGATCGAAGAAAGAACTTGCCGTCAAATGTGATTGAGAAAGCTGTTCCGTCAATTATCTTTGGAGATGACAGCAAAGGTTTTCATCACGGGACATGGCTACGTTTGAAATGAAATGTCATCATGTTTACAATAATTGGTATCATTGATAACAACTAATAGTTGGAGTCAAGGATAACAATTAGAAGCAACTCTCTTGCTGAAGATTCAAAGCACAAATCTTTTTATTCAATGAAGGAGCAGTGTTTTATCTCAAGCAGGAAGGTTGAGAAGCTCTCACCCTTGCATGACAATATAAGGAACTCTTTTCTAAAGATGGTATTGGTGAGAGGACTGCCTCATCTGGGATTCAAGCTAGATGAAATATATGAGGCATGTCATTAAGGGAAGTCAAAGAAACATCACAGAAAAGCTATAATGTGATAAGCATTACTGAGCCACTTCAGATGATACGTATGGAACTCTATGGACTAGTTAATGTCTTATCTACAACAAAGTAAAGATATACTTCAGTGATGGTTGATGACTACTCTTAATACAAACTGGTGTTGTTTATTCAATCTGAAGGACAGGACATCACAGATGAGATAAATCACATTTCCATGATCAGTAACAAATACAGGAAGACCCTGTAATGGCCAATAGAAGCAAACTCTGAATTTCTTTCAGGGGTTTGGAGGAAAATGTTTTACAAGTAAGCATCTTGGCAAGATTGGCAGCTAAGGCTCTTAAGGATATTTTCCTCGGCTAATCAGTGGAATCTAAAGCCTACGAGGTAAATTTGATTAATCAACAAGAGGTGATTGAAAGTCTGAATATGATGTTCAACAACTCCAAGCTCTCAGCTGTTATGTGTGAAATTAATGGTAATGATGATTCAAATCCAATCAGTGGTAATGGTAGTTTAACTACACAGCTCAGTACTTCAACAGAACCACTCAGCGAGGATGAGGATTCTCAGGAAATCCCAGCAACAGCTTAGGGGGAGCAAAAGAAGGATCAATTAGTCAGATCAACACCACAATGAATATATAGAGGACACTTCAAGAACGTATCTGTCAAGACAAAGGGTTTAGATTCAATATCATTCCTGATGTCTAGTTCTTAGTGATCCTAGTGGTGGAGTAAAGACTGGAGCTATAGAGTATGAATGATTATTTTCTTGGTTTTCTTTCTGAAGAAGAAACAAAGAAAGGTAAAGAAGCTCTGATGGATCCATATTGGGTGATTGCAAAGCAAAATGAACTCAATCAATCTGAAAGGCAGAAAGTTTGGAATCTGGTACCCAGGCCTAAGGGAAAATCTGTTATTGGAACAAGATGGGTATCCAGAATACTGGATGAAATTGGCATTGTTATGAGGGACAAGGCCAAACTGGATGCTAGGTTACTATTAGGAAGCAGTATCTAACAAGAAGCACCAGTGACGAGACTTGAGGATATCAGGATATATCTGTATGGTAGGAACCGGTATCAATACTCAAGCAATCGTCAAAGACATGGTATGACACTCTAACTGAACTTTTACAGAATATGAATTTATTAGAGTTGTCATAAGGCACAAACATAATGTCATATATGTGCAGTGATATCATGATTATATTATATGTTGGTCTACTAACGAAAACTTGTGCAAGAAATTTGCCAAGTCATTGCAGAGAATGTACAAGATGAGTATGTTGGGAAAGTTGCAATTCTTTTTGGATTTACTTTGAGCAAGCCAGAAGATTAATTCTTTTAGGAGCACAAGTAAGCCAAAAGAGTGATGGCAATAAAAGTAAGTCAAGAATCTTTTGAATGTGCACAATTGAGAAGATTCTAGACATGCCAAGACTCCCTACCAACAGCAGCCACTAAAGCTTGATCAGGACAAATCAGGTAAAAGACGGAAATGACAAGCTAGAGAGGTATGCGTCTCATTAATTTATTAGCTGCAAATTGACAACACATATTTTATTCTCAAGTTGCCAATGTGCAAGGTTCCAAGTGGATTTCAAAAATCTAGTCTTATAGTTATCAACATGATTTTGAGATATCTTAAGGGAATACCAAATCTCAGTATATGGTATCCTAAAGATACTTGTTAACATGTTTAGCTATTTAGATATAAAATACGCAGGTTGTAAGAAAGACAGGAGAAGCATCTCTGAATGACAGGAGGAGCATCTCTAGAAGCTGTCAACTTCGTGGAGGAAGGTTGATTTCTTGGTATTATTTCAGGAAATAACTTCATCTCCAACAACTCTGTGGAACAATCCACGACAATGCACCTTGACAACAGGTATCATTTCTTTCGAGAGCATGTCTTCAATTCATAGAGTAACTTGCAGACACGCACCTGATTTGAAAATCTCATCAGCAAGAAACTCTTAAATAAGTTCACAAGTATAAAATTGTTCATATTTTAAGGACTTGTGAATTTATTTAACATCCAGTCCTCATCTTAATAATTTAGTGCTAATATCTAACTCATAGATATTTAGTACTAATTTATTATTATTTATTTAATGAAATTTGAATTATGGAAATTGAAGCAGTTCAATATCTTATTTGCTCCATAATTTAAAATACATAAAATAAATATGCAGCATAATTTATTGGATTTTAATTGGTTAATATCATTCAATGATATTTAGTCGATTTTATTCTGAGAAAATTGTGAATTTTCTGTTGACAATTGATTTTGGTAAATTTGAAAAGATTTATTAGAATTAAAACTTGATAGGAAATAAAACAGTCTAATTTTTAAAACAAGAACAGGTTTTAAAATGAAGACATAAGCAAAAAATATCGAATTTAGGAAATTCGATAGTTTTTCAAGTACATAGATAAATCTATCGAAATAAATTTTCGATAGTTTTTGAAAAGGAAAAAGAAAAACTATTGAAAACATTTCTCGATACTTTTTGAGGAAAATTTGAAAAAGCATCGAATTGAATTTCATTATTCTTTATCTAAATTCTCGATAGTTTTTTAATTAAAATGAAAATCTATCTGAGAGAATTAATTTTTCCTTTATTTTAATTCTCGATAGTTTTTCCACAAAGGATCCCTCGATAGTTTTTCAAGCTTTAAAAGGTAACAAGTTCGATAGTTTTTCAGAAAACCTTTTTAAATTCTGATTTTCAAACTCTTCGTTATTTTTCAAAATTTATCGAAGTAAAGTTGACAGTTTTACCCCCAACTGAAAACCATCGAACATATTATTAAAAAAACATCGAACACTGTAAAGACAATATTGCCCCTGTCAATTCAATAAGTATTTAACAACCCCTTACGTTTTTTTTCTTATTATCAGATCTAAGGGCTTTTGTTTATACTTACTAGAATACATATAACCAAGAACATCACTACCTCAAGAACTTGTTTCTAAGAAAACTATTTTCACTATTGTTCTTTAGAAGTTAATTGTTTTCAATTGATTTCTTCAGATAATTCTGATTATTTGTGTTACCAAAAGTAGGGTTCTTGATAATAGTGATTCGAAGTTGTGTTTTTTTTAAGAGAAAAAGGGGTAATTTTGTTTTAAGGGTATTTTGTGTCAAGTTTGATTAATTAGTAATAATTAATTAAATTTAATTGGTTTTAGTTTTGGTTTAAAAGTAACCAAGACTAATCATGTCTCGTTTCAAAACTTGCAAGCCATTACGAATTTACAGTTTCGTGCATGGGCAGAGTTTCTGAACACACGTTCATTAGTGGCATATGCTTTGAGTACTCCCGTAGTCCTTTGCATCGATCAATTGACTGCGTTGTACACAACCGCCACGGATACAAGTGAGAATAACGTAAGATCCTTCAGTTTTGTTGTGCCAGGGGGCAGAACAATAAGGGTGACGGAACATGACTTTAATAGAATACTACATTTTCCTACAGAAAACCATGTTCTGGATCCCAAAACTGAGGAGATACATGCTTTCTTCACTCTCATAAGAAGTCAACAACCTAACTTCTTTGTGGGAGAGTTCCTTAAGCATTACCTGACATGGGACCACTGGATGAAAGAACATGCATAAATGAAGATGTGCTCTGTTTCTATCCTAGGTTCCTACAGCTAATTCTCAATGATGTCTTAACAGATGATGAACGTGAGACATTTGAAGCTGAAGACACAATGGAGTGTATGAAGATGAAGAGCAATGCCATAACCGCTCTAATAAGGAAGAACAACTATCTTCCAGGGGTACCCACTGTTCTCACAGAATATCTAAGAACGGTGCCCCTACCTCTTCTACCCCCAGGGGAACAGGTAATTCAAGGTAACATTCCTGAACTTGAACTGGCACCTGAACCTCAACCAATGGATGTTGATCCAGAGCCCTCAGTGGCCATTCCAGACCAGGAGGTTGCAAACCCACAACCTCTAACCACGGTCGAAGAGCCTTTGAACGAGCCAAATGAAAACATAAATGATGCTCCTTCTCCTCCTATACCCAGTAAAGAAACATCCCTGAGTGTAGAGGGAGATAGTGCCAAAGCAGCACCACATAAGGAGATACACCCTTCAACAGCAGCTCTGCCTTCCTCTAAAAGGAGAAGAACAGAAACTGAGGCAACTGCTGATACTTCATTTCTCTCATTCAAAGAGCCCTTTACTGATTTTTCTGATGCTGATTGGGCTACGCTAACGAAAGCAATATCTGAACCAATAGCTCAATCAAGTAAGGAGGAATTGACGGAAGCAACTGGTGTTCCGACCATATTACGGTCAGGTTCACTGGTTGAAGGTTCTCTGAACCAAGGGTCTTCACAGACGTCGAGAGAAGGCTTTGACCTAAATGCACAAACTAAAAGGTCATTGTCTACCTCCCCAGATGGAACATATCTGGATCCTGCGGGTAAAGGGTCTGACGTAGGTGCAGATCGGCAACTCGTTGACAGTGAATCAATTACTATTGAGGAGTCAACTGAGGTGAAGTCTTTACAGACTCACGGGGAAGATTCGGGATCTCTGCTGTTAAAAGAGCCTGTTTCTAACCCCCTAGAGATTCAAACTCTAGATCCTACAAAGGATATATCATCTAAGGATGATCAGCAACTTGGTTTAACCAAGGACGGGGACTTGCGAAGCCCCATTGCACCACCGGTGACCTCCTTAAGGACGGCTACGGTGTTTTCTTCTGCAGGTACAACCAGCACAATGGATTTGAGTGAAACACAAACATTTACACCTGGCCTGAGTGGGAAAGGAAAAATGAGTGAAACACTAACAGAAACTGTGAGTGAACACCCAGAGCCAAACGTGAGGAGTGACACCCAAACCCTAACTCATATTGATGATCTGCTGTTACCAACAGAAAGAGAGATACAAGTTCAATCTTCCCTCAAGGAGATGACAGTTCATGATAAAGAAGGAAATCCATTATTCAAGGTTCCACTGCGACCTTCCTTTGACCAAGGGATCACCTCCAGTCAAGACAATGTTTCTTTAAAGTCTATTCAAGAGAAAGTTGACTTGGCTGCAGCTGATTCCAGAAGAACATTCAGGGTCATTGGCAGTGCATCTGGCACTATAACAGGTACGAAGCAGGCAGTGGACTCCTTAAAGAAGGAAGCTATGGAAGAGCTGGTCGATTTGAGGATGGACGTAAGGGAGCTTAAAGATGGATTCATGAATGAAGTAACTGCACTGTCCCAGGGACATGAAGCTTTGAAAGAGGACGTTCTGGTTATCCGGGATGGTCAAGCGCGGGTGAAGGATGCAATGGACAACCTTTCAAGAGTGGAGTCTAGACTCAACAGGAGGCTGGATAATATGGAAAAGACTACCAACTCAAGATTGGAAAACATTGACCTGTCGTTAGCTTCTATAAATGACTTTAATAAGCAGCTTATGGATTTCTTGGAGAATCAAGGCGATGGAGTACAGTCTATATGGAGTATGCTGAAAAACCAACAATCTGGACAACCTGGTCCCTCCTATCAACAACCTGATCCTTCTAATGTCTTTTATGATGAGGATGCTTTTATCGAGGATTCCTCAACTAAGGGGGAGAAAGTTGGAGAAGGTGAGAAGGAGCAAACTAAGGATGGATGGAGAGTTTGGGAAACAGTTAAAGCTATTCCTATCAGGCAGTACTGGATAGAAGAACTTGTGGAGGAAGAGAAGAGTGGAGAGGAATTTGAATTCATGCAAGTGCAACCTATTCAAGAGGAGCATGAACCATATTATCCTGAACCAATAGAACATCCTATCTTGGATGAGGATATTATGGAAGAAGAATCAAATTCTCTGTCACCAGAAGAAGAAGCTGCCTTGGAAGCAATAAGAGCTCAGAGAGCTGCAATAGATGCCAAGCAAGCTGAGAAAGAAAAACAGCAAGCAATTCTGAGAAGCGAAAAGCTAAAGAGGTTGAAGGTGTATAATGAAGTGAGGAAGAAGAAGATGATAGATCTGGCAAAGAAAGATGGTACTGAATGGGAAATGGCTTATAAAACCTTTTGTGGAGTTGAAGACGGATTACAAGTCAACGACAATGCGGAGGTGGAAGTCATTATTCAGGACATCAGAAGTGCTAATCTTGATGATCAGACTTACTTCAAAGCACTGAGAAGCTCTATAATCTGTCTGAATGCTGGGGTTAAAGCAAATGGTGCCTGGAGCTTATTAATCAGTTTTCTGGAGAAAGGTACATTTGTGATTTCTACTAAGTTTTTAGAACAGAGAACATATACAGAATTGCAGGCTATACTCATCAAGATCCAAAGAACTACAAGGCTAAATGAACTGCTCTGAGAGCATGTTAAGGAGATCGTGATGAAAGTCAGTCCAGAGATTACTGAAGATCCTCCAATGGTTAGATTCATGACGAATGACTTGTTCAGAATCTGCTATTTGGCTGAGGACAAACTGAGGGACTACCCAAGCAACTATCTAATCTCAGTTGAGAAGTATCTTAGATCCACTGGATTCTCTTCAACGGAGAAGGACAAAGCAGCAGACACTCTTAGAAGATTTCTAATGGAGAATGTTCCTTACTATAGGAAAAGAGTGGAAAGAGGATTGGAAGTGCATACCAGACTGCCAAACATGCCAAAGCCAAACAAGAAAGATGTTAACATTGTATGGTTGTGGGCTGGAGTGGGTCAAGAGGTTGAGTATATTGGAAGACACATCCGAGGAGCAATCCTTAAACCTGGAGAACCACTGCACTATCCATCAGTGATTGATTATCAAGCTGCTAACTCCGATCCAATGATTGAAGAAGGTGAGATTGGAATGGACTGAATGATGAAGCAAAGAACCAGAGAACTATCAGCTCAGACTAGAGGAGCAACTTCATTGTATAAAGTTTAATTGTTTTTTGAATTATGAAATCTGGAAATGTATAAATATCTGATCCAGAATGCATTAATATTATTACGCTGTCTTACTTTAAGTAGTTTCATGTTTCCTTAGTTAGTTGAGTTATCCTCGAAGTATTTGCTTGTCGAACTCTATCCAATCAAATAGGGGGAGATTGTAAAGCATAATGTAACATAAGAACTAAAAGAGATAACTACAACTCAACAAAGGACAAGACAGACAATAATATTAACTGAAGCACAGGAATCCAGAATCAAAGAAGAAAAGGTAAACACAAAAAATCAAAATACGTTATGTATTCTTGAAGTCCGTAAACAGGTCACGGAAAGAAGTTCATGAAAATGTTCAAGCCTCAGTGACAGCAAAAGAAACAAGACTTTCAAGACGACAGAAGTATGTGAATGATTTAGGGTTCAGTACCACAGGATTCCAGTGATGAAGCAACCAGGACGACAAAGGACTTATCAGCAGCATTGAATTGAAGACATAAAAGAAGAATTGATCAAGTGTTATTCATCTGTGAACCAGACCAGTTGCACTAGGTGACGACACTAAAAAGATCAAGTTGTTTTATCGTCTCAGAAGAAAGTGATACAGTCTAAAACTGAAACACCCTGAAGCTGAATGGATTTTCTAAAAGGTCAAGGACAAGGAAAAGAGTTCGATGGTTTTTCTTTTAAGAAAACCATCGAAGGTGACATAAAGAAAATCAAAAGAAAACATTCGATAGTTTTCTTAATTAGAAAACCATCGAATGGAAAAGTATAAAGTAAATGAATACTTTAATAAAGTAAGTATTACATTCGATAGTTTTTATTTAAAAACTATCGAATTGAATAATTACTTTATTCATTCGATACTTTTCAAATTAGAAAGTGGGTGAAAAGTTTGTTTGTCTGTCAGGTTGATGAGAATTGGACGGCCAAGATTGTTTTAACAATTAAGGTTCGATAGTTTTCAAAAACTAAGTCTATAATTACACAGAGAGAGGTAGTGTCTTCCTCAGTCGAGGTTAGTTCATAGTAGCAACTACTGAGAGAGAGTTTTGAGCCGGAGAAGATCATAGAAATTTATAGTGCTCAGAATTCTTTCATTGTATTGATTATGAATAACCTAGAACTCATTGAAGCTAATCTACGGATTAGAAATTGTAGCACCCCTCGAGGTTTATATTTATAAAAAGATATATTCCCCGACTTTTGGTTTGGTTTGGTGTGTTTGATTTCGTTATAGAACTGAATGAATTATCCGCGAACGAAATTGAATTATTTGTGAGTATCGTATTCAACCCCCCCTTCTACGATACTTCGGGACCTAACACCATGCTCAAATTGTGATTTGTTTAATAGTCTACTCATCGATCAAGTAAACCGGGATTAAATGTTGAAGAGGATGACATAAACCATGCCTCGAGTTTAACCTATAATATAAGGTTAAAAGGATTATATTACATGGAAAATTATTCATTAAAGGTTTAATTGGATCACCAATTATTATTATTACTTGGGTAGCAATGATGTATTACTAGATGCCGCTCATTGTTTATAATTTTATTATGAGATATTAAAATTATTGCCAACGTAATAATAACCTAAAGGGTTACATATAAAGAACGTTTTAAACGGAGCATTAATTAAATTTCGAATTTAATTGAATTATTATTATTATTGTATTATTGGATTAATTAAGTAGGACTTGATTAATTATATAATAATTCGAATATAATAAATAACACTACTAATAATCAGATTGGGTTTTGGAAGCCCAATCAGATTAGGTATAGGCCCAGAATTCTCTCCATATAAATACATTATGATGTATTGTGTTAATCCCAAATGACCTAACAGAATTGTAGAAGGGGGGGTTGAATACAATTTTGATATTTTCTTGATCTTAAAAACACCTTATAAATTAAAACTGAACTGAATAAATAAAAACACAAGATATAAATAATTCAGTTGGATTGTTTGATGATCCAACTGAAGTGTTTTTATTGCGGAAATAATCTGTGATACAAAAGTACACAGCTGCTCAGTTACAAGATTGTAGAGAAGAATTGCTCTCAAAAATAGCTAATACAATCTATTTGTTTTTCTTCTCTCCTTTCTAAAGTAACTGCTACACTTGGTTATATAATCCCAAGTTTACAATTCTACGTTTGGTTAAACTAAAGAATAATAGTAGTAACCATCAGTAGCTTGCTTTTCATTCCTTTTGTCCAATGGTCCTTGGAGATCTTTGCTTTTGTCTTCATGCTCATTATAATCATTTCCAAGAGCCTTATTGGAAATTGGAATGTTTCCTTATTTCCAGTATCCACTTTGATGGCTTCCAATGCAAAGTACACTTCCATATCTCCTTTTAGATCTGTTCAGTAAACTGTCACTATCACTTTGTCAACTGTTCAAAAAGCAACATTGATTCGTTGATAGCAAGGAGATGTGTTTCTTTGATAGCTTCATTCTTCATTCCGTTGATGGTGTTTCCCTCGTTTCGTTGATGGGTAAACTCCATACCGTTGACAGAGTAATCTTCATACCGTTGACATGTCTTCACTTAGTCAAAATTACAAGGCATAACATATTTACAATTAACCAACCTATTTTGCCTATCTAGTACTTAGTCAACATGACTTAGAAAACCTATCTAAAACATATAACAGAATGCCTATCATACTGTGAAGTATTGTACAATGCAATTGCTACAACACTCATTTCGTTGATGAGCTTCCTGTCAACGGAATGCTGCAAAGCATGCCATTTCGTTGACAGTTACAAAAATGACTTTACACAAATTCTACTAAGTGTTTTATGTTTATCATCAAGAACAACATATTCCTAACAATCTCCCCCAATTTATGACTGATAGAATAACAGCCATAAATCAAGAGACTTGATGATAACAAAAACACTCAGATACATCATAAATTACAAAAGTAGAATATGTATTAAGCTTCAAAATTTTATAGACAAAATACAAGACTTACAAGACTAATGCCCACAAGTGCTCCTCTAGTCTGAGCAAATGTTTCATCTATGACTTCTTTGTGGCATAGTCTTCTTCCCTCTCTTGGAGTTGTTTTCCTCAATCTGGACCTGTAGCCTTCTGTAGAAGATTTTCTCCTCTTCATCTTGATCACCAAGCTTTGATTGCATCAGCTTTAGAGTTTGATTAGATGCCTTCTCCAGCTGGTCTTCCATTCTGAAGAATCTTCTGCAATTGTCCTTGTCCTTAAACTCCATCATCCAATAAGGTTGAAGATGGATTTTCTTTCCTGTTGAGGGAACTCTAAGTATCCTGGGAAGAGCCTCAGGCTTGTTCCAGCTAGCCTTTATCTGACAGATTTTGGAGACCACCTCAGACTTGGCTGTTTTGGTGAAACCAAAGTCCTTTTTCAAGCATCTAAACACTGAGAGTAGTGTTTGATAGTCTTCTCCTAAAATTCTGTAGAGAGGCCACACTTGTTCTCTACCTCCCTTGAATATGAACACTAGTCTTTCAGGCAACTTTTGAGAAGCTGCAATTCCCCTTACTTCCACCAGGTTGTCTAAGTCAAGATGTAGACTGGATTCTTCCCTGATGTCAGCAATGTACATGCAGTCCTCTGGGTTTGCAGGGGGTTTTTGAGATTGTGGCTTTCTCACAAGAACAGGCTTTGCTTTGACAGACCTCTTCTTTGTCTTCATTGGTTGGTCCTTCTCTAACAGGAACTTTGGAAAGTAGGCTTCATCAAATTCAAAAGGTTCCTCTTTTGGCATGATTGGATGATCATGAAAGTTGACAGGATGTGCAGGATCACAAGCCAACTTTCCCTCAATAGGTAGATCAACAGGAATTTGATGTGCACTTGTTGTGGAAGAGTCTTGAGCAGTTTCTTGAGAATCATCTTCATCAAAGTTCAGATTCCTCTTAGCTCTAGCCTTTGGCTGACTTGTTCTCTTCTTCTTTCCAGCTTCCTTAGCTTTATCCTTGGCCTTTTCTTCCTGTAGGGCTTCTTCAGCTTCAAGTGATTGAGCAACTGCAAGAGCTCGCATTGCTGCCCTTTCACTTTCTTCAGCTTTGGCCTTAGCAAAATTTGGGTGACCAACCCAAATGTAGATTTCCTTGCTATCCCTGTAGATGAGTGCCCTCTTGTTCCTTATGCTTGGATGATTGCTTTCTTTGCTCTCCTTGATCAGCTTCCCTAAGACTTTGAACTCATCTGGCTTTGGTGGAGGATAAGCTATCCTTTCTATGTTCTTGCCTTTGGGTTTTATGGGAGATACTGGAGATATCCCTCTTGCATCCACATTCCTCAAACATGAAGCTTGTCCTTTCTCATTCCTTGAATCTTGAAGGACTCCATGCTGAAGGGGTTCCATGACATAGGAACTCCTGAATTGTGGCTCCATTTGCACTGTCACCATTGCATTTGTTGATGGTGGTATTGAAGTAGCTTGTACAGATGATACCTTTTTAGTGTCAGCTAGCTTCTTGACCTTTGCTTCAATATTTGACCAGTGATCCTTGATTTGTTCTGCAAGTTTCATCCTCAAAGAGGCTTCCTGGATCAGGTCAATACTGTCCTTTTTCTTCTTTGCAAACTCCCCCATTGCTAATGGCTCTTCTGGTAAGGAGATGGCTGGGACCATAACCTTTGTGATCTGAATGTTTAGCTCCTTAGATTTCTCCCCCTTTTTGTTAGCATCAAGTGAGATGATAGGGAGCCCTTGAGCTGCCAGAAGCTGGGTGAGTAGCTGAGTTTGCTTCTCCTGCTCCTTTTGCATGTGACTAAGTGTAGCCTCAACTTTGTCCACTCTAGAGGAAAGAGTTTTCAAAGATGAAGACACTTCAGGTTCCTTGGTGAAAAACCTTGACATCCTGGAGACAGTGTGAAGAGGAAGCTTTTCATCTAGCCTCCTGTCAGTAGCAGCCCTAAGGTTGCTAATTGAGTCCTTGATTTCTGTAGCCTTAATCCTTGTCTGCAACATTTGTAGCCTTTGAATTTCCAGAGAATCCATGATGGCTTTGTAGAATTTCTTGTCCCTTGCTCCTGCAGACTCATGAGCTAGATATGCTTCATTGTACTGCCTTATGATAGCAGCATCCAAATTGCATCTACCATGCATATCTTGAGAAAGCCAGTTTGGTGTAGGAGGCACCACAGAAGTCCCAGTCTGTGCAGTAGTGGCCACCTGTAGAATGTCACCAAAGCTATCCTCATTATCAGAAAAATCAAATTCTCCACTTGCTTCAGCCCCTGGAGGTAGATTGGTCAAGGCATCCTTTGCTCTTTGCATTGATGCAGTTGTGTGAATTAGTTGTAGTGACCTCTCTGCCTCCACATTGCCCTGTTGAGCCAAAACTTGATAGGCTGACACAGGATGAGTAAAGGTCTCAGGATCCAGGGAAATACTATCCAGAGTTTGTTGATAAACCTCTTGGAAAGTAAGTTCCCTTTCTCCCTCACTGACCTCCATTAACTCACTAGCAATGACTGCTTCCATCCTTATTACTCCTGTAGTCCCTTCTCTCTCTCCACTCTGTTCTTGCATCATGGGCTCCCCATGGCTCACACCTCTCACACCCTCACCTTCACCTTCTAAGGTGGAACTCTCAATCTCTCCTTTTGCCTGGCTGGAAGAAATAGCCAGCCTCTCACTCACATTCTCTCCTTTTGCCTGGCTGCAAGCCAGCCTCTCAGTTTCACTCCCTCTCAGTCCTAGAAGTGTCTCAACTACCACTAGATCATCTGCACTAGTTGTGGGAACAACTTGATTTTCAATTAAAGGTGCAGAGTGAACTATCAACGGAATGGTAGTTTGAACTGTCAACGGTATGGATACCGTTGATGGAGAAACACTTGTCAACGAAATAGACTGTTTCGTTGATGAAGTCAAGAAAGCACTTTGAGAATGAGAAATTACAGTAGAGTCTGTGGTGATTGATTTTAAAGATTGGTCCACAGATCCCCTTGCAACTTCAGGAAAAATTGGTTGATGGCCCAACAAATCACTTAACAAGTGATGGCCACCAGCTTCAGAGTGGGGCTTCTCCAAGATTAGAGTTGGAGAATCAGGAATAGATGTATGGATCATGTCCACATCTAAAGATTGAGTTGGTGAATTTGATGGAGATAATTCAAGATTGATGTTTAGAGAATGGGACTGTAACCCCAGAGTAATGAAAGGGGTTACATCAAACTGAATTTGAGAAACTGGAAGTGTTGCTTCCAGTGTGTGTGCACCCTGTGTACCCTTGGACTTTTGCTTCACTCTCCTTTGGTATTGGGAAAATGTAGACTGTGGGCTTGAAGTGTCCCTTACCCTTTTGGACTGTGCTCTAGGAGGAGAGCTTGTTTCAATAATCACATCCTTTTGGGAGGATGCAATTAGACTTGTGTTTAAATCCATGTTACTCATTGTGCCTTGTTGGGAAGACACAATGGGGCTTGGCTGGTACACACTAACCTGTCCTTCCTTATCCTTGGGGTTTCTTTGATGTTCACCCCTTCCCTCACCTCTCACAACTCCAGACTCACTCCCCTTAGGTTGTGTGGTAGTTTTTACAACAGGTGCCTTTTGAGAAGCACCTGAGGTTGGCTTGGAGGATTTCTTTGATTTTGGTTTTGTTGCTAGGGCAGGAGCCTGTTGGGTCACAGCTACAGACTCCATAGCAACATTGGAAGGTAAAACAGTAGAGGTGTTAGCTACACTAACAGGGATAGTAGTAGTTACCTCAATGATTGGCAGATACACCACTGGAACATCACCATTGTGGTTCAGCCTCAGTATGTCTGTCAATACTCTCTTTTCTTGCACAAAGCACTCAAACCTGGCATTAGGGTTAGAGATAACTAATGGTGCTGGACTAACATGGTTAGCCAACATCATCAGAAACCTAGCATAATAGATATTTTTCTTCCTATTTGCTTTGTCACCCAACTTAGCACCAATTTCATACATAAGTTGGGTGCTAAAGTTGTGATATCTATCATTTAGAAGCATGGTTAGGAGAATTAACATAGAGTTAGTTAATGCATCAAAATTACTAATCTTTCCAGAAAAGACCTTAATGAATGCATCAGCTAAATAACTGTATTCCCTAACCAAACCTCTCCTAATTATTCTACCCAGATTATCAGTAGGCAAAGAGTAGTTTATAGAATTTAGCATGGTAGTTATTTCAGTGTTAGTAGGCAAAACATCACAGTTATTATCAGGAATATGTAAACATGCTTGCAAAACATCAGAATTAACTATGTACTCATTACCTTGAAGAGTGAATTGTAGTGTGCAGTTTGTTCCACTATACTCACATGAGGTCCAAATTTCCTCGATTATCTCATTGTAGAGTGGTGTAGAGTGAAACATTGCATAGCTCAACTTGCAATTCTTCATGAAATCCATCATTTTGAAGAACAGTCTGTTCGGGTTTTACCTTGACAACAAAAGGGATGGAGTTGTTCTTCTCATAGATGAACCCTCCAGCAGACATAAGCTTGACTATAGGTGCCATTGTTGATTAAAGGAAAGCTTCGAACTGAATTGCTTGTTAGAGAGAAGAAGAGAGAAAAAGCCTTTGGAATTTTTGAGAACAGGTAAAAAAGAAATAATGAAAATAAAATTTCTTAAATACTCCCCCAAAAATTCTCAGAAAATGAATCCAATAATAAATGTAAATTACTGGATTGGCTTAAAAAAAATATAACCGTTACTTTTAAAGTATTACCATGATTTATACTTACAGGGGTGTATGCATAGATCGTGGTAAAAGACGTGTCAAATTTCAACGGTTCAGATTAAAAGCGCTAAATCAACGAATCAGGATTGGGCGGTTAAAGTCCCGTCTTATTTCGTTGATAAAGCTGCGTTTCGTTGATATAAAAGAGCTATCAACGAAATACCCAGAAAACTGCTAAGACTGTCAACGAAATGGTTCGTTTCGTTGACATAGTAATTTTGACTTAGACAAAATTTCACTTTTTCCTAAGAAAATTAATTCACAGAAAAACATAGCAAGTTTCTGGCTGCATTTTAACTTGCAAATATCTCAAAAATAATTAAGAGAAATTTAGCATACCTAGCTCACTTACTAATCTTGAGAATGTTGATTCATCAAGTGGCTTGGTAAAGATGTCTGCAAGTTGTTGTTCACTTGGAACAAAATGTAACTCCACAGTACCATTCATAACATGTTCTCTAATGAAATGGTACTTGATGTCAATGTGCTTGGTCCTTGAATGCTGCACTGGATTTTCAGTAATGGCAATGGCACTAGTGTTGTCACAGAAAATAGGAATTTTCTCAACTCTTAATCCATAATCAAGAAGTTGATTTTTCATCCATAAAATCTGTGCACAACAACTTCCAGCTGCAATATACTCAGCCTCAGCTGTGGAGGTAGAAACTGAGTTTTGTTTCTTGCTGAACCATGACACAAGCTTGTTTCCTAGGAATTGACAGGTTCCAGTTGTACTTTTCCTGTCAATTTTACATCCTGCAAAATCTGCATCTGAATAACCAATTAGTTCAAAACCAGATTCTCTAGGATACCAAATGCCAAGGTTTGGTGTTCCTTTGAGATATCTGAAAATTCTTTTAATAGCAACTAAATGGGATTCTCTAGGATCAGCCTGAAATCTAGCACATAGACATGTAGCAAACATAATATCAGGTCTACTAGCTGTTAAATATAAAAGTGAGCCTACCATGCCTCTGTAACTTGAAATGTCCACAGATTTTTCCTTAGTATTCAATTCAAGTTTGGTGGCAGTAGGCATGGGAGTTTTGGCAGGAGAACATTCCATTAAGTTAAACTTCTTTAATAAATCATAAATGTATTTTGTTTGACTAATGAAAATGCCTTCATTAACTTGCTTTACTTGAAGACCAAGAAAGTAAGTTAATTCTCCCATCATGCTCATTTCATATTTACTTTGCATAAGCTTGGCAAACTTTTGACAAAGTTTCACATCTGTAGACCCAAAGATTATGTCATCTACATAAATTTGAACAAGTAAAGTAGAGCCATTTACAACCCTGTGAAAAAGAGTTTTATCTACAGTACCTCTAGTGAAATGATTCTCAAGGAGGAACTGTGAGAGAGTGTCATACCAGGCTCTAGGTGCTTGTTTCAAACCATAGAGTGCTTTGAGAAGGAAGTACACATAGTCTGGAAAATCATCATCTTCAAAACCAGGAGGTTGACTTACATACACCTCCTCTTCCAATTCCCCATTCAGAAAAGCACTCTTCACATCCATTTGATAGACTTTGAAATTGGCATGGGCTGCATAGGCTAGGAAAATCCTTATTGCTTCTAGTCTTGCAACAGGAGCAAAGGTTTCATCAAAATCAATTCCCTCTTCCTGTGAGTAGCCTTTTGCAACCAGTCTAGCTTTGTTCCTTGTGACTATGCCATTTTTATCCATCTTGTTTCTGAACACCCACTTTGTGCCTATAACACTCCTGTCATTAGGCCTGGGCACCAGCTTCCAAACATTGTTTCTCTCAAATTGGTTTAGCTCTTCTTGCATGGCTAAAACCCAATCTGGATCTAGAAGTGCATCCTCAACTTTCTTTGGCTCATCTTGAGACAGAAAGCTACTATATAGACATTCTTCTTGAGTTGCTCTTCTAGTTTGGACTTTTGAAGAAACATCACCTATAATAAGTTCAAAGGGATGATCTTTAGTCCATTTCCTTGAGGGAGGTAGATTTGCTCTTGAAGACGTAGCTTCATGATCATGATTGCCTTGATTGGATATTTGTCCTTGAGAAACTCCCCCTGAGTTTGTTGTCCCTAATTGATCACTTCTAGAAGCATTCCTATGACTATCAACGGTATGACCGTTTTGGCTGTCAACGAAACGCTCATTCTGACTGTCAACGAATCCACCATCATGACTGTCAACGAAATGACCATTTGGTCTGCTAGCTGCTATCCTTTTTAACCTTAATGCAGCAATTTCATCTTCACTGCTGCTTTCATCTATGCTAGATACAACACCTTTAGGCTGTTTCTCAGTAGCCTTATCATGATTCACTTGTTCTCCTTCCTCATTCTCAAAAGAGAGACTTTCATGGAAACCTTCATCACAGAGACCTTGTATTTTGAGATCATCAAAAACAACATGTACAGATTCCATAACAATGTTGATTCTGAGATTATAGACTCTGTAAGCTTTCCCTGCTGCATATCCCACAAATATTGCTTCATCTGCCTTTGCTTCAAATTTCCCCAAATGCTCAGCTTGATTTCTCAGAACAAAGCACTTGCATCCAAAGACATGAAGAAAATCTAATAGTGGCTTCTTTCTTTTGAGTAGATGATAAGGGGTCATTCCCTTGGCCTGATTAATCAAAGAAATATTTTGAGTAAAGCAAGCTGTGTTAACTGCCTCAGCCCAAAAATATGTAGGTAACTTTGATTCATCTAGCATTGTCCTTGCAGCTTCAATAAGTGTTCTGTTTTTCCTTTCAACTACACCATTTTGCTGTGGTGTTCTTGCTGCTGAAAACTCATGCAAAATACCATTTTCTTCACAGAACACCTTCATGCTCGAATTCTTGAATTCTGTCCCATTGTCACTCCTAATCCTTCTTACTTTGAAATCAGGATGATTGCTTACCATCTTGATGTGATTGATAATGATTTCACTTGCCTCATCTTTAGAGTGCAAAAAGAAAGTCCATGTAAATCTAGAAAAATCATCAACAATCACAAGACAGTATTTCTTCTTTGAGATGGACATAACATTTACAGGGCCAAATAGGTCCATATGAAGTAATTCAAGCTGCTGGACAATTGATGACTCTGTCTTGCTTTTGAATGATGCCTTCTTCTGTTTCCCTTTTTGACAGGCATCACACAAACCATCCTTGGAAAATTCCACTTGTGGAATTCCTCTAGCAAGATCCTTTCTCACCAAATCATTCATAACTTTGAAATTCAGATGGGATAATTTCTTGTGCCATAACCAACTTTCATCTTTGCTTGCCTTGCTGAAAAGACAGGTGATGGTTTCTGAACTTGTGCTACTAAAGTCAGCAATGTACACATTCCCTCTTCTGAATCCAGTCATTACCACATTGTTGTTTCCTCCTTTAGAAACAACACAGGCTTCTTTCGAAAAAGTAACTAAAAATCCTTTGTCACAAAGTTGGCTGATACTAAGCAAGTTGTGCTTAAGACCATCCACCAATGCAACCTCATCTATGATGACATTCTCTTTTGAAATCAAGCCATATCCCTTTGTGTAGCCTTTGCTGTCATCTCCAAAAGCAATACAAGGGCCAGCTCTTTCCTGAAACTCTGTGAGCAGGGTAGAATCACCAGTCATGTGTCTTGAACAACCACTATCCAAGTACCAAAGATTCCTTTTGTCTCCCTGCACACAATAAAACCAAATCAAGTTGATTTTGGTACCCAAGTTTCCTTGGGTCCTGTCTTGTTAGCCTTTGCATTCCCTTTTGTACCATTTTTCACTTTGGGCTCAGATTGATTCAAATCAATCTTTACCCTTGGTGTTGATTTCTGAGGGTTGCTCATATTTTCATTCATAGCATGCATAGTTGGAGGAACAATCATGTTATTCATGTTCCATGGCATTTGTGGCATGTTAAACATATTCATGTAAGGATTAGGCACAAATGGCATGCTAGCATATGGATTCTGAAATTGTGCATATGGAGCAAACATGTTAGGCATAACAGGCATTTTAGGCATGGAACTGTTCATTGCAGGCTTGGGCATTTTCACATTAGCAGATTTCTTAACAGATTTGCAGTTAGTAGATAAATGATTAACACTTCCACAATTGACACATGTCTTTCTAGGTGCATATTTATCAGGTGTGTAATTGTTGTGTTTGTTAATCCCTACCTTGCCATTTCTGTTATTCTTTTTATTTCCCTTAGCCTCAACCTGAACTTTCTCTAACTTGTCTTTCAATTGCTTGTTAGACAAGTTACCTACATTAGCTCTCTCAACAGGCTTCTCAACTTTCTTTGATTTACTAGACTCACCTTGAACAAAGTTCTTGGTGACAGGACCATACTTGTTATTAAGTCTAGTGAGTTCATCCTTTCTTTTCTCTGTCAACGAAACAGCCTGATCGGTTGATGGTTCATCTGTCAACGAAACATTGCATTCCGTTGACATATCAACCTTCAACAAATGATCCTTGTTGTTTGTTGACTCAGTTTCTGATTCTAAGGTTTCACCAACATACCCTAGCTTCTCTTTGTTCCTTTTCCATGATTGCTCACAGAAGGATTCCACGCCTTGAACATTAATTATGTTGGCAGCAACATTCCTGGCATCCTTCCATTTTGCAATCACACCTTGTTCTATCTCAAGTTGTGTTTTAAGAATTTCTTCCCTTTGTAACACGTTCTCAAGTTCCTTCTTAGCATCCCTACTAACACATCTCATTTTCTCAAATTCAATGAGCTGTGCTTCTAACATTGCATTCCTATCACTTAAGAGCAGATTGGTCTTTTTTATTCTAGAATTCTCTTTAGTAAGTGATTTAAGAGTAACACGCAAATTATATAATACAGTAGACATTTCATTTACTGCACTGTCGCATTCCTCTTTAGAAAGCTCAGAAAGATTAGTAATTGTTACCTGGTTGCTTGAGGAACTTGCTTCCTGCTCATGATTGTCAGCCATAAGAGCCAAGTTGACATACTCAACATCATCATCAGAATCTTCACCATTACCAGCCCAATCATACTCCTGAGACATGAAAGCCTTTTCTTTTTGTTTGAGAAGTTCAAAGTATTTCTTTTTATAATCAACAGGCTCAAATTTCCTGTTGCCCTTCTCAACCTTGGGCTTTCTGCAGTCTCCAGCAAAGTGACCAAGCATTCCACAATTGAAACATTTTGACTTAGACTTTTCAATCCAGTTTGTTTTGCTAGGTTGAAAGTCTCTTCTTGGTGGCCTTGCTTCTGAGTTTCTTTTGAACTTGAACTTAGAGAATTTTCTAGACAGAAAAGCAATGTGTTCATCAATCTCATCTAAGTCATCCAAGTTGGCTGGTTCTGATTCTTCTTCTTCTGTCATCTTGTCTTTACCCTTGCTAACATCACTCTTACAACTAGATCGACTAGTTGTGGCCTTTGCAGCTTCTTTATTGTCATCTTCAAGTTGGTTCACAGATGCAATCAATGCAATAGATCCACCCTTCTTTTGTACCTTTTCAATTTCCTCATCTTGCTCCATTTCCAGCTCATAAGTCTTCAAGGTTCCATAAAGCCTTTCAAGAGTGTAGTCTTTGTACTCTTGAGTGTTTCTGAGAGAAACAGTCATAGGCTTCCATTCTTTTGGAAGAGCTCTAAGAAATTTAAGGTTTGAATCCTTGGTTTGATAGATCCTCCCATACAACTTTAATCCATTCAAAAGCTTTTGAAACCTACTAAACGTGTCATTTAGGGTTTCACCAGCTTTAAAATGAAAATGCTCATATTGTTGTATAAGGAGTTGCATTTTATTTTCCCTGACTTGCTCAGTTCCTTCACAGAGAGTTCTAACAGTATCCCATACTTCCTTAGAGGTTGTACAGTTGATAACATTGTCAAACATCTCTTGCTCCAAACCATTAAACAGAATGTTCATGGTCCTTTTGTCTTTATGGACTTCTGCAATATCTTCAACAGTCCATTCTGAGACAGTTTTTGGAATCTCTACATCAGGTGCATCATCTGGCAGTCCAACTCTAGAATCAAGCTTCATGGGAACGTGTGGACCTTTCTCAATGCAGTCTACATACCTCTCATCCATAGACATGAGATGTAAATGCATCTTTACTTTCCAGTGAAAGTAATTGTCTTTATCAAGAACTGGTATCTTCACACCTGCATCCTTCTTCACCATGGTTTCTGTTTTTTTTTTTTTGGTCTTGATCTTTAAACTTCTTGTATGTTAGAAGCTCGCTCTGATACCAATTGTTAATCCCAAATGACCTAACAGAATTGTAGAAGGGGGGGTTGAATACAATTTTGATATTTTCTTGATCTTAAAAACACCTTATAAATTAAAACTGAACTGAATAAATAAAAACACAAGATATAAATAATTCAGTTGGATTGTTTGATGATCCAACTGAAGTGTTTTTATTGCGGAAATAATCTGTGATACAAAAGTACACAGCTGCTCAGTTACAAGGTTGTAGAGAAGAATTGCTCTCAAAAATAGCTAATACAATCTATTTGTTTTTCTTCTCTCCTTTCTAAAGTAACTGCTACACTTGGTTATATAATCCCAAGTTTACAATTCTACGTTTGGTTAAACTAAAGAATAATAGTAGTAACCATCAGTAGCTTGCTTTTCATTCCTTTTGTCCAATGGTCCTTGGAGATCTTTGCTTTTGTCTTCATGCTCATTATAATCATTTCCAAGAGCCTTATTGGAAATTGGAATGTTTCCTTATTTCCAGTATCCACTTTGATGGCTTCCAATGCAAAGTACACTTCCATATCTCCTTTTAGATCTGTTCAGTAAACTGTCACTATCACTTTGTCAACTGTTCAAAAAGCAACATTGATTCGTTGATAGCAAGGAGATGTGTTTCTTTGATAGCTTCATTCTTCATTCCGTTGATGGTGTTTCCCTCGTTTCGTTGATGGGTAAACTCCATACCGTTGACAGAGTAATCTTCATACCGTTGACATGTCTTCACTTAGTCAAAATTACAAGGCATAACATATTTACAATTAACCAACCTATTTTGCCTATCTAGTACTTAGTCAACATGACTTAGAAAACCTATCTAAAACATATAACAGAATGCATATCATACTGTGAAGTATTGTACAATGCAATTGCTACAACACTCATTTCGTTGATGAGCTTCTTGTCAACGGAATGCTGCAAAGCATGCCATTTCGTTGACAGTTACAAAAATGACTTTACACAAATTCTACTAAGTGTTTTATGTTTATCATCAAGAACAACATAATCCTAACATATTGTTTTAGGGTTAATTGAAAAAAAACGTTTTTTTTTAAAAAACCCTAGCAGCTCTAAATCAAAGAGAGGCTAGAGAGAGAGAGAGAGAGTTCTGAGGAAAGTTCTTGGCTAGTACCAACTCCGGTGATCGTTGGACGATCGGGCGTTCGTGTGGACTGATTAGAGACGTGTATCGCAAGGCTGGACACGTGGTGATCATATCAAAGGACCTCCATTAGTCAGCTGTTCGTAAAGCTTCAAAAGGTAAACGATTCTATTCACGAATTAAATATCGTTTTTCGCATGGATCCTGCGGAGGGTTTCGTTAATTTTTCTGTTTTACGCGTTTTTCCGTTGCGTTTTCATGCCCGAAACCCTTCATAATGACCTCAGACAGCCTCAGAAATTGATCCCTCTTCAGTTCATTATACAACCTCTTATTGTTCTCCCCATTCTTCTCAATTAGTTCCAGAAGTGTGTCCAGCTCAGTATATCTCAGCTTCTCTAGAGTGTCAAAGGACAAATGCCACAAGCAATTGTCTTTGAATACCATGATGATTTCTCTTTGATGAGCTTCCTTGAATTTCCTGACTGCCACTATAATGTATTTGATTTCTTCATTGAGCTTGCTTCTGTAATTGAGAGTTTTACCTTGTGCACTGGTTTGTATGGCTTTCAGAAACTCCAGGAAGGCCACATCATGATAGATGTTTGAGTTGGCAACTTCATGTAGCTTGGCCTCAGTGACAATGTTTACTTTGACTGGAAAGGCACTTGTTGTGATTTGAGGAGCAGAGACATCCATGGCATTGTGCCAGGATAGAAAGTTGTTGTGACACTACTTTTCTGGCCAGCTAAACTGGTGACAGAAACAGTAGGAAGGTTCATGCTTCTCATCATTGTGGTCATCATTTGTTGCTGGACTAGCAGGATATTTGAAGTTGAATTGCTTTGGCCATCCAGCTTGGCATTTAGGAGCTCCAAGGAATGAGAAATCCCTTGGTTTTCAGATTTCAGCTCAGCCACTTCTCTTTCCAATCTATCAACTTTGGAGAAGATTTGCTCAGATTTGAAAGAGTTGAGAGATTGGTCTTTGATCTTGGAGAAGTCAAACTTGGATATGTTAGAGATGGGAACTTCATCTACCAGCTTGTCCCCATACTGGTTCTTCCACATGACAGAAATCATGGAGTTGGTGTTGATGTTGGATTGCAGTTGATTCTCTAGCTTTGTAGACAGCTTCTTCAAATTATCAGAGACCATAGCTAAGGTGCAATCCATTGTTGTGACATTCTGTGCAGTCTTCTTTACCTCCTTGAGGATGCCATCCACCTTGGGAAAATCAGAAATAGGAGTTCTTTAGCTGAGCCAAGGATTGGTCAGTTTCTTCTTTGATTGTTGAGATTTCTGATTGAAGACCTTTCCCAAGGAAATGCAGAGCCTTCAACTGACTTTTGTAGACATCATTTACAGCCTCATAGATTTCTGCACGAGAGAGACTGTTGGCATTTGACCCCAAAGCAGTTAGATAGTCCTCCATGAGAAAAGCTAGAGCATCTTTAAGCTTCACAGACCTTTTGGCATCCAACCAGGAATCTACATTGCCATCCTGTTGAGTCTCGTCCAGTATCTTCTCCTTTTGGGCTTCAACATCCTCCATGTGGCATAAGAGAATAGCCTCATAGTCTTTGTTGGGGAGATCAGCTGTCAAGAGATGTTGAGCAATTTTAGAGAACTCGTCAATTTGTGCCACATGTAAGTTTTGGAGTACTTCTTCCGTCAATTGTGTGGGCACAGATGATGATCCAGAAGTCCTATCATGTTGCACAGACTCCAGCCATTGATACATTGTGGCCTGAGCCAAGTTAGAGCTAGTGCTAGGCACTCCTGTCATAGATGAGGGTTCTGCAACAGGTATGGAAGTGGTTTGAGTTTCGTCCAGCCTTGGAATAGCTGTAGAGTATGATGTTGTCTCCATTGAAATGGGATGAGTTACAGCATCATCTCTATTTGCCTGTGAAGGCATGTCCAAATCCCTGAGGATTGGAGAGATAGGCATAGAGTCTCCAGTAAAAACTGGTGAATCCTTCATGTTTGTGTTGGTGCCATTAGAATATGCCCCAGCATGCATTTCCTGACCAACTAATTGGGGGTCCTGGGTGGTGAGCACAGTGTCAAGCACCATGTCACTTGAAAGGGGCTCATACACAGAATCAAGATGTGTATGATCAAGTGTAGGATTGTCATGTGAATGACTTTCCTGTATTGAAGAAATATTTGATGTTGTAGATTCTGGAAGAATAGAGGAGTTTAGATTTGATTTTGGCAACTCCCCCTGAGAAATAGGAGGAGTTTCAAGGTTGATGTGCTCTTCACTCAGTGTATGTTCACCCTTATTTTCACCTGAGTCAAGAGTGAGTTCTTGACCCTGTGTTGACTCTTTACAAGTTGTAGTGGGGAGACTACTCTTTTCAACAATAATATCCTATTGAGAGGACATTGATAGTAACAGGTTTACCCATTTTAACACATCTGAATCCTGTTGGGTGGATTCAGTGGTGGCTATAGATTTGGATTTCTTCTTTTGTCTGGTGAGCTATGACTCAGGTTCCTCACTCCCTAAATCTACATACTCGTCAATTATAGCTAGGGCTCTCTTCTTTGTCTTCTTTTTAGTAACACCAACCTTTTGAGAGATTGGTGCACTTGGCTCCCTAATTACTAAGGTACTGTTTGCAGGGGGTCACTGGATGGGATAGGGAGGCTTGGGATAGACTTTGAGGCACCTTCAGTCTTAGCCTTCCCTTTCCAGGAAAGTTGATGATATATGGGCTGATCAAGTGGATAAGTTTTGAATGTGTATTGCATATGCTGTGTCACACTCAAAATCACATCCACTTGATTCCTAGTGTCCAATGAACCAAAAGGGACTTTGGACATGGTCTTAGGATAAGCCAATTTTGTTGTATCTATCCCTTCTAATTCATGCAATTGATTATCTAGATGATTTAAAATGCATTGAATAAAACGAGGATAGAAAATTTCATTACCTCTGCCACGAATAGTCCTGCCTAGCCTTTGAGACAACTCCTTAAGGATGATTGCGCCAACATTGATTTCCTGGTTGTTGGCCAAAGAATAGGCAAGCTTTACTGCAATGTGGCTGATTTGGTCCCACCCTGTCTTTCTGCACAGGAATACCTTTTGAAGAGCATCGAACAAGAAAGACCATTCTCTTCTGACATGCTTCTTGTTCAACTTTGCCATGTCAATCTCATCAGCATACTTTATCAGGTCCATGAATGCCACCATTTCTGTGTCATTCGCTTCAGCATCATGCCCTTCAGTCTTGAAGCCCAAAGCTTCATTTATCTCTTTCTCCCCAAACTGCAATTGCTTGCCTCCAATTGTGCAAGTAATCTCCTGAAATGAAGTCCCATCCTCCCTCGCCATTACAGTACACTTAGCAATTCTCCAGAATGCTTCCAGTAAATCAACATACATGGTTGGGTTCATTGTCAAAGCTTGGCGAAGGTAGGATGTGTTCAAAAATCGTACAAAACACTTGTACCTGGGGTTTGCTTCTACATCTGAAGGAATGGTGAGAAAGTTGGTTTCTTTGGGTATGGTTAAAGGGTTTGATGAAGCAGCTGTTTGAGATTTGGGTGCCATTTCTGAGTTTGAGATTTTAAGAAGAGAGAAGAAGATTTGAGATTAAGTTTAAGAATTGAGAGTAATCGACAAGATGAAAAGATGTGAAAGTGTTTGCAAAAAGTATTTATATGACTGAGTGTGACAACCCGGGTCAAATCCCGAGCCTTTTTCGAAAATATGCCAAAGCCTACTGACCCAAATGCAGCCAACTTGGGTAACGACAAGCCCACCACAGGCCCCCAAAATATCATGATTTTATTGGTGCTAATTAGTAGTAGTACTCTGCCTTATAAACTGAACAGAAGTCCCAAATCTACTCAATGTGGGACTGGGGTGTTACAAACTCCCCCACTTAAACTCATGACGTCCTCGTCAAGCCTGAACGGATAGTCTATTGGTTCCAAGATCGTTCCTCCCTAGCCATTGTGGGATAATACTGGCTGGTTTCGTGTCCCCACCTCCGGACCTCTGTCCATTGTGGGATAATACCACCAGCCTTCGTGTCCCCACCTCCGGCAACTTGCCTCGACAAGCTTTCGAGAGTCGGCTCTGATACCATATGTGACAACCCGGGTCAAATCCCGAGCCTTTTTCGAAAATCTGCCAAAGCCTACTGACCCAAATGCAGCCAACTTGGGTAACGACAAGCCCACCACAGGCCCCCAAAATATCATGATTTTATTGGTGCTAATTAGTAGTAGTACTCTGCCTTATAAACTGAACAGAAGTCCCAAATCTACTCGATGTGGGACTGGGGTGTTACACTGAGACAGTGCGATATAGAGTTATGAATTTGTACAGACTATTTTGATGTCGTGAAGTCTCAAAATAGATTGTATCGCGAAGTCTTTCAAAGTAGATCGCAGAGTCCAGAAATGAACTATGTCGCAAAGTCTGTGAGGTAGAATGTATGAGTAGACTTTGCGATATAGTATAAATACCCTATCGAGAACTCTCTTTTTGGAATTTCAAACAATTTGTCAGACATAAATCACAATTTTGAAATAAAATCAATTTAAATCAAAATTCTATTAATTATGTGGAGACTTGTCGATATAGTTATTCTGTGTCGCGAAGTCAAGAAATGAACTATATCGCAAACTCAAGAAATGAACTATATCGCAAAGTCTCACAGTTTTAACAATTTGCGATATAAGTCTGTTTAATTTGAACTAAGTCATGAACTCTCAAGATCACCTATATAGAGATGTCTTTAAAGCTCATAACTCCACAAACAAATATGATTTGAAAAATATGCAGTAAAATACTGAAATATTTATAAACCATATCTCAGCTAATTTTCACTCCAATCAAATAGTGCATTTAAATACAGTAAAAATTTACTGCTACAACAATTAACTAGCATAATTACTTAGAACTACTAAATGAAGGATTGAGCATTCCAATTTCACTCACTAGTCTGTTGAAGACAGCTTCATTTAGGGGTTTAGTAAATATGTCAGCTAATTGTTTCTCAGTTGGAACATAAGAGACTACTATAGTACCATTTGCAACATGTTCCCTAATGAAATGGTACCTTATCTCAATATGCTTTGTAGTAGAATGATTAACAGGATTGGAAACAATGGATATAGCACTAGTATTGTCACACATCAGGGGAATGTGCTCCATCACTAGTCCATAATCCATGAGTTGATTTCTAATCCAAAGCAATTGAGCACAGCAGCTTCCAACAGCAATATATTCAGCCTCAGCTGTAGATGTTGTTGTGGATTGTTGTTTCTTACTGAACCAGGACACTAACCTTTGACCTAAGAATTGGCAGCTTCCTGAAGTGCTCTTCCTGTCAATTCTGCATCCAGCATAATCTGAATCTGTATAACCAACCAGGTTGAACCCAGTGCCCTTTGGATACCATAAGCCAAGATTAGGAGTCCCTTTCAGATACCTGAAGATTCTTTTTATGGCCATCATGTGAGATTCCTTGGGATCAGATTGGAACCTTGCACATAGGCATGTGGCAAACATGATGTATGGCCTGCTAGCAGTGAGATAGAGTAGAGATCCAAGCATTCCTCTGTAGACCTTGATGTCAACTCTCTTGCCTTTCTTATCTTCATCAAGCTTGATTGCAGTAGACATTGGAGTTTTTGCAGGGGATGAATCTTCTAAACCATATTTCTTTAAAAGATCTTTGACATACTTAGATTGATTTATGAAGATGACATCCTCCCTTTGATGTACTTGCAGGCCTAGGAAGTAGGCTAACTCTCCCATCATACTCATCTCATATTTGTTTTGCATCAACTTAGAGAACCTTTCACAGAGTTTTTCATTTGAAGAGCCAAAGATGATATCATCCACATAGATTTGAACTAGAATGATATCATTTCCATGCTTCTTGAAGAATAGAGTTTTATCAATTGTACCTCTGGTGAATTGATGCTCAAGAAGAAATTGAGATAGAGTTTCATACCAGGCTCTTGGTGCATGTTTGAGTCCATAGAGTGCCTTTAGCAATCTATACACAAAGTCTGGGAAGTCTTCATTTTCAAAGCCAGGAGGTTGAGACACATAAACCTCTTCAGCAAGATCACCATTGAGAAAAGCACTTTTCACATCCATTTGATACACCTTGAAATCTGAGTGAGCTGTAAAGGCCAAGAATATCCTGATGGCCTCCAGTTTAGCTACAGGTGCAAATGTCTCATCATAGTCAATGTCTTCTTGTTGATAGTATCCTTTGACAACCAACCTTACTTTGTTTCTTACCACCACACCTTCTTCATCCATTTTGTTCCTGAATACCCATTTGGTGTCAATGACATTCTTACCTTCAGGATGTGGTACTAATTCCCAAACTTTGTTCTTCTCAAATTGATTCAATTCTTCTTGCATGGCAACAATCCAGTCAGAGTGCTTCAATGCTTCTTCAATTACTTTTGGTTCTACTTGTGACAAAAAGCAGTTGTGCAGGCAAGTATTCATTGTATCTCTCCTTGTTCTAACACCCTCACTAGGATCACCAATGATTTGTTCCCTAGTGTGGGCTCTGTCTCATTTCCTTGTGTGACCATGTTCATCTCCTTGACTTGACTCAGGGTCATTTTGATCACCACCATTTGTATTCTCTTCTTCTCCCCATGTGTTAGTGATCCCTTGCACATGTGTTTGAGGGTGATCATCAGCTTCATTTCCTTCATCTTGTGGAACAGTTAGAACAGGTGTCTCATCTTCACTCTCAGAATCTTCAAGGTAACCTTGATTTTCAAATCTTAATGGCACACTGTCTTTTTCACTTGTAGCAAGTCCAGGAAATTTCTTGTCATCAAAAGTAACATCCATGCTTTCCATCACTTTGTGTTGCTCAGGTACAAACACTCTGTATGTTGTCCTTTCCAGAGAGTATCCAATGAAGATACCTTCAAATGCCTTTGCATCAAATTTTCCAACATGCTCAGATGTATCTTTCATCACAAAACACTTGCTTCCAAAAACATGAAGATGCTTGAAGGATGTTCTTTTTCCAATCATTAAGGAGTAAGAAGTTTTTCCAGACTTCTTATTAATTAATGTTCTATTTTGCACATAGCATGTTGTGTTAACAGTATCAGCCCAAAAGCTAGTAGGTAGTTTTGCATCCAACATTGTTCTTGCAACTTCAATGAGAGTTCTATTCTTTCTTTCAACCACTCCATTTTGTTGTGGAGTTCTAGGAGCTGAAAATTGTTGAGAAATTCCTTTATCTTTGCAGAACTCATACAATGTTGAATTTATGAACTCGGTTCCATTATCACTTCTCAAAGCAGCCACAGAGGAACCAGTGCTTTGTGCTTCTCTATCAACTCTCTTGAAATGTTCTATAATTACTTGAGGAGCTTCATCCCTGGAAAACAGGAATTCCACCCAAGTGTATGTAAGATCCGGGAAAATTACGTGTTAATATTTGAGGTGAAATGAAATTTTATTTCATATTAAGATTTATTAAATGTTTTATCTGTTTAAATGTGTTAAGTTATTCGTTAAATGGTCAATTATGTGACATTGAGATGCTATGTGAAAATATGTGGGGAATTAGAAATTATTTTGAAAAGGATGTCATACTATTTTATTCTATTCTAATTATCGAAAAGAAAATTTAGATCGTTCCCAAATTATTCGGAAAATTGGTATATCGTTCGTACCAATATTTCATTCGTGAAAGTGGGAAGTATTCGGAAATATTCGTAATAGAGGTATTTTGGTTCGTATATCAGTTATTAAACGATACTTGTAGTTATCCGTACATTATGGATGATTATCGTCTCGTAAAACGTGTATTCTACTTTATTAAAGATTTAAAGCGTATATTCTGTTAAATTGTATTTAAAGCGATCCATCGGATCAATATCGATCCAAAAATGTCGTTTGGGGTATTATTTTCTGTTTAAAATAAAAAGGCGAATCGTACATTGTTTTGCGTATAATAAAGCTTAATTATCGTTAAATATCTAAAAACCCCTGAAACGTGTTCTTCGTGTTCTTGAGAATCAAACTCAATTTTAAAGGCGTTACCGGAATCCGATTTCGACGCTCTAGTAGTCGAATCGAATCTCTCATCGTCCTCTATCTAAATCCACCATCAAAATTCATGTGGGCATGATTTCTGAGTTTTTTTCTTTTTTTTATATAATTAAATTAATTCGAATTTTTAAATTAATTGGGGGTTTCTTTATTATTGATTGTTCTTGATGCTTGATAGCTTAATCGTGTTTCTTGTGTGATTTAGAGTGTAAGTATGATTTTTAATTTAAGTTTTGAGCTGGTAATCGAGTAGATCAGAAAATGGTATAATGACCGGAGTTTGGTCGGAATTTTGATCGGCTGAGTGAACCTTGTTAACGTTTGTACCATTGATTAGATCGTGTTAATTAGAACCGATTCATGTATTTAGTTTTTAGTTTGGTGGTCGTTTGAAGGTGGCCGGAAAGCGTCGGCTCGCCGGAGGGGGGGAGTTTTCTGAGTTGTTTTGGGTTCGTTTTTGCGCCATTTTTGTGTTAACTAACTGTTGGGGATGCTGGGGATCGTAACCCCGTGTTTTTGGCAAGGTTGCAGTGTGGTTGTGGTTGCCGGATTCTGGAATTGGGTTGCCGGAACCCCGTCGGCGGCGGGTTGTTCTTGGCGACCCATATCCGTTCTTGGCGACCCGTATTATTTCCTTGCCCGACCCGGTTTCAATCCCCCTAACCCTAATTCCTTTTCTAAAAAGTGTTTCTGAAATTTTACTTTCAGAATAAATCAAAAATTGTTTTAAAATTATAAAAATCATATTTTTTGATTTAAAAATACATTTTTATTATTCAAAATTTTTTATAAATTCATAAATATTTATTTAAAATCGAAAAGTGATTAAATTTAATTATTTTAATTATTTTTGATTAATAATTAATTAATTTAATTAATTGATTAATTCTTTTAATCAGTTAATTATTAATAATTAATTATTAATTAGATTTAATTAATTAAACTTAAGTTTAATTAATTTATGGCTTGGTTTATTTATTTAAAAATAGTTTGAGTGTTTGGAAATTGTCAATTAATTTTATATTAATTGATTAAATTGTTTTTACATCCTTATATTGGGAGAAATGGTCCAATTTTTGACCTAAAAATATTTTGAGGTTTAATTTCTTTGAAACGAGGACCGAATATTTTTCTAAAATTATTTATTAAATGTTACGAGACTTATGTGATTTATTTATCGCAATTAAATGACAAAATGTGTTATGTGAATTATGTGAATTATGTGAATTATCTGGTTAGTGAGTCATAAATACGAATAATTGCTTTGAGAATTGTTTAAATACTTTGGTCGTGTCTAATATTATCGTGTGGGGTAGTTGGGATAGAAATTTGCCAGTAATGTTAGAAAATGAGATTTGCGAGACCGTTGACTTAGATGTTGACTTTTATAGTATGGGGATTTTGTCGAGCGAGTTACGTGGATTACTTATGTAGTTAATTGTGATTATTCTATCGATTGAAATATGATTGTCTATGCAACAGAGACTATTGGACGAGACGAGTCAGATCATCGAAGTATGTTAAATAAGAGATGTCAGAAAAGGATGAGATATGGTTTACGACTGATTGGGTTATTTGTGAGGTGACGTAGCACCAAGGGGACGTCAACACTCGTAGAGGATATGTGCAAGTATTTTCTTCCAACAGAGATATCGGTAAGATTGGCAGACACGTGGATTCGTAATGATATAAGCAGACTAGTGGTATTCACAGGAGCATTAAAGCAAAGAAGGACGGAAATAGAGAATAGTGCGATAAGACAGAATAAGGAGGGAATCGTATTGTTTCAGCGTTACGAAATCGCTAAGGACCGGAGGCAAGTGTTTATACCCTTACTTATTAATTGAGTGATATTCCCTTGAATTATTATTATGCAATTGACATACTTTTCCCTAAATTTTAAATGATGACTCTTTTGCATTAAACTGCAAGTATTTTATTTAATCTCATAAATTGACGAGTATTCTTTTATACCTTTTGAGCTTAGATTCATATTTTCATGTTGATTGGAAAGATATAATTACTATATTGAAATGATTGAAAAGATAGTTAAGGGCCGTATACTAAAGCCTTCTTTCAAAAATCTTGATTTCAAAATATTAGGTTGGAATATTGTCAACCCTAGATGAGTGGGAACTTGTGAACCATATGAGGGTAAAATGTTATTTTAAATTCCGAAGTTGTGGTACTTGTTCTACAAGTATTCTATTTTCCATCTTGCACCCATGCAAATATTATTATCATTTCTTGTTAATGCGATCATCTGATCCATTCCCTGATTCGAATTCATATATGTCGCGCATGATTTGGTTTATTTCCTTCAAATACAAGGCTTATCTATTATAAGTATATGTTCGAAGGACTTAAACTATTTCTGTCGGAAGTCAGTAAACCCTTGTTTTCCCTATTTATAAACTTCACCTTGAATTTTCCTTAAACTCGAACTTGACTTCCTTGTCATTTACCAAATTTTTGAATCTTAACTAATTCTGCCATAATGTGATAATTTGAACTGTTAAGGCCATCTAGAGCCTGTTCTTTGAACCCTACTCTATATTGAGCTATTGCAAATTCTGTTGATATCATAATGCCTGTTTTATATCAGGCTTAATCTTGTTGAGCATGTCATTGTTTATTCTTCATTATTATCCCAGTTGTTACATCGATCTCGTCGATGTTTATTATATTGTCATTTTTTATGTGCACCTCCCAATATTGTGTTGATCTCATCGATACTAGATTATATTGTTATTCCTTGATGGATTCTTCATAGTTGAATTGTTTCCTGGAACGTGAGTTTTCCAGCGTTTGTTGTATTAAGGTTGTCGATTCTTTCGACACCTGATTGTCGAAGTAAGGTTGTCAATTGTACTGACACCTGACGTATATAATATAGGATTGGAATGTTTTTAAATGGACCAGTAATGGTTGGACCATATTTATGGTCGGAATAACTTATGGCCCATATTGGCCAAGGATCCAGTAGAGGACTTTGCTATAAGCAAGTCCGGGGTTGATGCGTGGCTGGCCAGCAGCTCAACCTTTGATTTGATAAATGTGAAAAATCCAATTCTAATATCAATTCTTATTTCTGAGATGAATTACATCCATATGTTTTGTACTTGTGAGTTATGACCTGATACTCAGGTTTATTCGTTCGCTCGAAGTTGTTAGTTCGTTGATTGATAAGTAATGGTTTCAATTTTGCTGAAATCACTTACTCTTAATACATTTGGATTCCAAATAGTCGAAATCCACTTCCTTGATTCCATTGGCAGTCGTGAGATATCTATCTTGATGAGTTTTATTCATACCGCATATCCAATCGGTACCATGTTGAAGTCTTGAAGTGTGTTCTTTATCCCATGACCGAGCGCGTTGGCTCATTCTTACTCCTTGATTATTCTACCCTTCCAGAGTTGTTGGTTTCAGAAAATGTTGTGAATAGATCTGTTATCTTTAAAACTAGTATTTTTGTACAAACTATGGTCTTGAAGACGTATGAGTTATATTTATTTCATATTTTCTACATACTATTGTAGTTATTGTTGATTCGGTCGCCGTGACGACCAATATAAATCTTTTTGTGTTTTAAACTATTCAATTGCGAGAAGCTGAATGAGAAATTATGGTAAATTACCAAACTTGATTTGAAAATTTTAGAAATTGCAAATGTATAAACCGAAAGTTTGTTTATTTGAAAATCCAAAGCTTATTTTGGAAACTTTTCACATTATACTTGATAATGCACTTGCTGAGCAATTCTTTCACTCATACTTGTTTTCTTTATATATTTTAGCCTTTCAGTAAGAAGGTATATTGGCGAGAGTTGTCCGCGTAGCCGGTCAGAGATGGGGAAGAATATTAGCGTAAAGATGTTTTGATCCCGAGTATTTGGAGCTGGTGATAGGTTTTGTAATAGGAGATTTCTATTAAATATTATATTATATAGATTATTGCCTAGTATACTTCTTATCGAAGTTATACTAGTGGTTTAGATTGTATGTAAAGAGAATGGTTGTAAAGAAGAAAATTTTTATGTAATGGAATTTTGGATTCTTGTTTCTAGCACTATAACCTTTAAAGATTCTTGGTAGAGTTGGGGTCGCAGATGTTATTATTGTGTTGATTTAATATTGAGCAGGTTGTTTAAATTGAGATTGCAGCGTGACGACCAAATCCTTTGACCCCGGATTTAGGGATGTTATAGGTTGGTATCAGAGCAGGGTTATAGTAAAACTAGAAACGAGAGTGTGTAGGAGTGTGTATAGTTATATAAGGAACGTCAGAGCTCATTTAGAGTTCGTGTTGGACTATTGGATATAGTACCAATGAGTAAGTTAAGATAGGGGTATTCGTTTGAAATAGTTGTGTTGAGCTGGATAGAACTTCTTACGATTGTAGATGTCTACAGCGGAATCTTCAAGGACTATTACGAGTTGACGACGACGTACGATATTGATAACTTTGCGACGTGGAAAAGAAGGGCTTGAAATCAAATAACGAGCTATCGAAGGAGTCGACGGAGGAGGCATATGTGAAGACCTTGGTGATATCTTTCCATCCTAATGAAATATATGGCATTCCTTTAAGCGAAATTTGCGTTGGTGAATATATTCCACCTTTTGACTTTGTATTTGATACTTTTGATCAATCATGTTTGCAATTGCATCAGAGGTTGTTGTGATATATATTTCAAATTTTGAGGCCTGTTGATAATGTGTTATTTAAATTTCAACTCTTTCATTCTCCAGGGGTGAATCCCTCTAATTGTAATGGAACACTTTTTGTTCGATACTTCCTTTTCTGGTTATTCCTTTTTTCTGAAGTAACACCTTTGGGAATTTACTCAGTTCCAATCCAAGGTGTGTATCTGAGATTTCTTATCGAAAGGTCTTGGTTGTTACTTTGACTTTAAATTTCTTTCGCATTTCTCTACTCCAACTGAGACAAACAACCCTATTTATAGGGGACACAAGGAATATATGTCTATGTGATAGAAGTCTGATGGGACGCCGTCACTTGTGTGTTGTGCAATACAAGAAGGTTAGTTACCTTTAGTACTGTCTTAATTAAGACACACAACATTGAGTTCATGTGATCAAATTGATTTCTCAGTGATTCTTTTATTTCCAATAATGTTTGCTTTGGAATATGCAGATTTGGTAACCCCAATTGTGGGACATTTTCTATGATACGGAACCTTTTCACTTCGGAATATCATGAATCTTATTATCTTTAATAATCTTGAAGGTATACCACCAAGTTGGAAGGAATTTACCTTACCATAATGAACGAAGAAATTGTGATCGAATTACCACGAGCGACAGCGGATCATGATGCGATTAGAATACTAGTGACATATAACGAACGACAGTATTTGAAAATGAAATAAAATTTGAAGAAACAACGACGCGCTATGAAGCCTCAGTAACCATTAAGGATAGTTAGGTAATTCAAGAGTTGATGGGAATTTGGGAAAATGTGCAATTGTGCTGATGTTATCCCAGGTTGTGGAAAATGGACGTAATAGATTTTTGTCTCAATGAGAAGAACTTCTAAATACAATGATAGGCTAATAATGGAGAATGATTGGATCTTTGAATATTTCAGGATTATATGATATGGTTGCAAGTCTTTTGCTCACTATAGTTAAGGTAGATCTTACCAGTCAACGTGGATGTATAAAATGAGAATCAAGATGATGTCGATTGGATCAAGTTATTTGGGGAATGAGATGGTACCCTGGAAAAGGTGTCTTGAGTGTTACTGCGAATGTATCTTCCGAATTATTTGGGAAATCAGATGGAGATCAATTAAGTTCTTAGAACTAAGTGGAACAATTTTAAAGATATGGAGCTAAGTCACCAAGTTGTTAAGGTGTATTTTCTCACACTATTTATAACAAGGTAAAGAGAATGAAGAGGCTTTAACAAGGATTTAAGGACAATGGACAAGGAAATGAGGAGTTGTTGTAAACTGAATATTTATCTTACATTGGTACAGAAAGTATGTGATCATTGAAAGCAGTTGTTAGATATATTGGAGATAGATATAATTAACCAAGAGATTATATTGGAGGCTGACCTTATAAGTAGTAAAGCGAGATTAGAGATGTAAATATCTTCGGTACAAGAATAGGAAATGATGGAGCTTTAAAGGTTATAATAACAAGAGATTAGCTAGAAGGAATGACTAAAAATAGAATTCAACCAGAAGTGATTAAAGAGAAAGGGCTACATTAAGGAAAGAATTGTGGAAAAAGAAATGGATTTAATTACAAGAGGGAACGAGAAAGTATAAGGGATAAGAAGGAAATGCAAGGATATATATATAAGAGATTTAAAAGAATATTAATGTTGGTAAGTATCTAAGTACTTGAGATGTCAGAAAATGAAAACAGAATAACAGAGATATAGTAGATGATTACAACTAAGACATTCCTGAATGGAAGTGGAAACGTATTAAGATAGACTTTGTAGTAGAGTTGCCAAGGCCTAGAGCTAATCATGATGCTATTTAGGTTATTAGTGACCGAGTAACGAGAAATATTCATTGGGTGAGTTGGTTCATCTCTATTTGAATGAGATAGTGGTACGACATGGAATGACGGGTTCAATTGTATCTGACAGAGATCCGCGACTTAATTAAAGGATTCAAACAGACTATGGTGGTGCACTAAATTTTGAGAGTAATTGGAAGGATCATTTACCTTTGATTAGATTCCCTTGCAACAACAGTTGCTATGGCAATTTTGAAATACTACCTTACGTCGATCTACTGTGTGTTGGGAAAGTTGCGTACAAGTTTGCTTATCACTCCATATGTAGTGTATTCATAATGTATATCATAGAATATGAACCTACAAAGATTTAGTTAAATTTGTTCTATGTTGAGCAACTGATTGAGATATTGAGTCAATATGAGAAAGTGTTAAGTAATAGAGGAGTCAAATTAGTATGAGTATGAGGAGAAATCCTAAGGTTGAAGAGTCAATCTAGGAACTTAAGAATGAGATGTTGGAAAAATATCCACATATGTTTGCGCAAGCTGATTCTGAGGACAGAATCCTTTTAAGGGGGGAAGGATGTAAGATCCGGGAAAATTACGTGTTAATATTTGAGGTGAAATGAAATTTTATTTCATATTAAGATTTATTAAATGTTTTATCTGTTTAAATGTGTTAAGTTATTCGTTAAATGGTCAATTATGTGACATTGAGATGCTATGTGAAAATGTGTGGGGAATTAGAAATTATTTTGAAAAAGATGTCATACTATTTTATTCTATTCTAATTATCGAAAAGAAAATTTAGATCGTTCCCAAATTATTCGGAAAATTGGTATATCGTTCGTACCAATATTTCATTCGTTAAAGTGGGAAGTATTCGGAAATATTCGTAATAGAGGTATTTTGTTTCGTATATCTGTTATTAAACGATACTTGTAGTTATCCGTACATTCTGGATGATTATCGTCTCGTAAAACGTGTATTCTACTTTATTAAAGATTTAAAGCGTATATTCTGTTAAATTGTATTTAAAGCGATCCATCGGATCAATATCGATCCAAAAATGTCGTTTGGGGTATTATTTTCCGTTTAAAATAAAAAGGCGAATCGTACATTGTTTTGCGTATAATAAAGCTTAATTATCGTTAAATATCTAAAAACCCCTGAAACGTGTTCTTCGTGTTCTTGAGAATCACACTCGATTTTAAAGGCGTTACCGGAATCCGATTTCGGCGCTCTAGTAGTCGAATCGAATCTCTCATCATCCTCTATCTAAATCCAACATCAAAATTCATGTGGGTATGATTTTTGAGTTTTTTTCTTTTTTTTATATAATTAAATTAATTCGAATTTTTAAATTAATTTGGGGGTTTCTTTATTATTGATTGTTCTTGATGCTTGATAGCTTAATCGTGTTTGTTGTGTGATTTAGAGTGTAAGTATGATTTTTAATTTAAGTTTTGAGCCGGTAATCGAGTAGATCGGAAAATGGTATAATGACCGGAGTTTGGTCGGGATTTTGATCGGCTGAGTGAACCTTTTTAACGTTTGTACCATTGATTAGATCGTGTTAATTAGAACCGATTCATGTATTTAGTTTTCAGTTTGGTGGTCGTTTGAAGGTGGCCGGAAAGCGGCGGCTCGCCGGCGGGGGGGGGGGGAGTTTTCTGAGTTGTTTTGGGTTCGTTTTTGTGTCGTTTCTGTGTTAACTAACTGTTGGGGATGCTGGGGATCGTAACCCCATGTTTTTGGCAAGGTTGCAGTGTGGTTGTGGTTGCCGGATTCTGGAATTGGGTTGCCGGAACCCCGTCGGCGGCGGGTTGTTCTTGGCGACCCATATCCGTTCTTGGCGACCCGTATTATTTCCTTGCCCGACCCGGTTTCAATCCCCCTAACCCTAATTCCTTTTCTAAAAAGTGTTTCTGGAATTTTATTTTCAGAATAAATCAAAAATTGTTTTAAAATTCTAAAAATCATATTTTTTGATTTAAAAATACATTTTTATTATTCAAAAAATTTTATAAATTCATAAATATTTATTTAAATTCGAAAAGTGATTAAATTTAATTATTTTAATTATTTTTTATTAATAATTAATTAATTTAATTAATTGATTAATTCTTTTAATCAGTTAATTCTTAATAATTAATTATTAATAAGATTTAATTAATTAAAATTAAGTTTAATTAATTTTTGGCTTGGTTTATTTATTTAAAAATAGTTTGAGTGTTTGGAAATTGTCAATTAATTTTATATTAATTGATTAAATTGTTTTTACATCCTTATATTGGGAGAAATGGTCCGATTTTTGACCTAAAAATATTTTGAGGTTTAATTTCTTTGAAACGAGAGCCGAATATTTTTCTAAAATTATTTATTAGATGTTACGAGACTTATGTGATTTATTTATCGCAATTAAATGACAAAATGTGTTATGTGAATTATGTGAATTATCTGGTTAGTGAGTCATAAAAACGAATAATTGCTTTGAGACTTGTTTAAATACTTTGGTCGTGTCTAATATTATCGTGTGGGTTAGTTGGGATAGAAATTTGCCAGTAATGTTAGAAAATGAGATTTGCGAGACCGTTGACTTAGATGTTGACTTTTATAGTATGGGGATTTTGTCGAGCGAGTTATGTGGATTACTTATGTAGTTAATTGTGATTATTCTATCGATTGAAATATGGTTGTCTATGCAACAGAGACTATTGGACGAGACGAGTCAGATCATCGAAGTATGTTAAATAAGAGATGTCAGAAAAGGATGAGATATGGTTTACGACTGATTGGGTTATTTGTGAGGTGACGTAGCACCAAGGGGACGTCAACACTCGTAGAGGATATGTGCAAGTATTTTCTTCCAACAGAGATATCGGTAAGATTGGCAGACACGTGGATTCGTAATGATATAAGCAGACTAGTGGTATTCGCAGGAGCGTGAAAGCAAAGAAGGACGGAAATAGAGAATAGTGCGATAAGACAGAAAAAAGAGGGAATCGTATTGTTTCAGCGTTACGAAATAGCTAAGGACCGGAGGCAAGTGTTTATACCCTTACTTATTAATTGAGTGATATTCCCTTGAATTATTATTATGCAATTGGCATACTTTTCCCTAAATTTTAAATGATGACTCTTTTGCATTAAACTGCAAGTATTTTATTTAATCTCGTAAATTGACGAGTATTCTTTTATACCTTTTGAGCTTAGATTCATATTTTCATGTTGATTGGAAAGATATAATTAATATATTGAAATGATTGAAAAGATAGTTATGGGTCGTATACTAAAGACTTCTTTCAAAAATCTTGATTTAAAAATATTAGGTTGGAATATTGCCAACCCTAGATGAGTGGGAACTTGTGAACCCTATGAGGGTAAAATGTTATTTTAAATTCCGAAGTTGTGGTACTTGTTCTACAAGTATTCTATTTTCCATCTTGCACCCATGCAAGTATTATTATCATTTCTTGTTAATGCGATCATCTGATACATTCCCTGATTCGAATTCATATATGCCGCCCATGATTTGGTTTATTTCCTTCAAATACAAGGTTTATCTATTATAAGTATATGTTCGAAGGACTTAAACTATTTCTGTCGGAAGTCATTAACCCTTGTTTTCCCTATTTATAAACTTCACCTTGAATTTTCCTTAAACTCGAACTTGACTTCCTTGTCATTTACCAAATTTTTGAATCTGAACTAATTCTGCCATAATGTGATAATTTGAACTGTTAAGGCCATCTAGAGCCTGTTCTTTGAACCCTACTCTATATTGAGCTATTACAAATTCTGTTGATATCATAATGCCTGTTTCATATCAGGCTTAATATTGTTGAGCATGTCATTATTTATTCTTCATTATTATCCCAGTTGTTACATCGATCTCGTTGATGTTTATTATATTGTCATTTTTCATGTGCACCTCCCAATATTGTGTCGATCTCGTCGATACTAGATTATATTGTTATTCCTTGATGAATTCTTCATAGTTGAATTGTTTCCTGGAACGTGAGTTTTCCAGCGTTTGTTGTATTAAGGTTGTCGATTCTTCCGACACCTGATTGTCGAAGTAAGGTTGTCAATTGTATTGACACCTGACGTATATAATATAGGATTGGAATGTTTTTAAATGGACCAGTAATTGTTGGACCATATTTATGGTCGGAATAACTTATGGCCCAGATTGGCCAAGGATCCAGTAGAGGACTTTGCTATAAGCAAGTTCAGGGTTGATGCATGGCTGGCCAGCAGCTCAACCTTTGATTTGATAAATGTGAAAAATCCAATTCTAATATCAATTCTTATTTCTGAGATGAATTACATCCATATGTTTTGGACTTGTGAGTTATGACCTGATACTCAGGTTTATTCGTTCGCTCGAAGTTGTTAGTTCGTTGATTGATAAGTAATGGTTTCAATTTTGCTGAAATCACTTACTCTTAATACATTTGGATTCCAAATAGTCGAAATCCACTTCCTTGATTCCATTGGCAGTCGTGAGATATCTATCTTGATGAGTTTTATTCATACTGCATATCCAGTCGGTACCATGTTGAAGTCTTGAAGTGCGTTTTTTATCCCATGACCGAGCGCGTTGGCTCATTTTTACTCCTTTATTATTCTACCCTTCCAGAGTTGTTGGTTTCAGAAAATGTTGTGAATAGATCTGTTATCTTCAAAACTAGTATTTTTGTACAAACTATGGTCTTGAAGACGTATGAGTTATATTTATTTCATATTTTCTACATACTATTGTAGTTATTGTTGATTCGGTCGTCGTGACGACCAATATAAATATTTTTGTGTTTTAAACTGTTCAATTGCGAGAAGCTGAATGAGAAATTGTGGTAAATTACCAAACTTGATTTGAAAATTTTAGAGATTGCAAATGTATTAACCGAAAGTTTGTTTATTTGAAAATCCAAAGCTTATTTTGGAAACTTTTCACATTATACTTGATAATGCACTTGCTGAGCAATTCTTTCGCTCATACTTGTTTTCTTTATATATTTTAGCCTTTCAGTAAGAAGGTATATTGGCGAGAGTTGTCCGCGTAGCCGGTCAGAGATGGGGAAGAATATTAGCGTAAAGACGTTTTGATCCAGAGTATTTGGAGCTGGTGATAGGTTTTGTAATAGGAGATTTCTATTAAATATTATATTGTATAGATTGTTGCCTAGTATACTTCTTATCGAAGTTATACTAGTGGTTTAGATTGTATGTAAAGAGAATGGTTGTAAAGAAGAAAATTTTTATGTAATGGAATTTTGGATTCTTGTTTCTAGCACTATAACCTTTAAAGATTCTTGGCAGAGTTGGGGTCGCAGATGTTATTATTGTGTTGATTTAATATTGAGCAGGTTGTTTGAATTGAGATTGCAGCGTGATGACCAAATCCTTTGACCCCGGATTTAGGGATGTTACATGTATCTTGAATAATCATTAACCATGAGTAGAGCATATTTCTTCTTGGAAAGGGACATTACATTCACAGGGCCTAATAGATCCATGTGAATTAACTGCAGAGGTATTGAATTTGAGTTGAGCAATTTGTTCTTGTGACTTGACCTTTATATTTTCCCTCTTTGACATGCTTCACATGCTCCATATTGAACAAACTCCAAGGCAGGCATGTCTCTGATGAGTTCTCTCTTTGCTAGAGAGTTCATTCTTTTACATTCAAGTGAGACAGTTTCTTGTGCCATAGCCAGAATTCTTCCTTTGTGGCCTTTGTGTCGAAACAACACATTTCACCCTTATTTGCAGCCTTGAGATTATCTACAAAAAAGCTTCCTTTCTTCACACCAGTCAAAACAACTTCACCACTTCCTCTTTTAGAGATTAGACATTGATCTTCAACAAATTCCACTTTGAAACCCCTGTTGGTGAATTGTCCAATGCTTAAGAGGTTGTGTTTTAGTCCTTCAACGAATGCTACATCTTCAATAATGACATTTCCATATTTAACACTGTCATATCCCATTGTATAACCAATGTTGTCATTTCCAAAGGTTACTGATGGGCCAGCCTTCTCCTCAAAATGTGATAGCATGGCTATATCACCAGTCATGTGACTTGAGCATCCACTGTCCAAGATCCATATGACTCTTTTATTCATGTTGCCCTGCATTCACAAAATGACTAAGTTGTTTTTGGTACCCACACTTGGTAGGGTCCAGTTGATTTAGAAACAGTTTTGTAATTGATTATTCTATCATATTCAGCATTCTTCACAGTAGGAGATTTCACTGTGTTTGAGGCTTTAGAGTTGACACTCTTAGGCTCACATGAAGTCTTTACTTTTTCAACCTTGATTGGGGATCTTGTCCTGTGAGTGTGCATATGTGTGTGTGATTCACATGATTGTGCAAAGTCAAGTTTTTGCTTTAAAGATAAGCAATTAGCAATCACAGTCACATAGCATGTCATGTAGTTGGATTTACCACAGAAAGAATCATGGATTTTATTTATGCCAACAGAATGGTTGCTCAGATTATCAACTTCATTAATAATAGGTTTATTACACTTATGAGTCAAATGATTAACAGATAAGCATTTTTGACACTGTTTCCTATGAGCATTTGGCACATAAGCATAACTGTTACCCTTGTTGACACCTACCTTTCCATTTCTGTTTTGTTTCTTTTTCTTAACAACTTCCTTATTAACCTTACGACTCTTGACAAGATTGTCTTTGGTTTCTTTCTGATTTACAGATTTGGGAGAGGAAGAAGTGTCTTTAGCAGCCTCATCTTCTTCAAGTAATTGTTGTTTGATGACCAGTAAATCTTCATCAAATTCAACAACACTCTTTTTGAAGATAGGCTCTTTGACACCAGACAAAATAGTTGGAGCATTTTTGTTTACAAAATATTCTTTTCCTTTGCCCTTGGCCTTCTTCCTTCCCTTGTCATTCTCATAATCAAAACCAATTCCAACCTTACAGTCTTCAGTGTGTTCCTTGTGATAGGTTTGAATAAGCTCAGAGGAGTTTCTATAGCTTCTTATCTTTAATTCATTTTCAGCAATTTGTTCCCTAAGAGCTATTTCTATCTGTTCAGCACAAACTACTTTGTTCTTAAGATACTCAACCTCCTTTTTCAAACCATCAAGGTTCATAACCATTAATTCAAGTTCCTCATTCTTTTCTGTAAGCTCAAGGTTCTTAGCAGTTAGCCTATCAATTTCTTCATTAGCAACTAACATGCTAGTATGAATATTAAACATTTCAGTACTCATGTCTTCAACAGTTTGCTTGTATTGAGAGGGAGTCATATCAAGAGAATTAAGGATAGGTACCTGATCTGAAGAGTCACCATCATCAGAAAAGGCCATCAAGGCATAGTTCGAATACTCCTGTTCTTCTTCTTCATCAGAATCATCCCAGCACTTTCCCTCTGCAATAAAAGCTTTACCCTACTGTTTCTTGAGTAGAGCTTCATACTTAGCTTCAAACTCTAAGTATGCTTTGTCCTTTTTGACATGTTTGGGCTTCTTTCACTCTGTAGCAAAGTGCCCAAGTTCATTGTAGTTATAGCACCTTATCTTGGACCTATCCACACTCCCAGACTTGTAGCCTCCTTTTGCAGCACCAGCAATTCCTTTACCTTTACTGAAGGTGTTTGAGCCACTTGATCCACCAGAACCACCAGCATTAAACTTGGACTTAAATGGTTGCTTCCTTTTGAACCTGATATTAGGATACCTCCTAGCCATATAAGCAAAAGATTTGTTTTCCATCTTGTCCAGTTCTTCTATGCTGTAAAAATCATCTTCCTCAGGCAGATCATAGATGACTTGAGACTCATCACCAGTGTCTTCAACTTCCAGTTCTTCAATCTTGACTTGATTGACTTTCAGAGATTCCATTCTTTGACCTAAGTTGTCAGCAATAAGAGCACAAGAGGTGTTTGCCATCATTCTTTGCTTTGCTTGAATGAACCTCTTTTGAAACAACTCTAGCTCATATGTTTTCAAAACACCATACAATACATCAAATCCAATCTTGGTTAGATCTCTTTCCTTGAGAGAAGAGATCCTTGGCTCCAAGTGATCTGGTACAGTCAATAAGAACTTCATATTGAGTTCTTATGTTTCATAGTGTTTGTCATATAGTTTGAGCTCATTTATCAGCTTGTTGAACCTTTCAAATACTTCTGTGATTCCCTCCTTTGGCTGAGCCATGAAGGCTTTATACTGGGAAACCAGAATCTGCTTCTTGTTCTTTCTCACTTCTGGAGTTCCTTCACATAGCACTTCTATGAGATCCCACATCTTCTTTGCACTACTACAATGAGAAACAGTGCCATACATGGTGAAATCCATAGATTCACGGATAATGAGTTGGAGATTTCCATCTAGTGCCACTTTCTCCTTTTTAGGCTCAGTGTATTTGGAAGGATCTTTAGGCTCGTAATGCATTGGTATCTTTTCAGTACCAACAGTTGTTTATGCAATCTCAATCATTGGAATGAAGGGACCATGTTTTAAGATGTCTAAATACATGGGGTTTGAAGCTTTGATGAACAGCAACATCATCTTCTTCCATAGATTGTAGTGTTCCTTTTTAAAGGGAGGAATCTTGATACTGCTTAGTTTCTGTGAACTCATCCTTGATCTTTTTCTGTTTTTATATCAACAGCCTGCTCTGATACCACTTGTTAGAAATGAATATCACTAAGAAACTAGACAGAGGGGGGTGAATGCATAGTTTGAATGTTTTTCATTTTCTTGAAACTAAAAAGCTGAGTTAGATTGTGTTGTATGAAAATGCAGAATAAAATAAACAGAACACACACAGACACTTTAATCTACTTTGTATTAAGTAAATCAAATATTACAGCTTCCAAAATTTCACAAGTGAAATTCTGGCTTCTAAACAAGAACAGTGTTTTCTTGTTTTCTTACAGAGAAAAGAGTGCTTGAATATTTCTGTGTATATCTCTCTTGCAGCTATCAATAGGGTGTGCATAATATATATATATATATATCATATACAAACTGGTGCACACACCTATTTACACAGTTACCCCTAACTGTAACTCCAACTTGTCCTGTCATAAGAAGTTAACTGTGTCAGGAAGGACCACTTGCTTTCGGTTGTCCTATCCCGTATCTGTAGCTGCTTGTCTCTATTCTTTCTCTCCAAGTTTTGCTGTAGATTTGCCATCTGTCTTTGGACCACCTCACCGTAACAGATGCTTCAATATTTGTCTCCTTTGAATCTTGGTTCTCTACCTTAATTTGGCTGGTTATAAACGGCTAAGTGTTGACATCGTGAACTCCAGCATATTCCTGATTCTTTGACTTGTCGACATAGAGCATTCTTGACTTTGCTATATGAGGACTTTGCTATATGATTATTTCAGGAGTATGTGATATAGGCTTCTTGAGGACTTCACAACATAGCTTTCTTGAGGACTTCACGATATAGCCTTCTTGAGGACTTCACGATATAGGCTTCTTGAGGACTTCACGATATAGCCTTCTTGAGGACTTCACGATCTAGTACATTCTGAATTTGCGATCTCAACACTTCACGACATGAGCCTTGAGGACTTCACGACATTGTTCCTTTTGGACTATGCGATCTCAGTACTTCACGACATGGAAATTTGGGACTTCACGACATAGTTCATTTTGGACTATGCGATCTCAGTACTTCACGACATGGAAATTTGGGACTTCACGACATAGCTCATTCTAACTTCACGATATAGGGATTTAGACAAATTTCTGCAACTTATTTCTTCAAGGCCTTAATCACTTTCATCCTGCTGCATGAACAATTTGAACTTCTACCAGGACAATTATTTCATGGCCTATGTACATTCTAGATGCAAGAAACTTACTAAGCTCATTATAACCTTGAGCATACAGAATAAAGCTAAGTACATGAAAATAAGACAAGTACAATGGAGACCTATACTATATCCCAGTGATAAAGTTCACTAGGTCATGTAAAGTGACATAGTCACAATGAGTAGGCTTGTTAATAGTGGTATTCAGAAATGCCTTGAGCCTAACAGCAATTAACACATTTGGCACTTAAGACGGAACTACATTAATCTGAAATAAAATAGACATTATTTATTCCTTCACTGTAAAATCCAATCAAATGTTTAAATAAATAATAATAAATTTTGAAAAATTTGGGTTGTTGTAGTCTATCTCCCTTATAAGGATTTCGTCCTTGGAATCAGCTGAAGAAACAATCACTAAAGTTTCTTTTTGTCAATTTCATTTTTGGTAACATCCTCAAAAACACTAACTCTTAAATCTTTGATACTTGTTCTTTCTGGTCTAGGATTTCTACCGGTTTCTCTATATAGGGCAAATCCGGTTGTACCACTACACGTTATGCGTTACTAGTATTCTAATCGTATCTTGATCCGCTTTGACTCTTGGTAATCCCACCGCAAAGGTTAACTAATTCCAACCTGATTGGCATACTTTCAAGATTATTTGAGATAACCAGATTCATGATATTTTGAGGTGAAAAAAAAATGTCGTATCATATCGAGTGTCCCACAATTGTGGTTATCGAATTATGTATTTCAATGCAAACATTTTTGAAATAAAAGAATCACTGAGAGACCAATATGATCAGATGAACCAATGTTGCGTGTCTTAGTTAAGACATTACTAAAGGTAATTAGCCTTCTTGTGATGCACAACACACAAGTGATGGCGTCCCATCAAACTTCTATCACACAGACAGATAGTCCTTGTATCCCCTATAAATAGGGTTGTTCGTCTCAGTTGGAGTAGAGAAATATAAAAGGAGTCTAAAGTCAAATTAACAATTAAGGCCTTTTGATGAGAAATTCTTAGATACACACCTTGGATTAAAACTGAACAGATTCCAAAGGTGTTATTCCATGAAGGAAGAACAACCAGAAAAGAAAGAGTTGAAATTCAAACAACACAATTACAACAGGCCAGAGAAAATCATAATAACCTTTGACGAAATTGAGAACATGATTGAACATGGGTATCAGATATAAAGTCAAGAGGCGAAATATATTCACAAAGAAAAGTCTCATTTAAAGGAATGTCAAATATTTCATTAAGAAGGAAAGGTATTGCCAAAGTCTCCACATGCATTCTATGTCGGTTCCTTCGATAGCTCGTTATCCGATTCTAAACTCTTCTCTTCCACGTCGTAAAGTTATCGATATCATACATCGTCGTCAACTCATAATAGTCCTTGAAGATTCACCGTAGACCTCTACAGTCGCAAGGAGTTTAATCCAGCTCAACCTGATCATCTCAAACGAGTACCCCTATCCTAACTTACTCATTTGTACTATATACAATAGTCCAACACAAACTATAAATGAGCTCTGACATTCCTTACATAACTATACACACTCTTACACACTCTCGTTTCTAGTTTTACTATAACCCTGCTCTGATACCATTCTATAACGTCCCCAAATCCCGGGGTCAGTAGATTTGGTCGTCACACGAAAATCCTCAATATAAATAACCTGCTAAATATTAAACCAATTGAATTATAACATCTGAGACCCCAATTATACCAAGATCTTTTATGTTATAGTGCTAGAAACAAGAATCCAAAATTTTAAAAAAAATTAGTTATTGCTCTTTTACAACAGTCTCATCGCTCAAATCTTATCTCACTGGGACAACTTTGACAAGAAGTGTGCCAGGCCAAAACTATTATATACAAAATAATATTTAATCGAAATAAACTTATACAATTAGCCTTACACTAGTTCCCAAAACTCTGCATCAATTCTTCTTCGTAACGACATCTTGTCTCTTCTCATTCCCAAACTTAATCGGTTAAAAACGTGTCAATCTACCTTTCACTGGAGTATTAAAAGGTGAAACAAACAAGTTTGAGCGAAAGAAATGCTCAGCAAGTGATAATCTTAAAGATAAATTTACGAAGAATTTATACAAAAACTTTTACTTAAAATAAATTTGAATTTGTAATAAGAATTCAATTCATGTAAATGAAACCAATTTCAGAATTTTAGAAGATTGGAACTATATGTCGGTGAATTAGCTAAAGTTGATGATCAGTCAAACTAAAGCTCAGAACCAGGCTGTGATACACAACCAGTTCAAGAAATATAAATGTATCCGGATATCATTCGAAAGCACTTATTGCCATTGGCTTTATATCATTTGCATGCTCGACCGACGCCTCGGCCTCTTACGATCCTTTTTTCATAGACGCAATTTATTCCAAAACTTATCTCCTTTATGAAAGCATCAAATCTATCTTTCATTAAAGAATTTCAACATTTATAGCTTATGGTTTCATTTCACCAGCTATTCTCACATTTCAGAAATCATATTCAAGTCATAGATACTAAGGAACAATCATCTATGTATGTACCAGAAGGAAGGAACACTTACGTAAAAATATTTACGAGAGGGGAAACAATACTTGTAATATGATTCAAAGGTAAACTTTGCATAATATTGAAAAAAATATCACTTGAGCAATAAGTGAAGAGTATAGACACTTGCCTCGGGTCCTTAGCTATTACGTAAACCCGAAGTAATACGATTATCTTCTTCTTCTATCTTACGGCATCACGATCCTCTATTTCAGTCATTCGTTGTTTTGATGCTCTTACAGTTACCATGAGTCTGATTCCATCATGTCCAATCCATGTGTCAAGTATCTTCGTCGGAAGAAAACACTTGGAAATATCTTCTTTAAACGTAGACGTTTTCCCAATTTTAAAGCATCTCACATTAGACCAACAAATCACAACCAATACTTCATCCTTCTCTAACCTTCTTCATGTAACATCTTCCCGTATAAATCCGTTCACCTTCTCCGTCGAACTCTACAATTAATAACTAGTCGTTCAGACAAAAATATATCGCAATAATTAATCCATGTGAAAATAAAAGTATTCTCACACTTCTAATTGGTAACTTCAAATAATCCAACGTCTATTATAGACGACGTTTTACTTTAAATATTATAAACGATTAAGCACAACATTAAACACTTAGTGAATCAAATAAATTATTCACGTAATTTTATATAATTCAAGTAACACATAGCACGCGTTGATCATGAAGAATACAAAATCTTTTTGAACCCTCAAAACGATTCATGGAACTACAAAAATTCAAAAAAAAATGAATTAAAATTAATAAAATCCAATTAATAGCTCGACTCCAATTATCTACCTTTTCATGACATTTATAGACCTAGTTAAACAAATAACACATCCAATGACCACATAATACATTCACGACTCCATAACAAATTACACAAGTCAAATAACACGTACAAGGTTGAAAACTCTTTTTGGAAAATATTTGATCTTCGTTTTATAAAAATTTGAATATAAAACATTTTAGGATCAAACACCAATAATTTTTCGTTTAGAAACATTTTTTAATCGAAAACAATTAAATCTAATTGAAAAGTAATCAAAATTAATTAATGACTAATTAATAAAATTAATCAATTAATTTTTGAGTTAATTGATCAACTAAATTAATTAAATTATTAACTAAAATGGATTAAAAATAATCAAACTTAATCGATTTTATAAATTTTATTCAAAATAAATAAATTATTAATTAATTAATCAACAAATCATTTTTAAATGATTAATTAATCAATTAGATAATAATTTTCAGAACTTTGAATTTTTATTTATATTTTAATCCAAAAACACTTCTCAGAATTGGGTTAGGGTTTCAGAAGATCAAACCCCTAATCTCAAGAACACTTGCCGGAAAATCAAGAACATGGTCACCGACCAAATTTCCGGTGACTACCAACATAATCTGGCAACACTACCAACTGTCCAAAAATCACGTTTTTGAATCCTTTTTAATCCTTAACAATAACAACAACAATTATAAACAAAATCAATCCAAAAATAGACCAAACGAACGGAAATCCGGCGAGAATACTAAAATCCGGCAACTCGAAAATTTAATCAGAAAATTTCAACAAAAATTTATGTGACTACCCATATAACGATCTATATATACATACAAGAAATTTTAAAAACCAATTACGAACAAGCCTTTGCCGGTGAAGAATAATTTTCCGACAAAACTAAAACTACATAAAAAATTTGATTTTTATATGAATAGCCTCTACATCATCCGATATAAGCATATATATCATCAAACAAACCCATAAATCAAAAAACCCAATTCAAAATCGAATTGAAGATTTACCCAATTTGGGCTTTAGGATGGTTAATTGGCGGAGGAGGTGGAGATGAGGAGATGGTGGCTTGACGGCTTGACGGCTTGATTTTAAACCTCAAAATTGATACAAAAATTGTTGTTTGTGGGTGGCGGTGGTGAAGTACAGAGAGAGCAGGGAGGGAGAGATATGAACGGGAGTGAGTGGGAGGAGATTAGACGGGGGTGGGGGTTGGTACGGGTAGATTAGGATAAAACTTTTATTAAAATATTTATATTTCTAAAATCAACCCACAAATCATTTTTAGGCCCCAATTTATTCAAATGAGTCCCAAAATTGTCAACTATATCCTATCGGGAAAAATAATAAATTTTTATCTCGCGAATAAAATAAATAAGTACTCTCCAAAATTATTCTTAGCCCGAAATAATACATTCACATCAATTAACGGATAAAATTTTAAATAAATTTCTTTACTCTAAAATAAAAATAATTATGCATAAAAATTCTATAAAGTTTGAATTTTTTTATAACTCATCCAATTACCAATGGGGCACAGATAAGATATCGGGTAAAATTTTGGTACTAATAAAATACCGCTTTGATACCAAAAATTTTCAAATATTCTAAATCTTCCAAAAATGTAAAAATACTCAATTTTTGAAGATTTTTATAATTTAAACAAAATAACATTTTGAACCGGGATAAAATATCGGATAAAATTTTGGCACAACTAAAACATAAATTTGATCCCTAAAATCCCAAAATGAATAAACGTAATAATATTGATGAAACAACAATTCTTAATAATCTACAGTAATCAAAATAAAGTAGACGATACCATGCCAATCAATATTGATTGGATAATTAGGCCACACAACATATAATAATGCCACGGAACATATAATAATGTCACAACACATAATAATGCCACAGAACACGTATGTGGATTATTTAATACAGGAAATGCGTCAAACTCAAATAACGCATAATAATTTATATTAATCATAAATTCTCCCTGAACAAAATTCTTGATGGTTGGACCATACTTTTTGTTCAGCTTCTCAAGTTTTTCTTTACTAACACTAGATGTACACTTCTTTGGACAAGTCTCATCCGTAGAGGTGTTACCCATCAACAGATGATCATTATCCGTAGAGGTGTCATCTCCTAGATTCTCAACATCTAGTTTTTCCTTATCTTTTTCTACTGATTCCTTGTAGAATGTATTCACACCTTGAGCCTTAATAATGTTTATGGCAACATTCCTGGAATCAGTCCATCTAGCAATTGTTTCATGTTCATTAGCTAACTATGCTTTGAGAATTTCTTCTCTTTTTAGCACAGCTAGCAGTTCATCCTTGGCAACTTGACACTCTAACCTAATTTTCTCAAACTCAATAAATTGAGTTTCAAGAGTAGCATTCCTATCACTTAAAAACTGATTAGCATCATTAATCCTGGTGTTTTCTTTTGTAACTGATTTAAGAGAAATACGCATATGATACAATTTAGTAGACATGTCATTTATTGCACTATTGCATTCCTCTGTAGAAAGCTCGGAGAGGTTGGTAGTGATTACCTGATTGAATGATGAACTGGCCTCCTGCTCACTTGAATCATCCATCAGTGCAAGGTTCACAAATTCAGTGTCCTCCTCAGAATCATTCCCATCATCAGCCCAGTCATAGTCCTGAGTTATGAATGATCTTCCCTTTTGCTTGAGAAGATCAAAGTACTTCTTCTTGTAGTCAACAGGCTCAAATTTCCTGTCACTCTTCTCAGCTTTTGGTTTTCTGCATTCATTGGCAAAGTGACCTCCCATTCCACAATTGAAACATTTAAACTTGGACTTTTCAACATAGTTCTTGTTTGATTGAAAGTCCTTTCAACATAGTTCTTGTTCATCTAGCTCATCCATTTCATCTTGGTTAGAGGGCTCACTTTCTTCAATCGTCTTTCCTTTGCACTTTCTTGATTCAGTCCTACCTTCACAAGCACTTGTGCTTGGTGTAGCTTCAGCAGTTTCTTCTTTCATGTCCTCAGCCTTGTTTACACTTGCAACTAAGGCAACAGATCCCATTTTCTTTTGGACCTTCTCAATTTCCTCATCCTGCTCCATTTCCAACTCATATGTTTTTAGGGTTCCATACAGCCTTTCAAGAGTAAAATCCTTATACTCTTGAGTGTTTCTCAAGGAAACAGTCATAGGCTTCCACTCCTTTGGCAAAGCTCTGAGAAATTTAAGATTTGAATCTTTGATTTGATACACCCTCCCATACAACTTTAATCCATTCAGTAATTTTTGAAATCTACTAAAAGTATCATTCAAAGATTCTCCACTCTTAAAGTGAAAGTGTTCGTATTGTTGTATGAGGAGTTGCATCTTGTTTTCCCTGACTTGCTCAGTCCCTTCACAGATGGTTTGGACAGTGTCCCAAATCTCCTTGGTTGTAGAACAATTAATAACATTGTCAAACATGTTAGAATCAAGACCATTGAACAAAATATTCATGGCCTTCTTGTCTTTATGAACAACAATGTTGTCCTCAGGAGTCCATTCTGAAGGTAACTTTGGAATGGTGCTTGGAGCTCCTGCAGGTGCTTGAGCTATTGAGGTGTTTGGCTTCATTGGAACATGAGGGTCATCATCGATTCAATCTACATATCCTTCATCCATAGACATTAGATGTAGACGCATCTTTACTTTCCAGTGAAAGTAATTCTCTCTATCAAGAACTGCTATTTTAACTCCATAATCCTTTTGACCCATGATTCTGTTGTCTTTAGATCTTTAAACTTCTTGTATGTTAGAAGCTTGCTCTGATACCAATTGTTATTCCCAGACAATGAATCTAGATTGTAGAAGGGAGGTTGAATACAATCTATAAAAATTTCTTTTGTTCTTGACAAAAGAGATATGATAAATTCAAGAACAGAAAAATAAACAAAGATAAGATAACACAAGAATTAAAAATTCAAGTGGATTGATTTATCCACCTGATAGATTTTTATTAGAAGAAATCTCTGTGATGTTTATGAATAAACACACAGCTGCATACACATTATTATAGCTTCAGCAATTTACAAAGGATATTGCTTTGAGCTCTCTAAATTGCCTAACTGATTTCTTGAAATCTAGAATAATGCTACACTTGGTTATATATCCCAAGTTTACAAGATATTTCGAACAGCTAATAATACAAAAAGTAAATCTATCTAAAATCCTTGTTTCTCCATTCTGAATAGTGGTCCATGTGTTGGTAGCTTGCCCTTCTTGGCTGATTGTCTTTTATGGAAATGCTACTTTTAACCAGACAAAACAGAATGTTTCTTCTTCTAGTGAGTTTTCCAGAAATGCTGGTTTCCATGCTCTGTGAAAACTGTCAACCCATGTGCTATGTCTGAATTGTCCATTTCACAAAGTACAGAGTGTATCCGTAGAAGCTATCTGAGTTGTATCCGTTGAGAGTATCTTGATCACATCCGTAGACGGCTAGTACTGCTATCCGTAGACAGTACTTTGTCCACATCCGTAGAAGACTAATGTTGTTATCTGTAGACAGTCAATTTCACTTATGTAAAATTACAAGGCATAGACTATTTACAATTAGCCTTCTTATTGTACATATCTATTAACAGTCAACATGACTTATTCAACCTAAAAATTAATACTTCAACTTCTACATCAGAATTACAAATCAGGACTGCACATCAGGATTGTACATCAGGATTGCATGTCAGGATTGCATCTCAGGATTGTATCTCAGGATTATACATCAGGATTGCACAAGCATGTTACATTGAGTCTTATCCGTAGATAAGCTACCCTTCTACGGATACTGCAAAAGCATGTTATCCGTTGAAGGCTACATTTTTACTTATACAATTTTCACTAAGTTAATCTAGTTATCATCAAGAAACAACATAGTTCCTAACACAATCTTTTCCTGTATGGAACTTTTTAGCCCGCTGATGTATCTTGCAGCTTTCTAATTTTATGTCTCTCCCAAATTATTACGTTCAGAAAAACGCAAAAACTTAGTCGTGTAATCAGGTACAGTCCTCCCCCTTGAATAGTGTAATCGGTTACAGTCCTCCTCCTTGAACATACTCAATGTACATCTTGTACAGAATCTGCTCAGAGTCCTCTAGTAAAAATCTCTTTAACATCAATCGCTTCATTCTTCTTCATGTCTTAATTGGTTTCTTTCTTTGCCTTATCCTCTGCATACCCAACTTATCCCACCAAATTGCAACAGTACTCTTTAGCCTGATAGCTACCATTTTCACCTGCTTACTCTCAAGAACACCCATAACATCAAAGAAACGGTCAACATCTATCTGCCAATCCAAAAAATCCTCTACTCTCGTAGTTCCATAGAATAACGGGATATCAACTTTTACCTTGTAATCATGATTATTACGTTGATTTTCGTTTTCTTCTTCCTCCTTCTCCACTACTTCACCTGAACTAGAACTATCAGAAACGAAGCGAGGAACCCTAACGCGTCCTTCTCTTCCACCCTTACATTGGTTGTTATTGTTATTCATTTAATTCAACAACGTATCCATTCGATTTGTTAAAACCTTCAGAGCCGCGGTAAAAGTTGGCGTAACCTCTCAAAGATCTTCATTGGTAACCGATTGGTCTCCTATAGCTAATCAAGTAGCGAAAGACAGGAAAAAGCCCTCTGATACCAACAAACGCAGTACGGAAAACTAGGAAAAGCAAGCGCTAATCCTTAAAGAACAAACACAAATCCGCAAGCACGAATTCGAAGATATAACTCTGGAATCCACAAGAAAGATGAGAAAACTCTCAAGGGTTTTTTATTAATAATAAGATAATAATCCAGTACAATATGTTGATATTTTTATATGTAGGGATATAAGGGTCAGGTTCCACATAGATACGTTGATATTAGAACCTTAGAACTATTTAATATATTATTCTGCAGAACGTTATAACTTTTTAAATTCTTTTAATTATTATCAATAATTTTTTGGCATAGTTAATTTTTAAAAATATGTGATGAAATACAAGTTGAGTCATGTGGAAAATAATTTTTTTTTTTAAACATTATGTAGTTTAGAAAAAACAATTATTGTGTACTGCATAAGTACATCATACTCTATAATTATATTGTGTGTTGCAGCAAAACCAACAGATCGTGTACTGCAGCAAAATGAATAAATCTTAGTCGTTGAGTACACAAAATTAATGATATAGATTAGTCCTGAGTTCTAACTTAAACATAAGATACTAATTTGAACCTGACCTAGGGATATAAAACTCTTAACGAAAAAGAAATTAACCAAATTTGAATTAAAATAAAATATTTATTAAAAAGTAGCATGATCAGGCAGTAGTGAACATGATCATGCACGATCTCTAATCTCACGCATAAACCTACAACTAAGTTTTTCCAGTTTGGCATGATCATGCCATGTAGCAGCGTGGTCATGCCATCATGTATCCTCAATGGCGTGATTATGTCTTTGCTTTATGAGTGCCCTTCTCCCGATCCATCGCAGCCTCGATGTTTGTTGTCAGGTCTCCTACATCACTTTGTATAATAAACCCCTTACGGAAGCTAGAATCTTAGTAGAACTAGGATGCACGGACAATTGGCGGTCATATGTTATGGTTCAATCTTATGTTGTGGATACTAAATCCAAGATTTTGATCTCCTATGAGCCTTTTGATTATTAGTGCGCGGGGGGGGGGGGGGTGTGGTGTGTAAGAAACTGAAGGAGCTATTTTCTATTGAGGATGTATCTTGATAGGTCTCGTATATGGGTAAGATAAGCTATAATGGGGGGTTTGAATAGCTTATCACCTTTTAAAATTTAGAGTTTGGCCTTTTTAAAGTTTCTTTCCTCTTTTTAAAATAACTTTACTTGTAGACAAATAATTAGTGAGGAATAAAGAAAGAAAGAAATAAAGAGTATGACACGATCGATTTTATCCTGGTTCACGATGGTGCAACCCCTAATGGATTTGCTCACCCCTACATCTAGTCCCCGAGATCTTCCCCGAACTTGAGTTTTTCTTCACTATAAAAAACACTCCTTATAGTAGGTGGAGAAGCCTTTACAAACTGACCACTAGTTATTTATCTTGGAACAAAACACAACTGTTTATTTCTCAAAATAAAATAGCTACCTATAACCACAAGGCTTATCTTAGAGCGTAACACCTAGTTACCTCCTCAAAGACTTGCTAAACCTTTGTAGTCTATGTACTTCTACAAATTTTCCGATCTTAGATCTTAGGTCTCGGGGAAAGGCTACTAACTCACCGTTAGTAAGCCTAAGACTTGGGTCTTAGAACAAGAATCACCTCATTTCACTTCACCTCACTACAAAGATTAGAATACAAGTACTACGAAACAACCAATATATAAGAGAGTATATAAGCTCGTGTAAAAACTATTATGTTACGGTACTAGCCAAAAAGAACGCTATTATGCGTTAAAATAATTGATTATTAATCAATTCGAACGAGTCACGAAATAAATCGGACGAGCTACAACAAGTATGGTGTGTGCAAGTAGTGCTTAATGATTATTCAACTCACAAGTGTGAAGGCCGTGAAAAATTCTATTATGCGTACACTAGTGCGGAAATATATATAAACAAATAAAGGCAATGTCACAGTAATTTCGAAGAAAACTGGACTAAGCACTAAGATGCGCAAACAATCAAGAATATAACAAGCAAGAGCAAGTAAGTGCAATAATAGCTATAAGCTATATATTCATTCGAATATAATTCGGTTAAGGCCGAATATTTCAAACTTGTTTTGACAACAAGTTCAAATAGCTTTGTTTATTTTAGTCCTTGTATAAATTAGATCTTAACAAGAGTGATGGACTAAGTTAAACAAGAATCCACAACAATAGCACAAGGCTATGTATATTCGACCGAATAAATCGAACAAGGCCGAATATAACTTCTAACTTGTTTTGACAACAAGTTCTAGTAGATTTGTTTCTTTAAGTCCTTATTTGAAAACAATGTTCAAAATAATTAAATGACTTAGTTAAATAAGAACTAAAACAAAATTTCTTTTGATCTTTTAAATAATCAAGTTTAAAACCACTTAAGGTATAAATAAGATGTAAGTTTTATAGATCTTGAATCAAAAGATAGTTAAACTAGTCTTATAAACCAAGAACACAACTTTTGTTTAATGACTTTTAAAAGAGAGTTTTTGTATAACACAAGTACTCATCTTTTTAATCAACTAACAATATGTCAAATACACTAAAAATCTGAACTAAGCAAGTGCTTGTGTATTTAATTGACAAAAGTTAGTATGTGTGGATACTAGTATGCCAAAATGCAAGATCGAACCTACTAGCACAATATATATGCTATAAATTCGAAACTAAATAAGTAAACAAGCAATAATATAACTAACTTATGACCTTTGGCCTTACAAAGGCTTAAGAACCTCAAAAAGGAAGCTACAAAGGATATGAGTTATGATCGAAGCCGAAAACACACTAAACTAGTAGCCGGAAAAGTCGCTGAAAAATGGCCGGAATAAGGGCTATAAAAATTGACTTTTATTGACGCCTAAGTTCACTTATACCAATTCCTAAACAAGGTCTAAAGACCCGCACATTATGGTGACCAAAGGGGGATTTTTATAGCCAAAATATTAGGGTTTTCGGCCCAAAAAGGTAAAGTAAGATGCCATAAAGTAAGACAACCTTTTGGAAATGAGTAAGCACTCAAATATAGCTGTTGGAGTGGTATACACTTCATCAAAAACGTTCATATGCATTTTGAAATGATTTAGACACGTAAGCGCGTGTACCAACGAGATAAAAATGCGTTTAATGAACTAAATCGAAAAATACTTTAAAAATTATGAAATTTTGATAATCCTCTTGAAATGTACCCAGAGGATCATGGTCAAAATTTCACCTGATCTTCTATGACTTCTAAGCAACCATTAATCAATTATGTATCGACTTAAGGGGTCCCGGAAACAAGTCATTCAAAATTCACGAAACTTATACTAGAATGAATTTTAGAGATAATAATGACAAATCCAAAGTTTCAAGTAAAAAAGATATGCGGAAATATTATTTCAGATTTTTTGAACGTTAAAACAGCCTTCCGGAGCGACGGGAAAATTCATTTGCCTTTACCGACAAGTTAGACAAAAGTTTTATCTTGAAAAGTATTCAAACATAATATTCCATGAATAGTAATGACTATGAAATCCGAGAAATAAATAAGTTTGAATTTAAAATGATTTTATCCGGATAAATAAGTATTTACGAGTGTTTAGAAATAAAATCTATTTTTGTCTTTTGGCATGACTTTTGGTAAGGCAATTTGAATATAAATATTCAAATAAATATATAAAAAATATTTTGTGATAAAACATTTAGGTACCACACTCTTTTAAATAAATCGAACAGTTTTGGTTCGTAAAAGTGATGTTTAAACATTCTTATTTTTCGTGCCTTTACTTGTTGCCTATATTTTTTTTGACAAAAATATGTGTTGTATAGACTATATCGTTAAGTTAATATATCTATCCAAGTCTTTGTCAAGTATGTCGAAAAATATTTTGGTATAATTTGACCAGTTTAACTTGATTCCCGATAAATGTCACAAAGGAATTATAAGGGGAGGATTTCTAAGTGCATACTTAAATCTAATTTTAAATTTTATTTTGATGCCTAAATAAAAAAAGGCTGACTCTGTCATTTTTATAGCCCTTATTCCGGCCATTTTTCAGCGACTTTTTCAGCTACTAGTTTAGTGTGTTTTCGGCTTCGATCCTAACTCATATCCTTTGTAGCTTCCTTTTTGAGGTGCTTGAGCCTTTGTAAGGTCAAAGGTCATAAGTTAGTTATATTATTGCAAGGGGATCACCATGCAGGGCTCATTCCAACTCTGAATCAAGCCAGTACAGAGGTCATGTTAGTGAAAATGATAGTGATATTGAATGTCCAGGATTGGATTGTTGAATGCGGAACAGATATCTGATGACTCTCAAGGCTAATATGGAAATAGGGTGTGTTGTAGGGGTTGCTTAACTGGGAACACATAGGTGAATTCTATCTTGCAGACTTTGATTCATATTAGCAATGTTGTTGATGGTGTTTGCAGACTTTGATTCATACTGGCAATGTTCTTTGCAGACTTTGATTCATACTAGTAATGTTGTTGATGGTGTTTGCAAACTTTGATTCTTAGCGACAATGTTGTTGTTGATGGTCTTTTACAGGTCGTGGGAACTGAAAAAGTGGATGAAGTTAATGCGAAGGAGATGTAGTTGTAGGCTTGTAGCTAGGAGATAGACGGGTGGCGAGCTTAAGGATGGGACCAAAAATGCTATTGTTGCACGAAAGGTCGATGATTCCGCGATGGATGTTGATGCTGGTAGCGGGCGTGATTTTTGTTTCATGAACCGAATGATATTCAGGTGTATCATGTATGTCTTACTTTTCTTGAATTTTGTTTGTAAGTGTGAGCTAACTCGTTATGAAGTTGGATTTATGTTTGAATGCCCCTTATTTATTATCTATAAAATTTAAATAATTGACAAAAGCAAAAAAATATAAAAACTTCTCATCCTATCTCTAAAAGCATAAGTTTTAACACTTTTACAAAATCAAAATTATTTTTGTAACCAACATCCAATCACTAACAAAAAAAGACAAAACTAATATATGAACTCTCAATATTTTGCTAATAATAATTAAGACAATTACCAATATTTTTTTCTATAACTATACATATGTTAACAATTACATTTGTTAACAAAATAAAATATTAAGATACAAAAGATATAATAACAAATATCAAAATATAAAAATTAATAAATAAAAAATATAATTCTAAAAATTCTAAAAGTAGTTACATAACAACCCAACTCACCACGACCCACTCATTAAACCATCAATATATATATATAAAGGAGGATACGCGGGAGGTGAGGTGGCACCCCTAAGATCGTCTCAATCTATTTTTCTAATTTTTTTAGAGGTTTACAATTTTAAATACTAATAAATCAAAAAATATTATTTAGCATATTAGAAGTAGAATAGGTGTTCGAAGTTATAGAGGAGAAGAATTCGAATTTATAGCGAAGACATATAATTAAAAGTTCTATTTGAAATAGAATATGTGTTTGAATTTGTAGAGGGGAAGAGTTCAAATATAAGAGAAGTTCTTGCAAAGTTCTATTTGAAATAGAATAGGTGTTTCGATTTATAGAGGAGAAAAGTTCGGATATAAAAGAAATACTTGCAATTAAAAGTTCTATTGGAAGTAGGATAAGCGTTTGTAATACATAACTAAAAGTTCTATTTGAAGTAGAATATGTAAAGTTATATAGGTGTTTTTTCGACGAAAGAGTGTCTCATTAGAAAGGAGTATGGTAACATAAAAATTAATATATAAGACAAATATATATTTTCAATATATTAAATTTGAGATTTTGATATTAAAAAGGAAAACGTGTTTCACGGGAGGACGGCTTATTAGCGAGGACCGAGTAATTTTCGTAAGTTATTTGATAAAAAATTTAAAAAAATTATTACGCCGCCGCGAAGCGCGGCTTTTTCAACTAGTATATTCATAATTTTTCAAGTATCTCATTAGCGATATTTAAACTTTCTTTACTAATTAATTATGTGCTTCGAATTTTACACTATTAAAGCAATATTCATAAATTATATAGAAATCTTGTTTATACAAATATATATACCTGGTGTCATAAGAAATTTTTGATTTAAAATCTAAAAAACAACTATTTGAACTTTATGTTATGATGTTTAAAAATTTTTTTCACCAGTAATTTTTTCATTAATAAATTGTATCAAAAATAATATTTGAGAAAGTAATTTATTTCATTCAAGAAAACTTTATCATCTAATCGAGAAACATGCAAATTGCCCTAAATATTTAGATAACAAAATTTTAATGTCCGAAAAGAAAATATCTAAATAGTAAAGCCAAATACAAATAGATATAAAACCGTTATATCAAAACATGTATTTTAAAACCTTAACCTCTACTATATACTGTATGCAAAATAATCAGATTTATATTATAGCTACAAGCATAGTATCATTGAATATACATTCTTTTAAGTTAATAATATTTACAGGAGAACTGTCGTTTTTATTTTGATATATGAATTTATAATTTGAGATACAATGTCTAATAGCACGGTTAAATAACTAATTTATCACTGTAGTTGATAGTAACTTGTAAATAAGTCATTAAGTTAAAAAAAAAATCAGTCAACTAATGAAGTACTTAAAAACTTATAAATTGATCATGGTCGTCAGTTTCGTTAAAAACCCTAACAGAAAAATGATGTGGATGCTCACATGACACAATAAAATTAAGTGTGGCTACTAATTCATCGACTTTGTAAAAAAATTCAATATGATTAGCTAATTTTAATTCTTAATTAATTAAATTTAAAATTGAACATACCCATTTAATTCATATACTTAGAAAAAATACCACATCTTTAAATTCAAAGTTTTTCGATATTGATCAATCGTATCAAAATTATAATTGTTTTGAATTTTAAACTTTTTTCAAATGATTTTTCTTTTATAAAATTTAAATTATACATACCGATTCAATAAATATGTTTATGAATAGATACAAGTGAACGAATAGTTAAAAATAAGAAGTTATTTTTTCGATAATAATGATTTGAACCAAAGGTATTTTTTTTTTGAATATTTACATTTTTTCCAAATAATTACACTTTAGTTAAATTTAAATTTGAATATACCGTTTTAACTCATATGCTTATAAATCGATATAATTGAACAAATTTTAGATCACATTTTTTCAATAATAATAATTTTTGTTAATATTTTTTCGAGTGATTATAATTTAATTAAATTTGGAATTGAACCTATCACTTTATTTCATATGCTAGTAAATCGGTAAAAGTAAACAAATATTTAGAAAAGTATCATGTTATCGATATTAAAAAGTGATACCAAAACCGTAAAAAAAATTTGAATATGAATATTTTTGAATGATTACAATTTAAATTTAAAAACTTGCAATCTTTTAAAAAATTAATTTCGTATGATATTTTTAAAATATTTAACTTTTTTTTCATTCAGTGACCTAACCGAAAATTAGCACATAGTTCAGTGACCTAACCGTAAATGTGTCGATTTTTAACGAAGAACCGTTAAAAGTCAATGCATTTTAAGAGTTGTGAAAATATTTTATAGTTTAGTATTGTGATTGCAAGCTAATTGTAACTTCGTTATGTGATTGAAATTTTTTTTAACTTGATGATTCACTTGTAAATTATTACTGATTACAGTGATGAATTAGTCATTTAAGCCCTGAAAGCACTGGCGAGTAGTGAGTTGTGAGATACCTGAATCGTGAATACATGTAGGCCTCGTTTGTTTCGTCAATTTTGTAATTACGTAGATAACTTGAACTTCCCGGTAACTAAGTTCTAACTATAAATCCTAGGTAATTGAAATGTTTGTGTTTGGTTTATTATTATGTAACTACATACTACATAATTAATTTTGGTAAGTAGTTAATGATTATATACTAGAAAGCTATGTAACTTGGGGTGATCGTGATGGACCTTGGTAACTAAGTTTCTATTTTTTGTTGTAACCACAAAAACCTTGTAACTTGGAGTTCCTCTGTCCAATTTAAAATACAACGAACCAAACAGTGTAACTCATTCATAATCCAAGGAATTTCGAGTTACATAGTTGGGTTACATCGAAACAAACGAGGCTGTATTGCGTGTTTGGGTTATCACCAAAAAGTTGATTTATAACTTAAAATGAGTAAGTGTCATATAAGTGATAAGTTGATGAATTCTTATAAGTTATACGGGTGTATGGATAAATTTACTTATAAGTTAGTGAAGAATTGGCTAAATTAAATTTTAAAAAAATAATTTTTAAATACAATGATCTCAACACTTGTATTTTAAATTAAAAAAATATTTAAAGACACAAATGTAAAAATATAAAATATTAGAAAAATAAAGAAATCAAAGAATAAGTTGATAAGTTAAGTAAAATGTTAGTGATTTCTAACATTAAACTTATCAATTTATAAGTTATAAGTTATCAAATAAGCTTGGTACACAAACACACCCCATAAGTTCTTATCAACTTATAATGTATAAGTTGTGTCAGCCAAACAGGCCCGTAATAGTTATTAAAACCTGTCACCACATTTGAAAACTATTATTACCGTCGATATTCTAGTGTTTCCTTTTTCTTTGACAAGCCAATATTCTAGTTTTAGACGTGACCAAAACTTCAAAATAATGTGTCAGAGGTCTACACTGCTATAATTCAGTTTTAAAGTAAAAATAATTCTTTTAAGGATTCTTATGGAAAAAGTTATCCTAAAGATTTTCTCAACCAATGTGTCATGTACATAAATCTTGAAAATACATGCAATTTTCTTTATACAAGAGAGAAAGAGTGTCAATTATGTGGTTCCTCATCTAGCAAAAGATTTACGCATGTAAGATAATCCAAATTTAGCATTTCTCGAATCAAGAAAGGATGAGATTTCGTTTGTATTCAACCATTAGTTTTTCAAACCAAAAATTCTCTCCCCTTTTTTTTCTGGTTTACTTTTATAGGTAAAGGACCAGCAAAACAAAAAACTTAACATCAATTCCCCCTCCGTCTTGTGCAGTTTTCTACACATTACATGTAAAAATCCTTCTGACGACAAAAAGTCCTTCCGCCATGAATGGAGATAGATCATCTCTTCAACGTTCAGGGGCGGAGGGCTATGCGGCAATCAACACCACAGACACCCCGATAACTCTAACACCACCACAACCTCTCCGAGTTGAACCAAAAAAATTCAACTGGAACCTTTTTATTGACATTTTTTCTCTCATTTTCTTTTTCTTGTTGCTGCTATATTGCGGTTCAGAGGTCTACCTACACAGAAATGATCAAGTTCGAAAACATGAATTCGTGATTGATTCTGTTGTTGCAGCTGCTAATTATCAACCAACAAATAACAAGATCAACTCGGGATGGAACCTTATGTTTAATGTGGCAAACAGGAGCAACCAGTCCACGTTTTCTTACGAAAATGTTGCTGTCTCCGGATTTTATGGTGATCAGATACTTTGGGCCACAATGCTCCCAAGTTTTTACCAACGTGTAGGTGATCATAGTGCATTGAAAATGGCCATGGTTTCGGCAAGTGCTGCTGACGGTGCTTATTTCCCTAAAGGATTTATATATGGTAACAGGAAGCTAAATATGTCGCCTGGGATTGATGTCAAGTTAATTGCTACGGTTACTGAGCATTCCAAAGTTTCATCACAACATACGTACCAAGTTTTGGTATTCTGTCCAGGCATAAAGATGATATTAGATTCAACACAGAAATTTTTAAAATTTACTGGTGCTTCTAGGCAATGTCAGATTATAATTTGATTTTTTTCAAGGCTTGGTGAAAGCTGCTTTTGCAAGTGTTCTACAGCTGTATAGTGGTGCAATCTTTTTCTCTCTCTCTCTCTTTTTTTACCAACTGTATGTATTATATTAAATTTTCAATACAACGCTTTTGGGTAATATATACTTATTTCTCTCTATTCACATCCTCTTATCGCTAACAGGAAATCTACAAACTACTACTGCACCACTAAGTCCAATTTTTGGCATTTAGAGATTCTGTCATTCTCGGGCAAGCATCAAAATGCTGAAATATATATCGTGAAACAATCAATCAAGAGATTCTCTAATGCACATTTAGAAAATGTTTTACGCTACTAGGTTTCTAAAAATTGAAAATAAAATGTATTTCCCCCTCTTTCCTGTAAAGCTATACTCCATCTCAAGTTATTCAGAGGGAGTATCAGAGCCAAAGTATACAATATCCATAGAAGCAAATGCTACATTGTTGTTTAAACTAAAATCTATAATAGTAATATGCTGCATTTTGGTTTTTTTATAAATAAGTCTATTCAATGTTGTTTTATATAAATAGAATAGTTGGGCAGCTTTCAAAGTATGCATCATCACTAACAATCTTAATTTGCTCTATATGAGCAAGATGAAAAAGGCTTACCCAGGTTCTTGCAGTTTGCCTGCAATTACAAATTTCAGAAATATATTTTGTTCATTATTTCACCTTTAGACCAACAGTTGAATAAAAGAACTGTTACAAATATGGTCAATTTTCAGCAAAACCACCAAAGTAACTGCAAAAAAAACTAAACAAATGCAAAACAGTCACTTGCAACAGCTTTTCTTCAAATTTATCATGTTAAGAGCCTAGGAAGGATGTGAAGAGATAAAAAATATTGCTAGACATGTTACCTATCTCAACCACATAGAGCTTGGGGTCTTCATGGAGGAATTGTAGTTTCAAGCCATTGTCGATTTCCCCACACCTAAGCGAATCAAGGCTAGGTATTCAGGAAAGCTGTATATTACACATACAGAAACCACCATTCAGCAATTCGGTTATGTATCACTTCCACCCGCTTCAGCAGCCTTTTTCTCCCTCTGCTTCTCTCTCTTTTTCTTGTTTTTCAGTGCATTTTTGCTCAGTTCTCTGTTACAATGAATGAGATAAGCAACATAAACAGCTTTAAACAATAACAAGGAACCCCTTTACTGCCCAACCATTTAGGTATTTTCAATGTTTACCGTTCACTTCACAAGCCAATTTATGTTTATCTTCGCCTATGAGTTTATGCATTGTCATTCTATACTTCAGATCATAAAAGACAGAAACATGTGTATCAAGTTTACTTACGCTGACTGGCCGCCTCCAAATAGCTGTCAGTAAGGAAATATGGGAATTTATTAGTAACAATATCGAAAAACAATTAATCGGATACAGAACAGCTAAAACAGTTGCATATAATCACTTCACATAGGAAATTAGAAAGTTGATTGAATAGTGTTATAATAAAAACCATTGCTTTGCACTGTCGGATGTATCTGGAAATAGTTTTACATAATAATATGGGCCAACTAAACCAAGACTCTCTAAACACTGTTCAGTGTTAAGCATATAAGCATTTAGTGAGTTGGTGTTGTACATCCTTAATACCAAGTTAAAAGCAATCAATATTACTTGAAAGGTTAATCAATGATGAGGAACGGGAATAAAGAATTAATATATATGTTTTTAATTAGTTTATGTTTGTTTAGTTTAGAGATAAATAATGTATTTATGTATAGGTTTTATATGTGGGGTTAGGAGTTTAATATTTATGTAGTTTATTTATAATAAAGCCCAATTGTTCATGGGCCTTAATCCGTTAGGTATTATTATTAGGGTTTCTATTCCTATATAACTCATGTAATCCCCACATATTACTTACGCTTTGATTATACACTTTTCTTGGGAATAATATTATTGATTATTATTCTTGGGATTCGTATAATTCTTTGCGTTTATTGCTTTTCATTATTCTGTCCAACATCAATTGGCATCAGAGCCGAATTCGATTCATTGTTAATCTTTTCGTTACTGTTCATCGATCGACACTGTTACTATTCATCACTTTTTTACTGTTTCACATCACCGGTTACTGTTTATTCTGCCGGATACTGTTCATCTCGCCGGAAAACACAGTAACACACCAGCCACCATCCTCACACCAGCCACCACTGCGATACACCACCATTCACCCACCAGAACGCTGCCCAACTCCATAAAACCAATCAGAACCCTAAATCCCCAAATTCTAAACCCTAAATACATACCCGACTCGAATACAATACCTAATTCCCAAATCAAGTCAATCAAACCCTAATAAACCAAATCGACCCGACAATACAATCCAACCCGCTGCAATTCATCTATTCTGTACTATTCAGCAATCAACAAATTCAATCAGGAGAAAGGAAGAAGAAGCAGATCGATAGGAAGAGACCTGGACACCGCTGTTGCTACTGGAAGTCGTTGCCAGAGCTTTGTACGGCACCGCTGCGTCAAAGCACTGCTGCTGTGCTGCTGCCACCGTCGTTCGTGTTTGGTGCTGCCTCTCCTCTGACTTCTTAAGAAGTGCTAGTCTGTTGCTTGCTGTGTGAACTACAGTTAGGTGCCTCAGACTTTGCAGAATAATACAAATCAGTCCCTAAAGTTTACTGATATCACAAATTAGCCCCTGCAGTTTCCAGAAATTACTGTCCAGTCCTGTAAGTTTCCAGAAAATTGCATAACAGTCCCTGAAATTTGCAAAATTGTTCATACCAGTCCTTAAACTTCAGAATTTATGAACATCAGCCCCTCTTTAGCCTTGTTTAAACCATGTATGCTTGCATCAAGCGCCAAATTGATTTCGTGGAAGATAACATCTATTTTCTCAAGCGTGAACATGATGAGTTGCACTACGAAATATATGTTTGTCATCGTGAACGTTGGTTACTTCAATACAAACTTACGTTGAGGGAGTCGGATAACCAATATGATGAACTTAAAATATTGGAGAAGTATAAAATTGAGTTAGTAAAGAAAGGTACAAAGACGCAGATGAAAGGTCCAAACGTTCAAAGGAGGAACTACATAAGGCTTTTGAGACTCTTACATCTCAAGTTGAACGTCTTGCACATTTGCACATTTGGAGAATGAGAAAAAGGCCAAAGCGGAAATGAAAGTCGAGCAAATGGAAGGCGCAAATGCGAAAATTCAGTTGAACGAGGATTATGTGACCGTATCAGATCTTTGCATTGCATTGAACATGTTAATAAAGATGTTTTTGATGAGAAATCTCATGTGGAGGAAGTTTCGCTTCTTCAAGAAAAGCAAGTGGTTGAGGGTCTTGAAATTGCAATGGAAATTGAGCAACATATTGAAAAAGCTGCCGTAAAATATCCAATTGAGGAGGTTAAACAAGTAATGGAAGATCCAATTGAGGAGGTTAAACAAGTTGAGCATACAAAGGTCGCTAACGAGGAGCAAGTACAAGAAACCAAGCCACAACCTGACTGCTTTCAAATTGTTGAGGATCATAAAGTAGTTAATAATATTATTGAGGTTGAGCATATCGACTTCATCATCCCGGAGTACTTGCCTAAGCTTCCTTCGCTTGTTCAATCAGTTTTCAGAGTTCTTTGCACCTCAATCGTGTTTTAAGAAGAACATGAAGTTCATCTTGGTTGCATCTCATCCTTGTGTGGTTCTTGACTTTTACAAACCTCGTGGTCGAGTTTTCTCTAACAAGGGGAGAATGATGAGGAACGGGAATAAAGAATTAATATATATGTTTTTAATTAGTTTATGTTTGTTTAGTTTAGAGATAAATAATGTATTTATCTATAGGTTTTATATGTGGAGTTAGGAGTTTAATATTTATGTAGTTTATTTATAATAAAGCCCAATTGTTCATGGGCCTTAATCCATTAGGTATTATTATTAGGGTTTCTATTCCTATATAAGTCATGTAATCCCCGCATATTACTTATGCTTTGATTATACACTTTTCTTGAGAATAATATTATTGATTATTATTCTTGGGATTCGTATAATTCTCTGCATTTATTGCTTTTCATTATTCTGTCCTACATCAATCAACCATATAAAGACGTTGCAATCCTTGCATCTTCAATTGGACTTTAACCCACACAATAAGATAATAGCTTAGCAAAAACATTATCTATACTAGCTATTAGGCCCCTACAAGTTCTCTTAATATTAAACCTAGTGACAAAAGCTCTTTCAGTACACTCCCCATTTTTAGACATTCTATTGCATTTGTTTGGCTGGGATGGATCGATTTGGGGATAGAACAAATTTGAATGGACCGATTTGGGGATAGAACAAATTTGAACTATTTCATAATCATCTCCTCTAATTATTCCACAAGTACAAACTAAAATTCCTTCCTTCCAATCTACACATGAATTCATTTCTTTACCACTTTCGTATAATCAATCATCGTGCAGCAATTTGAGAACACGGATTGGAAAGCTGGGAATAGCAACTAATTTAAGGCCTTCGGTAAGGCACTAGGGCAAGAACAGGATGATACTTCTAGACATTGTTTTCCATTTCTTTAGAAAAATAAAAATCATTGTCTTTCATTTACCTCATGACTTCATATATATATAGGAAGCATGACTTCATATATATAGAGGAAGCATGACAATGAAAATCATAATAGAAAACTTGACAAGACTATTCATAACTACCTTCATATACGAAAAATTGTTCACCGTTTTGTTGGGGGAAAAGTAGATTCTAATATACCGCAAAAATTAGAAAATTGCTAATTGTATTAATTTCATGCTAAGAGGTAAAGCAGTAAACTGAAGCCGTCGACTTTTTTTAGAAACTTATGTACTTACTAGGAGCATGTTCCCACTTTTTTTATAAACTAATGTACTTACTAGTAGCATGTTCCCACAACCAACCACTGCAATAATTTTTACTAGAAAACATAGATATTTATGGAAAGCAGATCTATATCAAGATTGTGTATGCCTACCTGGTATTTTGTTTGTATACTTGGTCTTACTACTACTACATAAGGAAATGTAATGTAGAAAATTCGTTTTCTAGTATTTCCAGTGCTTCTTTGCTAGCCTTAGATATCATTTTATCCCCTCACCTCTTAAAAAGTACAAGTAATTTTTCGTTCATAGATTAAACCATCCAAGAAACAGAGAAATCGGTACTCTATACCTCTGCCTGAACTGCAGCTGCATTCTTAGCATGAGGTGGGCGATATGCTGCAGGTTTTTGTGCAGCAGGATTGGTTGTAGATTTCATAGATGTTTGGGAAGATTTTGGTCCTTTGACTGCAAAAGATAACTATAAGAAATATGTAATAAATCGGAAGATATGCAACTTTTAGAACGTCTAAACAGCAGAAAAAACCTTGTGTTCCGGCTTCTCCAACTTTTAAGGAATCCATAGACTCCACGAGGTCTGCAATTTCACCAAACCTATCAGGTGATTCAGGTTTCCAGTCGACCTACGAAAACAATTAAGCACATCATATTAAAATATGACAGCAGCAAATCAGATATGATCAGAAAACTATAATCAAAAGACTGACCTGATACAACTTGTCAAACATCTTCTTGAAATAAATTGATCCATTGTGGTGAAAAATTTTGATTCTACAAAGAGAACAGAAACATAAAAGTCATTGCTCGTGCACTGAACAGTTCGCCTTAACAAGGGCAAACACTTCTGATGCAGGATTTTTTTAGAAAAGATGCAATTATTGAATAAATACAAGAATATGACAGGCTTGGGATTAACCGCAGAAAATTACTACCCCAAGGGAGTTTCCCAACCGCAGAAGGGAGAAAAAGACCCAATTAAATATATAATAATATTCCAATAATCAAGTCTAAGATAATAAGTGGGGATTACAATACTTATAGAAGGGAATAGAAACCTTAATTAAAAAGCCCTAATGGACTAAGACCCTTACACAATCGGGCTTATTTTAAATAACCTACATAATTAATATACTATTAGCCCCACATTTAAAATATATAAACAAATTTTTTAATTAGGTTTAAACTAAACACATAACATATAACCAGTTAATAACAAATTCAAAATTCGCCACTTCCGTTACTCATCAACTTCTGCTAACATGCATAGACCACTAGCACAGTATGGGCGAAGATTAAATGACCCTTACATTGACATGATATTATTTGAAAGTGGAGTGCCTCCTATCTACTATACCCAATGGCATCTTAAAGATAAGTGCTCTAAAAGTTGTAGAAATGCAATGTGTAACTATTTGAAAATTACAGTAATGATCACTTATCTTTGGCAGACAACAAAATACTAACATACGTTTGCAAGGTTGAAAAGCTATACTAAAATGTCTACCAAAAGCCTTAAACTTCTACCAATCAAATCCGGTATTTTGACAAATGGTGATCAATTAAATAAAGTTACAAGAAGAAAAATTCAACTTTAAACTATAACCATGTACAGAAAATTGTGCTTGCACGCTTTCATGATTGACATTTAAGCCCTGCCCTTCTCCTAACATAACTTACCCGTTGTCAACTTGCATTCTAGGAGCTGTTGTTGCAGTCAGGAAATAGCGTCCATCCGGAGACCATTCACTTGTCACCGACCATTCAGCCTTCGTAGTTCCGAGCTTCTTTTTCTCAACATAGTCCCAAAACGCCTGATCAAATATTCAATAAATAACTTGTTACAAAAGAAACTCAACACTCACCAGCATGGTTTTTTGAATTTTGAAAGCTTAAGGAAAGAAAGATGACTTTAAAGCTAACATGCAAACCCAGTCCAGATATTGCATAAGCTGTATGCTATATGGTTGTGTGCAAAGAAAATGCATGGGATATCAGGGTATATCAGATCAAATGACATTTTTGGTAAGCATATTTAACCAACCCCCTTATAGGTCCATGGCATGGTTCATCTTGCGGGACTGGGCAGAGACAGTTTCCAAAACTATGTTTCATTGTATTAACCCACCACCCTTCTAGTATTTTTATTATCGTAAAGTAGAACACAATACACTACTAGCGTACATTTAAAAAAAAAAAAAAAAATTGTCCCCTTTTCACAAGCCAAACAAAAGCACATTTCTGCTGCAAGCTGGAATTTAATGATCTACCAGATGTTTTCACTTAAGTGAAGACTAGAGCTAGAGGTATCTCATCCATTATAAACATAGGAACAACCACAAATGAGAAATCCTAATTAAATGTAGAAGGGACATTTTGCATCATTTCTAATCTAGACTTGGAAACAGAAGGTTTCAAAACCAAAAAGATATTAGATATATAACGTACTCCTTTTTAATGCTTGTATAGATCAAATTTAAAGGAGCGGATCGTTTTCATTCATTTAAAACTTAAAAGAACAATGATATATAAAGTCAAAATGATCATATATGTCTGTACAAAGTAATTACGTGATACAGATGTACTTTATAGCTCGTTTATAAAGCACATACTATTTATTTATTTTTAAAAGGTTTTCAAACTTACCATATCACCCGGTAAATTGCCGAAACCTGCCAAACATAAAACTGTATCCAAGTAATTTAAGGACACAAAGTACTGAAAAACGAATGTGAAGTTTGCTAGAAAGCACTACACAATATGCGTAAGAAAGTAACTTGGATTGTGTACAAAAGGATACACTTCCCTTTCGGGTTCCACCGGATTGTGTTGTAGGGGCCTGTCCCAAGTTCTAGTAGTGGATTGCACTTCTTGTCAAATACAGTTGCCATTGCAGGCATAACTGATATATGTTAAGGAAAATCTGGACCAGAACAAGCATTGAGCAGATAATTTACATATAGTCCGATAATTATATGCAAATAACGACTGTACACATTAAGTACATGCCAATTCATGAATGCAAAACTCAATTACAAGTGCTCAATTATCAGCACACAACTCTTAAGAGAATGCGGAAGAGTAACAAAATTATCACTTTCTTAGTTGCACACATATACATTTTAGCCTCCGTTTGGCATTGCTGTTGCAGACAGCAGCAGCAGCTTTTTTCTGAAAAGCAGCTAAAAAAGTGTTTGGTAAAATTTAAAAGCTGCTTTTTTGAAAAGCGCTTTTGGCTGAAAAGCTGCTTTTAGAGAAAGCAGGTCCCCCATGCTTTTGAAAAAAAGCTGCTTTTCAGCTTTTGCGGGAAGCAGTTACTGGTTTCAACATCAAAACTCGCCAAAAACATTAATTTTTTATATTATACACCAAAACATGCACATATCAAAAATATTACCAAACATTTATCAGATTTTCACAACAGCACATATTTTAACAGCATTTTTTCAACAGCACAGCAATTTTTAACAGCAATCCCAAACAGAGCCTTAGTCTTGTACTGCATTACAATATAACACATTACGCAGTATGCACAACATTGCATTGCACGGGTGGTGTGTAGATATTTATTCACGGTGTACAGTTATAGGTGCCCAACTTCTAAAAACTAGGTGTGAGCACAGGTGAAAAGCCATATTTTAATTCTTTACGACGCAAACTCATTTACACTTGCATGCAAGACTTTGTATGAGCTTTGTAGAACTTCACCCAGAAGCAATATTCTTATTGAAATGACACCCAGATTAAAATTATGTAATTCAATGGCAGGTGAAGTGCACAAGGAGTAGGTTGCAGAAGCCTCCAATTGCTATAACTGTTTGCTAATAAGATCATTTGTTTAACCTGGTTACAGTAAAATTAGCTTTTCATTTTAAAAATACTTTATGAAATTTTTGTTAATATCTATGATCATCACTTTGGGGCCAGAAAGAAAGCGAAGGATACACCCATAAACAACAGCAAATTCCTTTCCCGAAAATGACCAACGAACATCATGCACAGGACCATCTTTACCTGAAAGCATCTCAAGCAATATAATTTTTAGAAATAGAACTCTATTTTACTTCCAAAAGAATGTGTCTAAATAATCATAGATAAAACATACGAAGAGGTACTAGTCCATCATGTGTCCCATCTGTTGTTAAGTAATTCAACTTTGTTTCTCCATAGTAACTTTGATTGGTTTTATCAACATCTGCCTGAACTAAAACCAAAAGTCCAGTAGAACCATGATTCCAGTTTAATTGCACAGTCGAACACCGGAAGAAACTACGTCTAGCAACAGGTTCGCTCTGTGTATCCTTTCCACATGTAAATATTTGAACACTAGCAGGCATTCCCTACAAAATTAAACGAGAAATTTAGTCAAATGGAAGACTGACAGTGAAATAATTAATTTCTGTCTTTAACATTACAGATCTTTAAGTGCTTTGAATTTCAAGATATCAGCAGTGGATAATCAACTGCAATTTAAATATAGTTGCCCACATTGTTAGCGTCAACTAAAAGATGGTCCAACGTTAAAAAGTGGTAACTTGCTGCAATCAAACATGAAGCATTACATATCTACATCAGTACATGAAACCCACATACCATACATATACAGATTAATCCCTATCAATTTATTTATTTCCCCTCTATTGTCAGGCCCAAATGTTTAGCTACAAACCTTTGATTCAGGAACAAAAGCTGCTACATGAGACCCTGGTCTCTTAGAAATTTCTAGTCCAGCGATTCCAGGAACTCTAACCCTCTTCACAATCCCTTTCGTTAAATCCGTGGCATCAAATATTTGCACCTCGTTTGTGGCCAAACGACATGCCACAGCTTCATCAGAGCTAAACCTTATAGAAGGCCTTCATAAACATCAAAAAACAATCAAAACATGTGACGAAAGCATGTGGATATATTTTTACCCAACAATAATAAGAAAAATTCAGAGTACAACACATCACTAATTACACATTTTCTAGACTGAAAACTATAACATAGCTAGGAAAATCAGACAAACACGCTGAAGCAGGAATATAATCAAAAACACGGATTTACGGAACAAAATATTAAACAATTATAAGAAAGGAAATTGACAACTCAGTAATTCGATTTAACTACAAGTAAGAAAGCTACTCCTATTCAATAAATCATAACCTAGCAAGCAAAATCACACACATACATTTCACATAATAATAACATTCAAAAAATACCATGTAGTCTTGGTCATATTCTTCTGAAACAACTGATAAACAGCATCCCCTGACTCAACATTCCACAAAGTAACATTTTTCTCCTGCGGCGAGACGGGTTTCTGAAAAGTCTGAAGAAAAGTCCCACAAGGAGACAATGTAGCAGCAAGTGTATGCACCACATCAAAGTTCCTAATTTGTTGAAAACTTGTAGTATCATAAACACATATACCAGAATCAGACTTAATCATAAGTCTAATCCCATTTTCACAAAAACTTGCACTGCTACAAGCAATTTTATCAAGCTTGATACTTGGTATTGAATTGTTGAAAGGTGGGCCATTCCAGATACTTAAACCATCGGGTTCTCTAACTACACAAAAAGAGATAGATACAAATAATATTACTGATAAAAGATTGATGATTATTAAGACAAACCCAGTTTAAATTCTTGATTGTTACCTGAAATTTCTAACAGGGGTGATGAAGATGCCATGGTTGTCTTGAATTGAGGTTGTTTTTTGGAACAAGGTCTCAATTTGTATCAAACACTAACTGCTGCCACTTCAGACTCAGAGTTCAGACTATAAAACCTAGCAGTAATTACATGAAGACCTCAAAAATATTTCACTTTTATTTTGGACAAGAAGTCATTTAGCAAAAAAAAAAAAAAAAATCGGTAGAATAAAGGTAGTTTTTAGAATTTTTGATTTCATTCTCACAGATTTAAATTAATACATTAAAATTTCAATAAATTAATACCCTCAGGATCAGAAAAAATTATTAATTAATCGAAATATTAATTAATTGATAAATTAATAAATTATTAATTTATCGATATATTAATAACTTATTAATTTATCGAGATATATCATTTTAAAATATTATAACATATACAGAATAATAAGTTTATAAATTTATATTTATTGTGATTTTATTTATAAATACTTAAAATAATTCATAAATTTCAGTAAATGATATTTATGAATTCAAGTAAATTGAATAGATTTATGAATTTAATTAAATTATAGATGCATGAACTTATCTATACTATATTATTAAAGACGAAACATTAAAAGTTTTGGTCGGTCGGTCGGTCGGTCGGTATTTGGGCCGATTCACGGGCCTATCTATAATCAATTTATTAATAATCAATTACATTTTTCACTACATTACCTATTTTATATTTTTTTTAAACCAAACCAACTCATCTTCTAAAAATAAAACGGGCAACATATATATAATATGGTAATATTATTATATATTTATAACTGATTACCTTTTTCAGCTAAAACACATTATTTTTATATTTTTTACCTAAAACAACTCATCTTATAAATAGGACACATATATATGGAAACCAAGTTATTGATAACTAATTACCTTTTTCAGCTAAAACATATTACCTATTTCATATATCTATTTAACTAAAACAAATCATTTTCTAAAAATAAGACGGGCAATATATATATAAAATGGTAATATTATTATATATTTATAACCGACAGCTAAAACACATTATGTGTTTTATATTTTCTAACTAAAACAACTTATTTTCTAAATATAATACATGCAAAATAAATATACAATGGTAATATTGTTTTATATAAATATTAATAAATAACAAGTTATTCTTTTCAGCTAAAACAAATTACCTCTTTTATATTTTCTAACTTAAACAACTAATTTTCTAAAAGTAATGCAGACGTATATATAAAAAAATTAATATAATTTTATATAATTGTTAATAAGTAATTAATTGTCTTTTTAAGGATATTACCTGTTTATATTTTTTAACTGAAACAACTCATGTTCAAATTAAAAATAACACGGGCAAAAAGATAGATATATTGATAATATTATTATATTAAACTTATGAAATTCATGTTTATTATAATTTTTTTAACATTCAATTTAAACGAGATAATTAATGAAAATAAAAGTAACAGTATATTCAAATAAACTCGGTATATTGAACAAGCACATATTTTGATATTTGCACTTGAGTCCCTTTTTAGATTTTTAAGAGTAAAAAAATATGAATCATTAGATATGTTATTTTAAAATATTTTATATTTTAATATCTAAAATACTAATATTGATTACGTCAATAATATATTAAATTTAAATATTATATTGTTAGATTTATAAATCCAATATATATATATATATATATATATATATATATATTAAAATTTTATCAAATTATATATAATAACTAAAATCTAAATAAAAAATAAGAAAATATTAAAGAAGACCGTGCATCGCACGGGATATAAGCTAGTATAAATTAAGTACATTCATGAATATTATTAAACCTAATTACATTAAGTAATCTTTTTTGCAATATCAACATAGTAGGTCAGAGTTGCATAATGCACGAAGAAGAAGAATTCAAAATGAAGAAGTACAAGGAGTCATCAATTTCAAAAGAAATCAAGTTACATTGAAATCTTATTATAATAGTGTATCCTAAAATATCTATAATTTTGATGTAATATGTAATTATTAATTTATATATTATATGAGACTTATATGCTTTAATAAAAATATATTATCTTATAAATATAATCAATTATTAATTTATAGAGTTAAATGCGTTTGGTGTAACTGATGTAACCAAAAAATGCACTTCGTGTACCTAAAGTATCAATTAAATACATTGTGTACTTGAACTATGCAGTGTTGGACCAATTGTGTACTACCGTTAGAACTTTAACTTCCGTTAGTGTTTTAAACAAAATAGAAGGGTCATTCTTGTCTTTCCACACAAAAGTGGCTTGAAATAATTTAATGAACAATTCATTTTAAGAAGTAATAAATGATTTACAGTCAAATATCCCTTTCTAGTTTTATTCTATGTATATTCGTCGGTGAGGTGCATTAATATGTAGCCTTCTTCCTCTGCATATCCGCAAGACTGGAAAAATATCTTTATATTCACATCACATTTATTTTGAATTTTGACCTGAACGAGTGGTTATAAATTTCGGAAATTGAAATAAATCAGTTGAGGTGTTAATCAACGATTTATCGGAAATAGGGGATTTATCGGAGTGATAAATTAGAAATAAATCGGAACAAAAATCAGATAATTTTAATATTTTAATAATATTTAATATAGTAGCATTATTTATAATAAAATATATCATTTTAAAATAATTCATAGTGATAAATCGGATTTTAGAAATCAAATCGGTCAAATATTTTTAGCGATTAATCGCGAATTTATTGGCAATTTTTGAAAAAATGAACAATTTTTAGAACACTGCCTGAACGTGATAAACACTATTTTTTTAAAGCTACAATAATTATTTTCCTTTCAAGAAAAAATGCTACGGTAATTATTTATAAGCATAAGAAGTCTTCAACTCTTACTTCAACTCTTACCTCTGTCATTTCACTACATATACATCTCTGAAAATCTGAAAATCTGAGCCAGAGATCACAAAAAAGATGGAGGAAATAAAACACACAATGGTAAGTGTAAACGGGCTAAACATGCACGTAGCAGAAAAAGGGAGAAGGCCCAATAGTCTTATTCCTACATGGCTTCCCTGAGTTATGGTACTCAATATGGTGCCATCAAATCAACTTCATGGCTGCCCACGGGTACAGAGTCGTGGCTCCAGATCTCCACGACTACGGGGACACCATGGGAGCACCGACAGAGGATGCATCAAAATTCAGCACCCTCCATGTTGTTGGTGACTTGGTGGTGTTGCTTGATGACATAGCGGCGGAGGATGAGAAATGTTTGTTGTAGTACATGACTGGGGTGTGTTTATTGCATGGCATTTATGTTTGTTTAGGCCTGATAAAGTGAAGGCTTTGGTGAATATGAGCTTGGAGTTTATACCTTGAAATCCAAAGGGAGATTATGTTGAACAAATGCGTGGGATTTTTGGGAATAATCACTACATGTACATATTCCAGGTTTGTTACTTTTTCTCATCTTCTGTCATCTATATTTGTTCTATCAATGATCTTTCTCATTTGTGAATATTGAGAATCACACTTATATTAAAGAAGAACAAAAAGTTTGTTATATGTAGTTGTTGTGCATTTCTAATTTCCTGTTCAAATATAGACTATTTGGTTCTTCTAGTTTTTTCATTTTAATTTTTATTTCAACCTGCCATTTATCTGTAGTAATGAGAAAATTTATGTTGTCTTTTTTATATGTAATTTCACTGGGGAGGGAAACAAATATAGAGTGAACTAACGGGGTTAAAACAATCTAACGGTAGTACACACTTTGTCCAAATATGCATAGTTCAGGTACACAATGTGTTTAATTGATACTTTAGGTACACAAAGTGCATTTTATTGATACATTAGGTACACAAAATGCATTTAACTCTAATTTATATTAAAGGGCCCGAGTTGTGACTACAAAAAAATATTAGTTAGTCGAGGTTATTAATTTATCGAGATTTTACTATACTTGAAATAGAAATAAAATTATCTTCATAATTTTACTGTTCAATATTTTTTCTGGATTAGCCTCAATACCCCTATGATTCACAATAAAACCTAAAAAAATTCCCGATTCAACACCAAAGACACATTTTTGTGGATTTAACTTCATCCTATATCTTCTCAAAATATTAAACGTCTCTTCCAAATGCCTCACATGGTTTTTCGCTTCCTTAGTCTTGACAAGCATATCATCCACGCAAACCTACATGGTCTTGCCAATCTGCTCTTTAAACATCATATTCATCAACCTTTGATAAGTCGCCCTTGCATTGATGAGACCAAAGGGCATACCAACATAACAATACAACCCTCTGTTTGTGATAAATGAGGTATGTTCCTGGTCTGGTCCATATATGGGAATCTGATTATACCCCGAATAAGCATCCATAAAGCTTAAGAGAGCATGTCCAGTTGTAGCATCCACCAACTGATCAATCCTATGAAGTGGGAAACTATCCTTTGGACAAGCTTTGTTCAAATACATGAAATCCACACAAGTTCTCCATTTTCCATTAGGCTTATTTACCAATACTGGATTTGCCAACCACTCAGGATAGAAAGACTCATTGATCAAGCCTACATCCAAGAGCCTGTCGACCTCTTCCTTCAAAGCTACTGCTCTCTCACCACTGACAGCACGCCACTTCTAACGTATTCCCTTCTTGTTAGGATATATATTTAGATGATGGCACATGACTTTAGGATCAATCCCAACTATATCAGCATGACTCCAGGCAAACACATCCAAATTGGCCATAAAGAAACCAGTAAGGGTTCTCCTCAACTCATCACTTAGCTGTGACCCAATCTTAAGAAACTTACTAGGATCTTTTGCGTCTACCAAAATCGAGATTGTGTCTTCAGCAGGACCTGTCTTCTCATTAGGTGTGGGAATTCTTGGATCAAGATCAAGATCAAAAAGTCGAGGGTCTTCAACAAGTGCCTCCTCCCTAGAAGGCGTGCCCTCTTGAGTATAGCATCCCTCTATGCTTTCTAAAAGCCCTATTTGTCCTTCTAATTGCTCAACTTGGGTATTCTTTGAAACAGCTTCCTCCAAATCTTCTTCTGTCACATCTTCGACCATCCCTTCATGGACTTCATCAATCAGAGGAGGTATTTCCAACAAGAAGACCCGAGGGCGCTCCATCTCTGTAATGTCGTCATCTTCTGGTTCCTGGACTATGTAATTAGCATGGATCTCCCCCTTAACGTTTTTGAGCACCCCTTGGGCATCTTCCTTAGGGAGGGCACGCCCTCCATTTCCATTGCGACAGAAACCCTTGACAGTTCTATGATAGCATTCCTTTGAGTCATAATGTGATCCATGGACTGAACTGATCCCATTGAGGATAGGGAACTTCATTGTCAAATGGTAGATAGAAGTGACCACCTTCATCTCATTCAGCAAGGGTCTCCATACTATGGCATTATGAGCAGATTCTTGATCTAACACCATAAACTCCACCATTTGAGTTACGGAAAGGGGTCATTCACCAAGTGTGACCGGAAGTTTAATTATACCCATAACCCTGACAACCTCTCTTGTGAAACCATATATCCATGCATCCTCTCTAACAATATCTTTATCAGGCAAACCTAATTTCTTATAAGTGTTGTAGTAAAGGATATTCACTGAACTTCCATTATCCACAAAGACTCGATGCACGTTCATAGGACCTATATGTATGGCAACAACCAGGGCATCATTGTGAGGGTGATGTACCCATCTTTCTTCTTCCTCTGTGAAGGTGATATCCACTGATTCCTCCTTGAAAAACTTGGGAGGCTTGAGCTCCAAGCAGTTCACACTAGTCAAAGGCTTATGTCGTGCCTCTCTAGCATACCTCCTCAATGCATTGTGTTAGTCCTTGTGTATTGCAGAAGGGGGGGGGGATGAATGCAATACTGATAAAATTCAATCTAAATTTCAACAACTAAAATCAAGATTAAACGTTATCAGCAATATATGCAATCACGAACAGTATTTAGTAAGAACAAGATTCACAAAATAAATGTTTTATTTATTTTGCAAAGTGTTGCTACAACCTCAAGAAAGAATTCTCGAGCTTCGGGTTTTCTTCAAAAGACACTTGCTTCTCTTCGTTACTTTTCTAGAATGAGTTGATAGTAGGTATAAGACTAACCCTATCACTATCAGTCACGGGTTTGTGAAGCTGCTGTCAGTGTCAAGTGGCAGCTTCTTACCGATTGTCTTACCCATGTGACTTTCCTAAATTGCTAACATGTCAGATATACATTACAAACAAAGCAACCTAGATTCATTCTATTTCCAGCTAAACCAATTCAGCAGATAAAGACCTGACCTTGCTCTTGAATTGATTCGCTTTTGTTTTGCAGTGCTTTGAAGCTTCTGTCGTAGTCTTGCAGACTTGGTGCAGCTTAGGGATACTGCATCACGCCTGTTTCTTGAACATTTAAACTGTCACGGGATTTGACTGAGAAAGATACCTAGCATAAGGATCTTTATTGAGACAGTTACTTTTGCCGCAAAGCTTGCTGTCACAGGAATGATCTTTTGGTGACAGTATGAGTTCCCCGCATAGAGTGCTGTCGAGGATCCCAAACTTGCTGTCGAGGGCAATAGTTGCTGTCACGTAGTCTTCCGCCAATGTTGCTGTCAGAGTGAATATGCTGTCGTGACTTGCAACATTCTGTCTTCTTGTAATCTTACTGTCACAGCTTTAGGACAGTAACCTTTATTCATGTTGTCATCCAAAAAGCATTCTTTGAGGCTTGAACACATAAGTGAACTTCTTTCAAACAATACAACTAGAATAACATTACATACTGATTACAAGAACATACTTTGGCTATGACAGTATGTTCTACTTAATTAGAAAAATTAAGTACAATCAAAGTTAAGTTGTTTCTATGCTATCACCCATAAATCCCAACAATCTCCCCCAATTTGTTTTTATGGAAAATAACAACAAATTTACAATATGTGCTGACAACTTAACTAACAAGATCAGAATTTAAGAATTTTCACTTAGCTTGAGATCTCCTCTTCTGTCTTGCTGCATCCTCTCTTTTGAGAGCTTCTGCCAAGCAGCTTCTTAGACTTTCTACAAGAGAAATTTCAGCAGCAGACACTGCATCATCCTCTACTTCATCAATGATCTTCTTTATGGAAGGGGATATGAGAGAACTAACATCCCTGAGATTCAGCCATTGCTCTATATCATATGGATAGGTTCTGAAATGAAGTTCTTCATTAATGAGCTTGAATCTACTTCCAGGATAAGCATTGAGAGACTTCCTTCTTTGCTTGTCCAGTTTTGAGTCTTCTCCTTTTCTCCCTTCCAATAACTTCTCTATCTCATCAGAACAAATCTGTTCCAAGGGATGAATTGAACCAGCTACCATATACTGTAAATCCTTCAGAGTGGATGTTTTAAGCTTATGCAAGCTGCAAACATAGATTTCTTCTTTTAGGAACTTGACTCTTAGGGGATTTTCCAGCATATATGGTTGATAATTTGGAGCTTCACTTTCTGCCTTGTTAGAGGCCTTGTGTTTTTCCAGTAATTCAGCTTCCTTCTTATCAAGTTCTGACTGAGTTTGAGAATATTCAGAAGATTCAGGTTGTTTGCTTGGCTTGGGTTCCCCTTCCTTAGTTGGTTGGGTTTGCCCTTCTTCTGTGGGTAAGTCATCAAACTCATAGTACCAGTGGTATGGTATAGGAGAGGCTGGGAGATCAGTAAGAATATCAGCATCATCAAAATCTGCAAAGTTATAGCCAAATTTCTGATAAAATTCAGCATCCCTATCTGCCTGATATTTTAGAACATGTTCCATGACAGCCTTTGAAACATCATCATAGCTCTCCAGCAACTCTACCATTCTCTCCAGGTAGAAGAAATCAATTCTTCTTTTATCTATGGTTGATTCACTTTTCTTGGTTGATATGGCTACCAGATTGAAGTCCTTGTCAATCTTGGCTGACCTTGATTCTGCCCACCACAGAATGTACTCAGTGGCCTCTTGATTTGCATCCAGCTTAACCTCAACGCTCTTGATTTCTCTTGATTGCATTTGTTGAATCTTAAGACTGTTGGGAGGAATTGATTGAATTGGCTTTTTGAGATTCCTGCCAAATCCAGTGGCCTTTTCCTTTCCTGAGTACTTGTGCTTCCCTGTTGGTTTCTGTCTAGTAAACCATGCCTTAGCTTTAGCTTTCAGTCTTTTGGACTTGACAGTAGCCTTGGTTTCATCCTTGACAGAACCTTCCTTGACAGTATCCTTGTCGACAGCATCTTTCAAGACAGCATCTTTTATGACAGTATCTTTGTCGACAGTACCTTTGGTGACAGCATCTTTTTCAGCATTTATGCAGTCAATAGCACATCTAAGAATGCTTGCCTCCAAAGCTTCCAGTATTCTTGACTCCTCTTCATCTGTTGCACCAGCATCTTTCTTTTCCTGGCTAGGAGTTTCTTCATTGCCTTCATTCTGAGATTGAATACCAGTATTCCCAAAATTGCTTCCACCAGCATTTCCAGCTTTTCCAGAAGCTTCACCACCTCCATCCTCACCATCTTCATCATCATCATCATCATCATGGGGAGGAATGTTATAGAAGCAACTTCCACCTTGATCATTTCTTTTGGCATTGGCTCTAGTGATTAGCTCCTTCATTCTAGCTCCCAGTGCCTTGTCTCTCAACACCAGCATTTTGTAGATTTCTTGAACAACATGAACTCTTCCTGGATTGGCATTTGAACTGAGTATTCCATCTAGTACCTTCAGAATTGACTTGGTTTCCATTTTGGATGGGCTACCAATATTCATGAAGCTGTTCCTTCTTGTGCCATCCTTAGTTTTAGATCTGTAGAAAACACATGGTGGATTTGAGTAGACTTCAGGTAGCTTCTGCATGATTAGGTTCTGGATTTGCACATCCAATATTTCATTGAATGGTGTTTGAGTTGCCCTGATCTTTCCCTTCAAAGCACACAACACCTTTGCTGGCAGACTCTGCAATAGCTGCATTGTGATGAAATAAGATATGCCAGAAGTTAGATAAATACTTATAGCCCATCTTTTCTCATCATTCACCATTACACTGACACTGGTAATTTGTTCCTTTAACAGTTTTGTGGTGTTGGTTGGACGGTTGCAAGGAGCATTCATTGCTTCTTCCACCAAACTGCTAAACTTACTGTCATGGTTGTGTAATGTGCTCTCCCTGTAATCCACCATCAAGACATTGGCTTCCTCTTGATCATACTCAGTACCATTGGACCAAGTAGTTCCTTTATGGATGGATTCAGGCAGTTTCCCTTTACCTTTCCCAAGTTTGTTTTGTTCCTCCATTTCTCTCCATTTCTTCTGTAGAGCAGTTTCTTGAGTTTCTTGAGTAGGTTCTCTAATCACCACAGGAGGCAAGATTGGATGTCTAGATGCAGGTCTTCTTTGCAATGCATCTTGAGTTTCCTTTGACATTAACACCCTTTCTCCATCCATTTCCACTTCAACAGGCTTTTCAGCTTTATCCTGTGGTTTTGCACTGCTTGGTTTGACTTGCTCCCCCTTAGACATTGCTTTCCTTTTAGCTCCCCCTCTGGTCTTCACAGCTACAGGCTCCCCCTGAGTTCCACCTGATTCTTGAATAGGCAATGATTCTGATCTTACTACCTTCTCCCCCTTAGTTGAGTTGGCAGCTACCAGGTCAGTAAGGAACTGAATAGAGAGCTGAGTAGCAGCAAAACCATCAACCACCAGTTGAGAGAGAGAGAGTCCAGTTTGGAGTCCAAAGTAACACACTGTCCTTCAAGAGCTGCAATCCTGTTACCAAAAGTAGCAGAGGGGCCACCAGACCTTAACCTTCTTGGAGGGGAAGGAAAAGACAGGGGCTTGGAGGCTATGGGGGTTCTCACACTCTCAGGATGTTTTTGAGTGATCTCATCACCCCTCACAGTTTGACTCTCAAGGCCTAGTGCCTGAATAGTGTGGGCTCCCTCAATATCTCTCTGGACATGCTCAAGTCCCTCTCCTTTTGCCAGCTCATTTGGCTGCCTCTCATTTTTATGCTCACCTCTCTTTTCTTTTATCTCTCTTTTCTTTTGCACACCCTCACTCAACCTAGATGCATGGGTATGAGCAGTACTTACATGCATGGAAGGAGAAGATTTAGAATGTACCTTTAGGAGTTTGGCAAGAGGTAGGTCATCATCAGAGGCATCCTCAACAAGTACAGCATCAAAATTAGGCTGGGAAGGCTGGACAGCATCTTGAGTAGGAATGGTACTGTCAGTTGGAGTCTGGACAGCAGGTTCTGGCATGACAGCATCTTTGGGAGGTGGAGTGACAGTAGGTTCTGTAGTGACAGTATCTTTCTCTCCACCTTTGACAGTAGCTGTGCCCAGGACAGTAGCATCCCCAGTGTCTTTGACAGCAACAGAGGCTGTGACAGCATCTTCCTGAAGGTAAGATGCTCCTTGGAGATCAGACAAAGTGTTGGCTGTTTCATTTTCTGACAAAATACCACTTTGCCCTAGCTCAGTGTTTGGAGGAGTGGTGTCCATCTCACTTTGAGAAATGGGTTCTTGTGGACCACTAGATGGGGGCTCATCCATGATTGGAGATGGATGATCAAAACCTGAAGGGTTGGGACTGTCCCCTTCTCTAGGTTGTGGAGAAGAAACAAAAGAATGTGTAGGGAAGGAAGAAGGTGAAAGTGTAGTAGAGAGTGGGGGCTGATTCACAGATGAAACATGTGAACCATCAATAGGAGTAGAGAAATCCTCACTGTGCCCTAACTCACTGTGTGTTTCTGCAAGTGGGGGTATCTCAGGTTGGGAACCATGAGTTTGTGCAGACTCTGTACAGGGTGCCTTGGGAGACAGGCCAATTTCAATAGAAGCACCTTGTTGAGAAGGCACATCTAGGGAGGAGTTTATTTCCCTGGTTTCCTCTACAGTCTTTTGGGAGACTGCAAGGTGGCTGACAGTGGTTTTGGTCCTCCTAGCTCTCTTCTTCTTAGGCTCAGGGGGAACCACTGTGGGTTCTGTGTGACTACCTTCCTTATGTGCTGCACTAGGTGCAGTGTCTCCCTCTTGACTAACAGAGCTACCACCAACATCAGCTTCTAAGGATCTTTTTCTGGATTCTTGCAAGGCTTCTCTTTGGGCTTTGGGAAGTCTAGAGGGCCTAGGCTGAGTGTATGGTGTTGAATGTGGGTTAACTGAATTTGGGTCTAATTCAGCTTCATCCTCAAGAGAAAAAGAATCATAACCAGTAGGTAATGGATAATCAAGGTTGGACACTTGATCAACCATGTGCTGAGTGAAGCAAAGTGGAATATGTGCATTTAGATCCTGTGAAGATAACAGTGTGTGTGTGTGTGTTCTTTTTCAAGACAGAGCAGACCTCTAGACGAGGGGCATCATTATTAAAATCACAGAAAGAATTGATACACATCATAAGAAAGCGAGGGTAGTGTGATACCTGCTTACCTATGGCGGCTTTGAGTTGTGCCATGAGGAGAGCTCCAACATTCACCTTGTATCCATGGACAAGAGAATGTGTCAGTTTCTTGATGTAGGAGGGTATCCCATTCCAGCCTGTGGACTTGGTAGAGAACACCTTGACCATTGCATCAAAGATCATGCTCCACTCCTTCCTTAGATACTTCCTGTCCATTTCACCAGACGGGTACCACTTGGTTGTTCCCTCTTCGAGAATAGGGCCTGCATACCCAATCTTCAAGAAGAGCTTCTTCAGAGTGTCATCATTAGCAAGTGGAGCAAAGTTTTGTCCTTCTTCCAGTGTAATTCCAAGAGCAGTATTGATGACCTCAGCTGTGAGAATGTATTGTTGCCCATTAATCTTGAATTCAATAGCTGGGTTTTCACCCACAGTTAGAGCAACAGCAGTTCGCCAAAATTCCTCAAGTTTGTCTAGGTCGAGATGTGGAGTTGAGGTAATGGCTGAACGAAGATAGGACTTGTTCAAGAAAAACACCAGTCCTTTGAAACCTTCACCAGCATCATTTGGGGAAAATATGCCAGCAAAGTTTGTTTGAGAGAGAGACTGTTTGGGGGCCATGGAGATTTCAAGAAAAGAAGAAAGTGAGAAAGTAGCTTTTTGCTTGAAGAAAAGTATTTTGCCTTGAGTTTTGTGAGAGTGATATGTCTGAGTAACTGGAGAATAAATATGGGTATCTCAAACGTATGCTTAAAAAGTGGAGTTAAAGGACGTGTCTTAACCCACTCTCTTAACACGTGAGTTACTGCCCGTTATTCACTGTCAATCGTGGGGTGAATATCCAATTACAACGGTCCACTATTGTTGACAGTAACCTGTGCGCTAGAAACAATCTGTCAGTAAGAAGTGGTGGTGACAGTAGGTTTTGCGCGACAGCAACTATTGCGCAAAAACTTGCTGTCACCGTTAAGCATATGAATGACAGTATCCTTTACAAGTCTTGACAGAAAGTCTTTTCCTGCTGTCAAGAAACACATGACAGTATCCTTCTTAACGACAGTAACTTCGATTAGGAAATGGTTCTGTCATGAACTTATTAGAATGCTTGATTCATACGCTTAACTTAATATTGACAAATTATGGATTTAGCAATGTAATCTTTTGAACACAGATATTAAGCAATTAACACAGACAAATCATAAACTCAGTAACCACAAAAACAGGAACTTTTATTATTATTAATAAAATCATTAAAATTGAACATTGAGTACATCATTCTATGATTTTATTAACTAGTTCTAAGACTTCTTCCTTAATCTCTTCTTCAGAGCGGCCTTCTTTTTCAAGAAGTGCCTGAAGCTCTTTCTCTTCTTCCACAGCCTTGGCCTCCTCGTCCTTAGCCTTGGCCTCCTTTTCCTCGTCTATCTCATCGAGGGCATCCAAAAGCACCTCGAAGAGCTCCTCAATCTCTTCATTGTAGGGTTCACTATCACACATCTTTAGACCAACTTCGATTCCTACTTTGTTTTCCATTATTCACTTTAAAACTGAGAGCAGACTGGTGAAACCTAAGGATAATTTATAGGCAAAACCGTCTAAGGGTTAAAGTCTAATGGTCAACAGTTAGAGTACCCATACAACTACCACAAAAGTAATTAATGGTCGTGTCCTCCTTTAATCCTACAGATTAATGCAAAAGAGTGTGAAAGTCCAATGGAACAGATTTTTAACTCTCAAACTTAACGGATAACCACATTAAAGTCATACACGGTTTAAAAGTATGAGACTGGCACAAAATACTGACATGAGAAGTCAAATCAACACATGCTGTCACATAACAGACATAAACCAAGTAGACAGTAACTTCTCTTGACAGCAGGTTTGAAGTTGCTGTCATGAGCTTCAATAAGAATTGAAAATTTAGAAACCTTAGTAAAATTAACATACCAGATTCAGCATTCCCAATTCACTTACCAACCTGTTGAAGGTTGCTTCATCCAATGGCTTAGTGAAGATGTCAGCAAGTTGCTTGTCAGTTGGGACATAAATCAGCTTCACAGTTCCTTGTTCAACATGCTCTCTGATAAAGTGATGTCTTATATCAATGTGCTTTGTCCTAGAGTGTTGAACTGGATTGTCTGAGATGGCTATGGCACTAGTGTTGTCACAGTAAATAGGAATTTCTCTTAACACTAGACCATAATCTAGAAGTTGACTTTTCATCCATAGAATTTGTGCACAGCAACTGCCTGCAGCAATGTACTCAGCTTCTACAGTTGAGGTAGAAACTGAATGCTGCTTCTTGCTAAACCATGAGACCAATCTTCCACCGAGAAATTGATAGCTACCAGTAGTACTCTTTCTGTCAATCTTGCATCCAGCATAGTCTGAGTCTGAGTAACCAATTAGATCAAATCCAGTATTCTTAGGATACCAAAGGCCTAGGTTAGGAGTGCCTTTTAAGTATATAAAGATTCTCTTGATGGCTACCAAGTGTGACTCCTTTGGATCACTTTGAAACCTTGCACAAAGACATGTAGCAAACATGATGTCAGGTCTGCTAGCAGTTAGGTATAGGAGTGATCCTACCATGCCTCTATAAGTGCTTGAGTCAACTTTCTTTCCTTTAGGATCAAGATCCAGACTAGTTGCTGTGGACATTGGTGTCCTTGCAGGAGATGAATCTTCCAAGTTGAACTTTTTGAGAAGTTCCTTGATATACTTAGCTTGACTTATGAAGATTCCATCAGTTTGTTGAAGAATTTGTAACCCTAGAAAGAATGACAATTCTCCCATCATGCTCATCTCATATTTGTTACTCATGAGATGGGAAAACTTCTCACACAGCTTCTCATTTGTAGAACCAAAAATGATATCATCCACATAGATTTGTACCAGAATGATGTCCTTGCCATGATGCTTGTAGAAAAGTGTCTTGTCCACAACTCCTCTGGTAAACTGGTTTTCCAGAAGAAAGGTGGAAAGTGTGTCATACCATGCCCTGGGTGCTTGCTTTAGTCCATACAAAGCTTTGAAGAGTTTGTACACAAAGTTATGCATTTCAGCATCCTCAAACCCTGGTGGCTGTTCCACATACACTTCTTCTTCCAGCTCTCCATTTAGAAAGGCACTTTTGACATCCATCTGAAATACTTTGAAGTTGCAGTGTGCAGCATAAGCTAGAAAGATTCTTATAGCTTCAAGTCTGGCAACAGGAGCAAATGTCTCATCATAATCTATTCCCTCCTGTTGACAGTAACCTTTAGCCACTAGCCTTGCTTTGTTCCTTGTCACCAATCCATTTTCATCAAGTTTGTTTCTGAAAACCCACTTGGTCTCAATAACTGACTTTCCCTTAGGTCTTGGAACCAATTTCCATACATTGTTTCTTTCAAACTGATTTAGCTCTTCTTGCATGGCTATCACCCAGTCAGAATCCAACAATGCTTCATCAATTGTCTTGGGTTCCATTTGTGACAGGAAGCATGAGAACATGCTGTCAGCAGAGATTTTGTTCCTTGTCCTCACTCCAGAATTAGGATCACCAATGATAAGGTCATTTGAGTGATCCTTGGTCCACCTGGTGATTCTGGGCAAGCTACTTGATTGAACAGGAACATTTGCTTCAGCTTGTTGAGTTGAATGCTCATCAATTCCATTGTCTCCACCATGTTCTTCATTGTCTCCAGAGTCATCACTGTTCTGAATGTTAGATGTTATGGTGTGTGATTGAGCTGGAGTTTGATTGACAGTAGTGGTGTTGACAGCATCTTTGTCAACTTCAACAATTTGAGTGAAGCTAGGTTCTTCATCTACAATCTCCTCAGCTTCCAGGTATCCTTGATTCTCAAATCTGAATGTATGCATCTTTCCTTCTTCATGCAGTCCTGGAAACTTGGTTTCATCAAATGCGACATTAACACTTTCTTCAATAATCCTGTGTTCCATAACATAAACTCTGTAGGCAGTCCTTTCTGTGCTGTAACCCATGAATAGTCCTTCAAAAGCCTTGGTGTCAAATTTTCCTTTCTTCTCATGGTTGTCTTTCATCATAAAGCATTTGCTCCCAAACACATGAAAATATTTAACAGTAGGTTTCTTTCCAGTTAACAGACAGTAAGGAGTACTTGCATGAGTTTTGTTGATCATGGTTCTGTTCTGAGTATAACAGGCTGTGTTGATAGCTTCAGCCCAGAAATATGTTGGCAACTTAGCATCATGCAACATAGTTCTAGCTGCTTCAATGAGAGTCCTGTTCTTTCTTTTTACAACTCCATTCTGCTGTGGAGTTCTTGCAGCAGAGAATTGTTGTACAATTCCTTCATCTTTACAGAAATTTCCAAGTGTGGCATTTCTGAATTCTGTACCATTGTCACTCCTCAAGATTTGAACTTTTGAGTTTGGGGTTCTATCAAGAACTCTGACTTGATCAATAATCACTTGAGCAGCTTCATCTTTGGATTCAAGAAATTTCACCCAAGTGTACCTTGAGTAATCATCCACCATTACTAAGGCATACCTCTTTCTGGCCATAGATGGTACATTGACTGGTCCAAAGAGGTCCATGTGAATTAACTTGAGTGCTTCTGTGTTGGTGTTTACTTGCTTGGACTTGTGCACAGCTCTTCTCAGTTTGCCCATTTGACAATCTTCACACAGTCCTTCTTGACAGAATTCCTGTTGGGGCAAACCTCTCACTAACTCCTTCTTCATCAGAATATTCATTGTCTTGAAGTTGAGATGTGAGAGTTTCCTGTGCCAAAGCATACTGTCACCAACAGTAGCTTTACTGTAAAAACAGTAAACTTTATCCTTCTTTGTTGAGCTTAGATCAGCAACAAACAAGCTTCCTTTTCTGACCCCTTTTAGAGAGAGGCTTCCATCCTTCTTGTGATAGATGTTGCACACCATCATGTCAAAGTCAACCTTAAATCCTCTGTCACTGAATTGGCTGACACTGAGTAGGTTGTGCTTCAATCCATCCACAAGAGCAATATCTTCAATGACAACATTTCCAATTTCCAGACAGCCATATCCCACTGTGTAACCCTTGCTGTTGTCTCCAAAGGTTATGATTGGGCCAGCTTTCTCTACATAATGTGATAGCAGGGCTTTATCACCTGTCATGTGTCTTGAGCAACCACTGTCAATTATCCACATGACCTGATTTTTCTTCTTACCCTGACTTGAAGGTGTTGATGCTACCTCATCAGTGCTAGCCATGAGAGCTAGGTTGACATATTCTTCCTCTTCTTCATCATCAGAATCATCCCAACACTTTCCTTCAGCCACATAGGCTCTACCTTGATTTTTCTTGGAGTATCCACCAGTTCCTTTCTCATATCTTTGAACCTGTTTGGGTCTTTTGCATTCAGTAGCAAAATGACCAGGTTCTCCACAGTTGTAACATTTGAACTTTGATCTATCCACAAATCCAGTTTTGTATCCTCCTTTGGTTGAACTTCCCACAGCAGCCTTTGATGAGCTTCCTTTGCTGAACTTGGATGCTTGGCCTTGAGGCTTGTATGACCTATCCTTCTTGAACCTAAAGTTCTTGAACTTCTTGGCCATGTAAGCCATAGTAGGGTTGTCCATGCTTTCCAGTTCCTCCATTGTGTAGAAGTCTTCGTCTTCCACATCTTTAAGCTGTAGTACCACTTTCTCATCATCTTCAACCACCTCTTCTATCTTCAAGGTCTGTGTTGGGGTTGATTGTGTGATCTGTAGTACTTCACTTGGCTGTGTGATCCTTGGCACATGTGCTACTAGGGCACTTGACATATTAGCCATCTTGTTCCTTGTTCCACTTTGTATGGCTCTCTTTTGAAAGAGTTCGAGTTCATAAGATTTCAGAATACCATAAAGTGTCTCAAAGGTTATAGTGTTGAGATCTCTTCCTTCTCGTATGGCTGTTGTCTTGTGTTCAAGGTGATCAGGCAGTGTGAGCAGGAACTTGACATTTAATTCTTTTCTGTCATAGTACTTGCCATGTATCTGTAATTCAGTTAAGAGCTTACTGAACCTTTCGAACATGGAGGTTAAGTCTTCACCAGGCTTGGCCATGAATGCCTCATATTGAGATATTAGAATTTGCCTTTGGTTGCCCTTAACCTCTTCACTTCCTTCACAGAGTAAGGCTAACCTGATCCACATCTCCTTGGCTGATGTGCAGCTTATTACACTTCCACACATGGCTTTATCCAGCGTGAGAGAATCGAGCAAGATAAGTTGCAAATGATCATCTAGCACCATTTTCTCCTTTTCAGGTTCCAAGATTTCTGAGGGATCTTTGGGAACCCAATGTGCAGGAATAATCTCACCATTCACTGTTGTGGCTTCAATTTCCTTTCTTGGAATGAAAGGACCATTCTCGAGTATACCTGGGTATAGTGGATTTGCAGCTTTGATAAACAACAAGATTTTTCTTTTCCAAATGCTGTAGTTCTCTTTATCAAATGCTGGGATCTTGATACTGTTTGATTTCTGCATTTTCTCCGGGATCTCAGATATGTATGTTAATCTGAAGGCTCTGATACCAGTTGTTAGTCCTTGTGTATTGCAGAAGGGGGGGGATGAATGCAATACTGATAAAATTCAATCTAAATTTCAACAACTAAAATCAAGATTAAACGTTATCAGCAATATATGCAATCACGAACAGTATTTAGTAAGAACAAGATTCACAAAATAAATGTTTTATTTATTTTGCAAAGTGTTGCTACAACCTCAAGAAAGAATTCTCGAGCTTCGGGTTTTCTTCAAAAGACACTTGCTTCTCTTCGTTACTTTTCTAGAATGAGTTGATAGTAGGTATAAGACTAACCCTATCACTATCAGTCACGGGTTTGTGAAGCTGCTGTCACTGTCAAGTGGCAGCTTCTTACAGATTGTCTTACCCATGTGACTTTCCTAAATTGCTAACATGTCAGATATACATTACAAACAAAGCAACCTAGATTCATTCTATTTCCAGCTAAACCAATTCAGCAGATAAAGACCTGACCTTGCTCTTGAATTGATTCGCTTTTGTTTTGCAGTGCTTTGAAGCTTCTGTCGTAGTCTTGCAGACTTGGTGCAGCTTAGGGATACTGCATCACGCCTGTTTCTTGAACATTTAAACTGTCACGGGATTTGACTGAGAAAGATACCTAGCATAAGGATCTTTATTGAGACAGTTACTTTTGCCGCAAAGCTTGCTGTCACAAGAATGATCTTTTGGTGACAGTATGAGTTCCCCGCATAGAGTGCTGTCGAGGATCCCAAACTTGCTGTCGAGGGCAATAGTTACTGTCACGTAGTCTTCCGCCAATGTTGCTGTCAGAGTGAATATGCTGTCGTGACTTGCAACATTCTGTCTTCTTGTAATCTTACTGTCACAGCTTTAGGACAGTAACCTTTATTCATGTTGTCATCCAAAAAGCATTCTTTGAGGCTTGAACACATAAGTGAACTTCTTTCAAACAATACAACTAGAATAACATTACATACTGATTACAAGAACATACTTTGGCTATGACAGTATGTTCTACTTAATTAGAAAAATTAAGTACAATCAAAGTTAAGTTGTTTCTATGCTATCACCCATAAATCCCAACATATTGTTACTATCACCACCAAGATGGTGCCCTCCGAAGATGGTATGAATGCTTCCAGCCCGGGTGAACTGAACATCTTTGGGCTTATCCTCATCATCTTTGTCCGGAGCACGCCCTTTTTTCATCCTCCTATCAGGTTCGTCCTTATGTTTCTTCACCTCTCTAACAATCCAGTCAGTTAGGTATCCTTCCTTGATCAACTCTTCAATCTCTTCCTTCAACCACCGACACTCGTAAGTGTTATGTCCAACAGACTCATGGTACGTACAGTACTTCTTATTATCACTACTCTACCACGAGGATAAAGGAGTTAGTTTCCTGAATAAGCCATTTTCCTTGTTTACTTCAAAAATATGTTCAACAGAGGCTGCCAGAGTATAACTCCTTGTTTGATACCCATTCAACCTATCATAGTCCAGTGGCGACCTACCTCTCCTAGCATTAGTGACATTCACTCTGTTTGGGCTATGTCCTCTCCTCCTGTAGTCTGGACTAGGGGACATATCCTTCCTTTTGACACTTTTTCCCTTCCCTTGGAGGTCGGACTTCTTGTATCTGCCAGAGATTGTTCCACAATCTTGAAGTATTCAGCCTGAGCGAAGAGGTCTGCCAGAGTTGCTGGGTCCTTCCCTTGGAGGTGTTTCCAGAAGTCCATTCCAACTTGGAGTCCTATAATCAAGAAACTTTTGAGTGACTCGTATGTTGCTCCTCTAACCAAGGTAGACTCAACATTGAACCTCTTGAACTAAGATTGCAAGCTCTCCCATTCCTTCTACTTGATGTTAGCCAAGGTAGTCACTAGTGGAGCATACTTCACAGTGGCTTGGAACTTTGTCAGGAAAAGAGTTTTCATTTGTTCCCATGAAGTGATCACACTCGGTCCAAGCTTCTGAAACCATTGCTGAGCACTTTCCTTGAAAGTTGCTGCCAGAAGGAGACACCTAGCCAAGTCAGGTACTTGATACACATCCATCTCGATATTGAACCTTCCCAAGAACCCAATAGGGTCAGCATTCCCATGGAAGCACAAGTCATTGGTTGTATTCTTATACCCTATTGGGAGATGCGCCTCCCTTACCGATGTCGAAAAGGGAGGAGGGGTTTGAGCCATTGTAGTAACTCTTCCTCCTTCAAGATGTGTGAGGAGTCTTTTCAAGTCATCCACATTGAAATTTCCAACACCTGGGATGGTTTGGACATGAGCTTGAGCACCTCCGGCAGGTGGAGGTTGTGCACCTCCTATAGGTGGAGCTTGATTGGCTTGAGGTGGAGGTTGTGCTACTTCCCGATTTTGATTTTGTCCTTGGACCTCCCCTTGAGCTGCAGAATTTCCTTGCAACCGTGGATTGGGACTTGGAGGGTACGCCCTCTCCTCGGAATTGAGAGGACGCGTCATCGGCTCCTCACGTCCCCCTCCTGATCTGCTTTAGGACGAGACAGGTGTTATATGCGGGGCTCTTCCTCCAGAGGGTCCACCCCGGTAAGGAGCATCGTACATATTCCATCGTTCATTATTCCTTCTGTAACTACCTCCGTAGTCTAATTCTCTATCATGTCTCCTTTCTGAATCTTCATATAGGGGGCTCGCTCGTGTTCATGGGCCCTCAACCTGAGATCGGGGGCGCTATCTGTGAATCACGGGGCCTCGCTGTAACGCCCCAAATCCGGGGTCAGAGGATTTGGTCGTCACACTGCACCCTTAATTCAAACAACATGTTCAATAATAACTTAACACAATAATAATATCTGTGACCCCAACTCTACCAAGAATCTTTAAAGGTTATAGTGCTAGAAACAAAAATCCAAAATTCCATTACATAAAATTTTTCTTCTTTACAACCACTCTTTACATAAATTCTAAAACACTAGTATAACTTCGATAAGAAGTATACCAGGCAACTAACTTATACAATATAACTTTCAATAGAAAACATCTAAATACAAAACCTATCACTATCTCCAAATACTCTGGATCAAAATGTCTTTACGCTAACATCCTTCCCCATCTCTGATCAGCTACGCGGACAACTCTCGCCAATACACCTTCTTACTGGCAGGCTAAAATATATATAAATAAAACAAGTATGAGCGAAAGAATTGCTCAGCAAGTGCATTATCAGGTATAATATACAATTTTCCAAAATAAGCTTTGGATTTTCAAATAAACAAACTTCTGTTTTGAACATTTGTAAACTCAACAATTCTCAAATCAAGCTTAGTAATTTACCACAACTTTTCTTTTATTTTTTCGCAACTGAATAGTTTAAAACACAAAAGATTTATATTGGTCGTCACGGTGCCGAATCAACAATAACTACAATAGTATGTAGAAAATATGAAATAATTATAACTCATCAAGATAGATATCTCACAACTGCCAATGGAATCAAGGAAGTGGATTTCGACTATTTGGAATCCAAATGTATTAAGAGTAAGTGATTTCAGCAAGATTGAAACCACTATTGCTAATCAACGAACCAACAACTTCACGCAGCGAATAAACCTGAGAATCAGGTCATAACTCACAAGTACAAAACGTATGGATGTAACTCATCTCAGAATAAGAACTTATGTTAGAATTGGATTTTTTTTTATTTATCTCATTCAAATCAAAGGTTGAGCTGCTGGTCAGCCACGCATCAACCCCGAACTTGCTTATATCAAAGCCCTCCACTGGATCCTTGGCCATCCTGTCCTTAATTATCTTCGACCATAAATTTGGTCCTCATTTTAAAAACATTCCAATTCTATTTTACATACATCAGGTGTCAGCACAATTGACAACCTTACTTACGACATCCAGGTGTCGGAAGAATCGACAACCTTAATACAACAATTGCTGGAAAACTCACGTTCCAGGAAACAACTCAACTATGAAGAATTCATCAAGGAATAACAATACGATCTAGTATCGACGAGATCGATGCAACAATTGGGATGATAATGAAGAATCAACAACAACATGCTTAACAAGGTTAAGTCTGATATAAAACAGTCATTATAATAACAACAGAATTTGTAACAGCTCAATATGGAGTAGGGTTCAAAGAACAGGCTCCAGATGGCCTCAACAGTTGATAAGAAAGCCAAGTTCGAGTTTAAGAAAGATTCAAAGTTACGTTTATCAATAGGGGAAACAATGCTTGCATAGGTGCAAGATGGAAAATGGAATACTTGTAGAACAAGTACCACAACTTCAGAATTTCAAAATAACATTTTTCCCTCATAGGGTTCATAAGTTCCCACTCATCTAGGGTTGGCAATATTCCAACCTAATATTTTTAAATCATGATTTTTGAAAGAAAGCCTTAGTATACGGCCCATAACTATCTTTTCAAACGTTTCAATATAATAAGTATATCTTTCCAATCAATCATAAAAATATGAATCTAAGTTCATAAAGTATAAAGGAATACTCGTCAATTTACGAGATTAAATAAATACTTGCAGTTTAATGCAAAAGAGTCATCATTTAATATTTAGGGAAAAGTATGCCAATTGCATAATAATAATTCAAGGAAATATCAATCAATTAATAAGCAATGGTATAAACACTTGCCTCTGGTCCTTAGCTATATCGCAAAGCTGAAGTAATACGATTCCTTCCTTATTCTGTCTTATCACACGATCCTCTATTTCCGTCCTTCTCTGCTTTAACGCTCTAGTGAATACCACTTGTCTGCTCCTACCATTTTGAATCCACGTGTTTGCCATTCTTACCGATATCTCCGTTGGAAGAAAAATACTTGCACATGTCCTCTACGAGTGTTGACATCCCCTTGGTGCTACGTCACCTCCCAATCCGTCGTAAACAATATCTCATCCTTTTCCGATATCTTTTATTTAACACACTCCGATAATCTGACTCGTCTCGTCCAATAGTCTCTGTTGCATAGACAACCATATTTCAATTGATAAACCAATCACAATCAACCACATAAGTAATCCACGTAATTCGCTTGAAGAGAATCCTCATACTATAAAAGTCAACATCCAAGTCAACGGCCTCGTAAATCTCATTTCCTAATAATACTGACAAATTTCTATTCCAACTACCACTCGTGATAATATTAGACACGACCAATATACTCAAACAAGTGTCAACACAATTACTCGCATGCATGACTCAACAACAGATAATTCACATAATTCACTTAGCACATACCGTCATTTAATTGCGACAAATAAATCACATAAGTCTCGTAACATCTAAGAAATAATTTTTAGAAAAACAATTGGCTCTCGTTTCAAGGAAATTAACCTCAAAATATTTTTAGGTCAAAAATCGGACTATTTCTCCCAATATAAAGATTTAAAAACCATTTAATCAATTAATATAAAATTAATTGACAATTTCCAAACACTCAAACTATTTTTAAATAAATAAACCAAGCTAGAAAATAATTAAACTTAATTTTAATTAATTAAATCTAATTAATAATTAATTATTAAGAATTAACTAATTAAAAGAATTAATCAATTAATTAAATAAGTTAATTATTAATCAAAAATAATTAAAATAATTAAATTTAATCAATTTTTGAATTTAAATAAATATTTATGAATTTATAAAATTTTCTGAATAATAAAAAGTATTTTTAAATCAAAGATATGATTTTTAGAATTTTTAAACTATTTTTGATTTATTTCTAAAATAAATCTCAGAAACACTTTTCAGAAATTGAATTAGGGAAATTTTGGATCGAAACCGGGTCAGGTAGGGTTACGAAACGGGTCGTGAAGAACAGTTCCCGGGTCGTCAAGAACACGTCACCGGAAACTGGGTTTCCCAGTTTCCGGCCGACGTCCGGCCACCGGGAAACGTCCGACCAAGCCCCGAACCTTCACCAAACCTGCCGTTAGCTACACCAATCTCTCTACCTTCTAATTCTTAACAAAACTCAACCAAAAACTGCTCAAAATGTTTACAAAACTGTCCGGAAATCCTCACTGTCGATGGCGAGTTCCGTTTTCCGGCCAACTCAAAAACAGACACCAAAGTTGAAACTAACTACGTTAACCAGTTCTAAATGATCCGATCTATCCATCTGCAACCTTAAAAACATTTCTAGCAATCGGGAATCCATTCTCCGGCCAAAACAGAGAAAAGTCCGGTGACCTCAATTTTTCTCCGATTTGCTCGATTTATGGTTCTAAAAATAAAATAAAAATCACCAACACACTCACCACATCATATACAACTTATTCATATCATCAATTATCAAGAACAATCAGAAACGAAGATTCCCCCAAATTTTAAGCTAAATTCGAAATATTTAAATAATTAAAAAAAAAACTCAGAAATCATACCCACACAGATTTTGATGATGGATTTGGATAGGGGATGATGAGAGATTCGATTTGGTTACAAGAACATCGAAATCGGATTCCGATAACGCCTTCATAATTGAGTTTGATTCTCAAGAACACGAAGAACACGTTTCAGGGGTTTTTAGATTTTTAACTGTAATTAAGCTTTATTATACGCAAAACAAAATATGATTCGCCTTTTTATACTACACGGAAAATAATACCCCAAACGACATTTTTGGATCGATACTGATCCGATGGATCGCTTTAAATACAATTTAACAGAATAAACGCTTTAAATCTTTAATAAAGTAGAATACACGTTTTACGAGACGATAATCATCCAGAATGTACGGATAACTACAAGTATCGTTTAATAAAAGATATACGAACCAAAATACCTCTATTACGAGTATTTCTGAATACTTCCCACTTTAACGAATGAAATATTGGTACGAACGATATACCAATTCCCCGAATAATTTGGGAACGATCTAAATTTTCTTTTCGATAATCAAAATAGAATAAAATAGTATGACATCCTTTTCAAAATAATTTCTAATTCCCCACACATTTAAACAGATAAAACATTTAAAATTTTAATATGAAAATAAAATTTCATTTCACATCAAATATTAACACGTAATTTTCTCGGATCTTACACTCGCACCTTGATCACTTCCCGAGTTATCATGAGGGTGTGCTCGCTCATGTCCATGGGGCCTCGACATGTCAACAGGGGGCTCTCGTTGTGGATCACGAGGATGCACTTACAGTTCACGCCTTGAGTCATCACGAGGACGAGTCCGCTCATGTCCATGGGGCCTCGACCTGTGAACAAGGGGCTCTCGTTGTGGATCACAAGGTTGCTCTCCTCGGACCTCTCTATATCTCTGCCACTCGACCAATAATAATCGTAGATCATCATTGTTAAGCCTTATTCCAAGGAGCTCCTTCAACCTATCCAAGCATTGCTCTTGGTCTCAGAGGATCTCGTCAGCCCTTCGAACCTCACTTTCATACCGCCCTGACCTATGAGGGTGTGGGGATGGACGTCGTTCCCCCTTGGTCGTCCCTGATCATCCGTCTCCTCATCAGGGAGTTCAACAACAAGCACTCCATCATCGAGATACTCCAACCTCCTTGGGGTAACATTCTAAAACCTCCCATCACGGGATCCATCACCCCCCGATGGTGATTGTGAGGTTGTCGCCTGACTCGACCCCTTCCTTCACCTCTCTCAACTGTATCCAACCTTGCTTCGAAGCTATTCAAGGCATCTCCCATGCGATATAGCTGTTCCATCAGATCTGAGTTACTAATGAGCACCGGTGGGCGTCCTCCGACAATAGGTGTTCCATAGGCAGGGTTCGGAACATTCCGAGGGACATAATTTTCATGGCGGGCATGCTCATGCCCTTCACTGCCATCTGAATCGGCATCATCATTAGGACGTTCATTGCGATTGTGTGACATCTTTTCCTCCAAAGACTATGATCTTAATTAGCACCCCTCCTTCTAGTGCCAATTTGTTAATGGAGGAATTTGGTATTAACAAATTTCGAGGTTTGTCGCCGGAATTAAGATCTACAACGGTGGTCCTTAAGTGGTGAATCCACCGGAGTATGATGGTTGTGTTTGATTGGTGGCTGAGATTGCTTAGGGTTTATGTTGGTTGCCTCAAAGCTCTCAACTTTCGACCCCATACAATGTGCCTACGTACCCCTTTATATATGGAATCAAGCCAACATAGTTCTTGGAGGGGAAGTTACCTCTATGGGCTTGGTCTCTGATTTCTGAAGCCTATAGGAAGTCCTCCACCACCTTCCGTAATTAAACTCTGACTCGTTTGAGGAATTTCAAATGATGAGGCCTAGTCACAAAGGCCCAAGGCTCGTCTATGACATCAGGACTTCACGAATAAGGAAACTTCCCCCGTCGAGGACTAGTCCTATCTGTTACCAACTATTTCCTTAATTCATAGACGCAGGTATAGCCATGACTTACCTCAAATGTCAGACGCATCCTTATCCCCCGAATGAGAAGCACCCACCAGATTGCAGGACAAGTGATCCCAAGCATTTGGGTGCAAAGTGCAGGATTACTCCAAAGTTCCCCAATGAGGACGCGTCCATTGAGTACAGGAACTGTAAAGCATAATGTAACATAAGATGTAAAAGAGATAACTACAACTCAACAAAGGACAAGACAGACAATAGTTTTAACAGAAGCACAGGAATCCAGAATCAAAGAAGAAAAGGTAAACTCAAATAATCAAAATACGTTATGTATTCTTGAAGTCCGTAAACAGGTCACGGAAAGAAGTTCATGAAAATGTTCAAGCCTCAGTGACAGCAAAAGAAACAAGACTTTCAAGACGACATAAGTATGTGAATGATTTAGGGTTGAGTACCACGGGATTCCAGTGATTTAATCGAAGCAACCAGAACGACAAAGGACTTATCAGCAGCATTGAATTGAAGACGTAGAAGAAGAATTGATCAAGTGTTATTCATCTGTGAACCAGACCAGTTGCACTAGTTGACGGCACTACAAAGATCAAGTTTTTTTATCGTCTCAGAAGAAAGTGATACAGTCTATTACTTAAACACCCAGGAGCTCAGGAGTAATTACTGTTGGTCCTTGACTATTGCAGAGGGGGGGGGGGTTGAATGCAATAGTGGTAAAACTCAATCTACGTTTCAATAACAAAAACTAAGATTAAACTTTATCACTTACTTGATTGCAAAACAACAGTAGACACATGAACAATTCTCACAAAATAAATGTTTTATTTATTTTGCAATGGGTTGCTAAAACCTCAAGAAAATGTTTGTTTTCTTGAGCTTCAGTTTCTCGAGAGTTAGATCTCACGTTGTTACAAAGAATAGAATGATAGATTGTTTTTGTAAAAACTAAACCTATCACTATCAACACGGGTCTAGTGAAGCTGCTGTCATTTTCAAGTGGCAGCTTCTTACAATTTGCCTACCCGTGAATCTTTCCTAAATTGCTATACAAACAACTTATCAATACATTACAAAGCAATCTAGAAACTTTCCATATTAAGCTAACACAATTCAGTAGATGTAGATTTGTCATACATTGGAATTGGTGAGCTTTGTCATGTGATCTCTTCGAGCTTCGGTCGTAGTCTTGCAGACCTGTTGCAGTGTTGGGATACTACAACACGCCTGTTTCTTGAACATCCAAACTGTCACATGTTTGACTGGGTTGAACCACAATACAAATGATATCCCTTCATGAAAGTATCCTGATAGCTAAGCTTGCTGTCACAGGAGTGTGCTTTTGGTGACAGTAAGAAATCCCCGCAGAAGGTGCTGTCAGGATTTCCAAGCTTGCTGTCAGGCTAAGGCAAATTTGTTGTCAGAGGGCTTCCGCCAATGTTGCTATCAGAGTAAATGTACTGTCGTGACTTGCAACATGCTGTCTTCAAGTAACCCTACTGTCAATGCTGTGACAGTAGTATTTATTCTTGTTGTCCATCTTGAGCACTTCTTGAGGCTTGAACAAACTAATGAACTTCTACCAAGATGTACTAGAATCTTATTTTAAGCAAGCAAAAACGGTTACATAGACATACTCTGGTTGTGACAGTATGTTCATACTTAATAAAGTTAAGTAAATAAAAATATCTAGTTGAGTTGTCTCATAGCTATCACCCATAAATCCTAACAATCTCCCCCAATTTGTTTTTATGGAAAATAACAACAAATTTACAATTTACACATGCTGACAACTTAACTAACAAGATCAGAATTCACAAAGGATTCTTACTTTGCTTCAGAATTCCTTTTCTGCCTTGCTTCTTCCTCTCTTCTGAGAGCTTCCTGTAAAACCTCCTTGAGTCCTTCAACCATTGCTTTCTCATCAGGAGAAACAGCATCATCTTCAATCTCATCATCAGTCCACGGTTCTTGACCAAAGGCATAGGTTCTGAATTTTAATTTGCCTTCGATCAGTTTGAATCTTCTTCCAGGATATGCATTGAGAGTTTTTCTTCTGGACTTGTCCAATTTTGCATCTTCACCCTTTCTCTTCTGAAGAATGTCCTCAATCTCAAGTGAACACAGCTGTTCCAGAGGATGAGTTGATCCAATTACCATGTACAATAAATCCTTCAAGGTACTTGTTTTGAGTCTGTGAAGACTTGCAACATAGATTTCTTCCCTTATGAACTTGATCCTCAGAGGGTTCTCTAGTACACAGGTTCGGTAATTGGGTCCTTCACTTTCCATCTTATTGGTTTCTTTGCATTTCTTCAGTAGTGAAGCTTCCACATCTTCAGTAGTGTCCTTTTTGTCAGATTTTGAGGGTCCTTCTTGACTTGGTTGAACTTGCACTTCTAAATCAGAAAAGTATTTGGGATCATATTCAATGTCCTGAGCCATTTCCTCAGGAGCAAGTACAAAGCAGTCAACAAAGTCAGCATCATTAAAGAGTGACCAATCCCCATACTTCAGATAGAATTCTTCATCTCTTTCAGCTTTGTATGACAGTACAAGGTTCATGACTGTCTCAGGAACATTTTTATAGCCTTGCATTAGATCCACCATCCTCACCAAGTAGAAGTAGTCAATTCTCCTTGTCACTATTTTCATTGTTTGTGAGAGGGTTTCGGATATTATCCAAGATGTCACCTCCATATCAAAATTCTTCTTGACTCTTATAGATCTTGATCCATCAAACCATAGAATGTATTCCTCAGCTTCTTGGTTGCCATCCAGCTTCACCTCAACATTCTTGATTTAATTTGCTTCCTTTTCCATGAGATCCAGAGTGCTGTAGAGTTTTGAACTGATAGGTTTATTCAGTATTCTGCCAAGTCCAGTGGCTTTCTCCTTTCCTGAGTACTTGTGCTTTCCTTTCTTCTCAGGTTCAGGTTCCTGTCTTGAAAACCAAGCCCTTGCTAAGGATTTTGTTCTCTTGGGTTTGACAATAGACTTGATTTCACCCTTGACAGTATCTTTGTCGATAGTGTCCTCCATGACAGTATCTTCCTTGACAGTGTCTTTTTCGACAGCATCTTTCAGGACATTGTCTTCCATGGCAGTGTCTTTGGTGACAGCATCTTTCTCAGCATTTATGTTGTCTATAGCACATCTCAAGATGTTTGCCTCCAAAGCTTCAAGTAATTCATCCTCCTTCTCTTCTGTGTCACCAGCATCTTTCTTTTCTTGCACAGGAGCTTCTTCTTTACTTTCCTCTTGGGATTTAGATCCAACATTCCCAGAGGTGCTTCCACTAGCATTCCCAGCTTCTCCAGTTCCTCCATTACCACCCAAGTCATCATCATCACCAAAAGGAACTTCAAAAGAGCAGCTTTCCCCTTGTTTAGCTCTGTTGGAGTTAGCTTCGGAAATCATCCTTTTCATAGTGGAGCTCAGTTCCTTGTCCCTTTTCACCAGCAAGTCATAGATTGCTTTGACAGCAAGAACTCTTTCCTTGTTGGCTTTGGAGTTAAGGATCATGTGTAGTACCTTCAAGATTGACTTTGACTCCATCGTTGAAGTGCCTCCTAGACTCATGTATGAACATCTTCTGCTACCACTTTTAGTGGTACTTTCATAGTAGACACAGAATGGATTGGTGTAGACTTCTGGGAGTTTCTCAGCAATTATATTCATCATTTGCAGATGTAGAACCTCATTGAAGACAGCGTGGTTTGCTGTGATCTTGTTCTTCATTACTGTTAGCACCCTTGCAGGAAGACTCTACAGCAGCTGCATAGTAATGAGCATGGATATTCTAGAGTTTAAGTACACATCAATAGCCCACCTCCTTTCTTCATTGACTTTTACACAAACACTGATGATTTTCTCCTTAAGTAAGGTTGAACAATTACTCAGCCTTCTGCTTGGTTCCTTCATAGCTTCCTCAACTATCTTGTAGAAGTCTTCATCATGATTCTTCAATGTACTTTCCCTGTAGTTCACCATTATAGCATTTGCATCTTCTTGGCTGAACTCTGTTCCTTCACTCCAGGTGTTTCCTGATAAGGTGTATTCAGGCAACTTGTCTTTCCCTTTCCCCAACCTATGCTGCTCCTCCTTTTCTCTCCATTGCCTTTCAAGAGCACTCTCCTTTGGAACTGAAGTTGGCTCTCTTATAGTCACAGGAGGTAGAATTGGGTTCTTGGAAGGAACCTCCTTTTGCATTGCTTCCAGGGCTTCTTTTGACATTAGAACTACTTCTCCATCCATTTCATACTCAAAGAGTTGCTCAGACTCTTGCACTTGCTCCCCCTTACTCCCTGATTCTCCTTTTGAAACAGGCTCCCCCTGACTCCTTGACATCTTCCTTGAAACAGGCTCCCCCTGAGCACCCTGAGCAACATCCTGCTTGGAGACTCTTTCTGATTCTGATCCTGCCTTTGGTGAATCTGATCTTGCCCTTTTCTCCCCCTTAGGTAAGTTGGCAGCATCAAGACTAGCAGAAAGAACCTGAATAGCTTCCTGAACTGTAGAGAAACCAGAGGCCACCATGGTAGACAGGCTATCAAGTTTGGATTCCATGGATAGGCACATGTTCTCTAGAGCTCTCAACCTGGATGATGTAGAGGAGCCACTTGATCTTAACCTTCTTGGAGGTGAAGGAAAAGACTGGGGCTTGCAGGCTGTGGGGGTTCTCACACTCTCAGTGTTTTTCTGAGTGATCTCATCACTCCTCACAGAAGAACTCTCATGGCCTAAGGCCTGAATATGCGGGGCTCCCTCAATTTCACTCTGGACATGCTCAAGTCCCTCACCTGTTGCCAGCTCATTTGGCTGCCTCTCATTTTTATGCTCACCTCTCTTTTCTTTTATCTCTCTTTTCTTTTGCACACCCTCACTCATCCTAGATGCATGTGTATGAGCAGTACTTTCATGCAAAGAAATAGATGGTTTAGAATGTACCTTCAAGAACTGAGATAGTGGCACATCATCATCAGAGACATCCTCAATAGTGACAGCATCAAGATCATGCATGGTTGAGGTGACAGGAGCTTCTCCAGGAATGTTGTTGTCAGTTGGAGCATTGACAGTAGGTTCCACTGCATTATGGACAGCAGGTTTGGTCTTGACAGCAGCTGAGTCCTTGACAGCAGGGTCACCCATGACAGCAACATCCACAGTGTCCTTGACAGCAACTTGGGCTGTGACAGCATCTTCCCTAAGGTAAGATGCTCCTTGGATATTGAACAAGGTACTGGCTGTTTCATTTTCTAGCAGAATTGTACTTTGCTCTTTCTTAGTGTTTGAAGGAGTGGTGTCCATCTCACTTTTAGAAATGGGTTCTTGTGGACCACTTGATGGGGGCTCATCCATGATTGGAGATGGATGATCAAAACCTGAAGGGTTGGGACTGTCCCCCTCTCTAGGTTGTGGAGAAGAAACAAATGAATGTGTAGGGAAGGAAGAAGGTGAAAGTTGAGAAGTGAATAGTGGCTGCTGCTCAGATGAAACTTGAGAAGCATCAACAGGGGAATAGAAATCCTCACAGTGTCCTGACTCCATGTGTATATCTGCAAGTGGGGGCTCCTCATGAGTTGGAACATGAGGTTGTGCATACTCTTTACAGGATGCCTTGGGAGACATGCCAATTTCAATAGATGGTCCCTGTTGAGAGGGCACATCTAGGGAGGTGTTTATTTCCCTATTTTCCTCTACAATCTTTTGGGAGACTGCAGGGTGGCTGACAGTGGTTTTGGTCCTCTTAGCTCTCTTCTTCTTAGGCTCAGGAGGAACCACTGTGGGTTCTGATTGACTACCTTCCTTATTTGTTGCACTAGGTGCAGGAACTCCCTCTTGACTCTCAGTACTACCACCAACACCAGTTTCTAGGGGTCTTTTTCTGGTTTCTTGTAAGACTTGTCTCTGTACTTTGGGAAGTCTAGAGAACCTAGGCTGAGTGTATGGGGCAGAATGAGGGTTGACTGAATTGGGGTCTAATTCAGTCTCATTCTCAACAGTGAAGGTATCAAAACCAGGAGGTAATGGAAAATCAAGGTCAGACACTTGATCATCCATGTGCTTAGTGAAACATAGTGGAATATGTGCATTTAAATTCTGTGAAGTGAGAATTGTGTGAGTGTTTCTTTTCAGTACTGGGCACACCTCCAAACGAGGGGCATTCTCATCAAAGTCACATAGAGAATTGATGCACAACATTAGAAAGCGAGGATAGATGTTTACCTTCTTACCTATGGCAGCCTTGAAGTGTGCCATGAGCAGCTTTCCAACATCCACTTTGTACCCATGAACAAGAGAATGAGTGAGCTTCTTGATGTAGGTGGGAATACCATTCCAGCATGTGTTCTTGGTAGAGACCACTTTCACCATAGCATCGAACACCATGCTCCACTCCTTGCGGAGATATTTCCTGTCCATTTCACCAGATGGGTACCATTTTGTCGTTCCCTCTTCAAGAATTGGCCCTGAGTAACCAATTTTCAGGAAGAGCTTCTTTAGGGTTTCATCACTAGCAAGCTCAGAGTAAGCTTTTCCTTGTTCCAGCACAATTCCTAGAGTTGCATTGATGCCCTGAGCATTGAGAGAGTAGCTATGCTCCTTGATTTTGAATTGAATAGAGGAGACATCACCATCTTCATGAGCAATAGTTGTCGCCCAAAAGCTTTCAATCCTGTCTAGGTCAAGAACAGGAGTAGAGGTAATTACATACCCAAGATAGGACTTATTCATGAAGTAAACAAGCCCTTTGAATCCATCACTAGCATCGCTTGGTGAGTAGATTCCAGCAAAGTTGGTTTGCGAAATTGATTGTTTGGGTGCCATTTTTGCTTTATGAGAGAGAAGAGAGAGAGTAGGAGATGAATTGCTTAGAGAGAAGAGAAAGGAGAGTGTTGTGTTTGCTTTTTGAGAACAGTTGTATGTTTGATGAATTTAGAGGGAAGTTCAAGCGTTTAACTGACAAAGTGGAAAAGTGAAATCGTGTCTTAACCCAAATAACTGTCACGTGGGTTACTGGCTGATTTCTCTCTCCTCGTGGAGGAAGTGTGTCCAATTTTAACGGTCCACTACTTTGATAGTAACCTGTGCGCTTACAACAACCGTGTCAGTAGCTTTGGTGTGATGACAACATGTTTTGCGTGACAGTAACATTCCGCGCAAAACTTACTGTCATCGTTAAGTTCTCATATGACAGTATCTTTTGCAAGTCATGACAGAAAGTCGTTAATTGCTGTCGAGAAGCCTACTGTCAGGAAACTGTGACAGCTACTTTACTTGATGACAGCAACCCTTACGGGGAAAACAACACTGTCAAAACTTTGTATAGAAACCGTTATGAATGAGAACTTAATTGAAGAGACACCAGATAAACAAATGCAATATTTATTACTGATTCATCATTCATTCAAAACATTATTCTAGCAAATAAGCAACTTAAACAACACACACATAGGAATCAAATGGAAACTACAAGAAGAGAAATTTTATTGATTTTATTAAATGAAGAAAGGTAAAATGCTACAATTGGTGAGATTAACTAGTCAGCACATGTTTCTTAACCAATTCTAGGACTTCTTCCCTAACTTTTTCTTCAGTAGTTCCTTCTTCCTTGAGGAGAATCTGAAACTCTTTTTCCTATTCTTGCACCTTGGCCTCTTCTGCGGCCTTGGCTGCAAGTTTCTCCTCCTCCTCCTCCTCATCAAGAGCATCCAGAAGCATGTCAAACATGGCTTCTACTTCCTCATCAAAGGGTTCACTCCCACAAGACTTAGGCCTGTACTCGATTCCTACTTTGTTTTCCATTTTACCCCTTTTCTAAGTGATTCACTAATATGGCCTAAGATTCATTTTATAGGCATACTAGGTTAAGAGGGATGTAAACGGTCAACAGTTTGGAATACCCATACAACTACCACTGATTGTAATTAAGTGATGTCTACCACTAATACAACAATCAAAGTAAAACAGACCAATTAAGGAAAACCCTTGACCAATTTCAACAAAACAACCATGCAAGTTAGTGAAAAAAAAATCAACTTTCAAGTAGAAGACTAGCACAAAAATCAATTTAAGCAAAGTCAAAGTGAACATGCTGTCTAAAACAGATAGAGACTTAGATTGACAGTAACTTTCTCATGACAGCAACTCGCTGAGGTTATTGTCACAAGCTTCATAGAAGACTTTTAGAATGGAAAAACTAGTAAGTTAACATACCAGATTTAGCATTCCCAGTTCACTTACCAACCTGTTAAAGGTTGATTCATCCAGTGGTTTAGTGAAGATGTCCGCAAGTTTCTTTTCTGTAGGGACATAGATCAACTTCACAGTTCCTCTTTCAACATGCTCTCTAATGAAATGATGTCTAATATCAATGTGCTTTGTTCTAGAGTGTTGAACAGGATTGTCTGAGATGACTATGACACTAGTGTTATCACAGTAGATAGGAATGTTGCTCAACACTAGACCATAATCCAACAGTTGATTCTTCATCCATAGAATTTGTGCACAGCAACTTCCAGCAGCAATGTATTCAGCTTCTGCTGTAGAAGTAGAGACTGAATGTTGCTTCTTGCTAAACCATGACACCAATCTTCCATCAAGAAATTGACAGCTTCTTGTAGTGCTTTTTCTGTCAATTTTACATCCAGCATAATCTGAATCAGAATACCCCACTAACTCAAATCCAGTATTTTTAGGATACCAAAGGCCTAGATTTGGAGTGCCTTCAAAATATCTAAAAATTCTTTTGATAGCAATCAAGTGTGACTCCTTTGGATCAGCCTGAAACCTTGCACATAGACATGTAGCAAACATTATATCAGGTCTGCTAGCAGTCAGATAAAGAAGTGATCCAACCATGCCTCTGTAAACACTGGAGTCCACTTTCTTTCCTTTGGAGTCTAGATCCAAACAACTTATCAATACATTACAAAGCAATCTAGAAACTTTCCATATTAAGCTAACACAATTCAGTAGATGTAGATTTGTCATACATTGGAATTGGTGAGCTTTGTCATGTGATCTCTTCGAGCTTCGATCGTAGTCTTGCAGACCTGTTGCAATGTTGGGATACTACAACACGCCTGTTTCTTGAACATCCAAACTGTCACATGTTTGACTGGGTTGAACCACAATACAAATGATATCCCTTCATGACAGTATCCTGATAGCTAAGCTTGCTGTCACAGGAGTGTGCTTTTGGTGACAGTAAGAAATCCCCGCCGAAGGTGCTGTCAGGATTTCCAAGCTTGCTGTCAGGCTAAGGCAAAGTTGTTGTCAGAGGGCTTCCGCCAATGTTGCTGTCAGAGTAAATGTACTGTCGTGACTTGCAACATGCTGTCTTCAAGTAACCCTACTGTCAATGTTGTGACAGTAGTATTTATTCTTGTTGTCCATATTGAGCACTTCTTGAGGCTTGAACAAACTAATGAACTTCTACCAAGATGTACTAGAATCTTATTTTAAGCAAGCAAAAACGGTTACATAGACATACTCTGGCTGTGACAGTATGTTCATACTTAATAAAATTAAGTAAATAAAAATATCTAGTTGAGTTGTCTCATAGCTATCACCCATAAATCCTAACAATTACTAAAGGACAAAAGACAAGAAAAAGAATTCGATAGTTTTTCATTTCAGAAAACTATCGAATGGTGTTAAAGGTAATTCAATTTGAAACAAAGTAAATCAATTTGGCACTCGATAGTTTTGAATTAAAAATTATCGAATGGTAAATTGATTTAAACCATTCGATGGTTTTTAAATAGGGAGCAGGTGAAAAGTTTGTTTTGTTTGAATGGTTGATGGAAATTGGACGGCCAGGATTGATCCTTCAAACTTGGTTCGATGGTTTTCAAATCAAAGTCTACAATTACAACAGAGGAAGTGTGTCTTCTTCAGTCGGAGTTATTTCACAGTAGCAATAACTGAGAGAGAGAGAGATCAAGCCAGAGAGAAAATACCAGAGAAATTAATTCTGCTTGAAATCTATCAAAGTTTTGATTGTGTATAACATAGAACTCATTGAAGCTAATCTACGGATTAGAAATTGTAGCACCCCTCGAGGTTTATATTTATAAAAAGATATATTCCCCGAAACTTGGTTTGGTTTGGTGTGTTTGATTTCGTTATAGAACTGAATGAATTATCCGCGAACGAAATTAAATTATTTGTGAGTATCGTATTCAACCCCCCCTTCTACGATACTTTGGACCTAACAGGATCATAACTCCCAAATCACACACCAAGATTCACCCCACATCCCCAATGAGGACGCGCCCATTGAATACAGGAGGAGGCCTTCGATCATCAGGCAAACCCCTGGAGTCCTTCAATCACATACATCCCTCCCTTAGGGCACATCCAAAGGGAGAATTCTTCAATATCTTACCAATATCAAGCCAATGGAGCTATCCATCACCACCAAGTAACTAATTCAAACCAAGAGGGTGCGCCCTCAAGGGGTGGATGTCCTAAAGGGCACATCCTTACCCCTACAAGGGCAAGCCCTAAGTCTTCCTTATGTCAATACCATGTCAATGTAGTTGTTGTCCTTTATTAAATCATCCATTCATATCAAGTTGTCAGTCATCACCATAAGGGTGCTCTCTCAAGGGGTGAACGACCTGACCCGAATCTATCCTAAAAACCCGAAGCCGAATTTTGGCTATAACATTTAATAATGATTAAAATGGCTAAATATTTAAAATACATATTATAAATGTATCAAAAATGTTAAAGTTCCAAAATTAGATTTAAGAATGATCCTCAACCTACTTGTGACGTTTTTGAATAAATAAAATGGATGCTCGTATATTTATATTGACGTAACAGATTAAAATAAATAACACGATGTCATTAATTTTGAATATTATTTTTGACACACCTTATCACAACTATAAATACTAGCTTATAGCCCGTGCAATGCACGACTGTTTTTTAATATTTTTTATTATATCAATTCAAAATTTCATTAGTATTCATATTTTTTTTATTTTTTTAACATTTATGATACTAAAATATAATTTTTTTAATATATTGTTGGCGAATTTCGAACCTTTGAATTTTACAAAAATAATTTATCTATTAATGTTATAAAATATTACTTGACATTATATTAAACGGTTCTAATCTATTTCTATTTATTTTAAGATCCAATGATGCTTACTTTTTTGTAGTATTATCGTACTTTAACGATCAAAACTCTGGACTTTCTTTTTTAATATATTTAGAGATAAACATATTAATTTTTATATTTCATAAGTCATTGAAGGAGTTCGAATACCTCATGATTATCATCTATTTATTTTAAAGTTGAACTATTCTTATTTTTTATGCTATTGCACCGTGACGACCAAAATTATGGATAAAATATACTCCCTTTGTCCCAACAGATTGTCGACACTTTCTTTTTTAAGATGTCTCATCCAATTATTAATATTTCTTAAAATAGTATATTTTCTTCATTAATTTTAGCAAGTCCCACCAACTCACCTACTCTTTCTTTCCTTTTCTTTTCGTGCCCCCACCAAAATGTGATGGAGGGAGTGTAAGGATATATTTTTGGAAAAATTATTTCGTGTTGCATTTACGTTGTGCAAAAGAAAAATATTTTATGTGTATTTATTCAAATTTATATTATTCAAAATCTTAATTCTTTGTTAATTTTTGAAATATGTAATTTTAATATGTTATTGAGTCGATTCCAAAATTAAAATTTTGTTAGTATGTTATGAATATGAGAATAAAGATCCTAACTCATGAGATAGTGTAATTGATCATTTGAGTGTATTATATCAACTATCTAATTACTCCATTTGTCTAATTTATAAATGTTAGGTCCTGATAAGTTTGTAGAAGGGGGGTTGAATACAAACGATACCTTTTAATCGAATTTGTCCTTTTAAGATTTAACAATTTAGAACAAATTATTGCAGAATAAAACTGAAACAATATTCAAGTTAAATAAAACTCTATTAAACTTGAAGGTGTTACAATTCTGATCACTGATTACAATGAACTTGATAAAACAAACCTAGAATAAATTCGACATGAATTTATCTATTTTTGTAATAAAAAGGATCGAATACTAAAAAGTAGTTCGATATAAAATCTAGGGATTATGACCCGCTAGAAAGCTAAAGCAGTACAAGTGAAATGATCCTTATGAATTTAATGATAAGAACTTGTCAAGAATTAAATCACTTAAGAAATGAATGCTTTGCTGATGAAGAAGTAATGAAGACAGAGAAATGTAATGTTGAAGTTGCTGTCTCTTTTTGCTTCTGTGTATGTTCTTATCTTCAAGTCTTCTGCATTTGCTTTTATATCAATTGCTTTTCTTTTGTAATCACACGTGCAAATCCACTTGACAGAATGATATTTTGCACTAGGAAGACAAGCAGAAAAACAATGTTTTTGGCCTTGGAAGACTCTCGGGAAGACTAGCTTTGTGAAGGGAAGACAACCGGGAAGACTAGGGTTTGGCCTAGGAAGACTTTCGGGAAGACAACCTTAGTAGTCTTCCTAGTTCAAAAAACTAAGTCTTCCTAGTTCAATCCTCAGTCTTCCTAGTTCAAATTTATTCTAATTTAAATAATTAATTAAATAAATTATGTATTAAATTAATTCTTTACAGAATTAAATTAATAAATAATATACTTAATAATATTAATTATTTATAAGAGAATAAATAGAATTAGTTGACTTCTTAAACAATTCCAGAATCACTTAAAACTTAGATAAATAACAAACACAATAGTACGTTGACACTCGATGCACTGTCTGGTTCATGAGTGACTAACGACAATGTCTGTTCTTTATCTGTTTGACTTTAAGCAGTGATTCACTTCCTTCTCATTCAAGAACTCCGTAATCAGTATCTTTTTCTGTCACCACTTGAAATCTCCGTCACTTTAATAAATCCACTGAGCTTGAATACTTCATTGAGGCTTGATCAATAAATTGAGCTTCTTTCAATGTAGAATCACTTCAAGTCTGTAGATGACTTTAATCTTCATTCTTTGACAAATATAATCTTCTGAGATTCCTGTGACAATTTGAATTATTACTTACTTATTACAAACTTGTTTAATGTTGAGTTAATTCCTCGATGTAAACAAATAGGCTAAAACATATGTCTTTCAATAAATAAATCAAAATATATGTTAGGTAAATATTTAACAATCGATGATTAGATTTATTTGTTTACATGTATTGTGATCTTAGGAAAAGTACGGTGAGATTAACCTCATGATCATTTTTTCTCTATAAGTATTATATTTAAAATTATCGTTAATAAATATGAAACTCTCAATTTTTAATAATATTTAATATTATCCTTTTATATTTGTTATATGCAAAATAATATAATATAATTTGGATGAATTAAATTGCATGTCCCTTAAAAAAGTGTTATGTTAATATTAATTAACTAAGTCGTTTTACTTATAAATTCTAGAGTAAAATTTGCAACATAAATTCATGTACATCATGTACATCATTTATCATACGTCTCTTATAACATAGTTGCATGTGTATTATTGTTAGTCATGGTATACATGAGCATTATATTGAGAATTTTTTAATAACGTAATTGATATGATTTTTTGTCATGGTATACATGAGCATTATATTGAGAATTTTTTAATAATTTAATTGATATGAATCGATATCTCAAAATTTGGTTTAACGATTATTATCAAACTGGAACTACTCATAAATTAAAGAGAAAAAAGAGTTACCAATTTTTATATAGAACATTCTATCTAATAAATAAAACTCAATGATATTTGGTTTAGATTATCAAAATACAATTATTAGTTTTTAAATATAATTTCTACTATTAATTAAATACACTTTTTAGTTTTCAAATATAATCCTTCAATTAATCAAATACTTTTTTATATATTAGATTTAACTATTCTCATCTATCATTTGAGATCTAACGGTCCTTATTAATTTGATTGTACAATGGTCGTACAGGAACCAGACTATCAAAGTTTTGAATAAGATTTTTTACGATTATTATATATAAGGATATAATTTATTCGATCGAGATTTGACAAATAACATTATTTATAGAAATACTAATAGTCATTGCTTTCACAAAATTGTTGTATTAATTGTCCATAACCGTACTTTTCAACACACAAATTTCCTCGGTCATCTCCCCTTCCAAGGCAATTTGGAGTAGGCAATTCATGGTTTTTTTTAATATTTATAATTATATTAATTTATAAATTTTTTATAATTTTATGTTATTAGTTTTTGGACTTTATTTATTACGTTTCATAGGCTTGATACATTACTTATGTTGTGTTTTGAGTTCTAAACATAAGATTTAAACAATTTTACAGCCCCCATAACTCACAAAATAATCTTTAACTTAGTGATGGTTTAACAAAAAAATTCCCAATTAAAACTACCCTTAAACTAAAGAAAAAATAAAATGATGAATTTTAAAAATAATTATATTCAACTTAGGAATATAATTAAAATAAAGAAAACTTTCTCAACTTATAATTAAAGTATAGACCAATAATCAAATAAACCTACCCAACTTAGAATTTGAACTTACGAATTTTTATATTGAGAATTCTAGTCAACTTAGAAAATCTACTCATATTTAATTTATATTATTAAAATAATTTTTTAATATTAGATCTAATGATTCTCATTCATCTATTTTAAGATCAACGGTCCCTATTGATTTGGTAGTATATGACCAAAGATTTGGATAATATCTCTCTTACGCTTATTATATATAATGATTTAATTTTGATATTATCCTTTTATGTTTGTTATATGTAAAATAATATAATTATAATTTGGATGAATCAAATTGGTATGTTACTTAAGAAAAAAAAATGTTATGTTTAATACTAACAAAAAAAGTGTTATAAATTCATTCATGTACAGGACTTCTCGTACGTCTCTAATAACGTAGGGTTCACGTGTGTCCTCTTCTATATATAATAGGAGAACATGAGAATATTTTAGGGGTATTTTGAGCAAATAAACCCCCCTATTAAATTACCATATTACCCTTATATATTATGAAATTACATGACATGCCACTACTTTCTTATCTAAAGAAAAAATTGAATAAATAATGTTTTTGTGATGGATCGAACACTCGACCTTTTCTATAGAAGACATCCTTATAACCATTGAGGTACATGATTTCTTTTGATTTTAAGTTAAAATCATATTACATGAACCCCACATCTTTCTTTATCCAATATTTATTATTATTTAAACTTTTGAGTAAATATAAGGGTGATTTATAAGATTTATTAAACTTAATTTTTTTTAATTCTGTATCATATATAACTATATATATTAGCAATCTTATAAAATTTTAATATTAAGTTTTAGAAACAATATTATGTCTGGTGAAATTTTATCTATCTTTTAGTTAAACAAATATTTCGTATATGTAACTTAACTGTAATATATTCTATTCTCTCACATAAAGGTCTAACTTTTCTTGTACTACACAATATATTTGAATTATTAGATATTTAATATATAAAATGCATTATAAAACGTTGATATAACATAAATAACATATCACAAGTAGTTTATTTACATATTTATTAATTATTTATTTTTCAAACTAATGAAAATTAGTGTTAAAAAATAGACAATAATTTAGGTATAGCCGATCAGTCACTTCGGGATCGGGGAGTTTTATTATAACGACTCAGAAAAACGCTTGTACAATATTAATATTTAATAAATATTTGAGTTATATGATATGTGGATGTTGTGTGAAAGGTAGATATTTGAAAATGTGATAATTAGATGTTTACTTGGTGAATGGTACGGATTAAAATACTTGTGTATGCTTTTAAGTGCATTTTAAATGAATTTCTTATTAAAAATTAATTCTTTTTGACCTTCCGGGAATTTTATAAAATCACCGGAGACTCTTTTTATTGTGAAATCTTTTTCACAACCTTTAGTTTATATCCTAGTATTTTCTAAAATTAGTGGAGGAATTTATTTTTGGCTTTAAGGATTTAAAACTGATTTTATGAGTTAAATATCATTTATGTGATCAAAACTTTGAAAATTCATATTTAATTCAATTTTGATCATAAAAATATTTTAAAAATATGGGGGAGCTTGTAAATTCGTTATCTTTGTTTTAAAAATAAAATTGTGATTTTTAGATATTATCTTCATTTTATTTCGAATTTTAGAAAGGGTATTATGTTGGTTTTATTTATTAGAAATCAGAATTTTTAATTAGCAAGTTACTAAAATACCCCTGGGCTTATAAAACCCCAGCATTCAGTTTTTCCCCTTTTCTTCTTTCACCGTTCATCACTCTCTCTTCTCTCTTTCTCTCGAGTCTCTCTCTCTCTCTCGGTTAATCTCTCTCTCTCGATTTTCTTTTGTAAAATCTCTCTCTCTCATTCTCTCAATTATATTGATGATTATGTATATATATACATATATATATAATCGTGTATGTGTGTGAATTTATGCCGTGTGTATATATGTGTGTATCGGTTTGCATGCAAAGGATTTTGGGCGATTTTGATGTTTGATTCAATCCCGAACCTTTGTTTCGTGATGATTCTGTGATAAGGAGATTGTTTGATTTGTATTGGTAAGGTTTGTTGAAGGAAACCCAATTTTCCGGGCACCTCCAAACCATGCCGCCGTCGGCAATGAGCTCCGGCGAGCCGACGGGGACGATGATGATGTTATTGAGTCCAAATAATGTATCAATAGCTATGTTTAGTTAAGATTTTGATTGCATGTTGAAAAACCGAAGTGCATGTGTATATTTCGATTTTTTCCCCTTTTAGAAAATTCGGTTTAAAAAAATTGTTTATGTTGATGATTGATTGATGATTTCAAGTTATAGTGGTTGCATGTTGATTAATTGTGTTAAGTTTAGATAGTTCGAAATTTTGGATGTTAAAGGTTTTGATTTGGGAATTTTAGTGAAATTCCAAGTGTTTGGATTGTTGGTTTGTTTGTTTTGGTTTTGATAATTGCATGTATATATTCTAGTAGTTTCTTGAGGTCATGAGTTGATTGGTAAAACCTTTTTCAGCTAAGGAAGAGTTTAGTTTTGATTTGGGATGGTTATTTATGGTAAAGATTATAATGGTGGAATGGTTTTGTATAGACATACATCATGCTGAATTTTCCAGAAAACTGTCTGCCCTGTTCTGTTTTGATTAATTGTGAAATGTTGCTGCCTGTTTTAGACAGAGAGTCTAGGAGTTAACTGTTCTAAATTGAATCTAGTTTGTGCACGCGCTAACCTTGTATCGATAGGATTTACGAATAAAAAGTTATGATTATTTTACTAAAAGTTGCGCAGCAGGGATTATCTGTGTTCAGTACCCAGTTTATACAGTTCGTTTTTAATCTAAATAAAGTGTTCTGAAGTTGAAACTTTTATGCTAAGTTGAGTTAGTAATCAGGAAGTAGCCTGTCAAATTTGGTAATTGTTTGATTATGTTTGGAATTATGGAAAATGTTTTAGTAAAGTATGCGCAGTTGATTTTTCTGTTTTTTTTTAGAGGAAGCATTGTTATAAAGAGTTAAGGATATGGTTGGTATGATCAAATCGATTTAAGGGATACCAAGTGTGGTATGATTTGAAAGGTATATAATTATATGTATATATGTATAAGGAGCATGTTATGTGTATTTAAATGACGATGTGAGTTTATATGGTTGATTGCCTATTACATGGTTATAATTGTTTTATGGTATAACTATTATGTGTTTACGCGATTAGGATGCGTTGGGTAGTTTAGAATAACGGATTAGCATTTTAGAAAGGGCCTACTAAGATAGAATATATTCTTTTGTAGAGCCCAAGGAAGTGGAACTTAGAGAGTTCAAGGAAGTGGAACTTAGAGGCAAGGGAAAGACTAAGGTGGAAAACCAGTGATTGCTCAGTACCCCTTTTAGCTACTTAAGGCAAGTAATACAAACTTGCTTTCGTATTTCGATTCCATTGTTTCATTTTGACACATATGAATTGTTATCTTGCCTTGATATACCTTTAATTTCTGAAAACACTTATTGTTCATTGATAACCCTTATCTTTGTTCATATATACCATGTTGATCTGTATACCCTGCTTTGTTTAGTTCTTTATCCTTAAACTTTATACCATGTTCATATCCATGAATTGAACCCTGATGACCTATGATTCTATAACCTGAACTTGATCATATACTTATGCATTCCCTTTTTATACCTGAAAGTGAATACACCTAACTTTCATTCTAGTACATTTCCAGAACAGACCCGATGATAAATGTTTCCTATATTCCACTAATAGAAATCCAAATTGTTTTGATTGAACTTATCTGATTTCCAAAGGACTTCTTTATACCTGAACATGTTTTAAAAAGGAATAAAGTTTGGATTCATTTAAATTCTGATTTATGGTTTCCACGGATTCCTAAGATTGGAAGCGTAAGAGGCCGAGTAACGCTGGTCCAGCACTTTTTAATTATAATAAATGGACTAGGGATGGACTAGTCTAAAGGCCAATGTGTGCCTAATGGGACCCAAATCAAGGACCAGAGGGACTGTGTGTCCGGTATGGGGACTTTACGTGGCTGATCACCCGTATTGTCTGGTGCGTTGTGAAAAATCTCCAAAATTATTTAATGTTTTTCTTGAAAACGGATATCTTGATAATGAAATTGGTTTACCCTTTGAAATTGCATATTTTTGTCATAATCCTTTGATATGGATTCTGCTAAAACCATGCCATATATATTGATATTGGAAATTGCTTTGAAACTGTATATTCAATTCATTATTCTGATAATCCCTTGATACGGATTTTGCTATACCCATGTCATACATATTGATATTGGAACTGTTTCCCAGTGGTTAACTGTTTGGACATATTATTACTTGCTGGGCATTTGGCTCATTCTTTTTCCCTATTCTAACCCACAGTGAAACGAGAAGATGGTACGTACATTTCAGACAGCTAGGAAGTCTTCCTATAGGGTTGTTTTTGGGATGCCAGCTCAGGTAGGTGATGGTCATATCTAGAAGGTGTTTTGTAATAGAGAACGTAGAACTTTTAAGACATGGATGTAATAACTTTTGAGACTTATGTTATGTATTAATGAATTAGATAGTGGATGCTTGTTTCACACCATCAACTGTTAAAGATCCAGGTTAGAGTTGGGGTCGAGTCTGCATGTTTATATTATTGTTTATGGGTTTAATATGTATAGAGGTTGTAGTGACTCCCCGATCATGACCCCAGATTGGGAGGGCGTCACAGGATGGTATCAGAGCGGTCAGTTTTTGGTCACTGAAACAAGCCAGGATTAGGTGTAACAGTAATAAGGGAATATAAGGTGAGAAGTAGGACTTAAGCTTATTACGTAAGATAGGATTTTTAGATGCAGGTTACTTTTTGGATGAGTATTGGTAGAATTAAGATAACCCTTACCGTTTAAGTATTTTCTTGGCTTATTACTGTGTTTTTACAGATAAAGGCTATTTTGAGAGATTACCCTTCATCTGAGATTCCTTTTCCTAAGCCATATCCGTCAGTATCAGTGTATACATCCGGCCAAGTGGAGATTTCCATTACCCTTTGGGTAAATTTCTTTTCTGATAGTATAGCTGCAAGTCCAGGCAGATTTATATTTTTTGTATAAAGTGAAAGGGATTGGAGATGGATGGAATATTGAATGGATTATGGATTATGTGTGGATGATTGAGTTAGTATTTGAGATATTTTTAAACAGGGCATAGTCCATTTTACGAATAGGTCATGCCGAATTTTCTACAGAAATATTAGCTTAAGTTACGCACTTTCATGTTAAATAGTATTCCGACATAGCGAGCGAGTATACGCTGGAACCATCTGAAGATCGGGATTACGGACGAGGAAACTAATTCGAAGCTGGAGGAATCAATCGGAGAACCAGACTACTAGTTAGGAAGACATCACTTGTAGATCCTTATGTACTTTACAGAATTTCATCTGCACCGCGGAAGCTATAGGAAACACCACGCTAGGTGTCGTATCAAGTGTGGTTAGAGTTGAACGAGAGTAGAATCCCCAAGATAACGTCTAGAAACACTTAGATTCTTTACGATATAATAACGATTTTCCCCCGCGATAGAGACATTTGCCCAGAGTAGTGGCCTAAGTGTAGATTCTTTCTTTATTCAAGATTACATACAGTTGATTTACTATCGGGACATACCTATAGCCTCAAACTAGAAATTAACTCCCCTAAGGACCATCTACATGAGACAAGGCATGATTATCTCCATACGTTCGATGTAAGGATAAGTCGGTTCATAACTAGCCATTAATTTTACTCAATTTACCTTTTTAAAAGATTCAATTTTTTCATTCTATTCTTTACGAAATACCTCTATTGTTCAGAGGCTAATTGATCCAATATTATATATATATAATAGAAACTTTTGAAACTCTTAAACCTTTCATATGTTCCTCTTAAATTTTTGATCCTCCTTGTTGTAACTGAGATGAACAACCCTATATATATAGGGGATTCAGGTACTTTCTATCTGTGTGATAGAAGTCCGGTGGGACGCCACCAGTGGTGTGTTTGTCATGGAAGTACTAAAGGTTGGCCACCTTCTGTACCTTGTTGTTTAAATTGACAAATGCAACCTGATAAAGTTCGATGATCATTTTGATCTCTTAGTTTAATTCTTTTTACCAGAAATTCTTACTAAACATACTTGTCATATATCCATAGCTATTGACACCTTCCTATCTATTGATTCATTCTGTCGGAAACTCTTAGAGGTATCAGCGATTTGAAATTGCAAAGGCGAATGACGGTATTCTGAGTGTCAAGCTGTACTTATATTGACGGGAAACTGTTTTGATCAAAAATGGGAAATTGATTTAAAAAGAGGGATTGGTTGTTGTTATGGATTAAAAAACGTACTTGTATATTAATTGCTAGGATTAATGAGCTTTCGAGCTTTAATGGCTGCACTCGTGTTTCCGGACTAAATTGGTCCTCACAAGATGCCTACGTATCTCAATTTGTTATTGAGAATCAAGCCAAGACGTAGTTCTGATTGTAGGATCAGGGACCTTATATAGGCGTCTGGAGCCTAGTATTTATGGTATGTTTGGGAGACTTAGCGGATAAGTCTTCTTTTTGATATTGGATAAGTATTGTATTTCTTGCTGAAGAATTCGTTTCCTTGTTGATAAAGGTTATGACTCATTAATTGCCTTTAATTGGGATTCTGGATCCTTCTTTGACCAATTTGCCATAATTTGGACTCTTTTTATGAGCTGTATATTTTCCCTATTCATTAATTACGAAATTAATGAATAATTAGGGTATTGGGCTTTAAATATCGGCCTTTTGTTTGACCAGTCAATTATATTTCTATAATTACTTTTCTGACCATATCATTTGCCCCCCAACTTCTAGGAAAATCTCTCTTGGATTATCGTAAAAGTTATTTCATTCAGGAGTTACGAAATTTTCTTCCATATCGTGGCTTGGTTTGACGAACGTATAGTTCTAAACCAATTTTATAATTCTCCAAAACAGGAATCGGGATTTTTCATCAATTCCCTGGAACATAAATCGATTTTTGAATTTTTCATGTCATTTCGACCAGGATCCTGGTCGAATTCGACCTTGATTTTAGCTCCTGGTCGAACTCCTTCGACCAGGATTCTGGCCGAAATTTGCTTCCATTTTGCATCCTGGTCGAATGATTTCGACCAGGTTTCTGGTCGAATACTACTGTCAGTTTGCTTCCTGGTCGAATGCTTACGACCAGGTTTCTAGTCGAAGTAGAGCCTCATTTTCCCCCCTAGTCGAATAGCTTCGACCAGGATTGTGGTCGAACAGGACTTTCATTTTGCATCATGGTCGAATGATTTCGACCAGGTTCAAGGTCGAACATGGCTTTCATTTTGGTGCCTGGTCGAATGATTTCGATCAGGAACATGGTCGAACGTGACTTCAGTTTTGGTGCCTATTCGAACTCATTCGACTAGGATTCTGGTCGAATACTTGGTTCGTTACAGACTTTTAGGGCCCACATATATTGGGCTTCATTTGGGCCCAAGGATTTTAGCAATTGGGACTTCATCTTTTTATTGGGCCTTTAGCCTTTTTTAATAATTGGGCTTTTATCCTTTCGACGAGATTTTTGGTCGAATACAAGAGCTATTTTGGGCTTTATTCGAACTTATTTGATCAGAACTTTGATCGAAAATGTAGTTTAGTTTTTTGTAATGGGCTTAGTTGGGCCCAAGGATCTTCACTGTTCAACTTTATCAATTGGGCTTTTAGCCTTTTATGGGCCGTACCGGCCAATGCCGGTTGCCCTTCCTTCAACCGGCCCATTGACCGGCTGTGATCCCTATATAAGGGTGAGTTCTCATTTGTTTCCATTCATTCTTCACATTTCACTTTCTCAAAGTTACTCTGCTAAATTTTCTCCGAAATTTTCTTTAGATTGCTCTGCTAGGGTTCTGTCGCAAGGCGATTCCCGGCGAGACTTTCTCACCGTTTTCTGGGTTTTCACTTGAAGATTTGAAGATTTTCTTTGAAGATTCTGGGTTACTTTGAAGATTCTGGGTTTGAAATGGCTGATCGCGCTTCCCAACGTCTTTCGAAGATGAATTCTGCATCAAAACGAGGTACCCCCATTCCTATTCGTTCAAAATACATGTCTTTGCATGATATGATTAATGAACGTGGGGATGAATACCCGTCTGTATCTGCTTTAGATTCGTATGACTGTAGCAATAGATTTCATGAAGTAGATATGATAAAAGATTATAATAAGATGTATAGGGTAAAGGCCCCCTTGAAGCTTGTTCCTGCCGGCCCCGGTGACCGTTCATGTCACTGGCGGTCAAATGCTTTGTGTATTTATAGGGATGCCATAGTTGCTGGCCTTAGGTTCCCTTTTCACGAGTTTATTCCTAGACTTTTGGCAGATGTCCAAGTCAACCCTTGCCAATTACCTCCAAATGCCTGGAGGATAATTAATTGTTTCATGGTTTTATGCCTTCGTAAAAACTTTCCTCTTTCTGTACCTTTGTTTAGAAAGATCTTTCAGTTTAAGAATAGCTCAACCAACAACTTGGGTTGGGTGTATATAAGCCATAGGGTAGGCTTTCCTTTCATTTTTCACCCCAAATCAATCCCAGATAATAACCCCAAATGGAAAAATGAGTTCATGTATCTTGTATGGGAAGGAGGGGACTGGGGAACCCTGTTCCGTACATCTTTTGGGAGAGTTTCTGATGGTAGTCCCGGTAACATTGTCTTAAATGAGGAGGAGCTCCATGCCTACTCAGAGCTCATTAAGGATAATGGGACTACCGTAGCTTGGGAGTTACTGGACGAGTTCGTCCTCAAGTCCGTTGGGCTCTCTACTGTTCATGATAAGGGTATTTTTGCTTATCCCTCTTCATTATGCCTATTTTTATTTCTTTGTGATTTTCTGTTAACCATTTTCTGGCTTTTCTTGTAGCTGCGGCCTTTATCAACAAGACCAATGAGCCCAAGGATGTAGAGACATCCAGGATGAAAAGGGCTAGGATCGGGGATGATCCCAGGGGGAAAGCCAGTGCTCCCAGCTTCTTGATCCCTTCTGTGGATGAGGTGGACATTCCTGTGTCTGCCAAGTCCTCAGTGTGGCGCCCCAACTGGGGTATCAGGAAGAAGGACACCATTACTGGGGTGTCCAAACATGCTGTGGACTGGTCGTACCACTCTCTTACCCCTTGTGATTACAAGGACTTCGTTGCAGATTCCACCCTTGAGGGTGCTGAGCATCTTGGGGCTCAAGCTATTGCTGCGGTAATTTTCTTTACCTTAGCTATTTCTTTGAAGTTTCTGTTTATATTTTCCTAACTTTTATCTTTTAGCAGACCAATGCCAACTTTCAGGGGGTATTGTTCCAAGCTAAGGCTTGGCGTACCTCCTCTGAGGCCAACAGGGTCAAGCTGGAGAGGTCTGAGGAGGAGGTGAAGTCTCTTAAGGAGACTCTTTCCAGGAGGGAGAAGGAGCTTGCTGACGCTCAGGCTGATATTGTTGAGCTGAGGAAAGGCAAGGATGATTGCATCGATGAGTACCTTGACTCTCAGGAGTACAAGGACTTGATCGAAAAGCATGACGAGATCCTTTTCCCAGTCCAGCATACTTCAGGATGGGAGGATGCTGTTCAGGCTATCTTGGCCAAGCATCCTGGAGTCTTTGATGTTGCTGACTTTCCTGCTCCTCACCCTCCTACTCCCTTGGAGCGTATCTTGGCTGGAGTTGACGATATGGAGGAAGATGCTAGGATTTTAGTTCCAGAGCATTCATCACCCCTCAGTGACGCTTCTGCTGATGGTGCTGAGGATGCTGGTGAGCATTCTTCCAGCTCTAGTTCAGGGGAGGAGATAGATGCGGGAGTCAAGGATGGTGACGCGCAGCCGTAGTTTGTAGTTTCTTTATGGCCATTCATGGCTTTGTATTTTCTTTCTATGTATTTCCAGCCTTTGGGCTTAACTTAAACTTTTGTAAGTTTAGTTTCATTTATATTTTGTGGCCATTCATGGCTTGTGTTGTTTTCTTGCCTTTTGCACGTTTAGTTAGCATTTTGTACATATCTATCAGTATGTAATGCATTCAAAACATGATGAATATATAATTCATAACTTTGAAGAATGGGCTCAACCCTTACATAATACTCAAGTTTTAAAAACTTGTTTTGGTTTTATCAAACCTTATTTCTAGTAGTGAATCCACTTAGGAAACACCTTAAACATAATAAACTTTCAAGTTGGAGGCATGCCAAGTTCTTGGCACCTCATGCCCTTCAAGGGTTTCTAGCTTGTAGGAGCCTCGACCAAATACGTTTTTGACGCGATATGGTCCTTCCCAATTTGGGGCCAACTTCCCTTTTTGTCCAACTCCGGATGCTTCAATCTTTCTGAGAACCAAGTCTCCTTGACGAAAGAACCTTTCTTTAACCCTTAGGTTGTAGTAGAAAGAGGCTTTCTTTTGATGTTCAACTATCTTGGCGTTTGCTTCATCTCTAACTTCATCAATTAGATCCAAAGCTAGCCTCAAGCCTTCTTCATTCTCTTCTGGTTCATAAGCCTCAACTCTTGGGGAGGTGTGAGTAATTTCCACTGGGACCACTGCCTCTGCTCCATAAGCCAATAGGAACGGAGTTGCCCCGGTGGTGACTTTGCAAGTAGTACGATATGCCCAAAGTATAGGGAGTAATTCGTCTACCCAAGTGTTTCTGGAGCGTTCAACTCTTTTCTTTAGTCCATCAAGGATGATTCGATTTGCAACCTCAGCTTGCCCATTTGATTGAGGATGGGCGACAGAAGTGAAGCGCAACTTGATATCGTTTTCATCACAATACTTCTTGAACTCATCGTTGTTAAACTGGGTTCCATTGTCCGTGACCAGGACTCGTGGAATTCCATATCTGCATATCACATTTTCCCAGAAGAATTGCATCACTTGCTTGGTGGTTATCTTGGCTAATGGCTTAGCCTCAATCCACTTGGTGAAATAATCAATTGCTACTATCAAGAACTTTCTTTGAGCACTTGCCATAGGAAATGGCCCGAGTATATCCATTCCCCACATAGCAAAGGGGATAGGTGAGTTAATGGATGTCATCATCTCTGGTGGTTGCCTAACCACTGGTGCATGTTTCTGGCACCGTTCACATTTCTTGACGTAGCTTTTAGCATCAGCAAGTATGCTTGGCCAATAGAAACCTAGATGAGTGACTTTATGAGCCAGGGCTCTGCCCCCCAAGTGTTGCCCACAAATCCCTTCATGCACTTCCTTTAGGGCCAATTCTGCCTCTTGAGGTCTCAAGCACTTTAAGTACGGAATAACAAAAGATTTTTTGTATAGGATTCCCTCAATTAGGGCATACCTTAGTGCTCTGACGTATAGCTTTCGTGCTTCTGAAGTGTCGTTGGGCAGCCACCCAGTTTCCAGATGAGCTTTGATGGGATCAATCCAACAACTGGTGATACCAATGGGGGCTACCAACTTTCCATTGATGCTTGGGGTCTTCAAGACTTGGAAGTATACACTCCCGGCATAGTTTTCAATTTCAGAAGAGGCAAATTTAGACAAGGCATCAGCCTTCGTATTTTCCTCCCTCGGAATGTGCTCCACATAGCATTCATCGAACTGAGTCATAATGGCCTTGACAAGTTTTAAGTACTTGGCCATGACTTCATCTCTGGCCTCAAACTCCCCATTTACTTGGGAAACCACTAGCCTCGAGTCTCCACAGACTTTCAGAGTTTTGACTCTCAAGGCTCCAGCCAGCCCTAAGCCAGCTATCAGAGCTTCATACTCAGCCTCATTGTTTGTCGTCGGGAAGTCAAGTTTTAGTGCATACTCTATTAGGAATCCATCAGGACTTTGTAGCACTAAACCAGCTCCACTTGATTTTGTTTTTGATGCTCCATCAAAATAGAGCACCCAACATTCTTTGAAGGTCATTTCCTCATCTTTCTTATCTTCCATAGTCACTTCCTGCCCCCCGACTTCTTGGTTGTCAATGGTGCATTCAACCATGAAGTCAGCAAGTGCTTGAGCTTTTATGGCCGTTCGAGGCTTATACTTGATGTCGAATTCGCCCAATTCAATGGCCCATTTGATCAATCTTCCACTAACTTGAGGGCTATGCAAGATGTTTCTTAGAGGTTGATCAGTCAAGACCTCTATCTTGTGAGCCTGGAAGTAGGGGCGTAGCTTTCTTGAGGCCATTATCAAGGCTAAGGCAAACTTCTCAACCATTGAGTAGTTTATTTCTGCCCCATGTAGAATCTTGCTCACATAGTAGATGGGTTTCTGAACCTTTACTTCTTCCTTTACCAAAACAGCTCCAAGGGCTGTGTTGGAAACCACCAAGTATAAATAGAGAATTTCTCCTGGCTTGGGTTTTGCCAACAGTGGTGCTTCAGCCATATATTTCTTCAGGGCCTCAAAGGCCTCTTGACTTTCAGTTGTCCATTCAAAATTCTTCACTTTTTTGAGTGCTTTGAAGAAGGGTAAACACTTCTCTCCAGACTTGGAGATGAATCTTCCCAAAGCAGCCACTCTTCCCGTCAGTTTCTGGACATCCTTGACAGTCTTTGGTGGTTCCATGTCTAGAATCGCTTTGATTTTGTCGGGATTAGCCTCGATTCCTCTCTTGGAAACCATCAGGCCTAAAAACTTTCCCGAGCCTACACCAAAGGCACACTTAGCTGGATTCAGCATCATTTTGTGGTGTCTTAGCACTTCAAAAGCCTCTCGGAGGTGCTCAATGTGATTGGCCTTATCAAGGCTCTTGACTAACATGTCATCTACGTAGACCTCCATGGTTTTTCCAATCAGGTGCTCAAAGATTTTGTTCACCAACCTTTGATAGGTTGCTCCAGCATTCTTAAGCCCAAAAGCCATGACTAAGAAACAGAAGACACCAAAGTCAGTGATGAACGACACTTTGGCGATGTCATCTTTGTGCATCTTGATTTGATTATATCCGCTGAAACCATCCATGAAACTTAGCATCTCATGCCCAGCAGTGGCATCTATTAAGGCATCAATCCTAGGTAAGGGAAAACAATCCTTAGGACATGCATCATTCAAGTCGGTGAAGTCGACGCACATCCTCCACTTCCCGTTAGCTTTTTTGACCATCACGGGGTTAGCTAACCATTCTGGGAATTGAATTTCCTCAATGAACCCGGCTTCCAAAAGCTTATTCACTTCTTGCTTAATGGCTTCAAGCCTCTCTGGAGCAAAACTTCTTTTCTTTTGTTTCACTGCCTTCCTTTCTGGATCCACATTCAATTTGTGAGATATTAGTTGGGGATCAATCCCTGGCATGTCAGCCGCTGTCCAAGCAAAAACGTCATTGTTCTCTTGAAGAAAAGATGCGAGTTTGCCTTTCAATGGTTCGGGCAGTAGTGCCCCAACATAAGTCACCTTCTCTGGTTCATCCGGGACTAAGGGAATTGGGATTAAATCCTCAGCTGGTTTCCCTCTTCGGTCCTCATTGTCACTAGTGTCCATATCTTCAATGGGGAGAACCTGCCCCCCAACTCCATCAGGCCTCAACGCGGCTACATAACAGCTTCTAGACATCTTTTGGTCTCCCCGTTCTTCACCAATCCCATTCCGAGTGGGGAATTTGAGTTTCAGGTGGTAAGATGAGGCAACAGCCTTAAACGCATGAAGACCCGTCCTCCCAAGGATCGCATTGTAGGTTGAGGTTGCCTTTATAACTATGAAGTTCAGCATCTGAGTGGATGTATTCGTTCCTTGCCCCATGGTCATTGGGAGTTGGATAGTGCCTTCCACCTTTGATTCCACTCCATTGAACCCATATATGGGCATATTAGAGGGTGTCAACTGAGAATCAGTGTAACCCATCTTGATAAAGGCATCGTGGAACAAGATATCTACTGAGGCTCCATTGTCGACTAGGACTCTCTTTGTTTCGGAGTTGCCTATCACAGGTACTATGACAAGAGGATCATCGTGGGGGAACTTCACCCCTTCCAAGTCTGAATCATCAAAACCTATTGACACTTCTGTTCGTGCACGCTTCGGTGCTTCTCCAACGACTGTCAGTACCTCTCGGGCATAAGCTTTTCTTGAGTTTCGGGAGGACCCAGCAGCAGTTGGCCCTCCGAATATCATGTTGATCACTGGCCCTCGGGGCTTGGGATTCCGATCTTGATCGTTGTCCCTTCTATCATAATCCTTTCTTTCATAGTTCCCCCTTTGGCTCCCTTGGCTCCCATCCTTAGTGAACTTGCTGAGTTTTCCTCTTCGTATCAGAAACTCAATCTCATCTTTCAGTTGTCTACAATCATCGGTGTCATGACCGACTTCTTTGTGGAACCGACAAAACTGATTTTGGTTCCGTTTGGACAAATCAGCCCTCATTGGCTTTGGCCATTTGATATCTTCTTCCTTGGCTATCTCCATCAGAATTTGACTCCTGGGAGTATTCAATCTTGCATACTCCGTGAACTTTGGCCCAAAGTTATTTCTCTTGGGTGGAGAGTCAGAATTCTTTGATGTTCGGGGAAACTTTTCCTTGACGTCGTACTCCTGAGTTTCTTTTCTTTTCTTTGAGTTTCCACCGTCGCCAGCGGTGGGTTCATACTTTCTCATGCTTTCCTCAGCCTTGATGTACTTTCCGGCTCTATCTTGGAGCTTCAACATGCTCTCTGGTGGATGTTTAGCCAACGACCTCCTGAAGTGGTCATCAGTGGTTCCTTGTTGCAGGGCTATCATAGCCACTTTGTCGTCTAAATCCGGGACTTTCAAAGCCTCTCGAGTGAATCGATTAATGTAGTCCCTTAGGGCTTCATTCTTTCCTTGACGTATTGCCATGAGTGATGCAGAACTTTTCTCATGCACCCTTCCACTAATGAACTGGTTGATGAAAGCCTTGCTTAGCTCCTTAAAGGACCCAATAGAGTTGGGAGGTAGACGGCTGTACCAACGTTGAGCCATACCAGCAAGAGTTTGGGGAAACGCCCTACACTTGACCGCATCGTTGGCCGGCTGCAACAGCAGTGCATTGGAGAATGTCCTTACATGATTTGCGGGATCTCCCGTTCCATCATAGGCTTTGATCGAAGGCATCTTAAACTTTCTGGATATAGCCGTTTTCATGATGTCTTGAGTAAACGGTGGTGTAGGATCATCAGGATCTCCTAGGGGCAACAGATTACTAGGATCGCCCCTTGGGGCTTCAGCCCTCTTGGTCCTTCTTGGTGGATCCAAGTTGATTATCGGGATTCCTTCAGTCGTTCGGCCCCGAGTTTGAGCGGCCTCTTCTTCAGCAAGGAGTTTTTTGAGCCTTGCAGTCTCTGCCTCATGGGCTGCAAGCTTCTCCCTAGTAGTTTGGGGTGGCTCCCGATTTGTCTGTGAAGAACGTCTCCTTCTTGGGGCGACATCCTCCCCAGTTGTATAACCCTCATCCTCAGTGTATGGGCCAGAGTAATCTTGAATGAGAGGGGTCTGACGAGTTTGTTGATTTTGGGGTCCCAGACCTTGAATATAAGGGGGCACATATGCCTCATGGTAGATTGGATTAGTTCCACTACCGCCCGCCATGGGTCGAGGGGGCATGCCATAGCTTGGCATCCCCAAAGTCTGATTCGCGTATTGAGGGAGATCAGTAGTATGGAGTTGAAGGCTCCTTGGTGCACTCATGAGCAGCGGGGAGGTCGTGATTGGTTGCTGGTGAATGGTCTCTTGTGGATTAGATCCATGAATGACCATCTGCAGGGGATTCGTCCCTTCAACCGAAATCGGGATTTCCGGTCCTTGAGTACTGGTGGGGATATTCGCCCCTTGTGTGCCGGTAGTCGGCGGTGGCTGATCAGCCTCAGAGGTGAGGGGGCGATCGTCGGGAGTCTGAGTATCCCGAGTTGTTCTTCGTGTGTTTGCCATGGTTGATGTTGTCTTCCCACAGACGGCGCCAAATGTTATGGATTAAAAAACGTACTTGTATATTAATTGCTAGGATTAATGAGCTTTCGAGCTTTAATGGCTGCACTCGTGTTTCCGGACTAAATTGGTCCTCACAAGATGCCTACGTATCTCAATTTGTTATTGAGAATCAAGCCAAGACGTAGTTCTGATTGTAGGATCAGGGACCTTATATAGGCGTCTGGAGCCTAGTATTTATGGTATGTTTGGGAGACTTAGCGGATAAGTCTTCTTTTTGATATTGGATAAGTATTGTATTTCTTGCTGAAGAATTCGTTTCCTTGTTGATAAAGGTTATGACTCATTAATTGCCTTTAATTGGGATTCTGGATCCTTCTTTGACCAATTTGCCATAATTTGGACTCTTTTTATGAGCTGTATATTTTCCCTATTCATTAATTACGAAATTAATGAATAATTAGGGTATTGGGCTTTAAATATCGGCCTTTTGTTTGACCAGTCAATTATATTTCTATAATTACTTTTCTGACCATATCAGTTGTCGAGTTAAATTGCTCATTAGACTTACAATACGATGTCAAGGTTTATTATTACTGAGAGTTTGGTATGGACAAGGAGAAGGTAACAAGGATATACGAATACTAATCATGTTGAAGTATGAAGTAAAGTGATATTGGATATACTAAAAAGGAGTTGATTATTGTTGATGAAAGACTGTTATTCTACTAGTCAGAAAAGTATATATAAGCACCTGTTTATCCTATATTTCACTTTGGATATAGTAGTTAAAACATTACAAGGTTTTGAACGTCTTGAGACCAAATGTTGGACATAAATTTTAGAACCGAAGCATGATAACTTGAGCGTAACATGGTTTGAACCAAAATTTATAGATCTGGCCAGGTTTGTGTCCGAATACGTGAATATTGATGAGAAGAGAGTTAAGAGACTCCAACAGGGGAAATGAGGTCGTGGATTAGGAGTAAAGTGATTGATCACAAACAGAAGAAGCTAGAAAAAGGGAAGCCAGAGACACCGGAAGGAAACCAACAAATAGGGAACTTTTAGAACCATTTCAATATAAGGCATGAGTTTCAGTCAAATAGGAATGTTGGATTTGGAAGACCAGAAACTGGAAATGATAAGCAAGGGAACCGTCCATAAAATATGGATTAACCAAGACCTCTGAGACCTCCAATACCAGAATATAAAACTTATGGAAATAAGCAACCGAGATTTCATAATAAGATCAATGTGGTGTGTTACAAGTGTAATCAGAGAGGGAACTACGCCAATGAGAGTCTGAATCCGAAGGCAAGAGTCAAGAGCAACAAGTGTAGGAAGGTATGACATTTCTTAAGAGATTACAAGCACTAGACCCAGTAAGCAATATGTTAAGGGTAACATGACCATTACACACTAAATAACCAAGGACAAGAATCCTCAATATAACCATGAGTGATACAGTAAAGAACAAGGATGTGGTTGCGGATACGTTTCATATTAGCTACATAAGTGCCAAAGTGTTAACGGATTCGAAGCCACAAAGTATTTTATTTTCAGAGAATTTGCTCATAAGTCGGACTGTAGAACGCAACTGTTAAGTAAAGTTTTGACTACATGAATAGCTACTCAGGAGCATATATCGATTAATCTTGCTTGTCCTCACCGTGAGATTGATATAATAGATCACCATTTTCTTAGAATGACTTGATTCCCGTGAAGTTAGGGAGATTTGATGTAAATTTTAAGAATGGATTGGTTAAAAGAGTATGGGGAAAATGGAATTGCGAGCCATAGATAAAGTAGAAGATGTGTTCCTAGGTCAGAACCAAACAAAGAAATTCTAAATTGTCATACAGGGAAAGAGATTATTGCGCCAAGGTTGTCAAGCATATCTTGCACATGTGGTTAACGCTAGTAAAGAGACACCTAAGGGGAAAAGATTCCAGTAGTTGATGAATTGCCAGAGGTATTTCTCGACGATATTTCAGGTTTACCTCCCAAAATGGAAATAGAGTTTGTTGTAGACTTAGCACCCGGAGTAGAACAAATTTCAAAGGCACCATATAGAATGACACCAGTAGAAATGAAAGAGTTACCAATTCAATTGCAAGATCTTAGGAAAAAAGGGAGTTAAAAGGTCTAGTGTATTCCCATGGGGTGCGCCAAGTTGACCGTTAAGAACAAATACCCATTGTCAAGGATTGATGATCTAACTAGTTAAAGAACACAGTGTGCTTTTCAAAATTTATTTATGATTTGGTTACCGTCATTTAAAAAATAAAACCCAAAGATATTCCTTAGACGATGTTCTGAACCTGATATATATGGACACTATGAGTTCGTAGTGATGGAGTTCGGTTTGATGGATATAACTGCCACTTTTATGAACATGATGAATAGAAATTTTAAGAAATATTTGGATAAGTTTGCGAATGTTTTCATAAGTGACATCTTAAGGTATTCAAAGATGGAAGAAGAGCATACAGATCATTTGAGAATGACCATAGAAATTTTAAGAAAAGAGATATTGTGCGCAAAGTTTTCTAAGTGCGAGTTTTGGTTGAAAGAATTACAATTACTAGGACAGGTAATTAGTAGAGAAGGAATCCAAGTGGATCCAACTAAGGTTGAAACGTTAATGAATTGAGTAAGGCCTAAGACACCTATAGAAGTTAGAAGTTTTATGAGATTGGATGGAGATTATCGAAGGTTTTTCAAGGATTATACCAAGATAGCCACACCATTAACCAAGCTTACTAGAAAGCATCCAAGAGTTAAGATAAATGGAAAAGGAAGTATTTAAATTGCTAGAGGAACAGAACTCTTTAGTCGAGCCATAATGGTAAAATAGATTCATTGTTACTGGAAAATGATGACTCATGTACCTTAGGACGATATCAATAACTAAATTGAGAACACAACTTTATGTTAAGAATCAAGATTGATTTAACATGTTAAGATGACTGTATATGTTTCTAGACAGCTGAAGAACCACGAGTGGAAACACCCGACACATGACTGAGAACTAGGCACAATAGTCTTCGCATTGATTTGGAGGCCTACTTGTATGAAGGAAAGTATGAAATCTATTCGGAGCATAAGCATTTGAAATATATTTTCACCGAAAAGGAGCTGTATACATAAGGTAGAGGAAATGGTTAGGACTGATCAAGGAATTTGAGAAAGTAGGAATAGAGGTTCGTATTTCAGATCAAGCTACGGAGATGATAAACATATATACAATGACTTTTCAACTTGAGCTTCTAGGGGAAAGTAGAAAATGTTAAGCAGAAGTGATGAACGATAGCAGGAGTAACTTTACAGGAGAAAGTAGAAGGAGTCAAAAGGATAATAAAGGAATTTTTAGGTTTTTTTTGTAGAAATTGGATACCCAATGTGACATGGTTAAAGAATGAGATACTGAATGATGCTCGTGAATTCGAAGTATTCGATCCATCCCAGAAGTACGAAGATGTAACAAGGCTTAAAAGAAAATCTTGGTGGACATATATGAAAGAGATATTACTAGATGAGTGATTAAGTGTTTTACCTGTCAGAGATTTAAAACTGAACATCAAAGACCTAGCGGATAATTACAACCAGTAGAAATTCCCGAGTTGAAATAGGAACATCTCATGATGCCAATTGAGTCATGTTCGACAGATTAAACAAATCGGTACATTTCCTTTTTCCATCAACGAGAAACATTCATTGGATAAATTGGTTTTATCTCTAAGAGACAGTAGTAAAGCAGGAGGTTCAAGTAGCAATCGAATCTTACCAAGACCCTCATTTTAATTCAAGATTTGGAAGAAAGTTTTGACATGGTCAGAAACCAAGTTAAATATGTGTGTCGTTTATCGTCCCTAAGCATATAGTCATAGTGAATAGACTATCTAAACAATCGAAGATATACTTAGAATTTGTGCGATGGATTTTGAAAGCAATTGAGGTGATCATTTACCATTAGTGGAATTCTTTTGCCGCAACAGCTATCACGCAAGTACTGGAACGCCCCCGTATGAAGCATTGTATGGAAGGAAATATAGGTCACATGTGTATTGGAAGAAGTGGGAGAACGAAAAGTTTTGAGACCCGAGCTAGTACAACAAACGAAGGAATAGATTGAAATCATTTAGAAAAAGACTGGTTACGGCACAAGACAGACAACGGAAGTACGCTGATCAAGACAGGAAGGATCTGAGTTTTGAAGAAGGAGATCAAGTGTTGCTAAAAGTGTCGCCATGGAAAGGAGTTACGAGATTTGGCAAGAAAGGGAAACTTAGCCCGAGATATGTAGGACCGTTTGAGATACTGAGGCGTATCGGAAAAGTTGCATATGAGTTAGCGTTACCACCGCACATGGAGCATATTCATAACGTTTTTCATGTTTCGATGCTTAGGAGATTTAATCCTGATGCGAATCACGTGATCGAATATGAACCTATCGAGATTCAACCTGATTTGTCATATGTAGAACAACCTGTAGAAATTCAGGATTATATGGATAGGAAATTAAGGAATAAGATTGTTAAGCTAGTTAAGGTTTTGTGGAGGAATCCCAGAGTTGAAGAATCGACTTGGGAACTTGAGAGCGAGATGCTTGAAAAGTATCCGCATCTATTTTCATAAGGTTAGATTCTGGGGACAGAATCTTTTTAAGGGGGGAAGGTTATAACGACTCAGAAAAACGCTTGTACAATATTAATATTTAATAAATATTTGAGTTATATGATATGTGGATGTTGTGTGAAAGGTAGATATTTGAAAATGTGATAATTAGATGTTTACTTGGTGAATGGTACGGATTAAAATACTTGTGTATGCTTTTAAGTGCATTTTAAATGAATTTCTTATTAAAAATTAATTCTTTTTGACCTTCCGGGAATTTTATAAAATCACCGGAGACTCTTTTTATTGTGAAATCTTTTTCACAACCTTTAGTTTATATCCTAGTATTTTCTAAAATTAGTGGAGGAATTTATTTTTGGCTTTAAGGATTTAAAACTGATTTTATGAGTTAAATATCATTTATGTGATCAAAACTTTGAAAATTCATATTTAATTCAATTTTGATCATAAAAATATTTTAAAAATATGGGGGAGCTTGTAAATTCGTTATCTTTGTTTTAAAAATAAAATTGTGATTTTTAGATATTATCTTCATTTTATTTCGAATTTTAGAAAGGGTATTATGTTGGTTTTGTTTATTAGAAATCAGAATTTTTAATTAGCAAGTTACTAAAATACCCCTGGGCTTATAAAACCCCAGCATTCAGTTTTTCCCCTTTTCTTCTTTCACCGTTCATCACTCTCTCTTCTCTCTTTCTCTCGAGTCTCTCTCTCTCTCGGTTAATCTCTCTCTCTCGATTTTCTTTTGTAAAATCTCTCTCTCTCATTCTCTCAATTATATTGATGATTATGTATATATATACATATATATATAATCGTGTATGTGTGTGAATGTATGCCGTGTGTATATATGTGTGTATCGGTTTGCATGCAAAGGATTTTGGGCGATTTTGATGTTTGATTCAATCCCGAACCTTTGTTTCGTGATGATTCTGTGATAAGGAGATTGTTTGATTTGTATTGGTAAGGTTTGTTGAAGGAAACCCAATTTTCCGGGCACCTCCAAACCATGCCGCCGTCGGCAATGAGCTCCGGCGAGCCGACGGGGACGATGATGATGTTATTGAGTCCAAATAATGTATTAATAGCTATGTTTAGTTAAGATTTTGATTGCATGTTGAAAAACCGAAGTGCATGTGTATATTTCGATTTTTTCCCCTTTTAGAAAATTCGGTTTAAAAAAATTGTTTATGTTGATGATTGATTGATGATTTCAAGTTATAGTGGTTGCATGTTGATTAATTGTGTTAAGTTTAGATAGTTCGAAATTTTGGATGTTAAAGGTTTTGATTTGGGAATTTTAGTGAAATTCCAAGTGTTTGGATTGTTGGTTTGTTAGTTTTGGTTTTGATAATTGCATGTATATATTCTAGTAGTTTCTTGAGGTCATGAGTTGATTGGTAAAACCTTTTTCAGCTAAGGAAGAGTTTAGTTTTGATTTGGGATGGTTATTTATGGTAAAGATTATAATGGTGGAATGGTTTTGTATAGACATACATCATGCTGAATTTTCCAGAAAACTGTCTGCCCTGTTCTGTTTTGATTAATTGTGAAATGTTGCTGCCTGTTTTAGACAGAGAGTCTAGGAGTTAACTGTTCTAAATTGAATCTAGTTTGTGCACGCGCTAACCTTGTATCGATGGGATTTACGAATAAAAAGTTATGATTATTTTACTAAAAGTTGCGCAACAGGGATTATCTGTGTTCAGTACCCAGTTTATACAGTTCGTTTTTAATCTAAATAAAGTGTTCTGAAGTTGAAACTTTTATGCTAAGTTGAGTTAGTAATCAGGAAGTAGCCTGTCAAATTTGGTAATTGTTTGATTATGTTTGGAATTATGGAAAATGTTTTAGTAAAGTATGCGCAGTTGATTTTTCTGTTTTTGTTTAGAGGAAGCATTGTTATAAAGAGTTAAGGATATGGTTGGTATGATCAAATCGATTTAAGGGATACCAAGTGTGGTATGATTTGAAAGGTATATAATTATATGTATATATGTATAAGGAGCATGTTATGTGTATTTAAATGACGATGTGAGTTTATATGGTTGATTGCCTATTACATGGTTATAATTGTTTTATGGTATAACTATTATGTGTTTACGCGATTAGGATGCGTTGGGTAGTTTAGAATAACGGATTAGCATTTTAGAAAGGGCCTACTAAGATAGAATATATTCTTTTGTAGAGCCCAAGGAAGTGGAACTTAGAGAGTTCAAGGAAGTGGAACTTAGAGACAAGGGAAAGACTAAGGTGGAAAACCAGTGATTGCTCAGTACCCCTTTTAGCTACTTAAGGCAAGTAATACAAACTTGCTTTCGTATTTCGATTCCATTGTTTCATTTTGACACATATGAATTGTTATCTTGCCTTGATATACCTTTAATTTCTGAAAACACTTATTGTTCATTGATAACCCTTATCTTTGTTCATATATACCATGTTGATCTGTATACCCTGCTTTGTTTAGTTCTTTATCCTTAAACTTTATACCATGTTCATATCCATGAATTGAACCCTGATGACCTATGATTCTATAACCTGAACTTGATCATATACTTATGCATTCCCTTTTTATACCTGAAAGTGAATACACCTAACTTTCATTCTAGTACATTTCCAGAACAGACCCGATGATAAATGTTTCCTATATTCCACTAATAGAAATCCAAATTGTTTTGATTGAACTTATCTGATTTCCAAAGGACTTCTTTATACCTGAACATGTTTTAAAAAGGAATAAAGTTTGGATTCATTTAAATTCTGATTTATGGTTTCCACGGATTCCTAAGATTGGAAGCGTAAGAGGCCGAGTAACGCTGGTCCAGCACTTTTTAATTATAATAAATGGACTAGGGATGGACTAGTCTAAAGGCCAATGTGTGCCTAATGGGACCCAAATCAAGGACCAGAGGGACTGTGTGTCCGGTATGGGGACTTTACGTGGCTGATCACCCGTATTGTCTGGTGCGTTGTGAAAAATCTCCAAAATTATTTAATGTTTTTCTTGAAAACGGATATCTTGATAATGAAATTGGTTTACCCTTTGAAATTGCATATTTTTGTCATAATCCTTTGATATGGATTCTGCTAAAACCATGCCATATATATTGATATTGGAAATTGCTTTGAAACTGTATATTCAATTCATTATTCTGATAATCCCTTGATACGGATTTTGCTATACCCATGTCATACATATTGATATTGGAACTGTTTCCCAGTGGTTAACTGTTTGGACATATTATTACTTGCTGGGCATTTGGCTCATTCTTTTTCCCTATTCTAACCCACAGTGAAACGAGAAGATGGTACGTACATTTCAGACAGCTAGGAAGTCTTCCTATAGGGTTGTTTTTGGGATGCCAGCTCAGGTAGGTGATGGCCATATCTAGAAGGTGTTTTGTAATAGAGAACGTAGAACTTTTAAGACATGGATGTAATAACTTTTGAGACTTATGTTATGTATTAATGAATTAGATAGTGGATGCTTGTTTCACACCATCAACTGTTAAAGATCCAGGTTAGAGTTGGGGTCGAGTCTGCATGTTTATATTATTGTTTATGGGTTTAATATGTATAGAGGTTGTAGTGACTCCCCGATCATGACCCCAGATTGGGAGGGCGTCACATTTATCCCCTCCCCCGATCCCAGAACTCGCCTCGATCCTCGAGAGACGATTATATTACTTATCCTAACAATAAACATTGTTAAATAGCACATATCGAACATGTATACATGATATTTATGATTCTTCTTCTTATCTATACAAGCATAGAGTCGGTGCGATGGATGAGTGACTTTTAAGTTTGTTATCTTAATTGTATTAATATTTTATTTTACATTTATATTTACTTTTTCTAAAGATGATCTTAAATTTGAATTATTTTATGTGATTGTTGAACTCGATGTTGAATTGACTTGTGTGTGTCTGTGTTTGAGCGTAATTAAATTGTGTTTTAAGAATTTTGTGTTTGACAATATTTTAAAAATATATTTTAATTAAATTGTTATTTTTAATAAATTAAAGTCAAGTTGCAAACGGAAAAGGACTAAAGAGCAAATATTAAAATATGAGTATCATACTGATCGACCGACTTCCAAACTATATTTTGATTAAAATTGTTGTTTTTTTATAAATTAACCTAAAATAGTAAAAATAAAAGAACTAAAGTACGAATATCAAAATATGAGAACCATACCAACCCACGATCAAACTTTCAATGTTTCGGTCTTAATAATACATTATAAATAAATATAATAGAAGTGACTAGATTTATAATTAGATTGGATGCATTATATATATGACACATTTTTTGTTATTATCAAATGAATTATATGTTAGATATAATTGCTGACGTTTGTTCATCAGTGTTTAAGTTCCAGGTACATATCAGAGTTTACATAGAAGCCAGTCAGAGTTTGATAAAGTCTGACTGGGTGAAGAGTTTACATGGAAGCCGGTCAGAGTTTGTTAAAGTCTGACAGGGTGATAGTTGACTTAGCTGTCGGTGCAAAGATAAAGATTCTAGAAGCAATATATTCTGAAGATGGAAAGAAGCAGAATATATTGATACAGCTAAGGAAACGGAATAGAAGACTGAAGCAATTCTAATTGATCACAAATTGTATAGCTAATTTGTAGGAGTGTCAATTAGAGATTGATTGTAACTGTGTACTATATAAACACAGATAGGTTATCCCTAGAAGGGATGCGAACATTGAATATATTATTCTTGTAACCTAGTAGCTCTTTGTGATTCATTAACATCACTAAGAGAGAATTATTTAATATAATTCAGTTTGTTGATTTACAAACCTGTGTTCTTGATTGTTATTCTCATACATACTTGATTATATATTGTGTATTCGGCCTAACAATTGGTATCAGAGACAAGGCTATTTAATATATACAGTTTTACGATTCAAACACAGTAATAATCATGTCTGAAGAAAATCAAACTGCTCCTAAGGCTGAACAGGTTAAGCCCAATTCTGTGAGTCGATATGAAACAATCAGGGTTCCAATTCTCAGGCCAGTAGAGTATCCGATTTGGAAGGTGAAGATGACCATGTTTCTGGAGGCTACAGATCCAGAATACCTTGACAGAATCTATGATGGTCCTCATATGCCGACTAAATTGTCCCCTGTTGTTGATGGTCAAGAACAAAAGACTGTTCCAAAGGAAAAGAAAGATATGACTCCTGAGGACATCTCATCAATTGCAAAAGATGCAAAGGTTAGACATCTTCTCCACAGTGCTTTAGATAATGTTATGTCTAACAGAGTAATTGGCTGCAAGACTGCCAAAGAGATATGGGATGCTTTAGAAGTCAGATGCCAGGGAACAGGCGCTATTAAGAAGAACAGAAAGACAATACTCACACAGGAGTATGAGCACTTTGATTCAAGACCTAATGAAACCTTGACTGAGACTTATGACAGATTTTGCAAGCTATTGAATGATCTGTCTCTGGTTGATAAAGAATATGAGCTTGAAGAGTCTAATCTTAAGTTTTTGTTATCTCTACCTGAAAAGTGGGATTTAAAGACAACCACAATAAGAGATAATTATGAGCTTGCTGATACAGATCTTGATGAAATCTATGGGTTGTTGAAAACTCATGAACTGGAGATAGAACAAAGGAATAGAAGATTGAGTAAAAAGACAAAATCTGTTGCTCTCAAAGTTGAGGAGAAGCCCATTAAGAAGGAATCATCAAGGAAGAAATGTTGGAAATAACTAGTACTACAGCAACATGGAGGCAGTTATATAATAGATATAGCATTGACAGGCCAAGACCAAAGTTAACAAAACAAAGCATGAAGGTCGAAAGCATGCATATCAGAAACTGATAAATAACCAGGGAGAAAGAAACAGTACCTGTAGCCATAGCTTAACAGTGTATAAGAACAGTAATAAGATAACAACAAATGAGTCGTCAGGACTTCGAGAAACCCTGACTGTTCTTGAAGAGTTATTCGCCCCCACTTACTGTGTCAGGTTGTCGGCGAGATACTACTTCCAGGATAAAACAGCTCCGAGCAAGGTGTTCACAGCAACAGCAGTGCTCAACTACGACCAGCACCTCAGTCGCCGGAGAACCAGAAAACTACAGAGAATACTATATGGAGAGGGAGGGCAGAGAGAGTTTTTGAGAGAGTGTGTTTTGCAAACTTCTGTGTGTTTCAACTGAGCTACAAGGGCCACTATTTATAGTGGTTCCTTTCTGTAACTGAAGCATACACATTAATTCTTTCCATAACAGCTGATCATATTAAATAAAAAAAAAAATCAAAACTGACCATTTAATGAATAAACGTTTTTGATTTAAATTTAATAACCTGAGCTGTTACATCTTTTTCATGTTTATCCACATATACAGATTTAATATTTATTTTAAACATATCCATCAAATCATGTCCAGGTTCATATCAGTTTATGTTGCCCATCAGAGTTTAGTTTCTGTTGACCATCAGAGTTTAACTTGTTGTTCATCAGAGTTTAACTTGTTGTCCATCAGAGTTTAACTAGTTGTCCATCAGAGTTTACTGATAAACCAACTCCATCAGAGTTTACTAGTTAAATACTGATAAACCAACTCCATCAGAGTTTACTGGTTAAATACTGATAAACCAACTCCATCAGAGTTTACTAGTTAAATTCTGATAACCCAACCCAATTTGACAACTGATAACCCAGCCCAATTTGATAAATTAATTCTAATAAAATATTAAATCACATAGATAAAAACTCTCGCCCAGGTCGCCTCGCGTACGCGAGACGCCGAGACATTCGCCCAAATCGCCCTTCGACCCGACCCGACCCGGTCCGGTCCGGTCCGGTGCGGTGCGTGGCGTGGCGTGGCGAGGCGGGCGGCGGCGCGCGTGTGTGTGTGTGTGAAGCACACACCAACACCATGCACCATCACACACCTTAGTAGTTGTATACTACTCATGTGTGTAATGCCATATAAAGCCACCAAGTCCCCTTATTCTTTTCTATGTGGGATAAATGAAACATCATTATAACAAGCTTTTTCAAGCTTCTTCCGTCATCTCAATTTCTCTTATGGATTTAAACAAGAAAATTATTAAACCCATACATGAAAGTTTAAGTTCCCATAGCAAGGAACAACTTCCAATCATTAGAAATTTGAATTAACATCAAGAATATACTTAATTATATCCTTAAACTATCAATTTTATAACAATCCCCCACAAATCCATATAGAATTGTAGACAGGTTCTTAACATGACTTGGTTTTTCAGAGTCGGTACCCTTCCGGGTTTGAACCCTCCTAAGTCCCCTACTTCGATGGCTACCGGATTCAGATGGAATTATTTCACCTTGAATCTTAATCCGTTAAGTGTAACCATTCTCCATAGACGACGACAAGTCAAAGGCTATGGTGCCAATCTACGGCTTTGAGACATTAATGGTCTTGTCTCGATCCTGTTCGTCGAATGCTTCAAGGAATAACCCTTTCCTCTAATTGCGACCTCACAATAACATTCGCTTAGCTGGGCATCTCCAGAGATGTACTGCAACCATCTCGTCAAATGACTTGACCCCATTCAGAGTTCTTAAACTCTTACTATTCAGCAGTTTCAGTACCTTATAGGTTTACAGGGGATAGACCCAGATACTAAGTATCATCTATGTATCAAGGTACTCCAAACTCATCCTTACAGCTTGTTATTACCACATTGAATACACTTCGAGGGATCTCCTCTCATGTGTATTGGGTTCCCACTGTTGATGAGTCGTGATGGGTTGTCAGTCCCATCCCCAACCTCGACTTAAGGACCACTGCAGGTTCCAGTCCTTTAGTCAAAGGATCAGCTATATTTTCCTGAGTTCCAATGAACTCTACAGCTATAATCCTATCAGACACTAATCCCCTTATAGACTTAAGTCTAACTTGGACGTGTCTCTTTGTTTTAGCATTGTACTTCTTACTGTTAATCTTGTCGATAGTTGTTCGACTATCACAATGAATAGCAATAGCAGGAAGCGGTCTGCTTACTACAGGTATCACGGACATCAGTCCGTGTAACCATTCAGCCTCCGTCCCAGTGGCATCCAGTGCACACAACTCACCCTCAAAAGTAGACCGAGTTACTATAGTCTGTTTTGTCGACTTCCAGGATATTGCTCCACCCCCTAGGGTGAACACGTATCCAGTCACTCCATTGGAACCAGACTTCTTAGCTATCCAACTTGCATCACTGTACCCTTCAAGTACACCAGGAAATCTCCTATAGTGTAATCCAAGGTACATTGTGCCTTTCAGATATCTAAGCACTCTATCAAGAGCATCCCAATGAGTTCTGTTCGGACAGCTTGTATATCTAGCTAGCTTAGACACAGAATATGATATATCTGGTCTAGAACAGTTAGCAAGATACTGCAAGCTTCCAATAATCTGAGAATACCTTAACTGAGACACAGGGACTCCTGAACTATTCTTGACAAGGGCAACTTTAGGATCATAGGGTGTACTAGCGATTCTACATTGTGAATAACCATATTTCTCAAGTATAGATTTCTCTATATAATGAGATTGCGATAGGGTTATTCCATCAGCTGACTGAGTCACCTTGATACCAAGAATCACGCTAGCTTCACCCATATCCTTCATCTCAAAGTGCCTTTTCAAGAAATCCTTTGTCTCGTTAATAATCTCAATATTGGTTCCAAACAGTAGTATGTCATCCACATATAAGCATAATACGACACATTCACTACCTTTAACTTTTGAGTAGACACACTTATCGCTATCATTACTAACAAAACTGAATGTCACAATCGTTTCATCGAACTTCTTGTGCCAGTCCCTGGGACCTTGTCTTAAGCCATAAATAGATTTGATTAACTTACATACTTTCCTTTCGTTGCCAGATGCAACAAACCCCTCAGGCTGATCCATATAAATCTCTTCTTCAAGTTCACCATGAAGAAAAGCTGTCTTCACATCCATTTGATGGATGATCAGACCATGTACGGAAGCCAATGCTACAAGCATTCGGATTGTTATCATTTTGGCAACAGGAGAGTATGTATCAAAGAAATCAATTCCTTCCATTTGCTTAAAACCCTTAGCCACCAGTCTAGCCTTGTACTTCTCTATTGAGCCATCAGGGTTCAACTTCCTTTTAAAGATCCACTTGCACCCAATAGTAGAACACCCAGGAGGGAGATCAACTAACTCCCATGTTCCGTTAGAAACAATAGAGTCAATTTCACTCTTTACAGCGCCCTTCCAGTGCCTAGACTCCGAGGAGTCCATAGCTTGTCGGAAAGTTAAAGGTTCATCCTCGACATTGTAAGTGATGAAATCACTTCCAAAGTCCTTGACTACCTTTGCACGCTTACTCCTCCTAGGTTCCTCTTCCTCCATAGGAGTAGAGCTACTACCAGGTTCCGCCCCCACATTTGTCATCTTTTCCACATGATCAGGAATAGAACTTGATATGTGAGTGAGATCTTCCTCAGAAGTACCTTGAGGTATACCAGTCTTCATAGGGTAGACATCCTCAAAGAATGTAGCATCACAAAATTCAACTATCGTGTTAGCCACTATACCATCTATGTCAGATTTTATTACCAAAAATCTCATAGCTGTAGTGGTTTCAAGATAGCCCAAAAAGATACAATCAACCGTCTTCGGACCTAGTTTCTTCCTCTTGTGTTCAGGGACAAGTACCTTTGCAAGGCACCCCCACACTCGAAGATACTTGAGACTAGTCCTCTTGCCTTTCAATAACTCATAAGGTGTCTTATCCATGTGTTTCAGAGGGACTCTGTTCAGAATATGGCAAGCCGTATTCAGAGCCTCTCCCCACATGTATTTAGGCAACCCAGAGTTAATAAGCATACTGTTAATCATATCTTTGAACGTTCTGTTCTTTCGCTCAGCGACCCCATTAGACTCAGGTGTGTATGGTGGAGTAACTTCAGGAACTATTCCATTGCTTGCGCAAAATTCATTAAAGGAGTTACTCGTATACTCACCACCTCTATCTGATCTCAACCTTTTAAGTACCTTACCAGTTTGTTTCTCAACTTCAGTTTTATAAATCATGAATTTGCTAAGTGCTTCATCCTTATGTTTAAGTAAATAAACATAACAGTATCTACTACTATCATCTATAAAAGTAATGAAGTATCTAAAATGGTCCTTAGTTAACATACCACCAAATTCACAAATATCAGTGTGTACTAAATCTAACAAGTCTGAATCCCTAACAACATTATGAAAAGGTTTCCTTATTTGTTTAGCAGACACACATACTTGACATTTAGAATTCTTTTCTATAGTATGTTTTGGAATCAACTCTAAGTTCATCATATTTTTAAGAGCACCAAAATTTAAGTGACCAAGTCTAGCATGCCATAAGTTGGATGATTCTACACAGTTAACAGAAGGAGTAATTTCATTAAAGGAAGTGCCCAAAACAGGCTCAGCATTTATAACAAATAAACCATTTGACAAGTAACCCTTGCCAAAGAAAGTACCAGTGTGAATAAGAACTACTTTATTACACCTTAAGGAAATTTCAAAACCATTCGTAACTAAACGGCTTCCACATATTATATTTCTACGCATGTCGGGAACATGATGCACTCTTGTCAGGGATAGAATACGCCCCGAAGGAAACTTCAGGTCCACGTCTCCCACTCCATGAACTTGAGCGACACTCGCATTCCCCATCGTCACTGTCATGCTATGACTCTGTTGATAAGATACAAACAAACTAATATCAGCACAAATATGCACATTAGCTCCAGTATCAATCAACCATTCATTTGACAGATAAGTGGAAAATAGTACAGGGTTGTAGGTCACATACCGGTTTTCGTTGGTTTCAGAAGCCGAAGCCTCACCAACAACCATGTTCACTACAGGCCCACTTGTGGTTCCAAGCACAGCATTCGCTTGCGCTACCACCTCGGTTTTCTTCGCTTTCTTTGTAGGACAGTCCTTACTCCAGTGCCCAACCTGCCCACAAGACCAACATGGTTTGTTTGCCTTTGGTTTCTTGGCCTTATCCTTGTCTATCTTAGGTTTATTAACATTACCCTTCCTAGCAACAGCCTTCCTTTTCTGTCCTACGGTTACTACATTCACCTTCAAGCTACCGTGTTCAGATGGCATCACATGTCCCTGTTTGGACTTGTGTTGTTCTTGCACCGAGATGTCCAGCATAAGGTTGGTCCAGGTGATCTCTCCTTTCTATCTTTTCAGGGAGAGAGCGAACTCTTCCCAAGACTTCGGAAGCTTTTCAATCACGCTCATAACCTTGAACTTATCAGGGAGATCCATGCCGGATTCCTTCAAAGCATGCACTATCATCTCGAACTCATGCACCTGCTCAGTCATGGATTTGTTGTCTACCAGCTTAAATTCAAGGAACCTCGCTACAGAATACTTTTCCAGACCTTGAGAGTCAGTATTGTGAGTGAGGTCCAGCTTCTCCCATAAGAGCTTAGCACTATAGGCATCAGATGAATAAACATCAAACAGAGTGTTCGTTAAGGCTGCCAGAATGGCTGCCCTAGACACCCCATCCTTCTCAGCCCACATTGCATAAGCCTTAACTGTTTCAGCCTTTTCTTGAATCACCACCGGTTTCTCATACTCCACAACAGGCCACAGTCCCTTTACAGTCAACCACAATTTCATCCTTTTCTGCCAACGAGAAAAGCCGACACCACCGTTGAATTTCTCCGGTAAGCCCGTTAGTTCAACGGGTTGTGGGAAACGGTAAGTGGTCCAATCAATGACCCCAGCAGACACATTAGACGTACTACCATCTACAGTAACTTCAGTTTCATTAACCATAATGCTAAATATTATATAACAGACTAACTCTTCAAGAATGTTGGAAATAACTAGTACTACAGCAACATGGAGGCAGTTATATAATAGATATAGCATTGACAGGCCAAGACCAAAGTTAACAAAACAAAGCATGAAGGTCGAAAGCATGCATATCAGAAACTGATAAATAACCAGGGAGAAAGAAACAGTACCTGTAGCCATAGCTTAACAGTGTATAAGAACAGTAATAAGATAACAACAGCTGAGTCGTCAGGACTTCGAGAAACCCTGACTGTTCTTGAAGAGTTATTCGCCCCCACTTACTGTGTCAGGTTGTCGGCGAGATACTACTTCCAGGATAAAACAGCTCCGAGCAAGGTGTTCACAGCAACAGCAGTGCTCAACTACGACCAGCACCTCAGTCGCCGGAGAACCAGAAAACTACAGAGAATACTATATGGAGAGGGAGGGCAGAGAGAGTTTTTGAGAGAAGTGTGTATTGCAAACTTCTGTGTGTTTCAACTGAGCTACAAGGGCCACTATTTATAGTGGTTCCTTTCTGTAACTGAAGCATACACATTAATTCTTTCCGTAACAGCTGATCATATTAAATAAAAAAAAAAATCAAAACTGACCATTTAATGAATAAACGTTTTTGATTTAAATTTAATAACCTGAGCTGTTACATCTTTTTCATGTTTATCCACATATACAGATTTAATATTTATTTTAAACATATCCATCAAATCATGTCCAGGTTCATATCAGTTTATGTTGCCCATCAGAGTTTAGTTTCTGTTGACCATCAGAGTTTAACTTGTTGTTCATCAGAGTTTAACTTGTTGTCCATCAGAGTTTAACTAGTTGTCCATCAGAGTTTACTGATAAACCAACTCCATCAGAGTTTACTAGTTAAATACTGATAAACCAACTCCATCAGAGTTTACTGGTTAAATACTGATAAACCAACTCCATCAGAGTTTACTAGTTAAATTCTGATAACCCAACCCAATTTGACAACTGATAACCCAGCCCAATTTGATAAATTAATTCTAATAAAATATTAAATCACATAGATAAAAACTCTCGCCCAGGTCGCCTCGCGTACGCGAGACGCCGAGACATTCGCCCAAATCACCCTTCGACCCGACCCGACCCGGTCCGGTCCGGTCCGGTGCGGTGCGTGGCGAGGCGGGCGGCGGCGCGCGTGTGTGTGTGTGTGTGTGTGTGTGAAGCACACACCAACACCATGCACCATCACACACCTTAGTAGTTTTATACTACTCATGTGTGTAATGCCATATAAAGCCACCAAGTCTCCTTATTCTTTTCTATGTGGGATAAATGAAACATCATTATAACAAGCTTTTTCAAGCTTCTTCCTTCATCTCAATTTCTCTTATGGATTTAAACAAGAAAATTATTAAACCCATACATGAAAGTTTAAGTTCCCATAGCAAGGAACAACTTCCAATCATTAGAAATTTGAATTAACATCAAGAATATACTTAATTATATCCTTAAACTATCAATTTTCTAACAAGAAAGCCAAGGGAAAGGCTTTAGTCATTAAATCTGAAAGTGAGTCATCAAACTCTGATGAAGCTTCTGACTCTGAGGATGATGAAGAACAGATGATGCAAATGGCTGCACTGATGGTGAAAACCTTCAAGAAGATGGGATTCAAGAACTTTAAGAAAGGAAAGAGATTCTCAAGGAAAGATTCAAACTCTGAAAGGAAAAGTTTTAGAAAGTCTGATGGAAGGGAGACCAAGTCTGGCAAGAAGGATAAATCTGAAATCCAATGCTACAAGTGTAAGGAGATGGGTCACTATGCTCCAGAGTGCAAGAAAGGCAAATCTGAGAAAGCACTCATCTCTAAAGGCAAAGACTGGGCAGATACTTTAGACTCTGATGATGGAGAAAATTATGCTCTAATGGCAACTGTCAGAGATGAGACTGAATCATCTGAAAATAAGGTACCCCTAACTACTTATGCTTATGATACTGACAATATATCTGAATTGAGAGTATATCTGAAAAGCGTACATGTTAGTTATAGGGATCAGACTTTAGAAAATGAGAGAATTAAATCTGAGAATCTTAGCCTTAAAGATAGAAACAAGTTTCTTGAAGGAGAACTTGAAAATATGAAGCAGATTCAAAAAGAAAGAGATGATGCTGTTTATGTAGAACAGGAGTTGCTGAAAAGATATAAGCAATTAGAATCTGATCTAGAAAAAGAAAGAAAAATAATCAAGACTTGGACAGATTCTGGAAGAGACACTCATCAAGTGTTTCAGACAGATTCTGTAGGTTTAGGCTATTGTGAAAATGATGAACTTAGGTTTAAAGACAAGGTTAAGGTAAAACCACAACTTAAACCTGTGAAATTTGTTCCAGAAGCCAATAAGTTAAAATCTGTTGTAATAAGGGAAGCTGATATGGAATCAGATGAAGCCTGTGAAAAACAGGAAAATATTGTAACAGAAAATCTTATGGAAATAGAAGCTGTTAGAAAACCAGTAAAAACTTGTGAAAAACAGGTTAATGTTGGCTTGATGACAGGAAAACAGTTCAATCATAAGCTGAAAGAGGTAAAATCTGCCATGAAACCAAAAGGGTCCAAGAAGAATAGGAATGGAAAGATAGGCATAAATAAAAGAAATAATCATTTGCCTACTGGTGCTGCTCCAAGGAAAACATGTTATAATTGTGGTAGTTCTAATCATCTTGCTAATTACTGCACAAAGAATAAAAATATCAATTCTTTACCTTCTACATCAGGAGTAAAGAATGATTATGTTAGGGTTAGACCACAGACTTTATGCACACACTGTGGGAGCACTTGGCATTCCATTTATACTTGCAAGAGTTATCATGCTATTTATCACAACTATTATGAGCTAAAACCCAATCTGAAGTGGGTTAGAGCAAACTCTGCAAGTGTAAAGTCTGACAATGTTAGTTTAAACTCTGTTGATAGTAATTCCGCTACAAAAACTAACACTGTTAAGAAAGACAAAGGATCCAAGCAAGTCTGGGTCCTTAAAACTAACACTTAGTGTTTGTTTGTGATTGCAGGGTATAAAAGAGAGCACACTTATCTTGGACAGTGGATGCTCAAGACATATGACTGGAAATAAAGCCCTGCTATCAGACTTTAAGGAGAAGGCTGGCCCAAAGGTTTCCTATGGAGATGGCAACATAGGACACACTCTGGGATATGGCAATATTAATCTTGGAAGTGTCATCATTACAAATGTAGCTCTAGTCTCAGGACTCAAGCATAATCTGCTATCTGTGAGTCAAATCTGTGACAGAGGAAACCATGTAGATTTTCATACTGAATACTGTGAAGTTATCAGTAAATCTACTGGAAAAGTTGTTCTAGTTGGACACAGGTGCAACAACATTTATGAAGCAAGTTTGGTAACAAACTCTGATGGAAAAACAGTGTGTCTGACTGCAAGAATGTCAAATGAAGAGAGTTGGAATTGGCATAAGAAGCTCTCTCATCTCAATTTGAACAACATAAATGAGCTAATAAGAAAGGATCTTGTAAGGGGACTCCCAAAATCAATACTCAGTCTAGATGGCCTATGTGATTCTTGTCAAAAGGCCAAGCAAAGGAAGTCATCCTTCAAGAGCAAATCTGAATCTTCAGTAGTGGAACCTTATCATCTTCTTCATGTTGATCTCTTTGGACCAGTGAATGTGATGTCCATGGGCAGAAAGAAATATGCTCTAGTAATTGTTGATGAATATACTAGATATACATGGGTGTATTTCTTATCAAAGAAGGATGAAACTGCTCAAACTCTGATGGATCATGTAAATCTACTGGACAAAGGATCACAGCACAAAGTCAAAATTATAAGGAGTGATAATGGAACTGAATTCAGAAACTCAATCATGGAAGCTTTCTGCAAGGAAAGAGGAGTGAAACAAGAGTTTTCTGCACCTGGAACTCCACAGCAAAATGGTGTAGTAGAAAGGAAGAACAGAACTTTAATTGAAGCAGCCAGAACTATGCTTGAAGAAGCAAAATTACCAACTTATTTCTGGGCAGAAGCTGTTCAAACTGCTTGTTTTACTCAAAATGCAACATTGATCAACAAGCATGGGAAAACACCATATGAGATGGTGAAAAATAAGAATCCAAATTTGAAATATTTTCATATATTTGGATGCAAATGCTTTGTGTTGAAGACTCATCCTGAACAGTTGACCAAGTTCGAGTTAAAAGCTGATGAAGGAATCTTTGTTGGCTATCCATTGTCAACAAAAGCATTCAGAGTCTACAATCTGAGAACTAAAGTGATCATGGAATCCATACATGTGTCATTTGATGACAAGAAAATAACTGGACTTGATGACTTAGATGGATATGATCAACTGCGTTTTGAAAATGAAGGTTTATTCTCTGATGATGTAAACTCTGATGAAGCAGTACCGACAAACTCTGATGAAGCGGTTCTGACAAACTCTGACGAAGCATACTCTGAACCTCTACTGGTAAATACTGGAGAAACTGAATATTCTCAAATTGAACAAAATGGAGAACCAGTTGAGGGGGAGCGTGAAGAAGCTCAACAAGACACAGCAAGTGAGTTAGTTGAGGAAACTGATTCAAACTCTGACAGTTCAAACTCTGAGCCATCCAATTCAGGGGGAGCCTCAGATACTGCAGAAAGTCAACATATGAATCAGGAGAGCATGGATCAAGGGGGAGGATCCAATAATGATGCAAGAAACCACTTACCAACAGCAAGAAAGTGGACACAGGCACACACACCTGATCTCATAATTGGAGATCCTGATGCTAGTGTGAGAACTAGAAGTGCAACAAATAATTAGTGTCTGTATCATGCTTTCTTGTCTCAAACAGAACCAAAGAAAGTGGAGGAAGCTCTTCAAGATGCTAATTGGATTACAGCAATGCAAGAAGAGTTAAATGAATTTGAAAGAAATGAAGTCTGGACACTTGTACCTAGACCAAAGAATAGATCAATAGTAGGTACAAAGTGGGTTTTCAGAAACAAGACTGACAGTGAAGGTGTGATTACAAGAAACAAGGCTAGACTTGTGGCTAAAGGTTATTCACAACAGGATGGGAGAGCTTAGTTATTTTCTAGGCTTACAGGTCAAGCAAACAGATGATGAGATTTTTATCAATCAAGCAAAGTATACCAGAAATCTTCTAAAGAAATTTGGTATGCTTGATAGTTCATCTGCTCCAACTCCCATGGCTACTGCAACAAAGCTAGACAAAGACACAGGTGCTAAAGTGGATATGACAACCTACAGAGGCATGATTGGGTCTTTACTGTATCTCACTGCAAGTAGACCTGATATCATGTATGCAACATGTCTTTGTGCAAGATTTCAAGCAGATCCCAGAGAGCCTCATCTAACAGCTGTAAAAAGAATCTTCAAATATCTCAAAGGAACCATAACCTTGGGTTTGTGGTATCCTAGAGAATCAGAGTTTAAGCTAATTGGTTACTCTGATGCAGATTTTGCAGGCTGTAAGATAGATAGAAAAAGTACAAGTGGAAGCTGTCAATTCTTAGGTGACAGATTGGTTTCTTGGTATAGCAAGAAACAAAAGTCTATTTCCACATCCACTGCAGAAGCAGAGTATATAGCAGCTGGTAGCTGTTGTGCACAGATTCTATGGATGAAGAATCAGTTGCTGGATTATGGTTTGAAGTACTCTAAAATACCTATTTTCTGTGATAACCAAAGTGCTATTGCTATGACAGGAAATCCAGTACAGCACTCCATGACCAAGCACATCAGCATAAGGTATCATTTTATCAGGGAACATGTGGAAGAAGGAAACATTGAGCTTCATTTTGTGTCTACAGACCAACAACTTGCAGATATCTTCACCAAACCTTTGAGTGAAGCTACTTTTACAAGATTGGTAAATGAACTTGGAATGATCTCTGGTTTTGACTAGAGATACGGGTTAGACTCAAAAACTATACATGTTTGATTTTTATGCTCATGATTCCTTGCATGTATTAACTGTTATAAGTACCAGTGTCATAAACTCTGAAAGTAAACTCTGATGCTAAACTCTATTAGTCATAAAGTGTTGGTCATACTCTGATAGTAAGAGTCTAATGATATACTCTGATTGTAATTTTGTCTGAAACATAAGGACCAATGAAGAAATTTATATGGAACATAATTCTCAGTAAGTAATTATGAATCCTTAAGAGTTATATAGATTCTGATCTCAAATATGTGCAGTAAGTTAACACAGCATGATACTGTCTCTATATTTATAGCATCTCTTAGTTTATTGATCCTATACACTGAGTCTGTATTAGCTGTTTGCATTTTCTCTCATAAATTAATTGTATTAACTGATGAAAAGTCTAAACTCTGATTATTAATTGCAAATAATTCACCCTCAAATCAAAAGATGCAAAAAAGAGCACAAATTCCTTTGAGATCATGTTGCGCCTAGGAAGATCCAGGAACTTATTGTATGAAATAAGGGCTAAAATCTTTGATTTTTGGTGACTAGTGCCAACCACTGATTACTGGAAAAAAAAATAATAATAATAAATATATATATATATATATATATATATATATATATATATATATATAAAGGGGGTGAAAATTAAAAGATATATCCAAATGAAAGGATATCAGTATTACAGAGTTTAGATATAAAATCAGATTTTATTTTATACATGAGAGTTTAGGCAACCAGTTTTTACTGCTTTAGTTTGTGGATTTTATGCACTTTGAGATGATCTAAATATTGATTTCGGTAAACTCTGCTATTGCACACACAATTATTCACACCTGTACAGATTGAGAAAAGAGTTTATTGACAAAGAAGGACAAATGGTAAACACTGATGTATTGTGTGAAATACGCCGAGGTAACATTGTTTTAATCTCTGATGGTTAAAATGATTTCTTTGTTTCAGACATTTTATAATTTTGAGATTAGACATTTGTTTTGAAATTCAAAGGAGTATGATAACAAACGGTTCATATTTGTATTAAACAGAGAGAGAAAGGTTGAGTGTTTTGAACAATGTGATAAGCGGTAATAATGGCTATTTTTACTGCGCATGTGTATTGAAAGTTGTTACATACAGCTGTCAGCGTATACACGTTTGACACTTGTCCCACTCACACACTTTTCAAAGACGCCTGCTGTGTGTAGTAATGATTAAAACGTTTGAGTTTTAATCTTCACAGTTATTATTTAAATATACTACACATAAACGGTTCACTCTTTTACACACCTCAACTTTTCATAAGCTTTTACTTACACACATTGTCTCAAACACTTTCATTGCATACAATCTATTCTCTGTTTGTTTTCTTCTAAACTGTTCTATTGGCTACAACAATGTTTATTGCTTCTGGGTTAGAATTTGTTCCTAACAATTACTCAGCTCCTTTAGCAAATGAGAACGCACCGGAGGCGTTTCATTTGATTCAGAGTTTCTTGTCAAACTCTGATATTGGCACTGCTCTCACAGCACCATCGAAGCTGTCTGCGACTCAAATTCGGACTTTTTGGCAGACAGGTACTTATGATAATGGAGGAGAGACTGGTTCTCCATCTATCATTTTTGAGTTTCAAGGAGATGAATTTGCTGTTACTCCTACTACTGTTCGTGATGCTTTGGGTCTTGAAGATTTCAATGCATTCACAATCTCTGTTGGAGATTCTGAGTTAGTCAGAATGATGAGGGAGATAGGCTACTCTGGACCGTTGTCAAAGATAGGTCAACTCAAAAGGCCTCTTTTGCGCAAGGAATGGAGCTTCTTTTTCGATTGCATTACTCGGGCTTTTGGAAAGAAGTGCACGAATTGGGATGCGATTCCCACGGATAGTCTACAGATCGGGTATTCTCTTCTCTATGGCAGTCAATTTGATGTTGCTAGATTAGTTTTAACTAATATTAGTGAGAAGATGCTAGAGAATAGAAATGTTGTTTATTTCTCTAGGTTTTGTCAATTGATATTTAATTTTTGCTGCCCAAATGTTGAGATAGTAGAGGATGATGTTATTCTCTCGTTTAAACTGCACAAACGTATATTCTCTGATCTTACCAACAAGGATAACAAGAAAGGAGATGTTGGTCTCTTTATGTTGCCTGAGTCTGTGCAACAATTCCTGGATAACTTACAACAACAACAGCTAGCAAACACTGAAGCTGGGCCTTCTGTGTCTCAACCACAAAGGTCAAAGAAATCTAAGGTAAGGGCTGTTAAGTCTGTCAGCATAAACACTGAAGCTGGGGCATCAAATGCTGATGATATGCCTCAGAAGAGAAGAATGAAGAAGAGAAGAGCCAATAGGGCAAAGTCTGATGCTGCTGATGCTGTTGATGCAGAGACTGAAACTGATGAAGAAACTCTTCATCAGAGAAAAAGAAGATTGGTAGCAGCACATCTGTTTGGTGCTGAGAATATCTCTTCAACTGTTGCTGATAATCTTGAGATTCCAAACATGAAGCTGTTCTTGAGGACAGAGTTTTTATGGAGACTGTTTTTCAAGATGAAGCTCCTACATCAAAGTCTGATGATGTAGTTGAGGAAGCTGTAAATGATGCTCCTATGCCCACAGAGGATAGAGCAAATGTTGAGATTGCAGATGAAGCTCCTGAAAATATTGTTCAGGAGGCTAATATGGAAGTTGAAGCAAACCTCTCTATCAACTCTGAACATTTCACAGAGGGTTTGGAAGCTGATCAAGATACTGTTCAACTTGAAGAATCTATGGCTTCTCACACTGAGATTATTTCTCTTGATCTTGAGAAAGGTGAGGAAGTTGATCAGACTTTAGCTGCTAAAGCTACAGAAACTGTTGCTACAAATCATGATGTTGCTGACAAGGATGCAACAGAGAATGTTCCTTTTGAAGCAGAGTTTGTTGCAAACTCTGAGGATGTTCTTGTTCTTGAAGCTCTACAACAATCTGTTGTTGAGATTGTTTAACAAGCAGAGTTTAGTCATACTGCACACTCTCATGATCCTGAAAGAATGGCAGAAAATGTTATTACAGAGAATGAAGCAGAGGATGACAATGCTGAAGCTAGTCCTGCTCATTCCAATCCTGATATACAAGTAGAGCTGTCTGACATTCAAGCAAACTCTGAAGAAGAAAGAGAAGTCAACAGAGCTACTATTGCATATTATCAAGATATGTACTTCTCAAATTGGTCAAGCAAGGATACTATCTTTTCCAATGAAAGAGCTGCAGATTTTGTGACAAAGTCTTCCAAAGAGATTAAAAATTCAGAACTTCTCAGTCATCTCAAAGCAACTATTGTACAAATCAAATCATTAAACAATCGTTTTGATGATTCTGACAAGGTGATTGCAGGATTAAGGAATGATATAGCTACAAGAGAGCTTACACAGCAAAAGGACAAATCTCTATACATTTCTTTGTGTAAAGATCAGAAGATTTTTGATTCCAGGTTGTCTAAGGTTGAAGAAAATCAAGTCAAAATGTCAACTAAGTTGGATGAAATTGCAAACTCCATTGAATTGCTCACATCAGTATTGATTTCTGATGATGTCAAAAAGGGGGAGAGAGTATCTAAAGACAAATGCAAGAGCTCTCAAACTCTGACTCGGAAGGATGATACCACTGATGGTGGTGCAAAAGATAAAGAACAAAGGAAAAAGAATGTTCAAGAGCAAGGGAGGAGGTCAAACTCTGATGCTCAGGCTAATGCTGGAAAAGGAATAAACACTGGAGGGCAGTCTTCTTCAAGAGTAAGAAGTTTACTTCTTTCTTCTCAATCTCCAATTACTGATGAAGAAGTTGCAACTCAGTTGTTTCTAGCTAAACATGGTCAAGATGCTACTGTTGAAGATATTAAAGCAGAAGAACAAATGCTAGCAGAAGAACATAAGAAGAAAGTTGCTTCTGGAAATTATAAGAAGAAATCAGTAAAGGCTCCGAGGAGAAAAGAAAAAGGAATTGTTATCAAAGAGAATGTAAATTCTGATCAGAGTTTACAGTACTCAAGGAGGCCTAGTGGTTCAAATGCTGATAAAGGTAAAGGCGTAATGATTGAAGAGCCTAACCTGAAAAAGAAGAATTATTCAACCTCTGACATTGCTCAAGTTGAAACAAGATTAGCTAAATCAACCTCTGACACTGCTCAAGTTGATGTTATTACCAAAGTTATGACAACCTCTGACGTTGCTCAAGTTGTACAGAAATCTACACTACTTCCAGGATTCAGCAAACCTAAAATTCTTGAAGACTTAAAGCTTGAAGCTGTGAAATTCTCAGAAACCAGAACTGTATTGGGAAAAGAAGCTTTTGATAAATCTGGACTGGGATCACACAGAGAGAGAAGAATAAATAACAGATCTCAAGATAACATTTCACTGGCAGAATCTGGTATTGGGGTTACACAAGAAAATCTTGATAAGTTAGAATCTGTTCAGTTGATTTTTCACAGAATATTGAAGAAGCAGTTTTTGTTATACTTCATGAGTGATGGAAGAGTTTATAAAGTTGGAGAATCTGATGTTAATCTCAAATCATGGAAAGAACTGGAGTATGTACTTTATCTTTTAAAAGTCAAAAATAGATTTACTCATGATGTTGCTCAAGTGTTGAGAGAAAAGATGCTGAGATCTAAAGCTATGCTTGGAGGAGGAGTATCAAGTGTCTACATTCCAAAGTATAGGGATCATACTGGAAAGTTGGTGGAAATGAAGAAAAATAGTGCTAGATTCAGGACTGCACTAAATAAGAAAGTTCTAGAGTTCAATCTAGAGTCTGATAAGGCTTTTTATATCAGACTTGGCAATGAAATGAACAAGAACAGCATCTATTCTTTAAGGGCTGCCATTTATCAAATTGGTGAAGATGAACCAGAATTGAAGGAGCTGAAGAAGGATATGATTGCTGAACTAGATCGAGCTGAGAGAAAGCTGCTGATTGATTATCTCAGGACAGTACCTGATATTGAAGAAGTCAAGTAAAGTCTGACTGTAAGTTTTTATGTTTTCTATTCTAAGTTAAATTTAAACTCTGTTTTAAAATTAAACTCTGACATATTTTAAACACTGCATTTGTTATATGTTTTGACATCATCAATTATTTTTTTTAACTTGTACATTTTGGTATGAACAAGTTGGGGGAGATTGTTAGATATAATTGCTGACGTTTGTTCATCAGTGTTTAAGTTCCAGGTACATATCAGAGTTTACATAGAAGCCAGTCAGAGTTTGATAAAGTCTGACTGGGTGAAGAGTTTACATGGAAGCCGGTCAGAGTTTGTTAAAGTCTGACAGGGTGATAGTTGACTTAGCTGTCGGTGCAAAGATAAAGATTCTAGAAGCAATATATTCTGAAGATGGAAAGAAGCAGAATATATTGATACAACTAAGGAAACGGAATAGAAGACTGAAGCAATTCTAATTGATCACAAATTGTATAGCTAATTTGTAGGAGTATCAATTAGAGATTGATTGTAACTGTGTACTATATAAACACAGATAGGTTATCCCTAGAAGGGATGCGAACATTGAATATATTATTCTTGTAACCTAGTAGCTCTTTGTGATTCATTAACATCACTAAGAGAGAATTATTTAATATAATTCAGTTTGTTGATTTACAAACCTGTGTTCTTGATTGTTATTCTCATACATACTTGATTATATATTGTGTATTCAGCCTAACATTATAAATTAATTTGATGGAAGAAAATAATTAGTTGTTTGGAATTGAGTTTATATATATATATATATATATGTGTGTGTGTGTGTGTGTGTGTGTAAAATAACTAAAAAAACCATAAATAAAAATATGAAAATTTATTTTTTTTGAGTTAAAATAATGTAAAAGATGAGATAATAAAAATAAATAGATAGTACAACAAAGTAATTAAATGAATAATATATTCTAAAATTTTGATAAAAATTTGTGTAAAAAATAAACAGATTAAAATATATAGTCCAGTTAACAAATTTTAAAAAACCGGATATGGCATAACATACAAGTACAAAAACAATTATGATCAGATCATTCACATTATACACCCTGAGTTATTTAAAATTATAGGCTCCGATCAATCAAAGTATCTATATAAATTGAAGTAAGTAAATTGTAACAAAACAAAAAAAATGTGCAACCATACCTAGAAAAAATCTTTAAACCGCAGAGAAAAGAAATTTATGTTAATCGCTATAAAATGACCCGTGCTTTAATTAGTAAAGATATTTTTCTGGATGGAGTTGTATTTTAAAAATATAAAGGGTGAATTCATTGTCAAACCACAGACATAATTCAAAAGGCATATGAGCAATTTTAACTTACGATGGTAGAAGTACAAAAAATATTTATCCATTCATAATTGATTAATTCTCAAGTTCCGAGGTCAAAAGAGACTGTTTGTTTGGAAGAATTGAAACACGCCAAAGTAGTACCAACCGTACTTAATAATAGAAGGATTTGGCACAAGGTAGTTCTGTTGGGTTTGACCGGATGTTCAACCCAATATGGTAATATGGGTTTGGGTGATTAAGACTGTTTTGGTAATAATTGTATGGGTAGACAATTATTATATATGGTAATAATTGTATGGATAGACAATTATTATATATGGTATGTCTTGGTCATGATTAAATTAGGGAATTAGGTATCAAGAATAAAAAGTCTTGTATAACAAGTATGGTAAGTCTTGTAAAACAAGTATGGCAAGTCTTGGTGTCTATATAAACATAGTCATATTATGTTTGATGTATGCTTGAGCATTGTTTGTCTTGAGTATCGTGTGAGTGATACACCGTTGGTGAGATTGATTGTATTATTGATAACTGTTTTGATTAATAATACAAGTTGGGACGTGGTTGTTTTCGCGTCATATATATTGTGTGTGTGCTTTGCTTTGCTTTGTTTGTTTGAATCTCGTATTGGTGTGTAGCCCCTAAACCTAACAAGTGGTATCAAGAGCCAAGGTTCGTGATTCGAGATGGATAAGTTTGGGGGAAAGCTCGAGATTGAATTGTTTGATGGAAGAAACAATTTTGTCTTATGGCAAAGCACAGTGAAAGATCTGTTAATTCAGCGAGGGTTATATGCAACTCTCGAAGAGAAAAAGCCTGCTGATGTTGAGGCCACAAAGTGGGAAGACATGAAGTTACGTGCACCATCGACAATCCGATTGGCCCTTGCACCGGAAATCAAGTATGATATTCTTGAGGAGAATAACTGTAATATCCCGTAATTTTTAGATTAATAATAATAAAAGAATAATAGAAAATTAGATTAAAATTTGAAAAAGAATAGGATTTAAAATTAAATTATACTAATGGGCCTAAAGTTTGGATCGGATTTGAATACGGGTAATTAGTGAGTTTAAATTTAGGGTTTTGTGCCGCTATATAAACACCATTGTTCTTCTTCCTCATCCTTGTGTGTAAAATTCGTAGGTTTTTGTCTCTCATAAATCAGCAGTCTTATTAAATTCGTAATAAATTCATCGTAAGTCAGAATTTGATGATTCTGGACTTTTCGGAAAGAATTTTCAATTTTCTACAACTTTTGTTTCACAGTGTTTTTCAGATTATGCTCTGAACTGTTCTTAAAATCATAAAACACAAACAGAACTCGTTTTTCAGTTTTTGTTCAAATTCAGCGGACGTTTTATTCAATTACCGATTCGTTATAAGTCTGATTTTGATGAGTCATATCTTTTCAGAAAGGTATTTTCGTTCTCAACAACTTTCATCCTTTGAGTGTTTCAAGAAAACGTCGTTTAGAGGGTCAAACAGGCTAAATACAGGTCTGGTCAGAATTGGGTACATGATTTAGGATGCGCAGAGGTAAGTTTCCGATTGATTTATCTAGTATTTTTGAAACTATGTGTTGTGTGTGTGTTTTGATTATATAAACTTGGGATTAGTGATGATATATTTTGATATGATGTGTATTATATATGTGTTATGTGTAAGCAATAGTCTTGAGATTCTGATTTTTGCAATGGTTTGTGAAAATATCGAATAAGAATAAGGACCGAGTCACCGGGTTGTAGTGACAGTTTTCTGAAAATTTAGGATCGTTATCACCGGCTTGTAGTGATCGTGGCATGAATTGTGGGTTTCGAGTTATTGTTGTTTATGAGGCCATGTGGTGTCGTATTGTATCGTATCTATCGAATAAGAATAAGAATATGTGTATCGAAGTTATGTATTGTATAAGATTATTGTATCGTATTGAATATTGTATTATGTTATGTGTGTACATGTTATTTGCCCGACTAGTTGGATCGATTGGTTTCTTGCTGGGTTGTATGGCTCATTCCTTACATTTTCAGGTTGCCGTTAGAACGAGTGGATGTGCTTTCGAGTTCGAGGATCTTAGGTTTGGACTAGATTAGCTTGGATTGTCATCGTTATCTGCGCTTTTGTAATAGATATTTTTGTAATTGAATTTTTGGTCACGCTTCCGTCTGTAATTGTCATTGTATAGTATGTTATTTAAGTTTTGTATTTAGATTTAATAGTCCGAAAAGTCGGGTTGTTACATCAATGAGGCCCAAATAAATGGTTAAAGCCCAAGAACGTTTACTGAGCTCAATCATTAATGAAGCTCAATCAAAAGTAATAAAAAAAGAAAGAAAAATATAAGTATTTTGTCTCTTCGACCTCAAACAAGGTCAAAAAGATCGAGGTCGAAATTGTTCGACCTGGAAGCCAAAATGGCCAAATGTTCGACCTCAAGCGAGGTCGAAAAGATCGAGGTCGAAATTGTTCGACCTGAAAGCCAAAATGGCCAAATGTTCGATCTCAAGCGAGGTCGAAATCGTTCGACTTGGAAGCCAAAATGGCCAAAAGTTTGACCTCAAACGAGGTCGAAAAGATCGAGGTCGAAATCGTTCGACCTGGAAGCCAAAATGGCCAAAAGTTCGACCTCAAACGAGGTTGAAAAGATGGAGGTCGGAATTGTTCGACCTGGAAGCCAAAATGGCCAAAAGTTCGACCTCAAACGAGGTCAAAAAGTTCGAGGCCGAAATTGTTCGACCTGGAAGCCAAAATGGCCAAAAGTTTGACGTCAAACGAGGTCGAAAAGTTCGACCTCAAACGAGGTCGAAACTGTTCGACCTCGAGTCAAATGGAACAAATCTTCGACCTCAAATGAGGTTGAAAAGTTCAACCTCGAATGAGGTCAAAATCGTTCGACCTGGGGACAAAATGTAGCTCATTTTCGACCTCAAATGAGGTCAAAAGAGAGAGAGAGAGAGAGAGAGAGATGAAAAGAAAAGTTATATAAATATATATTTTGCAGGGGTAGTAGGATAAAAACTAGCCCAAAAATTTCATACTCCGAGATATCAATTTCTGGTGACATGATGAAATACCTGAAAAATTATAAAAGACCCTAAAAATCTCGAAGATGGTCAATATAATTTCTACGAAAGCTTAAAAGTTTTCCTATAAATTGGGGGGGCAAATGATATGGGATGGAAAATAACCCTAAAGATATAGTAAATAAAACATTAATTAGACCTGAAATGGTCCAAGAATTAAGCCCGATTAATGAGGCCCGAAACCCTAATTATTTATTAATTTCGTAATTAATAAAAAAAGGAAAATGTACAGCTCATCAAAAGAGTCCAAGATGTACCAACTCCATCAAGAAGTAGCCAAACCTAATAGAAGTCAGCCTCCTACAAAGTAGGATTCACAATCCTGACTTGAGAAGGTGACTTGGCCCCCAAGTCACCTAATTCTACCCGAAATGCGAGGCTCTCTACGCCTATATAAAAGACTTGATCCTTCAATCAGAACTACGTTTTTTGGATTGATTCTCAATCACGAATTGAGATACGTAGGCATCTTGTGAGGACCGATTCAGTCACGAAACACGAGAACAACCATTAAAGCTCAAAAGCTCTTAAACCCTAAGTATTAATTACACCCTAGTTTTTATTCCACAACAATAACATATTTATAATTTTTTTTGAAAATTTAAATATTTAAAAAATTTAAGAATATGTTTTCGGTGTGTAGCACGGGTAAAACGCTAGTACATATAATAAAAATATTCTATTGGAAGTAAAATAGGTGTTTGTAAGACATGGTTAAAGGTTATATAAGAAGTAAAATAGGAGTGCGAATTTATATAAATATTTTTTTTAGCGAGAGAGCGACTCATTCGAAAGAAAAAGAGTATGTTAACATGAAAATTAATATATAAAACAAGTATTCAATATGTTGAAATTGAGATTTCGATCTTATATTAACAAAGGAAACATGTTTAACGGGAGGACGGTTTATCGGAGAGGAATAAGTAATTATTATAATTTTATTAATAAAGTTTTTTAAAAAATAATTATAATGCGGCCGCGAAGCGTGACTTTATCGACTAGTTGATAAATAAGCTCCAAATTTTACCATTTAAGTTCTATGATGGTCCATCATATTTTAAATATTTATATAATTTAAATATGAATATTTGAAATTTATTTAATCATTTCCCGTAATTTAATTATTAAGAAAATTAAACAAAAATTGCAAAGGGTAGAAAGCTATAAAACCTAGTCGTAAAAACCTAATAATTCTGTCTTCTTCTCCCCAAATTGCCTAAACATCACAATGGATCCACTTTCCTCCTCATCATCTTCAGCAATAGCCCAGAAAACATGGGAACTCGAAAACGACATCGTTCCAATGGAACCCTCTCCCCAAACAGACTCAATCTTCTACTACGACGAGTCAGTTCAGACCAAGTTCCAGCAAGAGAAGCCATGGGTGAATGACCCACACTTCTTTAAGAGAGTGAAAGTGTCGGCACTCGCTTTGTTGAAGATGGTGGTGCACGCGCGGTCAGGGGGGACTATAGAAGTGATGGGATTGATGCAAGGAAAGACAGATGGAGATGCAATAATAGTGATGGATGCTTTTGCTTTGCCTGTTGAAGGGACTGAGACTAGGGTTAATGCTCAGGCTGATGCTTATGAGTATATGGTTGATTATTCTCAGACTAACAAACAGGTCCTATTCTCCTCTCTCTCTCTCTATGTGTTTTTTTTTGGAATTGGGAAAACCCTAATCTATTGGTTTTTGTGAAATTAGTAAAACCCTAATTATTGGGCTTTTTTTGGATTAGTAAAACCTAATTGTTGCTTTTTTGTTTTTGTTTTGGGTAGCATGAATTCCGTGGGGATAATGGGAGTCCGAATGAGGTTTTAATACAAAAATGTATTTGAATTTATACAAATCCCAGGGTCGAAAAGGCACCTAAGTGTAACCTTTGTTTTGTGATTCTTATTCCAACCAAATGTAGAAGTGATTGTTAAATTTCAACAAGTGTAAACCCCTGTTTTTGCATAGTTGATTTGTAATTTGAATTTTGGTGAAAGTTCTGATTGAGCGCGTACATTGAGGGGAGTTGGTTGACAAGTACTTCATCATGTGGTCTTAAATCTCTTGTGTGTAGTTAATATTGGGTATTTTGTTTTGATTGTATGTGTACTGAGGAATATTTGGCTATCCCCTATTAGGTTCGTTTTTATAACGTTTAATTTATATAAGTAATTTTCTTTCTGTATACATATTTAATTCATTGTAGGGTGTTATTAATGTGGAAAATTAAAGTCCTTAAAAGTTGAAACCATGAAATCTTGTTCGGCCTTCTTCTGTCGGTCTGCATTGTGCCATTGTGTGTATATATATGTGCATATATGTTTATATACGTGTTTGTATAAGCATTCTTAGCCGACTCCTTTGCTGATTCCTTTGCGTCTCCATCTGTATGTATATACGATATGATTATAACAATTTAAGTAATTATTTATTTGATTACGTGGATTGTGATCAATTTGTTAATAATTGATTGCCTAATTATATGTTAATTTGTTTATGTTAATTGCCTAGTTGTGTTGTTATACAAGGCAGTGGAGTCGTGGACCCTGCATACTGAATAAGTTTAATTAAAAATGATTGGATTGCTTGTTTATTGGCTGTTGGCACCTGATTGAATATTATTATTTGTATATATATTAATTGATTGAGTTCGTTTATGGAATTATTGGGGATGATGAACTTATTTATTTTATGTTTTTTAATTGTCAAGGACGATGTACTTTTTTATTTGACTATTTTGTTTAATTAAATGCAACTCTTGAATTATGTGTGTGTGTGTGTGTGTATATAGATATATAATTTTTTAATTTGCCGTATCCCCCGCACCTGAATCCCCATATTTTTGGATTTGCCGAATTCCGTAGAATTCCGTATCCTCGCACAGCGCACCCGCACTCATGCTTCATAGGTTATAGCCTATAGGTAGTACTAATTTACTATACTTAACAATGTAAAATGTGTGTTATTAAAAAACAAATGTTTAAATGTAACACATTATTATCCATGGTTAAACCATGCAAATTTTGGGGAAAATGTGTGTTTCACGTTCAGATATTATAATTGACGTTGTTTGAATGAATTAGGTATTTAATTGATCAACAAAAAAGACACGGTACGAAAAGTTGCTGTGCTGCTTATATTAAAATCCGTATGACCCTTAATGGTTCTGTTTTTAGTATGAATAGAGATATAATCTGCTTAACATGCTAGGATCAGTTTGGAAACTATCATCACCCTGTTTACATAACAGAACTCTAGAGGCAAAATGTCTCTTCATTGATATTGCAGTTTCATCTGTAAATTAATGAACAGTTAGTCAGAAGCGTTTATTTCCCTGTTTTATTATCGGCTCCCAGATTTTCTAATAATAGCTATCCCAATATATTTGTAAAGCTATTAGTACGTGGATGTGATTAAAGCAGTCATGTAACACTATATGTTCGTCTTTGTCGCCACTACATTTTCTCTGTTACAGTTGAATCTGTCCTTTGTCTTTCATGCCACCATCATTCGTTGGATGTAGTTCCTTTTCACCATAACCATGTAGTTTTACTAATATCGTGACACAGGTCTGTCTCTTTTTGAACCTTGTCAAATAAACTACCATTACATCTTGCTACTCTGCTAAAATTTGCAGAAATTCCCTATTAGTTCCTAAAATTCTCACTTTGTATGATAAGAACTATTTTGCTTCTTAGTACCTCAATTATAACCAGAGTAGAACTTGTTTATTCCTTAAGAGCTAGTTTAAGCATCCCTTGAGTACAGTTACATCACTAATAAATTTATTGGTGAGTCTGGATTACTGAAAGATACCTATGCAGATGTTCTTTTCTGTTTTATATAACTCGTTTTCTGAGAAAAGAAGTTGAGTCTGTGCCGTCATTATGTCTGTAATTTAGTATTGTTAATGTACCTATATTCACGCATTAGTAAGATGTTCAGTTTTTTGAGTGGTAGATAGTAGATATGTATAACACGTTGTTTGCGGGTATTCAACCTCGATGTATGTGCCATATATTTACTTGAATCTTCTTTTTAGGCCGGACGTTTGGAAAATGTTGTCGGATGGTACCATTCTCATCCTGGTTATGGATGCTGGCTTTCTGGTATCGATGTTTCAACACAAATGCTAAACCAACAGTTCCAGGAGCCTTTTTTAGCAGTTGTTATTGATCCGACAAGAACTGTTTCAGCCGGAAAAGTTGAAATAGGGGCTTTCCGTACTTACCCTGAAGGATACAAGCCAGCAGATGATCCTGTCTCGGAATACCAGACCATTCCTCTAAACAAGATTGAAGACTTTGGCGTGCACTGTAAACAGGTAATTATGTTCACCCAGTTTACATTCTTGAAACTCTTGAATATTGATTTTATTCACTGACTCTTTCATCTGTAATTATCAGTACTATTCGTTGGACATAACATATTTTAAGTCTTCACTTGATTCCCACCTATTGGATCTACTATGGAACAAGTATTGGGTAAATACCCTTTCTTCGTCCCCTTTGCTTGGAAATGCAGACTATGTTGCTGGTCAAATATCAGATCTAGGTATGTATACATATTATTTGGTGGGGATTGTAGTCTTTAAATAAGATATGATCATTTTATGTATCTTAATCATGCAGCCGACAAACTGGAGCATGCTGAGAGTCAATTGGCTCATTCACGAATTGCGCCATTTATAGCACCCCAGCAGAGGAAAAAAGAGGTTAGCACTAACTGTGTTGTTCATAACGTACCTTTTCACCATTTCAGATTAGCAAGGCTAAATCATAAACTACTTGGACAGTGTGTGAAATGAAAATCATTAATGTTAGCATCTGAAACAGTGAAGTAAGAAGTGATAATTTCATATTTGACGGAACAAACCAAAATGCAAAAAGTTAGCTGTTTGTTGTGAATAGAACTTTTTGTATTTTGCATATTCTTTTGCACCAAGCTGGTGATTGTACTTGATTATTTGGCATGTGGAATCTAGACAACAGCACCATATTATAATTTTGAAATCCATATATAACAATAAATGTTGTTTTACTTGTATACTCGCCCTTCTTGAATGCCTGGTGTCTTGCTAATTTCAGGAAGAGTCCCAACTTGCAAAGATCACAAGGGATAGTGCAAAGATAACCGTGGAGCAAGTTCATGGTTTAATGTCACAGGTAAGTTTATTTTCTTATCTCACAAGGATAAACCTGTAGTCTTTTGAGACAGTGTTGGGTTTTTTTTCCTGAAGCTATTTTTTGTTTGTCTAAGATACGTTCTTTTTTGTTTGCAGGTTATCAAGGACATACTTTTCAACTCTGTTCGTCAATCCAACAAACCCCAGACAGAGTCTTCTGGTCCCGAACCTATGGTTGAAAGTTGAAACCTGATGTTAAGCTCCTTTTTGTTATCTATGAATGGTGAATGCTTATACTTGCTCCAAGTTATCCGGTGCCTTGTTTTATCAACTTACTAGTGAGACCTATGTTTTAGCTGTAGATGTACTTGGATTTTCGAGAAAAAAACACAAAGCACATTTGTAGTTAGTTTTGATTTTATGTGGAAGTTTCAACAGAGGAAATTTCCCCACCTGTCGGATGATGATTGGCTTGCTTGTTTTCTTAGGCATGTGATTGAGTTCACAGGAGTTGAGATTTATGCCCTATCTGTGCTTGTGCTGGTATAGGATTGTTTAGTGTAGTGTGGAATCTACAAATATGTGATGGGTATCTAAAATATAAGCTTTTCATTATTAGGAAAGAAATTGCTTAATTGGTTGAGTCCTATACACACGGGGTTATATTTAGTTAAGAAAAGAGTATTCATATAGCATGTCCCTGCCATCTCATTGCTTCTTGACTAGATAATGACCGTTGTAATTGCTTCACAATTGGCAGTACTAATATAAAAGATGGGTAATCTAATATCCCTTTGTAGAAAGAAAGATAGTGGTGTATGTATATGTTTTTCGTTTCCCCTTTATTCAGAACAAGTGCTTGTAGATATCCCTTGCATTTCTTCCCTTGGACGTTGTAGAACAAATAGGTGGCTTTGTTTATATCCATTTTCAGATATTTGTTGTATATTGCACTTGGACTGGGCTGGGCTTACGACTAATGTTTGGGCTTACTATTTTCTATAACGGGCCTTTAACTTGACTGTGGTTATAGTATGTTTGTTATACCCGTAAACGTTTATGCATGTGATCTATAATCTCAGGCTGTAGTTGTAAGTACTTTAACCCGTAGCCCTAGGAATCTGGAGCTGTAGCAAATGATAACTTTAGTCTATTAGTAATGAATAGATAGATCTCATCGTAATCATATTTTGATTCTAAACAACAGAATGAAAATATGAAATACAACTCTCTTGTTTTGAATTTTGTCCTGTGGTTCGAATTTGTGATGCACATAGAGATACTAATGAGAGTAAGAAATTTCACGACTCAATTTTATGAATGCAGGACCCGGTTCGTTTGACTGTATGAATAAATATTCTTTTTCATTTGTGTATCATCTTATTATCGGGAAACAGGAAAACTTTTGTATATGATATGATATATATATATATATATTTAGAATAAGGCAAGTTGAGCAGCTTTGATTCAAAATTCTAGTAATTGCGATTTTCTAATTGGAAAAATGCTCTACTATTGCCCCAAAAGTTGGACAAAGTTGACATCTATTAAATATATAAGAAAATTGAGGTGTCCTTAAAATTATTAGAGATATACTATTAAATAAAGGATTGAATCATACCGTTATGATTTCTTGGCAGATGATGGAATAAATTATTAACCCATTTTTAAAGCCCAATCGTATGAAGACTTTAGATCCCATCCTGGAATAACTTATGTCTATCCTAATATGTGTACTTGAATGGATAATGTCACAGCTCCCAAATTCAGTATTTTTTTTAAAACGAATCTAAATATCTTGTGTCACTCTTAAATCGGCGGTTAAAATTTTAACCTTTTTAATGTAATGAAGCATTCTTCATTCATATCATTAGTCATTTTATTTCATCATATCATTTGAGAGTAACTTATGATATTGAAGTCAGTAAATTTAGCATTTTTATTTTTGGTATCCAAATTGATAAATCCGTGCTTATTCATGAAGTGTTTTTAGAGCTCGTTTGACTAAATTTAAAATTATAGATTATAACTCAAAGTTGTTTAAAGTTATAAGTGAAAATTGAAAATTTTAAATTAATATCAGTTTGGATAATTTTACATTATGATTAACTTATGATATATTAAATGGAATAATTAATTCTAAAGTTCCTGAAGTATGGGCTTTTATTGTCTAGGTCCCTGAATAATTTTTTCCAATCCCTAAACATTTAAACTTTTCTAATTTGTATCCTTTCGTTCAAATTTGATTAATGGACGTTAGTTAATGCTGACGTGGCGCTGACATGACAATAAAAAATTCACGGGTTGAAATGAAATTTTGATACTCCCTCCGTCCCATTCATTTCTATACACTTTCCATTTTGGGATGTCCCATTCATTTCTATACATTCCAAAAATAGTAACTTTTAATAATATAAAACACTATTACACCCAGTACTTTCTCCACTATCTTTATTCTATAACAATATAAATCAATATTACACCCACTACTTCCTCCACTATCTCAAATCTATTATTAAATATTGATAGGTCCCACCACTTTACTCAATTTTCATCTAATTTTACTCATTTTTATATCTTTTCTTAGTCTACGTGCCCAGTCCCAGTGTATAGAATTCACTGGGACGGAGGGAGTATGTTAATCTACGAGTGATTACAAGAACACTAGTGGTGAAGGTTTTCGATTTCGAGTTCACCAACGTATAGAAATATGCACTTTAATTTCAAGAACACGGAAAAGAAACTTACTAAAATCTGCAAATTTCCAGATGTTATTGAACTCGAAATTGAAAATTTTCATCACTCATGTTCTTGTAATCAATCGTAAATTAACATATCAAAATTTTATTTCAATTCGTGAATTTTTGATTGCCACGTCAGCATCGACTAACGTCCGTTGATAAACATAGACAAAAGGATGCAAATTAGAAAAGTTTAAATGTTTAGGGATCGCAATATTAACAAAAATAGTTCAGGGACCTAGACAATAAAAGGCCACATTAGAATTAATTATCCCTATATTAAAAATATAAAAATAAAGTAAAGTTTGATAAATAATACATTTGAATGATGATATTAACTTTTATCAAATAAAATTACAAAAATATAATAATTAAGTTCTTAAAAAAGTATATCCGACCAACTTTTGACTTTAACCTGTTTTTTTAATTTTAATTTAATTTCTGACTTATTACATAAACAGATATTTTTTAACTTAAAATCAAAAATCAATTTAAGCTACGATTTTAAATCTCAGCCAAACGGCCTTAAGAGCAGCTCCAGCGCGGGGTCATTTCCCACATTGGTCCCCGTGAAATGATATGGGCCGTGTATTTTACATTGGAGTGGAACAAAAGAAACCGGGCATGCCCACCCTGATGGCCATGACCATTTGTTTGTTTGTTTTTTATTATTTCTCTTTCCGATGCATGCAATAAAGTAGTCACAAGTTCTCTTTTACTTTTATAACGTCTATTTATAACGTTCATTTTATTAACGGTAATAATTTTTTCGGGTTAAATATCAAAGTGGTCACTGAAGTGAAGACCAGATCTCACTTTCATCACTTATCTCAACGATGTATCACTTTAATCACTAAAGTCGTCATAAATATCAAACGGATATCTCTAAATATGTGTTCGAAAACTAAAAATAATTTATATCGAGTTCTACACATATTTCTTGAATGCTACCGCAATCAAATGAAAAGTTGTGAACTCTAGTATTTATGATATTATATTTAGATTTTAAAAAAATTATTTACTATTTATTTTTAATTTTATAATTATTTACTTTGATTTAATTAAAAATAAATAGTAAATGAATTTTTTAAAATCTAAATAAATTATCTGAAATACTAGAATTCATAATTTTTCATTTGGTTGCAGTAGTATTGAAGAAATATATGTAAAACTCGATAAAAGTTATTTTTACTTTTCGAACACATATTTAGAGTTATTTGTTTGATGTTTATGATAACTTTAGTGATTGAAACGATACCCCGTTGAGATCAGTAATGAAAATGATATATTGTCTTCACTTCAATGACCACTTTGATATTTAACCATAATTTTTTCCTATAAATATCAAATTCTCACACCCCATTATTCATACTCTTTACTCCTTAAAAATATTTAGATTTTTTTTTCTATCAATAATGTTTAAATTTAATGTTTTTGCGTGTGATGTTTTCAATTTAATGTTTTTAATAATATGATGCAATTTAATTACATGAACTATCTTTAATTTAATAATATTTTATAAATTTTCAAGTACTTTAATTTTATTATTACAATTTTAACATTGAAATAGAAATATAAATAATCATTTAACTAAAAATATAACTAATATGAATAAATTGGGTCCTACAAAATAGAGTAAGTGAGATTAGCATTGGAGGGGGCCGGTCGGTTTTCTTTATGTGCCCGGTTTGTATTACATGGCAACAGTGGAGCCCAGAAAAAATTGAAATGGGCGGCCATGCACCGGAGATGCTCTAGGGTCCATCACAGCTAGAAAATGTGAAGAAATGGAATATACATCTACATGAATATATCAGATTCATACAACTAGAGCTGGCAATTTGATACACGATACGTGAACACGGTACGAACACGACACGGATAATTAGTGTTTGGGTGCAAAAATTTGGTACACGAACACGAAAGTACACGAACACGAAAAAACACGAATATAATTAGTGTCGGGTTTGGGTTTTCACAATAGGTACACGACACGAAACGAAAGTACACGAATTAATGAAGTAAATAAATAATTTTGAAAAATATATATTATTTATATTATTGCATATTTAGAAAATATATAAGGAATTACATATGAACAATAAATAAAAGTTTCATGACTAATTAGCAGTAAGTTATACATTTATATATAAGAAGTATACATTTATATAAGTTATATTTACAAATATTTGTAAAATTGTATGTATTACATATTTAATACACATTTCATAAAAAATTACATAATTAAAATAGTTTTATAATATATAAATTTTAATTTAATTTAATTTATATTTTTGTTTAATGTACACGAATACGACACGTAAAGTACACGACACGTTTTGAATTGGATATGTATTTCAAATTTAGTACACGAATCCAAAACGGGTCGGATATGAGTTTTACATTAAGTATATAAAAACACGAAAGTACACGACACAGTCCAATTGTCAAGTCTACGTACAACTGAAAACATGTCCTACTTTGTGGGAAAAAAAAAAAAAACATGTCCTACTTCCTTATCCAAATGTCTGTAAGAGTTGTTTGCAATAATTATTAGGTAACCCCAAAAGCATCCCCTACACTAGTAGAATATTTCTTGATTGTCATCATAATAAAAGTCTCCTTCCAACTATACAAAAACAAATGCAAAGTTGCAAACCCCATTTAAATCAACTTTAAACAAGTTGATATTTGGAGCCACTGTTGATATTTGACCGACCCCCCCCCCCCCCCCCCCCCCGGCTCTACTTGCACTTGCAGATCATCATCGGGATTATCTTTTCACTCATATTTAACTACCTTCACTTCTCAATCGTAAATTCGTGATCCGTTAATCATAATATTTTCCCTAATTTCATTAATATACAGGGTATATTTCAGAAAATACTAGTGTCTGTTTAATTAATTTTCGTGTGGGCATACTGTGATATACATATTGATTGATAATGTTTGATGTTAAAAAAAAGGAATAAAATAATTCAACTCATTCATCACATCATTTCAGGGTAGAACCAGGATTTTGATTCGAGGGAGACCAGATTATATTTAGGGGGATCGATCTAAGTTATTTCAAAAAATTTCAAAATTGTACCTTAAATTTTTTGTGATTTCAGACAGTTGACCGAACCAGTTCGAATATTTTTATATATGAACTAGTTTATTAAGCCCCGCTTCGCAACAATTTTATAATAATTTCTCTATATTTTTTCAAAAAATATTCTACAAAATATGTTTTTAAATAAAATAATATTTTTAATATAAAATTAAGTTTTTTTTTGAATTATATATAAAATTTTGTTTTGAATTATATATATATATATATATATATATATATATTAATATAAAGTTCTAGATCGTTCAATCAAAAATTATAGTTATACCTTCAGAGCTATTAAAATCTTCACTATCTCCAAATCTACTCACAGTAAGAAAAAAAATCAAAAAATATGAACAAACATCGTTTTTGTTGCTGGGAGATTTTTTTTATTAATAATGATCTCTTTTTGTCAAAACAAATAACAACAAAAACAACGACCTCTTCCTTTTCAAAAATATAAAAATTAATGACCTCTTCTCAATGTTTCTCACAAATATTCAATAACTTTAATCTTGTACGGCTTTTGTTATAAATGCACCCACTTATTGAATTTTATTAAAAATACACACACTAAATAAATTCTTCAATCGAATAAATCTTAACATGATATTTTCGAAATACATACACTATAAAATTCTTAATATACTATTTTTATCTTTGAATTTTTGTGTATGAATTACAGAAAATATCTTACTAAAAGATATACTATTTTCTCATAAAAATTAGAGCAATAACTATCTAAATGTTAATAAACAACGATAAAATTTGTTTTTGAAGACACGATTAATTCTCCATTTTTGAGTTAACTTGTATACAGGTGTATCAACTTTTAACTATAAATTCAAAACTAATAACCTACACACATAAACATATAAATCAATTCACAACTGAATGTACATGAAAATCACCTTGCTCGACCAATTATTTTAACTGATTAATTGATGAATCCCCCTCCTTATTAATCCATTTCTTGACTCAATCAACACTAATAACAAATAACTTGTCATGTCAAAGATTTTATTATGATCATGCATTAGGATACAAACAAACGTAATAAGATAAATAATATAAAGGAAAAAGTCTCATGCTCATGTACTGATATACACACTTTTAACATGAACAAACAAAAAAAATAAAGAAGAAAAATGTTGATAACAAAAATTGTAGTAGACAATTAACATAGTTTAGGTGTATATTTATACTACTAATTAGCTGTTTGTATGAAATTATTAAAGGTAATTAATTATTTACCAAGTAATTACTTAATTTCTTATGTAAGACCGATCTAATTTCTTAACTTCTTATTTAACAAAATGATTCTGTATTTTTTATTATATTACATTAAAAAAGAAAGTTTAGGAGAACAGAATATTAAGATGATAATTTCATTTGAAAAGAATATTATGAGAATATCTAGATAATAATAAAGGGAAGTTCAAAATAATGTAAAGTAGTACACTTTTTTCTAATTTAGATATTTTGAAGACAAGAATATTATAATTGAATATTTAATTTCCTCCATTAGTAAACATCTATTGTATAGTTACTTTCCCCCTTAGTAGAGATTTTAAATACAAGAATATTATATTTACTTTCCTCCATTAGTAGAGATTTTAAATGCAAGAATATTAAAATTGTATATTTAATTTCCTCCACTGGTAAATATTTAAAAGGCAATTGAGATTTTTTCTAATATTTGGTATTAATTACTTAATTTCTTATTCAAGACCGGTCTAATTTCTGGGGGTGAATGTATAGTTTGAATGTTTTTCGATTCTTGAAGCTAAGATCTGTATTAGATTGTGTATGTATGAGAATGCGGAAATAAAATAAACATAACACACACAATCACTTTAATCTACTTTGTATAAAGTAAATCAAATACTACAGCTTCCAAAATTTCACAAGTGAAATTCTGGCTTCTAAACAAGAACAGTGGTTTCTTGTTTTCTTACAGAAAAAAGAGTGCTTGATAAAATCTATGTGTATCTCTTTTACAGCTAACTATAGGGTGTGCACAATATATAATGTCTATACAAACTGGTGCACACACCTATTTACATAGCTACCCCTAACTGTAACTCCAACTTGTTTTTCCATAAGAGGTTAACTGTGTCAGGAAGGACCACTTGTTTTCTGTCGTCCTTTCCCTTATCTGTAGCTGCTTGTCTCTATTCTTTCTCTCCAAGTTTTGCTGTAGATTTTTACATTCTAGGTGCAAGAAAATTACTAAGCTCATTATAACATTGAGCATACAAAATAGAACTAAGTACATGAAAACAAGACAAGTACAATAGAGACCTATACTATACCCCAGTGATGAAATTCACTAAGTCATGTAGAGTGACATAGTCACAAGGTGTAGGCTTGTTAATAATGGTATTCAGACATGCCTTGAGCCTAACAATCTCCCCCAAATTGTGAGTAAGAAACTTAGGCACAATTTCATGTCTGATAACAAGCCTACCTTACATAAAAGGAATCATACTTCAGAGAAAATAACAGATGAACATTATGAACATAATTTGATTACAAATAGAAAATGATAGCTTACAGATGATTTTTCTGTTGCTGAACAACTTCAGATTCCATTTGCCTTTCTAGATAATCATCATAGACTTTCTTCTTTCTAGCTTCTTCCCTTCTGTTCATTTCTGAAATGGCTACAAGAATTTCATCCCTTATTGTCAATTCTTCCAAGAGAGGAAAGTCTTCTAAGTCTTCAACAACAGTTTTCAGAGCACTTTCCACATAAGAGTCCAAGAACTCCATCCTTATTTTGCTTATTGCTCCATTTTTGTTTCTGTACTCCACTACATAAGGATTGAGCTTCACTTTGCATAGCCCCTTCTTCCTTAACTCCATAGCCTTCTCTTCCATTTCTGCCATCTCCTTTTCTTTCTGAATTCTTTTCTCTTCATTCCACTTCCTTAGTTTTTCTTGATAATCATTTTGCATTTTCAAGTACCTGGCAATTTCTATCTTCCAAATTCTTTCTTCTTTTTCTTCAAAATTCAGCAAGGCATTGATCCTTTCTAGATCATAGATTGAGAAGTATTGTCAGCTTCCAGTTTTCATCTCTTTCTCCCTTCCATCAGTGTATTTGATCTCTAGATGATCTTGTATTACTTTGACTTCAAAGATCCTTTGAGCTCTCAGGAATGCTAGGGCTTCTTCATCATAGTCTTCATCCAGAGGAGGTACATTTAGCCCAATAACATTTGTGATCACTCCATTTCTCTTTGTTATCCTTGTTCTTTTGGCTACACTTTTGATTTTCCAGTGCTTCACTTGAGATAGCTTTCTTGAACAAGTAGATTTAGTCTTCAGTGCCACCTCATTTGGAAGTAACCTTAATCCTTTCCCTTTAATCCACTGTAGAACTCCACTAGTTGTGACTTTGTGGAAGTGTCTTTTAGATTTTACTTTTGTGGCTTCACTTTTCTTATGTGGCAAATCAGTTTCAGAAGCCTTGGTTTCAGATTTTGGAGGATCATTACTAACAGTATCCACCCTAGACTTAGAGTCTTGTTTTGTAGTTAAAATACTGCTAGCAATGTCCTTGGCTTGCTGATTTCCACTCTTTCTTTTTTCAGCTTCTTTCTATGAGTGTCTTTCTTGTCACTATCAACATCTTTAGATTTCTTAGATGATTTGCTCTTGCTGATTTCACTCTTACCATCCTTATCACTCCCGTGGTAACTCCTTCTTCTACCACCCTTATCTTCATCATCCTTGTCATCTTTCTTTTCTTTGCACATTTTGGCTGATTCAGGTATCCTGCCATAAGTAAGAAATAATTGCAGAATTTGAATTGTCTCTATTTCTTCTGCAGTTCCGAATCCCCTATTTTCTCTCAACATTTTAATCACCTGAAAAATCTTGTCTTTGTTCTTCATCTCCAAGTGAGTAGGAATCACCAATTGATCAATGAAGTTTGCCTTTGAGATGCTTTGGAATATTATGGTTCTTGGATTTGTGATGACCTCAGGCAATCTCAGGAATTGATCTCTTTTAAGTTCATCATATAGCCTTTTGTTGTTTTCCCCATTCTTCTCAATTAGCTCCAGAAGTGTATCCAACTCAGTATACTTCAGCTTCTCTAGAGATTCTAAGAACAAATGCCATATGCAATTGTCTTTGGCTATCATGATTATCTCTCTTTGATGGGCTCCTTTTATTCTCCTGACTACTACTGTAAAATACTTGATTCCTTCATTGAGTTTGTGTCTGTAGTTCAGGGTTTGACCATCTACACTGGTTTTGATGGCTTTCAGAAACTCCAGGAAGGCTTTATCATGATAGATGTTTGAGTTTGCAACTTCCTGTAGCTTGGCCTCAGTGATTATGTCAGCTTTTACTGGTTGAGCAGTTGATGTGATTTGAGGAGCATTGGTATCCATGTGCATTGTGCCAGGGTAGAATGTGGAGGTGACAGTACTTTGCTGACCATCTTTGTTGGTGACAGTCACTGTTGGAAAGGTAAGAGGATTAAGATCTTTTTCCTTAATCAGGATGCCCTTTTGCTTTTGCTTGGCTAAGGCTCCCTCTTTCTTCTCCAGGATAATGCTTTCATTTCCCTTCTCCCCCTTAGGCTTGATATAAGACAAGATGCCTTGGGCTTCACCAGGAATAGAAAGATTCATGCTCTTCATCATTGCAATCATCATCGGTTGCTGGACTAGCAGAATGTTTGAGGTTGCATTGCTTTGGTCATCCAGTTTAGAATTGAGCTGCTCCAAAGAGTGAGAAATACCTTTGTTCTCATATTTGAGCTCAGCTACCTCTCTTTCCAGCCTATCAACCTTGGAGAATAGTTGCTCAAACTTGAAGGAATTTAGGGATTGAGCCTTGAGCTTGGAAAAATCAAACTTTGTGATATCTGAGAGAGGTACTTCATCCACCAGCTTATCTCCATATTGATTCTTCCACATCACTGAAATCATGGAGTTTGAATTGATGTTGGATATCACATGATTTTCTAGCTTGGTAGACAGCTTCTTGAGATTATCAATGACCAAAGCTAGGGTGCAATCCATCCTGGTGACATTCTGAGCAGTCTTCTGAACTTCCTTGAGGATGCCATCTACCTTGGGAAAATCAGAAAGATAAGAATTCTTGAGCTTTGTCAATGATTGATCTGTTTCTCCCTTGATAGTGGAGATTTCTGATTGAAGACCATTCCCAAGATAGTGCATAGCCTTTAGCTGATTTTTATAGACCTCATTGACTGCATCATAGACTTCTGCAGGAGATAGACTTTTGGCATTGGACCCCAAAGATGTAAGGTAGTCTTCTCCGAGAAATGCAAGTGCATCCTTGAGCTTCACAAACCTCTTGGCATCTAACCAGGCATCCACATTACCATCATGTTGGGCCTCATCAATAATCCTATCTTTATGTGCTTCAACATCCTCCTTGTGACATAATAGAATTGCCTCATAGTTCTTGTTTGGGAGGCCAGCTGTAAGAAGGTGTTGAGCAATCTTTGAGAACTCATCAATCTGTGCCACATTTAAGCTTTGGAGGGCTTCTTCCGTCAATTGAGTGGACACATAGGATGATCCTGAAGGCCTGTCATGTTGCACAGACCCCAGCCATTGAGACAAAGTGGCCTGAGCCAAGTTAGAGCTAGTGCTAGGCACTTCTGTCACAAATGAGGGTTCTGCAACATGGATGAAAGATGTGTGAGTTTCCTCCAGCCTTGGAATGGCTGTAGAGTATGATGATGTCTCCATTGAAATGGGATGAGTTACAACATCATCTCTATGTTCCTGTGAAGGCATTTCCAAATCCCAGTAAATAACAATTGTAGAAGGGGGGGGGGGGGGTTGAATACAATTGTATAAGATTCTCGACTTAATAATTTATGTATCACAAATATGAAAGAATAATAACAACTTTATTAAATCTGATATAAAACTGTTACAAACTCTCTCAAGAAATTCTGATGTTCTTGAGAGCTTCTAGGTTGCAAAAATACTCGTGTATGTGATCGATATAAATCGAAACCTAAACTGTGTTTATATACTATACAACTTCTCTATCAATTACATGATAAGCCCTAATCAATTACAAAGACTGAAACCTATCATAAATTGATAGCTTCATTACTATATATAAGGAACCGACAAAATAAGCTTCCTTATTTAACTAGACTCATAAACCAACTTGAAATAGAAATCCTGATCAGCTTCCAGTCCTGATGATCAATCCTGATCCCAGTCCTGATATAGAAATCCTGATGATAATCCTGATACTGACGCATGTACAATACTGATGACCATGCAATACTGATGACGTCAGCAATCCTGATCAGTTGAGTCTAGATCCTGACGATCATTGAATCCTGATCTAACAATCTCCCCCAATCTTATACTTTGTAAAATAAAGTATAGATTTCTAAATTCAATGATGTCAAAAACTAATTACAAAATGTACAAGTATTTACAATAGCAAACTTATCTTCTCAGATTTTCTGGTAGAAAAAAATTCATCTTCAAGAAGCTTGACAAAAGATTTTCTTCCTTGTCTTCAAGAATCTGAATAAGTCTTTCTTTTAGATCTTTGAGTTCTTCATCTTCCTCATTTATCTGATAGATAGCTGCTCTGAGATTCTGTATGGAGCTTCTCTGTAGACTGTGCTCTTCAAGCAAAATATAAGCAATTTCCTTCCCATCGGGATTAAGATTAAGTTGAGTCATACCAAAAGTCACTTCTTTAACAGCAGTGCCCCTTTGCATTTCCACATCTTGACCTCTCTGATTTAAGTACATGGGAGTATAATCACCATTGAAATTTCTGCCTCCATCCAGTCTTCTTCTTATTGTTGCCAAAATCATGTCACTCCGTACTTTGCACACTTCATTCTTCCATTTTAACAAATAATGAACATATTTCAGTTCCTTTGTAGTTTTCACCAGCAAGTCTTGAATGGATAGAATCTTCACAGAACCATCTTTCATGAAGTAAAGAAGTTTTTCTTTCTTTTCAGAACCATCATGACAATCTATTACTATATCAACAGATAATAAATTGTTCAGATTTTCAGAAGTTAAAATACCTCCAATTTCAGTCAATGCATAAAGATCAACATGAGGTGTATTCAGATATTCAGCATCCCTGTGTCCAATACCTCCTCTTGAATTGTTTGCCATTTGCCTCAGATTTGAGAACATTTGAAGCCAGAGTGCTTTTGATCTGAATGAATCAGAAAAATCAGCAACACTTGAGGCACTTGTGATAATTCCACCAGCCTGAAAATTGATAGGTCTATCACACCTAAGTGTGTAAATGTGTTTCCACTTCTTATCTTTTTCTTTCTCATAAGCATAACTCTTCTCTAGCTGAGGTTGTTGTCTTCTTGCATTTCTCCACAACCCTTTATTTGAAATTTTGAGTCTTTGCTTATAAAGCTGAAAATCTCTATTTGTTGACCTTGTTATTTTTCTTCTTCTGTCTTCTTCTTCTTCATCTACTTCCTTATTGTGAGAATCAACCATTGTAGAAAGAATTAATAAATCAACCTCTTGCAGAATTTCAGAATCATCAGGATCTTGAATATTGTTAGGAACAATATCAGGATTAGACTCTTCAATTTGATTTGCATTGCTGAGAATTGATTGTCTTAGTCTTCTTCTCAATTCAGGTTCTTCTTCAATAATTCCATCATCACCAAAAGTAGACCTGTCAGGAACTACTAGAATTTGAGTAGGTTCAGGAATTTCTTCAATTCTTAATCCTCTAGACCTTGTTTGTCTAGGCATTGGTTGACTTGATGAGCTTCTTCTTCGTCTTCTAACACCTCTCCTACCCCTGCCTCCTCTTCCTCTAGTAGGAGCAGGGTTATTAAAACTGTCCATCATTTCTTTTTGTTGAATTAAGAATTCTTCTTGTGAGATATCAGGATATTCTTCACTTGTTGTGGAGAGTGCTTTCCTTGAAAATAACTGTTGAACCCTCTTATCAGTATGATAAAGAGTAACAACATTTCCATCTCTTGTTTTGAACTTCTGGAATAGGTTAGCAGCATCTTCAGGATTTTCAATGAGAACATCTTCATCTCCTTCAGGAATTGTAGCAAGAGTTTGTCCATGACCAGGTGTAACAGCCCCAAATCCGGGGTCAGGGATTTAGGGTTGTCACAATCCATGTACTCCTTGCCTTACCTGTATTACTCACACCATTCATAATTCACCTGTTTATGACCCCACAATATATGTCTCACACACACACACACACAGGTTAGAGTCTCAGAAACGACACCATACAATAACTGCGGAATAAATAATTTTTATTACAATACCCAAATGTCTTTGAATCTGTTACTGATACAATTTCTACGTAGTGGTACATTACCAGCTTAGCCTTCTCATGCTCACAATCCTCTAATACCATTCATGTCTATACATAAGTTGAATACCAAAGCCGTAGCATGATTCGATTAGTTCGTACTACTCCCGGGATCACTGCTGAAACTGTTTATGGAAACGCCTTGCGAGGTACGTGCCGTCCCATAGGCATCCTGCTTCGCTGCTATATAATATATATAAAATAATAGCAAGAGTGAGCGATAGCTCAGCAAGGTAATGAAAGTATGGCATAATTCTGCCTTTAATTCAACCCAGAAATAAAGCTGGTATAAGACAATAACTTGTCAAAATATCTTGATACTGAAATCATTTTCTTATCGGAATGTATTCCAAAAATAGTACCATTGTGGTATTTCAAATATCATTTCATAATACTCTGCAACCTTCAATGTTTATACTATGAACAAAGTTCTAGTATAGTATAAAAGATGAAATAACAAGATACTCAGTATATCCTTTCTGTAAAATATCTGCTATATAAAATATAAGCAGACCATCAACATATACTTGAAAGATGAAGTTATAAGGAAAATATAAGGTTTCTGTAACCCAAAATCCACTTGTGCATATATATCCTTAATCAGGTTTTTATCAGAGTCATAACTCATAAGATAAAAGATGAAGTTGTAGGAATTTCCAAATATCATCTTTCATATCAAACATTTATCTCATATCATATTCTGGAAATAAAGACAAGGCAAAATATTTCCAATCCGCTTTCTGAACTTGAATAACTTGCATGAACTGGAATAAACTTGAGTAAACTTGAATAACTTTTCTTTTCTGGAAACTTGCTTAGAACATGTTCTCTGATAACTTGCATAAAACTGAATAACTTGAATAAACTTTCTTTCATGGATGATGAACTGTAGACGGAGATTCTGGGCGACAGGGATACCCCTACGATGATCAGTCGTCAGGCAATCCCCACTGCTGTTTTTCTACGTAGAAGGGAAAATAGGGTAGACGCTAACTGACCACTACCTCCCCGCCAATCGGTTGTAGGGGGAAGAGCATACCCATTCCTTAGGGGTACCCATTCCTTAGGGGCCTCCGATGCTCTTCTCTCATCCTACGGTCGGGCACTATCTGATAATCTAAGGGAAGTACATACCAGTTCACAGACTGTCAGTCTCCTCGTAATTCCCTTAGGGGACAGGTCGCCACTCAGTCCCTTACATATTCTCCGAGTTCGAGAAAATCCATAACTTTGAAACATAAAGTTCCTTTCCCTTTTTCCCAAGTATACGACTCCACAAAGTAGTCATATCTGGTTGGAAAGGAAAATTCACCCATATTTCCCAAGCTGATGCTTGTTCATGGATACAACTGATTTCACTGCTTTTACTCCTCGAGTCTTGAAAGAGTAATCAAAATCATTTTGATAGTTGGATACAAAGCTGTTAAATGAATAGTTTCGAAAAGATTTAGGACCGGGCAGTCCACTTGAAACAAACATTAAAATCTTGAGAAAGGTTCCATGTATCTTTGAAGTTTGAGCGAACATTTAAGTCTTTCTGAATATAGACTTAAACGGGAAATAGTTTTGGGAACCTTCTCTAATTATATTTATAATTGCCTGAGTAAAACTTTATTAGCTATCTAGGGTTTAAAAAAATAGTTTTCACAAAATACTTCCTTAAGAAGTAGGGCTTTAAATAATTAAATCAAACTATAATTAATAAAGAATATTTATTTAGAAATAATTCTCAAGTACTTTCTTATCAAAAAGGGTAGATAACAACTATTCATCATATATTTAAAATATACCCTTAATAGATTAAACTCCAAATGATCTTTAATTTGTAAACCACTTATCGAGATTAATTGTAATAACACAATAAAATAACCCTAGATAGCAACTGATACCATTCCCGGTCCAAAGTATAAATGCAGAGTATATTTCCCCTACTGAGGGTTTTACTTAGCACATCAGCTCCAAAATATTACTATATCCATAGCTTATAAATTCAACTTCATATCAATAACTTTTACTTAGCACCACAAGTATCATTTCGAAATCAGAAACACATAACATATATATCGCACTATCTTTTATTACCGTTACATCTATATACGATGTAAGGTTTGAAAGCATGCATCTATCATATGCATATACTATAATCTCAATAGTTTTAATACTATCACATCTATATACGATGTGAGGTTTGAAAACTTGCATCTATCATATCATATGCATCATCAGTATAATGTAATCTGAAATACAGCATGGGATTTAGAAAACTTGCATCTAATATATGTATACTTCAAAGTATGGTTTTAGAAACTTGCCTGATGCTCGAGAAGTGATAGAGGTTCGCGACGATGCCGGACAATCTAGACAAAGTCAAACGAAAACACACGGTTAATCCCCTCGATAAACCACTTATAACTCAATGCTTAAACACGTAAGCGAAACACAACCAAGGCATTACTTGCTCGCTCTAGCGTCACACTAAGTCCATGTTATTTGTCAAATACTTATATCACAAGTTTGGTTTGAAATCCATTCTCAAATCCAAGTTATACTTAACCATTTGGAACCTTGGTTTCTAAGTCTCGTTTTCAGTGGTTTTCACTTGCGCGACCTCGACTAAAACATTTTTATAAAATCGAAAAATAATCTTTTTAATCCGAATCTTTTTCGTGAGCCTTCCTAACTGTCTCTAGTATTATTCCTCAAAGTTTCACATTTTAATATGGCTCCGAAAGTGGTCCAAATATAGCCTCAAAGTTGCTGAACAGAGATGAGTCATTCTTCCGAATGGCGTTTACTAAAACTCACTTTTCTCCTAAACCGTAAATCGTATAGACATGATCTTTATATCAAAACAAACCTTAAAACAAGACCTACATGTTCATGGTCATTTCTGTTCAAAAATATTACCAGACCAGTTCGTAATTCTTGCTCAAAACAGCCTTAAATCAATTGGGCATTACGACGGCTATAATCGTAACGTTTTCCATTTTCAAAACACACTCAAATCAATACCAAACCATCCCAAACTCACCATCCACCTTATACACCCTTCACTCAGTCAAATCCTCCATGAATAATCACAATAAATTCATAACCCATTCTCCAAACTCAACCAACAATTCATCTAATTACTTAATCATGCTCTTAACTTTACATAAACATCAAAACCATTTCAAAACTCATATCAAACTCAAAGGGGCAGAGGTTTATACCTTCCTCCAAGCTTGCTTTCTGCCATACTCCTGATGTAGCCTTAGATTCTTGCTTAATACAACCTTTGGAAGCTACAAACTCATTATCAAAACAAAACAAAACAAGATACAAGTTACTATTCATCATCTTCTCCAACTGTTAATCACTGAATCGAATGGGTAAAACACAGAGGTGAAGCGAGCTCTTACCATGGTTGCGTAGAGCTTCTCGAGAGCTTCGATTTGAGTGGTGGATCGCCAAAAACCGCCGAGAGAAACTCAAGTTATGATCAATTCTTTCTCCACCATTTTCCTCCTCTCTCTCTCTCGGGTTTTCTCTCCAAAAAGGGGAAGAATTCTTCTTTTTCTTTTCTTATTTGACTACTAAAAGTGCTGATATTTTGTGGTTAAAAGGGGTGAGTCATCACCTTTAGTGCTTAGTCAGTGGACACGTGTCGCACATGCATGAGTTGGATAAAGTAGCTTTACTGATTCGTCTCCTTTCACATGGATGATCCAAATGTTGCATTCTCGAATTAATCTTGTTACATGTTACTTCCATGTCTATATTTAATCCTGTAAATATTGTCTTACTTCTCTTGAAACGATTCAAAATATTTTCTAAAGGGCGAATAAAACTCTATGCGGTTCTCGCAGTGAATAGTAACTATTCACTATTCACTTCCACAATCGAATCCTTAAATCGACTTTAATAAATAATAAAATTCCAAAATATTAAATCCTCCAATCCTCAATTTTAATATCTCAATTCTTGAATATAATAATATATAATTTGCTGCCCGGTCAAATACTGTACCAAAATAAAATTTGGAATTTCTGAATTCCGATCGTCTTTGCATTCACTTATTTACTCCGTAGATCACTAATATGACTTCGGAATATCCACACTACGTCTCGTACATAGGTGGCATGAAAAACTTTGTTAATCCTCAAAATCACTATTCATCCACAATCTTGTAGATCAATATCAATTCCAACGTTTCTTGTACTTAGAAAATGTTCTAGTGCTTTCTCAGGCATACTCTATCTTGTTTACGGAGTTGTCGGATGCATAACAGATATCGATTTGGATGACATGAAAATACTTTTCTTTCTTGGAATATTATATTCCCATTTTCCAGATAGATTGTTCTTATTTAGATGGTCAGTCCATCCCTTCTATTCACAAAGTACTTGTAACTGAAATCCATATTCATTTTATAATCTTGAATCTCAAAATCATTAATACATTGTGGTTACAACCACTAATCATTCATATATTCACTGATGCACTTTATCATAAAAAAAAAATTTAATTCTACCGAAAATTTCGGGTTCTTACATTCTCCCCTCCTTAAAAGGATTCCGTCCCGGAATCTGTCTGAATCAAATGGTGGTATTTCTCTAGTAATTCACCCTCTAGCTCTCAAATTGATTCTTCCACGTTATGATTTTGCCACATAACTCTGACGAACTTGATGACCTTGTTTTGGAGCACTTGTTCCTTTTTGATCTAATATTCCATTGGTTGCTCCACATAGGGTAAGTATGGTTGCATATCCACATGCTCGAATTCCACTATATGCTTAGCATTTGACTTGTATGGTCTTAGCATCGAAACATGAAACACGTTGCGGTCTTGTTGCAGATTCGGGTTAGTGCTAGTTCGTATGCTAGCCTTACGATTCGCCTTAAAATCTCAAACGGTCCAATGTATTTAAGACTCAGCTTTTCTTTCTCTCTAATTCTCATTACTTCTTTCCATGAAAATACCTTCCGCATTACAAATCTCTGACCTCATACTCTCTATCTTATTTGTACAGAAAATACACCAACATAAACTTGCTTGTCATTCATCAACATGCCATTTAGCTTATCAATAGCAGTACTATCTCTATACTCGCGGGCTTAGTCCGCATGCTTTCTCTGTCTGTCTTGGTTGTCACTAGCCGCTTTTTGGTGAAATCTTTTGTCCTTCTAGTTTGTTGGACTAACTTGGGTTTTGTGTAAAATCTCATCCTTTAATTCCCGATCATTCGGGATCCATCTCTGTCTCATTTTAATTAAGGGTATCGGCCACCACATTGGCCTTCCCCGGATGGTAGTGTATCTCACAGTCATAATTCTAGGTCAATTCTAGCCATTTCTCCATCTCAGGTTATCTATTATCGCGGGTAACTCAAAGCCACTTCATCACATTCCGTAAAATTTGTGGGTGCATTAGTCAACCCAAAATAACTTCGCTGAAAACTCGAAGTGTCTATTCCTGGTACGAATCGCAGTCTTGGGTATATCCTCAGATTTAACTTCCCACTGGTGATACCCAGTTCTTAAATAAATTTGGAAATACACAGCGTCCTTCCGCTGGTCACACAATCATTTACAAGGGTACCTATTTTCCATGTCGAACTCATACAACCCTCGAGGTTCGATACAAAATCTTGTGCTAACATTTTTCTCTCTTACAACAACACCGGGCTCTCCATGGTGGTACACTGGGTCTTATTACACCTTTATACAGCAACTCTTGTAACTGAGTCACTAACCCTTTCATTCCTATTATACTCTGAATACTCGGTCACAGTTTATGGTTTCTTGTTTTAACTCTTTGACTTTTATTTTCATCCGGGTCTTCATATATTTCTGAAAATTATTCCTTTATAACAACACACGCTGCACATCTTCCAAGTCACAATACCAGCTCCCTCTGACTCCAACGTCAGTAATTATCTTGCTAACCCAGAGGTAGTGTCCACTCGTAAACAACTCCTCCAAAATCTCAATTTCATTGTAGGGCATCCATCTAACACCGTTGTCACTGGAGTTCACGGCACATCGCTATTCCTTTCACATATCTCGATTGACACGCTTTTCATTATCATAATATTCTTGGGAGAATAACCAATTTCGTTGATATGTCACTAACAGTCTATTCGTCTTAGGGATCCGCTCCTGTCATAAGCAATTTCGTTGCGAATCTAATTCCTATCAGCGAATTTTGACTTATTTGACCTGGGTGGCCTCCCCTTAGAATTCAATGAGGATAACAAAAATTATGGGGCCTTGAAAAGACAGCTCCCATATCAAGGAAAACGTCACACACTGGTTATAAGTTTTAGGATAACCTCATAGGAGGCAAAAGAATTTACCGAGAGATCAACATGATCATTAGAACTTAATGTTGTGTGCCTCGATTGAGACATACTAAAGGTAATTAGCCTTCTTGTATTTCACAACTTACAAGTGATGGCGTCCCATCCGACTTCTATCACACAGACAGATAGTCCTTGTAGCCCCTATAAGTATAGGGTTGTTCGTCTCAGTGGAAGTTGAAAAGTATGAAAGCAATTCGATATCAATTTAATGATTATCGTCTTTAATATTTCTCAAAGGAACACCTTGGATTAAAATTGAACAGATTCCCAAAGGTGCGGTTTCCAAAGAATCGCAAAGAAAAGAATAACCAAAAGATACTGGTACTTAACAAACAAGTGGTGAGGTATTACCATAGGGTCATTCATTATTTGAAGAAAAGTGAAAGCTTAAATACATCATTTGACAGGGCTTCGAAAGCCTGAAAGTAGGCATTGTGATAGCCTCTGGCACAATTGAAATTAAATATGATTTAACACAAGTGTTATAAAACAGCTTCGAAGAGGGAATATACCCTTTATCAGAATTCTTTCTTGGAAAGAAGTCAAGATAGATCATAGATTGGGGAGGTACCCCACATAATTTGCAATTGGGGAGGGTACTACCAAGGTCTCTACGGATGCCTTATATTTCGGCTCCTCTGATGGATATTCGTTCAATTCTAAAGCTTTTCCTTTCCACGCACCCTAAGTTGTTCGATACTTACGTCATTGCCGACTTATAATAGTCGCTAAGAATTCAACCATCAACATTTGCAATCGCAGGGGGTTTTATTCGACTAGGCGCAAACATCCCAAGTAAACGTTCTGTTCCATAAGAGGACTTCGATACCGTTGTCGCCCATAGCAATGACAATTCCTCATGTCGACTGGGTAGTACTCCGGAAGATCGTTAGAAACTACAAGATTAAATCTGGTCTCTATTTCCATCATCCTTATACCCAGTATTCATTCTCCCATATCAATCCCGTGCGCTACATAAACTTAACACTTTTGGCACAATAGCCTTTTCATTTACATCAATCCCGGAACTTCTCAGTCCGTCTTGGTCCTTACATATATTTCGCCTTTACCGCCCCATCTCAACTTCATCATTTTATCTCTACAATCAATTAAAGCCATCAGGGTCTGTACACCAAACCACATAACGGCTATCTTATCCAATCCACATGGTTCGCTCTAATCTCCACTCTCTTTGGTGACATTCTCTGGTAATCAGAAAGACAAGGTTTGCCAAAAATTTACTGAATTCCCTTCCAAAATCAGGGAAATCAGAACCCACTAGTAATACTCGGATCTGATTTCCGACCTTTCTGTTCTATCCTCATAATTCCTTCCTGGTTTCTTGAGGGTGGTAAATCTCGTTCTCGATTCCGTCTTAGCGTGCTTGTCTTACAATGACATTTGCATGGTACATATAACCAAAATTTTCCTTGAGATAATAAAATTCCTCAATGATGTAATAGACACTATTTCCAGTGGAATCGCTGGTCGTGGGGGATTGAAACCTTGTAGCCAAAGCAATTCCTTTCACTATCCTTAGGCAACTAAGTACCCTCAATCGTTCGCAAAAATCTGAACACCTTGGTTCTCACGTATGCCGTCTCCTTATGGGCAACTGTAACCAACTACGAGTAATAAGTTTCGTGCAAGTCGAATCAATCCACTGATACTGACTGTACTGCCTCTACCTCTTCTGCTTGGAGACTCTACTCCACTTTCCTTGTCATACTCTTGATGAGTCATGAACGATCCTTAAACTCTCGTCTCGTCACTTATTCATCCCTTGAAGGTTTATCCTGTCTTATTATTAAGCCTCAAGTAACACACCACATCTTTATCAATCGGCACATTTTCTACAAGATTCTTCCTTTGACCCACCATGGGGTCTTCCTTTAGATCCTCCTATGGATCTTCCTTTATCGGGTCTCCGTCCATTTCAAGAAGCACATCATCCAATGCCTACTCGAAGGCCTCGGAATCTGGTATCTCGGAGTCCCATCAATCTATAACTCATACTAATCGAGGTGACTAGCCATGAAGTCTTAAGTCTGGTTTGATAGATCCTCCCATACAACTTTAATCCATTCAAAAGCTTTTGAAACCTACTGAACGTGTCATTTAGGGTTTCACCAGCTTTAAAATGAAAATGCTCATATTGTTGTATAAGGAGTTGCATTTTATTTTCCCTGACTTGCTCAGTTCCTTCACAGAGTGTTCTAACAGTATCCCATACTTCCTTAGAGGTTGTACAGTTGATAACATTGTCAAACATCTCTTGCTCCAAACCATTAAACAGAATGTTCATGGTCCTTTTGTCTTTATGAACTTCTGCAATATCTTCAACAGTCCATTCTGAGACAGTTTTTGGAATCTCTACATCAGGTGCATCATCTGGCAGTCCAACTCTAGAGTCAAGCTTCATGGGAACGTGTGGACCTTTCTCAATGCAGTCTACATACCTCTCATCCATAGACATGAGATGTAAATGCATCTTTACTTTCCAGTGAAAGTAATTGTCTTTATCAAGAACTGGTATCTTCACACCTGCATCCTTCTTCACCATGGTTTCTGTTTTTGGTCTTGATCTTTAAACTTCTTGTATGTTAGAAGCTCGCTCTGATACCAATTGTTATTCCCAAATGACCTAACAGAATTGTAGAAGGGGGGGGGGGGGTTGAATACAATTCTTGATATTTTCTTGAAACTAAACACTTTATGAAATTAAACTGAACTGAATAAATAAAAACACAAGATATAAATAATTCAGTTGGATTGTTTGATGATCCAACTGAAGTGTTTTTATTGCGGAAATAATCTGTGATACAAATGTTCACAGCTGCTCAGTTACAATGTTGTAGAGAAGAAAATGCTCTCAAAAATAGCTAATACAATCTATGTGTTTTTCTTCTCTCTCTCTAAAGTGACTGCTACACTTGGTTATAAATCCCAAGTTTACAATTCTACATTTGGTTAAACTAATGAATAATAGAAGTAACCATCAGTAGCTTGCTTTTCATTCCTTTTGTCCAATGGTCCTTGGAGATCTTTGCTTTTGTCTTTATGCTCATTATAATCATTCCCAAGAGCCTTATTGGAAATTAGAATGTTTCCTTATTTCCAGTAACCACTTTGATGGTTTCCAATGCAAAGTACACTTCCATATCTCCTTTTAGATCTGTTCAGTAAACTGTCACTATCACTTTGTCAACTGTTCAAAAAGCAACATTGATTCGTTGATAGCAAGGAGATGTGTTTCGTTGATAGCTTCATTCTTCATTCCGTTGATGGTGTTTCCCTCGTTTCGTTGATGGGTAAACTCCATACCGTTGACAGAGTAATCTTCATACCGTTGACATGTCTTCACTTAGGCAGAATTACAAGGCATAACATATTTACAATTAACCAACCTATTTTGCCTATCTAGTACATAGTCAACATGACTTAGAAAACCTATCTAAAACATATAATAGAATGCCTATCATACTGTGAAGTATTGTACAATGCAATTGCTACAACACTCATTTCGTTGATGAGCTTCCTGTCAACGAAACACTGCTAAGCATGCTATTTCGTTGACAGCTACAAAATTGACTTTACACAAATTCTACTAAGTGTTTTATGCTTATCATCAAGAACAACATATTCCTAACAATCTCCCCCAATTTATGACTGATAGAATAACAGCCATAAATCAAGAGACTTGATGATAACAAAAACACTCAGATACATCATAAATTACAAAAGTAGAAAATGTATTAAGCTTCAAAACTTTATAGACAAAATATAAGACTTACAAGACTAATGCCCACAAGTGCTCCTCTAGTCTGAGCAAATGTTTCATCTGTGACTTCTTTGTGGCATAGTCTTCTTCCCTCTCTTGGAGTTGTTTTCCTCAATCTGGACCTGTAGTCTTCTGTAGAAGATTTTCTCCTCTTCATCTTGATCACCAAGCTTGGATTGCATCAGCTTTAGAGTTTGATTAGATGCCTTCTCCAGCTGGTCTTCCATTCTGAAGAATCTTCTGCAATTGTCCTTGTCCTTAAACTCCATCATCCAATAAGGTTGAAGATGGATTTTCTTTCCTGTTGAGGGAACTCTAAGTATCCTTGGAAGAGCCTCAGGCTTGTTCCAGCTAGCCTTTAACTGACAGATTTTGGAGACCACCTCAGACTTGGCTGTTTTGGTGAAACCGAAGTCCTTTTTCAAGCATCTAAACACTGAGAGTAGTGTTTGATAGTCTTCTCCTAAAATTCTGTAGAGAGGCCACACTTGTTCTCTACCACCCTTGAATGTGAACACTAGTCTTTCAGGCAACTTTTGAGAAGCTGCAATTCCCCTTACTTCCACCAGGTTGTCTAAGTCAAGATGTAGACTGGATTCTTCCCTGATGTCAGCAATGTACATGCAGTCCTCTGGGTTTGAAGGGGGTTTTTGAGATTGTGGCTTTCTCACAAAAACAGGCTTTGCTTTGACAGGCCTCTTCTTTGTCTTCATTGGTTGGTCCTTTTCTAACAGGAACTTTGGAAAGTATGCCTCATCAAAATCAATTGGTTCCTCTTTTGGCATGATTGGTTGATCATGAAAATTGACAGGATGTGCAGGATCACAGGCCAACTTTCCCTCAAAAACTGGATTAGCAATTGTTGGAGGTGCAATAGGTATAGAAGAGTCTGATGCAGTACTCTGAGAATCAGCACTCTCAAAGTCTATGTTTCTCCTAGCTCTCTCTTTGGGTTGCCTTGTGCTCTTCTTTGAACTCCTTTCCTCTCTAGTGCTTTCCTCTTGCTTCCTTTCTTCTTCATCTAGAGCTTGAGCTACTGCAAGAGCTTGCATAGCTGCTCTTTCTGATTCCTCAGCCTTGGCTTCAGCAAAGTTTGGATGACCAGCCCAAACACAGATTTGTTGTCCATTCCTGTAGACAATTGCCCTTTGCTTCCTTATCTCATAATTATTACTTTCCTTGCTTTTTGTGATGAGTAGACCAAGAAGCTTGTGCTCATCTGGATAAGGTGCAGGATAGAAAGTCCTTGCTATGTTTTTGCCCTTTGGTTTAGCAGGGGACTTGGGAGATAGGCTTCTTTGAATTGTAGCTTGTTCCACATCCCTAATGCATGAAGTTTGTCCTTTTTCCTTCCTTGGTCCTTGAGTGACTCCATGTAGAAGGGGCTCTTGGTGATAGAAAGAATTTGTCTGTGGCTCCCATTCCGTTGATGGCTGTTCCGTTGATGGATTTGAGTCCTTATCTTCAGTAATCTTCTTGAACTTTGCTTCTATGTTGGACCAATGTTCTTTGATTTGTTCTGCAAGTCTCATCCTCATAGAAGCTTCTTGTATAAGGTCAATACCATCCTTTTGCTGCTTGCCAAGCTCCCCCATTGCTAATGGCTCCTTTGGTAGGGAAATGGCTGGGACCATAACCTTGGTAATCTGAATGTCTAGCTCCTTAGATTTCTCCCCCTTTTTGTTATCATCAAAAGAGATGGCTGGGAGTCCTTGAGCTGCCACTAGCTGGGCCAATAGTTGAGTTTGTTTCTCCTGTTCCTTTTGCATCTGTGATAGAGTGGCTTCCACCTTGTCCACTCTAGAAGAGAGAGTCTTCAAGGAGGAATCCACTTCAGGTTCTTTAGAGAAAAACCTGTTCATCCTGGACACAGTGAGAAGAGGAAGCTTTTCATCTAGCCTCCTATCATTAGCAGCCCTAAGGTTGCTGATTGAATCCTTGATCTCTGTAGCCTCAATCCTTGTCTGCAACATTTGTAGCCTTTGAATTTCCAGAGAATCCATTATGGCTTTGTAGAATTTCTTGTCCCTTGCTCCTGCAGACTCATGAGCTAGATATGCTTCTTTGTACTGCCTTGTGATAGCAGCATCCAAATTGCTTCTACCATGCATATCTTGAGAAAGCCAGTTTGGTGTAGGAGGCACCACAGAAGTCCCAGTCTGTGTAGTAGTGGCCACCTGTAGAGTGTCACCAAAGCTATCCTCATTATCAGAAAAATCAAAGTCTCCACTTGCTTCAGCTCCTGGAGGTAGATTGGTCAAGGCATCCTTTGCTCTTTGCATTGATGCAGTTGTGTGAATTAGTTGTAGTGACCTCTCTGCCTCCACATTGCCCTGTTGAGCCAAAATTTGATAGGCTGACACAGGATGAGTAAAGGTCTCAGGATCCAGGGAAATACTATCCAGAGTTTGCTGATAAACCTCTTGGAAAGTAAGTTCCCTTTCTCCCTCACTGACCTCCATTAACTCATTAGCAATGGCTGCTTCCATCCTTATTTCTCCTGTAGTCCCTTCTCTCTCTCCACTCTGTTCTTGCATCATGGGCTCCCCATGGCTCACACCTCTCACACCCTCACCTTCACCTTCTAAGGTGGAACTCTCAATCTCTCCTTTTGCCTGGCTGGAAGAAATAGCCAGCCTCTCACTCACATTCTCTCCTTTTGCCTGGCTGCAAGCCAGCCTCTCAGTTTCACTCCCTCTCAGTCCTAGAAGTGTCTCAACTACCACTAGATCATCTGCACTAGTTGTGGGAACAACTTGATTTTCAATTAAAGGTGCAGAGTGAACTATCAACGGAATGGTAGTTTGAACTGTCAACGGTATGGATACCGTTGATGGAGAAACACTTGTCAACGAAATAGACTGTTTCGTTGATGAAGTCAAGAAAGCACTTTGAGAATGAGAAATTACAGTAGAGTCTGTGGTGATTGATTTTAGAGATTGGTCCACAGATCCCCTTGCAATTTCAGGAAAAATTGGTTGATGGCCCAACAAATCACTTAGCAAGTGATGGCCACCAGCTTCAGAGTGGGGCTTCTCCAAGATTAGAGTTGGAGAATCAGGAATAGATGTATGGATCATGTCCACATCCAAAGATTGAGTTGGTGAATTTGATGGAGATAATTCAAGATTGATGTTTAGAGAAGAGGACTGTAACCCCAGAGAAATGATAGGGGTTACATCAAACTGAATTTGAGAAACTGGAAGTGTTGCTTCCAGTGTGTGTGCACCCTGTGTACCCTTGGACTTTTGCTTCACTCTCCTTTGGTATTGGGAAAATGTAGACTTTGGGCTTGAAGTGTCCCTTACCCTTTTGGACTGTACTCTAGGAGGAGAGCTTGTTTCAATAATCACATCCTTTTGGGAGGATGCAATTAGACTTGTGTTTAAATCCATGTTACTCATTGTGCCTTGTTGGGAAGACACAATGGGGCTTGGCTGGTACACACTAACCTGTCCTTCCTTATCCTTGGGGTTTCTTTGATGTTCACCCCTTCCCTCACCTCTCACAACTCCAGACTCACTCCCCTTAGGTTGTGTGGTAGTTTTTACAACAGGTGCCTTTTGAGAAGCACCTGAGGTTGGCTTGGAGGATTTCTTTGTTTTTGGTTTTGTTGCTAGGGTAGGAGCCCGTTGGGTCACAGCTACAGACTCCATAGCAACATTGGAAGGTAAAACAGTAGAGGTGTTAGCTACACTAACAGGGATAGTAGTAGTTACCTCAATGATTGGCAGATACACCACTGAAACATCACCATTGTGGTTCAGCCTCAGTATGTCTGTCAATACTCTCTTTTCTTGCACAAAGCACTCGAACCTGGCATTAGGGTTAGAGATAACTAATGGTGCTGGACTAACATGGTTAGCCAACATCATCAGAAACCTAGCATAATAGATATTTTTCTTCCTATTTGCTTTGTCACCCAACTTAGCACCAATTTCATACATAAGTTGGGTGCTAAAGTTGTGATATCTATCATTTAGAAGCATGGTTAGGAGAATTAACATAGAGTTAGTTAATGCATCAAAATTACTAATCTTTCCAGAAAAGACCTTAATGAATGCATCAGCTAAATAACTGTATTCCCTAACCAAACCTCTCCTAATTATTCTACCCAGATTATCAGTAGGCAAAGAGTAGTTTATAGAATTTAACATGGTAGTTATTTCAGTGTTAGTAGGCAAAGCATCACAGTTATTATCAGGAATATGTAAACATGCTTGCAAAACACCAGAATTAACTATGTACTCATTACCTTGAAGAGTGAATTTTAGTGTGCAGTGTGTTCCACTATACTCACATGAGGTCCAAATTTCCTCGATTATCTCATTGTAGAGTGGTGTAGAGTGAAACATTGCATAGCTCAACTTGCAATTCTTCATGAAATCCATCATTTTGAAGAACAGTCTGTTCGGGTTTTCCTTGACAACAAAAGGGATGGAGTTGTTCTTCTCATAGATGAACCCTCCAGCAGACATAAGCTTGACTATAGGTGCCATTGTTGATTAAAGGAAAGCGTCGAACTGAATTGCTTGTTAGAGAGAAGAAGAGAGAAAAAGCCTTTGGAATTTTTGAGAACAGGTAAAAAGAAATAATGAAAATAAAATTTCTTAAATACTCCCCCAAAAATTCTCAGAAAATGAATCCAATAATAAATGTAAATTACTGGATTGGCTTAAAAATATAACCGTTACTCTTAAAGTATTACCATGATTTATACTTACAGGGGTGTATGCATAGATCGTGGTAAAAGACGTGTCAATTTTTTAACGGTTCAGATTAAAAGCGCTTTATATCAACGAATCAGAATTGGGCGTTTAAGGTCCCGTCTATTTCGTTGATAAAAATTGCGTTTCGTTGATACAAAAGAACTATCAACGAAACACCCAGAAAAAGTGCTAAGACTGTCAACGAAATGGTGCATTCCGTTGGCATAGTAATTTTGACTTAGACAAAATTTTACCTTTTTCTGAGAAAATTCATTCACAAAAAAAAACATAGCAAATTTCTGGCTGCATTTTAACTTGCAAATATCTCAAAAATAATTAAGAGAAATTTAGCATACCTAGCTCACTTACTAATCTTGAGAATGTTGATTCATCAAGTGGCTTGGTAAAGATGTCTGCAAGTTGTTGTTCACTTGGAACAAAATGTAACTCCACAGTACCATTCATAACATGTTCTCTAATGAAATGGTACTTGATGTCAATGTGCTTGGTCCTTGAATGCTGCACTGGATTCTCAGTAATGGCAATGGCACTAGTGTTGTCACAGAAAATAGGAATTTTCTCAACTCTTAATCCATAATCAAGTAGTTGGTTTTTCATCCATAAAATCTGTGCACAACAACTTCCAGCTGCAATATACTCAGCCTCAGCTGTGGAGGTAGAAACTGAGTTTTGTTTCTTGCTGAACCATGACACAAGCTTGTTTCCTAGGAATTGACAGGTTCCAGTTGTACTTTTCCTGTCAATTTTACATCCTGCAAAATCTGCATCTGAATAACCAATTAGTTCAAAACCAGATTCTCTAGGATACCAAATGCCAAGGTTTGGTGTTCCTTTGAGATATCTGAAAATTCTTTTAATAGCAACTAAATGGGATTCTCTAGGATCAGCCTGAAATCTAGCACATAGACATGTAGCAAACATAATATCAGGTCTACTAGCTGTTAAATATAAAAGTGAGCCTACCATGCCTCTGTAACTTGAAATGTCCACAGATTTTTCCTTAGTATTCAATTCAAGTTTGGTGGCAGTAGGCATGGGAGTTTTGGCAGGAGAGCATTCCATTAGGTTAAACTTCTTTAATAAATCATGAATGTATTTTGTTTGACTAATGAAAATGCCTTCATTGACTTGCTTTACTTGAAGACCAAGAAAGTAAGTTAATTCTCCCATCATGCTCATTTCATACTTACTTTGCATAAGCTTGGCAAACTTTTGACAAAGTTTCACATCTGTAGACCCAAAGATTATATCATCTACATAAATTTGAACAAGTAAAGTAGAGCCATTTACAACCCTGTGAAAAAGAGTTTTATCTACAGTACCTCTAGTGAAATGATTCTCAAGGAGGAACTGTGAGAGAGTGTCATACCAGGCTCTAGGTGCTTGTTTCAAACCATAGAGTGCTTTGAGAAGGAAGTACACATAGTCTGGAAAATCATCATCTTCAAAACCAGGAGGTTGACTTACATACACCTCCTCTTCCAATTCCCCATTCAGAAAAGCACTCTTCACATCCATTTGATAGACTTTGAAATTGGCATGGGCTGCATAGGCTAGGAAAATCCTTATTGCTTCTAGTCTTGCAACAGGAGCAAAGGTTTCATCAAAATCAATTCCCTCTTCCTGTGAGTAGCCTTTTGCAACCAGTCTAGCTTTGTTCCTTGTGACTATGCCATTTTCATCCATCTTGTTTCTGAACACCCACTTTGTGCCTATAACACTCCTGTCATTAGGCCTGGGCACCAGCTTCCAAACATTGTTTCTCTCAAATTGGTTTAGCTCTTCTTGCATGGCTAAAACCCAATCTGGATCTAGAAGTGCATCCTCAACTTTCTTTGGCTCATCTTGAGACAGAAAGCTACTATATAGACATTCTTCTTGAGTTGCTCTTCTAGTTTGGACTTTTGAAGAAACATCACCTATAATAAGTTCAAAGGGATGATCTTTAGTCCATTTCCTTGAGGGAGGTAGATTTGCTCTTGAAGACGTAGCTTCATGATCATGATTGCCTTGATTGGATATTTGTCCTTGAGAAACTCCCCCTGAGTTTGTTGTCCCTAAGTGATCACTTCTAGAAGTATTCCTATGACTATCAACGGTATGACCGTTTTGGCTGTCAACGAAACGCTCATTCTGACTGTCAACGAATCCACCATCATGACTGTCAACGAAATGACCATTTGGTCTGCTAGCTGCTATCCTTTTTAACCTTAATGCAGCAATTTCATCTTCACTGCTGCTTTCATCTGTGCTAGATACAACAACTTTAGGCTGTTTCTCAGTAGCCTTATCATGATTCACTTGATCTCCTTCCTTATTTTCAAAAGAAAGACTTTCATGGAAACCTTCATCACAGAGACCTTGGATTTTGAGATCATCAAACACAACATGTACAGATTCCATAACAATGTTGATTCTGAGATTATAGACCCTGTAAGCTTTCCCTGCTGCATATCCCACAAATATTGCTTCATCTGCCTTTGCTTCAAATTTCCCCAAATGCTCAGCTTGATTTCTCAGAACAAAGCACTTGCATCCAAAGACATGAAGAAAATCCAATAGTGGCTTCTTTCTTTTGAGTAACTGATAAGGGGTCATTCCTTTGGCCTGATTAATCAAAGAAATATTTTGAGTAAAGCAAGCTGTGTTAACTGCCTCAGCCCAAAAATATGTAGGTAACTTTGATTCATCTAGCATTGTCCTTGCAGCTTCAATAAGTGTTCTGTTTTTCCTTTCAACTACACCATTTTGCTGTGGTGTTCTTGCTGCTGAAAACTCATGCAAAATACCATTTTCTTCACAGAACATCTTCATGCTTGAATTCTTGAATTCTGTCCCATTGTCACTCCTAATCCTTCTTACTTTGAAATCAGGATGATTGCTTACCATCTTGATGTGATTGATAATGATTTCACTTGCCTCATCTTTAGAGTGCAAAAAGAAAGTCCATGTAAATCTAGAAAAATCATCAACAATCACAAGACAGTATTTCTTCTTTGAGATGGACATAACATTTACAGGGCCAAATAGGTCCATATGAAGCAATTCAAGCTGCTGGACAATTGATGACTCTGTCTTGCTTTTGAATGATGCCTTCTTCTGTTTTCCCTTTTGACAGGCATCACACAAACCATCCTTGGAGAACTCCACTTGTGGAATTCCTCTAGCAAGATCTTTCCTCACCAAATCATTCATAACCTTGAAATTCAGATGGGATAACTTCTTGTGCCATAACCAACTTTCATCCTTGCTTGCCTTGCTGAAAAGACAAGTGATGGTGTCTGAACTTGTGCTACTAAAGTCAGCAATGTACACATTCCCCCTTCTGAATCCAGTCATTACCACATTGTTGTTTCCTCCTTTAGAAACAACACAGGCTTCTCTAGAAAAAGTAACAAAAAAAACCTTTGTCACAAAGTTGGCTGATACTAAGCAAGTTGTGCTTAAGACCATCCACCAATGCAACCTCATCTATGATGACATTCTCTTTTGAAATCAAGCCATATCCCTTTGTGTAGCCTTTGCTGTCATCTCCAAAAGCAATACAAGGGCCAGCTCTTTCCTGAAACTCTGTGAGCAGGGTAGAATCACCAGTCATGTGTCTTGAACAACCACTATCCAAGTACCAAAGATTCCTTTTGTCTCCCTGCACACAATAAAACCAAATCAAGTCGATTTTGGTACCCAAGTTTCCTTGGGTCCTGTCTTGTTAGCCTTTGCATTCCCTTTTGTACCATTTTTCACTTTGGGCTCAGATTGATTCAAATCAATCTTTACCCTTGGTGTTGATTTCTGAGGGTTGCTCATATTTTCATTCATAGCATGCATAGTTGGAGGAACAATCATGTTATTCATGTTCCATGGCATTTGTGGCATGTTAAACATATTCATGTAAGGATTAGACACAAATGGCATGCTAGCATATGGATTCTGAAATTGTGCATATGGAGCAAACATGTTAGACATAACAGGCATTGTAGGCATGGAACTGTTCATTGCAGGCTTGGGCATTCTTACATTAGGGGTTTTCTTAACAGATTTGCAGTTAGTAGACAAATGACTAACACTTCCACAATTAACACATGTCTTTCTAGGAGCATATTTATCAGGTGTGTAATTGTTGTGTTTGTTAATTCCTACTTTGCCATTCCTGTTATTCTTTTTATTTCCCTTAGCCTCATTATGAACTTTCTCTACCTTGTCTTTCAATTGCTTGTTAGACAAGTGACCTACATTAGCTCTCTCAACAGGCTTCTCAATTTTCTTTAAAATACTAGACTCACCTTGAACAAAGTTCTTGGTGACAGGACCATACTTGTCATTAAGTCTAGTGAGTTTATCTTTTCTTTTGTCTGTCAACGAAACAGCCTGATCGGTTGATGGTTCATGTGTCAACGAAACATTGCATTCCGTTGACATATCAACCTTCAACAAATGATCATTGTTGTTTGTTGACTCTGTTCCTGATTCTAAGGTTTCACCAACATACCCTAGCTTCTCTTTGTTCCTTTCCCATGATTGCTCACAGAAGGATTCCACGCCTTGAACATTAATTATGTTGGTAGCAACATTCCTGGCATCCTTCCATTTTGCAATCACACTTTGTTCTATCTCAAGTTGTGTTTTAAGAATTTCTTCCCTTTGTAACACGTTCTCAAGTTCCTTCTTAGCATCCCTACTAACACATCTCATTTTCTCAAATTCAATGAGCTGTGCTTCTAACATTGCATTCCTATCACTTAAGAGCAGATTGGTCTCTTTTATTCTAGAATTCTCTTTAGTAAGTGATTTAAGAGTAACACGCAAATTATATAATACAGTAGACATTTCATTTACTGCACTGTCGCATTCCTCTTTAGAAAGCTCAGAAAGATTAGTAATTGTTACCTGGTTGCTTGAGGAACTTGCTTCCTGCTCATGATTGTCAGCCATAAGAGCCAAGTTGACATACTCAACATCATCATCAGAATCTTCACCATTACCAGCCCAATCATACTCCTGAGACATGAAAGCCTTTTCTTTTTGTTTGAGAAGTTCAAAGTATTTCTTTTTATAATCAACAGGCTCAAATTTCCTGTTGCCCTTCTCAACCTTGGGCTTTCTGCAGTCTCCAGCAAAGTGACCAAGCATTCCACAATTGAAACATTTTGACTTAGACTTTTCAATCCAGTTTGTTTTGCTAGGTTGAAAGTCTCTTCTTGGTGGCCTTGCTTCTGAGTTTCTTTTGAACTTGAACTTGGAGAATTTTCTAGACAGAAAAGCAATGTGTTCATCAATCTCATCTAAGTCCTCCAAGTTGGCTGGTTCTGATTCTTCTTCTTCTGTCATCTTGTCTTTACCCTTGCTAACATCACTCCTACAACTAGATCGACTAGTTGTGGCCTTTGCAGCTTCTTTATTGTCATCTTCAAGTTGGTTCACTGATGCAATCAATGCAATAGATCCACCCTTCTTCTGTACCTTTTCAATTTCTTCATCTTGCTCCATTTCCAGCTCATAAGTCTTCAAGGTTCCATAAAGCCTTTCAAGAGTGTAGTCTTTGTACTCTTGAGTGTTTCTGAGAGAAACAGTCATAGGCTTCCATTCTTTTGGAAGAGCTCTAAGAAATTTAAGGTTTGAATCCTTGGTTTGATAGATCCTCCCATACAACTTTAATCCATTCAAAAGCTTTTGAAACCTACTGAACGTGTCATTTAGGGTTTCACCAGCTTTAAAATGAAAATGCTCATATTGTTGTATAAGGAGTTGCATTTTATTTTCCCTGACTTGCTCAGTTCCTTCACAGAGTGTTCTAACAGTATCCCATACTTCCTTAGAGGTTGTACAGTTGATAACATTGTCAAACATCTCTTGCTCCAAACCATTAAACAGAATGTTCATGGTCCTTTTGTCTTTATGAACTTCTGCAATATCTTCAACAGTCCATTCTGAGACAGTTTTTGGAATCTCTACATCAGGTGCATCATCTGGCAGTCCAACTCTAGAGTCAAGCTTCATGGGAACGTGTGGACCTTTCTCAATGCAGTCTACATACCTCTCATCCATAGACATGAGATGTAAATGCATCTTTACTTTCCAGTGAAAGTAATTGTCTTTATCAAGAACTGGTATCTTCACACCTGCATCCTTCTTCACCATGGTTTCTGTTTTTGGTCTTGATCTTTAAACTTCTTGTATGTTAGAAGCTCGCTCTGATACCAATTGTTATTCCCAAATGACCTAACAGAATTGTAGAAGGGGGGGGGGGGGGGGTTGAATACAATTCTTGATATTTTCTTGAAACTAAACACTTTATGAAATTAAACTGAACTGAATAAATAAAAACACAAGATATAAATAATTCAGTTGGATTGTTTGATGATCCAACTGAAGTGTTTTTATTGCGGAAATAATCTGTGATACAAATGTTCACAGCTGCTCAGTTACAATGTTGTAGAGAAGAAAATGCTCTCAAAAATAGCTAATACAATCTATGTGTTTTTCTTCTCTCTCTCTAAAGTGACTGCTACACTTGGTTATAAATCCCAAGTTTACAATTCTACATTTGGTTAAACTAATGAATAATAGAAGTAACCATCAGTAGCTTGCTTTTCATTCCTTTTGTCCAATGGTCCTTGGAGATCTTTGCTTTTGTCTTTATGCTCATTATAATCATTCCCAAGAGCCTTATTGGAAATTAGAATGTTTCCTTATTTCCAGTAACCACTTTGATGGTTTCCAATGCAAAGTACACTTCCATATCTCCTTTTAGATCTGTTCAGTAAACTGTCACTATCACTTTGTCAACTGTTCAAAAAGCAACATTGATTCGTTGATAGCAAGGAGATGTGTTTCGTTGATAGCTTCATTCTTCATTCCGTTGATGGTGTTTCCCTCGTTTCGTTGATGGGTAAACTCCATACCGTTGACAGAGTAATCTTCATACCGTTGACATGTCTTCACTTAGGCAGAATTACAAGGCATAACATATTTACAATTAACCAACCTATTTTGCCTATCTAGTACATAGTCAACATGACTTAGAAAACCTATCTAAAACATATAATAGAATGCCTATCATACTGTGAAGTATTGTACAATGCAATTGCTACAACACTCATTTCGTTGATGAGCTTCCTGTCAACGAAACACTGCTAAGCATGCTATTTCGTTGACAGCTACAAAATTGACTTTACACAAATTCTACTAAGTGTTTTATGCTTATCATCAAGAACAACATATTCCTAACATCAGGCAATCCCCACTGCTGTTTTTCTACGTAGAAGGGAAAATAGGGTAGACGCTAACTGACCACTACCTCCCCGCCAATCGGTTGTAGGGGGAAGAGCATACCCATTCCTTAGGGGTACCCATTCCTTAGGGGCCTCCGATGCTCTTCTCTCATCCTACGGTCGGGCACTATCTGATAATCTAAGGGAAGTACATACCAGTTCATAGACTGTCAGTCTCCTCGTAATTCCCTTAGGGGACAGGTCGCCACTCAGTCCCTTACATATTCTCCGAGTTCGAGAAAATCCATAACTTTGAAACATAAAGTTCCTTTCCCTTTTTCCCAAGTATACGACTCCACAAAGTAGTCATATCTGGTTGGAAAGGAAAATTCACCCATATTTCCCAAGCTGATGCTTGTTCATGGATACAACTGATTTCACTGCTTTTACTCCTCGAGTCTTGAAAGAGTAATCAAAATCATTTTGATAGTTGGATACAAAGCTGTTAAATGAATAGTTTCGAAAAGATTTAGGACCGGGCAGTCCACTTGAAACAAACATTAAAATCTTGAGAAAGGTTCCATGTATCTTTGAAGTTTGAGCGAACATTTAAGTCTTTCTGAATATAGACTTAAACGGGAAATAGTTTTGGGAACCTTCTCTAATTATATTTATAATTGCCTGAGTAAAACTTTATTAGCTATCTAGGGTTTAAAAAAATAGTTTTCACAAAATACTTCCTTAAGAAGTAGGGCTTTAAATAATTAAATCAAACTATAATTAATAAAGAATATTTATTTAGAAATAATTCTCAAGTACTTTCTTATCAAAAAGGGTAGATAACAACTATTCATCATATATTTAAAATATACCCTTAATAGATTAAACTCCAAATGATCTTTAATTTGTAAACCACTTATCGAGATTAATTGTAATAACACAATAAAATAACCCTAGATAGCAACTGATACCATTCCCGGTCCAAAGTATAAATGCAGAGTATATTCCCCCTACTGAGGGTTTTACTTAGCACATCAGCTCCAAAATATTACTATATCCATAGCTTATAAATTCAACTTCATATCAATAACTTTTACTTAGCACCACAAGTATCATTTCGAAATCAGAAACACATAACATATATATCTCACTATCTTTTATTACCATTACATCTATATACGATGTAAGGTTTGAAAGCATGCATCTATCATATGCATATACTATAATCTCAATAGTTTTAATACTATCACATCTATATACGATGTGAGGTTTGAAAACTTGCATCTATCATATCATATGCATCATCAGTATAATGTAATCTGAAATACAGCATGGGATTTAGAAAACTTGCATCTAATATATGTATACTTCAAAGTATGGTTTTAGAAACTTGCCTGATGCTCGAGAAGTGATAGAGGTTCGCGACGATGCCGGACAATCTAGACAAAGTCAAACGAAAACACACGGTTAATCCCCTCGATAAACCACTTATAACTCAATGCTTAAACACGTAAGCGAAACACAACCAAGGCATTACTTGCTCGCTCTAGCGTCACACTAAGTCCATGTTATTTGTCAAATACTTATATCACAAGTTTGGTTTGAAATCCATTCTCAAATCCAAGTTATACTTAACCATTTGGAACCTTGGTTTCTAAGTCTCGTTTTCAGTGGTTTTCACTTGCGCGACCTCGACTAAAACATTTTTATAAAATCGAAAAATAATCTTTTTAATCCGAATCGTTTTCGTGAGCCTTCCTAACTGTCTCTAGTATTATTCCTCAAAGTTTCACATTTTAATATGGCTCCGAAGTGGTCCAAATATAGCCTCAAAGTTGCTGAACAGAGATGAGTCATTCTTCCGAATGGCGTTTACTAAAACTCACTTTTCTCCTAAACCGTAAATCGTATAGACATGATCTTTATATCAAAACAAACCTTAAAACAAGACCTACATGTTCATGGTCAGTTCTGTTCAAAAATATTACCAGACCAGTTCGTAATTCTTGCTGAAAACAGCCTTAAATCAATTGGGCATTACGACGGCTATAATCGTAACGTTTTCCATTTTCAAAACACACTTAAATCAATACCAAACCATCCCAAACTCACCATCCACCTTATACACCCTCCACTCAGTCAAATCCTCCATGAATAATCACAATAAATTCATAACCCATTCTCCAAACTCAACCAACAATTCATCTAATTACTTAATCATGCTCTTAACTTTACATAAACATCAAAACCATTTCAAAACTCATATCAAACTCAAAGGGGCAGAGGTTTATACCTTCCTCCAAGCTTGCTTTCTGCCATACTCCTGATGAGCCTTAGATTCTTGCTTAATACAACCTTTGGAAGCTACAAACTCATTATCAAAACAAAACAAAACAAGATACAAGTTACTATTCATCATCTTCTCCAACTGTTAATCACTGAATCGAATGGGTAAAACACAGAGATGAAGCGAGCTCTTACCATGGTTGCGTAGAGCTTCTCGAGAGCTTCGATTTGAGTGGTGGATCGCCAAAAACCGCCGAGAGAAACTCAAGTTATGATCAATTCTTTCTCCACCATTTTCCTCCTCTCTCTCTCGGGTTTTCTCTCCAAAAAGGGGAAGAATTCTTCTTTTTCTTTTCTTATTTGACTACTAAAAGTGCTGATATTTTGTGGTTAAAAGGGGTGAGTCATCACCTTTAGTGCTTAGTCAGTGGACACGTGTCGCACATGCACGAGTTGGATAAAGTAGCTTTACTGATTCGTCTCCTTTCACATGGATGATCCAAATGTTGCATTCTCGAATTAATCTTGTTACATGTTACTTCCATGTCTATATTTAATCCTGTAAATATTGTCTTACTTCTCTTGAAACGATTCAAAATATTTTCTAAAGGGCGAATAAAACTCTATGCGGTTCTCGCAGTGAATAGTAACTATTCACTATTCACTTCCACAATCGAATCCTTAAATCGACTTTAATAAATAGTAAAATTCCAAAATATTAAATCCTCCAATCCTCAATTTTAATATCTCAATTCTTGAATATAATAATATATAATTTGCTGCCCGGTCAAATACTGTACCAAAATAAAATTTGGAATTTCTGAATTCCGATCGTCTTTGCATTCACTTATTTACTCCGTAGATCACTAATATGACTTCGGAATATCCACACTACGTCTCGTACATAGGTGGCATGAAAAACTTTGTTAATCCTCAAAATCACTATTCATCCACAATCTTGTAGATCAATATCAATTCCAACGTTTCTTGTACTTAGAAAATGTTCTAGTGCTTTCTCAGGCATACTCTATCTTGTTTACGGAGTTGTCGGATGCATAACAGATATCGATTTGGATGACATGAAAATACTTTTCTTTCTTGGAATATTATATTCCCATTTTCCAGATAGATTGTTCTTATTTAGATGGTCAGTCCATCCCTTCTATTCACAAAGTACTTGTAACTGAAATCCATATTCATTTTTTAATCTTGAATCTCAAAATCATTAATACATTGTGGTTACAACCACTAATCATTCATATATTCACTGATGCACTTTATCATAATTTTTTTTTTAATTCTACCGAAAATTTCGGGTTCTTACACCAGGCGTCAGGATTTGATCAGTCATCAGGATTTGATCACCTGTCAGGATTTGTTCTTCCGTCAGGATTTGAGATTGCACCAATGTTCTTACAGTCCTTATTCCAGAATCAGAAACATGAGTTGACTGCGTTGTTTGACTTTGAGAAGTTTGAATTGTCTTCATAACAACAACATCAGAGGTTTCTCCTTGTAGAACTTTGTCACCACCATCATTTCCAGTATCATCATCATTATTCCTTAATACTAGATCAGGTGTACATTTTGTAGAACTTACCTTCTCCCCCTTTTTGACATCAGCATTTGACAATAAATTCAAAATTAAGGCAAGAGAGGTTTGAATATCAGTTACCTTATAATCAAGAGAATCAATTCTGCTATTAATGGAGGTTTGTTCAGTAATGACTGACTTGACTTGGGATTCCACTATTCTTAGTTGAAGAGCAGTAGGCACCTTTGTGAAGTTTTGAGAAATATCAGTCCTCACTAATTCTGTAGCAGCCTTGACAGAATCAATTTCATGTTTGAGGCCTTTGGATAAAAGAGTAGTTGCCTTCAAATGATTCTTCAAATCTTGATTCTCAATTAATTTCACTGCATCATAGGCATGATCCAAAGCATAAGGAAAGCTAACAGATTCAAAAGATCTGTACCATGAATTGTTCCATTCATATTGTCTAAGTGCCTCAGCAAGAGTCATTTCAGAAGGAACATAAAAGTCTTGTCTGAGATCTTTTCCAGTAGTAGCCTTGCCAGCCATGAATGTGCTTGATGAACCAAAGTTGGTTCCAAGACTAGCTTTGATTGCAGTAGCAAGATGATCCTTCTCTTCATTATTATCATCATCACTATCATCACTATCATCAGCATCAGAATCATGAGTAACATTAGGATCAGGAATAGAAATACCTTTAAGTTTGTCCTGTGATGCTGTGATAGAGTCTATCATTGGTCTTGAGCTTAGTGGTTGTATCAGGATTGGCTCAGCATCAGGAGCACCACTAGCGTCAGGAGCAACACCGTCAGGATTTGATAAGCTTGCATCAGGATTTGATACTGATGGTTCTTGTGTAGCATGAGGTTCAGAAGATGCTTTAACACTTTGAGTTAAAGGTTCTTGTGTACTTCCCTCAGTGACAGTGTCCTCGACCAATCTTTAATTTGCACCAGAAACCCCTTAAGCATTGTCAGGAAATTCCTCAGAAGCTGTAGCTATATGGCATGCATCTTCACATTGAGAAGATGGTTCTTGTGTGGCTGGAATGTTGATGTCTTCATTCTCCCTTTGAGAAAATGGTTCTTGTGGGACCATTCCAATAGCTATGCCTTCACCCAAACTTTGATTGAGTGGTTCTTGTGGGGCAGGATCATCAGTAGCTGCTGAATCACATTGAGATTCAGGTTCTTGTGGGCTTGATCCTTTCAGCTTCTTTTGTCTATGAAAGACTATATCTTCTGCTTTCCTCTTCTTTTCCATGGGATGTGTAAACCCAAGCTTGGAAGCAGCATCACCATACTTCTCCCATGAAATATCAACATGTCTTTTTGTTGGAGAGTCTTTTGCTGGAGAGTCTGAGATAGAGACAATTTTTGGTTGTGCATCAGGAATACCAACATCAGGATTTGTTTGAGCATCAGGAATTGATGACTCATCAGGATTTGATGTCTGAATATCAGTATCCTTCATTTGCACTGTCAAAGGAATATGATACCCGCTCCTTGATAATTTCCTTTTCTTCTGTGACTTTGTAGAGACCACAACCTTAGTAGCAGTATCAGCAACTTCCTTGATTATTTTCATCTTGGAGGAGATAGGCATATCATCCTCAGAATCACTTTCATCTCTTAAAATCAACCTTCTTTTCACTGGAACATCCTCAACTCCCTTATCAAGAACAGTCTTTGCATCCTTCTTCACCATGACCCCTTGTACACCCCCTTGTTTCTTCTTTTTGGTGAGTGGTGTAGAGGAAAAATCCTTTGATCCTGATTGTCTTCCAGACACATCAGATCTAGCTGATTTCTTAGTTTTTACAACTAAAGTCTTTTGGGAGACAATATAGGTGGCTGGTAATTGTTTAGACTGTTTGGGAGGGATGCTTGTGTCAGGAACAAGGTGTGTTTGGCCTTGCCCCATAGCATCAGAAAGTGATCCATAATAAGTAGGCATTTTCTCTTTCAAGAAAAGCCTGGCCTCATCAGGAATAAAAGCATTGCCTTCAAAACCATTTGCCTTATCACTGTTGACTAAAGACTTAATGTTGTTCTCTGTAATTCTACAAATTGGTAGAATCATATCATTCTCAAAAACATTATCAGGACAGAAGTGATTAAAAATTAGCTGAAAAAAATCTAAGGAAACATACATAACCTAACTTATCTGACTTCCTATCACTTAAAGCTTTTAAAATAAAATTACCATAATCAAATACTTGAGAATAGATAAGAGAGTACCCAATCTTTAGTGATCCTGATGGAAGAGCATCAAAATTCGATGTCTTGTTCAGGAAACAGCGGCTTATGGTATCAAAGAAGAAGTTTCATTCCTTCTTAAGATTTGTCCTAAAGAGGTTGCCATACCTCTTTACCTCACCATTGTAACCCAATTTTGTAACAAACTCAAAAATTTCAGAGTCCGAGACATTATCAGAAACTTGGTCACCCAGAATTGTCAAGTGCAGTGCCGTTTCAACAACATCAGGCGTGACATGATGGGTAATTCCATTGAATTCAAATTGCATTAACAAATTTCATGTTTCCCCTTTGCCAAAAACAGCTGTGTTCCAAACCTGCATGACAGACTTAAATGAGACACTAACAGGTTCTGTGAGAGCATACTTCAATGGGCTTGAAGTTAAAAAATCCTGTAATTTGAAACTCAAAAGGCAAATCCTGATGATCCAAAATGGCTACAAAATTATTAGTGGAAAAAGTAACACCACTAATTACAGTCTGTTTGTTCATGAATGATGAAGACGTCATTAAAACAGAATAGAAAGCTTAAAAATTGAGATTTAGAAAATAGGGTTCTTGAGCACAGAGAGAGAAAGAAGATGAAAAACTGATGATGAGAGAGTAATCAGGAATTTTAGAAAATCAAATGTATTTTGTTAAAACAAAATATTACTCTCAATGACAGGTGGAAAAATATGATTTGTGCAAAAATGATTAGTGGACAAAATAACGACACCGCTTTTTATGTGTATCTATATGTATATATCTATCAGTGTGACACACGAGAACATACAGTTGTCCAATTAAAACTCAAACGTTTCTCATCAGTAACTGACGAAAAATCAGGCACAAATTAAGCAATGAAATATTGAAATGTACATCAGGATTGACCAGTTGACTTCCTATCAGGATTGTGTCTGTTAGATATAATTGCTGACGTTTGTTCATCAGTGTTTAAGTAACAGGTACATATCAGAGTTTATCTAGAAGCCAGTCAGAGTTTGATAAAGTCTGACTGGGTGAAGAGTTCACATTGAAGCCAGTCAGAGTTTGATAAAGTCTGACGTGGTGATAGTTGACTTAGCTGTCGGTGCAAAGATAAAGATTCTAGAAGCAATATATTCTGAAGATGGAAAGAAGCAGAATATATTGATACAGCTAAGGAAACGGAATAGAAGACTGAAGCAATCCTTAATTGATATAAATTGTATAGCTAATTTATAGGAGTATCAATTAGATAAGGATTGTATGTAGCTGTGTACTATATAAACACAGATAGGTTATCCCTAGAAGGGATGCGAACATTGAATATATTATTCTTATAACCTAGTAGCTCTTTGTGATTCATTAACATCACTAAGAGAGAAACTGTTAATATAATTACAGTTTGTTGATTTATAAAAAGTGTTCTTGATTGTTATTCTCATATACATACTTGATTATATTGTGTATTCGGCCTAACAATTGGTATCAGAGCCAAGGCTGTTTAATATATACAGTTTTACGATTCAAACACAGTAATAATCATGTCTGAAGAAAATCAAACTGCTCCCAAGGCTGAACAGGTTAAGCCTAATTCTGTGAGTCGATATGAAACAATCAGGGTTCCAATTCTCAGACCAGTAGAGTATCCAATTTGGAAGGTGAAGATGACCATGTTTCTGGAGGCTACAGATCCAGAATATCTTGACAGAATTTATGATGGTCCTCATAATCCAACCAAACTAGCCCCTGTTGTTGATGGTCAAGAACAAAAGACTGTTCCAAAGGAAAAGAAAGATATGACTCCTGAGGACATCTCATCAATTGCAAAAGATGCAAAGGTTAGACATCTTCTCCACAGTGCTTTAGATAATGTTATGTCTAACAGAGTAATTGGCTGCAAAACTGCCAAAGAGATATGGGATGCTTTAGAAGTCAGATGCCAGGGAACAGGTGCTATTAAGAAGAACAGAAAGACAATACTCACACAGGAGTATGAGCACTTTGATTCAAGACCTAATGAAACCTTGACTGAGACTTATGACAGATTTTGCAAACTATTGAATGATCTGTCTCTGGTTGATAAAGAATATGAGCTTGAAGAGTCTAATCTCAAGTTTCTGTTATCTCTACCTGAAAAGTGGGATTTAAAAACAACCACAATAAGAGATAATTATGAGCTTGCTGATACAGATCTTGATGAAATCTATGGGTTGTTGAAAACTCATGAACTGAAGATAGAACAAAGGAATAGAAGATTAAGTAAAAAGACAAAATATGTTGCTCTCAAAGTTGAGGAGAAGCCCATCAAGAAGGAATCATCAAGTAAGAAAGCCAAGGGAAAGGCTTTGGTCATTAAATCTGAAAGTGAGTCATCAAACTCTGATAATGACTCAAACTCTGATGAAGCTTCTGACTCTGAGGATGATGAAGAACAGATGATGCAAATGGCTGCATTGATGGTGAAGACCTTCAAGAAGATGGGATTCAAGAACTTTAAGAAAGGAAAGAGATTCTCAAGGAAAGATTCAAATTCTGAAAGGAAAGGTTTTAGAAAGTCTGATGGAAGGGAGACCAAGTCTGGCAAGAAGGATAAATCTGAAATCCAGTGCTACAAGTGTAAGGAGATGGGTCACTATGCCCCAGAGTGCAAGAAAGGCAAATATGAGAAAGCACTCATCTCTAAAGGCAAAGACTGGGCAGATACTTCAGACTCTGATGATGGAGTAAATTATGCTCTTATGGCAACTGTCAAAGATGAGACTGAATCATCTGAAAATAAGGTACCCCTAACTACTTATGCTTATGATACTGATAATATATCTGAATTAAGAGTATATCTGAAAAGCGTACATGTTAGTTATAGGGATCAGACTTTAGAGAATGAGAGAATTAAATCTGAGAACCTTAGTCTTAAAGATAGAAACAAGTTTCTTGAAGGAAAACTTGAAAATATGAAGCAGATTCAAAAAGAAAGAGATGATGCTGTTTATGTTGAACAGGAGTTGCTCAAAAGATATAAGCAATTAGAATCTGATCTAGAAAAAGAAAGAAAAATAATCAAGACTTGGACAGACTCTGGAAGAGACACTCATCAAGTGTTTCAGACAGATTCTGTAGGTTTAGGCTATTGTGAAAATGATGAACTTAGGTTTAAAGACAAGGTTAAGGTTAAACCACAACTTAAACCTGTAAAATTTGTTCCAGAAACCAATAAGTTAAAATCTGTTGTAACAAGAGAAGCTGATATGGAATCAGATGAAACCTGTGAAAAACATGAAGATATTATAACAGAAAAACTTATGGAAATAGAAGCTGTTAGAAAACCAGTAAAAACTTGTGAAAAACAGGTTAATGTTGGCTTGATGACAGGAAAACAGTTCAATCATAAGCTGAAAGAGGTAAAATCTGCCATGAAACCAAAAGGGTCCAAGAAGAATAGGAATGGAAAGATAGGCATAAATAATAGAAATAATCACTTGCCTACTGCTGGTGTTCCAAGGAAAACATGTTATAATTGTGGTAGTTCTAATCATCTTGCTAATTACTGCACAAAGAATAAAAATATCAATTCTTTACCTTCTACATCAGGAGAAAAGAATGATTATGTAAGGGTGAAACCACAGACTTTATGCACACATTGTGGGAGCACTTGGCATTCTATTTATACTTGTAGGAGTTATCATGCTATTTATCACAATTACTATGAGCTAAAACCCAATCTGAAGTGGGTTAGAGCAAACTCTGCAAGTGTAAAGTCTGACAATGTTAGTTTAAACTCTGTTGATAGTAATTCCGCTGCAAAAGCTAACAATGTTAAGAAAGCCAAAGGATCCAAGAAAGTCTGGGTCCTTAAAACTAACACTTAGTGTTTGTTTGTGATTGCAGGGTATAAAAGAGAGCACACTTATCTTGGACAGTGGATGCTCAGGACATATGACTGGAAATAAAGCCCTGCTATCAGATTTTAAGGAGAAGGCTGACCCAAAGGTTTCCTATGGAGATGGCAACATAGGACACACTCTGGGATATGGCAATATTAATCTTGGAAGTGTCATCATCACAAATGTAGCTCTAGTCTCAGGACTCAAGCATAATCTGCTATCTGTGAGTCAAATCTGTGATAGAGGAAACCATGTAGATTTTCATACTGAATACTGTGAAGTTGTCAGTAAATCTACTGGAAAAGTTGTTCTAGTTGGACACAGGCGCAACAACATTTATGAAGCAAGTTTGGTAACAAACTCTGATGGAAAAACAGTGTGTCTGACTGCAAGAATGTCAAATGAAGAGAGTTGGAATTGGCATAAGAAGCTCTCTCATCTCAATTTGAACAACATCAATGAGCTTATTAGAAAGGATCTTGTAAGGGGACTTCCAAAATCAATACTCAGTCTAGATGGTCTATGTGATTCTTGTCAAAAGGCCAAGCAAAGGAAGTCATCTTTCAAGAGCAAATCTGAATCTTCAGTAGTGGAACCTTATCATCTTCTACATGTTGATCTCTTTGGACCAGTGAGTGTGATGTCTATGGGCAGAAAGAAATATGCTCTAGTAATTGTTGATGAATATACTAGATATACATGGGTATATTTCTTATCAAAGAAGGATGAAACTGCTCAAACTCTAATGGATCATGTAAATCTACTGGACAAAGGATCACAGAACAAAGTCAAAATTATAAGGAGTGATAATGGAACTGAATTCAGAAACTCAATCATGGAAGCTTTCTGCAAGGAAAGAGGAGTGAAACAAGAATTTTCTGCACCTGGAACTCCACAGCAAAATGGTGTAGTTGAAAGAAAGAACAGAACTTTAATCGAAGCTGCTAGAACTATGCTTGATGAAGCAAAATTACCAACTTATTTCTGGGCAGAAGCTGTTCAAACTGCTTGTTTTACTCAAAATGCAACATTGATCAACAAGCATGGGAAAACACCATATGAGATGGTGAAAAATAAGAAGCCAAATTTGAAATATTTTCATATATTTGGATGCAAATGCTTTGTGTTGAAGACTCATCCTGAACAGTTGACCAAGTTCGAGTTAAAAGCTGATGAAGGAATATTTGTTGGTTATCCATTGTCAACAAAAGCATTCAGAGTCTACAATATGAGAACTAAAGTGATCATGGAATCCATACATGTGTCATTTGATGACAAGAAAATAACTGGACTTGATGACTTAGATGGATATGATCAACTGCGTTTTGAAAATGAAGGTTTATTCTCTGATGATGTAAACTCTGATGAAGCAGTACCGACAAACTCTGATGAAGCGGTTCTGAGAAACTCTGACGAAGAATACTCTGAACCTCTACTGGTAAATACTGGAGAAACTGAAAATTCTCAAATTGAACAACATAGAGAACCAGTTGAGGGGGAGCGTGAAGAAGCTCAACAAGACACAGAAAATGAGTCAGTTGAGGAAACTGATTCAAACTCTGACAGTTCAAACAATGAGCCATCCAATTCAGGGGGAGCCTCAGATGCTACAGAAAGTCAACATATGAATCAGGAGAGCATGGATCAAGGGGGAGGATTCAATAATGATGCAAGAAACCACCTACCAACAGCAAGAAAGTGGACACAGGCACACACACCTGATCTCATAATTGGAGATCCTGATGCTAGTGTGAGAACTAGAAGTGCAACAAATAATGAGTGTCTGTATCATGCTTTCTTGTCTCAAACAGAACCAAAGAAAGTGGAAGAAGCTCTTCAAGATGCTAATTGGATTACAGCAATGCAAGAAGAGTTAAATGAATTTGAAAGAAATGAAGTCTGGACACTTGTACCTAGACCAAAGAATAGATCAATAGTAGGTACAAAGTGGGTTTTCAGAAACAAGACTGACAGTGAAGGTGTGATTACAAGAAACAAGGCTAGACTTGTAGCTAAAGGTTATTCACAACAGGAGGGAATTGACTATGATGAAACCTTTGCTCCAGTTGCAAGATTGGAGGCCATAAGAATTTTTCTGGCCTATGCTGCACACAAGAAGTTTAAAGTCTTTCAGATGGATGTGAAAAGTGCTTTTCTTAATGGGAAGCTTGAAGAAGAAGTGTTTGTTGAACAACCACCAGGATTTGTAGATCCTAAACATCCAGATTATGTCTACAGGCTTGACAAGGCATTATATGGACTAAAGCAAGCACCAAGAGCATGGTATGAAACTCTTGCTCAATTTCTTTTAGAAAGTGGGTTCACAAGAGGTACAATTGATAAAACCTTGTTTTATTTCAATTCTGGTGATGATTTGCTTTTAGTTCAAATTTATGTAGATGATATTATCTTTGGATCTACTAATGACAAACTTTGTAAGAAGTTTGCAAAGCTTATGCAATCCAGGTATCAAATGAGCATGATGGGAGAGCTTAGTTATTTTCTAGGCTTACAGGTCAAGCAAACAGATGATGGTATTTTTATCAATCAAGCAAAATATACCAGAAATCTTCTCAAGAAATTTGGTATGCTTGATAGTTCATCTGCCACAACTCCCATGGCTACAGCAACAAAGCTAGACAAAGACATAGGAGCCTCAGTAGATATGACAAACTACAGAGGAATGATAGGGTCTTTACTGTATCTTACTGCAAGTAGACCTGATATCATGTATGCAACATGTCTTTGTGCAAGATTTCAAGCAGATCCCAGAGAGCCTCATCTAACAGCTGTAAAAAGGATTTTCAAATATCTCAAAGGAACCATAACCTTGGGTTTGTGGTATCCTAGAGAATCAGAGTTTAAGCTAATTGGTTACTCTGATGCAGATTTTGCAGGCTGTAAGATAGACAGAAAAAGTACAAGTGGAAGCTGTCAATTTTTAGGTGACAGATTGGTTTCTTGGTATAGCAAGAAACAAAAGTCAATTTCCACATCCACTGCAGAAGCAGAGTATATAGCTGCTGGTAGCTGTTGTGCACAGATTCTGTGGATGAAGAATCAGTTGCTGGATTATGGTCTGAGGTACTCTAAAATACCTATTTTTTGTGATAACCAAAGTGCTATTGCTATGACAGGTAATCCAGTACAGCACTCCATGACAAAGCACATCAACATAAGGTATCATTTTATCAGAGAACATGTGGAAGAAGGAAACATTGAGCTTCATTTTGTGTCTACAGACCAACAACTTGCAGATATCTTCACCAAACCTTTGAGTGAAGCTACTTTTACAAGATTGGTAAATGAACTTGGAATGATCTCTGGTTCTGACTAGAGATACGGGTTAGACTCAAAAACTATACATGTTTGATTTTTATGCTCATGATTCCTTGCATGTATTCACTGTTATGAGTACCAGTGTCATAAACTCTGAACGTAAACTCTGATGCTAAACTCTGTTAAGTCATGCTCTGTCGGTTAAAGTCTGATGTTAAACTCTGGTTATAATTTTTGTCTGAAACACAGGGACCAATGAAGAAATTTGTATGAAGCATAATTCTCAGTAAGTAATTATGAATCCTTAAGAGTTGTATAGATTCTGATCTCAAATATGTGCAGTAAGTTAACACAGCATGATACTGTCTCTGTATTTATAGCATCTCTTAGTTTATTGATCCTATACACTGAGTCTGTATTAGCTGTTTGCATTTTCTCTCATAAATTAATTGTATTAACTGATGACAAGTCTAAACTCTGATTATTAATTGCAAATAATTCACCCTCAAATCAAAAGATGCCAAACAGAGCACAAATTTCTTTGAGATCATGTTGTGCCTAGGAAGATCCAGGAACTTATTGTATGAAATAAGGGCTAAAATCTTTGATTTTTGGTGACTAGTGCCAACCACTGATTACTGGGAAAAAAAAAGGGGGTGAAAAATAAAAGATATATCCAAATGAAAGGATATCAGTATTACAGAGTTTAGATATAAAAATCAGATTTTATGTTTTACATGAGAGTTTAGGCAACCAGTTTTTACTACTTTAGTTTGTGGATTTTATGCACTTTGAGATGATTTAAATATTGATTTCGGTAAACTCTGCTATTGCACACACAATTATGCACACCTGTACAGTTTGCGAAAAGAGTTTATTAACAAAGAAGGACAAATGATAAACACTGATGTATTGTGTGAAATATGCCGAGGTAACTTTGTTTTAATCTCTGATGGTTAAAATGATTTCTTTGTTTCAGACATTTTATAATTTGGAGGAAAAACATTTGTTTTGGTATTTCAAAAGAGTATGTTTAGGGATTGGTTTAGAAAAGTGTTAAAGAGAGGAGAGAGATTGCATACATAGGAAAGTGTAATCGGCTGTAATTATTGCTGTTTTTACTGCGCATGCGCATTGGAAACTGCCAATTACTGCTGTCAGTCATTGCATGTGTGACATGTGTCTCATTTACACAGTATACGGGGTAAGACAGTTGTGTTTTAATGATTAAAAACTGTTCAGTTTTTAATTTTAAATTTTAAATTTATACATTATACACACAACCGTTACAGTTTTTCACGACTTACTCCAATTGTATTCTAGTTTCACTCACACATATTCACAAACACTTTTTTTCTTAAACTCTCTTGTGTTTTTGAAGCTATTTTCTGTTTATTTTTTGATATTACTAATGGCTTCAACTGCTTTCACTTCTTCTGGGTTAGAGTTCGTTCCTAATAATTATGCAGCCCCATTAAACACTGTCAATGCACCAGCGGCGTTTCATATCATACAAGACTTTCTTGCTCAGTCAGCAATTGGGTGTGCTTTGGTGGAGCCTGCAAAACTTTCTGGTTCACAGATAAAGGCGTTCTGGGAAACAGGATTGTATGATGATGGTGGTGAGACAGGCAACCCTTCGATTATTTTTGAATATGAAGATGCAGAGTATGTAATAACTGCTGGAACCATTCGCGCTGCAATGGGGTTTCCTGAATTTTCTTCGTATACAATTGGAATGGGTGATGAGGATTTGATAAGAATGATGCAAGAGATTGGGTATTCTGGACCCTTGTCGAAGATTGGACAGCTCAAACGACCATTCTTAAGGAAGGAGTGGAGTTTTTTCTTTGATTGCATCACGAGGACATTCAGCAAGAAATGCACAAACTGGGATGCTATTCCCACAGACAGTCTGCAAATCGGGTATTCTCTTTTATTTGATAATCATTTTGATTTTGCACGACTTGTTTTGAATAATTTAGGAGAGAAAATGAGAGAGAATAGAGGAGTAGTCTATTTCTCTAGATTCTGTCAGACTTTGTTCTCTTACTGTGTTGAAGGAGTAGAAGTAAGTGAAGAAGATGTTTCTTGTTTTAAATTACATAAGAGAATATTTTCTGATCTTGTTAATAAAGATGTTAAGAAAGGGGTTGTTGGAGACTTGTTGCTACCTCCATCTGTGCAACAGTTTTTCAATGCTCAAGTCAATCCACCAACACAAGCTTCTTCTCAACCTGAGCCTCTACAACAAGAACTGCCTCCGTCAACTTCTGTTAAACCTGCAAGGGGTGGTCGGACTAAGCATGTTGGTACTAAACCTCCAAGGATTGCTAAGCCACTTACTGAAGCTGGGGCATCAAATACTGATGATATGCCTCAGAAGAAAAGATTAAAGAAAAGAAGGGCCAATCGGGCAAAGTCTGTTAATGCTGATGAGGACAGTGAAACTGATGAAGAAACTCTTCATCAGAGAAAAAGAAGATTGGTGGCTGCACATCTTTTTGGTGCATCAAATGTAAATGCTGAAGCTGTCAATTTGGACAGAGTTATTGAGGAAAATGTTATGCCTGAAATGGTAAATGCTGATGAAGAAGCTCCTACATCAAACGCTGATGATGTAGTTGAGGAAGCTGCAAATGAAGCTGCAGATGAAGCTCCTGAAATTCTTGTTCAGGAGGCTACAGTTTTTGAGCCACAGGGATTTGATATGGATGTTGAAGCACACAACTCTGTAAACTCTGACCATCTTGAAGATTTTGATGAAACAGAGGGTGTGGAAGCTGATCATGCCACGGTTATTCTTGAAGATTCTATGGCTACTCACACAGAGATTCTCTCTGTTACTCACCAGGTAATTGAAAAGGGTGAGGAAGTTGATCAGACCTTAAATACTGATGCTACTGAGAATGTTGCTAATGCTACAGAAACTGTTGCTGCAAATCCTGATGTTGCTGACAAGGATGCAACAGAGAATGTTCACATAGAAGCAGAGTTTGTTACAAACTCTGAGATTCCAGAACCTGATGCTGAGAATATTCCTGCAGAGAATATAGTAGAGAATGATAATGATAATGATAGTTCTGATCATTCCCAAGAGGAGTTATTTGGTAGTCAAGCAAACTCTGATGAGCTAAGAGAGGTCAATCGAGCTACGGCTGAGCATTTTCAAGATATGTACTACAATAGATGGGCTGCTGCAGATTGTATCTTTTCAGCCCAGAGGGCTGCTGATTTTCTTGGTGATTCTGTGAAGACGATTTCAAATCCTGATATTCTTACAAGTCTAAAGGCTACTGTGATTCAAATTAAATCTCTCCACAACAGATTTGATGAGTCTCATAAGGAAGTCACTGCTTTGAGGAATGAAGTTAGTCTGAGGGATCTTACTCTGAAGAATGATAGAACTTATTACAATTCCATGTTCAAGAAGCAAGCTAAGGACTCTGATGACATTCAGAAGAGGCTTGGGAAAGTTGACGACAACCAGACTGCTATGTCTGCCCAACTGACTTCAATTTCTAATGCAATTGAGTTGTTGACATCAGTACTACTTTCTGATGATGTCAAAAAGGGGGAGAGTGTACCAAGTGACAAATGCAAAGACACTCAAACTCTGAGACGGAGGGATGATGGTAATGATGGTGGAAACAAGGGAGATGGAAAGAGCTTAAGATTAAATGCTGATAGCAGACTACTTTCAAGAAGATCAAACTCTGATAAAAGATCAAACTCTGGAAAGGGACATGCAAACTCTGCCAGTGGTTCAAGATACAAAAGTTTGATAATCTCTGATAAGCCTACCACAGATGAGGAAATTGCTACTAAGGTGTTTATGGCAGAACATGGAAAAGATGTTACAATTGAAGATATCCAAGCTGAAGAGCAAATGCTTGCTGAGGAACACAAGAAGAATCTTAAAGCTGGAATCTACAAGAAGAAGGAAATCAAGGCTCCTAGAAAGAAAGAAAAAGGAATTGTTATCAAAGAGAATGTAAACTCTGATCAGAGTTTACAGTACTCAAGGAGGCCTGTGATTAAAAATGCTGACAAAGGAAAAGGTAAACTGGTAGAAGAAGAACAGTTACCTAAGAAGATTTATTCAACCTCTGACATTGCTCAAGTTGAAACAAGATTAGCTAAATCAACCTCTGACGCTGCTCAAGTTGATGTTTCTACTAAAGTTATGACAACCTCTGACGTTGCTCAAGTTGTACAGAAATCTACACAACTTCCAGGATTCAGCAAACCTAAAATTCTTGAAGAATTAAAGCTTGAAGCTGTGAATTTCTCAGAAACCAGAACTGTATTGGGAAAAGAAGCTTTTGATAAATCTGGACTGGGATCACACAGAGAGAGAAGAACAAATAACATATCTCAAGATAACATTTCACTGGTAGAATCTGGTATTGGGGTTACACAAGAAAACCTTGATAAGTTAGAATCTGTTCAGTTGATTTTTCACAAAGTATTGAAGAAGCAGTTTTTGTTATACTTCATGAGTGATGGAAGAGTTTATAAAGTTGGAGAATCTGATGTTAATCTCAAATCATGGGAAGAACTGGAATATGTACTTTATCTTCTAAAAGTAAAAAACAGACATACTCATGATGTTGCTCAAGTTTTGAGAGAAAAGATGCTGAGATCTAAAGCTATGCTTGGAGGAGGAGTATCAAGTGTTTATATTCCAAAATATAGGGATCATACTGGAAAGTTAGTGGAGATGAAGAGAAACAGTGCTAGATTTAGAACTGCACTTGGAATAAAAGTTTTGGAATTTAACTTGGAGTCAGACAAGTCTTATTTTATTCAGCTAGGAAATGATATGAGAAGAAACAGCATATATTCTCTAAGAGCTGCTATCTACCAAACGGGGGAGAGTGATTCAGAACTTAAATAGTTAAAAGAGATTATGGTGGATGAGCTAGAGAAGGCTGAAAGAAGACTGCTGATTGATTATCTCAGGACAGTACCTGATATTGAAGAAGTCAAGTAAAGTCTGACTGTAAGTTTTTATGTTTTCTGTTCTAAGTTAAATTTAAACTCTGTTTTAAAATTAAACTCTGTTATATTTTAAACACTGCATTTGTTATATGTTTTGACATCATCAATTATCTTTTTAACTTGTACATTTTGGTATGAACAAGTTGGGGGAGATTGTTAGATATAATTGCTGACGTTTGTTCATCAGTGTTTAAGTAACAGGTACATATCAGAGTTTATCTAGAAGCCAGTCAGAGTTTGATAAAGTCTGACTGGGTGAAGAGTTCACATTGAAGCCAGTCAGAGTTTGATAAAGTCTGACGTGGTGATAGTTGACTTAGCTGTCGGTGCAAAGATAAAGATTCTAGAAGCAATATATTCTGAAGATGGAAAGAAGCAGAATATATTGATACAGCTAAGGAAACGGAATAGAAGACTGAAGCAATCCTTAATTGATATAAATTGTATAGCTAATTTATAGGAGTATCAATTAGATAAGGATTGTATGTAGCTGTGTACTATATAAACACAGATAGGTTATCCCTAGAAGGGATGCGAACATTGAATATATTATTCTTGTAACCTAGTAGCTCTTTGTGATTCATTAACATCACTAAGAGAGAAACTGTTAATATAATTACAGTTTGTTGATTTATAAAAAGTGTTCTTGATTGTTATTCTCATATACATACTTGATTATATTGTGTATTCGGCCTAACAGTGTCCTATCAGAATTTGATCAAAATTACATACCTTGCAGAATGACCATCAGGAATTGATAGTCATCAGGATTTCCTCTTTGTAACTTTCCTCAGAAATTCTCAAAATTCATCATTCCAAGTTCATTCACCAACTTATTGAAAGTAGCTTCAGGTAGTGGCTTGGTGAATATATCAGCTAGTTGTTGATCAGTAGGAACAAAGTGAAGTTCAATTGTTCCTTCCAGAACATGTTCTCTTATAAAGTGATATCTAATACTGATGTGTTTAGTAAGAGAATGTTGAACTGGATTTCCTGTCATTGCAATAGCACTTTGGTTATCACAATAAATAGGGATTTTTGAGTATGACATGCCATATCTAACAACTGATTTCGCATCCACATTATCTGAGCACAGCAACTTCCTGTAGCAATGTACTCAGCTTCTGCAGTTGAAGTAGAAATTGACTTTTGCTTTTTACTGAACCAAGAGACTAATCTTCCACCCAAAAACTGACAGCTTCCTGAAGTACTTTTTCTGTCTATTTTGCATCCTGCAAAATCAGCATCTGAATAACCATACAAACCAAAATCTGATTCCCTTGCATACCAAAGGCCAAGAGAAGGAGTGCCTTTGAGATATCTGAAAATTCTTTTAACTGCAATCACATGAGGTTCCCTAGGTTTTGCTTGAAATCTTGCACACAGATAGGTTGAAAACATGATATCTGGTCTACTTGTAGTGAGATACAATAAAGAGCCAATCATTCATCTGTAGTGAGTTACATCTACCTCAGCACCTTGATCAGGATCAAGTTTGGTAGCTGTAGCTATGGGAGTACTAGCAATAACACAATCTTGCATGTTAAACCTTTTCAATAAATTCATTGCATATTTTGACTGATTGATAAAGATGCCATCATCAGTCTGTTTAACTTGAAGACCAAGAAAGTAACTCATTTCTCCCATCATGCTCATTTGATATCTTGACTGCATAAGCTTAGAAAACTTTTCACACAGCTTATTGTTTGTTGACCCAAAAATGATATCATCAACATAAATTTGAAATAAAAGCAAATCCTTACCATGATTCAAATAGAACAAAGTTTTATCAATGGTACCTCTTTTGAATCCACTTTCCAGTAAGAATTGAGCTAGGGTTTCATACCATGCTCTTGGAGCTTGCTTTAGTCCATAAAGTGCTTTATCCAATCTATAAACATGATTTGGATATTTAGGATCAATGAAACCAGGAGGTTGTTCAACATATACTTCTTCCTCTAGTTCACCATTTAAGAAGGCACTTTTAACATCCATCTGGAAAACCTTGAATTTCTTATGAGCTGCATATGCCAGAAAGATTCTGATGGCTTCTAGTCTTGCAACAGGAGCAAAATTTTCATCATAGTCAATTCCTTCTTGTTGAGAATACCCCTTTGCAACTAGTCTTGCTTTGTTTCTGATAATTACACCATTTGAATCAGTCTTATTTTTGAAAATCCATTTAGTACCAACAATTGACCTATTCTTTGGTCTTGACACCAGTTTCCAGACTTTATTCCTTTCAAATTCATTCAATTCTTCTTGCATTGCAGTAACCCAATCAGCATCTTTAAGTGCATCTTCAACTTTCTTTGGCTCCTCCTTTGACAGAAAGTTATTATATAGACATTCATTTTGAGTTGCACTTCTTGTCTGAACACCTGCATCAGGATCTCCAATTATCAAATCAGGAGTATGGCTTGCAGTCCATTTCCTTGCTGGTGGTAAGTCATTCCTTGATGTAGATGCTCCCCCTGGATTAGTGTTATCTTGGTTAGAAGAACTTTCTTCATTAGAAGCTCCCCCTGAATTATTGCTATTTCCTCCTAACGGGTTATCAGGATTATCACTTGAATCAGTATCTGAAGAATTTTGTCCTGATGATTGAGTTGACTCTGAATTTGTAGTAGATTGCTGTTGCTCCCCCTCAATATTAGCACTACTAGATGTATCATTATTATTTTCATCATCAGAATTAGCTCCATCAGTATTTGGGGCTTCATCAGGATTTGGAGTATCATCAGGATTTGGTGAGTCATCAGGATTTGGTGATCCATCAGTATCTGATGAATTGTCAGGATCTGATTCATGTTCTTCAGGTTCCTTGGTAGCTTCATTTTCAAAAACCAATCTATCATGTGAGTCTTCATTCAATCCAATTATCTTCTTATCATCAAAAGATACGTGTATTGACTCCATGACAGTCCTTGTTCTCAAATTAAAAACTCTAAAGGCTCTTGATGCAGGATAGCCAATGAAAATTCCCTCATCAGCCTTTGTCTCAAATTTCCCTAGTTGTTCAGGATGAGTTATGAGAACAAAACACTTACAGCCAAACACATACAGATGCTTCAAACTTGGTTTCTTCTCCTTGAGCATTTGATATGGAGTGACACCATGTCTGTTTATCAATGTGAGATTCTGAGTATAACATGCTGTATTGACTACTTCTGCCAAGAAATATGTAGGCAATTTAGCTTCTTCCAACATAGTTCTGCCAGCTTCAATAAGAGTTCTATTTTTCCTTTCAACTACTCCATTTTACTGAGGTGTGCCAGGAGCAGAGAATTGTTGAATAATTCCTTTGTATTTGCAGAACTCTTCCATCTTTAAATTCTTGAATTCAGTACCATTATCACTCCTCAGTATCTTGACTTTGTACTTTGTGGATGTCTCAATCATTCTCACATGATCCAACAGTATTTCAGGAGTTTCATCTTTTCTGTGCAGAAAATACACCCAGGTGAATCTAGAATATTCATCAACAATTACAAGAGTGTACCTTTTCTTACTGATGGACATAATGTTGACTGGACCAAATAGATCAAGATGCAGCATGTGATATGGTTCTTCAATAGAGGATTCTGATTTACTCTTGAATGATGTCCTTCTTTGTTTAGCCTTTTGACAAGCATCACAGAGTCCATCAGGAGTATACAAAGCTTTAGGTAATCCTCTCACTAAATATTTCTTAACCAACTCATTGATATTGCTGAAGTTGAGATGAGAAAGCTTCTTATGCCAATTCCAACTTTCATCTACTGATGCTTTACTGATGAGACAAGTAGGGGAGCCATTAGTATTTGAGAGAATGTTGGCTTTATAAATGTTACCATGTCTGTAGCCAGTCAATGCTATCTTTCCTGTTTCTTTGCTGACTACTTCACAATGTGTGGAATAGAAGATGACATGATAACCTCTGTCAGTGATTTGACTAATACTCAACAGGTTGTGTTTTTGTCCCTTCAGTAGAGCTACTTTTTCAATGATGACATTTCCAATGATTATATTGACATATCCCAAAGTTTGTCCAATGTTGCCATCTTCATAAGACACAGTTGGGCCAGCTTTTTCCTCATATTCTGATAACAGGGCTTTGTTTCTAGTCATGTGCACAGAACATCCACATTCCATGACTAACACATTTTTCTTTTTACCCTGCAATCAGAATGTTAAAACACTAGTTAGAATTTTTAGGAACCCACACTTGTTGGGTTCCTTTTCCATGCATTTTATTAATTTTAGCAGCAAAAGACTTTCTGATTTTAGCAGTCCTGACAGGATTAACTCCATCAGGATTTGCTTTGTCAGTATCAGTATTAACAAAAGCATGCTTCACTTTGACATTCTTAATGCTACCAGAATTTGCACTATTATTAAACTTAGGTAATGGATCATAAAAGTTATAGTACAAATCATGGTATTCTTCACATGTATAAATAGAATGCCATTTACTACCACAATGAAAACAGGACTTCTGTGGTTTATAAAATACTGATCTACCCCTAACATCAGACTTAGGAATTTCAGTAACTTTCTTTTTACTCTTCCTGCAATCAATATCAAGATGATTAGAGTTTCCACAGTTAAAATAGCATTTTCTAGGTGCATTTCGGATAAACCTATAGTTATTCTCTTTATTAATCCCAACTTTACCATTCCTGTTTCTCTTGACAGTTGGTAGATTTTGTTTACCAATAACATCACTAACTTTTTCCCTAAGTTGTTTCTGAGACAATAAACCTACATTTTTCTTTTCAGTTTTCTTGACAGGTTTAGACTTCACATAAGGAACTGAGTTTTCAGAAGTAGATCCCTTTTCAAAAGTAGAATTGGGATCATTACCAAATACAAATTTAACAGGCTTAATCTTTGATTTGGTTTTGTCTATAACATGTCTATAGGTCATTGGACTTACTGTCTCATCAATAACAACTTTCTTTTTCATCTTCTTATCCTCATCTGACATATAACCTAGACACTCTTTCCAATTCTTAGAAGTATTTATTTCATGAAATTTCCTTCCAGAATCTGTCCAGGTTCTGATTTTCTCTTTAGCTTCCTCAAGTTCTTTTTCAAGAGCAGTACATTTAAGTTTCATCTCTATATACATGTGTTTAGCATTGTCACATTCTATCTGTACTTTTTGCATATGAGAAAATTCAGCTTCTAAATGCTCATTCATTTTTCTAAGTTCAGACATCTCAGATAAGATCCTAGTATTCTCAGCAGTTTGACTTCTAAAGCTAATATGCAATGAGTTTAGAAAACGTCTTAACTCAGAAGCATTATCAGTATCAAAATCAAAGACAGTATTTAGTACCTTATCATCAGGAATAGCAGTATCATCAATATTGGCCATTAGGGCATAGTTGACCACCTCAATATCAGATTTTGAGGAAGAGTCCATCCAATCCTTGCTTGAAGTAATGAGTGCTTTAGCCTTCTTGCACTCAGTTGCAAAGTGCCCCATTCCATTACACTTGTAGCATCTAACCTTTGACTTGTCAAATTTGCCACTTTTGCTGTCCTTTTTGTTGTACTTGTCTTTGTCAGCATTGAAGGTCTTTTTCTGGAAGTTGCCTTGTCTTCTAGCCTTCCCGAACTTCATCTTCTTGAAGCCTCTGACTATCATAGCAACCATCTCTTCCATGTCCGAGTCAGAAGAATCATCATCAGTATTGGCATCAGGATTACCATCAGTATCTGATGATGAGTCATCAGGATCTGACTCAACTATCCTTGATTTCCTTCTAGAGACCTCCACAGCTTTTCCTTTTGATTTAGCCTCTACATTCAAGGCAATAGACTTTGCCTTGCTGCTTCTTTTATTCTTCCTTTGTTGAACCTCAAGATCATAGGTTCTGAGCATCCCATAGACTTCATCAAGAGACACAGTGTTTAGATCATACTGATGCCTAATAATTGATGTTTGTGTATCCCATTCTTCAGGTAAAGCTCTCAGAAATTTGGTATTAGAATCTTCAGATACATACTCTTTGCCTACTAATGATAGATTATTCAAAAGAGTCAGGAATCTATCATATAGGTCAGTAAGACTCTCATCAGGTCTAGCATCAAATTGTTCATACTCTTGAATAAGTAGAGCCCTTCTATTCTTCTTGACAGAGGCAGATCCTTGGCATTGAGTTTCAAAGTGTCCCAAATTTCTTTTGCAGACTTGCATGCAATCACCCTGTTTGACATGACATCATCAAGACTATTGTGAAGGATATTCTTTATCTTAGCATCTCTGAGAACATCAGCTTTCTCTTCTGGAGTCCAATCTGTTTTCACCTCTACTGCGTAGTGTTCAGGTATAGTATCTGTTTATGGAATAAGTCTTGTAGGAATATATGGTCAATCACGAATCATGTCCAAACAGTCAGGATCCATAGCCTCCAGGTACATCAGCATCTTTACTTTCCATGTTGGATATTCTGATTTCTTCAGGATGGGAATTTTCATGCTTTCATACTTTGTCGACATCTTAGATCGTATCTGATTCAAATTTAAATCAGTTTGCTTTGATACCAATTGTTGCCCAGTAAATAACAATTGTAGAGGGGGGGGGGGTTGAATACAATTGTATAAGATTCTCGACTTAATAATTTATGTATCACAAATATGAAAGATTAAAAAAACAACTTTATTAAATCTGATATAAAACTGTTAGAAACTCTCTCAAGAAATTCTGATGTTCTTGAGAGTTTCTAGGTTGCAAAAATACTCGTGTATGTGATCGATATAAATCGAAACATAAACTGTGTTTATATACTACACAGCTTCTCTATCAATTACATGATAAGTCCTAATAAATTACAAAGATTGAAACCTATCATAAATTGATAGCTTCATTACTATAAATAAGGAACCGACAAAATAAGCTTCCTTGTTTAACTAGACTCATAAACCAACTTGAAATAGAAATCCTGATCAGCTTCCAGTCCTGATGATCAATCCTGATCCCAGTCCTGATATAGAAATCCTGATGATAATCCTGATACTGACGACCATGCAATACTGATGACGTCAGCAATCCTGATCAGTTGAGTCTAGATCCTGACGATCATTGAATCCTGATCTAACATGGTGAATCCTCTGTGTTTTTGTTGGTGTCATTAGAATATGCCCCAACGTGCATATCCTGACCAACATAATGTATGTCCTGGGTGGTGAGCATAGTGTCATGCACCATGTCACTTGAAATTGGCTCATTCACATAATCAAAGAGTGAATGATCAATGGCAGGAATGTCATTAGAATGACTTTCCTGTTGAGAAGAAATATTAGCATTTAGAGATTCTGAGAGAGAAGTGGGGTTTAGATGAGATTTTGGCAACTCCCCTTGAGAAATAGGGAGAGTTTCAATATTTATGTGTTCTCCACTCAGTGTAGTTCCACCTTGTTGTTCACCTGAGTCAAGAGTGAGTTCTTGACTCTGTGTAGACTCTTTATAGGTTGTAGTGGGAGACAACTCTTTTCAATACCAATGACCTTTTGAGAGGCCATTAACAGTAACAGGTTTACCCCTTTTATCACATCTGAATCCTGTTGGGAGGATTCAGTGGTGGCTATTTGTTTGGATTTCTTCTTTTGTCTGGTGAGCTGTGACTCAGATTCCCCACTACCTAAATCTACAGAATCATCAGTAATAACTAGGGTTCTCTTATTGCTCTTCTTTTTAGTAACAACAACATTTTGAGAGGTTGGTGCACTTGGCTCCCTAATGACTAGAGTAGTGTTTGCAGATGGTTGACTAGATGGGTTAGGGAGGCCGGGGATAGACTATGAAGCTCCATCAGTCTTAGCCTTCCCTTTCCAGGAAAGTTCATTATATATGGGCTTATCAAGTGTGTAGGTTTCGAATGTCGCTTGCATATGCTCAGTAACACTCAAAACCACATCCACTTGATTCCTAGTGTCAAATATTCCAAAAATGATTTTGGACATAGACTTAGGATAAGCCAGCTTTGTTGTGTCTATACCTTCTACTTCATGCAAATTATTATCTAAATGATTTAAAATGCACTGAATAAAGCGAGGGTAGAAGATTTCATTACCTCTGCCACGTGGAGTTTTACCTAACCTATGAGCCAGTTCTCGAGTGATGATAGCTCCAACATTGATTTCTTGATTGTAGGCTAAAGGGTAGGCAAGCTTCACAGCAATGTGGCTAATTTGACCCCATCCTGTCTTTCTGCACAGGAACACTTTCTGGAGTGCATCAAACAGATATGACCACTCCCTCCTAACATTCTTCTTGTTCAGTTTGACCATCTCAATTGTATCAGCATACTTAATGAAGTCCATAAACTCCACCATCTGTTTATCATTTGCTTCAGCATCATGATCCTCAATCTTAAAGCCAAAGGTCTCATTAACTTCTTTCTCCCCAAACTGCAATTCCTTGCCTCCAACCTTGCAATGTATCACTATAAAAGATGTTCCATCCTCCTTGGCCATAACAGTACAGGTTGCAGTCCTCCAGAAAGCTTCCAGTAGGTCAACATACATCGGTGGGTTCATTGTGAGAGCTTGGCGAAGGTAGGATGTGTTTAGAAAGCGTACAAAGCACTTGTACCTTGGGTTGGCTTCAGTATGAGAGGGGATAGTGAGAAAATTGGTCTCTTTGGGTATGACTAAGGGATTAGATGATGCAGCTGTTTGATATTTGGGTGCCATTTTTGAGTTTGAGGTTGAAAAGAGGGGTAAAGATTTGAAATTAGGTTTAGGGATTAAGAGTAATCGACAAGATGAAAAGGGTAAAAGTGTTTGCAAAAGGTATTTATATGACTGAGACAGTGCGATGTAGAGATATGGATATGTATAGACTATTTCAATGTCGTGAAGTCTCAAAATAGCCTGTATCGCGAAGTCTTGCAAAGTACATCGCAAAGTCTGGAAAAGAACTATGTCACAAAGTCTAGAGGGTAGGAGTATAGAGGAGACTTTGCGTTATAGTATAAATACCTTGTCGAGAACTCTCGTTTGGAATTTCAATCAATTTGTCAAACATATATCAAAATTTTGAAATAAAATCAATTTAATTCAAAATTCTGTCAATGTGTGAGGACTTGTCGATATAGTTATTCTGTGTCATGAAGTCCACTAAGTAGATCGTAAACTCAAGAATTGAACTATATTGCGAAGTCTCACAACTTTGACAGTTTGCGATATAGGTCTGTTTACTTTGAACTATATCGTGAACTCTAAAAAACACTTATATAGAGATGTCTTAAAAGCTCACAGTTCTAAAAACAGATAGGATTTTGAAAAATATGCAGTAGAATACTGAAATATTTATAAATCATATCTCAACTAATTTTCACTCCAATCAAATAGAGCATTTAAATACAGTGAAACTTTACTTCTACAACAATTAACTAGCATAATTACTTAGAACTAGTAAATGAAGGATTGAGCATTCCAATTTCACTCACTAATCTGTTGAAGACAGCTTCATTTAGAGGTTTAGTAAATATGTCAGCTAATTGTTTCTCAGTTGGAACATAAGACACTGCTATAGTACCATTTACAGCATGTTCTCTAATGAAATGGTACCGTATCTCAATATGCTTTGTAGTAGAATGATTAACAGGATTGGCAACAATGGATATTGCACTAGTATTGTCATGCATCAGAGGAATGTGTTCCAACACTAGTCCATCAGTTGATTTCTAATCCAAAGCAATTGAGCACAGCAGCTTCCAGCAACAATATATTCAGCCTCAGCTGTAGATGTTGCTGTGGATTGTTGTTTCTTACTGAACCAGGATACTAACCTTTGGCAGCTTCCTGAAGTGCTCTTTCTGTCAATTCTGCAGCCAGCATAGTCAGAATCAGTATAACCAACCAGGTTGAACCCTGTGCCATTTGGATACCATAAGCCAAGATTAGGAGTTCCCTTCATATACTTGAAAATTCTTTTGATCGCCATCATGTGTGATTCCTTGGGATCAGATTGAAACCTTGCACATAGACATGTGGCAAACATGATATCTGGCCTGCTAGCTGTGAGATAGAGTAATGATCCAACCATGCCTCTGTAAACCTTGATGTCAACTCTCTTTACTCTTTTATCTTCATCAAGCTTAATTGCAGTTGACATAGGAGTTTTTACAGGGGATGAATCTTCTAAACCATATTTCTTCAAAAGATCTTTGACATACTTTGATTTATTTATGAAGATGCCATCCTCCCTTTGATTTACTTGCAGACCTAAGAAGTAGGTTAGCTCTCCCATCATACTCATCTCATACTTGCTTTGCATCAGCTTGGAAAACCTTTGACATAGTTTTTCATTTGAAGAGCCAAAGATAATATCATCCACATAAATCTGAACTAGAATGATATCATTACCATGCTTTTTGAAGAATATAGTTTTATCGATTGTCCCTCTTGTGAATTGATGCTCTAGAAGAAATTGAGAAATGGTTTCATACCAAGCTCTAGGTGCCTGTTTGAATACATAGAGTGCCTTGAGCAATCTATACACAAAGTCTGGAAATTCTTCATTTTCAAAGCCAGGAGGTTGGGACACATCTACTTCTTCAGCAAGATCACCATTGAGAAAAACACTTTTCACATCCATTTGATACACCTTGAACTCTGAGTGAGCTGCAAAGGCCAAAAATATTCTGATGGCCTCCAGTCTTGCTACTGGTGCAAATGTCTCATCATAATCAATGCCTTCTTATTGACAGTATCCTTTAGCAACCAACCTTGCTTTGTTTCTCACAACTACACCTTCTTCAACCATTTTGTTCCTGAATACCCATTTGGTTTCAATGACATTCTTATCTTCAGGAGGTGGTGCTAATTTCCAAACTTTGTTCTTCTCAAATTGATTCAATTCTTCTTGCATGCCAACAATCCAATCAGAGTGCTTCAAAGCTTCTTCAATTACTTTTGGTTCTTCCTATGACAAAAAGCAGTTATACAAACATGTATTCATTGTAGCTCTCCTTGTTCTAACACCTTCACTAGGATCACCAATGATTTGTTCTCTAGTGTGGGCTCTGTCCCATTTTCTTGTATGACCATGTTCATCTCTTTGGCTTGACTCAGAGTCATTTTGATCACCATTGATGGAATTTTCTTCTTCTCCCCCTGTGTCATTGTTCCCTTGCACAAGTGTTTGAGGGTGATCAGCAAATTCATTTCTTTCATCATTTGGAACAGTTAGAACATGTGTCTCTTCTTCACTTTCAGAATCTTCAAGATATCCTTGATTTTCAAATCTCAATGGCACACTGTCTTTTTCATTTGTTTCAAGACCAGGGAATTTCTTGAAATTGAAAGTAACATCCATGCTCTCCATTACTTTGTGTTGTTCAGGTACAAACACTCTGTATGCTGTCCTTTCAAGAGAGTATCCAATGAAGATACCTTCAAATGCCTTAGCATCAAATTTTCCAACATGCTCAGATGTATCTTTCATCACAAAACACTTGCTTACAAATACATGAAGATGCTTGAAGGATGCTCTCTTTCCAGTCATCAAAGAGTAAGAGGTTTTTCCAGACCTCTTATTGATCAATGTTCTATTTTGCACATAGCATGCTGTGTTAACAACATCAGCCCAAAAGCTAGTAGGTAGCTTTGTATCCAACATCATTGTTCTTGTAGCTTCAATGAGAGTTCTATTCTTTCTTTCTACCACTCCATTTTGCTGTGGAGTTCTAGGAGCTAAAAATTGTTGAGAGATGCCCTTGTCTTTGCAGAACTCATACAATGTGGCATTTCTAAATTCAGTTCCATTATCACTTCTCAGAGCAACCACAGAGGAACCAGTGTTTTGTGCTTCTATATCCACTCTCTTGATATGCTCTATAATGACTTGAGGGGCTTCATCCTTGGAGAATAAGAATTCCACCCAAGTGTATCTTGAATAATCATCCACCATAACTAGAGCATATTTCTTCTTGGAAAGAGACATTACATTTACAGGACCAAATAAGTCCATATGAATTAACTGCAGAGGTTTTGAGTTTGAGTTGAGCAGTTTGTTCTTGTGACTTGACCTTTTTATCTTCCCTCTTTGACATGCTTCACAAGCTCCATCTTGAACAAATTCCAAAGCAGACATGTCTCTGATGAGTTCTCTCTTTGCTAGAGAATTCATTGCATTGACATTTAAGTGAGACAGTTTCTTGTGCCAAAGCCAAAATTCTTCATTTGTGGCCTTTGTGTAGAAACAACATATTTCACCCTTATCTACAGCCTTTAGATTGGCCACAAACAAGCTTCCTTTCTTTACACCAGTTAAAGCAACTTCACCACTTCCTCTTTTGGAGATTAGACATTGATTTTCAACAAATTCAACTTTGAATCCCCTATTGGTGAATTGTCCAATACTCAAGAGATTGTGCTTCAGTCCTTCAACAAATGCTACATATTCAATTATGACATTTCCAGATTCAACACTACCATATCCCATTGTATAACCAATGTTGTCATTTCCAAAGGTTATTGATGGGCCAGCCTTCTCATCAAAATGTGATAGCAGGGCTATATCACCAGTCATGTGACTTGAGCATCCATTGTCCAAGATCCATATGACTCTTTTATTCCTGTTGCCATGCATTCACAAAATGACTAAGTTGTTTTTGGTACCCACACTTGGTAGGGTCCAGTTCATTTAGAAACATTTTTGTAATTTATTCTTCTGTCATAATCAACATTCTTCACAGTAGGAGACTTCACTGTTTTGGAAGCTTTAGAGTTGACACTCTTAGGCTCACATGAAGTCTTTACCCTATCAACTCTGATTGGAGATTTTGTCATGTGAGTGTGCATATGTGTGTGTGATTCACATGAGTGTGTAGAGTCAAGTTTTTGCTTCAAAGATAAGCAGTTAGCAATCACAGTCACATAGCATGTCATGCAGTTAGATTTACCACAGAAAGAATCATGGATATCATTCATGCCAACAGAATGGTTACTTAGATTGTCCACTTCATTGTTAACAGGTTTGTTACACTTGTGACTCAAATGATTAACAGATGAGCATTTCTGACATTGTTTCCTAGGAGCATTTGGCACATAAGCATAACTGTTACCCTTGTTAACACCTACTTTCCCATTCCTGTTTTGTTTATTTTTCTTAACAACTTCCTTAGTGATTTTAGGACTCTTGGTAAGATTGTCTTTAGTTTCTTTCTGAGTTTTAGATTTAGGGGAGGAAGACATGTCTTTAGCAGCTTCATCTTCTTCAAGTAGCTGTTGTTTGATGACCATCAATTCTTCATCAAACTCCACAGTACACTTTTTGAAGATGGGCTCTTTGACACTAGTCAGAACAGTAGGGGCATTTTTGTTTACAAAAGATTCTTTTTCCTTGCCCTTAGCATTCTTCCTTCCCTTTTCATTCTCATAATCAAAACCAATTCCAACCTTGATGTTCTCAGTATGCTCCTCATGATAGGTTTGAACAATCTCAGCCGAGTTTCTATAATTCATTTTCAGCAATTTGTTCCCTAAGGGCCTTTTCTATCTGTTCAGCACAAACTACCTTATTTTTAAGATACTCAACTTCCTTTTTCAAACCATCAAGATTCACAGTCATTAACTCAAGTTCCTCATTCTTTTCTGTAAGTTCAATATTCTTAGCAGTTAGCCTATCAATTTCTTCATTAGCAACTAACATACTAGTATGAATATTAAACATCTCTGTACTCATATCTTCAACAGTTTGCTTGTATTGATAGGGAGACATTTCAAGGGAGGTAAGAACAGTTACCTGACTTGAGGATGAGTAATCATCATCATCAGAACGAGCCATCAAGGCAAAGTTTACATACTCCTGTTCTTCTTCTTCATCTGAGTCATCCCAGCATTTTCCCTCTGCAATAAAAGCCTTTCCCTGCTGTTTCTTGAGTAGAGCTTCATACTTTGCTTCAAGTTCCAAGTATGCTTTGTCCTTCTTGACTTGCTTGGGCTTCTTGCATTCTGTAGCAAAGTGCCCAAGTTCATTACAGTTGTAGCATCTTATCTTTGTTCTATCCACACTTTCAGTTTTGTATCCACCCTTTGTAGCACCAACAGTTCCTTTCCCTTTGTTGAAGTTGTTTGAACCACTTGATCCACCAGCTCCACTAGCATTAAACTTAGACTTAAATGGATGCTTCCTTTTGAATCTTATGTTAGGATACCTCCTAGCCATGTAAGCAAAAGATTTGTTCTCCATTTTATCCAGTTCATCTATGCTGTAGAAATCATCTTCATCAGTCAAGTCATAAGTGACTTGAGGTTCTTCAACAGTGTCCTCATCATCCAGCTCTTGAACCTTAGCTTTACTGACTTTCACAGCTTCTATCCTTTGGCTTAGATTATCAGCAATGAGGGCACATGATGTGTTGGCCATTATGTCTTGTTTAGCTTGAATGGATCTTTTCTGAAACAACTCCAGTTCATATGTTTTCAGCACACCATATAACACATCAAAGCCAATCTTGGTTAGATCTCTTGCCATGAGAAGAGATTCTTGGCTCTAAATGACTTGGAAGAGTCAGCAAGAACTTCATGTTAAGCTCTTCAGTTTCATAGTGTTTGTCATAAAGCCTGAGATCATTTATCAACCTGTTAAACCTTTCAAACACTTCAGTGATGCCTTCTTTTGGCTGAGCCATGAAGGCTTCATACTGAGAAACAAGAATCTGTTTCTTGTTCTTCCTTACTTCAGTAGTTCCTTCACAGAGCACCTCTATGAGATCCCACATCTTGTTAGCACTAGTACAATGAGCAATAGTTCCATACATGCTAAGATCCATGGATTCAAAAATGATGAGTTGAAGATTTCTATCTAGAGCAATTTTCTCTTTTTCAGGATCAGTGTATTTGGAAGGATCTTTAGGCTTATAGTGCTTTGGTATTTTCTCAGTACCAATAGTTGTTTCAGGAATCTCAATATGTGGAATGAAGGGACCATATTTTAGAATGTCTAAATACATGGGGTTTGAAGCTTTGATGAATAGCAACATCTTCTTTTTCCATAGGTTGTAGTGTTCCTTGTTGAATGGAGAAATCTTGATACTGCTTAGTTTCTGTGAACTCATTCTTGATCTTTTTATGTTTGTGTTTCAACAGCCTGCTCTGATACCACTTGTTAGATATGAATATCACTAGTAAACTAGACAGAGGGGGGGGGGGGTGAATGGATAGTTTGAATGTTTTTCGATTCTTGAAGATAAGATCTATATTAGATTGTGTATGTATGAGAATGCGGAAATAAAATAAACAGAACACACACAATCACTTTAATCTACTTTGTATAAAGTAAATCAAATACTATAGCTTCCAAAATTTCACAAGTGAAATTCTGGCTTCTAAACAAGAACAGTGGTTTCTTGTTTTCTTATAGAGAAAAGAGTGCTTGATAAAATCTATGTGTATCTCTCTTACAACTAACTATAGGGTGTGCACAATATATAATGCCTATACAAACTGGTGCACACACCTATTTACACAGCTACCCCTAATTGTAACTCCAACTTATTTTTCCATAAGAGGTTAACTGTGTCAGGAAGGACCACTTGCTTTTTGTCGTCATTTCCCTTATATGTAGCTGCTTGTCTCTATTCTTTCTCTCCAAGTTTTGATGTAGATTTGCCATCTGTCTTTGGACCACTTAACCGTAACAGATGCTTCATTATTTGTCTCCATGAACTCTGATACTGTACCTTGATTTGTCTTGTTGTAAATCGCCTAAGTGTTGATATCGTGAACTCCAGCATACTCCTTATCCTGTGACTTGTCGACATAGAGCATTTCTGACTTTGCTATATGATGACTTTGATATATGTATATTTTAGGAGAATGCGATATGTCATATTTCAGACTTCACGATATAGCCTTTGAGGACTTCACGATATAGCCTTTGAGGACTTCACGATCTAGCCTTTGAGAACTTCACGATCTAGTACATTTCAGACTATGTGATCTCAACACTTCACGACATGTGCCTTGAGGACTTCACGACATAGTTCATTTCAGAATATGCGATCTCGGCACTTCACGACATGGACTTTGAGGACTTTACGACATAGTTCATTCTGACTTCACGATATAGGGACTTAGATAAATTTCTGCAACTTATTTATTCATGGCCTTATTCACTTTTATCCTGCTGCATGAACAAACTGAACTTCTTCCGGGACAATTATTTCATGACCTATATACATTCTAGGTAGGTGCAAGAAACTTACTAAGCTCATTATAACATTGAGCATACATAATAGAGCTAAGTACATGAAAACAAGACAAGTACAATAGAGACCTATACTATACCCCAGTGATGAAATTCACTAGGTCATGTAGAGTGACAGAGTCACAAGGTGTAGGCTTGTTAATAGTGGTATTCAGACATGCCTTGAGCCTAACAAAAACGTTCATGTATTTTCTATTATATCACATAAAAAAAGAAAGATTAGGAGATGATAATGTTAAGATGATAATTTCATTTGAAAAGAAATATTATGAGAATATTTAGATAATAATATAGGAAAGTTCAAAATAATGTAAGGTAATACACTTTTTTATAATTTAGATATTTTGAAGGCAGGAATATTATAATCGAATATTTAGTTTCATCCATTAGTAATATTTAGTTTTCTCCATTAGTAAAGATGTATTGTATAATTACTTTCCTCCATTAGTAGAGATTTTAAATGCAAGAATATTATATTTACTTTCCTCTATTAGTAGAGATTTTAAATGCAAGAATATTGAAATTGTGTATTTAGTTCTACTCCATTAGTAAATATTTCAAAGACAATTGAGTTTTTTTTCTAGTCTTTGGTATTAATTACTTAATTTCTTATGCAATAACGATCTAATTTCTTAACTTCTTAATTACCAAAACGTTCCTGTATTTTCTATTATATTACATAAAAAAGAAAGTTTAGGAGAGCAGAATGTTAAGATGATAATTTTATTTAAAAAAAATATTATGAGAATATTTAGATAATAATAGAGGAAAGTTCAAAATAATGTAAGGTAATACATTTTTTTTTTCTAATTTAGATATTTTGAAGGCAAGAATATTATAATTGAATATTTAGTTTCTTCCATTAGTGATATTTAGTTTCCTCCATTAGTAAAGATCTATTGTATATTTACTTTCTCCATTAGTAGAGATTTTAAATGCAAGAATATTATATTTACTTTTCTCCATTAGTAGAAATTTTAAATGCAAGAATACTGAAAATGTATAATTAGTTTCCTCCATTAGTAAACATTTTAAAGACAATTGAGATTTTTTCTAATGTTTGATATTATTAATTCAAAATTTTGAAAAAATTAGAAAAATAGATCGAAACGATTTGAGAACCGCCACATCAATGATTCAACTCAACAGCACCTCAAGTTAATTTAATATAATATGTTATAGGATTTTATACTTTAGCAATTATTAGTTTAACATTAAAAATTAACAACCAACAATTTATTTTTTTTGCATTCTTGCAACAAAATTTTGATGTGGTTGTGACCAATTAACTTACAATTGTATTTAAAAAAAAAAAAAAACTTACAATTGTAGATGTTGGGGTCACCAAATGCAAATAGTCAGTTAAACAACCTACTATTCTAGACACCTATCAAGAATGGTCCATTAAATCCAACTACTTGTTAGTCAGGCTTATTCTTATTCTTAAAATCGACTAGCAACCTATCATTACATTCATGCCGAAGACATTTTCAATTTTACATTCATGCTGAAGATTATTACGGGTGATAAGAAGATTAATTTTAGATTCATGCTGAAATTATTCACAACTGCATCGAAGATGGAACATTTCATCCCGGTACCCTGATTTTGAAATTATTCGGTTCAACTTCGCTCAAACCATTCAATTGTACTCAGATCAGCCTGATTGTGAAAGGTAGATCGATCATTAATCACACGGGATATTTTTGTTTTGGAAATATCACAAAAACAAAAAATTTCGGGAAAAAAGAAAACCTATACAAAAATACATACTATTTCATAAATAGTAGTCAATCCTTTACGATCGATTTTTAACAAATTATTTATCTGCTAAAAATCTCCGCGAATAGATGAAAGTCTAAAATAATTGTGAATAAGGTAATGTAACTTTTACACTCACATCAATTTTAAATATTAATTTTATGAGTAATGTTAGGAAACTCAAAAATATCTCCCAAAATTTATACTACAAAATAACGGAAAAAATATGTAATGTGTTTTAATTTGTGAGCACACATATATGTGTGCGGAATCATATATTTATATTAGAAAACTTATCAATCAAATAAGAACACATAAGTATTTGGGAGATTTTTTGTGATAATTTTTTAAATTTTTTAAATTTATTCATAATTTTTTTTTAAAAATAAATGATTACGACAAGCAGTGATCAAATATCAAGATCCTTCATAAATACATAACTAACTCGATTGATGTACGTCTCAAACTCCAACAAAATTTTACTACCTACTACAGTTAACATAGCACACTATCCAGCTATCCTTGAAAAAAAGAAGAAGCAAGGATAGAAAGTCTTCCTTCCTTTTACTTTCCTAGTTTTAACTCTCTGTCTCCCTTCAACAACTATTAATCATCATCACTTTGAATTTAAAATTTGAACCTTCGGCTATAATAATAAAGCACGGTAGTCAAATCACGCGGTCCATACAGTAGCAACAAACCTTTTTGAAAAATGAAAGGGTATAAATGGTCGATTAAATATAGCTTAGACGTTAGTAGTGCAAAAAAATCTGATGTTTATGAAAAAAAAGGTTAAAATATTTTCTATAAAACTTGGTGAATTTAGGCAGCTTTACGCAATTAATAAGTAAAAACTTAGGTGGAAATAACTAGGTTTAATTGGAATTGATTGACCAAAATTTTAAAAGACGATCAAATTAAAAATATTATTGTGAAAAAAATAACTTTTTTTAATTAAAAAAACTAACCTACACATGCAAAGAAAAATTTATCTATTATATTAGCTAGATAACAAAATGAGGACATTTATTATTTTACTTGTATAACAAATGTCTTTATTATTAAAATTAAATTATATAAAAGATAATATTTAAATACAAACAATTAAAGTTCTATTTAATCATCATTTAGCTGATTAATTATCAAAAGGTGATTTTAATTTATAAACCGGTCTAACATTTCCTGGAATATTGATTCCATGTACAAATGATATATTTATATTGTTAGGTACTAATATGCTTGTAGAGGGGGGGTTGAATACAAAATATACTATTTTATCGAATTTGTTCGTTTCGTGATTTAATAATCCAAGAATAAATTAGTGCAGAATGAAATGAAACAATATTCAAGTTAAATATAACTTATATTAAACTTAAAGGGTGTTACAATTATAGTACAAATTACAAGGTTTGATTATCTAACTAATTAAAACAAATCTAGAATAAATTCGACATAAACTTTTCTATTTTTGTAAAAAAAAAATTGAATGCCAAAAAACAATTCGAGATAATTTCTAGGGATAATGATCCGCTAGATAGTCTTTGATCAACAAGTAAACAAATTCTATTGGCTTGAATGTTACAATAAGAGCTAGAATTGAATACACTAGTTTGAATTAAAAGCTTGGCAGTTGATGTTGTTAATGGCAGAAAGAGAGAGAGAGATATTACTTTGAATGCTTCTTGTTAGGTTTTATGGGTAATTGCAGGTAGATAACTTAACTATGTAATCAGTCTTTAATTAGACTGAAAGAAACATACTATCACAAGCCATAAATAATGTTCCATGTAATGTTCAATCTGTACTATCATGAATACATGTAATAAAGAATGTAATCTGGAAGAAGTTCACTTTGTTCAAGCCCCGGAAGATATTCTACATTTGATATGTACAAGGAATAAACATGTTGTCAAGATTCTCGAAGACAACAACTTTTCAAGGAACATCAAAACATGTAGTCAAGACAACACTCCTCATGACAACAACTTTCAGTCTTGACAGTAACTTTGGCAGAAGCCCGAAGATAGCAACTTTGTACCACAATGACAATATGTTCTGCAAGGTCACGACAGTAAAGTTCTCTGTGACTCCCCAGTCCTAGGAAAATCTTACTGTCAACTTTAGAACATCCCATGACAGCAGAACTTGGCGAACACGATACTTTGTCTCACGGGAGGAACTTTTGATTCACCTACAAAGTCAAAAGCGTGACAGATTGTTTCAGTAGCAGGTGGTATAGAACTCACATGGTTCTGTCACAATCCTGAAAGACTACGACAGGAGCTTGAGAGAGAACAAGACAAAGCTTACCAATTCAAGGGTATGCAATTTCTACATCAACTGAGATTGGGTATGCTACAAAAGGAATGTATCTAGATTGCTTTATAGTTTATGTTTAGACTATCTAGTATATATTTTAGGAAAGATCACATGTGAGCAAATTGTAAGCAGTTGTCACTTGAATATAGAAACAGCTTCACACCTCACATGAAATCTAAGGAACACAATCAAACAAGCTTAGAAAGCTACTCCTACAACTCAGTTGTAATCTCTCTCGAGATAGAAGCTGGAAACATTATTTTTCCAGGTTGTAGCAAAACCCTTCGCAAGATAAATAAATCAATTATTTTGTGAAGTCTCTATCATGTTCGATAACTATTATTTTCATTTGTTCTTACTGATAATTGCTAATCTCTTTCTTTGTTGTTGGGAAAAAGATTCTAAATTATTAGTATTGCATTCAACCCCCCTTCTGCAATACTCTTAGAGACTAACAACTGGTATCAGAGCTGTTAGATTGACATACAAATTTAAAGATCAAGATGAGTACGCATAAGGCAAACATCATAAAAATTCCAGCCTTTGATAAAGAGAACTACAACATTTGGAAAACGAAGATGATGTTATTTATCAAAGTTGCAAATCCACTTTACATGGGTATCCTTGAAAACGGTGCCTTTGTACCTCAAAAAGAGATTCCAGCCTCCATAGTCAATGGAGTGTTTGTTCGAGATCACTTTAGCCCAAAGCCAGTATCTGAGTATACTGGACCTGAAAGATAAAAGGTGGCACTTGATGATAACTTACACTTAATCATCTATGACTCACTCACAGTGGACAAAGCTATGCGTGGGAACGTCATAGGAAGCAAGTCAGCCAAAGAGATGTGGGATAAGATTGAGTTACTTTGTGAAGGAAGTGAAGAAGTCAGAGAAAACAGAAGACATACACTTGTCTCTCAATATGAGGCATTCATGGCTAAGCCAAACGAAGGCCTTACTGAGATGTTCTCAAGATTCAGTAAGTTACTGTGTGAACTTAAAATCCATGAGAAGTTCTATGAGAAGAAAGAGATTAACATCAAGTTTTTGTTAACTCTTCCTGAACATCTTAAACACGGGATCACAGCTAGAAGAGAAGGAAGAGATATGAAAAGTGTTTCACTTGAAACTCTTTATGGTGTGCTTAAGTCCTATGAACTTGAGCTTTTTCAGAAGAGAGCCATTCAAGCTGGACACAAAGGAAAGATGGCTAATATGTCCAGTGCTCTAGTAGCTCATGAACGCCCAACTGTTCAAGTCACTGAGTTACCCCAGTCATCCAACTCAACTATTGTTCCTTCCATCAAAATAGGGGAAATAGTTGAAGAAGATGACAAAGTGATACTTGAACTAAAGGATGTTGAACATGAAGACTTCTACTCCCTAGAAGAATTGGAAAGCATGGATAATCCACTTACATGGCTAAGAAATTCTCCAACTTGAGATTCAGAAGAAACAAAGCCTTTAAGCCAAAAGGTTCAACCAAGGAATTACTTCAAGGCCTGGAGGAAGTGGAACAAGAAGTGGATACAAGACTGAAATGGTGGACAGATCAAAGTTCAGGTACTACAATTGCAATGAACTTGGACACTTTGCCACAAAATGCAGAAGACCCAAGCAGGATCAGAAGATGGAAATAGGATTTGGAAATCAGTCAAAGAAAAATCAGGGAAGAGCTTATGTAGCTGAAGGAAAGTGCTGGGATGAGTCTGATGAGGAATATGCAAATCTTGCCTTGATGGCCAAGTCAGATGATGAAGCATCATCCTCCTCAACTCAGGTACCAACACTTATTTCCCTTGATATGTCTAATTCTGAATTTAAATAGACTGTTGAAAGTTTACGTGTTGAGATCTTTAACATTCACACTAGTTTAACTACTGCTAATGAAGAAATTGCCAGGTTAACTAAGCTATCTTAGAACTTAATCTTGATCCTCTAGAGTCATTAGTTCAAGAAAATGCCAGACTTAAAAATGATATTGTTTGTGCTAGGGAAATTGAGGAATTTTTGAGAAACAAAATTGAAGATAATGAACTTAGGTTAAAAGCCTACATGAACTCCTCTAAACTAGTTCAGGAATATCATAAGAATCATACTAAGAATCAAAAAGTTGGCATATGGTTTAATTACTCTAGAAGACCAGGTAAGAAGATTGCCTCAAACTCCTGTACATACAACAATACTGCCAAACCTCATGTGTTGAGAAATGTCAAAAAGCCAATCTTCAAGAATGCTGAACATGAGTTTGATGAGGAAGCCTTACTGATCAAACAAGAGATTCTTGAAGAAGATGAAGGCGTTGACAATATGTTATCTGGTAGCAAAGATTCTGTCACAAATCCCCCGACAGAAACTTTGGTAGGCAATCTGATAAAATGTTCAAAAGATGTTGTCAAAAAGGACGAGACATTAACTTTAAAAGGTACTATCGAAAACAAAGTTGTGACAACAACTTCCAAACTTACTATCAAGACAGTAAAGATGGAAGGTACTGTCAAGGGTTTGTCGACAACAACTTTAGAACATGTTGTCACTTGTAGTACCAGTAGAACTAGAAAGAACATAAATGGAAAAATAGGACTAAATCAGTAGAGTGATAAGAAGAGTGATGGAACTCATGTTAAAGGTGCATCAAGGAAGCTTTGCAACAACTGTGGATCATCACATCATCTAACTTATATGTGTAAAAGACCATCATGTGCTAAGACAAATGCTACATATGAACTTGGTAATTTACACATAACCCCAGTAATGCAGAGATCTGTGAATGTTTGTAATAACATTGATTGCATGCCTTGTAAAATTGATGTCATGAGCACATGCTTTAATTTACCAATTTTATCTTTTGAGAAATGTTCTTTTAGACCATCTGTTGAGACTCATTCTGAGACTTCAAGTTCTTGTACTGATAACAAGAATAAACCATCCTCAAGGAGAAAGGCCAAGTCTTATCCTAGATCCAAATGGATGGTTAAAGAAGTCAAAAGAGAACCACCTGATATTGATAGTGATGTTAATGATGTTCTGAGAAAAATCCCAACTGAGAATGCTGGACCCAACAAAGAGTGGGTACCAATGGCAACCTAATCCAATTATTTTTGTGCAGGGAAATAAGAAGGTCATGTGGGTCATTACTCATTGACACTGGATGCTCCAGACACATGACAGGTGATAAAACCCTGCTATCACATTTCTTGAAGAAATCTGGTCCAATCATAACATTTGGAGATAAGAACAAAGGATACACAAGGATTTGGCTATTTGGAAGTAAGAAACATCATCATTGAAGAAATTGCTCTGGTGAAAGGATTAATGCACAATCTACTCAGTGTTAGTCAATTTTGTGATAAAGGATTCAAGGTTGATTTTGGAACTTTGGAATGTTTAATCTACAACAAGAAAACTGGCAGCCTAGCTCTCAAAGGAGTAAGGAAAGGAAGCTTATTTGTAGCTGATTTGGATTCAGCAAAGAAGGATAAAACTTACTATTTCTACAGTAAAGCCTCAATTACTGACAGTATGCTTTGGCACAAGAAGCTCTCACATCTAATATTCAAAACAATGAACTTGATAATGAAGAAAGAATTAGTGAGATGACTTCCTCAACAGGGATTCTGTCAAGAAAGACTATGCGAGGACTATCAGAAATGAAAGCTAAGAAAAGCTGTTCACAAGTCAAAGCAACTCAACACAAATCAGGAAGCACTCAAGTTAATCCACATAGATCTTTTTGGCCCAGTTAATGTTCTATCTTTAGCCAAAAATAGATATGCACTTGTCATGGTGGAAGACTACTCTAGATACACTTGGGTGAAGTTCTTAGAAACAAAGGATGAAACATCTCGGCAAATCATTGATCACATCAAGGTACTAGACAGAAAGTCTAGCTCAAAAGTTCAAATTATAAAAAGTGACAATGGTACTGAGTTCAGAAATGCAACTCTTTAAAGCTTTTGTAAAGAACTTAGAATTGTTCAACAATTCTCCGCTGTCAGGACACCTCAACAAAATGGTGTAGTGGAAAGAAAGAATAGAACTCTCATTGAAGCTACTAGAACTATGTTGTGTGAATCAAAATTACCAACATGCTTCTGGGCAAAAGCTATTAACACTACTTGCTATACTCAAAACAGAACATTGGTTAATAAGACTCATGGAGCCACTCCTTACTTTTTTTAACAAAGAAGAGACCTTCAGTAAAGCATTTTCATACTTTTGGAGCTAAATGATATGCTATGAAGGATAATTCTAAAAGAAAAAGTAAGTTTGACTCCAAGGCTTATGAAAGCATTTTTTTTAGGCTATGGTATTGAGAAGATTGCCTACAGAGTCTACATAATTGAGCACAAGATTATTGAAGAAAGTGTTAATGTTTCTTTTGATGAAACCAAAATCCCTGGTCTAGAAGAAGATGGTGACATGGAACCATTAAGATTTGAAAATCAAGATTTCTTAGAAGAAACAAAATTTGTTGATGAAGAACCTAGATGCACTCATGAGTTGGATCCAAGGAAAGATGTTATCACAGAACATGCACAATATCCTGCACAAGCTCAAGACAACTCAGGAAGTTTTCCAATGGATATTGATCATGAGACAAGCAATGAACATATGAATGACAACATCTTTGAAAAAAAATCAAATCCTCAACGTGCAACATATCAAAGTCCTCTAGAAAGGAATCTGCCAAGGAATACAAAATGGAACAAATATCACACAAATGATCTTATCATTGGAGATCCATCCCCTGGAGTAAGAACAAGGAGAAGTGCTATAAATGAATGCCTTTACTCCTGTTTACTGTCTCAAGTTGAGTTTAAATCAAATGATGATGCATTGTTAGATCCAGATTGGGTAATTGCTATGCAAGAGGAACTAAATCAGTTTGAGAGGAACAAAGTGTGGAAGTTGGTTCCAAGGCCAAAAAGAAAAAAAGTCATTGGAACTAAGAAATTGGATGAAGGTGGAATTGTGACAAGGAACAAGGCAAGACTAGTAGCAAAAGGTTACTGTCAACATGAAGGCATTGATTATGATGAGACCTTTGCACTGTAGCTAGACTTGAGGCTATAAGGATTTTTCTAGCCTATGCAGCACACTGTAACTTCAAGGTATTTCAGATGGATGTCAAAATTGATTTTCTTAATGGAGAAGTTGAAGAAGAAGTATATGTGGAACAACCTCCTGGTTTTGAGGATGCAAAATTGTTTGATTTTGTATACAAACTCTTCCGAGGCTCTTTATGGACTGAAGCAAGCCCCTAGAGTTTGGTATGATACTCTCTCCATTTTCCTGTTGGAGAATCAATTCACAAGAGGTGTTGTAGACAATACCTTGTTCTATAAACACCATGGAAAGGATATCATACTTGTCCAAATCAATGTTGATGACATTATCTTTGGCTCTACCAATGAAAAGACGTGTGAGAGATTTTCAACTCTCATGAGAAACAAGTATGAGATGAGTATGATGGGTGAACTCTCTTTCTTTCTTGGACTTCAAATCTATCAAAAGGATGATGATATCTTCATTTTTCAAGCCAAGTACATTAAAGAACTATTGAAAAAGTTTGACCTAGAAGATTCATTGTTAGGCTCAAGACATGTCTGAATACCACTATTAACAAGCCTACACTATGTGACTATGTCACATTACATGACCTAGTGAGTTCTATCACTGGGATATAGTATAGGTCTCTAAATGTACTTGTCTTGTTCTCATGAACATTAGCTTGACCATGTATGCTCAAAGTTATAATGAGCTTAGTAAAGTTTCTTGCATCTAGATTGTATATAGGCCATTGAATAATTGTCTTGGTAGAAGTTCAGAAGTGTTCATGCAGCAGGATAGAGATAAATAAGGCTATGAAGAAATAAGTTGCAGAAATTTGTCTAAGACATTATATAGCAAAGTCAGAAGAAAGCTATGTCTTGAAGTCACCAATATCCATGTCGTGAAGTACTATATCGCATAGTCCATTTTGTACTATGTCGAGAAGTCCTCAAGACACATGTCGTGAAGTGTTGAAGTCAGCAAAGTCAAAGAAGCCTAGATCGTGAAGTCCTCAGAAGCCCTATGTCGCATAGTCATCAAATGACCTATGTCGCATAGTCGTCAAATGACCTATGTCGCATAGTCGTCAAATGACCTATGTCGCATAGTCGTCAAATGACCTATGTCGCATAGTCGTCAAATGACCTATGTCGCATAGTCTTCAAATGACCTATGTCGCAAAGTCTTCAAAGGCTATATCGCGTAGTCCTCACAAGTGAGACCGCGAAGTCAGGAATGAAGTGGAGTTCACGATATCAACACTTAGCCGTTTACAACAAGACAAATCAAGGTACAGAATCAAGAATCAAAAGAGACAAATATTGAAGCATTTGTTCTGGCAAGGTGGTCCAAAGAACAGATGGCAAATCTACAGCTAAACTTGGAGAGAAAGATAAGAGACAAGCAGCTACAGAAACGGGAAAGACTCCGAAAAGCAGGTGGTCCTTCCTGACACAGTTAACGTCTTATGGTAGGACAAGTTGGACTTTCAGCAAGGGGTAACTGTGTAAAAATAGGTGTGTGCACTAGTTTGTATAGGGCTTATATATATCATGCACATCCTATTGTTAGCTGCAAGAGAGATACACATAGTTTTTATCTTAAGCTCTTTTCTCTGTAAGCAAGCAAGTTCAAACTGTTTTTGTTTAGAAGCCAGAAATTCGATTGTGAATTTCCTGGAAAGCTGTAGTATTTAATTTGCTTATTCAAAGTAGATTAAAGTGATTGTGTGTGTTGTTTACTTTCCGCATATTGCATAGCATAATCATTTACAGTTTATATTTAGTTTCAAGAAAACCAAAATCCATCAAACTATCCATTCACCCCCCCTCTGTCTAGTTTCTAGGTGATATTCATTGCTAACAAGTGGTATCAGAGCGTAGGCTGTTAACGTACAAACAGGAAAAGATCAAGAATGAGTTCACAGAAACTAAGCAGTATCAAGATTCCTCCCTTTAACAAGGAGCACTAAAGTTTATGGAAAAAGAAGATGTTGCTTTTCATCAAAGCTTCTAACCCCATGTATTTAGATATTCTAAAGCATGGTCCCTTCATTCCAATGATCGAGATTGGTGAAACAACCAATGGCACTGAGATTGTACCAGCAAAACATGTGCCCAAAGATCCCTCAAAATACACTGATCCTGAAAAGGAAAAAGTAGCACTGGATGGACATCTTCAACTTATCATTTGTGAATCTATGGAATTCAACATGTATGGCACTGTTGCTCATTGTACTAGTGCCAAGAAGATGTGGGATCTTATAGAAGTGCTCTGTGAAGGAACTACTGAAGTAAGAAAGAACAAGAAGCAGATTCTTGTTTCACAATATGAAGCCTTCATGGCTCAGCCAAAAGAGGGAATCACAGAAGTGTTTGAGAGATTCAACAAGCTGATAAACGAGCTCAAACTCTATGACAAACACTATGAAACAGAAGAGCTCAATATGAAGTTTCTACTAACTCTTACAGATCACTTGGAACCAAGAATCTCTTCCCTTAAAGAAAGAGATCTAACAAAGATTGGTTTTGATGTGTTGTATGGTGTTTTGAAGACATATGAGTTAGAGCTGTTTCAAAAGAGATCTATTCAAGCAAAGCAAGGATTAGTGGCTAATACCTCCTGTGCACTTATTGCTGACAACCTAAGTCAAAGAATGGACTCTCTTAAAATCAGTCAGGTCAAGATTGAGGAACTGGAAGTTGAAGACACTGGTGATGAGGCCCAAGTTGTCTATGATTTGCCTGAGGATGATGAGTTTTACAGCATGGAAGAACTGGACAAAATGGAAAACAAATCTTTTGCTTATATGGCTAGGAGGTATCCTAACATAAGGTTTAAAAGAAAGCAGCCATTCAGGTCCAAGTTCAATACTGGAAACACTGGTGGATCTAGTGGCTCAAACACCTTCAATAAAGGAAAAGGGTTTGCAGGTGCTGCTAAAGGTGGATACAAGACAGGAAGTGTGGATAGGACCAAAATAAGGTGCTATAACTGCAATGAACTTGGGCATTTTGCCACTGAGTGCAAAAAGCCTAAACAAGTCAAGAAGGACAAAGCATACTTAGAGCTTGAAGCTAAGTATGAGGCTCTACTCAAGAAACAACAGGGCAAAGCTTTTATTGCTGAGGGAAAATGCTGGGATGACTCTGATGAAGAAGAAGAACAAGAGTACTCAAACTATGCCTTGATGGCATTTTCTGATGATGGTGATTCAAGTCAGGTACCTATTCTTACTTCTCTTGATATGACTCCCCTTCAATATAAGCAAACTGTTGAAGATATGAGCACTGAGATGTTTAATATTCAAACTAGCATGTTAGTAGCTAATGAAGAAATTGATAGACTAACTGCTAAGAATGTTGAGCTTACAGAAAAGAATGAGAAACTTGAGTTAATGGTTGTGAACCTGGATGGTTTGAAAAAGGAGGTTGAGTATCTTAAAAACAAAGTGATTTGTGCTGAGCAGATAGAGAAAGCCCTTAGGGAACAAATTGCTGAAACTGAACTGAAACTAAGAAGCTTCAAAAACTCCTCTGAACTTATTCAAACCTATCACAAGGAACACACTGAAGACTGCAAGGTTGGAGTTGGTTTTGACTATGATAATGACAAGGGAAGGAAGAAGGTCAAGGGCAAAGGAAAGGAAACTTTTTCAAACAAAAATGCCCCAACCATACTGTCAAGTGTTGAACTACTCCAACTTTTTCAGAAAGAGTGCTGTTGAGTTTGATGAGGAACTACTGATCATCAAGCAACAACTACTTGAAGAAGATGAGGCTGCTAAAAACACTTCTTCCTTTCCTGAACTTGTCAATCAGAAAGAGACCAAAGACAATCTTGTCAAGAGTCCTAAAGCAAAGAAAGAAGTTGTTAAGAAAAGGAAACAAAACAGAAATGGTAAAGTTGGTGTTAACAAGGGAAACAACTATGCTTATGTGCCAAATGCTCCCAGGAAACAATGTCAAAAATGCCTATCTGTTAATCATTTGACTCATAAGTGTAGTAAGCCTGAAATTGTTGAAGTTGACAACCTGAGTAACCATTCTGCCAGCATAAATACTAGTCATGATTCTTTCTGTGGTAAGCCAAACTGCATGACATGCTATGTGACTGTGATTGCTAACTGTTTATCTCTTAAACATAAACTTGACTCTGCACAATCTGGTGAATCACACACACATATGCATTCTCACAGGACAGGGTCCCCAATCAAGGTTGAGAGGGTGAAAACTTCATGTGAGCCTAAGAGTGTAAACTCCAAAGCCACGAAAAAAGTGAAGTCTCCTACTATGAGAAATGCAATTTATGACAGAAGAATTGTTAATCAAAATATTTCTAAATCAACTGGACGCTACCAAGTGTGGGTACCAAAAACAACTTAGTCATTTTGTGAATGCAGGGCAACAGGAATAAAAGAGTCATATGGATCTTGGACAGTGGATGCTCAAGTCACATGACTGGTGATATAGCCCTGCTATCACATTTTGAGGAAAAGGCTGGCCCATCAGTAACCTTTGGAAATGACAACATTGGTTATACAATGGGATATGGCAGTGTTAAATCTGGAAATGTCATTATTGAAGATGTAGCATTTGTTGAAGGACTGAAGCATAATCTCTTGAGTATTGGACAATTTACCAACAGAGGTTTCAAAGTGGAATTTGATGAAGACCTCTGTTCAATCTCAAAAAGGGAAAGTGGTGAAGTTCTAACTGGTGTGAAGAAAGGAAGCTTGTTTGTAGCTAATCTCAAGGCTGCAGATAAGGGAGAAATCTGCTGTTTCTACACTAAAGCCACAAATGAGGAATTCTGGCTATGGCACAAGAAGCTGTCTCACTTGAATGTTCAGGCAATGAACTCTCTAACCAAGAGAGAACTTATCAGGGATTTGCCTGCCTTAGAGTTTGTGCAAGATGGAGCATGTGAAGCTTGTCAGAAAGGAAAAATTAAAAGATCCAGTCACAAGAACAAGTTGCTCAATACAAACTCAAAACCTCTGCAGCTAATTCACATGGACTTATTTGGCCCTGTGAATGTAATGTCCCTCTCCAAAAAGAAATATGCTCTAGTGATGGTAGATGACTATTCAAGATATACTTGGGTGGAATTCCTATTCTCCAAGGATGAAGCACCCCAAGTCATAATAGAGCATATCAAGAGAGTTGATAAAGAAGCACAAAGCACTGGTTCCTCTGTAGTTGCTTTGAGAAGTGATAATGGGACTGAGTTCAGAAATTCAACATTGTATGAGTTTTGCAAAGATAAAGGAATTTCTCAACAATTCTCAGCTCCTAGAACACCTCAACAAAATGGAGTAGTTGAGAGAAAGAATAGAACTCTCATTGAAGCTGCAAGGACAATGCTGCTGGATGCAAAGCTACCCACTAGCTTTTGGGCTGATGCTGTTAACACAGCATGCTATGTGCAAAATAGAACATTAATCAATAAGAAGTCTGGCAAAACTCCTTACTCATTAATGACTGGAAAAAGAGCATCCTTCAAGCACCTGCATGTGTTTGGAAGCAAGTGCTTTGTGATGAAAGATACCTCTGAGCATGTTGGAAAATTTGATGCAAAAGCATTTGAAGGTATCTTCATTGGATACTCTCTGGAAAGGACAACATACAGAGTATTTGTACCTGAGCAACACAAAGTCATGGAAAGCATGGATGTTACCTTTGATGACAAGAAGACTCCTGGACTTAAAACAAGTGATCAAGACAGTGTGCCATTGAGATTTGAGAATCAAGGTTATCTTGAGGATTCTGAAAGTGAAGATGAACCCCCTGTTCAAACTGTTCTAGAGAATGAAATCCTTGAAGTTGACAATCTTCTTCAAACACCTGTGCAAGGGTTCACAAACACAGGGGGAGAAGAAGAGTATGCACCTGTCAACCAAAATGAGCTTGGAACAGATCAAGGAAATGAACAGGGGCACATAAGGAAATGGGACAGAGCCCACACTAGGGATCAAATCATTGGAGATCCTAGTGAGGGAGTCAGAACAAGAAGGGCAACATTAAATACATGTCTGTATAGCTGCTTTCTGTCACAAGAGGAACCTAAATTAATTGAAGAAGCTTTGAAGAATTCTGATTGGATTGTTGCCATGCAAGAAGAGTTGAATCAATTTGAGAAAAACGAAGTATGGGAACTAGTACCTCCTCCAAAAGGAAAGAATGTTATTGACACCAAATGGGTGTTCAGAAACAATATGGATGAAGAAGGAGTGGTAATTAGAAACAAAGCAAGGCTGGTTGCCAAAGGATATTGTCAGCAAGAAGGCATTGACTATGATGAGACATTTGCACCTGTAGCTAGACTGGAAGCCATCAGAATCTTCCTAGCTTTTGCAGCTCACTCAGATTTTAAGGTGTATCAAATGGATGTGAAATGTGCATTTCTCAATGGTGATCTTGCTGAAGAAGTTTATGTGTCTCAACCACCTGGCTTTGAAAGTGAAGACTTCCCAAACTTTGTGTATAGACTGCTCAAGGCACTCTATGGACTCAAACAGGCACCAAGAGCCTGGTATGAGACTCTATCTCAATTCCTTCTTGAGCATCAATTCACCAGGGGTACAATTGACAAAACCCTATTCTTCAAGAAGCATGGAAATGATATCATTCTTGTTCAAATCTATGTGGATGATATCATCTTTGGCTCTTCAAATGAAAAACTCTGTGAAAGGTTCTCTAAGTTGATGCAAAGTAAATATGAGATGAGTATGATGGGAGAGTTAACCTACTTTCTAGGCCTGCAAGTACATCAAAGGGAAGATGACATCTTTATAAACCAATCTAAGTATGTCAAGGATCTTTTAAAGAAATATGGTTTAGAAGAGTCATCCCCAGCTAAAACTCCTATGTCTACTGCAATCAAGCTGGATGAAGACAAGAAAGGCAAGAGAGTTGATATCAAGGTTTATAGAGGAATGGTTGGATCCCTACTTTATCTCACAGCTAGCAGGCCAGACATCATGTTTGCCACATGCCTTTGTGCAAGGTTCCAGTCTTATCCCAAGGAATCTCACATGATGGCTATCAAAAGGATCTTCAAGTATCTGAAGGGGACTCCTAATCTTGGGCTATGGTATCCAAAGGGCACTGGGTTCAACCTGGTTGGTTACACAGATTCTGATTATGCTGGATGCAGAATTGACAGGAAGAGCACCTCTGGAAGCTGTCAATTCCTAGGTCAAAGGTTAGTGTCCTGGTTTAGTAAGAAACAACAGTCCACAGCAACATCCACAGCTGAGGCTGAATATATTGCTGCTGGAAGTTGCTGTGCTCAATTGCTTTGGATTAGAAATCAACTCATGGATTATGGGCTAGTGTTAGAACACATTCCACTAATGTGTGATAATACTAGTGCAATATCCATAGTTGCCAATCCTGTTAATCATTCTACTACAAAGCACATTGAGATCAGGTACCATTTCATTAGGGAACATGCTGCAAATGGTACCATAGAAGTCTCTTATGTTCCAACTGAGAAACAATTAGCTGACATCTTTACTAAACCTCTGAATGAAGCAGTCTTCAACAAACTTGTGAGTGAAATTGGAATGCTCAATCCTTCATTTAGTTGCTCTAAGTAAGTATGCCAGTAAATTGTTGCAGCAGTAAATTTTCACTGTATTTAAATGCTCTATTTGTTTGGAGTGAAAATTAGCTGAGATATGATTTATAAATATTTCAGTATTTTACTGCATATTTTTCAAAATCACATTTGTTAGTAAAGTTGTGAGCTTTTGAGACATCTCGATATAGATGATTTTCAGAGTTCACGACACAGTTCAAATAAAACAGACTTATATCGCAAACTGTTGAGATTGTGAGACTTCGCGAAATAGTTCATTTCATGAGTTTGCGACATAGTTCATTTTATGACTTCGCGACTTAGAATAACTATATCGACAAGTCTCCACATTTGACAGAATTTTGATTTAAATTAATTTTATTTCAAAATTTGATAAAAGTCTGACAATTTGCTTAAAATTCCTAAAAGAGAGCTTTAGACAGGGTATTTCTACTATATCGCAAAGTCTCCCCGATCCTTTCATCTTGAGGACTTTGCGACATAATTCATTTCTGAGACTATGTGATATACTGTGCAAGACTTTGCGGTACATGCCATTTTTGACTTCGCGACATACAAATAGACTGTACAAATTCATAACTCCATATCGCAGTGTCTCTATCATATACATACCCTTTTCTAACCGTTCACAACTTTTCATCTTGTCTATTGCTCTCAAACTCTCAAACCTAAGCACAAATTCTTTACTCTCTTTTTCACTCTCTCTCTTGAAATGGCACCCAAATCTCAAACAGTATCATCCTCTATCCCTTTAACCATTCCCAAAGAAACCAATCTTCTCACCATTCCCTCTGAGGCTGAGGCTAACCCAAGGTACAAGTGTTTTGTACGGTTCTTGAACACTTCCTACCTACGCCAAGCCCTAACCCTGAACCCTACCTTGTATGTCGATGTGTTGGAAGGATTCTGGAGAACGGCGTTGGTATCAACAATGGCTAGGGAAGATGGAACCTCATTCGAGGAGGTTAGTTGTTCAATTGGAGGCAAACACTTTCAGTTTGGTGAAAGGGAAATCAATGAAGCTTTGGGGTTCAAGGTGGAGGGTCATGACCAAGAAGCTACAGATGCTCAAATCGTAGATTTCATGACCTTCATTCGGTATGCTGATGAGATAGATACTGGAAAGCTAAATAAGAAGTTTGTGAGAAGGGAGTGGTCATTTCTGTTTGACGCACTCCAGAAGGTGTTTCTCTGCAGGAAGACAGGATGGGACCATATCAGTCACATTGCTGTGAAGCTAGCCTACTCTCTGGCCAACAACCAGGAGATCAATGTGGGAGCCATAATTCTCAAAGAATTGGCTCGGAGGCTAGGCAGGACCGTTCGTGGTAGAGGTAATGACATCTTTTACCCTCGTTTCCTTCAAGTTATTTTAAATTTTCTTGATGCAAATGTCCATGAATTGGAGGGTATAGATAAAACTAAAATGGCTTATTCCAAGTCCATGTCCAAAGTACTATTTGGCTCATTGGACACAAGGAATCAAGTGGATGTGATTCTAAGTGTGACCAAGCATATGCAGGACACATTTGAGTCTTATCCACTTGATAAGCCCATATACCATGCACTTTCCTGGACAGGGGAGGCTGAGACTGGAGGAGCTACACAGTCTAACCCCAGCCTTCCCATCCCATCCAGCAACCCCACTGCAAACAGTACCATAGAAGTTAGGCAGCCAAGTGCATCAATCTCTCAAAAGATTGGTGTTACTAAAAAGAAGTCAAAGAAGAGAGCCCTAGAAGTGATAAATGAATCTGTAGAGATAGCAAGTGAGAATCCTGAGTCACCTCTCACCAGACAAAGTAAGAAATCCAAATCCAAACCTACCACTGGATCCTCCCAACAGGATTCAGATGTGGAAAAAGGGGTACACCTGTTACTGTCTATGGCCTCTCAACAGGTCATTGGCATTGAAAAGAGCAGCCTCCCCACTGCACCCTGTACAGAGTCTGCACAGGGTCAAGACCTCACTCTTGACCCTAGGAGTGATAAGGCTGATCATACACAGAGTGGAGAGCACATCACTGTTGAAACTCCTCCTATTTCTCAGGGGGAGTTGCCACAATCTAATCTAAACCCCACTTCTCTCTCAGATTCTTCCATAAAAATTTCTTCTGAACAAGAGAGTCATTCCAATGACAATCTTGCCTTTGATCAATCACAATTCTCTCCTGTGATTGAGCCAATTTCAAGTGACATGGTGCATGACACTATGCTCACCACCCAGGAACCACATCTAGTTGGTCAGGGAATGCATGCTGGGGCATATCCTAATGACACCAACACAAACATGGAGGATTCACCAGTTTTCACTGGTGACTCTATGCCAAATTCTCCCATCCTTAGGGATGTGGAACTGTCTTCACAGACAAATAGGGCTAATGTTGTAACACATCCCATTTCAATGGAGACAACATTAGACCCTACAACCATTCCAAGGCTGGAGGAGACTCAAAATCTTACATCTCATGAAGTGCCTAGCACTAGCTCTCACTTGGCTCAGGCCACTATGTCAGAATGGCTGAAGCCTGTGCACCATGACAGGCCTTCAGGATCATCATATGTGCCTTCCAAAATGACAGAAGAAGCCATACAAGATCTCCATGTGGCACAGATTGATGAGTTCTCAAAGATAGCTCAACATCTCCTAACCTCAAATCTCCCAAATGCTGATTATGAAGCCATTTTACTCTGCCACAAGGAGGATGTTGAAGCTCAGCAGGAGAAGATAGTGGATGCAGCTGAACCAGAGGGAAATGTGGATGCCTGGTTGGATGCTAAGAGAACTCTCAAGCTCAAGGATGCCCTAGCTTTTCTAAGAGAAGATTACCTAACTTCTCTGGGCTCCAATGCAAAGGATCTCTCTCCTGCTACCATCTATGATGCTGTTAATGATGTCTACAGGAATCAATTAAAGGCTCTGCACTATCTTGGGAAAGGGCTTCAATCAGAGATTTCTTCAATCCAGGAGGCGACAGACAGATCCCTCACTCAGCTCAGAAACTCATATCTCTCTGATTTTCCCAAGGTGGATGGCATCCTTAAAGAATTCCAGAAGACAAACTCTACTGTAAACATGATGGACCTCTCTCTGGCCATGGTCACAGACAACATCAGGAAGCTGGCTACAACCCTGGAAAATCAAATCAAGGCCAATATCAACTCAAATGCAATGCTGAATGTAATTTGGAAGAATCAATATGGTGACAAATTGGTGGATGAGGTCCCTCTGTCAAACATCTCCAAATTTGACTTTGCCAAGATCAAGGATCAATCTCTCAATTCTTTCAAGTCTCAACAGCTATTCTCAAAGGTGGATGGTCTTGAAAGAGAAGTGGCCTCTCTGAAAGATGAAAACAGGGTGCTTGCCAATTCTCTAAAACAGCTCAATGACAAGCTGGATGACCAAGGCAACAACACCTCCAATATCCTGCTGGTGCAACAACAGATGCTGACTTCAATGATGAAACAAATGAACCTGCCTATCCCTGGGGAAGCTCAAGACATCTTGTCTGATCCCAAGCCTAAGGGGGAGAAACAGAAGGAGGTCATTCTGAACCAGAGAGGGGGAGTACCTACCAAGCAGCCAAAGCATAAGGGCAAGGGCAAACTCATTGAAGAAACCATAAAGCCAATCATTCTTCCCCCTGTAGAGGTCATAAGTGCAGAAGGTCAGAAGAGCACAATCTCAACCACCTACTATCCATCCACAATGCCTAAAGATATCTCAACTCCTCAACCTACTCAACCTACTCCCAATGCTAAACCTGTCAAAGCTGCAATTATCACAGAGGCCAAGCTACAGGAAGTTGCCAATTCAAACATATATCATGATGAGGCCTTCCTGGAGTTTCTGAAAGCCATCTACAGTAGTGCTCAAGGAGATGCAAGGATGTACAGACAGAAGATAAAGGAAAGCATCAAGTATTTCACAGTGGCAGTAAGGAAAATCAAGGATGTCCATCTAAGAGAGATAATCATGGTGTGCAAGGACAACTACTTGTGGCACCTAGCTTTTCAAACTCTAGAGAAACTGAGATTTACTGAGCTGTCAATCATTCTGGATTTGATTGAAAAACATGGGATGAATAATGAAAGTCTTTATAATGACTTGAAGATGGACCAGAATAAAAGATTGCCTGAGGTTATATCCAAGCCAAGGACAATAATTTACCAAAGCCTATCTCAAGACAGTAGTATTGACCAACTAGTAATTCCCTCAGACCTTTTAATGAAGAACAATGCAAAGATCAACCAGGTGCTGCAAATGCTGAGAGCTAAGAGAGGAGCTAGGACAACTGAGGAACTAGAGATGATTCACACTCTACAATCTTTTCTGATTCATGGAGTTATTCCTGAATCTGTCAAAGAAAAGAGCAAGAAGAAGGATAGTGAGGATGATGATGAAGAGAAAACCTACAGAAGGAGATCTCAGTCAAGGAGGGATAAGGATGAACCAAGTGAAAGTAGCAGGAGCAAATCCTCAAAGAAGACAAAAGGTGCTGATGATGACAAGAGGGACTCCAAAGGGACAAAGGAAACAACCAAGAGAACAAGAAGTGGAATTCAGCAAGTCAAGGACATTGCTAGCAGTACTTTAACCACAACACAAGACTCTAAGTCTAGGGTGGGTACTGTTAGTAATGATCCTCCAAAATCATTATCTAAGACTTCTGAACCTGAATTGCCACAGAAGAAAGAAGGAGCCACAAAAGAAACCTCAAAAAGACACTTCCACAAAGTCACAGCTAGTGGAGTGTTACAGTGGATGAAGGGAAAAGGAATGAAGCTTCTTCCAAGTGATGTGGCACTGAAGACTGATTCTCCTTGTTCCAGAAAGGTGTCTCTTGTGAAACATATGAAGATCAAGAGTGTACCCAGAAGGATAAGGATAACAAAGAAGACTGGAAAACTCACAAATGTTATTGGCATCAATGTGCTTCCACTAGATGAGGACTATGATGAAGATGCCCTAGCATTTTTGAGGGCTCAAAGGATCTTTGAAGTCAAAGTGAAATTGGATCATCTAGAGATAAAGTACACTGATGGAAGAGAAAGAATAATGAAGCAAGGGAGATGGCAACATTTTGACACCTATGAGCAAGAAAGAATCAATGCCTTGTTAAATTTTGAAGAAAAGGAAGAAAGGTTGTGGAAAATAGAGATTGCCAGATTCATGAAGATGCACTCTGACTATAAAGAAAATCTAAAGAAGCTGAATGAAGAAAAGAGGTGTGAGAAAGAAAAGGAGATGGCTGAGATGGAAGAAAGAGCAAAGGAGCTAAGGAAGAAAGGGCTGTGCAGGGTAAAGCAAAATCCTTATACTGTTGAGTACAAAAATCATTATGGAGGGATAAGCAAGATAAGGATGGAGTTCATACATTCATATGTGGAAAGTGCCCTCAGAACAGCAGCTGAAGATCTAAAAGATTCTCCTCTCATTGAAGAACTGATTGCAAGGGATGAAATTTTACTGGCCATCTCTGAAATAAAGAAGAATGAAGAAATAAGGAAGAAGAAAGTCTATGATGATTTCTTAGAGAAACAATTGGAAACTGAAGCTATGTAGCTCAAGTAGAAATTCTGTAAGACTAAATTTCCAAGTTGTTATCAAATTCTGTTCTTAAATTTATCTTCTTTATACTTGTTCTTTTTATGTTAGTTAGGCTTGTTATCAGACATGAAATTGTGCCTAAGGGTCTTACTCACAATTTGGGGGAGATTGTTAGGCTCAAGACATGTCTGAATACCACTATTAACAAGCCTACACTATGTGACTATGTCACATTACATGACCTAGTGAGTTCTATCACTGGGATATAGTATAGGTCTCTAAATGTACTTGTCTTGTTCTCATGAACATTAGCTTGACCATGTATGCTCAAAGTTATAATGAGCTTAGTAAAGTTTCTTGCATCTAGATTGTATATAGGCCATTGAATAATTGTCCTGGTAGAAGTTCAGAAGTGTTCATGCAGCAGGATAGAGATAAATAAGGCTATGAAGAAATAAGTTGTAGAAATTTGTCTAAGGCATTATATAGCAAAGTCAGAAGAAAGCTATGTCGTGAAGTCACCAATATCCATGTCGTGAAGTACTATATCGCATAGTCCATTTTTTACTATGTCGAGAAGTCCTCAAGACACATGTCGTGAAGTGTTGAAGTCAGCAAAGTCAAAGAAGCCTAGATCGTGAAGTCCTCAGAAGCCCTATGTCGCATAGTCATCAAATGACCTATGTCGCATAGTCATCAAATGACCTATGTCGCATAGTCGTCAAATGACCTATGTCGCATAGTCGTCAAATGACCTATGTCGCATAGTCATCAAATGACCTATGTCGCATAGTCGTCAAATGACCTATGTCGCATAGTCTTCAAATGACCTATGTCGCAAAGTCTTCAAAGGCTATATCGCGTAGTCCTCACAAGTGAGATCGCGAAGTCAGGAATGAAGTGGAGTTCACGATATCAACACTTAGCCGTTTACAACAAGACAAATCAAGGTACAGAATCAAGAATCAAAAGAGACAAATACTGAAGCATTTGTTCTGGCAAGGTGGTCCAAAGAACAGATGGCAAATCTACAGCTAAACTTGGAGAGAAAGATAAGAGACAAGCAGCTACAGAAACGGGAAAGACTCCGAAAAGCAGGTGGTCCTTCCTGACACAGTTAACGTCTTATGGCAGGACAAGTTGGACTTTCAGCAAGGGGTAACTGTGTAAAAATAGGTGTGTGCACTAGTTTGTATAGGGCTTATATATATCATGCACATCCTATTGTTAGCTGCAAGAGATATACACATAGTTTTTATCTTAAGCTCTTTTCTCTGTAAGCAAGCAAGTTCAAACTGTTTTTGTTTAGAAGCCAGAAATTCGATTGTGAATTTCCTGGAAAGCTGTATTATTTAATTTGCTTATTCAAAGTAGATTAAAGTGATTGTGTGTGTTGTTTACTTTCCACATATTGCATAGCATAATCATTTACAGTTTATATTTAGTTTCAAGAAAACCAAAATCCATCAAACTATCCATTCACCCCCCCTCTGTCTAGTTTCTAGGTGATATTCATTGCTAACATTCATCACCTGCCAAGACACCTATCTCTACTGCAACTAAGTTGGATGTAGATCCTAAAGGAAAGAAAGTGGATTCTACTGTATACAGAGGCATGGTTGGATCTTTGTTATATCTTACAAGCTGATCCTAAGGAATCTCACTTGATAGCTATAAAAGAATTTTTAGGTATCTCATAGGGACTCCTCACTTAGGTCTCTAGTATCCTAAAAATACTGGTTATGACCTTATTGGATATTCAGATTCAGACTATGCTGGTTGAAAGATTGACAGGAAGAGTACCACTGGTATCTGTCAGTTTTTAGGTGGAAGATTAGTTTCATGGTTAAGCAAAAAGTAACACTCTGTATCAAGTTCAACTGCTGAGGCTGAATACATTGCAGCTGGAAGTTGCTGTGCTCAAATTCTATGGATGAAGAACCAATTGCTAGATTATGGCTTGGTGTTGAATAACATTCTTATCTACTGTGACAACACCAGTGCCATAGCCATCTCAGACAACCCTGTTCAACACTCCAGAACAAAGCACATTGACATAAGACATCATTTCATTAGGGAGAATGTTGAAAAAGGGATTGTGAAGCTGTTCTACATTCCAACAGACAAGCAACTTGCAGACATTTTTACTAAGCCATTATATGAATGCACATTCAACAGATTGGTTGGTGAACTGGGAATGCTAAATCTGGTATGTTAACTCTACCAATTTCATTGTTTTGTTTAGAATCTCAGGACAACATCTTTTTCTCACAAGAAAAAGTTATTCTCATAAGAAGTTATTGTCCTCTATAGGTTACATATTCTTAGACAACATGTTTATTGACCAATTTGTTTATCTGAAAATGCATGTTGTGTGATTAATTTTCTGTAGCAACTTTATGAGACAAGTAACTTTAATTAAAGAGTCAAAATATTTTCGTTGAGATGTGTTGGTTGGTTATTTTAGTATGGGTTGGGAGTGTTGATTCTCATTAGTCAATTGTCTTAAATACGACAGTTGTATGGGTAATCCCCAAGTTTGACCCTTGGTCTAACATCCCTTCTATAAAGGCCTATATAAAGGATAGAAGGTTAATGGATTATTTACTCAAATAGCATATAAGAACAATGGCTGACAAAGGTGAACCCAGTTCTCAGACTATCGATCTCAAGAAGGAAATGGATGAATATCATCGGAAGGAAGAAGAGTACCTCAATACTCTTGAAACCCTTATTCAGCAGGCAAGGCAAACCAAAGCACAAATCGATGCTTTGGAGGTTGTAAAAAAGAAGCTTGAGGAGGAAGATAACAAACCTAACTAGTCTTACTTGTTAGGAATTGTTAATTAGAATTGAAATTATCTTTGTGATTTTAATTTTAATAAAATAAAGTTTCTTTTGTTCTTGCTTTCTCTGTGTCCTATGTTTATCTTCTTCAGTTGAGTTCTTGAATCGTTTTAGATGCTTTAAATCTACATGCATAAATGATGAATGTGAATTTAAGTGGATTATTGCATTTAATAAAATTATTACTCAGATAAATTAATGATATTTGTTGGGATTTATGGGTGATAGCATAGAAACAACTTAACTTTGTACATACTTAATTTTTAATTAAGTAGACAAAATATGTTCTTGTAATCAGTATGCAATGTCATTTTAGTTGTGTAATTTGAAAGAAGTTCACTTGTTGTGTTCAAGCCTCAAAGAATGCATATTAGATGACAGCATGAATAAAGGTTACTATCATAAGCATTGACAGTAAGATTACAAGAAGACAGAATGTTGCAAGTCACGACAGCATATTCACTCTGACAGCAACATTGGCGGAAGACTACGCGACAACAACTTTAGCCCTCGACAGCAAGTTTGGAAACCTCGACAGCACTCTATGCGGGGAACTCATACTGTCACCAAAAGAACATTCCTGTGACAGCAAGCTTTGCGGCAAAAGTAACTGTCTCGAGAAAGATCCTTGTTCTAGGTATCTTCTCAGTCAAATCCCGTGACAGTTTCAATGTTCAAGAAACAGGCGTGTTGCAGTATCCCTAAGCTACACCAAGTCTGCAAGACTACGACAGAAGCTTCAAGCACTACAAAACAAAAGCGAATCAATTCAAGAGCAAGGTCAAGTCTCTATTTGCTGAATTGTTTTAGCCGGAAATAGAATGAATCTAGGTTGCTTTCTTTGTATTGTATATCTGACATGTTAGCAATTTAGGAAAGTCACATGGGTAGACAGTTTGTAAGAAGCTGCCACTTGATAATGACAGCAGCTTCACAAACCCGTGTTGATAGTGATAGGATTAGTTTATACTTAGACTATCAATTCATTTCTAGTAGAGTAACGAAAGCAAGAAGTGTCTTGAAGAAAACAGAAGCTCAAGATTTCGCTCTTGAGGTTGTAGCAACACTTTGCAAAATAAATAAAAACATTTATTTTGTGAAACTTGTCTTTAGATCATACTGTTTGTAAATGCATATATATTACTGATAACATTAAATCTTAGTTTTGGTTGTTGAAATTGAGATTGAATTTTATCAGTATTGCATTCATCCCCCCCCCCTTCTGCAATACACAAGGACCAACAACTAGTATCAGAGCTAACAGATTAACATACATATCTGAGATCACGACGACAGTGCAGAAATCAAACAGTATCAAGATCCCAGCTTTTGATAAAGAAAACTACAACATTTGGAAAAGAAAGATCTTGTTGTTTATCAAAGCTGCGAATCCACTATACCCAGGTATTCTCGAGAATGGTCCTTTCATTCCAAGGAAGGAAATTGAAGCCACAACAGTAAATGGTGAAGTCATTCCTGCACATTGGGTTCCCAAAGATCCCTCGGAAATTTTGGAACCTGAGAAGGAGAAGATGGTGCTAGATGATCACTTGCAACTCATCTTGCTCGATTCTCTCACATTGGATAAAGCCATGTGAGGAAGTGTGATAAGCTGCACATCAACCAAGGAGATGTGGATCAGGTTAGCTTTACTATGTGAAGGAAGTGAAGAAGTTAAGGGCAACCAAAGGCAAATACTGATATCACAATATGAGGCTTTCATGGCCAAGCCTGGTGAAGACTTAACTTCCATGTTTGAAAGGTTCAGTAAGCTCTTAACTGAACTACAGATACATGGCACGTACAATGACAGAAAGGAATTGAATGTCAAGTTCCTGCTTACACTGCCTGATCACCTTGAACACAAGACAACAACCATACGAGAAGGAAGAGATCTCAACAATATAACCTTTGAGACACTTTATGGCATTCTGAAATCCTATGAACTTGAACTCTTTCAAAAGAGAGCCATACAGAGTGGAACAAGGAACAAGATGGCTAATATGTCAAGTGCCCTGGTAGCACATGTGCCAAGGATCACACAGCCAAGTGAAGTACTACAAATCACACAACCAACCCCTGTACAATCCTTGAAGATAGAAGAGGTTGTTGAAGATGATGAGAAAGTAGTACTGCAGCTCAAGGATGTTGAAGATGAAGACTTTTACACAATGGAGGAACTGGAAAGTATGGATAATCCTACTATGGCTTACATGGCCAAAAAGTTCAAGAACTTTAGGTTCAAGAAGGATAGGTCATACAAGCCCCAAGGCCAAGCATCCAAGTTCAACAGAGGAAGTTCATCAAAGGCTGCTGTGGGAAGTTCAACCAAAGGAGGATACAAGACTGGATTTGTGGATAGGTCAAAATTCAAGTGTTACAACTGTGGTGAACGTGGTCATTTTGCTACTGAATGCAAAAGACCCAAACAGGTTCAGAGGTTTGAAAAAGGAACTGGTGGATACTCTAAGAAGAATCAAGGTAGAGCCTATGTGGGTGAAGGAAAGTGTTGGGATGAGACTGATGATGAAGAAGAAGAAGAAGAATATGTCAACCTAGCTCTCATGGCTAGCACTGATGAAGTAGCATCAACATCTTCAAGTCAGGTACCTTCACTTGTCTTACTTGATATATCCACTGATGAGTATAAGAAAACCATTAAAGACTTAAGTGCTGAAATGTTCAATGTTTATACTAGCTTATCTGCTGCTAATGAGGAAATCACTAGGCTGAGTAAGCTAAATGAAACACTAAAGTCTGAAAATGAATCTCTTGTTCTCAAAACCAGTTCACTAGACTCTTTAGCTCAGGAGAATACTAGACTTAAAAATGAATTAAAATGTGCTAAAGAGGTTGAGGAATTCCTGAGGAATGAGATTGCTGAAAATGAATTCAAGATTAAAGCTTATAAAAACTCATCAAAGATAGTTCAGGATTACAATGATAAAAATACAGAAAATCAGACAGTTGGTATAGGTTTTTCATATGGTAGAAGACCTGGAAAGGAAACTGTGATTCAAGATTGTTCCGGAAATGCTGCTGTCAAACCCACCATTCTCAAGAAGGTTAAAACTCCTATTTTCAAAGCTGCAGAAATTGAGTTTGATGAAGAAGCCATGCTCATCAAACAAGAAATTCTTGATGAGGATGAAGGTGTTGACAGCACATCCAAGGATGGAAAGGATACTGTCACAATCCCCAAGACAGTAAACTTACCAAGCAATCAGACAATAAGTTCAAAAGATGCTGTCACAGTTGGCAAGACAGTATCTTCCAAAGATGCTGTCAAGAATGTTTCCAAGACAGTAGCTTCCAAACCTTCTATCAAGACAGTTGGAATAAAAGGTACTGTCAAGGAAAGTTCGACAGCAACTTCTGAACACACTGTCAATCCAGTAACTCCCAAGTCTAAGAATAGGAATGGTAAGGTAGGTGTCAATAAAGGAAATGGATACACTAATGTTGGAGGTGCTTCTAGGAAACTATGCAATAACTGTGGATCTTCACATCATTTAACACACGTTTGTAAGAACCCAGTTGAGGATAAGATCAATGCTACTGAACTCAATGGTAACTTACATAGAACCCCTATTATGCATAGAACTATGAGTGTCTGTAATAACATTGAATGTATGCCATGCAAGATCACTGCCATGAGTACATGCTTTAACTTACCTATTCTCACTACTGAAAAATGTTCATACATGCACACTGTTGAGACTTCTGAGCCTGCTGGCAACAACAAAAAGGTTTCATCCACTAAGAAAAGGATCAAGTCCAATTCTAAACCTAAGTGGGTGAAAAGAGAAGTCAGACATGAGGTTTTTGATGAGGCTTGTGATTTTATGACTAGAAGAAACTCAGGAGACACTAAAACTGCAGGACCCAACAAGGATTGGGTACCATATGCAACCTAAACACATTCTGTTTTGCAGGGCAAGAAGAAAGATCAAGTCATGTGGATCATTGACAGTGGTTGCTCAAGTCACATGACAGGTGATAAAGCCCTGCTATCACACTATGTAGAGAAAGCTGGCCCAATCATAACCTTTGGAGACAACAGCAAGGGTTATACAATGGGATATGGCTGTCTGGAAATTGGAAATGTTGTCATTGAAGACATTGCCCTTGTGGATGGATTGAAGCACAATCTACTCAGTGTCAGCCAATTCAGTGACAGGGGATTCAAGGTTGATTTTGATATGATGATGTGTAACATCTATCACAAGAAGGATGGGATTCTCTCCTTAAAAGGGGTCAGAAAAGGAAGCTTGTTTGTTGCTGACTTAAACTCAACAAAGAAGGATAAAGTTTACTGTTTTTACAGTAAAGCAACTGTTGGTGACAGTATGCTTTGGCACAAGAAGCTCTCACATCTCAACTTCAAGACAATGAATATTTTGATGAAGAAGGAGTTAGTGAGAGGTTTGCCCCAACAGGTTTTCTGTCAAGAAGGACTGTGTGAAGATTGTCAAATGGGCAAACTAAGGAGAGCTGTGCACAAGTCCAAGCAATTGAACACCAACATAGAAGCACTCAAGTTGATTCACATGGATCTCTTTGGTCCAGTCAATGTATCATCTATGGCTAAAAAGAGATATGCCTTAGTAATGGTGGATGATTACTCAAGGTACACTTGGGTGAAATTTCTTGAATCCAAAGATGAAGCTGCTCAAGTGATTATTGATCAAGTCAGAGTTCTTGATAGAACTCCAAACTCAAAAGTCCAAATCTTGAGGAGTGACAATGGTACAGAATTCAGAAATGCCACACTTGGAAATTTCTGTAAAGATGAAGGAATTGTACAACAATTCTCTGCTACAAGGACTCCACGACAGAATGGAGTTGTAGAAAGAAAGAACATGACTCTCATTGAAGCAGCTAGAACTATGTTGCATGATGCCAAACTGCCAACATATTTCTGGGCTGAAGCTATCAACACAGCTTGTTATACTCAAAACAGAACCATGATTAACAAAACTCATGCAAGTACACCTTACTGTCTGCTAACTGGGAAGAAACCTTCTGTCAAATATTTTCATGTGTTTGGAAGCAAATGCTTTATGATGAAGGATAACCATGAGAAGAAATGAAAATTTGACACCAAGGCATTTGAAGGACTATTCATGGGTTACAACACAGAAAGGACCGCCTACAGAGTTTATGTTATGGAACACATGATTATTGAAGAAAGTGTTAATGTCACATTTGATGAAACCAAGTTTCCAGGACTGCATGAAGAAGGAAAGATGCAGACATTCAGATTTGAGAATCAAGGATACTTGGAAGCTGAGGAAATTGTTGATGAAGAACCTAGCTTCACTCAAACTGTTGAAGTTGACAAAGATACTGTCAATACCATTACTGTCAACCAAACTCCAGCTCAGTCACAGACCATAACCTCTAACATTCATAACAGTAATGACTCTGGAGACAATGAAGAACATGGTGAAGACAATGGAATTGATGAGCAGTCAACTCAACAAATTGAAGCAACTGTTCCTGTACAATCAAGTAGCTTACCCAGAATCACCAAGTGGAACAAGGATCACACAAATGACCTTATCATTGGTGACCCTACTTCTGGAGTGAGAACAAGGAACAAAGTCTCTGCTGACAGCATGTTTTCATGCTTCCTGTCTCAAATGGAACCCAAGACAACTGATGAAGCATTGTTGGATTCTGACTGGGTGATAGCCATGCAAGAAGAGCTAAATCAGTTTGAAAGAAACAATGTATGGAAGTTGGTTCCAAGACCTAAGGGAAAGTCAGTCATTGAGACCAAATGGGTTTTCAGAAACAAGCTTGATGAAAATGGATTAGTGACAAGAAACAAAGCAAGGCTAGTGGCTAAAGGTTACTGTCAACAGGAAGGAATAGATTATGATGAGACATTTGCACCTGTTGCAAGACTTGAAGCTATAAGAATCTTTCTAGCTTATGCTGCACACTGCAACTTCAAAGTATTTCAGATGGATGTCAAAAGTGCCTTCCTAAATGGAGAATTGGAAGAAGAAGTGTATGTTGAACAGCCACCAGGGTTTGAGGATGCTGAAATGTATGATTTTGTGTACAAACTCTTCAAGGCTTTGTATGGACTAAAGCAAGCACCCAGGGCGTGGTATGACACTCTTTCCACTTTTCTGTTGGAAAATCAGTTTACTAGAGGAGTTGTGGACAAGACACTTTTCTACAAACATCATGGCAAGGACATTATTCTGGTATAAATCTATGTGGATGACATCATTTTTGGTTCTACAAATGAGAAGCTGTGTGAGAAGTTTTCCTCTCTCATGAGTAACAAATATGAGATGAGTATGATGGGAGAATTGTCATTCTTTCTGGGATTGCAAATTCTTCAACAACCTGATGGAATCTTCATTTGTCAAGCTAAATACATCAAGGAACTTCTTAGAAAGTTCAACTTGGAAGATTCACCACCTTCAAAGACACCAATGTCCACATCAACTAGTCTGGATCTTGACCCTAAAGGAAAGAAAGTTGCCTCAAGCACCCATAGAGGCATGGTAGGATCTCTCCTATACCTAACTGCTAGCAGACCTGACATCATGTTTGCTACATGTCTCTGTGCAAGGTTTCAAAGTGATACAAAGGAGTCACACCTAGTAGCCATCAAGAGAATCTTTAGATACCTAAAAGGCACTCCTAACCTAGGCCTTTGGTATCCTAAGAACACTGGATTTGATCTAATTGGTTACTCAGACTCAGACTATGCTGGATGCAAGATTGACAGAAAGAGTACTACTGGTAGCTGTCAATTTCTAGGTGGAAGATTGGTCTCATGGTTTAGCAAGAAGCAGCATTCAGTTTCTACCTCAACTGCAGAAGCTGAGTATATTGCTGCAGGCAGTTGCTGTGCACAAATTCTATGCAGGTAGTTGTTGGGATTTATGGGTGATAGCATAGAAACAACTTAACTTTGTACATACTTAATTTTTAATTAAGTAGAACATACTGTCACAGCCAAAGTATGTTTTTGTAATCAGTATGCAATGTCATTTAGTTGTGTAATTTGAAAGAAGTTCATTTGCTGTGTTCAAGCCTCAAAGAATGCATATTAGATGACAGCATGAATAAAGGTTACTGTCATAAGCATTGACAGTAAGATTACAAGAAGACAGAATGTTGCAAGTCACGACAGCATATTCACTCTGACAGCAACATTGGCGGAAGACTACGCGACATCAAATTTAGCCCTCGACAGCAAGTTTGGAAACCTCGACAGCACTCTATGCGGGGAACTCATACTGTCACCAAAAGAAAATTCCTTTGACAGCAAGCTTTGCGGCAAAAGTAACTGTCTCGAGAAAGATCCTTGTTCTAGGTATCTTCTCAGTCAAATCCCGTGACAGTTTCAATGTTCAAGAAACAGGCGTGTTGCAGTATCCCTAAGCTACACCAAGTCTGCAAGACTACGACAGAAGCTTCAAGCACTACAAAACAAAAGCGAATCAATTCAAGAGCAAGGTCAAGTCTCTATTTGCTGAATTGTTTTAGCTGGAAATAGAATGAATCTAGGTTGCTTTCTTTGTATTGTATATCTGACATGTTAGCAATTTAGGAAAGTCACATGGGTAGACAGTTTGTAAGAAGCTGCCACTTGATAATGACAGCAGCTTCACAAACCCGTGTTGACAGTGATAGGATTAGTTTATACTTAGACTATCAATTCATTTCTAGTAGAGTAACGAAAGCAAGCAGTGTCTTGAAGAAAACAGAAGCTCAAGATTTCGCTCTTGAGGTTGTAGCAACACTTTGAAAAATAAATAAAAAAATTTATTTTGTGAAACTTGTCTTTAGATCATACTGTTTGTAAATGCATACATATTACTGATAACATTAAATCTTAGTTTTGGTTGTTGAAATTGAGATTGCATTTTATTAGTATTGCATTCATCCCCCCCCCCCTTCTGCAATACACAAGGACCAACAATATTTATACTTGCAATTCATAATAGTCAGAATTTCCCAAAGTTACTGTCATGAGAAAATTTGTTGTCATTGTCTGTGACAACAAAAAAGCTCGACAATGTGGAAAAACTTACTGTCACGAACAGTGTGTATAGTAAAAAAAATAATTAATAATTTGATAAGATTTATTCATTATAGATATATTTAAATGTAGTATTCCAGGCTCCATACTATAATTATTGTGTGGCTAGTCATATAATTACTAAATTAAATAAGTTATTGGTCATACTGTAGGAATAGGGTATGACTATAATGAGTCTATCGGAGAATTAAGCATAAACACCCCTAATAGAGTCAGTGCTGAAGAAAGGGGTGTACCATATGTGCTTAAGGGTATTGAAACACCCTTCTTTAGAGAATCCTTGGCAGAACCTCTTAATGAATATTCCATCATTATCCAAGAGGAAATACGTATTGAGGATCTTGCTTTTGAAATTGATCAGTCCAACAAGTGTATGTCTGAGAAACAAGTCAAAGTTGTTTCAGCAACAGAGACTAAATCAGTCATCCATAAAGTGGATCAAAATAACCGTAGAACCAACATGCCTGCTGTTAATCTGTCTCATAAAGCATGTGGTGTGGTGAATTGCATGTCTTGTGCATTTAATGTTATGTATGTTTATTTTAATAGTAAGCATGTATATGATGATAAGACTACTCCACGTCAACATGTTAATAATAAGAAGCATGTTAGATCTAATACTACTAGTCCTCCTAAGACTAGAGTGGATTCATTTATCCCTAAGCATACTCAGAAATGTGTTAAGGCTGGCTATAAATGGAAACACTCTTTTGTCAAAAAGGTAGAAGTAGTTAAGGTTAAAAATGTTGTTTTGCCTGACAAAGGCCAGTTCTTTAAATATGCCGGACCCAATCAAGTTTGGGTTCCGAGGAAGGACTAATCAATTTGATATTGCAGGGTGTGGCACAGGTAAACCGTGTTATGTGGATTCTGGACAGTGGTTGTTCAAGGCATATGACCGTAGATAGAGCCCTGCTATCAAATGTGGTTGAGAAAGCTGGCCCAGTGCTTACCTTTGGAGATAACAGCAAGGTTATAACTAAGGATATGGCCTGTTTGAAATCAAGAAATGTTATCAGTCAATAAGAACATCAATGTTACATTTGATGACACCTAACTCCCTAGTATCCAAACAGAAGATTCATATGAAGAACTGAAGTTTGATAACTTGCCAGACTCAGAATCAGATGATGAAGCTCCACCTGAGATAGTTGCTGGTAATGATAATAATAATGATGATAATGATCATGGTGGTGGTGGTGGAAACATTGGTAACAATGGAGATACCACTAACACTAGAGAAGAATCATCAAGGCAATCAAGCAACAACTCAGGGGGGGGGGAATGAAGGTCAACTAGTCATTCACAACACCAAAATGAATTTCAAGGCGAATCATCAAGATCAAATCTTCCAAGACAGATTGTGTGGAATAGAGCTCATCCTTTTGAGCAGATCATTGGTGATCCAGGTGTTGGAGTTAGAACTAGGAGTGCTACTCAGAATGAATGTCATTATTCAGGGTTTCTGTCTGAGATGGAACCAAAGAAGACTGAGGAAGCACTGAGTGATCCTGATTGGGTGATTGCTATGCAAGATGAACTCAATCAATTTGAACAACAGCAAGTCTGGAAGCTGGTACCCAGACCAAAGAACAGGAAAGTAGTTGGTACAAGATGGGTATTCAGGAACAAACTAGATGAGGATGGCATAGTAACAAGGAATAAAGCAAGACTGGTTGCTCAAGGGTATTCACAAGTTGAAGGCTTTGATTATGATGAGACCTATGCACCAGTGGCTAGGCTTGAGGCCATCAGGATGTTCTTAGAATTTGCAGCTTTCTCCAATTTTAAAGTATATCAAATGGATGTTAAGAGTGCATTCCTGAATGGTGAGCTGGATGAAGAAGTGTCTGTGGAACAGCCCCCTGGCTTTGAAAATCAGGAGTTGCTGGACTTTGTGTACTTTCTCTTCAAGGCTATCTATGGTCTCAAACAAGCCCCAAGAAAATGGTATGACACTCTCTCTGGTTTTCTTTTAGAAAATGGTTTTGTAAGAGGTATCATAGACAAAACTTTTTTTTTCTAAGAAACACAAAAATGATATGATTTTAGTCCAAGTCTATGTGGATGACATCATATTTGGGTCTACTAATGATGATCTCTGTAAGAGATTTGCTAAGCTAATGCATAGTAAGTTTGAGATGAGTTTGATGGGTGAGCTGAAGTTCTTTCTTGGATTACAAGTAAATCAAAGGTCAGATGGTATATTTATTTGTCAATCCAAGTATCTTAAAGAACTCCTCAAGAAATATCACATGGAGGATTCAACATCAGCAAGGACTCCATCATCTATAGCTGTCAAACTTGGAGCTTGTGACAATTCCATCAAGGTAGATATTACAATCTAAAGAGGTATAATTGGCTCATTACTCTATCTTACTGCAAGTAGACATGATATTATGCATGCTACATGCTTATGTGCAAAGTTCCAAGAGGATCCTAGAGATTTACATCTCGTTGTTGTTAAAAGAATCTTGAGATATCTTAAGGGTACACCTAATTTAGGTATCTGGTACCCTAAAGATTCTGATTTTAATCTTGTTGGATATACAGATTCTGATTATGCAGGTAGTGTTGTGGATAGAAAGAGTACCTCTGAGAGTTGTCAATTCCTAGGAGGTAGATTGATTTCCTGGTATAGCAAGAAACAACAAACAGTTTCAAATTCAGGTGAAATTATACACATGATGATCATTAATATTAGATATATTGAAATGGAGTTATTTTTTTTGTGAGTCTTGTGAGAAATACTCATTTATAGTCTTGTGAGTCTTAATGATTAATTATTAACCATAGTGAAAGGCATATGTTTAGGCCTATTTATTTACATCGAGGATATAACTCAACATTAAACAAGTTTGTAATAAGTAAGTAATAATTCAAATTGTCACAGGAATCTCAGAAGATTATAACAGTCAAAAGAATGACGATAAAAGTCATCTATAGAGTTGAAGTAATTCTACATTGAAAGAAGTTCATTAATTTGATCAAGGCTCAATGAAGTTTTCAAGAAAATGGATTTATTAAAGTGACAGAGATTTCAAAAGTGTGACAGCAAAGGTACATGTGACAGTGGTTAATTGAAGGGATTTAAAGAGAAGAGAATCACAGCTTCAAAGTTAGAAATGAAGAACAAACATTGAAGTTAGTCGCTCATGAACCAGACAGTACATCGAGCGTCAACAATAGTCAGTGAAAGTTCGTCATTAATTAAAGTGGTTCTCGGGACTATTTCTTTTAATAAGAGATTAGTTTTCATTCTCCTTTAATTATCTATTTTATTTAATTAATTTAACTAATAAATTAATTCTGTCAGAATTAATTTATTTGGTAAATTAATTAAGTAGATAATTAATTTAGAATTAATTCTAAACTTCTAAAATCAGAAAGACTAAAAGTAAAGCCAGTAAGACTATCCATGATAGTCTTACCGAAAGTCTTACTGGTTTAGACAATATTTTAGAAATTATTAATAATATTAACTAAGTCTTACCGAAAGTCTTTTTGGCTCTAGGATAGTCTTATTAATATTGGAAATAGTCTTTCTAAATTCATAATAGTCCTTCTGTTAATTAAGAATAGTCGTGTTGCTTTATTAAGATAGTCTTTCTGCATTATTATCCAATACACGTGTAGATTATAAAATTTTCAAGTGGATTAGATACAAAAGCACAGTTCAAGACAGAAGATTAAAATAGATCAAAATATTACATTCTTCATTACTTTCTGTCAAGAACAACATCTTCTGCCGAATCAATTTCCGTGGACAAGAAATTATTTCTAGAACTTAGTGTTGAATTCAAACCACTAGAAATCATTTTCTTGTATTGTATTGACTATCTAGCGGATCTTTATCCCTAGAACGAATCTCGAACTATCGTTTATCGTTATATTTTTTTATTACAAAAATAGATAAATTCATGTCGAATTTATTCTAGATTTGTTTTAATTAGTTTGAGATTTAATCCTATAATCAGTACCAAAAATTGTAACACCTTTCAAGTTTAATATAAGTTATATTTAACTTGAATTTTGTTTCATTTAATTCCGCATAATTTTTTCATCAATTGTTTAATCTTTAAACTGACAAATTCGATAAAACGGTATTGTTTGTATTCAACCCCCCTTCTACAAACTTATCGGGACCTAACATATAGCATATTTTACCTTATTTTGTGGCGTGTCATTCCAATCACTAGTAGCATGCTTATGTCCATGCAAGTGATCGTCATCAATATTCTATTGTATACATTAATAACATGTATAAATATGTTCATCAACAATACTAGATACAATTATATTTGTTTTACCAAAAATTGACTTGGACTTTTTTGTGATTCTGAGTCTTGTGAGAAATACTCCTTTAGATTAGGTAGAATTTTCCCCTTCCCAAACTCTCCAGTTAGAACCTCAATTGCTTGCCTTTCTTTTAGTATCTCTTCTGTCCATCCTCTATAAGTTGGAAACTTCCTCTGAACAAATGTTGTGCATCACCCGATCAACATAAAATAACTGTAAATCAAAAATGAAATTTATTGATTATTAGTAAAAACAATTATTGTGAACAGATTTTCAACACTGAGAAACATATTATATTTCTTCAAAGAATAAGCATTATCTTACAGTCAAAAAAATATGCGAGCCTCTGAAGAATTCTGATGCTTTTTTATTCTAACTCTCTTTACCAATTACCGGATAATTGATGAGGAATTTTGCCCAGTTGTAACATCCACATTTATCCAAATCTTCAAATTTTACAAAATATGTGTCAACACAGGAATGGGTAGGTGTTCCTATGATAACATTTGACAGAAGAGTCAAAAAGTTTATCTTGAACAATTCAATCACTCCAGTTTTTTCTTTTACTTTATCAACAACTCTAGCTGTGGTTATTAGTTTATTCGGAAACTGAGCTGACCATTGTTTCTGCCTTTTGTCAGTTACTTCACTATTTTTCTGCTCTATGGTTTTCCTCAATTTGGCAGGCCAATAACATAAAAAACATCCTCTTCGGTAATGTAGATTTAACCATTCTCAATCCCTATGAAAATGCTTGTATGGTCAAATGCTTCCATAACTTTTGATGCTAGTTTGGACAATATGATTTCCAAAACAAAATCAAGTAAAGACTCGAATCCAGATTTTTTCACCCAAGCTTTTTGTTCATCAGTAAGATAATGAACTATTTCACTAAAAAGTCTTCGTGAGTTTCTAATGACAGTTTTTTTTTTCCGTTTCCTATTAAAAATCAATAATCGAAAGATAACTTTTAATCAATGTGTAACAATATATTAATTTTTCAAAGAGGAAAAATATCTACAAAATATCTACATATTTACTAAAAAAAAATTTACCTCATCATCCACAGTGGTCTTTCTTTTGTAGATATGCCTTTTTCTTTGTTAGATCAGAATTCAATGATCGTCAGGAGCTAGACTCAACTGATCAGGATTGCTGACGTCATCAGGATTACATGGTTGTCAGGAGCTAGATACATATCAGGACTGGGATCAGGATTGATCATCAGGACTGGAAGCTGATCAGGATTCCTACTTCGAGTTATATTTGGAGTCTAGTTAAACATGGAAGTTTATTCTGTCGGTTCCTGGTTTGTAGGATGTAGCTATCAATTATAGATAGGTTTCAATCTTTGTAATTGATTAGGACTTATCATTGATAGAGAAGCTGTGTAGTATATAAACACAGTTTTGGTTCGATATGAAAGAAGATAGAAGCTCTTAAGAACATAGAATTTCTTGAGAGAGTTTTTGTAAGCTAGCAGCTCTCAAGAGCATCAGAATTTCTTGAGAGAGTTTGTAACAGTTTTATATCAGATTTAATAAAGCTGTTATCTTTCTTTCATATTTATGATATATACATTAAGAAGTCGATTATCTTATACAATTGTATTCAACCCCCCTTCTACAATAGATTATTACTGGGCAACAATTGGTATCAGAGCAAACTGATTTAATTCTGAATCAGAAACGATCTAAAGATGTCGACAACCAAGTATGAAAGCATGAAGATTCCCATCTTGAAGAAATCAGAATATCCAACATGGAGGGTAAAGATGCTGATGTACCTGGAGGCTATGGATCCTGAATATTTGGACATGATTCGTGATGGACCATATATTCCTACAAGGATTGTAGAACGAACAGATACAGTACCTGAACATTATGTGGTCAAGGCTAAAAGTGAATGGACTCCAGAAGAAAAAGCTCATGTACTCAGGGAACCAAAGATAAAGAATATCTTACACAGTAGTCTTGATGCTATCATGTCAAACAGAGTGATTGCATGCAAGTCTTCAAAAGAAATCTGGGATACTTTGGAAACTCAGTGCCAGGGATCTGCATCTGTCAAGAAAAACAGAAGGGCTCTTTTGATTCAAGAATATGAACAATTTGATGCAAGACCCGATGAGAGCCTAACTGATCTATATGATAGATTTCTGACACTATTGAACAGTTTATCTTTAGTTGACAAGGAATATGAAACTGAAGATTCAAACACCAAGTTTCTAAGAGCTTTACCTGAAGAATGGGACACTCAGACCTCGATCATTAGACATCAGTATGATCTTAACACTGTGTCTCTTGATGAAGTCTATGGGATGCTAAGAACTCATGATCTTGAAGTTCAACAGAGAAAGAACAAGAAAAGCAGCAAGGCAAAATCAATTGCTTTGAAAGCAGAGGCTAAATCAAAAGGAAAAGCTATGGAGGTCTCTAGAAGTAAAACAAGAATAGTTGAGTCAGATCCTGATGAATCTTCATCAGATACTGATGGCAATGCTGATGCCAATACTGATGATGATTCTTCTGACTCAGACATGGAAGAGATGGTTGCTATGATTGTCAGAAACTTCAGAAGGATGAAGTTCAGGAAGAGTAGAAGACAAGGCAACTTTCAGAAAAAGGCTTTCAATCCAAACAAAGATAAGTATATCAAAAAGGACAACAAGGGTAGTAAATTTGACAAGTCAAAGGTTAGATGCTACAAGTGCAATGGTATGGGTCACTTTGCTTCTGAGTGCAAGAAGACAAAGGCACTTATCACATCAAGCAAGGATTGGATGGACTCTTCCTCAGAATCTGATACTGAGGTGGTCAACTATGCTCTAATGGCCAATGTTGATGTAACTGCTGCTCCTGATGATAAGGTACTAAATACTATCTTTGATTTTGATACTGATAATGCTTCTGAGTTAAGACGTTTTCTAAAGTCATTACATATTAGCTTTAGAAGTCAAACTGCTGAAAATGCTAGGATCTTATCTGAGATGTCTGAACTTAGAAAAAGGAATGATATATTAGAAGCTGAATTTTCTCGTATGCAAGAAGTACAAAAAGAATGTGATAATGCTAATCACATGTATTTAGAGATGAAATCCAAAAGTACTGCTCTTGAAAAGGAACTTGAATATGCTAATGAGAAAATCAGAACCTGGACAGACTCTGGTAGGAAATTTCATGAGATTAATACCTCTAAGAATTGGAAAGAGTGTCTAGGATATAAGTCAGATGAGGATAAGAAATTGAAAGAGAAAATTGTCATTAATGAGACAGTCAGTCCAAAGACCTATAGACATGTTATAGATGCAACCAAATCTAAGATTACTCCTATTAATTTTGTTTTTGGTAAGGATTCCAATTCTACTTTTGAAAAGGGATCTACTTCTACTCAAGGAATTAAAATCATAAAGTCTAAACCTGTCTTGAATAAGGTCATTAAGAATGTAGGTCTATTGTCTCAGAAACAGCTTAAGGATAAAATCTGTGAGGTGACAGATAAGAAAAAGAAAGCTACTATTAAGAGAAACAGGAATGGTAAAGTTGGGATCAATAAAGAGAATGGTTACAAATATATCCCAAATGCACCTAGAAAGTGTTGTTTTAACTGTGGTAACTCTAATCATCTTGCTATTGATTGTAAGAAGAGTAAGAAGAAGATTACTGATATTTCTAAGCCTGATGTTAGGAATAGATCAGTATTTTATAAACCGCAGAAGTCCTGTTTTCATTGTGGTAGTATATGGCATTCTATTTATAATTGTAAAGATTATCATGAGTTGTACTATAACTTTTATGATCCATTGCCTAAAGTTGATAAAAATAGTGCAAACTCTGGTAGCATTAAGAATGTCAAGTTGGAACATGCTTTTGTTAATACTGATACTGACAAAGCAAATCCCGATGAAGTAAATCCTGTCAGGACTGCTATGGTCAGAAAGTCTTCTGCTGTGAAAGTTAATAAATTGCATGGAAAAGGAACCTAACAAGTATGGGTTCCTAAATGTTCTAACTAGTGTGTTTCTATTCTGATTGCAGGGTAAAAAGAAAAATGTGTTAGTCATGGATAGTGGATGTTCAGTGCACATGACTGGAAACAAAGCCCTGTTATCAGAATATGAGGAAAAAGCTGGCCCAACTGTGTCTTATGGAGATGGCAACATTGGACAAACCTTGGGATATGGCAATATAATCATTGGAAATGTCATCATTGAAAAAGTAGCTCTTGTGAAGGGACTGAAACATAACTTGTTGAGTATTAGTCAAATCACTGACAGAGGTTATCATGTCAACTTCTATTCCACTCATTGTGAAGTAGTCAGTAAAGCAACAAGCAAGATAACACTGACTGGCTACAGGTATGGTAACATATATGAAGCCAACATTCAATCAAATACTGATGACTCCCCTACCTGTCTGATCAGTAAAGCTTCAGTAGATGAAAGTTGGAATTGGCACAAAAAGCTTTCTCATCTCAACTTCAGCAATATCAATGAGTTGGTTAAGAAAGATTTAGTGAGAGGATTACCAAAAGTGTTATATACTCCTGATGGACTCTGTGATGCATGTCAGAAAGCAAAACAAAGAAGGACATCATTCCAGAGTAAATCAGAATCCTCTATTGAAGAACCATATCACATGTTACATCTTGATCTATTTGGTCCAGTCAACATCATGTCCATCAGTAAGAAAAGGTACACTCTTGTAATTGTTGATGAATATTCTAGATTCACCTGGGTGTATTTTCTGCACAGAAAAGATGAGACTCCTGAAGTTCTATTGGATCATGTGAGAATGATTGAGACAACCACAAAGTACAAAGTCAAGATACTGAGAAGTGATAATGGTACTGAATTTAAGAATTCAAAGATGGAAGAGTTCTGCAAATACAAAGGAATCATTCAACAATTCTCTGCTCCTGGCACACCTCAGCAAAATGGAGTAGTTGAAAGGAAAAATAGAACTCTTATTGAAGTTGGCAGAACTATGTTGGAAGAAGCAAAATTACCTACATATTTCTGGGCAGAAGCAGTCAACACAGCATGCTATACTCAAAATCTCACATTAATAAACAGGCATGGTGTTACTCCTTATCAGTCACTCAAGGAGAAGAAACCAAGTCTGAAGCATTTGCATGTGTTTGGCTGTAAATGTTTTGTTCTCAGAACTCATCCTGAACAACTAGGGAAATTTGAAACAAAGGCTGATGAAGGAATTTTCATAAGCTATCCTGCATCAAGAGCCTTCAGAGTTTTTAATTTGAGGACAAGGACTGTCATGAAGTCAATACATGTATCTTTTGATGACAAGAAGATAGCTGGAATCAATGAAGACTCTCATGATAGATTGATTTTTGAAAATGAAGCTACCAAGGAACCTGAAGAAAGTGAATCAGATCCTGTCAATACATCAGATCCTGATGGGTCACCAAATCCTGATGACACACCAGATACTGATGGTGCTAATACTGATGATGCATTCAATAGTAATACTTCTAGTAGTGCTAATGTTGAGGGGGAGCAACATAATTCTACTACAAGTTCAGAGTCAACTCAATCATCAGGACAGAATTCTTCAGATACTGATTCAAGTGATGATCCTGATAACTTATCAGGGGGAGCTTCAAATCAAGCAAATTCTTCAAATCAAGATAACACCAATCCAGGGAGAGCATCTACATCAAGAAACAATTTAACACCAGTAAGGAAATGGACTGCAAGTCATACTCCTGATTTAATCATTGGAGATCCTGATGCAGGTGTTCAAACAAGAAGTGCAACTCAGAATGAATGTCTATACAATAACTTTCTATCCAAGGAGGAGCCAAAGAAAGTTGAAGATGCACTTAAAGATGCTGATTGGGTTACTGTAATGCAAGAAGAACTGAATGAATTTGAAAGAAATGAAGTCTGGAAACTGGTACCAAGACCAAAGAATAGATCAATTGTTGCAAAGGGGTATTCTCAACAAGAGGGAATTGATTATGATGAAACTTTTGCTCCTGTTGCAAGACTAGAAGCCATCAGGATATTTCTTGCTTATGCAGCACATAAGAAATTCAAGGTTTTCCAGATGGATGTTAAAAGTGCTTTCTTAAATGGAGAACTGGAGGAAGAAGTCTATGTTGAGCAACCTCCTAGTTTCATTGATCCTAACTATCGAGATCATGTCTACAGATTGGATAAGGCACTTTATGGACTAAAGCAAGCTCCAAGAGCATGGTATGAAACTTTAGCTCTATTCTTACTGGAAAGTGGATTCAAAAGAGGTGCTATTGATAAAACTCTATTTTATTTGAATCATGGTAAGGACTTGTTGTTAGTTCAGATTTATGTTGATGATATCATTTTTGGGTCAACACACAATAAGCTTTGTGAAAAGTTTTCCAAGCTTATGTAGTCAAGATATCAAATGAGCATGATTGGAGAAATGAGTTACTTTCTTGGTCTTCAAGTTAAACAGACTGATGAAGGGATTTTTATCAATCAGTCTAAATATACAAGGAATTTATTGACAAGGTTTAACATGCAAGATAGTTCTCCTGCTACAACTCCCATAGCTACAGCTACCAAACTTGATCCTGATCAAGGTGCTGAGGTAGATGTAACTCACTACAGAGGAATGATTGGCTCTTTATTGTATCTCACTGCAAGTAGACCAGATATCATGTTTGCAACATGTCTGTGTGCAAGATTTCAAGCAAAATCTAGAGAACCCCATCTGATTGCAGTCAAAAGAATTTTCAGATATCTCAAAGGCACTTCTTCACTCGGCCTTTGGTATGCAAGGGAATCAGATTTTGGGTTGTGTGGTTATTCAGATGCTGATTTTGCAGGATGCAAAATAGACAGGAAAAGTACTTCAAGAAGCTGTTAGTTTTTGGGTGGAAGACTAGTTTCATGGTTCAGTAAAAAGCAAAAATCCATTTCCACTTCAACTGCAGAAGCTGAGTACATTGCTGCAGGAAGTTGTTGTGCTCAGATAATGTGGATGAGAAATCAGTTGTTAGATTATGGCATGTCATACTCAAAAATCCCTATTTATTGTGATAACCAAAGTGCTATTGCAATGACAGGAAATCCAGTTCAACATTCTCTTACTAAACACATCAGTATTCGATATCACTTCATAAGAGAACAAGTTCTGGAAGGAACAATTGAACTTCACTTTGTTCCTACTGATCAACAACTAGCTGATATATTCACCAAGCCACTACCTGAAGCTACTTTCAATAAATTGGTGAATGAACTTGGAATGATGAACTTTGAGAATTTCTGAGGAAAGCTACAGAGAGGAAATCCTGATAACTGTCAAATCCTGATGGTTATTCAGAAAGGTATGTTTTCTTTGATGAAATCCTGATAGGATGCAATCCTGACAGGAGGTCAACTGGTCAAATCCTGATGCTCAGATTTTGAAGCTGGTATGAAAACCAGAAGTTCTAAGACAATTTGTCAACAACACTCCTGGTAAACTCTGACAAATAAGATCATTACTTAGTCTTTGATTAAGTTATCAAGTCTTGATTTTCAATTACAATTATATTTTTGTCAGCGATTACTATTCGTTATATTATGTATCAAATGCAGTGTTACTAACAAATTGTGCAGGAAAAGTAAGAAGGACAAGAACAATTGAGCAAATTGATAGTTTTCATTAAATCTTGAAGATTCTTTACAAATAAAAATGGAAATTACATATTCTTTTCCTAGTCTACTTTTCTACTCAGGAACACGTGCCCTGCAAATAAGCATGAACACTCCTGATGGATCATAACCAGGCTTTGATCCATCTAGGGCTTCTCTTGTTCCATCCTTAAGAGACAAGAAGAGGAGCTGATTCACTTGAAGGCGGATCGTCACCGTGACCACCAGGACGCTTCCATGCTTCCAACTTGCATGACATACAAGAATCACGGATTCTCTTCTTTCTTTTCTCAAGCTCTCGGACGAGCTCTTCATCATCATCATCCTCATTCTCTTCATCATCCTCATCCTCTTCATAAATGAGGTTATCAAGCGGATTCCAGTCCGGATTGGCTTGCAGGAAGTTGTGCCAAACCACATCAAACATTGCGTTAATAAACGCTTCATGTTCCTGAGGGTCAGGAACTGGTTGTGGCTCAATGTCAGCAAGAGCCTCTTCCATCTCTTGCCATATGATATCGAGCTCAGCGTCAGGTATGTTGTTTTGTTGTTGATTGGCAGCCATTGAAAAACAAAGAAGGTGAAAGGTTTTCGTAAGTTTTTCTCTGGAGAGGGTTTGTGTTTTAATAGATATATGATGTTATGCTTAACAGTTCTATTTTATAGAGAATGTGTGTTAAGGATGCAGGTCATTTTTGTTTATCGAGGCGACTGTTCAGTTTCTCATAATTATTTTGCCTCGGTAATTGGTAAGAATGGTTACATGGGTATTATTCTATTTGTTTTGTAATCATTTTTTTTTTTAAAAACAGCATTTATCAGGATTGTCAAAATAAATTTTGTTTTCTTAAATAAAATTTTATTTTACTTCATTTTAAATATTTTTTTCCCAATCCTGATAAGGCAAATGGTTTCATAGGAAATGCTTTTATTCCTGATGAGGTTAGGTTTTTCTTACATAGGAAAATGCCTACTCGTTATGGTTTAATTTCTAATGCTATGGGGGAAGGCCAATCACACCTTGTTCCTAACCCAATCATTCATCCTAAACAGTCTAAACAGTCAACTGCCACCTCTAATGTCTCTCAAAAGACTTTAGTTATAAAAGCAAAGAAGTCAGCTAGAACTGAGGTGTCAGGAAGGCAATCAGGTTCAAAGGATTTTTCCTCTACACCTATCACTAAAAAGAAGTTACAAGGGGGTGTACAAGGGGTCCTGGTGAAGAAAGCTGCAAAGGGAGGTGAGGCTGTTTCTGTTAAAAGAAAATTAGTTCTCAGGGATGAGTCTGACTCAGAGGATGATTTACCTATATCCTCTGTGCTGAATGTGAATAAGGAAGTTGCTGATACTGCTACTGCAGCTGTGGTTCAATTGTCTACACCACAGAAGAAAAGGAAGTTATCAAAAAGCAGGTATCATATTCCTTTAGAAAATAAGCAGGATACTGATGTACAGGACACTTCTATTCTGAATGAGCAATCAGTTTCAACTGCTCAAGCAAATCCTGATGTTAGTATTCCTGATGCTGCACCAAGTCAAGTGGTTACTATTTCAGACTCTCCAGCACAGGACTCTCCAACAAAAAGACATGTTGATATTTCATGGGAGAAGTATGGTGCTGCTGCTTCCAATCTTGGGATAAAACATCCAATGGAAAAGATAAAGAAGGCAGAAGAGTTAGTCTATCAGAGACAGAAGAAACTGAAAGGATCAAGCCCACAAGAACCTGAACCTCAAAGTGGTTCAGCAGCTCTTTCTGATGATCCAGCCACACAAGAACCACTCAATCAAAGTTTGAGTGAAGGCTTAGCTAGTGGAATGGTCCCACAAGAACCATTTTCTCAAAGGGAGAATGCAGACATCGACATTCCAGCTACACAAGAACCATCTTCTCAAAGTGAAGATGCAGGCCAAGCTACAGTTTCTGAGAAATTTCCTGACAATGCTCAAGGGATTTCTGGTGCAGATGAAGTTCAAAGATTGGCCGAGGACACTGTCAATGAGGGAAGCACACAAGAACCTTTGACTCAAAGTGTTGAAGAAGCTTCTGAACCTCAAGCTCCACAAGAACCATTGGTAGCAAATACTGATGCAAGCATATCAAATCCTGACGGTGTTCATCCTGACGCTAGTGGTGCTCCTGATGTTGAACCTATCCTGATACAGCCACTTCGTTCAAGACCAATGGATCATCCTATCACAGATTCACAGGATAAAATGAAAGGTATAGCTATTCCTGATCCTGATGATACTCATAGTACTGATGATGATGACTCTGATGATAGTGATGATGATGAGAATCGAAAAGAGAAGGAACAGCTTGCTACAGCACTCAAAATTAGTCGTGGAACTAATTTTGGTTCATCTAGTACATATATGGCTGGCAAAGCTTCCACTGGGAAAGATCAGAGACAATATTTTTCTATTCCTTCCTTTAATCCTGCTGAGGCACTTAGACAGAATGAATGGAACAATTCATGGCACAGATCTGCTGAATCTGTAAGTTATTCTTCTGCTTTGGAACATGCCTATGATGCAGTGAAATCTATAGAGAATCAAGACTTGAAGAATCATCTGAAGACTACAACTCTGTTATCCAAAAGCCTAAAAAGTGAGATTGATTCTATCAAGAACTCAACTGAGTTGGTGAGGAATGATATTTCTCAAAATTTTACAAAGGTGCCTACTGCTTTTCAGCTAAGGGTAGTAGAATCCCAAGTAAAATCTGTTATTTCTGAACAAACCTCTATCAACAGAAGGATTGATTCTCTGGATACCAAGGTAACTGACATTCAAGCCTCTCTTTCCTTAATTTTGAATTTATTGTCAAATCCTGATGTCAAAAAGGGGGAGAAGGTTAGTCAGACAAAATGTACACCTGATCTAGTATTAAGGAATAATGATGATGATACTGGAGATGATGGTTGTGACAAAGTGATACAAGGAGAAACCTCTGATGCTGCTGTTACGAAGTCTACAATTCAAACTTCACAAAGTCAAACAACGCAGTCAACTCATGTTTCTGATTCTGGAGTTAAGACAATAAGAACGTTGGTGCAATCTCAGATCCTGACGGAAGAACAAATCCTGACACCTGGTCATGGACATACTCTTGCTACAATTCCTGAAGGTGATGAAGATATTTTTATTGATAATCCTGAAGATGCATCAAATTTATTCCAGAAGTTTTCTACAAAAGATGGCAGAATTGTTACTCTATATCACACTGATAAAAGAGTTCAACAATTATATGCAAGAAAAGCACTCTCTACAGCAAGTGAAGAATATCCTGATCTCTCACATGAAGAATTCTTAAGACAACAGAGAGAAATGATGGAAAGCTTTAATAACCCTGCTCCTGCTAGAGGTAGAGGATGCAGAGGTAGGAGAGGAGCTAGAAGAAGTAGAAGAGGTTCTTCAACTCAAACAATACCTAGACAGACAAGGTCTCGAGGGTTAAGAATTGAAGAAATTCCTGAACCTATTCAAACTCTAGTAGTTCCTGACAGATCTACTTTTGGTGATGATAGAAATATTGAAGAAGAACCTGAATTGAGAAGAAAATCAAGAAAATCAACTCTATGCAATACAAATAAAATTGAAGAATCTAATCCTGAAGTTGTTCCTGATAATATTCAAGATCCTGATGATTCTGAAATTCTGCAAGAGATTGATTTGATAATTTTATCTACTGTGGTTGATTCTCACAACAAGGAAGTAGATGAAGAAGAACAAGCCAGAAGAAGTGAAATTACAAGATCAACAAATAGAGATTTCAATCTCTATGTACAAAGGCTTAAACTCTCAAACAGAATAAAGTGGAGGAACCCAAGCAGACAAGAATCTTCACTGGAAAGAAGCTATGCTTTTGAAAAGGAAAAGGATAAGAAGTGGAAACATATTAGCACATTAAGTTGTGATACACTTATCAATTTTCAGTCTGGAGGAATTATTACAAGCGCTTCAAGTGTTGTTGATTTATCTGGGATGTTTAGATCAAAAGCACTCTGGTTAAAGATGTTTTCAAATCTGAAGCAATTGACAAGTAATTCAAGAGGAGGTATTGGACACAGGGATGCTGAATATCTAAATATGTCATATGTTGATCCTTACTCCTTAACTGAAATTGGAGGTACTTTAACTTCTGAAAACCTGAACAATTTACTAGCTGTTGATATAGTTATAGATTGTCATGATGGTTTTGACAAGAAAGAAAAGCTTCTGTACTTCATGAAAGATGGTAGTGTGAAGATTTTATCTATTCAAGATCTGCTGATGAAAACTACACAGGAACTGAAATATGTTCATTATCTTTTGAGATCGAAGAATCAAATGTGCAAGGAATGGAGTGACATGATTTTTTCAACAATAAGAAGAAGACTGGATGGAAACAGTAATTTCAATGGTAATTATACTCCCATGTACTTAAATCAAAGAGGTCAGGATGTGGAAATGCAAAGGGGTACTGCTGTTAAAGAAGTAACTTTTGGCATGACTCAACTTACTCTCAATCCTGATGGGAAGGAAATTGCTTATCTTTTGCTTGAAGAGCATAGTCTTCAGAAAAGCTCCATATTGAATCTCAGAGCAGCTATCTACCAGATTAATGAGGAAGGTGAAGAACTCAGAAATCTTAAGGAAAGACTGATTCAAATTCTTGAAGAAAAAGAAGAAAATTTGTTATCCAACTTCTTGAAGATGAATCTGTTCTATCAAAGAATTTAAACAGATAAGTTGTTGCTGCAGATTCTGTACATTTTGTATATATGTTTTTGACATCATTGAATCTTAGGAATCTATACTTTATTTCACAAAGTATGAGATTGGGGCAGATTGTTAGATCAGAATTCAATGATCGTCAGGAGCTAGACTCAACTGATCAGGATTGCTGACATCATCAGGATTACATGGTCGTCAGGATCAAGATACATATCAGGACTGGGATCAGGATTGATCATCAGGACTGGAAGCTGATCAGGATTCCTACTTCAAGTTATATTTGGAGTCTAGTTAAACATGGAAGTTTATTCTGTCGGTTCCTGGTTTGTAGGATGTAGCTATCAATTATAGATAGGTTTCAATCTTTGTAATTGATTAGGACTTATCATTGATAGAGAAGCTGTGTAGTATATAAACACAGTTTTGGTTCGATATGAAAGAAGATAGAAGCTCTTAAGAACATAGAATTTCTTGAGAGAGTTTTTGTAAGCTAGCAGCTCTCAAGAACATCAGAATTTCTTGAGAGAGTTTGTAACAGTTTTATATCAGATTTAATAAAGCTGTTATCTTTCTTTCATATTTGTGATATATACATTAAGAAGTCGATTATCTTATACTATTGTATTCAACCCCCCTTCTACAATAGATTATTACTGGGCAACATTCTTTTTGGTTCTTCATCAACTTTTGAGTTGAATCTTTGTAGAACAAAATACAATAAAAATATTTGATTTTCATAATAAAATCAATAATCAAATATTTTATATAATCACTAATCAGTTACATTTAATCAGAATCACTAGTAATATATCGACATTAATCATTAAAATAACACATCAAACAATCACTAAAATAACACAGAAGATCAATAAATAAGTTTAAACGTGAATGTCTTTTTAAACGTGTTTAAACTTATCCTACTTGTTGAATGTGTTTATTTAATGTTATCACTAAAATAACATAGAAGATAACTAAAATAACACATCAGACAATCACTAAAATAACACAGAAGTCATAAATAAGTGCTACAAAAGTAGTGATTTTTTGATTATATTTTATACCTTTCGACAAAACTTGGTTTTTTTTATCTTCTCTGCAACTTCTTCTTCAGTTGGAGGGTTTTCAGTATTTTCATTTTCTGTTGCTTGGTTCTCTGCGGATCCCATTTGTGCATCATTATTTCTGAAGTGGTCTTCAAACCAGTTTTCATTAGTTTCAACCCAAATGATAACTATTGGGTGGGACGGAGGGAGTACTATTTTGCAGAATATAGAGTTAAATAATTAACAAACTATAATGAGTTTGTAGATAGAATGTACTGCAAAAAATTTAGTAAAACAAATTTGGTATGTCAATTTCTTCACTCTTTGTCCCTCTCTCTGTCAATCAGTTTATCTTTGTCTTTCATTAACTTGGACACACTTACACACATACAATTATAAAAATGACTAATCATTAATCTCTATGTAATCACTAATCTCTAATCTCTAATCAGTAATCACACTATCTATAACCAGACAAACATCCCATAAGTAACCAGATGACATTCTTGGTAGCAGGTTTTCTCCAACGTATTCTAGGATCAGAAGAAACCACTGGCTATAATAATTAACAACTAACTATGTACCTTTCACTCTTTTCGATCTTATATTGCAAGGAAACCAAAGTTTATTTACATCGTTTTGTGAGTACAAACACACTGTTCATAAATTATTATAGCGATTTTCTGTTACAATTCAATATGATCATAACTTCGTATAACAGTTGTAATAACTAGTCACAAAAAGAAAAGAGCTGATTTATTAATCATTAATCACTAAATAACACAAAAAATATCATTAATCTAACACATGAGACAATAAGTAAAATAACACATCAAAAATTACTAAATTAACACAAGTATCACTAAAATAATGTTTTACTTTACTACTCTAATAAGTAAATAAGTATGTCTCTCAATCTCTCTTCATCTATCATTCACTCTCATTCTCTGCACTGTTTTAGTAACATATTAGATATCTTAATCATAAATCAATTTACACATATACAATCACTAATCTCTAATAAGTTATACAATCATAAATCACACTTACATACATAATTATAAATCATAAATCACAGTTACACAATCATAAATCACACATACATAAATCACAAATCACTTACATACACATACAATAATCACTAATCAGTAATCACAGTTCACTTATAATCACTAATCTCTAATCAATGATCACAAATCACGTACATACACTATCACTAATCACTAATCAGTAGTCACTAATAACTAATCAATTACATACACACTTATATAATACTCCCTCCATCTCATATTATGTGTCCTGTTTGACGTTTTAGTGGTCAAATTGACTAAAGTTTGACTACAAATTATGCATATTATATAATTGAAAAAAATATAAAAATTATATCGTTAAAAAGTATATTTAATTTAATTTATAATGTATTTCTCCATTATTTGAAATTATAAAGGAATAATTTATAATTTTCGGTCAAATTTTAGTTAATTTGACCACAAAAAAGTCAAACATGACACATAATACGAGATAGAGGGAGTAACTAATTAGCAACATTTTTTCATTAAATAATCACAAATCAGATAAAACATCAAATCCACAAACACATGAAATTTGTATAAAATAATTAATAACTAAAAAATATTTGAATATTTGTAAAATACTAAAATAAATGTTTAAGACCCTTATTTAACATATCTCCTCTAGTCCTAGCCATTTTTTTGCTTCAATAGTCAATTAACTCTAAATAAAAAACTGTTTAACCAAAATATGAACAATAACTGTTAGTTTAATAACAAAAACCCTAAAAATTACTAAAATATTGACATGCATCAACTAAAATACATTAATAAACAACCTAATGAACTAAACAAGCTACAATTTCGATTAATGTACCATATTGAGTGATTTTTTTATGATTTTTGTGTCGCTTGATGATGCAAATTTTTAGATCTTCGGTTTTTCTTCAATTCCTGATGATATATGATCTCGCACAAATCAATATATTGCAGAATAGATAATGTTTTGTGAAATAATGGATTATTGAAGAACAATTTTTTACTAATTTTACCGTTGTAGAAGTAGTGGGCGGTTTGTGTTGGGTGTGTGATAGCGGGATTGTGTATATTGTATGTATAATTTGTTATAGTTATTCAAAATTCAAATTACAAAGTTGTCCTTATGCAACAAGATAGTTTGGGTGTTTTGTTATTTTTTATGTATTTGGGCCGGACTATTCCTTATGGGCCAGTCGGTTTTTAGTGTATTCGTTCATTTGTTATATATATATATATATATATATATATATATATATTAAAGCTCTATCTTCTCTAACATCTCTTTCAAAACAAAATCATTTAACTATATGAGTATTTTATTTACTAAAATCGTTTCTAAAACACACTCATATAACATATTTTACGTATGTAATGATGGGAAATTTTTTATATTCGTGTTTACTTTTTACTCTTCCTTCTGTACATGAATGTTAATAATTGTATTAGACTAACTAATTAAAAGTGAGAATTGGATTAAGAACGTTGCAATTATGTTTGTTAATTCGAATTCTTTTGTTTCACTATAAATAGTTGTGTGCATGTTTCTTTCGTTGTTGAACACCTTCAAGAATATACAAGATCAACTTAATATTTACTTTCAAATCTTAAGTAGGAAGTATAGAGTAAGAAAATATCTGAAATCAAGATTACCATAAAAAAATATCGAAAATGATTCGATGCACGTGAAAACCACACTATCCTTAAAACAGATAAGCCCCTTCCGTATGGTGCTCGAAGGTGTGTTGTGGCTTCCGTCTCCCAGGATACAACGAATCGAGGTGATCTTAAGCACTAGAGATTCGCCTCCTACGAACCGAACAAACACCGCAACTATCTCACCGAAAATAGAACCTAGAGCTCTTAGAAGAATACTAAAAATGCTTGTGGGTTTTTGTATGTAAAATCAAGAAGCCAAGGTCTCCTTATATAGGAGTATAAGAAATGTAACTTCCATACAAAATCAAATATGTAACGTATGTAATAATGAGCTACAATAATGAATTAATCAATATTATGTCATTATTAAGGAGTTACAAAATCAATTTATAAGTTACAAATTAAATAAAATAAAATAAAATTTTAATTTTTATTCAAAATAGTCCAACAATCCCCCACATGAATAAAAATTGATATTGCAAAACGACTCTTTGACACGGAGATATAAGCGCGCGGTAGAAATCATCATAGGATAGGTAGGCGTAAACCCTTGAACCTTCCCTTGTAAGAACATATTTACATTTCTAGAATTTCAGTAGTCACGTTGACCTTGAACTGCCCTTCTGTATTGTGAAATGATGATACATCCCCCACCAGATTCTTTCCCTATATTTGTTCAGTTCTCACTGTTAAGCCCATTTTGGTCCTGAGCTTTAGCCTGGTTCTGTGAGCTTTTCCCAGAATTTGCCCCCATATTCCTTCTTGAAGCGACCCCACTTCACTCACATAGGTTATCTCTTGAACAATACAAAAGTATTATTTGTTCGACATATCGACACATAAGGATCATTAAAGCATAGCTTAGCCTTATCCAATTTTTATCACTGTTTTTAATCATAGGAATGTACCCGGGAGTAAAACCCCCACAGTGATCTCACTAAGTCTTTACAGTTAGGTTGTCCCATTGAACCAAGATCTTGGGATCTCCAGTCAACAAGGTTGGGTTTCCTTTGTACCGACTTTTATTATGGGCTTTAGTCCCATTCCTTTCGATGATTTTTCAACTAACTCTCTTGTTAACCCTTTGGTTAGCAAATCCGCAGTGTTATCTTTTGACATGATATAGTCAATAGTGATAACTCCAGTTGAGAGTAGTTGTCTAACGGAATTGTGTCGCCGACGAATATGCCTCGATATTCCATTATATAGTACACACTCAGCTATACCAATTGATGTAGTACTGTCACAATGTATATAAAGTGGCGGCACTGGCATCTCCCATCGGGGAATATCCTCTAAAAATTGGCGTAACCATTCAGATTGTTCACTTGTTTTATCTAAAGCAATAAACTCAACTTCCATGGTAGATTTGGTCACTACCGTTTGTTTCGAGGATTTCCACGAGATCGCTGCACCCGCTAGCATAAATACATATCCGCTTGTGGACTTTGATCCCTTTACACCATTTATCCAGTTTGAATCACTATACCCTTCTAGGACAACAGGATATCTCGAGTAAATCAATCCATAATCACGCGTATACCTTAAGTACCTAAGCACTTTAGTTATCGCTTTCCAGTGATCCACACCTGGATTACTCGTATGTCGGCTTGGATTACTAACAGTAAAGGCAATGTCTAGTCGTGTACAATTCATTAAGTACATCAGACTTCCTATTACTTTAGCATACTCTCCTTGAGAAACACCTTCACCTTTATTTTTAGATAGATGTAAAGTCGTATCAAAAGGGGTTCTTGACACACTAAAATCATCTTTACTAAATTTCTCAAGGATCATATCAACATAATGTGACTGGTTTAGTATAAGTCCACTTGGTGTTCTTAGGATCTTTATCCCTAGAATCACATCAGCTAAGCCCATATCTTTCATGTGGAATCTTGAATGTAATATGTCTTTCGTAGATTTCACCATTTTATCATTACTACCAACGATGAGCATATCATCAACATAAAGACACATGATCATGTATCTTTCTATTGTATCTTTGACATATACACATTTATCACATTCTTTGATTTTAAATCCATTCGACAATATAACACTGTCAAATTTCTGATGCCAATCTCGAGGCGCTTGTTTTAAGCCAGATATTGACTTAACCAACCTATAAACTTTATGTTCCAATCCAGGAACTACAAAACCCTCAGGTTGCTTAATGTAGATTTCTTCAAGTAAATCTCCATTCAGAAAGGCTGTCTTTACATCCATTTGATGCACTTCAAGATTTCACAATGTTGCAATAGCAATAATCATCCTTATGGATGCCATTCTTGTTACTGAAGAATACGTGTCGAAATAATCAATGCCTTTCTTTTGGCGAAAACCTTTTATAACGAGTCTGGCTTTATACTTATCAATTGATCCATCTGTTTTCATTTTCCTAGTGAAAATCCATTTAGACCCTAGCGGTTTACAACTCCGAGGAAGATCCACTAATTCCCAAGTATGATTCTGCATAATCGAATCAACTTCACTTTTAATGGCCTCTTTCCAAAAAGTGCTATCCGGACAATGCACAGCTTCTGAATAAGACAGTGGTTCATCTTCGAGCAAGTAAGTTAAAAATTCTGGCCCGAAGGATTTTTCAACTCGAGCTCTTTTGCTTCGACGAGGTGCATCCTCTGTTTCAAGTTCATTTGTATTTTCTTGTTCCTCGTTATCACTATATTCATTTTCTGTATAAGTTTTACGTGTTCGTTTCGATGAACTTGAACTTTCTATGGACTTACGTGGAAATACATGTTCAAAAAATGAAGCATTTCTCGATTCCATTATTGTATTCTTGTGTATGTCAGTGATTTTTGACTCATACATAAGAAACCTATATGTCGTACTATTAGGCACATACCCAATAAAAATACAATCCACTATTTTTGGACCGATTTTCACCCTCTTTGGTTCTGGTACAAGGACCTTTGCAAGGCACCCCCACACTCGTAAGAATTTATAGGAAGGCTTATTTCCTTTCCATAATTCATAGGGAGTTCGCTCTTGATTTTTTTCGGGGTATCCTATTCAAAAGATAATTTGTTGACCAGACAGCATCTCCCCACATACTTGTAGGCAACCCTAAACTTAGCAACATTGCATTGCTCATTTCTTTCAAGGTCCTATTTTTACGCTCAGCAATCCCATTGGATTGAGGCGAATACGGTGTAGTGACTTCGTGGATAATTCCATGTTTCGCACAGAATTCACCAAACGGTAATACATATTCACCACCTCAGTCACTTCTTATAACTACTAATTAGTGTATGACAAAAAATATGCTAAAGTTTACTCAATTATAAAAAAGAACATGCATCTAAATAGCACCAAAACCAAGTGTATTTCTAGCATAGCCTTACAAACTGTAATTGGCTAAAACATTTAGACATGTTAAAGCTAAGGTTACAAAGTCATGCTTATAAAACATAAACTTATAAAACCATGCCATTGAAACGAGGATTTCAGTTACAAAACTTTAGTAAAAAAAATCTTAATAATTCATAAGCCCAAAATATTCTTAAACATTTACACATGTAAAATTAAGCTATCAAGCAAGCATGGTGCCAGTAAAGAAAAGAAATTCAAAGCACTATCTAAAGTAGAGAATACCAAAGCCATGGCAGGAATAAAAACAATAATATAATAATTAAAACTGTTGGGTATAATTATAGACTACACAGCAATAATAGGGCAGTTATATATATTTATATTAACAAGAACATGCAGATAAAACCAATTAACAAAACAAACACGAAGGTCGAAACAAGTGTATAATTAGAGACTGTAAATAACAAGATAAGAAAAAAAACTTATCTCTGTTGCTTTAACAAGTACTATAAAGAACAAAACAGCTGAGTCGTCAAGCCTTTCGAGAAGTCTTGACTGTTCTTGAAGAGATTATTGCCCCACTTACGCTGTGTTGGGTTGCAGCAATATCACTTCCAGGATAAAACAACTCAGATCAATCCACTCACATTAATGACAATGATCAACAGCGACCCGCACCTCAGTTCGTCTAAGAACTATGTATTTAATATGTAAGTATTGAGAGAGAAACATAGAAGAAGATAGTTGCTAGTGTTTTCTGAGTTACGTATATCGCTCACACTTTGTGTCAAACGTTTAGTTTTGCTTATATAATACAAAATAAAACGTAACAGACCAAAATTAAACTGTAACTGTAGATATAACATTTAATACTAAATATTCTGATTTAATATCATTAACAACTGTCATCAGGATTTAATATCAGTTATAGCTGCCATCAAGATTTAATCCTATCAGGACTTGGCGCCATCAGGATTTAAACCTATCAGGACTTAGAGTCATCAGGATTTAGTCCAAGTACTGACCCATCAGGATTTACATCCCATCAGTAGTTAACTCAGGCCATCAGGACTTAACCCACGTACTGGTCTATCAAGATTAAAATGCCATCAGGACTTACTCAATCCAAGCCAACATGATTTAATCCAAGTACTGGTCCATCAGGGTTTACTATAAATCCTGACCCAGTTCGTTGAGTTGTTACAAATAAATTCTGACACTGTTAAATTAAATCAATAAATAATATTAAATAAACAGGTAATAAAATTCCTCGCCCAGGTTGCCTCGCATACGCGAGATTCCGAGACATTCGCCCAAATCGCCCTTCGACCCGAGTCGTGTCGTGACGTAGCGGGGCGGGCAGAGGCGGTGCGCGTGTGTGTGTGTGTGTGTGTGTGTGTGTGTGCGCGCGTGAGGCAGACAATAACACCATGCACACTCACATGCCTTAGTAGTTGTACACTACTCTTGTACATGTTTCTATATAAAGACATCAACCTCTCATTACCAATTCTATTTGGGACAAAAGTTCTTTCAACTTAAACAACCTACATAACCCTTTTCAAGCAACCTATTTCAACTCAATTTATTATGGATTCCACTAAGAAAATGTCTTAGATCCAAACATGAAAGTTTCAGTCCTTATAACAAGGAACAACCTCCAATTGTTAGTTTTTGGAAATTCCATCAAGAACATATATAAAATATGCCTCAAACTTTCCATTTTCTAAAAATCCCCCACAAATCCATACAGAAATGCATATTGGTCCTTATCATGACTTGTTTTTCAGGGTCGGTACCCTTCAGGGTTTGACCCCTCCTAAGTCCTCTACTTTGATGGCTACCAGATCTAGATGGAATGTTTCACCTTGAATCTTTATCCGTTTGGTGTAACCACACTCCATAGACGACGATAAATCAAAGGCTATGGTGCTGATCTACGACCTTGAGACGTTAATTATCCTGTCTCGATCCTGTTCATCGAATGCTTCAAGGAACAACCCTTTCCTCTAATTGCGACCACACAATTACATTCGCTTAGTTGGGCATCTCTAGAGATGTACTGTTATCATCTCGTCAAATGACTTTACCCCATTCAGAGTTCAAATAACTCTTGCTATACTAGCAGTATCACTACCTTCTAGGTTTAGAGGGGATAGACTCAGATACGTGAGTATCAAAGTATATAATAAAGGTACTACCAACTCACCTTCACAGCTTGTTATTACCACATTGAATACACTTCAAGGGATCTCCTCTTAGGTATATTGGGTTCTCGCTTGTTATTACCACATTGAATACACTAGAGATCCGCCTCCAATGAACCGAACAAACACCGCAACTATCTCACCGAAAATAGAACCTAGAGCTCTAAGAAGATACTAAAAATGCTTGTGGGTTTTTGTATGTAAAATCAAGAAGCCAAGGTCTTCTTATATATGAGTATAAGAAATGTAACTTCCATACAAAATCAAATTTGTAACTTATGTAATAATGAGCTACAATAATGAATTAATTAATATTATGTCATTATTAAGGAGTTACAAAATCAATTTATAAGTTACAAATCAAATCAAATAAAAAACAATTTAATTTTTATTCAAAATATTCGAACATCTTATTCACGGGCTCTAGTATTAAATCTGATATTGATATATTAAAGAGTTCATAGTTTCGAGTTGTAAATACTTTTCATTTTATTGTATTGTTCAAGTATAATTGGTGTTGTTGGATAGTTGTGCTTGGAAAATAAGAGTTCAAAGATTAGATTAGAGACTGGGAAAGTCTATACTTGGGAAGTATAAGGCTTAGAGAGCATAGGGTTCGAGGAACAGAGAGGTCCAACAAGCTGTTACTAACGACATGGAATTTAGGGAGATACATTATTAAATCTTGGAATAGTGTTTATCTTGATTATAATATTTTTTTTTACCAAGTTTGGTAAGTGGGGCAAGAGGTAGACGTAGGGATTAGGAGTCGAACCTGACTAAAATTCTTGATTTTTTTTACTTGATGTTAATTTTATTATGCATTGCATTATGCCTTTTAACTAGCTGACATACTGTTTTATACTGCAATCAGCAAGCTGACTAGTCAACAGTTTTAATATTCGGTAAAGTTTAAAATCAGATATAGTTGACCATAACACCTAAACACCCCCTTTAGACGTGCAATTGTAGCAAAAAGTTACATCATATTTTATGTAGTGTCAAATTTAGCATCAAATATATATTATCTTATAATAGACGAAACATTAGAAGTTTTGGTACCTGTTTTTTGGTACGGTACTTGCCTTATTTAATTGTTTTTAACAAAATATTTTTATTACTATCTTATAATAGCCGAAACATTAAAAGTTTTGATTTTCGATTTTCGGTCATTTATCTAGCTAATTGCGTTTTATAATTGAAACATAATTTTTTCTAACAAAATCTACTCCTTTTCCAAATATATAACGTACAATTATCTTTTTTAATTAAAATATATTACTGATATGGGCTGAAAAATATTCCTAGAAGTGCAATTAATGACATATTAATTAGACCAGGATTGGTCCAAGAACACGGCCCAATAAGCAAGTCCCGAAACCCTAATTATTTATTAATTTCGTAATTAATAAATAGGGAAAATATACAGCTCAGGAAAGGAGTCCAAAATATGGTAAATTCATCAAAGAAGGATCCAGAATCCCAATTAAAGGAAATAATGAGTCATAGTCCTTATCAACAAGGAAAAGACTTGTCCACCAAGAAATACAATGTTTATCCATTATCAAAAAGGAGACTTATTCGCTAAGTCTCCTAAACTTACTCTAAATACGACGCTCCATATGCCTATATAAGGACCCTGCTCCTTCACAATAGAACTACATTTTCTGGCTTGATTCTCAGCACTTATTGAGATACCTAGGCATCATCTTGTGAGGACCGATTTAGTCACGAAACACAAGAGCAGCCATTAAAGCTCGAAGCTCTCTTCAAACCCTAGCAATTAATTTACAAGTACACTTTTTAATCCATAACATTTGGCGCCGTGTGGGAAGACAACATCAACCATGGCAAACACTCGAAGAACAACTCGAGATACTCAAACTTCTTAGGAGCTTCCTATCACCTCTGAGGCTGATACTCACGGAAATCAACCACCGCCAACTACTGGCATTCAACGGGCGAATATCCCCCTCACCACCACTCAAGGACCGGAGATCCCAATTTCGGTTGAAGGAACGAATCCCCTGCAGATGGTCGTTCATGGATCTAATCCACAAGAGACCTCTCACCAGCAACCAATCACAACCTCCCCACTGCTCATGAATGCACCAAGTGGTCTTCAACTCCATACTACGGATCTTCCCCAATAAGCAACTCAAACTTTGGGGATGCCAAGCTATGGCATGCCCCCTCGACCCATGGCGGGCGGTAGTGGTCTCAATCCCACTTACCATGAGGCATACGTTCCTCCTTATATACAAGGTCTGGGACCCCAAAATCAACAAACTCGACGGACCCCTTTGATTCAAGACTACTCGGGTCCCTATACTGAGGACGAGAATTATACATCTGCAGAAGAGAGGGATTTTGCCCCAAGGAGGAGGCGTTCTTCCCAAACAAATCGGGAACAACCCCAAACTACTAAGGAAAAGATTGTAGCCCATGAGGCGGAGGCTGCAAGGCTCAAGAAATTACTGGAAGAACATGAGGTCACGAAAGCACAAAGCCAAGCAAGTGGAAGAGTCCCGATAATCAACGTGTACCCAACACCGAGAAGAACCAAGAGGGCTGAAGCCCCAAGGGGTGATCCTAGTGTTTTGTTGCCCCTAGGAGATCCTGATGATCCTACACCACCATTTACTCAAGACATCATGAAAGCTAACATATCCAGAAAATTTAAGATGCCAACGATCAAAGCCTATGATGGAACGGGGGATCCCGCAAACCACGTGAGAACCTTCTCTAATGCACTGCTATTGCAGCCAACCAATGATGCGGTCAAGTGTAGGGGGTTTCCACAAACCTTGGCGGGCATGGCCCAACGTTGGTATAGCAGTCTACCTCCCAATTCCATTTGGTATTTTAAGGAACTAAGCAAAGCGTTCATCAACCAATTTGTTAGTGGAAGGGTGCACGAGAAAAGTTTTGCATCACTCATGGGAATGCAGCAAGGAAAGAATGAAGCTTTAAGGGATTATATCAACCAATTCACCCGGGAGGCTCTGAAAGTCCCGGACTTAGAGGACAAAGTAGCTATGATAGCTCTGCAACAAGGAACCACTGATGATCACTTCAAAAGATCATTGGCAAAACATCCATCCGAGAGCATGGTGAAGCTCCAAGATAGAGCCGAAAAGTACATCAAGGCTGAAGAAAGCATGAGAAAGTATGAACCCATTACTGGTGGCAGTGGAAATTCAAAGAAAAGAAAGGAAACTCAGGAGTACGACGTCAAGGAAAAGTTTCCCAGAACGTCAAAGGATTCTGATTCCCCACCCAAGAGGAATAATTTTGGGCCAAAGTTTACGGAGGATGCAAGATTGAACACTCCCAGGAGCCAAATTCTGATGGAAATATCAAAGGAGGATGATCTCCGATGGCCGAAGCCACTAAGGACTGATATATCAAAGGAGGAGGATCTCCGATCTCCGGTTCCACAAGGAAGTCGGTCACGACACAGATGATTGCAGACAATTGAAAGATGAGATCGAGTTTCTGATACGGAGAGGAAAGCTCAATAAATTCACTAAGGATGGAAATCAAGGGAGTCAAAGAGGAAACTATGAAAGGAAGGATTATGACAGAAGGGACAACGATCAAGATCGAAATCCCAAGCCCTGAGGGCCAGTTATCAACATGATATTCAGAGGACCAACTGCTGCTGGGTCTTCCCGAAACTCAAGAAAGGCCTATGCCCGAGAAGTAATGACTGTGGTCGGAGAAGCACCGAAACGTGTCCGAACAGAAATATCAATAGGTTTTGGTGATTCTGACTTGGAGGGAGTGAAGTTTCCCCACGATGATCCCTTAGTCATCGTACCTGTGATAGGGAATTCTGAAACAAAGAGAGTTTTGGTCGACAATGGAGCTTCAGTGGACATCTTGTTCCATGATGCTTTTATCAAGATGGGCTATACTGACTCTCAGTTGACACCCTCGAATATGCCCATATATGGATTCAATGGAGTGGAGTCGAAGGTGGAAGGCACTATCCAACTCCCAATGACAATGGGGCAAGGGTCGAATACGTCTACTCAGATGTTGAACTTCATAGTTATAAAGGCAACTTCGACCTACAATGCAATCCTGGGAAGGACGGGTCTTCATGCGTTCAAGGCCGTTGCCTCATCTTATCATCTGAAAATCAAGTTCCCAACAAGGAATGAAATTGGTGAAGAACGGGGAGACCAAAAGATGGCTAGAAGCTGTTACGTAGCCGCGTTAAGGCCTGATGGAATCGGGGGGGGGGCAGTTTTTCCCCATTGAAGACATGGATACTAGTGATAATGAGGACCGAAGAGGGAAACCAGCTGAGGATCTAATCCCAATTCCCTTAGTCCCTGGTGAACCGGAGAAGGTGACTTACGTTGGAGCACTATTGCTTGAACCATTGAAGAGCAAACTCATATCTTTTCTTCAAGAAAACAATGATGTTTTTTCTTGGACAGCGGCTGACATGCCAGGGATTGATCCCCAGTTGATAACCCACAAACTGAATGTGGATCCTGAAAGGAAGACGGTGAAACAGAGTGGTTGAAGAGATACAATTCCCAGAATGGTTGGCTAACCCGGTGATGGTCAAAAAAGCCAATGGAAAATGGAGATTGTGTGTAGACTTCACCGATTTGAACGATGCATGTCCTAAGGATTGTTTTCCCTTACCAAGGATTGATGCCCTAATAGATGCCACTGCTGGCCATGAGATGCTAAGTTTTATGGATGGCTTCAGTGGATACAACCAAATCAAAATGCACAAAGATGACATCTCCAAGGTATCATTCATCACTGACTTTGGTGTTTTCTGTTATCTAGTCATGGCATTTGGACTTAAGAATGCAGGGGCAACATACCAAAGATTGGTGAACAAAATTTTTGAACACCTGATTGGAAAAACCATGGAGGTCTATGTGGATGACATGTTGGTTAAAAGCCTCGATAAGGCCGATCATATAAACCATTTACGGGAAGCATTTGAAGTGCTGAGGCACCACAAGATGATGTTGAATCCAGCGAAATGTGCCTTCGGTGTAGGCTCAGGAAAGTTTTTAGGCCTGATGGTTTCCAAGAGAGGAATCGAGGCTAATCCCGATAAAATCAAAGCAATTCTAGACATGGAACCACCACGGACTGTCAAGGATGTCCAGAAACTAACGGGAATAGTGGCAGCATTGGGAAGATTCATCTCCAAGTCGGGAGAAAAGTGCTTACCTTTCTTCAAAGCACTCAAGAACGTGAAAATTTTTGAGTGGACAATTGAAATCCAGGAGGCCATTGAGACTTTGAAAAAGTACATGGCTGAGGCACCACTGTTGGCAAAACCAAAGCCAGGAGAAATTCTCTATTTGTACTTGGCAGTTTCTAACACAGCCCTTGGAGCCGTTTTGGTAAAAGAAGAGTTGAAGGTTCAGAAACCCATTTACTACGTAAGCAAGATTCTACATGGGGCAGAAATAAACTACTTTACGATTGAGAAGTTTGCCTTAGCCTTGATAATTTCTTCAAGAAAGCTACGCCCATACTTCCAGGCACACAAGATAGAGGTTTTGACCAATCAGCCTCTAAGAAACATCTTGCATAGCCCTCAAGTTAGTGGAAGGTTAATCAAATGGGCTGTTGAATTAGGAGAATTTGACATCAAGTATAAGCCTCGAGCGGCCATAAAAGCTCAAGCACTCGCTGACTTCATGGTTGAATGCACTATTGACAACCAGGAAGTTGGGGGGCAGGAAGTAATAGTGGAGGACAAGAAAGATGAAGACATGGTGTCCAAAGAATGTTGGGTGCTCTATTTTGATGGAGCATCAAAAACAAAATCAAGTGGAGCGGGTTTGGTGCTACAAAGTCCTGATGGATTTCTCATAGAGTACGCACTAAAACTGGACTTCCCAACGACAAACAATGAAGCTGAATATGAAGCCCTGATAGCTGGCTTAGGGCTGGCTGGAGCCTTGAGAGTTAAAACTCTGAAAGTGTGTGGAGACTCGAGGCTAGTGGTTTCCCAAGTAAATGGGGAGTTTGAGGCCAGAGATGAAGTCATGGCCAAGTACCTAAAACTTGTCAAGGCCATCATGACGCAGTTTGATGAATGCTATGTGGAACACATTCCAAGGGAAGAGAACATGAAGGCCGATGCCTTGTCTAAATTTGCCTCTTCTGAAATTGAAAACTATGCAGGAAGTGTATACTTCCAAGTCTTGAAGATCCCAAGCATCAATAGAAAGTTGGTAGCACCCATTGATGTTGCCAGCTGTTGGATGGATCCCATCAAATCTCATCTGGAAACTGGGTGGTTACCCAACGACACTTCAGAAGCACGAAAGTTATATGTGAGAGCACTAAGGTATACCCTGATTGAGGGAATCCTATACAAAAAGTCTTTCATTGTTCCTTATCTGAAATGCTTGAAATTCCAAGAGGCAGAATTGACCCTAAGGGAAGTGCATGAAGGAATTTATGGACAACACTTGGGGGGCAGAGCCCTTGCTCATAAAATCACTCGTCTAGGTTTCTATTGGCCAAGCATACTTGCAGATACAAAAAGCTACGTAAAGAAATGTGAACGGTGCCAAAAGCATGCACCGGTGGTTAGGCAACCACCAGAGATAATGACATCTATAAACTCACCTATCCCATTCGCCAAGTGGGGAATGGATATACTTGGACCATTTCCAATGACAAGTGCGCAAATAAAGTTCTTGATAGTGGCAATCGACTACTTCACCAAGTGGATTGAGGCTAAACCTTTAGCCAAGATAACCACCAAGCAAGTAATGCATTTCTTATGGGAAAATGTAATATGCCGATACGGAATTCCACGAATCTTGGTCACAAATAATGGAACTTAGTTTAACAATGATGAATTCAAGAAGTATTCTGAGGAAAATGATATCAAGTTACGCTTCACTTCTGTTGCCCATCCTTAAGCAAATGGGCAAGCTGAGGTTGCCAATCGAATTATCCTGGATGGACTGAAGAAAAAAGTTGAACGCTCTAGAAACACTTGGGTAGACGAATTGCTCCCCATACTATGGGCATATCGTACTAATTGTAAAGTCACCACTGGAGCAACCCCCTTTCTGTTGGCATATGGGGCAGAGGCAGTGGTTGTAACGCCCCCAGATCCGAAGTCTGGGATCCAGGTAGTCACCTCACCATCCAATGATATAATACATGTATTAACTCAATGGTCCAATCAAAACATCATCATAGACCCCAATCTCTTACTCACACAAGTTATAGTCTTAGAAACGATATACAGTAACATTAGTTATTACAAACCAAATGTACTATCAAGGATCTCACACTACTAGCTATAACCTCAACATGGAATTATTACAACCCATTTTGTAAACACACTTAATAAGGATAGCTGAACCTATCCAACTTACTCATACAATATCCTTCTTGAACTGCATTATCTCAAGGGAGTATCTTCCACATTCCTTTCCTCGCAATACGAGATGACCGACTATGGTCTCACTGAAAATATAATTTTTAACAAAGCAAGAATGAGCGAAAGAATGCTCAGCAAGTTAACTAGTCACTAATATAAAGTTCTTCCAATAATTTAAAATAAGTATATAGTTTTCTATTGAAAGTATTCATACTTAATATGAAGTTTAGAATACTACCATATGAACAAATTTAGTTCGTAATTTAGAAATACACTATCAGTGACTTAGCATGATTTTTAGAAATCAACAAGTACGCAGTTCCAGATGCTGCTAGATGAACAACACTGGTTCACCAGTTTTTAAATTACTGTTTGTCTTTCATCAATAAATAACCAGAATCATTTCACCTTTTTAAATATTGCCTTCGAAATATCAAATCATTCACACTAAAGTTAACACTATCGGTAACTCAGCACCTTGGCCTTTGTTACAGTGTTAATCAGAATTTTTCCAAACTGGAAGGAAGGGACTTATCCAAAACAGAAAACACGATATGAAGTGATGATGATCAGTCGTCACAACCATATCCACCGCGGGTCTTCTCTACTAGTAGAAGGGCAAAAACTCCATCTGTAATTACCCTGGATGAAAACTCCATCTGTAATCGTCCTGGATGAGAACTCCATCTGTAATCATCCTGGCGCATACGGCCAATAATTGATGGACCGCCTGGCTAACGGCCACTTATATATAAAATTCAGGATCGTTCGTCAACGGTCCTGCTCGCGCCAGAGTCCCGTTTTTATTTTCTTTTGAGAATCGTTTTGAATAGAAAAACAAGTAGTTAAGGTCCGACCTTAGTCGACCAATTCTTACTTAAAAACAACGCTACTTGAGCAAAGCATGACCGGGGGTTTTCACAAAAAGATCTCGAGTGGGAAGGTATACGTGCTTAAACTTTTCGAAGCATCTTGGATAACTTTTAAATAATAATTGAAATATTTTTGGAAACGTTTAATATATTTAATAAATATTTAATAATATACTTTATCCAAGATAAATGTTTTTGGAATATTTAATAAATGAAGTTCATTAAGTAATCGTAAGTACATATACTATCTCCCGAAGAACCTTTCGGGTTTACATAGTTATAAAACGTCAAAACAAAACACCGCTCCTCGGTCAACTCTACTTTTTGGACCAACGCGCTCTATCCCTAGAGTCGTCGTTCGAATATTAAATTCAAGATACCATTATCAGCAAAGTATGCTTTATCAAAACTTTTAACATATAAAGTTCATAATATAAATCGAACAATTACACTTGATATCAAATGAGTGTGTATATATATAAATAAGCAAGTATTAAACATCTGAAAATTATACCTACTCTGAACAATAGAGTAAGAGTTAGTAAACTTGCCTGATGTCCAAGCTCTAACTGGATGTCTCTCCTCTAGTCCTGGAACCTCTACCAAGACAATACATAACATTAATTAGTCACTTGATTGACAATTCACTTATTCTAAGTAAATTCTATTTTACACGACTTTCACTCTCTCGGGTCTACTTAACTTACGATCTTCTATACCGTTTACTCATCATTTCTAATCTCGTTCTTCACAACAATACGTTATCTTAATAACCCTTAACAAATTTCGTGTTTTAGTCGACTCTATGTTACCCTTTTAACTTAGTCAAAATGGATGGTCAAAGTAGTACCTCTGGAGTTGACTTTCCATAGAATTACTATTTCGCAACTCACACTCTAACACTTTTAGTAAATCATAAAATTAATAATTAATTATGAAAATACCCCAAGGAGCTTCTTGAGTATTTTTAATATTTATCAAAAATATCTTGATTTGAAAACATGAGTCGAAATAGGTGAAATGCATTTTAAAAGTCGAGTCAACTACGGAGTCAACTAGACATTTTAATATTTATCAAAAATATCTTGATTTTAAAACGCTCATAACTCATTAACCGTTAACTCTATTGATACACCGTTTTCGCGTGCATGATCTAGAGAATGTCTAGAACAAAATATTTCAAAATGTATTTCTGGTCAGGCAGGTCAAATTCCTGAATGCTTTGTTTAAGGCAGTGGATGTGCAGAAAGTTTTGTCGTCGCATAGCTTCGTTTCCAACATTTTTATAAAATAGGAAATTAATCTTTTTAATACGAATCCTTTTCGTGAGTCTTCCTAACTGTCTCTAGTATTAGTCCTCAAAGTTTCACATTTTAATATGGTTTTTAAGTGGTCCAAACATGGCCTCAAAGTAACTGACCAGAGATGGGTTGGTTCTCCGAACGACGTTTACTAAAACTCACTTTTCTCCTAAACCGTAAATCGGATTAACATGATTTTCACGCCAAAACAAACTATGAAACAAGATCTAGCTAAAGGTGTCCCGTGGTTACTCTTATAATGATTTTATTGCTTCAGGTTTTATGTGCAAAACAGGGTTAATGAAATTTCGCCATTACGACGGCTAGAAACAAGCGATTCCCACTATTTAACTATACCAAAACATCATTCAACCAAACCAATTCATCACTATCAACCACTTATCATCTCAACCAAACCATCATCTTTACAACCAAAGTAAAATCCAACATCTACTCATTTTATCCCTCAAAACAACCATAATCATCCACCAAAACCAACCATTCATCCTTATAACCATACTAACATAACTAACTCAAAACTCATCACATAAATCAATTTATAAATAAGGGTTCAAAGAGTGTATACCTTCCTTGATGCCTCAAACATACTAACAATAGCTTACAATCCTTGCTTGAGCCTTGAATTAAACTTAGAAGCCTTAAACTTACAAAAGAAAATCAAGAACACAAGTTAGAATTTCGAAATCACTATTCATACCTCAACTTTGATCCAATATTTGACCATGCTCTAATACTTGGATAGCCATGAAATTTGAACGTACCTTGCCTATGATGTGAGGAAGCTAAGGTCCAAATTTGGAGATTTTAGGATGAGTAAATCTCAAGTTATGAATTTGTTTCTCTTCTCCTTTCTTGCTGGGCAGAATGTTGAAAAAAATGGGGTGGGGAGAGTTTTCTTGGCTTTTCCTTGATATTTTCTTGATAAAGTGAAGTGGGTGGCTGGTTGGATAAGTGCTAGAAATGATGATGTAGTGTGCTTGTGTCATCTTTGCCAAAGGTCAAGTTGGAAATGTATTAAAAAAAGCATCTTCAAAGGTCAAGTTAGAAATGTATTAAAGAAGCATCTTCTTGATCCACTTGCTTGGTTCTTTGTTTGGTTTCACATGGATGATCCTAATGTTGCACTCCTTGATTTAATCTTGTTACATGTTACTTCCATGCTTGTGTTCAATCCAATAAGTGTCGCGTTGTTCGGTTACCGCTTAATCTCGTTGAACGTTCGCAGAGTTTTCTTAAGTGTTCTATCGAAGTAGTTTACTGTAAACGTTCTTGTTATCTTAATACCTTTTGTTAAATCCATATCCATGGAATTGATAAAATAAAATCCTCTAATTTATTTAAATAATGATTAATCCTTCAGTATCTGGTGGAATCTTGGAGAAAACAGAAAATGCTATTCATCAGGGTCATATATAAAAAAAACAATATCAGGGTTTTTTAATAAGTACAAAATTTTGGGTTATTACAGTGGTTCCAGTGGAGATTACTCACACATCTCCAAGAATCGAAGCTTATGAGCCAGAGACAAATGAAGAAGGCATGAGGCTGGCCTTAGATCTAATTGATGAAGTTAGAGATGAGGCAAATGCTAAAGTAGTTGAACATCAAAAAAGGGCATCTTTCTACTATAACCTAAGGGTTAAAGAGAGATTCTTCCGTCAAGGAGACTTAGTCCTCTGAAAGATTGAGGCATCCGGAGTTGGACAAAAAGGCAAGTTGGCCCCAAATTGGGAAAGACCATATCGCGTTAAGAACGTATTTGGTCGAGGCTCCTACAAATTGGAAACCCTGGAAGGGACCGAAGTGCCAAGAACTTGGCATTCTGCAAATTTAAAAGTCTATTATGTTTAAAGTGTGTCTTGACCGGACTCACTATTAGGACAAGTAGAAATAAGGTCGACGAAACCAATCCAAGTTTTTAAACTTGAGGTAGAAAGTAGAGTATTATATAAGGGTTGAACCCATTTTCAAAGTTATATATTCTTATGTTCTTCATCATGTTTTGTGGGCATTGCATACTTATAGATATGCACAAAATGCTAACTAAACATGCAAAGTCAAGAATCGGGAAAATAATACAAGCCATGGATGACCATGAAAGATAAATAAAACTAAACTTGCTAAGAGTTTAAGTTAAGCCCGAAGGCTGGAAATACATGATAGGTCCATAATTTAATACATTTTTAATACCTATTTTATGTTTATTTTCGTAATTTTATTATTTAATAATCTGTTTTCTTTTGTTTTGTAGGAAAATAAATAAAATCATTTTTCAAGCAGAAAAAGGTGAAAAAGGCAAGGAGATGGAAATACTTGAAGTCAAAAGGAAATTGGAGAAAAATTGGAAAACTTATCAAAGAAGAAAAAGGAATCATATTTCTAGAATCCGATTTGTAGTCAAAGAGCCCAAACCCATTATTTTTCCCTATATATATATAGATCTCCCCTCTTGTATTTGAGATACTTAGAATTTTATTTACTTTTCTATTTTGTTCTATCGCTGGTGATTTTTCTGATCATCCGATGTTACTCTGTTTTCTTGAGTTTTAATATTGATTACTTAGTTTTGTTTATTTTTCATGCACTGTGTTCCGTGTCCAGACTTGGTGTTAATTTGTCATCCTTTGTTTTGGTTTACATATCAGGTGTGTTAAGTTTATTTATATTAAATAATTGTTCTTGTTAGTCCACGCCATCAATATATAACCATTGGTACTTTGTTTTGATACCCTGCATGTTAACGTGATAACTTAGATTTAATTTAGATGTTATTAATTCTTGCTTTAATATTTGTTTTATTTAATTATATAATTATGTGTAGCTAATTCTCTTACCCTAGGATGAAGATGAAGTTAATTTGATTATTGTTGATATCTTCTCGTTCCTATTAATTGGTTTTCATAATTTTTCTTGGTGCTTAATTGTTCAATTGACAAAGTGATTTTGATATATTATTGTTACCGGATTTATTTTTCATAGCCTATGCTTGCTCCATGAAGTTTTGATAGGTTATCGTTAGATAACAAGTTTCATAGTATATGTTTGTCTCGTTAATTGATATATCTTATTTGTGAAGGAAAGATAATTGATTTTAGGGCGAGTTGGTATTAATTATGATTGATTAATGGATTCGGATTCCTAGGTTTTCCTTATTTGATTTGAATTGTTAATTAGGTTAAACAAATCTCATCTCAAATCTTATTGTCTAGTTCGCCTGAGTTAATTGTTAGGGTTTTGAAAGTTCATAGTCTCTGTGGATCGATCTGTGATTGCTACAACTAAACACCGTGCGCTTGCAGTTTACAAAGAATTTTAGTCTTGTAAATTGTAGAATTCTAGCTTGTGAAATGATTTCTTGTGGCTTGATGCACCCTTACATGCTAGAGTAATGTTGTGTTTCTGATACTTTTGATTGAGAAGTGATTTGCTAAGTTCTTGTTCACACACATACACTAGCAAGTTGAAACTAGTAGACTTATTGAATGTTGCAAGTAATTAGAAGGACATGAATATGTGCAAAATGATTTGGTTTTCATGCTTTGAGTACAAGTTGGTGCATTGAAGAGATTTTTGCTTGGGATTGATTATGTTTTACCACCAAGTGAGTTTTTGAGCCTATATGCATATCTTTTGCATTTTATATTCGTTTGCTTGAGTGTCCACATGTCGTTTGCATTGCTAGCGTTTGTTTGAGACCTTTCTTGAATGCATGACATTATTTGATGGTAAGATGATAAAGGCATTTAGGAATAACCTATATTTTCCAAATTACCACACCATTTTTATATGATCAATTAGTTACCCTCTTGAGCTTAATCCTATTTTTTCGGTGACATACCACGTTACTTGTCTAGACCTTTTTCTTGTTTAGCCTTACTTAAGCTTGATCCCAAATTGTTATTGGCTAGTAGGAACTTGAAGGAGTAATAAGGTGTGTAAGATGGGTTTACTTTTGTTCATTACTTTTGAGGAAATATTTGGTTTGATTGCTTACTTGATAGTCATTGTTCAATAAATTTTTGGAAGGAGGATTGTGGTTGTTTATATCTATCTCTTCGCTCTCGAAAAAAGAAAAAAAAAAGAGAATATATGAAAAAAAAAGCAAAAAAGAAAAAAAATATCATGAGAGCATACTTATGTTTGTGTGATCCTTCTTCATTCGACTACTCAAGCCTTTTGTTGAAAAAAAAATCAGAAAATTCAGTTGTGGGGAGGATGTTTGGTGATGTGTATGATTTATTATGGTGCCTACTAGCTTTTGACACTTCACCTTATTTGGCCTTACTTAACATACCTTGTCCCTAGCCCCGTTACAACCCAAATAAAGACCTTTTGATTATCATCATTGATGTATGTTGTGTTAAAGTTAGATTGATACCAAATGTCAAGCATGCTTATGATTTTGTTGGAATAGAGTGATACACTTACCCTTGTTCTTGAGTGAATATTCTTTTGTGAATGAAAGGTGAGTTATTGCTTGTTTCTACATTTGAGATTCCAAGTTTTGACTCAAAGGTGTACTCTTGTGGGCTTAGCATGGTTACCAACTTATTCTTACACTTGACATGGACTTTTGAGCTCTTATGCATATTTATTTGAGTAGACTATGTGAATCCTTGCATCTTCCACGACAAGACATTGCAAAGTCATTTTTGATTCTTAAGTTGATGTAACATGAGAGGACTTGTATGTGTGGCGTTGCATTGCCATGCGATCTTTTACATTAGCTAGATGGATTTTGTGGGTACATTCACTATAAACCCTCACGAGACCTCACTCGTCCACTAGGGCTGGCTAAAGGTTTAAAGGGCTTGTTGCATATGCCAAATGCAACCGTGATCACCTACGGAAGTGGTATTATCTATTAGTTGGTAGTTTATATTATATTAGTTTTACTCGAGGACGAGCAAAAGATAAGTATGGGGGCATTTGATGGGTCCATAATTTAATAAATTTTTAATACCTATTTTATGTTTATTTTCGTAATTTTATTATTTAATAATTTGTTTTCTTTTGTTTTGTAGGAAAATAAATAAAATCATATTTCAAGCAGAAAAAGGTGAAAAAGGCAAGGAGATGAAAATACTTGAAGTCAAAAGGAAATTGGAGAAAAATTGGAAAACTTATCGGAGAAGAAAAAGGAATCGAGGAAATATTTCTAGAATCCGATTTGTAGTCAAAGAGCCCAAACCCATTATTTTTCCTATATATATAGATCTCCCCTCTCGTATTTGAGATACTTAGAATTTTATTTACTTTTCTGTTTTGTTCTATCGCTGGTGATTTTTCTGATCATCCGATGTTACTCTGTTTTCTTGAGTTTTAATATTGATTACTTAGTTTTGTTTTAGCTTTGTTTATTTTTCACGCACTATGTTCCGTGTCCAGACTTGGTGTTAATTTGTCATCCTTTGTTTTGGTTTACATATCAGGTGTGTTAAGTTTATTTATATTAAATAATTGTTCTTGTTAGTCCACGCCATCAATATATAACCATTGTTACTTTGTTTTGATACCCTGCATGTTAACGTGATAACTTAGATTTAATTTAGATGTTATTAATTCTTGCTTTAATATTTGTTTTATTTAATTATATAATTATGTGTAGCTAATTCTCTTACCCTAGGATGAAGATGAAGTTAATTTGATTATTGTTGATATCTTCTCGTTCCTATTAATTGGTTCTCATAATTTTTCTTGGTGCTTAATTGTTCAATTGACAAAGTGATTTTGATATATTATTGTTACCGGATTTATTTTTCATAGCCTATGCTTGCTCCATGAAGTTTTGATAGGTTATTGTTAGATAACAAGTTTCATAGTATATGCTTGTCTCGTTAATTGATGTATCTTATTTGTGAAGGAAAGAGAATTGATTTTAGGGCGAGTTGGTATTAATTATGATTGATTAATGGATTCGGATTCCTAGGTTTTCCTTATTTGATTTTAATTGTGAATTAGGTTAAACAAATCTCATCTCAAATCTTATTGTCTAGTTCGCCTGAGTTAATTGTTAGGGTTTTGAAAATTCATAGTCTCTGTGGATCGATCTGTGATTGCTACAACTAAACACTGTACGCTTGCAGTTTACATTATTTTTACACATCAATACATAAAAAGTAATACAAGCCATGGATGACCATAAATAAGCTACAAACTACGCTTCACCCCCGTTGTCACCAGCATCTGTCTCCTCCCCTGAGCTAGAGCCAGAAGAATGCTCGTTGGAATTAGGGTCGTCAACAGACGTGTCACCAAGGGGTGATGACTGCAATGGATCTAATATCCTCTCATCCTCCTCCATGTCATCTGCCCCAGCCAGGATGCGCTCTAAAGGAGTAGGAGGGTGAGGAGCTGGGAAGTCGGCAGAATAAAAAACTCCAGGATGCTTGGCCAAGATAGCCTGAACAACATCCTCCCATCCTGATGTATGCCGGACTGGGAAGAGGATCTCATCGTTCTTCTCGATCAAGTCCTTGTACTCCTGAGAGTCAAGGTACTCGTCGATGCAATCCTCATTGCTCTTCCTCAGCTCTACAAGATCAGCCTGAGCATCAGCAAGCTCCTTCTCCCTCCTAGCTAAAGTCTCCTTTAGAGACTTCACCTCATCCTCAGACCTCTCCAGCTTGATCATGTTGGCCTCAGAAGAGGTACGCCAAGCTTTATCTTGGAAGAGAGCCCCCTGGAAGTTGGCATTAGTCTGCCAAAAAATAAAAGTTAAAAAAGAAAAGTAAAGACTTAAAAGAAAGAGAAGGGCTAAGGTAAGAAAAATACCACAGCAATAGCCTGAGCTTCCAGATGCTCGACTCCCTCGATTGTAGAATCTGCGACAAAGTCTTTGTAATCGCAGGGAGTGAGTGAATGGTATGACCAATCCACAGCATGTTTGGACACCCCAGTAATGGTGTCCCTCTTCCTGATACCCCAGTTGGGGCGCCAAACTGAAGACTTGGTAGACACAGGGATGTCTGCCTCGTCCACAGGAATCTGAGAAGGGATCAGGAAACTGGGAACACTAGACTTTCCCCGTGGATCATCTCCTATCCTTGCCCTCTTCATCCTCGAGGTCTCATCATCCTTGGGCTCGTTGGTCTTGTTTATAAAGGCCGCAGCTACAAGTACAACCAAAAAATGGTTAATAGAAAATCACCAAAGGAAAGAAAGTAATAAAACGAAAAGGATAAGTGAAATTACCCTTATCAGAAACAGTTGAGAGATGAACAGATTTGAGGACGAATTCGTCCAGTAGCTCCCAAGCCATAATAGTCCCATAATCCTTGATTAGCTCAGAGTAGGCAAAAGACTCCTCTTCATTCAAGACTATGTTGCTGGGACTACCATCTGAAACTCTCCCAAAAGACTTACGGAGCAGGGTTCCCCAGTCCCCACCTTCCCAGACAAGGTACATGAACTCATTCTTCCAACTAGGGTTATTATTTGGGATAGACTTTGGGTGGAAGATAAAAGGAAAGCCAACCCTATGGCTAATGTATACCCAACCCAAGTTATTGGCAGAACTGTTCTTAAATTGAAAAATCTTTCTAAACAAAGGAACAGAAAGATGCAATTTATTACGAAGACAAAGAACCATAAAACAATTAATTATCCTCCATGCATTGGGGGGGGGGGGTAATTGACATGGGTTTATTTGGACATCTGCCAAAAGTCTAGGTATAAACTCATGAAAAGGGAACCTAAGACCTGTGACTATGGCATCTTTGTAGATACACAAGGCATTAGACCGCCAGTGACAAGAACGGTCACCGGCACCGACAAGAACTAATTTTAAAGGGGCTTTGACCCTATACATCTTATTATAATCTTTGATTTTATCTACGTCATGGAATTTGTTACTACAGTCATATGAATCTAAGGCAGACACAGACGGGTACTCATCCCCACGTTCATTAATCATATCATGCAAAGACATGTATTTAGAATGAATAGGAATGGGGATACCTCGTTTGGATGCAGAATTCATCTTTTGAAGACGTTGAGAAGCGCGATCAGCCATTTGAAACCCAGAAAAAGCCCAGAAATATTCAAATCTTCAAAGAAAAAACTTCAAACCTTCAAGAGATCTTCAAATCTTCAAGGGTAAAAACCCAGAATCTTCAAGAAATGTTTAAATCTTCAAGAAAAAAACCCAGAAACCGGTGAGATTAATCGGAAAACCTAGCCGAGAATCGCCTTATGACAGAACCCTAGCAGAGCTTTGCAGAGAGAATTTTGGAGAAAATTTAGCAGAGTATCTTTGAGAAAATAGAAAGTGAGAAGTGAATAAAGAGAAGTGAGACTTCACACCTATATAGAAAAAACAGCCGGTCAATGGGCCGGTTAAAGGAAGGGCAACCGGCATTAGTCGGTATAGCCCATAAAAGACTACAGGCCCAATTGTTTAAATTGGACCAGTTAAAGCCTTGGGCCCAACTTGAGCCCAAACAAGTATGTACCTCATGGCACAAGAGGTACAACTTGAAGAAATCCACGATTCTATGTTCGACCCCAAGTGAGATCGAAATGGCTGACTAGCATCCTGGTCGAAAGTATTCGACCAAGGCCTAAAATGGACCATATATTCGATCAGAATCCTGGTCGAAAGAGTTCGACCAGGGCCCAAAATGGACGAAAAAGTTCGACCTAAAAAATAGTCGAATTCCACAAATACACATCCTGGTCGAAAGTATTCGACCAGGGCCCAAAATGGAACATGTGTTCGACCAGAATCCTGGTCGAAAGTATTCGACTAGGGCCCAAAATGGAACATATGTTCGACCAGAATCCTGGTCGAAAGGGTTCGACCAGGAGCCAAAATGGCACCCAAATTCGACCAGAATCCTGGTCAAAAGGGTTCGACCAGGAGCCAAAATGGCAACCAAATTCGACCAGAATCCTGGTCGAAATGGTTCGACCATGAGCCAAAAATGAGGCCATTTTCGACCAGAATCCTGGTCGAAATTACACTGAATTAAAAAAAAAAATTGGGTTATTTTTATAAAATAAAGGAAAAAAATCCAAATTCCTGTTCTGGAAAAATGTTGGTTAAGAACTGTATGTTCACTAAGCTAGACTAGTATGAAAGAAAACTTCGTAACTCCCGAATAAAATAACTTCTACGATAATCCAAAAGAGATTTTCCTAGAATTTGGGGGGCAAATGATATGGGCTAAAAAATAATCTTAGAAGTGCAATTAATGACATATTAATTTGACCCGGATTGGTCCAAGAACACGGCCCAATAAGCAAGGCCCGAAACCCTAATTATTTATTAATTTCGTAATTAATAAATAGGGAAAATATACAGCTCAGGAAAGGAGTCCAAAATATGGTAAATTCATCAAAGAAGGATCCAAAATCCCAATTAAAGGAAATAATGAGTCATAGTCCTTATCAACAAGGAAAAGACTTGTCCCCCAAGAAATACAATGTTTATCTATTATCAAAAAGGAGACTTATTCGCTAATTCTCCTAAACTTACTCTAAATACGAGGCTCCAGACGCCTATATAAGGACCCTACTCCTTCACAATAGAACTACGTTTTCTAGCTTGATTCTCAGCACTGATTGAGATACGTAGGCATCTTGTGAGGACCGATTTAGTCACGAAACACAAGAACAACCATTAAAGCTCGAAACTCTCTTAAAACCCTAGAAATTAATTTACAAGTACACTTTTTAATCCATAACAATTACCTTTTTATATTTGTTCTCACTAAAATCTCTTTTTCCCAAAATATCAGGTGCAACCCTTACTTATTTATTTTAAAACATATTTTAATACTTTTAATTATTTAAAAAACTTACCTATTTTAACATGCCTACGTATTTATAATTAAAACACATTTTTCTATTTTTATAACAAAATTCACTCCTTTTCCAAAAATATCATGGACAATTACCTTTTTCAATTAAAATATGTTACATTTTCTATTTGTCCTTACTAAAATCTCTACTTTTACAAAAATATTATATTATAAAAGAAATATATATATATATGAATATTATATTATATTTTTACTATAAAAGAAATATTATAATATATTAAAAGAAGCCATGCTTCGCTCGGGTTATAAGCTAGTTTTAATGTAATTTTTAGAATATTATAATTTTGTTCTTTTATGTTCACCAATTTTGTTATTTTGTAAATTTAGGCATTAAAGTATTTTTGTAATGAAAAGAAACTTTTTAGTATTTAAATTTAAAATTGATAAGTTAAAATCTATTTTAAATAATTTTAATTCAGTACAATTCAATAAAAATATTATATCAATATAATATTACTAGCTTCAAATTTGAGTTTAACAAGATTTGGTCACACTTGACTCGTTATGACTTATTGACTTAAGACACAACTAGTAAAAATTCATCTTAAAAATGTAATTTTTTTAAACGTAAAATTACATGAAACACGACATGATAAGTACACGGCACGAAGATTACACAAATGCTTAACGTATCACATTTGGATTTAACATTCATAAACGAAATATAAAAGTACATGATACGAAAGCATAAGAAACGAGCGAATTGTTAGGTCTTGTATGCAACGGGAATCGAACTATACGAAATAAATCTTTAATGCATTGTTCTAGATCTTGTTCTAAAATAAATATACATTCATGTATTTTATTAGGTTGAAAAAAATGATAGTACTACTTTATTCATTTCCTATACATTTTTTTCACTTTTAGATAAGATGTTAATTATAACTTTATCTATCTTTTATTCAATATACGAAATAAATTATAATATTGTGCTATTTTATCACAATATTTAGCACACAATTAAAATGATAAATTATAATATTTATTCTATAATTTAACTATTAAAATAAGATATAGGACGATATTGGACTTGCCCAAACGAAGTTAAGAGCATAGTTGATGACTCAAAAGTCCATCTCTGCTTCTAACGATAGTGACAATTACATACTATAAATTCAGTGGACGAGGGACGATAATTACATGGACCATTTATCGTTTTCATACAGAATTTGTTTGTTCTCTTTAATACATACACATGTAAAAGTGTTTTAGCCATATTCATAAAAACAATTATAAAGTACTATATGAATTTAATATCAAGTCCGGAATAGCTTTGATTTAGTCAATCTTACATTTCACAGAAGTATAGTGCTAAATAATAAACAGTATTTCTCGGTGGCTTCATTTCATTCTGCATGTTTCTTTTAACTATTTGATGATCAAATTAATCAACTTTGATTAAATATTAAAATAATTTAATTTATTATTTTTAAAAACTGAAAATTACATTTTAAAATAAATTAAATATATTTTTCAATAATATAATTTTTAAAAATTTTCTCAATTACATAGTACATATAAATTTCAATCAAGCTTTGATTAGTTTGACCAATCAAAAATTAAAAAATTTATATATAATGGAATGGAGTGAGTATTTATTTTCATCGAATTTTAAAAACTTTAAAGACCATAAGCATATTTGTTGACTTTTATTCTCCTCAAATCTCTTGTCATAACATTTCGAATCATTTACATACTTATTATTTAAGTACTTTTTTGATATATATATACAAACCGATTTTTATAAAATATAATATTAAACTATAAAAACTGATAACAATAGGATTTTTTTTAAAATAACAAGTAAATACAAGCATTAAATTAGGCCAAACATGTCCTAAAAACTAAAAATTTAGTTTTCAAAAAGAAATTGAGAGGGGCAATAAAGTAACTTTAGTTTGAAGCTACGGCTACACGAATGAAACTCATGTCAGCATTATCTAAAGCTACAAAATACGAATATAATAATCTGGTTTGGCTTGTCAGTTTCATTCTATCGAGGAGTTATTATTTCAGAAGACTATTCTACATATCCAAAAGGGCTTAATTGTCAAAAATAAACAAACACAGGACTATTTTGCAAAAGAAAAAGACCATTTCATGGGGGTATAACTGTCCAAATATAATACAAAAGCCTCCACCAGTCAACACTACCTCTCTCCTCCTCTGTAACTTCTATAAACAAAAACCCAACCTTTCCCTTTCTTTTTCAACATATATACTCTGTTCTGTTCTGTTCTGTTCAGAGAGAGAGAGAGAGAGATTGTGAGAGAGAGAGAGATGGTGGATGAGTTTATGGTATGTGTTGATAGGATTATAGCATCAGCATATTTTGAGTCAGTTAATGAAAGAGGAGAGAGGCTTTTGAGTGATGAAGCAAAAAATCATGTTGTTCAAGTAGTTGGTGTTGATAATAATAAAAATGGAGAAGTGGGTTGTTGTTCAAAGGTCGTAAGAGAGTGTAGGATTTGTCAAGAAGAAGATGAACAACATCTCATGGAAGCTCCTTGTGCTTGTAATGGAACTCTAAAGGTCCTTCCTTTCCTTTCTTTTTTGTATATTTTGGATTTGTGATGTTTTTTATGTTTCATGTTCTTTCTTGGGTTTTCTTGGAAACTGTGATTTTCTCATTTTCTTTGGAAACATATTAGTATGTTATTTGGATATGATGTACTTGTTGGGTTGTCAGTTATGTTTTCTTTTTATATTTATGGTTTGTTGGATTTTCCGGTTTATTTATGTAATGTAGGACTATTATTTTTGGTATGTTTTTTTAAAAATTTTTGTTATATATTTTTTTGCCTCTTCTCTAGCATATATTCTTGTTTGACTGACCCTAGGAAGTTTCTTAAAAGGGTATCTGCTTTGCAATTCACTATGTGTTACATTTTTCCTTAACTGAATATTTGGGCTTTCTTTAAAATGTCTACACAAATTAACATACTTTAATCTGGGTTTTCTTGTGAAGTTGTGGTGTATCTAATTGTATTTGGATGTCTAAAGAACTCATGCTTTGAGAAAGGGCTTTCATCTATTTTAATTACATTTTGTGATATCTGAACTATTTTTTGTGATAGTGCTAGACTGATCGTACATTAGTGTTAATATAGCATAAGATTTATTTGGGGTCTTCCTCTAACACCTTAGGGTTTTAGATAAACATGTTTTAGATAAGCTGGTTACTCAACATGGTATCAGAATTCTGGTTGGCAGGGGTCACAAGTTCGACTCCTTGCCACCCCCAATATTCTCACAATTTATGAGGAACACGAAGACAAATTAATGTCCCAAAAATGGGCGTCCTAAGATCCATTTGGGGCCTTCCTCTAACGCTGTAAGGTTTTAGATGAGCGAGCTCTGGTCAGCGGGGGTCACAAGTTCGACTCCCTGCCACCCCTAATATTCTTAACATGGTATCAGAGCTCTGGTCGGTAAGGGTCACAAGTTCGACTCCCTGCCACTCCCGATATTCGACTCCCTGTCACTCCCAATATTCTCGCAATTTATTTGGGACATGAAGGCAAATTAATGCCCCAAAAATGGGCGCCCGTGATCCACTCTTCAACCCAAAAATAGGATTTCGAGTGAGGGGGATTGTTAAAATATAGCATAAGATTCATTTGGGGTCTTCCTCTAACATCTTAAGGTTTTAGATGAGCTGGTTACTCAACAATTAGTCTGATATGTTTGTCTTGAATATTTGACTGTCGTCATAGTTTGCGCTTTATGATTCTACAATTGTGATAGATATAAATTTGTCATGCTTAACCATAGAGACTTTGTTATCTCTTTATGTACTTCTAAGAATATGTTATTTAAATAACATCATTTTTTTAATATCTGATTATGTGTTTGGTTTCTAACATCTATGATTCTTAAATGCAGTTTGCACATAGGAAGTGCATCCAGCGATGGTGCAACAAAAAAGGTGATATCACTTGCGAAATTTGCAATCAGGTATGAGGCTTTTTCAGTTGCCTACTTACTATGAGACGATTCAGGGTTGTAACTATTGTTTCTTACCTAAAGTCTAATAATTGTCCCTTTTGATTAGGTGTTTTCACCAAATTATGATCTTCCTCCAGCAAAAAACAATTCTGATGTCTTGACAATTGATATCAGGTAACTAATTAGATGCTTTACCACTTATATACAATTTTCTCGTTGCTAACTTGCTCAGCTGGATACAATGTAGGATGTACAATTGTAGTCCCTTTCGGGATATCAATGGATTTTGTTTTTAACTTTTATATGTAACTTAATCAGCCAATTTGCGTAGGTGCATCCAATGTAGGATGTGCTAATGTACTGTCTTTTGAAAAATCAATAAATTAAAATTTTATTTTATTCATGTCTAGTAAATGAAATACTTAAAAACTTATGTTGTGTGCAATTGCATGAGTTGCAAAATCAGTATGTTCTGTTACTTGTCTTTTCATAGTCTGCAGCTAAGGTTTGAAATTTCTTAAGATTGTGTTTGAAAACATTTGATTTATTCCAAGTGACATAATTTGAGTCATCATCATTTCAGATTCCTAAGCTTTGGACCAAGGTTTTTTTTGCCTATCCAAACATGTCATTTGGACCATAACCATCATTTGTAAAGAGATCCTTGCATCAAAACATACCATTGTTTTAGTTAGATAATGGTTGAATAGGCTTGTCTAGTGTCAAAACTTGGATAAGAGGTGTAGTTTGAGATCGATTTTTAACTGACTAGGGACTTTTGATTCCTTAAAAAGGATGGGGAATCATATTTCTGCTGATAGCAACTCTTTTGGTGCTGATTCTCCAAGAATTTGAAATGTTACTTCTTGTATCAACAAAAGTCTGTCTTCTTCGAGTATATGTCGATTGTTGACTGAATAAAATGTAGAGTATATAGTAGCACAGTTGCTCTTACAAATCTGACGATGACCGACTTGACATCTTTGTTCAGATTTAGATTGCAAGATACTACTATCTATTCAGTTCAATGCTTTTGACATTAAATCCTTATCTTTGTAGCTGATTATGTCTACGTTTACAAATCCTCGTCTTTTCGAATATGGCAGTTCTACTGACTGCTTTAATTTCTTTTAATAAGAAGTTGTATGCCGTGTGTTTTAAGTTAGAAGGGGCTGAACGTTTTGTGCGATGCTTCATAATCTCTTTCTCCTGCTGTTTCCCTCAGGCAAGCATGGGGAGCACACATTGATCTTCGGGATCCTCATTTCCTGGCTTTTGCGGCTGCTGAGCGTCAGTTTCTGCAAGCCGAATATGAAGAGTATGCTGTTGCAAGTTCTGGAAGTATGGCTTGTTTCCGCTCCGTGGTCATCGTTGTAAGTGTCAATTATACTTTAATTTCCAAGTAAACTGAGGGGAAAAAATTTAAAAGATAAAACCGTTGATCGGGTTCTTAAACTGAGATTGTGTGTTTTTGCTAATGTTGGCAGTTGATGCTTATTTTACTTTTACGCCAAGCTCTGATGCTAACAAGAGACTCTGGGATGATGCAGGAATCATCAACATTCTTCAATGTAAGTCGATTTAATATCTTAATAAAGTACTGTCACGCCCTTTATGCTCATGAATAGTCTTTGTCAAACCACACACGTCTAGTCACACTAAGGCACATATTATGGCATAGGTGAGGGGTGGGTGGGGATGTGGGAATTGTATATATAGCTGAGTGGTGCATTAGTATTTTCCTATCTGGTCTGGAGCCCCCCAAGTGCTTATAAGCTGTTCAATTTTATTACATGGGCCATAACCATATTATAAGTGCTCCCCTGTCATGTTTCTTATCAAAGTCCCTTTGGTGCTAAGAAGCCGCACAATTTGATATGCATTTGCTTCACGTAGTACTATTTTTACTATACAAACAGCATGTATTAGTTATTAAGCTTCTATATTTACTTCTGCGTCCATTGCATCATAAAATTTCAAGCATCTCTTCGTGGTCTAAAAATGTCTCAACCATGTATGTGAATTACAGATCCAGATTTCCCTTCTTCAGCTCGCTGGTTTTTTACTTCCGTGCTATGCAATTGCCAGGTCGTGGTACATCGTACAAAGCCGAAGGAGGCAGGTTGGTTAAATTATGGCTTGTTACGGTCATAGTAACTTTTTTTTGTATTTTCTCTTGTACTTATCTCCAAAATTATCTGTTTTTTTTTGTTGCTAAATTCCAAAATTATCTGTTTGCGTACTGTTTTTCGTTCAAGTCCATCAGGTTAATGATATCTTCTCACATAACCAAACATTGCTTCTTTTGCAGGGATAAATACAGTTTTGATGAATGATGAACTCCAATATTCTCTATTGAGGCTGGCTATAAGTCTATAACCCCCTATGGGTGAAGTGGGGTCGCTGAATTTAAATGTTGTTATTTTAGTTGCTCATACTTGAGCTATCTTGCTAACGAACTCGGTTAGTAATTGTAAATGTGAATATCGAGTTCATCAAGCCTTTTCAATACTTGTTTTTCTTTGTGTATTGTAGCATGTAGATGCTCTAAGGGAGAGCATCTTCTTCTTAGTAAAATTTTAAGAAAATTTAATATTTTATCATGTACTTGTTTTATCTTTGTGTATTCTTAGTAATACTTGTTTTCTTTGTCATAATCTGTTTCTTTAGATTCCTACAGACTTGGAGCCCGTTTGGGTTTGTTTAAAAATTAAAAGTGAGAGCAAGCCGAACTCGACTGAAAGCAAGTCGTTCAAAAGTGAGAAATGATTTTACACTCTTACCTGTAAGGGGTCGTTGTAAGGGGTCGTTTGGTTCAGATAATTTTGGTATCAGTTTCGTTCATTCCAAATCTATACCAGCTGTTTGGTTGAGCATTTTTAAATTTTGATACTCATACCTGAAACCCTTTTGAAATTAGGTGGGTTTGAGGGAGGGGTATGAGGTATCAAATTCAATTTTTTTTATTTCATTTTTATAATAAAATTAAATATATACTCAATACACATATTTTAAACATGATATTGTTTAATGTTTTTCAGTAAATAACAATTGTAGAAGGGGAGTTGAATACAATTGTATAAGATTCTCGACTTAATAAATTATGTATTACAAATATGAAAGAATAATAACAACTTTATTAAATCTGATATAAAACTGTTACAAACTCTCTCAAGAAATTCTGATGTTCTTGAGAGCTTCTAGGTTACAAAAATACTCGTGTATGTGATCGATCTAAATCGAAACATAAACTGTGTTTATATACTACACAGCTTCTCTATCAATTACAAGATAAGTCCTAATCAATTACAAAGATTGAAACTTATCCTAAATTGACAGCTGCATTCCTATAAATAAGGAACCGACAAAATAAACTACTTTATTTAACTAGACTCATAAACCAACTCGAAATAGAAATCCTGATCAGCTTCCAGTCCTGATGATCAATCCTGATCCCAGTCCTGATATAAATCCCGATGATAATCCTGATACTAACGCTTGAGCAAATACTGATGACGTCAGCAATCCTGATCAGTTGAGTTTAGATCCTAACGATCATTGAATCCTGATCTAACAATCTCCCCCATTCTCATACTTTGTAAAATAAAGTATAGATTCCTAGATTCAATGATGTCAAAAACTTATTTACAAAATGTACAAGTATTTACAGCAGCAACTTATCTGTTTAAATTCTTTGATAGAACAGATTCATCTTTAAGAAATTGGATAACAAATTTTCTTCTTTTTCTTCAAGAATTTGAATCAGTCTTTCCTTAAGATTTCTGAGTTCTTCATCTTCCTCATTAATCTGGTAAATAGCTGCTCTGAGATTTTGAATTGAACTTCTTGGTAGACTATGATCTTCAACTAGGAGGTAAGCAATTTTCTTCCCATTAGGATTAAAAGTAAGTTGCTTCATGTCAAAAGACATTTCTTTAACAGCAGTGCCTCTTTGCATTTCCACATCTTGACCCTTTAGATTTATGTACATGGGAGTATAATTACCATTGTAATTCTTTCCTTCACGAAATCTTCTCCTTATTGTTGACAAAATCATATCACTCCATTCCTTGCACACTTTATTCTTCCATTTCAACAGATAATGAACATATTTCAGTTCCTTTGTAGTTTTCACCAACAAATCTTGAATGGATAGAATCTTCACACTACCATCTTTCATAAAGTACAGAAGCTTCTCTTTCTTTTCAGTACCATCATGACAATCTATAACTATATCAATAGCTAATAAATTGTTCAGGTGTTCAGAAGTTAAAATACCTCCAATTTCAGTCAAGGCATGAGGATCAACATGTGGTATATTTAGAAATTCAGCATCTCTGTGTCCAATACCTCCTCTTGAGTTGTTTGTCATTTGCCTTAGATTTGAAAACATCTGCAACCAGAGTGCTTTTGATCTATATGAATCAGAAAAATTAGCAACACTGGAAGCACTTGTTATAACTCCACCAGACTGAAAGTTGATAGGTCTATCACACCTAAGTGTGTCAATGTTTTCCACTTCTTGTCTTTTTCTTTCTAAAAAACATAGCTTCTTTCGAACTCAGGTTGTTGTTTACTTGAATTTCTCCACAACCTCCTATTTGAGAGTTTAAGCCTTTGTACATAGAGATTGAAATCTCTATTTGTTGTTCTTGTTATCTTTCTTCTTCTTGCTTCTTCTTCTTCATCAACTTCACTATTATGAGAATCAACCACAGTAGATAATATTAACAAATCAACCTCTTGTAGAATTTCAGATTCATCAGGATCTTGAACAATGTCAGGATTAGAATCTTCAATTTGAGTTGTATTACTGAGAGTTGATTGTCTTGGTTTTCTCCTCAATTCAGGTTCTTCTTCAATAATTCCATCATCACCACAAGGAACTTCTGGAATTTGAGTAGGTTCAGGAATTTCTTCAATTCTTAAACCTCTAGACCTTGTCTGTCTAGGCATTGTTTGATTTGATGAGCTTCTTCTACCTCTTCTAGCACCTCTCCTACCTCTGCCTCCTCTTCCTCTAGTAGGAGCAGGGTTATTAAAACTCTCCATCATTTCTCTCTGTTGATTTAAAAATTCTTCATGTGAGAGATCAGGATATTCTTCACTTGCTGTAGAGAGTGATTTCCTTGCAAATAACTGTTGAACTCTCTTATTAGTGTGATAAAGAGTAACAACATTACCATCTCTTGTTTTGAACTTCTGAAATAGATTAGATGCATCTTCGGGATTATCAATGAGCACATCTTCATCACCTTCAGGAATTGTAGAAAGTGTTTGTCCATGACCAGGCGTTAGGATTTGATCATCCATCAGGATTTGATCACCTGTCAGGATTTGTTCTTCCGTCAGGATCTGAGATTGCACCAGTGTCCTTACTGTCCTTATTCCAGAATCAGAAACATGAGTTGACTGCGTTGTTTGACTTTGAGAAGTTTGAATTGTAGACTTCATAACAGCAGCATCAGAGGTTTCTCCTTGTAGAACTTTGTCACCACCATCATTTCCGGTATCATCATCATTATTTCTTAATACTAGATCAGGTGTACATTTTATCTGACTTACCTTCTCCCCCTTTTTGACATCAGGATTTAGAATATTTAAAATCAAGGCAAAAGAGGTTTGAATATCAGTTACCTTAGAATCACGAGAATCAATTCTGCTATTGATGGAAGACTGTTCAGTAATAAATGACTTAACTTGGGATTCCACTACTCTGAGTTGATGAATAGTAGGCACCTTTGTAAAGTTATGAGAAATATCACTTCTCACCAATTCAGTCGCAGTCTTGACAGGATCAATCTCATGCTTGAGGCTTTTGGATAAGAGAGTTGTAGCCTTCAAATGATTCTTCAAATCTTCATTCTCAATCAATTTGACTGCATCATAAGCATGATCCAAAGCATATGGATAACTAACAGATTCATCAGTCCTGTACCATGAATTATTCCATTCATATCTCCTTAATGCTTCAGCAGGATTGATCTTAGAAGGACCAGAAAAGTCTTGTCTTAAATCTTTTCCAGTAGAATCCTTGCCAGCCATGAAAGTGTTTGATGAACCAAAGTTGGTTCCAAGACTAGATTTGAGTGCTGTAGCAAGCTGATCCTTCTCATCTTGATTGTCATCATCACTATCATCACTATCATCAGCATCAGAATCATGAGTTACATCAGGATCAGGAATAACAATACCTTTAAGTTTATCCTGTGATGCTGTGATAGAATCTGTCATTGGTCTTGAGCTAAATTGTTGTATCAGGATTGGCTCAGCATCAGGAGCAACACTGTCAGGATTTGAATGGCTTGCATCAGGATTTGTTACTGATGGTTCTTGTGGAGCATGAGGTTCAGAAGCTGCTTCAACACTTTGAGCTGAAGGTTCTTGTGTACTTCCCTCAATGACAGTGTCCTCAACCAATCTTCCAATTTCATCATTGCCAGAAACCCCTTGAGCTTTGTCAGGAAATTCCTCAGAAAATGTAGCTGTTTGGCCTGCATCTTCACATTGAGAAGATGGTTCTTGTGTGGCTGGTAGGGCTGAGCATTCGGTCGGTTCGGTCCAGAACCGGACCGAACCAAAAGAACCGAGAACCGAACTATGTAATTTTTATGGACCGAACCGGACCGAATTTATATCTTGGACCGAACCAGAACCGAACCAAAATAATTCGGTTAGTTCGGTTCGGTTTTGAGAACCGAAATTAATTTAAAAAACATTTTTGTTTATAATTTACAATAGAATCAGACAACATTTAACTTTCATACTGTTGACCTCATGATAGAATAATAACTGTGACAAACAACAGAGTTCTAAAAACCAGACATGTACAAGTACCTGAAGGCAAGTAGATAAATCACAGAAAATGTATAATAAATGTGGAAACAAAAAGTTACATCGAATATTCAAGCATGAGAAAACTGATATCAGTAGACAGTAACTGGCATTCTGGCAAATGGCAATCAGGAGTCAGGACTCCAACTCTCCAAGTAAACACAACAGATTAATTCATCCAGATTTCAAAAGTAGTGCCTAAGCTTGGATATATCCGTTTCGCACATGATTATCTGGGGTTCAACCAAATCAGCAACCTTACCTGCAAATGGATATCAAGAAGAGACAATCTAAGTCCATGGGAAAGTAATCTCAAAACAAAAAACAGATGCAGTCCATTATCTCCTATCTGTAAACTTTTGTTCTCATAGTGAGTTTGTTTGGGAACTAAAAGAACTATCTAAAGCAGCTTTTCTCCAGTTGTTTTCTAATATTTTATAGTAAGAAAAGTATGCATGTACAATGTTTTCTAATAACTTATGTACACCCAAAGTAGTTTAAGAACAATCTGCTTTTGAGATTTCCTTGAGGTTTCCTTTTCTTTAGTACTGATGAAGTGAGCTAGTGTTTCAGACATTATCAAAATTAAATTAAGTACAACCTTTAGAACAATCATAAGGTTTCTAAATTAAATTAAGTATAAAAGTGATTAGAACAATTTAGTTCTAAATTCATAGTGTGATAAGGCTGAAACAGCATCAGCAATCCTTTGAGCTCTAGAAATAAATCATAAGGTTTCTAATCAAATCAATGTTTTTTGACAAACTATAAAAGTGGAATCCTATAACAGCTCATAGATCACCTTCTGGGAATTGTTCCATAATATAACAATCAATTTCATATGGAACTTTAAAGCTATAAATATCAGCTCACTACAATCAACATATAAGCACCTTAGTTACCCAATTACAGGAGCAGAAACATAAAGAAAATACAACCAGTACTGGAACATAAAATTAAACAGTGATAGTGCAAATTTTGTCCTGGCATTTGTTCTTTAGAATTTTAAACAGTATGGCAGTACCTATTCGTCGCTGTCCAGGCTTATAGCTGCATCACCATCCTTGTTCACACTAAGACTATGAGCTGAAAAAACTGTAAAATAAAAGAACACATCAATCGCATCAAAATACACTTACTAATTTAAATACTATAATGCATAAACAATATTATACCTTCCGTAAATTTTTCTAGATCATCAATATCTTCTTCAATTGTCTTTGGACGGTTATATGAACGCAACCAATCTTGAGCGCAAAGTAAACCTTCCACAACTTTAGGCGACAAAGAACTTCTATAAGGATCAAGGACTCTTCCCCCCGCACTAAAAGCGGATTCCGATGCTACGGTGGAAATAGGGATTGCTAGAACATCACGTGCAAGTTGTGAGAGTATTGGAAACCTACTTGAATTAACTTTCCACCATTTCAAGATATCAAACTCATTATTTTTTGTAACAAAGACACTCTCTTTAAGATAAATATCCAATTCACACTTGGATTCTTCTTCTCCACTCTCCATTTTTTGTCTCATAAATCTCTCACATAATGCCGATTGCGTTCTTGAAGTTGTACTTGAAGATTTATTTGAAGATTCACCTTGACTCACTTGAGCTTGAGTATTTTTTGGTTGGAAAGTCTTTTTATACTCTTCAAACAACTCTTTAACCACTACTCTTGTGTCATTTGCCAACTTCCAACCAATTTCATTTCCATATTCTTCAACAAGTGCAAACTCAAGAAACTCTAATTTGTATCTAGGATCAACAACAACCGCCACATAAATGAGTTTGTTCATTTTATTTACATCACCCCAATATTTGTCATATTTCTCTTTCATTTTCCCACCCATAAATCTCACATCAACATCATCACTCTTCATCCACTCCTTCAATAACAAATTAACCGTGCTAATCTCATGATAGAATATATTAGATGTAACATACAAAGAACCCGATATCCTCAAAGTTAGTTCATAAAAATGAACAAACATGTCAACCAATCTTCTAACATTACCCCAATCCCAAGATGTAGGCACCCCCCCTTGTTCATTAAGTTCAATTACAAAGTATGGATCCATGCGTTCAAACAATTCAAATGCTTTTTCAAGTTTTTGGGCAACATTTAGCATCAAATAAGTGGAGTTCCATCTTGTACTTACATCCAAGCATAACATAGACTTGCAAGAAATATTTTGTAACTCAACACACTCCTTGAATTTAGCTAGTCTAGCCGGAGATTGATTAACAAATCTAACCGCCTTTCTTACTCTTTTAATCGATGCTTTCATATCTTTAAGTCCATCATTCACAATCAAATTAATTATGTGTGCAATACATCTCATGTGCATATACTTTCCATTCAAAAAATCAGCCCCCCTAGAAGACAACCTATCTTTCAATAATTCAATACAAGTATAATTTGAACTTGCATTATCAACCGTAATTGCAAACAATTTTGAAATTCCCCATTCCTTCAAGTACATATCAAGGTCCCTAGCTAAGAGCTCACCCTTATGACCCTCAATAGGGCAAAAGTTAATTATTTTTTTATGCAACATCCAATTTTTATCAATGTAGTGAGCCGTGATGCACATATAATTAATCTTTTGTATTGAAGTCCAAGTGTCCGTGGTAATACAAACTCTTTGACCCGACATCTTAAAATATGTAGTCAACTTTTTCTTTTCATCTAAAAAAATTTGGTAACAATCTCGTGCGACGGTGAAACGAGATGGCACCTTAAAAAGTGGTTGGGTGGTATACATGAAATCTTTAAATCCCTCACCCTCGACAAATCTAAATGGTAGCTCATCAATAATGATCATGGCGGCTAACTTGTGTCTAGAAGCTTTTTGGTCAAAATGCCATTTTTTGAGAATGCTCTCATTTTCTCCTATGGTTTGCAAGGACAATTGTGTTTGTTTTGATTCACCACTAAGTGGGAGTTTCTTGCAAACTTTAAGATGCTTTGCAAGTGAACTAGTTCCATTTGTAGTAGGGTCGGAATAATATACCTTTTCACAATATTTGCATCTAGCTCTCAAGAACCCTTCCGCATCCGTGAATTTGATGAAATGATCCCACACTTCCGACCTCTCGTTTGTTTTCTTTCTTTTTCGCTTCGAGCTTGCTTGCGTTTGAATATTAGGATCATTAGAATCCCCCATCCCCGTGTCGGGTTGTGAAATTGGATTTGACATTGTTCCAAATTGTCAACTGAAACAAAATTAAAAAACACAATCTAGTTTAATTAGGAAGAACAATAAAAACCATAATCTATTGTGAATTGTCTGTTGAGTTAATCAATCTCCGGCTAGAATAGTATTGAGTACTAACTGGAATTACGAATTAGTAAAGTAAAAGCTACAGTCTACAGAGTTTAATTACTAACTGAAATTACTAACTGCCTACTGGAACAAAATCTAGTTTAATTATGAAGAACAATAAAAGATAATCTAGCAACAAATTAACAATTAACAGATTCTTGAATCTTGAATAATCTTGAATAAAAGATAATATTAGCACCTTGATTAAACTTGAATAACAGCAGATTCTTGAATAAGTGAACTTGATTCTCTGATTTTCGAATCTCTGATTCTTGATTCTCTGAACTTGATTAGCAGCGGACAGTGGCTAGGGTTTTTAGTACTCGTGTAGTCGTGTAGGTGTAGATGTAGTCGTGTTCGGTGTTCGTGTAAACTGAGTTTGACTGTTTGTGTAACAGCCCCAAATCCGGGGTCAAGGATTTAGAGTAGTCACGATCCATGTACTCCTTGCCTTACCTGTATTACTTGCACCATTCATAATTCACCTGCTCATGACCCCACAATATATATCTCACACACACACACACAGGTTAGAGTCTCAGAAACGACACCATACAATAACTGCGGAATAATTAACTTTTATTACAATACCCAAATGTCTTTGAATCTGTCACTGATACAATTTCTAAGTAATGTTACATCATCAACTTAGCCTTCTGATGCTCACAATCCTCTCATACCATTCATATCTATACATAAGTTGAATACCAAAAGCTGTAGCCTGATTCGATTGGTTCGTACTATTCTCGGGATCACTGCTAGAAACTGTTTATGGAAACGCCTTGCGGGGTATGTGCCGTCCCATTGGCATCCTGCTTCGCTGCTATATAATATATATAAAACAATAGCAAGAGTGAGCGATAGCTCAGCAAGGTAATGAAAGTATGGCATAATTCTGCCTTTAACTCAACCCAGAATAAAGTGGGTATAAGACAATAATTTGTCAAAATATCTCGATACTGAAATTATTTCCTTATCGGAAGGTATTCCAAAAAGAGTACCTTTATTGTAATTCAAATAACATTTCATAATATTTCTGCAACTCTTTTGCTATATTATGAACAAAGTTCTTGTATACAAGATGAGGTTTCAAAATAAACCAAATATAACCTTTCCAAAAATTATCTGCTATATAAGCAGAATATCAACATATAACTTAAAAGATGAAGTTATAAGGAAAATTCAATATAAGCAACTCCCTTACCATAACTCATGTTATGTAGGGTATCCACAGAGTCATATGATATGCTTTAAGCGGATAAGAAACTAGTATAATATAAACGATGAAGTTACGAGGAAAATTAATATAATATTTCCGTAACCCAAACTCCACTTATGCATATATATCTTTAATCAGGTTTTATCAGAGTCATAACTCATAAAATAAAAGATGAAGTTGCATGAATTTATTGTCACTTCATTTCCAAACACTTTTCGACCCCCTGCCAACACGATTGGTTCTACACCCCAATACATGTTGCAGGAATATCCAAATTGGATGATGAACCAATACAGGAGTTGCTACCGCGCCCGCTGTGCCTAACCTTGCTATGATCAGTAGTAGGTCGCACCGCTCAAATAGTTTTCTACATGTAGATGGAAGAATCACGACAGCCTGACATTGTCTACCGCCTTACAGTGACCTCCCGGCCAACGGTTGGGCCAATAAAAGTTGGATGGGTCCGCGCAACTAGACCACTTACACCACTCCTAGTTCAGATGAAATCCATGACTCTGAAACGTAAAGATCGTCCTCCTTTCCCCAAGTGTAACACTTGTTGATACGACTCCACTAAGTAGTTATATCTAGGTTGGAAAGGAAGATTCTCCAATATTTCCCAAGCGGTTGCTTGTTAATGGATATCGACTGTTCCATGAATTTACCCCTCGATCGTTGAGGTGGTAACACATCATTTGACTTACAGCAATTACATCGTTCCGTGAAAACATCTGTCCCTTGACAGTTTTGAGTTGAGAGTTCAAAAAGAGTAGTAGTCTCTTAAATCAGGTTTCCCATATTTTTGATGGTTGAGCGAGCATTTAAATCCTCTTAAAAGACGGATTTAAATGGAAAACATTGTTTTGGGAACCTCTTTTGATTTTTAAAAATAATCAATGATACTGATTAAATAAGTAAACCTTAGATGAATATTCGAAATAATATTCCTTAAGTAAATACTGATTAAATGAATATTCGAAAATAATATTCATTAAGTAAATATAGATTAAATGAATATTCAAAGGTAATATTCATTAAATAAATAACTCTTAAACGAATATTCTAAAATAATATTCATTAAATAAATAAACCTCAAATGAATATTAGGAAATAATATTCATTAAATAAATAAACCTCAAATGAATATTAGGAAATAATATTCATTAAATAAATAAGTCCCAAATGAATATTCAAAAGCAATATTCATTAAATAAATAATTGATCCTCGAATGAATATTCAAAACTAATATTCATTAAATAAATAAATAATCCTCGAATGAATATTCAAAACTAATATTCATTAAATAATAAATAATCCTCGAATGAATATTCAAAACTAATATTCATTAAATAATCCCCAGATGAATATTCACAATAATATTCTTAAAGTCAATAGTCCTCAAATGAATATACATAAATAATGTTCATTAAATACATAATTAACCCTCGAACAAGTAAGCCTCAAATGAATATACATAAATAATATTCATTAATTAATAAATCTCAAATAACAGTCACCCGATGTCTTTATCGGAAAAATAATCTTTAGCATAAACAGAAATACAATCACTTCTGATCTTTAATGAAAATCACACGCCCTTATCCTAGGGCATATATAAGAATACTGGCTTATAACTGATATCCCATATTTAACATATAAGCCAATTACCAAATCATTTTCAAATAATAACCTTCGAATGAGGTACTATTCAAATAACATTCCTCAAATCATTTCCAGGTAACTAATACTTTCTAGAAATATAATTAATGTTTAATAATAATATTCCTCAAGATGAATAGTACTCTGCCGCTGGAATCCCTCCGGGTCTCCACGACTATCTATATAACACAAATATCGACTCCCGGTCTAGAGTCGAAACAATAAACATGCTCTTATCTATAGAGCTACCAGGTATACCGGTTCATAAGTACATTATCTCACAGCTCGTATCACATCCAAAAGTCAAATCTTATTGAACACGATATATAACATGTATCGCAAAACTGTATAACTCCTCACATGGCAACAACAGTAATATATAATCAATACTTCAAAGTATAGATTTAGGAAACTTGCCTGATGCTCAAGGAGTGATAGGGGTTCGCGACGATGCCGGACAATCTAGACAAAGTCAAACGAAAACACACGGTTAATCCCCTCGATAAACCACTTATAACTTAATGCTTAAACACGTAAGCGAAACACAACCAAGGCATTACTAGCTCGTTATAGGCTCATACTAAGTCCATGTTATTCGTCAAATACTTATATCACAAGTTTGGTTTGAAATCCATTCTCAAATCCAAGTTATACTTAACCATTTGGAACCTTGGTTTCTAAGTCTCGTTTCCAGTGGTTTTCACTTGCGCGACCTCGACTAAAACATTTTTATAAAATCGAAAACTAATCTTTTTAATACGAATCTTTTTCGTGAGCCTTCCTAACTGTCTCTAGTATTATTCTTCAAAGTTTCACATTTTAATATGTCTCCGAAGTGGTCCAAATATAGCCTCAAAGTTGCTGGACAGAGATGAGTCATTCTTCCGAACGGCGTTTACTAAAACTCACTTTTCTCCTAAACCGTAAATCGTATAGACATGATCTTTATACCAAAACAAACCTTAAAACAAGACCTAGATGTTCATGGTCAGTTCTATTCAAAAATATTACCAGACCAGTTCGTAATTCTTGCTTAAAACAGCCTTAAATCAAATGGGCATTACGACGGCTATAATCGTAACGTTTTCCATTTTCAAAACACACCCAAATCAATACCAATCAATTCCAAACTCACCATCCACCTTATACACCCTCCACTCAGTCAAATCCTCCAGGAATAATCACAACAAAATTCATAACCCATCCTCCAAACTCAACCAACAATTTATCTAATTACTTAATCATGCTTTTAACTCTACATAAACATCAAAACCATTTCGAAACTCATACAAACAAAAGGGGCAGAGGTTTTATACCTTCTCCAAGCTTGCTTGCTGCTATATCCCTTATGTAACCTTAGATCCTTGCTTAATACAACCTTTGGAAGCTACAAACTCAATATCCAAAAACAAAACGAAACACAAGTTACTATTCATCATCTTCTCCAACTGTTAATCACTGAAATCGAATGGGTAAAACACAGAGGTGAGGCGAGCGCTTACCATGGTTACGTCGGTCTTCTCGAGAGCTTCGATTTGAGTGGTAGAACGCCAAAAACAGACAAGGGAATCACAAGTTATAAGCATTTCTTTCTCCCCCATTTTCTTTCTTCTCTTCATTCGGGATTTTCCAAAAAGATGAAGATATGTTTTCTTTTATCCTTATCTTTGGCTGATATTTGTGGTTAAAAAGGGGGTGAGTCATCACCTTTATTGCTTAGTCATTGGACACGTGTCGCACATGCAAGAGTTTAGCTAAAGTAGCTTTACCGGTTCGTTTCCTTTCACATGGATGATCCAAATGTTGCATTTCTCGAATTAATCTTGTTACATGTTACTTCCATGTCTATATTTAATCCTGTCATAATTTCAATCCTTAATCCATGATTCGTTCGCTTAATCGCTTAATCTCGTTATAAAGTATCAGCGGTTTCTAGAACCTTCGTTTCACTGTCTTAGTGGTTTTCGTTCTAAATTCTCAAATCAAATATAATAAAATTCCAAAATATTAAATCCTCAAATCCTTAATTTTAATATCTCATTTCTTGAATATAATAATATATAATCCACTGCCCGGTCAAATACTGTACCAAAATAAAATTTGGAATTTCTGAATTCCGATCGTCTTTGCATTCACTTATTTACTCCGTAGATCACTAATATGACTTCGGAATATCCACACTACGTCTCGTACATAGGTGGCATGAAAAATTTTGTTAATCCTCAAAATCACTATTCATCCACCAAATTCACTATTCACTGATGCACTTAATCATAATAGGAAAAGTTTTAATTTTTCCAAAAATTCGGGTTATTACAGTCTCCCCTCCTTAAAAGGATTCCGTCCCGGAATCAGCTTAGGAATAACTGGGGGTACTTCTCTTCCATTGCACTTTCTAACTCCCAAGTGGATTCTTCCACTTCTTGATTCTCCACAAACCTCTCACTAGCTTGGCAACCTCGTCTCTTAGCACTTGTTCTTTTCTATCCGTGATTTCCACAGGTTGCTCTTTGTAAGTCAGACCAGGTTGTATATCTACCTGCTCGTACTCTACATATGTCGGGCATCTACAGTATACTGTCGTAGCATTGACACATGAACCCCGTTATGACCATTCTACAAGTTTGGGGGTAAGGCTGGCTCGTAGGCCACCTCCCTGACGCGTCTTAAATCTCAGATGGCCCAATGAATCTCGGGCTCAACTTCCCTTTCTTTCCAAATCTCATTAATTCCTTCCACGAGGATATCTTTTAACATCATAAATTTCTAACCTTATATTCTCTATCTTCTTTGTACACAAAAAAAATACACCAATCATAAACTTTCTTGTCATTCATCAACATGCCATTTAGTTTATCAATAGCAGTACTATCTCTATACTCGCGGGCTTAGTCCGCATACTTTCTCTGTCTATCTTGGCTGTTACTAGCCGCTTGTTGGTGAAATCTTTTGTCTTTCTAGTTTGTTGGACTAACTTGGGTTTTGTGTAAGATCTCATCCTTTAATTCCCGATCATTCGGAATCCATCTCTGTCTCATTTTAATCAAGGGTATCGGCCACCATATTGGCCTTCCCCGGATGGTAGTGTATCTTACAGTCATAATCCTAGGTCAATTCTAGCCATTTCTCCATCCCATGTTATCTATTATCACGGGTAACTCAAAGCCAATTCATTACATTCCATCAAAATTTGTGGGTGCATTAGTCAACCCAAAATAACTTTGCTAAAAACTCGAAGTGTCTATTCCTAGTACGAATCGCAGTCTTGGGTATATCCTCGGATTTAACTTCCAACTGGTGGTACCCAGTTCTTAAATAAATTTGGAAATACACAGCGTTCTTCCGCTGATCAAACAATCATTTACAAGGGTACCTATTCTCCATGTCGAATTCATACAACTCTCGAGGTTCGATGCATAATCTTGTGTTAACATCTTTCTTTCTTACGAACAACACCGGGGTTCCCCACGGTGATACACTGGGCCTTATCATACCCTTATACAACAACTCTTGTAACTGAGTCACTAACTCTTTCATTCCCACTATACTCGGAATACTCGGTATTCATTCTCATGTCATCCAAATCGATATCTGGTAGCTCATTAAAACCTTGTACAATCTCCCAAAACCATTGTAGTTCCCTTTATACTTGGTGTCTCTTTTCTTGGCGTCAACCATAAGAGCTAATTAAGCCTCGTATTTCTGGCGTAATAGTTTCTTAGTCTAAACTATATTCAAGAATCTCTGAATCTGTCTCCATCCTTTATTTATTACTCTCTCTCTCTCTTACAATTAGTCTGGGCTCCATTGGGTGTCAACCAACCCATCCTTATTATAATATCAACTTCTCCCAAGTCACAATACCAGCTCCCTCTGACTCTATCTCCAGTACTTATCTTGCTAACCCAGAGGTAGTGTCCATTCGTAAACAACTCCTCCAAAATCTACATTCCACTATAGGGCGTCTATCTAACACCGTTGTCACTGGAGTTCACGGCACATCGCTATTTCTTTCACATATATCGATTGACACGCTTTCCATTATCATAACATCCTTGGGAGAATAAACCAATTTCGTTGATATGTCACTAACATTCTATTCGTCTTAGGGATTCGCTCCTGTCATAGGTGATTTCGTTGCGAATCTAATTCCTATCAGCGAATTTTGACTTATTTGACCTGGGTGGCCTCCCCTTAGAATTCAATGAAGATAACAAAAATTATGGGGCCTTGAAAAGACAGCTCCCATATCAAGGAAAACGTCACACACTGGTGATCATAAGGTTATGAGTTTTAAGGTAACCTTATTGGAGGTAAAAGAATTTACCGAGAGATCAACATGATCATAAGAACTCAACGTTGTGTGCCTCGATTGAGACATTACTAAAGGTAATTAGCCTTCTTGTATTTCACAACTTACAAGTGATGGCGTCCCATCAGACTTCTATCACATAGACAGATAGTCCTTGTAGCCCCTATAAGTATAGGGTTGTTCGTCTCAGTGGAAGTTGAAAAGTATGAAAGCAATTCGAGATCAATTTAATGATTATCGCCATTCGACAATATTTCTCAAAGGAACACCTTGGATTAAAATTGAACAGATTCCAAAGGTGCGGTTTCCAAGGAAAATACAAAGAAAAGAATAACCAAAAAGATACTGGTACTTATCAAGCAAGTGGTGAGGTATCACCATAGGGTCATTCATTATTTGAAGAAAAGTGAAAGCTTAAATAACATCATTTGACAGGGCTTCGAAAACCTGAAAGTAGGCATCGTGACAGCCTCTAACACAATTGAAATTAATTATGATTTAACACAAGTGTTATAAAATAACTTCGAAGAGGGAATATACCCTTTATTAGAATTCTTTCTTGGAAAGAGGTCAAGATAGATCACAGATTGGGGAAATATCCCACATAATTTGCAAATGGGGAGGGTACTACCAACGTCTCTACGGATGCCTTTTATGTCGGCTCCTCCAATGGATAATCGTTCCATTCCAAAGCTTTTCTTCTCCAGGTACACCCTAAGGTGCTCGATACTTACTTTATTGCCGACTCATAATAGTCGCTAAGAATTCAACCATCAACATTTGCACTCGCAGGGAGTTCTATTCGACTCGGCGCAAACATCTTAAGTAAGCGTTCTGTTCTATAAGAAGACTTCGATACCGTTGTTGCCCATAGCAATGACAATTCCACATGTCGACTGGGCGGTACTTCGGAAGCTCGTTAGAAACTACAAGCTTAAATCCGGTCTCTATTTCAATCATCCTTATACCCAATATTCCTTTTTCCCATATCAATCCCGTGTGCTACATAAGCTTAACACTTTTGGCACAATAGCCTTTTCATTTAAGTCAATTCCGGAATTTCTCAGTCCGTCTTGGTCCTTAAATATATTTCGCCTTTACCGTCCAATCTCAACTTCATCATTTTATCTCTACAATCAATTATAGCAATCAGGGTCTGTCCACCAACCCATATAGCGGCTACCTTACCCAATCCACAGGGTTCGCTCTAGTTTCCACTCTCTTTGGTGACATCCTCTGGTAATCAGAAAGACAAGGTTTGCCGAAATTTACTGAATTTTTTTTTTTTTCCAAAATCAGGGAAATTTGATCAATCTATTTACCTACTAGTAATACTCGGATCTGATTTCCGACCTTTCTGTTCTATCCTCGTAATTCCTTCCTGGTTTCCTGAGGGTGGTAATTCTCGTTCTCGATTCCGTCTTAGCGTGCTTGTCTTACAATAACATTTGCATGGTACATATACCCAAAAATTCTCCTCAAGATAATAGAATCCCTCAATGATGTAATAGACACTATTTCCAGTGGGATCGCTGGTCGTGGGGGATTGAAACCTCATAGCCAAAGCAATTCCTTACACTATTCTAGGCAACTAAGTACCCTTGATCGTTCGTGAAAATCTGAACATCTTGGTTCTTACGTATGCCGCCTCCTTAATTATGGGCAACTATAACCGACTACGAGTAATAGGTTTCGTTCAAGTCGAATCAATCCACTGATACTGGCTGTACTGCCTCTACCTCTTCTGCTTTGGAGAGTCTACTCCATTTTCTTTGTCATACCTCTTGATGAATCATGAACGATCCTTAAACTCTCGTCTCGTCACTTATTTATCCCTCGAAGGTTCGTCCGGTCTTATTATTATACCTCAAGTAACACACCACATCTTTATCAATCGGCACATTTTCTACAAGATTCTTCCCTTGACCCACCATGGGGTCTTCCTCTAGATCCTCCTATGGATCTTTCTTCATCGGGTCTCCGTCCATTTCAAGGAACGCATCATAAATTGCCTACTCGAAGGCTTCGGGGTCTGGTATCTCAGAATCCCATCAATCTATAACTCATACGAATCGAGGTGACCAACCATGAAGTCCTAAGTACGGTTTCCAAAAGAAGTCCCCTCTCGGGCTTCATCTTAAACAGTCAGGGTCATGTCCTCTAACCCGACTACGAACTTAATTTGAGCTCTAGATGTCCTTATCATTCTTAAGGGTATTGTAAGACTCGATCTCCTATCGTTTCTGAGGACTGTAACCTAACGCTCTGATACCATTTCTGTAACAGCCCCAAATCCGGGGTCAAGGATTTAGAGTAGTCACGATCCATGTACTCCTTGCCTTACCTGTATTACTTGCACCATTCATAATTCACCTGCTCATGACCCCACAATATATATCTCTCACACACACACACAGGTTAGAGTCTCAGAAACGACACCATACAATAACTGCGGAATAATTAACTTTTATTACAATACCCAAATGTCTTTGAATCTGTCACTGATACAATTTCTAAGTAATGTTACATCATCAACTTAGCCTTCTGATGCTCACAATCCTCTCATACCATTCATATCTATACATAAGTTGAATACCAAAAGCTGTAGCCTGATTCGATTGGTTCGTACTATTCTCGGGATCACTGCTAGAAACTGTTTATGGAAACGCCTTGCGGGGTATGTGCCGTCCCATTGGCATCCTGCTTCGCTGCTATATAATATATATAAAACAATAGCAAGAGTGAGCGATAGCTCAGCAAGGTAATGAAAGTATGGCATAATTCTGCCTTTAACTCAACCCAGAATAAAGTGGGTATAAGACAATAATTTGTCAAAATATCTCGATACTGAAATTATTTCCTTATCGGAAGGTATTCCAAAAAGAGTACCTTTATTGTAATTCAAATAACATTTCATAATATTTCTGCAACTCTTTTGCTATATTATGAACAAAGTTCTTGTATACAAGATGAGGTTTCAAAATAAACCAAATATAACCTTTCCAAAAATTATCTGCTATATAAGCAAAATATCAACATATAACTTAAAAGATGAAGTTATAAGGAAAATTCAATATAAGCAACTCCCTTACCATAACTCATGTTATGTAGGGTATCCACAGAGTCATATGATATGCTTTAAGCGGATAAGAAACTAGTATAATATAAACGATGAAGTTACGAGGAAAATTAATATAATATTTCCGTAACCCAAACTCCACTTATGCATATATATCTTTAATCAGGTTTTATCAGAGTCATAACTCATAAAATAAAAGATGAAGTTGCATGAATTTATTGTCACTTCATTTCCAAACACTTTTCGACCCCCTGCCAACACGATTGGTTCTACACCCCAATACATGTTGCAGGAATATCCAAATTGGATGATGAACCAATACAGGAGTTGCTACCGCGCCCGCTGTGCCTAACCTTGCTATGATCAGTAGTAGGTCGCACCGCTCAAATAGTTTTCTACATGTAGATGGAAGAATCACGACAGCCTGACATTGTCTACCGCCTTACAGTGACCTCCCGGCCAACGGTTGGGCCAATAAAAGTTGGATGGGTCCGCGCAACTAGACCACTTACACCACTCCTAGTTCAGATGAAATCCATGACTCTGAAACGTAAAGATCGTCCTCCTTTCCCCAAGTGTAACACTTGTTGATACGACTCCACTAAGTAGTTATATCTAGGTTGGAAAGGAAGATTCTCCAATATTTCCCAAGCGGTTGCTTGTTAATGGATATCGACTGTTCCATGAATTTACCCTTCGATCGTTGAGGTGGTAACACATCATTTGACTTACAGCAATTACATCGTTCCGTGAAAACATCTGTCCCTTGACAGTTTTGAGTTGAGAGTTCAAAAAGAGTAGTAGTCTCTTAAATCAGGTTTCCCATATTTTTGATGGTTGAGCGAGCATTTAAATCCTCTTAAAAGACGGATTTAAATGGAAAACATTGTTTTGGGAACCTCTTTTGATTTTTAAAAATAATCAATGATACTGATTAAATAAGTAAACCTTAGATGAATATTCGAAATAATATTCCTTAAGTAAATACTGATTAAATGAATATTCGAAAATAATATTCATTAAGTAAATATAGATTAAATGAATATTCAAAGGTAATATTCATTAAATAAATAACTCTTAAACGAATATTCTAAAATAATATTCATTAAATAAATAAACCTCAAATGAATATTAGGAAATAATATTCATTAAATAAATAAACCTCAAATGAATATTAGGAAATAATATTCATTAAATAAATAAGTCCCAAATGAATATTCAAAAGCAATATTCATTAAATAAATAATTGATCCTCGAATGAATATTCAAAACTAATATTCATTAAATAAATAAATAATCCTCGAATGAATATTCAAAACTAATATTCATTAAATAATAAATAATCCTCGAATGAATATTCAAAACTAATATTCATTAAATAATCCCCAGATGAATATTCACAATAATATTCTTAAAGTCAATAGTCCTCAAATGAATATACATAAATAATGTTCATTAAATACATAATTAACCCTCGAACAAGTAAGCCTCAAATGAATATACATAAATAATATTCATTAATTAATAAATCTCAAATAACAGTCACCCGATGTCTTTATCGGAAAAATAATCTTTAGCATAAACAGAAATACAATCACTTCTGATCTTTAATGAAAATCACACGCCCTTATCCTAGGGCATATATAAGAATACTGGCTTATAACTGATATCCCATATTTAACATATAAGCCAATTACCAAATCATTTTCAAATAATAACCTTCGAATGAGGTACTATTCAAATAACATTCCTCAAATCATTTCCAGGTAACTAATACTTTCTAGAAATATAATTAATGTTTAATAATAATATTCCTCAAGATGAATAGTACTCTGCCGCTGGAATCCCTCCGGGTCTCCACGACTATCTATATAACACAAATATCGACTCCCGGTCTAGAGTCGAAACAATAAACATGCTCTTATCTATAGAGCTACCAGGTATACCGGTTCATAAGTACATTATCTCACAGCTCGTATCACATCCAAAAGTCAAATCTTATTGAACACGATATATAACATGTATCGCAAAACTGTATAACTCCTCACATGGCAACAACAGTAATATATAATCAATACTTCAAAGTATAGATTTAGGAAACTTGCCTGATGCTCAAGGAGTGATAGGGGTTCGCGACGATGCCGGACAATCTAGACAAAGTCAAACGAAAACACACGGTTAATCCCCTCGATAAACCACTTATAACTTAATGCTTAAACACGTAAGCGAAACACAACCAAGGCATTACTAGCTCGTTATAGGCTCATACTAAGTCCATGTTATTCGTCAAATACTTATATCACAAGTTTGGTTTGAAATCCATTCTCAAATCCAAGTTATACTTAACCATTTGGAACCTTGGTTTCTAAGTCTCGTTTCCAGTGGTTTTCACTTGCGCGACCTCGACTAAAACATTTTTATAAAATCGAAAACTAATCTTTTTAATACGAATCTTTTTCGTGAGCCTTCCTAACTGTCTCTAGTATTATTCTTCAAAGTTTCACATTTTAATATGTCTCCGAAGTGGTCCAAATATAGCCTCAAAGTTGCTGGACAGAGATGAGTCATTCTTCCGAACGGCGTTTACTAAAACTCACTTTTCTCCTAAACCGTAAATCGTATAGACATGATCTTTATACCAAAACAAACCTTAAAACAAGACCTAGATGTTCATGGTCAGTTCTATTCAAAAATATTACCAGACCAGTTCGTAATTCTTGCTTAAAACAGCCTTAAATCAAATGGGCATTACGACGGCTATAATCGTAACGTTTTCCATTTTCAAAACACACCCAAATCAATACCAATCAATTCCAAACTCACCATCCACCTTATACAACCTCCACTCAGTCAAATCCTCCAGGAATAATCACAACAAAATTCATAACCCATCCTCCAAACTCAACCAACAATTTATCTAATTACTTAATCATGCTTTTAACTCTACATAAACATCAAAACCATTTCGAAACTCATACAAACAAAAGGGGCAGAGGTTTTATACCTTCTCCAAGCTTGCTTGCTGCTATATCCCTTATGTAACCTTAGATCCTTGCTTAATACAACCTTTGGAAGCTACAAACTCAATATCCAAAAACAAAACGAAACACAAGTTACTATTCATCATCTTCTCCAACTGTTAATCACTGAAATCGAATGGGTAAAACACAGAGGTGAGGCGAGCGCTTACCATGGTTACGTCGGTCTTCTCGAGAGCTTCGATTTGAGTGGTAGAACGCCAAAAACAGACAAGGGAATCACAAGTTATAAGCATTTCTTTCTCCCCCATTTTCTTTCTTCTCTTCATTCGGGATTTTCCAAAAAGATGAAGATATGTTTTCTTTTATCCTTATCTTTGGCTGATATTTGTGGTTAAAAAGGGGGTGAGTCATCACCTTTATTGCTTAGTCATTGGACACGTGTCGCACATGCAAGAGTTTAGCTAAAGTAGCTTTACCGGTTCGTTTCCTTTCACATGGATGATCCAAATGTTGCATTTCTCGAATTAATCTTGTTACATGTTACTTCCATGTCTATATTTAATCCTGTCATAATTTCAATCCTTAATCCATGATTCGTTCGCTTAATCGCTTAATCTCGTTATAAAGTATCAGCGGTTTCTAGAACCTTCGTTTCACTGTCTTAGTGGTTTTCGTTCTAAATTCTCAAATCAAATATAATAAAATTCCAAAATATTAAATCCTCAAATCCTTAATTTTAATATCTCATTTCTTGAATATAATAATATATAATCCACTGCCCGGTCAAATACTGTACCAAAATAAAATTTGGAATTTCTGAATTCCGATCGTCTTTGCATTCACTTATTTACTCCGTAGATCACTAATATGACTTCGGAATATCCACACTACGTCTCGTACATAGGTGGCATGAAAAATTTTGTTAATCCTCAAAATCACTATTCATCCACCAAATTCACTATTCACTGATGCACTTAATCATAATAGGAAAAGTTTTAATTTTTCCAAAAATTCGGGTTATTACAGTTTGACTGTGAATCTGTGGACTGTGAATGATATACCGATTACCGTATACGTATACTATTCTATATTTCTATACATATAAAATTATAAAATATATATAATAAAAAAGTTCGGTTTTTTCGGTTCTAACCGAACTGTTTTTGAAAGAACCGGACCGAACCGAAATTACTTTCGGTCTATTCGGTTCGAACCGAAAAAACCGAAATTTCAGAAAATGAGAACCGAACCGAACCAAAATTACACGGTTCGGTTCGGTTTTTCGGTTCTGGTTCGGTTCTGCTCAGCCCTAGTGGCTGGAATGTTGATGTCTTCATTCTCCTTTTGAGAAAATGGTTCTTGTGTGACCATTCCATCAGCTATGCCTTCACCCAAACTTTGATTGAGTGGTTCTTGTGGGGTAGGATCTCTAGTATTAGCTGCTGAACCACTTTGAGGTCCAGGTTCTTGTGGGCTTGATCCTTTCAGCTTCTTCTGTCTCTGAAAGACTATCTCCTATGCTTTCCTTTTCTTGTCCATGGGATGTATAAACCCAAATTTAGAAGCAACAGCCCCAAGCTTCTCCCATTATATATCAACATGACGTTTTGTTGGAGAATCTTTGGCTGGAGAGTCTGAAATAGAGACAACTTTACTTGGTGTAGCATCAGGATTACCAACGTCAGGATTTTCTTGAGCATCAGGATTTGACTGCTCATCAGGAATAGAAGTGTCCTGTCATCAGTATCCTGCTTCTTCTCTAAAGGAATATGATACATGCTTTTTGATAATTTCCTTTTCTTCTGTGGCTTAGAAGATGTACCACAGCTTCAACAGAAGTATCATAAACTTCCTTGTTTATTTTCAACTTTGAGGATATTGGCATGTCATCCTCAGAATCAGTTTCATCTCTCAACACTAACTTTATTTTCACAGAAACACCCTCAACATCCTTGTCAGTAACAACCTTGGCACCCTTCTTCACCAGGACCCCTTGTACACCACCTTTTATCTTCTTTTGAGTGAGTGGTGTAGAGGAAAAATCCTTTGATCCTGATTGTCTTCCAGACACATCAGATCTAGCTGATTTCTTAGATTTTACAACTAAAGTCTTTTGGGAGACAATAGAGGTGGCAGTTGATTGTTTAGACTGTTTGGGTTGGATGCTTGGGTTAGGAACAAGGTGTGTTTGTACTTGCCCCATAGCATCAGAAACTGATCCATAACAAGTAGGCATTTTCTCTTTCAAGAAAAGCCTGACCTCATTAGGAATGAAGGCATTGCCTTATCACTGTTGACTAAGGACTTTACATTGTTATCTGTAATTCTACAAATGGGTAGAACTACATCCTCTTCAAAAGTAACACCAGGACACAAGTGACAGAATATTAATTGGAAAAATCGAATAAAACAGACATAACCTAACTTATCTGCTTTTCTATCACTTAAAGCTTTCAAAAAAAAATGTGCCATAATCAAAAACTTGAGAGTAGATAAGAGAGTACCCAATCTTTAGAGATCTTGATGGCAGAGCATCAAAATTCGATGTCTTATTCAGGAAGCATTTGCTGATTGTGTCAAAGAAGAAATTCCACTCCCTTTTAAGCTTTGACCTGAAGAGGCTTCCATACCTCTTGACCTCACCATTGTAACCCAATTTTGTGACAAACTCAAAGTTTGTAGAGTCTGTAATAGTATCAGGAACTTTGTCACCCAGAATTGGCAAATGCAGTGCCTCTTCTATAATAGCAGGAGTGACATGATGAGTAACACCATTGAATTCAAACTGCATCAATACATTTCCTGTTGGCCCTTTGCCAAAAACAGCTATGTTCCATACCTGCATCACTGATTTAAAGGATACACTAGCAGGTTCTGTTAGAGCAAACTTCAATGGACTTGAAGCTAGAAAATCCTGAATAATGTGAAACTCATTGGGAAAATCCTGATGAGATAAAACGGCTACAAAATTATTAGTGGCAAAAGTAACACCACTAATTACTGTCTGCTTGTTCATGAATGATGAAGACGCCATTAAAACAGTATTGAAAACTTGAGAATTGAGATTTAGAAATTAGGGTTCTTGAGCACACAGAGAGAGAAAGAAGATGAAAAACTGATGATAAGAGAGTAAACAGTAATTTAGAAAAGCAAATGTATTTTGTTAAAACAAAATATTACTCTCAGTGACAAGTGGCATGCTGTGATTTGTGCAATAATAATTAATGGACCAAATTACATGCTAAATTAAACATAACTGCACCGCTTTTTATGTGTATCTATATGTATATATCGATCAGTGTGATACACGCGCGCATACAGTTGTCCAACTAAAACTCAAACGTTTCTCATCAGTAACTGACGAAAAATTAGGCACAAATTAAGCAATGAAATACTGACCTGTACATCAGGATTGACATGTTGACTTCCTTTCAGGATTGTATCCTATCAGGATTTGATCAAAATTACATACCTTGCAAAAATGGCCATCAGGATCTGATAGCCATCACGATTTCCTCTCTGTAACTTTTCTCAGAAATTCTCAAAATTCATCATTCCAAGTTCATTCACCAACTTGTTGAAAGTAGCTTCAGGCAGTGGCTTGGTGAATATATCAACTAGTTGTTGATCAGTAGGAACAAAATGAAGTTCAATTGTTCCTTCTAGAACCTGTTCTCTTATGAAGTGATATCTAATACTGATGTGTTTAGTAAGAGAATGTTGAACTGGATTTCCTGTCATTACAATAGCACTTTGGTTATCACAATAAATAGGGATTTTTGAATATGACAGGCCATAATCTAACAACTGATTTCTCATCCACATTATCTGAGCACAACAACTTCCTGCAACAATGTACTCAGCTTCTGCAGTTGAAGTAGAGATAGACTTTTGCTTTTTACTAAACCAAGAAACTAGTCTACCACCCAAAAACTGACAACTTCCTGAAGTACTTTTCCTATCGATCTTGCATCCTGCAAAATCAGCATCTGAATAACCACACAACCCAAAATCTGATTCCCTTGCATACCAAAGACCAAGTGAAGGAGTGCCTTTGAGATATCTAAAGATTCTTTTGACTGCAATCAGATGACGTTCTCTAGGTTTTTCTTGAAATCTTGCGCACAGACATGTTGCAAACATGATATCTGGTCTACTGGCAGTGAGATACAATAAAGAGCCAATCATTCCTCTGTAGTGAGTTACATCTTCCTCAGTACCTTGATCAGGATCAAGTTTGGTAGCTGTAGCAATAGGAGTACTTGCAGTAGCACAATCTTGCATGTTAAACCTCTTCAATAAATTCCTGGTATACTTTGACTGATTGATAAAAATACCATCATCAGTCTGTTTAACTTGAAGACCAAGAAAGTAACTCATTTCTCCCATCATACTCATTTGATATCTTGACTGCATAAGCTTAGAAAACTTTTCACACAACTTATTGTTTGTTGACCCAAAAATGATATCATCAACATAAATCTTAACTAAAAGCATATCCATACCATGATTCAAAAAGAATAGAGTTTTATCAATAGTACCTCTTTTGAATCCACTTTCCAGTAAGAATTGGGCTAGAGTTTCATACCATGCTCTTGGAGCTTGATTTAGTCCATAAAGTGCCATATCCAATCTGTAGACATGATTGGGATACTTTGGATCAATGAAACCAGGAGGTTGTTCAACATAAACTTCTTCCTCCAGTTCACCATTTAAGAAAGCACTTTTTACATCCATCTGGAAAACTTTGAATTTCTTGTGAGCTGCATAAGCCAGAAAGATCCTGATGGCTTCTAGTCTTGCAACAGGAGCAAAAGTTTCATCATAGTCAATTCCTTCTTGTTGAGAATACCCCTTTGCAACTAGCCTTGCTTTGTTTCTGATTATTACACCATCTGAATCAGTCTTATTCTTGAAAATCCATTTTGTACCAACAATTGACCTATTCTTTGGTCTTGGTACCAGTTTCCAGACTTCATTCCTTTCGAATTCATTCAATTCTTCTTGCATTGCAGTAACCCAATCATCATCCTTAAGTGCATCTTCAACTTTCTTAGGTTCCTCCTTGGATAGAAAGTTATGATATAGACATTCATTCTGAGTTGCACTTCTTGTTTTAACACTTGCATCAGGATCTCCAATTATCAATTCAGAAGTATGATCTCTTGTCCATTTCCTTGCTGGTGGTAAATTATTCCTTGAAGTAGATGCTTCCCCTAGATTGGTGTTATCTTGATTAGAAGAATTTGCTTCAATAGAAGCTCCCCCTGAATTGTTGATGTCACCTCCTGATAGATTATCAGGATTGTCACTTGAATCAATATCTGAAGAATTTTACCTTGATGATTGAGTAGACTCAGTATTTGTAGTAGATTGTTGTTGCTCCCCCTCAACATTTGCACTACTAGATGTGTCACCATTATTTGCATCATCAGTATTAGCACCATCAGTATTTGGCGTGTCATCAGGATTTGATGGATCATCAGGATTTGGTGACCCATCAGTATCTGATGGTGTATCAGTATCTGATTCCATTTCTTCAGGTTCCTTGTTAGCTTCATTTTCAAAAATCAACCTATCATGTGAGTCTTCATCAATTCCTGTTATCTTCTTATCATCAAAAGACACATGTATTGACTCCATGACAGTCCTTGTTCTCAAATTGAAAACTCTAAAGGCTCTTGATGCAGGATAGCCAATGAAAATTCCCTCACCAGCCTTTGTTTCAAATTTCCCTAGCTGTTCAGGATGAGTTCTGAGAACAAAACACTTATAGCCAAACACATGCAGATGCTTCAAACTAGGTTTCTTCTCCTTGAGCATTTGATAGGGAGTTACACCATGTCTGTTTATCAATGTGAGATTTTGTGTATAGCATGTTATGTTGACTGCTTCTGCCCAGAAATATGTAGGTAAATTAGCTTCTTCTAACATAGTTCTGCCAGCTTCAATAAGAGTTCTATTTTTCCTTTCTACTACTCCATTTTGCTGGGGTGTGCCAGGAGCAGAGAATTGTTGAATAATTCCTTTGTATTTGCAGAACTCTTCCATCTTTGAATTCTTGAATTCAGTACCATTATCACTTCTCAGAATCTTGACTTTGTACTTTGAGCCTGTCTCAATCATTCTCACATGATCCAACAGAATTTCAGGAGTCTCATCTTTTCTGTGTAGAAAGTACACCCAGGTGAATCTAGAGTATTCATCAACAATAACAAGAGTGTACCTTTTCTTACTGATGGACATTATGTTGACTGGTCCAAATAGATCAAGATGTAACATGTGATATGGTTCACCAATAGAGGATTCAGATTTACTCTTGAATGATGTCCTTCTCTGTTTAGCTTTTTGACATGCATCACAGAGTCCATCAGGAGTATACAAAGCTTTAGGCAATCCTCTAACTAAATCTTTCTTAACCAACTCATTTATATTGCTGAAGTTGAGATGAGAAAGCTTCTTGTGCCAATTGGAACTTTCATCTACTGATGCTTTACTGATGAGACAAGTAGGAGAGCCATCAGTATTTGCTTGAATGTTGGCTTCATAAATGTTACCATGCCTGTAGCCAGTGAGTTCAACCTTTCCTGATGCTTTGCTGACTACTTCACAATGTGTGGAATAGAAGTTGACATGATAACCTCTGTCAGTGATTTGACTAATACTCAACAGGTTGTGTTTTAGTCCTTTCACTAGAGCTACTTTTTCAATGATGACATTTCCAATGATTATATTGCCATATCCCAAAGTTTGTCCAATGTTTCCATCTCCATAAGACACAGTTGGGCCAACTTTTTCCTCATATTCTGATAACAGGGCTTTGTTTCCAGTCATGTGCACAGAACATCCACTATCCATGACTAATACATTTTTCCTTTTTCCCTGCAATCAGAATTACAATTCACTAGTTAGTATATTTAGGAACCCACACTTGTTGGGTTCCTTTTCCATGCATCTTACTTAATTTAGCAGCAAAATACTTTTTGACTTTAGCAGTCCTGACAGGATTAACTTCATCAGGATTTGCTTTGTCAATATTAGTATTAACATATGCATGCTTCACATTGACATTCTTAATGATACCAGAATTTGCACTTTTATTAAACTTTGGTAAAGGATCATAAAAGTTATAGTACAAACTATGGTATTCTTCACAAGTATAAATAGAATGTCATGCATTTACTACCACAATGAAAACATGACTTCTGTGGTTTATAAAATACTGATCTACTCCTAACATCAGACTTAGGAATTTCAGTAACTTTCTTTTTACTCTTCCTGCAATCAATAGCAAGATGATTAGAGTTTCCACAGTTAAAGCATCATTTTCTAGGTGCATTTGGGATAAACCTATAGTTATTCTCTTTATTAATCCCAACTTTACCATTCCTATTTCTCTTGACAGTAGGTAGATTTTGTTTACCAATTGCATCATTAACTTTTATCCTAAGTTGTTTATGAGACAATAAACCTATATTTTTCTTTTCAGTTTTCTTGACAGGTCTAGACTTCACATTAGAGACTGAGTTATCAGAAGTAGATCCCTTTTCAAAAGTAGAATTGGGATCATTACCAAATACAAATTTAACGGGCTTAAGCTTTGATTTGGTCTTGTCTATAACATGTCTATAGGTCATTGGTCTTACTGTCTCATCTATTACAACTTTCTTTTTCAACTTCTTATCCTCATCTGACTTATAACCTAGACATTCTTTCCAATTCTTAGAAGTATTTATTTCATGAAAGTTCCTTCCAGAATCTGTCCAGGTTCTGATCTTCTCTTTAGCATCCTCAAGTTCTTTTTTAAGAGCAGTACATTTAAATTTCATCTCCAAATACATGTGTTTAGCATTATCACATTCTAACTGTACTTTTTGCATAAAAGAGAATTCAGTTTCTAGATGCTCATTCCTTTTCCTAAGTTCAGACATCTCAGATAAGATCCTAGTATTTTCAGCAGTTTGGCTTCTAAAGCTAATATGCAATGACTTTAGAAAACGTCTTAACTCAGAAGCATTATCAGTATCAAAATCAAAGACAGTATTTATTACCTTATCATCAGGAACAACAGTTTCATCAGTATTGGCCATTAGGGCATAGTTGATCACCTCAATGTCAGATTCTGAGGAAGAGTCCATCCAATCCTTGCTTGAAGTGATGAGTGCTTTAGCCTTCTTGCACTCAGTTGCAAAGTACCCCATTCCATTACACTTGTAGTATCTAACCTTTGACTTGTCAAATTTGCCACTCTTGCTGTCCTTCTTGTTGTATTTGTCTTTGTCAGCATTGAAAGTCTTTTTCTGGAAGTTGCCTTGTCTTCTAGACTTCCTGAATTTCATCTTTTTGAAGCCTTTGACTATCATAGCAACCATCTCTTCCATGTCTGAATCAGAAGAATCATCATCAGTATTGGCATCAGGATTGCCATCAGTATCTGATGATGAGTCATCAGGATCTGACTAAACTATTCTTGATTTTCTTCTAGAGACCTCCACAACTTTTCCTTTTGATTTAGCCTTAACATTCAAAGCAATAGACTTTTCCTTGCTTCTTTTCCTATTCTTCCTTTGTTGAACCTCAAGATCATAGGTTCTCAGCATCCCATAAACTTCATCAAGAGACACAGTGTTTAGATCATACTGATGTCTAATGATTGATGTTTGTGTATCCCATTCTTCTGGTAAAGCTCTCAGAAACTTGGTATTAGAATCTTCAGATACATACTCTTTGCCTACAAATGATAGATTATTCAAGAGTGTCAGGAATCTATCATACAAGTCAGTAAGGATCTCATCAGGTCTTGCATCAAATTGTTCATACTCTTGAATAAGTAGAGCCCTTCTGTTTTTCTTGACAAATGCAGATCCTTGGCATTGAGTTTCCAAAGTATCCCAAATTTCTTTTGCAGATTTGCATGCGATCACCCTGTTAGACATGACAGCATCAAGGCTGTTGTGAAGGATATTCTTTATCTTTGCATCTCTGAGAACGTCAGCCTTTTCTTCAGGAGTCCATTCACTTTTTACCTTGACCACATAGTGTTCAGGTACAGTATCTGTTTGTCCAATAATTATTGTAGGAATATATGGTCCATCACGAATCATGTCCAAATATTCAGGATCCATAGACTCCAGGTACATCAGCATCTTTACCTTCCATGTTGGATATTCCGATTTCTTCAGGATGGGAATTTTCATGCTTTCATACTTTGTCGACATCTTAGATCGTATCTGATTCAAATTTAAATCAGTTTGCTCTGATACCAATTGTTTCCCAGTAAATAACAATTGTAGAATGGGGGTTGAATACAATTGTATAAGATTCTCGACTTAATAAATTATGTATTACAAATATGAAAGAATAATAACAGCTTTATTAAATCTGATATAAAACTGTTACAAACTATCTCAAGAAATTCTGATGTTCTTGAGAGCTTCTAGGTTACAAAAATACTCGTGTATGTGATCGATCTAAATCGAAACCTAAACTGTGTTTATATACTACACAACTTCTCTATCAATTACAAGATAAGCCCTAATCAATTACAAAGATTGAAACCTATCCTAAATTGACAGCTGCATTCCTATAAATAAGGAACCGACAAAATAAACTACTTTATTTAACTAGAGTCAGAAACCAACTCGAAATAGAAATCTTGATCAGCTTCCAGTCCTGATATAAATCCCGATGATAATCCTGATACTGACGCTTGAGCAAATACTGATGACGTTAGCAATCCTGATCAGTTGAGTCTAGATCCTGACGATCATTGAATCCTGATCTAACATTTAATCTTGAATAGATTATACTGAGGTTTTGAAAAAATTGATTATTCTTTTTTTTAATTTCATACTAATAAATAATATCTTATAAAAATATTATATAATTATTTAGTTGGTTAATTTAAAATTTACAAATCACATATTTTTTTACATCACTGTATAATGTACACTTACACATTATAGAAAAATGAGTTATTAATTATATTTTAAATTAAAAAGATTCATCCCAATATGAACCAAACACCTAGTATCAAGAATGATACCTCAGCCCCATACCAGCTTAACCCGATTCCTGATTCCAAACCCATACCGTTTTTTGAACCAAACGACCCCTAAAATTTGATATTTTATATGTTAGGGTCTGAATCTCTGATAATAGCTTGTATTCACTAAAAAAATTCACTAATAAATTTAGCAATGGAAATTGAAAATTGTTGTGAGTACCGAGAGAGAGATAGATCACTCTATATGTGCATAATTTTTATTTTTTAGGATTTCAGCTATCGGCACAAAAAGTTTACAGAATAGATGATTTGTCAAATACTACCTGCTCGAAAGCACAAAAGTTTTAATTAAACGAATTCGGGGACTTTAGCATTTTCTATATTATTTACTAGGTTCTTATCCATCAATTTCTAGGGTTGAGTAAAACCGGATATTTGGTCCGGTTTATAGAATTCGGATCGGATATTCAGTTTTTTAAATTGTGAAAAATCTATTCCGGTTCCGGTCCGGTTTAACCGGATATCCGAAATTTGGATATCCGTTTAAATCTGATCAGAAACCAGATAATCCGGATCCAAATTAATTAATTAAAATTTATTTTCATTTGGAAAAAGAATAATTTTATTATATTTTGATAGATTATCGTTAACTTTACAAATTTTAAATTAATTAATAATCTCATATTTTAGCAATTATAAATTTATTTTTTTCCTAATTTTAATCCATCATAAACTATCATTCTTCTAGGTATTTTTTTAAAGATATTAATAGCACATTAATTCTCGAATTATAATATTAAATGAAAAGGTAATATTACACGAGAACATTATTTCATTCAATTTATTTCAAAATTTTATTCTTATTTGTAATTTCTTAATATCTCACTTTAGATAAAATGATTAATTTAGAGAAAAGTTTACTCGAAGTCGATGTATAGAAACTTACTTAAAATTATGAGGTTTTTCACGAACAAATATATGAGATTGTGTTCGTAAATGTGCAATCAAATGTACAACTTTACGTGTATCCTTACAATTTTACACATAGAATATTTATAAACTCAATTAATATACAACAAACTTAGTCATTTATTAGTAATAATTTATTACTTAATTTAATATTTCATATGTTGAATTATTTGTCTTTAATATATATATTATTTTTAAGATATATTGAAAACCGGATCAGATCCAGATATCAGGTTTTGTTTAAAGTTGTGATCCAAATCCGTATCCGAATTTATGAAAAAAATTCGGATCGGATATCCGGTCCGTTATATCCACAGGCTCAACTCATGACATAAAAAGATTAACTATTCACAATATTGAAGCTAGACAAATATGAATTACAATTCTAGAAGCTATTGTCTTAGCATTTTTCATAAACCTCGTACTTTCATGAAATAGAGCCACAAATATTAAGTGAACCTAATTCATCAAGAGAATTAATAATAACTAAAAGTATAATGTTAAGAATAAAAATTCAAGATTTAGAATATAGGATAAATTTAGGAGTAATAGAATATGATGTTAATTGTCAATAATTACTAGGAATGAATTTTTTAGATATGATAGATTATAATATAAATAATGAAGGAATAGAAATAAATGATCAAAATAAAACAAGATTTATAGAAAGAATATGAATTTATAAAAAGAATTAGAGAAAAAGGAAAAAGGAGTTAAAGATTGTTGAAAACATAGTAACAGAAACTTTAATTTTATCTCAACAAAAATATTTAAGATATTTAGATGAACAAACAAAATTAAGAGAAGAAATAGAACAGTTAAAAGAACATATAAATAAACCTAAAATAATAAAAACTTGGATAAATATTGAAGGAGGATGGAGAACAAGAGTTTATAAAAATGAGTAATTCAGAATAAAGAATAAAAGCTATTTGGGAAGAGTTTATAATTAAAGAAAAATTAAAATCTATAATAGAAGAAAATCAAGCTAATAACAGACAAACAATTAGAGAAGAATTAACAGATTTATGGAGTAAATCAGAAATACCTACATTTAAACAAGTATTAGATAAGTTAACAATAATACATAATTGTTTAAAAGAAAAGGATATAGAAGAAGAACCAGAAATAATAGTTGTAAATACTATAGGAAGAATTAAAGAACCAATCCTAATGGATATAAGTAAAATAAAACCAAAAATGACTAAAGGAGTTAAAAAAGTAATAAACAATTTAGCAGAACTTCATAAGTTAGGAAAATTTTAAATGTCTATACAAAAACATAGTATAATAACATTTCTTAAAAAACATGGAAAAGATATTATAGATAAAGAAAGGCATAAATATGAGCCAATAAAACAGGAAAAGAAAGGAGAAGAACTAGATAATAGTAAAGATCATAATGAATTAGAAAAATTAAGAAATGAAAATATTAGTTTAAAAACTAATACTAATATGGAATGGCTAAATAAATATAAATTTTATAAAAATAAATATAAAATCCAAAAGAAAGAATTAAAACAAGCTAAATTAGAAATCATACAAGTTAAAGAGGAAGTAAAAAATTTAAAGGAAGAAATAAATCAACTAAAAGAAATGTTCAGTAAAATAAAAGGAAAAGAAAAAATAAATATTCAAGATAAAAATAGTGAATTAAAAAGTGAATTAAAAATTAAAATAGAAAGTAGTGATACTGAAAATGAAGAAGAGTCAAAAGGAATAAATTTTATAGAAGAATCTGAAGATAATAAACATGATATAATAATAAAAGAAAATGAAGAAATTTTAGCAGCTTTAACAAAAATAAAAAATATTTATGCCCGAATAGAGGAAGATGAAAATGATATAAAAAGTGAAATAGAAGAAGAAAGTTTTTATAGAAAAACAGATAACGAAATAGATTCGGATGATATAGTAAATGAAGATGCAGATGATTATTCAGAACAAGAAATAAGAGATCAAATAATTATTAAAAAAGAAAATAAAATTCCATCTCATATACCTATAGGACAACAAGATGAAGTTCAAGATTTTATTGGATCAATAACACAAGGAATTAATATAAATGGATATTTTTTAGACTTAGATAATATTTATGATGAACAAGAAATAAGTAGAAGAATAAAAGATTGGAATTTAGGAATGTATATAGCATTTATGAATTCAAAAGAAAAAGAAGATTTAGATTATGTTTTTGAATTAATATCTAAAACAATAATAGGAAAGCAAGTTTTTTGGATAGAAAGTATTGCTTATGAGTTAAAACAACAAGCAGCAAATTATACTAATTCATGGAAAGATATGTTAAACATGTTTGATATTATATTAAAAATAGAATTTTTAGGAGAAAGATGGTTTGTAGCTCAAGAGCAAGTAATGACAGAAATAAAAATAGAAATAATAATGAATCTTAATAATATGAAATGTTGTAAAATTAATAAATTACCAGAATATACTATAAGTTTTACTAAATTCTTTTATGAAGCAAGATTTTAACCTCAGGAAAGTATAGTATATCAACAGCTTTATTATGATCATTTACCTATACCATATAATACAGAGATATCTAAAGAATATACTAATTTAGAACCAAAGGAAAATACATTAGGAGAAAGAATTAGATTGTTAACAGCATATTTAATGCGAAAATGTGAAGATTATAGATTACATCAATCAATTAAAAAAGATAAAAAGACAGGATTAAGAGAAATATGTGGATTTACAGAAAGAAAATTAGTATTTGGATGTGATAATGATAAATATAAAAAACCAAAAATTTATAAAAACATTATAAAAAACAAAATTATAATAATGAAAATAATTATTATAATCAGAATAAACTTATAAACCCTATAGATCATATAATAACAGGTTTAAAAGAAGAAAATTTAGAAGATATAAAAATACCCCAGAAAACATAGAAAGATTTAGATATAGAAGAAAATTTAGAAAAAAGAAATATATAAAGCCAGTAAAGGAAGATAATAAAGATAAAATAGTAGATTGTAAATGTTGGAATTGTAATGAAAAAGGTCAGTATGCTAATAAATGTCCAAAGCTAAAACAAAAAGGAGTAAAATATATAGATAGTACATAATTTATTATGAAGTTAGAATATATAAAAGAAGAAAATAATAATTGGTATAATGATGAAGATTTCTATATAAGTGAAACACTGAAGATGTAAGTTATATAGAAGAAATAAGTAATAATAGTAGCAGTGACAACTATAGTAAATAAGATGGTAGCTATACATATAAAAGCAAATATAGAATATAAACCTAATAAATAAAATAATAAAATGGCAAGTATTTTTTAGTTGTTATAACTTTGTACTAAGAATATTCTTGCAAACTTTCTTAGCAGAAAATATGGAAAGGAATAATATGAATCAGCATGTGGAAGAGATTTTATTAGAAATAAAGAGGAAGAATGAGCAGATAACAACCTTGAACCAAGATATAAATTCTCTTGTCCAAAACCTTCAAGAAAAAATGAAATTTATCAAAAACCTACAAACTTCACCTCAAACATTTATATCAAGATTAGCAACAACCCCAGTGATAAACCATATTATTCAAACAAACCCAGAAAAATCTCCAAACACTATTATAATGGCAAACATAGTTAAATACCCAAAATAAACCATTGAAGCCTTTGAAAAAAATAGTAAAGTATTATGATTACAAATCAAATGATACTATCCTCAGAAATGGAAAATTTAGCAAGTATCCAAGGTATATTTGTAAAGAAAATGCAGATCCAATGATAGTAAAACATTTACTAAGATTTGGATTTATTGATAAGATTATGGTAGATTATATCAAAATTACTATCTCTTATAATAGAAAGTGTTGAAGCTATGAAAGAATCATATGGAACAGGAGGAATCTATGGAGTACAGGTATTCGATGCTTGTACAGATTTAACAGGTAAACCCATAGTACTATGTCAAATATTCAAGTCTGGGAGGAATAAAACAATAGAAGGAGATAATACAAATTTGAAGATGCCTATGCCATGCACTATAGAACAATTTCAAGATTGGATATGCAACAAAAGAGCAATTGGAATAGCAGTTATAAAATCCAAGTTGGAAGATCTTATCAATGGAAGAAAAGCATGCGTAATAGGATGCAGAATGGGAGGAGATGTTGAAGACATATTAACCTTATATTATAATAATGATGTTTTAAATGCAGATACTTCCAAACTAACAGAAATGCATAACAGAGTATCAGATTTAAGATACAATCATTCCCCAATAACAAGGAAGATATACCAGGAGATGTCAACTGTACAAAGGAGGAAATCAATAATAACCTTGAAGGCTCCAGCAATGAAAGAAGAAGGATGTTCTAATCCTTTTCAATAAAATGTAAAATTCATATATTTTAGGCCCAATGTAAATTGGTGACCTAATGTAATATTTATGTCCTTATGGCCCAAATCAAAAGTTTGGTGACCATAACTTATGACTCTGCGGCCCAATGAATAATTGGTGACTGCAAAATAATGTTCCTAAGACCCAATGAATAATTGGTGACTGTAGTATATTAACAATGATCATACGGCCCAATGAAAATTGGTGACTGTATAAATATTAACCATGATCATACGGCCCAATGAAAATTGGTGACTGTATAAATATTATGTGACGCCCCCAAATCCGGGGTCAGGATTTGGTGCCACTATCGCTCTGAATAAAACATAATTATACAGACGACCCCTCAACTAAGGATCGATAACAGGTTATGGTATGAAACAAGAATCTAAAATATTAAAGTTTATTACCACATCTACTTCAGTCTTATTACAAACCATTTGTCATCATCTAACCATTGGTGAGTGATAGAGTATATATTTATATATATTTTATATGATTTTATTCCTCATATTTATTATATTTTGCATTTAATTGGATTTTTATTTAATAAATTTTGGTGTTTTATTGTAGGATATAAGGAAGTTCTAAATTTGGAAGGATTTGAATAAAAAGGGCTATTTGGAGCTTAATTAGAAGAAAATTCGGAATTATTGGGCTACGCGGGTTCCTTACATTGTTTGGGCCGTATCTTGAGTTTCAGAAGTCCGTTTTCGATGATCTTACAGCCCACGCGAAGCTTGTGGAATTCTCTTTAATTCTGAGATGGTCCAGTAAGCAAAATCCAACTGGAGAAGCCCAGAAACTGCAGAGATCAGACAACTGCGAATTTTAGTAGAGAATCCTACTCGGCTTAGAAGAATTATTGGTATAATTAATTAAATCATCAAAATACTTTTAGCATAGAGAAGAAGGACCAGGTTTTTTAGGAGAAGAATTTACGATACACACAACTTTGTAAACACTTTCTTTTGGGGAGATTTTTCTGAGAACTTTTATTTTCCTTGAAGATAGAAGATTAAAGGTTCATCTCTATTCCTTATAATTATGTGTTCATCTTACAATTCATATATCTCTTGTTTAGTTAATTCAATTATGAGTGAGTAGATTATTAATCTAGGGTTAAGTTGAACCCTAGTTATGATTGATGTGTGAATTTCCCAATTCCCCCAATTTAATTATTTAATTGCTCTTGCTTATTGAGTTGTTTAAATTAACAATTGCAAATCAGATGTGATTATGTGTTGCTTGAACCAATATCTAATTATCAACGAGAGTTGGAATTAGATGGTTGTGATTTATCCAATAAGAACATGAAATTCTCCATGAGAATAGGTAGAATGGATTGTTAGGAAATTAGGGTGCCGTGATTAATGTCTCTAAATTACATGATACCATGAGAATAGGTTTGATTGTATTTTAAGAGAAGCCATTAATACCTGAGAGGGGTTTTTGGTATTTATAGGGCGCATCTTTCCTTTTGAGTAGTTTATCTGATTAATTGGGGAGGGAATTCACGATTGCATTAATTCATGCTAGTGGGGATACTTAATTCTGGATGTTTTTAATATTTGATTTAATATAAACACAATTCGCTTTAGTATAAGATTAGTTTAATAAATTCTCAATATTTATTGTGATACTTGCTTAGCCGAATTAAATCAGAAACAACTAGTGATTGATACGTTTGTCTCTGTGGGATCGACTCTGACTTACCCTGCTACACAGTTAGAAGGATTAGTTAGATATTATAATTTGATAGGCACGCGACAGCCTTACCAGTGAGATCTAAAATGAACTCTATCTTCCTGGCAACATAGAACCTAAAATCTCGAATCAGGCCTTCTCACGGTCCTCTTAGCGGATACTCGAAAACTGCATACTCCGTTCCTAACTGAAAGGTTAGGGAATAATAAAACAAGGGTGAGCCAAAAATTGCTCAGCAAGTGTAATCAATATAAACAGTTTTCATTTGATAATCCATCAACTTGATAATAAATCAAGTAATTCAGTTTCAAGATATAAGTTTCTTTTTCAAAGAAAGGGTAAACAAGTGAATTGGAACTTCTGATAAGACGGTACGAGCTATACGGGTGATCAGCCACGTAAAGCTCCAAACCATGTTTTCACAAGGTCCTAACATTCAGGATCCATAGGCACACATTGGCCATAAAATAAATACATAAGTAACCAGGACCGCCGCCACGGTCAAAGTTTGTTCCATTCATAAGTAATTCAACAAAGGGATTAAATGAATATGAGGCTTTCAACATTTCCAACATTCATTTCAGGGTATAAGCTAATTCAAGATTTTATTGCAAGGGTTTGAATGTTTGATAATTGAAAGGCATGGTAAGTAAGTGAGCAAAAGAATAAGTATGCTTCGGGTATTCAAAAGTTGACCAAGGTCGACAAAATATAAGTCAAAAGAAAGGTTTATATGAATAACCCAAAGGTGAAGGAACAATTGTAGGTTTTATAAGAAAGAACAAGGTAAAAAGGGTACAATAACATGATATTGAGAACGATTGCATAATGGTAAGTAAAGGATAAGTAAAAGTTGCACGTATACTTGCAATAGAATTCAAAGGTAACATTCACATCATAATTTAAGAGAACTACCACTTGAAAAATAAGTGGAGGGAATAGACACTTGCCTCAAAAGCCGATAAACTAACTCAATAACTTGTACACCACTCTGACTTTACATACACGGGCTCCTTTCCTGGCCTCCTACTTGTACCTATATAAAGGTATAATATCGTCTTAGTCTTTATCACTTAGTACCTCAGCTTTGTTTACGTATCTCTAAATACTTCTACCCCATCGTCATACAATTACATGTACTTATATATATACAATCAAGAAGCACATAGTGTCTTTACAACTTTAGTTATCATTTAAACATGTAGTCACTTAGCATATACCGCTTAACGACATCACATGGCATTCCTCCATTATAGGGTGGAAAAACCTCAAGATAAAGTACTAACCACATAAACCCATCACAATATACACTTATTCAATTAACGATGACCTATGCCAATTAAAGTTTAACTAAACAATTAGCATAGAAGTGACCATGTATACCACTTAGAATTGAATTTAAATAAGACTATGACATTACAATACCATCACCAACACTTTCTCCTTTCTTCTTCCTTTCTTCCTCCTTTCTTCCTCTCGACCTCTCCCTCTTTCTCATCTCTCCCTCGGCTTTATGGCCTAACCACACCATCACACACTCACACATGCAACATACACATACCTCACACTCTTGGAATAACCACATTCACCATCCCATGCATACGAACACATTTTTGAAAACATAACACACACACAAGAACACAATCTTGAAAGAACACATAGTTAAAACATTTTAAAAGACTACGCACACACACATTTTTAAATCGTATTTTAAATCACACTCATAAAATCTTATTTTTGAATAACACACTCACACCTTTAGAAAATCATGTTTTTGAACAACTCACACCAAAATCACATTTTAAAGTAACACACACACCCAAAAACACATTTTGAAAGTACACACACATATTCACTCAAAATCCCATTTTAAATCACACTCCTATACTCACAATTTTTAAAACTCAAATCCTTCCCATCCTCCCTTCATCTCTCTCTCTCGGCTTCTCCCAATCTCCCTCTTTCAGCTCACCCTCAATCTCTCACCATTTATCTATCTCGGTCTCTTTCTCTCTCTTCTTTCTCCATCTCCCTCTCTCGAGCCATCTCTCTCTTTTCCTCTTCTCACTTCCTTCCACCTTAACTCCCATCTTCCAATCCAAAATTACATCACAATGCAATTATATGCCAATAACATTTCAATAAAAATTAAATTACTAAAACTAACATTTCTACTAATCAAATCTCATCATGAAACTAACATGCAAGATCAATAACCATCATACATCACTTTTCTTATCACATTCAACTTCTTATTCAAAATTAAATGTAATCCATTAAGAATCTATGACTAATTCATCAAGGATTCACAAAATAATTAACATGCAAACACTTAAACACTTAGTTATCAATTACCCATCATCAAACATAACTATATTGTAACAATACTCAAAATCCATTATCAAACTTCAACTAAAATCATCAAATATAACAAAATTAATGACATGCATCTACTTATAACACTCAAATCAAACTTGTATACACGAAATCAAGACCATGGCTCACAAGGATCATTGCCAATGGTCAGGTTTCTTCTCGGATGAGCCCAAAAATGATGGGTCTCACCGAGAATGACCCCTCATACCAATAATCAACCATTGCATGTAAGTTTTACAAAAAAGAGGAAGAAGAATCCGAAAATTCCCAAATTTAAAATTGAATCAAAACTTGAAATTGACACAAGAGGGTTGTAGAGATTAGAGAGAGGAGTGTTTTGATTACTCACACTTGAAATTTGGATCAGAGAAACAAGGGTTTTGGGGAGTTTAATTTGTGAAGAAATGAAGAACAATGGAGAAGGGCTTGAGGAAGAAGAGCCGCAGGAGAGAAAGAGAGATGAGAGCGTGACAGAGAGAAGTGGGGGTGGGTGGGCTTTGGTGAGTGTAAAAATGAAATGAAAACAAAGTAATGTTATCTATTTATTAGTTCTAGAATTAAATCATATAATTACAAAATTGCCCAACTAATAAAAATGCTTAAATGATAAAATCAAGGACTATGGTATAAATTCATAATCCCACTTCTAGATCAAGTAGAAATATTATTCTACAAGTAACTTTTATAGATTAGATAAATAAAATTGTATTTACATAGAAATAATCAAATAAAATGCCTTTTTATCTCAAAAACAATTTTAAATAAAATTTTATTACTCCCTAGGTAAATAAATAAATTACCCACTGAAAATAAATAATCTAGAAGGTGTAGCATCCCTCAAAATAAATAATTAAAATAATTAAGTGATTATTAAATTTAAATCATGAGTTTAAAACTAAAATAGAAATAAAATAATGCTAAGAAATATTTTATGCTATTAATTAAATAATTAAAGCATTCTCTAAATTTAATATAAATATTTTATGACCCAAATAAATTCTCAAAGCACTTAAATAAAATTTAGAAACCACATTCACAATTAACTAATTATTCACCACACTCATAATTCACATTTTAAGCACGTAATAATTATTGCACATAAAGTAATTTCAAAAATTATAGGAATATAACAAAGAAATATTTTTAAAATATGAGCTTACACATAAATCACATTATACCAAGATCACCACTGCTAAATAAAATATCAAGAATAAAATCTCAATTGTTATTACTAGAAATAAATGTAAAATAATTTTAAACAACTCTTATTAACAAAATAAATATAAGGCTACTCTAATTAGCACAAAGAGCATATTAAACAATTATCACGCACATATAAAAATAAAATTAATTGTATTCACATACTGGTAATAATTTACACGTCAAAAATTCTAAGGCGTTACATATTAGCCATGATCATACGACCCAATAAAAATTGGTGACTGTATAAATATTAACCATAATCATACGACCCAATGTAAATTGGTGACTGTATAATATTAAACATGACAATACGGCCCAATGAAAATTGGTGACTATAAAAAATATTAAAAAAATTTATGCAGGAATATCAAGCAAGGAAGATAACTACAAAACAACAATGAAGACGGGAATATCAAGAAAGAAGACAACAATGAAAGAGAAAAAAAAAGAAAGAAAAAGACAACACTCAAACAATATGAAGATAAAAAGTAGGAAACAAATGGAATCTTATCATCAAAAAAGAAGAAATAAAACAAAGACAGATGGAAAGAAAAAAGAAGAAAATACAGCACTCAAATAAAAAACAGTATGAAGATAAAAACAGGAAACAAATGGAATCTTATCATCAGAAAAGAAGAAAGAAGACAAAGGACAAAGGAAAAAGAAAAAAGATGAAAAAACTAAAAGAATCTAGATACAGGAAAAATATTGTAATAATAGTAAAGAAAAATCCTCTATAAAAAGGAGGAAATGTAATCAGTTAAAAAACAAGTTTTTCCTAGAAGAAGTTTTTCCTACGACAAGTTTGGGAATATACAAGTTTAGCTTTCTCTTAAACTCTCTCTCACTCTTCAATATGACCAACTAAACCCCCTCTTCTACAACCAATAGTAGTAAGATTATATAATCATATATATAGAAGTAATCAAGAAAGCACAGGGGAAATAAGAACAAGCTCATTATGCTTATAATCAGAAAGGTCATGGAGCAGATATGGTGGATGGGTGTAGTCCATGGAGATAAGACCTGATTGGGAGCCCAAAGACGGGGAAGTCAGAAGAGGTAGACCATACAAAAGGCACTCCGGTGAGCCAAAACTACTCTTGAAAACTATGATTATGAATATGATGCATGCTTGCTAATATCTTATCTAAGCTGTGTGATTTTGATTATTTAGATATATGAGATTATGTATATCTGAACTTAGAGGTTGTAGAATAATTCAAAAATGAATTCCGCTACCGTCATGTTTAAACACCTACATGCAAATATTAAAATTATTATTAAATTTAGAAATAAATTTACAAATTTATATCTATATTCCTACCCTCTTCAGGGTTTAATAGATATAGGAACGATCCCCTTGAGAATGGTATCAGAGCCTGCAAAGGAAAAAACAAGACGAATATTAAACAAGACGAATATTATTATTATTACTATTACAACTGTTATTCCCAGAACAATGCAACCTAGATTGTAGAATGGGGGTTGAATACAAAATAGTTAATTTTACAAAACTTTTTCAAACTTTTCATAGTATGAACATATGTGCTTGTAAATTAACTAAGAATTGAGTCAAGTCATGAACATAAATGAATTCTTCGAGTTAAAAAGAAATGTAGGAGACAAGCAAACTTTTTAAACTTTTCAGGTGGGTTTCTCGGAAAAAGCCCACCTGAGGTGTATATTGAAGAATTCTCTGGTTTTGTTTTTCAACAAACTCCAACTGCTTACACAGATGATGGAAGAGAGCCTAAGTGTTTTACATTCAGCTTTGTGCTCTCTTCACATACTTTTCTATGCTACTCCACACAGTCTTATATACATCGACTGTGTGTTACAAAAAAAACCTACAACATAATAAAATATTACATTTGTGGTTCTGCTTGATCACATGCTCGTCTCAGAAACTATCCTATTCGGGAAATGCCTTGGCTGGCATCACAGATAAACTTGTATTATCCCAAATGGTGCTTTCTGATTGAGTGTGCTGCTCTCTTCAAAAATTACTAAGTCCATGCAATTGACCTAGCTTCCAAGCCCATGTGACATCTGCATAAAAGAGACCTTTCCTTGGTTACCCGACTGTCAAGTCACTATCACCTGAGATAAGTGAACATGTAGTATTGGAAATAGGTCTTCATGCTTGTCAAGCTTTTCCTTTGTGTTTAGTTAGAAGGTAAACTTCTAGGTATCTGCCTTAACTCTTATTTATCCATCGAGACATAAAGGACAGTAGATGACTTCACATTTCACTTGTAAGAATTTGAGCCTTCGAATATTTACAATTTTGACTCCCTATTCTATACATCATTTGCGTCGTTATCCAACATCTCTTAGTCATGGGTGTGTAATGATGATCTCTGAGACTGTCCTCCATTCAACCTATTAAATAAAGAAACCTTCAAAAGATTCCGTTACATAGATTTGATTTCATGTTGAATGAGATGAACATCAGTAGGCGTATTAATTCCTTATCCGTAGACTTCCATTCTACGTCAATTATCCGTAGAAGGGTAATCTCAGAATATCCGTAGAAGTAATATTCCATAACTGTATCCATAGATGGGACATGACGTTCTTGGCTGCATCCATAGAGAGACCATGACTTCCTTAACTGCATCCATAGATAAAACATGACATCCTCAGTCGTATCTGTAGATCGACTTCGTTCAGCTTTTGTCCTTAGAAATGATGTCCTTAGATTTTATCCGTAGATGAGATAAGATGTTCCCAGCTTCTATCCGTTGATGAGATAAGATGTCCTCAGCTTCTATCCGTTGATGCCATATGATGTTTTCAGCTCGTATCCATAGATAAAATAAGATTTCATAGCTTGATCCGTAGAATGGATACACTTAGCTTCATCTCTAGATAAAACATCTTGTCAACTTTATTGATTCACCATTAATGAGTTGTTTAGGCAGGCTTACCACTGAAACATTTGGTGCTTGATTAGACGTCTGTTGGCTTGCTTCCGAATTGCTTCCTAACTTGATGACAGAATATCTTCCAATCATTTGATGTGGCTTTTAGACCTTGGATAGATAAAATGCCTTCTAATTAGCTTCCTGATTTATCAGCTTCTGTGAACTAGCTTTCTGATAATCAGCTTTGGTATCAAGATCAAATTCTTGTCTTGAGCATTTTGTTATCATCATTCCAAATGTGTCATCCCTAACAATCTCCCCCTATTTATGACTGTTAGAACTGGCATAAATCCTTAAGTTGATAACAAAACCCCTCAATTTTCTCAGTGATCCTCAGATAGAGATTAATACTGGACATAATTTGATGATGCTGCAAAAACAAAAATAACAACTTGAAGCTGTCAGATTCCATATACTGTCCTTTAACTTAGTCTATACCTTCTTCTAAGGGGTTCCAATAGATTGTAATCGAGAGTAGAGAAATTCTGAAGTCTGAGATCTCCTTCTAACTCCCCCTGAGAACAACCTATCTTCTCTAACTTCTCCCCTTTTTGTTATCAGCAATTATGATAGAAGAAGCATAATCTTAGTTACTTAATAAGATATTTGGGTACAGGAATCCAACACTTCAAGGATCGAAAGATTTCTCTCAGGAATCTCTCTATTCTTGCATCAGGATCTCATCCTGGCTCACTTCACACAACTCACCTTCCCTTACTAAAGGGGTACTCAAAAACTCTCCTTTTGCCATGTTGGAAGAATTAGCATGCCTCTCATTCTCTCCCTCTCCTTTTGCCTGGTCTCAAGCCAACCACTCCACTATCTCCCTTCCGACAAACCTATAGATGTCTCAAATATATTGAATTCCTTGATACTCAGTTGGAATGAGCCGAAAGATTTTTCAAGAAAGAGTCATGGAAATCAATATTGTTGGTCTACGGATAATCGCTGGTTAGGCTTATCCGTAAATTGAGAGACACCTTTCTACGGATGAAGGATATCCGTAGAGGATTTTGAAGAATGGGCTTGTGAAGTAGAAATTGATGTAAGTTCTGTGAAGATTGAATGTGACATTTACGTGCACAGTGCTTACATCAAGATCATCAAAAAGAGACTAGTGATCCAACGAATTCTCTGAAAGAGAATGATCACTAGGTGAATAGAGCTTCTCCAAGAGTTCAGAAAATGGAGAATCAAGTACTGATGAGTTGAATGCTGCAGTTATCACTTAATGAGATGAAATGGACTGGGGACTGCGTCCTCACATTTGAAGAAGATGCATCAAACTGAATTTAAGAATAGTGTGTGCTCCCACTGTGCATGTGCATATATTTTCTTTCTACTTCAAGAAACAGAAATGATAATAAACCACATTATGCACACAGTTTCCCAATCCCTCATTAGTGCTCCTGGATCAGAGCATTTTTCAATGATCATAGTCTTTTGGGAGACTACAACCAGAAAAGAGCTAATCCTTTTTAACCATTATGCCTTTTTGAGAAGACATAAGGCAATTTGGCTGGTAATCTCACTCTCACATTTCTTCTAGTGCTTTCTTGATGTTCACCACTGCTCTCACCCTCACTTAACTCCTTCATCACTCCCCACTGGTTGAGATTTGCTAGAATTTTGCAACTACAGTTTGTTGAAAAACTGCAGAGGGGGTTAGGAGTTGTTTATTACATTTAGGGTGTAACTGATAGGGTAGAGAACTTGGGGGTCATTCCAATCAGTTCACATCTCAGTTTTTGAAAAGGCAAAGAAAGATGATATATATTTTAGCAAATGAGAGTTTGATAAAGATAAGATGATTACCTTCCCTTTATTAGTGATGAACTTTTAAGAGCCTTCTCCATTGAAGGTTAATTCTCCTAATAGTCCAAGATTACCAGTTTTCCCGTTAATTGTTACAACATCCTCATAAAGACCATCAGAAGATGCAAATACCTTAACTTGATAGATTGTCAATTTCTTTCAAATTCCTTCAAATTCCTTCAAGTTTTCTTCTAATGTTTCTTCATTGAGTTCATGCAAAACAGATGAAACCGTTTTTGTGTTGCTCAGAGAGCTCACTAGTCTGTTAGTTGAACAATTAGGACTTCTTGGTAACTTAATCAAAGTTGATCCTTAAACAAATAGATTTTATGATTCAACCTTTGATCAATTCATCGAAAAGAAAAATATGTAATTAATCTTTATTTTTTGTGTATTTGAGACGTTTGTCAAGGGTTTCTTTTTGTTAGAAAATGAATCCAGTTAACATGCAAGCCATTTTTAAGCGGATAGACAAGTTAAATGAGTTCAAATGCAGAAAGGAAAAGACTAAACAAGCGCATCACACAACAATATAACAAACTAAGGGGGGAAACCCCTATATTCATTAAAAAAAATAATTACATAAAAAAAAAACTTAAAAACAAAAAGCTGGAACATAACATTCCAGCCCCCCAGTCCCATGCCCTCTCCCCGGATAGACAGCCATGAAGGGTTTCGGGCATGAAAACGCAACGGAAAATGCGTAAAAACAGAAAAATAACGAAACCCTCCGCAGGATCCATGCGAAAACGATATTTAATTCGTGAATAGGATCACCGGAGTTGGTACTAGCCAAGAACTGCCCTCGGAACTCTCTCTCTCTCTCTCTCTCTCTCTCTCTCTAGCCTCTCTTTGATTTAGAGCTGCTAGGGTTTTTTAAAAAAAACGTTTTTTTCAATTAATCCTAAAATAATACATCATAATGTATTTATATGGAGAGAATTCTGGGCCTATACCTAATCTGATTGGGCTTCCAAAACCCAATCTGATTATTAGTAGTATTATTTATTATATTCGAATTATTATATAATTAATCAAGTCCTACTTAATTAATCTAATAATTCAATAATAATAATAATTCAATTAAACGAATGTTCCAACTCCTTGAGGCCTGCTTCAATCCATAAATAGATCGTAGTAGCTTACAGACCATTCTAGCAAATCTTGGATCGACAAAACCTTATGGTTGTATCATATACACATCCTCTTCTAAGCTCCCATTTAAGAAAGCGGTTTTGACATCCATTTGCCAGATTTCATAGTCATAGTAAGCTGCTATCGTAAGCAAAATCCTGATGGACTTGACCATAGCTACTGGTGAGAAAGTTTCATCATAGTCAATACCATGAATTTGTTTGAAACCTTTCGCCACTAGTCTTGCTTTGTAGGTCGTTACAATACCATCCATGTCTGTTTTCTTCTTGAAAACCCATTTGCACCCAATAGGTTTTACCCCTTCAGGTGGTTCAACCAAAGTCCATACTTTGTTTTCATACATGGAATCCATCTCAGATTTCATAGCTTCCAGCCATCTCTCAGAATCTGGAATATTCATAGCATCCTGATAGGTAAGAGGCTCATCTTCATCCATAAGCATTACATCGCCAGTTTGAGTTAAGAGAAATCCATAATATCTCTCAGGCTCGTGGCAAATCCTACCAGATCTACGAACAACCCGTGTTTATTGAGCAGTAACATTTTCATGTACTTCGTGTTCATGTTCCAACTCTGGTTCAATGTCATTCTGTGGTTCTCGAACTTCATCGAGATCTATCATACTCCCACTATTTTTCTTAGATAACAGTTCTCTTTCAATAAATACAGCAGTACGAGCAACAAACACTTTGCTCTCGGTACGATTATAGAAATAATACCCTTTAATTTCTTTTGGGTATCCCACAAAATTACATTTGTCTGATTTCGGTCCTAGCTTGTCAGTGACTAAACGTTTCACAAACGCTTCGCATCCCCATACTTTCAAAAAGGACATGCTATGACGTTTCTCAGTCCATATCTCATATGGTGTAGTTTGAACCGATTTAGTAGGAACTCGTTTAAGTGTGTGTGCAGCCGTTTCCAGAGCATAACCCCAGAAACTAATTGGAAGATCCGCTAGACTCATCATCGATCGCACCATGTCCAACAAGGTACGATTTCTCTTTTCAGATACACCATTCCACTGTGGTGTTCCAGGAGATGTGAGTTGTGATACAATACCACACTCCTTTAAGAAATTCTTAAATTCTAAGCTTAGGTACTCACCTCCATGATCAGATCGTAGAGTTTTAATACTTTCGCCTATTTGCTTTTCCACTTCTGCCTTGTACTCTTTGAATTTTTCAAATGATTTGGATTTCTTCTTCAAAAGATACACATATCCGTATCTACTAAAATCATCAGTAAAGGTTATGAAGTAGTAAAAGCCACCTCTTGCCATCGTACGCATTGGACCACATACATCACTATGTATAAGTTCTAATCGTTCGGTGGCCCTCTCAGCAATTCCAGTAAAAGGAGCTTTAGTTATTTTTCCAATGAGACAAGGTTCGTATGATTCAAAATCAAACTTATCCAAGTATCCATCCTTATGTAACTTGGAAATGCGTTTCTCATTTATATGGCCTAAACGACAATGCCAAAGGTATGTTTGATTTGAGTCATTAGCCTTAATACGTTTATTATTTACATTATAGAAAGGAATATCAAGATCAAGAACATATAAACCATAAAATAAACGTGCAACCCCATAGGTAACATTATTCAAACCAAAGGAACAACTATTGTTCTGAATTGTAAAGGAAAAACCTTTCTTGTCCAAACAAGAAACATAAATAATGTTTCTGCAAATCGCAGGCACGTAAAAAACAGTTTTCAAGTTCTAAAATAAGCCCAGTGGGCAACGATAAATTATAAGTCCCTACAGCCAAAGCAACAACCTTTGCTCCATTGCCAACGCGTAGGTCGACTTCTCCTTTCGCCAAAGTCCTACTCCTTCGCAGTTCCTGCACATTTATACAAATGTGAGAACCACATCCAGTATCCAATACCCATGATGTAGAAGTAGTTGACTTCTATAACATACATACCTGAATCAGAAATCTTCATAGACTTCATTCCCTTCAGGTTCAGATCTTCCAAATAAGCTTGACAATTACGCTTCCAATGACCCGGCTTCTTGCAAAAGTGACATATATCACCCTTGGAAGCACCTTTTGCAACACCTCCAGTAGGCTTCAAAGCCTTTTTGAAATCAGGCTTCGGATTAGCAGATTTAGATCCAATCTTCTTCTTGCCTTTCCATTTCCCCTTTCCTTTGGCATTCCCTTTATTCACCATCATTATGGGAGCAGGGTTAGCCTTTTACTTATTGGTCTCAGCAGTCCTCAATAATGCCAATAGTTCGGTAGGTGTTTTGTCTATCTCACTCATAATATAGTTTATAACAAATTGAGTGTAGTTGCTGTTCAAAGACTGCAAGATCAAATCTGCTTGGTGTTCCGGTAAAACCGGGTAACCCAAATTCTCAAGGGTTTCCAAATACCCTATCATCTTTAGAACATGCGGTCCAACCGGGTCATGATCTCCCTATTTGCATGCATACAACGCTTTGCTTACATCAAACCTCTCTTGACAAGCTTGACCCTCAAACATCCTTTTGAAGTGCTCTATCATGTCATAAGCGTACATACGCTCATGTTGTTTCTGAAGCTCAGGACTCATAGTCGCTAGCATCAAACAACAGACATCCGTAGAATCATCAAGATGCTTCTGATAAGCATTTTTTTGATCCTCGGTTGCTTCAGCAGCAAGAGGTCCAGGGTGAGGAATATCAAGGACATAAAGCTTTCGCTCCTGCCTGAGGACAATCCTCAAATTCCTTTGCCAATCAAGGAAGTTGGTTCCTGTCAGCTTTTCCTTCTCAAGGACTGATCGCACAGAGAAATTGTTTGAGTTTGCCATTTAGATATCTATAATGTTAAAATGCATAAAATAAGTTAGTTGCGGATTTATTAAATTATGTTCAAGTGATTATCCATATATATTCACAATATATATCTCTCACTATTTTTATCAAATCAATAGCCCTAACTATTAATTCGGAAGACATTACTCTAAATTCTTCTAGTGAGCCAAGATCCATATTTCGTCATGCTTAAGGTCAGCTTTGGCTTTACTCCCAAAACATGATTTATTTAGGTAGACAACTCTTGTCAATTATATCATATATAACTCTTGGAAAGTCTGGTAGAACAACATTTGTCCACATTTATCCAATAAATCATACCAAACCCCATGCCTCTAAGTTCACAATCCTATTGTGGTAACTTAGTTAAGTCTAACCCAATGGTCTAACAGTTAAGTATCACATTTACTTCATCGCGCCTTACCACGATAGATTGGAGTGCTTCGCTTTGGCGAACCCACTATTTCTCGATCTAGGTCTTGACGAGTGTTGCCCATTGGAAGGCATCTAAGTGACTTAATATTTTAAATTTAGGGATTTTATTATTAAAACGACCATGATCCCATCATCAAGAGATTCCCAATTTTTCCTTGAACTAAGTATTTCAATTAAAAATTCATCAATGGTTTGATTTCCAGTTCAACGGAGGAGTCACAGTGGTCTCACTTAAAATCCGCCTTTCTTACAAGCGCTGCTTGTATTTTTGTCAAAATCGCCACATATCAAAAAATCGAAAATTCATACTTATTTCCGTGTTTCATAAACACAGGAATCTCATGTTCGTTTTGTTCAATTTTAAAATCTTGAATCGTTACAGATTTTATCTTGTTTAGCAGGCATGGCATGGGTGATGTATCTAATACATACATGTTTAATCTAATTAAAACATGCATCATTATAACTACGCATACATACCATCATCACATGCATCATATATGTAAAGTGCGTAAAGTAAACGTGCTTGGTTATGACCCAATCCTATGCGATTTTTCCAAGCTAAGGAAAAATCAAGGTCAATCTATGGTGGTATCAAATACAACATAATAAATTACACATGTCTTCATGCTTCCTTGTAATGTCTCCTTTGATCGCCTCCTTGGCATGCCTCCATGTCTTTATATCATCAATTACAAAATATGAAAAACTAATCTAATAAACTTACAAGAGAAACTCGAGTTACATTCGAGATTTAATCATTACAAGAATGAACGACATGCAAGTCGTATTTAAAACCAAAACCATTATCAAAAACCACTAACCTATGGGTCTTAGGGCCATAACCATACACCATACTCAATTAACAGTTAAGAACATCTCATATTGCATCAACATATCACACCATATCATATTTTTCATGATCCAATCACAAAATCAAATAAAGTGTAAATCAGAAAGTTAAAATCAAAATTATGAAAACAATAAATCGCTGTTTAAAGACAGTAAACAACGTCAAACACCTTAGAGATGAACGAGTGACATAGTCAGTATTGTTCAGACGCCCGTTTCCCTTTCCGAAAAGGTATTTGCGGCGAAATTCTGAGACAGTATGCAAATTTCACCAAATCTGCGCAGCCAATCAGAAATCGTATCGAATACGATTCTCATAACAAGAACAAAAATATATCATGTATATATCAGTATACATACAGATTATATGATCATCTGAATCATCATTATTATACAATTTGTATATACATCAATACAATATTCATGTTTTCATAAAACAACGCATCAATCATGATAGTCGCAAACATGATTTTATCATCAAAACAGTAAACATATAAACGAATTAAAAACTTTTTGCAAGTAGCTCTGATGCCATTGAAGGGTTTCGGGCATGAAAACGCAACGGAAAACGCTTAAAAACAGAAAAATAACGAAACCCTCCGCAGGATCCATGCGAAAACGATATTTAATTCGTGAATAGAATCGTTTACCTTTTGAAGCTTTACGAACGGCTGACTAATGGAGGTCCTTTGATATGATCACCACGTGTCCCGCCTTGCGATACACGTCTCTAATCAGTCCACACGAACGCCCGATCGTCCAACGATCACCGGAGTTGGTACTAGCCAAGAACTTCCCTCGGAACTCTCTCTCTCTCTCTAGCCTCTCTTTGATTTAGAGCTGCTAGGGTTTTTTTTTTAAAAATGTTTTTTTCAATTAACCCTAAAATAATACATCATAATGTATTTATATGGAGAGAATTCTGGGCCTATACCTAATCTGATTGGGCTTCCAAAACCCAATCTGATTATTAGTAGTATTATTTATTATATTCGAATTATTATATAATTAATCAAGTCCTACTTAATTAATCTAATAATTCAATAATAATAATAATTCAATTAAATTAAATTAAATTCGAAATCTAATTAATGCTCCGTTTAAAACGTTCTTTATGTGTAACCCTTTAGGTTATTATTACGTTGGCAATAATTTTAATATCTCATAATAAAATTATAAACAATGAGCGGCATCTAGTAATACATCATTGCTACCCAAGTAATAATAATAATTGGTGATCCAATTAAACCATTAATGAATAATGTTCCATGTAATATAATCCTTTTAACCTTATATTATAGATTAAACTCGAGGCATGATTTATGTCATCCTCTTCAACATTTAATCCCGGTTTACTTGATCGATGAGTAGACTATTAAACAAATCACAATTTGAGCATGGCCATGCATTTTATAGTCTCACTCAATCAAGAGGCCAATAATATCACTCCTAAAATAGGAGGGTTAAATCCTATATCTATCATTCATATTTCTCATATGATTCATAATATACCCAATGTCCACATTTATTATTACCCGGTCAAAGGTAACTTTGAGTATAATCAAAGTATATTAATTCTCATATAGAAATATAATGATTTCAAGTCTAAGGATCATTACACCATTATCATTGTGAGAATTGCTTATGACACTTGATAACATTTACCATGAAGAATTCACACGGTGGGTCTATCCAGTGCCATGTTCTGCTAACATGCACTCATGTCTTTGACTTTAGTATCACCATACTTATGACCAATGAGATGTGGTCATCAGTCAACAAACATACTAGTCTTAATGCATTATTATTGTCCTCAAATAATAATACTCGACTAGGGATCTTTTAGGATTATAAACACTACTCATATAATCTCATTTCTAAGTCACATACTTAGAGATATAGAATTCATGCTTATATTCCAAGGACATTTATTATTCTAATATTTATATCGCAGTTAATAAAGACATAATAAATAATTGAAAGAAAATCCATAAAACATATTTATTAATAATCAAAATGTCTTCCCTAAAAATATCATAGTATTGTCTCTAGGGCACAAGCACTAACAAGACAGTCAACAGTTATGCTGCTGCTGCCGCCTCCCCGGAGGCTCCTTCAGGGCCTCCATCAGGACCTCCCCAACGGTTGCGATCCATAAGAGCATTGAGAGTAGCTCTCATCCTTCTAATCTCATCCTTCTCCTCCCGGATGAGGAGATCAATCTTTTCTTGCAGCAAAAAGATCTTGTCCACTGTGGACAGTGCGTTGAACTCCTCAGGATTGATGTCAAGAATTGTAGAAGACATTTTAGAGAAGTGTTTAGAGATTAAGATGAGGAAGAGAGCACAACCTTTGCCTTTAAATAGGCAGGGAGTTACAAGATAACCCTTGTGTTTAACTAGGGTTATACGGGGGTTAAGAAAACTGAAGAGACATGCATTAAATCGCTCTAGTGTAAATGAAGAGACTACTCGAGTTCCTAGAGTGAAAAATGTGTCTCATCTCAGATTACAAAAATTATCATGACACAGATATTTTGAATAAATATAAGAATAAAACTAAATAGCTGGTCATATATATATATATATGTTCAGCTAAATAATATTAAACTAAATCTCTAGACAAGAAACATTAAGAATATCAATATCTTTTGAATAATGTAACAAGCAAGTTATTTTAATTTTCGAGACACTTATTCAGCTGACATCGTTCATTATGTTAGATATAATTGCTGATGATTGTTTATCAGTGTTTAAGCAACAGGTACTCATCAGAGTTTACTGGAAGTCAGTCAGAGTTTATTAAAGTCTGACGGGGTGAATGTTTGGTTTAGCTGTCGGTGCTTAATTGAAGATTCTAGAAGCAATATATTCTGAAGATGGAAAGAAGCAGAATATATTGAGATGGCTAAATAAATGGAACAGAAGACAGAAGCAATCCTAGATTGATATAAATTGTATAGCTGATTTATAGGATATCAATTAGAGATTGATTATGTAATTGTGTATTATATAAACACAGATAGGTTAACCCTAAAAGGAATGCGAATACTGAATACATTATTCTTGTAACCTAGCAGCTCTCTGTGATATTTTACATCACTGAGAGAAGAGTTATTTAATATAATTCAGTTTATTGATCATAAATAGTGTTCTTGATTGTTATTCTCATACGTATATTGATTATATATTGTGTATTCGGCCTAACAATTGGTATCAGAGCCAAGGCTGTTAAATATATACAGTTTTTGATCTAAACACAAGTATAATCATGGCTGAAAACATCCAGGCAGGTTCTAATGCTCAAAAGGTTCAAACAACTTCTGTAAGTCGTTATGAGACAATCAGGGTTCCAATTCTAAGACCTGTGGAATATCCAATATGGAAGGTAAAAATGACCATGTTTCTAGAAGCCACAGATCCAGAATACCTTGATAGAATCAATGATGGTCCTCATATGCCGACTAAACTGTCTCCTGTTGTTGATGGTCAAGAACAAAAGACTGTTCCTAAAGAGAAGAAAGACTTGACTCCCGAGGACATCTCATCAATTACAAAGGATGCAAAGGTAAGACATCTTCTCCATAGTGCTTTAGATAATGTCATGTCTAACAGAGTTATTGGCTGCAAAATTGCCAACGAAATTTGGGATGCTTTGGAAGTCAGGTATCAAGGAACAAGTGCTATAAAGAAGAATAGGAAGACTATTCTAACACAGGAGTATGAACACTTTGACTCAAGATCTGATGAAACTTTGACAGATACATATGACAGATTTTGTAAATTGTTGAATGATTTGTCCCTGGTTGATAAGGAATATGAACTTGAAGAGTCAAATCTCAAGTTTCTTCTATCCCTACCTGAAAGATGGGATTTAAAGGTGACAACAATCAGAGACAATTATGATCTTGCAGAAACAGATCTTGAAGAAAGAAACAAGAGATCTGGAAAGAAGACGAAATCTGTTGCTCTCAAGGTTGAAGAAAAACTAATGAAGAAAGAAACATCAAAGAAGAAAGCTAAGGGAAAAGCTTTGGTCATAAACTCTGAGAATGAGTCATCAAACTCTGGTGATGACTCAAACACTGATGTTTCTTCTGAATCAGAGGATGATAAAGAAAAGATGATGCAAATGGCTGCTTTGATGGTTAAGACTTTCAAGAAGATGGGTTTCACAAACTTCAAGAAAGGAAAAAGATTCTCAAGGAGAGACTCAAACTCTGAAAGGAAGAATTTCAGAAAGTTTGAAAGAAGGGATACCAAATCTGGGAAGAAAGACAAGTCTGAGATCCAGTGCTACAAGTGTAAAGAGATGGGTCACTATGCTCCAGAGTGCAAGAAAGGAAAATCTGAAAAAGCACTCATCACTAAAGGAAAAGACTGGGCAGACACTTCAGATTCAGATGAGGATGTAAACTATGCTCTCATGGCAACTGTCAAAGATGAATCTGACTCATCTGAAAACAAGGTACCCTTAACAACTTATGCTTATGATACTGATAACATATCTGAATTGAGAATTTATCTTAAAAGAATACATGTTAGTTATAGGGATCAGACTTTAGAAAATGAAAGAATCAAATATGAAAATCTAAGTCTTAAAGAGAGGAATAAATTTCTTGAAGAGAGACTTGTTAATATGCAACAAGTTTAAAAGGAAAGAGATGATGCTGTTTATGTTAAACAGGAATTGCTTAAAAGATATAAGCAAATAGAATCTGAATTAGAAAAGGAGAGAAAAGTGATTAAAACCTGGACTAATTCTGGAAAAGACACACATCAGGTTTTTCAGACAGATACTGTAGGTTTAGGTTACTGTGAGGAAGATGAACTTAGGTTTAAAGATAAAGTTAATGTGAAACCACAACTTAAACCTGTGAAATTTGTTTCTGAATCCAGTAAGCTAAAATCTGTAGTTGTGAAAGAAGCTGTTATGGAACCAGTTGAAACTTGTGAAAATCAGGTTAATGTTTGTTCAAGAACAGAAAATCAGATTGTGTTAGAAGCTGTTAAAGAACCAGTAAAAATCTGTGATAAACAGGTTAATGTTGGTTCTATGACAGAAAAACAATTCAAACATAAACTCAAAGAAGTAAAGTCTGTCAACAAACAGAAAATGTTTAAGAAAAATAGGAATGAAAAAGTAGGCATTAATAAAAGAAATGATTATCTGCCTAATTCTGCTGCTCCTAGAAAAACATGTCATAGTTGTGGTAGTACTAACCATCTTGCCAGGTTTTGCAAGAAGAACAAAAATATTAATTCTTTACCCTCCAAGGTTGGAGTAAAAAATGATTATGTTAGGGTTAGACCACAGACTTTATGCACACACTGTGGGAGCACTTGGCATTCCATTTATACTTGTAAGAGTTATCATGCTATTTATCACAACTATTATGAGCTTAAACCCAACCTGAAATGGGTTAGAGCAAACTCTGCAAGTGTAAAGTCTGACACAGTTAGCTTAAACTCTGTTGATAATAATTCCGCTGCAAAAGCTAACAATGTTAAGAAAGCCAAAGGATCTAAGCAAGTCTGGATCCTTAAATCTAACTCTTTGTAATTATTTGTGATTGCAGGGCATAAGGGAAAGCACCCTAGTCTTGGACAGTGGATGTTCAGGACACATGACTGGTAATAGAGCCCTGCTATCAGATTATGAGGAGAAGGCTGTGAAAGACGTGTGTCCTAAATCCAATCATGGATGATGAGTTAGGAGATACTTTGTTCAATCTGATTCAAGTTTGTTTAATTTAATAAAATGGTAATATGTTTTATAACGGGCTTTATCTATTTAAAGTGTTTAAATTAGATGATCCATAGTTTAGAGTAAAGCTTTAATGGATTATGATGAGATCATTATAATGAGACCTTAAAGATGAGAACTCTAAACTTAAATAGTTCCTGGTCGTAGGATAATTAATTGGTAGTTAATTAATCCGCAAAGATCGGTACATACTATGCTTGCTTCACTATGAAGGATGTCTGTTCTCATAGGCATTTGTGTGGTGACACTATAGCTAGTATGTAGGTGCTTATTAGGAATAAGTTCACTGAACATGACTCGATCAGTCGAACAACTAATGGAGTTCACTCATGTGTCAGTAGTTGTTCATATAGTGATGGTTGTACAAGTGTCCTTTGACTTGAGATCATCATAGTCATCTTGTGTACACTGAACTATACTTTGGTTTAGCTCTTAGTCTCGAGGGACAATAATTAGTGCTCTTCTGGGTATAGGAATTTGTGCACGAAGATAGTGAATGATCAATAAAGGATCTGCCCCTTCCAGTGAAGGAAGAGAATGTCCTATGTTATTCCATTTATGCTAGTTCAGGAACCTCTGGCCAGAGTGAATGAAATTAGAAAGAAGTTTCTAATTTGCATTAATCGGAACTAGACATAGTGAATAGGAAAGCATATGATTAAATTAGATAGGCTTGACACGAGATCCATGCCTTGTATTTAATCGGGATATTGTAGGGTAGAAGGAATTGATTGTACTGTAACTAGTCATTGACAGGTTCTTGGTATTCTAAGCAGTGAATTCATATTATCCGGATAGTCGCGATATGTTGAGAAGCATCACTCACGATGTAGAATAAATATAATTAATCAGTTAATTATATTTAATGAATTATTAGAATTCATATAAATAATAAATAAAAGTTTATTATTATTTATTTCTACTACCAGCTTAATATTGAACCTACAGGGTCACACCATAAAAGATTAATTTATTGATGAAGGTATTTTGAGAGAGCAAGTTATTTTCTAAATAGTTTAGAAAAGGAAATAATGATTAAAATAGTTTTAATTATTATTAAAGCATTTTATAAGATAAAGTGTGGGGTTAATATATATATAAAGATATATTAAAAAACCCTAGGAGAGCCCTATAAATAGAATGAGATAGTTCATTCTAAATGACTAGAGTTTTTGTGAAAACCTAGTTGCCACCCTCTTCTTCTTCTTCATCTCTCTCTCTCTCAAAAGAAGAAAAACTCCATTTTTATAAAAGCTTAGTTTTATAAAAAGCTTCATCGAAGGATTATTCTTGGTGGATACCGGTAGAGTGCTTCACACTCTGAGGAGCAACTGCTAGAATCCATTTTATAAAGCTTCGATTTTCAAGGTATGGTTACGATTCCCCTCGATCTAGATTTTATATGTTTTTCTATATGTGCGATACATGGTTTTTACAGAATAATTGTTATATTACGCTTCCGCTCATCCGTAAATTCCTTTCAGGCTGGCCCAAAAGTTTCCTATGGAGATGGCAACATAGGACGTACTATGGGATATGGCAATATCAATCTTGGAAGTGTCATCATCACAAATGTAGGTCTAGTCCCATGACTCAAACATGACTTGCTTTATGTGAGTCAAATATGTGACAGAGGTTATCATGTAGATTTTCAACCTGAATACTGTGAGGTAATCAGCAAATCTACAAGGAAAGTTGTTCTAGTTGGACACAGACGTAACAACATTTATGAAGCAAGTTTGGTAACAAACTCTGAAGGAAAATCTGTGTGTCTATCTACAAAAATGTCAAATGAAGAGAGTTGGAAATGGCATAAGAAGCTCTCTCATCTAAACTTGAACAACATCAATGAGCTGATAAGAAAAGATCTTGTAAGGGGACTTCCAAAGTCAATACTCGGCTTAGATGGTCTGTGTGATTCTTGTCAAAAGGCCAAACAAAGGAAGTCATCTTTCAAGAGTAAATCTGAATCTTCAGTTGTGGATCCTTATCATCTTCTTCATGTTGATCTATTTGGTCCAGTCAATATAATGTCTCTTGGCAGAAAGAAATATGCTCTAGTTATTGTTGATGAGTACACTAGGTACACATGGGTGTATTTCTTAGCAAAGAAGGATGAAACTGCCTTAATTTTAATGGATCATGTAAAGCTACTGGACAAAGGATCACAGTTCAAAGTGAAAATCATAAGGAGTGATAATGGTACTGAATTCAGAAATGCAATAATGGAAGACTTTTGCAAAGAAAGAGGAGTGAAGCAAGAATTTTCTGCACCTGGAACTCCACAGCAAAATGGTGTAGTTGAAAGAAAGAACAGAACCTTAATCGAAGCTGCCAGAACAATGCTTGAAGAAGCAAAATTGCCAACTTATTTCTGGGCAGAAGCTGTTCAAACAGCTTGTTTTACTCAAAATGCTACACTGATCAACAGGCATGGGAAAACATCATATGAGATGGTGAAAAATAAGAAGCCAAATTTGAAATATTTTCATATTTTCGGATGTAAGTGTTTTGTGTTGAAAACTCATCCTGAACAGTTGACAAAGTTTGACTTAAAAGCTGATGACGGAATTTTCGTTGGATACCCACTGTCAACTAAAGCATTCAGAGTCTACAATCTAAGAACTAAAGTGATCATGGAATCCATACATGTGTCATTTGATGACAAGAAAATAACTGGAATAGAAGATGAAGAATATCATGATCAACTTCGCTTTGAAAATGAAGATCTAAACTCTGATGATGTAAACTCTGATGAAGCAAATCCATCAAACTCTGACGAAGCATACTCTGAACCTTTACTGGTAAACACTGAGGGAATTTCTCTGACAGAACAAAATAGAGAACCAGTCGAGGGGGAGCGTGAAGATACTTCATAAACATCTCAAGATAATGACTCAAATTCTGAATTTGAGTCAAATGAAGAATCAAACAGAAACTCTGAGTAAAACTCTGAAAGTTCAAATACTGAACAGTCCAATTCAGGGGGAGCCTCAGAGAATGCAAATGGTCAAGAAGAAAATCAGGAGAGCATGGATCAAGGGGGAGGATCTAATAATGATAATCAGAGAATGAGATAGTTCATTCTAAATGACTAGAGTTTTTGTGAAAACCTAGTTGCCACCCTCTTCTTCTTCTTCTTCATCTCTCTCTCTCTCAAAAGAAGAAAAACTCCATTTTTATAAAAGCTTAGTTTTATAAAAAGCTTCATCGAAGGATTATTCTTTGTGGATACCGGTAGAGTGCTTCACACTCTGAGGAGCAACTGCTAGAATCCATTTTATAAAGCTTCGATTTTCAAGGTATGGTTACGATTCCCCTCGATCTAGATTTTATATGTTTTTCTATATGTGCGATACATGGTTTTTACGGAATAATTGTTATATCACGCTTCCGCTCATCCGTAAATTCCTTTCAATAGCATCAGAGCTAGGTTTTGCATATAGAGATTCATATAAAAAAAATTCAGATTTTTTTATACATGTATGGATTTATTATGATTTTTGCAAGTATATTTAGATTTAATTATGAATTAATTCGAAATATTATTTGCATGAGATTTTGATCATTGATCTGGGTTCTACATGTTATGAATTTTTTAAAATCGTTTTAATTAAAATTCATAAAATAATTATACATGTTGAAATATATGAATTAAAATTTGTACAAGGACCCCATAGATGCTTGCTTATTTTTGCTTTTGTTTGATTTCAGAAATCATATTATTTTGATTTTTTATTAATTTATTAATTAATTGTTAATTAATTTATTAATATTAAAATAAAATAATAATAACAATAAAGGGCATTAATGGCTAGAGGAGTTTTTTTTTTAAGTGTTATAAATGCTAAGTTAGTGTTTTAATGCTAAAGGAGTTACAAGCATTAAATAAAATAACATAGAATTGTTGTAACTTACTTAGCATTAAATAAATAAATAAAAAAAGAAAAAAACTGCTGGGAAGAGCCTGTAACGCATGCCGGGAATGCGTTACAGGGCCTGTAACGCGTGAGAGTCATGCGTTACACATTTAATAGCTTTTTATTGTTGTAACGCATGAGCGTCATGCGTTACAGCCCCTCTGTCCACATTAAATTTGATTTTTTGGAAGTTTGGTAACTCCGTTTTGGGCGTGCAATATACCGTTGGATTCGTTTTTCCGAGACGGATCTAATGGAGTGGTCAAATATTTTTTATATAAAAGTTTGGAACTGTTTATATTCCCGGAAATGTTTTAAAGCATGTATTAATTGTTTTAATTGCTTTTAAATACTATAATAAATCCATACATCATTATATCATTGTATGACATGATATTACTTGCATGCTTACTTGTTTGTTTATTTTTATATATGAGATATATGCCTATATTTACCATGCGATGATAGATTTAGGTGAACTTAAATCAATATAAGGCGTGCTCTAGAAAATCTAGAATGAGAATCGTTTCTTGCCTTAACAATAATATTATGAGTACAACCATGAGATTCTTATGTTTATGAAACATAGAGTAAAATACTCTTTTGATGTTGAAAATGAAAATTTCTGTCTAGGCCGTTGGGTTTTAAGCGGGACCGATGTGACCCCTCCAACACACTGGGAATTTTTCATTTAAATATCATAATTGTATTTTGTTCAAGAAAAAGAGAATCTCCTAGTAATATGATTATGGTTGCAACATAATATAATCCCTCTTAATTAAAATTTATATCAAGTAGTAAATGGCCAATGGCACAACGGGCTTGTGTCGGTCATAGCCTTCCAACATAATAGCAAGTAGAGTTCTTATATTGAGGCATTGTCGTTTCGTGCTACAGCCGAGGGCTTTGTTTTGAGATTAAGAGATGCTTGTCTATCACATGAGATGTGTATGATAAATTAGGTTTCAATTGTCGTTACGTGCTACAGCCGTGGGCTTTTGGAATTCTAATTTAATTATGCAAGATGTTGGGTTTGACTTGACTTAGAATATTGAGTGAGTCGTGCCACAGCCGAGACTCAATGATTCAAGAGGCTAAAAGATAATAAGGAATAACATGAGATGTAGTTGACAAGAGTTGTCTTCCTATGGAACATCACATTGCGTTTCGTGCCACAGCCGAGGTGATGTGATGGAAAATAGGATCCTTAATCTCACTAACATTATGAATGTTTAGTTATACATATAGAGGGTTGTATAACTTAATAAAATAGTGGGAGCCACCAATGAATAAAGACCCGATTTATATGGTGTTGTAAGAATAAAATTGAATATTTACTTAGTAGTTATGTGTATTCACTAATAGAATTATATATATACTATAATTTCTGCACTATCACACATCGTAGTAGAATAACACGTTGACTTATCCCGAATATGCTGATGAACTTTGAAACTTGAGAAATGTTCTCAAGAATGAAAAGTTAGACGAAATGTTTAACTCGTTAATACAAAGTGTCTTATTTGTGATGCACATGGAGATGTGTATGAGACCAAGTGCAAGAGGTCTAATAATGCAAATGTTGCAAAGTAAACCAAACTGATGTCTATGAGCTTGAGACTGTGCAAACAGTATGAGCACAAGGACATTCAGGGCTACCTTGTTGCTTCTATAAGAGTTGTAGAATGTGATAAATAAGATGATTCAATATAGGATATCGAATGAGCTATTCCATAATAGTTATGTTGAGGGTTGATCTATGAATAATCATAGACTCAAGACAATCAATTTGATTGATCGTCTAGGGTAGGTTGATTTTGTCATAGATGGAAGCTAAGTCGAGATATGATCTTGAATTAGCTTCCGAATACGAACTCGCAAATTTGTTGTGAACTCTTACATGAAAAGGTTGGATATCAGATTGTCTGAAATCTACTTCATGTTAAAGATTGTTGAGACGTATTTCCTTCTTAGAGAGCTTTGTTCTTCAGACTGGTAACGGTTCTGGAATCAAGTAGTGGGAGATGAACCATACCATCAAGAAGAAGTTTGTTAGTGAGTGATAACATAATTAGTCAAAGGCTAAGTTTGACTCCAAACGCATAAGAGTTTGTTGCCACCTATCAAAGGTGGGTTATTGGAAGATCAACTACAAGAGTTGTCTTGTAGAGTTGAAGAATTAGAGAAATTTAGTGGGACTGAAACTTCTCATTTTGAAATAGGGACTATGGAATAGAGGTAATGGAAATCCAAAGAATTATAGGCTTGTTTGCACGAGTGAGAAGAGTATTCGCTTGTTGCATGGTGATGGGTTACAAGAACCATATGATTATTGAATCACATTATGCATGCGAAACTCGTCTCACTCGAAAGACCAATATATCTCTATTTTCTTGAAATAGAGAGACAATGAGCAACAAAAGTGTTAAAATTAGTACACATAATTGTATATGCACCAGTGACAACACATGCCAGAAAAGGATTCACACGCTTTATTAGAATTCACGGATATGATCCGGATTCAGATATATGTATTTGGTACAATACAAATTTGAATCTTTTGGAGTGTTTCAAAATGAATAATAATGAAATACAAAACAAAACAGCAAGTGTTGGGACTCTTTGATAAGATCAAAAAGATATACACTTGTGAGTGTTTTGAGGTTATCTCAAATCTTAAGTTTAAAGCTTCACGTTGGACAGATCCTGAGATTCTACAGGTAGATGGAATGTACGAAGGAGCGAACGAACTTTGTTAGACATCGTTCGGTTCATGTTAAGCTAAATTGATCTTCTAATATATGTTTAGAGTTGAATTTTATAAATATCAGTATATCTGCTGAATATAGTATCTTCTTAATCTGTTCCTAAGTTGTCATATGAGATATGTAGTGCAAGGAACACAAGTCTTAAACTTGTTAAGATTTGGGATGTCTAGCTTATGTCAAAATGTTTAATTTGATAAGCTAGATGGTAGATCCAAAATGTAAGTTTGTGAGATATCCTAATGATAGTCAAGGATGTTGGTTGAATATTCTACTGAATATATTGTGTATGACATACTGCCTACTTAGAGGAATTGTTCATTCTAGAAGGGTTCAGTGGGAGGAAGGTTGAACTTAACTAAGTTCAAACACCACAAATTACAAAGGTTCTATAGGAAGAACATTTTCAGACAGGATAACTTTTTGTAGGTTAGCTTAAGTATAGGTCTTGATATTTTATCACCAACCTGAGAGGTTGACTGCCTTGTCATTAAGAATGACAATGAGTTGTCAATTATATGATAATGACCTTATGACCTATACTAAAGCTATGAGTTATGACTCGGAGAAATGGCATAGTACCATGAAATCCGATATAGATTCCATGTACATCAACCAAGTACGGACTATGGTTGAGGACCTAAAGGTGTCATAACCGGAAGGGTACAAGTGAGTCTATAAAAGGGAGATTGGAGTGATTGGCTGGGTGAAGACCTATAAGTCCTTGCTTATTGTGAAAGGATTCAATCAAAGCAAAGAGATTGACCTTGATGAAAAAAAAAAATTCACATGAAGTAGTGCTCAAGTCTATTCGGATTTTGTTTGCGTTTGCGGCTAGTAATACTATAATATCTAATAATGGTCGAACGGTCGACCCTCCTCGATAGGAAAATTGAAGAGATGTGTAGTTGACACAATTAGAGGGATTTATTGCTATGAGTAGCAAATCTATGGTCTAATAGCCACGACAATCCATTTATGAATTGAAGCAAGCTTCTCAATGATCGAACATCTGTTTTGATGAGACAATCAAATAGTTTGATTTTATCAAAGACAATGATGGATCATGGATCTACAAGAAGGTTAGTGGGAGCGTGATGACATTCCTAATAATGTATGTGACATACTTATGATAAGGAATGATGTATCGACGCTAAAATTAGTCAAAGTGTGGTTATCTAACATATTCTCTATAAAGGACTTGGGAATGGCTTCCTATGATATAGGAATGATAATTTATAGGATAAACCAAGTGTTGGGCTAAACCCAAAGTGTGTACATCATTTATATGCTAAGATGTTTAGCATAAATAACTCCAAGAAGTTACTTGAATTGTCAAGTCACGGAGTTACTTTCTCCAAGATAGTGTCTTTCTACGACATCTGAGGAGAAATGACGTATGATTAAGATTTATTATGCTTCGGCAAATGTATCTATCAAAATACCGGATGTACTATACAAGACTTGATGATCGCTAACTCACTAGGCGAGATAAGCGAGCACTAGTCTAGTCCTTGAGAAGCGCGATAGTAAGCTGGAAGAACGTCCTTAAATACTTTCGAAGAATTAAGGACATCTTTCTTGATTATAGTGGGTCCAAAATGAAAATCGAGTGTTATAAACACTATGATTTTCTTAGGACAAATGCGATAGAAAATCCATGTCAAAATAAGTGTTAATTCTGAATGGATGAGCGGTTTGTTGGAAGAATTCCAAGCAGCTTAAGATAACTGATTCCGTAGTGGAAGCACTATATGTATATAGCTATAAGTGAAGCTGCAAAGGAGGTTCTTTGGATAGCGAAACCTGTTTTCGCTGGTTAGACATGGTTCCTAGAATAAGATTTATATTGTTGTATCGGTACAACATATGGTAGTAGCGCAGGCTATGGAACCTAGGTTTAATCAGGGATTCAAGATCCAAGTTGCGGCACTTTCATATGATATATGAGATCGTTGAAAGTAGAGATGTTTAAGTCAATATTGACTTGACACCCATAACAACATAGTAAAGACCATTTACTAAACCGTTATTTGAAAATCGCTTTGTTCTCTATTAGGAGAAGTTGTGTATGAGATACCAAGGTGATTGGTTTTAGTACAAGTGGGAGATTGAAAGACGTGTGTCCTAAATCCAATCATGGATGATGAGTTAGGAGATACTTTGTTCAATCTGATTCAAGTTTGTTTAATTTAATAAAATGGTAATATGTTTTATAACGGGCTTTATCTATTTAAAGTGTTTAAATTAGATGATCCATAGTTTAGAGTAAAGCTTTAATGGATTATGATGAGATCATTATAATGAGACCTTAAAGATGAGAACTCTAAACTTAAATAGTTCCTGGTCGTAGGATAATTAATTGGTAGTTAATTAATCCGCAAAGATCGGTACATACTATGCTTGCTTCACTATGAAGGATGTCTGTTCTCATAGGCATTTGTGTGGTGACACTATAGCTAGTATGTAGGTGCTTATTAGGAATAAGTTCACTGAACATGACTCGATCAGTCGAACAACTAATGGAGTTCACTCATGTGTCAGTAGTTGTTCATATAGTGATGGTTGTACAAGTGTCCTTTGACTTGAGATCATCATAGTCATCTTGTGTACACTGAACTATACTTTGGTTTAGCTCTTAGTCTCGAGGGACAATAATTAGTGCTCTTCTGGGTATAGGAATTTGTGCACGAAGATAGTGAATGATCAATAAAGGATCTGCCCCTTCCAGTGAAGGAAGAGAATGTCCTATGTTATTCCATTTATGCTAGTTCAGGAACCTCTGGCCAGAGTGAATGAAATTAGAAAGAAGTTTCTAATTTGCATTAATCGGAACTAGACATAGTGAATAGGAAAGCATATGATTAAATTAGATAGGCTTGACACGAGATCCATGCCTTGTATTTAATCGGGATATTGTAGGGTAGAAGGAATTGATTGTACTGTAACTAGTCACTGACAGGTTCTTGGTATTCTAAGCAGTGAATTCATATTATCCGGATAGTCGCGATATGTTGAGAAGCATCACTCACGATGTAGAATAAATATAATTAATCACTTAATTATATTTAATGAATTATTAGAATTCATATAAATAATAAATAAAAGTTTATTATTATTTATTTCTACTACCAGCTTAATATTGAACCTACAGGGTCACACCATAAAAGATTAATTTATTGATGAAGGTATTTTGAGAGAGCAAGTTATTTTCTAAATAGTTTAGAAAAGGAAATAATGATTAAAATAGTTTTAATTATTATTAAAGCATTTTATAAGATAAAGTGTGGGGTTAATATATATATAAAGATATATTAAAAAACCCTAGGAGAGCCCTATAAATAGAATGAGATAGTTCATTCTAAATGACTAGAGTTTTTGTGAAAACCTAGTTGCCACCCTCTTCTTCTTCTTCATCTCTCTCTCTCTCAAAAGAAGAAAAACTCCATTTTTATAAAAGCTTAGTTTTATAAAAAGCTTCATCGAAGGATTATTCTTGGTGGATACCGGTAGAGTGCTTCACACTCTGAGGAGCAACTGCTAGAATCCATTTTATAAAGCTTCGATTTTCAAGGTATGGTTACGATTCCCCTCGATCTAGATTTTATATGTTTTTCTATATGTGCGATACATGGTTTTTACGGAATAATTGTTATATTACGCTTCCGCTCATCCGTAAATTCCTTTCAGGCTGGCCCAAAAGTTTCCTATGGAGATGGCAACATAGGACGTACTATGGGATATGGCAATATCAATCTTGGAAGTGTCATCATCACAAATGTAGGTCTAGTCCCATGACTCAAACATGACTTGCTTTATGTGAGTCAAATATGTGACAGAGGTTATCATGTAGATTTTCAACCTGAATACTGTGAGGTAATCAGCAAATCTACAAGGAAAGTTGTTCTAGTTGGACACAGACGTAACAACATTTATGAAGCAAGTTTGGTAACAAACTCTGAAGGAAAATCTGTGTGTCTATCTACAAAAATGTCAAATGAAGAGAGTTGGAAATGGCATAAGAAGCTCTCTCATCTAAACTTGAACAACATCAATGAGCTGATAAGAAAAGATCTTGTAAGGGGACTTCCAAAGTCAATACTCGGCTTAGATGGTCTGTGTGATTCTTGTCAAAAGGCCAAACAAAGGAAGTCATCTTTCAAGAGTAAATCTGAATCTTCAGTTGTGGATCCTTATCATCTTCTTCATGTTGATCTATTTGGTCCAGTCAATATAATGTCTCTTGGCAGAAAGAAATATGCTCTAGTTATTGTTGATGAGTACACTAGGTACACATGGGTGTATTTCTTAGCAAAGAAGGATGAAACTGCCTTAATTTTAATGGATCATGTAAAGCTACTGGACAAAGGATCACAGTTCAAAGTGAAAATCATAAGGAGTGATAATGGTACTGAATTCAGAAATGCAATAATGGAAGACTTTTGCAAAGAAAGAGGAGTGAAGCAAGAATTTTCTGCACCTGGAACTCCACAGCAAAATGGTGTAGTTGAAAGAAAGAACAGAACCTTAATCGAAGCTGCCAGAACAATGCTTGAAGAAGCAAAATTGCCAACTTATTTCTGGGCAGAAGCTGTTCAAACAGCTTGTTTTACTCAAAATGCTACACTGATCAACAGGCATGGGAAAACATCATATGAGATGGTGAAAAATAAGAAGCCAAATTTGAAATATTTTCATATTTTCGGATGTAAGTGTTTTGTGTTGAAAACTCATCCTGAACAGTTGACAAAGTTTGACTTAAAAGCTGATGACGGAATTTTCGTTGGATACCCACTGTCAACTAAAGCATTCAGAGTCTACAATCTAAGAACTAAAGTGATCATGGAATCCATACATGTGTCATTTGATGACAAGAAAATAACTGGAATAGAAGATGAAGAATATCATGATCAACTTCACTTTGAAAATGAAGATCTAAACTCTGATGATGTAAACTCTGATGAAGCAAATCCATCAAACTCTGACGAAGCATACTCTGAACCTTTACTGGTAAACACTGAGGGAATTTCTCTGACAGAACAAAATAGAGAACCAGTCGAGGGGGAGCGTGAAGATACTTCAGAAACATCTCAAGATAATGACTCAAATTCTGAATTTGAGTCAAATGAAGAATCAAACAGAAACTCTGAGTAAAACTCTGAAAGTTCAAATACTGAATAGTCCAATTCAGGGGGAGCCTCAGAGAATGCAAATGGTCAAGAAGAAAATCAGGAGAGCATGGATCAAGGGGGAGGATCTAATAATGATAATAGAAGCCACTTACCAACAGCAAGGAGGTGGACACAAGCTCATACTCCTGATTTAATTATTGGAGATCCAGATGCAAGTGTGAGAACAAGGAGTGCTACAAATAATGAATGTCTGTTTCATGCATTCTTATCTCAAACTGAGCCCAAGAAAGTGGAAGAAGCTCTTCAAGATGCTAACTGGATAACAGCTATGCAGGAAGAGTTATTTAATATAATTCAGTTTATTGATCATAAATAGTGTTCTTGATTGTTATTCTCATACGTATATTGATTATATATTGTGTATTCGGCCTAACACATTAAATGTATGACATTTGACAAATGATATCCCTGAATCTTTATCCATGGAAAAATCAAAGAACAACAATGCACTTAGCTTGTTAATGTCTAGAGATGATCAACTATTTAATATCAGTGAGAAAAGTAGCTTGCTATCTCATTGAATATTACTCAGAAGATCATTTTTAGACAACTTCACTTAGTGCATAACATCATTCAATTGTATTGACTTGTCCTGATAACCAAAATAAAAACAAACAAATGAAACACACAATATAAACAAATAATTCTAGAGATTGAAATCACTGGTTGCATGCATTTAACATGGTAAGATATTTGGTTAAATGTTGTTTCTTTGGAATACATTGTAGTTGTTGGGTTTGTGGAGTCTAACAGGTTTCAGAATTGGTTTCTGATTTGAGTTAGAATTTCCAGATCTGAATTCTAATTAGAGTTAGTAATTTCAGACTTTCAGAATTAGACTCTGATTAGTTTAGGCCCAGTTTGTTCTCTTATAAATAGTCTCATGTAATTGTAAAACACCAACACATCAGAACACAATAGAACAACATAGTTGTGAGAGATCAATACAAAATTAGTGCGGCTTGTGGAGTAGGAATTTCCGAACCACGTAAATCTTTGTCTTGTGTGATTGTCATTTATTTTCTTGTTCTTGTTTATTCGCTTTGGGTTTTTCTTTCGTTGTTGTATACTCAACAACTGATATCAAGAGCCTAGGTTTTCAGGCGAGTGGGAGCGATGGCAGAAGATGGGAAAGTAAAGATCGACAAATTTGATGGCAAAGATTATGGATATTGGAAGATGCAAATTGAAGATTATTTGTATCAGAAAAAACTACACCAACCGCTAGAAGAGAAGAAGCCAGATAAGATGGATGAGACTGAATGGAAGCTATTGGATAGGCAGGCTCTGGGTGTTGTCAGATTGACTTTGGCGAAGAACGTTGCTTACAATATCGTCAAGGAAACGACAACTTATGGATTGATCAAGGCGTTAACAAATATGTATGAGAAGCCATCTGCTTCGAATAAGGTGTATTTGTATCGTTTGTTGTTTGCCGCGGGATTGAATGAAGGTGATTGTGTTGCTGATCATATGAACGAATTTAATTCTATCCTATCAAGATTGGCATCGGTGGATATTAAATTTGATGATGAAGTACAAGCCTTGTTGTTGGTATCCTCGTTACCTGACAGTTGGTCAGGATTTGTCACTGCTATTAGTAATTCATCTGGGAGCGGTAAGATGACTTTTAATGGAGTTCGATATTCGATTCTTGGAGAAGATATTTGTAGGAGAAACTCAGGAGAATCGTCTGGTTCCTTATTGAGTACAGAGAGCAGAGGCAGGAAGTCCGAGAGGGGGCAGAATCAGGGGCGTAGTAGATCGAAGTCACAGAAAAGAGGGCAATCCAAAGATCGCAAGGAGATTGTTTGTTGGAATTGTCAGAAAAAGGGTCACTTCAGAAATCAGTGTACGGCTCCGGCAGCTCCTAAAGGAAAAAAGAAAGAAGATAATTCAGCTAATGTAGTTGAAGAAGTGGTGAGTGACGATGCTTTGATTTGTTGTGTTGAATGTTCGGTTGAATCATGGGTTATGGATTCTGGTGCATCATTCCATGCGACCCCTTGCAAGGATTTGATGTTAAATTTCAGACTTGGAAATTTTGGTAAAGTCCGTCTTGCTGATGATGAGACTTTGGATATTGTGGGCATGGGAGATATTAATCTCAAGACCTCTTTGGGGACTAGCTGGACGTTGAAAGATATAAGGTACATTCCCGGACTTAAGAAGATGTTGATATCTGTGGGTCAGTTAGATAAGGAAGGGTATCGAGTTTCTTTCGGAAACGGACAGTGGAAGGTTATAAAGGGGAATCTAGTTGTTGCTCGTGGAGACAAGAAGGGGACTTTGTACATAGTTGAACAATCTAGCTATGAAGCAAATGCAGTTGCTGATGAGATTGGGTCTTCAACTTTGTGGCACCAAAGACTTGGTCATATGAGTAAAAAGGGTATGAAGCTGTTAACTTCAAAGGGGAAGATTCCAGAGCTGAAGAATGTGGAAGTTGGGTTCTGTGAGCCATGTGTTATTGGAAAGCAGAAACGAGTTACTTTTGCAAAATCAGGGAGGACCCCGAAGGCTAAGAAGTTAGAGCTAGTTCATACAGATGTATATGGTCCAACAACAGTTGCGTCGTTGGGAGGATCTCGCTACTATGTCACTTTCATTGATGATTCCACTAGAAAGGTATGGATTTATTTTTTGAAGAAAAAATCAGATGTGTTTGATACTTTCAAGAAGTGGAAGACTGAAGTTGAAACTCAGACTGGTTTGAAGGTTAAGAGTTTGATGTCAGATAATGGTGGTGAGTATAGTAGTGATGAGTTTAAAAGCTATTGCGCAGAGTACGGGATTAGAATGATTAAAACTATTCCAGAGACACCACAGTAGAATGGTGTTGCAGAGCGCATGAATAGAACCTTGAATGAGAGGGCCAAGAGTATGAGGTTACATGCAGGGTTGCCGAAGATTTTTTAGGCAGATGCAGTTAGCACAGCAGCGTATCTCACAAACAGAGGACCTTCAGTTCCTTTGGGATTCAAGATTCCTGAAGAAGAGTGGCAGAAAAAAGAGGTAAATCTTTCACACTTGCGAGTTTTTGGTTGTGTTTCTTATGTGCGTGTTAAAGATTCAGACAGAGACAAGCTTGATCCGAAAGCAAAGAAGTGTATCTTCATTGGTTATGGCTCAGATGATATGGGTTACCATTTCTGGGATGAACTGACGAAGAAGGTCGTTAGAGGTAGAGATGTTACTTTTAATGAAAATGCGGTGTATAAGGATAAGCTTGCAGTTGATTCTGAGTTTACAAAGGAACAATCTGAAAAAGAGAAAGCAGTGCTTGAAGATATTACTGAAGAAGATCTTGCAGGAAATAGTGGGAGTTCTGAGAATGCTGATGAGACAGGTTCGATTACTCCACAGGCTGAGGTAAGAAGATCTAGCAGAACTGTGAGGCCGCCACAAAGATTTTCTCCTTCAGCATATTACATGTTATTGATCGAGGACGGAGAGCCTCAGTGTTACTCAGAGGCAATTCAGGTGGATGATTCAGTTAAGTGGAAATCAGCCATGGAAGAAGAGATGAATTCTCTTGAGAAGAATGAGACTTGGTCTTTAACAGAATTACCAGCAGGAAAGAAGGCTTTACAGAATAAGTGGGTGTTCAGGATCAAAGAAGAACCAGATGGCCGCAAAAGGTACAAGGCAAGGTCAGTAGCCAAGGGTTATCAACAGAAAAAGGGTATTGACTATACTGATATATTTTCTCCGGTTGTTAAGATGACTACAGTTAGACTTGTGCTAAGCATTGTGGCTGCAGAGGAGTTACATCTAGAGCAACTAGATGTTAAGACCGCATTCTTACATGGTGATCTTGAGGAAGACATCTACATGGTTCAGCCAGAGGGATTTCAGGTAGCTGGGAAAGAAAACTTGGTTTGCAAGCTTATAAAAAGCTTGTATGGTTTGAAGCAAGCACCAAGACAATGGTACTTGAAGTTTGACAGCTTTATGATGAAGAATGGGTACACGAGAAGTGATATGGATCATTGTTGTTACTTTAAACAATTTGATTCATCTTATATCATATTGTTGTTGTATGTTGATGACATGTTGATAGCAGGATCAAACATGAGGGAAATCAACAGGCTAAAGAGACAGATGTCTGAAGAGTTTGAGATGAAGGATATAGGTGCAGCAAAACAGATACTTGGTATGAGCATCATAAGGGATAGATCTGAAGGTACTTTGAAATTATCTCAAGAGAAGTATATTGAGAAATTATTGCAGAAATTCAGTGTCCAAGATGTGAAGACCAGAAGTACACCGTTGGCAACTCACTTTAATCTCACGAAGAAGCAGTCACCTAGAACGGATGAAGGCAAGAAAGATATGGCTAAAGTTCCGTATGCATCTGTAGTTGGTAGTTTGATGTATGCTATGGTGTGTACAAGGCCAGACATTGCTCATGTAGTGGGAGTTGTTAGCAGGTTCATGTCTAATCCAGGAAAAGAGCATTGGGAAGCAGTCAAGTGGTTGTTACGCTACTTGAAAGGCACATCCAAGTTTGCATTATGTTTCAGTAAGAAAGATGTTATCTTGGAAGGGTTCTCTGATGCAGATTTGGGCGGATGCTTAGATACAAGAAAAAGTACTACGGGATATATTTTCACTTTGGGTGGCACAGCAGTTAGTTGGATGTCTCGACTTCAAAAGAGTGTTGCTCTTTCAACCACAGAAGCAGAATATATGGCTATCTCTGAAGCTGGCAAGGAGATGATTTGGTTGAAGAATTTTCTTGAAGAGTTGAGCAAGAAACAGGCGGACAGTGCTTTGTATAGCGACAGTCAGAGTGCCATTCATCTTGCGAAGAATCCCGTGTTTCATGCTAGGACGAAGCATATTCAGCTGAGATATCACTTTACGAGGGAGTTGATTAGCAATGGTACTTTGTCCTTGAAGAAAATCCTTGGTTCAAAGAATCCTGCAGATATGTTGACTAAGGTGGTTACCAATGAAAAGTTGAAGCTTTGCATAGCTTCAACTGGCCTTCAGAATTGATTGATGAGAAGGCGCTGCACTAGTTAGAGTTATTGATCGAAGTATTGGGTGTTACTAGATTTACAAGAGTGAAGATAAGATGTGGTCAGACTCCAAGTGGGAGATTGTTGGGTTTGTGGAGTCTAACAGGTTTCAGAATTGGTTTCTGATTTGAGTTAGAATTTCCAGATCTGAATTCTAATTAGAGTTAGTAATTTCAGACTTTCAGAATTAGACTCTGATTAGTTTAGGCCCAGTTTGTTCTCTTATAAATAGTCTCATGTAATTGTAAAACACCAACACATCAGAACACAACAGAACAACATAGTTGTGAGAGATCAATACAAAATTAGTGCGGCTTGTGGAGTAGGAATTTCCGAACCACGTAAATCTTTGTCTTGTGTGATTGTCGTTTATTTTCTTGTTCTTGTTTATTCGCTTTGGGTTTTGCTTTCGTTGTTGTATACTCAACAGTAGTTCCACTACAACATGCACATCACTTCTTCCAATAGCATGGTGCATGAGGTTTGTGTACTTGACTCTTTTGAGAAATGCTTGGATGCTTCAGCTGCATCTTTTGATTTGTCATTAAGCTAAGCATTTCTTCTGAGCCATGACCTGAACTCATTTCCTTGGGGTTGGCATGAATTGTGCTATGTCTTCTTGATTAGGAAATAATTCTGCAAGTATCAACATCTAGGCAGCCAATTAGAGCATATCAAGTATCTCTTGGATTATCAAGTACTGAATGGTTGATAATCACTTGAGATACAACAAAGATTCCAGGAAAAGGTAAGGTACTAGTACATAAACAAGTGGTTAAAATAATTTCTAGCATTCTGTTACTTAGTCATGAGAGAGATCACCAACTAACTTTTCAAAACACGAATTTCCTACCAAGGTATTCAATTCAGTAGTGTCAATAATTGGTATGAGAATTCTTAAAAGAATACTCACTTATCTCCTCAGAACTACTTTGCATGAGCCTTTCAGCTTACCAGCAAAGCTACTGATCAGTGATGCTAGATATTACGTAAACTAAACGTATCTCAGCTAAAGATATGTGACTTACAAAGGCTGAGATTTAGTTATTAATGTTCTACAAATATAGACACTGCCTTTTTGCATTATCCGTAGAGGAGCAAAAATTGGTATCCATAGATGTAGAAAATTATCTACGGATGATCAATATCCATAGACAAAGCAAAGAAACTAATCCAGTTTTATGAATGACTATCTACGGATAAGGATATCCATCGATAAAGTAGGTTTTGACTTAGACAAAATTTTCACTTTTTCTGGAAAACTTTGTTAGGAATATGTTGTTCTTGATGATAATTATAAAAACACTTAGTAGATTTTGTGTTAAGTCAATTTTGTAGCTGTCAACGGAATGGTATGCTTTGCAGCTTTCGTTGACAGGTAGCTCATCAAAGGAATGAGTCTCATCAACGGAATGAGTAATGTAGCAATTGCACTGTACAATACTTCACTAGTTGCTAGGAAATTGTTGTAGGTATTAGATAGGTTTTCTAAGTCATGTTGACTAAGTACTAGATATGCAAAATAGGTTGGTTAATTGTAAATATAATGTGCCTTGTAATTTTGCCTAAGTGAAGACATGTCAACGGAATGGAGATTACACTATCAACGGATTGAAGAATGTACCATCAACGGATTGAAGAATAAAGCTATCAACGGAATACATCTCACTACTATCAATGGATTACTATCACTTTTCTGAACAGTTGACAAAGTGATAGTGACAGTTTTCTGACAGATCAAAAGGTGATGTAGAAGTGTACTTTGCATTGGGAGCCATCAAAATGGTTACTGGGAATGAGGAAACATTCCATTTACCAATTAAGTTCTTGAGTGGGATCATAATAAGCATGAAGACAAAAGACAAGATCTCCAAGGACCATTGGACAAAAGGAATGAAAAGCAAGCTGTTGGCGGTTACCTTTAGTACTTTTTAGTGTAGCCAAAAATAGCATTGTAAACTTGCGATATATAAACAAGTGTAGCAGTTCATTTTATTGTAGGAAGTGAGATAGAATAATTTTGTATTAGCTTTCTTTGAAGAGCACTCTCGCTCTACATTTGTAACTGAGCAGCTGTGCTACATTTGTAACACAGATTATTCCCACAATAAAAACACCTCAGTTGGATCCTCAAAACATCCAACTGAAATTTTATATTTGCTTGTGTTTTTATTTTCTCTGTCAAGTTATGTAAAAGTTATTTTAAGTTTAAAAATATCTATAATTGTATTCAACCCCCCCCCTTCTACAATTCTGTTAGGTCATTTGGGATTAACAACTGGTATCAGAGCGAGCTTCTAACATACAAGGAGTTTAAAGATCAAGGCCAAAACAGAAACCATGGTGAAGAAGGATGCAGGTGTAAAGATACCAGTTCTAGATAAAGACAATTACTTTCACTGGAAAGTAAAAATGCATCTACATCTCATGTCTATGGATGAGAGATATGTAGACTGCATTGAGAAAGGTCCACACGTTCCCATGAAGTTTGCATCTAAAGTTGGACTGCCAGATGATGCTGAAGATGTGGAAATTCCAAAGCCTGTCTCAGAATGGACTGTTGAAGATGTTGCAGAAGTCCATAAAGATAAAAGAACCATGAACATTATGTTCAATGGCTTAGAGAAAGAGATGTTTGACAATGTTATCAACTGCACAACTACTAAAGAAGTATGGGACACTGTTAGAACACTCTGTGAAGGAACTAAGCAAGTAAGGGAGAACAAAATGCAACTCCTCATACAACAATATGAGCACTTTCATTTTAAAGCTGGTGAAACCCTAAATGATACATTTAGTAGGTTTCAAAAGCTTTTGAATGGATTAAAGTTGTATGGGAGGGTCTACCAAACCAAGGATTCAAACCTCAAATTTCTTAGAGCTATTTCAAAAGAGTGGAAGTCTATGACTGTTTCTCTGAGAAACACTCAAGAGTACAAAGACTATACTCTTGAAAGGCTTTATGGAACTTTAAAGACATATGAGCTGGAAATGGAGCAAGATGAAGAAATTGAGAAGGTGAAAAAGAAAGGTGGATCTATTGCATTGGTTGCATCTGTGAACCAACTGGAAGATGACAATGAAGAAGCTGCAAGAGCCACAACTAGTCGAGCTAGTAGTAGGAGTGATGTTAGCAAGGGTAAAGGCAAGATGACAGAAGAAGAAGAAGAAGAAGAAGAAGAAGAAGAACCAGCCAACTTGGATGACTTAGATGAGATTGATGAGCACATTGCTTTTCTTTCAAGAAAATTTTCTAAGTTGAAATTCAAGAGAAACTCGGAAGCAAGGCCACCAAGGAGAGACTTTCAACCTAGCAAAAATAATTGGGTTGAAAAGTCTAAGTCTAAATGTTTCAACTGTGGAATGATTGGTCACTATGCTGGAGATTGCAGAAAGCCTAGAGCTGAGAAAGGCAACAGGAAAATTGAGCCTGTTGATTATAAAAAGAGTTACTTTGAACTTCTCAAGCAAAAAGAAAAGGCTTTCATGTCTCATGAGTATGATTGGGCTGGTAATGGTGAAGATTCAGATGATGATGTTGAGTATGTCAACTTGGCTCTAATGGCTAACAATCATGAGCAGGAAGCAAGTTCCTCTAGCAACCAGGTAACAACTACTAATCTTTCTGAGCTTTCTAAAGAGGAATGCAATAGTACAATTAATGAAATGTCTACTGTATTGTATAATTTGCGTGTTACTCTTAAATCACTTACCAAAGAGAACTCAAGAATTAAAGAGACTAATTTGTTCTTAAGTGATAGAAATGCCATGTTAGAAGCACAGCTCATTGAGTTTGAGAAAATGAGGTGTGTTAGTAGGGATGCTAAGCTGGAACTTGAGAAAGTGTTAAAAAGGGAAGAGATTCTTAAAACACAACTAGAAATAGAACAGAGATTGATTTCAAAATGGAAAGATTCCAGGAATGTTGCTAGCAACATCATTAATGTTCAAGGTATGGAATCTTTCTGTGAGCAATCATGGAAAAAGAACAAAGAGAAGCTAGGGTATGCTGTTGAAACCTTAGAATCAGAATCAGAGTCAACAAACAACAATGATCATTCGTTGAAGGTTGATACATCAACGGAATGCAAGCTTCCGTTGACAGATGAACCATCAACCGATCATGCTGTTCCATTGACAGAGGAAAAGAAAGAAGAACTCACTAGACTTAATAACAAGTATGGTCCTGTCACCAAGAACTTTGTTCAAGGTGAGTCTAGTAAATCAAAGAAAGTTGAGAAGCCTGTTGAGAGAGCTAATGTAGGTCACTTGTCTAACAAGCAATTGAAAGACAAGTTAGAGAAAATTCAAGTTGAGGTTAAGGGCAATAAAAAGAATAACAAAAATGGCAAAGTAGGGATTAACAAACATAAAAATTACACACCTGATAAGTATGCTCCTAGAAAAACATGTGTTAATTGTGGCAGTGTTAGTCATTTATCTGCTAATTGCAAATATGTTAAGAAGCCTACTAATGTGAAAATGCCTAAGCCTGCGATGAATGCCTATATGTCTGCAATGCCTGTTATGCCTAATATGTTTGCTCCATATGCACAATTTCAAAATCCATATGCTAGCATGCCACTTGTGCCTAATCCATACATGAATATGTTTAATGTGCCACAAATGCCATGGAATGTGAATAACATGTTTGTTCCTCCAAATATGCATGATATGAATGAAAATGTGAGCAACCCTCAGAAATCAACACCAAAGGCAAAGGTTGATTTAACTCAATCTGAGCCCAAGGTGAAAAATAATGTGAAGAGAAAATCAAAGGCTAACAAAACAGGACCCAAGGAAACTTGGGTACCAAAATCAACTTGATTTGGTTTTATTGTGTGCAGGGAGACAAGAGAAATCTTTGGTACTTGGATAGTGGTTGTTCAAGACACATGACTGGTGATTCTACCCTGCTCACAGAGTTCCAGGAAAGAGCTGGCCCTTGTATTGCTTTTGGAGATGACAGCAAAGGCTACACTAAGGGATATGGCTTGATTTCAAGAGAAAATGTCATCATTGATGAGGTTTCATTGGTGGATGGTCTAAAGCACAATTTGCTTAGTATCAGCCAACTTTGTGACAAAGGATTTTTAATTACTTTTTCAAGAGAAGCATGTGTTGTTTCTAAAGGTGGAGACAACAATGTGGTAATGACTGGATTCAGAAGAGGGAATGTGTACATTGCTGACTTTAGTAGCACAAGTCCAGACACCATCACTTGTCTTTTCAGCAAGGCAAGCAAGGATGAAAGTTGGCTATGGCACAAGAAATTGTCTCATTTGAATTTCAAGGTTATGAATGACTTGGTGAGGAAAGTTCTTGCTAGAGGAATCCCACATGTGGAATTCTCCAAGGATGGTTTGTGTGATGTCTGTCAAAAAGGGAAACAAAAGAAGAGTCATCAATTGTTCAACAGCTTGAGTTGCTTCATATGGATCTATTTGGCCCTGTCAATGTCATGTCCATTTCAAAGAAGAAATACTGTCTTGTGATTGTTGATGATTTTTCTAGATTTACATGGACTTTCTTTTTGAACTCAAAAGATGAGGGAAGTGAAATCATTATCAATCACATCAAGATAATAAACAATCATCCTGATTTCAAAGTAAGAAGGATTAGGAGTGACAATGGGACAGAGTTCAAGAATTCAACTATGAAGATGTTCTGTGAAGAAAATGGTATTTTGCATGAATTTTCATGTGCAAGGACACCAAAGCAAAATGGTGTAGTCGAAAGGAAAAACAGAACACTCATTGAAGCTGCAAGGACAATGCTAGATGAATCAAAGTTACCAACTTATTTTTGGGCTGAGGCAGTTAACACAACTTGTTTCACTCAAATATTTCTTTGATTAATCAAGCCAAGGGAATGACCCCTTATCAACTACTCAAAAGAAAGAAGCCACTATTGGATTTTCTTCATGTCTTTGGATGCAAGTGCTTTGTTCTGAGAAATCAAGCTGAGCATTTGGGGAAATTTGAAGCAAAGGCAAATGAAGCAATATTTGTGGGATATGCAGCAGGGAAAGCTTACATAGTCTATAATCTCAGAACCAACATTGTTATGGAATCTGTACATGTTGTTTTTGATGATCTCAGAATTCAAGGTCTCTGTGATGAAGGTTTCCATGAAAGTCTTTCTTTTGAGAATGAGGAAGGAGATCAAGTGAATCATGTTAAGGCTATTGAGAAACAGCCTAAAGTTGTTGTGTCTAGCACATATGAAAGCAGTAGTGAAGATGAAATTGCTGCATTAAGATTGAGAAGAATAGCTGCTAGCAGACCAATTGGTCATTACGTTGACAATCATGGTGGAGGATTCATTGACAGTCAAAATGAGCATTCCGTTGACAGTCAAAATAGGCATTCCGTTGACAGTCATAGAAATGCTTCTAGGAGTGATCACTTAGGGACATAGACTAAAGATCATCCCTTTGAACTCATCATAGGTGATGTTTCTTCAAAAGTCCAAACTAGAAGAGCAACTCAAGAGGAATGTCAATATAGTAGCTTTCTGTCTCAAGATGAGCCAAAGAAAGTTGAGGATGCACTTCTAGATCCAGATTGGGTTTTAGCTATGCAAGAGGAGCTAAACCAATTTGAGAGAAACAAAGTTTGGAAGCTGGTGCCCAGGCCTAAAAACAGGTGTGTTATAGGCACAAAATGGGTGTTTAGAAACAAGATGGATGAAAATGGTATAGTCACAAGGAACAAAGCTAGATTGGTTGCTAAAGGCTACTCACAGGAAGAGGGAATTGATTTTGATGAAACTTTTGCTCCCGTTGCAAGACTAGAAGCAATAAGAATTTTCCTAGCCTATGCAGCCCATTCCAATTTTAAGGTCTACCAAATGGATGTGAAGAGTGCTTTTCTGAATGGGGAATTGGAAGGTGAGGTGTATGTGAGTCAACCTCCTGGTTTTGAAGATGATGATTTTCCAGAGTATGTGTACTTTCTCCTCAAAGCACTCTATGGTTTGAAACAAGCACCTAGAGCCTGGTATGACACACTTTCACAGTTCCTCCTTGAGAATCACTTCACTAGTGGTACTGTAGATAAAACTCTTTTTCATAGAATTGTGAATGGCTCTACTATACTTGTTCAAATTTATGTAGATGACATAATTTTTGGGTCTACAGATGAAAAACTTTGTCAAAAGTTTGCCAAACTTATGCAAAGTAAATATGAAATGAGCATGATGGGAGAATTAACTTATTTCCTCGGTCTCCAAGTGAAACAAGTTAATGAAGGCATTTTCATTAGTCAAACAAAGTACATTCATGATTTGTTTAAGAAATTTAACTTAATGGATTGCTCTCCTGCCAAAACTCCCATGCCTACTGCTACTAAACTTGAATTGAATACTAAGGAAAAATATGTGGACATTTCAAGTTATAGAGGCATGGTAGGCTCACTTTTATATTTAACAACTAGTAGACCTGATATTATGTTTGCTACATGTCTATGTGCTAGATTTCAAGCTGATCCTAGGGAATCCCATTTAGTTGCTATTAAAAGAATTTTCAGATATCTCAAAGGAACACCAAACCTTGGCATTTGGTATCCTAGAGAATCTGGCTTTGAACTAATTGGTTATTCAGATGCAGATTATGCAGGATGTAAAATTGACAGGAAAAGCACAACTGGAACTTGTTAATTCCTAGGAAATAAGCTTGTGTCATGGTTTAGCAAGAAACAAAACTCAGTTTCTACCTCCACAGCTGAGGCTGAGTACATTACAGCTGGAAGTTGTTGTGCACAGATTTTATGGATGAAAAATCAACTACTTGATTATGGATTAAGAGTTGAGAAAATTCCTATTTTCTGTGACAACACTAGTGCCATTGCCATTACTGAGAATCCAGTGCAGCATTCAAGGACCAAGCACATTGATATCAAGTACCATTTCATTAGAGAACATGTTATGAATGGTACTGTGGAGTTACATTTTGTTCCAAGTGAACAACAACTTGCAGACATCTTTACCAAGACACTTGATGAATCAACATTCTCAAGATTAGTAAGTGAGCTAGGTATGCTAAATTTCTCTTAATTATTTATGAGATTTTTGCAAGTTAAAAATTGCAGCCAGAAATTTGCTATGATTTTCTGTGGATTAATTTTCTCAGAAAAAAAAAGTGAAATTTTGTCTAAGTAAAAATTACTATGTCAACGATTGTCTTAATCCGTTGTCAGTCTTAGCATTTTTCTGGGTATTCCGTTGACAGCCCTTTTATGTCAACGGAATGCAGCTTTATCAACGGAATAGGCTGGATCTTATGCGCCCAATTCTAATCTGTTGATATAGCGCTGTTAATCTAAACCGTTGAAATTTGCACGCCTTTTTACCACGATCTATGCATACACCCCTGTAAGTATAAATCATGGTCATGTTTTAATTATAACAGTTAAATTTTAAGCCAATCCAGTAATTTACAATTATTATTGGACTTAATTTTTGAGAAATTTTGGGGGAGTATTTAAGCAATTTTTCTTTCTTTAATTCTTTTTTATCTTACTCTCCAAATTTCCAAAGGCTTTCTCACTTCTTCTCTCTCAAAGCAAAACACAGTTCGAACTCAACTCAACTCAACAATGGCGCCCATAGTTAAACTTATGTCTGCTGGAGGGTTTATTTATGAGAAGAACAACTCCATACCATTTGTTGACAAGGAAAGCTCGAACGAAATCTTTCACAAGATGATGGATTTCTTGGTGAACTGCAAGCTTAGTTATGCTATGTTTCACTCCACTCCACTTTATCATGAAATCATCGAGGAGATTTGGACCTCCTGTGAGTTCAGTGAAAGTAACTGCACTATGCAATTCACACTTCAAGGTAAAGAGTATATTGTTAATTCAGATGTTTTGCAAGCATGCCTTCATATTCCTGAGAATAACTGCTTAGCTTTACCCACAAATTCTGAAATTGTTAACATGCTTAACACTATTAATTACTCTTTGTCAACTGTGAATTTGGGTAAGATTATTAGGAGAGGTTTGGTAAAGGAGTGGAGCTACTTAGCAGATGCTTTTATTAAAGTGTTTTCTGGAAAAATCAGTAATTTTGATGCTTTAAGTAACTCCATTCTAATTTTGTTTGCCATGCTTCTCACTGATAAATACTATAACTTTAGCACCCAATTTATGTATGAACTTGGTGCTAAGTTGGGTGATAAGAAAACTAGGAAAAATAATATTTATTATGCTAGATTTCTAATGATGTTGGCCAATCATGTTAGTCCAACACCATTGGTTATCTCTAACCCCAATTCCAATTTTGACTGTTTTTGTAATAACCCCAAATTTTGGACTTAGTTAAAAAATTTTGATGAATAGTAAATGTTGATGAATAGTAAATTTGCTGATGGAAAATTTTTCAGACCACACTGTATAGAAGACATGGAATGAATGTTTCGAGGTTATATTATTGATGTATAAGGAAAATAAGAGAATGTAAACGCGATCAGAATCAGGAAATTCCAACTTTAAATTTTGATCACTATTCATCGGACAATCAAGGGTGAATTGATTTGATCTTTTTGAGAAAGTGTGTAGGAGGAGAAATCCATGATCATATCTTAAACCAAGGTGAGAAATCTAGAACCATGTATTAAACCAAGACAATGGAAAGATAAATTAAGTATCCCCTAGCTTTGGTACAGAGAAACGTTTTTAAAACCACTTGAAACTATCGCGAAACAAAAGCGTAACAAATTATGGATTAGACCTTAACCAAATGAGGAGTATTATATAAGATCATCAAGTGCATTATATAAGAGGATTGAGGATACAAATGATGACATAAGCATGATGCAGAGGAGTTACATAAGCATGACAAGATGATGACCAAGTGATGACAAAGTGGTGAATCACCACCTTGTCACCACTTTCACCACCACCACAAGTTCAAAAGAGCCTTGTCATTGGTGACAAGTCTTGATACAAACCACAAAAATTAATCAGCAAGTATTAGAGCTAATTAAACAAAAAATAAAACAAAGGAAAAGAAAAAGTATTCTCTCATTTCTCATATTTTCTGCCCAGCATGAGCAAGGAGCAAAGAAAAATTCATAACTCAAGTTCTACTCATCCTAAAATCACCAAATTATAAACATAGCTCCCTCACTATATACCCAAGGTACGTTCAAAATTGCATGGCCATCAAAGACGTGTATCATGGTTAAATATTGGATCAAAGTTGAGACATGAATAGTGACTCATGAAATTTTTTGTTTTGTTCTTGAGTTTTAAGGTTTGTTAAGGATGATTAAGGATCAAGGGAGAGAATACAAGCTATTGTTAGTCCATATTAAGATACAAGGAAGGTATAAAACTTCTTTCTTGTTGAGGTTATGCTTTGATTTAGTAGTTATAAGTGATTGATTAGGACTATGTTAGAATGAAGCATGTATACATGATTTTAAGCATGTTTGATGGTTAATTTGTGGATAAACTTATGAACTAGGGTATGACCATGTTTTGACAGAAAAGTGTAGTGATTAGCTTGAGGTTGATTGGTGGTTGGTTGATTACGAATTGATGGTTGTATTGAGTGTTTAAAAACACGGGAATCGCATTTAAGCGCCGTTACCATGTCGAATTTTACTTAGGTAGTTTGGACAGAAACCACAGTTACATTAAAGGGCATAAACATGAGATTTCTGACCATGATCATGTAGCCTCTGTTCCCTAGTTTGTTTTAGCGAAAGAATCGTATCGTTTCGATTTACGGTTTAAGAGAAACGTCCGTTTTAGTAAAAGCGGTTACGGATAACTAAGTAGTTCATTGTATAAACTTTGAGATTGTGATCAAGCCCTTTAAAAATGGACTTGGGTCGGGATATTAAAATTGATATTAGTATGGACAGTTAGGAAAGGAACCTAGAAGGTTTCGTGTTAAAAAGATAATTTTTCGATTTTATAAAAATGTCGGAACCAAAGCTGCGCGAGGAGTAACTGGTTCTGCACTCTACTACCTTAAACTGCTGCTCTCGGGATTTTCATCCCCTGAACCAGAAAAACATTTTCAAACATTTTGTTCTATTCTTTCTCAAGATCGCGCATGCAAAAACGGTGTGTCATTTCGATTAACGGTTAAGGATATATGAGCGTTTTAGAGAAAGTCGTGTGAATAGTAACTTTCCGTAGCTCATCCAAGTTTGAAAATACATTTCACCAAGTTAAGCCCCTGTTTTGAGATCGAAACTTTTATGATAAATATTACAAATACTCAAGATAATGTTAGAAGTGGTCTCGTATTTAAATACGAGTTTTCGGATTTATTAAAAGTGTTAGAGTACGAGTCGCGTAATAGTAACTCTATGAAAAGTCAACTCTAGGGTACTACTTTGACCAACCATTGTGACTAAGATAAAGGATTATTTCGAGTCGATTAAAACACGAACCTTGTTGAGGAATAACGTGACTACATGATGTGTTTAACATATAGTTGACTTTAAATGAGTGTTATGAGCGAATGATTACGTTAGGGGACTGATCGAGTATTTCTTTGTTTATAGATTTGCGACAAGACTCGAAACCTAAATACCAAGGACTCAAGGCAAGTTTTCTCATTCCATGCTATGTTTTAAAGTACAATATTCTGATAATATGCATATGATAGATGCATGCTTTCAAATGTAATATATACATACAATATTATGCATGCTTTCAAACCTCACGTCATATATAGATGTGATGGTATTAACATTGTTGAGATGAAAAATATGCATATGATAGATGCATGCTAGTTTTCCAACCCTACATCTGATATAACATGCTGTTGTGATATATACTGTTTTAAATCGTTAAAAGGACTATGTATTGATGTACGCTTTTGGTTAAAAGCTTTCGTAAGATGGATGGTTTATATGCTATGATTACATTAAATATAAACCGGGGTTTTATAAAGACTCTAAGTATAGAGTACTTGTACGATAGTTTTAAAACTTAGACCGGGAGTTAAAGTATTATTTTGTTTTGATCCTACTGTCAGAAGCTGGAAGGTTCCAGGGACAGTTATATTTTAAAGATTGATTAAATATTCCAATATTATGGGATATTTAAGGTGAGATATTTAAATATTATTATAATAAATATTATTTGAATATTATTTAATTAAGTGAAGTGGACTCAAATGAATGATACGGAGATGAACTAAGTATTTTGTTGATAATAGTTATCATAGTTCGAAGATTGTTCCTTCGAACATTACATGAGTACAGATTTTTCCTGTTATTAAGGTGACTTGTTAGTGCAGGGATCATTGTATATGATGCACTAACAGATGTGACCGGGTTGGTTAGTGTACTATTGCAACTAGATTGCGGTCGACTTGAATGTCGTTACTGCGGATTGAGAATACCGGATATGCGGTAAACCTGCGTAAGTGACCGTATCTAGTCGGTCCAGCCATTTTATTTCTGGCCCATGTGCTGCCAAAGGATGATTGACAAGTTCGAAAAGTGTTCTTGCATCATCAAGACAAGTTTGAAAAGTCATTCTTGTCATGGTCAGGTTCGAAAAGTGTTCTTGGCCTGGTCAAGTTCGAAAAGTGTTCTTGTCCATCTACTAGTAGTAAAAAGGTCCCTCGGAAGGACATGATTGAAGCGACTGATCATCGTTTAATCATATCCAGTGGCTTGAAAGTCCCAGTCCCCGGATAAGATAATAATGAAAATATTTTAAAAGTGAATGTTATACTAGTCTCTTATCCGTTTAATGCATAGCATGTGGTTATATAGATATTTTCGAACTGTGTATATGTTGAGAAGTCATTTAAGATATACAGTATATTGAATTGTATAGTATTTTGAATCAATGGATGGGTTTAAGCCTTGATTCCAATATTAATATCTATTTTAAAAAGAGATGTTTCGAGACTTGGTTTATCATCTTGATACCAAGGATCCCTAAAAGGATTTACGAAAAGTATTTGAGTATGATTATAAATCATACGGTATTTTGAACGATATACTATTTTGGGGATAAACCCTAGTAGTTTTAAACATGGATCCCATATGGATTATCTTCCTAAAAGGTTTAAAGATTTAAACTGGGATAGATTTCTTGCTGAGCACTATTAGCTCATTCTTGCTTTATTAAATCTTTCAGCATGAAGAAAACATTTTTGATTCACCTCGTGTTACGAGAGCAAGGGAATGGAGAGACCACCCTTGAGTTAGTTCAGCAAGATGGATACTGTCGGATTTAGCAGAACAGCTGTAGACGGAGTTAGTAAGAATTGTTTTCGAATAGGTTTGTATTATTAAACCTTGTATAGAATTGTGAGGTCTATTATTTTAACTTCAGGTAGAGGTTGTAAATGATAGATGAGGTCCTGGATAGTACATTTGATTTGTAATAACAAATGTTACTTATTGTTGCTCATTTCCAAGGCTATAACTTGTGTGTGTGTGCGTAAGTGATTGGGGTCTTTTGGAGTTATATTATTAGAATGTTGTAAGTAATGCAGGTATTATATAATTGATGGAGCGTGACAACCCAGATTCCTGACCCTGGATCTGGGGGTGTTACAGAAATGGTATCAGAGTGTTAAGTTATAAACTTGGATATGAGAGTGTTAAGAGTATAAGTGAGAGAATGACGTGAGGACTCATATAGAGTTCGATAAGTGGACTACCGGAGGTAGTGCCATTGAGGATGTTAAGATTAAAGAGTTTAGTTGAGAACTTATCGGAGGACCGATAGGACTATTGAAGATCATCATAATGATGAGAAGGACGTTTAGAATTGTACACGGATTATCAAAGAGATTAAGATAAGACGCGGAGCAGAGGCTCGGTCGCAGCTGAGGTAAGGTCAGAATGGCCAATACCAATGGATAACTTGACTTAGTAAGAACCTAAGTGTTTGTAGTTCATCGTAGTTTGCCACGAGAAGGCAGAATATGTGAAGATTAAGACGTTTACAGTCCTTTAAGCGATCCGAATTACTAAATTGCGTGGACTAATTAAGGCATTATCTTGCTTGTGAGGTCTAAACCTTGGGAACAACGATTCCACCATAGTTGGTGTCTTTTCCGTCGATGGGTATTTTGTTACCTAAGACGAAGACTTTTGCGTACATATAGTACCAGAACGTTATCATGAGACGAACGCGCTAAATCACATCTCGAGTATATTTCGTACGATAGGCCATGAGGGCTCAACTCAGAAATCAAAGACATGAAGAATGGATAGCGTGATTCTAATGAAGACACGTATGGTTGCGACAAGCAATGCGACAATCTAAGGACCTACGAGGGATGAGACCTATGGTGGTCTGGGGTTGGATTCGTTCGATACGATTGGTGATAAGAAATTACACATACGTTAATCGACCTTCATCTTTTGAGGATGTGTTGATGCGGCCATAGGAGGCCCAATCTCTGGACGATTATCGTGGAATGACAAATATGTTCGAACTCCCGACCTGTCTAAGGACTTGTACGATTTTGAGGTACCGTTGGTTAGTACCCTAAGCCATGAAGGCAGAAAGATAAGATCATCCTCGTACGGGTGATGTTAGAAACCATGATGACCATTGACTTTTGGTATCTACTTGCTGGTGTACTACTCAATCTTAAACCATTCATGCCCGTGTTACCTTGAATAGTTCATGTCAGGTAACCTTTATAATTTCCTACTTCAACTTGGGATGCAACCAACTATTGTTAAGTATTCATCTTATTTCTTCATATTTGGACTCCCCATTCGAGTTCATAAATATCTAGCTATGTGTTTAAAACATAGATGATGTATATTTTAGAGACTACTCGTGAATTCTTTTCTTCTATTAAGGAGAGATTTGCACATCAGACGTTGAAATCGTAGAAAGGATATCAATTTGATATTGATATTCCGAATTCAATTCTATCGGAGAATTTGACAAAGTTTATGTACGGAGATACCTTGGGTGGACCGTTTCACTGATGAGGAATGTTTGATGGGAGGTTATCGATTGTTCCGATACCAAGAACTTTCTATTCAGACCTTATATTCTATTCAAGGGTTATAATTACCATGTTCGTCCCAAACTTATTTACTCTTCTTTTCAATTCATTATCCGAGTAGTCAAAATTTTGTTTTCTTTCTTTCTTCGGCTACGATGTCGAGATTTTGTACTAGTAGATTGAAAATGGCTAATTGCATGTGCCATAATGAGTGACTTGTTAGTTGTTCTAACTAGTTGAAATTTTAATGATATGATGAAAATCTAGCTAATCATCCTAGCTAGATGCTGCATCCCAAACTAATCGAACTAGCAAATTTTGTTCAGCTAGTTGTTAATGTTTATTGAAATGAACTAGTTATTGTATCACTAAGTTCAACTTTCGGTCAAATTTATATAAGTGAATTCACGATGCATTTGTATGCAGTGAAGTATGGTGGGAAGATTTTCAAACGATAATTTGATTGAGACCTAACCAGGTCGCCCCCTCAGCGAGAATTTTTACAAAGTTTTTTTTTAAAATATAAAGCATTCTGTTGCTTGAAGTATTCTTGGTGCCATGCAAGTATTTTCCTTAGTATTTGGAAAAGTAGAGTGTTGAAGCTGAGAGCTAAAATGAATGAGTACGATAAGTTATGAATCGAGGATTACGGAAATTGCCAAGGTTTATTTCGCATGATGCGAATTCAGAATAACGGAGTGTTCGAAACGACTAATTATGTTACCTTGGTTAATGAAACGATTGTGATAGAAAGAAGGTAAGAATTCAGATTGTCGGATGAGGGAACGATTGATCTCGAAGGATGTGAAACTTGTTTAGCGACTGCGATGGATACGAAATGGGAAGTACCCAGTGTACATAATATACCTGTTGTCAACGAATTCGAGGATGTATTTCCAGAAGATCTCCCAGGATTACCACCCGATAGAGAAATAAAGTCTGCTATAGAATTAGCTCCAAGAACGGCGCCAGTTTCGAAGGCCCCGTACCGACTAGGTCCAGTCGAGATGAAGAAATTAGTCGCTCAATTGTAAGAATTGTTAGGGAAAGGAATGATAAGACCAATTGCGTCACCGTGGGATGCACCCATGTTATTGGTGAAGAAAAAGGACGGCAACATGAGGCTGTGCATAGAGTATCGAAAGCTGAATAGGCTAATTGTTAAGAATGAATACCCCTGCCAAGGATCGGTGATTTGATCGATCGGCTGCACGATGCAGTTAAATTCTCAAAGATTGATTTGAGAACTGAATACCACCAGTTGAATATTAAACCTGAGGACGTAACCAAGACTGCGTTTCGCACCAATAATGGACATTACGAGTTTTTAGTAATTTCGTTTGGGCTGACGAATGCCCTTGCAGCTTTCATGGACGTGCTGAATAAACTTTTTAAGAAGTATTTGGATAAGTGTGTCATAGTGACATCGACAATATTTTGGTTTACCTCAAAGACCAAGGAAGAACACGCAGAACGTTTGAGGATAGTGTTAGAGACACTGAGAAGAGAAAAGTCATATGTCAAGTTCTCAAAGTGTGAGCTTTGGCTTAGGGAAGTACAATTTTAGGACATATGGTCAACAGTGAAGAGGTGCTGGCTGACCCCGCTAAGATAAAAGCTGTTTCGAATTGGGAAAGACCAACCACACCAACTGAGGTGAGAAGTTTTGTAGGCTTAGCCGAGTATTATCAGAGGTTGTGCAAGATTTTGCTGGAATGGCAGCCCCACTGACCCGACTTACTCGAAAGACTGAAAAGTTGAATGGATCGAGAAATGTGAGAAAAGTTTCCGGGAATTAAAGAAGAGACTAGTCACTGTCCTGTGCTGGTACTGCCAGACGGGAAGGGAGATTGTATGATCTATAACGACGCATCACATAAAGAAGTAGGGTGTGTGCTTATACAGCACGGAAAGGTAATTACGTATGCATCCAGGCAATTAAAGGAAAATGAATTTAGATACCCTACACATGACTTAGAATTGGCAGCGATAGTTTTCGCTTTAAATATTTGGAGGCACTAATTATATGGAAAGAAGTGCGAGATTTATAAAAATCATAAGAGCATTAGATACACTCTCCCAGAAAGAACTTACCATAAGAACAGAAAAGATAGCTAAAGAGAATCAAGGATGATGACAGTGGGATCCTTTACCACCAAGGGAAGGCCAATGTGGTGGTCGATGCCCTTAGTCTGAGAGACTTAAGATGATAACATCGTTGGATAAAGTTAATCCAAGGATTTAAGAAAATGGAAATTGAGGTTAAGATAACCGGAAATGGTATTAAGAGACTATTTGAGGTTGCAATGCAACCAGAATTGTTGCAGGAAATCAAGTTATGTCAAGAGAGAATGACGAGTAAAGGTAGGAAGTCAATGTTGGAGAAAGCATTAAAGACTGAGAAAGATAATAGAGGAATCATAAGGTATTTTTACCAAGTTGGGATTCCTAATGATCAAGAGATTAATGATGCTAATTTTTCGGAATGACTAATAAGAGGAACTAAAAGGATGAAGTTTGAAGTTGAAGTTACGAGTACAACAAGGATTATTTAAAGGTCCTGATTGAGCGAGAATAAATTAAGGAATAAAGATCTGTCATAAAGAGACAGCTACACCGAGATTAAAGAAAGTTAAGGAAATGTTATAGGTGCATGGGCGGATAAACAAAAGGATTTATCGATTGGTAAACAAATATTGGATATGTCATAAAATGAAGGCAGAACAAAGACCTAGTTGACTATCACATTTAGTAGAGATTCCTGATTAGGAATGTAATTTTCTGTAATGGAATTGTGATAGGATCAACAAGAATCAAGACAGACTATGACGTCAATTGAGTTATAATTGATGGATTAAATGAGTCTACTCATATTTTGTTTTTAGCGAGAGACCTTCAACCGAAGAGTTACGAAAGAGATAGTTGGGTGACGTGGAGTTCCAGTCACCATCGTGTCAGATAAGGACCAATGAATGAACTCCCGATTAGGGAGGAGTTTTCCAAACATGTTTGGCAATGAGTTGAGTGCGAGCACTACGTAGGATCCGTAGACCGACGGACCAACCGGAAGAAACATTTCAGAGAACCGAAGTTATAGTAAGCGTTGTACCGTCGACTGCAAGAGTAGTCGGATGTTGATAGAAAAGGGGTGTATTCACAACCAGAATTGGCTTATATAAAGCGTCCGGTAGATATCACAGACCGAAATGAGTAAGTGTTGTAATGAAACCAGAGGGTTGAGGAGTCAACCTGGAAACTGGAGATTTCTATATTGAAAGAGTAACCTCGGCTATTTTCTTAGATTCCGGGACGGAATCCTTTTAAGGAGGGGAAACTGTAATAACCCCAAATTTTGGACTTAGTTAAAAAATTTTGATGAATAGTAAATGTTGATGAATAGTAAATTTGCTGATGGAAAATTTTTCAGACCACACTGTATAGAAGACATGGAATGAATGTTTCGAGGTTATATTATTGATGTATAAGGAAAATAAGAGAATGTAAACACGATCAGAATCAGGAGATTCCAACTTTAAATTTTGATCACTATTCATCGGACAATCAAGGGAGAATTGATTTGATCGTTTTGAGAAAGTATGTAGGATGAGAAATCCATGATCATACCTTAAGCCAAGGAAAGAAATCTAGGATCATATATTAAACCAAGGTAATGGAAAGATCAAGGAAGTATCCCCTAGCTTTGGTACAGAGAAACGTTTTTAAAACCACTTGAAACTATCGCGAAACAAAAGCGTAACAAATTATGGATTTAACCCTAACCAAAAGAGGAGTATTATATGAGATCATCAAGTGCAATATATAAGAGGATTGAGGATACAAATGATGACATAAGCATGATGCAGATGAGTGACATAAGCATGACAAGATGATGACCAAGTGATGACAAAGTGGTGAATCACCACCTTGTCACCACTTTCACTACCACCACAAGTTCAAAAGAGCCTTGTCATTGGTGACAAGTCTTGATACAAACCACACAAATTAATCAGCAAGTATTAGAGCTAATTAAACAAAAAAGAAAAGAAAGGAAAAGAAAACAAAACAAAGCAAAGCAAGTATTCTCTCATTTCTCAGATTTTCTGCCCAGCATGAGCAAGGAGCAAAGAAAAATTCATAACTCACGTTCTACTCATCCTCAAATCACCATATTTTAAACATAGCTCCCTCACTATATATACAAGGTACGTTCAAACTTTCATAGCCATCAAAGAAGTGTATCATGGTTAAAGATTGGATCAAAGTTGAGCCATGAATAGTGACTCATGAAATTTTTTGTTTTGTTCTTGAGTTTTAAGGTTTGTTAAGGATGATTAAGGATCAAGGGAGAGAATACAAGCTATTGTTAGTCCATATTAAGATCCAAGGAAGGTATAAAACTTCTTTCTTGTTGAGGTTATGCTTTGATTTAGTAGTTATAAGTGATTGATTAGAACTATGTTAGAATGAAGCATGTATACATGATTTTAAGCATGTTTGATGGTTGATTTGTGGATAAACTTATGAACTAGGGTATGACCATGTTTTGACAGAAAAGTGTAGTGATTAGATTTAGGTTGATTGGTGGTTGGTTGATTATGGATTGATGGTTGTATTGAGTGTTTAAAAACACGGGAATCGCATTTAAGCGCCGTTACCATGTCGAATTTTACTTAGGTAGTTTGGACAGAGACCACAGTTACATTAAAGTGCATAAACATGAGATTTCTGACCATGATCATGTAGCCTCTGTTCCCTAGTTTGTTTTAGCGAAAGAATCGTATCGTTTCGATTTACGGTTTAAGAGAAACGTCCGTTTTAGTAAAAGCGGTTACGGATAACTAAGTAGTTCATTGTATAAACTTTGAGATTGTGATCAAGCCCTTTAAAAATGGAATTGGGTCGGGATATTAAAATTGATATTAGTATGGACAGTTAGGAAAGGAACCTAGAAGGTTTCGTGTCAAAAAGATAATATTTCGATTTTATAAAAATGTCGGAACCAAAGCTGTGCGAGGAGTAAGTGGTTCTGCACTCTACTACCTTAAACTGCTGCTCTCGGGATTTTCATCCCCTGAACCAGAAAAACATTTTCAAACATTTTGTTCTATTCTTTCTCAAGATCGCGAACGCGAAAACGGTGTGTCATTTCGATTAACGGTTAAGGAGATATGAGCGTTTTAGAGAAAGTCGTGCGAATAGTAACTTTCCGTAGCTCATCCAAGTTTGAAAATACATTTCACCAAGTTAAACCCCTGTTTTGAGATCGAAACTTTTATGATAAATATTACAAATACTCAAGATAATGTTAGAAGTGGTCTCGTATTTAAATACGAGTTTTCGGATTTATTAAAAGTGTTAGAGTACGAGTCGCGTAATAGTAACTCTATGAAAAGTCAACTCTAGGGTACTACTTTGACCAACCATTGTGACTAAGATAAAGGATTATTTAGAGTCGATTAAAACACGATCCTTGTTGAGGAACAACGTGACTACATGATGTGTTTAACATATAGTTGACTTTAAATGAGTGTTATGAGCGAATGATTACGTTAGGGGACTGATCGAGTATTTATTTGTTTATAGATTTGCGATAAGACTCGAACCCCTAATACCAAGGACTCAAGGCAAGTTTTCTCATTCCATGCTATGTTTTAAAGTACAATATTCTGATAATATGCATATGATAGATGCATGCTTTCAAATGTAATATATGCATACAATATTATGCATGCTTTCAAACCTCACGTCATATATAGATGTGATAGTATTAACATTGTTGAGATGAAAAATATGCATATGATAGATGCATGCTAGTTTTCCAACCCTACATCTGATATAAGATGCTGTTGTGATATATACTGTTTTAAATCGTTAAAAGGACTATGTATTGATGTACGCTTTTGGTTAAAAACTTTCGTAAGATGGATGGTTTATATGCTATGATTACATTAGATATAAACCGAGGTTTTATAAATACTCTAAGTATAGAGTACTTGTACGATAGTTTTAAAACTCAGACCGGGAGTTAAAGTATTATTTTGTTTTGATCCTACTGTCAGAAGCTGGAAGGTTCCAGGGACAGTTATATTTTAAAGATTGATTAAATATTCCAATATTATGGGATATTTAAGGTGAGATATTTAAATATTATTATAATAAATATTATTTGAATATTATTTAATTAAGTGAAGTGGACTCAAATGAATGATACGGAGATGAACTAATTATTTTGTTGATAATAGTTATCATAGTTCGAAGATTGTTCCTTCGAACATTATATGAGTAAAGATTTTTCCTGTTATTAAGGGGACTTGTTAGTGCAGGGATCATTGTATATGATGCACTAACAGATGTGACCGGATTGGTTAGTGTACTATTGCAACTAGATTGCGGTCGACTTGAATGTCGTTACTGCGGATTGAGAATACCGGATATGCGGTAAACCTGCGTAAGTGACCGTATCTAGCCGGTCCATCCATTTTATTTCTGGCCCATGTGCTGCCAAAGGATGATTGACAAGTTCGAAAAGTGTTCTTGCATCATCAAGACAAGTTTGAAAAGTCATTCTTGTCATGGTCAGGTTCGAAAAGTGTTCTTGGCCTGGTCAAGTTCGAAAAGTGTTCTTGTCCATCTACTAGTAGTAAAAAGGTCCCTCAGAAGGACATGATTGAAGCGACTGATCATCGTTTAATCATATCCAGTGGCTTGAAAGTCCCAGTCCCCTGGATAAGATAATAATGAAAATATTTTAAAAGTGAATTGTTTCAGATAAATGCTGTTAATAAATAGAGTAACTAATTGTGTTATCTCTACAACAGATTGAACTGTTAAGATTGATTGATATTGAAACAGCTTGGAGGCTGATGTTGATTGTTGAAAGAGTGATTGGGTAATTGTTGTTATTAAACTGTAGTTACAATAAATCCTTGCAACTTCATCTTTTATTTTATGAGTTATGACTCCGATAAAACCTTACTCAGATTATATATGCATAAGTTGATTTTGGGTTACGGAATCATTATATTAATTTTCCTCGTAACTTCATCCTTTATGTTATACTAGTCTCTTATCTGTTTAATGCATAGAATGTGGTTATAAAGATATTTTCGAACTGTGTATATGTTGAGAAGTCATTTAAGATATACAGTATATTGAATTGTATAGTATTTTGAATCAATGGATGGGTTTAAGCCTTGATTCCAATATTAATATCTATTTTAAAAAGAGATGTTTCGAGACTTGGTTTATCATCTTGATACCAAGGATCCCTAAAAGGATTTACGAAAAGTATTTGAGTATGATTATAAATCATACGGTATTTTGAACGATATACTATTTTGGGGATAAACCCTAGTAGTTTTAAACATGGATCCCATATGAATTATCTTCCTAAAAGGTTTAAAGATTTAAACTGGGATAGATTTCTTGCTGAGCACTATTAGCTCATTCTTGCTTTATTAAATCTTTCAGCATGAAGAAAACATTTTTGATTCACCTCGTGTTACGAGAGCAAGGGAATGGAGAGACCACCCTTGAGTTAGTTCAGCAAGATGGATACTGTCGGATTTAGCAGAACAACTGTAGACGGAGTTAGTAAGAATTGTTTTCGAATAGGTTTGTATTATTAAACCTTGTATAGAATTGTGAGGTCTATTATTTTAACTTCAGGTAGAGGTTGTAAATGATAGATGGAGTCCTGGATAGTACATTTGATTTGTAATAACAAATGTTACTTATTGTTGCTCATTTCCAAGGCTATAACTTGTGTGTGTGTGCGTAAGTGATTGGGGTCTTTTGGAGTTATATTATTAGAATGTTGTAAGTAATGCAGGTATTATATAATTGATGGAGCGTGACAACCCAGATTCCTGACCCCGGATCTGGGGGTGTTACTGTTTTGTTCAAGAGAAGAGGGTACTAACAGACATCTTGAGGCTCAATCACAATGGTGATGTCCCAATGGTGTACTTGCCAGTCATTGAGGTAACACTTTCTCAACCTGTTAATTTAAATGGTACTTCAATTTCTGCTACTACAACTGCTGTTGTTGCAATGGAGCCTATAGCTATGACCCAACAGGCTCCTGCCCCTGCAACTAGACCTAAATCTAAAAATTCTAAATCTACCAAGCCAACCTCAGGTGCTTCTAAAAAGGCACCTGTTGTAAAATCCACTACACAGCCTAAGGGGAGTGAAGCAGGTGTTGTGAGTGGTGAGGGAAGGGGTGAACATCAAAGAAATCCCAAGGATAAGGTGGGAGAGGTGAGTGTTGCCCAGACTAGCCCAATTGTGTCTTCCCAACAAGGCACAATGAGTAACATGGATATTAGCTCAAGTCTAGCTACATCCTCTCAAAAGGGTGTAGTTATTGAAACAAGCTCTCCTCCAAGAGCACACACCAAAAAGGTAAGGGACACATCTAGCCCCCAAACATCTATTCCCACTACCAAAGAAGGGTGAAACAGAAATCCCAGGTCACACAGGGTGCACACACACTGGAAGCAACAATTCCAGTTTCTCAAATTCAGTTTGATGTAGCCCCAATTATTACTCTGGGGTTACAGTCCCACTCCCTCAATATTAATATTGAGACAACTCCACAAAATTCTCCTTCACACTCATTAGATGTGGATATGATCCATTCATCTATTCCTGATTCTCCTTCTCTATTCTTGGAGAAGCCCTACTCTGAAATTGGTGGTCATCACTTTTTAAGTGATTTGTTGGGCCGCCAATCATCTTTTTCTGAAACTACAAGAGGATCTGTGGAACCAACTTTAAAATCAATCACCATAGATTCTACTGTAATTTCAATTTCTCAAACTCCTTTATTGACTTCATCAACGGAATTATCTCTTCCGTTGACAAGTGTTTCTCCATCAACGGAATCCATTCCGTTGATAGTTCAAACTACCATTCCGTTGATAGCTCATTCTGCACCAATTATTGAAAATCCATTTGTTCACACAATTAGTGCAGATGACCTAGTGGTAGTTGAAACACTTTTAGGATTGAAAGGGAGTGATTATGAGAGGCTGGCTTGCAGCCAGGCAAAAGGAGAGAATGAGAGTGATAGGCTGGCTATTTCTTCCAGCTAGGCAAAAGGAGAGATTGAGAGTTCCACCTTAGTAGGTGAAGGTGAGGGTGTGAGAGGTGTGAGCCATGGGGATCCCATGATGCAAGAAAATAGAGGGGAGAGAGAAGGGACTACAGGAGCTCTAAGGGAGGAAACAGCCATTGCAAGTGAGTTAATGGAGGTTAGTGAGGGAGAAAGAGAATTGTCTTTCTAAGAGCATTATCAACAAACTCTGGATAGCATTTCTCTGGATCCTGAAACCTTTACTCACCCTGTGCCAGCATATCAAATCATGGCTCAACAGGGCAATGTGGAGGCAGAGAGGACATTAAATCTAATTCATACAACTGCATCCATGATGAGGGCTAAGGATGCACTTGCCAATCTGTCTCCAGGAGCTGGTGGAAGTGATCATTTTGCTGAGTCTTCAAGTGATGATGATAGTCTTGTTGCTGATTTACAAGAGGTGGCTACTACTACACAGATTGGGACATCTGTGATGCCTCCTAAGCCAAGATGGCTTTATCAATATTCACTTGGATTTCATGGTTTGGATACTGCAATCACAAGGCAGTATAATGAAGCTTACTTGGCTCATGAGTCTGCACCTCAAAATGAAAAGAAATTCTACAAGGCAATTTTGGACTCTCTAGAAATCCAGAGGCTCCAAATGCTACAGACAAGGATTGAGGCCAGGGAAATCAAGGACACCATTGCAAGCTTCAAGGACTCCACTGATAGGAGGTTTGATGAAAGACTTCCCCTTCTCACGGTGACCATAATGGACAAATTCTTCAAAAGGGATCCTGAGGTGGCAACCACTTTGAAAACCCTTACTGATAGGGTGGACAAAGTGGAAGCCACATTAACTCATATGCAACAAGCACATGAGAAGCAAACTCAGTTATTGACTCAGTTAGTGGCAGCTCAAGGTCTCCCTCTCATCACTCTTGATGATAACAAAAAGGGGGAGAAATCAAAGGAGCTTAATATTGAAGTCACAAAAGTTATGGTCCCAACCATTTCTTTACCACAGGAGCCACTAGCTATGGGGGAGTATATCAAAAATAAATTGGATGGAATTGACCTGATTCAACGTGCATCTTTGAGACTACAACTTTCAAAACAGATAAAAGAGAAAATGAAGGATATAGATTCACGGGCTAAGAAGATAGCTGAAAATGCAAGAAATAAACATCCATCAACGGATCAAGCTACTTCTACATCAACGGATCTCAGAATTATAGTGTCAACGGATGAGCCCATCCCATCATCAACGAATGCTATGGTCTTAGTGTCAACGGATTTGGAGCCACAGATTAAATTCTCATATGATCTAAAGCCTCTTCTACATGGAGTGATTCCTGGTCCAAGGAAAGAAAAGGGACAAACTTCATGTATTAGAGATGTGGACTTATTGTAAAATGCAAGGAAAGTAATGAGCCTGAAATAGCAATAGTCTACAGGAATGGGCAAGAGATATGTGTTTGGGCTGGTCACCCAAATTTTGCTGAAGCTAAAGCTGAGGAATCAGCTAGGGCAGACATGCAAGCTCTTGCAGTTGCCCAAGCTCTAGATGAAGAGGAAAGATTGCAAGAAGAAAGAGCTAGAGCTGAAGCTGAGCAAGCAAAAAGAAAAAGAAAACGTACAAGGCAACCTAAAACAAGAGCTAAAAGAAACTTGGCTTTTGATAAGGATGATTCTCAAAGCACTGTAACAGATGCACCTGTAACAACTGTACCTTCAACTTTTTCCAATCCAGGTTTTGGAGCAAAATTAGCTTATGACCCTGAACATCTAGTCAATTTTCATAACCAACCAATTGAGCCAAAGGAGGAGCCATTTGAGTTTGATGAAGCTAATCTTCCCAAATTTCTGGTTGAAATGGAATCAAAGAAGAAATCAAAGCAGAGGGCTACTAAGGCTAAACCAGTTTTTGTGAGAAGGCCACAGGTTGAAAAACCACCTACAAACCCATAGGACTTTATCTACATCGCAGATATAAGGGAGGAGTCAGACTTAAACCTATATCTTGATGACTTGGTGGAAGTGAGAGGAATAGGAGCTACTCATAAACTACCAGAGAGATTAGTGTTTGTCTACAAGGGTGGAAGGGAACAGATTTGGCCTCTACACAGAATTCTAGGAGAGGATTATCAAACTTTGCTAGTGGTGTTCAAGTGCTTAAAGAAAGATTTTGGGTTCACCAAAACTGCTAAGTCTGAGGTTGTCTCCAAGATTTGTCAAATAAAAGCTAGCTGGAACAAGCCTGATGCACTTCCCAGAGTTCTAAAGATCCCTCAAACAGGAAAGAAAATTCATCTCCAACCCTTTTGGATGATGGAATTCATAGACAAGGACAACTGTAGGAGATTCTTCAGAATAGAGGACCAATTGGAAAAGGCATCTAATGAAACTCTAAGATTTATGCAATCCAAGTTGGGTGAACAAGATGAAGAAGAGAAGATTTTCTACAGGAGGCTCCAAGCTCAAATTGAGGAGAACAATGCTAAGAAGGGGAAGAAAACAAGCCACAGAGACAAAGATGGTAAATCTGCTCAGGCTAGAGGAGCAACTCTGTGCACCTGTGTTGTAAGAACTTCTACTTTGTTTTCAATAAAATTTTAAAGTATCATGAAGCTCAATACAATTTCTACTTTTGTAATTTGTTTAAGTGTTTTTGTTATCATCAAGGCTCTTGATTTATGATTGTTATTCTATCAGTCATAAATTGGGGGAGATTGTTAGGAATATGTTGTTCTTGATGATAATTATAAAAACACTTAGTAGATTTTGTGTTAAGTCAATTTTGTAGCTGTCAACGGAATGGTATGCTTTGCAGCTTTTGTTGACAGGTATCTCATCAACGGAATGAGTCTCATCAACGGAATGAGTAATGTAGCAATTGCACTGTACAATACTTCACTAGTTGATAGGAAATTGTTGTAGGTATTAGATAGGTTTTCTAAGTCATGTTGACTAAGTACTAGATAGGCAAAATAGGTTTGTTAATTGTAAATATAATGTGCCTTGTAATTTTGCCTAAGTGAAGACATGTCAACGGAATGGAGATTACACTATCAACAGATTGAAGAATGTACCATCAACGGATTGAAGAATAAAGCTATCAATGGAATACATCTCACTACTATCAACGGATTACTATCACTTTTCTGAACAGTTGACAAAGTGATAGTGACAGTTTTCTGACAGATCAAAAGGTGATGTAAAAGTGTACTTTGCATTAGGAGCCATCAAAATGGTTACTGGGAATGAGGAAACATTCCATTTACCAATTAAGTTCTTGAGTGGGATCATAATAAGCATGAAGACAAAAGACAAGATCTCCAAGGACCATTGGACAAAAGGAATGAAAAGCAAGCTGTTGGCGGTTACCTTTAGTACTTTTTAGTGTAGCCAAAAATAGCATTGTAAACTTGGGATATATAACCAAGTGTAGCAGTTCATTTTATTGTAGGAAGTGAGATAGAATAATTTTGTATTAGCTTTCTTTGAAGAGCACTCTCACTCTACATTTGTAACTGAGCAGCTGTGCTACATTTGTAACACAGATTATTCCCACAATAAAAACACCTCAGTTGGATCCTCAAAACATCCAACTGAAATTTTATATTTGCTTGTGTTTTTATTTTCTCAGTCAAGTTATTTAAAAGTTGTTTTAAGTTTAAAAATATCTAGAATTGTATTCAACCCCCCTTCTACAATTCTGTTAGGTCATTTGGGATTAACAAACTTAGTTTTCAAGAAAGTCATTTGAACACTGGCTACATATGAGACATCAAGAAAAATAAGGAAGTTTGTTCATACCTCACTTACTTACCATTCTGGAGAGGATGGTTGACAAGTAGCTTGGTACTGATGTCTTCTTTACCGAGTCACACTTGGATCAAAAGGTATTTCCACTGTACTGTTCAACACAGAATCCCTTTAGAGAAAATTCTTGAAGAATCTGATCTGAGCACAGTGGATTTAGAGATTTGCAAAGAAGATGTTCCACTCATTTCTTTAACCGAGACTTTAACTCAGGAAGAAAGATTAGATGTCCAGGAAGTAGACATGGAGAATTGTAGGAGCTAGAAAATCTTGCCTTGATCCAAGTGAACACCTTATTCCTTCAACCCAATAAATGTCTTCAAGAGGACTTTCTTCTGGATTTTGGAATAAGCTCCTTATGGTAGGTGCAGGTCTTGAAGATGCAATAATATTCTCATCAGTATGATTACGTGAGGTTGATCTTTAACTCAGAGAAACTCCCCCTAAGTTCATTGGGGTGATAACTCGGAGTTGTGATCCACCTACGGATGCTTCATTGAGGCGTCCTACGGATGCTTCATTTTGGCTTCCTACGGATGCTCCATTTTGGCTTCCTACGGATGCTCCATTTTGGCTTCCTACGGATGCTCCATTTGGCTTCTAATTAGATGCTCCATTTATCCTTTCCATAGATGACTCATTTGGGCTTGAGTCCTTCATAGTCTAGACAAACACTCATGGAGGTGCTGATTCGTCCACATAATCATCATCTTCTTCATACCAAAAACCACCTTCCACCTCAAACTTAAATCTGAGAATTCCAGGAAATCTCTCATCAATAAGCTTGATTTATCTGGCATCATCAGAAACAACATGTATAGACTCCATAACAGTGTTGATTCAGTGACTTAAATCCCTGTAGGATTTTCCAGCTAGCACTCTTTTTGAGTTGCTTACCCAAACTGGGCTGCTGAGTAGATAAAATATTTGATCTTTGACAGGATGTCTTCTTGAAGTTACAGAAGTAGATTAACACTTTCTGAGAAATGCTCCCCTTGAGTAGATGTTCCATGCAGAAAACCCTTCAGAGAAGAACATAAGATACCATGGATGGCTGCTTATTTTCCTCTACATATGATTGCCATTTCTCATGGAAGCTAATCAGAAATGCTCGTAGAAGAAACCACCACTCTCAGCTTCACCTCTACTTCCACTAGCAAAGATCTTTTCTTCCACTCATTAATTACTTGAGAATATTTATCCAGATGTCAGTTAAACTTAACAATTGTGGAATGTTAAGTATTCGATCATGGACTAGATGTTCTTCAAATAATTTCCCACACAGATTCTCTTATCTCCTTTAGCTAAGCTTCTATTACTTCCTTGGCTACGGAAAGTGATAAGAGAAAATTGTTGGCTTAATTTATTCACACTGTTTGATGATTCCTCCTTTAGGTGCTTGAATGATCAAGAAAACATTCTGGCTGCAATAAGTAGCACCAGCCACAACTTTCCAGAGCTCAAAGAGTTATCCTAATTTTCCAAGCAAAGTCTCTGCAGATATTGTCATTTGTTTCATAAGATCTCTTCACAATGAATTCTTGAGCTAAATCCTTTGAGGAGATTTCATGTGTAGTGGCTGAAAGAGTTTATTAAACGTATGATATGTCCCGTTCTTGATAGCGGTCTTCTATTGCTTCCCTTAATGGCATGCATCCTTTAACCCATCCTTGGAAAAACTTGGGGTTCCTCTAATCAAGACTCTTCCATCAGACAGCCTCTTATGCACTGGTTACTATTGTCCTGATTTTGCCTTGTCACAAAGAGGTTAAGACATACAATCCTCCAAGGCAGTATTCAAATCAGCTGCATACACTTTTCTATCAAGTGTCCAGTGCTTACCACTTCATTGTCTTTCTATTGATGGACAATGCATGTTACAAATACAAAGTTTCCTTTGTCACATGCTTGATAGATACATAGTAAGTTATGCTTATATCCATCAACTAGTGCTTCAACCCTAACTGATGATATTGTTTGCCAAAGTCATGCTTCAGTCCTTAATCATGACTACAAATATCATCTCCACATACTAGTAAAGGGGCTACGTTCCTCTAAGCAATTAGTGAGCATGATAGAAACTCTAGTAGGAATCTAGAGCTCCCGTATCTTCCTCCTGCACACTTTTAAAACCGAATCAAGCAGACTTAGGTACCCAAGTCTCCTTGAGCTTTGGCTTTTTAGCTTTTATGACTGTCATTTTCTCTTTCTGAGCTTTGAGCCTCAAAGGATTCAAAACATTTTCATCCCTTGGTTCTGAATTTAAAAGATTGGTATCCACATGTTGATCTTGAATATCAAAATTTGATGCTCGACAAGGAAATGTTTGAGCATACAGATCATTTAAGTCAGGCATGCTCCATGACATTTGAGGCATATTGAATTCATACCAATATGGATGAGGAACAAATGGCATGTTAGCATATCTTGTTGAATCTCAAGCATTGTGAGCAAAAATGTGATGCATGACAGGCATATCAGTCATAGGCAGTTGAGTAGATCTTGTTTGAACAAATCTGCAAGAAGTATACAAGTGATTAACTCTACCACATCGAATGTAGGGCCTTTTGGAAGTACTTTCTTCCGATGGGTAGCTGCTACTATAGTCAATCATTGTTGGTTCATTCAAGCTTTCCTCTTCATCTGCCTCTGACTCTTCTTCCTTGATGGTTTTGCTTCTTAGTGATTGAACATGGTTTTTGAAACCTGGTCCAACCTTATTGCTCAGTTTCTCTAGAGTCTGATTACTCCTAAATGGTTTTACCATCTTTGGAGCAGTCTCCACATCCTCTAGCTTCTTGTTATTGCAATTCCAGGTCTCTTTACAAAATGTGTCCATTCCTTGAGATTTGATAATGTTGGACACAATGTAACTGGAATTATTCCATCTTGCAATAACCTCTTGTTCCTTTCTCAATTGCTCTTTCAAAACCACTTCTCTTTTTAAGACAGCCTCAAGTTCATGTTTAGCATCAATGCATTCAACAAGTGTTTCCTTAAACTCAGAGATTTGAGTTTCCAATATAGCATTTATCACACTAAGCATAACATTAGTTGCTTTAAGTCTGACATTTTCTTCAATGAGATTGTTAAAGGAAATACGCACAACATGTAATTCATCAATTAAACTCATGGCAGTGCTGCAACATATTTCTTTAACATGCTTAGTTGGCTCCAGAGAAACTACTTGATTTCTGGTTGAACTTGCTTCTTGATTGTCATAGGTTGTGGGAACAAGGTTGATGGATTCCTCTGTTGATGTTGAACAACCCTCTTCAGTTGAAACCCTTTGCTCAAGAAGGACTTCATCTTCAAGTGTGTTAGGATTTATGGGTGATAGCTATGAGACAACTTAACTAGATAATATATGTACTTAATTTTATTAAGTATGAACATACTGTCACAACCAGAGTATGTCTTTGTAACCGTTTTGTTTAGTACAAATAAGATTCTAGTGCATCTTGGTAGAAGTTCATTTATTTGTTCAAGCCTCAAGAAGTACTCAAGATGGACAGCAAGAATAAAGATTACTGTCACAACATTGACAGTAAGGTTACAAGAAGACAACATGTTGCAAGTCACGACAGTACATTCACTCTGACAGCAACATTGGTGGAAGCCCTCGGACAGCAACTTTACCTTAGCTTGACAGCAAGCTTGGAAATCCTGACAGCACCTTCTGCGGGGATTTCATACTATCACCAAAAGTGCATTCTTGTGACAACAAGCTTAGCCATCAAGATACTGTCATGAAGGGATAACATTTGTATTGGGGAACAACCTAGTCAAACTTGTGATAGTTTGGATGTTCAAGAAACAGGCGTGTTGCAGTATCCCAACACTGTAATAGGTCTGCAAGACTACAACTGAAGCTTGAGAGATCACATGACAAAGCTCACCAATTCCAGAGTATGACAAATCTACTGAATTGTGTTAGCTTAAAATAGAATGTCTCTAGATTGCTTTGTTATGTATTGATAAGCTGTTTGTACAGCAATTTAGGAAAAAATCACGGGTAGGCAATTTGTAAAAAGCTGCCACTTGAAAATGACAGCAGCTTCACAAGACTCGTGTTGATAGTGATAGGTTTAGCCTACTTAGTCTATCTCTCAATTCATTCTCTGTAATCACTCGAGAAACCGAAGCTCAAGAAAACAAACATTTTCTTGAGGTTGTAGCAACCCATTGCAAAATAAATAAAACATTTATTTTGTGAGAATTACTCGTGTGTCTACTTGTGTTTGCATTCGATAAACTGATAATCCTTAATCTTAGTTTTGTTGTTGGAACGTAGATTGAGATTTATCAGTATTGCATTTAACCCCCCCCCCTTCTGCAATAGTCAAGGACCAACAAAGGTGTCATTCCTTCCTTGCCCTTGTCTGATGTGGTTTTAATACATTCACAGATCTTCAATTTGAATGTTGAGCTTGCTGATTCTGTTCTCTCCTCTTCTTTCAAATCTTGGTCGGAGATGACCACATCTCTTGTTTCTGTCTCCCCTTCTTTATTGATAATCTTTGCATCCTGCATAGCCTCAAGATTAGTGACTTCAAGAGTGCTTAACAGACTGCTAAGATCTAGATCTTTGGACTCATGGGTGTTTTTGATAGACACAGAGATATGCTTCCATTTTCTGGGTAGAGATTTTGCAAACATCAACTTCGAGTCCTTGTTTGACAACTCCTTCCCAGCTTCTTCATTGTCACCTCTCTCCATGGTTGCAGTTGCTTTTAATCTTTAAACTTCAGATATGTTTGAAGCTTGCTCTGATACCAATTGTTATTCCCAGAACAATGAAACCTAGATTGTAGAATAGGGGGTTGAATACAATCTAGTTAATTTTACAAAACTTTTTCAAACTTTTCACAGTAAGAACATATATGCTTGTAAATTAACTAAGAATTGAGTCAAGCCGTGAACATAAATGAATTCTTCGAGTTAAAAGAAATGCAGGAGACAAGCAAACTTTTTAAACTTTTCAGGTGGGTTTCTCGGAAAAAGCCCACCTGAGGTGTATATTGAAGAATTCTCTGGTTTTGTTTTTCAACAAACTCCAGCTGCTTACACAGATGATGGAAGAGAGCCTAAGTGTTTTACATTCAGCTTTGAACTCTCTTCACATACTTTTCTATGTTACTCCACAGTCTTATATACATCGATTGTGTGTTACAAACAAAACCTAAAACATAATAAAATATTACATTTTTGGTTCTGCTTGATCACATGCTCGTCTCAGAAACTATCCTATTCGGGAAATGCCTTGGCTGGTATCATAGATAAACTTGTATTATCCCAAATGGTGCTTTCTGATTGAGTGTGCTGCTCTCTTCAAAAATTACTAAGTCCATGCAATTGACCTAGCTTCCAAGCCCATGTGACATCTGCATGAAAGAGACCTTTCCTTGATTACCCGACTGTCAAGTCACTATCAGCTGAGATAAGTGAACATGTAGTATTGAAAATAGGTCTTCATGCTTGTCAAGCTTTTCCTTTGTGTTCAGTTAAAAGGTAAACTTCTAGGTAGCTGCCTTAACTCTTATTTATCCATCGAGACATAAAGGACAGTAGATGAATTCACATTTCACTTGTAGGAATTTGAGCCTTCGAATATTTACAATTTTGACTCCCTATTCCATACATCATTTGCGTCGTTATCCAACATCTCTTAGTCACGGGTGTGTAATGATGATCTCTGAGACTGTCCTCCATTCAACCTGTTAAATAAAGAAACCTTCAAAAGATTCCGTTACATAGATTTGATTTCATGTTGAATGAGATGAACATCAGTAGGCGTATTAATTCCTTATCCGTAGATTGCCATTCTACGTCAATTATCCGTAGAAGGGTAATCTCAGAATATCCGTAGAAGTAATATTCCATAACTGTATCCATAGATGGGACATGACATTCTTAACTGCATCCATAGATAAGACATGACATCCTCAGTCGTATCTGTAGATCGACTTCGTTCAGCTTTTGTCCTTAGAAATGATGTCCTTAGCTTTTATCCGTAGATGAGATAAGATGTTCCCAGCTTCTATCCGTTGATGAGATAAGATGTCCTCAGCTTCTATCCGTTGATGCCATATGATGTTTTCAGCTCGTATCCATAGATGAAATAAAATTTCATAGCTTGATCCGTAGAATGGATACACTTAGCTTCATCTCTAGATAAAACATCATGTCAACTTTATTGATTCACCATTACTGAGTTGTTTAGGCAGGCTTACCACTAAAACACTTGGTGCTTGATTAGACGTCTGTTGGCTTGCTTCTGAATTGCTTCCTAACTTGATGACAAAATATCTTCCAATCATTTGATGTGGCTTTTAGACCTTGGATAGATAAAATGCCTTCTAGTTAGATTCCTGATTTATCAGCTTCTGTGAACTAGCTTTCTGACAATCAGCTTCGGTATCAAGGTCAAATTCTTGTCTTGAACATTTTTTTTTTGCTAAGTTAATAAGCAAGCGGGATTTCTCCCTCTTTCGAAGGCCACTATGACCTTCTAGAGACTAGACTACAGGCTGGACCTCATTGGATCTATTACCCGCCTAGCACTCTTGTACCTCTGAGACGAGATACCAAAGAAATCCCCTTCGGGGAGATCCCTAATAAGCCTTTTAACGTCTTTGTTAAGGACCTAAGCCTTTTAACGTCTTTGCTAAGGACCTAAGTCTTTTAAGGTCTTGCTAAAGACCATTGTCTTGAGCATTTCGTTATCATCATTCCAAATTTGTCATCCCTAACAACAACCACTAAACAAACAAACAAAACTATTACATAATAGTTGCAATCACTAAAACCAAAATTTAGAAATCTGAAAACTTAGAAAACGTAAATGCAAATAGTAAATCCACTAGGAATAGTAAAAATGAATAGTATTTTAAATAGTAAATCCACTAAGAATAGTAAAAATGAATAGTGTTTTAAATAGTAAGGAAATAGTAAAAGTTATATATATAAATATATCAGTTGATAATAACTAAAAATGAGAGCACCTAATAAGCTTAAGACAATAATAAGAAACAAAATAAAATCTAAAATAATTGCACTCTTACTAATCAAATTTAATACAGATTATAAGGATACTCAAAAAATGTGTAAAAAACTTATTGAAAGAAAATTAATATTTTAATAATATTAATGGAAGATTATAAATTAGAAAGAATTCAAAAGATAGCTAATAAAAATTTAACTTATAATAAAGATATCAATCAACATATTGAAAGCTGTAGAATTAGTATTGATATAATAAATCAAAAAGATGATACAATAAATATATTAAGAAATATGTTAGCAAGAAAAGATAAAGAAATTGGAGAATTAGAAGAAAATTATCTAATAAATAGAAAATAAGAGTTTACAAGAATATTAAGAAAAGATATAGAAATAAAAGAATTAAGAGAAGTTCTTGAAGAACAATATAAATTAATAAATAATTTAATGGAAAAGATAAATAAAAATTAAGAAAAAATACATAATGCTTATTGGACATATCCAAATGCTATAAGAAGAAAGGCAAAAATATTAAAATATTTTTTATCATCTCAGAATAAAGTCAAACAAGATATAGAAAGAATTCAAGAAAAATTAGATACAATAAATTGGACAGATGAAACTTTAATAGAAAGGAAAAGATTATATTTAGAACTAGGAAAAAGGTATGAAATATATAGAATAGACAGGGTAAAAGTAAAATGGTGTAAAGAAGTTCTATTAGAAAAAGCTAATTTAACTGGAAAAAATTAAAAAAACAAATAAAATTATATTCATGAATAAATGAAAATAAATAAATAATTTTAGAGAAGAAATTAATAAAAATAAGGAAACTATAGAAAATACTAAAGAATCAAATTACCAAATGGATGAATATGAAGGAGAAACATCTCAAATATTAAGTTTTAAACGAGAAACATATAGAAAAATACAAAGTGAGACAGAAGAATTAACAATAAAAAAGATTTTTAAATTGCACAAAAACATGAGAATATAATAGATATTACTACAATAAATGGAAGAGCAAAAATTAATCTAATAACTGATGATTTAATAAAAAGAGAATTATCTAAATTATCAAATAAGGAAGTTAACAAGTTAAAAAATATTTATTTTGGAGGAATAGAGTTTACTATAAAAGCATATTTTCAGAAAAATATTGATACCCACATACAAATATATTTTATAGATGATAGAATATGAGGAAGTTTACAACATGCTATAATATCAGTAGTAAAAGGAAATTTAATATATCAAAAATTAAAATTTACAATACAACCTGATTTTAGTATATCATTAAAAGATGAACATAAAGAAAGAGCTTTAACTTTATATTATAAATTAGATGGAATAAATATGCCAAAAGGAAGTAAAGTAATAAGTATAGAAACAAATATGCGATAACAGGAAATCACCATGTTAAAAAATAAATAGAAACATGTACAATTGTACCAAAATTATATCAGGATATATTAGAAAGAATTGAACATAAAGAAGAATCTAGAATAACAATACCAGAAGAAATAAGCATAGATTTTAATAATAGACAAATAGTACCTATACAACGAATTAGGCCAATAATAGAAGGATCTAGGATAAGCTTTAAAAAAGAGCAAAGTTTATCTAGAAGTATATCTAGAAGAATGAATTTAATAAAAAATCCTTATAAAGAAATTGATAAATTAAAAATAAAAACTATTGTATTTAATGGAACATATGCTAAAGAATGTATAACAGAAATAAATACTGGTACAATCAAAAGTTTAGTTGATATAACTGAAAAGATAAATGTGATGCAATAGAGCCACAAATATTAAGTGAACCTAATTCATCAAGAGAATTAATAATAAATAAAAGTATAATGTTAAGAATAAAAATTCAAGATTTAGAATATAGTATAAATTTACTCAAGGAACTTAGAACTTGTAAGGAGCTAAAAAGACTATTTCGGCAATTGGAGTGTTTTCCTACATTTTCCTCTCAAAAAAGAAGGTTAAGAGCAAATATCATATTTAAAGAGGTTGAAGGATTAAAGCATCTATTCATTCTCTTATCTCTTTAACTTTGTAGCTTCCAAGTGTAATAACCCCAAATTTTGGACTTAGTTGAAAATATTTGATGAATAGTAAATGTGATGAATAGTAAATTTGCTGATGGAAAAATTTTTAGACCACCCTATATGGAAGACATGGAATGAATGTTTCGAGGTTATATTATTGATGTATAGGAAGAATAAAAGAATGTAAACGCGATCAGAATTAGGAGATTCCAACTTTAAATTTTAATCACTATTCATCGGACAATCAAGGGTGAATTGATTTGATCGTTTTGAGAAAGTGTGTAGGAGGAGAAATCCATGATCATATCTTAAACCAAGGTGAGAAATCTAGAACCATGTATTAAACCAAGACAATGGAAAGATAAAGGAAGTATCCCCTAGCTTTGGTACAGAGAAACGTTTTTAAAACCACTTGAAACTATCGCGAAACAAAAGCGTAACAAATTATGGATTAGACCTTAACCAAAGGAGGAGTATTATATAAGATCATCAAGTGCATTATATAAGAGGATTGAGGATACAAATGATGACATAAGCATGATGCAGAGGAGTGACATAAGCATGACATAAGGATGACCAAGTGATGGCAAAGTGGTGAATCACCACCTTGTCACCACTTTCACCACCACCACAAGTTCAAAAAGAGGCATGTCATGGGTGACAAGGCTTGCTTATGACCACACAATTATATGGCTGGTAATTAAGAGTAATTAGACCAAACAAAAAGAAAAGAAAAAGCAAGAAAGTATCATCTTCTCCATTTTCTCAGAATTTCTGCCCAGCTTGACCATGGTGGAAAGAAAATTTCATAACTCCAAATCTACTCATGGAATAGGCAAGGTACATTCAAAATTTCATGGTCATAAAATTAGTATAGCATGCTCAAAACCTTGCTCAAAGTTCGGGTGAATAGTAACTCCGAGAATTTACTAACTTGTTCTTGATTTCTTTTGTAAGTTTGAGGATTTTAAGCATAGATCGAGGCTCACTTAAGGCATACAAGCTCTTGTTATTATGTTAAGACTTCAGGAAAGTTATGAACACCATCCACCCTTTTGATTTACTTTGAGTTTTAAGCTTAAGTTAAGTTATGTTTAAGCATGTGTTAGTTCTTGGAGTTTGGGTTATAAATGGCTAAACCTTGATGGTTAATGGTTATGAGTTAATGATTGGTAATGTTCTCATAAATTTTATGGACTGAACTTGAGTGTATAATGATGGATTGATAGCTTGGTTGATGTTATTGGATTATTTGGAGTGTTTTAAACACGGGATTCGCGTTTAAGCGTCGTTACCATGCAGGATTTCACTTAGGAAATTTGGACAGAGATTACGAATACCTTAAAGGCATAACCATAGAGGTTTCTGATCATGAACATGTAGCCTCTGTTCCCTAGTTTGTTTTAGCGAAAGAATCGTATCGTTTCGATTTATGGTTTAGGAGAAACGTCCGTTTTAGTAAAAGCGGTTACGGATAACTAAGTAGTTCATTATATGAACTTTGAGATTGTGATCAAGCCCTTTAAAAATGGAATTGGGTCGAGATATTAATAAGGATATTGGTATGGACAGTTAGGAAAGGAACCTAGAAGGTTTTGTGTTAAAAGGATAATTTTTCGATTTTATAAAAATGTCGGAACCAAAGCTGCGCGAGGAGTAAGTGGTTCTGCACTTCGCCAAAAATCTGCTGCTCTCGGGAATTTCACCCCCTTAGGCAGAAAAACATGTTCAAGCATTTTGTTCTATTCTTTCCCTAGATCGCGCACGCGAAAACGGTGTGTCATTTTGACTAACGGCTCTCGGGAATTTCACCCCCTTAGGCAGAAAAACATGTTCAAGCGTTTTGTTCTATTCTTTCCCTAGATCGCGCACGCGAAAACGGTGTGTCATTTTGACTAACGGTTAAGGAGATATGAGCATTTTAGTGAAAGGCGTGCGAATAGTAACTTTCTGTAGCTCATCCAAGTTTGAGAATACATTTCACCAAGTGAACCCCTGTTTTGAGATCGAAACTTTTATGATAAATATTAAAAATACTCAAGATGATTTTAGAAGTGGTCTCGTATTTAAATACGAGTTTTCGGATATATTAAAAGTGTTAGAGTACGAGTCGCGTAATAGTAACTTTATGAAAAGTCAACTCTAGAGTACTACTTTGACCAACCATTGCGACTAAGATAAAAGGAGTATTTCGAGTCGATTAAAATACGAACCTTGTTGAGGAATAACGTGACTACATGATGTGTTTAACATGTAGTTGACTTTAAATGAGTGTTATGAGCGAATGATTACGTTAGGGGACTGATCGAGTATTTCTTTGTTTATAGATTTACGACAGGACTCGAACCCCTAATACCAAGGACTCAAGGCAAGTTTTCTCATTCCATGCTATGTTTTAAAGTACAATATTCTGATAATATGCATATGATAGATGCATGCTTTCAAATTTAATATATGCATACAATATTATGCATGCTTTCAAACCTCACGTCATATATAGATGTGATGGTATTAACATTGTTGAGTTAAAAAATATGCATATGATAGATGCATGCTAGTTTTCCAACCCTACATCTGATATAAGATGGTGTTGTGATATTTACTGTTTTAAATCGTTAAAAGGACTATGTATTGATGTACGCTTTTGGTTAAAAGCTTTCGTAAGATGGATGGTTTATATGCTATGATTACATTAGATATAAACCGAGGTTTTATAAAGACTCTAAGTATAGAGTACTTGTACGATAGTTTTAAAACTTAGACCGGGAGTTAAAGTATTATTTTGTTTTGATCCTACTGTCAGAAGCTGGAAGGTTCCAGGGACAGTTATATTTTAAAGATTGATTAAATATTCCAATATTATGGGATATTTAAGGTGAGATATTTAAATATTATTATAATAAATATTATTTGAATATTATTTAATTAAGTGAAGTGGACTCAAATGAATGATACGGAGATGAACTAAGTATTTTGTTGATAATAGTTATCATAGTTCGAAGATTGTTCCTTCGAACATTACATGAGTATAAGTGAGAGAATGACGTGAGGACTCATATAGAGTTCGTTAAGTGGACTACCGGAGGTAGTGCCATCGAGGATGGTAAGATTAAAGAGTTTAGTTGAGAACTTAACGGAGGACCGATATGACTATTGAAGATCATCATAATGATGAGAAGGACGTTTAAAATTGTACACGGATTATCAAAGAGATTAAGATAAGACGCGGAGCAGAGTCTCGGTCGCAGCTGAGGTAAGGTCAGAATGGCCAATACCAATGGATAACTTGACTTAGTAAGAACCTAAGTGTTTGTAGTTCATCGTAGTTTGCCACGAGAAGGCAACATATGTGAAGATTGAGACGTTTACAGTCCTTTATGCGATCCGAATTACTAAATTGCGTGGACTAATTAAGGCATTATCTTGCGTGTGAGGTCTAAACCTTGGGAACAACGATTCCACCAGAGTTGGTGTCTTTTCCGTCGATGGGTATTTTGTTACCTAAGAGGGAGACTTTTGCGTACATATAGTACCAGAACGTTATCGTGAGACGAACGCGCTAAATCGAATCGCGAGTATATTTCGTACGATAGGCCATGAGGGCTCAACTCAGAAATGAAAGACATGAAGAATGGATAGCGTGATTCTAATGAAGACACGTATGGTTGCGACAAGCAATGCGACAATCTCAGGACCTACGAGGGATGAGACCTATTGTGGCCTGGGGTTGGATTCGTTCGATAAGATTGGTGATAAGAAATTACACATACGTTAATCGACCTTCATCTTTTGAGGATGTGTTGATGCGGCCGTAGGAGGCCCAATCTCTGGACGATTATCGTGGAATGACAAATATGTTCGAACTCCCGACCTGTCTAAGGACTTGTACGATTTTGAGGTACCGTTGGTTAGTACTGAAGGAATTTACGGATGAGCGGAAGCGTGATATAACAATTATTCCGTAAAAACCATGTATCGCACATATAGAAAAACATATAAAATCTAGATCGAGGGGAATCGTAACCATACCTTGAAAATCGAAGCTTTATAAAATGGATTCTAGCAGTTGCTCCTCAGAGTGTGAAGCACTCTACCGGTATCCACCAAGAATAATCCTTCGATGAAGTTTTTTATAAAACTAAGCTTTTATAAAAATGGAGTTTTTCTTCTTTTGAGAGAGAGAGAGATGAAGAAGAAGAGGGTGGCAACTAGGTTTTCACAAAAACTCAACTTCTTTATAATGAACTATCTCATTCTATTTATAGGGCTCTCCTAGGGTTTTTTAATATATCTTTATATATATATATTAACCCCACATTTTGTCTTATAAAATGCTTTAATAATAATTAAAACTATTTTAATCATTATTTCCTTTTCTAAACTATTTAGAAAATAACTTGCTCTCTCAAAATACCTTCATCAATAAATTAATCTTTTATGGTGTGACCCTGTAGGTTCAATATTAAGCCGGTAGTAGAAATAAATAATAATAATAAACTTTTTATTTATTAATTATATGAATTCTAAAATTCATTAAATATAATTAACTGATTAATTATATTTATTCTACATCGTGAGGGATGCTTCTCAACATATCGCGACTATCCGGATAATATGAATTCACTGCTTAGAATACCAAGAACCTGTCAGTGACTAGTTACAGTACAATCAATTCCTTCTACCCTACAATATCTCGATTAAATACAAGGCATGGATCTCGTGTCAAGCCTATCTAATTTAATCATATGCTTTCCTATTCACTATGCCTAGTTCCGATTAATGCAAATTAGAAACTTCTTTCTAATTTCATTCACTCTGGCCAGAGATTCCTGAACTAGCATAAATGGAATAACATAGGACATTCTCTTCCTTCACTGGAAGGGGCAGATCCTTTATTGATCATTCACTATCTTCGTGCACAAATTCCTATACCCAGAAGAGCACTAATTATTGTCCCTCGAGACTAAGAGCTAAACCAAAGTATAGTTCAATGTACACAAGATGACTATGATGATCTCAAGTCAAAGGACACTTGTACAACCATCACTATATGTACAACTATTGACACATGAGTGAACTCCATTAGTTGTTCAACTGATCGAGTCATGTTCAGTGAACTTATTCCTAATAAGCACCTACATACTAGCTATAGTGTCACCACACAAATGCCTATGAGAACAGACATCCTTCATAGTGAAGCAAGCATAGTATGTACCGTTCTTTGCGGATTAATTAACTACCAATTAATTATCCTACGACCAGGAACTATTTAAGTTTAGAGTTATCATCTTTAAGGTCTCATTATAATGATCTCATCATAATCCATTAAAGCTTTACTCTAAACTATGGATCATCTAATTTAAACACTTTAAATAGATAAAGCCCGTTATAAAACATATTATCATTTTATTAAATTAAACAAACTTGAATCATATTGAACAAAGTATCTCCTAACTCATCATCCATGATTGGATTTAGGACACATGTCTTTCAATCTCCCACTTGTACTAAAACCAATCACCTTGGTATCTCATACACAACTTATCCTAATAGAGAACAAAGCGATTTTCAAATAGCGGTTTAGTAAATGGTCTTTACTATTTTGTTATGGGTGTCAAGTCAATATTGACTTAAACATCTCTACTTTCATCGATCTCATATATCATATGAAAGTGCCGCAACTTGGATCTTGAATCCCTGATTAAACCTAGGTTCCATAGCTTGCGCTACTACCATATGTTGTACCGATACAACAATATAAATCTTATTCTAGGAACCATGTCTAACCAGCGAAAACAGGTTTCGCTATCCAAAGAACCTCCTTTGCAGCTTCACTTATAGCTATATACATATAGTGCTTCCACTACGGAATCAGTTATCTTAAGCTGCTTGGAATTCTTCCAACAAACCGCTCATCCATTCAGAATTAACACTTATTTTGACATGGATTTTCTATCACATTTGTCCTAAGAAAATCATAGTGTTTATAACACTCGATTTTCATTTTGGACCCACCATAATCAAGAAAGATGTCCTTAATTCTTCGAAAGTATTTAAGGACGTTCTTCCAGCTTACTATCGCGCTTCTCAAGGACTAGACTAGTGCCCGCTTATCTCGCCTAGTGAGTTAGCGATCATCAAGTCTTGTATAGTACATCCGGTATTTTGATAGATACATTTGCCGAAGCATAATAAATCTTACTCATACGTCATTTCTCCTCAGATGTCGTAGAAAGACACTATCTTGGAGAAAGTAACTCCATGACTTGACAATTCAAGTAACTTCTTGGAGTTATTTATGCTAAACATCTTAGCATATAAATGATGTACACACTTTGGGTTTAGCCCAACACTTGGTTTATCCTATAAATTATCATTCATATATCATAGGAAGCCATTCCCAAGTCCTTTATAGAGAATATGTTAGATAACCACACTTTGACTAATTTTAGCGTCGATACATCATTCCTTATCATAAGTATGTCACATACATTATTAGGAATGTCATCACGCTCCCACTAACCTTCTTGTAGATCCATGATCCATCATTGTCTTTGATAAAATCAAACTATTTGATTGTCTCATCAAAATAGATGTTCGATCATTGAGAAGCTTGCTTCAATTCATAAATGGATTGTCATGGCTATTAGACCATAGATTTGCTACTCATAGCAATAAATCCCTCTAATTGTGTCAACTACACATCTCTTCAATTTTCCTATCGAGGAGGGTCGACCGTTTGACCATTATTAGATATTATAGTCATTACTAGCCGCAAACGCAAACAAAATCCGAATAGACTTGAGCACTACTTCATGTGAAATTTTTTTTTCATCAAGGTCAATCTCTTTGCTTTGATTGAATCCTTTCACAATAAGCAAGGACTTATAGGTCTTTACCCAGCCAATCACTCCAATCTCCCTTTTATAGACTCACTTGTACCCTTCCGGTTATGACATCTTTAGGTCCTCAACCATAGTCCGTACTTGGTTGATGTACATGGAATCTATATCGGATTTCATGGTACTATGCCATTTCTCCGAGTCATAACTCATAGCTTTAGTATAGGTCATAAGGTCATTATCATATAATTGACACCTCATTGTCATTCTTAATGACAAGGCAGTCAACCTCTCAGGTTGGTGATAAAATATCAAGACCTATACTTAAGCTAACCTACAAAAAGTTATCCTGTTTGAAAATGTTCTTCCTATAGAACCTTTGTAATTTGTGGTGTTTGAACTTAGTAAAGTTCAACCTTCCTCCCACTGAACCCTTCTAGAATGAACAATTCCTCTAAGTAGGCAGTATGTCATACACACTATATTCAGTAGAATATTCAACCAACATCCTTGACTATCATTAGGATATCTCACAAACTTACATTTTGGATCTACCATCTAGCTTATCAAATTAAACATTTTGACATAAGCTAGACATCCCAAATCTTAACAAGTTTAAGACTTGTGTTCCTTGCACTACATATCTCATATGACAACTTAGGAACAGATTAAGAAGATACTATATTCAGCAGATATACTGATATTTATAAAATTCAACTCTAAACATATATTAGAAGATCAATTTAGCTTAACATGAACCGAACGATGTCTAACAAAGTTCGTTCGCTCCTTCGTACATTCCATCTACCTGTAGAATCTCAGGATCTGTCCAACGTGAAGCTTTAAACTTAAGATTTGAGATAACCTCAAAACACTCACTCAAGTGTATATCTTTTTGATCTTATCAAAGAGTCCCAACACTTGTTGTTTTGTTTTGTATTTCATTATTATTCATTTTGAAACACTCCAAAAGATTCAAATTTGTATTGTATCAAATACATATATCTGAATCCGGATCATATCCGTGAATTCTAATGAAGCGTGTGAATCCTTTTCTGGCATGTGTTGTCACTGGTGCACATACAATTATGTGTACTAATTTTAACACTTTTGTTGCTCATTATCTCTCTATTTCAAGAAAATAGAGATATAGTGGTCTTTCGAGTGAGACAAGTTTCGCATGCATAATGTGATTCAATAATCATATGGTTCTTGTAACCCATCACCATGCAACAAGCGAATACTCTTCTCACTCGTGCAAACAAGCCTATAATTCTTTGGATTTCCATTACCTCTATTCCATAGTCCCTATTTCAAAATGAGAAGTTTCAGTCCCACTAAATTTCTCTAATTCTTCAACTCTACAAGACAACTCTTGTAGTTGATCTTCCAATAACCCACCTTTGATAGGTGGCAACAAACTCTTTTTCTTTTGGAGTCAAACTTAGCCTTTGACTAATTATGTTATCACTCACTAACAAACTTCTTCTTGATGGTATGGTTCATCTCCCACTACTTGATTCCAGAACCCTTACCAGTCTGAAGAACAAAGCTCTCTAAGAAGGAAATACGTCTCAACAATCTTTAACATGAAGTAGATTTCAGACAATCTGATATCCAACCTTTTCATGTAAAAGTTCACAACAAATTTGCGAATTCGTATTCGGAAGCTAATTCAAGATCATATCTCGACTTAGCTTCCATCTATGACAAAATCAACCTACCCTAGACGATCAATCAAATTGATTGTCTTGAGTCTATGATTATTCATAGATCAACCCTCAGCATAACTATTATGGAATAGCTCATTCGATATCCTATATTGAATCGTCTTATTTATCACATTCTACAACTCTTATAGAAGCAACAAGGTAGCCCTGGATGTCCTTGTGCTCATACTGTTTGCACAGTCTCAAGCTCATAGACATCAGTTTGGTTTAATTTGCAACATTTGAATTATTAGACCTCTTGCACTTGGTCTCATACACATCTCCATGTGCATCACAAATAAGACACTTTGTATTAACGAGTTAAACATTTCGTCAAACTTTTCATTCTTGAGAACATTTCTCAAGTTTCAAAGTTCATCAGCATATTCGGGATAAGTCAACGTGTTATTCTACTACGATGTCTGATAGTGCAGAAATTATAGTATATATATAATTCTATTAGTGAATACACATAACTACTAAGTAAATATTCAATTTTATTCTTACAACACCATATAAAATGGGTCTTTATTCATTGGTGGCTCCCACTATTTTATTTAAGTTATACAACCCTCTATATGTATAACTAAACATTCATAATGTTAGTGAGAATAAGGATCCTATTTTCCATCACACCACCTCGGCTGTGGCACGAAACACAATGTGATGTTCCATAGGAAGACAACTCTTGTCAACTACATCTCATGTTATTCCTTATTATCTTTTAGCCTCTTGAATCATTGAGTCTCGGCTGTGGCACGACTCACTCAATATTCTAAGTCAAGTCAAACCCAACATCTTGCATAATTAAATTAGAATTCCAAAAGCCCACGGCTGTAGCACGTAACGACAATTGAAACCTAATTTCTCATACACATCTCATGTGATAGACAATCATCTCTTAATCTCAAAACAAAGCCCTCGGCTGTAGCACGAAACGACAATGTCTCAATATAAGAACTCTACTTGCTATTATATTGGAAGGTTATGACCGACACAAGCCCGTTGTGCCATTGGCCATTTAATACTTGATATAAATTTTAATTAAGAGGGATTATATTATGTTGCAACCATAATCATATTAATAGGAGATTCTCTTTTTCTTGAACAAAATACAATTATGATATTTAAATGAAAAATTCCCAGTGTGTTGGAGGGGTCACATCGGTCCCGCTTAAAACCCAACGGCCTAGACAGAAATTTTCATTTTCAACATCAAAAGAGTATTTCCCTCTATGTTTCATAAACATAAGAATCTCATGGTTGTACTCATAATATTATTGTTAAGGCAAGAAACGATTCATATTCTAGATTTTCTAGAGCACGTCTTATTTTGATTTAAGTTCACCTAAATCTATCATCGCATGGTAAATATAGGCATATATCTCATATATAAAAATAAATAAACAAGTAAGCATGCAAGTAATATCATGTCATACAATGATATAACGATGTATGGATTTATTATAGTATTTAAAAGCAATTAAAACAATTAGTACATGCTTTAAAACATTTCCGGGAATATAAACAGTTCCAAACTTTTATATAAAAAATATTTGACCACTCCATTAGATCCGTCTCGAAAAAACGAATCCAACGCTATATTGCACGCCCAAAACGGAGTTACCAAACTCCCAAAAAATCAAATTTAATGTGGACAGAGGGGATGTAACGCATTACTGGAATGCGTTACATCCCTGTAACACATTCCCCGAATGCGTTACCCCCCCTTCCTAGCATTTGCGCGCCACGCGCGCGCGCGGAGCAGCAGAGGAACAGTATTTTTTTTTCTTTTTTTAATTTGTAACTCCTCTAGCTTTGTAACTCCTTAGCCATCAATGCCTTTATTGTTATTTATTAATTTATTTTCATATTAATAAATTAAGTAACAATTAATTAATAAATTATTAAAAAAAGCAAAATAATATGATTTCTGAAATCAAACAAAAGCAAAATAAGCAAGTATCTATGGGGTCCTTGTGCAAATTTTAATTCATATATTTCAACATGCATAATTATTTTATGAATTTTAATTAAAACAATTTTAAAAAATTCATAACAAATAATCTACACATCACAAAATTATGAAAAAAATACCTAGATGATCCACAACACTTTTAGAACCAAGATCAATGGTCAAAATCTCATGCAAACAATATTTCGAATTAATTCATAATTAAATCTAAATATACTTGCAAAAATCATAATAAATCCATACATGCATAAAAAAATCTGAAATTTTTTATATGAATCTCTATATGCAAAACCTCGCTCTGATACCATTGAAGGAATTTACGGATGAGCGGAAGCATGATATAACAATTATTCCGTAAAAACCATGTATCGCACATATAGAAAAACATATAAAATCTAGATCGAGGGGAATCGTAACCATACCTTGAAAATCGAAGCTTTATAAAATGGATTCTAGCAGTTGCTCCTCAGAGTGTGAAGCACTCTACCGGTATCCACCAAGAATAATCCTTCGATGAAGTTTTTTATAAAACTAAGCTTTTATAAAAATGGAGTTTTTCTTCTTTTGAGAGAGAGATGAAGAAGAAGAGGGTGGCAACTAGGTTTTCACAAAAACTCAAGTTCTTTAGAATAAACTATCTCATTCTATTTATAGGGCTCTCCTAGGGTTTTTTAATATATCTTTATATATATATATATTAACCCCACATTTTGTCTTATAAAATGCTTTAATAATAATTAAAACTATTTTAATCATTATTTCCTTTTCTAAACTATTTAGAAAATAACTTGCTCTCTCAAAATACCTTCATCAATAAATTAATCTTTTATGGTGTGACCCTGTAGGTTCAATATTAAGACGGTAGTAGAAATAAATAATAATAATAAACTTTTTATTTATTAATTATATGAATTCTAAAATTCATTAAATATAATTAACTGATTAATTATATTTATTCTACATCGTGAGGGATGTTTCTCAACATATCGCGACTATCCAGATAATATGAATTCACTGCTTAGAATACCAAGAACCTGTCAGTGACTAGTTACAGTACAATCAATTCCTTCTACCCTACAATATCCCGATTAAATACAAGGCATGGATCTCGTGTCAAACCTATCTAATTTAATCATATGCTTTCCTATTCACTATGCCTAGTTCCGATTAATGCAAATTAGAAACTTCTTTCTAATTTCATTCACTCTGGCCAGAGATTCCTGAACTAGCATAAATGGAATAACATAGGACATTCTCTTCCTTCACTGGAAGGGGCAGATCCTTTATTGATCATTCACTATCTTCGTGCACAAATTCCTATACCCAGATGAGCACTAATTATTGTCCCTCGAGACTAAGAGCTAAACCAAAGTATAGTTCAGTGTACACAAGATGACTATGATGATCTCAAGTCAAAGGACACTTGTACAACCATCACTATATGAACAACTACTGACACATGAGTGAACTCCATTAGTTTTTCAACTGATCGAGTCATGTTCAGTGAACTTATTCCTAATAAGCACCTACATACTAGCTATAGTGTCACCACACAAATGCCTATGAGAACAGACATCCTTCATAGTGAAGCAAGCATAGTATGTACCGTTCTTTGCGGATTAATTAACTACCAATTAATTATCCTACGACCAGGAACTATTTAAGTTTAGAGTTATCATCTTTAAGGTCTCATTATAATGATCTCATCATAATCCATTAAAGCTTTACTCTAAACTATGGATCATCTAATTTAAACACTTTAAATAGATAAAGCCCGTTATAAAACATATTACCATTTTATTAAATTAAACAAACTTGAATCAGATTGAACAAAGTATCTCCTAACTCATCATCCATGATTGGATTTAGGACACACGTCTTTCAAGTACCTTAAGCCATGAAGGCAGAAAGATAAGATCATCCTCGTACGGGTGATGTTAGAAACTATGATGACCATTGACTTTTGGTATCTACTTGCTGGTGCACTACTCAATCTAAAACCATTCATGCCCGTGTTACCTTGAATAGTTCATGTCAGGTAACCTTTCTAATTTCCTACTTCAACTTGGGATGCAACCAACTATTGTTAAGTATTCATCTTATTTCTTCATATTTGGACTCCTCAGTCGAGTTCATAAATATCTAGCTATGTGTTTAAAAGATAGATGATGTATATTTCAGAGACTACTCGTGAATTCTTTTCTTCTATTAAGGAGAGATTTGCACATCAGACGTTGAAATCGTAGAAAGGATATCAATTTGATATTGATATTCCGAATTCAATTCTATCGGAGAATTTGACAAAGTTTATGTACGGAGACACCTTGGGTGGACCGTTTCACTGATGAGGAATGTTTGATGGGAGGTTATCGATTGTTCCGATACCAAGAACTTTCTATTCAGACCTTATATTCTATTCAAGGGTTATAATTACCATGTTCGTCCCAAACTTATTTACTCTTCTTTTCAATTCATTATCCGAGTAGTCAAAATTTTGTTTTCTTTCTTTCTTCGGCTACGATGTCGAGATTTTGTACTAGTAGATTGAAAATGGCTAATTGCATGTGCCATAATGAGTGACTAGTTAGTTGTTCTAACTAGTTGAAATTTTAATGATATGATGAAAATCTAGCTAATCATCCTAGCTAGATGCTGCATCCCAAACTAATCGAACTAGCAAATTTTGTTCAGCTAGTTGTTAATGTTTATTGAAATGAACTAGTTATTGTATCACTAAGTTCAACTTTCGGTCAAATTTATATAAGTGAATTCACGATGCTTTGTATGCAGTGAAGTATGGTGGGAAGATTTTCAAACGATAATTTGATTGAGACCTAACCAGGTCGCCCCCTCAGCGAGAATTTTTACAAAGTTTTTTTTATATATATAAATCATTCTGTTGCTTGAAGTATTCTTGGTGCCATGCAAGTATTTTCCTTAGTATTTGGAAAAGTAGAGTGTTGAAACTGAGAGCTAAAACGAATGAGTACGATAAGTTATGAATCGAGGATTACGGAAATTGCCAAGGTTTGTTTCACAGGATGCGAATTCAGAATAACGGAGTGTTCGAAACGACTGATTATGTTACCTTGGTTAATGAAACGATTGTGATAGAAAGAAGGTAAGAATTCAGATTGTCGGACGAGGGAACGATTGATCTCGAAGGATGTGAAACTTGTTTAGCGGCTGTGATGGATACGAAACGGGAAGTACCCAGTGTACATAATATACCTGTTGTCAACAAATTCGAGGATGTATTTCCAGAAGATCTCCCAGGATTACCACTCGATAGAGAAATAAAGTCTGCTATAGAATTAGCTCCAAGAACGGCGCCAGTTTCGAAGGCCCCGTACCGACTAGCTCCAGTCGAGATGAAGAAATTAGTCGCTCAATTGTAAGAATTGTTAGGGAAAGGAATGATAAGACCAATTGCGTCACCGTGGGATGCACCCGTGTTATTGGTGAAGAAAAAGGACGGCAGCATGAGGCTGTGCATAGAGTATCGAAAGCTGAATATGCTAATTGTTAAGAATGAATACCCCTGCCAAGGATCGGTGATTTGATCGATCGGCAGCACGATGCAGTTAAATTCTCGAAGATTGATTTGAGAACTGGATACCACCAGTTGAATATTAAACCCGAGGACGTAACCAAGACTGCGTTTCGCACCAAGAATGGACACTACGAGTTTTTAGTAATTTCGTTTGGGCTGACGAATGCCCTTGCAGCTTTCATGGACGTGCTGAATAAACTTTTCAAGAAGTATTTGGATAAGTGTGTCATAGTGACATCGACAATATTTTGGTTTACCTCAAAGACCAAGGAAGAACACGCAGAATGTTTGAGGATAGTGTTAGAGACACTGCGAAGAGAAAAGTCATATGTCAAGTTCTCAAAGTGTGAGCTTTGGCTAAGGGAAGTACAATTTTAGGACATATGATCAACAGTGAAGAGGTGCTGGCTAACCCCGCTAAGATAAAAGTTGTTTCGAATTGGGAAAGACCAACCACACCAACTGAGGTGAGAAGTTTTGTAGGCTTAGCCGAGTATTATCAGAGGTTGTGCAAGATTTTGCTGGAATGGCAGCCCCACTGACCCGACTTACTCGAAAGACTGAAAAGTTGAATGGATCGAGAAATGTGAGAAAAGTTTCCGGGAATTAAAGAAGAGACTAGTCATTGTCCTGTGCTGGTACTGCCAGACGGGAAGGGAGATTGTATGATCTATAGCGACGCATCGCATAAAGAAGTAGGGTGTGTGCTTATACAGCACGGAAAGGTAATTACGTATGCATCCAGGCAATTAAACGAATATGAATTTAGATACCCTACGCTTGACTTAGAATGGGCAGCGATAGTTTTCGCTTTAAAGTTTTGGAGGCACTAATTGTATGGAAAGAAGTGCGAGATTTATACCAATCATAAGAGCATTAGATACACTTTCCCAGAAAGAACTTACCATGAGGATTGAAAAGGTAGCTAAGGCTGATCAAGGATTATGACGGTGGGATCCTTTACCACCCAGGGAAGGCCAATGTGGTGGCCAATGCCCTTAGTCTGAGAGATTTAAGATGATAACATCGTTGGATTAAGTTAATCCAAGGATTTAAGAAAATGTAAATTGAGGTTAAGATAACCGGAAATGGTATTGAGAGACTAGTTGAGATTGCAATACAACCGTAATTGCTGCAGGAAATCAAGTTATGTCAAGAGCGAATGACGAGTAAAGGTAGGAAGTCAATGTTGGAGAAAGCATTAAAGACTGAGAAAGATAATAAAGGAATCATAAGGTATTTTTACCAAGTTGGGATTCCTAATGATCGAGAGATAAAGGATGCTAATTTTCAGAAAGACTAATAAGAGGAACTGAAAGGATGAAGTTTGAAGTTAAGAGTACAACAAGGATTATTTAAAAGTCCTGATTGAGCCTGAATAAATTAAGGAATAAAGATCTGTCATAAAGAGACAGCTACGCGGAGAGTACCAAAAAGGTAAAGAAAGTTAAGGCAATGTTATTGTTGGACGGATAAATAAAAGGATTTATCGATTTATAAACAAATATTGGATATGTCAGAAAATGAAGGCAGAACAAAGACCTAGTTGACTATCACCGTTAGTGGAGATTCCTGATTAGGAATGTAATTTTACTATAATGGATTTTGTGATAGGATCAACAAGAATCGAGTCGGACTATGACGTCAATTGAGCTATAATTGATGGATCAAATGGGTCTACTCATATTTTGTTTTTAGCAAGAGATCTTAAATCAAAGAGTTGCGAAAGAGATAATTGGGTGACGTGGAGTTCCAGTCACCATCGTGTCAGATAAGAACCAATGCTTGAACTCCCGATTCGGGAGGAGTTTTCCAAACATGTTTGGCAACGAGTTTGAGTGCAAGCACTACGTAGGATCCGTAGACCGACGGACCAACCGGAAGAAACATTTTAGAGAACCGAAGTTATGGTAAGCGTTGTACCGTCGACTGCAAGAGTAGTCGGATGTTGATAGAAAATGGGTGTATAAGAGTACAACCAGAATTGGTGTATATAAAGCGTTCGGTAGATATCACAGACCGGAATGAGTAAGTGTTGTAAGGAACCAGAGGGTTGAAGAGTCAACCTGGAAACTGGAAGATTCCTATATTGAAATAGTAACCTCGGCTATTTTCTTAGATTCCGGGACGGAATCCTTTTAAGAAGGGGAGACTGTAATAACCCCAAATTTTGGACTTAGTTAAAAAAATTTGATGAATAGTAAATTTGCTGATGGAAAATTTTTCAGACCACCCTATATGGAAGGCATGGAATGAATGTTTCGAGGTTATATTATTGATGTATAGGAAGAATAAAAGAATGTAAACGCGATCAGAATCAGGAGATTCCAACTTTAAATTTTGATCACTATTCACCGGACAATCAAGGGTGAATTGATTTGATCTTTTTGAGAAAGTGTGTAGGAGGAGAAATCCATGATCATATCTTAAACCAAGGTGAGAAATCTAGAACCATGTATTAAACCAAGACAATGGAAAGATAAATGAAGTATCCCCTAGCTTTGGTACAGAGAAACGTTTTTAAAATCACTTGAAACTATCGCGAAACAAAAGCGTAACAAATTATGGATTAGACCTTAACCAAAGGAGGAGTGTTATATAATATCATCAAGTTCATTATATAAGAGGATTGAGGATACAAATGATGACATAAGTATGATGCAGAGGAGTGACATAAGCATGACATAAGGATGACCAAGTGATGACAAAGTGGTGAATCACCACCTTGTCACCACTTTCACCACCACCACAAGTTCAAAAAGAGGCATGTCATGGATGACAAGGCTTGCTTATGACCACACAATTATATGGCTGGTAATTAAGAGTAATTAGACCAAACAAAAAGAAAAGAAAAAGCAAGAAAGTATCATCTTCTCCTTTTTCTCAGAATTTCTGCCCAGCTTGACCATGGTGGAAAGAAAATTTCATAACTCCAACTCTACTCATCCTAAAATCGCCAAAGTTTGACCAACGCTTCCTCATGGCATAGGAAAGGTACGTTCAAAATTGCATGGTCATCCAATTAGTATAGCATGCTCAAATCCTTGCTCAAAGTTCGGGTGAATAGTAACTCCGAGAATTTACTAACTTGTTCTTGATTTCTTTTGTAAGTTTGACGATTTTAAGCATAGATCGAGGCTCACTTAAGGCTTACAAGCTCTTGTTATTATGTTAAGACTTCAAGAAAGTTATGAACACCATCCACCCTTTTGATTTACTTTGAGTTTTAAGCTTAAGTTAAGTTATGTTTAAGCATGTGTTAGTTCTTGGAGTTTGGGTTATAAATGGCTAAACCTTGATGGTTAATGGTTATGAGTTGATGATTGGTAATGTTCTCATAAATTTTATGGACTGACCTTGAGTGTATAATGATGGATTGATGGCTTGGTTGATGTTATTGGATTATTTGGAGTGTTTTAAACACGGGATTCGCGTTTAAGCGTCGTTACCATGCCGGATTTCACTTAGGAAATTCGGACAGAGATTACGAATACCTTAAAGGCATAACCATAGAGGTTTCTGACCATGAACATGTAGCCTCTGTTCCCTAGTTTGTTTTAGCGAAAGAATCGTATCGTTTCGATTTACGGTTTAGGAGAAGCGTCCGTTTTAGTAAAAGAGGTTACGGGTAACTAAGTAGTTCATTGTATGAACTTTGAGATTGTGATCAAGCCCTTTAAAAATGGAATTGGGTTGAGATATTAATAAGGATATTGGTATGGACAGTTAGGAAAGGAACCTAGAAGGTTTTGTGTTAAAAAGATAATTTTTCGATTTTATAAAAATGTCGGAACCAAAGCTGCGCGAGGAGTAAGTGGTTCTGCACTTCACTGCCAAATATCTGCTGCTCTCGGGAATTTCACCCCTTAGGCAGAAAAACATGTTCAAGAATTTTGTTCTATTCTTTTCCTAGATCGCGAACGCGAAAACGGTGTGTCATTTTGACTAACGGTTAAGGAGATATGAGCGTTTTAGTGAAAGGCGTGCGAATAGTAACTTTTCGTAGCTCATCCAAGTTTGAGAATACATTTCACCAAGTGAAACCCCTGTTTTGAGATCGAAACTTTTATGATAAATATTAAAAATACTCAAGATGATTTTAGAAGTGGTCTCGTATTTAAATACGAGTTTTCGGATATATTAAAAGTGTTAGAGTACGAGTCGCGTAATAGTAACTTTATGAAAAGTCAACTCTAGAGTACTACTTTGACCAACCATTGCGACTAAGATAAAAGGAGTATTTCGAGTCGATTAAAATACGAACCTTGTTGAGGAATAACGTGACTACATGATGTGTCTAACATATAGTTGACTTTAAATGAGTGTTATGAGCGAATGATTACGTTAGGGGACTGATCGAGTATTTCTTTGTTTATAGATTTGCGACAAGACTCGAACCCCTAATACCAAGGACTCAAGGCAAGTTTTCTCATTCCATGCTATGTTTCAAAGTACAGTATTCTGATAATATGCATATGATAGATGCATGCTTTCAAATGTAATATATGCATACAATATTATGCATGCTTTCAAACCTCACGTCATATATAGATGTGATGGTATTAACATTATTGAGATGAAAAATATGCATATGATAGATGCATGCTAGTTTTCCAACCCTACATCTGATATAAGATGCTGTTGTGATATATACTGTTTTAAATCGTTAAAAGGACTATGTATTGATGTGCGCTTTTGGTTAAAAGCTTTTGTAAGATGGATGGTTTATATGCTATGATTACATTATATATAAACTGAGGTTTTATAAAGACTCTAAGTATAGAGTACTTGTACGATAGTTTTAAAATTTAGACCGGGAGTTAAAGTATTATTTTGTTTTGATCCTACTGTCAGAAGCTGGAAGGTTCCAGGGACAGTTATATTTTAAAGATTTATTAAATATTCCAATATTATGGGATATTTAAGGTGATATATTTAAATATTATTATAATAAATATTATTTGAATATTATTTAATTAAGTGAAGTGGACTCAAATGAATGATACGGAGATGAACTAAGTATTTTGTTGATAATAGTTATCATAGTTCGAAGATTGTTCCTTCGAACATTATATGAGTAAAGATTTTTCATGTTATTAAGGGGACTTGTTAGTGCAGGGATCATTGTATATGATGCACTAACAGATGTGACCGGATTGGTTAGTGTACTATTGCAACTAGATTGCGGTCGACTTGAATGTCGTTACTGTGGATTGAGAATACCGGATAAGCGGTAAACCTGCGTAAGTGACCGTATCTAGTCGGTCCAGCCATTTTATTTCTGGCCCATGTGCTGCCAAAGGATGATTGACAAGTTCGAAAAGTGTTCTTGCAACATCAAGACAAGTTTGAAAAGTCATTCTTGTCATGGTCAGGTTGGAAAAGTGTTCTTGGCCTGGTCAAGTTCGAAAAGTGTTCTTGTCCATCTACTAGTAGTAAAAAGGTCCCTCGGAAGGACATGATTGAAGCGACTGATCATCGTTTAATCATATCCAATGGCTTGAAAGTCCCAGTCCCCCGGATAAGATAATAATGAAAATATTTTAAAAGTGAATTGTTTCAGATAAATGCTGTTAATAAATAGAGTAACTAATTGTGTTATATCTACAACAGATTGAACTGTTAAGATTGATTGATATTGAAACAGCTTGGAGGCTGATGTTGATTGTTGAAAGAGTGATTGGGTAATTGTTGTTATTAAACTGTAGTTACAATAAATCCTTGCAACTTCATCTTTTATTTTATGAGTTATGACTCTGATAAAACCTTACTCAGATTATATATGCATAAGTGGATTTTGGGTTACAGAAACATTATATTAATTTTCCTCGTAACTTCATCCTTTATGTTATACTAGTCTCTTATCCGTTTAATGCATAACATGTGGTTATAAAGATATTTTCGAACTGTGTATATGTTGAGAAGTCATTTAAGATATACAGTATATTGAATTGTATAGTATTTTGAATCAATGGATGGGTTTAAGCCTTGATTCCAATATTAATATCTATTTTAAAAAGAGATGTTTTGAGACTTGGTTTATCATCTTGATACCAAGGATCCCTAAAAGGATTTACGAAAAGTATTTGAGTATGATTATAAATCATACGGTATTTTGAACGATATACTATTTTGGGGATAAACCCTAGTAGTTTTAAACATGGATCCCATATGGATTATCTTCCTAAAAGGTTTAAAGATTTAAACTGGGATAGATTTCTTGCTGAGCACTATTAGCTCATTCTTGCTTTATTAAATCTTTCAGCATGAAGAAAACATTGCCGATTCACATCGTGTTACGAGAGCAAGGGAATGGAGAGACCACCCTTGAGTTAGTTCAGCAAGATGGATACTGTCGGATTTAGCAGAACAACTGTAGACTGAGTTAGTAAGAATTGTTTTCGAATAGGTTTGTATTATTAAACCTTGTATAGAATTGTGAGGTATATTATTTTAACTTCAGGTAGAGGTTGTAAATGATAGATGAGATCCTGGATAGTACATTTGATTTGTAATAACAAATGTTACTTATTGTTGCTCATTTCCAAGGCTATAACTTGTGTGTGTGTGCGTAAGTGATTGGGGTCTTTTGGAGTTATATTATTAGAATGTTGTAAGTAATGCAGGTATTATATAATTGATGGAGCGTGACAACCCAGATTCCTGACCCCGGATCTGGGGGTGTTACACCAAGTTCCAGTAATTATATTTCATTCAATCAATGTCAATTAATTTTTTTTTAAATTTACCAGACCTGCTAATAATTTTGCCACCATACGTAACCTTTCTATCCAGATTACTTAAATGTTGTATTTCTGTGATATCCTGGATTTTTTTAGTAATTTTAATAGATTAAAATTTGCTAGAAATTAGAATTAGAAGTGGATTAAAACTAAGATTATTATCTAATTTGACTTTAAAATAAAAATGGATTAATGAATCTTTTAATTTATTTGGGCTTTAGTTTAATTGAATAGTTTTGGTTGACCCAAATTAATTGAAATTGACCAATACATAGCTAGATTCAAGCGTGAAAAAAGAGAGGATAAAACCCTCGCAAACAGTCGGGTTAAAAAAAATGCCAAGAGAGAGAGACACCGAGAGAGAGAGGGAAAAAGAGAGAGGAGAAGAAGAATATGAAAGGAGAAGGTCTCATAACAAGCTTAAAAAAAGGATAATGATTCTTTAATTCTCTTGTTATTCGTGTTAATTCACGTGTATGATATTGATATTTGATTTGTTTTGATTATGTTAAGGATCTTTGGCTGTGTTAGATCAGAATTCAATGATCGTCAGGAGCTAGACTCAACTGATCAGGATTGCTGACGTCATCAGGATTACATGGTCGTCAGGATCAGAATGCATATCAGGACTGGGATCAGGACTGGGATCAGGATTGATCATCAGGACTGGAAGCTGATCAGGATTCCTACTTCGAGTTATATTTGGAGTCTAGTTAAACATGGAAGTTTATTCTGTCGGTTCCTGGTTTGTAGTATGTAGCTATCAATTATAGATAGGTTTCAATCTTTGTAATTGATTAGGACTTATCATTGATAGAGAAGCTGTGTAGTATATAAACACAGTCTTGGTTTCGATTTATGTATTCGGTAGTGAAGCGAATCAAGATAGAAGCTCTTAAGAACATAGAATTTCTTGAGAGAGTTTTTGTAAGCTAGAAGCTCTCAAGAACATCAGAATTTCTTGAGAGAGTTTGTAACAGTTTTATATCAGATTTAATAAAGCTGTTATCTTTCTTTCATATTTGTGATATATACATTAAGAAGTCGATTATCTTATACTATTGTATTCAACCCCCCTTCTACAATAGATTATTACTGGGCAACAATTGGTATCAGAGCAAACTGATTTAATTCTGAATCAGATACGATCTAAAGATGTCGACAACCAAGTATGAAAGCATGAAGATTCCCATCTTGAAGAAATCAGAATATCCAACATGGAGGGTAAAGATGCTGATGTACCTGGAGGCTATGGATCCTGACTATTTGGACAGGATTCGTGATGGACCATATATTCCTACACGAATTGTAGAACGAACAGATACAGTACCTGAACATTATGTGGTCAAGGCTAAAAGTGAATGGACTCTAGAAGAAAAAGCTCATGTACTCAGGGAACCAAAGATAAAGAATATCTTACACAGTAGTCTTGATGCTGTCATGTCAAACAGAGTGATTGCATGCAAGTCTTCAAAAGAAATCTGGGATACTTTGGAAACTCAGTGCCAGGGATCTGCATCTGTCAAGAAAAACAGAAGGGCTCTTTTGATTCAAGAATATGAACAATTTGATGCAAGACCCGATATAACGACTCAGAAAAACGCTTGTACAATATTAATATGTAATAATATTTGAGTTCTATGATATGTGAATATTGTGTGAAGAGTATATATGTGAAAATGTGATAATTAGATGTTTACTTGGTGAATGGTATGGATTAAAATACTTGTGTATGCTTTTAAATGCATTTTATGTGAATTTCTTATTAAAAATTAGTTCTTTTGACCTTCCGGGAATTTTATAAAATCATCGGAGACTCTTTTTATTGTGAAATCTTTTTCACAACCTTTAGTTTATATTCTAGTATTTTCGAAAATTAGTGGAGGAATTTAGTTTTGGCTTTAAGGATTTAAAACTGATTTTATGAGTTAAATGTCACTTATGTGATCAAAACTTTGAAAATTCCTATTTAATTCAATTTTGATCATAAAAATATTTTAAAAATATGTGTGAGCTTTTAAATTCGTATTCTTTGTTTTAAAAATAAAATTGTGATTTTTAAACATTATCTTCATTTTATTTCGAATTATAGAAAGGCATTTAAGTTTGTTTTAGTTATTAAAAATCAGATTTTGGAATTAGCAAGTTACTAAAATACCCCTGGGCTTATAAAACCCTGCACCCATTTTCCCCTTTCTCCACTTTGCCGTTCATCACTCTCTCTTCTCTCTCTCGGCTATATCTCTCTCGATTGTCTCTGTAAAAATCTCTCTCATTCTCTCGATTTTATTGATGATTATGAATATACATACATATATATATGTAATCGTGTGTGTATGTATGTGTATGGCCGTGCGTGTGTGTGTGTTCGTGTGTGTATCAGTTGCATGCAAAAAGGGGTTTGGCGATTTTGATTTCATTCAACTCTGAAACCTTTGTTTTGTGATGTTTGGGTGTTAAAGAGATTGTTTGGATTATTATTGGTGAGGTTGTGAAGGAAACCCGATTTTTCCGGGCACCTCCGACCATGCCGCCGTCGGCAATGAGCTCCGGCGAGCCGACGGGGACGATGATGATGCTTTTGAGTCCGATTATTGTATTAATAGCTATGTTTAGTTAAGATTTTGATTTGCATGTTGAGAAATCGAATTGCATGTGCCTATTTCGATTTTTCCCCTTTTTATAAATTCGGTTTGAAAACTTGGTTATGTGATGTTTGATTGTTAATCTCGGTTTATAGTGAATGCATGTCGAATTAATGGTGTTAAGTTTGGTTAGTTTGAAATTTTGATGTTAAAGGTTTTGATTTGGAGATTGTTGTGAAATTCAAAGTATAGGTATTGTTAGTTGTGGTATTTTCTAATTGCATGTATAAGTTTTGAGAAATTTCTTGAGTACTCTTCCTTAAGGTTCTGATTTGTTAGTGTTGGGTGTGATTAATTGATGATTAGTTGTGGTAGGGATTATAATGGTGGAATGGTGTTATGTTGACATACATCATGCTGAAATTTTCCAGAAAGCTGTCTGCGTGTTCTGTTTTGACTGATTGCATAATGTTGCTGCCTGTTTTAGACAGAGAGTCTAGGAGCTAACTGTTCTAAATTGAATCTAGTTTGTGCACGCGCTAACCTTGTATCGATAGGTATTGCGAATAAAAAGTTATACTTGTTTTACTAAAAGTTGCGCAGCAGGGATTTTCTGTGCTTTAGTACCTACTTTATACAGTTCGTTTTTAAACTAAATACATTATTCTGAAGTTGCAATTTTAATGCTAAGTTGAGTTAGTAATCAGGAAGTAGCCTGTCAAATTTGGTAATTGTTTGATTAGTTTTGGAATTATGAAAAATGTTTTAGTAAAGTATGCGCAGTTGATTTTTCTGCTTTTTGAGATGAAACATTGTTATAAAAAAATGTTAAGGATATGGTTGGCATGACTAAATTGATTTAAGGGATACCAAGTGTGGTATGATTTGAAAGATATGTTATCATATATATATATATATGTATAAGGAGCATGTTATGTGTATTTAGATGACGATGTGAGTTATTTGGTTGATTGCCTATTACGTGGTTATAATTGTTTTGAGGTATAACTATTATGTGTTTACGCGTTTAGGATGCGTTGGGTAGTTTAGAATAAAGGATTAGAATCTTAGAGAAGCATTCTAAGATAGAAAATACTCTTTTGTAGAGTCCAAGGAAGTGGAACTTAGAGAGTTCAAGGAAGTGGAACTTAGAGACAAAGGAAAGACTAAGGTGGAGAATCAGTGATTGTTCATTACCCTTTTTAGCTACCTAAGGCAAGTAATCCAAACTTGCTTTCGTATTTCGATTCCATTGTTTCATTTTGACACATATGAATTGTTATCTTGCCTTGATATACCTTTAATTCCGAAAACACTTATTGTTCATTGATAACCCTTACCTTTGTTCATATATACCATGTTGAACTGTATACCATGCTTTGTTTAGTTCTTGATCCTTAAACCTTTATACCATGTTCATATCCATGAATTGAAACCTGATAACTTATAATTCTATAACCTGAACTTGATCATATACTTATGCATTCCCTTTTTATACCTGAAAGTGAATACACCTAACTCTTATTCTAGTACATTTCCAGAACAGACCCGATGATAAAAATTTCTGATATTCCACTAATAGAAATCCAGAGTGTTTTGATTGAACTTATCTGATTTCCAAAGGACTTCTTTATATCTGAAAATGTTTTAAAAAGGAATAAGGTTTAGACTCATTTAAATTCTGATTTATGGTTTCCACGGATTCCTAAGATTGGAGGCGTAAGAGGCCGAGTAACGCCGGTCCAGCACTTTTTAATTATAATAAATGGACTAGGGATGGACTAGTCTAAAGGCCAATGTGTTGCCTAATGGGACCCAATACAAGGACCAGAGGGACTGTGTGTCCGGTATGGGGACTTTACGTGGCTGATCACCCGTATTGTCTGGTGTGTTGTGAAAAATCTCCAAAATTACTTATTGTTTTCTTGAAACGGATATCTTGAAAATGAAATTGGTTTACCCTTTGAAATTGCATATTTATGCCATTGTTCCAATATATCCTTAATATGGATTCTGCTAAAACCATGCCATATATATTGATGTTGGAAACTGTTTTGAAGCTATATATTCAATTCATTGTTTTGATAATCCCATTGATACGGATTTTGCTATACCCATGTCATACATATTGATATTGAAACTGTTTCCCAGTGGATAACTGTTTGGTCATATTATTACTTGATGGGCATTTGGCTCATTCTTTTTCCCTATTCTAACCCACAGTGAAACGAGAAGATGGTACATACATTTCAGACAGCTAGGAAGTCTTCCTATAGGGTTGTTTTTGGGATGCCAGCTCAGGTAGGTGATGGCCATATCTAGAAGGTGTTTTGTAATAGAGATCGTAGAACTTTTAAGTCATGGATGTAATAACTTTTGAGACTTATGTATTAATGAATTAGATAGTGGATGCTTGTTTCACACCATCAACTGTTGAGATCCTTTGGTAGAGTTGGGGTCTAGTCTGCATGCTTATATTATTGTTTATGGGTTTATTTATGTATAGAGGTGGTAGTGACTCCCCGATCATGACCCCAGATTGGGAGGGCGTCACAGGTTGGTATCAGAGTTGTCAGTTTTGGTCACTGAAACAAGCCAGGATTAGGATCCCTATTAATAAAAGATTAGGATCCCTTTTAATAAAAAATGACTAAGATAGTTATGAAAGGAGTAGGAATCTGTTAGGATATTAGATTGATAGATGCTAAGTAGCCACGGTAGGCGTAAGTACTCTCTTTTATTTTAAGTTAAGTCTTTAGGATTAAGATAACCTGTTATTATATAAGTATCTATATCTATATTGCTATCGCAGGAGATGGACATTGTCGGTGGAGACACACCCCCTCACCCCTCTATCACACTATCTGACCCAGTGGAGATAGGTAGTCCTAGTGTTCAGTCCGTTGAGACACCATTTGCACCTGTACCTGTTCAGACTACTATCCCTTGGAGAGCAGCATCTATTGATTCTCGAGTTTCAGTCATGGGAGATCCTGCACCTATTTTTCTTCATGCACATGTAGACCTTGCTAGAGACCTAGAGACCCTTTCCGGACAGAATGCCGAGCTTCAGGCCCTTGTAGATCGGATGTCGGATGAGGCAGACCGTCGTGTTGCTGTTACTGAGGCGGAATGGCAGGATAGGATTCGTACTGTAGAGGAGACAGCGCGAAAGCGCCTAGCTGAGGGACCAGTCACTGTTGATGCTTTAGAGGAGGCCAGGAGAGTGACTAGGATTGTTAGTTGGATGCTGTGTGAGCTGAGAGCTGTTCGTGGTGGACGAGACTAGCTATGGTTGGATTCTGAGAGTGGGACATCTGTTAGAGCCCATTGGTTTTAGTATTGATCATTTGCACGTTTGACTACTCGCTATTAGGATATTTTCCCTTTTTCCTAGTAGACATTATGATATTATCTGCCTTGACATTGACTCTGTTTTGATTTTTGGGGTGATCATGTACCCTATCATCTATTATACCTGACTCTTATCTTTACATTATGCACGAACTTTTCTTATACCTTGCTTTAAACTGTTATACCATTTATTGTTAACCTGTTCCTATAATACCTATGTTTACCCTGTTTACCCTGTTACGGAGACGAGCAAATTATCTAACAATATGGCTAAAAGTTTTTAAAATTTTTTATGTACATACAGTTTTATAAACGTTTTCAAAAAGAGTTTACATTGTGATATATATATGCATATTGTTTCATAAATTGCTTATCTCTTATCAGAAAAATGCCACCAAAGAAAAAGACTACTGCTTCTACTCAACAAACAACTGATACCGAGGCTCAGAACCCGGTAGACCCAACTATAACTCAGATACTTCAATTACTCCAACAACAAACTGCTGCCTTGACTCAACAACAACAACAACAAAATGTTCAACCTTTGACAACTTTTAAATCATTTCAAGCTGTCCACCCACCTGAATTCAAAGGTACTCTAAACCCTGTTGAGGCGAAATCATGGTTAATCGACATTGAGAAAGCGTTTGCGTTAGTTAAGGTTGGGGAGGATCAGAAAACTGAATTTGCTAGTTACTACTTGAAGGCAGAAGCTAATTTTTGGTGGGAATCTGTGAAGTTAGGAGAAGGAGAAATTACTTGGCAAAGATTTACGGAACTATTTCAAGAGAAGTATTTACCAAGGTACCTACAAGATCAGTTGGAAGTTCAGTTCTTAGAATTAAAACAAGAAGGGATGAGTGTGGCAGATTACGAAGCCAAATTTACGGAATTGGCAAGATTTGCACCTAGGTACGTAGGAGATGATGTCAGTAAGGCTAGAAAGTTTTAGCACGGATTAAAGCCATGGTTAAGGAGTAGAGTTGCAGCTTTTGAGTTGAGAAATTATACTGTGGTAGTACAGAAAGCGATGATCATTGAGGGCGAAAGTGAATTAGTTCAGAAGGAGAAATTTGGAAAGAAACGAAAGTTTGGAGGATCTGAAAGAAGCCAAGGTGATGAAGGACAAGGAAGTTCTCAGAATAAGAAAAGGTTTGGAAATCAATCAGGAGGAGATAGGAATTTTCAGAAACAGAGGAGTGGATTTGGAAGTTCAGACAAGAAACCTCAAGGAGGGAAGCCGCCAACTATCACGGGAAAACCATCTATACCAGAGTGCAAGACGTGTGGTAAAAGACATTCGGGAATCTGTAACAAGTTGAACATCACATGTTTGAAATGCAACAAGAAGGGACACTATGCTGATGGATGTCCAAGTTCAAAACCAGGAGGACTAACATGTTTCAAGTGTGGAAAAGCGGGACATTTTGCGCGGGAATGTAAGGAACCGGTCCAATCTGCTAATGTACTTAGACTCACTGCACCACCAACACGGTCACAGTCATCTCAACCTCGAGCAAGAACTTTTAATATGTCAATCAATGAAGCGGTTCAGGACAGAGATGTAGTAGCATGTACGCTTCCTGTGAATTCTGTTAAAGCTAAAGTGTTAATTGATTCTGGAGCAACTAGATCTTTTATATCTGAAAGATTCCTTGATAAATTGCAATGTGAGGTAAAACCATTGGAAAAGACGTTAGTAATAGAAGTGGCTAACCAGGATAGAGTTCCCGTAGACCAAGTGTGTCCTAACTGTAAAATCGAGATCGGTGGATATCTTTTTCATGCAGATTTGATACCGTTCAAGATGGGAGAATTCGATGTTATCCTAGGAATGGATTGGTTAGTAGATTGCGATGCGCAGATCGAATGTAGGAAAAAGCAAGTAAGATTGCGTGTGAACGAAGATCAAGAAGTGGTGTTTCAAGGTCAAAGGCAAACTAGGAAGTTCTTAACGTTTATGCAAACGACCCGACTACTTCGACAAGGTTGTGAAGCTTATTTGGCTCATGTTGTGGATGTGGAGAAGCAAGTGTTGAAGATGGAGGAGATACCAGTTGTAAATGAGTTCCCTGAAGTTTTTCCTGACGAACTACCCGGATTACCTCTAGATCGAGAAGTAGAATTTACGATTGATTTGGCACCTGGAACGGAACCAGTATCAAAGGCACCTTACAGAATGGCACCGGCAGAAATGAAGGAATTGGCTACGCAGCTACAAGATCTTTTGGATAAAGGAGTTATAAGGCCTAGTATATCGCCGTGGGGAGCGCCAGTTTTATTTGTCAAGAAGAAAGACAGAAGTATGAGATTGTGTATAGACTATCGAGAACTTAACAGGTTGACGGTAAAGAATAAGTACCCGTTACCGCGAATCGACGATTTATTTGATCAACTCAAAGGAGCAGCATATTTTTCAAAGATTGATTTAAGATCTGGATATCATCAACTGAAGATCAAACCTGAAGACGTTTCGAAGACTACTTTTCGCACGAGATATGGACATTACGAATTTTTAGTGATGCCATTTGGATTAATTAATGCCCCGGCTGTGTTTATGGATTTGATGAACCGAGTGTTTCGAACGTATTTGGATAAGTTTGTGATCGTATTTATTGATGACATCTTGATATATTCAAAGTCTTCGGAAGATCATGCGGAACATCTAAGGATCGCGTTGGAAGTCCTGAGAAAGGAAAAGTTATATGCAAAGTTTTCGAAGTGTGAATTCTGGTTAGAGGAAGTACAATTTCTTGGACACGTTATTAGTCGAGAAGGAGTGAGAGTGGACCCTGCCAAGATTGAAGCTGTGGTTAATTGGGAAAGACCAAAGACCCCTACTGAAGTGAGAAGTTTTCTCGGATTAGCTGGATACTATCGGAGATTTGTTCAAGATTTTTCAAAGATAGCTACACCGTTAACTGCACTGACTCGGAAGAATGAGAAGTTTGTTTGGACTGAGAAATGTGAGGAAAGTTTCCAAGAGCTGAAAGGAAGATTAGTGACGGCACCAGTGTTAGTCTTACCAGATGATCAAGGAAATTTTGTTATCTACAGTGATGCTTCACACAAAGGATTGGGATGTGTTTTAATGCAACATGGAAAAGTGATCGCGTATGCTTCACGACAACTCAAACCGCACGAACGAAAGTACCCAACTCATGATTTGGAATTAGCAGCTATTGTGTTCGCACTGAAAATTTGGAGACATTATCTATACGGAGAAAAGTGTGAAATCTACACGGATCATAAGAGCTTAAAGTATATATTCACTCAGAAGGAATTGAACATGAGGCAACGGAGATGGTTGGAGCTAATTAAGGACTATGATTGTAGTATTAACTATCACCCGGGAAAAGCGAATGTTATGGCGGATGCGTTAAGTCGAAAGGAGAGTTTGAATTTGTTCACGATACCTAAGGAATTGCTTCAAGAATTTGAGAAGTTGAAACTAGAAGTTTATGATTCGGAAGTTACCAACGAAGTTCTCAACGCTATGACGTTTCAACCGAAACTTTTGGAAAAGATACGAAGATGTCAAGAGGAGATTATGAATCAAGAGATGAACACATTGACTGGTGAAGAGATCTGCACCCAAAGGGATGACAAAGGAGTTTTGAGATTTTCTACGAGGATATGGATTCCAAATGTGACAGAATTGAAGAATGAAATCTTGCGGGAAGCCCATAGTTCACAGTACTCAATTCACCCTGGTAGCACGAAAATGTATCGAGATTTGAAGGAACATTTCTGGTGGCCGGATATGAAAAGAGAAATTGCCGACTGGATAAGTAAGTGTTATACCTGTCAACGAGTCAAAGCCGAACATCAGAAGCCGAGCGGACTATTGCAGCCATTGGATATTCCTGAATGGAAGTGGGAACATCTTGCCATGGATTTTATTGTTGGACTACCGAGGACAAAAGCTAATCATGATGCCATATGGGTAATTATAGACCGTCTGACCAAGTCTGCACATTTTCTCCCAATCAATGAAAGATTTTCACTGGATAGATTAGTACAGCTATATCTGAAGGAAGTTGTGACACGCCACGGAGTTCCAGTAACCATTGTGTCGGATCGTGATCCAAGGTTTAACTCCCGATTTTGGAGACAATTTCAAGAATGTCTGGGTACCAGGCTTAAGATGAGTACCGCTTATCATCCACAAACTGATGGCCAGAGTGAACGAACAATTCAAACCATTGAAGACATGCTTAGAGCTTGTGCGCTGGATTTTAAAGGAAGTTGGGATGAGCATTTACCATTAGTAGAGTTTTCGTACAACAACAGTTATCACGCGAGTATTGGAATGCCACCGTATGAAGCTTTGTATGGAAGGAAATGTAGATCGCCTGTATATTGGGAAGAAGTTGGAGAACGAAAAGTTTTAGGACCCGAGCTAGTACAACAAACGAAGGAAAAGATTGAAATCATTCAGAAAAGGCTAGTTACGGCACAAGACAGACAACGGAAGTACGCGGACCAAGACAGGAAGGATATAAGTTTTGAAGAAGGAGATCAAGTGTTGTTAAAAGTGTCGCCATGGAAAGGAGTTATGAGATTTGGCAAGAAAGGGAAACTTAGCCCGAGATATGTAGGACCGTTTGAGATACTGAGACGTATTGGAAAAGTTGCATATGAGTTAGCGTTACCACCGCACATGGAGTATATTCATAACGTTTTTCATGTTTCGATGCTTAAGAGATTTAATCCTGATGCAAATCAAGTGATCGAATATGAACCTTTTGAGATTCAACCCGATTTGTCATATGTAGAACAACCTGTAGAAATTCAGGATCATATGGATAGGAAATTAAGGAATAAGATTGTTAAGCTAGTTAAGGTTTTGTGGAGGAATCCTAAAGTTGAAGAATCGACTTGGGAACTTGAGAGCGAGATGCTTGAAAAGTATCCGCATCTATTTTCATAAGGTTAGATTCTGAGGACAGAATCATTTTAAGGGGGGAAGGTTATAACGACTCAGAAAAACGCTTGTACAATATTAATATGTAATAATATTTGAGTTCTATGATATGTGAATATTGTGTGAAGAGTATATATGTGAAAATGTGATAATTAGATGTTTACTTGGTGAATGGTATGGATTAAAATACTTGTGTATGCTTTTAAATGCATTTTATGTGAATTTCTTATTAAAAATTAGTTCTTTTGACCTTCCGGGAATTTTATAAAATCATCGGAGACTCTTTTTATTGTAAAATTTTTTTCACAACCTTTAGTTTATATTCTAGTATTTTCTAAAATTAGTGGAGGAATTTATTTTTGGCTTTAAGGATTTAAAACCGATTTTATGAGTTAAATGTCACTTATGTGATCAAAACTTTGAAAATTCCTATTTAATTCAATTTTGATCATAAAACTATTTTAAAAATATGTGTGAGCTTGTAAATTCGTATTCTTTGTTTTAAAAATAAAATTGTGATTTTTAAACATTATCTTCATTTTATTTCGAATTATAGAAAGGCATTTACGTTTGTTTTAGTTATTAAAAATCAGATTTTGGAATTAGCAAGTTACTAAAATACCCCTGGGCTTATAAAACCCTGCACCCATTTTCCCCTTTCTCCACTTTGCCGTTCATCACTCTCTCTTCTCTCTTTTCTCTCTCGGCTATATCTCTCTCGATTGTCTCTGTAAAAATCTCTCTCATTCTCTCGATTTTATTGATGATTATGAATATACATACATATATATATGTAATCGTGTGTGTATGTATGTGTATGGCCGTGCGTGTGTGTGTGTTCGTGTGTGTATCAGTTGCATGCAAAAAGGGGTTTGGCGATTTTGATTTCATTCAACTCCGAAACCTTTGTTTTGTGATGTTTGGGTGTTAAAGAGATTGTTTAGATTATTATTGGTGAGGTTGTGAAGGAAACCCGATTTTTCCGGACACCTCCGACCATGCCGCCGTCGGCAATGAGCTCCGGCGAGCCGACGGGGACGATGATGATGCTTTTGAGTCCGATTATTGTATTAATAGCTATGTTTAGTTAAGATTTTGATTTGCATGTTGAGAAATCGAATTGCATGTGCCTATTTCGATTTTTCCCCTTTTTATAAATTCGGTTTGAAAACTTGGTTATGTGATGTTTGATTGTTAATCTCGGTTTATAGTGAATGCATGTCGAATTAATGGTGTTAAGTTTGGTTAGTTTGAAATTTTGATGTTAAAGGTTTTGATTTGGAGATTGTTGTGAAATTCAAAGTATAGGTATTGTTAGTTGTGGTATTTTCTAATTGCATGTATAAGTTTTGAGAAATTTCTTGAGTACTCTTCCTTAAGGTTCTGATTTGTTAGTGTTGGGTGTGATTAATTGATGATTAGTTGTGGTAGGGATTATAATGGTGGAATGGTGTTATGTTGACATACATCATGCTGAAATTTTCCAGAAAGCTGTCTGCCTGTTCTGTTTTGACTGATTGCATAATGTTGCTGCCTGTTTTAGACAGAGAGTCTAGGAGCTAACTGTTCTAAATTTAATCTAGTTTGTGCACGCGCTAACCTTGTATCGATAGGTATTGTGAATAAAAAGTTATACTAGTTTTACTAAAAGTTGCGCAGCAGGGATTTTCTGTGCTTTAGTACCTACTTTATACAGTTTGTTTTTAAACTAAATAAATTATTCTGAAGTTACAATTTTTATGCTAAGTTGAGTTAGTAATCAGGAAGTAGCCTGTCAAATTTGGTAATTGTTTGATTAGTTTTGGAATTATGAAAAATGTTTTAGTAAAGTATGCGCAGTTGATTTTTCTGCTTTTTGAGATGAAACATTGTTATAAAAAAATGTTAAGGATATGGTTGGCATGACCAAATTGATTTAAGGGATACCAAGTGTGGTATGATTTGAAAGATATGTTATCATATATATATATGTATAAGGAGCATGTTATGTGTATTTAGATGACGATGTGAGTTATTTGGTTGATTGCCTATTACGTGGTTATAATTGTTTTGAGGTATAACTATTATGTGTTTACGCGTTTAGGATGCGTTGGGTAGTTTAGAATAAAGGATTAGAATCTTAGAGAAGCATTCTAAGATAGAAAATACTCTTTTGTAGAGTCCAAGGAAGTGGAACTTAGAGAGTTCAAGGAAGTGGAACTTAGAGACAAAGGAAAGACTAAGGTGGAGAATCAGTGATTGTTCATTACCCTTTTTAGCTACCTAAGGCAAGTAATCCAAACTTGCTTTCGTATTTCGATTCCATTATTTCATTTTGACACATATGAATTGTTATCTTGCCTTGATATACCTTTAATTCCGAAAACACTTATTGTTCATTGATAACCCTTACCTTTGTTCATATATACCATGTTGAACTGTATACCATGCTTTGTTTAGTTCTTGATCCTTAAACCTTTATACCATGTTCATATCCATGAATTGAAACCTGATAACTTATAATTCTATAACCTGAACTTGATCATATACTTATGCATTCCCTTTTTATACCTGAAAGTGAATACACCTAACTCTTATTCTAGTACATTTCCAGAACAGACCCGATGATAAAAATTTCTGATATTCCACTAATAGAAATCCAGAGTGTTTTGATTGAACTTATCTGATTTCCAAAGGACTTCTTTATATCTGAAAATGTTTTAAAAAGGAATAAGGTTTAGACTCATTTAAATTCTGATTTATGGTTTCCACGGATTCCTAAGATTGGAGGCGTAAGAGGCCGAGTAACGCCGGTCCAGCACTTTTTAATTATAATAAATGGACTAGGGATGGACTAGTCTAAAGGCCAATGTGTTGCCTAATGGGACCCAATACAAGGACCAGAGGGACTGTGTGTCCGGTATGGGGACTTTACGTGGCTGATCACCCGTATTGTCTGGTGCGTTGTGAAAAATCTCCAAAATTACTTATTGTTTTCTTGAAACGGATATCTTGAAAATGAAATTGGTTTACCCTTTGAAATTGCATATTTATGCCATTGTTCCAATATATCCTTAATATGGATTCTGCTAAAACCATGCCATATATATTGATGTTGGAAACTGTTTTGAAGCTATATATTCAATTCATTGTTTTGATAATCCCATTGATACAGATTTTGCTATACCCATGTCATACATATTGATATTGAAACTGTTTCCCAGTGGATAACTGTTTGGTCATATTATTACTTGCTGGGCATTTGGCTCATTCTTTTTCCCTATTCTAACCCACAGTGAAACGAGAAGATGGTACGTACATTTCAGACAGCTAGGAAGTCTTCCTATAGGGTTGTTTTTGGGATGCCAGCTCAGGTAGGTGATGGCCATATCTAGAAGGTGTTTTGTAATAGAGATCGTAGAACTTTTAAGTCATGGATGTAATAACTTTTGAGACTTATGTATTAATGAATTAGATAGTGGATGCTTGTTTCACACCATCAACTGTTGAGATCCTTTGGTAGAGTTGGGGTCTAGTCTGCATGCTTATATTATTGTTTATGGGTTTATTTATGTATAGAGGTGGTAGTGACTCCCCGATCATGACCCCAGATTGGGAGGGCGTCACACCCGATGAGAGCCTAACTGATCTATATGATAGATTTCTGACACTATTGAACAGTTTATCTTTAGTTGACAAGGAATATGAAACTGAAGATTCAAACACCAAGTTTCTAAGAGCTTTACCTGAAGAATGGGACACTCAGACATCGATCATTAGACATCAGTATGATCTTAACACTGTGTCTCTTGATGAAGTCTATGAGATGCTAAGAACTCATGATCTTGAAGTTCAACAGAGGAAGAACAAGAAAAGCAGCAAGGCAAAATCAATTGCTTTGAAAGCAGAGGCTAAATCAAAAGGAAAAGCTATGGAGGTCTCTAGAAGTAAAACAAGAATAGTTGAGTCAGATCCTGATGACTCTTCATCAGATACTGATGGCAATGCTGATGCCAATACTGATGATGATTCTTCTGACTCAGACATGGAAGAGATGGTTGCTATGATTGTCAGAAACTTCAGAAGGATGAAGTTCAGGAAGAATAGAAGACAAGGCAACTTTCAGAAAAAGGCTTTCAATCCAAACAAAGATAAGTATATCAAAAAGGACAGCAAGGGTAGCAAATTTGACAAGTCAAAGGTTAGATGCTACAAGTGCAATGGTATGGGTCACTTTGCTTCTGAGTGCAAGAAGACGAAGGCACTTATCACATCAAGCAAGGATTGGATGGACTCTTCCTCAGAATCTGATACTGAGGTGGTCAACTATGCTCTAATGGCCAATGCTGATGTAACTGCTGCTCCTGATGATAAGGTACTAAATACTATCTTTGATTTTGATACTGATAATGCTTCTGAGTTAAGACGTTTTCTAAAGTCATTACATATAAGCTTTAGAAGTCAAACTGCTGAAAATACTAGGATCTTATCTGAGATGTCTGAACTTAGAAAAAGAAATGATATATTAGAAGCTGAATTTTCTCGTATGCAAGAAGTACAAAAAGAATGTGATAATGCGAATCACATGTATGTAGAGATGAAATCCAAATGTACTGCTCTTGAAAAGGAACTTGAAAATGCTAATGAGAAAATCAGAACCTGGACAGACTCTGGTAGGAAATTTCATGAGATTAATACCTCTAAGAATTGGAAAGAGTGTCTAGGATATAAGTCAGATGAGGATAAGAAATTGAAAGAGAAAATTGTCATTGATGAGACAGTCAGTCCAAAGACCTATAGACATGTTATAGATACAACCAAATCTAAGATTACTCCTGTTAATTTTGTTTTTGGTAAGGATTCCAATTCTACTTTTGAAAAGGGATCTACTTCTACACAAGGAATTAAAATCATAAAGTCTAAACCTGTCTTGAATAAAGTCATTAAGAATGTAGGTTTATTGTCTCAGAAACAGCTTAAGGATAAAATCTGTGAGGTGACAGATAAGAAAAAGGAAGCTACTGTTAAGAGAAACAGGAATGGTAAAGTTGGGATCAACAAAGAGAATGGTTACAAATATATCCCAAATGCACCTAGAAAGTGTTGTTTTAACTGTGGTAACTCTAATCATCTTGCTATTGATTGTAAGAAGAGTAAGAAGGAGATTACTGATATTCCTAAGTCTGATGTTAGGAATAGATCAGTATTTTATAAACCACAGAAGTCCTGTTTTCATTGTGGTAGTATATGGCATTCTATTTATACTTGTAAAGATTATCATGAGTTGTACTATAACTTTTATGATCCAATGCCTAAAGTTAATAAAAATAGTGCAAACTCTGGTAGCATTAAGAATGTCAAGTTGGAACATGCTTTTGTTAATACTGATACTGACAAAGCAAATCCTGATGGAGTAAATCCTGTCAGGACTGCTAAAGTCAGAAAGTCTTCTGCTGTGAAATTTAATAAATTGCATGGAAAAGGAACCCAACAAGTATGGGTTCCTAAATGTTCTAACTAGTGTGTTTCTATTCTGATTGCAGGGTAAAAAGAAAAATGTGTTAGTCATGGATAGTGGATGTTCTGTGCACATGACTGGAAACAAATCCCTGTTATCAGAATATGAGGAAAAAGCTGGCCCAAATGTGTCTTATGGAGATGGCAACATTGGACAAACCTTGGGATATGGCAATATAATCATTGGAAATGTCATCATTGAAAAAGTAGCTCTAGTGAAGGGACTAAAACACAACCTGTTGAGTATTAGTCAAATCACTGACAGAGGTTATCATGTCAACTTCTATTCCACACATTGTGAAGTAGTCAGTAAAGAAACAGGAAAGACAGCACTGACTGGCTACAGACATGGTAACATATATGAAGCCAACATTCAATCAAATACTGATGACTCCCCTACTTGTCTGATCAGTAAAGCTTCAGTAGATGAAAGTTGGAATTGGCACAAGAAGCTTTCTCATCTCAACTTCAGCAATATCAATGAGTTGGTTAAGAAAGATTTAGTGAGAGGATTACCAAAAGTGTTATATACTCCTGATGGACTCTGTGATGCATGTCAGAAAGCAAAACAACGAAGGACATCATTCCAGAGTAAATCAGAATCCTCTATTGGAGAACCATATCACATGCTACATCTTGATCTATTTGGTCCAGTCAACATCATGACCATCAGTAAGAAAAGATACACTCTTGTAATTGTTGATGAATATTCTAGATTCACCTGGGTGTATTTTCTGCACAGAAAAGATGAGACTCCTGAAGTTCTGTTGGATCATGTGAGAATGATTGAGACAACCACAAAGTACAAAGTCAAGATACTGAGAAGTGATAATGGTACTGAATTTAAGAATTCAAAGATGGAAGAGTTCTGCAAGTACAAAGGAATCATTCAACAATTCTCTGCTCCTGGCACACCTCAGCAAAATGGAGTAGTTGAAAGGAAAAATAGAACTCTTATTGAAGCCGGCAGAACTATGTTGGAAGAAGCGAAATTACCTACATATTTCTGGGCAGAAGCAGTCAACACAGCATGCTACACTCAAAATCTCACATTAATAAACATACATGGTGTTACTCCTTATCAGTCACTCAAGGAAAAGAAACCAAGTCTGAAGCATCTGCATGTGTTTGGCTGTAAATGTTTTGTTCTCAGAACTCATCCTGAACAACTAGGGAAATTTGAAACAAAGGCTGATGAAGGAATTTTCATAGGCTATCCTGCATCAAGAGCCTTCAGAGTTTTTAATTTGAGGACAAGGACTGTCATGGAGTCAATACATGTATCTTTCGATGACAAGAAGATAACTGGAATCAATGAAGACTCTCATGATAGATTGATTTTTGAAAATGAAGCTACCAAGGAACCTGAAGAAAGTGAATCAGATCCTGATGGGTCACCAAATCCTGATGACACACCAGATGCTGATGGTGCAAATACTGATGATGTAATCAATAGTAATACTTCTAGTAGTGCTAATGTTGAGGGGGAGCAACATCATTCTACTACAAGTTCAGAGTCAACACAATCATCAGGACAGAATACTTCAGATACTGATTCAAGTGATGATCCTGATAACTTATCAGGAGGAAATAGCAATTATTCAGGGGGAGCTTCAAGACAAGCAAGTTCTTCAAATCAAGATAACACCAATCCAGGGAGAGCATCTACTTCAAGAAACAATTTAACACCAGCAAGGAAATGGACTGCAAGTCATACTCCTGATTTGATCATTGGGGATCCTGATGCAGCTGTTCAGACAAGAAGTGCAACTCAAAATGAATGTCTATACAATAACTTTCTGTCAAAGGAGGAGCCAAAGAAAGTTGAAGATGCACTTAAAGATGCTGATTGGGTCACTGCAATGCAAGAGGAACTGAATGAATTTGAAAGAAATGAAGTCTGGAAACTGGTACCAAGACCAAAGAACAGATCAATTGTTGGTACAAAGTGGATTTTCAAGAACAAGACTGATTCTGATGGAGTGATAATCAGAAACAAAGCTAGACTAGTTGCAAAGGGGTATTCTCAACAAGAGGGAATTGATTATGATGAAACGTTTGCTCCTGTTGCAAGATTAGAAGCCATCAAGACATTTTTTGCTTATGCAGGACATAAGAAATTCAAGGTTTTCCAGATGGATGTTAAAAGTGCTTTCTTAAATGGAGAACTGGAGGAAGAAGTCTATGTTGAGCAACCTCCTGGTTTCATTAATCCTAACTATCCAGATCATGTCTACAGATTGGATAAGGCACTTTATGGACTAAAGCAAGCTCCAAGAGCATGGTATGAAACTTTAGCTCTATTCTTACTGGAAAGTGGATTCAAAAGAGGTGCTATTGATAAAACTCTATTTTATTTGAATCATGGTAAGGACTTGTTGTTAGTTCAGATTTATGTTGATGATATCATTTTTGGGTCAACAAACAATAAGCTTTGTGAAAAGTTTTCCAAGCTTATGCAGTCAAGATATCAAATGAGCATGATGGGAGAAATGAGTTACTTTCTTGGTCTTCAAGTTAAACAGACTGATGAAGGGATTTTTATCAATCAGTCTAAATATACAAGGAATTTATTGACAAGGTTTAACATGCAAGATAGTTCTCCTGCTACAACTCCCATAGCTACAGCTACCAAACTTGATCCTGATCAAGGTGCTGAGGTAGATGTAACTCACTACAGAGGAATGATTGGCTCTTTATTGTATCTCACTGCAAGTAGACCAGATATCATGTTTGCAACCTGTCTGTGTGCAAGATTTCAAGCAAAACCTAGAGAACCCCATCTGATTACAGTCAAAAGAATTTTCAGATATCTCAAAGGCACTTCTTCACTTGGCCTTTGGTATGCAAGGGAATCAGATTTTGGGTTGTGTGGTTATTCAGATGCTGATTTTGCAGGATGCAAAATAGACAGGAAAAGTACTTCAGGAAGCTGTCAGTTTTTGGGTGGAAGACTAGTTTCATGGTTCAGTAAAAAGCAAAAATCCATTTCCACTTCAACTGCAGAAGCTGAGTACATTGCTGCAGGAAGTTGTTGTGCTCAGATAATGTGGATGAGAAATCAGTTGTTAGATTATGGCATGTCATACTCAAAAATCCCTATTTATTATGATAACCAAAGTGCTATTGCAATGACAGGAAATCCAGTTCAACATTCTCTTACTAAACACATCAGTATTCGATATCACTTCATAAGAGAACAAGTTCTGGAAGGAACAATTGAACTTCACTTCGTTCCTACTGATCAACAACTGGCTGATATATTCACCAAGCCACTACCTGAAGCTACTTTCAATAAATTGGTGAATGAACTTGGAATGATGAACTTTGAGAATTTCTGAGGAAAGCTACAGAGAGGAAATCCTGATAACTGTCAAATCCTGATGGTTATTCAGAAAGGTATGAAAACCAGAAGTTCTAGGACAATTTGTCAAACAACACTCCTGGTAAACTCTGACAAATAAGATCATTACTTAGTCTTTGATTAAGTTATTTAGTCTTAATTTTCAATTGCAATTATATTTTTGTCAGCGATTACTATTCGTTATATTATGTATCAAATGCAGTGTTACTAACAAATTTTACAGGAAAAGTAAGAAGGACAAGAACAATTGAACAAATTATATTTCATAGGAAATGCTTTTATTCCTGATGAGGTTAGGTTTTTCTTACATAGGAAAATGCCTACTCGTTATGGTTTAATTTCTAATGCTATGGGGCAAGGCCAATCACACCTTGTTCCTAACCCCAAGCATTCATCCTAAACAGTCTAAACAGTCAACTGCCACCTCTAATGTCTCTCAAAAGACTTTAGTTGTAAAAGCAAAGAAGTCAGCTAGAACTGATGTGTCAGGAAGGCAATCAGGTTCAAAGGACTAAAAAGAAGTTACAAGGGGGTGTACAAGGGGTCCTGGTGAAGACAGCTGCAAAGAGAGGTGAGGCTGTTTCTGTTAAAAGAAAGTTAGTGCTCAGGGATGAGACTGACTCAGAGGATGATTTACCTATATCCTCTGTGATGAATGTGAATAAGGAAGTTGCTGATACTGCTACTGCAGCTGTGGTTCCATTGTCTACACCACAGAAGAAAAGGAAGTTATCAAAAAGCAGGTATCATATTCCTTTAGAAAAGAAGCAGGATACTGATGTACAGGACACTTCTATTCTGAATGAGCAATCAGTTTCTACTGCTCAAGCAAATCCTGATGTTAGTATTCCTGATGCTGCACCAAGTCAAGTGGTTAATATTTCAGACTCTCCAGCACAGGACTCTCAAACAAAAAGACATGTTGATATTTCATGGGAGAAGTATGGTGCTGCTGCTTCCAATCTTGGGATAAAACATCCAATGGAAAAGCTAAGGAAGGCAGAAGAGTTAGTCTATCAGAGACAGAAGAAACTGAAAGGATCAAGCCCACAAGAACCTGAACCTCAAAGTGGTTCAACAGCTCTTTCTGATGATCCAGCCACACAAGAACCACTCAATCAAAGTTTGAGTGAAGGCTTAGCTAGTGGAATGGTCCCACAAGAACCATTTTCTCAAAGGGAGAATGAAGACATCGACATTCCAGCTACACAAGAACCATCTTCTCAAAGTGAAGATGCAGGCCAAGCTACAGTTTCTGAGAAATTTCCTGACAATGCTCAAGGGATTTCTGGTGCAGATGAAGTTCAAAGATTGGTCGAGGACACTGTCAATGAGGGAAGCACACAAGAACCTTTGACTCAAAGTGTTGAAGAAGCTTCTGAACCTCAAGCTCCACAAGAACCATTGGTAGTAAATACTAATGCAAGCATATCAAATCCTGACGGTGTTCATCCTGACGCTAGTGGTGCTCCTGATGTTGAACCTATCCTGATACAGCCACTTCGTTCAAGACCAATGGATCATCCTATCACAGATTTACAGGATAAAATGAGAGGTATAGCTATTCCTGATCCTGATGATACTCATAGTACTGATGATGATGACTCTGATGATAGTGATGATGATGAGAATCGAAAAGAGAAGGAACAGCTTGCTACAGCACTCAAAATTAGTCTTGGAACTAATTTTGGTTCATCAAGTACATATATGGCTGGCAAAGCTTCCACTGGGAAAGATCACAGACAAGATTTTTCTATTCCTTCCTTTAATCCTACTGAGGCACTTAGACAGAATGAATGGAACAATTCATGGCACAGATCTGCTGAATCTGTAAGTTATTCTTCTGCTTTGGAACATGCCTATGATGCAGTGAAATATATAGAGAATCAAGACTTGAAGAATCATCTGAAGGCTACCACTTTGTTATCCAAAAGTCTAAAAAGTGAGATTGATTCTATCAAGAACTCAACTGAGTTGGTGAAGAATGATATTTCTCAAAATTTTACAAAGGTACCTACTGCTTTTCAGCTAAGGGTAGTAGAATCCCAAGTGAAATCTGTTATTTCTGAACAAACCTCTATCAACAGAAGGATTGATTCTCTGGATACCAAGGTAACTGACATTCAAGCCTCTCTTTCCTTAATTTTGAATTTATTGTCAAATCCTGATGTCAAACAGGGGGAGAAGGTTAGTCATACAAAATGCACACCTGATCTAGTATTAAGGAATAATAATGATGATACTGGAGATGATGGTAGTGACAAAGTGATACAAGGAGAAACCTCTGATGCTGCTGTTATGAAGTCTACAATTCAAACTTCACAAAGTCAAACAACGCAGTCAACTCATGTTTCTGATTCTGGAGTTAAGACAGTAAGAACGTTGGTGCAATCTCAGATCCTGATGGAAGAACAAATCCTGACACCTGGTCATGGACATATTCTTGCTACAATTCCTGAAGGTGATGAAGATGTGATTATTGATAATCCTGAAGATGCATCAAATTTATTCCAGAAGTTTTCTACAAAAGATGGCAGAATTGTTACTCTATATCACACTGATAAAAGAGTTCAACAATTATATGCAAGAAAAGCACTCTCTACAGCAAGTGAAGAATATCCTGATCTCTCACATGAAGAATTCTTAATACAACAGAGAGAAATGATGGAAAGCTTTAATAACCCTGTTCCTGCTAGAGGTAGAGGAAGCAGAGGTAGGAGAGGAGCTAGAAGAAGTAGAAGAGGTTCTTCAACTCAAACAATACCTAGACAGACAAGGTCTCGAGGGTTAAGAATTGAAGAAATTCTTGAACTTATTCAAACTCTAGTAGTTCCTGACAGATCTACTTTTGGTGATGATGGAAATATTGAAGAAGAACCTGAATTGAGAAGAAAATCAAGAAAATCAAATCTCTGCAATACAAATCAAATTGAAGAATCTAATCCTGATGTTGTTCCTGATGATATTCAAGATCCTGATGATTCTGAAATTCTGCAAGAGATTGACTTGATAATATTATCTACTGTGGTTGATTCTCACAACAAGGAAGTAGATGAAGAAGAAGAAGCCAGAAGAAGAGAAATTACAAGATCAACAAATAGAGATTTCAATCTCTATGTACAAAGGCTTAAACTCTCAAACAGAAGAGTGTGGAGGAACCCAAGCAGACAAGAATTTTCAATGGAAAGAAGCTATGCCTTTGAAAAGGAAAAGGATAAGAAGTGGAAACATATTAGCACATTAAGTTGTGATACACTTATCAATTTTCAGTCTGGAGGAATTATTACAAGCGCTTCAAGTGTTGTTGATTTATCTGGGATGGTTAGATCAAAAGCACTCTGGTTAAAGATGTTTTCAAATCTGAAGCAATTGACAAGTAATTCAAGAGGAGGTATTGGACACAGGGATGCTGAATATCTGAATATGTCATATGTTGATCCTTACTCCTTAACTGAAATTGGAGGTACTTTAACTTCTGAAAACCTGAACAATTTACTAGCTGTTGATATAGTTATAGATTGTCATGATGGTTTTGACAAGAAAGAAAAGCTTCTGTACTTCATGAAAGATGGTAGTGTGAAGATTTTATCTATTCAAGATCTGCTGATGAAAACTACACAGGAACTGAAATATGTTCATTATCTTTTGAGATCGAAGAATCAAATATGCAAAGAATGGAGTGACATGATTTTGTCAACAATAAGAAGAAGACTAGATGGAAACAGTAATTTCAATGGTAATTATACTCCCATGTACTTAAATCAAAGAGGTCAGGATGTGGAAATGCAAAGGGGTACTGCTGTTAAAGAAGTAACTTTTGGCATGACTCATCTTTCTCTCAATCCTGATGGGAAGGAAATTGCTTATCTTTTGCTTGAAGAGCATAGTCTTCAGAGAAACTCCATATTGAATCTCAGAGCAGCTATCTATCAGATTAATGAGGAAGATGAAGAACTCAGAAATCTTAAGGAAAGACTGATTCAAATTCTTGAAGAAAAAGAAGAAAATTTGGTATCCAACTTCTTGAAGATGAATTTGTTCTATCAAAGAATTTAAACAGATAAGTTATTGTTGCAGATTCTGTACATTTTGTATATATGTTTTTGACATCATTGAATCTTAGGAATCTATACTTTATTTCACAAAGTATGAGATTGGGGGAGATTGTTAGATCAGAATTCAATGATCATCAGGAGCTAGACTCAACTGATCAGGATTGCTGACGTCATCAGGATTACATGGTCGTCAGGATCAGAATGCATATCAGGACTGGGATCAGGATTGATCATCAGGACTGGAAGCTGATCAGGATTCCTACTTCGAGTTATATTTGGAGTCTAGTTAAACATGGAAGTTTATTCTGTCGGTTCCTGGTTTGTAGTATGTAGCTATCAATTATAGATAGGTTTCAATCTTTGTAATTGATTAGGACTTATCATTGATAGAGAAGCTGTGTAGTATATAAACACAGTCTTGGTTTCGATTTATGTATTCGGTAGTGAAGCGAATCAAGATAGAAGCTCTTAAGAACATAGAATTTCTTGAGAGAGTTTTTGTAAGCTAGCAGCTCTCAAGAACATCAGAATTTCTTGAGAGAGTTTGTAACAGTTTTATATCAGATTTAATAAAGCTGTTATCTTTCTTTCATATTTGTGATATATACATTAAGAAGTCGATTATCTTATACTATTGTATTCAACCCCCCTTCTACACTAGATTATTATTGGGCAACAGGCTGTTTTCTTCAGTATTTGTATAGGTGTATAATCTGATGTATATCCATGAGTTATTTGTTTTATTCATTGTCTTCGTATGATTACCCCAATCTCGTATGTATGTTATATATGTTATATATGAACTAGTTTACTACGCCGCGCTTCGCAGCGGCTTTATAATAATTTCTCCAAATTTTTCTAAAAATTATTCTAAAAAATATGTTTTTAAAGAAAATTATATTTAAAACATGAAATTAAGGTTTCTTTTAAATTCTATGTTTAGTGTTATTCATTACCGAAATTTTGAATAATTATAGAAAAGGGTAATTGTTTAATATATTTCATTATTTTAATATTATATCAAATATTAGTATATTAATCACTTTATTTTTCTAAAACTATTGCTACTTCTATTTAAAAATAAATAATACATACATATTAAATTCTAGCATATAATATGCTCCTCCTAATGAATCGCTCTCTCGTTAAACATGTTTCCTTCCACTGACCCGCTTTCTCATAGTTACCAAATTGAACATATAACAAACTAATTACTTAATAAATTACATCATTCATTAATCAATTTGATTATATCATACAATTTAATTCAAATCTTTTTCAAAATTTTAATTTTTATTGTTTAAAATATAGGTTCTCGGGAAAAGAAATGAAAAGAAAATAAGGCTCAAAAAAATGAGAAGGTAAATTTTCTGTAAGTTTTATCTTCTACATAATTAGAAGGTAAATTTTTTTAAAAAATGATTTTTAATGTATATGTAAATTATATAGATAAATTAAACGTGAGTTTTTTTACAAAAAAAATTATGAGAACATAATTTCTAATAATTTTTTAGGAGAATGTAAAGATGATAATATGATTTCAAGATAAATTTTATAACTTCAATAAAAAATATATGAGAATATTAAAATGGTAACTTTAAGTTCAAAAAAAGTTTAAGAAAATATCAACATGGTAATTTGACTTAAAGATAAATTTTAGGACAATATTAAGATAGTAATTTGACTTAAGAAGAAAGTTTAGGAGAATATAAGTTAATTAATATTTCCATTAATATCACTAGTAAACTAGACAGATGGGGGGTGAATGGATAGTTTGAATGTTTTTCACTTCTTGAAACTTAAATCTGTATTTGATTGTGTAGGTATGTGAATGCGGAAATAAAATAAACAGAACACACACAATCACTTTAATCTACTTTGTATAAAGTAAATCAAATATTACAGCTTCCAAAATTTCACAACTGAAATTCTGGCTTCTAAACAAGAACAGTGTTTTCTTGTTTTCTTACAGAGAAAAGAGTGCTTGAATATTTTTTGTGTGTATCTCTCTTATAGCTAACTATAGGGTGTGCACAATATATATAAGACCTATACAAAACTGGTGCACACACCTAATTACACAGCTACCCCTAACTGTAACTCCATCTTGTATTTCCATAAGAGGTTAACTGTGTCAGGAAGGACCACTAGCTCACTGTCGTCCTTTCCCTTATATGTAGCTGCTTGTCTCTATTCTTTCTCTCCAAGTTTTGTTGTGGATTTGCCATCTGTCTTTGGACCACTTAATCGTAACAGATGCTTCAGTATTTGTCTCCATGAACTCTGATATTGTACCTTGATTTCTGACTTTGCTATATGAGGACTTTGCTATATGAGTATTTTAGGAGTATGCGATATGGCATATTTCAGACATCACGATATAGCCTTTGAGGACTTCACGATCTACTACATTTCAGACTATGCGATCTCAACACTTCACGACATGTGCCTTGAGGAATTCATGACATAGTTCATTTCAGACTATGCGATCTCAGCACTTCACGACATGGACTTTGAGGACTTCACGACATAGCTCATTCTGACTTCACGATCTAGGGACTTAGACAAATTTCTGCAACTTATTTCTTCAAGTCCTTATTCACTTTTATCCTGCTGCATGAACAAATTGAACTTCTTCCAGGATGATTATTTCATGGCCTATATACATTCTAGGTCCAAGAAACTCACTAAGCTCGTTATAAAATTGATCATACGAAATAAAGCTAAGTACATGAGAACAAGACAAGTACAATAGAGACTTATACTATATCCTAGTGATAAACTTCAGCAGGTCATGTAAAGTGACATAGTCACAAGGTGTAGGCTTGTTAATAGTGGTATTCAGACATGCCTTGAGCCTAACAATCTCCCCCAAATTGTGAGTAAGAAACTTATGCACAATTTCATGTCTGATAACAAGCCTACCTTAAATAAAAGGAATCATATTTCAGAGAAAACAACAGATGAACATTATGAACATGATTTGATTACAAACAGAAAATGATAGCGTACAGATGATTTTTATGTTACTGAGCAGCTTCAGATTCCATTTGTTTTTGTAGATAATCATCATAGACTTTCTTCTTTCTTGCTTCTTCCCTTCTGTTCATTTCTGACATGGCTATGAGAATTTCATCCCTTGTTGTCAATTCTTCCAAGAGAGGAGAGTCTTCTAAGTCTTCAGCAGCAGTTTTCAAAGCACTTTCCACATAAGAGTCCAGGAAATCCATACTTATTTTGCTTTTCCCTCCATTTTTGTTTTTGTACTCCACTACATAAGGAGTGAACTTCACTTTGCAGAGCCCCTTCTTCCTTATATCCATTGATTTCTCTTCCACTTCTGCCATCTCCTTTTCTTTCTGAATTCTTTTCTCTTCATTCCACTTCCTTAGTTCTTCTTGATAATCATATTGCATTTTCAAGTACCTGGCAATCTCTATCTTCCAAATCTTTTCTTCTTTTTCTTCAAAGTTTAGCAAGGCATTGATCCTCTCTAGATCATAGATAGGGAAGTATTGCCAGCTTCCAGTTTTCATTTCTTTCTCCCTTCCATCAGTGTACTTGATCTCTAGATGATCTTGTATAACTTTGACTTCAAAGATCCTTTGAGCTCTTAAGAATTCTAGGGCTTCTTCATCATAGTCTTCATCCAGAGGAGGTACATTTAGCCCAATAACATTTGTGATCATTCCAGTTTTCTTTGTCGTCCTTGTTCTTTTGGCTACACTCTTGATCTTCAAATGCTTCACTTGAGGTAGCTTTCTGGAACATGGAGAGTTAGTCTTTGCTACCACATCATTTGGAAGCAACTTTGATCCTTTCCCTTTAATGTACTGTAGAACTCCACTAGCTGTGACTTTGTGGAATTGTCTTTTAGATTTCACTTTTGTGGCTTTACTTTCCTTTTGTTTCAGAAGCCTTGGTTGCAGATTTTGGTGGATCATTACCAGTAGTATCCACCCTAGACTTAGAGTCTTGTTTTGTGGTTAAAATACTGCTAGCAATGTCCTTGGCTTGCTGATTTCCACTCTTTCTTTTCTCAGCCTCCATCTTTCCATGACCATCTTTCTTGTCACTCTCAGCATCTTTAGATTTCTTAGATGACTTGTTTCTGCTGCTTTCACTCTTTCCATCCTTATCACTCCCGTGGTAACTTCTCGTTCTACCACTCTTGTCTTCATCATCTGTGTCTTCCTTCTCTTCTTTGTTTACTTTGATTGATTCAGGTATTCTGCCAGAAGTTAGAAATTTTTGTAGAATTTGAATTGTTTCAATTTCTTATGCAGTTCTGAATCCCCTCTTTGCTCTCAGTATTTGAATAACTTGAACAATTTTGTCTTTGTTCTTCATTTTCAAGTCTTTAGGAATTACCAGTTGATCAATGGCATTGGATTTTGAGCTGCTTTGGAAGATTATTGTTCTTGGGTTTGTGATGACTTCAGGCAGTCTTAAGAGTTGATTTCTTTGAAGCTCATCATATAATCTTTTGGTGTTTGCCCCTTTCTTCTCAATCAATTCCAGAAGTGTGTCCAACTCAGTGTACTTTAGCTTCTCTAGAGATGTAAAGGACAAGTGCCATATACAGTTGTATCTCACTTAGATAAGCTTCTTTTACCCTCTTGACTACCATAGTAAAAAACTTGATTTCTTCCTTTAGTTTGTGTCTGTAGTTCAGGGTGTGCTCATTTACACTTACTCTGGTGGTTTTCAGAAACTCCAGGAAGGCTTTATCATGATAGATATTTGAGTTTGCAACTTCCTGTAGCTTGGCCTCAGTGATAATGTCTGCCTTTACTAGTTGAGTAGTTGATGTGATGTGAGGAGCATTGGCATCCATGTGCATTGTACCAGGGTAGTATGTGGAGGTGACAGTGCTTTGCTGGTCTTCTTTACTGATGACATCTACTGAAGGAAAGGTGATTGGCTTTAGAGCTCTTTCTTCAATGAGAATTCCCTTTTGTTTTGCTGAAGCTCCCCCTTTCTTCCTTAAGATTAGACTCTCTGTTTCCTTCTCCCCCTTAGGCTTGGTATCAGAAGAGATGCCTTGGGCTTCATTAGGAATCGGAAGTTCCATGTGCTTCATCATGACAGTCATCATTTGTTGTTGGACTAGCAAAATGTTGGAAGTGGTATTGCTTTGGTCATCCAGTTTGGAATTAAGTAGCTCCAAAGAGTGAGAGATCCCTTTGTTTTCAGATTTGAGCTCAACCACCTCTCTTTCCAGCCTGTCAACTTTGGAGAATAATTGCTCAGATTTGAAGGAATTGAGGGATTGATCCTTGAGCTTTGAGAATTCAAATTTGTTGATGTTGGAGAGAGGGACTTCATCCACTAGCTTATCTCCATATTGGTTCTTCCACATCACTGAAATCATAGAGTTGGAGTTTATGTTGGATTGTACCTGATTTTCCAGCTTGGTAGACAGCTTCTTGAGATTATCAGTGACCAAAGCTAGGGTGCAATCCATCTTGGTAACATTTTGAGCAGTTTTCTGAACTTCCTTGAGGATGCCATCTACCTTGGGAAAATCAGAGAGGTAAGAATTCTTTAGCTTGGTCAAGGATTGATCTGTTTCTTCCTTGATAGAGGAGATTTCTAATTGAAGACCATTCCCAAGATAGTGCAGAGCCTTGAGCTGATTTTTGTAGAACTCATTAACTGCATCATACACTTTTGCAGGTGACAGACTTTTGGCATTTGACCCCAAACTTGTAAGATAGTCTTCCTTGAGAAATGCAAGAGCATCCTTGAGCTTCACAGTTCTCTTGGCATCCAACCAGGCATCCACATTACCATCATGTTGGGCCTCATCAATTATCTTGTCCTTCTGAGCTTCAACATCCTCTTTGTGACATAAGAGAATGACCTCATAGTCCTTGTTTGGGAGGCCAGTTGTAAGAAGATGTTGAGCAATCTTTGAGAACTCATCAATCTGTGCCACATTTAAGCTTTGGAGGGCTTCTTCCGTCAATAGAGAGGGCACATATGATGATTCGAAAGGCCTGTCATGGTGCACAGACTCCAGCCATTGTGATAGTGTGGCCTGAGCCAAGTTAGAGTTAGTGATAGGCACTTCTGTTGCAGATGAGGATTCTACAATAGGAATGGAAGGTATGTGAGTTTCCTTCAGCCTTGTAATGGTTGTAGAGTATGTTGCTATCTCCATTGAAATGGGATGAGTTACAACATCATCTCTATGTGCCTGTGAAGGCAGTTCCAAGTCCCTAAGGATTGGAGAGTTTGGCACAGAGTCTCTAGTAAAAACTGGTGAATCCTCTGTGTTTTTGTTGGTGTCAGTAGAATATGCCCCAGCGTGCATTTCCTGACCAACAGAATGTATGTCCTGGGTGGTGAGCACAGTGTCATGCACCATGTCACTTGAAATTGGCTCATTCATAGAATCAAAAAGTGAATGATCAAAGGTAGGATTGTCATGAGAATGACTTTCCTATAGAGAAGAAATATTTGCATTTTGAGATTATGAGAGAGAAGTGGGGTTGAGATTAGATTTTGGCAACTCCCCCTGAGAAATAGGAGGAGTTTCATGTGTGATGTGCTCTCCACTCAGTGTAGTGCCACCCTGTTGTTCTCTTGAGTCAAGAGTGAGTTCTTGACTCTATGCAGACTCTTTACAGGTTGTAGTGGGGAGGCTACTCTTTTCAATGCCAATGACCTGTTGAGAGGCCATTAACAGTAATAGGTTTACCCCTTTTATCACATCTGAATCCTGTTGGGAGGATTCAGTGGTGGCTATTTGTTTGGACTTCTTCCTTTGTCTGGTGAGCTGTGACTCAGGTTCCTCACTACCTAAATCTACATAATCATCAATAATTGCAATGGCTCTCTTCTTGCTCTTCTTTTTAGTAACAACAACCTTTTGAGAGGTTGGTGCATTTGCTCCCTAATAACTAGAATAGTGTTTGCAGATGGTTGATTGGATGGGTTAGGGAGGCTTGGGTTAGACTCTGAAGCTCCATCAGTCTTAGCCTTCCCTTTCCAGGAAAGTGAATGATATATGGGCTTATCAAGTGTGTAGGTTTCGAATGTTGCTTGCATATGCTCAGTAACACTCAAAACTACATCCACTTGATTCCTAGTGTCCAATGTTCCAAAAATGACTTTGGACATGGACTTAGGATAAGCCAGCTTTGTTGTATCTATACCTTCTACTTCATGCAACTTATTATCTAGATGATTTAAAATGCATTGAATAAAGCGATGATAGAAGATTTCATTACCTCTACCACGTGGAGTTTTGCCTAACCTTTGAGCCAATTCTCGAGTGATGATTGCTCCAACATTGACTTGTTGATTGTAGGCCAAAGAGAAGGCAAGCTTCACAGCAATGTGGTTAATTTGATCCCATCCTGTCTTTCTGCACAGGAACACTTTCTGGAGAGCATCAAACAGATAAGACCACTCCCTCCTAACATTCTTCTTATTCAACTTTTCCATCTCAATTGTATCAGCATACTTAATGAAGTCCAAAAAATCCACCATCTGTTTGTCATTGGCTTCAGCATCATGATTCTCAGTCTTAAACCCAAAAGTCTCATTCACTTCTTTTTCCCCAAACTACAATTGCTTGCCTCCAACCGTGCAATGTATCTCTATGAATGATGTTCCATCCTCCTTGGCCATGACAGTGCAGGTTGCAGTCCTCCAGAAAGCTTCTAGCAGGTCAACATACATAGGAGGGTTCATTGTGAGGGCTTGGTGTAGGTAGGAGGTGTTCAAAAAGTGTACAAAGCACTTGTACCTTGGGTTGGCTTCAGTATCAGAGGGGATAGTGAGAAAATTGGTCTCTTTGGGTATGACTAGGGGATTAGATGATGCAACTGTTTGAGATTTGGGTGCCATTTCTGAGTTGGAGGTTAAAAAGAGGGGGAAAGATTTGAAATTTGGTTTAGGAATTGAGAGTAATCGACAAGATGAAAAGATGTGAAAGTGTTTACAAAAAGTATTTATATGACTGAGACAGTGCGATGTAGAGATATGAACTAGGATACTAACCTTTGGCCTAAGAATTGGCAGCTTCCTGAAGTGCTCTTTCTGTCAATTCTGCATCCAGCATAGTCAGAATCAGTGTAACCAACCAGGTTGAACCCTGTGCCCTTTGGATACCATAAGCCAAGATTAGGAGTTCCCTTCAGATACTTGAAAATTCTTTTGATTGCCATCATGTGTGATTCCTTGGGATTAGATTGAAACCTTGCACATAGACATGTGGCAAACATGATATCTGGCCTGCTAGCTGTGAGATAGAGTAATGATCCAACCATGTCTCTGTAAACCTTATTGTCAACTCCCTTTCCTCTTTTATCTTCATCAAGCTTAATTGCAGCTGACATTGGAGTTTTTGCAGGGGATGAATCTTCTAAACCATATTTCTTCAAAAGATCTATGACATACTTTGATTGATTTATGAAGATGACATCCTTCCTTTGATTTACTTGCAGACCTAAGAAGTAGGTTAACTCTCCCATCATACTCATCTCATACTTGCTTTGTATCAGCATGGAAAACCTTTGACATAGTTTTTCATTTGAAGAGCCAAAGATAATATCATCCACATAAATCTGAACTAGAATGATATCATTACCATGCTTCTTGAAGAATAGAGTTTTATCAATTGTCCCTCTTGTGAATTGATGCTCTAGAAGAAATTGAGAAAGGGTTTCATACCAGGCTCTAGGTGCCTGTTTGAGTCCATAGAGTGCCTTGATCAATCGGTACACAAAATCTGGAAATTCTTCATTTTCAAAGCCATGAGGTTGGGACACATATACTTCTTCAGCAAGATCACCATTGAGAAAAGCACTTTTCACATCCATTTGATACACCTTGAAGTCTGAGTGAGCTGCAAAGGCCAAAAATATTCTGATGGCCTCCAATCTTGCTACAGGTGCAAATGTCTCATCATAATCAATGCCTTCTTGTTGACAGTATCCTTTAGCAACCAACCTTGCTTTGTTTCTCACAACTACACCTTCTTCATCCATTTTGTTCCTGAATACCCATTTGGTTTCAATGATATTCTTATCTTCAGGAGGTGGTACTAATTGCCAAACTTTGTTCTTCTCAAATTGATTCAATTCTTCCTGCATGGCAACAATCCAGTCAGAGTGCTTCAAAGCTTCTTCAATTACTTTTGGTTCTTCCTGTGATATAAAGCAGCTATAAAGACATGTATTCATTGTAGCTCTCCTTGTTCTAACACCTTCACTAGGATCACCAATGATTTGTTCTCTAGTGTGGGCTCTGTCCCATTTTCTTGTATGACCCTGTTCATCTCTTTGGCTTGACTCAGAGTCATTTTGATCACCAGTATTGGAGTTTTCTTCTTCTCCCCATGTGTTAATGTTCCCTTGCACAGGTGTTTGAGGGTGATCATCAAATTCACTTCTTTCATCATTTGGAACAGTTAGAACATGTGTCTCTTCTTCACTTTCAGAATCTTCAAGATATCCTTGATTTTCAAATCTCAATGGTACGATGTCTTTTTCACTTGTTTCAAGACCAGGGAATTTCTTGTCATTAAAAGTAACATCCATGCTCTCCATTACTTTGTGTTGCTCAGGTACAAACACTCTATATGCTGTCCTTTCCAGAGAGTATCCAATGAAGATACCTTCAAATGCCTTTGCATCAAATTTTCCAACATGCTCAGATGTATCTTTCATCACAAAACACTTGCTTCCAAATACATGAAGATGCTTGAAGGATTCTCTTTTTCCAGTCATCAAAGAGTAAGAAGTTTTTCCAGACCTCTTATTGATCAATGTTCTATTTTGCACATAGCATGTTGTGTTAATAGCATCAGCCCAAAAGCTAGTAGGTAGCTTTGTATCCAACAACATTGTTCTTGCAGCTTCAATGAGAGTTCTATTCTTTCTTTCTACCACTCTATTTTGCTGTGGAGTTCAAGGAGCTAAAAATTGTTGAGAAATGCCCTTGTCTTTACAGAATTCAAACAGTGTGGCATTTATGAATTCAGTTCCATTGTCACTCCTTAAAGCAACTACAGAGGAACCAGTGTTTTGTTCTTCTCTATCAAATCTCTTGATATGCTCTATAATGACTTGAGGGGCTTCATCCTTGGAGAATAAGAATTCCACCCAAGTGTATCTTGAATAATCATCCACCATAACTAGAGCATATTTCTTCTTGGAAAGAGACTTTACATTTACAGGACCAAATAGGTCCATGTAAATTAACTGCAGAGGTTTTGAGTTTGAGTTGATTAGTTTATTCTTGTGACTTGACCTTTTAATCTTCCCTCTTTGACATGCTTCACAAGCTCCATCTTGAACAAATTCCAAAGCAGGCATGTCTCTGATGAGTTCTCTCTTTGTTAGAGAATTCATTGCCTTGACATTTAAGTGAGACAGATTCTTGTGCCAAAGCCAAAATTCTTCATTTGTGGCCTTTGTGTAGAAACAACAAATTTCACCCTTATCTGCAGCCTTTAGATTGGCCATAAACAAGCTTCCTTTCTTTACACCAGTTAAAGCAACTTCACCACTTTCTCTCTTGGAGATTAGACATTGATCTTCAACAAATTCAACTTTGAATCCTCTATTGGTGAATTGTCCAATACTCAAGAGATTGTGCTTTAGTCCTTCAAAAAATGCTACATCTTCAATTATGACATTTCCAGCTTCAACATTGCCATATCCCATTGTATAACCAATGTTGTCATTTCCAAAGGTTACTGATGGGCCAGCCTTCTCCTCAAAATTTGATAGCAGGGCTATATCACCAGTCATGTGACTTGAGCATCCACTGTCCAAGATCCATATGACTCTTTTATTCATGTTGCCCTGCATTTACAATATGACTAAGTTGTTTTTGGTACCCTCACTTGGTAGGGTCCAGTTGATTTAGGAACATGTTTGTAATTGATTCTTCTATCATAATCAGCATTCTTCACAGTAGGAGACTTCACTATATTGAAAGCTTTAGATTTGACACTCTTAGGCTCACATGAAGTCTTTACCCTATCAACACTGATTGGGGATCCTGTCCTGTGAGTGTTCATATGTGTGTGTGATTCACATGAGTGTGCAGAGTCAAGTTTTTGCTTCAAAGATAAGAAATTAGCAATCATAGTCACATAGCACGTCATGCATTTAGATTTACCACAGAAAGAATCATGGATATCATTCATGCCAATAGAATGGTTACTTAGATTATCCACTTCATTGTTAACAGGTTTGTTACACTTGTGAGTCAAATGATTAACAAATGAGCATTTCTGACATTGTTTCCTAGGAGCATTTGGCACATAAGCATAACTGTTACTCTTGTTAACACCTACTTTTCCATTCCTGTTTTGTTTCTTTTTCTTAACAACTTCCTTAGTGATTTTAGAACTCTTGGTAAGATTGTTTTTGGTTTCTTTCTGATTTTTAGATTTAGGGGAGGAAGATATGTCTTTAGCAGCTTCATCTTCTTCAAGTAGCTGTTGTTTGATGACCATTAATTCTTCATCAAACTCCACAGTGCACTTTTTGAAGATGGGCTCTTTGACACTAGTCAGAACAGTGGGGGCATTTTTGTTTACAAAAGATTCTTTTTCCTTGCCCTTAGCATTCTTCCTTCCCTTGTCATTTTCATAATCAAAACCAATTCCAACCTTGATGTTCTCAGTATGTTCCTCATGATAGGTTTGAACAATCTCAGCAGAGTTTCTATAGCTTCTTATTTTTAATTCATTTTCAGCAATTTGTTCCCTAAGGGTCTTTTCTATCTGTTCAGCACAAACTACTTTATTTTTAAGATACTCAACTTCCTGTTTCAATCCATCAAGATTCACATCCATTAACTCAAGTTCCTCATTCTTTTCTGTAAGTTCAATATTCTTAGCAGTTAGCCTATCAATTTCTTCATTTGCAACTAACATACTAGTATGAATATTAAACATCTATGTACTCATATCTTCAACAATTTGCTTGTATTAAGAGGGAGACATTTCAAGGGAGGTAAGAATAGGTACCTAACTTGAGGATGAGTAATCATCATCATCAGAACGAGCCATCAAGGCAAAGTTTACATACTCCTGTTCTTCTTCTTCATCTGAGTCATCCAAGCATTTTCCCTCTGCAATAAAAGCCTTTTCATGTTGTTTCTTGAGTAGAGCTTCATACTTTTCTTCAAGTTCCAAGTATGCTTTATCCTTCTTGACTTGCTTGGGCTTCTTGCATTCTGTAGCAAAGTGCCCAAGTTCATTACAGTTGTAGCATCTTATCTTTGTTCTATCCACACTTCCAGTTTTGTATCCACCCTTTGCAGTACCAACAGTTCCTTTCCCTTTGTTGAAGTTGTTTGAACCACTTGATCCACCAGCTCCACTAGCATTAAACTTAGACTTAAATGGCTGCTTTCTTTTGAATCTTATGTTAGGATACCTCCTAGCCATGTAAGCAAAAGATTTGTTCTCCATTTTGTCCAGTTCATCTAGGCTGTAGAAATCATCTTCTTCAGGGAAGTCATAAGTGACTTGAGGTTCTTCAACAGTATCCTCAACATCCAACTCTTCAACCTTGGCTTGATTGACTTTCATAGATTCCATTCTTTGACTTAGATTGTCAGTAATAAGGGCACATGATGTGTTAGCCATTATGCCTGAAGGGTTTCGGGCATGAAAACGCAACGGAAAAACGCGTAAAACAGAAAAATTAATGAAACCCTCCGCAGGATCCATGCGAAAAACGATATTTAATTCGTGAATAGAATCGTTTACCTTTTGAAGCTTTACGAACGCCTAACTAATGGAGGTCCTTTGATATGATCACCAAGTGTCCCGCCTTGCGATACACGTCTCTAATCAGTCCACACGAACGCCCGATCGTCCAACGATCACTGGAGTTAGTACAAGCCAAGAACTACCCTCGGAACTCTCTCTCTCTCTCTCTCTCTCTCTCTCTCTCTCTCTCTCTCTCTAGCCTCTCATTGATTTAGAGATGCTAGGGTTTTTAAAAAAAAACATTTTTTTCAATTCACCCTAAAACAATACATCATAATGTATTTATATGGAGAGAATTCTGGGCCTCTACCTAATCTGATTGAACTTCCAAAACCCAATCTGATTATTAGTAGTATTATTTATTATATTCGAATTATTATATAATTAATCAAGTCCTACTTAATTAATCCAATAATTCAATAATAATAATAATAATTCAATTAAATTCGAAATTTAATTAATGCTCCGTTTAAAACGTTCTTTATGTGTAACCCTTTAGGTTATTATTACGTTGGCAATAATTTTAATATCTCATAATAAAATTATAAACAATGAGCGGCATCTAGTAATACATCATTGCTACCCAAGTAATAATAATAATTGGTGATCCAATTAAACCTTTAATGAATAATGTTCCATGTAATATAATCCTTTTAACCTTATATTATAGATTAAACTCGAGGCATGGTTTATGTCATCCTCTTCAACATTTAATCCCGGTTTACTTGATCGATGAGTAGACTATTAAACAAATCACAATTTGAGCATGGCCATGCATTTCATAGTCTCACTCAATCAAGAGGCCAATAATATCACTCCTAAAATAGGAGGGTTAAATCCTATATCTATCATTCATATTTCTCATATGATTCATAATATGCCCAATGTCCACCTTTATCATTACCCGGTCAAAGGTAACTTTGAGTATAATCAAAGTATATTAATTCTCATATAGAAATATAATGATTTCAAGTCTAAGGATCATTACACCATTATCATTGTGAGAATTGCTTATGACCCTTGATAACATTTGCCATGAAGAATTCACACGGTGGGTCTATCCAGTGCCATGTTCTGCTAACATGCACTCATGTCTTTGACTTTAGTATCACCATACTTATGACCAATGAGATGTGGTCATCAGTCAACAAACATACTAGTCTTAATTCATTATTATTGTCCTCAAATAATAATACTCGACTAGGGATCTTTTAGGATTATAAACACTACTCATATAATCTTATTTCTAAGTCACATACTTAGAGATATAGAATTCATGCTTATATTCCAAGGACATTTATTATTCTAATATTTATATCGCAGTTAATAAAGACATGATAAATAATTGAAAGAAAATCCATAAAACACATTTACTAATAATCAAAATGTCTTCCCTAAGAACATTATAGTATTGTCTCTAAGGCACAAGTACTAACAATGCCTTGTTTAGCCTAAATGGATCTTTTCTGAAACAGCTCCAGTTCATATGTTTTCAGCACTCCATATAGCACATCCAAGCCAATCTTGGTTAAATCTCTTTCCATGAGAGAAGAGATTCTTGGCTCCAAATGGCTTGCAAGAGTCAGCAAGAACTTCATGTTAAGCTCTTCAGTTTCATAGTGTTTGTCATAAAGCCTAAGATCATTTATCAACCCGTTGAACCTTTCAAACACTTCAGTGATGCCCTCTTTTGGCTGAGCCATGAAGGCTTCATACTGAGATACAAGAATCTGTTTCTTGTTCTTCCTTACTTCAGTAGTTCCTTCACAGAGCACCTCTATGAGATTCCACATCTTCTTAGCACTATTACAAGGAGCAATAGTGCCATACATGCTAAGATCCATGGATTCACAAATGATGAGTTGAAGATTTCCATCTAGAGCAATTTTCTCCTTTTCAGGATCAGTGTATTTGGAAGGATCTTTAGGCTCATAGTGTTTTGGTATTTTCTCAGTACCAATAGTTGTTTCAGGAATCTCAAACTGTGGAATGAAGGGACCATGTTTTAGAATGTCTAAATACATGGGGTTTGAAGCTTTGATGAACAGCATCATCTTCTTTTTCCATAGGTTGTAATGATCCTTCTCGAAGGGAGGAATCTTGATACTGCTTAGTTTCTGTGAACTCATTCTTGATCTTTTTCTGTTGGTGTTTCAACAGCCTGCTCTGATACCACATGTTAGTTATGAATATCACTAGTAAACTAGACAGAGAGGGGGGCGTGAATGGATAGTTTGAATGTTTTTCACTTCTTGAAACTTAAATCTGTATTTGATTGTGTATGTATGTGAATGCGGAAATAAAATAAACAGAAAACACACAATCACTTTAATCTACTTTGTATAAAGTAAATCAAATACTACAGCTTCCAAAATTTCACAACTGAAATTCTGGCTTCTAAACAAGAACAGTGTTTTCTTGTTTTCTTACAGAGAAAAGAGTGCTTGAATAATTTTTTTGTGTATCTCTCTTACAGCTAACTATAGGGTGTGCACAATATATATAAGACCTATACAAAACTGGTGCACACACCTAATTACACAGCTACCCCTAACTGTAACTCCATCTTGTATTTCCATAAGAGGTTAACTGTGTCAGGAAGGACCACTAGCTCATTGTCGTCCTTTCCCTTATATGTAGCTGCTTGTCTCTATTCTTTCTCTCCAAGTTTTGCTATAGAGTTGCCATCTGTCTTTGGACCACTTAACCGTAACAGATGATTCAGTATTTGTCTCCATGAACTCTGATACTGTACCTTGATTTGTCTTGTTGTACATCGCCTAAGTGTTGATATCGTGAACTCTAGTATACTCCTTATCCTATGACTTCTCGACATAGAGCATTTCTGACTTTGCTATATGAGGACTTTGCTATACTAGTATTTTAGGAGTATGCGATATGGCATATTTCAGACTTCACGATATAGCGTTTGAGGACTTCACGATATAGCCTTTGAGGACTTCACGATCTAGTACATTTCAGACTATGCGATCTCAACACTTCACGACATGTGCCTTGAGGAATTCACGACATAGTTCATTTCAGACTATGCGATCTCAGCACTTCACGACATGGACTTTGAGGACTTCACGACATAGCTCATTCTGACTTCACGATCTAGGGACTTAGACAAATTTCTGCAACTTATTTCTTCAAGGCCTTATTCACTTTTACCCTGCTGCATGAACAAATGGAACTTCTTCCAGGATGATTATTTCATGGCCTATATACATTCTAGGTGCAAGAAACTCACTAAGCTCATTATAAAATTGAGCATACAGAATAAAGCTAAGTACATGAGAACAAGACAAGTACAATAGAGACTTATACTATATCCCAGTGATAAACTTCACCAGGTCATGTAAAGTGACATAGTCACAAGGTGTAAGCTTGTTAATAGTGGTATTCAGACATGCCTTGAGCCTAACAATCTCCCCCAAATTGTGAGTAAGAAATTTAGGCACAATTTCATGTCTGATAACAAGCCTACCTTACATAAAAGGAATCAGATTTCAGAGAAAATAGCAGATGAACATTATGAACATGATTTGATTACAAACAGAAAATGATAGCTTACAGATGATTTTTCTGTTACTGAGCAGCTTCAGATTCCATTTGTTTTTGTAGATAATCATCATAGACTTTCTTCTTTCTAGCTTCTTCCTTTCTGTTCATTTCTGACATGGCTATGAGAATTTCATCCCTTGATGTCAATTCTTCCAAGAGAGGAGAGTCTTCTAAGTCTTTAGCAGCAGTTTTCAAAGTACTTTCCACATAAGAGTCCAGAAAATCCATCCTTATTTTGATTTTCCCTCCATTTTTGTTTTTGTACTCCACTACATAAGGATTGAACTTCACTTTGCAGAGCCCCTTCTTCCTTAGATCCATAGTTTTCTCTTCCACTTCTGCCATCTCATTTTCTTTCTGAATTCTTTTCTCTTCATTCCACTTCCTTAGTTCTTCTTGATAATCATATTGCATTTTCAAGTACCTGGCAATCTCTATCTTCCAAATCTTTTCTTCTTTTTCTTCAAAGTTCAGCAAGGCATTGATCCTCTCTAGATCATAGATAGGGAAGTATTTCCAGCTTCCAGTTTTCATTTCTTTCTCCCTTCCATCAGTGTACTTGATCTCTAGATGATCTTGTATAACTTTGACTTCAAAGATCCTTTGAGCTCTCAAGAATGCTAGGGCTTCTTCATCACAGTCTTCATCCAGAGGAGGTACATTTAGCCCAATAATATTTGTGATCACTCCAGTTTTCTTTGTTATCCTTGTTCTTTTGGCTACACTCTTGATCTTCAAATGCTTCACTTGAGGTAGCTTTCTGGAACATGGAGAGTTAGTCTTTGTTGCCACATCATTTGGAAGCAACTTTGATCCTTTCCCTTTAATCCATTGTAGAACTCCACTAGTTGTGACTTTGTGGAAGTGTCTTTTAGATTTCACTTTTGTGGCTTCACTATCCTTCTGTGGAAAATCAGTTTCAGAAGCCTTGGTTGCAGATTTTGGTGGATCATTACCAATAGTATCCACCCTAGACTTAGAGTCTTGTTTTGTGGTTAAAATACTGCTAGCAATGTCCTTGGCTTGCTGATTTCCACTCTTTCTTTTCTCAGCCTCTATCTTTCGATGACCATATTTCTTGTCACTCTCAGCATCTTTAGATTTCTTAGATGACTTGCTTCTACTTCTTTCACTCTTTCCATCCTTATCCCTCCCGTGGTAACTTCTCGTTCTACCACTCTTGTCTTCATCATCCTTGTCTTCCTTCTCTTCTTTGTTTACTTTGATTGATTCAGGTATTCTGCCAGAAGTTAGAAATGTTTGTAGAATTTGAATTGTTTCAATTTCTTCTGCAGTTCTGAATCCCCTCTTTGCTCTCAGCATTTGAATAAACTGAACAATTTTGTCTTTGTTCTTCATTTTCAAGTCTTTAGGAATTACAAGTTGATCCATTAGTAAAGATTTTAAAGTCAATTGAGATATTTTCGAATCTTTAACATTAATTTTATCCTCGACTACTGTATCTTCCTAAAAACAAAAAATATTAAAACCAAGAGTTAGTGAATACAAATATTAAAATCAAGAGTAACTTTTTTGTTATTTTTGTTGCCCAGTAATAATCAATTGTAGAAGGGGGGTTGAATACAATTGTATAAGATTCTCGACTTAATAAGATATGAATCACAAATATGAAAGAATAATAACAGCTTTATTAAATCTGATATAAAACTGTTACAAAACTCTCTCAAGAAATTCTGATGTTCTTGAGAGCTGCTAGATTACAAAACAACTCTCTCAAGAAATTCTATGTTCTTGAGAGCTTCTATATGTTTGATTCTCTCCGAACAAAATCCTAAAACTGTGTTTATATACTACACAGCTTCTCTATCAATGATAAGTCCTAATCAATTACAAAGATTGAAACATATCCTTAATCGATAGCTTCATTACTACAAACCAGGAACCGACAGGATAATCTTCCTTATTTAACTAGACTCCAAATATAACTTGAAGTAGGAATCCTGATCAGCTTCCAGTACTGATGATCAATCCTGATCTCAGTCCTGATGTAACGCCTTAGAATTTTGACTTGTAAATTATTATCAATATGTGAATACCATTAATTTTATATATGATAATTGTTTAATAGGCTCTTTGTGCTAATTTGAGTAGCCTTAAATTTATTTTGTTAATAAGAGCTATTTAAAATTATTTTTATATTTATTGCTAGTAATAGCAATTGAGATTTTATTCTTGAAATTTTAGTTAGCAATGATGATCTTGGTATAATGAGATTTATGTGTAAGCTCATATTTTAGTCATACTTATTTGAGATAAAAATAATTATTTGATATAGTCCTATAATTTTGAAATTTCTTTATATGCCATAATTGTTACGTGCTTAAAATGTGAATTATATGCGTGGTGAATAATTAGTTAATTGTGAATGTGGTTTCTAAATTTTATTTAAGTGCTCTGAGAATTTATTTGGGTCATATAATATTTATATTAAATTTAGAGAATGCTTTAATTATTTAATTAATAGCATAAAATATTTCTTAGCATTACTTTATTTCTACTTTAGTTTTAAACTCATGATTTAAATTTTATAATCACTTAATTATTTTAATTATTTATTTTGAGGGATGCTACACCTTCTAGATTATTTATTTTCAGTGGGTAATTTATTTATTTACCTAGGGAGTAATAAAATTTTATTTAAAATTGTTTTTGAGATAAAAAGGCATTTTATTTGATTATTTCTATGTAAATGCAATTTTATTTATCTAATCTACAAAAGTTATTTGTAGAATAATATTTCTAATTTATCTATAGTGGGCATTATGAATTTACATCATAGCCCTTGTTTTTATTAATTTAGCAATAGAGTTAGTGGGGCAATTTTGTAAATTATAATATATTTCTAAAGTATTTAAGAGATAACATTACTTTTTATTCATTTCTATCTCCACTCACCAAAAACCCACCCCACCCAACTCTCTCTCACGCTCTCATCTTTCTCTCTCCCGTGGCCCTCTTCTTCCCCAACCCCTCCCTTTGTTCTTCATCTTTCTACAAATTAAACCCACCAAAACTTGTGATTCTCTTATCCAAATTTCAAGTGTGAGTAACCAAAACACTCCTCTCTCTAATCTCTACAACCCTCTTGTGTCAATATCAAGTTTTGATTCAATTTTGAAATTGGTAATTTTCGGATTTTCATTTCTCTTTGTTTAAAACTTACATGCAATGGTTGATTATTGGTAATAGGGATGTTTCTCGGTGAGATCCATCATTTTGGACTCATCCGAGAAGAAACCCGACCATGGGCAATGATCCTTGTGAGTCATGGTCTTGATTTCATATTTACAAGTTTGATTCAAGTCTATTCTTGCTTGATTGAGTGTTATAAGTTGATGCATGTCATTTATTTTATGATAATTGGTGATACTAGTTATAGATTAGAAGTGGGTTTTGATTTTTGTTAAGGATATGAGTTGTATGAGATGTGGGTAGTAGAAATTTATAAGTTTTATTGATTGCATGTAAGAGATTCTTGAAGATCTTAGTGATTTTGGTACTAAAGTTTGATGGGTCATTAAGGTTGAGATGATTGAAGACTTGTATATGTGTTAGATGGGTATTTTACTAATTGCATGTTACTAGTTTTGTGAATTCTTGGGAAAATAGTAGTAAATTTTTAGTGTGTTATATTTATTTATTTATTTTTATTTTTTTAATAAAATTGTTGATGTAATGAGAAAAGTGAAGTAGGAGAGTTATTTAAACTTGCATGTTAGCTATATGGTGAGAATTGATTGATACTAGAGTTTTAATATTTTGATAAATTGATTTTATAGAGATTACCTTGATGGATGTTGGTATTATGAATTGGTTATGGTTTAAAGATGGGAGTTAAGGTGGAAGGAGAAGTGAGAAGAGAAAAGAAAGAGAGGGAGGCCGAGAGAGAGAGGGGAGTCGAGGGAGAAATTGAGGGAGATGGTGAGAGATTGAAGGAGACCGAGAAGGAGAGATTGAGAGAGTAAGGAAGGAATGATTAAAAATAAAATAAAATTATAAGAGTATGTATGTTTCAAAAATGTGATTTTGGTGTGAGTTATTCAAAAACATGATTTTCTAAAGGTGTGAGTGTGTTATTCAACAATAGGATTTTCTGTGAGTGATTTAAAATATGATTTAAAAATGTGTGTGTGCGTATTCTTTTAAACGTGTTCTTTTCACAAATGTGACTTTGTGTGTGTGTGTCATTCAAAAACATAATCTTGTAAAAGTGTGGGTGTGTTATTTCAAAATATGATTTAGTGTGTACTTTTAAAATATGATTTCGTATGAGTGAGTGTGTGTTGGTGTTGATTGAGGCCATAAGGCCGAGAGAGAGTGAAGAGAGGGAGATAGGCCGAGAGGCCGAGAAGAAAAAGAAAAGAGAAAGAAAAGAGGATGGAAGAGAGAGAAAGAAAGGAGAAGTGTTGGTGATTGGTTTTGTAATCCCATAAGTTTATTTAAATTCGATTTTGATTGGTATGTATAGTCAAGTTGTGCTAATTGCGTAGTTGTAATTTAAGTCAAGTCGTCGTTGACTTAGTAATGGTATATGTGTGGATTGACTAGTTGGTCATGGATTGCTATAAGGTTGAGTTACTATGTATGTATTGAACCAGTGTGATAACATTATGTGAAGTGTATAATATATGTGGTACGTATACCTGGCTTATATGATTAAGTGTTATTGTTGTCAAATAGAGTAGATAAAGTTACCAAAGTACTTTATCTTGAGGTCTTTCCATCATAAGGATAAGGAATGCTTTGTGAAGTTATATTCTTTCTAAGTGACCAAATGTCGACTAAAGTATTAAAGACACTATGTGCTTCTTGATTGTATATATATATATATATATATAAGTATATGTAATTGTATGACGATGGGGTAGAAGTACTTAGAGTTACGTAAACAAAGCTGAGGTACTAAGTGTTAAAGACTAAGACGGTATTATACCTTTATATAGGTACAAGTAAGAGGCCAGGAAAGGAGCCCGTGTACGTAAAGTTGGAGTGGTGTACAAGTTATTGAGTTAGTTATCGGCTTTTGAGGCAAGTGTCTATTCCCTCCACTTATTTTTCAAGTGGTAGTTCTCTTAAATTATGATGTGAATGTTACCCTTGAATTCTATTGCAAGTATACGTTAAACTTTTACTTGTCCTTTACTTATCATTATGCAATCGATTTCCATACCATGTTATTGTATTCCTTTTTCACCTTCCTCTTGATAAAACCTACAATTGTTCCTTTACATTTGCTTTGTTCATATAAGCCTTTTCTTTGCCTTATACTTTGTTGACCTCTGTTAACTTTTGGATACCCGAAGCTTACTTATTCCTTTGCTCACTTACTTACCATGCCCTTCAATTTCTTAATTCTTTAAACCCTTGCAATAGAATCTTAAATTAGCTTATACCATGAAACAAATGTTGGAAATATTGAAAGCCTCTTATTCATTTAATCCCTTTGTTGAATTACTTATGAATGGAACAAACTTTGACCGTGACGGCAGTCCTGGTTACTTATGTATTTATATTATGGCCAATGTGTGCCTATGGATCCTGAATGTTAGGACCTTGTGAAAACATGGTCTGGAGCGTTACGTGGCTGATCACCCGTATAGCTCGTACCGTCTTATCGGAAGTTCCAATTCAATTGCTTAATCTTATTCTTTGAACAGAAATGTATATCTTGAAACTTGTTACCAATTGAATACCATTTGATTATCTTTTGATTACCAGTTGATTACTAATGGATTTCTAGTTGATATTTACATACGTTGTTGATTACACTTGCTAAGCAATTTTTGGCTCACTCTTGTTTTATTATTCCCTAACCTTTCAGTTAGGAACGGAGTATGAAGTTTTCGAGTATCCGCTAAGAGGACCGTGAGAAGGCCTGAATTCAAGATTTTAGGTTCTATGTTGCCAGGAAGATAGAGTTCATTTTAGATCTCACCAATGGTTAGATGATGACAAATGGTTTGTAATAAAATTGAATTAGATGTTGTAATAAACGTTGATATTTTAGATTCTTGTTTCATACCATAACCTGTGATCGATCCTTTGTTGAGGGGTCGTCTGTATAATTATGTTTTATTCAGAGCGATAGTGGCACCAAATCCTGACCCCGGATTTGGGGGCGTCACACCTGATATTCATTCTGATCCTGACGACCATGCAATCCTGATGATGTCAGCAATCCTGATCAGTTGAAGTCTAGATCTTGACGATCATTGAATCCTGATCTAACAATCTCCCCCAATCTTATAATTTGTGAAATAAAGTATAGATTTCTAAGATTCAATGATGTCAAAAACATATTTACAAAATGTACAAGTATCTTCAGTAGCAACTTATCTGTTTAAATTCTTTGATAAAACAGATTCATCTTCAAGAAGTTGGATAACAAATTTTCTTCTTTTTCTTCAAGAATTTGAATCAGTCTTTCCTTAAGATTTCTGAGTTCTTCATCTTCCTCATTAATCTGGTAAATAGCTGCTCTGAGATTCTGTATGGAGCTTCTTTGTAGACTGTGCTCTTCAAGCAAAAGATAAGCAATTTCCTTCCCATCAGGATTGAGAGTAAGTTGAGTCATGCCAAAAGTTACTTCTTTAACAGCAGTACCCCTTTGCATTTCCACATCTTGACCTCTTTGATTTAAGTACATGGGAGTATAATTACCATTGAAATTTCTATTTCCATCCAGTCTTCTTCTTATAGATGACAAGATCATGTCACTCCATTCTTTGCACACTTTGTTCTTCCATCTTAACAGATAATGAACATATTTCAGTTCCTGTGTAGTTTTCATCAGCAGATCTTGAATGCGCAGAATCTTCACACTACCATCTTTCATGAAGTACAGAAGCTTTTCTTTCTTTTCAATACCATCATGACAATCTATAACTATATCAACAACTAATAAATTGTTCAGGTTTTCAAAAGTTAAAGTACCTCCAATTTCAGTCAAGGAGTAAGGATCAACATATGACATATTCAGATATTCAGCATCCCTGTGTCCAATACCTCCTCTTGAATTACTTGTCAATTGCTTCATATTTGAAAACATTCGTAGCCAGAGTGATTTTGATCTAATCATATCATATAAATCAACAACACTTGAAGCACTTGTTATAATTCCTCCATTCTGAAAATTGATAGGTGTATTACACCTCAGTGTACTTATGTGTTTCCACTTCTTATCCTTTTCTTTTTCAAAAGTATAGCTTCTTTCTAGTAAAGATTCCCGTCTGCTTGAATTTCTCCACAATCTTCTATTTGAGAGTTTAAGCCTTTGTACATAGAGATTGAAATCTCTATTTGTTGATCTTGTGATTTATCTTCTTCTGGCTTCTTCTTCTTCATCCACTTCCTTGTTGTGAGAATCAACCACAGTAGATAAGATTAACAAATCAATCTCTTGCAGAATTTCAGATTCATCAGGATCTTGAACATTGTCAGGAACAATGTCAGGATTAGAATCTTCAATTTGATTTGTTTTGCAGAGAATTAATTGTCTTGGCTTTCTTCTCAATTCAGGTTCTTCTTCAACATTTCCATCATCACCAAAAGTAGACCTGTCAGGAACTACTAGAGTTTGAGTAGGTTCAGGAATTTCTTCTATTAATAAACCTCTAGACCTTGTCTGTCTAGGCACTGTTTGAGTTGAAGAATCTCTTCTACCTCTTCTAGCTCCTCTCCTACCTCTGCTTCCTCTACCTCTAGCAGGAACAGGGTTATTAAAGCTTTCTATCATTTCTCTCTGTTGTCTTAAGAATTCTTCATGTGAGAGATCAGGATATTCTTCACTTGCTGTAGAGGGTGCTTTTCTTGCAAATAATTGTTGAACTATTTTATCAGTGTGATATAGAGTAACAATTCTGCCATCTTTTGTAGAGAACTTCTGGAATAGATTTGATGCATCTTCAGGATTATCAATAATCACATCTTCATCACCTTCAGGAATTGTAGCAAGAGTTTGTTCATGACTAGGCATCAGGATTTAATCACCTGTCAGGATTTGTTCTTCCGTCAGGATCTGAGATTGCACCAATGTTCTTACTGTCCTTACTCCAGAATCAGAAACATGAGTTGACTGCATTGTTTGACTTTGGGAAGTTTGAATTGTCTTCATAACAGCAGCATCAGAGGTTTCTCCTTGTAGAATTTTGTCACCACCACCATCATTTCCAGTATTATCATCATCATCATCATTATTTCTCAATACTAGATCAGGTGTACATTTTGTCTGACTTACCTTCTCCCCCTTTTTGACATTAGCATTTGACAATATATTCAAAATTAAGGCAAGAGAGGTTTGAATGTCAGTTACCTTTGTATAAAGAGAATCAATCCTTCTGTTGATGGAGGTTTGTTCAGAAACAACATATTTCACTTGGGATTCCACTATCCTTAGTTGAAGAGCAGTGGGTACCTTTGTAAAACTCATAGAAACATTTTCCCTCACCAACTTAGTTGCAGCTTTGCCAGAATCAATCTCATGTTTCAGGCTTTTAGATAAAAGAGTTGTAGCCTTTAGATGATTCTTCAAATCTGGATTCTCTATCATCTTCACTGCATCATACGCATGATCCAAGGCATATGGATAGCTGACAGATTCATCAGACCTATACCATTCATTTTCCCATTGATGCCTTTTCAATTGCTCAGCAGGATTAATCGCAGAAGGAATAGAAAAGTCTTGTCTGAAGTCTTTTCCAGTAGAAGCCTTGCCAGCCATGAATGTGCTTGATGAACCAAAATTAGTTCCAAGACTAGATTTTAGAACTCTGGCAAGTTATTCCTTCTCATCATTATTTTCATCAGAATCATCATCATCGTCAGGAGTAACATCAGGATCAGGAATAACTATACCTTTCAGTTTATCCTGTGAATCTATGATAGGATGGTCCATTGGTCTTGATCGTAGTGGTTGAATCAAAATTGGCTCAGCATCAGGAGCACCACTAGCTTCAGGATGAACACTGTCAGGATTTGATAAGCTTGCATCAGTATCTGTTACCAATGGTTCTTGTGTAGCATGAGGTTCTGAAGCTGCTTCAACACTTTGAGTTGGAGGTTCTTGTGTGCTTCCCTCATTGACAGTGTCCTTGACCAATCTTTCACTAGAAGTTGTAGTTGTGCCTGCATCTTCACTTTGAGAAGATGGTTCTTGTGTGACTGGAATGTTGATGTCTTCACTCTCCCTTTGAGAAAATGGTTCTTGTGGGACCATTCCAATAGCTAAGCCTTCACCCAAACTTTGATTGAGTGGTTCTTGTGTGGCAGGATCTTCAGTCTGAGCAGCTGAATCACTTTGAGATTCAGGTTCTTGTGGGCTAGATCCTTTCAGCTTCTTTTTTCTCTTGTAAACTATCTCTGCTGCTTTCCTTTTCTTCTCCAAGGGATGTGAAAATCCAAGCTTTGAAGCAGTCTCAACAACCTTCTCCCATGAAATTTCAAAAATCTTTGTAGATGGAGAAGTCTTTGCTGGAGAGTCTGAGATAGAGACAACTTTCGTTTTTGTCTCAGGAATACCAACAGGAGTAGATGACTCATCAGGATTTGATGTCTGAATAATGGTATCCTTCATTTGCACTTTCAAAGGAATATGATACCTGTTTTTCGATAATGTCCTTTTCTTCTGTGGTTTTGATGATGGTACCATAGCTACAATAGCAGTATCAGCAACTTCCTTATTCACATTCATTATAGAGGATATATGTAAATCATCCTCTGAATCAGTCTCATCCCTGAGCACTAACTTCCTTTTAACAGAAACAGCCTCAACACCCTTAGCAGCTTTCTTCACCAGAACCCCTTGTACACCCCCTTGTATCTTCTTTTTAATGAGTGGTGTAGAGGAAAAATCCTTCGAACCTGATTGCCTTCCAGACACATCAGTTCTAGCTGATTTCTTTGATTTTACAACTAAAGTCTTTTGAGAGACATTAGAGGTGGCTGTTAACTGTTTGGACTGTTTAGGTGGTATGCTGAGGTCAGGAACAAGGTGTGATTGACCTTGCCCCATAGCATGAGAAAGCAATCCATAACAAGTAGGCATTTTCTAATGTAAGAAAAACCTAACCTCATCAGGAATAAAAGCATTACCAATAAAACCATTTGCCTTATCAGGATTAAAAAATATGTTCTATTTGAAGGAAAAATAAAATTTCATTTAAGAAAACAAAATTTTATTTTACTAATCCTGAAAATGTTTTTGATTTATTTTAAAATCACCAAATTAATGATGTAGAACCCAGTAAAACATTCTTACCATTTATCAAAGCAAAATAGTCATGGAAAATTGAACCGTCGCCTCGAGAATAAGCAAATGACCTGCAGCTGATCAAATAATCTCTATAAAAGAGAGTGTTAAACAGTATTATCATTTACTAAATACACAAACCCTCTCCACAGAAAGAAAAACTTACGAAAACCTTTCACCTCCTTCTTTTCTCCATGGCTGCGAACCATCAACCAAACAACTTACCTGATGCAGATCTTGATATAATTTGGCAAGAGATGGAGGAGGCTCTTGCTGAAATTGCTGAAAATGAAGAGCCACAACCAGTTCCTGACCCTCAGGAACACGAAGCCTTTGTTAATGCAATGGCTGAAGTGCTTCTTCATAACTTCCATCAGGCAAATCCTGATTGGAACCCTCTTGAAAATCTCATCTTTGTCAATGAAGAGGATGAAGACGATGAAGATGATGAAGAGGATGAGGAGCTCGAGCAAGAGCTTGAGAGAAGGAAGAGAATCTGTGATGCTTGTATGTCATGCAAGTTGGAGGCACGGAAGAGTCCCGGTGGACACGGTGATGATCCGCCTTCAAGTGCATCAGCTCCTCTTCTCGTCCTTTAAGGATGGAACAAGAGACCTTCCAATCCTGATGGACTGTGAAGCTGCTCAGGAGCATTCATGCTAATTTGCAGGGCACGTGTTCCTGAGTAGAACAATAGACTAGGAAAAGAATATGTAATTTCCTTTTTCATTTGTAATGAATCTTCAAGATTTAATGAAATTTTTAATTTTCTCAATTGTTCTTTTCCTTCTTAACTGTCCTGCATAAATTGTTAGTAACAATGCATTTGATACATATCATGATGAATAGTAATCTCTTAGACAATAATTTGAGATGTAAAAATAAGACTTAATACTTAATCAGTAACTAAGTATTGCTTATATTTTCCAGAGAATACCAGCACTGTTGTTGTTCAATTTGTCTTAAAAACCTCTAGTTTTTACACCAGCTTCAGTATCTGAGCATCAGGATTGACCAGTTGACTTCCTGTCATGATTTTGTCCTATCAGGATTTGATCAAAAATACATACCTCTCTGAATGACCATCAGGATTTGATAGTCATCAGGATTTCTTCTCTGTAGCTTTTCTCAGAAATTCTTAAAGTTAATCATTCCAAGTTCATTCACCAACTTATTGAATGTAGCTTCAAGCAGTGGCTTGGTGAATATATCAGCTAGTTGTTGATCAGTAGGAACAAAGTGAAGTTCAATTGTTCCCTCCAGAACCTGTTCTCTTATGAAATGATATCTAATGTTGATGTGTTTAGTAAGAGAATGTTGAACTGGATTTCCTGTCATTGCAATAGCACTTTGGTTATCACAAAAAATAGGGATTTTTGAGTATGACAGGCCATAATCTAACAACTGATTTCTCATCCACATTATCCGAGCACAACAGCTTCCTACAGCAATGTACTCAGCTTCTGCTGTTGAAGTAGAGATAGACTTTTGCTTTTTGCTGAACCATGAAACTAGTCTACCACCCAAAAACTGACAGCTTCCTGAAGTACTTTTCCTGTCTATTTTGCATCCTGAAAAATCAGCATCTGAATAACCACATAAACCAAAATCTGATTCCCTTGCATACCAAAGGCCAAGTGAAGGAGTGCCTTTGAGATATCTGAAAATTCTTTTAACTGCAATCAGATGAGGTTCCCTAGGTTTTGCTTGAAATCTTGCACACAAACAGGTTACAAACATGATATCTGGTCTACTTGCAGTGAGATACAATTAAGAGCCATTCATTCCTCTGTAGTGAGTTACATCTACCTCAGCACCTTGATCAGGATCAAGTTTGGTAGCTGTAGCAATGGGAGTATTTGCAGTAGCAGAGTCTTCCATGTTAAACCTTTTCAACAAATTCCTTTTATACTTGGACTGATTGATAAAAATGCCATCATCAGTCTGTTTAACTTGAAGACCAAGAAAATAACTCATTTCTCCCATCATGCTCATTTGATATCTTGACTACATAAGCTTGGAAAACTTTTCACACAGCTTATTGTTTATTGACCCAAAAATGATATCATCCACATAAATCTGAACTAAAAGCAAATCCTTACCATGATTCAAATAGAATAGAGTTTTATCAATAGTACCTCTTTTGAATCCACTTTCCAGTAAGAATTGAGCTAAGGTTTCATACCATGCTCTTGGAGCTTGCTATAGTCCATAAAGTGCCTTATCCAATCTATAAACATGATCTGGATATTTTGGATCAATGAAACCAGGAGGTTGTTCAACATATACTTCTTCCTCCAGTTCACCATTTAAGAAAGTACTTTTCACATCCATCTGGAAAACCTTGAATTTCTTATGAGCTGCATAAGCCAGAAAGATCCTGATGGCCTCTAGTCTTGCAACAGGAGCAAAAGTTTCATCATAGTCAATTCCTTCTTGTTGAGAATACCCCTTTGCAACTAGTCTTGCTTTGTTTCTGATAATTACACCATCTGAATCAGTCTTATTCTTGAAAATCCATTTTGTACCAACAATTGACCTGTTCTTTGGTCTTGGTACTAGTTTCCAGACTTCATTCCTTTCAAATTCATTCAATTCTTCCTACATTGCAGTAACCCAGTCAGCATCTTTGAGTGCATCTTCAACTTTCTTTGGCTCCTCCTTTGACAGAAAGTTATTATATAGACATTCATTTTGAGTTACACTTCTTGTCTGAACAGCTGCATCAGGATCTCCAATGATTAAATCAGGAGTATGACTTGCAGTCCATTTCCTTGCTGATGGTAAGTCATTCCTTGATGTAGATGCTCCCCCTGGATTGGTGTTATTTTGAATTGATGAATTTGTTTCAGATGAAGCTTCTCCTGAGATGTTGCTATCTCCTCCTGATGAATTATCAGGATCATCACTTGAATCAGTATCTGAAGAATTTTGTCCTGATGATTGAGTTGACAATGAACTTGTAGTCGAATGTTGTTGCTCCCCCTCAACATTTGCACTACTAGATGAATCTCCATTATTTGTATTATCAGAGTTAGCACCATCAGAATTTGGTGTAACATCAGGATTTGAAGTGTCATCAAGATTTGATGAACTGATAGGATCTGATTCAGTTTCTTCAGGTTCCTTGGTAGCTTCATTTTCAAAAATCAGTCTATCATGTGAGTCTTCATTCAAGCCTATTATCTTTTTGTCATCAAAAGATACATGTATTTACTCCATGACAGTCCTTGTCCTCAAATTAAAAACTCTGAAGGCTCTTGATGCAGGATAACCTATGAAAATTCCTTCATCAGCCTTAGTTTCAAATTTTCCTAGCAGTTCAAGATGAGTTCTGAGAACAAAACATTTACAGCCAAACACATGCAGATGCTTCAAACTTGGTTTCTTCTCCTTGAGAGATTGATAAGGAGTAACACCATGTCTGTTTATCAATGTGAGATTTTGAGTATAACATGCTTTGTTGACTGCTTCTGCCCAGAAATATGTAGGTAACTTAGCTTCTTCCAACATAGTTCTGCCAGCTTCAATAAGAGTTCTATTTTTCCTTTCAACTACTCCATTTTGCTGAGGTGTGCCAGGAGCAGAGAATTGTGGAATAATTCCTTTGTATTTGCAGAACTCTTCCATCTTTGAATTCTTAAATTCAGTACCATTATCACTCCTCAGTATCTTGACTTTGAACTTTGTGGTTGTCTCAATCATCCTCACATGATCCAACAGTATTTCAGGAGTTTCATCTTTTCTGTGCAGAAAATACACCCAGGTGAATCTAGAATATTCATCAACAATTACAAGAGTGTACCTTTTCTTACTGATGGACATAATGTTGACTGGTCCAAATAGATCAAGATGCAGCATGTGATATGGTTCTTCAATAGAGGATTTTGATTTACTCTGGAATGATGTCCTTCTCTGTTTATCTTTTTGACATGCTTCACAGAGTCCATCAGGAGTATACAAAACTTTAGGTAATCTTCTCACTAAATCTTTCTTAACCAACTCATTGATATTGCTGAAGTTGAGATGAGAAAGCTTCTTGTGCCAATTCCAACTTTCATCTACTGATGCTTTATTGATGAGATATGTAGGGGAGTCATAAGTATTTGAGAGAATGTTGGCTTCATAAATGTTACCATGCCTGTAGCCAGTCAGTGCTATCTTTCCTGTTTCTTTGCTGACTACTTCACAATGTGTGGAATAGAAGTTGACATGATAACCTCTGTTAGTGATTTGACTAATACTCAACAGGTTGTGTTTTAGTCCCTTCACTAGAGCTACTTTTTCAATGATGACATTTTCAATGATTATATTGCCATATCCCAAAGTTTGTCCAATGTTGCCATCTCCATAAGACACAGTTGGGCCAGCTTTTTCCTCATATTTTGATAACAGGGCTTTGTTTCCAGTCATGTGCACAGAACATCCACTATCCATGACTAACACATTTTTCCTTTTTCCCTGCAATCAGAATAGAAAGACACTAGTTAGAAAATTTAGGAACCCATACTTGTTGGGTTCCTTTTCCATGCAATTTATTAATTTTAGCAGCAGAAGACTTTATGACTTTAGCAGTCCTGACAGGATTCACTCCATCAGAATTTGCTTTGTCAGTTTCAGTATTAACAAAAGCATGCTTCACTATGACATTATCAATTCTACCAGACTTTGTACTATGATCAAACTTAGGCAATGGATCATAAAAGTTATAGTACAAATCATGATAATCTTTACAAGTATAAATAGAATGCCATATACTACCACAATGAAAACAGGACTTCTGTGGTTTATAAAATACTTATCTACTTCTGACATCAGAAATAGGAATTTCAGTACTTTTCTTTAACCTCTTTTTACAATCATTGGCAAGATGATTAGAGTTACCACAGTTAAAACAACATTTTCTAGGTGCATTTGGGATATACTTATAACCATTCTCTTTATTGATCCCAATTTTACCATTCCTATTTCTCTTAACAGTAGCTTCCTTTTTCCTATCTGTAACCTCACAGATTTTATCCTTAAGTTGTTTCTGAGACAGTAAACCTACATTCTTAGTGACTTTACTCAAGACAGGTTTAGACTTAATAACTTTAATATTTTGAGCAGAAGTAGATCCCTTTTCAAAAGTTTAATTGGAATCTTTACCAAAAAAAAAATTAACAGGAGTAATCTTAGATTTGGTTTTATCTATAACATGTCTATAGGTTTTTGGACTAACTGTCTCATCAATAACAATTTTCTCCTTAATTTTCTTATCATCATCTGACTTATACCCTAGACACTCTTTCCAATTCTTAGAGGTATTAATCTCATGAAATTTTCTACCAGAATCTGTCCAGGTTCTGATTTTCTCATTAGCATGCTCAAGTTCCTTTTCAAGAGCAGTACATTTAAGTTTCATCTCTAAATACATGTGTTTAGCATTATCACATTCTATCTGTACTTTTTTCATAAGAGAAAATTCAGCTTCCACATGCTCATTCATTTTCCTAAGTTCAGACATCTCAGATAAGATTCTAGTATTCTCAGCAGTTTGACTTCTAAAGCTAATATGCAATGACTTTAGAAAACGTCTTAACTCAGAAGCATTATCAGTGTCAAAATCAAAGACAGTATTAAGTACCTTATCATCAGGAATAGCAGTATCATCAGTATTGGCCATCAGTGCATAGTTGACCACCTCGGTATCAGATTCTGAGGAAGAGTCCATCCAGTCCTTGCTTGATGTGATGAGTGCCTTTGTCTTCTTGCACTCAGAAGCAAAGTGACCCATACCATTACACTTGTAGCATCTAACCTTTGACTTGTCAAATTTGCTACCTTTGCTATCCTTTTTGATGTTCTTGTCTTTATCTGCATTGAAGGTCCTTTTCTGGTAGTTGCCTTGTCTCCTAGCTTTCCTGAACTTCATCCTTTTGAAGTTTCTGACAATCATAGCAACCATCTCTTCAATGTCTGAGTCAGAAGAGTCATCATCAGTATTGGCATCAGGATTGCCATCAGTATCTGATGAAGAGTCATCAGGATCTGACTCAGCTACTCGAGTTTTCCTTTTTGAGACTTCCACAGCTTTTCCTTTTGACTTAGCCTCTGCCTTCAAAGCAATAGATTTTGCCTTGCTGCCTTTCTTATTCTTTCTCTGTTGAACTTCAAGATCATGAGTTCTTAGCATTCCATAGATTTCATCAAGAGACACAGTGTTTAGATCATACTGATGTCTAATGATTGAGGTCTGTGTATCCCATTCTTCTGGTAAAGCTCTTAGAAACTTGGTATTTGAATCTTCAGTTTCATATTCTTTGCCAACTAAAGATAGGTCGTTAAGGAGTGTAAGAAATCTATCATATAAATCAGTTAGGCTCTCATCATGTCTAGCATCGAATTGTTCATATTCTTGAATCAAGAGAGCCCTTCTATTCTTCTTGACAGATGCAGATCCCTGACACTGAGTTTCCAATGTATCCCAGATTTCTTTTGCAGACTTGCATGCAATCACTCTATTTGACATGACAGCATCAAGACTATTGTGCAATATATTCTTTATCGTTGGTTCTCTGAGTACATGAGCTTTTTCTTCTGGAGTCCATTCACTTTTAGCCTTGACCACATAATGTTCAGGTACAGTATCTGTTCTTTCTACGAATCTGGTAGGAACATATGGTCCATCATGAATCCTGTCCAAATAGTTAGGATCCATAGCCTCCAGGTACATCAGCATCTTAACCTTCCATGTTGAATATTCTGATTTCTTCAGGATGGGAATTTTCATGCTTTCATACTTTATTGTCGACATCTTAGATCGTATCTGATTCAAAATTAAATCAGTTTGCTCTGATACCAATTGTTGCCCAGTAATAATCAATTGTAGAAGGGGGGTTGAATACAATTGTATAAGATTCTCGACTTAATAAGATAAGAATCACAAATATGAAAGAATAATAACAGCTTTATTAAATCTGATATAAAACTGTACAAAACTCTCTCAAGAAATTCTGATGTTCTTGAGAGCTGCTAGATTACAAAACAACTCTCTCAAGAAATTCTATGTTCTTGAGAGCTTCTATATGTTTGATTCTCTCCGAACCAAATCCTAAAACTGTGTTTATATACTACACAGCTTCTCTATCAATGATAAGTCCTAATCAATTACAAAGATTGAAACCTATCCTTAATCGATAGCTTCATTACTACAAACCAGGAACCGATAGGATAATCTTCCTTATTTAACTAGACTCCAAATATAACTCGAAGTAGGAATCCTGATCAGCTTCCAGTACTGATGATCAATCCTGATCCCAGTCCTGATATTCATTCTGATCCTGACGACCATGCAATCCTGATGATGTCAGCAATCCTGATCAGTTGAAGTCTAGATCCTGACGATCATTGAATCCTGATCTAACAATTTTAAATATTTGTTAGTTCAAAACTTTGAAAAAATTAAAAAAAGTAGAGTAAAACGATTTGTGATTCGTGTTAGTAACTTCAATTTTTTTTTGATTTACTTTTGAATCAATTATCTAGTTATTCATTTACTACGAATTCGAAAATCAATAAAAAGTTCTAATTATTAAAACTGTTATTCCTACAAATTTGAATATCATAAAGGAAGTTCTAGTTACTAATATTTAAAATTATAAAACTCTTAAAAAAGTAAAATAGATTCTAGCGACATAAGTTATCACGCCCGTCTTCTACTCTAAGCCAAACCTCATGCGATAGCCTGTTTAAATAATTTAATTAAATTAAATTAAATTACTGTAAACTCCAAATAAATCACTTTAATAAGGATAAATCAAAAAAATTAACAAAAACATGGAAAAGTTATGATCAATGATCATAAATATTTTCTTTACATATAGTTACTGTAATACCAAAAAGTTTGGGAATAAACAAATAAAAGAATGTTTATGAACACAAAAATAAAATAAATATTATAAAAGCTTGAAGTTTGTGAATGAATATTAATACTATAATAAAACTGGAACAAACAAATATTAATGAGACAAATTAAGACATGGTGTTCGATCCTTTTTAATCTAATATACACTACACCATAGATCGCATATTGCAACAATGCAAATATATTGCCTTAAGGCCTATATTTGTTGCATTAGATGTAATTGCAACGAATGTGCAAAATTTCACCGATGCATCCGCCCATGTTGCAATAGAGCCATTTAGCAACAATTTCAGCTCCATTTAGCAACGTTCAGAATCATTGCAATACAAGCATGTAACAACATTTTATGATCTTCAGCAACATTTAAAAATCATTGTAGTAGCAAATGGTTGGCAAACAAGTCACTTTAAGGCAACAAATATTAGTCCAATTGCAATGAATTTATTAGACAAATTGCAACAATTTAGGCCCTTATTACAATAATTTTATAGAAATTGTAACATTATTTGCAACATATTTTTGACACAATTGCAACAATTTTTAAAAATAAAATTGCATGGTTCCATTGGAATTTATAACTAGCCAGGCATAAAAGCCGCAAATCCAAGAAACGCCAAACATCAACATCATTTTATAAAAACTACTAATTAACAGTTCAAAAGTAATTGCATGAATATTACAACATCGAAACCATCTAAATGGTAAGTCGACAAAACGACAATTAAAGTCTTGTCGCATACACTTAATTAGTTAGCAAAACGATAGTCTTATCGCATACACTTAGCTACACTACTTAGACAAAATGATAAAGCAGTCAACCAACTATTAACAAATGATTTAAATCTAAGGTTCTCATGTGGCAGCTTTAGTTGCCTGCATCCACCTCTTCTCCATTTCTCCTCATATTCGTCGTCCTACCATCTCTTCATCATCATCATATCATCTGATTCACCCACATTTTCACCATCTCTCTTGGCCTACAAATATTCACAATTGCATTAGTGGTAAATACTAATGGCATAATCTGCAAAAAGCAAATTATATATATTAGATAAATTAGGTAGTGAGATGAATATTAGGTATCTCTTTTCAACTTCTTCGATTGTTTCTTGTAATATCCAGTTCTAGTGTGACAACCGATTGCTGGAACAACACATAGATTTCAGGCCTTAGGAGATAAAATGGAAACAGGCCATTCATGTACAACACCGAGAAACTTGCTAGCTATCATAAGCCAAAACCAAAATGAACATATTGTGAATTATTAAGAAACTTCAAAACAATAAACGGAGCTATCATATTATTAAATCTCAATCCAAGATATAGATGCTTAGTCATCGTCCTCCCGGCTCAAATAAACATGTGGAGAATCTACAATTCCTACCACACTGGCAATCCCTGAGTATTTTCTGTTAATATTCAGCTTTTTGAAGTTGAAATGAAGATCCAATGAATGTACATGTGCTATCTGCAACAATGTACTCTATCCCTAGATATCCACAATCATCAGCGGGTGATGCCTTGTTAGCTAGAGTTACTTCTTCCATGGAGGCCTCACAACTGGAAAATATATCTGCATTTCAGAAAGAGAAGGATTGTAACTGTACACTGGGAAAAAAAATGCATGCATGAGATTTCTGATCTAGGTAGGTTGCATCATGTACAATTAGTTAGGTTGGTAACTGTACACTGGGAAAATATATCTGCAGGATGATTACTCCACTACTAGCTAGGTTGCATCATGTACAATTTTTCTGATCCCCTGCACTTAGAAATGCAAGGTGCTCCATTCTCCAACAGGACATTCAGACATTCACACAGTTTTACTCACGTAGAGCCAATAGTCATCCATTTCTTAGAATATAAATGATTGTAAATATCCTTACATGATACATCTTTACTTGGGAAGGAAAAGAAACTACCAGTTGGATTTCAAAAATTAGTTAACCTCGTGGCTTCCGTTATAGAAGTTTAAATCTACTAGTGAAATGATCATCCTAAAACATTCAAAACAGCCTAGATCCATATATCGTACTGTATGTGACTTTACTGTGACAGGAACCTAAAAGATCTGTTACCAGCAAAAGCTAAAACATTCCACTACCTATACCGATAGAACTGAAAGAACTTTAAAAATATATTCTTACATACAAACTAAATACAGAGACAGTTTTAAGGTCTCAAGGAGAAATGAAGGAATCTCCACGACAAAAGTATGTAAAAAAGATATGATGATAGTAACACAAGTGCTTACCCAGAGCTAACTTAAGAGATTATCTGACACAAGCTAACCAATCTAGAAAAGAGACGCAGCTCATTCAGACTCCCGAATTTAGTAAGGAACATATCCAAGTGGGTGGAATTCATGCAGGGAAACCAAATTTTCCTGCCAACGACATAGTTATATCTACTAGAATTTAAGCCACTTATCACGGCGTTCACCCGAGGGAAGTAACGATTGTTCTCCACTGGATCAAATTTGACAATATATCATTGTTTCTTACACAGTTTAGAGGCCCTGGACAATTTCGTGATATTTTTAGTTAGATTAACATAATATTCGAAAATATTTTACCGAAAGATAAACAATAGTACAGACCAACTACTAAAAAAGTTCAGTGACTAAAATAAAAAGATGGAAAAAGAGACAGAAGCACTCACTAGGATTAAATCTCTCGAGCTCTTAAAATAGTGCTGAAAGAATATCGAAACTTTAAGACGATTTTGGTCCAACAGAGCAGTTCTTATACTATCCTTACAAGGAATTTGCATCAGTTGAGTACAAAATCATAATACAAACACAAACCAACACAAACTACAAGCAAAATACAAGCACAAAATAGCACAAAACACAAAAAAACCGACAAAATTACAATTTAAAACCCTTAATTAACAAAATTAAATTGGAATCCCTAATTTAAAACCGACTTAAACAAGATCTAATGTAAAATATTTTTTAACATAAACAAACAGAAAAGTAACCCTATGAATTGATTTAAAAAGGCACAAATTAACAAATAAACCCTAATTGATAACTTTTAGGGAAAATTAATCTAAAAGCATATTTCAAAACCGATTTAGGGAAAGAAGACATGTTTGGAGCTTCAGTGTTCGAGCTTGAATCTTCGAGCATAGGTTGATGTTGAGTTCTCTCTTGATGTTGAGTTCTCTCTCTCGCCTTGTCTCTCTCCCGGTGGTATGTTGTGTGTTTGTGACTGTGTTGTATTTTTTCTGAGTCAAATATTTTAGTCAAGGCATGTTCTTGAAAGCCCGGGCAAAAAAAGTTTGCAAGACCGCTTAATTTTTTAAGTGCCCGCCAAACTTGCCCCCAAAATTTTGAAGTTAATGGCAACGTTTACATATATTCGTTGCAATATAATTCAAATGTTCCATAAATTAAACTCATTTGTAACAATTTTAAAATACGTTACAATATTTCTAAATTTGTCAAAACTTGTCATTGAATAGCAACGATTTTTAAGAAATTTTTTGAGTGCGCGTTGCAGTAGCCAATCTATGGTGTAGTGATATAGACATGAGTTTTTAATTTTTTAAGACTTGTTGTGCAAGATTTTTAGCATTATGGAAGGAAATATTTTAATATCTTTTTAATTTTAATGCTTATTAAGAAATATAAGGTAATTTTAATATTTATAATATATTTTATTCTCTCCAAACTTGTAGAGGAAGTTTAGGAGAATATTAATATAATATAATTAGTTTCCTACATTAGAAGATAGTAGCAAGGAAATTGAGATTTTTTTTTCTAATATTTCCTTCATTTAGAAAATAATAATAAGGAAATTGAGATTTTTTTAGGATTTTCTTAATATTTCCTGCATTTGAAAATAGTAGTAAGGAAATTGAAATTTTTTATAATATTTGATATTATTTAATAAAAAAACTTAGTAAAATATTATAATTGTACATTTAGTTTCTTCCATTAGTAATTATTTAAAAGACAATTGAGATATTTTCTAATAAAAAATTTCGGAGAATATTAAAATTTTATATTTTGATTCCTCCATTAGTAAAGATTTTAAAGGCAAGAATATTGAAACTGTATATTTAGTTTCCTTCATTAGTAAAGATTATAAAGGCAATTGAGACATTTTCGAATCTTTTATATTAATAATTCAAAATTTTGAGAAGATTAGAAAAATAGATCGAAGCGATTAGAAAGCCGCCACCTCGCCGCCCTCGTCTTCTCCTTAATATAAGTACTAGTTTACTAAGCCGCGCTTTGCAGCGGCGTTACAATAATTTCTCTATTTTTTTAACTATTTGTCTTGTGAATAAAGTTTAGGAGATTTATTATATGTATCATAGTTTTGTGTATTTGATAAATATTTATGTTCTGTAGATTGTTTTTTTAAACTTTACACGTTCTATAATTTGTATTCTATCAATTTCCTTTTATTTATATTTAATTAACTATATACAATTTTGTGGATGGGAAAAAATTAAGATACACATGTTTTGTAATATATTTGTGTTCTGTAATATTTTTCTTAATATATTTGTGTTCTGTAATATTTTTTTTTGTTCCTAAAATTAAGGTATACATGTTCTGTATTCAATAACATTCCCATGTTCTATAATATTTTTGTGTTCTGTAAATTTTGTTTATTTAATTAATTTTTATGTTTTTAACATTTTTTAATTCTTTTATAATTTTATATAATTTTATGTATTTTTATATGTTTGGTATTTTTATATTATTATTTGTTTTTTAGTTAACAATTTATTTTGAGAACAACTTAAAAGTATTTTAATTTATTACATAATTTTCATATAGCATATTTCAATTTTTTAAAATAAATTTATCAGAAAAACAGTACTTCAAATGAGCTTGCAAAAGAATATGGAATTTGAAAAGAAATTTTTAATACAAATTTATAAGCAAAGCACGTTTAATATTAATTAAATGGGCGGTTAGGATTTTGTGTAGTTAAGTTTCCATGTTTTGCGTGTGCAAGATATTCAGTATTAAGATGTGCATGTAATCTAAATACATCTGATCAGTTGGTGATTTAATCTGACGATCTATATTTAGTTACTCGGGTTACTCAATAAAAATAGTTCCCTGTTGAGCCTTCCTCTATATATATATATATATATATATATATATATATATATATATTAGAAATGAATACTACTAGAAACTAGACAGAGGGGGGGTGAATGGATAGTTTGATGTATTTTTCGATTCTTGAAAACTAAGTAAAAGACTGTATATGATTATGATATGTAATATGCAGAAAGTAAATAACACACACAATCACTTTAATCTACTTTGTATAAGCAAATTAAATACTACAGCTTTCCAAGAAATTCACAATCGAATTTCTGGCTTCTAAACAAGAACAGTTTGAACTTGCTTGCTTACAGAGAAAAGAGCTTAAGATAAAAACTATGTGTATCTCTCTTACCGCTAACAATAGGATGTGCATGATATATATATAAGCCCTATACAAAACTAGTGCACACACCTATTTTTACACAGTTACCCCTTGTTGAAAGTCCAACTTGTCCTGCCATAAGAAGTTAACTGTGTCAGGAAGGACCACCTGCTTTTCGGAGTCTTTCCCGTTTCTGTAGCTGCTTGTCTCTTATCTTTCTCTCCAAGTTTAGCTGTAGATTTGCCATATGTTCTTTGGACCACCTTGCCAGAACAAATGCTTCAGTATTTGTCTCTTTTGATTCTTGATTCTGTACCTTGATTTGTCTTGTTGTAAACGGCTAATTGTTGATATCGTGAACTCCACTTCATTCCTGACTTCGCGATCTCCCTTGTGAGGACTACGCGATATAGCCTTTGAAGACTTTGCGACATAGGTCATTTGACGACTATGCGACATAGGTCATTAGATGACTATGCGACATAGGTCATTTGATGACTATGCGACATAAGGCTTCTGAGGACTTCACGATCTAGGCTCCTTTGACTTTGCTGACTTCAACACTTCACGACATGTGTCTTGAGGACTTCTCGACATAGTACAAAATGGACTATGCGATATAGTACTTCACGACATAGATATTGGTGACTTCACGACATAGCTTTCTTCTGACTTTGCTATATAATGCCTTAGACAAATTTCTGCAACTTATTTCTTCATGGCCTTATTCATCTTTATCCTGCTGCATGAACATTTCTGAACTTCTACCAGGACAATTATTCAATGGCCTATATACAATCTAGATGCAAGAAACCTTACTAAGCTCATTATAACTTTGAGCATACATGATCAAGCTAATGTTCATGAGAACAAGACAAGTACATATAGAGACCTATACTATATCCCAGTGATAGAAATCACTAGGTCATGCAATGTGACATAGTCACATAGTGTAGGCTTGTTAATAGTGGTATTCAGACATGTCTTGAGCCTAACAATATATATATATATATATATATATATATATATATATATGTCATTGTTCCAGAGAGAACCATCTTATAGAGAGAATCGGGGAGAACCATATATTCTATTATAGAATCTCATAAATAATTTTAATTTTTTTTCCATTAAATATATAATCTGATTTTAAAACTTTATAAAAAATTTAACATTTAAAATTTGAATAAAAATATTGATTTTAAATTTGATTCTGCTGCAGAATCATTTTGGATAAATTTGATTCTATTGTAGAATTACTTTGGACTATTTGATTAGTTTTCAATTATTCTTTTTAAAAAAGTAGTTTAATTTCATTTTTTGATTTAATAATTGAAATTTATAATTATATCTAATAAAAAATGTGATAAAAATATGTATTATAAATATTTATGTAATGGTTCTCTCCCAGACTCTATATAAGGAGTTCTCTCATGAGTGCTACCCTATATATATAGGGGTTTACTCCAATACAAACCACTCTTTGACTACAAATTACAAACTAAATAATTTTAGTGATTTCTGTAAGAATAAATAGTGATTTCAGCATAGATCTAGCCATTTATTTTTATATACGTATAAATTTAGTGATTTTACAGTACAAAATATGTAATTTACGTATAGATCTGGAGAAAAAATCACTACATTTACGCAGAAATCACTATTTATTCTTACAGGAATCACCAACATTTTAGTGATTCTCGCAAGCATAAATAGTGATTTATCGTCGGAATATATCAAATATGGTATGCAAATTGATCGTTGGGAGATGGAGAAAAATACGGTGAAGTCGAATTTCAAAAAAAGCTCTCCGATTGATGGGAAAAGTCAAATTAAAAACGGAGGGGAATAGGTGTGATTGTGTGTGGGAGGCTGTATTTTAGTTGTGTGTTGTGCATATAAGGCGGCCATTAGATTATATTAATATAAGGGTTTAGATTGGTTCTTAGTTTGTATTTTAAAAAAGGTTTGTATTTGATCACTGACCTATATATATATTAAAATTTCATCAAATAATATATAATTACAAAAATATAAATAAAAAATAATAAAATATTAAAGAAAACCGTGCATCACACGGATATAAGCTAGTATAATATGAAAGTTGAACGACTATAATTGACAAAGAAAGTCGTTAAGAAATACAATTCAATTCAACTAAAAAGCAGATCAAATATATACTCACTGTTGAAAGTGTTGGTCTGAATGCTTGTTAAGTGTTAACTCTCTCGCATGAATGACAAATATAAACATAGGAATATGCATGGCCTTTGTGAATTATGGAAAGCTTGAATTATAATTACTGAATAAATAATTTAATCAAACAAATTGTATAACAACTCAGAGAAAAAGATCTTACTTGCATACAAAAGAATTGTAACAACTACTCAAGATCTATTTCAAAATCAAAAGTATGGCTTTTCTCTTGAACAACTTTGTATAGAACCTTCCAAGAAAAAAGAACAAAGAAATCAACACAAACAAAAAGCACTACTAATGATCACCAAATATCAAAAACTAAAACATGTAATATAAGCAACTTAATTCGAAAACAAAATATTATTTTTGAATTTGTAACATGAGTTAATACAGGCTAGGACAAAATCACAAAACCACAAACCAGTATAACTGTAACATGCTATATCATCGTGTACAAAACCATAAACCTGGGACAGGAACAAATATTACCGGATGTATCAACATCTTTATGACTTGATTAATGAAGAAAAAAGTTTCTGCACAAAAACCATAAAACTAATTTTAGAATTCAATAAGAGTAAAATATGACAAAACAATGATTAGAGAATCCTATTTATAGGTGTAATATCAATTCATTGTATCAATATTTATAGGTGTACAAAATTTGTGATACTAAATTCTAATGAAATTGGATTTTTCGTCTGGAAGCTGGATCCAAGGAAATTTTCCTCTTTTAATAATGTTATTGACTTCTAGACAAAGAACGAATAAAAGTAAGTTTTGATATATCAATTAAAAAAATCTATTATCTAATATAAAAAAAGGTTTTGATTTTTTCCCTAAAATATAGGACTTTTAAAATTAGAGATTATAGTTACCTTTTATACAATACTTGATTTTATACAACTTAAAAAAAAATTGACTTTCTTTTCTAAAAAATAAGACTTAAAGAAGGAAATTTTATAAATTAGAGATTATACATACCTTTTATGCATTGGTTTATTTTTTCCTTCTGCCATCGAAGTCCATCCATCTCGTTTAATGAGAGTCGACCCCCTGCCACCATAGTCGCCGCCCTCCCCCTTCTTCTCCATCTACAGCTTCGTTTCCCCCATCAATCCATTCTCCAATCCTCCTCTCAATTATCTAAACTTTTTGTTCCAATTTTTGTTCAATAAAAATCGAACCAAAACCAAACATCTGGAATTTATTTCTCATATCTATCTTGATTTTGAGTCCGATTCTGCAAATAAAAAATACCTTTAGATTCAAATTATCCTCCTTAACATCATACCAAAATTTGGTGTCATCCTGAGGTCTTTGAATTTTTGGTGTTAGTCTCGCCTATTAGCGTGTGTCCGTCTATTGGCGTGTGTCTGGCTTGTTACCCTTTTATTGGGATGTTAAGGTATGTTCTTTTGATGTTGGTATGTGTTTTGTTCCTCGTTACTTTGAAAATGATTTATGTGGTTTTGTGGGAGATCTGTAATTCGTGCATTGGATTTGAGCTGGTGTCGGATATTGCAAGAGCTTACTTTTCACAACTAAAATTTGTTCATCTTATGAGATCTTTCACCTGCGGCATGTCTATAGCTGGTTTTCGGCATGTAGATAGCTGGGGTGTGTCTGAACATTGGGCTACAGGTGGTGCGTACGTGAAGGTCATTTGTGATTTTACTTGTTCCAGGATTAGTACAGGGTTGATAGATCGGGAAGCCTTTTTAATCTTTTCTAGTTCAAAGAATTTAGAAATTCATGATGTTAAACAGTCTGAAAACATAAGCGGCTATTTGTTTAGCTCGTTTATTTGTTTCTATTCAGGTTGTAGTGTCAGTTCAGGGGTTTGTCCTGGTTGTGATTCCGTTGATGCAAGTTAATAAAATCTCTTTGTTTGTCAAAAAAAAAAAATGTTTTGACTTTCTTTTCTAAAAAATAGGACTTAAAGAAGGAAGTTTAATTTTAAGTATTTAAAATTGAGGAGCTCTAGAAAATTAGAAAAATATGAATCGAGCGATTCTAGAACTTCTTTCCTTTATATATTGATTGTACATCTTTTGTATTATAGCGGATAATATTGGGGCATGTACAATTCTCCTTAAATAAAATTTAAAAAATCATTATAATCATTCAATTTAGCCGATAAATTTAACCGTTAATATTTAAGATGTTCTAACTAATTTAACAAAAAAAAAAAAATTGTTCTAACTAGTCATTTTTTTCTTTTTAAGAAATACACCAGCAATATCACTTTTTTAATATAAGATTTAGTGGGACAAATGCATTTTGTCGGACTGATCAAGTATATCAAATCAATACATGGTTCATATAATTCATTTTAGGTAAGGCGGTAATTATCTGGAAAATTGGTACCCTACCCGAAAAATTAAACTGAAATGGATGGAATTGAATCTGAATTTATATATGAACTAGTTTTATAACCCGTGCGAGGCATGTGTATGTTCTCATTCCTCATGTTATTAAATGATAAGCCGATTTATTAAATATAATATATGTTTTGTTGCAAGTGGAATCAGTTTTTGATAGAAAAGATCATATATATTTAATCATGTAAATATATGCAGACATGTGAAATGTATTATAGGTTCTGTTGCGAATAAAATCTTTTTTCATTGAAAAAGATCATATCTAATAACAACGTACAATATAAGTAAGACCTGTAATTTTGATTGCAGTCTTTTAGTTACGGGAGATTTGAAATATTTTAAATGAGTGTGACTTATTTTGCAACCGTCGTGTAATTTTATAAAAACAAAATAATATTTAACCTGTTTGAAGTAGTCAATAAAACTATTTCGTACAATATTTGTATAACATTTGTCACTATATAGCTTATTGTTTAAGATATTACTAAATTTGTAAAAAAAATATTATTTGATATGGTACAAAATATTCTCTTTGGCTATTGCAAAGTGACGCAAATCAAATCATATTTTGCTAACTTTGAAAAACAAACCTATTGACCTTATTATTACATCTTCTGTATCCAAATTCCTTTTTTGGTTGATATTCATTGTCCACTCACCATATCCATTATTTTTTTATCATCATTTATTTGGTCTATAATTACTTTTGATCTCCCTGAACCGTCTATTATATAAGCAAATAAATGTATTGAACCAAATAGCGAACCTGGATACGAAATATGCAATACAACCAATAGTTTATTTTTTCAATTTATCAAAATAAGATTTGATATACATATCAAATCATATTTTTCTAACTTCGAAAAACAAACCTATTGGTCTTATTATTACATCTTCCGTATCCAAATGATTGATATTCATCGTCCACTCACCATATCTATTATTTTTTATCATCATTTATTTAGTCTATGATTACTTTTGATCTCCCTAAATTGTTTACTATATAAGCAAATAAATGTAATAAACCAAATAGCGAACCTGGATACGAAATATTTGCAATAAGGCCAATAGTTTGTTTTTTCAAACCTAATATTAGAATTTTCCTAATATTTGATATCAAAATATTCTCTTTGGCTATTGCAAAGTGACGCAAATCAAATCATATTTTACTAACTTCGAAAAACAAACCTATTGACCTTATTATTACATCTTCTGTATCCAAATTCCTTTTTTGGTTGATATTCATTTTTCACTCACCATATCCATTATTTTTTTATCGTCATTTATTTGGTCTATAATTACTTTTGATCTCCCTGAACCGTCTACTCTATAAGCAAATAAATGTAATGAACCAAATAGCGAACATGGACAGGAAATATGCAATACGACCAATAATTTGTTTTTTCAATTTATCAAAATAAGATTTGATATGCAGATCAAATCATATTTTGCTAACTTCGAAAAACAAACCTATTGGTCTTATTATTACATCTTCCGTATCCAAATTCCTTATTTGATTGATATTCATTGTCCACTCGCCATATCTATTATTTTTTATCATCATTTATTTGGTTTATGATTACTTTTGATCTCCCTAAATCGTCTACTATATAGGCAAATAAATGTAATAAACCAAATAGCGAACCTGAATACGAAATATGCAATAAGGTCAATAGTTTGTTTTTTCAATTTAGCAAAATAAGATTTGATATGCATGACTTTACAATAGTGAATGAAATTCTAAATTAATCGGTAATCTCCTTCAATTAACAATTATCATATCAATCATCATTGTCACAATTTATTTAATGTTTAAAAGTTTTAATATTATATTTCATAAAAAATAATATCTAGTCATAAATTGTTAATATTAGATATTGAAGTAATAATAAATATCAATGACATGCAATAATGAGTTGGACACAATTAATGTACGCATATTAAAGTAGATGAGTATTAATAGTAATTAATACATGTATAATTAAAATATAATTTGGAAAGGTATTTTGGTAATTTAACTTGAATTAATTAATACATGTATAATTAAAATATAATTTGGAAGGATATTTTGGTAATTTAACTTGAATAATTGGCTCATTGAACCCCCTAGTTGTTCTATTATATATAACTAGTTTACTAAGCCGCGCTTCGCAGCGGCTTTATAGTAATATCTCTAAATTTTCTCAAAAAATATTATACAAAATACGTTTTTAAATAAAATAATATTTCTAATATAAAATTAAGTTTTGTTATATATATATATATATAATATATATATATATTTCTAATATATAATATATATATATAATATATATATATATATATATATATATATATATAGTTAAGTTCTATGGAGACCACTTTTTTTGTGGAGACCCGGAGACCACATACGTTCTGCAATCTAAATTTAGCAAAATATAATATTTTATAAATTATGTTCTATGAAAACAACTATTTTCATTTAAAATCTTTAAAATTATATATGTTTTGCAACTAAAACATAGCAAAACATATTGTTCTGCACAACATGTTCGGTTCGTAGAACATTCATGTTTAGTTTGCACAACTTACATGATTTTCAAGATTTTCAATGAAATAATGATTTTCATAGAATATACTTTGCAAAACAGTACGTTTTGCAAATTTTTGATTACAAAATATGATCTATTTTGCCAAATTTAGATTGCAGAACATATGTGGTCTCCAGGTCTTCACAAAAAAGGTGGTCTCCATAGAACTTAACTCTATATATATATATATATAAATTTCTAGATCGTTCAATCAAAAACTACAATTATACCTTCAGAGCTATTAAAATCTTCACTACCTCCAAATCTACTCCCAGTAAAAAAAAATCAAAAAATATGAACAAACATCTTTTTTATTGCTGGAAGAATTTTTTATTAATAATGATCTCTTTTTGTCAAAACAAATTACAACAAAAACAACAACCTCTTCCTTTTAAAAAAATAAAAAATTAATGACCTCTTCACAATGTTTCTTATTCTTTCATGACTTTTGTTATATATGCACCGACTTATTGAATTTTTTTAAAATGCACAAATTCTTCAGTCGAATAAATCTTAACATGATATTTTCGAAATACATACACTATAAATTTCTTAATATACAATTTTTATCTTTGAATTTTCGTGTATGAATTACAGAAAATATTTTACTAAAAGATATAATCTTTTCTCATACAAATTAGAGCAATAACTATCTAAATGTTAAAAAACAATGATAAAATTTGTTTTTGAAGACATGATGAATTCTCCACTTTCGAGTTACCTTGTATACAGGTGTATCGACTTTTAACTATAAATTCAAAACTAATAACGTACACACATAAACATATAAATCAATTCACAACTGAATGTACATGAAAATCACCTTGTTCGGCCTATTATTTTAACTGATTAACTGATGAATCTCCTTTCTTATTAATCTATGTCTTAACTCAATCAACACTAATAGCAATTAACTTGTCTTGTCAAAGATTTTAATATGATCTTGCATTAGGATACAAACAAACGTAATAAGATTCTAATTTCTTAACTTCTTATTTACCAATATGTTCTTGTATTTTATATTATATTACATTAAAAAGGAAAGTTTAGGAGAGCATAATGTTAAGATGGTAGTTTCATTTAAAAAGAAATATTATGAGAATATCTAGACAATAATAAAGGGAAGTTCAAAATAATGTAAAGTAATACACTTTTTTTAATTTAGATATTTGAAGGCAATAATATTATAATTGAATATTTATTTTACTCCATTAGTAAATATCTATTGTATATTTACTTTCTCTATTAGTAGAGATTTTAAATGCAAGAATATTATATTTATTTTCCTCCATTAGTAGAGATGTTAAATGCAAGAATATTGAAATTGTATATTTAGTTTCCTCCATTAGTAAATATTTAAAAGGCAATTGAGAATTTTTTAATCTTTGATATTAATTACTTAATTTCTTATGCAAGACCGATCTAATTTCTTAACTTTTTATTTACCAAAACGTTCCTGTATTTTCTATTATATCATATAAAAAAAGGGTTAATGATCAAGTGAGTCACTAAAGTGGGCTCAATGTATCAAGTTGGTCACTGAACTGAAAACAGTATCAATAAGGTCATTAAAGTGGGTTACGGGTACGTTTGATTAATTTTGCTAAATTTTTGTTAACGATAAATGATGATGTATTTAGTATAATCCGATGTGTTTAGTATAATCTGATGTGGCAAGTATCTGATAAAGTGTTCTGAATTCCTGCATAAGATTATACTAAACACATCATCATTTATCGTTAACAAAAATTTAGCAGAATTAATCAAATGTACCCGTAACCCACTTTAATGACCTTATTGATACCGTTTTCAGTTCAGTGACCAACTTGATACATTGAGCCCACTTTAGTGACTCACTTGATTATTAACCCCATAAAAAAAGAATAAAGTTTAGGAGAAGAGAATGTTAAGATGTTAATTTCATTTGAAAAGAAATATTATGAGAATATTTAGATAATAATAGAGGAAAGTTTAAAATAATGTAAGGTAATACACTTTTTTTTATAATTTAGATATTTTGAATGCAAGAATATTATAATCGAATATTTAGTTTCCTGCATTAGTGATATTTAGTTTTCTCCATCAGTAAAGATCTATTGTATATTTACTTTCTCTATTAGTAGATATTTTAAATGCAAGAATATTATATTTATTTTCCTCTATTAGTAGAGATTTTAAATGCAAGAATATTGAAATTGTATATTTAGTTTTCTCCATTAGTAAATATTTAAAAGACAATTGAGTTTTTTTTCTAGTTTTTGGTATTAATTACTTAATTTCTTATGCAAGACCAATCTAATTTATTAACTTTTTATTTACCAAAATGTTCATGTATTTTCTATTATATTACATAAAAAAAGAAAGTTTAGGAGAATAGTATGTTAAGATAGTAATTTCATTAAAAAAATATTATGAGAATATTTAGATAATAATAGAGGAAAGTTCAAAATAATGTAAGGTAATACACTTTTTTTTTCTAATTTAGATGTTTTGAAGGTAAGAATATTATAATTGAATATTTAATTTCTTCCGTTAGTGATATTTAGTTTCCTCCATTAGTAAAGATCTATTGTATATTTACTTTCTCCATTAGTAGAGATTTTAAATGCAAAAATCTGAGAGCGCCGCCTATTAGTAAAGATCTATTGTATATTTACTTTCTCCATTAATAGAGATTTTAAATGCAAGAATATTGAAATTGTATATTTAGTTTTCTCCATTAGTAAATATTTAAAAGGCAATTGAGATTTTTTCTAATCTTTGGTATTAATTAATTAATTTCTTATGCAAGACCGATTTAATTTCCAAACTTCTTATTTGCCAAAACGTTCCTGTATTTTCTATTATATTACATAAAAAAAAAAATTTAGGAGAAAAGAATGTTAAGATATTAATTTCATTTGAAAAAAATATTATGAGAATATTTAGATAATAATAGAGGAAAGTTCAAAATAATGTAAGTTAGTACACTTTTTTTATAATTTAGATATTTTGAATGCAAGAATATTATAATCGAATATTTAGTTAAAATAATAAGAAAGTTGTAATTTTCTAAATCAAAAAAAGTTCTATCAAGTTTGAAAAAGTTTGAAAATAATAAAAGAAAGTTATATCAAGATTGAAAATAATAAAAAAGAAAATTGCAATTATTAACATAAGAGCCTACAAATTCGAAAATAATAAGGAAGTTATAATTTTCTAAATCAAAGAAAGTTCTATCAAGTCCTACAAATTCGAAAATAATAAAGAAGTTGTAATTTTTTAAATCAAAGAAAGTTCTATCAAGTTTGAAAATAATAAAAAAAAAGTTTTATCAAGTCTACAAATTCGAAAATAAAGAGGAAAGTTCAAAATAATGTAAGGTAATACATTTTTTTTTTATAATTTAGATATTTTGAATGCAAGAATATTATAATCGAATATTTAGTTTCCTCCATTAATAAAGATCTATTGTACTTTTACTTTCTCCATTAGTAGAGATTTTAAATGCAAAAATATTATATGCTTCCTCTATTAGTAAGCATTTAAAAGGTAATTGAGATTTTTTCGAATTTTTAATATTATTAATTCAAAAAATTGAGAAAATTAGAAAAATAGAACGAAGCGATCTGAGAGCGCCACCTCACCGCCTCCGTCTTCTCCTTTATATAAGTATATTGATAGATTAGATAATTCAATAATTATCCAAAAATTAATTTGATTTGAGTCAAAAATTAGCTGAACCAAAAATTTAATCAAATACTAAATTTAATTATAACTTGAAACCGATCAAAATCATAAAAAAATTATTCAAACCAAATATTATCCGAAACACGGGATTCGATATAAACCTGAATAACAACAATAGTAAACTAAGTTTAATTTATATTCTTAATAAATTATAACTCATAATCATCATACGTTGTCCTACTTCTCATTCACTTAAATTAACAATATATAAGCAAAATTTATATTTAAAATAATTTTACGGCAAAAATTATCATAATTATATTATCACATTTCTCTAAAAATTATGTCATTCTAAATTACAAATTTAAATTTAATTATAAGATGTTATTTTTTAAATCTCACATAGTAAAAAATGAGTGATTAGTTGTCCGAAAAGATCAAAAGCGAATTTGATTCGATCTTAATTCAAAATTTTCTATTTCGATATGAATTACATCCGAATTGAATCAAATCAGATCCGATCCGATTCGAATTAGAATTAAACCCGAAATCAATTCGTTTGAATTAGCAGATCTATAATTACACAGTCAAATACCTTCTTTTACGTGAACCACATTCGACATCGACGATATCACAAAGATACTATCCACATGAATAAATTTAACTACCAATAGTTCACGTATCTTGGAAAATAATCGAACTTTGATTTTATGTTTCACAAAACGGTGTCGTATTATTTGAGTTTGTTTTTTATGTAACACGTATGATTTGAGTTTGAGTTGATCGGAAATTACTCATTTTCATTTTATCTTTACCGAATAATTGACAATTTTCTCCCATGATCAAATGACTTCAATTACCCCATCTTTAATTTCTTCTTTCTTCCGGTTCCCAAAAGTTTACCGGAACTAGTGTCAAAGGAAAAACAATGTTAGGAACCTGAAATTTTTTCCCAAAAATCGTTCCAAATTATGTGACACGACACATGTTATTTTTTAATTCATAAACATATATGTATGCACACATATTCAACATTTAATTAGGAAAATTACTATTTACACACCTTATACATTATTATTTTATACAAAATTTGAGAGACTTTTTGGGTTTTCTAGGAATTTTCGGAAGGAAAACACTGCATTGCATTTGGTAGCGTGGATCACGGGTAAACTTATAGTCCAATGTGGAGGTAAAAGGGAAATAACAAACTGTAAATGTCACAGTTTTTCTGGCAGCCAGATAGAGTAGTTCCTTTGTGCCGGAAATAGATATTGCTTTGGCTTCAAATATAAACCAGTTACTCAGGAAAAAAGAAAGTTACATGCATAGAGTACTTATCATTCGTCCATTTCACAAAATTTTATACTATTAAATAGTGAAATATGTGCTTAAAATTTAGAAAAATGTTACGGTACTCAAAAAATATCTCAAAATTTTGAATTCCCTGGCGTCATTAGTAAAATCAATCGTTAGGAGAGAGAGAGAGAGACAGGCAGCAGGAGTAGTCATTAATCAGCGCAGAAGAGGTAAAAACTGCTAGACAAGACAATCTTGAAAGCGCGTGGGCCCTGCTGGGCTGACTTTAATTACCAAATCTACTTTACTCCAATGCTTTGCCCACCTAATTCCTGCCTCAAGCATACATACTCTCGCGCTCTAATGCGTGACTTACATTCTCGATCTTAATTTGATAAAGCATGGATCTTGACTGTATTGGACGGCTGTACGAGCGAGTTTGATGGTTCACAAGTGCTGAGATTGTAAAGAAACAGAGATCAAGTGGAACCAATGTAATCAGGAACTGTGCCTGTTCAACAACCAACGGACATTGTAAAGAAACAGAACCGTTAGTCAAATTTGAATAATTTTGTAATTGGAAAAAATACGACATATTAAAATTTTTTAATTATAAATTATTAATTTAAATCATATTATTAATTTTTATAAAAAAATTATTAAAATAAAATAAATATATTTTTAACTTTAACTTATACAAATAATTTTTTATTTTAAATTAAAAATTACTTAAGCTTCGGAAATGTCAACCGTACAAAAAGTTTTTTGTCCACCTCCCGTCTTTTTTTTCCTGTTGAGAAAGAAAAGAAACCTCCCGTTTTTTGTATCGCGACTCTCAGAAAGTCTAAAAGGGTGGGTGTCCAAAAAAAGCTTCCCTCATAATTTAAAAAATGAAAGTTAAATTAATTAATTATTTAAAAAAATTATAAATATTAAGTAATGGATAATTTGTATTTGGATTTTGGAAGCCTTGTTTAAAAGACAAAAAGAGAAAGAAACAGCTCTATAATGCGAAGGAGATTTCACGAGCGAAGACGCGTCGAAGTGAAAGCCTGATGTCGTACATAAAATAAGTAAACTGAAGCAGGGGTGGGGTCACTTGATTTTACAAGGTTTTTGACAACTTATATGTATATACATTCATGTCATATATGTATAAGTTCGGTATATATAAACACCATTATTAACTTAACTAAAAACTGGGCGTAGATGCTCAGAAATAAGTGGGCTTGTGTGTATGAATCCATGCTTTCTCAATAAATAAATACATTCTAAGACGTGATAACTACAAAAAAGATAAAATCAGATGCTTACTCCATCTCAATTTTTTTGTTTTATTTGATTTTTTGTGGTAAAATCAACTCAATTTTCACAATAAATTCAATATGATATAGAATTTTCAGTACAACTTAAGTCAATTTCATCACAAAAAATCAAATAAAATAAATTGAGATGTAAGGAATAATATATTAAAAATTATTCAAATTAGCGATTTCTGGTACTAAGGAATGTAAATAATCAATACTTATTTTACTTTTGTTTAGATGTAACAAATTATTTTGGAATGAAATTACGAATTTGCGATATTTGTTCCATTAAAAATACTAGCTTTAAAACCCGTGCAATGCACATATTATTTTTAATAATTGTTATTTTATTATTCATGTTTTGATATTTTATTAATTATATTTGTAAAAAAAATTGACATGTTAAAATAGGTGAACTTTTTAAAATAATTAAAAGCATTAAAATGTGTTTTAAAATAAATAAGGCTTTTAAAGTGATATTTTTGGAAAAGAAGGGGTTTTAATAAGAAGAAAAAATAGAAAAGATAACATGATTGAAAAAGGTAAATCTTTAACCGTGATATTTTTTAGAAAAAGGATCGAAAAAGTTAAGGCTTTGACCGTGATCCTTTTTTTGAAAAAATAGGGGGTTTAGTAAGAAAAAAGAAGAAGAAAAGATAACATGTTTTAATTGCAAAAGGTAATTTCCAGTGATATTTTTGGGAAATGGAAGAATTCTGTTAGGAAAAATAGAAAAAAATAATGTATTTTAGTTGAAATATATAATTGATTATAAATAAATTATATTATTATTTAATAATTTTTTTATAAATAAGTAAGGGTAATTAAGTAAAATCACAAGAGAAAAAATATCTAATAATATCATGACAGCTGATCATTCGGAAACCGTTTTAGAAACGATTTTAGGCACTCTAGCATTACTCTTTCTTAATTATAGTTGAGTCACAAATAGAATATCGATGGATAAAAAAAACCGAGTTATTATTTACTTTAAAAACCAATCAACTATCATTATTTTTGCATTTTAACCATTTAACAATTTTGTTACAGCATCTTCAATGAGATTGAACCCTTAGATAAATTATCAATGTGACACATGTTATAGATAATATGTAAAAATTGTGGAAGTCCAACCCACAATTCCCCTTAGCAAAATTTTAGATAATTAGATTTTCGTTGGTTATATTTGTTGAACCAACGTTCCCTTTATGTACAATTATACATAACTGTTAGTCCCTGAGAGTATTGCAGAAGAGGGGTTGAATGTAATACTGATAATTTAGAATCTTTTTCCCAAAAACAAAGAAAGAGATTAACAATTATCAGTTAGAACAAATGAAAACAGCAGTTATCTAAACAGGATAAAGACTTCACAGAATAATTGATTTATTTATCTTGAGTTGTGGGAGTAGTTTTCTAAACCTGTTAGATTGTGTTCCTTAATTACATGTGAGGTGTGAAACAATTTATATATTCAAGTGACAGGTTCTTACAATTTGCTCACATGTGACCTTTCCTGAAATGTATACTAGATAGTCTAAGCATAAACTATAAAGCAATCTAGATACATTCCTTTTGTAGAATACTCAATCTCAATTGATGTAGATCTTGCATACCCTTGAATTGGTAAACTTTGTCTTGTTCTCTCTCAAGCTCCTGTCATAGTCTTTCAGGATTGTGACAGAGCCATGTGAATTTTGTACCACCTGATACTGAAACAACTGCCATATTTTTGACTTTGAAGGCAAATCAAAACTTCCTCATGTGAGACAAAGTACCGTGCTCGCCAAGTTCTGCTGTCATGGGATGTTCTAAAGCTGACGGTAAGATTTTCCTAGGACTGGGGAGTCACAAATGACTTTAATGTCGTGACCTTGCAGAACATGTTGTCAGTGTGGTACAAAGTTGTTGTCTCCAGGCTTCTGCCAAAGTTGCTGTCAAGACTGAAAGTTACTATCATGAAGAGTGCTGTCTTGACCGCATGTTTGATGTTAATTGTAAAGTTGTTGTCTTCGAGAATCTTGACAACATGTTTATTCCTTGTACTAGTCATGTGTAGAATATCTTCTGGGGCTTGAACAAAGTGACTTCTTCCAGATTACATTCCTTATTACATGTATGTATGATAGTACAATTTGAACAAAAAATATTTTAATTGGCTTATGACAGTATGTTTCTCTTAGTCTAATTAAAGACTAATTACATAGTTAAGTTGTCTTCCTGCAATTACCCATAAATTCTAACAATCTCCCCCAATTTGTTTTTATGGACAATAACAACAAATTTGAATTTAAAGCTGACAACTTAACTAACAAAGATCATAACAGTAGAAACAACTATAGTTCTGAACTATGTAAATTCTGTAAATGCTTTTGATAAAAATTGAGAATTATATGCACAAGCATTTTCAGCTTCAATAAACTAATGATTCTTATGCATTTTGCAAGATAAATTTGATAGAATCACTTAGCTTTTCTGCCATGCTTCATCTTCTCTTTCCAATGCACTTTGCAGAAAGGCTCTTAATTCTCCAACTACAGCTTTCTCATTGTCATCCCTGGCAAAGTCTTCAATCTCCTCAATGACCTTTCGAATTCTTCTAGAGGTCCGGTGCTTTGTGTCTTCAGGAATTAACCAGAAAGTTCCAATCTTTGTGATAGATCTGAACCCATGTCTGTCCCTCTCAATTCTGAATCTGTTTTCAGGATAGGCTTTTAAGGAGTTTCTTCTTTTTGAGTCAAGCTCTGGGTTTTCACCTTCTCTTTGTTTCAGAATTATTTCCAATTCAATTTCACATAGAGCTTCCAGACTGTGTCTAGATCCAACAACTTTGTAGAACAGGTTTTTCAAAGTTTCTGTCTTGAGTTTGTGAAAACTGTCTAGACAAATTTTCTTAGGTCCTTCTATGATTCTGTAGGGATTTTCCAAGACACAAGATTGATGATCAGGATACGGACTTACAATGCAATTGCGTTCCCTGTAAGTTTTGATGATTTCAACTTCAATTTCTTCTGCAAACATATCCTTGACATCAGTCTTATTTCTTTGAGTTTTAGAATTTGTAGGAGCTTCATTTGGATTAGCTGGAACAACTTCTTCTTCTCCTTCAGATTCACTCGAAGATGTGTCTCCATATCTCATCCAATCATATCCATATTTGCCATAAAATTTACCTTCTCTCTCAGCCAGATAATCATTTTGGTGATTCATCACATGATCATGAACATTGTCATACCCATCAAGTAAAAACACCATTCTTTTGAGCATGAAGAATTCTACCCTTGCAAAGTCATTCTTTTGGAATTCAATGGTAAAATCCTTAGTGATTATCACCTTTGACTCATCTTTATATGTGAGCTCATAAGATTCTGCATTCTGCTTGTCATCAAGGTGTACATGTACACTTGTGATGTTTCTAGCTTTGCTGCACATAAGTGAGAGAGTATTGGGTCCATAAGAATAAATTGGATCCATCAAAGGTAATTTTTCTATGGCTGGATTAATTTTTTTCTTAGGAACCTGAGTTTCATTTGCTTCCAAGTCTTGAGATGGAGGAGTAATTTTGTACAGCTTTTTCAATGCAGGTCCATCAACAGGAATGTGTTTTCTCCTTGGAGTTTTGGTCATAGCTTTGGGCTTGGATTTAGCTTCTTCTGATATGACTTTGTTCAGCCAAACCTTTGCACGAGTTCTCCTCTTCAATTTATTGCTTGAGACTGGAAGTTCTTTGACAGTGTCTTTTGTGACAATATCTTTTGGTTCTAAGACAATATCTTTAACTGGGTTTGTCATGACAACATCTTTTGTGACATTATCTTTTGGTTCTGTCATGACAGTAACTTTTGCTGAGACACCTTCTGATGTGGGCTAAAAAATAACCCTAAAGATATAATAAATGATGTATTAATTAGACCTAGATTGGTCCAAGACTTAAGCCCAATTATTAAGGTCTGAAACCCTGATTAATTATTAATTTCGTAATTAATTAAAAGGCTGATTATATAGTCCACTAAATGTGTCAAAGTTGTGACCTTCATCCACTAAAAGTAGTCTCGAGGGACACCAAACCATAAAAGGAGTCAGCCTCCTACAAATAATGATTTACAATCCTGATCTAAGAAGGTGACTTGACCTCCAAGTCACCTAATTTTACCCTAAATACCAGGCTCCTGACGCCTATATAAAGGTCCTGTTAGGAATATGTTGTTCTTGATGATAATTATAAAAACACTTAGTAGATTTTGTATTAAGTCATTTTGTAACTGTCAACGGAATAGCATGCTTTGCAGTGTTTCGTTGACAGGAAGCTCATCAACGGAATGAGTGTTGTAGCAATTGCACTGTACAATACTTCACAGTTTGATATGCATTTCGATGTATGTATTAGATAGGTTCTCTAAGTCATGTTGACTAAGTACTAGATAGGCAAAATAGGTTGGTTAATTGTAAATATGTTATGCCTTGTAATTTTGCCTAAGTGAAGACATGTCAACGGTATGAGGATTACTCTATCAACGAAACAAGGATACACCATCAACGGTATGGAGTTTACTCATCAACGAAACGAGAGAAACACCATCAACGGAATGAAGAATAAAGCTATCAACGAAACACATCTCCCTGCTATCAACGAATCATTATTGCTTTTCTGAATAGTTGACAAAGTGATAGTGACAGTTTACTGAACAGATCTAAAGGTGATGTGGAAGTGTACTTTGCATTGGAAACCATTAAAATGGACATGGGGAATAAGGAAACATCCCAGTTTCCAATTGGGCTCTTGGGAGTGATCATAATAAGCATGAAGACAAAAGCAAGGATCTCCAAGGACCACTGGACAAAGGGATGAAAAGCAAACTATTGGCGGTTACCTTTAGTGTACTTTAGAGTAGCCAAAAATAGTATTGTAAACTTGGGGAATATATAACCAAGTGTAGCAGTTAAGATAGAGTAAGAGAAGAAAAACAAATAGTTTGTATTAGCTATCCTTGAGAGCATTCTTCTCTACAACTCTGTAACTGAGCAGCTGTGTACTTGTGTATCACAGATTATTTCCGCAATAAAAACACTTCAGTTGGATCATCAAACAATCCAACTGAATTATTTATATCTTGTGTTTTTATTTATTCAGTTCAGTTTTATTTTATAAAGTGTTTTAAGTTTAAGAAAATATCAAGAATTGTATTCAACCCCCCCCCCCCCCCCCTTCTACAATTCTGTTAGGTCATTTGGGATTAACAATTGGTATCAGAGCAAGCTTCTAACACACAAGAAGTTTAAAGATCAAGACCAAAAACAGAAGCCATGGTGAAGAAGGATGCAGGTGTAAAGATACCAGTTCTTGATAAGGACAATTACTTTCACTGGAAAGTAAAGATGCATTTACATCTCATGTCTATGGATGAGAGATATGTAGACTGCATTGAGAAAGGTCCACATGTTCCCATGAAGTTTGCATCTAGAATTGGAGTGCCAGATGATGCTCCTGATGTAGAAATTCCAAAACTTGTCTCAGAATGGACTATTGAAGATCTTGCAGAAATCCATAAAGATAAGAGAACCATGAACATTCTGTTTAATGGTTTGGAGCAAGAGATGTTTGACAATGTCATAAACTGTACAACCTCCAAAGAAGTATGGGACACTGTCAGAACACTATGTGAAGGAACTGAGCAAGTAAGGGAGAACAAAATGCAACTCCTTATACAAAAATATGAGCACTTTCACTTTAAAGCTGGTGAAACCCTAAATGACACGTTTAGTAGGTTTCAAAAGCTTCTGAATGGATTAAAGTTGTATGGGAGAATCTACCAAACTAAGGACTCAAACCTTAAATTTCTAAGAGCTCTTCCAAAAGAATGGAAGCCTATGACTGTTTCTCTAAGAAACACTCAAGAGTACAAAGACTACACTCTTGAAAGGCTTTATGGAACCTTGAAGACTTATGAGCTGGAAATGGAGCAAGATGAGGAAATTGAAAAGGTACAGAAGAAGGGTGGATCTATTGCATTGATTGCATCTGTGAACCAACTGGAAGATGACACTGAAGAAGCTGCAAAGGCCACAACTAGTCGAGCTAGTTGTAGAAGTGATGTTAGCAAGGGTAAAGGTAAGATGACAGAAGAAGAAGAACCAGAATCAGCCAACTTGGATGACTTAGATGAGATTGATGAACACATTGCTTTTCTGTCAAGAAAATTCTCTAAGTTCAAGTTCAAGAGAAACTCAGAAGCAAGGCCACCAAGAAGAGACTTTCAACCTAACAAATCAAACTGGATTGAAAAGTCTAAATCTAAATGTTTCAATTGTGGAATGCTTGGTCACTTTGCTGGAGACTGCAGAAAGCCCAAAGTTGAGAAGAGCAACAGGAAATTTGAGCCTGTTGATTATAAAAAGAAATACTTTGAACTTCTCAAGCAAAAAGAAAAGGCTTTCATGTCTCAGGAGTATGATTGGGCTGGTAATGGTGAAGATTCTGATGATGATGTTGAATATGTCAACTTGGCTCTTATGGCTAACAATCATGAGCAGGAAGCAAGCTCCTCAAGCAACCAGGTAACAATTACTAATCTTTCTGAGCTTTCTAAAGAGGAATGCGATAGTGCAGTAAATGAAATGTCTACTGTATTGTATAATTTGCGTGTTACTCTTAAATCACTTACCAAAGAGAATTCAAGAATAAAAGAGACTAATTTGCTCTTAAGTGATAGGAATGCAATGTTAGAAGCACAGCTCATTGAATTTGAGAAAATGAGATGTGTTAGTAGGGATGCTAAGAAGGAACTTGAGAACGTGTTACAAAGGGAAGAAATTCTTAAAACACAACTTGAGATAGAACAAAGTGTGATTGCAAAATGGAAAGATGCCAGGAATGTTGCTACCAACATCATTAATGTTCAAGGTATGGAATCTTTCTGTGAACAATCATGGAAAAAGAACAAAGAGAAACTAGGGTATATTTGTGAGACCTTAGAATCAGAAACAGAGTCAACAAACAACAATGATCATTTGTTGAAGGTTGATATGTCAACGGAATGCAATGTTCCGTTGACAGATGAACCATCAACCGATCAGGGAGTTCCGTTGACAGACAAAAGAAAAGATAAACTCACTAGACTTAATGACAAGTATGGTCCTGTCACCAAGAACTTTGTTCAAGGTGAGTCTAGTAAATCAAAGAAAGTTGAGAAGCCTGTTGAGAGAGCTAATGTAGGTCACTTATCCAACAAGCAATTGAAAGATAAGTTAGAGAATGTTCAAGTTGAGGCTAAGGGAAATAAAAAGAATAACAGGAATGGCAAAGTAGGAATTAACAAACACAACAATTACACACCTGATAAATATGCTCCTAGAAAGACATGTGTTAATTGTGGAAGTGTTAGTCATTTATCTACTAACTGCAAATCTGTTAAGAAGACTGTTAAAGTGAAAATTCCCAAGCCTGCAATGAATAGTTCTATGCCTACAATGCCTGTTATGCCTAACATGTTCGCTCCATATGCACAATTTCAAAATCCATATGCCAGCATGCCATTTGTGTCTAATCCATACATGAATATGTTTAATGTGCCACAAATGCCATGGAATATGAATAACATGTTTGTTCCTCCAATTATGCATGCTAAGAATGAAAGTGTGAGCAATCCTCAGAAATCAACACCAAGGATAAAGATTGATTTAAATCAATCTGAGCCCAAGGTGAAAAATGATATAAAAGGAAAAGCAAAGGCTAACAAAACAGGACCCAAGGAAACTTGGGTACCAAAATCGACTTGATTTGGTTCTATTGTGTGCAGGGAGACAAAAGGAATCTTTGGTACTTGGATAGTGGTTGTTCAAGACACATGACTGGTGATTCTACCCTGCTCACAGAGTTTCAGGAAAGAGCTGGCCCTTGTATTGCTTTTGGAGATGACAGCAAAGGCTACACTAAGGGATATGGCTTGATTTCAAAAGAGAATGTCATCATAGATGAAGTTGCATTGGTGGATGGTCTTAAGCACAATTTGCTTAGTATCAGCCAACTTTGTGACAAAGGATTTTTAGTTACTTTTTCTAAAGAAGCTTGTGTTGTCTCTAAAGGAGGAAACAACAATGTGGTAATGACTGGATTCAGAAGAGGGAATGTGTACATTGCTGACTTTAGTAGCACAAGTCCAGAAACCATCACTTGTCTTTTCAGCAAGGCAAGCAAGGATGAAAGTTGGCTATGGCAAAAGAAATTATCTCATCTGAACTTTAAAGTTATGAATGATTTGGTGAGGAAAGATCTTGCTAGAGGAATTCCACAAGTGGAGTTTTCCAAGGATGGTTTGTGTGATGCCTGTCAAAAGGGGAAACAAAAGAAGGCATCATTCAAAAGCAAGACAGAGTCATCAATTGTCCATCAGCTTGAGTTGCTTCATATGGATTTGTTTGGCCCTGTAAATGTCATGTCTATTTCAAAGAAGAAATATTGTCTTGTGATTGTTGATGATTTTTCTAGATTTACATGGACTTTCTTTTTGCTCTCCAAAGATGAGGCAAGTGAAATCATTATCAATCACATCAAGATGGTAAACAATCATCCTGACTTGAAAGTAAGAAGGATTAGGAGTGACAATGGGACAGAATTCAAGAATTCAAGCATGAAGGTGTTCTGTGAAGAAAATGGTATTTTGCATGAGTTTTCAGCAGCAAGGACACCACAGCAAAATGGTGTAGTTGAAAGGAAAAACAGAACACTTATTGAAGCTGCAAGGACAATGCTAGATGAATCAAAGTTACCAACTTATTTTTGGGCTGAGGCAGTTAATACAGCTTGCTTCACTCAGAATATTTCTTTGATTAATCAGGCCAAAGGAATGACCCATTATCAGCTACTCAAAAGAAAGAAGCCACTATTGGATTTTCTTCATGTCTTTGGATGCAAGTGCTTTGTTCTGAGAAATCAAGCTGAGCATTTGGGGAAATTTGAAGCAAAGGCAGATGAAGCAATATTTGTGGGTTATGCAGCAGGGAAAGCCTACAGAGTCTACAATCTCAGAACCAACATTGTTATGGAATCTGTACATGTTGTTTTTGATGATCTCAAAATTCAGGGTCTCTGTGATGAAGGTTTCCATGAAAGTCTTTCTTTTGAAAATGAGGATGGAAATCAAATGAATCATGTTAAGGCTACTGAGAAACAGCCTAAAGTTGTTGTATCTAGCACAGATGAAAGCAGCAGTGAAGATGAAATTGTTGCATTAAGATTGAAAAGAATAGATGCTAGTAGACCAAATGGTCATTCCGTTGACAGTCACAGAAATGCTTCCAGGAGTGATCAATTAGGGACAACAAACTCAGGGGGAGTTTCTCAAGGACAAATATCTAATCTAGGCAATCATGATCATGAAGCTACTTCTTCAAGAGCAAATCTACCTCCCTCAAGGAAATGGACTAAAGATCATCCTTTTGAACTTATTATAGGTGATGTGTCTTCAAAAGTCCAAACTAGAAGAGCAACTCAAGAAGAATGTCTATATAGCAGCTTTCTGTCTCAAGATGAGCCAAAGAAAGTTGAGGATGCTCTTCTAGATCCAGATTGGGTCTTGGCTATGCAAGAAGAGCTAAACCAATTTGAAAGGAACAATGTTTGGAAGCTGGTGCCCAAGCCTAAGAACAGGAGTGTCATAGGCACAAAATGGGTGTTCAGAAATAAGATGGATGAAAATGGCATAGTCACAAGGAACAAAGCTAGATTGGTTGCAAAAGGCTACTCACAGGAAGAAGGAATTGATTTTGATGAAACCTTTGCTCCTGTTGCAAGACTAGAAGCAATAAGGATTTTCCTAGCCTATGCAGCCCATGCCAATTTCAAGGTCTATCAAATGGATGTGAAGAGTGCTTTTCTAAATGGGGAATTAGAAGAGGAGGTGTATGTAAGTCAACCTCCTGGTTTTGAAGATGATGATTTTCCAGAATATGTATACTTCCTCCTCAAAGCACTCTATGGTTTGAAACAAGCACCAAGAGCCTGGTATGACACACTTTCACAGTTCCTCCTTGAGAATCACTTCACTAGAGGTACTGTAGATAAAACTCTTTTTCATAGGATTGTGAATGGCTCTACAATACTTGTTCAAATATATGTAGATGACATAATTTTTGGGTCTACAGATGAAAAACTTTGTCAAAAGTTTGCCAAGCTTATGCAAAGTAAGTATGAAATGAGCATGATGGAAGAGTTAACTTATTTTCTTGGTCTTCAAGTAAAGCAAGTTAATGAAGGCATTTTCATTAGTCAAACCAAGTACATTAATGATTTGTTAAAGAGGTTAACTTAATGGAATGCTCTCCTGCCAAAACACCCATGCCTACTGCCACCAAACTTGAATTGAATACTAAGGAAAAATCTGTGGACATTTCAAGTTACAGAGGCATGGTTGGCTCACTTTTATATTTAACAGCTAGTAGACCTGATATTATGTTTGCTACATGTCTATGTGCTAGATTTCAGGCTGATCCTAGGGAATCCCATTTAGTTGCTATTAAAAGAATTTTCAGATATCTCAAAGGAACACCAAACCTTGGCATTTGGTATCCTAGAGAATCTGGTTTTGAACTAATTGGTTATTCAGATGCAGATTATGCAGGATGTAAAATTGACAGGAAAAGCACAACAGGAACCTGTCAATTTCTAGGAAACAAGCTTGTATCATGGTTCAGCAAGAAACAAAACTCAGTTTCCACCTCCACAGCTGAGGCTGAGTATATTGCAGCTGGAAGTTGTTGTGCACAGATTTTGTGGATGAAAAATCAACTACTTGATTATGGAATAAGAGTTGAGAAAATTCCTATTTTCTGTGACAACACTAGTGCCATTGCCATTACTGAGAATCCAGTGCAGCATTCAAGGACCAAGCACATTGACATCAAGTACCACTTTATTAGAGAACATGTTATGAATGGTACTGTGGAGTTACATTTTGTTCCAAGTGAACAACAACTTGCAGACATTTTTACCAAGCCACTTGATGAATCCACATTCTCAAGATTAGTAAGTGAGCTAGGTATGCTAAATTTCTCTTAATTATTTTGAGATTTTTGCAAGTTAAAATGCAGCCAGGAACTTGCTATAATTTTTCTGTGAATTGATTTTCTCAGGAAAAGGTGAAATTTTGTCTAAGTCAAAATTACTATGTCAACGAAACGCACCATTCCGTTGACAGTCTTAGCATTTTTCTGGGTGTTTCGTTGATAGCTCTTTTATATCAACGAAACGCGGCTTTATCAACGAAATAAGACGGGAATTTAACCGCCCAATCTGATTCGTTGATGTAGCGCTTTTTAATCTGAACCGTTGAAACTGCACGTTCTTTATCACGATCTATGCATACACCCCTGTAAGTATAAATCGTGGTAATATTTAATTCTAACGGTTACTTTTTAAGCCAATCAGGTAATTTAGATTAATTATTGGACTTAATTTCTGAGAATTTTTGGGGGAGTATTTAAGAAATTTCAATTTCTTTATTTCATTTCTACATGTTCTCAAAAATTCCAAAAGTTTTTCTATCTTCTTCTCTCTAACAAGCAATACAGCTCGAAGCTTTTCCTCACTCAACAATGGCACCCATAGTCAAGCTTATGTCTGCTGGTGGGTTCATCTATGAGAAGAACAATTCTATTCCATTTGTTGTTAAGGAGAGTCCGAACAGCATCTTTTTCAAGATGATGGACTTCATGAGGAACTGTAAGTTGGGCTATGCGATGTTTCACTCTACACCACTCTACAATGAAGTAATCGAGGAGATTTGGACCTCATGTGAGTATAGTGGAACAAACTGCACACTGCAATTCACTTTTCAAGGTAATGAGTACATAGTTAATTCTGATGTTTTGCAAGCATGTTTACATATTCCTGATAATAACTGTGATGCTTTGCCTTCTAACACTGAAATAACTACCATGCTAAATTCTATAAACTACTCTTTGCCTACTGATAACTTGGGTAAGATTATTAGGAGAGGTTTGGTTAGGGAATACAGTTATTTAGCTAATGCATTCATTAAGGTCTTTTCTGGAAAGATTAGTAATTTTGATGCATTAACTAACTCTATGTTAATTCTCCTAACCATGCTGCTAAATGATAGATATTACAACTTTAGCACCCAACTTATGTATGAAATTGGTGCTAAGTTGGGTGATAAGGCAAATAGGAAGAAAAATATCTATTATGCAAGGTTTCTGATGATGCTGGCTAATCATGTTAGTCCAGCACCATTAGTTATCTCTAACCCTACTGCCAGGTTTGAGTGCTTTGTACAAGAGAAGAGAGTATTGACAGACATACTGAGGCTGAACCACAATGGTGATGTTCCAGTGGTGTATCTGCCAATCATTGAGGTAACTACTGCTATCCCTGTTAGTATAGCTGTTACTTCCATTGTTTCATCCAACCCAGTTGCTATGGAGTCTGTAGCTGTGACCCAACAGGCTCCTGCCCCAGCAACAAAACCAAAATCTAAGAAATCCTCCAAGCCAACCTCAAGTGCTTCTCAAAAAGCACCTGTTGTAAAAACTACCACACAACCTAAGGGGAGTGAGTCTGGAGTTGTGAGAGGTGAGGGAAGGGGTGAACATAAAAGAAACCCCAAGAATAAGGAAGGTGAGGTAAGAGTTTCCCAGCCAAGCCCCATTGTGTCTTCCCAACAAGGCACAATGAGTAAAATGGATTTAAGCACAAGTCTAATTGCATCCTCCCAAAAGGATGTAATTATTGAAACAAGCTCTCAACCTAGAGCACAGTCCAAAAGGGTAAGGGACACTTCAAGCCCACAGTCTACATTTTCCCAATACCAAAGGAGAGTGAAGCAAAAGTCCAAGGGTTCACAGGGTGCACACACACTGGAAGCAACACTTCCAGTTTCTCAAATTCAGTTTGATGTAACCCCTATTATAACTCTGGGGTTACAGTCCCATTCTCTAAACATCAACCTTGAACTATCTCCATCAAATTCACCAACTCTATCTCTAGATGTGGACATGATCCATACATCTATTTCTGATTCTCCAACTCTAATCTTGGAGAAGCCCCACTCTGAAGCTGGTGGCCATCACTTGTTAAGTGATTTGTTGGGCCATCAACCAATTTTTTCTGAAGTTGCAAGGGGATCTGTGGACCAAACTCTCAAATCAATCACCACAGACTCTACTGTAACTTCTCATTCTCAAAGTGCTTTCTTGACTTCATCAACGAAACAGTCTATTTCGTTGACAAGTGTTTCTCCATCAACGGTATCCATACCGTTGACAGTTCAAACTACCATTCCGTTGATAGGTCATTCTACACCCCTTATTGAAAATCTAGTTGTTTCCACAACTAGTGTAGATGACCTGGTGGTAGTTGAGACACTTTTAGGATTGAGAGGGAGTGAAACTGAGAGGCTGGCTTGCAGCCAGGCAAAAGGAGAGAATGAGAGTGAGAGGCTGGCTATTTCTTCCAGCCAGGCAAAAGGAGAGATTGAGAGTTCCACCTTAGTAGGTGAAGGTGAGGGTGTGAGAGGTGTGAGCCATGGGGAGCCCATGATGCAAGAAAATAGAGGAGAGAGAGAAGGGACTACAGGAGTCATAAGGGAGGAAGCAGCCATTGCTAGTGAGTCAATGGAGGTCAATGAGGGAGAAAGGGAACTTACTTTCCAAGAGCATTATCAACAAACTCTGGATAGTATTTCTCTGGATCCTGAGACCTTTACTCATCCTGTGTCAGCCTATCAAGTTTTGGCTCAACAGGGCAATGTGGAGGCAGAGAGGTCACTACAACTAATTCATACAACTGCATCAATGCAAAGAGCAAAGGATGCCTTGACCAATCTATCTCCAGCAGCTGCAGCAAGTGGTGAGTTTGATTTCTCTGATGATGAGGACAGCTTGGTGACAATCAGGTGGCCACTACTTCACAGACTGGGACTTCTGTGGTGCCTCCTACACCAAACTGGCTTTCTCAAGATTTACAAGGAAGGATCTCCCTGGATGCTGCAATCACAAGGCAGTACAATGAGGCCTATCTGGCTCATGAGTCTGCAAATGCCAATGACAAGAAATTCTACAAGGCTATTATGGATTCACTGGAAATCCAACGGCTACAGATGATGCAGACAAGGATTGAGGCTAGAGAAATCAAGGACTCAATTAGCAATCTCAAGGATGCTAATGACAGGAGGCTAGATGAAAAGCTTCCTCTTCTCACTGTGTCCAAGATGAACAGGTTTTTATCTAAGGAACCCGAGGTGGCTACCTCCTTGAAGGCTCTCTCTTCTAGAGTGGACAAGGTGGAAGCTACTTTATCTCAGATGCAAAAGGAACAGGAGAAGCAGACACAACTATTGGCCCAGCTAGTGGCAGCTCAAGGACTCCCAGTCATCTCTCTTGATGATAACAAAAAGGGGGAGAAATCTAAGGAGCTAGACATTCAAATCACAAAGGTTATGGTCCCAGCCATTTCCCTGCCAAAGGAGCCACTAGCTATGGGGGAGTCAGGCAAAGCTAAACTGGACAGCATTGACCTGATTCAGCAAGAATCTATGAAGCTACAGCTTGCTGAACAGATTAAAGACCACTGGTCCAGGATAGATGAAAGAATCAAGAAGTTAGCTGATTCTGAAAAGACTTCAGATCCATCAACGAATCAAGCTTCTTCAACAGAGCCATCAACGGATGCCATGGTTTTAGCGTCAACAGAATGGGAGCCACAGACCAATTCTTCATATAAGGTAGAGCCCCTTCTGCATGGAGTCACTCAAGGATCAAGGAAGGAGAAAGGACAAACTTCATGCATTAGGGATGTGGAACAAGCTACATTGCAAAGAAGCTTATCTCCCAAGTCTCCTGCTAAACCAAAGGGCAAAAATACAGAAAGGACTTTCTATCCTGCACCTTATCCAGATGAGCACAAGCTTCTTGGTCTTCTCATCACAAAAAGCAAGGAAAGCAATGACTATGAGGTAAGGAAGCAAAGGGCAATTATCTACAGGAATGGACAACAAATCTGTGTTTGGGCTGGTCACCCAAACTTTGCTGAAGCTAAAGCTGAAGAGTCAGAAAGAGCAGCAATGCAAGCACTTGCAGTTGCTCAATCTCTTGATGAAGAAGAAAGACAGCAAGAAGAAAAAGCCAGAGAGGAAAGGAGTGCAAAGAAGAGCACAAGGCAACCAAAGGCAAGAGCTAGGAGAAATATAGCCTTTAAGAATGATGACTCTCAGAGTATTGCATCAGACTCTTCTGTACCAACTGCACCTCCAACAATTCCTGATCCAGCTCTAGGGGAAAAGTTAGCCTGTGATCCTAAACATCCTGTTAATTTCCATGATCAGCCAATTGAGCCAAAGGAAGAGCCAATTGAGTTTGATGAGGCCAACTTTCCAAAATTCCTCTTTGAGATGGATCCAAAGAAGAAATCTAAGCAAAGGGCTACCAAGGCTAAGCCAATTCTAGTAAGGAGACCACAAGCTGAAAAACCTCCTACCAACCCAGAAGACTTCATCTACATTGCTGATATCAGGGAGGAGTCTGACCTACACATCAATCTTGTTGACCTAGTTGAAGTGAGAAGAATTGCAGCTTCTTACAAACTACCAGAGAGATTGGTGTTTGTCTACAAGGGTGGGAGAGAATAGGTTTGGCCTCTACATAGAATTCTGGGAGAAGACTATCAGACACTGCTTTCTGTGTTCAAATGTCTGAAGAAAGATTTTTGTTTTACCAAAACAGCTAAGTCTGAAGTTGTTTCCAAAATCTGCCAAATCAAAGCTAGCTGGAACAAGCCTGGTGCACTTCCCAGAGTATTGAAGGTCCCTCAAACAGGAAAGAAGATTCATCTCCAACCTTTTTAGATGATGGAATTCAGAGACAAGGACAACTGTAGAAGATTCTTCAGAATAGAAGACCAACTGGAGAAGGCATCCAATGAAACTCTAAGATTAATGCAATCCAAGTTGGGGAATGAAGATGAAGAAGAGAAGATTTTCTACAGAAGACTTCAAGCTCAGATTGAGGAGAACAATGCAAGGAAAGGGAAGAAAACAAGACCACAGAGGCAAAGATGAAAAATCTGCTCAGTCTAGAGGAGCAACTCTGTGCACTTGTTTAGTAAGATTTTCTACTTTGTATTTTAATTAAATTCAGTGAAGCTCAATGCAATTTCTACTTTTATCATGTGTAATTTAACTGAGTGTTTTTGTTATCATCAAGGCTCTTGATTTATGGCTGTTATTCTATCAGTCATAAATTGGGGGAGATTGTTAGGAATATGTTGTTCTTGATGATAATTATAAAAACACTTAGTAGATTTTGTATTAAGTCATTTTGTAACTGTCAACGGAATAGCATGCTTTGCAGTGTTTCGTTGACAGGAAGCTCATCAACGGAATGAGTGTTGTAGCAATTGCATTGTACAATACTTCACAGTTTGATATGCATTTCGATGTATGTATTAGATAGGTTCTCTAAGTCATGTTGACTAAGTACTAGATAGGCAAAATAGGTTGGTTAATTGTAAATATGTTATGCCTTGTAATTTTGCCTAAGTGAAGACATGTCAACGGTATGAGGATTACTCTATCAACGAAACAAGGATACACCATCAACGGTATGGAGTTTACTCATCAACGAAACGAGAGAAACACCATCAACGGAATGAAGAATAAAGCTATCAACAAAACACATCTCCCTGCTATCAACGAATCATTATTGCTTTTCTGAATAGTTGACAAAGTGATAGTGACAGTTTACTGAACAGATCTAAAGGTGATGTGGAAGTGTACTTTGCATTGGAAACCATTAAAATGGACATGGGGAATAAGGAAACATCCCAGTTTCCAATTGGGCTCTTGGGAGTGATCATAATAAGCATGAAGACAAAAGCAAGGATCTCCAAGGACCACTGGACAAAGGGATGAAAAGCAAACTATTGGCGGTTACCTTTAGTGTACTTTAGAGTAGCCAAAAATAGTATTGTAAACTTGGGGAATATATAACCAAGTGTAGCAGTTAAGATAGAGTAAGAGAAGAAAAACAAATAGTTTGTATTAGCTATCCTTGAGAGCATTCTTCTCTACAACTCTGTAACTGAGCAGCTGTGTACTTGTGTATCACAGATTATTTCCGCAATAAAAACACTTCAGTTGGATCATCAAACAATCCAACTGAATTATTTATATCTTGTGTTTTTATTTATTCAGTTCAGTTTTATTTTATAAAGTGTTTTAAGTTTAAGAAAATATCAAGAATTGTATTCAACCCCCCCCTTCTACAATTCTGTTAGGTCATTTGGGATTAGCAGTCCTTAGGAAGTTTGCCTCTAGTTTCTCAAGCACTTCAGCTTCCCAGATTTCTTCTTGACTTGGAGTTTCACTCTCCTTTCCTTTGCTTGAAGATTTACCAGTTTCTTGATTCTTACTGGTTTGACCAGATTCTTCAGCTGCAATTGTGTTGATAGGTTTTCTAGTTTCAACTATTTTACTAGCTTCACCTACACCTCCAGTACCATCATCTTTGTCATTTTTTCCCTTTGTTGATGATTGGTTAACCGTTGGTTCAGGAACTTCAGGAGTTTTATCTCCATCAATTTCTTCTATGTACATGTAACTTCCTCATTTGTCTCCTCTTCTGCTGTTTGCATCTACAATCATCTTTTTGATTTCTTCTTTCATTCATTTCTTTGCTAGATGAGTGTAGATTGCATGTACAACTTCAATTTTATCCTTGTTGATCTTGGATTGCATAATTTAGTTAAGAACTAGCTTGATTCTTCTATCCTCCACCCTTGATAGATTCCTCAAATTCAAGCATCCAACTTGCTCATGTCCAGACTTAGGAATGCAACCATAGTAGACAGAGAATGGATTGAGATCAATTTCTGGAATCTTGCTCACAGATAATTTTCTCAATTCGGCCTTGAGCCTTTTATTGAAGATAGATACATTTGACTTGACTTTTGCTCCAAAAGCATTTATCACTAGAGCTGATAGATTCTGGATTTGCTCAATTGTGACAAAGTAATTTAGGTTGCCTTCAACACTGATGCTCACAACCCATATCTTCTCACCATTCACCTTCACTCTGAAGTCATGGATTTCAGATCTGATCAAGTCACAGAATTTTTTGAATTTCCCTTCATCTTGAATCTTCAATATTTGCACCGGTTTTGTGAATTCATTTTCCTTGTTGTATAGGGTGCTTTCAAGGTGAGAAATCATGATGTTGTCTGCTTCTTGTTGACTGTATTCTTTCCCATATGTTCATTCCATGGATTTCTCAGAAGTCTGTTCATGTCGCTTTTCTTTGCCTTTTCCCTTAGTATTCTTCAGTTCATTTCTTTGAACAATGCTTTGCAATCCTTCAGTTGTGGCAACAGTGGCTGGTTCTCTAATTGAAATACCAGGAAGAATTGCTCTGTTTGTCTTTTCCTTTTCTATGGGCTTCTTTCCTTGAGCAGGATTCATTCTCATTTTCTCTTTCAAAACTTCCTAAAAAACTAGAACAGTTTCTCCATCCAGCTCATGTTCTACTAATGTTAGGGTTGACACATTTGGAATGATGATAACAAAATGCTCAAGACAAGAATTTGATCTTGATACCGAAGCTGATTGTCAGAAAGCTAGTTCACAGAAGCTGATAAATAAGGAAGCTAACTGTAACACCCCCAGACCCGGGGTCGGAGATCTGGGTTGTCACGATCCCTGGTTCCGTACAAACACTTAATACTTGAACCATAAAACAATAAATCAACATACATGGTGACCCCACCATCAATACACTCACGCTAGTTATGTCTCAGAAACGAACTTACAATAACAGTAGTCATATGATCCACAAATTAAAGTTATTACAACCCAAAAGTAAAATACTTGCAACCTACTACCAGTATGATTTCTATATGAAACCATAAGGTAGCGCAAAAGTTTGTTCTTGTTCATTAATATACATAAGTGATACTTATAATTAAACCGGAGCATCCAGAGTTACACTCCGAACCAACTCAGTACTTTTACCTGATCAACTGTAACAACCATGCTACAGGCGGCCTGTATGTCCCTGACGCGCTTCCGAGCGGTACGACGAATCCTGGCCATCTACTCTAGCTGTTGTGTTGTGATATATATGTATAGAAAGAAAAAGCAAGAGTGAGCACTCAGCCCAGCAATAATACAATACAGAATAAGCATATAAGTAAGCTTATATCATAAAGGAAAACCTTTAAAACTTCATTCGTATACAGAATGATATATTTATTTCTCTTTTCGTCAAAACATACCATACAGTACGACTACTGTATCAGGAACATCATTACTCATTACTGTCACATTATCAGTAACTCAGCGCCTAGGCTTTTGTTACAATGTGCAGCTCAACTCCAATTGGAGGGAAGGGAATGTACTGGAACACCCGATACACGGTGATCAGCCGTTGTATCGTAACTTTTCTTTTCTACTAGTAGAAGGACGACTTCCTGTTCGGTTATCACCCTGACCGCATATGGGCCATTGTACTAAGAGATCACTACCTCGGCGCCTATTTCGTCACCGGGCAAGCCTTAGCACTCAAGAGATCACTACCTCGGCGCCTATTTCGTCACCGGGCAAGCCTTGATAAATTTGGCACTACCCCGGCACCTATTTCATTGCCGTGTAGGCCTTTCCAATTCCCATGATGAAAAACATTAATGAAACGGAAATCGGAATTTAATTCCATATTTCCCAAGTACGAATACTCGTCAAAACTTTGTAACCGTTTAGAACACCTTACTCCAGAGTAATTGAAAGGAGTAAGTCAAAGTGTGGGTTGACATTAGTCAACGAGACTACCGATGATTACTACGTATTTTGAAATCATGACCAGGGAGTTTATTGAAATTTCAGAGTTCAGCGAGTTTGAAATACTCTACTTGAATGGGGGAGCCATCCCCTAGTTATAAGTATTCTAGAGGAACAGTGAAAGTAAAACTCTGTCCTCTAATCCTTGAACTAGATTCCCAGTTTTCGATGAGTTGGAAAAATACTATTCGCATTTAATTACCTTTAACTATCTTAAGATAATAGTTGGGAATCTCTAATTTTAATACCTTTTCTGAAAAATCAGAAAGTTATATTTTTGTGTAAATAATAGAACCTTTGATCATTTAATAAGGTTCTATGATTTTAAATCATATTTGGAATATTTAATAAATACCCAAATAATAAATATTAAATTATTAATCAATATAAAACCACCTAAGTGAATATTCAGAATAATATTCACTTAGTTAAATAATCTTCAAATAATGAGTATTGAATTATTATTCAATATAAACTACTTAAGTGAATATTCAAAATAATATTCACTTAATTAAATTATATTCAAATAATATTTATTATAATATTATTTAAATATCTCACCTTAAATATCCCATAATGTAGATATTGGAATATTTAATAAATCTTTAAAATATAACTGTCCCTGGAACCTTCCAGCTTTTGACAGTAGTTTAAAACAAAATAATAATTTGACTCCCGGTCTAAGTTTTAAAATCATCGTACAAGTACTCTATACTTAGAGTCTTTAACCTTTAACCTTGGTTTATATCTAGTACTTATCTAGCATATAAACCTTATATCTTATACCGCTTTTTATTAAAAAGCGAAAATAGTTTATAAGTCATTTCACAGCATAAAGCAGCATATATAGTAATACCACAACATATATCACAACAGCATCATTATATGGTATAGGGTTTGAAAACTTGCCTTGGGGTCTTGGTGGTGTGGTAGTGGGGGCTTGAGAGTGTGCGCGTCGATCTATAACAAGATATACAATTACAGTCAGTCCCCTAGAACCATTTAATGTGCTATAACTCAAGCACTACAGTTCTACCAATGAAAATTAAACGTCTCGCTCTTGGTCATTTATAACCTCGTGACATTCCGTAAACTTCTAAGTCAAAAGCTTGGGTGAAAACCATTCACAATCCCAAGTTCTTTTACTTTACCATTTCCTTGTTTTAAACCATCCCTTTAAGGGTATTTCACTCGCGCAACCTTCGTTCGCGTATTTTTATAAAATCACCAACTCATCTTTTTAACTCGAACCCTTCTAGGTTTCCTTTCCTAATTATACATACTAGTATCCATTTTAATATCTCAATCCAATTCCAATTCTAGAAAGTATAGAATTGAGATTCGGCTGCTCCTCAGAGGTAAAATGAGAAGCATCAAAGTTAAAATATGACTCCTCTATGTGATCTATCTCACTGTGAGTTTCTGCAAATGGAGGCTCATCATGAGTGAGTACATGAGGTTGTGCAGACTCAATACAGGTTGCCTTGGGAGACAAGCCAGTTTCAATAGATGTCTCTTGTTGAGAAGAGGCATCTAGGGATGTGTTTAACTCCCTTTCATCCTTTACAGTCTTTTGAGAGACTGTAGGGAGGTTGACAGTAACATTTGCCCTCTTAACTCTCTTCTTCTTATGTTCAGGAGGGGTTACTGTTGGTTCATTCTCAAAGACTGCCTTATTTGCTGCATTAGATGCAGTTTCTCCCTCTTTACCCTCAATACAACCACTAACACCAGCTTCTAATGGGCGTTTTCTGGATTCAGTGATGGCAATTCTTTGGACTTTAGGTAGTCTAGAGAGCCTAGGAATTGTGTATAGAGTAGAGTGCGGGTTAGCCAAATTTGGGTCCAATTCAGCTTCACTCTCAAGAGCAAATGTCTCATACCCAGTGGGTAATCGATAATCAGGGTTGGACACCTGATCAACCATATGTTATGTTAAACATAATGGAATAGAGTTGTTTAGATTATGTGTGTTCAGTGCAATGTGTGTGTTTTTCATTAAAACAAGGCACTCCTCTGTGTGAGGGGCTTCAGAACGCACACCACATATATGATTAATGTACATTATTAAGAATCTTGGATAGAGGATTACCTGTTTCCTTGAGATTGACTTTCCAAGGGCTGCTTTGAGTTGAGTAATTAGCAGCTTCCCAATATCCACTTTGTATCCATGAGCTAAGGAGTGATTGATTCTCTTTATGTAGGAGGGGATACCATTCTATCCAGTTGTTTTTGCAGGGAATGTCCTTACCATAGCATCAATCAACATGCTCCATTCCTTCATGAGGTACTTTCTATCCATTTCCCCAGTTGAAAACCACTTGTTTGAGCTTTTTTCCAAACAAAGACCAAAATAACCAATTTTGAAGAAAAACTTGGTTAGGGTTTCATCATTTGGAAGATTTTGAAATTGTTCTTCTTAGGACAAGGTGATTCCCAGAGCTTCATTGATGGTTTTTGCAGTTAGAGAGTGAGAAATGTCTCCAACCTTGAAATTGATTGACCTACCATCAATTGCTCCAACCAGTTCTGCAGAATGCTAGAACTGCTCCAATCTTTCAACATCAAGAACATGGCAAGAAGTGATAGCCTGTCCAAGATACGACTTGTTCATGAAGTGTACAAGTCCTTTGAATCTTTCACCAACATCCACAGGAGAATGAATGTCAGCATAGTTTGTTTGGCCAATGGTGATAGTTGGTTTGTAACTTTGAGAAGATGATTGAGAAGCTCTTCTTGGTGCCATTTTTGTGAATTTTTTATCCTTTTCTTTTTGAGAGTCTGAGTGTTTGTGAGTTTTTGTGATTGATTATCTCTTAGAGCAAGTGGATTTAGACAATGATTTTTGGAGTTTGTTGAGCTTCAATCAAACAGTTATACTGAAAATCAGGAAAGTGGCTTCGTGTCGTAATCCAAGTTTTGACGCACATGCTATCGTCGTCTAATGGTTAAAAACATTTCGCATTCTTTGACAGTAACATGTTTGCTATAGTAGAATCGTTAGTACATTTACTTTGTGACAGTATGTTTTGCCGACAATAACTATCAGGCAAACATGATGTCACAGATAACTTAATGACAATATCTTTGTTGTTCATGACAGTAAGTTTTTCAAGCTGTCGAGCTACTTTGTTGTCACACCCTATGACAACAACTTTTCTCATGACAGTGACTTTAAAAATACTAACTATTATGAATTGAAATTATAAATATCATTAATTTATCTCAAGTAAATCACGTTAAATGCAATAATCCACTTAATTTCACATTCAACATTTATGCATGTAGAATTAAATTATATAAACGATTCATAAACCCAACTGAAGAAGATAAACATAGAACATAGAAAAAACAAGAATTCCATTATTCATAAACAAAGAGTACAATCATTTATAATTGAACAATTTATTTAGAACATCAGTCACTTCTAACTTAAGTTCATCTTCAGATTTTCCCTCTTTTTCCAGGGCAATCCCAAGTTCTTCATCTTCTTTTGCTCCTATAGCAGCTATCCTGGCTGCCTCATCTTCTCGAGCTTTTTCAAGATTATTTAGGTAATCTTCTATTTTCTGGAAACAGAAATCAAATTGCTCATTAGGAGGAAGAGAGTTAAAAAATCCTTTGAAGGAGTGCTTGATTCTCCCTTGTCAGCCATAAGAGTTGTATGCTAGTTGAATGAATAAACCCTTAACCCTCTATCCTTTATATAGGCCTATATAGACGGGTTGTAAGACCAAAAGTCAAACGTGGGGATTACCCATACAACTGCCGCATTCAAAACTCTTGACTAATGAGAATCAAGACCTCCAACTCATACTAAAGTAACCAATCAACTCAGAGAAATAACCAATATACACATCTCAACATAAACATTTTGACTCTTTAATTAAAGCTACTTGTCTCATAAAAATACTACAACAAATTAAACTCAAAGCATGCATTTTCAGATAGGCAAATTGATTAATAACATGTTGTCTAAAAATACGTAGTCTATATGTGACAGTAACTTTTTCTGTTAAGAAAAAAATGTTGTCCTGAGCTTTTAAAACACCAATGAAATTGGTAGAGTTAACATACCAGATTTAGCATTCCCAATTCACCAACCAATTTGTTGAAAGATCTTTCATCCAATGGCTTAGTAAAAATGTCTGCAAGTTGCATGTCTGTTGGAATGTAGAACAACTTCACAGTTCCTTTTTCAACATGCTCCCTGATGAAATGATGTCTTATATCAATGTGTTTTGTCCTGGAGTGTTGAACAGGGTTGTCTGAGATGGATATGACACTAGTGTTATCACAATAGATAGGAATGTTGTTCAACACTAAGCCATAATCCAGCAATTGGTTCTTCGTCTATAGAATCTGAGCACAACAACTTCTAGCTGCAATGTATTCAGCCTCAGCAGTTGAACTTGATACAGAGTGCTGCTTTTTGCTGAACCATGATACCAATCTTCCACCTAAGAACTGACAGCTAATAGTGGTATTCTTCTTGTCAATCTTGCAACCATCACAATCTAAATCTGAATATCCAATGAGGTCAAATCCAGTGTTTTTAGGATACCAAAGTCCTAGATGAGGAGTTCCTTTGAGATACCTAAAAATCCTTTTGATGGCTATCAGGTGAGATTCTTTGGGATTAGCTTGAAATCTTACACAGAGACATGTAGCAAACATGATGTCAGGCCTACTTGCAGTAAGATATAGCAAAAATCCAACCATGACTCTGTATACAGTAGAATCCACTTTCTTTCCCTTAGAATCTAGATCCAACTTAGTTGCAGTAGAGATAGGTGTCTTGGCAGGTGATGAATCTTCTAGGTCAAACTTTTTCAACAACTCTTTAATGTACTTGGCTTGACAAATAAAGATACTATCATCCTTTTGATAGATTTGAAGTCCAAGAAGGAAAGAGAGTTCACCCATCATACTCATTTCATACTTGTTTCTCATGAGAGTTGAAAATCTCTCACACAACTTTTTATTGGTTGAGTCAAAGATAATGTCATCAACATAGATTTGGACCAGTATGATATCCTTTCCATGGTGTTTATAGAACAAGGTCTTGTCCACAACACCTCTTGTGAATTGATTCTCCAATAGGAAAATGGAAAGAGTATCATACCAAGCTCTAGGGGCTTACTTCAATCCATAAAGTGCCTTGAAGAGTTTGTATACAGAGTTAAACAGATTTGCATCCTCAAAACCAGGAGGTTGCTCCACATATACTTCTTCTTCAAGTTCTCCATTTAGGAAGACACTTTTGACATTCATTTGAAACACTTTGAAGTTGCAGTGTGCTGCATAGGCTAGAAAGATCCTTATAGCCTCAAGTCTGTATACAGGTGCAAAGGTCTCATCATAGTCAATACTTTCTTGTTGACAGTAACCTTTTGCTACTAGACTGTCCTTATTTCTTGTCACAATACCACCTTCATCCAATTTGTTTCTGAAAACCCACTTAGTTCCAATGACTGTCTTTCCTTTTGGCCTTGGAACTAATTTCCACACTTTGTTTCTCTCAACCTAATTAAGTTCCTCATGAATAACAATTACCCAATCTAGATTTAACAATGCCTCATCAGTTGACTTGGGGCTCAACTTGAGACAGAAAACAAGAGTAAAGACATTCGTTTATAGTGTTTCTTCTTGTTCTCACTCCAGTGGATGGATCACCAATGATTAGATCACTTGTGTGATCCTCGTTCCATTTAGTGCTTCTTGGCAGATTCCTTGCTAGAGGTTCTTGATGTGTTGCAGGTTGAGGGGTTGATTCATCTTCAAAGATGTTATCATTCATATATATTCATTGCTTTTGTCATGATCAATATCCATTGGAAAGCTTCATGTGTTTTCTTGAGATTGAGCAGGATATTGTTCATGTTCTGTGACAACATCTTTTCTTGAATTCAACTCATGAGTGCAGCTAGGTTCTTCATCAACAAATTCTGGTTCTTCCAATTAATCTTGATTTTCAAATCTCAATGGCTCCATGTCGCCATCTACTTCAAAACCAGGGATTTTGGTTTCATCAAAAGAAACATTCACACTTTCTTCAACAATCTTATGCTCAATTATCTAGATGATGTAGGAAATTTTCTCAATGCCATAACCTACAAAAATGCTTTCATAGGCTTTTGAGTCAAACTTTCCTTTTCTTTCAGAGTTATCCTTCATAGAATAGAATTTGGCTCCAAAAGTATGAAATTATTTTACTGAAGGTTTCTTCTCTGTTAAAAGAAAGTAAGGAGTGGCTCTATGAGTCTTGTTGATCAATGTTCTGTTTTGAGTATAACAAGTTGTGTTGATTACTTCTGCCCAGAAATATGTTGGTAATTTTGATTCTCATAACGTAGTTCTAGAAGCTTCAATGAGAGTTATATTCTTTCTTTCCACTACACCATGTTGTTGAGGTGTCCTGGCAACAGAGAATTATTGAACAATTCCAAGTTCTTTACAAAAGCTTCCAAGAGTTGCATTTTTGAACTCAGTCCCATTGTCACTTCTTAGAATTTGAACTTTTGAACTAGACTTCCTATCTAGCACCTTGATGTGATCAATGATTTCTTGAGCTGCTTCATCTTTTGACTCTAAAAACTTTACCCCAAGTGTATCTAAAGTAGTCATCTACTATGACAAGTGCATCTCTTTTTGGCTAAAGATAAGACATTTACTGAACCAAAAAGATCCATGTGGATTAACTTGAGTGCTTCCTGATTTATGTTAAGTTGCTTTGGCCTATGAATGCTTTCCTTAGTTTTCCTTTTTGATAGTCCTCAAACAGTCCTTCTTGACAGAATTCTTGTTGAGGAAGTCCTCTCATTAGCTCTTTCTTCATGATCAGGTTCATTGTTTTGAAGTTTAGATGTGAGAGCTTCTTGTGCCAAAACATACTGTCAGCAACAAAGGCTTTACAGTAGAAACAATAAATCTTGTCCTTCTTTGCTGAATCCAAATTAGCTACAACTAAGCTTCCTTTTCTTACTCCTTTGAGAGCTAGGCTGCCAGTCTTCTTGTTGTAAATTGAACATTCCACAGTTCCAAAGTTAACCTTGAATCCTTTATCACAAAATTAACTACACTGAGTGGATTGTGCATTAGTCCTTTCACAAGAGCAATGTCTTCAATGATGATGTTTCCTACTTCCAAAGAGCCATATCCCACCATGCATCCTTTGTTATTATCTCCAAAAGTTATGATTGGACCAGATTTCTTCAAGAAATGTGATATCGGGGCTTTATCACCTGTCATGTGTCTGGAGCATCCACTGTTAATTACCCACATGACCTTCTTATTTCCCTGCACAAAAACAATTGGATTAGGTTGCCTTTGGAACCCACTCTTTGTTGGGTCCAACATTATCAGTTGGGACATTTCTCACATCAACATTAACATCACTATCAGTATCAGATGGTTCTATTTTGACTTCTTTAACCATCCATTTAGATGTAGGATAAGACTTGGTCTTTATCCTTGAGGATGCTTTGTCCTTGTTATCAATACAAGAACTTGAAGTCTCAGAATGAGTCTCAAATGATGTCATGAAAGAACATTTCTCCGAAGATAAAACTGGTAAATTAAAACATGTACTCATGAAAGTGATTTTACAAGGAATGCAATCAATGTTATTACAAACATTCACAGATCTCTGCATTACTGGGGTTCTGTGTAAATTACCAAGTTCATATGTAGCATTTGATTTAGCACATGGTGGTCTTTTATACACATGAGTTAAATGATGTGATGATCCATAGTTATTGCAAAGCTTCGTTGATGCACCCTTAACATAAGTATTATCATTCTTCTGATTGAATCCTAACTTGCCATTTCTGTTTTTCTTAGTCCTACTGGTACTAGGAATGACATCATGTTCTAAAGTTGCTGTCGACAAACCCTTGAAACTACCTTCCATCTTTACTGTCTTGACAGTAAGTTTGGAAGTTGTTGTAACAGCTTTGTTCTTGACAGTATCTTTCAAAGTTACTGTCTCATCCTCTTTGACAGCATCTTTTGAACATTCTGTCAGATTGCCTAACAAAGTTTCTGTCGGGGGTCTTGTGACAAAATCTTTGCTACCAGATAACATAATGTCAACGCCTTCATCTTCTTCAAGAACATCTTGTTTGATCAGTAAGGCTTCCTCATCAAACTCATGTTTATCATTCTTGAAGATTGGATTTTTGACATTTCTCAACACATGAGGTTTGACAATATTGTTGTATGTACAGGAATCTGAAGCAATCTCCTTACCAGGTCTTCTAGAGTAATTAAACCCTATGCCAACTTTTTGATTTTCAGTGTGCTTATCATGATATTCATGCACTAGTTTAGAGGAGTTTCTGTAGGCTTTTAACCTAAGTTCATTTTCTTCAATTTTGTTCCTAAAAAAATCCTCTATCTCCTTAGCACAAACTATATCTTTCTTAAGTCTGGCATTTTCTTGAACTAATGACTCTAGAGGATCAAGCTTAAGTTCTAAGATGTCATTCTTAGCCTGAATCTTATCATTCAACTTAGTTAACCTGAATCTTATCATTCAACTTAGTTAACCTGACAATTTCTTCATTAGCAACAATTAAAATAGTATGAATGTTAAAGATTTCAACACTTAAACTTTCAACACTTTGTTTTGTTAGGCCGAATACACAATATATAATCAAATATACGTATGACAATAACAATAAGAACACTGTTTATGAATAATAAACTGTATGGAATTAATAACTCCTCTCTCAGTGATGTAAAATATCACAGAGAGCTGCTAGGTTACAAGAATAATGTTTTCACGTATTCGCATCCCTTTTAGGGTTAACCTATCTGTGTTTATATAGTACATAGCTACATACAATCTTCTAATTGATATTCCTATAAATCAGCTATACAATTAATATCAATCTAGAATTGCTTCTGTCTTCTGTTCCGTTTCCTTAGCCATCTCGATATCTCTTTGCTTGTTTCCATCTTCAAAGAATATCGCTTCTAAAATCTTCATTGAATAACACTGACTGCTAAGCAAACTCTAACTGTCAGAGTTTAACAAACCCTGACCAGTACTCCAGCTAAACTCTGATAGTATCCTGGTACTTTAAACACTGATAAACAAACATCAGCAATTATATCTAACAATCTCCCCCAAATTGTGCATACTAAAAATGTACAAGTTAACAGATAATTGATGATGTGAAAACATATAACAAATGCAGTGTTTATAAAATCACAGAGTTTATATTTAACTTAGAACAGAAAACTTAAAAACTTACAGACTCCATTTACTTAATTTCTTCAATATCAGGTACAGTTCTGATATAGTCCATAAGCAATCTTCTTTCAGCTCTCTCAAGTTCAGCTACCATTATCTCCTTCAGTTCCTTTAACTCTGGATCACTCTCTCCAGTTTGGTAGATAGCTGCCCTCTGAGCATAGATACTATTCTTTCTCATCTCATTTCCTAGCTTTATTATGAAGGATTTATCTGACTCCAGATTAAATTCCAACACTTTTATACCAAGATCTGTTCTGAGTCTTGCACTGTTCCTTTGCATCTCAACAAGCTTTCCATTATAATCTCTGTACTTTGGTATGTAAGAACCAGTAGACTTTAAGCCACAAAGAGCTCTAGCTTTCACCATTCTGATTCTTAATACCTCAGCTGCTTGATGAGTTCTTTGATTTTTGATTTTCAGTAGATACAACACATACTCCAGTTCTTCCTTCATTTTTAATCCAATGTCAGCTTCACCTACTCTGTATACTCTTCCATCAGACTTAAAGTATAATAGAAAATCCTTTTTCAATCCTCTATGGTGTATTAACTGAACCGACTCTAAAGTATCAAGATTTTCTTGAGTCACACCAACACCTGGTTCAGCTAAAGAGGTATAATCCATAGGACTATTATTCACTCTCTTTTCTCTATGAGATCCTAGTCCAGATTTATCTCTAGATTCTTTGCCCATTATAGTTCTGCTTTGGAGAATATTTGTATTTCCAGGAATCAGAGAATGTTGAACTGTGATTGGTTTAGCAAAAGTCCTTTGGAGTTGTGAAGATAGTTGAGTTTGTACAACTTGAGTAGTATCAGTGGTTGTCACAGCTTCCAATGATTTATCAACTTGAGCATTGTCAGAGGTTGATTGAACTTTCTTCAGTATTTGCTGTTCTTCCACAAGTTTCCCTTTGCCTTTATCCAAACTAGCTTCAACTGGCCTTCTTGAATATTGTAAACTCTGTTGAGAGTTTACATTTTCTTTGATAGAAATTCCTTTTTCTTTTGGCCTTGTGACTTTCACAGCCTTCTTGATCTTCCCAGATTTTAAATTCTTCTCATACTCTTCAGCTAGCATCTTTTCTTTTGCTTGTATATCTTCAATGGTTGCATCTGCACCATGTTCTTCCAGAAACAACTGAGCTGCAATCTCTTCATCAGTAAATGGTTGAGAAGTAAGCAATAAGCTTCTAGCTCTTGAAGAAGATTGAGCACCAGTGTTTATTTTCTCAGAGTTTGCCCTAGCAGAGTTTGACCTTAGTCTCCCTTGCTCTTGAGTAGATTTTGACCTTGACTCTTTTCCTTTTGCACCACCATCAGTAGTATCATCCTGTCTACTCAGAGTTTGAGATTTCTTGCATTTGTCTTTAAGTACTCTCTCCCCCTTTTTGACATCATCTGGAATCAACACTGAGGTGAGCAACTCAAGTGAAGCAGCAATTGAATCAATCTTGTCAGACATGACAGTTTGATTGTCTTCAACTTTGCTAAGTCTGTTCTTGATAACCTCTTGATCTTTAACCAAGGAAAGCAGCATAGATTTATCCTGTTTCAAAGACATGTCTCTTGCAACCACATCATTTCTCAACCCAGTAACAGACTTCTGAGTTTCATCAAAACGGTTGTGAAGAGACTTGACTTGAACTATTGTATCTTTGAAATGTGTGAGAAGCTCAGGATTTGTAGCAGCAGACTTTGTCACAAAATCAGTTGCTCTCTGATCAGTGAATATACAATCTTTATTTGACCAGTTGGCAAAGTACATATCCTGAAAATGTGCTTCAGTAGCATAATTAGATGTACCACCAATATCAGTCACCTTAGGATTGTGGGGACCAGAAACCCTAGGAGAAGATGTAGAATCAGCTACATCATCAGACTTTGTATCATCAGATTTTGCCAAAGAGTTTGCACCATGGGAATTAGATACATTCTCAGCAACATTGTCTTGAACAAAATCTTCATTTGCTGGATGTTCAGAGTTTAATTGCTCATTTATTGTCTCAGTAGCTTGAGCAGCCTCAACAACAATCTTTGCCACAGCTTCAGCAGTAGGCTCTTCAGTAGTGTAAATAACATTTTCAGCAGCCTTGGACGTTTGTTCAACCTCCTCACCCTTGTCAATACCCTGGTGAGTAACAGAGAAAATCTCTGTATGAAAAGCCATAGATTCATCAAGAATGATTGTAGGCTGATCAGCTGCCACATCCTCAGTTTCACCAACACTGCCAAACTCTTCAAGAGTTGCAGAAGGATGTGCTTCAATATTCTCTTCCATGTCCATTTCCAGAATAGGCTCAGGTAAATCATCATGAAAATCGGCCATCTCATTAGCATTTGCTCTGGCTTCATTAGGCACAGTAGCATTCTCAGTAGCATCCTTAGAAAAAATCTCTGGAGCTGCAGTTTCTTCCAATTGATCAAAAAGATAATCAGCTACCAACTTCCTCCTTTTATGCTGTAAAAGCTCAGTTGCATCAGAATTTGGCCTGTTTGCCCTCCTCTTTTTCCTTGAAGTACCAGCATCAGTAGGTGATTTAACAGCCTTGACAGCCTTAAAAGCCCTATGTTTAGTCCTACCTCCAGTCTTTGGTCTTTGAGAAGTAGTTTGAGGATCAGTATTTACTTGTTGTGATTGGGGTTCTGGTTGTTGTGGTTGAGGTTGTGGTTCAAGAAATTGTTGGACAATAGCTGGAAGCAATAACTCACCAACATTCCCTTTCTTGACATCCTTGTTTACTAAATCAGAGAATATCCTCTTGTGCAATTTAAACGAATTAATTACATCATTTGCAACAATTACAACCTCAGGAACACAAGCAGAAAATAACATTTATCAAAAACGAGCAAAATATACTACGATTCTATTTTCTGTCATTTTCTCTCCTATGTTATGCAAAATAAGTCTGGCAAAATCAAAATTGTGACTATAGAGTAAAGAATACCCGATTTGCAGACTGTCAATTGGAATTGCATCCCAATTAGTGCATTTCTTCACGAATGCTCTAGTTATACAATCAAAGAAGAAACTCCATTCCTTCCTCAAGAACGGTCGCTTCAAGTTACCAGTCCTTGCCAATGACCCACTGTAGCCAATCTCCCTCATCATTCTCTGTAGATCAGTATCACCAACAGAGATTGTATAAGCATCCAAATCAGCAAAACCTAGAGCTGCACGAACAGTGCCTGGCGTGACCACAAACTCGTCATCTTGATATTAATTTTTAGGTCCAAAGTATCGTAGAAGGGGGGGGGGGGTTGAATACGATACTCACAAATAATTGAATTTCGTTCGCGGATAAATCATTCAGTTCTATAACGAAATCAAACACACCAAACCAAATCAAGTTTCAGGGAATATATCTTTTTATAAATATAAACCTCGAGGGGTGCTACAATTTCTAATCCGTAGATTAGCTTCAATGAGTTTAAGGTTACCCAAATTCAAAACAATGATCAAATTCTGAGCACTATTAATTCTCTGATAATTTCTCCGACTCAGTTCTCTCTCTCAGTAATGTCTCTGTGTAGAATGCCTTAACTGAAGAAGACACTATCTTCTCTCGTATTAATTGTAGACTTCATTTGAAAACTATCGAACCAAGATTAAAAGAATTAATCTTGGCCGTCCAATTTCCATCAACCTGTCAGACAAAACAAAACTTTCCACCTGCTCCAATTTGAAAACCATCGAATGATTAAAAAGAATTTATCATTCGATAGTTTTTAAATAAAAACTATCGAAATCTAAATTCCTTTTGAATTGAATTCAGATGGATTTCTTTTATCACTTTCGATGGTTTTCTTAAAAGAAAAACCATCGAACCATTTCTTGTCCTTGATCTTTTTAGTAAGTCTTTTAAGCTCCAGGGTGTTTCAGTTTTAGACTGTATCAATTTCTTCTGAGACGATAAAACAACCTGATCTTTTTAGTGTCGTCACCTAGTGCAACTGGTCTGGTTCACAGATGAATAACACTTGATCAATTCTTCTTCTATGTCTTGAATTCAATGCTTCTGATAAGTCCTTTGTCGTTCTGGTTGCTTCGTTTAAATCACTGGAATCCCGTGGTACTTAACCCTAAATCATTCACATACTTCTGTCGTCTTGCAAGTCTTGTTTCTTTTGCTGTCACTGAGGCTTGAACATTTTCATGAACTTCTTTCCGTGACCTGTTTACGGACTTCAAGAATACATAACGTATTTTGATTTTTTGAGTTTACCTTTTCTTCCTTTGATTCTGGATTCCTGTGCTTCTGTTAATATTATTGTTTGTCTTGTCCTTTGTTTAGTTGTAGTTATCTCTTTTACATCTTATGTTACATTATGCTTTACAATCTCCCCCTATTTGATTGGATAGAGTTCGACAAGCAAATACTTCGAGGATAACTCAACTAACTAAGGAAACATTAAACTAATTAAAGTAAGACAGCGTAATAATATTAAATGCATTCTGGATCAGATATATATACATTTCCAGATTTCATAAATCAAAAAACAATAAAACTTTATACAATGAAGTTGCTCCTCTAGTCTGAGCTGATAGTTCTTTTGTTCTTTGCTTCAATCTTCAGTCCATTCCAATATCACCTTCTTCAATCATTGGATCGGAGTTAACAGCTTGATAATCAATCACTGACAGATAGTTCAGTGGTTCTCCATGTTTAAGGATTGCTCCGTGGATGAGTCTTCCAATATATTCAACCTCTTGACCCACTCCAGCCCATAACCATGCAATGTTAACATCTTCCTTGTTTAGCTTTGGCATGTTTGGTAATCTGGTATGAACTTCCAATCCTCTTTACACTCTTTTCCTATAGTAAGGAACATTCTCCATTAGAAATCTTCTAAGAGTGTCTGCTGCTTTGTCCTTCTCCGTTGATGTGAATCCAGTGGATCTAAGATACTTCTCAACTGAGATTAGATAACTGCTTGGGTAGTCTCTCAGTTTGTCCTCAGCCAAATAGCAGATTCTGAACAAGTCATTCGTCATGAATCTAACCATTGGAGGATCTTCAGTAATCTCTGGACCGACTTTCATCAAGATCTCCTTAACATGCTCACGGAGCAGTTCATTTAGCCTTGTCGTCCTTTGAATCTTGATGAGAATTGCCTGCAACTCTGTGTATGTCCTCTGTTCTAAAAACTTAGTGGAAATCACAAATGTACCTTTCTTCAGAAAATTGATCAGGATGTTCCAGGCTCCATTTGCTTTAACCCCAGCTTTCAGAAAGATCATAGAGTTTCTCAATGCTTTGAAGTAAGTCTGATCTTCAAGATTGGCACTTCTGATGTCCTGAATGATAACTTCCACCTCAGCATTGTCGTTGACTTCTAATCCGTCTTCAACTCCGCAAAAGGTTTTATAAGCCATCTCCCATTCATTACCTTCTTTCTTTGCCTGATCTATCATCTTCTTCCTCCTCACTTCATTATACACCTTGAATCTCTTCAGTTTTTCACTTCTCAGAATTGCTTGTTGTTTCTCTTTCTCAGCTTGCCTGGCATCTACTGCAGCTCTCTGAGCTCTTATTGTTTCCAAGGCAGCTTCTTCTTCAGGTGATAGAGAATTTGCTTCTTCTTCCATATTATCCTCCCAGATTGGATGTTCAATGGGCTCTGGATAATATGACTCATGCTCCTCTAGAATAGGTTGCTCATGCATGACCTCAAATTCCTCTTCACTCTCCGTCTCTTCTTCTACAAGTTCCTCTATCCAGTACTGTCTGATAGGAATAGCTTCAACTGTCTCCCAAACTCCCCATCCATCCTTAGGCTTCTCTTTCTCCCCTTCTCCAACTTTCTCCCCCTTAGTTGAGGAATCCTCGACGAAAGCATCCTCAGCATAAAAGGTAGTAGAAGGACCAGGTTGCTGATTTGAAGGACCAGGTTGGCCAATTTGTTGGTTCTTCAGCATAGTCCAAATCGACTGTACTCCATCACTTTGATTTTCCATGAAATGCAATAGATCCTTATTCATCTCTTGCATAGAAGCCAACTTCAGGTCAATGTCATCCAATCTGGAGTTGGTAGTCTTCTCAATCTTGTCCAATCTCTGGTTCAGCTTAGACTCCACTCTAGAAAGGGTGTTCATTGCATCTTTTACCCTAGCTTGACCATCCCGGATAACCAGAACGTCTTCTCTCAAAGCTTCTTGTCCTTGCGACAAAGCATCTACTTCATTCATGAAACCATCTTTAAGTTCCTTGACGTCCGTCCTCAACTCGATCAGTTCGTCCATACCTTCCTTCTTTAAGGAGTCCACTGCCTGCTTCGTACCTGTTATAGTGCCAGATGCACTGCCAATGACCCTGAATGTTCTTCTGGAATCAGCTGCAGCCAAGTCAACCTTCTCTTGAATAGTCTTTAAAGAAGCATTGGCTTGACTAGAGGAGATCCCTTGATCAAAGGAAGGTCGCAGTGGAACCTTGAATAATGGATTTCCTTCTTTGTCATGAACTGTTATCTCCTTGAGGGAAGATTGAACTTATAGCTCGCTTTCTGTCGGTAACAGCAAATCATCAATATTAGGTAGGTTTAGGGTGTCACTCCTCACATTTGGCTATGGGTGTACACTCAACGTTTATGTCGGTGTTTGAATCATTTTTCCTTTCCCACTCAGGCCAGGTGTAAGTGTTTTTGTTTCACTCAAATCCTTTGTGCTGATTGTACCTGCAGAAGAAAACACCGTAGCCGTCCTTAAGGAGGTCACCGGTGGTGCAATGGGGCTTCGCAAGTCCCCGTCCTTGGATAAACCAAGTTGCTGATCATCCGTAGATGATGTATCCTTTAAAGGATCTAGAGTTTGAATCTCTAGGGGGTTAGAAACAGGCTCTATTAACAGCAGAGATCCCGAATCTTCCCCGATAGTCTGTGAAGACTTTACCTCAGTTGACTCCTCAATAGTAATTGATTCATTGTCAACGAGTTGCCGATCTGCACCTACGTTAGACCCTTTACCCGCAGGATCCAGATATGTTCCATCTGGGGAGGTAGACAATGACCCTTTAGATTGTGCATTTAGGTCAAAGCCTTCTCTCGACGTCTGTGAAGACCCTTGGTTCTTAGAACCTTCAACCAGTGAACCTGACCGTAATATGGTCGGAACACCAGTTGCTTCCGTCAATTCTTCCTTACTTGATTGAGCAATTGGTTCAGATATAGCTTTCGTTAGCGTAGCCCAATCAGCATCAGAAAAATCAATAAAGGGCGCTTTGGAAGTTTGAAATAAAGTATCAACAGTTGCCTCGGTTTCTGTTCGTCTCCTTTTAGAGGAAGGCAGAGCTGCTGTTGAAGGGTGTATCTCCTTATGTGGTGCTGCTAAGGCACTATCTCCCTCTACACTCACAGATGTCTGAATATTGAGTTAGGAGGGGAAGGAGGTTCGTTTATTGTTTGATTTGGCTCTTCCAAAGGCTCTTCGACCGTGGTTAGAGGTTGTGGGTTTGCAACCTCCTGGTCAGGAATGGCCGCTGAGGGCTCTGGATCAACGTCCATTTGTTGTGGTTCAGGAGCCAGTTCAGGTTGAGGAATATTACCTTGATGTACCTGTTCCCCTGGGGGTAGAAGTGGTAGGGGCACCGTTCTTAGATAGTCGGTGAGAACAGTGGGTACCCCTGGAAGATAGTTGTTCTTCCTTATGAGAGCGGTTATGGCATTGCTCTTCATTCTCATGCAATCCATGGTCTCCTCTTCGGCGAATGTCTCGCGCTCATCATCTGTTAAGATATCATTGAGAATTAGCTGTAGGAACCTAGGATAGAAACAAAGCACATCGTCATCTATGCTTGTTCTTTCATCCAGTGGTCCCATGCATATGATTACTTGATCAATCAGTAACCGTCCAATGTTAATATGCCTATTGTTGGCAATGGCAAACCCTATCTTTTGAAGGAATAAGGGAATACCATGCAGATTTGTTAGCTTGGCAGTAAAAACATGGATTAGGGTATGAAAGAAAAAGTTCCATGCCTTTGGCAAGTAATGCTTCAGAAACTCTCCCACAAAGAAGTTAGGTTGTTGACTTCTAATGAGAGTGAAGAAAGCATGTATTTCCTCAGTTGTGGGATCCGGAACAAGGTTTTCTGTAGGAAAATGTAGGATTCTATTAAAATCATGTTCCGTCACCCTTATTGTTCTGCCCCCTGGCACAACAAAACTGAAGGATCTCACATTGTTCTCACTTGTATCCGTGGCGGTTGTGTACAACGCAGTCAATTGATCGATGCAAAGGACCACGAGAGTACTCACAGCATATGCCACTAATGAACGTGTGTTCAAAAACTCTGCCCATGCACGAAACTGTAAGTTCGTTATGGATTGCAAGTTTTGAAACGAGACATGATTAGTCTTGGTAATAATAAATTCCCCGGCCATTGTTTGTTCACACTTTCCAGAAAATTTAAAATAAAAACCAAAATTAACCTTAAGTTAATTAATTAATTATTTTCTAATTAATTAACTTCTTCAAAAATTACCCTTTTTTTACCTTAAGTACACAAACTCGAACAGAATTATCAAGAACCCTAATCTGGTAACCTCAATATCAACAAATAAGAAATCAATTGAAAAACAATTTCTTTCTAAACTTGAACACAGTCAACAGTCCTTAGGATTTAGAATATTCACTTTCGATAGTTTCTTCTTGAAAGGAATTAAAAACTCAAGATACTCACACTTTCACGGTTAATCAACAAGATACAGTGAAAGAACAGTAACTTTATGAAGTTTTAATCGGTTAAAAAGCTTTAGAAAACTATCGATTAAGATGTTCTTGTCGTGTATCTCTCTGTAAGTATATAACACAACTGCTTAGATCTAAAAATATAAAAAAAAACACCTAAGGCAGTGTTTTATACTTTTTGAATTGTCAGGGGTATTTTTGGTATTACAGTGTTCGATGGTTTTTTAAAGAGCTTTCGATGGTTTTTTCAGAGGGGTAAAAGAGTAAAAAGGACTTCGATGGTTTTTGAAAAACTATCGAAGTTGACTTCTTTTGAATTTCAACAGTCCCTTGAACAAAACTATCGAAAACTTTAACATTACAAATGCCAAAAACTATCGAACTGCTGTTACCAACATCTATCGAGAACATTAACTGTCTTCGATAGAATTTCTCAAATATTTGAAAAAAAATATCAAGGAACTTAATTATTGAAAAACTAAACCCTTCCGATAGATTTTTCAATTCAATTTCAAAAACTATCGAAAATTGTTTTCGATGGTTTTTCTTTTCCTTTTCAAAAACTATCAAACTTGAGTTCGATAGTTTTCTTCTAGTACTTAGAAAAACTATCGAATTTCCTAAAAATTCGAAATTTTTGCTTCTTTTCCAATTTCTAAAACCCGTTCTTGTTTTAGGAATCAGAAACTTTTATTTCCTGTCTAGTTTTAATTCTAATAAATCTTTTCAAATTTACCAAAATCAATTCTTAACAGAAAATTCACAATTTTCTTAGAATAAAATAAATTAAATATCATTGAGTGATATTAACCAATTAAAATCTAATGAATTATGCTGCATTAATCTACAATGTTAAAAACAAAGCAAATTAATTCAAATTAAATAGATGCTAAAATATTTAGAACAAATATTAGCACCTAAATAATTTTAGAATTAATAACTAATTAAATGCCAGAAGATATATCATCCATAATTATGACATACAATTAGTACAATAATCCTAACTACGAGAATTGCTCCAGAAAATAAACTCACGAGTCCTAAGGATATAGAAATTCTTAAACTCATGTATTTATTAGGACTATCTGCAGTTACTGACTTCTAATAAAAATCAATTAGAAAGATTTAACATCCCAAGTTCACCAACCAGCTTATTGAAAGTGGATTCATCAAGCGGTTTAGTAAAGATGTCTGCAATTTGATCCTCTGTGGGTCCAAAATGTAACTCCACAGTTCCATTCATGACATGCTCTCGGATAAAATGATACCTGATGTCGATGTGCTTTGTCCTCGAGTGTTGCACTGGGTTGTTTGAGATTGCTATGGCACTTGTGTTGTCGCAAAATATTGGAATCTTTGTCAACAAAAGTCCATAGTCACGGAGTTGGTTTCTCATCCACAAGATCTGAGCACAACAGCTTCCAGCAGCAATGTATTCAGCCTCAGCTATTGATGTGGAAACTGAATGCTGCTTCTTGCTATACCAGGAAACTAACCTTCTTCCAAGAAACTGACAGCTTCCTGAAGTACTCTTCCGATCAATCTTACAACCTGCAAAATCAGAGTCTGTGTATCCAATAAGATCAAATCCTGTATCTTTAGGGTACCAAATTCCAAGATTTGGGGTCCCCTTAAGATATCTAAATATTCGCTTAACAGCTATTAGATGAGATTCTTTAGGATCAGACTGAAATCTAGCACACAAGCATGTTGCAAACATTATATCTGGTCTACTTGCAGTGAGATAAAGTAATGAGCCTATCATACCTCTGTAGCCTGTGATGTCAACCTTCTTACTAGTTTCATCCTTATCAAGCTTAGTGGCAGTTGGCATAAGAGTCTTTGCTGTAGATGAGTCTTCCATTTGATACTTCTTCAGAAGATCTTTGATGTACTTGGACTGATAAATGAATATACCATCTTGTTTTTGGTATACTTGCAGTCCAAGAAAGAATGACAATTCACCCATCATGCTCATTTCATAACGACTCTGCATTAACTTAGCAAATCTCTTGCATAGATCATCATTAGTAGAACCAAATATTATGTCATCAACATATACTTGCACCAATATCAAATCATTTTTATGCTTTTTGACAAAGAGAGTTTAGTCTACAACACCTCTTGTAAAATCATTTTCAAGTAAGAATTCAGAGAGAGCGTCATACCATGTCCTTGGAGCTTGTTTGAGTCCATAGAGAGCTTTGAATAGAAAGTACACAAAGTCTGCCAGTTTTGAATCCTCAAAACCTGGAGGTTGTTCCACATACACTTCTTCTTCTAACTCCCCGTTCAGAAAAGCACTCTTCACATCCATTTGATTTACCTTGTAATTGGAATGTGCAGCAAATGCCAGAAACATTCTGATGGCCTCAAGTCTTGCTAGTGGTGCATAGGTTTCATCATAATCTACACCCTCTTCTTGAGAGTAACCTTTAGCAACCAGTCTGGCTTTGTTTCTCGTTACAATGCCATCTTCTTCCAACTTATTTCTGAATACCCATCGTGTTCCAATAACAGATTTTCCCTTAGGCCTGGGTACCAGCTTCCAAACTTTCCGCCTTTCAAACTGATTGAGTTCTTCTTGCATAGCAATCATCCAATCTAGATCATCTAGAGCATCTTCAACTTTCTTAGGTTCTGTTTCTGAAAGAAACCCAGAATAGTGACATTCATTTTGTGATGTTCTCCTAGTTCTCACTCCTATGTCCGGATCACCAATGATCAAGTGAAAGGGATGATCTCTATTCCATACCCCTTGTCTTGGCAGATGCGATCTTGATGATTCTCCTTGTTCTAGATGTTGTGGAGTGTGACTAGTTGATCCTTCTCCTGCTCCCCCTGAGTTGTTGACGGTTTGATTTGATGATTCTGTTGACTGACTAGTGGATCCTGTAGAATTTTGAGGATCTCCACTTTGGTCACCACTTTGTCCAGAATCATTATCATTATGATTATTATTAATAACTGTAACAACTTCAGGTACTTCTTCATTGTCAGAGAGATCTCCTGATAGATTTTCAAATACCAAGGATTCAGAGTTCTCTCCAGTTTGCAGGCCTGGTCTTTTGGTGTCGTCAAATGTTACATTAAAGCTTTCCAACACCTTCTTATCTTCAATCACATATACCCTGAAAGCCTTAGATTCCAGAGAATAGCCTAGAAAAATGCCTTCATCTGCTTTGGCATCAAACTTGCCAAGATGTTCTCCATCTTTAAGTACAAAGCACTTTGCACCAAACACATGAAAGTACTTCAGTGTTGGTTTCTTGTTGGCCATTAACTCATACGGAGTCTTTTCATGATCTTTGTTGATCAGGGTTCGATTCTGAGTGTAGAAAGCTGTATTCACTGCTTCAGTCCAAAAGTAAGTGGGAAGTTTTGATTCACTCAACATGGTCCTTGCTGCTTCAACCAAGGTCCTGTTCTTCCTTTCCACTACTCCATTCTGTTGAGGAGTTCTTGGTGCTGAAAACTATCTTGATATTCCTTTCTCTGAGCAGAAATCATTAAGAACTACATTCTTCAATTCAGTTCCATTGTCTGATCTGATTGTCCGCACAGGTAGCTTAGCTTCCACTTCTATCTTCTTGATGTGATCAATGATTAGTTGTGTTGCTTCATCCTTTGATTGTATGAACAACACCCACGTGTACTTGGAGTAGTCGTTCACCATCACCAATGCATATCTATTCCTTGAAAGTGACATAACATTAACTGGACCAAATAAATTCATATGAATCAGTTGTAATGGTTCAGTAATGCTTGTCATTCCTTTGCTTCCATGTGATGCTTTCTTCGACTTCCCCTTTTCACATGCTTCACATAGTCCATCCTGATTGAATTCCATCAGGGGCAACCCTCTCACTAACTCTCTCTTTACCAAAGAGTTCATAGTTTTGAAGTTCAGATGTGAGAGCTTCTTGTGCCATAGCCAACTTTGTTCTGAAGATGCCTTTGCATAAAAACATGTAACTTCTCCTTCACTGGTAGAACTTAAGTCAGCTATAAACAAATTTCCTTTTCTCACTCCCAGTAGAGTAAGCTTCTCATCCTTCCTGTTGGTGATCAAGAACTTGTCCTTTCTGAAATCTACATTGTAGCCTTTATCACAGAACTGACTGATACTTAGAAGATTGTGCTTTAATCCTTCAACAAGAGAGATGTTTTCAATGATGACATTTCCAGCTTTCAATTTACCATATCCCGTAGTGTATCCTTTGCTGTCATCTCCAAAGGTTACAATCGGGCCGGTCTTCTTAACCACCTCTGTAAGTAGGGACTCTTCACCTGTCATGTGTCTAGAACAACCACTATCCAGAATCCACACAACCTTTGAGCTTTTAACCTTACCCTGCAATCACAGATTGATTAAGCGGACTTTGGTACCCAAAATTGTTTGGGTCCTGAAGGTTTAGATGATTTAACAGGAGTAACATTCAATTTAGTCTTACCCTGTTTGATATTCATAGTATATGTGGATTTAACATTAACAGTGCTATTGCTACTATCAGACATCAACTTAAAATAAGCATGCATGATGTTGTACTTACATAGCAAACACTCTTTCTTTCCACAGGGTTCATGAAGATCAGGCATGTCAGACATGTTATGCATTTCAGAAGTATTAGCAGTTTCTACTTTAACCTTTTTACATGCATGTGTAAGGTGTCCAGCAGAATTACAAATAGTGCACAACTTCCTAGATGCAATGGGAGAAAATGGAACCATTTCCTGATTAACAATCTTCTTCTTCCCATTCCTGTTCTTTTTAACATTACTAACTACGTCACCTACTTCAGTTTTAGGTAAATCAGGTTTAGGTAATTCATTTTTTACTGATTTCCTAGGCAACTTAGTCTTTACCTCTTTTTCCTTCAACAAATCCTCCTCAAGCAATTCTTGTCTTATGAAAAGGTCATCCTCATGAAAGAGTGGCAGAAAAGGCTTAATAAAAACTGGACAATCAACATTCTTAAGAACATGTGGAGTATTCCTTTTGACAACTGAATGTGTCGTAGGGAATTCCACTATCTTCTTACCAGCTTTCTTGTCATAGTCAAATCCTATAGCAGTTTTATTCCCTATGGCCTGAGTATCAATGATCTCCTTAGCAATTAGGGCGGAATTCTTAAAAGCATTCAGCTTCAAATCTAGATCTGAAATCTGCTTCCTTAGGATAGTCTCTATCTCAGCATTACACTTGACCTTGTTCTCTAAGTACACATTCTTTTGCTTAAGATCTTCTAATGTTACAGCTACAAGCTCTAGTTCTTCATTTTTAGATTCTAACTTTTTAATCTTAAGAACTAGTTTAGCATTTTCCATTTCTGATGCTAGCATGCTTGTGTGTACATTAAACAATTCTACACTAAGATCTTGCACAGTTTTCTTGTACTCAGAATTAGACATATCAATTGTAGTTAAGATAGGTACCTGAGATGATTGTGGTGATTCCTCTGAAGAGTCAGCCATTAGAGCTGAAGGAATTTACGGATGAGCGGAAGCGTGATATAACAATTATTCCGTAAAAATCATGTATCGCACATATAGAAAAACATATAAAATCTAGATCGAGGGGAATCGTAACCATACCTTGAAAATCGAAGTTTTATAAAATGGATTCTAGCAGTTGCTCCTCAGAGTGTGAAGCACTCTACCGGTATCCACCAAGAATAATCCTTCGATGAAGCTTTTTATAAAACTAAGCTTTTATAAAAATGGAGTTTTTCTTCTTTTGAGAGAGAGAGAGAGAGATGAAGAAGAAGAGGGTGGCAACTAGGTTTTCACAAAAACTCAAGTCATTTAGAATGAACTATCTCATTCTATTTATAGGGCTCTCTTAGGGTTTTTTAATATATCTTTATATATATATATATATTAACCCCACATTTTATCTTATAAAATGCTCTAATAATAATTAAAACTATTTTAATCATTATTTCCTTTTCTAAACTATTTAGAAAATAACTTGCTCTCTCAAAATACCTTCATCAATAAATTAATCTTTTATGGTGTGACCCTGTAGGTTCAATATTAAGCCGGTAGTAGAAATAAATAATAATAATAAACTTTTTATTTATTAATTATATGAATTCTAAAATTCATTAAATATAATTAACTGATTAATTATATTTATTCTACATCGTGAGGGATGCTTCTCAACATATCGCGACTATCCGGATAATATGAATTCACTTCTTAGAATACCAAGAACCTGTCAGTGACTAGTTACCGTACAATGAATTCCTTCTTCCCTACAATGTCTCGATTAAATACAAGGCATGGATCTCGTGTCAAGCCTATTTAATTTAATCATATGTTTTCCTATTCACTATGCCTAGTTCCGATTAATGCAAATTAGAAACTTCTTTCTAATTTCATTCACTCTGGCCAGAGATTCCTGAACTAGCATAAATGGAATAACATAGGACATTCTCTTCCTTCACTGGAAGGGGCAGATCCTTTATTGATCATTCACTATCTTCGTGCACAAATTCCTATACCCAGAAGAGCACTAATTATTGTCCCTCGAGACTAAGAGCTAAACCAAAGTATAGTTCAGTGTACACAAGATGACTATGATGATCTCAAGTCAATGGACACTTGTACAACCATCACTATATGAACAACTACTGACACATGAGTGAACTCCATTAGTTGTTCAACTGATCGAGTCATGTTCAGTGAACTTATTCCTAATAAGCACCTACATACTAGCTATAGTGTCACCACACAAATGCCTATGAGAACAGACATCCTTCATAGTGAAGCAAGCATAGTATGTACCGATCTTTGCGGATTAATTAACTACCAATTAATTATCCTACGACCAGGAACTATTTAAGTTTAGAGTTATCATCTTTAAGGTCTCATTATAATGATCTCATCATAATCCATTAAAGCTTTACTCTAAACTATGGATCATCTAATTTAAACACTTTAAATAGATAAAGCCCGTTATAAAACATATTACCATTTTATTAAATTAAACAGACTTGAATCAGATTGAACAAAGTATCTCCTAACTCATCATCCATGATTGGATTTAGGACACACGTCTTTCAAGAGCAACATTTACATATTCCTCCTCTTCATCCGAATCAGTATCATCCCAGTGCTTTCCCTCTGCTATATAAGCTTTCCCTTTCTGCTTTCCAGAGAATGCCTCCAATTGTTGTTTAAGCTTGGCATTCTCTTTCTTCAACTCATCATAAGAATCCTTCTTTCCATAGACATCTTTCATGTCTCTCGCTTGACGAGGCTTCCGGCATTCAGTGGCGAAATGCCCTAACTCATTGCAGTTGTAGCATCTTGATTTGCTTCTATCAATCATGCCAGTCTTGTAGCCTCCCTTAAAGCCTGTACTAGGTGTATAATTGCTCTTCTGGAATCTGTTGGTTGAACCCTTGAACTTGTACTTAGGGTTTCTCTTGAAACGAATGTGACTACACTTTGCAGCTAAGTACGCCATGGTTTTGTCTTCCATTTGCTCAAGCTCTTCTAGGGTGTAGTAATCACTTTCATCAACACCCAGATTCACAGAATCCATTTCTGCTTCTATTATCACCTCCTTTCCAGCTCTAGGGGTTTGAACCTGAATCTCAGAAGTTATTGGTTCATCTACTACAAGTGTTGCTGATCTCACAAGTGCATTGTGCTTGCTGTCCACTGTCCCTGGTCCGTAGATTATCACTCTTTGTTCATGTTCCATCTCATAGGTCTTCAACTTCCCATAGATCATCTCTAATGACATCTTTGTGAAGTCGATTCTTTCCCTTATGGATGATGACTTGTGTTCTACATGATGGGGCAGCGTCATCATGAACTTCCTGTTTGATTCTCTCAGTGGATAGGTCTTTCCTTTCATTGCCAATTCATTGAAGAGTTTAGTATATTTCTCAAAGACCTGAGTTATACTTTCTCCTGGAAGAGACCTAAATGCTTCGTATTGAGAAGTCAGGATGTCCAATCTATTTTCCTGCACGTCTTCAGTTCCTTCCATTATTAAGTTAATGGTATCCCACATATGTTTCCCGCTTGTACAGTTCATCAACTGATAGCTCATTTCCTTGTCTGCGGAGTCCGCCAATATCAACATTAAACCTGTGTCCAATCGAATCAGTTCTTTGTCAGAATCTGTATACTCAGTAATATCCTTAGGTTGGGTGCCTGAAGGAATCCTGCTACCATCAGGGGCTGTAGATTCATCAACTGATTTCATTGGTACATATGGTCCGTTTTCTAATATGCCCATATACAACGGATTAGATGCCTTGATAAATAACAGCATATTCATTTTCCACAAACCGAAATCATCTCTAGTAAACGGGGGAACTTTAATACCAGCGGTTGTCTTTGGAGCACTCATGGTTTCTGAAAATTTCAAATTGTTTAAAATTCAAGAAATTCCAATTAAATGAAAAATTTTGAAAGTTAAAAAATTTGCTTCGAATTTTCACGCTACGTTTGATTTTGGTCTCATTCACCGGATCTGATTTGTATATCAATCAAGTAGCTCTGATACCAATTGTTAGGTCCAAAGTATCGTAGAAGAGGGGGTTGAATACGATACTCACAAATAATTGAATTTCGTTCACGGATAAATCATTCAGTTCTATAACGAAATCAAACACACCAAACCAAATCAAGTTTCGGGGAATATATCTTTTTATAAATATAAACCTCAAGGGGTGCTACAATTTCTAATCCGTAGATTAGCTTCAATGAGTTTAAGGTTACACAAATTCAAAACAATGATCAAATTCTGAGCACTATTAATTCTCTGATAATTTCGCCGGCTCAGTTCTCTCTCTCAGTAATGTCTCTGTGTAGAATGCCTTAAATGAAGAAGACACTATCTTCTCTCGTATTAATTGTAGACTTCATTTGAAAACTATCGAACCAAGATTAAAAGAATTAATCTTGGCCGTCCAATTTCCATCAACCTGTCAGACAAAACAAAACTTTCCACCTGCTCCAATTTGAAAACCATCGAATGATTAAAAAGGATTTATCATTCGATAGTTTTTAAGTAAAAACTATCGAAATCTAAATTCCTTTTGAATTGAATTCAGATGGATTTCTTTTATCACTTTCGATGGTTTTCTTAAAAGAAAAACCATCGAACCATTTCTTGTCCTTGATCTTTTTAGTAAGTCTTTTAAGCTCCAGGGTGTTTCAGTTTTAGAATGTATCAATTTCTTATGAGACGATAAAACAACCTGATCTTTTTAGTGCCGTCACCTAGTGCAACTGGTCTGGTTCACAGATGAATAACACTTGATCAATTCTTCTTCTATGTCTTGAATTCAATGCTTCTGATAAGTCCTTTGTCGTTCTGGTTGCTTCGTTTAAATCACTGGAATCCCGTGGTACTTAACCCTAAATCATTCACATACTTCTGTCGTCTTGCAAGTCTTGTTTCTTTTGCTGTCACTGAGGCTTGAACATTTTCATGAACTTCTTTCCGTGACCTGTTTACGGACTTCAAGAATACATAACATATTTTGATTTTTTGAGTTTACCTTTTCTTCCTTTGATTCTGGATTCCTGTGCTTCTGTTAATATTATTGTCTGTCTTGTCCTTTGTTGAGTTGTAGTTATCTCTTTTACATCTTATGTTACATTATGCTTTACACACATGCATTAACTGACATCACTAATCGTGGTAGTTTCCAACACGCATGCGCAGTAAAAACAACAATAATTACTGCTATTTACACGCTTCATCATTTTCAAAATACATACAAACCGTTGTCAATCATACTCTCTATTTTCAAAACTAATGTTCCTCAAAAATTATGAAATGTCTGAAACTCCTTTATTTATTTTAATCAACAGAGATTAAAAATAAATTACCTCTGCGTAGAGTACACAGTTCATCAGTGTTTATCAATTCTCCACTTTCATTAATAATCTCATTTCTCAAAATGCACAGTTGTGATTATTTGTGTGTGAATAGCAGAGTTTACTGAATGTAAATATTTAGAGCATCTCAAAGTGCATAAAATCCACAAATTAAATCAGTAAAAACTGGTTGCCCAAACTCTCATATGTAAAACAAAATCTGATATCATCTAAACTCTTTACCTTTATATGTATTTATTTGTTTTCACCCCCTTTCTAATTTTTTTTTTTAATTTTATTTATTCTTTTCCAGTAATCAGTGGTTGGCACTAGTCACCAAAAAATTTAAATTTTAGCCCTTATTTCATACAATAAGTTCCTGGGTCTTCCTATGCACAACATGATCTCAAAGGAATTTGTGCATTTATTTATGCATCTTTTTCTTGGGGGTGAGTTAGCAGCAACTAATTACAAGAGTTTAGACTGACATCATTTGACATATATACTTTATGAGAGAAAGTGCAAACAGCTAATACAGACTAAGTGTATAGGACCAATAAACTAAGAGATGCTATAAATATAGAGACAATATCATGCTGTGTTAACTTTCTGCACACATTTGAGATCAGATCATATATAACTCAGAAGGATTCATGATTACTTACTGAGAATCATGCTTCATACTATTTTCTTCATCAGTTTTTATGTTTCAGACAATACCACAATCAGAGTTTAACCATCAGAGTATGCTAACAGAGTTTAACAACATGATTTGCATGACAGTTAACATATGCATAGAAACATGAGCAACATATCACATAAGAGTAAATTTTGAGTCTAACCAGTATCTCTAGTCAAAACCAGAGATCATTCCTAGTTCATTTACCAGTCTTGTAAATGTAGCTTCACTCAAAGGCTTAGTGAAAATATCTGCAAGCTGTTGTTCTGTAGACACAAAATGAAGCTCAATATCTCCTTCCTCCACATGTTCCCTGATAAAGTGATACCTTATGCTGATGTGCTTGGTCATGGAATGCTAAACTGGATTTCCTGTCATAGAAATAGCACTTTGATTATCACAAAAAATAGGTATTTTAGAGTACCTTAACCCATAATCCAGCAATTGATTCTTCATCCACAGAATATGTGCACAACAGCTACCAGCAGCAATATACTCTGCTTCTGCTGTGGATGTGGAAATTGATTTCTGTTTCTTGCTGTACCAAGAAACTAGTCTGTCACCTAGAAATTGACAGCTTCCACTGGTGCTCTTTCTGTCAATCTTACAACCTGCAAAGTCTGCATCAGAGTAACCAATTAACTTAAACTCTGATTCTCTAGGATACCACAAACCCAAGGTTATGGTTCCTTTGAGATATTTGAAAATTCTCTTCACAGTTGTTAGATGAGGCTCTCTGGGATCAGCTTGAAATCTTGCACAAAGACAGGTTGCATACATGATGTCTGGTCTACTTGCAGTCAAATAAAGAAGAGACCCTATCATGCCTCTATAGTTTGTAATATCTACTGAAGCTCATGTGTCTTTGTCTAGCTTGGTTGCAGTTGTCATAGGAGTTGTTGCAGATGAACTATCAAGCATACCAAATTTCTTGAGAATATTTCTGGTATATTTTACTTGATTGATAAAAATCCCATCATCTGTTTGCTTTACCTGCAAGACTAGAAAATAACTAAGCTCTCCCATCATGCTCATTTGGTACCTGGACTGCATAAGCTTGGCAAATTTCTTACAGAGTTTATCATTAGTAGACCAAAAAATTATGTCATCCACATAGATTTGAACTAAAAGCAAATCATTACCAGTATTGAAATAGAACAAGGTTTTATCAATTGTACCTCTAGTGAACCCACTTTCTAAAAGAAATTGAGCCAGAGTTTCATACCATGCTCTAGGTTCCTGCTTTAGTCCATAAAGTGCTTTGTCAAGCCTGTAGACATAATCTGGATACTTGGGGTCCACAAACCCTGGTGGTTGTTCAACAAACACTTCTTCTTCAAGTTTCCCATTGAGAAAAGCACTCTTTACATCCATCTGAAAGACTTTAAACTTCTTGTGAGCAGCATATGCTAGAAAAATCCTTATGGCTTCCAATCTTGCAACTGGAGCAAAGGTTTCATCATAGTCAATTCCTTTCTGCTGTGAATATCCTTTTGCCACAAGTCTAGCTTTGTTCCTTGTAATTATTCCCTCACTGTCAGTCTTGTTCCTGAAAACCCACTTTGTACCAACAACAGATCTGTTCTTGGGTCTTGGTACAAGTGTCCAGACTTCATTTCTTTCAAACTCATTCAATTCCTCCTACATTGTTGTTATCCAGTTAGCATCTTGAAGAGCTTCATCCACTTTCTTAGGCCCTATTTGAGATATGAATGCATGAAACAGACATTCATTTGTTGTAACACTTCTTGTTTTCACACTTGCATCTGGATTTCCAATTATCAGATCAGGTGTATGAGCCCGAGTCCACTTTCTTGCTGTAGGTAAGTGGCTTCTTTCATCATTATTAGATCCTCCCCCTTGATCCATGCTCTCCTGATTTTCTTGTTGACCATCTATATTCTCTGAGGCTCCCCCTGAATTGGACTGCTCAGAGTTTGAACTTTCAGAGTTTGTGTTAGATTCTTCAGCTGACTCACTTTCAGAATGTGAGTCATCATGTTGAGATGTTCCTGAAGTGTCTTCATTCTCCCCCTCAACTGGTTCTCTATTCTGTTCTGTATGAGAAACGTCCTCAGTGTTTACCAGTAGAGGTTCAGAGTATGCTTCATCAGAGTTTGTTGGATTTTCTTCGTCAGAGTTTACATCATCAGAGTTTAGATCTTCATTTTCAAAGCGTAGTTGATCATGATTTTCTTCATCTTCAATTCCAGTTATCTTCTTGTCATCAAATGACACATGTATAGATTCCATGATCACTTTAGTTCTCAGATTATAAACTCTGAATGCCTTAGTTGACAGTGGATATCCACCAAAAATTCCTTCATCAGCTTTTAAATCAAACTTGGTCAACTGTTCAGGATGAGTTTTCAACACAAAACATTTGCACCCAAAAATATGAAAATATTTCAGGTTTGGTTTCTTTTTCTTCACCATTTCATATGGTGTTTTCCCATGCCTGTTGATCAGTGTAGCATTTTGAGTAAAACAAGCAGTTTGAACAGCTTCTGCCCAGAAATAAGTTGGCAATTTTGCTTCATCAAGCATTGTTCTGGCAGCTTCGATTAAAGTTCTGTTCTTTCTTTCAACTACACCATTCTGTTGTGGAGTCCCAGGTGCAGAAAATTCTTGTTTTACTCCTCTTTCTTTGCAAAATTCTTCCATTGTTGCATTTCTGAATTCAGTACCATTATCACTCCTGATAATTTTCACTTTATCCTGTGATCCTTTATCCAGTAGCTTTACATGTTCCATCAGAATTAAGGTAGTTTCATCCTTCTTTGCTAGAAAGTACACCCAGGTGTATCTAGTGTACTCATCAATAATGACTAAAACATATTTCTTTCTGCCAAGAGACATTACATTTACTGGACCAAATAGATCAACATGAAGAAGATGATAAGGATCCACAACTGAAGATTCAGACTTACTCTTGAAAGATGACTTCCTTTGCTTGGCCTTTTGACAAGAATCACACAGACCATCTAAGCTGAGTATAGATTTTGGAAGTCCCCTTACAAGATCTTTTCGAATTAACTCATTGATGTTGTTCAGATTTAGATGAGAGAGCTTTTTATGCCATTTCCAGCTCTCTTCACTAGACATCTTTGCAGACAGACACACAGCTTTTCCTTCAGAGTTTGTTACCAAAATTGCTTCATAGATATTATTCTGTCTGTGTCCAACTAGAACAACTTTCCCTGTAGATTTGCTGACAACCTCACAGTATTCAGGTTGAAAATCTACATGATAACCTCTGTCACAGATTTGACTCACAGATAGCAAGTCATGCTTGAGTCCTGGAACTAGAGCTACATTTGTGATGATGACACTTCCAAGATTGATATTGCCATATCCCAGAGTACGTCCTATGTTGCCATCTCCATAGGAAACTTTTGGGCCAACTTTCTCCTCATAATCTGATAGCAGGGCTTTATTTCCAGTCATGTGTCCTGAACATCCACTGTCTAAGACTAGGGTGCTCTCCCTTATGCCCTGCAATCACAAACAATTACTGAGAGTTAGTTTTAAGGATCCAGACTTGCTTGGATCCTTTGGCTTTCTTAACATTGTTAGCTTTTGCAGCGGAATTCTTATCAACAGAGTTTAAGCTAACAGTATCAGAGTTTACACTGGCAGAATCAACTTTAACCCATTTCAAATTTGGCTTCAACTCATAATAGTTGTGATAAATGGCATGATAATTCTTGCAAGTATAAATAGAATGCCAAGTACTCCCACAGTGAGTGCATAAAGTCTGTGGTCTAACCCAAACATAATCATTCTTAGCTCCAGACTTGGAGGGTAAAGAATTAATGTCTTTGTTCTTCCTGCAGAAGCTTGAAAGATGGTTAGTACTACCACAATTATGACATGTTTTTCTAGGAGCATCAGTGATAGGCAAATGATTATTGCTTTTGTTAATGCCTACTTTTCCATTTCTATTCTTCTTGGACACTTTCTGTTTTTCAACAGACTTTACCTCTTTGAGTTTATACTTGAATTGTTTCTCTGTCATTAAACCAACATTAACCTGTTTAACACAATTTTTTATTGGTTCTTCCTTAACAGTTTCTTTTTCAAGTACAGAGTTTAGCTTACTGGATTCAGGAACAAATTTCATAGGTGGAAGATGTGTTCTAACTTTAACTTTATCTTTAAACCTAAGTTCATCTTTCTCACAGTAACCTAACCCAACTGTATCTGTTTGAAATACCTGATGTGTGTCTTTTCCAGAGTTTGTCCAGGTTTTAATTACCTTCCTCTCTTTTTCCAATTCAGATTCTAGTTGCCTAAATTTCTTAAGAAACTCCTGTTCAACATAAACAACATCATTTCTCTCCTTTTTAACTTGTTGCATGTTAATAAGTTCTTCTTCAAGAAATTTATTTCTCTCTCTAAGCTTTAAATTCTCAGATTTAATTCTCTCATTTTCTAAAGTCTGATCTCTGTAACTAACATGTATGCTTTTAAGATAAATTCTCAATTCAGATATATTAGCAGTATCATAAGCATAAGTTGTTAGGGGTACCTTATTTTCAAATGATTCAGATTCATCTATAACAGTTGCCATGAGAGCATAGTTGACATCCTCATCTGAATTTGAAGTGTCTGCCCAGTCTCTCCCTTTAGTGATGAGTGCTTTTTCAGATTTTCCTTTCTTGCACTCTGGAGCATAGTGACCCATCTCTTTACATTTGTAGCACTGGATCTCAGACTCGTCTTTCTTCCCAGATTTGATATCCCTTCCTTCAGACTTTTTGTAACTCTTTCTTTCAGAGTTTGAATCTCTCCTAGAGAATATCTTTCCTTTCTTGAAGTTCTTGAAACCCATCTTCTTGAAAGTCTTCACCATCAAAGCAGCCATTTGCATCATCTGTTCTTCATCATCCTCGGTTTCAGATGATTCAACAGTGTTTGAGTCATCATCAGAGTTTGATGACTCACTTTCAGAGTTTATGACCAAAGCCTTTCCCTTAGCTTTCTTCTTTGATGTCTCTTTCTTAAGAAGTTTTTCTTCAACTTTGAGAGCAACAGATTTTGTCTTCTTTCCAGATCTTTTGTTTCTTTGTTCTATCTCAAGTTCATGAGTTTTAAGCAACCCATAGATTTCATCAAGATCTGTCTCTGCAAGATCATAATTATCTCTTATTGTTGTTGCCTTTAAATCCCATCTTTCAGGTAAAGATAGAAGAAACTTGAGATTTGACTCTTCAAGATCATATTCTTTATCAACCAGAGACAAATCATTCAACAGTTTACAGAATCTGTCATATGTCTCAGTCAAAGTTTCATCAGGTCTCGAGTCAAAGTGTTCATACTCCTGTGTAAGTATAGTCTTCCTGTTCTTCTTTATAGCAATTGTTCCTTGACATCTGACTTCTAAAGCATCCCAAATTTCTTTGGCAGTTTTGCAACCAATAACTCTGTTAGACATGACATTATCTAAGGCACTATGGAGAAGATGTCTAACTTTTGCATCCTTTGCAATTGATGAGATATCTTTAGGAGTCAAATCTTTCTTTTCCTTTGGAAAAGTCTTTTGTTCTTGACCAGCAACAACAGGAGATAATTTAGTTGGCATATGAGGACCATCATTGATTCTATCAAGATATTCTGGATCTGTGGCTTCCAGAAACATGGTCATCTTTACCTTCCAAATTGGATATTCCACTAGTCTGAGAATTGGAACTCTGATAGTCTCATATCGACTCACAGAAGTTGGTTGAACCTTTACGGGATTAGAACCTGCTTGGATATTTTCAGCCATGATTATACTTGTGTTTGGATCAATAAACTGTATATATTAAACAGCCTTGGCTCTGATACCAATTTTTAGGCCGAATACACAATATATAATCAAATATACGTATGAGAATAACAATAAGAACACTGTTTATGAATAATAAACTGTATGGAATTAATAACTCCTCTCTCAGTGATGTAAAATATCACAGAGAGCTGCTAGGTTACAAGAATAATGTTTTCACGTATTCGCATCCCTTTTAGGGTTAACCTATCTGTGTTTATATAGTACACAGCTACATACAATCTTCTAATTGATATTCCTATAAATCAGCTATACAATTAATATCAATCTAGAATTGCTTTTGTCTTCTGTTCCGTTTCCTTAGCCATCTCGATATCTCTTTGCTTGTTTCCATCTTCAAAGAATATCGCTTCTAGAATCTTCATTGAATAACACCGACTGCTAAGCAAACTCTGACTGTCAGAGTTTAACAAACTCTGACCAGTACTCCAGCTAAACTCTGATAGTATCCTGGTACTTTAAACACTGATAAACAAACATCAGCAATTATATCTAACATGTTTGAATTCAGAAATTAGACATATTAAGGGAAACAAGTGTTCGTACCTGAGTTGAGGAGGGTGATGCTTCATTATCTGACTTGACCATCAAGGCAAGGTTTACATATTCCTCGTCTAATTCCTCATCTGACTCATCCCAGCACTTTCATTTAGCTACATAAGATCTTCCCTGATTTTTCTTTGACTGATTTCCAAATCCTCTTTCCATCTTCTGATTTTGCTTGGGTCTTCTGCATTCTATGGCAAAGTGTCCAAGTTCATTGCAGTTGTAGCACCTGAACTTTGATCTGTCCACCATTCCAGTCTTGTATCCACCTCTTGTTCTATTTTCTCCAGGCCTTGAAGTGTTTCCTTGGTTGAACCTGTTTGTTGAACCCTTTGGCTTGAAGGCTTTGTTTCTCCTGAATCTCAAGTTAAAGAATTTCTTAACCATATAAGTCATGGTTGGATTGTCCATGCTTTCCAGTTTTTCCAGGGAGTAGAGTCTTCATTTTCAACATCCTTCAGTTCAAGTATCACTTTGGCATATTCTTCAACTATTTCCTCTATTTTGATGGAAGGAACAAAAGTTGAGTTGGATGACTGAGGTAACTCAGTGATTTGAACAATTGGGGGTTCATGAGCTACTAGAGCACTGAACATGTTAGCCATTTTTCCTTTGTGTCCAGCTTGAATAGCTCTCTTCTGGAAAAGCTCAAGTTCATAAGACTTAAGCACACCATAAAGAGTTTCAAGAGAAACACTTTTCATATTTGTACCTTCTCTTATGGTTGTACTCCCATGTTCAAGATGTTCAGGAAGAGTTATAAAAAACTTGATGTTAATCTCTTTCTTCTCATAGAACTTTCCATGGATTTGAAGTTCCTATAGTAACTTACTGAATCTTGAGAACATCTCAGTAAGATCTTCATTTGGCTTAGCCATGAATGCCTCATATTGAGAGACAAGTGTCTATCTTCTTGTTATTCCCATATACTGAACCAAGATTGTAGAAGGGGGGGGGGGTTGAATACAATCTTTGAAAACTTTTCGTTCTTGACAGTGAAAATATGAAAAGCAAAAACAAGAACAGAAACACAAATAAGATGATACAAGAATTAAAAATTAAGGTGGATTGTTTTTGTCCACCTGAGAGATTTTTATTGAAGAAATCTTTGTGATGTTTATGAATAAACACACATCTGCAAATACACAACTCTAGCTTCAGCAATTTACAAGGATACTGCTTTGTGCTCTCTAAATTTCTAAAACCTGATTTCTTGATTTCTAGAGTTATGCTACTACTTGGTTATATAACCCCAAGTTTACAAAGATACTTGAACATCTAATAATACAAAAAGTACATGTGTTCAGAATCCTTGTTTCTCCATCCCGAGCAGTGGTCCGTGTTTGTAGCTTGCCCTTCTTGGCTGATTGTCTTTTAAGGAAATGCTACCTTTGACCATGCAAACAGAATGCTACTTTCTTCTTGCCACCTTTCTAGAAATACTGGCTTCCATGCTCTGTGTAGTCTGTCAACCCATGTGCTCTGACATCGCTGCCTTTTTCACAAGTACAGAGAGTATCCGTAGAAGCTACCTGAGTTGTATCCGTTGACAGTTTCTTGATCAACCAGTACTTCTATCCGTAGACAGTACAGTGTCCATATCCGTAGAAGGCTAATCAAGCTATCCGCAAACAATCAATTTCATGTATGCAGAATTACAAGGCATCGACTATATACAATTCGCCTCCCTATTCTACATATCTATTGATAGTCAACATGACTCATTTAACCTATCAAGACTACTTCAACTTCAACATCAGAAATACACAAGCATGTTACATTTAGTCTTATCCGTAGATAAGCTACCCATCTACGGATACTGCAATGGCAAACTATCCGTTGATGGCTACGTTTACTTGTACAATTTTTACTAAGTTAATATTGTTATCATCAAGAAACAACATAGTTCCTAACACTTCTATTTTCTCTGACTTCTTCACTTCCTTTACAAAGTAACTCAATCTTATCCCACATCTCCTTGGTTGTCTTGCTTCCTATGACATTCCCACACATGACTTTGTCCATTGTGAGAGAGTCAAATATGATTAACTATAAGTTATCATCAAGTGCAACCTTTTCTCTTTCTGTTTCAGTATACTCAGATATTGGCTTTGGGATAAAGTGAGCTCGAACAACCACTCCATTGACTATGGAGGCTGGAATCTCTTTTTGAGGTACAAAGGCACCGTTTTCAAGGATACCCATGTAAAGTGGATTTGCAGCTTTGATAAATAACATCATCTTCATTTTCCAAACGTTGTAGTTCTCTTTATCAAAGGCTGGAATTTTTATGATGCCTTTCTTTTGCGTACTCATCTTGATCTTTAGATTTGTGTGTCAATCTAAAGGCTCTGATACCAAAAGGGGGGGGGGGTTGAATGCAATACTGATAATTTAGAATCTTTTTCCCAAAAACAAAGAACGAGATTAATAATTATCAGTTAGAACAAATGCAAACAACAGTTATCCAAACATGATAGAGACTTCACAAAATAATTGATTTATTTATCTTACGAAGGGTTTTGCTACAACCTGGAAAAATAATGTTTCCAGCTTCTATCTCGAGAGAGATTACAACTCAGTTGTGGGAGTAGCTTTCTAAACATGTTAGATTGTGTTCCTTAATTACATGTGAGGTGTGAAGTTGTTTATATATTCAAGTGACAACTTCTGACAATTTGCTCACATGTGACCTTTCCTGAAATGTATACTAGATAGTCTAAACATAAACTATAAAGCAATCTAGAAACATTCCTTTTGTAGCATACTCAATCTCAGTTGATGTAGATCTTGCATACCCTTGAATTGGTAAGCTTTGTCTTGTTCTCTCTCAAGCTCCTCTCGTAGTCTTTCAGGATTGTGACAGAATCATGTGAATTCTGTACTGTAAAACCCCAGATTTTTGGGTAGAATTAAAACTTTTATTATATGTTGATGTAATTATGGATAGTGGCAATTACTTGAGAATTAAGTATGAATGATTATGAATTTCAGTTTTCAAACATTTTGAGAATAATAAGAATGGACTGAACATATAAATAAGAACAATCAATCTGGAAGGTAAGAATACAATACTCCAGGGAAGAAAAGTATTTTTATGTCATCCAAATCAATATCTGGAATGCATCCGACAACTCCGTAAACAAGATAGCGTATGCCCGAGAAAGCACTAGAACGTTTTCTAAGTGCAAAGAGTAAAGAGAAGTAAACCAGGAATATTGATCCAAAGGATTATAGAAAAACCACTGATGAATAGTAACTTCTGATGAATAGTAACTTCTGATGAATAGTAACTTTTGATGAATAGTAAATTTTGTCGTTTAAAAGTTTTCCAGACCACCCTATATACGGGTCGATATGATGAACTTTCAAAGCCGTATTAGTGATCTACGATGAAAATAAAGGAATGCAAAAGCTGTCAGAATCGGAAAAATAGCATTTCCGTTTTCTCCGAAATTTCACCATTAACGGACGGATTAATTATTATTTGAGAATAATTAAGAATTTAAATTATCAATTCCATGGATATGGATTTAATGAAAGAATTAGAGATATTAAGAACGATTACGATAAACTACTTCGATAGAACACTTAAGAAACCCTGCGAACTTTTTACGCGATTAAACGGAGACGGAATAACGAGACATTACAGGATTAACTTACAGACATGGAAGTAACATGTAACAAGATTAATTCGAGGAATGCAACATTTGGATCATCAATGTGAAAGGAAACAAACCAATAAAGCAAACCAGTAAAGTTACTTTATCAGGACTCCTGCATGTGCGACACGTGCCCCTGTGACAAGCCCAAAACTTGATGACTCACCACTTTTATATACAAAATATCTCACACTTATTCAAGATCAACCAAGCAAGAACACTCCCACCACCAAAAAGAAACATTCGGCCATTTCTTAAAACCAAAGGATACATTTTTCAAAGATCAACTTCCAAGCATCCATAATTCATGTTCTTGGATTCAAAAGCTTCCATATTTCACAACTAAGGTATTCTCTAAATCCTAGAACCATCCATTAAGGTTATCATGTTCAAATCCTTGGTCAAAGATGAGGGTGAATAGTGAAATGAATAGTGATTCCAAGAACTAACTTTGATTTCTTGATTACTTTGGTTGATTCAAGCTATCTTAAGGCTATCCAAGGACTATACAAGGCTTATTAGGCTTATACACACTCCAAGGAAGGTATAATTTCTTGAAACCCCTAGTTATAATATGATTTATGTGGTTAGCTTTGAGTATACTTTAGTTGGTATAATCATAAGGATGATTGAGTGGTTTTAACGAAGGTTTGATGAAAGTTTGATGTTGTTTTGATGATAAGCAAGTAGATGTTGGTTTTGACTGATTTGTGATGATTATGGGTTAGTAATGATGTTGAGGATTTGACTTGGTGATTTGGTTTGGATTGATCTTGTAAGTTTATGATTAAACTTTGGAATTGTTAAAACATAGCCGTTATAATGCCCGATTTTCCCTAGCCCTGTTTTGTCCATGATATTCGAACATAAGGATTCCTGTCCAGAGTCACCACTGCATAGTATTGTGTAGGTCTTATTTCAAGGTTCGTTTTGGTATAAAGATCATGTGAATCGGATTTACGGTTTAGGAGAAACGAGTATTTTAGTTAAGGATGTTTCGAGAAACCGGACAATACCACTTAGCCAACTTTGAGGCAATGATTAAAACCCTTAACGGACTTATTGGAATGTGAAACTTTGTGATAACATGCTAGGTATGTCTAGAAAGACCCTCGGGAAGATTTCGTGTTAGAAGGATTTAACCTCTATTTTATAGAAATGTTCGAGTCAAGCGTACGCAAGAAGAGTCTTAAGGAGTCGACTTGAAAACACATTTTAGCCTAAGTAAAGTATGTACTTGGTGTCTTAAAAAGTGTTAAGTGATTAATCTCGGATATTTTGACTATGTATAGATCGCCGGATTGACTCGAGGCACACTACCCCTACCTCACCACCAGGCAAGTTTTCTAAACCTATTCTACTGTTGTTGTGATAATAACTGTTCTCGATTATGATATGTGATTGCGATATATATAAACTGCATACTTGTTTTCGAATTGCTATGTATAGCAATACTTGAGGATTATGACTTGAAGTTGGGGCTTATGAGTTAGATATGGGATATCAGCTATAGGCCAGGGATTTTATAGTTGCCCTAGGATAAGGGCGTGTGATTTTCTTGAAAGATATGTATTGATTATAATTGGTATTTGATAAAAGTTATTTCCCGATAAAGATATCGGGTACTGTCATTCGAGGATTATTAATTTACTTAAAGGTTATTAATTATATTCATTTGAGGATTATTGACATTAAGACGATTATTTATTAAAGGAATATTATTTTCAAATATTCATTTAAATATTATTTATTTAATGAATATTATTTTCAAATATTCATTTAAGGATTATTTATTTAATGAATATTATTTTCAAATATTCATTTAAGGATTATTTATTTAATGAATATTATTTTCAAATATTCATTTAAGGATTATTTATTTAATGAATATTATTTTCAAATATTCATTTAAGGTTTACTTATTTAGTAACTACTGTTAGTTATTTTCAAATCAGAAAGAGGTTCCCAAAAAGCTATTTTTCCATTTGAATCTGTCTTTTAAGAAAATTCAAATGCTCGCTCAACTATCAAAAATATGGGAAACCTGATTTAAGTAACTGCTCTTCATTTTAAATTCCCAACTCAAAACTGTCAATGGACAGGTATTTTCTCCGAGCAACGAAACTGCTGCAAGTCAAATATTGTGTTACCACCTCAACGATCGAGGGGTAAATTCCTGGAACAAGTCGATATCCATTAACAAGCATCGCTTGGGAAATATTGGAGAATCTTCCTTTCCAACCTAGATATAACTACTTAGTGGAGTCGTATCAACAAGTATCACACTTGGGGAAAGGAGGACGATCTTTACGTTTCAGAGTCATGGATTTAATCTGAACTAGGAGCAACGTGTAAGAGGTCGAGTCGCGCCGATCCATCATTTTATTGGCCCAACCGTTGGCCGGGAGATCCAGAAAGGCGGTAGACAATGTCAGGCTGTCGTGATTCTTCCATCTACATGTAGAAAACAAATAATTTTGTTGTACAAACCTGCTACTGATCATAGTAAGGTTGGTACGACGGGCGCGGAGAAGGCTCCAGTATTGGTTCATCATCCAATTTGGATATTTTCCTGCAACATGTATTGGGGTGAAGGACCAATCGTGTTGGCAGGGGGTTGAGAAGCGTTTGGGAATGAAGTGACAACAAATTCATGCAACTTCATCTTTTATTCTATAAGTTATGAGTCTGGTAAAACCTGATTAAGGATATATATGCATAAGTGGACTTTGGGTTACGAAAATATCCCATTAATTTTCCTCGTAACTTCATCCTTTACGCTATACTAGTTTCTTATCTGTTGAAGGCATAACATGTGACTGCAATATATCTTTGAATTGTTATACTTTGGTAATCTGTTATAAGTTATTTTTGGTGGGCTCTATTGCTCACCCTTGCTTTATTTATTTATATCACAACAACAGCTAGAGCAGATGGCCCGCAACAGTCACACCCCGCGAAAGCGGGTAGCAGTCGTCAGAGATTTACCCGTTGATGTCGTAGCCGCCATAGCTGAGGTAGTAACCACTAGTGTTCTAAGCTTCAGCTTTTGTGTATCAGACTTATGTATCTTATGATTAATGTAATCAACGGCAAGAACTTTTAAATGCTCTGTAATCTTTTGGGTTTGTAATAACTTATAACTTGTGGATCATATGACTAGATACTTATTCCAATTTCATCTCTGGAACTATAACTTGTTGTGTGAGTGGTGTTGTTATTGTGGGGTCACAGCATGTAGTTTAATTGTTTTGATTCAAGTGCAAGTATTATTGATGGGAATTGAGACCGTAACGACCGGATCCCCGACCCCGGATCTGGGGCTGTTACAGAAATGGTATCAGAGCGTTAGAGTTATAAACCCCAGAGATGAGGCAGCGTTACAATAATAAATTCACTAAGATAATAAGAACTCTTGCCAAGTTCGACTAAAACCCTTATGGGAACTTTAATATCATGATAGTAACATAGTTCGTTATTGTGTAGGTGAGCTATATCTCTGACCCTGAGGCTTATGAGAGACAGCACGACGAGGACTTGCTTAGGACTTCAGATCCATACTATGAGGATATTGAGGAGGACCCGGAGGAGGTCCAGATAGATGCGGATACCGAGGATATCGAGGATTCTGATGATGAGGATCCAGAGGAGGATCAGACCCTAGCGGATACTGAGGATGTGGAAGGGGATGCTGAGGACCAGCCTCCACTTCCTACTGAGAGAGCCCCTACCCCGCCACCACTGCCCTTGAGCCCTTACCCTGATGATCATGAGGAGCCTACCCCTGAGCCACAGCAGGCAGAGGCTGCACCACCAGCCGAGCCGGTTACCCCACCCCATGTTCCGTTAGAGGGGATACCAGTGTGTGTGCACAACTGGACCGTGAGCAGAGTTCAGTCAGATTTGGTGATAGCTGAGGCTCGACTAGCAGAGTCCCGGATGCAGCTAGCAGCAGAGAGGGATGCCAGGATGGTGCGCCAGGGCGGCGGGAGGTCTGTGCCCCCTCGGGTTGCCCGGAGGGCGATGACTCGCATTGAGCTGAGGGCACGGATTAGGATTCGAGCCTTGCCTACTGATGGCAATGGCAGGATATCCAGGGTTGATGCCGAGGAGATCTTTCGCATAGCCATGGCGAGGGTGAGGGCATGGCACCGCACCAGTGACTGATTTCAGAGTTGGTGATATGGTAGTCTAGTCTTCTAGTCACGTACGGACATAGTAGTGCCGGTTTTTGTGGGATTGTTCCATTGTATATATTATCCCTTTTCTGACTAGAAGGATAGACCATATATTTCACTTTTGACTAGATGATGTTTGGACGGTTGTACTTGTAAAACTGTCGACGTTGACTCAGACTTTGTATCTTTGGTACCATGTATATATTTGTTTCCTTTCAGTTGAATCTCGTCCTGTTATGACTCGATCACAAGTTTACTATATTATTGTTTGCACCTTATTATTGAATTGCGATAAAATATAGAACTGCGGAAGTCTCCCAATTATGTAATGACCGTATCTGTAACCCAATAAACGATCTTAATATGAATTTTCCAAATTTCAGTAAGATGCCTCCACGAAGAGTGGGAACTAGGGCAAATCCCCCTGAATCTGCTGATCAAGAAAGCCACAATCAGAATAGGGAAGACCCTGAGTATAATGAAGAAATGGATGAGGATTATAATGAACAGGACGACTCCCAGTATGGGGAGGCTGAGGAATCCTTTTTCACCGCAGACGTTGAGAATGAAGAAGAGGAAGTTGAAGAGGAGCAAAGAATAGAGGACCAGGGTGGAGATCCCATGGGTCAGTTCATGAATCTACTGAGGCAAAATTTGGACCGTTATCCCCAACCACTCCAAGGAAACAACAATACCATAGCGAACTCGTTCAGGGCATTTAAGTCACTCAAGCCCCCAGAATTCCAAGGTTCGGCTGACCCAGTAGAGGCAAGAGCCTGGATAAAGGAGATGGAAAAGTCCTTTGAGATTTTGAGTATTGAGGAGGCACAGAAGACTGTTTTTGCCACTTACCTTCTGAAAGGAGAGGCCAATTATTGGTGGGAGGCCAAGAAGAACATGGAGACGGACGCTATTGTAACTTGGGAAAGGTTTAAGCAATTGTTTCTAGAGAAGTATTTCCCAAGGTTCATGAAGACTCAAATGGAACTCAAGTTTTTAGAACTAAAGCAGAATAATTTGACAGTGGCTGACTATGAGGCAAAGTTTACCGAGCTATCAAGGTTTGTACCAGAATTTATAGATACCGAAGAGAAGAAAGCTAATCGGTTTCAGCAGGGATTGAAGCAGTGGATTCAGAATCGCGTAGCAGTTCTGGAGATTACAGACTATGCCACATTGGTACAAAAGGCTTCGATTGTGGAAGCAGGGAGTGATCAGATGCATAAGGAAAGAGAGAAAGGGGGAATAAAGAGAAAGCATGCAAGTATGGGTGGAGGTTTTTCAGGAGGAAACCCCCAAAATAGGTTTAACCGCGGAGCAGTCTCCCTACCTGAGAGGAATACGGGGTTCAAACGACCCGTGAGCACAAGTGTAAACCAGGGCGGTAACCCATCAGGAGTGTCCCGCTCCTACCAATCTCAACCTCCATTACCAGTATGTGTGACTTGTGGGAGGAAACATCCCGGTGTGTGCAACCAAAAACTGATAATCTGTTATAAGTGTGGGCGAAGGGGACATTATGCTACCAATTGTGCTACGAGTAACCCTAGCGTCAGCCAAGGCCTCACTTGTTTTCAGTGTGGACGCCAAGGTCATATGAAGAAGGATTGTCCCATGAACCAACCCGCAGCATCAGGGGCAAGCAGGGCTGCCTCCAATAGACCACCAACTGCTAGGACTTTCAACATGACAGTGCAGGATGCCGTGAGGAACACGGATGTGATAGCAGGTACCTTTTCTCTAAATTCAGTTAGCGCAAATGTTTTATTTGATTCTGGAGCAACTAAGTCGTTTATATCGAGGGATTTTGCGCATAAATTGAAACTTAAAGCCCGACCATTAAAGGATTCCCTACAAATAGAGATAGCTAATCACGAAATAGTCCCAGTTAATCAAATTCACCCCAACTGCAAATTAGAAATAGGGGGACAGTCTTTTTGTGTGGATTTGATTCCTTTTAAACTAGGAGAATTTGATGTCATTTTGGGGATGGATTGGTTGTCTCGCAATAACGCACAAATAGATTGTAAAGGGAAGAGGGTTAGATTGAATACCCCAGGAAAGAAGGAAATAGTGTTTAGGGGGATGAGACAGACACAGAAATTTCTAACCATGGCACAGACCAAAAGATTGTTACGAAAGGGGAATGAGGCTTACTTAGCATATGTCGTGGACACCCAGAAAGAGGTACCTAGATTACAGGACATCCCAGTAGTCAATGAGTTCGAAGATGTGTTTCCACAAGATCTTCCAGGATTACCACCCGATAGAGTAATTGAGTTTGCTATTGAATTAGCCCCGGGGACGGCGCCAGTTTCGAAGGCCCCGTACCGGTTAGCCCCAGTAGAAATGAAAGAGCTAGCTACCCAGTTACAAGAACTGTTGGAGAAGGGTATGATAAGACCCAGTGTGTCGCCGTGGGGGGCACCCGTGTTGTTTGTTAAGAAGAAAGATGGGAGCATGAGGTTATGCATCGACTACCGAGAGTTGAACAAGCTAACTATAAAGAATAAGTACCCATTGCCCAGAATAGACGATTTGTTTGACCAGCTAAAGGATGCTGTGTACTTCTCCAAGATTGACTTGAGAACCGGATATCATCAATTAAAGATTAAACCAGAAGATATTCCAAAGACTGCTTTCCGTACCAGATATGGACATTATGAGTTCTTGGTGATGTCATTTGGATTGACCAATGCCCCGGCAGCTTTCATGGATTTAATGAATAGGGTGTTCAAGAAGTATTTGGACGAGTTTGTTATAGTTTTTATAGATGATATTCTTATCTACTCAAAGACAGAGGCAGAACACGCAGAACATTTGAGGATAACTCTAGAAATACTCAGGAAGGAACAATTGTATGCCAAATTCGCAAAGTGTGAATTCTGGCGAAATGAGGTTCAGTTTTTAGGACATGTGATCAATAAGGAGGGAGTGTTGGTTGACCCCTCCAAGATAGAGGCAGTTTCAAATTGGGAACGACCAACCACACCAACAGAGGTGAGAAGTTTCATAGGGTTAGCAGGGTATTACAGAAGATTCGTTAAGGATTTTGCGAAGATCGCAGCCCCGTTAACCCGACTTACCCGAAAAACTGAGAAGTTCGAATGGACGGAAAAGTGCGAGAGTAGTTTCCAAGAGTTAAAGAAGAGGTTGGTGACTGCCCCTGTGTTGGCATTACCAGATGGAAAAGGAGATTTTGTGATTTACAGTGATGCTTCGCATAAGGGATTAGGGTGTGTGCTGATGCAGCACGGTAAGGTAATCGCCTATGCGTCGAGACAATTGAAGGAGTATGAGATTCGATATCCTACTCACGATCTAGAACTAGCAGCAATAGTCTTCGCTTTAAAGATTTGGAGGCACTACTTGTATGGAGAGAAGTGCGAGATTTACACTGACCATAAGAGCCTCAAGTATATTTTCACCCAGAAGGAGCTTAACATGCGCCAGAGAAGATGGTTAGAATTGATTAAGGATTATGACTGTGAGATTCTTTATCACCCAGGGAAGGCCAATGTGGTGGCTGATGCCCTTAGTAGGAAAGAGAGACTCAAGACGATAATGTCGTCGGAAGAACTGATTAGAGAATTTGAAAAGATGGAAATAGAAGTGAAGGTGACCGGAGACGGTACCGAAAAGCTGTTTGAGATTTCCTTGCAGCCAGAGTTGCTAGAAAAGATAAGAAGGTGTCAGGAAAGGATGATAAGTGAAGACAGGCAGTCAATGACCGGTGAAGAGATCCACACTGTCAAGGATGATAAAGGGATAAGGAGGTACACTTACCGAGTTTGGGTTCCGAATGTTCGAGAACTGAAAGACGAGATTTTACACGAGAGTCACAGTTCTAGGTATTCAATCCACCCAGGGAGCACCAAGATGTATGGAGATTTGAAAGAATACTACTGGTGGCCTAACATGAAAAAGGATGTAGCAGAGTGGGTGAGCAGATGCTTGACCTGCCAACGAGTGAAAGCGGAACACCAAAGGCCCAGTGGACTTTTACGACCCTTAGAAATTCCCGAATGGAAATGGGAACATCTAGCCATGGATTTCGTAGTGGGTTTACCAAGGACCAAGGCCAATCACGATGCCATATGGGTAATCATAGACCGATTAACGAAGTCAGCTCACTTTCTTCCAATCAATGAAAGGTACACTGTCGACCGATTAGTGGATATCTACTTGAAAGAGATAGTGGCGCGGCACGGAGTCCCAGTCGCCATAGTATCTGACCGAGATCCCAGATTTAACTCCAGATTCTGGAGGAACTTCCAGGAATGTGTAGGAACCCGGCTGAACATGAGTACTGCCTATCACCCCCAAACAGACGGACAAAGTGAAAGGACCATCCAAACACTAGAGGATATGTTAAGGGTCTGTGCTATAGACTTTAAAGGAAATTGGGATGATCACCTACCACTGATTGAGTTTTCCTACAACAATAGTTTTCATTCGAGTATAGGAATGCCGCCTTATGAGGCCCTTTATGGAAGAAGATGTCGATCTCCCTTGTATTGGGATGAAGTTGGAGAGCGAAAAATGCTTGGGCCCGAAGTGGTCCAACGAACTAAGGACATAGTAGATCTAATCAGAGGGCGGCTGGTAGCAGCCCAAGATAGACAAAAGAAGTATGCCGATTTGGCTCGGAAGGACAAGGAATATGAAGTGGGAGACCTAGTGTTCTTAAAGGTATCTCCTTGGAAGGGTTTGATGAGGTTCGGAAAGAAAGGGAAACTGAGTCCCAGATATATTGGACCATTTGAAATCTTAAGGCGCATTGGGAACTTAGCATATGAGCTAGCCTTACCCCCAAACCTGCAGCAAGTGCATAATGTGTTTCATGTTTCAATGTTGAGGAAGTACAACCCGGATGCTAAGCATATAGTGGAGTACGAACAAGTGGACATGCAGCCAGACCTAACCTATGTGGAGCAACCAGTGGAAATCATAGATCAAAAGGAACAAGTGCTCCGAAATAAGGTCATCAAGCTAGTCAGAGTTTTATGGCAGAATCATAATGTGGAAGAATCAACTTGGGAACTAGAAAGTGCAATACTAGAAAGATATCCCCATTTATTTTCAGAGTGATTCCGGGACGGAATCCTTTTAAGGAGGGGAGACTGTAAAACCCCAGATTTTTGGGTAGAATTAAAACTTTTATTATATGTTGATGTAATTATGGATAGTGGCAATTACTTGAGAATTAAGTATGAATGATTATGAATTTCAGTTTTCAAACATTTTGAGAATAATAAGAATGGACTGAACATATAAATAAGAACAATCAATCTGGAAGGTAAGAATACAATACTCCAGGGAAGAAAAGTATTTTTATGTCATCCAAATCAATATCTGGAATGCATCCGACAACTCCGTAAACAAGATAGCGTATGCCCGAGAAAGCACTAGAACGTTTTCTAAGTGCAAAGAGTAAAGAGAAGTAAACCAGGAATATTGATCCAAAGGATTATAGAAAAACCACTGATGAATAGTAACTTCTGATGAATAGTAACTTCTGATGAATAGTAACTTTTGATGAATAGTAAATTTTGTCGTTTAAAAGTTTTCCAGACCACCCTATATACGGGTCGATATGATGAACTTTCAAAGCCGTATTAGTGATCTACGATGAAAATAAAGGAATGCAAAAGCTGTCAGAATCGGAAAAATAGCATTTCCGTTTTCTCCGAAATTTCACCATTAACGGACGGATTAATTATTATTTGAGAATAATTAAGAATTTAAATTATCAATTCCATGGATATGGATTTAATGAAAGAATTAGAGATATTAAGAACGATTACGATAAACTACTTCGATAGAACACTTAAGAAACCCTGCGAACTTTTTACGCGATTAAACGGAGACGGAATAACGAGACATTACAGGATTAACTTACAGACATGGAAGTAACATGTAACAAGATTAATTCGAGGAATGCAACATTTGGATCATCAATGTGAAAGGAAACAAACCAATAAAGCAAACCAGTAAAGTTACTTTATCAGGACTCCTGCATGTGCGACACGTGCCCCTGTGACAAGCCCAAAACTTGATGACTCACCACTTTTATATACAAAATATCTCACACTTATTCAAGATCAACCAAGCAAGAACACTCCCACCACCAAAAAGAAACATTCGGCCATTTCTTAAAACCAAAGGATACATTTTTCAAAGATCAACTTCCAAGCATCCATAATTCATGTTCTTGGATTCAAAAGCTTCCATATTTCACAACTAAGGTATTCTCTAAATCCTAGAACCATCCATTAAGGTTATCATGTTCAAATCCTTGGTCAAAGATGAGGGTGAATAGTGAAATGAATAGTGATTCCAAGAACTAACTTTGATTTCTTGATTACTTTGGTTGATTCAAGCTATCTTAAGGCTATCCAATGACTATACAAGGCTTATTAGGCTTATACACACTCCAAGGAAGGTATAATTTCTTGAAACCCCTAGTTATAATATGATTTATGTGGTTAGCTTTGAGTATACTTTAGTTGGTATAATCATAAGGATGATTGAGTGGTTTTAACGAAGGTTTGATGAAAGTTTGATGTTGTTTTGATGATAAGCAAGTAGATGTTGGTTTTGACTGATTTGTGATGATTATGGGTTAGTAATGATGTTGAGGATTTGACTTGGTGATTTGGTTTGGATTGATCTTGTAAGTTTATGATTAAACTTTGGAATTGTTAAAACATAGCCGTTATAATGCCCGATTTTCCCTAGCCCTGTTTTGTCCATGATATTCGAACATAAGGATTCCTGTCCAGAGTCACCACTGCATAGTATTGTGTAGGTCTTATTTCAAGGTTCGTTTTGGTATAAAGATCATGTGAATCGGATTTACGGTTTAGGAGAAACGAGTATTTTAGTTAAGGATGTTTCGAGAAACCGGACAATACCACTTAGCCAACTTTGAGGCAATGATTAAAACCCTTAACGGACTTATTGGAATGTGAAACTTTGTGATAACATGCTAGGTATGTCTAGAAAGACCCTCGGGAAGATTTCGTGTTAGAAGGATTTAACCTCTATTTTATAGAAATGTTCGAGTCAAGCGTACGCAAGAAGAGTCTTAAGGAGTCGACTTGAAAACACATTTTAGCCTAAGTAAAGTATGTACTTGGTGTCTTAAAAAGTGTTAAGTGATTAATCTCGGATATTTTGACTATGTATAGATCGCCGGATTGACTCGAGGCACACTACCCCTACCTCACCACCAGGCAAGTTTTCTAAACCTATTCTACTGTTGTTGTGATAATAACTGTTCTCGATTATGATATGTGATTGCGATATATATAAACTGCATACTTGTTTTCGAATTGCTATGTATAGCAATACTTGAGGATTATGACTTGAAGTTGGGGCTTATGAGTTAGATATGGGATATCAGCTATAGGCCAGGGATTTTATAGTTGCCCTAGGATAAGGGCGTGTGATTTTCTTGAAAGATATGTATTGATTATAATTGGTATTTGATAAAAGTTATTTCCCGATAAAGATATCGGGTACTGTCATTCGAGGATTATTAATTTACTTAAAGGTTATTAATTATATTCATTTGAGGATTATTGACATTAAGACGATTATTTATTAAAGGAATATTATTTTCAAATATTCATTTAAATATTATTTATTTAATGAATATTATTTTCAAATATTCATTTAAGGATTATTTATTTAATGAATATTATTTTCAAATATTCATTTAAGGATTATTTATTTAATGAATATTATTTTCAAATATTCATTTAAGGATTATTTATTTAATGAATATTATTTTCAAATATTCATTTAAGGTTTACTTATTTAGTAACTACTGTTAGTTATTTTCAAATCAGAAAGAGGTTCCCAAAAAGCTATTTTTCCATTTGAATCTGTCTTTTAAGAAAATTCAAATGCTCGCTCAACTATCAAAAATATGGGAAACCTGATTTAAGTAACTGCTCTTCATTTTAAATTCCCAACTCAAAACTGTCAATGGACAGGTATTTTCTCCGAGCAACGAAACTGCTGCAAGTCAAATATTGTGTTACCACCTCAACGATCGAGGGGTAAATTCCTGGAACAAGTCGATATCCATTAACAAGCATCGCTTGGGAAATATTGGAGAATCTTCCTTTCCAACCTAGATATAACTACTTAGTGGAGTCGTATCAACAAGTATCACACTTGGGGAAAGGAGGACGATCTTTACGTTTCAGAGTCATGGATTTAATCTGAACTAGGAGCAACGTGTAAGAGGTCGAGTCGCGCCGATCCATCATTTTATTGGCCCAACCGTTGGCCGGGAGATCCAGAAAGGCGGTAGACAATGTCAGGCTGTCGTGATTCTTCCATCTACATGTAGAAAACAAATAATTTTGTTGTACAAACCTGCTACTGATCATAGTAAGGTTGGTACGACGGGCGCGGAGAAGGCTCCAGTATTGGTTCATCATCCAATTTGGATATTTTCCTGCAACATGTATTGGGGTGAAGGACCAATCGTGTTGGCAGGGGGTTGAGAAGCGTTTGGGAATGAAGTGACAACAAATTCATGCAACTTCATCTTTTATTCTATAAGTTATGAGTCTGGTAAAACCTGATTAAGGATATATATGCATAAGTGGACTTTGGGTTACGAAAATATCCCATTAATTTTCCTCGTAACTTCATCCTTTACGCTATACTAGTTTCTTATCTGTTGAAGGCATAACATGTGACTGCAATATATCTTTGAATTGTTATACTTTGGTAATCTGTTATAAGTTATTTTTGGTGGGCTCTATTGCTCACCCTTGCTTTATTTATTTATATCACAACAACAGCTAGAGCAGATGGCCCGCAACAGTCACACCCCGCGAAAGCGGGTAGCAGTCGTCAGAGATTTACCCGTTGATGTCGTAGCCGCCATAGCTGAGGTAGTAACCACTAGTGTTCTAAGCTTCAGCTTTTGTGTATCAGACTTATGTATCTTATGATTAATGTAATCAACGGCAAGAACTTTTAAATGCTCTGTAATCTTTTGGGTTTGTAATAACTTATAACTTGTGGATCATATGACTAGATACTTATTCCAATTTCATCTCTGGAACTATAACTTGTTGTGTGAGTGGTGTTGTTATTGTGGGGTCACAGCATGTAGTTTAATTGTTTTGATTCAAGTGCAAGTATTATTGATGGGAATTGAGACCGTAACGACCGGATCCCCGACCCCGGATCTGGGGCTGTTACATGTACCACCTGCTACTAAAACAACTGCCATACTTTTGACTTTGAAGGCAAATCAAAAGTTCCTTTCGTGAGACAAAGTACCGTGCTCACCAAGTTCTGCTGTCATGGGATGTTCTAAAGCTAACAATAAGATTTTCCTAGGACTGGGGAGTCACAAAGGACTTTACTGTCGTGACCTTGCAGAACATTGTGTCAGTGTGGTACAAAGTTGCTGTCTCCAGGCTTCTACCAAAGTTGCTGTCAAGACTGAAAGTTACTGTCATGAAGAATGCTGTCTTGACCGCATGTTTGATGTTCATTGTAAAGTTGTTGTCTTCGAGAATCTTGACAACATGTTTATTCCTTGTACTAGTCATGTGTAGAATATCTTCTCGGGCTTAAACAAAGTGAACTTCTTCCAGATTACATTCCTTATTACATGTATGTATGATAGTACAATTTGAACACCGATGTAATAACCCCAAATTTTGGACTTAGTTAAAAAAAATAATTTATTTTTTATTTTATTTTTATTTTATTTTAAATTTTATTTTGATGAATAGTAAATTTCTGAACCGAAAAATATTTTCAGACCACCCTATATACGGGGCGATATAATGAACTTTCGAAGTCGTATTAGTGATATACGATGTAAATGAAGGAATGCAAAAGCTGTTAGAATTGGAAAAATAGCATTTCTGTTTTCTCCGAAATTTCACCAATAACAGACGGATTAATCATTATTTGAAAGTATTGGAGGATTAAATCATCAATTCCATGGATATGGATTTAATAAAAGAATTAGAGATATCGAGAACGTTTACGGTAAACTACTTCGATAGAACCCTTAAGAAATCCCTGCGAACGTTCATCAAGATTAAGCCGTAACCGAACAACGAGACACGAATCGATTTAAATACGAGATTAAGCGGTGACGGAACAACGCGACATTTACAGAATTAAATATAGACATGGAAGTAACATGTAACAAGATTAATTCGAGGAATGCAACATTTGGATCATCTATGTGAAAGGAAACGAACCAGTAAAGCAAACCAGTAAAGCTACTTTATCTAAGCCAGTGCATGTTGGACAAGTGTCACAAGATGAGACACCTAGAGCTATGACTCACCACTTTATACAAATATCTCATCAAAGTAACCAAGCAAAATCAAAGAAAAGCTCCCCCATTTTTCTTCCCAGATTTTCTGTTCAGCTTGCACAAGGAGGAGAGAAAAATTCATAACTCCAAATATACTTGTCCTAAAATCACCAAATTTTAACCATAGCTTCTCCACTCCATGGGTAACATTCTTTCAAAATTTGATGGTCAAAAAAGGAGTGTAGCCTATCCAAATCTCTTCCCCAAGTTGGAGAACCCAAACTATCCAGTTTCTGTCCAGCAGAAAGATGGGGCTCAAAACCCTAGCTAGGGAGCTTTAAATTTGGCGATCTATAACTCAAAAGAAATCTTATGAAGAGAACAAGGTCTGGTAAAAATCTTAGCACCGAACTCTTATTTTGCGAATTGTTATGGATTTTACAAGATGAGGATGAATAGTAACTTTTCATGATTCTTGATTTTGTTTCTTAAGGATTAAGCTTTTTCAGGTTTGTTCAAAACTCAAGGAAGAATTATAAACCATTGTTAGTGTATATGAAGCATCAAGGAAGGTATAAACTCTTGAAACCCTTAGTTATAAATTGATTTATATGGTTAGTTTTAAGTATAGTTTAGTCGGTGTAATCGTAAGGATGATTAAGTGATTTTGATGAAAGTTTGATGTTGATTTGATGATAAGCAAGTAGATGTTGGTTTTGACTGGTTGATGATGATTATGGGTTAGTAATGATGTTGAGGATTTGACTTGGTGATTTGGTTGGATTGATTATGTAAAGTTTATGATTAAACTTTGGAATCGTTAAAACATAGCCGTTATAATGCCCGATTTTCCGTAACCATTGTTTTGGTTGTGATGTCCGAACATAAGAACTTCTGTCCAAGGTCACCACTGCCTAGTATAGTGTAGGTCTTGTTTCAAGGTTCGTTTTGGTATAAAGATCATGTGAATCCGATTTACAGTTTAGGAGAAACGAGTAATTTAGTAAAGGATGTTTCGAGAAACCGAACTATACCACTTAGCCAACTTTGAGGTAATGATTAAACCCCTTAAACGACTTGGTGGAATGTGAAACTTTGTGATAACATGATAGGTATGTCGAGGAAGACCCTCAAAAAGATTTCGTGCAAAAAGGATTAAATCTCAATTTTATAAAAATGCGTGAGCGAGCATGCTCGAGTAGAAGTTCTTAAGGAATTAACTCGAAAATGTACTTTGTACTTGAGATAGTATATACTTAGTATGGTGAAAGCGTTTAAGTTATTAATCTTGAACCTTGTGTTGATTCTAGATTACTGGACCAACCTGAGACTTATTGCTACTTCGGGATTTCCAGGCAAGTTTTCTCATTCCATGCTGTATTTTAAAGTACCATATTCTGATGTATGCATATACTAGATGCAAGTTTTCAAAACCTATACTTACGGTTGTTGTGATAATAAACTGTTTTCATATATGATATGTAGATGCGATATATAAATTGCATACTTATTTTCGAACTGCTATATATATAGCGATATTCGAGGATATGACTTGATGTGGGGCTTATAAGCTAGATATGGGATATCAGTTATAAGCCAGTTTTATATATATTGCCCTAGGATAAGGGCGGATGATTTTCTCTAAGATCATAAGTAATTATATTTCTGTATATGTTAAAGATTATTTTTCCGATAAAGATATCGGGTAACTGTTATTTGAGGATTATTGACTTAAAGAATATTATTTATGAATATTCATTTGAGGATTATTGACTTAAAGAATATTATTTATGAATAGTCATTTGAGGATTATTGACTTAAAGAATATTATTATGAATATTCATCTGAGGATTATTTAATGAAAATTATTTTGAATATTCGTTTGAAGATTATTTAATTATTTAATGAATATTACTTTTGAATATTCATTCGAGGATTAATTATTTATTTAATGAATATTATGTTGAATATTCATTTAAAGATTATTTATTTAATGAATATTATTTTTGAATATCCATTCAAGGTTATTTATTCAATGAATATTATTTTGGAATATTCATTTAGTCTTTATTTACTTAATGAATATTATTTTAAATATTCATTTGAGGTTTATTATTTAAGGAATATTATTTTAAATATTCATTTGAGGTTTATTATTTAATGAATATTATTTTAAATATTCATTTGAGGGTTATTATTTAATGAATATTATTATTCATTCGAGGTTTAATTATTTATTATTCATTCGAGGTTTAATTATTTAATATTCATTCGAGGTTTAATTATTTAATATTCATTCGAGGTTTATTTATTTAATGAATATTATTTCTGAATATTCATTTGATCATGATTTACTTAATGAATATTATTTTTGAATATTCATTTAAGATTTACTTATTTAATAAATATTATTAATTATTTTTTTTTAAATCAAAAAGAGGTTCCCAAAACACTGTTTTTCCATTTAAATCTGTCTTTTAAGAGGATTTAAATGCTCGCTCAACTATCAAAAATATGGGAAACCTGATTTAAGTGACTGCTACTCTTTTTAAACTCTCAACTCAAAACTGTTAGGGGACAAATATTTTCTCGAAGCAATTTAGTTGCTGCAAGTCAAATATTGTGTTACCACCTCAACGATCGAGGGGTAAATTCATGGAACAAGTCGATATCCATTAACAAGCAATAGCTTGGGAAATATTGGAGAATCTTCCTTTCCAACCTAGATATAACTACTTAGTGGAGTCGTATCAACAAGTGTTACACTTGGGGAAAGGAGGACGATCTTTACGTTTCAGGAAAGGAGGACGATCTTTACGTTTCAGAGTCATGGATTTCATCTGAACTAGGAGTGGTGTAAGTGGCCCAGTTGCGCCGACCCATCCAACTTTTATTGCCCCAAATGGGCCGGGAGATCCAGAAAGGCGGTAGACAATGTCAGGCTGTCGTGATTCTTCCATCTACATGTAGAAAACTATTTGAGCGGTGCGACCTGCTACTGATCATAGCAAGGTTAGGCACAGCGGGCGCGGTAGCAACTCCAGTATTAGTTCATCATCCAATTTGGATATTCCTACAACATGTATTGGGGTGAAGAACCAATCATGTTAGCAGGAGGTCGAAAGTGTTTGGAAATGAAGTGACAATAAATTCATGCAACTTCATCTTTTATTTTATGAGTTATGACTCTGATAAAATCTTACTCAGATTATATTTGCATAAGTGGATTTTGGGTTACGGAAACATTATATTAATTTTCCTCGTAACTTCATCTTATATGTTATACTAGTCTTTTATCCGTTTAATGCGTAGCATGTGGTTATAAAGATATTTTCGAACTGTATATATTGTTGTTGAGCTCCAGTGCTCATTCTTGCTTCTTTTATAAAAGGTGTTCATTACTGATATTTTACAGTATATTGAACTGGATAGTATTTTGAATCAATGGATAAGCTTTAAGCCTTGATTCCAATATTAATATCTATTTTAAAAAGATATGTTTGAGACTTGGTTTATCATATTGATACCAAGGATTTCCAAATGATTACGAAGAGTATATGAGTATGATTATAAGTCACATGGTATTTTAAACGGTATACTATTTTGGGGTTCGACCCTAGTATTGATAAAAGCTTTGATTCCTTATGGATTATCTCCCTAAAAGGTTTAAAGATTTAAACTGGAATAGAATTCTTGTTGAGCACTATTAGCTCATTCTTGCTTTATTAAATATTTCAGCATGAGGAAAACATTGCTGAATCCGCCTCGTGTTACAAGAGCAAGGGAATGGGGAGACCACCCTGGAGTTAGTTGATGCAGGATGGATACTGTCGGTGTGAGCAGAATAGTTGCAGCTTGAATTAGTGAGAATTATTTTGAGTGGGTTTGTATTACTAAACCTTGTATAGAATTGTGAGGTCTATTATTGTAACTTCAGGTAGAGGTTGTATATAATAGATGAGATCCAGGATAGTACATTTGGGTTGTAATAACAAATGTTGATTATTGTTGCTCATTTCCAAGGTTATAACTTGTGTGTGTGTGTGTGTGTGTAAGTGATTGGGGTCTTTGGAGTTGTATTATGAGAATGTTGTAAGTAATGCAGGTTTTGTATCATTGATGGAGCGTGACAACCCAGATTCCTGACCCCGGATCTGGGGGTGTTACAACCGAACATTTTAATTGGCTTTTAACATTATGTTTCTCTTAGTCTAATTAAAGACTAATTACATAGTTAAGTTGTGTTTCTGCAATTACCCATAAATCCTAACAATAACTAATATTTTAGCCAATATCATTGGAACATGTATCATTCTTCTTAGGTAAAATTTTAAAATTTAATTATAGCCAATCGATTTGGCCAACCATTTTAGCTATTAGCATTGGAGATGCTCTTAGTATATAAAACCAATAAACTATAGAAAATTATGAAAATTTCTAACTATAGCTAAGTATTATGCTAATATGAAAATCTTCTATGTATTAACTCTAAAAAAATCAAATAACGACTAATTATCACATTTGTATTATTTTTACGATTGTAAAATGATATCTTTAGAAATATCCCTCACTTATCCAGTCCAATCAACTTCAAAAATTGTGGGAGTAAACATTGTGTTACAATTTTGAACTTAGCTTATTTTCAATGAACTAGTTTCGAGTTTGTGTTCAAAATACACAGAAATTTCAAAATATTTTTAAAAATCCTATTCAATATGGTTGGACCCAATTTATATTATTACATAAAAATATGTTACCTAGTTTTCGAACCAAGTTTAAAACTAAATCAAAAATACCGAATCATTACATTATTTTACTAAACTGAGTGAATCATTAAATCTGATTGAGAAAGTTTGCTTGATGAAATGTATAAAAGCATATGAATAAGATTAAATTTGACTTTTATCTTAAAAAAATGTTCAAATGATCAATTTTAATATACTTAAAAAGAAATTGTAAAATGTTAATTGTTATTTTCAATACACGTAGCACTCTGTTGGAAAAGATTTTTAAAACTGAAAAACAACGGTATTATCCAGAAAAAGAGATATGATAAATTGACTCAAAATGTCATTAAATATAATAAACAAGTAAAAAATGTAAAATTATTATGTTTAATATTTGTCATTTAAAAATGTGTTTAATATGTTTACCTCTTTCGATCCATGTAGTCGTCATGTCCATATATAAATACACTATCACAAATATAATATCAAAAATTAAATATGTAACACATTTAGAGTAGTTTATTGCTACACGGACATGCGAACCAGTGCATGGACAATAATCAGAAAACGACATTCAGACATACCACTAACTGAAAAAGTTAGACTTTAGTTGCTGGATCAAAATGTGCTTTTTGGTATGATTAAGTGCGCTTGATAATACATATTCAATTTACCTTATCTGACCAATTAAGTAAATCAACTATTAAGAGGCCATTAAATATTATCAAACAACCCCTAAGTTGAGCTTTAATCATATTTGTTATGAACTCGAATCGACTCAAATTATTATTGAACCCAAATATTTTTTGTACTCGAAAACAAAAACTAGCTCAAGGTTAATCAACTTTTATCAATTGAGTTTAAGTCTCAAAAATAAATTGGAGATGAATCAAGTTCATCTTTACCAATCTGGGTTTGAGTCCGTTTTATTAAATGTACATGCCAGTACAAGTAACCGGGGACATGGACATAGAAAGAGGTTGCTACTATGCTTTAGGAATGGAGGAATGAACATGCCAATACAAGTAACTGGGGATATGGAATAACAAGAGTAGAGAATAATAATCGGAGTAAACCATCTCCAGGTTGGGTGAAGAATAACACGGATGCAACAATATTTGAAGAAACGAATAGTGTTGGATTTGAGAGTGTTGTTCGTGGAGAAATGGAGGAGTTCTTAATGGCTCAGACTTGTAAGTATAGAGGAGTCTTAACCCCGCGGGAGGCTGAGGCCTTGAGTTTAAAAGAAGCAGTCAAATGGGCAGCAGAAAAGGGGCTGAAGCTATGTGGGTTTGAAACTGATTCAAAGCTTGTGATCGATGCAATCCATGAAAATTCAGACAGGTCTCCATTTCACATGATTGTGAATGATTCTGTTAGTTTATTTAATCACTTTGATGATGTGCTAGCGTGTCATGTTAATCGATATGCGGATGGTGTGGCTTATTTGTTAGCAAAAGTCAATTATTCTATGTCAGATTTGATATAGGAGTGAACATTAAGCGCTCCTGGTTTTATCTCGGTTGTAATAGTTGCTGAATCCCTTTAATTAATGAAAGCAATTTTATTCTAAAAAAAAAAAATTTACATGTCCAGAAATATATGGGAGTAGTGAACTTAACTATGATTAAGAAAATAATAAAAGTGTACCTAATGTTCACTAAGCTATGCATATGTATATTGTATTATTAAACAAATGTTAAAAATTTGATTTTTATGACTTTTCCATTTAATATTGTTAATTTTTTTGACTTTTAAATGAAATCATTATATTTTTAACTCTATTCACATACTAACATTTCGTTAATCATTATTTAGCCAAATCATTATAAAACTAAATGTAGAGATGTTCATAAGGGTATCAAGTAAAAGAGTCATTTGTATTATAATACTCTTAAAATAAACTACAAATTGATATTATTAATTAAATATTAAAAGTAAACACTCCCGAGGCCTTGAGAAGATATGCTCACACGCATGTTATATATACCCATATCTCCGGGATAGAATTTGTAAATTATTTTTCAGATATTAAATTAATCTTTCAAGCTACTAATTAGAGTCTATGTGATTGTGATCAGGGAATTGAATACAGTAAATTAATATCTAATATTATAATCTCCCTAAATTGATAAAATGTCTCGGTCCTAAATCGGAACGAGTATTATAATTTAACTAGACGATAATTCGTGTGAAGCACAAACCGAGATAATTTATTAAATGAATACAGGGGGGGGTGTTGCATATATTATCTATGAATCTTGATTATTTTTCGTTTTGATCTTTGATTAATTGTAGCTTGAATATGTATATTATGAGAAAAAAAATGCGGAATAAAAATAACAGACAACTTCAGTTTTAATCTAATATTGTATTAGATCGAAAGATGCTACAAACTGTGAATTCGAAAATGAATTCTCGGCTTCGTTTTCTCAGAGAGATAAAGCTTAAATATTACAATGGAAAACTTAACAACTCAAGATAAGGGGCTGTGTACTTATAAACTATACACAACTCACTTTTACAAAACTAGTAAGAGACAAACTAACGTCTATAATATGTCTATACTATTTTGGTGAAAGTTGACATCTTGTGAACTCCTCTTGTTTTGCATATTTCCAGATCCATATCTTTAGCTGTTTTCTTTGACTATCTGTCTGAGAATCTTTGTAGGCTTTCCATGTGCATACTGGAACGATTGAGACCATTACATATGCCTTGGTTTGATTTGATTCTTTGTCTATAAAACTTTGTCTGTTGTTGATTAGAGATTTTGCTAAGTCCCCCATTCGATATCTCTGAAATGTTTGGTTCGATATCTTGACTTCTCGAATCAGTATAAACTGACTTCTCGAACCAGTATAGATTGACTTCTCTAATCCTTGACATCTCGAATTAGTTATAATGACTTATCTAATTCTTGACATCTCGAATCAGTATAAAATAGTTCTCTAATTCCAGACATCTCGAATTAATATATTTTGACTTCACTAATTGAGACATATCAAATTAGTTCATTTCTTTACTTCGATCAATACACTTTACTTCCGAATTGATGACTTCTCTAATCAGTTCATTCTGCACTTCTCTAACATGACTTAGCCAATTTTCAATCTCCATTTCTGCAACTTCTTTATTCTTCAAATATCTTGAGGCATAATCTTGAGATCTTCTTCCAAGTTATTCTTTAGGACTTATATACTTGTTACAAATGTGGAGATTACAATTAACTAAGTACAACTATAGAACCTTTGAAAATAAAGAGATCCCCTAGTTAAATGGTCAAATAAGTAACACAAAGTGTCACAATAATAGTAGCTTGTTATTTAAATGTTTACATGAATGCCTCTATGACCAATACACAACGCATGGAAACTAAAAGTGAATAGAAGATATTTGTCATAACTTTTTTTTTTTCATTCAAGTTTTAATAAAAAATTACTAATAATAGTATTCTAAATTGTAATAAGGATTTCAAATAAAAGAATTACAATTATAATAGGATTTATAAAAATACAACATAGAATGATAGGTGAAATAGGATTTAAGGGTGAAATAAAAAAAGTGTGAATTAAATTTGGTACATAGTAGTACTGGTTAAAAAGGGGTTTAGCTTATTAATAAAGGTTATATATTTAATCAAACATAAAATTAGTTTTTCTTAAAAACAACATAGAATTTTACATGAAATATAAGTTTAGGGTACAATAATAATATAATAAATTTTAGATTAAATAATAATAATTATTTTTTTATTTAAAAACAACATATAATTCTACAATAAATAAGAGTTTAGAGTATAATAATAATAATATAATCTATGAGTGAAGCAGCAAGCGTGTAATAAATTTATTCTTTCAAAAAGAAAGTTGAAACGAATGTTTAAATCTTATGGTTGTCGATTGTATGCGATCACGGATAATACTAATACTGGCATATGTATATAGTGTTATGACAAAGAAGAGAAGTAACCTTTCATTAGGCAGTTTTAAATTTTAATCATTTAATTGCTTGTATTTGCAAGACGAAAAAGTCAAAAAAATAATAAAATTGTTTGTAAGATGAAAAAGTCAAAAATAATAATAGAATTGTTAGAAGATCCATGAAAGCAGTGAACAAAACAAAAATAAACTAAAAACAACATAAAATTCTACCATGTGAAAGAGGAGTTAAGGGTATAATAATTCTACTACGTGGCACATGAGTTTAGGGTATAATATAATCTATTTTCATTAAATAATTATATTTTTAAAAAAATAAATTAGGGGTGAAATCAAAAAAAATTGCGAACCAAATTTAGTACAATATTAAAAGGGGGTTTTACTTTTTAATAAAGGTTATAGATAATCTTTCTATCCTAATAATTAATATTTTTTTAAGAAAATTGTAGTGTTAAATATCGGTCTGAACTTTCGCATAAGGTGATATCTTTAATAAAATACACATTTTTATAAACTTTACGAGTATGAAAAATATTTCATGATAATAGTTTGACATATATTTTCTTTTCCAATAACTTTTAGACCATTCTTTTTCGTTTTTATTATCTTTAATTGGTCGCTATAATCTTCGTATTGTGGAAAAAGTTCATAAAAATATATTATGTTATTGAAATTATAAGTATTTTTTTGATCTAAAAGTGTTAATATATATAATATTATTGATTATTATAGAATTCAAACAAATTATATACATTAAATATATTATTATGTAAAATTTATATTTTAATTATTTTAAATTGTAAAAGTGCAAACCTCTTCTTCCCATGTGATAGCTTCTGGTCCCAATTATATCATTTAAATAGATTCTACTGTATAAGACTAATAGATGGCTTAGGCACCGTTTGGTATTGCTGTTGCAGACAGCAACAACAGTTTTTTTTTTAAAAACAGCTAAAAAAGTGTTTGGTAAAATTTAAAAGCTGTTTTTCTGAAAAGCACTGAAAAGCACTTTTGACTGAAAAGCTGCTTTTAGAGAAAGCAGGTCCCCATCCTATTGAAAAAAAAACTGTTTTTCATCATTTGCGAGAAGAAGCTACTAGTTTCAACATCAAAACTCACCAAAAACATTAATTTTTTATATTATACACCAAAACATGCACATATCAAAAATATTACCAAACATTTATCTAATTTTCACAACAACACTTATTTTAACAGCACATCAATTTTTAACGGCAATCCCAAACAGAGCCTTAGTAGTCGAGATTTGTACGGATAAGTTGTGAAAATTTGGATTATGATTTTGATTTAGTGTAGGAAAAGAATTACATTATGTAAAAGTTGAAAATATTGAAATATATAAATTGAAAAATTAATTGACACAATGGTACTATTTAGAATATCTTATAATTATATATTTTTTAACTAACATTTATTTGATAAAAAACATAAAATATATGAAGTTAAAAGTATAACAAAATTGTTAACTGATATCAAATAAAAATAGAAGTCAAAATAGTTAACTGAGAGCATCTCCAACGGGGTTGGCTAAATTGGTTGACTAAAATAATATAAAATGCTAATTATGTAAAATTTGCTCAACTTGTAAGAGATTGTGCTCCAATGAAGTTAGTTATAATGATTAGCTATATTTTAAAAATAGTATGTTATTAATATTTTAAATTGTTATAGATAGAATGTATTATTTTAATATGGTAATAGATGACGTGGAGTTTCACTACAGGTCCATAAATGTTCGACAAATATAGCCAATGTGTTGAGGTTGGCTAAATTTATAGCTAACAAGAGATTGCAAAATTTTACACGTTGGCTATAATTTTTTTTTTTTTTGGCATGTTTTATCCATTGTTAGCTAAGAGTTCTTTGTGATTGGAGATGCTCTGATATCTTTGTGAGAATCCAAGGCCGTATATGAAAATTAGCCATTTGAAAGAAAGTTAGTAAATTGAATCAAATTAGAGATTTTTTCAAACGAATCCTCTATAATGGGAGTTTGTAGTTAACGAATTGAAATAACATGTTGCATCCGATTCATTAATTTTTAATTAGATTATTTTCACATGTTTAGTTAAAATGTAAACTATATTTTCTAAAACAATTTCATTCAAAATAAATAATTTAATCATTAATTAAAATAACTATCGCCAAAATTGAGCACTGGTTGTTGCCTTCAAGTCGATAGTTTGTGGTGCAAATCCTAGAAGAGAAAAAAGAGTTGAGGAAAAAGGCTGATGCCGTCTGGTCAGAATATAATTAAAGGCGTCATATTGAAGCATGGTAAAAAGGGTAGTAAGAAGACTGATGAAATAAACAACAGCTATATTATTATCTTTCTATCTCACTCACTCATAGTTGTAAATTAGCTGTCCGAATACTAACTTAAAAAACAAAATAATTTGCCCACATTTGTATTTCTTTTTAGTTACATGAGCATATATTAATTGATGGTACTATAATAGTACACACAACACTTTCAAACTCCCTTCCCTCCTCTCATTCATTTCTTCAACCTTTCTCTCACTCTACAAACTCTCCGCTTACTTTCCGACCAACTTGGTTAATATTAAACTTAAGCTTAGTCTCAAACTTAAAGCTCGTTGGTTTATCAACACAGTTCATTAGATTCTGGACAGTTGGATCATACCCAGAAAGCATTGTTGCTCTTTTGTAATGCAAAGCCTACTTTCAAGGTAATTTTCTTTTTATAATAAAATTAATTTCTTTTGTGTTGATAATATTTCTAAGCATGACTTCTGTAGTTTCTTAAATTTCATGATATATATTGTTTAGGTTAAAAACAAACTATAGCTAGTGGTTAATTAGTTATACTTGTCTTAGTTTATAGGTTTAGCATATTTTATGTGTTATAAGAATCCTTAAATTATTCATATTTGTGTTTATTTATACTCCTATATGGTTATATATTTTGAATGCTTTAGAAAATGTTAGGCATGAGTTAGTTGACACATATTGCTGACTAGAGCACTGGATTACAATCCGGTTAACGAAAATGAGAATGAGATTATATTACAGATTGTAAGAGAAAATGATTTTGTATAATCAAGTGAGAGTAGAATGGATGGTACATAATTTGGAATGGGGGGCCCACCTAATTAATTATAACTCTGATTTATGTTGCTCTCAATCTCCTTCACAGAGTCAGGAGAGGAAAACTAGTTTCATGCATTTGTTGCTTTAAGACTTAGATGGCCTCTGACAGATGGCAGGGCCATAATTTCACAAGTAGAAGAGACTTTATATAGATATAGGAAGACAATAATGAATTCATTTGACCAGTAGATGTTTAAGTTTATGCACTGTAATGTACTACTCTTTTTGCCAATATAGCATTCTCTTTTTTCTATTCAAGTTGCTGTTGAGTTTCCTAACAAATTATTGAATATTTGTTGTCTGTTTCTGAGTTTACAATCATTTTAATTGTGATATCATACTTCATTATACAAGTACAATTTTGATTTTCAATTGTATGAATTATTCCATGGATTGTGGGTTGTGGCCCTGCTTTTTTTCTAAACCCGTGGTCTTATTTACGAAAATCTCTATTTTTCGTAACAGAGATAAGGTCGACGTACATTTTATTTTAGTCTTTACCCAACTTCTGAGGGAGACATAAGGGGTATGGTTTTTGGTTTTTTCTAATGACCCCACTCGAGTTGTTCTTTGACTAAATCAACGGAAGATGTTGATTCCACACATGATTAATTTAGGTTATCCTATTGCTGTTTGTTGTGAAGTTTCTGAGGTTGGTTATTTGTGCCATATGTTGTTGGGATGATGACAGGATAAAGAAATGGTTTGTTTCAAATTATATCAATCTACTTGTCATGCTAATTGCTATGTATAGTTGATTAAATTGGAAGCCATGAATATAATAAGATCATAAGAAGGTAAGAAGCATGCACTGAAAGGTGGCACAGTCCTGTCCGTGAGCACTGAGTTGATAAATTGTATTTGAATGATATATAATATTCTTAAAGAACAAACATTTGGATATAATAGATAAAATATTTTTTAATTAGCATCTGCTAGCAGTCTTGATAATCTATGTACAATGCAGAAAGATTTAGTTATATATATGCTCATATGTAGTAGGTGGCAAGTTAAGTTGTTTAATCACCGTTTCACAACTTGCTTAGGAAGATCTAATTAGTATTATGACATGTAGTTCTAGATATGTTATACTTGTAATCAAGATATACTTTGTTTCTGTTGTAAAGTGTGCTAGAATCTTGTTTAACAAACCTGATGGAAACAGATGCAGTTTAGAATTTGATTTCGTCTTTGTTATATAAATGTTTGTTTTGTGTTCCTCTGCCTTCTTGCTATCTCATGCATATGAATTCAAACACTAATACAGCTAGGAAAGAATTGTAAAGGTGTAAGGAAGATGCAACATAAGAGAAGCCCCATTTCCATCAACCAAAGCAGTCTCTCTTCTTTGACAGAAAAGCGTCATAAGACTTCTACATCATTATCCTCCAAGGTATCATTCTGTGTCTTTTTGTTTGTCTACGCATTTTTCATAAAAAAGTCTCTACAAAAGAGTTTATGTTACTTGGCACTAAAAAGGATTTTAAATATTGTTCTGTATATCCTTTTCAATATGAGGATTCAACATTAAAATTGGCTTTCACAATCAAGATGAATTTGATGCAGAAGAAATAAGGTTAAGTTCTTTAGTTTGTATCTTGTGAAGCAGATCTTATAGCAATATACAACAATCTCAGTAACACATTTTTATAGACTGTGTCCTTTCAATATGAGGATTGAACATAAGCAAGCACTGGCTTTCTAATCAAGTTGAATTTGAATTTTTATAGACTTGAAGTTTTTGTCGAAACTCATGTTCAAAATTATGTAGGAAATTCACCACTTCTCTCATCAAAGAAAGGATGTGACTAGTAAACTAGTAATTAACACTCGTTCTAAGAGATTTATGTCTTCTGTCTATAACTGTAACTACTTGTCGGGCTCCCTGATTCTTTTTAGTAAAATAAATTATATTTTTGTTGGTTTTGGCATGTTTATGAGGAATTATCTCAGCAGATTAAGCAATAATTTTCAGTCCTTTTGTAGGAATGGCATGATCTAATTTTCAGAAGCTCGATACATTGTTATTTCTAAGATGTACATTTTTTGTTCCTGGTGACAGGAGAGGAAAGAGAAGATTGGTGAACGAGTTATGGCTCTTCAGCAGCTTGTTTCACCTTTTGGAAAGGTACTTGAAATCAGTGAGGAATGTTAGCTTTCTAAGAGCAACTCCAACCCAACACTAAATCACTATAATAGTGATTGGTATAATGTAAAAACAACTCTAATGCAACATTAAAATGGTGACCCAAAGACACCAAATGAGTTTTGGGTCACCAAATTTGGTGACAAAAGTACATTTGGTGATCCTTTGACACCAAATTTGGTGACTTTCAAAATTTCCACTATACTCTTATGTTTTGTTAATAAAACAAGTTTTTTCTTGTCCTATTGAACTTCTTTCTTTTGTACTTTTCAACTTTAGATTTATTAAGAATATAAAAATGAGAAAAAGTTAGAATATTCCATTTTTTATGTAAAAAATTTTTTTTAGTGTCAAGTATAGTGTCAATTGGATTGGAGTACATTTTATGGATAGTGTCATTTTGACACCAAAATAGTGTTATAGTGACACTATTTTGGTGTCTTGGGTTGGAGATGGTCTAATGGAATCATGGAGAATAGGAGGATTTATGCTTATTTTCACATATATATATATATATATAGGGGAGGTTCATTTATATATATAGCCTATATATATAAACCTATTAACCTTTTTAATTGTCCTTAGACCTTTTTCTCTCTGCGAGTTTGACCCAAAATATCGGTGTTCAAAAAATCATAATTGTGAATTTATGAGAGAGTTTATATATTTCTGAAGTATCGAAAACAAATTTTAAAATTGGAATTGTGTCTTTGAATTTTGTGCAGACAGATACAGCTTCAGTCCTGCTAGAGGCAATGGACTATATAAGCTTCCTACATGAACAAGTCAAGGTTTGGCCCTTTACTGCATTTTGTACATTGTAATACATATTACCATCCAGTTAGCAGAGTTCCCTGATCAAATTTGTCCATTTCCCTTTTTTTTTTTTTTGCAAAAATGTCCGCTTTTACTTTTTCTCTTGTGCTCACTAGACAATAACAATTACTCCATTTACTCAGTTGTAGTTAAATGAAATGTTACTATTAAAAATGAGCCATTTAATTGTTGTCTTTTTGGCTATCTAAAACACTCTAGCAAGTGTATCGATATTACCATGTTCTCATACATACCAGATATCATTGTGTTGTATCATACTCGTTGTTATATGTATATCTTTGTCTAGGGGTGTTTAAATGGTATTAGTGACTAATCTATAAGGCTATAACCAATTAGGCTTTATGGAGACAAAGCCCTGGCTTCTTAAACATATACACTCCATATTTGGATTTCATGAAATTAATACTGAAAATTATCAAGTTATACCATTTTAACCTTTTCTCACATAAACAGATTCTTGTTTGCCTTTAATTTCAAATCCTTTTCGTTGTACCCCATCGTAATCACCTTGGAGTAAGGTCTTTAATCCAAATTCTCAAAACCTTTAATGATCAGCCGGACATTGTACTTTACTGATTATGAAAGTCATCCTTAGAATTGAAGAGGTTATCTTTTGGAAGTTTACGTAGTCACCGCCTTGTTTTCTCACAAAACCTTTAATGATCAGCCAGACATTGTACTTTACTGATTCTCTTAAGCTTGAACAGTCATTTATTCATTATATTGTTCTCTTCCCTCTGGAAATATGTTCGCTAATAAAAGATCTTTTTTTCCTTTTCAAAAAACTCTTCTGTCTGTGCCTTGTCTTCTTAAAATTGATTGGATAGAAGATAGATATATGACTTCTGACATAATCTTTTATCTTTGGCAGCTACTTGCATGGATATCTTCACTTTCTTCACATTGATTAAACCTTTTAGGAACAACACATGATTAAATTGTTTAATGATGATTTACGAAACTAAAATGATTCTTCTAAGATGATGGTTGTACGCCAAGATATTCTGGTACTTGTGTTGATTCATTTAGGATTAGAATGCTGAATTTTTGTCAGTGACAATTCTGATTTGTTTCAGGTCCTGAGTGCTCCGTATCTCCATAGTACAGCAGCTAGAAATATACAGGTAAGGTTTCACTAAATAGGCAGTTCATATTAATAGCCTGTTGAATTTGAGTATTCTGTCGGACAACATCTACTCCAGTTTCTCGTCATGCCTTCTATTTCCAAACTCCTAAGTAGTGATTCCATAAGCTTCATCGTAATTATAAATCCAGTCTGATTTTATACACCTAAACCCTCTCTAAACAGAACATTTGACGCGATCTCATAGTGCACCCAATATTACGTAATCTATCTGTCTTAGTACAGGGAGTTGCGTTTAATATATTTTAAGGTTAAGGGATTTGTTGATGACTTAATGATCTGACTTAATGTAACTTTGATGTATGCATATTGTTTTGAAGGAATCGGAATCATACAATTTGAGAAGCAAAGGTTTATGTATCGTGCCAGTATCTTGTACTGCTGGTGTTGCTGGTACTAATGGTGCTGATATCTGGGCTCCTATCAAGACCAGTTCTCCAAAATTTTAGTAGTCTGGCCTTGCATGGATTTTGAACAGTTTGATGAAGTACGCACAACTCTCAGCAGAGGATAATTTATTAAATATCTATTAGAAATGAATAATCTCTTGATGAACATTGTGAATGTCAGTTGTGGAACTAGACGGACCCTTCTAGTTCCCGGACCTTCAGAATTGGTCAGATGAGATTTACTGTACGTTTGTATCTGTATTAGAAATTAATTTCGCTACAATATTTCGGTAACTACGTATATTGAAGCTAATATAATTAAATCTTCATCATTATATATGTTGCACAGCTGAATGTTATAAGCCATTGTATTAAGTTTATATTCCAGGAGGTTGAAAATCAAGCATGCGAATGAGTATTGGTAGTTGACAGGAAATTGGGAGAATAACCAATTTGATCAAAATGCCATGTAGTAAGTTCATTAGCTTTATACTTTTGGGCGTTCCACGTAAATCTAATCCTTGACATAACTGTGAAGAAGTGCAACCTTGAAATCTAGTTGCTTAGACTGAGGATCCATTGTTGCTGCTAATGGCATCTTCATGAAGCAGTGTAGAAGTCCATAGCTATTTACACGAGACAAACAAACAAGATTGAAAGATAATAAAGCCAATACTTCATGACAAGGAGCCTAAATTTGCCTATGATCATTATGAACAAACAAACACCTATAGTTTTCATGAGGTTTCTTTCCCAAGAAAACCCGTGAGCAGAGTAGAGAATGGAAAACACATTATGAACATACAATAATACTAAGGAGACGGTCTTCCCAGCGTGACCTTTAACTGCGCAGCTCCGCCCCTGTAGGAAACTACATATGGCATATTCGCTGGAGAAGCAATTAGAGGTATCGTAAGGGGTGATTCTGATGGAGACATAGACATAGATGTAGAGGGAGACGACGCCACAAAGGGGCTCACAGCGCCTTTTCTGCAGCATTTAGTCATGACTACATTATATCTATTTCCTCCTTTTATCTCTACTGTTGTCACTAAAAGGATCAGTAATACAGTTGTGACTCCCATCTGTTTAACCATTATATTTGTATGAAATTTGAACTCGGTCATGTTGAGGGCTAGTGGAGATTGACATCTTTTTATAGTTAGATTATATATTCTTAGGGGCGTTTGGTTCATGGTTAATGAACCTGGTTAACGGGAATCGAAATCTTAAATCCAAGCGATAGTGTTTAGATTAGCAATTTTGTTGTGTGGAATGCAACCCCACTCCCTCTAGGTGGGTAAATCAAATCCATTCTACCTCTTGAGTTTCCATTTCATTCTCATTCCCATTAACCCTCATTGTCGTACCCTCCATTCCCGATTCTGAGACCCATAATACATCCCCTTAGTTATCATAGAATTAATGTGACAGAAGCATTTTTACCCATTTTATTTTGAAGTTAATGAAGCAAGGAATATGGTCAAATCTAATCTTCGGAAACAAATAATGGTTTAAATTTGCAGTAGTATGCAATTTATACATGTTGTTGTATAATGACAATGACAATGACAATGAAACTGTATTATTGTATTATCCCTTGTATTAATGAGTCTGTGAATAAGATAAGATAGTATTAATATAAGATCCTTTACGGAATCCAAAATTCCATTCTTAAAAAAAAGACAAAACTTTGATTAGAGATTCATATTAAAATTTTATCTAGTTTGAAAATTGAGGAAGATAGCAATAACTTGTAAAAATGTTTTAATATTCTCGGACTTGCTAATAAGTGGAAGCATTCTAGCCCTTAAATCTAGAAAGGAAATTATTATAAGTTGTTTGGTTAGTTGTATACAACTTGACTTTGTTATAAGTGTGTTTGGTAAATCATATTTTCACCGACTTGAGTTTAGTTGGCATTGGCAGTTAAGAAAATTACACAAGGAGCTCCGTCTATACTCTAGTAATCCTCTTTTGTGCTATATAATTTGCCTTAGTACGAGATTACGAGTTGTTTATTTTAGTCGGTAGGAATCTTAGATTTTGTAACACCACTTGTATTTTCTTAAAACTCTACAAGGTAAGCTAAATTAGAAAGAATGACAAAAATAATCACTTTTTTGACTAAATAAACAAAAATAACTATTCTGAAAAAAGTGGTCAATTTTGGTCTTTGGGATACTCCGTTGACAATTGGGTATCCCATATACAGGATACTCCACTGACAGTTGGGTATCCCATAAGTCAAAATTAACATCTTTTTTAATACAAAATGAACAAAAATAAACGTGTGTTCTTAGTTTAACCGTTTCCTTGGGGGTTCAACAGTTAACTTTTGGGGTTTAGAAATATTTAGAACGACGAATCCGTATACGGACTTAGGGTTTAGGGTTTAGGGTTGTTTACAACCCTAAACCCTAAACCCTAAACCATAACCTAACCTGATTTTAGGGTTGTTTACAACCCTAAAATCAGACCGCCGGTCTGTTAAAAAAATAAATTTAAAATCAATTAAAATCATTTGTTACTGTTTGTTGAAGTTTGCTGAGGTCACTTGCAAAATGAATTACAGTAATACGCATAAGCCATATGCTTATTAAGTTCATGATACTCCACTGAGATATGTGTATTCCCTGGATACTCCGATTGAAAATGTGTAAGCCACACAGAATACCCCCATCACGAAATGCGTATTCTGATTACTCCATTGAAGAATGCGTATTCAATCGGCCATATTTGTCCACTAATTTCAAATCGACTATTATGGTTACCCCGATCTGAAAATCGGCCATACTTGACCTTCACCCGCTAAATTACACTTATAATTTTCTCCGCTTGACACCTATTGTAATGATAAACTCTCGTCTCTATTTTTATTACCTTATTTCCTTAAGGGAAAATAGATTTTTTTATCACTCAACTATTAGATCTTTTAGAAAGTAACCACTGAACTACTAAATAATTAATTATAACCATTAACGTTACATATGTTTTTGCTTTTAGGCATTCCGTTAATTATGCCGTTAATGTACCGTTAAAATAATATGGGAAAATAGATTTTTTTACCACTTAACTCTTGTTTCTATTAGAAAATAGTCACTGAACATTCAAATAATTAAAAATAGTCACTAACCTTACATGAGTTTTTATTTTTAATCATTTCGTTAAGTATAAATGAAATATCACTTAAAATAATGTTAATGTGGACTTAATCATCTAACGTAACATGATAAAAAAAAAAATTTTAAGTACAATACTGTCATTGTTTTTCATGCAACTGGTCATTTTATTTAAGAAATAATTCAACAATATTTTCAAAGTACTTTTTTCCCCGATTTAATATTGTAAAATTTCGAATATATTAAATTTTGATTAGAATCTATTTTTTTTAATCCAAAATTCTAGATATTGAACCAAAAAATTCTAAAACATTTATATATATAATATGTTTTTATTAAAAATATATAATTTCATTAATCATTTGTTTATTTTAAAAAACTATTGTTAATAAGATAGTAAATGATTTCAATAATAATGAGTTAATTTATGAAAAGATAATAAAAATTATAATACTGATATATTTTAACGTTGTACAATGTTTAGTGGCTAATTTCCATTAATTTTGACACATTATCGATCTATTAAGCACATTAATATTATTTTAACGACACATTAACGACATAATTAACGGAATGTCTAAAAACAAAAACGAATGTAACGTTGATGGTTATAATTAATTATTTGATAGTTCGGTGGTTACTTTCTAAAAGAGCCAATAATTGAGTGATAAAAAAATCTATTTTCCCTTTCCTTAACCACAAGATCTATTATCGCTTTTTGCGTGTCCTTGGAAATTTAAAGGGATGGAGATTGGTCCTCGAGTGCAAAGGCAGAGGGAGCAGGAGCTTGATTGCAGGAGTCGGTCTTAGTGATGGACGGTGCCAAGTGGAAGGGTCATCGTCGAGGGTAAATTATACTTACTTACGGCTCAATTTCTTTAAATCTTATTATAATTTACTACAGTATAATAATAAGTGAACCCCGTGTATTCACACCAACAACACCAATCAAAACATTCTAAACTGTCACATCATCCCATGTCATGTCATTTGATAACAATTTTTTGAGAAAAGGCCCCCTATGGCACAATTATAAGACAAATGGACCAAAATGGCACTATTGAAAAAAATGGCCCAAAATAGCACATTAAAACGCCAATGCGTCTAGCGTTCTGAAAATCGCGTGAAAACCCAACTTGAAGTTGTGTTTTGACCCGAAAACCCAACTTGAAGTTGCGTTTTGACCCGAAAACCCAACTTGAAGTTGCGTTTTGACCCTAAAACACCACTTGAAGTAGCGTTTTCAGTGTCAAAACACCACTTCATCTAGCGTTTTTGTTGTTAACACAACTTCAACTAGCGTTTTCAACGTAAAAAAAATGAACATGTACTAACGCTACACGCATTGGCGTTTTAGCGTGCCATTTAGGGCCATCTTTTCCAATTGTGTCATTTAGGGCATTATTGTTCAAAATTGTGCCATATAGGGCCAACACCCCAATTTTTTGTACCAAATTTTGTGCCTCTAACTCCTATTATATTTCAGTTGGGAAATATTAAGGATCAACTAATGAATAAGATAATTAACCAAGTCAGAACTATCTTAAATGACAGTGAAAACTTTAACCTAATACCGTTAGAAACACTGTAAGAAACTAACGGTAAAGAATAAAAGGCACTCTCGTAAATGTTATAAGAACACACAATTCCATCCTACAAGTAACGTAACAAAAACCAAAGAGATTGATTCTACAAGATTCAGACAACCGTATTGTGTGAACTCAGCTGTGAGCTGTGGCCACAGGAGCTAGATAAGTAGTGATGAATCCAGTAATGGTGCAATTATACACAACTAAAATTATTCAAAACAACAAAGTTCTAGTAATCTTATGCCAAACAAGATATCTAATCAAAAGCCAATGTTTACTAGTAATTTAAAAAGCCAACATTTCTCGATATCTTACAAAACATACAACTGTTTCAGTTGAACCAGGATAATAACACAAGAAGATGAAAGCCAGATAGCAATAGAACAAGTAGTTAAAGAAGTGTACTGCCTTTAGAAATGAGAAACACACAATATGAACGTTTCTGTAACAATTCTAGGGAGAGGCTCTTCCCGCGGTGACTACCAGCTGCCCAGACCCGCCCCTGTATGGTGAATTCACTGCATGAGCAACAATTGGAGGCAATGCAAGAGGTGATTCTGAACGAGATGGAGTGGGAGTAGGAGACTTTTCAGAGGGGTAAATGGCACCTCCTTTTCTGCAGCATGTAGTCGTGATAGATTCAAATCTATTTCCTCCTTTTATCTCTACTGTTGTCATTAGGAGGACCAACACTATAATTGTTAATCCTGCATGTGTAGCCATTATCTTTCTTACGAAATATGAAATCTTGTGTATGTTGTGAGGGTTAGTAGGTAGCTCACATCTATTTATAGTAGAGAACATAAACGAATTAGTAACCATATTTGTCCCTACTCTGCATGTTAATTTCAATGAACCAGGGAGATCGGCTTATACCTTTGCTTTAGATTTTGCATCTGTAATTTTATGTAAACGACAACAAGATATTGTTATTGAATAGATTGCAAGACCCTTGTTTCAGTTTTACACTTCCAAACTGTCTATGTTATTGAATTGTTTTTTACAGGGTGGATGTCCCTTGAAAGGATCAAGTACTTTGGCAGTGACGAGCATCAAATTAACAAAGGTCACATTAAACTTAAATTCCTCATTAACAAAGTAACTTTACGTTTCTTAGATTGCGAACTGTATACATTTTATTTGTTACAAAAACACCTGATTCTTTGTTCAAAACAAATACATCTCGTCCTTGAGTTCTATGTTGCTTTTATATGTGGTGTACTGTGTTCCTATGCCCAACTCTTTTGATGCTGCAAAAATTAAGACAAAAAACCAGAAATCAATTGAACCATTTTTTCAAAATAAATAAATTAATAATTAGAAAAAGCACTTTAAAACATGTATTATCATTCTTCGTCAACAAAATGTATTTTGTTTGCTTCAGACCATATCAGATTCCTTTGCGTCATCTCCTTTGGATATTCCAAGTATATAGATCCCTTTCAAACCTCTGCCCATCTTTCCTCTCCTACTACTACCTTATGGTTTTTGTCGCCGTGCCTGTGTCGGATGCTCCGACAATAGGACACAACATTTATTCTGTCTCATATTATTAGTAGCATCCTGAGACCAATCCTAAATGCCTTGCACGTATCCGATCATTCGACAATCCACCAATAATTTTTTTTTTTATCTAATTTCAACTTGCTGTCAAACATAACAAACTTAAGGTATGAGATGTTACAATATGACCAAATAAATGAATAAGTAATAACTTGAGATGCAGTTTGAGGAATGCGACATGGGTTTTTCTAAACTTTCTCCCAAAATTTTGAGCTTTTCTAGATTTATCGTCAGATTGGCATGGTCTACTGCGGTTCTGCCTATGACCATGTTTCTCAACTTTGTTACACTACTGCAAGAATGCAACTCTAGTCCACTTCTTTTAATTGCAGCTGAACATGAGTCATAGTTCCATCCCTTGTATATTGTTTTTTCGAGAGTTGTATAATCGCCAATCCAGGAGTGAAATTTTGTGTTTAATTTAAATCTCAACATATTTTTAAATTTTTAATGGCTCAGTATAACTTCTCAGTCAGGGAAGAAATTATAAATCTCACAAAGTACTAAAACAATAGGAAAAATACTAATGATACATAAGTGCATTATTACTTTGTTACATATTCGCTGTTCCAAGCGATGCAGGATTAAAAAATAAAAGTTGTTCTTGACACATAATTAGGAAGGTAAGCGGTGGTAGAGCCAGACAATCCTGCTATGGTGCCGATATACACTATTATGTTGTGTTTGGTTGGGGTGAATGGAATGGAATGTAATGGAATGGATGAAATTAAAGGAAAGTAATTGGAGTTGGAGGGAAGATTTGAGAAAAAAATGAGATAATGCAAAATTGTTATGATAAGAATTGTGAAGAAAATGAATGAGTTAAGGAATGAAGCATTCCATCTCAAAGTGGGGTTTTTGAATTATAATGTAGGTGATTAAGAATGGAATGAGTTAAAGAATGAAAGTTGCGAGTATTTCACTATTTTACATTTTAAATCTCATTCCATTCCATTCCATTCCAATCATCCCAACCAAACACAACATTAGATTGTAATCAAAAGCCAATGTTTACTAGTAGTTTAAGAAGCCAACATATCTGGATATCTTACAAAACATACAACTGTTTCAGTTGAACCAGGATAATAACACAAGAAGATGAAAGCCAGATAGCAATAGAACAAGTAGTTAAAGAAGTGTACTGCCTTTAGAAATGAGAAACACACAATATGAACGTTTCTGTAACAATTCTAGGGAGAGGCTCTTCCCGCGGTGACTACCAGCTGCCCAGACCCGCCCCTGTATGGTGAATTCACTGCATGAGGAACAATTGGAGGCAATGTAAGAGGTGATTCTGAACGAGATGGAGCGGGAGTAGGAGACTTTACAGAAGGGTAAACTGCACCCCTTTTTCTATATGTGATATTTCCAAATCTATTTCCTTTGATCTCTACTGTTGTCATTAGGAGGACCAATACTGTAATTGTGAATCCTATATGTGTAGCCATTATCACTTCCCTAAATTTGAAATCTTGTTTATGCGGAGGATTAGTACATAGCTGACATCTATTTATACTAGAGGACATTTCCTGAATTATTAACCATATTTGTCTGCATCTATGTTTTTATTATGTATATGATGACAATTAGATATTAATATTTAATGAATGTAAGACCCTTCTTTCAGTTTTTACACTTTTAAACCGTCTCCATTATTGATTTCTTTATTTTTGTTAGGATTTTGTATTGTTATATGGCAGTACGAGCACCAAACAAAGATTACACTACTTGAATTTCTCATTAACAGGTAAACTATACGTTTCGTAGGATTGCAAAATGTGCACAATATGTTTTTGTTATGTTCTCTCCTAAGTCTACCCTGTCATAGTGTTATCTCCACCATCTCCGCAATGTCCTTAATTACTACTCCCATCTTTTGAAGCTTTGGTTCTTGTTGCCGTACTTGTGTCGGATACTCTGACTTTAGGACACAACACTTATTCTATGACTCAGTGTCTCATACCATTCGTAACATCACAAGTCCAACTCTACATGCCTAACACGGATTAGTATCATTTGAAAATCCACCAAAGACTAATAAAAGTTTCTTGCTAATTTAGTATCCAACAAGAAACTTAAGGTATGAAATGTTACATTATGACCAAATACATAAATGAGTAATCATTTAAGATGCAGTTTCAGGAATGTGACACTGACATGGGTATTCAAAACTTTCTCCCAGAATTTTGAGCTTTTCCGATTTATTGTGCGATTGGCATGATTGCTTTTGAGATTGATCTCCCGCCTATGACCCAGATAATCTTTCATGTTTCCCAACTTTGTTGTTATACAAGAGAGATTATTGCAACTCTAAATCCTGGACGTGTCAATTGACTACGGTTAACAGACAATACCTCATTCATGCAGAAATCAATGTATATGATGACCCTCCAATAATTTGGGAAGACGAAAAGTCGACAAAAAAGAAGAAAGAATTTGTTAATCAAACTCTCATCATCCAAGACCTGAGAGGATCCTGTAGCCATGCTTCGTTTATGTTGACTTTCATTTGACAAAATAAATGCAAATTAGAAAAAGTTAACATATTTACGCAATTTAATTTGGTCAGAAACAGATGCTTGTTGTTTGTCCCAATTTGATATTTAACCCAAATTTGAACCCTCGACCTGAGAGGAGTATCCGCTACTCTAGGTTTCAGCTCAAAGATTACATGGAGGGTTGCTCCTCGGTTGTATAAGTCTTAAGATTTGAGTCTGAACAATCATTTCTTATCCATCTTAATTTAGGAGCTGTATTCCTTATTTAAATAGGGACAATCATAGTTATAATCCTTTCAAAATCATGGGCGAACCAGAGAATTCAAAAGGAATTAAATAAGTCAGTAATTATGAGCATGAGAAGACTATGAAGCAGCTGAATCTGATTCTTGCTTCCATCCCTTGTATATTATAACCAACACAAGTGACATTTTAGGAACTTGTATAACCGAACTTGTATAACTGAAAGTAACAAAAATAATATGTGATCTATATGCCACCCACATGTGATCTCAACTGTGAGCTGATCTCATGAGCTTTGTACACGGCGGTAGAGCCAGACAATCCAGCTGTGGTGCTGATATACACTATTACATTTTTCTTCTTTGTAAATAACAAAGTTCAAGAAAAGTATATTAAATAATAGTTAAAAACCTCTTAATCCTGGTTATTTTTTCTATTGTGGATAATTGGCCAACTTCTGATTTAATACGCAGAAATTGTCTAAATTTAATTGCAAACAATCAAATACTAATGTGGAACAAACGTAAAACAAAATAAATCCAGTAGTAGTTTACAACAAGAGGCCTACATGCATTGTCCATATCTTACAAACGGTTGTGTTGATTTCAGTTACATTGGTATGAAAAAGAAGAAAATAAGAGGCAGATAGCGATAACTAAAAGAAGGTTAATTCGACCTTGAGTAATAGAAAACACAGAATGCACATTTATAATAATTCTAGGGAGCAGGTCTTCCCGCTGTGACCTCTGACTGTATGGCTCCGCCCCTGTGGTATTGTACATGTTGTGATTTTTCTGGAAGAGGAGCAATAAGAGGCATTGTAAGTGGTGATTCAGCTGCTTGAGATGGAGAGGGAGTAGGAGACTCAGTAGAGGGTTTAATGGCGCCTCCTTTTCGGCAACATGTAGTGATAGATTGATATCTATTTCCTCCTTTGATCTCCACGGTTGTCATTAAAATGACCAATATAATTATTTTTATTCCCATCTGGTTAGCCATTATATCAATATGAATTCGGATATCTTGTGTATGTTAAGGGTTAATAGAGAGCTGACATCTATTTATACTTAGAGTGTGCATGCAGCGTGATTCTAATATTGCATAGTGACAAAACCATTTTTGTTATTTGCATGTTAACTTTAATGAAACCAATTAAGGATAATGTTAGATCAATCTTCCGGAAACAAATAATTGGTCTAGATTTTGGCATTTTGTAATACTGTGCATCTGTATATGATCGTTCACAACAACAAACTATTATCATTCGATCTAAGACCCTTGCTTCACTTTTAGACTATTCAAATTGTGTTTTAATTTTTTATTTTTATACGTCGATGTACCTGAAAATTGTTTTTATGTATTGCTGTAATTTGGCAGTGCCGAGAACAAACGTAATGAACATGTTTACTGTTCCCATTAGATACTGACATGTGTGTGTGTGTGGAGATTGACTATACAAAACAACAATCTTTCTGATTGATTAACAGAGTATCATCTGCTGGTATGTTTTAGTGGGAAGAAGCAACACCCCTATCAGCTTTTTTACACTCGCCTACGTTCATGTCCTTTGACATTCCCATCATGCTCTAACATTCTTCATACTTTGTTAGAATATACTGTAATATATGATCTTGGAAAGTGTTTGACTCTAATATCTTAAAGTTTTAGATGAGCTTGTTACTCAACATGTTATCAAAGCTCAGACGGCAGATGACTCAGGTACGGCTCCCTGTCACCCCAATATTCTCATAATTTATTATGGACAAGAAATGTAAAATTATGTCCCAAAGATAACATGGTATCAGAGTTCTCAGACTCGCATATTCTCACAATTTATTATGAACATCAAAGGCAAAATTATGCCTCAAAGATGGGTGTCCGTGATTCACTTTTCGATCCAATCCAAAAATGAGCTTTCGAGTGAGAGGAGTGTTAGAATATAATATATGATCATGAAAAGTGTCATACATCTTTGGATGGACCGGTTACTCTAGCACACTTCTTTTTCACTCCAATTTCCACCCTCACCTCCATTGCTTCCCATGCAGTGACACAAAACATTATTACATCTCTAAACAAATTGCTCTGTAGTACTCTTTATCATTTTTGCTTAATTATTTAAACCCCTGTTCGAGTAATTTGGGCAATAGAACTATTTATATCACAAATTTGTCATGAGCTCATATTGCACTATGTCAAAAGTAGTAATAATAATACTTATCTCTCTATATTAATAACTTTGGTAGCTGAAGGGGAGTCAGCACTTTTACGCTCAAATAATCTGGCAAATTCTGTACCGGATATCATTGCTGATAAAGCAGAATTGAGTGAGAAACCTCAAAATCCGAATCCGAAAATCTGAATCCGTATCCGGATCTGTATTCGAATCCAAAAAAATTTAAATAACATTATCCGAATTCGTATCCGACGGATATTATTAATCCGATTTTTAATCAGATTTTTTTAATTTTTTAATTCAAAAAAATTTAAAAATAATGTTAAAAAATAATATTTTTTAAATTGAATAAAACTTAAATTTATTTAAGTTTATTTTATCGTTTTCAAAAGATTACTTTTACGTATTTTTAATAAATTTGATTTATTTAAAATATTAAATTTATAGTAATATTTTCATATATATATGTTTATAACATACTTACATTACAATTGCATTTACTTATACAAATATATTATTAAATTATAAGATATATATATTCTATAAACCTAATAAATTAAATTTCAAAAAATATATAATTATATATTATTTATTTATCATTTTTATTTATTTTTTGAAGTCTAATATTTTGGATCATTTTATTTTAAATTATGATAAAAGAGGCCAACACCCATTAAAACAAAGGTGTTGAATCTTGACACGTTATTCGGATGTGAAATTCAGATATATACTCAAAGTGAAAAAACCATATCTCGACTCTATATGCCACCCAAGTATGATCTCAACTCTCAAGTGGGAGATGTGACCTCATGTGCTAAGCTAGGTATGCAGTGGTAGAGCCAGACAATCGTGGTGCTGATATACACTAGGCTTTTTCTTCTTTGAAAATAAAGTTCAAGAGAAGTAGATTAAATAATAATTTACTTGTTAATCCTAGTTCCTTCTTCATTATAAGATAAGAATAGGCTAAGTACTTCTGATTTGAGATGCAGAAATTGTCAGACTTTACTTGCAAGCAATCAAATACCTTGGCGAAGTTAAAAAAAAAAGGGTTGCAATGATCATTTGATACATGTAAAACATAATGTGAAATAAACAATCCAACTTAAACCATTAGTAATCCAGTTTTAGTTTACAACATGCATTGTCCAAAGAACTTAAAAGAAACCACACAATTCACATACATAATAATTCTAGGGAGCAGGTCTTCCCGCGGTGACCTCTGACTGTATGGATCCGCCCCTGTTCTCAGACTGTATGCCTCCGGCCCTGCTCTCTGACTGTAAGGATCCGCCCCAGTGGTATTGTACATGTTCTGATTTTGGTGGAAGAGGAGCAATAAGAGGCATTGTAAGGGGTGATTCTGCTGGAGATGGAGAGGAAGTAGGAGACTCAGTAGAGGCACCTCCTTTTCGGCAACATGTAGTGATAGATTGATATCTGTTTCCTCCATCTATTTCCACTGTTTTCATTACAAGGACCAATACAATCATTGTGAATCCCATTTGTTTAGCCATTACATCCATATGAAATCGGAACTCTTGTGTATATTAAGGGTAAAGAGAGAGCTGACATCAATTTATAGTAGAGTGTACATTCTGAATAATTCTAAATTCTAATAGAGTATGGTGGCAAAACCATTTTTCTTCTCTTATTGAAAGCAAGGATAACGTTAAATCACTAGCTCTTCCGGAAACAACAAACTATTATCAGTCGATCTAAGACCTTTGCTTTAGTTTTAAACTATCCAAATTTGTTTTTAAAATTATATATATCGTCGAACTTGGATATACCTAAAGTTTTTTTTTGATGTATCGCTGTGATTTGGCAGTGCGGAGCACCAACGTAATGAACATGTTTACATTCGCATGAAAAGGTTAACTAATGTATACGTTTCTTAGATGGTGTGTGTATAGAACTAGAGATAGACAATCCACATGAAAAAACAGGAGATTATCTACTGTTATGTTTACAAAATGAGTCCAAAACATATTCAAACCACGACCCTAAGTCAATTGAATTTCATTTTAACTTAATAGATCAACAATAATAACAGACGCAGCGTAAAGTAGTAAGCTGAATGTCACGATCAAAGAATAATCCACGTATAAAACTACTATTATAAATAGAGAAATCATCAAATATTTTCAAAATAAACAAAGTGGTAATAGCAGAGACAGATCAAAGAAATAAACAAGTAAATACAATTTCTCTATACAGACTTAATGGCAAAACAGATAGAGGTAACACTCATGGTTTTGTTGCTGCTAACTACGACAGTAGCAGTTAAAGGCGGAGTGAGGCAGAATGCAGTCATGTCTACGTGTTGCAGAAAGGGTGGTGTCATTTGTGGAGGTGTTATTTGTTCTACTATGAACCCTCCAACTCCTCAGTACGAATCACCGGTGTCGACAACTCCAGTTACTACTTGTCATGTATGTCGTTAACTAGCCGGTCAAGATAAAGACTGTGGATGAACAATATCGGTGGCTATTCTCGAATTTGATTTTGTACATAGTATCTGATACTAATCTTTCTGGTTTTAGTTGATGATACCACCCTTTACGTGTGTGTGCATATAGACACTTTTCTTTTATAAGTTGAAGGTTTTAAGATTATAAGAACTGTAACATTAGGAGAAAATAGAAGATCAGGAGAAAATAAGCCGAAGATTGATTACTTATTCTTCCAAAATCAGGTCTTTATATAGGTTACAAATCAAAAACTGAAATACAAACTTAAATGAAAAAGATAATGCTAAGCATAAAATCAATGCTGAATCTTTAAATAATTTTCTTCCATGAGACTAGCTTTTGCAATTACTGAGGCAATATTCAAATTTCAAACACTCCTCCTTGCTTTAGTAAGTGCAAATACCAAGTCTTCCTCTTAATTCTTCAAATCTACTCTTGGCAAGGGGTTTTGTGAATATGTCTGAAAGCTGATCATCGGTCCTACAGTACTTCAAACGAACTGCACTATCCTTCTGAACGTCTCTTACAAAGAACAATTTAATACTGAAATGTTTAGTTTTTCCATGAAAAACTGGATTGTTTGAGATGTCTATTGCAGCTTGATTGTCAACCTTCACTTCAGTGCTTAGCTTTTGTTCCATGTGTATATCACAAAAAAAATTTCTTAACCACAAAGCATGATTAACAGCTGTTGTTGCTGCTAACAATTCTGCTTCAGCTGTTGATTGCGCCACTATCTCTTGTTTCTTAGAACTCCAAGTGAAAATTCATGACCCAAAGCAAAAACAAAAACTAGAGGTGCTCTTCAAGTCATCCAAAGATCATGCCCAGTCACTATCAGCATAACCTTGCAACTCAAAGTCCGGCGAAGAACTGAACTTGATTCCAAAACTTAAGGTTCCCTTGATATAACAAAGAACTCTTTTAGCAGCCTTAAATTGAGTCTCAGTAGCGCAATTCATGAACCTAGAAAGAACATTTACAACATCTTTACCTTCTGACACATGGAGTGCTCACACTTTTACAGCCCTCCATGTGAAACTTTTTTAAGATCTCATTTGCATACTTTTGTTGACAAATAAATATTTCACCTTGGCTTTGCTTGATTTCAATTCCGAGAAAGTAAGACATTTCTCCAAGATCTGCCATTTCAAATGCTTGCATCATATCTTCCTTGAACTTTTGAATAAGTTCAATGTTGCTGCCAGTTACTAGAAGATCATCAACATATAAGGATACTGTTGGGATTTATGGGTGATAGCATTGAAATAACTTAACTTTGATTGTACTTAATTTTTCAAATTAAGTAGAACATACTGTCATAGCCAAAGTATGTTCTTGTAATCAGTATGTAATGTTATTCTAGTTGTATTGTTTGAAAGAAGTTCACTTATGTGTTCAAGCCTCAAAGAATGCTTTTTGGATGACAACATGAATAAAGGTTACTGTCCTAAAGCTGTGACAGTAAGATTACAAGAAGACAGAATGTTGCAAGTCACGACAGCATATTCACTCTGACAGCAACATTGGCGGAAGACTACGCGACAACAACTATTGCCCTCGACAGCAAGTTTGGGATCCTCGACAGCACTCTATGCGGGGAACTCATACTGTCACCAAAAGATCATTCCTGTGACAGCAAGCTTTGCGGCAAAAGTAACTGTCTCAATAAAGATCCTTATGCTAGGTATCTTTCTCAGTCAAATCCCGTGACAGTTTAAATGTTCAAGAAACAGGCGTGATGCAGTATCCCTAAGCTGCACCAAGTCTGCAAGACTACGACAGAAGCTTCAAGCACTGCAAAACAAAAGCGAATCAATTCAAGAGCAAGGTCAAGTCTTTATCTGCTGAATTGGTTTAGCTGGAAATGGAATGAATCTAGGTTGCTTTCTTTGTAATGTATATCTGACATGTTAGCAATTTAGGAAAGTCACATGGGTAAGACAATCTGTAAGAAGCTGCCACTTGACAGTGACAGCAGCTTCACAAACCCGTGACTGATAGTGATAGGGTTAGTCTTATACCTACTATCAATTCATTCTAGAATTGTAACGAAGACAAGCAAGTGTCTTTGAAGAAAACCCGAAGCTCGAGAATTCTTTCTTGAGGTTGTAGCAACACTTTGCAAAATAAATAAAACATTTATTTTGTGAATCTTGTTCTTACTGAATACTGTTCGTGATTGCATATATTGCTGATAACGTTTAATCTTGATTTTAGTTGTTGAAATTTAGATTGAATTTTATCAGTATTGCATTCATCCCCCCCCCTTCTGCAATACACAAGGACTAACAACTGGTATCAGAGCTATCAGATTAACATACATATCTGAGATCCCGAAGAAAATGCAGAAATCAAACAGTATCAAGATCCCAGCATTTGATAAAGAGAACTACAGCATTTGGAAAAGAAAAATCTTGTTGTTTATCAAAGCTGCAAATCCACTATACCCAGGTATACTCGAGAATGGTCCTTTCATACCAAGAAAGGAAATTGAAGCCACAACAGTGAATGGTGAGATTGTTCCTGCACATTGGGTTCCCAAAGATCCCTCAGAAATCTTGGAACCTGAAAAGGAGAAAATGGTGCTAGATGATCATTTGCAACTTATCTTGCTCGATTCTCTCACGCTGGATAAAGCCATGTGTGGAAGTGTGATAAGCTGCACATCAGCCAAGGAGATGTGGATCAGGTTAGCCTTACTCTGTGAAGGAAGTGAAGAGGTTAAGGGCAACCAAAGGCAAATTCTAATATCTCAATATGAGGCATTCATGGCCAAGCCTGGTGAAGACTTAACCTCCATGTTTGAAAGGTTCAGTAAGCTCTTAACTGAATTATAGATACATGGCAAGTACTATGACAGAAAAGAATTAAATGTCAAGTTCCTGCTCACACTGCCTGATCACCTTGAACACAAGACAACAGCCATACGAGAAGGAAGAGATCTCAACAATATAACCTTTGAGACACTTTATGGTATTCTGAAATCTTATGAACTCGAACTCTTTCAAAAGAGAGCCATACAAAGTGGAACAAGGAACAAGATGGCTAATATGTCAAGTGCCCTAGTAGCACATGTGCCAAGGATCACACAGCCAAGTGAAGTACTACAGATCACACAATCAACCCCAACACAGACCTTGAAGATAGAAGAGGTGGTTGAAGATGATGAGAAAGTGGTACTACAGCTCAAAGATGTGGAAGATGAAGACTTCTACACAATGGAGGAACTGGAAAGCATGGACAACCCTACTATGGCTTACATGGCCAAAAAGTTCAAGAACTTCAGGTTCAAGAAGGATAGGTCATACAAGCCTCAAGGCCAAGCATCCAAGTTCAGCAAAGGAAGCTCATCAAAGGCTGCTGTGGGAAGTTCAACCAAAGGAGGATACAAAACTGGATTTGTGGATAGATCAAAGTTCAAATGTTACAACTGTGGAGAACCTGGTCATTTTGCTACTGAATGCAAAAGACCCAAACAGGTTCAAAGATATGAGAAAGGAACTGGTGGATACACCAAGAAAAATCAAGGTAGAGCCTATGTGGCTGAAGGAAAGTGTTGGGATGATTCTGATGATGAAGAAGAGGAAGAATATGTCAATCTAGCTCTCATGGCTAGCACTGATGAGGTAGCATCAACTCCTTCAAGTCAGGTACCTTCACTTGTCTTACTTGATATGTCTACTGATGAGTATAAGAAAACCATTAAAGACTTAAGTGCTGAAATGTTCAATGTCTATACTAGCTTATCTGCTGCTAATGAGGTTATCTGCTGCTAATGAGGAAATCTCTAGACTAAGTAAGCTAAATGAAACACTTCAGTCTGACAATGATTCTCTTGTTCTCAAAACCAGTTCACTAGGCTCTTTAGCTCAAGAGAATGCTAAACTTAAAAATGAATTAAAATGTGCTAAGGAGGTTGAGGAATTCCTGAGGAATGAGATTGCTGAAAATGAATTTAAGATTAAGGCCTATAGAAACTCATCAAAGATAGTTCAGGATTACAATGATAAGCATACAGAAAATCAGTCTGTTGGTATAGGTTTTTCTTATGGTAGAAGACCTGGAAAGGAAACTGTGATTCAAGATTGTCCTGGAAATGCTGCTATCAAACCCACCATTCTCAAGAAAGTTAAAACTCCTATTTTCAAAGCTGCTGAAATTGAGTTTGATGAAGAAGCCATGCTCATCAAACAAGAAATTCTTGATGAGGATGAAGGAGTTGACAGCACATTCAAGGATGGAAAGGATACTGTCACAATCCCCAAGACAGTAAACTTACCAAGCAATCAGACAGTAAGTTCAAAAGATGCTGTCACAGTTGGCAAGACAGAATCTTTCAAAGATACTGTCAAGAATGATTCCAAGACAGCAACTTTCAGACCTTCTGTCAAGATAGTAGGAATAAAAGATACTGTCAAGGAAAGTTCGACAGCAACTTCTGAACATACTGTCAATCCAGTAACTCCCAAGTCTAAAAACAGAAATGGTAAGGTAGGTGTCAATAAAGGAAATGGATACACTAATGTTGGAGGTGCTTCTAGGAAACTGTGCAATAACTGTGGATCTACTCATCACTTAACACATGTTTGTAAGAAACCAATTGAGGATAAGATCAATGCTACTGAACTCAATGGTAACTTACACAGAACCCCCCTTATGCATAGAACTATGAGTGTCTGTAATAACATTGATTGTATGCCATGCAAAATCACTACCATGAGTACATGCTTTAACTTACCTGTTCTCTCTACTGAAAAATGCTCATACCTAAACACTGTTGAGACTTCTGAGCCTGCTGGCAACAGCAAAAAGGCTTCATCCACTAAGAAAAGGACCAAGTCCAATTCTAAACCTAAGTGGGTGAAAAGAGAAGTCAAACAGGAAGTCTTTGATAATGCTTGTGATGTTGTGACTGAAAGAAACTCAGGAAACACTGAAACTGCAGGACCCAACAAAGATTGGGTACCATATGCAACTTAGAAACATTCTGTTTTGCAGGGTAAGAAGAAAAATCAGGTCATGTGGATTATTGACAGTGGTTGCTCAAGACACATGACAGGTGATAAAGCCCTGCTATCACATTATGTAGAGAAAGCTGGCCCAATCATAACCTTTGGAGACAACAGCAAGGGTTACACAGTGGGATATGGCTGTCTGGAAATTGGAAATGTTGTCATTGAAGATATTGCTCTTGTGGATGGATTGAAGCACAACCTACTCAGTGTCAGCCAATTCAGTGATAGAGGATTTAAGGTTGACTTTGACATGATGGTGTGCAACATCTATCACAAGAAGGATGGAAGCCTCTCTCTAAAAGGGGTCAGAAAAGGAAGCCTGTTTGTTGCTGATCTAAGCTCAACAAAGAAGGATAAAGTTTACTATTTTTACAGCAAAGCTACTGTTGGTGACAGTATGCTTTGGCACAGGAAGCTCTCACATCTCAACTTCAAAACAATGAACATTCTAATGAAGAAAGAGTTAGTGAGAGGTTTGCCCCAACAGGAATTCTGTCAAGAATGATTGTGTGAAGATTGTCAAATGGGCAAACTGAGAAGAGCTGTGCACAAGTCCAAGCAAGTAAACACCAACTCAGAAGCACTCAAGTTAATTCACATGGATCTCTTTGGACCAGTCAATGTACCATCTATGGCCAGAAAGAGGTATGCCTTAGTAATGGTGGATGATCACTCAAGGTACACTTGGGTGAAATTTCTTGAATCCAAAGATGAAGCTGCTCAAGTGATTATTGATCAAGTCAGAGTTCTTGATAGAACCCCAAACTCAAAAGTTCAAATCTTGAGGAGTGACAATGGTACAGAATTCAGAAATGCCACACTTGGAAATTTCTGCAAAGATGAAGGAATTGTACAACAATTCTCTGCTGCAAGAACTCCACAGCAGAATGGAGTTGTAGAAAGAAAGAACAGGACTCTCATTGAAGCAGCTAGAACTATGTTGCATGATGCTAAGCTGCCAACATATTTCTGGGCTGAAGCTATCAACACAGCCTGTTATACTCAGAACAGAACCATGATCAACAAAACTCATGCAAGTACTCCTTACTGTCTGTTAACTGGAAAGAAACCTACTGTCAAATATTTTCATGTGTTTGGGAGCAAATGCTTTATGATGAAAGACAACCATGAGAAGAAAGGAAAATTTGACACCAAGGCTTTTGAAGGACTATTCATGGGTTACAGCACAGAAAGGACTGCCTACAGAGTTTATGTTATGGAACACGGGATTATTGAAGAAAGTGTTAATGTCACATTTGATGAAACCAAGTTTCCAGGACTGCATGAAGAAGGAAAGATGCAGACATTCAGATTTGAGAATCAAGGATACTTGGAAGCTGAGGAGATTGTGGATGAAGAACCTAGCTTCACTCAAGTTGTTGAAGTTGATAAAGATACTGTCAATGCCACTACTGTCAACCAAACTCCAGCTCAGTCACAGACCATATCCTCTAACATTCATGACAATGGTGACTCTGGAGACAATGAAGAACATGGTGAAGACAATGGGATTGGTGATCACTCAACTCAACAAACTGAAGGAAGTGTTCCTGTGCAGTCAAGTAGCTTGCCCAGAATCACCAAGTGGAACAAAGATCACTCAAGTGACCTTATCATTGGTGATCCTAATTCTGGAGTGAGGACAAGGAACAAAGTCTCTGCTGACAGCATGTTTTCATGCTTCCTGTCACAAATGGAACCCAAGACAATTGATGAAGCATTGTTGGATTCTGACTGGGTGATAGCCATGCAAGAAGAGCTAAATCAGTTTGAAAGAAACAATGTATGGAAATTGGTTCCAAGACCTAAGGGAAAGTCAGTTATTGAGACCAAGTGGGTTTTCAGAAACAAACTTGATGAAAATGGATTGGTGACAAGGAACAAAGCAAGGCTAGTGGCTAAAGGTTACTGTCAACAGGAGGGAATAGATTATGATGAGACATTTGCTCCTGTTGCAAGACTTGAAGCTATAAGAATCTTTCTAGCTTATGCTGCACACTGCAACTTCAAAGTATTTCAGATGGATGTCAAAAGTGCCTTTCTAAATGGAGAGCTGGAAGAAGAAGTGTATGTGGAACAGCCACCAGGGTTTGAGGATGCTGAAATGCATAATTTTGTGTACAAACTCTTCAAAGCTTTGTATGGACTAAAGCAAGCACCCAGGGCTTGGTATGACACACTTTCCACCTTTCTTCTGGAAAACCAGTTTACCAGAGGAGTTGTGGACAAGACACTTTTCTACAAGCATCATGGCAAGGACATCATTCTGGTACAAATCTATGTGGATGACATCATTTTTGGTTCTACAAATGAGAAGCTGTGTGAGAAGTTTTCCCATCTCATGAGCAACAAATATGAGATGAGCATGATGGGAGAACTGTCATTCTTTCTGGGGTTACAAATTCTTCAACAAACTGATGGAATCTTCATAAGTCAAGCTAAGTATATCAAGGAACTTCTCAAAAAGTTCAACTTGGAAGATTCATCTCCTGCAAAGACACCAATGTCCACAGCAACTAGTCTGGATCTTGACCCTAAAGGAAAGAAAGTTGACTCAAGCACCTATAGAGGCATGGTAGGATCCCTCCTATACCTAACTGCTAGCAGACCTGACATCATGTTTGCTACATGTCTCTGTGCAAGGTTTCAAAGTGATCCAAAGGAGTCACACTTGGTAGCCATCAAGAGAATCTTTAGATACTTAAAAGGCACTCCTAACCTAGGCCTTTGGTATCCTAAGAATACTGGATTTGATCTAATTGGTTACTCAGACTCAAACTATGCTGGATGCAAGATTGACAGAAAGAGTACTACTGGTAGCTGTCAATTTCTTGGTGGAAGATTGGTCTCATGGTTTAGCAAGAAGCAGCATTCAGTTTCTACCTCAACTGCAGAAGCTGAGTACATTGCTGCAGGCAGTTGCTGTGCACAAATTCTATGGATGAAAAGTCAACTTCTAGATTATGGTCTAGTGTTAAGAGAAATTCCTATTTACTGTGACAACACTAGTGCCATAGCCATCTCAGACAATCCAGTTCAACACTCTAGGACAAAGCACATTGATATAAGACATCACTTTATCAGAGAGCATGTTGAACAAGGAACTGTGAAGCTGATTTATGTCCCAACTGACAAGCAACTTGCTGACATCTTCACTAAACCATTGGATGAAGCAACCTTCAACAGGTTGGTAAGTGAATTGGGAATGCTGAATCTGGTATGTTAATTTACTAAGGTTTCTAAATTTTCAATTCTTATTGAAGCTCATGACAGCAACTTCAAACCTGCTGTCAAGAGAAGTTACTGTCTACTTGGTTTATGTCTGTTATGTGACAGCATGTGTTGATTTGACTTTTCATGTCAGTATTTTGTGCCAGTCTCATACTTTTAAACCGTGTATGACTTTAATGTGGTTATCCGTTAAGTTTGAGAGTTAAAAATCTGTTCCATTGGACTTTCACACTCTTTTGCATTAATCTGTAGGATTAAAGGAGGACACGACCATTAATTACTTTTGTGGTAGTTGTATGGGTACTCTAACTGTTGACCATTAGACTTTAATCCTTAGACGGTTTTGCCTATAAATTAACCTTAGGTTTCACCAGTCTGCTCTCAGTTTTAAAGTAAATAATGGAAAACAAAGTAGGAATCGAAGTTGGTCTAAAGAAGTGTGATAGTGAACCCGACAATGAAGAGATCGATGAGCTCTTTGAAATGCTGTTGGACGCCATGGATGAGATAGACGAGGAAAAGGAGGCCAAGGCTAAGGAAGAGGAGGCCAAGGCTATGGAAGAAGAGAAGGAGCTTCAGGCACTTCTTGAAAAAGAAGGCCGCTCTGAAGAAGAGATTAAGGAAGAAGTCTTAGAACTAGTTGATAAAATCATAGAATGATGTACTCAATGTTCAATATTAATGATTTTATTAACAATAATAAAAGTTCCTGTTTATGTGGTTACTGAGTTTATGACTTGTCTGTGTAACTTGCTTAATATCTGTGTTTGAAAGATTACATTGCTAAATTCATATTCTGTTAATTTTAGGTTAAGTATATGAGCAACGCATTCTAATTAGTTCCTGACAGAAACAATTTCCCATTTAAATTACTGTCACAAAGAAGGATACTGTCCCGTGTCTTTTGACAGCAACCTTCTTGACAGCAGGGAAAGACTTTCTGTCACGACCTTTAAAGGATATTGTCACTCAAATGCTTAACGGTGACAGCATGTTTTTGCGCAATAGTTGCTGTCGCGCAAAACCTACTGTCACCACCACTTATTACTGACAGATTGTTTCTAGCGCACAGGTTACTGTCAACAATAGTGGACCGTTGTAATTGGATATTCACCCCACGATTGATAGTGAATAACGGGCAGTAACTCACGTGTTAAGAGAGTGGGTTAAGACACGTCCTTTAACTCCACTTTTTGAGCAAACGTTTGAGATACCCATATTTATTCTCCAGTTACTTAGACATATCACTCTCACAAAACTCAAGGCAAAATATTTTTCTTCAAGCAAAAAGCTACTTTCTCACTTTCTTCTTTTCTTGAAATCTCAATGGCCCCCAAACAGACTCTCTCTCAAACAAACTTTGCTGGCATCTTTTCCCCAAATGATGCTGGTGAAGGTTTCAAAGGACTAGTGTTTTTCTTGAACAAGTCCTATCTCGGTTATGCCATAACCTCAACCCCCATTCTCGACTTAGACAGACTTGAGGCGTTTTGGCAAACTGCTGTTGCTCAAACTGAGGGTGAGAACCCTGGTATTCAATTCACAATCTCTGGGCAACAATACATTCTCACAGCTGAGGTCATCAATACTGCTCTTGGAATTACACTGGAAGCAGGCCAAAACTTTGCTCCACTTGCTAATGATGACACTCTGAAGAAGCTCTTCTTGAAGATTGGGTATGCAGGCCCTATTCTCGAAGAGGGAACAACCAAGTGGTACCCGTCTGGTGAAATGGACAGGAAGTATCTAAGGAAGGAGTGGAGCATGATATTTGATGCAATGGTCAAGGTGTTCTCTACCAAGTCCACAGGCTGGAATGGGATACCCTCCTACATCAAGAAACTGACACATTCTCTTGTCCATGGATACAAGGTGAATGTTGGAGCTCTCCTCATGGCACAACTCAAAGCTGCCATAGGTAAGAAGGTATCACACTACCCTCGCTTTCTTATGATGTGTATCAATACTTTCTGTGACTTTAATAATGATGCCCCTCGTCTCGAGGTTTGTTCTGTCTTGAAAAAGAACACACACACACTGTTATCCTCACAGGATCTAAATGCACATATTCCACTTTGCTTCACTCAGCACATGGTTGATCAAGTGACCAACCTTGATTATCCATTACCTACTGGTTATGATTCTTTTTCTCTTGAGGATGAAGCTGGATTAGACCCAAATTCAGTTAACCCCCATTCAACACCATACACTCAGCCTAGGCCCTCTAGACTTCCCAAAGCCCAAAGAGAAGCCTTGCAAGAATCCAGAAAAAGATCCTTAGAAGCTGATGTTGGTGGTAGCTCTGTTAGTCAAGAGGGAGACACTGCACCTAGTGCAACAAATAAGGAAGGTAGTCAAACAGAACCCACAGTGGTTCCCCCTGAGCCTAAGAAGAAGAGAGCTAGGAGGAGCAAAACCACTGTCAGCCACCCTGCAGTCTCCCAAAAGACTGTAGAGGAAACCAGGGAAATACACTCCTCCCTAGATGTGCCTTCTCAACAAGGGACATCTATTGAAATTGGCCTGTCTCCCAAGGCACCCTGTCCAGAGTCTGCACAAACTCATGGTTCCCAACCTGAGATACCCCCACTTGAAGAAACACACAGTGAGTTAGGGCACAGTGAGGATTTCTCTACTCCTATTGATGGTTCACATGTTTCATCTGTGAATCAGCCCCCACTCTCTACTACACTTTCACCTTCTTCCTTCCCTACACATTCTTTTGTTTCTTCTCCACAACCTAGAGAAGGGGACAGTCCCAACCCTTCAGGTTTTGATCATCCATCTCCAATCATGGATGAGCCCCCATCTAGTGGTCCACAAGAACCCATTTCTCAAAGTGAGATGGACACCACTCCTCCAAACACTGAGCTAGGGCAAAGTGGTATTTTGTCAGAAAATGAAACAGCCAACACTTTGTCTGATCTCCAAGGAGCATCTTACCTTCAGGAAGATGCTGTCACAGCCTCTGTTGTTGTCAAAGACACTGGGGATGCTACTGTCCTGGACACAGCTACTGTCAAAGGTGGAGAGAAAGATACTGTCACTACAGAACCTACTGTCACTCCACCTCCCAAAGATGCTGTCATGCCAGAACCTGTTGTCCAGACTCCAACTGACAGTACCATTCCTACTCAAGATGCTGCCCAACCCTCCCAGCCTAATTTTGATGCTGTACTTGTTGAGGATGCCTCTGATGATGACCTACCTCTTGCCAAACTCCTAAAGGTACATTCTAAATCTTCTCCTTCCATGCATGTTAGTACTGCTCTTACCCATGCATCTAGGTTGAGTGAGGGTGTGCAAAAGAAAAGAGAGATAAAAGAAAAGAGAGGTGAGCATAAAAATGAGAGGCAGCCAAATGAGCTGGCAAAAGGAGAGGGACTTGAGCATGTCCAGAGAGATATTGAGGGAGCCCACACTATTCAGGCACTAGGCCTTGAGAGTCAAACTGTGAGGGGTGATGAGATCACTCAAAAACACCCTGAGAGTGTGAGAACCCCCATAGCCTCCAAGCCCCTGTCTTTTCCTTCCCCTCCAAGAAGGTTAAGGTCTGGTGGCCCCTCTGCTACTTTTGGTAACAGGATTGCAGCTCTTGAAGGACAGTGTGCTACTTTGGACTCCAAACTGGACTCTCTCTCTCAACTGGTGGTTGATGGTTTTGCTGCTACTCAACTCTCTATTCAGTTCCTTACTGACCTGGTAGCTACCAACTCAACTAAGGGGGAGAAGGTAGCAAGATCAGAATCATTGCCTATTCAAGAATCAGGTGGAACTCAGGGGGAGCCTGTAGCTGTGGAGACCAGAGGGGGAGCTAAAAGGAAAGCAATGTCTAAGGGGGAGCAAGTCAAACCAAGCAGTGCAAAACCACAGGATAAAGCTGAAAAGCCTGTTGAAGTGGAAATGGATGGAGAAAGGGTGTTAATGTCAAAGGAAACTCAAGATGCATTGCAAAGAAGACCTGCATCTAGACATCCAATCTTTCCTCCTGTGGTGATTAGAGAACCTACTCCAGAAACTCAAGAAACTGCTTTACAGAAGAAATGGAGAGAAATGGAGGAACAAAACAAACTTGGGAAAGGTAAAGGGAAACTGCCTGAATCCATTCATGGTGGAATTATATGGACAAATGGCACTGAATTTGATCAAGAGGAAGCCAATGTCTTGATGGTGGATTACAGGGAGAGCACATTACACAACCATGACAGTAAGTTTAGCAGTTTGGTGGAAGAAGCAATGAATGCTCCTAGCAACCGTCCAACCAACACCACAAAACTGTTAAAGGAACAAATTACTAGTGTCAGTGTAATGGTGAATGATGAGAAAAGATGGGCTGTAAGTATTTATCTCACTTCTGGCATATCTTATTTCATCACAATGCAGCTATTGCAGAGTCTGCCAGCAAAGGTGTTGTGTGCTTTGAAGGGAAAGATCAGGGCAACTCAAACACCATTCAATGAAATATTGGATATGCAAATCCAGAACCTGATCACACAGAAGCTACCTGAAGTCTACTCAAATCCACCAAGTGTTTTTTACAGATCCAAAACTAAGGATGGCACAAGAAGGAACAGCTTCATGAATTTGGGTAGCCCATCCAGAATGGAAACCAAGTCAATTCTGAAGGTACTAGATGGAATACTCAGTTCAAATGCCAATCCAGGAAGAGTTCATGCTGTTCAAGAAATCTACAAAATGCTGGTGTTGAGAGACAAGGCACTGGGAGCTAGAATGAAGGAGCTAATCACTAGAGCCAATGCCAAAAGAAATGATCAAGGTGGAAGTTGCTTCTATAACATTCCTCCCCATGATGATGATGATGATGATGATGAAGATGGTGAGGATGGAGGTGGTGAAGCTTCTGGAAATGCTGGAAATGCTGGTGGAAGTAATTCTGGGAATACTGGTATTCAATCCCAGAATGAAGGCAATGAAGAAACTCCTAGCCAGGAAAAGAAAGATGCTGGTGCAACAGATGAAGAGGAGTCAAGAATACTGGAAGCTTTGGAGGCAAGCATTCTTAGATGTGCTATTGACTGCATAAATGCTGAAAAAGATGCTGTCGCCAAAGGTACTGTCGACAAGGATACTGTCATAGAAGATGCTGTCTTGGAAGATGCTGTCGACAAGGGTACTGTCAAGGAAGGTTCTGTCAAGGATGAAGCCAAGGCTACTGTCAAGTCCAAAAGACTGAAAGCTAAAGCTAAGGCATGGTTTTCTAGACAGAAACCTACAGGGAAGCACAAGTACTCAGGAAAGGAAAAGGCCACTGGATTTGGCAGGAATCTCAAAAAGCCAATTCAATCAATTCCTCCCAACAGTCTCAAGATTCAACAAATGCAATCAAGAGAAATCAAGAGCGTTGAGGTTAAGCTGGATGCAAATCAAGAGGCCACTAAGTACATTCTGTGGTGGGAAGAATCAAGGTCAGCCAAGATTGACAAGGACTTCAATCTGGTAGCCACATCAACCAAGAAAAGTACATCAACCATAGATAAAAGAAGAATTGATTTCTTCTACCTGGAAAGAATGGTAGAGTTGCTGGAGAGCTATGATGATGTTTCAAAGGCTGTCATGGAACATGTTCTAAAATATCAGGCAGATAGGGATGCTGAATTTTATCAGAAATTTGGCTATAACTTTGCAGATTTTGATGATGCTGATATTCTTACTGATCTCCCAGCCTCTCCTATACCATACCACTGGTACTATGAGTTTGATGATTTACCCACAGAAGAAGGGCAAACCCAACCAACTAAGGAAGGGGAACCCAAGCCAAGCAAACAACCTGAATCTTCTGAATATTCTCAAACTCAGTCAGAACTTGATAAGAAGGAAGCTGAATTACTGGAAAAACACAAGGCCTCTAACAAGGCAGAAAGTGAAGCTCCAAATTATCAACCATATATGCTGGAAAATCCCCTAAGAGTCAAGTTCCTAAAAGAAGAAATCTATGTTTGCAGCTTGCATAAGCTTAAAACATCCACTCTGAAGGATTTACAGTATATGGTAGCTGGTTCAATTCATCCCTTGGAACAGATTTGTTCTGATGAGATAGAGAAGTTATTGGAAGGGAGAAAAGGAGAAGACTCAAAACTGGACAAGCAAAGAAGGAAGTCTCTCAATGCTTATCCTGGAAGTAGATTCAAGCTCATTAATGAAGAACTTCATTTCAGAACCTATCCATATGATATAGAGCAATGGCTGAATCTCAGGGATGTTAGTTCTCTCATATCCCCTTCCATAAAGAAGATCATTGATGAAGTAGAGGATGATGCAGTGTCTGCTGCTGAAATTTCTCTTGTAGAAAGTCTAAGAAGCTGCTTGGCAGAAGCTCTCAAAAGAGAGGATGCAGCAAGACAGAAGAGGAGATCTCAAGCTAAGTGAAAATTCTTAAATCCTGATCTTGTTAGTTAAGTTGTCAGCACATATTGTAAATTTGTTGTTATTTTCCATAAAAACAAATTGGGGGAGATTGTTGGGATTTATGGGTGATAGCATTGAAATAACTTAACTTTGATTGTACTTAATTTTTCAAATTAAGTAGAACATACTGTCATAGCCAAAGTATGTTCTTGTAATCAGTATGTAATGTTATTCTAGTTGTATTGTTTGAAAGAAGTTCACTTATGTGTTCAAGCCTCAAAGAATGCTTTTTGGATGACAACATGAATAAAGGTTACTGTCCTAAAGCTGTGACAGTAAGATTACAAGAAGACAGAATGTTGCAAGTCACGACAGCATATTCACTCTGACAGCAACATTGGCGGAAGACTACGCGACAGCAACTATTGCCCTCGACAGCAAGTTTGGGATCCTCGACAGCACTCTATGCGGGGAACTCATACTGTCACCAAAAGATCATTCCTGTGACAGCAAGCTTTGCGGCAAAAGTAACTGTCTCAATAAAGATCCTTATGCTAGGTATCTTTCTCAGTCAAATCCCGTGACAGTTTAAATGTTCAAGAAACAGGCGTGATGCAGTATCCCTAAGCTGCACCAAGTCTGCAAGACTACGACAGAAGCTTCAAGCACTGCAAAACAAAAGCGAATCAATTCAAGAGCAAGGTCAAGTCTTTATCTGCTGAATTGGTTTAGCTGGAAATGGAATGAATCTAGGTTGCTTTCTTTGTAATGTATATCTGACATGTTAGCAATTTAGGAAAGTCACATGGGTAAGACAATCTGTAAGAAGCTGCCACTTGACAGTGACAGCAACTTCACAAACCCGTGACTGATAGTGATAGGGTTAGTCTTATACCTACTATCAATTCATTCTAGAATTGTAACGAAGACAAGCAAGTGTCTTTGAAGAAAACCCGAAGCTCGAGAATTCTTTCTTGAGGTTGTAGCAACACTTTGCAAAATAAATAAAACATTTATTTTGTGAATCTTGTTCTTACTGAATACTGTTCGTGATTGCATATATTGCTGATAACGTTTAATCTTGATTTTAGTTGTTGAAATTTAGATTGAATTTTATCAGTATTGCATTCATCCCCCCCCCCTTCTGCAATACACAAGGACTAACAGATACAACAATAATATCATTTTGCTCAGCTTTAATATATAAAGTGGACTCACTAAGACTTTTAACAAAGCCTAAGTTCAACAAGTATTCATCAATTCTGTTATACCAGGCCCTTGGCGCCTGCTTTAAGCCGTACAACGCCTTCTTCAATCGATACACTTTATTTTCCTGCCCTTCCACAAAGAATCCTTCAGGTTGCTCAACATATATTTCTTCCTCAAGAAATCTGTTCAAAAAAGCTGACTTGACATCAAGTTGATGGATTCTCCATTGCTTTTGCGCTGCAACAGCTAGTAATAGTCGAGTGGTGTCTTGTCTTGCAACAGGAGCAAATGTATCAAAATAATCTACTCCAAAAACTTGTGCATACCCTTTCACTACTAACCTTGCTTTATACTCGTTGATTGTGCCATCTGCATTCTCCTTTCTTCTGAACACCCATTTCACTCCAATCACCTTTTGATGCTTAGGCCTTTCAACTAATTCCCAGGTCTGATTTTTTTTGATCATAGAGAGCTCCTCCTGCATCGTAGCTGTAGTAACCCGAATTTTCAGGGTTTATTAATATTATTATTTAAATATTTTATTTCTTTTCTCAAAGAGGAGGAATGAAAGTATGTGTATTTTATTTAAAATTTTTGTGAAAGCCGATTATTTTATCAATATTGTCGAATTGAGTTGTTATAGAATTTTGGGGATCGAATCGGTATTTTAGTTGCGCCAAAATTTTATCCGATATTCTATTCGGATTCAAAGTTTTATTTTGTTTAAATTATAAAAGTATTCCAAAAGTTAGTATTTTTACATTTTTGAAAGATTTAGAATATTTGGAAATTTTTGGTATCAAAGTGGTATTTTATTAGTACCAAAATTTTACCCGGTATCTTATCTGTGCCCCATTGGTATTTGGGTGAGTTATAAAAGTATTCAAAAATTCAATATTTTTACAATTCTGTAAAATCCGGGCTTTATAAAAATTTTGTGCATAATTATTTCAATTTTTAGAGTAAATAATTTTTTTAATATTTATCCGCGAATTGAGTGAAAGTTATAATTTTATACTAAAAATATTTTAGTGGTTTTGAATTATTTTTATATTATCAAGTATATTTATTTTTATAGTTTTCGTTCGTAAAAGATCGTTCAGTACAGGGTTATTTGGTGTTAGGTGGGGTAATTGTGTCATTATCTACCCTACCCACCTAACCTTATCCTATATCTAACTAAACTAACTAATATACTCAGTACAACCACACACGCACACAATCAGAAAGAAAGAAATCAAAAATCAAAATGTTTATTTTTTATATTTTTCTCTCTCTCTTGTTCTTGAGGATCAAAGCTAATTTTGAAGGTGTTATTGATATCGGATTTTGGAGTTCAAGTAGTCAAATCGAAGTTCTTGAAGTCTGGTTTCATAATCTACCATCAGATTTCGTGTGGGGTAAAATTCTAAATTTCTATTATTTTTATTTAATTCGATTTATATATATTAAAATTATGAATTTTTGTGAACGTGGTTGGTTTCTAATTTTGATGTTACCATCGTGTAGAGTACGTTTTTCCAGTCAATTTCATATATTATATGTTGAATTTAGAGTTCAGTAACTTATAGAAATCGAGGTTTGATTGTCGTGTTCTTCGTGTTCTTCGATTTCTTCGTGTTCTTGAGAATCAAAACTAATTTTGAAGGTGTTATTGATATCGGATTTTGGAGTTCAAGTAGTCGAATCGAAGCTCTTATAATCTAGTTTCTGAATCTGCAATTAGTTTCATCAGTGGATGAATTTTCAGTTTTATATAAAAGTTTCTTTAATTCTGGAAAAATAAATAAATTAGGGTTCCTATTCAAAAATTGGAGCTTTTTGATTCTGAGTTCGTTCACTTATTTTGATGGCTGGGATAGCTTTATATGATTGTGTATAATCGTTTTACATGCTTAATTGTTGTTGTTCAAATTTGTTTTTACAAGATTTGATTTTAGTTTGCGATTTTAGTTTCGGTAATTGTTCGAGTTGTTAGTAGCTTGTTTATGTATATAAATGCGATGTTTAATTTGTTAAAGTACCGAGCTTGATTTTGGTGGCGATCTTAATTTATGTTTAGTAATTCCCGAGTTGGGAGAAATTGTTTGTAATTGATTATATAAATATGTTGAGGTGTTTAAATTTTTTTAAATGCATACTTTGATTTTTAGTATTATTATGATTTTAGTTAGTTAGTTAATTTTGAATGGGGAAGTTGGTTTTAGTCTCGTTATATACGTGTTAATATGTGGAGTTTGTTTTAGTACTAAAATTTGATTTTGATAATAATTTCAGTTTACTTTCGTTTAATCTCAAACTTGGGGATTTTTGTTAAAGTTCGATATTTTATGGAGTTTACGTTGATTAGTGAATGTTGATTATACAGGTTGTTGTTAGTGTTGTACTGTGTTGTTTGTCCTGTGACTGTGGGTGCAGCATAGTACATGCAATATTTTGGATAGTCCTATTTACGAACGGGTCATGCCGAAATTTTTATAAAATTTATATATGTATTTATTATTTGCATTTTATTATTAGTGTCTCAAGAATAATTAGATTTGATTATTTTCAATCGGTTTTAAATAATAATGTAATTAATTTAATTGACCAATTAACTGAGTAGTTAATTGGTGAATTTTTATTAATTAATTATTATTTAATCTTGATTAATTATAAATCAAATTTAATTAATATTTTCAAAAACATTATTTTATTATTTACCTGACTTGATTAATTGCTTGATTAACTGAAGTGATAATCGGATTTAAAGTATGAGTGGTTGTTTAAGTCTTGTATTCTATACGTGACTATAAATGTGTGATTAAATGTTATGTGTAGTTATATGTTGGTGAGTTATATCTATATGAAAGGATATTTTCAAGTGTTACAAGTGTGGTTTACCTTCCATTAACAAAGTATGTGATTAAATTGTGTGAATAGAGCGGAGTCTGCTTCTGCAGCAGCTTGTTTTAAAAAGTTTCTGAACTCGTTAATTGCTCATTTTTTAACGAGCCTTACCATTCTGGAAAGGTCTCGGAGTTTTCTACAATTTTTATGTTTTACATGTTTTCATTTGAGTTCATCTTTATACTATAACATGTCCATCTTTCTAATTAGTTAAATCTGATTTTAATTCGGATAGTATGATAATAAGTTTGGTATCGTATAATGGCATATGAGCTGATAATTGCTATGTGATTAAATGGTATATCGAGTTGAGTATGTTAATTTATAGTTGTGAGTTCAAGTTGATTAAGTTAGGTTATGTAAAAAATTTAGTTTGTAATTTGATGCTTGATTGTTGGTATTAGTTTAAAACAGGTGGATTGTTATATAAATAGAGTAAGTGCTTCCGAATTTCCAGCAGGACTATTAAATGATTATTATTTGGCAATTGTATATGATATGATATGCTAGTTTAAATGGTTACGTGAATAAAATATGTGCTATGTATTACGTGAAGTATATGAAATTATGTGAATTAGTTATTTGACTTGGTACGTGATAAATGTTGTATGAGATGGTTTATTTCTGGATAAAGTAACTGCAAGTCAATGCAAAATTATTTTCTTATATGTTTACTGCAAGTCAAGGCAGATTTATTTTCTTATATGTTTACTGCAAGTCAAGGCAGATAATTGGAGTATTGAATAAATTGTGGATTGAGTGTGGATGATTGGGTTAGAATTTTTGGTATTTTTAAACAGGGCAACGTCCACTTTACGAATAGGTCATGCCCAATTTTTCGTAGAAAATACATTCGCTTAAGTTTATAAACATTTATATTAAGTAGAGTTGAAGTCTGAAGTCTAAAGTATATGTTATATTTAACTAGTGAATAGTTGGGCGGGCACGATCTTGGTAGTGCAGACTCGTAGCAACCGCATATGCGCCGGACTCAAGAGTTATCAGAATAGAAATTGAGATGACATAAGATAGAAGAAGATGAAATCATATTAGTTCGGCTTTACGTAATAGCTAAGGACCAAAGGCAAGTTTACTAACTCGTACTCTTTTGTTCAGAGTATCGTATCAAGATTCCTGTTTTCAATTTTCATTTTATTACTTGTTGCATAACCAGTTCCTATTCTCATCCTGTGATTGAGACAACCTATTTATTTCTAACTTGACAGTTCTATTTTGTAATATCCGTGAATTTTATTATTTGATTAAATGATATATTTAATATAAACATATTTGTTGTGGAGTATTGGAATATTATCAAATGATAATTATTGTGTGATTATGTGCTAATTGGTGAGTCGGAAGCCCCTTTCAAATATTTCGTCATTTGGAATTTTCTTCAAATCTGAGCCCCGTTTTGATAATTCAAGGGCCCCATTGGAATTTCGTACATTAATTATTATCTCTTCGTCTTTCGTATTCGAATCATTATCGGGAGAGATATTCGTATCATTTCATTCCTACCTATTTGATTCTGCAAGAATAATTCGTTTTGTTCAAAAATGGAAAAATTGTTCTGAACCCTAATTGCTTAAGGGGACGGATATATCGTTTTATGTCAATATTACATTTGTTATAGCCCCAGTATTCTTGAGCATTAGTTATATAATAATATGTATTGATTTGGATAATTATCAATTCTTGTAGATAATTATCTTCTCGTAAAACGTATTTTTAACCTAATTAGGGTTTTTAAACGATCCAGTGGATCTATAACGATCCAAAAGTGTTCCTTGGGGTATTATTTTTCCAAAAATATATAAAGACGAATCGTACCTTATAACCTTCATAATCTGCATTGCGTATAATCAAAAAGTAAAAATTCCCGAAACGTGTTCTTCGTGTTCTTGAATAATCAATCCATTCGTTCAAGGTGTTATTGATTTCAGAAATCAAAGTTCAAGTACTCAAATCAAAGCTCTTGATCTCTAGTTTCAGAATCTTCCAACCTCATCATCATCTGGTAATTTTTCGATTTGTTATGAATTTTTCAATATTGGAATTAAAATTAGGGTTCATACCCGATTTGGGGATTTTCATTCTGTTGATTCTCCGTTCAATTGGTTGCTTCTAACATGTTCCTAGGGTTCTAATTAGCAAGAATCCATGCTTTAATTTCATGTTTATGTTCGATTTTGATGGGTTTGATTTTCGGGTTTTGACCTGAATTCTTCTTTTGAATAGTCCGTTCATATGAATGATCTGACATTGTTTTTGGTATAGGGCTTTCATTGTATGTGTTCTTAGCTTCATTTTAACATAAAGAACGTAGAGTTTCATGTAGGATTTTTACAGATCGGAAAATTTGTTTAAGCTCGCCGGAAAATAGTCGGGTTTTTGATTCCGGCGATGTTTTTGGTACGTTTTTGATCGGAATGTGTTGCTGTGTTTATTTGGAATGTTTTGATATAAAAATCCCCAATTTTGGATGTGTTTTTGGCTCGCCGGAATCTGGAAAAGGTCGCCGGATTCTGGAAAAATTCCGGCTGTTCTTGGAGACCCGTTTCAGTTCTTGGTGACCCGTTTAACCGAAGTTTGACCCGGTTTCAATCTTCAAAACCCTAATTCAATTTCTGAAAACGTACCTTATAACCTTCATAATCTGCATTGCGTATAATCAAAAAGTAAAAATTCCCGAAACGTGTTCTTCGTGTTCTTGAATAATCAATCCATTCGTTCAAGGTGTTATTGATTTCAGAAATCAAAGTTCAAGTACTCAAATCAAAGCTCTTGATCTCTAGTTTCAGAATCTTCCAACCTCATCATCATCTGGTAATTTTTCGATTTGTTATGAATTTTTCAATATTGGAATTAAAATTAGGGTTCATACCCGATTTGGGGATTTTCATTCTGTTGATTCTCCGTTCAATTGGTTGCTTCTAACATGTTCCTAGGGTTCTAATTAGCAAGAATCCATGCTTTAATTTCATGTTTATGTTCGATTTTGATGGGTTTGATTTTCGGGTTTTGACCTGAATTCTTCTTTTGAATAGTCCGCTCATATGAATGATCTGACATTGTTTTTGGTATAGGGCTTTCATTGTATGTGTTCTTAGCTTCATTTTAACATAAAGAACGTAGAGTTTCATGTAGGATTTTTACAGATCGGAAAATTTGTTTAAGCTCGCCGGAAAATAGTCGGGTTTTTGATTCCGGCGATGTTTTTGGTACGTTTTTGATCGGAATGTGTTGCTGTGTTTATTTGGAATGTTTTGATATAAAAATCCCCAATTTTGGATGTGTTTTTGGCTCGCCGGAATCTGGAAAAGGTCGCCGGATTCTGGAAAAATTCCGGCTGTTCTTGGCGACCCGTTTCAGTTCTTGGTGACCCGTTTACCCGAAGTTTGACCCGGTTTCAATCTTCAAAACCCTAATTCAATTTCTGAATAAGTTTCGTATGTTGTTTTAAAAATGTTTATAAGTGCTATATGGTTCATATTAATTGTGTGATGTGTTCATAACTGAGTTTTAAATTTCGTAAATCATACCGGACGTCCGATACGTAACTGGTTACTTGTTTAAATGTGATTATTGATTGAATAAGTGTCGAGAGTAGAACGAGAATAGTTAGACTTATTGTGATGAGTTGTTTAATTATAGAATCGAGTTCCCAGAGCAAGGGAAAGGGAAAGGTAGAGTGAGCAGAGTCGATCCGACAGCAGCTTAGACCAGACAAGTATCTGTGCCTTTACTTGTGATAAAATTTATTATTGTCTTGATTACTTGAATACCGTTATCCCCAGAACAATTCAAATTATCAATCTTTTAACCGCATTTGGACAACTGATTCCATTTCCTTAGAGATTCTTGATTCTTTGATTTGATCTGCATCGGAAACCCTTATTTCCAATTCACTTGATTATTGATTACCACAATTTGTTATTGTTTATCATCCTTTGATTATTATTGACAACCATTGATTATTTGACTTCCATCTTGACTATTGATTACGGTCATTGATTATCGATTACCAATCTTGATTTCCTTAATTGAATGAGTACACTGTACCATTGAAATTATTCCATAATTCTTTCTCGATCTTCATTTGATACTGAGCAGTTGAAGCTCTTTTGCAATTACTATACGTTGAGTTTATCTTATTGAGCATGTTATTGTTTATACCCTATGATAGATTTGGCATGTTTTTAAAATGGACCAGTAATTGGTCGGGCCATATTTATGGTCGGAATAACTTAAGGCCCAGATTGGCCTAGGATCCAGTAGAGGACTATGTTGTGAGCTAGTCCGGGGTTGATGTGTGGCTGGCCAGCAGCACAACCTTTGATTTGAATAAAATATATAAGCCAAATTCTAATTCTTTTTCTTCAATTGTTATTGATACAAAGCATGTGTTAGCTAAATATTGTTGATTCTGATATCATAAATTGGTATCCTTACAACTGTGATAGAAATGATTCATATGATGTTTTCTGAGCACTTTTGGCTCACTCTTGCTTGTTGTTTTCTAACCCTATTCCAGTGAAGCGAGAGTATGAGTCGGCATAGCGTGACTGATAGTTCACCATCAGCCAGGAGAGCCCCTCGAGTCATTGTCATTGGCAGGGTAGTTGTTGTTTTGCTTTTCTAGATTAGATGTCTAGATTTGAACTTTAGTTGTGATGTAATAACTCTGATAAAACTGGTATTGTATTAATAAAAGATCGTAGTAGCTTGTTGTTAGGAATATGTTGTTCTTGATGATAATTATAAAAACACTTAGTAGATTTTGTATTAAGTCATTCTGTAACTGTCAACGAAATGGCATGCTTTGCAGCATTCCGTTGACATGAAGCTCATCAACGAAATGAGTGATGTAGCAATTGCATTGTACAATACTTCACAATATGATAGGCATTTTGTTATATGTATTAGATAGGTTTTCTAAGTCATGTTGACTAAGTACTAGATAGGCAAAATAGGTTGGTTAATTGTAAATATATTATGCCTTGTAATTTTGCCTAAGTGAAGACATGTCAACGGTATGAAGATTACTCTGTCAACGGTATGGAGTTTACTCATCAACGAAACGAGGGAAACACCATCAACGGAATGAAGAATAAAGCTATCAACGAAACACATCTTCATGCTATCAACGAATCATTATTGCTTTTCTGAATAGTTGACAAAGTGATAGTGACAGTTTTCTGACAGATCAAAAAGGAGATGTGGAAGTGTACTTTGCATTGGAAACCATTAAAATGGACATGGGGAATAAGGAAACATCCCAGTTTCCAATTGGGCTCTTGGGAGTGATCATAATAAGCATGAAGACAAAAGCAAGGATCTCCAAGGACCACTGGACAAAGGGATGAAAAGCAAACTATTGGCGGTTACCTTTAGTGTAGCCAAAAATAGCTTTGTAAACTTGGGGAATATATAACCAAGTGTAGCAGTTAAAATAAGTGTAAGAGAAGAAAAAAAAAGAGTTTGTATTAGCTATCTTTGAGAGCATACTTCTCTACAATGTTGTAACTGAGCAGCTGTGTACTTTTGTATCACAGATTATTTCCGCAATAAAAATCACTTTAGTTGGATCATCAAACAATCCAACTGAAATTATTTATGTGCTTGTGATTTTTTACTTTAAGTTCAGTTTTTATTTGTAAGTTGTTTTAAGTTTAAGAAATATCAAGAATTGTATTCAACCCCCCCTTCTACAATTCTGTTAGGTCATTTGGGTTTAACAATTGGTATCAGAGCGAGCTTCTAACATACAAGAAGTTTAAAGATCAAGACCAAAACAGTAACCATGGTGAAGAAGGATGCAGGAGTAAAGATACCAGTTCTTGATAAGGACAATTACTTTCACTGGAAAGTAAAGATGCATTTACATCTCATGTCTATGGATGAGAGATATGTAGACTGCATTGAGAAAGGTCCACACGTTCCCATGAAGTTTGCATCTAGAGTTGGACTGCCAGATGATGCTCCTGATGTGGAAATTCCAAAACTTGTCTCAGAATGGACTATTGAAGATGTTGCAGAAGTCCATAAAGATAAAAGAACCATGAACATTCTGTTTAATGGTTTGGAGCAAGAGATGTTTGACAATGTCATAAACTGTACAACCTCCAAAGAAGTATGGGACACTGTTAGAACTCTCTGTGAAGGAACTGAGCAAGTTAGGGAAAACAAAATGCAGCTCCTTATACAACAATATGAGCATTTTCATTTTAAAGCCGGTGAAACCCTAAATGACACGTTTAGTAGGTTTCAGAAGCTTTTGAATGGATTAAAGTTGTATGGGAGGATCTATCAAACCAAGGATTCAAACCTTAAATTTCTTAGAGCTCTTCCAAAAGAATGGAAGCCTATGACTGTTTCTCTCAGAAACACTCAAGAGTACAAAGACTACACTCTTGAGAGGCTTTATGGAACCTTGAAGAGATATGAGTTGGAAATGGAGCAAGATGAAGAAATTGAAAAGGTACAAAAGAAGGGTGGATCTGTTGCATTGATTGCATCTGTGAACCAACTGGAAGATGACAATGAAGAAGCTGCAAAGGCCACAACTAGTCGAGCTAGTTGTAGGAGTGATGTTAGCAAGGGTAAAGGCAAGATGACAGAAGAAGAAGAATCAGAACCAGCCAACTTGGATGACTTAGATGAGATTGATGAACACATTGCTTTTCTGTCAAGAAAATTCTCTAAGTTCAAGTTCAAGAGAAACTCAGAAGCAAGGCCACCAAGGAGAGACTTTCAACCTAACAAAAGTAACTGGATTGAAAAGTCTAAATCTAAATGTTTCAATTGTGGAATGCTTGGTCACTTTGATGGAGACTGCATAAAGCCCAAGATTGAGAAGGGCAACAGGAAGTTTGAGCCTGTTGATTATAAAAAGAAATACTTTGAACTTCTCAAGCAAAAAGAAAAGGCTTTCATGTCTCAGGAGTATGATTGGGCTGGTAATGGTGAAGATTCTGATGATGATGTTGAGTATGTCAACTTGGCTCTTATGGCTAACAATCATGAGCAGGAAGCAAGCTCCTCAAGCAACCAGGTAACAATTACTAATCTTTCTGAGCTTTCTAAAGAGGAATGCGATAGTGCAGTAAATGAAATGTCTACTGTACTATATAATTTGCGTGTTACTCTTAAATCACTTACCAAAGAGAATTCAAGAATAAAAGAGACTAATTTGCTCTTAAGTGATAGGAATGCAATGTTAGAAGCACAGCTCATTGAATTTGAAAAAATGAGATGTGTTAGTAGGGATGCTAAGAAGGAACTTGAGAACGTGTTACAAAGGGAAGAAATTCTTAAAACACAACTTGAGATAGAACAAAGTGTGATTGCAAAATGGAAAGATGCCAGGAATGTTGCCACCAACATCATTAATGTTCAAGGTATGGAATCTTTCTGTGAGCAATCATGGAAAAAGAACAAAGAGAAGGTTGATATGTCATTTGTTGAAGGTTGATATGTCAACGGAATGCAATGTTTCGTTGACAGATGAACCATCAACCGATCAGGCTGTTCCGTTGACATAGAAAAGAAAAGATGAACTCACTAGACTTAATAATAAGTATGGTCATGTCACCAAGAACTTTGTTCAAGGTGAGTCTAGTAAATCAAAGAAAGTTGAGAAGCCTGTTGAGAGAGCTAATGTAGGTCACTTGTCTAACAAGCAATTGAAAGACAAGTTAGAGAATGTTCAAGTTGAGGCTAAGGGAAATAAAAAGAATAACAGGAATGGCAAAGTAGGGATTAACAAACACAACAATTACACACCTGATAAATATGCTCCTAGAAAGACATGTGTCAATTGTGGAAGTGTTAGTCATTTATCTACTAACTGCAAATCTGTTAAGAAAGCTGTTAAAGTGAAAATTCCCAAGCCTGCAATGAATAGTTCCATGCCTACAATGCCTGTTATGCCTAACATGTTTGCTCCATATGCACAATTTCAGAATCCATATGCTAGCATGTCATTTGTGCCTAATCCATACATGAATATGTTTAATGTGCCACAAATGCCATGGAATATGAATAACATGTTTGTTCCACCAACTATGCATGCTATGAATGAAAATGTGAGCAACTCTCAGAAATCAACACCAAGGGTAAAGATTGATTTAAATCAATCTGAGCCCAAGGTGAAAAATGATATAAAAGGAAAAGCAAAGGCTAACAAAACAGGACCCAAGGAAACTTGGGTACCAAAATCAACTTGATTTGGTTTTATTGTGTGCAGGGAGACAAAAGTAATCTTTGGTACTTGGATAGTGGTTGTTCAAGACACATGACTGGTGATTCTACCCTGCTCACAGAGTTTCAGGAAAGAGCTGGCCCTTGTATTGCTTTTGGAGATGACAGCAAAGGCTACACTAAGGGATATGGCTTGATTTCAAAAGAGAATGTCATCATAGATGAGGTTGCATTGGTGGATGGTCTTAAGCACAATTTGCTTAGTATCAGCCAACTTTGTGACAAAGGATTTTTAGTTACTTTTTCTAAAGAAGCCTGTGTTGTTTCTAAAGGAGGAAACAACAATGTGGTAATGACTGGATTCAGAAGAGGGAATGTGTACATTGCTGACTTTAGTAGCACAAGTCCAGACACCATCACTTGTCTTTTCAGCAAGGCAAGCAAGGATGAAAGTTGGCTATGGCACAAGAAATTATCTCATCTGAATTTTAAAGTTATGAATGATTTGGTGAGGAAAGATCTTGCTAAAGGAATTCCACAGGTGGAGTTTTCCAAGGATGGTTTGTGTGATGCCTGTCAAAAAGGGAAACAAAATAAGGCATCATTCGAAAGCAAGACAGAGTCATCAATTGTCCATCAGCTTGAGTTGCTTCATATGGATTTGTTTGGCCCTGTAAATGTCATGTCTATTTCAAAGAAGAAATATTGTCTTGTGATTGTTGATGATTTTTCTAGATTTACATGGACTTTCTTTTTGCTCTCCAAAGATGAGGCAAGTGAAATCATTATCAATCACATCAAGATGGTAAACAATCATCCTGACTTGAAAGTAAGAAGGATTATGAGTGACAATGGGACAAAATTCAAGAATTCAAGCATGAAGGTGTTCTGTGAAGAAAATGGTATTTTGCATGAGTTTTCAGCAGCAAGGACACCACAGCAAAATGGTGTGGTTGAAAGAAAAAACAGAACACTTATTGAAGCTGCAAGGACAATGCTAGATGAATCAAAGTTACCAACTTATTTTTGGGCTGAGGCAGTTAATACAGCTTGCTTCACTCAAAATATTTCTTTGATTAATCAGGCCAAAGGAATGACCCCTTATCAGCTACTCAAAATAAAGAAGCCACTATTGGATTTTCTTCATGTCTTTGGATGCAAGTGCTTTGTTCTGAGAAATCAAGCTGAGCATTTGGGGAAAGTTGAAGCAAAGGCAGATGAAGCAATTTTTGTGGGATATGCAGCAGGGAAATCCTACAGAGTCTATAATCTCAGAACCAACATTGTTATGGAATCTGTACATGTTGTTTTTGATGATCTCAAAATTCAAGGTCTCTGTGATGAAGGTTTCCATGAAAGTCTTTCTTTTGAAAATGAGGAAGGAGATCAAGTGAATCATTTTAAGGCTACTGAGAAACAGCCTAAAGTTGTTGTATCTAGCACAGATGAAAGTAGAAGTGAAGATGAAATTGTTGCATTAAGATTGAAAAGAATAGCTGCTAGCAGACCAAATGGTCATTTCGTTGACAGTCATGATGGTGGATTCGTTGACAGTCAAAATGAGCGTTTCGTTGACAGCCAAAATGGTAATACCGTTGACAGTCATAGAAATGCTTCTAGAAGTGATCATTTAGGGACAACAAACTCAGGGGGAGTTTCTCAAGGACAAATATCCAATCAAGGCAATCATGATCATGAAGCTACCTCTTCAAGAGCAAATCTACCTCCCTCAAGGAAATGGACTAAAGATCATCCCTTTGAACTTATTATAGGTGATGTGTCTTCAAAAGTCCAAACTAGAAGAGCAACTCAAGAAGAATGTCTATATAGTAGCTTTCTGTCTCAAGATGAGCCAAAGAAAGTTGAGGATGCACTTCTAGATCCAGATTGGGTTTTGGCTATGCAAGAGGAGCTAAACCAATTTGAAAGGAACAATGTTTGGAAGCTGGTGCCCAAGCCTAAGGACAGGAGTGTCATAGGCACAAAATGGGTGTTCAGAAACAAGATGGATGAAAATGGCATAGTCACAAGGAACAAAGCTAGATTGGTTGCAAAAGGCTATTCACAGGAAGAAGGAATTGATTTTGATGAAACCTTTGCTCTTGTTGCTAGACTAGAAGCAATAAGGATTTTCCTAGCCTATGCAGCCCATGCCAATTTCAAAGTCTATCAAATGGATGTGAAGAGTGCTTTTCTGAATGGGGAATTGGAAGAGGAGGTGTATGTAAGTCAACCTCCTGGCTTTGAAGATGATGATTTTCCAGAATATGTATACTTCCTCCTCAAAGCACTCTATGGTTTGAAACAAGCACCTAGAGCCTGGTATGACACACTTTCACAGTTCCTCCTTGAGAATCACTTCACTAGAGGTACTGTAGATAAAACTCTTTTTCACAGGGTTGTGAATGGCTCTACTATACTTGTTCAAATTTATGTAGATGACATAATCTTTGGGTCTACATATGTGAAACTTTGTCAAAAGTTTGCCAAGCTTATGCAAAGTAAATATGAAATGAGCATGATGGGAGAATTAACTTACTTTCTTGGTCTTCAAGTGAAGCAAGTTAATGAAGGCATTTTCATTAGTCAAACAAAATATATTCATGATTTATTAAAGAAGTTTAACTTAATGGAATGCTCTCCTGCCAAAACTCCCATGCCTACTGCCACCAAACTTGAATTGAATACTAAGGAAAAATCTGTGGACATTTCAAGTTACAGAGGCATGGTAGGCTCACTTTTGTATTTAACAGCTAGTAGACCTGATATTATGTTTGCTACATGTCTATGTGCTAGATTTCAAGCTGATCCTAGGGAATCCCATTTAGTTGCTATTAAAAGAATTTTCAGATATCTCAAAGGAACACCAAACCTTGGAATTTGGTATCCTAGAGAATCTGGCTTTGAACTAATTGGTTATTCAGATGCAGATTTTGCAGGATGTAAAATTGACAGGAAAAGCACAACAGGCACCTGTCAATTCTTAGGAAACAAGCTTGTCTCATGGTTCAGCAAGAAACAAAACTCAGTTTCTACCTCCACAGCTGAGGATGAGTATATTGCAGCTGGAAGTTGTTGTGCACAGATTTTGTGGATGAAAAACCAACTACTTGATTATGGAATAAGAGTTGAGAAAATTCCTATTTTCTGTGACAACACTAGTGCCATTGCCATTACTGAAAATCCAGTGCAACATTCAAGGACCAAGCACATTGACATCAAGTACCATTTCATTAGAGAACATGTTATGAATGGTACTGTGGAGTTACATTTTGTTCCAAGTGAACAACAACTTGCAGACATCTTTACCAAGCCACTTGATGAATCAACATTCTCAAGATTAGTAAGTGAGCTAGGTATGCTAAATTTCTCCTAAATACTTTGAGATTTTTGCAAGTTAAAATGCAGCCATAAATTTGCTATGTTTTTCTGTGAATTAATTTTCTCAGGAAAAAGTGAAATTTTGTCTAAGTCAAAATTACTATGTCAACGAAACGCACCATTTCGTTGACAGTCTTAGCATTTTTCTGGGTGTTTCGTTGATAGCTCTTTTATATCAACGAAACGCAGCTTTATCAACGAAATAGACGGGACCTTAAACGCCCAAATCTGATTCATTGATATAGCGCTTTTAATCTGAACCGCTGAGATTTGACACGTCTCTTACCACGATCTATGCATACACCCCTGTAAGTATAAATCATGGTAATTCTTTAAAAGTAACGGTTATATTTTGTAAGCCAATCCAGTAATTTACATTTATTATTGGACTCTTTTTCTGAGAATTTTTGGGGGAGTATTTAAGAAATTCTAATTTCTTTAATTTCTTTTTTACCTGTTCTCAAAAATTCCAAAGGTTTTTCTCTCTTCTTCTCTCTAACAAGCAATTCAGTTCGAAGCTTTTCTTCACATAACAATGGCACCCATAGTCAAGCTTATGTCAGTAGGAGGGTTCATTTATGAAAAGAACAACTCAATTCCATTTGTTGTCAAGGAAAGTCCAAACAGTATCTTTTTCAAAATGATGGACTTCATGAAGAACTGCAAGTTGAGCTATGCTATGTTTCACTCAACTCCTCTCTATAATGAGATAATCGAGGAGATCTGGACCTCATGTGAGTATAGTGGAACAAACTGCACACTGCAATTCACTCTCCAAGGTAATGAGTACATAGTTAATTCTGATGTATTACAAGCATGTCTACATATTCCTGAAAATAACTGTGATGCTTTGCCTACAATCACTGAAATGGTTAACATGCTAAATTCAATAAACTACTCATTGGCTACTGACAATTTGGGTAGGATAATTAGGAGAGGTTTGGTTAGGGAATATAGTTATTTAGCTGATGCATTTATCAAGGTCTTTTCTGGAAAGATTAGTAATTTTGATGCATTAACTAATTCCATGTTGATTCTTTTTACCATGCTCCTAACTGATAGATATTACAACTTTAGCACCCAACTTATGTATGAAATTGGTGCTAAGTTGGGTGACAAGGCTAATAGGAAAAAGAATATCTACTATGCTAGGTTTCTGATGATGTTGGCTAATCATGTTAGTCCAACACCATTAGTAATCTCTAACCCTGTTTCCAAGTTTGAGTGTTTTGTGCAAGAAAAGAGAGTATTGACAGACATACTGAGGCTGAACCACAATGGTGATGTTCCAGTGGTGTATCTGCCAATAATTGAGGTAACTACTGCTATCCCTTCTAGTATAGTTGTTACTTCAACTGTATCACCCAGTCCTGTTGCTGTGGAGTCTGTAGCTGTGACCCAACAGGCTCCTGCCCCTGCAACAAAACCAAAATCAAAGAAATCCTCCAAGCCAACCTCAGGTGCTTCCCAAAAGGCACCTGTTGTAAAATCCACTACACAACCTAAGGGGAGTGTTGTAGGTGCTGTGAGAGGTGAGGGAAGGGGTGAACATAAAAGAAACCCTAAGGATAAGGAAGGAAAGATGAGTGAGATCCAGCCAAGCCCCATTGTGTCTTCCCAACAAGGCACAATGAGTAATATGGATTTAAGCACAAGTCTAATTGCATCCTCCCAAAAGGATGTAATTATTGAAACCAGCTCTCCTCCAAGAGCACACTCTAAGAGGGTAAGGGACACTTGAAGCCCACAGTCTACTTTTTCCCAATACCAAAGGAGGGTGAAACAAAAATCCAAGGGTTCACAGGGTGCACACACTCTGGAAGCTACACTTCCAGTTTCACAAATTCAGTTTGATGTAACCCCTATCATTACTCTGGGGTTACAGTCCCATTCTCTAAACATCAACCTTGAACTATCTCCATCAAATTCACCAACTCTATCTCTAGATGTGGACATGATCCATTCATCTATTCCTGATTCTCCAACTCTAATCTTGGAGAAGCCCCCACTCTGAAGCTGGTGGCCATCACTTGTTAAGTGATTTGTTGGGCCATCAACCAATTTTTTCTGAAGTTGCAAGAGGATCTGTGGACCAATCTCTAAAATCAATCACCACAGATTCTACTGTAATTTCACTTTCTCAAAGTGCTTTATTGACTTCATCAACGAAACAGCTTCTTTCGTTGACAAGTGTTTCTCCATCAACGGTATCCATACCGTTGACAGTTCAAACTACCATTCCGTTGATAGGTCAATCTACACCCCTTATTGAAAATCAAGTTGTTTCCACAACTAGTGTAGATGACCTGGTGGTAGTTGAGACACTTTTAGGTTTGAGAGGGAGTGAAATTGAGAGGCTGGCTTGCAGCTAGGCAAAAGGAGAGAATGAGAGTGAGAGGCTGGCTATTTCTTCCAGCCAGGCAAAAGGAGAGATTGAGAGTACCACCTTAGTAGGTGAAGGTGAGGGTGTGAGAGGTGTGAGCCATGGGGAGCCCATGATGCAAGAACAGAGTGGAGAGAGAGAAGGGACTACATGAGCAATAAGGATGGAAGCAGCCATTGCTAGTGAGTTAATGGAGGTCAGTGAGGGAGAAAGGGAACTTACTTTCCAAGAGCATTATCAACAAACTCTGGATAGTATTTCCCTGGATCCTGAGACCTTTACTCATCCTGTGCCAGCCTATCAAGTTATGGCTCAACAGGGCAATGTGGAGGCAGAAAGGTCACTCAACTTAATTCATACTACTGCATCAATGCAAAGAGCAAAGGATGCCTTGACCAATCTACCTCCAGGAGCTGCAGCAAGTGGAGACTTTGAGTTTTCTGATGATGAGGACAGCTTTGGTGACAATCTACAGGTGGCCACTACTACACAGACTGGGACTTCTGTGGTGCCTCCTACATCAAACTGGCTCTCTCAGGATATGCATGGTAGATGCAACTTGGATGCTGCTATCACAAGGCAGTACAATGAGGCATATCTAGCTCATGAGTCTGCAGAAGCAAGGGACAAGAAATTCTACAAGGCCATAATGGATTCTCTGGAAATTCAAAGGCTACAAATGTTGCAGACAAGGATTGAGGCTACAGAAATCAAGGATTCAATTAGCAACCTTAGGGATGCTACTGACAGGAGGCTAGATGAAAAGCTTCCTCTTCACACTGTCTCCAAGATGTCAAGGTTTTTCACCAAGGAACCTGAAGTGTCCTCATCTTTGAAAACTCTCTCCTCTAGGGTGGACAAAGTTGAGGCTACACTTTCTCACATGCAGAAGGAACAGGAGAAGCAAACTAGCCTACTCACCCAGCTTCTGGCAGCTCAAGGAATCCCTATCATCTCACTTGATGATAACAAAAAGGGGGAGAAAACTAAGGAGCTAGAGATACAAATCACAAAGGTTTTGGTCCCAGCCATCTCCTTACCAGAAGAGCCATTAGCAATGGGGGAGTTTGGAAAGAAGAAAAAGGATGGTATTGACCTAATACAGGAAGCTTCTATGAGGATGAGACTTGCAGAACAAATCAAAGACCATTGGTCCAACATAGAAGCAAGGGTCAAGAAAATTGCTGGAACTACAAAGGACTCAAATCCATCAACGGATCAACCATCAACGAATGCCATGGTTCTAGTGTCAACGGAATGGGAGCCACAGACCAATTCTTTCTATAAGGTAGAGCCCCTTCTACATGGAGTCACTCAAGGTCCAAGGAAGGAAAAAGGACAAACTTCATGCATTAGGGATGTGGAACAAGCTACACTCCAAAGAAGCTTATCTCCCAAGTCCCCTGCTAAACCAAAGGGCAAAAATATAGCAAGGATTTTCTATCCTGCACCTTATCCAGATGAGCTCAAGCTTCTTGGTCTACTTATCACAAAAAGCAAGGAAAGCAATGATTATGAGATAAGGAAGCAAAGGGCAATTGTCTACAGGAATGGACAAGAAATCTGTGTTTGGGCTGGTCACCCAAACTTTGCTGAAGCTAAAGCTGAAGAGTCAGAAAGAGCAGCAATGCAAGCCCTTGCTGTTGCTCAGTCTCTTGATGAAGAAGAAATACAGCTAGAAGAAAAAGCAAGAGAGGAAAGGAGTGCAAAGAAGAGCACAAGGCAACCAAAGGCAAGAGCTAGGAGAAACATAGCCTTTGAGAATGATGACTCTCAGAGCATTGCATCAGACTCTTCTGTACCAATTGCACCTCCAACAATTCCTGATCCAGTTTCAGAGGGTAAAGTTAGCCTGTGATCCTAATCATCCTGTAAATTTCCATGATCAGCCAATTGAGCCAAAGGGAGAGCCAATTGAGTTTGATGAGGCCAACTTTCCAAAATTCCTCTTTGAAATGGATCCAAAGAAGAAATCTAAGCAAAGGGCTACCAAGGCTAAGCCAATTCTGGTAAGGAGACCACAAGCTGAGAAACCCCCTACCAACCCAGAAGACTTCATCTACATTGCTGATATCAGGGAGGAGTCTGACATTCATATCAATCTTGATGACCTGGTTGAAGTGAGAGGAATAGCAGCTTCTTACAAACTACCAGAGAGATTGGTATTTATCTACAAGGGTGGGAGAGAACAGGTTTGGCCTCTACACAGAATTCTGGGAGAAGACTATCAGACACTGCTATCTGTGTTTAAATGTTTGAAGAAAGATTTTGGTTTTACCAAAACAGCCAAGTCTGAGGTTGTCTCCAAGATTTTCCAAATCAAAGCTAGCTGGAACAAGCCTGGTGCACTTCCCAGAGTATTGAAGGTCCCTCAAACAGGAAAGATAATTCATCTCCAACCTTTTTGGATGATGGAATTCAGAGATAAGGACAACTGTAGAAGATTCTTCAGAATAGAAGACCAACTGGAGAAGGCATCCAATGAAACTCTAAGGTTAATGCAATCCAAGTTGGGGAATCAAGATGAAGAAGAGAAGATTTTCTACAGAAGACTTCAAGCTCAAATTGAGGAGAACAATGCAAGAAAAGGGAAGAAAACAAGACCATAGAGGCAAAGATGAAAAATCTGCTCAGTCTAGAGGAGCAACTCTGTGCACTTGTTTTGTAAGATTTTCTACTTTGCATTTCAATTAAATTCAATGAAGCTCAATGCAATTTCTACTTTTTATCATGTGTAATATGTCTGAGTGTTTTTGTTATCATCAAGGCTCTTGATTTATGGCTGTTATTCTATCAGTCATAAATTGGGGGAGATTGTTAGGAATATGTTGTTCTTGATGATAATTATAAAAACACTTAGTAGATTTTGTATTAAGTCATTCTGTAACTGTCAACGAAATGGCATGCTTTGCAGCATTCCGTTGACAGGAAGCTCATCAACGAAATGAGTGATGTAGCAATTGCATTGTACAATACTTCACAATATGATAGGCATTTTGTTATATGTATTAGATAGGTTTTCTAAGTCATGTTGACTAAGTACTAGATAGGCAAAATAGGTTGGTTAATTATAAATATATTATGCCTTGTAATTTTGCCTAAGTGAAGACATGTCAACGGTATGAAGATTACTCTGTCAACGGTATGGAGTTTACTCATCAACGAAACGAGGGAAACACCATCAACGGAATGAAGAATAAAGCTATCAACGAAACACATCTTCATGCTATCAACGAATCATTATTGCTTTTCTGAATAGTTGACAAAGTGATAGTGACAGTTTTCTGACAGATCAAAAAGGAGATGTGGAAGTGTACTTTGCATTAGAAACCATTAAAATGGACATGGGGAATAAGGAAACATCCCAGTTTCCAATTGGGCTCTTGGGAGTGATCATAATAAGCATGAAGACAAAAGCAAGGATCTCCAAGGACCACTGGACAAAGGGATGAAAAGCAAACTATTGGCGGTTACCTTTAGTGTACTTTAGTGTAGCCAAAAATAGCTTTGTAAACTTGGGGAATATATAACCAAGTGTAGCAGTTAAAATAAGTGTAAGAGAAGAAAAACAAAGAGTTTGTATTAGCTATCTTTGAGAGCATACTTCTCTACAATGTTGTAACTGAGCAGCTGTGTACTTTTGTATCACAGATTATTTCCGCAATAAAAATCACTTCAGTTGGATCATCAAACAATCCAACTGAAATTATTTATGTGCTTGTGATTTTTTACTTTAAGTTCAGTTTTTATTTGTAAGTTGTTTTAAGTTTAAGAAATATCAAGAATTGTATTCAACCCCCCCTTCTACAATTCTGTTAGGTCATTTGGGTTTAACACTTGTGTTCATTGCCATAATCTGGATGCGGTCTTGGTTAAGGGGTATTTGTGTCTTTATATATTGTGCATATGTTAAATAGTGTTCCGTTGGTCGGATGACTCCTCAAATCGGTACCCCGGGTTTGGAGGGCGTCACATATTTCGGTTCATAATTCATATCCTGCAGTATCTTGTGGTTACCAGATTTAATCCTGGTTCTTTATCATTGGAAACCTAATTCATATGTACTTGTTTTAACCTAACCTAGTTTGATAATCTGAATCATACAGTTGAAAGTATTGACTTGAGTTGACCAGTTAGTCGATTGTTCCGACGCCTAACCCGAGTACTAAATTGGAATTGGAAGTTTTTATTAAAATGAAATGTTTTAAGGACTGTAGATGCCAGTCAGAGTATGAATATTATTATGTGGCCAATGTGGCCTTGGATCCAGTTCAGTATTTGGACATACCGTAGGGTATGATCCGGAGTTTTAGTGTGACTGATCATCCACTTTAACTCGTTGCATCATAGTAAAAATCCAATTCTAATTTAAAGTTTGACACAATTGTTGTTGTTCATTTTGCCAGTTGAGCTGATTTTCATACATTGATATTATTGCACTATTATTTCACCCCAGTTGAGTTGAATTCTTTTCAGATATTGTTGCATCATTATTTTATCTTGTGCAGTATTATATACTTGATGAGCTTCTTTTGCTCACTCTTGCTTGTTACCCTTGATATTTCAGTAAGACGAGAGGATGTCTTCGCTCATATTTGCTGGTTTCAACTTTTTAACCCCCAGTGTAAAGTAGATTGACAGTATTTAATTATATAACTGTGGAGCGAGAAGAGTCAAGATGACGTTGGGAAGATGATTTGATGCAGAGCATTTGGATCTAGTGTAAGGTTATTGTATAAAGTTGATTTCTAGTAAATACTATATTGTATATAATTAGTTTGGCCTGGTATAATTCTCATCGAAGTTATACTAGCGTTATAGGATATATGCAAAGAGATTGTTGTAAAAGGAAGTTAAAGTTTGTAAAATTTTGGATTCTTGTTTCTAGCACTATAACCTTTAAAGATTCTTGGTAGAGTTGGGGTCGAAGATGTTATACTTGAATTGGTTTAATATTTATCAGGTGATTTTATTTGAGATTTCAGGTGACGACCAAATTCCCTGACCCCGGGATTTGGGGGCGTCACAGCAGCCATCTATTGAGGATCCTTTTCAGCCTCCAAAAAACCAGCAAGTTCAAGGACAACAATATTGCATCTCTGATATATATCAGTAAGTGACCTGGTGCCTCGAACAGAAGGATCATCAACCAATTCATCTTGATTTAAATCAATTGAACGCTGGTAATTTGCACCAGATTTATTTTTCTCATTGCTCCAGTTCCAGCTCCACTCCTCATTCTTCAGGAAGCTTACATCCCTGCTTATTATAATCTTTTTACTGTCCGACTGAAAAACTCTATAGGCTTTGGATATTAAGCTATATCCGATAAACACACCAGGCTCAGCTTTCTTGTCCAGCTTATCTCGTTTAATATGTGGCACATAATTAAAACACAAACATCCAAACACTTTCAGATTTTCAACTAACGGCTTACATCCATACCATGCCTCATAAGGAGTCTTCCCGTTTACAACCTTTGTCGGAAGTCTATTTAACAAAAACACCGCTGTATTAGCAGCTTCTGCCCAGTATTCTTTCGGCAGATTCTTCTCGTGAAGCATGCATCTGGACATCTCCATTATTGTTCTATTCTTCCTCTCGCTAACCCCGTTCTGTTGTGGACTGTATGGAGCCGTGAGTTGGTGTTCAATGCATGTCTCCTCACAAAATTTGTTAAATTCATTCGAGGTATACTCTTTGCCGTTATCCGACCTTAGAACTTGAATCTTGCAGCCACTTTGGTTCTCAATCCATTGCTTAAATTTAAAGAACACACTTGCAACTTCTGACTTGAACCTGAGAAAATAGATCCAACACATTCTCGTGAAATTTTCAATAAAAACAATGTACTATTTACTCTCATTAAGAGAAGGAGTTCTTTGAGGTCCACACAGATCAGCGTGAATTAGTTAAAGCTTTTCAGTAGCTCTCCATGTTGCTTGTTGAAAAGGAAGTCTTGCTTGTTTACCATATTGACATGAGTTGCAATTTGGCAATTCAGACTCTATATGCGGCAATCCAAGAGCCAAATCTTTTCTTTGCATATTTAATAATGTTGCATGATGAAAATGACTCATCCTTTTGTGCCACAATTCTGCACTAGTTGTGATAGCTGAATACGCAGCTTGCTCCTCCTCCATTGGATCAAGCGAATATTTTTTTCCTTTCATTTTAATTCTAAAAAGATCATCGTTGTTGCCATCTTTGATCAAGCATTGTTTGTTATCAAATATAACTTTAAATCCCTTCTCAGTCAACTGTGCAACACTTAAAAGATTTTGATCAATTTCAGGAACAAACAACACTTCAGAAATTAATTTTGTACCTCTATAGCTTTCAATGGCGACTGTTCCCTTTCCTTTGACATCAATATGTGCACCGTTGCAAATTCTGACCTTTGATACTTGTGATCTGTCCAGCTCTGTGAAAAGTTCCTCATCTCCGGTCATGTGATTAGTACAACCACTATCTATTAGCCAACAGTCACTTGAGTTGCTGCTTACAAAACAAGATGCAATGAACAATTGCTCTTCTTCATGCTCATTTGCCATTTGAGCATTCTCTTTAAGGTATTAATCACTTCGACATATTTTTTCATCATGCCCCATCTTATTGTACTTTCCACATTTCACATCAGGCCTTTTCCAACATCTGAAAGGAGGATGGCCTTTTTTTCTGCAATGTTTACATGGAGGAAATTCCTTGTATCTTTCCCCTCTACGGCTGATTTGTAACTTGGCTTGTAGTGCTCCTTCCACAGAGCCTTCTCCCCTCATCAATCTTCTTTGTTCTTGAGCCTGCAAAGCATTATTTAGCTCTGCTAATGTGATTGTAGACATATTTTTAGTACTCTCCAAGGACAAAATAGTAGTATCAAACCTTTCGGGAAGGGTAACAATTATTTTCTGTACTATTCGAGAATCAGAAAAATCATAGCCTAGCAACCTTATCTTATTTGCTATGCTTAGAAGTTTACCTGTGTACTCCTTTACTGTTTCCGACTCTAACATTTTATGCATCTCGAATTCTCTGACCAAATTCAGGACTTGCATTCCTTTAATTCTTTCATCTCCTTCATATTTAGTTATGAGGAAATTCCAGATCTCGAATGGTGATTCTTTTGTCATGATCCTTGTAAAGATTTCTGCAGAGACAGCTGAAAGTAGCGTACCTCTTGCCCTTGACTCTTTTGATTTCCTCTCTCTTTGATTCCTAATCTGAGCCATGGTGGGATTGGCTACCAACTGAGGAACTTCGTAGTCCTCTTCAACAGGTTCCCAGAGGTCATTTGCCTCTAGATGCGCTTGCATTCTCGCTGCCCAGAGTTGGTAATTTTCACCATTAAACACATGAAGAGGGAATGCTATAGGCTCGCCCTAAACAACCCACGGTGCTAGAGATGTGAATGGTTTTTCAAGATCCATAAAAAAGATAAAAGAAAAGTGTATGAGGCTTCTCTTGATTTAGTCATAGGTCCGTCAAGAAGAGAGGCTCTGATACCAATTTGAAGGTTTTAAGATTATAAGAACTACAACATTAGGAGAAAATAGAAGATGAGGAGAAAATAAGCTGAAGATTGATTACTTATTCTTCCAGGCCTTTATATAGGCTACAAATCAAAAACTGAAATACAAACTTAAATGAAAAAGATAATGCTAAGCATAAAATCAGTGTTGAATTTTTAAATGATTTTCTTCCATGAGACCAGCTTTTGCAATTATTGAGGCAATATTCAAATTTCAAACACAAGTTATCCTGATCTTGTCAAAAAGGTTCCAAATCCAAGTATTTATTTATGTAACTACACCAGTACTGGAACTTGACATTTCTGAACAGAAATGTCGTTTGTTTTGTATATTTAGCAGTAGCATGTCACAGTATTCTCCTGAGTTGTAAATTGGCTGTTATGTTAATTATCAGTTTTTTCGTTTTTTGATGCATGTCTACCACCACATGCGTTGCTTTGTAATAACATAGATCGGTGCTTTTATAAAACAGGCTACACATTTATTATGCAAATGTATTAACTTTCTCCGCTCTAAAACTACTCGTACACATGCCGAGACTTGAACCTCCACCACGGAGAAGAACCATATCCTTTAGGCCGAAATACTATCCACGGATATAAAATATAAACAGGATCGGTAATAGAGTATACTGAATGACCATTAATTTTTTAAAAGGCGGTTATTTCTTTAAATTTACTAAATTCAACTTGATTACTTGAAGACATCCACATTTGTTTTGTAGTATTTAGTTTTTCAAGTCATTTATTTCAAAATCGATCAGTTTTGAAGTTACAGGTGATTGAATTTCCTATGTCTAACTTTTTCAACACTTCACTATGATAGGCTATGTCTAGCCCGGATTACCACTCCAGGAGCCCGGATTACCACTCCAGTCACGGCTCGCCTCTTAGTCCAGACTTGTAGTGGAGTCCTGACCTACATGCAAGTCCGGACTCATTGACTCAAGCTTCAAGTCTAATTCTCCTGGCGGCCAAGGCAATATCTTGTGGGAGACAAACTATGCTTCATTACGTAACGTGCCTAGATCATCATTGATGGCCACGCTTGATAGTGACACCTAAGGATACCTAATGATTGGGACAATCATTCCCTATTTAAGCCACACGCCAGCAGGAGCCTGGCACACGATACCACAATCCTTCACCTGGACACGTGCAATCCATCAACATCGCCCAGGTGTCCTACCTACCTAGGATTCAACGCTCATGATTGCAGGTACAACCCCAAAACCCTAATCCTTGGCCTATAAATAGACCAAGGAGGAAAGGTTTGGGGGTTACATTCTCTTTTACACACCTAACCTATACACACACCCTCCATATTTAGATTTCTCTATATTCCTGTCTCCCTTTCCAAAGCCAATACTTATTCTCACGCCGGAGGCGCCGCCAGGGTCCCAACCCCCCTCCGGTGTTGTTTTGCAGAGTCCCAACCGCAGCGACACCGCTTCCAGGCGTGGGATCGGCTGGGAAGGACCAGATCGGGATTTGGAGTTATCATTTGGCGCTAGAAGGAGGGGCCGAACCCTGTCTTGTGGTCATAGTGCCGCTAGGCTCACCATCTTCAAGCCCAGTAAGATCTAAACCAATCCTACATTTTTAACCATGAAAATGAACTCAATTGCCTTTCTCTTTAAAGTATGTATGTTTCTTGCCATGGTGTAGCCCAGATTTGTTGATTTTTAGTCCTGTTTAGCTTTCTTACTATATTTCGTTGCTTAGATCTACATTGTTCCCTTATAGATCTATCTTAAAAACCCAGTTTTCTTGCTTTAAGATACATAAAACCCAGAAAAGGCATGCGTTCATTGACTCACCTTCATTGCTAAAACCCAGATCTAGATAAGATTTACTCTGTTATTAGAAAATTGTGCCAAAATTTGTATAAATTTTTGTTGTTCTTGAACCATGGCTCGAGGTAGCAAATCCACAATGAGGCCCGCAACCAACACCCCAAGGCAAGAACCACCCCTAAACCCGAACCCGAATGTGATTGAACTACCACCAGCCCAGGCTCTGGCATCTCAGATAATCCAGCCTGGTGATGCCCGGGTTGAAATTGAAATTAACAAGTTCAAGTACACGGATGTCAATATGGAACCCGGACTCATGGAAAACTTGACCGGGAACCAGTTGGTTGATGCAATCCGGATGTATAAGGAAGCTCGGCTAAATGAAGTTGAACAAAATGAGAACTCTCATGATTCTGGAGAATCTCACCGATCTCGCGCCTCAGTTTTTGACAGAATTGGGGGTAAAGACAAAGAAGCCCGGAAAAGAACTCACCACAGACCTCACAGTAAACATCAAGATACTGAAGCTGAGAAGCTCAGGAAGCTAGCTGAATTGAGGGAAAGAATCCGGATCGAAGAGCAAGCCAAACTTGACCTCAAAATCCAAAAAAGAATTCAAGAGGAGGAGGCCCGGATCCTGGGCAAAACACATGACAGGAGACGAACCCGGGCTCCTAGCCTCGACATAGTCTCAGATGAAGAAGAAACCCAAGAAGACTTAATAGACATGATTCATGAACTCCAGAAAAAAGTTGGTCAAGACTCGGGAATTGACATAGGGGATACCTTGACACCTTTCAGTTTCTCTCTAGAGGCTACACCCAGACAGAAAAATCTCAAACACTACAACTTTGACTCCTTCAATGGTCTGGGGGACCCGGAAGAGCATGTTAATTACTTCGAGCAAATTGCAATGATATATTATTACAATGATCTAACAAAGTGCAGGTTCTTTGCTTCCACACTCAAATCTGGAGCTCAAAGGTGGTTCAGCCGGATACCATCTCGCAGCATCCACAGCTGGAAGCAGTTCCGTGATACATTTCTCAAACGCTTCCGGGCAAACAGGACTCATGAGATGCACATGTGCCATCTTGAAACAGTCAGGCAAGCCCGGGGTGAAGCCCTCTCTACTTATATGAAAAGATTTCAAGAAGCTATTAACAACATAACCAACCTGGATGAGCGGGAGGCTCTGACAATTTTTCGAAGAAACCTGGATCCTGATAACAATGAAAGGTATGTCCTGGACCTCATCCATAAAGAGCCTCAGAGCCTGGCGGCAGCCTATGCAATGGCCGCCAGGTTCATTAAAGAAACCGATGTCCTCTAAGCAATGAGGATGACTAGGCAGGGCATATCTCCAACTCGGATTCAAGATCCACCCGAAAACAACTACAATCATCAAGACAAAAAATTCAAACCCAATAGACAAAGCAACTACATTCAGAGCTCTCAGCTCGCTTTGCCAACCTCAACCCCGAACTCCAATCAAAGTGTGGAGCCCGGACAACCTAAACAAAAACTTGAGCCCAGGCCTGAACCAAACTGGACTCCTCTCAACCGGGCTCGAGCTGATATTTTGAAAGAAGTACGAGACAAGCCTTTCTACTACCCTCCCAAACCCATGGCGACCGGACCAGAAAATCGGTCTGTCCATAAACACTGTGACTATCATGAAACACATGGACACACAACCAAGAATTGCTTGTCTCTAAAGTTTTTTGTGGAAGAACAGATCAAGAAAGGTAACATGGGACAATACATAGCCCAGAAAACTGATGACAGGGGAGCAGGATCCGGGAAGGGTAAAAATGTTGTGAATGTCGTATTGGGTGGGTCTAACTCGCCACCCCGAAGTCCGGACTCGGGAGATGAGATAATGATGGTTCAAGCCTGTCCAGAACAAATAATCAGTTTCAACAAAGATGATTTCGAAGGACTCGGCCCCAATCATAATGAAGCTCTAGTTGTTAGTCTAGACATAGCTGACAATGAAGTTAAAAGAATACTGATTGACAACGGTTCTTCTGCCAATATCATATTCAAACATACTGTGGATCGAATGCAGCTGGGGAGTGTGAAGATGAACGACTGCAGAGAAGATCCTCTCTACGGTTTTGGGAACAACTTGGTCCCAATTCAAGGAACCTTGTATCTACCCGTACTATTTGGGACTTATCTGAACCAAGTCACTAACATTGTTAAATTCTATGTCATCAACACTCCTTCTTCTTATAATGTGATCCTGGGAAGACCAGCCCTGACTAAGCTCCAAGCTATAACCTCAACCTCACACCTAAAGTTCAAGTTTCCCACACCCTCTGGCATTGGAGAAGTCCGGGGAGATTATGAAATGGCTAGTAGATGCTATGGGCAAGGGTTAGTCATGGCTGAAACAGACCCGAAAAACAAAAGGAAAACCAATCCTTACCAGAAAAATATGAGCCAAAAGAAACATAAATTTAACCCAAGGAAAGAGCCCGCCCAAAAAGGTGGTGAGTAGAAGATTTCAAAACCCGGGCTAGAAATAAAGATCAATTTGTATTGAAGAATAGAAAATTTGTACTCGTGATCAATTTATGAATAAAAATAGGGCACGATGTTATTTCTCACAAAATTGTATTTCACATTATCTGTACTTCATTTTTCTCGTATCAACCCTGGCTCAGAGCCATAGGCATACAGAGGAGCCAGGGTCCCCAGCAATATGCAGATCAAGAGTCCGGCTCAGAATCAAGCCATGAGACCGGACTCACGAGCAATATGCAACTCTATAACCCTGGCTCAGAGCCATAGGCATACAGAGGAGCCAGGGTCCCCAGCAATATGCAGATCAAGAGTCCGGCTCAGAATCAAGCCATGAGACCGGACTCACGAGCAATATGCAACTCTATAACCCTGGCTCAGAGCCATAGGCATACAGAGGAGCCAGGGTCCCCAGCAATATGCAGATCAAGAGTCCGGTTCAGAATCAAGCCATGAGACCGGACTCACGAGCAATATGCAACTCTATAACCCTGGCTCATAGCCATAGGCATACAGAGGAGCCAGGGTCCCCAGCAATATGCAGATCAAGAGTCCGGCTCAGAATCAAGCCATGAAACCGGACTCACGAGCAATATGCAACTCTATAACCCTGGCTCATAGCCAGAGGCATACAGAGGAGCCAGGGTCCCCAGCAATATGCAGATCAAGAGTCCGGCTCAGAATCAAGCCATGAGACCGGACTCACGAGCAATATGCAACTCTATAACCCTGGCCCAGAGCCATAGGCATACAGAGGAGCCAGGGTCCCCAGCAATATGCAGATCAAGAGTCCGGCTCAGAATCAAGCCATGAGACCGGACTCACGAGCAATATGCGATAAAACCATTTACTTAGATTTTATTCTAAGTACAAAAAGAGTCCGGCTCGGAATCAAGCTATGAGACCGGACTCACGAGCAATATGCAATAAAATCATTTACTTAGATTTTATTCTAAGTACAAAAAGAGTACGGCTCAGAACCAAGCCATGAGACCGGACTCACGAGCAATATGCATCAAATGAAAATCTTAGATTCTATTCTAAGTACTAAGTCTATAGTCCGGCTCAGAACCAAGCCATGAGACCGGACTCACGAGCAATATGCATCAAATGAAAATCTTAGATTCTATTCTAAGTACTAAGTCTATAGTCCGGCTCATAACCAAGCCATGAGACCGGACTCACGAGCAATATGCATCAAATGAAAATCTTAGATTCTATTCTAAGTACTAAGTCTATAGTCCGGTTCATAACCAAACCATGAGACCGGACTCACGAGCAATATGCATCAAATGAAAATCTTAGATTCTATTCTAAGTACTAAGTCTATAGTCCGGCTCATAACCAAGCCATGAGACCGGACTCACGAGCAATATGCATCAAATGAAAATCTTAGATTCTATTCTAAGCATAAAACAAAACGTCTGGGTCATAACCAAGCTATGAAACCGGGCTCACGAGAAATATAAGTTTCGCAGAACAAAAGAATGAACAGTGATAACAATGTAAAGTTGGATTGCAAACGATTAAAGAAACAGGGACCCGGGGTGGCCGTACAACCCGGAAACATCCCAGAGTGAGCAGAAACAAAACCCAGTTTACGGTTACAGATCAAATATCAAATGTTCAAAAGGTACAAAAAAGAACTAGAGACCATAATCATCCGGGTTGGACGAAGCCGGGAGGAAGCTCGGAACAGGGCCATTGAAAGGCTGAGGCTCCCCTTTGCCTTCTTCGATGGCGAGCTTTGCAGCCAAAAACTCACCAACAAAATAATCCCAGTTGGCATTGGGATCAGTCTTAACGTGGCGTTCGGAAACAATCCAAGCTCGTTGAATCTCCGGAGCAGCAGCATCTGCAACATCCTGGTCATACTCCGGGCCACCTTTGAATTCGGATATAATAGAATCGCGAGTCTTGGCATTTTCAAGAACAAGGTGTTTGTTAACCTCATCCAGGTCATTAGCCCTTTTCTCAACAGCTAAAATTTCAGCTTGAAGCCCGGATAACTTGGATGCGAATTCGGAATCCTTCTCAGCATTGTGTGTTTTCAAAGAAGCATTCTCCAATTCAAGGTCTCGAATCCGGGCATCCTTTTCGTTAGCGAACTCATGTGCAGATTTCCTTTCGGTAGTAATAATGCTGGCAAGTGCGCTGATTAGACTACCGGTCTACAAAACAGAAATCAAAAATCAACAAAGCAAAAGAGAGAATTACAAAACACAAGGATAACTTTCAAAAACTTACATGTGCCCAGTGGCCAACGAGGCGTTTCAGGCAAGCATTGCTACCAGCCCCTTCCATCTCTTCGAAATCCGAGTCAGTAGGAATATCAGCGCACATACCAGCAAGTTACTCCAGAGTTAAGTTCCCAATTCGGATGGGTTCCTTATCCGGACCCCTCCCATCATTATCAGCAACAATTTTATCGACAGCGGATTTCGCCTTTGCAGGCGTCTTCTTCCCCACGTGAATCTTCCTCTTCTTTGAAGAACGAGGTTCCAAGTCCTCGACTAGCTCAACGTCAACAGCATCAGCCACAGGTTCGGGTTGAGGGGGAGCCGGGGCAACAGACTCCGCACCACCTTCCTTCAACGCACTAGAACCGGACCCCCCAATCTCTCCCGGACTCTTAGTGTTGTGGACACCACCGAGCTTCTTGAAAGAGGCAGCGAGAGCATTAGAAGACATGATTGCGTATAATTCCGGCTTGAAATAAGGCAAGCCTGAAAAAAGAAAAACCACGTCAGCAAAATAACAGAATTAGTCCGGATTACAAAAAGAAGAAAAACAATACAACTTACATCCAAGCTCAAACAACAAATCATGTTTCATAAAGCTATCCCGGGTCATTTGGAAACCAAGGCATTCACAGAACTGGTGAATTTGAACCAAGGCTTCCCCCTCGAGTGTGAATACATCAAACACCTCAGCCTCCACATTAGAAACAATATGGGGCAAAAACTCCAAATCCAGGCCCTTCAAGAAAATAACTTCACCATTCCAGAACTTTAGAGTTGACTGTTGAATAACCGGTTTGGCGGAGCCCGACGGATAGCCACACTCTTCCGCACGAAACCGGATCTCATACAGAGGTTCTTTGTTAGACTGAACTAGTTTAAACAACTGATGGAAAAGTCGCAGTGTGGGCTGATACCCCATCTTATTACAACAAGCCAAGAACCAAGTTATCCACTTCACACCATTGGGAGTAATTTGCATTATGGAAATCTTATAAACATATTTACAAAGGTGTTTTACAAATTGATGACATCTAGGATTCCATCCGGACCTCAGAGTCTCCAGCCATACTCCAACATAACCGTCTTTCGGCCGGTGGTAAATCCTCTCCCGGGACTGAGGCCATCTCCAGCTTATCTCAGGTCCGAGGTGAAACGAAGCCCGGACCAACTTGTCCATCTGAACATCTGGAAGACTTGAGAACTTTTCTTTCAAAAGATATGGGGCATCGCTAATCCCCATCTGGGAAAAAGCGAAATCGAATTCGGATTCATCATATGGTCCGGGATGGCCAAACTCCTGATGATTCCTATAACATGAACTAAGATCCCTATAATAAAAAGATTGCTCTATATCCGGATCCTTCTTCATAAAAAAGTAGCTCGTGTCCGACCAAAAGCCGTCCGGAGTACTAAGCACACCACCTCGAGAAGGTTCATGGACAAAAAGTCGGGTTACTAGAGGTCCGGACTGTTTCTTCTTCTTAGCCATTTTACACCAATATAATTCTATTACTTCTTGATTACTAGAAGGTGACGGCTCACTACAATTAGAAGGGTCAGAGAGGGGAATAAGTACGCGACGGGCTCGAAACTTAATCCGAACCATAAACCTAGAAAGATCAATTTCAAGTAAGTTTAATTATCTCAGTACGGATTACGTATTCTCAATTAGACAAATCTTACCTAGCAGTCATTCAATATCCATATTTTACAATAACCGGATCAAAAATCAGCCAAATAGTAAACCAGTCAAATGATTCGGATTAAACCAAATCCGGATTATATACAAAGCCACAGAAACACAAATCGTCAAAAACAACTAAACCCAAACACATATTACCGAAACAAGATTAAAACAAATATACACACAGATACACAAAAAACTTCAAGCCAAGAACATCAAGAACACCGAAACCCAGAAATCTAAAATCGCACAATCAAAGTCTTCACAGCACATGCAACCAAAATCGGGACCAAACTAGCACAAACAAATCACCATAGCACAAGTATAGACAGAAACATCACACAAAAACAAAAACTTTTCGAAACCCCCAAATCTAAGTATGAACAGTTAGCACAAAGGGGAAAATGGAGAACCGAAATGAAAAACACGAAGTAAAAAGCAAAGGGAATCAGAAAACTTACAAAGAAGCAGGAGAAAAAGGACGGCTTTACGAGATCCTTCGCCGGAAAGGGACTGGCAGGGACGTCGGAGAAAGAAAAAGAACGAAGAGGGTTTTCAAAAAGGAAGTAAAAGTGGAAATGAACAGTTGAGCGGTTTTTATAGAAGGAAGGGAAAAGAACAATAAAAAGACAGATGGCAGAATATTATTGGCTTCCAAGAAAATAAAGTACAAAAGAGAAAAATACAAAAAGGATGAAAAGACAGGAGTCATAATTGCGACAGGGGGATGCATCTGTTCCCGAGGCAGAAAGGTCAGTAACTTTTCAAAGGAAAAAGGGGGGGAAAAACTAAAATCGTTTCGCATTCCACAGTGGCCAAAATTTCATACAATCCGGACTTATTGACTTCCACAACACCGGATTGCCATCTTTCACAACAATCCGGGTTGGGGGGCAACAATCAGGCCGACAATTTTTTCTAAGTTACTCAAAGCGTCACAGCTTTGGACTTGAGAAACAACCCTGACTTACTCACAACACCGGATTGCCATTCCTCATAACAATCCGGGTTGGGGGCAACAATCAGGCCGAGAATTTTTTCTAAGTTACCCAAGGCCTACAGCTTTGGACTTGAGAAACAACCCTGACTTACTCACAACACCGGATTGCCATTCTTTATAACAATCCGGGTTGGGGGCAACAATCAGGCCGAGAATTTTTTCTAAGTTACTCAAAGCGTCACAGCTTTGGACTTGAGGAACAACCCTGACTTACTCACAACACCGGATTGCCATTCTTCATAACAATCCGGGTTGGGGGCAACAATCAGGCCGAGAATTTTTTCTAAGTTACTCAAAGCGTCACAGCTTTGGACTTGAGAAACAACCCTGACTTACTCACAACACCGGATTGCCATTCTTCATAACAATCCGGGTTCGGGGGCAACAATCAAGCCACGAATTTTTTCCAAGACACCTACTCAGGAATTTCTACTCCCCCATTCAGAAAATCTGAATAAGGGAGTGGGGGGCAAATGATAGGCTATGTCTAGCCCGGATTACCACTCCAGGAGCCCGGATTACCACTCCAGTCACGGCTCGCCTCTTAGTCCAGACTTGTAGTGGAGTCCTGACCTACATGCAAGTCCGGACTCATTGACTCAAGCTTCAAGTCTAATTTTCCTGGCGGCCAAGGCAATATCTTGTGGGAGACAAACTATGCTTCATTACGTAACGTGCCTAGATCATCATTGATGGCCACGCTTGATAATGACACCTAAGGATACCTAATGATTGGGACAATCATTCCCTATTTAAGCCACACGCCAGCAGGAGCCTGGCACACGATACCACAATCCTTCACCTGGACACGTGCAATCCATCAACATCGCCCAGGTGTCCTACCTACCTAGGATTCAACGCTCATGATTGCAGGTACAACCCCAAAACCCTAATCCTTGGCCTATAAATAGACCAAGGAGGAAAGGTTTGGGGGTTACATTCTCTTTTACACACCTAACCTATACACACACCCTCCATATTTAGATTTCTCTATATTCCTGTCTCCCTTTCCAAAGCCAATACTTATTCTCACGCCGGAGGCGCCGCCAGGGTCCCAACCCCCCTCCGGTGTTGTTTTGCAGAGTCCCAACCGCAGCGACACCGCTTCCAGGCGTGGGATCGGCTGGGAAGGACCAGATCGGGATTTGGAGTTATCACACTACATCTAAAATTCGAGGTATCATTGACAATACTGTGGCTACAACTTTACACTGAAATTTGGTGGTTCAGTTTCACTCAGCAGTGCCAGCTTGATGAGAACACAAGTGCCGAGAGCGTGACACTGGATGCTAGTGTTGGAAATGCAAATCTAATGTTCTCCGAGTTCAAGTGTAAACCTAGAAATGACATCTTGGTTAAGTATGTCAGAGCCTAACAAGAAAACACAATTTAAGTCAAAACCAGGAAAACTCTCTTATGATAAGCTAACTATGAATAAGGAAATAAGTAATGCTCAAGATACATGACCGCATTTTCCTAATTTCCTTTTTGTATCGAAAGAAGGGTGCTTTTCACGCATATGGCCTACTGGAAAGACAAACCATGTATTGCCTCTATCAGATTTAGCCAACTTCCTGCAGATTTGACACAGTGGCCTCAAGAATTGGAGCAATGAAGTCAGAAAATCCAGGGAGAAAATTTTCACACAAATTAGAATTTGAATCATAGTAATCTAATTCCTTCTTTTGTTAATTAGTCTCAAATTTACTTAGATTGCTGATTAGATGCATAAGGTGTTAGAGCTGCCCTGGATGCATTCAAATAATTAAGATGATAATTAAAAGATAATACTTCAGTGTTAAATAAAAAGCCTACATTTGTCCATATCTTACAAACCATTCAACACTTCAATTGGTTTAATTACAGCTAGGATAGAACACAAAAGTTTTATATTTTTTTGAAAAAGAGAAGGATAGAAACATAAGAAAATCAAAACCAGATTGCATTATAAAAACTATGTAATGAACCTTACGCCTTGTATAATAAAAAAAACAAAGTGGACATGTATAACAATTCTAATTAAGGAGAGGCTCTTCCCGCGGTGACCACCAGCTGCCCAGTACTGCCCCTGTAGGTAAGCATATATGGCGAACTCACTGCATATGCATGAGGAACAATTGGCGGCAATATATGGCGAACTCACTGCATCTGCATCTGCATGATTCTTAAGGTAATGAAGCGGGAGTAGGAGACTCCACAGAGGGGTAAACGGAACCTCCTTTTCTGCAGCATGTAGTCGTGATAGATTGAAATCCATTTCCTCCTCTTATCTCTTCTATTATCATTATAAAGACCAACACTATGATTGTCAATCCTATACGTGTAGCCATTATCTCTTGATTCAATTTGAAATATTGTGTATGATGAGGATTATAAAATAACTGACATCTGTTTATAGTAGGGAACGTATACTGAACTATTAACCATATTAGTCTTTAATCTGCATGTTAAATTTAATTAACCAACAGGGATCTCGACATATGTCACATATCGTTATATCTCATCTTTGAGAAGTAACGATTGCTTTCCATTTTGCAGTAGTATGCATCTGGGAGATAATTTATTAAATTAATTAATATTTTTTAATTTATTAAATTAATTAATATTAAAATTTTATTCCTAAATTCTATTTTGAAGTACTAATAATATATTATAGATTAAAATATAATATTAAATTCTATGTTATATAGGACTTGAGTTCTATGTGAGATACGACTTTAGGGATGAAACCAAAACAAAAAAATGGAACTAAATTTAGTACCATTGGATTTCGCTTATTAATAAAGGTTATAGATTAAATTTATTAAATTAATTGATATTAAAATTTTATTATTTTATATTGTAATAATAATAACTATTATTATTATTTAAAATAACTGACGAAGTATCTTAATTTTATTTTGAAGTACCGAAGTATTGATAATATATTATAGATCAAAATATAATATTAAATTCTATGTTATATAAGACTTTAGTTCTATTTGAGATATGACTTTATTGGTGAAACAAAAACAAAAAAATGGAACCAAATTTGGTACCATTGGGCTTAGTTTATTGATAAAGGTTATAGATAGGGGAGCCGGTCCCCAGCAATCATTTGCTGGGAACGATTTTTACAACAATCGATTTTATAGTCGTTGGATCGTCCATCCAACGGCTGTGGTTTTAAAAAAAATTCAACCGTACCGCAGAAACTTTCCGCGGTACGGGCTAATTAACTTTTTGCCCCTCCTCCCGTACCGCGGAAACTTTCCGCGGTACGTCCTTTCTTTCTCAAATACGTGGACCCAACAACTCCAAGTTGTGGTATTCATTTCATTTTGCCTCTCTTTGGATCTAAACTATAAGCTACCCTCTCCTCCTTGTTCATTTCTCTCTCTAATCATCAATTTACTGTTTATACATACACACATCTATACATACATATTCTCATCATCCTTCCTCCTCCCTCTTCGTATCCTCCACTATTTCTCCATTTCTATTAATTTCCAAGCTTTCTTTATCTTTTATTATTATCCAATTTAATAATTTCACCATCTTTTCTTTATTTTTCTAACTTGATTTGAAAATTTCAAACTTTACTATTTTATATTAGATTTTATCTTCTAGGTGAATCATATATTGTATTTTCTTGATGGTAATATCTTAAAGTTTGAATCTTTATTGTAAAGATCACAAAAGATTGGAACTTTGTTTGTGTAAATGTGAATTGGGGTGAAATTGTGTGGAATTAGGGTTTGATTGTGGTTGAATGGGAAGGTGTTTGATTATTTATAGAAAAGAAGAAGGTTTGATTAGAAAAGTCAAACAAATTTGGGTCAAGGGAGGAAAAGAATGCTATATTTGAAGCAACCTAGCTTCATGTTTTGTTGATCATTTTGTTATTCTTGAATGCCCTTGTAGTCATTCCCGGGCTCGGGATCTGCGAAAAAAGATTAAGTAGAAGTGATTTTTGTGTTAAGAGTTGACCCAATCATTGATGGGGCTCACAATTTCGACCCAATAATATTTTTATGATATCAGTGAGAAAGAAAGGACGTACCGCGGAAAGTTTCCGCGGTACGGGAGGAGGGGCAAAAAGGTAATTAGCCCGTACCGCGGAAAGTTTCTGCGGTACGGTTGAATTTTTTTTAAAATCACAGCCGTTGGATGGACGATCCAACGACTATAAAATCGATTGTTGTAAAAATCGTTCCCAGCAAATGATTGTTGGGGACTGGCTCCCCCCTATAGATAGATATATGATATTTGACTTTAGTTCTATTAATAAAGGTTGTAGATACTATAATATTAATAATATTATTATAATTTTGACTTATTATTATTTAAAATAACTAACTAAGTACCCTAAATTCTATTAGTGATAATATATTTTAGATTAAAAAATAATATTAAATTCTATGTGATATACGACTTTAGTTCTATGTGAGATAGGACTCGAGGGGTGAAACCAAAAAAGGATGGAACCAAATTTGGTACCATATAAAAAAGGGGTTTCGGCATATTAAATTCTATGTTATATAGGACTTGAGTTCTATGTGAGATATGACTTTAGGGATGAAACCAAAACAAAAAAATGGAACTAAATTTAGTACCATTGGATTTCACGACTTGAGTTCTATGTGAGATATGACTTTAGGGATGAAACCAAAACAAAAAAATGGAACTAAATTTAGTACCATTGGATTTCGCTTATTAATAAAGGTTATAGATTAAATTTATTAAATTAATTGATATTAAAATTTTATTATTTTATATTGTAATAATAATAACTATTATTATTATTTAAATAACTGACGAAGTATCTTAAATTTTATTTTGAAGTACCGAAGTATTGAAAATATATTATAGATCAAAATCTACTTCTATATATTAAAGCCCGTCTAGGGGCAAACTGAGACAAAAATTGCCAGCGAAATGACGTATATAACCCTGAAAATCTCAGATTATCTAAAATGCCATCCTCTGTTCCAAACCACATGTAATTGTGTATTTGTCCGCGGTGAGGAAAAGCGCTCCGCTCCTCTGTCCTGATTACATTGGTAATCATCTTTATATTTTACCTTTGGCGAGGGATCTCCATCTGAAGGGACAAAGTATTTAAAAAAATTCAATTAGCGCTTAGGCGAAGCCGAATTAGGGTCCATTTTCAAACTGGAGTTCCCAATTTACAGGTGCATCAGATAGAGATTGGAGTAAGATCATCGCCCTTTTCACTCTTTCACATTTTTAATACTGTAAGGGTTTTGATTTATACACTATATTACCCATATACACGCACACACTATGCAAATTTAATCGTCTTTGTATATTTCGTGATACGAAGTTTACAACAATTTATATAGATTATTGAATGATTGGGATATCAATATATGATTCCGTTGTTCTATTTAAACTGATTAATTCCTCAAGTTTAAATTTGTTGTTTGCAATTTGTAGATCACATGATCAATTGATGGTATGTTTGGGATTATGTTTAGCTTTCTGTATTTTTGGTGATACAGTATGACTAATGACATATTTTGCGTAAGTTAGTCCTTTAGCAATATGGTCTTTGTGAGAAAGATGATTAAGGTTACTAGCTTAAGTGATAGTTATGTCAAATCTATTTCTTTAGAGTTCAAATCATAGTAATCAGGATTTCATGTCAGAATTACTCAAACACTGGTAATTGATACTTAAATCGTAACTCATCACCTATAATAAGGAGCCATGGTACAACTTAGTTTTTTTTTATAAGATGTGGTTAGTAATCTATTCCATGTCAAAATCAATTAAGGTTTAACTTGTGAAATAGGAGATAAGGACACTGGCCGCTTATTTATCAAGCAAGTTGGAGATCCATTCGTTCCAGTGTCACTATACATACATTTGCAATCATGGCTCAGCGGCCTACATTTCATCCATGATCAATACGTTATGAAAATATCACCCTATGTTTCTGTACAACAAAGCTATCAAGATATGCACAAGTTATTTTTCTGTATATTTTAAAATAGAATATAAATTTGTGTATAGATCCATCTCTAATAATTTTCAATATTACAACAAGGGAGTAGTGGTATTGCCGATTCTTGGAAATAAAAATCATTTTTATCTAAAAAGATGATTCATTTTCTTCTTTTGGAAATTGGACGATAATAAAAAAATAGAGTATAGAAATAATTTTATGACATGCAGTATTTGTATTAGCTGATATGGAGATATCCTTGTAGAATCCATATAGTAGGGAAATGGCTATCCTTTAAAGAGAAGATTCAGACATAGCTTCTCTCAGTTTTCTGATGCTTCTTCTTGTAAGTCTGTTTGAAGTTTTGTTTAGTTTTACTGACTTATAATTTGGTAGTTAATATTATTATCTCATTCTATTAAATTTTTAGTGGTCAATATTGTTCCAAATTGATAAGATTTTGTTCCAAACACAATGAATAATGGAGTAGGAGTTTAGTTATGATCCTAAAAGGTTTTGGTGTGGATGATTGAGTTGACTGTTCAGCAAAATGTGCATGCATATTTCCGAATCTTTTACTATAGTGGTTTTTATTTAAACGATTTTCTTTCTAAATTATTCTCCAGAAGATGTGAGTACTGGTGATAGGTGGAGCTGCAGGTTTTGCTGCGATTTAACTTGCTGTGGTTGTAGGCTGTCATGTGTCAACTACATGTGCTAATGAAAGTATTGGCATCTAGAGCTGATCTTACTGTTGACTATACGCCTAGTGGTAGTCACAAATGAGTTAAATTTTTGCAGTATGGGACATTTGTTTGTAATTTCGACAATATTTAATTAATTTGTACAATTTATTCATGTTAGGTTGAGTTTCCTTTCTTTATATGTTCCCTAAAAGATGTATTTCTTGGAAACAGGGTGTTAAAGTATCCTTACAAGGGCATTACAATGCCACATTGGACACAATTGGTGTGGTGGAGACAGAAGAGTAGCAATAAGTTTTTTAAAGCGAGGTGGACACCACATGACATCGCAAGTAGGAGAAAACAATGTGTGAAATGATAGTATTACTCTCAAGTTTCATACATTCTTTACACCAGGTCTTATTTTTTAACTTCAGATAGCCCTCTATAGAAATAGCTCTTGATTTTTATTATGGATAAATTACCCTCAATGGTAACTAATAGTGTAAAACCCGTACTTTTCTATCATAGAGGTTTCACCTATGTTGTGTTTATTAATTTTCTCTATCTATATTGTCCACCAGCGTGCTATGTTAAAGTTTTATGGTGCCATAGTAGTGACGAAGTCACCAGTACAAGGCGCACAAACCCTTTCGGAGAGCCCGTGTAAAACTTCAGGTGCCGGTTCTGTTATATATATCTTATTACATGCAACTATAAAATTACTGGTTCATACCACTTACTAATATTAATTTTTTTTACAATTTGTGTACCATTGTTATAGATTCTTAAGATGTATCTGAGACATGGTAATACCTACCCACAGTGATTATGTTTAAAGTTTGTTGTTACTCGTACTTAAAAAGTTACTTCTCAACACTTGAAATCCTGTAGTCATACGTACATTTGCCTCTGTACTAAATTTAAAGATGTCCAGTATTCCATCACATTAGACATACAAAGTGAATTTACAAACACTGCATCTTATATTAATTTGAACAGTCTAATGTTCCATTTCACTAGATTGGCCCAGGTCTAATTTTTCCTGTTGTTTGGCTCCTATTGTTGCTATAGGTGATTCACTAAATTTAATATAAGTTTGTCATATAGGCACATAATACATTCAGCTAGGAAGTATAGACTGAATATTACAAAACCTATTTAAGATTACATAAATTCTAAGCGAAACCATTACAAATCTCAAAATTTGTAGGCTGCTTCGTGCACCTCTTACAACAAGCTTTTATTTTGCTATGTAGTCTTTATGAAATATCTCAAAATGAAAACGATGTTACCAGGAAAAAAGTACAACATTAATAGACAAGTAGAGGCTATTGGGTAGTAGACAATGTCATAAAGATACATTTTACTACAATCAAGAAAACTAACATGGTAGTTACAGACGCACCACATAAATTGAAACAATATACACCAGGATTGGTTGCCTGCCAAAGCATTAGATATCTTCCTTCCTACTGAAAAAGATGATCAGCATGGATGTCAAGAACAACCAGTCTTCTATTATTTGAATAAAGGACACAATTTTAATCCCATAATTGGACCTGATGAGCGGATATTATATTGCTAATAGTTTCCGAAATAATAAGACTCCAGATTGTATGCCTTAAAGATAATTTAAAGCGGTACTATGCAGCGTCTATAATCATGATAATTATAAATATCAACAAGTGCACGGTGTGAAGGCCTTACCTGCTCCATATTAAAAGTGGCCACTGTTGCCAAAAAGTGCATGGTCCTTCATATTAAAATTACTTTATGGTAATTAGATGAATTGTCCATCCAACTTCCTCCTTTTGACATGAATGGCCTTTAAACGAAGTCACAAATGATTTGGAGGTCCCGTTGTCGCACTGAAGAAATGGTGTTATAATGGATTAGCCTTGTCGCTAGAAGTGTGAATACTATGGTCCATGGCTTGAAAAATTTCACACAAATTACAATGTTTGGTTGCTTGTCAATATTAGAATTGCATATTTTTGACTGGTATTTAAAATCAGTGGTCTTGTGAATACATATAGGAAACAAGGCGTTTGTCGTTTATAGCAATGAATCGTCCATAAAAAAAGTTTTTCATTCTTTAAGTTTTCATGGATTTTACTTGGCATCAGAGACGGATTGGGGGGGGGGAGGGGTCCGCGTAAAAAATGCGACGTAAAAACTCAGTTTTGTACTAGCACGCCCAAAACCTCCCCCAACAGTTTGTCTTCCTTCATTTTATGTATAAAATTTGATAAGATAGTGTCTTTGGTCCCCCCATAAGCTAATAAATCTTGATGGTCCCCCAAATATATTCATAAACCTCATATATTTTTGGATTTCATACACATTAATCCTTCATATTGTTCTTGAAAACCTTGAATTTCGCATGTATTTTTGTCTTCAAAAAATTTGATCCAAGTTAAGCCCCTCTATATTTTTTTCTGGTTCTGTCCCTGCTGGGCATGTTTGCTTGTGACCTAAGGTTTTGTATTTTCATCTCCATTTTCCAATTTTACTTATCGACATTACAGTTCTGTATTTTCTTTCAGGTACTTGCAAGTTGCAAACTTCACGATTTCTGAAAGATATCCTTAAGTACCTCCAAGAGGGTGAACTGTGCTTACTTTCCAAATTTGTCTTACATAAAGCCATTTATTCCCAAGTTGCTTTTTTATCTTTTTAAGTTGCATGACTACATAAGCTCGCCCGGGTTCGTTAGACTATTTGGAAATTTTTCCAAAAAATTTTTGTTTCCTTTTTGCTTTCTTTGTTTTTGTCTCTTGCCATTTCAGTGAAAAGATATTATGCTGCATATGTAGGTAGACATTGTCTTAACTTGGCTTACTATATAAATGAACTTCTGGTTTTAATTTTGGGCTGGGAATATGTGCCATTATATTGAGAAATTACTACCTCCATCTCAATTTTAGTCATGTTTGACTTTTTTGTGGACAAAGTGACTAAAGTTTGACTTAAAATTATAAATTATCTACTTCTATATATTAAAGCCCGTCTAGGGGCAAATTGAGATAAAAAAAACTACCTGTGAAATGGCATTTTTAACCCTATAGTTCTCAGAATATCAAGAAGGCCATCCGCTATTACAAAACACAAACAATTGTATGTTCGAAGAAAGAATCGACTTCTTCTCTTGTGTGGTGGTCTCAGTTAGCCCGCACGTAAAACCTACAGTTGAATTCCTGGATTGATGAACTACAGTTGGATAATCTGAGGTCCCGGGGTGATTTAGGTATTCGTACTGTTTGGAGGGTCATCTGAATTGATAAATTATCCATACGTCCGTTGATTTTGTGCAAGAGGGCATATGAGGAAGGAGAGAGATCCTTGACCATTGCCAAAGGTTAGGGGCACGATTTTTGTGAATTGTGTTTCTGAATATTATTTCCGTCTATTTGTTGCCTCTGTGTGTTTGGTTGTCCCTAATTGTTATAGTATATAATTACACACAAGATACAAAGACAATGGTGATAGGGCTGGAGCAAGGTTAGATCTTGCAATCTTGTGTTAGCCTCCTTCACGTGATAAATTATGCTTATTAGTTTTTTTTAATCATTTTTAACAAATGATTGTGCTCCATTTTGTTCTTTTTCTTGGGTTGTGTTGTTGCATTTTGTTTGATGGTAATCCCTTGGATGATGGATCAATTCAATATTTTTGAACATCATGTCATCATCAAGTGGGCGATGTAATAGCAATACAAATAATAAGTACGGTGTTGAATCATGGTCAAAAGCTTATAAATTTCTATTTTTCTGCTAGTGTTGTAGTTTGTGTCCACCTTTTTTTTACTGCCAGTACAACTTATCATTGCTGGAAATTATACACTAAATTTTAAGACATATAGTAGTCCAATGATTGCAAGATAATCCATCATTAATATAAATCAGACACTGACCTTTGGATGTATGTAATCACGTTGTGAATAGATTTAATGGCTGAAAAATCTAGCCACTTCTTCCATTTTATAAGGTATAAGAATCTATTCAGGTTCAAGTTTATAACATACCAGCGTAAAAGCTGGTTGTGTTATATGTTTGTATACTGGTGTGAGTTGAAGGCATCAGCTTGGTACTTTTAAATTTATCTTTCGATATTTTGCGACTTATAAGATTGTGATTGACTTTGTACCATGTATGTTATGTTGTTTCGTGTGAGGTGATTTTCCTTTAATTTTTTTATTTTCTTGTGCTACTTTTTTGTCAATTGCATCTTTATGGCCATTTAGGTCTCCATGAATTTGCTTGGACTTAATTAGACAGTAATGTATTGGCTTTGTCATGTAACGATTGATCATGATTGAAGTTGCTTGGGGATTTTGTGATTATGGGTACCTATAACATTTGGCAGGGCACATATAGTTTTAAGAAGTGAAACTTTTTTAAGTATGGCAAAATTAAACGTTTAAATCTATATCCCTATTTCATAAACAGGAAGTGCACTTCTTGTAGTGGACGAACAAATTTTTAATTTGGAATTGAGTATCGAGGGTTGGAGAATCGGAGCTTCGTTTGGAGGATCAGCTAAATTGATTAATTGTTCACCTGTCTGTTGCTTTTGGTCATTTGATTACGAGCGGGAGGCATAGGAGGAAAGAGAACAACATACTTGCCCATTGTCTGAATTGTCAGAGGTTAGTGTTTCGTCATTTTTCTAATCTTATAGTCTTCCATTAATGCTCATGGTAACTACTCTTCTCGTATTAAAGGTATAAATCTGTTGAACATGATTTATTCTTATATTCGTACATAAGCTAAAAAATGTGAAATGTCTTGTGTTTACCTGTTACCTGCAGCTTCTTTTAATATAATTATTTGAAGTCTGGTCACTTCATCTAGCCTGAAAAATCACTATAATATTTCTTGTTAAAACAGCTGCAGCAAACCTATGGGAATTTCTGTAGACTACCATCAAAATCGGTATATAGACGGCTCAGCACGGGGGACCAAAGAAAATTTTATTTCTCAATAAAAGATATAACGGAATCCCTAGACTATGGCCATCTAAAGGTAATTCTCAGTTCTCACAGCAATTATATGCATCAAATTTTATATTATGGTCTTTTAGTGAGATTTTTCCTAACAATTGCACTGGATACCCGTTCCAACTTTTCATCCATTCTCTTTTGTGTCTGCTATTACTTTGGATTATTCTTATGCTAATATAAAGTGTTAATTGTTCTTAATCCCTGGGATCGGAAAGAATGGGAACTACACTAAACCTTCCGAATTATTAACAACTTATTCAGTGACCCATATGTATACATAAATATATAGAATAGTAAATAGTTCACATGCATCACATAGTTTTTCTATGTTTTTACAAGTGGAGGAAATATATAACTGCAACTTTTGTAGATATCATTCACCATATTACCTGACAAATGCATTTGTGTAATGTTGAAGTTAAAGGAATAAGCTCACACGTAAATAGAGTGTTACCACAATTTACTTGCTTAACTTCCTACCTAAGAATCATAAATGGAAAAGATCCAATGTTGAAATTTATAATAATAAAAATTTTAAATTTTTTCTCAAAATATTATCGAACAAGATTTATTTTTGTTATCTATTTAGGTCATTTTGCGGAGAGGATCGCTATTCAAATATTTAATAGTGGCATTTGTTTATAAAATTGTATCGAATTTTGCTATCCATCTTGGTATAGGTCATGTGATAGTAGTATGTATAATGTATAGAGTATCATTTCTGTGGAGTAAGTGAAGCACTTCATTTTCATTTTGTTTAATTGTAATGTTGAACTATTACAAATCTTCTTTTCTCCCATATTTCAGTATATACATATATAAATGTAATTATATTTTGCGTATTTACAACTTATGGATATGGATATATATATTAACCAGAATACCAAGGTTACACAAATCCTTTTCTTTATAAATCTCTTTTTATGGTGAGTTGGAGTTACTATAGTAGTCGGGGCCATTTCTAAGCTACATGTATGTGGATGTATTCTTTTTTTTTTTTGCAAAACCGGACTTAAGTTACAAAATTATAAGAATGTAGTATATTATTATCTTTTAGCATGATCATCTTAAACATGATTTAATGGATGGATTTTTATTTTATTTTTGCTAAATAATTCTTGGGATACTTTTGATTATCAGTATGAGTCATATATATTGTTGTCCCAAGCTTGGTTTCTAGAAAGAAACATATAATGAGGTAGACTACAATAGCAATATATGACTGAGTCTGAAGAGAGCCTTACAGAGAATGATTACTTTGCTGCCAGTAACTCCTATATATTTATATGCGAGTGGGCGTGCATGCGCTGCATTTAAATGTTCACATAAGAAATTAGATTTAGAGGAGTTATCAATAAATGAAATCTTGAATGCATTTCTTAAAATCTTAGTGTTCAATATGCTGCATGTGGTAGCAATATACAAACCCAAGTTCTCTTGCCCATGGCAGGCACATAATAATATCAATTACGAAGACACCTGAAGTTAAGGCCTGAAGTTAAGGCCTCAGAACTTTGTCGACACAAACCAGCAGTGTTTCTCAACCTTCGCATGCATGGGTAAATACTCCTATTCTTATTATGTATTATGTTCATATTCTGCGTTACGTTTATATGGTTGTCTTTATCGTGTTGTCGAGACCAAGTAAGCATCGTCAATATCATACAAGCAAATTGCTTATATAATTAGCAATTTTAGAAGTCCTTAAAAGAAAAATGCCTTTTGGTCAATCAGCACTGCTACTAAAAAGTTGGAACCTAGGCGTCATAAAACAACATTATACATCTTTGTTAAGGTATACATGGCTTTGTTAATTTATCAAGTAACAAAATTTGTATATATATAAAACACAATCATCCATAGAGTAGTTTTCTTGTGGAAACCATGGCAATACAATTGATGATCGAGAACCTACATTATATCTCCAAGATTAAACATATGTTACGGATTACATCAGTCATTTTTTCCTTTCAATTTGAAATTGAACACAACTTAACTATGACATCTCTTGAAACGGCAAAAATGAATACTCTCCAGAAAAAACTATTCCTTTGCTTTACAAGTTACTACACAATGTTAATATTCTAGATGAGCGCAATTAACACCAGACAACTATTCAAAAAGCAGTTAAATTCGGTGACAATTGAAAAGTCAACTGTATCAAAAGAAGAGGTTTCACCTTAATCTTTGTGCTAGAACTAAAATTTGATATATAAATATATATATATATATATATATATATATATATATATATATATATATATATATATATATATATATATATATATATATATATATATATAATTCATTTGAGCAAAGGGATACACTTAGGTAAGTCCACATTATCATTGAAGTTCAACTGACCAAAGGTGGTCAATTTAGCTATCTTAGAGTGTCTTATTCTTTTATTTTATGTGTTAATATGGTGGTTCATCTTCCTACATCCGCACATTATTTTTTTTTCTTATTTTTTATAGATGTTGTATTTATGCGATGAATGAATTTGATTTTTTTTTAGGATGGGTTATGATGCAAGTTGGGGTATTAATATAAATGGGATTGTGTTGATTTATTTAGCGAAGTTGGTTTGTTTAATATAAATCGTTGTTTTTTCTGGTAAAGCACTTATTTGCTTATGAAATGGTCAAATGAGATTGTGTTGATTTGTCAAGTTGACTTGATCGAAATACGGTCACATTTGTTTTTCTTCCGGAAATAAGTACTTTTGTCGAAGAATAAGATTAACTTGGTGTTTAAGTAGTGGTTTATTAAGCCTCAAAAAGAAATTGGTTTATTATTGTATTTCATTAAGACGATTATTGGGAGTAATACTGTGCTTTTGCTTGGCGTTTATCAGTTTGTAAATGTAAATGTAAATGTGTATTTTATTCATAGATCAGTTTACAAAGCTGTATCGTGATAAAGTCTTTTCTTATATATGTGTAACGGAATTTGTAACAGATGTTTTTGTTTTTCTTAAGTTCTGGGGTGATTCTTGAAAGGTTTGAGTGTTGAATTATTAATCTTATATTTTGTTTCTATTCAGGACCTGCAAGGTGTATCATCAAATTAAAAACAAGCCATATCTCAAATCTCGGTATTGCCGTGGCGTGCCTGCTCCTAAGATTATGATCTATGATGTTGGAATGAAAAAGAATGGAGTTGATGAATTTCCTTTCTTTGTTCATTTGATCTCCTGGGAGAAGGAGAACGTCTCCAGTGAGGCATTGGACGCTGCTCGTATTGCTTGCAACAAGTACATGACCAAGTTTGCTGGTCAGGACACTTTCCATCTAAGAGTCAGGGTTCACCCATTCCATGTGATGCGTATCAATAAGATGTTGTCATGTGCTGGAGCTGATGGTATGAGGGGTGTTTCTGGGAAGCCACTGGGAACCTGCGCACAAGTCAATAATGATCAGGTGCTCCTCTCAGTCTGCTGCAAGGACACTAACAGTCCCCATGCCCAGGAGGCATTGCGTCGTGCTAAGTTCAAGTTTCCTGGATGTCAAAAGATCATTGCTAACAGGAAATGGTATGACTCTGAGAAGATCACATTGGTCTCTAATTGTTTATATCTATGATCAGTTAAATAAGTTAATTTATTGTTTTGTTATATTTTTTAGCAATACCCAATTTCTGTCGTAAAAATAGTCTACAAGTTGGAGAGGTGGAGATTAAGTTCTGCAAGTTACGTGGAGAGGTTTAAATAAGATCTGCAAGTGTGGTCATAGAATCGAAAGCTGATACCTTGATTTTGTTATTAGTTAAATGAAAGTTGGTCAACGTTACAGCTTTATATGGATGATATAAAAGAAAATATACTAACATTTTTTTGTGGAATTTCTTGAAAATGATCCTTTAACAACCTGTGACTTTATCAACTTGAGATTCACATTGGTTTTTTCGCTTTCAGTACTGATAATTGGGGCTCTTCTAATTATAATTATTTCCTAGGGCCTAGAGGTTGATCCACTATATTAAGATTCAACAATTGCATTCATTTAATAATCCTGATGAATATTTTCTTAGCATCTGTTATCTACCTTGTCCTACGCTCTCCCTATTCTTTTCTGGGTAGGGGTATCTTATATCCATTTCCAAGTTTTAATTTTAATTTTTTATTGTTACTTTTACTATCATGACATATACAGTCTACATCTCTGTTTTATGTTGACAATAGCTCGTACTAGCGGTACCAACTTATTTGATTTGTGTCAACAATAGATTTTTGTTGTTTACTTTGACTTATCTGTACTTAATAATATGATCCAGGTTAATAGTTCAGGAAGCTCATAAGACAAGAAGGAACAAGGATCATGTTAAGGTATTTCACAGCGCATCCGGATATTTTATTTACACAAAAGGCATTCCACACAAAATTTGTTTTGGTTTTCTTTTATACAACATGTAATGGTCTACACATTATAGATATTCAAACAGTACGTTGTAGTTTAGCAAAAATTTAAATAAATTATACTCTAGCGTAATCTTACTTACAAAATTATTCAATTTTACAGACCTGTGCCTCGCAACGCGACATTCATGTTTCAGATTGTTTCCGCTGATAAAACACACAGGTCCTACCTCATGAGCGCCTCACTGCTCAACTTACAATCTATAACTTAGAAAGCCAATATGCAAAAACAAATTTTGACATCTAAGTTCCGCTGCAAAGCCATCATCCTCGATATTCTAATTCGAGGCGGCCGCCATGATGGCTCCTGCTTTCGTTGCAAGGATTGTGTATGTGCAGAGGGCATCAACTACTACTGCGCCAAATGCGGACGTAACTACATAACCCCAATCAGCAGGTAACATTAATCCTACATTTTCCGACATACAACTCCCATTTTGACAATAAACCTCTAATAAGTCCCACCCCCAAAACCATAATTCTTCAAACAGGTCCAGTTTTCTGCTGCTTGTCGTTGACCACACTGGAAATACAAAGTTCACGCTTGAGGCCCGCGAACTGCAACAACTCACTGGGCGCTCAAGAGATGATCTACTAAGCCGTGGGAAGCTGGTCTGCATTTTGTTCATTAATATCCTAATATCCTAAACAACGGTGGAAATACTACATTTCTCCCAGATTATTCTTCATCACCGTGTCAATTACATGGACCAGAAGCTGGATGCCTACTTTGCAATTGTCTTACAAAATACAAAATATGTAATTTAGAGTAAAATAGTCTATACTCTTACTACAATCTGAGCATTACAATTACGCAATAAAATCATTGAAAACATAGCTAAATTCCGCTCTATAACAGGCACGTGCCTTGCACGGGCTGTTACGCTAGTATAATATTAAATTCTATGTTATATAAGAATTTAGTTCTATTTGAGATATGACTTTATTGGTGAAACAAAAAAAATGGAACCAAATTTGGTACCATTGGGCTTAGCTTATTGATAAAGGTTATAGATAGATATGTGATATATGACTTTAGTTCTATTAATAAAGGTTGTAGATACTATAATATTAATAATATTATTATAATTTTGACTTATTATTATTTAAAATAACTAAGTACCCTAAATTCTATTACTGATAATATATTTTATATTAAAAAATAATATTAAATTCTATGTGATATACGACTTTAGTTCTATGTGAGATAGGACTCCAGGGGTGAAACCAAAAAAGGATGGAACCAAATTTGGTACCATATAAAAAAGGGGTTTCGCTTATTAATAAAGTTTATAGATGACAAACATACATTAATATCTAATGATCGTAAGACCCTTGTTTAAATTTTACACTTTAAATTGTCTAGATTATTCAATTGTTTATTTTGTTACAAGTGGATGTGACCTGTAAGTGTTTTTTGTAGCTCTAATTTGGCAATGACGAGCAGCCAACACGAGATACAATTGCAATTCTATGTGTCAATTGATTACGATGAACCACACGTTTTCAATAAAATTAACCTTTATTTTATTGCTTAATTAAAGATATACTTACTATGCAATTTAAATTGGTCAAAATTAGTTTTTGTCCACCACCCAGCTAACATGTGAACTTATGTTCCCACATGTATCTTCAAGTCTTCTTAAAGTATCATGAGATAAGGCCTCTTGTTGATATGATGAGAGGAGTAGAGGAGTTCTCTCCTTTTGTCTGTCTACTTTTTTAGTATGAGGAGAGGAGTCCTCTCCTATCATATAAGTCTTTCTTTTTTTTAGTATAGGAGATGAGTCTTCTCTTCTTGCCTGGGTTCTTACTAATATGATGGGAGAAGGCCTTTATACGAATACGATGGGAGGAGTCCTCTCTATTAATATGAATGGAGGAGTCCTCTCTACTGATATGAGGAGAGGAGTCCACTCTGCTGATATGAGGGGAGGAGTCCTCTCTGCTGATATGAGGTGGATGAGTCCTCTCTGCTGATATGAGGTGGAGGAGTCCTATCTGCTGATATGAGGTGGAGGAGTCCTCTCTGCTGATATGAGGTGGATGAGTCCTCTTTATTAATAAGAGTGGAGGAGTCCTCTCCTCTCGTCTAACTCCTTGATAATTTGATGAGAGGAGTCATCTCCTCCTTCCTAACTCTTTGTCAATATAGAAGTAGGAGAGTTGCACAATATTTCTGGACCACTAACCATGAGCCCAATATTTTCATCAATTCTCGTAATGGGTCTATTTAGAGGTCATGATCATATTTGGGCATAAAAATGCACATTAGAGATTCGCTTGAGTGCATCAGTATTGGAGGGCGTGCCCTGAGAGGGAGGCGCGACTATAACGAAAGCTCGATCACCGATCTTCAAGTAATAAAAATCCTTATGAGAATTTGTCAAATAATCCACATGAGTCTTATGAGGTCGAATGAGTTGAATTCAAAGTGTCAAAGGTTGGATCTATTGAAGTTCAGAAGGAGGAGCTAGCCCAGCAAAACAAAGATGAAGAAGTTGACAAAATCTCGTAGGCAGAGAGGACGCGTCATGACAATGGAGGTGATCTTTCCACCAGCAACACAAAGGCAATTTCTTCAGCAACCGCTCTGTAACTCTACTCATACTGCTTGTTTATCTTCACAGACAAGTACGTTGATGAGGTCAAGGCTCACCCTTCCTACCAATTTTGTTATATGTACATTCTTCACATTGTCTCTTGTCAAGGAATACTTGGAAAAAATATATTAACCGGTGGCGACGGTATCTCATTCTTCAGAGGGTGCGCCCTAAAGGGGCTGCCATGTCTTCTTATTTCATTTAATCGATGGAAAGCATTTTGGAAGAACATCTATCTTTCAAGGAACAGTTGCAGAGAACACTTCTCAACCTTGTATGTCTGAGGGCGCGCCCTGATGATAAAACACATCTACTCCTCTTGCTGATGACACTCAGGGCGCGTCCTGAGGCTTGATATGATCTTTATTTCTTTTACTAAGTCTTCTGGTCATTTTTAAGGTGCAGGTCCTCACTTCTAAGCTTTGCAAGTTGTACTTGATTTGACTATGATTTTGGTAACTCTACGGGATATGTTTCCTGGATTTATGTTCTCGTAATATGTCTTCTTGATTATCATACTTGCATGTTTACAAGGAAGAGTTCCGCATCTCACCATCTAACTGTGAGCGCGTCGTCCTATAGGGCGCGTCACCCTAGAGAGCGCGCCCTATAAACAAACCATTTCAAAAGTTTTAAAATTTCATTATCTCAACTAGGACTAGGGAAAGTATATATGGACTACCCCTAGACTAGGAGGTAATCATCGCCTTACTGAAATTACGCCATCAAACGCTTGCATGACTATTCGGGGGCCTCAACCTCAAAAGTTTTATTAAAACTTTAGGGGACATTCTCCGGTCACAGAATACTTCGAATCTCAACCCACGAAGGGGCATCTCAATATGAGGCATCATATGAATGGCATCTTTCGAAGAGGCATCCTGCGAAGTGTTAGTGCCTATGCCCTAGAGACAATACTATAATGTTCTTAGGGAAGACATTTTGATTATTAATAAATATGTTATATGGATTTTCTTTCAATTATTTATTATGTCTTTATTAACTGCGATATAAATATTAGAATAATAAATGTCCTTGGAATATAAGCATGAATTCTATATCTCTAAGTATGTGACTTAGAAATGAGATTATATGAGTAGTGTTTATAATCCTAAAAGATCCCTAGTCGAGTATTATTATTTGAGGACAATAATAATGCATTAAGACTAGTATGTTTGTTGACTGATGACCACATCTCATTGGTCATAAGTATGGTGATACTAAAGTCAAAGACATAAGTGCATGTTAGCAGAACATGGCACTGGATAGACCCACCGTGTGAATTCTTCATGGTAAATGTTATCAAGTGTCATAAGAAATTCTCACAATGATAATGGTGTAATGATCCTTAGACTTGAAATCATTATATTTCTATATGAGAATTAATATACTTTGATTCTACTCAAAGTTACCTTTGATCGGGTAATTATAAAGGTGGACATTGAGTATATTATGAATCATATGAGAAATATGAATGATAGATATAGGATTAAACCCTCCTATTTTAGGAGTGATATTATTGGCCTCTTGATTGAGTGAGACTATGAAATGCATGGCCATGCTCAAATTGTGATTTGTTTAATAGTCTACTCATCGATCAAGTAAACCGGGATTAAATGTTGAAGAGGATGACATGAACCATGCCTCGAGTTTAATCTATAATATAAGGTTAAAAGGATTATATTACATGGAACATTATTCATTAAAGGTTTAATTGGATCACCAATTATTATTATTACTTGGGTAGCAATGATGTATTACTAGATGCCGCTCATTGTTTATAATTTTATTATTATATATTAAAATGATTGCCAACGTAATAATAACCTAAAGGGTCACACACATAGAACGTTTTAAATGGAGCTTTATTTAAATTGCGAATTTAAATAAATTATTATTATTATATTGAATTATTGAATTAATTAAGTGGGACTTGATTAATTAAACAATAATTCGAATTTAATAATAATACAACCAATAATCGGACTGGGTTTTGGAAGCCCAATCAGATTAGGGTTCAGCCCACTCTTCTCTCCCTATAAATACATAAGAATGTATTATTTTTAGGGTTTAATATATTCAGAATTTTTAGAAAAAAAAAACCCTAGCCGCTCTACATCAAGGAGAGACTAGAGAGAGAGAGAGAGAGAGAGAGAGAGAGAGAGAGAGAGAGAGAGAGAGAGAGAGAGAGAGAGATTCGAGGCTGCTTATTGGCTAGTACCAAACTCCGGTGATCGTTGGACGATCGGGCGTTCGTGTGGACTAATTAGAGACATATATCGCAAGGCGGGATACGTGGTGATCATATCAAAGGACCTCCATTAGTCAGTCGTTTGTAAAGCTTCAAAAGGTAAACGATTCTATTCACGAATTAAATATCGTTTTTCGCATGGATCCTGCGGAGGGTTTCGTTAATTTTTCTGTTTTACGCGTTTTTCCGTTGCATTTTCATGCCCGAAACCCTTTCAATGGCATCAGAGCTACTTGCGAAAAGTGTTTAATTCGTTTATATGTTTACTGTTTTGATGATAAAAGCATGTTTGCGACTATCATGATTGATGCGTTGTTTTTATGAAAACATGAATATTGTATTGATGTATATACATAAATTGTATAATAATGATGATTGAGATGATCATATGATGATAATATAATCTGTATGTATACTGATATATACATGATATATTTTTGTTCTTGTTATGAGAATCGTATTCGATACGATTTCTGATTGGCTGCGCAGATTTGGTGAAATTTGCATACTGTATCATAACTTCGGCGAAAATACCTTTTCGGAAAGGGAAACGGGCGTCTGAACAATACTGACAAGTCACTCGTTCATCTGTAAGGCGTTTGACGTCGTTTACTGTCTGTAAACAGCGATTTATTGTTTTCATAATTCTAATTTTAATTTTCTGATTTACACTTTATTTGATTTTGTGATTGGATCATGAAAAATATGATATGGTGTGATATGTTGATGCAATATGAGATGTTCTTAACTGTTAATTGAGCATGGTGTATGGTTATGGCCCTAATACCCATAGGTTAGTGGTTTTTGATTATGGTTTTGGTTTTAAATACGACTTGCATGTCGTTCATTCTTGTAATGATTAAATCTCGAATGTAACTCGAGTTTCTCTTGTTAGTTTATTAGATTAGCTTTTTCATATTATGTAATGTAATTGAAGACATAGAGACATAAAGATATGAAGACATGGACGCATACCAAGGAGCGATCAAATGAGTCATTACAAGGAAGCATGAAGACATGTATTATTATTATGTTGTATTTCATACCACCATAGTTTGACCATGATTTTTCCTTTAGCATGGAAAAATCGCATAGGATTGGGCCATAACCAAGCACGTTTACTTTACGCACTTTACATATATGATGCATGTAATGACAATATGTATGCGAAGCTATAATGATTGTATGTATTAGATACATCACCCATGCCATGCCTGCTAAACAAGATAAAATCTGTAACGATTCAAGATTTTAAAATTGAACAAAACGAACATGAGATTCCTGTGTTTATGAAACACGGAAATAAGTATGAATTTTCAATTTTTTGATATGGGGCGATTTTGACAAAAATACAAGCAGCACTTGTAAGAAAGGCGGATTTTAAGTGAGACCACTGTGACTCCTCCGTTGGACTGGAAATCAAACCATTGATGAATTTTGAATTGAAGTACTTAGTTCAAGGAAAAATTGGGAATCTCTTGATGATGGGATCGTGGTCGTTTTAATAAAAAAATCCCTAAATTTAAAATATTAAGTCACTTAGATGCCTTCCAATGGGCAACACTCGTCAAGACCTAGATCGAGAAAGAGTGGGTTCGCCAAAGCGAAGCACTCCAATCTATCGTGGTAAGGCGCGATGAAGTAAATGTGATACTTAACTGTTAGACCATTGGGTTAGACTTAACTAAGTTACCACAATAGGATTGTGAACTTAGAGGCATGGGGTTTGGTATGATTTATTGGATAAATGTGGACAGATGTTGTTCTACCAGACTTTCCAAGAGTTGTCTACCTAAATAAATCATGTTTTGGGAGTAAAGCCAAAGCTGACCTTAAGCATGACGAAATATGGATCTTGGCTCACTAGAAGGATTTAGAGTAATGCCTTCCGAATTAATAGTTAGGGCTATTGATTTGATAAAAATAGTGGGAGATATATATTGTGAATATATATGGATAATCACTTGAACATAATTTAATAAATCTACAACTAACTTATTTTATGCATTTTAACATTGTAGATATCTAAATGACACACTCAAACAATTTCTTTGTGCGATCAGTCCTTGAGAAGGAAAAGCTGACAGGAACCAACTTCCTTGATTGGCAAAGGAATTTGAGGATTGTCCTCAGGCAGGAGCGAAAGCTTTATGTCCTTGATATTCCTCACCCTGGACCTCTTGCTGCTGAAGCAACCGAGGCTCAACAAAATGCTTATCAGAAGCATCTTGATGATTCTACGGATGTCTGTTGTTTGATGCTAGCGACTATGAGTCCTGAGCTTCAGAAACAACATGAGCGTATGGACTCTTATGACATGATAGAGCACCTCAAAAGGATGTTTGAGGGTCAAGCTCGTCAAGAGAGGTTTGATATAAGCAAAGCGTTGTATGCATGTAAACAGGGAGATCGTGACCCGGTTGGACCGCATGTTCTAAAGATGATAGGGTATTTGGAAACCCTTGAGAATTTGGGTTACCCGGTTTTACCGGAACACCAAGCAGATTTGATCTTGCAGTCTTTGAACAGCAACTACACTCAATTTGTTATAAAGTATATTATGAGTGAGATAGACAAAACACCTACCGAACTATTGGCATTATTGAGGACTGCTGAGACCAATATGTCAAAGGCTAACCCTGCTCCCATAATGATGGTGAATAAAGGGAATGCCAAAGGAAAGGGGAAATGGAAAGGCAAGAAGAAGATTGGATCTAAATCTGCTAATCCGAAGCCTGCTTTCAAAAAGGCTTTGAAGCCTACTGGAGGTGTTGCAAAAGGTGCTGCAAAGGGTGATGTATGTCACTTTTACAAGAAGCCGGGTCATTGGAAGCATAATTGTCAAGCTTATTTGGAGGATCTGAACCTGAAGGGAATGAAGTCTGTGAAGATTTTTGATTCAGGTATGTATGTTATAGAAGTCAATTTGTCTACTTCTACATCATGCGTATTGGATACTGGATGTGGTTCTCACATTTGTATAAATGTGCAGGAACTGCGAAGGAGTAGGACTTTGGCGAAAGGAGAAGTCGACCTACGCGTTGGCAATGGAGCAAAGGTTGCTGCTTTGGCTATAGGGACTTATAATTTATCGTTGCCCACTGGGCTTATTTTAGAACTTGAAAACTGTTTTTACGTGCCTGCGATTTGTAGAAACATTATTTTTGTTTCTTGTTTGGACAAGAAAGGTTTCTCCTTTACAATTCAGAACAATAGTTGTTCCTTCGGTTTGAATAATGTTACCTATGGGGTTGCATGTTTATTTAATGGTTTATATGTTCTTGATCTTGATATTCTTGTCTATAATGTAATTAATAAACGTATTAAGGCTAATGAATCAAATCAAACATACCTTTGGCATTGTCGTTTAGGCCATATAAATGAGAAACGCATTTCCAAGTTACATAAGGATGGATACTTGGATAAGTTTGATTTTGAATCATACGAAGAATGCGAACCTTGTCTCATTGGAAAAATGACTAACTTAAAGGAGTGTGGTATTGTATCACAGCTCAGACCTCCTGGAACACCACAGTGGAATGGTGTATCTGAAAGGAGAAATCGTACCTTGTTGGACATGGTGCGGTCGATGATGAGTCTAGCGGATCTTCCAATTAGTTTCTGGGGTTATGCTCTAGAAACGGCTGCACACACACTTAACCGAGTTCCTACTAAATTGGTTCAAACTACACCATATGAGATATGGACTGAGAAACGTCATAGCATGTCCTTTTTGAAAGTATGGGGATGCGAAGCGTTTGTGAAACGTTTACTCACTGACAAGCTATGACCGAAATCAGACAAATGTAATTTTGTGGGATACCCAAAAGAAACTAAAGGGTATTATTTCTATAATCATACCGAGAGCAAAGTGTTTGTTGCTCGAACTGTTGTATTTCTTGAAAGAGAACTGTTCTCTAAGAAAAACAGTGGGAGTATGATAGATCTCGATGAAGTTCGAGAACCACAGAATGACATTGAACCAGAGTTGGAACATGAGCACGAAGTACATGAAAATGTTACTGCTCAAGAAACACCGGTTGTTCGTAGATCTGGTAGGATTCTCCACGAGCCTGAGAGATATTATGGATTTCTCTTAACTCAGACTGGCGATGTAATGCTTATGGATGAAGATGAGCCTCTTACCTATCAGGATGCTATGAATAGTCCAGATTCTGAGAGATGGCTGGAAGCTATGAAATCTGAGATGGATTCCATGTATGAAAACAAAGTATGGACTTTGGTTGAACCACCTAAAGGGGTAAAACCTATTGGGTTCAAATGGGTTTTCAAGAAGAAAACATACATGGATGGTATTGTAACGACCTACAAAGCAAGACTAGTGGCGAAAGGTTTCAAACAAATTCATGGTATTGACTATGATGAAACTTTCTCACCAGTAGCTATGGTCAAGTCCATCAGGATTTTGCTTGCGATGGCAGCTTACTATGACTATGAAATCTGGCAAATGGATGTAAAAACCGCTTTCTTAAATGGGAGCTTAAAAGAGGATGTGTATATGATACAACCAGAAGGTTTTGTCGATCCGAGATTTGCTAGAATGGTCTGTAAGCTACTACGATCTATTTATGGATTGAAGCAGGCCTCAAGGAGTTGGAACATTCGTTTTGATATAACAGTCAAAGAGTTTGGCTTTATTCAAAATGGAGACGAGCCTTGTGTATACAAGAAGGTTAGTGGGAGCAAAGTAGCATTCCTAGTATTATATGTTGATGATATATTACTAATAGGGAATGACATACCTTCTCTTCAGGCTGTTAAGACTTGGTTGGGAAAAAGTTTCTCAATGAAAGACTTAGGCAATGCTACCTATATATTAGGGATCAAGATCTATAGACATAGATCTAGAAGATTAATCGGCTTAAGTCATAGTACATACATTGACAAAGTATTGCATCGTTTTCGGATGCAAGAGGCAAAGAGGGGATTTGTCCCTGTGTCTCATGGGATAGTGATCTCAAAAGAAAACTGTCCTAAATCATTAGATGATAAGGAACGTATGAAAAAGGTACCATATGCTTCTGCAATTGGTTCAATAATGTATGCAATGATATGTACTCGACATGATGTTTCGTATGCTTTGAGCATGACGAGCAGATACCAGTCTAATCCAGGTGAAGGTCACTGGACGGCAGTCAAGAATATTCTTAAGTACCTCAAGAGAACTAAAGATTCATTCTTGGTATATGGAGGAGATGAGAAGCTAGTTGTAAGAGGTTACACTGATGCTAGTTTCCAAACAGACAGAGACGATACTGTGTCTCAATCTGGGTTTGTGTTTTGTCTAAATGGAGGTGCTGTAAGCTGGAAGAGTTCGAAGCAAGAGACAGTAGCTGATTCTACAATGGAAGCTGAGTATATTGCTGCCAGTGAAGCGGCCAAAGAGGCTGTTTGGCTTCGGAAATTTATTGAGGGACTTGAAGTAGTTCCATCGATCGTAGATCCAATTGATCTTTATTGCGATAACAATGGAGCTATTGCGCAGGCTAAGGAACCAAGGTTCCATTCCCGAGCAAAGCATATACTTAGACGATATCATCTACTTCGAGAGATTATAAGGAGGGGAGATATACATATATGTAAAGTGCATACTAATGATAACGTTGCAGACCCACTGACTAAGGCTTTGCCGCAGCAGAAGCACGAAGGTCACACTAGTTCCATGGGTATTAGATACATGGGTGATTGGCTCTAGTGCAAGTGGGAGATTGTTAGTGCTTGTGCCCTAGAGACAATACTATAATGTTCTTAGGGAAGACATTTTGATTATTAATAAATATGTTATATGGATTTTCTTTCAATTATTTATTATGTCTTTATTAACTATGATATAAATATTAGAATAATAAATGTCCTTGGAATATAAGCATGAATTCTATATCTCTAAGTATGTGACTTAGAAATGAGATTATATGAGTAGTGTTTATAATCCTAAAAGATCCCTAGTCGAGTATTATTATTTGAGGACAATAATAATGCATTAAGACTAGTATGTTTGTTGACTGATGACCATATCTCATTGGTCATAAGTATGGTGATACTAAAGTCAAAGACATAAGTGCATGTTAGCAGAACATGGCACTGGATAGACCCACCGTGTGAATTCTTCATGGTAAATGTTATCAAGTGTCATAAGCAATTCTCACAATGATAATGGTGTAATGATCCTTAGACTTGAAATCATTATATTTCTATATGAGAATTAATATACTTTGATTCTACTCAAAGTTACCTTTGACCGGGTAATGATAAAGGTGGACATTGGGTATATTATGAATCATATGAGAAATATGAATGATAGATATAGGATTTAACCCTCCTATTTTAGGAGTGATATTATTGGCCTCTTGATTGAGTGAGACTATGAAATGCATGGCCATGCTCAAATTGTGATTTGTTTAATAGTCTACTCATCGATCAAGTAAACCGGGATTAAATGTTGAAGAGGATGACATGAACCATGCCTCGAGTTTAATCTATAATATAAGGTTAAAAGGATTATATTACATGGAACATTATTCATTAAAGGTTTAATTGGATCACCAATTATTATTATTACTTGGGTAGCAATGATGTATTACTAGATGCCTCTCATTGTTTATAATTTTATTATTATATATTAAAATGATTGCCAACGTAATAATAACCTAAAGGGTCACACACATAGAACGTTTTAAATGGAGCTTTATTTAAATTACGAATTTAAATAAATTATTATTATTATATTGAATTATTGAATTAATTAAGTGGGACTTGATTAATTAAACAATAATTCGAATTTAATAATAATACAACCAATAATCGGACTGGGTTTTGGAAGCCCAATCAGATTAGGGTTCAGCCCACTCTTCTCTCCCTATAAATACATAAGGATGTATTATTTTTAGGGTTTAATATATTCAGAATTTTTAGAAAAAAAAAACCCTAGCCGCTCTACATCAAGGAGAGACTAGAGAGAGAGAGAGATTCGAGGCTGCTTCTTGGCTAGTACCAAACTCCGGTGATCGTTGGACGATCGGGCGTTCGTGTGGACTAATTAGAGACGTATATCGCAAGGCGGGATACGTGGTGATCATATCAAAGGACCTCCATTAGTCAGTCGTTCGTAAAGCTTCAAAAGGTAAACGATTCTATTCACGAATTAAATATCGTTTTTCGCATGGATCCTGCGGAGGGTTTCGTTAATTTTTCTGTTTTACGCGTTTTTCCGTTGCGTTTTCATGCCCGAAACCCTTTCACGAAGGGCATCTCACGAAGAGGCATCCTATGAAGGGCATCTCTCAAAGAGGAATCTGTTAGAGGGGAATATTAGTCACCGCTATCTTCTATATAATTTATCCTTTGGAAGTCATTCATCAGACTAGCCTAGGGCCGCACCTTAGCGCCTCTGTTCGGCGAAGGGGCACACAATAGGCGTCAATTATATCTTCAAACATCTTCTCACGAAGAGACATAAAAAGAGCCGAGAGATGTATTAGTACTACCCCCCAGCATCATAATATCATTCCTTAAATGAGCATCTCTTAAAGATGCATCTCATATAGAGGCATTCTTCTGTGGAGGGGCTCACCCATGACCTTGGGGTTGCATCTTGCTGGTCAGGAGCACATCCTAAGGTCCATGGGGCCTCTACTCCAAATACTTTTCTTCTTGCTGAAAATAACTTGACTTGTACAATCATGCTTAAAGTCGAAGCCTTGGCATATGAGGCTGATACACTTGTGGCGCGCCTTGAAGGGCATGTCTTCTATTATTGAGGATGTGACGATGCGTTCTCTGAAGATAAAAGTCTTATCCTTCCACGGAGGGGCTCACTCATGTTCATGGGGCCTCGACATGTAATCAGGGGGCACCCTCTGTGGATCATGGGGTCGCTCTCCCATATCATCTATTGAACTGTCACGTGATGGGGCTCGCTCATTTCCATGGGGCCTCGACCTGTAATCAGGGGGCACTCACTATGGATCATGGGGCCACTCTCCCATACTATCGATTAAATTTTCACATGGAGGGGCTCGCTCATCTCCATGGGGCCTCGACATGTAATTCTTTCAAGAATAAGGGGGCGCACTCTGTGGATCACGGGACCGCTCTCCGATATTATCAATTGGTTGTCACATGAGGGGGCTCTCTCTTTGGATCTTGGGGCCTTGCCTCCCTATTATCTTCCTCTAAAAATCGATGGAGTTCATGTTAAGCAGTAGTTCTTTTTCCTGAGGGCACGCCATGGAGGAAGGACGTGTCCTGAAAGACCAGGAAGCCGCACATCGGAGTATCTTCGGAGTGCACGCCCTGAAGGAAGGACACACTTGAGAGACGACAAAGGGGCTCAAGTATTGGAGCTTGTCTGATCATTATTTATCTTCATTAGAATTGTTTGTAGACATTTTTCCATTGGACGCGTCCTCGGGGAGAAACGATCATTGGGACCTTTGACATGCTGAGAGGCCATCTTTGAAGTAGAGGACGCGTCCTTTCGGGTTGGGACGTATAGCTTGATAATTCTTGAATATTCTTCCAAGTAGGAATTTTTCACCTGTCAAAAAACTCAATAATCGAAAATTTCAAAAAGTACCTGGAGGACGCGTCCTAGAGGTGTGGACGTGAGCAACCGCCGAATCATCACAGAAGTTGTTGGAAACCATCTGATCCTCGAACATCACCTTTAGGGCACGCCCTAAGAGTTCTTGGGAATTTTCCTTCATCATCTTCTTCCTCCAACAATTCAGGGAACAAAGAGCAAAACAAAAACTAGTTAGGTGTTACCTTGAGGGCGCGTTCAGAAGATGATGACGTGCTCCCAATAATTGCGCCTTCTTTTTAGGATCTTTCTCGGAATCACCCCCCAGTATACATGGAAACTACCACCTTCAAGCATACATGGAAATATCCTTTAGATCTGAATCGCCTTGACACCTTCTTCTCCAGATCTTCTTCGAACCTCCAGTCAGGAATCATCGTCTTGAAATCACCATCTTTGGATCTTCCTCCTTGCCGCCAGCATGAAGTAGTACCCATGGCCATCCTCCGATTCTTTGCAAACCTTCTTCTAAGAACATTCATCATGATGAGATATCTCTTCCTCCTGAGATTATGATCTTGATCAGCACCCCTCCTTCTAGCGCCAATTTGTTAACGGAGGAATTTGGTATTAACAAAGTTTGAGGTTTTGTCGCCGGAATCAAGATCTATGGCGGTGGTTCTTCGCCGGAAAGTCGCTAGAGTGTGGTGGTTGTGATGAATTGGGGGCTGAGATTGCAAGGGTTTTCTTGGTGGTGGCTCGCTGAGCTCTTCGCTTTCAACCCCTTACAATGTGCCTACGTACCCTGTATTTATAGGGGATCAAGCCATACGTAGTTCTTGGAGAACAAGTAACCTATATGGGCTCGTTTCTGATTTTTGAGGCCCACTAAGATACTTGATCCATCTTCTGAAATTGGTCTTCAACTCGCTTTAGGAATGTCTAATGATGAGGCCTAGTCACAAAGGTCCAAGGCTCAACTACAGTCTAGGGACTTCATGGATACGACATAGACCCAACTTAGGAGGCGACACTAACTGCTACCAGTTGTCTCCCTGACCAAAGTAGCTGCAGGTATAGTCATGACTTACCCCAAATGTCAAACGCATCCTTGTCCCCCGAATGAGAAGCACCCACTAGATTGCACGACAAGTGATCCCAAGCGTTTGGGTGCAAAGTGCAGGATTACTCCAAAGTTCCCCAATGAGGACGCACCCATTGGGTACAGGAATAGAGCTCCCAAAGTACACACCAAGGTTCACCCCACATCCCCAATGAGAACGCGCCCATTGAATACAGGAGGAGACCTTCAATTATCAGACATATCCCTGGAGGCCTTCAACAACGGACATCCCCCTCATATGGCACATCCTACGAGAGAATTCTTCAATCATCAAGCAAACCCCTAGAGGCATTCAATCACAGACATCATCATCAGGCAAACCCCTGGAGGTCTTCAATCACGGACATCCCTCCTTTATGAGACATCCTAAGGGAGAAGTCTTCAATATCTTGTCATTATCAAGCCAATGGAGCCATCATTCACCACCAAGTAGCTACTTTAAACCAAGAGGACGCGCCCTCAAGGGGTGGACGACCAGAGGGTGCGCCCTCTCCCTTACTGAGGGCATGCCCTAAGCTTCCTTATGTCAATCCAATGTCAATGTAGCTCTTATTCTCTGTCAAATCATCCATTTATGTGAAATTGACAGTCACGCCAAGACGACGCGTCCTCAGGGGTTGGACAGCCAAAGGGGCGCGCTCTCTCCCTATGAGGACGAGCCATGAGTTTCCCTTGTACCAATTCAATCCCTAATTGCATCTTGGATATCCATAATTGATTATTATTTGACCCGAATTTACCCTAAAACCCAGTACCGAATTTTGGCTATAACACTTGTTAGAGCTGGATTGTATTTCGGCGCCATGTTTAAAGGTTTGCAGACTCTCAAGGCTAAAGGAGCCCTCTGTATCAATTATACCCTTAACTTCATCGGTGGTAGGGTTATAAAATGGGATATTAAATGAATCAATATCCGCTTCATTGAGAAATCCCTAAAACAATACATCATGTAGGAAATAGTTTAGAAATAATTTAAAGATATCAGAAAACCCCCCATTTAAAAAAAAATGAATGACTTGGTGGCCTCACGGGCATGAAGACTCCTCTTTCAAGGTTATGCATACCTTACTTGACATATCATGTAGGGACTCAGCTAGAAGTTCAAATAAAACGCAACAACCACTGTTGTGAAATCTGCACTGCTCCGACCTTGGAATACTAAAACCATGCAACCTTTTGTAGTTATTTCTCTAGATCGGAGACGTAAAAATGTTGAGAAATCTCTTGTATATTGATTCAAGTACGCTTGACAAATACCTGGAGGACTTTCTTCAGTCAGATGGATATGTCCTTTGTTATTCTCTAGTTTCTCAGGGACCTGAACAAATTATGGTCAGTCTATTTTCACCCGACCTTAATTAAAAAGAGAAATGCTAGATGTACGAAAATAGTTTCCACCATATATAGTTATATGTAGCAGATAATAGTTGGTTATGCCTATATGCATCCAGGTTTCAACTATGTATAAAACCTTCTTTTGAAAAACAAAATTCAAATTCAAAGTTCGGATGTCGGAACCAATGGTATATAACCTGAGAGAGCCAATGAACACTACTAGAGGAATGGAAAAAGTCAAAGCTTCTGGTAGGAAATAGTCGTGTGTAGAATGAACCTGGAACTCCGGATATAAAACACTGATCCTTACAAGTGTCTTCCTTTTCATCTGCAAGCCTTGAATAGAATGGTTGCACCATTTTGAAAGTTGTATTAAAATCGTTCCCCGGAAGATCATTCAAGAAAACTTGAAACTCGGGTACATCAAAACCTTTGTTTTGGCATGTTTGCATGAACAATGTCAATTATATTGTTAACAAGCAAGAGAGTGTTGGGCCCAGAAGAGCAAACCAAATCAGCTAGCTTAAAGCATTGCGGGAAACCATCGATGCCATAATCATTGATGGAGTCCTCTAAAACTTTACGCGAGTTCAATAACAAAGATTTCTGAAGATGAAATGTTTTCTTTCTTTAGATAAACCTTAACAACAATGTATTCAATACTCAATAGTGTGTGTGTGTGTGTGTGAAGAACGGATATATAGAGAATTTGGAAAGACCTGAATGCTTGAGTTCTTTGCATAACTAGATTCCTCATCCCCTGCATTCATGTGTAGAACATTTTCCAAAACCATATGTTACAAATGTTTCTTTTCGAAGTCTCTGTTTGTGTAATTACCAAAAAGAAAAATCTCTATTTGCGTGTATCTCTCTTTCTCCCTCTCAGACACGGCTACGTGCGAGAATCTATGAGCTCATTTGTAACATCCAAAGATATAACAAGTCTGAGACCTTAATTTAATACAAAAAAATTTTGTCTAAACTTAATAATCACTAGGAAATTAGCACGAGCCTTGATTTCTAGGAAATTAGGACATCTAGGATTTGTAAAACTAATAAGTTCATTATTTTTTCAACTAATTACGCTATACTGTATTAAATTATTAATATTATATTATTTACTAAATTTTTCCTATGACAACAACCTGGCAGTTAGCACCCTCCAAAAATGCTTATTTTGTTCACAATTTATTTGAAATAAGTAAACACTATTTTGGCGCATCCGTGAGATTCAACCTTTCTTGTGAGATGCAAACTTACGATATTCTAAATTTGGAATTCATGCAAATTAAAAAGAAAACTCAATATTTTATAAATTGATCAATTTACGGAATAAATACATAGGAATTGGTTTGATTGATTCGAACTGATTTTGAATCACTTCGAGTTCAAAATTATTTTCATACTAATCGGGTTGTTAGAAATAGACCCTGTAGCACTGCTTCGGAAATGTTTCATGTTTAACCTTTTTTTTAAACAAAATTGACATAAGTAATGGGTTTTGGATTTTTGGCACGCATTTGACAATGTGGTAATCCTGATTACGCATTATGCAATGATTTATCACTTCAAATAATAATTCTTTATATTGAATACGCATTTGTCAATGACTTATTCAGTAATGAATACGCATGTTAAGGTGAAGTAATCAGAAAAATTAAAAAGCTAATACGCATTTATCAAATGCATATCACTGGTACATGCACTACTACCTTGGCAGGAGCATGGGTTTTCCATTGAAAAGATAAAGTGTAAATCACATTGGAAATCACATAGGAGCATGGGTTTTCCATTGAAAAGATAGAGTGTAAATCACATTGGAAATCACATGTTAAACCATTGTGCTTACGTCTTTTCCTTTTCACCCTGATCGTCTGCCGTCATCGACAATGAATACGCATTCCTCAAGAAGGTATTAGAACGGTCATTGTTGGCCAATTATTCCAGAGTGGTTATTTTTGTAAAAAAATTTGAAAAAGGAGTTATTCTTGTCATTATTTCCACTGCTTCACAGTAAGTGTTACTACTAGTTACTGACTGTATACATACATGCATATGTATTATACATATATACACACTACTAGAGCTGGCCAGACGTTCGGGTTTGAACGTCCAACCCGTACCCGGCACGGCAAACTAACTCACTTAACTCGGTTCGGTAACGAGCCGAATCAACCCGGTTCGGCCCGCCCATGAACCGCCCGCCCTCCTCGTCCAATATCCAGCAAACGCAACGGTTACATTCCTTAACGGCTACATTCCTCAACGGCTCTCCATCCCGCTCCATAAATACATCCCGCTCTACTCTATCTCTTCACTCCGCATTATTATGAAGTTTTAAACATTTCATATGATCATGTTATACATGTTAATCAATGTTTAGACTTGTTGTATCGTATTGTAGATATTTATGCTACAAAAGTTCAAAATTCTATACCACCTAATAGTATTAGTAGTGGTCGTAGTAGGTTTAATAATACAATTTCATCTATATTGACTAAAAAACAAAAATGTACAATTTTCACTTCATCTCCTGTACCTGCTTCTTCTTATAATATGATTAGGGAATTTTTTTCTTATCATTATGAATTAAATGAAAATTTTGAAATACTAACATGGTGGAAGAATCATGAGTTATAATTTCCGATTTTAACAAAAATTGTAAGGAATAATTTTGTAATCCCTGCTTCTACAATTGCGTCGGAGTCCGCTTTTAGTGCAGGTAGAAGAGTGTTGGACAAGAAGAGAACAGGTTTAGCATCAGACGTAGTCAAGATTTGTGTTTGTAAATTAGTTCCCCTCATTTCTAAATTAGTTTTAAATTTGTAATCAATATTTCTGGCTGTTCGACGGTGGCAGGCGACAATTCAAATATATATATATATATATATATATATATATATATATATATATATTTGGACATTCTTCATATACAAAATTTGGTGAATTTGTTATATTAAAAGTATACTTTTGATACACTCAGTTTTATTAGCAATTACCAGATGACACAGAAAAAGGGGAAAATTGAATAAAAGTCACAAAATCCGATTTAGGTATAAATGAATTATTTAGTACATATTATCTCTAAAAATCACAAAACTCAATTTTCAGTTGAAGACAATCAATAGACTCAATATTCAACATCCCTAATCCAAGGAACTAACAAACATACTTACTAAATCTACTGTTGTACTCAAACATACAAAAAGTGGGATAATAATCAATAAATAGTGTTAGTGTGATTGCTTCTAAGTGACAAACCTGCAGGAAAGTTTATAAAAATTTTGCAAGTTCAGTGACCTTGATAAATTTGGGTACGATAGTTGTTTAGACGTCCCAGTTGCTCGCCTGATCTCTTGTGAATTTTGCAATCAGACAAGTCTAGAATTAACCAGAAAACCAAGTCATTCTGGTAACAAGAAAGGAAATGAAATCAAGACGACGAGTGTGAAGTTTTCTGTTGGCATCAAGCTGAAAGCACAGACAATGCTTGAGCTTTGATCCATTCATTACTCTATACATATTTATTTCAAATAAATATCTCTAGTCAACCAAAAAGTTCATTTAAAAAAGCTTCGATTGCACAAGCCTACAGCTCAAATCAAAACAAGTAGAGAAGAAACTCACATGTAGGGAAACTACCAAATAACCTGGAAGATGACCTTAGCAGAGAGACAACAAATACGCCGACATAAAAGTTTACTGCACAAGGGTTACAAGAGCGCACCAGTTGTCCTCTATTTACTAGTAAGTTGATCAGACAACTACACTATTTTCCTAATTAAATACAGTGGCAACTGGACAAGGGAAATGTTACAGAAGGCTTGAACAAATGCTATACAAAACAAACATAATGTTTAAGCATTTACAATTTTATGTGTTCTCTTGAGTATTCGATTTAGGGGCAACAACAATGTTACCGTCACTACTAGTCTTCGACTGAATATAAGTTTGTCCCACCTTGACCATTAACTCCACCTCCTTTTTATACTGCATTTATAAACATAAGATATATCTGCTATTACTATTCAATAGAGCTGAATATCCTTGTACAAAACTAATCTTATGATGAACACATTTAAACCAGGAAAAAAACTGCAGATACCTCAATCATAGCACCAGCTTTAATTTTTGATTGCATAATCAACCATTTCTTGAAATGTACACCTGTTAAATTTATGGAGCAAATATAAGATAACATCACAATACAATATAAAACTTGCATAATGTATTTAATGATATTACGGTGCACTTAAACTTTATCCATTATACATGTTCTTTTTTACACATGACTTATCTATGTTTTTTTACAAGTCAGATATCTATGATTTTTTTCCAAGTCACATATCTATTGTGGCGTTCTCAAATTCTAGCCACCCCAGATATAATAGGGCATTTTCAAATTCTGGCGACCACAGATATAATAGCAACTACTTCTGATACTTTGACAATTTAACATGCTGTGAATGTATAAATAATTGTTGCATTCTCAAATTCTAGCGACCACAGATATGATAACAACTACTTCTCATACTTTGACAATTTTTGACATGCTGGGGACCTGTACCAGCACCATGTGCCATAAAACACCGCGTATCTAGTAACACTATATGATTTGGTGCCTGAGTTTAATACTTTCATGATTTAAATGAGTTCTTTTACAATTTAAGAAACTATGCTCTCATCTAGTAAGTTACACAAGTCATAAGGAAATTTCAAGGCTCGTGTCTTTGCAATACAAACATGTAATCAGCAAACACATAAACCATAAGGATACCTATATTGCCCAAATTTATAACAGCATAAAATATACCATCACATGTTCAATACATACTAGTGGTGTAACCTGTAACAGCATAAAATATACCATTTAAATGTTTAACACATACTAGCGTGTAACCCATGTGCAGCCCGAGCCAATTCTGAAGTTCTTAGTGGAAATATGAATTTTTTTTAGATTAATGCTAATTGATATTAATAATTTTATAATTGTATTGAATCAAATTGATAATTTATAATAGAACATGATTTTCAAAATATCATTATTATACTAAAAGTCTAAAACTGTACTGTTTAAAGATGATAACAATGTTAATTTTGTAACAATAATTTTGTGTGATCCAAATTGTAATTTATTGTGGGTAAATAATTTTCTGATAAAGATAATTATAACTTATGTTGTCATACTCATTAAAATGATATAATTGAGGAAAGAGTTTTATATTGTAGTATTCAACTAACATCGAACCTAGATATTTTTTAGTATTAGTTTGTAATTGTAAGAATCAAACCTGAAATTTCTCAATGTATATAGAGGAATGAATTTAACCATGGTACTATAATGACGTACGACCGGAAGGGGCTTTCAGCCCATATTAAAGATTCTTAGATAAGAGACTGCCACACACTGGTTATATCATAATCATAGACATTGCTCTACCATCTAGCTTTTTAAGCACATTGATTTATTTTATATATGCTTCTGTAACGAACAAAATGTCTACTTGCAGAGAGGAAAAACAAATGGCTAAAGGGATGTAGACCGTCTAGAATTTACTAGCTTGGAAAAATAGGGGTAAAGGAGAGTAGAGTCTTATGCATAAGGCAAGAAAAATAAAATCCAGCAATTATTTATCAAACTCACTAGCCACATGTACCTAAATTTACTACTTCAATTGAAAACAACAATTATTTAATGATAAGAGCTTGCATTTCCAGATGATACTTACCAACTTTCACATTAACGTTGCATGATGAATCAGAATTGGTAGACACGGACCATCTACAATGTATCTGGCACAAGAAATAAATTTATTAATAAAACAAGAAAAGACAGAACAACGTAAATGAAGTTGATCAAATTGATATTATGCGCCACTCATTCATGTTTATTGGGGAAAATCTAGTTCTCATTCAACAATACCAAAATGAATTCAATTTCTACGGTCCTTATCAGAGAAAGATTTTTATAAACAGACAGAATTTTTTTACTAGATTAATACAGCCCAGCCATGTCGTTAACAAACATTAAAATATATTAATACAGTTCATTTCTTGGAGAGTTTCTCTAACCAATACTTTGCATCAAGAATGACGGGAGTAAGTGTGTGGGCGAAAATTCAAGAGCAAGAAAAGTATTTCACAACTACATTTTCTATTCAGTAACATTTCTCTTCAGCAACATACAGAAATATAAATATTAGAATAATGGCTACTGGCTACTGGCTATCAAGCAGAGTTAGGCAGGTAAACATGCAAAGATCGTCATGAATGTCATATTCTCCAGCAGCTCTACTCGAAAGTCAAAATTAGAACAAGGATATCAAAATATGTAAATCCTAGTGCAGTCACAACTCAATATTGCCCTGCTTTCAAGTGATTATCCACATCGAACACGACATAATATCTTACGTTGAAGGAAGGAGAGAGGGGCAATTGTACATGCAGATTTTCCCTAAAGCTTGGACTACATATGGTTAAAGGTAAATAATTTTACAACTATTCATATTTGCCCATCCAATTTTGTGTAGTTTATTCAATATCTGATTCAAAATTATAGAACTTGATACCTTGAAACTGCTCCATAGTTTATCGTATTTTAACCATTTTTCAGTGAGTTATAAATCTAAACATTGTAAATTGAATTCACAGCTGTTCAGAAATGATTGCTCCTCCACTGCATACTTTATACACGAAGCTTTCTAGTTTGAAACCATTTAACAAATCATAATATTGATATTACTAAATATGGAGAATGCTCATAATTTCTGTTTAAAGTAGTCGTATATCTACGATTATCGCATGTGTCCAGTGGTTAAGGTGCTCAAACCATGACCGTCTCGGTCATGGTTCGACTCTCATATCCAACAATGCCCGCGATCATTTTCTGGAAACAGCCTCACTACTCTCTTGACTCTCTACTCCTCCACTGCATACTTTATACACGAAGCTTTCTAGTTTGAAACCATTTAACAAATCATAATATTGATATTACTAAATATGGAGAATGCTCATAATTTCTGTTTAAAGTAGTCGTATATCTACGATTATCGCATGTGTCCAGTGGTTAAGGTGCTCAAACCATGACCGTCTCGGTCATGGTTCGACTCTCATATCCAACAATGCCTGCGATCATTTTCTGGAAACAGCCTCTCTACTCTCTTGACTAGGGATAAGGCTCTTCAAGCGGGACAAATGAGTAAATTCCTTTTAGTAGTTGTATATCTGTCAACTAGGAAGAGTTGCAAACTGAGTTTTATCTACCAGAAAGCTAACCACATCGTCCAATATACAATGCATCCTTGCTTCATAGATATACATAATATTGCGGCAAAAGGAGAAGGCACAAGTTCTGCGTCCCAGCAGGGCAGAAAGCAAGAAAGAGTATTTGTAAGCAGGGACGGAGCCATTCGTAGGCTTTGCCCCACCCTGAACTCTCTCTACCAACTGTAGTGGCATGCAATAATTTTGATTATCCCATAAATTAGCTACTTGATATTCGCCTAAATATACTCTCGACGCTATTTTTATGCCAAATGTGTTGGATACATAGTGCAACTAATAGTACTGATCTGTAGGAAATCCAGATTCATATGTTGACTTTAGTTGTTGCTATTGTATACATTAATAGTTTAAGATATAATTAACTAATTTTAATCAAAAGATTTTAAAAATATGCAAGTTAGTATTAATATAACTGGATAGTGAATAACTAAAATTTTTTAACATGTGACATATCTTATTACAAGCTATCTTCGATGAATACAGATAAATATAGTACTAAAGAAAGAATAACTTAAATTCAGGACTCTTACAATTAGAATTTAATAAGATAAATATATCTACCTAGTATCTATATTGTCTACGGTTTTTGTACAAACTTTTAATGAGCGAGATTTAGCTCGCCGTCAACTTTTAGCCTGGCTACGCCACTGTTTGTAAGTCGTTGATCCTTGATGATCGAGGATCAATTTCGCAAGATAGTACAAGTGTTATGCAACTAACAACTCAAACAGAAACAGAAACTTTCCCATTTCCTTTTATAAATTTAATTACTTGACGAAATGCTTACAACTATAATTTACTTGGAAATTATAATAAGAACTTTTCATATCACTTATTAGAATGATAATGCAAATCTGTTATTAACAACATTCTGTACCTCGAAAGATGATCCAAACGGAACATCATGTGCTTGTTGTACAGTTTCAAATACCTGCCATGGAAAATATTGATGAATGAGGCAATTCGACTTGTGAGATAGATTAAACCAAGCAAGCAAAATTGAAGGGGATTGGGGAGATTCAACAAATTAAGTATCAGATCAGACATACCAGCTTTTTCTTATCCGGAGAGAAAACAGCATGCTGCCACTCTGTCATTGCTGAGTCGGGAGGGCACATAGGATTGTTACAGAGGGACCTGAATTTGATTTCTCTGACTTGCCCATCATATTCAGATGCAGCATGCCACTGACCTAACTAAGAATAGCAAAAGAAAGTACAAACTTCAGGTCACCCTACAGCAAATCAGGCAACAATTTAGTTTTCCACAGCCTATATATATGTGTGTGTGTGCAGCATTAAATTTTTCCAAAGTATATAACCTTAAAACATTTTTGTTACTTGACATCATAGGCATCAAAATACCAAACGGGTTAGAATTATTTTGTTATTTAAATTGACAAATTTTTCACTCGTCAATAATTGTGTCTTTGATAGTGTTACAAAATGCTAAGTCACATTTCACAAGAAACATCTGTCTTATGGCTGCAAGCACTTTTTCAGTTTATATCTTTCTCTTGAAAGTAAAGTATTATATGAGAAATATAACAATTACATTTAAGGACCAAGACGCATGTATCCTATCCTGGATCCATTAACGAAATATAATTACATCTATCTATACTATATTATTAAACTCGAAAAATTAAAGTTTGGTAGGCAGTCGGTCGGTTGGTAGCTACGGTACTTTTTATTTGAGCTCAGACTTTATTATTTAGTTTTTATACTTGGGCCAAAAAAATAATATAAACACACCTTTTAAAACTACTTATGTAAAAACCTATTATAACGTGCCTAACTATGTCACAAACTTACTCTAATTAAAATACATACAACTATTCAGTTTAAACACATCCTTGGCCCAACTTAATGTAAAACCTACTTTAACGAGTTTAATTATTTTAAAAATCAACTATAATTAAAACATTTATAACCAAAATAAATATAAACATATATATAAAAATATAAAATAATTAACAAAAATTAAAAGTAAACTGTGCATCGCATGGGATATAAGCTAGTACACTATTATACATGAAATACAACTTACATAACCAAGTTAGCACATGAAAAACCAGTCCAACCAAAATTATAAGATATGCAGAGTTATGATGTTAGATTATTTAATAATTAACAGTTGTGGTACATATTACTTGCAAGTTGCAAGCTATTGGCAATATATTTTCTGATTACAAATATAACAATTAATCAAATACACAAATTAACTAATAAATACAATAAAACTTAACAATAATTTATTTATTTTCAAAATATACGTCCTATTTGTTTATAAAATGTTTTATGATTTATGTTTAAATTAACAATTATGTATATCTGTACTACTTTATAAAAATTTAAACATTAAAAGTTTTGGTTGATACTTGGTCTATCGTTGGAGCATGTTCTTTTAAACTAATAATAATATAAATCATTTAGTCTTAAGGACCAGATTATTGTAAATCAAAATATGGTCTTTTTAAAGTAAGATGTTAAATGTAACAATACAAAATATTGTGGCTTTTAAATACGACGGTTGAGTGGGTTCTATTTCTTTTTATGTGTTTATTAATGATTAAGTGTTTTTTTTCTATTTTTAGATGTGTTTTTACATTATTTAATTATTTTATATTACAAGAATTGGCTTTTAAACGGTTCTACAACGTTTCAACTGACGGAAGGGTATTATAGAGAAGAATACAAGCTTTAGGGGTACCACATAGAGGAGCAAATAATGTAGTGGTACCATATGGAAAAGCCAAAACTACAGTGGTACCATATAGAATTTCCCTTGTTATTTTTGTGAGTTCCACAGCTTTTACTATGTAGCCAATTATTCGGCTTATTTCTTTTTAAGTATTGCAGCAACTCATCATATAAAATAATCCTCAAATATACATAGAAGTACTCATGCTTCAAACAAGGTACTTCCAGAGTGTATACTTGACCACAAGAATGAGATATTATAAATAAATAGGTATCGATGTATTATGCATGTTGCATGATGTATGATGGATGGGAGAGTCTATAACTTACAGTAAGATGAGAATCCTTTCTTTCTGCGCGATATTCATTAGTAAAATTTGAACTATCACTAAGCAGTAACTCAAAGAACATCTCAGCTGTGGTCGGGTAAACACCCTGAAGAAAATACATGTTTCAAAAGAAAGCAACAGATTTATTAATATTTTTAAGAAAAAGACCACAAATTATATACATACATCGTATATGCTAACAAGAACTTCGTCTTTGACGAAAGGTTGTAATTTCCCAACTGTGGGCAAAATTTGCTCAGGAGTCTTGGTGCTTTGGATAGAAGTACTATGTGCACGAAGTTCTGACTGCACTTTATCCTGCCAGCGAATAGATAAACATCAAGTAATATACATGAAATACTCAAGTAGCAATCTCTAACTTCGCATTTTATGGTGATTGTTCATGTCTACTGCACCAGAAGATATACGACTTGTTAAGTCATTTTTTGTACAGTAGTGCTAGGGGTACAAAGTTGGGTTTGGAATGTTTTTATTGATTGATATTGGTGTTGATGCACGCGGGTCCATTACATTTCATTGAATTATAACCAATAAGAATGTGACGTGTCATTTTGTACCCATTTTTGTACCTCTATCATTATTCTTTTTTGTATCATCTAAAAGCACATTATGGAAAAACTAATTACTGAATCAGTTCATATATTATATCTAATTTTGGTAACACTGACATTAACACAGAAAATATTCAACATTGCCAGGCGTAGGCCCTTACCTGTAGACATGTAAGTGTAACAAATACTTTACATTATCGGGCTAATAATTCAACAAGACCATCAGTAGCTTAAATAAAACAAAAATTAAACTTTAAGAATGTCACGGGATCATGGGAATTTGTTGGTGAATTTACCAAAAAGATTCTCTTAGTAATCTCCAGGTTGAAGGGTTCACCATTTAACCAATGAATTCAGTATTTGGCAGAATTCATGTTCTGAAAATTCTTCTATAACTCATCTCATGCCATAAATGTATATATTTACTAACACTACACATTGCACAACTGAAATAACCGGGTTTGAGAAGTGCTTGAATTGAATTAGTGGAGTTATATCTTCAGATGTTTTTCATCTGGTCCTCTAGAAAAACAAAATTATACAATGGGATGTTGAATCTTACAACCTTGATCTACTAAGTTTTGATGTTTATATTAAAGTACAACATAAGATCATCTTAACTACTCCTACTAAAACCTTGAGACTTGGCTTGACATGGTATTCGAGCACTGATTGGGAGAGGTCTCGAGTTCAATTCCCTGCTACCCCCAATATTCTCAAAAAAAATTATTTTGATTTTGACACTGAAGGATATTATTGACCCCAAAGATGGGAACTTAGCATAGGATCCCAATCTTCAAAGGTCTCAAGTTTGATTACCGCCTACCCCCAAAATCTCACCCAAAATCTCTCACAATTCAATTTGCACACTAAGTCGACATATAATATAAGATTCAATTAAGTGTTTTTCCTAAAGCGTTGACTTTTTAGGAGAACTGCAACTTAACATGTTAAGATATCATATACCATCGTATTATATCCTCATCCAAACACCTCGAAACACTTTAAAGTCTTACAATAGCTAGTAACTTAACTAATTACCGGAATTTGAATGATGTAAAGAAACCCTGAATAATTTTTCTTAAAATACGATTATTTATCCTAATCCTGCTCTTATTTACCGGATTTGCTCTCATTCATCACCCTTTGTGTGGGACCCACAGACTAATCTTTATTAGAGTAATATATAACATATGAGATTTAAATATATAAGAGAATCAAGAGAAAATCACCTATAGATAAAAAATCACATTTCTTCACTAGATAGGACCTAACATGCATTAAAATAAACATGCATGATGCATGCATAGAGAAAAAGCAGCTTAAGTATTCAACCAATAGAGGGCAAAATTACATGCAACCTTCTAAAGTATACAAGTTTTTTTTCCCTAAATATGAGTTGTTTAAACCATAGGCGGTAGAGGAATTTGATCAGAAGTACAAAGTCAGACAGACCTTGTTTTCCGCTTCTAGCATAGCATGGTAGTTCTTTACTGCCCGTTGTAAACCTCGTAGTGAATTATTTCTGTTCCAAAACGATGCAAATTTGTATCTGACCCTGCCTGAAATTGTAGAAGGAAGATATTGAAACGCAAACAAAACCACAAAATTATATATTTTTATGTACATATTCATGTGAAAAAATATAGATGATGGGAATACAATTTGTTATCTACAATAGTCAATGCATCTGTCCACTCGAAACATGGCAAAAAGATGTTGAAAAGAGAAAAAAAAAATGGAAGCATGTAGAGTTTAACATTTTGAAGTGAGCACAGCAAGAGTGAAGAAAGATAACAATTAACGCTGCGTTACTTTAGTATTCTGAAGAAAAAGAACAAGTTGGTCAGTTCAATAGTATAGTATATTGATGTGATGTTTTCTCCTCTTAAAATCACCCAAGTACTTCAGGAGATTTGGTACATTCAGTCATAATTGTTATTGATATTATTTTTTTCCACTCCTCGTTATATGTACAAACACATGCTCTTCTTTGCTCTCACCAAATCACATCACTTGAAGCAATTAAGTTTGTAACATAAACTTAATTTGTCATGAATCTCATGATGTCAAATAGTCTGGGAGCTAGATCTATTGCATCAATTACTAACCATCAGGACTTCCTAAAGGAGGTACACCGTGACCACCAGCACCCATGCAAAGAATTATCGTAATTGCGGGATTAATGAGTGCATGTTGGCTTCTCCTTATCTGCAGATTAAAATGATATTAAAGATATTTAAGCAGTTAAGAAATATTTAATAAAAGAAATAAATAAAGAATGAAGATCGTATAGAAATCCTTATGAAAATGTATACCTCATCTATATCTCCTATAGGGATGATTACCTGTCAGGAATAACATATTATTTGCATATGAGCTATATTATAGACAGAACCAATAGCATTAATGTAAATTCTAAATCACCACAAGACAATTCACTAATGACTATGGCTCGATTTTTAATTTTTATAAGATCATGTTAAGAGGTTTCTTTTATTTAGATGAGCATAATAAGAGTTAAAATTCTTTAGATAACTTTAGTAAAAGAGAGGAAAGGTTTAAGGCATGCAATCATTTCAAGAAGCAACATATTATTCAGAAGTCTGTCCAAATTATAGAACATTATTTGCCAACTAGTGGTGCTACGTGTGTAACCCAAACATCATCTTCTTACACACTGGACATCTGAACTCATATTTTTTTCAAAAATCAAAAACTAACCTTCATTTGCTTTGAAAATACATTAGAGTGAAAGCAGATGTGCCATGCTGAGACATACAAACGTCCATGGTACAAAAAGGACCTCTCAAGTGCACACGAATAGCTGTGTTCAACAATCTGAAGAGTGAAATGGTTTTGCTTATGAGAAAAGCAGCAACTTCACATACAGGCCCAGTTGAACACATGTATATAGACTTACAGAGATTTGAGAAACACAAAACGAACCTATTTAAATTAAGATGCCGGAAATATAATGCATCATGAAGGTTACCTCGTCGGGAAGAAGATAAAATATTGTTTGCAGTGGCCCAGGTTTTTGATGAACTACAATGGGTACTTGTTCATCCAAAGATAACCTTCTTCGAGCATTAGCACCAGCATAACCACTCCGACCCCTAACATTATCCGGAACTTCGTTTCAGAGAGAATATATATTAAGCGAGAGAGGATGACTATCTATGTTCATAACGCAAGAAATACCGACAAATCACATTCATTTAGAAGAATAGAGTGCGAGAAAGAATCTTAGACTTCACCATCGACATAGTATTCTTAAAATTTTGACTAGAGATGAGAACTAACAGCGGCACACATGTACCAACAAAAATGTTTATTGGATCATGTAAAGACCTCATTAAACTTATTCGCTTTGTTCAAGATAATATGCCCCCGATAATTATTAATACCATTAAGGCGACAACACATATTAACAGCATTCACACTCATGATAATGGATCAGTAACAACATGATGCGCCACAAAGAACACACATGCACCTGGAGGGATAGGGAGGGAGGGAGCAAGAGGGAGAGCGGCAGGGAAGATAATATAGTGACAAGAAGCAAATGTGATAGACACCTGTATAGTCTATTGACATGTTCCAGCACTTTTCAATTTTTTACATTAAAATAAAGGTTTCTCCAGATCACAGGTGCTTTACACAAATTAATTAGCTTAAACAAAAGTTAATGTTATACTACTGTCTTTTCTGTATTATAGGTGGAGTTGATACTTGAATAAAGTAAAAAAATTATAGCTCATGGAGGTCAAGAACAAAAATTCTGAAACCAGCAAGTAACAGTTACCTGGTAGAGTCTACTGGGACACTGATTGTTCTGATATCGAGACATACCTGTCAAATACATATTCCTTTAAGTAAACATCCAAAATTAACACTGAAAAGGGTACGACTTGTAAATGGAGTACCTGCCCTGATGCACTATCCAAAGTATACCATACTGCACCAGTTTGACCTTCGCTTTCAACAGGAACCACTACCGAACCCATAACTGTGCTTCTCCAAATGATATCCCAATCATATATCGTCACATTGATCTGCCAAAACATTAATAAAATATTAAAACCAACTCAACAAACCCATAATTAGTAATGCCAATATCCACTTAAAAATAAGGGGAGACATTTATGCTCCTAACTCACAAATAGTTATAGATAAAGAGGTTTCCTTGGCTTTGTACACACACCACTCTTACATCCAATTTTAGAGCACCATTATTTAAATCTTCTACACGTATAAAAGAAATGTTCAAAGATATTATTACAAATTTCAATATATCACTTTGATTATAATATCAATTATTCTAGTCTCACCTTTTCATCAAGCAATCAAATATGTAACAGCTTTATTTAGTTAACTAAAGTCAAATTAATAATTAGATACAGGACATAAGTATAGAATTTAGTTGTGTTGTCACAGCTAATAAAGTTTGGAAGCTTTATGACATAATGCTGGTACAACATTGCACAAAAAGCATGAACCAGGTGATATGGGAACTGATTCTCAGTGCAAAGCGTCATAGTTATGAACCAAAAACCAGGTAAAATACGGGAAAATTTTGATTCTCATATAATGACGACAAATATTTCTAGCTACAGAGAATATTTCAACAAAATCAAAGTCCAAGATATTTCCCTCGAAACTAAGCAACTGCTAGAAATTCTGAACGAATATACAAAATACACTCTCCTCTATACCTATATGCAAGAGCATTCTCTTTTATGTAATATTACAAAAGAACCGGGTCCAATCACTAAAATAAGGTAGTTCAATTCATTTGCACATAATTCTTTTCTTTATTTGCACCACGACCACGGGCAATAAATCTGTTCAGAGCAGACTCATAATATACTAGACTCATTTTTCTTAACAGCAATTTCCTAGCCAGCAATCTATTATAAGATATCCATAATATTTTAAATAAAGTGTAGACCATTGCCTCTGCAACAAACAGAACAAGTGCCTCCAATATGCCGCCTTCATTTCTACAGTTTCTTTCTTCTTCCTAATCTTCCTTGGTCATCTTCTTACTAATATGGACTTTGCATATGTTCCTCGGTGTTTTGGACTCATTTACTCAATTTTTATCTTCTTTGTAAAACCCTGTATTCTGATTTCTATTTTGTTCCTTTGTTGGCTATAATCTTAAAATTTGTTGGGGTCCGCCCCGAATTCCTAAATAAGTTAAGAATCCTATTATGAGCAGTATTCTAATTTGTGATAATTGAGGAAAGTCTTATTCTGGTAGAGATAAGAATTGTGGAAGATTTCTATCCAAGATAAGAAAAGATGGTAATTGTCACAAATAGAATTGAGATATATTAGGATTAGAATATTTGTGGTGCTATAAATATAGATATTTGTAGGGGTTTTGAAGTATTGCAAAAGTTAGAGAGTTGTGTGCGATACACAAGAGAGAGCTTTTGTAATCAAGGTGAGGTGATTGTATTCAAGAGCGTTGAGTGAGGGAGCGACTCCAATCTTGTAATACATTCATAGTGGATTTGTGGTTTTACCCTCCCTTGAGGGGTTTCTACGTTAAATTGTTGTGTTCTTTACTTTCGTGCTTGTTATTGTGTTTGATTAACGTTGATCTATAGTGGATGCGATCCTAACAAAATTATGGTCCACGTCTGTTCACCTTTGAGTTTTCTGCAGGCATACTAATTATGCTTAATGTTTTTTCCTGGTCTTCCCATCTTTTAAAAAAAATTGTAGGCTATATTTATGTTTTCTGTTTCCACCTCAGTTTCCGTGTTATGCTGCTTCCATTCATAATCGTAAGCCGCAAGATTCACCATCAAGTACCTTTTCATCTTTCGACCAATGTTGGGCTGTCTTTCCCATACCTTAAAAAGGTAGTAGGAAACCATTATCAAGTACAATTGCTAAAAGTAGAACGGATAGTCGAATAATTTGGTAATAGAGCAAGACTATCCTATGAATACATATATATATATATATATATTAGAGTGAAAAGATAGTTCAACACCAAACTGGAACAGGACCACTTGGTTCTGATTTGTGTTTAAAGTTTTCATAAAAAAGATGTACTACAGCATGGTTGCACGGTTTCGCTTAGAGAGCCTCAACCCAAATAAAGCCAGACATGATCACCCCTAACTTTGACACCAAAGGATAAATTAAATTCACTCAAAAAAAAAGGCTCCACTTGCACAAAACTAGTAAACCTGTGATATTGATATGGTCCTCGTCGAGGCATCCATATGGCACCGACCATATTCACTTATAAATTTTTAATTATATATATAACTCCCTCCGTCCGTAAATACTCGTCGATTTTGAAAATAAAATTTGTCCCATTATACATGTCTTCTCATCTTTCAAAATTATTTATGAATTTTTTTCAAAAATTATCCTTATATTTAGAATTCTCAAGATTCAACTTTTTTACCAGGGTAATAATTAAGGGTAGATATCTAAATAATTTATCTAACTAAAAGTTTGATTTTTTAGAAGTGGCTAGAACTTGAGGACCGAGGGAGTATACATTACTGCAGGTCACTTGGACTAACTTTTTTATTTATGTTTTCACTTCCCAGCTAACAGCACCAATCATATATTCTACAAAATTAAAATACAATACACCACGAAATATTCTACAAAATTAATTTGATCGTTAGGGAGCACTGGGAAATATTTAGGGAAAAAATTAAAATAGGGTTTTTAAATTCAACATGACACTAATATATGTAGTAACCATGTTAGCTACTCAAATATTGATCAAAATTTAACAACATTTAGTAATAATTACAAAATTCAAAATTGAGCCAAAACTAACAACATTTAGTAATGAATATAAAACCGATCCAGGACGGAGACTTAATCTTTTTTCAATATCTAGAACATTCTATATAAACTATAAAAGCTAACAAAGGGAAGGTGTCCATCCTGCCCCTTTTTTTTTTTTTTTGCTAAATCATCCTGCCCCTTTTACATCTACCATTGTATATGTTTCTGAAATACTGAATAATCAAATTATTTGCGACACACCACTATTTAAAATGATACATAATCATATACAATATACGCCTGGTTTCTTTCACTAATTTTGTGAAAAGTTTTTCAACTTCCATGGAACCAGTTACCCGGACTCGTCTAGAAGTGTCCAACATGGATACGTGTCCGAATGTCGGACTCGGCAATATTTTGAAAAAATACATGTTTTTTGGCCTAAAATCCATGTCCGAGTGTCAATACCCATGTCCGAGTGTCGAGTGTCCGACACGGGTATAAGAGGCAAAATGAAGAGTCGGGGTAACATAGTGGAACCAAGTTGCAACCCACAATTCCGAGGAAAACGAAATATCAGTGTTTGGTTTATAACTATGCAAGTAATAGTTACATAGTTACTTTGGATAAATTGAATCATTCGATAGTTAGATAACTATGTAACTTGGAGTGACTATGGGTAACCTAGCTAACCAACTTCCACGTTTTGGTGTATCTAAAGAAGTTCCTTTGTCTGATTTTAGAAATAGGAAAACAAACACCGTAACCCATTTAAGTTCCAAGGAACCTGTAGTTACATAGGTGAATTACATCAAAACAAATGAGGCCATAGTTTGACATTATAATTTCAATTAGATCATTTACACATTATATCTTACATACTTCGAAAAATTACATATGTAAGATGGTATATTCATCACAAAATATATACATACGTGATAGTATAATTACATAAATCATGTTATATTTAAGCAGTTAAGCACGCACTAAGGTGTTCCTGGCTTTGGCTTTAAGTGCATGTGGACACCATATCATCCATATGGCAAAGGGGTAATAACTAATGCCTAAAAGAATATTTTTGAGCTCGAATTAACATGGCAAAGCATAAATTAAATGGATGAGGCAAAATTGCAACACAAGATAGCCTGTAATCATTCATATCAATGAAACATAGGTGAAAAACAAGCAGAGTAATCAATCATGAAGGTTTCACAAGCTAATCATATATAAATCCAGATGAGTACCTCAACAGGAAGCTGATCTATTGAAAAATTGAACTCTTCTCCCCACATAGGATTTCGTGAACCAGGAACCATAGAGCTGCAGGTCACAAAGCACCCATAGAACAAATTCTAAGTTGAACAAGTCTGTTTGTGAAAGATGAAAAGATGAAATACGTAGCAAGGTAATGTCCAAATGTCTCTTTAAAAAGGATAATTTTCAAACAACTTTGTAATATCCCAAAAGATAAACATAGAGCTAATAGGAATCCAAAACAAAGTTAAAACATACGATCACTAGATATAAATATATTAAGTACCTCTTTCAGTACCAAAACAGTTACCCTTTTCTGTGAATGTAAATGTTGTGAACAAGTGAAATGTGGTTGTCATTTTTTCATTAGATATTACAATAACCTTTTAAATGTGAACGTGAATTTTTGGTTATTGTCATTTTAGGATGTTTTAAAACACATGCAAAAACATATATTTTTATTCAACATAAAATATGGGCTAACATTTCTTTGTAAGTTGAGTTTAGGATCATGTGATACTTTTTTAATAACATGGAAGGGTCCTAGAACAGAGTGTCGCGTAGACCTTCTATATCGTGGCAGAACAAAGTATTCAACTAATGTAATCGCGATTTATAGTACTAACGGTGTAGAACCAGCATATAGAAACTACCATCAACATATTTTTAGTTTTTCGCAAACCAATTATTCAAGATTATATTTTGGAAAACTATTTCCTCCAAAATTATTAGATTGCCTAGGTGAATGCTATCTTCCACAAATCAGTTCTTGGTCCTCTTATTAGTTGTAACTCATTTAGGCCACCTAACTTAAGAACTAAATTTGGCCAATTAATCTGAAATTGAACCTACAAATCAGTAGTGTTCTACTACAGAAAATGACAACAAAAAAAGGTTCTAAGTTTATGTAACATGAAATTCAAGAAACAATTTTATTGAAACATCAGCAAATATAGATTTATATTTTATACACTGTCAAATGTTAATGCTAGCCTTGAAAATTTTACATTTTTAACATTTACAATGATACGAAGTCTAATCACCTATCATCAGTATCTTTAGAAAACAAAGAATAACTCTACCCCCGCGTTACTCTAGGAAACCCTCAACGCAATATTTGATACAATTTTTTTAAAGAGAAAAGACCAACACGAGTAACGATACTCCATCCTCCAGCCGCTTCAATAACACCAACAAAACCTTTTCAGCACCCAAGACATATTAACAAAACACTTAAAAATTACTTGGGTCTTATACTTCAGATAATAACTATCTACCCATCTTATCCAAAATCAACTTAGCTAGCTTTGCTAGAAAGCAAGCTTAATCAAATACTTTGTTCTCCTTATCGTTCATATTCCACTCTCCAGAAACTCTAGGCAAAACCAATAGTTCTCTAAAAAAGAAGACTTTTTCAAGAGACAAGGGGGCCTCTTAAAAGAATTGATGGATTTAGTCCACAAGTTGCAAACACTTTTGGATAGGTATCTTACAACTTATGGCACTGTAGCCCTTGACTTGACTCAAAAATTTTGACAATAAAAATCCAACACTTAAGTTTGCAAGTTCAAAAGTATTATCTTGACAAGCTGCAATATACCTGCATAAGCAAATTTCCTAACAATCTAAGACTTGGTTTTCTTCAAAACATTAGGAATTGAAACAGAGGTTCATACAGAACATAACCGAGTTTGACAAATTTATAATAAATAGCTGAAAGTCTCCTAAAGGCTTCTTGGGCATCTAGGTAATCTCTCTTTGGCATCACAATTCACCCCTCCAGTAACACACTACTCTTATCCAAATATGTATATCAGCTAAAGCTAACATAAACAAATCATCTAAAGACATCAAATTACTCAAATTCAATTTTTAAATCTTGGATGACAATTGAAATCGGGTTAACACAATGACGAGTTAATCTGCAAGGACCACTTACGTAACTATAAATGACAAAATGTGAAGTTTGCCTCTGGTCAAAACAATGTTTGTCTGATGGCACTAAAAACAATATTCAAAGTAACTTCTTCATTTGAACACCCCTGCCATCCCCTACTACATAAACTACCTCGGAGTCGACCTCCTTGTCCACAACTTCACAAGTGAGTGTTTTAGATTGAACAACAACTATTATAATTCCTACATATCGAGCCTTCAAATCTACATAACATGAACGTGACCATGTTAATCCTTATATTTTGAAATATAACAAAACCAATGAGTTGATTGTTTATTGAATCAAGCTCAATAGACAGTTCCATCATGATTTTGATATTTGTGATGATATCGAACATGTTTACACTCAAATATAGTAAAATGATCTTGCTCTCTCCATTATGATGCAAGTTTCTAGTCAATACCCTATAATTTCTGTTTCAGCTTTATATGATTGACCACGAGTAACAAAATGTTCATACCTCTTCAGCAATATCAAAAGAGAGGTAACTCTTCTATATATGTAACTCCATGAAGTTAAACATTCATGACTTCATAGTAACATTTTAAAAATCCCACATATCAAAAGTTGCATCAAAGTCCTTTGGTTCTTTAGCCTTCTCATTAATGTATTTACTCGTCATAAAGGCAAATATAGAAGATTCTACTCACCAAAAAAAACCATCAGAATCATGACTAAGTACTACTAAATTCATATTATCGAACACTAACTAGTGTGGAACAATCTACCTCAAAAATAGCAGACAACAATAAAACACAAATACAAAGCAATAGAAGGAAATCCAAAATAATTATTTTGCCAGCCTTGTAGTGGATATTTAACAGACAACTAGAACCATCCCGTAATATTTGTTTCTAGATATAAGAGACGTTTGAATAGTTACTGCAAAATTCAACTTCCGCTAAAATAACGAGTGTTGTACTGACAAAGATGACAAGGATATCCTCACACAGTCGCACTACTTAAGCTCAAATGTTAAAATAAAATGCCTACAATAACATATAATCTAAACAATTAGTACTACAGAGGTGATAAATTAACACTTTAGAACGTCACAACCGAAATTCTAAACAGGTCACTCACATCAAAAGAACTTAAAAGGCACTAATTCATAGAAGCCAGTATTGCACCTCTCAATATATACTATTGTTTTCTATTCTTAAATGTTTTGATTAGGCTGTATTTACTACATACCCATTTTTATTAGAAACTTCAAATATAAAGTACATTCTCAAATTTTGATGGAGATATATGTTAATCAGCACAAAAGACAATAATCTAATGAATATACACACAGTTTAAATTTTAAAGCTGAAAAGAAAACTAAAATGATATGCAATAAGCCATAACCAAAAGAACTCCAAAAGGCAGGTATCTGAACTATAGATTGTCGTTATTACCAATAATTCTGGAAACTACGAAACATGGTATATTCTCATGCACTAAAATCAATATAATGAAAAAATTCCAATCACCTGAATCGCTTTTCTGTACCACAGGTGATGATTGCATAAGGATCTGAAGTGCCGTTGAGGTTTGCAGCAATTAGATTCTTGGCTGCCAGTAATTCTACCTACAAATTTAAACAAGTGCCACCATTCATTGACAAGAAATTGATGAAAAAAAATTAAGAAATCCACGCAAGATATAATAAGCGAAAGATATCGTTTTAATATCAGATCTTCGGTTATTGATCTACATATCTGTTCGTTTTTTATTATGGTCCCCCATATTTGTGCAAGTAAAACCAAAATCGCTCATACTTTTCATGATTTACAGATTTACCATGCCTAGGGATTGCTGCAAAAGTTAAAGCTCTTAGCTAAACACAAAAAGCAAGAAGTGTAGAACTACAGAGTATATCAAAGCACCTAGAACAAAATTCAGCCCCTTTTGCCATGTGGGAATAAAAACAGGGACTTTTACGTAGCAGGGCTCTGGGCCCTATTAATGGAGACAAACTGTATCTCACAAATAGAAGACCGCAATTTGGATTTGAACACAATAATAAGGATGGGCCAGCTTAAATAACTCATTCCAGACAGCACATTTGTCAAACTGCTTTATGAAGCTCATACTTTGTAACTGTCCCGAATATAGTCTTTTAAAGTTAGAAACAAAGTATACATCTTCCCTTGAAAAAGAAAATTAAGATTGTTTTTCAATGAAATTGTAAATGCTCAAGTTAAAAAATTATTAGGAATAGGTTAGTAATAATTTATTTCTTGAATATTTGTATGTTATATTTTGGTTAAAGTAGGTAATATACAAAAATTAAGAACCCAGATACTGGTTAAGCAAATAATTCTAAAATAAGGATTTCAAGTACAATTATCTCAAATGTGCTCATGTAGCATTGATTCAATGTTAAGTGTAATGGTTTATAACTGTATGATATATCCTCTGGGAACCTTTTACCCCCTTTTCTTTGTTCACCCATATCATCCCTTTACTTAAACCTTAATACACATTATGCATCACGAGTAACCCGCTATTGTGGTCACGGGTATATTGTCCATGGCACATTGTTGTGTTGATCACTCGTATAACTGTAGGGTGTAATATCATAACAAATTTTTGAGGTATGCACAACTCCTATGGGAGATATTTAAAGAAAATTCTCAAAAAGTATTCATACTATTATCTCATCAAACATCATTACAATAATTTGAGAGTATGCATAACTCCAACTAGATTTAACAATAGGAGACTTTTTCAATTACCTTGATATCATATGCAAATTGTACTGATTTTCTCCTTTCAGCTGGCCTATCTACAAAATAAGTGCAGAACTGCATGTCAAAGAAGTGGAAATTACTTGATGAAACAAATAACATTCAATCTATAAAGTAATGCAAATAAATAAGCATCCTTGATCCAAGGAGATGTCACGTAATTATTTAGAGAAACACCATGCAGTATAATCCTAATTAATAAATATAAAATCATTGAGCATTGTAATCTAGAAGCTGCTGATTCCATCAAGCAAATTAACATAGATATCAAAAATCACGACTCCTCCCTCACAAAACTGATAGTGTTCTCATGCACACAAACATACTTTTTCTAGTCCTCATTCGTTATGCACACAGACAAACTTGTGCTAGTCGTCATTCCTTATGCAAGCAGACAGTCTTCCACAATTTACGGCACGATTACTGGCACAAAGCCACACCTCCACCAAAATAACATCCTAACTACAGTAGCACATCGTTTTACTGCCTACTAAAACATTTAACAATAAAAACACTCAAAAACAATTCATCTATTTGTCGATAACCGCAAGCCAAACACTGTCTTAATCATCAAACTACTAATCAACAAAACAATCAAATGAGTCACAAACACAAACACATATAAGCCAATAAACACATAAATAACTGTAAAAACTAGCGAATAGACCTTTTTATTATCGTCCTGTGCATCACCGGAAGCCTCGGAATCTCCGATCACATTCCGATGATCGGCGGCGCAATCAACTCCGGCGAGACAACTAAAAAAGCAGTAAACACAAATAATAAAAGCGGCGGCAGCGAAACTAACTTGAATCTCCCACAACGACGGTACTAAAAGCTTCTTCGCAAACTCGACGATCATTTTGTCCGTACAATGTTGCAACATGGATGAATTTTAGTCATCAATTGCACTCATAAACAGTGTGTGTAGGGTTTATAAATTAAGGGGGATGGATGGATGTGTGTAAATCTTACTGCCGTTTCAGAATGTAACTCCCGCAACTTTAAAAACGTGCATTCATGACTTGATTAAAGTTGGGACATTCCAGACTCGACTCGCTTCAGTAACTCATCATACAACTCATCACAAATTCACAAAACAATTAAAATAATACTTATTTTTCGGTTCAAATAAATAATAAATAAAGTTAATAATTTTGTAACATGGAATCAAGTTTAATTAGACCTGACAATTTGGTATACGACACGGATAATTAGTGTTTGGGAACAAAAAATAGGTACACGGAATGAAAGTACACGAATTAATGAAGTAATTAAATAATTTTAAAAAATATATATATTATTTATAGTATTGCATATTTAGAAAATATATAAACAATTACATATGAACAATAAATAAAAGTTTCACGACTAATTGACAGTAAGTTATACATTTATATATAAGAAATATACATTTATATATATAAGTTATATTTACAATTTTTTGTAAAATTGTATGTAATACATATTTAATACACATTTCATAAAAATTTACATAATTAAAATAGTTTTATAATATATAAATTTTAATTAAATAAAATTTATATTTTTGTTTAATGTACACGAATACGACACATAAAGTACACGACACGTTTTGAATTGGATATGTGTTTCAAATTTAGTACACGAATTCAAAACGGATCGGATATGTATTTTATATTCAAGTACACGAAAATATAAAAGTACACGACACGGTCCATTGTCAGGTATAAGTTTAATGCTCCCTCGTCTCCCTCGTTTCTTTATATCTGAGTTGGATACGGAGATTAAAAAAATGTAAATTAGTGGTAGAAATGAAAAAATAGTGGATAAATAGTGATTATAACAGAGTAAAATAAAATAGTGAATGTAGTTAACTTTTATATCGTAAAACTTTATTATTTTTGAAAACTTTTACAAGGTAAAGAATTGAAATGAACATCCAAAAAAAATTGTGAAGAAATGAAAGGGATAGAGAAATAATTACATGCGTATTTATTAATTGGGTGTCTACTTTGTAAGAAATCATATTAACTTTCAATGAATTCAAAAAATATGGGACATATATTTATAAGTGGTCGCCAAATTATTCTAAGAGTCTATTACATGTGTATGATACTAATCATTTTTCAGTAATTATTTCTATATTCTTAACGAGTATTAGTGAAAGATCTCTATTTTCCGGTGTGTTTAGAGTCCGGTGAGTCGATTCGTTTAATATTTAAAATGAGTATATTTAACTAAACAAATTATCCTTGTAGTTGTTTGGAGTAGGAGAAAGCTTGGAATACGAGAAAGATTTGTCCGAAGTATTAAGAGACAGTGAGTTGAGCGCGATGAGATAGCTAAGTGGTAAGAGTTTATCTCTTGTCGTCCTAGGTTCTGGGTTCGATTCTCGCTCACCCCGAGATTTCTGAGAACAGATACTCACATGTAATATAAGCCTAATTAGTCAAAAAAAAAAAAAAGAGACAGTGAGTTGAGGTTGGGTTTTTTTGTTTCATACATCTATTTCGCTTATAATTCTATTTAAATTATTTTTGTTTGATTGATTTATTTATTATGTTAAAGAATTATAGTGTACCAAATCGATAAACAACTAATTATTCTATATCTATACTATATTATTAAAGACGAAACATTAAAAGTTTTGTAGTCTGGTCATGAAAGTTTTTGTAGTCTGGTCACTCAATTCATAGCCGTTAGATATTTTTGATCAAATCGATGGAAACCGTTAGATAAAATATTAAAATTATTATATAGAATATCTTTTCTATTTTTCCTAACTAAAACATCTCATTTTCCAAAAATATTGCAAACAATTTTATTTATTAAAATAACATAATAAAGTTATAATTGCTAATAACTAACTCATTACCTTTTTTAGCCAAATTGTATATTCTTTTTTATATTTTCTAACTAAAATTTATACTTTTCTATTTTTCCTAACTAAAACATCTAATTTTCCAAAAATATCACGAACAGATCTATTTAATAAAATAAAATAATAATATTATAATTATTAATGACTAACCGATTAGTTTTTTTTTCCCAAAACGTATATTCATTTTATATTTCATAACTAATATTTCTCTTAACTAAAACCTCAAAAATATCACGGACTATTCCATTTAGTAGCATAAAATACTAATATTATAAATCTATCTATCTATCTATACTATATTATTAAAGACGAAACATTGAAAGTTTTGGTACCTGTTTTTTTGGTACGGTACTTGCCTTATTTAATTGTTTATTTAATTATTATAAAAATTATTATAATCATTTACCCTTTCAGTTAAAATGCATTACCATTTTTTTCTAAAAAAATCACGAGCAATTTCCTTTTCAGCTAAAACATGTTACTTTTTCTATTTACTTTACTAAAATCCATCATTTCCCAAATATATCACGAGCAAACCCTTACTTATTTATTTTAAAACATATTTTAATATTTTTAATTGACAATTACAATTACTCTCTTTTTCTAGAAAAATCACGGGCAATTACCTTTTTCGGCTAAAACATGTTATATTTTCTATTTTCCTTACTAAAATCTCTACTTTTCCAATTATATCACGGACAAACCCTTACTTATTTACTTTAAAATCTATTTTAATAATTCTAATTGACAATTATATTTTTCAACTAAAACATGTCAGCTTTTGTATTTTTCTTACTAAAACCTTTTTTTTTTCAAAAATATCACGGACAAATCATAACTTTTATATTTTAAAATTCAACGAAAACATGTTACTTTCTATTTTTCTTACTAAAACCCCTCTTTTCCAAAATATCATGGGCAAACCGTTACTTATTTATTTTAAAATCTATTTTAATACTTTTAATTATTTAAAAATATTTAACACGCCTACTTATTTTTTTTAACAAATGCAATTAATAAAATATAAAATATAAATAATAAAATTAACAATTATTAAAAACAATTCGTGCATCGCACGAGTTTTAAGCTATATTATTAAAGACGAAACATTAAAAGTTTGGTAGTCGGATGGACGGACGGTTGGTACTTAGTGATTTTATTTAATTGCTGTTATTCCCAAATGACCTAACAGAATTGTAGAAGGGGGGGGGGGTTGAATACAATTCTTGATATTTTCTTGAAACTAAACACTTTATGAAATTAAACTGAACTGAATAAATAAAAACACAAGATATAAATAATTCAGTTGGATTGTTTGATGATCCAACTGAAGTGTTTTTATTGCGGAAATAATCTGTGATACAAATGTTCACAGCTGCTCAGTTACAATGTTGTAGAGAAGAAATGCTCTCAAAAATAGCTAATACAATCTATTTGTTTTTCTTCTCATTTTCTAAAGTGACTGCTACACTTGGTTATAAATCCCAAGTTTACAATTCTACATTTGGTTAAACTAAAGAATAATAGAAGTAACCATCAGTAGCTTGCTTTTCATTCCTTTTGTCCAATGGTCCTTGGAGATCTTTGCTTTTGTCTTCATGCTCATTATAATCATTCCCAAGAGCCTTATTGGAAATTGGAATGTTTCCTTATTTCCAGTAACCACTTTGATGGTTTCCAATGCAAAGTACACTTCCATATCTCCTTTTAGATCTGTTCAGTAAACTGTCACTATCACTTTGTCAATTGTTCAAAAAGCAACATTGATTCGTTGATAGCAAGGAGATGTGTTTCGTTGATAGCTTCATTCTTCATTCCGTTGATGGTGTTTCCCTCGTTTCGTTGATGGGTAAACTCCATACCGTTGACAGAGTAATCTTCATACCGTTGACATGTCTTCACTTAGGCAGAATTACAAGGCATAACATATTTACAATTAACCAACCTATTTTGCCTATCTAGTACATAGTCAACATGACTTAGAAAACCTATCTAAAACATAAAATAGAATGCCTATCATACTGTGAAGTATTGTACAATGCAATTGCTACAACACTCATTTCGTTGATGAGCTTCCTGTCAACGAAACACTGCTAAGCATGCTATTTCGTTGACAGCTACAAAATTGACTTTACACAAATTCTACCAAGTGTTTTATGCTTATCATCAAGAACAACATATTCCTAACAATCTCCCCCAATTTATGACTGATAGAATAACAGCCATAAATCAAGAGACTTGATGATAACAAAAACACTCAGATACATCATAAATTACAAAAGTAGAAAATGTATTAAGCTTCAAAACTTTATAGACAAAATATAAGACTTACAAGACTAATGCCCACAAGTGCTCCTCTAGTCTGAGCAAATGTTTCATCTGTGACTTCTTTGTGGCATAGTCTTCTTCCCTCTCTTGGAGTTGTTTTCCTCAATCTGGACCTGTAGTCTTCTGTAGAAGATTTTCTCCTCTTCATCTTGATCACCAAGCTTGGATTGCATCAGCTTTAGAGTTTGATTAGATGCCTTCTCCAGCTGGTCTTCCATTCTGAAGAATCTTCTGCAATTGTCCTTGTCCTTAAACTCCATCATCCAATAAGGTTGAAGATGGATTTTCTTTCCTGTTGAGGGAACTCTAAGTATCCTTGGAAGAGCCTCAGGCTTGTTCCAGCTAGCCTTTAACTGACAGATTTTGGAGACCACCTCAGACTTGGCTGTTTTGGTGAAACCAAAGTCCTTTTTCAAGCATCTAAACACTGAGAGTAGTGTTTGATAGTCTTCTCCTAAAATTCTGTAGAGAGGCCACACTTGTTCTCTACCACCCTTGAATGTGAACACTAGTCTTTCAGGCAACTTTTGAGAAGCTGCAATTCCCCTTACTTCCACCAGGTTGTCTAAGTCAAGATGTAGACTGGATTCTTCCCTGATGTCAGCAATGTACATGCAGTCCTCTGGGTTTGCAGGGGGTTTTTGAGATTGTGGCTTTCTCACAAAAACAGGCTTTGCTTTGACAGGCCTCTTCTTTGTCTTCATTGGTTGGTCCTTTTCTAACAGGAACTTTGGAAAGTATGCCTCATCAAAATCAATTGGTTCCTCTTTTGGCATGATTGGTTGATCATGAAAATTGACAGGATGTGCAGGATCACAGGCCAACTTTCCCTCAAAAACTGGATTAGCAATTGTTGGAGGTGCAATAGGTATAGAAGAGTCTGATGCAGTACTCTGAGAATCAGCACTCTCAAAGTCTATGTTTCTCCTAGCTCTCTCTTTGGGTTGCCTTGTGCTCTTCTTTGAACTCCTTTCCTCTCTAGTGCTTTCCTCTTGCTTCCTTTCTTCTTCATCTAGAGCTTGAGCTACTGCAAGAGCTTGCATAGCTGCTCTTTCTGATTCCTCAGCCTTGGCTTCAGCAAAGTTTGGATGACCAGCCCAAACACAGATTTGTTGTCCATTCCTGTAGACAATTGCCCTTTGCTTCCTTATCTCATAATCATTACTTTCCTTGCTTTTTGTGATGAGTAGACCAAGAAGCTTGTGCTCATCTGGATAAGGTGCAGGATAGAAAGTCCTTGCTATGTTTTTGCCCTTTGGTTTAGCAGGGGACTTGGGAGATAGGCTTCTTTGAATTGTAGCTTGTTCCACATCCCTAATGCATGAAGTTTGTCCTTTTTCCTTCCTTGGTCCTTGAGTGACTCCATGTAGAAGGGGCTCTTGGTGATAGAAAGAATTTGTCTGTGGCTCCCATTCCGTTGATGCTAGTGCCATGGCATTCGTTGATGGCTGTTCCGTTGATGGATTTGAGTCCTTATCTTCAGTAATCTTCTTGAACTTGGCTTCTATGTTGGACCAATGTTCTTTGATTTGTTCTGCAAGTCTCATCCTCATAGAAGCTTCTTGTATAAGGTCAATACCATCCTTTTGCTGCTTTCCAAGCTCCCCCATTGCTAATGGCTCCTTTGGTAGGGAAATGGCTTGAACCATAACCTTGGTAATCTGAATGTCTAGCTCCTTAGATTTCTCCCCCTTTTTGTTATCATCAAAAGAGATGGCTGGGAGTCCTTGAGCCGCCACTAGCTGGGCCAATAGTTGAGTTTGTTTCTCCTGTTCCTTTTGCATCTGTGATAGAGTGGCTTCCACCTTGTCCACTCTAGAAGAGAGAGTCTTCAAGGAGGAATCCACTTCAGGTTCTTTAGAGAAAAACCTGTTCATCCTGGACACAGTGAGAAGAGGAAGCTTTTCATCTAGCCTCCTATCATTAGCAGCCCTAAGGTTGCTGATTGAATCCTTGATCTCTGTAGCCTCAATCCTTGTCTGCAACATTTGTAGCCTTTGAATTTCCAGAGAATCCATTATGGCTTTGTAGAATTTCTTGTCCCTTGCTCCTGCAGACTCATGAGCTAGATATGCTTCTTTGTACTGCCTTGTGATAGCAGCATCCAAATTGCTTCTACCATGCATATCTTGAGAAAGCCAGTTTGGTGTAGGAGGCACCACAGAAGTCCCAGTCTGTGCAGTAGTGGCCACCTGTAGAGTGTCACCAAAGCTATCCTCATTATCAGAAAAATCAAAGTCTCCACTTGCTTCAGCTCCTGGAGGTAGATTGGTCAAGGCATCCTTTGCTCTTTGCATTGATGCAGTTGTGTGAATTAGTTGTAGTGACCTCTCTGCCTCCACATTGCCCTGTTGAGCCAAAATTTGATAGGCTGACACAGGATGAGTAAAGGTCTCAGGATCCAGGGAAATACTATCCAGAGTTTGCTGATAAACCTCTTGGAAAGTAAGTTCCCTTTCTCCCTCACTGACCTCCATTAACTCATTAGAAATGGCTGCTTCCATCCTTATTTCTCCTGTAGTCCCTTCTCTCTCTCCACTCTGTTCTTGCATCATGGGCTCCCCATGGCTCACACCTCTCACACCCTCACCTTCACCTTCTAAGGTGGAACTCTCAATCTCTCCTTTTGCCTGGCTGGAAGAAATAGCCAGCCTCTCACTCACATTCTCTCCTTTTGCCTGGCTGCAAGCCAGCCTCTCAGTTTCACTCCCTCTCAGTCCTAGAAGTGTCTCAACTACCACTAGATCATCTGCACTAGTTGTGGGAACAACTTGATTTTCAATTAAAGGTGCAGAGTGAACTATCAACGGAATGGTAGTTTGAACTGTCAACGGTATGGATACCGTTGATGGAGAAACACTTGTCAACGAAATAGACTGTTTCGTTGATGAAATCAAGAAAGCACTTTGAGAATGAGAAATTACAGTAGAGTCTGTGGTGATTGATTTTAGAGATTGGTCCACAGATCCCCTTGCAATTTCAGGAAAAATTGGTTGATGGCCCAACAAATCACTTAGCAAGTGATGGCCACCAGCTTCAGAGTGGGGCTTCTCCAAGATTAGAGTTGGAGAATCAGGAATAGATGTATGGATCATGTCCACATCCAAAGATTGAGTTGGTGAATTTGATGGAGATAATTCAAGATTGATGTTTAGAGAAGAGGACTGTAACCCCAGAGAAATGATAGGGGTTACATCAAACTGAATTTGAGAAACTGGAAGTGTTGCTTCCAGTGTGTGTGCACCCTGTGTACCCTTGGACTTTTGCTTCACTCTCCTTTGGTATTGGGAAAATGTAGACTTTGGGCTTGAAGTGTCCCTTACCCTTTTGGACTGTACTCTAGGAGGAGAGCTTGTTTCAATAATCACATCCTTTTGGGAGGATGCAATTAGACTTGTGTTTAAATCCATGTTACTCATTGTGCCTTGTTGGGAAGACACAATGGGGCTTGGCTGGTACACACTAACCTGTCCTTCCTTATCCTTGGGGTTTCTTTGATGTTCACCCCTTCCCTCACCTCTCACAACTCCAGACTCACTCCCCTTAGGTTGTGTGGTAGTTTTTACAACAGGTGCCTTTTGAGAAGCACCTGAGGTTGGCTTGGAGGATTTCTTTGTTTTTGGTTTTGTTGCTAGGGTAGGAGCCTGTTGGGTCACAGCTACAGACTCCATAGCAACATTGGAAGGTAAAACAGTAGAGGTGTTAGCTACACTAACAGGGATAGTAGTAGTTACCTCAATGATTGGCAGATACACCACTGGAACATCACCATTGTGGTTCAGCCTCAGTATGTCTGTCAATACTCTCTTTTCTTGCACAAAGCACTCGAACCTGGCATTAGGGTTAGAGATAACTAATGGTGCTGGACTAACATGGTTAGCCAACATCATCAGAAACCTAGCATAATAGATATTTTTCTTCCTATTTGCTTTGTCACCCAACTTGGCACCAATTTCATACATAAGTATGAAATTACTAATCTTTCCAGAAAAGACCTTAATGAATGCATCAGCTAAATAACTGTATTCCCTAACCAAACCTCTCCTAATTATTCTACCCAGATTATCAGTAGGCAAAGAGTAGTTTATAGAATTTAACATGGTAGTTATTTCAGTGTTAGTAGGCAAAGCATCACAGTTATTATCAGGAATATGTAAACATGCTTGCAAAACATCAGAATTAACTATGTACTCATTACCTTGAAGAGTGAATTTTAGTGTGCAGTGTGTTCCACTATACTCACATGAGGTCCAAATTTCCTCGATTATCTCATTGTAGAGTGGTGTAGAGTGAAACATTGCATAGCTCAACTTGCAATTCTTCATGAAATCCATCATTTTGAAGAACAGTCTGTTCGGGTTTTCCTTGACAACAAAAGGGATGGAGTTGTTCTTCTCATAGATGAACCCTCCAGCAGACATAAGCTTGACTATAGGTGCCATTGTTGATTAAAGGAAAGCTTCGAACTGAATTGCTTGTTAGAGAGAAGAAGAGAGAAAAAGCCTTTGGAATTTTTGAGAACAGGTAAAAAGAAATAATGAAAATAAAATTTCTTAAATACTCCCCCAAAAATTCTCAAAAAATGAATCCAATAATAAATGTAAATTACTGGATTGGCTTAAAAATATAACCGTTACTCTTAAAGTATTACCATGATTTATACTTACAGGGGTGTATGCATAGATCGTGGTAAAAGACGTGTCAATTTTTTAACGGTTCAGATTAAAAGCGCTTTATATCAACGAATCAGAATTGGGCGTTTAAGGTCCCGTCTGTTTCGTTGATAAAACTGCGTTTCGTTGATACAAAAGAACTATCAACGAAACACCCAGAAAAAGTGCTAAGACTGTCAACGAAATGGTGCATTCCGTTGGCATAGTAATTTTGACTTAGACAAAATTTTACCTTTTCCTGAGAAAATTCATTCACAGAAAAACATAGCAAATTTCTGGCTGCATTTTAACTTGCAAATATCTCAAAAATAATTAAGAGAAATTTAGCATACCTAGCTCACTTACTAATCTTGAGAATGTTGATTCATCAAGTGGCTTGGTAAAGATGTCTGCAAGTTGTTGTTCACTTGGAACAAAATGTAACTCCACAGTACCATTCATAACATGTTCTCTAATGAAATGGTACTTGATGTCAATGTGCTTGGTCCTTGAATGCTGCACTGGATTCTCAGTAATGGCAATGGCACTAGTGTTGTCACAGAAAATAGGAATTTTCTCAACTCTTAATCCATAATCAAGTAGTTGGTTTTTCATCCATAAAATCTGTGCACAACAACTTCCAGCTGCAATATACTCAGCCTCAGCTGTGGAGGTAGAAACTGAGTTTTGTTTCTTGCTGAACCATGACACAAGCTTGTTTCCTAGGAATTGACAGGTTCCAGTTGTACTTTTCCTGTCAATTTTACATCCTGCAAAATCTGCATCTGAATAACCAATTAGTTCAAAACCAGATTCTCTAGGATACCAAATGCCAAGGTTTGGTGTTCCTTTGAGATATCTGAAAATTCTTTTAATAGCAACTAAATGGGATTCTCTAGGATCAGCCTGAAATCTAGCACATAGACATGTAGCAAACATAATATCAGGTCTACTAGCTGTTAAATATAAAAGTGAGCCTACCATGCCTCTGTAACTTGAAATGTCCACAGATTTTTCCTTAGTATTCAATTCAAGTTTGGTGGCAGTAGGCATGGGAGTTTTGGCAGGAGAGCATTCCATTAGGTTAAACTTCTTTAATAAATCATGAATGTATTTTGTTTGACTAATGAAAATGCCTTCATTAACTTGCTTTACTTGAAGACCAAGAAAGTAAGTTAATTCTCCCATCATGCTCATTTCATACTTACTTTGCATAAGCTTGGCAAACTTTTGACAAAGTTTCACATCTGTAGACCCAAAGATTATATCATCTACATAAATTTGAACAAGTAAAGTAGAGCCATTTACAACCCTGTGAAAAAGAGTTTTATCTACTGTACCTCTAGTGAAATGATTCTCAAGGAGGAACTGTGAGAGAGTGTCATACCAGGCTCTAGGTGCTTGTTTCAAACCATAGAGTGCTTTGAGAAGGAAGTACACATAGTCTGGAAAATCATCATCTTCAAAACCAGGAGGTTGACTTACATACACCTCCTCTTCCAATTCCCCATTCAGAAAAGCACTCTTCACATCCATTTGATAGACCTTGAAATTGGCATGGGCTGCATAGGCTAGGAAAATCCTTATTGCTTCTAGTCTTGCAACAGGAGCAAAGGTTTCATCAAAATCAATTCCTTCTTCCTGTGAATAGCCTTTTGCAACCAATCTAGCTTTGTTCCTTGTGACTATGCCATTTTCATCCATCTTGTTTCTGAACACCCACTTTGTGCCTATAACACTCCTGTCATTAGGCCTGGGCACCAGCTTCCAAACATTGTTTCTCTCAAATTGGTTTAGCTCTTCTTGCATGGCTAAAACCCAATCTGGATCTAGAAGTGCATCCTCAACTTTCTTTGGCTCATCTTGAGACAGAAAGCTACTATATAGACATTCTTCTTGAGTTGCTCTTCTAGTTTGGACTTTTGAAGAGACATCACCTATAATAAGTTCAAAGGGATGATCTTTAGTCCATTTCCTTGAGGGAGGTAGATTTGCTCTTGAAGACGTAGCTTCATGATCATGATTGCCTTGATTGGATATTTGTCCTTGAGAAACTCCCCCTGAGTTTGTTGTCCCTAAGTGATCACTTCTAGAAGTATTCCTATGACTATCAACGGTATGACCGTTTTGGCTATCAACGAAACGCTCATTCTGACTGTCAACGAATCCACCATCATGACTGTCAACGAAATGACCATTTGGTCTGCTAGCTGCTATCCTTTTTAACCTTAATGCAGCAATTTCATCTTCACTGCTGCTTTCATCTGTGCTAGATACAACAACTTTAGGCTGTTTCTCAGTAGCCTTATCATGATTCACTTGATCTCCTTCCTTATTTTCAAAAGAAAGACTTTCATGGAAACCTTCATCACAGAGACCTTGGATTTTGAGATCATCAAAAACAACATGTACATATTCCATAACAATGTTGATTCTGAGATTATAGACCCTGTAAGCTTTCCCTGCTGCATATCCCACAAATATTGCTTCATCTGCCTTTGCTTCAAATTTCCCCAAATGCTCAGCTTGATTTCTCAGAACAAAGCACTTGCATCCAAAGACATGAAGAAAATCCAATAGTGGCTTCTTTCTTTTGAGTAACTGATAAGGGGTCATTCCTTTGGCCTGATTAATCAAAGAAATATTTTGAGTAAAGCAGGCTGTGTTAACTGCCTCAGCCCAAAAATATGTAGGTAACTTTGATTCATCTAGCATTGTCCTTGCAGCTTCAATAAGTGTTCTGTTTTTCCTTTCAACTACACCATTTTGCTGTGGTGTTCTTGCTGCTGAAAACTCATGCAAAATACCATTTTCTTCACAGAACACCTTCATGCTTGAATTCTTGAATTCTGTCCCATTGTCACTCCTAATCCTTCTTACTTTGAAATTAGGATGATTGCTTACCATCTTGATGTGATTGATAATGATTTCACTTGCCTCATCTTTAGAGTGCAAAAAGAAAGTCCATGTAAATCTAGAAAAATCATCAACAATCACAAGACAGTATTTCTTCTTTGAGATGGACATAACATTTACAGGGCCAAATAGGTCCATATGAAGCAATTCAAGCTGCTGGACAATTGATGACTCTGTCTTGCTTTTGAATGATGCCTTCTTCTGTTTTCCCTTTTGACAGGCATCACACAAACCATCCTTGGAGAACTCCACCTGTGGAATTCCTCTAGCAAGATCTTTCCTCACCAAATCATTCATAACTTTGAAATTCAGATGGGATAACTTCTTGTGCCATAACCAACTTTCATCCTTGCTTGCCTTGCTGAAAAGACAAGTGATGGTGTCTGAACTTGTGCTACTAAAGTCAGCAATGTACACATTCCCCCTTCTGAATCCAGTCATTACCACATTGTTGTTTCCTCCTTTAGAAACAACACAGGCTTCTCTAGAAAAAGTAACTAAAAATCCTTTGTCACAAAGTTGGCTGATACTAAGCAAGTTGTGCTTAAGACCATCCACCAATGCAACCTCATCTATGATGACATTCTCTTTTGAAATCAAGCCATATCCCTTTGTGTAGCCTTTGCTGTCATCTCCAAAAGTAATACAAGGGCCAGCTCTTTCCTGAAACTCTGTGAGCAGGGTAGAATCACCAGTCATGTGTCTTGAACAACCACTATCCAAGTACCAAAGATTCCTTTTGTCTCCCTGCACACAATAAAACCAAATCAAGTCGATTTTGGTACCCAAGTTTCCTTGGGTCCTGTCTTGTTAGCCTTTGCATTCCCTTTTGTACCATTTTTCACTTTGGGCTCAGATTGATTCAAATCAATCTTTACCCTTGGTGTTGATTTCTGAGGGTTGCTCATATTTTCATTCATAGCATGCATAGTTGGAGGAACAATCATGTTATTCATGTTCCATGGCATTTGTGGCATGTTAAACATATTCATGTAAGGATTAGACACAAATGGCATGCTAGCATATGGATTCTGAAATTGTGCATATGGAGCAAACATGTTAGACATAACAGGCATTGTAGGCATGGAACTGTTCATTGCAGGCTTGGGTATTCTCACATTAGGAGTTTTCTTAACAGATTTGCAGTTAGTAGACAAATGACTAACACTTCCACAATTAACACATGTCTTTCTAGGAGCATATTTATCAGGTGTGTAATTGTTGTGTTTGTTAATTCCTACTTTGCCATTCCTGTTATTCTTTTTATTTCCCTTAGCCTCATTATGAACTTTCTCTACCTTGTCTTTCAATTGCTTGTTAGACAAGTGACCTACATTAGCTCTCTCAACAGGCTTCTCAATTTTCTTTAAAATACTAGACTCACCTTGAACAAAGTTCTTGGTGACAGGACCATACTTGTCATTAAGTCTAGTGAGTTTATCTTTTCTTTTGTCTGTCAACGAAACAGCCTGATCGGTTGATGGTTCATGTGTCAACGAAACATTGCATTCCGTTGACATATCAACCTTCAACAAATGATCATTGTTGTTTGTTGACTCTGTTCCTGATTCTAAGGTTTCACCAACATACCCTAGCTTCTCTTTGTTCCTTTCCCATGATTGCTCACAGAAGGATTCCACGCCTTGAACATTAATTATGTTGGTAGCAACATTCCTGGCATCCTTCCATTTTGCAATCACACTTTGTTCTATCTCAAGTTGTGTTCTAAGAATTTCTTCCCTTTGTAACACGTTCTCAAGTTCCTTCTTAGCATCCCTACTAACACATCTCATTTTCTCAAATTCAATGAGCTGTGCTTCTAACATTGCATTCCTATCACTTAAGAGCAGATTGGTCTCTTTTATTCTTGAATTCTCTTTAGTAAGTGATTTAAGAGTAACACGCAAATTATATAATACAGTAGACATTTCATTTACTGCATTGTCGCATTCCTCTTTAGAAAACTCAGAAAGATTAGTAATTGTTACCTGGTTGCTTGAGGAACTTGCTTCCTGCTCATGATTGTCAGCCATAAGAGCCAAGTTGACATACTCAACATCATCATCAGAATCTTCACCATTACCAGCCCAATCATACTCCTGAGACATGAAAGCCTTTTCTTTTTGTTTGAGAAGTTCAAAGTATTTCTTTTTATAATCAACAGGCTCAAATTTCCTGTTGCCCTTCTCAACCTTGGGCTTTCTGCAGTCTCCAGCAAAGTGACCAAGCATTCCACAATTGAAACATTTTGACTTAGACTTTTCAATCCAGTTTGTTTTGCTAGGTTGAAAGTCTCTTCTTGGTGGCCTTGCTTCTGAGTTTCTTTTGAACTTGAACTTAGAGAATTTTCTAGACAGAAAAGCAATGTGTTCATCAATCTCATCTAAGTCCTCCAAGTTGGCTGGTTCTGATTCTTCTTCTTCTGTCATCTTGTCTTTACCCTTGCTAACATCACTCCTACAACTAGATCGACTAGTTGTGGCCTTTGCAGCTTCTTTATTGTCATCTTCAAGTTGGTTCACTGATGCAATCAATGCAATAGATCCACCCTTCTTCTGTACCTTTTCAATTTCTTCATCTTGCTCCATTTCCAGCTCATAAGTCTTCAAGGTTCCATAAAGCCTTTCAAGAGTGTAGTCTTTGTACTCTTGAGTGTTTCTGAGAGAAACAGTCATAGGCTTCCATTCTTTTGGAAGAGCTCTAAGAAATTTAAGGTTTGAATCCTTGGTTTGATAGATCCTCCCATACAACTTTAATCCATTCAAAAGCTTTTGAAACCTACTGAACGTGTCATTTAGGGTTTCACCAGCTTTAAAATGAAAATGCTCATATTGTTGTATAAGGAGTTGCATTTTATTTTCCCTGACTTGCTCAGTTCCTTCACAGAGTGTTCTAACAGTATCCCATACTTCCTTAGAGGTTGTACAGTTGATAACATTGTCAAACATCTCTTGCTCCAAACCATTAAACAGAATGTTCATGGTCCTTTTGTCTTTATGAACTTCTGCAATATCTTCAACAGTCCATTCTGAGACAGTTTTTGGAATCTCTACATCAGGTGCATCATCTGGCAGTCCAACTCTAGAGTCAAGCTTCATGGGAACGTGTGGACCTTTCTCAATGCAGTCTACATACCTCTCATCCATAGACATGAGATGTAAATGCATCTTTACTTTCCAGTGAAAGTAATTGTCTTTATCAAGAACTGGTATCTTCACACCTGCATCCTTCTTCACCATGGTTTCTGTTTTTGGTCTTGATCTTTAAACTTCTTGTATGTTAGAAGCTCGCTCTGATACCAATTGTTATTCCCAAATGACCTAACAGAATTGTAGAAGGGGGGGGGGGGGTTGAATACAATTCTTGATATTTTCTTGAAACTAAACACTTTATGAAATTAAACTGAACTGAATAAATAAAAACACAAGATATAAATAATTCAGTTGGATTGTTTGATGATCCAACTGAAGTGTTTTTATTGCGGAAATAATCTGTGATACAAATGTTCACAGCTGCTCAGTTACAATGTTGTAGAGAAGAAATGCTCTCAAAAATAGCTAATACAATCTATTTGTTTTTCTTCTCATTTTCTAAAGTGACTGCTACACTTGGTTATAAATCCCAAGTTTACAATTCTACATTTGGTTAAACTAAAGAATAATAGAAGTAACCATCAGTAGCTTGCTTTTCATTCCTTTTGTCCAATGGTCCTTGGAGATCTTTGCTTTTGTCTTCATGCTCATTATAATCATTCCCAAGAGCCTTATTGGAAATTGGAATGTTTCCTTATTTCCAGTAACCACTTTGATGGTTTCCAATGTAAAGTACACTTCCATATCTCCTTTTAGATCTGTTCAGTAAACTGTCACTATCACTTTGTCAACTGTTCAAAAAGCAACATTGATTCGTTGATAGCAAGGAGATGTGTTTCGTTGATAGCTTCATTCTTCATTCCGTTGATGGTGTTTCCCTCGTTTCGTTGATGGGTAAACTCCATACCGTTGACAGAGTAATCTTCATACCGTTGACATGTCTTCACTTAGGCAGAATTACAAAGCATAACATATTTACAATTAACCAACCTATTTTGCCTATCTAGTACATAGTCAACATGACTTAGAAAACCTATCTAAAACATAAAATAGAATGCCTATCATACTGTGAAGTATTGTACAATGCAATTGCTACAACACTCATTTCGTTGATGAGCTTCCTGTCAACGAAACACTGCTAAGCATGCTATTTCGTTGACAGCTACAAAATTGACTTTACACAAATTCTACCAAGTGTTTTATGCTTATCATCAAGAACAACATATTCCTAACAATTGCCCTTACTTGTTTTTTAAAAGACTATCACTAAATAATAACATTATTTATAACCAATTACCTTTTCAGCTAAAATAAATTACCTTTTTTTATTTTTTTTCTAACAAAATCTTCTCTTTTTCTAAAAAAAACACGGACGTTTATCTTTTTTAACAAAAAAATGTTACTCTTTCAATTTTCCTTACTAAAACCCCTTATTTTTCAAAAATATCACGGGCAAACTCTTACTTATTTATTTTAAAAACCTATTTTTTTATTTTAATAATTAAAAGTATTAAAATCTATTTTAATACTTTTAATTATGAGCACTTTTTCAGCTGAAACATGTTACTTTTTCAATTTTTCATTTTCTAAAGAAATTATTATTAAATAATAACATTTTTATAACCAACTACCTTTTCAGCTAAATTACATTACTTTTTCTATTTTTTCTAACAAAATCCTCTATTTTTCTAAAAAAAATCACAGGCAATTATCATTTTCAACTAAAACATGTTACTCTTTCTATTTTTCCTTACTAAAAACACTCATTTTCCAAAAATATCTCAGGCAAATCCCAACTTATTTATTTTGAAACCGATTTAAATACTTTTAATTACGGACACTTACCTTTTCAGATAAAACATGTTATTTTTTCTATTTTTCTTTACTAAGACCCCTATTTTCCAAAAATATCACGGATAAACGGTTATTAATTTATTTTAAAATTTATTTTAATACTTTTAATTATTTAAAAAAATTTAACACGCCTACTTATTTTTTTAGCAAATGTAAATTAATAAAATATTAAAACATAAATAATAAAAATAATAATTATTTATAACAATCCGTGCATCGCACGGGTTTTAAGCTAGTTGGTACGTAATTTTGAAATGATGTAAATTGTGTGTGATGCGTATTTTTATTAAATGGTATAGATTTTTAATCTAATTAAAATTGTTTTCATTTAAATACATATTTGTAAATAAATTTATTTATAAAATAATTAGTCATTAGTATCTTTCCGAAATATTTCAGACTCTGGATCAAGGTTGCTTATTTTGATTTTGAATTCTATTTATCTTATAAACCTATTTAATTAAAATTGATTTTTTCATTTGATTGATTTATTTATTAGGTTAAAAACATTATAATGAACTAAACCGACAACTAACCAACTATCCTCTATTTTGCTAATAATAATATAGTCAAAAAAATTATGCTACAAAAATGGTAAGGTGCTCCCAGCAACGCAATTCAATGAGTCTTCCTAATAGGACTACTCAATTTTGTACTGATAGAAATTAGAGCTACATACACATGCACAAATGAGAAATATTGTTAACGCACGTATGTCCATTCATGCTGACCTAGTATCCCCCAACCCCCAACTCCCATTTAGAGCAACTCCAACAGACTTTTAATGTGTTTTTTTATAAATATTATAAAAAATTAATCTTCTAATGATTCAGGATATTATAAGTAATGACAACTCCAATAATACTCATTATATATATACTCCTTATTATTATTATATTATTAAATTCAAACTCTACCTACATTTTTTATATTGGAGGAAAGAGAAAAATATGAATAGATTTGGAGGGAAATGAATATTTTATTTAAGAAAATAATATAATGAATGACTCAACAATCCTTAAATATAAGGAAGGAAAATGAGTTTTTAAATTTTGAAGGGATGACCAAGGAGACTGTTGGAGCAAGTTTTTGAACAACTAGGTTACTAAGCCGCGCTTTGCAGCGGCATTAGAATATATTTGTTAAGAAAAAATATAGTATAATAAAAATTGTGAAATTAATATCTACAAAATTATTTAAATTATCAAATAAAATACATTCTATAAATTTGCATTTGGGTAGATACTATAATAAAATATTTATATATTTTGTTTGTTTATATAGTTTGATTTTTTATTTTGTTGGACCGATACCATTGCCATATATATATATATATATATATTATATTGAGAAAAATCAATATAAACATATAATATTACTTATATTTATATAGTATTATTAGAAAATATAATATATAATTTATATTATATATTATAAATCTTATAATTTGTAATATTTCAAATCTTAGCAAAATTCCATCCTTATTGAAACAAACATAATAATTAAAAATAGCTAAGAAAATGACAGTAATTATCAATCTCAATAGACCTTTGGTGCATATTCAAAATATATTAAAATCGGACAAGTTATCAATGTAGTTTAAAAGTATAATGTGAAACCTTTAGTACATATTATTTAATACTAAAAAGTAAGATTGGAAACACATGTGTAATTAGACGGTAGCATAATGTTAAATACATGTTCCATTGCCTCCATCACCAGCTCCACTGTATCCATCACCAACTCTGTTGTCCTTTTCATTGTCCTCAATTGATACTTTCCTTTTCTTTTTATCATGCACAGTCTCGGGCGTAGGAGAACTTTTAGAATCTTGCAATACAGTGAGTGCTTAGAAAAATATTCATGTACAATATTTTATATAGATAATAGTGCATGATATTATAGTTTTAAACTAATGAAGTTGACTATACATAAATTATAGTAATAAATTAGAATATGTCTTAACTGATTTCTTCAACTTGTGCTCTTGTTTCGTATTTTCTTTAGCTCCATTGCATGCATCACCAGCTCCATTGTCATGCACAAACACAACACCAGTCTCGGATATAGCAGAATCTTTAGAATTCTGCAATATAATTAGTGTTTAAAAATAGTTGCATGAAGAAGAAAAATCATGTACAACTTATTTGTTAAATTATATAGTGCATATGATATTAGACTTTTAAACTAATTAATTAATTACACATAAGCTATAATAAATTAGAATGTACCTTGACTGATTTCTTCAATTTGTACTCTTGTTCCAAAATTTCTTTTGGCTCAAATATTTCAGCAACAGTAAAACTGTGTAATCCTTCTTTGAGATTATAAGCATTCAATCGTAACTTAAACACTATATCTTTTTCAAACAATCCTTCAAACTCTTTTGGAACATCATTGTTGTCTAAAGATAATTTATTTACCATCTATTTGTTGATGTGTCTAGCAATAGTTCTGCTATATTGTTGAATATTACAAAAGTTGTATCTCCCGTTTTATCCTTAACTTTTATTTGTATTCTAAACCTGTATAAACACACAAATCATAGTAAGATTAATACATGTATAAACAAAATACAAAATAAAGTTATTAAATTAATTTCTTACATGATAAAGGATGGTCAATAATTTCGTTGCAAGGCTTGCATCTATAATGTCCCTCACAGAAGTCCAACTTTGTGGAGCATGTTTTGCAGCCAGTGTAGTACCAGTTATGGGTATTATCAATCCCAAAAATCTCAGCTCTTACGATAACAATTTGTCAAGACTGATCAGTTCTTCAGTATTTGGATTGACATATTTCCACATTCTACACACTCGTACTCTTATCATCCAGGTATAGTTGCTGTCGTTCAAAGCATCCAACATGGTGTACATCCAACATGGTGTAGGTCATAGTTGTATTGATTGTAAATATGGTTGTAAAAATTTGAAGCTATGTAAAAAAGTTTCGGTGTAGATTTTTTTGTTATGAATGACCTTTAATTTATAGGTGTTTGTAAGGTGAATAACATGGAAATCCATTATGTTTAAAAGTCAAGAAGTATTATAAAAGAAAAGTTCTATAAAGTTTGAAAATAATAAAAGAAAGTTCTATCAAGTTTGAAAATAATAAAAGAAAGTTTTATCAAGTTTGAAAATAATAAAAGAAAGTTCTATCAAGATTGAAAATAATAAAAGAGAAAATTGCAATTATTAACATAAGATCCTAAAAATTCAAAAATAATAAGGAAGTTTTAATTTTCTAAATCAAAGAAAGTTCTATCAAGTTTGAAAATAATAAAAGAAAGTTTTATCAAGCCTACAAATTCGAAAATAATAAGGAAGTTGTAATTTTCGAAATCAAAGAAAGTTCTATCAAGTTTGAAAATAATAAAAGAAAGTTCTATCAAGCCTACAAATTCGAAAATAATAAGGAAGTTGTAATTTTCTAAATCAAAGAAAGTTCTATCAAGTTTGAAAATAATAAAAGAAAGTTCTATCAAGCCTACAAATTCGAAAATAAAAAGAAAGTTGTAATTTTCTAAATCAAATAAAGTTCTATCAAGTCCTACAAATTCAAAAATAATAAGGAAGTTGTAATTTTTTAAATCAAAGAAATTTTCTAAATCAAATAAATTTTCTAAATCAAAGAAAATTCTATCAAGTCCTACAAATTTGAAAATAATAAGTAAGTTGTAAATTTCTAAATCAAAGAAAGTTTTATCAAGTTTGAAAATAATAAAAGAAAGTTCTATCAAACCTACAAATTCGAAAATAATAAGGAAGTTGAAATTTTCTAAATCAAAGAAAGTTCTATCAAGTCCTACAAATTCGAAAATAATAAGGAAGTTGTAATTTTTCTAATTCAAATAAAGTTCTATCAAGTTTGAAAATAATAAAAGAAAGTTCTATCAAGTTTGAAAATAATAAAAGAAGTTGTAATTATTAAAATTAAAAATTGTGAAAAATTGAGAAAATTAGAAAAATAGAACAGAGCGATTCTATAGGCGGCCTAAATCAAATAAAGTTCTATCAAGTTTGAAAATAATAAAAGAAAGTTCTATCAAGTTTGAAAATAATAAAAGAAGTTGTAAGCCGCGCTTCGCAGCGATTTTATAATAATATCTCTAAATTTAATAAAACGTTCCCGTATTTTATATTACATTACATAAAAAAAAAAAGTTTAGGAGAGTAGTATGATAAGATAGTAATTTCATTAAAAAAATATTATGAGAATATTTAGATAATAATAGAGGAAAGTTCAAAATAATGTAAGGTAATACACTTTTTTTCTTATTTAGTTTCCTTCATTAGTAAAGATCTATTGTATATTTACTTTCTCCATTAGTAGGGATTTTAAATGCAAAAATATCATATATTTTCTCTATTAGTAAGTATTTAAAAGGTAATTGAGATTTTTTCTAATTTTTAATATTATTAATTCAAAAAATTGAGAAAATTAGAAAAATAGAACGAAGCGATTCTAGAGGCGCCACCTCACTGCCCCCGTCTTCTCCTTTATATAAGTATATTGATTTCATATTTATTTAAACAATTAAATGTAGATTTTAATACAAAAATCAATCAATAACTCAAAAATCATTACTAAAAATCACGTATTAAAATTGTATTAACAATTTGATATCATTGTTGTGTCAATCGCCTGCATCTCTTTACTAAAAATCACGTATTAAAATTGTGCTGCAAGGAGAATGCTAAAACTGCTTTAAAGAAAATTGAGCAATTGATGATTTTCTACATAGTCCATGTGTCTCACTTTGTTCTATAGTGATGAGTTGAATCTCTGTGGTGACAAATTACTGTAATAATATAAAAAACTTTACATATCAAGCATAAAATTGTACATCTTCTTCTATATATAATAGAGCAACACAAGGGTAAAATGAACCACAAAAACCCTGTAAAGTTATCAAATTACCCTCATGAAATTTATAATTACAGATGCCATGATGCATTTTACGTGTTATACTAATGTGCCTCTTGCCATTCACAAATAGGTTTGCCTGACAATTTTGGTTCAACGTAAGATTTATGTGTACACCCACACCCACACGTATAGTACAATACATATAAACCCTAATTTCCAATTTCTCAAAATTTAGTTACATTTGTTCCTAAAACTTAAAAACCATAATTCAGTCAACTTATTAATTTCACCATTTTAGTGTTTTTTGGTTAATCATCATGGTAAATTAAGCGGCCACAATTTGAAACACACCGACCTCTAAAGTGCTTCATTTGTGTAACCTTTCAAATTGGTAAGTAATATATATATATATATATATATATATATATATATATATATATATATATATATATATATATATATATAGAGTTGCACTCTAGGAAGAACACCTTATATAAAGAACAATAAAGAACACCGTCATAAACACTTTATTTTTCATAAAAATTGATTTTTTAAAATTAGAATCATAAAATTGAACAATAATTAAGCCTAACATATCGAATTTACCGTAGAATCTCATCTAAATTTAAAAATTAAACATTACATATAATCCAGTATAGAATCCAGTACAGAATCTTGTATATATATTTATCACAATGAAATTACATATAATCATGTTATATTTGATTCTAATTTTTTGTTAGATTCTATTTTTAATCGTAATAAACCTTTTTTGGTGAGAAAATTAGAATCAACATGCAATTTATGTAAGATTCTATAGTGTTCTTTATTGTTCTTTATATAAGAGTGTTTTTCATGGAGTAATGACCTATATATATATATATATATATATATATGTATTTTTTTAATTGTTTTATGATTATCATTAGGCATCTTTGTGTAATTGTAGCTAATTTTGATGTGCTTAATTGATATGTTTGTGTATTGGTTTCCGGTGTGTGAAATAATTATAACGACTTGAGATATACTGATCAATAATCTCATCCGTATATATGCATCTCATTTTACCCATGTGTTGCTCTATTATATATATATATATATATATATATATATAGAGTATCATGTTCCTGAGGTTACCTCAGGGAGTTACCTGAGGCAATTAAAAAATTTCCATACAAATACAGGCCGGTATTATTGTAATTTCAGAAAGATTAACATATTTACAAAATTGCCATCACTTTTTTGTACTTGAAAATAAGTTTATCTCAGGTAATCTTCCTGAGATAACCTCAGGATCTTTTTTCTCATATATAGAAGAAGATTATACACTCCAAGTGGTAAAGGGAATCTGTAAGATCCGTGAACTTTATTAATAATATAAATTGTATTATATGTGTAGAATAATTATTGTGAAGTATTTTGAGTTTTAATGATAAAGGTTGTTGAGTGATTATGTGTTAAATTGGTGTTGAAGGGTTTCGAGCACATAAACGCAACGGAAAACATAAAAATAAATCAAAATTCGAAACCCATCCGCATGATCCATGCGAAAACAAAAGATTTAATTCGGAGATTAAGAACAAATACCTTAAGAAGGTTTAACAGTTCATTAATGGAATATTAATGGATATCCAAAGCTTGTTCAATCACCATGTATCCCGCTCTCACGATCTACACTCTACGTTATCCACACGAACGCTTTTCTTGAAGGATTGATGTGTACTAGCACCCGAAAACTGCTTTTTTTTCTCTCTCTCTCTCTCTCTCTCTCTCTCTTTTCTTGCTCTCATAAGCGGCTAGGGTTTTAATATAAAAACGTTTTTCACAATAAAATCAGCCCTCTTTTAGAGTTTATATAGAGAGGAAAATAGTTTTCTAATTATAATCCAATTATAATAAAATACTAATCCGAAATTCCAATTTATTATAATAGTTTAAGTAATTCCATTTTCTATTTAAATAATTAATCAAGTCATACTTAATTAATATTATAAATAGAATAAATTACTTATTTAAATTTAAATTCATAATTTAAATTATTTCTCCTTCAAGCGTTCTTTGTGTGTGACCCTGTAGGTTATTATTACGTTGGTAATATTAATAACTAATTAAAATTGTAAACAATGAGCGGCATCTAGTAATACATCATTGCCACCCAAGTAATAATAATTAAATCGGTGATTCGATTAAGCCTTTCGTGAATGATGTTCCATGTAATATAATCCCTTTAACCTTAATATTATAGATTAAACTCGAGGCATGTAATGTGTCATCCTCTTCATAATTTAATCTTAGTTTTCTTGATCGATGAGTAGACTAATAAATCAAATCAACATTTGAGCACGACCGTGCATTTCTTAGTCTCACTCAAACAAGAGGCCAATAATATCGCTCCTAAAATTAGGAGGGTTAAATCCCATCTAGATCATTCATATTTCTCATACGATTCATAATATACCCAATGTCCACTTTTATCATCACCCGGTCAAAGGTAACTTTTAATGTAATCAAAGTATATTAATTCTCGTATAAAAATATAATGATTTCAGGTCTAAGGATCATTACACCATTATCACAGTGAGAATTACTTATGACACTATTAACATGTGTAATCTCACGGCGGGTCAATCCAGTGCCATGTACTCTTACCTGCACCTATGTTTTGACTTTAGTATCACCATGCCTATGACCAATGAGATGTGGTCATCAGTCAACAAACATACTAGTCTATGTGCATTATTATTGTCCTTAAATAATAACACTCGACTAGGGATATTTAGGAATAAAGATACTATTCATATAATCTCATTTTTAAGTCACTTACTTAAAGATATCGAATACGTATCATAATTCCAAGGACATTTATTACACTAACATTTATAACGCAGTAAATAAAGACATAATAAACTAATAATAATAATCAATAAAACATAATTTATAATAATAAAATGTTTTCTTTAAAACATAAAAGTATTGTCTCTAGAGCACTAATACTAACAATCTCCCACTTGCACTAGAGCCAATATCCCATGTATCCAATACATTTGGAACTAGTGTGACTTACATGCTTCTGCTGCGACAAAGCCTTAGTCAGTGGTTCTGCAATATTATCAATAGTATGCACTTTACATATCAGTATATCTCCTTGATCATTAATCTCATTAATAAGGTGATATCGCCTTAGTAAATTCCCAAAACATCCTCTTTGGCTACTTCGCTAGTATCAATATACTAAGCCTCGATTGTAGAATCATTTACGGTTCTTGCTATGAACTCACTACGTCAAATTTGGGCTTTCGTCACTCTTTTGTACAGTAAGGGCTGTGACACTTTGGAAAAAACGAGTGGCTAAAGATCATCGTCCCAAGTTTTAGCCACACAATTGTTTTTCGAGTGACCGAAGACACATTTTTTGGAAGATTTAGTCACAATTTATAAAAGTGTGACAATTGAGAGATGAAACATCATGTTTTTTTTGTTGACTTTGACCAAATCCAACATTTATAGTCATACTTGAGAGATAGAAGTGTGACAAAAAATAGTGACGCTTCTTTGCTGTATCTAAATGTTACCAAACGGTCACAGTCATTTTCGGGGATGTGGCTAAATGTGAAATAACCTATGGTCACTACATTTTATATGTGACTAAAAAGTAGAGTTTTCTGCATTATGTCAGATCTTTGTTCGCTAAGGCAGCTAAAAACTAGTGACTGTATTATTGTGTGACTAAAAAGTACTCTGTTTTCAGGAACAGAGCATTCTGTTTTGAGGATCCTCATTTCCAACTGATCTGTCACATTATTACATTTGGGTGTGGCAAAATATTTGACCACTGGACATGAAGTATTGGTATAGCAGATTAACCAGAAATGACAAACACAAACTTGATTTATCCAAGTTGCATACCAGATGAGCTTAAAACTTGATAATGAAGCTTAAAACTAGAACAATTCAACTAATCCATGTCATTCGGCCAACATTAGAATTCACCATTACATATTAATTCTTCATCAAATAAAAAACAAAGAAAATGACCAAGACAATGATAACATTATACAACTTCCCACGTATGACATGAACCTCCTTTCGAAGATCTTCAACTGTTGACATGCAGTTTTGCAGGTCAGTCTTCACAACATCAACTTCTTTCTGGATCTTGATCTTCATGCCAACTGGTTCAGGATCAATCCATTCCCAAAACGAACATTTGGGTCCAGAAGACTTGAAAAGGGAATTCAAATTAAAAGCTGTTTATTAAATTTAACAGATGAAACTGATAGACATCAGCTTACCAATGAACTTGATTTGTGGCACACCCGAAATCTTCTTCCAGGGTTGTCAAGTGTGTTTGATGTTCTAATCCGGGCAGGAAGACCACAGTAGCACAGATCACATCGATTTTGGTTTGAGCTGTAGGAATTTGAAGACGACATCATGATCAGGCCTCTTTCTTTGCACACACCTGGAGAAAAAAAACAGGAATTCAAACAGAGCATAGAATTTAACCATACAATAGAATTTAGCATTACATAAAAAACATGGAAAATGACAAACATAATGATAATAATTACCGGATTCAGTTAGCATTACGTATAATAATACCCTTACAGTCCTGTCTGAAGTAATCATCACGAGATTCATTACCCAAGTCACGTGGATCTACAGGTGGTAATATATTATCATTGTGAGGAAAAATTACAGTACTGAAATCCTCATTGACATCATCGTACAGATCTCTATAATTCTTAGGAGGTGTCATCAAGACAATAGACATTTTTTTATCCAGCTGGTCTTTAACATAAAACACCTGTCGTGCTTGTGAGGCCAATATGAACGGATCATCCTTGTGGCCTAATCTGTTAAGTTCGACCAACGTGTAACCCAAGCCATCTTGCTTGACACCATTTCTACTGTCAACCCAGTCGCACATGAAAAGAGGAATTTTCTTAATATGATAATCTAGTACCCATATCTCTCGTAGAACCCCGTAATAAAAGTTCTTTCCATAGGTTACTACTTCTTTAGAAATGTGCATCTCAGTTGCCTCTACACAAACCCCACTGTTCTGGTGAATTCTGCCATCACGAATTTTTGTACGAAATGTATAGCCATTGATGTCATATACATCGTATTTGTTCACGATTCTGCGTGCTCCATGTGAGATCCACTTAACTGTTTCTGATACACTTTCGTTGGAGATCGATAACTCGCTTTCAACCTAAATTACACAATAACAAGGATAAGATTCAGCTTGCACAAATTACAATTAAGAAAAAACTAAGATCATACTGATTTAAATATTACCTTGTTGCGTAACCAGTGACCAAACGTTGTGCTATGCTCTTTCTCCAGCCATGCTTGTTGTTTACCAGGATGTTTGTTTTTCAAAAATGTCATGTGTTGTCTGCAAGTACAAAAATGAGTATCAAATATGATCCTACTGTTAAATAAAAGAAAAACACAAATAAACATGTTCAGTAGGAGTCCTTACTCGATATACGGCACAACTTCAGGCGTATTTTGCAGTACATAGAAATGTGCTTTCATGTAGAGATCTTGAGAAACTTCAACTGGTTTACCAGCTGACAAAGGAATTCCCTCTTCATTACCATTTTCAGATGTGTTGTGCTGGTGTTCTGGAATATCAATGGACCTCATGCATTTTTTGTATTCGTTGAAGAACGCAATTGTTTCTTCTGCAATATGTTCCTCAGCAATGCATCCTTCTGGGTAAGCTTTGTTCCGCACATGCCCTTTAATAACTTTCATCATCCTCTCAAAGGGATACATCCACCGAAAGCATATTGGGCCACATAATTTGACCTCTCTAACAAGGTGCACAGTTAGATGAAGCATAACATCAAGAAAGGATGGGGTAAAGTATTTCTCCATCAAGCACAGTGTAACACAAAGCTCCTCATGCAATTTATCGAGTTCTTCTACATTGATTTCTTTGCTACATATTGATTTGAAAAAAAAACAAAGTCTGATAATAGCATATCTTGTGGGTTTAGGCATGATAGACCGTATTGCAATTGGCAAGAACTGTTGCATAAGCATATGGTAATCATGTGATTTAAGTCCCATAAGCTTCCTATCCTTTTCATTCACCAAACTAGAAAAGTTGGAACAATAACCTTGCGGAGCCCTTAAGTTGTGTAATGTGCCACAGAACATGTCTTTTTCATCTTTAGTTAATGTGTAGCAGGCTGCAGGAAGTAATGTCTTCTCGCCTTGACTTTTAGCCTGCAACTCTTGTCTTATCCCAAAATGTGCCAGATCCTTTCGAGCGTGCAACCCATCTTTCGTCTTGCCCGGAACATTTAGTAATGTTCCGATAATACTCTCAGCCACATTCTTCTCAGTGTGCATGAAATCAATACAATGTTGGACCAAATTATACCGCCAATACCTAAGTCGTCGATTCCATATGTTGAATTTCTTCCAATAGGTCTGTTCTTTCTGTCCGGAATTTGTGCTACCACCCCCTTCTGATTTTCTCTTTTTTGTTTTCCCCCCTCTTCCAGTCGAAGTCTCCATCAGTTCTGAATCTTTATCCTTATATCCCTTCCCCCACATATTCTGAATAAATTTAACCTCGTTGAATATTTCTTCCCCTGTCATAGGATCTGCAGCAGTTCCCCACTCTTCTTTTCCATTGAATGCCTTAGTTTGCTTTCTGAAGGGATGACTATATGGTAGATATCTTCAGTGACCACCATAACTCTGCTTGGCAGAGAACGGAAGTCTTACACAATGAGTTTCTTTCCTGCACACCACACAACCATGGAATCCACTATAAGGACAGCCACATAATGCACCAAGAGCAGGGTAATCATTAATCGTCCATAAGACAACAGCACGTAAAGTGAATTGTTCCTGTGCATAGGAATCATATGTTTCAACACCTTCTTCAAACAAGAGCTCCAGATCATCGATCAAAGGATCCAAAAACACATCGATATCGTTTCCAGGCGTTCCCGATATTAATAACGAAAGCATGATGAACTTTCTTTTCATACACAACCAAGGTGGAAGGTTGTAAATGACAGTTAATACTGGCCACACACTGTGATTCCTATTCCCTCTGTTTACATCAACCCCGTCTGTGGAAATGCCAAGCCGAAGATTTCTTGGATCAGATGCAATTTCCGGAAATTTGTCGTCTATTGCTTTCCATGCAGGTGAATCAGATGGGTGCCGTAGAACACCGGGCTTTTTCGAACTGGTGGAGTGCCATATCAAATCTTTTGATATGCTTTTCACTTTATAAAGTCGTTTCAGTCGTGGAATAAGGGGGAAGTACCATAATACCTTTGTAGGAACATTTTCGTATATGACTTTAGTCTTCTCATCCACCTTCCACCGTGACATGCCACAAGTTGGACATACCACCATGTCCTTGTAATCCTTCCTGTAAAGAATGCAGTTGTTAATGCAAGCATGTATCTTTTCGTATCCTGACCCCATTGCTGTCATTATCTTTTTGGCCTCATATGTGTTGTTCACCATCTCGTTACCTTCTGCAGGCAGCATCCTTTTCAACAGAAGTAGCATTTCAGTAAAGCAATTATTTGTCATTCCATGCTTACTCTTCAAGTTTAGTAGTTCAACTGTTGCAGACAACTTTGTGAAGTTAGGACAATATTTATACAAGGGCTTCTCCGCATCTGCAAGTAGTTCTTGAAACTTGTCAATGTCAGCTATGAAATTGTCTTCCGTAGCTTTTACCATTTCTATTGTTTCTGCAGCATCTGTTGGAAATTCTACTGCATCAAACTGGTTGAAAGTTGTTGGCTTGTCTTCTTCTCCATGTTTAATCCACCTTGTATAATTCCGATCGAATCCCTTAACGAGTAAGTGGTAATGGACCTCATCCACCGAAAGAGAGAAGTGGTTTAAACAGCTTACACATGGACATGGAATAGTCTTCGTTGACATATTCAGATGAGAAACCGCAAAATCGATAAATGCTACAACTCCATCCATATATGGTTCACTGTTTCTATCGGTTACCATCCAAGACTTATCCATAACTACAGCCTAACTACAGCAATTACGAGCATATTACAGCATAACTAAACCAATTACGAGCATATTAGAGCATAACTACAGCAATTACGAGCATATATCAAAGCATAAAATTCAAAAATTAGCATATATTTAACACATGACTTACTGAAATTAGGGATGAAATCGTTGTGGATGAAAGTATGAGTGGTTTCTGTCGGCTGCTTGTTTGAAGCTACTTGTTTGAATCCGATTAGAAGCGGCAGCTAGTGTGGTTTCCAATTGAGAGAATAAGCTTTCCACTTAGGTATTTGACCCCCATAGCCGCGCGCTGCTCCCTCTGGACTGAACCTGTTCAAGGCCCAATTAGAATAGTGTTGGCCCAAATAGAATAGTGTTGGCCCAAATCGAAAGAACGAGATTCGACCCCGATTGGGGAAATAATTTTTTTTAATGCATTTTTCGACGATCCAACCGTACGGATGTTAATGGATACGCATTGTGATGTTGGGGAAAAATAATCGAAAAATCGGGAATTTATCTTGTACGACATTTTTTGAGGGATCTGGCCAAAGTACTACTCGAAAGAACGAGATTCGACCCCGATTGGGGAAATAATTTTTTTTAATGCATTTTTCGACGATCCAACCGTACGGATGTTAATGGATACGCATTGTGATATTGGGGAAAAATAATCGAAAAATCGGGAATTTATCTTGTACGACATTTTTTGAGGGATCTGGCCAAAGTACTACTCGAAAGAACGAGATTCGACCCCGATTGGGGAAATAATTTTTTTTAATGCATTTTTCGACGATCCAACCATACGGATGTTAATGGATACGCATTGTGATGTTGGGGAAAAATAATCGAAAAATCGGGAATTTATCTTGTACGACATTTTTTGAGGGATCTGGCCAAAGTACTACTCGAAAGAACGAGATTCGACCCCGATTGGGGAAATAATTTTTTTTAATGCATTTTTCGACGATCCAACCGTACGGATGTTAATGGATACGCATTGTGATGTTGGGGAAAAATAATCGAAAAATCGGGAATTTATCTTGTACGACATTTTTTGAGGGATCTGGCCAAAGTACTACTCGAAAGAACGAGATTCGACCCCGATTGGGGAAATAATTTTTTTTAATGCATTTTTCGACGATCCAACCGTACGGATGTTAATGGATACGCATTGTGATGTTGGGGAAAAATAATCGAAAAATCGGGAATTTATCTTGTACGACATTTTTTGAGGGATCTAGCCAAAGTACTACTCGAAAGAACGAGATTCGACCCCGATTGGGGAAATAATTTTTTTTAATGCATTTTTCGACGATCCAACCGTACGGATGTTAATGGATACGCATTGTGATGTTGGGGAAAAATAATCGAAAAATCGGGAATTTATCTTGTACGACATTTTTTGAGGGATCTGGCCAAAGTACTACTCGAAAGAACGAGATTCGACCCCGATTGGGGAAATAATTTTTTTTAATGCATTTTTCGACGATCCAACCGTACGGATGTTAATGGATACGCATTGTGATGTTGGGGAAAAATAATCGAAAAATCAGGAATTTATCTTGTACGACATTTTTTGAGGGATCTGGCCAAAGTACTACTCGAAAGAACGAGATTCGACCCCGATTGGGGAAATAATTTTTTTTAATGCATTTTTCGACGATCCAACCGTACGGATGTTAATGGATACGCATTGTGATGTTGGGGAAAAATAATCGAAAAATCGGGAATTTATCTTGTACGACATTTTTTGAGGGATCTGGCCAAAGTACTACTCGAAAGAACGAGATTCGACCCCGATTGGGGAAATAATTTTACATAAAAATATATATTCGTCTAAAAACCGGCAACATCACTTTACCAATTCACTTCCCCCCAAAATATCAAACTTCCCCCCAATTCACTTTCAACATCACTTTACCCAACTCACATTCAAACTCTCCCTCTCTGTGCACCATAATCTCTCCACAACTTTCAGTCGGTGAAATTAGGTTACGCCGTCGGTCAGATCTGGTGACCCAATCTGGTTTATGTTCATTAAATTAGGGTTTTTTCCACCGGCGTTTAAATCACCTTGCTTGTCGCAGGTAAACCATTCTTCCACAGACTATATGTTTGAGATATATGGTTGGAGAGATTGCATATTTGAGTTGTATTTGAGAGATTGGGACGAATTGAGTTCCAATTATATGAATAATACTACTTATGCTTTAATGTTGATGTATTAATATCTGACATTGTTGTGCTTGTTGTCTACAGCTAATTTGAGTACCATGGGAAAGAAGTACAGGTTAGTTGTTTACTATGGGGGTCAGTTCATGACAAAGGTTAAGTGGCAATACACCGGTCCTAAGGCAAAGGTGTTCGACGGAATGGAAGTCTACAACATGACTGTTAAACAAGTTAGGGATTTGGTAGCGGATGTAGTTTCGGATGATGATAAGCTTTATTTCATGAAAGATGGGGTGACCCCGGATCATGGATATGGTTTGATCCTTGGAGACAGTGACTTAAAAGAGTTGGCTGTTGCTTCTACCATGACTGGAGTCTGCAAGATTCATGTCTTCCATTCCTGGTCCACAGCTACTGCACCAGTTTGCGTTGAAGAAGAATACCTAGGTAGACTAATTTTTGACTTCTCATATTTATGCATTTTTATGTATATTGAACAGATAAATCCTGTAATTGCTAAGGGTTCTTATACTGGTTGTAGGTGAGGACAATGAGGAATTTGAGGAACAATATTCAACGGAAGAGTGTAGCGAAGAAGAAGAAAGCACAGAAGTAGAAGACGAAGGAGAAAACGCAGAAGAAGAAGTAGAAGAGTGCAAAAAGGTGCAACAAAAGAATGATGTCAAAGCTAAGAGGGGGCTAACCAGGTTGCCGAAGCTGCGTACCAGGTTTACAAACTCTGGTGGAAAAAGACATGAGGTTGAATTTGACTCACTTGGTAGGTTAATGGGGGAATACAGATCAGAATTTACGAGCTTTTTGGGAGACACGGTCAGGGAGCATGTTGGCTTAAGATGGTTAACATGGAAGGAGGTGCCAAAAGAAGTGAAGGATAAGCTGTGGGATCAAGTAACGGTAAATCAGCTACTTCGCATTAAGTACTCTAAATATATGTTACATTTTTAATATGAAACACTATTGTTGAACTTATCTGCTTGCCTTTTATGTGTATTAACACCATGTATTATATATTGCAGCATTTTTTTGATATAGAACTTTGTCGTCGAAAGTTTACAATGACTCGGCTTGGTGGGCTGCTTCGCAATTTCAGAAGAAAGATGTATGCAAGATTCATACAACCTAACCTGAATAAACCAGCAAAGCTTGCAAAAGTTCCTAGGCAGTATCGTACACTGGTAGAGCAAGCTGATTGGGATAGGTTCGTAGCCCACACGCAAACGGATAAATTCAAGGTTGTAATACTTTAATATACGGATCATCGTTTGAATTAACGTATTTTTCCAATGCACTTTGCTGAAATAATTCTTTTGACTATTGGAAGGATGTCTCCAAAACTACGAAAATTGCGCGATCACGGTCAGTTTTTGATCATCGCTTGGGACGAGGAGGATACCCTCGTCTCAAAGAAAAATTGGTAATTCAGATGTGTTTTTATTGTGTTACTAGTGATTATTTTGGATATTAAATGTCTGATTGTGTCATCGTTGCATTATGCAAGGTTTCAAAAAATGAAATAAAGGTTGATGATGTCCCCTCCCGTGCTTTTATGTGGAGGAAGGGGAGGGAAAACAAAGATGGAGAGTTGGGAGATCCAAAAGTGAAGAGCATGGCAGATTATTTAGTAAGTTTAAATATGAGAGTTAGTATATCCTAAAGTGAAGAACATGTCCTTGTTACTAATTTTCTTCACTTTTTTCTTTACAGATGGATATTGAAGCACAGATAAAGGATGGACTAATCAAGATTGGGCCGGACGAGGATGCCCTTACAGTGGTTTTTGGCAGGGAGCAGGGTTCATACTTGAGAGGTGTTGGTTGTGGAGTCACTCCCAGTGCGTACTGGCATTGTCCTCGGCAAAGGACAACAGGAAAAGATAAAATCAAGATTCTGGAGCTTCAATTGGAAAATGAGAAACTGCTGCGTGAGAAGAAGGATGAAGAGCTGAAGAACCTGTCGTTGCAGATGGAGGCAACGAACAATAAACTGAATAAAGTCATGGCTCAATTGGATTCGCAAGGACTGCTTTCAGCAACAAAACAAGATGTAAGCACTACGTAAATTGTTGGAGTTTTTTGTGTTGGAATTTAGTTATCTTGTGTCTATATTCCAAAACATAGTTTACAAAACTTGTGTTATCACTTGACTTTCCCATTTCACGTTACATTCTGTAGGGAACACCGATAAGTGGGAATGGTTCGAGGGACAGCTTCATTAATGTTACCATCCCAGCATCGAAAGAGTTTTTAACACCTGTAAGTAATGGCTACTTTAATTTCTTTTTAATTTTTTCCAAGTAGTTGCTGATTTCTTGTCCAAATTTCTTAAATTGTAGGTTAAATCTGTGGAGAAGCAAGTGACTCCTACTGCCGACACATCCATAATGGCGCAAAAGGTGATCACTGCCGACACATCCATAATGGGGCAAAATGTCATCACCACCAGGAGGAAAGTTTATATATCTCCGCGTACCACTAAATCACAAGAAGATCCAACAATTGTGCAACAGGTATTACAACATTGCTAAATGCACATGTATATTGAGATTAACTTTAACTTTAATATGTTGGCAATTATGCTTCTACTTTTGTAGGAAAAGGTAATTAGATCCGGAACCAGGAAGAAGATTAATTTATCTCAGCCTAGCACTATCTCTGGTCAAATGCCATCTCAGTCAAATCAAACCTCAATAGTTGTCCAATCGGTATGCATTATATTTCTAAATGCGTATGTATATTAGTTCACTTTACCTTTATGATGTTAATTATGCCACGTACGTTTTTTAGCCAATGAAGTGTACTCTGTATATGTTGAATTTCAACAACCCGGTTGCACGTGGTACGGCTATCCTTTCAGACCAGAAAGGACAAACCATTCATGGAGTCCCCCTACAAGATGATTGCTATAGAGTTTCTGTTGATGAAGTTGTGAAGGGGGCAACATTCTTACCTTATGAAGCCGGTGATATGCGGACAGTTGAGGATGCTTTGGGTTCTTTTGTGGCTTGGCCCAAAAACCTTATCAAGATAATTGATCATCAAGTACGTTTCTTACTTTGCATTCCATTTTGGTTGTGTGCATTTATTATCCTGCTTTATAATTTTGTTTAAAATGATGGAGCTTTAATTAAATAACATTACTTGTCCAACGGTCTTAACTTGCTTATCTATAGAATTACATTACTTGTGTTAGAATGGTCTTAACTTGAGGGCTGTTGGAATGATCATCGTATTTGTTTTCATATTTTACTCTAGGTACCAAATCCAACGGCCAATGGGAAAGGGGAAGAACATAGCGCAGCTCAAGCTAAGGAAGAACATAGCGCAGATCAAGTTAAGAAGGAGAAGAAGAGATGTAATACCATTACTGGTTCCCCAGTAACACGTTCAAAGGCTAAGGCGAACAAGGCAGACAATCTGAGGAAGAAGCGGAAGCTGGTGGTGTAATTATAAACTTAATTTGACTCATGTTAATGTGGTTTTCTGGTTGTGAACTTTTCGATAAGTTGTTAATTTTCTGTACTCTGGTTATGGTTATGTGGTTTTTATGGATTGTGGAGTTATACTCCATATCGTTGTTATGGATCATGGATTTAGTATGGATTTTATGGATTAATATGGACTAGTTTGGAATTTGGCATTTTTTTTACTTGTATTTTGGCATTTTACTTGTTTGCATATTGTGGCCTTTTTGAATTGGATTGTGGCCTTTTGGTATTGTGATTTGTATCGGCTTTTTGGTACGGCCGTGGTCATTTATATTACAAATGAAACCTGTTTGTGATGTGGTTAAGTATGTGTGGCTAGTACCACACTTCAGCCACACTACCTATTATATTATATTGGGGGATAGTTACTACAATTATTAGTGACTAAAAGCAGTTGTTTAATAGTATATGAAACATACAAACGACCACAGAAAAATTATAAAATGTGGCCATACCCAAGTTTTTTGCCACGATTTACCAATAAATAGTGCGACCAAAACTAAGCCTTTGATGAATGTTGGTATTTAGCCACGTTATTAATTCTCTTTAGCCACGACCCATCCTGTGGCTGAAAGCTGGTATTTAGTCACACTTTTGAGCTTAAAACAGGGGCTGTCAGACCCAAGGGGTGGTATGCTTTAGTCACTCTGTTTTGAGTTACAGCCACACATCTGGCGTGTGGCCGTAGGGGGCGTAAAATGATCCGACCTTAGGTGACACTTTGCTGAAAAATTAAAACGTGACGTAAAGTGCTTAGCCACACGTATTTGATGTGACGGAAGCCAAAATTTGACGTAGTGACTTTTCTAGCTTACAACACATCTATTTAGACAAAACACAAATCCAGACTAAGACACAAAACCGTCCTGTCTGTCTAGAAACTAACATCCGTGTAACATTTTACATCCAGCTTCCCATCTCCTCCATATACCAAGAATGAGTCTTTAGTCCTCTTCAGGCACTTAAGAATATTCTTGATTCCAATCAAGTGACCATCACTTGGATTAGACTGGTACCTGCTCGTTATGCTTAAAGCATATGAGACATCATGACGAGTACATATCATCACATACATTATGAAACCAATTTCCGAAGCATATAGAACTACACTAATGTGGTCCATATCATCCAATGATTTTAGACCATTTATTTTGAGATCACTATCTCATAGACATGGGAACATTTCCTTTTTAGCCTCTTTGCATCCCTAATTGATGTAATACATTGTCAATGTATGTACTCTGATTTAAGACGAAAAATATTCGTGATCTATCTCTATAGATCATGATCCCTAAGATATAGGACACATCTCTTAAGTCTTTCATCTAGAAACTATTTCTCTACCAAGTCTTAACAGTCTGTTGAGAAAGAATGTCATTCCTTTTTGTAATATATCATCTACATATGATACTAAGAATGCCACATGGCTCCCACTAACCTTCTTGTAAACACACGGTTCATCTTCATTTTGAATAGAGCCAAACTATTTGACTATTTCATCAAAACGTATATTCCATCTCCTCGAGGCTTACTTTAATCCATAAATGGATCGACTTATCTTATAAACCATTCTAGCAAAACTTGGACCTACAAAACCTTCAGGTTGTGTCATGTACACAACCTCTTCAACGCTCCCATTTAAGAAAGTAGTCTTGACATCCATTTGCCAGATTTTGTAGTCATAGTAAGCAAGCAAAATCCTGATGGACTTGACCATTGCCACTGGTGAGAAAGTTTCATCATAGTCAATACCATGAATTTACTTGAAACCTTTTGCCACTAGTCGTGCCTTATAGGTCTGTACATTACTATCCATGTCAGTTTTCTTCTTGAAAACACACTTGCACCTTATAGGTTTTACCCCTTTAGGTGGATCAACCAAATTCCATACTTGGTTTTTCATACATGGAATCCATCTTAGATTTCATGGCCTCCTGCCAACTTTTAGATCTTGGAAAGTTCATAGCGTCTTGATAGGTAAGAGGCTCATTATCATTATTCACAAGCGTTACATCACCATCCTGAGTCAAGAGAAATTCATAATATCTCTCGGACTCATGGTGAATCCTACCAGACCTACGAACAACCTGTGTTTCTTGAGCAATATTGTCATTAACATTTTCTTGTACATTCTGCTCTTGTTCCAACTTCAGTTCAATGTTATCTCATGGTTCTCGATCCTCATCGAGATCTATTTTCCTCCCACTATTTCTTTTAGAAAAAAATTATCTCTCAAGAAATACAGCAGTTCGAGCAACAAACACTTTGTTCTCTGGAGGATTAATGAAGTAATACCCCTTTTGTTTTAATTTGGTATCCCACAAAATTACATTTATCTGATTTTGATCCTAGCTTGTCAGAGGTTAAACGTTTCACAAATGCTTGGAATCCCCTAATTTTCATAAATGACATGTTATGACTTTTCTCAGTCCATATCTTATATGGTGTCTCTTGAACCATTTTAGTAGGAACACGGTTTAGTGTATATGCACATGTCTCTAGGGTATAACCCCATAGACTTATTGGAAGATCCTCTTGACTCATCATCCATCGCACTATGTCCAACAAAGTGTGATTTTAGTTCTGAGAAACCCCTTTCTTTGAACCATTTCTACTTCAGCTTAATATTCTTTGAACTTTTCAAAAGATTCGAATTTGTTCTTCAAAAGATATCCATATTCGTATCTACTGAAATCATCAGTAACCGCTATAAAGTAGTAAAACCTACCTTCTGCCATCGTACGTATATGACCACATACATCACCATGTATAAGTCATAATCGTTCGATGACCCTTTCACCATTTCTAGTAAAAGGGCCTTTTTGTCTTTTTACCAAATAAACCAAGATTCGCATTCTTCGTATGATTCATAATCAAACTTATCCAATCATCCATCAGTATGTAAATTGGAAATGTATTTCTTATAATATGGCCTTAATTACAGTTCCAAAGGTAATGTTTGATTTGAGTCATTTTAGAACATATAAATTGTTAACTAATTGTGCAACATCATTAACCTTTTCTTTGAAATGTAATAAACAACAATTGTTATATATCCAATTAAAATGAAAAACCTTTCTTGTCCATACAAGAAACCACTATAATGTCTCTACTCTTGGAGGCACGTAGTTACAATTATCAAGTTCTAAACTTAGCCTTATAGGCAAAATTAAGTAACGAGTTACTTCAACTAGAGCAACAACTTTTGCTCCAATTCTAACCCGAAACCTGAAGCTGGACCCTCGCCGGTCTTCTTCTTAGATTGTTAGATATAATTGCTGACGTTTGTTTATCAATGTTTAAAGTACCAGGAAACTATCAGAGTTTAGCTGGAGAACTACTCAGAGTTTAGCTGGAGGACCAGTCAGAGTTTGTTAAAGTCTGATGGTTAGAGTTTACTTAGTTGTCGGTGAAGTCAATGAAGATTCTAGAAGCGATATTCTTTGAAGATGGAAAGAAGCAAAGAGATATCGAGATGGCTAAGGAAACGGAACAGAAGACAGAAGCAATTCTTAATTGATTCTGATTGTATAGCTAATTTATAGGAATATCAATTAATGATTGTATATAGCTGTGTACTATATAAACATAGATAGGTTAACCCTAAAAGGGATGCGAATACGTGAATTATCATTCTTGTAACCTAGCAGCTCTCTGTGATATTTTACATCACTGAGAGAGGAGTTTTTAATTCCATTCAGTTTATTATTCATAAACAGTGTTCTTATTGTTATTATCATACATATACTTGATTATATATTTTGTATTCGGCCTAACAATTGGTATCAGAGCCAAGGCTATTTAATATATACAGTTTTTGATCCAAACACAAGTTATAATCATGGCTGAAAATTCCCAGGCAGGTTCTAATGCTCAGAAGGTTCAACCAACTTCTGTAAGTCGATATGAGACAATCAGGGTTCCAATTCTAAGACCAGTGGAATATCCAATATGGAAGGTGAAGATGACCATGTTTCTAGAAGCCACGGATCCAGAATATCTTGATAGAATCAATGATGGTCCTCATATGCCAACAAAACTGTCTCCAGTTGTTGCTGGTCAAGAACAAAAGAGCGTTCCAAAAGAAAAGAAAGATTTGACTCCTGAAGACATCTCATCAATTGCAAAGGATGCAAAGGTTAGACATCTTCTCCATAGTGCCTTAGATAATGTCATGTCTAATAGAGTTATTGGCTGCAAAACTGCCAAAGAGATTTGGGATGCTTTAGAAGTCAGATGTCAAGGAACAAGTGCTATAAAGAAGAATAGGAAGACTATTCTTACACAGGAGTATGAACACTTTGACTCTAGACCTGATGAAACTTTGACTGAGACATATGACAGATTCTGTAAACTGTTGAATGATTTATCTCTTGTTGATAAAGAATATGAACTTGAAGAGTCGAATCTCAAATTCCTTCTATCTCTACCTGAAAGATGGGATTTAAAGGCGACGACAATAAGAGATAATTATGATCTTGCATAAACAGATCTCGATGAAATCTATGGTTTGCTTAAAACTCATGAACTTGAGATAGAGCAAAGAAACAAAAGATCTGGAAAGAAGACAAAATTTGTTGCTCTCAAAGTTGAAGAAAAACTTCTTAAGAAAGAAACATCAAAGAAGAAAGCTAAGGGAAAGGCTTTGGTCATAAATTCTGAAAGTGAGTCATCAAACTCTGATGATGACTCAAATGCTGATGAATCATCTGAAACCGAGGATGATGAAGAAAAGATGATGCAAATGGCTGCTTTGATGGTGAAGACTTTCAAGAAGATGGGTTTCACGAACTTCAAGAAAGGAAAGAGATTCTCAAGGAGAGATTCAAACTCTGAAAGAAAGAATTTCAGAAAGTCTGAAAGAAGGGATATCAAATCTGGGAAGAAAGACAAGTCTGAGATCCAGTGGTACAAGTGTAAAGAGATGGGTCACTATGCTCCAGAGTGCAAGAAAGGAAAATCTGAAAAAACACTCATCACTAAAGGAAAAGACTGGGCAGACACTTCAGATTCAGATGAGGATGTCAACTATGCTCTCATGGCAACTGTCAAAGATGAATCTGATTCATCTGAAAACAAGGTACCCCTAACAACTTATGCTTATGATACTGATAATATATCTGAATTGAGAATTTATCTTAAAAGCATACATGTTAGTTATAGGGATCAGACTTTAGAAAATGAGAGAATTAAATCTGAGAATCTAAAGCTTAAAGAGAGAAATAAATTTCTTAAAGAAGAACATGTTAACATGCAACAAGTTCAAAAGGAAAGAGATGATGCTGTTTATGTTGAACAGGAGTTGCTTAAGAAATTTAGGCAATTAGAATCTGATTTGGAAAAAGAAAGAAAGGTAATTAAAACCTGGACAAACTCTGGTAAGGACACACATCAGGTGTTTCAAACAGACTCAGTAGGGTTAGGTTACTGTGAGAAAGATGAACTTAGGTTTAAAGATAAAGTTAAAGTTAGAACACATCTTCCACCTATGAAATTTGTTCCTGAATCCAGTAAACTAAACTCTGTACTTGAAAAAGAAACAGTTAAGGAAGAACCAGTAAAAACTTGTGTTAAACAGGTTAATGTTGGTTTAATGACAGAGAAACAAATCAAGTACAAGCTCAAAGAGGTAAAGTCTGTTGAGAAACAGAAAGTGTCCAGGAAAAATAGAAATGGAAAGGTAGGCATTAATAAAAGCAATAATCATTTGCCTATCACTGATGCTCCTAGAAAAACATGTCATAATTGTGGTAGTTTTAACCATCTTACAAGTTTTTGCAAGAAAAACAAAGATATTAATTCTTTACCCTCCATGTCTGGAGTTGTTGGAATCAGTTTTCTGTCGGGTTGTACTCCAGGAAGCTCTTCGGGGCGACCTGTCAAAAGAGAAGAATGCGAGGGATTGGGCCCCCGATTCACCTCCGGTGTGAGAATAAATTAGAGGTTCCAATTAGGTTTAAATGAACGTGTAAGTATTTGTGAGCGTAAAATGAGTATTAACCTGAACGTGAAACCTGTCATGTGCCTTTATAGGCACCTTGGTACCGGCTCGCCCGGATTGTTCGGGAGCAACCGCCACATGCGTGGTCCTGTTCTTACGCCTGAATAGTCGGGTGACTCGGTCAAGCAACGGTCAGATCCAACGGACCTAGCCGAAGAAGTGGGCTGTGACCGTTCGGCCCAATTACTTCTCGGCCCAATCTCGGTTGGGCCCCCAACATGTCCCTGGACTTCGGTCGGATGTCAATGCGTCCGGAGTCCTAGCTCTTTACTTCTCTTCGGGATAGACTCCAACGGTTCCGTGTCTATCCGTTTATGACACGTCACCTAGAGAATCGTGCCGTAATTAATGATGACAGCCGTAATTTCTCGAGATTAGTACTGGATCATCACCGTCGAATCCCAAACGACTTGGATCGTACGATCGAGATTGAACGCTCACATTTTACTGTCCAAACGTCACGTATCCTTCTGTATAAATGCCAAATTTCCCCCCAATCGTCGTCACTTACATATTCAAAAGCAAAGACATTCTGCCAGTTTCTCTCCAGCCCATCTATTTGCAGTTACCAACAATCTCCATTATCTCGGGTTCAAATCCTCCTCCAGCTCTTATCACAAGTAAGTTCTCTGTATCTTTTTGCGCGATTTCCCATTTCATGTTGAACTTTTCCGATTATGTCCACTATAATTTAGGTATAATAGTATTTTTGCTTTGGGTTATACTTGCTGTTGAAAATGTAGCCATAATTAGGTCGGTAGTCAGACCAGTAGATAGATTCATCCTAAGAACAATTTCTGAGGCCAATTTGTCCCTAGAACGATCTTCGGGATGAATTCGTCCTTAGAACAACCTTCGGGACGGGTCAACCCTTAGAACAGTCTTCGGGCTGCGTAGCTCCTTTAGAGATTTCTCTTTTTTCATTGGCTTAGAAGCTAGTAATTCCCCGACCGATCCAAGCCCCCTGTACTCGGCGACCACTTTTCCTTTCTTCTCTTTCTTGTTCATGTCCGAGTACAAGGCTAATTTCTTCATATTAATGCAGGAATTATGGATCGGTCGGCTTCTACATCGGGACAATCTCCCAGATCTATATCCCCGGAAAGATACCCGTTTCATGATGTCGATGAATTCCCCGCGGCGAATCATCCGACTCGGTTGTCTGAGGACAGGGTAGCTAAGTTACCGAAAGAGTTCGATATCCCGACCGGTGCCTGGCATACGTATCTGCCGAGAGCTGCTGACTGGATATGGTTCAATCCTCCTGTCCCGAAGGGCTATGGTGATGTGGCCACTGGAATCTCTGAAGCCGCTTTAAAATGCGGTTTTCGGGTTCCGATGCTTCCCATAGTGAAGCAACTATTCGCCCAGATGGGGATAGCTTTGGGTCAAATGGATCCAAATGGGTTTTTGCATATGAATGGCTTCCAATGCCGATGTCTGGCGGCCAACGTCGACCCAACTCCCGCCCTGTTCTGGTACCATCACGACTTCCGGAAGAATGGTAAGAGCAAGGGTTTCTACTCCATCGCTCGCCGTACTAACAGGGCCGAGTGGGTAGAGACCAATTCTAACAACAAAGGCAGTCACGACAAGTGGTGCTTTATCTCGGGCCCTAAGATCGGTGCTGCGTCTCAGTGGCAGGTGGTCGATCCTTCGACCAAAATAGTTAAACCCACCCTTTCGGGTGGCGAATTGCATGAATACCAAAGGTTGTGCAATTTTGATATGGGCCGGATTCCCTTAGAGGACCTTAGGGATCGCCAATGGCTTTTCGCCCTATGGGGTAATGGTAACATTCCTCGTCCCTTGCACTAGATTCTTATTTTTACTTTTCTTTCTTTTGTGCTTCTATCTTCCCTTTTATGCTGTCTTTTAAAATGTCTAACACCTTTTTCTTCCTTTCACAGTGTCTTCTCGCCAGGCTATCGTTGAACGAAAGAGGGCCAAGTTTGAGGCGGAGCAGGCAGCTTTAGCGGCTAGGGCGGCTGAAGCGGCCGAGGCAGCCGAAGCGGCCGGGACGGGGGCTGAGGCTAATGAGGATCGCCAGGAGGGCGATAAACGGGCACCTGAACAATCGGTCCCGACGTCTCCCTCTCGAACTGAGAATGTGGAGCAAGTGACCGAGACTCCCCTGGTCGGAAAGAGGGTTCGGCGGGGGGACGTTCTGAAGACGTACATCCCTCAGTGGGCGATCTTGGAGTCCGATGCTGTCACCTCGGCCGACCCTAAGGCGATCAAGGAGATAGCTCCTGATTTATGCCGGGCTTTGGTTCTTCCGGCTGATCGCCCTAACTACGATCGGTTGGATATCGCCGATGCCTGCGCCGACATGATGGCCTTGCTTTCTTTGGTAATATATTTGCTTTTCCTTTCAATTTTTTGTCCCTGCATTTTTCTAACCAAGGTCTTTTTCCTTATTTTAGGCGACGCCGATGGCTGCTGTCATCACCGACAAGGTGAAGGATATGCAGGGTAGATTCGACCAACTTCGGGAACTGGAGGTTCGGTCGGTCCGATCGGAGGCTGCTCTCCGCCAAGCCATTGGCGATGTGGAAAGGCTAGAAGGCTAATCTGTGGCGCTAAAGGCTGACCGGGAGGTGATGTAGAAGGAGCTGGATTCCCTTCGGGCTAGGCTGACCCGTCGGAACCTGTCCCTCAAGGCTTCGAGGAAGCTGGCTCGTAAGGAGACCAAGCTGCGGCTGATCGCCGAAGAGCGGTGCTACCAGATGGGCCACGACGAAGTCGTGAGGAGGGCGGCCGCCATGGGCTTAGATCATCAGGCCCTGATAGAGCCAGGCTTCAGCGATCCCGTCGGTCGCCCTGATGAGGACGAGACTCCGGTGGTCTCCTCCGGCGAGGACGAAGATCTGTCAGATTAGGCCTTTGGGCAGTTAAATTTTCCTTTGTTTATCTTGTACTTTATTAAGCCTTCGGGCTTTTAACTCTTGTAGCCCTCGGGCCATTTATTAATGAGTTTTTGGTTTTATTTTGTCTTTTCGACTTATGTTTTCGCCTTAACATAATCGAACCAGTTTTATGCATCTTCGGCTTATTTTTGCCTTGACATAATTTATAGAATTTATGTGTCTTTGGCTCATCAGCTTCGCCTCAACATAATCCACAAAATTTTATGAATCTTCGACTTATTTTTGCCTTGACATAATTTATAAACTTTATGTGTCTTTGGCTTATCGACTTCGCCTCAACGTAATTAACTCCGTTTTATGTATCTTCGGCTTTATTTTGCCTTAACATAATTGCATAAATTTTATGTATCTTCGGCTCCTATCTTCGCCTTAACACAATTGACTCAGTTTTATGTACCTTCGGCTTTATTTTGCCTTAACATAATTGCATAAATTTTATGTGTCTTCGGCTTGCCAACTTCGCCTCAACATAATTAACAAAATTTTATGCGTCTTCGGCTTTCAATCATTGCCTTAACATATTTTATAAAATTTAACCATTATATGTATCTTCGGCTTTCTTTTTCGCCTAACATGGTCTGGATTCTCCCAAAGTTTGGCTGTTTGGTTATCCAATCGCCAAATTTATGAAACATTATTCAAGAAGTCGTGGCATTTATCGTTTCTGGTCGTCCCCAGGTAAATGTCCGACTTATAACATTATAATGCATAACTGATAAAATAAGTAGAACAGGGAAACATGTATTTTATTGATAAATTATTCAACTTTACATGCTTTTCAGAAAAAAAAAAAAAACTTAGTATGAAGTGAAAATAAGAACTTGAGTGGCGAGCACCTTTTGTTCGGCCATATTCCCCTAGATTGGATGAAGGCTATTGGTAATATCTTCGTAACCTGGAGGCGTGCCATGTGTTCTTGATCGGGTCGCCAGACGTGGTTGCTAATTTGTAGGTACCAGGTCGAACCACCTCAGTCACTTTATACGGGCCTTCCCAGTTTGGCATTAGTTTTCCCTGCTTAGCTGGCATAGATGTCACCAATTCCCTCAACACCAAATCTCCCACCATGAAGGTCCTTTTCTTTACTCCGGTGTCGTAGTATTGGGCTGCCTGAAGCTGATATTTCAAGTTCCTTAGGTGAGCCGCCTCTCTTTCTTCTTCCAACAAATCCACATTGGCCCGAAGGCCGAATTCATTTGCTTCGACGTTGAATACCTCCGTTCGGTAGGAGTCCAGTCCGACCTCAACGGGAACCAGGGCGTCGGTCCCGAATGCCAACTTAAAAGGTGTCTCGCCTGTCGATGAGCGTGGGGTCGTTCGGTATGCCCACAATACCCAATTTAGCTCTTCTGCCCAAAGCCCCTTGGCATCTCCCAGTCGCTTTTTTATCCCGGCGAAGATGATTTTATTTGCGGCTTCGATTGCTCCGTTTCCTTGAGGGTGACCGACCGAGCTAAATTTCTGCTGTATTCCGAAATGCGTCAAGAACTTCCGGAACTTGTTCCCGATGAATTGGGTCCCATTTTCGGATACACAGACCTTCGGGATCCCGAACCTGAGTATGTCTTGCTCTAACATGAATTTTTTTTCTGCTTCTTCGGTTATGGTCGCCAGAGGTCTTGCTTCAACCCATTTGGTCATATAGTCGATCGCCACTATGCAGTACTTGGCTTGTTTCGTGCTCTTAGGTAGAATTCCCACGATATCTACAGTCCACATGGCGAAATGAATGGGGCTTAGGACTGATGCCATTTCTTCTGGTGGCTATTTTGGGATAGTACTGAATAACTGGCATTGTCGACACTTCTTTGCGTAATCGGCCGCATCTGCTCGCAAAGTCGGCCAATAAAACCCCTGTCTGAGGATTTTGAAGGCAAGTGACCGACCGGCAAGATGTTCTCCGCATATTCCTTCGTGAACTGTTTCTAAGGCCAGGATTTGTTCTTCGGGATCCAAACATCGGAGAAGGGGTTCTGTCGCTGACCTTCAATACAACTTGTTACCGATGATGGTGTAGCTTGCTGCCCTGTACTTCACTTTTTGAGCCTCTTTCCGGTCCAGGGGCAAAGTATCTTTTTCTAGATAGGCCCTGATCGGGGTCATCCAGTTAATGCCTTGGTGGATTTCCATGCATTGTTGCTTGTCGATTGAAGGGCTTTTCACTTCAGTCAGGTAGATGGATCCTGTGAGGTTGTGTGTTTCGGTCGAAGCCAATCTTGACAGAGCATCGGCTCGGCTATTATCCTCTCTCCCTACTTGACTTAATTCGAAGGATTCAAATGAGACCGATGAGTCCCTTACCTTTGCGGCGTAAGCCTTGAGTCGAGGCTCTCTTTGTTCATACTCTCCTGAAAAGTGCTTCACCACTAACATAGAATCACTAAATGCTCGTAAATTTCTTACCTCGGGGTTTTTGGCAAGGTTTAAACCAGCTAGCAATGCTTCGTACTCGGCCTCGTTATTGGTTAATGGGAAAGTGAATCTTATTGCTTGGCAGATTTCGAACCCATCTGGACTTGAAAGGATTAATCCTGCCCCACATTTTGACCCGGCTACCGACCCATCTACAAACAATTTCCACTTGCCTGGCGATCGAACCAGCCGCTCTTCGGGAGCTAGGTCTTTTGGTCCTGAAAAATAGCATTCGACCATGAAGTCTGCCAATGCTTGAGCTTTGATGGACGTTCTGGGGATGTATTCCAAATCATATTCTCCCAACTCAATGGACCAAGCCACCACCCTTCCGGACGCCTCTGGTCTTGTCAAAATTTTCTTCAGGGGTTGATCGGTTATAACTTGTACTGTTCGCCCCTGAAAGTAATGACGTAGCTTTCGGGTTGCCATTACAAGGTCGTATGCGAACTTTTCGGCATTTGGATATCTTGTTTCCGCATCTTTCAGCATGTGGGATACATAAAACACCGGGTGTTGAGAGCTGTTATGCTCTTTCACTAGTACTGCTCCAAGAGTTCGGTCGCTCACCGCTAAGTACAACTGTAATGTTTCCTTCGGGTCGGGCCTCATTAGGAGAGGCGCCTTGGTGAGATATTCCTTCACATCTTTAAATGCTTTCTGGCACTTTGGCCCCCACTCGAAATTCTTTGATCCTCGGAGTGCTTCAAAGAAAGGTAGGGCCTTTTCTGCTGATCTGGAAATAAATCTTCGCAGGGCGGCCATTCGACCGGTCAATTTCTGTATATCCCGAACTGTCTTCGACTGTTCCATGTCGATCACTGCTTGTATCTTTTCGGGGTTCGCCTCGATCCCTCGGGCACTGACCATGTACCCTAGGAATTTCCCATTGGAGACTCTGAAAGTACATTTGTTCAGATTAATCTTCATGTCGTGCTTCCTTAATGTTTCGAAGCACTCTTTGAGGTCTTCCATGTGATCTTCGAACTGGGACTTAACAATCATATCATCCACATAGCATTCCATGTTTCTCCCAATTTGTTTATGGAAAATCCGATTGACCACTCTTTGGAATGTGGCTCCTGCGTTTTTCAGGCCGAAAGGCATTTTGATGTAGGCATATGTTCCTTTCGGGGTGATGAATGCTGTCTTTGGAATATCCTCGGCATTCATTGCAATATGATGATATCCTGAAAAAGCATCCAAAAAACTAAGTACCTGATATCCGGCAGTGGCGTCTGTCAGTTGGTCAATGCTGGGAAGCGGGTAGTGGTCCTTCGGGCAGGCTTTGTTTAAGTCGGTGTAGTCCACACACATTCACCATTTATTGTTAGCTTTCTTTTCCACCACTACATTGGCTAACCAGTCCGGGTACTCGATTTCTTCAATAAATTTTGCTTCCAAAAGTTTTTCTACTTCAGCTTCAATGATCTTCTGTCGTTCCATGGCGAATGTTCTCTTTCGTTGCTTTACTGGCTTTGCCTCGGGCTTAACATTAAGACAATGCTTCGCCGTCTTTGGATCCAAGCCAGGCATGTCCTCCGGCCCCTAGGCGAAGACGTCGTGGTATTGTCTGACAACTTCAATTACCTTCTTCTTAAGGCCGGGTTCCATGTTTTTCCCGATTCGCACCATCTTTCCTGAACAACCTGCATATAACTCTACCTCTTCGGTTTCCGCTGCTGGTTCGGCGATTGGGTTGGATAGGTCCGCACCAAATTTCTCTAACTCAATATTTAGGGTTTGGCGACTTCCGCTGATTTCGCCTTTGGCTCTTTTTCTCTTACCTCCTTCGGTCATCTCAAAATCTTGATCCTTGTCTAGATCGTCCAACATGATGATTCGAGCAGTTTTTTGATCGCCTCTCATTTCCCCGATGCCATGCTCAGTCGGGAATTTCAATTTGAGATGAGGTATTGACGCCACCGCCTGGAAGGAGGTAAGGGCTGGCCTTCCAAGAATAGCATTGTAGGGGCTTTCCACCCGAACCACATAGAACTTGACCTGCTTTTCTACAGTATATGGAGCTTTACCCAAAAGGACAGATAGAGTGATAGTACCTTCAATAGGAACTGGCTGATTCCCGAAGCCGTACAGGGGAGCTTCGTGACAGGGTTCCAGCTGTTCGCCTCCAAGGTTCATTTTACTATACGTCCGATGGTACAGAATGTTCACCGAGCTCCCCCCGTCTATCAAAGCTTTCCATATTTTGTTTTGCCCGATCACCGGATTGATGAGCAAAGGGTCTTCATGAGGCCAAATCACATCCTCATAGTCATCCTCGGTAAACATGATCGGCATCGCCTGTTTGGCAGATTGAAATTGGTACAAATTGTAAACCTGTTTTGCGTACCTTTTCTTGGCCGTCTTGCTATCTCGTCCCAGGGTGCTTCCACCGAATATGGTTTTTACTTCGCCTCTGTATCTTTCGACATCTTCGGGCTCTTTTCGTTTGTCTTCCTTCGGGGCTAGCTTGTCCCTCAGGTCTTTGACAAATTTATTCAGTTCTCCCTCCTTGATCATCTTTTCTATCAGTTTTTTTAGATGGTAACACTCATCGGTGTTGTGGCCCTTGTCCTGATGATAATCGCAATACTTGTTACCATTTTTCTTATAATCGGGCATCTTCATTCGTGCTGGGCGAACGAATCCAGGCTTTCCTTTTATCTCATGGAGAATCTTCGAGATTGGTGCATTCAGAGGGGTAAATGTTGTGCCATCCCTTTTTTCCCCCTGTCTTCTCTCTTGGCTTCTTTAAACCCCCCGATGGATTCCATCTTCCGTCGGATACTTTCACCTCTCAAGTATATATCATTCAGGGACTTGGGGGGAATATCATAAAGAGAAGATCGGAGTTTTTTTACCTTTGATGGGGTCTAGTCCTGCCGATAAGAACCCGGCGGCCTTTACCTTGTCCAAATTTGTCACCATTCCAGCTTCTTCCTTAAACCTAGCCAAGTAATCTCCCAACTCTTCGTTCGGCCTTTGTCTACAGTGGATCAAAGCTTCGGTGTCCTTCTCTCTTCGGCACAAGTGCGAATAGTGCCTCAAGAATTTCCTTTTTAGCTGGTCGTAAGAACATATCGACCTTGGTTTCATTGACCTGTACCACATGGTAGCTGGACCCTTCAGGTATGTCTTGAACATCTTGCAAAGCATGACATCACAGTGCCCCATGCCTGTCATAAGGGACTCATACTTCTCGCAATGGTCTTCAGGGTCGCCTTTCCCATTGAATTCGTTCATCTTCGGGAATTGTCTTCCAGGGGGAGGTCTATACTGCTTGATTTCCTCCGACACTATCGGCTCGTGACTAATTCTACGATCGCCGAACATCGCCTTCTCCATTCGGCTCAGCCTGTCTTTCATGCGAGGATCTCCTTCCTCGTCGGTATCCGATCGTACGACCACCTTTGAACGGATCCTTCGGGGATGTGATTCAGAATCCGAAGATCCATCTTCATCATTATGCACCCTCTTTTCTCTCCTGTGACTGGTCTGTACCAATAGTTGTTCTCCGGTCTCCACAACACCTTGGAGAGCCTTTTCCTCAGCATCCAGCTCAGCCCTTCGCCTTTTAATTGCTTCCAGCTTAGCGAGATCCTCCTCTCTCTTCTTCGCCCTAGCTTGGGCTTCGGCCTCCAGCCTTTCCTTTTCCTTCTGCCTTCCTCCTTTGGCAGCAGTTTCTTCACGCCATTTAAGAATCATGGCCTTTTGCTCTTCGGGTGTGGGCATCGGTCCCTCCTCCAAATCATCATCAAAATTGAGAACCCGATTAATGGGGGGTGTAGTCGTGGAGGGACCATGGCGATGAGTTTCAGCAAAACCGAGCACCCTGTCTTCAGAACTATCGATTGCCATCGTTCTCAGCTAACGTCACGAATTGGCTTACACGTTCCCACAGACGGCGCCAAATGTTGGAACCAGTTTTCTGTCGGGTTGTACCCCAGGAAGCTCTTCGGGGCGACCTGTCAAAAGAGAAGAATGCGAGGGATTGGGCCCCCGATTCACCTCCGGTGTGAGAATAAATTGGAGGTTCCAATTAGGTTTAAATGAACGTGTAAGTATTTATGAGCGTAAAATGAGTATTAACCTGAACGTGAAACCTGTCATATGCCTTTATAGGCACTTTGGTACCGGCTCGCCCGGATTGTTCGGGAGCAACCGCCACATGCGTGGTCCTGTTCTTACGCCTGAATAGTCGGGTGACTCGGTCAAGCAACGGTCAGATCCAACGGACCTAGCCGAAGAAGTGGGCTGTGACCGTTCGGCCCAATTACTTCTCGGCCCAATCACTATTCGGCCCAATCTCGGTTGGGCCCCCAACAGGAGTTAAGAATGATTATGTTAGGGTTAGACCACAGACTTTATGCACTCACTGTGGGAGTACTTGGCACTCTATTTATACTTGCAAGAATTATCATGCCATTTATCACAACTATTATGAGTTGAAGCCAAATTTGAAATGGGTTAAAGTTGATTCTGCAAGTGTAAACTCTGATACTGTTAGCTTAAACTCTGTTGATAAGAATTCCGCTGCAAAAGCTAACAATGTTAAGAAAGCCAAAGGATCCAAGCAAGTCTGGATCCTTAGATCTAACTCTTTGTAATTGTTTGTGATTGCAGGGCATAAGAGAAAGCACCCTAGTCTTGGACAGTGGATGTTCAGGGCACATGACTGGAATTAAAGCCCTGCTATCAGATTATGAGGAGAAAGCTGGCCCAAAAGTTTCCTATGGAGATGGAAACATAGGACGTACTATGGGATATGGCAATATCAATCTTGGAAGTGTCATCATCACAAATGTAGCTCTAGTCCCAGGACTCAAGCATGACTTGCTATCTGTGAGTCAAATCTGTGACAGAGGTTACCATGTAGATTTTCAACCTGAATACTGTGAGGTTATCAGCAAATCTACAGGGAAAGTTGTTCTAGCTGGACACAGACGGAATAATATCTATGAAGCAAGTTTGGTAACAAACTCTGAAGGAAAAGCTGTGTGTCTGTCTGCAAAAATGTCAAATGAAGAGAGTTGGAAATGGCATAAGAAGCTCTCTCATCTAAACTTGAACAACATCAATGAGCTAATTCGAAAGGATCTTGTAAGGGGACTTCCAAAGTCTATACTCAGCTTAGATGGTCTGTGTGATTCTTGTCAAAAGGCCAAGCAAAGGAAGTCATCTTTCAAGAGTAAATCTGAAACTTCAGTTGTGGATCCTTATCATCTTCTTCATGTTGATCTATTTGGTCCAGTAAATGTAATGTCACTAGGCAGAAAGAAATATGCTCTAGTCATTGTTGATGAGTATACTAGATACACTTGGGTGTACTTTCTAGCAAAGAAGGATGAAACTGCCTTAATTCTGATGGATCATGTGAAGATACTGGACAAAGGATCACAGTTTAAAGTGAAAATTATCAGGAGTGATAATGGTACTGAATTCAGAAATGCAACAATGGAAGAATTTTGCAAAGAAAGATGAGTGAAGCAAGAATTTTATGCACCAGGGACTCCACAGCAAAATGGTGTAGTGGAAAGGAAGAACAGAACTCTAATCGGAGCTGCCAGAACAATGCTTGATGAAGCAAACTTGCCAACTTATTTCTGGGCAAAAGCTGTTCAAACTGCTTGTTTTACTCAAAATGCAACACTGATCAACAGGCATGGGAAAACACCATATGAGATGGTGAAGAATAAGAAACCAAACCTAAAATATTTTCATGTTTTTGGGTGCAAATGCTTTGTGTTGAAAACTCATCCTGAACAGTTGGCCAAGTTTGATTTAAAAGCTGATGAAGGAATCTTTGTTGGATATCCACTATCAACTAAAGCATTCAGAGTTTATAATCTGAGAACTAAAGTGATCATGGAATCTATACATGTGTCATTTGATGACAAGAAAATAACTGGAATTGAAGATAACGAAAATCATGATCAGCTACGCTTTGAAAATGAAGATCTAAACTCTGATGATATAAACTCTGACGAAGCAAATCCAACAAACTCTGATGTAGCATATTCAGATCCTCTACTGGTAAGCACTGAGGAAATTTCTCAGACAGAAGAAAATAGAGAACCAGTTGAGGGGGAGCATAAAGATACTTCAGCAACATCTCAAAATGATGACTCACATTCAGAAAGTGAGTCAGCTGAAGAATCTAACACAAACTCTGAAAGTTCAAACACTGAGCAGTCAAATTCAGGGGGAGCCTCAGAGAATGCAGATGGTCAACAAGAGAATCAGGAAAGCATGGATCAAGGGGGAGAATCCAATAATGATGAAAGAAGCCACTTACCTACAGCAAGAAGGTGGACTCAGGCTCATACACCTGATCTGATAATTGGAAATCCAGATGCAAGTGTGAAAACAAGAAGTGCCACAACAAATGAATGTATGTTTCATGCATTCATATCTCAAACAGAGCCTAAGAAAGTGGATGAAGCTCTTCAAGATGCTAACTGGATAACAGCTATGTAAGAGGAATTGAATGAGTTTGAAAGAAATGAAGTATGGACACTTGTACCAAGACCAAAGAACAGGTCTGTTGTTGGTACAAAGTGGGTTTTCAGAAAAAAGACTGACAGTGAGGGAGTAATTACAAGGAATAAAGCTAGACTTGTGGCAAAAGGATATTCACAACAGGAAGGAATTGACTATGATGAAACCTTTGCTCCAGTTGCAAGATTGGAAGCCATAAGAATTTTTCTAGCATATGCTGCTCACAAGAAGTTTAAAGTCTTTCAGATGGATGTGAAGAGTGCTTTTTCTCAATGGGAAACTTGAAGAAGAAGTGTTTGTTGAACAACCACCAGGGTTTGTGGATCCCAAGTATCCAAATTATGTATACAGGCTTGACAAAGCACTTTATGGACTAAAGCAGGCACCTAGAGCATGGTATGAAACTCTGGCTCAATTTCTTTTAGAAAGTGGGTTCACTAGAGGTACAATTGATAAAACCTTGTTCTATTTCAATATTGGTAATGATTTGCTTTTAGTTCAAATCTATGTGGATGACATAATTTTTGGGTCTACTAATGACAAACTCTGTAAGAAATTTGCCAAGCTTATGCAGTCCAGGTACCAAATGAGCATGATGGGAGAGCTTAGTTATTTTCTAGGCTTGCAAGTAAAGAAAACAGATGATGGGATTTTTATCAATCAAGCAAAATATACCAGAAATCTTCTCAAGAAATTTGGTATGCTTGATAGTTCATCTGCAACTACTCCTATGGCAACTGCAACAAAGTTAGACAAAGACACGGGAACTTCAGTAGATATGACAAACTATAGAGGCATGATATGGTCTCTTCTTTATCTGACTGCAAGTAGACCATACATCATGTATGCAACCTGTCTTTGTGCAAGATTTCAGGCAGATCCCAGAGAGCCTCATCTAACAGCTGTGAAGAGGATTTTCAAATATCTCAAAGGAACCATAACCTTGGGTTTGTGGTATCCTAGAGAATCAGAGTTTAAGTTAATTGGTTACTCTGATGCAGATTTTGCAGGCTGTAAGATTGACAGAAAGAGCACTAGTGGAAGCTGTCAATTTCTAGGTGACAGACTGGTTTCTTGGTACAGCAAGAAACAGAAATCAATTTCCACATCCACAGCAGAAGCAGAGTATATTGCTGCTGGTAGCTGTTGTGCACAGATTCTGTGGATGAAGAATCAATTGCTGGATTATGGGTTAAGGTACTCTAAAATACCTATTTTCTGTGATAATCAAAGTGCTATTGCTATGACAGGTAACCCAGTACATCATTCCATGACCAAGCACATCAGCATAAGGTATCACTTTATCAGGGAACATGTGGAGGAAGGAGATATTGAGCTTCATTTTGTGTCTACAGAACAACAGCTTGCAGATATCTTCACTAAGCCTTTGAGTGAAGCTACATTTACAAGACTGGTAAATGAACTTGGAATGATCTCTGGTTTCGACTAGAGATACTGGTTAGACTCAAACTTTACTCATCTGTGATAATTTGCTCATGTTTTTATGCATATGTTAACTGTCATGCAAATCATGTTGTTAAACTTTGGAAGCATACTCTAATGTTAAACTCTGATTGTGGTATTGTCTGAAACATAAAAACCGATGAAGAAAAAAGTATGAAGCATGATTCTCAGTAAGTAATCATGAATCTTTCTAAGTTATATATGATCTGATCCCAAATGTGTGCAGAAAATTAACACAGCATGATACTGTCTCTATATTTATAGCATCTCTTAGTTTATTGGTCCTATACACTGAGTCTGTATTAGCTGTTTGCACTTTCTCTCATAAAGTAATATGTTAAATGGTGTCAGTCTAAACTCTTATGAATAGTTACTGCTACTTCACCCTCAAGCAAAAGATGCAAAAATATGCACAAATTCCTTTGAGATCATGTTGTGCCTAGGACGATCTAGGAACTTATTGTATGAAATAAAGGCTAAAATTTGAAAAATTTTGGTGACTACTGCCAACCACTGATTACTGGAAAAGAAAGAAAAAAAAAATTCGAAAGGGGGTGAAAATAAATAAGTACATATAAAGGTACAGAGTTTAGATGACATCAGATTTTGTTTTGCATATGAGAGTTTGGGCAACCAGTTTTTACTGATTTATTTTGTGGATTTTATGCACTTTGAGATGCTTTCAATATTTATATTCAGTAAACTCTGCTATTCACACACAAATATTCACAACTGTGCATTTTGAGAAAAGAGATTATTAATGAAGGAGGAGAATTGATAAAAACTGATGAACTGTGTACTCTACGCAGAGGTAATTTATTTTTAATCTCTGATGATTAAAATAAATAAGGGTGTTTCAGACATTTCATAATTTTTGAGGAACATTATTTTTGGAAAATAGAGAGTATGATTGATAACGGTTTGTTGAGTTTTGAAAATGATGAAAGGTGTCTAGGAAATAGCAGTAATTAGTGGTTGTTTTTACTGCGCATGCGTGTTGGAAATTACCACGATTAGTGTTGTCAGTTAATGCATATGTGACAACTGTCCCACTCACACACTTCACGAGTAAGCCTGCTGTATATTTTAATGATTAAAACTCTTCAGTTTTAATTCATATTTAATAGTTATACACACAACGGTTCAAATTTTTACATACTTACTCTATTCACAGGACACTTTCACATAAGCATATTCACAAACACTTTTCTGCATCACTTTCTCAAACACTTTCTCTAAGCATAAACTCTGATCTATTTCAAATCTTTCTAATGGCAACTACTATGTTTCAATCAGTTGGTCTCGATTTTGTCCCTAACAATTATGCAGCACCTCTATCTACTGTGAACGCACCGGAGGCGTTTCACATGTTTCAGAATTTTCTTTCTCAATCAGATATTGGGAAAGCGCTTGTGGAACCAGCAAGGCTGTCTGGACTTCAAATCAAAGCATTCTGGGAAACTGGTATTTATGATGATGGAGGCGAGGCTGGAACTCCTTCTATAATCTTCGAGTTTGATGAACAAGAGTATGTGGTCACTCCAACCACTGTTAGAGATGCTCTTGGGTTTGAAGACTTTAATGCTTACACCATATCTGTTGGTGACTCTGAGCTTCAGCGAATGATGAGGGAGATTGGTTACTCTGGGTCTTTGGCAAGGACAGGTAACCTGAAGCGACCGTTCTTGAGGAAGGAGTGGAGTTTCTTCTTCGACTGCATTACAAGAGCGTTCGGGAAAAAGTGTACCAATTGGGATGCAATTCCAATTGACAGTCTGCAAATCGGGTATTCTATTTTGTATGGTAACAATTTTGATTTTGCAAGACTTGTTTTAAATAACATAGGTGAAAAGATGACAGAGAATAGGAGTGTAGTCTATTTTGCTCGTTTCTGTCAGTTAATCTTTTCTATGTGTGTTGATGGGATTGAGATTGCTGAGGAGGATGTCAGTCCCTCATTTAAATTGCATAAAAGAATATTCTCTGATTTAATAAACAAGGATATTAAGAAAGGGAATGTTGGAGACTTGTTGCTTCCTGCCTTAATTCAATAGTTTTTACAACCTCAACCACAACCACAAGCACAACCAGAACCTGAACAGCCTTTAAACACTGAACCTCTTCCATCTACATCTCAAAAACCAAAGGCTGGGGGTAGGACTAAGCATAGAGCTTTTAAGGCTATCAAGGCTGCAAAACCTGCAAATGCTGATGATTTACCACAATCAGTTGGTACTTCAAGGAAGAAGAAAAGAGCAAACAGACCTACTAATGATAATGATGAGGATAGGGTTTCTGATGAAACTGAATCTGTTCATACCAAGAAAAGGAAGTTGGTTGCTACTTATCTTTTTGGTGGATTGGTTCCTGATTCTACAACTTCTGAAGCTCTTGAGGTTGTGATTGAAAATCATTCTGAAAATGCTACTGTGCCTGAAGAAGCCAGAGCAAACACTGATGATAATGCTGCTTTTACTGATGATTTTCTTGAACCAATATTGGAGATGGATATTAAAGAGGAAGTTGAAGCACATCCCTCTGCAACTCTAGAAGAGTGTGGAAGTATTAATGAAACAGAGGATGTGGCAGCTGATCAACCAACAGTCATAATAGATGAGTCCTTAGCTACTCATATAGAGATTCTCTCTGTCAATCACCAGGAACTTGAAAAAGGTGAAGAAGTTGATCAGACAGCAAAGGCTGTAGCTGCAGAAACTGTTCTTGAAGAAACTGCAGAAAATATTGCTGCAGCTACTGAAGAGCCTGTTGTTGTTGAGGCTGTACAAGAAGAAAATGTTCAAGAGAATATAAACTCTGAGAAGCTCGCAAATGACGATGCTCCAGAAACATTTGCTGAGAATAGTGTACATTCTTCAAGTGCTGAGTCTGAAGCAAAGTCTGATGATCAAGCTGATTCATCTTCTCAAAGACTTTCTGCTCAACCAAATCTAAAGGAAACTGATGTTGGAGGTTCAACTCAGCATGCCACTGAACTTCACTTTCAAAATATGTACTTTTCCAGGTGGTCAAACAGAGATTGCATATTCACTGATCAAAGGGCTGCTGACTTTGTAACAAAATCTGCTGCATCAATTACAAATCCAGAACTTCTTACACATCTAAAGGCAACAATTGTTCAAGTCAAGTCTCTTCACAATCGTTTTGATGAAACTCAGAAGTCAGTTACTGGGTTGAGAAATGATGTGGTTACTAGAGATATGTCTCTGAAGCAAGATAAATCTATGCTGCTTACTCTGGTCAAAGATCAAGAAGTTCTCAAGAACAGACTGACCAAAGTTGAAGAAAATTAGAATGTAATGTCTGAGAAAATTGATTCAATAGCGGCTTCACTTGAATTTCTCACATCAGTATTGATTCCAGATGATGTCAAAAAGGGGGAGAGAGTACTTAACGACAAATGCAAAAAGCCCCAAACTCTGAGTAGACAGGATGATTCTACTGATGGTGGTGAAAAAGGAAGAGAGTCAAGGTCCAAATTAATTCAAGATCAAGGGAGATTAAGGACAAACTCTGCTAGAGCAAACTCTGATAAAGTAAATACTGGTGCTCAATCTACTTCAAAAGTCAAAATCTTATTGCTTACTTCTCAATCAAATACTGATGAAGAGATTGCAGCTCAGTTATTTTTGGAAGAACATGGTGCTGATGCAACTATTGAAGATATTGAAGCTGAAGAGAAAATGTTAGCTGAGGAGCATGAAAAGAATTTAAAGTCTGGGAAGGTAAAGAAAGTTGTGGAGGTTTCAAGGCCAAAGGAGAAAGGAATTGTAATCAAAGAAAATGTAAACTCTCAACAGAGTTTACAATACTCAAGAAGGCCAGTTGAAGCCAGCTTAGATAAAGGCAAAGGAAAGCTTGTGGAAGAAAATCAGAAAATGAAGAAAGCTCAAACAACCTCTGACAATGCTCAAGTTGTTCAAACACTGGAAGTTGTGACAACCACTGATACTACTCAAGTTGTACAAACTAAACTCTCTTCTGAACTTCAAAGAACTTTTGCTAAACCAGTCATGGCTCAACAAATTCTGATTCCTGGAAATGTCAATGTTCTTCAAAGCAAAACTATCATGGGAAAAGAATCAAGAGATAAATCTGGACTTGGATCTCATAGAGAAAAGAGAGTAAACAATAGTCCTATGGATCAAACTTCATTAGCTGAACCAGGTGTTGGTGTGACTCAAGAAAATCTTGATGCTTTAGAGTCGGTTCAGTTAATACATCATAAAGGATTGAAGAAGGATTTTCTGTTATACTTCAAGGCTGATGGCAGAGTATACAGAGTTGGTGAAGCTGATATAGGATTAAAGATGAAAGAAGAGCTAGAGTATGTACTGTATATACTGAAAGTAAAGAATCAAAGAACTCATCAAGCATCTGAGGTATTAAGAAGCAGAATGGTGAAAGCTAGAGCTCTTTGTGGCCTAAAGACTACTGGTGCTTACATACCGAAGTACAGAGATTATAATGGAAAGCTTGTTGAGATGCAAAGGAACAGTGCAAGACTCAGAACAGATCTTGGTATAAAAGTGTTGGAATTTAATCTGGAATCAGATAAATCCTTCATAATAAAGCTAGGAAATGATATGAGGAAAAACAATATCTATGCTCTAAGGGCTGCTATCTACCAAACTGGAGAGAGTGATCCAAAGTTGAAAGAGCTAAAGAAGATAATGGTAGCTGAGCTAGAGAGAGCTGAGAGAAGACTACTTATGGACTACATCAGGACTGTACCTGACATTGAAGAGATTAAGTAACTGAAGTCTGTAAGTTTTTAAAGTTTTCTGTTCTAAGTAAAAGTATAAACTCTGTGATTTTATAAACACTGCATTTGTTATATGTTTTGACATCATCAATTATCTGTTAACTTGTACATTTTAGTATGAACAAGTTGGGGGAGATTGTTAGATATAATTGCTGATGTTTGTTTATCAGTGTTTAAAGTACCAGGAAACTATCAGAGTTTAGCTGGAGAACTGGTCAGAGTTTAGCTGGAGGACCAGTCAGAGTTTGTTAAAGTCTGATGGTCAGAGTTTACTTAGTTGTCGGTGAAGTCAATGAAGATTCTAGAAGCGATATTCTTTGAAGATGGAAAGAAGCAAAGAGATATCGAGATGGCTAAGGAAACGGAACAGAAGACAAAAGCAATTCTTAATTGATTCTGATTGTATAGCTAATTTATAGGAATATCAATTAATGATTATATGTGGCTGTGTACTATATAAACACAGATAGGTTAACCCTAAAAGGGATGCGAATACGTGAATTATCATTCTTGTAACCTAGCAGCTCTCTGTGATATTTTACATCACTGAGAGAGGAGTTTTTAATTCCATTCAGTTTATTATTCATAAACAGTGTTCTTATTGTTATTCTCATACATATACTTGATTATATATTGTGTATTCGGCCTAACATAGATCTTCCAAATAAGCATGACAGTTTAACTTCCAGTCTTTCGGTTTTCCACAGAAGCGACAATCGTCTTCTTTAATTAGCAACACCTCCTTTAGGCGACAAAACCTCTTTGGGATTGGAGTTTAATATGGCTATAGAATTATATCAAATCTTCTCCTTTCCATTCCATTTTCCTTTCCCAAAACATTCCTACATTCACCATCATTATAGGAGTAGTCCATGCATTTATCATGTTGCTTACAACAGTTCTCAACGTGTTTCACAACTTAATGGGTGCTATGTCTATCTCATTTATTTCGCTGTTCACTAACTAATTGAGAATAGTTATTGTTCAAAGATTTGTATGATCAAATCATTCTAAGTCTCTAGACCAATATTGAAACCCAAAAAATAATAATCAAGGTACTCATTATACCCTATCATCTTTAGAACATTTGGACCAACCGAATCTCACTTTCCCTACTTGTAGGTGTATGGTGTCTTGCTATTGTCAAATCCCTTTTGACGAGCCTTTTCCTCAAACATCTTTTAAGGTGCTCAAATATCTCATAAGCATCCATATGCTCATATTGTTTCTTAAGCTCAACACTCATAGTTGCAAGCATGAGACATGAAGCATCATCAGTCGAATCATCAATTTGCTTCCAATAAGCATTATGTTCGCCACATGTTACATTCTCAGCTAAAAGGTAAGAATAATTTGACTAACATTGTGGTGCCTAAGGACGATCCTCAAGCTCCTATATCAGTCGAGGAAATTTGTTCCTGTCAGCTTGTCCTTCTCAAGGAATGATCACATAGAGAAGTTGTTTGTGTTATTTGTCATTTGATAGCTACAATATTAAAGTGCATAAAATTAATCTAGGTTGAAAATTTATTAATTATTATTTTTAAGTGATTATGGTATATCATTATATACCTCCCACTATTTTTATCAAATAAATAGCCCTAACTATTAATTCGGAAAGTATTTCTCTTAAATCTTTCTAGTGAGCCAAGATCCATATTTCGTCATGCTTAAGGTCAGCTTTGGCTTTACTCCCAAAACATGATTTATTTAGGTAGACAACTCTTGTCAATTATATCATATATAACTCTTGGAAAGTTTGGTAGAACAACATTTGTTCACATTTATCTAATAAATCATACCAAGCTCCATACCTCTAAGTTCACAATCCTATTATGGTAACTTAGTTAAGTCTAACCCAATGGTCTAACAGTTAAGTATCACATTTACTTCATCGCATCTTACCATGATAGATTGGAGTGCTTCGCTTTGGCGAACCCACTCTTTCTCGATCTAGGTCTTGACGAGTGTTGCCCATTGGAAGGCATCTAATTGACTTAATATTTTAACTTTAGGGATTTGTTATTATTAAAACGACCATGATCCCATCATCAAGAGATTCCCAATTTTTCCTTGAACTAAGTACTTCAAATCAAAATTTATCAATGGCTTGATTTCCAGTCCGTCGGAGGAGTCACAGTGGTCTCACTTAAAACCCGCCTTTCTTACAAGCGCTGCTTGTATTTTTGTCAAAATTGCCCCATATAAAAATTTGAAATTCATACTTATTTCCGTGTTTCATAAACACAGGAATCTCATGTTCGTTTTTGTTCAATTTTAAAATCTTGAATCGTTACAGATTTTATCTTGTGTACCAAACATGGCATGGGTGACGTATCTAATACATGCATGTTTAATCTAATTAAAGCATGCATCATTATAACTACGCATACATATCATCATCACATGCATCATATATGTAAAGTGCGTAAAGTAAACGTGTTTGGTTATGGCCCAACCTAAGTGATCTTTCCAAGCTAATGGAAAAATCAAGGTCAATCTATGGTGGTATCAAAATACAATACAATGTTACAAGTCTTCAAGCTTTAACTTGCCTCCTTGTAATGCTTCCTTGGTTCTCCATCTTGGATGTCTTCATATATATTACATAAATAAAACAACCTATCCTACTGAACTTACAAGTAGAACTCGAGTTACATTCGAGATTTAAACATTACAAGGAATAACGACATGCAAGTCTTATTTAGAAACCAAACCATTAAAACAAAATCACTATCTTATGGGTCTTTAGTGTGACAACCCGGGTCAAATCCTGAGCCTTTTTCAAAAATCGGGTCAAGTCCCGATTCCGAGTCCGAATAAGCCGAAGCCTACTGGCCCAAACGCAGCCAACTTGGGTAACGACTAGCCCACCACAGGCCCCCAAAAGATCATGATTTGTTGGTGCTAATTAGTAGTAGTACTTTGCCTTATAAACTGAACATAAATCCCGAATCTCCTCGATGTGGGACTGGGGTGTTACAAACTCCCCCACTTAAACTCTTAACGTCTTCGTCAAGCCTGATCGGATAGCCCATAGGTTCCAAGATCGTTCCTCCCTAGCCATTGTGGGATAATACCGACTGGCTTCGTGTCCCCACCTCCGGACCTCTGTCCATTGTGGGATAATACCACCGGCCTTCGTGTCCCCACCTCCGGCAACTTGTCTCGACAAGCTTTCGAGAGTTGGCTCTGATACCATATGTGACAACCCGGGTCAAATCCCGAGCCTTTTTCGAAAATCGGGTCAAATCCCGATTTCGAGTCCGAATAAGCCGAAGCCTACTGGCCCAATCGCAGCCAACTTGGGTAACGACTAGCCCACCACAGGCCCCCAAAATATCATGATTTTGTTGGTACTAATTAGTAGTAGTACTTTGCCTTATAAACTGAACAGAAGTCCCAAATCTTCTTGATGTGGGACTGGGGTGTTACATTTAGGCAATAACCAATCACCATGCTCATATAACAATTAAGAACATCTCATATTGCATTAAAATATCTTACCAAATCATATTTCTCATGATCCAATCATAGAAATCAAATAAAGTGTAAATCAGAAAATCAAAATCAGAATTCTGAAAACATTAAATCGCTGTTTACAGACAGTAAACGACGTCAAACGCCTTACAGACGAACTAGTGAATTTGTCAGTTTTGTTCATACGCCCGTTTCCCTTTCCGAAAAGGTATTTTCGGCGAAAATCTGACACAGTATACAAATTTCACTAAATCTGCGCATCGTATTCAGAAATCGTATCGAATACGATTATCATAATTCGATTTAACATGTATCATATACATACACAATCATCTCATGATTATCAAATCCTCATGAATATCATATATTCAAAAACATATACATACATATATATAAATCAACACAAAAACATGGTAGATCGCAAATATGCATATATATCGAAAACTGTTAAACACACAACCGAATTAAAATGTTTCGCAAGTAGCTCTGATGCCATTGAAGGGTTTCGAGCACATAAACGCAACGGAAAACGTAAAAATAAATCAAAATTCGAAACCCATCCGCATGATCCATGCGAAAACAAAAGATTTAATTCGGAGATTAAGAACAAATACCTTAAGAAGCTTTAACAGTTCATTAATGGAAGATTAATGGATATCCAAAGCTTGTTCAATCACCATGTATCCCGCTCTCACGATCTACACTCTACGTTATCCACACGAACATTTTTCTTGAAGGATTGATGTGTACTAGCACCCGAAAACTGCTTTTTTTTTCTCTCTCTCTTTTCTTGCTCTCATAAGCGGCTAGGGTTTTAATATAAAAACGTTTTTCAAAATAAAATCAGCCCTCTTTTAGAGTTTATATAGAGAGGAAAATAGTTTTCTAATTATAATCCAATTATAATAAAATACTAATCCGAAATTCCAATTTTTTATAATAGTTTAAGTAATTCCATTTTCTATTTAAATAATTAATCAAGTCATACTTAATTAATATTATAAATAGAATAAATTACTTATTTAAATTTAAATTATTTCCCCTTCAAGCGTTCTGTGTGTGTGACCCTGTAGGTTATTATTACGTTGGTAACAATATTAATAACTAATTAAAATTGTAAACAATGAGCGGCATCTAGTAATACATCATTGCCACCCAAGTAATAATAATTAAATCGGTGATTCGATTAAGCCTTTCGTGAATAATGTTCCATGTAATATAATCCCTTTAACCTTAATATTATAGATTAAACTCGAGGCATGTAATGTGTCATCCTCTTCATAATTTAATCTTAGTTTTCTTGATCGATGAGTAGATTAATAAATCAAATCAAAATTTGAGCACGGCCGTGCATTTCTTAGTCTCACTCAAACAAGAGGCCAATAATATCGCTCCTAAAATTAGGAGGGTTAAATCCCATCTAGATCATTCATATTTCTCATACGATTCATAATATACCCAATGTCCACTTTTATCATCACCCGGTCAAATGTAACTTTTAATGTAATCAAAGTATATTAATTCTCGTATAGAAATATAATGATTTCAGGTCTAAGGATCATTACACCATTATCACAGTGAGAATTACTTATGACACTGTTAACATGTGTAATCTCACGGCGGGTCAATCCAGTGCCATGTACTCTTACATGCACCTATGTTTTGACCTTAGTATCACCATACCTATGACCAATGAGATGTGGTCATCAGTCAACAAACATACTAGTCTATGTGCATTATTATTGTCCTTAAATAATAACACTCGACTAGGGATATTTAGGAATAAAGATACTATTCATATAATCTCATTTTTAAGTCACTTACTTAAAGATATCGAATACGTATCATAATTCCAAGGACATTTATTATGCTAACATTTATAACGCAGTATATAAAGACATAATAAACTAATAATAATAATCAATAAAACATAATTTATAATAATAAAATGTTTTCTTTAAAACATAAAAGTATTGTCTCTAGAGCACTAATACTAACAGGTGTGTCGGAAGCCCCGTTCAAATATCTTGTCATTTGAAAATATCTTCAATTTTGAGCCCCGTTTTGAAAATTCAAGGGCCCCGTTGAAATTTTGTACATCATTATTATTCTTTCGTCATTCGTGTCTGAATCATTATCGGAGGATTTCTTCGCATTATTATATCCCTTATTATCTGATACTATCAATAGTATTTGTTTTATTCAAAGAAAGAGAAAAATTATTCCAAACCCTAACCCTAATTTTTAGGGCAATTGATATATCGTCCGTATCAATAATACATCTGTTATAGCCCAGTATTCTTGAGCATTAGTGTTAGGTCCTGATATGTTTGTAGAAGGGGGGTTGAATACAAACAGTACCGTTTAATCGAATTTGTATTGATAGTAGATTTAACAATTACAATAACAAATTATCTGCGGAATACAATGAAACAAGATTCAAGTTAAATAAAACTCTATTGAACTTGAAGGGTGTTACAATTCTGTGTACAGATTACAGAGATCTTGTTAAAACAAATCTAGAATAAATTCGACATGAATTTATCTATATTTGTAATAAAAGGATCGAATACTAAAAAGTAGTTCGATAGAAATTCTAGGGATTATGATCCGCTAGATTGTCAAAGCAATACAAGTAATAGAATTCTAGTTGATTGAATGTAACTTTGCTTGCTAGAATTTATTACAAGAAATTAATTGAAGCTTTGCAGTTGGCTCGAGTTAATGGCAGAAGAGAGAGAGAGATGTAATGTAAAAGCTTTTCTTTTGTCTTATTTTTGAGTTGTATTTCTGTTTGATCAATGCACTTGTTATTTAAACAAGTCAACAGATCAAATGCACGCGCCAAAACCATTGCAACTTAATTTACACTAATAGTACTATCCAATTAAACATGGTAGTACTATCGGTAGGACTATCAGTTTGAACTGGTAGTACTATCGGTAGTACTAACACAGATAGTACTACTAGTATAAATAGAATTAGGTATAAAACTGATTTAATGCATTATACTTTTAATTGATTTAATAAATGAATTAATTCTTTTAGAATTAATTAACTGATTAAATAAATTAAATAAATGACTCAAATAATTTCATATATAAATTAATTTTGGAGAATTAATTTATATATTAAATTACTTAAGATCTAGATTGATTAATTTAATATATGAATTAATTCTTTCAGAATTAATTCATAGATTAAATTAATTATCTTATATAGAATAATATTAAAAGAGAATTAAACTAATTCTGAGAACCACTAAAATTGATGACGAACTTCCACTGGCTGACGTTGACACTCCATGTACTGTCTGGTTCATGAGCGACTAACTTTAATGGTTGTTCTTCATACTTGACTTTAAGCTGTGATTCTTTTCTCCTTCTATTTAAACAAAGGACTGTAACCTGTACTTTTTCCCGTCACACTTCTGAAATCTCTGTCACTTTTAAATAGTTCCACTTCCTTGAATACTTCACTAAGGCTTGAACAATAAATTGAACTTCTTCCAATGTAGACTTACTTCAAGACTGTAGATGACTTTAATCTTCATTCTCTTGACAGATATAATCTTCTGAGATTCCTGTGACATCTGTGTTTATTATTTACTTATTACATCTTGGTTTATGTTGAGTAGAATCCTATGTGTTTACAAATAGGCCTAGACATATGCCTTTCAATTAGTTATATAAATGATATGTATTGATTTGGATAACTATCAGTCTTTGTGGATAGTTCTCACCTCGTAAAACGTGTATTTTTCTAAATTAGGGTTTTAAAGCGAACCACTGGATCAATATCGATCCAAAAATATCGTTTATGGTATTATTTTCCACTAAGTATAAAAAGGAGAATTGTACATTATACTTCATATAATCCATATTAAAAATAAACAAAAATATAAAATTCCCGAACCGTGTTCTTCGTGTTCTCGAAAATCAAAATCAATTTTGATTGTGTTATTGAAATCCAAATCACAAGTTCAAGTACTCAAATCAAAGATCTTGAGCTCTAGTTTCAGAATCTTCCAACCATATCATCATCTGGTAATTGTTCGATTTTATATGAATTTTTCAATATTCGAATTAAATTAGGGTTCTTGATTAAATTTGGGGATTTTCATTCTGTTGATTCTCCGTTCAATTGATTGCTTCCAACATGTTCCTAGGGTTCTAATTAGTAGGAATTCATGCTTTAATTTCATGTTTGTGTTCGATTTTGAGAAATTCGATTTCTAGGGTTTTGCCCGATTTTTCTTTTGAATAGTCCGTTCTTGTTGACGAATTGACATGATTTCTGATATAGGGCTTTGATTGTATGTGTTGTAAGCTTCATTTTAACATAAAGAACGTAGAGTTTCATGTACGATTTTAGTAGATATGAAAATTTGTTCGAGGTCGCCGGAATTTGATCGGGATTATGATTCCGACTGTGTTTTGATTTGCTTTTGATCGGAATGGATTGCTGGGTGTTTAAGGAATGTTTTGATGTAAAAAGCCCCAATTTTTATTGCGTTTTTGAGTCGCCAGAATCTGGAAAACCCACCGGATTCCGGAAAATTCCGGTTTGTTCTTCCCGACCCGTTTTTGTTCTTCCCGACCCGTTTACCCGAAATTTTGACCCGGTTTCAATCTTCGAAACCCTAATTCATTTTCAGAAAACTGTTTTTGAATTTTATTTAAATTATTTGTGACTTATTTAAATTCAAATAAGCCTCGAATATTGTTCTAAAAATATTTATAAGTGCTATACGGTTTATATGAGTTGAATAATGTGTTTTAATAGTCCGTAAATGCCCGTACGAGGGCTAATGTTTGAGTTTTAATTACCGTAAAATAGATCGGGCATCCGATAGGAACCCGATTACTTGTTTAAATGTAAAAATGGTTATGAGTATATATCGAGGATAGAATGAGGATAGTTAGACTTGCTGTAATGAGTTGTTTATTATAGAATCAAGTTCCCGGAGCAAGGGAAAGGAGAAGGTAGAGTGAGCTCGGTAGAATTCCGTCAGCTAAGTAGACCAGTCAAGTATCTGTGCCTTTACTTGTTGATTCAATTGTTATTATTCTTCAGAATTAAATGTATGTTACCATCAGAAAGATTCAGATTATTCAATCTTCACCCGTATTGAGCACTTGATGTTATTTCCTTGAATATTCCTAACTTTTGATTTAATCCACAATCGTGTTGGATATCAGAAACCTTCATCTTCAATTCAATTTATATTGATGATAACCATTGTTGACTTTCTTAAATGAGTACGTTGTACCATTGAAACCATTCCGAATCTATTTCTCGGACTTCATTTGATATTGAATAGTTGAAGCTCTTTTGCAACTATTGCACCCTGTCATTGTGTAATTATCTTGTTATGTATGTTATTGCTTATACTCTGTGATAGAATTGGCATGTTTTAAAATGAGACCAGTAATGGTCGGGCCATATTTATGGTCGTAATAACTTAAGGCCCGGATGGCCATGGATCCTAGTGAAGGACTATGCTATAAGCTAGTCTGGGGTTGATGCGTGATTGATCAGCAGCTCAACCTTTGTATTTGAAAAATGTAGAAGTCCAATTCTAATTCCTCTTCCTTCAATAAAGATTGTTAAAAGCATATGTTTGACTTGTATATTGTTGATTCAGATAACTGAAATCCTTCCTTTCATTATGGAACTGTGATTGATATATATTATGCTTGTTGAGCACTTGTGGCTCGTACTTGTTTTGTTTCTAACCCTATTCCAGTGAAGCGAGAGAATGAGCAGACACAACGCTAGTGATAGTTCTCCAGATGCTAGGAGACCACCCCGAGTGATTGTCATTGGACGGGTAGTTGTCTTCTTTTGGAAGTTAGACTAGATGTCTAGCTTTGTATATTAAGTTGTGTAATAACTCCGAAAACTGGTTTGTAATAATTATGACTTAGAAGCTTGTTTCATGCCATAATCTGGATGCGGTCTTGGATAAGGGGTATTTTTGTTATTATATTATTATGCATGTGTTATATTCAGGTATATTGTGTTTCGTTGGTCGAGTGACTCCCCAAATCTGTACCCCGGGTTTGGAGGGGCGTCACAGAATCTCACTTTCTCAAAGAGAGAGATGAATGGATCATAATTTCTTTCTCAGCATATTGCTTAAAGCACATTTATTTATGATTTTCGCCTTGGATTGTTGTTGTATTTTGTTGTTGTACTGTTGATCGGCAGTTGTAGTTCATCTATGACACACATTACTTTTGAAAGCGTTCTACGCTTGTATCGAATCTATGTATATATTTATGATATCCATCTTTTGTAGAACTGTTTTTATTTTCTTGTTATTCATTTTCAATATTGTAATTGTTATTCTACTTGTGCAACGAGTGTACCCTTACGCCGTTGAAAATCCGTAAATCATGGTTCTACCAATTGTGTTCTCTTTCTCTTCTACTTATGAATTATTTGATTAAATCAGTTATTGTTTATTCATCAACAATATGCCTCATAGACGAAATACCCGTGCGAGTAATTCCACTGACCAAGAAGGTCAACAGAGTACACCCCCAACGGGTCATTTAGATCCGGTTGTAATACAGCTTTTGAACACCCTCACTCAACAAACTACTGCTTTAGCACAACAACAACAATAAATCCAACAGCAGTTATTACAGCAGCAGCAACATCAACAACATCAGCATCAACAACAGTAGCACCATCAGGTATTACCCGTGGTTACGTTTAAATATTTTCAAGCAGCAAAACCTTCAGAGTTCAAGGGATCTGCTGATATAGTTGAGGCAAACGCATGGTTAAAGGAAATGGAGAAAGCTTTTACGTTGATAGAGGTAACGGGAGAAAAGAAAACTGAGTATGCTAGTTATTTTTTGAAAAATGAGGCAAGTTATTGGTGGGAAACTAGTAAGGCTTTAGAACCTGAAGGGTTAATTACGTGGGAGAGATTTACATAATTATTTTTAGAGAAGTATTTTCCTGACTTTATGCGAGATCAAATGGAGTTGAATTTTTTAGAATTGAAGCAAGGTAGTATGACTGTTTCTCAGTACGAGTCCAAGTTTACCGAGTTGTCTAGGTTTGTTCTGACATACGTTGATACGGAGAAGAAGAAGGCCAAGAGGTTCCAACAGGGGCTGAGGTCATGGATTCGTAGTAAGTTAGCAGTTTTGGAATTAGATACATATGCAGCCGTAGTATAGAAGGCAATGATTGCGGAAGGGGAGAGTGATTCATACATGAGAGAGAGAGAGAGTAAGAAAAGAAAGATAGGGACAACTGATAAGGTCCAGTCACAGGGAGATCTTCAGAGCCATCCAAACAAGAAACCGGGATTTCAGCCGGGCAGAGGTACAACTTTCAAGAAACCAGATATCGGAAATGCAGGACCAATCAATCGTCCACCAAACAATAATCAGCAAGTAGTTTCCAGACCTCCACTACCAGAATGCAAGATATGCGGGAAAAGACATCCAGGTATATGCCACAGATTGAGTATCACATGTTTTAAGTGTAACCAGAAGGGGCATTATGCCAGGGATTGCAAGACAGGTATTGTGCGTCATCGATGTAGAAGACCAGACCATATGATCAAGGATTGTAAAGCACCACCACCCGTGAACAACATGATTCGAGCTATAGAGGCACCTCCAGCTGTTGATGTTCAGTCGTTAGCCAGAACCTATAATATGTCAATGGGGGAAGTAGTGAGAGACTCCGATGTGGTGGCAGGTACACTTCTAGTAAATTATGTTAATGCTAAAGTGCTGATAGATTCAGGAGCTACTAAGTCGTTTATTTCGGAAACGTTTGCTCGTAAATTGAATTGTTTAATGGAGCCCTTAAATGGGGTGTTGAGTGTAGAAATAGCTAACTAGGATCGTATACCGGTCAGTTCGTATTGTCCCCGTTGTGAAATTGAAATTTTAGGGAATCGTTTTTATGCTGATTTATTACCTTTCAAGTTGGGAGAATTTGATGTTATTTTAGGAATGGATTGGTTAACTGATTATGATGCGCGTATTGATTGTAAGGATAAGAGGGTTACTTTAGTTACCCCAGAAAATAAAGAAGTGATATTTAAAGGAGAGAAACAAACGAAGAAATTTTTGACAATGATTCAGACTAAGAGGTTATTAAAACAAGGATGTGAGGCTTATCTCGCATATGTGATAGATACAGAGAAGGAAGTTTCTAAGTTAGAAGATATTCCAGTCGTGAGTGAGTTTCCAGATGTTTTTCCAGAAGAGTTACCAGGACTACCTCCGGATAGAGAGATTGAGTTCGCAATAGATTTAACACCAGGCGCGGAACCAGTATCTAAAGCACCATATAGAATGGCACCAGTGGAGATGAAGGAGTTGGCTAAGCAACTGCAGGAATTGTTAGACAAAGGAATTATCAGACCTAGCATTTCTCCGTGGGGAGCACCAGTGCTGTTTGTTAAGAAGAAGGATGGAAGTATGAGACTTTGTATAGATTATCGGGAGTTAAACAAACTAACCATCAAGAACAAGTATCCATTGCCCAGAATAGATGATATGTTTGACCAGTTAAAAGGAGCGGTTCATTTTTCTAAGATTGATCTACGATCAGGATATCACCAATTGAAGGTTAAACCAGACGACATACCAAAGACAGCTTTTCGAACAAGGTACGGACATTATGAGTTTTTAGTAATGGCGTTTGGATTGACGAATGCACCGGCAGCTTTTATGGATTTAATTAACAGGATTTTTAAGAAGTATTTGGATGAGTTTGTAGTGGTATTCATCGATGATATTTTGATATATTCCAAGACGGAAGAAGAACATACGAATCATTTGTGGATCGTGTTGGAGATTTTAAGACAAGAAGGATTATACGCAAAATTTTCAAAATATGAATTATGGTTAAGAGAAGTTCATTTCCTAGGGCACATGGTAAGTAGTGAAGGCATCAAAGTAGATCCAGCAAAGATTGAAGCAGTGAAGGATTGGGAAAGACCAAGGACACCAACTGAAGTTAGAAGTTTCTTGGGATTAGCCGGATATTATCGGAGATTCGTACAGGACTTTGCAAAGATAGCTACTCCAATGACCAAGCTGACAAGGAAAAGCGAACGATTCATATGGAACGACAAATGCGAAGAGAGTTTCCAAGAGTTAAAGAAGAGACTAAATACGACACCAGTGTTATTGCTACCAGACGATCAAGGACATTTTGTAATCTATAGTGATGCGTCTTACAAAGGATTGGGTTGCGTGCTTATGCAACATGACAAAGTAATTCCTTATGCGTCAAGACAATTGAGACCTCACGAACAGAAATATCCTACACATGATTTGGAATTAGTAGCGATCATATTTGCACTGAAGATATGGAGACATTACTTGTGCAGAGAGAGATGTGAAATTTACACCGATCACAAAAGTCTGAAGTATATCTTTACTCAGAAGGAGCTGAATATGAGACAAAGAAGATGGTTGGAGCTAATCAAGGACTATGACGTTTCCATCAATTATCACCCCGGCAAGGCAAACGTGGTAGCAGATGCATTGAACAGAAAAGAAAGATTGAATATGCTGACGATGACCAAAGAATTGTACAGAGAGTTTGAAAAGTTAGAGATAGAACTACGTGTTCCGAAGGACGCGACAGAGATGATTTACGCCATAACGTTTCAACCTGAATTGTTGGAAAAGATACGGAAATGCCAAGAGCAAGTCATGAACGACAATGCAAATAGTTTAACAGGCGAGGAAATATGTAGCCAACTGGACGACAAGGGAATCTTAAGGTTTGCTTCTCGAATATGGGTACCTAATGTAGCGGAACTAAAGAATGAAATTTTGCACGAAGGGCATAACTCGAAGTATTCAATTCATCCTGGAAGCACGAAGATGTATCGAGATCTTAAAATGAACTTTTGGTGGCCAGAATTGAAAAGAGAAATTTCTGAATGGGTGAGTAAATGTTTTACATGTCAAAGGGTCAAGGCGGATCATCAAAGACCAAGTGGATTACTGCAGCCGTTAGAAATTCCTGAGTGGAAGTGGGAACACATCGCAATGGACTTTGTGGTAGGATTGCCTAGAACGAAGACTAACCATGATGCTATTTGGGTTATTGTGGATCGATTGACGAAATCCGCACATTTTCTTCCAATTAACGAGAGATTCTCGCTGGATAAGTTAGTTCGTTTATATGTTAAAGAAATCGTGGTACGACATGGAGTTCCAGTGTCAATAGTATCTGATCGAGACCCTGGATTCAACTCAAGATTCTGGAGAAGTTTTCAAGAGTGTTTGGCACCGAATTGAAAATGAGTACGGCTTATCACCCGCAGACAGACGGTCAAAGTAAAAGGACAATTCAAACCATCGAAGACATGCTGAGAACGTGTGCACTAGATTTTAAAGGTAATTGGGATGATCATCTACCCTTAGTAGAATTCTCATATAATAATAGTTTTCACGCGAGTATCGGGATGCCACCTTACGAAGCTTTATATGGATGGAAGTGTCGATCTCCAGTATATTGGGAAGAAGTTGGTGAACGGAAAGTGATAGGACCAGAATTAGTACAGCAGGCAAAGGAAGTGATTGAATTGATTCAGAAAAGGTTGATAACAGCTCAGAACCGGCAGAAGAAATATGCTGACCTAGCAAGAAATGATATGGGATTCAAAGTCGGAGAACAAGTGTTACTGAAAGTTTCACCATGGAAAGGATTAGTTAGGTTTGGAAAGAAAGGGAAATTGAGTCCGAGATACGTTGGACCATTTGAGATTTTGAAGCAGGTTGGGAAAGTAGCTTACGAGTTAGCATTACCCCCGCATATGCAACACGTTCATAATGTATTTCACGTATCCATGCTTAAGAAGTATCAACCAGATTCGAACCATGTAATAGAGTATGAACCCATAGAGGTCCAGTCAGATTTATCTTATGTAGAACGACCAATTCAGATATTGGATCGTAAGGAAAACGTGTTAATAAATAAGACTGTAGTGATAGTAAGAGTTTTGTGGAGGAATCCTAAGGTGGAAGAGTCTACCTGGGAGTTAGAGAGTGATATGTTAGAGAAGTATCCCCAGTTGTTTCCTTGATCTGATTCTGAGGACAGAATCCTATTAAGGGGGGAAGGATGTAAGATCCGTGAACTTTATTAATAATATAAATTGTATTATATGTGTAGAATAATTATTGTGAAGTATTTTGAGTTTTAATGATAAAGGTTGTTGAGTGATTATGTGTTAAATTGGTGTGTCGGAAGCCCCGTTCAAATATCTTGTCATTTGAAAATATCTTCAATTTTAAGCCCCGTTTTGAAAATTCAAGGGCCCCGTTGAAATTTTGTACATCATTATTATTCCTTCGTCATTCGTGTCCGAATCATTATCGGAGGATTTCTTCGCATTATTATATCCCTTATTATCTGATACTATCAATAGTATTTGTTTTATTCAAAGAAAGAGAAAAATTATTCCAAACCCTAACCCTAATTTTTAGGGCAATTGATATATCGTCTGTATCAATAATACATCTGTTATAGCCCAGTATTCTTGAGCATTAGTTATATAAATGATATGTATTGATTTGGATAACTATCAGTCTTTGTGGATAGCTATCACCTCGTAAAACGTGTATTTTTCTAAATTAGGGTTTTAAAGCGAACCAGTGGATCAATATCGATCCAAAAATGTCGTTTAGGGTATTATTTTCCACTAAGTATAAAAAGGAGAATTGTACATTATACTTCATATAATCCATATTAAAAATATACAAAAATATAAAATTCCCGAACCGTGTTCTTCGTGTTCTCGAAAATCAAAATCAATTTTGATTGTGTTATTAAAATCCAAATCACAAGTTCAAGTACTCAAATCAAAGATCTTGAGCTCTAGTTTCAGAATCTTCCAACCATATCATCATCTGGTAATTTTTCGATTTTATATGAAGTTTTCAATATTCGAATTAAATTAGGGTTCTTGATTAAATTTGGGTATTTTCATTCTGTTGATTCTCCGTTCAATTGATTGCTTCCAACATGTTCCTAGGGTTCTAATTAGTAGGAATTCATGCTTTAATTTCATGTTTGTGTTCGATTTTGAGAAATTCGATTTCTAGGGTTTTGCCCGATTTTTCTTTTGAATAGTTCGTTCTTGTTGACGATCTGACATGATTTCTGATAAAGGGCTTTGATGTATTTGTTGTAAGCTTCATTTTAACATAAAGAACGTAGAGTTTCATGTACGATTTTAGTAGATATGAAAATTTGTTCGAGGTCGCCGGAATTTGATCGGGATTATGATTCCGGCTGTGTTTTGGTTTGTTTTTTATCGGAATGGATTGCTGGGTGTTTAAGGAATGTTTTGATGTAAAAAGCCCCAATTTTTTATTGCGTTTTTGAGTCGCATGAATCTGGAAAACCCACTGGATTCTGGAAAATTCCGGTTTGTTCTTCCCGACCCGTTTTTGTTCTTCCCGATCCGTTTACCCGAAATTTTGACCCGGTTTCAATCTTCGAAACCCTAATTCATTTTCAGAAAACTGTTTTTGAATTTTATTTTTAAATTTAATTCGAAAATAGTTTAAATTTTATAAAAATCATATTTTTATTTTAAAAATACATTTTTAAATTCAGAAAATTCTGAAAAATTATATTTATTTATTTAAATTCGAAAACTGATTAAATTTAATTATTTTAATTATTTTAATTAATAATTTATTTATTTAATTAATTGATTAATTAATTCTTTTAATTTGTTAATTCTTAATAATTAATTATTAATTAGATTTAATTAATTTAAATTAGGTTTAATTATTTTCTAGCTCGATTTAATTATTTAAAAATAGTTTGAGCATTTAGAAATTGTCAATTAATGTTATATTAATTGATTTAATTGTTTTTAAATAATTATATTGCGATTAAAAATCCGATTTTTGATTTAAAAATTATTTGTGACTTATTTAAATTCAAATAAGCCTCGAATATTGTTCTAAAAATATTTATAAGTGCTATACGGTTTATATGAGTTGAATAATGTGTTTTAATAGTCCGTAAATGCCCGTACGAGGGCTAATGTTTGAGTTTTAATTACCGTAAAATAGATCGGGCATCCGATAGGAACCCGATTACTTGTTTAAATGTAAAAATGGTTATGAGTATATATCGAGGATAGAATGAGGATTGTAATATCCCAAATTTTTGTAATAATTAAAACCTTAATGAATAGTGAATTTCCACTGATGAATAGTAAATTTGCTGACGAAAAGTTTTCAGCCCACACTATGTAGACGACATGGAATGAATGTTTCGAAGTGATATTATTGATGTATAGGAAGAATAAAAGAATGTAAACGCGATCAGAATCAGAAGATTCCCCTCCGAGTTTTAAATCACTATTCACTGGACAGTTAAGGATGAATTGATTTGATCGTTTTGAGAAAGTATGTGGAATGGGAAATACATGATCATATCTTAAACCAAGGTGAGAAACCTAAGAATATATATTAGACAAAGGTAATGAAAGGATAAAGGAAGTACCCTAGCTTTGGTACAGAGAAACGTCTTTAGAACCACTGGAAACTATCGCGAAACAAAAGCGTAATAAATTATGATTTAAACCCTAACCAAAGGAGGAGTATTATATGAGTACATCAAGTGCAATGTATAAAAGAATTGAGGATGCAAAGGATGACATAAGCATGATGCAAGGAAATGACATAAGCATGACAAGGTGATGACAAGGTGATGAATCACCACCTTGTCACCACTTTCACCACCACCACCACACATTCAAAATGAGCCTTGTCATTGGTGACCAAGCTTGTTTTTAACCACACAATTTAATTACAAAGTCTTGAGGTTAATTAGACAAAGCCAAAAGAAAAGAAAAATAAAAGAAAACAAAACAAAAAGAGATGCATTCATCAAGAACACAACTTTCGGCTATTTCATGTTCTTCAAGTCCTTAAACATTTTGCTCATACTTCCACTCAACCATAATTCTTGATCTTGGGCTCTAAATCACCCTCATCCTATATCCAAGGTAGATCTCTAATCTTAGCCTCATCCATGGATCATAACTTGATCAAAAATGGATTCAAAGTTGATGATGAATAGTGATGTGAATAGTAACCTCATAGAATCTTGATTTGTTTGGATGATCTTAGGTTTGATTTACATAGTTAAGGAGCAAGGAAGGATATATCATCAATATATAGTCTTTGTTAAGCTCCAAGGAAGGTATAAAACTTCTTACTTTCTAAGATTATGTTTTGATCTAGTAAGTTAGAAGTGTTTGATTAGAACTATGTTAAGATGAAGCATGTATGCATGATTTTAAACATGTTTAATGGTTGATTTGTGGATGAACTTGTGGAATAGAGTGTGACCTTATTTGGGCAGATAAATGGTAGTATAAACTTGAGTTTGATTGGTGGTTGGTTAATGGTTGATTGTAGTTTGGTTGGAGTGTTTTAAAACACGGGAAGTACGCGTAAGCGCCGTTACCATGGCGGATTTTACTTAGGTAGTTTATACAGAAACCATGACTACAAAACAGGGCATACACTTGAGGTTTCTGACCATGAGCATGTAGGCTCTGTTTCCTAGAGTATTTTAGCGAAAGAATCGTATCGTTTTGATTTACGGTTTAGGAGAAACGTCCGTTTTAGTAAAAGCGGTTTCTCGTAACGAAATAGTTCATTGTATGAACTTTGAGCTAGGGATCAAGCCCTTTAAAATTGGAATTGGGTTGAGATATTAAAATGGATACTAGTATGTATAATAAGGAAAGGAATCCTAGAAGGGTTCGAGTTAAAAATATGAGTTGGTGATTTTATAAAAATACGCGAACGAAAGTTACGCGAGTGAAATACCCTTAAGGGGATGGTTTAAAACAAGGAAATGGTAAAGTAAAAGAACTTGGGATTTGTGAATGGTTTTCACCCAAGCTTTTGACTTAGAGGTTTACGGAACGTCATGAGGTTATAGATGACCAAGAGCGAGACGTTTAATTTTCATTGGTAGAACTGTAGTGCTTAAGTTATATAGCACATTATGCTGTATTGTATTATTGCTGGGCCGAGTGCTCACTCTTGCTTTTCTTTCTATACATATATATCACAACACAACAGCTAGAGTAGATGGCCAGGATTCGCCGTACCGCTCGGAAGCGCGTCAGAGCTATACAGGCTGCCCGTAACATGGTTGTTACAGAGGATCAGGTAGAAGTCCTGAGTTGGTTCGGAGTGTAACTTTTGTTGCTCCGGTTTAATTATAAGTATCACTTATGTATATTAATGAACAAGAACAAACTTTTGCGCTACCTTATGGTTTCACATAGAAATCATACTGGTAGTAGGTTGCAGTATTTTACTTTTGAGTTGTAATAACTTTAATTTGTGGATCATATGACTACTGTATTGTAAGTTCGTTTCTGAGACATAACTGGTGTGAGTATATTGATGGTGGGGTCACCATATGTGATGATTTATTGTTTTATAGTTCAAGTATTAAGTGTTCGTACGGAACAAGGGATCGTGACAACCCAGATCTCCGACCCCGGGTCTGGGGGTGTTACAGAAATGGCATCAGAGCCTATAGTTATTAATCTCAGAAACGATAGGGCGTTAGGAATAATAAATGCAACTATAATAATAAGAAGAACTCCCATCGAGTTCATGGTTGGGCTACCGGATGTAGCACCGACTGTTAAAACCCGCAAGGGAACTTTGATTACACAGTATAGTAACCTAGTTTTCACTTGTATAGGTATTCGCGGCCGAGGAGGCTGATGACTTTGAGACCCAGCATGACGAGGCTCTGTTGGCGGCTGATGACGACCCCATGGACGACCCCATGGAGGATCCCGAGGAGGATACTGAGGACCCGGACGAGGATCCGGAAGAGGACCCCACGACTGTGTTTGACTTTCCTACTTCTCCTATTCTCTCTCTTGAGGGATATTCGACTGATGATGATGATTCCACTGAGGGGGATCAGATTGTACTCGATGTAGTTACTACGGATGATGATGAGACTTCTGAGGAAGGTGAGTATGAAGGAAGCGGAGAGGATGATGATTACAATGAGTTTGATGATCAGGACTATGAAGAGGAAGAGTATGAGAGCACTCAGAATGTAGAGGTTCCCGGTGGAAACCCGATGGACCAATTTATGCACCTACTCCGACAGAATTTGAACCAACATCCACCGCCACCACCACCAGGCCCCAATACTGCGGGGCATAGTGCTTTTAAGGCTTTTAAGTCCTTAGGACCCCCGGAATTTCAGGGATCTGCTGACCCTGTTGAGGCAAGAGCTTGGTTGAAGGAAATGGAAAAATCTTTTGAAATCCTAGGTATTGAGGAAGCCCAAAAGACCGTCTTTGCTATTTACCTCCTGAAAGGGGAGGCTAACTACTGGTGGGAATCAAAGAAGAACCTAGAAACCAATACCGTTGTTACCTGGGCAAGGTTTACTACTTTATTTCTGGAAAAGTATTTCCCTGTGTTCATGGAAGCACAAATGGAAAGGAAGTTTTTGGAACTGAAACAGGATAACATGACTGTGGCAGAATATGAGGCCAAGTTTACTGAATTATCTAGGTTTGTGCCAGATTTTGTAAATACTGACTTGAAGAGGTCAAGAAGGTTTCAGCAAGGGCTGAAACAATGGATTCAGAATAGAGTAGCAGTGTTGGAATTAACGGACTATGCGTCGCTAGTGCAAAAGGCAACCATAGTGGAAGCAGGTAGTGAGCAAAGTCAGAAAGGAAGAGAAGAGAAAAAGAGGAAGTTTGGTAGTCAAGGAGGAAGCTCGGTGAACAAGAGCTTTCCAGCAAGGACATTTGGAGGGACCAGGTCTCAGCCATTAAGGAATTTAGGATTCAGGAAACCTGAGAATAAGAGTCTAAGCCAGGGCGGCAGACAGACTGGAGTGTCCCGTTTTAATCAACCTCGACCTCCACTACCTGACTGCAAGACTTGTGGAAGAAAACACCTGGGAGAATGTACCCTAAAGTCGGTAACCTGCTTCACGTGCAACAAAACAGGGCATTACTCCAACACCTGCCCCCAAAATGATCAGAAGTGTTTTCGATGTGGAAAATTAGGACACGTGAAAAGAGACTGCCCTATGGCAAACCCTGCCGGCTCAAGAAACAATGGATCCGCCTCTAACAAACCCCCAACTGCTAGAACTTTCAACATGACGGTGAAAGACGCCGTAAGGGACACTAATGTAATAGCAGGTACCCTTTTTACTCAACACCGTCAATGCAAATGTTTTATTTGATTCGGGAGCTACCAAGTCTTTTATTTCGAGGGATTTCGCGAGTCAGTTAAGACTTAGGGCGAAACCATTAAACGAAGTATTAGAGGTAGAAATAGCAAATCGGGAAGTAATTCCAGTTGATGAAATACACATAGACTGTAGCCTAGTAATAGAAGGTCAACAGTTTCGTGTAGATTTAGTTCCATTTAAGTTAGGGGAATTTGATGTTATTTTGGGAATGGATTGGTTGTCGAGCAATGGTGCTCAGATAGATTGTGAAAGAAAGAAAGTTTGGATTAAAACGTCCGAAGGGCGGGAGGTCGTGTTCAAGGGACAACGACAAACCCGTAAGTTTTTAACCATGGCCCAAACCAAGAGGTTGTTGCGGCATGGGTGTGAGGCTTATTTAGCCTATGTGATAGATACAAATCGAGAGGTTCCTAAGCTACAAAATATTCCCATAGTTAATGAATTTGAAGACATATTTCCGGAAGACCTTCCGGGATTACCACCTGATAGGGAGATAGAATTCTCTATCGAATTAGCTCCAGGGACGGCGCCAGTTTCAAAGGCCCCGTACAGGTTAGCTCCGGTAGAAATGAAAGAGTTAGCTAGTCAATTGCAGGAATTGCTAGATAAGGGAATGATAAGACCCAGTGTGTCACCCTGGGGTGCACCAGTACTGTTTGTGAAAAAGAAGGATGGTAGTTTGAGATTGTGTATAGACTACCGCGAACTAAACAAGTTGACCACTAAGAACCGATATCCTTTACCAAGAATTGATGATTTGTTTGACCAATTAAAAGATGCAGTTTACTTCTCCAAGATTGACCTGAGGACTGGATATCACCAGTTAAAGATAAAACCTGAAGATATACCCAAGACTGCATTTCGCACGAGGTATGGACACTATGAGTTCTTAGTAATGTCGTTCGGGCTAACGAATGCCCCAGCAGCCTTCATGGACCTAATGAATAGAGTCTTTAAGCAATACTTAGACAAGTGCATCATAGTTTTTATTGATGATATTTTAGTCTACTCCAAGACAGAGGAGGAACACGCAGAACACTTGAGAATAGTGTTAGATACTTTGAGAAAGGAAAGACTTTATGCTAAGTTTTCCAAGTGTGAATTTTGGCTGAGAGAAGTACAGTTTCTAGGCCATGTAGTCAGCAGTGATGGAGTGCTAGTTGACCCTGCTAAGATAGAAGCCGTTTCAAATTGGGACAGACCGACCACCCCGACTGAGGTGAGAAGTTTTATAGGCTTAGCCGGGTATTATCGAAGATTTGTGAAAGATTTTGCCAAGATAGCAGCCCCACTGACCCGACTGACCCGAAAGACTGAGAAGTTTGAGTGGACTGAGAAATGTGAAAAGAGTTTTCAGGAATTGAAAAGGAGGCTAGTTACTGCCCTTGTACTGGCACTGCCAGATGGAAGAGGAAATTTTGTGATTTATAGTGACGCATCACACAAAGGGTTAGGATGCGTGCTTATGCAGCACGAAAGGGTGATTGCATATGCTTCTAGGCAGTTAAAAGAATATGAGAGTAGATATCCTACCCATGATTTGGAATTAGCAGCAATAGTTTTCGCCTTAAAGATTTGGAGGCATTACTTATATGGAGAAAAGTGTGAGATCTACACAGACCATAAGAGCCTTAAGTACATTTTCACTCAGAAAGAGCTCAATATGAGACAGAGGAGATGGTTAGAATTAATCAAAGATTATGATTGCGAGATTCTTTACCACCCAGGGAAGGCCAATGTGGTGGCCGATGCTCTTAGTAGGAAGGAGAGACTCAAAATGATAACCTCCTCAGAGAAGTTAATCCAAGAGTTTGAAAAGATGGAGATTGAGGTTAAAATAACCGGAGATGGCACGGAGAAATTATTTGAAATCGCACTACAATCAGATTTGCTACAAAAGATCAAATTAAGTCAAGAACGCATGATGAGCGAAGGGAAAGAGCTAATGACGGGAGAGGAATTAAGGACTGAGAGAGACGGTAAGGGAGTCATGAGGTATACTTACCGGATTTGGATTCCTAATGATCAGGGATTAAAAGACGAGATTCTACATGAGAGTCATAGCTCAAGGTATTCAATTCACCCGGGAAGTACCAAGATGTATATGGATTTAAAGGAATATTATTGGTGGCCTAACATGAAAAGGGACGTAACAGAGTGGGTAAGCAAATGCTTGACCTGCCAAAGAGTAAAGGTAGAACACCAAAGACCCGGTGGACTTTTAAGACCCCTAGAGATTCCAGAATGGAAATGGGAACAAATAGCCATGGATTTCGTAGTAGGATTGCCACGAACCAAAGCTAAGCACGACACCATCTGGGTAATAGTAGACCGGTTGACAAAGTCAGCCCACTTCCTTCCGATTAATGAAAGATACACTGTCGATAGGCTAGTGGATATTTACATGAAAGAAATTGTGGCGAGACATGGAGTTCCAGTCTCCATTGTGTCAGACAGAGACCCTAGATTTAACTCCAGATTTTGGAGAAGCTTTCAAGAATGTGTAGGAACCAAGCTAAACATGAGTACCGCTTACCATCCCCAGACGGATGGGCAAAGTGAGAGGACTATCCAAACCTTAGAGGATATGTTGAGAGTTTGTGCCATAGATTTCAAAGGAAATTGGGATGACCACCTACCCCTGATAGAGTTTTCCTACAACAACAGTTTTCATGCAAGTATCGGGATGCCCCCGTATGAAGCCTTGTATGGAAGAAGATGTCGATCACCCTTGTATTGGGATGAAGTTGAAGAGCGAAAAATGCTCGGACCCGAAATGGTCCAACAGACTAAGGATGCAATAGACCTTATCAGAGGACGGCTGGTAGTAGCCCAAGACAGACAGAAGAAATATGCAGACTTGTCCCGAAAGGACAAGGAATACGAAGTGGGAGATCTTGTGCTGTTGAAAGTATCTCCGTGGAAGGGATTGATGAGATTCGGAAAGAAAGGGAAATTGAGCCCCAAATATATTGGACCGTTTGAGATCTTGAGACGCATCGGGGAAGTAGCTTACGAGCTAGCCTTGCCCCCAAACCTGCAGCAAGTTCACAACGTGTTCCATGTGTCCATGTTAAGGAAGTACAATCCGGATGCCAGACACGTGGTAGAATGCGAGCAAGTAGATATACAACCAGACCTGTCATATATAGAGCAGCCGGTAGAAATCATTGACCGCAAGGATCAAGTGCTAAGGAATAAAGTTATAAAGCTGGTAAGAGTTTTGTGGAGAAATCATAATGTTGAAGAATCCACTTGGGAACTAGAGAGCGCAATGCTAGAAAAGTACCCTCATCTATTTTGACCTGATTCCGGGACGGAATCCTTTTAAGTAGGGGAGACTGTAATATCCCAAATTTTTGTAATAATTAAAACCTTGATGAATAGTGAATTTCCACTAATGAATAGTAAATTTGCTGACGAAAAGTTTTTCAGCCCACACTATATAGACGACATGGAATGAATGTTTCGAAGTGATATTATTGATGTATAGGAAGAATAAAAGAATGTAAACGCGATCAGAATAAGAAGATTCCCCTCCGAGTTTTAAATCACTATTCACTGGACAGTTAAGGATGAATTGATTTGATCGTTTTGAGAAAGTATGTGGAATTAGAAATACATGATCATATCTTAAACCAAGGTGAGAAACCTAAGAATATATATTAGACAAAGGTAATGAAAGGATAAAGGAAGTACCCTAGCTTTGGTACAGAGAAACGTCTTTAGAACCACTGGAAACTATCGTGAAACAAAAGCGTAATAAATTATGATTTAAACCCTAACCAAAGGAGGAGTATTATATGAGATCATCAAGTGCAATGTATAAAAGAATTAAGGATGCAAAGGATGACATAAGCATGATGCAAGGAAATGACATAAGCATGACAAGGTGATGACAAGGTGATGAATCACCACCTTGTCACCACTTTCACCACCACCACACATTCAAAATGAGCCTTGTCATTGGTGACCAAGCTTGTTTTTAACCACACAATTTAATTACAAAGTCTTGAGGTTAATTAGACAAAGCCAAAAGAAAAGAAAAACAAAAGAAAACAAAACAAAAAGAGATGCATTCATCAAGAACACAACTTTTGGCTATTTCATGTTCTTCAAGTCCTTAAACATTTTGCTCATACTTCCACTCAACCATAATTCTTGATCTTGGGCTCTAAATCACCCTCATCCTATATCCAAGGTAGATCTCTAATCTTAGCCTCATCCATGGATCATAACTTGATCAAAAATGGATTCAAAGTTGATGATGGATAGTGATGTGAATAGTAATCTCATAGAATCTTGATTTGTTTTGATGATCTTAGGTTTGATTTACATAGTTAAGGAGCAAGGAAGGATATATCATCAATATATAGTCTTTGTTAAGCTCCAAGGAAGGTATAAAACTTCTTACTTTCTAAGATTATGTTTTGATCTAGTAAGTTAGAAGCGTTTGATTAGAACTATGTTAAGATGAAGCATGTATGCATGATTTTAAACATGTTTAATGGTTGATTTGTGGATGAACTTGTGGAATAGAGTGTGACCTTATTTGGGCAGATAAATGGTAGTATAAACTTGAGTTTGATTGGTGGTTGGTTAATGGTTGATTGTAGTTTGGTTGGAGTGTTTTAAAACACGGGAAGTACGCGTAAGCGCCGTTACCATGGCGGATTTTACTTAGGTAGTTTATACAGAAACCATGACTGCAAAACAGGGCATACACTTGAGGTTTCTGACCATGAGCATGTAGGCTCTGTTTCCTAGAGTATTTTAGCGAAAGAATCGTATCGTTTTGATTTACGGTTTAGGAGAAACGTCCGTTTTAGTAAAAGCGGTTTCGCGTAACGAAATAGTTCATTGTATGAACTTTGAGCTAGGGATCAAGCCCTTTAAAATTGGAATTGGGTTGAGATATTAAAATGGATACTAGTATGTATAATAAGGAAAGGAATCCTAGAAGGGTTCGAGTTAAAAATATGAGTTGGTGATTTTATAAAAATACGCGAACGAAAGTTGCGCGAGTGAAATACCCTTAAGGGGATGGTTTAAAACAAAGAAATGGTAAAGTAAAAGAACTTGGGATTTGTGAATGGTTTTCACCCAAGCTTTTGACTTAGAGGTTTACGGAACGTCACGAGGTTATAGATGACCAAGAGCGAGACGTTTAATTTTCATTGGTAGAACTGTAGTGCTTAAGTTATAGCACATTAAATGGTTCAAGGGGACTGACTGTGAATTATGTATCTTGTTATAGATCGACGCGCACCCTCTCAAGCCCCCACTACCAAGACCCCAAGGCAAGTTTTCAAACCCTATACCATATAATGATGCTGTTGTGATATATGTTGTGGTATTGCTATATATGCTGCTTTATGCTGTGAAATAACGTAAAACTGTTTTTGCTTTGTAAAAAGCTGTATAAGGTTTATATGCTAGCTAAGTACTAGATATATACCAAGGTTAAAGATTAAAGACTCTAAGTATAGAGCACTTGTACGATGGTTTTAAAACTTAGACCGGGAGTCAAATTATTATTTTGTTTTAAATTACTGTCAAAAGCTGGAAGGTTCCAGGGACGGTTATATTTTAAATATTTATTAAATATTCCAATATCTATATTGTGGGATATTTAAAGTGAGATATTTAAATAATATTAAAATAAATATTATTTGAATATTATTTAATTAAAGTGAATATTATTTTTAATATTCACTTAAGTGTTATATTGAATAATAATTCAATATTTATTAATTGATTATTATTTAATTAAGTGAATATTATTTTGAATATTCACTTAAGTAGTTACATTGAATAATAATTTAATATTTATAAATTGGGTATTTATTAAATACTCCAAAAATGATTTCAAATCATAGAACCTTATTATATGATCCAAGGTTCTATTATTTACACAAATATGTAACTTTCTGATTTTCAGAAAAGATATTAAAATTAGAGATTCCCAACTATTATCTTAAGATAGTTGAAGGTATTAAATGCAAACAATATTATTTCCAACTCCTCGAAAACTGGGAATCTAGTTCAAGAATTCGAGGATAGTGATTTACTTCCTCTGTTCCTCTAAAGTATCTATAACTAGGGGATTGCTCCCCCATTCAAATAAGAGTTTTTCAACTCACTGAACTCTGATATTTCAATAAACTCCCTGGTCATGATTTCAAAATATGTAGTAATCATCGGTAGTCTCGTTGACTAATGTCAACCCACACTTGGACTTACTCCTTTCAATTACTCTGGAGTAAGGTCTCCTGAACGGTTACAAAAGTTTTGATAAGTATTTGTACTCGGGAAAAATGGAATTAAATTTCCGATTTCCGTTTCATTAATATTTTTCATCATGGGAATTGGAAAGGTCTACACGGCAATGAAATAGGTGCCGGGGTAGTGCCAAGACTATCAAGGCTTACCCGGTGATGAAATAGGCCCGAGGTAGTGATCTCTTGCGTGCTAAGGCTTACCCGGTTATGAAATAGGCCCGGGGTAGTGATCTCTTAGCACAATGGCCCGTATGCGGTCAGGGTGATAACCGAACAGGAAGTCGTCCTTCTACTAGTAGAAAAGAAAAGTTACGATACAACGGATGATCACCGTGTATCGGGTGTTCCAGTACATTCCCTTCCCTCCAATTGGAGTTGAGCTGCACATTGTAACAAAAGCCTATGCGCTGAGTTACTAATAATGTGACAGTAATGAATAATGATGTTCCTCATACAGTAGTCGTACTATATGGTATGTTTTTGACGAAAAGAGAAATAAATATATCATTCTGTATACGAATGAAGTTTTAAAGGTTTTCCTTTATGATATAAGCTTACTTATATGCTTATGCTGTATTGTATTATTGCTGGGCCGAGTGCTCACTCTTGCTTTTCTTTCTATACATATATATCACAACACAACAGCTAGAGTAGATGGCCAGGATTCGCCGTACCGCTCGGAAGCGCGTCAGAGCTATACAGGCCTCCCGTAACATGGTTGTTACAGAGGATCAGGTAGAAGTCCTGAGTTGGTTCGGAGTGTAACTTTTGTTGCTCCGGTTTAATTATAAGTATCACTTATGTATATTAATGAACAAGAACAAACTTTTGCGCTACCTTATGGTTTCACATAGAAATCATACTGGTAGTAGGTTGCAGTATTTTACTTTTGAGTTGTAATAACTTTAATTTGTGGATCATATGACTACTGTATTGTAAGTTCGTTTCTGAGACATAACTGGTGTGAGTATATTGATGGTGGGGTCACCATGTGTGATGATTTATTGTTTTATAGTTCAAGTATTAAGTGTTCGTACGGAACAAGGGATCGTGACAACCCATATCTCCGACCCCGGGTCTGGGGGTGTTACAAGGATAGTTAGACTTGTTGTAATGAGTTGTTTATTATAGAATCAAGTTCCCGGAGCAAGGGAAAGAAGAAGGTAGAGTGAGCTCGATAGAATTCCGTCAGCTAAGTACACGAGGAAAGTATCTGTGCCTTTACTTGTTGATTCAATTGTTATTATTCTTCAGAATTACATGTATGTTACCATCAGAATGATTCAGATTATTCAATCTTCACCCGTATTGGGCACTTGATGCTATTTCCTTGAATATTCCTAACTTTTGATTTAATCCACAATCGTGTTGGATATCAGAAACCTTCACCTTCAATTCAGTTTATATTGATGATAACCATTGTTGACTTTCTTAAATGAGTACGTTGTACCATTGAAACCATTTCGAATCTATTTCTCAGACTTCATTTGATATTGAATAGTTGAAGCTCTTTTGCAACTATTGCACCCTGTCATTGTGTACTTATCTTGTTATGTATGTTATTGCTTATACTCTGTGATAGAATTGGCATGTTTTAAAATGAGACCAGTAATGGTCGGGCCATATTTATGGTCGTAATATTTTAAGGCCCAGATGGTCGTGGATCCTAGTGGAGGACTATGCTATAAGCTAGTCCGGGGTTGATGCGTGATTGATCAGCAGCTCAACCTTTGTATTTGAAAAATGTAGAAGTCCAATTCTAATTCCTCTTCCTTCAATAAAGATTGTTAAAAGCATATGTTTGACTTGTATATTGTTGATTCAGATAACTAAAATCCTTCCTTCCATTATGGAACTGTGATTGATATATATTATGCTTGCTGAGCACTTGTGACTCATACTTGTTTTGTTTCTAACCCTATTCCAGTGAAGCGAGAGAATGAGCAGACACAACGCTAGTGATAGTTTTCCAGATGCTAGGAGACCACCCCGAGTGATTGTCATTGGACGGGTAGTTGTCTTCTTTTGGAAGTTAGACTAGATGTCTAGCTTTGTATATTAAGTTGTGTAATAACTCCGAAAACTGGTTTGTAATAATTATGACTTAGAAGCTTGTTTCATGCCATAATCTGGATGCGGTCTTGGATAAGGGGTATTTTTGTTATTATATTATTATGCATGTGTTATATTCAGGTATATTGTGTTTCGTTGGTCGAGTGACTCCCCAAATATGTACCCCGGGTTTGGAGGGGCGTCACAGAATCTCACTTTCTCAAAGAGAGAGACGAAGGGATCATAATTTCTTTCTCAGCATATTGCTTAAAGCACATTTATTTATGATTTTCGTTATGGACGATATTGACCACCCATGTCAGGGCCTTTACAATTCATAAATTTGAGAACTGTTAATATTTATGTGAATAAAATTATCTCTTCTTTTCAGTTTGTCCATTTTCAAGAAATGGACCAACAAAATATAAATGTCTAATCATAGAAATGTAGCAAAGACCGTGATCGTCGTTAGAGAAGATAGAGCATTCAAGTTCATGTCCTTGCTGATGGAGGCCCAAGACTTTTATCAACAAGTAACACAATGACTAATATTGACAGTTGTTCATAATGATTTCATTTTTGCTTTGTAGATCAGATCTCCAAATTATTATTTGGAAGTATTCCTACCAAATTGTTCCCTCTTTCTATGTTTTTATATTACACTTATATCATTCACGTGAGCTAGCATAACTAGCCAGAATTTTGTGAATGCAATTGACAAGAACTCAAAGAAATCAGGTATTCTCGTAACATGCCATTACATGTACTACCTATGCAAAACTAATCTGTACTGATAATAATTATTTTCAGGCATTGGTTGACCTTTAATCTCAGTATACCCGTTAAGGATATTTCTCTACCACCGCAGACTCTGACATAATGTTTGCATAAAAAACACTCATGGGTTGTAATCACTTTTCCGTCTCACTTAAATAAAGTATATTTTTGGCAGTAACACTATTCTATGGTTAGCTGGAATGCAACATTCATTTTTCGTTCCCTCAATTTCCTCAAGAGATACGGGTGATGGCGTCCTCTGACGCCTGCCATGTTTTGTATTTCATAAGTATCTTCTATGCGTGCTCTAACTTATCTTTATTAAAAAAAATCACCATGTTAGCGAGATTAAAGGTGGTTGTATTGATCTTACTAAATGTCCTTGCACGTTCCATATCCCAAATCATTGGCGTGCCTTCGAAGTCAGAGTTTTAAACGCTTCATGTTCAAAAGGTGAAGTTACATAGTTGTCAAGCAGATTTTTATTTTACGTTTATAACTTGTTTGGAACAATTAGTTTGATTTTAAGGTCACACTATGTATATTATATTTTTTTTGTGAGCATGCCAGTATATTCTGGAAATTAGAGGACATGTATCTCAGATGAATGATTTTATATGCATATTCGTTTACATATTTCCCTGATTGAAGTCCTAATATGTAAATTTTTGCAGAATAATTCAAAAAGATATCGCAGGCCAGAATCAATGCCACGAAGTCTACAGTTGAGTTTGTGTGTCCTGTTTGGTGGTCGCATTGCGGTTAAGCAGCATGGTGGTCGTTATTGCTGTTAAACTTACTAACAGCTTTTATGTCGGCTCTACACTTAAGTAAGTTTGTCAATATGAGCATTCTTTTGAGCTCTTTATGAAATTTGCTAATTAATGAGAAACTACTATACATATCTTTGTAGGCTGGTTTAGATTGAGTGACAATTGAAATAAATTTCTGTCCTGTTATAATTTTGTGCAGAGGGTTAACTTTTTTTCTTTCTGTTATGTTCCTATGACTAATTGTATTAGTAACGATTCGGTAGCAGACAATACAGAAAATCTAAATTTGCATTCATTACCTTATGGTCCACGGATTTTCTACGAGATTTTATGATCAGTGTTTATAGGATTAAGAAATAGAAGTTACTAACTATATCTTATTTTCCGGAGGATTTCAACTTTTAAGTGATGGGAAATAATTAAAAATTATGTAAAACAAATTTGGAGTTTGAATAGTCATGTGTGTCAAATACGTTCTGAAAATAGGATCCTGTAAATTTCTATACGACAAAATTATCCCGCCCGAATGTGTCAAAATCAAGAAAAACATAGCACTGAACTGTAAAAAGAAATAGCCAAGCAAAGTGGTATTTATTGAAGTGTTCCTTAGACTGTTATTTCACGTGATTATTTATTTGCGCCGCATATTCATTTAACAGATTTCGTTCATTTAGCCCTAATATGTAATCTTTGGCATAATAATTCAAAAAGGTACCGCATGCCAGAATCTACGTCACAAAGTCTTTGTTTAATGGACCAGACCCCCAACAAAAGAGGCCAGCCCGAAGTATTCCTAACAAAGATGTTGTGGAAAGGCTGGGAATGTTGAAGAAGAGGGGCATTGATACTTGTAGGAATTTGTTCGATATATACTACTTCTGTCATCTTTCTTAAATGCATTAATCTTTGTGTTCTAACTTCTGAGTAATGTTTTTACTTTTCTTAGACATGGTCTCAGGTTCACCCAAGATGTAGACACATCAGCACATAAACGAAAGGTACTAATTAGGCCAACTGTATATTTATCCCTCCTGAACGATCCTCTTGAATCTATCCTAATTGTTAATTTTTCTCGTGTTTCTTCTGTCTTTCGTTAGAGCCTTAGAAGTGGCCCATGAAGTTTGAGTTCCTGATTTTCATCTTGCGCAAGAGAATGTCAAGGATATGATTCTGATTTCCGTAGATGGTGGAACAACTGTGAAAGGTATTTTCTTTTGTGTAGACACGCACCCCTATATGAAAATACTTGGGTTAACCTGTAGTTTCCCCCATTTTGCTGCTTATTCATGTACCAAATATTAAATTTATCGTGTTTTTTGGTGGGAGTAGAGGTCCCTAACCAGGGTGATGCCGGTGCTGCCTTTGATGTAAAAGAATTACACAAATGTGTTAATGTACTGGATTGCTTGAATGCTTTTGAGCTGCATAATTTAATTTTTTTTATATTTCAAGTAAACAATTAGGCTAAGGTGTTTTAATATGGGTTATATATTTTAAATGATTTGGTAAATAGATGACAAGGTTTACAATCTCTAACAAACTCAACACGTGATTGATCATGAGCTTAATGAACTGAAAAAATAGGTAGTGTGTGATTAAAAAATATGCAGTAATTTATCCATAACTAACTCTGCTGAATACAGAGCACAATGATACGTTTAGCTACATTTTTTTAGCTTAATTATATACGTTAAACTACACGTGAGTTCCCTAATAGACCTAATTTCTCAATCTCTCTGTATAAAGTTAATTCGTAACCTCTAATTGTGTAATCTTCACTACTTCACCCGAATTCCTAAAATAAATGAAATATCGACGTCTTTAGGTCTAGATTTGATGTTATCGGTTGCAGAAAGTTCATGGTTGCAGCATATGCACAACATAATAAGGTAGACAACAGAACTTGAACTTGTTATTCCCAGACAATGAATCAAGATTGTAGAAGGGGGGGGGGGGGGTTGAATACAATCTTTAAAAATTTCTTTAGTTCTTGACATGAAAGCTATGATGGTGAATTCAAGAACAGAAAAACAAACAAAATAGAATTAACTCAAGAATTAAAAATTCAGGTGGATTGATTGATCCACTTGAGAGATTTTTATTAAAAGAAATCTATGTGATGTTTATGAATAAACACATAGCTGCATACACACTATTTTAGCTTCAGCAATTTACAAGTGATATTGCCTTGTGCTCTCTAAATTGCCTAGCTGATTTCTTTTGTTCTAAAATAGTGCTACACTTGGTTATATAACCCAAGTTTATAAGATATTTTGAACAACTAATAATAAAATAAGTAACTCTGTCCAAAACACTTGCTTCTCCATTCTGAGTAGTGGTCCTTGTGTTGGTAGCTTGCCCTTTTTGGCTGATTGTCTTTTATGGAATTGCTACAATTGACCAGACAAAACAGAATACTTTTTCTTTTTGTGAGTTTGCCAGAAATACTGGTTTCCATGCTCTGTGAAGTCTGTCAACCCATGTGCTCTATCATAACTGTCCTTTTCACAAAGTACAGATTGTATCCGTAGAGGTTATTTAAGCTGCATCCGTTGAGAGTATTTTGATCACATTCGTAGAATTGCTATCCGTAGACAGTCACTTTCACTTATGTATAATTACAAGACATAGTCTATTTACAATTAGCCTCCATATTTTACATATCCATTAACAGTCAACATGACTTATTCAGCCTAAAACTAATACTCCAACTTCTATATCATAATTACACAAGCAAGTTACATTGAGTCTTATCCGTAGATAAGCTACCCTTCTACGGATACTGCAAATACTTGTTATCCGTTGAAGGCTACATTTTTACTTATAAAATTTTCACTAAGTTAGTTTAGTTATCATCAAGAAACAACATAGTTCCTAACAATCTCCCCCAATTTATGCCTGGTTGAGAATCAGACATAAATTAAGAGTCTTGATGATAACAAAACCACTTTTAACAAGTAAACAGTAAACAACAAAAATTGTATTAAGCTACTTTATTGAGGTAATGAGGGGTTGAGAAATTTACTTAGAGAGTGCTCTTCTAGGCTGAGCAGTGTTAGATCAGGATTCAATTATCGTCAGGATCTAGACTCAACTGATCAGGATTGCTGACGTCATCAGTAATGCATAGCCATCAGGATTGCATGATCGTCGGGATCAGGATGAATATCAAGACTGGGATCAGGATTGATCATCAGGACTGGAAGCTGATCAGGAATTCTACTTCGAGTTATATTTGGAGTCTAGTTAAGTAAGGAAGATTATTTTGTCGGTTCCTGGTATGTAGGAATGAAGCTATCGATTTAGGATATGTTTCAATCTTTGTACTGATTAGGACTAATCTTATAATTGATAGAGAAGTTGTGTAGTATATAAACACAGTTTAGGTTTCGATTTATAATCGATCACATACACGAGTATCTTTATAACCTAGAAGCTCTCAAGAACATCATAATTTCTTGAGAGAGTTTGTAACAGTTTTATATCAGATTTAATAAAGCTATTATTATTCTTTCATATTTGTGATACATAATTTATTAAGTCGAGAATCTTATACAATTGTATTCAACCCCCCTTCTATAATTGTTTATTACTGGGCAACAATTGGTATCAGAGCAGACTGATTTAAATTTGAATCAGATACGATCTAAGATGTCAACAACCAAGTATGAAAGCATGAAAATTCCCATCCTGAAGAAATCAGAATATCCAACATGGAAGGTAAAGATGTTGATGTACCTGGAGGCTATGGATCCTGATTATTTGGACAGGATTCGTGATGGACCATATATTCCTACAAGACTTGTAGAACGAACAGAAACTGTACCTGAACATTATGTGGTCAAGGCCAATAGTGAATGGACTCCAGAAGAAAAAGCTCATGTACTCAGGGAACCAAAGATAAAGAACATCCTGCACAATAGTCTTGATGTTGTGATGTCCAACAGAGTGATTGCATGCAAGTCTGCAAAAGAAATCTGGGATACTTTGGAAACTCAATGCCAAGGATCTGAATCTGTCAAGAAAAACAGAAGGGCTCTTTTGATTCAAGAATATGAACAATTCGATGCTAGACCTGATGAGAGCCTGACTGATTTATATGATAGATTTCTAACACTCTTGAATAATCTATTTTTAGTTGGCAAAGAGTATGAAACTGAAGATTCAAACATCAAGTTTCTAAGAGCTTTACCAGAAGAATGGGATACTCAAACTTCGATCATTAGACATCAGTATGATCTGAACATTGTGTCTCTTGATGAAGTCTATGGAATGCTAAGAACTCATGATCTTGAGGTTCAACAGAGAAAGAACAAGAAAAGCAGCAAGGCAAAGGCTATTGCCTTGAATGTAGAAGCTAAATCAACAGAAAAAGTTGTGGAGGTCTCTAAAAGGAAAACAAGAATAATTGAGTCAGATCCTGATGACTCATCATTAGATACTGATGGCAATCCTGATGCCAATACTGATGATGACTCTTCTGACTCAGACATGGAAGAGATGGTTGCTATGATTGTCAGAAGCTTCAAAAGGATGAAGTTCAGGAAGGCTAGAAGACAAGGCAACTTCCAGAAAAAGGCCTTTAATGCTGACAAAGACAAGTATAACAAGAAGGACAGCAAAAGTAGCAAATTTGACAAGTCAAAGGTTAGATGCTACAAGTGTAATGGAATGGGGCACTTTGCTTCTGAGTGCAAGAAGGCTAAAGCACTCATCACTTCAAGCAAGGATTGAATGGACTCTTCCTCAGAATCTGATACTGAGGTGGTCAACTATGCCCTAATGGCCAATACTGATGATACTGCTATTCCTGATGATAAGGGAAAAAGGAAAAATGTGTTAGTCATGGATAGTGGATGTTCTGTGCACATGACTAGAAACAAGGCCCTGTTATGAGAATATGAGGAAAAAGCTAGCCCAACTGTGTCTTATGGAGATGACAACATTGGACAAACATTGGGATATGGCAATATAATCATTGGAAATGTCATCATTGAAAAAGTAGCTCTAGTGAAGGGACTAAAACACAACCTATTGAGTATTAGTCAAATCACTGACAGAGGTTATCATGTCAATTTCTAATCCACATATTGTGAAATAGTCAGCAAAGAAACATGAAAGATAGCACTGACTGGCTACATGCATGGTAACATTTATGAAGCCAACATTCTCTCAAATACTGATGGCTCCCCTACATGTCTTATCAGTAAAGCATCAGTAGATGAAAGTTGGAATTGGCACAAGAAGCTTTCGCATCTTAACTTCAGTAATATCAATGAGTTGGTTAAGAAAGAATTAGTGAGAGGATTACCAAAAGCTTTGTATACTCCTGATGGACTCTGTGATGCTTGTCAAAAGGCTAAACAAAGAAGGACATCATTCCAGAGTAAATCAGAATCCTCTATTGAAGAACCATATCACATGCTGCATCTTGATCTATTTGGACCAGTCAACATTATGTCCATCAGTAAGAAAAGGTACACTCTTGTAATTGTTGATGAATATTCTAGATTCACCTGGGTGTATTTTCTGCACAGAAAAGATGAAACTCCTGAAATACTGTTGGATCATATGAGGATGATTGAGACAACCACAAAGTACAAAGTCAAGATACCGAGGAGTGATAATGGTGCTGAATTCAAGAATTCAAAGATGGAAGAGTTCTGCAAATACAAAGGAATTATTCAACAATTCTCTGCTCCTGGCACACCTCAGCAAAATGGAGTAGTTGAAAGGAAAAATAGAACTCTTATTGAAGCTGGCAGAACTATGTTAAAAGAAACTAAATTACCTACATATTTCTGGGTAGAAGCAGTCAATACAACATGCTATACTCAAAATCTCACTTTAATAAACAGACATGGTGTGACTCCTTATCAATCTCTCAAGGAAAAGAAACCAAGTTTGAAGCATCTGCATGTGTTTGGCTGTAAATGTTTTGTTCTCAGAACTCATCCTGAACAGCTAGGAAAGTTTGAAACAAAGGCCGATGAGGGAATTTTCATAGGCTATCCTGCATCAAGAGCCTTTAGAGTTTTTAACTTGAGAACAAGAACTGTCATGGAGTCAATACACGTATCTTTTGATGATAAGAAGATAATTGGATTGAATGAAGACTCACATGATAGATTGGTTTTTGAAAATGAAGCTACCAAGGAACCTGAAGAAAATGAATCAGATCCTGTCAATTCATCAGATACTGATGGGTCACCAAATCCTGATGATCCATCAAATCCTGATGACACACCAATTCCTCATGGTGCTAATACTGATGATGCAAATAATGATGATTCATCTAGTAGTGCAAATGTTGAGGGAGAGCAACAACAAACTGCTACAAATTCAGAGTCAACTCAATCATCAGGACAAAGTTCTTCAGATACTGATTCAAGTGACAATCCTGATAATCCATCAGGAGGAGATAGTAACAATTCAGGGGGAGCTTCTAGTGGAACAAATTCTTCTAATCAAGATAACACCAATCCAGGGGGAGCATCTACATCAAGAAATGACTTACCACCAGCAAGGAAATGGACTGCAAGTCATACTCCCGATTTGATAATTGGAGATCCTGATGCAGGTGTTCAGACAAGAAGTGCAACTCAAAATGAATGTCTATATAATAACTTTCTGTCAAAGGAGGAGCCAAAGAAAGTTGAAGATGCACTTAAAGATGCTGATTGGGTTACTGCAATGCAAGAAGAATTGAATGAATTTGAAAGGAATGAAGTCTGGAAACTGGTGCCAAGACCAAAGAACAGGTCAATTGTTGGTACAAAATGGATTTTCAAAAATAAGACTGATTCAGATGGTGTAATTATCAGAAACAAAGCAAGACTAGTTGCAAAGGGGTATGATCAATAAGAAGGAATTGACTATGATGAAACTTTTGCGCCTGTTGCAAGACTAGAGGCCATCAGGATCTTTCTGGCATATGCAGCTCATAAGAAATTCAAGGTTTTCCAGATGGATGTGAAAAGTGCTTTCTTAAATGGTGAACTGGAGGAAGAGGTATATGTTGAACAGCCTCCTGGTTTCATTGATCCTAAATATCCAAATCATGTCTACAGATTGGATAAGGCACTTTATGGACTGAAGCAAGCTCCAAGAGCATGGTATGAAAACCTAGCTCAATTCTTACTAGAAAGTGGATTCAAACGAGGTACTATTGATAAAACTTTATTATATTTGAATCATGGAAAGGATTTGCTTTTAGTTCAGATTTATGTTGATGATATCATTTTTGGGTCAACAAACAATAAGCTGTGTGAAAAGTTTTCTAAGCTTATGCAGTCAAGATATCAAATGAGCATGATGGGAAAAATGAGTTATTTTCTTGGTCTTCAAGTTAAACAGACTGATGATGGCATTTTTATCAATCAGTCAAAATACACAAGGAATTTGTTGAAAAGGTTTAACATGGAAGATTGTGCTACTGCAAGTACTCCCATAGCTACAGCTACCAAACTTGATCCTGATCAAGGTAATGAGGTAGATGTTGCCCAGTAATAATCTATTGTAGAAGGGGGGTTGAATACAATAGTATAAGATAATCGACTTCTTAATGTATATATCACAAATATGAAAGAAAGATAACAGCTTTATTAAATCTGATATAAAACTGTTACAAACTCTCTCAAGAAATTCTGATGTTCTTGAGAGCTTCTAGCTTACACAAACTCTCTCAAGAAATTCTATGTTCTTGAGAGCTTCTATTCGATTATGTTCTCGTACATAAATCGAAACCAAAACTGTGTTTATATACTACACAACTTCTCTATCAATGATAAGTCCTAATCAATTACAAAGATTGAAACCTATCCATAATTGATAGCTACATCCTACAAACCAGGAACCGACAGAATAAACTTCCATGTTTAACTAGACTCCAAATATAACTCGAAGTAGGAATCCTGATCAGCTTCCAGTCCTGATGATCAATCCTGATCCCAGTCCTGATATGTATCTTGATCCTGACGACCATGTAATCCTGATGACGTCAGCAATCCTGATCAGTTGAGTCTAGCTCCTGACGATCATTGAATTCTGATCTAACAATCTCCCCCAATCTCATACTTTGTGAAATAAAGTATAGATTCCTAAGATTCAATGATGTCAAAAACATATATACAAAATGTACAGAATCTGCAGCAACAACTTATCTGTTTAAATTATTTGATAGAACAGATTCATCTTCAAGAAGTTGGATAACAAATTTTCTTCTTTTTCTTCAAGAATTTGAATAAGTCTTTCCTTAAGATTTCTGAGTTCTTCATCTTCCTCATTAATCTGGTAGATAGCTGCTCTGAGATTCAATATGGAGCTTTTCTGAAGACTATGCTCTTCAAGCAAAAGATAAGCAATTTCCTTCCCATCAGGATTGAGAGTAAGTTGAGTCATGCCAAAAGTTACTTCTTTAACAACAGTACCCCTTTGCATTTCCACATCCTGACCTCTTTGATTTAAGTACATGGGAGTATAATTACTATTGAAATTACTGTTTCCATCCAGTCTTCTTCTTATTGTTGACAAAATCATGTCACTCCATTCCTTGCATATTTGATTCTTCGATCTCAAAAGATAATGAACATATTTCAGTTCCTTTGTAGTTTTCATCAGCAGATCTTGAATATATAAAATCTTCACACTACCATCTTTCATGAAGTACAGAAGCTTTTCTTTCTTGTCAAAACCATCATGACAATCTATAACTATATCAACAGCTAGTAAATTGTTCAGGTTTTCAGAAGTTAAAGTACCTCCAATTTCAGTTAAGGAGTAAGGATCGACATATGACATATTTAGATATTCAGTATCCCTGTGTCCAATACCTCCTCTTGAATTACTTGTCAATTGCTTCAGATTTGAAAACATCTTTAACCAGAGTGCTTTTGATCTAACCATCCCAGAGAAATCAATAACACTTGAAGCGTTTTTAATAATTCCTCCAGACTGAAAATTGATAAGTGTATCACAACTTAGTGTACTAATATGTTTCCACTTCTTATCCTTTTCCTTTTCAAAGGCATAGCTTCTTTCCAGTGAAGATTCTTGTCTGCTTGGGTTCCTCCACACTCTTCTGTTTGAGAGTTTAAGCCTTTGTACATAGAGATTGAAATCTCTATTTGTTGATCTTGTAATTTCACTTCTTCTGGCTTCTTCTTCTTCATCTACTTCCTTGTTGTGAGAATCAACCACAGTAGATAAGATTATCAAATCAATCTCTTGCAGAATTTCAGAATCATCAGGATCTTGAATATTATCAGGAACAACATCAGGATTAGATTCTTCAATTTGATTTGTATTGCAGAGAGTTGATTTTCTTGATTTTCTTCTCAATTCAGGTTCTTCTTCAATATTTCCATCATCACCAAAAGTAGATCTGTCAAGAACTACTAGAGTTTTAATAGGTTCAGGAATTTCTTCAATTCTTAACCCTCGAGACCTTGTCTGTCTAGGTATTGTTTGAGTTGAAGAACCTCTTCTACTTCTTCTAGCTCCTCTCCTACCTCTGCCTCCTCTACCTCTAGCAGGAGCAGGGTTATTAAAGCTTTCCATCATTTCTCTCTGTTGTCTTAAGAATTCTTCATGTGAGAGATCAGGATATTCTTCACTTGCTGTAGAGAGTGCTTTTCTTGCATATAATTGTTGAACTCTTTTATCAGTGTGATATAGAGTAACAATTCTGCCATCTTTTGTAGAAAACTTCTGGAATAAATTTGATGCATCTTCAGGATTATCAATAAAAATATCTTCATCACCTTCAGGAATTGTAGCAAGAGTATGTCCATGACCAGGTGTCAGGATTCGTTCTTCCGTCAGGATCTGAGATTGCACCAACGTTCTTACTGTCTTAACTCCAGAATCAGAAACATGAGTTGACTACGTTGTTTGACTTTGTGAAGTTTGAATTGTAGACTTCATAACAGCAGCATCAGAGGTTTCTCCTTGAATCACTTTGTCACTACCATCATCTCCAGTATCATCATCATTATTCCTTAATACTAGATCAGGTGTGCATTTTGTCTGACTAACCTTTTCCCCCTTTTTGACATCAGGATTTGATAATAAATTCAAAATTAAGGAAAGAGAGGCTTGAATGTCAGTTACCTTGATATCCAGAGAATCAATCCTTCTGTTGATAGAGGTTTGTTCAGAAATAACAGATTTCACTTGGGATTCTACTACCCTTAGCTGAAAAGCAGTAGGCACCTTTGTAAAATTTTGAGAAATATCATTCCTCACCAACTCAGTTGAATTCTTGATAGAATCAATCTCACTTTTTAGACTTTTGGATAACAGAGTTGTAGCATTCAGATGATTCTTCAAGTCTTGATTCTCTATAGATTTCACTGCATCATAGGCATGTTCCAAAGCAGAAGAATAACTTACAGATTCAGCAGATCTGTGCCATGAATTGTTCCATTCATTCTGTCCAAGTGCCTCAGCAGGATTAAAGGAAGGAATAGAAAAATCTTGTCTCTGATCTTTCTCAGTGGAAGCTTTGTCAGCCATATATGTACTTGATGAACCAAAATTAGTTCCAAGACTAATTTTGAGTTCTGTAGCAAGATGTTCCTTCTCTTTTCGATTCTCATCATCATCACTACCATCAGAGTCACCATTATCAGTACTATGAGTAACATCAGGATCAGGAATAGCTATACCTTTCATTTTATCCTGTGAATCTGTGATAGGATGATCCATTGGTCTTGAACGAAGTGGCTGTATCAGGATAGGTTCAACATCAGGAGTACCACTAGCGTCAGGATGAACACCGTCAGGATTTGATATGCTTGCATCAGTATTTGCTACCAATGGTTCTTGTGGAGCTTGAGGTTCAGAAGCTTCTTCAACACTTTGAGTCAAAGGTTCTTGTGTGCTTCCCTCATTGACAGTGTCCTCGACCAATCTTTGAACTTCATCTGCACCAGAAATCCCTTGAGCATTGTCAGGAAATTTCTCAGAAACTGTAGCTTGGCCTGCATCTTCACTTCGAGAAGATGGTTCTTGTGTAGCTGGAATGTCGATGTCTGCATTCTCCCTTTGAGAAAATGGTTCTTGTGGGACCATTCCACTAGCTAAGCCTTCACTCAAACTTTGATTGAGTGGTTCTTGTGTGGCTGGATCATCAGAAAGAGCTGCTGAACCACTTTGAGGTTCAGGTTCTTGTGGGCTTGATCCTTTCAGCTTCTTCTGTCTCTGATAGACTAACTCTTCTGCCTTCCTTAGCTTTTCCATTGGATGTTTTATCCCAAGATTGGAAGCAGCAGCACCATACTTCTCCCATGAAATATCAATATGTCTTTTTGTTGGAGAGTCCTGTGCTGGAGAGTCTGAAATATTAACCACTTGACTTGGTGCAGCATCAGGAATACTAACATCAGGATTTGCTTGAGCAGTTGAAACTGATTGCTCATTCAGAATAGAAGTGTCCTGTACATCAGTATCCTGCTTCTTTTCTAAAGGAATATGATACAAGGGCACTTCTATTCTGAATGAGCAATCAGTTTCAACTGCTCAAGCAAATCCTGATGTTAGTATTCCTGATGCTGCACCAAGTCAAGTGGTTAATATTTCAGACTCTCCAGCACAGGACTCTCCAACAAAAAGACATATTGATATTTCATGGGAGAAGTATGGTGCTGCTGCTTCCAATCTTGGGATAAAACATCCAATGTAAAAGCTAAGGAAGGCAGAAGAGTTAGACTATCAGAGACAGAAGAAGCTGAAAGGATCAAGCCCACAAGAACCTGAATCTCAAAGTGATTCAGCAGCTCCTGAAGATCCTGCCACACAAGAACCACTCAATCAAAGTTTGGGTGAAGGCTTAGCTATTGGAATGGTCACACAAGAACCATTTTCTCAAAGGGAGAATGAAGACACTTCTATTCCAGCCACACAAGAACCATCTTCTCAATGTGAAGATGCAGGCAAAGCTACAGCTTCTGGTGAAAGATTGGTCGAGGACACTGTTACTGAGGGAAGTACATAAGAACCTTTAACTCAAAGTGTTAAAGCAGCTTCTGCACCTCAGGCTCCAGAAGAACCATTGGTAGCAAGTACTGATGCAAGCTTATCAAAACCTGACGGTGTTGCTCCTGACGCTAGTGGTGCTCCTGATGCTGAGCCAATCCTGATACAACCACTTAGCTCCAGACCAATGACAGATCCTATCACAACATCACAGGACAAACTTAAAGGTATTGCTATTCCTGATCCAGATGTTACTCTTGATTCTGATGCTAATGATAGTGATGATAGTGATGATGATAATAATGAAGAGAAGGATCAGCTTGCCAGAGTTATAAAATCTAGTCTTGGAACTAACTATGGTTCATCAAGAACATTCATGGCTGACAAGGCTACTACTGGAAAGGACTTAAGACAAGACTTTTCTGTTCCTTCTGAGATTGATCCTGCTGAGCAGCTGAAAATGCATCAATGGGAAAATGAATGGTATAGATCTGATGAATCTGTAAGCTATCCCTATGCATTGGATCATGTTTATAATGCTGCTAAGTTGATTCAGAATGAAGATTTGAAGAATCATTTGAAGGCTACTACTCTTTTATCCAAAAGCCTGAAACATGAAATAGATTCTGTCAAAGATTCTACTGACAAAGTGAGGACTGATATTTCTCAGAGCTTTACAAAGGTGCCTACTGCTCTTCAACTCAGGGTAGTGGAATCCCAAGTTAAGTCAATCATTACTGAACAGTCTTCAATCAACAACATGATTGATTCTCTTGATACAAAGGTAACTGACATTCAAACTTCTCTTGCCTTAATTTTGAATATATTGTCAAATACTGATGTTAAAAAGGGGGAGAAGGTAAGTCAGACAAAATGTACACCTGATCTAGTATTAAGAAATAATGACGATGATACTGGAAATGATGGTGGTGACAAAATTCTACAAGGAGAAACTTCTGATGCTGTTGTTATGAAGTCTAAAATTCAAACTTCTCAAAGTCAAACAACGCAGTCAACTCATGTTTCTGATTCTGGAGTAAGGACAGTGAGGACATTAGTGCAATCTCAGATCCTGACGGAAGAACAAATCCTGACAGGTGATCAAATCTTGATGCCTGGTCAGGAACAGACTCTTGCTACAATTCCTGAAGGTGATGAAGACGTGCTTATTGATAATCCTAAAGATGCATCAAATCTATTCCAGAAGTTTACTACAAAAGATGGCAGAATTGTTACTCTCTATCACACTGATAAAAGAGTTCAACAATTATTTGAAAGGAAAGCACTCTCTACAGTAAATGAAGAATATCCTGATCTCTCACATGAAGAATTCTTAAGTCAACAGAGAGAAATGATGGAAAGCTTTAATAAACCCTGCTCCTGCTAGAGGAAGAGGAGGCAGAGGTAGGAGAGGTGCTAGAAGAGGTAAAAGAGGTTCTTCAACTCAAACAATGCCTAGACAGACAAGGTCTAGAGGTTTATTAATTGAAGAAATTCCTGAAGCTTCACAAATTCTAATAGATCTTGTTATCAATGATATCATTGAGAAGGAAGACAAGGAGTTTATTGAAGAAGAACCTGAATTGAAAAGAAGACCAAGACAATTAATTCTCTGCAATACAAATCAAATTGAAGATTCTAATCCTGATATTGTTCCTGACAATGTTCAAGATCCTGATGAATCTGAAATTCTGCAAGAGATTGATTTGTTAATCTTATCTAATGTGGTTGATTCTCACAACAAGGAAGTGGATGAAGAAGAAGAAGCCAGAAGAAGAGAAATCACAAGAAGAACAAATAGAGATTTCAATCTCTACGTACATAGGCTTAAACTCTCAAACAGAAGATTGTGGAGAAATCCAAGCAGACGAGAATCTTTATTAGAAAGAAGCTATGCTTTTGAAAAAGAGAAAGATAAGAAGTGGAAACACATAAGTACATTGAGGTGTAACACACCTATCAATTTTCAGAATGGAGGAATTATAACAAGTGCTTCAAGTGTTGTTGATTTATCTGATATAGTTAGATCAAAAGCACTCTGGCTACGAATGTTTTCAAATATGAAGCAATTAACAAGTAATTCAAGAGGAGGTATTGGACACAGGGATGCTGAATATCTGAATATGTCTTATGTTGATCCTTACTCCTTGACTGAAATTGGAGGTACTTTATCTTCTGAAAACCTGAACAATTTATTAGCTGTTGATATAGTTATAGATTGTCATGATGGTATTGAAAAGAGAGAAAAGCTTATGTACTTCATGAAAGATGGTAGTGTGAAGATTCTGTTCATTCAAGATCTGCTGATGAAAACTACACAGGAACTGAAATATGTTCATTATCTGTTAAGATGGAAGAATGAAGTGTGCAAAGTGTGGAGTGACATGATCTTGTCAACAGTAAGAAGAAGATTGGATGGAAACAGAAATTTCAATGGTAATTATATTCCCATGTACTTAAATCAAAGAGGTCAAGATGTGGAAATGCAAAGGGGCACTGCTATTAAAGAAGTGACTTTTGGCATGACTCAACTTACTCTCAATCCTGATGGGAAGGAAATTGCTTATCTTTTGATTGAAGAGCACAGTCTACAGAGAAGCTCCATACAAAATCTCAGAGTAGCTATGTATCAGATTAATGAGGAAGATGAAGAACTCAGAAATCTTAAGGAAAGACTGATTCAAATTCTTGAAGAAAAAGAAGAAAATTTGTTATCCAACTTCTTGAAGATGAATCTGTTCTATCAAAGAATTTAAACAGATAAGTTGCTGCTGTAAATATTTGTACATTTTGTAAACATATTTTTGACATCATTGAATCTAGGAATCTATACTTTATTTCACAAAGTATGAGATTGGGGGAGATTATTAGATCAGGATTCAATGATCGTCAGGATCTAGTATATAAACACAGTTTAGGTTTCGATTTATAATCGATCACATACACGAGTATCTTTGTAACCTAGCAGCTCTCAAGAACATCAGAATTTCTTGAGAGAGTTTGTAACAGTTTTATATCAGATTTAATAAAGCTGTTATTATTCTTTCATATTTGTGATACATAATTTATTAAGTCGAGAATCTTATACAATTGTATTCAACCCCCCTTCTACAATTGTTTATTACTGGGAAACAAGTAGATTTAATTCATTTTCTTCTCTCTTGGAGGTAGAACCTTCTTCTTTCCTTGCCTTGCATAGTTGGTTTCAATTTGCTCCTGAAGATTCTTGTAGAAGGTGTCTTCTTCAACTATCTTTGGATCTAGCTTGGATTGCAACCACCTAAGGTATTGGGAACTAGCCTTAGGCAGTTGGTCCTCTAGTCTGAAGAACCTTCTGCATCCCTTATCATCTCTGAACTCCATCATCCAGTAAGCTTGGAGATGGGTCCTTTGACCATTGTATGGGATCTTCAATTTCCTTGGCAAACTTTCAGGCTGATTCCAACTAGCTCTTATCTCTTCAATCTTTCTCATCACTAGGCTCCTTGCAGTTGGAGAAAATCCCTTTGAGCTCTTGAAGCTTGAAAAGACTTTGACTAAAGTGGGATATCTGTAATAACCCAAAATTTTGTACTTATTAAAAACCATGATATTTTTTTTATTATTATTTTATTATATAAGACCCTGGTGAATAGTGATTTTACTATTTTAGAAATTTATCAGATCACCCTATGTACGGGTCAGGTTAATGAACTTTCGAAGTCGTATTAACGTTCTACTATGTAAATGAGTGAATGCAAAAGCTGTCAGAATCAGAAGAATAGCATTTTCTGTTTTCTCTGAGATTCCACCAAATACTGAAGGATTAATCATTATTTAAATAAATTGGAGGATTTTATTTCATCAATTCCACGGATATGGATTTAACAAAGGTATTAAGATATCAAGAACTTTTACGGTAAACTACTTCGATAGAACACTTAAGAAATCCTTGCGAGCGTTCAACGAGATTAAGCGGTAACAGAACAAGGCGACACTTACTTGATTAAAACACAAGCATAAGAGTATTAGGTACAAGATTAAATCAAGGAATGCAACATTAGATGCATCCATGTGAAACCAAACAAAGAACCAAGCAAGATACTTCCTTCAAACACTTTCTTAGCTTGACATTTGGCAAGGATGACACAAGAATCCCTACATCATCATTTCTAATGCTTACCCAAGCACTTTAACCATTTACTTTATCACAAAAATATCAAGGAAATAGACAAGTACCAAGCAAGAAACTCTCCCCCTTTTCAAGAAGAAACATTCGGCCCTTTTTGTTCAACCAAGGGTTTGATTTTCAAAGTCCAACTTCCAAGCTTCCAAAAATCATGATGTTTAGATTCAAAAGCTTCCTAATTTCCATACTAATGTATTCTCTAAATCCTAGCCCCATCCATTAATCATAACATGTATAAATCTTGGATCAAAGATGAGGGTGAATAGTAAAATGAATATTAATAGTTTGTGTTCTTGATTTTGTTCTTAAAGATTAAGCTTATTAAGGTTAGTTCAAGGTTCAAGCAAGGATTGTAAGCTATTTTTGGTGTGTTTAAATAATCAAGGAAGGTATAAACTCTTTGAACCCTTAGTTATACATTGATGTATATGATTAGTTTTGAATTAGATTTGTTAGTATAAAGTGGTGGATGAATGGTTGATTATGGTGGATGTATGGTGTTGTTTTGATGGTTAATGAGTAGATGTTGGTTTTGACTTTGGATGAGGATGTTTATGGCTTAGTTGAGATGTTAAATAAGTGGGTTTGATGATATGGTTGTTTAGATTATGAAATGATTATAGTTAAAGTTTTTGGAATCACTAAAACATAGCCGTCGTAATGCCCAATTTTACTTAACCATGTTTTGCTTGTGATTTTCGAACCTAGTGACCACTGCCCATGTTAGTGTAGGCCGTGTTTCAAGGTTCTTTTTGGCGTGACAATCATGTGAATAAGATTTACGGTTTAGGAGAAACTCGTGATTTAGTAAATGATGTTTCGAGAAACCAAACTGCACCACTTAGCCAACTTTGAGGCCATGATCGAACCACTTAAGTGCCTTAACGTAATGTGAAACTTTGTGATAACATGCTAGGTACATTTAGGAAGGCCCTCGAAAAGATTTTGTGTTAAAAGGATTAAATTTCAATTTTATAAAAATGCGTAAGCGAGCGTGCGCGAGTAGAAGTTCTTAAGGAGTTAACTTGGAAATGAACTTTGTACCGAGTAAGTGTATACTTAGTATAGTGAAAGCGTTTAAGTAATTAATCTTGAACCTTGTTGTTATTCCCAGACAATGAATCAAGATTGTAGAAGGGGGGTTGAATACAATCTTTAAAATTTCTTCAGTTCTTCACAACAGAAATATGAAAGTCAAAATTAAGACCAGAAAAACAAACAAGATAAAATCACAAGAATTAAAAATTCAGGTAGATTGTTTTATCCACCTGAGAGATTTTTATTTGAAGAAATCTCTGTGATGTTTATGAATAAACACACAGCTGCATACACACTATTCTAGCTTCAACAATTTACAAAGGATATTGCCTTTAGCTTTCTAAATTGCCTATCTGATTTCTTACTCTAGAATTATGCTTCACTTGGTTATATATATCCTACGTTTACAAGATATTTTGAACAGTCAATAATACAAAAAGTAAATATGTTCAAGATCATTGTTTCTCCATTCTGAGTAGTGGTCCATGTGTTGGTAGCTTGCCCTTCTTGGCTGATTGTCTTTTATGGAAATGCTACTTTTTGACCATACAAGTAGAATGCTACTTCTTCTCGTGACCTTTCCAGAAATACTGGCTTCCATGCTTTGTGTAGTCTGTCAACCCATGTGCACTGACTGAACTGTCCCTTTCACAAGTACAATGTGTATCCGTAGAAGCTATTTGAGTTGTATCCGTTGAGAGTATCTTGATCACATCCGTAGACAACTAGTACTGCTATCCGTAGACAGTACATTGTCCACATCCGTTGAAGGCTAATTATGCTATCCGTTGACAGTCAATTTCACTTATGTAAAATTACAAGGCATAAACTATTTACAATTAGCCTCCCTATTTTACATATCTATTAATAGTCAACATGACTCATTCAGCCTAATAAGAATACTTCAACTTCAACATCAGAAATACAAAAGCATGTTACATTGAGTCTTATCTGTAGATAAGTTTCCCATCAACGGATACTGCATAAGAATGTTATCCGTTGATGGCTACATTTTACTTGTACAATTTTTACTAAGTTAATTTAGTTATCATCAAGAAACAACATAGTTCCTAACAATCTTCCCCAATTTATGCTTGTTTGAGAATCAGCCATAAATTAAGAGTCTTGATGATAATAAAACCACTTCTAACAAATAAACAGTAATAGTAAAAATTGCATTAAGCTATATAAATGAAAAACTGAAGAATAGAGATAGTTACATAGAGAGTTCTCCTCTAGACTGAGCAGATTTAATTCCTTTTCTTCTCTCTTGGAGGTTGAATTTTCTGTCTCCCTTCTTTAGCATAGTTTGCCTTGATTTGATCTTGAAGCTTTCTGTAGAATGCATCTTCTTCAGCAATTTTTGGATCCAGCTTGCCTTGCAACCATCTAAGGTACCTGTTACTAGCCTTAGACAATTGATCTTCAATCCTGAAGAATCTTCTACAACCCTTTTCATCCTTGAATTCCATCATCCAGTAAGGTTGAAGACGGATTCTTTGTCCATTGAAAGGGATCTTCAACTTTCTTGGCAAACTATCAGGACAATTCCAGTTGCTCCTGATTTCCTCAATTTTCTTCAAAACAGCACTCCTTGCAACTTCAGAGAATCCCCTTGTGTTTTTGAAGCCTGAGAAGACTTTCACCAAGGTAGAATATCCTTCATTCAGCACTTGTTGCAGGGGACATGCTCTCACCTTCCCTCCTTTGTAGACAAAGGTTAGTCTTTCAGATAGATCGCTAAATTTGTCTGTGCCTCTTATTTCACTAACTTCATCAAGGAAGAGATCCATGGTTGAGTACTCCTGTATTTCTGCAATGTACAAAAGTCTGCCTTGTTCTCAACTGGCTTGGCAACTTTTGGTGCAACATTCAACTTGATTGGTCCTTGTTGAGTTCTTTTGACTTGTTCCCTTTTCTTTGACTTCTCTTCAGCTTCAATTATGAACTTAGGAAAAACCAAGTTTTCAAACTCAATAGGCTCTTCTTTAGGCTCTACAGGAGTCTCATGGAAGGTGGTTTAAGATTGATTTGAAGCTGTAATAGGGTCTTCAATAATAATCCTCCTCCCTGTATCTCTCTTCTCTTCTACTTTCTCAGGAGAGACAGGCCTATGTGATCTTTTCTTCCATCTGGTTGGCTTGGGCTTAGGCACTGTCTTCCTTTTCTTCAATTTCCTCATAGTAGGGGCCTCTTCCTCTACAGCCACACTACTTTCTTCCTCCATTTCCCTCATTAGTTCTTGGGCCAATCTAGCCTATTTTTCAGGTGTAGATTCAAAACCCTGGGGATTGGCTTCTCTTCTTATTCTGGAAATCTCTTCTGCTTTGGCTTCATTGAACCTAGGATGGCTGCTTGTGATGTGAATTTCCTTACCATTTTTGTAGATAATAGCCAACCCTTGTCTCAGCTCTATGTCATTGGTATTTTTGAGATTCATGATAAGAGCTGCTAACACCTTAGACTCATCAGGCTTGGGAAATGGATAGTCCACTTCTAATTTGTTCTTGCCATGATGTCTTGGTGGTGATCCAGTCCTACCACTGAAGATTGGTTCAAACTCCTTGACACTTGAGTGTTCAACATCATATTCTTTTTGTAGAATAATGGTATCATGAGTGAGAACTTTCAGGATGGTTGTGTGGACAGGAACTGAACTTGTTGAGGATGAAGTCACAGCCTTGAAGATGGATTCCTTGATTAGCTGTTCTGAGTTGAGAAAGACTTGAACATCCTTAGCTTGAGGAGAGATCACCTTTGTAAGTTGAAACTCACTTGGATTTGCTATGATTTGAGGTGGCTCCCCCTGGCTTGATGACACACCTTTGGTTACTGTTTCAGAGACCACTAGTGCACTCTCCCCCTTTTTGTTATCATCAAGGGGTTGAGTAACACCAGTAGCCTGCAATAACTGTTGCAGAAGCTGATTATGTAGATTCTGGTTAGCCAGGAAGGTGTCCATTTTCTTCTCCGTCTTATTCATCCTCACAGTAAGGGCAACCACATCCTTCACCAACTTATCTTGCTTGAATCTTTGAGATGTGGAAGGAGCAACAACATCAACCCTTCTTTCCAATGCATCCTTCACCCCATCAAGATGACCTTTGATGTCATCAGTGTTGGCTCTTTGTTGAAGGATGTGGGCCTGATGAAGCTGAAGTGATGTCACAAAGTTCTGAACTGTGGTGGCATGCAAGGGATTGGATGTTTGAGCTTCACCATGTACCCTTTGATAATTCTTGAGAATGACTACCTTGGTGTCATTGTGGACATAGGAATTTGAAAACAACCAAGTAGGCATCTCTTGGAGAGCGGAAGGGCTTTCATCTTCTCCTTCACCACTCTCAGAATCATCACTGTCTTCATCATAAGCAAAGTCTTCACCAGCTCCTGGAGGCAGATTTTGAATTGCTTCTTTTGCCCTAGACATTGATTTAGTAGTGTGCACCAAATTCAACATCCTTTCTGCCTGCACATTGCCCTGTCCAGCCAAGACTTGATAGGCTGGATCAGGATGAGTAAATGTCTCAGCATTCAGGTTGACTTGATCCAACTCATTTTGATACTCAAGTTGGAACAGTCTCTCCTTGTCTGCATCACTGACATTCATTGACTCACTTCCATCCTTATTTCTCCTGTACCTGCTTTTCTCTCAATATCTCTCTGTTCTTGCATCAGGGACTCCCCTTGGCTCACACCTCTCACACCCTCACCTTCACCTATTAAGGTGGAACTCTCAGAACTCACTTTTACCAGACTTGAAGAAATAGTCTGTCTCTCTTTCTCTCCCTCTCCTTTTGCCTGGTTGCAAACTAGCCTCTTACTCTCAGTGGCTTCACTTCCTTCCCTTAAACCTAAAAATGTTTGAACTACTACTAACTCATCCACACTTGACGTTGAAATATTTGAAGTTTGAAGTGCAAGTGTAGAAGGAGTATCCGTAGAGGTAGTAGAAGTATATGTCAACGGATAACTGATTTTAGGCATATCCGTAGACATACAAACATTTATCAACGGATGAGAGATATCCGTTGATGAAGAAAAATAAGTAGCTCTAGAAATGGAGACTAAGGCTGAATCTGTGGAGATTGATTTTAAATTGAGAGCCACAGATGGAGCCAGAGTTTTAGAAATGGTAGATTGGTGGTCCAACAAATCATCAATAAGATAATGACCACCAATTACAGAGTGGGGCTTCTCCAAGAAGGTTAAAGATGGAGAATCAGGAATGGATGTGTGAATCATATCCACAGCCAAAGAGAGAGTAGGTGAGCTTGGTGTTTCTGTTTGAATAAATAAAGAATGGGGTTGTGACTCCACATTTACTGGAGCCACATCAACCTGAATTTGTGATGGTGTAACGCCTTAGAATTTTTGACGTGTAAATTATTACCAGTATGTGAATACGAATAATTTTATTTTTATATATGTGCGTGATAATTGTTTAATAGGCTCTTTGTGCTAATTAGAGTAGCCTTAAATTTATTTTGTTAATAAGAGTGGTTTAAAATTATTTTACATTTATTGCTAGTAATAACAATTGAGATTTTATTCTTGAAATTTTAGTTAGCAATGATGATCTTGGTATAATGTGATTTATGTGTAAGCTCATATTTTAGTCATACTTATTTGAGATAAAAATAATTATTTGATATATTCCTATAATTTTGAAATTTCTTTATGTGCCATAATTGTTACGTGCTTAAAATATGAATTACATGTGTGGAGAATAATTAGTTAATTGTGAATATGGTTTCTAAATTTTATTTAAGTGCTCTAAGAATTTATTTGGGTCATATAATATTTATAGAATGCTTTAATTATTTAATTAATAGCATAAAATATTTCTTAACATTATTTTATTTCTACTTTAGTTTTAAACTCATGATTTAAATTTTATAATCACTTAATTATTTTAATTATTTATTTTGAGGGATGCTACACCTTCTAGATTATTTATTTTCAGTGGGTAATTTATTTATTTACCTAGGGAGTAATAAAATTTTATTTAAAAAAAACATTTTTAAGATAAAAAGACATTTTATTTGATTATTTCTATGTAAATGCAATTTTAATTATCTAATCTACAAAAGTTATTTGTAGAATAATATTTCTATTTGATCTAGAATTGGGATTATGAATTTACATAATAGCCCTTGATTTTTATCATGTTAGTATTTTATTTAATTGGGCATTTTTGTCATTTAATAATTTAATTCCCTAAATAACCAAAAAGTAGTTACTTTTATTTTATTTCCCCTATAAAACCCCCACCCCCCACGCCTCACCCCCACTCCCGTTCATTTTTTTTTTCTTTTCCTCTCTTCTCTCCCGTGGCTCTCTTCTCCCAACCCCTCTCCTTGTTCTTCATCTTTTTATAAGATTAAACCCACCAAAACATGTGATTCTCTTATCCAAATTTCAAGTGTGAGTAACCAAAACACTCCTCTCACAAATCTCTACAACCCTCTTGTGTCAATATCAAGTTTTGATTCAATTTTGAATTTGGGAATTTTCGGATTTTCATTCCTCTTTGTGTAAAACTTACATGCAATGGTTGATTATTGGTAATAGGGATGATTCTCGGTGAGATCCATCATTTTGGGCTCATCCGAGAAGAACCCGACCATCAACAATGATCTTAGTAAGTTGATTGTCTTGTATGTATACATGTAAGGCTTGATTGTGTGTATTTTGGCTATTTTGAGTAGTAAAAGTAATTGCATGTCTTTGCTTTTGTGAAATTTGGTGATTTTAGTAAAAGTTTGATAATGGGTTTTAATTCTTTTTAGCATGTGATTGATATTTGAAGTTGGATAATTGGTAATTTTGTTTATGTTTGATTGCATGTTGATTTTATAGTAAGATTCAAATATGGGTAGTTTTTAATTTTGTAATTGATGTTCTGATTTGATCTTGATGTATGTTGTGAATTGATTATGGCTTAAAGATGGGAGTTAAGGTGGAAGGAGAAGTGAGGATGAGAAAGGAGAGAGGGGAGCCGAGAGAGGGAGGGAGGCCGAGAGAGGTGAGGGAGAGAGATTGAGGGAGCCGAGAGGAAGAGATGGTGAGAAAGATCGAGGGAGTAAGGAAACGAGAGTTGGATTCTTAAAATATGATTTCGTGTGTGTGATTTAAAATATGATTTTGAGTGAGTAGATGGGTGATCTTTCAAAGTGTGTTTGTGTGTGTGAGTTCTTTTTAAAACTATGTTCTTGAGGAGATTTTCACAAAGGGAGTGTTTCATTTTTGTAAAATATATTTCGTGTAAGCGTGTCTTGTTTTAAAAATTATATTTTTAAGTGTGAGTGCTTCTTTCAAAAATATATGGTGTGTGTGAGTATGTCTTTTTCTAAATGGTGTGTTCTTGTGTGAGAAAGGTGAGTATGAGAGATGGAAGGATATGAGTGTGTGTTGTTCAAGTGCGTGTGTTTAGGTGTGTTTAGTTTTGGTTTAGGCCGAGAGAGTGAAGGGATAGAGAGAGAGGCCGAGAAGAGAGAAATAAAGAGGGGGGAGAAGGAAGTAGAGCGGAGAAGATTGGTTGAGTTGGTGGCGTCGTATAGTAGTTTGTTAATTGATGATCTTATGTGGTATACATGGTCAATTATGTGTTAGTTGCTTAATTGTATTTTAATTGGTATAAGACGTCGCTATGATGTAATTTGAATAATTACATATGTGTTGAACCAATATGGTTGTCTTTAATTAGAATTAGCATTGTTATAGTAACTTGAATCTAGACTTGGTTAGTCAACTATAAATTGGTCGTAAGTTGTTAGGTATTGGTTAACTAAACATGTTGTGAGTATAAGTGGCTTTATGTGATCAAGTGTTATTTATGGTCAAAAGGAACTAGATAGAAATGTTAGAAGTCTTTATCTTGAGGCCTTTCATCAATATGTTGAGGAAAGTCATGTGACGTCATATGGTACGTGTTAAATGATTAAAGGTCGGTTATGTCGTAAAGGTTGAATGTGTTGAAAGTCTATATGGTCATTTTGACTAGAATTGTTGATGTCATTAAGCAAATATGTGTTAAGTGACTACATGTCTATGTGTTAATTAAAGTTGTGAAGACACTATGTGCTTCTTAATTGTATATATATATATATAAGTACATGTGATTGTAAGACGATGGGGTAGAAGTACTTAGAGTTCCGTAAACAAAGCTGAGGTACTAAGTGATAAAGACTAAGACAATATTATACCTTTATATAGGTACAAGTAGGAGGCCAGGAAAGGAGCCCGTGTATGTAAAGTCAGAGTGGTGTACAAGTTATTGAGTTAGTATCGGCTTTTGAGGCAAGTGTCTATTCCCTCCACTTATTATTCAAGTGGTAGTTTTCTTAAATTATGATGTGAATGTTACCTTTGAATTCTATTGCAAGTATACGTTAAACTCTTACTTGTCCTTTATTTATCATTATGAAATCGATTTCCATACCATGTTACTGTGTTCTTTTTCACCTTACTCTATATAAAAACCTACCATTGTTCCTTTACCTTTGCTTTGTTCATATAAGCCTCTTTCCTTGACTTATACTTTGTTGACCTCTGTTAACTTTTGAATACCCGGAGCATACTTATTCCTTTGTTCACTTACTTACCATGCCTTTCAATTGTTCATTCTTTAAGCCCCTGCAATAAAATCTTGAAATAGCCTATGCCCTGAAATGAATATCGGAAATGTTAAAAGCCTCTTGTTCATTTAATCCTTTTGAATTACTCATGAATGGAACAAACTTTGGCCGTGGCGGCGGTCCTGGTTACTTATGTATGTATTTTAAGGCCAATGTGTGCCTATGGATCCTGAATGTTAGGACCTTGTGAAAACATGGTCTGGAGCTTTATGTGGCTGATCACCCGTATAGCTCGTACCGTCTTATCGGAAGTTCCAATTCAATTGCTTAATCTTATTCTTTGAATAGAAATGTATATCTTCAAACTTGTTACCATTTGAATATCATTTGATTACCAATTGATTACCATTCGATTATTAATGAATTTCTAGTTGATGGATTTATCAAATCAAAACTGCTTACATTGATTTCACTTGCTGGGCAATTTTTGGCTCACTCTTGTTTTTATTATTCCCTAACCTTTCAGTTAGGAATGGAGTATGCCGTTTTCGAGTAACCGCTAAGAGGACAGTGAGAAGGCCTGATACGAGAATTTAGGCTCCATGTTGCCAGACAGATAGAATTCATGTTAGTTCTCACCAACAGTTAGATGGTGGCTTATGGTTTGTAATAAAACTGAATTAGATGTTGTAATAAACTTTGATATTTTCGATTCTTGTTTCATACCATAACCTGTGATCGATCCTTTGTTGAGGGGTCATCTGTATAATTATGTTTTATTCAGAGCGATAGTGGCACCAAATCCTGACCCCAGATTTGGGGCGTCACAGGTTGGTATCAGAGCTACAGGTTATTGGTCACTGAAACAAGAATAGGTAGAAGAGTCTAAGATAGGAAAAACAATGAGAAAACTCACATAGAGTTTTAGTTAGGATCTATGAATATAGTTTTGACCAATAGGATAGGTTCGCTCTAGGACTTAAGCTTCCTAGGTAAGATAGGATTTGTAGATGTAGGTTACCTTTAGGATGAGTATTAGTAGAATTAAGATAACCCTTTTACCGTTTAAGTATCTTCTTGGTTTATTATTGTGTGGTTATAGGTAATGGCTGTTTCGAGAGATTAACCTTCATCTGAGATTCCTTTTCCTAAGCCAGAGTCGTCAATATCAGTATCAGTGCATGCACCCTACAAAGTGGAGATTTCCATTACCCCTTGGGTAAATTTATTTTCTTATAGTATAGCTACATGTCAAGGAAGAGTTATTTCTTACGTGTAGAATGAAAGGGATTGGAGATGGATGGAATATTGAACGAATTATGGATTATGTGTGGATGATTGAGTAAGTATTTGAGATATTGTTATAACAGGGCATAGTCCATTTTACGAATAGGTCATGCCGAATTTTTTGTAGAAATATTAACTTAAGTTAGCACTTCCATGTTATATCGTATTCCGACATATCGAGAGAGTATACGCTGGAACCATCTGAAGATCGGGTCACGGACGAGGAAACTACTTCGAAGCTGGAAGAGTCAATCGGAGCGTCAGAGCTACTAGTTCAGAAGGCATCACCTGTAAATCTTTATGTACTTTCCGAATTTCATCTGCGACTTCGGCTACATCGCGAACGCTATAGGAAACATCGCGTAGAGTTCCGAACCAAGTATAGTTAGAGTCGATTGAGAGTAGAAGCTCTAAGATAACGTCTAGAAAGACTTAGATAGATTCCTTGCGATATGATAACGATTTTATCCCCGTGATAGGGACATTCATCCAGAGGAGCGGCTAAAGTGTAAATTCCTTCTTTATACAAGATTGCACAAGTTGATTTACTAGCGGGACATACCTACAAGGTCAGACTAGAAATTTACTTCCCTAAGAACTACCTATATGAGACAAGGCGTGATTACCTCCATTCGTTCGATGTAAGGATAAGTTTGTTCACAACTAGTCATTGATTTTATTCAATTTACCTTTTTCAAAGATTCAATTTTTCACTTCTATTATTTTATTCTTTACGAAATACCTCTATTGTTCAGGGGCTACTTGATCCAATATTATATAAACTTTTGAAACTCTTAAACCTTTCATATATTCCTCTTAAATTTTTTTGATCCTCCTTGTTGTAACTAAGATGAACAACCCTATATATATAGGGGATTCAGGGACTCTCTATCTGTGTGATAGGAGTCCGGTGGGACGCCACTGGTTGAGTGTTTGTGATGGAAGTACTAAAGGTTGGCCACCTTCTGTACTGTGTTGTTTAAAATGACAAATGCAACCTGATAAAGTTCGATGATCATCTTGATCTCTTAGTTAAATTCTTTTTACCGGATATTCTTACTAAACATGCTTGTTATATTTCCATATTTGTTGACACCTTCGTATCTATTGGTTCATTTTGTCGGAAACTCTTACGACTCTTAGAGGTATCAAAGATTGGAAGTCGCAAAGGCGAAAATGACGGCATTCTGAGTGTTAAGCTGTACCTACATTGACTGGAAATTTGTTTTGATCAAGTTTGGGAAATTGTTTTAAAAGGAGGACTGAACGTCGAGTCAGATTGCTCATTAGACTTACAACACGATTACAAGATTTATTATTACCGAGAATTTGGTACGGATAAGGAGAAGGTAACAAGGATATACCAATACTAATCATGATGAAGTATGAAATAAAGTGATATTGGAGAGGCATTGGTTATTGTTTATAGAGGACTGTTATTCTACTTGTCGGGAAAGTATATATATAAGCACCTGTTTATTCTATACTTCACTTTGAATATGGTAGTTAGATCATTACAAGGTTTTGAACGTCTTGAGACCACTTATTGGATGTAAACTTTAGAACTGAAGCAGGATAAGTTGAGCATAGCGTAATATGAAGCAAAGTTTATATAGCTAGCCAGGTTTGTGTTTGAATATGTAAATATCGATGAGAAGAGAGTTAAGAAACTCCAACATGAAGTAAGGTCATGGATTAGGTGTAAAGTTATTGATTACAAACAGAAGAAGCTAGAAAAGGGAAGGCGGAGACACGAGAAGAAGACCAATAATTAATGAATTTTCAGAACCGTTTCAATATAAGGCCTGAGTATCAGTCAAATAGGAATGTTGGATATAGAAGACTAGAAACTGGAAGTGATGGGCAAGGGAACCGTCCATAAGATTTGGATCAACAATGACCTATGAGACCTCCGATACTAGAATGTAGAACTTGTGGAAATAAACAACTGGGATTTTGTAATAAGATCAATGTAGTACGTTACAAGTGTAATCAGAGAGGACATTACGCCAATGAGAGCTATAAACCGAAGGCTAGAGTTACGTGTAACAAGCGTGGAGAGGTGTGACGTTTCTTAAGATATTACAATCGTTAAGCCCAGTAAGCAATATGTTAAGTATGAATGGACCACCATTTACTAAGCAACCAAGGACAAGAACCCTTAATATGACCATGAGCGATATAGTGAAAATAAGGATGTAGTTACAGATACGTTTCAAATGGATTACGGAAATGCCAAAGTGTTAATTTATTTTGGAGCTACCAAGTCATTTACCTCTATAAAATTTGATCATAAACCGCGTTGTACGATTCAACTATTAGGTAAAGCTTTGACTATAAGAATATCTAATCATGAGCGTATATCCATTCATCTAGCTTTTCCTCACTGTGAGATTGATATGACAGATCACCATTTTCTTAGGATTACTTGATTCCCGTCAAGTTAGGGAGATTCGATGTAAATTCTAAGAATGGATTGGTTAACAGAGTATGGGAAAATGGAATTGCGAGCCACTGATAAAGTAGAAGTTGTGCTCCTAGGTCAGAAACAAACAAAGAAATTCTAACTTGTCATGTAGGGAAGGAGATTATTGCGCCAATGTTGTCAAGTATATTTAGCACATGTGGTTAACACCAGTAAAGAGACACCTAAGGGGAATAGATTCCAGTGGTTGATAAATTTCCGGAGATATTTCTCGACGATCTTTCTGGTTAACTCCCAAAATGGAAATAGAGTTTGTTGTAGACTTAGCACCCGGATTAAAACGAATTTCAAAGGCACCATATAGAATGGCACCAGTAGAAATGTAAAGGTTAGCAATTCAATTGCAAGATCTTAGGAAAAAGAGGATTTAAGTTGATTTTGTGTGTGTAAATTTAAAATGTACTTTTGTGTGTTTTCAAAATACGATTTTAAAAGTGTGTGTGAAATCTTTCATGAAGGTGTTGAGGTGTGGGTGTTGTTTAAAGAAAGTAGTAAGTTTTTATAAAGAAAGAGTTTTCTTAAAGGTATACTTTTAGGTAGAAATCTAAAAATGGGATTTTGAGTGAGTAGGTAGGTGTACTTTCAAAATGTGTTTTTGGGTGTGTGTGTACTTTAAAATGTGATTTTGGTGTGAGTTGTTCAAAAACATGATTTTCTAAAGGTGGGAGTGTGTTATTCAAAAATAAGATTTTATGAGTATGATTTAAAATACGATTTAAAAATGTGTGTGTGTGTATTCTTTTAAACGTGTTCTTTTCACAAATGTGACTTTGTGTGAGTGTGTGTGTCATTCAAAAACATAATCTTGTAAAAGTGTGAGTGTGTTATTTCAAAATATGATTTCGTATAAGTACGTGTTTCACCTGTTAGAGAGTTAAAACCGAACATCAGAGATTTAGTGGACTATTACAACCATTAGAAATTCCTGAATTTAAGAATGAACATCTCATGATGCCATTTGAGTTATGATCGACGGATTTACCAAGTTGGTACCTTTCTTTCCCATCAACGAGAAACTTTCATTAGATAAATTGGTTTATCGACTATAAAGATAGTAGTGAGGCATGTGATTCGAGTAATAATCGAATTTGACCAAGACCTGCAAGTTTATTCAAGATTTTGGAGAAAGTTGTTGGCATGTTCAGAAACCAAGTTGAACATGTGTACCATGTATCATCCTCAAACGCATGGTCAAAGTAAATAGACTATTCAGACAATCGAAGACATATTTAGAGTTTGTATGATGAATTTTGAAGACAATTGAGATGATCGGTTGACATTAGTGGAATTCTTTTACCGCAATAGCTATCACACGAATATTGAAATGCCTGCTTATGAAGCATGGTACGGAGAAGGATGTAGATCTTCAATAGGTTGAAAAGAAGTTGATAAATGCACGAGATTGGAACCAGAGTTAATGTATCAGAAGAAAGAACTATTGAGCTCATCCAGAAAGGGATTAATAGTGTAAGACCCCAGATTTTGGGTAGAATTAAAACTTTTATTATATGTTGATGTAAATATGGATAGTGGCAATGACTTTGAGAATCAAGTTATGAAATGAATATGAATTTCGGTTTTCAAACATTTTGAGAATAGTAAGAATGGACTGAACATATAGATAAGAATAATCACTCTGGGGAATAAGAATACAATATTCCAAGGAAGGAAAATATTTTTATGTCATCCAAATCGATATCTGGTATACATCCGACAACTCCGTAAACAAGATAGCGTGTGCCCGAGAAAGCACTAGAACATTTCTAAGTGCAAGAAGTAAAGAGAAATAAACCAGGAATATTGGATCGGATATTGAACCAAAGGATTATAGAAAAACCACTGATGAATAGTAACTTTTGATGAATAGTAAATTTTTGTCGTTTAAAAAGTTTTTCAGACCACCCCATATGCGGAACGATATAATAAACTTTCAAGGGCGTATTAGTGATCTACGATGTAAATGAAGGAATGCAAAAGCTGTCAGAATCGGAAAAATAGCATTTCTGTTTTCTCCGAAATTTCACCAATAACGGACGGATTAATTATTATTTGAGAATAATTGAGGATTTAAATTATCAATTCCATGGATATGGATTTAATAAAAGAATTAGAGATATTAAGAACAAATACGATAAACTACTTCGATAGAACACTTAAGAAACCCTGCGAACATTCTACGCGATTAAACGGAGACGGAACAACGAAACACTTACGAGATTAAATATAGACATGGAAGTAACATGTAACAAGATTAATTCGAAGAATGCAACATTTGGATCATTCATGTGAAAAGAAACAAACTAGTAAAGCTGCTTTGCCACCATGACCCTCCAGTGCTTGACATGTGTCCCTGCTTGCCACCATGACCCTCCATAGCTCGACACGTGTCCCTGTGACTAGCCAAAGTGTGGTGACTCACCACTTTCTAATACAAAATATCAGCCTTATCATTAATTGGCCAAAACAAAAAAGAAAAGAAGAATTCATCCATTTTGAAGAGAAAACCCGAGGGAGAAATGAGGAGAAAAATGGGGGAGAAAGAAGTGATCGTAACTTGAGATTCCGTGGTCCGTTTTTGGCGTTCCACCACTCAAATCGAAGCTCTCGAGAAGCCCGACGTAACCATGGTAAGCAATCGCCTCACCTCTGTGATTTACCCTTCGATTTCAGTGAGTAACAGTTGGAGAAGATGATGAATAGTAACTTGTATTTTGCTTTGTTGCTTTTGATATTGAGTTTGTGGCTTCCAAAGGTTGTATTAAGCAAGGATCTAAAGGTTAAATAAGGAATATATCAGTAAGCAAGCTTGGAGGAAGGTATAAACCTCTGCCCCTTTGAGTTTTATATGAGTTTTAAAGTGGTTTTGATGTTCATGTAAAGTTAAGATCATGATTAAGTGATTTAGTGATTGTTTGGATTTGTTTAAATGTGTAAAATGATGGGTGTTGGATTTGAGCCTCACCACTGATCTTAGAGGTGTAGGTTGGTTGTTTGTTGAGGTTGTGGATGTATGGTATGCCCGGTGTGGCTTGGTTATGTTGTGACAAAATTGGATTGTTCGATTTTAAGCCGTCGTAATGCCCGATTTTCGGTAACTCTATAAACTGCCTAGAATCCGAAAACTCAACTGCCTCTTTTGGTTCAGTGATTAACATGAGTGTGTAGAGCCTTGTTTCTAGTTTACGTGAGCGCAAGAATCATGTCATTACGATTTACGGTTTATGAGATATGACCATTTTAGTGAAAGTGGTTCAAGGAATGAGATTGCAGAAATGTACCAACTTTGTGGCTATGTTTGAGACCCTTAAGAGTTGTTTTAAAATATGAAATTTTGTATTGAAGTGTCAAGGGCAGTTACGAAGGTTTGTACGAAGGTTTCGAGTCCAAAAGATTATTTTCCGATTTTATAAAAATGTGTTAGCCGAGGTTGCGCAAGTGAAAACCACTAAGAGCATGACTTAGAAACCAATGTTGAAAATGGTTAAGTATAACTTGTATTCGAGGATCGATTTCGGACTAAACCTACGACTGAAGTAATTGTCGACTAAACATGGACTTAGTATGAGCCTATAACGAGCTAGTAATGCCTTGGTTATGTTTCGCTTACGTGTTTAAGCATTGAGTACAAGTGGATTATCCAGGGGATTAATCGTGCGTTTTCTTTGACTTTGTCTAGATTGTCCGGCATCGTCGCGAACCCCTATCACTTCTCGAGCATCAGGCAAGTTTTCTCTTTCCATGCTGTATTTTAAAGTACCATATTCTGATGTATGCACATACTAGATGCAAGTTTTCAAAACCTATACTTACGGTTGTTGTGATAATAAATTGTTTTCATATATGATATGTAGATGCGATATATAAATTGCATACTTGTTTTCGAACTGCTATATATATAGCGATATCCGATGATATTACTTGATGTGGGGCTTATAAGCTAGATATGGGATATCAGTTATAAGCCAGTTTTATATATAATGCCCTAGAATAAAGGCGGATGATTTTCTCTAAGATCATAAGTAATTATATTTCTGTATAGTGTTGTATAGTTTTGAGATAAATGATTATATCGTGTTAAATAGAATTTGCCTTTTGGATATTATACGAGCTTTGAGATAATGTACTTACGAACCGGTATACCTTGTAGCTCTATAGGTAAGAGCATGTTCATTGTTTCGACTCTAGACCGGGAGTCGATATTTTTGTTATATAGGTAGTCGTGGAAACCGGAGGGATTTCAGCGGCAGATTACTATTCATCTTGAGGAATATTATTAATAATCATTATTTATGTTCCGGAAAGTATTTATTACTTGGAAATGACTTGGTAATTGGCTTATAAGCTAGATATCGGGTAACTGTCATTTGAGGATTATTTATGTAATGAATATTATTTTGAATATTCATTTGAGGATTATTTATGTAATGAATATTATTTTGAATATTCATTTGAGGATTATTTATTTAATGAATATTATTTTAGAATATTCATTTGAGGATTATTTATGTAATGAATATTATTTTGAATATTCATTTGAGGATTATTTATGTAATGAATATTATTTTGAATATTCATTTGAGGATAATTTATTTAATGAATATTATTATTTATATTCATTTGAGGATTATTGACTTAAAGGATATTATTTATATTCATTTGAGGATTATTGACTTAAAGAATATTAATTATGAATAGTCATTTGAGGATTATTGACTTAAAGAATGTTATTTATGAATATTCATTTAAAGATTATTTACTTAATGAATATTACTTTTGAATATTCATTTGAGACTTATTATGTAAGGAATATTATTTTCGAACATTCATTTGAGATTTATTAATTAATGAATATTATTTTGAATATTCATTTGAGGTTTACTTATTTGAGAAATATTATTTTTGAATATTCATTTAATCACTATTTACCTGATGAATATTATTTTCAAAGATTCGTCTAAGGTTTATTTATTTAATAAATATTATTAATTATTTTCAAATCAAAAAGAGGTTCCCAAAACATTGTTTTTTCCATTTGAATCTGTCTTTTAAGAAGATTTAAATGCTCGCTCAACTATCAAAAATATGGGAAACCTGATTTAAGTGACTACTACTCTTTTTAAACTCTCAATTCAAAAACTGTCAAGGGACAGATATTTTCTTGGAGCAATTTAATTGCTGCCAGTCTAATGTTGTGTTACCACCTCAATGATCGAGGGGTAAATTCATGGAACAAGTCGATGTCCATTAACAAGCATAGCTTGGAAAATATTGGGGAATCTTCCTTTCCAACCTAGATATAACTACTTAGTGGAGTCGTATCAACAAGTGTTACACTTGGGGAAAGGAGGATGACCTTTACGTTTCAGAGTCATGGATTTCATCTGAACTAGGAGTGGTGTAAGTGGTCCAGTTGCGATTGACCCATCCAACTTTTATGGCCCCAAATGGGCCGGGAGGTCACTGGAAGGCGGTAGACAATGTCAGGCCGTCGTGATTCTTCCATCTACATGTAGAAAACTATTTGAGCGGTGCGACCTGCTACTGATCATAGCAAGGTTAGGCACAGCGGGCGCGGTAGCAACTCCAGTATTAGTTCATCATCCAATCTGGATATTCCTGCAACATGTATTGGGATGAAAAACCAATCATGTTGGCAGGGGGTCGAAAGTGTTTGAAAATGAAGTGACAATAAATTCATGCAACTTCATCTTTTATTTATGAGTTATGACTCTGTGGATACCTTACATAACATGGGTTATGGTAAGGGAGTTGTTTATACTGAATCACCTTATAACTTCATCTTTTAAAATATGTGTTGATATTCTGCTTACATAGCAGATACTTTTGGAAAGGTTATATTTGGTTTCCTTTGAAACCTCATCTTTTATACTAGAACTTTGTTCATAGTTGAATATCGAAAGTTTGCAGAAATATTATGGAAATGATATTTGAAGTACAATAATGGTACTGTTTTTGGGAATACATTCCGATAAGGATATAATTTCAGTATCGAGATATTTTGACAAATTATTGTCTTATACCCGCTTTATTCTGGGTTGAGTTAAAGGCAGAGTTATGCCATACTTTCATTACCTTGCTGAGCTATCGCTCACTCTTGCTATTGTTTTATATATATTATATAGCAGCGAAGCAGGATGCCAATGGGTCGGCACATACCTCGCAAGACGTTTCCGTAAACAGTTTCTAGCAGTGATCCTGAGAGTAGTACGAACCAATCAAATCAGGCTACAGCTTTTGGTATTCAACTTATGTATAGATATGAATGGTATGAGAGGATTGTGAGCATCAGAAGGCTAAGTTGGTAATGTAACATTACTTAGAAATTGTATCAGTGACAGATTCAAAAGACACTTGGGTATTGTAATAAAAAAATTATTTATTCTGCAGTTGTTGTATTGTGTCGTTTCTGAGACTCTAACCTGTGTGTGTGTGTGTGAGACTTATATTGTGGGGTCATGAGCAGGTGAATTATGAATGGTGTGAGTAATACAGGTAAGGCAAGGAGTACATGGATCGTGACTACTCTAAATCCCTGACCCCGGATTTGGGGCTGTTACAAATAGCTACTCGGAATCGACGACTATAATATGAGGATTAAACCAGGGAAGGTATAGATTATAGAGTAACAGAGGCAGTCCTATTAAAAGTGTCACCATCGGAAAAGACTAACGAGATTTTGTAAGAAAGGAAAGCTTAGTACAAAATTAGTTAGACCCTTTTAAGATATTGAATTGCGTGGGTAAGATTGCGTATGAGCTAGCCTTATGCAACAAATCCATAGTGTATTTCACGTGTCTATGCTTAAGACGTAGTATTTCAATTCTAACGATAGAGATTCAAACTTATTTGTACTATGTTGAGCAAACAGTAGAAATTTTAGATCGGAAAGAGAAAGTGCTTAGAGATAAAATAGTTTTACTAGTAAGAGTGTTGTGGAGAAACCCCAGGGTTGAAAAATCAACTTGGGAGTTCGAAACTAAAATGTTAGAAAAGTACTCTCAGATGTTTACATAATAGATTCTGAGGACAGAATCCTTTTAAGGGGGGAAGGTTGTAACGCCTTAGAATTTTTGACGTGTAAATTATTACCAGTATGTGAATACGATTAATTTTATTTTTATATATGTGCGTGATAATTGTTTAATAGGCTCTTTGTGCTAATTAGAGTAGCCTTAAATTTATTTTGTTAATAAGAGTGGTTTAAAATTATTTTACATTTATTGCTAGTAATAACAATTGAGATTTTATTCTTGAAATTTTAGTTAGCAATGATGATCTTGGTATAATGTGATTTATGTGTAAGCTCATATTTTAGTCATACTTATTTGAGATAAAAATAATTATTTGATATAGTCCTATAATTTTGAAATTTCTTTATGTGCCATAATTGTTACGTGCTTAAAATATGAATTACATGTGTGGAGAATAATTAGTTAATTGTGAATATGGTTTCTAAATTTTATTTAAGTGCTCTAAGAATTTATTTGGGTCATATAATATTTATAGAATGCTTTAATTATTTAATTAATAGCATAAAATATTTCTTAACATTATTTTATTTCTACTTTAGTTTTAAACTCATGATTTAAATTTTATAATCACTTAATTATTTTAATTATTTATTTTGAGGGATGCTACACCTTCTAGATTATTTATTTTCAGTGGGTAATTTATTTATTTACCTAGGGAGTAATAAAATTTTATTTAAAAAAAACATTTTTAAGATAAAAAGACATTTTATTTGATTATTTCTATGTAAATGCAATTTTAATTATCTAATCTACAAAAGTTATTTGTAGAATAATATTTCTATTTGATCTAGAATTGGGATTATGAATTTACATAATAGCCCTTGATTTTTATCATGTTAGTATTTTATTTAATTGGGCATTTTTGTCATTTAATAATTTAATTCCCTAAATAACCAAAAAGTAGTTACTTTTATTTTATTTCCCCTATAAAACCCCCACCCCCCCACGCCTCACCCCCACTCCCGTTCATTTTTTTTTCTTTTCCTCTCTTCTCTCCCGTGGCTCTCTTCTCCCAACCCATCTCCTTGTTCTTCATCTTTTTATAAGATTAAACCCACCAAAACTTGTGATTCTCTTATCCAAATTTCAAGTGTGAGTAACCAAAACACTCCTCTCACAAATCTCTACAACCCTCTTGTGTCAATATCAAGTTTTGATTCAATTTTGAATTTGGGAATTTTCGGATTTTCATTCCTCTTTGTGTAAAACTTACATGCAATGGTTGATTATTGGTAATAGGGATGATTCTCGGTGAGATCCATCATTTTGGGCTCATCCGAGAAGAACCCGACCATCAACAATGATCTTAGTAAGTTGATTGTCTTGTATGTATACATGTAAGGCTTGATTGTGTGTATTTTGGCTATTTTGAGTAGTAAAAGTAATTGCATGTCTTTGCTTTTGTGAAATTTGGTGATTTTAGTAAAAGTTTGATAATGGGTTTTAATTCTTTTTAGCATGTGATTGATATTTGAAGTTGGATAATTGGTAATTTTGTTTATGTTTGATTGCATGTTGATTTTATAGTAAGATTCAAATATGGGTAGTTTTTAATTTTGTAATTGATGTTGTGATTTGATCTTGATGTATGTTGTGAATTGATTATGGCTTAAAGATGGGAGTTAAGGTGGAAGGAGAAGTGAGGATGAGAAAGGAGAGAGGGGAGCCGAGAGAGGGAGGGAGGCCGAGAGAGGTGAGGGAGAGAGATTGAGGGAGCCGAGAGGAAGAGATGGTGAGAAAGATCGAGGGAGTAAGGAAACGAGAGTTGGATTCTTAAAATATGATTTCGTGTGTGTGATTTAAAATATGATTTTGAGTGAGTAGATGGGTGATCTTTCAAAGTGTGTTTGTGTGTGTGAGTTCTTTTTAAAACTATGTTCTTGAGGAGATTTTCACAAAGGGAGTGTTTCATTTTTGTAAAATATATTTCGTGTAAGCGTGTCTTGTTTTAAAAATTATATTTTTAAGTGTGAGTGCTTCTTTCAAAAATATATGGTGTGTGTGAGTATGTCTTTTTCTAAATGGTGTGTTCTTGTGTGAGAAAGGTGAGTATGAGAGATGGAAGGATATGAGTGTGTGTTGTTCAAGTGCGTGTGTTTAGGTGTGTTTAGTTTTGGTTTAGGCCAAGAGGCCGAGAGAGTGAAGGGATAGAGAGAGAGGCCGAGAAGAGAGAAATAAAGAGGGGGAGAAGGAAGTAGAGCGGAGAAGATTGGTTGAGTTGGTGGCGTCGTATAGTAGTTTGTTAATTGATGATCTTATGTGGTATACATGGTCAATTATGTGTTAGTTGCTTAATTGTATTTTAATTGGTATAAGACGTCGCTATGATGTAATTTGAATAATTACATATGTGTTGAACCAATATGGTTGTCTTTAATTAGAATTAGCATTGTTATAGTAACTTGAATCTAGACTTGGTTAGTCAACTATAAATTGGTCGTAAGTTGTTAGGTATTGGTTAACTAAACATGTTGTGAGTATAAGTGGCTTTATGTGATCAAGTGTTATTTATGGTCAAAAGGAACTAGATAGAAATGTTAGAAGTCTTTATCTTGAGGCCTTTCATCAATATGTTGAGGAAAGTCATGTGACGTCATATGGTACGTGTTAAATGATTAAAGGTCGGTTATGTCGTAAAGGTTGAATGTGTTGAAAGTCTATATGGTCATTTTGACTAGAATTGTTGATGTCATTAAGCAAATATGTGTTAAGTGACTACATGTCTATGTGTTAATTAAAGTTGTGAAGACACTATGTGCTTCTTGATTGTATATATATATATATATATAAGTACATGTGATTGTAAGACGATGGGGTAGAAGTACTTAGAGTTACGTAAACAAAGCTGAGGTACTAAGTGATAAAGACTAAGACAATATTATACCTTTATATAGGTACAAGTAGGAGGCCAGGAAAGGAGCCCGTGTATGTAAAGTCAGAGTGGTGTACAAGTTATTGAGTTAGTATCGGCTTTTGAGGCAAGTGTCTATTCCCTCCACTTATTATTCAAGTGGTAGTTTTCTTAAATTATGATGTGAATGTTACCTTTGAATTCTATTGCAAGTATACGTTAAACTCTTACTTGTCCTTTATTTATCATTATGAAATCGATTTCCATACCATGTTACTGTGTTCTTTTTCACCTTACTCTATATAAAAACCTACCATTGTTCCTTTACCTTTGCTTTGTTCATATAAGCCTCTTTCCTTGACTTATACTTTGTTGACCTCTGTTAACTTTTGAATACCCGGAGCATACTTATTCCTTTGTTCACTTACTTACCATGCCTTTCAATTGTTCATTCTTTAAGCCCCTGCAATAAAATCTTGAAATAGCCTATGCCCTGAAATGAATATCGGAAATGTTAAAAGCCTCTTGTTCATTTAATCCTTTTGAATTACTCATGAATGGAACAAACTTTGGCCGTGGCGGCGGTCCTGGTTACTTATGTATGTATTTTAAGGCCAATGTGTCCTATGGATCCTGAATGTTAGGACCTTGTGAAAACATGGTCTGGAGCTTTATGTGGCTGATCACCCGTATAGCTCGTACCGTCTTATCGGAAGTTCCAATTCAATTGCTTAATCTTATTCTTTGAATAGAAATGTATATCTTCAAACTTGTTACCATTTGAATATCATTTGATTACCAATTGATTACCATTCGATTATTAATGAATTTCTAGTTGATGGATTTATCAAATGAAAACTGCTTACATTGATTTCACTTGCTGGGCAATTTTTGACTCACTCTTGTTTTTATTATTCCCTAACCTTTCAGTTAGGAATGGAGTATGCCGTTTTCGAGTAACCGCTAAGAGGACAGTGAGAAGGCCTGATACGAGAATTTAGGCTCCATGTTGCCAGACAGATAGAATTCATGTTAGTTCTCACCAATAGTTAGATGGTGGCTTATGGTTTGTAATAAAACTGAATTAGATGTTGTAATAAACTTTGATATTTTCGATTTTTGTTTCATACCATAACCTGTGATCGATCCTTTGTTGAGGGGTCATCTGTATAATTATGTTTTATTCAGAGCGATAGTGGCACCAAATCTTGACCCCAGATTTGGGGCGTCACAGATGGTGTCATTGTCACTGTGTGTGATCCCTGTGCTACCCCAGATAGTTTAGACCTGTTCTCCTTTCATAGGCCTTGGATGTATCTGTGGGGCTTCTAGTGTCCCTATCCCTCTTGTGTTGTGTCCCTGGTTGGGGACTATTTTCAATAGTATCATCCTTTTGGGAGGATGCCACTAGGGATGTGATGGATTCCTTTTCAACCACTGCATCTTTTTGAGAAGATACAGGGTGACTAGGCTGGGACACACTTATCTCACCCTCCTTATTCTTGTGGTTTCTTTGATGTTCACCCATTCCCTCACCACTTACTACCTCTTTTACACTCCCCTCAAGGGTTTGGGTAGTTTTTAAAACAGGTGCCTTTTGAGAAGCACCTGAGGTTGGCTTTCTGGATTTTAATTTAGGAATTCTAGAGGCGGCCACTTGGGTAGGAGGCTTTTGGACAGTTCCAGCCTCCATGGTGGCACTGGAAATCAAAGAAGTGACAATAGAGGTAGGAACAGTTGAGGAGATTACCTGATTCACCTGTGCCTCTTGAGCTGCATTGAAAATTGGTGGATACACCAATTGAACCTCCTTGTTGTGGTTCATCCTATTCAAGTCCTCAAAGACTCTCTTATTTTGAACCCAACACTCCTTGGAGTTTACAGGGAATTGAATCACCAGGTTACCTTCTACATGGTTAGCTAGCAACATGAAAAATCTAGCATAATAAATATTCTTACTTCTAGATGATTTATTCCCTAATTTAGCACCTAGTTCATAAAGAATTAGGGATCCTAGGTTATAAAAGTCATCACTTAGAAGCATATAAGAAATATCAAGCATAGAGAAAGTAACTACATCCTAGTTGTTAATATTACCAGAGAAAACCTTAAGAAAGAAATCAAAGAAAAAGCTCCATTCTTTGACCATGCCTTTTCTCTGAATCTTACTTAAGTTATCCGTATGTAAGGCATAGTTTATCAGATTTAGCATGTTAATCACATCAGTATCACTATGTTTTTCTAACCTATTGTTTTCAGGCAAATTTAAGCAAGCAGTAATAACATCACTGTTAATCACATATTCCTTACCTTGAAGAGAAAAGGTATTGGTAGCATTGACAAAATCAAACACAACTGATTCCCAGATTGCTTCAATTACCTCAAAGTATAGTTTGGGGGCTTCAAATATTGCTTTTGAGAGCTTGCAGTTCTGGAGAAACCTCATCATAGTGTGATATGATGCGTTCTTCTCTTCGAAGTCCACCAGAGATGTGAAGTTGTTCTTCTCGTGTGTGAAACCAGTGAGAGACATAGTCTTGTTGGTTGGTGCCATTAATGTAAGCTTTGAATTTACAGAGAGAGATTTTTGCTTTGAGAGAGAAGATGATTTCTTGCCTTAGAGAATTTTGGAAAATGATAGAAAAAGATTAACTGAGAGTAAAATTCAATTTATACTCCCCCAAAATAATTCACTAATAAAACCAGAATAATTGAAAGAAATTATCTGATTGAGCAAGAAAGTAACCGTTTAAAAGTAATGGATTGAAAAGTAAGCCACGAATTCACGAATTTACTGTAATTACATAAACGTACTGTACGCATGTAACTACGGATAAGATTGTGACTTTAATGGTTACGATTAAACTAAACTATCTACGGATAGGATTTTACCTTTTGGGATTTGATATCCATAGAGGTGTAAAATGGTATCCGTAGACAAAGAAAATCCAGTGTCAGAGATGACCATCAACGGATAAGGATATCCGTAGAGGGATAAATTTTGACTTAGACAAAATTCTTCTTTTTCAGAGAGTTTTAATTCTCATTAAAATCATGTTGACACCGACTACATTACAAATTATCAGACATTTAAAAGAATTAAGAGAAGTTAAGCATACCTAGCTCACTTACCAACCTTGAGAATGTTGATTCATCAAGTGGCTTGGTAAAAATGTCTGCAATTTGATGCTCACTTGGAACAAAATGAAGTTCCACAGTACCATTCATCACATGTTCCCTGATGAAGTGATATTTTATGTCAATGTGCTTGGTCCTTGAGTGTTGCACTGAATTCTCAGTTATGGCAATTGCACTAGTGTTGTCACAGAATATTGGAATCTTATTAACTGTTAGACCATAGTCTATTAGTTAATTTTTCATCCAAAGTATCTATGCACAATAACTTCCAACAACAATATATTCTGCCTCAACCGTAGAAGTGGAGACATAATTTTGCTTTTTACTGAACCATGAAAAAAGCTTGTTTCCTAGAAATTGACAGGTGTCTGTTGTACTTTTTCTGTCAATCTTGCAACCTGCATAGTCTGCATCTGAATAACCAATTAGATCAAAGCTGGATTCTCTAGGGTACCAAATGCCAAGTTTTGGTGTTCCCTTGAGATATCTGAAAATCCTCTTGATAGCAATTAAGTGAGACTCTCTAGGATAAGCCTGAAATCTAGCACATAGACATGTAGCAAACATAATATCAGGTCTACTAGCTGTTAAATATAAAAGTGAGCCCACCATGCCTCTCTAGCTTGAAATGTCCACACATTTTTCCTTATTATTCAATTCAAGCTTAGTGGCAGTTGGCATGGGTGTTTTAGCAGGGGAGCAATCCATTAGATCAAACTTTTTTAATAGATCAAAGATGTATTTAGTTTGACTAATGAAGATTCCTTATTTCACTTTCTTAACTTGTAAGCCAAGGAAATAGGTAAGTTCACCCATCATGCTCATTTCATATTTACTTTGCATAAGTTTGGCAAACCTTTTGTAAAGCTTCTCATATGTAGACCTAAAGATTATGTCATCTACATAAATTTGAACAAGTATGCTAAAGCCATTAACATTTCTAAAGAAAAGAGTTTTGTCAACAGTACCTCTAGTGGAGTGATTATCTAAAAGAAACTGTGAGAAAGTGTCATACCAGGCTCTAGGTGCTTGCTTCAGTCCATAGAGTGCCTTGAGTAGGAAGTAGACAAATTCTGGATGATTTGGATCTTCAAAACCAGGAGGTTGACTGACATACACCTCCTCTTCCAGTTCCCCATTCAAGAAGGCACTCTTGACATCCATTTGATAGACCTTGAAATTGGCATGGGCTGCATAGGCTAGAAATATCCTTATTTCTTCCAATCTAGCAACAGCAGCAAATGTTTCATCATAGTCTATTCCTTCTTCTTGGGAATAGCCCTTAGCAACCAATCTATCTTTGTTCCTTGTGATAATGCCATTTTCATCCATCTTGTTTCTGAATACCCACTTTGTACCTATAACACTTCTGTCTTTAGGTTTGGGTACCAGCTTCCATACTTTGTTTCTTTCAAATTGGTTTAGCTCTTCTTGCATTGCTAATACCCAAATTGGATCTAAAAGAGCATCCTCAACTTTTGTTGGTTCTTCCTGAGAAAGAAAGCTGTTGTATAAACATTCATCTTGAGTAGCTCTTCTAGTTTGGACATTTGAGGATGCATCACCAATGATCAGTTCAAATGGGTGATCCCTTGTCCATTTTCTTCTTGTTACAGGTGTAGGTCTTGAAGACACAACATCATTTTCATAAGCATGATCATGTGATGTTGATCCTTGACTCAGAGAAACTCCCCCTAAGTTTATTGGGATGGTGACTCTGTGTTGTGATCCACCTACGGATGCTCCATTTTGGCTTCCTACGGATGCTCCATTTTAGCTTCCTACAGATGCTCCATTTGTCCCTTCTATGGATGGCTCATTTGAACTTGAGTTATCCATATTTGAAATTATCACTCTTGGAGGGACTGGTTCATCCACATAATCATTGTCTTCATCATCATAAAATAGACCTTCCACCTCATTCTCAAACCTGAGAGTTTCATGAAAAACCTCATAAGTGAGACCTTGAATTCTGGCATCATCAAAAACAACATGTATAGATTCCATAACAATGTTGATTCTGTGATTGAAAACCCTGTAGGCTTTTCCAGCTGCATATCCCACAAAAGCGGCTTCATCTGCTTTTGACTCAAATTTTCCAAGATGTTCACCTTGGTTTCTCAATACAAAACATTTGCAACCAAACACATGTAGAAAATTCAAGGATGGTTTCCTTCCTTTGAGCAGATGATATGGAGTCATCCCTTTTGTTTGATTGATCAAAGAGATGTTTTGAGTGAAACATGCAGTGTTAACTGCTTTAGCCCAAAAATAAGTGGGCAACTTTGATTCTCCTAGCATTGTTCTTGCAGCCTCAATTAGAGTTCTATTTTTCCTTTCCACCACTCCATTTTGTTGTGGTGTTCAAGCTGCAGAAAACTCATGAATGATTCCATTCTCCTCACAAAACATCCTCATTGTTGAATTCTTGAACTCAGTGCCATTGTCACTCATGATTCTTCTTACTTTGAGATCAGGATGATTGTTAGCAGCCTTGATGTGATTAATTATGATTTCACTTGCCTCATCTTTGGAGTGCAGAAAGTATGTCCATGTAAATTTAGAAAAATCATCCACAATCACAAGGAAGTATCTTTTCTTTGAAATTGACATGACATTTACTAGTCCAAATAAATCCATGTGTAACAGCTGTAGAGGTTGCTCAATTGATGAGTCCAGCTTGCTTTTGAAAGAAATCTTCTTTTGCTTTCCTTTCTGACAAGCATCACAAAGTCCATCCTTGGAAAATTCCAACTAAGGAAGTCCTCTAACTAGGTCTCTTCTTACCAGATCATTCATAGACTTGAAGTTCAAATGTGATAGTCTTTTATGCCATAGCCAACTCTCATCCTTACTTGCTTTACTCAAAAGACAAGTGATAGAATCTGAACTTGTTGAGATGAAGTCAGCTATATACACATTACCTCTTCTGTATCCAGTCAATACCACATTGTTGTTTTCTTTGTTGGAAACAACACATGCTCCTTGATTGAATGAAACTGAGAAACCTTTATCACACAGTTGACTAATACTCAGTAAATTGTGCTTAAGTCCATCAACTAGTGCTACTTCATCAATGATGAAATTTTCCTTTGTAATCAAGCCATATCCCTTAGTGTAACATTTGTTGTCATCTCCAAAGGTAATGCTAGGGCCAGCTTTCTCCACAAACTCTGTGAGCAGGACAGAATCTCCAGTCATGTGCCTAGAACATCCACTTTCTAAGTACCATAGATTCTTTCTGTATCCCTGCACACAACAAAACCAAATCAAGTTGATTTTGGTACCCAAGTTTCCTTGGGTCCTTTCCTGTTAGCTTTAACTTTGCCTTTCTTGTCATTTTGCACCTTAATCTCAGGTTGAGTTAAATCAACCTTGACCCTGGGTGTTGACCTCTGAGAGACAACATGCTGATGATGTCCATATGCATACATGTTTGATGCAGGTATTTGAGAATTCTGTGCATATATAGTGTTCATTTGTGGCATGCTCCATGTCATTTGTTTGTGAATGCATTCATATAAGGATTTGAAACAAATGGCATGTTGGCATACAAATTTGATGCATGATCAGTATGAGCAAACATGTTATGCATAGCAGGCATAGGCATATTGGGTACAGACATTGGCATTTGAACATATGAAATTTTAACAGTTTTACAATTGGTAGATAAATGATTAACACTACCACACTTTACACAAGTTTTCCTAGGAGCATACTTGTCAGGTGTATAGTTGTTATGCTTGTAAATCCCTACCTTACCATTTCTGTTCTTTTTCTTTTTCACCTCAGCCTTGACCTCTATATTTTCTAACTTGCCCTTCAATTGCTTGTTGGACAAGTGACCTATATTGACATCCTTAGCTTTGGTTTTGCTACACTCTCCCTGAACAAAATTTTTGCCGGTTGGACCATACTTTTTGTTCAGCTTCTCAAGTTTTTCTTGACTAACATTAGATGTGCACTTCTTTGGACAAGTCACATCCGTAAAGGTGTTACCCATCAACGGATGCTTACTATCCGTAGAGGTATTACCCTTCAACGGATGCTCACTATCCGTAGATGTGTCATCTCCTAGATTCTCAACATCTAGTTTCTTTTTATCATTTCTTACTGATTCCTTGTAGAATGTATCCACACCTTGAGGCTTAATAATGTTTGTGGCAACATTCCTGGAATCAGTCCATCTAGCTATTGTTTCCTATTCTTTAGCTAGCTGTGCTTTGAGAATTTCTTCTCTTTTCATCACAGTCAGCAAATCATCCTTGGCAACTTGACACTCTACTCTCATTTTCTCAAACTCAATAAATTGAGTTTCCAGAACTGCATTCCTATCACTTAGAAACTGATTAGCATCTTTGATCCCGGTGTTTTCATTTGTAAGTGATTTAAGATAAATACGCATATGGTACAATTCAGTGGACATGTCATTAATTGCACTGTTGCATTCCTCAGTAGAAAGCTCAGAGAGATTGGTGGTAATTACCTGATTGGATGATGAACTAGCCTCCTGATCACTTGAATCAGCCATCAGTGCAAGGTTCACAAATTCAGTGTCCTCCTCAGAATCATTCCCATCTTCAGCCCAATTGTAGTCCTGTGTTATGAGTGCACTACCCTTTTGCTTGAGAAGATCAAAGTATTTCTTTTTGTAATCAACAGGCTCAAACTTCCTGTCACTCTTGTCAGCTTTTCGTTTTCTGCATTCATTGGCAAAGTGACCTCCCATTCCATAATTGAAACATTTAAATTTGGACCTCTCAACAAAGTTCTTGTTTGATTGAGAGTCCTTTCTGAATGGTTTGGACACATCAGGGTTTCTCTTGAACTTGATCTTTGAGAATTTTCTTGACTAGAAAAGCTAAATGTTCATCTAGCTCATCCATTTCCTCTTGATTGGAGGGCTCACTTTCTTCAATCATCTTTCATTTGCACTTTCTTGATTCAGCTCTACCTTCACAAGCACTTTGGCTTGGTGTAGTTTCAACAGCTTCTTCTTTCATGTCCTCAGCCTTTTCAACACTTGCTACTAAAGCAACAGATCCAGTTTTCATTTGGACCTTCTCAATTTCTTCATCCTGCTCCATTTCCAGCTCATATGTTTTTAGGGTTCCATACAGCCTCTCAAGAGTAAAGTCATTGTACTCTTGAGTGTTTCTCAAGGAAACAGTCATAGGCTTCCACTCCTTTGGCAAGGCTCTGAGAAATTTAAGATTTAAATCTTTAATTTGATACACTCTTCCATACAACTTCAATCCATTCAGCAATTTTTTAAATCTACTAAAAGTATCATTCAAAGATTCTCCACTCTTGAAGTGAAAGTGTTCATACTGTTGTATGAGGAGCTGCATCTTGTTTTCACTTACCTGCTCAGTCCCTTCACAGATGGTTTGGACAGTGTCCCAAATCTCATTTGATGTAGAACAATTAATAACATTGTCAAACATGTCAGAATCAAGACCATTGAACAAGATATTCATGGCCTTCTTGTCTTTATGCATTGCAATGTGATCCTCAGGAGTCCAATCTGAAGGCAACTTTGGAATGGTGCTTGGAGCTCCTGCAGGTGTTTGAGCTATTGACGGGTTTGGCTTCATTGGTACATGAGGGCCATGAGCTATGCAATCTACATAACCTTCATCCATAGACATTAGATGTAGTCGCATTTTTACTTTCCAGTGAAAGTAATTTTCTCTATCAAGAACTAGTATTTTAACTCCATAATCCTTCTGACCCATGATTCTGATGTCTTTAGATCTTTAAACTTCTTGTGTGTTAGAAGCTTGCTCTGATACCAATTGTTATTCCCAGACAATGAATCAAGATTGTAGAAGGGGGGTTTGAATACAATCTTTAAAATTTCTTCAGTTCTTGACAGCAGAAATATGAAAGTAAAAATTAAGAACAGAAAAAAAAACAAGATAAAATCTGTTAGGTCCCGATAAGTTTGTAGAAGGGGGGGTTGAATACAAACTATACCGTTTTATCGAATTTGTTCGTTTTAGGATTAAACAATTCAAGAACAAATTATGGCGGAATTAAATGAAACAAAATTCAAGTTAAGTATAACTTATATTAAACTTGAAAGGTGTTACAAATATGGTACTGATTACAAGATTGAATCTCAAACTAATTAAAACAAATCTAGAATAAATTCGACATGAATTTATCTATTTTTGTAATAAAAAAGATATAACAATAAACGATAGTTCGAGATACGTTCTAGGGATAAAGATCCGCTAGATAGTCAAAGCAGTACAAGTAAATGATTTCTAGTGGTTTGAATTTAACACTTGATTACTAGAAATGATTTACTGATGAAAAATGTCCACGGCAATTTTTTGTAAGTTCTTGACAGGAACTTTTCTTAAGAATGAAATGTTAAGTCCTGAAGAAGTTGTCTTGATCTTCTTTTTTATATCTTAATCCACTTGGTAATCAACTTGACAACTGCTCGTGCATTTCTATTGGAATGACTATCATAATAGTCTAGAATGACTATTAAAAAAGTCTGGAATGACTATCCTTTTAACCTGGAATGACTATCAGAATTAAAGGAATTAATTTAGAATTACTTTGAAATGAACTATGATGACTGTCGGGATGACTATCATTTGATAGTCATTCCAGTTCATTTTTAATGTAAAATGACTTGGAATGACTATCGGGATGACTATCTTGATAGTCATTCTAGTTCATTTTATTTTAGAAATTCTAATATAATTCTAATTCTATTTTAAATTAATTCTAATAATTAATTTATTTCATAAATTAATTTTGATGAATTAATTTATTCAATAAATTAATTAATATATTTATTTGTTAAATTAATTCTGAAGAATTAATTTAATCAATAAATTAATAACTAATTTAAAAGATAATTTATATTCATTCATGATAGCATAAATAATCCTTGAACCACTTGAACTTGATGAAGAATTTCCACTGTATGAAGTTGACACTTCATGTATTGTCCGGTTCATAAGTGACTAACTGCAATGTCTGTTCTTCACCTTGACTTTAAGCTGTGGTCCATTAGCTGCTTTTGACTTTGGTCAACCATTGTAACCTGTACATTTGCTGTCACACATCTGAAATCTCCGTCACTTTAATAAATCCACTTCCTTGAGTACTTCACTGAGGCTTGATCAAATAATTGAACTTCTTTCAATGTAGTAATACTTCAAGTCTGTAGGATGACTTTAATCTTCATTCTTTTGACTGATAGGATCTTCTGAGATTCCTGTGAGGCTGTGACAATTGAATTATTACCTACTTATTACAAACTTGTTTAAGTTGAGTTGTATCCTCGATGTCAACAAATAGGCCTATACATATGTCTTTCAATCTCCCCCTATTTGTTTGTTAGAGAATAACAAGAAAATACCTAGAGGATAACTCAACTAAATAAACAAGTAAAAATAAGACTTTAAAAGCTAAGTAAATAATAAATTAAAGTTCTGGATTTCATTAAACATTTTTCAGATTCAAACATTAAAGATAAATACAAGATAGATGTTCCTCTAGACTGAACATGTGTATACATTGATCCTATCTTGATTTACCTAACCTATAAACATTTAACATTTACAAAACAGAGCTAATGATCACAATTCTTGATCACTCATTTATCCTTCCTCCATAGCATCTAGCAAGTCTTTGTCCAGGACACGATCACTTTCAGTTGTGAGATTTGTTGGTCTGGCTGGTTTAGTTGTGACTTTCTTCAATCTATTCTTCAACTGATGATACCTTTTTATGTTGGAAATAAAATAGTCTTGAATGATGTCAGCAACTTCAGTCTTTTCTTCTGAAGCAAATCCAGTAGTCCTTAGCATATTTTCCAGCTTGATCAGATGCATTGCAGGGTAGACTTTTAAAGAAACAGGATCCATTCCACAGGTTTGAAGTGCTCTTCCGTTGTAAAATTTGACTTTAAATGGAACACTAGCAACCTGAGGACTGACCCTTATAGCAAACTCTTTGAGTTGCTCATGCATCAGTATATTCAAATAAGAATCTCCTTTCACTCTGCTCATGAGAATCCAAAGCTCTGACAATGATCTACTTGCAAAGCAATCCAGAGAAACAGTGATAGTTCCCATGCTTTGACAAGATACATAGATGATCATTTCATTTCTGACTCTGTCAAATCCAGTGGTAATTCTTAAGATTTCTTCTTGTAAGGCCTTCATGTACACTGAATTATCCGGATTGACAGTCATGAATCTTTGAAGAAGGTTGATAAACTCCCCATCATTGTTTGATCCTTTCTAAGGGAGTGCAAACATTTCTTTTACTTTTGACCATTTCTCACCCTTCTTCAGTCTGATGTCCAGCTTCCGGTCTTTGACTTCCAAGCTATGAAGACGTTGTTTCTCTTAATGCTCAGCTCTTTGAATTTGTAGCTTTTCAGATATGATCTGAGAGACCTTAGCATTCTCATCTTTCTTCCTCCTTATCTCCTCCTGTTGCTTCTTCAGTTCTTCCTCAAAAGCAAGATCAAGGTTGAATAGATCATCTTGATCATCCCATTCATCAAAGTCAACTTCCTTCTCAACCTCCACCTCACCAAAGATGTCTTCACTATTAAATTGAAGATCTTCATCATTAAGTGCATCTTGGAAGTAGAAATCATCTTGAAGTAGCTTTCCCTTTCCCTTGTCCTTCTGAATTCCAGAACCAGAAGCTCCTTGTACATCTTCTCCTTTCTTCTCCTTCTCCTTATTCTCCCCCTTAGTTGAGGAATTCTCTACAGATTTGACTTTATCAGCCTTAGGATCTTCCTTCTTACTCATTTCCTCTCCTTTATCTCCTCCTTCATCCTTTCCATCATCATCCTCATCATCATCATCATCACCCTCAAAGAATTTCTTTTATTCAGCATTGGCTTGATGTGAGTTCTTGATCATGTAGTATAGATGCTTCATGCCTTCATTCATATGCTCCATCCCTCATTCAATCTTTGCAAACCTTTGATCATTGAACCATTAATTTTCATCAATAGTCTGCTGAATGTAGTCCACTTGAGTAGAAATGGAAGCAATCTGCTTGACACACTCTGTTATCTCAACATTTGAATTTGTAAGTTCAGAGATATCTGAAGCCACTAATGTTAGGAATATGTTGTTCTTGATGATAATTATAAAAACACTTAGTAGATTTTGTATTAAGTCAATTTTGTAACTGTCAACGGATTGGTATGCTTTGCAGCTTCCGTTGACAGGTAGCTCATCAACGAAATGAGTGATGTAGCAATTGCATTGTACAATACTTCACAGTTTGATATGCATTTTGTTGTAGGTATTAGATAGGTTTTCTAAGTCATGTTGACTAAGTATTAGATAGGCAAAATAGGTTGGTTAAGTGTAAATATATTGTGCCTTGTAATTTTGCCTAAGTGAAGACATGTCAACGGAATGAAGATTACTCTATCAACGGAATGTAGATCACACCATCAACGGAATGTAGATCACACCATCAACGGAATGAAGAATAAAGCTATCAACAAAACACATCTTCCTGCTATCAACGAATCATTATCACTTTTCTGAATAGTTGACAAAGTGATAGTGATAGTTTTCTGACAGATCAAAATGGTCACTGGAAATAAGGAAGCATTCCAATTCCCAATCAAGTTCTTGAGTGTGATCATAATAAGTATGAAGACAAAAGCCAAGATCTTCAAGGGCCATTGGACAAAAGGAATGAAAAGCAAGCTACTGGAGGTTACCTTTAGATTAATTTAGAGTAGCCAAAAATAGCATTGTAAACTTGGGTTATATAACCAAGTGTAGCAGTTCATTTTAACATAAGTGAGTGAGATAAAAATAGTTTGTATTAGCTTCTTTAAAAGAGCACTCTCACTCCAAATCAGGAACTGAGCAGTTGTGATACTTTTGTAACACAGATTATTTCCGCAATAAAATTATCTCAGTTGGATCCTCAAAACATCCAACTGAAATTTTATACTTGTTTGTGTTTTTATTTTCAGTACTGTTTTATTTGAAAGATTGTTTTAAGTTTTGAGAAATATCTAGAATTATATTCAACCCCCCATTCTACAATTCTGTTAGGCTATTTGGGATTAACAATTGGTATCAGAGAAAGCTTCTAACATACAAGAAGTTTAAAGATCAAGGCCAAAACAGTAACCATGGTGAAGAAGGATGCAGGTGTAAAGATACCAGTTCTAGATAAGGATAATTACTTTCACTGGAAAGTAAAAATGCATCTACATATCATGTCTATGGATGAGAGATATGTAGACTGCATTGAGAAAGGTCCACACGTTCCCATGAAGTTTGCATCTAGAGTTGGACTGCCAGATGATGCTGAAGATGTAGAAATTCCAAAACTTGTCTCAGAATGGACTGTTGAAGATGTTGCAGAAGTCCATAAAGATAAGAGAACCATGAACATTTTGTTTAATGGTTTAGAGCAAGAGATGTTTGACAATGTCATAAACTTTACAACTTCTAAAGAAGTATGGGACACTGTTAGAACACCCTGTGAAGGAACTGAGCAAGTTAGGGAGAACAAAATGCAACTCCTCATACAACAATATGAGCACTTTCATTTCAAAGCTGGTGAAACCCTAAATGACACGTTTAGTAGGTTTCAAAAGCTTTTGAATGGATTAAAGTTGTATGGGAGGATCTATCAAACCAAGGATTCAAACCTCAAATTTCTAAGAGCTCTTCCAAAAGATTGGAAGCCTATGACTGTTTCTCTGAGAAACACTTAAGAGTACAAAGACTACACTCTTGAAAGGCTTTATGGAACCTTAAAGACATATGAGCTGGAAATGGAGCAAGATGAAGAAATTGAGAAGGTACAAAAGAAAGGTGGATCTATTGCATTGATTGCATCTGTGAACCAACTGGAAGATGACATTGAAGAAACTGCAAAAGCCACAACTAGTCGAGCTAGTTGTAGGAGTGATGTTAGCAAGGGTAAAGGCAAGATGACAGAAGAAGAACAAGAACCAGCCAACTTGGATGACTTAGATGAGATTGATGAACACATTGCTTTTCTTTCAAGGAAATTCTCTAAGTTCAAATTCAAGAGGAACTCAGAAGCAAGGCCACCAAGGAGAGACTTTCAACCTAGCAAAAATAATTGGATTGAAAAGTCTAAGTCTAAATGTTTCAACTGTGGAATGATTGGTCACTTTGCTGGAGATTGCAGAAAGCCCAAAGTTGAGAAGGGCAACAGGAAATTTGAGCCTGTTGATTATAAAAAGAAATACTTTGAACTTCTCAAGAAGAAAGAAAAAGCTTTCATGTCTCAGGAGTACGATTGGGCTGGTAATGGTGAAGATTCAGATGATGATGTTGAGTATGTCAACTTGGCTCTAATGGCTAACAATCATGAGCAGGAAGTAAGTTCCTCTAGCTACCAGGTAACAACTACTATTCCTTCTGAGCTTTCTAAAGAGGAATGCAATAGTACAATTAATGAAATGTCTACTGTATTGTATAATTTGCGTGTTACTCTTAAATCACTTACCAAAGAGAACTCAAGAATTAAAGAGACTAATTTGTTCTTAAGTGATAGAAATGCCATGCTGGAAGCACAACTCATTGAGTTTGAGAAAATGAGGTGTGTTAGTAGGGATGCTAAGCTGGAACTTGAGAAAGTGTTAAAAAGGGAAGAGATTCTTAAAACACAACTAGAAATAGAACATAGATTGATTGCAAAATGGAAAGATTCCAGGAATGTTGCTAGCAACATCATTAATGTTCAAGGTATGGAATCTTTCTGTGAGCAATCATGGAAAAAGAACAAAGAGAAGCTAGGGTATGCTGTTGAAACCTTAGAATCAGAATCAGAGTCAACAAACAACAATGATCATTCATTGAAGGTTGATATGTCAACGGAATGCAAGCTTCCATTGACAGATGAACCATCAACGGATCATGTTGTTCCGTTGACAGAGGAAAAGAAAGAAGAACTCACTAGACTTAATAACAAGTATTGTCCTGTCACCAAGAACTTTGTTCAAGGTGAGTCTAGTAAATCAAAGAAAGTTGAGAAGCCTGTTGAGAGAGCTAATGTAGGTCACTTGTCTAACAAGTAATTGAAAGACAAGTTAGAGAAAATTCAAGTTGAGGTTAAGGGCAATAAAAAGAATAACAGAAATGGCAAAGTAGGGATTAACAAACATAACAATTACACACCTGATAAGTATGCTCCTAGAAAAACATGTGTTAATTGTGGTAGTGTTAGTCATTTATCTGCTAATTGCAAATCTGTTAAGAAGCCTACTAATGTGAAAATGCCTAAGCCTGCAATGAATGCCTCTATGCCTGCAATGCCTGTTATGCCTAATATGTTTGCTCCATATGCACAATTTCAAAATCCATATGCTAGCATGCCATTTGTGCCTAATCCATACATGAATATGTTTAATGTGCCACAAATGCCATGGAATGTGAATAACATTTTTGTTCCTCCAAATATGCTTCCTATGAATGAAAATGTGAGCAACCCTCAGAAATCAACACCAAAGACAAATGTTGATTTAACTCAATCTGAGCCCAAGGTGAAAAATGTTGTGAAGAGAAAATTAAAGGCTAACAAAACAGGACCCAAGGAAACTTGGGTACCAAAATCAACTTGATTTGGTTTTATTGTGTGCAGGGAGACAAGAGGAATCTTTGGTACTTGGATAGTGGTTGTTCAAGACGCATAACTGGTGATTCTACCCTGCTCATAGAGTTCTAGGAAAGCTGGCCCTTGTATTGCTTTTGGAGATGACAACAAAGGCTACACTAAGGGATATGGCTTGATTTCAAGAGAAAATGTCATCATTGATGAGGTTGCATTGGTGGATGGTCTAAAGCACAATTTGCTTAGCATCAGCCAACTTTGTGACAAAGGATTTTTAGTTACTTTTTCAAGAGAAGCCTGTGTTGTTTCTAAAGGTGGAGACAACAATGTGGTAATGAATGGATTCAGAAGAGGGAATGTGTACATTGCTGACTTTAGTAGCACAACTCCAGACACCATCACTTGTCTTTTCAGCAAGGCAAGCAAGGATGAAAGTTGGCTATGGCACAAGAAATTGTCTCATTTGAATTTCAAGGTTATGAATGACTTGGTAAGGAAAGATCTTGCTAGAGGAATTCCACAGGTGGAATTCTCCAAGGATGGTTTGTCTCATTTGGCCCTGTCAATGTCATGTCTATTTCAAAGAAGAAATATTGTCTTGTGATTGTTGATGATTTTTCTAGATTTACATGGACTTTCTTTTTGCACTCCAAAGATGAGGCAAGTGAAATCATTATCAATCACATCGAGATAGTAAACAATCATCCTGATTTCAATGTAAGAAGGATTAGGAGTGACAATGGGACAGAGTTCAAGAATTCAACTATGAAGATGTTTTGTGAAGAAAATGGTATTTTGCATGAATTTTCAGCTGCGAGGACACCACAGCAAAATGGTGTAGTTGAAAGGAAAAATAGAACACTCATTGAAGCTGCAAGGACAATGCTAGATGAATCAAAGTTACCAACTTATTTTTGGGCTGAGGCAGTTAACACAACTTGCTTCACTCAAAATATTTCTTTGATTAATCAAGCCAAGGGAATGACCCCTTATCAACTACTCAAAAGAAAGAAGCCACTATTGGATTTTCTTCATGTCTTTGGATGCAAGTGCTTTGTTCTGAGAAATCAAGCTGAGCATTTGGGGAAATTTGAAGCAAAGGCAGATGAAGCAATATTTGTGGGATATGCAGCAGGGAAATCTTACAGAGTCTATAATCTCAGAACCAACATTGTTATGGAATCTGTACATGTTGTTTTTGAGGATCTCAAAATTCAAGGTCTCTGTGATGAAGGTTTCCATGAAAGTCTTTCTTTTGAGAATAAGGAAGGAGATCAAGTGAATCATGTTAAGGCTATTGAAAAACAGCCTAAAGTTGTTGTGTCTAGCACAGATGAAAGCAGTAGTGAAGATGAAATTGCTGCATTAAGATTGAGAAGAATAGCTGCTAGCCGACCAATTGGTCATTCCGTTGACAATCATGGTGGAGGATTCGCTGACAGTAAAAATGAGCATTCCATTGACAGTCAAAATGGGCATTCCGTTGACAGTCATAGAAATGCTTCTAGGAGTGATCACTTAGGGACAACAAACTCAGAGGGAGTTTCTCAAGGACAAACATCTAATCAAGGCAATCATGATCATGAAGCTACATCTTCTAGAGCTAATCTACCTCCCTCAAGGAAATGGGCAAAAGATCATCCCTTTGAACTCATCATAGGTGATGTCTCTTCAAAAGTCCAAACTAGAAGAGCAACTCAAGAGGAATGTCTATATAGTAGCTTTCTGTCTCAAGATGAGCCAAAGAAAGTTGAGGATGCACTTCTAGATCCATATTGGGTTTTAGCTATGCAAGAAGAGCTAAACCAATTTGAGAGAAACAAAGTTTGGAAGCTGGTGCCTAGGCCTAAAAACAGGAGTGTTATAGGCACAAAATGGGTGTTCAGAAACAAGATGGATGAAAATGGCATAGTCACAAGGAACAAAGCTAGATTGGTTGCTAAAGGCTACTCACAGGAAGAGGGAATTGATTTTGATGAAACCTTTGCTCATGTTGCATGACTAGAAGCAATAAGAATTTTCCTAGCCTATGCAGCCCATGCCAATTTTATGGTCTATCAAATGGATGTGAAGAGTGCTTTTCTGAATGGGGAATTGGAAGAGGAGGTGTATGTGAGTCAACCTCCTGGTTTTGAAGATGATGATCTTCCAGAGTATGTGTACTTTCTCCTCAAAGCACTCTATGGTTTGAAACAAGCACCTAGAGCCTGGTATGACACACTTTCACAGTTCCTCCTTGAGAATCACTTCACTAGAGGTACTGTAGATAAAACTCTTTTTCATAGAATTGTGAATGGCTCTACTATACTTGTTCAAATTTATGTAGATGACATAATTTTTGGGTCTACAGATGAAAAACTTTGTCAAAAGTTTGCCAAGCTTCTGCAAAGTAAATATGAAATGAGCATGATGAGAGAATTAACTTATTTCCTTGGTGTAATATCCCCAAATTTTGTACTTATTTAAGAACCATTGATGAATAGTAACTTTTGTTAAAAAACCACTGATGAATAGTAACTTTTTCGTTTAGAAAGTTTTCAGACCACCCTATGTACGGGACGATATAATGAACTTTCAAAGTCGTATTAGTGATCTTCTATGTAAATGATTGAATGCAAAAGCTGTCAGAATCAGAAAAATAGCATTTTCTGTTTTCTCCAAAATTTCACCAATAACTGATGGATTAATCATTATTTGAAAATATTGGAGGATTTAAATTATCAATTCCATGGATATGGATTTAATAAAAGAATTAGTGATGTCAAGAACGTTTACGGTAAACTACTTCGATAGAACACTTAAGAAACCCTGCGAACATTCTACGAGATTAAGCGATGACGGAACAACGCGACACTTACAGGATTAAATATTGGCATGGAAGTAACATGTAACAAGATTAATCCAAGGAATGCAACAATTGTATCATCCATGTGAAAGGGAACAAACCAGTAAAGCTACTTTATCTCCAAACTCTCCCATTGTTTGACACATGTCCTGATGATGAGGCAAAAAGGCTATGACTCACCACATTACTACAAACTATCACATTTTCTATCAAAATCAACCAAGGAAGAAAAGAAAAACCCTCCCCCTTGAAGAACAAAATATTCGGCCATTTTGAACATCCAAAGATACTTTTTTCAAAGATCATCTTCCAAGCTTCCATAAATCATGATGTTGGATTCAAAAGTTTCCTAATTCCTAGACTAAGGTATGCTCTAATTCCTAGCTTCATCCATGGATTGTAACATGCTTGAATATTAGATCAAAGATGAGAGTGAATAGTGAAATGAATAGTAATCTTTTGTGTTCTTGATTTTGTTCTTAAAGATTAAGCTTGTTAAGGATAGTTTAAAGCTCAAGGAAGGATTATAAGCTATTGTGGGTGTTTATAAAGCATCAAGGAAGGTATAACTCTTGAAACCCTTGGTTATAATTTGATTTATATGGTTAGTTTTAAGTGTAGAATAGTTAGTATGATCATAAGAATGAATGATTGATTTTGATGAAAGTTTGACGTTGTTTTGATGGTGAACAAGTAGATGTTGGTTTTGACTATGGTTGATGATGATTATGGATTAGTAATTATGTTGAGGAATTGACTTGATGATTTGGTTGGAATGATCATGTAAAGTTTATGATTAAACTTTGGAATCATTAAAACATAGCCGTTATAATGCCCGATTTTCCTTAACCTTGTTTTGTTTCTGATGTTCGAACATAATAACTTCTGTCCAAGATCACCCCTGCCCATTATAGTGTAGGTCTTGTTTCAAGGTTCGTTTGGGTGCGAAGATCATGTGAATCCGATTTACGGTTTAGGAGAAACAAATATTTTAGTAAAGGATGTTTCGCGAAACCAAACTATACCACTTAGCCAACTTTGAGGCAATGATCCAACCCCTCAAGCGACTTATTAGAATGTGAAACTTTGTGTTAACATGATAGGTACGCTTAGAAAGACCCTCGAAAAGATTTCGTGTTAAAAGGATTTAATCTCTATTTTATAAAAATGCGTGAGCGAGCATGCGTGAGTGGAAGTTCTTAAAGAGTTAACTTGAAAATGAACTTGTTACTTGAGATAGTACGTACTTAGTGTCATGAAAGTGTTAAGTGATTAATCTCGGATATTTTGACTATGTATAGATCGCCGGATTAACCCGAGGCACACTACCCCTACCTCACTACCAGGCAAGTTTTCGAAACCTATGCTTACTGTTGTTGTGATAATAAACTGCTTTCATATATGATATGCAAATGAGTAGTATATATGTTTTATTCCCAAGTACATTGCGATATATAAATTGCATGCTTGTCTTCGAACTGCTATATATAGTGATACTCGAGGTTATGATTTGATTATGGGCTTCTAAGCTAGATATGGGATATTAGTTAGAAGCCAGCCCTAGGTAAAGGGCGTATGATTTTTATTCTTTAAACCGGAAGTAGTTATATTTTCTGTATATGTTAAAGATTATTTTTCCGATAAAGATATCAGGTAATTGTTATTCGATGATTATTTATTTAATGAATATTATTTTGAATATTCATTTAATCCTTATTTATTTAATGAATATTATTTTGAATATTCATTTAATCCTTATTTATTTAATGAATATTATTTTTGAATATTCGTTTAAGGTTTATTTATTTAATAAATATTATTCGATTATTTATTAAATACTTTTAACACGTTTTAAAATGAGTTATATTATTTAAAGTTTATCATCGACCTTCAATAATTACGAAGGATATTCTAAACTGTATTATTAATTATTTTAAATCAAGGGGAGGTTCCCAAACACTGTTTTTCCATTTAAATCTATCTTCTAAGAGGATTTAAATACTCGCTCAACTACCAAAAATATGGGGAACCTGATTTAAGTGACTGCTACTCATTTTAAACTCTCAACTCAAAACTGTCAGGGGACAGATATTTTCTCGGAGCAATTTAATTGCTGCAAGTCAAATGTTGTGTTACTACCTCAACGATCGAGGAGTAAATTGATGGAACAAGTCGATATCCATTAACAAGCAATAGCTTGGGAAATATTGGAGAATCTTCCTTTCCAACCTAGATATAACTACTTAGTGGAGTCGTATCAACAAGTATTACACTTGGGGAAAGAAGGACGATCTTTACGTTTCAGAGTCATGGATTTCATCTGAACTAGGAGCGGTATAAGAGGTCGAGTTGCGCCGACCCATCCATTTTTATTGCCCCAGATGGGCCGGGAGATCCAGAAAGGCGGTAGACAATGTCAGGCTGTCGTGTTCTTCCATGTTAGGCCGAATACACAATATATAATCAATATATGTATGAGAAGAACAATTAAGAACACTGTTTATGATCAATAAACTGAATTATATAAATAACTCTTCTCTCAGTGTTGTTAAAGAATCACAGAGAGCTGCTAGGTTACAAGAATAATGTATTCAGTATTCGCATCCCTTTTAGGGTTAACCTATCTGTGTTTATATAGTACACAGCTACATAATCAATCTCTAATTGATATCCTATAAATCAGCTATACAATTTATATCAATCTAGGATTGCTTCTGTCTTCTGTCCCGTTTATTTAGCTATCTCAATATATTCTGCTTCTTTCCATCTTCAGAATATATTGCTTCTAGAATCTTCATGTTAGCACCGACAGCTAAAATAAACTCTCATCCCGTCAGACTTTAAATAAACTCTGACTGGCTTCAAGTAAACTCTGATGAGTACCTGTTTCTTAAACACTGATAAAACAATCATTAGCAATTATATCTAACAATCTCCCCCAACTTGTGCATAATAAAGATGTACAAGTTAATAGATAATTGATGATGTCAAAACATATAACAAATGCAGTGTTTAAAATATAACAGAGTTTAACTTTAACTTAGAATAGAAAACTTTAAAAACTTACAGTCAGACTTTACTTAATCTCTTCAATATCAGGCACTGTCCTAAGATAATCGATGAGAAGCCTCCTTTCTGCTTTTGCTAGCTCATCCACCATAATTTCCTTCAACTCCTTAAGCTCTGGATCACTTTTCTCCAGTCTGGTAGATGGCAGCTCTCAGAGAATAAATGTTGTTCTTCCTCATTTCATTCCCTAGCCGGATAAAGTATGATTTGTCAGACTCTAAGTTGAACTCCAAGACTTTTATTCCCAGTGCTGTCTTGAACTTGGCACTGTTTCTCTTCATCTCAACAATCTTTCCATTAGCATCTCTGTACTTAGGAATATATGCACTTGAAACACCTCCTCCAAGCATAGCTTTTGTTTTCAGCATCCTTTCTCTTAGAACTAGAGCAGCATTTTGAGTACTTCTATTTTTGATTTTGAGAAGATATAGAACATACTCAAGCTCTTCCCATAGCTTCATTTGAACATCAGCTTCTCCTATTCTGTATACTCTTCCATCAGACATAAAGTATAACAGAAACTCTTTCTTTAACCCTTTGTGGTAAATCATCTGAACAGACACTAGTTTGTCAAGATTTTTTTGAGTAACCCCAACACCAGGTTCTGCCAGTGATGTTTGATCTAGAGGTCTGTTATTTATCCTTTTCTCTCTATGTGAACCTAAACCAGACTTATCATAAGATTCTTTTCCAAGTACTGTCCTGGTTTGAAGAAAATTCACAGATTCTAGCTTCAGAGTTTCAGGCAGTATAGGTCTTTTGAATCCTTGGAGTTGTGTAGATAATTGAGTTTGCACAACTTGAGCAACGTCAGAGGTTGTCACAACTTTAGAAGAATCATCAACTTGATCTTTGTCAGTGGTTGATTGATTTAGAACAGATTCAACTCTGCTTCCAAATCCTCAACTGTCACTTCACCATCATGCTCATCTAAAAACAGCTTGGCTGCAATCTCTTCATCAGTTATTGGATTAGCTGAAATCACTAGACTCTTAAGTCTTGAAGAAGATTGAGCATGAGTACCAGAACCAGTAGCACCAGAGTTTATCATATCAGAGTTTGTCTGTCTAGCAGAGTTTGACCTAAGTCTCCCTTGCTCTTGAGAAGATTTTGACCTTTGCTCTGCTCCTCTGCTTCCACCATCATTTGCATCATCCCTCAGTCTTAAGGTTGGAGTCCTTTTGCATTTGTCTTTAGAAACTCTCTCCCCCTTTTTGACATCATCAGGAATAAGCACTGATGTTAGCAACTCCAGTGAGGCAGCAATAGAATCTATCTTAGTAGATAGTTCAGCCTGATTGCTCTCAACATTTGTTAGCCTCTGCTTGATGGTTTCTTGATCCTTGATCAAAGATGAAAACTGAGCTCTGTCTTTCTTCAAAGCTAATTCTTTAAGAGCTATATCATTACTTAATCCAAGAACTACCTTGTGAGTCTCATCAAAGCGATTGTGCAATGATTTGACTTGAACAATGGTAGCCTTAAAATGTGATAAAAGCTCAGAATTTGTGATCTCCTTGGCAGATTGAGCGATAAAATCAGCAGTCCTTTGCTTGGAGAAAATACAATCTGCCCCTGACCAGTTGGCATAGTACATATCTCTATAATGTGCTTCAGTGGCATTGACATTTTCCTTGATATGCTCAGCTGTAGGATCCCTTAGAAAAGGTATGGATTCATCAGAGTTTGAAAATTCAAGGTTAATGTTAGAGTTGGCATGAAGAGAATGTTCAGAGTTTGCAGCTTCTGCAGTAGCTTCAGTATTTAACTGTGCAGCTTCTTCAACATTTTCTGCAACAGCTTCAACAAATTCTTCATCTACATTGTTTGCATTTATCTTTGCAATTTCAGGAATGGCAGAGTTTACAAGAACCTCTGTTTCGACAGGAATAGATTCTACAACAATGTCATTCAATTTCTCTGCTGTAGCTTCATCCAAGTTATTGATAGCAGCTTCAATTACCTGATCAACCTCCTCACCCTGTTCAGGAATTGTATTATTGACAGAGAGAATCTCTGTATGAGTTGCAAGAGACTCATCTAGAATTTGGGTGGGTTGATCAGCTGCCACATCCTCAGTATCCCAAACACTGATACTAGGATGTGCTTCAATTTCAAAATCAGCAAATAAATTATCTTGCTCAAAAACTTCAGCCTCTTTATCAGCTTGTGCCATCTGAGGCTCAGTAGCTGCTGTATCATCTTCAGTAGCCTCATGAACAATAACTTCAGGAGCTTCAGTGTTTAGAAAAACCATGTCCTCAATATCAGCATTTGCAGTAGACTCCTCAACAACAACTGCAGGAGCTTCATGCTGGACAGCTTCAGGAACAGCTTCATCCAAATTATCAAAAAGATAATTGGCTACCAACTTCCTCTTTTTGTGATGAAGAACCTCATGATCAGCATCATCTTCATCATCAGACTTTGGTCTATTTGCTCTAACTTTCCTCTTGAAGGCTCTTTTCTTAATTCTACCACCAGATTGTGGTTGTTGAGAAGTAGAGGGTAGAGGTTCAGTATTTAGAGTTTGAGGTTCTGGTTGTAATTGTGGTTGTGGTTGTGTTTGTGGATTAAGTTGATCATTTACAAACTGTTGCACAGAAGCAGGTAGCAACAATTCTCCAACAACCCCTTTCTTAACATCCTTATTAATAAGATCAGAGAATATACGTTTGTGCAATTTAAAACAAGGAATCACATCTTCATCAGAAATTTCCACCCCAGCAACACAAGCAGTAAATAAAAGTTGACAAAATCTTGAAAAGTAAACAACTCCCCTATTTTCTGTCATCTTATCACCCAAATTGCTAAGAACTAATCTACCATAATCAAAAGAAGTACCATAGATCAGAGAATACCCAATTTGAAGACTTTCAGTAGGTATGGCATCCCAGTTTGTGCACTTCTTACCGAACGTTCTAGTGATGCAGTCGAAGAAAAAGCTCCACTCTTTCCTCAAGAACGGTCGCTTCAGTTGACCAATCTTTGCTAAAGATCCACCATAACCAATTTCCCTCATCATCCTCAATAATTCAGCCTCACTAACATCAATAGTGTAAGCATTGAGGTCAGGAAATCCCATAGCTGCACGAACTGTACCAGGAGTAATAACATACTCAGCTTCTTCAAACTCAAAAACAATTGATGGAGTACCAGAATCTCCACCATTATCATAAAGACCAGTTTCCCAGAAGCTTTTGATTTGAACTGCAGACAGCTTCCCTAGTTCGATAAGAGCACGCCCAATAGGAGATTGAGCAAGAAAACTTTGTAACAAATGAAACGCCGCCGGTGCGTTCTCATTACTCAAAGGAGCAGAATAGTTGTTAGGAACAAACTCTAACCCAGAAGAAACAAACGCTGTAGTTGCCATTAGCAAGATTTGAAAGAATAAGAAAGAAACAGATGCAAAAGCACGAAAGAGTTTGAAAGCAGAAAAGTGTTTGTGAATATGTGTGTGTGACAATAGAAGTGAATTAGAGTAAGATGTGAAAGGTTTAGACGTATGTGTGTGTTTTGTTTAAATATGAAATTCAAAATTAAAAACTGAACAGTTTTTAATCATTAATACACAACTGTCTTACTCCGTTAATTGTGTGAGTGGGACACGTGGCACACATGCAATGACTGACAGCAGTAATTGACAGTTTCTAATGCGCATGCGCAGTAAAAATAGCAATAATTACCGCCTTTTACACTTTCCTAGACACGCAACCTCTCTCTTCTGTTTAATACACTCTTGAACAACTGTCCAATCATACTCTTTTTGAATTTTCAAAACAAATGTCTTTTCTCAAAATCATAATATGTCTGAAACAAACAAAATTTATTTTAATCATCAGAGATTAAAATTAAATTACCTCGGCGTAGAGTACACAGTTCATTAGTGTTTACCAATCCTTCTTTATAAATAAACTCTTTTCACAAACTGTACAGGTGTGAGTATTTTTTGTGTGTGAATAGCAGAGTTTACTGAATATAAATATTTAGATCATCTCAAAGTGCATAAAATCCACAAAATAAATCAGTAAAAACTGATTGCTCAAACTCTCATGTATAAAGTAAAATCTGATATTTATCCAAACTCTGTCTTCTTATATCCTTTCATTTGGATATTTCTATTATAATTTTTCCAGTAATCAGTGGTTGGCACTAGTCACCAAAAATCAAAGATTTTAGCCCTTATTTCATACAATAAGTTCCTGGATCGTCCTAGGCACAACATGATCTCAAAGGAATTTGTGCTCTTTTTGGCATCTTTTGATTTGAGGGTGAAATATTTGCAACTAATTATCAGAGTTTAGACTTTTCATCAGTGAATACAATTAATTTATGAGAGAAAGTGCAAACAGCTAATACAGACTCAGTGTATAGAATCAATAAACTAAGAGATGCTATAAATATAGAGACAGTATCATGTTGTGTAACTTTCTGCACATTTTGAAATCAGAATTTATATTACTTAGAAGGATTCATGATTACTTACTGAAAATCATGCTTCATACAAATTTCTTCATCGGTCCATGTGTTTCAGACAAAAATCACAATCAGAGTTTAACATCAGACTTTAACCGACAGAGTATGACTGACACTTTATTACTAACAGAGTTTACTATCAGAGTTTAACATACTGGTACAAATAACAGTTAACACATGCAAAGAACCATGAGCATAAAATCTATCATGTATAGAGTTTGAATCTAACCGGTATCTCTAGTCAAAACCAGAGACCATTCCAAGTTCATTTACCAGCCTTGTAAAGGTAGCTTCACTTAAAGGTTTGGTGAAGATATCTGCAAGCTGTTGGTCTGTAGACACAAAATGAAGCTCAATATCTCCTTCTTCCACATGTTCCCTGATAAAATGATACCTTATGCTGATGTGCTTGGTCATAGAGTGCTGTACTGGATTACCTGTCATAGCAATAGCACTTTGATTATCACAGTAAATAGGTATTTTAGAGTACCTTAATCCATAGTCCAGCAATTGATTCTTCATCCATAAAATCTGTGCACAACAGCTACCAGCAGAAATATACTCTACTTCTGCTGTGGATGTGGAAATTGATTTCTGTTTCTTGCTGTACCAAGAAACTAATCTGTCACCAAGAAATTGACAGCTTCCACTTGTGCTTTTTCTGTCTATCTTACAACCTGCAAAATCTGCATCAGAGTAACCAATTAATTTGAACTCTGATTCTCTAGGGTACCACAAACTAAGGGTTATGGTTCCTTTGAGATATTTGAAAATCCTCTTTACAGCTGTTAGATGTGGCTCTCTGGGGTCTGCTTGAAATCTTGCACAAAGACATGTTGCATACATGATATCTGGTCTACTTGCTGTCAGATAAAGAAGAGACCCTATCATTCCTCTATAGTTTGTCATATCTACTGAGGCTCCTGTGTCTTTGTCTAGATTTGTTGCAGTAGCCATGGGAGTTGTAGCAGATGAACTATCAAGCATACCAAATTTCTTGAGAAGATTTCTGGTATATTTTGCTTGATTGATAAAAACCCCATCATCTGTTTGCTTGACCTGTAAGCCTAGAAAATAACTAAGCTCTCCCATCATACTCATTTGATATCTTGACTGCATAAGCTTGGCAAATTTCTTGCAGAGTTTGTCATTAGTAGACCCAAAAATTATGTCATCCACATAGATTTGAACTAACAGCAAATCATCACCAAAATTAAAATAGAACAAGGTTTTGTCAATTGTACCTCTAGTGAACCCACTTTCTAAAAGAAATTGAGCCAGAGTTTCATACCATGCTCTAGGTGCCTGCTTTAGTCCATATAATGCCTTATCAAGCCTGTAGACATAATCTGGATGTTTGGGATCTACAAACCCTGGTGGTTGTTCAACAAACACTTCTTCTTCAAGTTTCCCATTGAGAAAAGCACTTTTCACATCCATCTGAAAGACTTTAAACTTCTTGTGAGCAGCATAGGCCAGAAAAATCCTTATTGCCTCCAATCTTGCAACTGGAGCAAAGGTTTCATCATAGTCAATTCCTTCCTACTGTGAATAGCCTTTAGCCACAAGTCTAGCTTTATTCCGTGTAATCACTCCATCACTGTCTGTTTTGTTTCTGAAAACCCACTTTGTACCAACAATAGATCTGTTCTTTGGTCTTGGTACAAGTGTCCAGACTTCATTCCTCTCAAATTCATTTAACTCCTCTTACATTGCTGTTATCCAGTTAGCATCTTGAAGAGCTTCTTCCACTTTCTTGGGCTCTGTTTGAGATAAGAATGCATGAAACAGACATTCATTATTTGTAGCACTTCTAGTTCTTACACTAGCTTCTGGATCTCCATTTATCAAGTCAGGTGTATGGGATTGTGTCCACCTTCTTGCTGTTGGTAATTGGCTTCTAACTTCATTATTAGATCCTCCCCCTTGATCCATGCTCTCCTGATTTTCTTCTTGACTATTTGCATTCTCTGAGGCTCCCCCTGAATTGGACTGTTCAGTATTTAAACTTTCAGAGTTTGACTCAGAGTTTCTGTTTGATTCTATATTTGACTCTCTTTCAGAATTTGAGTCATCACTTTGAGAAGTTTCTGAAGTTTCTTCACGCTCCCCCTCAACTGGTTCTCTATTTTGTTCTGTCAGAGAAAATTCGTCAGTGTTTACCAGTAGAGGATCAGAGTATGCTTCGTCGGAGTTTGTTGGAGTTGCTGCATCAGAGTTTACATCATCAGAGTATAGATCTTCATTTTCAAAGCGAAGTTGATCATGATATTCTTCATCTTCTATTCCATTTATTTTCTTGTCATCAAATGACAGATGTATAGATTCCATGATCACTTTAGTTCTTAGATTATAGACTCTGAATGCTTTAGTTGACAATGGGTATCCAACAAAAATTCCTTCATCAGCTTTTAAATCAAACTTGGTCAATTGTTCAGGATGAGTTTTCAACACAAAGCACTTGCATCCAAAAATATGAAAATACTTCAAATTTGGCTTTTTATTCTTCACCATCTCATATGGTGTTTTCCCATGCTTGTTGATCAGTGTTGAATTTTGAGTAAAACAGGCAGTTTGAACAGCTTCTGCCCAGAAATAAGTTGGCAATTTTGCTTCATCAAGCATTGTTCTGGCAGCTTCAATTAGAGTCCCGTTCTTCCTTTCAACTACACCATTTTGCTGTGGAGTTCCAGGTGCAAAAAATTCTTTCTTCACTCCTCTTTCCTTGCAGAAAGCTTCCATTTCAGAATTTCTGAATTCAGTACCATTATCACTCCTTAGAATTTTCACTTTGTACTGTGATCCTTTGTCCAATAGCTTCACATGATCCATCAAAGTTAGGGCAGTTTCATCCTTCTTTGCTAAGAAGTACACCCAGGTGTATCTGGTGTACTCATCAACAATGACTAGAGCATATTTCTTTCTGCCCAATGACATTATATTTACTGGACCAAAAAGATCAACATGTAGAAGATGATAAGATTCCACAACTGAAGATTCAAATTTACTCTTGAAAGATGACTTCCTTTGCTTGGCCTTTTGACAAGAATCACACAGACCATCTAAGCTGAGTATTGACTTTGGAAGTCCCCTTACAAGATCTTTTCGAATCAGCTCATTGATGTTGTTCAAGTTTAGGTGAGAGAGCTTCTTATGCCATTTCCAACTCTCTTCACTAGACATTCTTGCAGATAGACACACAGTTTTTCCTTCAGAGTTTGTTACCAAACTTGCTTCATAGATGTTATTGTGCCTGTGTCCAACTAGAACAACTTTTCCTGTAGATTTGCTAATAACTTCACAATGTTCAGTATGAAAATCTACATGGTATCCTCTGTCACAGATTTGACTCACAGAAAGCAGATCATGCTTGAGTCCTGAGACTAGAGCTACATTTGTAATGATGACACTTCCAAGATTGATATTGCCATATCCTAGAGTATGTCCTATGTTGCCATCTCCATAGGAAACTTTTGGGCCAGCTTTTTCCTCAAAATCTGATAGCAGGTCTTTATTTCCAGTCATATGTCATGAGCATCCACTGTCCAAGATAAGAGTGCTCTCTTTTATGCCCTGTAATCACAAACAATCACTAAGTGTTAGGTTTAAGGATCCAGACTTGCTTGGATCCTTTGGCTTTCATAACATTGTTAGCTTTTGCAGCGGAATCATTATCAACAGAGTTTAAACTAACATTGCCAGACTTTACAATTGCAGAGTTTGCTCTAACCCATTTCAAGTTGGGTTTTAGCTCATAATAGTTGTGATAAATAGCATGATAACTCTTACAAGTCTAAATGGAATGCCAAGTGCTCCCACAGTGTGTGCATAAAGTCTGTGGTCTAACTCTAACATAATCATTCTTTACTCTAGGTTTGGAGGGTAAAGAATTAATATCTTTGTTCTTCTTGCAAAAACTAGCAAGATGGTTAGTACTTCCACAGTTATAACAAGTTTTTCTTGGAGCAACAGTAGTAGGCAAATGATTATTCCTTTTATCTATGCCTATCTTTCCATTCCTGTTCTTCTTGAACCCTTTCTGTTTCATGACAGACTTTACTTCTTTGAGCTTATGATTGAATTGTTTTTCTGTCATTAAACCAACATTAACCTGTTTATCACAGATTTTTACTGGTTCTTTAACAGCTTCTATCTCAATCTTATTCTCTGTTATTGAACCAATATTAACCTGTTTTTCACAAGTTTCAATTGGCTCCATAACAGCTTCTTTCACAACTACAGACTTTAGCTTACTGGATTCAGGAACAAATTTCACAGGTTTAAGTTGTGGTTTTACTTTCACTTTATCTTTAAACCTAAGTTCATCTTTCTCACAGTAACCTAGACCTACAGTGTCTGTCTGAAAGACTTGATGTGTGTCTTTTCCAGAATTAGTCCAAGTTTTGATCACTTTCCTCTCTTTTTCCAACTCAGATTCTATTTGCCTATATCTTTTAAGCAATTCCTGTTCAACATAAACAACATCATCTCTCTCCTTTTGAACTTGTTGCATGTTAATAAGTCTCTCTTCAAGAAATTTATTCCTCTCTTTAAGACCTAGACTCTCAGATTTGATTCTTTCATTCTCTAAAGTCTGATCCCTATAACTAACATGTATGCTTTTAAGATAAATTCTTAATTCAGATATGTTATCAGTATCATAAGCATAAGTTGTTAGGGGTACCTTGTTTTCAGATGACTCAGCTTCATCTTTAACAGTTGCCATGAGAGCATAATTGACTCCCTCATCTGAGTCTGAAGTGTCTGCCCAGTCCTTGCCTTTAGTGATGAGTGCTTTCTCAGATTTTCCTTTCTTGCATTCTGGAGCATAATGACCCATCTCTTTACACTTGTAGCACTGGATCTCAGACTTGTCTTTCTTTCCAGACTTGGTATATTTTCCATCAGACTTTCTGAAATTTCTCTTATCAGAATTTGAATCTTTCCTTGAGAATCTCTTTCCTTTCTTGAATTTCTTGAATCCCATCTTCTTGAAGGTCTTCACCATTAAAGCAGCCATTCTCATCATCTCTTCTTCATCATCCTCAGAATCAGAAGCTTCATCATCAGTGTTTGAGCCATCATCAGAGTTTGATGACTCACTGTCAGATTTAATGACTAAAGCCTTTCCTTTGGTTTTCTTTCTTGATGATTCCTTCTTGACAGGCTTTTCTTCAACTTTAAGAGCAACAGATTTTGTCTTCTTTCCAGATCTTTTGTTTCTCTGTTCTATTTCAAGTTCATGAGTTTTAAGCAACCCATAGATTTCATCAAGATCTGTATCTGCAAGATCATAATTGTCTCTGATTGTTGTCGCCTTTAAATCCCATCTTTCAGGTAGGGATAGAAGAAACTTGAGATTTGACTCTTCAAGTTCATATTCTTTATCAACCAGGGACAAATCATTCAACAATTTACAAAATCTGTCATATGTATCTGTCAAACTTTCATCAGATCTAGAGTCAAAGTGTTCATACTCCTGTGTTAGAATAGTCTTCCTGTTCTTCTTTATAGCACTTGTTCCTTGACACCTGACTTCTAAAGCATCCCAAATTTCTTTGGCAGTTTTGCAGCCAATAACTCTGTTAGACATGACATTATCTAAGGCACTGTGGAGTAGATGTCTAACCTTTGCATCCTTTGCAATTGATGAGATATCTTCAGGAGTCAAATCTTTCTTCTCTTTTGGAACAGTCTTTTGTTCTTGACCAGTTATAACAGGAGACAATTTAGTTGGCATATGAGGACCATCATTGATTCTATCAAGGTATTCTGGATCTGTGGCTTCCAGAAACATAGTCATCTTCACCTTCCATATTGGATATTCAACTGGTCTCAGAATTGGAACCCTGATAGTCTCATATCGACTCACAGAAGAAGGTTGAACCTTCTGAGCATTAGAACCTGCATTTGAACCTTCCTGAGAGTTGTCAGTCATGATTATACTTGTGTTTGGATCGATAAACTGTATATATTAATCAGCCTTGGCTCTGATACCAATTGTTAGGCCGAATACACAATATATAATCAATATATGTATGAGAAGAACAATTAAGAACACTGTTTATGATCAATAAACTGAATTATATAAATAACTCTTCTCTCAGTGATGTTAAAGAATCACAGAGAGCTGCTAGGTTACAAGAATAATGTATTCAGTATTCGCATCCCTTTTAGGGTTAACCTATCTGTGTTTATATAGTACACAGCTACATAATCAATCTCTAATTGATATCCTATAAATCAGCTATATAATTTATATCAATCTAGGATTGCTTCTGTCTTTTGTCCCGTTTATTTAGCTATCTCAATATATTATGCTTCTTTCCATCTTCAGAATATATTGCTTCTAGAATCTTCATGTTAGCACCGACAGCTAAAATAAACTCTCATCCCGTCAGACTTTAAATAAACTCTGACTGGCTTCAAGTAAACTCTGATGAGTACCTATTTCTTAAACACTGATAAAACAATCATTAGCAATTATATCTAACATTCCATCTACATGTAGAAAACATTTTTAGTTGTACGACCTGCTACTGATCATAGTGAGTTTGGGACAACTGGCGCGGTGATTACTCCAGTATTGGTTCATCATCCAATTTGGATAATTCTGCAACATGTATTGAAAGGGACTAAGGCTAACACCCTTGGTTCAGGTTTACCGATCATGTTGGGAGGGGGTTGAAAAGTGTTCAAAAATGAAGTTACAATAAATCCTTGCAACTTCATCTTTTATTTTATGAGTTATGACTCTGATGAAGCCTTACTCAGATTATATATGCATAAGTGGATTTTGGGTTACGGAATCATTATATTAATTTTCCTCGAAACTTCATCTTTTAGGTTATACTAGTATTTTATCCGTTTAATGCATAGCCTGTGGTTACAAAGATATTTTCGAACTGTTATATACTGATGATCTGTCATAAACTATTTTGGTGGGCTTTATTGCTCACCGTTGCTTTATTTATTTATATCACAACAACAGCAAGAGCAGATGGCCCGCAACAGGCACACTCAGCGGAAGCAGGTATCGGCCGTCAGAGATCTACCCGCCGATGTCGTAGTCGCCATAGCTGAGTTAGTAGTAATCAGTAGTCTAAGCTACAACTTTTTTGTATCAGACTTATTTATATTTATGATTAATGTAAGCAACGGGAAGAACTATTAAGTGTACTCTATAATCATTTTGGGTTTGTAATAACTTATAACTTGTGGATCTTATGACTAGATACTTATTCCAATTTCATCTCTGGGACTATAACTAGTTGTGTATGGTGCTGTTATTTCGGGGTCACAGTATGCAGTTTATTCGTTTTGATTCAAATTCAAGTAGTATTGATGGAAATTGAGACCGTAACGACCGGATTCCCGACCCCGGATCTGGGACTGTTACACTTGATCTCCAAGTGAAACAAGTTAATGAAGGCATTTTCATTAGTCAAACAAAGTACATTCATGATTTGTTAAAGAAATTTAACTTAATGGATTGCTCTCCTGCCAAAACTCCCATGCCTACTGCTACTAAACTTGAATTGAATACTAAGGAAAAATCTGTGGACATTTCAAGTTACAGAGGCATGGTAGGCTCACTTTTATATTTAACAGCTAGTAGACCTGATATTATGTTTGCTACAGGTCTATGTGCTAGATTTCAAGCTGATCCTAGGAAATCCCATTTAGTTGCTATTAAAAGAATTTTCAGATATCTCAAAGGAACACCAAACCTTGGCATTTGGTATCCTAGAGAATCTGGTTTTGAACTAATTGGTTATTCAGATGCAGATTATGCAGGATGTAAAATTGACAGGAAAATCACAACTGGCACCTGTCAATTCCTAGGAAATAAGCTTGTGTCATGGTTTAGCAAGAAACAAAACTCAGTTTCTACCTCCACAGCTGAGGCTGAGTACATTGCAGCTGGAAATTGTTGTGCACAGATTTTATGGATGAAAAATCAACTACTTGATTATGGATTAAGAGTTGAGAAAATTCCTATTTTATGTGACAACACTAGTGCCATTGCCATTACTGAGAATCCAGTGCAACATTCAAGGACCAAGCACATTGACATCAAGTACCATTTCATTAGAGAACATGTTATGAATGGTACTGTGGAGTTACATTTTGTTCCAATTGAACAACAACTTGCAGACATCTTTACCAAGCCACTTGATGAATCAACATTCTCAAGATTAGTAAGTGAGCTAGGTATGCTAAATTTCTCTTAATTATTTATGAGATTTTTGCAAGTTAAAAATTGCAGCTAGAAATTTGCTATGATTTTCTGTGGATTAATTTTTTCAGAAAAGTGAAATTTTGTCTAAGTCAAAATTACTATGTCAACGATTGTCTTAATCCGTTGACAGTCTTAGCATTTTTCTGGGTATTCCGTTGATAGCTCTTTTATGTCAACGGAATGCAGCTTTATCAACGGAATAGGTTGGATCTTATACGCCCAATTCTAATCCGTTGATATAGCGCTTTTAATCTAAACCGTTGATTTGCACGCTTTTTTACCACGATCTATGCATACACCCCTGTAAGTATAAATCATGGTCATATTTTAATTGTAACGGTCAAATTTTAAGCCAATCCAGTAATTTACAATTATTATTGGACTTAATTTTTGAGAAATTTTGGGGGAGTATTTAAGCATTTTTGCTTTCTTTAATTCATTTTTATCTTACTCTCCGAATTTCCAAAGGCTTTCTCACTTCTTCTCTCTCAAAGCAAAACATAGTTCGAACTCAATTCAACTCAACAATGGCGCCCATAGTTAAGCTTATGTCTATTGGAGGGTTCATTTATGAGAAGAACAACTCCATACCATTTGTTGACAAGGAAAGCTCGAACGAAATCTTTCACAAGATGATGGTTTCTTGGTGAACTGCAAGCTTTGTTATGCTATGTTTCACTCCACTCCACTTTATCATGAAATCATCGAGGAGATTTGGACCTCCTGTGAGTTCAGTGAAACTAACTGCACTATGCAATTCACACTTCAAGGTAAAGAGTATATTGTTAATTCAGATGTTTTGCAAGCATGCCTTCATATTCCTGAGAATAACTGCTTAACTTTACCCACAAATTCTGAAATTGTTAACATGCTTAACACTATTAATTACTCTTTGTCAACTGTGAATTTGGGTAAGATTATTAGGAGAGGTTTGGCAAATGAGTGGAGCTATTTAGAAGATGCTTTTATTAAAGTGTTTTCTGGAAAAATCAGTAATTTTGATGCTTTAAGTAACTCCGTTCTAATTTTGTTTGCCATGCTTCTCACTGATAAATATTATAACTTTAGCACCCAATTAATGTATGAACTTGGTGCTAAGTTGGGTGATAGGAAAACTAGGAAAAATAATATTTATTATGCTAGATTTATAATGATGTTGGCCAACCATGTTAGTCCAACACCATTGGTTATCTCTAACCCCAATTCCATGTTTGACTGTTTTGTTCAAGAGAAGAGGGTACTAACAGACATCTTGGGGCTCAATCACAATGGTGATGTCCCAATGGTGTACCTGCCAGTCATTGCGGTAACACTTTCTCAACCTGTTAATTTAAATGTTACTTCAATTTCTGCTACTACAACTGTTGTTGTTGCAATGGAGCCTGTAGTTGTGACCCAACAGGCTCCTTCCCCTGTAACTAGACCTAAATCTAAAAATTCTAAATCGACCAAGCCAACCTCAGGTTCTTCTCAAAAGGCACCTGTTGTAAAATCCACTACACAACCTAAGGGGAGTGAAACAGGTGTGGTGAGTGGTGAACATCAAAGAAACCCCAAAGATAAGGTGGGAGAGGTGAGTGTTGCCGAGACTAGCCCCATTGTGTCTTCCCAACAAAGCACAATGAGTAACATGGATATTAGCTCAAGTCTAGCTACATCCTCTCAAAAGGGTGTAGTTATTGAAACAAGCTCTCCTCCAAGAGCACACACCAAAAGGGTAAGTGACACATCTAGCCCCAAACATCTATTTCCCACTACCAAAGAAGGGTGAAACAGAAATCCCAGGTCACACAGGGTGCACACACACTGGAAGCAACAATTCCAGTTTCTTAAATTCAGTTTGATGTAGCCCCAATTATTACTCTGGGGTTACAGCCCCACTCCCTCAATATTAATATTGAGACAACTCCACAAAATTCTCCTTCACACTCATTAGATGTGGATATGATCCATTCATCTATTCCTGATTCTCCATCTCTATTCTTGGAGAAGCCCCACTCTGAAATTGGTGGTCATCACTTTTTAAGTGATTTGTTGGGCCGCCAATCATTCTTTTCTGAAACTACAAGAGGATCTGTGGAACCAACTTTAAAATCAATCACCACAGATTCTACTGTAATTTCAATTTCTCAAACTCCTTTATTGACTTCATCAACGGAATTATCTCTTCTGTTGACAAGTGTTTCTCCATCAACATAATTCATTCCATTGATACCGTTGATAGTTCAAACTACCATTCCGTTGATAGCTCATTCTGCACCAATTATTGAAAATCCAGTTGTTCACACAACTAGTGCAGATGACCTAGTGGTAGTTGAAACACTTCTAGGATTGAAAGGGAGTGATTCTGAGAGGCTGGCTTGCAGCCATGCAAAAGGAGAGAATGAGAGTGAGAGGCTGGCTATTTCTTCCAGCCAGGCAAAAGGAGAGATTGAGAGTTCCACCTTAGTAGGTGAAGGTGAGGGTGTGAGAGGTGTGAGCCATGGGGAGCCCATGATGCAAGAAAATAGTGGAGAGAGAGAAGGGACTACAGGAGCTCTAAGGGAGGAAACAGCCATTGCAAGTGAGTTAATGGAGGTTAGTGAGGGAGAAAGAGAATTGTCTTTCCAAGAGCATTATCAACAAACTCTGGATAGCATTTCTCTAGATCCTGAAACCTTTACTCACCCTGTGCCAGCATATCAAATCATGGCTCAACAGGGCAATGTGGAGGTAGAGAGGACATTAAATCTAATTCATACAACTACATCCATGATGAGGGCTAAGGATGCACTTTCCAATTTGTCTCCAGGAGCTGGTGGAAGTGATCAGTTTGCTAAATCTTCAAGTGATGATGATAGTCTTGATGCTGATTTACAAGAGGTGGATACTACTACACAGACTGGGACATCTGTGATGCCTCCTAAGCCAAGATGGCTTTATCAAGATTCACTTGGATTTCATGGTTTGGATACTGCAATCACAAGGCAGTATAATGAAGCTTACTTGGCTCATGAGTCTGCACCTCAAAATGAAAAGAAATTCTACAAGGCAATTTTGGACTCTCTAGAGATCCAGAGGCTCCAAATGCTACAGACAAGGATTGAGGCCAAGGAAATCAAGGACACAATTGCAAGCTTCAAGGACTCCACTGATAGGAGGTTTGATGAAAGACTTCCTCTTCTCACTGTGACCAAAATGGACAAATTCTTCAGAAGGGATCATGAGGTGGCAACCACTTTGAAAACCCTTACTGATAGGGTGGACAAAGTGGAAGCCACATTAACTCATATGCAACAAGCACAGGAGAAGCAAACTCAGTTATTGACTCAGTTAGCGGCAGCTCAAGGTCTCCCTCTCATCACTCTTGATGATAACAAAAAGGGGGAGAAATCAAATGAGCTTAATATTCAAGTCACAAAAGTTATGGTTCCAGCCATTTCTTTACCACGGGAGCCACTAGCTATGTGGGAGTATATCAAAACTAAATTGGATGGAATTGACCTGATTCAACGTGCATCTCTGAGACTACAACTTGCAGAACAGATAAAAGAGCAAATGAAGGATATAGATGCACGGGCTAAGAAGATAGCTGAAAATGCAACAAATAAACATCCATCAACGGATCAAGCTACTTCTACATCAACGGATCTCAGAATTATAGCATCAACGGATGAGCCCATCCCATCATCAACGAATGCTATGGTCTTAGTGTCAACGGATTTGGAGCCACAGATTAAATTCTCATATGATCTAAAGCCTCTTCTACATGGAGTGATTCCTGGTCCAAGGAAAGAAAAGGGACAAACTTCATGTATTAGAGATGTGGACCCAACTACTTTTCCAAGATGCTTATCTCCAAAATCCTCAGCTAATTCAAAGGTCAAGAATATTGCTAGGACCTTCTATCCTCCTCCATTTCCAGATGAGCTCAAGGTTCTGAGTGAACTTATTATAAAATGCAAGGAAAGCAATAAGCCTGAGATTAGGAATCAAAGAGCAATAGTCTACAGGAATGGGCAAGAGATCTGTGTTTGGGCTGGTCACCCAAATTTTGTTGAAGCTAAAGTTGATGAATCAGCTAGGGCAGACATGCAAGCTCTTGCAGTTGCCCAAGCTCTAGATGAAGGGGAAAGATTGCAAGAAGAAAGAGCTAGAGCTGAAGTTGAGCAAGCAAAAGGAAAAAGAAAAAGTACAAGGCAACCTAAAACAAGAGCTAAAAGAAACTTGGCTTTTGATAAGGATGATTCTCAAAGCACTGTAACAGATGTACCTATAACAAATATGCCTTCGACTTTTTCTGATCCAGGTATTGGAGTAAAATTAGCTTATGATCCTGAACATCTAGTCAATTTTCATGACCAACCAATTGAGCCAAAGGAGGAGCCATTTGAGTTTGATGAAGCTAATTTTCCCAAATTTCTGGTTGAAATGGAATCAAAGAAGAAATCAAAGCAGAGGGCTACTAAGGCTAAACCAGTTTTTGTGAGAAGGCCACAGGTTGAAAAACCACCTACAAACCCATAGGACTTTATCTACATTGCAGATATAAGGGAGGAGTCAGACTTAAGCCTATATCTTGATGACTTGGTGGAAGTGAGAGGAATACGAGCTACTCATAAACTATCAGAGAGATTAGTGTTTGTCTACAAGGGTGGAAGGGAACAGATTTGGCCTCTACACATAATTCTAGGAGAGGATTATCAGACATTTCTAGTGGTGTTCAAGTGCTTTAAGAAAGATTTTGGGTTCACCAAAACTGCTAAGTCTGAGGTTGTCTCCAAGATTTGTCAAATAAAAGCTAGCTGGAACAAGCCTAATGCACTTCCCAGAGTTCTAAAGGTCCCTCAAACAGGAAAGAAAATTCATCTCCGGCCCTTTTGGATGATGGAATTCAGAGACAAGGACAACTGTAGGAGATTCTTCAGAATAGAGGACCAATTGGAAAAGGCATCTAATGAAACTCTAAGATTTATGCATTCCAAGTTGGGTGAACAAGATGAAGAAGAGAAGATTTTCTACAGGAGGCTCCAAGCTCAAATTGAGCAGAACAATGCTAAGAAGGGGAAGAAAACAAGGCCACAGAGACAAAGATGGTAAATCTGCTCAGGCTAGAGGAGCAACTCTGTGCACCTGTGCTGTAAGAACATCTACTTTGTTTTCAATAATTTTTTAAAGTATCATGAAGCTCAATACAATTTATACTTTTGTAATTTGTAATTTTTTTAAGTGTTTTTGTTATCATCAAGGCTCTTGATTTATGGCTGTTATTCTATCCGTCATAAATTGGGGGAGATTGTTAGGAATATGTTGTTTTTGATGATAATTATAAAAACACTTAGTAGATTTTGTGTTAAGTCAATTTTGTAGCTGTCAACGGAATGGTATGCTTTGCAGCATCCGTTGACAGGTAGCTCATCAACGGAATGAGTAATGTACCAATCGCACTGTAAAATACTTCACTAGTTGATAAGCAATTGTTGTAGGTATTAGATAGGTTTTCTAAGTCATGTTGACTAAGTACTAGATAGGCAAAATAGGTTGGTTAATTGTAAATATAATGTGCCTTGTAATTTTGCCTAAGTGAAGACATGTCAACGGAATGGAGATTACACTATCAACGGATTGAAGAATGTACCATCAACGGATTGAAGAATAAAGCTATCAACGGAATACATCTCACTACTATCAACGGATTACTATCACTTTTCTGAACAGTTGACAAAGTGATAGTGACAGTTTTCTGACAGATCAAAAGGTGATGTAGAAGTGTACTTTGCCTTGGGAGCCATTAAAATGGTCACTGGGAATGAGGAAACATTCCAATTACCAATTAAGTTCTTGAGTGGGATCATAATAAGCATGAAGACAAAAGACAAGATCTCCAAGGACCATTGGACAAAAGGAATGAAAAGCAAGCTGTTGACGGTTACCTTTAGTACTTTTTAGTGTAGCCAAAAATAGCATTGTAAACTTGGGATATATAACCAAGTGTAGCAGTTCATTTTATGTAAGAGAAGTGAGATAGAATAATTTTGTATTAGCTTTCTTTGAAGAGCACTCTCACTCTACATTTGTAACTGAGCAGCTGTGCTACGTTTGTAACACAGATTATTCCCACAATAAAACATCTCAGTTGGATCCTCAAAACATCCCACTGAAATTTTATATTTGCTTGTGTGTTTATATTTTCTCTGTCAAGTTATTTAAAAGTTGTTTTAAGTTTAAAAATATCTAGAATTGTATTCAACCCCCCCTTCTACAATTCTGTTAGGTCATTTGGGATTAACAACACGCTTGAACTGAGAGACGATACTTTGCTGCCTTGGCTGCTGATTTACGAGCACAGCGAGAGTTTCAGCTAGTTGATCAAAGACGTTTACATCTTCATTGTTGTTTCCACCTCCATTGTTATTGCCACCCTAATTGCCCGGGTTTCCATTGTTGTTCTGATTGATGTTCTCTCCGTCCATATTTTCTAAAACAATAAAATAATTCTTCTTACACTCAAATAATAAACTTAAAACGATATCTAAAGAGGTAAAACACAATCTTAAATCAAGTACTTAATTTATTCCAACAAAATCCAAATATCAAAATAAAACCAAATCACAGGGTTTCTCATAGCTAAGCATTCATAGTAGATAAGGTCTTATTCAAAAAATATCTATCACGCTCTCGTAACTAACGACGTTGCAATAAAGTCAAGCATATAAGCGTTCTAGCTTCTTCTCCACGTCCTTCTGCGTCTTCTTGACCCATCTTCGGGGGTCTCCATAAAAATACTCTTCATTGCATTTTCTTGTCCTAGGCGACACCACTTCCTCAATGACATTCTGCTGACCTTGTGGACGACCCTTTCCACCGTTGCTGTTCGGGCTTGCAACGTATCTAATGCGTAATTTATCTTTTTATCATCGAGCACCATCCTTTCCTCGTAGAGCTCGATCAGCTTCCTCAAATATTGAATTTCGGCGTCTCTTGGATCTTCCTCTAAGGACTCATCAACGGCTTCATCGGGGTGAGGTCGGTTCACAGAATCGTCACTCTCGTAGCCATGTTCGCTAGGGTCCTCCTCGGTACTATAAGATACCTTCTTGCTAAACGAATCGTTTCCTAACATCTACAAAATTTCGAGATAACAAGATAACATTATATCATATAACATAAGGCCAAGCTCACAGGTCAAAATTAATTCACTAAATCAAAGGTCAAGTCCTATATGACAGTCTAAAGGATCGCTCTCTAGGGAATACACTAGTCCCATACCTAGTACATTCCGAAGGAAAGCCTGCTCTGATACCAACTGTAACAGCCCGACTTTTTGGACTATTATTTATAAATCAAAACTTAAATAAAATACATTTCTTTATTCAATAAATACAAAATTTCACAAATGTCAAATGTGAAAAGTCAAATGCAGCGGTCAAACTTAATAATCAAAAATATAAAATCGGAGACGCGGCTCCATAATTCAATAATCAATATCTTGTACTTAACAAAATTTATTCTAATAGCACAATTATTCTTAACCAGTAATTTACATCAAATCACGTAGCACGAAATTCACAAGTTCACATCGATATTCTCAACAAGCTTCCACAGTGTACCAACCTGAAATATTATGAAAGAGTGAGCTACACAGCTTAGCAAGTAACAAATTGACTTACAGATATCCTCAAAAATCAGTGGGTGTTTTAGTAAAACAGATTTTCCCAAAACAATAATAATTTTGAAAACCTTTGCGAAACAAATCCAACCCAAAGTTTATATTTTAAAATTTAGAATTTAAAGCAGATATAGAAGCAGAAACAGAAACAGAACAAAAAAACATATTCAAAATTCTTATAAATATCATAGTCTTGCTCAACGGCCACACTTTCCCAGTAGCCGGGATCTTATTCTTATTCTTATACTTTCGTCACACTTTGCCAGTGACCGGCATTTAAAGTTCAATAATTATGCGCCCTTAATAAGTATCTAAAGTTGCACACTTGTGCGCCTACTAAGGGTATCTAAGGCTAGCTCCGGAACTATAGCGTAAATTACGAACGGGTTCGATGACGTAGAGACTGAGGGATTCGAAGATTCTCGTATCTTATTTCTTATATCTTATACAGTTCGAAATAATATTCTTATATCTTATACGAAATTCGAAAAACAGAGTATACATTTCTTTTCTGAAAATAAAAGTAAGTCAAAAAGTACTTACCTCGAAGTCGACCGAACACAATCAAAATACTTGTACAATTAAATCCTAAATATTAAATAACAAATTATTAACAAGGTGCCCGTAATCATTTAAAATAAAAAGGAAGCAGAAAACACATTGATTATATACTAACACAGAAACATGCATTTTTATTAAGAGCACGGAATAAATCATATACATACTGGACAACTGAACATGATTATAATAATAATTTACTAACAAAACAAGTTCACTAATATAACCATAGGCATCAGACTTTGTCATGCATACACACAAATTCAATTATAACATATTCCTCCTACTTGTCACAAAATTTGACTTATAAAACCACTATATTCATTTAATATCTGTAACATAATAATATATAATTAAATCTTTTCTAAACGTTAAACCCAAACAAAATTATAGAACTAACAAATTGAGTAAAGTAAATTTGTATATATAAACAACTACCAACAAAATCTCTCGTGTTAATTTTTACAAAAGTTTAGTAATTAACAACTAATACAATAATTTAATTAAAATTAAAATGGAATATAAATAATCCAAAGGTAATAACAACAGAAGAATTTGAACTCTTAACATTGCTCATGTATATATGCACATCGGACCATCTATATAAAAATTAAAGCATGCATGAATTCTTTTTATCAATTTTCAGAAAATAAACCCACTGAAGTTTTGTATATCAAAACATGATGTGAAGACTTGAGAAGTTGAGATGCATAAAAACAATTCAATAAAAAATAACTCAGTTAGCAGCAAAAGCACGTACAGGAAAAGAAATAATATAAAAATTGAAGGCTGAAGCGTACCTCTTGCAGGCATTTCTGTACGATGTATCCACAAAGCTAAATGGGTTTTTATATAAGTCCTCAAACCCTAATTTTAATTGGTAATTCTAAAACTTGTTCTAAAATTTTTACTATCAATATCTAAAAGAAAATATTTTATTACACATAATTTACTTAAATAAAAAGATATCGATTCTTAAATATATTCACGCTTCTTTTCACTAATAACACAATCTTATCCTAAATCGAATAAGTTGTACAAAAAGAATTCTAGAACTTTCTAACAAAAATAACTATTTAAATAAAATTACTTTAATATCTAATAAATAAATAAAAATGTAAAAACAGGATTTTACAACTTGCTAATTCCAACAAATGTATGTCTGAGAATTATGTCAAAGTTGTTTCATCAACAGAGACTAAATCAGACATTCATAAAGTGGATCAAAACAACAGTAGAACTAACATGCCTGCTATTAATCTATCTCATAAAGCGCGTAGTGTAGTGAATTGCATGTCTTGTGCATTTAATGTTATGTATGCTTTTTTAAATAGTAAGCATGTATTTGATGATAAGATTGTTCCACGTCATCATGCTAACTGTAAGAAGCATGTTAGATCTAAGACTGCTAGTCCTCCTAAAACTAGGGTGGATTCATTTATACCTAAGCCTACTCAGAAATGTGTTAAGGCTGGTTATAAATGGAAACGCTCTTTTGTTAAAGAGGTTGAAGTAGTTAAGGTTAAGAATGTTGTTTTGCCTGACAAATGCCAGTTCTTTAAGTATGTCGGGCCCAATCAAGTTTGGGTTCCGAGGAAGGACTAATCAATTTGATATTGCAGGGTATGGTATAGGTAAACCGTGTTGTGTGGATTCTGGACAGTGGTTGTTCAAGGCATATGACCGGAGATAGAGCCCTGCTATCAAATGTGGTTCAGAAAGCTGGCCCAGTGGTTACCTTTGGAGATAACATCAAGGGTATAACTGAAGGATATGGCTGTTTGGAATTAGGAAATGTTATCATTGAAGATGTATCCATTGTGGAAGGTCTGAAGCACAATCTTCTCAGCATCAGTCAATTCTGTGACAAAGGATATGTTGTTTCCTTTGATAAAGAAAAGTGCAAGATCATTCATAAGAAGAATGGAAAGCCTGCTCTTCAAGGAGTAAGGAAAGGGAACTTGTTCATAGCTGATCTGTACTCTGGATGTAAAGATGAAGTTAATTGTTTTTATGCCAAAGCTTCATCAAATGAAAGTTGGCTATGGCACAAGAAGATGTCTCACCTGAACTTCAAAAAAATGAACTCCCTAGTCAAGAGGGAATTGGTGAGAGGTTTGCCTCAAATGGAATTTATACAGGAAGGACTGTGTGAGGCATGTCAAAAAGGAATGTCAAAGAAAACATCTCACAAGGGCACTGACACATTATCAATAATTGAACCACATCAGCTACTACATGTGGATTTGTTTGGTCCAGTTAATGTGATGCCTATGTCAAAGAAACAATATGCACTTGTGATTGTTGATGACTATTCCAAATATACATGGCTTTTATTCCTACATTCCAAGGATGAGACCCCACAGATGGTGATTGATCATGTGAAGTTGATTGAGCTGGATTCTAGATTCCCTGTTAGAGCTATAAGGTCAGATAATGGAATTGAATTCAAAAATGCAGTCCTAAATGACTTTTGTGCAGATAAAGGAATAACAAGACAATATTCAGCCCCTAGAACTCCTCAACAGAATGGAGTGGTAGAAAGGAAGAATCGTACATTGATTGAAGCTGTAAGAACTATGTTAAGTGAATCAAGACTTCCAATGTAATTATGGGCTGAAGCTGTAAATACTGCTTGTTATACTCAGAATCGAACTTTAATCAACAAGGACTTAATGAAGACTCCCTATGAGAACATGAACAACAAGAAACCAACTCTCAAATACTTTCATGTATTTGGTGCTAAATGTTTTGTGCTTAAGGATGGAGATGTTAGACGTGGCAAGTTTGAGGCCAAGGCATTTGAAGCTATTTTTGTTGGTTACTTCAGAAGATCTTACAGGGTGTACTTGATTACCAGTCACCAAGTGAAAGAAAGAATGTTACATTTGATGACACTAAGCTCCCAAGTATCCAAACAGAAGATTCATCCGAAGAACTGAAGTTTGATAACTTGCCAGACTCAGAATCAGATGATGAAGCTCCACCTGAGATAGTTGTTGGTAATGATAATAATAATGATGATAATGATCATGGTGGTGGTGGTGGAAACATTGGTAACAATGGAGATACCACCAACATTGGAGAAGAATCATCTAGGCAATCAAGCAACAACTCAGGGGAGGAAATGAAGAGTCAACTAGTCATTCACAACACCATAATGAATTTCAAGGCGAATCATCAAGATCAAATCTTCCAAGATAAATTGTTTGGAATAGAGCTCATTCTTATGAGCTGGTCATTGGTGATCCAGGTGTTGGAGTTAAAACTAGAAGTGCTACTCAGAATGAATGTTATTATTCAGGGTTTCGTTCTGAGATGGAACCAAAGAAGACTGAGGAAGCACTAAGTGATCCTGATTGGGTGATTGCTATGCAAGATGAACTCAATTAATTTGAACAACAACAAGTCTGGAAACTGGTACCCAGACCAAAGAACAGGAAAGTAGTTGGTACAAGATGGGTATACAGAAACAAGTTAGATGAAGATGACATTGTTACTAGAAACAAAGCAAGACTGATTGCTCAAGGGTATTCACAAGCTGAAGGCATTGATTATGATGAAACCTATGAACTAGTGGCTAGGCTTGAGGCTATCAGAATGTTCTTAGCATTTGCAGCTTACTCCAATTTTAAAGTTTATCTAATGGATGTTAAGAGTGCATTTCTGAATGGTGAACTGGATGAAGAAGTGTATGTGGAACAGCCCCCCCGGCTTTGAAAATCAGGAGTTACTGGACTTTGTATACTTTCTCTTCAAGGCTATCAATGGTCTCAAACAAGCCCCAAGAAAATGGTATGACACTCTTTATGGTTTTCTTATAGAAAATAGTTTTGTTAGAGGTATCATAGACAAAACTCTTTTTTCTAAGAAACACAAAAATGATATGATATTAGTCCAAGTCTATGTGGATGACATCATATTTGGGTCTACTAATGATGATCTTTGTAAGAGATTTTCTAAGCTAATGCAGAGTAAGTTTGAAATGAGTATGATGGGTGAGTCGAAGTTCTTTCTTGGATTACAAGTAAGTCAAAGGTTAAATGGGATATTTATTTGTCAATCCAAGTATCTCAAAGAACTCCTCAAGAAATATCACATGGAGGATTCAGCATCAGCAAGGACTCCATCTTCTATAGCTGTCAAACTTGGAGCTTGTGATAATTCTATCAAGGTAGATGTTACAAGCTACAGAGGTATGATTGACTCCTTACTCTATCTTACTACAAGTAGACCTGATATTATGCATGCTACATGCTTATGTGCAAGGTTCCAAGCGGATCCTAGAGATTTACATCTCGTTGCTGTTAAAAGAATCTTGATATATCTTAAGGGTACACCTAATTTAGGTATATGGTACCCTAAAGATTCTGCTTTTAATCTTGTTGGATATATATATTCTGATTATGCATGAAGTGTTGTGGATAGAAAAAGTACCTCTGGAAGTTGTCAATTCCTAGGTGGTAGATTGATTTCCTAGCAAGAAACATCAAACAAATAGTTTCAAATTCAACAACAAAAGCTGAATATATTGATGCTGGAAGCTGTTGTGCTCAGATCTTATGGATAAGGAATCAATTGAAGGACTATGGCTTTGTAGTGGACAAAATTCCAATTTTATGTGATAATACAAGTGCCATAGCAATCTCCAACAATCCTGTTCAGCACTCGAGAACAAAGCACATTGACATCAGGTATCATTTGATCAGAGAGCATGTCATGAATGGAACTGTGGAATTACATTTTGTACCCACATAAGAGCAAACATCAGATATTTTCACTAAATCTCTTGATGAATCCACATTTACCAGATTAGTTGGTAAATTGGGTATGTTAAACAGTCTTAGTGATTAACTATATCTCTTTTATGTTTGTTCTTAGTTACAATCATTTTCTCTTGCTATTATTAAATGTTTAATATTGCCAATTCTAGTTTGATTTGTAAGCTTGTTTATTTAAATACTCTTGAATAATTTATTTTCTTTAAAAATATTTTTCTCATATATTTTAAGTAGAGAAATTTATTTTTATTGAAAATTTAATTCTTTGGATTTATTTAGGTTAGTTTCAGATTGTATAAATTGTTGTTTGAACTTTTCTGTAGGTTTATATTATTTTATTGCACTTCAATAATTTTCTGCATATTTTTCTGATGCTTATGCATTTTTCTGTGAATTTTCTGCATTTGTACATATTTTTCTGAATTTTTTAAACAGTTTCTGATATTTTTTTCAATTCTCTGCATTTTCTGTTAATTAAAATGTGCACTTTCTGGTTTATTTTTATTTATTTTTCCGTCAGTACTGCTGATTTTGTACTGGTAGTACTATCGGTAGTACTTTCCCAAAGTACTACCTGATAGTATTTCCAGTTACTTTTTAGTATTTCTTTAGTATTTAACTGCTATTTATTTATATTTATTTTTTCTTTCTTTTTCTTAGTACTGCCAGTGTATTTATACTAGTAGTACTTTCGGTAGTACTATCTATTAGTACTACTGATCGTATTTACTGGTAGTACTTCTATATTTAATATATATATATATATATATATATATATTACTAGTAATACTTTCGTTTTATACTAGTAGTACTATCGGTAGTACTATCGGTAGTACTTTCCGATAGTACTGCTAGTTCAATTTTTTTTTTGTTTTTTTTTTTGTTTTTTTTTCTTTATTCTGTCAGTACTACTAGTTAGCTATTTAAACTGTTTGTTTTTCTTTCTTTCTTTCGTTTATTTTCATAGTACTTCCACCAGTTCATGTTTTAACATAATTGTTCATTTTCTCTCCGTTTTTCTCCTACTACAAGTCGAACTGTTGCCATTTTTATTTTCAGTTTTTGAATTCAATTCTTGTTCGTTTTAAAATCTGAGACCATCACTAGATTCATCTTCTCAAGTCCTTTAATTCGAGTTCTTAAAATCAAAGTTTCGTTGAGTTTTTTAGTTTTTGAGTTTTCAAATTCCAAAGGTTTCTTTATTCGTTTTTAGTGATTGATAGTGAGTTTTAGAATTCTAAAAATAGTAGTGTGTGTGTGTGTGTGTGTTTTGGCTTAAGGAACAACGTATTAAAATTTGGTAATAGAGCTGACCAAGAGGTTGTAGAACCACAATCTCTGACCCAGGTCATAGAGCCAAACAGAGAGTCAAACACTACTGACAAACAACCTGAGCCAAATGTTCAAACCAGTCAAAGAAGAGTTAGTGAAATAGCTGTAATGAGTGTTCCCACAGCTCTGTCTCCACCTCTTAAGAAAAGAAAAACCTATAGGGAGGCATCTGTAAGCCCATCTGTATCCTCTCAAAAGGATATGGACATTGATATGGCCACTGAACAGTCTCTGGAGACATCCTCTCAACAGGATGAATCTATTGAAATTCTCCATCAGGCCATGGCATCTTGTACTGAGTCAAGCACTCTCCCATTACTCACAATGGGAGAAGATATCCAAATAGATTATACTCCCAATGCAGATGTAATCATTAGGATATCTTCCTTCAATGCCTTCATGTATAATGATTTGTCCGGATTAACAGTTCTGATCTTCTCAAGTAACTTCAGAAAAGTAGCATCATTGTTTGTGCCTCTTTGAGGGATATCAAACATCTCCCTTGCCTTGTCCCACTTGCTTCCTTGCTTCATCCTAACATCCAATCTCCTTTCTTTGACATGAATACTATGAAGACGTTGTTTGTCTTCATGTTCAGCCTTTTGAATCTTTAGCCTTTGAGATATGATGTCGGAGACCTTGGCATTTTCATCCTCCTTTCTCCTTAACTCTGCCCGTTGCTTCTTCAACTCCTTTTGAAACAAAGGGCCAGGTGTGTATAAATCAGCTTCATCTTCCCAATCATCAAAGTTGGATGCCTCTTCAACCTCCTCCTCACCAAAAGCTTCTTCAGGTATGGTCTTCTCTAGATCACCAGATGTGTCAAATTGGAAGTCATCCTGTTCACCGTGGTGGTAGTATGCATCATCAAAGACAGTATCCTCCAGTGATTGTTTACCTTTCCCTTTATCTTTTCCAACTCCAGAAGCTCCTCCAGCTTCTCTTTCTCATTTCTTCTCCTTCTCCCCCTTAGTTGAGGAATCCTCTACAGATTGAGCTTTGGAAGCCCTAGGATTCACCTCAGAAGTTCTCATTATCCCTCCTTCTTCTCTCCTTTCACCTTTATCTCCTCCTTCATTAGCATCATCATCCTCATCTTCATCACCATCTCCCTCAAAGAATGTTCTTTGTTGTGCTGTAGGTTGATGTGAGTTCTTTATCATATTGTACAAGTGGTTCATACCTTCATTTAGATGCTCCATTTCTCCTTCTATCCTTGAAATCCTTTCTTCATTAAACGTTTGATTTTCATCAGCTGTTTGCAGAATAAAGTCTACCTTGGTAGAAATGGCAGCAATCTCCTTGAAACTTTCTGAAATCTAAGCATTTGACGTTGTTAAATCAGAAATGTCTGAAGCCACTAGTACTTGAGATTGTTGGATGGCATTCAGCTTCGGGAGCAGAGTACTCTTCAGTCCTTCCAGATCATCCTTAACAGTACCCAGCTGATTAGATACAGAGGTGGAAGATTGTGCAACCACTTGTGCTTTGAGAAGATTGTTTTCAGCATGGGTTTCTTGTAACTATTTCTGCAGAGCAGCTAGCTGGTTCAACAACAAAGCAGTGTTTGTGTCAGTGTGCGCACTCACTTCAATCACTCACTTCAATTTCTCTCAGTGGTGTTTCACTCAACTCACGTGCTTGTGTATCACTCTGTGTTTGACTCTCATCTCTCACAACTAACTGTCTGTCCTTGTTTTCAGAGGATGTACCTGCATAAGAAATCACCCTAGCCCCTTCAAGAGAGGTCAGTGGTGGTTCAATGGGAGTTTGCAAATCCCAATCCCTGGTTGAGTCTGTCAAAATATTTGACATTGTAAACTGAATTGCTTCAGTGACAGACTCACCTGGTTGCCTTTCACTTTCTCCAGTATAAACTGTGAGTGAAAAATCCCTTAGGGGAGCCAGAGATGTTCCCTCTGGGAGGGGAGAAAATGATTCTATTATTGGTGGCGAAGAATCAGATTTTCCCTCTGATGCCTGTGAATGCACTTCTACCGTAACTATGGTAGGCACTGTTTCAAAGTCAAAAGTAAAGTTCTCTCCTTGCATAGTGTCCTGAGTATAATCTATTTGGTTATCTTCTCCCATTGTGAGTAATGGGAGAGTGCTTGACTCAGTACAAGATGTCATGGCCCGATGGCGAATTTCAATAGATTCATCCTGTTGAGAGGATGTCTCCAGAGACTGTTCAGTGGGCATATCAATGTCCATATCCTTTTGAGAGGATACGGATGGGCTTACAGATACCTCCCTATAGGTTTTTCTTTTCTTAAGAGGTGGAGACAGAGTTGTGGGAACACTCATTACAGCTATTTCACTAACTCTTCTTTGACTGGTTTGAACATTTGGCTCAGGTTGTTTGTCAGTAGTGTTTGACTCTCTGTTTGTCTCTATGACCTGGGTCAGAGATTGTGGTTCTACAACCTCTGGGTCAGCCCTAACAACCACTTGGGTTTCAATTAAAGTACCAGAAGAAGATCCAGGGTTAGGAATAACTACCTGTAGTGGAACTGGATGTGGCTCAGGAACTTGTTCACCAAAGATAGGAAGATTAATGAATTGACTCATCAATGGTGAAACAAGAACATGTATGTTGAGGAATTTGGATGAGACATCAAGCCTGGTGTAGAATTTAGTATCTGTGGTTGGAGAGGTTTCAAATCTGGTTTCCCTAAACAGTTCTACCTGATCAGCAGTGAGAAGATGATTAATGATAAGAGTGAGAAAGCGAGGGTACCAAAACTTCACTTTCACATGATTATCAGAATCTCTCCTAGAGTGAGCAAGCCTGTTAAGCATTAAGTTCCACAGAATTTCAGCAAAATTTAATCTACGACCAAATACAATAGCATAAGCAATATATTGATTAAGACTGGTAATGCCATGAAAATTGGTTTTTGTGCAATTACCAAATACTCTTGCTATTGTATCAAAGAACAGATCCCATTCCCTTACAAGAAAACTCTTAGACAATTTAACCATTTGTAAGGGACCCTGATAATGAATATTCACAAAGAACTGTGATAACTCATCATCAGTGGGTAAGGGATCAAACCTATCCTTTGGAAACTGTAACACATCACAAAATAAATCAAAAGTGACTGTATATTGCTGGTTTAAAATATTGAACGTAAAAGATTTTGAATCTCCAGCAAAAACAGCACTTGAACATAAAAACCTCAAAGGATCAATTTTAAGAAGTGCAGAGGCACAAATAGCATGACTGACACAAGTCTCGCTATTTAAAAATTGAATCCACGGTTTAAAACGTTCCACCTTACACTTAGACGGATCAAAATACCCAACATAATTATTTAAAACAAGTTCAAAATTAGGATCCATTTAGAAAAATAAGAAATTTTAATTAACTTAAAATAAAATTAGAATTTTAGGGATTTTTAGAATTAAATAAAATTAAATAAAATCCACAAAATCACAATTTTATCAAAATTAACCAAATTTTAAAATTTTAATCCTAAAATTTCGAACTTAACACTTTTGAAAAGCAAAATGATTGGGCAAATGATTTTACAGTACACACATAGTTTATCAAGCACAGAAAACACTATGATCACTAACACACACGAATTACTTAGCAAACTCAAGAAAAACCCAAGTCGAATGAGAATTTAAACAAAAAATTCGACAGCAATTCGTCTCAACAGGTTGATTTTGAAGAACAGTTAGTTTTTCTAAGTAAGAACTTGAGCAAGATTGATAAATATCAAAGATTTCTGCACAAAAATGAGAGAATTCGAATAGGGGGATTTGAAAAACAAAAAACTGATAAGAAATGTGTATAGTGCAGTGTATGTATATATATATTAGAATAAAAACAAATAACTGAAAAAGAAATGAACGGGTTTTTTTTTAAAATTTTGTATTGGTAAGACAATCGGGAAGACTTAGGATAGTCTTCCCGGTAGTCTTCCTAATACAAATTAGAAAGACTTCGGAAAATAATAAAAGAAAAATCATAAAAATAAACTAATTAATTCTAAGTTTTCCCGATAGTCTTCCTAGTTCAAAAACTGGGAAGACTTAGGAAAATACTTAGAATTAAATAAAAAAAACAAAAAACAAAATGAAATATTCCTTGTCTTCCCGGTAGTCTTCCTAGTATAAAACTGGGAAGACATAGGAAAACTTAGAATTTAATTAAAATATTTACAGAAAAGTGCAGAAAAATAATAAAAATGCATGAAAAATCTATAAATGTCTAGAAAAATTCACAGAAAATTCCATAAATCCTAGAAAAATATAGAGGTGCATAAAATTAATATAAACTTGCAGAATAATTTAAACAACAATATTTACAATCTGAAAAACACCTAAATAATTCTAAATAAATATATTTTCAATAAAAATACATTTCTGCACTTAAAAAATATGAGAAAAATATTTTTAAAGTAAATAAAATATTCAGAAATATTTTAATTTACAAGCATGTAATATTAAATGAGAATTGGCAATAAATATCATTTAAATGACAAGAGAAAATGAATTTTTGAAAGAACAAACATGACATAGATATTGTTAATCACTAAGACTGTTTAACATGCCCAATTTACCAACTAACTTGATAAATGTGGATTCGTCAACAGATTTAGTGAATATATCTGCAGTCTGTTCTTCTGTGGGTACAAAGTGTAACTCCACAGTTCCATTCATGACATGCTCTCTGATAAAATGATACCTGATATCAATGTGCTTCGTTCTCGAGTGCTGAACAGGGTTGTTGGAGATTGCTATGGCACTTATATTATCACACAAAATGGGAATTTTGTCTAATGCAAAGCCATAGTCCTTCAATTGATTCCTTATCCATAAGATCTGAGCACAGCAGCTTCCAGGAACAATATATTCAGCTTCTGCTGTTGATTTGGAAACTGTTTGTTGTTTCTTGCTATACCAGGAAATCAATCTACCTCCTAGGAATTGACAACTCCTAGAGGTATGTTGCCCAGTAATAGACAATTGTAGAAGGGGGGTTGAATACAATTGTATAAGATTCTCGAAGTTAAACACAAATATGAATAATAACAGCTTTAATAATTCTGATATAAAACTGTTACAAACTCTCTCAAGAAATTCTGATGTTCTTGAGAGCTTCTAGGTTACAAAAATACTCGAGTGTTTGATCTAAATAAATTGAAACCTAAACTGTGTTTATATACTACACAGCTTCTCTATCAATTACATGATAAGTCCTAATCAATTACAAAGATTGAAACCTATCCTAAATTGATAGCTACGTTCCTACAAACCAGGCACCGACAAATTAAAAATCCTTATTTAACTAGACTCCAAATATAACTCGAAATAGAAATCTTGATCAGCTTCCAGTCCTGATGATCAATCCTGATCCCAGTCCTGATATGAAATCCTGATATCAATCCTGATCCTGGCGATCATGCAATCCTGATGGATATGCAATACTGATGACGTCAACAATCCTGATCAGTTGAGTCTAGATCTTGACGATCATTGAATCCTGATCTAACAATCTCCCCCAATCTCATACTTTGTAAAATAAATTATAGATTTCCTAGATTCAATGATGTCAAAAATATATATACAAAATGTACAAGTATTTACAGTAACAAACTTATCTCCTTAGATTTTCTGGTAGAACATATTCATCTTCAAGAAGCTTGACAGCAGATTTTCTTCTTTGTCTTCAAGAATCTGAATAAGTCTTTCTTTTAACTCTATAAGTTCTTCATCCTCTTCATTAATCTGATAGATAGCTGCTCTCAAATTCTGAATTGAGCTTCTCTGTAGACTATGATCTTCAACCAGGAGGTAAGAAATTTCCTTCCCATCAGGATTAAGAATAAGTTGCTTCATGCCAAATGATATTTCTTTAATAGCAGTACCCCTTTGCATTTCCACATCTTGTCCTCTTATATTCATGTACATGGGAGAATAATCACCATTATAATTCTTTCCTTCATCAAATCTTCTCCTTATAGTTGACAGAACCATGTCACTCCATTCCTTGCACACTTTATTCTTCCATCTCAGCAAATAATGAACATATTTCAGTTCCTTTGTAGTTTTCATCAATAGCTCTTGAATGGACAGAATCTTCAGAGTGCCATCTTTCATGAAGTACAGAAGCTTTTCTTTCTTTTCATAACCATCATGACAATCTATAACTATATCAGCAGATAATAAATTGTTCATGTTTTCAGAAGTTATATTACCTCCAATATCAGTCAAAGAGTGAGGGTCAACATATGGCATGTTCAGAAACTCAGCATCTCTGTGACCTATTCCTCCTCTTGAATTGGTTGGCATTTGTCTTAGATTGGAAAACATCTGTAACCAGAGTGCTCTTGATCTTTGAGAATCAGCAATATTAGCAGCATTGGGAACATTTTTTATAATCCCACCAGAGTGATAAGTGATAGGTCTATCACACCTAAGTATGTCAATATATTTCCACTTCTTATCTTTCTCCTTTTCATGAACATAGCTTCTTTCTAGTTGAGGTTGTTGCCTTTTTGCATTTCTCCACAGCCTCATATCAGAATGTTTAAGCTTTTGAATATAGAGATTGAAATCTCTAGTTGTTGTTCTTGTAACTTCCCTTCTTCTGACTTCTTCTTCTTCATCTACCTCCCTATTATGAGAATCCACCACAGTAGAAAGTATTAACAGATCAACCTCTTGTAGAATATCAGATTCATCAGGATCTTGAATTGTGTCAGGAACAGTATCAGGATTAGAATCTTCAATTTGATTTGTATTGCTGAGAGTTGATTGTTTTGGTCTTCTTCTCAATTCTGGTTCTTCTTCATCAATTCCATCATCACCAAAAGTAGACCTGTCAGGAACTACTAGAGTTTGAGTAGGTTCAGGAATTTCTTCAATCCTTAATCCTCTAGACCTTGTTTGTCTAGGCATAATTGGAGTTGATGAGCTTCTTCTACCTCTTTGAGCACTTCTTGTAACACCCCCAGACCCGGGGTCGGAGATCTGGGTTGTCACGATCCCTTGTCCCGTACAAACGCTCAATACTTGAACCATAAAACAATAAATCAACACACATGGTGACCCCACCATCAATACACTCACGCTAGTTATGTCTCAGAAACGAACTTACAATAACAGTAGTCATATGATCCACAAATTAAAGTTATTACAACCCAAAAGTAAAATACTTGCAACCTACTACTAGTATGATTTCTATGTGAAACCATATGGTAGCGCAAAAGTTTGTTCTTGTTCATTAATATACATAAGTGATACTTATAATTAAACCGGAGCAACAAGAGTTACACTCCGAACCAACTCAGTACTTCTACCTGATCAACTGTAACAACCATGCTACGGGCGACCTGTATGTCCCTGACGCGCTTCCGAGCGGTACGACGAATCCTGGCCATCTACTCTAGCTGTTGTGTTGTGATATATATGTATAGAAAGAAAAAGCAAGAGTGAGCACTCGGCCCAACAATAATACAATACAGCATAAGCATATAAGTAAGCTTATATCATAAGGGAAAAACCTTTAAAACCTCATTCGTATACAAAAAGATATTTTTATTTCTCTTTTCGTCAAAACATACCATACAGTGCGACTACTGTATGAGGAACATCATTACTCATTACTGTCACATTATCAGTAACTCAACGCCTAGGCTTTTGTTACAATGTGCAGCTCAACTCCGATTAGAGGGAAGGGAATGTACTGGAACACCCGATACACGGTGATCAGCCGTTGTATCGTAACTTTTCTTTTCTACTAGTAGAAGGACGACTTCCTGTTCGGTTATGACCCTGACCGCATATGGGCCATTGTACTAAAAGATCACTACCGCGGCGCCTATTTCGTCACCGGGCAAGCCTTAACACTCAAGAGATCACTACCTCGGCGCCTATTTCGTCACCGGGCAAGCCTTGATAAATTTGGCACTACCCCGGCACCTATTTCATTGTCGTGTAGGCCTTTCCAATTCCCATGATGAAAAACATTAATGAAACGGAAATCAGAATTTAATTCCATATTTCCCAAGTACGAATACTCATCAAAACTTTGTAACCGTTTAGAACACCTTACTCCAGAGTAATTGAAAGGAGTAAGTTAAAGTGTGGGTTGACATTAGTCAACGAGACTACCGATGATTACTACGTATTTTGAAATCATGACCAGGGAGTTTATTGAAATTTCAGAGTTTAGCGAGTTTGAAATACTCTACTTGAATGGGGGACCCATCCCCTTAGTTATAAGTATTCTAGAGGAACAGTGGAAGTAAAACTCTGTCCTCGAATTCTTGAACTAGATTCCCAGTTTTCGATGAGTTGGAAAATACTAACCGCATTTAATTACCTTTAACTATCTTAAGATAATAGTTGGGAATCTCTATTTTAATACCTTTTCTGAAAATCAGAAATTTATATTTTTGTGTAAATAAAAGAACCTTTAATCATATAATAAGGTTCTATGATTTTAAATCATATTTGGAATATTTAATAAATACCCAAATAATAAATATTAAATTATTATTCAATATAAAACCACCTAAGTGAATATTCAGAATAATATTCACTTAGTTAAATAATATTCAAATAATAAGTATTGAATTATTATTCAATATAAACTACTTAAGTGAATATTCAAAATAATATTCACTTAATTAAATAATAATCAATTAATAAATATTGAATTATTATTCAATATACATCACTTAAGTGAATATTCAAAATAATATTCACTTAATTAAATAATATTCAAATAATATTTATTCTAATATTATTTAAATATCTCACCTTAAATATCCCATAGTATAGATATTGGAATATTTAATAAATCTTTAAAATATAACCGTCCCTGGAACCTTCCAGCTTTTGACAGTAGTTTAAAACAAAATAATAATTTGACTCCCGGTCTAAGTTTTAAAACCATTGTACAAGTACTCTATACTTAGAGTCTTTAACCTTTAACCTTGGTTTATATCTAATATTTATCTAGCATATAAACCTTATATCTTATACCGCTTTTTATTAAAAAGCGAAAACAGTTTATAAGTCATTTCACAGCATTAAGCAACATATATAGCAATATCACAACATATATCACAACAGCATCATTATATGGTGTAGGGTTTGAAAACTTGCCTTGGGGTCTTGGTGGTGTGGTAGTGGGGGTTTGAGAGTGTGCGCGTCGATCTATAACAAGATATACAATTACTGTCAGTCCCCTAGAACCATTTAATGTGCTATAACTCAAGCACTACAGTTCTACCGATGAAAATTATGAAAGTGTTTGTCCTAAATCCAATCATGAATGATGAGTTAGGAAGAACTTTCTTGTACTCTTATTTGATTTCATTAACGTTTATAAAAGACTTGTTTTGTTTTTATTATGGGCTTTATCTATTTAAAGTGTTTTAAATAAGATGTTCCATAGTTTAGAGTAAAGCTTCTAGAATTATAATGAGATTATAATAGTGAGATCTAGAAGATGATAACTCTAGACTTAAATAGTTCCTGATCATAGGATAACTAATCGGAAGTTGGTGAATCCGCAAAGATTGGTACATACTATGCTTACTCCCGTCAGGAGGATGTCTGTTCTCATAGGCATTTGTGTGGTGACACTATAGCTAGTATGTAGGTGCTTGTTAGGGAATAAGTTCACTGAACATGACTCGATAAGTTGAACAGCTAATGGAGTTTACTCACGTGTCAATAGTTATTCACTGAGTGATAGTTGTACAAGTGTCCTTAGACTTGAGATCGTTAGAGTTATCTTGTATATAATGAACTATGCTTTGGATTAGTCCTTAGTCTCAAGGACATCCATTAGGTCTATTCTGGGCATAGGGATTTGTCTATGGAGATAGTTAACATCAATAGAGGATCTACCCCTTCCAATATAGGAAGAGAATATCCTATGTTATTCTTAGTATGCGAGTTCTGGAATCTCTGGCCAGAGTGTATGAAATTAGAAAGGAGTTTCTAATTTGCATTAATATGAACTTGGCATTATGAATAAGAAATCATATGATTAAATTTGATAGGCCTGACACGAGATCCATGCCTTGTATTTAATCGGGATATTGTAGGGTAGAAGGAATTGATTGTACTGAAACTAGTCACTGACAGGTTCTTGGTATTCTAAGCAGTGAATTCATATTATCCGGATAGGCACGATATGTTGAGAAGCATCACTCACGATGTAGAATAAATATAATTAATCAGTTAATTATATTTAATGAATTATTAGAATTCATATAAATAATAAATAAAAGTTTATTATTATTTATTTCTACTACCGGCTTAATATTGAACCTACAGGGTCACACCATAAAAGAATATTTTCTTTGATGAAAAGATTTAAATTATGAGAGAGGAAGAATTATTTTCTAAATAGTTTAGAAAAAGAAATAATGATTAAAATAGTTTTAATCATTATTAAAGCATTTTAGAAATGTGGGGTTAATATATATATATATATATATATATATTATTAAAACCCCTAAAAGAGCCCTATAAATAGAATGAGATAGTTCATTCTAAGGCACATCTTATTTTTGAGAAAAACCTAGAAAAAATAGCTAGCCTCCATCTCTCTCTCTCTCTCTTTCTCTTTTTCTCTCTAAAAAGTGTTAGAGTTTTTTGAAGAATTCATCGAAGAAAAATTCTTGGTGGATACCGGTAGAGTGCTTCACACTCTGAGCAGCAACTGCTTGCAACCATCGATTTTAAAGCTTCGATTCTCAAGGTATGGTTACGATTCCCTTCGCTCTAGATTTTATATGTTTTTCTATATGTGCGATACATGGTTTTTACGAAATAAATGTTATATCACGCTTCCGCTCATCCGTAAATTCCTTCAAATTAAACGTCTCGCTCTTGGTCATCTATCACCTCATGACATTCCGTAAACTTCTAAGTCAAAAGCTTGGGTGAAAACCATTCACAAATCCCAAGTTCTTTTACATTACCATTTCCTCGTTTTAAACCATCCCCTTAAGGGTATTTCACTCGCGCAACCTTTGTTCTCGCATTTTTCTAAAATCACAAACTTATCGTTTTGACACGAAACCTTCTAGGTTCCTTTCTAGACTATACATACTAGTATTCATTTTAATATCTCAATCCAATTCCAATTTTAAAGGGCTTGATCCCTATCTCAAAGTTCATACAATTAACTATCTAGTTACGCGAAACCGCTTTCACTAAAACGGACGTTTCTCCTAAGCCGTAAATCGAAACGACACGATTCTTTCGATAAAACAATCTAGGAAACAGAGCCTACATGCTCATGGTAAGAAACTTCATGTTCATGCCCTGTATTACAACCATGGTTTCTGTCTAAACTACCTAAGTAAAATCTGACATGGTAACGGCTCTTACGCGTACTTCCCGTGTTTTTAAACACTCAATCCAACTACAATTCAACCATCAACCAACCACCAATCAAACTCAAGCTAATACTACCATTTTTCTGTCCAAACATGATCATACTCTAGTTCATAAGTTTATCCACAAATCAACCATCAAACATGCTTAAAATCATGCATACATGCTTCATTACTACATAGTTCTCATTCAATCACTTCTAACTACTAGATCAAAGCATAATCTTAAAAAGAAAGAAGTTTTATACCTTCCTTGGATCTTAACAAAGTCTATATATGGGTGGTATATCCTTCCTTGCTCCTTAACTATGCTAATCAAACCTAAAATCATCAAAACAAAACAAGATCTTATGAGTTTACTATTCACATCACTATTCATCATCAACTTTGAATCCATTTTTGACCAAGCTATGATCCATGGATGAGGCTAAGATTAGAGATCTACCTTGGATATTGGAAGAGGGTGATTTAGAGTCCAAGATCAAGATTTATGGTTGAGTGGAAGTTGGAGCAAAATTTTTAAGCTTTTGAAGAATGAAGAAGGCCGAATGGTTCTTCTTCAAAGTGCTTCTCTTTTTTATTTGTTTTCTTTTTTGATTTTCCTTTCTTTTGTTTTTGTCTAATTAAACTTAACACTTTGTAATTGATTTGTGTGGCTAATAAAAGGACTTGTCATCAATGACAAGGCTAATTTGAACTTGTGGTGGTGGTGAAAGTGGTGACAAGGTGGTGATTCATCACCTTGTCATCACTTTGTCATGCTTATGTCATTTCCTTGCATCATGCTTATGTCATCCTTTGCATCCTCAATCCTTTTATATATTGCACTTGATGATCTCATATAATACTCCTCCTTTGGTTAGGGTTTAATCCATAATTTATTACGCTTCTGTTTCGCGATAGTTTCAAGTGGTTTTAAAAACGTTTCTCTGTACCAAAGCTAGGGTACTTCCTTTATCCTTCCATTACCTTTGTCTAATATATAATCTTAGGTTTCTCACCTTGGTTTAATACATGATCATGGATTTCTCATTCCACATACTTTCTTAAAACGATCAAATCAATACCTCCTTAACTGTCCAGTGAATAGTGATTTAAAACTCGAATGGGAATCTTCTGATTCTGATTGCATTTGCATTCACTTATTCTCCTTATACATCAATAATATCACTTTGAAACTTTCATTCCATGTCGTCTACATAGTGTGGTCTGGAAAACTTTTCATCAGCAAAATTACTATTCATCAGTGGAAATTTTACTATTCATCAAGGTTTTAATTATTACAAAAATTTGGGATATTACACTTCTTCTACCTCTGCCTCCTCTACCTCTAGCAGGAGCAGGATTCTTGAAACTCTCCATCATTTCTCTTTGAGCATTTAAGAACTCTTCATGAGAGAGATCAGGATATTCTTCAGTAGCAGTAGAAAGTGCCTTTCTAGCAAATAACTGTTGTACCCTCTTATCAGTATGATAAAGAGTCACAACATCACCTTTCTTTGTTTTGAACTTCTGGAATAAGTTTGATGCTTCTTCAGGATTATCAATGATTACATCTTCATCACCCTCAGGAATTGTAGAAAGAATTTGTCCTTGACCAGGAGTCAGGATTTGATCACCTGTCAGGATTTGCTTTTCTATCAGGATTTGAGATTGCACCAATGTCCTCACTGTCTTTACTCCAGAATCAGAAACATGAGTTGATTGCGTTGTTTGACTTTGAGAAGTTTGAATAGTCTTCATAACAGCAGCATCAGAGGTTTCTCCTTGTACTACTTTGTCACCACCATCATTTCCAGTATCATCATCATTTTTCCTTAATACTAGATCAGGTGTACATTTTGTAGAACTTACCTTCTCCCCCTTTTTTACATCAGTATTTGACAATAAATTCAAAATTAAGGCAAGAGAGGTTTGTATAGCAGTTACCTTAGAATCAAGAGAATCAATTCTGCTATGAATGGAGGTTTGTTCAGTAATGACTGACTTGACTTGGGATTCCACTATTCTTAGTTGAAGAGCAGTAGGCACCTTTGTGAAGTTTTGAGAAATGTCAGTCCTTACTAATTCTGTAGCAACCTTGATAGAATCAATTTCATGTTTGAGGCCTTTGGATAATAGAGTAGTTACCTTCAAATGATTCTTCAAATCTTGATTCTCAATCAATTTTACTGCATCATAGGCATGATCCAAAGCAGAAGGAAAGCTAACGGATTCAGAAGATCTATACCATGAATTGTTCCATTCATATTGTCTAAGTGCCTCAACAGGAGAAATTTCAGAAGGAACAGAAAAATCTTGTCTGAGATCTTTTCCAGTAGTAGCCTTGCCAGTCATGAATGTGCTTGATGAACCAAAGTTGGTTCCAAGACTAGCTTTGATTGTTGTAGCAAGCTGATCCTTCTCGTCATTATTATCATCACTGTCATCACTATCATCAGCATCATAATCATCAGGAACATTAGGATCAGGAATAGCAATACCTATTCATTTATCCTGTGATTTTGTGATAGTATCTGTCATTGGTCTGGAGCTAAGTGGTTGTATCAGGATTGGCTCATCATCAGGAGCACCACTAGCGTCAGGAACAACACCGTCAGGATTTGATAAGCTTGCATCAGGATTTGATACTGATGGTTCTTGTGTAGCATGAGCTTCAGAAGTTGCTTTAACACTTTGAGTTAAAGGTTCTTGTGTACTTCCCTCAGTGACAATGTCCTCGACCAATCTTTCATTTTCACTAGAAATCCCTTGAGCATTGTCAGGAAATTTCTCAGAAGCTGTAGCTTTGCCTGCATCTTCAGAAGTAAAAGATGGTTCTTGTGTGGCTGGAATGTTGATGTCTTCATTCTCCCTTTGAGAAAATGGTTCTTGTGGGACCATTCCACTAGCTATGCCTTCACTCAAACTTTGATTGAGTGGTTCTTGTGGGGCAGGATATTCAGTAGCTGCTGAATCACATTGAGATTCAGGTTCTTGTGGGCTTGATCCTTTCAGCTTCTTTTGTCTCTGAAAGACTAACTCCTCTGCTTTTCTTTTCTTTTCCATGGGATGTGAAAACCCAAGTTTATAAGCAGTCTCAGCAACCTTCTCCCATGAAATTTCAACAATCTTTGCAGTTGGAGAGGCTTTTGCTGGAGAGTCTGAGATAGAGACAATTTTTGGTTGTGCATCAGGAATACCAACATCAGGATTTGGTTGAGCATCAGGAATAGATGACTCATCGGGATTTGATGTTTGAATATCAGTATCCTTCATTTGCACCTCCAAAGGAATATGATACCTGCGTTTTGATAATTTCATTTTCTTCTGTGGCTTTGATGAAGGTGCCACAGCTTTAGTAGCAGTATCAGCAACTTCCTTGATTATCTTAAACTTGGAGGAGATGGGCATATCATCCTCAAAATCACTTTCATCTATTAACCTCAACTTTCTTTTGACTGGAACATCCTCAACAACCTTGTCAGTAACAATCTTAGCACCTTTCTTCACCAGGACCCCTTGTACACCCCATTTTATCTTCTTTTGAGTGAGTGGTGTAGAGGAAAAATCCTTTGATCCTGATTGTCTTCCAGACACATCAGATCTAGCTGATTTCTTAGATTTTACAACTAAAGTCTTTTTGGAGACAATAGAGGTGGCAGTTGATTGTTTTGACTGTTTGGGTTGGATGCTTGGGTCAGGAACAAGGTGTGATTGGCCTTGCCCCATAGCATCAGAGAGTAAACCATAACAAGTAGGCATTTTCTGATGTAAGAAAAACCTGACCTCATCAGGAATAAAGGCATTGCCTATAAAACCATTTGCCTTATCACAATTGACTAAGGACTTCAAGTTGTTTTCTGTAATTCTACAAATGGGTAGAATGTTAGATATAATTTCTGACGTTTGTTCATCAGTGTTTAAGTACCAGGTACATATCAGAGTTTATCTAGAAGCCGGTCAGAGTTTGATAAAGTCTGACTGGGTGAAGAGTTCACATTGAAGCCAGTCAGAGTTTGATAAAGTCTAACGTGGTGATAGTTGACTTAGCTGTCGGTGCAAAGATAAAGATTCTAGAAGCAATATATTCTGAAGATGGAAAGAAGCAGAATATATTGATACAGCTAAGGAAACGGAATAGAAGACTGAAGCAATCCTTGATTGATATGAATTGTATAGCTAACTTATAGGAATATCAATTAGAGATGGATTGTAAGTAGCTGTGTACTATATAAACACAGATAGGTTATCCCTAGAAGGGACGCAAACATTGAATATATTATTCTTGTAACCTAGTAGCTCTTTGTGATTCATTAACATCACTAAGAGAGAAACTGTTAATATAATTACAGTTTGTTGATTTATAAAAAGTGTTCTTGATTGTTATTCTCATATACATACTTGATTATATTGTGTATTCGGCCTAACAATTGGTATCAGAGCCAAGGCTGTTTAATATATACAGTTTTACGATTCAAACACAGTAATAATCATGTCTGAAGAAAATCAAACTGCTCCCAAGGCTGAACAGGTTAAGCCTAATTCTATGAGTCGATATGAAACAATCAGGGTTCCAATTCTCAGACCAGTAGAGTATCCAATTTGGAAGGTGAAGATGACCATGTTTCTGGAGGCTACAGATCCAGAATATCTTGACAGAATTTATGATGGTCCTCATAATCCAACCAAACTAGCCCCTGTTGTTGATGGTCAAGAACAAAAGACTGTTCCAAAGGAAAAGAAAGATATGACTCCTGAGGACATCTCATCAATTGCAAAAGATGCAAAGGTTAGACATTTTCTCCACAGTGCTTTAGATAATGTTATGTCTAACAGAGTAATTGGCTGCAAAACTGCCAAAGAGATATGAGATGCTTTAGAAGTCAGATGCCAGGGAACAGGTGCTATTAAGAAGAACAGAAAAACAATACTCACACAGGAGTATGAGCACTTTGATTCAAGACCTAATGAAACCTTGACTGAGACTTATGACAGATTTTGCAAACTATTGAATGATCTGTCTCTGGTTGATAAAGAATATGAGCTTGAAGAGTCTAATCTCAAGTTTCTGTTATCTCTACCTGAAAAGTGGGATTTAAAGACAACCACAATAAGAGATAATTATGAGCTTGCTGATACAGATCTTGATGAAATCTATGGGTTGTTAAAAACTCATGAACTGGAGATAGAACAAAGGAATAGAAGATTAAGCAAAAAGACAAAATCTGTTGCTCTCAAAATTGAGGAGAACCCCATCAAGAAGGAATCATCAAGGAAGAAAGCCAAGGGAAAGGCTTTAGTCATTAAATCTGAAAGTGAGTCATCAAACTCTGATGATGACTCAAACTCTGATGAAGCTTCTGACTCTGAGGATGATGAAGAACAGATGATGCAAATGGCTGCACTGATGGTGAAGACCTTCAAGAAGATGGGATTCAAGAACTTTAAGAAAGGGAAGAGATTCTCAAGGAAAGATCCAAATTCTGAAAGGAAAGGTTTTAGAGAAAGTCTGATGGAAGGGAGACCAAGTCTGGCAAGAAGGATAAATCTGAAATCCAGTGCTACAAGTGTAAGGAGATGGGTCACTATGCTCCAGAGTGCAAGAAAGGCAAAACTGAGAAAGCACTCATCTCTAAAGGCAAAGACTGGGCAGATACTTCAGACTCTGATGATGGAGTAAATTATGCTCTTATGGCAACTGTCAGAGATGAGACTGAATCATCTGAAAATAAGGGTATAAAAGAGAGCACACTTATCTTGGACAGTGGATGCTCAGGACATATGACTGGAAATAAAGCCCTGCTATCAGACTTTAAGGAAAAGGCTGGCCCAAAGGTTTCCTATGGAGATGGCAACATAGGACACACTCTGGGATATGGCAATATTAATCTTGGAACTGTCATCATCAAAGATGTAGCTCTAGTCTCAGGACTCAAGCATAATCTGCTATCTGTGAGTCAAATCTGTGACAGAGGAAACCATGTAGATTTTCATACTGAATACTGTGAAGTTATCAGTAAATCTACTGGAAAAGTTGTTCTAGTTGGACACAGGCGCAACAACATTTATGAAGCAAGTTTGGTAACAAACTCTGATGGAAAAACAGTGTGTCTAACTGCAAGAATGTCAAATGAAGAGAGTTGGAACTGGCATAAGAAGCTCTCTCATCTCAATTTGAACAACATTAATGAGCTAATAAGAAAGGATCTTGTAAGGGGACTTCCCAAGTCAATACTTAGCTTAGATGGCCTATGTGATTCTTGTCAAAAAGCCAAGCAAAGGAAGTCATCTTTCAAGAGCAAATCTGAATCTTCAGTAGTGGAACCTTATCATCTTCTACATGTTGATCTCTTTGGACCAGTGAATGTGATGTCTTTGGGCAGAAAGAAATATGCTCTAGTAATTGTTGACGAATATACTAGATATACATGGGTGTATTTCTTATCAAAGAAGGATGAAACTGCTCAGACTCTGTTGGATCATGTAAATCTACTGGACAAAGGATCACAGCACAAAGTCAAAATTATAAGGAGTGATAATGGAACTGAATTCAGAAACTCAATTATGGAAGCTTTCTGCAAGGAAAGAGGAGTGAAACAAGAGTTTTCTGCACCTGGAACTCCACAGCAGAATGGTGTAGTTGAAAGAAAGAACAGAACTCTAATCGAAGCTGCTAGAACTATGCTTGATGAAGCAAAATTACCAACTTATTTCTGGGCAGAAGCTGTTCAAACTGCTTGTTTTACTCAAAATGCAACATTGATCAACAAGCATGGGAAAACACCATATGAGATGGTGAAAAGTAAGAAGCCAAATTTGAAATATTTTCATATATTTGGATGCAAATGCTTTGTGTTGAAGACTCATCCTGAACAGTTGACAAAGTTCGAGTTAAAAGCTGATGAAGGAATCTTTGTTGGTTATCCATTGTCAACAAAAGCATTCAGAGTCTACAATCTGAGAACTAAAGTGATCATGGAATCCATACATGTGTCATTTGATGACAAGAAAATAACAGGACTTGATAACTTAGATGGATATGATCAACTGCGTTTTGAAAATGAAGGTTTATTCTCTGATGGTGTAAACTCTGATGAAGCAGTACCGACAAACTCTGATGAAGCGGTTCTGATAAACTCTGACGAAGCATACTCTGAACCTCTACTGATAAATACTGGAGAAGCTGGAAATTCTCAAATTGAACAAAATAGAGAATCAGTTGAGGGGGAGCGTGAAGAAGCTCAACAAGACACAGAAAATGAGTCAGTTGAGGAAACTGATTCAAACTCTGACAGTTCAAACTCTGAGTCATCCAATTCAGGGGGAGCCTCAGATGCTGCAGAAAGTCAACATATGAATCAGGAGAGCATGGATCAAGGGGGAGGATCCAATAATGATGCAAGAAACCACTTACCAACAGCACGAAAGTGGACACAGGCACACACACCTGATCTCATAATTGGAGATCCTGATGCTAGTGTGAGAACTAGAAGTGCAACAAATAATGAGTGTCTGTATCATGCTTTCTTGTCTCAAACAGAACCAAAGAAGGTGGAGGAAGCTCTTCAAGATGCTAATTGGATTACAACAATGCAAGAAGAGTTAAATGAATTTGAAAGAAATGAAGTCTGGACACTTGTACCTAGACCAAAGAATAGATCAATAGTAGGTACAAAGTGGGTTTTCATAAACAAGACTGACAGTGAGGGTGTGATTACAAGAAACAAGGCTAGACTTGTGGCTAAAGGTTATTCACAACAGGAAGGAATTGACTATGATGAAACCTTTGCTCCAGTTGCAAGATTGGAGGCCATAAGAATTTTTCTAGCCTATGCTGCACACAAGAAGTTTAAAGTCTTTCAGATGGATGTGAAAAGTTCTTTTCTCAATGGGAAGCTTGAAGAAGAAGTGTTTGTTGAACAACCACCAGGATTTGTAGATCCCAAGCATCCAGATTATGTCTACAGGCTTGACAAGGCATTATATGGACTAAAGCAAGCACCAAGAGCATGGTATGAAACTCTTGCTCAATTTCTTTTAGAAAGTGGGTTCACAAGAGGTACAATTGATAAAACCTTGTTTTATTTCAATTCTGGTGATGATTTGCTTTTAGTTCAAATTTATGTAGATGATATTATCTTTGGATCTACTAATGGCAAACTTTGTAAGAAGTTTGCAAAGCTTATGCAATCCAGGTATCAAATGAGCATGATGGGAGAGCTTAGTTATTTTCTAGGCTTACAGGTCAAGCAAACAGATGATGGTATTTTTATCAATCAAGCAAAATATACCAGAAATCTTCTCAAGAAATTTGGTATGCTTGATAGTTCATCTGCTACAACTCCCATGGCTACAACAACAAAGCTAGACAAAGACACAGGAGCCTCAGTAGATATGACAAACTAAAGAGGAATGATAGGGTCTTTACTGTATCTTACTGCAAGTAGACCTGATATCATGTATGCAACATGTCTTTGTGCAAGATTTCAAGCAGATCCCAGAGAGCCTCATCTAACAGCTGTAAAAAGGATTTTCAAATATCTCAAAGGAACCATAACCTTGGGTTTGTGGTATCCTAGAGAATCAGAGTTTAAGCTAATTGGTTACTCTGATGCAGATTTTGCAGGCTGTAAGATAGACAGAAAAAGTACAAGTGGAAGCTGTCAATTTTTAGGTGACAGATTGGTTTCTTGGTATAGCAAGAAACAAAAGTCAATTTCCACATCCACTTCAGAAGCAGAGTATATAGCTGCTGGTAGCTGTTGTGCACAGATTCTGTGGATGAAGAATCAGTTGCTGGATTATGGTTTGAGGTACTCTAAAATACCTATTTTCTGTGATAACCAAAGTGCTATTGCTATGACAGGTAATCCAGTACAACACTCCATGACAAAGCACATCAGCATAAGGTATCATTTTATCAGAGAACATGTGGAAGAAGGAAACATTGAGCTTCATTTTGTGTCTACAGACCAACAACTTGCAGATATCTTCACCAAACCTTTGAGTGAAGCTACTTTTACAAGATTGGTAAATGAACTTGGAATGATCTCTGGTTCTGACTAGAGATACGGGTTAGACTCAAATTCTATACATGTTTGATTTTTAATGCTCATGATTCCTTGCATGTATTAACTGATATGAGTACCAGTGTCATAAACTCTGAACGTAAACTCTGGTGCTAAACTCTGATAGTAATAAAAGTATTGGTCATACTCTGATGGTTAAAGTCTGATGTTATACTCTGATTGTAATTTTGTCTGAAACATAAGGACCAATGAAGAAATTTGTATGAAGCATAATTCTCAGTAAGTAATTATGAATTCTTAAGAGTTGTATAGATTCTGATCTCAAATATGTGCAGTAAGTTAACACAGCATGATACTGTCTCTGTATTTATAGCATCTCTTAGTTTATTGATCCTATACACTGAGTCTGTTTTAGCTGTTTGCATTTTCTCTCATAAATTAATTGTATTAACTGATGGAAAGTCTAAACTCTGATTATTAATTGCAAATAATTCACCCTCAAATCAAAAGATGCCAAACAGAGCACAAATTCCTTTGAGATCATGTTGTGCCTAGGAAGATCCAGGAACTTATTGTATGGAATAAGGGCTAAAATCTTTGATTTTTGGTGACTAGTGCCAACCACTGATTACTGGAAAAATAAAAAAAAAAAAAATATATATATATATATATAAATAAAGGGGGTGAAAAATAAAAGATATATCCAAATGAAAGGATATCAGAATACAGAGTTTAGATATAAAAATCAGATTTTATATTATACATGAGAGTTTAGGCAACCAGTTTTTACTACTTTAGGTTGTGGATTTTATGCACTTTGAGATGATTTAAATATTGATTTCGGTAAACTCTGCTATTGCACACACAATTATGCACACCTGTACAGTTTGCGAAAAGAGTTTATTAACAAAGAAGGACAAATGATAAACACTGATGTATTGTGTGAAATACGCCGAGGTAACTTTGTTTTAATCTCTGATGGTTAAAATAATTTCTTTGTTTCAGACATTTTATAATTTTGAGGAAAAACATTTGTTTTGGTATTTCAAAAGAGTATGTTTGGGCATTGGTCTAGAAAAGTGTTAAAGAGTGGAGAGAGATTGCATACATAGGAAAGTGTAATCGGCGGTAATTATTGCTGTTTTTACTGCGCATGCGCATTGGAAATTGCCAATTACTGCTGTCAGCCATTGTATGTGTGACACGTGTCTCAGTTACACAGAATACGGGGTCAGGCAGTTGTGTTTTAATGTTTAAAAATTGTTCAGTTTTTAATTTTAAATTTTATATTTATACATTATACACACAACCGTTACAGTTTTTCACGACTTACTCCAATTGTATTCTAGTTTCACTCACACATATTCACAAACACTTTCTTTTCTTAAACTGTCTCGTGTTTTTGAAGCTATTTTCTGCTTATTTCTTGACATTACTAATGGCTTCAACTGCTTTCACTGCTTCTGGACTTGAGTTTGTCCCTAATAACTATTCAGCCCCATTAAACACTGTCATTGCACCAGAGGCGTTTCATATCATACAAAACTTTCTTGCTCAGTCAGAAATTGGGCGTGCTTTAGTGGAGCCTGCAAAGCTTTATGGATCTCAGATCAAAGCTTTCTGGGAGACTGGTGTCTATGATGATGGTGGTGATTCTGGTACCCCATCCATAGTTTTTGAGTTCCAGGAGACAGAGTTTGTCATAACTCCAGGAACTGTTCGTGAAGCAATGGGCTTTGCAAATTCTGACGCGTACACCATTGCTGTTGGTGATACTGATCTTCAGAGAATGATGCAAGCTATTGGATATACTGGGTCTTTGGCAAAGATTGGCCAATTGAAGCGACCGCTCTTACGAAAAGAATGGAGTTTCTTTTTCGATTGCATAACTAGAGCGTTCGGGAAGAAATGTACAAATTGGGATGCTATTTCAATCGACAGTCTGCAAATCGGGTATTCACTTCTTTTTAACAGTAATTATGATTTTGCTAGACTTGTCTTAATGAACATAGGGGAGAAATTAACAGAGAATAGGCATGTAGTCTATTTTTCTAGATTTTGTCAAATGTTATTCTCTGCATGTGTTAATAATGTTGAGATTAATGAGGAGGACATAATTCCCTCATTCAAATTGCACAAAAGGGTATTCTCTGATCTTACGAATAAGGATTTAAAGAAGGTAAATGTTGGTGAGTTGTTGTTACCTGAGAGAGTTCTTCAGTTTTTAAATCCTGAACCTCAACAACAACAAGAACCAGTAAATCCTGAGGTCTCTCCATCTCCAACTCAACCTCCATTTGTAAACTCTGAACCTATTCAATCTGCATCTCAACAACCAAGGACTGGTGGTAGGATCAAACACAGGGCTTTCAAATCTTCAAAGTCTCTGCATCCAGCTACTGAAGTTGGTGTGTCAAAAACCTCTATGCCACAGTCTGATGGTCCGTCAAAGAAGCAGAGGGCAAAAAGGCCAAAGTCTGATAATGCTGATGAGGACAGTGAAACTGATGAAGAAACTCTTCATCAGAGAAAACGTAGATTGGTGGCTGCACATCTTTTTGGTGCATCAAATGTAACTGCTGAAGCTGTCAATTTGGATAGAGTTTTTGAGGAACATGTAAGTGCTGAAGATGAAGCTCCTACATCAAACGCTGATGATGTAGTTGAGGAAGCTGCACATGAAGATGCAGATGAAGCTCCTGAAATTCTTGTTCAGGAGGCTACATAAAATATTGAGGCTGAGATTTTTGAGCCACAAGGATTTGATATGGATGTTGAAGCACACAACTCTGTACACTCTGACCATCTTGAAGTTTTTGATGAAACAGAGGGTGTGGAAGCTGATCACACAGTTATTCTTGAAGATTCTATGGCTACCCACACAGAGATTCTCTCTGTTACTCACCAGGTAATTGAAAAGGGTGAGGAAGTTGATCAGACCTTAAATACTGATGCTACTGAGAATGTTGCTGTACATGCTACAGAAACTGTTCAAGAGATTATTGCAGAGATTCCAGTACAAGAGGCTGTCGCTGAAAATGTTGAGAATATTGCAAAGACTGTTGCAAACTCTGATGCAGAGCCTGATGAAGAGAATGCTAATGATGATGATAGTTCTGATCATTCCCAAGAGGAGTTATTTGAGAGTCAAGCAAACTCTGATGAGCTACGAGAGGTCAATCGAGCTACGGCTGAGCATTTTCAGGAGATGTACTTTTCAAATTGGTCGAACAAGGATACTATCTTTTCTGATGAGAGAGCTGCAGACTTTGTCACAAAGTCATCTAAAGAGATTACAAATCCAGAGCTTCTCACTCATCTCAAAGCCACAATTATCCAAGTCAAATCATTAAACAATCGTTTTGATGCTTCTGACAAGGTTATTGAAGGTCTAAGGAATGATATAGCTGCAAGGGAACTTACACAACAGAAGGATAAATCATTGTATATTTCCTTGTGTAAAGATCAGAAGGTTTTTGATTCCAGGTTGTCCAAGGTTGAAGACAATCAAGTCAAAATGTCAACTAAGTTGGATGAAATTGCAAATTCCATTGAATTGCTCACATCAGTTTTGCTGTCTGATGATGTCAAAAAGGGGGAGAGAGTGCCTCAAGACAAATGCAAGAGCTCTCAAACTCTGACTCGGAAAGATGACACTACTGATGGTGGTGCAAAAGGTCAAAATCCAAGGACAAGGAATGTTCAAAGGCAAGGGAGGAGATCAAACTCTGATGCTCAGAATGCTGATGGAAAAAGATTATACACTGGAGGGCAGTCTTCTTCAAGGGTTAGAAGTTTACTTCTTTCCTCTAAATCTCCAGTTACTGATGAAGAAGTTGCTACACAGTTATTCTTAGCAGAACATGGTAAAGATGTTACTATTGAAGATATCCAGGCAGAAGAGAAATTGCTTGCTGAAGAACACAGGAAAGATGTTGAAGTTAGAATTTACAAACAGAAGGTTATCAAGGCTCCAAGGAGAAAAGAAAAAGGAATTGTTATCAAAGAGAATGTAAACTCTGATCAGAGTTTACAGTACTCAAGGAGGCCGGTGATTAAAAATGCTGACAAAGGAAAAGGTAAACTGGTAGAAGAAGAACAGTTACCTAAGAAGATTTATTCAACCTCTGACATTACTCAAGTTGAAACAAGATTAGCTAAATCAACCTCTGACGCTGCTCAAGTTGATGTTTCTACTAAAGTTATGACAACCTCTGACGTTGCTCAAGTTGTACAGAAATCTACACAACTTCCAGGATTCAGCAAACCTAAAATTCTTGAAGAATTAAAGCTTGAAGCTGTGAATTTCTCAGAAACCAGAACTGTATTGGGAAAAGAAGCTTTTGATAAATCTGGACTGGGATCACACAGAGAGAGAAGAACAAATAACTGATCTCAAGATAACATTTCACTGGCAGAACCTGGTATTGGGGTTACACAAGAAAACCTTGATAAGTTAGAATCTGTTCAGTTGATTTTTCACAAAGTATTGAAGAAGCAGTTTTTGTTATACTTCATGAGTGATGGAAGAGTTTATAAAGTTGGAGAATCTGATGTTAATCTCAAATCATGGGAAGAACTGGAATATGTACTTTATCTTCTAAAAGTCAAAAACAGACATACTCATGATGTTGCTCAAGTTTTGAGAGAAAAGATGCTGAGATCTAAAGCTATGCTTGGAGGAGGAGTATCAAGTGTTTATATTCCAAAGTATAGAGATTATACTGGAAAGTTAGTGGAGATGAAGAGAAACAGTGCTAGATTTAGAACTGCACTTGGAATAAAGACTTTGGAATTTAACTTGGAGTCAGACAAGTCTTATTTTATTAGACTAGGAAATGATATGAGAAGAAATAGCATATATTCTCTAAGAGCTGCTATCTATCAAACGGGGGAGAGTGATTCAGAACTTAAAGAGCTAAAAGAGATTATGGTGGATGAGCTAGAGAAGGCTGAAAGAAGACTGCTGATTGATTATCTCAGAACAGTACCTGATATTGAAGAAGTCAAGTAAAGTCTGACTGTAAGTTTTTATGTTTTCTGTTCTAAGTTAAAATTAAACTCTGTTTTAAAATTAAACTCTGTTATATTTTAAACACTGCATTTGTTATATGTTTTGACATCATCAATTATCTTTTTAACTTGTACATTTTTATTATGCACAAGTTGGGGGAGATTGTTAGATATAATTGCTGACGTTTGTTCATCAGTGTTTAAGTACCAGGTACATATCAGAGTTTATCTAGAAGCCGGTCAGAGTTTGATAAAGTCTGACTGGGTGAAGAGTTCACATTGAAGCCAGTCAGAGTTTGATAAAGTCTGACGTGGTGATAGTTGACTTAGCTGTCGGTGCAAAGATAAAGATTCTAGAAGCAATATATTCTGAAGATGGAAAGAAGCAGAATATATTGATACAGCTAAGGAAACGGAATAGAAGACTGAAGCAATCCTTGATTGATATGAATTGTATAGCTAACTTATAGGAATATCAATTAGAGATGGATTGTAAGTAGTTGTGTACTATATAAACACAGATAGGTTATCCCTAGAAGGGACGCGAACATTGAATATATTATTCTTGTAACCTAGTAGCTCTTTGTGATTCATTAACATCACTAAGAGAGAAACTGTTAATATAATTACAGTTTGTTGATTTATAAAAAGTGTTCTTGATTGTTATTCTCATATACATACTTGATTATATTGTGTATTCGGCCTAACATAGAATCACATCATCCTCAAAAGTAACATCATGACATAAGTGATTAAATATTAAATGAAAAAATCTAATAAAACAGACATAGCCTAATTTATCAGCTTTTCTATCACTTAAAGCTTTCAACACAAAACTACCATAATCAAAAACTTTAGAGTAGATAAGAGAGTACCCAATTTTGAGTGATCCTGATGGCAGAGCATCAAAATTAGATGTCTTATTCAGGAAGCATCTGCTGAGTGTGTCAAAGAAATAATTCCACTCCCTTTTGAGCTTCGTCCTGAAGAGGCTTCCATACCTCTGTACCTCACCATTGTATCCCAATTTTGTGACAAACTCAAAAATGATATAGTCTGAAACATTATCATGAACTTGGTCACCCAGAATCGGCAAATGCAGTGCCTCTTCAACAATATCAGGCGTGACATGATGAGTTACTCCATTGCATTCAAACTGCATCAAAACATTTCCAGTTGGACCTTTGCCAAAAACAGTTGTGTTCCATACCTGCATCACAGACTTAAGAGAAACACTCATAGGTTCTGTAAGATCCGTGAACTTTATTAATAATATAAATTGTATTATATGTGTGGAATACTTATTATGAAGTATTTTGAGTTATAATGATAAGGATTGTTAAGTGTTTATGTGTTATTTGGTGAGTCGAAAGCCCCTTTCAAATATTTCGTCATTTGAAATCTTATTCAATTTTGAGCCCCGTTTTGAAAATTCAAGGGCCCCGTTGAAATTTTGTACATCATTATTATTCCTTCATCATCTGTGTTTGAATCATTATCGGAGGATTTCTTCATATTATTATATCCCTTATTATCCGATATGATCACTAGTAATTGTTTTATTCAAAGGAAGAAAAATTATTCTAAACCCTAACCCTAATTTTTCTAGGGTAATTGATATATCGTCCGTATCAATAAATACATCTGTTATAGCCCCAGTATTCTTGAGCATTAGTTGTATAATGATATGTATTGATTTGGATAATTATCAGTCTTTGTAGATGATTATCTTTTCGTAAAACGTGTTTTTAACCTAATTAGGGTTTTTAAACGAACCAGTGGATCAATATCGATCCAAAAATGTCATTTAAGGTATTATTTTTCACTAAGTATAAAAAGGAGAATAATACATTATACTTCATATAATCCGTATTAAAAATACAGAAAAATATAAAATTCCTGAACCGTGTTCTTCGTGTTCTTGAAAATCAAAATCAAATTCGAAGGTGTTATTGAAATCCAAATTCAAAGTTCAAGTACTCAAATCAAAGATCTTGAGCTCTAGTTTTAGAATCTTCCAACCTCATCATCATCTGGTAATTGTTCGATTTTATATGAATTTTACAAATTTCGAATTTAAATTAGGGTTTATATTCGAATTGGGGATTTTCATTCTGTTGATTCTCCGTTCAATTGATTGCTTCCAACATGTTCCTAGGGTTCTAATTAGTAGGAATTCATGCTTTAATTTCATGTTTATGTTCAATTTTTAAGAATCCGATTTCTAGGGTTTTGCCCGATTTTTCTTTTTAATAGTCCGTTCATATGAATGATCTGACATTGTTTTTGATAGAGGGCTTTTGTTGTATGTGTTCTTAGCTTCATTTTAACATAAAGAACGTAGAGTTTCATGTACGATTTTGGTATATCGTAAAATTTGTTCAAGGTCGCCGGAAATTGGTCGGGATTGAGATTCCGGCTTTTTTTTGGTATGTTTTTTGCCTGAATAGATTGCTGAGTTTATAAGGATTGTTTTGGTACCAAAAACCCCAATTTTTACAGTGTTTTTGAGTCGCCGGATTCTGGGTTTGGTCGCCGAAATCTGGAAAAATCTGGGTTGTTCTTCCCGACCCGACTGTGTTCTTCCCGACCCGTTAACCCGTTTTCTTGACCCGGTTTCAATCTTCGAAACCCTAAAATATTTTCAGAAAACTGTTTTTGAATTTTATTTTTAAATTTAATTCGAAAATAGTTTAAAATCTTTAAAAATTCATATTTTAATTTTAAAAATATATTTTTAATTCAGAAAAATTCTGGAAAATTATATTTATTATTTCAAATTCGAAAATTTATTAAACTTAATTATTTTAATTATTTTAATTAATAATTAATTAATTTAATTAATTGATTAATTCTTTTAATCAGTTAATTCTTAAAAATTAATTATTAATTAGATTTAATTAATTTAAAATTCAGTTTAATTATATTCAAGCCTGATTTATTATTTAAAAATAGTTTGAGCATTTAAAGAGTGTCAATTAATTTTATATTAATTGATTTAATTACTTTTAAATACTTATAATGGGATTAAAAATCCGATTTTTGATTTAAAAATTATTTGTGACTTATTTAAATTCAAATAAGCCATGAATATTGTTTTAAAAATATTTATAAGTGCTATATGGTTTATATGAGTCGATTAATGTGTTTTAATGGTCCGTAAATGCCCGTACGAGGGCTAGTGTCTGAGTTTTAAATACCGTAAATTAGACCGGACGTCCGATACGTAACCGGTTACTAGTTTAAAATGTGTTATTGATTAATTGTGTGTCGAGGATAGAATGAGGATAGTTAGACTTACTGTTCTAAGTTGTTTATTATAGAATCGAGTTCCCGGAGCAAGGGAAAGGGGAAAGTAGAGTGAACGAGATAGAAAACCGACAGCGACGTAGACCAGGCAAGTAATTGTGCCTTTATTTGTGATAAATTGATATTATCTTCAATACTTACATGTTATTATCCCAGAACAATTTAGATTATCAATCCTTACCCATACTCGGGGAACTGATTCCATTTTCGTAAATTTTCTTAACTCTTTGATTTGATCCGCATCGGAAACCCTTATTTCCAAATTCATCTGATTTTGTCTACAACCATTGATTGTTGATTATCATCATTTGATTATTGCCTACAACCATTGACAGTTTGATTCTATCATTGACTATTGATTACAGTCATTGATTATTGATTACAACTACAGATTACCTTCTTGAACGAGTGCATTGTACCGTTGAAACCATTCCGAATCTATTTCTCGGACTTTCTTTGATAATGAATAGTTGAAGCTCTTTTGCAACTATTACACCCCGTTATTGTGTACTTATCTTGTTATGCATATTATTGCTTATACCTTGTGATAGAATTGGCATGTTTTTAAATAGGACCAGTAATGGTCGGGCCATACTTATGGTCAGAATAATTTAAGGCCCAGACTGGCCTAGGATCCAATAGAGGACTTTGCTATAAGCAAGTCCGGGGTTGTTGCGTGACTGATCAGCAGCACAACCTTTGTATTTGAAAAATGTAGAAGTCCAATTCTAATTCCTCTTTCTTCATTAAAGATTGTTAAAAGCATATGTTTGACTTGTGTATTGTTGATTCAAATAATTGAATTCTTTCCTTTCATTATAGAACTGTGATTGATACATATATCATGCTTGCTGAGCACATGTGGCTCATACTTGTTTTGTTTCTAACCCTATTCCAGTGAAGCGAGAGAATGAGCAGACATAGCGCTAGTGACAGTTCTCCCGATGCTAGGAGACCACCCCGAGTGATTGTCATTGGACGGGTAGTTGTTTTATCTTGGAAGTTAGACTAGATGTCTAGCTTTGTATATTAAGTGTGTAATAACTCTGAAAACTGGTTTGTAATAATTATGACTTAGAAGCTTGTTTCATGCCATAATCTGGATGCGGTCTTGGATAAGGGGTATTTTATGTTATTATATATTATGCATGTGTTATATTCAGGTTTATGTTATGTACCGTTGGTCGGGTGACTCCCCAAATATGTACCCCGGGTTTGGAGGGCGTCACAGGTTCTGTTAAAGCATACTTCAATGGGCTTGAAGTAAGAAAATCCTGGATTATATGGAACTCAGTAGGCAATTCCTGATGGTCTAGAATAGCTACAAAATTATTAGTGGCAAAAGTAACACCACTAATCACAGTCTGTTTGTTCATGAATGATGAAGACACCATTGAAACAATATAGAAATCTTGAGAATAGGGTTCTTGAGTACAGAGAGAAAAAAGATGAAAAACTGATGAAGAGAGAGTAATCAGGAATTTAGAAAATCAAATGTATTTTGTTAAAACAAAATATTACTCTCAATAACAAGTGGCAAAATATGATTTGTGCAAAAATGATTAGTGGACAAATTACGTGTGTAATTAAACATAACTGCACCGCTTTTTATGTGTATCTATATGTATATATCTATCAGTGTGACACACGCGCGCATACAATTGTCCAACCAAAACTCAAACGTTTCTCATCAGATACTGACGAAAAATCAGGCACAAATTAAGCAATGAAATACTGACATGTACATCAGGATTGACCAGTTGACTTCCTGTCAGGATAGAGTCCTATCAGGATTTGATCAAAATTACATACCTTGCAGAATGACCATCAGGATTTGATAGTCATCAAGATTTCCTCTCTGTAGCTTTTCTCAGAAATTCTCAAAATTCATCATTCCAAGTTCATTCACCAACTTATTGAAAGTAGCTTGAGGTAGTGGCTTGGTGAATATATCAGCTAGTTGTTGATCAGTAGGAACAAAGTGAAGTTCAATTGTTCCTTCCAGAACCTGTTCTCTTATGAAATGATATCTAATACTGATGTGTTTAGTAAGAGAATGTTGAACTGGATTTCCTGTCATTGCAATAGCACTTTGGTTATCACAATAAATAGGGATTTTTTAGTATGACATGCCATAATCTAACAACTGATTTCTCATCCACATTATCTGAGCACAACAACCTCCTACAGCAATGTACTCAGCTTCTGCAGTTGAAGTAGAAATAGACTTTTGCTTTTTACTGAACCATGAAACTAGTCTACCACCCAAAAACTGACAACTTTCTGAAGTACTTTTTCTGTCTATTTTGCACCCTGCAAAATCAGCATCTGAATAACCACATAAACCAAAATCTGATTCCCTTGCATACCAAAGGCCAAGTGAAAGAGTGCCTTTGAGATATCTGAAAATTCTTTTAACTGCAATCAGTTGAGGTTCCCTAGGTTTTGCTTGAAATCTTGCACACAGATAGGTTGCAAACATGATATCTGGTCTACTTGCAGTGAGATACAACAAAGAGCCAATCATTCCTCTGTAGTGAGTTACATCTACCTCAGCACCTTGATCAGGATCAAGTTTGGTAGCTGTAGCTATGGGAGTACTAGCAATAGCACAATCTTGCATGTTAAACCTTTTCAATAAATTCTTTGCATATTTTGACTGATTGATAAAGATGCCATCATCAGTCTGTTTAACTTGAAGACCAAGAAAGTAACTCATTTCTCCCATCATGCTCATTTGATATCTTGACTGTATAAGCTTAGAAAACTTTTCACACAGCTTATTGTTTGTTGACCCAAAAATGATATCATCAACATAAATCTGAACTAAAAGCAAATCCTTACCATGATTCAAATAGAACAGAGTTTTATCAATAGTACCTCTTTTGAATCCACTTTCCAGTAAGAATTGAGCTAGTGTTTCATACCATGCTCTTGGAGCTTGCTTTAGTCCATAAAGTGCTTTATCCAATCTATAAACATGATTTGGATATTTAGGATCAATAAAACCAGGAGGTTGTTCAACATATACCTCTTCCTCCAGTTCACCATTTAAGAAAGCACTTTTCACATCCATCTGGAAAACCTTGAATTTCTTATGAGCTGCATATGCCAGAAAGATCCTGATGGCCTCTAGTCGTGCAACAGGAGCAAAAGTTTTATCATAGTCAATTCCTTCTTGTTGAGAATACCCCTTTGCAACTAGTCTTGCTTTGTTTCTGATAATTACACCATCTGAATCAGTCTTATTTTTGAAAATCCATTTTGTACCAACAATTGACCTGTTCTTTGGTCTTGGCACCAGTTTCCAGACTTCATTCCTTTCAAATTCATTCAATTCTTCTTGCATTGCAGTAACCCAATCAGCATCTTTAAGTGCATCTTCAACTTTCTTTGGCTCCTCCTTGGAAAGAAAGTTATTATATAGACATTCATTTTGAGTTGCACTTCTTGTCTGAACACCTGCATCAGGATCTCCAATTATCAGATCAGGAGTATGACTTGCAGTCCATTTCCTTGCTGGTGGTAAGTCATTCCTTGATGTAGATGCTCCCCTGTTAGATATAATTGCTGATGAGTGTTTATCAGTGTTTAAGCAACAGGTATTCTTCAGAGTTTACTGGAAGCCAGTCAGAGTTTATTAAAGTCTGGCGGAGTGAGAGTTTGCTAAAGCTGTCGGTGCTAACATTGAAGATTCTAGAAGCAATATATCTTGAAGATGGAAAGAAGCAAGATATATTGAGACAGTTAAGGAAACGGAACAGAAGACAGAAGCAATCCTAATTTGATATGATTTGTATAGCTAATTTATAGGAATATCAATTAGAGATTGATTATGTAACTGTGTATTATATAAACACAGATAGGTTAACCCTAAAAGGGATGCGATTATTGAAAACATTATTCTTGTAACCTTGCAGCTCTCTGTGATATTCTACATCACAAAGAGAAGAGTTATTTATATAATTCAGTTGTTGATTTATAAACAGTGTTCTTTATTGTTATTATCATATTTATATTGATTATATATTGTGTAATTCGGCCTAACAATTGGTATCAGAGCCTAGGCTGTTTAATATATACAATTTATCGATCTAAACACAAGTATAATCATGGCTGACAACTCTCAGGAAGGTTCTAATGCAGGTTCGAATGCTCAGAAGGTTCAACCAACTTCTGTTAGTCGATATGAGACTATAAGGGTTCCAATTCTAAGATCAGTTGAATATCCAATATGGAAGGTGAAGATGACCATGTTTCTGGAAGCCACAGATCCAGAATACCTTGATAGAATCAATGATGGTCCTCATATGCCAACAAAACTGTCTCCTATTGTTGCTGGTCAAGAACAAAAGACTGTTCCAAAAGAGAAGAAAGATTTGACTCCTGAAGACATCTCATCAATTGCAAAGGATGCAAAGGTTAGACATCTACTACACAGTGCCTTAGATAATGTCATGTCTAACAGAGTGATTGGCTGCAAGACTGCCAAAGAGATTTGGGATGCTTTGGAAGTCAGGTGTCAAGGAACAAGTACTATATATAAAGAAAAACAGGAAGACTATTCTAACACAGGAGTATGAACACTTTGACTCTAGATCTGATGAAAGTTTGACAGATACATATGACAGATTTTGTAAATTGTTGAATGATTTGTCCCTGGTTGATAAAGAATATGAACTTGAAGAGTCAAATCTCAAGTTTCTTATATCCCTACCTGAAAGATGGGATTTAAAGGTAACAACAATCAGAGACAATTATGATCTTGCAGATACAGATCTTGATGAAATCTATGGGTTGCTTAAAACTCATGAACTTGAAATAGAACAAAGAAACAAAAGATCTGGAAAGAAGACAAAATCTGTTGCTCTTAAAGTTGAAGAAAAGCCTGTCAAGAAGGAATCATCAAGAAAGAAAGCCAAAGGAAAGGCTTTAGTCATTAAATCTGAAAGTGAGTCATCAAACTCTGATGATGGCTCAAACACTGATGATGAAGCTTCTGATTCTGAGGATGATGAAGAAGAGATGATGAAAATGGCAGCTTTAATGGTGAAGACCTTCAAGAAGATGGGATTCAAGAACTTCAAGAAAGGAAAGAGATTCTCAAGGGAAGATTCAAATTCTTATAAAAGAAAATTCAGAAAGTCTGATGAAAAAGATACCAAGTCTGGAAAGAAAGACAAGTCTAAGATCCAGTGCTACAAGTGTAAAGAGATGGGTCATTATGCTCCAGAGTGCAAGAAAGGAAAATCTGAGAAAGCACTCATCACTAAAGGCAAGGACTGGGCAGACACTTCAGACTCAGATGAGGGAATCAATTATGCTCTCATGGCAACTGTTAAAGATGAAGCTGAGTCATCTGAAAACAAGGGCATAAGGGAAAGTACCCTAGTCTTGGACAGTGGATGTTCAGGACACATGACTGGAAATAAAGCCCTGCTATCAGATTATGAGGAGAGAGCTGGCCCAAAAGTTTCCTATGGAGATGGCAACATAGGACACACTCTGGGATATGGCAATATTAATCTTGGAACTGTCATCATCAAAGATGTAGCTCTAGTCTCAGGACTCAAGCATAATCTGCTATCTGTGAGTCAAATCTGTGACAGAGGAAACCATGTAGATTTTCATACTGAATACTGTGAAGTTATCAGTAAATCTACTGGAAAAGTTGTTCTAGTTGGACACAGGCGCAACAACATTTATGAAGCAAGTTTGGTAACAAACTCTGATGGAAAAACAGTGTGTCTAACTGCAAGAATGTCAAATGAAGAGAGTTGGAACTGGCATAAGAAGCTCTCTCATCTCAATTTGAACAACATTAATGAGCTAATAAGAAAGGATCTTGTAAGGGGACTTCCCAAGTCAATACTTAGCTTAGATGGCCTATGTGATTCTTGTCAAAAAGCCAAGCAAAGGAAGTCATCTTGCCAACTTATTTCTGGGCAGAAGCTGTTCAAACTGCTTGTTTTACTCAAAATGCTACACTGATCAACAAGCATGGGAAAACACCATATGAGATGGTGAAGAATAAGAAGCCAAATTTGAAGTATTTTCATATTTTTGGATGTAAGTGCTTTGTGTTGAAAACTCATCTTGAACAGTTGACCAAGTTTGACTTAAAAGCTGATGAAGGAATTTTTGTTGGATACCCATTATCAACTAAAGCATTCAGAGTCTACAATCTAAGAACTAAAGTGATCATGGAATCTATACATGTGTCATTTGATGACAAGAAAATAACTGGAATAGAAGATGAATAATATCATGATCAACTTCGCTTTGAAAATGAAGATTTAAATTCTGATGATGTAAACTCTGATGAAGCAAATCCAACAAACTCTAACGAAGCATACTCTGATCCTCTACTGGTAAACAATGAAGAATTTTCTCTGACAGAACAAAATAGAGAACCAGTTGAGGGGGAGCGTGAAGAAACTTCAGAAACTTCTCAAAGTGATGACTCAAATTCTGAAAGAGGGTCAAATGAAGAATCAAACAGAAACTCTGAGTCAAACTCTGAAAGTTCAAATTCTGAACAGTCCAATTCAGGGGAAGCCTCAGAGAATGCAAATGGTCAAGAAGAAAATCAGGAGAGCATGGATCAAGGGGGAGGATCTAATAATGATAATAGAAGCCAATTACCAACAACAAGAAGGTGGACACAAGCCCATACACCTGACTTGATAATTGGAGATCCAGAAGCTAGTGTAAAAACTAGAAGTGCTACAAACATAATATCCACATGAAGCAAAATTGCCAACTTATTTCTGGCACTTCTAGCTGTTAAATATAAAAGTGAGCCTACCATGCCTCTGTAACTTGAAATGTCCACAGATTTTTCCTTAGTATTCAATTCAAGTTTGGTGGCAGTAGGCATGGGAGTTTTGGCAGTAGAGCATTCCATTAGGTTAAATTTCTTTAATAAATCATGAATGTATTTTGTTTGACTAATGAAAATGCCTTCATTAACTTGCTTTACTTGAAGACCAAGAAAGTAAGTTAATTCTCCCATCATGCTCATTTCATATTTACTTTGCATAAGCTTGGCAAACTTTTGACAAAGTTTCACATCTGTAGACCCAAAGATTATATCATCTACATAAATTTGAACAAGTAAAGTAGAGCCATTTACAACCCTGTGAAAAAGAGTTTTATCTACAGTACCTCTAGTGAAATGATTCTCAAGGAGGAACTGTGAGAGAGTGTCATACCAGGCTCTAGGTGCTTGTTTCAAACCATAGAGTGCTTTGAGAAGGAAGTACACATAGTCTGGAAAATCATCATCTTCAAAACCAGGAGGTTGACTTACATACACCTCCTCTTCCAATTCCCCATTCAGAAAAGCACTCTTCACATCCATTTGATAGACTTTGAAATTGGCATGGGCTGCATAGGCTAGGAAAATCCTTATTGCTTCTAGTCTTGCAACAGGAGCAAAGGTTTCATCAAAATCAATTCCCTCTTCCTGTGAGTAGCCTTTTGCAACCAGTCTAGCTTTGTTCCTTGTGACTATGCCATTTTCATCCATCTTGTTTCTGAACACCCACTTTGTGCCTATAACACTCCTGTCATTAGGCCTGGGCACCAGCTTCCAAACATTGTTTCTCTCAAATTGGTTTAGCTCTTCTTGCATGGCTAAAACCCAATCTGGATCTAGAAGTGCATCCTCAACTTTCTTTGGCTCATCTTGAGACAGAAAGCTACTATATAGACATTCTTCTTGAGTTGCTCTTCTAGTTTGGACTTTTGAAGAAACATCACCTATAATAAGTTCAAAGGGATGATCTTTAGTCCATTTCCTTGAGGGAGGTAGATTTGCTCTTGAAGACGTAGCTTCATGATCATGATTGCCTTGATTGGATATTTGTCCTTGAGAAACTCCCCCTGAGTTTGTTGTCCCTAATTGATCACTTCTAGAAGCATTCCTATGACTATCAACGGTATGACCGTTTTGGCTGTCAACGAAACGCTCATTCTGACTGTCAACGAATCCACCATCATGACTGTCAACGAAATGACCATTTGGTCTGCTAGCTGCTATCTTTTTTAACCTTAATGCAGCAATTTCATCTTCACTGCTGCTTTCATCTGTGCTAGATACAACACCTTTAGGCTGTTTCTCAGTAGCCTTATCATGATTCACTTGTTCTCCTTCCTCATTCTCAAAAGAGAGACTTTCATGGAAACCTTCATCACAGAGACCTTGTATTTTGAGATCATCAAAAACAACATGTACAGATTCCATAACAATGTTGATTCTGGGATTATAGACTCTGTAAGCTTTCCCTGCTGCATATCCCACAAATATTGCTTCATCTGCCTTTGCTTCAAATTTCCCCAAATGCTCAGCTTGATTTCTCAGAACAAAGCACTTGCATCCAAAGACATGAAGAAAATCCAATAGTGGCTTCTTTCTTTTGAGTAACTGATAAGGGGTCATTCCTTTGGCCTGATTAATCAAAGAAATATTTTGAGTAAAGCAAGTTGTGTTAACTGCCTCAGCCCAAAAATATGTAGGTAACTTTGATTCATCTAGCATTGTCCTTGCAGCTTCAATAAGTGTTCTGTTTTTCCTTTCAACTACACCATTTTGCTGTGGTGTTCTTGCTGCTGAAAACTCATGCAAAATACCATTTTCTTCACAGAACACCTTCATGCTCGAATTCTTGAATTCTATCCCATTGTCACTCCTAATCCTTCTTACTTTGAAATCAGGATGATTGCTTACCATCTTGATGTGATTGATAATGATTTCACTTGCCTCATCTTTAGAGTGCAAAAAGAAAGTCCATGTAAATCTAGAAAAATCATCAACAATCACAAGACAGTATTTCTTCTTTGAGATGGACATAACATTTACAGGGCCAAATAGGTCCATATGAAGTAATTCAAGCTGCTGGACAATTGATGACTCTGTCTTGCTTTTGAATGATGCCTTCTTCTGTTTCCCTTTTTGACAGGCATCACACAAACCATCCTTGGAAAATTCCACTTGTGGAATTCCTCTAGCAAGATCCTTTCTCACCAAATCATTCATAACTTTGAAATTCAGATGGGATAATTTCTTGTGCCATAACCAACTTTCATCTTTGCTTGCCTTGCTGAAAAGACAGGTGATGGTTTCTGAACTTGTGCTACTAAAGTCAGCAATGTACACATTCCCTCTTCTGAATCCAGTCATTACCACATTGTTGTTTCCTCCTTTAGAAACAACACAGGCTTCTTTCGAAAAAGTAACTAAAAATCCTTTGTCACAAAGTTGGCTGATACTAAGCAAGTTGTGCTTAAGACCATCCACCAATGCAACCTCATCTATGATGACATTCTCTTTTGAAATCAAGCCATATCCCTTTGTGTAGCCTTTGCTGTCATCTCCAAAAGCAATACAAGGGCCAGCTCTTTCCTGAAACTCTGTGAGCAGGGTAGAATCACCAGTCATGTGTCTTGAACAACCACTATCCAAGTACCAAAGATTCCTTTTGTCTCCCTGCACACAATAAACCCAAATCAAGTTGATTTTGGTACCCAAGTTTCCTTGGGTCCTGTCTTGTTAGCCTTTGCATTCCCTTTTGTACCATTTTTCACTTTGGGCTCAGATTGATTCAAATCAAGCTTTACCCTTGGTGTTGATTTCTGAGGGTTGCTCATATTTTCATTCATAGCATGCATAGTTGGAGGAACAATCATGTTATTCATGTTCCATGGCATTTGTGGCATGTTAAACATATTCATGTAAGGATTAGGCACAAATGGCATGCTAGCATATGGATTCTGAAATTGTGCATATGGAGCAAACATGTTAGGCATAACAGGCATTTTAGGCATGGAACTGTTCATTGCAGGCTTGGGCATTTTCACATTAGCAGATTTCTTAACAGATTTGCAGTTAGTAGATAAATGATTAACACTTCCACAATTGACACATGTCTTTCTAGGTGCATATTTATCAGGTGTGTAATTGTTGTGTTTGTTAATCCCTACCTTGCCATTTCTGTTATTCTTTTTATTTCCCTTAGCCTCAACCTGAACTTTCTCTAACTTGTCTTTCAATTGCTTGTTAGACAAGTTACCTACATTAGCTCTCTCAACAGGCTTCTCAACTTTCTTTGATTTACTAGACTCACCTTGAACAAAGTTCTTGGTGACAGGACCATACTTGTTATTAAGTCTAGTGAGTTCATCCTTTCTTTTCTCTGTCAACGAAACAGCCTGATCGGTTGATGGTTCATCTGTCAACGAAACATTGCATTCCGTTGACATATCAACCTTCAACAAATGATCCTTGTTGTTTGTTGACTCAGTTTCTGATTCTAAGGTTTCACCAACATACCCTAGCTTCTCTTTGTTCCTTTTCCATGATTGCTCACAGAAGGATTCCACGCCTTGAACATTAATTATGTTGGCAGCAACATTCCTGGCATCCTTCCATTTTGCAATCACACCTTGTTCTATCTCAAGTTGTGTTTTAAGAATTTCTTCCCTTTGTAACACGTTCTCAAGTTCCTTCTTAGCATCCCTACTAACACATCTCATTTTCTCAAATTCAATGAGCTGTGCTTCTAACATTGCATTCCTATCACTTAAGAGCAGATTGGTCTCTTTTATTCTAGAATTCTCTTTAGTAAGTGATTTAAGAGTAACACGCAAATTATATAATACAGTAGACATTTCATTTACTGCACTGTCGCATTCCTCTTTAGAAAGCTCAGAAAGATTAGTAATTGTTACCTGGTTGCTTGAGGAACTTGCTTCCTGCTCATGATTGTCAGCCATAAGAGCCAAGTTGACATACTCAACATCATCATCAGAATCTTCACCATTACCAGCCCAATCATACTCCTGAGACATGAAAGCCTTTTCTTTTTGTTTGAGAAGTTCAAAGTATTTCTTTTTATAATCAACAGGCTCAAATTTCCTGTTGCCCTTCTCAACCTTGGGCTTTCTGCAGTCTCCAGCAAAGTGACCAAGCATTCCACAATTGAAACATTTTGACTTAGACTTTTCAATCCAGTTTGTTTTGCTAGGTTGAAAGTCTCTTCTTGGTGGCCTTGCTTCTGAGTTTCTTTTGAACTTGAACTTAGAGAATTTTCTAGACAGAAAAGCAATGTGTTCATCAATCTCATCTAAGTCATCCAAGTTGGCTGGTTCTGATTCTTCTTCTTCTGTCATCTTGTCTTTACCCTTGCTAACATCACTCCTACAACTAGATCGACTAGTTGTGGTCTTTGCAGCTTCTTTATTGTCATCTTCAAGTTGGTTCACAGATGCAATCAATGCAATAGATCCACCCTTCTTTTGTACCTTTTCAATTTCCTCATCTTGCTCCATTTCCAGCTCATAAGTCTTCAAGGTTCCATAAAGCCTTTCAAGAGTGTAGTCTTTGTACTCTTGAGTGTTTCTGAGAGAAACAGTCATAGGCTTCCATTCTTTTGGAAGAGCTCTAAGAAATTTAAGGTTTGAATCCTTGGTTTGATAGATCCTCCCATACAACTTTAATCCATTCAAAAGCTTTTGAAACCTACTAAACGTGTCATTTAGGGTTTCACCAGCTTTAAAATGAAAATGCTCATATTGTTGTATAAGGAGTTGCATTTTATTTTCCCTGACTTGCTCAGTTCCTTCACAGAGAGTTCTAACGGTATCCCATACTTCCTTAGAGGTTGTACAGTTGATAACATTGTCAAACATCTCTTGCTCCAAACCATTAAACAGAATGTTCATGGTCCTTTTGTCTTTATGGACTTCTGCAACATCTTCAACAGTCCATTCTGAGACAGTTTTTGGAATCTCTACATCAGGTGCATCATCTGGCAGTCCAACTCTAGAATCAAGCTTCATGGGAACGTGTGGACCTTTCTCAATGCAGTCTACATACCTCTCATCCATAGACATGAGATGTAAATGCATCTTTACTTTCCAGTGAAAGTAATTGTCTTTATCAAGAACTGGTATCTTCACACCTGCATCCTTCTTCACCATGGTTTCTGTTTTTGGTCTTGATCTTTAAACTTCTTGTATGTTAGAAGCTCGCTCTGATACCAATTGTTAATCCCAAATGACCTAACAGAATTGTAGAAGGGGGGGTTGAATACAATTTTGATATTTTCTTGATCTTAAAAACACCTTATAAATTAAAACTGAACTGAATAAATAAAAACACAAGATATAAATAATTCAGTTGGATTGTTTGATGATCCAACTGAAGTGTTTTTATTGCGGAAATAATCTGTGATACAAATGTACACAGCTGCTCAGTTACAATGTTGTAGAGAAGAAATGCTCTCAAAAATAGCTAATACAATCTATTTGTTTTTCTTCTCTTCTTTCTAAAGTAACTGCTACACTTGGTTATATAATCCCAAGTTTACAATTCTACGTTTGGTTAAACTAAAGAATAATAGTAGTAACCATCAGTAGCTTGCTTTTCATTCCTTTTGTCCAATGGTCCTTGGAGATCTTTGCTTTTGTCTTCATGCTCATTATAATCATTTCCAAGAGCCTTATTGGAAATTGGAATGTTTCCTTATTTCCAGTATCCACTTTGATGGCTTCCAATGCAAAGTACACTTCCATATCTCCTTTTAGATCTGTTCAGTAAACTGTCACTATCACTTTGTCAACTGTTCAAAAAGCAACATTGATTCGTTGATAGCAAGGAGATGTGTTTCGTTGATAGCTTCATTCTTCATTCCGTTGATGGTGTTTCCCTCGTTTCGTTGATGGGTAAACTCCATACCGTTGACAGAGTAATCTTCATACCGTTGACATGTCTTCACTTAGTCAAAATTACAAGGCATAACATATTTACAATTAACCAACCTATTTTGCCTATCTAGTACTTAGTCAACATGACTTAGAAAACCTATCTAAAACATATAACAGAATGCCTATCATACTGTGAAGTATTGTACAATGCAATTGCTACAACACTCATTTCGTTGATGAGCTTCCTGTCAACGGAATGCTGCAAAGCATGCCATTTCGTTGACAGTTACAAAAATGACTTTACACAAATTCTACTAAGTGTTTTATGTTTATCATCAAGAACAACATATTCCTAACAGTCTGTTTCATGCATTCTTATCTCAAACAGAGCCCAAGAAAGTGGAAGAAGCTCTTCAAGATGCCAACTGGATAACAGCTATGCAAGAGGAGTTAAATGAATTTGAGAGGAATGAAGTCTGGACATTTGTACCAAGACCAAAGAACAGATCTATTGTTGGTACAAAGTGGGTTCTCAGAAACAAAACAGACAGTGATGGAGTGATTACAAGGAATAAGGCTAGACTTGTGGCTAAAGGCTATTCACAGCAGGAAGGAATTGACTATGATGAAACTTTTGCTCCAGTTGCAAGATTGGAGGCAATAAGGATTTTTCTGGCCTATGCTGCACACAAGAAGTTTAAAGTCTTTCAGATGGATGTGAAAAGTGCTTTTCTCAATGGTAAACTTGAAGAAGAAGTGTTTGTTGAACAACCACCAGGGTTTGTAAATCCCAAACATCCAGATTATGTCTACAGGCTTGACAAGGCATTATATGGACTAAAGCAGGCACCTAGAGCATGGTATGAAACTCTAGCTCAATTTCTTTTAGAAAGTGGGTTCACTAGAGGTACAATTGACAAAACCTTGTTCTACTTTAATTCTGGTGATGATTTGCTGTTAGTTCAAATCTATGTGGATGACATAATTTTTGGGTCTACTAATGACAAACTCTGTAAGAAATTTGCCAAGCTTATACAGTCAAGATATCAAATGAGTATGATGGGAGAGCTTAGTTATTTTCTAGGCTTACAGGTCAAGCAAACAGATGATGGGATTTTTATCAATCAAGCAAAATATACCAGAAATCTTCTCAAGAAATTTGGTATGCTTGATAGTTCATCTGCTACAACTCCCATGGCTACTGCAACAAATCTAGACAAAGACACAGGAGCCTCAGTAGATATGACAAACTACAGAGGGATGATAGGGTCTCTTCTTTATCTGACAGCAAGTAGACCTGATATCATGTATGCAACATGTCTTTGTGCAAGATTTCAAGCAGACCCCAGAGAGCCACATCTAACAGCTGTAAAAAGGATTTTCAAATATCTCAAAGGAACCATAACTCTTGGTTTGTGGTACCCTAGAGAATCAGAGTTTAAGTTAATTGGTTACTCTGATGCAGATTTTGCAGGCTGTAAGATAGACAGAAAAAGCACAAGTGGAAGCTGTTAATTTTTAGGTGACAGATTAGTTTCTTGGTACAGCAAGAAACAGAAATCAATTTCCACATCCACAGCAGAAGCAGAGTATATAGCTGCTGGTAGTTGTGCACAGATTTTATGGATGAAGAATCAATTGCTGGACTATGGATTAAGGTACTCTAAAATACCTATTTACTGTGATAATCAAAGTGTTATTGCTATGACAGGTAATCCAGTACAGCACTCCATGACCAAGCACATCAGCATAAGGTATCATTTTATCAGGGAACATGTGGAAGAAGGAGATATTGAGCTTCATTTTGTGTCTACAGACCAACAGCTTGCAGATATTTTCACCAAACCTTTGAGTGAAGCTACCTTTACAAGGCTGGTAAACGAACTTGGAATGGTCTCTGGTTTTGACTAGAGATACTGGTTAGATTCAAAATCTATACATGATTGATTTTATGCTCATGGTTCTTTGCATATATTAACTGTTATGTGTACCAGTATGTTAAACTCTGATAGTAAACTCTGTTAGTCATACTCTGTCAGTCATACTCTGTCGGTTAAACTATGATGTCAAACTCTGATTGTGATTTTTGTCTGAAACACATGGACCGATGAAGAAAATTGTATGAAGCATGATTTTCAGTAAGTAATCATGAATCCTTCTAAGTAATATAAATTCTGATTTCAAAATGTGCAGAAATTTTACACAGCATGATACTGTCTCTATATTTATAGCATCTCTTAGTTTATTGATTCTATACACTGAGTCTGTATTAGCTGTTTGCACTTTCTCTCATAAATCAATTGTATTCACTGATGAAAAGTCTAAACTCTGATAATTAGTTGCAAATATTTCACCCTCAAATCAAAAGATGCCAAAAAGAGCACAAATTCCTTTGAGATCATGTTGTGCCTAGGACGATCCAGGAACTTATTGTATGAAATAAGGGCTAAAATCTTTGATTTTTGGTGACTAGTGCCAACCACTGATTACTGGAAAAATGATAATAAAAAAAAAATATATATATATATATAAAGGGGGTGAAAATAATAGAAATATCCAAATGAAAGGATATAAGAAGACAGAGTTTGGATAAATATCATATTTTACTTTATACATGAGAGTTTGAGCAACCAGTTTTTACTGATTTATTTTGTGGATTTTATGCACTTTGAGATGATCTAAATATTTATATTCAGTAAACTCTGCTATTCACACACAAAAAATACTCACACCTGTACAGTTTGTGAAAAGAGTTTATTTATAAAGAAGGAGGATTGGTAAACACTGATGAACTGTGTACTCTACGCCGAGGTAATTTAATTTTAATCTCTGATGATTAAAATAAATTTTGTTTGTTTCAGACAGTTAACAATTTTTGAGAAAACATTCTTGAAAATAAGAGAGTATGATTGGTAACGGTTCCAATTTGTATTAAACAGAGGAGAGAGGTTAATTGTCTAGGAAAGTGTAAAAGGCGGTAATTATTGCTGTTTTTACTGCGCATGCGCATTGGAAACTGCCAATTACTGTTGTCAGTCATTGCATGTGTGCCACGTGTCCCACTCACACAATTAACGGAGTAAGACAGTTGTGTATTAATGATTAAAAACTGTTCAGTTTTAATTTTGAATTTCATATTTAAACAATACACACACATACGTCTAAACCTTTCACATCTTACTCCAATTCACATCTATTGTCACACACACATATTCACAAACACTTTTCTACTTTCAAACTCTTTCGAGCTTTTGCACCTGCTTATCTGTTATTCTTTCAAATCTTCCTAATGGCGACTACAGCTTTTGTTTCTTCTGGGTTAGAGTTTGTTCCAAACAATTATGTAGCACCACTAAACACTGCCAACGCACCAGAGGCGTTTCATATGATACAAGAATTTCTTGCTCAGTCAGCGATTGGGCGTGCTTTAGTAGAACCAACAATACTTTCTGGTTCACAAATCAAGGCCTTCTGGGAGACAGGTATGTATGATGATGGTGGTGAATCAGGTAACCCATCAATAATCTTTGAATGTGAAGAAGCAGAGTATGTAATTACTTCTGGTACCATTTGGGCTGCAATGGGGTTTCCTGAGTTCTCTTCCTATACCATTGGAATGGGTGACAATGATTTGCTGCGGATGATGAGAGAGATTGGGTATTCTGGACCCTTGACTAAGATTGGACAGTTGAAGCGACCGTTCTTGCGGAAGGAGTGGAGCTTCTTCTTTGATTGCATCACAAGAACGTTCGGAAAGAAATGCACGAACTGGGATTTTATTCCCACGGACAATCTGCAAATCGGGTATTCTCTTTTATATGATAATCATTTTGATTTTGCACGACTTGTCTTGAATAATTTAGGGGAGAAAATGACAGAGAATAGAGGGGTAGTATACTTTTCTAGATTTTGTCAGATTTTATTCTCTTACTGTGTTGAAGGGGTAGAAATAGTTGGTGAAGATGTTATCTCTTGTTTTAAATTACACAAGAGGATATTCTCTGATCTTATCAACAAAGATGTTAAGAAAGGGGTTGTTGGAGATTTGCTACTGCCTGCATCTGTGCAACAGTTTGTAAATGATCAAGTTAATCCACCAACACAAGATCCCTCTCAACCAGAACCTCAACCAGAACCTCTACAAACAGAGCTTCCTCCATCCACATCTGTCAAACCTAAATCCAGTGGTAGGACTAAGCATGTTGGTACTGAACCTGCAAGGTCTGTTAGACCAGCTACTACAGTGGTGGTGTCCAAGTCTACTGATGAGCCCAAGGGTCATTATAAGAAGAGGAGAGCCAATAGATCAAAAGCTAATGATGAGGATGATGTTGACAATGAAAATCTTCATAAGAGAAAAAGAAGATTAGTAGCCAATTATCTTTTTGATAATGTGGATGAGTCTACACCAAACACTGAAGCTGTCCAGCATGAAGCTCCAGACGATTTTGTTGAGGAGCCTGTTGTAAATAATGCTAATGAGGACAGGGTTTTTGTAAACACTGAAGCTTCTGAAGTTATTGTTCAGGAGGTTACTGAAGATGTTGAAGCAGTCGCTGTACCTGACATGGCAAATGCTGATATAGAGGCTGAAATTTTTGAGCAAGATACTTTATTTGCTGATCTTGATATGGATAATATTGTGGAAGCATATCCTAGTATCAGTGTTTGTGATACTGAGGATATGGCAGCTGATCAACCCACCCAAATTTTAGATGAGTCAATTGCAACTCACACAGAGATTCTCTCTGTCAATAATCAAATTCCTGAATTGGGTGAGGAGGTTGATCAGGTAGTTGAAGCTGCTGTCGAGAACTTGGTTGAAGCTACAGCAGCAGATGTTCAAACAGAAGAAGTTGTTACAGAGTCAGTTCCTGTAGAAACAGAGGTTTTTGTAAATACAAACTCTAAGATAAATGCTGAGCCTACTGCAGACAATGTTCATGAAGAAATTGCAGAGCAGATAGAAGAAAATGCTAATGAAGCTAGAGTTGATTTTGATAATGCTGATCACACATCTGTAAACTCTGATCATGCAAACTCTGAGGTTAATCCTGCACTTTCAAACTCTGATAGTCATGAGTCACTACCTTTTCTAAGGAATCCTACTACAGAGTCTATCAAGGAAAACCAAAATACAACTGAAGCTCACTTCAGAGAAATGCATTATGCTTATTGGTCTGGAGCAGACTGCATTTTCTCTACTCAAAGGGCTGCTGATTTTGTACAAAAGTCTGCTGAATAGATTTCTAATCCTGAGCTGTTAGCTCATTTTAAGGCGACCATTGTTCAAGTCAAGTCATTGCACAATCGCTTTGATGAGACTCACAAAGTAGTTCTTGGATTGAGTAATGACATTGCTCTTAAGGAGTTAGCATTGAAGAAAGATAGAGCTCAATTTACATCTCTGGTCAAGGATCAAGAAGATATCAAGCTGAGGCTAACCAGGGTTGAAAGCAATCAGGCTGAAATATCTACTAAAATTGATTCGATTGCTACTTCGCTAGAGTTGCTGACATCAGTTTTTATTCCTGATGATGTCAAAAAGGGGGAGAAAGTACCTAAAGACAAATGCAAAAGGACTCCAACCTTTAGACTGAGGGATGATTCAAATGATGGTGGAAGCCGAGGAACAGAGAAAAGGTCAAAGTCTTCTCAAGAGCAAGGGAGACTTCGGTCAAACTCTGCTAGACAGACATACTCTGAGAGAAAGCATTCTGGTGGTCAATCTTCTTCAAGACTTAAGAGTCTAGTGATTTCATCAAATCCAACTACTGATGAAGAGATTGCTACTAAGCTTTTCATGGAAGAACATGGTGGTGAAGCCACAATGGAAGATATAGATGCTGAGATGAAGCTTCTTGCTGAAGAACACCAGAAAAAGATTGAAGATGGTACTTATAAGAAGAAATCTGTAAAGGCTCCTAGGAAAAAGGAAATTGCACTTTCTATCAAGGAAAATACTCAACAGAGTATACAATACACAAGGAGGCCTACAGTAAATGTTTCTGGAAAAGGAAAAGGTATACTGGTAGAAGAAGGGCAGTTACCAAAGAAGAATTATTCAACCTCTGACGTTGCTCAAGTTGAATCAAGGCCAAATAAATCAACCTCTGACGTTGCTCATGTTGATATTTCTACTAAAGTTGTGACAACCTCTGACAAGGCTCAAGTTGTACAAACTCAGCTAGCTCCACAACTCCAAGGTTTCTTAAGACCTGTACTTTCTGAAACTCTGACGCTAGAAGCTGTGGACTTTTCACAAACCAGAATAGTACTTGGAAAAGAATCTTATGATAAGTCTGGTTTGGGTTCACACAGGGAGAAAAGAATAAATAACAGACCTTTTGATCATTCATCACTGGCAGAACCTAGTGTTGGGGTATCTCAAGAGAGCCTTGATAAACTAGAGTCTGTTCAGATGGTTTATCATAGAGGGTTGAAGAAAGAGGTGCTGTTATATTTTATGTCTGACGGAAGAGTATACAGAATAGGAGAAGCTGATGTTCATTTGAAACTATGGGAAGAGCTTGAGTATGTTCTATATCTTCTCAAAATCAAAAATAGAAGTACTCATGATGCTGCTCTAGTTCTAAAAGACAGAATGATGAAGTCCAAAGTTCTTCTTGGAGGAGGGGTTTCAAGTGCATATATTCCTAAGTACAGAGATGCTTATGGAAAGATTGTTGAAATGAAGAGAAACAATGCCAAGCTCAATACTGCACTGGGTATAAAGGTTTTAGAATTCAACCTAGAGTCAGACAAATCATACTTTATCTGGCTAGGGAATGAAATGAGGAAGAACAGCATTTATTCTCTGAGAGCTGCCATCTACCAGACCGGAGAAAGTGATCCAGAGCTTAAGGAATTGAAAGAAATCATGGTGGATGACCTAGAAAAAGCAGAAAGGAGGCTACTTATTGACTATCTCAGGATAGTGCCTGATATTGAAGAGATTAAGTAAAGTCTGACTGTAAGTTTTTAAAGTTTTCTGTTCTAAGTAAAAGTTAAACTCTGATATGTTATAAACACTGCATTTGTTATATGTTTTGACATCATCAATTATCTTTTAACTTGTACATTTTTATTATGCACAAGTTGGGGGAGATTGTTAGATATAATTGCTGATGAGTGTTTATCAGTGTTTAAGCAACAGGTATTAAAGTCTGGCGGAGTGAGAGTTTGCTAAAGCTGTCGGTGCTAACATTGAAGATTCTAGAAGCAATATATCTTGAAGATGGAAAGAAGCAAGATATATTGAGACAGTTAAGGAAACGGAACAGAAGACAGAAGCAATCCTAATTTGATATGATTTGTATAGCTAATTTATAGGAATATCAATTAGAGATTGATTATGTAACTGTGTATTATATAAACACATATAGGTTAACCCTAAAAGGGATGCGATTATTGAAAACATTATTCTTGTAACCTTGCAGCTCTCTGTGATATTCTACATCACAAAGAGAAGAGTTATTTATATAATTCAGTTGTTGATTTATAAACAGTGTTCTTTATTGTTATTATCATATTTATATTGATTATATATTGTGTAATTCGGCCTAACATCCCCCTAGATTGGTGTTATCTTGATTAGAAGAATTTGTTTCATTAGAAGCTCCCCCTGAATTATTGTTATTTCCTCCTGATGAATTATCAGGATTGTCACTTGAATCAGTATCTGAATAATTTTGTCCTGATGATTGAGTTGACTCTGAATTTGTAGTAGTTTGTTGTTGCTCCCCCTCAAAATTTGCACTCCTAGATGAATCATCATTATTTGCATCATCAGTATTAGCACCATCAGTAATTGGTGCTTCATCAGGATTTGGTGTGTCATCAGGATTTGATGGATCATCGGGATTTGGTGACCCATCAGTATCTGATGAATTGTCAGGATCTGATTCATTTTCTTCAGGTTCCTTTGTAGCTTCATTGTCGAAAACCAATCTATCATGTGAGTCTTCATTCAATCCAATTATCTTCTTGTCATCAAAAGATACGTGTATTGACTCCATGACAGTCCTTGTTCTCAAGTTAAAAACTCTAAAGGCTCTTGATGCAGGATAGCCTATGAAAATTCCCTCATCAGCCTTTGTTTCAAATTTCCCTAGCTGTTCAGGATGAGTTCTGAGAACAAAACATTTACAGCCAAACACATGCAGATGCTTCAAACTTGGTTTCTTCTCCTTGAGAATTTGATAGGGAGTTACACCATGTCTGTTTATTAAAGTTAGATTTTGAGTATAGCATGTTGTGTTAACTGCTTCTGCCCAGAAATATGTAGGTAATTTAGCTTCTTCAAAAATAGTTCTGCCAGCTTCAATAAGAGTTCTATTTTTCCTTTCAACTACTCCATTTTGCTGAGGCGTGCCAGGAGCAGAGAATTGTTGAATAATCCCTTTGTATTTGCAGAACTCTTCCATCTTTGAATTCTTGAATTCAGTACCATTATCACTTCTTAGTATCTTGACTTTGTACTTTGTGGTTGTCTCAATCATTCTCACATGATCCAACAGTATTTCAGGAGTTTCATCTTTTCTATGCAGAAAATACACCTAAGTGAATCTAGAATATTCATCAACAATTACAAGAGTGTACCTTTTCTTACTGATGGACATAATGTTGACTGGTCCAAATAGATCAAGATGCAGTATGTGATATGGTTCTTCAATAGAGGATTCTGATTTACTCTTAAATGATGTCCTTCTTTGTTTGGCCTTTTGACAAGCATCACAGAGTCCATCAGGAGTATACAAAGCTTTAGGTAATCCTCTTACTAAATCTTTCTTAACCAACTCATTGATATTGCTGAAGTTGAGATGAGAAAGCTTCTTGTGCCAATGCCAACTTTCATCTACTGATGCTTTACTGATGAAACATGTAGGGGAGCCATCAGTATTTGAGAGAATGTTGGCTTCATAAATGTTACCATGCCCGTAGCCAGTCAATGCTATTTTTCCTATTTCTTTGCTGACTACTTCACAATATGTGGAATAGAAATTGACATGATAACCTCTGTCAGTGATTTGACTAATACTCAACAGGTTGTGTTTTAGTCCCTTCACTAGAGCTACTTTTTCAATAATGACATTGCCAATGATTATATTGTCATATCCCAAAGTTTGTCCAATGTTGCCATCTCCATAAGACACAGTTGGGCCAGCTTTTTCCTCATATTCTGATAACAGGGCATTGTTTCCAGTCATGTGCACAGAACATCCACTATCCATGACTAACACATTTTTCTTTTTACCCTGCAATCAGAATGTTAAAAACACTAGTTAGAATGTTTAGGAACCCACACTTGTTGGGTTCCTTTTCCATGCATTTTATTAATTTTAGCAACAGAAGACTTTCTGATTTTAGCAGTCCTGGCAGGATTTACTCCATCAGGATTTGCTTTGTTAGTATCAGTATTAACAAAAGCATGCTTCACCTTGACATTCTTAAGGCTACTAGAATTTGCACTATTTTTAAACTTAGGTAATGGATTATAGAAGTTATAGTACAAATCATGATATTCTTCACATGTATAAATAGAATGCCATTTACTACCACAATGAAAACAGGAATTCTGTGGTTTATAAAATACTGATCTATTCCTAACATCAGACCTAGGAATTTCAGTAACCTTCTGTTTACTCTTTCTGCAATCAATAGCAAGATGATTAGAGTTACCACAGTTAAAGCAACATTTTCTAGGTGCATTTGGGACATATTTATAACCATTTTCTTTATTAATCCCAATTTTACCATTCCTATTTCTTTTGACACTTGGTTCCTTCTTCTTATCTGTAACTTCACAGATTTTATCCTTAAGTTGTTTCTGAGACAGTAAACCTACATTCTTAGTAACTTTACTCATGACAGGTTTAGACTTAATAATTTTAACACTTTGAACAGAAGTAGATCCCTTTTCAAAAGTTGAATTGGAATCCTTACCAAAAACAAAATTAACAGGAGTAATCTTAGATTTGGTTTTGTCTATAACATGTCTATAGGTTTTTGGACTAACTGTCTCATCAACAACAATTTTCTCTTTCAATTTCTTATCTTCATCTGACTTATACCCTAGACACTCTTTCCAATTCTTAGAGGTATTAATCTCATGAAATTTTCTACCAGAGTCTGTCCAGGTTCTGATTTTCTCATTATCATATTCAAGTTCCTTTTCAAGAGCAGTACATTTAAATTTCATCTCTATATACATGTGTTTAGCATTATCACATTCTATCTGTACTTTTTGCATAAGAGAAAATTCAGCTTCTAAATGCTCATTCCTTTTCCTAAGTTCAGACATCTCAGATAATATTCTAGTATTTTCAGCAGTTTGACTTCTAAAGCTAATATGCAATGACTTTAGAAAATGTCTTAACTCAGAAGCATTATCAGTATCAAAATCAAAGACAGTATTTAGTACCTTATCATCAGGAATAGCAGTATCATCAGTATTGGCCATTAGGGCATAGTTGACCACCTCAGTATCAGATTCTGAGGAAGAGTCCATCCAGTCCTTGCTTGATGTGATGAGTGCCTTTGTCTTCTTGCACTCAGTAGAAAAGTGTCCCATATCATTACACTTGTAGCATCTAACCTTTGACTTGTCAAATTTGCTATCCTTGCTATCCTTTTTTATGTATTTGTCTTTGTTAGTATTGAAGGTCCTTTTCTGGAAGTTGCCTTGTCTTCTAGCCTTCCTGAACTTCATATTTTTGAAGCCTCTAACTATCATTGCAACCATCTCTTCCATGTCTGAGTCAGAAGAATCATCATCAGTATTGGCATCAGGATTGCCATCAGTATCTGATGATGAATCATCAGGATCTGACTCTACCACTCTTGATTTCCTTCTAGAGACCTCCATAGCTTTTCCTTTTGATTTAGCCTCTACATTCAAGGCAATAGTCTTTGCCTTGCTTCTTCTCTTATTCTTTCTCTGTTGAACTTCAAGATCATGAGTTCTTAGCATTCCATAGACTTCATCAAGAGACACTATAACACCCCAGTCCCACATCGAGGAGATTTGGGACTTCTGTTCAGTTTATAAGGCAGAGTACTACTACTAATTAGCACCAACAAATCATGATCTTTTGGGGGTCTGTGGTGGGCTTGTGGATTACCCAAGTTGGATGCATTTGGGCCAGTAAGCTTCGACTTATTTTCGGACTCGGAATCGGGACTTGACCCGATTTTCGAAAAAGGCTCGGGATTTGACCCGGATTGTCACATATGGTATCAGAGCCGACTCTCGAAAGCTTGTCGAGGCAAGTTGCCGGAGGTGGGGACACGAAGGCTGGTGGCATTATCCCACAATGGACAGAGGTCCGGAGGTGGGGACACGAAGCCAGCCGGTATTATCCCACAATGGCTAGGGAGAAAACGATTTTGGAACCTATGGATATATCCGTTCAGGCTTGACGAGGACGTCAAGAGTTTAAGTGGGGGAGTTTGTAACACCCCAGTCCCACATCGAGGAGATTTGGGACTTCTGTTCAGTTTATAAGGCAGAGTACTACTACTAATTCGCACCAACAAATCATGATCTTTTGGGGGCCTGTGGTGGGCTAGTCATTACCCAAGTTGGCTGCAGTTGGGCCAGTAAGCTTTGACTTATTCGGACTCGGAATCGGGACTTGACCCGATTTTCGAAAAAGGCTCGGGATTTGACCCGGGTTGTCACAGGCACAGTGTTGAGATCATACTGATGTCTAATGATCGAGGTTTGAGTATCCCATTCTTCTGGTAAAGCTCTCAGAAACTTGGTATTTGAATCTTCAGAAACATATTCCTTGCCAACTAAAGATAGACTGTTCAGGAGTGTCAGAAATCTATCATATAAATCAGTCAGGCTCTCATCAGGTCTAGCATTGAATTGTTCATATTCTTGAATCAAAAGAGCCCTTCTATTTTTCTTGACAGATGTAGATCCCTGGCACTGAGTTTCCAAAGTATCCCAGATTTCTTTTGCAGACTTACATGCAATAATTATGTTGGACATGACAGCATCAAGACTATTGTGCAGAATATTCTTTATCTTTGCCTCCCTGAGTACATGAGTTTTTTCTTCTGGTGTCCATTCACTCTTGTCCTTGACCACATAGTGTTCAGGTACAGTTTCTGTTCGTTCTATGGTCCTGGTAGGAATATATGGTCCATCACGAATCCTGTCCAAATAATCAGGATCCATAGCCTCTAGGTACATCAGCATCTTTACCTTCCATGTTGGATATTCAGACTTCTTCAGGATGGGAATTTTCATGCTTTCATACTTGGTTGTCGGCATCTTAGATCGTATCTGATTCAAATTTAAATCAGTTTTCTCTGATACCAATTGTTGCCCAGTAATAGACAATTGTAGAAGGGGGGTTGAATACAATTGTATAGCATTCTCGACGTTAAACACAAATATGAATAATAACAACTTTAATAATTCTGATATAAAATTGTTACAAACTGTCTCAAGAAATTCTGATGTTCTTGAGAGCTTCTAGGTTACAAAAATACTCGAGTGTTTGATCTAAATAAATCGAAACCTAAACTGTGTTTATATACTACACAGCTTCTCTATCAATTACATGATAAGTCCTAATCAATTACAAAGATTGAAACCTATCCTAAATTGATAGCTACGTTCCTACAAACCAGGAACCAACAAAATAAAAATCCTTATTTAACTAGACTCCAAATATAACTCGAAATAGAAATCCTGATCAGCTTCCAGTCCTGATGATTAATCCTGATCCCAGTCCTGATATGAAATCCTGATATCAATCTTGTAAAGCATAATGTAACATAAGATGTAAAAGAGATAACTACAACTCAACAAAGGACAAGACATACAATAGTATTAACAGAAGCACAGGAATCCAGAATCAAAGAAGAAAAGGTAAACTCAAAAAATTAAAATATGGTATGTTTTCTTGAAGTCCGTAAACAGGTCACGGAAAGAAGTTCATGAAAATGTTCAAGCCTCAGTGACATCAAAAGAATCAAGACTTTCAAGACGACAGAAGTATGTGAATGATTTAGGGTTAGTACCACAGGATTCCAGTGATTTATTTGAAGCAACCAGAACGACAAAGGACTTATCAGCAGCATTGAATTGAAGACATAGAAGAAGAATTGATCAAGTGTTATTCATCTATGAACCAGACCAGTTGCACTAGTTGATGGCACTTAAAAAGGTCAAGTTGTTTTATCGTCTCAGAAGAAATTGATACAGTCTAAAACTGAAACACCCTGGAGCTCAGAAGATTTACTAAAAAGATCAAGGACAAGAAATGGTTCGATGGTTTTTCTATTTAGAAAACCATCGAATATGATTTAAGAAATCCATCAGAATTCAAATGTAAAGTAATTTACATTTCGATAGTTTTGAATTAAAAACTATCGAATGGTAAATTACTTTTACACATTCGATGGTTTTCAAATTGGAGCAGGTGAAAAGTTTTATTTTGTTTGACAGGTTGATGGAAATTGGACGACCAGGATTGTTTCTTCAATTATGGTTCGATAGTTTTCAAAACACAAAGCCTACAATTACTACAGAGGAAGTGTGTCTTCTTCAGTCGAGGTTCATTTACATTAGCAATTACTAAGAGAGAGTTTGAGCCAGAGAGATTACTGAAGAAATTAATATTGCTCAGATTTCTATCATTGTATTGATTGTAAATAACCTAGAACTCATTGAAGCTAATCTACGGATTAGAAATTGTAGCACCCCTCGAGGTTTATATTTATAAAAAGATATATTCCCCGACTCTTGGTTTGATTTGGTGTGTTTGATTTCGTTATAGAACTAAATGATTAATCCGCGAACGAAATCGAATTATTTGTAGGTATCGTATTCAACCCCCCCCCCCCTTCTACGATACTTTGGACCTAACAAATCCTGATCCTGACGATCATGCAATCCCGATGGCTATGCAATACTGATGATGTCAGCAATCCTGATCAGTTGAGTCTAGATCCTGACAATCATTGAACCTTGATCTAACAAGGTACTCTTTCTATCCACAACACTACCTGCATAATCAGAATCTGTGTAAGATCCGGGAAAATTACGTGTTATTATGTGATGCGAAATGAAATTTTAATTTCATATTAAGAGTTATTAAATGATTTATCTGTTTAAACGTGCTAAGTTATTCGTTAAATGATTGAATATGTGATATTGTGGTGCTATGTGAAATGTGTGGGGAATTTGAAATTATTTTGAAAAGGGTGTCATACTATTTTATTTTATTTTAATTATCGAAAAGAAAATTTGGATCGTTCCCAAATTATTCGGGAGATTGGTATATCGTTCGTACCAATATTTCATTCGTTAAAGTGGGAAGTACTCAAAAATATTCGTAATAGAGGTATTTTGGTTCGTATATTTTGTATTAAACGATACTTGTAGTTATCCGTACTTTATGGATGCTTATCGTCTCGTGAAACGTGTGATCTGCTTTATTAAAGGTTTAAAGCATATATTCTGTTATATTGTATTTAAAGCGATCCATCGGATCAGTATCAATCCAAAAATGTCGTTTGGGGTATTATTTTCCGTTTAATATAAAAAGGCAAATCGTACTTTGTTTTGCGTATAATAAAGCTTAATTACAGTTAAAAATCTAAAAACCCCTGAAACGTGTTCTTCGTGTTCTTGAAAATCAAACTCAATTTTGAAGGCGTTATCGGAATCCGATTTCGATGTTCTTGTAACCAAATTGAATCTCTCATCATCCTCTACCTAAATCCACCATCAAAATTCATGTGGGTATGATTTTCTGATCTTTCCGATTTTTAATTATTTATTTATTTTCGAATTTTTATATTTAAATTGGGGGTTTCTTTATTATTGATTTTTCTTGATGATTGATAGCTTAATCGTGTTTGTTCTGTGATTTAGAGTGTAAGTATGATTTTTAATTTAAGTTTTGAGCCGGTAATCGAGTAGATCGGAAAATTGTATATGACCGGAGTTTGGTCGGGATTTTGATCGGCTAAGTGAACGTTGATAACGTTTGTACCATTGAATAGATCGTCGAATAAGGAATCTGTTGGTATAAGAATCTTTGAGTTTGGTGTTAGTTTTGACCTCGCCGGAAAATCGCCGCCACCGCCGGTGACTTTCGTTTCTGGCGATTCTATACTGTTTTTGCATGTGTTTTATTGGGTTAAATGAAGTTGTGATGTTGCTACTGATTTCCTGAACAAATCCGTGTGTTTGGGTCGAGTTCGGGCATGGCCGGAGAAGTTTCCGGTGGCCGGACGCCGGCCGGAAACTGGGAAACCCAGTTTTCCGGTGGTGTTCTTCGCCAACCCGGAAACATTCTTCGTGACCCGTTTACCCGATTTTCCCGACCCGGTTTCGATTCCTAAAAACCCTAATTTCATTTTAGAAAACTGTTTCTGGAGTTATTTATTTTAAAATAATTCAAAAATAGTTTAAAAATTCTAAAAAATCATATCTTTGATTTAAAAATACATTTTATTATTCCGAAAATTTTATAAATTCATAAATATTTATTTAAATTCGAAAATTGATTAAATTTAATTATTTTAATTATTTTTGATTAATAATTAATTTATTTAATTAATTGATTAATTCTTTTAATCAGTTAATTCTTAATAATTAATTATTAATTAGATTTAATTAATTAAAATTAAGTTTAATTATTTTCTAGCTTGGTTCATTTATTTAAAAATAGTTTGAGCATTTAAAGAGTGTCAATTAATTTTATTAATTGATTTATTTGCATTTAAAATACTTATATTGGATTTAAAAATCCGATTTTTGATTTAAAAATTGTTTGTGGCTTATTTAAATTCAAATAAGCTTTGTGTGATGTTTTAAAAACAGTTATAAGTGCTATATGATTCGTATGAGTTGTGTAATGTGTTTTATAGTCAGTATATGCCCGTACTAGGGCTAGTGTCTGAGTTTTAAATATCGTAAATTAGACCGGGCGTCCGATACGTAACCAGTTACTTGTTTAAATATGTTATGTGAATGATGTGAATTATCTGTTGTTGAGTCATGCATGCGAATAAATTGTGTTGAGACTTGTTTGAGTATTTGGTCGTGTCTAATATCATCACGAGGGGTAGTTGGGATAAAAATTTGTCGGTTATGTTAGAAAGTGAGATTTACGAGGCCGTTGACTTAGATGTTGACTTTTATAGTATGGGGAGTTTCGTCAAGCGAGTTACGAGGATTACTTGTATAGTTAGTTGTGATCATTCTATCAATTGAAATGTGGTTGTCTGTGCAACAGAGGCTATTGGACGAGACGAGTCAGATTATCGAAGTTAAGTTACAATCGTTTATGGAATGTGAAATCATACGTTGAAGACTAAGTACCGTCTCATGTTTGACTATCGAGGCTGGCACGTGGATTCGAAATGGTAAAAGCAGACTAGTGGTATTCGCAAGAGCATTAAAGCAAAGAAGGACGGAAGTAGAGAATCGTGCGACAAGACAGAATAAGGAGGAAATCGTATTGTTTCAGCGTTACGAAATAGCTAAGGACCAGAGGCAAGTGTTTATACCCTTGCTTATTAATTAAGGGATATTATCTTGAATTATTAATATGCATGTTGAATGCTTATTACTGAATTTTCAAATGTTGATTTCTTTGCATTGAATTGCAAGTATGTTATTTAATCTCGTAAATTGACGAGTACTCTTTTATACCTTTTGAGTTTAGATTCATATTTTCATATTGATTGGAAAGATATACTTATTATATTGAAAAGTTTGAAGAGATAATTATGGGCCGTATACTAAGGCTTTCTTTTAAAAGACATGATTTTAAAACATTAGGTTGGAATATTGCCAACCCTAGATGAGTGGGAACTTGTGAACCCTATGTTGAAAATGTTATTTTAAATTCCGAAGTTGTGGTACTTGTTCTACAAGTATTCCATTTTTCCATCCTGCACCCTTGCAAGTATTATTATCATTTCTTGTTAATGCGATCATCTGATCCATTCCCTGATTCGAATTCATTTATGTTGTGCATGATTTAGTTTACTTCCTTCAAATACGAGGCTTATCTATTATAAGTATATGTTCGAAGGACTTGAACTATTTCTGTCAGAAGTTAATAAACCCTTGTTTTCTTCATTTATAAACTTCACCCTGAATTTTTCTTAAACTTGAACTTGACTTTCTTGTCACTTACCAGATTGTTGAATCTTAACTAATTCTTCCATGATGTGATAATTTGAACTGTTGAGGCCATCTAGAGCCTGTTCTTTGAACCCTATTCTATATTGAGTTGTTACAAATTCTGTTGATATCATAATGCCTGTTTCATATCAGACTAAATCTTGTTGAGCATGTCATTGTTTATTCTTCATTATATCCCAGTTGTTACATCGAACTCGTCGATGCTTATTATATTGTCACTTTTCATATGCACCTCCCCATATTGTGTTGATCTCGTCGATACTAGATTATATTGTTATTCCTTAATGGATTCTTCATAATTGAACTGTTTCCTGGAACGTGAGTTTTCCAGCAATTGTTGTATTAGGTTGTCGATTCTTCCGACACCTGATTGTCGAAAGAAGGTTGTCAATTGTTCTGACACCTGACGTATATATATATAATATAGGATTGGAATGTTTTTAAATGGAACCAGTAATTGGTCGGGCCATATTTATGGTAGGAATAAATTAAGGCCCAGATTGGCCTAGGATCCAGTAGAGGACTTTGCTATAAGCAAGTCCGGGGTTGATGCGTGGCTGGCCAGCAGCACAACCTTTGATTTGATAAATGTTAAAAATCCAATTCTAATATTAATTCTTATTTCTGGGATGAGTTACATCCATATGTTTTGTACTTGTGAGTTATGACCTAATATTCAGGTTTATTCGTTGCGTAAAATTGTTGGTTGTTGATTAATAAATGGTGGTTTCAATCTTGTTGAAATCACTTACTCTTAATTCATTTGGATTCCAAATAGTCGAAATCCACTTCCGTGATTCCATTGGCAGTCGTGAGATATCTATCTTGATGAGTTTTATTCATACCGCATACCCAGTCGGTACTATATTAAAGTCTTGAAGTGCGTTCTTTATTTCATGACCGAGCGTGATGGCTCATTCTTACTCCTTGATTATTCTACCCTTCCAGAGTTGTTGGTTTCAGAGAATGTTATGAATAGACCTGTTATCTTCAAAATTAGTATTTTTGTACAAACTATGGTCTTGAAGACGTATGAGTTATATTTATTTCATATTTTCTACTTACTATTGTAGATATTGTTGATTCGGTCGCCGTAACGACCAATATAAATCTTTTTGTGTTTTAAACTATTCAATTGAGAGAAGAAGAATGAGAAATTGTGGTAAATTACCAAACTTGATTTGAGAAGTTTTAAAGATTACAAATGTTCAAAAACAAAAGTTGTTATTTGAAAATCCAAAGTTTATTTTGGAAACCTTTCGTATTATAGTTAATAATGCGCTTGCTGAGCAATTCATTCGCTCATACTTGTTTTACTTGTATATATTTTAGCCTGCCAAAAAGAAGGTATATTGGCGAGAGTTGTCCGCGTAGCTGATCAGAGATGGGGAAAGATATTAGCGTAAAGACGTTTTGATCCAGAGCATTGGAGCTAGTGATAGGTTTGTATATAGATGTTTTCTATTGAATAAGATATTGTATAAGAGTAGTGGCCTGGTATACTTCTTATCGAAGTTATACTAGTGTTTTAGATTGTATGTAAAGAGAATGGTTGTAAAGAGGAAAGTTGTTGTAATGAAATTTTGGATTCTTGTTTCTAGCACTATAACCTTTAAAGATTCTTGGTAGAATTGGGGTCACAGATATTATTATTATTGTGTTGATTTTATATTGAACAGGTTGTTTGGATTAAGAGTGCAGTGTGACGACCAAATCCTTTGACCCCGGATTTGGGGGCATTACAATCTGTATATCCAACAAGATTAAAACCAGAATCTTTAGGGTACCAGATACCTGAATTAGGTGTACCCTTAAGATATCTCAAGATTCTTTTAACAGCAACGAGATGTAAATCTCTAGGGTCCGCTTGGAACCTTGCACACAAGCATGTAGCATACATAATATCTAGTCTACTAGCATTAAGATAGAGTAAGGAGCCAGTCATACCTATGTAGCTTGTAATATCTACCTTGATAGAATTATCACAAGCTCCAAGTTTGACTGTTGTTGAAGATGGAGTCCTTGCTGATGCTGAATCCTCCATGTGATACTTCTTGAGGAGTTCTTTGAGATACTTGGATTGACAAATAAATATACCATTTGACCTTTGACTTACTTGTAATCCAAGAAAGAACTTCAGCTCACCCATCATACTCATTTCAAACTTACTCTGCATTAGCTTAGCAAATCTCTTATAGAGATCATCATTAGTAGACCCAAATATGATGTCATCCACATAGACTTGGACTAATATCATATCACTTTTGTGTTTCTTTGAAAAAAGAGTTTTGTCTATGATACCTCTAACAAAACCATTTTCTAAAAGAAAACCAGAGAGAGTGTCATACCATTTTCTTGGGGCTTGTTTGAGACCATATATAGCCTTGAAGAGAAAGTACACAAAGTCCGGCAGCTCCTGATTTTCAAAGCCAGGGGCTGTTCCACATACACTTCTTCATCCAGCTCACCATTCAGGAATGCACTCTTAACATCCATTTGATAGACTTTAAAATTGGCGTAAGCTGCAAATGCTAAGAACATCCTGATGGCCTCAAGTCTAGCCACTGGTGCATAGGTTTCATCATAATCAATGCCTTCAGCTTGTAAATACCCTTGTGCAACCAGTCTTGCCTTGTTCCTTGTAACAATGCCATCATCATCCAGCTTGTTTCTGTATACCCATCTTGTACCAACTACTTTCTTGTTCTTTGGTCTGGGTACCAGCTTCCAGACTTGTTGTTGTTCAAATTGAATGAGTTCATCTTGCATAGCAATCACCCAATCTGGATCAGTTAGTGCTTCCTTGGTCTTCTTTGGCTCCATTTCAGATAGAAACCCTGAATAATGACATTCATTCTGAGTAGCACTTCTAGTTCTAACTCCAACACCTGGATCACCAATGATCAGCTCAAAGGGATGAGCTCTATTCCATACAATCTGTCTTGGAAGATTTGATCTTGATGATTCGCCTTGAAATTCATTGTGGTGTTGTGACTGACTAGTAGATCCTTCATTTCCTCCCCCTGAGTTGTTGCTTGATTGCCTTGATGATTCTTCTCCAGTGTTGGTGGTATCTCCATTGTTACCAATGTTTCCACCACCACCACCAGGATTATTATCATCATTATTATTGTCATTACCAACAACATTCTCAGGTGGGGCTTCATCATCTGAATTTGAGTCTGGCAAGTTATCAAACTTCAGTTGTTCAGATGAATCTTCAGTTTGGATACTAGGGAGCTTAGTGTCATCAAATGTTACATTGACACTTTCCTTCAAATGGTGACCATCAATCAAGTACACCCTATAAGATCTTCTTGAATAACCAATAAAAATAGCTTCTTGTGCCTTAGCCTCAAACTTGCCAAGTTTCACATTGTCATCCTTAAGCACAAAGCATTTTGCTCCAAATACATGAAAGTATTTGAGAGTTGGTTTCTTGTTGTTCATGATCTCATAAGGAGTCTTCATTAAATCCTTGTTGATTAAAGTTCGATTCTGAGTATAACAAGCAGTGTTCACAGCTTCAGCCCAAAAGTACATTGGAAGTCTTGATTCACTTAACATAGTCCTAGCAGTTTCAATCAATGTACGATTCTTCCTTTCCACTACTCCATTCTGTTGAAGAGTTCTAGGGGCAGAATACTTTCATGTTATTCCTTTATCTGCACAAAAGTCATTTAGGACTGCATTCTTGAATTCAGTTCCATTATCTGACCTTATAGCTCAAACAGGGAATCTCGAATCCAGCTCAATCAACTTTATATGATCGATCACCATCTATGGGGTCTCATCCTTGGAATGTAGGAATAAAACCCAAGTACATTTGGAATAGTTCTAACGACAATGTTTGTTCTTTATCTGTTTGACTTTAAGCAGTGATTCACTTCCTTCTCATTCAAGAACTCTGTAACCAGTATCTTTTGCTGTCACCACTTGAAATCTCCGTCACTTTAATAAATCCACTGAGCTTGAATACTTCACTGAGGCTTGATCAACAAATTGATCTTCTTTCAATGTAGAATCACTTCAAGTCTGTAGATGACTTTAATCTTCATTCTTTGACATATATAATCTTCTGAGATTCCTGTGACATTTGATTTTTATTATTTACTTATTACATCTTAATTAAAGTTGAGTAGAATCCTCGGTGTTTACAAATAGGCCTAGACATATGCCTTTCAACAACCTCTATCCCATGTCATAGAGCCAAACACAGAGTCAATTCCTTTATCCCTTCAACCAGAAACTGGTTCTCTTGTGAGACAAAGGTCAAGTAGTGAACAAACAATGAGTGAACCCAAAGTTCTGTCTCCCCTTCCTAAGAAAAGGAAAACCTATAGGGAGGCATCTGTTAGCCCATCCATATCCTCCCAACAGGATATGGACTTTGAAATGGCCACTGAACAGTCTCTGGAGACATCCTCTCAAGAGGATGAATCTATTGAAATTCGCCATCGGGCCCTGACAACTTGTAATGAGTCAAGCACACTCTCATTACTCACAATGGGAGAAGACATACAAATAGAAGAAACTCAGGACACGTTGTTAGGAGAGCACATATGATCTGAAACAGTGCCTACCATAGTCACGGTAGAAGTGCCTTCACAGGCATCAGAGGGAAAATCTGATTCTTTGCATCTCTTAATAGAATCATTTTCTCCCCTCCCAGAAGGAACATCTTTGGCTCCCTTAAGAGATTTTTCACTCTTAGTTTATACTGGAGAAAGTGAAAGCCTGCCAGGTGAGTCTATCACTAAGCAATTCAGTTTACAATTCCAAATGTTTTGACAGACTCAACCAGGGATTGAGAATTATGAACTCCCATTGCACCACCACTGACCTCTCTTGAAGGGGCTAGGGTGATTTCTCATGCAGGTACATCATCTGAGAACTTAGATAGAGAGCTAGTGGTTAGGTGTAATATCCAGGAATTTTATATAATAATAATAATAATCATAATCATAATTAGATTTAAAATAAAAATTTGGAATTAAAATTTGAAATTTTGATCCATTTATATTTATTTGTTAATTAGGAGAAAAAGTAGTTAGATTAGAAAAATGGGGTTATTATAAAATTTATATATACTTATTCATTCCCCCTAAAACAAACACATACAATTTTATTATAAAAACCCTAGAATTATAAGGCTACGGGAGGAGAGAGAAACATGGTAAGAAACAGAGCCGCTCAACCGTAATTTGATGTCGATAAAATCAGGTAATTGTTCATATACATGTTTTTATGATTAGTTAGATAACTTATTAATCATAATATGAGTTTGGCACATGTTATTCTGTTAAGGGAACACACATAATTCAATAATAATGTCTTATACGTATGCTAAATAGTTTAAATACAAGTTCTACTATGCCATGATTAAAGACTATATTTTAACTTTATTCTTTTTATATGTTAAACTTGTGATATTAAAAGTTATATATTGACTTTTTCTTCATGTGCATCATGGGTATACACTTTTAGTTATTATTATGTAATAAATTGGTGGCGATGTACGTTAACTACATGTAGTATAAACAAAGTCACGGACTCTGGGAGCATTAGTAGTTAATCATGGTTGGTGTTTTGGTTATAGGTCGCATTTGGTTAAATTAAACTAAGATTATTGCCTAGGCCTAGCTGTTGATAAGTAAACATGTTAATTAGTAAATTGAATAATAGAAAATAGAATGTATGTTAATAATAAATTATCAACATTCTTTCTTTTTTTAAATTTAGATTGGAGTGGGAAAATTACCGAATCGTTTGCAATTTTTGTTAGTATTTGAGTTTACTATTTCTAAGGTACGGATTTCTCTCCCTTTCATTCAGCGCTACTCATGTTAAGAACTAGTATATTTGTTTTATTCAGTTCTCAAATCGATTCTAGTATTATCCGTTTTGACTCTTTAAAGTTATTTCAAAAACTGTTTTGCAATATTTAGAAAAATCTATTTTTGGGGTTTTCTAAGAAAATTTTCATCTTAAATTATCCTTTTAGAATATCTGAACATCTCGCTCATTTCCATTCCAAAATATTAAAATATCTATTTTAGTTCTGTTTCGAAATATTTATATATTTGTCTCAGTTCTGTTATGAAATATCTCAATATCTGTATCAGTGATTTTTATAAAATTGTGAATATTAAATATCTGCTTCGAGTATTTGTCTCTCTAAAATAAAATATACTTTTAGCTTGTGTGAAATATTTTAGTTGGACCCTTAGTGATCTAGGGTATACCGAGTTAACCAGGTATAGGGGTACTACAGCCATGTCATTCCGGCACCAGTGGCATGACACTTCCATGATAGTGTGATTGGTCATGGCGTATCCTTCTGGTCTGTTAGCTCTTGGGAGGAGCTTTGCGCATTTTGATATTTGTTTCAGGATACGTGGGTGCACCTAGAGTCTTATTTGATTTGTGATTTAATTTTTCGGTGACGATGTGTATGCCGTACACGTTATCCGGTTTGTTGCATACATTACGGTACCCTATGATCTATGTGTATGTATATTGTTCTGTTATGATCGCGGTATGAAATATCTTACCCCTTTCGTTGCTTCAGCCATTCTTATTTTTAAAATAACTATTTTATTAATATAAACTGTCAAATATTTTTTTTTGTTTTTATTTTTGTAATTCTGTGAAAGGAGTTACGAAGGGTCTAAGATATTTTATTAAAATTTTGTAATGAATTCATAAGGATTATACAACCTTCTTGGAAATGGGATATTTAATCCAAGAGAATTTTTAGAAACTATTTAATTTAGTTTTGCATTTTAGTTTCGTTTGATTCCGGGGACGGAATCCTTTTTAAAGGGGTATATATGTAATATCCAAGAATAATAATAATAATACTGATAATAATAATTAGATTTAGAATAAAAAAATGGAATTAAAATTTGAAATTGTGATCCATTTATATTTATTTGTTAATTAGAAGAAAAAGTAGTTAGATTAGAAAAGGGGGTTATTATAAAATTTATATATACTTATTCATTCCCCCTAAAACAAACACATACAATTTTATTATAAAAACCCTAGAATTATAAGGCTACGGGAGGAGAGAGAAACATGGGAAGAAACAGAGCCGCTCAACCGTAATTTGATGTCGATAAAATCAGGTAATTGTTCATATACATGTTCTTATGATTAGTTAGATAACTTATTAAGCAGAATAGGAGTTTGGCACATGTTATTCTGTTAAGGGAACACACATAATTCAATAATAATGTCTTATACGTATGCTAAATAGTTTAAATACAAGTTCTATTATGCCATGATTAAAGACTATATTTTAACTTTATTCTTTTGTTAATCCCAAATGACCTAACAGAATTGTAGAATGGGGGGTTGAATACAATTCTTGATATTTCTCAAACTTAAAAATAACTTACAAATTAAAACTGAACTTATAAAATAAAAACCACAAGCACTTAATAATTTCAGTTGGATTGTTTGATGATCCAACTGAAGTGATTTTTGTTGCGGAAATAATCTGTGATACAAAAAGTACACAGCTGCTCAGTTACAAGAATGTAGAGAAGTATGCTCTCAAAGATAGCTAATACAATCTATTTGTTTTTCTTCTCTCACATATATTTTAACTGCTACACTTGGTTATATATATATTCCTAAGTTTACAAAGCTATTTTTGGCTACACTAAAGGTAACCGTCAATAGCTTGCTTTTCATCCCTTTTGTCCAATGGTCCTTGGAGATCTTTGTCTTCAGTCTTATAGTGATCCCACTCAATAACCAGATTGGAAATTGGAATGTTTCCTTATTCCCCATGTCCATTTTAATGGTTTCCAATGCAAAGTACACTTCCAAATCTCCTTTTGATCTGTCAGAAAACTGTCACTATCACTTTGTCAACTATTCTGAAAAGTGATAATGATTCGTTGATAGCAGTAAGGTGTGTTTCGTTGATAGCTTTATTCTTCGTTTCGTTGATGAGTAATCTTCGTTTCGTTGATGAGTAAACTCCATACCGTTGACAGAGTAATCTTCATATCGTTGACATGTCTTCACTTAGGCAAAATTTCAAGGCATAATATATTTACAATTAACCAACCTATTTTGCCTATCTAGTACTTAGTCAACATGACTTAGAAAACCTATCCAATATCTACAACGAAATGCATATCAAGCTAGAAGTATTGTACAGTGCAATTGCTACATCACTCATTTCGTTGATGAGCTTCCTGTCAACGGAATGCTACAAAGCATGCCATTTCGTTGACAGCTACAAAATGACTTTACACAAATTCTACTAAGCGTTTTATGTTTATCATCAAGAACAACATATTCCTAACAATCTCCCCCAATTTATGACTGATAGAATAACAGCCATAAATCAAGAGACTTGATGATAACAAAAACACTCAGATACATCATAAACTACAAAAGTAGAAAATGCATTAAGCTTCATGATATTTTAGACAAAATACAAGACTTGCAAGACTAATGCCCAAAAGTGCTCCTCTAGTCTGAGCAAATGTTTCATCTGTGTCTTCTTTGTGGCATAGTCTTCTTCCATCTCTTAGAGTTGTTTTCCTCAATTTGGACCTGTAGCCTTCTGTAAAAGATTTTCTCCTCTTCATTTTGATCACCAAGCATGGATTGCATAAACTTTAGAGTTTGATTAGATGACTTATCCAGCTGGTCTTCCATCCTGAAGAATCTTCTGCAATTGTCCTTGTCCTTAAATTCCATCATCCAGTAAGGTTGAAGATGGATCTTCTTTCCTGTTGAGGGCACTCTAAGCATCCTGGGAAGAGCCTCAGGCTTGTTCCAGCTAGCCTTTATCTGACAGATTTTGGAGACCACCTCAGACTTGGCTGTTTTGGTGAAGCCAAAGTCCTTCTTCAAGCATTTAAACACTGAGAGTAGTGTTTGATAGTCTTCTCCTAAAATTCTATAGAGAGGCCACACTTGTTCTCTACCTCCCTTGAATGTAAAAACTAGTCTCTTAGGTAATTTTTGAGAAGCTGCAATGCCTCTTACTTGTTTAAGTCAAGATGTAAACTGGATTCTTCCCTGATGTCAGCAATGTACATGCAGTCCTCTGGATTTGCAGGGGGTTTCTGAGGTTGTGGCTTTCTCACAAACACTGGCTTTGCCTTGACAGCCCTTTTCTTTGTCTTCATTGGTTGATCCTTCTCAAATAGGAACTTTGGAAAGTAGGCCTCATCAAATTCAAGAGGCTCCTCTTTTGGCACAATTGGTTGATCATGAAAGTTGAGAGGATGTGCAGGATCACAGGCCAACTTTCCTTCATGAGGTAGATCAACAGGAATTTGATGTGCACTTGTTGTGGAAGAGTCTTGAGCAGTGTCCTGAGAATCATCTTTGTCAAAGTTCAGATTCCTTTTAGCTCTAGCCTTTGGCTGCCTTACACTCTTCCTTTCCTTTCCAGCTTCCTTAGCTTCATCCTTAGCCTTTTCTTCCTGTAGGGTTTCTTCATCTTCAAGTGATTGAGCAACTGCTAGTGCTTGCATTGCTGTCCTTTCAGATTCTTCAGCTTTGGCCTTGGAAAAATTTGGGTGACCAACCCAAATGCAGATTTCTTTGTTATCCCTATAGATGATGGCCCTTTTGTTCCTTATGCTTGGATGATTGCTCTCTTTGCTTTCCATGATCAGCTTCCCTAGGACTTTGAACTCATCTGGCTTTGGTGGAGGATAAAATACCCTTGCAATGTTCTTGCCCTTGGGTTTGACAGGTGATATTGGAGATATCCCTCTTGCATCCACATTCCTAAAGCATGAAGATTGTCCTTTCTCACTTCTTGAATCTTGAAGGACTCCATGCTGAAGGGGTTCTATAACATAAGAACTCTTGAACTGTGGCTCCCATTCCGTTGATGTTACAACCATGGCATTCGTTGATGGTTGATCCGTTGATGGATTTGAGTTCTTTGCAGTTCCAGCAATTCTCTTGACTCTTGCTTCTATGTTGGACCAATGATCTTTGATCTGTTCTGCAAGTCTCATCCTCATAGAAGCTTCCTGAATTAGGTCAATACCATCCTTTTTCTTCTGTCCAAGCTCCCCCATTGCTAGTGGCTCATTTGGTAAGGAAATGGCTGGGACCAAAACCTTTGTGATTTGTATATCAAGCTTTTTAGATTTCTCTAGCTCCGTAGATTTCTCCCCCTTTTTGTTATCATCAAGTGAGATGAGAGGGAGTCCTTGAGCTGCCAAAAGCTGGGTGAGTAGCTGAGTTTGCTTCTCCTGTTCCTTTTGCATGTGAGAAAGTGTAGCCTCAACTTTGTCCACTCTAGAGGAAAGAGTCTTCAAAGACGAGGACACTTCAGGTTCCTTGGAGAAAAACTTGTTCATCTTGGACACAGTTAGAAGAGGAAGCTTTTCATCTAGCCTCCTGTGAGTAGCATCCCTGAGGTTGCTAATGGAATCCTTGATTTCTGTAGCTTCAATCCTTGTCTGCAACATCTGTAGCCTTTGGATTTCCAGTGAATCCATGATGGCCTTATAGAATTTCTTGTCCCTTGCATTTGCAGACTCATGAGCTAGATATGCCTCATTGTACTGCCTTGTGATAGCAGCATCTAGAGTGCATCTTCCTTGCATATCCTGAGAAAGCCAGTTTGGTCTAGGAGGCACCACAGAAGTCCCAGTCTGTGAAGTAGTGGCCACCTGTAGATTGTCACCAAAGTTGTCCTCATCATCAGAAAAGTCAAAGTCTCCACTTGCTGCAGCTGCTGGAGATAGATTGGTCAAGGCATCCTTTGCTCTTTGCATTGATGCAGTTGTATGAATTAGGTTTAGTGACCGCTCTGCCTCCACATTGCCCTGTTGAGCCATAACCTGATAGGCTGGCACAGGATGAGTAAAGGTCTCAGGATCCAGGGAAATACTATCCAGATTTTGTTGATAATGCTCTTGGAAAGTAAGTTCCTTTTCTCCCTCACTGACCCCCATTAACTCACTAGCAATGGCTGCTTCCTCCCTTATGACTCCTGTAGTCCCTTCTCTCTCTCCACTCTTTTCTTTCATCATGGGCTCCCCATGGCTCACACCTCTCACACCCTCACCTTCACCTACTAAGATGGTACTCTCAATCTCTCCTTTTGCCTGGCTGGAAGAAATAGCCAGCCTCTCAGTCTCATTCTCTCCTTTTGCCTGGCTGCAAGCCAGCCTCTCAGTTTCACTCTCTCTCAAACCTAAAAGTGTCTCAACTACCACCAGGTCATCTACACTAGTTGTGGAAACAACTTGATCTTCAATAAGGGGTGTAGAATGACCTATCAACGGAATGGTAGTTTGAACTGTCAACGGGATGGATACCGTAGATGGAGAAACACTTGTCAACGAAAGAGGTTGTTCCGTTAACGAAGTCAATAAAGCATTTTGAGAAAGTGAAATTACAATCGAATCTGTGGTGATTGATGTGAGATTGGGGTCCACAGATCCTCTTGCAGCTTCAGGAAAAATTGGTTGATGGCCCAACAAATCACTTAACAAGTGATGACCACCAGCTTGAGAGTGGGGCTTCTCCAAGATAAGAGTTGGAGAATCAGGAATAGATGTATGGATCATGTCCACATCTAAAGACTGAGTTGGTGAATTTGGTGGGGATGGTTCAAGGTTGATGTTTAGAGAATGGGAGTGTAACCCCAGAGTAATAATTGGGGTTACATCAAACTGAATTTGTGAAACTGGAAGTGTTGCTTCCAAAGTGTGTGCACCTTGTGTACCCTTGGATTTTTGTTTCACTCTCCTTTGGTATTGGGAAAATGTAGACTGTGGGCTTGAAGTGTCCCTTACCCTCTTGGAGTGTGCTCTTGGAGGAGAGCTTGTTTCAATAATCACATCCTTTTGGGAGGATGCAACTAGACTTGTGTTTAAATCCATTTTACTCATTATGCCTTGTTGGGAAGACACAATGGGGCATGGCTGGGACACACTATCCTTTCCTTCCTTATTCTTGGGGTTTCTTTGATTTTCACCCCTTCCCTCACCTCTCACAACTCCAGAATCACTCCCCTTTGGTTGTGAAGTAGTTTTTGCAACAGGTGCCTTTTGAGAAGCGCCTGAGGTTGGCTTTGAGGATTTCTTAGATTTAGGTTTTGCTGCTTGGGCAGGAGCCTGTTGGGACACAGCTACAGACTCCATAGCAACATTGGTAGGTGAAACAATAGAAGTAACAACTACACTAACAGGGTTAGAAGAAGTTACCTCAATGATGGGCAGATACACCACTGGGACATCACCATTGTGGTTAAGTCTCAGTATATCTGTCAGAACCCTCTTCTCTTGCACAAAACACTCGAACCTGGAAATAGGGTTAGAGATAACTAATGGTGCTGGACTAACATGGTTAGCCAACATCATCATAAACCTAGCATAATAGATATTCTTTTTCCTATTAGCCTTATCACCCAACTTAGCACCAATTTCATACATAAGTTGAGTGCTAAAGTTGTAATATCTATCAGTTAGAAGCATGGTTAAGAAAATCAACATAGAATTAGTTAATGCATCAAAATTGATAATCTTTCCAGAGAAGACCTTAATGAATGCATCAACTAAGTAACTGTATTCCTTAACCAAACCTCTCCTAATAATCTTACCCAAATTATCAGTAGGCAAAGAGTAGTTTATAGAATTTAGCATGTTAATCATTACAGTATATGTAGGCAAAGCATTACAGTTATTTTCAGGAATATGTAGACATGCTTGCAATACATCAGAGTTAACTATATACTCATTACCTTGGATGGTGAATTGCAAAGTGCAATTTGTCCCACTATACTCACATGAGGTCCAAATCTCCTCGATTATCTCATTGTAGAGTGGTGTAGAGTGAAACATTGCATAGCTCAACTTGCAATTCTTCATGAAATCCATCATTTTGAAAAAGATGATGTTCGGGCTTTCCTTGACAACAAAAGGGATGGAGTTGTTCTTCTCATAGATAAATCCTCCAGCAGACATAAGCTTGACTATTGGTGCCATTGTTGAGTGAAGAAAAGCTTTGAACTGAATTGCTTGTTAGAGAGAAGAAGAAAGAAAAGCCTTTAGAATTTTTTAGAACATGTAAAAATAGAATTTTTTAAATACTCCCCCAAAAATTCTCAGAAATTAAGTCCAATAATCAATGTAAATTACTGGATTGGCTTAAAAATATGACCGTTACTTTTAAAGTATTACCATGATTTATACTTACAGGGGTGTATGTATAGATCGTGGTAAAAGACGTGTCAAATTTCAACGGTTCAGATTAACTGCGCTATATCAACGAATCAGGATTGGGCGGTTAAAGTCCCGTCTATTTCGTTGATAAAGCTGCGTTTCGTTGATATAAAAGAGCTATCAACGAAACACCCAGAAAAATGCTAGGACTGTCAACGAAATGGTGCGTTTCGTTGACATAGTAATTTTGACTTAGACAAAATTGCACTTTTTCCTGAGAAAATTAATTCACAGAAAAACATAGCAAATTTCTGGCTACATCGCAACTTGCCAAAATCTCAAAAATAATTAGGAGAAATTTAACATACCTAGCTCACTTACTAGTCTTGAGAATGTTGATTCATCAAGTGGCTTGGTAAAAATGTCTGCAAGTTGTTGTTCACTTGGAACAAAATGTAACTCCACAGTACCATTCATAACATGTTCTCTAATGAAATGGTACTTGATGTCAATGTGCTTGGTCCTTGAATGCTGCACTGGATTCTCAGTAATGGCAATGGCACTAGTGTTGTCACAGAAAATAGGAATTTTCTCAACTCTTAATCCATAATCAAGTAGTTGATTTTTCATCCATAAAATCTGTGCACAACAACTTCCAGCTGCAATATACTCAGCCTCAGCTGTGGAGGTAGAAACTGAGTTTTGTTTCTTGCTGAACCATGAGACAAGCTTGTTCCCTAAGAATTGACAGGTGCCAGTTGTGCTTTTCCTGTCAATTTTACATCCTGCATAATCTGCATCTGAATAACCAATTAGTTCAAAGCCAGATTCTCTAGGATACCAAATGCCAAGGTTTGGTGTTCCTTTGAGATATCTGAAAATTCTTTTAATAGCAACTAAATGGGATTCCCTAGGATCAGCCTGAAATCTAGCACATAGACATGTAGCAAACATAATATCAGGCCTACTAGCTGTTAAATATAAAAGTGAGCCTACCATGCCTCTGTAACTTGAAATGTCCACAGATTTTTCCTTAGTATTCAATTCAAGTTTGGTGGCAGTAGGCATGGGAGTTTTGGCAGGAGAGCATTCCATTAAGTCAAATTTCTTTAATAAATCATGAATATATTTTGTTTGACTAATGAAAATGCCTTCATTAACTTGCTTCACTTGAAGACCAAGAAAGTAAGTTATTCTCCCATCATGCTCATTTCATATTTACTTTGCATAAGTTTGACAAACTTTTGACAAAGTTTCACATCTGTAGACCCAAAGATTATGTCATCTACATAAATTTGAACAAGTATAGTATAGCCATTCACAACCCTGTGAAACAGAGTTTTATCTACAGTACCTCTAGTGAAGAAATTCTCAAGGAGGAACTGTGAAAGTGTGTCATACCAGGCTCTAGGTGCTTGTTTCAAACCATAGAGTGCTTTGAGGAGGAAGTATACATATTCTGGAAAATCATCATCTTCAAAACCAGGAGGTTGACTTACATACACCTCCTCTTCCAATTCCCCATTCAGAAAAGCACTCTTCACATCCATTTGATAGACTTTGAAATTGGCATGGGCTGTATAGGCTAGGAAAATCCTTATTGCTTCTAGTCTTGCAACAGGAGAAAAGGTTTCAGCAAAATCAATTCCCTCTTCCTGTGAGTAGCCTTTTGCAACCAATCTAGCTTTGTTCCTTGTGACTATGCCATTTTCATCCATCTTGTTTCTGAACACCCATTTTGTGCCTATGACACTCATGTCCTTAGGCTTGGGCACCAGCTTCCAAACTTTGTTCCTCTCAAATTGGTTTAGCTCCTCTTGCATAGCTAAAACCCAATCTGGATCTAGAAGTGCATCCTCAACTTTATTTGGCTCATCTTGAGACAGAAAGCTACTGTATAGACATTCCTCTTGAGTTGCTCTTCTAGTTTGGACTTTTGAAGAAACATCACCTATAATAAGTTCAAAGGGATGATCTTTAGTCCATTTCCTTGAGGGAGGTAGATCTTTAGTTCAAAGGGATGATTGCCTTGATTGGATAATTGTCCTTGAGAAACTCCCCCTGAGTTTGTTGTCCCTAATTGATCACTTCTGGAAGCATTTCTTTGACTGTCAATGGTATGACCAATTTGGCTGTCAACGAAACGCTCATTTTGACTGTCAACGAATCCATCACCATGACTGTCAACGAAATGACCATTTGGTCTGCTAGCAGCTATTCTTTTCAATCTTAATGCAGCAATTTCATCTTCACTGCTGCTTTCATCTGTGCTAGATACAACAACTTTAGGCTGTTTCTCAGTAGCCTTAACATGATTCACTTGATCTCCTTCCTCATTCTCAAAAGAAAGACTTTCATGGAAACCTTCATCACAGAGACCTTGAATTTTGAGATCATCAAAAACAACATGTACAGATTCCATAACAATGTTGGTTATGATATTATAGACTCTGTAAGCTTTCCCTGCTGCATATCCCACAAATATTGCTTCATCTGCCTTTGCTTCAAATTTCCCCAAATGCTCAGCTTGATTTCTCAGAACAAAGCACTTGCATCCAAAGACATGAAGAAAATTCAATAGTGGCTTCTTTCTTTTGAGTAGTTGATAAGGGGTCATTCCCTTGGCCTGATTAATCAAAGAAATATTTTGAGTAAAGCAAATTGTGTTAACTGCCTCAGCCCAAAAATAAGTTGGTAACTTTGATTCATCTAGCATTGTCCTTGCAGCTTCAATAAGTGTTCTGTTTTTCCTTTCGACTACACCATTTTGTTGTGGTGTCCTTGCTGCTGAAAACTCATGCAAAATACCATTTTCTTCACAGAACACCTTCATGCTTGAATTCTTGAATTCTGTCCCATTGTCACTCCTAATCCTTCTTACTTTGAAATCAGGATGATTACTTACCATCTTGATGTGATTGATAATGATTTCACTTGCCTCATCTTTGGAGTGCAAAAAGAAGGTCCATGTAAATCTAGAAAAATCATCAACAATCACAAGACAGTATTTCTTCTTTGAGATAGACATGACATTTACAGGGCCAAACAGATCCATATGAAGCAACTCAAGCTGATGGACAATTGATGACTCTGTCTTGCTTTTGAATGATGCCTTCTTTTTTTTCCCTTTTTGACAGGCATCACACAAACCATCCTTGGAGAATTCCACTTGTGGAATTCCTCTGGCAAGATCTTTCCTCACCAAATAATTCATAACCTTAAAATTCATATGAGATAATTTCTTGTGCCATAGCCAACTTTCATCCTTGCTTGCCTTGCTGAAGAGACAAGTGATGGTGTCTGGACTTGTGCTACTAAAGTCAGCAATGTACACATTCCCTCTTCTGAATCCAGTCATTACCACATTGTTGTTTCCTCCTTTAGAAACAACACAGGCTTCTTTAGAAAAAGTAACTAAAAATCCTTTGACATATCAACCTTCAACAAATGATCATTGTTGTTTGTTGACTCTGTTTCTGATTCTAAGGTTTCACCAACATACCCTAGATTTTCTTTGTTCTTTTTCCATGATTGTTCACAGAAAGATTCCATACCTTGAACATTAATGATGTTGTTAGCAACATTCCTGGCATCTTTCCATTTTGCAATCACACTTTGTTCTATTTCAAGTTGTGTTTTAAGAATTTCTTCCCTTTCTAACACGTTCTCAAGTTCCTTCTTAGCATCCCTACTAACACACCTCATTTTCTCAAAATCAATGAGCTGTGCTTCTAACATTGCATTCCTATCACTTAAGAGCAAATTAGTCTCTTTTATTCTTGAATTCTCTTTGGTAAGTGATTTAAGAGTAACACGTAAATTATATAGTACAGTAGACATTTCATTTACTTCACTATCGCATTCCTCTTTAGAAAGCTCAGAAAGATTAGTAATTGTTACCTGGTTGCTTGAGGAGCTTGCTTTCTGCTCATGATTGTTAGCCATAAGAGCCAAGTTGACATACTCAACATCATCATCAGAATCTTCACCATTACCAGCCCAATCATACTCCTGAGACATGAAAGCCTTTTCTTTTTGCTTGAGAAGTTCAAAGTATTTCTTTTTATAATCAACAGGCTCAAATTTCCTGTTTCCCTTCTCAACCTTGGGCTTTCTGCAGTCTCCAGCAAAGTGACCAAGCATTCCACAATTGAAACATTTAGATTTAGACTTTTCAATCCAGTTATTTTTGCTAGGTTGAAAGTCTTTCCTTGGTGGCCTTGCTTCTGAGTTTCTCTTGAACTTGAACTTAGAGAATTTCCTTGACAGAAAAGCAATGTGTTCATCAATCTCATCTAAGTCATCCAAGTTGGCTGGTTCTGGTTCTTCTTCTTCTGTCATCTTGTCTTTACCTTTGCTAACATCACTCCTACAACTAGATCGACTAGTTGTGGTCTTTGCAGCTTCTTTATTGTCATCTTCAAGTTGGTTCACAGATGCAATCAATGCAATAGATCCACCCTTCTTTTGTACCTTTTCAATTTCCTCATCTTGCTCCATTTCCAGCTCATAAGTCTTCAAGGTTCCATAAAGCCTTTCAAGAGTGTAGTCTTTGTACTCTTGAGTGTTTCTGAGAGAAACAGTCATAGGCTTCCATTCTTTTGGAAGAGCTCTAAGAAATTTAAGGTTTGAATCCTTGGTTTGATAGATCCTCCCATACAACTTTAATCCATTCAAAAGCTTTTGAAACCTACTAAACGTATCATTTAGGGTTTCACCAGTTTTAAAATGAAAATGCTCATATTGTTGTATAAGGAGCTGCATTTTGTTTTCCCTAACTTGCTCAGTTCCTTCACAGAGAGTTCTAACAGTGTCCCAAACTTCTTTGGAGGTTGAACAGTTTATGACATTGTCAAACATCTCTTGCTCCAAACCATTAAACAGAATGTTCATGGTTCTTTTATCTTTATGGATTTCTGCAACATCTTCAATAGTCCATTCTGAGACGGGTTTTGGAATCTCTACATCAGGAGCATCATCTGGCAATCCAACTCTAGATGCGAACTTCATGGGAACGTGTGGACCTTTCTCAATGCAGTCTACATACCTCTCATCCATAGACATGAGATGTAAATGCATCTTTACTTTCCAGTGAAAGTAATTGTCCTTATCAAGAACTGGTATCTTTACACCTGCATCCTTCTTCACCATGGTTACTGTTTTGGTCTTGATCTTTAAACTTCTTGTTTGTTAGAAGCTTGCTCTGATACCAATTGTTAATCCCAAATGACCTAACAGAATTGTAGAAGGTGGGGGGGGGGGGGGGTTGAATACAATTCTTGATATTTCTCAAACTTAAAAATAACTTACAAATTAAAACTGAACTTATAAAATAAAAACCACAAGCACTTAATAATTTCAGTTGGATTGTTTGATGATCCAACTGAAGTGATTTTTATTGCGGAAATAATCTGTGATACAAAAAGTACACAGCTGCTCAGTTACAAGAATGTAGAGAAGTATGCTCTCAAAGATAGCTAATACAATCTATTTGTTTTTCTTCTCTCACATATATTTTAACTGCTACACTTGGTTATATATATATTCCCAAGTTTACAAAGCTATTTTTGGCTACACTAAAGTACACTAAAGGTAACCGTCAATAGCTTGCTTTTCATCCCTTTTGTCCAATGGTCCTTGGAGATCTTTGTCTTCTGTCTTCAGTCTTATAGTGATCCCACTCAATAACCAGATTGGAAATTGGAATGTTTCCTTATTCCCCATGTCCATTTTAATGGTTTCCAATGCAAAGTACACTTCCACATCTCCTTTTGATCTGTCAGAAAACTGTCACTATCACTTTGTCAACTATTCTAAAAAGTGATAATGATTCGTTGATAGCAGTAAGGTGTGTTTCGTTGATAGCTTTATTCTTCGTTTCGTTGATGAGTAATCTTCGTTTCGTTGATGAGTAAACTCCATACCGTTGACAGAGTAATCTTCATACCGTTGACATGTCTTCACTTAGGCAAAATTACAAGGCATAATATATTTACAATTAACCAACCTATTTTGCCTATCTAGTACTTAGTCAACATGACTTAGAAAACCTATCCAATATCTACAACGAAATGCATATCAAGCTAGAAGTATTGTACAGTGCAATTGCTACATCACTCATTTCGTTGATGAGCTTCATGTCAACGGAATGCTGCAAAGCATGCCATTTCGTTGACAGCTACAAAATGACTTTACACAAATTCTACTAAGTGTTTTATGTTTATCATCAAGAACAACATATTCCTAACATCTTTTTATATGTTAAACTTGTGATATTAAAAGTTATAAATTGACTTTTTCTTCATGTGCATCATGGGTATACACTTTTAGTTATTATTATGTAATAAATTGGTGGCGATGTACGTTAACTGCATGTAGTATAAACAAAGTCAGGGACTCTGGGAGCATTAATGGTTAATCATGGTTGGTGTTTTGGTTATAGGTCGCATTTGGTTAAATTAAACTAAGATTATTGCCTAGGCCTAGCTGTTGATAAGTAAACATGTTAATTAGTAAATTGAATAATAGAAAATAGAATGTATGTTAATAATAAATTATCAACATTCTTTCTTTTTTTAAATTTAGATTGGAGTGGGAAAATTATCGAATCGTTTGCAATTTTTGTTAGTATTTGAGTTTACTATTTCTAAGGTACGGATTTCTCTCCTTTTCATTCAGCGCTACTCATGTTAATAACTAATATATTGTTTTATTCAGTTCTCAAATCGATTATAGTATTATCCGTTTTGACTCTTTAATGTTATTTCAAAAACTGTTTTGCAATATTTAGAAAAATCTATTTTTGGGGTTTTCTAAGAAAATTTGCATCTTAAATTATCCTTTTAGAATATCTGAACATCTCGCTCATTTCCATTCCAAAATATTAAAATATCTGTTTTAGTTCTGTTTCAAAATATTTATATATTTTTCTCAGTTCTGTTATGAAATATCTCAATATCTGTATTAGTGATTTTTAGAAAATTGTGAATATTAAATATCTGCTTCGAGTATTTGTCTCTCTAAAATAAAATATACTTTTAGCTTGTGTGAAATATTTTATTTGGACCCTTAGTGATCTAGGGTATACCGAGTTAACCAGCTATAGGGGTACTACAGCCATGTCATTGCGGCACCAGTGGCATGACACTTCCATGGCAGTGTGATTGGTCATGGCGTATCCTTCTGGTCTGTTAGCTCTTGGGAGGAGATTTGCGCATTTTGATATTTGTTTCAGGATACGTGGGTGCACCTAGAGTTTTATTTGATTTGTGATTTGATTTTGCTGTGACGATGTATATGCCGTACACATTATCCGGTTTGTTGCATACATTACGGTACCCTATGATGTATGTGTCTATATATGTTATGTTCTGATCTTGGTATTAAATATCTTACCCCTTTCGTTGCTTCAGCCATTCTTATTTTTAAAATAATTGTTTTATTAATATAAACTGTCAAATATTTAGATTTGTTTTCTGTTTTATAATCAGTATTCCAAATCCGTACTGGGCGTTTGGCTCATGCCGCATTCTTTTTCTGGCAGGTGCTTAGAGGGATTTTGGACTGTGAGAAGGAGAGCTACCCCCTATTTCATTGATTAAGATTATGGACTTCTAGAATTATTTAGACTGTTTAATTATTATTTTTGAGATTTTAGTGCTTTGTATACAGGTTTATGGTTCAATAAGTATCCCCTCATTTATTTATAGATGAGGGTGGTACATTAGGACTGAGAGTCAAACACTTAGTGATACACAATCACGTGAGCTGAGTGAAACACCACTGAAAGAAATTGAGGTGAGTGCACACACTAACACATACACTGCTTCTTTGTTATCTCAAATAGCTGGTCTACAGAAACAACTCCTAGAAACCTAGGCTGAAAAGGATATTCTCAAAGCACAAATGGTTGAACGGTCTTCTTCTTCCACTTCTGTAACAAATCAGCTGGGTATGATTAAAGATGATATTGAAGGACTGAAGACTTCTCTCCTGCCCAAGATGAATGCCATTCAACAGTCACAAATGCTAGTAACTTCTGACATCTCTGGACTTACAGATTCTAATGCTCATATAACAGAGAGTGTCAAGGAGATTGCTACTCTTTCACATCAGGTGGACTTCGTTCAGCAAACAGTAGATGAATATCAAATGATTAATGATGAAAGGTTTGCTAAGATTGAAGGTGGAATGGAGCACCTGAATGAAGGGATGAAGCATTTGTACTATATGATCAGGAATTCACATCAACCCACTGCTGAACAAAAGAAATTCTTTGAGGGTGATGATGAAGATAAAGATGATGAAGATGATAATCAAGGAGGAGATGGAGGAGATATAAGGGGAAGAAGTGAAGTTAATCCTGGAACTGTCAAATTTACATCTGTAGAGGATTCCTCAACTAAGGGGGAGAAGAAAGGAGGAGAAGCTGGAGGAGCTTCGGGAAAAGATAAGGGTAAGGGTAAGCAGAAACAGTCAATGGAGGAGTCTACTTTTGCTGATGACTTCTACTATCAAGGTGAACAGGGTGATTTTCAATATGATATGTCTGGTGATCTGGAGGAGACCATCCCTGAAGAAACTACTGTTGTAGAGGAAGTTGAAGAAGCAGCCAACTTTGATGATTGGGAAGATGAAGATGATCTGTATACTCCTGATCCCTTATTTCAAAAAGAATTGAAGAAGCAACAAGCAGATCTTAGAAGAAAGGAAGATGAAAATGCCAAGGTCTCTGAAATTATATCTCAAAAGCTAAAAATTCAAAAAGCTGAACATGAAGACAAACAACGTCTTCATAACATTCATGTTAAGGAAAGGATATTAGATGTCGAGATGAAGATTGGAAACAAGTGGGATAGAGCAAGGGAGATGTTTGATATCCCTCAGAGAGGCACAAACAATGATCGTACTTTTCTTCAATTGCTTGAGAAGATCAGAACAGTTAATCCAGATAATTCATTATACATGAAGGCTTTGAAAGGAAGATCTCTTAAGGATTACTACTGCATTTGATCAAGTCAGACATGAATTGTATATCTATGTTTCCAGTGTCCTTGAAGGGTCATTCACAGTTTCTCTTGAAATTCTTGAAAGAAGATCTCTGTCAGAGCTTTGGGTTCTGATGAGCAAAGTGAAAAGATCATCCTGCTTGAATGAGTTGCTTCATGACCGGCTTAGAGATTCTGCTATGAAGGCCAGCCCTCAAGTTGTACACTTTTCTTATGAAGTTAAAATCTATAGAGGTACAACCTTGGAGACAGTTGGGATGGATCATGATTCTTTGAAGTTACAAACTGCTTTGCAACCGGTGAAGTTGGAGAATCTTCTGAGAACTTCTAGGTTTACTACTGAATAAAAGTCTGAAGTTGTTGACATGATTTCAGACTATTGCAATGAAAATGTTCCCAGGAATTCTCAGTTGAAGAACAGATTGAAAAGAGTCACTCCTCAACCAGTCAGACCAAGTGGTGTTGTTTTAGAAAGTGATCGTGTCCTTGATAAAGATCTTCTAAACACCGTACAAGATCCTGAAGAAGGTGAGATTAGAGACTAAGGCATGAGAACTAGAGCTCAGTGTTTATTGTAATATGTTTAGAGCATAGGTGAATCAAGATAGGAAAATGTAATCATATGTTCAGTCTAGAGGAACATCTATAATAACCCGAATTTTTGGAAAAATTTAAAACTTTTCTTATTATGATTAAGTGCAGCAGTGAATAGTGATATTGGTGGATGAATAGTGATTTTGAGGGTTAAGAAAATTTTTCATGCCACCTATGTACGAGACGTAGTGTGGATATTCCGAAGTCATATTAGTGATCTACGGAGTAAATAAGTGAATGCAAAGACGATCGGAATTCAGAAATTCCAAATTTTATTTTGGTGTAATATTCGACCGGGCAGCGAATTATATATTATTATATTCAAGAAATGAGATATTAAAATTGAGGATTTGAGGATTTAATATTTTGGAATTTTATTATTTTATTAAAGTCGATTTAAGGATTCGATTGTTGGAATAAATAGTGAATAGTTACTATTCACTGCGAGAATCGCGTAGAGTTTTATTCGCTCTCTTTAGGAAATATTTCGAATCGTTTTAAGAGGAACAAGGCAACATTTACAGGATTAAATATAGACATGGAAGTAACATGTAACAAGATTAATTCGAGGAATGCAACATTTGGATCATACATGTGAAAGAAAAGCGAACCAGTAAAGCTACTTTATCAAAGCCAACGCATGTTGGACAAGTGTCAAGAGATGAAGACAACTAGGTGATGACTCACCACTTTTTAATACAAAATATCAGCATTATCATTATTGTTAACCAAGAAAAGAAAAAGAAGAGGAAGAACTTCTCCCCCCCCCCATTTTCGGCTCAGCTTGTGCAAGGAGGAAAGAAAAATCCATAACTCCATTTCTATCCATCCATAAATCACCAAATTTTAACCATAGCTTCTCCACTCCATGGGCAACGTTCGATAAAAATTTCATGGCCAACAAAGGAGTGTAGCCTAGTCAAATCCCTTCCCCAAGTCGGAGAACAGAAACTGTCCTGCTTTTCCAGTTTCGACCACTCACCTTAGAAAGCCAATATGTCGAGCTTCAAGCATCCCCTGGTGATGAGGTAGGACTCAAACGAAAGCCCTTGAAGAGTAGAAGGCGTGGTAAAAATCTCAGAACCAAACTCTTGTTTGTCGATTTTATATGGATTTTACAAAGTAACGATGAATAGTAACTTGTATTTTGTTTTATTTTTGGATATTGAGTTTGTGGCTTCCAAAGGTTGTATTAAGCAAGGATCTAAGGTTACATAGGGAATATAGCAACAAGCAAGCTTGGAGAAGGTATAAATCTTTAAACCCTTGAAGTATTATGGGGTTTATGGATGATTAATGGTGTTTATGCATGTTTATAGCCTTAGTTGTTATGATTGGGCTTTGATCTAAGTTATAATGAGTTATATGAACGGAAAGGCATTGCTTGGCCTCAGTTCTATGTTATATAAGATGTATGTGTTGTGTGGAGTGATCGATATGCATTTTGGATGATTTGAAATTTGGGAATATCCGAGTTATAGCCGTCGTAATGCCCAAATTTTTACCTACTGATTGGTTCCCTGTTTTTCCTCTGTTAGACCTCGACCCTTGAGTCCTACTGCCCATGATTGTGTATTTTATGTTATAAGCTTCGTAATGATATGTGGTTCGCCTAATTTGGCCGAACGGTTTAATAGTTATGCTAGTTTTAGTAATCGTGGTTCAAGAGGTTTCATCGCAGAAATGTAACCACTTTGATGCTAAGTCAAAGACCTTTAAGAGTCGAATTAAAATGTGAAACTTTGTGATAATGCTAAGGACAGTTAGCAAGCCTTGTGCGAAGGTTTCGAGTCAAAAAGATCAGTTTCCGATTTTATAAAAATAAGGAAGCCGAGGTTGCACAAGTGAAAACCACTGAAAACGAGACTTAGAAACCAAGGTTCCAAATGGTTAAGTATAACTTAGATTTGAGGATGGATTTCGAACCAAACTTATGATATAAGTATTTGACGAATAACATGGACTTAGTGTGACGCTAGAGCGAGCAAGTAATGCCTTGGTTGTGTTTCGCTTACGTGTTTAAGCATTGAGTTATAAGTGGTTTATCGAGGGGATTAACCGTGTGTTTTCGTTTGACTTTGTCTAGATTGTTCGACATTGTCACGAGCCCTATCACCTCTCGAGCATCAGGCAAGTTTCTAAAACCATATTTTGAAGTATGCTTATACTAGATGCAAGTTTTCAAACCTATGCCTCTATAAACTGTTGTTGTGATAAATAAAAGATTTTGAGATATATGTTGTTAGGAATATGTTGTTCTTGATGATAATTTTAAAAACACTTAGTAGATTTTGTATTAAGTTATTTTGTAACTGTCAACGAAATGGCATGCTTTGCAGTGTTTCGTTGACAGGAAGCTCATCAACGGAATGAGTGTTGTAGCAATTGCACTGTACAATACTTCACAGTTTGATATGCATTTGATGTATGTATTAGATAGGTTTCCTAAGTCATGTTGACTAAGTACTAGATAGGCAAAATAGGTTGGTTAATTGTAAGTATATCATGCCTTGTAATTTTGCCTAAGTGAAGACATGTCAACGGTATGAGGATTACTCTATCAACGAAACGAGAGAAACACCATCAACGGAATGAAGAATAAAGCTATCAACGAAACACATCTCCCTGCTATCAACGAATCATTATTGCTTTTCTGAATAGTTGACAAAGTGATAGTGACAGGTTACTGAACAGATCTAAAGGAGATGTGGAAGTGTACTTTGCATTGGAAACCATTAAAATGGACATGGGGAATAAGGAAACATCCCAGTTTCCAATTGGGCTCTTGGGAGTGATAATAATAAGCATGAAGACAAAAGCAAGGATCTCCAAGGACCACTGGACAAAGGGATGAAAAGCAAACTATTGGCGGTTATCTTTAGTGTACTTTAGAGTAGCCAAAAATAGTATTGTAAACTTGGGAATATATATAACCAAGTGTAGCAGTTAGAAAAAAAAGAGAAGAAAAACAAATAGTTTGTATTAGCTATCTTTGAGAGCATTCTTCTCTACAACTCTGTAACTGAGCAGCTGTGTACTTTTGTATCACAGATTATTTCCGCAATAAAAACACTTCAGTTGGATCATCAAACAATCCAACTGAATTATTTATATCTTGTGTTTTTGTTTATTCAGTTCAGTTTTATTTTATCAGTGTTTTAAGTTTAAGAAAATATCAAGAATTGTATTCAACCCCCCCTTCTACAATTCTGTTAGGTCATTTGGGAATAACAATTGGTATCAGAGCGAGCTTCTAACATACAAGAAGTTTAAAGATCAAGACCAAAACAGAAACCATGGTGAAGAAGGATGCAGGTGTGAAGATACCAGTTCTTGATAAGGACAATTACTTTCACTGGAAAGTAAAGATGCATTTACATCTCATGTCTATGGATGAGAGATATGTAGACTGCATTGAGAAAGGTCCACACGTTCCAATGAAGTTTGCATCTAGAGTTGGAGTGCCAGATGATACTCCTGACGTAGAAATTCCAAAACTTGTCTCAGAATGGACTATTGAAGATCTTGCAGAAATCCATAAAGATAAGAGAACCATGAACATTCTGTTTAATGGTTTGGAGCAAGAGATGTTTGACAATGTTATCAACTGTACAACCTCTAAGGAAGTATGGGATACTGTTAGAACTCTCTGTGAAGGAACTGTTCTTCCTTTAGATGATTATCAGTGCCAGACCGTAGGATAAGTGGAGAGTAGCAGAATCGACCGTCTATGAACGGGTCTGTTCTTCCTGCCTATAACCGATTGGCGGGGAGGTAAGTCGGTGTGAGACTGATTATCTTCCCTTCTACGTAGAAAAACAGCAGGGGGATACAGCTTGCGACTGATCATCGCAGGGGTATCCTCGGCGCCTAGCATCTCCATCTACAGTTCACTATTCATGAAAGAGCACATTTTGTGCAAGTTTTCAGAGAAAGAGAAATTATTCCAGTTACTCAGTTCTATGCAAGTTTTCAGAGAAAGAGAAATTATTCCAGTTACTCAGTTTTATGCAAGTTTTCAGAAAAGAAAGTTTATTCCAGTCATTCAGTTCTATGCAAGTTTTCAGAAAGAGAAAGTTTACTCAAGAGTATTCGAGTTTATTCCAGTATATGAGTTTATCAGAAAGCATATGAGATTACAAAAAGGTATATGAATGTTTTGAAAAAGATATATGAAATCAGATGAGTTTAGAAAATGGATTGGAAATATTTTACCTTGTATTTATTTCCACATTATGATATGAGGTAAATGTTTGATATGAAAGATGATATTGAATTTTCCTTATAACTTCATCTTTCAAGTATATGTTGATAGTCTGCTTATATTTTATATAGCAGATATTTTACGGAAAGGATATACTGAGTTATCTTATTATTTCAGCTTTTATACTATACTAGAACTTTGTTCATAGTATGAATATCGAAAGTTGCAGGGTATTCTGAAATGATATTTGAAGTACAGTAATGGTACTATTTTTGGAATACATTCCGATAAGGAAATGATTTCAGTATCGAGATATTTTGACAAATTATTGTCGTATACCCGCTTTATTTCTGGGTTGAATTAAGGGCAGAATTATGCCATACTTTCATTACCTTGCTGAGCTATCGCTCACTCTTGCTATTATTTTATATATATTATATAGCAGCGAAGCAGGATGCCAATGGGACGGCACATACCTCGCAAGGCGTTTCCATAAACAGTTTCTAGCAGTGATCCCGGGAATAGTACGAACCAATCGAATCAGGCTACGGCTTTTGGTATTCAACTTATGTATAGACATGAATGGTATTAGAGGATTGTGAGCATCATAAGGCTAAGTTGGTAATGTAACAATACTTAGAAATTGTATCAGTAACAGATTCAAAAGACATTTGGGTATTGTAATAATAAAAATTATTTATTCCGCAGTTGTTGTAGTGTGTCGTTTCTGAGACTCTAACATGTGTGTGTGTGTGTGAGACATATATTGTGGGGTCATGAGCATGTGAAATATGAATGGTGTGAGTAATACAGGTAAGGCAAGGAGTACATGGATCGTGACAACCCTAAATCCCCGACCCCGGATTTGGGGCTGTTACAGAGATGGTATCAGAGCGTTAGGTTACAGTCCTCAGAAACGATAGGAGATCGAGTCTTACAATACCCTTAATAATAATAAGAACATCTAGAGCTCAAATTGAGTTCGTAGTCGGGTTAGAGGACATGACCCTGACTGTTTAAGATGAAGCCCGAGAGGGGACTTCTTTTGGGAAACCGTACTTAGGACTTCGTGGTTAGTCACCTCGATTCGTATGAGTTATAGATGGATGGGACTCTGAGATACCAGATCCCGAGGCCTTCGAGTAGGCATTTGATGATGCGCTCCTTGAGATGGACGGAGACCCGATAAAGGAAGATCCATAGGAGGATCTAGAGGAAGACCCCATAGTGGGTCAAGGAAAGAATCTTGCAGAGGACGTGCCGATTGATAAAGATGTGGTGTGTTACTTGAGGTCTAATAATAAGACCGGACGAACCTTCAAGGGATAAATAAGTGACGAGGCGAGAGTTTAAGGATCGTTCATGATTCATCAAGAGGTATGACAAAGAAAATGGAGTAGAGTCTCCAAAGCAGAAGAGGTAGAGGCAGTATAGCTAGTATCAGTGGATTGATTCGACTTGAACGAAACCTGTTACTCGTAGTCGGTTATAGTTGCCCATAAGGAGGCGGCATACGTAAGAACCAAGACGTCCAGATTTTCACGAACGATTAAGGGTACTTAGTTGCCTAGTATAGTGAAAGGAATTGCTTTGGCTATGAGGTTTCAATCCCCCACGACCAGCGATTCCACTGGAAATAGTGTCTATTACATCATTGAGGGATTTTATTATCTCAAGGAAAATTTTGGGTATATGTACCATGCAAATGTTATTGTAAGACAAGCACGCTAAGACGGAATCGAGAACGAGATTTACCACCCTCAGGAAACCAGGAAGGAATTATGAGGATAGAACAGAAAGGTCGGAAATCATATCCGAGCATTACTAGTAGGTAAATAGATTGATCAAATTTCCATGATTTTGGAAAGAAACTCAGCAAATTTGGCAAACCTTGTCTTTCTGATTACCAGAGGATGTCACCAAAGAGAGTGGAAATCAGAGCGAACCCTGTGGATTGGGTAAGATAGCCGTTATATGAGTTGGTGGACAGACCCTGATTGCTATAATTGATTGTAGAGATGAAATGATGAAGTTGAGATTGGACGGTAAAGGCGAAATATATTTAAGGACCAAGACGGACTGAGAAATTCCGGGATTGACTTAAATGAAAAGGCTATTGTGCCAAAAGTGTTAAGCTTATGTAGCGCACGGGATTGATATGGGAGAAGCAATTTTGGGTATAAGGATGATTGAAATAGAAACCAGATTTAAGCCTGTAGGTTCTAACGATCTTCCGGAGTACCACCCAGTCGACAGGTGGAATTGTCATTGATACGGGCGACAACGGTATCGAAGTCTTCTTATAGAACAGAACGCTTACTTGAGATGTTTGCGCCTAGTCGAATAGAATTCCCTGCGATTGCAAATGTTGATGGTTGAATCCTTAGTGACTATTATGAGTCGGCAATAACGTAAGTATCGAGCACCTTAGGGTGTGCATGGGGAAGAAAAGCTTTGGAATGGAACGATTATCCATTAGAGGAGCCGACATAAAAGGCATCCGTAGAGACCTTGGTAATACCCTCCCCATTTGCAAATTATGTGGGATACTTCCCCAATCTATGATCTATCTTGACCTCTTTCCAAGAAAGAATTCTGATAAAGGGTATATTCCCTCTTCGAAGTTATTTTATAACACTTGTGTTAAATCATATTTAATTTCAATTGTGCTAGAGGCTGTCACAATGCCTACTTTCAGGTTTTCGAAGCCCTGTCAAATAATGTTATTTAAGCTTTGACTTTTCTTCAAATAATGAATGACCCTATGGTGATACCTCACCACTTGTTTGTTAAGTACCAGTATCTTTTTGGTTATTCTTTTCTTTGTATTTTCTTTGGAAACCGCACCTTTGGAATCTGTTCAATTTTAATCCAAGGTGTTCCTTTAAGAAATATGGTCGAAAGACGATAATCATTAAATTGATATCGAATTGCTTTCATACTTTTTAACTTCCACTGAGACGAACAACCATATACTTATAGGGGCTACAAGGACTATCTGTCTGTGTAATAGAAGTCTGATGGGACGCCATCACTTGTAAGTTGTGAAATACAAGAAGGCTAATTACCTTTAGTAATGTCTCAATCGAGGCACACAACGTTGAGTTCTTATGATCATGTGATCTCTCGGTAAATTCTTTTACCTCCAATAAGGTTACCTTAAAACTCATAACCTTATGATCACCAGTGTGTGACGTTTTCCTTGATATGGGAGCTGTCTTTCAAGGCCCCATAATTTTGTTATCCTTATTGAATTTCAAGGGGAGGCCAACCAGGTCAAATAAGTCAAAATTCGCTGATAGGAATTAGATTCGCAACGAAATCGCCTATGTCAGGAGTGAATCCCTAAGACGAATAGAATGTTAGTGACATCTCGATGAAATTGGTTTATTCTCCCAAGGATATTATGATAATGGAAGGCGTGTCAATCGATATATGTGAAAGGAATAGCGATGTGCCGTGAACTCCAGTGACAACGGTGTTAGATAGATGCCCTATAGTGGAATTGAGATTTTGGAGGAGTTGTTTACGAATGGACACTACCTCTGGGTTAGCAAGATAAGTACTGACGATGGAGTCAGAGGGAGCTGGTATTGTGACTTGGGAGAGGTGCAGCGTGTGTTGTTTTAGAGGAATAATTTTCGGAAATATGTGGAGGCCCGGATGAAAATGAAAGTTAAAGAGTTAAAACAAGAAACCATGACTGTGACCGAGTATGAGGCCAAGTTTTCCGAATTGTTGAGGTTTGTTCCGGAGTTTGTGAACACAGAATAAAAGAAAGCCAGTAGGTTTCAACCAGGGCTACCTCCAACAAGCAGCCCACTGTCAGGACCTTTAAATAGCAGGTGCCCTTCTATACTGTTTAGACAGAGCTAATGTATCGTTGTATATCAAGAAGTTGTATGACAATTAAACCTTAAGGCCGAGCCACTAAGGGAATAATTACAAGTAGAAATAGTCAATCGGGGGATTTTCCCATAAGACTGGTACATCCAGGTTGTGAACTAGAAATATGAGGTCGACACTTTTGATAGACCTAATTCCTTTCAAGTTGGGAGAAGTTGATATTATAATAAAGGATGGAGACAGATTCAGAGATTCTTGAGTATAGTTCAGACTAAGAAATTATTATGCCAGAAATACGAGGCTTAAATTAGCTCTTATGGTTGACGCCAAGAAAAGAGATACCAAGTATAAAGGAAACTACAATGGTTTTGGGAGATTGTACAGGGTTTTAATGAGCTACCAGATATCGATTTGGATGACATGAGAATGAATACCGAGTATTCAGAGTATCGTGGGAATGAAAGAGTTAGTGACTCAGTTACAAGAATTGCTGGGCAAGGATATGATAAGACCCAGTGTACCACCGTGGAGAGCCCGGTGTTGTTGCAAGAGAGAAAGATGTTAGCACAAGATTATGTATCGAACCTCGAGAGTTGTATGAGTTCAACATGGAGAATAGGTACCCTTGTAAATGATTGTTTGATCAGCGGAAGAACGCGGTGTGTTTCCAAATTTATTTAAGAACTGGGTATCACCAGTTGGAAGTTAAATCCGAGGATATACCCAAGACTGCGATTCGTACTAGGAATAGACACTTCGAGTTTTCAGCGAGGTTAGTTGGGTTGACTAATGTACCCACAAATTTTATGGAATGTAATGAATTGGCTTTGAGTTACCCGTGATAGTAGATAGCATGAGATGGAGAAATGGCTAGAATTAACCTAGGATTATGACTGTAAGATACACTACCATCCGGGGAAGGCCAATGTGGTGGCCGATACCCTTAAGTAAAATGAGACAGAGATGGTTCCGAATGGTCGGGAATTAAAGGATGAGATCTTACACAAAACCCAAGTTAGTCCAACAAACTAGAAAGACAAAAGATTTCACTAACAAACGGCTAGTGACAACCAAGACAGACAGAGAAAGTATGCGGACTAAGCCCGCGAGTATAGAGATAGTACTACTACTGATAAGCTAAATGGCAAGTTGATGAATGACAAACAAGTTTATGCTAGTGTATTTCTGTACAAACAAGATGGAGAGTATGAGGTTAGCGATTCGTGATGCTAAAGGTATCTCCATGGAAAGAATTAGTGAGATTTGAAAAGAAAGGGAAGGGAGCCCGAGATTCATTGGGTCATCTGAGATTTTAAAACGCGTCAGGAAGGTGGCCAACGAGCCAGCCTTACCCCCCCCCCAAACTCGTAGAATGGTCATAATGGGGTTCATGTGTCAATGCTACGTCAGTATACTATAGATGCCCGGCATATGTAGAGTACGAGCAGGTAGGTATACAACCTGGTCTGACTTACAAAGAACAACCTGTGGAAATCACGGATAGAAAAGAGCAAGTGCTAAGTGACGAGGTTGACAAGCTAGTGAAAGGTTTTTGGAAAATCAAGAGGTGCAAGAATCCACCTGGGAGTTAGAAAGTGCAATGGAAGAGAAGTACCCCCAGTTATTCCTAAGTTCATTCCGGGACGGAATCCTTTTAAGGAGGGGACACTATAATAACCCGAATTTTTGGAAAAATTTAAAACTTTTCTTATTATGATTAAGTGCAGCAGTGAATAGTGATATTGGTGGATGAATAGTGATTTTGAGGGTTAAGAAAATTTTTCATGCCACCTATGTACGAGACGTAGTGTGGATATTCCGAAGTCATATTAGTGATCTACGGAGTAAATAAGTGAATGCAAAGACGATCGGAATTCAGAAATTCCAAATTTTATTTTGGTGTAATATTCGACCGGGCAGCGAATTATATATTATTATATTCAAGAAATGAGATATTAAAATTGAGGATTTGAGTATTTAATATTTTGGAATTTTATTATTTTATTAAAGTCGATTTAAGGATTCGATTGTTGGAATAAATAGTGAATAGTTACTATTCACTGCGAGAATCGCGTAGAGTTTTATTCGCTCTCTTTAGGAAATATTTCGAATCATTTTAAGAGGAACAAGGCAACATTTACAGGATTAAATATAGACATGGAAGTAACATGTAACAAGATTAATTCGAGGAATGCAACATTTGGATCATACATGTGAAAGGAAAGCGAACCAGTAAAGCTACTTTATCAAAGCCAACGCTTGTTGAACAAGTGTCAAGAGATGAAGACAACTAGGTGATGACTCACCACTTTTTAATACAAAATATCAGCATTATCATTATTGTTAACCAAGAAAAGAAAAAGAAGAGGAAGAACTTCTCCCCCCCCCCCATTTTCGGCTCAGCTTGTGGAAGGAGGAAAGAAAAATCCATAACTCAATTTCTATCCATCCATAAATCACCACATTTTAACCATAGCTTCTCCACTCCATGGGTAACGTTCTCTCAAAATTTCATGGCCAACAAAGGAGTGTAGCCTAGCCAAATCCCTTCCCCAAGTCGGAGAACAGAAACTGTCCTGCTTTTCCAGTTTCGACCACTCACCTTAGAAAGCCAATAAGTCGAGCTTCAAGCATCCCCTGGTGATGAGGTAGGACTCAAAAGAAAACCCTTGAAGAGTAGAAGGTGTGGTAAAAATCTCAGAACCAAACTCTTGTTTGTCGATTTTATATGGATTTTACAAAGTAACGATGAATAGTAACTTGTATTTTGTTTTGTTTTTGGATATTGAGTTTGTGGCTTCCAAAGGTTGTATTAAGCAAGGATCTAAGGTTACATAAGGAATATAGCAACAAGCAAGCTTGGAGAAGGTATAAATCTTTAAACCCTTGAAGTATTATGGGGTTTATGGATGATTAATGGTGTTTATGCATGTTTATAGCCTTAGTTGTTATGATTGGGCTTTGATCTAAGTTATAATGAGTTATATGAACGGAAAGGCATTGCTTGGCCTCAGTTCTATGTTATATAAGATGTATGTGTTGTGTGGAGTGATCGATATGCATTTTGGATGATTTGAAATTTGGGAATATCCGAGTTATAGCCGTCGTAATGCCCAAATTTTTACCTACTGATTGGTTCCCTGTTTTTCCTCTGTTAGACCTCGACCCTTGAGTCCTACTGCCCATTATTGTGTAGTTTATGTTATAAGCTTCGTAATGATATGTGGTTCGCCTAATTTGGCCGAACGGTTTAAGAGTTATGCTAGTTTTAGTAATCGTGGTTCGAGAGGTTTCATCGCAGAAATGTAACCACTTTGATGCTAAGTCAAAGACCTTTAAGAGTCGAATTAAAATGTGAAACTTTGTGATATAATGCTAAGGACAGTTAGCAAGCCTTGTACGAAGGTTTCGAGTCAAAAAGATCATTTTCCGATTTTATAAAAATAAGGAAGCCGAGGTTGTACAAGTGAAAACCACTGAAAACGAGACTTAGAAACCAAGGTTCCAAATGGTTAAGTATAACTTAGATTTGAGGATGGATTTCGAACCAAACTTATGATACTAGAGCGAGCAAGTAATGCCTTGGTTGTGTTTCGCTTACGTGTTTAAGCATTGAGTTATAAGTGGTTTATCGAGGGGATTAACCGTGTGTTTTCGTTTGACTTTGTCTAGATTGTTCGACATTGTCACGAGCCCTATCACCTCTCGAGCATCAGGCAAGTTTCTAAAACCATATTTTGAAGTATGCTTATACTAGATGCAAGTTTTCAAACCTATGCCTCTATAAACTGTTGGTGTGATAAATAAAAGATTTTGAGATATATGTTATGTGTTTTTGATTTCGAAATGATACTTATGGTGCTAAGTAACAGTTATTGATATGAGTTGAGCTTATAAGCTATGGTTATAGCAATATTTTGAGCTGATGTGTTAAGAAAACCCTCAGTAGGGGGGGGTATATAATCTGTACTTATACTACGTACCGAGAATGGTATCAGTTGCTATCTAGGGTTATTTTATTAATTTATTTTCCATTCTTTGTTAAGGAAGTGTGTGGAAATTACTTTTAAATAAATATTCTTTATTAACTATAGATTACGTTAATTATTTAAAGCCCTACTTCTTAAGGAAGTAATTTGTGAAAACTATTCTTTAAACCCTAGATAGCTAATAAAGTTTTATTCAGTCAATTATAAACATAATTAGAGAAGGTTCCCAAATCTATTTCCCTTTTAAGTCTATATTCAGAAAGACTTAAATGTTCGCTCAAACTACAAAGATGCATGGAACCTTTCTAAAGATTTTATGCTTGTTTCCAGTAGACTGCCCGGTCCTAAATCTTTTTAAATCAATGAAATTATCAGTCTGATATACTACCATCAAAATGATTTTGATTACTTCCTCAAAACTCGAGAAGTAAGATCAGTGAAATCAGTGATATCCATTAACAGGCATCAGCCTGGGAAATATGAGTGAATTTCCTTTCCAACCAGATACGACTACTTTGTGGAGTTGTATACTTGGGGAAAAAGGGAAAGGAACTTTATGTTTCAGTGTTATGGATTTACTCGAACTTGGAGATATGTAAGGGACTGAGTAGCGCCGGTCCCCTAAGGGAATTACAATATGGCCGACGGACTGGTGAACGGGTCTGTTCTTCCCTTAGATGATTATCAGTGCCCGACCGTAGGATAAGTGGAGAGTAGCAGAATCGACCGTCTATGAACGGGTCTGTTCTTCCTGCCTACAACCGATTGGCGGGGAGGTAAGTCGGTGTGAGACTGATTATCTTCCCTTCTACGTAGAAAAACAGCAGGGGGATACAGCTTGCGACTGATCATCGCAGGGGTATCCTCGGCGCCTAGCATCTCCATCTACAGTTCTCTATTCATGAAAGAGCACATTTTGTGCAAGTTTTCAGAGAAAGAGAAATTATTCCAGTTACTCAGTTCTATGCAAGTTTTCAGAGAAAGAGAAATTATTCCAGTTACTCAGTTTTATGCAAGTTTTCAGAAAAGAAAGTTTATTCCAGTCATTCAGTTCTATGCAAGTTTTCAGAAAGAGAAAGTTTACTCAAGAGTATTCGAGTTTATTCCAGTATATGAATTTATCAGAAAGCATATGAGATTACAAAAAAGTATATGATTGTTTTGAAAAAGATATATGAAATCAGATGAGTTTAGAAAATGGATTGGAAATATTTTACCTTGTATTTATTTCCACATTATGATATGAGGTAAATGTTTGATATGAAAGATGATATTGAATTTTCCTTATAACTTCATCTTTCAAGTATATGTTGATAGTCTGCTTATATTTTATATAGCAGATATTTTACGGAAAGGATATACTGAGTTATCTTATTATTTCAGCTTTTATACTATACTAGAACTTTGTTCATAGTATGAATATCGAAAGTTGCAGGGTATTCTGAAATGATATTTGAAGTACAGTAATGGTACTATTTTTGGAATACATTCCGATAAGGAAATGATTTCAGTATCGAGATATTTTGACAAATTATTGTCGTATACCCGCTTTATTTCTGGGTTGAATTAAGGGCAGAATTATGCCATACTTTCATTACCTTGCTGAGCTATCGCTCACTCTTGCTATTATTATATATATATTATATAGCAGCGAAGCAGGATGCCAATGGGACGGCACATACCTCGCAAGGCGTTTCCATAAACAGTTTCTAGCAGTGATCCCGGGAATAGTACGAACCAATCGAATCAGGCTACGGCTTTTGGTATTCAACTTATGTATAGACATGAATGGTATTAGAGGATTGTGAGCATCATAAGGCTAAGTTGGTAATGTAACAATACTTAGAAATTGTATCAGTAACAGATTCAAAAGACATTTGGGTATTGTAATAATAAAAATTATTTATTCCGCAGTTGTTGTAGTGTGTCGTTTCTGAGACTCTAACCTGTGTGTGTGTGTGTGAGAGACATATATTGTGGGGTCATGAGCATGTGAAATATGAATGGTGTGAGTAATACAGGTAAGGCGAGGAGTACATGGATCGTGACAACCCTAAATCCCCGACCCCGGATTTGGGGCTGTTACAACATCTATCTTGTATTTACCTTTATTGTTTGAATCTGGAAATTGTTAAATATAATCCAGAACCTTTTATTATTTACTTTGCTCTTAAAAGTCTTATCTTTTTCTTGTTTTAGTTGAGTTATCCTCTAGGTATTTGATTGTTATTGTCTAACAAACAAATAGGAGGAGATTGAAAGACATATGTATAGACCTATTTGTAAACACCGAGGACTTGACTCAACTCAAACCAAGTATGTAATAAGTAAATAATAACTCAAACAGTCACAGGAATCTCAGTAGATTTTATCAGTCAAAAGAAAGAAGATAAAAGTCAATCTACAGACTTGAAGTGATTCTACATTGAAAGAAGTTCATTTAATTGATCAAGCCTCAGTGAAGTATTCAAGGAAGTGGAACTATTTAAAAATGACAGAGATTTCAGAAGTGTGACAGGAAACGTACAGGTTACAGTTCTTTGTTAAAGAGAAGGAGAAAGAACCACAGCTTAAAGTCAAAAGATGAAGAACCGTCATTAAAGTTAGTCACTCATGAACGAGACAATACATCGAGGGTCAACGTCATTCAGCGAAAGTTCGTCATCAGTTTCAGTGGTTCTTAGAATTAGTTTTAATTCTCTTTTAATTTATTTTATAAGTTAATTAATTTAATCTATAAATTAATTCCTTCAGAATTAATTTATTTATTAAATTATTTGAGTCACAAAATTAATTTATTTAATTTATAAATTGATTCGTTAAGAATTAATTTATTTATTAAATCAATTAATTAAGTAAGTAAATTAAATCTAGAATTATTTCTAATTCTAATAGTACTATTAGATAGTACTGCTAAGCTAATTAGCTAGTACTGCTGATAGTACTGCTAAGTCAATTAGCTAGTACTACCGATAGTACTGCTAGGATTAATCTTAGTACTACCAGTAGTATTATTCTTTTTAAGAAAAGTTTGGCGCGTACATCATGCAGTTGACTTGGTTAAAAATAGAAAAGTGTGATCAAAAGAAAGCAGAGACAGAAGATCAAAACATTCCATTTTCTATTAACTTTTGCCATTGAAACCAACCAACTGTCCGAGCTTTAAATTCATCATGATATTGATTTCTAGCAGTAAATGTAAAATCCAAACCACTAGAAATTGATTACTTGTATTGCTTTGACAATCTAGCGGATCATAATCCCTAGAATTTATATCGAACTACTTTTTAGTATTCGATTCTTTTTAATACAAAAATAGATAAATTCATGTCAAATTTATTCTAGATTTGTTTTAACAAGAACTCTGTAATCTGTACTCTGAATTGTAACACCCTTCAAGTTTAATATAAGTTATATTTAACTTGAATATTTTTTCATTTTATTCAGAAGTAATTTGTTATTGAAATTGTTAAATCAAGAACAATACAAATTCGATTAAACGGTACTGTTTGTATTCAAACCCCCCCCCCCCCCTCTACAAACATATCGGGACCTAACAGTAACCATAACCTTAATGTAATTAAGGAAGGGATGAAAAGCCAAAACAGTCAAATTGTTCGTGTGTCTAAAGGTCCTATGTCCACAGTGGTTCCAAAATCAACCGTGGAGGTACCAAAAGTAGGTGAGAATCCCCTAGAGGACAAAGTTGTTCTGGATTGAAACAAAGTGGTTGCTCAAGGGAGGATCTCCCCAGAGACAAGTAGCTCTCTGAAACTCAGTCTGGATAATCATGGGAGTATTGTAATCATATAACTTTTCATTCATTGGTAGAATAATTCAGGATTATTCCATTCCTTTCTGAATTTCTTTCGGTTTTCTTAGCACGAACCAAATGCCCCTCATATATTTTGTTTAACACAAATATAAGTTAAAATAAAAGTATGTTAAATTAAATATTATTTAATATTTAAGTTATTTTATTTTTATAAGAATAAATTTATTTAGAGTTGAGTGAAAAAAACTAATTATTAGTAATAGTTTTAAAATATTCTATAGATTATATTACTAAAAATTAAAAATAACACTAAAAGAATAAATACAAATATAAATAAAAAGTTAAGATTTTGAGATAAAAATACCAAATCTGTAAAGAACCAAAACAAAGACCTAAAAAATGAAGATTAATGCTAGGAAACCATTAAAAGTTCCCATAAAAATGAACAAAAAGATGTGTCAATATTGACTTGGCAAAATGAACAATTTTAATTTCTCCATTCATATCAATGCACGTGGAGTTTATCTTATTAATTAATATTTTAATCAATCAATCAATATCTTTATATATATATATATATAAAGGAAAATCTCCAGGAGCTCTAGAATCGCTCGATTCATTTTTATCTAATTTTCTAGATCTCCTCTATTTTAAATATTAAAAATGTTAAAAATTGGAATTTTCATTTTTAGCTCCTAGATTGTAGAAAAGGCGGTGCTTATTAAAGACAAGTTGGTTTAAAATTATAAACCTAGCTCCTTTATTTTTTTTAAAAATGCTAGAGGTCCCAACAAAATATCCCAAAACATGTCCCAAATTCATAATGGTAACATTCATTATAAAAATATGGAACCCCGCGTGCATACATATGAGTCCACAAATTAAAACTTGTCATGTGTCAGCCACATCATTCTGTACAAATATTGGAACATTTTGTTGGGTTCTATAACATTACTCTTTAGATATTAAAATTTGAAATTTCCTTTTCTAACTCCTAAATTGTAGAAAGGGTATACTTATTAAAGGAGTAATGCTAGGAACCCTAAATCATTTTTCAAATGCAAGTTTTTATAAAATACAGGAAATCCAAGTTTTTATAAAATAAAATAAATATATAAGTCTTATATTTTTTTCTCGAGTACCTATATTTAAATAAAAATTTATGATATAATAAAATTGATCAATACATAACGTAATTAATGTTGTTAATTAGTTTCTTATCTATTTCGATTTGGTAACAACTCGAAAGCGGGTCATTGGGAGAGAACACGTTTAACGGGAGATGTTAGGTCCTGATATGTTTGTAGAAGGGGGGTTGAATAAAAACAATACCGTTTAATCGAATTTGTCATTTTAAAGATTTAACAATTTAGAACAAATTAATGCGGAATAAAACTGAAACAATATTCAAGTTAAATACAACTTATATTAAACTTGACGAGTGTTACAATTTGATCACTGATTACAAGGGTTCTTAATAAAACAAACCTAGAATAAATTCGACATGAATTTTTCTATTTTTGGAATAAAAAAGATCGAATACTAAAAAGTAGTTCGATATAAAATCTAGGGATTATGATCCGCTAGAAAGTCAAAGCAGTACAAGTGAAATGATTCTTATGAATTAAATGTTAAGAACCAAACAAGAATTAATTCACTGCAGGATTTTAGCTTCGACGGTTGAGAGAAATAAAGACAGTGAAGATGGAATGTTGAATGCTCTGTGTCTTTTCTGTTGAATGAAATGTAATACATTTTCTTGTCTTCAATTGTATTTAACTAACTGCACTTGTCAAACCTTCACACGCCAATCCACTTGCAGATTTTTGTATTAGGAAGACTTGCAGAAAGACTACCATTTTGCCTTGGAAGACTCTCGGGAAGACAACCATTGCAAAGGGAAGACAATCGGGAAGACTAGGGTTTAGCCTAGGAAGACGATCGGGAAGACTTCCTGGTTTAAAAAACAGAGTCTTCCTAGTTCAAACCTAAGTCTTCCTAGTTCATTTTTATTCTAATTTAAATAATTATCTAACTAAATTATGTATTAAATTATTTCTTTACAGAATTAATTTAATAAATAATTTACTTAATAGTAATAATTATTTATAAGAGAATAAATAGAATTAGTTGACTTCTCAATTAATTTCTGAATCACTAAAACATAGATAAAGAATAAACATATTAGTACGCTGACACTCAATGTATTGTCTGGTTCATGAGTGACTAACGACAATGTCTGTTCTTTATCTGTTTAACTTTAAGCAATGATTCACTTCCTTTTCATTCAAGAACTCTGTAACCAGTATCTTTTGCTGTCACCACTTGAAATCTCTGTCACTTTAATAAATCCACTGAGCTTGAATATTTCACTGAGGCTTGATCAATAAATTGAACTTCTTTCAATGTAGAATCACTTCAAGTTTGTAGATGACTTTAATCTTCATTCTTTGACAGATATAATCTTCTGAGATTCCTATGACATTTGATTTTTATTATTTACTTATTACATCTTAATTAAAGTTGAGTAGAATCCTCGGTGTTTACAAATAGGCCTATACATATGTCTTTCAATCTCCCCCTATTTGTTTGTTAGACAATAACAACCAAATACTCTAGAGGATAACTCAACTAAAACAAGAAAAGATAAGACTTTTAAGAGCCAAGCAAATAATAAAAAGTTCTGGATTAAATATAACAATTTCCAGATTCAAACAATAAAGATAAATACAAGATAGATGTTCCTCTAGTCTGAACAAATGATACATTTTCCTATCTTGATTTACCTAGCTCTAAACATATAACATTTACAAATTGAGCTAACTACATCATGTCTTAGTCTCTAATTTCACCTTCTTCAGCTTCTTGCAAGGTGACTAGAAGATCTTTGTCAAGGACACGATCACTTTCAGAAGCAACACCACTTGGCTTGACTGGTTGAGAAGTGATCTTCTTCAATATGTTCTTCATTTGAGAATACCTTGGAACTTTTTCAGTGCAATAGTCTGAGATCATATCAACAACCTCAGACTTATCTTTAGTAGTAAACCCAGAAGTCCTAAGAAGATTCTCCAACTTCACCAGTTGCATTGCAGTCTGTAGCTTCAAAGAATCAGGATCCAACCTCACAGTCTCTAAAGTTGTACCTCTATAGATTTTGACTTCATACGGGAAGTGTACAACTTGAGGGCTGGCCTTCATTGCAGAATCTCTCAGCCGGTCATATAGAAGCTCATTTAAGCATGAAGATCTCTTTACCTTACTCATAAGAATCCACAATTCAGAGAGAGATCATCTTTGTAGGAGGTCAAGATATATGGTGAATGACCCTTCAAGAGCACTAGACACATAGATATACAGTTCTTGCCTCACTTGATCAAATGCAGATGTAATCCTCAGGATATCTTCCTTCAAAGCCTTCATGTATAATGAATTATCCGGATTAACAGTTCTGATCTTCTCAAGTAACTTCAGAAAAGTAGCATCATTGTTTGTGCCTCTCTGAGGGATATCAAAAATCTCCCTTGCCTTGTCCCACTTGCTCTTCATCCTAACATCCAATCTCCTTTCTTTGACATGAATACTATGAAGACGTTGTTTGTCTTCATGTTCAGCCTTTTGAATTTTTAGCTTCTGAGAAATGATGTCGGAGACCTTGGAATTTTCATCCTCCTTTCTTCTTAGATCTGTCTGCTGCTTCTTCAACTCCTTTTGAAACAAAGGGTCAGGTGTGTATAAATCGGCTTCATCTTCCCAATCATCAAAGTTGGCTGCCTCTTCAACCTCCTCATCACCAAAAGCTTCTTTAGGAATGGTCTTCTCCAGATCACCAGATGTGTCAAATTGGAAGTCATCATGTTCACCGTGGTAGTAGTAGGCATCATCAAAAACAGTCTCCTCCAATGATTGTTTACCTTTCCCCTTATCTTTTCCTCCTCCAGAAGCTCCTCCAGCTTCTCTTTCTCCTTTCTTCTCCCCCTTAGTTGAGGAATCCTCTACAGATTGAGCTTTGGAAGCCCTAGGATTCACCTCAGAAGTTCTCCTTATCTCTCCTTTCTCCTCTATTTCCTCCTTCATTAGCATCATCATCCTCATCATCTTCATCATCTCCCTCAAAGAATGTTCTTTGTTGTGTTGTAGGTTGATGTGAGTTCTTTATCATATTGTACAAGTGCTTCATTCCTTCATTTAGATGCTCCATTCCTCCTTCTATCCTTGAAATCCTTTCTTCATTAAACGTTTTATTTTCATCAGCTGTTTGCATAATAAAGTCCACTTTGGTAGAAATGGCAGCAATCTCCTTGACACTTTCTGAAATCTGAGCATTTGACGTTGTTAAATCAGAAATATCTGAAGCCACTAGTACTTGAGATTGTTGGATGGCATTCAGCTTCGGGAGCAGAGTATTCTTCAATCCTTGCAGATCATCCTTAACAGTACCCAGCTGATTAGATACAGAGGTGGAAGATTGTTCAACCACTTGTGCTTTGAGAAGCTTATTTTCAGCCTGGGTTTCTAGTAATTGTTTCTGTAGAACAGCTAGCTGTGTCAACAACAAAGTAGTGTTTGTGTCAGTGTGTGCACTCACTTCAATTTCTCTCAGTGGTGTTTCACTCAACTCACGTGCTTCTGTATCACTATGTGTTTGACTCTCATCTCTCACAACTAACTGTCTGTCTAGGTTCTCAGTAGATGTACCTGCAAAAGAAATCACCCTAGCCCCTTCAAGAGAGGTCAGTGGTGGTGCAATGGGAGTTCGCAATTCCCAATCCCTGGTTGAGTCTGTCAAAATATTTGACATTGTAAACTGAATTGATTCAGTGACAGACTCACCTGGTTGCCTTTCACTTTCTCCAGTATAAACTGCGAGTGAAAAATCCCTTAGGGGAGCCAGAGATGTTCCCTCTAGGAGGGGAGAAAATGATTATATTATTGGTGGCGAAGAATCAGATTTTCCCTCTGATGCTTGTGAAGGCACTTCTACCGTAACTATGGTAGGCACTGTTTCAAAGTCAAAAGTAAAGTGCTCTCCTTGCATAGTGTCCTGAGTATCATCTATTTGGATATCTTCTCCCATTGTGAGTAATGGGAGAGTGCTTGACTCAGTATAGGATGCCATGGCCCTATGGAGAATTTCAATAGATTCATCCTGTTGAGAGGATGTCTCCAGAGACTCTTCAGTGGCCATATCAATGTCCATGTCATGTTGAGAGGATAGGGATGGGCTTACAGATGCCTCTCTATAGGTTTTTCTTTTCTTTAAAGGTGGAGAAAGAGCTGTGGGAACACTCATTGAAGCTATTTCACTAACTCTTCTTTGACTGGTTTGAACATTAGGCTCAGGTTGTTGGTCAGAAGTGTTTGACTCTATGTTTGGCTCTATGACCTGTGTTAGAGATTATGGTTCTACATCCTCTTGGTCAGCCCTAACAACCACTTGGGTTTCAATTAATGTACCAGAAGAAGATCCAGGGTTAGGAATAACTACCTGTAGTGGAACTGGATGTGGCTGAGGAACTTGTTCACCAAAGATGGGAAGATGAATGAATTGACTCATCAATGGTGAAACAAGAACATGTGTGTTTGGAATTTGGATGAGCGGTCCAGCTTGGTGTAGAATTTAGACTCTGTGGTTTGAGAGGTTTCAAATCTTGAATTCCAAAACAGTTCTACCTGCTCAGCAGTAAGTAGATGATTTATGATAAGAGTGAGAAAGCGAGGATACCAACACTTCACTTTCACATGATTATCACAATCTCTCCTAGAGTGAGCAAGTCTGTTGATCATTAAGTTCCACAGAATTTTAGCAAAATTAAGTCTATGACCAAATACAATAGCATAAGCAATATACTGATTTAGACTGGTAATGCCATGAAAATTGGTTTTTGTGCAATTACCAAAGACTCTAGCTATTGTATCAAAGAACAGATCTCATTCCCCAACAAGAAAACTTTTTGACAATTTAACCATTTGTAGGGGCCCCTGATAATGAATATTCACAAAGAACTGTGATAACTCATCATCAGTGGGTAAGGGATCAAACCTGTCCTTCGGAAACTGTAACACATCACAAAATAACTCTAAAGTGACTGTATATTGCTGGTTTAAAATGTTGAACGTAAATGATTTTGAATCCTCAGCAATAACAACACTTGAACACAGAAACCGCAATGGATCAATTTTCAGAAGTGCAGAGGCACAAATAGCATGACTGACACAAGTCTCACTATTTAGAAAACGAATCCAAGGTTTAAAGCGTTCCACCTTACATTTGGACGGATCAAAATACCCAACATAATTATTTAACACAAGTTCAAAATTAGGATCCATTTCTTAATAAAATAAGAAATTTTAATTAACTTAAAATAAAATTAGAATTTTAGGGATTTTTAGAATTAATTAAAATTACTTAAAATCCACAAAATCACAATTCTATTAAAATTAACCAAAATTAAATTTTTTAATCCTAAAATTTCGAACTTAACACTTTGAAATGCAAAAACTGAAAGGGCAAATGATCTAAACACACACAACCAGTTCAACAACACAGAACTTTCACTTAATCAAAAACACAATCAACCAAAAACACTTAAAAGCTTAACACCTAAAAGTCGAAAAGAAAAGTAAGAAACTGGGCAGAGTTTCGACTTAAATGGTTAATTTTCGAAGGAAGTGAATGAAAGTATTGCTAAGTTAAAACTTGAGCAAAGAGTGATTGTGATCAATGATTCTGGAAAAGCTTGAGAGAATCCGAAAAGGGGGAAATTTAAAAACTGCTAATGAAAAGAATAAGAACCAGTGCGTGTAAGTATATATATATATATATATATATATCAGTATAACTGAAAATAAAAATACACTTAGAGGACTACTGAAACGTTTTTATTAAAGATTGTACTAGGAAGACAATCGGGAAGACTTAGGATAGTCTTCCTGGTAGTCTTCCTAGTACAAACTAAAAAGCCTTCCGAAAAACAATTAAAAGAAAAAAAGACAATAAACTAATTAATTCTAAGTCTTCCCGATAGTCTTCCTAGTTCAAAAACTGGGAAGACTTAGGAAAAGACTTAAAATTAAATAGAAAAAACAAAAAAACAAAAAGAAATATTCCTTGTTTTCCCGTTAGTCTTCCTAGTATAAAACTTGGAAGACTTAGGAAAAACTTAGAATAAATAAAATTTTACAGAAAAAAATGCAGAAAACTAATAAAAATGCATGAAAAATATATAAAAGTCTAGAAAAATTCACAGAAAACTCCATAAATCCTAGAAAAATATGCAGAATAATATAGAAGTGCATTAAACTAATATAAACCTGCAGAAAAATTTAAACAACAATATTTACAATCTGCAACACACCTAAATAATTCTAAATAATTATATTTTCAATAAAAATACATTTCACTTAAAAAATATGAGAAAAATATTTTTAGAGAAAATATATTAGTCATAAATATTTAAATTAACAAGCATGTAGTACTAAATGAGAATTGGCAATAAATATCATTTAAAATGACAAGAGAAAATGAATTTTTAGAAAGAACAAACATGACAGAGATATTGCTAAGACTGTTCAACATACCCAATTTACCAACTAACCTGGTAAATGTGGATTCGTCAACAAATTTAGTGAATATATCTGCAGTTTGTTGTTCTGTGGGTACAAAGTGTAACTCCACAGTTTCATTCATGACATGCTCTCTGATAAAATGATACCTGATATCAATGTGCTTCGTTCTCGAGTGCTGAACAGGGTTGTTGGAGATTGCTATGGCACTTGTATTATCACACAAAATGGGAATTTTGTCTAATGCAAAGCCATAGTCTTTCAATTGATTCCTTATCCATAAGATCTGAGCACAGCAGCTTCCAGCAGCAATATATTCAGCTTCTGCTGTTGAATTGGAAACTGTTTGCTGTTTCTTGCTATACCAGGAAATCAATCTACCTCCTAGGAATTGACAACTCCCAGAGGTACTCTTTCTATCAACAACACTACCTGCATAATCAGAAACTGTATATCCAACAAGATTAAAACCATAATCTTTAGGGTACCAGATACCTAAATTAGGTGTACCATTAAGATATCTCAAGATTCTTTTAACAACAACGAGATGTAAATCTCTAGGGTCCGCTTGGAACCTTGCACACAAGCATGTAGCATACATAATATCTGGTCTACTAGCAGTAAGATAGAGTAAGGAGCCAATCATACCTCTGTAGCTTGTAACATCTACCTTGATAGAGTTATCACAAGCTCCAAGTTTGACTGTTGTTGAAGATGGAGTCCTTGCTGATGCTGAATCCTCCATGTGATACTTCTTGAGGAGTTCTTTTAGATACTTGGATTAACAAATAAATATTCCATTTGACCTTTGACTTACTTGTAATCCAAGAAAGAACTTCAGCTCACCCATCATACTCATTTCAAACTTACTCTGCATTAGCTTAGCAAATCTCTTACAGAGATCATCATTAGTAGACCCAAATATGATGTCATCCACATAGACTTGGACTAATATCATATCACTTTTGTGTTTCTTTGAAAAAAGAGTTTTGTCTATGATACCTCTAACAAAACCATTTTCTAAAAGAAAACCAGAGAGAGTGTCATACCATTTTCTTGGGGCTTGTTTGAGACCATAGATAGCCTTGAAGAGAAAGTACACAAAGTTCAGCAGCTCCTGATTTTCAAAGCCAGGGGGTTGTTCCACATACACTTCTTCATCTAGCTCACCATTCAGGAATGCACTCTTAACATCCATTTGATAGACTTTAAAATTGGAGTAAGCTGCAAATGCTAAGAACATCATGATGGCCTCAAGTCTAGCCACTGGTGCATAGGTTTCATCATAATCAATGCCTTTAGCTTGTGAATACCCTTGAGCAACCAGTCTTGCCTTGTTCCTTCTAACAATGCCATCCTCATCTAGCTTGTTTCTGTATACCCATCTTGTACCAACTACTTTCTTGTTCTTTAGTCTGGGTACCAGCTTCCAGACTTGTTGTTGTTCAAATTAATTGAGTTCATCTTGCATAGCAATCATCCAATCTGGATCAGTCAGTGCTTCCTCAGTTTTATTTGGCTCCATTTCAGATAGAAACCCTGAATAATGACATTCATTCTGAGTAGCACTTCTAGTTCTAACTCCAACACCTGGATCACCAATGATCAGCTCAAAGGGATGAGCTCTATTCCATACAGTCTGTCTTGGAAGATTTGATCTTGATGATTCGCCTTGAAATTCACTGTGGTGTTGTGAATGACTAGTAGATCCTTCATTTCCTCCCTTTGAGTTGTTGCTTGATTTCCTTGATGATTCTTCTCCAGTGTTGGTGGTATCTCCATTGTTACCAATGTTTCCACCACCACCACCAGGATTATTATCATCATTGTTATTGTCATTACCAGCAACATTCTCAGGTGGGGCTTCATCATCTGAATCTGAGTCTGGCAAGTTATCAAACTTCAATTGTTCTGATGAATCTTCAGTTTGGATACTAGGGAGCTTAGTGTCATCAAATGTAACATTGACACTTTCCTTCACATGGTGACCATCAATCAAGTACACCCTGTATGATCTTCTTGAATAACCAATAAAAATATCTTCTTGTGTCTTGGCCTCAAACTTGCCACGTTTCACATTGTCATCCTTAAGCACAAAGCATTTTGCTCCAAATACATGAAAGTATTTGAGAGTTGGTTTCTTGTTGTTCATGATCTCATACGGAGTCTTCATTAAGTCCTTGTTGATTAAAGTTCGATTCTGAGTATAACAAGTAGTGTTCACAGCTTCAGCCCAAAAGTACATTGGAAGTCTTGATTCACTTAACATAGTTCTAGCAGCTTCAATCAATGTACGATTCTTCCTTTCCACCACTCCATTCTGTTGAGGAGTTCTAGGGGCAGAATACTGTCTTGTTATTCCTTTATTTGCACAAAAGTCATTTAGGACTGCATTCTTGAATTCAGTTCCATTATCTGACCTTATAGCTCTAACAGGGAATCTCGAATCCAGCTCAATCAACTTTATATGATCAATCACCATCTGTGGGGTCTCATCCTTGGAATGTAGGAATAAAACCCAAGTATATTTGGAATGGTCATCAACAATCACAAGTGCATATTGTTTCTTTGACATGGACATCACATTAACTGGACCAAACAAATCCATGTGCAGTAGCTGATGTGGTTCAGTTATTGATGATGTGTTAGTGCCCTTGTGAGAAGCTTTCTTTGACTTTCCTTTCTGACATGCCTCACATAGTCCTTCCTGTGTAAATTCCATATGAGGCAAACCTCTAACCAATTCCCTCTTGACTAAAAAGTTCATGGTTTTGAAGTTAAGGTGAGACATCTTCTTGTGCCATAGCCAACTCTAATCTGATGAAGCTTTAGCATAAAAACAAGTAACTTCATCTTTGGATCCAGAGTGCAGATCAGCTATGAACAAATCACCTTTCCTTACTCCTTGAAGAGCAGGCTTTCCATTCTTCTTGTGAAGGATCTGACATCTATCTTTCTCAAAGGAAACAACATATCCTCGATCACAGAAATGACTGATGCTGAGAAGATTGAACTTCAGACCTTCCACAATAGATACATCTTGAATGATAACATTTCCAAACTTCAAACAACTATATCCTCTGGTAATACCCTTGATTTTATCTCCAAACGTAACTCCTGGGCCGGCTTTCTCAACCACATTTGATAGCAGGGCTCTATCTCCGGTCATATGCCTTGAACAACCACTGTCAAGAACCCACATAACACGGTTTACCTATTCCACACCCTGCAGTATCAAATTGATTAGACCTTCTTCGGAACCCAAACTTGATTGGGTCCGGCATACTTAATGAACTGGCCTTTGTCAGGCAAAACAACATTTGTAACCTTAACTACATAAACCTCTTTCACAAAAGAGCGTTTCCATTTATAGCCAGCCTTAACACATTTCTGAGTAGGCTTAGGGATAAATGGATCCACTCTAGTCTTTTTAGGACTAGTAGTCTTAGATCTAACATGCTTCTTATTATTAACATGTTGACGTGGATCAGTCTTATTATCAGATACATGTTTACTATTAAAATAAGCATACATAACATTGAAAGCACAAGACATGCAATTTACCACACCGCATGCTTTATGAGAAAGATTAATAGCAGGCATGTTGGTTCTACAGTTGTTTTGATCCACTTTATGAATGTCTGACTTAGTCTCTGTTGACTTTGACTGGTTTGTTAGACATACACTTGTTGGACTGAGCAAGTTCAAAAGCATGATCCTCCATACGTATCTCCTCTTCAATGATGATAGAGTATTCATTCAGAGGTCCTGCTTAGGACTCTCTAAAGAAAGGTTTATCAATACCCTTAAGCACATCTGGTATACCCCTTTCTTCAGCACTGACTCTATTAGGGGTATCTATGCTTAATTCACCAATAGACTCATTATAGTCATACCATATTCCTACAGTATGACCAATACTTTGTTTATTGATGATTTCTTTAGCAGTATTACATGAGTTATAGTAAGCATTAGCCTTGACCTTAAGTTCACTGATCTGATCCTTAAGAATGGTTTCCAGTTGAATATAACATTTAACCCTATTCTCAAGAATTGCTATTTTCTTAGTTAGTTCATCCTGATTAACATGCACAAGTTTTAATTCTTTTATCTCCTTTTCAAGGGTTGTGTTCAAAAGAATTATTCTATCATTTTCTCTACGTGCACATGAAACAGTAGTACTAAGATGATAGATCATTTCAGTATCAGTAAACTTTACCTCTGACATTGTTAGGAATATGTTGTTCTTGATGATAAACATAAAACACTTAGTAGAATTTGTGTAAAGTCATTTTTGTAACTGTCAACGAAATGGCATGCTTTGCAGCATTCCGTTGACAGGAAGCTCATCAACGAAATGAGTGTTGTAGCAATTGCATTGTACAATACTTCACAGTATGATAGGCATTCTGTTATATGTTTTAGATAGGTTTTATAAGTCATGTTGACTAAGTACTAGATAGGCAAAATAGGTTGGTTAATTGTAAATATGTTATGCCTTGTAATTTTGACTAAGTGAAGACATGTCAACGGTATGAAGATTACTCTGTCAACGGTATGGAGTTTACCCATCAACGAAACGAGGGAAACACCATCAACGGAATGAAGAATGAAGCTATCAACGAAACACATCTCCTTGCTATCAACGAATCAATGTTGCTTTTTGAACAGTTGACAAAGTGATAGTGACAGTTTACTGAACAGATCTAAAAGGAGATATGGAAGTGTACTTTGCATTGGAAGCCATCAAAGTGGATACTGGAAATAAGGAAACATTCCAATTTCCAATAAGGCTCTTGGAAATGATTATAATGAGCATGAAGACAAAAGCAAAGATCTCCAAGGACCATTGGACAAAAGGAATGAAAAGCAAGCTATTGATGGTTACTACTATTATTCTTTAGTTTAACCAAACGTAGAATTGTAAACTTGGGATTATATAACCAAGTGTAGCAGTTACTTTAGAAAGAAGAGAAGAAAAACAAATAGATTGTATTAGCTATTTTTGAGAGCATTCTTCTCTACAACATTGTAACTGAGCAGCTGTGTACATTTGTATCACAGATTATTTCCGCAATAAAAACACTTCAGTTGGATCATCAAACAATCCAACTGAATTATTTATATCTTGTGCTTTTATTTATTCAGTTCAGTTTTAATTTATAAGGTGTTTTTAAGATCAAGAAAATATCAAAATTGTATTCAACCCCCCCCTTCTACAATTCTGTTAGGTCATTTGGGATTAACAATTGGTATCAGAGCGAGCTTCTAACATACAAGAAGTTTAAAGATCAAGACTAAAAACAGAAACCATGGTGAAGAAGGATGCAGGTGTGAAGATACCAGTTCTTGATAAAGACAATTACTTTCACTGGAAAGTAAAGATGCATTTACATCTCATGTCTATGGATGAGAGGTATGTAGACTGCATTGAGAAAGGTCCACACGTTCCCATGAAGCTTGATTCTAGAGTTGGACTGCCAGATGATGCACCTGATGTAGAGATTCCAAAAACTGTCTCAGAATGGACTGTTGAAGATATTGCAGAAGTCCATAAAGACAAAAGGACCATGAACATTCTGTTTAATGGTTTGGAGCAAGAGATGTTTGACAATGTTATCAACTGTACAACCTCTAAGGAAGTATGGGATACCGTTAGAACTCTCTGTGAAGGAACTGAGCAAGTCAGGGAAAATAAAATGCAACTCCTTATACAACAATATGAGCATTTTCATTTTAAAGCTGGTGAAACCCTAAATGACACGTTTAGTAGGTTTCAAAAGCTTTTGAATGGATTAAAGTTGTATGGGAGGATCTATCAAACCAAGGATTCAAACCTTAAATTTCTTAGAGCTCTTCCAAAAGAATGGAAGCCTATGACTGTTTCTCTCAGAAACACTCAAGAGTACAAAGACTACACTCTTGAAAGGCTTTATGGAACCTTGAAGACTTATGAGCTGGAAATGGAGCAAGATGAGGAAATTGAAAAGGTACAAAAGAAGGGTGGATCTATTGCATTGATTGCATCTGTGAACCAACTTGAAGATGACAATAAAGAAGCTGCAAAGACCACAACTAGTCGATCTAGTTGTAGGAGTGATGTTAGCAAGGGTAAAGACAAGATGACAGAAGAAGAAGAATCAGAACCAGCCAACTTGGATGACTTAGATGAGATTGATGAACACATTGCTTTTCTGTCTAGAAAATTCTCTAAGTTCAAGTTCAAAAGAAACTCAGAAGCAAGGCCACCAAGAAGAGACTTTCAACCTAGAAAAACAAACTGGATTGAAAAGTCTAAGTCAAAATGTTTCAATTGTGGAATGCTTGGTCACTTTGCTGGAGACTGCAGAAAGCCCAAGGTTGAGAAGGGCAACAGGAAATTTGAGCCTGTTGATTATAAAAAGAAATACTTTGAACTTCTCAAACAAAAAGAAAAGGCTTTCATGTCTCAGGAGTATGATTGGGCTGGTAATGGTGAAGATTCTGATGATGATGTTGAGTATGTCAACTTGGCTCTTATGGCTGACAATCATGAGCAGGAAGCAAGTTCCTCAAGCAACCAGGTAACAATTACTAATCTTTCTGAGCTTTCTAAAGAGGAATGCGACAGTGCAGTAAATGAAATGTCTACTGTATTATATAATTTGCGTGTTACTCTTAAATCACTTACTAAAGAGAATTCTAGAATAAAAGAGACCAATCTGCTCTTAAGTGATAGGAATGCAATGTTAGAAGCACAGCTCATTGAATTTGAGAAAATGAGATGTGTTAGTAGGGATGCTAAGAAGGAACTTGAGAACGTGTTACAAAGGGAAGAAATTCTTAAAACACAACTTGAGATAGAACAAGGTGTGATTGCAAAATGGAAGGATGCCAGGAATGTTGCTGCCAACATAATTAATGTTCAAGGCGTGGAATCCTTCTGTGAGCAATCATGGAAAAGGAACAAAGAGAAGCTAGGGTATGTTGGTGAAACCTTAGAATCAGAAACAGAGTCAACAAACAACAATGATCATTTGTTGAAGGTTGATATGTCAACGGAATGCAATGTTTCGTTGACACATGAACCATCAACCGATCAGGCTGTTTCATTGACAGACAAAAGAAAAGATAAACTCACTAGACTTAATGACAAGTATGGTCCTGTCACCAAGAACTTTGTTCAAGGTGAGTCTAGTAAATCAAAGAAAGTTGAGAAGCCTGTTGAGAGAGCTAATGTAGGTAACTTGTCTAACAAGCAATTGAAAGACAAGTTAGAGAAAGTTCAGGTTGAGGCTAAGGGAAATAAAAAGAATAACAGGAATGGCAAGGTAGGGATTAACAAACACAACAATTACACACCTGATAAATATGCACCTAGAAAGACATGTGTCAATTGTGGAAGTGTTAATCATTTATCTACTAACTGCAAATCTGTTAAGAAATCTGCTAATGTGAAAATGCCCAAGCCTGCAATGAACAGTTCCATGCCTAAAATGCCTGTTATGCCTAACATGTTTGCTCCATATGCACAATTTCAGAATCCATATGCTAGCATGCCATTTGTGCCTAATCCTTACATGAATATGTTTAACATGCCACAAATGCCATGGAACATGAATAACATGATTGTTCCTCCAACTATGCATGCTATGAATGAAAATATGAGCAACCCTCAGAAATCAACACCAAGGGTAAAGATTGATTTGAATCAATCTGAGCCCAAAGTGAAAAATGGTACAAAAGGGAATGCAAAGGCTAACAAGACAGGACCCAAGGAAACTTGGGTACCAAAATCAACTTGATTTGGGTTTATTGTGTGCAGGGAGACAAAAGGAATCTTTGGTACTTGGATAGTGGTTGTTCAAGACACATGACTGGTGATTCTACCCTGCTCACAGAGTTTCAGGAAAGAGCTGGCCCTTGTATTGCTTTTGGAGATGACAGCAAAGGCTACACAAAGGGATATGGCTTGATTTCAAAAGAGAATGTCATCATAGATGAGGTTGCATTGGTGGATGGTCTTAAGCACAACTTGCTTAGTATCAGCCAACTTTGTGACAAAGGATTTTTAGTTACTTTTTCGAAAGAAGCCTGTGTTGTTTCTAAAGGAGGAAACAACAATGTGGTAATGACTGGATTCAGAAGAGGGAATGTGTACATTGCTGACTTTAGTAGCACAAGTTCAGAAACCATCACCTGTCTTTTCAGCAAGGCAAGCAAAGATGAAAGTTGGTTATGGCACAAGAAATTATCCCATCTGAATTTCAAAGTTATGAATGATTTGGTGAGAAAGGATCTTGCTAGAGGAATTCCACAAGTGGAATTTTCCAAGGATGGTTTGTGTGATGCCTGTCAAAAAGGGAAACAAAAGAAGGCATCATTCAAAAGCAAGACAGAGTCATCAATTGTCCATCAGCTTGAGTTGCTTCATATGGATTTGTTTGGCCCTGTAAATGTCATGTCTATTTCAAAGAAGAAATATTGTCTTGTGATTGTTGATGATTTTTCTAGATTTACATGGACTTTCTTTTTACACTCCAAAGATGAGGCAAGTGAAATCATTATCAATCACATTAAGATGGTAAACAATCATCCTGACTTGAAAGTAAGAAGGATTAGAAGTGACAATGGGACAGAATTCAAGAATTCAAGCATGAAGGTGTTCTGTGAAGAAAATGGTATTTTGCATGAGTTTTCAGCAGCAAGGACACCACAACAAAATGGTGTAGTTGAAAGGAAAAACAGAACACTTATTGAAGCTGCAAGGACAATGCTAGATGAATCAAAGTTACCTACATATTTTTGGGCTGAGGCAGTTAACACAGCTTGCTTTACTCAAAATATTTCTTTGATTAATCAGGCCAAAGGAATGACCCCTTATCAGTTACTCAAAAGAAAGAAGCCACTATTGGATTTTCTTCATGTCTTCGGATGCAAGTGCTTTGTTCTGAGAAATCAAGCTGAGCATTTGGGGAAATTTGAAGCAAAGGCAGATGAAGCAATATTTGTGGGATATGCAGCAGGGAAAGCTTACAGAGTCTATAATCTCAGAATCAACATTGTTATGGAATCTGTACATGTTGTTTTTGATGATCTCAAAATCCAAGGTCTCTGTGATGAAGGTTTCCATGAAAGTCTTTCTTTTGAAAATGAGGAAGGAGATCAAGTGAATCATGATAAGGCTACTGAGAAACAGCCTAAAGTTGTTGTATCTAGCACAGATGAAAGCAGCAGTGAGGATGAAATTGCTGCATTGAGATTAAAAAGGATAGCTGCTAGCAGACCAACTGGTCATTTCGTTGACAGTCATGATGGTGGATTCGTTGACAGTCAGAATGAGCGTTTCGTTGACAGCCAAAATGGTCATACCGTTGACAGTCACAGGAATGCTTCTAGAAGTGATCAATTAGGGACAACAAACTCAGGGGGAGTTTCTCAAGGACAAATATCCAATCAAGGCAATCATGATCATGAAGCTACGTCTTCAAGAGCAAATCTACCCCCCTCAAGGAAATGGACTAAAGATCATCCCTTTGAACTCATTATAGGTGATGTTTCTTCAAAAGTCCAAACTAGAAGAGCAACTCAAGAAGAATGTCTATATAGCAGCTTTCTGTCTCAAGATGAGCCCAAGAAAGTTGAGGATGCACTTCTAGATCCAGATTGGGTTTTGGCTATGCAAGAAGAGCTAAACCAATTTGAAAGGAACAATGTTTGGAAGCTGGTGCCCAAGCCTAAGGACAGGAGTGTCATAGGCACAAAATGGGTGTTCAGAAACAAGATGGATGAAAATGGCATAGTCACAAGGAACAAAGCTAGATTGGTTGCAAAAGGCTATTCACAGGAAGAAGGAATTGATTTTGATGAAACCTTTGCTCCTGTTGCAAGACTAGAAGCAATAAGGATTTTCCTAGCCTATGCAGCCCATGCCAATTTCAAAGTCTATCAAATGGATGTGAAGAGTGCTTTTCTGAATGGGGAATTGGAAGAGGAGGTGTATGTAAGTCAACCTCCTGGTTTTGAAGATGATGATTTTCCAGACTATGTGTACTTCCTTCTCAAAGCACTCTATGGTTTGAAACAAGCACCTAGAGCCTGGTATGACACTCTCTCACAGTTCCTCCTTGAGAATCATTTCACTAGAGGTACTGTAGATAAAACTCTTTTTCACAGGGTTGTAAATGGCTCTACTTTACTTGTTCAAATTTATGTAGATGATATAATCTTTGGGTCTACAGATGTGAAACTTTGTCAAAAGTTTGCCAAGCTTATGCAAAGTAAATATGAAATGAGCATGATGGGAGAATTAACTTACTTTCTTGGTCTTCAAGTAAAGCAAGTTAATGAAGGCATTTTCATTAGTCAAACAAAATACATTCATGATTTATTAAAGAAATTTAACCTAATGGAATGCTCTACTGCCAAAACTCCCATGCCTACTGCCACCAAACTTGAATTGAATACTAAGGAAAAATCTGTGGACATTTCAAGTTACAGAGGCATGGTAGGCTCACTTTTATATTTAACAGCTAGTAGACCTGATATTATGTTTGCTACATGTCTATGTGCTAGATTTCAGGCTGATCCTAGAGAATCCCATTTAGTTGCTATTAAAAGAATTTTCAGATATCTCAAAGGAACACCAAACCTTGGCATTTGGTATCCTAGAGAATCTGGTTTTGAACTAATTGGTTATTCAGATGCAGATTTTGCAGGATGTAAAATTGACAGAAAAAGTACAACTGGAACCTGTCAATTCTTAGGAAACAAGCTTGTGTCATGGTTCAGCAAGAAACAAAACTCAGTTTCTACCTCCACAGCTGAGGCTGAGTATATTGCAGCTGGAAGTTGTTGTGCACAGATTTTATGGATGCAAAATCAACTTCTTGATTATGGATTAAGAGTTGAGAAAATTCCTATTTTCTGTGACAACACTAGTGCCATTGCCATTACTGAAAATCCAGTGCAGCATTCAAGGACCAAGCACATTGACATCAAGTACCATTTCATTAGAGAACATGTTATGAATGGTACTGTGGAGTTACATTTTGTTCCAAGTGAACAACAACTTGCAGACATCTTTACCAAGCCACTTGATGAATCAACATTCTCAAGATTAGTAAGTGAGCTAGGTATGCTAAATTTCTCTTAATTATTTTTGAGATATTTGCAAGTTAAAATGCAGCCAGAAACTTGCTATGTTTTTCTGTGAATTAATTTTCTTAGGAAAAAGTGAAATTTTGTCTAAGTCAAAATTACTATGTCAACGAAACGAACCATTTCGTTGACAGTCTTAGCAGTTTTCTGGGTATTTCGTTGATAGCTCTTTTATATCAACGAAACGCAGCTTTATCAACGAAATAAGACGGGACTTTAACCGCCCAATCCTGATTCGTTGATTTAGCGCTTTTAATCTGAACCGTTGAAATTTGACACGTCTTTTACCACGATCTATGCATACACCCCTGTAAGTATAAATCATGGTAATACTTTAAAAGTAACGGTTATATTTTTTTTAAGCCAATCCAGTAATTTACATTTATTATTGGATTCATTTTCTGAGAATTTTTGGGGGAGTATTTAAGAAATTTTATTTTCATTATTTCTTTTTACCTGTTCTCAAAAATTCCAAAGGTTTTTTTTTTTTTCTCTCTTCTTCTCTCTAACAAGCAATTCAGTTCGAAGCTTTCCTTTAATCAACAATGGCACCTATAGTCAAGCTTATGTCTGCTGGAGGGTTCATCTATGAGAAGAACAACTCCATCCCTTTTGTTGTCAAGGAAAACCCGAACAGACTGTTCTTCAAAATGATGGATTTCATGAAGAATTGCAAGTTGAGCTATGCAATGTTTCACTCTACACCACTCTACAATGAGATAATCGAGGAAATTTGGACCTCATGTGAGTATAGTGGAACAAACTGCACACTACAATTCACTCTTCAAGGTAATGAGTACATAGTTAATTCTGATGTTTTGCAAGCATGTTTACATATTCCTGATAATAACTGTGATGTTTTGCCTACTAACACTGAAATAACTACCATGCTAAATTCTATAAACTACTCTTTGCCTACTGATAATATGGGTAGAATAATTAGGAGAGGTTTGGTTAGGGAATACAGTTATTTAGCTGATGCATTCATTAAGGTCTTTTCTGGAAAGATTAGTAATTTTGATGCATTAACTAACTCTATGTTAATTCTCCTAACCATGCTTCTAAATGATAGATATCACAACTTTAGCACCCAACTTATGTATGAAATTGGTGCTAAGTTGGGTGACAAAGCAGATAGGAAGAAAAATATCTATTATGCTAGGTTTCTGATGATGTTGGCTAACCATGTTAGTCCAGCACCATTAGTTATCTCTAACCCTAATGCCAGGTTTGAGTGCTTTGTGCAAGAAAAGAGAGTATTGACAGACATACTGAGGCTGAACCACAATGGTGATGTTCCAGTGGTGTATCTGCCAATCATTGAGGTAACTACTACTATCCCTGTTAGTGTAGCTAACACCTCTACTGTTTTACCTTCCAATGTTGCTATGGAGTCTGTAGCTGTGACCCAACAGGCTCCTGCCCTAGCAACAAAACCAAAATCAAAGAAATCCTCCAAGCCAACCTCAGGTGCTTCTCAAAAGGCACCTGTTGTAAAAACTACCACACAACCTAAGGGGAGTGAGTCTGGAGTTGTGAGAGGTGAGGGAAGGGGTGAACATCAAAGAAACCCCAAGGATAAGGAAGGACAGGTTAGTGTGTACCAGCCAAGCCCCATTGTGTCTTCCCAACAAGGCACAATGAGTAACATGGATTTAAACACAAGTCTAATTGCATCCTCCCAAAAGGATGTGATTATTGAAACAAGCTCTCCTCCTAGAGCACAGTCCAAAAGGGTAAGGGACACTTCAAGCCCACAGTCTACATTTTCCCAATACCAAAGGAGAGTGAAGCAAAAGTCCAAGGGTACACAGGGTGCACACACACTGGAAGCAACACTTCCAGTTTCTCAAATTCAGTTTGATGTAACCCCTATCATTACTCTGGGGTTACAGTCCCATTCTCTAAACATCAATCTTGAATTATCTCCATCAAATTCACCAACTCAATCTTTAGATGTGGACATGATCCATACATCTATTCCTGATTCTCCAACTCTAATCTTGGAGAAGCCCCACTCTGAAGCTGGTGGCCATCACTTGTTAAGTGATTTGTTGGGCCATCAACCAATTTTTCCTGAAGTTGCAAGGGGATCTGTGGACCAATCTTTAAAATCAATCACCACAGACTCTACTGTAATTTCTCATTCTCAAAGTGCTTTCTTGACTTCATCAACGAAACAGTCTATTTCGTTGACAAGTGTTTCTCCATCAACGGTATCCATACCGTTGACAGTTCAAACTACCATTCCGTTGATAGTTCACTCTGCACCTTTAATTGAAAATCAAGTTGTTCCCACAACTAGTGCAGATGATCTAGTGGTAGTTGAGACACTTCTAGGACTGAGAGGGAGTGAAACTGAGAGGCTGGCTTGCAGCCAGGCAAAAGGAGAGAATGTGAGTGAGAGGCTGGCTATTTCTTCCAGCCAGGCAAAAGGAGAGATTGAGAGTTCCACCTTAGAAGGTGAAGGTGAGAGTGTGAGAGGTGTGAGCCATGGGGAGCCCATGATGCAAGAATAGAGTGGAGAGAGAGAAGGGACTACAGGAGTAATAAGGATGGAAGCAGTCATTGCTAGTGAGTTAATGGAGGTCAGTGAGGGAGAAAGGGAACTTACTTTCCAAGAGGTTTATCAACAAACTCTGGATAGTATTTCCCTGGATCCTGAGACCTTTACTCATCCTGTGTCAGCCTATCAAGTTTTGGCTCAACAGGGCAATGTGGAGGCAGAGAGGTCACTACAACTAATTCACACAACTGCATCAATGCAAAGAGCAAAGGATGCCTTGACCAATCTACCTCCAGGGGCTGAAGCAAGTGGAGAATTTGATTTTTCTGATAATGAGGATAGCTTTGGTGACATTCTACAGGTGGCCACTACTGCACAGACTGGGACTTCTGTGGTGCCTCCTACACCAAACTGGCTTTCTCAAGATATGCATGGTAGATGCAATTTGGATGCTGCCATCACAAGGCAGTACAATGAAGCATATCTAGCTCATGAGTCTGCAGGAGCAAGGGACAAGAAATTCTACAAAGCCATCATGGATTCTCTGGAAATTCAAAGGCTACAAATGTTGCAGACAAGGATTGAGGCTACAGAAATCAAGGACTCAATTAGCAACCTTAGGGCTGCTACTGACAGGAGGCTAGATGAAAAGCTTCCTCTTCACACTGTCTCCAGGATGTCAAGGTTTTTCACCAAGGAACCTGAAGTGTCTTCATCTTTGAAAACTCTTTCCTCTAGAGTGGACAAAGTTGAGGCTACACTTAGTCACATGCAAAAGGAGCAGGAGAAGCAAACTCAGCTACTCACCCAGCTTCTAGCAGCTTAAGGGCTCCCTATCATCTCACTTGATGCTAACAAAAAGGGGGAGAAATCTAAGGAGCTAGACATTCAGATCACAAAGGTTATGGTCCCAGCCATCTCCTTACCAGAAGAGCCATTAGCAATGGGGGAGTTTGCAAAGAAGAAAAAGGACAGTATTGACCTGATCCAGGAAGCCTCTTTGAGGATGAAACTTGCAGAACAAATCAAGGATCACTGGTCAAATATTGAAGCAAAGGTCAAGAAGCTAGCTGACACTAAAAAGGTATCATCTGTACAAGCTACTTCAATACCACCATCAACAAATGCAATGGTGACAGTGCAAATGGAGCCACAATTCAGGAGTTCCTATGTCATGGAACCCCTTCAGCATGGAGTCCTTCAAGATTCAAGGAATGAGAAAGGACAAGCTTCATGTTTGAGGAATGTGGATGCAAGAGGGATATCTCCAGTATCTCCCATAAAACCCAAAGGCAAGAACATAGAAAGGATAGCTTATCCTCCACCAAAGCCGGATGAGTTCAAAGTCTTAGGGAAGCTGATCAAGGAGAGCAAAGAAAGCAATCATCCAAGCATAAGGAACAAGAGGGCACTCATCTACAGGGATAGCAAGGAAATCTACATTTGGGTTGGTCACCCAAATTTTGCTAAGGCCAAAGCTGAAGAAAGTGAAAGGGCAGTAATGCAAGCTCTTGCAGTTGCTCAATCACTTGAAGATGAAGAAGCCCTACAGGAAGAAAAGGCCAAGGATAAAGCTAAGGAAGCTGGAAAGAAGAAGAGAACAAGTCAGCCAAAGGCTAGAGCTAAGAGGAATCTGAACTTTGATGAAGATGATTCTCAAGAAACTACTCAAGACTCTTCCACAACAAGTGCACATCAAATTCCTGTTGATCTACCTATTGAGGGAAAGTTGGCTTGTGATCCTGCACATCCTGTCAACTTTCATGATCATCCAATCATGCCAAAAGAGGAACCTTTTGAATTTGATGAAGCCTACTTTCCAAAGTTCCTGTTAGAGAAGGACCAACCAATGAAGACAAATAAGAGGTCTGTCAAAGCAAAGCCTGTTCTTGTGAGAAAGCCACAATCTCAAAAACCCCCTGCAAACCCAGAGGACTGCATGTACATTGCTGACATCAGGGAAGAATCCAGTCTACATCTTGACTTAGACAACCTGGTGGAAGTAAGGGGAATTGCAGCTTCTCAAAAGTTGCCTGAAAGACTAGTGTTCACATTCAAGGGTGGTAGAGAACAAGTGTGGCCTCTCTACAGAATTTTAGGAGAAGACTATCAAACACTACTCTCAGTGTTTAGATGCTTGAAAAAGGACTTTGGTTTCACCAAAACAGCCAAGTCTGAGGTGGTCTCCAAAATCTGTCAGATAAAGGCTAGCTGGAACAAGCCTGAGGCTCTTCCCAGGATACTTAGAGTTCCCTCAACAGGAAAGAAAATCCATCTTCAACCTTATTGGATGATGGAGTTTAAGGACAAGGACAATTGCAGAAGATTCTTCAGAATGGAAGACCAGCTGGAGAAGGCATCTAATCAAACTCTAAAGCTGATGCAATCCAAGCTTGGTGATCAAGATGAAGAGGAGAAAATCTTCTACAGAAGGCTACAGGTCCAGATTGAGGAAAACAACTCCAAGAGAGGGAAGAAGACTATGCCACAAAGAAGTCACAGATGAAACATTTGCTCAGACTAGAGGAGCACTTGTGGGCATTAGTCTTGTAAGTCTTGTATTTTGTCTATAAAGTTTTGAAGCTTAATACATTTTCTACTTTTGTAATTTATGATGTATCTGAGTGTTTTTGTTATCATCAAGTCTCTTGATTTATGGTTGTTATTCTATCAGTCATAAATTGGGGGAGATTGTTAGGAATATGTTGTTCTTGATGATAAGCATAAAACACTTGGTAGAATTTGTGTAAAGTCAATTTTGTAGCTGTCAACGAAATGGCATGCTTAGCAGTGTTCCGTTGACAGGAAGCTCATCAACGAAATGAGTGTTGTAGCAATTGCATTGTACAATACTTCACAGTATGATAGGCATTCTATTTTATGTTTTAGATAGGTTTTCTAAGTCATGTTGACTATGTACTAGATAGGCAAAATAGGTTGGTTAATTGTAAATATGTTATGCCTTGTAATTTTGACTAAGTGAAGACATGTCAACGGTATGAAGATTACTCTGTCAACGGTATGGAGTTTACCCATCAACGAAACGAGGGAAACACCATCAACGGAATGAAGAATGAAGCTATCAACGAAACACATCTCCTTGCTATCAACGAATCAATGTTGCTTTTTGAACAGTTGACAAAGTGATAGTGACAGTTTACTGAACAGATCTAAAAGGAGATATGGAAGTGTACTTTGCATTGGAAGCCATCAAAGTGGATACTGGAAATAAGGAAACATTCCAATTTCCAATAAGGCTCTTGGAAATGATTATAATGAGCATGAAGACAAAAGCAAAGATCTCCAAGGACCATTGGACAAAAGGAATGAAAAGCAAGCTACTGATGGTTACTACTATTATTCTTTAGTTTAACCAAACGTAGAATTGTAAACTTGGGATTATATAACCAAGTGTAGCAGTTACTTTAGAAAGAAGAGAAGAAAAACAAATAGATTGTATTAGCTATTTTTGAGAGCATTCTTCTCTACAACATTGTAACTGAGCAGCTGTGTACATTTGTATCACAGATTATTTCCGCAATAAAAACACTTCAGTTGGATCATCAAACAATCCAACTGAATTATTTATATCTTGTGCTTTTATTTATTCAGTTCAGTTTTAATTTATAAGGTGTTTTTAAGATCAAGAAAATATCAAAATTGTATTCAACCCCCCCCCCCCCCCTTCTACAATTCTGTTAGGTCATTTGGGATTAACAGACATGTATGTTGATGAAGTGCTTGCCTCATTAGCCATTAAAGCAAGGTTTCCAATTTCACCTGCTTCTTCATCACTATTAGTATCATCCCAACTCTTTCCTTCGGCAACATAAGCTTTCCCAATCTTATTCTTCTTGCTAGAATCAAATGAGTTCCTTCTCACTTGCTTTGGCTTTTTACATTCTATAGCAAAGTGACCCAACTCATTACAATTGTAGCACCTGATTGTGCTTCTTTCCACAGTTCCAGTTTTATAGCCACCCCTTGTGCTATATGTAGATGAGGAACCACCTCTCTGAAACCTGGTGTTAGGAATATGTTGTTCTTGATGATAAACATAAAACACTTAGTACAATTTGTGTAAAGTTATTTTGTAGCTGTCAACGAAATGGCATGCTTTGCAGCATTCCGTTGACAGGAAGCTCATCAACGAAATGAGTGATGTAGCAATTGCACTATACAATACTTCACAGTTTGATATGCATTTTGTTGTATGTACTAGATAGGTTTTCTAAGTCATGTTGACTAAATGATAGATAGGCAAAATAGGTTGGTTAATTGTAAATATCTTGTGCCTTGTAATTTTGCCTAAGTGAAGACATGTCAACGGTATGAAGATTACTCTGTCAACGGTATGGAGTTTACTCATCAACGAAACGAGGGAAACACCATCAACGGAATGAAGAATAAAGCTATCAACGAAACACATCTCCCTGCTATCAACGAATCATTATTGCTTTTCTGAATAGTTGACAAAGTGATAGTGACAGTTTACTGAACAGATCTAAAGGTGATGTGGAAGTGTACTTTGCATTGGAAACCATTAAAATGGACATGGGGAATAAGGAAACATCCCAGTTTCCAATTGGGTCTTGGGAGTGATCATAATAAGCATGAAGACAAAAGCAAGGATCTCCAAGGACCACTGGACAAAGGGATGAAAAGCAAACTATTGGCGGTTACTCATTGTACTTTTAGTGTAGCCAAAAATAGGGTTGTAAACTTGGGGATATATAACCAAGTGTAGCAGTTACTTTAACAGGAGAGAAGAAAAACAAATAGTTTGTATTAGCTATCCTTGAGAGCATTCTTCTCTACAACCTTGTAACTGAGCAGCTGTGTACTTTTGTATCACAGATTATTTCCGCAATAAAAATCACTTCAGTTGGATCATCAAACAATCCAACTGAAATTATTTATGTGCTTGTGATTTTTACTTTAAGTTCAGTTTTTATTTGTAAGTTGTTTTAAGTTTAAAGAAATATCAAGAATTGTATTCAACCCCCCCCCCCCTTCTACAATTCTGTTAGGTCATTTGGGATTAACAATTGGTATCAGAGCAAGCTTCTAACATACAAGAAGTTTAAAGATCAAGACCAAAAATAGAAACCATGGTGAAGAAGGATGCAAGTGTGAAGATACCAGTTCTTGATAAGGACAATTACTTTCACTGGAAAGTAAAGATGCATTTACATCTCATGTCTATGGATGAGAGGTATGTAGACTGCATTGAGAAAGGTCCACACGTTCCCATGAAGCTTGATTCTAGAGTTGGACTGCCAGATGATGCTCCTGATGTAGAGATTCCAAAACCTGTCTCAGAATGGACTGTTGAAGATGTTGCAGAAGTCCATAAAGACAAAAGAACCATGAACATTCTGTTTAATGGTTTGGAGCAAGAGATGTTTGACAATGTCATAAACTGTACAACCTCCAAAGAAGTATGGGACACTGTTAGAACTCTCTGTGAAGGAACTGAGCAAGTCAGGGAAAATAAAATGCAACTCCTTATACAACAATATGAGCATTTTCATTTTAAAGCTGGTGAAACCCTAAATGACACGTTTAGTAGGTTTCAGAAGCTTTTGAATGGATTAAAGTTGTATGGGAAGATCTATCAAACCAAGGATTCAAACCTTAAATTTCTTAGAGCTCTTCCAAAAGAATGGAAGCCTATGACTGTTTCTCTCAGAAACACTCAAGAGTACAAAGACTACACTCTTGAAAGGCTTTATGGAACCTTGAAGACATATGAGTTGGAAATGGAGCAAGATGAAGAAATTGAAAAGGTACAGAAGAAGGGTGGATCTATTGCATTGATTGCATCTGTGAACCAATTGGAAGATGACACTGAAGAAGCTGCAAAGGCCACAACTAGTCGAGCTAGTTGTAGAAGTGATGTTAGCAAGGGTAAAGGTAAGATGACAGAAGAAGAAGAAGAACCAGAACCAGCCAACTTGGATGACTTAGATGAGATTGATGAACACATTGCTTTTCTGTCAAGAAAATTCTCTAAGTTCAAGTTCAAGAGAAACTCAGAAGCAAGGCCACCAAGGAGAGACTTTCAACCTAACAAAAGTAACTGGATTGAAAAGTCTAAATCTAAATGTTTCAATTGTGGAATGCTTGGTCACTTTGCTGGAGACTGCAGAAAGCCCAAGATTGAGAAGGGCAACAGGAAATTTGAACCTGTTGATTATAAAAAGAAATACTTTGAACTTCTCAAGCAAAAAGAAAAGGCTTTCATGTCTCAGGAGTATGATTGGGCTGGTAATGGTGAAGATTCTGATGATGATGTTGAATATGTCAACTTGGCTCTTATGGCTAACAATCATGAGCACGAAGCAAGCTCCTCAAGCAACCAGGTAACAATTACTAATCTTTCTGAGCTTTCTAAAGAGGAATGCGATAGTGCAGTAAATGAAATGTCTACTGTATTATATAATTTACGTGTTACTCTTAAATCACTTACCAAAGAGAATTCAAGAATAAAAGAGACTAATTTGCTCTTAAGTGATAGGAATGCAATGTTAGAAGCACAGCTCATTGAATTTGAGAAAATGAGATGTGTTAGTAGGGATGCTAAGAAGGAACTTGAAAACGTGTTACAAAGGGAAGAAATTCTTAAGACACAACTTGAAATAGAACAAAGTGTGATTGCTAAATGGAAAGATGCCAGGAATGTTGCTACCAACATCATTAATGTTCAAGGTATGGAATCTTTCTGTGAACAATCATGGAAAAAGAACAAAGAGAAACTAGGGTATGTTTGTGAAACCTTAGAATCAGAAACAGAGTCAACAAACAACAATGATCATTTGTTGAAGGTTGATATGTCAACGGAATGCAATGTTTCGTTGACAGATGAACCATCAACCGATCAGGGTGTTTCGTTGACAGAGAAAAGGAAAGATGAACTCACTAGACTTAATAATAAGTATGGTCCTGTCACCAAGAACTTTGTTCAAGGTGAGTCTAGTAAATCAAAGAAAGTTGAGAAGCCTGTTGAGAGAGCTAATGTATGTCACTTGTCCAACAAGCAATTGAAAGATAAGTTAGAGAATGTTCAAGTTGAGGCTAAGGGAAATAAAAAGAATAACAGGAATGGCAAAGTAGGAATTAACAAACACAACAATTACACACCTGATAAATATGCTCCTAGAAAGACATGTGTTAATTGTGGAAGTGTTAGTCATTTATCTACTAACTGCAAATCTGTTAAGAAGACTGTTAAAGTGAAAATTCCCAAGCCTGCAATGAATAGTTCTATGCCTACAATGCCTGTTATGCCTAACATGTTTGCTCCATATGCACAATTTCAAAATCCATATGCCAGCATGCCATTTGTGTCTAATCCATACACGAATATGTTTAATGTGCCACAAATGCCATGGAATATGAATAACATGTTTATTCCTCCAACTATGCATGCTGTGAATGAAAATGTGAGCAACCCTCAGAAATCAACACCAAGGGTAAAGATTGATTTAAATCAATCTGAGCCCAAGGCGAAAAATAATGTAAAAGGGAAAGCAAAGGCTAACAAAACAGGACCCAAGGAAACTTGGGTACCAAAATCGACTTGATTTGATTTTATTGTGTGTAGGGAGACAAAAGGAATCTTTGGTACTTGGATAGTGGTTGTTCAAGACACATGACTGGTGATTCTACCCTGCTCACAGAGTTTCAGGAAAGAGCTGGCCCTTGTATTGCTTTTGGAGATGACAGCAAAGGCTACACTAAGGGATATGGCTTGATTTCAAAAGAGAATGTCATCATAGATGAAGTTGCATTGGTGGATGGTCCTAAGCACAATTTGCTTAGTATCAGCCAACTTTGTGACAAAGGATTTTTGGTTACTTTTTCTAGAGAAGCCTGTGTTGTTTCTAAAGGAGGAAACAACAATGTGGTAATGACTGGATTCAGAAGAGGGAATGTGTACATTGCTGACTTTAGTAGCACAAGTTCAGAAACCATCACTTGTCTTTTCAGCAAGGCAAGCAAGGATGAAAGTTGGCTATGGCACAAGAAATTATCTCATCTGAATTTTAAAGTTATGAATGACTTGGTGAGGAAAGATCTTTCTAGAGGAATTCCACAGGTGGAGTTTTCCAAGGATGGTTTGTGTGATGCCTGTCAAAAAGGGAAACAAAGGAAGGCATCATTCAAAAGCAAGACAGAGTCATCAATTGTCCATCAGCTTGAGTTGCTTCATATGGATTTGTTTGGCCCTGTAAATGTCATGTCTATTTCAAAGAAGAAATATTGTCTTGTGATTGTTGATGATTTTTCTAGATTTACATGGACTTTCTTTTTGCTCTCCAAAGATGAGGCAAGTGAAATCATTATCAATCACATCAAGATGGTAAACAATCATCCTGACTTGAAAGTAAGAAGGATTAGGAGTGACAATGGGACAGAATTCAAGAATTCAAGCATGAAGATGTTCTGTGAAGAAAATGGTATTTTGCATGAGTTTTCAGCAGCAAGGACACCACAGCAAAATGGTGTAGTTGAAAGGAAAAAGAGAACACTTATTGAAGCTGCAAGGACAATGCTAGATGAATCAAAGTTACCAACTTATTTTTGGGCTGAGGCAGTTAAAACAGCTTGCTTCACTCAGAATATTTCTTTGATTAATCAGGCCAAAGGAATGACCCATTATCAGCTACTCAAAAGAAAGAAGCCACTATTGGATTTTCTTCATGTCTTTGGATGCAAGTGCTTTGTTCTGAGAAATCAAGCTGAGCATTTGGGGAAATTTGAAGCAAAGGCAGATGAAGCAATATTTGTGGGATATACAGCAGGGAAAGCCTACAGAGTCTATAATCTCAGAACCAACATTGTTATGGAATCTGTACATGTTGTTTTTGATGATCTCAAAATTCAAGGTCTCTGTGATGAAGGTTTCCATGAAAGTCTTTCTTTTGAAAATGAGGAAGGAGATCAAGTGAATCATGTTAAGGCTACTGAGAAACAGCCTAAAGTTGTTGTATCTAGCACAGATGAAAGCAGCAGTGAAGATGAAATTGCTGCATTAAGATTGAAAAGAATAGCTGCTAGCAGACCAAATGGTCATTTCGTTGACAGTCATGATGGTGGATTCGTTGACAGTCAAAATGAGCGTTTCGTTGACAGTCAAAATGGTAATACCGTTGACAGTCATATAAATGCTTCTAGAAGTGATCATTTAGGGACAACTAACTCAGGGGGAGTTTCTCAAGGACAAATATCCAATCAAGGCAATCATGATCATAAAGCTACCTCTTCAAGAGCAAATCTACCTCCCTCAAGGAAATGGACTAAAGATCATCCCTTTGAACTTATTATAGGTGATGTTTCTTTAAAAGTCCAAACTAGAAGAGCAACTCAAGAAGAATGTCAATATAGCAGCTTTCTGTCTCAAGATGAGCCAAAGAAAGTTGAGGATGCACTTCTAGATCCAGATTGGGTTTTGGCTATGCAAGAAGAGCTAAACCAATTTGAAAGGAACAATGTTTGGAAGCTGGTGCCCAAGCCTAAGGACAGGAGTGTCATAGGCACAAAATGGGTGTTCAGAAACAAGATGGATGAAAATGGCATAGTCACAAGGAACAAAGCAAGACTGGTTGCAAAAGGCTATTCACAGGAAGAAGGAATTGATTTTGATGAAACATTTGCTCCTGTTGCAAGACTAGAAGCAATAAGGATTTTCCTAGCCTATGCAGCCCATGCCAATTTCAAAGTCTATCAAATGGATGTGAAGAGTGCTTTTCTGAATGGGGAATTGGAAGAGGAGGTGTATGTAAGTCAACCTCCTGGTTTTGAAGATGATGATTTTCCAGAATATGTATACTTCCTCCTCAAGGCACTCTATGGTTTGAAACAAGCACCTAGAGCCTGGTATGACACACTTTCACAGTTCCTCCTTGAGAATCACTTCACTAGAGGTACTGCAGATAAAACTCTTTTTCACAGGGTTGTGAATGGCTCTACTATACTTGTTCAAATTTATGTAGATGACATAATCTTTGGGTCTACAGATGTGAAACTTTGTCAAAAGTTTGCCAAGCTTATGCAAAGTAAATATGAAATGAGCATGATGGGAGAATTAACTTACTTTCTTGGGCTTCAAGTGAAGCAAGTTAATGAAGGCATTTTCATTAGTCAAACAAAATATATTCATGATTGATTAAAGAAGTTTAATTTAATGGAATGCTCTCCTGCCAAAACTCCCATGCCTACTGCCACCAAACTTGAATTGAATACTAAGGAAAAATCTGTGGACATTTCAGGTTACAGAGGCATGGTAGGCTCACTTTTATATTTAACAGCTAGTAGACCTGATATTATGTTTGCTACATGTCTATGTGCTAGATTTCAGGCTGATCCTAGGGAATCCCATTTAGTTGCTATTAAAAGAATTTTCAGATATCTCAAAGGAACACCAAACCTTGGCATTTGGTATCCTAGAGAATCTGGATTTGAACTAATTGGTTATTCAGATGCAGATTTTACAGGATGTAAAATTGACAGGAAAAGCACAACAGTCACCTGTCAATTCTTAGGAAACAAGCTTGTCTCATGGTTCAGCAAGAAACAAAACTCAGTTTCTACCTCCACAGCTGAGGCTGAGTATATTGCAGCTGGAAGTTGTTGTGCACAGATTTTATGGATGAAAAATCAACTACTTGATTATGGATTAAGAGTTGAGAAAATTCCTATTTTCTGTGACAACACTAGTGCCATTGCCATTACTGAGAATCCAGTGCAGCATTCAAGGACCAAGCACATTGACATCAAGTACCATTTCATTAGAGAACATGTTATGAATGGTACTGTGGAGTTACATTTTGTTCCAAGTGAACAACAACTTGCAGACATCTTTACCAAGCCACTTGATGAATCCACATTCTCAAGATTAGTAAGTGAGCTAGGTATGCTAAATTTCTCTTAATTATTTTGAGATTTTTGCAAGTTAAAATGCAGCCAGAAACTTGCTATGTTTTTCTGTGAATTAATTTTCTCAGGAAAAAGTGAAATTTTGTCTAAGTCAAAATTACTATGTCAACGAAACGAACCATTTTGTTGACAGTCTTAGCATTTTTCTGGGTGTTTCGTTGATAGCTCTTTTATATCAACGAAACACAGCTTTATCAACGAAATAAGACGGGACTTTAACCGCCCAATCCTGATTCGTTGATTTAGCGCTTTTAATCTGAACCGTTGATATTTGACACGTCCGTTACCACGATCTGTGCATACACTCCTGTAAGTATAAATCATGGTAATTCTTTAAAAGTAACGGTTATATTTTTAAGCCAATCCAGTAATTTACATTTATTATTGGACTCTTTTTCTGAGAATTTTTGGGGGAGTATTTAAGAAATTCTATTTTCTTTATTTTCTTTTTACCTGTTCTCAAAAATTCCAAAGGCTTTTCTCTCTTCTTCTCTCTAACAAGCAATTTAGCTCGAAGCTTTTCTTCACACAACAATGGCACCCATAGTCAAGCTTATGTCTGATGGAGGGTTCATTTACGAAAAGAACAACTCAATCCCATTTGTTGTCAAGGAGGGTCCAAACAGTACCTTTTTCAAGATGATGGACTTCATGAAGAACTGCAAGTTGAGCTATGCTATGTTTCACTCAACTCCTCTCTATAATGAGATAATCGAGGAGATTTGGACCTCGTGTGAGTATAGTGGAACAAACTGCACACTGCAATTCACCATACAAGGTAAAGAGTACATAGTTAATTCTGATGTATTGCAAGCATGTTTACATATTCCTGAAAATAACTGTGATGCTTTGCCTACAATCACTGAAATGGTTAACTTGCTAAATTCAATAAACTACTCTTTGCCTACTGATAATCTGGGTAGAATAATTAGGAGAGGTTTGGTTAGGGAATATAGTTATTTAGCTGATGCATTTATCAAGGTCTTTTCTGGTAAGATTAGTAATTTTGATGCATTAACTAATTCCATGTTGATTCTTTTTACCATGCTCCTAACTGATAGATATTACAACTTTAGCACCCAACTTATGTATGAAATTGGTGCTAAGTTGGGTGATAAGGCTAATAGGAAAAAGAATATCTATTATGCTAGGTTTCTGATGATGTTGGCTAATCATGTTAGTCCAACACCATTAGTTATTTCTAACCCTGTTTCCAAATTTTGAGTGTTTTGTGCAAGAAAAGAGAGTACTGACAGACATACTGAGGCTGAACCATAATGGTGAGGTTCCAGTGGTGTATCTGCCAGTAATTGAGGTAACTACTGCTATCCCTTCTAGTATAATTATTACTTCAACTATATCACCCAGTACTGTTACTGTGGAGTCTGTAGTTGTGACCCAACAGGCTCCTACCCCAGCAACAAGACCAAAATCAAAGAAATCCTCCAAGTCAACCTCAGGTGCTTCCCAAAAGGCACCTGTTGTAAAATCCACTACACAACCTAAGGGGAGTGTTGTAGGTGCTGTAAGAGGTGAGGGAAGGGGTGAACATAAAAGAAACCCTAAGGATAAGGAAGGACAGGTGAGTGAAATCCAGCCAAGCCCCATTGTGTCTTCCCAACAAGGCACAATGAGTAAAATGGATTTAAACACAAGTCTAATTGCATCCTCCCAAAAGGATGTGATTATTGAAACAAGCTCTCAACCTAGAGCACAGTCCAAAAGGGTAAGGGACACTTCAAGCCCACAGTCTACTTTTTCCCAATACCAAAGGAGAGTGAAGCAAAAGTCCAAGGGTACACAGGGTGCACACACTCTGGAAGCTACACTTCCAGTTTCAAAAATTCAGATTGATGTAACCCCTATCATTACTCTGGGGTTACAGTCCCATTCTCTAAACATCAACCTTGAACTATCTCCATCAAATTCACCAACTTTATCTCTAGATGTGGACATGATCCATACATCTATTCCTGATTCTCCAACTCTAATCTTGGAGAAGCCCCACTCTGAAGCTGGTGGCCATTGTTAGGAATATGTTGATTCTTGATGATAATTGTAAAAACACTTAGTAGATTTTGTATTAAGTTATTTTGTAACTGTCAACGAAATGGCATGCTTTGCAGTGTTTCGTTGACAGGAAGCTCATCAACGGAATGAGTGTTGTAGCAATTGCACTGTACAATACTTCACAGTTTGATATGCATTTGATGTATGTATTAGATAGGTTTCCTAAGTCATGTTGACTAAGTACTAGATAGGCAAAATAGGTTGGTTAATTGTAAGTATATCATGCCTTGTAATTTTGCCTAAGTGAAGACATGTCAACGGTATGAAGATTACTCTATCAACGGAACAAGGATACACCATCAACAGAATGAAGTTTACTCATCAACGAAATGAAGTTTACTCATCAACGAAATGGAGAATAAAGCTATCAACGAAACACATCTCCCTGCTATCAACGAATCATTATTGCTTTTCTGAATAGTTGACAAAGTGATAGTGACAGTTTACTGAACAGATCTAAAGGTGATATGGAAGTGTACTTTGCATTGGAAACCATTAAAATGGACATGGGGAATAAGGAAACATCCCAGTTTCCAATTGGGCTCTTGGGAGTGATCATAATAAGCATGAAGACAAAAGCAAGGATCTCCAAGGACCACTGGACAAAGGGATGAAAAGCAAACTATTGGCGGTTATCTTTAGTGTACTTTAGAGTAGCCAAAAATAGTATTGTAAACTTGGGAATATATAACCAAGTGTAGCAGTTAGAAAGAATGTAAGAGAAGAAAAACAAATAGTTTGTATTAGCTATCTTTGAGAGCATTCTTCTCTACAACTCTGTAACTGAGCAGCTGTGTACTTTTGTATCACGGATTATTTCCGCAATAAAAACACTTCAGTTGGATCATCAAACAATCCAACTGAATTATTGATATCTTGTGTTTTTGTTTATTCAGTTCAGTTTTATTTTATCATTGTTTTAAGTTTAAGAAAATATCAAGAATTGTATTCAACCCCCCCTTCTACAATTCTGTTAGGTCATTTGGGAATAACAATTGGTATCAGAGCAAGCTTCTAACATACAAGAAGTTTAAAGATCAAGACCAAAACAGAAACCATGGTGAAGAAGGATGCAGGTGTGAAGATACCAGTTCTTGATAAGGACAATTACTTTCACTGGAAAGTAAAGATGCATTTACATCTCATTTCTATGGATGAGAGATATGTAGACTGCATTGAGAAAGGTCCACACGTTCCCATGAAGGTTGCATCTAGAATTGGAGTGCCAGATGATGCTCCTGACGTAGAAATTCCAAAACTTGTCTCAGAATGGACTATTGAAGATCTTGCAGAAATCCATAAAGATAAGAGAACCATGAACATTCTGTTTAATGGTTTGGAGCAAGAGATGTTTGATAATGTCATAAACTGTACAACCTCCAAAGAAGTATGGGACACTGTCAGAACACTATGTGAAGGAACTGAGCAAGTAAGGGAGAACAAAATGCAACTCCTTATACAACAATATGAGCACTTTCACTTTAAAGCTGGTGAAACCCTAAATGACACGTTTAGTAGGTTTCAAAAGCTTCTGAATGGATTAAAGTTGTATGGGAGAATCTACCAAACTAAGGACTCAAACCTTAAATTTCTAAGAGCTCTTTCCAAAAGAATGGAAGCCTATGACTGTTTCTCTAAGAAACACTCAAGAGTACAAAGATTACACTCTTGAAAGGCTGTATGGAACATTGAAGACTTATGAGCTGGAAATGGAGCAAGATGAGGAAATTGAAAAGGTACAGAAGAAGGGTGGATCCATTGCATTGATTGCATCTGTGAACCAACTGGAAGATGACACTGAAGAAGCTGCAAAGGCCACAACTAGTCGATCTAGTTGTAGGAGTGATGTTAGCAAGGGTAAAGACAAGATGACAGAAGAAGAAGAATCAGAACCAGCCAACTTGGATGGCTTAGATGAGATTGATGAACACATTGCTTTTCTGTCAAGAAAATTCTCTAAGTTCAAGTTCAAAAGAAACTCAGAAGCAAGGCCACCAAGAAGAGACTTTCAACCTAGCAAAACAAACTGGATTGAAAAGTCTAAATCTAAATGTTTCAATTGTGGAATGCTTGGTCACTTTGCTGGAGACTGCAGAAAGCCCAAGATTGAGAAGAGCAACAGGAAATTTGAGCCTGTTGATTATAAAAAGAAATACTTTGAACTTCTCAAGCAAAAGGAAAAGGCTTTCATGTCTCAGGAGTATGATTGGGCTGGTAATGGTGAAGATTCTGATGATGATGTTGAGTATGTCAACTTGGCTCTTATGGCTGACAATCATGAGCAGGAAGCAAGTTCCTCAAGCAACCAGGTAACAATTACTAATCTTTCTGAGCTTTCTAAAGAGGAATGCGATAGTGCAGTAAATGAAATGTCTACTGTATTATATAATTTGCGTGTTACTCTTAAATCACTTACCAAAGAGAATTCAAGAATTAAAGAGACTAATTTGCTCTTAAGTGATAGGAATGCAATGTTAGAAGCACAGCTCATTGAATTTGAGAAAATGAGATGTGTTAGTAGGGATGCTAAGAAGGAACTTGAGAACGTGTTACAAAGGGAAGAAATTCTTAAGACACAACTAGAAATAGAACAGAGTGTGATTGCTAAATGGAAAGATGCCAGGAATGTTGCTACCAACATCATTAATGTTCAAGGTATGGAATCTTTCTGTGAACAATCATGGAAAAAGAACAAAGAGAAACTAGGGTATGCTTGTGAAGCCTTAGATTCAGAAACAGAGTCAACAAACAACAATGATCATTTGTTGAAGGTTGATATGTCAACGGAATGCGATGTTCCGTTAACACATGAACCATCAACCGATCAGGGTGTTTCGTTGACAGAGAAAATAAAAGATGAACTCACTAGACTTAATAATAAGTATGGTCCTGTCACCAAGAACTTTGTTCAAGGTGAGTCTAGTAAATCAAAGAAAGTTGAGAAGCCTGTTGAGAGAGCTAATGTAGGTCACTTGTCCAACAAGCAATTGAAAGATAAAATAGAGAATGTTCAAATTGAGGCTAAGGGAAATAAAAGGAATAACAGGAATGGCAAAGTAGGAATTAACAAACACAACAATTACACACCTGATAAATATGCTCCTAGAAAGACTTGTGTCAATTGTGGAAGTGTTAGTCATCTATCTACTAACTACAAATCTGTTAAGAAAACTGCTAATGTGAAAATTCCCAAGCCTGCAATGAATAATCTTATGCCTACAATGCCTGTTATGCCTAACATGTTTGCTCCATGTGCACAATTTCAGAATCCATATGCTAACATATCATTTGTGCCTAATCCATACATGAATATGTTTAGTATGCCACAAATGCCATGGAATATGAATAATATGTGTGTTTCTTCAAATCTGCATGCTGTAAATGAAAATGTGAGCAACAATCAGAAATCAACACCAAGAGTAAAAGTTGATTTAAATCAATCTGAGCCCAAGGTGAAAAATGATGTAAAAAGAAAAGCAAAGGCTAACAAAACAGGACCCAAGGAAACTTGGGTACCAAAATCGACTTGATTTGGTTCTATTGTGTGCAGGGAGACAAAAAGAATCTTTGGTACTTGGATAGTGGTTGTTCAAGACACATGACTGGTGATTCTACCCTGCTCACAGAGTTTCAGGAAAGAGCTGGCCCTTGTATTGCTTTTGGAGATGACAACAAAGGCTACACAAAGGGATATGGCTTGATTTCAAAAGAGAATGTCATCATAGATGAGGTTGCATTGGTGGATCGTCTCAAGCACAATTTGCTTAGTATCAGTCAACTTTGTGACAAAGGATTTTTAGTTACTTTTTCTAAAGAAGCCTGTGTTGTTTCTAAAGGAGGAAACAACAATGTGGTAATGACTGGATTCAGAAGAGGGAATGTGTACATTGCTGACTTTAGTAGCACAAGTCCAGACACCATCACTTGTCTTTTCAGCAAAGCAAGCAAGGATGAAAGTTGGCTATGGCACAAGAAATTATCTCATCTGAATTTCAAGGTTATGAATGATTTGGTAAGGAAGGATCTTGCTAGAGGAATTCCACAAGTGGAGTTTTCCAAGGATGGTTTGTGTGATGCCTGTCAAAAAGGGAAACAAAAGAAGGCATCATTCAAAAGCAAGACAGAGTCATCAATTGTCCATCAGCTTGAGTTACTTCATATGGATCTGTTTGGCCCTGTAAATGTCATGTCTATTTCAAAGAAGAAATATTGTCTTGTGATTGTTGATGATTTTTCTAGATTTACTTGGACCTTCTTTTTACATTCTAAAGATGAGGCAAGTGAAATCATTATCAATCACATCAAGATGGTAAACAATCATCCTGACTTGAAAATAAGAAGGATCAGGAGTGACAATGGGACAGAATTCAAGAATTCAAGCATGAAGATGTTCTGTGAAGAAAATGGTATTATGCATGAGTTTTCAGCAGCAAGGACACCACAGCAAAATGGTGTAGTTGAAAGGAAAAACAGAACACTTATTGAAGCTGCCAGGACAATGCTAGATGAATCAAAGTTACCAACTTATTTTTGGGCTGAGGCAGTTAACACAGCTTGCTTCACTCAGAATATCTCTTTGATTAATCAGGCCAAGGGAATGACCCCTTATCAACTACTCAAAAGAAAGAAGCCACTATTGGATTTTCTTCATGTCTTTGGATGCAAGTGCTTTGTTCTGAGAAATCAAGCTGAGCATTTGGGGAAATTTGAAGCAAAGGCAGATGAAGCAATATTTGTGGGATATGCAGCAGGGAAAGCTTACAGAGTCTATAATCTCAGAACCAACATTGTTATGGAATCTGTACATGTTGTTTTTGATGATCTCAAAATTCAAGGTCTATGTGATGAAGGTTTCCATGAAAGTCTCTCTTTTGAGAATGAGGAAGGAGATCGAATGAATCATGTTAAGACTACTGAGAAACAGCCTAAAGTTGTTGTATCTAGCACAGATGAGAGCAGCAGTGAAGATGAAATTGCTGCATTAAGATTGAAAAGAATAGTTGCTAGTAGACCAAAGGGTCATTTCGTTGACAGTCAAGATGGTGGTTTCGTTGACAGTCAAAATGAGCGTTTCGTTGACAGCCAAAACAGTCATACCGTTGAAGGTCATAGAAATGTCTCAAGAAGTGATCATTTAGGGACAACAAACTCAGGGGGAGTTTCTCAAGGACAAATATCCAATCAAGGCAATCATGATCATGAAGCTACCTCGTCAAGAGCAAATCTACCTCCCTCAAGAAAATGGACTAAAGATCATCCCTTTGAACTTATTATAGGTGATGTTTCTTCAAAAGTCCAAACTAGAAGAGCAACTCAAGAAGAATGTCTATATAGCAGCTTTCTGTCTCAAGATGAGCCAAAGAAAGTTGAGGATGCACTTCTAGATCCAGATTGGGTTTTGGCTATGCAAGAAGAGCTAAACCAATTTGAAAGGAACAATGTTTGGAAGCTGGTGCCCAAGCCTAAGGACAGGAGTATAATAGGCACAAAATGGGTGTTCAGAAACAAGATGGATGAAAATGGCATAGTCACAAGGAACAAAGCAAGACTAGTTGCAAAAGGCTACTCACAGGAAGAAGGAATTGATTTTGATGAAACATTTGCTCCTATTGCAAGACTAGAAGCAATAAGGATTTTCCTAGCCTATGCAGCCCATGCCAATTTCAAAGTCTATCAAATGGATGTGAAAAGTGCTTTTCTGAATGGGGAATTGGAAGAGGAGGTCTATGTAAGTCAACCTCCTGGTTTTGAAGATGATGATTTTCCAGAATATGTATACTTCCTCCTCAAAGCACTCTATGGTTTGAAACAAGCACCTAGAGCCTGGCATGACACACTCTCACAGTTTCTTCTTGAGAATCATTTCACTAGAGGTACTGTAGATAAAACTCTTTTTCACAGGATTGTGAATGGCTCTACTATACTTGTTCAAATTTATGTAGATGACATAATCTTTGGGTCTACAGATGTGAAACTTTGTCAAAAGTTTGCCAAGCTTATGCAAAGTAAATATGAAATGAGCATGATGGGAGAATTAACTTACTTTCTTGGTCTTCAAGTGAAGCAAGTTAATGAAGGCATTTTGATTAGTCAAACAAAATATATTCATGATTTATTAAAGAAATTTAATTTAATGGAATGCTCTCCTGCCAAAACTCCCATGCCCACTGCCACCAAACTTGAATTGAATGCTAAGGAAAAATCTGTGGACATTTCAAGTTACAGAGGCATGGTAGGCTCACTTTTGTATTTAACAGCTAGTAGACCTGATATTATGTTTGCTACATGTCTATGTGCTAGATTTCAGGCTGATCCTAGGGAATCCCATTTAGTTGCTATTAAAAGGATTTTCAGATATCTCAAGGGAACACCAAACCTTGGCATTTGGTATCCTAGAGAATCTGGTTTTGAACTAATTGGTTATTCAGATGCAGATTATGCAGGATGTAAAATTGACAGGAAAAGCACAACAGGCACCTGTCAATTCTTAGGAAACAAGCTTGTGTCATGGTTCAGCAAGAAACAAAACTCAGTTTCCACCTCCACAGCTGAGGCTGAGTATATTGCAGCTGGAAGTTGTTGTGCACAGATTTTATGGATGAAAAATCAATTACTTGATTATGGATTAAGAGTTGAGAAAATTCCTATTTTCTGTGACAACACTAGTGCCATTGCCATTACTGAGAATCCAGTGCAGCATTCAAGAACCAAGCACATTGACATCAAGTACCATTTCATTAGAGAACATGTTATGAATGGCACTGTGGAGTTACATTTTGTTCCAAGTGAACAACAACTTGCAGACATCTTTACCAAGCCACTTGATGAATCAACATTCTCAAGATTAGTAAGTGAGCTAGGTATGCTAAATTTCTCTTAATTATTTTTGAGATATTTGCAAGTCATAATGCAGCCAGGAACTTGCCATAATTTTTCTGTGAATTGATTTTCTCAGGAAAAGGTGAAATTTTGTCTAAGTCAAAATTACTATGTCAACGAAACGCACCATTTCGTTGACAGTCTTAGCATTTTTTTGGGTGTTTCGTTGATAGCTCTTTTATATCAACGAAACGCAGCTTTATCAACGAAATAAGACTGGACTTTAACCGCCCAATCCTGATTCGTTGATGTAGCGCCTTTTAATCTGAACCGTTGAAATTTCACGTTCTTTATCACGATCTATACATACACCCTTGTAAGCATAAATCGTGGTAATATTTAATTCTAACGGTTACTTTTTAAGCCAATCAGGTAATTTAGATTAATTATTGGACTTAATTTCTGAGAACTTTTGGGGAAGTATTTAAGAAATTTTAATTTCTTTATTTCATTTCTACCTGTTCTCAAAAATTCCAAAAGTTTTTCTAGCTTCTTCTCTCTAACAAGCAATACAGCTCGAAGCTTTTCCTCACTCAACAATGGCACCCATAGTCAAGCTTATGTCTGCTGGTGGGTTCATCTATGAGAAGAACAATTCCATTCCATTTGTCGTTAAGGAGAGTCAGAACAGCATCTTTTTCAAAATGATGGATTTCATGAGGAACTGTAAGTTGAGCTATGCGATGTTTCACTCTACACCACTCTACAATGAAGTAATCGAGGAGATTTGGACCTCATGTGAGTATAGTGGAACAAACGGCACACTGCAATTCACTCTTCAAGGTAATGAGTACATAGTTAATTCTGATGTTTTGCAAGCATGTTTACATATTCCTGATAATAACTGTGATGCTTTGCCTACTAACACTGAAATAACTACCATGCTAAATTCTATAAACTACTCTTTGCCTACTGATAATCTGGGTAGAATAATTAGGAGAGGTTTGGTTAGGGAATACAGTTATTTAGCTGATGCATTCATTAAGGTCTTTTCTGGAAAGATTAGTAATTTTGATGCATTAACTAATTCTATGTTAATTCTCCTAACCATGCTTCTAAATGATAGATATTACAACTTTAGCACCCAACTTATTTATGAAATTGGTGCTAAGTTGGGTGATAGGGCAAATAGGAAGAAAAATATCTATTATGCAAGGTTTCGGATGATGCTGGCTAATCATGTTAGTCCAACACCATTAGTTATCTCTAACCCTAATGCCAGGTTTGAGTGCTTTGTACAAGAAAAGAGAGTATTGACAGACATACTGAGGCTGAACTACAATGGTGATGTTCCAGTGGTGTATCTGCCAATCATTGAGGTAACTACTACTATCCCTATTAGTATAGCTGTTACTTCTATTGTCTCCTCCAACCTTGTTGCTATGGAGTCTGTAGCTGTGACCCAACAGGCTCCTGCCCCAGCAACTAAATCAAAATCTAAGAAATCCTCCAAGCCAACCTCAGGTGCTTCTCAAAAGGCACCTGTTGTAAAAACTACCACACAACCTAAGGGGAGTGAGTCTGGAGTTGTGAGAGGTGAGGGGAGGGGTGAAAATCAAAGAAACCCCAAGAATAAGGAAGGTGAGGTAAGTGGTTCCCAGCCTAGCCCCATTGTGTCTTCCCAACAAGGCACAATGAGTAAAATGGATTTAAACACAAGTCTAATTGCATCCTCCCAAAAGGATGTGATTATTGAAACAAGCTCTCCACCTAGAGCACAGTCCAAAAGGGTAAGGGACACTTCAAGCCCACAGTCTACATTTTCCCAATACCAAAGGAGAGTGAAGCAAAAGACCAAGGGTTCACAGGGTGCACACATACTGGAAGCAACACTTCCAGTTTCTCAAATTCAGTTTGATGTAACCCCTATTATTTCTCTGGGGTTACAGTCCCACTCTCTAAACATTAATCTTGATTTATCTCCATCCAATTCACCAACTCAATCTTTAGATGTGGACATGATCCATACATCTTTTCCTGATTCTCCAACTCTAATCTTGGAGAAGCCCCACTCTGAAGCTGGTGGCCATCACTTGTTAAGTGATTTGTTGGGCCATCAACCAATTTTTTCTGAAGTTGCAAGAGGATCTGTGGACCAATCTCTAAAATCAATCACCACAGATTCTACTGTAATTTCACTTTCTCAAAGTGCTTTATTGACTTCATCAACGAAACAGCTTCTTTCGTTGACAAGTGTTTCTCCATCAACGGTATCCATACCGTTGACAGTTCAAATTACCATTCCGTTGATAGGTCAATCTACACCCCTTATTGAAAATCCAGTTGTTTCCACAACTAGTGTAGATGACCTGGTGGTAGTTGAGACACTTTTAGGTTTGAGAGGGAGTGAAATTGAGAGGCTGGCTTGCAGCCAGGCAAAAAGAGAGAATGAGAGTGAGAGGCTGGCTATTTCTTCCAGCCAGGCAAAAGGAGAGTTTGAGAGTACCACCTTAGTAGGTGAAGGTGAGGGTGTGAGAGGTGTGAGCCATGGGGAGCCCATGATGCAAGAAAAGAGTGGAGAGAGAGAAGGGACTACAGGAGCAATAAGGGTGGAAGCAGCCATTGCTAATGAGTTAATGGAGGTCAGTGAGGGAGAAAGGGAACTTACTTTCCAAGAGCTTTATCAACAAACTCTGGATAGTATTTCCCTGGATCCTGGACCTTTACTCATCCTGTGCCAGCCTATCAAGTTATGGCTCAACAGGGCAATGTGGAGGCAGAAAGGTCACTCAACTTAATTCATACTACTGCATCAATGCAAAGAGCAAAGGATGCCTTGACCAATCTACCTCCAGGAGCTGCAGCAAGTGGAGACTTTGAGTTTTCTGATGATGAGGACAGCTATGGTGATAATCTACAGGTGGCCACCACTTCACAGACTGGGACTTCTGTGGTGCCTCCTACACCAGGCTGGCTTTCTCAGGGTATGCATGGAAGAGTCACTCTAGATGCTGCTATCTCAAGGCAGTACAATGAGGCCTATCTAGCTCATGAGTCTGCAAATGCAAGGGACAAGAAATTCTACAAGGCCATCATGGATTCTCTGGAAATTCAAAGGCTACAAATGATGCAGACAAAGATTGAGGCTACAGAAATCAAGGACTCTATTAGCAATCTCAGGGATGCTAACTACAGGATGATCGATGAAAAGCTCCCTCTTCTCACTGTGTCCAAGATGACCAGGTTTTTCTCTAAGGAACCTGAGGTGACTACATCCTTGAAAACTCTCTCTACAAGAGTGGACAAGGTGAAAGCTACACTTTCTCAAATGCAGAAGGAACAGGAGAAGCAAACTCAGCTACTCACTCAGCTAGTGGCAGCTCAAGGACTCCCAGTCATCTCTCTTGATGCTAACAAAAAGGGGGAGAAATCTAAGGAGCTAAACATTCAAATCACAAAGGTGTTGGTCCCAGCCATTTCACTGCCACAGGAGCCACTAGCAATGGGGGAGTTTGGGAAGAAGAAGAAGGATAGTATTGACCTGATCCAGGAAGCTTCTATGAGGATGAAACTTGCAGAACAAATCAAAGATCACTGGTCCAACATAGAAGCAAGGTTCAAGAACATTACTAAATCTTCAAAGACAGATCAGCCATCAACAAATGCAATGGTGATTGTACAAATGGAGCCACAGTTCAAGAGCTCTTATGCTATAGAGCCCCTTCAGCATGGAATCTTTCAAGATTCAAGAAATGAGAAGGGTCAATCTTCATGCTTTAAGAATGTGGATGCAAGAGGGATGTCTCCAATATCACCTGCCAAACCCAAAGGCAAGAACATTGAAAGGATATTTTATCCTGCTCCAAAGCCAGATGAGTTCAAAGTCCTAGGGAAGCTGATCATTGAGAGCAAGGAAAGCAATCATCCAAGCATAAGGAATCAAAGGGCCATCATCTACAGGGACAGCAAGGAAATCTGCATTTGGTTTGGTCACCCAAATTTTGCAAAGGCCAAGGCTGAAGAATCTGAAAGGGCAGCAATGCAAGCATTGGCAGTTGCTCAAGCACTTGAAGATGAAGAGACCTTTCAGGAAGAAAAAGCCAAGGATGGAGCTAATGAAGCTGAACCAGCAAGGAAAAGTGTAAGGCAACCAAAGGCTAGAGCTAAGAGAAATCTGAACTTTGAAAAAGAGGACTCTCTGGACACTGCTCAAGCCCCTTCCACAACAAGTGCACATCAAATTCCTATTGACCTACCTATTGGAGGAAAGTTGGCCTGTGACCCTGCACACCCTGTCAACTTTCATGATCAACCAATCATGCCAAAGGAGGAGCCTATTGAATTTGATGAAGCCTATTTTCCAAAGTTCCTATTTGAAAAGGATCAACCAATGAAGACAAAGAAAAGGGCTGTCAAGGCAAAGCCAGTATTTGTGAGGAAGCCACAATCTCAGAAACCCCCTACAAATCCAGAGGACTGCATGTACATTGCTGACATCAGGGAAGAATCCAGCTTACATCTTGATTTAGACAACCTGGTGGAAGTAAGGGGCATTGCAGCTTCTCAAAAGTTACCTGAAAGATTGGTTTTCACATACAAGGGTGGTAGAGAACAAATATGGCCTCTCTACAGAATTTTAGGAGAAGACTACCAAACACTACTCACAGTGTTTAGATGCTTGAAGAAAGACTTTGGCTTCACCAAAACAGCCAAGTCTGAGGTGGTCTCCAAGATATGTCAAATAAAGGCTAGCTGGAACAAGCCTGAGGCTCTTCCCAGGATGCTAAGAGTGCCCTCAACAGGAAAGAAGATCCATCTTCAACCTTACTGGATGATGGAATTTAAGGACAAGGACAACTGCAGAAGGTTCTTCAGGATGGAAGACCAGCTGGATAAGGCATCTAATCAAACTCTAAGGTTCATGCAATCCAAGCTTGGTGATCAAGATGAAGAAGAGAAGATCTTTTACAGAAGGCTACAGGTCCAGATTGAGGAGAACAACTCTAGGAGAGGGAAGAAGACTATGCCTCAAAGAAGACCAAGATGAATCATTTGCTCAGTCTAGAGGAGCACATTTGGGCATTAGTCTTGTAAGTCTTGTTTATGTCTAAAACTTTATGAAGCTCAATGCAATTTTTACTTTTATTCATGGGTAATATGTCTGAGTGTTTTTGTTATCATCAAGGCTCTTGATTTATGGCTGTTATTCTATCAGTCATAAATTGGGGGAGATTGTTAGGAATATGTTGATTCTTGATGATAATTGTAAAAACACTTAGTAGATTTTGTATTAAGTTATTTTGTAACTGTCAACGAAATGGCATGCTTTGCAGTGTTTCGTTGACAGGAAGCTCATCAACGGAATGAGTGTTGTAGCAATTGCACTGTACAATACTTCACAGTTTGATATGCATTTGATGTATGTATTAGATAGGTTTCCTAAGTCATGTTGACTAAGTACTAGATAGGCAAAATAGGTTGGTTAATTGTAAGTATATCATGCCTTGTAATTTTGCCTAAGTGAAGACATGTCAACGGTATGAAGATTACTCTATCAACGGAACACGGATACACCATCAACGGAATGAAGTTTACTCATCAACGAAATGAAGTTTACTCATCAACGAAATGGAGAATAAAGCTATCAACGAAACACATCTCCCTGCTATCAACGAATCATTATTGCTTTTCTGAATAGTTGACAAAGTGATAGTGACAGTTTACTGAACAGATCTAAAGGTGATATGGAAGTGTACTTTGCATTGGAAACCATTAAAATGGACATGGGGAATAAGGAAACATCCCAGTTTCCAATTGGGCTCTTGGGAGTGATCATAATAAGCATGAAGACAAAAGCAAGGATCTCCAAGGACCACTGGACAAAGGGATGAAAAGCAAACTATTGGCGGTTATCTTTAGTGTACTTTAGAGTAGCCAAAAATAGTATTGTAAACTTGGGAATATATAACCAAGTGTAGCAGTTAGAAAGAATGTAAGAGAAGAAAAACAAATAGTTTGTATTAGCTATCTTTGAGAGCATTCTTCTCTACAACTCTGTAACTGAGCAGCTGTGTACTTTTGTATCACAGATTATTTCCGCAATAAAAACACTTCAGTTGGATCATCAAACAATCCAACTGAATTATTGATATCTTGTGTTTTTGTTTATTCAGTTCAGTTTTATTTTATCATTGTTTTAAGTTTAAGAAAATATCAAGAATTGTATTCAACCCCCCCTTCTACAATTCTGTTAGGTCATTTGGGAATAACAGCCATCACTTGTTAAGTGATTTGTTGGGCCATCAACCAATTTTTTCTGAAGTTGCAAGCGGATCTGTGGACAAATCTCTAAAATCAATCACCACAGATTCTACTGTAATTTCACTTTCTCAAAGTGCTTTATTGACTTCATCAACGAAACAGCTTCTTTCGTTGACAAGTGTTTCTCCATCAACGGTATCCATACCGTTGACAGTTCAATCTACCATTCCGTTGATAGGTCAATCTACACCCCTTATTGAAAATCCAGTTGTTTCCACAACTAGTGTAGATGACCTGGTGGTAGTTGAGACACTGTTAGGTTTGAAAGGGAGTGAAACTGAGAGGCTGGCTTGCAGCCAGGCAAAAGGAGAGTCTGAGAGTGAGAGGCTGGCTATTTCTTCCAGCCAGGCAAAAGGAGAGATTGAGAGTACCACCTTAGTAGGTGAAGGTGAGGGTGTGAGAGGTGTGAGCCATGGGGAGCCCATGATGCAAGAAAAGAGTGGAGAGAGAGAAGGGACTACAGGAGCAATAAGGATGGAAGCAGCCATTGCAAGTGAGTTAATGGGGGTCAGTGAGGGAGAAAGGGAACTTACCTTCCAAGAGCATTATCAACAAACTCTGGATAGTATTTCCCTGGATCCTGAGACCTTTACTCATCCTGTGTCAGCCTATCAAGTTATGGCTCAACAGGGCAATGTGGAGGCAGAAAGGTCACTCAACTTAATTCATACTACTGCATCAATGCAAAGAGCAAAGGATGCATTGACCAATCTACCTCCAGGAGCTGCAGCAAGTGGAGAATTTGAGTTTTCTGATGATGAAGACAGCTTTGGTGACAATCTACAGGTGGCCACTACTACACAGACGGGGACTTCTGTGGTGCCTCCTACACCAAACTGGCTTTCTCAAGATATGCATGGTAGATCCAACTTGGATGCTGCTATTACAAGGCAATACACTGAGGCATATCTAGCTCATGAGTCAGCAACTGCAAGGGACAAGAAATTCTATAAGGCCATAATGGATTCTCTGGAAATTCAAAGGCTACAAATGTTGCAGACAAGGATTGAAGCTACAGAAATAAAGGATTCAATTAGCAACCTTAGGGATGCTACTAACAGGAGGCTAGATGAAAAGCTTCCTCTTCACACTGTCTCCAAGATGTCAAGGTTTTTCACCAAGGAACCTGAAGTGTCCTCATCTTTGAAAACTCTCTCCTCTAGAGTGGACAAAGTTGAGGCTACACTTTCTCACATGCAGAAGGAACAGGAGAAGCAAACTAGCCTACTCACCCAGCTTCTGGCAGCTCAAGGAATCCCTATAATCTCCCTTGATGATAACAAAAAGGGGGAGAAAACTAAGGAGCTAGAGATACAAATTACAAAGGTTTTGGTCCCAGCCATCTCCTTGCCAGAAGAGCCATTAGCAATGGGGGAGTTTGGAAAGCAGAAAAAGGATGGCATTGACCTGATCCAGGAAGCTTCTATGAGGATGAGACTTGCAGAACAAATCAAAGATCATTGGTCCAACATAGAAGCAAGGGTCAAGAAAATTGCTGGAACTACAAAGGACTCCAATCCATCAACGGATCAACCATCAACGGATGCCATGGTTCTAGTGTCAACGGAATGGGAGCCACAGACCAATTCTTTCTATAAGGTAGAGCCCCTTCTACATGGAGTCACTCAAGGTCCAAGGAAGGAAAAAGGACAAACTTCATGCATTAGGGATGTGGAACAAGCTACACTCCAAAGAAGCCTATCTCCCAAGTCCCCTGCTAAACCAAAGGGCAAAAATACAGAAAGGACTTTCTATCCTGCACCTTATCCAGATGAGCTCAAGCTTCTTGGTCTACTTATCACAAAAAGCAAGGAAAGCAATGATTATGAGATAAGGAAGCAAAGGGCAATTGTCTACAGGAATGGACAACAAATTTGTGTTTGGGCTGGTCACCCAAACTTTGCTGAAGCTAAAGCTGAAGAGTTAGAAAGAGCAGCAATGCAAGCCCTTGTTGTTGCTCAGTCTCTTAATGAAGAAGAAAGACAGCAAGAAGAAAAAGCAAGAGAGGAAAGGAGTGCAAAGAAGAGCACAAGGCAACCAAAGGCAAGAGCTAGGAGAAACATAGCCTTTGAGAATGATGACTTTCAGAACACTGCATCAGACTCTTCTGTACCAATTGCACCTCCAACAAATCCTGATCCAGTTTCAGAGGTAAAGTTAGCCTGTGATCCCAATCATCCTGTAAATTTCCATGATCAACCAATTGAGCCAAAGGAAGAGCCAATTGAGTTTGATGAGGCCAACTTCCCAAAATTCCTATTTGAAAAGGATCAGCCAATGAAGACCAAGAAAAGGGCTGTCAAGGCAAAGCCAATATTTGTGAGAAAGCCACAACCTCAAAAACCCCCTACAAATCCAGAGGACTGCATGTACATTGCTGACATCAGGGAAGAATCTAGCTTACATCTTGATTTAGACAACCTGGTGGAAGTAAGGGGCATTGCAGCTTCTCAAAAGATGCCTGAAAGATTAGTTTTCACATTCAAGGGTGGTAGAGAACAAGTATGGCCTCTCTACAGAATTTTAGGAGAAGACTACCAAACACTACTCACAGTGTTTAGATGCTTGAAGAAAGACTTTGGCTTCACCAAAACAGCCAAGTCTGAGGTGGTCTCCAAAATATGTCAAATAAAGGCTAGCTGGAACAAGCCTGAGGCTCTTCCCAGGATGCTTAGAGTGCCCTCAACAGGAAAGAAGATCCATCTTCAACCTTACTGGATGATGGAATTTAAGGACAAGGATAACTGCAGAAGGTTCTTCAGGATGGAAGACCAGCTGGATAAGGCATCTAATCAAACTCTAAAGCTTATGCAATCCAAGCTTGGTGATCAGGATGAGGAAGAGAAGATCTTCTACAGAAGGCTACAGGTCCAGATTGAGGAAAACAACTCTAAGAGAGGGAAGAAGACTATGCCACAAAGAAGACAAAGATGAATCATTTGCTCAGTCTAGAGGAGCACTTCTGGGCATTAGTCTTGTAAGTCTTGTATTTTGTTCAAAATATTATGAAGCTTAAATGCATTTTCTACTTTTGTAATTTATAATGTATCTGAGTGTTTTTGTTATCATCAAGTCTCTTGATTTATGGTTGTTATTCTATCAGTCATAAATTGGGGGAGATTGTTAGGAATATGTTGTTCTTGATGATAAACATAAAACACTTAGTAGAATTTGTGTAAAGTTATTTTGTAGCTGTCAACGAAATGGCATGCTTTGCAGCATTCCGTTGACAGGAAGCTCATCAACGAAATGAGTGATGTAGCAATTGCACTGTACAATACTTCACAGTTTGATATGCATTTTGTTGTATGTACTAGATAGGTTTTCTAAGTCATGTTGACTAAATGATAGATAGGCAAAATAGGTTGGTTAATTGTAAATATCTTCTTGTGCCTTGTAATTTTGCCTAAGTGAAGACATGTCAACGGTATGAAGATTACTCTGTCAACGGTATGGAGTTTACTCATCAACGAAACGAGGGAAACACCATCAACGGAATGAAGAATAAAGCTATCAACGAAACACATCTCCCTGCTATCAACGAATCATTATTGCTTTTCTGAATAGTTGACAAAGTGATAGTGACAGTTTACTGAACAGATCTAAAGGTGATGTGGAAGTGTATTTTGCATTGGAAACCATTAAAATGGACATGGGGAATAAGGAAACATCCCAGTTTCCAATTGGGTCTTGGGAGTGATCATAATAAGCATGAAGACAAAAGCAAGGATCTCCAAGGACCACTGGACAAAGGGATGAAAAGCAAACTATTGGCGGTTACTCATTGTACTTTTAGTGTAGCCAAAAATAGGGTTGTAAACTTGGGGATATATAACCAAGTGTAGCAGTTACTTTAACAGGAGAGAAGAAAAACAAATAGTTTGTATTAGCTATCCTTGAGAGCATTCTTCTCTACAACCTTGTAACTGAGCAGCTGTGTACTTTTGTATCACAGATTATTTCCGCAATAAAAATCACTTCAGTTGGATCATCAAACAATCCAACTGAAATTATTTATGTGCTTGTGATTTTTACTTTAAGTTCAGTTTTTATTTGTAAGTTGTTTTAAGTTTAAAGAAATATCAAGAATTGTATTCAACCCCCCCCCCCCCCTTCTACAATTCTGTTAGGTCATTTGGGATTAACACCTGGGCTTGAACTTAAGATTGGGATTCCTTCTGAATCTGAATTTGCCAAACTTTCTCACTATCATTGCCAAGTCACCATCCTCCGGCTGATCAAGTTCTTCCAAAGAGTAGAAGTCACCACCAGATTGATCAATGGATGTTAAATCATATTCAGCATCAATAACATCCAAGTTAGAACTGGAAGGTTGAACAACCTTCACTTCCAGTTTCTGTGGGACTTCTGTAGTCAATGCAGTAAAAGTACCAACAATCTTTCCAGTTCCATATAACTCCTTCTGTTGAATCTGCTCTAGCTCATAGGTCTTTAGAACACCATACAGTCTTTCCAAAGAAATCTCTCCAAGATCTCTTGCTTCTCTGATTGCAGATATTCTGTGCTCCAAATGAATTGGAAGTGTCAGGAGGAACATCTTGTTAATTTCCTTGATAGTATAGTGCTTCCCATTAAGATTCAGATCATTGATCAATTTGTTGTATCTCTCAAAAACCTCAGAGATACCTTCACCAGGGTTTAATCTGAAGTGCTCATAAGAAGAGGTGAGAATTTCTAGCTTATTCTCTCTTACTTCCTCTGTCCCCTCATTGATTATCTCTATAGTATCCCAAATGTGTTTGGCAGTAGCACAGTTTAGAACATGATTATGCATGATAGGATCAAGACAATCAACCAGTATCAACTGTAGACAGGCATCTAGTGTAGCATCCTCTTTCTCATCAGAAGTGAAGTCCGTGGGATCCTTAGGAAACATCCTAGCAGCTCTATTGACAACATCATTCTCTATCTGCTCTTCCTCCACAATCATAGGAACTTTAGGACCATTCTTCAGCACTCCTAGATATTTAACATTTGCAACTTGAAGAAACAGGAGCATTTTCTTCTTCCACATAGGATAATGCTCCTTGCTGAACATGGAGATTTTGTACCAACTTTTTGTGTAGTAGACATTTTTGAGTTTTTTAATGAATAATGAAAATTTCAGAGTTTAAGAAAAAATCTCAAAACAATTGGATCTTTGATTAGTATATCAATCAAAAGGCTCTGATGCCAATTGTTAGGTCCTGATATGTTTGTAGAAGGGGGGTTGAATACAAACAATACCGTTTAATCGAATTTGTCCTTTTAAAGATTTAACAATTTAGAACAAATTAATGGGGAATAAAACTGAAACAATATTCAAGTTAAATATAACTTATATTAAACTTGACGAGTGTTACAGTTTGATCACTGATTACAAGGGTTCTTAATAAAACAAACCTAGAATAAATTCGACATGAATTTTTCTATTTTTGTAATAAAAATGATCGAATACTAAAAAGTAGTTCGATATAAAATCTAGGGATTATGATCCGCTAGAAAGTCAAAGCAGTACAAGTGAAATGATTCTTATGAATTAAATGTTAAGAACCAAACAAGAATTAATTCACTGCAGGATTTTAGCTTCGGCAGTTGAGAGAAATAAAGACAGTGAAGATGGAATGTTGAATGCTCTGTGTCTTTTCTGTTGAATGAAGTGTAATACCTTTTCTTTCTGTCTTCAATTGTATTTAACTAACTGCACTTGTCAAACCTTCACGCGCCAATCCACTTGCAGATTTTTGTATTAGGAAGACTTGCAGAAAGACTACCATTTTGCCTTGGAAGACTCTCGGGAAGACAACCATTGCAAAGGGAAGACAATCGGGAAGACTAGGGTTTAGCCTAGGAAGACAATCAGGAAGACTTCCTGGTTTAAAAACAGAGTCTTCCTAGTTCAAACCTAAGTCTTCATAGTTCATTTTTATTCTAATTTAAATAATTATCTAACTAAATTATGTATTAAATTAATTCTTTACAGAATTAATTTAATAAATAATTTACTTAATAGTAATAATTATTTATAAGAGAATAAATAGAATTAGTTGACTTCTCAATTAATTTCTGAATCACTAAAACTTAGATAAAGAATAAACATTGTTAGATATAATTGCTGACGTTTGTACATCAGTGTTTAAGTACCAGGTACTCATCAGAGTTTACTTGAAGCCAATCAGAGTTTATTTAAAGTCTGACGGGATGAGAGTTTATTTTAGTTGTCGGTGCTAACATGAAGATTCTAGAAGCAATATATTCTGAAGATGGAAAGAAGCAGAATATATTGAGATAGCTAAATAAACGGGACAGAAGACAGAAGCAATCCTAGATTGATATAAATTGTATAGCTGATTTATAGGATATCAATTAGAGATTGATTATGTAGCTGTGTACTATATAAACACAGATAGGTTAACCCTAAAAGGGATGCGAATACTGAATACATTATTCTTGTAACCTAGCAGCTCTCTGTGATTCTTTAACATCACTGAGAGAAGAGTTATTTATATAATTCAGTTTATTGATCATAAACAGTGTTCTTAATTGTTCTTCTCATACATATATTGATTATATATTGTGTATTCGGCCTAACAATTGGTATCAGAGCCAAGGCTGATTAATATATACAGTTTATCGATCCAAACACAAGTATAATCATGACTGACAACTCTCAGGAAGGTTCAAATGCAGGTTCTAATGCTCAGAAGGTTCAACCTACTTCTGTGAGTCGATATGAGACTATCAGGGTTCCAATTCTGAGACCAGTTGAATATCCAATATGGAAGGTGAAGATGACTATGTTTCTGGAAGCCACAGATCCAGAATACCTTGATAGAATCAATGATGGTCCTCATATGCCAACTAAATTGTCTCCTGTTATAACTGGTCAAGAACAAAAGACTGTTCCAAAAGAGAAGAAAGATTTGACTCCTGAAGATATCTCATCAATTGCAAAGGATGCAAAGGTTAGACATCTACTCCACAGTGCCTTAGATAATGTCATGTCTAACAGAGTTATTGGCTGCAAAACTGCCAAAGAAATTTGGGATGCTTTAGAAGTCAGGTGTCAAGGAACAAGTGCTATAAAGAAGAACAGGAAGACTATTCTAACACAGGAGTATGAACACTTTGACTCTAGATCTGATGAAAGTTTGACAGATACATATGACAGATTTTGTAAATTGTTGAATGATTTGTCCCTGGTTGATAAAGAATATGAACTTGAAGAGTCAAATCTCAAGTTTCTTCTATCCCTACCTGAAAGATGGGATTTAAAGGCGACAACAATCAGAGACAATTATGATCTTGCAGATACAGATCTTGATGAAATCTATGGGTTGCTTAAAACTCATGAACTTGAAATAGAACAGAGAAACAAAAGATCTGGAAAGAAGACAAAATATGTTGCTCTTAAAGTTGAAGAAAAGCCTGTCAAGAAAGAAAACCAAAGGAAAGGCTTTAGTCATTAAATCTGACAGTGAGTCATCAAACTCTAATGATGGCTCAAACACTGATGATGAAGCTTCTGATTCTGAGGATGATGAGAATGGCTGCTTTAATGGTGAAGACCTTCAAGAAGATGGGATTCAAGAACTTCAAGAAAGGAAAGAGATTCTCAAGGAAAGATTCAAATTCTGATAAGAGAAATTTCAGAAAGTCTGATGGAAAATATACCAAGTCTGGAAAGAAAGACAAGTCTGAGATCCAGTGCTACAAGTGTAAAGAGATGGGTCATTATGCTCCAGAATGCAAGAAAGGAAAATCTGAGAAAGCACTCATCACTAAAGGCAAGGACTGGGCAGACACTTCAGACTCAGATGAGGGAGTCAATTATGCTCTCATGGCAACTGTTAAAGATGAAGCTGAGTCATCTGAAAACAAGGTACCCCTAACAACTTATGCTTATGATACTGATAACATATCTGAATTAAGAATTTATCTTAAAAGCATACATGTTAGTTATAGGGATCGGACTTTAGAGAATGAAAGAATCAAATCTGAGAGTCTAGGTCTTAAAGAGAGGAATAAATTTCTTGAAGAGGGACTTATTAACATGCAACAAGTTCAAAAGAAGAGAGATGATGCTGTTTATGTTGAACAGGAATTGCTTAAAAGATATAGGCAAATAGAATCTGAGTTGGAAAAAGAGAGGAAAGTGATCAAAATTTGGACTAATTCTGGAAAAGACACACATCAAGTCTTTCAGACAGACACTGTAGGTCTAGGTTACTGTGAGAAAGATGAACTTAGGTTTAAAGATAAAGTGAAAGTAAAACCACAACTTAAACTTGTGAAATTTGTTCCTGAATCCAGTAAGCTAAAGTCTGTAGTTGTGAAAGAAGCTGTTATGGAGCCAATTGAAACTTGTGAAAAACAGGTTAATATTGGTTCAATAACAGAGAATAAGATTGAGATAGAAGCTGTTAAAGAACTAGTAAAAATCTGTGATAAACAGGTTAATGTTGGTTTAATGACAGAAAAACAATTCAATCATAAGCTCAAAGAAGTAAAGTCTGTCATGAAACAGAAAGGGTTCAAGAAGAACAGGAATGGAAAGATAGGCATAGATAAAAGGAATAATCATTTGCCTACTACTGTTGCGCCAAGAAAAACTTGTTATAACTGTGGAAGTACTAACCATCTTGCTAGTTTTTGCAAGAAGAACAAAGATATTAATTCTTTACCCTCCAAACCTAGAGTAAAGAATGATTATGTTAGAGTTAGACCACAGACTTTATGCACACACTGTGGGAGCACTTGGCATTCCATTTATACTTGTAAGAGTTATCATGCTATTTATCACAACTATTATGAGCTAAAACCCAACTTGAAATGGGTTAGAGCAAACTCTGCAAGTGTAAAGTCTGGCAATGTTAGTTTAAACTCTGTTGATAATGATTCCGCTGCAAAAGCTAACAATGTTATGAAAGCCAAAGGATCCAAGCAAGTCTGGATCCTTAAACCTAACACTTAGTGATTGTTTGTGATTACAGGGCATAAAAGAGAGCACTCTTATCTTGGACAGTGGATGCTCAGGACATATGACTGGAAATAAAGCCCTGCTATCAGATTTTGAGGAAAAATCTGGCCCAAAAGTTTCCTATGGAGATGGCAACATAGGACATACTCTGGGATATGGCAATATCAATCTTGGAAGTGTCATCATTACAAATGTAGCTCTAGTCTCAGGACTCAAGCATGATCTGCTTTCTGTGAGTCAAATCTGTGACAGAGGATACCATGTAGATTTTCATACTGAACATTGTGAAGTTATTAGCAAATCTACAGGGAAAGTTGTTCTAGTTGGACACAGGCACAATAACATCTATGAAGCAAGTTTGGTAACAAACTCTGAAGGAAAAACTGTGTGTCTATCTGCAAGAATGTCTAGTGAAGAGAGTTGGAAATGGCATAAGAAGCTCTCTCACCTAAACTTGAACAACATCAATGAGCTGATTCGAAAAGATCTTGTAAGGGGACTTCCAAAGTCAATACTCAGCTTAGATGGTCTGTGTGATTCTTGTCAAAAGGCCAAGCAAAGGAAGTCATCTTTCAAGAGTAAATCTGAATCTTCAGTTGTGGAACCTTACCATCTTCTACATGTTGATCTTTTTGGTCCAGTAAATATAATGTCATTGGGCAGAAAGAAATATGCTCTAGTCATTGTTGATGAGTACACCAGATACACCTGGGTGTACTTCTTAGCAAAGAAGGATGAAACTGCCCTAACTTTGATGGATCATGTGAAGCTATTGGACAAAGGATCACAGTACAAAGTGAAAATTCTAAGGAGTGATAATGGTACTGAATTCAGAAATTCTGAAATGGAAGCTTTCTGCAAGGAAAGAGGAGTGAAGCAAGAATTTTCTGCACCTGGAACTCCACAGCAAAATGGTGTAGTTGAAAGGAAGAACAGAACTCTAATCGAAGCTGCCAGAACAATGCTTGATGAAGCAAAATTGCCAACTTATTTCTGGGCAGAAGCTGTTCAAACTGCCTGTTTTACTCAAAATTCAACACTGATCAACAAGCATGGGAAAACACCATATGAGATGGTGAAGAATAAAAAGCCAAATTTGAAGTATTTTCATATTTTTGGATGCAAGTGCTTTGTGTTGAAAACTCATCCTGAACAGTTGACCAAGTTTGATTTAAAAGATGATGAAGGAATTTTTGTTGGATACCCATTGTCAACTAAAGCATTCAGAGTCTACAATCTAAGAACTAAAGTGATCATGGAATCTATACATGTGTCATTTGATGACAAGAAAATAACTGGAATAGAAGATGAAGAATATCATGATCAACTTCGCTTTGAAAATGAAGATCTATACACTGATGATGTAAACTCTGATGCAGCAAATCCAACAAACTCTGACGAAGCATACTCTGATCCTCTACTGGTAAACACTGGCGAATTTTCTCTGACAGAACAAAATAGAGAACCAGTTGAGGGGGAGCGTGAAGAAACTTCAGAAACTTCTCAAAGTGATGACTCAAATTCTGAAAGAGAGTCAAATATAGAATCAAACAGAAACTCTGAGTCAAACTCTGAAAGTTTAAATACTGAACAGTCCAATTCAGGGGGAGCCTCAGAGAATGCAAATAGTCAAGAAGAAAATCAGGAGAGCATGGATCAAGGGGGAGGATCTAATAATGAAGTTAGAAGCCAATTACCAACAGCAAGAAGGTGGACACAATCCCATACACCTGACTTGATAATTGGAGATCCAGAAGCTAGTGTAAGAACTAGAAGTGCTACAAATAATGAATGTCTGTTTCATGCATTCTTATCTCAAACAGAGCCCAAGAAAGTGGAAGAAGCTCTTCAAGATACTAACTGGATAACAGCAATGCAAGAGGAGTTAAATGAATTTGAGAGGAATGAAGTCTGGACACTTGTACCAAGACCAAAGAACAGATCTATTGTTGGTACAAAGTGGGTTTTCAGAAACAAAACAGACAGTGATGGAGTGATTACAAGGAATAAAGCTAGACTTGTGGCTAAAGGCTATTCACAGCAGGAAGGAATTGACTATGATGAAACCTTTGCTCCAGTTGCAAGATTGGAGGCAATAAGGATTTTTCTGGCCTATGCTGCTCACAAGAAGTTTAAAGTCTTTCAGATGGATGTGAAAAGTGCTTTTCTCAATGGGAAACTTGAAGAAGAAGTGTTTGTTGAACAACCACCAGGGTTTGTAGATCCCAAACATCCAGATTATGTCTACAGGCTTGATAAGGCATTATATGGACTAAAGCAGGCACCTAGAACATGGTATGAAACTCTGGCTCAATTTCTTTTAGAAAGTGGGTTCACTAGAGGTACAATTGACAAAACCTTGTTCTATTTTAATTTTGGTGATGATTTGCTGTTAGCTCAAATCTATGTGGATGACATAATTTTTGGGTCTACTAATGACAAACTCTGCAAGAAATTTGCCAAGCTTATGCAGTCAAGATATCAAATGAGTATGATGGGAGAGCTTAGTTATTTTCTAGGCTTACAGGTCAAGCAAAAAGATGATGGGATTTTTATCAATCAAGCAAAATATACCAGAAATCTTCTCAAGAAATTTGGTATGCTTGATAGTTCATCTGTTACAACTCCCATGGCTACTGCAACAAAGCTAGACAAAGACACAGGAGCCTCAGTAGATATGACAAACTATAGAGGAATGATAGGGTCTCTTCTTTATCTGACAGCAAGTAGACCAGATATCATGTATGCAACATGTCTTTGTGCAAGATTTCAAGCAGACCCCAGAGAGCCACATCTAACAGCTGTAAAGAGGATTTTCAAATATCTCAAAGGAACCATAACCCTTGGTTTGTGGTACCCTAGAGAATCAGAGTTCAAATTAATTGGTTACTCTGATGCAGATTTTGCAGGCTGTAAGATAGACAGAAAAAGCACAAGTGGAAGCTGTCAATTTCTTGGTGACAGATTAGTTTCTTGGTACAGCAAGAAACAGAAATCAATTTCCACATCCACAGCAGAAGCAGAGTATATTGCTGCTGGTAGCTGTTGTGCACAGATTTTATGGATGAAGAATCAATTGCTGGACTATGGATTAAGGTACTCTAAAATACCTATTTACTGTAATAATCAAAGTGCTATTGCTATGACAGGTAATCCAGTACAACACTCTATGACCAAGCACATCAGCATAAGGTATCATTTTATCAGGGAACATGTGGAAGAAGGAGATATTGAGCTTCATTTTGTGTCTACAGACCAACAACTTGCAGATATCTTCACCAAACCTTTGAGTGAAGCTACCTTTACAAGGCTGGTAAATGAACTTGGAATGGTCTCTGGTTTTGACTAGAGATACCGGTTAGATTCAAACTCTATACATGATAGATTTTATGCTCATGGTTCTTTGCATGTGTTAACTGTTATTTGTACCAGTATGTTAAACTCTGATAGTAAACTCTGATAGTAAACTCTGTTAGTAATAAAGTGTCAGTCATACTCTGTTGGTTTAAGTCTGATGTTCAACTCTGATTGTGGTTTTTGTTTGAAACACATGGACCGATGAAGAAATTTGTATGAAGCATGATTTTCAGTAAGTAATCATGAATCCTTCTAAGTAATATAAATTCTGATTTCAAAATGTGCAGAAAGTTTACACAGCATGATACTGTCTCTATATTTATAGCATCTCTTAGTTTATTGATTCTATACACTGAGTCTGTATTAGCTGTTTGCACTTTCTCTCATAAATTAATTGTATTCACTGATGAAAAGTCTAAACTCTGATAATTAGTTGCAAATATTTCACCCTCAAATCAAAAGATGCCAAAAAGAGCACAAATTCCTTTGAGATCATGTTGTGCCTAGGACGATCCAGGAACTTATTGTATGAAATAAGGGCTAAAATCTTTGATTTTTGGTGACTAGTGCCAACCATTGATTACTGGAAAAATTATAATAAAAAAATAATATATATATATATATATATATATATATATATATATATATATATATATATATATATATAAAGGGGGTGAAAATAATAGAAATATCCAAATGAAAGGATATAAGAAGACAGAGTTTGGATAAATATTAGATTTTACTTTATACATGAGAGTTTGAGCAATCAGTTTTTACTGATTTATTTTGTGGATTTTATGCACTTTGAGATGATCTAAATATTTATATTCAGTAAACTCTGCTATTCACACACAAAAACTACTCACACCTGTACAGTTTGTGAAAAGAGTTTATTTATAAAGAAGGAGGATTGGTAAACACTGATGAACTGTGTACTCTACGCCGAGGTAATTTAATTTTAATCTCTGATGATTAAAATAAATTTTGTTTGTTTCAGACATATTATGATTTTGAGAAAAGACATTTGTTTTGAAAATTCAAAACGAGTATGATTGGACAGTTGTTCAAGAGTGTATTAAACAGAAGAGAGAGGTTGCGTGTCTAGGAAAGTGTAAAAGGCGGTAATTATTGCTATTTTTACTGCGCATGCGCATTAGAAACTGTCAATTACTGCTATCAGTCATTGCATGTGTGCCACGTGTCCCACTCACACAATTAACGGAGTAAGACAGTTGTGTATTAATGATTAAAAACTGTTCAGTTTTTAATTTTGAATTTCATATTTAAACAAAACACACACATACGTCTAAACCTTTCACATCTTACTCTAATTCACTTCTATTGTCACACACACATATTCACAAACACTTTTCTGCTTTCAAACTCTTTCGTGCTTTTGCATCTGTTTCTTTGTTATTCTTTCAAATCTTGCTAATGGCAACTACAACGTTTGTTTCTTCTGGGTTAGAGTTTGTTCCTAACAACTATTCTGCTCATTTGAGTAATGAGAACGCACCGGCGGCATTTCATTTGTTACAAAGTTTTCTTGCTCAATCTCCTATTGGGCGTGCTCTTGTCGAACCAGGGAAGCTGTCTGCAGTTCAAATCAAAAGCTTCTGGGAAACTGGTCTTTATGATAATGGTGGAGATTCTGGTACTCCATCAATTGTTTTTTAGTTTGAAGAAGCCGAGTATGTTATTACTCCTGGTACAGTTCGTGCAGCTATGGGATTTCCTGACCTCAATGCTTACACTATTGATGTTGGTGAGGCTGAATTATTGAGGATGATGAGGGAAATTGGTTATGGTGGATCTTTAGCAAAGATTGGTCAACTGAAGCGACCGTTCTTGAGGAAAGAGTGGAGCTTTTTCTTCGACTGCATCACTAGAACGTTCGGTAAGAAGTGCACAAACTGGGATGCCATACCTACTGAAAGTCTTCAAATTGGGTATTCTCTGATCTATGGTACTTCTTTTGATTATGGTAGATTAGTTCTTAGCAATTTGGGTGATAAGATGACAGAAAATAGGGGAGTTGTTTACTTTTCAAGATTTTGTCAACTTTTATTTACTGCTTGTGTTGCTGGGGTGGAAATTTCTGATGAAGATGTGATTCCTTGTTTTAAATTGCACAAACGTATATTCTCTGATCTTATTAATAAGGATGTTAAGAAAGGGGTTGTTGGAGAATTGTTGCTACCTGCTTCTGTGCAACAGTTTGTAAATGATCAACTTAATCCACAAACACAACCACAACCACAATTACAACCAGAACCTCAAACTCTAAATACTGAACCTCTACCATCTACTTCTCAACAACCACAATCTGGTGGTAGAATTAAGAAAAGAGCCTTCAAGAGGAAAGTTAGAGCAAATAAACCAAAGTCTGATGATGAAGATGATGATGATCATGAGGTTCTTCATCACAAAAAGAGGAAGTTGGTAGCCAATTATCTTTTTGATAATTTGGATGAAGTTGTTCCTGAAGCTGTCCAGCATGAAGCTCCTGCAGTTGTTGTTGAGGAGTCTACTGCAAATACTGATATTGAGGACAGGGTTTTTCTAAACACTGAAGCTCCTGAAGTTATTGTTCAGGAGGCTACTGAAGATGATGCAGTAGCTACTAAGCCTGAGATGGCACAAGCTGATAAAGAGGCTGAAGTTTTTGAGCAAGATAATTTATTTGCTGATTTTGAAATTGAAGCACATCCTAGTATCAATGTTTGGGATACTGAGGATGTGGCAGCTGATCAACCCACCCAAATTCTAGATGAGTCTCTTGCAACTCATACAGAGATTCTCTCTGTCAATAATACAATTCCTGAACAGGGTGAGGAGGTTGATCAGGTAATTGAAGCTGCTGTCAATAACTTGGATGAAGCTACAGCAGAGAAATTGAATGACATTGTTGCAGAATCTATTCCTGTCGAAACAGAGGTTCTTGTAAACTCTGACATTCCTGAAATTGCAAAGATAAATGCAAACAATGTAGATGAAGAATTTGTTGAAGCTGTTACAGAAAATGTTGAAGAAGCTGCACAGTTAAATACTGAAGCTACTGCAGAAGCTGCAAACTCTGAACATTCTCTTCATGCCAACTCTAACATTAATCTTGAATTTTCAAACTCTGATGAATCCATACCTTTTCTAAGGGATCCTACAGCTGAGCATATCAAGGAAAATGTCAATGCCACTGAAGCACATTATAGAGATATGTACTATGCCAACTGGTCAGGGGCAGATTGTATTTTCTCCAAGCAAAGGACTGCTGATTTTATCGCTCAATCTGCCAAGGAGATCACAAATTCTGAGCTTTTATCACATTTTAAGGCTACCATTGTTCAAGTCAAATCATTGCACAATCGCTTTGATGAGACTCACAAGGTAGTTCTTGGATTAAGTAATGATATAGCTCTTAAAGAATTAGCTTTGAAGAAAGACAGAGCTCAGTTTTCATCTTTGATCAAGGATCAAGAAACCATCAAGCAGAGGCTAACAAATGTTGAGAGCAATCAGGCTGAACTATCTACTAAGATAGATTCTATTGCTGCCTCACTGGAGTTGCTGACATCAGTGCTTATTCCTGATGATGTCAAAAAGGGGGAGAGAGTTTCTAAAGACAAATGCAAAAGGACTCCAACCTTAAGACTGAGGGATGATGCAAATGATGGTGGAAGCAGAGGAGCAGAGCAAAGGTCAAAATCTTCTCAAGAGCAAGGGAGACTTAGGTCAAACTCTGCTAGACAGACAAACTCTGATATGATAAACTCTGGTGCTACTGGTTCTGGTACTCATGCTCAATCTTCTTCAAGACTTAAGAGTCTAGTGATTTCAGCTAATCCAATAACTGATGAAGAGATTGCAGCCAAGCTGTTTTTAGATGAGCATGATGGTGAAGTGACAGTTGAGGATTTGACCAATTCAGCCGATTTTTGACTGTTTTTCTAAAAAAACGATTAATTGACCGATTTTCGCTTAATCAATTCGGTGGCCCGCCGTCTAGCGATTAATCGGTAATTAATCCTGATTAATCGCCGATTTTTAGAACACTGAAAATGAATAATAAGTATGAAATATCAAAAAAATTAGCACCATTTAAGCTAGTAATTTATAATGTTGTAAAAATCGGGAATCGGAACTAATCGGTCAAGGTACCGATTTAGGATTAATCGGTAAATCGGGGATTAATCGGAGTAAAAATCGGATGTATTTTAATATTATTTATTTTATTATTCAGATTCTATTAGTTATTTATTAACTAATACGTATTTATCATATTATAAAGTTTATAATTATTTATATTTGATTACTATATTATTTTAATTCTAATAAATTATTTATAATATTCCGATTAATAAATACTCGTAAGGATTAATCGGATTTTAAAAATTGAATTGATCAATTACCTTGTAGAGAATTAATCGGGAATTAATGGGTAAAACCGGGAATTTTTAGAACCAATCTATCTATACTATACTATTATAAGCAAACCATCCTCTATTTGGTTGGTAGTTTGGTCGTAGTTTGGTCATCTAAATAATAACTGTTAGATGTAAATATAGATAAATGAGAACCGTTGGATGTAGTATTAAAAAAATATTATTTTCTTGATATCTAAAATGCTCCCACGGGTTCAAGGTTCGAATCCCGTCAACAACATATTATTATTAAATATTTATATCATCTATTTTTCTAAGCTACATTCAAAATTTCAAGATATTATTCCGTCAACAACATATTAAGAATTTTTAAGATCAAAATACAAATAAATGTTAATAAAATAAGATAAAAAATACTAAAAAAATCATATAAAAAATACTAAAATAATAAATCAAAAATACTAAAATTCATCCGTGTATCGCACAGCTTATAGGCTAAAAAAACTTAGAATAACGTCATACATATATATTATATTTGATTACTTTTTAAAATCATATAAATCAAAATATAGATAATAAAATAAAAATTACTAAAATTCATCCTGCATCGCACATGTTACAGGCTTGTGTAACTTTAAAAATAGACTTGTGTTTTGGTTATTTGTAAACGGTTATGTAACTGATGTCAATGTTAGGGTTCTCTTTTTCTAAAAAAAAAATCAACGAAAACATGTTACTCTTTCTATTTTTTCTTATTAAAACCCTTCCTTTTCTAAAAATATCACGGGCAAACCTTACTTATTTATTTTAATACTTTTAATTACGGAAATTACCTTTTCAACTAAAACATGTTACTTTTTGTATTTTTTTCATTTAAAAAAAAAATATAACTTATTACCTTTTCAACTAAAATACATTAACTTTTCAATATTTTCTAACAAAATCCTCTATTTTCTAAAAAAATCATGGACAATTACCTTTTTAAAATAGAACATGTTAATATTTCTATTTTTTCTTACTAAAACCCCACATTTTCCAAAAATATCACAAGCAAACTCTTACTTATTTTAAAACATATTTTAATACTTTTAATTACGGGCAATTACCTTTTCAGATAAAACATGTTATTTTTTAAATTTGTTCATTTTTTAAGAAAACTATTATTAAATAATAATATTATTTATAACCAATTAACTTTTTAGTTAAAATACATTATATTTTCTATTTTTCTAACAAAGGCAAACCACCCTCTATTTGGTTGGTAGTTTGGTCATATGTGGTTTGGTCATCTAAATAATAACCGTTAGATGTAAATATAGATAAATGAGAACCGTTGGATGTAATATTAAAAAAATATTATTTTCTTGATATCTAAAATGCTCCCACGGGTTCAAGGTTCGAATCCCGTCAACAACATATTATTATTAAATATTTATATCATCTATTTTTCTAAGCTACATTCAAAATTTCAAGATATTATTCCGTCAACAACATATTAAGAATTTTTAAGATCAAAATACAAATAAATGTTAATAAAATAAGATAAAAAATACTAAAAAAATCATATAAAAAATACTAAAATAATAAATCAAAAATACTAAAATTCATCCGTGTATCGCACAGCTTATATGCTAAAAAAAACTTAGAATAACGTCATACATATATTATTATATTTGATTACTTTTTAAAATCGATTAAATCAAAATATAGATAATAAAATAAAAAATACTAAAATTCATCCTGCATCGCACATGTTACAGGCTTGTGTAACTTTAAAAATAGACTTGTGTTTTGGTTATTTGTAAACGGTTATGTAACTGATGTCAATGTTAGGGTTCTCTTTTTCTAAAAACAATCAACGAAAACATGTTACTCTTTCTATTTTTTCTTATTAAAACCCTTCCTTTTCCAAAAATATCACGGGCAAACCTAACTTATTTATTTTAATACTTTTAATTACGGCAATTACCTTTTCAACTAAAACATGTTACTTTTTGTATTTTTTCATTTAAAAAAATATATAACTTATTACCTTTTCAACTAAAATACATTAACTTTTCAATATTTTCTAACAAAATCCTCTATTTTCTAAAAAAATCATGGACAATTACCTTTTTAAAATAGAACATGTTAATATTTCTATTTTTTCTTACTAAAACCCCACATTTTCCAAAAATATCACAAGCAAACTCTTACTTATTTTAAAACATATTTTAATACTTTTAATTACGGGCAATTACCTTTTTAGATAAAACATGTTATTTTTTAAATTTGTTCATTTTTTAAGAAAACTATTATTAAATAATAATATTATTTATAACCAGTTAACTTTTTAGTTAAAATACATTATATTTTCTATTTTTCTAACAAAGTCCATTCGTTTTCTATAAAATCACAAACAATCATCTTTTTTAACTAAGACATATGTTACTCTTTCTATTTTTCCTTACTACAACCCCTACTTTTTCAAAAATATCACGGGTAAACTTTTACTTATTTATTTTAAAACCTATTTTAATATTTTTAATTATGGACAATTACCATTTTAGCTAAAACATGTTGCTCTTTCTATTTTTTCTTAATAAAACCTCTCACTCCAAAAATATCACGGGCAAATAGTTACTTATTTATTTTAAAACTTATTTTAATACATTTAATTATTGAAATTTATACTATACTATTATAAGCAAACCACCCTCTATTTGTTGGTAGTTTGGTCATCTAAATAATAACAGTTAGATGTAAATATAAATAAATGAGAACCGTTGGATGTAATATTAAAAAAATATTATTTTATTGATATCTAAAATGCTCCAACGGGGTCAAGGTTCGAATCCCGTCAGCAATATAACCTAAGTTCAATTTAGCTACATAATTATTTATATATATTTTGAAGTTAAATAAAATGTCTTCTATCAAATGATACTCACACGTTTCGAGCGAAGTTCCAAAAATCTGTGATTTTATAGTTTAGCGATATAAAGACGTTTCAGTTAATAAAGATAAACTCAGTTCAATTTCTACAAACAACTTTTTCTAATAAATAATAAACACATGGGCAATTTAGTCCATTCAAATCATGTACAAAATATCTCATGGTTAAATTATCTCACGTATTATAAGATTATGTTAATCGATATAATAATGAATACCAAATACGCCTCCACTCACGCGACACACACACGTACATATAATATTGGAAGTAGAATAGGTGTTTGCAAAACATATTAAATCCTTATATACAATAAGCGTAAGAGAAATCTTATCCAAAATTTTGGTCATGTACCGCCAAATCAATAAGGATTGTTGATTTTAAAATATATGAATGAGAACCATTAGATCTAATATTAAAATAATAATAATAATATAAATTAAATTAGAGTAACCATCATCTATTTGGTTGGTAGTTTGGTCATATGTAGTTTGATCATCTAAATAATAACCGTTAGATGTAAATATCGATAAATGAGAAACGTTGGATGTAATATAAAAAAAATATTATTTTCTTGATATCTAAAATGCTCCCACGGATTCAAGGTTCGAATCCCGTCAACAACATATTATTATTAAATATTTATATCATCTATTTTTCTAAGCTACATTCAAAAGTTCAAGATATTATTCCGTCAACAACATATTAAGAATTTTTAAGATCAAAATACAAATAAATGCTAATATAATAAGATAAAAAATACTAAAAAATCATATAAAAAATACTAAAATAATAAATCAAAAATACTAAAATTCATTCGTGTATGGCACAACTTATAGGCTAAAAAACGTAGAATAACATCATACATATATTATTATATTTGATTACTTTTTAAAATCATATAAATCAAAATATAAATAAAAAAATAAAAAAAAACTAAAATTCATCCGTGCATAGCACGGGTTACATACTTGTTTAAGTAATAAGAAATTAGAGAACTTTTATAAAAATGTACTAAAAAGAAATAAACATAGATACAACTATACAAGCAAGAGGGTGTATGTATAATTAGGTTCCGTTGAATACAACAGCCTTTCAGTGTAGCCGCCAAACTGCACAGCAACACCACCTCTTACCAGTAATAACTCTCTCCTCCTCTTAATTCAATTTGGGTTTTAACTTAATTTTCATCTGGGTATTTATTTTTTGTTTGAGTAGTGTTCTTTGTTTACTTAATTATATTTACAATGTTGATTAAATTCTAAGTTTTGCATTATGTTACACACTCATTTGATGCTTATTCAATGTTTGGGTTTGTGGGTGTGTTGTCATATCTTTGTTTATATTATTGGACAATTACTTCACATGCATATTATCTGTGTGTGCTTTTTCATTGTCAACTTTTTATTGTTGTTTTGCTCTTTCAAGCAAATTGACAAACAGTTGGTGGAATATTATTGGGTTGAGTTTAGTGTTTATTGGTCTGTTGGTGTTGTTCGTATGCGTATGTTATAGTTGATCTTGGTATATGGTGGATTGCGTAAGTGATAAATTTGTGAATTTGATGTTTCAATGCTTGGATTTCAATAATTTGCTTCGAGAAATTTGATTTGATTGTAGTTTATTTATTATTATGTGTTACATATTCTTCGGTGTATTTGATTATTAAGTATGCAGTAGGGGGAGGAGGATTTGATCCCATGACATTTGGTCATGGGAGAGTGGGAAGGGCGGTTTGATGCTAGGCTATCAATGAATTATCTGAAATTCTTTTTAGTTGTACGTTTTTAGATTAATTGAGTGATTAAGTGGATGATGAATTTAGTGAATGACTTCATACTTTGTAATGAATGAACATTTCTTTTTGTTGCTAGGAAACCAAGCTCCACATGGCTCCTCCTGCTCATGTGTCGTCAGAGTTTGCTTCTGATAGTAAAAGGAATTTAAGCTCTAATATGGAAACAGTTAGGGGAAATTCTAGTGTATTGACAAATCCCCGTGGAAAAGGTTTGAGGTGCATAAAGTCTGAGGATTCTGTCCTAATGGACGATCCACACACAGGTCTGGATACTGAAGAGGACGTCGCAGTAAATATAAATGATTCTACAGATGGAACTGAGTATTCAAGTTCATTTGCTGACAGTGCATCTGGAAATGAGATTTGTTCTGGATTGAGCGATGCTGAAGTTCAGTCACAATTCTTTGCTGATGATGGGTTGGCTTCTGCGTTCGATGACTTTGCCATGTTCCCGATGAGGTTTGATTAGATTTTCTTCACAACAATTTTCTTATTTTTGTGATAGAAAGACTTGAAAGTTCGGAATATGTAGTACAAATCAAGTCATGCCCATTCTCTATGATTGCCATATTGGATTACTTATATTGTTTTCCACTATTTATTCTGATTTTGTACTAGACTAGTCATCTATTATTTTCAACTGTATATTACTCTGTTGATGGGTTCAAATCTTTTAGGAAAAAGAAACTCACTAATCACTGGAGGACTTATATACGGCCCCTTATGTGGCGATGTAAATGGGCTGAACTTAAAATAAAGGAATTTGGGTCTCAGGCAATCAAGTGTGACCGAGAAATTTTTGCACTTAATCAGAGAAAACATACGAGTTTGCATCAACATCCAGTAGAAGAATCTGGTTCAAGATCATTGCCATATACATTACAAGAGCAAAAACAAAAGGTCCTGAAAAGGAGGAAACGAGAAAGAGTTGAAGATAAAGTTGATATGAAGTCATATATGTCAAATCACAACCTTTTTTCATATCTTGGTAAATTCCACTTTTCCTTGCCTCAAGGAAATGTTTCTTTATTTCTTACTCCAGGCATCCTAATAACATTTTATGTCACGCATCTGACCTGTTGCAGGTGATAAGAGGTCATATCAAGATGGAACTTTGATAGCCGATGATTTATGTAACACAGGTAATAACCGTAATATTTTGCTTGCTTATGCCAGAAAAGCCCAACTAAGTGTAAGCTTCATAGTATGTAATGGCCTATACCTTTGTGTTCATCCTCGTCCTGAGTGTAGCTTTAAAATCTTTAGGATGTTGTACAAAATGTTGACTTAAAAGGAATGAATATGTGATTTGATGCAATGTGAACCAAACAGCATCAGCATAATACTGGTGCATCATCTTATAGGATTTACGCAAAATATCCAACTTGGTAGTGTTCTTAAATGTAGGTCAACTAAGGGTTTGTTTGAATTGGGGGTTGACAAAGGTCGGGCTGGGTTAGAATTACGAAAACCTTGTTTTGGAAGATCATAAAAGAGAGGGGTTGGGTTTAGAAAGGTTAGAGAAGGGTGAGATCTGAACTAACTTGGCTGAATCCCCAACACCCCGATTTGAAACTGTTCTTTCTTCCTCCATCTGTTGCCACTGCTGTGGGCCCTCTGTTTTTTCCGCTGTTCAGAGTCAAGCATAGTCAACAGCTTATTATAGATACTGTATTAAAGTGACTCATTGTTAAAATTGTTTTTGGTAGAATTATCTAATAATTATCACTTAAAAAAATTAATAATAATTATACACATGGGTAGAATGGTATTGGAAACATCTACACTTAATGTGTAACCACAATATGAAATTATAATATTAGCCTATATATAGTGCATCTGGTTAAATAGATCTGATATGAACATTTTAATCAAAAGTAATTAATTTACTTTTCATTTTCATAATCTTATTTTTAAAATAGTACAATAGGAAAGTATATTAAATTTGTTTAATATAATATAAATGTATCACCTATTTTCAATGTATATATCAACTTTTAGATTATTTATAGTTACCAAAGTTGATTGATTATTCTAAAAAAAGAATAAAACAAATTAAAAAAAAGTTGATTAATATGTTTTGAAGGCAACATCTCAAATGATACAAACTGTAATTTCAGAAATTGGGTAATATGAAAAGGCTTCAAGAAAAATTGGACTCTAGAAAGGTTGTTTAGAATTTAGTTGAATATATTTCTTAATAAAATTATATTAATATATATAATTTATGTATTTTGCATAAATTGAATAAAAAATCTTTGATATTACTATTCTATCACAGGTGTGTCATAATCAATTAACATAATATTTTATTTTTTAAAATATATATATAGATATAGATATAGATATAGATATAGATATAGATATATGTATAGAAGTTCAGTGGAGACGGCTTGTTATTTGGAGACCTAGAGTCCTAAATCCTGATTTGATCATCAATTTACAATTGATTCAACGGCAGTGATTAAGATTACACTATCGCATAACAGTTATGCACCTGGTTACCATTTACAATCACAATATGCATTCTTTCAAAATAAAAAACATTCACTTTATGCAGGACGTTTTTTTTATAAAAAATTTAATATTATTTGACTCACTTGTACTAAATAAATTATTCATGTTTTCAAGTTTATAAAAATCCTTGTTGTACTTCTTTTTATTATAGAATGAAAATTTTAAAAATTAAAATCTATAAAATAAAATAGATTACTAGTACTTTGTAGTCTATTTTTTAGTTAATATAAATTGTATGTTGTTATTAAAATAATTTTTTTGTTATTTTTTCAGTTTCGTTAATGAGAGACTAGACATTTAAATACAAATTATGTATATAACAATTGGATATTATTAATTTATTATTATTTTATTATTCTTCTTAATATAATTTTTATTATTTGTATTTTAGTGTAATATGGAATGAAATAATTATAATATAAAGTTTTCAAATAAATGTACAGTACTTGTCAAAAACTTTTTTGTATGTTCTGCTTGATATTATCTCTTCGTATAATTTTTGCTAAGTACACTAAAAATGTAAGAATATGATGTGAATTATGAAAAAGAAAAGTATGCAAACACTTAATATTTATTATGCATTTTATCGGTGTACTGCAACCAAAAGTGTGTTCTTACTTTTTTGACCACTGTACAATAAATGTTATGCACTTTATACAATATTAAGTGTTGCAAGATGATGAACAAAGAACTCTAAAATTTATAGTTTTGCATCTTTTTCTCTTGATCTCAAATGAAGCATCTGCAATAAATAATGGTGGTTCAGTACAATGTACAATCTAAATTGCTCAACTATTTTAAGTACGTAATATGGGTTTTGTTATTTTATATTAGTTATTTAAAATACAGTATATTTTAGTTTTAAAAAAAGAAGATGCAGTATATTATCCTTTATTATTAAGACATTACAAAACTGTTTTGTTAATATTAGCCGCATGATAAAAATCTGATCTAAAGGCTATAATGTACGCGTGGTCTCTAAATAATGTTGGTCTCCACTGAACCCAACTATATATATATATATATATAAACATTTTATGTTTTGGTTTTTAATTTTTTTTTCAACCTTTGCTTATCTATACCTCGGTGGAACACTCAACCCTTGCGAATAGAAAAGGTAATTCAACCCAACCAGACCTTTCCCTTACCCTTAACTGACTCAACCCCCATTGCCTCCTCGACCCCCAATCAAAACAGACCCTAAGTGTAACCTTTTTAGGACGTAATGGTCTACCACCTCGTTGTTCATCCTCGTCCTTGGTGCAGCCTTAAAATCTCTGGGATGTTGCACTAGAGTTGGCTTTATCTAATTTAAAGGAACAAATATGTGACTTGATGCAATGTGAACCAAACAGATTAGCATGATGATGGTGTTCAGGATGTTGCACTAGAGTTGACTTCATCTAATTGAAATGAACAAATATGTGACTTGATGCAATGTGAACCAAACACTACCAGCATAATGATGGTACCGCATCTTACAGGATTGGCGCGAAACATCCAACTGGTAGTGTACCTTAAATGTAGGTCAAGGTAGAATTCAATTTTAAAATATCCTTGTTAACAGGAGTAAATCTGATCTATCTTGTCATCAGTAAGATCCAAATATGAGTTTTTCATGTTATAGTGTTTAAGGTTGAAAATATCACTAAAACATTAAAAAATATCTCTTCTTATTATTAGTGTGTGTAGCTTTTAGTACACCAATTTTTGCAATGCAAACTCTTCTGTTTTTCCTTTTAAGTTATAACTTAATAGATATTTAGAAATAAGATCGTGGAGCTATAACAGAACAGCGGCGCCTTCTCTTGGAGTACAGGGCTAGGTGTAATACGAAATAGATTTTTAGGTCGATTTCCCCCCCTTTTTAATTCAATAATTATGGTTTAATTATTCTGTGTATTTAATTATGATTTTTCACACTGTTCGCATCCGGCATCCACATAAATTTAAAACTAAAAGGCCTTTCTTTTCCAGCAGAATGATGTGTACATATCTTTCTACGCTGTCTTTGCAGTTTTTGTTGAAATGTGTTTTATCTTGAATCTTATATAAAGACGTTTATATGGTTTGGTTGTACACACTATGTACACTCATCACGTCTGACTCTATGTGGTTGCACATTCATGTTACATCATATGAGGGGAGATACAAGCCTACACTTTACCTGTTTAATTATTGTATCCTCATGCTGCTTCTTTTGAATCTTAACTGTGATTTTTGTGGTCGCAGAGGGAACTACAACTGGCAAGGATGAGTTTGGCGTTAATAATGATTGGTCATTCCTTGAAGATAAAGATACTTACTTGGAACAGGTATTTCAGAAGATTGAAGTAGTGCATTCTCGAGTACAAAAGCTGAAGTCTCAACTTGATGTGATTATGTCAAAAAATGCTGCGAAGTTCTCATCTTCAGAAAATTTGAACCATCTTGTTCCTTGTGATGTGCAAACAAGCTCTGTACGAAGTCCTACTTTTTCGGCTTGCAACGGAGATACAGCGTTAATGGGAGGTCTATATGATCCAATTCACAGTATATCCGAATATGATCTGGGAGACTTAATGTTGCCTGATAGTGCAGTTTCAAGTTTTGGAGAGGCTATACATATTCCGGATATAATAGAAAGCACTGTAGGAATGTTATCTTCTGTTGATGTCACTCAACATTATTCACAGATGGGAGATTCGGGTGAAGATGTAAGCCTTCTTATAGTACTTAATATTTCTTCGGATGTCTGTCTATGTACTTTGTGAGTATTACTAATAACTAGCTTATAACGTGAGCAATGCACGTGTATCTTTTAATATATATTTATTTGTTTTCATGTTTTATTTTTTTGTTTTTATTTTTCCAAAAGTCTTATTTAAATTTATTTAATCTCATGTGTAGAAAAAATATTTAATTGTTAATCTTATTTATTGGTTATTGTATTTTCCTTTTCAAATGCATGCATATGTATAAAAATTGTATAATATTATTATTAGATATTTGTTCGTATGTATCTTTAATTGGATAGAAGTAATGTATGTTACTCTTCGTTAGTTTAACCACATCATGCAATAATAACTCCCTTGAGCTAATTGTGTATATGATATAGTTTCTGGGTTGCCCCATAATTCAGTTCTTTAAATGTCAAGTATGCAGGCGGGGGAAGTGAGGATTCCAAGCTTTTACCTTAAGCCATGAATCTTTCTTTCTTTGTATGTTTATCTGTTTATATTGTGAGTTTATGCATGTATCAACATAATGACTTGTGTAATGAAATGTAATTAATCTATTAACAGTTTGACAGACAACCCTTTGAAAAACAGAGAAATCTCATATTAGGTGTAACGTGTTCAAAAGCTCATGGGTTGCGTTTTACTAATATGTGTTACTGGAATTATTTATATAGAACCTAGTGTTAGTTTTCATTTGAACTGATCGTATGCAGATTGTGGATAACATCCCACTACATAACCAAGCAGCTGAAGCTGATGAGGCATACACTTCCATCACGAGCAAGAATCAGCAATCCAAAGGCACACTGAAGCAACAAGAGCCTGTGAAAATTAAGATTGAAGAAAGTAACATTAATCCAGTCCTTCCAGCATCAGGTGCTAATATTGTGTCAGAAGCTGCCATGTCCAAGGAGCAATTAACTCTGAAATCACAATTACCCTCAGATTTCCATTTTCCTAAAACTAAAAGAAAAAGAGGAGAGCGTAAAGCTGGTATGGGGAATTGGAGCCGTCAATGCCAAGGTGATCCTGGTAACTAGTGAGCAACTTCGGTAGACCTGATTTTGATCTTACAAATCTTTAACACATGAACTTACAGAGACTAGACAGGTATCCCGAGCCGGAGAGCCTTCCTTGCTCATTGTATGCTTCATTAAAGATGTAATGTATGTGTGGTTAAAGTCCACAAATGTGCGGGGATGGCTGGTGTAACATTTGTTCTCCCCTAATCATTTGGTCATTAGAGTCTTTCGAGGATATGATGTATCAAGCATCATCAGGATCTTTTAATTTATCTTCTCTGTTTCTCCTTCATTCTTTTCTTCTTTTTTTTTTGGAAAAAAAACTCAAATGAATTGCTTTGTGAATTTCAGAGAGACCTCCCAAAGGTCTTTGCATAAACTTACCTCTTTAGTCCCTACTTTTGAGAAATATGTTAGATTTGTTTGATTTTAGTTCATTACATTGACTTGTACTAAGATATTTGCAGGGAAAGAGTCATTCATGTAAGAAAGATTCTTCTTGTGGTTGAGGTAATTTTGCTAGATATTATAGCCTGCAAGGGAGATTTGAAACTCTTTGCGGGGAAAATTGTTGCTTTTATGTAACTATGTAGAAGATTACTTTTATAAAGAGGATAGAGGGCTTGAAGGCGAATTTGGTTGATATACTAAAGTTTAAAGATTTTATAGTTCATGTAATGCTAGAGAGAGCGTAGAGGTTTCAAATTGTTCTCAAATGACGAGGTGTTTTGACATGTCAGTCATGGCATTTTTGAACTGACTCTACTTGTGTGAAGTGGCTCTTCCTCTACTTGTAATCTTGTATGTAAATGTAGGGGTCCATCACATTGAATAAAATCCTAGGAAATAAAATTACGTCACGGGACATTTGACATGCATCTTGGGAACCATTTGAGACTTTAGCATTTTCCTAAAACATGTTTTGTAGTTCCAGTTCTCAACGGACAAGTATAGAAAATAACAAGGCAAAGAACACTAAACCAAGGCTTCAGGCCGACCAAACCAGTACATTGAACCAGGACTATCTAGGTAGGAACTTTACTACATATAAACAAACTAGTAACATAGATGACTAAGCTAAGGCCACCAAGAGCAAGATGTCTGTCGGACGTATAGGATGACTTTGGTGGAAACGTGCGGTACCTCCTCAAGTTGCTCTAGACATAACTTCATAAAATAGGAAATATAAGTAAAGATAAAATATGCTTACATTTTATCTTACTAACCTTATTATTCTCACATCGTTCTTCATCATTGTTCGGTTTGATCCCGAAAACACAATCAAGATCGGTGACGCATATTTTATGAATCATGAGCAGTTGGATAGATTAGCATGCATGACAGGAAAAAAGGATATGCATAATTGTCCAAATTGATATCTCCATCACACATGCCCATAATCATATCAAAGGGTAGGAAAGGAGCATGAGTAATTAGTAACAAACCTATCTAAATCACTTTTAAAACATCTTAGCAAAGACAACATGTTATGGAACTCAAACTTGTCAAGCTCTGGTGGGGTTTGGATTCAAATTTCAAACAATGGCTCTATTCTTTTCAAGTGTTTGTACTATTAACACCCTTTATACAACCAATTTGTATATTGCCTTTTTATCCTTTGGTTTCAATTGTACCATCTACTTATCTATTGCAGCTTTTAATTTGTTTGCCATGCAAATGCAATATATTTTGACATCATCTTGCACATTGATGCCACTCTGGTACATATATAATGATCATACACCACCCGTGTGTGTAATTATACATTGTTCTTCACCTAATGGAATGTAAGTTAGGCCTGTGTGACTCTACCTTGTAAATTGTAACATACATTTGTAGAATTTTAGCCATTTAGTCAGATCCCCGATGAATTAGTGAATCCTGAAGGTATCCGAAATTTGTTTCCAAAATTCTTTCCAAATGATTTGGCTGCCAAATGTCGAATTACAATTTAAATATGCATATGTATATACGCCGGATCCCATCATTTTAATAGGAAAGTTATCAATTATACAAACATGATTTAATTGTACGATGATGGTCCGAGTTATAATTTTTTTGCATAAAAATGGCCAACATATAATATTGAGCACCCGTATGGCTTAACTTTAATATTTTAGCCGCCCAATTGCATTCCGTCAAGTTTCAGTAACAGACGTTAGTTTTATTTTTAATTAAAATATGTTTCGGGGATAAAATGGTAAAATCAGAAAAAAGTAATACCCTATATCCCTTCAATTATTGTATACGTTATCATTTAGTCTCCCTCTAAAAAAAATTCTTCATTTCCCCTTTTTCCCTAATCACGTTAAAACCATGTGTTGTGCTCAAAATCTCACATGAGTTAGATTTAAGGTCCATAAGTAATATAGGCCCAATTTGGATGAACTTGGTAAGGTTTGTATGGATGAAGGTACATCGTCATAGTACCAAGGTTCGGGGTAAGCCAAGCTGAAGGGTAAGAGTAAGCAAAGGTTCAGGTTCTAGGTAAGCAGAGTTTCAGGTTCAGGGTAGGCCGAGGTGCAGGTTCAGAGTCGTCTACCCCTCCACTGGACAGAATTGGAGTTGGATGATAATTCTACTTCCTATTTTCTAGGAATGCGTGATTATCCCTAAAATAAAGGCGTTTATCATATATAAACCGTTAGGGTTGGATAATTACAACAAGAAATGGATTTATATCAATATATTCGGATAATTATCAATTAAATTGAAGATTTAGGGTTTCTAGAGGTGTACTTGGGTAAGAACACTTGGAAGCTCAGCATAAGGTATTTGGATAAGTCAAAACTCTGGGATGGATTATCTTGAGATGACTTAATTGGCAAGAAATGAGAGGTTTAACCTAATAGAACTACACGGGGCTTGATTCCCATAAATAGGATTTGTAGGCACTTGACAAAAGGATTCAGATTTTCACTCTCTACATGCATAAGGCTCGTGTAATCTTTGTGATACATATTCCGGTGAATTGGCTAGCCGAGTAGGATTTACTCTGCCTTTTTCATCCGGTGGTTTTGTCAACTCAGCCCATAAACGTTACTTTATTTCTATATTCCGGTAATAAGCTTCAACTGCCCAACTGTGAACCTGAAGCTCTGTCCGACAACCAAGGATGCATTCTACGGATATTCCAGCGGGATTCTCTCAATTGTGTTGTACCAAATTTCTCTCACAACATAAGTGGCGCTAAAAGGAGGGGAACTCCATCAAAATCTTGAGAGAGAAAGGATGTCAGATGATTCCGGTAACACGCAAATGCCAGCCAACGGCGAAGATGGTCGTGGAAAGGGTCCTCAAGGCGAGGTTACGAACAAGGATATTCTTGATCACCTTAAGAAAATTGGCGAAGGGGTTGATTCCTTGGAGAGAAGGTCTGAAAAGATGAAAAAATGGCAAAAAAAACAAAGGTCCTCGGGAAAATGCTCTAAGGCACCAAAAGTTACACCAATTCGGTTGGATTTTGGCAGTGATGAAGAAGGACCTGAGAAGGAGAAGACTAAAAATACTTTTTCTGATGTTGAGACTGATCAGAGTAATCCAGACTGGGACTCTGAAGCTGAAGCTAAGGACAAGGAGGACCCTGAACCTTCATCTACGAGGAGTGTGAGCGTGTTCGATCGAATGGGGAAGAAACTCACAAATATTGATTTAAGGCATAGGCTTTCTGAGACAACGCAGAAAGCCCCCAAGAAGGTGCAAAGTAAAAAATCACACTCCAAGGGGTCGAGGAGTCAAAAGGAGAAATCTCACTCTAAACCTGAGGATGAACACAGCTCTAGCTCGTCCTATAAGGCTGATGATAGCCCTGGTGGAAGTTCCACTAACGCAGAAGATACTGATGACACCTCCAAGTCAGCTGAAGGTGAAGGGGAGTATAAGGTGAAGGATCTTAGGAAAGTCCTTGAGAAAATTATGGCCGAGAAGGGTCCACAGTCAAGGCTAACTGTAGGTTCACCTTTCACTAAGAAAGTACGAGATTCACCCCTACCCCGTAGCTACAAGGGAACTGGAGACTTAAAGTTCGATGGGACTGCTGACCCCGTGGAGTTTCTTAGTCGTTTTAATACGGAGATGGAAGTTTATCAGATCCAGGATCGCACTAAATGTCGCATACTGGCTGCAACTCTGAGGGATAGCGTTCACTAGTGGTTTAAGAGGCTTCCTACTAATTCTATAAAGTCTTGGAGGCAAATGGGTGAGATGTTCGTAACTCAATTTAGAGATTCAGTGACATTTGCACCTCTGGCTAACACGCTTGCAAACATTAAGCAACGTGATAATGAAACTTTGATTGAGTATTTTAAGAGGTTCAATGCTGAGGTTCCAAGGGTGAGGAAGACCACTGATGAGACCTACAAAAATTTCTTGATAGCTGGTGTCCAGCCGGGGACAGAATTCTGGAAGGAGCTTCAGAGTAAGGAGCCAAACACGTTGGCTGATTTTTATGCAAAGGCAGAAAGGCATAAGGTCGTGGAACAGTCCCTGGAAAATTTGAAGAAGGATAATGCTTCACAGGATTGGAATAGGAATAAAAGGAATAGGTCATACAGCCCGAAGGGAAGAAATTACAGCAAGCAGACAACCTACCCTGGAGCTTCAGCCGACAACAGGGAAGCTAGCAGGGAGGTGAAGACTGCACCTCTTTCAATAAATGCTACAAACTCAAAGAAGACAGTGGAGTATAAATACCCACCTTTGAAAGGTAACTGGAGGTACTCGGAATACACTCCTTTGGCTGCTCCTATTGAGCATATATTTGAAGTTGGTGATAAAACAAGGATGTTTAGGAAGCCATCTCGAACGGGACCTCCCGGGAGGAAGGATTTGGCTAGATATTGTGCTTTTCATGATGCTAATGGACATGAAACTGCTGATTGTCGACACCTGAAGAATCATATTGAAGACCTAATTAGAAAAGGGTTTCTCACAGAGTTTGTGGCCCATGAGGCGAAGAAATATAAGGATGACAAGTCCAAGAGAGGTGAAGACAAGTCTACACCTGAACGTACTACCAGGGCTGGTAGTATCCACACAATCATTGGTGGACCATATATTGGAGGCTTTAGCTGGAATGCGATGAGAAACTACGCCCGTGAGGCTAGGGGAAGTCCCCTTACAAATGTTTATCATTTGGCCGATAGGCCCCCGAAGCTCTTTAGAGGTGAAGCTGCAGATATAACTTTCACAGAAGATGATGCTAGGCATGTGCATCACCCTCACAATGATGCCTTGGTGGTGACTATCACTATTGGAGAGCTCAATGTCCACCGAGTTCTTGTGGATAATGGAAGTTCTTGCAATATACTGGCTTACAACACTTATCAGAAAATGGGATTTGCGGACAAGGAGATGTCCCCGGCTTATAATGATTTATACGGATTTACTGGCGGACCAGTACAAGTACTTACTGACTGAGAAATGCATGTAAGTGTGGATTCACGTATCTGGGTCTTAGCCTGAAGCTATGGTTATACCTACGAGTAACCTTAACATGGCAATTTCAAAGGATGAAGGCATTCACGCAAAATAAAGGAAAGAAACGATGAAAATAAAAGATGAAAAACCAAAGTTATGGTTACATCTTGCGAGACATTCGGAGGTGTCCACACCCTAATCCCAAAATAAAGGTTTAAGGCGCAAGCACCTGAAATGTTATCAAAATGAACCATCAAAGTTAACCCATTTAAGGGCGCAAATGTTCAGGTAAAACTTATAAATGAAGCAAGAACTATGGAGCAGTGCTGTCAGGGGTAACCTCAAGAGTGGTCTTGTCTGGAGCAGGTTTGGACATCTCGGCATCAGCTTCAGGGTTGGTCTCATCTGCAGGGACCTGCATCTCAATATTTGGTCCACTCTGACCCACATCCACCTGTTTCGCAGCCACAACTTCTGTCTTCTTGATGTCCTCCACCATCCTTACAGCGTCTTCTCCTAAAAAGGACCAATCCAGAGTGGGGAATTTATCATAGGTGGACTTAACATAGTCGTTGATCCCGCGCTTATATCCGGCCTTGAATTTCTCTCGCTTTGCCTCTCCTCGAGTTGACCTTTCCATGACAATGATGGTGTTAAGGGAATCCACCTTCTGCTCCAACGTATGAACCTGTTTAGCATGAGAAGCTGCCAATGTATCTTTCTCTGTATCAAGATTGACAATAGCGGTGTTGAGCTGGTCACGTTCCTTAAGCAGCTTAGTCTCTGAACTCTTCAGCTTTCGGTTAGCTTCCACAAGCTTCTTTCTCTCGTCATCTCTGTCCTTCAAGGTGGCTCTCAATTACGTCACCTCCTCATTCAGTTTCTGGTCACCCCTGGCCACAGTAACAATCTCCTCACCCCGCTTCAGAGTATGGAAAAAGCTCTGTGCCTCACACAGGGTGATAGCGCGAGCAGCCTCGGACATGCTCATTTTATCCCATTCAGAAATAGCTTCTACGGGAATCTGGTTTCCAGCCATCATGAAGAATTTGTTGATAAGTGGATTGGAGATCTCGTTGGTAGCTGTGGATGTAGATTTGAGTTTCTTATTGAGACGGGAACCTGAAGCTCGTGCTGAATCAATAGAAGCCGGTGGCAGCTTTCTTTTGGAGGAGTTGGTGGACTTATCCTGGGATGCTGAGGTGACCTTGATCTTTGAGATAGGTGTAGCTTCAATGGGAATGAGTTCCTTGTCCTCATCTCCAAACAAGTCATCGTAGCTAGCTGATTGGTTGATAAATGATGGCACACCGGAAGCCATAACTGCAAGAGGAAGTGGTGTTAGTTACGAAAACAATTATATGTTCAAAAGTAAAGTGTATGATAAGCAAGTATGGATTGATATAATCAAGAGCATATGATGCATATATAAAGAATTAAGATAGGTTTCAATGCAAGGGACCTAGTCTTTTAGAAGCCTCAGCTTCGGTCTCTTCGGCTGTAGCTGAGGTGAAGGTTCCTTCACAAACAAAACCACATTTCCGGAGATTTTCTGAAGTCAGCAAGCTAGCACCATCTCCTAGCCCCGCTGACAATCTCAATGCTTCTCTTGCGCGTTCTAGTGATTGGCCTTTAAGAGGGGTTTTGCTTGGAATTTTGGGAGAGTTATTAAAGTCGATTCTATAAGAAGGGCAGTCATAGCAGTAGAGGAATTGCTGCAACCAGTCCGTCATTCCCCTTTTATTTCCCTTAATGCATTGGCCCTTGTGCACGCTCCAAGCAGTCAAATAAAAAAAAGCACGTATTCTTGCCTGTCTATTTGAGTTGATAGAAGAATCCTAATTCTCTAGCTGACATTTTCTTCTCAAATTCCCGGTCATAGAGAATGTACATGCACATGGCCATTCTATAGGAATTGGGTGTAAGCTGAAGTGGAGCAATGTCATAAAGCTGAAGAATATCATGGATGAAAGGGTGCAGAGGTATTGATATCCCCATCCTGAAGAAAGTGGCGGAAAACACTGCTGATGGTAAGGCTTGGTCAGGTTCAAACATGTCAAAGTGATGACATCTTTCCCCAGGGGAAGGAACCACCAACCGACAGTCAGGTTGACATTTCTGGAGTAAGATTTTCAGTCTGTTGGAATTCATGGATGTGTCCAATTCCTCGCAAGTAGGAATAGATTTTTGGGTTTTGGGTAGTTCGTCTCTTCAACAGAGGTTTCCACCTCTACCTCATACATAGCTTTTGGGTTGGGATCATTTTTGATTCTATCAGGGGAAGCCTTCTGGATAGGGATATAATATTTGGACTGGGCTGAAACTTCAGTTTCCTGACTTGGTGTGTGTTCAGAGGAAGCTTGGTGAATAAGGGCATGCTTGGTATCTTTAATTCTGTGGGAATATAGATTGGTTTTGACGGCAACAATGGCTCTTTCTGAGATCAAAACTTTGACCTTTGAGCGAGTCCTAGTACTCACGACATGAGTGACCTGAAGCTCTGAGGGTGATGGAGTTTTAAGTGGAGATGAGTCAGAGTTTATGAGATCGATGAGGGGCTGGACCTCATGAGCTGTAGAGTGCTGAAAGCTGGCTTCGGATGATCCACCGGACATCTGCAAAAGATGGGGTAGAGTGAGCAAGCCGCCAACATATCCTTTGTCAAAGGGGTTTTAAAGGCTGGATAGGCTATAAGGCTTGTAAAAGGTATCTACAGATGGAAGTAGTGAAGGGTCATTTGGGACTTGCGTCAAACAGATGGCAGGGTCTCAAGGTTTAAAGTCATGGTTGTAATAGGTTCGCCTTTTTGAATAACTCTAAACTAGAGGGAGAGGAAGAGTTTTAGAGGTTTACTCCTCAGGAGGGTCTAACCCTGAAGCTTGAAAGGAGGTTTAATAAACGACTTACTTAATTAAGTTCTGTTAGCCAAGGGGAACACATGCAATGGTATATGGAATCAATCATGGCATAATATTGATCGACAATGTGCAATTAAACTACTGGGGAGTTGAATTGATGCAAATGATTAGATCTACAGAGAGGCATGTGAACATGCTATGAGATATCCGCCGATTAAGGGCTTCATCGGTTGAATTTAAGTTTTATATTTGATTTTAGGGATTAGTTGGTTTAAGTGTGGATCATAGAGTATGTGTAGCATGCAGTTTACAATTAAGAAGTAGGATGGGCGATTTCATGGATAAGTGTGTGTGTGAACATGTATGTGTGTATATGCGCATATATACATATGAGGAAGAAAACATATAAGGGTCGCATGCATGGACATATAATGATACAAAAGAGTGAAAAGGGCTGGGTTTGTACCTTTGATAGTGTTGAGGATAGAGGCTCGCTGGAAACGGAGGACTTCGTCGGAGGATGTGAATCGCCGTGGAAAGCTTCAAGACGAGGGAGAGTAGAGAGAGTGTGTTGGAAAATAAAAATAAGAAAAATGAAGAGGTGGGTATGTTTAAGTATATGGAAGGATAGGGAGCAATCAAGACATGTGGCATCGTCTGGTTGGATAAAAAATAGAAAAAGAAGGATTGATTACTCTTACCCCAAGAAGAAGTGGAAGAGGTTTGAGGTTAGATATTCATTCGAATTCTATTTAGATAATAACTTGAAATTAAGGATGTGTGTGTGGTTTTCTCCTATCCGCGTTTAAAATGACCGAGATTTTTGGGAGAAAAAAGGAAAAATATTTATTTGAAATATTATGGTCTTAGGAGTTCAGCTGCAAGTTCGCAGGTGGTTCTAATGAATAGGTATTGGTGTTCAAGGAAAAATAAGAGTTTTGATCACTTGAATCTTTTGCTTTTAATAAGGAGATTGTTCATCCGAGAACCGGAGTTCAGAATCGAAAGATATATCTGTGGATGGAGGTTTATGTCGAAATGAGCTGCTGAGTGTGAGGATCAGGTTCCTTTTATATTCAATACTGCAAGGAACTGGGGGTAGTTGTTGTGCCCAAAATCTCACATGGGTTAGATTTAAGGCCCATAAGTAATATAGGCCCAATTTGGATAGACTTGGTAATGTTTGTATGGATGAAGGTACAACTTCATAGTACCAAGGTTCGGGGTAAGCCAAGCTGAAGGGTAAGAGTAAGCAAGGGTTTAGGTTCTGGGTAAACAGAGGTTCAGGTTCAGGGTAGGCCGAGGTGCAGGTTCAGAGTCGTCTACCCCTCCACTGGACAAAATTGGAGTTGGATGATAATTCTACTTCCTATTTTCTAGGAATGCGTGATTATCCCTAAAATAAAGGCGTTTATCATATATAAACTGTCAGGGGTTGGATAATTACAACAAGAAATGGATTTATATCATTTTATTCGGATAATTATCAATTAAATAAAGGATTTAGGGTTTCTAGAGGTGTACTTGGGTAAGAACACTTGGAAACTCAGCATAAGGTATTTGGATAAGTCAAAACTCTGGGATGGATTATCTCGAGATGACTTAATTGGCAAGAAAGGAGAGGTTTAACCTAATAGAACTACAAGGGGTTTGATTCCTATAAATAGGATATGTAGGCACTTGAAAAAAGGATTCGGATTTTCACTCTCTACACACATAAGGCTCGTGTACTCTTTGTGATACATATTCTGGTGAATTGACTGGCTGAGTAGGATTTACTCTGCCTTTTTCATCCAGTGGTTTTGTCAACTCAGCCCATAAACGTTACTTTATTTCTATATTCCGGTAATAAGCTTCAGCTGCCCAACTGCGAACCTGAAGCTCTGTCCGACAACCAAGGACGCATTCTACTGATATTCCAGTGGGATTCTCTCAATTGTGTTGTAACAAATTTCTCTCACAACACCATGACCTAAGCGAATCTCAAACTGTGATTAAATTGAAGAGAAGATGACTTCGAAAATCAGATCCAAAGAAGATCTTAACAAGTACAAGGAGTATAAAGAATAACATACCTCGGGATCCATCAACCCACCTTAAAAATTCACAACCACAACTTCCTAAAACACAACTAAGAAATCTTCGACCCGTATTGACATCAGTTTGAGCAGTTGTCTCCACATCCCAATTCCCACACTCTAAGACATAATTTATGTGTAACAATCTTCTTTGTATACAAAGGAGTTCAATTTTACCTTTTAAAGCTTAGGATTTGGTAATAGACAATTGGAGATATATGTACATGCATGTAAGTAGAAAAATAGCCGTTAAAAATTGAAATTCCAACTTTACCCCTCTACCACTAACGTCCGTTACTGAAACTTGACGAAATGCAATCGGATGGCTAAAATATTAAATTTAAGCCATGCGGGTGCTCAATATTATATGTTGGCCATTTTTATGCAAAAAAATTATACCTCATGCCATCATCGTGCAATTAAGTCTACAAACATTTGGTAACAAATTTGGGATATTTTTTGGGATCTCTAGGCCCTGCTCCCGAGATTTTTAAAGGAAAAGATGTAAGTGACGAGTGAGTAAAGTACTTGTATCCCATTTTTGGGATAAAAGTTTTGGAGTGAAATTGGGCTTACTTTGTATTCATTTTTACTTTTTTTTGTCCCTATTAAAAACTCTGGAGCACAAACATAAATGAAAGTGAAATTATTTTACTTACATTTCACTTATTTCCTCCCCTATTAAAAACTCGGGAACAAGGTGCTAGCATTTTTCTTAAATGAATGAAATGTTTTAGAAGAAAGTGTAAAAATTAATGAAATGATTTAGAAGTATGTAGGAGCAGTATAGTAAGAAAGGTATGAAAATAAAGAGAGAAAAAGAATGGACTTGACCCATATAATTTATTGATGGGTCTGTAGTCTATATGTTCTTTTTTGACCTCAAAAATAGTTTTTATGAGTGTTTTTGACCAAACGATTAAATTGCCTAATAAGTTAAAATTAATTTTTAAATCTAATTTTCAATAAACTCTAATATAGTCTATATGTTCTTTTTTGACCTCAAAAATAGTTTTTATGAGTGTTTTTGACCAAACGATTAAATTGCCTAATAAGTTAAAATTAATTTTTAAATCTAATTTTCAATAAACTCTAATATAAATTTTTCTCACAATAATTTAATATGCCCTATATTAACAACAATAATACCAAACTAATTCTCAAGTCATCAGATTTTTTTATTGGCCACTGTCAAGGGATCATTCATATCTATACTCTTTATTAATAACGAAAACAATGTGAAAATGGTGCGCGGTACCAAAAGTATCAAAGTACCAAATTTGGTTATCACGATACCTGAGTTCGATTTCTCGCAACTACGTACAAGATTTATTAATTTAAATTATTTAGCTTAATTCAGGTTCGATTCCTTACAACTACGTTATTATACAAGATTTATTTATTTACTTTAATTTCATTAATTTCATTCAAAGTTCAATTGTCTACAACTTCTATACTCTTTATTAATAAATAAAATAATGTTAAAATATCGTGCGGTACCAAATTCAAGATTAATTGCCTATAACCACATAATTAAATAGTATTTATTTATTATATATTTCTATCATTCAAATATCTATAAGTACATTTTTTAATAATTTTTTTAATAATTAAAATTAATATTAATAAGCAAAACAATGTGAAAATTGTGCACAGTACCAAAGTATCAAATTTGATAATCACGAAATCCGGGTTCGATTCCTTGCAACTACGTAATTATACAAGATTTATTTACTTTAAATTCTTTAACTTCATCCAGGGTTCGATTCTTTGCAACTACGTAATTATACAAGATTTATTTATTTACTTTAAATTTATTAGCTACATCTAGGGTTCGATTCCTTGCAGCTAATCATACAAGATTTATTTACTTTAATTTCTTTAGTTTTACAAACGGATCGATTATCTATAATGACATAATTAAATAGTGATTTATTTATTATATATTTTATCATTCAATTCTCGACAAATATATTTTTTAAAAATATTTATCAATATTATTATGTTGATGTCGACTCATGCTCGACCCGTGCTTGGCACGAGTTATCAGCTAGTATATATAATAATGATAGGATATCGAATTAATTTTCAAAACAAATACCAAATGTCACATCTGATTGGCTATAATTTAATTAATAATAATAAATCTACTGCATTCATATAAATTTTACGAATAAAAACATTTCAAATTATTAAGTCAGACACATAATTTGGAAACAAATTTTAATATCTAATTTGATAACTTTAAAGCAAGTTCAACAACTTACTTATACGATGTTCTATGTCCAAATATAAGTAATATATCAAAAATTATCACTCCAACAATATGTTTTAGTAGTTACTTAAATCACCAGGACAATCATCTCATTACCTAAGTGTTAGGCTCAAGACATGTCTGAATACCACCATTAACAAGCCTAAGCTATGTGACTATGTCACACTACATGACCTAGTGAATTCTATCACTGGGATATAGTATAGGTCTCTCTATGTACTTGTCTTGCTCTCATGAACATTAGCTTGATCATGTATGCTCAGACTTATAATGAGCTTAATAGGTTTCTTGCAATCTAGAATGTATATAGGCCATTAAATAATTGTCCTGGTAGAAGTTCAGAAATGTTCATGCAGCAGGATAGAGATGAATAAGGCTCTGAAGAAATAAGTTGCAGAAATTTGTCTAAGGCATTATATAGCAAAGTCAGAAGAAAGCTATGTCGTGAAGTCACCAATATCCATGTCAAGAAGTGCTATATCGCATAGTCGATTTTGTACTATGTCGAGAAGTCCTCAAGACTCATGTCGTGAAGTGTTGAAGTCAGAAAAGTCAAAGATGCCTAGATCGTGAAGTCCTCAAATGGCTTATGTCGCATAGTCATCAAATGACCTATGTCGCATAGTCCTCAAATGGCTTATGTCGCATAGTTGTCAAATGACCTATGTCGCATAGTCATCAAATGGCTTATGTCGCAAAGTCTTCAAAGGCCATATCACGTAGTCTTCACAAGGGACATTGCGAAGTCGGGAATGAAGTGGAGTTCACGATATCAACACTTAGACGTTTACAACAAGACAAATCAAGGTACAAAACCAAGAATCAAAAGAGACAAATACTGAAGCATTTGTTCTGTCAAGGTGGTCCAAAGAACAGATGGCAAATCTACAGCTAAACTTGGAGAGAAAGATAAGAGACAAGCAGCTACAAAAACGGGAAAGACTCCGAAAAGCAGGTGGTCCTTCCTGACACAGTGAACTTCTTATGGCAGGACAAGTTGGACTTTCAGAAGGGGTAGCTGTGTAATATTGTGTGTGCCTAGTTTGTATAGGTTAATATATATATTGTGCACACACCATTGTAAGTAGTAAGAGAGATACACAAGGTTTTATTTCAAGCACTCTTTTCTCTGTAAGCAAGCAAGACACAAACTGTTCTTGTTTAGAAGCCAGAAATTCATTTGTGAATTTTTGGAAAGTTGTAGTATTTAATTTACTTAATACAAAGTAGATTAAAGTGATTGTGTGTGTTGTTTACTTTCTGCATATAACATAGCATAATCATATACAGTTTATATTGTGTTTCAAGAATCTAAAAATATATCAAACTATCCATTCACCCCCCCTCTGTCTAGTTTCTAGTAGTATTCATTTCTAACAAGTGGTATCAGAGCAGGCTGTTAACATACAAACAAAAAAAGATCAAGAATGAGTTCACAGAAACTAAGCAGTATCAAGATTCCTCCCTTCAACAAGGAGCACTACAGCTTATGGAAGAAGAAGATGTTACTGTTCATCAAAGCTTCTAATCCCATGTATTTTGACATACTAAAGCATGGTCCCTTTATTCCAATGATTGAGATTGGTGAAACAACAGTAGGCACTGAGATAATACCAGCAAGGCATGTTCCTAAAGACCCCTCAAAATACACTGATCCTGAAAAGGAGAAAATAGCACTGGATGGACATCTTCAACTTATCATCTATGAATCTATGGATTTCAACATGTATGGTACTGTTGCCCACTGCATTAGTGCAAAGAAAATGTGGGATCTCATAGAAGTGCTATGTGAAGGAACTCCTGAGGTAAGGAAGAACAAAAAGCAGATCCTGGTCTCACAGTATGAAGCATTCATGGCTCAACCAAAGGAGGGAATCACAGAAGTATTTGAGAGGTTCAACAAGCTGATAAATGAGCTCAAACTCTATGACAAACACTATGAGACAGAAGAGCTCAATATGAAGTTCTTACTAACTCTTCCAGATCACTTGGAACCAAAAATCTCTTCCCTTAAAGAAAGAGATCTAACAAAGATTGGTTTTGATGTGCTATATGGTGTTTTGAAGACATATGAGTTAGATCTGTTTCAAAAGAGATCTATTCAAGCAAAACAAGGATTAATGGCCAATACCTCTTGTGCCCTTATTGCTGATAATCTAGGTCAAAGAATGGAATCTCTAAAAGTCAGTCAAGTCAAGATTGAGGAACTGGAAAGTGATGACACTGGTGATGAAACTCAGGTTGTGTATGATTTACCTGAGAAGGATGAGTTCTACAGCATAGATGAGCTGGACAAGATGGAAAACAAATCTTTTGCCTATATGGCTAGGAGATATCCTAACATCAGGTTTAAGAGGAAGCAACCATTCATGTCTAAATTCAATAGTAGAAATGCTAGTGGTTCAGGTAGCTCAAACTCTTTCAACAAAGGAAAAGGGATTGCTGGTGCAACTAAGGGATGATACAAATCTGGGAGTGTGGATAGGTCCAAAATAAGATGCTACAACTGCAATGAACTTGGGCATTTTGCCACAGAGTGCAAAAAGCCTAAATAGGTCAAAAAGGATAAAGTATTCTTAGAGCTTGAAGCCAAGTATGAAGCTCTACTCAAGAAACAACAAGGCAAATCTTTTATTGCTGAGGGAAAGTGCTGGGATGACTCTGATGAAGAAGAAGAACAAGAGTACTCAAACTATGCCTTGATGGCATTTTCTGATGATGGTGACTCTTCAAGTCAGGTACCTATTCTTACTTCTCTTGATATGACTCCCTTTCAATACAAGCAGACTGTTGAAGACATGAGTACTGAAATGTTTAATATTCATACTAGCATGTTAGTTGCTAATGAAGAAATTGACAGGCTAACTGTTAAGAACCTTGAGCTTACAGAAAAGAATGAGGAACTTGAGTTAACTGTGGTGAGCCTTGATGGTTTGAATAAGGAGATTGAGTATCTCAAAAACAAAGTAATTTGTGCTGAACAAATAGAAAAGGCACTTAGAGAGCAAATTGCTGAAAATGAATTAAAGGTAAGAAGTTTCAAAAACTCATCTGAGCTTATTCAAACCTATCACAAGGAACACACTGAAGATTGCAAGGTTGGAGTTGGTTTTGACTATGAAAATGATAAAGGAAGGAAAAAGGCAAAGGGAAAAGGAAAAGAATCTTTTACAAACAAAAATGCCCCAACCATTCTGTCTAGTGTTGAAAAGCCCATCTTCAAAAAGAGTGTTGTTGAGTTTGATGAAGAACTATTGATCATCAAACAACAACTTCTTGAATAAGATGAGGCTGCTAAAGACACTTCTTCCTCTCCTGAATCTGTCAGTCAGAAAGAGACCAAAGACAACCTTGTCAAGAGTGCTAAAGTAAAGAAAGAAGTTGTTAAGAAAAAGAAACAAAAACAAGGGTAACAACTATGCTTATGTGCCAAATGCTCCCAGGAAACAATGTCAGAAATGCCTATCTGTTAATCATTTGACTCATAAGTGTAGTAAGCCTGAGATTGATGAAGTTGATAATCTGAGTAACCATTCTGCTAGCATAAATTCTAGTCATGATTCTTTATGTGGTAAGCCAAACTGCATGACATGCTATGTGACTGTGATTGCTAACTGTTTATCTCTTAAGCATAAACTTGACTTTGCACAATCCTGTGAATCACACACACATGTACACACTCACAGGACAGGATCCCCAATCAAGGGTGAGAGGGTGAAAACTTCATGTGAGCCTAAGAGTGTAAACTCCAAAGCCACAGAAAAAGTGAAGTCTCCTACTGTGAGGAATGCAATTTATGACAAAAGAATTGTTAACAAAAATGTTTCTAAATCAACTGGACCCTACCAAGTGTGGGTACCAAAAACAACTTAGTTACTTTGTGAATGCAGGGCAACAGGAATAAAAGAGTCATATGGATATTGGACAGTGGATGCTCAAGTCACATGACTGGTGATATAGCCCTGCTATCACATTTTGAGGAAAAGGCTGGCCCATCAGTAACCTTTGGAAATGACAACATTGGTTATACAATGGGATATGGCAGTGTTAAATCTGGAAATGTCATTATTGAAGATGTAGCATTTGTTGAAGGATTGAAGCATAATCTCTTGAGCATTGGACAATTTACCAACAGGGGTTTCAAAGTGGAATTTTGATGAAGATCATTGTTCAATCTCAAAAAGAGAAAGTGGTGAAGTTGTTCTAACTGGTGTGAAGAAAGGAAGCCTGTTTGTAGCTGATCTCAAGGCTGCAGACAAGGGAGAAATTTGTTGTTTCTACACTAAAGCCACAAATGAGGAATTCTGGCTATGGCACAAGAAACTGTCTCACTTGAATGTTCAGGCAATGAACTCTCTAACCAAGAGAGAACTCATCAGGGATTTGCCTGTCTTGGAGTTTGTGCAAGATGGAGCATGTGAAGCTTGTCAGAAAGGAAAGATTAAAAGATCAAGTCACAAGAACAAGTTGCTCAATACAAACTCAAAACCTCTGCAACTAATTCACATGGATTTATTTGGCCCTGTGAATGTAATGTCCCTTTCCAAAAAGAAATATGCTCTAGTGATGGTTGATGATTATTCAAGATATACTTGGGTGGAATTCCTATTTTCCAAGGATGAAGCACCTCAAGTCATAATAGAGCATATCAAGAGAGTTGATAGAGAAGCATAAAGCACTGGTTCCTCTGTAGTTGCTTTGAGAAGTGATAATGGGACTGAGTTCAGAAATTCAACATTGTATGAGTTTTGCAAAGATAAAGGAATTTCTCAATAATTCTCAGCTCCTAGAACACCTCAACAAAATGGAGTAGTTGAGAGAAAGAATAGAACTCTCATTGAAGCTGCAAGGACAATGCTGTTGGATGCAAAACTACCTACTAGCTTTTGGGCTGATGCTGTTAACACAGCATGCTATGTGCAAAATAGAACATTGATCAATAAGAAGTCTGGCAAAACTCCTTACTCATTGATGACTGGAAAAAGAGCATCCTTCAAGCATCTGCATGTTTTTGGAAGCAAGTGTTTTGTGATGAAGGATACCTCTGAGCATGTTGGAAAATTTGATGCAAAGGCATTTGAAGGTATCTTCATTGGATACTCTCTGGAAAGGACAGCATACAGGGTGTTTGTACCTGAGCAACACAAAGTCATGGAAAGCATAGATGTTACCTTTGATGACAAGAAAACTCATGGACTTAAAACAAGTGATCAAGACAGTGTGCCATTAAGATTTGAGAATCAAGGTTATCTTGAGGATTCTGAAAGTGAAGATGAACCACATGTTCAAACTATTCTAGAAAATGAAATTCTTGAAGTTGACAATCTTCTTCAAACACCTGTGCAAGGGTTCACAAACACAGGGGGAGAAGAAGAAAATGCATCTGTCAACCAAAATGAGCTTGGAACAGACCAAGGAAATGAACAGGGGCACACAAGGAAATGGGACAGAGCCCACACTAGGGATCAAATCATTGGAGATCCTGGTGAGGGAGTTAGAACAAGAAGGGCAACAATGAATACATGTCTGTATAGCTGCTTTCTGTCACAAGAGGAACCTAAAGTAGTTGAAGAAGCTTTGAAGATTTCTGATTGGATTGTTGCCATGCAAGAAGAATTGAATCAATTTGAGAAAAACAAAGTATGGGAACTAGTGCCACCTCAAAAAGGAAAGAATGTTATTGACACCAAATGGGTGTTCAGAAACAAAATGGATGAAGAAGGAGTGGTAATTAGAAACAAAGCAAGGATGGTTGCCAAAGGATACTGTCAGCAAGAAGGCATTGATTATGATGAGACATTTGCACCTGTAGCAAGACTGGAAGCCATCAGAATCTTCCTGGCTTTTGCAGCTCACTCAGACTTCAAGGTGTATCAAATGGATGTGAAAAGTGCATTTCTCAATGGTGATCTTGCTGAAGAAGTTTATGTGTCTCAACCACCTGGTTTTGAGAATGAAGACTTCCCAAACTTTGTGTATAGACTGCTCAAGGCACTCTATGGACTCAAACAGGCACCTAGAGCCTGGTATGAAACTCTATCTCAATTCCTTCTTGAGCATCAATTTACCAGGGGTACAATTGACAAAACCCTATTCTTCAAGAAGCATGGAAATGATATCATTCTTGTTCAAATTTATGTGGATGATATCATCTTTGGCTCTTCAAATGAAAAACTCTGTGAAAGGTTCTCTAAGTTGATGCAAAGCAAATATGAGATGAGTATGATGGGAGAATTAACCCACTTTCTAGGTTTTCAAGTACATCAAAGGGAGGATGGCATCTTCATAAACCAATCAAAGTATGTCAAAGATCTTTTAAAGAAATATGGTTTAGAAGAGTCATCTCCAGCAAAAACTCCTATGTCCACTGCAATCAAGCTTGATGAAGACAAGAAAGGCAAAAGAGTAGACATCAAGGTTTACAGAGGCATGGTTGGATCACTACTCTATCTCACAGCTAGCAGGCCTGATATCATGTTTGCCACATGCCTTTGTGCAAGGTTCCAGTCTGATCCCAAGGAATCTCACATGATGACTATCAAAAGGATTTTCAAATATCTGAAAGGGACTCCTAATCTTGGGCTATGGTATCCAAAGGGAACTGGTTTCAACCTGGTTGGTTACACAGATTCTGATTATGCTGGATGCAGAATTGACAGGAAGAGCACCTCTGGAAGCTGCCAATTCTTAGGTCAAAGGTTAGTGTCCTGGTTCAGTAAGAAACAACAGTCCACAACAACATCCACAGCTGAGGCTGAATATATTGCTGCTGGAAGTTGCTGTGCTCAACTGCTTTGGATTAGAAATCAACTCATGGATTATGGACTAGTGTTAGAACACATTCCTCTAATGTGTGATAATACTAGTGCAATATCCATAGTTGCCAATCCTGTTAATCATTCTACTACAAAGCACATTGAGATTAGGTACCATTTCATTAGGGAACATGCTGCAAATGGTACCATAGAAGTCTCTTATGTTCCAACTGAGAAACAATTAGCTGACATATTTACTAAACCTCTGAATGAAGCTGTCTTCAACAGACTTGTGAGTGAAATTGGAATGCTCAATCCTTCATTTAGTTGTTCTAAGTAAGTATGCTAGTTAATTGTTGCAGCAGTAAATTTTCACTGTATCTAAATGCTCTATTTATTTGGAGTGAAAATTAGCTGAGATATGATCTATAAATATTTCAGTATTTTACTGCATATTTTTTCAAAATCATATTTGGTTGTGGAGTTGTGAGCTTTTGAGACATCTCGATATAGATGATTTTGAGAGTTCACGACATAGTACAAATCAAACAGACTTATATCGCAAACTGTTAAAATTGTGAGACTTTGCGATATAGTTCATTTCATGAGTTTGCGACATAGTTCATTTTAATGACTTTGCGACTTAGAATAACTATATCGACAAGTCTCCATATTTGACAGAATTTTGATTTAAATTTATTTTATTTCAATTTTTAATTTAAGTCTGACAAAATCTTAAAATTTCAAAAAGAGAGTTTTAGACAGGGTATTTTCACTATATCGCAAAGTCATCCAAATTCTGATATCCTCAAGACTTTGCGACATAGTTCAATTCAGGACTCCGCGATATACTTTGCAAGACTTTGCAGTACATGCTATTTTTGACTTCGCGACATACAAATAGACTGTACAAATTCATAACTCCATATCGCAGTGTCTCTATCATATAAATACTCTTTTCTAACCGTTCACAACTTTTCATCTTGTCTATTGCTCTCAATTCTCAAACCTAGGCTTAAACTCTCTACTCTCTTCTTCACTCTCTCTTTTGAAATGGCACCCAAATCTCAAACAGCTCCCTCTTCAAACCCTTTAACCATTCCCAAAGAAACAAATCTTCTCACCATTCCCTCTGAGGATGAGGCTAACCCAAGGTACAAGTGTTTTGTACGGTTTTTGAACACTTCCTACCTACGCCAAGCCCTAACCCTGAACCCTACCTTGTATGTCGATGTGTTGGAAGGATTTTGGAGAACAGCGTTGGTTTCAACAATGGCTAGGGAAGATGGAACTTCATTCCAGGAGGTTAATTGTTCAATTGGAGGCAAACACTTCCAGTTTGGGGAAAAGGAAATCAATGAAGCTTTGGGGTTCAAGGTGGAGGGTCATGACCAAGAAGCTACTGATGCTCAAATTATAGACTTCATGACCTTCATTCAGTATGCTGATGAGATAGATACTGGAAAGCTCAATAAGAAGTTTGTGAGGAGGGAGTGGTCATTTCTGTTTGACGCACTCCAGAAGGTGTTTCTATGCAGGAAGACAGGATGGGACCATATCAGTTACATTGCTGTGAAGCTAGCCTACTCCCTGGCCAACAACCAGGAGATCAATGTGGGAGCCATAATTCTCAAGGAATTGGCTCAGAGGCTAGGCAGGACCGTTCGTGGTAGAGGTAATGATATCTTTTATCCTCGCTTTATTCAGTGTATTTTAAATTACCTTGATGCAAATATACATGAACTTGAGGGTATAGATAACAATAAAATGGCTTATTCCAAGTCCATGTCCAAGATACTATTTGGGTCATTGGACACAAGGAATCATTTTGATGTGAGGCTAAGTGTGACCCAACATATGCAGGACACATTTGAATCATATCAACTTGCTAAGCCAATATACCATGCTCTTTCCTGGACAGGGGAGGTTGAGACTGAAGGAGCTACACAGTCTAACCCCAGCCTTCCCATCCCATCCAGTAACCCAATTGCAAACACCACTATAGAAGCTAGGCAGCCAAGTGCATCAGTCTCTCAAAAGATTGATGTTAGTAAAAAGAAGACTAAGAAGAGAGCCTTAAAAGTGATACAAGAATCTGTAGAGATAGAAAGTGAGACTCCTGAGTCACCTCTCACCAGACACAGTAAGAAATCCAAATCTAAACCTACCACTGGATCCTCCCAACAGGATTCAGATGCGGAAAAGGGGTACACCTATTACTGTCAATGGCCTCCCAACAGGTTATTGGCATTGAAAAGAGTAGTCTCCCCACTACAACCTATACTGAGTCTGCACAGGATCAAGAACTCACTCTTGATCCTAGGAGAAATAAGGATGCTGACACATTGAGTGGAGAGCACATCACACTTGAAACTCCTCCTATTTCTCAGGGGGAGTTGCCACAATCCAATCTACACCACACTTCTCTTCCAGAATCTACATCTAACATTTCTTCTCAACAGATTAGTCATTCACATGACTTTTCTGAAATTGATCAATCACAATCCAACACTGTGATTGAGCCAAACTCAAGTGACATGGTGCATGACACTGTGCTCACCACCCAGGAACCACATCTAGTTGGTCAGGGAATGCATGCTGGGGCATATCCTAATGACACCAACACAAACATGGAGGATTCACCAGTTTTAACTGGAGACTCTATGCCAAATTCTCCCATCCTTAGGGATGTGGAACTGTCTTCACAGACAAATAGGGATGATGTTGTAACACATCCCATTTCAATGGAGACAACATCAGACTCTACAGCCATTCCAAGGCTGGAGGAGACTCAAAATCTCACATCTCATGAAGTGCCTAGCACTAGCTCTCACTTGGCTCAGGCCACTCTGTCAGAATGGCTGAAGCCTGTGCAACATGACAGGCCTTCAGGATCATCAACTGTGCCTTCCAAAATGACAGAAGAAGCTATTCAAGATCTCCATGTGGCACAGATTGATGAGTTCTCAAAAATAGCTCAACACCTCCTCACCTCAAACTTGCCAAATGCTGATTATGAGGCTATTCTTCTTTGCCACAAGGAGGATGTTGCAGCTCAACAGGAGAAGATAGTGGATGCAGCTGAACCAGAGGGGAATGTGGATGCCTGGTTAGATGCTAAGAGGTCTATCAAACTCAAGGATGCCTTAGCTTTTCTGAGAGAAGATTACCTCACCTCTCTAGGCTCCAATGCAAAAGATCTCTCTCCTGCTGCAGTTTATGATGCTGTAAATGATGTCTACAAGAATCAATTGAAGGCTCTGCACTATCTTGGGAAAGGGCTTCAATCAGAGATTTATTCAATCCAGGAGGAGACAGATAGATCCCTCACTCAGCTAAGAAACTCATATCTCTCTGATTTTCCCAAGGTGGATGGCATCCTCAAAGAAATCCAGAAAACCAATTCTAATGTCAACATGATGGATCTCTCTCTAGCCATGGTCACGGACAACATTAAGAAACTGGCTACAACATTGGAAAATCAAGTCAAGGCCAACATCAACTCTAATGCAATGCTGAATGTTATTTGGAAGAATCAATATGGTGACAAATTGGTGGATGAGGTTCTTATGTCAACCATCTCCAAATTTGACTTTGCCAAGATCAAGGATCAATCTCTCAATTCTTTCAAGTCTCAACATCTATTCTCCAAGGTGGATGGTCTAGAAAGAGAAGTGGCCTCTCTGAAAGATGAAAACATGATACTTGCTAAATCCTTAAACCAGCTCCATGACAAGCTGGATGACCAAGGCAACAACACCTCCAATATCCTGCTGGTGCAACAACAAATGCTGACTTCTATGATGAGACAAATGAACCTGCCTATCCCTGGTGAAGCTCAAGACATCTTGTCTGATTCCAAGCCTAAGGGGGAGAAACAAAAGGAGGTCATTCTGAAAAAGAAAGGGGGAGTACCTGCCAAGCAACAAAAGCTCAAGGGCAAAATTTCTGAAGAAACAATGAAACCAATAATCCTTCCCCTGTAGAGGTCATAAGTGCAGAAGGCCAGAAGAGCACAATCTCAACAACCTACTATCCATCCACAATGCCTAAAGACATCTCAACTCCTCAACCTGCTCAACCTACTCCCAATGCTAAACCTGTCAAAGCTACAGTTATCACAGAGGCCAAGCTACAGGAAGTTGCCAATTCAAACATATATCATGATGAGGCCTTCCTGGAGTTTCTGAAAGCCATTTACAGAAATTCTCAAGAAGATGCAAGGGTTTACAGACAGAAGCTCAAGGAAAACATCAAGTACTTCACAGTTGCAGTAAGGAAAATCAAGGATGTCCATCTAAGAGAGATAATCATGGTGTGCAAGGACAATTGCTTGTGGCACCTAGCATTTCAAACTCTAGAGAAACTGAGATTTACTGAGCTGTCAATCATTCTGGATTTGATTGAAAAGCATGGGATGAACAATGAAAGTCTTTATACTGACTTGAAGATGAACCAAAATCAAAGATTGCCTGAGGTTATATCCAAGCCAAGGACAATAATTTACCAAAGTCTATCTCAAGACAGCAATATTGACCAACTAGTAATTCCCTAAGACCTAACAATGAAGAACAATGCAAAGATCAACCAGGTGCTGCAAATGCTGAGAGCCAAGAGAGGAGTTAGGACAACTGAGGAACTAGAAATGATTCACACTCTACAATCTTTTCTGATTCATGGAGTCATTCCTGAATCTGTCAAAGAAAAGAGCAAGAAGAAGGATGGTGATGATGATGATGAAGAGAAAACCTACAGAAGGAGATCTCATTCAAGGAGTGATAAGGATGGACCAAGTGACAGTAGCAGGAGCAAATCTTCAAAGAAGACAAAAGGTGCTGATGATGACAAGAGGGATTCTAAGGGGACAAAGGAAACAGTCAAGAGAACAAGAAGTGGAATTCAGCAAGTCAAGGACTTTGCTAGCAGTACTTTAACCACAACACAAGACTCCAAGTCTAGGGTGGGTACTGTTAGCAATGATCCTCCAAAATCTTTATCCAAGACTTCTGAACCTGAATTGCCACAGAAGAAAGATGAAGCCATAAAATAAATATCAAGAAAACACTTCCACAAGGTCACAACTAGTGGAGTGTTGCAGTGGACCAAGAGCAAAGGAATGAAGCTACTTCCAAATGATGTGGCACTAAAGACAAAGTCACCTTGTTCCAGAAATTTACCTCTTGTGAAGCATTTGAAGATCAAGAGTGTACCAAGAAGAATAAGGATAACAAAGAAAACTGGAAAACTCACAAATGTTGTTGGCATCAATGTGTTTCCACTAGATGAGGACTATGATGAAGATGCCCTAGCATTTTTGAGGGCTCAAAGGATCTTTGAAGTCAAAGTGAAGCTAGACCATCTAGAGATCAAGTACACTGATGGAAGAGAAAGAATAATGAAGCAAGGGGGATGGCAACATTTTGACACCTATGAGCAAGAAAGAATCAATGCCTTGTTAAATTTTGAAGAAAAGGAAGAAAGGTTGTGGAAAATAGAGATTGCCAGATTCATGAAGATGCACTCTGACTATAAAGAAAATCTAAAGAAGCTGAATGAAGAAAAGAGGTGTCAGAAATAAAAGGAGATGGCTGAGATGGAAGAAAAAGCAAAAGAGCTGAGGAAGAAAGGGCTGTGCAGGGTAAAGCAAAATCCTTATACTGTGGAGTACAAAAATCTTTATGGAGGAAAAAGCAAGATAAGGATGGAGTTTATAGATTCATATGTGGAAAGTGCCCTAAGAACATCAGCTGAAGATTTAGAAGGCTCTCCTCTCATAGAAGAGTTGATTGCAAGAGATGAAATTCTAAGAGCCATCTCTGATATGAAGAAGAATGAGGAAATAAGGAAGAAGAAAGTCTATGATGATTTCCTAGAGAAACAATTGGGAACTAAAGCTATGTAGCACAAGGAGAAACTCTGTAAGGCTAAGTTTTCAAGTTGTTATCAAACTCTGTTCATCTTTCTATCTTCTTTATATCTGTTTTTTTTTTATGTTAGTTAGGCTTGTTATCAGACATGAAATTGTGCCTAAGGATCTTACTCACAATTTGGGGGAGATTGTTAGGCTCAAGACATGTCTGAATACCACCATTAACAAGCCTAAGCTATGTGACTATGTCACACTACATGACCTAGTGAATTCTATCACTGGGATATAGTATAGGTCTCTCTATGTACTTGTCTTGCTCTCATGAACATTAGCTTGATCATGTATGCTCAGACTTATAATGAGCTTAGTAGGTTTCTTGCAATCTAGAATGTATATAGGCCATTAAATAATTGTCCTGGTAGAAGTTCAGAAATGTTCATGCAGCAGGATAGAGATGAATAAGGCTCTGAAGAAATAAGTTGCAGAAATTTGTCTAATGCATTATATAGCAAAGTCAGAAGAAAGCTATGTCGTGAAGTCACCAATATCCATGTCGAGAAGTGCTATATCGCATAGTCGATTTTGTACTATGTCGAGAAGTCCTCAAGACTCATGTCATGAAGTGTTGAAGTCAGCAAAGTCAAAGATGTCTAGATCGTGAAGTCCTCAAATGGCTTATGTCGCATAGTCATCAAATGACCTATGTCGCATAGTCCTCAAATGGCTTATGCCGCATAGTTGTCAAATGACCTATGTCGCATAGTCATCAAATGGCTTATGTCGCAAAGTCTTCAAAGGCCATATCGCGTAGTCTTCACAAGGGACATCGCGAAGTCGGGAATGAAGTGGAGTTCACGATATCAACACTTAGCCGTTTACAACAAGACAAATCAAGGTACAGAACAAAGAATCAAAAGAGACAAATACTGAAGCATTTGTTCTGTCAAGGTGGTCCAAAGAACAGATGGCAAATCTACAGCTAAACTTGGAGAGAAAGATAAGAGACAAGCAGCTACAGAAACGGGAAAGACTCTGAAAAGCAGGTGGTCCTTCCTGACACAGTGAACTTCTTATGGCAGGACAAGTTGGACTTTCAGAAGGGGTAGCTGTGTAATATTGTGTGTGTCTAGTTTGTATAGGTTAATATATATATTGTGCACACACCATTGTAAGTAGTAAGAGAGATACACAAGGTTTTATTTCAAGCACTCTTTTATCTGTAAGCAAGCAAGACACAAACTGTTCTTGTTTAGAAGCCAGAAATTCATTTGTGAATTTTTGGAAAGCTGTAGTATTTAATTTACTTAATACAAAGTAGATTAAAGTGATTGTGTGTGTTGTTTACTTTCTGCATATAACATAGCATAATCATATACAGTTTATATTGTGTTTCAAGAATCTAAAAATATATCAAACTATCCATTCACCCTCCTCTGTCTAGTTTCTAGTAGTATTCATTTCTAAGACTAAGTAACTACTAGCCAATACTTATTTCATTTTTAGTAATAAAAAATTAATTTTCCTCCTTTTTTTACTTGTTTTCTCTCTCTCTTTTGTCCACTTATTTTCTCTCTCTTTTCAATTATTATTATAATAATCTATACTATTATATTAAAGACGAAACATTGAAAGTTTTGTAGTCTGGTCGTCAAAGTTTTTGTAGTCTGGTCACTCCATTCATAGTCGTTAGATATTTATGATCAAATCGATGAGAACCGTTAGATAAAATATTAAAATTAATATATAATATCTTTTCTATATTTCCTAACTAAAACATCTCATTTTCCAAAAATATCGCAGACAATTTCATTTAATAAAATAACATAATAAGGTTATAATTGCTAATAACTAACCCATTACCATTTTTAGTCAAAGTGTATATTCTTTTTTATATTTTCTAACTAAAATTTCTACTTTTATATTTTTCCTAAATAAAACCTCTCATTTTCCAAAAATATCGCGAATAATTCTATTTAATAAAATAAAATAATAATATTATAATTATTAATGACTGACTAATTAGTTTTTTTCCCAGAACGTATATTCTTTTTTATATTTTCTAAAACCTCAAAAATATCACGAGCTATTCCATTTACTAGCATAAAATACTAATATTATAAATTTATCTATCTATCTATACTATATTATTAAAGACGAAACATTGAAAGTTTTGGTACCTGTTTTTTGGTACGGTACTTGCCTTATTTAATTATTATAATCAGTTACCCTTTCATTTAAAATACATTACCATTTTTTTCTAAAAAAATCACGGACAAATTTCTTTTCAGCTAAAACATGTTACTTTTTCTATTTTTCTTACTAAGATCCCGTATTTTCCAAATATATCACGAGAAAACCCTTATTTATTTTAAAACATATTTTAATACTTTTAATTGGCAATAACTTTCCCCTCTTTTTCTAGAAAAATCACGGGCAGTTACCTTTTTCAACTAAAACATGTTATATTTTCTATTTTCCTCAGTAAAATCCCCCTTTTTTCAAATATATCACGGGCAAACTTTACTTATTTACTTTAAAATCTATTTTAATACTTTTAATTGACAATTACCTTTTCCAAGTAACACAGGTCACCTTTTCTATTTTTCTTACTAAAACCCCTCTTTTTTCAAAAATATTACGCGTAAATCGTTACTTTTATATTTTGAAATTCAACGAAAACATGTTACTTTATATTTTTCTTACTAAAACCCCTCTTTTTCCAAAATATCATGGGCAAACCGTTACTTATTTATTTTAAAATCTATTTTAATACTTTTAATTATTTAAAAATGTTTAACACGCCTACTTATTTTTTTTAATAACTGCAATTAATAAAATATAAAATATAAATAATAAAATTAACAATTATTAAAAACAATCCGTGCATCAGACGAGTTTTAAGCTATATTATTATAGACGAAACATTAAAAGTTTGGTAGTTGGACGGACGGATGGTCGATACTTAGTGATTTTACTTAATGAGTCTTCCTTATTTTTTTTAAAAACTATCACTAAATAATAACATTATTTATAACCAATTAACTTTTCAGCTAAAATGCATTACCATTTTTTATTTTTTTCTAACAAAATCCTCTCTTTTTCTAAAAAAAACACGGATAATTATCTTTTTTAACAAAAACAAGTTATTCTTTCTATTTTTCCTTACTAAAACCCCACATTTTCCAAAAATATCACGGGCAAACCCTTACTTATTTATTTTAAAATCTATTTTAATACTTTTAATTATGAGCACTTTTTCAGCTGAAACGTGTTACTTTTTATATTTTTTCATTTTCTAAAGAAATTATTATTAAATAACAATATTTTTATAACCAACTATCTTTTTAGCTAAAATACTTACATTTTCTATTTTTTCTAACAAAATCCCCTCTTTTTCTAAAAGAATCACGGACAATTACCTTTTTCAACTAAAACATGTTACTCTTTCTATTTTTCCTTACTAAAACCCCTCATTTTCCAAAAATATCCGGGCAAATCCTTATTTATTTTGAAACCTATTTAAATACTTTTAATTACAAACACTTACCTTTTCAGCTAAAACATGTTACTTTTTCTATTTTTCCTTACTTAGACCTCTCATTTTCCAAAAATATCATGGGGTAAACAGTTATTAATTTATTTTAAAATCTATTTAAATAATTTTAATTATTTAAAAAAGTTTAACATGCCTACTTATTTGTTTTAGCAAATGCATATTAATAGAATATTAAAACATAAATAATAAAAATAATAATAATTAATAACAATCGTGCATGATAATGTTGTTAGAGTTCATCTACAAAATCATGTCCATAAATTACTAAAACTCATTATTATATAATATTTATATTTAACACAGTAAGATATTGTGGAATTGCTCTTAAAAGATAATCAAAGAATGTGTTAGGCCACAAACGCAACTACTTAAAGTGTAATAGTACCTTTATTCTGATCCTTATTTGTTAGAAAGAGACTAACAATGCACATAATACGTAAACATTTGATTAACACCTTAAACATGATTTACTCACTTTTCTTTAAAACATAAAATCTATAAAGTTTTGTTACACACGCATATTATATAAATTAGTAGTAGGAATGATGTCTGCCAATTGCCAAAGCAAAAGGAGGGAGGAGGAGTTTGCAAGTTGAATAGTAAATAAAGAAAAGAAAGAAAAAGAAAAGGAAGATAAAAGTTGAATGCCAGCCAATGTGATGGTTTTAATTCATCAACACCACTAACCCAAATCCTCCTACTACTTCCCCAGATCAGATGAAATCTCTTCTTCTTCCTCATCTCTCTTCTTCTTCTTCAGCTCTTGTTATTACTTACATATTCATATGTTCATGCAAGATCCAAAAACCTCTCATAAGACCAGGTACTTTTCCTTTTTTTTTTTCTTTTAGTTTCCATGTCTCATATTCAAACTCATACTCAATGCTATATGATTGTCATCAATTTTGTATGTGTATATGTGCTAGTTGAATAGCGTAAGATCCTGTTGGGGCCTTCCGTTGATATCATAAGGTTTTATAGCGAATAACAATGCTCATTTATCATGTATGTATGTTACTTCCTACACATTTGAGACTTAAATTTTGAGACATGATGTAGTGCAAAATAATTATGATGCATGCATTTGTTAATTCTTTAGCTTGCTGTTTGTTTAACAATATGCAATATCACACCTCAAGCTTAAGGGTTTTTGTGGCATATTATAGTACTTATTTATGATGCATTAGATTTTTTTTAATGATTAATATTTATCAAGGAGTGGGAATTCATGATTTCTTAACATTCTGGTAGCACTGAGAGCAAATTTGTGTATTTTTTAAGTATGCCAAGAGAAAGAATGAGAATTACAAGTATGATGGAAGGGAAATTGTCGACTTCACCATAAGTTTAATACTAATTAACAGTCAAATAATCAAGTATTAGCATCTTATCATAAAGTAAGGAACCAAGTGGAAAGAGGTTTGGAAGAAAGGCAATTCTAATAGTAATGGAAAATGACAATGACAAGCAAATTTGACAAAAGCAAAGTGCTTTTTGTTTCTTTTTATTCAAATTATTATTTGAATTGGGACATCCCACATTACTTAACAGGGGGGAACAAAAAAGTTGAGTACATTATTGTTTTTTAGTAACCCTTTAGAACATTACAAGACAAACGATTGCTATCAGGCCCATTTCAAACTGGGCGTGGGCTTGGATGGCACACAATCTAGATTCCCCAGAATTTTTGTTTCGTTTGAAATTTTTATTTACAGTTTGATCATTTTTCACTAGAGATTAATTGTTTTTCTGTACATGTACTTGTTAAAAAAGTATGGCTTCTCTAATCTCTGTACAATAACTAAAAACTTTTATTTTATTATTCTTTGTTATTTAAACACACGAGCACACGCACCTTGTCTTTGACAATGTTTCAACTCTCGACATTCATCTTTAGTATAGTTTGATTTGTATTTGCAGTTATTATATATGATGAACATGAAATACTTTCTTTATGAAATTTATTTGTGTTTTGGAATGCAACGTATTGCACATCCTACAATTGTCAAATGACATGAACATGTGTGATCTTATGAAGGAAACCTTGGTATCAAAGAGCAATGGAAATGGCATCTTTATGGAAAAGCTTTTCTAAATCAACTGATCATATTCCGTCCACAAATGCTACATTGTGGAAAACCATCTCATCCTCTAAATCCACAGCAGTCACAACCTCAAATCCTAACAAACAGAAGTTGAGAAAATGCACATCTTTGAGAGTAGCTTCCTCATTTACAAGGGTTTGTTTATGTGCACCAATCTCTTCCTACACCGAAGTTTTTCAATCCGATCTTCCGCCTAGGAGAAGCTTTAGTTACCCGCGATCAAAAGCATTCCCCTCCCCACCGGAAAGATCGATGATAAGTGCAAGACCTAGTGTGGAAGCAAGAAAAGTATTTCGAGGAAATTCTCTAAAGGATGATGTTTTGATGAAAAGATTTGTTTTAGAAGAAGAAGCAATGATGCAAATTAAAAGGAGGAATGAAATGGAAGTTATTAGGAAAAGAAATGCAAAGAGAAGGAAAAAACTTGGTCCAAGCCCACTTAGTAGAATGGCATTGGCTGAGGAGGAATGAGCCCACTACTACTACTCTAATGTTGCATATGAAAGTCTTCATCTTTAAATGGTAAATTATGTATTTAATTTTTCCCTTTGAGATTCTCATGTCAAAGTAATGGCATATGATTTGTAACTTTTGATGGGCATGCCTGTTTCCAAAATTTTTTCAGGCTTCCGACTCATTAAGTGAAAAAACCTCTCTTACCTTCTTAGATCACATACTCTTCCAAATCTTTAAAATGTTACCGATCGAAAAACTTAATATGTAAATCGTGGTTTACATTGATAAATGAATCAAAAAATTTATGCGAATCCAAGTCGGGTGAAAATTTCGAAAGAAAAATGAAGGATTGTTAGTTTAACAACCTTGTTTAGATGACTAATAAGATGCGTTTCCTCTGATGGAGTTGGTGAGTTTGATTTGCTTACAAGCCACACCAAAATACAACAATGTGACGTATAGAAGGGAGTTGCGGATTAAGACCGGTAGACTAGCTAGTAGTTATGTTATCGATATCAAAGTAGAGTAAATTGCAAATTTGTGGTCGAACTTAATCTCAATTTATATTTTGGTGACCGAACTTTCAAATTTGCAATATGGTGGCCAAACATTACTTTTATTTTTCGAAAATGTGGCTTAGGGCCACCTTTTTGAAAAAAAAGTTCTACAAAAAGTGGCTCTTAGCCACCTTTTTGAAGACTAAAAGCAATATCTGACCACCAAATTGCAAATTTGAAAATCTGGTCACCAAAATGCTAACGTGGGTAAAGTTCAGTCACCATTTTATAATTTACTCATCAAAGTATTATCATACTTTCAAAATTGCTTGTTTAAGTTGGTCTACATGTGTCACTCAACTTCTATGGTAGGGGGATTTATAAGGTCACAAGAATATTGGGAATCAAGGAGGGAGAGCCGAGAAGTGCCTTTCAGAATTTTTAATAATCTTTTTCGGTCTTGGTACTTTCTTTTAGTACTGAAAACAAAATTGGTTTTCGAAAGTAACTTCTGGGGCATGTTTGCTTGGGAAGATTATAATTTCAAATTTATTATCAGGATAAAATGATTCTATCATGGAAAATGATAGGGTTGCACGATTTGTTGTAATAAAAATGCCCCTGCATTTATATAATAACATCAAATATATATAGTCTGAGAAACAATTTTTTTATCCAATTTTATGCCTCTACTACTACTCTTCTATCATTAGTAGTTTATTTATGAATTATATATTTTGTTAAAGGGACTTTCTAATGTGTCCATAAGTATACAATAAGAGCTTAGTTAACTTTTTTTTATTGATTTAATTTTCATTAATAATAATGGGTTCTTTATGCACAAAAACCTCACTCAATTCAAATTAGACAACTTAACATGAGTGTATGGCCATGCACACCAACTAGAAAGACCCTTTGTTAAATTAGATTATAACTAGCTTTATAGCCCGTGCGAGGCACGGGCATGTTCTTGAATATTGCGTAAATTTCTTTAATTTCAACGTATTTTATGAGTTACCGATATATTGATATGAGATAATTATAATATAGATTAAAATGTCATTTTGAAATTTGAGAGTATAATTATCATTTCGCATTTAATAAATTGACTCATTAAAATTTTTAGTTCATTGAAAAATTATTGCATTCTCCACCCCATCTTGAAATCTCCCCCCCCCCCCTCTCATGCTCTCATGCCCCCTCCTACGGTGGTGGCTGCTTTCTATTTTCGACATCACTCTTTGGAGACCCCTCACTTATCCTTCTTATCTCTCTTTTACTGTCTCTTTGAATTTTATTTTCTTTCTCTCCGCCTCCTCCACCTTTTCTTCTCAACTTTTGTTTAAGATCTGTATTTTGATCGCTCTCTCTCTCCCCTTTCATTGCCCCTCCAATGGTGGTTGCCTTCTATTTTCGGTGTCACTCTCTAGAGACCCCTATCTCATGTGATGATCATCGGGAAGACGTAATATATTACAACACATTTACTGAAATGCATGTTATGTTTCGTTTATTTAGGGTGCGTCATAATTGTTTACTTAAATGCATTCTTTGACTGTTTAGTTTGTGTTTATTTAGAGTGTGTATAATGTGTTTGATGGAATGCTTGAACCAAATTTGTAGGCTTTGTGCATGTAAATGCACTTGGAGTTGGTCTGCTCATTAAAGTAAATATTTGTCATGGGTTGTTGTTTGAGCTGGCAGTGACAAATTGTTCTTTGTCGATATTGTCGAGTTTGTACTTTTTTTGGGGTTAATTTATTTATGTTATTTGCCACTCTCTCTCTCTCATGCCTTCTCCTATGGTGGTGGTTGCCTTCTATTTTCGGCGTCACTCTTTGGAGACCCCTCTCTTATCCTTCTTATCTCTCTTTTACTATCTCTTTGGCTTTTTCTCTCCTTTTCCCCGTCTCATCCACTTTTTTCTTCTCAACTTTTGTTCTCTCTCTCCCCCTTTCATGCCCCTCCTACGATGGTTGCCTTCTATTTTCGACGTCACTCTCTGGAGACCCCTCTCTTATCCTTCTTATCCCTCTTTTATTATCTCTTTGGTTGTACATTGAGTCAATTTGTTCACCGTTAAAAGACGATTATACCCTCAAAGTTTAAAATGACTTTTCAACAATTTACTCTATTTACTTCATATTGTCTTATTAGTATACAAAGAGAAAACTCTTTTGCATTTTTCGGTTTCAACACTTTATATACATAGTGTATTTTTCTGAAAATGATAAATGTATAAAATTCATTTATTGAAGACGAGATTTATGATATATAGTATCATAATAAAACTACAGTTTCAATTTATATTAGTAACTAAAATATCAAAAATGCGTATAAAATTATAAGTTGTTAATATCTTATAATGAAGCAGTAATAAAAGTTAAATAATGAATAAAATTCGTTTTACGCTTATTACATATAAGGATATAATTGGAAAGGTATAAATATGTTGATAGTTTTAAATTTTTAAATAAATATTAAAAAAGAAAATAATAAGTGATAGTGACTATAGATGTCAACATTTGTCACACTATCACCGGTCATGGTTCAGTTCTCATTAAGAACAATTTTTTTTATCATCAATATACAATTGGTCGGGTAATTTAGTAATTTGATATCATCAATAAAATTCATTTTACGCTTATTACATATAAGGATATAATTGGAAAGGTGTAAATATGTCGATAGTTTTAAATTTTAAAATAAATATTAAAAGAGAAAATAATAAGTGGTGGTGACTATAAATATCAACATTTGTCACACTATCACCGGTCATGGTTTAGTTCACATTAAAAACAATTTTTTTTATTAGCAATATACAATTGGTGGGGTAATTTAGTAATTTGATTTCATCAATATAATATTGAAAGTGTAATTTAATAATTTAATATATATTGATAGTATATAGAATTTGTAATCTAATAGTCTATATAATCTGAGAAAATATATACTTATTGCAAATAAACATGATTTACTATATAAAAATATTAATATAATTCTTTTTCTATGGACCAATTTCAATTTATAACATTTTGTATATCTATTTTGCATGAGTTTTTCTCTAATATGGTCAAATATATGATTTTAAGGCAATTATGAAAATAGTTTTTTTTATCATCAATATACAATTGGTGGGGTAATTTAGTAATTTGATTTCATAAATATAATATTAAAATGGTAATTTAGTAATTTAATATATATTGATTGTATATAGAATTTGTAATCTAATAGTATATATAATTTGAGCAAATATATACTTATTGCAAATAAACATGATTTACAATATAAAAATATTAATATAATTCTTTTTTTCAATGGACCAATTTCAATTTATAACATTTTGTATATCTATTTTGCATGAGTTTTTTTCTAATATGGTCAAATATATGATTTTAAGGCACTTGTTAAAATAGATTATCTACCTTACCAAATAGATTACAAGAAGAGACCAAAATAGAATATAACATTTTGAGTATTTGCACATATTAATAAAGAGTTTTATTATATAACCAAAGTTGATGTGTAGCATAGTGGTTAGAAGTGTCATCTTTATAATTTGGAGGTCAAGGGTTCGACTCCCATTAAGAACAACTTTTTTATCATTAATATAATAAGTAGGGGTAATTTGATAATTTCACACCGATTAAATTGTCTCAAGCAACCCCCTAGTTGCTCTATTATATATATAATAATAGATTTTTTAAATATTACTATCTTAAGTCTATTTCGAGTACTAAGTTTATGACTGAAATGTAATTTTTTTAAATTTTATATGAGCAATAATTATAGAATTGGATTTGGGCTTTTTTCATAAATACCCAACCCAAATTGTTTTTTGCAAAAATATTATGTATTTTTTAATGTTTTTGCAAAAATACCAAAATATTTGCAAAAATACCAACTTTTTAAAATATTTGCAAAAATACGGTCTGTAACTAGATGCAACCATATCTGCAACTGCAACCAACCAAAATCAACCACATATGCAACTTGTTAATAATGGTGTTTTTCCGACGTCCTGATTTTAGGATTGTACCTAAAACCAGGGTAGGTTAGGATTTAGAGTCTAGGGTTTAGGGTTGTAAATAACCATATCCTAAATCCTATACTCTAAACCATAAGTTCGTATACGGATTATTCCTCATTCTTAATCTTTCTAAAACCCAAAATAGAAATATTGAACCCAAAAGGTTAATTATTGAACCCCAAGATAAATCATGACAACAAGCTTACTCCTCTTACTAACAATTTTTTTGAATTCTCAGCTGTTTTTCAATTATTTTTTAAAAAATTGCATCTAGTTGCGTTGGTTGCATACCGTATTTTTGCAAATATTTTTAGTTTGCATCTGGTTGCAGACCTTATTTTTGCAAATATTTTCAGAAGATGTTAAAATTGAAAAAAAAACTTTAAAAAAAGTAGTATTTTTGATAATTTCTAATTGGATTTTTTTCTCTAATATTTCCGATTCTATATTTTGAATTATTATCCTTTAAAAATTAACTTATTATTAGAGGTTAGTAAATAATACCTAGCTAGATTAGGGGGAGTGATACTTATTATTGATACCTATATTTTCCTAAATAAATTTAATATTATACGGGTAATTATAAACTAGCTTATATCCCGTGCGATGCACGGTCTTCTTTAATATTTTCTTATTTTTTATTTAGATTTTAGTTATTATATATAATTTGATAAAATTTTAATATATATATATATATATATATTGGATTTATAAATCTAACAATATAATATTTAAATTTAATATATTATTGAAATAATCAATAGTAGTATTTTAGATATTAAAATATAAAATATTTTAAAATAACATATCTAATGATTCATATATTTTTACTCTTAAAAATCTAAAAAGGGACTCAAGTGCAAATATCAAAATATGTGCTTGTTCAATATACCGAGTTTATTTGAATATACTATTACTTTTATTTTAATTAATTATCTCGTTTAAAGTGAATGTTAAAAAAATTATAATAAACATGAATTTCATAAGTTTAATATAATAATATTACCAATATATCTATCTTTTGTCCGTGTTATTTTTAATTTGAACATGCGTTGTTTCAGTTAAAAAATATAAACAGGTAATATCCTTAAAAAGACAATTAGTTACTTATTAACAATTATATAAAATTATATTAATTTTTTTATATATACGTCTGCATTACTTTTAGAAAATTAGTTGTTTAAGTTAGAAAATATAAAAGAGGTAATTTGTTTTAGCCGAAAAGAATAACTTGTTATTTATTAATATTTATATAAAACAATATTACCATTGTATATTTATTTTGCATGTATTATATTTAGAAGATAAGTTGTTTTAGTTAGAAAATATAAAACACATAATGTGTTTTAGCTGTCGGTTATAAATATATAATAATATTACCATTTTATATATATATTGTCCATCTTATTTTTAGAAAATGATTTGTTTTAGTTAAATACATATATGAAATAGGTAATATAATTTAGGTGAAAAAGGTAATTGGTTATCAATAATTTGGTTTCCATATATGTGTCATATTTATAAGATGAGTTGTTTTAGGTAAAAAATATAAAAATAATGTGTTTTAGCTGAAAAAGGTAATCAGTTATAAATATATAATAATATTACCATATTATATATATGTTGCTCGTTTTATTTTTAGAAGATGAGTTGGTTTGGTTTAAAAAATAAATATAAAATAGGTAATGTAGTGAAAAAAGGTAATTGGTTATTAATAAATTGATTATAGATAGGCCCGTGAATCGGCCCAAATACCGACCGACCAAAATTTTTAATGTTTCGTCTTTAATAATATAGTATAGATGTGTGAAAATAATGAGATCAGGTTCTCCAAATTGATTGGAAATCAGTCAGCCTCATTTTCTATTCAAAATTTGAGCACATGTTTTTCTTTAGATAATCGTACGAACACAAGCATTAATGTGCTGAATAATAGACCAAAGAACATTAATTAAATAATATGATTCACGTATAAATCAATTTCTAAACAAACTTGATTATATTAAATATTAATTTTTGACATAAATTTTTTTAGGCATGAATTTTAATTATGAATAGTTAATTTTTAGTGAATAGACGTGTTAAAAAAAATGTGAGTTAGTGTATACGAATTATGAGTTATGTTATATTAAAATTAAAGTAAATATATCAAAACTTAGTTTACTATTTTTAGGGTTTTTTTCATAAATACCCGATCTTAGAATTTTTTTTGTAAAAATACTATATTTTTTGAATATTTTGCAAAAATACCAACTTTTTGAAAATACTTACAAAAATACGGTGCAACTTCTTGCAACCATATCTGCAACTGCATCATCCAAAATCAACTATAGATGCAACTTATAAAAATTTAATAATTGGAATTAACTTTGGTTGCATAGTAAGTTACATAAGTGAGTGCCTCCGCTGCGCCTGTTGATTAATTGGAAACTCAACCTCAATTGTTTATTTGGTCGAAATGAAACTGCTTATGAACTGTCAACTACGCACGTATCTATATATGTATGTGCAGACATGTATGTATAGACGAAAGGTGAGGGGGATGGAATTTGAGATCGCAAGCTTTATTCATCTTTATCTTCATTCACCCCCTCTTACTAACAAACTTTTTGAATTCTCAATTGATTTCAAATGATTTTTTAAAAAGTTACATCTAGTTGTTTTGGTTGCATCTGGTTGTTTTGGTTACAGGTCATATTTTTGCAAATATTTTTAAGTTGTATCTAGTTACAAACCGTATTTTTGAAAATATTTTCAGAAAATGGTAAAATTGCAAAAAAACTTAGGAAAAAAATAGTATTTTTGATAAAAAAAATTTAATTCAAGTGTATATTGAATCCTGTACTTAGAGTCATATTTGGTTCCGATAATAATTTTTTAGTTTGGATTGTGTTAACAAATTCGGTGAAGGTTGCTGGAATTGTGATGGTAGTTGATGACGACGAACAACATAGGACATGAGGGTTAGAGTTTATGATTTGGAGGTGGCTGATACTATATGTGAGATTTGGTCACAATTAAGATCGAATATTGAATTCTCTATTTTTTGCAAGTTTGCATCATATCATACAATGTGCCTACGTACCATATTTATAGGGATCAAACCAACCGTAGTTCTTGGGAAATAAGTAACCGATATGGGTTAGGTTTCCGTATTTAGGAAGGCCCATTAAATTGGGACCATCGCCTTTAGTGAATCATTATGGGCCTCTTAACCCAACTATTTTCTCGGAGCGTGGCGGTCAAGTCATTGACCCGAGATTATCGGAGTCAACGCTTTCCTGAATCCACAAAGAATTATAGTTAATCAGAGGGCTAGGCTTTTGATTACTAAAGGGTGACGCCCTTCGACCCCTGGGGGATATCCACTAGCCTGGGTGGGGTCAAATCCTCCTTCATAGTTGCGATAATTGATGTGAAAATAGATGATTTGGGCATAACCCTTAAACTTTCATGATTCTCTAAATAGCTGCAAGGGGGGATCCCTTCTTTTTCCAGAAATATAGGCGAGGCCTCTCAAAGAGGCGAGACGATTTTGGTTATGAAAAAAATACCATCCATCGGTTATACTCCAGAACGATCGTTACAAATAACAAAATAGGCGAGACACATAAATGAGGTCTTCCCTTGTCTGTAGGCTAGCCCAGTGAGGCCATATATTGATGCTAAGGCCTTTTATTTCTAGGTGTGTAAATAAGGCGATGTTTAATCCTTCATTGGACAAGGTCCAATAATAGGTACAGACGAGGCTCTATAATTAAGCGACGCAGTTTTTGCCTATAACATATCGGTTTAAAATTATCATCGAATTTAATATATTAGATTATTTTAAATTAAATTTCAGGTTTAGATAATTTTAAAATTAAATCAAATAAATGTTTTGGAATTATTATCAAATTATTTAATTGAAAATCAAATCAAATCAAATCAAATCTTGAATTCAAATTTTGGAATACTATTCAAACTCATGTTACCGCTTACCAGGTCGGAGGATTACCTTGGTTTTAAGCTTGAAAGCATTGTAAAATGACCCGTGCATGATACGATAAGAAAAACAAGAGAAGATTAAAACATATTCAAATTTTAAAAATACACGAGAGGATTAAAACATACTCCAGGATGAGAATCTTTGATGGTAAATTTCACTTGGATGGACAGATCGTATCTTATCTATCGGTTACACCTAACATGCTCAACATTTTTTGACACGATAATGTACCTCCCTTTTTTGTCTTGACTCTTGTCTACCTCACCTCACCACGCGCTTTGGAAATGTATAGTCATTATCCGCAAATTCAAGTTTAAATTCTCCTAGTTTAAAACTAAATCTTAGCATTTGTGCATTAATATTACAAATTCACTATAATCAAATAATTATTTTATTTTTATCATTTTTTATTAAATTAATAGAAATTAAGATAGGAAAATAAAAATTTTGAAAATCAAATAAAAGTGAGCAGTTAATTGCTCCTACATTAATTATAGTAATTTTTTGTGTTTATGTATATATGTTAAGATTTACTTTTAAAAACTGTCTCGAGAAAAAGTAAAAATAAGGTGTGATTTCCGTTTAATCTCGATTTCATTATCAAATACTATTGTTTTACACCTATTTTAATCATCCCCCACCCCACCACATCCATGACAAATAAAAGAACTAGACCCGCATCAATCTTATTTACATTTTAATATATTTTAACCGTAAGTTATCCGATCTAAAGTAGATCTAAACCGAAATAGATTGTTTTTTTATTTTATATATATATATATATATATATATATATACTAGCTAATATCCCGTGCGACGCACGGTCTTCTTTAATATTTTCTTATTTTTTATTTATATTTTAGTTATTATATATAATTTGATAAAATTCTAAAATATATATATACCGGATTTATAAATCTAACAATTTAATATCTAAATTTAATATATTCTTGACGTAATCTGTAGTAGTATTTTAGATATTAAAATATAAAATATTTTAAAATAACAGATCTAATGATTCGTATTTTTTTACTCTTAAAAATCTAAAAAGGGACTCAAATGTAAATATCAAAATATGTGCTCGTGCAATATACCGAGTTTATTTGAATATACTATTACTTTTATTTTCATTAATTATCTCGTTTAAATTGAATGTTAAAGAAATTATAATAAACATGAATTTCATAAGTTTAATATAATAATATTACCAATATATCTGTCTTTTGTCGTGTTATTTTTAATTTGAACATGAGTTGTTTCAGTTAAAAAATATAAAACAGGTAATATTCTTAAAAAGACAATTAGTTACTTATTCACAATTATATAAATTATATTACTTTTTTTTATATATGTCGTCTGCATTATTTTTAGAAAATTAGTTGTTTAAGTTAGAAAATATAAAAGAGGTAATGTGTTTTAGCTGAAAAGAATAAATAGTTATTTATTAATATTTATATAAAACAATATTACCATTGTATATTTATTTTGCATGTATTATATTTAGAAGATAAGTTGTTTTAGTTAGAAAATATAAAATAAATAATGTGTTTTAGCTGTCGGTTATAAATATATAATAATATTACCATTTTATATATATGTTGTCCGTCTTATTTTTAGAAAATGATTTGTTTTAGTTAAATAGATATATGAAATAGGTAATATGTTTTAGCTGAAAAAGGTAATTGGTTATTAATAAATTGGTTTCCATATATGTGTATTTAGAAGATGAGTTGTTTTATTTAAAAATATAAAAATAATTTGTTTTAGCTGGAAAAGGTAATCGTTTATAAATATATAATAATATTACCATATTATATATATGTTGCCCGTTTTATTTTTAGAAGATGAGTTGATTTAGTTTAAAAATAATATAAAATAGGTAATGTACTGAAAAAGGTAATTGATTATTAATAAATTGGTTATAGATAGGCCCGTGAATCGGCCCAAATACCGACCGACCGACCGACTGACCGACCGACCAAAACTTTTAATGTTTCGTCTTTAATAATATAGTATAGATATATATCTATACTATTAACTCCTTATATATAATAAGTGTAAGGGAGATCTTATCCAAAACTTTGGTTGGTCACTGTACTACCAAAAGTATACGATCCGTTCAATTATTAAACTACAAAACTTCAAATCAATGAGGACCGTCAGATATAATATTAAAAATTGTATTTGATTATTAATAGGATAGTATTTAAATACTAAAAGATGTATTTTGATAATTTAAACCAATTATAAATAGGTTTTCTATATTGAATAGAAATCTTTATGTAAAAATTCATAATTATCTTTTCTCTTTAGTTTATGGATAGTTCCAGTTAGATAATAATTATTAAACCATCATTAAATTAAAGATAATTTTGTAAGCTTCGCGTGGGCTGTAAAATCGTTAAAATCTGTTGTATAAAACTCCAAATAGAGCCCAAACAATAAAGTTATTATCTAAATTTTAATAAATAAAAGATGTATTTTGATAATTTAAACCAATTATAAATAGGTTTTCTATATTGAATAGAAATCTTTATGTAAAAATTCGTAATTATCTTTTCTCTTTAGTTTATGGATAGTTCCAGTTAGATAATAATTATTAAACCATCATTAAATTAAAGATAATTTTGTAAGCTTCGCGTGGGCCGTAAAATCGTTAAAATCTGTTGTCTAAAACTCAAGATAGAGCCAAACAGTAAAGTTATTATCTAAATTTTAATAAATATATTTTTATTATTGTAGCACCAATTTAATTTTTTTTCCTACATAAATAAATTTAAAAACTTTTTTTCTGAAGGAACATAACAATTTGATTAATTCAAATTATAATTATATTATTTTACATATAACAAACATAAAAGGATAATATCAAAATATTATTAAAATATTGAGGGTTTCATATTCATAAACGATAATTTTGAATATAATACTTATATTAAAATGTGTATTTGATTAAAGGTAGGATTATATTTAAATACTAAGAAGTGTGTTTTGATAATTTAAACCAATTATGAATTGATTTTCTATATTGAATTGAATTATTTATGTAAAACTTCTTAACCATCTTTTCTTTTCAGTTATTTTATGAGTAGGTCAACTGGTCAAGTTAGATAATAATTATTAAACCATCATTAAATTAAAGATAATTTCGTTAGTTTCGCATGGGTTGTAAAATCGTCAAAATTCAATTTCTAAAACTCAGGATAGAACCCAAATAGTAAAGTGTGTATCTAAATTTTAATAAATATTTGTTTATTATTGTAGCACCAATTTATTTATTTTTCCACTAATTCTTTTAAATATAGAGAAATTTTATGTTTTTTTCAAAAAAGTATCAAAATTAATTAAGAACAAATTCAAATTGATAAAGAATATAATAATAAGAGAATAAAATTTTATATAATCAGAACATAATTTTTATTCTGTTTAATAATTTTTAAGTAATAATGTATTTTAAAATTTTATATACACTGTAAATAAAACCGAAACATTAAAAGTAAAAGCAGTTAGTAAGATACTTATATGAGTATATATTTGATATCCTTATTATATTAAATCCTTATATATAATAATCATAATTGGGATCTTATCCAAAATTTTGGTCGTAGATAACCAAATTAATAAGGACCGTTAGATCTTAACTAGATAAATGAAAATCGTTAGATCAAATATTTAAAAAGTGTATTTTATTAATAATAGGATTATATTTAAATTCTAAAAGGTGTATTTTGATAATTTAAACCAAATATACCAAATATAAATAAGTTTTCTATATTGAATAGAATTCTCCATGTAAAAAATTCGTGACTTTCTTTTCTCTTTCATGGATAATTCCAGTTAGATAAAAATTGTTAAACCATCTTTTAATTAAATATAATTTAGTTATCTTCATGTGGGGTATAAAATTGTCAAAATCTGATTTTTAAAACACAAGATAAAGCCCAAATTAGTAAAGTTAATATTTAAATTATAATAATAATTATTATGTCATCATTATTTTAATACCAATTTAATTACTTTTTTCTAACTATTTTAAATTTAGAAATCTATGTTCAAAAATTAAAATCAATCTAAGAAAAATTCAAATCAACAAAGAATATAATAATACGAGGATAAAATTGTGCATATTTTTAATCCTATTTTATTAAGTTTTAGATCATAACTAATCAAATATTATTTATTACTAAATAATAAATTATACGTAAATGGTGATTTTGTTTTATAAGAACTCATAGATACCTAATTTCATTGTTAGCAAGACTATATTCATATTAAAAAAACCGTATTTTGAAATTTTAGACTGGAGGCCAAACTTTTTTAACATATATACATTGTAAATTATTAAATTTGAAACTTTAAAAGTTTCTTAATCAATTAGTATAGTACTTTTCTGAAAAATCGTACTTTACAAAAAATATTATCAAATAACCTATGTGTGCAAGAAAAAAAATGAAAAAATTCTTTATTTAAAAAAACCTATAAATTTTAATATGTTGTTGGTATATTCAAATCTTAGATCATTCTACATGATAATTTTACTGTTATATGTAACGTTTTTCAACATGTAACGTTTTTCAACAATTTAATTTGAAACATCCAACGATTATGAATTGAGTGATCAAACAAAGCGACCAAACTTATAAGGAAGCTTTATAATAACATAGATATTTGTAGGATATACTATAAAAAATGAATTTTATACAGAATTTTGATCGCCACGGTGTACTACTTTAAAAGAAGAACTATTACAAAAAAAAAAAATTAATTGATAATTTATTTTCTCAAAAGTTCAAAGTTCCCGCATCTTTAACATATTACAAAAAAGAGTATATTATATTTTAGCAATAAATAATTAAAAAAATTATAAATTAAAAAAATTATAAATATTAAGAAAAATTAATGATGTTATCATGGTAGTTTGTTTCTAAATACCGCCAAAACATTCTCAACCGTTAGATCCAATACTTTTAAAAATAGATGATCAAGATTATATCATATAAAAAGAAGTTATTGTCTAAAAATGATATAAGTTAAAAGATATTATATTAGGATTGGATTTTCCAAAAAGTCAAAATATAAAAATAGTTGTAATTAAATAAGGAAACTCATTTAATACCAAAATAATCAAAATCGTTTAATGTTAAATAGATAGGTGAAAATCGTTAGATTTAACATTAAAAACTGTATTTGGTTAATAAAGGGTATTATAATAATCTAAACTACATATAAGTAGATTTCCTAAATCGAATAGAATTCTCAACATTAAATTTCGTCACTTTATTCTCTTTTTAGTTTTAGAATAGTTTAGCGTGTAAAATATAATAAATATCAAATTTTTAACTATAATTTTTTTGGCTAAATCTTTTTTAACAATAATTTAATCATGTAAACTAATAACTTTTAAATATTAAAATATTCATAAATAAATATAATTATAAATATTTAAAAAACAATCGTGCGTTGCATGGATAATAAAAATATAATTATAAACAGAATAATTATAAATAAAATTTAAGTAACCGTGCATCGCACGGGCTATAAGCTAGTATTATTAAAGACGAAACATTAAAAGTTTTGGTCGGTCGTCGGTCGGTCGGTATTTGGGCCGATTCACGGGTCTATCTATAATCAATTTATTAATAACCACTTACCTTTTTTCACTACATTACCTATTTTATATTTTTTTTTTAAACCAAACCAACTCATCTTCTAAAAATAAAACGGGCAACATATATATAATATGATTATATTATTATATATTTATAACTGATTACCTTTTTCAGCTAAAACACATTATTTATATATTTTTTACCTAAAACAACTCATCTTATAAATAGGACACATATATGGAAACCAAGTTATTGATAACCAATTACCTTTTTCAGCTAAATTATATTACCTATTTCATATATCTATTTAACTAAAACAAATCATTTTCTAAAAATAAGACGGGCAATATTTATATAAAATGGTATTATTATTATATATTTATAACCGACAGCTAAAACACATTATGTATTTTATATTTTCTAACTAAAACAACTTATCTTCTAAATATAATACATGCAAAATAAATATACAATGGTAATATTGTTTTATATAAATATTAATAAATAACAAGTTATTCTTTTCAGCTAAAACAAATTACCTCTTTTATATTTTCTAACTTAAACAACTAATTTTCTAAAAGTAATGAAGACGTATATATAAAAAAATTAATATAATTTTATATAATTGTTAATAAGTAACTAATTGTCTTTTTAAGGATATTACCTGTTTATATTTTTTAACTGAAACAACTCATGTTCAAATTAAAAATAACACGGACAAAAGATAGATATATATTAATAATATTATTATATTAAACTTATGAAATTCATGTTTATTATAATTTTTTTAACATTCAATTTAAACGAGATAATTAATTAAAATAAAAGTAATAGTATATTCAAATAAACTCGGTATATTGAACAAGCACATATTTTGATATTTGCACTTGAGTCCCTTTTTAGATTTTTAAGAGTAAAAAAATACGAATTATTAGATATGTTATTTTAAAATATTTTATATTTTAATATCTAAAATATTACTATTGATTACGTCAATAATATATTAAATTTAAATATTATATTGTTAGATTTATAAATCCAATATATCTATACTATTATATTAAAGACGAAACATTGAAAGTTTTGTAGTCTGGTCATGAAAGTTTTTGTAGTCTGGTCACTCCATTCATAGCCGTTAGATATTTTTGATCAAATCACTGAGAACCGTTAGATAAAATATTAAAATTAGTATATAGAATATCTTTTCTATTTTTCCTAACTAAAACATCTCATTTTCTAAAAATATCACAAAGAGTTTCATTTAATAAAATAACATAATAAGGTTATAATTGCTAATAAATAACTCATTACCATTTTTAAAAACTATCACTAAATAAAAACATTATTTATAACTAATTACCTTTTTCAGCTAAAATACATTACCTTTTTTTATTTTTTTTCTTACAAAATCCTCTTTTTTTCTAAAAAAAAACACGGGTGATTATCTTTTTTTAACAAAAACATGTCACTCTTTCTATTTTTCCTTACTAAAACCCCTCATTTTCCAAAAATATCACGGGCAAACCCTTACTTATTTATTTTAAAATCTATTTTAATATTTTTAATTATGTTACTTTTTCTATTTTTTTTCATTTTCTTAAAAAAATATTATTAAATAATAACATTTTTATAACCAACTACCTTTTTAGCTAAAATACATTATCTTTTTTAACAAAATCTTCTCTTTTTCTAAAAAAATCACGGGTAGTTACTTTTTTTCAACTAAAACATGTTACTCTTTCTGATTTTTCTTTACTAAACCCCTCATTTATTGTGAAGTCTATTTAAATACTTTTAATTACGGGCACTTACCTTTTCAGCTAAAACATGTTACTTTTTCTATTTTTCCTTACTAAGATCCCTCCTTTTCCAAAAATATCACGGGAAAACAGTTATTAATTTATTTTAAAATCTATTTTAATACTTTTAATTATTTAAAAAAGTTTAACACACCTACTTATTTTTTTTAGCAAATGCAGATTAATAGAATATTAAAACATAATGATATGGTCAGAAAAGTAATTATAGAAATATAATTGACTGGTCAAACAAAAGGTCGATATTTAAGGCCCGACACCCTAATTATTCATTAATTTCGTAATTAATGAGTAGGGAAAATATACAGCTCATGAAAAGAGCTTTGATTATGGAAAATTAGTCAAAGAAGGATCTGGAATCCCAATTAAAGGCAATCAATGAGTCATAACCTTTATCAACAAGGAAACGAATTCTTCAGCAAGAAATACAATACTTATCCAATATCAAAAAGAAGACTTATCCGTTAAGTCTCCCAAACATACCATAAATACTAGGCTCTAGACGCCTATATAAGGTCCCTGATCCTACAATCAGAACTACGTCTTGGCTTGATTCTCAATAACGAATTGAGATACGTAGGCATCTTGTGAGGACCAATTTAGTCCGGAAACACGAGTGCAGCCATTAAAGCTCGAAAGCTCATTAATCCTAGCAATTAATATACAAATACGTTTTTTAATCCATAACATTTGGCGCCGTCTGTGGGAAGACAACATCAACCATGGCAAACACGCGAAGAACAACCAGAGATTCTGATACTTCTGAAGGCCTCCCTATCACCTCCGGGGCTGATACTCATGGGAGCCAACCACCGCCAACTACTGGCACTCAAGGGGCGAGTATCCCCACCAACACTCAAGGACAAGAAGTCCCGATTACTACTGAAGGGACGAATCCCCTACAAATGGTTATTCATGGATCTAATCCACAAGAAACCGTTCACCAGCAACCAATTACAACCTCTGCGCTGCTTATAAACGCACCTCGCAGTCTTCAACTCCACACTACTGATCTCCCTCAATACGCGAATCAGACTTTGGGGATGCCAAGCTATGGCATGCCCCCTCGACTCATGGCAGGCGGTAGTGGAACTAATCCAATCTACCATGAGGCATATGTGCCCCCTTATATTCAAGGTCTGGGACCCCAAAATCAACAGACTCGTCAGACCCCTCTCATTCAAGATTACTCTGGCCCATACACTGAGGATGAGGGTTATACAACTGGGGAGGATGTTGCCCCAAGGAGGAGACGTTCTTCACAGACAAATCGGGAGCCACCCCAAACTACTAGGGAGAAGCTTGCAGCCCATGAGGCAGAGACTGCAAGGCTCAAAAAACTCCTTGCTGAAGAAGAGGCCGCTCAAACTCGGGGCCGAACAACTGAAGGAATCCCGATAATCAACTTGGATCCACCAAGAAGGACCAAGAGGGCTGAAGCCCCAAGGGGTGATCCTAGTAATCTGTTGCCCCTAGGAGATCCTGATGATCCTACACCGCCGTTTACTCAAGACATCATGAAAATGGCTATATCTAGAAAGTTTAAGATGCCTTCGATCAAAGCCTATGATGGAACGGGAGATCCCGCAAATCATGTAAGGACATTCTCCAATGCACTGCTGTTGCAGCCAGCCAACGATGCGGTCAAGTGTAGGGCGTTTCCCCAAACTCTTGCGGGTATGGCTCAACATTGGTACAGCCGTCTACCTCCCAACTCTATTGGGTCCTTTAAGGAGCTAAGCAAGGCTTTCATCAACCAGTTCATTAGTGGAAGGGTGCATGAGAAAAGTTCTGCATCACTCATGGCAATACGTCAAGGAAAGAATGAAGCCCTAAGGGACTACATTAATCGATTCACACGAGAGGCTTTGAAAGTCCCGGATTTAGACGACAAAGTGGCTATGATAGCCCTGCAACAAGGAACCACTGATGACCACTTCAGGAGGTCGTTGGCTAAACATCCACCAGAGAGCATGTTGAAGCTCCAAGATAGAGCCGGAAAGTACATCAAGGCTGAGGAAAGCATGAGAAAGTATGAACCCACCGCTGGCGACGGTGGAAACTCAAAGAAAAGAAAATAAACTCAGGAGTACGACGTCAAGGAAAAGTTTCCCCGAACATCAAAGAATTCTGACTCTCCACCCAAGAGAAATAATTTTGGGCCGAAGTTCACGGAGTATGCAAGATTGAATACTCCCAGGAGTCAAATTCTGATGGAGATAGCCAAGGAAGAAGATATCAAATGGCCAAAGCCAATGAGGGCTGATTTGTCCAAACGGAACCAAAATCAGTTTTGTCGGTTCCACAAAGAAGTTGGTCATGACACCGATGATTGTAGGCAACTGAAAGATGAGATCGAGTTTCTAATACGAAGAGGAAAACTCAGCAAGTTCACCAAGGATGGAAGCCAAGGGAGCCAAAGGGGGAACTATGAAAGAAAGGATTATGATAGAAGGGACAACGATCAAGATCGAAATCCCAAGCCCCGAGGGCCCGTGATCAACATGATATTTGGAGGACCAACCGCTGCTGGGTCCTCCCGAAACTCAAGAAAAGCTTATGCTCGAGAAGTAATGACTGTGGTTGGGGAAGCACCGAAACGTGCACGAACAGAAGTGTCAATAGGTTTTGATGATTCAGACTTGGAAGGGGTGAAGTTCCCCCACGATGATCCTCTTGTCATAGTACCTGTGATAGGCAACTCCGAAACAAAGAGAGTCCTAGTCGACAATGGAGCCTCAGTGGACATCTTGTTCCACGATGCCTTTATCAAGATGGGTTACACTGATTCTCAGTTAACACCCTCTAATATGCCCATATATGGGTTCAATGGAGTGGAATCAAAGGTGGAAGGCACTATCCAACTCCCAATGACCATGGGGCAAGGAACAAATACATCCACTCAGATGCTGAACTTCATAGTTATAAAGGCAACCTCAACCTACAATGCGATCCTTGGAAGGACGGGTCTTCACGCGTTTAAGGCTGTTGCCTCATCTTACCACCTGAAACTCAAATTCCCCACTCGGAATGGGATTGGTGAAGAACGAGGAGACCAAAAGATGGCTAGAAGTTGTTATGTAGCCGCGTTGAGGCCTGATGGAATTGGGGGGCAGGTTCTCCCCATTGAAGACATGGACACTAGAGATAATGAGGACCGAAGAGGGAAACCAGCTGAGGATTTGATCCCAATTCCCTTAGTCCCGGATGAACCAGAGAAGGTGACTTATGTTGGGGCACTACTACCCGAGCCATTGAAAGGCAAACTCGCATCTTTTCTTCAAGAAAACAATGACGTTTTTGCTTGGACAGCGGCTGACATGCCAGGGATTGATCCCCAACTAATATCTCACAGATTGAATGTGGATCCAGAAAGGAAGGCAGTGAAACAAAAGAAAAGAAGCTTTGCTCCAGAGAGGCTTGAAGCCATTAAGCAAGAAGTGAATAAGCTTTTAGAAGCTGGGTTTATTGAAGAAATCCAATTCCCGGAATGGTTAGCTAACCCTGTGATGGTCAAGAAAGCTAACGGGAAGTGGAGAATGTGCGTCGACTTCACCGACTTGAATGATGCATGTCCTAAGGATTGTTTTCCCTTACCAAGGATTGATGCTCTGATAGATGCCACTGCTGGGCACGAGATGCTAAGTTTCATGGATGGCTTCAGCGGATATAATCAAATTAAGATGCACAAAGATGACATAGCCAAAGTGTCGTTCATCACTGACTTTGGTGTCTTCTGTTTCTTAGTCATGGCTTTTGGGCTTAAGAATGCTGGAGCAACCTATCAAAGGTTGGTGAACAAAATCTTTGAGCATCTGATTGGAAAAACCATGGAGGTCTACGTAGATGACATGTTAGTCAAGAGCCTTGATAAGGCCGATCACATTGAGCACCTTCGAGAGGCTTTTGAAGTGCTAAGACACCACAAGATGATGCTAAATCCAGCCAAGTGTGCCTTTGGTGTAGGCTCGGGAAAGTTTTTAGGCCTGATGGTTTCCAAGAGAGGAATCGAGGCAAATCCCGACAAAATCAAAGTGATTCTAGACATGGAACCACCAAAGACTGTCAAGGATGTCCAGAAACTGACGGGAAGAGTGGCTGCTTTGGGAAGATTCATCTCCAAGTCTGGAGAGAAGTGTTTGCCCTTCTTCAAAGCACTCAAAAAAGTGAAGAATTTTGAATGGACAACTGAAAGTCAAGAGGCCTTTGAGGCCCTGAAGAAATATATGGCTGAAGCACCACTGTTGGCAAAACCCAAGCCAGGAGAAATTCTCTATTTATACTTGGCAGTTTCTAACACAGCCCTTGGAGCTGTTTTGGTAAAGGAAGAAATGAAGGTTCAGAAACCCATTTACTATGTGAGCAAGATTCTACATGGGGCAGAAATAAACTACTCAATGGTGGAGAAGTTTGCCTTAGCCTTGATAATGGCCTCAAGAAAGCTACGCCCCTACTTCCAGGCTCACAAGATAGAGGTTTTGACTGATCAACCTCTAAGAAACATCTTGCATAGCCCTCAAGTTAGTGGAAGATTGATCAAATGGGCCATTGAATTGGGAGAATTTGATATCAAGTATAAGCCTCGGACGGCCATAAAAGCTCAAGCACTTGCTGACTTCATGGTTGAATGCACCATTGACAACCAAGAAGTCGGGGGGCAGGAAGTAACTATGGAAGATAAGAAAGATGAGGAAATGACCTTCAAAGAATGTTGGGTGCTCTATTTTGATGGAGCATCAAAAACAAAATCAAGTGGAGCTGGTTTAGTGCTACAGAGTCCTGATGGATTCCTAATAGAGTATGCACTAAAACTTGACTTCCCGACGACAAACAATGAGGCTGAGTATGAAGCTCTGATAGCTGGCTTAGGGCTGGCTGGAGCCTTGAGAGTCAAAACTCTGAAAGTCTGTGGAGACTCGAGGCTAGTGGTTTCCCAAGTAAATGGGGAATTTGAGGCCAGAGATGAAGTCATGGCCAAGTACTTAAAACTTGTCAAGGCCATTATGACTCAATTCGATGAATGCTATGTGGAGCACATTCCAAGGGAGGAAAATGTGAAGGCTGATGCCTTGTCTAAGTTTGCCTCTTCTGAAATTGAAAACTATGCCGGGAGTGTATACTTCCAGGTCTTGAAGACCCCAAGCATCAATGGAAAGTTGGTAGCCCCCATTGGTATCACCAGTTATTGGATTGATCCCATCAAAGCTCATCCGGAAACTGGGTGGCTGCCAAACGACACTTCAGAGGCACGAAAGCTATACGTCAGAGCATTAAGGTATGCCCTAATTGAGGGAATCCTATACAAGAAATCTTTTGTTGTTCCATACTTAAAGTGCTTGAGACCTCAAGAGGCAGAATTGGCCCTAAAGGAAGTGCATGAAGGGATTTGTGGACAACATTTGGGGGGCAGAGCCCTTGCTCATAAAGTCACTCGTCTAGGTTTCTATTGGCCAAGCATACTTGCTGATGCTAAAAGCTATGTCAAGAAATGTGAACGGTGCCAGAAACATGCACCAGTGGTTAGGCAACCACCAGAGATGATGACATCCATTAACTCACCTATCCCCTTTGCTATGTGGGGAATGGATATACTCGGGCCATTTCCTATGGCAAGTGCTCAAAGAAAGTTCTTGATAGTAGCAATTGATTATTTCACCAAGTGGATTGAGGCTAAGCCATTAGCCAAAATAACCACCAAGCAAGTGATGCAATTCTTCTGGGAAAATGTGATATGCAGATATGGAATTCCACGAGTCCTGGTCACGGACAATGGAACTCAGTTTAACAACGATGAGTTCAAGAAGTATTGTGATGAAAACGATATCAAGTTGCGCTTCACTTCTGTCGCCCATCCTCAAGCAAATGGGCAAGCTGAGGTTGCAAATCGAATCATCCTTGATGGACTAAAGAAAAGAGTTGAACGCTCCAGAAACACTTGGGTAGACGAATTACTCCCTATACTTTGGGCATATCGTACTACTTGCAAGGTCACCACTGGAGCAACTCCATTTCTATTGGCTTATGGAGCAGAGGCAGTGGTCCCGGTGGAGATTACTCACACCTCCCCAAGAGTTGAGGCTTATGAACCAGAAGAAAATGAAGAAGGCTTGAGGCTAGCTTTGGATCTAATTGATGAAGTTAGAGATGAAGCAAACGCCAAGATAGTTGAACATCAAAAGAAAGCATCCTTCTACTACAACCTAAGGGTTAAAGAAAGGTTCTTTCGTCAAGGAGACTTGGTTCTCAGAAAGATTGAAGCATCTGGAGTTGGACAAAAAGGGAAGTTAGCCCCAAATTGGGAAGGACCATATCGCGTCAAGAACGTATTTGGCCGAGGCTCATACAAGCTAGAAACCCTTGAAGGGCATGAGGTGCCAAGGACTTGGCATGCCTCCAATTTGAAGGTTTATTATGTTTAAAGTGTCTCCCAAGTGGACTCACTACTATAAATAAGGTTCGATGAAACCAACCCAAGTTTTAAACTGGGATATTATGTAAGGGTTGATCCCATCTTCAAATTATAAATGAATTCAGCATTTTCATGTTTTAAAGCTTATCTATAATGAGTCTTCATAAACATTCAAAAAGCAAGAAAAGCAACACAAGCCATGAATGGCCACCATGCATAAATAAAAACTTAAACAAGAGTTAAGTTAAGCCCGTAGGCCGAAAGTACATAAACAAAAGTACAAGCCATGATGGCCAAAAGTGAAAATACACCTAATCTTCCTTGTCTACGTCCTCCTCCTCTTCCTCTCTAGAGGAAAAGACAGCATCATCAGCTCCAGCAGTCTGACCAGGTGGGGAAGTGTGATCCAGGTCTAAGATCCTATCATCCTCCTCCATCTCGTCCTCTCCAGCCAAAGCCATCTCCAAAGAAGTAGGAAGGTGAGGGCTTGGAAAATCGGAGATAGTGAGGGATCCAGGCATCCTCTCCAAAACAGCAGCAAGAGCGTCATCCCATCCCTTAGTGTACTGAACAGGGAAGAGGAGCCCATCATGCTTATCAATCAAGTCCCCGTACTCCTCAGAGTCAAGGTACTCGTCAATAAAATCATCTTTGGCCTTCCTCAAAGATACCAATTCAGCTTGGGAGTCAGCCAACTCCTTCTCCTTCCTAGCCAGGGTGGCCTTCACTGAAGCCATTTCCTCCTGGGACTTCTCAAACTTGCCTTGGTTGGCCTCAGAAGATGAGCGCCAAGACTTAGCTTGAAAGAGAGCCCCTTGGTAGTTGGCATTCATCTGCAAGCAAGTTATAGGTTAAATACTTAAACTTGAAATAAATCAAAGACTACAAAGAAAAGAAGGAGAGAAATACTTACAGCAGCCATAGCCTGGGATCCAGCATGCTCCACCCCCTCAATGGTGGAGTTAGAAACAAAATCCTTGTAGTCACAAGGAGTCAGAGAGTGATAAGACCACTCCACAGCATGTTTGGACACTCCCACCACGGTGTCCTTCTTCCTAAGACCCCAGTTGGGGCGCCAAACTGCACTCTTGCCCGAAGGAGGGCCTTCAGCATCCTCAGTAAGGTCCACATGTGGCCTTATGAAAGCTGGAATACTAGAAGCACGAGGGTCCTTCCCCCCTAAACGTGCCCTCTTCATCCGGGCTGTTTCCCCGTCTTCAGGCTCGTTGGACTTATTGATAAAGGTCGCAACTGCAAAAGATACAAGGAAAGAAGCAGTTGGTATAAGTCAATCTTAAATAAATAAAGAAAGATATGAGGTGAGAATTACCCTTATCAGAAACGTTGGAAAGTCCCAAGGACTTAAGCTGGAACTCGTCCAGGAGCACCCAAGCCATGGTGGCATAGTTATCCTTTGTAAGTTCAGCATACGCATGGGCTTCCTCATCACTCAGGATAATATCACTAGGGCTACCATCCGAAACTCTACTAAAAGAACTACGAAAAAGGGTGCCCCAATCCCCTCCTTCCCAAACTAAATACATAAATTCCTCTTTCCATTTTGGGTTATTATCCGGAATGGATTTGGGGTGAAATATGGGGGGAGTGGAAGGACGGTGGTTGATATAAACCCAACCCAAAGTAATGGCTGAACTATTCTTAAATTGAAAGATTTTCCTAAACAAAGCTACAGATAAAGGAAATTTGTTCTTCAAACAAAGAACAATGAAACACATAATTATTCTCCAGGCGTTTGGAGGAAGTTGGCAAGGGTTAATCCCAACATCAGCCAAAAGCCTGGGAATGAACTCATGAATGGGAAACCTAAGTCCTGCAACAATGGCATCCTTGTATATGCAAAGTGCATCAGGACGCCAATGGCAAGAACGGTCCCCTGGGCCTGCTGGAACTAACCTATAGGGGGACTTAACCCTATACATTTTGTTATAGTCCCTAATTAAGTCAATTTCATGGAACTTATTACTACAATCAAATGAATCTAAGTGTGATACATGAGGATATTCATCACTACGCTCTAAGATCATATCCTGAAGAGACATATGAGGGGAGCGAATGTTGATACCTCTCTTTGAAGCTTTGTTCATTCTTTGAAGTCGTTGGGCAGCCTTGTCAGACATCTTCAAATCTTCAAAGGAAATTTCCAGAAAAACTTCAAGGGAACCCAGAAATCTTCGAATGAGGAAGGAAAAAACCCAGAAATCTTCAAGGGATGAAGATCAATCCCAGAAAAACAAGAACACCACCGTAAAAAGCTCGCCGGAAATCGCCTCTCCACGGAATAAAAGAGAGAAAAAACTAAGATAACTAGAGAGAAATTTTGGAAAGTGAAAAGTGAGAAGTGAGAGAGAAATGAGAAATCTCACTCTCTTATAGTGAGAATGACTGGAAGATCAACCGGTTGAGGGATGGCAACCGTCTATAGCCAGTAAGGCCCATAAATCCATTTTTGGATTACAAAGGCAAAGGCCCAAATAAATTGAGTCTCAGGCAAAATCGAAGCCCAAGTCAAAAAAGGCCCATTAAATCCCAAGGCTGGAAAGAATTAAGTCCCAAATTAAAATTGGACTATTTAAAAGCCCAAAAATAATAAAGCCTGGAATAAAACCAAGGCAAAAAATCAAAGAACCAAGGTCGAAAAGACTCTAATTCGAGATCGCACGGCCCTGGTCGAAAGTATACGAGAAAACGAGGTCGTATCAAACGACCCCACTTCCAAATAAAACGAAACAATTAAAGGTTTTGAGGTCGAAAAGACCCTAAATCGAGGTCATATGACCCTAGTCGAAAATACACACGAAACTGAGGTCGTGTCCATCGACTTCGCACCAAAAACAAGTCAAAAAATTGGCAAAATGAGGTCGAAAAGACCCTGGGTCGAGATCGAACGAATGAGATCGAAAATATACTATTAATCGAGTTCGTATCACTCGACCTCATACTGAAACGAGGTCGAGAATGGCCCAGAAATTAATTCTGGAATTCCTGGTCGAAAACACATGTAATTCCTGGTCGACCAATCGAGGTCGAAAATAGCCTTTGAATACAGGTCGAGAGCCTCGACCTCGCAACCAATCGAGGTCGAAGGTATATTAGAGACGAGGTCGTCAAATGAGGTCGATAATAGCCTAGGAATTGAAATCAACAATTCCAGGTCGAAGTTACACTGGCTTCCTGTTCGAACACTTGAGGTCGAAAATGACTTGTAAAACCAGGTCGGGATCTTCGACCTCACAGCTGTTCCTGTTCGAAAAAATACTGAGTCGAGGTCGAACAGGCGAGGTCGAAAAAGACCTAGAAATCCAGGTCGAGAGCTTCGACCTCACACTTGTTTGAGCTCGAATTCCTGGTCGAAATCCTGGTCGATTTTACACTGAATTCCTGGTCGAATTCCTGGTCGAAAATGACCTAATTTGAGGTTGAAAATGCCCTAAAAAATGGAAAATTTTGGGAAAAACACGCTGTAACTTCTACGAAAACCCCAAGGATATTTTCCCAGAAGTTGGGGGGCAAATGATATGGTCAGAAAAGTAATTATAGAAATATAATTGACTGGTCAAACAAAAGGTCGATATTTAAGGCCCGACACCCTAATTATTCATTAATTTCGTAATTAATGAGTAGGGAAAATATACAGCTCATGAAAAGAGCTTTGATTATGGAAAATTAGTCAAAGAAGGATCTGGAATCCCAATTAAAGGCAATCAATGAGTCATAACCTTTATCAACAAGGAAACGAATTCTTCAGCAAGAAATACAATACTTATCCAATATCAAAAAGAAGACTTATCCGTTAAGTCTCCCAAACATACCATAAATACTAGGCTCTAGACGCCTATATAAGGTCCCTGATCCTACAATCAGAACTACGTCTTGGCTTGATTCTCAATAACGAATTGAGATACGTAGGCATCTTGTGAGGACCAATTTAGTCCGGAAACACGAGTGCAGCCATTAAAGCTCGAAAGCTCATTAATCCTAGCAATTAATATACAAATACGTTTTTTAATCCATAACACATAAATAATAAAAATAATAATTATTAATAATAATCCGTGCATCGCACGGGTTTTAAGCTAGTATATATATATATATATATATCACTTATTTTTATTCATGATTGAATGTTCTCTATTCATGTTTAAGGATTTTTTTTTATTTTTCTCTCTACAAAAATGTATTTTATTTTAATATCCGGATCATAAATCCACATGATATGTTCATTGAGAAGTTGCATGAAATTGCAACAATGGTTGATTTTTGAATACGTTTTGATATATCCGATTTATGGATTTTTTTTTTGTTCAAATATCTTCACAACTATAATAAATCATTAAATGATCGCTTCAAAAAAAATTGTATATTTTTATGATGAAATAAATGGATGCTCCACAGTGAAAATATACTTAACGATTGTAATTTTGACAAAAATTGTTGGTTTGATCAAATTTTTTTTTTTGTAAAATGTCAATTATATTAATAAATGTCACATAAATTTTGATTAGTGAATCGTTTTCATTTACAAAAATAAAGATAAGAAGTGTATTATTCTATTTGCAATTTAAAATGTTTATCAATAGAACTACAGTCAAATATGTGTAGGGTTATAGACACAGGTACTTTATTTATATTATGCTTTGTTTCGGATTTCCTTTAAAAGTTGTGTATTTGAAAAAGTGGATGTTTGAAAAATTGAAGGACTGTTTGATAATAATTTTTAGATGTGCATTTTTGATGTTAAAATATATAAAAAATATGATTTGGGCGGGGTTTGATGATAAATTAAAACAGTTTTTTTCCCCAAAAGCATGGGAGGAGCACTACCTTCTCCGAAATCAGTTTATTGAGTAAAAAAGGATCTTTTAAAAAAAAAGTTACTGATATGGGCCAAAAACAGTTTTGAAAATATAATTAATGATGTATTAATTAGATTTAGATGGTCCAAGAGTTAAACCCAATTAATGAGGCCCAAAACCCTAATTATTTATTAATTTCGTAATTAATAAAAAGTGAAAATCTACAGCTCACAAAAAGAGCCCAAAGTGTGTCAAATACTTCAAACATTAACCTCCAAGGCATACAAACCTAATAGGAGTCAGTCTCCTACAAAATAGAATTCAAAATCCTGATCTAAGAAGGTGACTTGGCCCCCAAGTCACCTAATTCTACTCTAAATGCATGGCTCCTGACGCCTATATAAGGACCATGATCCTTCAACTTGGAACTATATTTTTTGGCTTGATTTTCAGCAATAGTTGAGATACGTAGGCATCTTGTGAGGGCAGACTTAGCCACGAAACACGAGACTAGCCATTAAAGCTCGAAAGCTCTCGAACCTTAGCATTAAATTCAAAAGTACAACTTTTATTCCACAACATTTGGCGCCGTCTGTGGGAAGACAACATCAACCATGGCAAATACACGAAGAACAAATCGAGAAACTCAGACTTTTGAAGGACTCCCTCTTACCTCTGAAACAGAGACTCATGGAAGCCAACCGCCGCCAACTACTGGCACTCAAGGGGCGAATATCCCCCTCACCACTACTCAAGGACCAGAACTCCCAATCTCGATTGAAGGGACGAATCCCCTGCAAATGGTCGTTTATGGCCTTAATCCTCAAGAGACTACTCTCTAGCAACCAATCACAATCTCTCCACTACTCATGAATGCACCACGTGGCCTTCAACTTCACACCACATATCTTCCCCAATACGCGACTCAAACTCTCGGGATGCCAACCTATGGTATGTCACCTCGACCCGCGGTGGGCAGTAGTGGTAGCAATCCAACCTACCACGAAGCATATGTGCCTCCTTATATTCAAGGTCTGGGACCCCAAAATTAGCAAACTCAAATTCGACAGACCCCTTTGATTCAAGACTACTCAGGTCCCTATACTGAGGAAGAGAATTATTCAACTGGAGATGAGAGAGATGTTGCCCCAAGGAGGAGACGTTCTTCCCAAACAAATCGGGAACAAACCCAAACCACTAAGGAGAGGATTGCGGCCCATGAGGTAGAGGTTGCAAGACTCAAGAAAGTACTGGCAGAAGAAGAGGCTGCAAAAGCACAAAGTCAAGCAACTGGAAGAGTCCCAGTGATCAATTTAGATCCTGCACCGAGAAGAACCAAGAGGGCTGAAGCCCCAAAGGGTGATCCTAATGTGTTGTTACCCTTAGGAGATCCTAATGATCCTACACCGCCTTTTACTCAGGATATCATGAAAGCTAATATATCCAGAAAATTCAAGATGCCAACAATCAAAGCTTATGATGAAACAGGAGATCCCGCGAATCATGTGAGAACTTTCTGTAATGCACTGTTGTTGCAGCCTACTAATGATGCAGTCAAATGCAGAGCGTTTTCACAAACCCTGGCGGGCATGGCTCAATGTTGGTATAATCGTCTCCCTCCCAATTCTATTGGATCTTTTAAGGAGCTGAGCAAGGCGTTTATCAACCAGTTTGTTAGTGGAAGGGTGCATGAGAAGAGTTCTGCATCTCTCATGGGAATCCAGAAAGGTAAGAATGAAGCCTTGAGGGACTACATAAATAGATTCACTAGAGAGGCTTTGAAGGTCCCGAATCTGGAGGACAAAGTAGCAATGATAGACCTATAGCAAGGAACCAATGATGATCATTTTAAAAGGTCTTTAGCTAAGCATCCACCTGAAAGCATGTTAAAATTACAAGACCGGGCTGGAAAATATATCAAGGCTGAAGAAAGAATGAGGAAATATGAACCTGCTGTTGGCGGAAGCGGGAACGCAAAGAAAAGAAAGGAGACTCAAGAATATGATGTTAAGGAAAAGTATCCTAGGACATCAAAGGATTCTGACTCTCCACCCAAAAAGAACAATTTTGGACCAAGGTTCACGGAGTATGCGAGATTGAACACCCCTAGAAGCCAAATTCTGATGGAAATTGCAAAGGAGGAAGATCTCCGATGGCCGAAGCCACTGAGGACTGACTTGTCTAAAAGGAATAAGAATCAATTCTGTCGATTCCACAAAGAAGTTGGTCATGATACGGATGATTGCAGACAATTGAAAGATGAGATTGATTTCTTGATTCGAAGAGGAAAACTCGATAAGTTCACTAAGGATGGGAATCGAGGAAATCAAAGAGGAAACTATGAAAGGAAAGATTATGATAAAAGGAACAACGATCAAGATCGTAATCCCAAACCCCGAGGGCCTGTCATCAACATGATATTTGGAGGACCAACTGCTGTTGGGTCCTCCCGAAACTCAAGGAAAGCTTATGCCCGAGAAGTAATGACTGTTGTAGGAGAAGCACCGAAGCGTGCCAAACGGAAATAGCCATAAGTTTTGATGATTCTGACTTGGAAGGAGTGAAATTTCCCCATGACGATCCCCTTGTAATCATACCCGTGATAGGCAATTCTGAGACAAAGAGGGTTTTGGTTGATAATGGGGCTTCAGTAGACATCTTGTTCCATGATGCTTTCATCAAGATGGGCTACACTGATTCTCAGTTGACACCCTCGAATATGCCCATATATGGATTCAATGGAGTGGAATCAAAGGTGGAAGGTACAATCCAACTCCCTATGACAATGGGGCAAGGTTCGAAGACAACTACTCAAATGTTGAACTTTATAGTTATAAAGGCAACTTCAACTTACAATGCAATCCTGGGAAGGACGGGTCTTCATGCATTCAAGGCTGTTGCCTCGTCTTACCATCTGAAAATCAAGTTCCCAACAATAAATGGGATTGGTGAGGAACGAGGTGATCAGAAAATGGCTAGAAGTTGTTATGTGGCTGCATTGAGGCATGATGGAGTCGGGGGGCAGATTCTTCCCATTGAAGATATGGATACCAGAGATAATGGAGATAGAAGAGGGAAACCGGCTGAGGATTTAATTCAAATTCCCTTAGTTCCCGGCGAACCAGAAAAGGTTACTTATATAGGAGCATTGTTATCTGAACCCTTGAGGGGCAAAATCATATCTTTTCTTCAAGAAAACAACGATTTTTTTGCTTGGACAGTGGCCGATATGCCAGGGATTGATCCCCATTTAATAACTCATAAGTTGAACGTAGATCCCGAAAGGAAGACAATGAAGCAAAAGAAGAGAACATTTGCTCCAGAGAGGCAAGAGGCCATCAAGAAGGAAGTAGATAAGCTCTTGGAAGTAGAGTTCATTGAAGAAATTCAATTTCCTGAATGGTTGGCTAACCCGGTAATGGTCAAGAAAGCCAATGGAAAATGGAGGATGTGTGTGGACTTCACAGACTTGAACAACGCATGTCCTAAGGATTGTTTTCCCTTGCCAAGAATTGATACTCTAATAGATGCCACGGCTTAAACGACACATGTCCTAAGGATTGTTTTCCCTTGCCAAGAATTGATGCTCCAATAGATGCCACGGCTGGGCACGAGATTTTGAGTTTCTTGGATGGCTTCAACGGATACAACCAAATCAAAATGCACAAGAATGACATCTCCAAGGTATCTTTCATCGTTGACTTTGGTGTTTACTGTTATTTGGTTATGGTATTTGGGCTTAAGAATGCAGGTGCGACATATCAAAGGTTGGTGAACAAAATTTTCGAACACCTGATTGGAAAGACCATAGAAGTCTATGTGGACGACATGTTGGTTAAAAGCCTCGATAAGGCGGATCATATAACCCATCTACGGGAAGCATTTGAAGTGCTGAGGCACCATAGAAAGATGTTAAATCCAGATAAGTGCGCCTTCGGCGTAGGGTCAGGAAAGTTTTTAGGCCTGAAGGTCTCTAAACGAGGAATTGAGGCTAACCCCGATAAAATCAAAGCAATTCTGGACATGAAACCGCCACGGTCCATCAAGGATGTTCAAAAGCTAACAGAAAGAGTGGCAGCATTGGGGAGATTCATCTCCAAGTCAGGGGGGAAGTGCTTGCCTTTCTTCAAAGCTCTGAAAAACATGAAGAATTTTGAATGGACGACAGAAAGCCAGGAAGCCTTTGAGGCCTTGAAAAAGTAAATGGTTGAAGCACCATTGTTGGCAAAACCAAAACCGGGAGAGATTCTCTACTTATACTTGGCAGTCTCGAACACTGCCCTTGGAGCCGTTTTGGTTAAGGAAGAATTGAAGGTTCAAAAACCTATATACTATGTAAGCAAGATTCTACATGGAACACAAATAAACTACTCTATGATAGAGAAGTTTGCGTTAGCCCTAATCATGGCCTCAAGAAAACTACACCCATACTTCCAGGCGCATAAGATAGAAGTCTTGACCAATCAGCCTCTAAGAAACATCTTGCACGGTCCTCAAGTTAGTGGAAGATTGATCAAATAGGCTATAGAGTTGGGATAATTTGACATCAAGTATAAGCCTCGATCGGCAATAAAAGCTCAAGCACTTGCTCACTTCATGGTTGAATGCACAATTGACAACCAGGAAGTCGGGGGCATGAAGTAGTATTGGAAGGAAAAGAAAAAGACAAGAAAGATGAAGACATGGTGTCCAAAGAATTTTGGGTGCTCTATTTTGATGGGGCATCAAAAACAAAATCAAGTGGAGCAAGTTTGGTGCTGCAAAGTCCCGATGGATTTCTCATAGAGTATGCACTAAAGCTGGACTTCCCAACGACAAACAATGAAGCTGAGTACGAAGCTCTGATAGCTGGCTTAGGGCTGGCTGGAGCCTTGAGAGTTAAGACTCTTAAAGTATGTGGAGACTCGAGGCTGGTAGTTTCCTAAGTGAATGGAGAATTTGAGGCTAGAGATGAAGTCATGGCTAAGTATCTGAAACTTGTCAAAGCCATCATGACTCAATTTGATGAGTGTTATGTGGAACACATTCCTAGAGAAGAAAAGATGAAGGCTGATGCCTTGTCCAAGTTTGCTTCTTCTGAAATTGAGAATTATGCAGGAAGTGTATACTTCCAAGTCTTGAAGACCCCAAGCATCAATGGAAAGTTAATTTCACCCATTGATGTTGCTAGCTGTTGGATGGATCCCATCAAGTCTCATCTAGAAACTGGTTGGCTACCTAACGATACTTCAGAGGCACGAAATTTATATGTGAGAGCACTTAGGTACACCTTGATTGAGGGAATATTGTATAAAAAGTCTTTCGTTGTCCCCTACTTGAAATGTTTGAGACCCCATGAGGCAGAGTTGGCCCTAAGGGAAGTACATGAGGGAATTTGTGGGCAGCAATTGGGGGGCAGTGCCCTTGCTCATAAAATCACTCGTCTAGGGTTCTATTGGCCAAATATTCTTACAGATGCAAAAAACTATGTGAAGAGGTGTGAACGATGTCAAAAGCATGCACCTTAGACAACCACATGAGATGTTAACGTCTATAAATTCACCTGTCCCATTCGCCATGTGGGGAATGGATATACTTGGACCATTTCCAGTGGCAAGTGCACAAAGAAAATTCTTGATAGTGGCAATTGACTACTTCACTAAGTGGATTCAGGCTAAACCTTTAGTCAAGATAACCACCAATCAAGTAATGCAGTTCTTCTGGGAGAATGTAATATGCAGGTATGGGATTCCACGAATCTTGGTCACGAATAATGTAACTCAGTTTAATAACGAAGATTTCAAAAATTATTGTGGAGAAAATGATATTGAACTACGTTTCACTTCCGTTGCTCATCCTCAAGCAAATGGACAAGCTGAAGTAGCAAATCGAATTATCCTAGATGGACTGAAGAAAAGAGTTGAACGTTCTTGAAATACTTGGGTGGATGAATTGCTCCCCATACTGTGGGCATATCGTACCACTTGTAAGGTCACCACTGGGGCAACTCCGTTTATGTTAGCATGTGGAGCAGAAGCAGTGGTTCCAGTGGAGATTACTCACACTTTTCCAAGAATGGAAGCCTACGAGCCAGAAGCAAATGAAGAAGGCATGAGGCTTGCCTTAGATCTAATTGATGAAGTTAGAGATGAAGCAAATGCTAAGATAGTTGAACATCAGAAACGAGCATCTTTCTATTATAACTTAAGGGTTAAAGAGAGATTCTTTCATCAAGGAGATTTAGTTCTCCGAAAGATTGAAGCATCCGGAGTTGGACAGAAAGGAAAGTTGGCCCCAAACTGGGAAGGGCCATACCGGATCAAGAATGTGTTTGGGCGAGGCTCATACAAGTTGGAAACCCTTGAAGGGATTGAGGTGCCAAGAATTTGGCATGCTGCAAATTTGAAAATTTATTATGTTTAGTGTTTCCTAACCGGACTCATTGCTAGGACAAGTAGAAATAAGGTCGACGAAACCATTCCGAGTTTTTAACTCGAGGTAGGAAGTAGAGTATTATGTAAGGGTTGAACCCATTTTCAAGTTATGTTTTCATTCAACGTTCCAATATTTTTATGACAATTTATGTGCATCAAGTGTTAATAAACATGCAAAGCTAAGAATTTGAGGAAATCAAAGGAAATTAAATTAGACTTACATAAAGAGTTTAAATTAAGCCCGAAGGCTGAAAGTACATGATAAATGAAAAAGCCACATGCGGCCATATAAATACAAGCATATCTAAAAACTATTCACCCCCGTCTTTGCTGCCAGTATCAGTCTCCTCTACCGAGCCAGAACTAGAACTGGAATCAGTAGCCTCAGGATCATTGACAGATATGTCACCAGGAGGTGAGGAATGCTCAGGATCCAGAATCCTATCATCCTCCTCCATGCTAACTGTCCCAGCCAAGATGCTTTCTAGAGGAGTAGGAGGATGAGGGCTAGGAAAGTGAGAATGATCAAAATCTCCAGGGTGCTTAGCTGAGACAGCCTGAACAGCATCCTCTCATCCTGCAGAATATTGAACTGAGAAAAGAATCTCATCATGCTTCTCTATTAAGTCCTTGTACTCCTGGGAGTCAAGGTACTCATCAATGTAATCATCTTTACTCCTTCTCAGCTCAACCAACTCAGCCTGAGCATCCACAAGCTCTTTATCCTTTCTCGCTAAAGCCTCCTGCAAAGACTTCACCTCTTCCTCGGATTTTTTAAGCTTAGTCTTGTTGGCCTCGGAAGAAGTACGCCAAGCTTTAGCCTAAAAATGGACCCCCTGAAAGTTGGCATTACTCTGCCAAACAAAAGGAATTTAAAGTAAGATAAAGATTACATGAAAAGAAGAAAGACTAAAAAGAACAAAGGAAGAAAAGTACCGCAACTATGGCTTGAGCGCCCAGATGCTCAACTCTCTCGATAGTAGAATTTGCAACAAAAACCTTGTAGTCGTAGGGAGTGAGTGAATGGTATGGCCACTCAACAACATGTTTGGACACCCCAGCAACGGTGTCCCTTTTCCTAATACCCCAATTGGGGTGCCAAACTGAGGACTTTGAAGATACATGAGTATTTGCCTCATCCACATGAATCCGAGGAGGGATCAGAAAACTGGGAGCATCAAGTTTCCCACGAGGATCACCTCCTATCCTAGCCCTCTTCATCCTGGAAGTCTCATCGTCTTTGGGCTCATTAGTTTTGTTGATAAAGGCTGCAGCTGTAAATATAAAAACAAAAAAAAATGGGTATAAAAAATCTCAAAAAAGAAAAGAATAAACAAAAAAAGTAAGGAAATTTACCCTTGTCTGAAACACTTGAAAGGTGAACAGACTTGAGGACAAATTCGTCCAGAAGCTCCCAAGCCACAGTAGTCCCATTGTCTTTGATTAGCTCAGAATAGGCATGGGACTCCTCATCATTCAAAATTATGTTGTTGGGACTACCATCCACAACTCTACCAAACGATTTGCGGAATAAAGTTCCCCAATCCCCACCTTCCCAAACGAGGTAAATGAATTCATTTTTCCACCTAGGGTTGTTATCAGGAATAGATTTTGGGTGGAAAGTGAAGGGAATGCCAACTCGGTGACTATTGTACACCCAACCCAAATTACTCGCAGAACTATTCTTAAACTGGAATATTTTTCTAAATAAAGGGAAGGAAAGAGGAATATTGTTGCGCAAGCACAAAACCATAAAACAATGAATTATCCTCCAGGCATTTGGAGGTAATTGACAGGGGTTTACTTGAACATTAGCCAGAAGTCTAGGTATAAATTCATGAAATGGAAACCTAAGACCATCAACTATAGCATCTTTATAAATACACAGAGTATTAGACCGCCAATGACAAGATCGGTCACCAGCACCGACGGGAACTAATTTTAAGGGAGCCTTAACCCTATACATTTTATTATAATCCTTAATTTTGTCGACATCATGAAATCTATTGCTACAATCATATGAATCTAGAGCAGAAACAGACGAGTATTCATCCCCACGTTCATTGATCATATCATGTAAAGACATGTACTTGGAATGAATAGAAATGGGGGTACCTCGTTTGGATGCAGAATTCATTTTCTGAAGGCGTTGGGAAGCACGATCGGCCATTTGAAAGTTGAAAACCCAGAAAAAATTCTTCAAATCTTTAAATCTTCAACGAAAAAACCAGAAAAAATTCTTGAAATCTTCAACGAAAAACCCAGAATTGTTTTTTCAAATCTTCAAATCTTCCACGGAAACCCAGAAAAACTTCAAAGATAAACACAAAAATCTTCAAATCTTCAAGCAAAAAATCCAGAAACCGATGATTATCAATCGGAAAAACTCGCCGGGAATCGCCTTATTGTAGAACCGTAGCAGAGCTTTGCAGAGAAAATTTTGAGAATTTTTTTTACAGAATGACTTTGAGAAATGAGAAGAGAAATGGGGAGTAAGACTCTACACTTATATAGAAAGTACAGCCGGTCACTGGGCCATTCAAAAGGAAAGACAACCAGCATCATCCGGTACAACCCAATTAACTTCAAGACAAGCACAAGAGAGAACGGCCCAAAAATAAATAAGTTACAAGGGGAAAAGAAAAATAAGTATTTCAACCCTACAACTTCGCTCCTGGTCGAGATAGTTCAACTAGGAGCCAAAATGGGCGAAATGTTCGACCTCAAACGAGGTCGAACCCTACAACCTCAATCCTGGTCGAGATAGTTCGACCAGGAACCAAAATGGGCGAAATGTTCGACCTCAAACGAGGTCGAACCCTACAACCTCAATCCTGGTCGAGTTCGACCAGGAGCCAAAATGGGCGAAATGTTCGACCTCAAACGAGGTCGAACCCTACAACCTCAATCCTGGTCGAGATAGTTCGATCAAGAGCCAAAATGGGCGAAATATTCGACCTCAAACGAGGTCGAACCCTACAACCTCAATCCTGGTCGAGATAGTTCGACCAGGAGCCAAAATGGGCGAAATGTTCGACCTCAAACGAGGTCGAACCCTACAACCTCAATCCTGATCGAAGGTGTTCGACCAGGAGCCAAAATGAATCAGAAATTCGACCTCGATCCTGGTCAAAAACCTACGACCTCATTCCTGGTCGAAGGTGTTCGACCAGGAGCCAAAATGAATCAGAAATTCGACCTCGATCCTGGTCGAAAACCTACGACCTCATTTCTGGTCGAAGGTGTTCGACTAGGAGCCAAAACGACACAAAAATTTGACCTCGATCCTAGTCGAAAACCTACGACCTCATTCCTGGTCAACGGTGTTCGACCAGGAGCCAAAACGACAGAAAAATTCGACCTGGATCCTGGTCGAAATTATACAGAATTTTTGAGTTTCGTATTATTTTCCAGGAAATTAATAAAAACTCTTGATTTTTATTTTGGGAGATTAAAGCAAACGAAATTGATTTGAAACTATATGTTCGAGGAACCAGACAATTACGAGAAATGCGAAAGAGACTCTTTAAATTTCGAATAAGGTCAAAATAACTTCTATGATAATCTAAAAAAGATTTTCCTAGAAGTTCGGGGGCAAATGATATGGGCCAAAAACAGCCTTGAAAATATAATTAATGACGTATTAATTAGACCTAGATTGGTCCAAGAGTTAAGCCCAATTAATGAGGCCCGAAACCCTAATTATTTATTAATTTTGTAATTAATAAAAAGGGAAAATCTACAGCCATAAAAGAGCCCAAAGTGTGTCAAATACTTCAAAGATTAGCCTTCAAGGCATACAAACCTAATAGGAGTCAGCCTCCTATAAAATAGGATTCACAATCCTGATCTAAGAAGGTGACTTGGCCCCCAAGTCACCTAATTCTACTCTAAATGCAGGGCTCCTGACGCCTATATAAGGACCCTGATCCTTCAACTTAGAACTACGTTTTTTGGCTTGATTCTCAGCAATAGTTGAGATACGTAGGCATCTTGTGAGGACAGATTTAGCCACGAAACACGAGACCAGCCATTAAAGCTCGAAAGCTCTCAAACCTTAGCATTAAATTCGAAAGTACAGTTTTTATTCCACAACAGTTACCTAATACTATTTAAGCTATTTTCATAAAAAAAAACTGTTGTTGCTATGTATTATAATAATCAAATAGACAAAAGAGAAATTTAGTATCTTAAAAGCGCTTAGTAATAATTTGAACATTTTTTTATGCAAGACAAAGGAACCTTACCTAGTTTAAGAGATATATAGAAAGAAAGTGTTTTTTTTAGAAATAAGTACTTGCATTAATCAAATAGAATCAATTACAAGGCTTTCAATGATAAACTCGGGAGGGATAGTAATCCATTCCTGCAAATCTGACATAGAACTCGTCGCTCTTGCTAATTTATGAGCAATGACATTCGCAGATCTATGACTAAATTGAACTAGCACATTTTCAAAGTGCTTACAATAATCAACACAATCCAGAACTATTGTGTGAAAATATGACTCTCCACCACCACCATTACAAGTATCTGCCAATTGTTTTGCATCTGTTTCAAACACACAATTTCTGAACCCTAACTCTTTAACCCAAGATAGAGCTTCCCGTAAGCTCATTGCTTCTGCCTCTCTTGGTTGTAACAGACCTTTAATCCTTCTACTACGAGTCCGCACAAACTCTCCCTGATCATCCTGAATCACTGCTCCAACCCCAATACTCCTCGTCTCCTCAAATCTGGCAGCGTCTACATTAACTTTGATCCATCCCCGCTCTGGTTTCCTCCACTGTCTGGGATTAACAACTACAGCTTGAGTTCTTTTACTTACCTTAGACTGTGCTTTTCTCCAGTCATATAGTAAGTTCATCGCCCTTTCTCGAACTCCAAACACCGACATATCTATCTTGTTCCACACCCACTTATTCCTACGATTCCATATGTTCCAACATAATAATGATATTAACGCTAACTGTTCTGAATTCCCAGTCGTGAAAATTCTCTGTAGAACATCCAAAACCTTTTCACCTGGTAATACTTGGATCAGATCATTAACACTAGTTGCTTCCCACACTGCTCTGGAAAACGAGCAACTAAAGAGTACATGAATGCCACCCTCATCCTCTACTCGACACCAAGGGCATTTAACATCTACCTGTAATTTTTTCGTTAGTAAAGCTACTGCTGTGGGAATACAGGCATGACAATTTCTCCATAAGAAATTAACTACTTTCCCCGATAATTTCAACGGCCATAATTTCTTCCAAAAACTTGAATGAGTTCTGCTGTGCTCCCCTTGAATTCTTCGATAGCAGCTCTTAACCGTAAACACCCCTTTGTCATCCAGACTCCAAAACCATGAATCATGTCTATCAGTTACTGTTAAAGGGATTTTTGTAATGAGTTCCACATCTCTAGCATTACATATATCATTTAGAACATCTTCATCCCATCTACTTTCTCCAGGCACCATTAAACTTTGTACTGTGATGTTCTGAAGTTCAAGTGGCATATCTGTCGTTAAGAAGCCATTTTCTACACTTGGAAGCCATGGTACTTTCTAGACCATCGTACTCTCTCCGTTTCCAATTCTTCTTCTGCACCCTTGCTTTACAAACTCTTGAGCTGCTAAAATGCTCCACCACATATAACTAGGGTTATTTCCCAACGTTGCACTCAGAAATTCACCATTCGGAAAATATCGAGCTTTCATTAAACTCGTTGCTAGTGAATTCTCATTCTTCAGAAGTGTCCACCCTTGCTTTGCGAGCATCACCAAGTTAAATTGTTTAAGCTCTCGAAACCCCAATCACCCCCCTTCCTTACTCGTGCACATTTTCTCCCAAGCCATCCATCTAATTCCCTTTCTACTATTCCCACTCCCCCACTAGTACCCGTTCATGAGGCGTTGAATACCGTTACAAATGTCATCTGGTATCAACATGAGATTCATCCAAAAGTTTGGGATAGATTGGGCTGCCGATTTCAACAGTGTGACCTTTCCAACTTTAGAAATATGTTTATTTACCCACCCCTGTAACTTCTGGCTAACTCTATCCTTTAAGAAATTAAAAACTTCATTTTTCTTCTTTCCAATTCTCATTTGCATCCCCAAATATTTGCATGGATCAAACACCTTTTTAACTCCGAGAATGTCACAAATTTGTCTTCAATTGGTAACATCTGTGTTCGGACTAAAAATTACACTGGACTTGTTAAGATTAATTGCTTGGCCAGACATACTTTCATACCTTTGGATAATGTTCTTCATAACTCTTGCCTCTACTTCTGTTGCTCGAAAAAAGAAATAGCAATCATCTGCAAAGAATAGATGTCATACAGCAGGAGCATTTTGAGCAATTCTACAACCATGTAAAAGCCCAGCATTTTCATTCCTTCTTATAATCGCGCTAAGTCCTTCTGCATAGAGAATGTATAGATATGGGGAGATAGGGTCTCCCTGCCGAATTCCACATTCTGGCTTCACATCTCCAAATTCAGTTACATTTTTTAGAAAAGTATATGTCACAGACCGAACACAAGTCATTACTCTCTGAATCCAAATTTGATTAAACCCAAATTTGTGTAACATACTCTCAATAAAACCCCACTCCAAATGATCATAAGCTTTAGACACATCTATTTTCATGCCTACCACACCAGTTATGCCCTGCCTACGCCTCTGTATATAATGATTCAACTCAAACACAATCAATGCATTGTCCGTAAGTAGGCTTCCTTCCACGAACGCACTTTGCTGTTCAGAAATCAGGCTTGATAAACATCCTTTCAAGCGATTGGCCATAACTTTCGATAGAATGCGCATTAGAACATTACACAATGAGATTGGTCGCAAATCCGTCATTCTTTTAGGCTCCTTTACCTTCGGTATCAAACATACTAATGTTCGATTAACTCCCCCCATGAGCTCCCCTGTTTCAAAAAAATCCTGACAGAATTTTGTCACATCTAACCCAACAATTCTCCAGTAAGTTTGGAAAAACGCCGGGTTTAAGCCATCCATTCCTGGTGACTTCTCAGGATGCATAGAAAAGACCGCTGCTCTCATTTCTTCGCTTGTAATTGACTTCCCAAGTTTGCTATTCTGCTCCTCCGATAATACCTGAACACTTTCTCGCTCTGTAAGGTCCGTTGTCTCTGTTGAAGCTTTAAACAGATTTAAAAAATAATCCACAATAATATCCTGAACGTCCTCATCCTTCTCTTTCCACTCATCATGTTTGTTCATTAGTCCCTTCACTTGGTTGTTTCGCTTTCGTCCCGATGCAAAATTATGGAAGAACCGAGTGTTTTGGTCACCTTCCTTCAACCAAAACTGCTTTGCTCTTTGTTTCCAGAATACCTCTTGCTTTTCTAGCACCTTTAAGAACTCTCCTCGAGCTTCACTATACTTTCGCACCCCCACCGCATCCCGTCGCGATCTATATTTCCTCAGTTCAGACTTATACCATTGTAGCTTATCTCTCATATCCTTTACCAGCCCTCCACCCCATTCCTCCAGTTTCAAACAGCAAAAGTTAATTTTCTCCATGATGTTTCCTGCATCCTCATTACTCCAACTGTCCTTAATTAAATTAAAACAATCTTCCTCCCTGATCCATATATTCTCGAAACGAAAACGTCTTTTTTAGGGGTGTAGACCATTTTGTTAAGCTGGAGAAATAACGGAAAATGATCAGATGTAGATACATCCAATACTTTCACCTCAGCTGATGGGAACAATCTCCGCCACTCATAATTTGCCAATCCCCTATCTAGCCTCTCTTGTACCCACCTTATAGTTCCTCTCGATTTCTCCCAAGTAAATTTATTCCCCACAAAACCCAAGTCCATCAACCCACAATCACTAATCGTCTCAGCAAAACCCTCCAATAAGCCCCTCGGATGCTCACGACCCCCAATTTTTTCATGCGCAAACATCAAGTCGTTGAAGTCCCCTATAACACACCAAGGGGCAGTGGATCATAACGCCAAATCGCGAATCAAATCCCATGACTCTCTTCGCCTTCCTCTCTCTGGACATCCATAGAACCCCGTATATCTCCACCTCCCCACCTATTCGCAATATACCTCAAAATCAATAAAATTATTTGAACTTCCCTTTATTTCGACGCCCCCTTCATTTCTCCATAGCAGAGCTAGCCCTCCGCCATGACCTTGAGCATCTATCACAAAACAACCCGTAAATTGAATTAACTTGCATACCTTCTCAACTTGACTTCGTTTAACTAAAATTTCAGACAGAAAAATTAAACTTGGCCGCAACTGATACACGGTTTCTTTAAGAAACCTAATTGCCTATGGGTTGGCCAGCCCACGACAATTCCACACTAGTAGACTCATAATGCTAGGCGGGCCTGGTTTCCAGAGCCCGCCACCTGCAAGTTTTTTGGATCCATTCTGTCTTTTGGAGAGTTTAAATCAAGCCCATCAGTCTACATATTAACAAGCCCATTTATGTTGTTGTCAAGTCCACATTCTACTCTTCTTCTTTTCGGATCCATAATAATTTTTTCCCGCTCATTTACCATATCCTCCTCCCTGTTTAAATTCAAGTTATCCTTATCAATATCTTCATATCCCTGATTATGCGCATATACTATCACCCCTCCATCAGCTCCCTTAATCTCGCGTATCGTTCCCTCTCTTTCCGTAAAATTAGCTGTATTCTTCTCCCCACCATCGTTTCCAGGCCCTCCGCCGCCCACATTCCTTAGCCACCTTGCTCCAGCATTTTTCTTACTATTTCGATTTGGCGCCCGAAGACACACACCATACGCCCATTCTATATTTTTATCTGGATTCGCATAGACAACACTGCAATCTCTCTCCATATGTCTCAATGTTCCACAGACAAAACAGAACGTTCCCAGACGCTCATACTTAAAGTTAATCCAGCTCCACTCCCCTCCCTCCCGTTTAATCTTCATTCTTCGCTTTATAGGCTTTGTTACATCCATCCTAACTCGTATACGCACATACAATTTCCATATGCCATCTAAGCTTGCCGAGTCTACCTTCACAAACGTACCAATAAAGTTTCCCACTCCCCTTAACACATTCTCAGATATGAAACCTTTTGGGATGTCATAAATTTGTACCCAAATACCCATATCATTAAGCTTCATCTCTTGCGGATCAGTCGCCTCCAGTAGTCTGTCATAGACCAAGTTGTTCTGTTCAAATGACCAAGGTCCGCCTTCGAGTACTTTGTTTAAATCCATTACATCATAGAATATGAACGAATATCTATACCCACCCAAATCATGTATCTCCGTACCCTCTCTGGGTCGCCATAATGAAGCCATTACATTCTGCATTGCGTTGAAATTTATATTTTTTTCAGTAAGAAACCTTCCAACCAAGATGAAATTCTCCTTTGTTTTTTCAACGGGTTAAATATCAAAGTGATCACTGAAGTGAAGACCAGATGTCACTTTCATCATTTATCTCAACGAGGTATCACTTTAATCACTAAAGTCGTCATAAATATCAAACGGATACCTCTATATATGTGTTTGAAAAGTAAAAATAATTTATATCGAGTTCTACACATATTTCTTGAATGCTACCGCAACCAAATGAAAAGTTATGAACTCTAGTATTTATGATATTATATTTAGATTTTAAAAAAATTATTTACTATTTATTTTTAATTTTATAGTTATTTACTTTGATTTAATAAAAAATAAATAGTAAATGATTTTTTTTTTAAATCTAAATAAATTATCTGAAATACTAGAATTCATAACTTTTCATTTGGTTGCAGTAGTATTGAACAAATATGTGTAGAACTCGAGAAAAGTTATATTTACTTTTCGAACACATATTTAGAGTTATCTGTTTGATGTTTATGATTACTTTAGTGATTGAAACGATACCCCGTTGAGATCAGTGATGAAAATGATATATGGTCTTCACTTCAGTGACCACTTTGATATTTAACCCTTTTTTCAACTACTGCCTCATCGATAATAAATCCCCCTTCCTCCTCATCTTCGATTGACAATCGTGCATATAAGTCTTCTAATGCTGGTTTTGAATGCGCCATTAAAATGAAATGATTGGAAAAAACTTGTCACAAGAACAAGACAAAAATACCTCTCAAAGAAATGAGAGACCTTTGTAAAATAGATCTTAGTGACTAATTAAACACATTGTTTACACATTGATTAAATGAATGGTAGAGAGGAGTATACCACAAAAGTAAGCTGTTATTTGTGTCGTAAAACATCAAAAACCCTTATAGGAGTTAGCCTCCTATAAAATAGGATTCGCACTCCTGATCTAAGAAGGTGACTTGGCCCCCAATTCACGTTATTCCACTCTAAATGCAGGGCTCCTGACGCCTATATAAGGACCCTGATCCTTCAACTTAGAACTACGTTTTTTGGCTTGATTCTCAGCAATAGTTGAGATACGTAGGTATCTTGTGAGGACAGATTTAGCCACGAAACATGAGACCAGCCATTAAAGCTCGAAAACTCTCAAACCTTAGTATTAAATTCGAAAATACAGTTTTTATTCCACAACAATTACCTAATACTATTTAAGCTATTTTCATCAAAAAACTGTTGTTGCTATGTATTATAATAATCAAATAGACAAAAGAGAAATTTAGTATCTTAAAATCGCTTAGTAATAATTTGAACATTTTTTATGCAAGACAAAGGAACCTTACCTAGTTTAAGAGATATATAGAAAGAAAGTGTTTAAATGAATGGTAGAGAGGAGTAAACCACAAAAGTAAGCTGTTATTTGTGTCGTAAAACATCAAAAAACTAGGCAGGCGTGCCTTAAAATGTTATCTGGGAAGAAAATATCTAAAATGTGACGTTCCTGAATTTGCGAAAATTAAAGACGTCAGTACATGACTGGTGGATGACGTAAAGAAATTGACAACCAAGAGTCCAAGAGTGCGAGTCACTGAATAAATGCAATTATTTGTAAAGATAATATACGTGTAGTGTCCATATATATTATACAGTGCGGAGCATTTCTAGTTGCAGATGCATGATACATTGGAGAAGACAAAAAACATAGAGTACATTAATCCAAAAAATCTGGTTACAATTGGCGGCAACAAGTTTCCATTGTCAACTCGCATTCAGCTATGCTGCACCGTTTCTTTTATGACACATTTTCACCTTTTCTATCTGCACCATAAATATACGATATGCAAATTATTGTCTATGCTTCTTCCTGTAGCTTTTCAGTTGTCAACGTAATTTTCCTTCTTCGATCGGGCTCATATTGTTTCATTCCATGCTTGTCGTTTCAATTGTATTTTTTATATACTAAGATGTTTAGCAACTGCAAGAACAAAATAGTGGCGGAACCAGGATTATTAATCAAAGTTAACAAATCGTTCCTTTGATAGAAGTTTGACTAAGTTACATATGAAGCTGCTTTCAGATTGGAGTTTTGTTCTTATATGTTAGCAGCTAGCATATTATTTACGTCTTTGTCTAACCTTAATGCAAATGCTCTGTACTATAGTAGAGAGAGATATACAGTAGCAGAGTAGTTTTTTAGTGTTAAAAACAGTTTATATTATATAAATTTAATATATATAATCAAAGAGTATATAAAATAGACTCCCTCGTACCACACAATTTTTTATATTGGGTTTGAGCATGAATATTAAGAAAAAGTAAGAAAAGTGATGAGACCGATCAATAGTTAATGTATAAAGTGAGTATAATGGAGAAAATTAGTGGATGTAGTTAATTTGTATATTATTAAACTTTACTATATTTGAAAAGTTTTGAAATGTAAATAATTGAGAGAAACTTTCATAAAAGGAAAGCGTAAAGAAATGAATGTATCAGAATGGATGATACATGATATGTCATTAAGAGCATATGCACCCCTCCCGTCCATCAATTCATCAATTCATCAATTCAATCAATGGAGTTGATTACTATTCATACTAGAATCACTTTTTCCCTTATTTTTTATACACCCACATAACTCCATCAATCCATTAATTACTATTCATCAAATATATAATTATATTATATATCATAAATTTAATTTCATCTCTATTATTTAATGGTCCCACAAATAGTATCCAATAATACATTGTTGGATAATTTTAATTTTATAATACATTGTTGTTCTACGTTATAATTAAAAAAAAACAAATATTATAATTTTGACAACGGCTAGGGTCGCCACAGGCCGTTGCGCCCTTTACAAATTGATGGCCATTAATCAGTCCATTAATAATTAAAGGAATGGTTGCTGAATTGATGCTCCATCAATTTTTGATGGAGTGAAAAGTTGTGCGCTGCATGTAATTTTTTTGTTGGCCATCAATTCAGCTGCTGAATCGATGAAATGAGTGGTGCGGTGCATATGCTCTAATAGAAATCCAGCTACCCATCAAAGCGACATTCGCATATTACGGTTTTAGAGCATCTCCAATTATAACCATACCTTATTTAAAATTTTAAATTATATAACTTAAATAGAAATTATAGAAAAAATGTTAAAATTTGGTATATCATCCTTAGCTAATAATATAGCTAACCTCCACACGTTGCTAGAGGCTTTTGACAAAATTACACGTAAATAATATATTATATTTATAATAACTTAGAATAATAATAATATATTATTTTTTAAAATATAACTAATTAATATAGCCAACTTCATTGACTTATGTCTTACAGTTCAATAAATTTTACCTGATGAATATTTAGCCAGCTAATTTGTAAAACACCGTTGGATGAAGAATATATTCTCAAGATATTAGTGACGAAAATTCATAAATTTTAATTTAGGGAATTGTAACCGTGTCCTCTCGCACTCTTTATTAAATCCCCTCCATGTGCTCAAATCTTGATAAATAAAAAATAATTTATATTTTTATACTCTTGAAAATGCCTATAAAAACTTGAAAAATGTCCGACATCAGAAGCGGGTGCATGATCACTGCAACATAGTTTAAGTGTTGATGCAAACAGTGATGGGCTAGCTACAAGTGTAAAGTTACAGCAAATATTTAAGAGCTTAAATGATATTTTCATCACTCAACTGACGTTCAACTTATAAGTAAATTATCAAACTCAAAAAACTTTCAAATACATCACTCAATCAATTAAATCTTGCAATCTCATCACTAAATATATAAAAAATTTCATGTCCGTTAAGTTGAGTTTGACTTTAATGAAAATCCGTTAAATATTGTTTTGTCAGTCCATCTCACTTGTCACGTAAGAAAATGATGTGTAAATTAAAATAATAAATATTAAAAAGATCACTCAACTTATACTCAACTTGCAAATGGGTCATTCAACTTATACTCAACTTGCAAGTGGGTCACAAAATTTGTTGTTAAAATTTTTATATTAAATAATGTATTTTTCACTTTATACCTACAAAAATCATCGAATTTGTGTATATATCATCTTTCTCTTAATAATTCCACTACCAGTGTAAATCATCGAATTATATTCATATTACAAACTATAAACTAACTTCTTTTTAAATTAAAATAATCTAAGTGATGTATTGTTTTATTATTATTTTTATATAAACTAAATGCATTTTAAATTTGGTTCAAAAATGTTTTTTAAATTAGTATAACTTTATAAATAAATAATTTTATCCCACAAGTAAACCATGTATTTTAATTGAAAAGATAAAATAAATATTTAGTTTAATGACTTGATTACAAGTTTTTTTGAGTTGGATGACCTAATTGCAAGTTAGGCATGAGTTAGAATAATATTTTAGTTATTAAGGAGCCACATCAGCATGCCACGTCACAATTCCGTTTGATTTTTAACGGTTTCTAACGGCAATGACCTGATTGAAAGTTTTAAACAGTTTAGTGATTTGACTGCAAGCTTTTTGAGTTGGATGACCCACCTCCAAGTTTAGCCCGAGATGAGTGACCTTTTTGTCATTTAACCCAATATATAAGTACTCCCTCCATTTAACCCAATATATAAGTACTCCTTTCCTCCGTCATATTCATTTCTATACAGTTTTCATTTCTATACAGTTTTTTCTCGCTGCTTGGCACACATTTTAAGGTGTATATAAAATATACTTGTATAACTTATATTTAACTTGTTTTTTTTTCTGAATAAAAATTTAAACGTTAAATTTTAATTCAGAAGAAATTTTTTTAATGAAAATATACTAGACTTAAAATACATAGAATTGGGTGGGAGGGAGTACATAGAAGTGGTCCACGCGCGCCAGACCATTGACATGGGAGGTGTCTGAACAATTATTTGGTAAGGAAGAAATCATTATCATCGTAGACTTGCATTTTACCTAGTATAAAATGATGATGATAAATAATAGTAGCGTAGAAACATTAAAGATTAAATTATAACCACCCCCTAACAGCTGTTACTTAAGTGCTGCTCTTGATGTTGTAGAGCTTAAGGGTCTGTTTGGTCATTGTCATTTATACATTATAAGTTGATAAGAGTGTATGAGAGCTGTTGTTGAATGTTAGAAATCACCAACATTTTACTTAACTTATCAACTTATTCTTTGATTTCTTTATTTTTCTAATATTTTATATTTTTACATTTGTGTTTTTAAATATTTTTTTAATTTAAAATACAAGTGTTGAAATCATTGTATTTAAAAATTATTTTTTCAAATTTAATTTAACAAATTCTTCACTAACTTATAAGTAAATTTATCCAAACACCCGTATAACTTATAAGAATTCATCAACTTATATGACACTTACTCATTTTAAGTTATAAGTCAACTTTTTTGTGATACCCCAAACACGCACTAAGTCGAATGCAATTTATTTTGAACTTATGTTTTATATAAATGAGTAAAAAATGGAATGATTTTTATAGTTGGAGGTTGATGAAATTGAATTAAAGATGTATGAATTATATAGGCATTTCAGTAATATAATGAAATTAAAAAGAGAAGGATAAAAATAGTCTTCCCATTTAAGTAAAGTAAGTTTTGGTGGACACAGGCCATTGAGTGACAAAGTGGGCAACCTCTTCTTACCCTTTGAAAATGAATGATGTTTCAACTCTAAAGAAATTTTATAAAACCAAAAAAGGTGAAAGGTGGTGGTGGTAGGAAGAAGCACAAGAATAAAAGTAAAGTTACATTCTTACTTACTAGCCTCCCTCCTTATTCATTTTTTATTTTCAAGAAGATGATTTAAAGTTTTACACACATAAATATTACAAACAAAAGGCCAGGCCACTATTATTGAACAAACATTTCTTATTATTCTCTTCTTACCCTTTTCTTTCCAAAAAGTTGGTATGAAGCAAACAAGCATGTTATGGTTTACAGGAAGCTTGATTACATACACAAACTTGTACATTTAATTAACAAGCTTCTTCTTCCTTTATTCTTGCAAAACCTTTTTCTTTGGTGCAGGCAGTCAGGCTTTCTGGAACCCTCAGTTTTCATTATAAGGTACTTACTTATCTTACTTGATCACAGACCTAGTATTAACTTAACTACTTTTATGTAGATATCTAATTTTGTATCTATGTGTTCAATTATGCTTATACTTTGTTTCCTGTTGTTCAAACTTCTCAAACTGTTGAGCCTTTGTCTGAAAATTCTCTATATTTCTGGGTTGTTTTTCTTGCTTCAAGATCGAGTCTTGCTAGTAATTCATCTTCCCAAGGCTTTGTTTCTCTTGAATTTTAAACCTCTTATGATGGCTTGCTTATCTGTTCTTGTTTCTCTTTTTCTTTCTCTTTTACCCTAAAAAGAAAGCTACAGTTTTCTCATAATATCTTTGTTGATGTTTTTTCAAGATTATGTCACTTATTTTAATATATGGTATGTGTCCTAAGATCCTGTTCATCTTTGTTTTTTACCAAATAATTAAATTCATTCTATACTTAAAAGTTCACCTGCTATTTTGTTCCCTGTCGGTTTGTTTCTGTTTTCCAATTGCAAAATGCCAATTAAGGGCCAAAATTAAGATATTTTCCTATCCAATATTTTGTGTAGATTCTTACATGTTGTCTTCTGTTTTTGTCTCAACTCCTATCAGTTTTGGTGCCTTGTAACTTAAAAACATACTATAATTTTAGGAATATACTATTGATCTAGGCTCATATATGATGTATGATTTCATATCGGACATTATGGACGATGTTGTTGGGTCACAACATGCTCAGTTGTCTATGATTTCTTACCTTACAGGTTAATATAGTAATGCTACGAACATGGGAAGGAAAGGGAGTTGGTTTTCTGCAATCAAGCGGGTTTTCGTGCCCAACTCCAAGGACAAACTAGAAAAAGTATGTGGACATCTTTCCTTCTGATCTATGAATTATAACATCTCATAGTCAAATAAGAGCCTAAAGACTTGAATTATGAGTATCGATGAGTTTTGTCCTGAATTTGCAGTTTCTTCGTGAAACTAGATATTATCCAACAATATGTCATTTAATCTTAATATAATATGACAGTGTTATGTGGTGCCAGAAATTGCGATATCCCTTTTGTGTCCAGCTCAACCAGTCATAGATATTGAAGTTTGCAAATTTAATCAAATGGGATCAGCAGTACATATTGAAATGCAATTGATTTCTGTTTTAGATAAGCATTGGCAGAAGTCACAGACCATGAGCATGCCACATGATTAGAATATGATTTCACTTGAACTGAATTTCTCAGTGATCAGATTAAGTTTTTCTTTTTGGAATTGTTCAACCAAAATGCAATGGAAATAATATACTCGAATGATCTGATATATTTTCAAGGACTACCAGTTCATCAGTTTGCTTTTTCTAATCAGCAATCAATATTATAATATAGGGATCAGAGAAAAAGAGTTCCAAGGAAAAGAAGGGACGAGGGATATTGAAGCATGCAGAGACCAAGTCATTTATTCCTCTCTTTAGAGAGCCAAGCAGTATTGAGAAAATATTGGGGGAAGTAGACCAACAGCAATTACAGTTTCGGCCTCCCACACTTTATGAGCTACCGAAATCACCCCCTTCATTACCTGCAAGGCCAGCTTCTCCAAGGAGTGCATCTTTCAGGGTTTCTTCACCTAGAAATGCTTCTCAGAGGATCACTTCTCCAAGGGCAGCTACTTCTCGGAGGGTCACCTCCCCTAGAGCTGCTTCTCCAAGGGTTACTTCACCTAGAGCTGCTACTCCAAGGGCTGCTTCCCCTAGAGGTTATCGCCCTAGACCAGAACCAACTCTAAGAAACCATCATCTTTCCGCTACCAAGATCCAAGCAGCTTATAGAGGTTATATGGTAAGATAATAACATTGTTTGTTGTTTTAGATTGTTGATCATTGACGACACTTTGAAGTCTTAATTAGATATTTTCAGGAACAAAATCAAACAGATTGTGATATTTTGATAAGTTTTCAAATTTATTTTCCTGCTTCTTATATAGTAGAACCTAGCTATTCAATTCTATTCATCCATCACAGTTTGATTACAGAGCAACCACAACACAGATTTATATTTGTTGACAGAGACCTTGATTGTTATTTGTCTTGATGAAATGGCCTATTGTCATATAAAACCTCTTTGAATAGCATTAGAAGATGATTTCAGGTGTAATAAATCAATTTTTGTTATTAACTGATAATGTCTCTTTACTGTTTTTGTTCTTGTATTGTTATTTTTATTTTTTACTTGGAAAAAGAAGGAACTGACAGAACTGCAGACGTTGATTTATTTGTGATGGGCATTGAGCAGTGTGATGGCCTTGCTGACATAACCTGTTAATATTCAACAGGCAAGGAAAAGCTTTAGAGCTTTGAGGGGTCTTGTAAGACTTCAAGGAGTTGTGAGAGGACAGAATGTGAAACGTCAGACAAGTAATGCCATGAAACATATGCAACTCCTTGTTAGGGTTCAAACTCAAATTCAGTCGCGGAGGATCCAAATGCTAGAGAACCAGGCACTCCAACGCCAAGCCAACAAGAATGATAGGGAAACAGAGAGTACCTTGGGCAAATGGAACGTAAGTTTTAGATGTTTTGTCTTCTAAAACTGTGGCAACAATTTTTTTTTTTTTGACAAGCTGTGACAACATTTTTTGAATGTAAAGCAGCTATGCAAATGTTGATGATATTTGTTCTTAACCTTTACCTGATGAAGTTGTCTTGTCAACATGCACAAGAATAACTTCTATGGTCTTTTAAAGTTTTACAAAATATATCACACAAAGTGCAATTCTTAATTTGTGATATCATCTATAATAGTCAGAGGCAGGCGACAATGAAAACTGGGATGATAGCCTTCTAGCAAAAGAGGAAGTAGAGGCTAGAATGCAGAAAAAGGTGGAAGCAATCGTCAAGAGAGAAAGGGCTATGGCTTACGCATATTCCCACCAGGTATCATTCATCTTTTTCTTTCTGCCAATCACCCTTTGCATCACACACAATAGTTCTACACATAGCCCACACCATCTTCACATTGTTGTTTGGGATTATTGTATTTAGCAAGACGATGTTACCTTTTGGCAAACCATTGTTTACGATAAATAAGAGTCAAGTGTTGAACAATAGACACACAGCAGGATACAAATTTGCTAATGCAATATAAAATCATTTTCTGATATCTAATTTTGAACACCACAAGGAATTTCTGCATCATCTTGGTCCATATTGTTTTCTGATCTTTCCTTTGTTGGCCATGAACAGCTGTGGAAAGGCAATTCAAAACCTGGTCAATCACCTCCCGGGGATATCGTATCAGGTGGATTTCCCTGGTGGTGGACCTGGTTGGAACGTCAGCTCCCTTCCACGAAACCACCAGAGAACCAAACAATGAAGACTTTCCTTCAAGCACCAATGAGGCCGACCCCTGAGCACAAGCCGAGCCCACGTTCACATTCCAATAATTACAAGCAACATAATTTTGGCTATGACAATCTTGAGACGCCCACACCTAAATCATCAAGATCAGCTGCACCTGCGAGAACAAGACAAATGTTTACCCCCACTAGAACCCCACCATCAACGAGCTCAAATATGATGAAATATTCAAGACCGAGAAATTATGGTGCTAATTCACCGTACGATGTGCCACTAAAAGATGACGACAGCTTGGTAAGCTGCCCACCATTTTCTGTTCCAAACTACATGTCTCCGACTGTTTCAGCGATAGCGAAAGTAAGACCAACTAGCAACCTAAAGGAAAGTGCACCAGGGACTCCGGGAAGCCAGACATCAAAGAGGAGGTTTTCATTTCCTCTGGCTCCAAGCATGGGCTCTTTCAAGTGGAATAAAGGGTCTAGCAAGGATTCAGCTTCAGCTTCTCAGAAGATTTTAGAGAAACAACACCGGCCTCCGCCATCGATAGGGGATCGAAGTGTGGATTCAACTGTATCTATGCCTGCTGCATTTGGAAGGAAGCCATTTAACAGATTTGTTTGAGTGATTTTACTTCATTTTTATATTTCCTTTTTAAAGATACCACTTCTTGCATCATGGGACATGGGCTATGGTTTTACTTTTCTTGCTGTATACCTTTTTCCCCTGCTTTTCTTTTTCTTTTTTTTTGGTGACATGAGTGTATTGATATGTATTGGTCACAAAAACTGATGTAACTAATAATGAGAAAATATATATAGTAGGAATTGATTGTTGGCTTGTATGTATTTTATTTCTTGACATATATTTGGTTATAGTGTTAGCTATACCTTTGATCCTTCATCCTTTCTGAGTTTTGTCTGGGAAACCTTTTGTCAATTTTTCTTGGGATAGGACGTGATTGACACTTTGGACACAATTTGGAGCGAAAGAAGTCCAAAACACCCAATAATGGCCAATTGGGGTACTGAGAAATGCAAGCAAAATTTGTGTTTTCAGAAATTAGAAATGTAAATACAAGATTTCCAGGCGTTGTTTCAAAAAAGAAAAAGAAGGAAGTATAAGAAATTGGAAAAAGCTCGATGAAATGTTAAGGTTAAAACCATAAACGCATGCAAATTATTGTGTTGTTCTGCGGTGCGTTAAGGTTAAACTAACTTAAAAGTGTGAATAATAATTTGATGGTGTGTGATTATCTACTAATTAACTAGTATACAATTAAAACCTATATAATATATGTGAGAGAAAGCAATCCAAGAATCAGGAATCTTCAATTGACTATCATGAATGTCTAATTTGTGTCTCTTGTTTGCTAAAAACAATCATTCTTATATTTATAAAATCCTCTCCCAAGGTAGATTATAGTGCCTACAATTATTCTTTGAACGCCACTCCCATGGTCATACAAAGCACAACTATAGACTATTAAAAACCAAGGATTATCAGTTTCACAATTCGCATATCAATCTCCCGATCTAATACTTAAATTGTGTCTATCATATCATGTACTAGAATTATAAATCCTCTCCCGATTCGTTATAATTCCTATGGATACAATAAAAGGTTCGCGACTCCTCTAATTGTATTAAGCGCTCAATGACAGATTAACAATAACAAGAAAATCACAATATAATCAAACAGACATAATAAGCCAATGAATACTACCCAACCCTTGGATCAAGGGATTAACTATTCATGATTGAATAAAACATATATAAATTAATACCACAAATCATGAGCATAAGAGTTTAAGCACGAAGAATACAACTTTACAAGTTCCTTCGAAATCCGAATGAATCCCTTCACTCCTTCTCCCAATCTCCCTCTCAAGTTGTTTATCTCCCTTCTCTCTCAAGAATACGGCTATCTCTGATTCTATTCTATATTATGTTCTGGTCTTCCCTTTACAAGATGTATATAAACCTAATATAAAAAAGTTTTTAATGCTCTCTAGGAAAATATAAGTAATTTCCCAAAGTAAATTGGATTCTGAATGTCAAATTCGTAATCTGTCTTTCAGGCCTATTTCGGGTCTGCTCCAGTTAGAATCCTGATGCTGGACCACCTTTGGGTTGTATATAATTCTATTATCTTCGCATGGGCGGTAGGATCATCCAATTCTGATGTCTAGAACTCCGGTTATGACCCAAACAGTGATGTATACGCGTGTAGACCAATAAATCCGAATTTCCTTATATTTTATGTCCAAATAACTCCAATTACTTCCAAGTTTTGGAATTCTTTATTTCCTGTCATAAAAAATTAAACTCTAATTAATAATAACCAATTATTAATAAAACACTATAAATATGAGAATAAAATCCTATAAAATATATATAAATATATACTCTATCAAATATCCCCCACTTAGTACTTTGCACGTCCTCGTGCAAACTAATATAACATAACTATTAACTACTACCTAATAAGTAGTACCACTTCCGTAGGTGATCACGGTTGCATTTGACATATGCAACAAGCCCTTTAAACCCCTAGATAGCCCTAGTGGACGAGTGAGGTCTCGTGAGGGTTTATAGAAGATAACCCACAAAATCCATCTAGCTCATGTAAAAAATTGTAAGCCAATGCAACGCCACACATACAAGTCCTCTCATGTTCCATCAACTTAAGTGAATATGCAATGTCTTGGTGTTGAAAGTGCAAGTATTCACTTAGTCTACTCAAATAAATATGAATAAGTCCTCAAAAGTCCATGTCAAATGCAAGAATAAGTTAGTAATCATGCTAAGCCCACAAGAATACACCATTGAGTCAAAACTTGGGATCTCATATGCAAAAACAAGTAATAACTCACCTTTCACTCACAAAGAATATTCACTCAAGAACAAGGGCAAGTGTATCACTCAATTCCAACAAAGTCATAAGCATGCATTCACACTTGGTATCAATCTAACTTTGACACAACTTCCATCAATGATGATAATCAAAAGGTCTTTATTCGAGTTGTAACGGGGCTAGGGACAAGGTATGTCAAGTAAAGCCAAATAAGGTGAAGTGTCAAAAGTCAGTAGACACCATAATAAATCATACACAACACCATACATCCTCCCCAAAACATGAATCTCAAATTTTCTTCGAACACAAAACTTGAGTAGTCGAACAAAGAAGGGTCACAGACATAGCTATGCTCTCATATAGATAATCAATATCTTTTTTTCTCTTTTTTTTTTTTTCTTCTGTTTTTTTTTTTTCCGAGAGCTAAGGAACTAATAGATAAACAAGTACAATGACCCCCCAATATTCTTATGAAACTCGACTAACAAGTAAACAACCAAACCCGATATTTTCCCGAAGTAATGATCATCAATAAACCCCCACCCTTATTACTCCCTCAAGTACTCTACTAGCCTTTGACAATTTGGGTTCAAATTAAAGTAAGGCTAATACAAGAAAAAAAATCTAGGCAAATAATGTGGTGTGTCACCGAAAGAATAAGATTAAGCTCAACGGGGTAACTAATTGATCATGTATAAATGGTGTGGTAATATAGGAAATATGAGGTTATCCCTAAATGTCTTTATCATTTTATCACCAAATAATGTCATGTATCTCAAGAAAGGTCTCAAACAAGTGCTAGCAATGCAAACAACATGTGGACACTCAAACAAACGAATGTAGAATGCAAAAGATATGCATATAAGCTCAAATTCTCACTCGGTGGTGGAACACAATCAATCCCAAGTAACATGTCTCTCTAATGCACCAACTTGTACTCAAAGCATGCAAACCAAATCATCTTGCACATATTCATGTCCTTTAAATTACTTATCACATTCAATAAGTCTACTAGCTTTAACTTGCTAATGTATGTGTGTGCACAAAAACATAGCATATCACTTCTCAATCAAAAGCATCCAAAACACAAGATTACTATAGCATGTAAAGGTGCATCAAGCCAACTACAACAAGCAATCTTAACAAGGCTAGAATTCTATTTGTGATTTTTTTAATTTTTAATTTTTTTTAATTTTATGACTCTATATACAACTATTGAAAACACATCCCCGCACTTAAATGGGTCAATGTCCTCATTGACACACTAACTAAAGAATTCTACAATACAAAAGAAAGGAAGAAGTACTCCCCTATGCATACGCATGAAGTGCCGCGATCCATGACTACCGCGGTGTTGGTTGAGGAAAGTGAAACCTCATGTAGTCGAACATCTTAGTACAAGACAAGATTTGCTGCCGCTGTTTCTTTTTGCTGGAGCCAGATTTTTGAGATTTCTTCTCTTCCCTCGCTCTTCTTTTTGGTCTGGGTATAGGTTTCATCGTAGCAACTGTTCAGTCCAGGAAGATTTAAACACCAACGGGCGTTCCCAGACACAAAAACACGACGTTTTTTTAAGCTTTAAGCCTACGGTAGCAACTGTGACTCTCTCAAAAGCCAGCAATCTCAAGAACCCTGCTTATGGTCTTCCAAAATATGTGATTTTTCTTTTCTTTTCCTTTCAGAACGCTGCTGATGCTGCAAATAGGCAAAACGCCGATGAAAGCTTGAGCGTGCTAGGGTTTAGGTGTCTGATGCGTCTCTGTTCTGCATGACCATGTCAAGGAGGTGCCTGAGCATGCTAAATCCCTCAAAAAGAAGCGAATGGAGTGTTTTGAGTAGCATGGGCACGTTAGAAGTGTGCGTGAACATGCAAAAAGCTTGAAAAACAAGCGCATCATCAGTCTTTCAGTGCGTGACCACGCTGTAAAACGACATGACCATACCAGATGATGAGAAAATAGTCGAGCAACCTGTTTGTGTTACGTGGGCATGCTGAAAACTTGCGTGACCATGTCTATTGGTGAAAAATCAAACGAGCATCAAGTATGTGAGACATGCTCATGTTGACAGCTGCATAACCATGCTAATTGCTGCACATTCAGTCGAAGAATGACTTTGATTTGCGTGAGCATGTCAGGTAGGTGTGTGACCATGCTATGTGGTGTAAAAAAGGTCGACTGATCAGTTGTATACTGCATGCATGGGCATGCTACCAGAATGTGTGACCATGCCATATAGACAATATTTGCACGCATGTTTAAGATTTGAGCATTGGCATGTCAGTGAAGTGCGTGACCATGCATAGCAGAAAAGAATTCAACGCAAGTCCACATAGCTTGCTGCGTGACCATGCTAAAGATTTGCGTGACCATGCTCATTGTTGAAGAATCAGTCGTAGGATCAGCTTGTGCTGCATGGGCATGTCATCAGAGTACACAACCATGCCAAATAAATAAAAGTTGCACGTAGTCTCTGTGTCTTCCTACGTGAGCATCCCCAATGTTATTAGAAATCATTCTGAATACCTAAATCACTTCAAGAACAGAAATCAAGGCGACTTATGGGAGTAAAAAAAAACTATATAAAAGAACCTAATATTATAATCTTGGGTTGCCTCCCAAGAAGCGCTTCTTTAACGTCGTTAGCTCGACTTATACATACAAGTAGCGTTATCAATGAAGTGAAAAGGCAAATAAATGCACATACCTACGAATAAGTATTAAAATTATGATGTGCATATATACCTTTGATCCATAAAAATATAGGAAACTTTTTATGATCCTTACTTGTTCAAGAGACTTGGAAAAATCAAAGTAGCTAGAAAAGTCGTCAGAACTATCATTGATAATATATGACTCACAAACTCCTCCCAAATCGGATCCTTATAGCTTAAAGCAAGATTTTCAATTTCATCAATCTTAAATTCCTCCTCAATTTTAATTAGACACTCATAAATTTTAATATCGTCTACCAAATCATTATTTGCAATAATATTTTCTAAATTTGGTAGAATTTCAATAGCATCCAATGTATCATTAGTACGCATGGGACAATCGTCAACTAAACAAACAGGCTCATCAAACACAAAATTTTCATCAACTGCTAAATAAGAGTCATGTATCGTTGGAAAATTGATACAAGGAGGAACTTGAAGACAACCGTTATGCATCACAAGTTGAACTTCCATAATAAAACTATTTCTTTTAGCATTCTCCTCATACCAACCTATTGATTCTACTTCACATGACATATCACTCTTATTAGCAATCTAAAAAGATGGCTCATCAAAGTGTTTAAAAAGTCCCAAAGAAAGTAAAGAAGGATTAGAATGATTTAAACTCTTATCAACACCATTGCATACGTAAGAATCATGATATTGATTTTCAAAAGAATATGAAAAATCACTGCTAGGACATGGGGCATAATATGAGTCATAGCAATCGAACGAGTTCACATGATATGCATTGAAATTCTGATAAAAATTAAAATCTTGATATCGTTCTTGACTGCAAAAGATTTCTTGAGCGTTATTCCAGCCGAAATTGTTATCCATGTCTCTTCAACTCAAAATTTTCTAGCGTCTACTTCAAAGAAACCTGTAGACACAAAAAAAAAATACAAAAGAAGGAAACAAAAACTATGTACAAAGATAAAATCCAAACTACAAGAAACAATTATCTCAAAATCGATATTGCTGACTTCCCCGGCAGCGGCGCCAATTTGTTGATGTGTATTTTTAGAGTTTCGTTCACAGGGAAGGACTGATATCAATACCAATTCCAAGTCTTTTGCCTCTTACAATTCAGAAGTGTGGAGAATAATTTGGTGGTGTGTGATTATCTACTAATTAACTAGTATACTGTAACACCCCAATCCCATATCGAGGAGATTTGAGACTTATGTTTAGTTTATAAGGCAAAGTACTACTACTAATTAGCACCAATAAATCATGATCTTTTGGGGGCCTGTGGTGGGCTAGTCGTTACCCAAGTTGGCTGCATTTGGGCCCGTATGCTTTGGCTTATTCGGACTCGAAATCAGGACTTGACCCGATTTTCGAAAAAATCTCGGGATTTGACCCAGGTTGTCACATATGGTATCAGAGCCGACTCTCGAAAGCTTGTTAACGCAAGTTGCCGGAGGTGGGGACACGAAGGCTGGTGGTATTATCCCACAATGGACAGAGGTCCGGAGGTGGGGACACGAAGTTAGCCGGTATAATCCCACAATGGCTAGGGAAGAACGATCTTGGAACCTATGAGATATCCGTTCAGGCTTAACGAGGACGTCAAGAGTTTAAGTGGGGGAGTTTGTAACACCCCAGTCCCACATCGAGGAGATTTGGGACTTCTGTTCAGTTTATAAGGCAAAGTACTACTACTAATTATCACCAACAAATCATGATCTTTTGGGGGCCTGTGGTGGGCTTGTTGTTACCCAAGTTGGCTGCATTTGGGCCAGTAGGCTTTGGTTTATTCGGACTCGGAATTGGGACTTGACCCGATTTTCGAAAAACACTCGGGATTTGACCCGGGTTGTCACATATACAATTAAAACCTATATAATATATGTGAGAGAAAGCAATCCAAGAATCAGGGTTCTTCAATTGGCTAATATGAATGTCTAATTTGTGTCTCTTGTTTGATAAAAACAATCCTTTTTATATTTATAAAATCCTCTCCCAAGGTAGATTATAGTGCCTACAATTATTCCTTGAACGCCACTCCCATGGTCATACAAAGCACAACTATAGACTATTAAAAACCAAGGATTATCAGTTTCACAATTCGCATATCAATCTCCCGATCTAATACTTAAATTGTGTCTATCATATATAGTGTACTAGAATTATAAATCCTCTCCCGATTCGTTATTATTCCTAGGGATACAATAAAAGGTTCGCGACTCCTCTAATTGTATTAAGCGCTCAATGACAGATTAACAATAACAAGAAAATCAAAATATAATCAAACATACATAATGTTAGGTCCAAAGTATCGTAGAAGGGGGGGTTGAATACGATACTCACAAATAATTCAATTTCGTTCGCGGATTAATCATTCAGTTCTATAACGAAATCAAACACACCAAACCAAACCAAGATTCGGGGAATATATCTTTTTATAAATATAAACCTCGAGGGGTGCTACAATTTCTAATCCGTAGATTAGCTTCAATGAGTTTAAGGTTACACAAATTCAATACAATGATCAAATTCTGAGCACTATTAATTTCTCTGATTTTCTCCGGCTCAAAGTTCTCTCTCAGTAATGTCTCTGTGTAAAATGTCTTAACTGAAGAAGACACATTCTTCACTCTGTATTAACTGCAGTCTTTGGTTTGAAAACTATCGAACCACAATTAAAGAATCAATCCTGGCCGTCCAATTTTCAATCAACCAATCACAACAATTACTTTTCACCTGCTCCTTTGAATTGAAAACCATCGAATGATTAAAAAGAATTTATCATTCGATAGTTTTTAAATAAAAACTATCGAAAGCTAAATCCTTTTAACTTGAATTATGATGGACTTCTTTTATCTCATTCGATAGTTTTTAGAAAGTAAAAACTATCGAGCCATTTTCTTTTGCTTGACCATTTAATAATTCTTCTGAGCTTCAGGGTGTTCCAGTTTTAGACTATATCAATTTCTTCTGAGACGATAAAACAACTTGATCTTTTTAGTGCCGTCACCTAGTGCAACTGGTCTGGTTCACAGATGAATACCACTTGATCAATTCTTCTTTTATGTCTTCAATTCAATGCTTCTGATAAGTCCTTTGTCGTTCTGGTTGCTTCGTTTAAATCACTGCAATCCCGTGGTACTTAACCCTAAATCATTCACATACTTCTGTTGTTTTGAAAGTCTTGTTTCTTTTGCTGTCACTGAGGCTTGAACATTTTCATGAACTTCTTTCCGTGACCTATTTACGGACTTCAAGAATACATAACGTATTTTGATTTTTTGAGTTTACCTTTTCTTCTTTGATTCTGGATTCCTGTGCTTCTGTTAATACTATTGTCTGTCTTGTCCTTTGTTGAGTTGTAGTTATCTCTTTTACATCTTATGTTACATTATGCTTTATAATCTCCCCCTATTTGATTGGATAGAGTTCGACAAGCAAATACTTCGAGAATAACTCAACTAACTAAGGAAACATTAAACTAATTAAAGTAAGACAACGTAATAATATTAAATGCATTCTGGATCAGATATATATACATTTCCAGATTTCATAAATCAAAAAACAATAAAACTTTATACAATGAAGTTGCTCCTCTAGTCTGAGCTGATAGTTCTTTTGTTCTTTGCTTCAATCTTCAGTCCATTCCAATCTCACCTTCTTCAATCATTGGATCGGAGTTAGCAGCTTGATAATCAATCACTGATAGATAGTGCAGTGGTTCTCCAGGTTTAAGGATTGCTCCTTGGATGTGTCTTCCAATATATTCAACCTCTTGACCCACTCCAGCCCATAACCATGCAATGTTAACATCTTCCTTGTTTAGCTTTGGCATGTTTGGTAATCTGGTATGCACTTCCAATCCTCTTTCCACTCTTTTCCTATAGTAAGGAACATTCTCCATTAGAAATCTTCTAAGAGTGTCTGCTGCTTTGTCCTTCTCCGTTGATGTGAATCCAGTGGATCTAAGATACTTCTCAACTGAGATTAGATAATTGCTTGGGTAGTCCCTCAGTTTGTCCTCAGCCAAATAGCAGATTCTGAACAAGTCATTCATCATGAATCTAACCATTGGAGGATCTTCAGTAATCTCTGGACCGACTTTCATCAAGATCTCCTTAACATGCTCACGGAGCAGTTCATTTAGCCTTGTCGTCCTTTGAATCTTGATGAGAATAACCTGCAACTCTGTGTATGTCCTCTGTTCTAAAAACTTAGTGGAAATCACAAATGTACATTTCTCCAGAAAATTTATCAATAGGCTCCAGACACCATTTGCTTTAACCCCAGCTTTCAGAAAGATCATAGAGTTTCTCAATGCTTTGAAGTAAGTCTGATCTTCAAGATTGGCACTTCTGATGTCCTGAATGATAACTTCCACCTCAGCATTGTCGTTGACTTCTAATCCGTCTTCAACTCCGCAAAAGGTTTTATAAGCCATCTCCCATTCATTACCTTCTTTCTTTGCCAGATCTATCATCTTCTTCCTCCTCACTTCATTATACATCTTGAATCTCTTCAGTTTTTCACTCCTCAGAATTGCTTGTTGTTTCTCTTTCTCAGCTTGCCTGGAATCTACTGCAGCTCTCTGAGCTCTTATTGCTTCCAAGGAAGCTTCTTCTTTTGGTGATAGAGAATTTGCTTCTTCTTCCATAATATCCTCCCAGATTGGATGTTCAACGGGCTCTGGATAATATGGCTCATGCTCCTCCTCAATTGGTTGCTCTTGCATGACCTCAAATTCCTCTTCACTCTTCTCTTCTTCCTGTACAAGTTCTTCTATCCAGTACTGTCTGATTGGAATAGCTTCAACCGTTTCCCAAACTCCCCATCCATCCTTAGGCTTCTCTTTCTCCCCTTCTCCAACTTTCCCCCCCTTAGTTGAGGAATCCTCGACGAAAGCATCCTCAGCATAAAAGGTAGTAGAAGGATCAGGTTGCTGATTTGAAGGACCAGGTTGGCCAGTTTGTTGGTTCTTCAGCATAGTCCAGATTGACTGTACTCCATCACTTTGATTTTCCATGAAATCCAATAGATCCTTATTCATCTCTTGCATAGAAGCCAGCTTCAGGTCAATGTCATCCAATCTGGAGTTGGTAGTCTTCTCAATCTTGTCCAGTCTCTGGTTCAGCTTAGACTCCACTCTAGAAAGGGTGTTCATTGCATCTTTTACCCTAGCTTGACCATCCCGGATAACCAGAACGTCTTCTCTCAAAGCTTCTTGTCCTTACGACAAAGCATCTACTTCATTCATGAATCCATCTTTAAGTTCCTTGACGTCCGTCCTCAACTCAATCAGTTCGTCCATAGCTTCCTTCTTTAAGGAGTCCACTGCCTGCTTCGTACCTGTTATAGTGCCAGATGCACTGCCAATGACCCTGAATGTTCTTCTGGAATCAGCTGCAGCCAAGTCAACCTTCTCTTGAATAGTCTTTAAAGAAGCATTGGCTTGACTAGAGGAGATCCCTCGGTCAAAGGAAGGTCGCAGTGGAACCTTGAATAGTGGATTTCCTTCTTTGTCACGAACTGTCATCTCCTTGAGGGTAGATTAAACTTGTAACTCTCGTTCTGTAGGCAGTAGTTGATCATCTATATTTGGAAGGGTTAGGGTGTCACTCCTCACGTTTGGCTCTGGGTGTACACTCAACGTTTCTGTCGGTGTTTCACTCATTTTTCCTTTCCCACTCAGGCCAGGTGTAAGTGTTTGTGTTTCACTCAATCCCTTTGTGCTAGTTGTACCTGCAGAAGAAAACACCGTAGACGTCCTTAAGGAGGTCACCGGTGGTGCAATGGGGCTTCGTAAATCCCCGTCCTTGGATAAACCAAGTTGCTGATCATCCGTAGATGATATATCCTTTGAAGGATCTAGAGTTTGAATCTCTAGGGGGTTAGAAACAGGCTCTATTAACAGCAGAGATCCTGAATCTTCCCCAATAGTCTGTGAAGACTTTACCTCAGTTGACTCCTCAATAGTAATTGATTCATTGTCACCGAGTTTCCGATCTGCACCTACGTCAGACCCTTTACCCGCAGGATCCAGATATGTTCCATCTGGGGAGGTAGACAATGACCCTTTAGATTGTGCATTTAGGTCAAAGCCTTCTCTCGACGTCTGTGAAGACCCTTGGTTCTTAGAACCTTCAACCACTAAACCTGACCGTAATATGGTCGGAACACCAGTTGCTTCCGTCAATTCTTCCTTACTTGATTGAGCTATTGGTTCAGATATAGCTTTCGTTAGCGTAGCCCAATCAGCATCAGAAAAATCAATAAAGGGCGCTTTGGAAGTTTGAAATAAGGTATCAACAGTTGCCTCGGTTTCTGTTCTTCTCCTTTTAGAGGTAGGCAGAGCTGCTGTTGAAGGGTGTATCTCCTTATGTGGTGCTGCTAAGGCACTATCTCCCTCTACACTCACGGATGTCTGAATATTGGGTATTGGAGGGGAAGGAGGTTCGTTTATGGTTTCATTTGGCTCTTCCAAAGGCTCTTCGACCGTGGTTAGAGGTTGTGGGTTTGCAACCTCCTGGTCAGGAATGGCCACTGAGGGCTCTGGATCAACATCCATTGGTTGTGGCTCAGGAGCCATTTCAGGTTCAGGAATGTTACCTTCATTTACCTGTTCCCCTGGGGGTAGAAGTGGTAGGGGCACCGTTCTTAGATAGTCTGTGAGAACAGTGGGTACCCCTGGAAGATAGTTGTTCTTCCTAATGAGAGTGGTTATTGCATTGCTCTTCATCTTCATGCACTCCATGGTCTTCTCTTCGGCGAATATCTCGCGCTCATCATCTGTTAAGATATCATTGAGAATTAGCTGTAGGAACCTAGGATAGAAACAAAGCACATCATCAGTTATGCTTGTTCTTTCATCCAGTGGTCCCATGCACAGAATGACTTGATCGATCAATAGCCTTCCTATGTTAATATGCCTATTGTTCATAATGGCAAACCCTATCTTTTGAAGGAATAAGGGAATACCATGCAGATTTGTTAGCTTGGCAGTAAAAACATGGATTAGGGTATGAAAGAAAAAGTTCCATGTCTTTGGCAATTAATGCTTAAGGAACTCTCCCACAAAGAAGTTAGGTTGTTGACTTCTTATGAGAGTGAAGAAAACATGTATCTCCTTAGTTGTGGGATCCGAAACAAGGTTTTCTGTAGGAAAATGAAGTATTCTATTAAAGTCATGTTCCGTCACCCTTATCGTTCCGCCCCCTGGCACAACAAAACTGAAGGATCTCACATTATTCTCACTTGTATCCGTGGCGGATGTGTACAACGCAGTCAATTGATCGATGCAAAGGACCACGGGAGTACTCAAAGAATATGCCACTAATGAACGTGTGTTCAAAAACTCTGCCCATGCACGAAACGATAAGTTCGTAATGGCTTGCAGGTTTTGAAACGAGACATGATTAGTCTTGGTAATAATAAATTCTCCAGCCATTTTTAAAATTTCCAGAAAATTTAAATAAACCAAAACTATTTTACCAATTAAATTTAATTAAGTATCACTAATTAATCAAACTTAAACAAAATTACCCCTTTTTCAAAATAGAAACCCTTAACCAAAAACAACTTTCGAAAATAAGAACCCTAATATGAATTGATAACTTTTTAACAAGTGCTTTTCCTGAAGAAATCAATTGGGTAACCAATGCAATTTCAACAAAGCTCAGTAATATCAAAAAAATTCTTAAGGTTCTCTGTCACTGTCGATAGTTTTTCTAAACAAAGTGATTTTCAACCTCAACTAAAATCCAAACAAACAGAAGTTTCACGGTTAAAGTGAAATTACTGTGATGAAAATGAGTTTTCTGAGTGAATGCACAGTGAAAATGAAGAAACTATCGAATGTTCTTGTTCTTGGCTGTAGATATGTTTTGTAAGTATTATAAACGAAAGCTTAAGTTTTCTCAGATCTGTGAAAATGAAAAGAAAAGAAAACAAGGCAATGTTTTATACTAATTGAAACTGTCAGGGGCAAACTTGTCATTTCTAGTTCGATAGTTTTTTAAAAGAACTATCGATAGTTTTCTGTGAGGGCAAAAGTGTCAACTGCACCTCGATAGTTTTTCAAAAACTATCGAAGTGTTTGAAATTTTGAATTTAAAACGCTTTCCAGGAAAACTATCGAAGTCTCTGTCTTTTTAAAACCAAAACTATCGAACTCTTTTATGAAAATCTATCGAGAATTAAAATAAAAGAAAATTTAATTCTCTTCGATAGATTTTTCTAACTATTTCAAAAACCATCGAGAATTTAGATATAGAATTAATTAAATTCCTTCGATATATTTTAAAATGATTCTAAAAAACTATCGAGAATTGTTTTCGATAGTTTTTCTTTTCCTTTTCAAAAACTATCGAAAATTAATTTCGATAGAATTATCTATGTACTTGAAAAACTATCGAATTTCCTAAATTCGATAGTTTTTGTTCTGTCCAAATTTTAAAACCTTTTCTTGTTCTAAAAATCAGACTTTTATTTTCTGTCAAGTTTTATTTTGAATAAATCTTTTAAAATTCACCAAAATCAATTGTTAACAGAAAATTCACAATTTTCTTAGAATAAAATCAACTAAATATCATTAAATGATATTAATCAATTAAAATCCAATAAATTATGCTGCATTAATTTACAATGTTAAAAACAAAGTAAATTAATTCAAATTAAATAGATGCTTAAATATTTAGAACAAATATTTGCACCTAAATAATTTTTAGAATTAATAACCAATTAAATGCCAGAAGATATATCATCCATAATTATGACATAAAATTAGTACAAAAATCCTAACTACGAGAATTGCTCCAGAAAATAAATTCACGAGTCCTAAGGATATGGAAATTCTTGAACTGATGTATTCACTAGGACTATCTGCAGTTACTGACTTCTAATCAAAATCAATTAGAAAGATTTAACAATCCCAAGTTCACCAACCAGCTTATTGAAAGTGGATTCATCAAGCGGTTTAGTAAAGATGTCTGCAATTTGATCCTCTGTGGGTACAAAATGTAACTCCACAGTTCCATTCATGACATGCTCTCGGATAAAATGATACCTGATGTCGATGTGCTTCGTCCTCGAGTGTTGCACTGGGTTGTTTGAGATTGCTATGGCACTTGTGTTGTCGCAAAATATTGGAATCTTTGTCAACAAAAGCCCATAGTCACGGAGTTGGTTTCTCATCCACAAGATCTGAGCACAGCAGCTTCCAGCAGTAATGTATTCAGCCTCAACTGTTGGTGTGGACACTGAATGCTGCTTCTTGCTGTACCAGGAAACTAACCTTCTTCCAAGAAACTGACAGCTTCCTGAAGTACTCTTCTGATCAATCTTACACCCTGCAAAATCAGAGTCTGTGTATCCAATAAGATCAAATCCTGTATCTTTAGGGTACCAAATTCCAAGATTTGGGGTCCCCTTAAGATATCTAAATATTCGCTTAACAGCTATTAGATGAGATTCTTTAGGAACATACTGAAACCTAGCACACAAGCATGTTGCAAACATTATATCTGGTCTACTTGCAGTGAGATAAAGTAATGAGCCTATCATACCTCTGTAGCCTGTGATGTCAACCTTCTTACCAGTTTCATCCTTATCAAGCTTAGTGGCAGTTGGCATAGGAGTCTTTGCTGTAGATGAGTCTTCCATTTGATACTTCTTCAGAAGATCTTTAATGTACTTGGACTGACAAATGAATATACCATCTTGTTTTTGGTATACTTGCAGTGCAAGAAAGAATGACAATTCACCTATCATGCTCATTTCATAACGACTCTGCATTAACTTAGCAAATCTCTTGCATAGATCATCATTAGTAGAACCAAATATTATGTCATCAACATATACTTGCACCAATATCAAATCATTTTAATGCTTTTTGACAAAGAGAGTTTTGTCTACGACACCTCTTGTAAAATCATTTTCAAGTAAGAATTCAGAGAGAGTGTCATACCATGTCCTTGGAGCTTGTTTGAGTCCGTAGAGAGCTTTGAATAGAAAGTACACAAAGTCTGCCAGTTTTGAATCCTCAAAACCTGGAGGTTGTTCCACATACACTTCTTCTTCTAACTCCCCGTTCAGAAAAGCACTCTTCACATCCATCTGATATACCTTGTAATTGGAATGTGCAGCAAATGCCAGAAACATTCCGATGGCCTCAAGTCTTGCTACTGGTGCATAGGTTTCATCATAATCTATACCCTCTTCTTGAGAGTAACCTTTAGCAACCAGTCTGGCTTTGTTTCTCGTTACAATGCCATCTTCGTCCAACTTATTTCTGAATACCCATCTTGTTCCAATAATAGATTTTCCCTTTGGCCTGGGTACCAGCTTCCAAACTTTCTGCCTTTCAAACTGACTGAGTTCCTCTTGCATAGCAATCACCCAATCTGGATCATCTAGAGCATCTTCAACTTTCTTAGGTTCTGTTTCTGAAAGAAACCCAGAATAGTGACATTCATTTTGTGATGTTCTCCTAGTTCTCACTCCTGTGTCCGGATCACCAATGATCAAGTGAAAGGGATGATCTCTATTCCATACCCTTTGTCTTGACAGATGCGATCTTGATGATTCTCCTTGTTCTAGATGTTGTGGAGTGTGACTACTTGATCCTTCTCCTGCTCCCCCTGAGTTGTTGACGGTTTGATCTGTTGATTCTGAAGACTGACTAGTGGATCATGTAGAATTTTGAGGATCTCCACTTTGGTCACCACTTTGTCCAGAATAATTATCATTATGATTATTATTAATAACTGTAACAACTTCAGGTACTTCTTCATTGTCAGAGAGATCTCCTGATAGATTTTCAAATACCAAGGATTCAGAGTTCTCTCCAGTTTGCAGGCCTGGTCTTTTGGTGTCGTCAAATGTTACATTAAAGCTTTCCAACACCTTCTTATCTTCAATCACATATACCCTGAAAGCCTTAGATTCCAGAGAATAGCCCAGAAAAATGCCTTCATCTGCTTTGGCATCAAACTTGCCAAGATGTTCTCCATCTTTAAGTACAAAGCACTTTGCACCAAACACATGAAAGTACTTCAGTGTTGGTTTCTTGTTGGCCATTAACTCATACGGAGTCTTTTCATGATCTTTGTTGATCAGGGTTCGATTCTGAGTGTAGAAAGCTGTGTTCACTGCTTCAGCCCAAAAGTAAGTGGGAAGTTTTGATTCAATCAACATGGTCCTTGCTGCTTCAACCAAGGTCATGTTCTTCCTTTCCACTACTCCATTCTGTTGAGGAGTTCTTGGTGCTGAAAACTGTCTTGATATTCCTTTCTCTGAGCAGAAATCATTAAGAACTGCATTCTTGAATTCAGTTCCATTGTCTGATCTGATTGTCCGCACATGTAGCTTAGCTTCCACTTCTATCTTCTTGATGTGATCAATGATTAGTTGTGTTGCTTCATCCTTTGTTTGTATGAACAACACCCACGTGTACTTGGAGTAGTCATCCACCATCACCAATGCATATCTATTTCTTGAAAGTGACATAACATTGACTGGACCAAATAAATCCATATGAATCAGCTGTAATGGTTCAGTAATGCTTGTCATTCCTTTGCTTCCATGTGATGCTTTCTTCGACTTCCCTTTTTCACATGCTTCACATAGTCCCTCCTAATTGAATTCCATCAGGGGCAACCCTCTCACTAACTATCTCTTTACCAAAGAGTTCATAGTTTTGAAGTTCAGATGTGAGAGCTTCTTGTGCCATAGCCAACTTTGTTCTGAAGATGCCTTTGCATAGAAACATGTAACTTCTCCTTCACTGGTAGAACTTAAGTCAACTATAAACAAATTTCCTTTTCTCACTCCCAGTAGAGTAAGCTTCTCATCCTTCCTGTTGGTGATCAAGAACTTGTCCTTTCTGAAATCTACATTGTAGCCTTTATCACAGAACTGACTGATACTTAGAAGATTGTGCTTTAATCCTTCAACAAGAGAGATGTTTTCAATGATGACATTTCCAGCTTTCAATTTACCATATCCCGTAGTGAATCCTTTGCTGTCATCTCCAAAGGTTACAATCGGGCCGGTCTTCTTAACCACCTCTGTAAGTAGGGACTCTTCACCTGTCATGTGTCTAGAACAACCACTATCCAGAATCCACACAACCTTTGAGCTTTTAACCTTACCCTGGAATCACAGATTGATTAAGCGGAATTTGGTACCCAAAATTGTTTGGGTCCTAAAGGTTTAGATGGTTTAACAGGAGTAACATTCAATTTAGTCTTACCCTATTTGATATTCATAGTATCTGTGGATTTAACATTAACAGTGCTATTGCTACTATCATTCATCAACTTAAAATAAGCATGCATGATGTTGTACTTACATAGCAAACACTCTTTCTTTCCACAGGGTTCATGAAGATCAGGCATGTCAGACATGTTATGCATTTCAGAAGTAATAGCAGTTTCTACTTTAACCTTTTTACATGCATGTGTAAGGTGTCCAGCAGAATTACAAATAGCGCACAACTTCCTAGATGCAATGGGAGAATATGGAACCATTTCCTGATTAACAATCTTCTTCTTCCCATTCCTGTTCTTTTTAACATTACTAACTACGTCACCTACTTCAGTTTTAGGTAATTCATTTTTTACTGATTTCCTAGGCAACTTAGTCTTTACCTCTTTTTCCTTCAACAAATCCTCCTCAAGCAATTCTTGTCTTATGAAAAGGTCATCCTCATGAAAGAGTGGTGGAAAAGGCTTAACAAAAACTGGACAATCAACATTCTTAAGAACATGTGGAGTATTCCTTTTGACAACTGAAGGTGTCACAGGGAATTCCACTATCTTCTTACCAGCTTTCTTGTCATAGTCAAATCCTATAGCAGTTTTATTCCCTATGGCCTGAGTATCAATGATCTCCTTAGCAATCAGGGCGGAATTCTTAAAAGCATTCAGCTTCAAATCTAAATCTGAAATCTGCTTCCTGAGGATAGTCTCTATCTCATCATTACACTTGACCTTGTTCTCTAAGTACGCATTCTTTTGCTTAAGATCTTTTAATGTTACAGCTACAAGCTCTAGTTCTTCATTTTTAGATTCTAACTTTTTAATCTTAAGAACTAGTTTAGCATTTTCCATTTCTGATGCTAGCATGCTTGTGTGTACATTAAACAATTCTACACTAAGATCTTGCACAGTTTTCTTGTACTCAGAATTAGACATCAATTGTAGTTAAGATAGGTACCTGAGATGATTGTGGTGATTCCTCTGAAGAGTCAGCCATTAGAGCAACATTTACATATTCCTCCTCTTCATCCGAATCAGTATCATCCCAGTGCTTTCCCTCTGCTATATAAGCTTTCCCTTTCTGCTTTCCAGAGAATTCCTCCAATTGCTGTTTAAGCTTGGCATTCTCTTTCTTCAACTCATCATAAGAATCCTTCTTTCCATAGACATCTTTCATGTCTCTCGCTTGACGAGGCTTCCGGCATTCAGTGGCGAAATGCCCTAACTCATTGCAGTTATAGCATCTTGATTTGCTTCTATCAATCATGCCAGTCTTGTAGCCTCCCTTAAAGCCTGTACTAGGTGTATAATTGCTCTTCTGGAATCTGTTGGTTGAACCCTTGAACTTGTACTTAGGGTTTCTCTTGAAACGAATGTGACTAAACTTTGCAGCTAAGTACGCCATGGTTTTGTCTTCCATTTGCTCAAGCTCTTCTAGGGTGTAGTAATCACTTTCATCAACACCCAGATTCACAGAATCCATTTCTGCTTCTATTATCACCTCCTTTCCAGCTCTAGGGGTTTGAACCTGAATCTCAGAAGTTATTGGTTCATCCACTACAAGTGTTGCTGATCTCACAAGTGCATTGTGCTTGCTGTCCACTGTCCTTGATCCGTAGATTATCACTCTTTGTTCCTGTTCCATCTCATAGGTCTTCAACTTCCCATAGATCATCTCTAATGACATCTCTGTGAAGTCAATTCTTTCCCTTATGGATGATGACTTGTGTTCTACATGATGGGGCAGCGTCATCATGAACTTCCTGTTTCATTCTCTCAGTGGATAGGTCTTTCCTTTCATTGCCAATTTATTGAGGAGTTTAGTATATTTCTCAAAGACCTGAGTTATACTTTCTCCTGGCAGAGACCTAAACACTTCGTATTGAGAAGTCAGGATGTCCAATCTGTTTTCCTGCACGTCTTCAGTTCCTTCCATTATCAAGTTAATGGTATCCCACACATGTTTCCCGCTTGTACAGTTCATCAACTGATAGCTCATTTCCTTGTCTGCGGAGTCCGCCAATATCAACATTAAACCTGTGTCCAATCGAATCAGTTATTTGTCAGAATCTATAAACTCAGTAATATCCTTAGGTTGGGTGCCTGGAGGAATCCTGCTACCATCAGGGGCTGTAGATTCATCAACTGATTTCATTGGTACATATGGTCCGTTTTCTAATATGCCCATATACAACGGATTAGATGCCTTGATAAATAACAGCATCTTCATCTTCCACAAACCGAAATCATCTCTAGTAAACGGGGGAACTTTAATACCAGCGGTTGTCTTTGGAGCACTCATGGTTTCTGAAAATTTCAAATTGTTTAAAATTCAAGAAATTCCAATTAAATGAAAAATTTTGAAAGTTAAAAAATTTGCTTCGAATTTTCATGCTAAGTTTGATTTTGGTCTCATTCACCGGATCTGATTTGTATATCAATCAAGTAGCTTTGATACCAATTGTTAGGTCCAAAGTATCGTAGAAGGGGGGGGGGGGTTGAATACGATACTCACAAATAATTCAATTTCGTTCGCGGATTAATCATTCAGTTCTATAACGAAATCAAACACACCAAACCAAACCAAGATTCAGGGAATATATCTTTTTATAAATATAAACCTCGAGGGGTGCTACAATTTCTAATCCGTAGATTAGCTTCAATGAGTTTAAGGTTACACAAATTCAATACAATGATCAAATTCTGAGCACTATTAATTTCTCTGATTTTCTCCGGCTCAAACTTCTCTCTCAGTAATGTCTCTGTGTAAAATGCCTTAACTGAAGAAGACACATTCTTCACTCTGTATTAAATGCAGTCTTTGGTTTGAAAACTATCGAACCACAATTGAAGAATCAATCCTGGCCGTCCAATTTTCAATCAACCAATCACAACAATTACTTTTCACCTGCTCCTTTGAATTGAAAACCATCGAATGATTAAAAAGAATTTATCATTCGATAGTTTTTAAATAAAAACTATCGAAAGCTAAATCCTTTTAACTTGAATTCTGATGGACTTCTTTTATCTCATTCGATAGTTTTTAGAAAGTAAAAACTATCGAGCCATTTTCTTTTGCTTGACCTTTTAATAATTCTTCTGAGCTTCAGGGTGTTCCAGTTTTAGACTGTATCAATTTCTTCTGAGACGATAAAACAACTTGATCTTTTTAGTGCCGTCACCTAGTACAACTGGTCTGGTTCACAGATGAATACCACTTGATCAATTCTTCTTTTATGTCTTCAATTCAATGCTTCTGATAAGTACTTTGTCGTTCTGGTTGCTTCGTTTAAATCACTGGAATCCCGTGGTACTTAACCCTAAATCATTCACATACTTCTGTTGTTTTGAAAGTCTTGTTTCTTTTTCTGTCACTGAGGCTTGAACATTTTCATGAACTTCTTTCCGTGACCTGTTTACGGACTTCAAGAATACATAACGTATTTTGATTTTTTGAGTTTACCTTTTCTTCTTTGATTCTGGATTCCTGTGTTTCTGTTAATACTATTGTCTGTCTTGTCCTTTGTTGAGTTGTAGTTATCTCTTTTACATCTTATGTTACATTATGCTTTACACCTAATAAGCCAATGAATACTACCCAACCCTTGGATCAAGGGATTAACTATTCATGATTGAATAAAACATATATAAATTAATACCACAAATCATGAGCATAAGAGTTTAAGCACGAAGAATACAACTTTACAAGTTCCTTCGAAATCCGGATGAATCCCTTCACTCCTTCTCCCAATCTCCCTCTCAAGTTGTTTCTCTCCCTTCTCTCTCAAGAATACGGCTATCTCTAATTCTATTCTATATTATGTTCTGGTCTTCCCTTTACAAGATGTATATAAACCTAATATAAAAAAGTTTTTAATGCTGTCTAGGAAAATATAAGTAATTTCCCAAAGTAAATTGGATTCTGAATGTCAAATTCGTAATCTGTCTTTCAGGCCTGTTTCGGGTCTGCTCTAGTTAGAATCCTGATGCTGGACCACCTTTGGGTTGTAGATAATTCTGTTATATTCGCATGGGCTGTAGGATCGTCCAATTCTGATGTCTAGAACTCCGGTTATGGCCCAAACAGTGATGTATACGCATGTAGACCAATAAATCCGAATTTCCTTGTATTTTATGTCCAAATAACTCCAATTCCTTCCAAGTTTTGGAATTCTTTATTTCCTGTCATAAAACATTAAACTCTAATTAATAATAACCAATTATTAATAAAACACTATAAATATCAGAATAAAATCCTATAAAATATATATAAATATATACTCTATCATGTATGTTGAAATAATTTTGTAATTAGAAGGGACAATGAAAGCTAATATTTTTATCATGTTTTTGTATATTAATTTTGTAATATTGCACTTTTATGAACCAATTTTTTTTTAACTTATATAAAACTTCTTAAAATTTGGATAGATATTTATATACAATAATAATATGATTATTTTTAATTTTTTATTGATGAAATATAAATTTGGATTTTGATAATGTGAGTTGAACTTTGTTAAATTGAAACAATTGAATATAATACAAATTTTCATTTTCGTATCATTGTCTTTGTACAACATACATGTGCGTATAAGGTGATCATATATCATTTTAGTATCATTGTATATTTTGATTATATGATAAGAAAATAAATTTTTAAAAATTAATAATGTATGTATGATGTTATTATAAGTATTTGTTTGTATTTTGATGATAAATGTTTTTAATATAATGTCAACGGAAATAATATCTTGAACTTCTGAATGTAGCTTAGAAAAATAGGTAATATAAATATTTAATAATAATATGTTGTTGACGGGATTCGAACCTTGAACCCGTGGGAGCATTTTGAATATCAAGAAAGAAGTATTATTTTAACATTACATCCAACGGTTCTCCTTTTATTATCTTTCAATCTAACGATTGTTATTTAAAGTATGAACGAGCAACGACCAACCAAATAAATGCTAGTTTGCTTATAATAATAATATAGTATAGATATAGATATTACAAAAATCTCTTAATTTTATGTAATAGTCATCCATGTGGTTGTCGTACTCATCTTTTTTTTTTCATACATATATATTTGTGTAAATTTATACACTTTTAAATTCGAGATCCCACCAGGAGCCAGCAATTATTAGAACAATATTATACCGCGAAATTTTTTAACATATGTGTATAATAGAATTTTTGGTGTGCATATATATAGTCCATCTTTGTACGTATCACGATTTGTTTCCACAATGGATATGTTATAATAATTGTTTGACCCTGACCATCACCCTTTAAACTCAACTATCTATTTTTAGTTTATTATTGATAACATAATATATATAATTCTATTTTTATTAGGTATATTTATAATTTAGAATTATATTTTTATTTAAATTATATTTTATTTCGAATATTTTAATCATATGATTAGATGAATCTATGTAATATGTTATAACTCGATCATTATATATTATTAAAAGCCAGAATTTTCAAATTTTATTTCTAACTCTGATCCAATTATTTTATATGATCTTTTGAAATTCATGTATTCTGCAGAGTATAGTTACAAGTACACATTAATAATCTATGAATTGACTATAATATATGTTAATAAATATATTATTTTCAGTACTAAAAAGTTATTGCAAAAAAAAAAAAAAAAAAAAAAAAAAAATATATATATATATATATATATATATATGACAATGTTCTAAAACTCAAGAATCGGTTCCACTCGGGTTCATCTTCAAAATTCGAGTAATCGGCTGATTTTTGAATACTTATTTTCAATATCTGAGTACTCGTCCGAGTAATCTCTCGAATCCGAATCGGTTGACCTCCAATTTTCGAGTACTCGATCAAGTCAACCGATTTTAGAACACTATGTGAAAACTTTTAAAATATTAAGTGATTGTCCACACAAATATAATCTCATTCATCAAACTAAATTATAACATAATACATTAGTTTAATATATTATATAAAAATTCATATTATTAAACTTTATAATCGAGTAATAATTTGACCAAACATTGCTAATAATTAGTGAAATTTTATAATATTTATGTTCCAGAAAATCATATCTACTTGCATAAAATATTGCATATTATTCACATTATATTTTACATACCACATAATTTCTATTTTCTAAAATTTTATTTTTTAAATGAACTCAACTATTTTTTGTATACTTTTTAAGTAACTATCTTTATTAGACCACTTATATATTTAAATCCCTTAAAGTGTAAATAGTTGGTCAATCAAAGAGATCTAATTCAAATCACATATATAAATTTTATATATTTAAAAAATTTGTGATGCAATTATATATTATGTATGAATTTATAAATAGAATATAGATATTTCTTAAACCTATTTATGTTTATTATTCAAATAATCTAATATATATTGTTGGTACCGAATATATTTAAATTAAGTCACTTGAATTATAATATTCAAGTAGAGGCTTAAATATTATTAAAGGTTATTGGACTCAATAAATATTGGTTTGGACCGACAAATTAATACTTGTCGCTCGAACGAACTAATAAATTGGACATGTCATTTATAAATTGACCAGAACATTCGTCTGCTAGCCCAATAATTGGATTCGGCCCAAACATATGCCGGTTATCCATTCCACCGCCAAAACTACACAATTTCCATCCAGCTATGGATATCATGATACAAGGAAACTTGTCAATTAGAGCGTTGCTTGCGCCCGAAGAAAAGAGGCAGTGAACGTACGAACCCTAGAACTACGTGGACTTGATTTCCTATATAAAGGATGTGTAGGCACCTTGAGAGAGGATCGAGAATTCCATACATTCGGAGAATAACAACTCTCAAGCTCATCCCCCAAATATCTCAAAAACCCCACTATATACGTTCAACCCTAATTACAAATTAGGGATTACGAAAATTAGCCTTAACATTTGGCGTCGTATGTGGGAAAACGCATAAAGATCTCAAACCCTTTTAACAAACACAACTTTTCATCATGGTTCAAGCAACCACAACACCAATAGTCTTACCCTTCACCACCAATTCCACCGAAGGAGAGACATCCACACGTATTCTCTCAACCATCACCCGTGATGGAGGAGATACTCAGACCCATCCGGTCCATCTAAGGCTACCTTAAGTGATGATCGCTGTGAGGCGTTAAATCGAACTGCTGCGTGAGAAGAGAAGATGATTCGTCATGATCCAAGATCCAACCCCTATCAGGAATCACGAAGATTCTCATCGTCGGAACGAAAGAACGTCCCTCAGGGGTCGCAATCTGGAGAGAGACTTCGATAGAGAGCAAGATAGAACCCTCGACCGTGATAACCAACATCACCGTCGGGAGGACTATCATGAGGATGAAGATCAACTCCAGGAGCGGATGAAGGCACTAGATGAACAGCAACGAGAAATAGCTCGAGAGCGCGAACGCTTGGAGCGAAGGATGATTCGAAGAGGCTCGCCACCCAAAAGATCTCCTCCGAGAGGCTCGCTACCCAGAAGATCTCCTCCGAGAGGCTCACCACCGCGAAGGTTGCCATCCCCTAGGCGAAGGTCTAGAGACTGAACACCTAGAAGGGGAGATGTGACCGGAGGACGCTCACCCCCACGTAACCGATCCCGACTTTATGATGATGGTCGAAGGGACGACGATGGTCATAGAAGGAGGAGCGAACGAAGGGATTATGATGATAGGGGGGATGATCGAAGGTATGATGAGGATAAAAGATGTGACAATCAATATGATGAACATAGATACCATTGGCACACTGATGAGTCTACAATCCTAAGGGAGAAGTTAGAAAACATGGAGCGTGCTATGCTTGGTGGGGGCACGAGTAATTATTCCACTGAGTCCCCCTTAATCAGGTATGTTCGTGAATATGTTCCTGCAATCGGACGAACCATCCCTAAGATGTCCTACTATAATGGTAAAGAAGATCCATATGAGCATGTCACTCAGTATGAGAGACAGATGAGGTTGGCAGGACATGACGAGATTACCATGTGTCAGAAGTTCGAGGTTTACCTAAAGGATAGCGCTCAAGGGTGGTATCGCACCCTTCTTCCCAATTCCGTCTCATCTTATGAGCAAATAAGGAGCAAAGTTTTGAAGCACTTCGACTACAACATGATGACTGGACAACTGACAGCTTCACTTGTCAATGTGAGACAGATGTCAGTTGAGTCATTAGTTGTGTACATGAAGCGTTTTAATTAAGAATGTGAGAAGGTGTAATCATTGGACGAATCACAAGCGATGGATTTCTTCTATAGTGGACTACATTGCGTACAAAGCCGCAAAATACTCTCCTCATTTTACAAAATTGTTCCCCAAAGTCTTAATGACATGTACCAAAGGGCTGAAAATATACGCCGAAAAGAGGAGGCTCTTGGCGCTATCTCTTATAGCCCGGAAAAGGAGACACTTGACATCAAGAAAGACAAAGTAGTTGATACCTCCAAAAAGGGAAAAACAAACGGAGCAAAATCTGTTAAGAAGGATATTGTTAATGAGGTTGATATGATATACACTCCACTTAACACCACTCGATCCCGTATTCTCAATGAGATCAAGAATAAACCTGGATTCGAGCGACCTCCACGAATGAGTGTACCTAGTAATAGGAAGAATCAAAAGAAGTATAGTGAGTACCATGAGGATACAGGTCATACAACCGACGACTGCTTCAATCTCAAATGCTTGATCGAAAAGCTGATTAAGGGTGGGGAACTGCAAAAGTTTATTGCGAAATACAAGGAAGAACGCCAAGAGGCTAGAGAGAAAAAGAAAGAGGTTAGAGGTGAAATTAATACTATCTCAGGCAGAACCATTCTTTGAAAGAGCAGTAAAATGGCAAAAAGAAAATATGCTGGAGAAGTATATAATCTATACAAATAGGTCGATCGACCGAAACAGTCACTCCCTATCACATTTACGGAGGATTATTATGAAGGAATCACCTGGCCACATGAGGATCCTTTTGTGTTTACATGTATGCTTCATAGTCACAAAATCCGTAAGGTATTGATTGATAGTGGAAGCGCGGTGAATGTCTTGTTCAAGAACGCATGTGATAGAATGATACTGGACGGTGAGGAGATGGAAGCTTGTAATGAACCACCTCTATTTGGATTTGGCAACCAACATGTGCCAATCGCTGGTATGGTAATGTTTAAGGTTGAAATTGGAACTAACCCAAGGTCTGTAGAAAAGGAGCTGAAGTTTTATGTGGTAGATGTTGACTCGCCTTACAATATGATTTTGGGATGACCAATGCTCACTGCCTTCTAGGAAACATACTCTTTGCCACACTTAAAGATGAAGTTTTCGACGAAGGAAGGAATCGGAGAGGTTAGAAGGGATCAGACTGCCGCCCGTACTCTAACCCTTGAAGAGATGAACGAGCAATATACAAGAGTGGACAAAGAGGTAGAGCCAAACAACCGAACCAATACTACTAGTTCGGATGGTCAGAAGAGGAGTAAGGCAGTGGTCGAACATATTAGCGGAAGAAAAGTGACAATGAATATTGAACTTGAAAGATTTGGAGTTGATCTAACAAAGTCACGGGTGGATCCATCCAATGAAATAGAAAAAGTGGAGCTGGAGCCTGGAAAACCCGAAAGGGTGGTATCCATCGGTAAGGAAATACCAAGTGCCATCAAGTCAGAATTGATTGCCATCTTAAGAGAATACAAAGAAATCTTTGCTTGGGGGCCAGAGGATATGCCAGGAATTAGCAAAGACATCTCTGTCCATAAGCTCAACCTCAAGCCAGAGTACAGTGCTGTAAAACAGAAAAAAAAGAAATTTTGCTCCTGATCGACAAAAAGTGATTGAAGAGGAGGTGAAAAAGCTGTTAGCGGCAGGATTCATTGAAGAAGCCAGGTTCTCAGAATGGTTGGCGAATGTCGTGGTGGTAAAAAAGGCGAACGGAAAATGGAGGATATGTGTCGACTATACAGACTTAAACAAAGCTTGTCCTAAAGACCACTATCCATTATCGAATATTGACCAACTCATCGATGCAACGGCCGGATGTTCCATGTTGAGTTTCCTAGATGCCTTCTCAGGGTATCACCAGATTGCTATGGCAGAGGAGGACATTCCAAAGACTTCATTCATCACTCACAATGGGACATACCAGTACATCAAGATGCCCTTTAGGATGCTAAATGCAGGGGCAACGTACCAGAGGATGATAAATAAGGTATTTGTAAATCAGATCGGGCGAAACATGGAGTGTTATGTTGATGATATGATTGTCAAGAGTAGTGACCAAAATCATGTAGCTAATCTTAGGGAATGCTTCCAGACGCTCAGAAAGCATCAGATGAGGGTGAATCCATCTAAATGCACATTTGGTGTTCGTTCGGGTAAGTTTCTTGGATACCTAGTAAGTGAACGAGGTATAGAAGCTAACCCAGAGAAAATTGATGCAATCCTAAATATGGAAGCTCCTAATACCAAACGAGAAGTTCAACGATTGACTGGAAGACTTGCAGCTCTACGTTGATTTATCTCAAGAAGTGCTGAAAAGTCTCTTCCCTTCTTTGAAACTCTAAGAGGAGTAAAAGAATTAAATGGACAGAAGAGTGTGAAAAGGCATTTCATCAAGTCAAGGAATATTTGTCAAAGCCACCACTTCTGGTTAAGCCAGACGGACAAGAGACATTACAGTTGTACTTGGCAGCCACTGATCGGACGTTCGGATTAGTGCTTCTAAGGGATGAAGCAAGTATTCAGAAGCCCGTATTCTATGTAAGCCATGCGTTGAAGGACGCTGAAACAAGGTACCCCAACATAGAAAAGTTTGCCTTGGGATTGGTGATGGCTGTAAGAAAACTCCGACATTACTTCCAGAGCAGGACAATTGAGGTCATTACTGATCAACCCCTCAAGAAAGTCTTGCAGAAGGTGGAGGCATCAGGCAGTCTAATGGCTTGGGCGATAAAATTGGGACAGTGTGACATTGTGTTCAAACTAAGGACTGCGATCAAGGCCCAAGCATTAGCGGACTTCATCGTGGAATGCTCCTTCAAAGCTAATAAAACCAGCATTGATAAGGTACCTGTTAGATATAATTGCTGACGTTTGTTCATCAGTGTTTAAGCAACAGGTGATCATCAGAGTTTATATTGAAGCCAGTCAGAGTTTGTTAAAGTCTGACGTGGTGATAGTTGAATTAGCTGTCGGTGCTGAATTGAATATTCTAGAAGCAATATATTCTGAAGATGGAAAGAAGCAGAATATATTGATACAGCTAAGGAGACGGAATAGAAGACTGAAGCAATCCTTAATTGATATGAATTGTATAGCTAATTTATAGGAATATCAATTAGAGATGGATTGTATGTAGCTGTGTATTATATAAACACAGATAGGTTATCCCTAGAAGGGATGTGATTATTGAAAATATTATTCTTGTAACCTAGTAGCTCTTTGTGATTCATTAACATCATAAAGAGAGAAACTGTTAATATAATTACAGTTTTGTTGATTTATAAACAGTGTTCTTGATTGTTATTCTCATACATACTTGATTATATTGTGTATTCGGCCTAACAATTGGTATCAGAGCCTAGGCTGTTTAATATATACAGTTTGACGATTCAAACACAGTAATAATCATGTCTGAAGAAAATCAAGCTCCTCCCAAGGTTGAACAGGTTAAGCCTAATTCTGTGAGTCGATATGAAACAATCAGGGTTCCAATTCTTAGGCCAGTGGAGTATCCAATTTGGAAGGTGAAGATGACCATGTTTCTGGAGGCTACAGATCCAGAATATCTTGACAGAATCTATGATGGTCCTCATATGCCGACTAGATTGTCTCCTGTTGTTGATGGTCAAGAACAAAAGACTGTTCCAAAGGAAAAGAAAGATATGACTCCTGAGGACATCTCATCAATTGCAAAAGATGCAAAGGTTAGACATCTTCTCCACAGTGCTTTAGATAATGTTATGTCTAACAGAGTAATTGGTTGCAAAACTGCAAAAGAAATCTGGGATGCTTTGGAAGTCAGGTGTCAAGGAACCACTGCTATAAAGAAGAACAGGAAAACAATACTCACTCAGGAGTATGAGCACTTTGATTCAAGAGCCAATGAAACCTTGACTGAGACATATGACAGATTCTGTAAACTGTTGAATGATTTATCTCTAGTTGATAAAGAATATGATCTTGAAGAATCAAATCTCAAATTTCTCTTATCTTTACCTGAAAGATGGGATTTGAAGACAACAACTATAAGAGATAATTACGAACTTGCTGAAACTGAACTTGATGAGATTTATGGGTTACTGAAAACTCATGAATTGGAAATAGAACAAAGAAACAGAAGATTAAGCAAGAAGACAAAATCTGTTGCTCTCAAAGTTGAGGAGAAGCCCATCAAAAAGGAATCATCAAGGAAGAAAGCCAAGGGAAAGGCTTTAGTCATTAAATCTGAAAGTGAGTCATCAAACTCTGATGATGACTCAAACTCTGATGAAGCTTCTGACTCTGAGGATGATGAAGAACAGATGATGCAAATGGCTGCATTGATGGTGAAGACCTTCAAGAAGATGGGATTCAAGAACTTCAAGAAAGGAAAGAGATTCTCAAGGAAAGATTCAAACTCTGAAAGGAAAAGTTTTAGAAAGTCTGATGGAAGGGAGACCAAGTCTGGCAAGAAGGATAAATCTGAAATCCAGTGCTACAAGTGTAAGGAGATGGGTCACTATGCCCCGGAGTGCAAGAAAGGAAAATATGAGAAAGCACTCATCTCTAAAGGCAAAGACTGGGCAGATACTTCAGACTCTGATGATGGAGTAAATTATGCGCTTATGGCAAATGTCAAAGATGAGACTGAATCATCTGAAAATAAGGTACCCCTAACTACTTATGCTTATGATACTGATAATATATCTGAGTTAAGAGTATATCTGAAAAGCGTACATGTTAGTTATAGGGATCAGACTTTAGAGAATGAGAGAATTAAATCTGAGAATCTTAGTCTTAAAGGTAGAAACAAGTTTCTTGAAGGAGAACTTGAAAATATGAAGCAGATTCAAAAAGAAAGAGATGATGCTGTTTATGTGGAACAGGAGTTGCTCAAAAGATATAGGCAACTAGAATCTGATCTAGAAAAAGAAAGAAAAATAATCAAGACTTGGACAAACTCTGGAAGAGACACTCATCAAGTGTTTCAAACAGATTCTATAGGGTTAGGTTATTGTGAAAATGATGAACTTAGGTTTAAAGACAAGGTTAAGGTTAAACCACAACTTAAACCTGTGAAATTTGTTCCAGAGTCCACTAAGTTAAAATCTGTTGTAGTAAGAGAAGCTGATATGGAATCAGATGAAACCTGTGAAAGACAGGAAAATATTATAACAGAAAATCTAATGGAACTAGAAGCTGTTAGAAAACCAATAAAAGTCTGTGAAAAACAGGTTAATGTTGGTTTAATGACAAGAAAACAGTTCAATCATAAGCTAAAAGAGGTAAAGTCTGCCATGAAACCAAAAGGGTCCAAGAAGAATAGGAATGGAAAGATAGGCATAAATAAAAGAAATAATCATTTGCCTACTGCTGCTGCTCCAAGGAAAACATGTTATAACTGTGGTAGTTCTAACCATCTTGCTAGATTTTGCAATAAGAACAAAGATATTAATTCTTTACCTTCTAAATCAGGAGTAAAGAATGATTATGTAAGGGTTAAACCACAGACTTTATGCACACACTGTGGGAGCACTTGGCATTCTATTTATACTTGTAAGAGTTATCATGCTATTTATCATAACTATTATGAGCCAAAGCCCAACTTGAAGTGGGTTAGGGCAAACTCTGCAAGTGTAAAGTCTGACAATGTTAGTTTAAACTCTGTTGATAGTGATTCCGCTGCAAAAGCTAACACTGTTAAGAAAGACAAAGGATCCAAGCAAGTATGGGTCCTTAAAACTAACACTTAGTGTTTGTTTGTGATTGCAGGGCATAAAAGAGAGCACCCTTATCTTGGACAGTGGATGCTCAGGACACATGACTGGAAATAAAGCCCTGCTATCAGATTTTGAGGAGAAAGCTGGCCCAAAGGTATCCTATGGAGATGGCAACATAGGAATTACTCTGGGATATGGCAATATAAATCTTGGAAGTGTCATCATAACAAACGTAGCTCTAGTCTCAGGACTCAAGCATAATCTACTATCTGTGAGTCAAATCTGTGATAGAGGAAACCATGTAGATTTTCATACTGAACACTGTGAAGTTATCATTAAATCTACTGGAAAAGTTGTTCTAGTTGGACACAGGCACAACAACATTTATGAAGCAAGTTTGGTAACAAACTCTGATGGAAAAACAGTGTGTCTGACTGCAAGAATGTCAAATGAAGAGAGTTGGAACTGGCATAAGAAGCTCTCTCATCTCAATTTGAACAACATTAATGAGCTAATAAGAAAGGATCTTGTAAGGGGACTTCCCAAGTCAATACTTAGCTTAGATGGCCTATGTGATTCTTGTCAAAAGGCCAAGCAAAGGAAGTCATCTTTCAAGAGCAAGTCTGAATCTTCAGTAGTAGAACCTTATCATCTTCTACATGTTGATCTCTTTGGACCAGTGAATGTGATGTCTATGGGCAGAAAGAAATATGCTCTAGTAATTGTTGATGAATATACTAGATATACATGGGTGTATTTCTTATCAAAGAAGGATGAAACTGCTCAAACTCTGATGGATCATGTAAATCTACTGGACAAAGGATCACAGTACAAAGTCAAAATAATAAGGAGTGATAATGGAACTGAATTCAGAAACTCAATAGTAGAAGCTTTCTGCAAGGAAAGAGGAGTGAAACAAGAATTTTCTGCACCTGGCACACCACAGCAGAATGGTGTAGTTGAAAGAAAGAACAGAACTCTAATCGAAGCAGCCAGAACTATGCTTGATGAAGCAAAATTACCAACTTATTTCTGGGCAGAAGCTGTTCAAACTGCTTGTTTTACTCAAAATGCTACACTGATTAACAAGCATGGGAAAACACCATATGAGATGGTGAAAAATAAGAAGCCAAATTTGAAATATTTTCATATATTTGGATGCAAATGCTTTGTGTTGAAGACTCATCCTGAACAGTTGACTAAGTTTGAGTTAAAAGCTGATGAAGGAATCTTTGTTGGCTATCCAGTGTCAACAAAAGCATTCAGAGTTTACAATCTGAGAACTAAAGTGATCATGGAATCCATACATGTGTCATTTGATGACAAGAAAATAACTGGACTTGATGACATAGATGAATATGATCAACTGCGTTTTGAAAATGAAGGTTTATTCTCTGATAATGTAAACTCTGATGAAGCAGTACCGACAAACTCTGATGAAGCGGTTCTGACAAACTCTGACGAAGCATACTCTGAACCTCTACTGGTAAATACTGGAGAAACTGAAAATTCTCAAATTGAACAAAATAGAGAACCAGTTGAGGGGGAGCGTGAAGAAGCTCAACAAGACACAGAAAATGAGTCAGTTGAGGAAACTGATTCAAACTCTGACAGTTCAAACTCTGAGCCATCCAATTCAGGGAGAGCCTCAGATGCTGCAGAAAGTCAACACTTGAATCAGGAGAGAATGGATCAAGGGGGAGGATCCAATCATAATGCAAAAACCACTTACCAACAGCAAGAAAGTGGACACAGGCACACACACCTGATCTCATAATCGGAGATCCTGATGCTAGTGTGAGAACTAGAAGTGCAACAAATAATGAGTGTCTCTATCATGCTTTCTTGTCTCAAACAGAACCAAAGAAAGTGGAAGAAGCTCTTCAAGATGCAAACTGGATAACAGCAATGCAAGAAGAGTTAAATGAATTTGAAAGAAATGAAGTCTGGACACTTGTACCTAGACCAAAGAATAGATCAATTGTAGGTACAAAGTGGGTTTTCAGAAACAAGACTGACAGTGAAGGTGTGATTACAAGAAACAAGGCTAGACTTGTGGCTAAAGGTTATTCACAACAGGAAGGAATTGACTATGATGAAACCTTTGCTCCAGTTGCAAGATTGGAAGCCATAAGAATTTTTCTGGCCTATGCTGCACACAAGAAGTTTAAAGTCTTTCAGATGGATGTGAAAAGTGCTTTTCTCAATGGAAAGCTTGAAGAAGAAGTGTTTGTTGAACAACCACCAGGATTTGTAGATTCCAAACATCCAGATTATGTCTACAGGCTTGACAAGGCATTGTATGGACTAAAGCAAGCACCGAGAGCATGGTATGAAACTCTTGCTCAATTTCTTTTAGAAAGTGGGTTCACAAGAGGTACAATTGATAAAACTTTGTTTTATTTTAATACTGGTGATGATTTGCTTTTAGTTCAAATTTATGTAGATGATATTATTTTTGGATCTACTAATGACAAACTTTGTAAGAAGTTTGCAAAGCTTATGCAGTCCAGGTATCAAATGAGCATGATGGGAGAGCTTAGTTATTTTCTAGGCTTACAGGTCAAGCAAACAGATGATGGGATTTTTATCAATCAAGCAAAGTATACCAGAAATCTTCTAAAGAAATTTGGTATGCTTGATAGTTCATCTGCTCCAACTCCCATGGCTACAGCAACAAAGCTAGACAAAGACACAGGTGCTACAGTGGATATGACAACCTATAGAGGCATGATAGGGTCTCTTCTGTATCTCACAGCAAGTAGACCTGATATCATGTATGCCACATGTCTTTGTGCTAGATTTCAAGCAGATCCCAGAGAGCCTCATCTAACAGCTGTAAAAAGGATCTTCAAATATCTCAAAGGAACCATAACCTTGGGTTTGTGGTATCCTAGAGAATCAGAGTTTAAGCTAATTGGTTACTCTGATGCAGATTTTGCAGGCTGTAAGATAGACAGAAAAAGTACAAGTGGAAGCTGTCAATTCTTAGGTGACAGATTGGTTTCTTGGTATAGCAAGAAACAGAAATCAATTTCTACATCTACTGCAGAAGCAGAGTATATAGCTGCTGGTAGCTGTTGTGCACAGATTCTGTGGATGAAGAATCAGTTGCTGGATTATGGGTTAAGGTACTCTAAAATACCTATTTATTGTGATAACCAAAGTGCTATTGCTATGATAGGTAACCCAGTACAGCACTCCATGACCAAGCACATCAGCATAAGGTATCATTTTATTAGGGAACATGTGGAAGAAGGAGATATTGAGCTTCATTTTGTGTCTACAGACCAACAACTTGCAGATATCTTCACCAAACCTTTGAGTGAAGCTACTTTTACAAGATTGGTAAATGAACTTGGAATGATCTCTGGTTTTGACTAGAGATACGGGTTAGACTCAAAAACTATACATGTTTGATTTTTATGCTCATGATTCCTTGCATGTATTAACTGTTATGAGTACCAGTGCCATAAACTCTGAAAGTAAACTCTGATGCTAAACTCTGTTAGTCATAAAAGTGTTGGTCATACTCTGATAGTTACAGTCTAATGCTATACTCTGATTGTAATTTTGTCTGAAACATATGGACCGATGAAGAAATTTGTATGAAGCATAATTCTCAGTAAGTAATTATGAATCCTTAAGAGTTGTATAGATTCTGATCTCAAATGTGCAGGAAGTTAACACAGCATGATACTGTCTCTATATTTATAGCATCTCTTAGTTTATTCATCCTATACACTGAGTCTGTTTTAGCTGTTTGCATTTTCTCTCATAAATTAATTGCATTAACTGATGAAAAGTCTAAACTCTGATTATTAATTGTAAATAATTCACCCTCAAATCAAAAGATGCCAAAAAGGGCACAAATTCCTTTGAGATCATGTTGTGCCTAGGAAGATCCAGGAACTTATTGTATGAAATAAGGGCTAAAATCTTTGATTTTTGGTGACTAGTGCCAACCACTGATTACTGGAAAAATTAATAAAAAAAAAAAAAAATACAATATATATATATAAAGGGGGTGAAGAATAAAAGATATATCCAAATGAAAGGATATCAAAATACAGAGTTTAGATATAAAAATCAGATTTTATGTTTTACATGAGAGTTTAGGCAACCAGTTTTTACTGCTTAAGTTTGTGGATTTTATGCACTTTGAGATGATCTAAATATTGATTTCGGTAAACTCTGCTATAGCACACACATTTATTCACACCTGTACAGTTTGAGAAAAGAGTTTATTGACAAAGAAGGACAAATGGTAAACACTGATGTATTGTGTTAAATACGCCGAGGTAATTTTGTTTTAATCTCTGATGATTAAAATGATTTCTTTGTTTCAGACATTTTATAATTTTGAGATTAGACATTTGTTTAGAAATTCGAAAGAGTATGAGTACAAACGGTTCAAATTTGTATTAAACAGAGGAGAGAGAGGTTGAGTGTTTTGAACAGTGTGAAAAGCGGTAATTATGGCTATTTTTACTGTGCGTGTGTATTGGAAGTTGTTATATACAGCTGTCAACGAATACATGTTTGACATCTGTCCCACTCACACATTTTTCAAAGACGCCTGCTGTGTGTAGTAATGATTAAAACGATTCAGTTTTAATTTTCACTGTTATTATTTAAACTTACTACACATAAACGGTTCATTCTTTTACACACTTCATCTTTTCATAAGTTTTTACTCACAAACACTGTATCAAACACTTTCACTGCATACATTCTATAATTTTCTCTGTCTTTCTTTTAAACTTTTCTAATGGCTACTACCATGTTCACTGCTTCTGGGTTAGAATTTGTTCCTAATAACTATGCTGCTCCTTTGGCGAATGAGAATGCACCGGAGGCGTTTCATTTGATTCAGGATTTCTTGTCAAACTCTGATGTTGGAACTGCTCTCAACGCACCATTGAAGCTGTCTGCATCTCAAATAAGGACTTTTTGGCAGACAGGCACTTATGATAATGGAGGAGAGTCTGGGTCTCCGTCCATAATTTTTGAATTTCAAGGAGAAGAGTTTGTAGTTACTCCAACTACTGTTCGTGATGCTCTGGGCCTTGAGGACTTTAATGCTTTTACAATCTCTGTTGGACATTCTGAGTTAGTTCGTATGATGAGAGAGATAGGCTACTCTGGACCACTGACAAAGCTTGGTCAGTTGAAGCGACCGCTCTTGAGAAAGGAATGGAGTTTCTTTTTCGACTGCATAACAAGGGCGTTCGGGAAGAAGTGCACGAATTGGGATGCGATTCCCACTGATAGTCTGCAAATCGGGTATTCTCTTCTTTACGGAGGTAATTTTGATGTTGCTAGACTAGTTCTAAATAATATAGGTGAGAAAATGACTGAAAACAGAGGTGTAGTCTATTTTGCAAGATTTTGTCAATTAATATTCTCTGAATGTGTTTCTGAAGTAGAGATAGCTGAGAATGATGTGATTCCATGTTTTAAATTACATAAACGCATATTCTCTGATTTAACTAATAAGGATAACAAGAAAGGGGATGTCGGTGTCTTGTTGCTACCTGAGTTTGTGCAACAATTTCAAGTAGATTCACAACAACAACAAATAGCAAATGCTGAAGCTGGACCTTCTGTGTCTCCGTCACAGAGGTCAAAGAAGTCAAAGGTAAGAGCTGTTAAATCAGCTAGGGTGAATCCATCAACTGCTGAAGCTGGGGTATCAAATACTGATGATATGCCTCAGAAGAAAAGATTAAAGAAAAGAAGGGCCAACAGGGCAAAGTCTGATGCTGCTAATGAGGAGAGTGACACTGATGATGAAACTCTTCATCAGAGAAAAAGGAGATTAGTAGCAGCACATCTCTTTGGTGCAGAGAATATTTCTTCAACAGTTGCTGCAAATTTTGAAGTTGAGTTACAGGAGGATGAAGCTGTCAATATGGACAGAGTTTCTATGGAGCATGTAGCTCCTGAAGTTGTTCTTCAAGAGGAGATTTTTGATACTCCTGTGCCTACTAAGGACAGAGTAAATGCTGATGCTGGCATGATGAATTTTGAGAGAGAAGCTCCTACATCAAAGACTGATGATGTAGTTGAGGAAGATGCTGATCATTCTGACAGCAGAGTTTTTGAGAAACTGGATCTCTTTGTTGGTGGAGATATTCCAGATGCACATCCTACTATCAGTACCTGTGATACTGAGGATGTAGAAGCTGATCAAGCCACCTTAGTGATTGAAGACTCTGTGGGTTCTCACACAGAGGTTCTTTCAGTAAATAATGCTAATTCTGAACAAGATGAGGAAGTTGATCAGAGTTTGGAGGATGTAGCAGAGAATGTACAAGAGGCTGCTGACAAGCTAATCTCTGAGGATATTATTCTTGAAGCTCTACAACAATCTGTTGTTGAGGTTGTAAAAAAAGAAGCAGAGTTAATGCAAACTGCAAACTCTGAGATTCCAGAACCTGTTGCAGAGAAAGTTATTGATGAAGCTGCACAGGGTAATTTTGAAACTACTGCTGAGAATGTTCCTGCAGAGAATACAACAGAGAATGATAATGATGATGATAGTTCTGCTCATTCACAAGAGGAGTTATCTGGTAGTCGAGCAAACTCTGATGAGCAAAGAGAGGTCAATCGTGCTACGACTGAGCATTATCAGGATATGTACTACAATAGATGGGCTGCTGCAGATTGTATCTTTTCAGCACAGAGGGCTGCTGATTTTCTTGGTGATTCTGTGAAGACAATTTCAAATCCTGATATTCTTACAAGTCTAAAGGCTACTGTGATTCAAATTAAATCTCTCCACAACAGATTTGATGAGTCTCATAAGGAAGTCACTGCTTTGAGGAATGAAGTTGGTCTGAGAGATCTTACTCTGAAGAATGATAGAGCTTACTACAATTCTATGTTCAAGAAGCAAGCTAAGGACTCTGATGAAATTCAGAAGAGGTTTGGGAAAGTTGAGGACAACCAGACTGCTATGTCTGCCCAACTGACTTCAATTTCTACTGCAATTGAGTTGTTGACATCAGTACTACTTTCTGATGATGTCAAAAAGGGGGAGAGTGTACCAAATGACAAATGCAAAGACACTCAAACTCTGAGACGGAGGGATGATGGTAGTGATGGTGGAAACAAGGGAGATGGAAAGAGTTTAAGATTAAATTCTGATAGAAGACTACCAAGAAGATCAAACTCTGATAGAAGATCAAACTCTGGTAAGGGAAATGCAAACTCTGCCAGTGGTTCAAAACTCAAAAGTTTGATAATCTCTGATAAGCCTACCACAGATGAGGAAATTGCTACTAAAATGATTTTAGAAGAGCATGGTGGTGAGGTAACAGTTGAGGATTATGATGCTGAATTAAAAATGATAAATGAAGAGCACCAGAAGAAAATGGAAGCTGGTACTTATATAAAGAAAGGTAAAGCTCCAAGGAGAAAAGAGATAGGAATATCTATTAAAGATAATGTAAACTCTGATCAAAGTTTGCAATACTCAAGGAAACCTACTATTTCAAGAAATGACAAAGGAAAAGGTAAACTGGTAGAAGAAGAACAGTTACCAAAGAAGATTTATTCAACCTCTGACATTGCTCAAGTTGAATCAAGGATAAATAAATCAACCTCTGACGTTGCTTATGTTGATATTGCTACTAAAGTTGTGACAACCTCTGACAAGGCTCAAGTTGTACAAACTCAACTCAAAGGTTTCTTAAGACCTGTACTTCCTGAAACTCTGACATTAGAACCTGTGGATTTTTCTCAAACGAGGACAGTACACGGAAAACAATCTTATGACAAGTCTGGTTTAGGTTCACACAGAGAGAAGAGGATAAATAACAGTCCAATGGATCAAACATCACTGGCAGAACCTGGTGTTGGGGTTACTCAAGAGAGCCTTGACAAGCTAGAGTCTGTTCAGTTAATTCATCATAAGGGACTTAGGAAGGACTTTCTGTTATACTTCATGGCTGATGGCAGAGTATACAGAATAGGTGAAAATGATATACATTTGAAAATGGCTGAAGAGTTAGAATATGTATTATATCTACTCAAAGTCAGAAATCAAAGGACTCAAAATGCTGCTGAAGTTTTGAGAGGAAGGATGATGAGAGCAAAGGTTCTCAGTGGTGCTAAAATTACAAGTGCTTACATTCCTAAGTACAAAGATGCTCATGGAAATCTTGTTGAGATGAGAAGAAATAGTGCAAAGCTCTCTACAGCTCTTGGAATAAAGGTGTTGGAATTCAATTTGGAATCTGACAAAGCCTTTATAATAAGGTTGGGCAATGATATGAGAAGAAACAACATATATTCTCTGAGGGCTGCCATATATCAAACTGATGAAAGTGATCCAGAATTGAAGGAGCTGAAAGAGATTATGATTGCTGAGCTAGAGAGAGCTGAAAGAAGATTGCTTACAGACTATATCAGGACAGTGCCTGATATTCAAGAAATCAAATAAAGTCTGACTGTAAGTTTTTAAAATTTTGTATTCTAAGTTAAAGTTAAACTCTGACATATTTTAAACACTGCATTTGTTATACGTTTTGACATCATCAATTATCTGTTTAACTTGTACATTTTTATTATGCACAAGTTGGGGGAGATTGTTAGATATAATTGCTGACGTTTGTTCATAAGTGTTTAAGCAACAGGTGATCATCAGAGTTTATATTGAAGCCAGTCAGAGTTTGTTAAAGTCTGACGTGGTGATAGTTGAATTAGCTGTCGGTGCTGAATTGAATATTCTAGAAGCAATATATTCTGAAGATGGAAAGAAGCAGAATATATTGATACAACTAAGGAGACGGAATAGAAGACTGAAGCAATCCTTAATTGATATGAATTGTATAGCTAATTTATAGGAATATCAATTAGAGATGGATTGTATGTAGCTGTGTATTATATAAACACAGATAGGTTATCCCTAGAAGGGATGTGATTATTGAAAATATTATTCTTGTAACCTAGTAGCTCTTTGTGATTCATTAACATCATAAAGAGAGAAACTGTTAATATAATTACAGTTTTGTTGATTTATAAACAGTGTTCTTGATTGTTATTCTCATACATACTTGATTATATTGTGTATTCGGCCTAACAGTACCAGATCCACCTTTACCTAATGCTCCCAAATTGTGGTTTTTTTATGTTGATGGATCTGTATGCCAAGATAGATATAGTGGTGGAATGATTTTGATTAGTCCTGAAGGTTTTGAAGTATGTCAAGCCGTCCGCTTTACTTTTAGACTTACTAATAATGAGGCAGAATACGAGGCACTGTTGTTCGGAATGAGGCTAGCCATAAATCTAGAGGTGAAAAACTTGGAAGCTTATAGTGACTCCCAGTTGGTTGTTAGACATTTCTCGGGAGAATATGAGCAGAAAGAAGAAAGACTCAAGGTATATGCAGAGGTTGTACGAAAGCTCACTTCAGAATTTGGGAAATTCGAATTGCTGGGGGTGGCAAGAGAAGACAACATGCGAGCTGATGAACTGTCCTGAATGGCCACTACTGAGGATAAGTCATTGGATGGATCAGTTTATTTTACAACTGTTCAACAACCATCAGCGACCCGGGGGGAGTAAATTTCATTTCTCAGATTATGAATTGGATGACTCCGATTAGAGCTTACCTTGAAAAGGGAATTCTTCCTCCTGATAAAACGGAAGCAAGAAAAGTGGTCTATAGGGTGACTAGTTATGCTATGATGGGCAATCTACTTTATAGAAGATCATCCACTCAACCGATGTTAAGATGTGCAAGTCCGGAAGAGGCCAGACTTATTTTCGAGGAAGTACATGAAGGGATTTGCGCAGACCATCTAGCAGGTCAATCTCTGGCCCATAAGATTTTGAGACAAGGATATTTTTGGCCAACAATTCGAAAGGATGTTATCATCTATGTGGAGAAATGCCATCAATGTCAGATACATACGAACGTGCCAAAAAAGCCACCAACCGAGCTTACTAGTATCATTTTTCCCATTCCATTTGCTATGTGGGGAATAGATATTATAGGAAAATTGCCAACTGGAAAAGGCCAAGCGGCCTACTGCATAGTGCATATCGATTACATGACTAAGTGGGTGGAAGCAAAGCCACTCCAGAAGATTACAGAAGTTGCGGCTGTAAAATTCGTCCAGGAGCACATTATATTTCGGTTTGGAATTCCAAAGGTTATGATATCCGACAATGGCACTCAATTCACGGGTGACAAGTTTCGTGAGCTAATGGAAATTTATAAGATAGACCATCGAACTAGCTCTATCGCTCATCCCCAGGCGAACGGACATGTGGAGAATGTCAATAAATAAATCTTCAATGGCATTGCAAAACGTCTGGAGGAGGAAAAATGTTTGTGGGTAGATGAGCTGCTCCATGTACTCTGGGCATACCGAACTACACCAAGAACTGCAACCAATGAAACCCCTTTTCGATTAGCCTATGGAACGGATGCCTTAGTCCTAGTAGAAATTGGTCTACCTTCTTACCGGAATATGTGTTTCATTATGGACAAGAATGAAGAGGGATTAAGGGCGAACCTCGACTTCATTGAAGAAATATGGGATGAGGCAACCCTTTGAACGGTATCTTATCAACAGAAGGTGGCTCAGTACTTTGATTCAGGCGTGAAGAAGAGGCTATTCAGAGTGGGAGATCTGGTCCTTCGGGAAGTAGCCGCTTCAAATCCCGCTCAACAGGGAAAACTAATGCCAAATTGGGAAGGACCATACAAAGTAATTGGAATGCTGAGGGTAGGAATGTGCAAACTAGCTACCCTGGACGGCCAGCCGATTAAAAATACTTGGAATGCGTCCAGACTCAAGAAATACTACCAGTAGGTTGTTGAAACTTATACTTATTTACCTATTTAGTTATTGAAGGACATGTTGTCCCGCATATTTAAATCATTACTCAAGTAAAATAAATTTTGTTTGGATGTAATCCCGACATCAACTCAGTTACTTACATGACTTGGGCCCAAATCGAATTGCTTGATACTTGGAAACTAAGGCCTAATCATAGAACCTCTCACAGATGTTAATAAATGAAAAAAGTCTAACAAGATAAATACCTTACAGGTATGTCTTATCATCTATGTACACAAGATGATTAAATTCTGAGATATTAGGGGTTTTCCCTCGAAATATTAAGAAGGCAAATCATGAGTACAAAAGAGAAGCAAGTGTAAAGCTGGGATAACTTGTAAACAACTAAATATAAACGATATTTAAAGTTCATAAATTGTTGCCCAGTAAATAACAATTGTAGAAGGGGGTTGAATACAATTGTATAAGATTCTCGACTTTATATAACACAAATATGAAAGATCAATAACAATAACAATAACAGCTTTATTAACTTTGATATAAGACTGTTACAAACTCTCTTAAGAAATTCTGATGTTCTTAAGAGCTGCTAGCTTACAAAAACTCTCTCAAGAAATTCTGTTCTTAAGAGCTTCTCTCCGATTATGTTCTCTCTCGAATGAATACATAAATCGAAACCAAGACTGTGTTTATATAGTACACACAGCTTCTCTATCAATAACAAGATAAGTCCTAATCAATAACAAAGATAGAAACCTATCCTTAATCGATAGCTACATTCTACAAACCAGGAACAAATAGAATAAACTTCCATGTTTATCTAGACTCCAAATATAACTCGAAGTAGGAATCCTGATCAGCTTCAAGTTCTGATGATCAATCCTGATCATAGTCTGAGTAGGAATCCTGATGATCAATAAGATACTGACGCTTGATCAAATACTGATGACCATGCAATACTGATGACGTCAGCAATCCTGATCAGTTGAGTCTAGCTTCTGACGATCATTGAATTCTGATCTAACAATCTCCCCCAATCTCATACTTTGTAAAATAAAGTATAGATTCCAAATATTCAATGATGTCAAAAACATGTATCAAAATGTACGAGTATCTTCAGAAACAACTTATCTGTTTAAGCTTTTTGATAGAACAGATTCATCTTCAAGAAATTGGATAATAAACTTTCTTCTTTTTCTTCAAGAATTTGAATCAGTCTTTCCTTAAGATTTCTGAGTTCTTCATCTTCCTCATTAATCTGGTAGATAGCTGCTCTGAGATTCTGTATGGAGTTTCTCTGTAGACTGTGCTCTTCAAGCAAAAGATAAGCAATTTCCTTCCCATCAGGATTGAGAGAAAGATGAGTCATGCCAAAATTTACTTCTTTAACAGCAGTACCCCTTTGCATTTCCACATCCTGACCTCTTTGATTTAAGTACATGGGAGTATAATTACCATTGAAATTACTGTTTCCATCCAGTCTTCTTCTTATAGTTGACAAAATCATGTCACTCCATTCTTTGTACACTTGGTTCTTCCATCTTAACAGATAGTGAACATATTTCAGTTCCTGTGTAGTTTTCATCAGCAGATCTTGAATAGATAGAATCTTCACACTACCATCTTTCATGAAGTACAGAAGCTTTTCTTTCTTTTCAAAACCATCATGACAATCTATAACTATATCAACAGCTAATAAATTGTTCAGGTTTTCAGAAGTTAAAGTACCTCCAATTTCTGTCAAGGAGTAAGGATCAACATATGACATATTCAGATATTCACCATCTCTGTGTCCAATACCTCCTCTTGAATTACTTGACAATTGCTTCAGATTTGAAAACATCTTTAACCAGAGTGCTTTTGATCTAACCATCTCAGATAAATCAACAACACTTGAAGCGCTTGTAATAATTCCACCAGACTGAAAATTGATAGGTGTATCACAACTTAATGTGCTAATATGTTTCCACTTCTTATCCTTTTCCTTTTTAAAAACATAGCTTCTTTCCAGTAAAGATTCTTGTCTGCTTGAATTTCTCCATTTTCTTTCATTTGAAACTTTAAGCCTTTGTAGATAGAGATTAAAATCTTTATTTGTTCTCTTTGTAATATCTCTTCTTATGGCTTCTTCTTCTTCATCTACTTCTTTGTTGTGACAATCAACAACAGTAGATAAGATTATCAAATCAACCTCTTGCAGAATTTCAGATTCGTCAGGATCTTGAATATTGTCAGGATTAGAATCTTCAATTTGATTTGTATTGCTGAGAGTTGATTTACTTGATTTTCTTCTCAATTCAGGTTCTTCTTCAACAAATTCCTTGTCTTCTTTCTCCATGATATCCTTGATAACAGGATCTATTAGATTTTGTGAAGCTTCAGGAATTTCTTCAATTCTTAACCCTCTAGACCTTGTCTGTCTAGGTACTGTTTGAGTTGAAGAACCTTTTCTATTTCTTCTAGCACCTCTCCTACCTCTGCTTCCTCTACCTCTAGCAGGAGCAGTATAGTTTTCCATTGTCTCTCTTTGTAGTCTCAAGAATTCTTCATGTGAGAGATCTGGATATTCTTCACTTGCTGTAGAGAGTGCTTTTCTGGCAAATAATTGTTGAACTCTTTTATCAGTGTGATAAAGAGTAACAATTCTACCGTCTTTTGTAGAAAACTTCTGGAATAAATTTGATGCATCTTCAGGATTATCAATAATCACATCTTCATCACCTTCAGGAATTGTAGCAAGAATGTGTCCATGACCAGGTGTCAGGATTTGATCTTCCGTCAGGATCTGAGATTGCACCAATGTTCTTACTGTCTTAACTCCAGAATCAGAAACATGAGTTGACTGCGTTGTTTGACTTTGAGAAGTTTGGATTGTCTTCATAACAACAGCATCAGAGGTTTCTCCTTGTATCGCTTTGTCACCACCATCATCTCCAGTATCATCATCATTATTTCTTAATACTAGATCAGGTGTACATTTTGTCTGAATAACCTTCTCCCCCTTTTTGACATCAGGATTTGACAATAATTGCAAAATTAAGGAAAGAGAGGCTTGAATTTCAGTTACCTTAGTATCCAGAGAATCAATTCGTTGTTTGATGGAGGTTTGTTCTAAAACAACAGATTTCACTTGGGATTCCACTACCCGCAATTGTAAAGTAGTAGGCACCTTGGTAAAATTATTAAAGATATCAGTCCTCACTTTTTCAGTTGAGCCCTTGATAGAATCAATCTCACTTTTCAGGCTTTTGGATAACAGAGTAGTAGCCTTCAGATGATTCTTCAAGTCTTGATTCTCTATAGATTTCACTGCATTATAGGCATGTTCAATAGCAGAAGAAAAACTGATAGATTCATCAGAATTGTGCCATGAATTGTTCCATTCATTTTGTCTAAATGCCTCTGCAGGATCAAAGGAAGGAGTAGAAAAATCTTGTCTCTGATCTTTCCCAGTGAAAGCATTGCTAGCCATATATGTACTTGATGAACCAAAATTAGTTCCAAGACTAATCTTGAGTGCTGTAGCAAGCTGTTCCTTCTCTTTTCTATTCTCATCATCATCACTATCATCAGAGTCATCATCATCAGTACTATGAGTTACATCAGGATCAGGAATTGCAATACCTTTCTGTTTATCCTGTGATTCTGAGATAGGATGATCCATTGGTCTTGAACGAAGTGGCTGTATCAAAATAGGCTCATTATCAGGAGCACCACTAGCGTCAGGATGAACATCGTCAGGATTTGATATGCTTGCATCAGTATTTGCTACTAATGGTTCTTGTGGAGCTTGAGGTTCAGAAGCTGCTTCAACACTTTGAGCTAAAGGTTCTTGTGTGCTTCCCTCATTGACAATGTTCTCGACCAATCTTTCAACAGAAGCTGTAGCTTTGCCTGCATCTTCACTTTGAGAAGATGGTTCTTGTGTAGCTGGAATGTTGATGTCTTCATTCTCCCTTTTAGAAAATGGTTCTTGTGTGACCATTCCACTAGCTAAGCCTTCACCCAAACTTTGATTGAGTGGTTCTTGTGTGGCAGGATCAACAGTAGCTTCTGAATTACTCTGAAATTCAGGTTCTTGTGGGCTTGATCCTTTCAGCTTCTTCTGTCTCTGATAGACTAACTCTTCTGCATTCCTCTTTTTCTTTGATGTAGGTGTAAGACCAACCAAGGAAGCAGTTGTAGAAACCTTCTCCCAAGAAATTTCTCTAATCTGAGATGGAGAGGCTGGAGAGTCTGATATAGACACAACTTTTGTTGTTGCATCAGGAATACTAACATCAGGATTTTCTAGAGCATCAGGAGTAGATGACTCATCAGGATTTGATGTCTGAATATCAGTATCCTTCATTTGCACTGTCAAAGGAATATGATACCTGCTCTTTGATAATTTCCTTGTCTTTTGTGGTTTTGATAAAGGTACCACAGCTTTAGTAGCAGTATCAGCAACTTCCTTGTTCACATTCATCACAGAGGATATAGGTAAGTCATCCTCTGAATCACTTTCATCAATCAACCTTAACTTCCTTTTCACAGGAACATTCTTAACAACCTTATCAGCTTTCTTCACCAGGACCCCTTGTACACCCCCTTGTATCTTCTTTTTAGTGAGTGGTGTAGAGGAAAAATCCTTTGAACCTGATTGCCTTCCAGACACATCAGTTCTAGCTGATTTCTTTGATTTTACAACTAAAGTCTTTTGAGAGACAGTAGAGGTGGTTGGTAACTGTTTAGACTGTTTAGGTTGCATGCTTGTGTCAGGAACAAGGTGGGTTGGGCCTTGCCCCATAGCATTAGAAAGTAGTCCATAATGAGTAGGCATTTTCTGATGTAAGAAAAACCTAACCTCATCAGGAATAAAAGCATTTCCGCACAAAATATTTTGCCATATCAGGATTAAAAAAAAATATTCAATAAGATTAAAATAAAATTTTATTTAAGAAAAAAAAATTTATTTTAACAATCCTGAATAGCGTTTTGGTTTAAGAAAAATAACCAAATTAATGGTCATAGAATTAAAACACGCTTACCAGCAAACGAGGCAAAAATATTTATGGAAAACCGAACCGTCTCATTGAGATTGTAGAAATGACCTGCACCCTTAATACACATTCTCTATAAAAGAGAACTGTTAAGCATAATCATCATATATCTATTAAAACACAAACCCTCTCCAGAGAAAAACTTACGAAACCCTTTCACCTTCTTTGTTTTTCAATGGCTGCCAATAATCAAAACAACATACCTGATGAAGAACTGGATAGAATTTGGCAACAAATGGATGAGGCTCTAGCAGAGTTTGCAGAGCACGAGGGACCTCAGCCTATTCCTGATCCACAGGAGCATCATGCTTTTGTGAATGCAATGGCTGATGTGCTTCTTCATAACTTCCATCAGGCAAATCCTGATTGGAATCCTCTTGAAAATCTCATCGTTGTCAATGAAGAGGATGAAGACGATTGGGATGATGAAGAGCTCGTCCGAGAGCTTGAGAAACGTAAGAAGAGAATCCGTGATGCTTGTATGTCATGCAAGTTGGAGGCACGGAGGCGTCCCGGTGGTCACGGTGACGATCCGCCTTCAAGTAATTCAGCTCCTCTTCTTGTCTCTTAAGGATGGAACAAGAGACCTTCCAGTTCTGATGGACTGTGAAGCTGCTCAGGAGCATTCATGCTAATTTGCAGGGCACGTGTTCATGCTTATCTGTAAAGCACGAGTTCCTGAGTAGAAAATAGACTAGGAAAACAAATATGTAATTTCCATATTTCATGTGTAATGTATCTTCAAGTATTAATGAAATTTGTCTATTTTCTCAATTGTTTTCTTCCTGTTCTTGCCTGCAAAATTTGTTAGTAACACTCATAGTGATATAGATATGATAAATAATAAACTCTGATAATAATGAAATTGAGATTGATAATTAAGACTGAAAACTTAATCAAAGACTAAGTAATAATCTAATTATTCAGAGTTTACCAGGAGTGTTGATGACAAATTAGCATAGAACCTCTGGTTTTCATACCAGCTTCAATATCTGAACATCAGGATTTGACCAATTGATTTCCTGTCAGGATTGAGTCCTATCAGGATTTGATCAAAGATACATACCTTTCTGAATAACCATCAGGATTTGACAGTTATCAGGATTTCCTCTCTGTAGCTTTCCCTCAGAAATTCTCAAAATTCATCATTCCAAGTTCATTCACCAACTTATTGAAAGTAGCTTCAGGTAGTGGCTTGGTGAATATATCAGCTAGTTGTTGATCAGTAGGAACAAAGTGAAGTTCAATTGTTCCTTCCAGAACCTGTTCTCTTATAAAGTGATATCTGATACTTATGTGTTTAGTAAGAGAATGCTGAACTGGATTTCCTGTCATTGCAATAGCACTTTGGTTATCACAATAAATAGGGATTTTTGAGTATGACAGGTCATAATCTAACAACTGATTTCTCATCCACATTATCTGAGCACAACAACTTCCTGCAGCAATGTACTCAGCTTCTGCAGTTGAAGTGGAAATAGATTTCTGCTTTTTACTGAACCATGAAACTAGTCTTCCACCCAAAAACTGACAACTTCCTGAAGTACTTTTCCTGTCTATTTTGCATCCTGCAAAATCAGCATCTGAATAACCACACAACCCAAAATCTGATTCCCTTGCATACCAAAGGCCAAGTGAAGGAGTGCCTTTGAGATATCTGAAAATTCTTTTGACTGCAATCAGATGTGGTTCTCTAGGTTTTGCTTGAAATCTTGCACATAGACAGGTTGCAAACATGATATCTGGTCTACTGGCAGTGAGATACAATAAAGAGCCAATCATTCCTCTGTAGTGAGTTACATCTACCTCTTCACCTTGATCAGGATCAAGTTTGGTAGCTGTAGCTATGGGAGTTGAAGCAGGAGTATTGTCTTGCATGTTAAACCTTGTCAGTAAGTTCCTTGTGTATTTAGACTGATTAATAAAAATCCCTTCATCAGTCTGTTTAACTTGAAGACCCAGAAAGTAACTCATTTCTCCCATCATGCTCATTTGATATCTTGACTGCATAAGCTTGGAAAACTTTTCACACAGCTTATTGTTTGTTGACCCAAAAATGATATCATCAACATAAATCTGAACTAACAGCAACTCCTTACCATGATTCAAATAAAATAGAGTTTTATCAATTGCACCTCTTTTGAATCCACTTTCCAGTAAGAATTGAGCTAAGGTTTCATACCATGCTCTTGGAGCTTGCTTTAGTCCATAAAGTGCCTTATCCAGTCTGTAGACATAATCTGGATATTTAGGATCAATGAAACCAGGAGGTTGTTCAACATAAACTTCTTCCTCCAGTTCACCATTTAAGAAAGCACTTTTAACATCCATCTGGAAAACCTTGAATTTCTTATGTGCTGCATAAGCAAGAAATATCCTGATGGCTTCTAGTCTTGCAACAGGAGCAAAAGTTTCATCATAGTCAATTCCCTCTTGTTGGGAATACCCCTTTGCAACTAGTCTAGCTTTATTTCTGATAATGACTCCATCAGAATCAGTCTTGTTCTTGAAAATCCACTTTGTACCAACAATTGATCTATTCTTTGGTCTTGGTACCAGTTTCCAGACTTCATTCCTTTCAAATTCATTCAGTTCTTCTTGCATTGCAGTAACCCAATCAGCATCTTTAAGTGCATCTTCAACTTTCTTAGGCTCCTCCTTGGATAATAAGTTATTATATAAACATTCATTCTGAGTTGCACTTCTTGTTTGAACACCTGCATCAGGATCTCCAATTATCAAATCAGGAGTATGATCTTTTGTCCATTTCCTTGCTGGTGTCAAATTGTTTCTTGAAGTAGATGCTCCCCCTGGATTGGTGTTATCTTGATTGAAAGAATTTGATTGATTTGAAGCTCTCCCTGAATTATTGCTATGCCCTCCTGATGTGTTATCAGGATCTTCACTTGAATCAGTATCTGAAGAATTCTGTTCTGATGATTGAGTTGACTCTGAACTTGTAGTTGAATGTCGTTGCTCCCCCTCAACATTAGCACTACTAGTTGTATCACTGTTGTTTGCATCATCAGTATTAGCACCATCAGTACCTGGTGAGTCATCAGGATTTGGTGACCCATCAGTATCTGATGAATTGACAGGATCTGATTCAATTTCTTCAGGTTCCTTGGAAGCTTCATTTTCAAATAACAATCTATCATGCGAGTCTTCAATGATTCCAGTTATCTTCTTATCATCAAAAGATACATGAATTGACTCCATGACAGTTCTTGTTCTCAAATTAAAAACTCTGAAGGCTCTTGATGTAGGATAGCCTATGAATATTCCTTCATCAGCCTTTGTTTCAAATTTCCCTAGCTGTTCAGGATGAGTTCTGAGAACAAAACATTTACAGCCAAACACATGCAAATGCTTCAGACTTGGTTTCTTCTCCTTGAGTGACTGATAAGGAGTGACACCATGCCTGTTTATCAATGTGAGATTTTGTGTATAGCATGCTGTGTTGACTGCTTCTGCCCAGAAATATGTAGGTAATTTAGCTTCTTCCAACATAGTTCTGCCAGCTTCAATAAGAGTTCTATTCTTCCTTTCTACTACTCCATTTTGCTGAGGTGTGCCAGGAGCAGAGAATTGTTGAATGATTCCTTTGTATTTGCAGAACTCTTCCATCTTTGAATTCTTAAATTCAGTACCATTATCACTTCTCAGAATCTTGACTTTGTACTTTGTGGTTGTCTCAATCATCCTCACATGATCCAACAGAACTTCAGGAGTTTCATCTTTTCTATGCCAGAAAATACACCTAGGTGAATCTAGAATATTCATCAACAATTACAAGAGTGTACCTTTTCTTACTGATGGACATGATGTTGACTGGACCAAACAGATCAAGATGTAGCATGTGATATGGTTCTTCAATAGAGGATTCTGATTTACTCTGGAATGATGTCCTTCTTTGTTTTGCTTTTTGGCATGCATCACAGAGTCCATCAGGTGTATATAAGACATTAGGTAATCCTCTTACTAACTCTTTCTTAACCAACTCATTGATGTTGCTGAAGTTGAGATGAGAAAGCTTCTTGTGCCAATTCCAACTTTCATCTACTGATGCTTTACTGATTAGACATGTAGAGGAGACATCATTATTTGATTGAATGTTGGCTTCATATATGTTACCATGCCTGTAGCCAGTTAGTGCTATCTTCCCTGTTGCTTTACTGACTACTTCACAATGTGTGGAATAGAAATTGACATGATAACCTCTGTCAGTGATTTGACTAATACTCAACAAGTTGTGTTTTAGTCCCTTCACTAGAGCTACTTTTTCAATGATGACATTTCCAATGATTATATTGCCATATCCCAAGGTTTGTCCAATGTTGCCATCTCCATAAGACACAGTTGGGCCAGCTTTTTCCTCATATTCTGATAACAGGGCTTTGTTTCCAGTCATGTGCACAGAACATCCACTATCCATGACTAACACATTTTTCTTTTTACCCTGCATCAGAATAGAAACACACTAGTTAGAACACTTAGGAACCCATACATGTTGGGTTCCTTTCTCATGCAATTTATTAATTTTAGCAGCAGAAGACTTTCTGACTTTAGCAGTCCTGACAGGATTTACTCCATCAGGATTTGCTTTGTCAGCATTAGTATTAACAAAAGCATGCTTCACTATGACATTTTCAGTTCTATCAGACTTTGTACTACTTTCAAACTTAGGCAATGGATCATAAAAGTTATAGTACAAATCATGATACTCTTTACATGTATAAATAGAATGCCATAGACTACCACAATGAAAACAGGACTTCTGCGGTTTATAGAGTACTGATCTATTCCTCACATCAGATTTAGAAATATCAGCAATCTTCTTTTTAATCTTCTTACAATCAATAGCAAGATGATTAGAGTTACCACAGTTAAAACAACACTTTCTAGGTGCATTTGGGATATATTTATAACCATTCTCTTTATTGATCCCAACTTTACCATTCCTGTTTCTCTTAACAGTAGCTTCCTTTTTCTTATCTGTAACCTCACAGATTTTATCTTTAAGCTGTTTCTGAGACAATAGACCTAGATTCTTAGTGACTTTGTTCATGACAGGTTTAGACTTTATAACTTTAATTCCTTGAGTAGAAGAAGATCCCTTTTCAAAAGTAGAATTGGAATCCTTACCAAAAACAAAATTAACAGGAGTAATCTTAGATTTGGTTGAGTCTATAACATGTCTATAGGTCTTTGGACTGACTGTCTCATCAATGACAATTTTCTCTGCTAATTTCTTATCTTCATCTGACTTATATCCTAGACACTCTTTCCAATTCTTAGAGGTATTAATCTTATGAAATTTCCTACCAGAGTCTGTCCAGGTTCTGATTTTCTCATTAGCATATTCAAGTTCTTTTTCAAGGGAAGTACATTTAGATGTCATCTCTAAGTGCATGTGTTTAGCATTATCACATTCTTTTTGTACTTCTTGCATACGAGAAAATTCAGCTTCTAATATCTCATTCCTCTTTCTAAGGTCAGACATCTCAGATAAGATTCTAGTATTCTCAGCAGTTTGACTTCTAAAGCTAATATGTAATGACTTTAGAAAACGTCTTAACTCAGAAGCATTATCAGTATCAAAATCAAAGATAGTATTTAGTACCTTATCATCAGGAGCAGCAGTTACATCAGCATTGGCCATTAACGCATAGTTGACTACCTCAGTATCAGATTCTGAGGAAGAGTCCATCCAATCCTTGCTTGATGTGATGAGTGCCTTTGTCTTGTTGCATTCAGAAGCAAAGTGACCCATACCATTACACTTGTAGCATCTAACCTTTGACTTGTCAAATTTGCTACCCTTGCTGTCCTTCTTGATATACTTGTCTTTGTCTGCTTTGAAGGTCTTTTTCTGAAAGTTGCCTTGTCTTCTATTCTTCCTGAACTTCATCCTTCTGAAGTTTCTGACAATCATAGCAACCATCTCTTCCATGTCTGAATCAGAAGATTCATCACCAGTATTGGCATCAGGATTGCCATCAGTATCTGATGAAGAGTCGTCAGGATCTGACTCAGCTACTCTTGCTTTCCTTCTAGAGACCTCCATAGCTTTCCCTTTTGATTTTGCTTCTACATTCAAAGCAATTGACTTTGCCTTGCTGCTTTTCTTGTTCTTTCTCTGTTGAACTTCAAGATCATGAGTTCTTAGCATCCCATAGATCTCATCAAGAGACACAATGTTCAGATCATACTGGTGTCTAATGATTGAGGTCTGAGTATCCCATTCTTCAGGTAAAGCTCTAAGAAATTTGGTGTTTGAATCTTCAGTTTCATATACTTTGTCAACTAAGGATAAGCTGTTCAATAGTGTCAGGAATCTATCGTATAGCTCAGTCAGGCTCTCTTCAGGTCTTGCATCGAATTGTTCATATTCTTGAATCAATAGAGCCCTTCTGTTTTTCTTGACAGATGCAGATCCCTGGCACTGAGTTTCCAAAGTATCCCAGATTTCTTTTGAAGACTTGCATGCAATCACTCTGTTTGACATAACAGCATCAAGACCATTGTGCAAGATATTCTTTATCTTTGGTTCTCTGAGTACATGAGCTTTTTCTTCTGGAGTCCATTCAGATTTAGCTTTGACCACATAATGTTCTGGTACAGTATCTGTTCGTTCTACGAACTTTGTTGGTATATATGGTCCATCACGAATCCTGTCCAGATTGTCAGGATCCATAGCCTCCAGGTACATCAGCATCTTTACCCTCCATGTGGGATATTCTGATATCTTCAAGATGGGAATCTTCATGCTTTCATACTTGGTTGTCGACATCTTTAGATCGTATCTGATTCAGAATTAAATCAGTTTGCTCTGATACCAATTGTTGCCCAGTAAATAACAATTGTAGAAGGGGGTTGAATACAATTGTATAAGATTCTCGACTTTATATAACACAAATATGAAAGATCAATAACAATAACAATAACAGCTTTATTAACTTTGATATAAGACTGTTACAAACTCTCTTAAGAAATTCTGATGTTCTTAAGAGCTGCTAGCTTACAAAAACTCTCTCAAGAAATTCTGTTCTTAAGAGCTTCTCTCCGATTATGTTCTCTCTCGAATGAATACATAAATCGAAACCAAGACTGTGTTTATATAGTACACACAGCTTCTCTATCAATAACAAGATAAGTCCTAATCAATAACAAAGATAGAAACCTATCCTTAATCGATAGCTACATTCTACAAACCAGGAACAAATAGAATAAACTTCCATGTTTATCTAGACTCCAAATATAACTCGAAGTAGGAATCCTGATCAGCTTCAAGTTCTGATGATCAATCCTGATCATAGTCTGAGTAGGAATCCTGATGATCAATAAGATACTGACGCTTGATCAAATACTGATGACCATGCAATACTGATGACGTCAGCAATCCTGATCAGTTGAGTCTAGCTTCTGACGATCATTGAATTCTGATCTAACATAAATAATTTAGGCTCTCGGCCATGCGAACAAACCAAGGCTTGAATATAATAAGCCAGTCATATGCGGGCAGATAAACTAGTCAGAGTTTAGCCTAATGAAGAGAAACAAAAGTAGACACGGAGGAGCGAGCTATGACTCATCAGCATGCTCCTCAGAAATATCCTTAATAGGGTCAATCTCACCATCAAGAAGGAAATCTAAATACTTGGCACCGGTGATCGATCGAACTCTAAGCAAGTGATCCTTCAATCCCTCGGCATACCAGAATCGCTCGGCCGCGTCCTCGCTCTTCTGGGCCCTTGCTACCTCCATCTCCAATTTTTCAATTGAGGAATTAGCGTTTGTCATAAGTTTTTGCAAATCATCCTTCTTCAAGTTCATATCCGTCAGCTCTGCTTCTGCCCTGATCTTGAGCTTGCGTTCCATCTCCAAATCCTCTTGAAACTTGAGTGTAGCCTCACTTGCACGTAAGGATTCCTTCGCTTGAGAGGAAATCCACATCATAGTTTGGGAGAAATAGAGATTATTTAGATATGACAAGTAAAGGAAATGTGACTTGATGAAAACGAAGGAAGATGCATAAAAAGTTCACCTGAGTAGAATGTGCGAGCGCTTGCTCGTAGCCTATCGAAAGAGGAAGATCCCTCTTGTCTTGGTCGCCCGGAAGGAGCATGAGAGAGGCCACCTGATGACCAAGAGTGACAGAGGAAGAGTTAGTTGTAACCATAACAGAATATGGCAATTGAACGTTGAATTCATCTTCGTCAATCCTGATGCATTTAGACACAAGGCCCTCATCTGTCAAATCCATAACAGTTCTAGATCGCCTCCTACTTTACACAGCATCTGTAGCCTCAATTTGGAATCCATATATGTCATCCACCGGGTTGTCAGTTGATACGACACCTGTAGTAACCCTAATTTTCAGGGTTTATAAATATTATTAATTGAATGATTTATTGCTTTTCTCAAAAAGGAGGAATTGTATTATGTGTATATTTTATTTAAAATATTGTGAAAGCTGGTTAGTTTTATCTGGGAAATTAAGGTGCGAATTTCCTATTTATTTGAGTAATAAAAATAGTAATATTTATTTATTCAGATTAATTTGAAAATTTCAGCAGTATGTGATTAAATGTTTAAAATAATATTATGTGGATATATGAGGTGGCATTATGTGTTAAAAATTTATTTTTGACAATTATTAGTAAATTTGAGCCCGACAAATTGTTTTAAGTAAATTAGTTTAAAATTTATGTAATTATGAATTTTGTGCAATTAAAGTGTTTTAGAATAATTTTAGTATAAAACAAATTTTATTAGTTGGATTTAAGTATTTTAGTAATATTTTATTTAAAAACTTATTTGTTTCAGTATCGTATTAGTCCCGAAATTTTGCAGTCAGTGGGCTAATAAAGTGTTCGGTAGTTGTTCTTATCTATACTACCTAACCTCTTCCTATCTAATTAAAACACATACATAACACACGCACACAGAACACAACTCATGCACACCTCTGAAAACTCACGCACGCACACTGATATACACACACAACACAAAATCAACTCACGACAAAGAAAAGTGTAGAGAAAATACAGAACCCCCCCCCCTTTGGCGATTTCTTTCTTCTTCCAGCCGCGCCGCCGCGTTCTGCTGCCAGCCACCGCGGTTTTCCGGCGCCGCCGTCTCTACTGCTCTACGCGCAGCCGCCGCCTTCATTCCTATCTGTCCAGTTTCCGGCACTCACCACAGCAGCCCGATTGTGGTATAATATCGAACCTTGAATTCTGTAAAGTGTTATTCAGTGATGTTTGATTTCGTTTTTTTCTTCATGAATAGTAGCTATTAATTCGTTTCTTTTAGTAAATAGATGATAAATCCGTTTTTATTAGTGATTGGTGATAAATTCGTTTTTATAGTTATGTGAGTTATAGGAACTCGATTTTGTGATTATATAGTGATAGCTAAATCAATGTTTCGTTTTTTTATGCGTAATTATAAGTTGAGTTCTGTTTATATGTGATAGTGTAAATTCGTTGTTTTCTGTTTGAATAGGATATATAAGTATAAATTCGTTTTAGTAAATATTGATGATATAAATTCGTTTTGTTTTAATTATTAGGTGATAATTTCGAATTTGTTTTAGTATTAATCGTGTTGTTATAAATCGTTTTTCGTAGGAATTATTTATAATTCGTGTTGATATTATGGAATTTGTTTTGATAATATTTATCTAATAATTCGTTTAAGTATTAATTAATGAAATTACAATTTGTTTTTGTAATAGTTAAGTATAAAACAGTTTTGTTGATAAGTGGTGTCGTGATTCGTGGTTGTTATTAAGTTATGATATTATAAATTCATTTTGTAGTAATTAGCTGTAAATTCGCGTATTTTGATTAATGAGTCATAATAATTTGTTTTAGTTATAAGTTACAGCATTTTTGGTAAATTTTCAGAAACTATTAGTTTTAAATATTTTGAGAGTGTATTCTGAAATTTCAGAATACATATATAATATGGTTTGTATTTGAGTTTTGTTTTAAGTAATATATGTTGTTTATCAGTTCAAACTGGTTAGTTGAGTGTGATATTTATAATTGCGTGTTGGTACTAATTAGTTGAAGATTTGAATTGTTATTATTTTTGAGATTAATTGATTGTATTGGTTGTGCAGGTGCTTGGAGTGTGTTAATTAGTAATATGGTGCAGAGTTTATAAAGTATATATAAATTTTAGTTGGTTTCGAGCAAATTTAAATTGTTAGATGTATATTGTAGATCGAAGTATTTAAAGTTTGGCTGAGTTGTAAACCAGCCGTTTTGGAACTTCAGTATTCTGGTGGATTCCCAGTTTTGGGATTTGTTGTAGTTGTTGGTTGAAATATTACGTTGTTTAAGTTTTGTGATATATACAGGTTGTTATTGTTGTGTTGTACTATGTGATTCGTCCTATGATTGGGGACGCAGCATAGTACATGCAAAATTTCTGGCTAGTCCTGTTTATGAACGGGTCATGCCGAAATTTCATAAAATCTAAGTATTTATTTTATTATTTGTTTTAAAATTTTAGAGTTAAAGAGTAGTTGAATTTGATTATTCTTAATCAATTCTAAATATTAATGTAATTGACCAATTAACTGAGTAGTTAATTGGTGAATTCTATTAATTAATTATTATTGAATCTTGATTGATTATAAATCAAATTCAATTAATGTTTTCAAAAATTGTTTTATTGTTTACCTGGTTTTGATTAATTCTATTTAATTTAGTGATAATTAGATTTAAGTATTATGATTGTTTTTCGATCCATAGATTTACTTTATATTCAAATCCTTATAAAAGAAAGACCAAATATTTTCCAAAAAGAGTTTCAGTTTAATTTATTACGTGTTATGTGACTTATGTATTTTGTTGTGGAGTCGTGAATGTGTTTAGATAGTATACTGAGTTGAGTATGTTATTTTATAAATTGTGAATTTAGATTGATTCAGTTAACTTATATAAGTAAAGTTAGTTGTAAATTAATTCTTGATTGTTGATATTAGTTTAAAAACAGGTGGTTTAGTATATAAATAGAGGAAGTGCTGCCGAATTTCCGGCAGAACTATTAAATGAATATTATTTGGTAAATGTATATGATATGATAAGTTATTTAAAATGCATCAGTGAATGAAATGTGTTTATATGTTAAATGTACAGCTAGTAATTTGTATAGTTATATGAGTTGTCAGTTTATCTATGTGCTATATGTTACGTGAAGTATATAAAATTATGTGAATTAGATGATGGACGTGCTATGTGATAAATGCGAACGTGATTGCTTATTTTTAAATAGAGTTATTGCAAGTCAAGACATGATTATGTTCTTATATGTTTTCTGTAAGTTGAAGCAAAATTATTTTCTTATAAGTAACTGCAAGTCTATGCAGAACTATTTCTTATATGTTACTGCAAGTCGAAGTAGATTATTTGAGTATTAAATAAGTTATGGATTTAATTGTGAATTGTGTGGATGATTGAATTAGTACATTTGGTATTTTGAAAGCAGGGCAATGTCCACTTTACGAATAGGTCATGCCCAATTTTCTGCAGAATATATATATGTGCTTAAGTTTATAAATAGTTATATTATGTAAAAGTATAGTGCAAAGGCTAAAGTATATCTTATATTTAACTAGTGAATAGTTGGGCGGGCACGATCTCGATAGTGCAGACTCGTAGCAACCGCACATGTGATGGAACCAAGAGTTATCAGAATAGAGAATTGTGATGACATAAGATAGAAGAAGATGAGAATCATAGTACTTCGGCTTTATATGATAGCGAAGGACCAAAGGCAAGTTTACTAACTCGTACTCTTTTGTTCAGAGTATCGTATCAAGATTCCTGTTTTCAATCCTTAAATTAATTACTGTTTCATAACCAGATTCTTTTATTATCCTGAGATTGAGATAACCTATTGTTCTTGATTTGACGAATTCTATTTCATTTCCTAACTTATACCTTGCAGTACCTTGTATTGTCAGATTTTACCTTGATTCCTTGTGATGGGAAATTTAATTCTTATGCAGTTTTTTTACCTTAATCCAGTTGATAAAGTTAATCAGATAGTTGAAAGTAATAGTTTGAATTATCGAGGTAGTCGATTGTTCCGACACCTAACTCCCAGTATTAAGTTTGAATTAGAAGTTTTAATTAAAATGAAATGTTTTAAGGACTGCAGACGCCAGTCAGAGTATCAGTATTATGTAGGCCAAAGTGGCCTTGGATCCAGTTCAGTATTTGGACATACCGTGGGTATGGTCCGGAGTTTTAGTGTGACTGATCATCCACTATAACTCAGTGCGTCAGTAAAAATCCAATTCTAACTTACAGTTGATATTGATTATCATTATTGTTCATTGTTGCCAGTTAAGTTATTTCTTTTCATATGTTGCCATTTTCTTGGCCAGCTGAGTTCATTTTTACATATTGCTATTATTGCACCATTATTCTATCCCAGTTGAGTTAACTTCTTTTCAGATATTGTCGCATCATTATTTGATCTTGTGCAGTACTATATACTTGCTGAGCTTCTTTTGATCACTCTTGCTTGTTTTACCTTTTAACCCTCCAGTGAAAAGGTAGATTGCCAGTATTTAATTGCATAACTATGGAGCGGAAAGAGTCAAGATGACGTTGGGAAGATGAGTTGATGCAGAGCATTTGGATCTAGTGTAAGGGTATTTTATCTAGTTGATTTCTAGTAAATATTATATTGTATAAATTTAGTTTTTGCCTGGTATACTTCACATCGAAGTTATACCAGTGTTATAGATTTATGTAAAGAGATTGTTGTAAAAAGGAAGTTAAAGTTTAATAAAGTTTGGATTCTTGTTTCTAGCACTATAGCCTAAAAGATTCTTGGTAAAGTTGGGGTCGTAGATGTTATATTCGTTTTGGTTTTATATTTAGCAGGTGATTTTATTTGAGATTTCAGGTGACGACCAAATTCCCTGACCCCGGGATTTGGGGGCGTCACAGTTGGTATCAGAGCGGAGTTATAGTAAACTAGAAACGAGAGTGTGTAGGAGTGTGTATAGTTATGTGAGAAACGTCAGAGCTCATGTAGAGTTCGTGTTGGACTATTGGATATAGTACCAACGAGTAATTTAAGATATAATACTTGTTTGAGATAGTTGAGCTTAGTTGAGTTGAGTTGGATTGAAATCCTTGCGACGATAGATGTAGGTGGTGGAATCTTCAGAGACTATTGCGGGTCGACGAACTTAGAATCGAATCGAATGACGAGCCATCAGAGGAGCTGATAAAGAAGACGTACATGGAGACCTTGGAAATATTTTCCTTCTTATTGAATTATATGACATTTTTTTTAAAATCATCATTCCTCGTATTATGCCAGTAATTTCCTTTCTAGATATTCTTTCTCCAGGAATAGTACCTTTGGAATCTGTCCAGTTATAATCCAAGGGTGTATCTGAGAATTTCTCATCAAAAGGTTTTAATTGTTAAGTTAACTTTAGACTCATTTTATATTTCTCTACTCCAGCTGAGATGAACAACCCTATTTATAGGGGACACAAAGACTATCTGTCTGTGTGATAGAAGTTTGATGGGACGTCATCACTTGTGTGTTGTGCAACACAAGAAGGTTAATTACCTTTAGTAATGTCTTAACTAAGACACGCAACATTGGTTCATCTGATCATATTGGTCTCTCAGTAATTCTTTTATTTCAAAAACATTTACTTTGAAAATTTTAATTCGATAACCAAAATTTTGGGACACTCGTTATGATACGACATCTTTTTACTTTAAAATATCATGAATCTGATTATCTCAATTAATCATGGAAGTATGCCAAGCATGTTGGAATTAGTTAACTTTTGCGGTGGGATTACCAAGAGTCAAAGCGGATCAAGACGTGATTAGAATGCTATTAATGCGTGACGTGTAGTGGTTCAGTTGGGTTTGCCCTATATAGAGGAACTGGTAGAATACCAGACTAGAAAGAATGAATATCAAAGAGTAAAGAGTTAGTATTATTGTGTATGCAACCAGAGTTAGAAGTTATAGAAAGAACCTTAGTGACACCTTCAGCTGATTCCCAGGACGGAATCCTTATAACGTGGGTAGATTGTAGTAACCCTAATTTTCAGGGTTTATAAATATTATTAATTGAATGATTTATTGCTTTTCTCAAAAAGGAGGAATTGTATTATGTGTATATTTTATTTAAAATATTGTGAAAGCTGGTTAGTTTTATCTGAGAAATTAAGGTGCGAATTTCCTATTTATTTGAGTAATAAAAATAGTAATATTTATTTATTCAGATTAATTTGAAAATTTCAGCAGTATGTGATTAAATGTTTAAAATAATATTATGTGGATATATGAGGTGGCATTATGTGTTAAAAATTTATTTTTGACAATTATTAGTAAATTTGAGCCCGACAAATTGTTTTAAGTAAATTAGTTTAAAATTCATGTAATTATGAATTTTGTGTAATTAAAATGTTTTAGAATAATTTTAGTATAAAAGAAATTTTATTAGTTGGATTTAAGTATTTTAGTAATATTTTATTTAAAATCTTATTTGTTTCAGTATCGTATTAGTCCCGAAATTTTGCAGTCAGTGGGCTAATAAAGTGTTCGGTAGTTGTTCTTATCTATAATACCTAACCTCTTCCTATCTAATTAAAACACATACAAAACACACGCACACAGAACACAACTCACGCACACCTCTGAAAACTCACGCACACACACTGATATACACACACAACACAAAATCAACTCACGACAAAGAAAAGTGTAGAGAAAATACAGAACCCCCCCCCCCTTTGGCGATTTATTTCTTCTTCCAGCCGCGCCGTCGCGTTCTGCTGCCAGCCACCGCGGTTTTCCGGCGCCGCCGTCTCTACTGCTCTGCGCGCAGCCGCCGCCTTCATTCCTATCTGTCCAGTTTCCGGCACTCACCACAGCAGCCCGATTGTGGTACAATATCGAACCTTGAATTCTGTAAAGTGTTATTCAGTGATGTTTGATTTCGTTTTTTTCATGAATAGTAGCTATTAATTCGTTTCTTTTAGTAAATAGATGATAAATCCGTTTTTATTAGTGATTGGTGATAAATTCGTTTTTATAGTTATGTGTAACACCCCCAGATCCGGGGTCAGGAATCTGGGTTGTCACGCTCCATCAATTATATAATACCTGCATTACTTACAACATTCTAATAATACAACTCCAAAGACCCCAATCACTTATGCACACACACACACAAGTTATAGCCTTGGAAATGAGCAACAATAAGTAACACTTGTTATTACAAACCAAATGTACTATCCAGGATCTCATCGATTATTTACAATCTCTACCTGAAGTTACAATAATAGACCTCACAATTCTATACAAGGTTTAATAATACAAACCTAATCGAAAACAACTCTTACAAAATTGAGCTGCAACTATTCTGCTAACTCTGGCAGTATTCATCTTGTTGAACTAACTCAAGGGTGGTCTCTCCATTCCCTTGCTCTCGTAACACGAGGTGAATCGGCAATGTTTTCTTCATGCTGAAAGTTTTAATAAAGCAAGAATGAGCTAATAGCGCTCAGCAAGAAATCTATCCCAGTTTAAATCTTTAAACCTTTCAGGTAGATAATCCATATAGGATCCATGTTTAAAACTACTAGGGTTTATCCCCAAAATAGTATATCGTTCAAAATACCGTATGATTTATAATCATACTCAAATACTTTTCGTAAATCCTTTTAGGGATCCTTGGTATCAAGATGATAAACCAAGTCTCAAAACATCTCTTTTTAAAATAGATATTAATATTGGAATCAAGGCTTAAACCCATCCATTGATTCAAAATACTATACAATTCAATATAATGTATATCTTAAATGACTTCTCAACATATATACGTGCATATCTATTTAGATATCTCATACTGTTCAAAATACTGTAGAATATCAGTAATGAACACCTTTTGTAAAGGAAGCAAGAATGAGCACTATAGCTCGACAATCAGATATAGCAGCTTAATCATATATGTAAGCTCATATCATGAAGGAAAACCTTTAAACTTCATTCGTATACAGAATGATATTTTATTATTCTTTTCGTCAAAACATACCATACAGTACGACTATTGTATGAGGAACATCATTACTCTTTACTGTCACATTATCAGTAACTCAGCGCCTATGCTTTTGTTACAATGTACAGCCATACACGGTGATCAGCCATTATATCGCAACTTAACTTTTCTACTAGTAGAAGGACGACTTCCTATTCGGTTATCACCCTGACCGCATACGGGCCACTGTGCTAAGAGATCACTACCTCGGTGCCTATCTCGTCACGGGTAAGCCTTAGCACGCAAGAGATCACTACCTCGGTGCCTATTTCGTCACCGGGTAAGCCTTGATAATTTTGGCACTACCCCGACACCTAGTTCATTGCCGTGTAGGCCTTTCCAATTCCCATGATGAAAAATATTAATGAAACGGAAATCGGAATTTAATTCCATTTTTCCCAAGTACAAATACTTGTCAAAACTTTGTAACCGTTCAGAATACCTTACTCCTAGAGTAATTGAAAGGAGTAAGTCAAAGTGTGGGTTGACATAAGTCAACGAAACTACCGATGATTACTACGTATTTTGAAATCATGACCAGGGAGTTTATTGAAATTTCAGAGTTCAGCGAGTTTGAAATACTCTACTTGAATGGGGGAGCCATCCCCTAGTTATAGATATTCTAGAGGAACAGTGGAAGTCAATCTCTGTCCTCGAATTCTTGAACTAGATTCCCAGTTTTCGAGGAGTTGGAAAACTACTATTCGCATTTAATTACCTTTAACTATCTTAAGATAATAGTTGGGAATCTCTATTTTAATAACTTTTCTGGAAATCAGAAATTTATATTTTTGTGCAAATAATAGAACCTTTAATCATATAATAAGGTTCTATTATTTTGAATCATATTTGGAATATTTAATAAATACCCAAATAATAAATATTAAATTATTATTCAATATAAAACCACCTAAGTGAATATTCAGAATAATATTCACTTAGTGAAATAATCTTCAAATAATAAGTATTGAATTATTATTCAATATAAACTACTTAAGTGAATATTCAAAATAATATTCACTTAATTAAATAATAACCAATTAATAAATATTGAACTATTATTCAATATAAACACTTAAAACAAAATAACCGTCCCTGGAACCTTCCAGCTTTTGACAGTAATTTAAAACAAAATAATAATTTGACTCCCGGTCTAAGTTTTAAAACCATTGTACAGGTACTCTATACTTAGATTCTTTAACCTTTAACCTTGGTTTATATCTAGTATTTATCTAGCATATAAACCTTATACCTTATACAACTTTTTATCAAAAGCGAAAACATTTTATAAGTCATTTCACAGCATTAAAGCAGCATATTTATCAATATCACAACAGCATCATTATATGGTGTAGGCTTTGAAAACTTGCATGCATCTATCATATGCATACATCACATCTCATCATTTTTAATTCCATCACATCTATATACGATGTGAGGTTTGAAAGCATGCATAATATCGTATGCATATATTACATTTGAAAGCATGCATCTATCATATGCATATTATCATAATATTGTACTGCATGGGATTAGAAAACTTGCCTCGGGTCCTTGGTTGTTACGGTTTCGAGAACTTGCCGGGAAATCTATAAACAAAGAAATACCCGATCAGTCCCCTGACTTAATCATTTAAAGTGCATTTAACTTAAGCACTAACGTTCTATTAATGAACATCCATTTTCTCGCTCTTGGTCATCTATAACCTCATGACGTTCCGTAACTCTTAAGTCACAAGTTTGGGTGAAAATCTATTCACAAATCCCAAGTACTTTTCCTTTACCATTTCCTTGTTTTAAACCCTCCCCTTAAGGGTATTTCACTCGCGCAACCTTCGTTTGCGTATTTTTATAAAATCACCAGCTTCTCTTTTTAACTCGAACCCTTCTAGGTTTCCTTTCCTAATTATTCATGCTATTCTCCACTTTAATATCTCGGCCAAATTTAATTTTTAAAGGGTTTGATCACTATCTCAAAGTTCATACAATGAACTACTTAGTTACGCGAAACCGCTTTTACTAAAACGGACGTTTCTCCTAAACCGTAAATCAAAACGATACGATTCTTTCGCTAAAACAAACTATGAAACAGGGCCTACATGTTAATGGTCAGAAACCTTATGTTTATGCCCTTTAGAGTGTTCGTGATCTCTGTCCAAACTACCTAAGAAAAGTTCGACATGGTAACGACGCTTAAGCGTACTTACCGTGTTTTTACGCACTCAATCCAACTACAAATCAACCATCAACCAACCACCAATCAAACCTCAAACTAATACTACCATTTTATGTCCAAACAAGGTCACATCTTAGTTCATAAGTTTATCCACAAATCAACCATCAAACATGCTTAAAATCATGCATACATGCTTTATTACTACATAGTTCTTAACTAATCACTTATAACTACTAGATCAAGACATAATCTTAAAAAGAAAGAAGTTTTATACCTTCTTTGAAACTTAACAAAGGCTATATATGGATGGTATATCCTTCCTTGCTCCTTAACTATGCTAATCAAACCTAAAATCATCAAAACAAAACAAGATCTTATGAGTTTACTTTTCACATCACTATTCATCATCAACTTTGAATCCATTTTTGACCAAGCTATGATCCATGGATGAGGCTAAGATTAGAGATCTACCTTGGATATAGGATGAGGGTGATTTAGAGCCCAAGATCAAAATTTATGGTTGAGTGGAAGTTGGAGCAAAACTTTTAAGGAATGGATGGAAGAAGAAAAGCCGAATGGTGCTTCTTCAAGAGTGCTTCTCTTTTTGATTTGTTTTTGCTTGATTTTCTTTTCCTTTGTTTGTCTAGTTACTCCTTAATACTTTGCCAATTAAATTGTGTGGCTAATAAAAGGACTTGTCACCAATGACAAGGCTCTTTTGGATTTGTGGTGGTGGTGAAAGTGGTGACAAGGTGGTGATTCACCACTTTGTCATCACTTGGTCATCCTCTTGCATCATGCTTATGTCATCATTTGTATCCTCAATACTCTTATATATTGCACTTGATGATCTTATATAATACTCCTCCTTTGGTTAGGGTTTAATCCATAATTTGTTACGCTTTTGTTTCGCGATAGTTTCAAGTGGTTTTAAAAATGTTTCTCTGTACCAAAGCTAGGGGTACTTCCTTTATCTTTCCATTACCTTGGCTTAATATATGGTCCTAGATTTATCTCCTTGGCTTAAGGTATGATCATGGATTTCTCATCCTACACACTTTCTCAAAACGATCAAATCAATTCATCCTTGATTGTCCGATGAATAGTGATTAAAAATTCGAATGGGAATCTCCTGATTCTGATTGCGTTTACATTCTTTTATTCTTCCTATACATCAATAATATAACCTCAAAACATTCATTCCATGTCTTCTATACAGTGTGGTCTGAAAATATTTTTCATCAACAAATTTACTATTCATCACATTTACTATTCATCAAAATTTTTTAACTAAGTCCAAAATTTGGGGTTATTACAGTCTCCCCTTCTTAAAAGGATTCTGTCCCGGAATCTAAGAAAATAGCCGAGGTTACTCTTTCAATATAGGAATATTCCAGTTTCCAGGTTGACTCTTCAACCCTCTGGCTCCTTACAACACTTACTCATTCCGGTATGTAATATCTACCAGACGCTTTATATACGCCAATTCTGGTTGTACTCTTATACACCCATTTTCTATCAACATCCGACTACTCTTGCAGTCGATGGTACAACGCTTACCATAACTTCGGTTCTCTGAAATGTTTCTTCTGGTTGGTCCATCGGTCTACGGATCCTACGTAGTGCTTGCACTCAAACTCGTTGCCAAACATGTTTGGAAAACTCCTCCCGAATCGGGAGTTCATTCATTGGTCTTTATCTGACACGATGGTGACTGGAACTCCACGTCACCCAATTATATATTTCGCAACTTTTCGGTTAACGATCTCTTGCTGTTAATAAAATATGAGTAGACTCATTTGATCCATCAATTATAGCTCAATTGACGTCATCGTCCGACTCGATTCTTGTTGATCCTATCACAGAATCCATTATAGTAAAATTACATTCCTAATCAGGAATCTCTACTAACTGTGATAGTCAACTAGGTCTTTATTCTGCCTTCATTTTCTGACATATCCAATATTCGTTTGCCAATCGATAAATCCTTTTATTTATCCGGCCACTTATAACATTTCCTTAACTTTCTTTAATTTACTCTTGGTGTAGCTGTCTCTTTATGACAGATCTTTATTCCTTAATTTATTCAGGCTCAATCAGAACCTCTAAATAATCCTTGTTGTACTCTTAACTTTAACTTCATCCTTTCAGTTCTTCTTATTAGTCATTCCGAAGATTTAGCATCTTTCATTTCTTGAACATTTGGAATCCCAACTTGGTAAAATACCTTATGATTCCTTTATCATTCTTTCTCGGTCTTTAATGCTTTCTCCAACATTGACTTTATACCTTTACTCGTCATTTGCTCTTGACATAACTTGATTTCCTGCAACAATTCTGGTTGCATTGCAACCTCAAATAGTCTCTTACTACCATTTCCGGTTACCTTAACCTCAATTTCCATTTTCTCAAATCCTTGGATTAACTTTATCCGACGATGTTATCATCTTAAGTCTCTCTTTCCTACTAAGGGCATCGGCCACCACATTGGCCTTCCCTGGGTGGTAAAGAATCCCACCGTCATAATTCTTGATTAGCCTTAGCTATCTTTTCCAATTCCCATGGTAAGCTCTCTCTGGGAAAGTGTATCTAATGTTCTTATGATTTGTATAATTCTCGTACTTCTTTCCATACAGTTAGCGCCTCCAAATCTTTAAAGCGAAAACTATTGCTGCCAATTCTAAGTCATGTGTAGGGTATCTAAATTCATTTCCCTTTAATTGACTGGATGCATACACAATTACCTTCCCGTGCTGCATAAGCACACACCCTACTTCTTGATGTGATGCGTCGCTATAAATCACCAAATCTCCCTTCCCGTCTGGCAGTACCAGCACAGGACGGTGACTAGTCTCTTCTTTAATTCCCGGAAACTTTTCTCACATTTCTCGATCCATTCAACTTTTCAGTCTTTCGAGTAAGTCGGGTCAGTGGGGCTGCCATTCCAGCAAAATCTTGCACAACCTCTGATAATACTCGGCTAAGCCTACAAAACTTCTCACCTCAGTTGGTGTGGTTGGTCTTTCCCAATTCGAAATAGCTTTTATCTTAGCGGGGTCAGCCAGCACCTCTTCACTGTTGACCATATGTCCTAAAATTGTACTTCCCTTAACCAAAGCTCACACTTTGAGAACTTGACATATGACTTTTCTCTTCTCAGTGTCTCTAACACTATCCTCAAACGTTCTGCGTGTTCTTCCTTGGTCTTTGAGGTAAACCAAAATATTGTCGATGTCACTATGACACACTTATCCAAATACTTCTTGAAAAGTTTATTCATCACGTCCATGAAATCTGCAAGGGCATTCGTCAGCCCAAACGGCATTACTAAAAACTCGTAGTGTCCATACCTGGTGCGAAACGCAGTCTTGGGTACATCCTCAGGTTTAATATTCCATTGCTGTTATCCAATTATCAAATCAATCTTCGAGAATTTAACTACACCATGCAGCCGATCGAACAAATCATCGACCCTTGGCAGGGGTATTCATTCTTAACAGTTAGCCTATTCAGCTTTCGATACTCTATGCACAGCCTCAGGCTGTCGACCTTTTTCTTCACCAATAACACGGGTGCATCCAACGGTGACGCACTTGGTCTTATCATTCCTACAATTGAACGACTAATTTCTTCATCTTGACTGGAGCTAGTCGGTACGGGGCCTTCGAAACTGGCTCCGTTCTTGGAGCTAATTCTATAGCAACTTTACTTCTCTATCGGGTGATAACCCCGGAAGATTTTCTGGAAATACATCATCAAACTTGTTCACATCAGGGATATTTTGTACACTAGGTATTTCCCGTTTCGTATCCATCACAGTCGCTAAAAAAGGTTCACATCCTTGGAGGTCAATCGTTCCCTCGTCCAACAATCTGAATTCTTACTTTCTTTCTTCCTCAATCTATTCGCGTTTCATACTCTATTTTCTTTATGCCCATTTCTTTCTCGTCCACTTTGCTTCCATTTCTATCACAGTCATTTCGGACACTCCGTTATTCTGAATTCGCATCATGCGAAACAAACCTTGGCAATTTCCGTAAACTTCGATTCATAATTTATCGGGCTCATTTGTTTTAGTTCTAAGCTTCAACACTCTCTTTTTCCAAATACTAAGGAAAATACTTGCATGGTACCAAAAATACTTCAAGCAACAAAATATTTTATCAATATTTTTAAGAATTCTTGTCGAACGGGTGACCTTATCAGGTCTCAATCAATTATCATTTGGAAATTTCATCATCACAATTCACTGCATATAAAATGCATTGTGAACTCACTTATATAAATTTGACCGAAAGTTGAACTTAGTGAAACAATTGTTAGGAATATGTTGTTCTTGATGATAAACATAAAACACTTAGTAGAATTTGTGTAAAGTCATTTTGTAGCTGTCAACGAAATGGCATGCTTTGCAGCATTTCGTTGACAGGAAGCTCATCAACGAAATGAGTAATGTAGCAATTGCACTGTACAATACTTCACAGTTTGATATGCATTTTGTTGTATGTATTAGATAGGTTTTCTAAGTCATGTTGACTAAGTACTAGATAGGCAAAATAGGTTGGTTAATTGTAAATATATTATGCCTTGTAATTTTGCCTAAGTGAAGACATGTCAACGGTATGAAGATCACTCTGTCAACGGTATGGAGTTTACCCATCAACGAAACGAGGGAAACACCATCAACGAAACGAAGGAAACACCATCAACGGAATGAAGAATAAAGCTATCAACGAAACACATCTCCCTGCTATCAACGAATCACTATTGCTTTTTGAACAGTTGACAAAGTGATAGTGACAGTTTACTGAACAGATCTAAAGGAGATATGGAAGTGTACTTTGCATTGGAAGCCATCAAAATGGTTACTGGAAATAAGAAAACATTCCAATTTCCAATAAGGCTCTTGGGAATGATTAAAATAAGCATGAAGACAAAAGCAAAGATCTCCAAGGACCATTGGACAAAAGGAATGAAAAGCAAGCTACTGATGGTTACTACTATTGTTCTTTAGTTTAGCCAAACGTAGAATTGTAGACTTGGGTATATATAACCAAGTGTAGCAGTTACTTTAAAAGATAAGAGAAGAAAAACAAATAGTTTGTATTAGCTATCTTTGAGAGCATACTTCTCTACAATCTTGTAACTGAGCAGCTGTGTACATTTTGTATCACAGATTATTTCCGCAATAAAAATCACTTCAGTTGGATCATCAAACAATCCAACTGAAATTATTTATGTGCTTGTGATTTTTACATTAAGTTCAGTTTTTATTTGTAAGTTGTTTTTAAGTTTAAGAAATATCAAGAATTGTATTCAACCCCCCCTTCTACAATTCTGCTAGGTCATTTGGGATTAACAATTGGTATCAGAGCAAGCTTCTAACATACAAGAGGTTTAAAGATCAAGACCAAAACAGTAACCATGGTGAAGAAGGATGCAGGAGTAAAGATACCAGTTCTTGATAAGGACAATTACTTTCATTGGAAAGTAAAGATGCATTTACATCTCATGTCTATGGATGAGAGATATGTAGACTGCATTGAGAAAGGTCCACACGTTCCCATGAAGTTTGCATCTAGAGTTGGACTGCCAGATGATGCTCCTGATGTGGAAATTCCAAAACTTGTCTCAGAATGGACTATTGAAGATGTTGCAGAAGTCCATAAAGATAAAAGAACCATGAACATTCTGTTTAATGGTTTGGAGCAAGAGATGTTTGACAATGTCATAAACTGTACAACCTCCAAAGAAGTATGGGACACTGTTAGAACTCTCTGTGAAGGTACTGAGCAAGTTAGGGAAAACAAAATGCAGCTCCTTATACAACAATATGAGCATTTTCATTTTAAAGCTGGTGAAACCCTAAATGACACGTTTAGTAGGTTTCAAAAGCTTTTGAATGGATTAAAGTTGTATGGGAGGATCTATCAAACCAAGGATTCAAACCTTAAATTTCTTAGAGCTCTTCCAAAAGAATGGAAGCCTATGACTGTTTCTCTCAGAAACACTCAAGAGTACAAAGACTACACTCTTGAAAGGCTTTATGGAACCTTGAAGACATATGAGTTGGAAATGGAGCAAGATGAAGAAATTGAAAAGGTACAAAAGAAGGGTGGATCTATTGCATTGATTGCATCTGTGAACCAACTGGAAGATGACAATGAAGAAGCTGCAAAGGCCACAACTAGTCGAGCTAGTTGTAGGAGTGATGTTAGCAAGGGTAAAGGCAAGATGACAGAAGAAGAAGAATCAGAACCAGCCAACTTGGATGACTTAGATGAGATTGATGAACACATTGCTTTTCTGTCAAGAAAATTCTCTAAGTTCAAGTTCAAGAGAAACTCGGAAGCAAGGCCACCAAGGAGAGACTTTCAACCTAACAAAAGTAACTGGATTGACAAGTCTAAATCTAAATGTTTCAATTGTGGAATGCTTGGTCACTTTGCTGGAGACTGTAGAAAGCCCAAGATTGAGAAGGGCAACAGGAAATTTGAGCCTGTTGATTATAAAAAGAAATACTTTGAACTTCTCAAGCAAAAAGAAAAGGCTTTCATGTCTCAGGAGCATGATTGGGCTGGTAATGGTGAAGATTCTGATGATGATGTTGAGTATGTCACCTTGGCTCTTATGGCTAACAATCATGAGCAGGAAGCAAGCTCCTCAAGCAACCATGTAACAATTACTAATCTTTCTGAGCTTTCTAAAGAGGAATGCGATAGTGCAGTAAATGAAATGTCTACTGTACTATATAATTTGCGTGTTACTCTTAAATCACTTACCAAAGAGAATTCAAGAATAAAAGAGACTAATTTGCTATTAAGTGATAGGAATGCAATGTTAGAAGCACATCTCATTGAATTTGAAAAAATGAGATGTGTTAGTAGGGATGCTAAGAAGGAACTTGAGAACGTGTTACAAAGGGAAGAAATTCTTAAAACACAACTTGAGATAGAACAAAGTGTGATTGCAAAATGGAAAGATGCCAGGAATGTTGCCACCAGCATCATTAATGTTCAAGGTATGGAATCTTTCTGTGAGCAATCATGGAAAAAGAACAAAGAGAAGCTAGGGTATGTTGGTGAAACCTTAGAATCAGAAACAGAGTCAACAAACAAAAATGATCATTTGTTGAAGGTTGATATGTCAATGGAATGCAATGTTTCGTTGACAGATGAACCATCAACCGATCAGGCTGTTTCGTTGACAGAGAAAAGAAAAGATGAACTCACTAGACTTAATAATAAGTATGGTCCTGTCACCAAGAACTTTGTTTAAGGTGAGTCTAGTAAATCAAAGAAAGTTGAGAAGCCTGTTGAGAGAGCTAATGTAGGTCACTTGTCCAACAAGCAATTGAAAGATAAGTTAGAGAATGTTCAAGTTGAGGCTAAGGGAAATAAAAAGAATAACAGGAATGGCAAAGTAGGGATTAACAAACACAACAATTACACACCTGATAAATATGCTCCTAGAAAGACATGTGTCAATTGTGGAAGTGTTAGTCATTTATCTACTAACTGCAAATCTGTTAAGAAAACTACTAATGTGAAAATGCCCAAGCCTGCAATGAATAGTTCCATGCCTACAATGCCTGTTATGCCTAACATGTTTGCTCTATATGCACAATTTCAGAATCCATATGCCAGCATGCCATTTGTGTCTAATCCATACATGAATATGTTTAATGTGCCACAAATGCCATAGAATATGAATAACCTGAGCCCAAGGTGAGCAACTCTCAGAAATCAACACCAAGGGTAAAGATTGATTTAAATCAATCTGAGCCCAAGGTGAAAAATGATATTAAAGGAAAAGCAAAGGCTAACAAAACAAGACCCAAGGAAACTTGGGTACCAAAATCAACTTGATTTGGTTTTATTGTGTGCAGGGAGACAAAAAGAATCTTTGGTACTTGGATAGTGGTTGTTCAAGACACATGACTGGTGATTCTACCCTGCTCACAGAGTTTCAGGAAAGAGCTGGCCCTTGTATTGCTTTTGGAGATGACAGCAAAGGCTACACAAAGGGATATGGCTTGATTTCAAAAGAGAATGTCATCATAGATGAGGTTGCATTGGTGGATGGTCTTAAGCACAATTTGCTTAGTATCAGCCAACTCTGTGACAAAGAATTTTTAGTTACTTTTTCTAAAGAAGCCTGTGTTGTTTCTAAAGGAGGAAACAACAATGTGGTAATGACTGGATTCAGAAGAGGGAATGTGTACATTGCTGACTTTAGTAGCACAAGTCCAGAAACCATCACTTGTCTTTTCAGCAAGGCAAGCAAAGATGAAAGTTGGCTATGGCACAAGAAATTATCTCATCTGAATTTTAAAGTTATGAATGATTTGGTGAGGAAGGATCTTGCAAGAGGAACTCCACATGTGGAGTTTTCCAAGGATGGTTTGTGTGATGCCTGTCAAAAAGGGAAACAAAAGAAGGCATCATTCAAAATCAAGACAGAGTCATCAATTGTCCATCAGCTTGAGTTGATTCATATGGATTTGTTTGGCCCTCTAAATGTCATGTCTATTTCAAAGAAGAAATATTGTCTTGTGATTGTTGATGATTTTTCTAGATTTACATGGACTTTCTTTTTGCACTCCAAAGATGAGGCAAGTGAAATCATTATCAATCACATCAAGATGGTAAACAATCATCCTGACTTGAAAGTAAGAAGGATTAGGAGTGACAATGGGACAGAATTCAAGAATTCAAGCATGAAGGTGTTCTGTGAAGAAAATGGTATTTTGCATGAGTTTTCAGCAGCAAGGACACCACAGCAAAATGGTGTAGTTGAAAGGAAAAATAGAACACTCATTGAAGCTGCAAGGACAATGCTAGATGAATCAAAATTACCAACTTATTTTTGGGCTGAGGCAGTTAATACAGCATGCTTCACTCAAAATATTTCTTTGATTAATCAGGCCAAAGGAATGACCCCTTATCAGCTACTCAAAAGAACGAAGCCACTATTGGATTTTCTTCATGTCTTTGGATGCAAGTGCTTTGTTCTGAGAAATCAAGCTGAGCATTTGGGGAAATTTGAAGCAAAGGCAGATGAAGCAATATTTGTGGGATATGCAGCAGGGAAAGCTTACAGAGTCTATAATCTCAGAACCAACATTGTTATGGAATCTGTACATGTTGTTTTTGATGATCTCAAAATTCAAGGTCTCTGTGATGAAGGTTTCCATGAAAGTCTTTGTTTTGAGAATGAGGAAGGAGATCAAGTGAATCATGTTAAGGCTACTGAGAAACAGCCTAAAATTGTTGTATCTATCAAAGATGAAAGCAGCAGTGAAGATGAAATTGCTGCATTAAGGTTGAAAAAAATAGCTGCTAGCAGACCAAATGGTCATTTCGTTGACAGTCAAAATGAGCGTTTCGTTGACAGCCAAAATGGTCATACCGTTGATAGTCATAGAAATGCTTCTAGAAGTGATCATTTAGGGACAACAAACTCAGGGGGAGTTTCTCAAGGACAAATATCCAATCAAGACAATCATGATCATGAAGCTACCTCTTCAAGAGCAAATCTACCTCCCTCAAGGAAATGGACTAAAGATCATCCCTTTGAACTTATTATAGGTGATGTTACTTCAAAAGTCCAAACTAGAAGGGCAACTCAAGAAGAATGTCTATATAGCAGCTTTCTGTCTCAAGATGAGCCAAAGAAAGTTGAGGATGCACTTCTAGATCCAGATTGGGTTTTAGCTATGCAAGAGGAGCTAAACCAATTTGAGAGGAACAATGTATGGAAGCTGGTGCCCAAGCCTAAGGACAGGAGTGTCATAGGCACAAAATGGGTGTTCAGAAACAAGATGGATGAAAATGGTATAGTCACACGGAACAAAGCTAGATTGGTTGCAAAAGGCTATTCACAGGAAGAAAGAATTGATTTTGATGAAACCTTTGCTCCTGTTGCTAGACTAGAAGTGATAAGGATTTTCCTAGCCTATGCAGCCCATGCCAATTTCAAAGTCTATCAAATGGATGTGAAGAGTGCTTTTCTGAATGGGGAATTGGAAGAGGAGGTGTATGTAAGTCAACCTCCTGGTTTTGAAGATAATGATTTTCCAGAATATGTATACTTCCTCCTCAAAGCACTCTATGGTTTGAAACAAGCACCTAGAGCCTGGTATGACACACTTTCACAGTTCCTCCTTGAGAATCACTTCACTAGAGGTACTGTAGATAAAACTCTTTTTCACAGGGTTGTGAATGGCTCTACTATACTTGTTCAAATTTATGTAGATGACATAATCTTTGGGTCTACAGATGTGAAACTCTGTCAAAAGTTTGCCAAGCTTATGCAAAGTAAATATGAAATGAGCATGATGGGAGAATTAACTTACTTTCTTGGTCTTCAAGTGAAGCAAGTTAATGAAGGCATTTTCATTAGTCAAACAAAATATATTCATGATTTATTAAAGAAGTTTAACTTAATGGAATGCTCTCCTGCCAAAACTCCCATGCCTACTGCCACCAAACTTGAATTGAATACTAAGGAAAAATCTGTGGACATTTCAGGTTACAAAGGCATGGTAGGCTCACTTTTATATTTAACAGCTAGTAGACCTGATATTATGTTTGCTACATGTCTATGTGCTAGATTTCAAGCTGATCCTAGGGAATCCCATTTAGTTGCTATTAAAAGAATTTTCAGATATCTCAAAGGAACACCAAACCTTGGCATTTGGTATCCTAGAGAATCTGGCTTTGAACTAATTGGTTATTCAGATGCAGATTTTGCAGGATGTAAAATTGACAGGAAAAGCACAACAGGCACCTGTCAATTCTTAGGAAACAAGCTTGTCTCATGGTTCAGCAAGAAACAAAACTCAGTTTCTACCTCCACAGCTGAGGCTGAGTATATTGCAGCTGGAAGTTGTTGTGCACAGATTTTATGAATGAAAAATCAACTACTTGATTATGGAATAAGAGTTGAGAAAATTCCTATTTTCTGTGACAACACTAGTGCCATTGCCATTACTGAAAATCCAGTGCAGCACTCAAGGACCAAGCACATTGACATCAAGTACCATTTCATTAGAGAACATGTTATGAATGGTACTGTGGAGTTACATTTTGTTCCAAGTGAACAACAACTTGCAGACATTTTTACTAAGCCACTTGATGAATCAACATTCTCAAGATTAGTAAGTGAGCTAGGTATGCTAAATTTCTCTTAATTATTTTTGAGATATTTGCAAGTTACAATGTAGCCAGAAATTTGCTATGTTTTTCTGTGAATTAATTTTCTCAGGAAAAAGTGAAATTTTGTCAAAGTCAAAATTACTATGTCAACGAAACACATCATTTCGTTGACAGTCTTAGCATTTTTCTGGGTGTTTCGTTGATAGCTATTTTATATCAACGAAACGCAGCTTTATCAACGAAATAGACGGGACCCTAAACGCCCAAATCTGATTCGTTGATACAGCGCTTTTAATCTGAACCGTTGAAATTTTGACACGTCTTTTACCACGATCTATGCATACACCCCTGTAAGTATAAATCATGGTAATTCTTTAAAAGTAACGGTTATATTTATAAGCCAATCCAGTAATTTACATTTATTATTGGACTCTTTTTCTGAGAATTTTTGGGGGAGTATTTAAGAAATTCTAATTTCTTTAATTTCTTTTTACCTGTTCTCAAAAATTCCAAAGGCTTTTCTCTCTTCTTCTCTCTAACAAGCAATTCAGTTCGAAGCTTTTCTTCACACAACAATGGCACCCATAGTCAAGCTTATGTCAGCAGGAGGGTTCATTTATGAAAAGAACAACTCAATTCCATTTGTTGTTAAGGAGAGTCCAAACAGTATCTTTTTCAAGATGATGGACTTCATGAAGAACTGCAAGTTGAGCTATGCTATGTTTCACTCAACTCCTCTCTATAATGAGATAATCGAGGAGATCTGGACCTCGTGTGAGTATAGTGGAACAAACTGCACACTGCAATTCACTCTCCAAGGTAATGAGTACATAGTTAATTCTGATGTATTGCAAGCATGTCTACATATTCCTGAAAATAACTGTGATGTTTTGCCTACAATCACTGAAATGGTTAACATGCTAAATTCAATAAACTACTCATTGGCTACTGATAATTTGGGTAGGATAATTAGGAGAGGTTTGGTTAGGGAATATAGTTATTTAGCTGATGCATTTATCAAGGTCTTTTCTGGAAAGATTAGTAATTTTGATGCATTAACTAATTCCATGTTGATTCTTTTTACCATGCTCCTAACTGATAGATATTACAACTTTAGCACCCAACTTATGTATGAAATTGGTGCTAAGTTGGGTGACAAGGCTAATAGGAAAAAAAATATCTACTATGCTAGGTTTCTGATGATGTTGGCTAATCATGTTAGTCCAACACCATTAGTAATCTCTAACCCTGTTTCCAAGTTTGAGTGTTTTGTGCAAGAAAAGAGAGTATTGACAGACATACTGAGGCTGAACCACAATGGTGATGTTCCAGTGGTGTATCTGCCAATAATTGAGGTAACTACTGCTATCCCTTCTAGTATAGTTGTCACTTCAACTGTATCACCCAGTCCTGTTGCTGTGGAGTCTGTAGCTGTGACCCAACAGGCTCCTGCCCCAGCAACAAAACCAAAATCAAAGAAATCCTCCAAGCCAACCTCAGGTGCTTCCAAAAAGGCACCTGTTGTAAAATCCACTACACAGCCTAAGGGGAGTGTTTCTGGAGCTGTGAGAGGTGAGGGAAGGGGTGAACATAAAAGAAACCCTAAGGATAAGGAAGGACAGATGAGTGAAATCCAGCCAAGCCCCATTGTGTCTTCCCAACAAGGCACAATGAGTAAAATGGATTTAAACACAAGTCTAGTTGCATCCTCCCAAAAGGATGTGATTATTGAAACAAGCTCTCCTCCAAGAGCACACTCCAAAAGGGTAAGGGACACTTCAAGCCCACAGTCTACGTTTTGCCAATACCAAAGGAGAGTGAAACAAAAATCCAAGGGTACACAGGGTGCACACACTCTGGAAGCAACACTTCCAGTTTCACAAATTCAGTTTGATGTAACCCCTATTATTACTCTGGGGTTACAGTCCCATTCTCTAAACATCAACCTTGAACTATCTCCATCAAATTCACCAACTCTATCTCTAGATGTGGACATGATCCATTCATCTATTCCTGATTCTCCAACTCTAATCTTGGAGAAGCCCCACTCTGAAGCTGGTGGCCATCACTTGTTAAGTGATTTGTTGCGCCATCAACCAATTTTTTCTGAAGTTGCAAGAGGATCTGTGGACCAATCTCTAAAATCAATCACCACAGATTCTACTGTAATTTCACTTTCTCAAAGTGCTTTATTGACTTCATCAACGAAACAGCTTCTTTCGTTGACAAGTGTTTCTCCATCAACGGTATCCATACCGTTGACAGTTCAAACTACCATTCCGTTGATAGGTCAATCTACACCCCTTATTGAAAATCAAGTTGTTTCCACAACTAGTGTAGATGACCTGGTGGTAGTTGAGACACTTTTAGGTTTGAGAGGGAGTGAAATTGAGAGGCTGGCTTGCAGTCAGGCAAAAGGAAAGAATGAGAGTGAGAGGCTGGCTATTTCTTCCAGCCAGGAAAAAGGAGAGATTGAGAGTACCACCTTAGTAGGTGAAGGTGAGGGTGTGAGAGGTGTGAGCCATGGGGAGCCCATGATGCAAGAACAGAGTGGAGAGAGAGAAGGGATTACAGGAGCAATAAGGATGGAAGCAGCCATTGCTAGTGAGTTAATGGAGGTCAGTGAGGGAGAAAGGGAACTTACTTTCCAAGAGCATTATCAATAAACTCTGGATAGTATTTCCCTGGATCCTGAGACCTTTACTCATCCTGTGCCAGCCTATCAAGTTATGGCTCAACAGGGCAATGTGGAGGCAGAAAGGTCACTCAACTTAATTCATACTACTGCATCAATGCAAAGAGCAAAGGATGCCTTGACCAATCTACCTCCAGGAGCTGCAGCAAGTGGAGACTTTGAGTTTTCTGATGATGAGGACAACTATGGTGATAATCTACAGGTGGCCACTACTTCACAGACTGGGACTTCTGTGGTGCCTCCTACACCAAACTGGCTCTCTCAGGATATGCATGGTAGATGCAACTTGGATGCTGCTATCACAAGGCAGTACAATGAGGCATATCTAGCTCATGAGTCTGCAGAAGCAAGGGACAAGAAATTCTACAAGGCCATAATGGATTCTCTGGAAATTCAAAGGCTACAAATGTTGCAGACAAGGATTGAGGCTACAGAAATCAAGGATTCAATTAGCAACCTTAGGGATGCTACTGACAGGAGGCTAGATGAAAAGCTTCCTCTTCACACTGTCTCCAAGATGTCAAGGTTTTTCACCAAGGAACCTGAAGTGTCCTCATCTTTGAAAACTCTCTCCTCTAGGGTGGACAAAGTTGAGGCTACACTTTCTCACATGCAGAAGGAACATGAGAAGCAAACTAGCCTACTCACCCAGCTTCTGGCAGCTCAAGGAATCCCTATCATCTCACTTGATGATAACAAAAAGGGGGAGAAAACTAAGGAGCTACAGATACAAATCACAAAGGTTTTGGTCCCAGCCATCTCCTTACCAGAAGAGCCATTAGCAATGGGGGAGTTTGGAAAGAAGAAAAAGGATGGTATTGACCTGATCCAGGAAGCTTCTATGAGGATGAGACTTGCAGAACAAATCAAAGACCATTGGTCCAACATAGAAGCAAGGGTCAAGAAAATTGCTGGAACTACAAAGGACTCAAATCCATCAACGGATCAACCATCAACGAATGCCATGGTTCTAGTGTCAACGGAATGGGAGCCACAGACCAATTCTTTCTATAAGGTAGAGCCCCTTCTACATGGAGTCACTCAAGGTCCAAGAAAGGAAAAAGGGCAAACTTCATGCATTAGGGATGTGGAACAAGCTACACTCCAAAGAAGCTTATCTCCCAAGTCCCCTGCTAAACCAAAGGGCAAAAAAATAGCAAGGACTTTCTATCCTGCACCTTATCCAGATGAGCTCAAGCTTCTTGGTCTTCTTATCACAAAAAGCAAGGAAAGCAATGATTATGAGATAAGGAAGCAAAGGGCAATTGTCTACAGGAATGGACAAGAAATCTGTGTTTGGGCTGGTCACCCAAACTTTGCTGAAGCTAAAGCTGAAGAGTCAGAAAGAGCAGCAATGCAAGCCCTTGCTGTTGCTCAGTCTCTTGATGAAGAAGAAATACAGCTAGAAGAAAAAGCAAGAGAGGAAAGGAGTGCAAAGAAGAGCACAAGGCAACCAAAGGCAAGAGCTAGTAGAAACATAGCCTTTGAGAATGATGACTCTCAGAGAATTGCATCAGACTCTTCTGTACCAATTGCACCTCCAACAATTCATGATCCAGTTTCAAAGGTAAAGTTAGCATGTGATCCTAATCATCCTGTAAATTTCCATGATCATCCAATTGAGCCAAAGGGAGAGCCAATTGAGTTTGATGAGGCCAACTTTCCAAAATTCCTCTTTGAAACGGATCCAAAGAAGAAATCTAAGCAAAGGGCTACCAAGGCTAAGCCATTTCTGATAAGGAGACCACAAGCTGAGAAACCCTCTACCAATCCAGAGGACTGCATGTACATTGCTAACATTAGGGAAGAATCTAGCTTACACCTTGATTTAGACATCCTGGTGGAAGTAAGAGGCATTGCAGCTTCTCAAAAGTTGCCTGAAAGATTAGTTTTCATATTCAAGGGTGGTAGAGAACAAGTGTGGCCTCTCTACAGAATTTTAGGAGAAGACTACCAAACACTACTCACAGTGTTTAGATGCTTGAAGAAGGACTTTGGCTTCACCAAAACAGCCAAGTCTGAGGTGGTCTCCAAAATATGTCAAATAAAGGCTAGCTGGAACAAGCCTGAGGCTCTTCCCAGGATGCTTAGAGTGCCCTCAACAGGAAAGAAGATCCATCTTCAACCTTACTGGATGATGGAATTTAAGGACAAGGACAACTGCAGAAGATTCTTCAGGATGGAAGACTAGCTGGATAAGGCATCTAATCAAACTCTAAAGTTTATGCAATCCAAGCTTGGTGATCAAGATGAGGAAGAGAAGATCTTTTACAGAAGGCTACAGGTCCAGATTGAGGAAAACAACTCTAAGAGAGGGAAGAAGACTATGCCACAAAGAAGATCAAGATAAATCATTTGCTCAGTCTAGAGGAGCACTTCTGGGCATTAGTCTTGTAAGTCTTGTATTTTGTTCAAAATATTATGAAGCTTAATGCATTTTCTACTTTTGTAATTTATAATGTATCTGAGTGTTTTTGTTATCATCAAGTCTCTTGATTTATGGCTGTTATTCTATCAGTCATAAATTGGGGGAGATTGTTAGGAATATGTTGTTCTTGATGATAAACATAAAACACTTGTTAGAATTTGTGTAAAGTCATTTTGTAGCTGTCAACGAAATGGCATGCTTTGCAGCATTCCGTTGACAGGAAGCTCATCAACGAAATGAGTAATGTAGCAATTGCACTGTACAATACTTCACAGTTTGATATGCATTTTGTTGTATGTATTAGATAGGTTTTCTAAGTCATGTTGACTAAGTACTAGATAGGCAAAATAGGTTGGTTAATTGTAAATATATTATGCCTTGTAATTTTGCCTACGTGAAGACATGTCAACGGTATGAAGATCACTCTGTCAATGGTATGGAGTTTACCCATCAACGAAACGAGGGAAACACCATCAACGAAACGAAGGAAACACCATCAATGGAATGAAGAATAAAGCTATCAACGAAACACATCTCCCTGCTATCAACGAATCACTATTGCTTTTTGAACAGTTGACAAAGTGATAGTGACAGTTTACTGAACAGATCTAAAGGAGATATGGAAGTGTACTTTGCATTGGAAGCCATCAAAATGGTTACTGGAAATAAGGAAACATTCCAATTTCCAATAAGGCTCTTGGGAATGATTAAAATAAGCATGAAGACAAAAGCAAAGATCTCCAAGGACCATTGGACAAAAGGAATGAAAAGCAAGCTACTGATGGTTACTACTATTGTTCTTTAGTTTAGCCAAACGTAGAATTGTAAACTTGGGTATATATAACCAAGTGTAGCAGTTACTTTAAAAGATAAGAGAAGAAAAACAAATAGTTTGTATTAGCTATCTTTGAGAGCATACTTCTCTACAATCTTGTAACTGAGCAGCTGTGTACATTTTGTATCACAGATTATTTCCGCAATAAAAATCACTTCAGTTGGATCATCAAACAATCCAACTGAAATTATTTATGTGCTTGTGATTTTTACATTAAGTTCAGTTTTTATTTGTAAGTTGTTTTTAAGTTTAAGAAATATCAAGAATTGTATTCAACCCCCCCCTTCTACAATTCTGTTAGGTCATTTGGGATTAACAATTGGTATCAGAGCAAGCTTCTAACATACAAGAAGTTTAAAGATCAAGACCAAAACAGTAACCATGGTAAAGAAGGATGCAGGAGTAAAGATACTAGTTCTTGATAAGGACAATTACTTTCACTGGAAAGTAAAGATGCATTTTGTTAGGCTCAAGACATGTCTGAATACCACTATTAACAAGCCTACACTATGTGACTATGTCACACTACATGACCTAGTGATTTCTATCACTGGGATAGAGTATAGGTCTCTAAATGTACTTGTCTTGTTCTCATGAACAATAGCTTTAACATGTATGCTCAGATTTATAATGAGCTTAGTAAAGTTCTTGCATCTAGAATGTATATAGGCCATTGAATAATTATCCTGGTAGAAGTTCAGAAGTGTTCATGCAGCAGGATAGAGTTGAATAAGGCCATGAAGAAATAAGTTGCAGGAATTTATCTAAGGCATTATATAGCAAAGTCAAAAGAAAAGCTATGTCGTGAAGTCACCAATATCCATGTCGTGAAGTGCTATATCGCATAGTTCACTTTGTACTATGTCGAGAAGTCCTCAAGACACATGTCGTGAAGTGTTGAAGTCAGCAAAGTCAAAGAAGCCTAGATCGTGAAGTCTTCAGAAGACCTATGTCGCATAGTCATCAAATGACCTATGTCGCATAGTCGTCAAATGAACTATGTCGCATAGTCGTCAAATGACCTATGTCGCAAAGTCTTCAAAGGCTATGTCGCGTAGTCCTCACAAGGGAGATCGCGAAGTCAGTGATAAAGTGGAGTTCACGATATCAACACTTAGCCGTTTATAACAAGACAAATCAAGGTACAGAACCAAGAATCAAAGGAGACAAATACTGAAGCATTTGTTCTGGCAAGGTGGTCCAAAGAACAAATGGCAAATCTACAGCTAAACTTGGAGAGAAAGATAAGAGACAAGCAGCTACAGAAACGGGAAAGACTCCGAAAAGCAGGTGGTCCTTCCTGACACAGTGAACTTCTTATGGCAGGACAAGTTGGACTTTCAGAAGGGGTAGCTGTGTAATATTGTGTGTGCCTAGTTTGAATAGGGGAATATATATATCGTGCACACACAACTGTAAGCTGTAAGAGAGATACACATAGTTATTTGCTAAGCTCTTTTCTCTGTAAGCAAGCAAGTACGAACTGTTCTTGTTTAGAAGCCAGAAATTCGATTGTGAATTTCTTGGAAAGCTGTAGTGTTTAATTTGCTTATACAAAGTAGATTAAAGTGATTGTGTGTGTTATTTACTTTCTGCATATTACATATCATAATCACATACAGTTGTTTACTTAGTTTTCAAGTTCGAAAAATATATCAAACTATCCATTCACCCCCCCTCTGTCTAGTTTCTAGTAGTATTCATTTCTAACAAGTGGTATCAGAGCGGGCTGTTAACATACAAACAGTAAAAGATCAAGAATGAGCTCACAGAAACTAAGCAGTATCAAGATTCCTCCCTTTAACAAGGAACACTACAGTTTATGGAAGAAGAAGATGTTGCTTTTCATCAAAGCTTCCAACCCCATGTACTTAGATATTCTAAAGCATGGTCCCTTTGTTCCATTGATTGAGATTGGTGAAACTACAGTAGGCACTGAGATAATACCAGCAAGGCATGTTCCTAAAGATCCCTCAAAATACACTGATCCTGAAAAGGAGAAAGTAGCACTGGATGGACATCTCCAACTTATCATCTGTGAATCTATGGATTTCAACATGTATGGCACTGTTGCTCACTGCAGTAGTGCAAAGAAGATGTGGGATCTCATAGAAGTGCTCTGTGAAGGAACTACTGAAGTAAGAAAGAACAAGAAACAGATTCTTGTCTCACAATATGAAGCCTTCATGGCACAGCCAAAAGAGGGAATCACAGAAGTGTTTGAGAGATTCAACAAGCTGATAAATGAGCTCAAACTCTATGACAAGCACTATGAGACAGAAGAGCTTAACATGAAATTCTTACTGACTCTGCCAGACCATTTAGAACCAAGAATCTCTTCCCTCAAAGAAAGAGATCTAACAAAGATTGGTTTTGATGTCTTGTATGGTGTGTTAAAGACATATGAGCTAGAGCTGTTTCAGAAGAGATCCATTCAAGCAAAACAAGGATTAATGGCAAATACCTCTTGTGCCCTCATTGCTGACAATCTAGGTCAAAGAATGGAGTCTCTGAAAGTCAGTCAAGTCAAGATTGAGGAACTAGAAGATAATGATGATGCTGGTGAAGAAAATCAAGTTGTTTATGATTTGCCTGAGGAGGATGAGTTCTACAGCATAGATGAGCTGGAAAAGATGGAAAATAAATCTTTTGCTTACATGGCTAGGAGATATCCTAACATTAGGTTCAAGAGGAAGCAGCCATTCAAGCCCAGGTTCAATGGTGGGAATGCTGGTGGTTCAGGAAGCTCAAACTCCTTCAACAAGGGAAAAGGGATTGCTGGTGCAGCAAAAGGAGGATACAAATCTGGGAGTGTGGATAGGTCCAAAATAAGATGCTATAACTGCAATGAACTTGGGCACTTTGCAACAGAATGCAAGAAGCCCAAACAGATCAAGAAGGATAAAGCATACTTAGAGCTTGAGGCAAAGTATGAGGCTCTACTCAAGAAACAACAGGGTAAGGCTTTCATTGCTGAGGGAAAGTGCTGGGATGACTCTGATGAGGAAGAAGAACCAGAGTACTCAAACTATGCCTTGATGGCATTTTCTGATGAAGGTGATTCCTCAAATCAGGTACCTATTCTTACTTCTCTTGAAATGACTCCCTCTCAATATAAGCAAACTGTTGAAGACATGAGTACTGAAATGTTTAACATTCATACTAGCATGTTAGTTGCTAATGAAGAAATTGATAGGCTAACTGCTAAAAACTTGGAGCTTACAGAAAAGAATGAGAAACTTGAGTTAATGGTTGTGAGCCTTGATGGTTTGAATAGGGAAGTTGAGTATCTCAAAAATAAAGTAATTTGTGCTGAACAAATAGAGAAAGCTCTTAGAGAACAAATTGCTGAAACTGAATTAAAACTGAGAAGCTACAGAAACTCATCTGAACTTATTCAAACCTATCACAAGGAACACACTGAAGACTGCAAGGTTGGAATTGGTTTTGACTATGAGAATGACAAAGGAAGGAAGAAGGCAAAAGGCAAAGGAAAAGAATCTTTTGTAAACAAAAATACCCCATCAACTCTGTCAAGTGTTGAAAAGCCCATCTTCAAAAAGAGTGTTGTTGAGTTTAATGAAGAACTTTTGGTCATTAAACAACAACTTCTTGAAGAAGATGAGGCTGCTAAAAACACCTCCTCTCTTCCTGAATCTGTCAGTCAGAAAGAGACCAAAGACAACCTTGTCAAGAGTCCTGTAGTCAAGAAAGAAGTTGTTAAGAAAAAGAAACAAAACAGAAATGGTAAGGTAGGTGTCAACAAGGGAAACAACTATACTTATGTGCCAAATGCTCCCAGGAAACAATGTCAAAAATGTCAATCAGTCAATCATTTGACTCATAAGTGTAACAAGCCTGAGATAGCTGAAATTGATAACCTAAGTAACCATTCTGCTAGCATACTTTCTAGTCATGATTCATTCTGTGGAAAGCCAAATTGCATGACATGCTATGTGACTGTGATTGCTAATTGTTTATCTCTTAAGCATAAACTTGACTCTGCACAATCCTGTGAATCACACACACATGTACACACTCACAGAACAGAATCCCCTACTGTGAGGATTGCAACTCATGACAAAAGAAGTGTTAACAAGTATGCTTCTAATTCAACTGGACCCTACCAAGTGTGGGTACCAAAAACAACTTAGTCACTTTGTGAATGCAGGGCAACAGGAATAAAAGAGTCATATGGATCTTGGACAGTGGTTGCTCAAGTCACATGACTGGTGATATAGCCCTGCTATCACATTTTGAAGAAAAGGCTGGCCCATCAGTAACCTTTGGAAATGACAACATTGGTTATACAATGGGATATGGCAGTGTCAAGTCTGGGAATGTCATTATTGAAGATGTAGCATTTGTTGAAGGACTGAAGCATAATCTCTTGAGTATTGGACAATTCACCAACAGGGGCTTCAAAGTGGAATTTGATGAAGACCTTTGTTCAATCTCAAAAAGAGAAAGTGGTGAAGTTGTTCTAACTGGTGTGAAGAAAGGAAGCTTGTTTGTAGCTAATCTCCAGGCTGCAGATAAGGGAGAAATTTGTTGTTTCTACACAAAAGCCACAAATGAGGAATTCTGGCTGTGGCACAAGAAACTGTCTCACTTGAATGTTCAGGCAATGAACTCTCTAACCAAGAGAGAACTCATAAGGGATTTGCCTGCCTTAGAGTTTGTGCAAGATGGAGCATGTGAAGCTTGTCAGAAAGGGAAGATTAAAAGATCAAGTCACAAGAACAAGTTGCTCAATACAAACTCAAAACCTCTGCAACTAATTCACATGGACCTATTTGGCCCTGTGAATGTAATGTCCCTTTCCAAAAAGAAATATGCTTTAGTGATGGTTGATGATTATTCAAGATATACTTGGGTGGAATTCCTATTCTCCAAGGATGAAGCACCTCAAGTCATAATAGAGCATATCAAGAGAGTTGATAGAGAAGCACAAAGCACTGGTTCCTCTGTAGTTGCTTTGAGAAGTGATAATGGGACTGAGTTCAGAAATTCAACATTGTATGAGTTTTGCAAAGATAAAGGAATTTCTCAACAATTCTCAGCTCCTAGGACACCTCAACAAAATGGAGTAGTTGAGAGAAAGAATAGAACTCTCATTGAAGCTGCAAGGACAATGCTGTTGGATGCAAAACTACCTACTAGCTTTTGGGCTGATGCTGTTAATACAGCATGCTATGTGCAGAATAGAACATTGATAAATAAGAAGTCTGGCAAAACTCCTTACTCATTAATGACTGGAAAAAGAGCATCCTTCAAGCACCTGCATGTGTTTGGAAGCAAGTGCTTTGTGATGAAAGATACCTCTGAGCATGTTGGAAAATTTGATGCTAAAGCATTTGAAGGTATCTTCATTGGATACTCTCTGGAAAGGACAGCATACAGAGTGTTTGTACCTGAGCAACACAAAGTCATGGAAAGCATGGATGTTACCTTTGATGACAAGAAAACTCCAGGACTGAAAACAAGTGATCAAGACAGTGTGCTATTGAGATTTGAGAATCAAGGTTATCTTGAGGATTCTGAAAGTGAAGATGAATCCCCTGTTCAAACTGTTCTAGAAAATGAAATTCTTGAAATTGACAATCTTCTTCAAACACCTGTGCAAGGATTCACAAACACAGGGGGAGAAGAAGAGAATGCAACTGTCAACCAAAATGAGATTGGAACAGATCAAGGAAATGAACAGGGGCACACAAGGAAATGGGACAGAGCCCACACTAGGGATCAAATCATTGGAGATCCTAGTGAGGGAGTTAGAACAAGAAGGGCAACATTAAACACTTGTCTGTATAGCTGCTTTCTGTCACAAGAGGAACCTAAATTAATTGAAGAAGCTTTGAAGAATTCTGATTGGATTGTTGCCATGCAAGAAGAGTTGAATCAATTTGAGAAAAACAAAGTATGGGAACTAGTACCACCTCCAAAAGGAAAGAATGTTATTGACACCAAATGGGTGTTCAGGAACAAGATGGATGAAGAAGGAGTGGTTATTAGGAACAAAGCAAGGCTGGTTGCTAAAGGATATTGTCAGCAAGAAGGTATTGACTATGATGAGACATTTGCACCTGTAGCTAGACTAGAAGCCATCAGAATCTTTCTGGCTTTTGCAGCTCACTCAGATTTTAAGGTGTATCAAATGGATGTGAAAAGTGCATTTCTCAATGGTGATCTTGCTGAAGAAGTTTATGTGTCTCAACCACCTGGCTTTGAAAATGAAGACTTCCCAAACTTTGTGTATAGACTGCTCAAGGCACTCTATGGACTCAAACAGGCACCAAGAGCCTGGTATGAAACTCTATCTCAATTCCTTCTTGAGCATCAATTTACCAGGGGTACAATTGACAAAACCCTATTCTTCAAGAAGCATGGAAATGATATCATTCTAGTTCAAATCTATGTGGATGATATCATCTTTGGCTCCTCAAATGAAAAACTCTGTGAAAGGTTCTCTAAGTTGATGCAAAGTAAATATGAGATGAGTATGATGGGAGAGTTAACCTACTTCCTAGGCCTGCAAGTACATCAAAGGGAGGATGGCATCTTTATAAACCAATCTAAGTATGTCAAGGATCTTTTAAAGAAATATGGTTTAGAAGAGTCATCCCCAGCTAAAACTCCTATGTCTACTGCAATCAAGCTGGATGAAGACAAGAAAGGCAAGAGAGTTGATATCAAGGTCTATAGAGGAATGGTTGGATCCCTACTCTATCTCACAGCTAGCAGGCCAGACATCATGTTTGCCACATGCCTTTGTGCAAGGTTCCAGTCTGATCCCAAGGAATCTCACATGATGGCCATCAAAAGAATTTTCAAATATCTGAAGGGGACTCCTAATCTTGGGCTATGGTATCCAAAGGGCACTGGGTTCAACCTGGTTGGTTACACAGATTCTGATTATGCTGGATGCAGGATTGACAGGAAGAGCACCTCTGGAAGCTGTCAATTCCTAGGTCAAAGGTTAGTGTCCTGGTTTAGTAAGAAACAACAGTCCACAGCAACATCCACAGCTGAAGCTGAATACATTGCTGCTGGAAGTTGCTGTGCTCAATTGCTTTGGATTAGAAATCAACTTATGGATTATGGACTAGTATTGGAACATATTCCTCTGATGTGTGATAATACTAGTGCAATATCCATAGTTGCCAATCCTGTTAATCATTCTACTACAAAGCACATTGAGATCAGGTACCATTTCATTAGGGAACATGCTGCAAATGGTACCATAGATGTCTCTTATGTTCCAACTGAGAAACAACTAGCTGACATATTTACCAAACCTCTGAATGAAGCAGTCTTTAACAGACTTGTGAGTGAAATTGGAATGCTCAATCCTTCCTTCAGTTGTTCTAAGTAAATATGCTGGTTAAATGTTGCAGCAGTAAATTTTCACTGTATTTAAATGATCTATTTGTTTGGAGTGAAAATTAGCTGAGATATGATTTATAAATATTTCAGTATTTTACTGCATATTTTTCAAAATCATATTTGTTAGTGGAGTTGTGAGCTTTTAAGACATCTCGATATAGATGTTTTTCAGAGTTCACGACATAGTTCAAATTAAACAGACTTATATCGCAAACTGTTGAGATTGTGAGACTTCGCGACATAGTTCATTTCATGAGTTTGCGACATAGTTAATTTTATGACTTCGCGACTTAGAATAACTATATCGACAAGTCTCCATAGTTAACAGAATTTTGATTTAAATTAATTTTATTTCAAAATTTGATAAAAGTCTGACAAATTGCTTAAAATTCCAAAAAGAGAGCTTTAGACAGGGTATTTCTACTATATCGCAAAGTCTCCCCGATCCTTTCATTTTGAAGACTTTGCGACATAGTTCATTGTTGAGACTATGCGATATACTTTGCACGACTTTGCGGTACAGGCCATTTTTGACTTCGCGACATACATATAGACTGTACACATTCATAACTCCATATCGCAGTGTCTCTATCATATAAATACCTTTTTCTAACCGTTTGCAACTTTTCATCTTGTCTATTGCTCTCAAACTTTCTAACCTAAGCAAAAATTCTCTACTCACTTTCTTACTTTCTCTCTTGAAATGGCACCCAAATCTCAAACAGTATCAACCCCTATTCCTTTAACCATTCCCAAAGAAACAAATCTTCTCACCATTCCCTCTGAAGCTGAGGCTAAACCCAGGTACAAGTGTTTTGTACGGTTCCTGAATGATTCCTACCTCAGCCAAGCCCTAACCTTGAACCCCACGTTGTATGTTGATGTATTGGAAGGATTTTGGCGAACGGCGCTGGTTTCTACTATGGCCAGGGAAGACGGAACTTCGTTCCAGGAGATAGCTTGTTCAATTGGAGGCAAACACTTCCAGTTTGGGGAGAAGGAGATAAATGAAGCTTTAGGGTTCAAGGTAGAGGGTCATGACCAAGAAGCTACAGATGCTCAAATTGTAGACTTCATGACTCTCATTCGGTATGCAGATGAGATTGATACTGGAAAGCTGAACAAGAAATTTGTAAGAAGGGAGTGGTCATTTCTATTTGATGCACTCCAGAAGGTGTTCCTTTGCAGAAAGACAGGATGGGACCATATCAGTCACATTGCTGTGAAGCTGGCCTATTCCCTAGCCTACAATCAGGAAATCAATGTTGGAGCAATAATCCTCAAGGAATTGGCTCAAAGGCTAGGGAGGACAATCCGTGGAAGAGGTAATGACATCTTTTACCCTCGCTTTCTTCAAGTTATTTTAAATTATCTTGATGCTAATGTCCATGACTTGGAGGGTATTGATAAATCAAAGATGGCTTATTCCAAGTCCATGTCCAAGATTCTGTTTGGTTCATTGGACACAAGGAATCAAGTGGATGTGATCTTGAGTGTGACCAAGCATATGCAGGACACATTCGAGTCTTATCCACTTGATAAGCCCATATACCATGCTCTTTCCTGGACAGGGGAGGCTGAGACTGAAGGAGCTTCACAGTCTAACCCAAGCCTCCCTATCCCATCCAGCAACCCCACTGAAAACACCACTGTAGAAATTAGGCAGCCAAGTGCATCAATCTCTCAAAAGATTGGTGTTACTAAAAAGAAGTCAAAGAAGAGAGCCCTTGAAGTAATTGATGAATCTGTAGGGGTAGGAAGTGAGAATCCTGAGTCACCTCTCACCAGACAAAGTAAGAAATCCAAATCCAAACCTACCACTGGATCCTCCCAACAGGATTCAGATGTGGAAAAAGGGGTACACCTATTACTGTCAATGGCCTCTCAACAGGTTATTGGCATTGAAAAGAGTAGTCTCCCCACTACAATCTGTACTGAGTCTGCACAGGATCAAGACCTCACTCTTGATCCTAGGAGAAATAAGGATGTTGACACCATGAGTGGAGAGCACATCACAATTGAAACTCCTCCTATTTCTCAGGGGGAGTTGCTAAAATCTAGTCTACACCACACTTCTCTTCCAGAATCTACATCAAATATTTCTTCTCCACAGGTTGGTCATTCACATGACTTATCTGTACTTGATCAATCACAATCCAAAACTGTGATTGAGCCAAACTCAAGTGACATGGTGCATGACACTGTGCTCACCACCCAGGACCCACATCTAGTTGGTCAGGGAATGCATGCTGGGGCATATCCTAATGACACCAACAAAAACATAGAGGATTCCCCAGTTCTTACTGGAGACTCTATGCCAAACTCTCCATTCCATTTGGACATGGACCTGCCTTCACAGGCACATGGAGATGATGTTGTCACTCATCCCATTTCAATGGAGACAACATCAGACTCCACAGTCATTCCAAGACTGGAGGAAACTCATTCAATCACCCCACCTGAGGTGCCTAGCACCAGCTCTAACTTGGCTCAGGCCACAATAGCAGAATGGCTGAAGCCTGTGCAACATGACAGGCCCTCAGGATCATCCTCTGTGCCACCACAATTGACGGAAGAAGAATTGCAAAATCTTCATGTGGCACAGATTGATGAGATCTCTAAAATTGCTCAACACCTTCTCACTGCAAATCTCCCAAATTCTGATTATGAGGCTATCCTTCTCTCTCATAAGGAGGATGTTGAAGCACAGCAGGACAAAATTGTGGATGAAGCCCAGCAAGCTGGAAATGTGGATGCTTGGCTGGATGGAAAAAGGACTGTAAAGCTCAAAGAAGCTCTAGCTTTTCTCAGGGAGGACTATCTCACAGCCTTGGGGTCAAATGCCAAAAGTCTCTCTCCTGCTGAAATCTATGATGCAGTTAATGATGTCTACAAGAGCCAGCTTAAAGCTATGCATTTTCTTGGGAAAGGTCTTCAGTCAGAAATCTCCACCATTCAGGAAGAGACAGCTCATTCTACTGCTCAGCTCAGGAACTGTTTTCTTTCAGACTTTCCCAAGGTAGATGGCATTCTAAAAGAAGTCCAGAAAACTGCCTCCAATGTTACCAAGATGGACTGCACCCTAGCTATGGTTTCTGATAATATGAAGAAGCTCTCCACCAAGCTAGACAATGTGGTGCAGGCCAATATCAACTCCAACTCCATGCTAACAGTACTATGGAAGAATCAGTATGGGAACAAGCTTGTTGATGAGGTTCCCATTTCTGACATCTCTAAGTTTGACTTCTCCAGAATCAAAGACCAATCCCTCAACTCTTTCAAATCTCAACAATTGTTCTCCAAGGTGGATGACTTGGAAAGGGAGGTAGCTGATCTTAGAGCTGACAACAAAGTGCTCTCTCACTCTTTGGCAAAGCTGAATGACAAGTTGGATGACCAAAGCTCTTCAACCTCTAATATCTTGTTGGTGCAACAACAAATGATGACATCCATGATGAGACATATGAACCTGCCTATCCCTGGGGAAGCTCAAGACATCTTGTCTGATTCCAAGCCTAAGGGGGAGAAAGAAAAGGAGGTCATTCTGAACAAGAGAGGGGGAGTACCCACAAAGCAAAAGGGCAAGGGCAAACTCACTGAGGAAACCATAAAGCCAATTATTCTTCCCTCTGTAGATGTCATCAATGCACAAGGTCAGAAAAGCACAGTCACCACTACCTTCTATCCCTCCACAATGCCAAAAGATATCTCCACTTCCCAATCTGCTCAACCTACTCCCAAGGCTCAACCCATCAAAGCTTTAATCATCACAGAGGCCAAGCTACAGGAAGTTGCCAATTCTCACATCTATCATGATGAGGCCTTCCTGGAGCTTCTGAAAGCCACTTACAGAGATGCACAAGAAGATGCAAGGACTTACAGAATGAAGCTCAAGGAAAACATCAAATACTTCACAGTAGCAGTAAGGAAAATCAAGGATGTCCATCTAAGAGAGATAATCATGGTGTGCAAGGACAACTGCTTGTGGCATCTTGCTTTTCAAACTCTAGAGAAACTGAGATTCACTGAGCTGTCAGTAATTATGGACTTAATAGAACAAGGTGGGGCTAACAACAAGAGATTGTTTGATGATTTGAAGATAGGTCAAGATCAAAGACTGCCTGAGGTTATCTCAAAGCCAAAGACAATAATTTTCCAACATCTATCTAAAGACAGCAGTATTGACCAATTGGTGATCCCTTCTGATTTGACAAAGAGGAATAATGCAAAGATCAATCAGGTACTACAAATGCTAAGGGCCAAGAGGGGAGCTAGGACAGCAGAGGAATTAGAGATGATTAACATTCTACAATCTTTTCTGATTCATGGTGTTTTGCCTGAATCTATCAAAGAAAAGAACATGAAGAAGGATGGGGAGGATGATGATGAGGAGAAAACCTACAGGAGGAGATCTCATTCAAGGAGTAATAAGGATGGACCAAGTGACAGCAGCAGAAGCAAATCTTCCAAGAAATCTAAAGATGCTGGTGATGATATAAAGGGGGCAAAGGAGACAGTGAAGAGAACTAGGAGTGGAATTCAGCAAGTCAAGGACATTGCTAGCAGTACTTTAACCACAACACAAGACTCTAGGTCTAGGGTGGGTACTGTTAGCAATGATCCTCCAAAATCATTATCCATGACTTCTGAACCTGAATTGCCACAGATAAAAGATGAAGCCACTAAAGAAATATCAAGAAAACACTTCCACAAAGTTACAGCTAGTGGAGTGTTACAGTGGATGAAGGGGAAAGGAATGAAGCTACTTCCAAGTGATGTGGCACTGAAGACTAATTCTCCCTGTTCAAGAAAGGTATCTCTTGTGAAGCATTTGAAGATCAAGAGTGTACCCAAAAGGATAAGGATAACAAAGAAGACTGGAAAACTCACAAATGTTATTGGCATCAATGTGCTTCCACTAGATGAGGACTATGATGAAGATGCCCTAGCATTTTTGAGGGCTCAAAGGATCTTTGAAGTCAAAGTGAAGTTGGAACATCTAGATATCAAGTACACTGATGGAAGAGAAAGGAAAATGAAGCAAGGAAGCTGGCAATATTTCTATAAGTATGAGCTTGAAAGGATAAATGCCTTACTGAATTTTGAAGAAAAGGATGAAAGGACATGGAAGATAGATATTGCCAGGTACTTGAAGCTGCATGCTGATTATGAAGAAAACATGAGGAAAGAGACTGAAGAGAAGAAGATACAGAAAGAAAAAGAAATGGCTGAGATGGAGGAGAGGGCTAAAGAGCTAAGGCAGAAAGGGCTGTGCAGGGTCAAGCAAAATCCTTACATTGTGGAGTACAAAAACTCACATGGAGGTCAAAGCAAAATAAGGATGGAGTTTCTTGATTCCTATGTAGAAAGTGCACTCAAGGCTGCAATTGATGATTTGGAAGGCTCACCTCTCATTGAGGAACTGATTGCAAGAGAAGAACTTCAAGAAGCCATCATAGACATGAAGAGAAGAGAAGAAATAAGGAAAAAGAAGATATATGATGATTTGCTAGAGAAGCAATTGGAAGCTGAAGCTGTTGAGCAACAAAAGTAATCTGTAAGCTTTCAATTTTTCTATGTAATCAAATTTCTGATCTCAAGGTTCATGAATTGTCCTTTCTGTTACTAAATTTCCTTTTATGTAAGTTAGGCTTGTTATCAGACATGAAATTGTGCCTAAGGATCTTACTCACAATTTGGGGGAGATTGTTAGGCTCAAGACATGTCTGAATACCACTATTAACAAGCCTACACTATGTGACTATGTCACACTACATGACCTAGTGATTTCTATCACTGGGATAGAGTATAGGTCTCTAAATGTACTTGTCTTGTTCTCATGAACAATAGCTTTAACATGTATGCTCAGATTTATAATGAGCTTAGTAAAGTTCTTGCATCTAGAATGTATATAGGCCATTGAATAATTATCCTGGTAGAAGTTCAGAAGTGTTCATGCAGCAGGATAGAGTTGAATAAGGCCATGAAGAAATAAGTTGCAGGAATTTATCTAAGGCATTATATAGCAAAGTCAAAAGAAAAGCTATGTCGTGAAGTCACCAATATCCATGTCGTGAAGTGCTATATCGCATAGTTCACTTTGTACTATGTCGAGAAGTCCTCAAGACACATGTCGTGAAGTGTTGAAGTCAGCAAAGTCAAAGAAGCCTAGATCGTGAAGTCTTCAGAAGACCTATGTCGCATAGTCATCAAATGACCTATGTCGCATAGTCGTCAAATGAACTATGTCGCATAGTCGTCAAATGACCTATGTCGCAAAGTCTTCAAAGGCTATGTCGCGTAGTCCTCACAAGGGAGATCGCGAAGTCAGTGATAAAGTGGAGTTCACGATATCAACACTTAGCCGTTTATAACAAGACAAATCAAGGTACAGAACCAAGAATCAAAGGAGACAAATACTGAAGCATTTGTTCTGGCAAGGTGGTCCAAAGAACAAATGGCAAATCTACAGCTAAACTTGGAGAGAAAGATAAGAGACAAGCAGCTACAGAAACGGGAAAGACTCCGAAAAGCAGGTGGTCCTTCCTGACACAGTGAACTTCTTATGGCAGGACAAGTTGGACTTTCAGAAGGGGTAGCTGTGTAATATTGTGTGTGCCTAGTTTGAATAGGGGAATATATATATCGTGCACACACAACTGTAAGCTGTAAGAGAGATACACATAGTTATTTGCTAAGCTCTTTTCTCTGTAAGCAAGCAAGTACGAACTGTTCTTGTTTAGAAGCCAGAAATTCGATTGTGAATTTCTTGGAAAGCTGTAGTGTTTAATTTGCTTATACAAAGTAGATTAAAGTGATTGTGTGTGTTATTTACTTTCTGCATATTACATATCATAATCACATACAGTTGTTTACTTAGTTTTCAAGTTCGAAAAATATATCAAACTATCCATTCACCCCCCCTCTGTCTAGTTTCTAGTAGTATTCATTTCTAACACATTTACATCTCATGTCTATGGATGAGAGATATGTAGACTGCATTGAGAAAGATCCACACGTTCCCATGAAGTTTGCATCTAGAGTTGGACTGCCAGATGATGCTCCTGATGTGGAAATTCCAAAACTTGTCTCAGAATGGACTATTGAAGATGTTGCAGAAGTCCATAAAGATAAAAGAACCATGAACATTCTGTTTAATGGTTTGGAGCAAGAGATGTTTGACAATGTCATAAACTGTACAACCTCCAAAGAAGTATGGGACACTGTTAGAACTCTCTGTGAAGGTACTGAGCAAGTTAGGGAAAACAAAATGCAGCTCCTTATACAACAATATGAGCATTTTCATTTTAAAGCTGGTGAAACCCTAAATGACACGTTTAGTAGGTTTCAAAAGATTTTGAATGGATTAAAGTTGTATGGGAGGATCTATCAAACCAAGGATTCAAACCTTAAATTTCTTAGAGCTCTTCCAAATGAATGGAAGCCTATGACTGTTTCTCTCAGAAACACTCAAGAGTACAAAGACTACACTCTTGAAAGGCTTTATGGAACCTTGAAGACATATGAGTTGGAAATGGAGCAAGATGAAGAAATTGAAAAGGTACAAAAGAAGGGTGGATCTATTGCATTGATTGCATCTGTGAACCAACTGGAAGATGACAATGAAGAAGCTGCAAAGGCCACAACTAGTCGAGCTAGTTGTAGGAGTGATGTTAGCAAGGGTAAAGGCAAGATGACAGAAGAAGAAGAATCAGAACCAGCCAACTTGGATGACTTAGATGAGATTGATGAACACATTGCTTTTCTGTCAAGAAAATTCTCTAAGTTCAAGTTCAAGAGAAACTCAGAAGCAAGGCCACCAAGGAGAGACTTTCAACCTAACAAAAGTAACTGGATTGACAAGTCTAAATCTAAATGTTTCAATTGTGGAATGCTTGGTCACTTTGTTGGAGACTGCAGAAAGCCCAAGATTGAGAAGGGCAACAGGAAATTTGAGCCTGTTGATTATAAAAAGAAATACTTTGAACTTCTCAAGAAAAAAGAAAAGGCTTTCATGTCTCAGGAGTATGATTGGGCTGGTAATGGTGAAGATTATGATGATGATATTGAGTATGTCAACTTGGCTCTTATGGCTAACAATCATGAGCAGGAAGCAAGCTCCTCAAGCAACCAGGTAACAATTACTAATCTTTCTGAGCTTTCTAAAGAGGAATGCGATAGTGCAGTAAATGAAATGTCTACTGTACTATATAATTTGCGTGTTACTCTTAAATCACTTACCAAAGAGAATTCAAGAATAAAAGAGACTAATTTGCTCTTAAGTGATAGGAATGCAATGTTAGAAGCACAGCTCATTGAATTTGAAAAAATGAGATGTGTTAGTAGGGATGCTAAGAAGGAACTTGAGAACGTGTTACAAAGGGAAGAAATTCTTAAAACACAACTTGAGATAGAACAAAGTGTGATTGCAAAATGGAAAGATGCCAGGAATGTTGCCACCAACATCATTAATGTTCAAGGTATGGAATCTTTCTGTGAGCAATCATGGAAAAAGAACAAAGAGAAGCTAGGGTATGTTGGTGAAACCTTAGAATCAGAAACAGAGTCAACAAACAACAATGATCATTTGTTGAAGGTTGATATGTCAACGGAATGCAATGTTTCGTTGACAGATGAACCATCAACCGATCAGGCTGTTTCGTTGACAGAGAAAAGAAAAGATGAACTCACTAGACTTAATAATAAGTATGGTCCTGTCACCAAGAACTTTGTTCAAGGTGAGTCTAGTAAATCAAAGAAAGTTGAGAAGCCTGTTGAGAGAGCTAATGTAGGTCACTTGTCCAACAAGCAATTGAAAGATAAGTTAGAGAATGTTCAAGTTGAGGCTAAGGGAAATAAAAAGAATAACAGGAATGGCAAAGTAGGGATTAACAAACACAACAATTACACACCTGATAAATATGCTCCTAGAAAGACATGTGTCAATTGTGGAAGTGTTAGTCATTTATCTACTAACTGCAAATCTGTTAAGAAAACTGCTAATGTGAAAATGCCCAAGCCTGCAATGAATAGTTCCATGCCTACAATGCCTGTTATGCCTAACATGTTTGCTCTATATGCATAATTTCAAAATCCATATGCCAGCATGCCATTTGTGTCTAATCCATACATGAATATGTTTAATGTGCCACAAATGCCATAGAATATGAATAACATGTTTGTTCCACCAACTATGCATGCTATGAATGAAAATGTGAGCAACTCTCAGAAATCAACACCAAGGGTAAAGATTGATTTAAATCAATCTGAGCCCAAGGTGAAAAATGATATTAAAGGAAAAGCAAAGGCTAACAAAACAAGACCCAAGGAAACTTGGGTACCAAAATCAACTTGATTTGGTTTTATTGTGTGCAGGGAGACAAAAGGAATCTTTGGTACTTGGATAGTGGTTGTTCAAGACACATGACTGGTTATTCTACCCTGCTCACAGAGTTTCAGGAAAGAGCTGGCCCTTGTATTGCTTTTGGAGATGACAGCAAAGGCTACACAAAGGGATATGGCTTGATTTTAAAAGAGAATGTCATCATAGATGAGGTTGCATTGGTGGATGGTCTTAAGCACAATTTGCTTAGTATCAGCCAACTCTGTGACAAAGGATTTTTAGTTACTTTTTCTAAAGAAGCCTGTGTTGTTTCTAAAGGAAGAAACAACAATGTGGTAATGACTGGATTCAGAAGAGGGAATGTGTACATTGCTGACTTTAGTAGCACAAGTCCAGAAACCATCACTTGTCTTTTCAGCAAGGCAAGCAAAGATGAAAGTTGGCTATGGCACAAGAAATTATCTCATCTGAATTTTAAAGTTATGAATGATTTGGTGAGGAAGGATCTTGCAAGAGGAACTCCACATGTGGAGTTTTCCAAGGATGGTTTGTGTGATGCCTGTCAAAAAGGGAAACAAAAGAAGGCATCATTCAAAATCAAGACAGAGTCATCAATTGTCCATCAGCTTGAGTTGATTCATATGGATTTGTTTGGCCCTGTAAATGTCATGTCTATTTCAAAGAAGAAATATTGTCTTGTGATTGTTGATGATTTTTCTAGATTTACATGGACTTTCTTTTTGCACTCCAAAGATGAGGCAAGTGAAATCATTATCAATCACATCAAGATGGTAAACAATCATCCTGACTTGAAAGTAAGAAGGATTAGGAGTGACAATAGGACAGAATTCAAGAATTCAAGCATGAAGGTGTTCTGTGAAGAAAATGGTATTTTGCATGAGTTTTCAGCAGCAAGGACACCACAGCAAAATGGTGTAGTTGAAAGGAAAAACAGAACACTCATTGAAGCTGCAAGGACAATGCTAGATGAATCAAAGTTACCAACTTATTTTTGGGTTGAGGCAGTTAATACAGCATGCTTCACTCAAAATATTTCTTTGATTAATCAGGCCAAAGGAATGACCCCTTATCAGCTACTCAAAAGAAAGAAGCCACTATTGGATTTTCTTCATGTCTTTGGATGCAAGTGCTTTGTTCTGAGAAATCAAGCTGAGCATTTGGGGAAATTTGAAGCAAAGGCAGATGAAGCAATATTTGTGGGATATGCAGCAGGGAAAGCTTACAGAGTCTGTAATCTCAGAACCAACATTGTTATGGAATCTGTACATGTTGTTTTTGATGATCTCAAAATTCAAGGTCTCTGTGATGAAGGTTTCCATGAAAGTCTTTCTTTTGAGAATGAGGAAGGAGATCAAGTGAATCATGTTAAGGCTACTGAGAAACAACCTAAAATTGTTGTATCTAGCACAGATGAAAGCTGCAGTGAAGATGAAATTGCTGCATTAAGGTTGAAAATAATAGCTGCTAGCAGACCAAATGGTCATTTCGTTGACAGTCAAAATGAGCGTTTCGTTGACAGCCAAAATGGTCATACCGTTGACAGTTATAGAAATGCTTCTAGAAGTGATCATTTAGGGACAACAAATTCAGGGGGAGTTTCTCAAGGACAAATATCCAATCAAGGCAATCATGATCATGAAGCTACCTCTTCAAGAGCAAATCTACCTCCCTCAAGGAAATGGACTAAAGATCATCCCTTTGAACTTATTATAGGTGATGTTACTTCAAAAGTCCAAACTAGAAGGGCAACTCAAGAAGAATGTCTATATAGCAGCTTTCTGTCTCAAGATGAGCCAAAGAAAGTTGAGGATGCACTTCTAGATCCAGATTGGGTTTTAGCTATGCAAGAGGAGCTAAACCAATTTGAGAGGAACAATGTATGGAAGCTGGTGCCCAAGCCTAAGGACAGGAGTGTCATAGGCACAAAATGGGTGTTCAGAAACAAGATGGATGAAAATGGCATAGTCACAAGGAACAAAGCTAGATTGGTTGCAAAAGGCTATTCACGGGAAGAAGGAATTGATTTTGATGAAACCTTTGCTCCTGTTGCTAGACTAGAAGCAATAAGGATTTTCCTAGCCTATGCAGCCCATGCCAATTTCAAAGTCTATCAAATGGATGTGAAGAGTGCTTTTCTGAATGGGGAATTGGAAGAGGAGGTGTATGTAAGTCAACCTCCTGGTTTTGAAGATAATGCTTTTCCAGAATATGTATACTTCCTCCTCAAAGCACTCTATGGTTTGAAACAAGCACCTAGAGCCTGGTATGACACACTTTCACAGTTCCTCCTTGAGAATCACTTCATTAGAGGTACTGTAGATAAAACTCTTTTTCACAGGGTTGTGAATGGCTCTACTATACTTGTTCAAATTTATGTAGATGACATAAATACCCATCGACGGAAAAGACACCAACTCTGGTGAAATCGTTGTTCTCAAGGCTTGAACCTCATACACAAGATAATGCCTTAACTAGACCACACAATTTAGTAATTCAAATCGCGTAAAGGACTGTAAACGTCACAATCTTCACATGTGCTGCGTTCTCGTGGCAAACTATGATGAACTACAAACACTTAGGTTCTTACTATGTCAAGTTATCCATTGGTATTGGTCATTCCGACCTTACCCCAACTACAACTGAGACTCTGCTCCGCGTCTTATCTTAATGTCCTTGATAATCCGGGTATAATTCTAGACATTCGTCTCATCATTATGACGGTCTTCAACGGTCCTATTGGTCCTTCGATAAGTCCCCAACTAAACTCTTTAATCTTAACATCCTTAATGGCACTACTTCCGGTAGTCCACTTAACGAGCTCTATATGAGTCCTCTCATCATTCTCTTACTTCGTTATAACTCTTAACACTCTCATATCCAAGTTTATAACTTAACGCTCTGATACCATTTCTGTAACACCCCCAGATCCGGGGTCAGGAATCTGGGTTGTCACGCTCCATCAATTATATAATACCTGTATTACTTACAACATTCTAATAATCCAACTCCAAAGACCCCAATCACTTACGCACACACACACACAAGTTATAGCCTTGGAAATGAGCAACAATAAGTAACACTTGTTATTACAAACCAAATGTACTATCCAGGATCTCATCTATTATTTACAACCTCTACCTGAAGTTACAATAATAGACCTCACAATTTTATACAAGGTTTAATAATACAAACCTAATCGAAAACAACTCTTATAAAATTGAGCTGCAACTATTCTACTAACTCCGGCAGTATTCATCTTGCTGAACTAACTCAAGGGTGGTCTCTCCATTCCCTTGCTCTCGTAACACGAGGTGAATCGGCAATGTTTTCTTCATGCTGAAAGTTTTAATAAAGCAAGAATGAGCTAATAGAGCTCAGCAAGAAATCTATCCCAGTTTAAATCTTTAAACCTTTCAGGTAGATAATCCATATAGGATCCATGTTTAAAACTACTAGGGTTTATCCCCAAAATAGTATATCGTTCAAAATACCGTATGATTTATAATCATACTCAAATACTTTTCGTAAATCCTTTTAGGGATCCTTGGTATCAAGATGATAAACCAAGTCTCAAAACATCTCTTTTTAAAATAGATATTAATATTGGAATCAAGGCTTAAACCCATCCATTGATTCAAAATACTATACAATTCAATATACTGTATATCTTAAATGACTTCTCAACATATATACATGCATATCTATTTAGATATCTCATACCGTTCAAAATACTATAGAATATCAGTAATGAACACCTTTTGTAAAGGAAGCAAGAATGAGCACTATAGCTCGACAATCAGATATAGCAGCTTAATCATACATGTAAGCTCATATCATGAAGGAAAACCTTTAAACTTCATTCGTATACAGAATGATATTTTATTATTCTTTTCGTCAAAACATACCATACAGTACGACTACTGTATGAGGAACATCATTACTCTTTACTGTCACATTATCAGTAACTCAGCGCCTAGGCTTTTGTTACAATGTACAGTTCAATTCCAAGTGGAAGAAGGGGATATACTGGAATACACGATACACGGTGATCAGCCGTTATATCGCAACTTAACTTTTCTACTAGTAGAAGGACGACTTCCTATTCGGTTATCACCCTGACCACATACGGGCCACTGTGCTAAGAGATCACTACCTCGGTGCCTATCTCGTCATGGGTAAGCCTTAGCACGCAAGAGATCACTACCTCGGTGCCTATTTCGTCACCGGGTAAGCCTTGATAATTTTGGCACTACCCCGGCACCTATTTCATTGCCGTGTAGGCCTTTCCAATTCCCATGATGAAAAATATTAATGAAACGGAAATCGGAATTTAATTCCATTTTTCCCAAGTACAAATACTTGTCAAAACTTTGTAACCGTTCAGAATACCTTACTCCTAGAGTAATTGAAAGGAGTAAGTCAAAGTGTGGGTTGACATTAGTCAACGAAACTACCGATGATTACTACGTATTTTGAAATCATGACCAGAGAGTTTATTGAAATTTCAGAGTTCAGCGAGTTTGAAATACTCTACTTGAATGGGGGAGCCATCCCCTAGTTATAGATATTCTAGAGGAACAGTGGAAGTCAATCTCTGTCCTCGAATTCTTGAACTAGATTCCCAGTTTTCGAGGAGTTGGAAAACTACTATTCGCATTTAATTACCTTTAACTATCTTAAGATAATAGTTGGGAATCTCTATTTTAATAACTTTTCTGGAAATCAGAAATTTATATTTTTGTGCAAATAATAGAACCTTTAATCATATAATAAGGTTCTATGATTTTAAATCATATTTGGAATATTTAATAAATACCCAAATAATAAATATTAAATTATTATTCAATATAAAACCACCTAGGTGAATATTCATAATAATATTCACTTAGTTAAATAATCTTCAAATAATAAGTATTGAATTATTATTCAATATAAACTACTTAAGTGAATATTCAAAATAATATTCACTTAATTAAATAATAACCAATTAATAAATATTGAACTATTATTCAATATAAACACTTAAAACAAAATAACCGTCCCTGGAACCTTCCAGCTTTTGACAATAGTTTAAAACAAAATAATAATTTGACTCCCGGTCTAAGTTTTAAAACCATTGTACATGTACTCTATACTTAGATTCTTTAATCTTTAACCTTGGTTTATATCTAGTATTTATCTAGCATATAAACCTTATACCTTATACAGCTTTTTATGAAAAGCGAAAACATTTTATAAGTCATTTCACAGCATTAAAGTAGCATATTTATCAATATCACAACAGCATCATTATATGGTGTAGGGTTTGAAAACTTGCCTGCATCTATCATATGCATACATCACATCTCATCATTTTTAATTCCATCACATCTATATACGATGTGAGGTTTGAAAGCATGCATAATATCGTATGCATATATTACATTTGAAAGCATGCATCTATCATATGCATATTATCATAATATTGTACTGCATGGGATGAGAAAACTTGCCTCGGGTCCTTGGTTGTTACGGTTTCGAGAACTTGCCGGGAAATCTATAAACAAAGAAATACCCGATCAGTCCCCTGGCTTAATCATTTAAAGTGCATTTAACTTAAGCACTAACATTCTATTAACGAACATCCATTGTCTCGCTCTTGGTCATCTATAACCTCATGACGTTCCGTAACTCTTAAGTCACAAGTTTGGGTGAAAATCTATTCACAAATCCCATGTACTTTTCCTTTACCATTTCCTTGTTTTAAACCCTCCCCTTAAGGGTATTTCACTCGCGCAACCTTCGTTTGCGTATTTTTATAAAATCACCAACTTCTCTTTTTAACTTGAACCCTTCTAGGTTTCCTTTCCTAATTATTCATGCTATTCTCCACTTTAATATCTCGGCCAAATTTCATTTTTAAAGGGTTTGATCACTATCTCAAAGTTCATACAATGAACTACTTAGTTACGCGAAACCGCTTTTACTAAAACGGACGTTTCTCCTAAACCGTAAATCAAAACGATACGATTCTTTCGCTAAAACAAACTAGGAAACAGGGCCTACATGTTCATGGGCAGAAACCTTATGTTTATGCCCTTTATAGTGTTCGTGATCTCTGTCCAAACTACCTAAGAAAAGTTTGACATGGTAACGGCGCTTAAGCGTACTTACCGTGTTTTTACACACTCAATCCAACTACAAATCAACCATCAACCAACCACCAATCAAACCTCAAACTAATACTACCATTTTATGTCCAAACAAGGTCACATCTTAGTTCATAAGTTTATCCACAAATCAACCATCAAACATGCTTAAAATCATGCATACATGCTTTATTACTACATAGTTCTTAACTAATCACTTATAACTACTAGATCAAGACATAATATTAAAAAGAAAGAAGTTTTATACCTTCTTTGAAACTTAACAAAGGCTATATATGGATGGTATATCCTTCCTTTCTCCTTAACTATGCTAATCAAACCTAAAATCATCAAAACAAAACAAGATCTTATGAGTTTACTATTCACATCACTATTCATCATCAACTTTGAATCCATTTTTGACCAAGCTATGATCCATGGATGAGGCTAAGATTAGAGATCTACCTTGGATATAGGATGAGGGTGATTTAGAGCCCAAGATCAAGATTTATGGTTGAGTGGAAGTTGGAGCAAAATATTTAAGGAATGGATGGAAGAAGAAAAGTCGAATGGTGCTTCTTCAAGAGTGCTTCTCTTTTTGATTTGTTTTTGCTTGATTTTTCTTTTCCTTTGTTTGTCTAATTACTCCTTAATACTTTGCCAATAAAATTTTGTGGCTAATAAAATGACTTGTCACCAATGACAAGGCTCTTTTGGATTTGTGGTGGTGGTGAAAGTGGTGACAAGGTGGTGATTCACCACTTTGTCATCACTTGGTCATCATCTTGTCATCCTCTTGCATCATGCTTATGTCATCATTTGTATCCTCAATCCTCTTATATATTGCACTTGATGTTCTTATATAATACTCCTCCTTTGGTTAGGGTTTAATCCATAATTTGTTACGCTTTTGTGTCGCGATAGTTTCAAGTGGTTTTAAAAACGTTTTCTCTGTACCAAAGCTAGGGGTACTTCCTTTATCTTTCCATTACCTTGGCTTAATATATGGTCCTAAATTTCTCTCCTTGGATTAAGTTATGATCATGGATTTCTCATCCTACACACTTTCTCAAAACGATCAAATCAATTCATCCTTGATTGTCCGATGAATAGTGATTAAAAATTCGAATGGGAATCTCCTGATTCTGATTGCGTTTAAATTCTTTTATTCTTCCTATACATCAATAATATAACCTCGAAACATTCATTCCATGTCTTCTATACAGTGTGGTCTGAAAATATTTTTCATCAGCAAATTTACTATTCATCACATTTACTATTCATCAAATTTTTTTAACTAAGTCCAAAATTTGGGGTTATTACATTATGTGAGTTATATGAACTCGATTTTGTGATTATATAGTGATAGCTAAATCAATGTTTCATTTTTTTATGCGTAATTATAAGTTGAGTTCTGTTTATATGTGATAGTGTAAATTCGTTGTTTTCTGTTTGAATAGGATATATAAGTATAAATTCGTTTTAGTAAATATTGATGATATAAATTCGTTTTGTTTTAATTATTAGGTGATAATTTCGAATTTGTTTTAGTATTAATCGTGTTGTTATAAATCGTTTTTCGTAGGAATTATTTATAATTCGTGTTGATATTATGGAATTTGTTTTGATAATATTTATCTAATAATTCGTTTAAGTATTAATTAATGAAATTACAATTTGTTTTTGTAATAGTTAAGTATAAAACAGTTTTGTTGATAAGTGGTGTCGTGATTCGTGGTTGTTATTAAGTTATGATATTATAAATTCATTTTGTAATAATTAGCTGTAAATTCGCATATTTTGATTAATGAGTCATAATAATTTGTTTTAGTTATAAGTTACAGCATTTTTGGTAAATTTTCAGAAACTATTAGTTTTAAATATTTTGAGAGTGTATTCTGAAATTTCAGAATACATATATAATATGGTTTGTATTTGAGTTTTGTTTTAAGTAATAAATGTTGTTTATCAGTTCAAACTGGTTAGTTGAGTGTGATATTTATAATTGCGTGTTGGTACTAATTAGTTGAAGATTTGAATTGTTATTATTATTTGAGATTAATTGATTGTATTGGTTGTGCAGGTGCTTGGAGTGTGTTAATTAGTAATATGGTGCAGAGTTTATAAAGTATATATAAATTTTAGTTGGTTTCGAGCAAATTTAAATTGTTAGTTGTATATTGTAGATCGAAGTATTTAAAGTTTGGCTGAGTTGTAAACCAGCCGTTTTGGAACTTCAGTATTCTGGTGGATTCCCAGTTTTGGGATTTGTTGTAGTTGTTGGTTGAAATATTATGTTGTTTAAGTTTTGTGATATATACAGGTTGTTATTGTTGTGCTGTACTATGTGATCCGTCCTATGATTGGGGACGCAGCATAGTACATGCCAAATTTCTGGCTAGTCCTGTTTACGAACGGGTCATGCCGAAATTTCGTAAAATCTAAGTATTTATTTTATTATTTGTTTTAAAATTTTAGAGTTAAAGAGTAGTTGAATTTGATTATTCTTAATCAATTCTAAATATTAATGTAATTGATTTAATTGACCAATTAACTGAGTAGTTAATTGGTGAATTCTATTAATTAATTATTATTTAATCTTGATTGATTATAAATCAAATTCAATTAATGTTTTCAAAAATTGTTTTATTGTTTACCTGGTTTTTGTTAGGCTCAAGACATGTCTGAATACCATCATTAACAAGCCTAAGCTATGTGACTATGTCACACTACATGACCTAGTGAATTCTATCACTGTGATATAGTATAGGTCTCTCTATGTACTTGTCTTGTTCTCATGAACATCAGCTTGGTCATGTATGCTCAGAAGTATAATGAGCTTAGTAAGCTTCTTGCAACTAGAATGTATATAGGCCATTAAATAATTGTCCTGGTAGAAGTTCAGTTTTGTTCATGCAGCAAGATAGAGATGAATAAGGCCCTGAAGAAATAAGTTGCAGAAATTTGTCTAAGGCATTATATAGCAAAGTCAGAATAAAGCTATGTCGTGAAGTCACCAATGTCCATGTCGAGAAGTGCTAGATCGCATAGTCCATTTTGTACTATGTCGTGAAGTCCTCAAGACTCATGTCGTGAAGTGTTGAAGTCAGCAAAGTCAAAGATGCCTAGATCGTGAAGTCCTCAAAATGACTTATGTCGCATAGTCCTCAAATGACTTATGTCTCATAGTCCTCAAATGACTTATGTCGCGTAGTCCTCAAATGACTTATGTCGCATAGTCCTCAAATGACTTATGTCGCGTAGTCCTCTAATGACTTATGTCGCGTAGTCCTCAAATGACTTATGTCGCCTAGTCCTAAAATGACCTATGTCTCAAAGTCCTAAAAGGTCATACCGCATAGTCTTCACAAGGGACATCGCGAAGTCTGGGATGAAGAGGAGTTCACGATATCAACACTTAGTCGTTTACAACAAGACAAATCAAGGTACAGAATCAAGAATCAAAAGAGACAAATACTGAAGCATTTGTTCTGGCATGGTGGTCCAAAGAACAGATGGCAAATCTACAGCTAAACTTGGAGAGAAAGATAAGAGACAAGCAGCTTAAGAAATGGGAAAGACTCCGAAAAGCAGGTGGTCCTTCCTGACACAGTTAACCTCTTATAGCAGGACAAGTTGGACTTTCAGCTAGGGGTAACTGTGTAAATAGTGGTGTGCATAGTTTGTATAGGTGAATATATATATCAAGCACACACCACTGTAAGCTGTAAGAGAGAAACACATAGTTTTATCTTAAGCACTCTTTTCTCTGTAAGCAAAAACAAGTTACAAACTGTTCTTGTTTAGAAGCCAGAAATTCCGTTGTGAATTTCCGGAAAGCTGTAGTATTTAATTTACTCAATACAAAGTAGATTAAAGTGATTGTGTGTGTTGTTTATATTCCGCATATTACATAGCATAATCATATACAGTTTATCTTGTGTTTCAAGAATCGAAAAACATCAAACTATCCATTCACCCCCCCCCCCCTCTGTCTAGTTTCTAGTGGTATTCATTTCTAACAAGTGGTATCAGAGCGTAGGCTGTTAACGTACAAACAGGAAAAGATCAAGAATGAATTCACAGAAACTAAGCAGTATCAAGATTCCTCCCTTCAATAAGGAGCACTACAGCTTATGGAAGAAGAAGATGTTACTCTTCATCAAAGCTTCTAACCCCGTGTATTTAGACATTCTAAAGCATGGTCCCTTTATTCCAATGATCAAGATTGGTGAAACAACTGTTGGCACTGAGATAATACCAGCCAGGAATGTGCTCAAAGACCCCTCAAAATACACTGATCCTGAAAAGGAGAAGATAGCACTGGATGGACATCTTCAACTTATTATTTGTGAATCCATGGATTTCAACATGTAAGGCACTGTGGCTCACTGTACAAGTGCTAAGAAGATGTGGGATCTCATAGAAGTGTTGTGTGAAGGAACTCCTGAAGTAAGAAAGAATAAGAAACAGATTCTTGTTTCACAATATGAAGCATTCATGGCTCAGCCAAAGGAGGAAATCACGGAAGTATTTGAAAGGTTCAACAAGCTGGTAAATGAGCTCAAAATCTATGACAAACACTATGAGACAGAAGAGCTCAACATGAAGTTCTTGCTAACTCCGCCAGATCATTTGGAACCAAGAATCTCTTCCCTCAAAGAAAGAGATTTAACAAAGATTGGTTTTGATGTGCTGTATGGTGTTTTGAAAACTTATGAGCTAGAGTTGTTTCAAAAGAGATCTATTCAAGCTAAGCAAAGATTAATGGCAAACACTTCCTGTGCCCTTATTGCTGACAATCTAGGTCAAAGAATGGAGTCTTTTAAAGTCAGTCATGTTAAGATTGAGGAACTGGAAGTTGAAGACACTAGTGATGAGACTCAAGTTGTCTATGATTTGCCTGAGGATGATGAGTTTTACAGCTTAGATGAACTGGACAAAATGGAAAACAAATCTTTTGCCTATATGGCTAGGAGGTATCCTAACATAAGGTTTAAAAGGAAGCAGCCATTTAGGTCCAAGTACAATGCTGGAAATGCTGGTGGATCTAGTGGCTCAAACACCTTCAATAAAGGGAAAGGGATTGCTGGTGCTGCTAAAGGAGGATACAAGTCTGGAAGTGTGGATTGAACCAAAATAAGGTGCTATAACTGCAATGAACTTGGGCATTTTGCCACAGAGTGCAAGAAGCCTAAACAAGTCAAAAAGGACAAAGCATACTTAGAGCTTGAAGCCAAGTATGAAGCTCTACTCAAGAAACAACAGGGCAAAGCTTTTATTGTTGAGGGAAAATGCTGGGATGACTCTGATGAAGAAGAAGAACAAGAGTACTCAAACTATGCCTTGATGGCATTTTCTGATGATGGTGATTCCTCAAGTCAGGTACCTATTCTTACTTCTCTTGATATGACTCCCTTTCAATATAAGCAAACTGTTGAAGATATGAGCACTGAAATGTTCAATATTCATACTAGCATGTTAGTAGCAAATGAAGAAATTGATATACTAACTGCTAGAAATCTTGAGCTTACAGAAAAGAATGAGGAACTTGAGTTAATGGTTGTGAGCCTTGATGGTTTGAAAAAGGAGGTTGAGTATCTCAAAAACAAAGTAATTTGTGCTGAACAAATAGAAAAAGCTCTTAGAGAGCAAATTGCTGAAAATGAATTAAAGCTAAGAAGTTTCAAAAACTCATCTGAGCTTATTCAAACCTATCACAAGGAACACACTGAAGACTGCAAGGTTGGAGTTGGTTTTGACTATGAGAATGATAAAGGAAGGAAGAAGGGAAAGGGCAAAGGAAAAGAATCTTTTACAAACAAAAATGCCCCAACCATTCTGTCAAGTGTTGAAAAGCCCATTTTCAAAAAGAGTGTTGTTGAGTTTGATGAAGAACTTTTGATCATCAAACAACAACTTCTTGAAGAAGATGAGGCTGCTAAAGACACTTCTTCCTCTCCTAAATCTATTGATCAGAAAGAGACCAAAGACAACCTTGTCAAGAGTCCTAAAGTCAAGAAAGAAGTTGTTAAGAAAAAGAAACAAAACAAAAATGGTAAAATAGGTGTCAACAAGAGTAACAACTATGCTTATGTGCCAAATGCTCCTAGGAAACAGTGTCAGAAATGCCTATCTGTTAATCATTTGACTCATAAGTGTAACAAACAAGTAAATGTTGAAGCTGATAACCTAAGTAACCATTCTGTAGGTTTAAATTCTATTCATGATTCTTTCTGTGGTAATTCAAACTGCATGACATGCTATGTGACTGTGATTGCTAATTGTTTATCTCTTAAGCATAAACTGGATTCTGCACAATCTTGTGAATCACACACCCATATGCACACTCACAGGACAGGATCCCCAATCAGGGTTGAGAGGGTGAAAACTTCATGTGAGCCCAAGAGTGTAAACTCCAAAGCCACAGACAAAGTGAAGTCTCCTACTGTGAAGAATGCAATTTATGACAGAAGAATTGTTAACAAAAATGTTTCTAAATAAACTGGACCCTACCAAGTGTGGGTACCAAAAACAACTTAGTTACTTTGTGAATGCAGAGCAACATGAATAAAAGAGTCATATGGATCTTGGATAGTGGATGCTCAAGTCACATGACTGGTGATATAGCCCTGCTATCACAATTTGAGGAAAAGGCTGGCCCATCAGTAAACTTTGGAAATGACAACATTGGTTATACCATGGGATATGGCAGTGTCAAATCTGGAAATGTCATAATTGAAGATGTAGCATTTGTTGAAGGACTGAAGCATAACCTCTTGAGTATTGGACAATTCACCAACATGGGTTTCAAAGTGGAATTTGATGAAGATCATTGTCTAATCTCAAAAAGAGGAAGTGGTGAAGTTGTTTTAACTGGTGTGAAGAAAGGAAGCTTGTTTGTAGCTAATCTCAAGGCTGCAGACAAGGGAGAAATTTGTTGTTTCTACACTAAGGCCACAAATGAAGAATTCTGGCTATGGCACAAGAAACTGTCTCACTTGAATGTTCAGGCAATGAACTCTCTGACAAAGAGGGAACTCATAAGAGATATGCCTGCCTTGGAGTTTGTGCAAGATGGAGCATGTGAAGCTTGTCAAAAAGGCAAGATCAAAAGATCAAGTCATAAGAACAAATTGCTCAATACAAACTCAAAGCCTCTGCAGTTAATTCACATGGATCTGTTTGGCCCTGTGAATGTAATGTCTCTTTCCAAGAAGAAATATGCTCTAGTGATGGTTGATGATTATTCAAGATACACTTGGGTGGAATTCCTATTCTCCAAGGATGAAGCACCTCAAGTTATTATAGAGCATATCAAGAGAGTTGATAGAGAAGCAGAAAACACTGGTTCCTCTGTAGTTACTTTGAGAAGTGATAATGGGACTGAGTTCAGAAATTCAACATTGTATGAGTTTTGCAAAGATGAAGGAATTTCTCAACAGTTTTCAGCTCCTAGAACTCCTCAACAAAATGGAGTAGTTGAGAGAAAGAATAGAACTCTCATTGAAGCTGCAAGGACAATGTTGTTGGATGCAAAGTTACCTACTAGCTTTTGGGCTGATGTTGTTAACACATCATGCTATGTGAAAAATAGAACATTGATCAATAAGAAGTCTGGAAAAACTCCTTATTCATTAATGACTGGCAAAAGAGCATCCTTCAAGCATCTTCATGTGTTTGGAAGCAAGTGCTTTGTGATGAAAGATACCTCTGAGCATGTTGGAAAATTTGATGCTAATGCATTTGAAGGTATTTTCATTGGATACTCTCTGGAAAGGACATCATACAGGGTGTTTGTACCTGAGCAACACAAAGTCATGGAAAGCATGGATGTTACCTTTGATGACAAGAAAACTCCTGGACTTAAAACAAGTGATCAAGACAGTGTGCCATTAAGATTTGAAAATCAAGGATATCTTGAGGATTCTGAAAGTGAGGATGAACCACCTGTTCAAACTGTTCCAGAAAATGAAATTCTTGAAGTTGATGATCTTCTTCAAACACATGTGCAAGGGTTCACAAACACAGGGGGAGAAGAAGAGAATGCAACTGTCAATCAAAATGAGCTTGGAACAGGTCAAGGAAATGAACAGGGTCACACAAGGAAATGGGACATAGCCCACACTAGGGATCAAATCATTGGAGATCCTGGTGAGGGAGTTAGAACAAGAAGGGCAACACTGAATACATGTATGTATAGCTGCTTTCTATTACAAGAGGAACCTAAAGTAATTGAAGAAGCTTTGAAGAATTCTGATTGGATTGTTGCCATGCAAGAAGAGTTGAATCAATTTGAGAAAAACAAAGTTTGGGAGCTAGTGCCACCTCCAGAAGGAAAGAATGTTATTGACACCAAATGGGTGTTCAGAAACAAGATGGATGAAGAAAGAGTGGTGATTAGAAACAAAGCAAGGTTGGTTGCCAAAGGATACTGTCAGCAAGAAGGTATTGATTATGATGAGACATTTGCACCTGTAGCAAGACTGGAAGCCATCAGAATATTCTTGGCTTTTGCAGCTCACTCAGATTTCAAGGTGTATCAAATGGATGTGAAAAGTGCCTTCCTAAATGGTGATCTAGCTGAAGAAGTTTATGTATCCCAACCTCCTGGTTTTGAGAATGAAAAGGCACTCTATGGACTCAAACAGGCACCTAGAGCCTGGTATGAAACTCTATCTCAATTTCTTCTTGAGCATCAATTTACCAGGGGTACAATTGATAAAACTCTATTCTTCAAGAAGCATGGAAATGATATCATTCTAGTTCAAATCTATGTGGATGATATCATCTTTGGCTCTTCAAATGAAAAACTCTGTGAAAGATTCTCTAAGTTGATGCAGAGCAAATATGAGATGAGTATGATGGGAGAGTTAACCTACTTTCTAGGTTTGAAAGTACATCAAAAGGAGGATGGCATCTTCATAACCCAATCAAAGTATGTCAAAGATCTTTTGAAGAAATATGGTTTAAAAGACTCATCCCCTGCAAAAACTCCCATGTCCACTGCTGTCAAGCTTGATGAAGACAAGAAAGGCAAAAGAGTAGACATCAAGGTTTATAGAGGCATGGTTGGATCATTACTCTATCTCACAGCTAGCAGGCCTGATATTATGTTTGCCACATGCCTTTGTGCAAGATTTCAATCTGATCCCAAGGAATCTCACATGATGGCCATCAAAAGAATCTTCAGGTATCTGAAAGGGACTCCTAATCTTGGGCTATGGTATCCAAAAGGCACTGGGTTCAACCTGGTTGGCTACACAGACTCTGATTATGCTGGATGCAGAATTGACAGGAAGAGCACCTCTGGAAGCTGCCAATTCTTAGGTCAAAGGTTAGTGTCCTGGTTCAGTAAGAAACAACAATCCACAGCAACATCCACAGCTGAGGTTGAATATATTGCTGCTGGAAGTTGCTGTGCTCAATTGCTTTGGATTAGAAATCAACTTATGGATTATGGACTGGTATTGGAACACATACCTCTGATGTGTGACAACACTAGTGCAATATCCATAGTTGCCAATCCTGTAAATCATTCTACTATAAAGCACATTTAGATCAGGTACCATTTCATTAGGGAACATGCTGCAAATGGTACCATAGAAGTCTCTTATGTTCCAACTGAGAAACAATTAGCTGACATATTTACTAAACCTCTAAATGAAGCTGTCTTCAACAGACTTGTGAGTGAAATTGGAATGCTTAATCCTTCATTTAGTTGTTCCAAGTAAGTATGCTAGTTGATTGTTGCAGCAATAAATTTTCACTGTATTTAAATGCTCTATTCAATTGGAGTGAAAATTAGCTGAGATATGATTTATAAATATTTCAGTATCTTACTACATATTTTTCAAATCATACTTTTCTGAGAAGTTATGAGTTTTTAAGACATCTCTACATAGGTGATCTTGAGAGTTCACGACTTAGTTCAAATCAAACAGACTTATATCGCAAACTGTTGAAATTGTGAGACTTCGCGATATAGTTCATTTCATGAGTTTGCGACATAGTTCATTTTATGACTTCGCGATCTAGCATAACTATATCGACAAGTCTCCATACTTTACAGAATTTTGATTTAAATTAATTTTATCTCAATTCTTGATTTGAGTCTGACAAAAATGCTCGAAATTCCAAAATGTGAGTTTTAGACAGGGTATTTTCACTATATCGCAAAGTCATCCAAATTCCTTTATCTTCAAGACTTTGTGACATAGTTCAATTCAGGACTCTGCGATATACTTTGCAAGACTTTGCGGTACAGGCCATTTTGAGACTTCGCGACATACAATTAGTCTGTACATATTCATAACTCTATATCGCAGTGTCTCTATCATATAAATACTTTTTGTCGACCGTTCACAACTTCTCACTCTGTCTATTGCTCTCAATTTCTAAAACCTAAACTTTTCTCTCTCTTCTTCAATCTCAATCTCAATGGCACCCAAATCTTAAACAGCTTCCTCTTCAAACCCTTTAACCATTCCCAAAGAAACAAATCTTCTCACCATTCCCTCTAAGGCTGAGGCTAACCCAAGGTACAAGTGTTTTGTACGGTTCTTGAACACTTCCTACCTACGCCAAGCCCTAACCCTGAACCCTACCTTGTATGTCAATGTGTTGGAAGGATTCTGGAGAACGGCGTTGGTATCAACAATGGCTAGGGAAGATGGAACCTCATTCCAGGAGATTACTTGTTCAATTGGAGGCAAACACTTCCAGTTTGGGGAAAAGGAAATCAATGAAGCTTTGGGGTTCAAGGTGGAGGGTCATGACCAAGAAGCTACTGATGCTCAAATTGTAGACTTCATGACCTTCATTCTGTATGCTGATGAGATAGATACTGGAAAGCTCAATAAGAAGTTTGTGAGGAGGGAGTGGTCATTTCTGTTTGACGCACTCCAGAAGGTGTTTCTATGCAGGAAGACAGGATGGGACCATATCAGTCACATTGCTGTGAAGCTAGCCTACTCCCTGGCCAACAACCAGGAGATCAATGTGGGAGCCATAATTCTCAAGGAATTGGCTCAGAGGCTAGGCAGGACAGTTCGTGGTAGAGGTAATGACATCTTTTATCCTCGCTTTATTCAGTGTATTTTAAATTATCTCGATTCTAATATACATGCACTAGAGGGTATAGATAAAAATAAAATGGCTTATTCCAAGTCCATGTCCAAGATACTATTTGGGTCATTGGACACAAGGAATCAATTTGATGTGATTCTAAGTGTGACCAAGCATATGCAGGACACATTTGAATCATATCAACTTGCTAAGCCAATATACCATGCTCTTTCCTGGACAGGGGAGGCTGAGACTGAAGGAGCTACACAGTCTAACCCTAGCCTCCCTATCCCATCCAGTAACCCCACTGCAAACACAACTGTAGAAATTAGGGAGCCAAGTGCATCAGTCTCTCAAAAGACTGGTGTTACTAAAAAGAAGACAAAGAAGAGAGCCCTATAAGTGATACAAGAATCTGTAGAGATAGAAAGTGAGAATCCTAAGTCACCTCTCACTAGACACAGTAAGAAATCAAAATTCAAACCTACCACTGAATCCTCCCAACAGGATTCAGATGTGGCAAAAGGGGTACACCTGTTACTGTCAATGGCCTCTCAACAGGTCATTGGCATTGAAAAGAGCAGCCTCCCCACTGCAACCTGTACAGAGTCTGCACAGGGTCAAGAACTCATTCTTGACCCCAGTGGTAATAAGGGTGGTACTACACTGAGTGGAGAGCACATCACTGTTGAAACTCCTCCTATTTCTCAGGGGGAGTTGCCAAAATCTACTCTAAACACATCTTTTCTTCCAGAATCTACATCTCAAATTTCTTCAAATCAAGAAAGTCATTCTTATGACAATCTTGAACTTGATCACTCCCTTCCTGATTCTGTGAGTGAGCCCCTTTCAAGTGACATGGTGCTTGACACTATGCTCACCACCCAGGACCCACATCTGGTTGGTCAGGAAATTCATGTTGGGGCATATTCTAATGACACCAACACAAACACAGAGGCTTCACCAGTTCTAACTGGAGACTCTGTGCCAAATTCTCCCATCCTTAGGGGTGTGGAACTGTCTTCACAGACAAATAGGGCTGATGTTGTAACACATCCCATTTCAATGGAGACAACATCAGACTCTACAGCCATTCCAAGGCTGGAGGAGACTCAAAATCTTACATCTCATGAAGTGCCTAGCACTAGCTCTTACTTGGCTCAGGCCACAATGTCAGAATGGCTGAAGCCTGTGCAAAATGACAGGCCTTCAAGATCATCATATGTGCCTTCCAAATTGACAGAAGAAGACATTCTACATCTTAATGTGGCACAGATTGATGAGTTCTCAAAGATAGCTCAACATCTCCTCACCTCAAATCTACCAAATGCTGATTATGAAGCTATTTTACTTTGCCACAAGGAGGATGTTGCAGCTCAGCAGGAGAAGATAGTGGATGAAGCTGAACCAGAGGGAAATGTGGATGCCTGGTTGGATGCTAAGAGAACTCTCAAACTCAAGGATGCCCTGGCTTTTCTAAGAGAAGAATACCTCACTTCTCTGGGCTCCAATGCAAATGATCTCTCTCCTGCTGCAATTTATGATGCTGTTAATGATGTTTACAAGAATCAGTTGAAGGCTCTGCACTATCTTGGGAAAGGGCTTCAATGAGAGATCTATTCTATAAAGGAGGAGACAGATAGATCCCTCACTCAACTAAGAAACTCCTATCTATCTGATTTTCCTAAGGTGGATGGCGTCCTCAAAGAAGTCCAGAAAACCTCTTCTAATGTCAACATGATGGATCTTACTCTTGCCATGGTCACAGACAACATCAAGAAACTGGCTACCACACTGGACAATCAAGTCAAAGCCAACATAACCTCTAATGCTATGCTGAATGTCATGTGGAAGAATCAGTATGGTGACAAATTGGTGGATGAGGTCCCTATGTCAAACATCTCCAAATTTGACTTTGCCAAGATCAAGGATCAATCTATGAATTCTTTCAAATCTCAGCAACTATTCTCTAAAGTGGATGGTCTAGAAAGAGAAGTGGCCTCTCTAAAAGATGAAAACAGGATGCTTTCTCAATCCTTAAACAAGCTCAATGACAAGCTGGATGACCAAGGCAACAACACTTCTAACATCTTACTGGTGCAACAGCAAATGATGACAACTATGCTCAGGAGTGTGAATCTTCCTATTCCTGGTGAGGCTCAAGCCATTTTGTCTGATCCCAAGCCTAAGGGGGAGACAGGAAAGGAGGTTGCACATGAAAATAAAAAGGGCAAGGGCAAGGGAAAAGCAACTGAAGAAGAATCAACTTTGAAACCTATCACTCTTCCCACTGTGGATGTAATCAACTCAGCAGGGCAAAAGATGTCAGTTACTTCCATTGTCTATCCAAGCACAATGAACGTATATAGTACATCTTCTCAGGTATCAACAACAGCTCAGCCTGTCAAAGTGAACTGTGTTACAGAGGCCAAACTGGTGGAAGTTGCACAGTCAAGTATTTTTCATGATCAAGCATTCTTGGAACTTCTAAAGGCTAGTGAGGCAAGTGTTGGATACAATACTCTGGAGTATAGGAGAAAATTGAAGAGTATAATACATTGCTTCACAGTGGTTGTATGCAGAAGAAATGGAGCATACATAAGTGAGATCATCATGATTTCCAAAGACAACCACTTGTGGCACTTGTCATTTCAATCCCTGTCACAGCTGAGATACACTGAGGTTGATGTGCTTGTGACTCTGATAGAGGATAAGGGAGCTAACAATCAAAGACTGCAAAATGAACTTCTAAAAGATCAAATGTTGAGGCTGCCTGAGGTAATCAAGGAACCAAGAACAATTATCTATCAATGCAACCCTGAATCAAGTAAAATTGAACAGCTCATAATTCCCAATCACCTGGAGGTAGGGAACAGAGGCAAGATAGCTCAGATCATTTCAATGTTCAAGGCCAAGAGAGGACAAAGAAGTGAGGAGGAAAAGGAGACCATTCAAATTCTACAAACATTTATGGAGTCTGGTAGAATTCCTCAAACTCAAAAAGAGAAGGAAGAAAGAAAACATGACAGGGATGATGAGGATAAGAGGTATAGAAGGAGGAACCAATCTAGGAGTAATAAGGATGGAGGTAGTGAGAGCAGCAAGAGCAAAACATCCAAGAAATCCAAAGATGATGATGATGACAAGAGGGACTCCAAGGGAACAAAAGAAACTGTCAAGAGAACAAGAAGTGGAATTCAGCAAGTCAGGGACATTGCTAGCAGTGCCTTAACCACAACACAAGACTCTATGTCTAGGGTGGGTACTGTTAGTAATGATCCTTCTAAATCATTATCCAAGACTTCTGAACCTGAATTGTCACAGAAGACAGATGAAGCCACAACAACTCTAAAAAGACACTTCCACAAGGTCACAGCTAGTGGAGTGTTGCAGTGGATCAAGGGCAAAGAAATGAAGCTACTTCCAAATGATGTGGCACTGAAGACTAATTCTCCCTGCTCCAGCAAGCTACCTCAAGTGAAACATTTGAAGATCAAGAGTGTAGCCAGAAGGAAAAGGATAACAAAGAAGAATGGAGTAATCACTAATGTAGTAGGGATCAAAGTGCTTCCTCTGGATGAAGACTATGATGAAGATGCCCTAGCATTTTTGAGGGCTCAAAGAATCTTTGAAGTCAAAGTGAAGAACAATCATCTTGAGATCAAATACACTGATGGAAGGGAGAAAGAGATGAAGCAAGGCAGCTGGAAATATTTTCCAATCTATGAACTTGAAAGAATAAATGCCTTATTAAACTTTGAAGAAAAGGAAGAGAGGATGTGGAAAATAGAGATTGCTAGATTCATGAAGATGCACTCTGACTATGAAGAAAATCTAAAGAAGCTGAATGAAGAGAAGAGGTGTCAGAAAGAAAAGGAGATGGCTGAGATGGAAGAAAAGGCAAAGGAGCTGAGGAAGAAAGGGCTGTGCAGGGTAAAGCAAAATCCTTATATTGTGGAGTACACAAATCATTATGGAGGAAAAAGCAAGATAAGGATGGAGTTTATAGATTCATATGTGGAAAGTGCCCTGAGAACAGCAGCTGGAGATTTAGAAGGCTCTCCTCTCATAGAAGAGTTGATTGCAAGAGATGAAATACTAAGAGCCATCTCTGATATGAAGAAGAATGAAGAAATAAGGAAGAAGAAAGTCTATGATGATTTCCTAGAGAAACAATTGGGAACTAAAGCTATGTAGGACAAGGAGAAACTCTGTAAGGCTAAGTTTTCAAGTTGTTATCAAACTCTGTTCATCTTTCTATCTTCTTTATATCTGTTTCTTTTTATGTTAGTTAGGCTTGTTATCAGACATGAAATTGTGCCTAAGGATCTTACTCACAATTTGGGGGAGATTGTTAGGCTCAAGACATGTCTCAATACCACCATTAACAAGCCTAAGCTATGTGACTATGTCACACTACATGACCTAGTGAATTCTATCACTGGGATATAGTATAGGTCTCTCTATGTACTTGTCTTGTTCTCATGAACATCAGCTTGGTCATGTATACTCAGAAGTATAATGAGCTTAGTAAGCTTCTTGCAACTAGAATGTATATAGGCCATTAAATAATTGTCCTGGTAGAAGTTCAGTTTTGTTCATGCAGCAGGATAGAGATGAATAAGGCCCTGAAGAAATAAGTTGCAGAAATTTGTCTAAGGCATTATATAGCAAAGTCAGAATAAAGCTATGTCGTGAAGTCACCAATGTCCATGTCGAGAAGTGCTAGATCGCATAGTCCATTTTGTACTATGTCGTGAAGTCCTCAAGACTCATGTCGTGAAGTGTTGAAGTCAGTGTTAATCCCAAATGACCTAACAGAATTGTAGAAGGGGGGGTTGAATACAATTCTTGATATTTCTTAAACTTAAAACAACTTACAAATAAAAACTGAACTTAAAATAAATCACAAGCACATAAATAATTTCAGTTGGATTGTTTGATGATCCAACTGAAGTGATTTTTATTGCGGAAATAATCTGTGATACAAAATGTACACAGCTGCTCAGTTACAAGATTGTAGAGAAGTATGCTCTCAAAGATAGCTAATACAAACTATTTGTTTTTCTTCTCTTACACTTAAAGTAACTGCTACACTTGGTTATATATACCCAAGTTTACAATTCTACGTTTGGCTAAACTAAAGAACAATAGTAGTAACCATCAGTAGCTTGCTTTTCATTCCTTTTGTCCAATGGTCCTTGGAGATCTTTGCTTTTGTCTTCATGCTTATTTTAATCATTCCCAAGAGCCTTATTGGAAATTGGAATGTTTCCTTATTTCCAGTAACCATTTTGATGGCTTCTAATGCAAAGTACACTTCCATATCTCCTTTAGATCTGTTCAGTAAACTGTCACTATCACTTTGTCAACTGTTCAAAAAGCAATAGTGATTCGTTGATAGCAGGGAGATGTGTTTCGTTGATAGCTTTATTCTTCATTCCGTTGATGGTGTTTCCTTCGTTTCGTTGATGGTGTTTCCCTCGTTTCGTTGATGGGTAAACTCCATACCGTTGACAGAGTGATCTTCATACCGTTGACATGTCTTCACTTAGGCAAAATTACAAGGCATAATATATTTACAATTAACCAACCTATTTTGCCTATCTAGTACTTAGTCAACATGACTTAGAAAACCTATCTAATACATACAACATAATGCATATCAAACTGTGAAGTATTGTACAGTGCAATTGCTACATTACTCATTTCGTTGATGAGCTTCCTGTCAACGGAATGCTGCAAAGCATGTCATTTCGTTGACAACTACAAAATGACTTAATACAAAATCTACTAAGTGTTTTTATAATTATCATCAAGAACAACATATTCCTAACAATCTCCCCCAATTTATGACTGATAGAATAACAACCATAAATCAAGAGCCTTGATGATAACAAAAACACTCAGACATATTACACATGATAAAAGTAGAAATTGCATTGAGCTTCATTGAATTTAATTGAAATGCAAAGTAGAAAATCTTACAAAACAAGTGCACAGAGTTGCTCCTCTAGACTGAGCAGATTTTTCATCTTTGCCTCTGTAGTCTTGTTTTCTTCCCTTTTCTTGCATTGTTCTCCTCAATTTGAGCTTGAAGTCTTCTGTAGAAAATCTTCTCTTCTTCATCTTGATTCCCCAACTTGGATTGCATTAACCTTAGAGTTTCATTGGATGCCTTTTCCAGTTGGTCTTCTATTCTGAAGAATCTTCTACAGTTGTCCTTATCTCTGAATTCCATCATCCAAAAAGGTTGGAGATGAATTATCTTTCCTGTTTGAGGGACCTTCAATACTCTGGGAAGTGCACCAGGCTTGTTCCAGCTAGCTTTGATTTGGCAAATCTTGGAGACAACCTCAGACTTGGCTGTTTTGGTAAAACCAAAATCTTTCTTCAAACATTTAAACACAGATAGCAGTGTCTGATAGTCTTCTCCCAAAATTCTGTGTAGAGGCCAAACCTGTTCTCTCCCGCCCTTGTAGACAAATACCAATCTCTCTGGTAGTTTGTAAGAAGCTGCTATTCCTCTCACTTCAACCAGGTCATCAAGATTGATATGAATGTCAGACTCCTCCCTGATATCAGCAATGTAGCTGAAGTCTTCTGGGTTGGTAGGGGGTTTCTCAGCTTGTGGTCTCCTTATCAGAAATGGCTTAGCCTTGGTAGCCCTTTGCTTAGATTTCTTCTTTGGATCCATTTCAAAGAGGAATTTTGGAAAGTTGGCCTCATCAAACTCAATTGGCTCTCCCTTTGGCTCAATTGGCTGATCATGGAAATTTACAGGATGATTAGAATCACAGGCTAACTTTACCTCTGAAACTGGATCAGGAATTGTTGGAGGTGCAATTGGTACAGAAGAGTCTGATGCAATGCTCTGAGAGTCATCATTCTCAAAGGCTATGTTTCTCCTAGCTCTTGCCTTTGGTTGCCTTGTGCTCTTCTTTGCACTCCTTTCCTCTCTTGCTTTTTCTTCTAGCTGTATTTCTTTTTCATCAAGAGACTGAGCAACAGCAAGGGCTTGCATTGCTGCTCTTTCTGACTCTTCAGCTTTAGCTTCAGCAAAGTTTGGGTGACCAGCCCAAACACAGATTTCTTGTCCATTCCTGTAGACAATTGCCCTTTGCTTCCTTATCTCATAATCATTGCTTTCCTTGCTTTTTGTGATAAGTAGACCAAGAAGCTTGAGCTCATCTGGATAAGGTGCAGGATAGAAAGTCCTTGCTATATTTTTGCCCTTTGGTTTAGCAGGGGACTTGGGAGATAAGCTTCTTTGGAGTGTAGCTTGTTCCACATCCCTAATGCATGAAGTTTGTCCTTTTTCCTTCCTTGGACCTTGAGTGACTCCATGTAGAAGGGGCTCTACCTTATAAAAAGAATTGGTCTGTGGCTCCCATTCCGTTGACACTAGAACCATGGCATTCGTTGATGGTTGATCCGTTGATGGATTTGAGTCCTTTGTAGTTCCAGCAATTTTCTTGACCCTTGCTTCTATGTTGGACCAATGGTCTTTGATTTGTTCTGCAAGTCTCATCCTCATAGAAGCTTCCTGGATCAGGTCAATACCATCCTTTTTCTTCTTTCCAAACTCCCCCATTGCTAATGGCTCTTCTGGCAAGGAGATGGCTGGGACCAAAACCTTTGTGATTTGTATTTCTAGCTCCTTAGTTTTCTCCCCCTTTTTGTTATCATCAAGTGAGATGATAGGGATTCCTTGAGCTGCCAGAAGCTGGGTGAGTAGGCTAGTTTGCTTCTCCTGTTCCTTCTGCATGTGAGAAAGTGTAGCCTCAACTTTGTCCACCCTAGAGGAGAGAGTTTTCAAAGATGAGGACACTTCAGGTTCCTTGGTGAAAAACCTTGACATCTTGGAGACAGTGTGAAGAGGAAGCTTTTCATCTAGCCTCCTGTCAGTAGCATCCCTAAGGTTGCTAATTGAATCCTTGATTTCTGTAGCTTCAATCCTTGTCTGCAACATTTGTAGCCTTTGAATTTCCAGAGAATCCATTATGGCCTTGTAGAATTTCTTGTCCCTTGCTTCTGCAGACTCATGAGCTAGATATGCCTCATTGTACTGCCTTGTGATAGAAGCATCCAAGTTGCATCTACCATGCATATCCTGAGAAAGCCAGTTTGGTGTAGGAGGCACCACAGAAGTCCCAGTCTGTGTAGTGGTGGCCACCTGTAGATTGTCACCAAAGCTGTCTTCATCATCAGAAAACTCAAAGTCTCCACTTGCTGCAGCTCCTGGAGGTAGATTGGTCAAGGCATCCTTTGCTCTTTGCATTGATGCAGTAGTATGAATTAAGTTGAGTGACCTTTCTGCCTCCACATTGCCCTGTTGAGCCATAACTTGATAGGCTGACACAGGATGAGTAAAGGTCTCAGGATCCAGGGAAATACTATCCAGAGTTTGTTGATAATGCTCTTGGAAGGTAAGTTCCCTTTCTCCCTCACTGACCCTCATTAACTCACTAGCAATGGCTGCTTCCATCCTTATTGCTCCTGTAGTCCCTTCTCTCTCTCCACTCTTTTCTTGCATCATGGGCTCCCCATGGCTCACACCTCTCACACCCTCACCTTCACCTACTAAGGTGGTACTCTCAATGTCTCCTTTTGTCTGGCTAGAAGAAATAGCCAGCCTCTCACTCTCAGACTCTCCTTTTGCCTGGCTGCAAGCCAGCCTCTCAATTTCACTCCCTCTCAAACCTAAAAGTGTCTCAACTACCACCAGGTCATCTACACTAGTTGTGGAAACAACTTGATTTTCAATAAGGGGTGTAGAATGACCTATCAACGGAATGGTAGTTTGAACTGTCAACGGTATGGATACCGTTGATGGAGAAACACTTGTCAACGAAAGAGGCTGTTTCGTTGATGAAGTCAATAAAGCACTTTGAGAAAGTGAAATTACAGTAGAATATGTGGTGATTGATTTTAGAGATTGGTCCACAGATCCTCTTGCAACTTCAGGAAAAAATGGTTGATGGCCCAACAAATCACTTAACAAGTGATGGCCATCAGCTTCAGAGTGGGGCTTCTCCAAGATAAGAGTTGGAGAATCAGGAAAAGATGTATTGATCATGTCCACATCTAAAGATTGAGTTGGTGAATTGGATGGAGATAAATCAAGATTAATGTTTAGAGAATGGGACTGTATCCCCAGAGTAATAATAGGGGTTACATCAAACTGAATTTGAGAAACTGGAAGTGTTGCTTCCAGTGTGTGTGCACCCTGTGTACCCTTGGACTTTTGCTTCACTCTCCTTTGGTATTGGGAAAATGTAGACTGTGAGCTTGAAGTGTCCCTTACCCTTTTGGAGTGTGCTCTTGGAGGAGAGCTTGTTTCAATAATCACATCCTTTTGGGAGGATGCAACTAGACTTGTGTTTAAATCCATTTTACTCATTGTGCCTTGTTGGGAAGACACAATGGGGCTTTGCTGGATTTCACTCATCTGTCCTTCCTTATCCTTAGGGTTTCTTTTATGTTCACCCCTTCCCTCACCTCTCACAGCACCTACAACACTCCCCTTAGGTTGTGTAGTGGATTTTACAACAGGTGCCTTTTGGGAAGCACCTGAGGTTGGCTTGGAGGATTTCTTTGATTTTGGTTTTGTTGCAGGGGCAGGAGCCTGTTGGGTCACAGCTACGGACTCCACAGCAACAGGACTGGGTGATACAGTTGAAGTAACAACTATACTAGAAGGGATAGCAGTAGTTACCTCAATTATTGGCAGATACACCACTGGAACATCACCATTATGGTTCAGCCTCAGTATGTCTGTAAATACTCTCTTCTCTTGCACAAAACACTCAAACTTGGAAACAGGGTTAGAGATTACTAATGGTGTTGGACTAACATGATTAGCCAACATCATCAGAAACCTAGCATAGTAGATATTCTTTTTCCTATTAGCCTTGTCACCCAACTTAGCACCAATTTCATACATAAGTTGGGTGCTAAAGTTGTAATATCTATCAGTTAGGAGCATGGTAAAAAGAATCAACATGGAATTAGTTAATGCATCAAAATTAATAATCTTTCCAGAAAAGACCTTGATAAATGCATCAGCTAAATAACTATATTCCCTAACCAAACCTCTCCTAATTATTTTACCCAGATTATCAGTAGGCAAAGAGTAGTTTATTGAATTTAGCATGTTAACCATTTCAGTGATTGTAGGCAAAGCATCACAGTTATTTTCAGGAATATGTAGACATGCTTGCAATACATCAGAATTAACTATGTACTCATTACCTTGGAGAGTGAATTGCAGTGTGCAGTTTGTTCCACTATACTCACACGAGGTCCAGATCTCCTCGATTATCTCATTATAGAGAGGAGTTGAGTGAAACATAGCATAGCTCAACTTGCAGTTCTTCATGAAGTCCATCATCTTGAAAAAGATACTGTTCGGGTTTTCCTTGACAACAAAAGGGATGGAGTTGTTCTTCTCATAGATGAACCCTCCAGCAGACATAAGCTTGACTATGGGTGCCATTGTTGTGTGAAGAAAAGCTTCGAACTGAATTGCTTGTTAGAGAGACGAAGAGAGAAAAGCCTTTGGAATTTTTGAGAACAGGTAAAAAGAAATTAAAGAAAATAGAATTTCTTAAATACTCCCCCAAAAATTCTCAGAAAAAGAGTCCAATAATAAATGTAAATTACTGGATTGGCTTAAAAAATATAACCGTTACTTTTAAATAATTACCATGATTTATACTTACAGGGGTGTATGCTTAGATCGTGGTAAAAGACGTGTAAAAATTTCAACGGTTCAGATTAAAAGTGCTGTATCAACGAATCACAATTGGGCGTTTAAGGTCCCGTTTGTTTCGTTGATAAAGCTGCGTTTCGTTGATATAAAAGAGCTATCAACGAAACACCCAGAAAAATGCTAAGACTGTCAACGAAATGGTGCGTTTCGTTGACATAGTAATTTTGACTTAGACAAAATTTCACTTTTTCCTGAGAAAATTAAGTCACAGAAAAACATAGCAAATTTCTGGCTACATAGTAACTTGCAAATATCTCAAAAATAATTAAGAGAGATTTAGCATACCTAGCTCACTTACTAATCTTGAGAATGATGATTCATCAAATGGCTTGGTAAAGATGTCTGCAAGTTGTTGTTCACTTGGAACAAAATGTAACTCCACAGTACCATTCATAACATGTTCTCTAATGAAATGGTACTTGATGTCAATGTGCTTGGTCCTTGAATGCTGCACTGGATTCTCAGTAATGGCAATGGCACTAGTGTTGTCACAGAAAATAGGAATTTTCTCAACTCTTATTCCATAATCAAGTAGTTGATTTTTCATCCATAAAATCTGTGCACAACAACTTCCAGCTGCAATATACTCAGCCTCAGCTGTGGAGGTAGAAACTGAGTTTTGTTTCTTGCTGAACCATGAGACAAGCTTGTTTCCTAAGAATTGACAGGTGCCTGTTGTGCTTTTCCTGTCAATTTTACATCCTGCAAAATCTGCATCTGAATAACCAATTAGTTCAAAGCCAGATTCTCTAGGATACCAAATGCCAAGGTTTGGTGTTCCTTTGAGATATCTGAAAATTCTTTTAATAGCAACTAAATGGGATTCCCTAGGATCAGCTTGAAATCTAGCACATAGACATGTAGCAAACATAATATCAGGTCTACTAGCTGTTAAATATAAAAGTGAGCCTACCATGCCTCTGTAACCTGAAATGTCCACAGATTTTTCCTTAGTATTCAATTCAAGTTTGGTGGCAGTAGGCATGGGAGTTTTGGCAGGAGAGCATTCCATTAAGTTAAACTTCTTTAATAAATCATGAATATATTTTGTTTGACTAATGAAAATGCCTTCATTAACTTGCTTCACTTGAAGACCAAGAAAGTAAGTTAATTCTCCCATCATGCTCATTTCATATTTACTTTGCATAAGCTTGGCAAACTTTTGACAAAGTTTCACATCTATAGACCCAAAGATTATGTCATCTACATAAATTTGAACAAGTATAGTAGAGCCATTCACAACCCTGTGAAAAAGAGTTTTATCTACAGTACCTCTAGTGAAGTGATTCTCAAGGAGGAACTGTGAAAGTGTGTCATACCAGGCTCTAGGTGCTTGTTTCAAACCATAGAGTCCTTTGAGGAGGAAGTATACATATTCTGGAAAATAATCATCTTCAAAGCCAGGAGGTTGACTTACATACACCTCCTCTTCCAATTCCCCATTCAGAAAAGCACTCTTCACATCCATTTGATAGAATTTGAAATTGGCATGGGCTGCATAGGCTAGGAAAATCCTTATTGCTTCTAGTCTAGCAACAGGAGCAAAGGTTTCATCAAAATCAATTCCTTCTTCCTGTGAATAGCCTTTTGTAACCAATCTAGCTTTGTTCCTTGTGACTATGCCATTTTCATCCATCTTGTTTCTGAACACCCATTTTGTGCCTATGACACTCCTGTCCTTAGGCTTGGGCACCAGCTTCCAAACATTGTTCCTTTCAAATTGGTTTAGCTCCTCTTGCATAGCCAAAACCCAATCTGGATCTAGAAGTGCATCCTCAACTTTCTTTGGCTCATCTTGAGACAGAAAGCTACTATATAGACATTCTTCTTGAGTTGCTCTTCTAGTTTGGACTTTTGAAGACACATCACCTATAATAAGTTCAAAGGGATGATCTTTAGTCCATTTCCTTGAGGGAGGTAGATTTGCTCTTGAAGAGGTAGCTTCATGATCATGATTGCCTTGATTGGATATTTGTCCTTGAGAAACTCCCCCTGAGTTTGTTGTCCCTAAATGATAACTTCTAGAAGCATTTCTATGACTGTCAACGGTATTACCATTTTGGCTGTCAACGAAACGCTCATTTTGACTGTCAACGAATCCACCATCATGACTGTCAACGAAATGACCATTTGGTCTGCTAGCAGCTATTCTTTTCAATCTTAATGCAGCAATTTCATCTTCACTGCTGCTTTCATCTGTGCTACATACAACAACTTTAGGCTGTTTCTCAGTAGCCTTAACATGATTCACTTGATCTCCTTCCTCATTTTCAAAAGAAAGACTTTCATGGAAACCTTCATCACAGAGACCTTGAATTTTGAGATCATCAAAAACAACATGTACAGATTCCATAACAATGTTGGTTATGAGATTATAGACTCTGTAAGCTTTCCCTGCTGCATATCCCACAAATATTGCTTCATCTGCCTTTGCTTCAAATTTCCCCAAATGCTCAGCTTGATTTCTCAGAACAAAGCACTTGCATCCAAAGACATGAAGAAAATCCAATAGTGGCTTCTTTCTTTTGAGTAGCTGATAAGGGGTCATTCCTTTGGCCTGATTAATCAAAGAAATATTTTGAGTGAAGCAAGTTGTATTAACTGCCTCAGCCCAAAAATAAGTTGGTAACTTTGATTCATCTAGCATTGTCCTTGCAGCTTCAATGAGTGTTCTGTTTTTCCTTTCAACCACACCATTTTGCTGTGGTGTCCTTGCTGCTGAAAACTCATGCAAAATACCATTTTCTTCACAGAACACCTTCATGATTGAATTCTTGAATTCTGTCCCATTGTCACTCCTAATCCTTCTTACTTTCAAGTCAGGATGATTGTTTACCATCTTGATGTGATTGATAATGATTTCACTTGCCTCATCTTTGGAGTGCAAAAAGAAAGTCCATGTAAATCTTGAAAAATCATCAACAATCACAAGACAGTATTTCTTCTTTGAAATAGACATGACATTTACAGGGCCAAACAAATCCATATGAAGCAACTCAAGCTGATGGACAATTGATGACTCTGTCTTGCTTTTGAATGATGCCTTCTTTTGTTTCCCTTTTTGACAGGCATCACACAAACCATCCTTGGAAAACTCCACTTGTGGAATTCCTTTAGCAAGATCTTTCCTCACCAAATCATTCATAACTTTAAAATTCAGATGAGATAATTTCTTGTGCCATAGCCAACTTTCATCCTTGCTTGCCTTGCTGAAAAGACAAGTGATGGTGTCTGGACTTGTGCTACTAAAGTCAGCAATGTACACATTCCCTCTTCTGAATCCAGTCATTACCACATTGTTGTTTCCTCCTTTAGAAACAACACAGGCTTCTTTAGAAAAAGTAACTAAAAATCCTTTGTCACAAAGTTGGCCGATACTAAGCAAATTGTGCTTAAGACCATCCACCAATGCAACCTCATCTATGATGACATTCTCTTTTGAAATCAAGCCATATCCCTTAGTGTAGCCTTTGCTGTCATCTCCAAAAGCAATACAAGGGTCAGCTCTTTCCTGAAACTCTGTGAGCAGGGTAGAATCACCAGTCATGTGTCTTGAACAACCACTATCCAAGTACCAAAGATTCCTTTTGTCTCCCTGCACACAATAAAACCAAATCAAGTTGATTTTGGTACCCAAGTTTCCTTGGGGCCTGTTTTGTTAGCCTTTGCTTTTCCTTTAATATCATTTTTCACCTTGGGCTCAGATTGATTTAAATCAATCTTTACCCTTGGTGTTGATTTCTGAGAGTTGCTCACATTTTCATTCATAGCATGCATAGTTGGTGGAACAAACATGTTATTCATATTCCATGGCATTTGTGGCACATTAAACATATTCATGTATGGATTAGGCACAAACGACATGCTAGCATATGGATTTTGAAATTGTGCATATGGAGCAAACATGTTAGGCATAACAGGCATTGTAGGCATAGAACTATTCATTGCATGCTTGGGAATTTTCACTTTAACAGCTTTCTTAACAGATTTGCAGTTAGTAGATAAATGACTGACACTTCCACAATTGACACATGTCTTTCTAGGAGCATATTTATCAGGTGTGTAATTGTTGTGTTTGTTAATCCCTACTTTGCCATTCCTGTTATTCTTTTTATTTCCCTTAGACTCAACTTGAACATTCTCTAACTTATCTTTCAATTGCTTGTTGGACAAGTGACCTACATTAGCTCTCTCAACAGGCTTCTCAACTTTCTTTGATTTACTAGACTCACCTTGAACAAAGTTCTTGGTGACAGGACCATACTTATTATTAAGTCTAGTGAGTTCATCTTTTCTTTTCTCTGTCAACGGAACAGCCTGATCGGTTGATGGTTCATCTGTCAACGAAACATTGCATTCCGTTGACATATCAACCTTCAACAAATGATCATTGTTGTTTGTTGACTCTGTTTCTGATTCTAAGGTTTCACCAACATACCCTAACTTCTCTTTGTTCTTTTTCCATGATTGCTCACAGAAAGATTCCATACCTTGAACATTAATGATGTTGGTGGCAACATTCCTGGCATCTTTCCATTTTGCAATCACACTTTGTTCTATCTCAAGTTGTGTTTTAAGAATTTCTTCCCTTTGTAACACGTTCTCAAGTTCCTTCTTAGCATCCCTACTAACACATCTCATTTTTTCAAATTCAATGAGCTGTGCTTCTAACATTGCATTCCTATCACTTAAGAGCAAATTAGTCTCTTTTATTCTTGAATTCTCTTTGGTAAGTGATTTAAGAGTAACACGCAAATTATATAGTACAGTAGACATTTCATTTATTGCACTATCGCATTCCTCTTTAGAAAGCTCAGAAAGATTAGTAATTGTTACCTGGTTGCTTGAGGAGCTTGCTTCCTGCTCATGATTGTTAGCCATAAGAGCCAAGTTGACATACTCAACATCATTATCAGAATCTTCACCATTACCAGCCCAATCATACTCCTGAGACATGAAAGCCTTTTCTTTTTGCTTGAGAAGTTCAAAGTATTTCTTTTTATAATCAACAGGCTCAAACTTCCTGTTGCCCTTCTCAATCTTGGGCTTTCTGCAGTCTCCAGCAAAGTGACCAAGCATTCCACAATTGAAACATTTAGATTTAGATTTTTCAATCCAGTTACTTTTGTTAGGTTGAAAGTCTCTCCTTGGTGGCCTTGCTTCTGAGTTTCTCTTGAACTTGAACTTAGAGAATTTTCTTGACAGAAAAGCAATGTGTTCACCAATATCATCTAAGTCATCCAAGTTGGCTGGTTCTGATTCTTCCTCTTCTGTCATCTTGCCTTTACCCTTGCTAACATCACTCCTACAACTAGCTCGACTAGTTGTGGCCTTTGCAGCTTCTTCATTGTCATCTTCCAGTTGGTTCACAGATGCAATCAATGCAACAGATCCACCCTTCTTTTGTACCTTTTCAATTTCTTCATCTTGCTCCATTTCCAACTCATATGTCTTCAAGGTTCCATAAAGCCTCTCAAGAGTGTAGTCTTTGTACTCTTGAGTGTTTCTGAGAGAAATAGTCATAGGCTTCCATTCTTTTGGAAGAGCTCTACAAAATTTAAGGTTTGAATCCTTGGTTTGATAGATCCTCCCATACAACTTTAATCCATTCAAAAGCTTCTGAAACCTACTAAACGTGTCATTTAGGGTTTCACCAGCTTTAAAATGAAAATGTTCATATTGTTGTATAAGGAGCTGCATTTTGTTTTCCCTAACTTGCTCAGTTCCTTCACAGAGAGTTCTAACAGTGTCCCATACTTCTTTGGAGGTTGTACAGTTTATGACATTGTCAAACATCTCTTGCTCCAAACCATTAAACAGAATGTTCATGGTTCTTTTATCTTTATGGACTTCTGCAACATCTTCAATAGTCCATTCTGAGACAAGTTTTGGAATTTCCACATCAGGAGCATCATCTGGCAGTCCAACTCTAGATGCAAACTTCATGGGAACGTGTGGACCTTTCTCAATGCAGTCTACATATCTCTCATCCATAGACATGAGATGTAAATGCATCTTTACTTTCCAGTGAAAGTAATTGTCCTTATCAAGAACTGGTATCTTTACTCCTGCATCCTTCTTCACCATGGTTAATGTTTTGGTCTTGATCTTTAAACTTCTTGTATGTTAGAAGCTCGCTCTGATACCAATTGTTAATCCCAAATGACCTAACAGAATTGTAGAAGGGGGGGGGGGGGGTTGAATACAATTCTTGATATTTCTTAAACTTAAAACAACTTACAAATAAAAACTGAACTTAAAGTAAAAATCACAAGCACATAAATAATTTCAGTTGGATTGTTTGATGATCCAACTGAAGTGATTTTTATTGCGGAAATAATTTGTGATACAAAATGTACACAGCTGCTCAGTTACAAGATTGTAGAGAAGTATGCTCTCAAAGATAGCTAATACAAACTATTTGTTTTTCTTCTCTTATCTTTAAAGTAACTGCTACACTTGGTTATAAATACCCAAGTTTACAATTCTACGTTTGGCTAAACTAAAGAACAATAGTAGTAACCATCAGTAGCTTGCTTTTCATTCCTTTTGTCCAATGGTCCTTGGAGATCTTTGATTTTGTCTTCATGCTTATTTTAATCATTCCCAAGAGCCTTATTGGAAATTGGAATGTTTCCTTATTTCCAGTAACCATTTTGATGGCTTCCAATGCAAAGTACACTTCCATATCTCCTTTAGATCTGTTCAGTAAACTGTCACTATCACTTTGTCAACTGTTCAAAAAGCAATAGTGATTCGTTGATAGCAGGGAGATGTGTTTCGTTGATAGCTTTATTCTTCATTCCGTTGATGGTGTTTCCTTCGTTTCGTTGATGGTGTTTCCCTCGTTTCGTTGATGGGTAAACTCCATACCGTTGACATAGTGATCTTCATACCGTTGACATGTCTTCACTTAGGCAAAATTACAAGGCATAATATATTTACAATTAACCAACCTATTTTGCCTATCTAGTACTTAGTCAACATGACTTAGAAAACCTATCTAATACATACAACAGAATGCATATCAAACTGTGAAGTATTGTACAGTGCAATTGCTACATTACTCATTTCGTTGATGAGCTTCCTGTCAACGGAATGCTGCAAAGCATGCCATTTCGTTGACAGCTACAAAATGACTTAATACAAAATCTACTAAGTGTTTTTATAATTATCATCAAGAACAACATATTCCTAACAGTCAGCAAAGTCAAAGATGCCTAGATCGTGAAGTCCTCAAAATGACTTATGTCGCATAGTCCTCAAATGACTTATGTCGCGTAGTCCTCTAATGACTTATGTCGTGTAGTCCTCAAATGACTTATGTCGCATAGTCCTAAAATGACCTATGTCGCAAAGTCCTCAAAGGTCATACCGCATAGTCTTCACAAGGGACATCGTGAAGTCTGGGATGAAGAGGAGTTCACGATATCAACACTTAGCCGTTTACAACAAGACAAATCAAGGTACAGAATCAAGAATCAAAAGAGACAAATACTGAAGCATTTGTTCTGGCATGGTGGTCCAAAGAACATATGGCAAATCTACAGCTAAACTTGGAGAGAAAGATAAGAGACAAGCAGCTTAAGAAACGGGAAAGACTCCGAAAATCAGGTGGTCCTTCCTAACACAGTTAACCTCTTATGGCAGGACAAGTTGGATTTTCAGCTAGGGGTAACTGTGTAAATAGTGGTGTGCATAGTTTGTATAGGTGAATATATATATCAAGCACACACTACGCCATAAGTGGGATTCAGCAACACCTAAAAAAGTGTGGTTATAGCCCAAAAAACTGTTGGTAAAAGGAAAAAAACAGGCTATGGCTACACTTTGACCAAATTTGAGGGTGTTTGAAAAATGGCTGCTACCATAGGGGTCTACGCCAACACTTTTGTAGTTTTTGGTAACACGGGAGAAATGTGTAGGCGTAGACCCCTACGCCAACACTTTTTATTTCTGTGGCTACATATTATTAGTTGTTGCTATAGATCTATGCCAACACAGTTATCTTTGTAGTAACACTACTAATAGTATTGCTATAGACCTATGCCAACACATTTTCAGTACTACTGTAACACCAAATTATGAAACACTTAGATGTTTTTACCAACACCCTTACCACTATGCCTACACTTTTTCTTAAACATATTTAGATTTTGTGCCAACACTTTATTATACTTTTGCCAACACATAAAGACTAAATACTTTGGAGTCAATGGTTACACTTTGCATGCTTTTTACCAACACTTTAAATACAGAATAGCAACATATGACATTGAAATATAGAACTTCCCATTCAAAATATTACCAAACATTCAAATACATAAACAGGCTGTCAAGAAGCCATTTCAATACATAAAAAACCATCCAAAATAACATCCAAAACCTAACTAAAAAACCATTCCAATCAATCATCCATCTACTACATAAACCAAACCAACATCCAAAACCTAACTAAAATACCACAAAATAGCTAAACAGCCAATACGATCATTATTTGCTCATACGATCATTATTGCTCTCTCTGCCATCTCGGCAGCGTCCCGTGCTTCCATCTTCTTCCATTCTGAGAATAACTCAGGAGTCATGGGGAGTCATGGGAGTTGAAGTAATTACTTTAGCATGCTGAAATTGAAAAATCAATCTTGTCAGAAATCATCAAATGGGAATATCGAGAAAAAAGATTCTTCCTCAATCTTTAGTTGATGTGATAAATATGGAATATTATAAGAATATTATAGGGATGCAGATAAAATGTAAATGAATATCAAATCATCATTAACAAGTCAAAATAACCTGGTTTTCAATATCTTCTGATATTTTCTCCACCTCTTCCTCTAACAGGGCCTTCATTTGAGATTTTAATATATAACCTGGCGGAAGTGCATGCCTGTAATGGTTGCGGCACAACAAAGGTAGGTGTGTAGTTATTACAAGTTAGTTTCCTGATTACATACAGTTAACACTATCACGCAAGACACAACTAGCAAGCAAAGAGACTATATTATAAGTACATACAAAAAGGTTAACTATCAAGATCTGTGACATAGATAAGGCCCAGAAGGGTGTTCACACTAGAGTCTTCAGACGTAAAAAATTGGAATTTAAATTTATTTAGATATTATACTCAGATGGGTGGTTTGGGTAGAAAATTAGACACTATTTTCAAATTTGTGATGTGCATGCGAATTAAAGTATACAGAAAATGAGAAATGACTTCACTTTATTAACTTTTCCTCTTTAAAGTTTAGACTAATGATACGGAGGAGAGTAGAATAATAATAAATCAGAATATGCAACAATAGACATGCATGCAAAAATAATATTTGAATATTCTGGTGGATTACCACATTTCTGCTTAATGCCTCAGTTTCGGCAACAACTTCTTTGTATATGTGTGATCTTTTTTCCTCCAATTTCAAAGCATTTTCTGCAGCTTTAAGAAAAGTCCCTACAACCAAATCACAATTTCAAAGCACTTTAATTCGCCTTTCTGGAGCATGGACCTTATTGACAGAACTTCCATGTTCTGCGACCACAGAATACAGACTGACTTGGACACTGTTGATATCTAGACACTGTTGATATCTAGAGAAAACAATAAGGAAAGGGAACACATTTTACCATTTTCAGTCAAAACCATAGTAGGATTTCTGTATCGTTCTTTAACATACATAAGTGACTTGTACATACCCCATGGTACTTCATAGAGCCAATCTAAATGTGCCTGCAAATTGTGAAATTTTAAAGCTTAAACGAGTAATTAACAGGAGAAATGAAATTAGTCAGCCAAATCATGAGGGCAGAGCAGCATAATTGAGATATTACATTTTACGCACAAAAAAAGGGTGAAGGAACAGAAAAACTTACAAACAAATGTAACTTGCCAATCATCCTGGTATCCATGTGGCATTGAACTATTGACTACTGGGTGCTGGATGTAGTTAGCAGTGTACTGGTTTATGCCCAAAAAATCTATAGAACCTGTAACCATCTTAACCTCTTCCTCACTGAACTTTGGTAGCTTGTCTTTAACTACATTCTGCATGGTTTTCGGATACTCTCCGTATACCATATGATGAAGGTACCTGCAGAAACATCAAAACTATCTTCATTTGTCTTTGGAAAAAAGTACATACAAATTTTGAATGTTAATTTTAAGAACGAGGGCTCATACCATCCAAGATGAAAGTCTCTTGCTCTTTGAGCTGCATATTCATCAGTTAATCCTCGTGTAAGAGGTTCATACCAAACGAAATCCAACACAATTCCAATCCTTCCTTCCTGTGTTTTCTGGAAACAGTTGCGTTTAAGTCAGTATAGGATCTCATTATTGCAATTAAGATATATGCAAACTAATTTTGCACCACAGATCTTACTTGATACATCTCACGATATCTTTGAACTGCAGAAGCATGACACAAAATTGTATTATGAGTTACAATGTAAGGCTCCATCCCAGAATTCCCAACCAGGCAGTTGCCATATGGTTTAGTGCATCTTTGTGGAGGGAAGTTACCATCATCAAATCCACGAGCAGCAACCACTCTAAGTTCATTAAATGTAAACCAGTTTTTAACTCGGTCTCCATACATCTGGAAACAGAAGTCTGCATATAGGTTGCAAGGAAAAGTCTGCTAATTTGAAAGGTTCATATATTAATGCATTTTTTCACAAAGGAACAAGTAGCTAGCAACACCGTTTATGGAACTTTCAGAGAATATTTTAACAAAAATCGTAGTAATTTCTGTTGTAATTTTACTTATACTTTTAATAATCACAGTAAAATAATTGAACTTATAAACTCTGTTACAAGTTGGATATCATATCATAATAGGAAGAAAGAACAACATACAAAAACATGTCCCAACCACAATCACAAACACAAACAAAAACAAAAAATCATGTCTCGACCACAATCACAGACACAGAACATAATCTATAATTACTTCATACCATCTAAACATAAATTGGAACCATGCACTAGAAATATATTATAACATAATATACAGAATTGAAACATATTATAAGCATAATATAAGCATAACATACAAAAAATACAAACAAATGAACATTCTTAATCAAAGCCCCAATCATAAAAACTTGTACATTTAAAGAAGAAGACCTGAAGAAGACTGTAAGAAGAAGACCAGAAGAACACTAATTGAAGAACCCTGATTGTTTGTAATTGCAAATGAAGCCCTAATTGGTTGTTAAAAACCCATAGAAAACCCTAATTGCTTGTGAAGAACCCGTAGAGAACCCTAATTGCTTCTATAGAATCCGTTAAGAAGAGAGAGATGGGGGAGAGACTTGAGAGAGATGGGGGAGAGAGTTGAGACAGAGATGAGAGAGAGTTGAGATGTGTGAAAATAATTGAGAGTGAAAATACTTGACCCGCCTAATAGAGATGTGAAAATATTTGGGCAAACCCGCCTAATTAATTGAGTGAATATTTGAACAAAACAATTGACCCGCCTGATAAATATTCAGCCTGCCTATTTTTTCACTTAGCAGTTGTAACACTTTTTTAAAGACTAATGGCTACATCAACTTTGGCGTTAGCATAGATATTGAATAATGTTTATCGTAACACTGATTTATAGCAATGTTAACATCAAAAAAAAAGTGTAGGCGTAGATCAATTTTAAAGTATATATGGTTACACTTTTGCTTTTTACTGTGAAAAAAGCGTAGCTATTGCCCACATATGGCGTAGTGACACACCACTGTAAGCTGTAAGAGAGAAACACATAGTTTTATCTTAAGCACTCTTTTCTCTGTAAGCAAAAACAAGTTACAAACTGTTCTTGTTTAGAAGCCAGAAATTCCGTTGTGAATTTCCGGAAAGCTGTAGTATTTAATTTACTCAATACAAAGTAGATTAAAGTGATTGTGTGTGTTGTTTATATTCCGCATATTACATAGCATAATCATATACAGTTTATCTTGTGTTTCAAGAATCGAAAAACATCAAACTATCCATTCACCCCCCTCTGTCTAGTTTCTAGTGGTATTCATTTCTAACAGTTTTGATTAATTCTATTTAATTTAGTGATAATTAGATTTAAGTATTATGATTGTTTTTCGATCCATAGATTTACTTTATATTCAAATCCTTATAAAAGAAAGACCAAATATTTTCCAAAAAGAGTTTCAGTTTTATTACGTGTTATGTGACTTATGTATTTTGTTGTGGAGTCGTGAATGTGTTTAGATAGTATACTGAGTTGAGTATGTTATTTTATAAATTGTGAATTTAGATTGATTCAGTTAACTTATATAAGTAAAGTTAGTTGTAAATTAATTCTTGATTGTTGATATTAGTTTAAAAACGGGTGGTTTAGTATATAAATAGAGGAAGTGCTGCCGAATTTCCGACAGAACTATTAAATGAATATTATTTGGTAAATGTATATGATATGATAAGTTATTTAAAATGCATCAGTGAATGAAATGTGTTTATATGTTAAATGTACAACTAGTAATTTGTATAGTTATATGAGTTGTCAGTTTATCTATGTGCTATATGTTACGTGAAGTATATGAAATTATGTGAATTAGATGATGGACGTGCTTTGTGATAAATGTGAACGTGATTGCTTATTTTTAAATAGAGTTATTGCAAGTCAAGACATGATTATGTTCTTATATGTTTTCTGTAAGTTGAAGCAAAATTATTTTCTTATAAGTAACTGCAAGTCTATGCAAAACTATTTCTTATATGTTACTGCAAGTCGAAGCAGATTATTTGAGTATTAAATAAGTTATGGATTTAATTGTGAATTGTGTGGGTGATTGAATTAGTACATTTGGTATTTTGAAAGCAGGGCAATGTCCACTTTACGAATAGGTCATGCCCAATTTTCTGCAGAATATATATATGTGCTTAAGTTTATAAATAGTTATATTATGTAAAAGTATAGTGCAAAGGCTAAAGTATATCTTATATTTAACTAGTGAATAGTTGGGCGGGCACGATCTCGATAGTGCAGACTCGTAGCAACCGCACATGTGATGGAACCAAGAGTTATCAGAATAGAGAATTGTGATGACATAAGATAGAAGAAGATGAGAATCATAGTACTTCGGCTTTACGTAATATCGAAGGACCAAAGGCAAGTTTACTAACTTGTACTCTTTTGTTCAGAGTATCGTATCAAGATTCCTGTTTTCAATCCTTAAATTAATTATTGTTTCATAACCAGATTCTTTTATTATCCTGAGATTGAGATAACCTATTGTTCTTGATTTGACGAATTCTATTTCATTTCCTAACTTATACCTTGCAGTACCTTGTATTGTCATATTTTACCTTGATTCCTTGTGATGGGAAATTTAATTCTTATGAAGTTGTTTTACCCTAATCCAGTTGATAAACTTAATCAGACAGTTGAAAGTAATAGTTTGAATTATCGAGGTAGTCGATTGTTCCGACACCTAACTCCCAGTATTAAGTTTGAATTGGAAGTTTTAATTAAAATGAAATGTTTTAAGGACTGCAGACGCCAGTCAGAGTATCAGTATTATGTAGGCCAAAGTGGCCTTGGATCTAGTTCAGTATTTGGACATACCGTGGGTATGGTCCAGAGTTTTAGTGTGACTGATCATCCACTATAACTCAGTGCGTCAGTAAAAATCCAATTCTAACTTACAGTTGATATTGATTATCATTATTGTTCATTGTTGCCAGTTAAGTTATTTCTTTTCATATGTTGCCATTTTCTTGGCCAGCTGAGTTCATTTTTACATATTGCTATTATTGCACCATTATTCTATCCCAGTTGAGTTAACTTCTTTTCAAATATTGTTGCATCATTATTTGATCTTGTGCAGTACTATATACTTGCTGAGCTTCTTTTGCTCACTCTTGCTTGTTTTACCTTTTAACCCTCCAGTGAAAAGGTAGATTGCCAGTATTTAATTGCATAACTATGGAGCGGAAAGAGTCAAGATGACGTTGGGAAGATGAGTTGATGTAGAGCATTTGGATCTAGTGTAAGGGTATTGTATATAGTTGATTTCTAGTAAATATTATATTGTATAAATTTAGTTTTTGCCTGGTATACTTCACATCGAAGTTATACCAGTGTTATAGATTTATGTAAAGAGATTGTTTTAAAAAGGAAGTTAAAGTTTAATAAAGTTTGGATTCTTGTTTCTAGCACTATAGCCTAAAAGATTCTTGGTAGAGTTGGGGTCGTAGATGTTATATTTGTTTTGGTTTTATATTTAGCAGGTGATTTTATTTGAGATTTCAGGTGACGACCAAATTCCCTGACCCTGGGATTTGGGGGCGTCACAACACCCGCTGATTTGTCAATAATAATTGAAGGTTGCTTTGCACGTGCCTCTTCTGCGGTCTTGGCTCTAATTATTTCTTTATTCTTTTCAAGCTCAATCTTTCGTCCAGACACTGAAAAGAAAGCCACAAAAACATATCAGTAATGTCAAAAGTTAGTGAATTAGTGAGAATATATAACTTGATGCAAGGAAATAAAGACAAGTAAGGAATGCATGGAAGATAAAGGTAAAAAAAAACATGTAAATTTAATGTATGTGCGAATGACTCTTTTTACCATGGATTCTAAGTAAGTGACATTCGTCCACATCTTGGAATTTTGTCAAGATATCATCTTCCGTCCAATTCTCAAGGAGTTTGGCATATTCAGCTTTCTCAAAGTCATTAAGGGTTTTGTTAGATATAATTGCTGATGTTTGTTTATCAGTGTTTAAAGTATCAGGATACTATCAGCGTTTAGCTGGAAGACTGGTCAGAGTTTGTTAAACTCTAACAGTCAGAGTTTGCTTAGCAGTCGGTGTCATTCAATGAAGATTCTAGAAGCGATATTCTTTGAAGATGGAAAGAAGCAAAGAGATATCGAGATGACTAAGGAAACGGAACAGAAGACAGAAGCAATTTTAGATTGATATTAATTGTATAGCTGATTTATAGGAATATCAATTAGAAGATTGTATGTAGCTGTGTACTATATAAACACAGATAGGTTAACCCTAAAAGGGATGCGAATACGTGAATTATCATTCTTGTAACCTAGCAGCTCTCTGTGATATTTTACATCACTGAGAGAGGAGTTATTAATTCCATACAGTTTATTGTTCGTATACAGTGTTCTTATTGTTATTCTTATACGTATACTTGATTATATATTGTGTATTCGGCCTAACAATTGGTATCAGAGCCTAGGTTGTTTAATATATACAGTTTTTGATCTAAACACAAGTATAATCATGGCTGAAAATAGTCAAGCAGGTTCTAAACCTGAGAAGGTTCAACCAACTTCTGTGAGTCGATATGAGACGATTAGGGTTCCAATTCTCAGACCAGTGGAATATCCAATATGGAAGGTAAAGATGACCATGTTTCTGGAATCCACAGATCCAGAATACCTTGATAGAATCAATGATGGTCCTCATATGCCAACTAAACTGTCTCCTGTTGTTGCTGGTCAAGAACAAAAGACTGTTCCAAAGGAAAAGAAAGATTTGACTCCTGAAGATATCTCATCGATTGCAAAGGATGCAAAAGTTAGACATCTTCTCCATAGTGCTTTAGATACTGTCATGTCTAACAGAGTTATTGGCTGCAAAACTGCCAAAGAAATTTGGGATGCTTTAGAAGTCAGGTGTCAAAGAACAAGTGCTATAAAGAAGAACAGAAAGACTATTCTTACACAGGAGTATGAACACTTTGACTCGAGATCTGATGAAACTTTGACTGAGACATATGACAGATTCTGTAAACTGTTGAATGATTTGTCTCTAGTTGATAAAGAATACGATCTTGAAGAGTCAAATCTCAAGTTTCTACTATCTCTACCTGAAAGATGGGATTTAAAGGCAACAACAATAAGAGATAATTATGATCTTGAAGAAACAGATCTCGATGAAATCTATGGTTTGCTTAAAACTCATGAACTTGAGATAGAACAAAGAAACAAAAGATCTGGAAAGAAGACAAAGTCTGTTGCTCTCAAAGTTGAAGAAAAACCTCTTAAGAAAGAAACATCAAAGAAGAAAGCTAAGGGAAAGGCTTTAGTCATAAACTCTGAAAGTGAGTCATCAAACTCTGATGATGACTCAAACACTGATGAATCATCTGAATCCGAGGATGATGAAGAAAAGATGATGCAAATGGCTGCTTTGATGGTGAAGACCTTCAAAAAGATGGGTTTCAAGAACTTCAAGAAAGGAAAAAGATTCTCTAGGAGAGATTCAAACTCTGAAAGGAAGAGTTTCAGAAAGTCTGAAGGAAGGGATATCAAATCTGGGAAAAGAGACAAGTCTGAGATCCAGTGCTACAAGTGTAAAGAGATGGGTCACTATGCTCCAGAATGCAAGAAAGGAAAATCTGAAAAAGCACTCATCACAAAAGGAAGAGACTGGGCAGACACTTCAGATTCAGATGAAGGAGTCAACTATGCTCTCATGGCAACTGTTGAAGATGAATCTGAAAACAAGGTACCCCTAAAAACTTATGCTTATGATATTGATAATATATCTGAATTGAGAATTTATCTTAAAAGCATACATGTTAGTTATAGAGATCAGACTTTAGAAAATGAGAGAATTAAATCTGAGAATCTAAAGCTTAAAGAAAGAAAGAAATTTCTTGAAGAAGAACTTGTTCACATGCAACAAGTTCAAAAGGAAAGAGATGATGCTGTTTATGTTGAACATGAGTTGCTTAAGAGATTTAGGCAACTAGAATCTGAACTGGAAAAAGAGAGGAAAATAATTAAAACCTGGACAAACTCTGGAAAAGACACACATCAAGTGTTTCAAACAGACGCAGTTGGGTTAGGTTACTGTGAGGAAGATGAACTTATGTAATCAAAGATAAAGTTAAAGTTAAAACACATCTTCCACCTATGAAATTTGTTCCTGAATCCAGTAAGATAAACTCTGTACTTGAAAAAGAAACGGTTAAGAGAGAACCAGTAAAAACTTGTGTTAAACAGGTTAATGTTGGTTTAATGACAGAGAAACAATTCAAGTATAAGCTCAAAGAGGTAAAGTCTGTTGAGAAACAGAAAGTGACCAGGAAAAACAGAAATGGAAAAGTAGGCATTAATAAAAGCAATAATCATTTGCCTATTTCTGATGCTCCTAGAAAAACATGTCATAATTGTGGTAGTACTAACCATCTTGCAAGTTTCTGCAGGAAAAACAAAGACATTAATTCTTTACCCTCCAAGTCTGGAGTTTAGAATGATTATGTTAGGGTTAGACCACAGACTTTATGCACTCATTGTGGGAGTACTTGGCATTCTATTTATACTTGCAAGAATTATCATGCTATTTATCATAACTATTATGAGTTAAATCCTAATTTGAAATGGGTTAAAGTTGATTCTGCAAGTGTAAACTCTGATACTGTTAGCTTAAACTCTGTTGATAAGAATTCCGCTGCAAAAGCTAACAATGTTAAGAAAGCCAAAGGATCCAAGCAAGTCTGGATCCTTAAAACTAACTCTCAATAATTGTTTGTGATTACAGGGCATGAGGGAAAGTACCCTAGTCTTGGACAGTGGATGTTCAGGACACATGACTGGAAATAAAGCCCTGCTATCAGATTATGAGGAGAAGGCTGGCCCAAAAGTTTCCTATGGATATGGCAACATAGGAAGTACTCTGGGATATGGCAATATCAATCTTGGAAGTGTCAGCATCATGAATGTAGCTCTAGTTCCAGGAGTCAAGCATGACTTGCTATCTGTGAGTCAAATCTGTGACAGAGGTTATCATGTAGATTTTCAACCTGAATACTGTGAGGTTATTAGCGAATCTACAGGGAAAGTTGTTCTAGTTGGACACAGACAGAATAATATTTATGAAGCAAGTTTGGTAACAAATTCTGAAGGAAAAGCTGTGTGTCTGTCTGCAAAAATGTCTAATGAAGAGAGCTGGAAATGGCATAAAAAGCTCTCTCATCTAAATCTGAACAACATCAATGAGCTAATTCGAAAAGATCTTGTAAGGGGACTTCCAAAATCGATACTCAGCTTAGATGGTCTGTGTGACTCCTGTCAAAAGGCCAAGCAAAGGAAGTCATCTTTCAAGAGTAAGTCTGAATCTTCAGTTGTGAATCCTTATCATCTTCTTCATGTTGATCTATTTGGTCCAGTGAATGTAATGTCTCTTGGCAGAAAGAAATATGCTCTAGTCATTGTTGATGAGTACACTAGATACAATTGGGTGTACTATATAGCAAAGAAGGATGAAACTGCCTTAACTCTGATGGAACATGTAAAGCTACTGGACAAAGGATCACAGTATAAAGTGAAAATTATCAGGAGTGATAATGGTACTGAATTCAGAAATACAAAAATGGAAGAATTTTGCAAGGAAAGAGGAGTGAAGCAAGAATTTTCTGCACCAGGGACTCCACAGCAGAATGGTGTAGTTGAAAGAAAGAACAGAACTTTAATCGAAGTTGCCAGAACAATGCTTGATGAAGCAAAATTGCCAACTTATTTCTGGGCAGAAGCTGTTCAAACTGCTTGTTTTACTCAAAATGCTACACTGATCAACAGGCATGGGAAAACACCATATGAGATGGTGAAGAAAAAGAAACCAAACCTGAAATATTTTCATATTTTTGGGTGCAAGTGCTTTGTGTTGAAAACTCATCCTGAACAGTTGACCAAGTTTGATTTAAAAGCTGATGAAGGAATTTTTGTTGGCTATCCATTGTCGACTAAAGCATTCAGAGTTTATAATCTGAGAACTAAAGTGATCATGGAATCTATACATGTGTCATTTGATGACAAGAAAATAACTGGACTTGAAGATGAAGAAAATCATGATCAACTACGCTTTGAAAATGAAGATCTAAACTCTGATGATGTAAACTCTGACGAAGCAAATCCAACAAACTCTGATGAAGCATACTCTGAACCTCTACTGGTAAATACTGAGGAAGTTTCTCTGACAGAACAAAATAGAGAACCAGTTGAGGGGGAGCATGAAGATACTTCAGCAACATCTCAAAATGATGACTCACATTCTGAAAGTGAGTCAGCTGAAGAATCTAACACAAACTCTGAAAGTTCAAACACTGAGCAGTCCAATTCAGGGGGAGCCTCAGAGAATGTAGATGGTCAACAAGAAAATCATGAAAGCATGGATCAAGGGGGAGAATCCAATAATGGTGAAAGAAGCCACTTATCTACAGCAAGAAAGTGGACTCAGGCTCATACACCTGATCTGATAATTGGAAATCCATATGCAAGTGTAAAAACAAGAAGTGCTACAGCAAATGAATGTCTGTTTCATGCATTCATATCTCAAACAGAGCCTAAGAAAGTGGATGAAGCTCTTCAAGATGATAACTGGATAACAGCAATGCAGGAGGAATTGAATGAGTTTGAAAGAAATGAAGTATGGACACTTGTACCAAGACCCAAGAATAGGTCTGTTGTTGGTACAAAGTGGGTTTTCAGAAACAAGACTGACAGTGAGGGAGTAATTACAAGGAACAAAGCTAGACTTGTGGCAAAAGGATATTCACAACAGGAAGGAATTGATTATGATGAAACCTTTGCTCCAGTTGCAAGGTTGGAAGCCATAAGAATTTTTCTAGCATATGCTGCTCACAAGAAATTTAAAGTCTTTCAGATGGATGTGAAGAGTGCTTTTCTCAATGGGAAACTTGAAGAAGAAGTGTTTGTTGAACAACCACCAGGGTTTGTGGACCCCAAGTATCCAGACTAGGTCTATAGGCTTGACAAAGCACTATATGGACTAAAGCAGGCACCTAGAGCATGGTATGAAACTCTGGCTCAATTTCTTTTAGAAAGTGGGTTCACTAGAGGTACAATTGATAAAACCTTGTTCTATTTCAATTCTGGTAATGACTTGCTATTAGTTCAAATCTATGTGGATGACATAATTTTTGGGTCTACTAATGATAAACTCTGTAAGAAATTTGCCAAGCTTATGCAGTCCAGGTACCAAATGAGCATGATGGGAGAGCTTAGTTATTTTCTAGGCTTGCAGGTAAAGCAAACAGATGATGGGATCTTTATCAATCAATCAAAATATACCAGAAATCTTCTCAAAAAATTTGGTATGCTTGATAGTTCATCTGCAACAACTCCTATGGCAACTGCAACAAAGCTAGACAAAGACATAGGAGCTTCAGTAGATATGACAAACTACAGAGGCATGATAGGGTCTCTTCTTTATCTGACTGCAAGTAGACCAGATATTATGTATGTAACCTGTCTTTGTGCAAGATTTCAAGCAGATCCCAGAGAGCCTCATCTAACAGCTGTGAAGAGGATTTTCAAATATCTCAAAGGAACCATAACCTTGGGTTTGTGGTATCCTAAAGAATCTGAGTTTAAATTAATTGGTTACTCTGATGCAGACTTTGCAGGCTGTAAGATTGACAGAAAGAGCACTAGTGGAAGTTGTCAATTTCTAGGTGACAGACTAGTTTCTTGGTACAGCAAGAAACAGAAATCAATTTCCACATCCATAGCAGAAGCAGAGTATATTGTTGCTGGTAGCTGTTGTGCACAGATTTTATGGATGAAGAATCAGTTGCTGGATTATGGGTTAAGGTACTCTAAAATACCTATTTTCTGTGATAATCAAAGTGCTATTGCTATGATAGGTAATCCAGTACAACATTCCATGACCAAGCACATCAGCATAAGGTATCACTTTATCAGGGAACATGTGGAGGAAGAAGATATTGAGCTTCATTTTGTGTCTACAGAACAACAGCTTGTAGATATCTTCACTAAGCCTTTGAGTGAAGCTACATTTACAAGACTGGTAAATGAACTAGGAATGATCTCTGGTTTCGACTAGAGATACTGGTTAGACTCAAAATTTACTCTTCTGTGATATGTTGCTCATGTTTCTATGCATATGTTAACTGTTATACAAATCATGTTGATAAACTTTGGAAGTATACTCTGTTGATTAAACTCTGATGTTAAACTCTGATTGTGGTATTGTCTGAAACATAAACACCGATGAAGAAAATAGTATGAAGCATGATTCTCAGTAAGTAATCATGAATCCTTCTGAGTTATATATAATCTGATCTCAAATGTGTGCAGAAAATTAACACAGCATGATACTGTCTCTATATTTATAGCATCTCTTAGTTTATTGGTCCTATACACTGAGTCTGTATTAGCTGTTTGCACTTTCTCTCATAAAGTATATGTGCTAAATGATGTCAGTCTAAACTCTTGTAAATAGCTGCTACTTCACCTCCAAGCAAAAGATGCAAAAACATGCACAAATTCCTTTGAGATCATGTTGTGCCTAGGAAGACCCAGGAACTTATTGTATGAAATAAGGGCTAAAATTTGGAATTTTTGGTGACTAGTGCCAACCACTGATTACTGGAAAAGAAAAGAAAAAAAAATATTTAGTTAGGGGGTGAAAACAAATAAATACATATAAAGGTACAGAGTTTAGATGACATCAGATTTTGTGTTGCATATGAGAATTTGGGCAACCAGTTTTTACTGATTTATTTTGTGGATTTTATGCACTTTGAGATGCTCTCAATATTTACATTCAGTAAACTCTGCTTTTCAAACACGAATAATCACAACTGTGCATTTTGAGAAAAGAAATTATTAATGAAGGAGGAGAATTGATAAACACTGATGAACTATGTACTCTACGCAGAGGTAATTTATTTTTAATCTCTGATGATTAAAATAAATAAAGGTGTTTTAGACATTTCATAATTTTTGAGGACAATTATTTTTGAAAACAGAGAGTATGATTGATAACGGTTTGTTGAGTTTTGAAAATGATGATAAGTGTCTAGAAAATAGCAGTAATTAGTGCCTGTTTTTACTGCGCATGCGTGTTGGAAACTACCACGATTAGTGCTGTCAGTTAATGCATGTGTGACAACTGTCCCACTCTCACACTTCACGAGTAAGCCTGCTGTGTATCTTAATGATTAAAACTCTTCAGTTTTAATTCTTATTTAATCATTAGACACACAACGTTCAAATTTTTACAGACTTACTCTATTCACAGGACATTTTCACATACACATTTTCACAAACACCTTTTCTGCATCAATTTTCAAACAGTTTTCCAAGCATAAACTCTGATCATTTTCTATTCTAATTCAAATGGCAACTACTATGTTTCAATCTATTGGTCTCGAATTTGTACCTAACAACTATGCAGCACCATTATCTACTGAGAACGCACCGAAGGCGTTTCATTTGCTCCAGAATTTTCTTGCTCAGTCAGACATTGGGCAAGCTCTTGTGGAACCAGCAAAGCTGTATGGATCTCAAATCAAAGCTTTCTGGGAGACGGGTGTGTATGATGATGGAGGAGAGTCAGGAACTCCTTCAATTGTTTTCGAATTTGATGAACAAGAGTTTGTGGTCACTCCAACCACTGTTCATGATGCTCTTGGTTTTGAGGATTTCAATGCATACACTATTTCTGTTGGTGATGATGAGCTTCAAAGAATGATGAGGGAGATTGGTTACTCTGGGTCTATGGCAAGGACAGGTAATCTGAAGCGACCGCTCTTAAGGAAGGAATGGAGTTTCTTCTTTGACTGCATCACAAGGGCGTTCGGGAAGAAGTGTAGCAACTGGGATGCTATTCCGATTGACAGTCTGCAAATCGGGTATTCTCTTCTTAATGGAAACAATTTTGATTTTGCTAGACTTGTTTTGAATAACATAGGAGAAAAGATGACAGAGAATAGGAGCGTAGTTTATTTTGCTCGTTTTTGTCAGTTAATATTTTCTACTTGTGTTGATGGGGTTGAGAATGTTGAGGATGATGTAATTCCCTCATTTAGATTGCATAAAAGAATATTCTCTGATTTGACGAATAAGGATATTAAGAAAGGAAATGTTGGTGAATTGTTGCTTCCAGGTTCAGTCCAACAATTTTCACAACCTCAACCAGAGTCTGAACAAACTTTAAACACTGAACCTCTTTCAACTATTTCTCCAAAACCAAAGGCTGGCGGAAGAACAAAGCATAGGGCTTTTAAGGCTGTCAAGGGTGCTAAACCTTCAAATGCTAATGATTTACCAAATTCTATTGGTACTTCAAGGAAAAAAAAGAGGGCAAATAGACCTACTTCTGATGAGAATAGGGCTTCTGATGAAACTGAGTCTATTCACACCAAGAAAAGGAAGCTGGTTGCTGCTTATCTATTTGATGGATTGATTCCAGATGCTACAACTGTTGTAGCTCCAGAGGTTGTTATTGAAGATATTTCTGAAAATGCTATTGTGCCTGAAGAAGCCAGAGCAAATACTGGTGATAATGCTGCTTTCAATGATGATTTTCTTGAACCTATTCTGGAGATGGACATTGAAGAGAATATTGAAGCACATCCTACTGCAACTCTTGAAGAGTTTGGCAGTGTTGGTGATACTGAGGATGTGGCAGTTGATCAGCCTACAGTCATTATTGATGAATCTATGGCTTCTCATACAGAGATTTTCTCTGTTACTCACCAGGGTGTTGACAAGGGTGAGGAGGTTGAACAAACGTTTAAGGCTGCTGAAAATGTTATTTATACTGCTGAAGAGCCTATTGCTGAAATTGTGGCAAAGAATGTTGTTGAGGCTGCTCAAGCTACTGAGATAATAAATGAGCAATTAAACTATGAACATCCAGAAAATGAAGTTTTTGTTCAAGACAATGTTGATGAGAATGTATCTAATTCTCATGGTGCAAACTCTTTGGCAAAATCTGATGATACAAAGTCTGAGGATGCAGCTGATTCTATATCTTCTATTAGGGTTTCTGGTCAACAAAATCCTAAGGTGACTAATGTTGGTGGTTCTTCTCATCATGCTGCTGAAGCTCATTATCAAAATATGTACTTTAACAACTGGTCTAGTCATGAATGCATCTTTCCTGAACAGGGGGCAGCTGACTTTGTGGCTAAGAGTGCAGCTTCTATTACAAATCCTGAGCTTCTTGCACATCTCAAAGCTACTATTGTCCAAGTCAAATATCTTAATAATCGTTTTGATGACACTCATAAAGTTGTTATTGGGTTGAGAAATGATATTGCTGCTAGGGAGCTAACTCTGAAGCAAGAAAAAATTTCCTTATCTAGAGATCAGGATGCTCTAAGAACCAGGTTGAGCAAAGTTGAAGAAAATCAAACTGTCATGTCTGACAAGCTTGATACAATTGCTGCTTCATTAGAGTTGCTCACTTCTGTATTGATTCCAGATGATGTCAAAAAGGGGGAGAGAGTTTCTAAGGACAAATGCAAGAAATCTCAAACTCTGAGTAGACAGGATGATAATACTGATGATGGTGCAAAAGAAAGAGAGTTTAGGTCAAAATCAATTCAAGAGCAAGGGAGACTGAGGTCAAACTCTGCTACTGCTAAGACAAACTCTGAGAAAATAAACACTGGTGCTCAATCTTCTTCAAAAGCTAAAAGCTTATTGCTTTCTTCTCAGCCAAATACTGATGAAGATATTGCAGCTCAGTTGTTTCTGGAAGAACATGGTGCAGAGGCAACTATTGAAGATATTGAAGCTGAAGAGAAGATGCTAGCTGAAGAGCATGAAAAGAAGTTGAAGAAAGGAGAATTCAAGAAAGCCAAGAAGGTTTCAAGGCCAAAGGAGAAAGGAATTGTGATTAAAGAAAATGTAAATTCTCAACAGAGTTTACAATATTCAAGAAGGCCTGTTGAAGCTAGTTTAGATAAAGGCAAGGGGAAGTTTGTAGAAGAACAGCAAATACTGAAGAAAGTCCAATCAACCTCTGACATTGCTCAAGTTGATAAATCAATAGAAGCTGAGACAACCACTGATACTACTCAAGTTGTACAGACTCAGCTATCTTCTCAACTCCAAATGACTTTTGGAAAACCAATCACAGTTCAGCATACTCTGATGCCTGGAAATACAAATATTCTTCAAAGCAGAACTATAATGGGTAAAGAATCTAGAGATAAATCTGGACTAGGATCTCATAGAGAAAAGAGGGTGAACAATAGTCCTATGGATCAAACTTCATTAGTTGAACCAGGTGTTGGTGTGACTCAAGAAAATCTTGATACTTTAGAGTCGGTTCAGTTAATTCATCATAGAGGGCTTAAAAAGGATTTTCTGTTATACTTCAAGGCTGATGGCAGAGTATACAGAGTTGGTGAAGCTGACATTGGATTAAAAATGAAGGAAGAGCTGGAGTATGTGCTGTATCTACTGAAAGTCAAAAATCAAAGAACTCATCAAGAAGCTGAGGTATTAAGAAGTAGAATGGTGAAAGCTAGAGCTCTTTGTGGCTTAAAGTCTGCTGGTTCTGAAAGGCATATGCTATAGCCTATTTGTAATTCGAGGATTCTACTCAACTTAAACCAGAATGTAATAAGTAAATATTAGATTAAAGGTCACAGGAATCTCAGAGAGTTTTATCTGTCAAGAGATTGAAGATTAAAGTCATCTACAGACTTGAAGTTATTCTACATTGAAAGAAGTTCAATTTATTGTTCAAGCCTCAGTGAAGTATTCAAGAAAGTGGATTTACTACAGTGACAGAGATTTCCAGTTGGTGACAGAAGAAGTACAGGATTCAGAGTTTAATCAGAGCTAAAGAAAAGAAGCCACAACTTTAAATGTTTTAAAGATGAAGAATTATCATTGAAGTCAGTTATTCATGAACCAGACAGTGCATCGAATGACGACATCAATCAGTGGAATTCAATCATCTATATTCAGTGGTTTTCAGAAGAGGGAAGAATGCTAGTGTTTAAAGATATCTTATTTGATTTATTAATTTAATTTAATTAATAAATTAATTCTATCAGAATTAATTTATTTATTAAATTAATTAGGTTAGTAGTTTAAATTATTTATTAACTTAATTCTATTTAAGAGAATTAATTTAATCTATAATTTAATCTAACTAATTTAAATTAAAAGGATTTTCTGAAAAATGTACTAGTATGACCTGCTTTATTATTTCTAATAATTCGGTAGAACCTAAAGAGATAGGTCATACCGAGCTTTCTCATCAAGGTCATACCGAGTTTATTAGAAATAATAAAGCAGGTCATACTAGTACATTTTTCAGAAAATCCTTTTAATTTAAATTAGTTAGATTAAATTATAGATTAAATTAATTCTCTTAAATAGAATTAAGTTAATAAATAATTTAAACTACTAACCTAATTAATTTAATAAATAAATTAATTCTGATAGAATTAATTTATTAATTAAATTAAATTAATAAATCAAATAAGATATCTTTAAACACTAGCATTCTTCCCTCTTCTGAAAACCACTGAATATAGATGATTGAATTCCACTGATTGATGTCGTCATTCGATGCACTGTCTGGTTCATGAATAACTGACTTCAATGATAATTCTTCATCTTTAAAACATTTAAAGTTGTGGCTTCTTTTCTTTAGCTCTGATTAAACTCTGAATCCTGTACTTCTTCTGTCACCAACTGGAAATCTCTGTCACTGTAGTAAATCCACTTTCTTGAATACTTCACTGAGGCTTGAACAATAAATTGAACTTCTTTCAATGTAGAATAACTTCAAGTCTGTAGATGACTTTAATCTTCAATCTCTTGACAGATAAAACTCTCTGAGATTCCTGTGACCTTTAATCTAATATTTACTTATTACATTCTGGTTTAAGTTGAGTAGAATCCTCGAATTACAAATAGGCTATAGCATATGCCTTTCAATCTCCCCCTATTTGTTTGTTAGAAAATAACAACCAAATACCTAGAGGATCACTCAACTAAAACCAAGAAAAAGATAAGACTCTTAAGCCTAAGTAAATACTAGAAAGTTCTGGATCAAATATGACATTTCCAGATTTCACCAGTAAAGATAAATACAAGACATATGTTCCTCTAGACTGAACATATGATAACATTGAACCTGTCTTGATTTACCTCAGCTCTATACATATAACATTTACAAAACAGAGCTAATTACCTTTACTCCCCAGAAACTCCTCCTTTTCCTTTTATATCTTTTTCAGCTCCCCTTTTACTAGCTTCAACTTCTTCCCCTTAGAAATAGAAACTTCTACCCAAACTTCTGTAGAAACTTGTCTAGAAACTTCAAACTTCTCCCCCTTAGTTGAGGAATTCTCTACAGATTTAACTTTATGAGTATCTGAAGCCAGTAGGAGTTGAGATAGTTGATGGAGTTGTTCTTGGGTAGTAACTTTGTCTTCAAGATTTCCTTGAGCAGTCCCAGCTGATTGTTGACAGAGGTGGAAGAAGAAGACCGTTCAACCACTTGTGCTTGCAAAATTTCTTTATCAGCCTGGGTTTTGAATAGATGTTCCTATAGATCAGCTATGTGAGCTAACTACATTGCAGTGTATGTGTCTGTGTGTGCACTCACTTGAATTTCTCTTGTAAGTGTATCACTCATCTCACGTGCATGTGTTTCACTCAGTGTTTGACTTTTATCACTCAACTTTAGCTGTCTGTTTGCTCCTTTTTGATCAGTACCTGCATTGAAACTCACCCTAGCCTCTTCAAGAGAGGTCAGTGGTGGTGCAATGGGAGTTCGCAAATCCCGATCCTCAATCATGTCTATCAAATCACTTGGATTTGAAATCTGAATTGCTTCAGTGATAGACTGATCAAGTTGCCTTCCACTTTCTCCAGATAAATCTGCGAGTGGAAAATCCCTTAGGGAGCCAGAGATGTTCACTCTGGGAGGGGAGAAAATGATTCTATTAGATTTGGCAAAGAATCAAATTTTCCCTCAGATGCCTATGAAGGCACTTCTACCGTGATAATGGTAGGCACTGTAACCAGTTGCAGGTGCTCTGCTTTCACTGTGTCCTGAGTTTCATCTAATGAAATTGTTTTCTCCCATTGTGAGTAATGAGAGTGTGCTTGACTCAGTACAAAGTGCCATGGCCCTATGGCGAATTTCAATAGATTCATCCTGTTGAGAGAATGTCTCTAGATACAGTTCATTGGCCATTTCAAAGTCCATATCCTATTGAGAGGATACAGATGGGCTGACAGATGCCTCAGTATATGTTGAATTTCTTTAGAGGAGGCAGAGCTGTGGGATCACTCACTGTTTCAATCAAAATACTTCTTTATTTAACAGTTGATTTCTGTTCAGGCTGAGAGTTCAAGAAGGTTGTAGACTCATTGTTTGGCTCTAAGACCTGGGATAGAGATTATGGATCTACATTCCCTTGGTCAACCCTAACAACCACTTGGGTTCAGCAACAGTAAAAGAAGTGGATTGAGAGATAGAAAGTAATACCTGAATTGGATTTGGCACTGAATTTCCAGCTAAGCAAGAGCTAGATCAGAAATAATATATACAATATTTTTACACACACAACTAAGACAAATAGAAAATAAAAGAAAATAAATAATAATAATAAACTAAAATAAAAAATTATAAAAAATATTTACAGGAAACTATTTACATGCAACTAAAGAAGTAAACTGAATTAAAATAAAATGCAGAATAGATTTACATGAAGCTATTTACAGGAGTTAGAAAAACTGAATAGTAAAAACAAAATTACACACCAGTATGACCTTAAGAGAGGTCATATCGAGAAAAACTAATTTACAAACTGAATAATAATGAAAAATAAAATCCAGTATGACCTAAGGATAGGTCATACCGAATTCTATTTGAAACAAAATAGTAACAGCAAAATAAAAAAAAACTAAAACCTGTTTATACAACTAAACAAAAACTGCACAGAATATTTTATAAATCCTAAAACAAATGCATAAAATTAAAAAAATAGCATTAAACTAATATAAACCTGCAGAAAAAATTTAAACAACAGTATTTACAATCTGGAACTAACTTAAATGATTCTTAAATAAATAAATTTTCAATAAAAATAAGTTTCTCTATTTAAGAAATATGAGAAAGATATTTTTAAAGAAAATAAATTATTCAGAATATTTAAATTAACAAGCTTTATACTTTTAGAACAAGAATTGGCAAATTCTATCATTCAATATCAGCAAAAGAAAATGATTTTGAAAGAACAAACATGACAGAGATATTGTTAATCACTAAGACTGTTTAACATACCCAATTTACCAACTAACTTGATAAATGTGGATTTGTCAACAGATTTAGTGAATATATCTGTTGTTTGTTCCTCTGTGGGTACAAAGTGTAACTCCACAGTACCATTCATGACATGCTCTCGGATAAAATGATACCTGATGTCAATATGCTGGGTCTCTTGTGATTATGCCATCTTCATCTAGCTTGTTTCTGAATACCCATTTTGTACCAACTACTTTCTTGTACTTTGGCTTGGGTACCAGCTTCCAGACTTGTTGTTGTTCAATTTGATTGAGTTCATCTTGCATAGCAATCACCCAATCAGGATCACCTAGTGCTTCCTCAATCTTCTTTGGTTTCATTTCAGAAAGAAACCCTGAATAATGATATTCATTTTGAGTAGCACTTCTAGTTCTGACTACAACACCTGGATCACCAATAATCAGCTCAAAAGGATGAGCTCTTTTCCAAACTGTTTATCTTGGAAGATTTGATATTGATGATTCGCCTTGTTCTACATTATGGTGTTGTGAATGACTAGTTGACCTTTCATTTCCTCCCCCTGAGTTGTTGGCAGATTGTCTTGGTGATTTTTCTCCAATGTTAGTGGTATCTCCATTGTTACCAATGTTTCCACCACCATCACTCTCACCATTATCATCATTATCATTGTTATCACCAGCAACAACCTCAGGTGGATTCTTATCATCTGATTCTGAATCTGGCAAGTTATCAAACTTCATTTTCTCAGATGACTCTGCTGTTTGGATATTAGGGAATTAGGTGTCATCAAATGTAACATTGATGTTCTTATTGACTGATAACATTTCTTGATTTCAAACAGGCCATATCCTCAGTTATACCCTTGCTGTTATCTCCAAAGGTAAGCACTGGGCCAGCTTTCTCAACCACATCTGATAGCAGGGCTCTATCTCCGGTCATATGCCTTGAACAACCACTGTCAAGAATCCACATAACACGGTTTACCTGTTTAACTCCCTGCACTACCAGATTGATTAGACCTTCTTCGGAGCCCAAAATTGATTGGGTCCGGCATACTTAAAAAACTGGCCTTTGTCAGGCAAAACAACATTTCTAACTAAGACTACTTCAACCTCTTTCACATAAGAGCGTTTCCATTTATATCCAGCCTTAACACATTTCTGAGTAGGCTTAGGGATAAATGAATCCACTCTAGTCTTAGGAGGACTATTAGTCTTTGTTTTAACATGCTTCTTATTATTAACATGTTGTCGTGGAGCAGTCTTATCTTTAGATACATGCTTTTTATTAAAATAAGCATACATAACATTGAAAGCACAAGACATGCAATTACTCACACCACATGCTTTATGAGAAGAATTAATAGCAGGCATGTTAGTTCTACAGTTGTTTTGATCCAACTTATGGATATCTGATTTAGTCTTTTTAGTTGTAGCAACTTTGACTGGAATATCAGATATACATTTTTTGGACTGTTCAACTTCCAAAGCCATATCTTCTTCACGAATCTCTTCAGCAATGATTATAGAGTATTCATTCATAGGATCTGCTATGGATTCTTTACAGAAGGGTGTTTCAATACCCTTAAGTATATAAGGAACAACCTTTCCTTCTTCTCTGACTCTACAAGGTGTATTAATACCAAGCAATCCAATAGCCTCATTATAATCATAACCTATACTGACATGATTACCAATAGCTTGTTTATTGAAAATTTCTTTAGCCGTTTTACAAGAGTTGTAATAGGCATTAGCTTTGGTTTTAAGCTCACTAATCTGATCTTTGAGAATGGTTTCCAGTTGAATATAACATTTAACCCTATTCTCAAGAAAAGCAATTTTCTCAGTAAGTTCATCCTGATTAACATGCACTAGTTTTAATTCTTTTATTTCATTTTCAAGATTTGTGTTCAAAAGAATTATTCTATCATTTTCAGTGCGTGCACAACTTATGGTGCCACCAAGATGATAAATCATTTCAGCGTCAGTAAGTTTTACCTCAGACATGTCTGGTGAAGATAACATGGAATCAAAGAGTTTGCCTCCTTTTGCCACAAGTGCAAGATTTCCAACTTCTTCATCTTCACTGTCTGTATCATCCCAGCTCTTCCCTTCAGCAACATAAGCCTTCTCAATCTTATTCTTCTTGCTAGAATCAAATGAGTTCCTTGTCACTTGCCTTGGCTTTTTACATTCAGTAGCAAAGTGACCCAACTCATTGCAATTGTAGCATCTGATTGAGCTCCTCTCCACAGTTCCAGTTTTGTAGCCACCCCTTGTGCCACTTGAAGATGAGGAATCACCTCTCTGAAACCTGGGCCTGAACTTAAGATTGGGATTCCTCTTGAATCTAAACTTCCCAAACTTCCTGACTATCAAAGCCAAATCACCATCCTCCAGCTGATCAAGTTCTTCTAAAGAATAGAAGTCACCACCAGATTGATCAATGGATGTTAATCCATATTCAGCATCAATAACATTCATGTTAGAACTGGAAGGTTGAACAGCCTTCACTTCCAGTTTCTGTGGGACTTCAGCAGTCAATTCAGTAGAGGTACCAACAATCTTCCCAGTTCCATACAGCTCCCTCTGTTGAATCTGCTCCAGCTCATAGGTCTTCAGAACACCATACAATCTCTCCAAAGCAATCTCATTCATATCTCTTGCTTCTCTAATTGCAGATATTTTGTGCTCCAAATGAGGTGGAAGTGTAAGAAGGAACTTCTTGTTAATCTCCTTGTTGGTGTAGTGCTTCCCATTGAGATTCAGATCATTGATTAATTTGTTGTATCTCTCAAAAACCTGAGAGATACCCTCACCAGGGTTTGATCTGAAATGCTCATATTGTGAAGTGAGAATTTCCAGCATATTCTCTCTAACTTCCTCTGTCCCCTCATTGATTATCTCTATGGTTTCCCAAATATGTTTGGCAGTATCACAGTTTAGGACATGATTATGCATGATAGGATCAAGACAATCAATAAGGATCAGCTGTAGACAGGAATCCAAGGTAACATCCTCTTTTTCACCAGGAGTGAAATCCTTGGGATCTTTAGGGTACATCCTAGCAGCCCTAGTAACAATGTTACCCTCTTTTAATTCTTCCTCAATAATCATAGGAAGTTTTGGTCCATTCTTCATCACATCAATGTATTTAGGATTTGCAACCTTAAGAAATAGGAGCATTTTCTTCTTCCACATTGGATAATGCTCCTTGCTGAACATTGGGATTTTCACTGTACCCACTTTCTGTGTAGTAGACATCTTTTGAGATTTTTAGGAATAAGATAAAAAAATCAGAGTTTAAAAGAAAAATCTCAAAACAATTGGATCTTTGATTTGTATATCAATCAAAAGGCTCTGATGCCAATTGTTAGGTCCTGATAAGTTTGTAGAAGGGGGGTTGAATACAAACTATACCGTTTTATCGAATTTGTCCTTTTAGAATAAAACTGTTTAGGAACAAATTAATGCGGAATAAAATGAAACAAGATTCAAGTTAAATAAGCTGTATTAAACTTGAAGGGTGTTACAAATGATACTGAATACAAGATTGAATCTCAAATAAATTAAAACAAATCTAGAATAAATTCGACATGAATTTATCTATTTTTGTAATAAAATGATTTAACAATATTTGATAATTTGAGATTCGTTCTAGGGATAAAAATCCGCTAGATAGTCAAAGCAATACAAGTAATCAACTTCTAGTGGTTTGGATTTAACAATACAAACTAGAATTAATTGCTTGAGAAGAAATTAGATCAAAAGGTTTCTTCGTTCTTGCTTGAGAGAAATGGCTGCTGTGTGTTTTTGATTTGATGATGATGTAATACAAGTCTGTTACTTTTTCCTTTTTGGCCACCTTTAAAAAGCAAAAATAATTGCCTTGTATGACCTGCAAAACAAATGCTCGGTAGAACCTTGAATGCCAGTATGACCAAGAGAAAATGTTCGGTATGACCTGCTACACTTTTCACCAACTCTGAATAGAACCTGGAAAGCAACCTGTATGACCTGAGAAATAAGAACTCGGTATGACCTTTAAAAGGAAACATGTATGACCTATTCAAATAGGTCATACCGTGTTTTTACTTTTAATTAAACTAGGTCATACTAGTATTAATAGACAGGTCATACTAGTACTTAAATTACTTTCTTTTAATTAATTTTAGTTGAAATAAATTCTAAATTAAATTAATTCTTTTCTGGAATTAATTTAATAAATAATTCAAACAACTAAATTAATTAATTTAATAAATAAATTAATTCTGAAGGAATTAATTTATTAATTAAATTGATTAATCGTTTAATTAATTAGAAGAGAATAACTTAAAAACAAAGTATCTCTCTCTCTTCTGAACACCACTGAAAATAGATGAATTAATTCCACTGATTGATGTCGTCATTCGATGCACTGTCTGGTTTCATGAATAACTGACTTCAATGAAAATTCATCATCTTTAAACCATTTAAAGCTGTGGCTTCTTTTCTCTAGCTCTGACTGAACTTTGTATCTTGTACTTCTTCCGTCACTAACTGGAAATCTCTGTCACTGTAGTAAATCCACTTCCTTGAATACTTCACTGAGGCTTGATCAATAAATTGAACTTCTTTCAATGTAGAATAACTTCAAGTCTGTAGATGACTTTAATACTCCATTCTCTTGACAGATAAAACTCTCTGAGATTCCTGTGACCTTTAATCTAATATTTACTTATTACATTCTGGTTTAAGTTGAGTAGAATCCTCGAACTACAAATAGGCTATAACATATGCCTTTCAATCTCCCCCTATTTGTTTGTTAGAAAATAACAACCAAATACCTAGAGGATCACTCAACTAAAACCAAGAAAAAGATAAGACTCTTAAGCCTAAGTAAATACTAGAAAGTTCTGGATCAAATATGACATTTCCAGATTTCACCAGTAAAGATAAATACAAGACATATGTTCCTCTAGACTGAACATATGATAACATTGAACCTGTCTTGATTTACCTCAGCTCTATACATATAACATTTACAAAACAGAGCTAATTACCTTTACTCCCCAGAAACTCCTCCTTTTCCTTTTATATCTTTTTCAGCTCCCCTTTTACTAGCTTCAACTTCTTCCCCTTAGAAATAGAAACTTCTACCCAAACTTCTGTAGAAACTTGTCTAGAAACTTCAAACTTGAGCTCGGTATGACCTATCTCTTTAGGTTCTACCGAATTATTCATTAGGTCATATTGAGTCAATTCACAGGTCATACTAAGTATTTTGCTTCAGGTCATACAAAGTGCTTTTTAGGTTCTACCGAGAGTTGGTGGTTTGGCTTAGGTCATACCGGACGTTTTGAGCTAGGTCATACTGACCATACCAGGTTCTACCGAAGTCTGTTTCAGGTCATACTAGGCTTATTTGGTTTAGTATTAATTGTAAGCAGAAGACAAAAGGCAAAGCAGTTGTTGAATTGAAAAGACACAGAAGCATTTACTGAAGAACAAAAGCTCAAGCATTTAATCTTACATCTCTTCAAGAAATTAATTCTAGTTTGTATTGTTAAATCCAAACCACTAGAATTTGATTACTTGTATTGCTTTGACTATCTAGCGGATTTTTATCCCTAGAACGAATCTTAAATTATCAAATCTTGTTAAATCATTTTATTACAAATATAGATAAATTCATGTCGAATTTATTCTAGATTTGTTTTAATTTATTTAAGATTCAATCTTGTACTCAGTATCATTTGTAACACCCTTCAAGTTTAATATATGTTATATTTAACTTGAATCTTGTTTCATTTTTATTCCGCATTAATTTGTTCTAAATTGTTAAATTATTCAAAGAACAAATTTCGATAAAACGGTATAGTTTGTATTCAACCCCCCTTCTACAAACTTATCAGGACCTAACAGGTTCTTACATACCAAAGTACAGAGATTACAATGGAAAGCTTGTTGAGATGCAAAGGAACAGTGCAAGACTCAGAACTGATCTTGGTATAAAAGTGTTGGAATTTAATCTGGAATCAGATAAATCCTTCATAATAAAGCTAGGAAATGAGATGAGGAAAAACAGTATCTATGCTCTAAGGGATGCTATCTACCAAACTGGAGAGAGTGATCCAGGGTTAAAAGAGCTGAAGAAGATAATGGTAGCTGAGCTAGAGAGAGCTGAAAGAAGATTACTTATGGACTACATCAGAACTGTACCTGATATTGAAGAAATTAAGTAAATGGAGTCTGTAAGTTTTTAAGTTTTCTGTTCTAAGTTAAAGATAAACTCTGTGATTTTATAAACACTGCATTTGTTATATGTTTTGACATCATCAATTATCTGTTAACTTGTACATTTCTATATGCACAAGTTGGGGGAGATTGTTAGATATAATTGCTGATGTTTGTTTATCAGTGTTTAAAGTATCATGATACTATCAGAGTTTAGCTGGAGACTGGTCAGAGTTTGTTAAACTCTGACAGTCAGAGTTTGTTAAACTCTGACTGTCAGAGTTTGCTTAGCAGTCGGTGTCATTCAATGAAGATTCTAGAAGCGATATTCTTTGAAGATGGAAAGAAGCAAAGAGATATCGAGATGACTAAGGAAACGGAACAGAAGACAGAAGCAATTTTAGATTGATATTAATTGTATAGCTGATTTATAGGAATATCAATTAGAAGATTGTATGTAGCTGTGTACTATATAAACACAGATAGGTTAACCCTAAAAGGGATGCGAATACGTGAATTATCATTCTTGTAACCTAGCAGCTCTTTGTGATATTTTACATCACTGAGAGAGGAGTTATTAATTCCATACAGTTTATTGTTCATAAAAAGTGTTCTTATTGTTATTCTTATACGTATACTTGATTATATATTGTGTATTCGGCCTAACAGAATGCTTATTTGGGTTGGTTAAAAATTGGATTATTCGATTTTAAGCCGTCGTAATGCCCGATTTTCGGTAACGCTAAAACCTGCCTAGAATCCGAAAACCTAACTGACTCTTTTGGTTCAACGATGAACATGAGTGTGTAGAGCTTTGTTTCTAGTTTACGTGAGCTCAAGAATCATGTCATTACGATTTATGGTTTAGGAGAAACATGCATTTTAGTGTAAGGCGTTCGTAAAACCAAACCGCACCACCTAGTCAACTTTGAGGCTATGATCGAACCACTTAAAGGTCAGAATAAAATGTGAAACTTTGTGATAACATGGTAGGTACGTTTAGGAAGACCCTCGAAAAGATTTCGTGTTAAAAGGATTAAATCTCAATTTTATGAAAATGCATGAGCGAGCATGCTCGAGTGGAAGTTCTTAAGGAGTTAACTTGAAAATGGACTTTGTACTTGAGATAGTATATACTTAGTGTGGTGAAAGCGTTTAAGTTAATTAATCTTGAACCTTGTGTTGATTCTAGATTACTGGACCAACCTGAGACTTACTACTACTTCGGAATTTCTAGGCAAGTTTCTAAATCTATACTTTGAAGTATTGACTATATAATACTGCTTTTGCCATGTATAAATTTGGACAGTTTTGCGATATATCTTCTTTCTTGTTGGAACAGATTTGACCTTTGGATTATATAAAATCTTCGGAGTTAAGTAGTTATGAACCGGTTTACCTAGTAGCTCTAAATATAAGAGCATATTCATTATTTTCGACTCTAAATCGGGAGTCGGTATTTTGAGATATGTAGATAGCCGTGGAAACCCGGAGGGATTCCATCGGCAGAATACTATGTATTTTGAGGATTGTTATTCGAGTGTGACATCATTCGAGGAATGATATTTGCTTACTATATCTTTCAAGGAATGTTATTTGAGTATTATCTCGGTCAAGAAATACTATTTGAATACTATTTCAGTTATAAATGCTAATGGAAGGCATAACTGTTTTCGAAAGTATATTGTGATACTTGCTTTATAATTTAATTATGAGCTTCTAACATAAATATGGGATATTAGTTAGAAGCCAGGTTTTTATAAAGGCCCTAGGTAAAAGGGCGTATGATTTTATTCTTTAGACCGATAGTAGTTATATTTTCTGTATATTGTTAGGAATATGTTGTTCTTGATGATAATTATAAAAACACTTAGTAGATTTTGTATTAAGTTATTTTGTAACTGTCAACGGAATAGCATGCTTTGCAGTGTTTCGTTGACAGGAAGCTCATCAACGAAATGAGTGATGTAGCAATTGCACTGTACATTACTTCATAGTTTGATATGCAGTTTGTTGAGTACTAGATAGGTTTTCTAAGTCATGTTGACTAAATGGTTAGATAGGCAAAATAGGTTGGTTAATTGTAAATATTTAGTGCCTTGTAATTTTGCCTAAGTGAAGACATGTCAACGGAATGAAGATTACTCTATCAACGAAACAAGGAAGCTCATCAACGAAACAAAGAATAAAGCTATCAACGAAACACATCTCTATGCCATCAACGAATCATTATTGCTTTTCTATACAATTGACAAAGTGATAGTGACAGGTTCCTGACAGATCAAAAAGAAGATGTGGAAGTGTACTTTGCATTGGAAACCATTAAAATGGACATGGGGAATAAGGAAACATCCCAGTTTCCAATTGGGCTCTTGGGAGTGATCATAATAAGCATGAAGTCAAAAGCAAGGATCTCCAAGGACCACTGGACAAAGGGATGAAAAGCAAACTATTGGCGGTTACTCATTGTACTATTAGTGTAGCCAAAAATAGGGTTGTAAACTTGGGTTTATATAACCAAGTGTAGCAGTTACTTTATTTTAAGGAAGTGAAGAAAAACAAAGAGTTTGTATTAGCTATCTTTGAGAGCATTTTTCTTCTCTACAACCTTGTAACTGAGCAGCTGTGTACTTTTGTATCACAGATTATTTCCGCAATAAAAACACTTCAGTTGGATCATCAAACAATCCAACTGAATTATTTATATCTTGTGTTTTTATTTATTCAGTTCAGTTTTATTTTATAAAGTGTTTTAGTTTTAAGAAAATATCAAGAATTGTATTCAACCCCCCCCTTCTACAATTCTGTTAGGTCATTTGGGAATAACAATTGGTATCAGAGCAAGCTTCTAACATACAAGAAGTTTAAAGATCAAGACCAAAAACAGAAACCATGGTGAAGAAGGATGCAGGTGTGAAGATACCAGTTCTTGATAAAGACAATTACTTTCACTGGAAAGTAAAGATGCATTTACATCTCATGTCTATGGATGAGAGGTATGTAGACTGTATTGAGAAAGGTCCACACGTTCCCATGAAGCTTGATTCTAGGGTTGGACTGCCAGATGATGCACCTGATGTAGAGATTCCAAAAACTGTCTCAGAATGGACTGTTGAAGATATTGCAGAAGTCCATAAAGACAAAAGGACCATGAACATTCTGTTTAATGGTTTGGAGCAAGAGATGTTTGACAATGTTATCAACTGTACAACCTCTAAGGAAGTATGGGATACTGTTAGAACTCTCTGTGAAGGAACTGAGCAAGTCAGGGAAAATAAAATGCAACTCCTTATACAACAATATGAGCATTTTCATTTTAAAGCTGGTGAAACCCTAAATGACACGTTTAGTAGGTTTCAAAAGCTTTTGAATGGATTAAAGTTGTATGGGAGGATCTATCAAACCAAGGATTCAAACCTTAAATTTCTTAGAGCTCTTCCAAAAGAATGGAAGCCTATGACTGTTTCTCTCAGAAACACTCAAGAGTACAAAGACTACACTCTTGAAAGGCTTTATGGAACCTTGAAGACTTATGAGCTGGAAATGGAGCAAGATGAGGAAATTGAAAAGGTACAAAAGAAGGGTGGATCTATTGCATTGATTGCATCTGTGAACCAACTTGAAGATGACAATAAAGAAACTGCAAAGGCCACAACTAGTCGATCTAGTTGTAGGAGTGATGTTAGCAAGGGTAAAGACAAGATGACAGAAGAAGAAGAATCAGAACCAGCCAACTTGGAGGACTTAGATGAGATTGATGAACACATTGCTTTTCTGTCTAGAAAATTCTCTAAGTTCAAGTTCAAAAGAAACTCAGAAGCAAGGCCACCAAGAAGAGACTTTCAACCTAGCAAAACAAACTGGATTGAAAAGTCTAAGTCAAAATGTTTCAATTGTGGAATGATTGGTCACTTTGCTGGAGACTGCAGAAAGCCCAAGGTTGAGAAGGGCAACAGGAAATTTGAGCCTGTTGATTATAAAAAGAAATACTTTGAACTTCTCAAACAAAAAGAAAAGGCTTTCATGTCTCAGGAGTATGATTGGGCTGGTAATGGTGAAGATTCTGATGATGATGTTGAGTATGTCAACTTGGCTCTTATGGCTGACAATCATGAGCAGGAAGCAAGTTCCTCAAGCAACCAGGTAACAATTACTAATCTTTCTGAGCTTTCTAAAGAGGAATGCGACAGTGCAGTAAATGAAATGTCTACTGTATTATATAATTTGCGTGTTACTCTTAAATCACTTACTAAAGAGAATTCTAGAATAAAAGAGACCAATCTGCTCTTAAGTGATAGGAATGCAATGTTAGAAGCACAGCTCATTGAATTTGAGAAAATGAGATGTGTTAGTAGGGATGCTAAGAAGGAACTTGAGAACGTGTTACAAAGGGAAGAAATTCTTAAAACACAACTTGAGATAGAACAAGGTGTGATTGCAAAATGGAAGGATGCCAGGAATGTTGCTGCCAACATAATTAATGTTCAAGGCGTGGAATCCTTCTGTGAGCAATCATGGAAAAGGAACAAAGAGAAGCTAGGGTATGTTGGTGAAACCTTAGAATCAGAAACTGAGTCAACAAACAACAAGGATCATTTGTTGAAGGTTGATATGTCAACGGAATGCAATGTTTCGTTGACAGATGAACCATCAACCGATCAGGCTGTTTCGTTGACAGAGAAAAGAAAAGATAAACTCACTAGACTTAATGACAAGTATGGTCCGGTCACCAAGAACTTTGTTCAAGGTGAGTCTAGTAAATCAAAGAAAGTTGAGAAGCCTGTTGAGAGAGCTAATGTAGGTAACTTGTCTAACAAGCAATTGAAAGACAAGTTAGAGAAAGTTCAGGTTGAGGCTAAGGGAAATAAAAAGAATAACAGAAATGGCAAGGTAGGAATTAACAAACACAACAATTACACACCTGATAAATATGCACCTAGAAAGACATGTGTCAATTGTGGAAGTGTTAATCATTTATCTACTAACTGCAAATCTGTTAAGAAATCTGTTAATGTGAAAATGCCCAAGCCTGCAATGAACAGTTCCATGCCTAAAATGCCTGTTATGCCTAACATGTTTGCTCCATATGCACAATTTCAGAATCCATATGCTAGCATGCCATTTGTGCCTAATCCTTACATGAATATGTTTAACATGCCACAAATGCCATGGAACATGAATAACATGATTGTTCCTCCAACTATGCATGCTATGAATGAAAATATGAGCAACCCTCAGAAATCAACACCAAGGGTAAAGATTGATTTGAATCAATCTGAACCCAAAGTGAAAAATGGTACAAAAGGGAATACAAAGGCTAACAAGACAGGACCCAAGGAAACTTGGGTACCAAAATCGACTTGATTTGGTTTTATTGTGTGCAGGGAGACAAAAGGAATCTTTGGTACTTGGATAGTGGTTGTTCAAGACACATGACTGGTGATTCTACCCTGCTCACAGAGTTTCAGGAAAGAGCTGGCCCTTGTATTGCTTTTGGAGATGACAGCAAAGGCTACACAAAGGGATATGGCTTGATTTCAAAAGAGAATGTCATCATAGATGAGGTTGCACTGGTGGATGGTCTTAAGCACAACTTGCTTAGTATCAGCCAACTTTGTGACAAAGGATTTTTAGTTACTTTTTCCAGAGAAGCCTGTGTTGTTTCTAAAGGAGGAAACAACAATGTGGTAATGACTGGATTCAGAAGGGGGAATGTGTACATTGCTGACTTTAGTAGCACAAGTTCAGACACCATCACTTGTCTCTTCAGCAAGGCAAGCAAGGATGAAAGTTGGTTATGGCACAAGAAGTTATCCCATCTGAATTTCAAAGTTATGAATGATTTGGTGAGGAAAGATCTTGCTAGAGGAATTCCACAGGTGGAGTTCTCCAAGGATGGTTTGTGTGATGCCTGTCAAAAGGGAAAACAGAAGAAGGCATCATTCAAAAGCAAGACAGAGTCATCAATTGTCCAGCAGCTTGAATTGCTTCATATGGACCTATTTGGCCCTGTAAATGTTATGTCAATCTCAAAGAAGAAATACTGTCTTGTGATTGTTGATGATTTTTCTAGATTTACATGGACTTTCTTTTTGCACTCTAAAGATGAGGCAAGTGAAATCATTATCAATCACATCAAGATGGTAAGCAATCATCCTGATTTCAAAGTAAGAAGGATTAGGAGTGACAATGGGACAGAATTCAAGAATTCAAGCATGAAGGTGTTCTGTGAAGAAAATGGTATTTTGCATGAGTTTTCAGCAGCAAGAACACCACAGCAAAATGGTGTAGTTGAAAGGAAAAACAGAACACTTATTGAAGCTGCAAGGACAATGCTAGATGAATCAAAGTTACCTACATATTTTTGGGCTGAGGCAGTTAACACAGCTTGCTTTACTCAAAATATTTCTTTGATTAATCAGGCCAAAGGAATGACCCCTTATCAGTTACTCAAAAGAAAGAAGCCACTATTAGATTTTCTTCATGTCTTTGGATGCAAGTGCTTTGTTCTGAGAAATCAAGCTGAGCATTTGGGGAAATTTGAAGCAAAGGCAGATGAAGCAATATTTGTGGGATATGCAGCAGGGAAAGCTTACAGAGTCTATAATCTCAGAATCAACATTGTTATGGAATCTGTACATGTTGTTTTTGATGATCTCAAAATCCAAGGTCTCTGTGATGAAGGTTTCCATGAAAGTCTTTCTTTTGAAAATGAGGAAGGAGATCAAGTGAATCATGATAAGGCTACTGAGAAACAGCCTAAAGTTGTTGTATCTAGCACAGATGAAAGCAGCAGTGAGGATGAAATTGCTGCATTGAGATTAAAAAGGATAGCTGCTAGCAGACCAACTGGTCATTTTGTTGACAGTCATGATGGTGGATTCGTTGACAGTCAGAATGAGCGTTTCGTTGACAGCCAAAGCGGTCATACCGTTGATAGTCATAGGAATGCTTCTAGAAGTGATCAATTAGGGACAACAAACTCAGGGGGAGTTTCTCAAGGACAAATATCCAATCAAGGCAATCATGATCATGAAGCTACGTCTTCAAGAGCAAATCTACCTCCCTCAAGGAAATGGACTAAAGATCATCCCTTTGAACTTATTATAGGTGATGTTTCTTCAACAGTCCAAACTAGAAGAGCAACTCAAGAAGAATGTCTATATAGTAGCTTTCTGTCTCAAGATGAGCCAAAGAAAGTTGAGGATGCACTTCTAGATCCAGATTGGGTTTTAGCCATGCAAGAAGAGCTAAACCAATTTGAGAGAAACAACGTTTGGAAGCTGGTGCCCAGGCCTAATGACAGGAGTGTTATAGGCACAAAGTGGGTGTTCAGAAACAAGATGGATGAAAATGGCATAGTCACAAGGAACAAAGCTAGACTGGTTGCAAAAGGCTACTCACAGGAAGAGGGAATTGATTTTGATGAAACCTTTGCTCCTGTTGCAAGACTAGAAGCAATAAGGATTTTCCTAGCCTATGCAGCCCATGCCAATTTCAAAGTCTATCAAATGGATGTGAAGAGTGCTTTTCTGAATGGGGAATTGGAAGAGGAGGTGTATGTAAGTCAACCTCCTGGTTTTGAAGACGATGATTTTCCAGACTATGTGTACTTCCTTCTCAAAGCACTCTATGGTTTGAAACAAGCACCTAGAGCCTGGTATGACACTCTCTCACAGTTCCTCCTTGAGAATCATTTCACTAGAGGTACTGTAGATAAAACTCTTTTTCACAGGATTGTAAATGGCTCTACTTTACTTGTTCAAATTTATGTAGATGATATAATCTTTGGGTCTACAGATGTGAAACTTTGTCAAAAGTTTGCCAAGCTTATGCAAAGTAAATATGAAATGAGCATGATGGGAGAATTAACTTACTTTCTTGGTCTCCAAGTAAAGCAAGTTAATGAAGGCATTTTCATTAGTCAAACAAAATACATTCATGATTTATTAAAGAAGTTTAACCTAATGGAATGCTCTCCTGCCAAAACTCCCATGCCTACTGCCACCAAACTTGAATTGAATACTAAGGAAAAATCTGTGGACATTTCAAGTTACAGAGGCATGGTAGGCTCACTTTTATATTTAACAGCTAGTAGACCTGATATTATGTTTGCTACATGTCTATGTGCTAGATTTCAGGCTGACCCTAGAGAATCCCATTTAGTTGCTATTAAAAGAATTTTCAGGTATCTCAAAGGAACACCAAACCTTGGCATTTGGTATCCTAGAGAATCTGGTTTTGAACTAATTGGTTATTCAGATGCAGACTTTGCAGGATGTAAAATTGACAGGAAAAGTACAACTGGAACCTGTCAATTCCTAGGAAACAAGCTTGTGTCATGGTTCAGCAAGAAACAAAACTCAGTTTCTACCTCCACAGCTGAGGCTGAGTATATTGCAGCTGGAAGTTGTTGTGCACAGATTTTATGGATGAAAAACCAACTACTTGATTATGGATTAAGAGTTGAGAAAATTCCTATTTTCTGTGACAACACTAGTGCCATTGCCATTACTGAGAATCCAGTGCAGCATTCAAGGACCAAGCACATTGACATCAAGTACCATTTCATTAGAGAACATGTTATGAATGGTACTGTGGAGTTACATTTTGTTCCAAGTGAACAACAACTTGCAGACATCTTTACCAAGCCACTTGATGAATCAACATTCTCAAGATTAGTAAGTGAGCTAGGTATGCTAAATTTCTCTTAATTATTTTTGAGATATTTGCAAGTTAAAATGCAGCCAGAAACTTGCTATGTTTTTCTGTGAATTAATTTTCTTAAGAAAAAGTGAAATTTTGTCTAAGTCAAAATTACTATGTCAACGAAACGAACCATTTCGTTGACAGTCTTAGCAGTTTTCTGGGTGTTTCGTTGATAGATCTTTTATATCAACGAAACGCAGCTTTATCAACGAAATAAGACGGGACTTTAACCGCCCAATCCTGATTCGTTGATTTAGCGCTTTTAATCTGAACCGTTGTAATTTGACACGTCTTTTACCACGATCTATGCATACACCCCTGTAAGTATAAATCATGGTAATACTTTAAGAGTAACGGTTATATTTTTAAGCCAATCAAGTAATTTACATTTATTATTGGATTCATTTTCTGAGAATTTTTGGGGGAGTATTTAAGAAATTTTATTTTCATTATTTCTTTTTACCTGTTCTCAAAAATTCCAAAGGCTTTTTCTCTCTTCTTCTCTCTAACAAGCAATTCAGTTCGAAGCTTTCCTTTAATCAACAATGGCACCTATAGTCAAGCTTATGTCTGCTGGAGGGTTCATCTATGAGAAGAACAACTCCATCCCTTTTGTTGTCAAGGAAAACCCGAACAGCCTGTTCTTCAAAATGATGGATTTCATGAAGAATTGCAAGTTGAGCTATGCAATGTTTCACTCTACACCACTCTACAATGAGATAATCGAGGAAATTTGGACCTCATGTGAGTATAGTGGAACAAACTGCACACTACAATTCACCCTTCAAGGTAATGAGTACATAGTTAATTCTGATGTTTTGCAAGCATGTTTACATATTCCTGATAATAACTGTGATGCTTTGCCTACTAACACTGAAATAACTACCATGCTAAATTCTATAAACTACTCTTTGCCTACTGATAATCTGGGTAGAATAATTAGGAGAGGTTTGGTTAGGGAATACAGTTATTTAGCTGATGCATTCATTAAGGTCTTTTCTGGAAAGATTAGTAATTTTGATGCATTAACTAACTCTATGTTAATTCTCCTAACCATGCTTCTAAATGATAGATATCACAACTTTAGCACCCAACTTATGTATGAAATTGGTGCTAAGTTGGGTGACAAAGCAAATAGGAAGAAAAATATCTATTATGCTAGGTTTCTGATGATGTTGGCTAACCATGTTAGTCCAGCACCATTAGTTATCTCTAACCCTAATGCCAGGTTCGAGTGCTTTGTGCAAGAAAAGAGAGTATTGACAGACATACTGAGGCTGAACCACAATGGTGATGTTCCAGTGGTGTATCTGCCAATCATTGAGGTAACTACTACTATCCCTGTTAGTGTAGCTAACTCCTCTACTGTTTTACCTTCCAATGTTGCTATGGAGTCTGTAGCTGTGACCCAACAGGCTCCTACCCTAGCAACAAAACCTAAATCAAAGAAATCCTCCAAGCCAACCTCAGGTGCTTCTCAAAAGGCACCTGTTGTAAAAACTACCACACAACCTAAGGGGAGTGAGTCTGGAGTTGTAAGAGGTGAGGGAAGGGGTGAACATCAAAGAAACCCCAAGGATAAGGAAGGACAGGTTAGTGTGTACCAGCCAAGCCCCATTGTGTCTTCCCAACAAGGCACAATGAGTAAAATGGATTTAACCACAAGTCTAATTGCATCCTCCCAAAAGGATGTGATTATTGAAACAAGCTCTCCACCAAGAGCACAGTCCAAGAGGGTAAGGGACACTTCAAGCCCAAAGTCTACATTTTCCCAATACCAAAGGAGAGTGAAGCAAAAGTCCAAGGGTACACAGGGTGCACACACACTGGAAGCAACACTTCCAGTTTCTCAAATTCAGTTTGATGTAACCCCTATCATTTCTCTGGGGTTACAGTCCCATTCTCTAAACATCAATCTTGAATTATCTCCATCAAATTCACCAACTCAATCTTTAGATGTGGACATGATCCATACATCTATTCCTGATTCTCCAACTCTAATCTTGGAGAAGCCCCACTCTGAAGCTGGTGGCCATCACTTGTTAAGTGATTTGTTGGGCCATCAACCAATTTTTCCTGAAGTTGCAAGGGGATCTGTGGACCAATCTTTAAAATCAATCACCACAGACTCTACTGTAATTTCTCATTCTCAAAGTGCTTTCTTGACTTCATCAACGAAACAGTCTATTTCGTTGACAAGTGTTTCTCCATCAACGGTATCCATACCGTTGACAGTTCAAACTACCATTCCGTTGATAGTTCACTCTGCACCTTTAATTGAAAATCAAGTTGTTCCCACAACTTGTGCAGATGATCTAGTGGTAGTTGAGACACTTCTAGGACTGAGAGGGAGTGAAACTGAGAGGCTGGCTTGCAGCCAGGCAAAAGGAGAGAATGTGAGTGAGAGGCTGGCTATTTCTTCCAGCCAGGCAAAAGGAGAGATTGAGAGTTCCACCTTAGAAGGTGAAGGTGAGGGTGTGAGAGGTGTGAGCCATGGGGAGCCCATGATGCAAGAACAGAGTGGAGAGAGAGAAGGGACTACAGGCGAAATAAGGATGGAAGCAGCCATTGCTAATGAGTTAATGGAGGTCAGTGAGGGAGAAAGGGAACCTACTTTCCAAGAGGTTTATCAACAAACTCTGGATAGTATTTCCCTGGATCCTGAGACCTTTACTCATCCTGTGCCAGCCTATCACATTATGGCTCAGCAGGGCAATGTGGAGGCAGAAAGGTCACTAAATCTAATTCATACAACTGCATCAATGCAAAGAGCAAAGGATGCCCTGACCAATCTACCTTCAGGAGCTGCAGCAAGTGGAGAATTTGAGTTTTCTGATGCTGAGGACAGCTATGGTGATAATCTACAGGTGGCCACCACTTCACAGACTGGGACTTCTGTGGTGCCTCCTACACCAGGCTGGCTTTCTCAAGGTATGCATGGTAGAGCCACTCTAGATGCTGCTATCTCCAGGCAGTACAATGAAGCCTACTTAGCTCATGAGTCTGCAAATGCAAGAGACAAGAAATTCTACAAGGCCATCATGGATTCTCTGGAAATTCAAAGGCTACAAATGATGCAGACAAGGATTGAGGCTACAGAAATCAAGGACTCTATTAGCAATTTCAGGGATGCTAACTACAGGATGATGGATGAAAAGCTCCCTCTTCTCACTATGTCCAAAATGAACAGGTTTCTCTCTAAGGAACCTGAAGTGGCTACCTCCTTGAAGACTCTCTCTTCTAGAGTGGACAAGGTGGAAGCTACTTTATCTCAAATGCAAAAGGAACAGGAGAAGCAGACTCAACTTTTGGCCCAGCTAGTGGCAGCTCAAGGACTCCCAGTTGTCTCTCTTGATGATAACAAAAAGGGGGAGAAATCTCAGGAGCTAACCATTCAAATCACAAAGGTGCTGGTCCCAACCATCACATTACCACAGGAGCCACTAGCAATGGGGGAGTTTGGAAAGAAGAATAAGGATAGCATTGACTTGATCCAGGAAGCTTCTATGAGGATACAACTTGCAGCACAGATCAAAGATCATTGGTCCAACATAGAAGCAAGGTTCAAGAAAATTACTGAATCTTCAAAGACAGATCAGCCATCAACAAATGCAATGGTGACTGCACAAGTGGAGCCACAGTTCAAGAGCTCTTATGCTATAGAGCCCCTTCTACATGGAGTCATTCAAGGACCAAGAAAGGAGAAAGGACAAACTTCATGCATTAGGGATGTGGAAGAAGCTACATTACAAAGAAGCTTATCTCCCAAGTCTCCTGCTAAACCAAAAGGCAAAAACATAGCAAGGACTTTCTATCCTGCACCTTATCCAGATGAGCTCAAACTACTTGGACTTCTCATCACAAAAAGCAAGGAAAGTAATAATCATGAGATAAGGAAGCAAAGGGCAATTGTCTACAGGAATGGACAACAAATCTGTGTTTGGGCTGGTCATCCAAACTTTGCTGAAGCCAAGGCTGAGGAATCAGAAAGAGCAGCTATGCAAGCTCTTGCAGTAGCTCAAGCTCTAGATGAAGAAGAAAGACAGCAAGAAGAAAAAGCCCAAAAGGAAAGGAGTGAAAAGAAGAGTACAAGGCAACCAAAGGCAAGGGCTAGAAGAAACATAACCTTTGAAAATGATGACTCTCAGAGTATTGCATCAGACTCTTCTGTACCTCCAACAATTCCTGATCCATCTTTAAAGTTAGCCTGTGATCCCAAACATCTTGTTAATTATCATGATCAGCCAATTGAGCCAAAGGAAGAGCCAATTGAGTTTGATGAGGCTAACTTTCCTAAATTCCTTTTTGAGATGGATCCAAAGAAGAAATTGAAGCAAAGGGCTGTCAAGACAAAGCCAGTATTTGTGAGAAAGCCACAACCTCAAAAACCCCCTTCAAATCCAGAGGACTGCATGTACATTGCTGACATCAGGGAAGAATCCAGCTTGCATCTTGAGTTAGACAACCTGGTGGAAGTAAGGGGCATTGCAGCTTCTCAGAAGCTACCTGAAAGATTGGTTTTCACATACAAGGGTGGTAGAGAACAAATTTGGCCTCTCTACAGAATTCTAGGAGAAGACTACCAAACACTACTCACAGTGTTTAGATGCTTGAAGAAAGACTTTGGCTTCACCAAAACAGCCAAGTCTGAGGTGGTCTCCAGAATATGTCAAATAAAGGCTAGCTGGAACAAGCCTGAGGCTCTTCCCAGGATGCTAAGAGTGCCCTCAACAGGAAAGAAGATCCATCTTCAACCTTTCTGGATGATGGAATTCAAGGACAAGGACAACTGCAGAAGGTTCTTCAGGATGGAAGACCAGCTGGACAAGGCATCTAATCAAACTCTAAGGTTTATGCAATCCAAGCTTGGTGATCAAGATGAAGAAGAGAAGATCTTTTACAGAAGGCTACAGGTCCAGATTGAGGAGAACAACTCTAGGAGAGGGAAGAAGACTATGCCCCAAAGAAGACAAAGATGAATTATTTGCTCAGTCTGGAGGAGCACATTTGGGCATTAGTTTTGTAAGTCTTGCATTATTTCTAAAAACTTTATGAAGCTCAATACAACTTTTACTTTTATCATGTGTAATATGCCTGAGTGTTTTTGTTATCATCAAGGCTCTTGATTTATGGCTGTTATTCTATCAGTCATAAATTGGGGGAGATTGTTAGGAATATGTTGTTCTTGATGATAATTATAAAAACACTTAGTAGATTTTGTATTAAGTTATTTTGTAACTGTCAACGGAATAGCATGCTTTGCAGTGTTTCGTTGACAGGAAGCTCATCAACGAAATGAGTGATGTAGCAATTGCACTGTACATTACTTCATAGTTTGATATGCAGTTTGTTGAGTACTAGATAGGTTTTCTAAGTCATGTTGACTAAATGGTTAGATAGGCAAAATAGGTTGGTTAATTGTAAATATTTAGTGCCTTGTAATTTTGCCTAAGTGAAGACATGTCAACGGAATGAAGATTACTCTATCAACGAAACAAGGAAGCTCATCAACGAAACAAAGAATAAAGCTATCAACGAAACACATCTCTATGCCATCAACGAATCATTATTGCTTTTCTATACAATTGACAAAGTGATAGTGACAGGTTCCTGACAGATCAAAAAGAAGATGTGGAAGTGTACTTTGCATTGGAAACCATTAAAATGGACATGGGGAATAAGGAAACATCCCAGTTTCCAATTGGGCTCTTGGGAGTGATCATAATAAGCATGAAGTCAAAAGCAAGGATCTCCAAGGACCACTGGACAAAGGGATGAAAAGCAAACTATTGGCGGTTACTCATTGTACTATTAGTGTAGCCAAAAATAGGGTTGTAAACTTGGGTTTATATAACCAAGTGTAGCAGTTACTTTATTTTAAGGAAGTGAAGAAAAACAAAGAGTTTGTATTAGCTATCTTTGAGAGCATTTTTCTTCTCTACAACCTTGTAACTGAGCAGCTGTGTACTTTTGTATCACAGATTATTTCCGCAATAAAAACACTTCAGTTGGATCATCAAACAATCCAACTGAATTATTTATATCTTGTGTTTTTATTTATTCAGTTCAGTTTTATTTTATAAAGTGTTTTAGTTTTAAGAAAATATCAAGAATTGTATTCAACCCCCCCCTTCTACAATTCTGTTAGGTCATTTGGGAATAACATATATGTTAAAGATTATTTTCCGATAAAGATATCGGGCAATTATTATTCAATGATTATTTATTTAATGAATATTATTTTAAATATTCATTCAAGGTTTATTTATTTAATGAATATTATTTTAAATATTCATTCAAGGTTTATTTATTTAATGAATATTATTTTAAATATTCATTCAAGGTTTATTTATTTAATGAATATTATTTTAAATATTCATTCAAGGTTTATTTATTTAATGAATATTATTTTGAATATTCATTTAATCATTATTTATTTAATGAATATTATTTTTGAATATTCATTTAAGCATTATTTATTTAATGAATATTATTTTTGAATATTCATTTAAAGTTTATTATTTAATAAATATTATTTGATTATTTATTAAATACTTTCAACACATTTTGAAAATGAGTAATATTATTTAAAGTTTATCCTCGACCTTCAATAATTACGAAGGACACTCTAAGCTGTATTATTAATTATTTTAAATCAAAAAGAGGTTCCCAAAACACCGTTTTTCCATTTAAATCTATCTTTTAAGAGGATTTAAATACTCGCTCAACTATCAAAAATATGGGAAACCTGATTTAAGTGACTGCTACTCATTTTAAACTATCAACTCAAAACTGTCCGGGGACAGATATTTTCTCTGAGCAATTTAATTGCTGCAAGTCAAATGTTGTGTTACCACCTCAACGATCGAGGGGTAAATTGATGGAACAAGTCGATATCCATTAACAAGCATCGCTTGGAAAATATTGGAGAATCTTCCTTTCCAACCTAGATATAACTACTTAGTGGAGTCGTATCAACAAGTATTACACTTGGGGAAAGGAGGACGATCTTTACGTTTTAGAGTCATGGATTTCATCCGAACTAGGAGTGGTGTAAGTGGTCCAGTTGCGCCGACCCATCCATTTTATTGCCCCAAATGGGCCGGGAGATCCGGGAAGGCAGTAGACAATGTCAGGCTGTCGTGATTCTTCCATCTACATGTAGAGAACATATTTTTGTTGTACGACCTGCTACTGATCATAGTAAGGTTGGTACGACGGGAGCGGTAGCAAATCCGGTATTAGTTCATCATCCATTTTGGATAATTTTGCAACATGTATTGAAAGGGACTACGGATGACATCCTTGGTACAGGTTTACCGATCATGTTGGCAGGGGGTTCTGCAACATGTATTGAAAGGGACTAAGGATGACACCGTGGTACAGGTTTACCGATCATGTTGGCAGGGGGTTGAAAAGTGTTCAAAAATGAAGTTATAATAAATCCTTGCAACTTCATATTTTACTTTATGAGTTATGACTCTGATAAAACCTTACTCAGATTATATATGCATAAGTGGATTTTGGGTTACGGAACATTATATGAAATTTTCCTCTTAACTTCATCTTTTATATCATATGACTCTGTGGATACCTTACATAACATGAGTTATGGTAATGGAGTTGTTTATACTGAATCACCTTATAACTTCATCTTTTAAGTTATATGTTGATATTCTGCTTACATAGCAAATATTTTTCGGAAAGGTTATATTGGTTTACTTTGAAACCTCATCTTTTATACTAGAACTTTGTTCATAATATAGTAAAAGTTTGCAGAAATATTATGAAAATGATATTTGAAATACAACAATGGTACTGTTTTTGGAATACATTCCGATAAGGAAATAATTTCAGTATCGAGATATTTTGACAAATTATGGTCTTATACCCGCTTTATTCTGGGTTGAGTTAAAGGCAGGATTATGCCATACTTTTATTACCTTGCTGAGCTATCGCTCACTCTTGCTATTGTTTTATAAATATTATATAGCAGCGAAGTAGGATACCAAGGATTCGGCGCACATCCCTCAGGCGAGTGGTAAGCACAAGGCATTCTCATGAGCAGTTTCTAGCAATGATCCTGGAAGTAGTGTGAACCAGTCCGATCAAGCTGGAGCTTTTGGTATTCATCTTATGTATAGATATGAATGGTATGAGAGGGTGGCGAGTATAACAAGGCTAAGTTGGTAATGTACCATTACTTAGGAGTTGTATCAGTAGCAAATTCAAAAGACATTTGGGTATTGTAATAAAGATTATTTATTCCGCAATGGTTGTATTTGTGTCGTTTCTGAGACTCTAACCTGTGTGTGTGTGTGAGAGAGATATATTCATTGTGGGGTCATAAGCAGATGAATTGTGTCTATTGTGAGTAAAGCAGGCAAGGCAAGAAGTAAGTGGATCGTGACTACTCTAAATCCCTGACCCCGGATTTGGGGCTGTTACAGTGATAATCGTGTTAAGTTGTCGTCCATCTACTAGTAGAAAAGTGTGAGTACGATACAACGACTGATCATCGTGTATCGTGTGTGTGCCCTGAAAAAGGTCCCTTCCCTCCAATTGGAGTTGTGCTGCACATTGTAAGGAAAGCCTAGGTGCTGAGTTACTGATAATGTGGCAGTGACGAGTAATGATGTTCCTCATACAGTAGTTGTACTGTATGGCATGTTTTGACGAAAAGAATGTTTAAACATATCGTTCTGTATATGAACGGAGTTTCAAAGGTGTTCATTACTGATAGTTTACAGTATTTTGAACCGTATGAGATATCTAAATAGATATGTGTGTATAAATGTTGAAAAGATATTTAAGAGATGCAGTATGTTGAATTGTATAGTATTTTGAATCAATGGATCGGCTTTAAGCCTTGATTCCATTATTTGATATCTATTTTAAAAGATATGTGTTGAATCTTGGTTCATTATATCGATACCAAGGATTCCTAAATGAATTACGAAAAGTAATTGAGTATGATTATAAGTCATACGGTATTTTGAGCGGTATACTATTTTGGGGGTCGAACCCTAGTAGTTTTTAAATATGGGTCCTATATGGATTATCTACCTGAAAGGTTTAAAGATTTAAACTGGGATAGATTTCTTGTTGAGCGCTATTAGCTCATTCTTGCTTTATTAAAACTTTCAGCATGAAGAAAACGTTGCCGATTCACCTCGTGTTACGAGAGCAAGGGGATGGAGAGACCACCCTTGAGTTAGTTCAGCAGGATGGATACTGCCCGAGTTAGCAGAACAGTTGCAGATGGAATTAGGGAGAATTGTTTTCGAGTAGGTTTCCTTATTAAACCTTGTATAGAATTGTGAGGTCTATTATTTTAACTTCAGGTAGAGGTTGTAAATAATAGATGAGATCCTGGATAGTACATTTGACTTGTAATAACAAGTGTTACTTATTGTTGCTCATTTCCAAGGCTATAACTTGTGTGTGTGTGTGCGTAAGTGATTGGGGTCTTTGGAGTTGTGTTATTAGAATGTTGTAAGTAATGCAGGTATTGTATAATTGATGGAGCGTGACAACCCATATTCCTGACCCCGGATCTGGGGGTGTTACATTTTCTATACAAGCTTTTTCGATAATTCGATAGGTTCTTATACAACTACTCCGAACCCTAAATTTTGTTTAGGTAATTCTAAAACATTATATTATTACTTCTACGACCTCTCCAAGTAATACTTAAATTAAATTATTTTACTACACACAATTAACCAAAATAAAAAGATATCGATTCTCTAAAATATATTCACGCTTCTTTACCATAATGAATAATCTTACGAATCGAATAACTTGTATAAAAAGAATTCTAGAATTTTCTAAACAAAATAAATATTTGAATAAAAATTTCTTTAATATCTAAATAATTTAAAATATAGAAAAATAGCGGGATTTTACATCACATTTGCTTGATAATATATTCTCTATAAGCATATTACGGATCTCTGAAGTTCAGATAGTAAATCAGTACGTTACTTCTTCTTTATTTCGTTATCAATTAGGTGCAGTCATTAGACTCATCAATTTTTCATTGTTAAACTTTTAAAATATTTTGCAAATCGAGGCGATATATCATTTATGAGTTTGCAGTGTCGATGATGTAACCCGGGAAACTCTGTATCATTAACTATACATATAAATGCAAATGTGGTAAAATCGTCTTAAATCCGAATATGAGGTATCATATTCAATAAATCAAATTCTTCGAAAATATTTTTCTTCTTACACTCTTTACTATAATTATATATAATTTTATTAGGTTTAGGGTACCCATCTACATTATTAATTGAAGTGAAGTAGTTCAAAGATTGTCAAGTGATGCGGTCAATATCCGTAAATGTTGACGACAACCTTTGTGGTCAAAGGTAATGACGTACTAAATAAAAAATCCTAAAAATATGCATATCAAATGTAAGTTTAAAATTTATTCTAACAAATTTAAAATTTTCGTCATAAGAAAAAATAAAAACCAATATCCTGGAAAATTGAAAATCATCACAGGAAAAATTCAGACATTCATTATATCTTTGAATGATTGAAACTTAGTTCATAGCGATACAATATACTTAGTCTCGAGTGTGGTAAAATTAGTTCAAACTCTAGAGTTTTAGCGCCCTCACAAGAAATTAAAATCACTTCATACAATGTTGATTATGTCGTGGTGACCGTAAAATTTTCAATTAAAATAATTAATTGTGATATTTGTCCAACATCAAATTTGTCTTTCTCATTCTTAATAACTCAAACGATTTGTTTCTTTTGTATCGGGTGCATGATTCAGCTAATAATGATAATTTTAATGATGATTGTAACACCCCCAGATCCGGGGTCATGAATCTGGGTTGTCACGCTCCATCAATCATACAATACCTGTATCACTTACCATATTCTAATAATACAATTCCAAAGACCCCAATCACTTACGCACACACACACAAGTTATAGCCTTGGAAATGAGCAACAATAAGTAACACTTGTTATTACAAACCAAATGTACTATCCAGGATCTCATCTATTATCTACAACCTCTACCTGAAGTTAAAATAATAGACCTCACAATTCTATACAAGGTTCAATTATGCAAACGTACTCGAAAACAATTCTCACTAATTCAATCTGCAACTGTTCTGCTAACTCCGAAAGTATCCATCCTGCTGAACTAACTCAAGGGTGGTCTCTCCATTCCCTTGCTCTCGTGATACGGGGTGAATCGGCAATGTTTTCTTCATGCTGAAAGTTTTAATAATGCAAGAATGAGCTAATAGCGCTCAACAAGAAATCTATTCCAGTTTAAATCTTTAAACCTTCAAGGTAGATAATCCATATAGGATCAAAGTTTTAACACTACTAGGGTTTGTCCCCAAAATAATATCCCGTTCAAAATACTGTATGACTTATAATCATACTCAAATACTTTTCGTAAATCATTTAGAAATCCTTGGTATCGATATAATGAACCAAGACTCAAAACATATCTTTTCAAAATAGATATTAATATTGGAATCAAGGCTTAAAGCCTATCCATTGATTCAAAATACTATACAGTTCAATATACTGTATATCTTAAATAACTTCTCAACATATATACATGCATATATATTTAGATATCTCATACTGTTCAAAATACTGTAAAATATCAATAATGAACACCTTTTTGACTCTGTTGTGTTATGATATATAAAAACAGGAATGAGCACTAAAGCTCAACAATAATATATAGTAGCACAATCATATATGTAGCTGATATCATAATTGCAATCTTTTAAAACTTCATTCGTATACAGAATGATATATTTAAATCTTCTTTTCGTCAAATCATATCATACAGTTCAAATACTATACACAGAACATCATTGTTCAATTACTGTCACATTATCGGTAACTCAGCACCTAGGCTTTCGTTACAATGTGCAGCACAATTCCAAGTGGAAGAAGGGGACATTCTGGAACACACGATACACAGTTATCAGCCGTTGTATCGAAACATAACTTCTCTACTAGTAGAAGGACGATTTCCTGTTCGGTTATCACCCTGACCGCATTCGGGCCCATTGTGCTATAAGGTCACTACATCGGCACCTGTTTCATTACCGTGTAAGCCTTTGCACACAAGGTCACTACCTCGGCGCCTGTTTCATCACCGGGTAAGCCTTGATAATTATGGTCACTACCCCGGCACCTGTTTCATTGTCGTGTAAACCCTTCCAGTCCCATGATGAATCCTATCCTTTAAACTGGAACCGAACTTAATCGTTGTTCCCCGAGCGTAAACTAGCTCGTTGATAGGTATGAACTTATTACCATACTTACTTCCGGAAATGTTGAGGAAGTAATAATACAATGTGGGTTGACTATTGTCAACTGACCTCGATCCTCGAGTAAATCATTTCGCAATCACGACCCGGGAGTTTGGTAAAACATCTTTAGCTCTGATAATTCAGAAACCCAAACTATATCACTTTTAATGAAAGAGGCAAGTGAAATCATATGTTCACTTCCTGGAATGGATTCACAATTTTTATAAGTCAAAAACCATAGTCATCATTTGAGATAATTCAATAAAAAATAGTTGGGAACCCCTACTACAATCAAATAAATCTTTTTAAGATCAGAAAATATTTTAAATAACTATTGGAACCTTACATAATATTTGAATAAGGTCCTATGATTTTTAAATCATTTTTGGAATATTTAATAAATATTCAACTAATAAATATTGAATTATTATTCAATATAATACAACTTAAGTGAATATCCAAAATAATATTCACCTACTTAAATAAATATTCAAATAATATTTCTAATAATATTATTTAATATTTAACATTAAATATCCAATAATAAATATATATTGGAATATTTAATCAACATATTTAAAACATAGCTGTCCCTGGACCCTCCAGTTTCTGACAGTATAATCAAGACAAAATAGTAATTTAACTCCCGGTCTAATATTTTAAAAAATCCTCGTACAAGCGCTCTACTCTTAGAGCCTTTAAAACCTAGGCTTATATCTAATATACTCATAGCATATAAACCATAATGAGTTACGAAATATTTAAGTCCATATATAAATCAGTTCGTAAATCCTTTAAAATAGATAACCAGTTTATATCACAATCACAACAGCATCTATATAAGATGTAGGGTTGGAAAGCTTGCATAATATCATATCATATGAAATCATTAGTATAAGAAATTGAAACATAGCATGGAATGAGAAAACTTGCCTCGGGTCCTTGGTTGTTAGGGGTTCGAGAATTTGCCGGGAAATCTATAAACAAAGAAATACTCAATCAGTCCCCTAGTATAATCATTTAAAGGGCATTTAACTTAAGCACTAACGTTCTATTTACGAACATCAAATGTCTCGCTTTTGGTCACTTATAACCTCATGACATTCCTTAAACTCTTAAGTCAAAAGTTTGGTTGATAATCCATTCACAAAACCCAAGTACTTTACCATTACTAAACTCATGGTTTAAACTATCCCCTTAAGGGTATTCACTTGCGCAACTATGGTTCTCGCATTTTTATAAAATCGAAAAATCATCTTTTTAACACGAAACCTTCTCGGTTCCCTTCCTAACTGTCCATACTAGTATCCACATTAATATCATGACCCAATTCCATTTTTAAGAGGCTTGATCATAAACTCAAAGTTCATACAGTGAACTACTTAGTTATCCGAAACCGCTTTCACTAAAATGAGTGTTTCTCCTAAACCGTAAATCGAAACGATACGATTCTTTCGCCAAAATAAACTAAAAAACAGAGCCTACATGGTCATGGCCAGAAAACTTTATGGTTATGCCTTTTAGGTAACCGTGGTCTCTGTCCAAACTTCCTAAGTAAAATCCGACATGGTAACGACGCTTAAACGTCATTCCTGTGTTTAAAACACTCTAATCAATTCACCAATCCACAACCAAACAATCACAACCCAAGGATCTCATCCAAACAACCTTATTTCTGTCTACACAAGCTCATAACACTAATCACTAGTTTAATCATCATTTAATCCACTAAACATCATACATATCATGCATATCACTTCTATATCACACTATCACTAATAATCATCCATTTAATCACTAATATCAAAGTATAAGTAAAAGTGTGAGAGGGTTTATACCTTCCTTGGTACTTAATATGGACTATAGATGGCCATTATACTCTTTCTTGTTTCTTGATTATCCTTTACAAGCCTTAAACTTCAAGATCAAAAAAAGAAAATCAAGAATTACTATTCATTTCACTATTCATCATCAACTTTGATTCAACTTTTGAGCATGATAACAACCATGGATGGAGCTAAGATCAAGGATTTACCTTAGTCTAGGGATGAGGGTGATTTAGAGCCCAAGAACTTGAATTATGGTAGAGTAGAAATGGAGGAAAAATTTTCTGATCTTTGTGAACAAGAAAGGGCTGAATGTTGAAGGCTTCATGGATGCATCTTCTTTGATTTTTGTAAAGCATAATGTAACATAAGATGTAAAAGAGATAACTACAACTCAACAAAGGACAAGACAAACGATAATATTAACAGAAGCACAGGAATCCAGAATCAAAGAAGAAAAGGTAAACGGCCAGGATTGATTTTTCAAGTTTGGTTCGATGGTTTTTCAATTGAAGACTGTAGTTAAACAGAGTGAAGATAGTGTCTTCTTCAGTTAAGGCATTCTACACAAAGACATTACTGAGAGAGAGAACTGAGCCGGAGAAATTATCAGAGAATTAATAGTGCTCAGAATTTGATCATTGTTTTGACTTTGTGTAACCTTAAACTCATTGAAGCTAATCTACGGATTAGAAATTGTAGCACCCCTCGAGGTTTATATTTATAAAAAGATATATTCCCCGAAACTTGATTTGTTTTGGTGTGTTTGATTTCGTTATAGAACTGAAAGATTAATCCGCGAACGAAATTGAATTATTTGTGAGTATCGTATTCAACCCCCCCTTCTACGATACTTTGGACCTAACAATTGGTATCAAAGCTACTTGATTGATATACAAATCAGATCCGGTGAATGAGACCAAAATCAAACGTAGCGTGAAAATTCGAAGCAAATTTTTTAACTTTCAAAATTTTTCATTTAATTGGAATTTCTTGAATTTTAAACAATTTGAAATTTTCAGAAACCATGAGTGCTCCAAAGACAACCGCTGGTATTAAAGTTCCCCCGTTTACTAGAGATGATTTCGGTTTGTGGAAGATGAAGATGCTGTTATTTATCGTGGCATCTAATCCGTTGTATATTGGAATATTAGAGAACGAACCGTTTGTACCAATGAAACCAGTTAGTGAATCTACAGCTCCTGATGGTAGCAGGATTCCTCAAGGCACCCAACCTAAGGATATTACTGAATATACAGATTCTGACAAAGAACTGATTCGATTGGACACCGGTTTAATGTTGATATTATCGGACTCCGTAGACAAGGAAATGAGCTATCAGTTGATGAACTATACAAGTGGGAAACATATGTGGGATACCATTAACTTGATAATGGAAGGAACTGAAGACGTGCAGGAAAACAGATTGGACATTCTGACTTCTCAATACGAAGCGTTTAGGTCACTGCCAGGAGAAAGTATAACTCAGGTCTTTGAGAAATGTACTAAGCTTCTCAATGAATTGGCAATGAAAGGAAAGACCTATCCACTGAGAGAATCAAACAGGAAGTTCATGATGACGCTGCCCCATCATGTAGAACACAAGTCATCATCCATTAGGGAAAGAATTGACTTCACAAAGATGTCATTAGAGATGATCTATGGCAAGTTGAAGACCTATGAGATGGAACAGGAACAAAGGGTGATAATCTACGGATCAGGGACAGTGGAGAACAAGCACAATGCACTTGTGAGATCAGCAACACTTGTAGTGGATGAACCAATAACTTCTGAGATTCAGGTTCAAACCCCTAGAGCTGGAAAGGAGGTGATAATAGAAGCAGAAATGGATTCTGTGAATCTGGGTGTTGATGAAAGTGATTACTACACCCTAGAAGAGCTTGAGCAAATGGAAGACAAAACCATGGCATACTTAGCTGCAAAGTTTAGTCACATTCGTTTCAAGAGAAACCCTAAGTACAAGTTCAAGGGTTCAACCAACAGATTCCAGAAGAGCAATTATACACCTAGTACAGGCTTTAAGGGAGGCTACAAGACTGGCATGATTGATAGAAGCAAATCAAGATGCTACAACTGCAATGAGTTAGGGCATTTCGCCACTGAATGCCGGAAGCCTCGTCAAGCGAGAGACATGAAAGATGTCTATGGAAAGAAGGATTCTTATGATGAGTTGAAGAAAGAGAATGCCAAGCTTAAACAGAAATTGGAGGCATTCTCTGGAAAGCAGAAAGGGAAAGCTTATATAGTAGAGGGAAAACACTGGGATGATACTGATTCGGATGAAGAGGAGGAATATGTAAATGTTGCTCTAATGGCTGACTCTTCAGAGGAATCACCACAATCATCTCAGGTACCTATCTTAACTACAATTGATATGTCTAATTCTGAGTACAAGAAAACTGTGCAAGATCTTAGTGTAGAATTGTTTAATGTACACACAAGCATGCTAGCATCAGAAATGGAAAATGCTAAACTAGTTCTTAAGATTAAAAAGTTAGAATCTAAAAATGAAGAACTAGAGCTTGTAGCTATAACATTAGAAGATCTTAAGCAAAAGAATGCGTACTTAGAGAACAAGGTCAAGTGTAATGCTGAGATAGAGACTATCCTCAGGAAGCAGATTTCAGATCTAGATTTGAAGCTGAATGCTTTTAAGAATTCCGCTCTAGTGGCTAAGGAAATCATTGATACTCAGGCCATAGAGAATAAAACCGCTATATGATTTGACTATAACAAGAAAGTTGGTAAGAAATTTGTGGAATTCCCTGTGACATCTTCAGTTGTCAAAAGGAATACTCCACATGTTCTTAAGAATGTTGATTGTCCAGTTTTTGTTAAGCCTTTTCCACCACTTTTTCATGAGGATGATCTTTTCATTAGACAAGAATTGCTTGAGGAGGATTTATTGAAGGAAAAAGAGGTAAAGACTAAGTTGCCTAGGAAATCAGTAAAAAATGAATTACCTAAACCTGATTTTCCTAAAACTGAAGTAGGTTCCTTAGTTAGTAATGTTAAAAAGAACAGGAATGTGAAGAAGAAGATTGTTAATCAGGAAATGGTTCCATTTTCTCCCATTGCATCTAGGAAGTTGTGCACTATTTGTAATTCTGATGGACACCTTACACATGCATGTAAAAAGGTTAAAGTAGAAACTGCTAATACTTCTGAAATGCATAACATGTTTGACATGCCTGATCTTCATGAACCCTGTGGAAAGAAAGAGTGTTTGCTATGTAAGTACAACATCATGCATGCTTATTTTAAGTTGATGTCTGATAGTAGCAATAACACTGTTAATGTTAAATCCACAGATACTATGAATATCAAACAGGGTAAGACTAAATTGAATGTTACTCCTTTTAAATCATCTAAACCTTCAGGACCCAAACAATTTTGGGTACCAAAGTCCGCTTAATCAATCTGTGATTGCAGGGTAAGGTTAAAAGCTCAAAGGTTGTGTGGATTCTGGATAGTGGCTGTTCTAGACACATGACAGGTGAAGAGTCCCTGCTTATAGAGGTGGTTAAGAAGACCGGCCCGATTGTAACCTTTGGAGATGACAGCAAATGATACACTACGGGATATGGTAAATTGAAAGCTGGAAATGTCATCATTGAAAACATCTCTCTTGTTGAAGGATTAAAGCACAATCTTCTAAGTATCAGTCAGTTCTGTGATAAAGGCTACAATGTAGATTTCAGAAAGGACAAGTGCTTGATCACCAACAGGAAGGATGAGAAGCTTACTCTACTGGGAGTGAGAAAAGGAAATTTGTTTATAGCTGACTTAAGTTCTACCAGTGAAGGAGAAGTTACATGTTTTTATGCAAAGGCATCTTCAGAACAAAGTTGGCTATGGCACAAGAAGCTCTCACATCTGAACTTAAAAACTATGAACTCTTTGGTAAAGAGAGAGTTAGTGAGAGGGTTGCCCCTGATGGAATTCAATCAGGAGGGACTATGTGAAGCATGTCAAAAAGGGAAGTCGAAGAAAGCATCACATGGAAGCAAAGGAATGACAAGCATTACTGAACCATTACAACTAATTCATATGGATTTATTTGGTCCAGTTAATGTTATGTCACTTTCAAGGAATAGATATGCATTGGTGATGGTGTACGACTACTCCAAGTACACGTGGGTGTTGTTCATACAAACAAAGGATGAAGCAACACAACTAATCATTGATCACATCAAGAAGATAGAAGTGGAAGCTAAGCTACCTGTGCGGACAATCAGATCAGACAATGGAACTGGATTCAAGAATGCAGTTCTTAATGATTTCTGCTCAGGGAAAGAAATATCAAGACAGTTTTCAGCACCAAGAACTCCTCAACAGAATGGAGTAGTGGAAAGGAAGAACAGGACCTTGGTTGAAGCAGCAAGGACCATGTTGAGTGAATCAAAACTTCCCACTTACTTTTGGGCTGAAACAGTGAACACAGCTTGCTACACTTAGAATCGAACCCTGATCAACAAAGATCATGAAAAGACTCCGTATGAGTTAATGGCCAACAAGAAACCAACACTGAAGTACTTTCATGTGTTTGGTGCAAAGTTCTTTGTACTTAAAGATGGAGAACATCTTGGCAAGTTTGATGCCAAAGCAGATGAAGGCATTTTTCTGCGCTATTCTCTGGAATCTAAGGCTTTCAGGGTATATGTGATTGAAGATAAGAAGGTGTTGGAAAGCTTTAATGTAACATTTGACGACACCAAAAGACCAGGCCTGCAAACTGGAGAGAACTCTGAATCCTTGGTATTTGAAAATCTATCAGGAGATCTCTCTGACAATGAAGAAGTACCTGAAGTTGTTACAGTCATTAATAATAATCATAATGATACTGATTCTGGACAAAGTGGTGACCAAAGTGGAGATCCTCAACATTCTGCAGGATCCTCTAGTTAGTCTTCAGAATCAACAGATCAAACCGTCAACAACTCAGGGGGAGCAGGAGAAGGATCAACTAGTCACACTCCACAACATCTAGAACAAGGAGAATCATCAAGATCGCATCTGCCAAGACAAAGGGTATGGAATAGAGATCATCCCTTTCACTTGATCATTGGTGATCCAGACACAGGAGTGAGAACTAGGAGAACATCACAAAATGAATGTCACTATTCTGGGTTTCTTTCAGAAACAGAACCTAAGAAAGTTGAAGATGCTCTAGATGATCCAGATTGGGTGATTGCTATGCAAGAGGAACTCAATCAGTTTGAAAGGCAGAAAGTTTGGAAGCTGGTACCCAGGCCTAAGGGAAAATCTGTTATTGGAACACGATGGGTATTCAAAAATAAGTTGGACGAAGATGGCATTGTAACGAGAAACAAAGCCAGACTGGTTGCTAAAGGTTACTCTCAAGAAGAGGGTATAGATTATGATGAAACCTATGCACCAGTAGCAAGACTTGAGGCCATCAGAATGTTTCTGGCATTTGCTGCACATTCCAATTACAAGGTATATCAAATGGATGTGAAGAGTGATTTTCTGAACGGGGAGTTAGAAGAAGAAGTGTATGTGGAACAACCTCCAGGTTTTGAGGATTCAAAACTGGCAGAATACATTGCTGCTGGAAGCTGTTGTGCTCAGATCTTGTGGATGAGAAACCAACTCCGTGACTATGGACTTTTGTTGACAAAGATTCCAATATTTTGCGACAACACAAGTGCCATAGCAATCTCAAACAACCCAGTGCAACACTCGAGGACGAAGCACATCGACATCAGGTATCATTTTATCCGAGAGCATGTCATGAATGGAACTGTGGAGTTACATTTTGTACCCACAGAGGATCAAATTGCAGACATCTTTACTAAACCGCTTGATGAATCCACTTTCAATAAGCTGGTTGGTGAACTTGGGATGTTAAATCTTTCTAATTGATTTTGATTAGAAGTCAGTAACTGCAGAGAGTCCTAGTGAATACATGAGTTTAAGAATTTCTATATCTTTAGGACTCGTGAATTTATTTTCTGGAGCAATTCTCGTAGGTATGATTAATATACTAATTTTATGTCATAATTATGGATGATATATCTTCTGGCATTTAAGTGGTTATTAATTCTAAAAATTATTTAGGTGCTAATATTTGTTCTAAATATTAAAGCATCTATTTAATTTGAATTAATTTGCTTTGTTTTTAACATTGTAGATTAATGCAGCATAATTGATTGGATTTTAATTGATTAATACCACTCAATGATATTTAATTGATTTTATTCTAAGAAAATTGTGAATTTTCTGTTAAGAATTGATTTTGGTAAATTTGAAAAGATTTATTAGAATTAAAACTGGACAGGAAATAAAAGTTTCTGATTCCTAAAACAAGAACAGGTTTTAGAAATTGGAAAAGAAGCAAAAATCATCGAATTTAGGAAATTCGATAGTTTTTCAAGTACATAGATAAATCTATCGAATTTAATCTTCGATAGGTTTTGAAAAGGAAAAGAAAATCTATCGAAAACAATTCTCGATGGTTTTTGAGAATACTTTTATAAATATATCGAAGTGAATTAATATTATTTCTATATTTAATTCTCGATAGTTTTTGTAAAGTTGTCTGAAAAATATATCGAATAGAATTCACTTAATGTAATATATGAATTCTCGATACTTTTTCAATAATTACCTCGATAGTTTTTGGATTTTTCAAAGAAGTAACTTCCGATAGTTTTTCAGAAATCCGTTTCAACTTCAAAATTCTCATATACTTCGATAGTTTTTAGAAAACCATCGAGTACAGATGACCATTTTGCCCCTCTGAAAATCCATCGATAGTTCATTTAAAAACTATCGAACTGTAGAAAGACTATTTTACCCCTGTCAGTTTTAAACGTATATAACATTGCCTTAAGCTCTTTTCTTTTCAGTTTTACAGATCTGAGAAAAAGCTTTCGTTTTATATGCTTATAAAGAGATACACAAAAACAAGAACACATTCGATAGTTTTCTCCATTTTTAACCAAGAAAAGCTTAAAAAGTTTACTGTTTTTCATTGTTAAACTCGTTTTAACCGTGAAAACTTTACTGTTTGAGAAACCATCGAACTTGACATTTGAATTGAATATTGGTTAGTATTCAAGGGTTCTAACGTTTACAAGTGTTTGAATTTTTGTGTTAGTGTTAAAAGGGGTAATATTGTTTTTAGGGTAATTTTGTTTAGAGTTTGATTAATTGAAAATAATTAATTAAATTCAAGTGGAATTAGTTTTGGTTTAAGAAATTAATTTTCTGGAAATTTAAAATGGCCGGAGAATTTATTGTAACCAAGACTAATCATGTCTCGTTTCAGAACTTGCAATCCATAACGAACTTACAGTTTCGTGCATGGGCAGAATTTCTGAACACACGTTCATTAGTGGCATATGATGTGAGTACTCCCGTGGTCCTTTGTATTGATCAATTGACTGTGTTGTACACATCCGCCACGGATACAAGTGAGAATAATGTGAGATCCTTCAGTTTTTTTGTGCCAGGGGGCAGAACAATAAGGGTGACGGAACATGACTTTAATAGAATACTTCATTTTCCTACAGAAAACCTTGTTCCGGATCCCACAACTGAGGAGATACATGATTTCTTCACTCTCATTAGAAGTCAACAACCTAACTTCTTTGTGGGAGAGTTTCTGAAGCATTACTTGCCAAAGGCATGGAACTTTTTCTTTCATACCCTAATCCATGTTTTTACTACCAAGCTAACAAATCTGCATGGTATTCCCTTATTCCTTCAAAAGATAGGGTTTGCCATTGCCAACAATAGGCATATTAATATTGGACGGTTACTGATTGATCAAGTAATCATATGCATGGGACCACTGGATGAAAGAACAAGCATAGATGACGATGTGCTTTGTTTCTATCCTAGGTTCCTACAGCTAATTCTCAATGATATCTTAACAGATGATGAGCGCGAGACATTCGCCGAAGAGGAGACCATGGAGTGCATGAGAATGAAGAGCAATGCCATAACCGCTCTCATAAGGAAGAACAACTATCTTCCAGGGGTACCCACTGTTCTCACTGAATATCTAAGAACGGTGCCCCTACCACTTCTACCCCCAGGGGAACAGGTAAATCAAGGTAACATTCTTGAACCTGAACTGGCTCCTGAACCACAACCAATGGATGTTGATCCAGAGCCCTCAATGGCCATTCCTGACCAGGAGGTTGCAAACCCACAACCTCCAACCACGGTCGAAGAGCCTTTGGAAGAGCCAAATGAAACAATAAATGAGCCTCCTTCCCCTCCTATACCCAATATTCAGACATCCGTGCGTGTAGAGGGAGTTAGTGCCTTAGCAGCACCACATAAGGAGATACACCCTTCAACAGCAGCTCTGCCTTCCTCTAAAAGGAGACGAACAGAAACCGAGGCAACTGTTGATACTTTATTTCAAACTTCCAAAGCGCCCTTTATTGATTTTTCTGATGCTGATTGGGCTACGCTAACGAAAGCTATATCTGAACCATTAGCTCAATCAGGTAAGGAAGAATTGACGGAAGCAACTGGTGTTCCGACCATATTACGGTCAGGTTCACTGGTTGAAGGTTCTAAGAACCAAGGGTCTTCACAGACGTCGAGAGAAGGCTTTGACCTAAATGCACAATCTAAAGGGTCATTGTCTACCTCCCCAGATGGAACATATCTGGATCCTGCGAGTAAAGGGTCTGACGTAGGTGCAGATCGGCAACTCGTTGACAATGAATCAATTACTATTGAGGAGTCAACTGAGGTAGAGTCTTCACAGACTGTTGGGGAAGATTCGGGATCTCTGCTGTTAAAAGAGCATGTTTCTAACCCCCTAGAGATTCAAACTCTAGATCCTTCAAAGGATATATCATCTATGGATGATCAGCAACTTGGTTTATCCAAGGACGGGGACTTGCGAAGCCCCATTGCACCACCGGTGACCTCCTTAAGGATGGTTGCAGTGTTTTCTTCTGCAGGTACAATCAACACAAAGGATTTGAGTGAAACAAAAACACTTACACCTGGCCTGAGTGGGAAAGGAAAAATGATTCAAACACCGACAGAAACGTTGAGTGTACACCCAGAGCCAAATGTGAGGAGTGACACCCTAACCCTACCTAATATTGATGATTTGCTGTTACCGACAGAAAGAGAGCTACAAGTTCAATCTTCCCTCAAGGAGATGACAATTCATAACAAAGAAGGAAATCCATTATTCAAGGTTCCACTACGACCTTCCTTTGACCAAGAGATCTCCTCTAGTCAAGCCAATGCTTCTTTAAAGACTATTCAAGAGAAGGTTGACTTGGCTGCAGCTGATTCAAGAAGAACATTCAGGGTCATTGGCAGTGCATCTGGCACTATAACAGGTACGAAGCAGGCATTGGACTCCTTAAAGAAGGAAGCTATGGATGAACTGATCGAGTTGAGGACGGACGTCAAGGAACTTAAAGATGGTTTCATGAATGAAGTAGATGCTTTGTCGCAAGGACAAGAAGCTTTGAGAGAAGACGTTCTGGTTATCCGGGATGGTCAAGCTAGGGTAAAAGATGCAATGAACACCCTTTCTAGAGTGGAGTCTAAGCTGAACCAGAGATTGGACATGATTGAGAAGACTACCAACTCTAGATTGGATGAAATTGACCTGAAGCTGGCTTCTATGCAAGAGATGAATAAGGATCTATTGGATTTCATGGAAAATCAAAGTGATGGAGTACAGTCGATTTGGACTATGCTGAAGAACCAACAAACTGGCCAACCTGGTCTTTCAAATCAGCAACCTGATCCTTCTACTACCTTTTCTGCTGAGGATGCTTTCGTCGAGGATTCCTCAACTAAGGGGGAGAAAGTTGGAAAAGGGGAGAAAGAGAAGCCTAAAGATGGATGGGGAGTTTGGGAGACAGTTGAAGCTATTCCTATCAGACAGTACTGGATAGAGGAACTTGTAGAAGAAGAGATTGAGAGTGAAGAGGAATTTGAGGTCATGCATGAGCAACCTATTCTAGAGGAGCATGAGCCATATTATCCAGAGCCCATTGAACATCCAATCTGGGAGGATAATATGGAAGAAGAAGCAAATTCTCTATCACCTGAAGAAGAAGCTGCCTTGGAAGCAATAAGAGCTCAGAGAGCTGCAGTAGATGCCAGGCAAGCTGAGAAAGAGAAACAACAAGCAATTCTGAGGAGTGAAAAACTGAAGAGATTCAAGGTGCATAAAGAAGTGAGGAGGAAGAAGATGATAGATCTGGCAAAGAAAGAAGGTAATGAATGGGAGATGGCTTATAAAACCTTTTGCGGAGTTGAAGACGGATTAGAAGTCAACGACAATGCTGAGGTGGAAGTTATCATTCAGGACATCAGAAGTGCCAATCTTGAATATCAGACTTACTTCAAAGCATTGAGAAACTCAATGATCTTTCTGAAAGCTGGGGTTAAAGCAAATGGAGCCTGGAACATCCTGATCAATTTTCTGGAGAAAGGTACATTTGTGATTTCCACTAAGTTTTTAGAACAGAGGACATACACAGAGTTGCAGGTTATTCTCATCAAGATTCAAAGGACGACAAGGTTGAATGAACTGCTCCGTGAGCATGTTAAGGAGATCTTGATGAAAGTCGGTCCAGAGATTATTGAAGATCCTCCAATGGTTAGATTCATGACGAATGATGTTAATCCCAAATGACCTAACAGAATTGTAGGGGGGGGGGGGTTGAATACAATTCTTGATATTTCTTAAACTTAAAACAACTTACAAATAAAAACTGAACTTAAAGTAAAAATCACAAGCACATAAATAATTTCAGTTGGATTGTTTGATGATCCAACTGAAGTGATTTTTATTGCGGAAATAATCTGTGATACAAAAGTACACAGCTGCTCAGTTACAAGGTTGTAGAGAAGAATGCTCTCAAGGATAGCTAATACAAACTATTTGTTTTTCTTCTCTATTGTTAAAGTAACTGCTACACTTGGTTATATATCCCCAAGTTTACAACCCTATTTTTGGCTACACTAAAAGTACAATGAGTAACCGCCAATAGTTTGCTTTTCATCCCTTTGTCCAGTGGTCCTTGGAGATCCTTGCTTTTGTCTTCATGCTTATTATGATCACTCCCAAGACCCAATTGGAAACTGGGATGTTTCCTTATTCCCCATGTCCATTTTAATGGTTTCCAATGCAAAGTACACTTCTACATCACCTTTAGATCTGTTCAGTAAACTGTCACTATCACTTTGTCAACTATTCAGAAAAGCAATAATGATTCGTTGATAGCAGGGAGATGTGTTTCGTTGATAGCTTTATTCTTCATTCCGTTGATGGTGTTTCCCTCGTTTCGTTGATGAGTAAACTCCATACCGTTGACAGAGTAATCTTCATACCGTTGACATGTCTTCACTTAGGCAAAATTACAAGGCATAATATATTTACAATTAACCAACCTATTTTGCCTATCTAGTACTTAGTCAACATGACTTAGAAAACCTATCTAGTACATACAACAAAATGCATATCAAACTGTGAAGTATTGTATAGTGCAATTGCTACATCACTCATTTCGTTGATGAGCTTCCTGTCAACGGAATGCTGCAAAACATGCCATTTCGTTGACAGCTACAAAATAACTTTACACAAATTCTACTAAGTGTTTTATGTTTATCATCAAGAACAACATATTCCTAACAAATGACTTGTTCAGAATCTGCTATTTGGCTGAGGACAAACTGAGGGACTACCCAAGTATCTATCTAATCTCAGTTGAGAAGTATCTTAGATCCACTGTATTCTCATCAACGGAGAAGGACAAAGCAGCAGACACTCTTAGAAGATTTTTAATGGAGAATGTTCCTTACTATAGGAAAAGAGTGGAAAGAGGATTGGAAGTGCATACCAGACTGCCAAACATGCCAAAGCTAAACAAGAAAGATGTTAACATTGCATGGTTATGGGCTGGAGTGGGTCAAGAGGTTGAATATATTGGAAGACACATCCAATGAGCAATCCTTAAACCTGGAGAACCACTGCACTATCTATCAGTGATTGATTATCAAGCTGCTAACTCCGATCCAATGATTGAAGAAGGTGAGATTGGAATGGACTGAAGATTGAAGCAAAGAACAAAAGAACTATCAGCTCAGACTAGAGGAGCAACCTCATTGTATAAAGTTTAATTCTTTTTTGATTTATGAAATCTGGAAATGTATATATATCTGATCCAGAATGCATATATTATTACACTGTCTTACTTTAATTAGTTTAATGTTTCCTTAGTTAGTTGAGTTATCCTCGAAGTATTTGCTTGTCGAACTCTATCCAATCAAATAGGGGGAGATTGTAAAGCATAATGTAACATAAGATATAAAAGAGATAACTACAACTCAACAAAGGACAAGACAGACAATAATATTAACAGAAGCACAGGAATCCAGAATCAAATAAGAAAAGGTAAACTCAAAAAGTCAAAATACGTTATGTATTCTTGAAGTCCGTAAACAGGTCACGGAAAGAAGTTCATGAAATTGTTCAAGCCTCAGTGAAAGCAAAAGAAACAAGACTTTCAAGACGACAAAAGTATGTGAATGATTTAGGGTTAAGTACCACGGGATTCCAGTGATTTAAATGAAGCAACCAAAACGACAAAGGACTTATCAGCAACATTGAATTGAAGACATAAAAGAAGAATTGATCAAGTGTTATTCATCTGTGAACCAGACCAGTTGCACTAGGTGACGGCACTAAAAAGATCAAGTTGTTTTATCGTCTCAGAAGAAATTGATACAGTCTAAAACTAGACACCCTGGACCTCAAAAGGTTTTTCAAATGATTAAGTACAAAAGAAAATGTTCGATGGTTTTTCATAAATGAAATCTATCGAATATGGTTAAGGAAATTCTTTAAGAAAACTATAATTAAGTATTTGTCATTCGATAGTTTTATTTATAAAACTATCGAATGGAAAATACTTTTAATCCATTCGATAGTTTTCTAATTGAGGAGCAGGTGAAAAGTTTGTTTTGTTTTATATGGTTGATGAAGATCCAACGGCCATGATTGATTTTTCAAGTTTGGTTCGATGGATTTTCAATTGAAGACTGCAGTTAATACAGAGTGAAGATAGTGTCTTCTTCAGTTAAGGCATTCTACACAAAGACATTACTGAGAGAGAGAACTGAGCCGGAGAAATTATCAGAGAATTAATAGTGCTCAGAATTTGATCATTGTTTTGAATTTGTGTAACCTTAAACTCATTGAAGCTAATCTACGGATTAGAAATTGTAGCACCCCTCGAGGTCTATATTTATAAAAAGATATATTCCCCGAAACTTGATTTGGTTTGGTGTGTTTGATTTCATTATAGAACTGAAAGATTAATTCGCGAACGAAATTGAATTATTTGTGAGTATCGTATTCAACCCCCCCTTCTACGATACTAAGGACCTAACAATTTTTCTTTTCTTTTTGTTTTTGTCTAATAAACACTAAATAAAAGCTAGTTAATTGTGTGGTCTCTAATTGGCCTTGTCATCCAAAGACACATGTCACATAGCTTGTGGTTTTGTGGTGAAAGTGGTGACAAGGTGGTGATTCATCACCTTGTCATTGCTTTGTCACACCTATGTCATCCTCCTGCATCATGCTTATGTCATTTCTTGTATCATCAATCCTCTTATATGTTGCACTTGATGATCTTATATGATACTTTCCCTTCGGTTAGGGTTTAATCCATAATTCGTTACACTTCTGTTTCGTGATAGGTTCAAGTGATTTTGAAAACGTTTCTCTGTACCAATGTTAGGAGATACTTCCTCGATCTTTCCATTACCTTGGCTTAATATATGATCCTAGATTTCTCACCTTGGCTTAAGATATGATCATGGATTTCTCATTCTACATACTTTCTCAAAACGATCAAATCAATACATCTTTGATTGTCCGATGAATACTGCTCAAAATTTAAAGTTGGAATCTCCCGATTCTGATCGCGTTTACATTCACTTATTCTCAGTATACATTACTAATATAACTTCGAAACATTCATTCCATGTCTTCCATATAGTGTGGTCTGAAATATTTTTCATCAGCAAATTCACTATTCATCCACACTTACTATTCATCAATTTTTTTTTTTAACAAAGTCCAAAATTTGGGATTATTACAGTCTCCCCTACTTAAAAGGATTCCGTCCCAGAATCTAAGAAAATAGCCGAGATTACTTTTCCAATATAGAAATCTCCAGTTTCCAGGTTGACTCTTCAACCCTCTGGTTCATTACAACACTTACTCATTCCGGTCTGTAATATCTACCGTGCGCTTTATATGAGCCAATTCTGGTTGTATTATTATACACCCATTTTCTATCAACATCCGATTATTCTTGGAATCGTCGGTACAACGCTTACCGTAACTTCGGTTCTCTGAAATGTTTCTTTCGGTCGGTCCGTCGGTCTGCGGATCCTGCGTAGTGCTCGCACTCAAACTCGTTGCCAAACACGTTTGGAAAACTCCTCCCGAATCTGGAGTTTAATCATTGGTTCTTATCTGACACAATGGTGACGGGAACTCCACGTCACCCAACTATCTCCTTCGTAACTCTTCGATTAAAGATCTCTCGCTAAAAACAAAATATGAGTAGACTCGTTTAATCCATCAATTATAACTCAATTGAAGTCATAGTCCGACTTGATTCTTGTTGATCCTATCACAGAATCCATTATAGTAAAATTACATTCCTAATCAGGAATCTCTACTAACGGTGATACTCAACTAGGTCTTTGTTCTGCCTTCATTTTCTGACATATCCAATATTTGTTTACCAATCGATAAATCCTTTTATTTATCCGACCACCTATAAAATTTCCTTAACTTTCTTTACCTTTTCGTAATCTCGGTGTAGCTGTCTCTTTATGACAGATCTTTATTCCTTAATTCGTTCTGGCTTAATCAGGACTTTTAAATAATCCTTGATGTACTCTTAAATTCAAACTTCATCCTTTCAGTTCCTTTTATTAGTCCTTCTGAAAATTAGCATCCTTTATCGCTTGAACATTAGGAACCCAAACTCGGTAAAAATACCTTATGATTCCTTTATAATTCTTTCTCAGTCTTCAATTCTTTCTCCAACATTGACTTTATACCTTCACTCGTCATTCGTTCTTGACATAACTTGATTTCCTGCAACAATTCTGGTTGCATTGCAATCTCAAATAGTCTCTCAGTACCATTCCCGGTTATTTTAACCTCAATTTTCATTTTCTCAATTTCTTGGATTAACTTTATCCGACGATGTTATCATCTTAAGTCTCTCAGACTAAGGGCATCGGCCACCACATTGGCCTTCCCTAGGGGGTAAAGAATCCCACCGTCATAATCCTTGATTAGATTTAGCTATCTTTTATATTCTCATGGTAATTTCTTTCTAGGACAGTGTATCTAATGCTCTTATGATTTGTATAAATCTCGCACTTCTTTCCATACAATTAGTGCCTCCAATCTTTAAAGTGAAACTATCACTATCAATTCTAAGTCATGTGTAGGGTATCTAAATTCATATTCCTTTAATTGTCTGGATGCATACGCAATTACCTTTCCGTGCTGTATAAGCACACACCTTAATCCTTTATGCGATGCGTCGCTATAGATCACAAAATCTCCTTTCCTGTCGGGCAGTACCAGCACAGGGCGGTGTCTAGTCTCTTCTTTAATTCCTGGAAACTTTTCTCATATTTCTCGGTCCATTCAACTCTTCAGTCTTTCGAGTAAGTCGGGTCAGTAGGGCTGCTATCTTAGCAAAATCTTGTACACATCTTCGGTAATATCCGGCTAATCCCACAAAATTTCTCACCTCGGTTGGGGCGGTTGGTCTTTCCCAGTTCAAAACAGCTTTTATATTAGCGGGGTCAACCAGCACCTCTTCACTGTTGACCACATGTCCTAAAAACTGTACTTCCCTTAGCCAAAACTCGCACTTTGAGAACTTGGCATATAACGTTTCCATTCTCAGTGTCTCTAACACTATCCTCAAACGTTCTGCATGTTCTTCCTCGGTCTTTGAGGTAAACCAAAATATTGTCGATGTCACTATGACACACTTATCCAAATACTTCTTGAAAACTCGATTCATCAAGTCCATGAAAGTTGCAGGGGCATTCGTTAGCCAAACGACATCACTAAAAACTCGTAGTGTCCAACCCTGGTGCAAAACACAGTCTTGGGTACGTCCTCAGGTTTAATATTCAACTGGTGGTATCCCGTTCTCAATCAATCTTTGAGAATTTAACTGCATCATGCAGCCGATCGATCCAATCACCGATCCTTGGCAGGGGGTATTCATTCTTAACCGTTAGCCTATTCAGCTTTCCATTACCTTGGCTTAATATATGATCCTAGATTTCTCACCTTGGCTTAAGATATGATTATGGATTTCTCATTCTACATACTTTCTCAAAACGATCAAATCAATACATCTTTGATTGTCCGATGAATAGTGCTCAAAATTTAAAGTTGGAATCTCCCGATTCTGATCGCGTTTACATCCACTTATTCTCCGTATACATTACTAATATAACTTCGAAACATTCATTCCATGTCTTCCGTCTAATGTGGTCTGAAATATTTTTCATCAGCAAATTCACTATTCATCCACACTTACTATTCATCAAATTTTTTTTAACTAAGTCCAAAATTTGGGGTTATTACAATGATAATCTAGAGTCAAAATCGTGAACAAAGAAACGCATATCCACGTCCATGATGATGGAGTTAAAAAGAAGTATAATTCTAAAATGGGATAGAACGTTCAACATTCTATTAATTTAAAAATTGATGGTACATTTCAAACAAATTCTAATATCGTATTTTACGTTATGTTGTTATGATGGTAGCATTTATATATTTGTTCAATCTCTATTTTATGCATTAAATTTAATTTTTAATTATAAATATTTATTTTTTAGCAAACAATAACATGACTTATATTTATTAATACTTGAATGCGTATATTTAGTAAAAGTATGTGGGAAAAAAATTAATATGAGTTATCTTATACTCTCTCCGTCTCACTCAAATTGGCTTGTTTGACTTTTTTTTGGTCAAATTAACCAAACTTTGACTAACTTTTAAAGAACACCTATAGCCTCTTCCAGAGTTGGAGGAAAAGAAATCTACAAACACCATGTATCAGAATCTATAACTATACATGAAGTGTTTTGATAAGTGGGTATTTTATTCACTTAGAACGTTTCCGTTTGGCTTAAAACGAATGTTTGTACTCGAGTTGTGGTATTTTTGATCTCTTTTAAGGGTATTGTGCAGGTATATTTATCACAGGTGTACTAGGAACGAAGCGGAGCAATCGGAGCGCGAAACGGAGTTATAATGAAGAAAAAGGAAAAAATTCAGTTTGCTGGACAGAGGGAATGGCGCGGCAGCGCCGTGTTAGTACTTGAGAATGGCGCGGCAGCGCCGCATGAAAAAAACTGAGCAGTGATCCTGGCGCGGCAGCGCCGTGCTCCTATACAAAATTGGCGCGGCAGCGCCGGGCACTCTGGCGAACAATTCCTGTTTTAACCTAATTGCTGATTTTTCGAGTGGAAGTAAAAAAATTACAATTCCATACGAATTATTGCACCTGGAGGCCTATATAAAGAAAAAAACCCTAGAGATCAAGGAGAGAGACACATACATATATTAGCTACGGAGTTTTTAAGCACGAAGAAGCAAGGAAGAAGATCGTTTCCAATTTATTTCTTGTAATCTTTCTAGCTTGTGGATGCTTGGGTTGGGTGTATTCTTTAGAACCCTTGTTATTTATTCAATATAATTCGTTTTCTTTCATCATGTTTACATTAGAACCCATGGTGACGATTAGTTTGATTATGAACTAACTCGTTGTCATGGGGTTTTAGCGGATTTATTCATGAAGTTTATTTGTTGAATTTTCTCGATGCCTATAGTGTGATTGATGCGATATCCTATCATGGTTGTTTTAATTCGTTATAGGAGAGTAGCTAACTCCTGTAATTGTGTGTTAATTCTTATTGAAGCGAAAGTGGATTTAAGAGTTTAGAACTTGCCATGCTAGCATAGGTTTATGCGTGAGAATATCATTCGTAATTAGTGTCGTAACTCTAACCGTTTTATGACGACTATGTGATCAATTGAATGCTTGTACTTCAACCATTATGTTTTCAATCTTTATAGACATATAGGGACTAAGCATAATTGGGAGACTAAGTGATTTCTATCTTTATTGTGGATATTATTTAGGATGGTATTTGTGCAACGAAAGTTGGCTTATATCAGTTTTGTGTGTTCGAACAGGTATTACAAATCACATGAAAGGGCTAGAGAATTGGAGACTTTAGATGGATTGTTTAATGAAGTTAAAATCCCATGTTTTATTCGCATAAGTAATTCGACATAAATCTCAGTTCAAGTAGTTGTTAATTAGTTATAATTCTTAGATTACTTATAGTGATAACAAAAATCCACTTTGTTATTTGTTTTAGCATCGAATAATAATCATACATTGGTGAGTGAATTAACTAGACAAACAACGAGTCCCTGTAGGAACGAACCTTATTTGCTATCTGTATTACTTGAGATCACGTGCACTTGCGTGTTGAGTTTGGTCGTAACAAGTTTTTGGCGCCGCTGCCGGGGACTTCGGTTTTATTTGTTTAGTTTCAGTATTTACCATCAGTGGTCATTAAAGTTCGGTGACTAGGACGTTTCTCACCAAATTTTCTAGTTGGTGAATTTCAGGTACTTATTGAGAGTGTATGCGTACACGAGCTCGAGCACGTAGAGAAGAATTAGCAAGAAGAGAAGAACTAGCACGAAGGAAACTTGATTTTGAGAACATCAGTGTAGAAAACAAGCGTGAATCAAAAGAAGATATGGATGATCAAGCACAACCAGCGAAGGCTTTGAGTGAATTCTCTCAGCCAAAAGTGGAGGACATTCATACCAGCATTGTTCGCCCAGCTATTGGGGCAAATAATTTCGAGCTTAAGCCAAACATCATTCAGATGATTCAGAATACGGTTCAGTTTGGGGGTAGTCCTGCTGAAGATCCCAATGCTCATATTAGGGACTTCCTTGAGATCTGTGACACCTTCAAATTCAACGGAGTTACAGATGACGCAATCAGATTGAGGCTATTTCCCTTCTCTCTTAGGGATAAAGCCAAGAGTTGGTTACATTCCATGCCATCAGGTTCTATTACAACATGGGCAGATTGTGCTCAAAAGTTCTTGACGAAATATTTCTCCATGGCGAAGACAGCAGCTTATAGAAATTCTATTTCTCAGTTTGCTCAGCAACCCCAGGAATCTTTGGGGGAAGCTTGGGAAAGGTACAAGGAGATATTGGCACGTTGTCCTCATCATGGGATGCCGGATTGGATGGTAATCAGCAATTTCTATAACGGATTGGGAGCTCAGTCAAGGCCCATGCTTGATGCAGCTTCTGGAGGAGCTCTGTGGGCAAAAAGCTATGAGGATGCCTATAATCTTATCGAGATGATGGCCGCCAATGAGTTTCAGAATCCTATTCAACGCTTGCCACCTGCTAAAGTGGCTGGAATTCTTGACTTAGATGCAGCTACTGCTATTGCTGCTCAACTCAAAGCGTTGACAATGAAGGTAGATTCCCTTTCTAATCATGGGACTAACCAGGTCGCTATGGTGTGTGAATTGTGTGCAGGGGCTCATGACACGAATCAGTGTGCTATCTCAGCTGAATCAGCACAGTTTGTTAGTAACTTTCAGAGAACTCAGCAACCAGCACCTAATGTGTATCATCCCAACAATCGGAATCATCCTAATTTCAGTTGGAGCAACAATCAGGGTGGTGTTCAGCAACCACAAAATCACCAGTTCAATGCAAGGCCATATAATCAGAACTATCAACCACACCCTTATGCTCCAAGGCAACCATTCAATCCACCGGGATTTCAACCATCTCAAGGGAATTCATTGAATCAGTCTGAGAAGTCTGAATTGGAAGAGCTTCGAATGATGTACAAGAGTCAAGCAGTGTCGTTAAAAACTTTAGAGAATCAGATTGGCCAACTTGCCAATGCATTGTTGAACCGTCAACCAGGAACGCTTCCGAGTGACACTGAGATGAATCCAGGCAAGAAAGATCACAAGGAACAGGTCCAGGCAGTAACCTTACGATCGGGGAAGATTCTGCAAGGTCAGAACGAAGAAAATTCAGCCGAGGAAAAAAATGAAAATTCTGATCAGTTAGTACGGCGCGGCAGCGCCGATGCCCAGTACAAAAACGGCGCGGCAGCGCCGGGGCCTCTGGAAGAAAAAAATGAATTTGATGCTGGGGTTGATTCTGTTCCTGATTTGGTACCTAATGCTACTCTCTCGACTCACGTAACTGGGAAGAGTGATAATTCTCAGAAAGTAGTAGAAGAAAAGGTGTTTCCACCTCCTCCATTCCCAAAACGAGTTCAAAGGCAAAAGTTTGACAAGCAGTTTGCTAAGTTCTTGGATGTCTTCAAGAAGCTTCAGATTAACATACCATTTGCAGAGGCTCTTGAGCAAATGCCGAGCTATGCGAAGTTTATGAAGGGCATTCTTTCGAAGAAATTGAAACTTGAGGAGCTAGAGACAGTTGCATTGACGGAAGAATGTAGTGCCATCTTGCAACAAAAGTTGCCACCTAAGTTGAAGGACCCTGGAAGCTTCACCATTCCATGTACTATTGGAGATCTCTCATTCAGCAAATGCTTGTGTGATTTGGGTGCAAGTATTAATCTCATGCCCTTATCAGTTTTTATGCAACTTGGTCTTCCAGAACCAAAGCCAACTACTATGACTCTGCAACTTGCGGACCGTTCAGTTACTTATCCTCGAGGAATAGTTGAGGATGTTTTGGTGAAGGTCGACAAGCTTATCTTTCCAGCCGACTTTGTGATTCTTGACTTTGAGGAAGACAAGAAGATCCCTATCATCTTGGGACGACCATTCTTGGCTACAGGTCGGACTCTGATTGATGTCCAAAAGGGAGAACTCACTATGAGGGTGCACGATCAAAATGTCACCTTTAATGTTTTCAATGCAATGAAGCTTCCAACTGACGAGGAAGTGTGTTTTAAAATTGATATGGTGGACAAGGTGGTTAACTCCGCAACTCAACACTTGATCAAAACTGATGTGTTGGAAAGAGTTCTTACTAATGACTTGGAGATTGAGAACGAAGAGGATGAAGAACAATTGCAATATCTTAATGCATCTCCATGGAAGAAGATTGAGATTCCGTTTGAATCTTTGGGGTTGTCAGAGCTGAAGAAGTCTCATGTTAGACTTAAGCCATCTATCAAGGAAGCACCTACATTGGAACTTAAGCCATTGCCTGAACATCTAAGGTATGCCTATCTTGGTGATTCTTCTACCTTACCTGTTATTATATCATCTAAGCTTTCAGGCATGGAAGAGGAAAAGCTATTGCGAATTTTAAGGGATTTCAAATCAGCCATTGGGTGGACTATAGCAGACATAAAGGGTATTAGTCCTTCTTATTGCATGCACAAAATTCCTTTGGAAGAGGGAGCTAAACCTACAGTTGATAATCAAAGGAGACTGAATCCTGTTATGAAGGAAGTTGTGAAGAAGGAAATTCTTAAATGGCTTGATGCAGGCATTATCTATCCGATCTCTGATAGTTCTTGGGTGAGTCCGGTGCAATGTGTGCCTAAGAAGGGGGGCATGACAGTGGTGACTAATGAGAAGAACGAGCTCATTCCTACGCGAACAGTTACTGGTTGGAGGATTTGCATGGATTATCGAAAGTTGAACAAGGCCACTCGGAAAGATCACTTTCCACTTCCGTTCATTGATCAGATGCTCGACAGACTGGCTGGACATCAGTACTATTGCTTGCTTGATGGGTATTCTGGTTACAATCAGATTTGCATAGCGCCCGAGGATCAAGAGAAGACTACATTCACTTGTCCATTTGGTACATTTGCATTCAGACGTGTTTCTTTCGGGTTGTGTGGAGCACCAGCTACTTTTCAGCGATGCATGATGGCCATTTTTTCTGACATGATTGGAATTAATGTGGAAGTATTCATGGACGATTTCTCAGTCTTTGGGGATTCTTTTGATGAGTGCTTGGGAAACTTGAGTTTGGTTCTAAAGCGTTGTGTGGAGACAAATCTTGTTCTAAATTGGGAAAAGTGCCATTTCATGGTACAAGAAGGTGTCATTCTGGGACACAAGGTTTCGTGTAAAGGTTTGGAAGTTGACAAGGCAAAGGTGGAGACTATTGAGAACCTTCCTGCCCCTGTTTCAGTCAAGGGTATTCGCAGCTTTCTTGGTCATGCGGGGTTCTACAGGCGTTTCATAAAGGATTTCTCAAAAATTTCTAAGCCACTTTGCAATCTCTTGGAAAAAGATGTTCCGTTCAAGTTTGATGAGTCTTGTTTACATGCATTCGAGATCTTGAAGAAGAAATTAATTTCTGCTCCAGTCATTACAGCTCCTGATTGGAGCCAACCATTTGCTTTGATGTGCGATGCTAGTGATTTCGCGCTTGGGGCCGTTCTAGGCCAAAGGAAAGAAAAGGTGTTTCATGTTATTTATTATGCAAGCAAAACTCTTAATGATGCTCAGATGAATTACACCACCACTGAGAAGGAACTACTTGCTATTGTCTACGGGTTTGAAAAGTTTCGCTCTTATCTGCTTGGTACTAAGGTGACAGTTTATACGGATCATGCTGCTATTCGCTATCTCCTGGCGAAGAAAGATGCTAAGCCAAGGTTGATTCGTTGGGTTCTTCTGTTGCAAGAATTTGACGTGGAAATCAAGGACAGAAAGGGGACGGAGAATCAGGTAGCTGACCATCTCTCTAGATTGGAAGATCATGGGAAGTCACCTAAAGATAATACGGTTATTAATGAGTTTTTTCCGGATGAGCAACTATTCAGTGTGAAAGATGTTGAACCATGGTATGCCGACATTGTGAATTATCTAGTAAGTAACATCATACCACCTGAGCTCTCTTATGCTCAAAAGAAGAAATTCTTACATGATGTCAAGCAGTATATTTGGGATGAGCCGTTTTTGTTCAAGCAAGGAGTTGATCAGATTATTAGGCGTTGTGTTCCTTACAGTGAGACCGAGGCTATTCTTAGTGATTTTCATGCTACAGCTTATGGAGGCCATTATGCGGGTGAAAAGACAGCCACACGTATTCTTCAAGCAGGTTTCTATTGGCCGACTCTATTCAAGGATGCTCATCAGTTTGTGTTGAGATGTGATCGATGTCAACGAGTTGGTAATATTTCTCGTAGGGACGAGATGCCTCTTAATGTCATGTTGGAGGTAGAGATCTTTGACGTATGGGGAATCGACTTCATGGGACCGTTCATTCCGTCATGTGGTAATCAGTATATTCTGTTAGCTGTGGATTATGTGTCTAAGTGGGTGGAGGTAAAGGCACTTCCAACGAATGATGCTAAGGTGGTGCTTAATTTCCTTCACAAGAATATATTTACTCAGTTTGGCACTCCACGGGTTATCATCAGTGATGAAGGTACGCACTTTTGCAATCGGAAGTTTACATCTCTTATGGCACGCTACAATATCAATCATCGAGTTGCTACAGCTTATCATCCTCAAACCAATGGGCAAGCTGAAGTGTCTAATCGTGAAATTAAACGGATTCTTGAGAAGGTGGTAAGTCCTTCTAGGAAGGATTGGGCTTTGAAGCTTGATGAAGCAGTGTGGGCTTATCGGACGGCCTATAAAACACCTTTGGGAATGTCGCCATTTCAGCTTGTGTATGGAAAAGCATGTCATCTTCCAGCTGAGTTAGAACACAAGGCTTATTGGGCGTTGAAGAAGCTGAATTTTGATCTTACAGCAGCAGGTGAAAAGCGTATGGTTCAGTTGAATGAATTGGACGAGTTTCGATTGCAAGCTTATGAGAACAACAAGCTATATAAAGAGAAAGTCAAAAGGTGGCATGATCGTCGGTTGGTTCTTAAGACCTTTGTGCCCGGGCAATTGGTGTTGTTGTTCAACTCTCGACTTCGGTTATTTCCTGGAAAGTTGAAGTCACGTTGGTCAGGTCCATTCACAGTCAAAACAGTTTTTCAGCACGGAGCAGTGGAGATTTTTGACAAGTCACCGGACCAGTCGTTCAAGGTCAATGGTCAGCGGTTAAAGCCATATTTTGGAGAGAAGTTGAATCGCGAAGTTGAGACCGCGGTTCTAATTTGCACAACGTAAGGAGATGGAGTTATGTCAAGCTAATGACTTAAAAAGAGCGCTTCGTGGGAGGCAACCCACTTGATGGTATGCTTTTAATTCTCATAAAAAAAAAAAAATAGAAAAATAGAAAAAAAATTTCAGCAGAAGTTCTGGCGCGGCAGCGCCGTGCTAAGGCATAAAAATGGCGCGGCAGCGCCGTGTAGTCTGCTGAGAAAAAAAAAACAGAAAATTTGAAAAAAAAAAAGAAAAGAAAAAAAAGAAGAGTGTTGTTGTATTTAGTGGCCCATTACCCTAACCCACTACCCATACCCTCTAACCCTAAAACTCCTCTATATAAACCCACATCCCATAACCCTACCTATACAACCTATACATACACTACTTACAAATCTCACAAATTCTCAAACACTCTAAACACTTTCTTCCATTCGATTCAATGGCATCCAAGCGACAACGGGTTGTAATTGGTGGTGGTAGTGAGGGTGCTAGTGGTAGTGGGGCTGGTGGAAGGCACCCTCGTTCTTCTTCGTCATCTGATTCTGGGGGAGGTAATGGTGGACCTCAATTTGTTTCTAATGAGGCTCGTGAGGCTTATAATGAGTTGTTGGGGCGTCCTATTGCCCGTGAGAGGGGTCTTTTGCCTACGGCATCGGATGGGTATATGTTGGAGAATATTGCGGAGAGAGGTTGAGAGCAATTTTGTGAGGCTCCGGAGCCTGTTCCGATGACGGTGGTTCGCGAGTTTTATGCGAATGCTAGTGTGGACAAGAATGGGATTAGCCAAGTTCGTGGGTTTCGTGTGGATTATCGGCCGCGTGCTATTCGTCGTGTTCTTGGTCTTCCGACTCCTAGGAGGAATCAAGAGGATTGGTCGGGAAGGACTCGCGATGCTGTGGACCTTCAGATGATTATTCAGAGGTTATGTGTTCCAGGTACACAGTGGACCTTGAGGCGTGGCACTACTGAGCCTACTTCGTTTATGTCGACGGCTCTGAATCAGTATGCGCGTACTTGGCATTTGTTCATTTGTGCTAACCTCATCCCTACTAGGCATTCTAATGAGGTGACAGTGGAGAGGGCTATCTTGTTGTTTGCTATTTGCAGCAGAGAGTTGGTGGATGTGGGTAATTTGATCCACCAGGGGATTCTCCGTTTTATGCAAGGGAGTACCACTGCGGCGATACCTTATGGTTCGGTTATTGCTAGGTTGGCTAGGGATGGTGGTGCTATTTGGTCAGAAGCGGAGGTTGTGCAGCAGCCACAGGCAGCACTGGATCATCAGAGTATAATGAGGCTGAATGTGTGGGATGGAGGTGAGACGGATTGGTGGGGTCTTGGTTATGTAGTAGAGGGTCAACAGCAGCATCAACAGCAGCAACAGCAGCCTCAGGATGGAGGTTCTCTTATTAGTCAGCGGCAGTATAGGCGATTGACGAGGCGTATCGATGCGGTGCACGATATGCAGGCAGGTTTTGCAGCAGATTTTGGTCAGTTTGCACAGGCTTTGAGCACGGCTTTGCGTGCAAGTGGGGTGGACGTGACTTTTCCGTCCTTTGGAGTTGGCGCTGTCTATCCGCCACCGGACACTCCTAATGGGAGTGGTTCGGACGACGAGTAGGTATGCTTTGCACTCTTTTAATTCTTACCTTCAATGTGGGCATTGAAAATTTTAAGTTTGGGGGTGGGGATGAAAGGTGCATTTGTATATTAGGTGTATTGCATATTAGGAGCATTTGTGCATGTTAGTTAATTTCATGTTAGTTTAGAGCATATAGGACATTCTGTTATTTTGTTATTTATGTTCATATAGTTGCATAAGCATGGCATGCATTTTCAGGATCCCTTAGGACGAGCTATTTCTGTTTGGCAGGTAGATGTTGATTTGAGTGTGGTAATCATGAATAGAGGGTTGATTTATAGTTTCTATGAAATTGACATGCATGTTATGGGGACAAAAACAATTACACAACTCATTGTTTGCTTTTGGGCTAGATTGGGGGTCATGCTTGTTTGGATGTTTTGAGGTTTAATTACCTGGTTATATTTAGAATGTTCTTTATTCCCTTGATAACGTAAGAGCACTAAAGTATAAGTTTGGGGGGAAACAGGATTTTCATGCTAGTTGTTTGTTGTTATGGCTAGGTGTCAAATGGCTAGTAGCCGGCTCATATTTATATGAGTAGTCTAGGGTTGGAATTGAGAATTCTCATTCCAGATTGTATAGAAAAAAAAAAGAAGAAAAAAAAGAAAGGAAAGAAAAAAAAAAAGAGTCATGTAAATAGTTAAATGCAAAATTAACCACGAGTGAGCTCTTTAATACTCGAGTAATTAAGTCTGAGGGGACTTAGTCCTAGTGACCTAAGGCTTTTATAGTCTGGGATCCACTAACCTAACACTCGCTACATGGGTATTATTGTATAAGCCTTTTGGGGTCTCACTCATTGAACGGTTAAATGAGCATATGTGTTGTGAATAGTAGTGTGTGTCGTGGTAATAAAGCATGAATTCCTGGTTAACCTGAATGAGTATGGAGGTGTCTCGAAGTTATGATGTGTCTACCGTTCATTCTTTTTATAAACTTGTGATTGCCTTGACTAAGAATCGATATGATTTTTGATCTAGTGTTAGGAGTATATCTGATGAGTATCGCACACACCACGTTCCTATGCATGTATTGTTAGTATACGGGAATTTAGTCGAGCTCTGTTTGGAAGTTGTTGCATGATTTGAGATGTTTGCTTAATGAATGGTTTTGGTTAGTCTAAGGGGGTCCTTGCATTTCCATATAGTTGCATACATGTAGTTAGTTGCATTTGTAGTTGCATTGTTAGATGGATTTTGTGGGTACATTCACTATAGGCCCTCACGAGACCTTACTCGTCCACTAGGGCTGCCTAGGGGTTTAAAGGGCTTGTTGCATATGCCAAATGCAACCGTGATCACCTACGGAAGTGGTAGTTTGTTTATGCTCGAGGACGAGCATCGGTTTAAGTTTGGGGGTGTGATAAGTGGGTATTTTATTCACTTAGAACGTTTCCGTTTGGCTTAAAACGAATGTTTGTACTCGAGTTGTGGTATTTTTGATCTCTTTTAAGGGTATTGTGCAGGTATATTTATCACAGGTGTACTAGGAACGAAGCGGAGCAATCGGAGCGCGAAACGGAGTTATAATGAAGAAAAAGGAAAAAATTCAGTTTGCTGGACAGAGGGAATGGCGCGGCAGCGCCGTGTTAGTACTTGAGAATGGCGCGGCAGCGCCGCATGAAAAAAACTGAGCAGTGATCCTGGCGCGGCAGCGCCGTGCTCCTATACAAAATTGGCGCGGCAGCGCCGGGCACTCTGGCGAACAATTCCTGTTTTAACCTAATTGCTGATTTTTTGAGTGGAAGTAAAAAAATTACAATTCCATACGAATTATTGCACCTGGAGGCCTATATAAAGAAAAAAACCCTAGAGATCAAGGAGAGAGACACATACATATATTAGCTACGGAGTTTTTAAGCACGAAGAAGCAAGGAAGAAGATCGTTTCCAATTTATTTCTTGTAATCTTTCTAGCTTGTGGATGCTTGGGTTGGGTGTATTCTTTAGAACCCTTGTTATTTATTCAATATAATTCGTTTTCTTTCATCATGTTTACATTAGAACCCATGGTGACGATTAGTTTGATTATGAACTAACTCGTTGTCATGGGGTTTTAGCGGATTTATTCATGAAGTTTATTTGTTGAATTTTCTCGATGCCTATAGTGTGATTGATGCGATATCCTATCATGGTTGTTTTAATTCGTTATAGGAGAGTAGCTAACTCCTGTAATTGTGTGTTAATTCTTATTGAAGCGAAAGTGGATTTAAGAGTTTAGAACTTGCCATGCTAGCATAGGTTTATGCGTGAGAATATCATTCGTAATTAGTGTCGTAACTCTAACCGTTTTATGACGACTATGTGATCAATTGAATGCTTGTACTTCAACCATTATGTTTTCAATCTTTATAGACATATAGGGACTAAGCATAATTGGGAGACTAAGTGATTTCTATCTTTATTGTGGATATTATTTAGGATGGTATTTGTGCAACGAAAGTTGGCTTATATCAGTTTTGTGTGTTCGAACAGGTATTACAAATCACATGAAAGGGCTAGAGAATTGGAGACTTTAGATGGATTGTTTAATGAAGTTAAAATCCCATGTTTTATTCGCATAAGTAATTCGACATAAATCTCAGTTCAAGTAGTTGTTAATTAGTTATAATTCTTAGATTACTTATAGTGATAACAAAAATCCACTTTGTTATTTGTTTTAGCATCGAATAATAATCATACATTGGTGAGTGAATTAACTAGACAAACAACGAGTCCCTGTAGGAACGAACCTTATTTGCTATCTGTATTACTTGAGATCACGTGCACTTGCGTGTTGAGTTTGGTCGTAACATGTTTCTCATCACACAACCCAAACCAATTTTTTTGTTTGCACTATCAATGGCTACATCGATATTAACTTTAATAAAATTTGTTGGAGGCCAACCCTATGCTTTATCTTGATTATTTATTTCCTTTAGGAACTCTAGTAAGTATACTCTCTGCCTTTATATTTTCTTGTTGAAAAGAGCAAAGATAATCAAGCGCCTAGTTAATAACCATTTCAGTAGAAAGCAACATATTATCTTGAACCTTCGTATTTCTTCTTCCCCAAATATTCCACATGTTGTTTACTTGGAGATATCATGAGAATCATTTTTCTAACCAAGAAGCATTTCCCTCTCAGTGAGCGTCTATAGAGGGAAGGTCCGTGGAATCCTATTGTTGTGGCTAAAGTTTGATATGGGTACTTCTAATCGTCTTTGGATTAGTTGGGTTTGAATTGGGGGAATCCATGAAATAAGTTAGCAGTAGAAGCTTAGGGTGCGCCCTCACCTCCCTTATGTGGATGGTGCGTCCTCCATGAATTAAGGAGATGAATGATTTGAAGACAATCGAGAATTAAGTCATGTATAGGTTCGTTTGTGGACAGGTTGTCGAAGAATTCCCTCCAAGAATGTATCCTGGGAGGGGCATTGTTGCCCAGTAATAAACAATTGTAAAAGGGGGGTTGAATACAATTGTATAAGATTCTCGACTTAATAAAATATGGATCACAAATATGAAAGAATCATAACAGCTTTATTAATTCTGATATAAAACTGTTACAAACTCTCTCAAGAAATTCTGATGTTCTTCAGAGCTTCTAGGTTACAATATACTCGTGTATGTGATTGATATAAAATCAAAACCTAAACTGTGTTTATATACTACACAACTTCTCTATCGATTACAAGATAAGTCGAAATCAATTACCAACTATATTGAAACATATCCTAACCGACAGCTGCATTCCTATTAACTAGGAACCGACAAAATAAACTTCCATATTTAACTAGACTCCATAAATAACTCGAAGTTGTAATCCTGATCAGCTTCCAGTCCTGATGATAATAATGATCACAGTCCTGATAGAAATCCTGACAGCAATCCTGATACTGACGGTTGAGCAAATACTGATGACGTCAGCAATCCTGATCAGTTGAGTCCAGATCCTGACGATCATTGAATCCTGAACTAACAATCTCCCCCAATCTCATACTTTGTAAAATAAAGTATAGATTCCTAGATTCAATGATGCCAAAAACTTATTTACAAAATGTACAAGTATTTACAACAGCAACTTATCTGTTTAGATTCTTTGATAGAACAGATTCATCTTCAAGAAGTTGGATAACAAATTTTCTTCTTTTTCTTCAAGAATTTGAATCAGTCTTTCCTTAAGATTTCTGAGTTCTTCATCTTCCTCATTAATCTGGTAGATAGCTGCTCTGAGATTTTGAATTGAACTTCTTGGTAGACTGTGATCTTCAACCAGGAGGTAAACAATTTCCTTCCCATCAGGATTAAGAGTCAGTTGCTTCATGCCAAAAGACATTTCTTTAACATCAGTGCCTCTTTGCATTTCCACATCCTGGTCTTTTAGATTTAAGTACATGGGAGTATAATCACCATTATAATTTCTTCCTTCATCAAAACTTCTCCTTATGGTTGATAGAATCATATCACTCCATTCCCTGCATACTTTATTCTTCCATTTGAGCAGATAGTGAACATATTTCAGTTCCTTTGTTGATTTAACCAACAGCTCTTGAATGGACATAATCTTCACACTTCCATCTTTCATGAAGTACAGAAGTTTCTCTTTCTTTTCAGTACCATCATGACAATCTATAACTATATCAACAGCTAATAAATTGTTCAGGTGTTCAGAAGTTAAATTACCTCCAATATCAATCAAAGAGTGAGGGTCAACATGTGACCTATACCTCCTCTTGAATTGTGTGGCATTTGCTTTAAGCTTGAAAACATTTGTAACCATAGTGCTTTGGATCTTTGTGAACCAGAAAAGTCTGTAACACTGGAGACATTTGTTACAATTCCACCAGACTGATAATTGATAGGTCTATCACACCTTAATGTGTCAATATGTTTCCATTTTTTGTCCTTTTCTTTCTCAAGAACATAGCTCATCTCTATTTTGTGTTGTTGTCTTCTTGAATTTCTCCACAATAACCTATTTGAACTTTTGAGCTTTTGCACATAGAGCTTAAAATCTCTATTTGTTGTTCTTGTAACTTCTTTTCTTCTTGCTTCTTCTTCTTCATCCACTTCAAGATTATGAGAGTCAACCACAGTAGATAAAATTAACAAACCAGCCTCTTGTAGAATATCAGATTCATCAGGATCTTGAATAGTGTCAGGAACAATGTCAGGATTAGAATCTTCAATTTGAGCTGTATTACTGATGAGAGTTGATTGTCGTGGTCTTCTCCTCAATTGTGGTCCATCATCTATTTCTTGATCTTCTTCCTGAATAGCAGTCCTGATAGCTAGAGTATCAGGAGCTAGAGGAGTTTGAGAAGCATCAGGAATTTCTTCAATTCTTACTCCTCTAGACCTTGTTTGTCTAGGCATTATTTGATTTGATGAGCTTCTTCCTCTTCTTGCACTTCTCCTACCTCTACCTCATCTTCCTCTAACTGGAGTAGGGTTGTTAAAGCTTTCCATGATCTCTTGTTGTTGTCTCAGAAATTCTTCTTGAGATAGATCAGGATATTCTTCATTTACCGTAGAAAGTGCCTTTCTTGCAAATAATTGTTGAACTCTCTTATCAGTGTGATAAAGAGTAACAACATTACCATCTCATGTCTTAAACTTCTGGAATAGATTTGTAGCATCTTCAGGATTTTCAATGAGAACATCTTCATGACCTTCAGGAATTGTAGATAAGGTTCCATGACCAGGCGCCAGGATTTGATTAGACGTCGGGATTTGATCACCTGTCAGGATTTGTTCTTCCGTCAAGATCTGAGATTTCACCAACGTCCTTACTGTTCTAACTCCAGAATCAGAAACATGAGTTGACTGCGTGGATTGACTTTGAGAAGTTTGAATTGTATACTTCACCATAGCAGCATCAGAGGTTTCCCCTTGTAATATCATATCATCACCATCATGTCCAGTATGATCATCATCATTATTCTTTCTCAACACTAGATCAGGTATGCATTTTATCTGACTTACGTTCCCCCCCCCCCTCTTTTGGCATCAGGATTGGATAATAGATTTAAAATCAAGGAAAGAGAGGCTTGAATGTCAGTTACATTTGAATCCAAAGAATCAATTCTGTTGTTGATGTGAGACTGTTCAGTAATAACTGACTTAACCTGGGATTCCACAACTCTCAATTGAAGAGCAATTGGTGCCTTTGTCAAGCTATTAGACATATCAGACCTCACTAATGCAGTAGCAGCTTTAACAGAATCAATTTCATCCTTGAGGCTCTTGGATAGAAGAGTTGTAGCCTTCAAGTGATTCTTCACATCTTCATTCTCAATTAAACTTGCAACATAAGAAGCATGGTTCAAAGCACATGGATAACTGACAGAATCATCAGACCTGTACCATTCATTTTCCCATTCATGTCTTCTTAACTGTTCAGCTGGATCAATTGTAGAAGGACCAAAAAAGTCTTGTCTTATATCTTTTCCTGTAGTAGCCTTGCCAGCCATGAAAGTGCTTGAAGAACCAAAGTTAGTTCCAAGACTAGATTTAATTGCTGTAGCAAGCTGATCCTTCTCAATATCATTATCATCATCAGAATCATCATCATCATCATCATCACTATCTCCAGAATCAGCAGCATTATCAGCATCATGAACAACACCTTTCAATTTATCTTTGGATTCTGAGATAGGATCTTTCATTGGACTTGAGCTAAGTGGTTGAATCAGGATTGGCTCAGCATCAGGAGCACCACTAGCGTCAGGAGCAACACTGTCAGGATTTGAAATGCTTGCATCAGTATTTTGTACTAATGGTTCTTGTGTAGCTTGAGGTTCAGAAGCTGCTTCAACACTTTGAGTTGGAGGTTCTTGTGTGCTTCCCTCAGTGAAAGTGTCCTCGACCAAAATTTCCATTTCAGGAATAATAGAAGTCCCTTGAGCATTGTCAGGAAACTCCCTAGAAACTACATCTGATTTGCCTGCATCCTCACTTTGAGAGGATGGTTCTTGTGGGGCAGGAATGTGAATGTCTTCATTCTCCCTTTGAGAAAATGGTTCTTGTGTGACCATTCCTTCAGCTGTGCCTTCACTCACACTTTGAGTAAGTGGTTCTTGTGGGGCTGGATCTTCAGTAGCTGCTAAACCACTTTGAGGTTCAGGTTCTTGTGGGCTAGATCATTTCAGTTTCTTTTGCCTCTGAAAAACTTTCTCTTCCGCCTTCCTTTTCTTTTGTAATGGAGGTGTAAGTCCAATCTTGGAAGCAGTCTCAGCAACCTTCTCCCATGAAATTTCTAGAATCTTCTTGGATGGAGCGGCTGGAGAATCAGAGATAGAGACAATCTTTTGTGATGCTTCAGGAATACCAACATCAGGATTTGTTTGAGCATCAGGATTTGACTGCTCATCGGGAACTGAAATGTCCTGAACATCAGTATCCTGCTTCTTCAATGAAATATGATACCTGCTTTTGATCAACTTTCTTTTCTTCTGTGGCTTTGTAGTAGGTGCCATAGCTTCACTAGCAGTATCAGCAACTTCCTTGTTCAGCTTAAACTTAGAGGATATAGGCATATCATCCTCATAATCAGTCTCATCCCTTAAAACCAACTTTCTTTTCACAGAAACCTCCTCAACCTTCTCAGCCATCTTCACCAGGACCCCTTGTACACCCCATTTTGACTTCTTTTGAGTGAGTGGTGTAGAGGAGAAATCCTTTGAACCTGATTGCCTTCCAGACACATCAATTTTAGCTGATTTATTTGATTTTACAACTATAGTCTTTTGAGAGACAGTAGAGGTGGTTGTAGAGTGTTTGGCAGGGATGCTTGTATCAGGAACAAGGTGTGATTGGCCTTGTCCCATAGCATCGGAAACTGATCCATAAGAAGTAGGCATTTTCTTTTTCAAGAAAAGCCTGAGCTCATCAGGAATATAGGCATTACATGTGAAACCATTTGCCTTATTACTGTTGACTAAGGACTTAATATTATTCTCTGTAATTCTACAAATAGGTAGAATCACATCCTCTTCAAAAGTAACATTAGGACATAAGTGATTAAAAATCAATTGGAAAAATCTAACAAAACATACAGAACCTAACTTATCTAATTTCATATCACTTAAAGCTTTCAGAATAAATGACACATAATCAAAAACAGTAGAGTAGATAAGAGAGTTCCCTATTTTGAGTGATCCTGATGGTAGAGCATCAAAGTTAGATGTCTTATTCAGGAAACATCGACTTATGGTGTCAAAGAAGTAGTTACATTCCTTCTTTAGCTTTGTCCTGAAGAGATTTCCATATCTCTTAACCTCTCCATTGTAGCCTAACTTAGTAACAAACTCAAAGAGAGTTAAATCTGAAACTATAGCAGGAACCGTATTACCCAGAACAGGAAAATGAAGTGCCTCTTCTACAACAGCAGTAGTGACTTGATGAGTAACACCATTGAATTCAAACTACATCAAAACATTTCCTGTTGGCCCTTTGCCAAAAACAGTTGTGTTCCATACCTGCATCACTAATTTGAAAGATACACTGACAGGTTCTGTTAGACCATACTTCAATGGGCTTGAAGTTAAAAAGTCATGTATTATGTGAAACTCAGTCGGCAAATCCTGATGATCTAAAGCGGCCACAAAGTTATTAGTGGCAAAAGTAACACCACTAATTACTGTTTGTTTGTTCATGAATGATGAAGACGCCATTTTTACTGTATAGAAAGCTTGAGAATTGAGATTAAGAAACTAGGGTTCGTGAGCTCAGAGAGAAGCTGAAAAGCAAAAACTGATGTTGAGAGAGTAAACGGTAATTTAGAAAATCAAATGTATTTTGTTAAAACAAAATATTACTCTCAGTGACAGGTGGCATGCTGTGATTTGTGCAATAATAATTAGTGGACCAAATTACGTGTGTAATTAAACATAACTGAACCGCTTTTGATGTGTATCTATGTGTGTATATATATTAGTGTGACACACGCACGCATACAGTTGTCCAACTTAAAACTCAAACGTTTCTTATCAGATACTGACGAAAATCAGGCACAAATTAAGCAATGAAATATTGACATGTCCATCACGATTGACCGGTTGACTTCCTGTCAAGATTGTGTCATATCAGGATTTGATCAAAATTACATACCTTACTGAATGACCATCAGGATTTGACAGTCATCAGGATTTCCTCTCTATAGTTTTTCTCAGAAATTCTCAAAGTTCATCATTCCAAGTTCATTCACCAATTTGTTGAAAGTAGCTTCAGGTAGTGGCTTGGTGAATATATCAGCTAGTTGTTGATCAGTAGGAACAAAATGCAGTTCAATTGTTCCTTCCAGTACCTGTTCTCTTATGAAGTGATATCTAATACTGATGTGTTTAGTAAGAGAATGTTGAACTGGATTTCATGTCATTGCAATAGCACTTTGGTTATCACAATAAATAGGGATTTTGGAGTATGACAGACCATAATCTAACAACTGATTTCTCATCCACATTATCTGAGCACAACAACTTCCTGCAGCAATGTACTCAGCTTCTGCATTTGAAGTAGAGATAGACTTGTGCTTTTTACTGAACCAAGAAACTAGTCTACTGTAATAACCCGAATTTTTGGTAAAATTAAAACTTTTCTTATTATGATTAAGTACATCAGTGAATAGTGATTTCAATGAACAGTGGTTGTAATGAATGGATATTGTTAGGTCCTGATAAGTTTGTAGAAGGGGGGTTGAATACAAACTTTACCGTTTAATCGAAATTTGTCCTTTTAAGATTTAACAATATAGAACAAATTAATGCGGAATAAAACTGAAACAATATTCAAGTTAAATATAACTCTATTAAACTTGAAGGGTGTTACAATTTTGATCACTGATTACAATGAACTTGATAAAACAAATCTAGAATAAATTCGACATGAATTTATCTATTTTTGTAATAAAAAGGATCGAATACTAAAAAGTAGTTCGATATAAAATCTAGGGATTATGATCCACTAGAAAGCTAAAGCAGTACAAGTGAAATGATCCTTATGAATTTAATGTTAAGATCAAGTCAAGAATTAAATCACTTGAAGAAATTAATGCCTTTGCAGTTGAAGAAAGAAGACACAGAGCTTTGAATGTAATGTTTAGAGTTCTGTCTGTTTTCTGTCTTGTGTGGATAATGCAAATGTTTCTGTCTCTTTTCTATTTAAACAAATGCAGCCTCTGTAATCTTCACGCGCCAAAACAATCATAGAATTGTATTGGGAAGACTTGCAGGAAGACTAACATTTTGCCTTGGAAGACATTCGGGAAGACAAGGAATGCATTAGGAAGACAATCGGGAAGACAAGGATTTACACTAGGAAGACAATCGGGAAGACTCACTTGTGAGTCTTCCTAGTTTAAAAAACAGAGTCTTCCTAGTTTAAATATAAGTCTTCCTAGTTCATTTTTATTCTAATTTAAATAATCAACTAAATAAATTATGTATTAAATTAATTCTTTACATAATTAATTTAATAAATAATTCACTTAATAGTATTAATTATTTATAAGAGAATAAATAGAATTATTTGACTTCTCAATTAATTCCAGAATCACTTAAAACTTAGATAAATAACAAACACAATAGTATGTTGACACTCGATGCACTGTCTGGTTCATGAGTGACTAACGACAATGTTTGTTCTTTATCTATTTGACTTTAAGCAGTGATTCACTTCCTTCTCATTCAAGAACTCTGTAACCAGTATCTTTTGCTGTCACCACTTGAAATCTCCGTCACTTTAATAAATCCACTGAGCTTGAATACTTCATTGAGGCTTGATCAATAAATTGAGCTTCTTTCAATGTAGAATCACTTCAAGTCTATAGATGACTTTAATCTTCATTCTTTGACAGATATAACTTTCTGAGATTCCTGTGACATTTGATTTTTATTATTTACTTATTACATCTTAATTAAATTTGAGTAGAATCCTCGGTGTTTACAAATAGGCCTATACATATGCCTTTCAATCTCCCCCTATTTGTTTGTTAGACAATAACAACCAAATACCTCTATTCTTTGACTTACTTGCAATCCAAGAAAGAACTTCAGCTCACCCATCATACTCATTTCAAACTTACCCTGCATTAGCTTAGCAAATCTCATACAGAGATCATCATTAGTAGACCCAAATATGAGGTCATCCACATAGACTTGGACTAATATCATATCACCCTTATGTTTCTTTGAAAAAAGAGTTTTGTCTATGATACCTCTAACAAAACCATTTTCTAAAAGAAAACCAGAGAGAGTGTCATACCATTTTCTTGGGGCTTGTTTGAGACCATAGATAGCCTTGAAGAGAAAGTACACAAAGTCCAGCAGCTCCTGATTTTCAAAGCCAGGGGGCTGTTCCACATACACTTCTTCATCAAGCTCACCATTCAGGAATGCACTCTTAACATCCATTTGATAGACTTTAAACTTGGAATAAGCAGCAAATGCTAAGAACATCCTGATGGCCTCAAGTCTAGCCACTGGCGCATAGGTTTCATCATAATCAATGCCTTCAGCTTGTGAATACCCTTGTGCAACCAGTCTTGCCTTGTTCCTTGTAACAATGCCATCCTCATCTAGCTTGTTTCTGTATACCCATCTTGTACCAACTACTTTCTTGTTCTTTGGCCTAGGTACCAGTTTCCAGACTTGCTGTTGTTCAAACTGATTGAGTTCATCTTGCATAGCAATCACCCAATCTGGATCAGTCAGTGCCTCCTCAGTTTTCTTTGGCTCCATTTCAGATAGAAATGCTGAATAGTGACATTCATTCTGAGTAGCACTTCTAGTTTTAACTCCAACCTCTGGATCACCAATGATCAGCTCAAAAGGATGAGCTCTATTCCATATAGTCTGTCTAGGAAGATTTGATCTTGATGATTCGCCTTGAAATTCACTTTGATGTTGTGAGTGACTAGATGATCCTTCATTTGCTCCCCCTGAGTTGTTGCTTGATTGCCTTGATGATTCTTCTCCAGTGTTGGTGGTATCTCCATTGTTACCAGTGTTTCCACCACCACCACCATGATCATTATCATCATTGTTATTATCATTACCAGCAATAACTTCAGGTGGGGCTACATCATCTGATTCTGAGTCTAGCAAGTCATCAAACATCAGCTTTTCAGATGTGTCTTCTTTTTGGATATTAGGGAGCTTAGTGTCATCAAAAGTAACATTGACACTTTCCTTTACTGTGTGACTACCAACCAAGTAGACTCTGTAAGATCTTCTGGAATAACCAATAAAAATAGCTTCTTGTGCCTTGGCCTCAAACTTGCCACGTTTAACATTGTCATCTAAAAGCACAAAGCATTTTGCTCCAAATACATGAAAGTACTTGACAATTGGTTTCTTGTTGTTCATGATCTTATACGGAGTCTTCATTAAGTCCTTGTTGATTAAAGTTCGATTCTAAGTATAACAAGCTGTATTCGCTGCTTCAGCCCAAAAGTACATTGGAAGTTTAGACTCACTTAACATAGTCCTTGCAGCTTCAATCAATGTACGATTCTTTCTTTCCACTACTCCATTTTGTTGAGGAGTCCTAGGGGCAGAATATTGTCTTGTTATTCCTTTATCAGCACAAAAGTCATTTAGGACTGCATTCTTGAATTCAGTACCATTATCTGACCTTATGGCTCTCACAGGGAATCTAGAATCCAGCTCAATCAACTTTATATGGTCAATCACCAGGTGTGGGGTCTCATCCTTGGAATGTAGGAATAAAACCCATGTATATTTAGAAAAGTCATCAACAATCACAAGTGCATATTGTTTCTTTGACATGGACATCACATTAACTGGACCAAACAAATTCATGTGCAGTAGCTGAAGTGGTTCAGTTATTGATGATGTGTCAGTGCCCTTGTGAGAAGCTTTCTTTGACTTTCCTTTCTGACATGCCTCACACAGTCCTTCCTGTGTAAATTCCATCTGAGGCAAACCTCTAACCAATTCCCTCTTGACTAAAGAGTTCATGGTTTTGAAGTTAAGGTGAGACATCTTCTTGTGCCATAGCCAACTCTCATCTGATGAAGCTTTAGCATAGAAACATCTAACTTCATCTTGAGATTCAGAGTGCAGATCAGCTATGAACAAGTCACCTTTCCTTATTCCTTGAAGAGCAGGCTTTCCATTCTTCTTGTGAAGGATCTGACATTTCTCTCTTTCAAAGGAAACAACATATCCTCTGTCACAGAAATGACTGATGCTGAGAAGATTGAATCTCAGACCTTCCACAAATGATATATCTTCAATGATAACATTTCCAAACTTCAAACAGCCATATCCTTTCGTAATACCCTTGTTGTTATCTCCAAAGGTAACTACTGGGCTAGCTTTCTCAACCAAATCTGATAGCAGGGCTCTATCTCCGGTCATATGCCTTGAACAGCCACTGTCAAGAATCCACATAACACGGTTTACCTGTTTAACTCCCTGCAATATCAAATTGATTAGACCTTCTTCGGAGCCCAAAATTGATTGGGTCCGGCATACTTAAAGAACTGGCCTTTGTCAGGCAAAACAACCTTTTTAGCTACAACTACTTCATCCTCTTTCACAAAAGAGCGTTTCCATTTATAGCCAGCCTTAACACATTTCTGAGTAGGCTTAGGGATAAATGAATCCACTCTAGTCTTAGGAGGACTAGTAGTCTTAGATTTAACATGCTTCTTATTATTAACATGTTGACGTGGAGCAGTCTTATCACTAGATACATGCTTACTATTAAAATAAGCATACATAACATTGAAAGCACAAGACATGCAATTAATCACACCACATGCTTTATGAGAAGAATTAACAACATGCATGTTATTTCTACAGTTGTTTTGATCCACCTTATGGATATCTGATTTAGTCTTTTTAGTTGTAACAACTTTGACTGGAGTATCAGATATACACTTGTTGGACTGTTCAACTTCCAAAGCAAGATCTTCTTCACGAATCTCCTCTGCAATGATGATAGAGTGTTCATTCAGAGGTTCTGCCTCAGACTCCTTACAGAAGGGTGTTTCAATACCCTTAAGCACATATGAAATACCCCTTCCTTCAGTTCTGACTCTACAAGGGGAATTAATTCCAAGCAATCCAATGGCCTCATTATAATCATAACCTATACTAACATGATTACCAATAGCTTGTTTATTGAGAATCTCTTTAGCCGTCTTACAAGAGCTGAAATAGGCATTAGCTTTAGTCTTCAGCTCACTAATCTCTTTCTTAAGAATGGTTTCCAGTTGAATATAACATTTAACCCTATTCTCAAGAAAATCTATTTTCTCAATAAGTTCATCCTGATTAACATGCACTAGTTTTAATTCTTTTATCTCATTTTCAAGATTTGTGTTTAAAAGAATTATACTATCATTTTCAGTGCGTGCACAATCTAAGGTGCCAGCAAGATGACGAATCATTTCAGTATCAGTAAACTTTACCTCTGACATGTATCTAGATGAAGTGCTTTCCTCTTTAGCCATTAAAGCAAGGTTCCCAATCTCACCTACTTCTTCATCACTGTCAGTGTCATCCCAACTCTTTCCTTCAGCAACATAAGCTTTCCCAATCTTGTTCTTCTTGCTAGAATCAAATGTGTTTCTAGTCACTTGCTTTGGCTTTCTGCATTCAGTAGCAAAGTGACCCAACTCATTGCAATTGTAGCATCTGATTGTGCTCCTTTCCACAGTTCCAGTTTTGTAGCCACCCCTTGTGCCACTTGAAGAGGAAGATCCACCTCTCTGAAATCTGGGCCTGAACTTAAGATTGGGATTCCTCTTGAATCTGAACTTCCCAAACTTCCTGACTATCAAAGCCAAATCACCATCCTCCAGCTGATCAAGTTCTTCTAAAGAATAGAAGTCACCATCAGATTGATCAATGGATGTTAATCCATATTCAGCATCAATAACATTCATGTTAGAACTGGAAGGTTGAACAGCCTTCACTTCCAGTTTTTGTGGGACTTCAGCAGCCAGTGCAGTAGAAGTACTAACAATCTTCCCAGTTCCATACAGCTCCCTTTGTTGAATCTGCTCCAGCTCATAGGTCTTCAGAACACCATACAATCTCTCCAAAGCAATCTCATTCATATCTCTTGCTTCTCTAATGGCAGATATTTTGTGCTCCAAATGAGGTGGAAGTGTAAGAAGGAACTTCTTGTTAATCTCCTTGTTGGTGTAGTGCTTCCCATTTAGATTCAGATCATTGATTAATTTGTTGTATCTCTCAAAAACCTGAGAGATACCTTCACCAGGGTTTGATCTGAAATGCTCATATTGTGAGGTGAGAATTTCCAGCATATTCTCCCTAACTTCCTCTGTCCCCTCATTGATTATCTCTATGGTTCCCCAAATGTGTTTGGCAGTATCACAATTTAGGACATGATTATGCATGATAGGATCAAGACAATCAATAAGGATCAACTGAAGACAGGAATCCAAGGTAACATCCTCTTTCTCATCAGGAGTGAAATCCTTGGGATCTTTAGGGTACATTCTAGCAACCCTAGTAACAACATTAGTCTCAATGAGTTCTCCCTCAATAATCATAGGGACTTTGGGACCGTTCTTCAGCACATCAATGTATTTAGGATTTGCAACCTTAAGAAATAGGAGCATTTTCTTCTTCCACATTGGATAATGCTCCTTGCTGAACATTGGGATTTTGACTGTACTCACTTTTTGTGTAGTAGACATCTTTTGAGATTTTTAGGAATAATAAAAAATCAGAGTTTAAGAAAAATCTCAAAACAATTGGATCTTTGATTTGTATATCAATCAAAGGGCTCTGATGCCAATTGTTAGGTCCTGATAAGTTTGTAGAAGGGGGTTGAATACAAACTATACCGTTTAATCGAAATTTGTCCTTTTAAGATTTAACAATATAGAACAAATTAATGCGGAATAAAACTGAAACAATATTCAAGTTAAATATAACTCTATTAAACTTGAAGGGTGTTACTGTTGGAACGGATGATTACTGTTCTGCGTTTTACTATATGATTGATTACGAGTTCGAAAAGAAAACTTTACCTTAATCGATACGATTCTGATCCACGTCTTCTACTGAATTCCTTGATTCCCTTCGAGCGAAGTGTGGCCTTCGATCTCCCGAAGTTTCCTCTCCTTAAAGCCTCGAAATCCCAAAACCCTAGCTCCTTGCGGCTGCCCTAGGTTTTAATCTCGAATTATGAAAAACCGAAAAAACGTTTTCAGCCTTTAGGAGAACAAGAATATTTATAGGCTCCAGTAGGGATCATGGACAATTAGGTCGGGCCTCCCAATGACATTCTGGGTCAAGCCCAATGTCATTAAATATTAATTCTATCCACTAACGAATTAATATCTGCACTGCCTTTCCTAATACCGTAATTGCTTTATTATTAAATTCGGCTCCTATATTATTTGCTTATTAAATTCCCCATGTTTAAGATATCGTATGTCCATTAATTAAATTAATTTCTGATAATTAATTTAATTAATATCTTTTTATCCTTGATCATCCACTCAACCTTATAATTATGCAAGAACAAATCTGCCTGCAGGACTAAAGCATAATTATCTTTATGAGCTTTCAAGAGGACATCATCAACCCGAATATTATCAGGACATGGTTTCCTTATGTAATTAATATCCCACTCTGCATGCAATGTCATTGCTCAATACATAATATTGTAATTAACAATTAATTACATCACATATGAATCAAAGCATGTGCATTGCATACAAGTGTCAATCACTACACTTGGATTGAGAACCTAAGCATTAATAATATCATAGAATCTTAGTTCTTCTTTATTGTCAGAATAGAAGAACAATTCTAATATTTCGATCCTGTTCAATATACACAAAGTATACAAGTATTATTTAATAGTCAAGATAAACTATTCCAAATAATACTTCAGTTATTCCAGTGGTTTGTCTAATTCCACTTAAACTGTGAACCCTTTATATTATATATAGACACTGATAATTTAATCTTCTGTTATCCCATTTGATACTAAATTATCCACAATATATAATAAACAGACAATGTAAAAATATGCAATCAAGATTCTCAATAAAATGGACAATGTTTATATACTACTAATGAATAGTTTAGTATAAAACCCAACAATCTCCCACTTATACTCAAGCTATTCTTTGAGTATATCAGTGTTTATTAATATAATCCGCTACCAGTTTAAATAACTATTCCGTGACCAGACATCTGACTCCTATCGCCTCCACGTGTTCTTCAAAAACCTTAGCTGGTAAACTCTTCGTGAAAGGATCAGCACGGTTGTCCTTTGATGCTATATCAGTCACAATAATATCTCCTCGCTTAACGAACTGTCGTATGAGGTGATACTTACGCTCAATGTGTTTTGCTGCCTTATGTTCTCGTGGTTCCTTTGTATTTGCAACAGCACCAGTATTATCACAATAAATTGTGATTTGCCGTGGCAAATTAGGAACTACATTCAAATCCAGCAGGAAATTCCGGAACCATATAGCCTCCTTGGCTGCCTCAGAGGCTGCCACATATTCAGCTTCCATGGTTGAGTCTGCGATGCATTTCTGCTTCACACTCCTCCATATTACAGCTCCACCTCCTAAAGTAAAAACACACCCCGAGGTTGACTTCCTCTTATCCCTATCTGTCTGGAAATCTGAATCGGTATATCCTACAGGAAACATGTCTGAAGCCTTGTAAATTAACATATACTTCTTAGTCCTTCGCAGGTACTTAAGTATCGTTTTTACTGCACTCCAATGCTCCTGACCTGGATTGGACTGATATCTACTGACCATGCCTACGGCAAAGCAAATATCAGGTCTCGTGCATAACATGACATACATTAAGCTTCCACATGCTGAAGCATAAGGAACTGCTTTCATGTTCTCTATCTCCTTAGGTGTTTTAGGACACTGCTCCTTTGATAGAGAGACTCCATTTCTAAAAGGTAAATTACCCTTCTTAGAGTCCTGCATGTTAAAACGAGCCAATACCTCATCAATGTACGGTTCTTGAGATAAAGCCAACGTTCTTTTCTTGCGATCTCTTATAACTTTGATCCCAAGAATGTATGCGGCTTCACCTAAGTCTTTCATTTCAAATTGTTTGAACAACCATGCCTTAATAGATGACAACATCTCTACATTGTTTCCAATGAGCAAAATGTCATCTACATATAGTACTAGAAAAACCACTGCATTTCCTTCACTTTTCCTATACACACATGCTTCGCTTGGAGTCTGATCATAACCATTTGTCTGGACGGCCTGATCAAAACGAATGTTCCACTCCCTGGAAGCTTGTTTCAGTCCATAAATGGACTTCTTAAGCTTACACACTAGATGCTCTTGGCCCTCTTTGATGAATCCCTCTGGTTGCTGCATATGGATGTTTTCATCAAGACTTCCATTTAGGAAAGCTGTCTTGACATCCATTTGCCAAATCTCATAATCGAGATGAGCTGCTATAGATAAAAGAATCCGGATTGACTTAAGCATGACTACCGGAGAAAAGGTTTCCTCATAATCAATTCCTTGTTTCTGAGTATACCCTTTCGCAACAAGTCTTGCTTTCCAGGCTTTCACCTTTTTGTCAGATCCTCTTTTTCTTTTGTAGATCCACTTGCATCCAATGGGTTTTACACCATTGGGTGGTTCCACGAGATCCCAGACTTGATTGGAATACATAGATTCCATCTCAGATTGCATAGCCTTTTGCCAAAGATCTGCATCCTTATCTTGCATTGCTTCTTCGTATGTCCTGGGATCCTCGTCATATTCACCAGAGACTAAGTCCGAAGACTCTCCCAAAAACATGAACCTCTCAGGTTGTTTAACAACCCTCCCACTACGACGAAGCATTGGTGTGGTATTAGTGATAGGTTGTTCATTTACTTGTGGTTGTTCTACTTGTACCGGTGGCATATTAGAATTATCTTGTCCTCCCACTATTTCCTCTAAAACAACAGTACTTATGGGTTTGTGATTCATTATATAGTCTTCCTCTAAGAATCTAGCATTGGTGCTTACAATGACATCCCGATCCTTAGGACTATAAAACAAATACCCTTTTGTTCCCTTGGGATAACCCACAAACAGCCTCACTTCTGTACGAGAATCTAACTTAGTCACGTTCTTGTTCAGCACATGTGCTGGACAACCCCAAATCCGAATGTGTTTCAAACTAGGTTTGGTACTAGTCCACAATTCTTTTGGAGTTTTTGGAACTGACTTAGAAGGTACCAAGTTTAGAAGATAAGCCGCTGTTTCTAGAGCATGTCCCCAAAACGACTTGGGTAAATTCGAATAACTCATCATCGATCTAACACTCTCTAAAAGAGTCCGGTTCCTTCTTTCTGCTACACCATTCTGCTGAGGTGTGCCAGGTGCAGTCAACTGGGATGAAATCCCATGTTCTGATAAATATTCTCTAAATTCTCCAAGCAGGTATTCGCCCCCACGATCTGATCGTAGTGACTTGATACATTTTCCTGAATGTCGCTTCTCCGCACTTGCTTTGTACTCTTTGAATTTTTCAAAGCACTCAGACTTGCGGTGCAACAGATAAATGTATCCATATCTCGAATAATCATCAATGAAAGTGACAAAATATTCATACCCACCTCTCGCTTGGATATTCATAGGTCCACATAAATCAGTATGAACCAATTCTAACACATCTTTGGCTCTATTTCCTTTTGCCTTAAAAGGTCTACTGGTCATTTTTCCTTCCAAGCAAGATTCACAGACTGGAAATGGCTCCACTGCCAACGAGCCTAAAGGCCCATCTACTACCAATCTTTGAATCCTCCTCAAGTTAATATGACCTAATCTCAAGTGCCAAAGATATGTTTGGTTCAATCCAGAAGGTTCCTTTCTTTTACTAGAGGTAGAAAATGTATTATTAATTTCACTTGGTTGCAGCATTGGTTCTATAGGATCAATAATATATAAATTGTCTTTCAATGTACCAGAACATATAACTCGTTTATTCATCATAATGGAAACATTACGATCCAAACAAACATTATAACCATCCATAGCAAGTTTAGAAACCGAAATTAAATTCCTTCTAAATGAAGGTACATAAAGACAATTATTCAAAACCAAAATCCTATCATAACCAAAAGATAAAGAAATAACTCCAACTGCAACCACTGCTACTTTCGTAGCATCTCCCATGAACACATATATCTCGCCATCTCTAAGCAGCCTGGTTTTCTGGAACCCCTGCATGGAATTACAAACATGATCAGTGGCTCCTGTGTCTACACACCAAGTGCTCGTAGACATAGCCGCTATATATGTTTCCGTAACAAGAGAAAGAGACATACCAGTATTGTTCTTCTTAGAAAGAGGACAATCCTTTTTCCAGTGACCCGACTGCTTGCACTTGAAGCACTTGCCCTTAGGCTTCTTCACTGAATTCTGAACTCCCAATGGTTTCACAACTTTCTGTGTCTGAACCTTCTTCTTCTTCTTTCCTTTCGGCTTTGAAGAAGAAACTTTCTCAGCCACATTTACCTGAACATGCTGCTGAAATAATGATTCCGCTGCCTGAAGCTCTGTCAGAAGTTCCGCAAGACTATACAACTTCTTGTTCATGTTGTAATTCAAGCGAAACGGCTCAAAGCTTTTGGGCAAACTCATAAGTATGATATCGACCTGCGTTTCCGCATCAATATCAGCACCAAGGACCTCTAGTTCATTTATATGAGACATCATCAGAAGAACATGGTCCCTTACAGGTGTTTTTTCAGCCATCTGAGTGTTCATTAGAGACTTCATTGCTACTTGCCTAGCAGCCCTATTCTGATCTCCGAAAAGCTCCTTGAGATTAAAGAGCATATCTGCAGCAGTGGTCATGGCCTGATGCTGATGTTGCAAAACACCCGACATTGCTGCCAGAATGTAACATCGCGACATCTCATCTGCCTTAGTCCACTTCTTAAAATACTCTTTTTCCTCATCCGGAGCATCGGCAGCAGGCTGGTCCGGTTGGGGTTCAACAGTACAAAATTTGAACTCTTCAGCAGTCAACACTATGTCCAAATTGCGTTTCCATTCAATATAGTTAGGTCCGGTAAGTTTGTTATCCTTAAGTATGGTGAAAAGTGGATTAAAGCCCATTCTATCCTGAGAATCATGCATATAACACTTAATCAGAAAATTGCATATATCTTAAAACCTATTGGTTTCCTCTAACAATTAATTAAAATTAATGCACTAATATTTAAATTCCATAAATATCTGGTACGCCATGATGGATGACATATATACCATTTAAATTTAAATATTACTTCGGTCCTACTACTAAATAATACGCCACGTTAGGGTGGACTATATATTATCTTTCATAGCTAAGTGTATACCATTATTTAGATCTTAAGTTGCCTTTAGTCAGACCCATCCGTTCGATGTATCAATGGATAAATCCCAGGTGTTTTCGGTGAAGTCACAGACGGACTCGCTTAAGAACACAACTCCGTAGACAGAAATATCCATTATCAACATCAATCAAGGAATGTCCAACTTTTTTCTCGAATTCTATGAAACTTGGTTTGTCACGATGGGGTGAGCTTACCTTTCAATATTCGTGATTAACTTAAGAAGATTGTCCTAGTAATATCCTTAACACTACCCAGACGTCATAAATCATACGCCACGATGGGTGACATATATCCAATTCATAATCGTCCTAGTGTTAAATTACATACAACCAATAATGGATGACCATGGGATCTAATATCAAATTAATTCCCTCTCCCACTTAGTATTTTACTTTGAGGATTTTTTTTATATCTACATGCATCGTCCTATGTTAATTCTTCGAGGTCCACATGTTATCATAATAACAAGACAAAGAACACATAACATAGTAGAACATGGCATGACGATCAACATAATTAAAGCATAACATATAACCCTATGTCCATGTCGTTCTAGCATACTAAGGTTAGTATTGCATGGCATGATAATCACGTAAGGCATATAAAATTGCAATAATTAAAATAAATAGCAGAAATTATGTAAAACATAATAAAACACATCCACTATTATGGCCCCAGAAAATTAGCTTCGAATTCCTTCGTTGAAAATTTCCCGAAATCTTCAGGAGCCCGTTTGGAGGCCTAAACAGCGTCAGAATGGGTCGAAAAATCGGGGAATGGTTCTTTAGATACATTCCAGCCTGTTCGTCTCGTTCTGCCGTTTCCGAAAAGTGCTTATTCGCCCAAATCGGACATCGTATGCAAAATCTGCAGCCAAAACAGCGAAGCTCCCACGAAAACAGTATGGCGCAGCGGAAGAACTCTGTTTCTCGTATCTCCGATGTTTAAACGATTACATACAACATAATACAGCAAAACAAACCTATTCTATTACATACATCTGATCATAATCTTAACTATCACGATAAACCCTCGTGATTTACAACAATCAAACATCCACGATAAACCACGTGGGATCCAATCACATAATCAAATAAAACATGACCATAATAGTGGATTACAACCTGCATCACAAAATCAATACAAGCAACCACCATATACATGCATATATAATTACGACATGGACATCATATCATAAAACGCAGAACTGCATAACCAGGCTCTTGATGCCAATTGTTGGAACGGATGATTACTGTTCTGCGTTTTACTATATGATTGATTACGAGTTCGAAAAGAAAACTTTACCTTAATCGATACGATTCTGATCCACGTCTTCTACTGAATTCCTTGATTCCCTTCGAGCGAAGTGTGGCCTTCGATCTCCCGAAGTTTCCTCTCCTTAAAGCCTCGAAATCCCAAAACCCTAGCTCCTTGCGGCTGCCCTAGGTTTTAATCTCGAATTATGAAAAACCGAAAAAACGTTTTCAGCCTTTAGGAGAACAAGAATATTTATAGGCTCCAGTAGGGATCATGGACAATTAGGTCGGGCCTCCCAATGACATTCTGGGTCAAGCCCAATGTCATTAAATATTAATTCTATCCACTAACGAATTAATATCTGCACTGCCTTTCCTAATACCGTAATTGCTTTATTATTAAATTCGGCTCCTATATTATTTGCTTATTAAATTCCCCATGTTTAAGATATCGTATGTCCATTAATTAAATTAATTTCTGATAATTAATTTAATTAATATCTTTTTATCCTTGATCATCCACTCAACCTTATAATTATGCAAGAACAAATCTGCCTGCAGGACTAAAGCATAATTATCTTTATGAGCTTTCAAGAGGACATCATCAACCCGAATATTATCAGGACATGGTTTCCTTATGTAATTAATATCCCACTCTGCATGCAATGTCATTGCTCAATACATAATATTGTAATTAACAATTAATTACATCACATATGAATCAAAGCATGTGCATTGCATACAAGTGTCAATCACTACACTTGGATTGAGAACCTAAGCATTAATAATATCATAGAATCTTAGTTCTTCTTTATTGTCAGAATAGAAGAACAATTCTAATATTTCGATCCTGTTCAATATACACAAAGTATACAAGTATTATTTAATAGTCAAGATAAACTATTCCAAATAATACTTCAGTTATTCCAGTGGTTTGTCTAATTCCACTTAAACTGTGAACCCTTTATATTATATATAGACACTGATAATTTAATCTTCTGTTATCCCATTTGATACTAAATTATCCACAATATATAATAAACAGACAATGTAAAAATATGCAATCAAGATTCTCAATAAAATGGACAATGTTTATATACTACTAATGAATAGTTTAGTATAAAACCCAACAGTTACAATTTTGATCACTGATTACAATGAACTTGATAAAACAAATCTAGAATAACTTCGACATGAATTTATCTATTTTTGTAATAAAAAGAATCGAATACTACAAAGTAGTTCGATATAAAATCTAGGGATTATGATCCTCTAGAAAGCTAAAGCAGTACAAGTGAAATGATCCTTATGAATTTAATGTTAAGATCAAGTCAAGAATTAAATCAATTGAAGAAATTAATGCCTTTGCAGTTGAAGAAAGAAGACACAGTGCTTTGAATGTAATGTTGAGAGTTCTGTCTGTTTTCTGTCTTGCGTTGATAATGCAAATATTTCTGTCTCTTTTCTATTTAAACAAATGCAGCCTCTGTAATCTTCACGCGCCAAAACAATCATAGAATTGTATTAGGAAGACTTGCAGGAAGACTAACATTTTGCCTTGGAAGACATTCGGGAAGACAAGGAATGCATTAGGAAGACAATCGGGAAGACAAGGATTTACACTAGGAAGACAATCGGGAAGACTCACTTGTGAGTCTTCCTAGTTTAAAAAACAGAGTCTTCCTAGTTTAAATCTAAGTCTTCCTAGTTCATTTTTATTCTAATTTAAATAATCAACTAAAAAAATTATGTATTAAATTAATTCTTTACAGAATTAATTTAATAAATAATTCACTTAATAGTATTAATTATTTATAAGAGAATAAATAGAATTATTTGACTTCTCAATTAATTCCAGAATCACTTAAAACTTAGATAAATAACAAACACAATAGTACGTTGACACTCGATGCACTGTCTGGTTCATGAGTGACTAACGACAATGTTTGTTCTTTATCTATTTGACTTTAAGCAGTGATTCACTTTCTTCTCATTCAAGAACTCTGTAACCAGTATCTTTTGCTGTCACCACTTGAAATCTCTGTCACTTTAATAAATCCACTGAGCTTGAATACTTCATTGAGGCTTGATCAATAAATTGAGCTTCTTTCAATGTAGAATCACTTCAAGTCTATAGATGACTTTAATCTTCATTCTTTGACAGATATAACTTTCTGAGATTCCTGTGACATTTGATTTTTATTATTTACTTATTACATCTTAATTAAAGTTGAGTAGAATCCTCGGTGTTTACAAATAGGCCTATACATATGCCTTTCAGATATTTCTATGGATAATGATCCCGATACATATGTGTATTTTCTGAACAGTGTAATTCAGTGGTTGACGACGTAGATAAGAATAATCTATCGTCGAGGAAATGAGTTAATGTACCCTAGAAGGGAGTTGAGAAGTGAGTTAGAGTACTCACTATAATAATTACAAAATGGGAAGAGCAAGTATGTACTAGTGGGGTACAGAGAAAATGAGTGTATGTAAAGATGATCGGAATTCAGAAAATCCAAACTTTATTGTTATGGAATATTTGACCGGGCAGTGAAGAGCATATCGATGAGATCAAGAGAGTGATTTATTTAAATTGAGAATCCAAGGATTTTATATTTTATTATTTTATTACAGTCGATTTAAGGATTCGATTGTTGGAGCGAATAGTGAATAGTTACTATTCACTACGAGAATCGCGTAGAGTTTTATTCGCTATTTTTAGGAAATATTTTCGAATCGTTTCAAGAGGAACAAAAACAAGTATGAATAGTAACATTGATGAATAGGTCTCCAAGGTGAATAGTAAAATTTTATAGTCTCCGATTGATCCTATATTTCAGCGGAAGTTCAGGAATAAAAAACGATTACTAATCGCGTAGTCAGAAATCGTAAACGAAAACGAGAATCGAAAATCCGTTCGAAGGAGCAACCTTGGATGTATTATAACTTAGGAAATAAAGAATAATATATGTATTAAAAGAAAAAGGGAAAGGAATGAATTAGTGGAAGAAGTGTGTTAAAGAAGCTTGTAAGCTTAACCAAATTTGAGGGGCTAACTTGCATTTTGTTAAAAACAAAATATCTACCAACACCACACTTCCACCACACATTACACACACAAAAAGGGAGCAGCCCCTCACCCCCATTTCTTGAAGAAAAAAACGTGGCTAAGAGAGGAAGAAGAAGGAGATGGATGGCTAAGCAATTCTTTACCAAAATTTGAGTTCTCGGGCTTAAAAGAAAGAGGGAAGAAAGCTTGTTCTATCTAAGGTATAATCTCCACTACCCACCACCTCTAGATATCTCTTTAATTAAGTTAAAGAAGATGATGAATAGTATTTTGTTGAGTTCTATGTTTATAATTAAAAGATGGAAGCATGAATTTATTGTTAAGGTCACGAGTAAGTGGATTATGTAGTTTGTTTAGTTGTTGGATGAGTTGTGGATGGATTTTAAATGTGATACCAACTGGTTTGGATCGGTTTGGGATTGATAATGGACTTTAATTGTTGTAATTGATGTGTATGATGATTGGTGGTGAATTGGAATGAGATTTGAATCTCGGAAATGTTAAGTTTTAAGCCGACGTAATGCCCGATTTTCGGGAACGCTAAAAACTGCCTAGAATCCGAAAACCTAACTGCCTTTTTTTGTTCAGTGACGAACATGAGTGTATAGATCTTTGTTTCTAGTTTACGTGAGCGCAATAATCATGTCATTCCGATTTACAGTTTATGAGATATGACCATTTTAGCTGATTTATTTGATTTTACAACTATAGTCTTTTGAGAGACAGTAGAGGTGGTTGTAGAGTGTTTGGCAGGGATGCTTGTATCAGGAACAAGGTGTGATTGGCCTTGTCCCATAGCATCGGAAACTGATCCATAACAAGTAGGCATTTTCTTTTTCAAGAAAAGCCTGAGCTCATCAGGAATAGAGGCATTACATGTGAAACCATTTGCCTTATTACTGTTGACTAAGGACTTAATATTATTCTCTGTAATTCTACAAATAGGTAGAATCACATCCTCTTCAAAAGTAACATTAGGACATAAGTGATTAAAAATCAATTGGAAAAATCTAACAAAACATACAGAACCTAACTTATCTAATTTCATATCACTTAAAGCTTTCAGAATAAATGACACATAATCAAAAACAGTAGAGTAGATAAGAGAGTTCCCTATTTTGAGTGATCCTGATGGTAGAGCATCAAAGTTAGATGTCTTATTCAGGAAACATCGACTTATGGTGTCAAAGAAGTAGTTACATTCCTTCTTTAGCTTTGTCCTGAAGAGATTTCCATATCTCTTAACCTCTCCATTGTAGCCTAACTTAGTAACAAACTCAAAGAGAGTTGAATCTGAAACTATAGCAGGAACCGTATTACCCAGAATAGGCAAATGAAGTGCCTCTTCTACAACAGCAGTAGTGACTTGATGAGTAACACCATTGAATTCAAACTGCATCAAAACATTTCATGTTGGCCCTTTGCCAAAAACAGTTGTGTTCCATACCTGCATCACTAATTCGAAAGATACACTGACAGGTTCTGTTAGACCATACTTCAATGGGCTTGAAGTTAAAAAGTCCTGTATTATGTGAAACTCAGTCGGCAAATCCTGATGATCTAAAGCGGCCACAAAGTTATTAGTGGCAAAAGTAACACCACTAATTACTGTTTGTTTGTTCATGAATGATGAAGACGCCATTTTTACTGTATAGAAAGCTTGAGAATTGAGATTAAGAAATTAGGGTTCGTGAGCTCAGAGAGAAGCTGAAAAGCAAAAACTGATGTTGAGAGAGTAAACGGTAATTTAGAAAATCAAATGTATTTTGTTAAAACAAAATATTACTCTCAGTGAGAGGTGGCATGCTGTGATTTGTGCAATAATAATTAGTGGACCAAATTATGTGTGTAATTAAACATAACTGAACCGCTTTTGATGTGTATCTATGTGTGTGTATATATTAGTGTGACACACGCACGCATACAGTTGTCCAACTTAAAACTCAAAGGCTTCTTATCAGATACTGACGAAAATCAGGCACAAATTAAGCAATGAAATATTGACATGTCCATCACGATTGACCGGTTGACTTCCTATCAAGATTGTGTCATATCAGGATTTGATCAAAATTACATACCTTACTGAATGACCATCAGGATTTGACAGTCATCAGGATTTCCTCTCTATAGTTTTTCTCAGAAATTTTCAAAGTTCATCATTCCAAGTTCATTCACCAATTTGTTGAAAGTAGCTTCAGGTAGTGGCTTGGTGAATATATCAGCTAGTTGTTGATCAGTAGGAACAAAATGCAGTTCAATTGTTCCTTCCAGTACATGTTCTCTTATGAAGTGATATCTAATACTGATGTGTTTAGTAAGAGAATGTTGAACTGGATTTCATGTCATTGCAATAGCACTTTGGTTATCACAATAAATAGGGATTTTGGAGTATGACAGACCATAATCTAACAACTGATTTCTCATCCACATTATCTGAGCACAACAACTTCCTGCAGCAATGTACTCAGCTTCTGCATTTGAAGTAGAGATAGACTTGTGCTTTTTACTGAACCAAGAAACTAGTCTACTGTAATAACCCGAATTTTTGGTAAAATTAAAACTTTTCTTATTATGATTAAGTACATCAGTGAATAGTGATTTCAATGAACAGTGGTTGTAATGAATGGATATTGTTAGGTCCTGATAAGTTTGTAGAAGGGGGGTTGAATACAAACTTTACCGTTTAATCGAAATTTGTCCTTTTAAGATTTAACAATATAGAACAAATTAATGCGGAATAAAACTGAAACAATATTCAAGTTAAATATAACTCTATTAAACTTGAAGGGTGTTACAATTTTGATCACTGATTACAATGAACTTGATAAAACAAATCTAGAATAAATTCGACATGAATTTATCTATTTTTGTAATAAAAAGGATCGAATACTAAAAAGTAGTTCGATATAAAATCTAGGGATTATGATCCACTAGAAAGCTAAAGCAGTACAAGTGAAATGATCCTTATGAATTTAATGTTAAGATCAAGTCAAGAATTAAATCACTTGAAGAAATTAATGCCTTTGCAGTTGAAGAAAGAAGACACAGAGCTTTGAATGTAATGTTTAGAGTTCTGTCTGTTTTCTGTCTTGTGTGGATAATGCAAATGTTTCTGTCTCTTTTCTATTTAAACAAATGCAGCCTCTGTAATCTTCACGCGCCAAAACAATCATAGAATTGTATTGGGAAGACTTGCAGGAAGACTAACATTTTGCCTTGGAAGACATTCGGGAAGACAAGGAATGCATTAGGAAGACAATCGGGAAGACAAGGATTTACACTAGGAAGACAATCGGGAAGACTCACTTGTGAGTCTTCCTAGTTTAAAAAACAGAGTCTTCCTAGTTTAAATATAAGTCTTCCTAGTTCATTTTTATTCTAATTTAAATAATCAACTAAATAAATTATGTATTAAATTAATTCTTTACATAATTAATTTAATAAATAATTCACTTAATAGTATTAATTATTTATAAGAGAATAAATAGAATTATTTGACTTCTCAATTAATTCCAGAATCACTTAAAACTTAGATAAATAACAAACACAATAGTACGTTGACACTCGATGCACTGTCTGGTTCATGAGTGACTAACGACAATGTTTGTTCTTTATCTATTTGACTTTAAGCAGTGATTCACTTCCTTCTCATTCAAGAACTCTGTAACCAGTATCTTTTGCTGTCACCACTTGAAATCTCTGTCACTTTAATAAATCCACTGAGCTTGAATACTTCATTGAGGCTTGATCAATAAATTGAGCTTCTTTCAATGTAGAATCACTTCAAGTCTGTAGATGACTTTAATCTTCATTCTTTGACAGATATAACTTTCTGAGATTCCTGTGACATTTGATTTTTATTATTTATTTATTACATCTTAATTAAATTTGAGTAGAATCCTCGGTGTTTACAAATAGGCCTATACATATGCCTTTCAATCTCCCCCTATGTGTTTGTTAGACAATAACAACCAAATACCTCTAGAGGATAACTCAACTAAAACAAGAAAAGATAAGACTTTTAAGAGCCAAGCAAATAATAAAAAGTTCTGGATTAAATATAACAATTTCCAGATTCAAACAATAAAGATAAATACAAGATAGATGTTCCTCTAGACTGAACATATGAATACATTTACCTATCTTGATTTACCTAGCTCTAAACATATAACATTTACAAGTTGAGCTAACTACATCATGCCTTTAGTCTCTAATTTCACCTTCTTCAGCTTCTGCCAAGGTGACTAGAAGATCTTTGTCAAGGACATGATCACTTTCAGAAACCACACCACTTGGCATTACTGGTTGAGTGGTGATCTTCTTCAATCTATTCTTCATCTGAGCATACCTTGGAATTTTCTCCGTGCAGTAGTCTGAAATCATATCAGCAACTTCAGACTTCTCTACAGAAGCAAACCCAGAAGTTCTAAGAAGATTCTCCAACTTCACCAGTTGCATAGCAGTCTGTAGCTTCATGGAATCAGGATCCAGCCTTACAGTCTCCAAAGTTGTACCTCTGTAGATTTTGACTTCATAAGGAAAATGTACAACTTGAGGGCTGGCCTTCATAGCAGAATCTCTCAGCCGGTCATACAGAAGCTCGTTCAAGCAAGAAGATCTCTTTACTTTACTCATCAGAATCCACAATTCAGAGAGAGATCTTCTTTGGAGTAGTTCAAGAGAAACAGTGAATGACCCTTCAAGAGCACTTGAGACATAGATGAAAAGTTCTTGTCTTACTTGATCAAATGCAGACGTAATCCTTAAGATATCTTCCTTCAATCCCTTCATATATAATGAGTTGTCTGGATTAACAATTTTGATCTTCTCAAGCAGCTTCAGAAAAGTAGCATCATTGTTTGTGCCTCTCTAAGGGATATCAAACATCTCCCTTGCTTTATCCCAATTGCTTCCTTGCTTCATCCTCACATCCAATCTCCTTTCTTTGACATGAATACTATGAAGACGTTGTTTGTCTTCATGTTCAGCCTTTTGAATCTTTAATTTCTGAGATATGATGTCGGAGACCTTAGAATTCTCATCCTCCTTTCTTCTTAGCTCTGCTTGCTGTTTCTTCAACTCCTTATGAAACAAAGGGCCAGGTGTATATAATTCAGCTTCATCTTCCCAATCATCAAAGTTGGCTGCCTCCTCAACCTCCTCCTCACCACAAGCTTCTTCAGGTATGGTCTTCTCCAGATCACCAGATGTGTCAAATTGGAAGTCATCCTGTTCACCATGGTAGTAGTAGGCATTATCAAAAGCAGACTCCTCCATTGATTGTTTACCTTTCCCCTTATCCTTTCCAGAAGCTCCTCCAGCTTCTCTGTTTCCTCCTTCTTTCTCCTTCTCCCCCTTAGTTGAGGAATCCTCTACAGTTTGAGCTTTGGAAGCCCTAGGATTCACCTCAGATGTTCTCCTTATATCTCCTATTTCTTCTCTCCTCTCTCCTCCTTCATCAGCATCATCATCCTTATCTTCAGCATCACCCTCAAAGAATGTTCTTTGTTGTAGTGTAGGTTGATGTGACTCCTTTATCATAGCGTACAGATGCTTCATCCCTTCGTTCAGATGCTCCATTCCACCTTCAATTTTAGAGAATCTTTGATCATTAAACCACTGATTTTCATCAACAGTTTGCTGAATAAAGTCCACCTTGGTAGAAATGGCAGCAATCTCCTTGACACTCTCTGATATTTGAGAATTTGACGTTGTAAGATCAGAGATGTCTGAAGCCACCAGCACTTGAGATTGTTGGATTGAATTCAGCTTCGGGAGTAGATTATTCTTCAATCCTTCGAGGTCATCTTTCACAGTACCCAGCTGATTTGATACAGAGGTGGTAGATTGAGAGACCACTTGTGCTTTTAGAAGAGTGTTCTCAGCCTGGGTGTCTTGCAATTTCCTTTGTAGATCAGCTAGCTGTTTCAACAAAGCAGTGTTTGTGTCAGTGTGTGCACTCACTTCAATTGGTCTCAGTGGTGTTTCACTCAACTCACGTGCTTGTGTTTCACTCGGTGTTTGATTCATATCTCTCACCACTAACTGTCTTTCAAGATTTTCAGAAGATGTACCTGCATTAAAAATCACCCTAGCCCCTTCAAGAGAGGTCAGTGGTGGTGCAATGGGAGTTCGCAATTCCCGATCCCTGATTGAGTCTGTCAAAATATTTGACATTGTATACTGAATTGCTTCAGGGACAGACTCATCAGGTTGCCTTTCACTTTCTCCAGTATAAACTGCGAGTGAAAAATCCCTTAGGGGAAGAGATGTTCCCTCTGGGAGGGGAGAAAATGATTCTATTTGAGTTGGCAAAGAATCAGATTTTCCCTCAGATGCCTGTGAAGGCACTTCTACCGTAACTATGGTAGGCACTGTTTCAAAGTCAAAAGTAAAGTTCTCTCCTGGCATGGTGTCCTGAGTGTCATCTATATGGATATCTTCTCCCATTGTGAGTAATGGGAGTGTGCTTGAATCAGTACAAGATGCCATGGCCCTATGGCGAATTTCAATAGATCCACCCTGTTGAGAGGATGTCTCCAGAGACTGTGTAGTGGCCATATCAATGTCCATAACCTTTTGAGAGGATACAGATGGGCTTACAGTTGTCTCCCTATAGGTTCTTCTTTTCTTTAAGGGTGGAGACAGAGCTGTGGGAACACTCATTTCAGCTATATCACTAACTCTTCTTGAACTGGTTTGAATATTAGGATCAGGTTGTGTATCAGAAGTGTTTGACTCTCTGTTTGGCTCTATGACCTGGGTCAGAGATTGTGGTTCTACAACCTCTGGGTCAGCCCTAACAACCACTTGGGTTTGAATTAAAGAACCAGAAGAAGATGCAGGGTTAGGAATAACTACCTGTAGTGGTACTGGATGTGGTTCAGGAACTTGTTCACCAAAGATAGGAAGATTAATGAATTGACTCATCAGTGGTGAAACAAGAACAGGTATATTGAGGAATTTGGATGAGACATCAAGTCTGGTGTAGAATTTGGTGTCTGTGGTTGGAGAGGTTTCAAATCTTGCTTCTTGAAACAGTTCTACCTGCTCAGCAGTGAGAAGATGATTAATGATAAGAGTTAGAAAGCGAGGGTACCAACACTTTACTTTCACACCATTATCAGAATCTCTCCTAGAGTGAGCAAGCCTGTTGAGCAATAGGTTCCACAGAATCTCAGCAAAGTTCAATCTACGACCAAATACTATTTAAGACTGGTAATGCAATGAAATTTTGTTTTTGTGCAGTTACCAAATACCCTAGCTATAGTATCAAAGAACAGATCCCATTCCCTTACAACAAAACTTTTGGACATCTTAACCATTTGTAAGGGACCCTGATAATGAATATTCACGAAGAACTGTGATAACTCATCATCAGTGGGTAAAGGATCAAACCTGTCCTTTGGAAAATGTAAAACATCACAAAATAAATCAAAAGTGACTGTGTATTGCTGGTTTAAAATATTAAACGAAAAAGATTTTGAATTTCCAGCAATAACAAAACTTGAACACAAAAACCTTAAAGGATCAATTTTTAGAGGTGCATTGGCACAAATAGCATGACTGATACAAGTCTCGCTATTTAAAAATCGAATCCAAGGTCTAAAGCGTTCCACCTTGCATTTTAAAGGATCAAAATACCCAACATAATTATTTAAGACTAGTTCAAAATTAGGATCCATTTTTATAAAACAAGAAAATTTTAATCAATTTAAAAATAAAATTAAAATTTTAGGGATTTTTAGAATTAATTAAAATTAACTAAAATCCACAAAATTAAAATTTCACCAAAATTAACCAATTTTAAATATAATCCTAAAAGTTCGAACTAAAACTCTTTTGAAAAGCAAAATGAATTGGGCAATGATCTTTAAGAACACACACAGTTAACACATAGTTTAAAGCTCAGAAACAACTAAGATCACTAAACAAAAGGAATCACTTAGCAAATCTCAAACAATCAAGTCGAATGGTTTTCAAGAAAAATAAAAAATCCAACAGCACTTCGACTTGTTAGTTTGATTTTGAAGAAACAGAACTGATTTACTAAGTTAATACTTGAGCAAGATTGAATCAAGATCAAAGCTTTTCTGCAAAAAGATTGAATTCGAATGGGTTTTGAAAAACTAAAGAAAACTGTTAAGGCAAAATGAAAAAAAAATTGTGTGTAAGCAGTGTATGTATATGTATATATATTAAATAAAATAAACTGAAAAAAAATAGAAGACTGAACGGGTTTTTTTTAAAATTGTACTAGGAAGACTACCGGGAAGAATATCCTAAGTCTTCCCGATTGTCTTCCTAATACAACTTAGAAAGTCTTCCGAAAATAAATAAAAGAAAAATCAGAAAATAAAACTAATTAATTCTAAGTCTTCCCGATAGTCTTCCTAGTTCATAAACTGGGAAGACATAGGAAAAGACTTAAAATTAAATAGAAAAAACAAAAAACAAAAAGAAATAAAATGAAAAATTCATTGTTTTCCTGGTAGTCTTCCTAGTATTAAACTGGGAAGACTCAGAAAAAACTCAGAATTAATTAAAATAACTACAGAAAAGTGCAGAAAAAGGATAACAATGCATGAAAAATATATAAAAACCTAGAAAAATTCACAGCAAATTCCATAAATCCTAGAAAAATATGCAGAATATTATAGAAATGCATAAAATTAATATAAACTTGCAGAAATATTTAAACAACAATATTTAAAATCTGAAAAATATCTAAATAATTCTAAATAAATATATTTTCAATAAAAATACATTTCTCCACTTAAAAAATATGAGAAAAATATTTTTAAAGAAAATAAAATATTCAGAACCATTTAAATCAACAAGCATGCAATTATTAACAAGAATAAACAGTAAAATCACTAAACAACCACAAGAGAAAAATGATTTTTAGACAAGAACAAACAAACAGAGATATTTTCAATCACTAAGACTGTTCAACATACCCAACTTACTAACTAACTTAGTAAATGTGGATTCGTCAAGAGATTTAGTGAATATATCTGCAGTTTGTTCTTCTGTGGGTACAAACAGTTCCATTCATGACATGTTCTCTGATGAAATGATACCTGATATCAATGTGCTTTGTTCTCGAGTGCTGTACAGGGTTGTTGGAGATTTCTATGACACTTGTATTATCACATAAAATAGGGATTTTGTCTAATACAAAGCCATAGTCCTTCAATTGATTCCTTATCCATATGATTTGAGCACAACAGCTTCCAGCAGCAATATATTCAGCTTCTGCTGTTGAATTGGAAACTGTTTGTTGTTTCTTGCTATACCAAGAAATCAACCTACCTCCTAGGAATTGACAACTCCCGGAGGTGCTCTTTCTATCAACAACACTACCTGCATAGTCAGAATCTGTATATCCAATAAGATTAAAATCAGAATCTTTAGGGTACCAGATACCTAGATTAGGTGTACCCTTAAGATATCTCAAGATTCTTTTCACAGCAACGAGATGTACATCTCTAGGGTCCGCTTGGAACCTTGCACACAAGCATGTAGCATACATAATATCTGGTCTACTTGCAGTAAGGTACAGTAAGGAGCCAATCATACCTCTGTAGCTTGTAACATCTACCTTGATAGAGTTGTCAGAAGCTCCAAGTTTGCTGGCTGTTGAAGATGGAGTCCTTGCTGATGCTGAATCCTCCATGTGATATTTCTTGAGGAGTTCTTTAAGATACTTGGATTGATAAATAAATATACCATTTGACCTTTGACTTACTTGCAATCCAAGAAAGAACTTCAGCTCACCCATCATACTCATTTCAAACTTACCCTGCATTAGCTTAGCAAATCTCATACATAGATCATCATTAGTAGACCCAAATATGAGGTCATCCACATAGACTTGGACTAATATCATATCACCCTTATGTTTCTTTGAAAAAAGAGTTTTGTCTATGATACCTCTAACAAAACCATTTTCTAAAAGAAAACCAGAGAGAGTGTCATACCATTTTCTTGGGGCTTGTTGGAGACCATAGATAGCCTTGAAGAGAAAGTACACAAAGTCCAGCAGCTCCTGATTTTCAAAGCCAGAGGGTTGTTCCACATACACTTCTTCATCAAGCTCACCATTCAGGAATGCACTCTTAACATCCATTTGATAGACTTTAAACTTGGAATAAGCAGCAAATGCTAAGAACATCCTGATGGCCTCAAGTCTAGCCACTGGTGCATAGGTTTCATCATAATCAATGCCTTCAGCTTGTGAATACCCTTGTGCAACCAGTCTTGCCTTGTTCCTTGTAACAATGCCATCCTCATCTAGCTTGTTTCTGTATACCCATCTTGTACCAACTACTTTCTTGTTCTTTGGCCTGGGTACCAGTTTCCAGACTTGCTGTTGTTCAAACTGATTGAGTTCATCTTGCATAGCAATCACCCAATCTGGATCAGTCAGTGCCTCCTCAGTTTTCTTTGGCTCCATTTCAGATAGAAATGCTGAATAGTGACATTCATTCTGAGTAGCACTTCTAGTTTTAACTCCAACCTCTGGATCACCAATGATCAGCTCAAAAGGATGAGCTCTATTCCATATAGTCTGTCTAGGAAGATTTGATCTTGATGATTCGCCTTGAAATTCACTTTGATGTTGTGAGTGACTAGATGATCCTTCATTTGCTCCCCCTGAGTTGTTGCTTGATTACCTTGATGATTCTTCTCCAGTGTTGGTGGTATCTCCATTGTTACCCGTGTTTCCACCACCACCACCATGATCATTATCATCATTGTTATTATCATTACCAGCAATAACTTCAGGTGGGGCTACATCATCTGATTCTGAGTCTGGCAAGTCATCAAACTTCAGCTTTTCAGATGTGTCTTCTTTTTGGATATTAGGGAGCTTAGTGTCATCAAAAGTAACATTGACTTTCCTTTACTGTGTGACTACCAACCAAGTAGACTCTGTAAGGTCTTCTGGAATAACCAACAAAAATAGCTTCTTGTGCCTTGGCCTCAAACTTGCCACGTTTAACATTGTCATCTAAAAGCACAAAGCATTTTTGTTAGGAATATGTTGTTCTTGATGATAATTGTAAAAACACTTAGTAGATTTTGTATTAAGTTACTTTGTAACTGTCAACGAAATGGCATGCTTTGCAGTGTTTCGTTGACAGGAAGCTCATCAACGGAATGAGTGTTGTAGCAATTGCACTGTACAATACTTCACAGTTTGATATGCATTTGATGTATGTATTAGATAGGTTTCCTAAGTCATGTTGACTAAGTACTAGATAGGCAAAATAGGTTGGTTAATTGTAAGTATATCATGCCTTGTAATTTTGCCTAAGTGAAGACATGTCAACGGTATGAGGATTACTCTATCAACGAAACAAGAGAAACACCATCAACGAAATGAAGAATAAAGCTATCAACGAAACACATCTCCCTGCTATCAACGAATCATTATTGCTTTTCTGAATAGTTGACAAAGTGATAGTGACAGGTTTCTGAACAGATCTAAAGGTGATGTGGAAGTGTACTTTGCATTGGAAACCATTAAAATGGACATGGGGAATAAGGAAACATCCCAGTTTCCAATTGGGCTCTTGAGAGTGATCATAATAAGCATGAAGACAAAAGCAAGGATCTCCAAGGACCACTGGACAAAGGGATGAAAAGCAAACTATTGGCGGTTATCTTTAGTGTACTTTAGAGTAGCCAAAAATAGTATTGTAAACTTGGGAATATATAACCAAGTGTAGCAGTTAGAAAGAAAGTAAGAGAAGAAAAACAAATAGTTTGTATTAGCTATCTTTGAGAGCATTCTTCTCTACAACTCTGTAACTGAGCAGCTGTGTACTTTTGTATCACAGATTATTTCCGCAATAAAAACACTTCAGTTGGATCATCAAACAATCCAACTGAATTATTTATATCTTGTGTTTTTGTTTATTCAGTTCAGTTTTATTTTATCAGTGTTTTAAGTTTAAGAAAATATCAAGAATTGTATTCAACCCCCCCCCCCTTCTACAATTCTGTTAGGTCATTTGGGAATAACAATTGGTATCAGAGCAAGCTTCTAACATACAAGAAGTTTAAAGATCAAGACCAAAACAGAAACCATGGTGAAGAAGGATGCAGGTGTGAAGATACCAGTTCTTGATAAGGACAATTACTTTCACTGGAAAGTAAAGATGCATTTACATCTCATGTCTATGGATGAGAGATATGTAGACTGCATTGAGAAAGGTCCAAACGTTCCCATGAAGTTTGCATCTAGAGTTGGAGTGCCAGATGATGCTCCTGACGTAGAAATTCCAAAACTTGTCTCATAATGGACTATTGAAGATCTTGCAGAAATCCATAAAGATAAGAGAACCATGAACATTCTGTTTAATGGTTTGGAGCAAGAGATGTTTGATAATGTCATAAACTGTACAACCTCCAAAGAAGTATGGGACACTGTCAGAACACTATGTGAAGGAACTGAGCAAGTAAGGGAGAACAAAATGCAACTCCTTATACAACAATATGAGCACTTTCACTTTAAAGCTGGTGAAACCCTAAATGACACGTTTAGTAGCTTTCAAAAGCTTCTGAATGGATTAAAGTTGTATGGGAGAATCTACCAAACTAAGGACTCAAACCTTAAATTTCTAAGAGCTCTTCCAAAAGAATGGAAGCCTATGACTGTTTCTCTAAGAAACACTCAAGAGTACAAAGATTACACTCTTGAAAGGCTGTATGGAACATTGAAGACTTATGAGCTGGAAATGGAGCAAGATGAGGAAATTGAAAAGGTACAGAAGAAGGGTGGATCCATTGCATTGATTGCATCTGTGAACCAACTGGAAGATGACACTGAAGAAGCTGTAAAGGCCACAACTAGTCGAGCTAGTTGTAGAAGTGATGTCAGCAAGGGTAAAGGTAAGATGACAGAAGAAGAAGAACCAGAACCAGCCAACTTGGATGACTTAGATGAGATTGATGAACACATTGCTTTTCTGTCAAGAAAATTCTCTAAGTTCAAGTTCAAGAGAAACTCAGAAGCAAGGCCACCAAGGAGAGACTTTCAACCTAACAAAAGTAACTGGATTGAAAAGTCTAAATCTAAATGTTTCAATTCTGGAATGCTTGGTCACTTTGCTGGAGACTGCAGAAAACCCAAGATTGAGAAGAGCAACAGGAAATTTGAGCCTGTTGATTATAAAAAGAAATACTTTGAACTTCTCAAGCAAAAGTATTATAAATGAAATGTCTACTGTATTATATAATTTGCGTGTTACTCTTAAATCACTTACCAAAGAGAATTCAAGAATTAAAGAGACTAATTTGCTCTTAAGTGATAGGAATGCAATGTTAGAAGCACAGCTCATTGAATTTGAGAAAATGAGATGTGTTAGTAGGGATGCTAAGAAGGAACTTGAGAACGTGTTACAAAGGGAAGAAATTCTTAAGACACAACTAGAAATAGAACAGAGTGTGATTGCTAAATGGAAAGATGCCAGGAATGTTGCTACCAACATCATTAATGTTCAAGGTATGGAATCTTTCTGTGAACAATCATGGAAAAAGAACAAAGAGAAACTAGGGTATGCTTGTGAAGCCTTAGATTCAGAAACAGAGTCAACAAACAACAATGATCATTTGTTGAAGGTTGATATGTCAACGGAATGCGATGTTCCGTTGACACATGAACCATCAACCGATCAGGGTGTTTCGTTGACAGAGAAAAGAAAAGATGAGCTCACTAGACTTAATAATAAGTATGGTCCTGTCACCAAGAACTTTGTTCAAGGTGAGTCTAGTAAATCAAAGAAAGTTGAGAAGCCTGTTGAGAGAGCTAATGTAGGTCACTTGTCCAACAAGCAATTGAAAGATAAGATAGAGAATGTTCAAATTGAGGCTAAGGGAAATAAAAGGAATAACAGGAATGGCAAAGTAGGAATTAACAAACACAACAATTACACACCTGATAAATATGCTCCTAGAAAGACTTGTGTCAATTGTGGAAGTGTTAGTCATTTATCTACTAACTGCAAATCTGTTAAGAAGACTGTTAAAATGAAAATTCCCAAGCCTGCAATGAATAGTTCTATGCCTACAATGCCTGTTATGCCTAACATGTTTGCTCCATATGCACAATTTCAAAATCCATATGCCAGCATGCCATTTGTGTCTAATCCATACATGAATATGTTAAATGTGCCACAAATGCCATGGAATATGAATAACATGTTTGTTCCTCCATTCATGCATGCTGTGTAACGCCCCCAAATCCGGGGTCAAAGGATTTGGTCGTCACACTGCACTCTTAATCCAAACAACCTGTTCAATATAAAATCAACACAATAATAATAATATTTGTGACCCCAACTCTACCAAGAATCTTTAAAGGTTATAGTGCTAGAAACAAGAATCCAAAATTTCATTACAACAATCTTTTTTCTTTACAACCATTCTCTTTACACAAATTCTAATACACTAGTATAACTTCGATAAGAAGTATACCAGGCAACTAATCTTTATACAATATATTATTCAATAGAAAACATCTATATACAAAACCTCTCACTAGCTCAAATGCTCTGGATCAAAACGTCTTTACGCTAATATCTTTTCCCATCTCTGATCAGCTACGCGGACAACTCTTGCCAATACACCTTCTTTCCGGCAGGCTAAAATATATATAAATAAAACAAGTATGAGCGAACGAATTGCTCAGCAAGCGCATTATTAAATATAATACGAAAGGTTTCCAAAATAACCTTTGGATTTTCAAATAACAACTTTTGTTTTTGAACAATTAAAATCTCTAAAATTTTCAAATTAAGTTTGGTAATTTACCACAATTTCTCATTCAGTTTCTCTCAACTGAATAGTTTTAAAACACAAAAGATTTATATTGGTCGTTACGATGACCGAATCAACAATATCTACAATAGTAAGTAGAACATATGAAATAAATATAACTCATACGTCTTCAAGACCATAGTTTGTATAAAAATACTAGTTTTGAAGATAACAAATCTATTCATAACATTTTCTGAAACCAACAACTCTGGAAGGTTAGAATAATCAAGGGGTAAGAATGAGCCAACACGCTCGGTCAAGGAATAAAGAACGCACTTCAAGACTTCAACATGGTACCGACTGGATATGCGGTATGAATAAAACTCATCAAGATAGATATCTCACGACTGCCGATGGAATCAAGGAAATGGATTTCGACTATTTGGAATCCAAATGAATTAAGAGTAAGTGATTTCAGCAAGATTGAAACCACCATTTATTAATCAACAACCAACAATTTTACGCAACGAATAAACCTGAATATCAGGTCATAACTCACAAGTACAAAACATATGGATGTAACTCATCTCAGAAATAAGAACTAATATTAGAATTGGATTTTTAACATTTATCAAATCAAAGGTTGTGCTGCTGGCCAGCCACGCAACAACCCCGGACTAGTTCATGCATAGTCCTCTACGGATCCAAGGCCAATCTGGGCCTAAATTACATCGACCATAAATGGCCCGACCAATAATTGGTCCATTTAAAAAAAACATTTCCAATCCTATATTACATACGTCAGGTGTCAGAACAATTGACAACCTTACTTCGACAATCAGGTGTCGGAAGAATCGACAACCTAATACAACAATTGCTGGAAAACTCACGTTCCAGGAAACAGTTCAATTATGAAGAATCCATTAAGGAATAACAATATAATCTAGTATCGACGAGATCGACACAATATGGGGAGGTGCACATGAAAAGTGACAATATAATAAGCATCGACGAGTTCGATGTAACAACTGGGATATAATGAAGAATAAACAATGACATGCTCAACAAGGTTAAGTCTGATATGAAACAGACAATATGATATCAACAGAAAGTGTAACAAGTCAATATAGAGTAGGGTTCAAAGAATAAACAATAACAATGCTTAACAAGATTGAATCTGATATGAAACAGACAATATGATATCAACAGAAAAGGGTAACAAGTCAATATAGAGTAGGGTTCAAAGAACAGGCTCTAGATGGCCTCAATAGTTCAAATCATCACATTATGGAAGAATTAATTAAGGTTTACCAATCTGGTAAATGACAAGAGAGTCAAGTTCAAGTTTAAGAAGAATTCAAGGTGAAGTTTATAAATGAAGAAAAACAAGGGTTTATCAACTTCTGACAGAAATAGTTCAAGTCCTTCGAACATGTACTTATAATAGATAAGCCTTGTACTTGAAGGAAGTAAACTAAATCATGCACAACATATATGAATTCGAATCAGGAAATGGATCAGATGATCGCATTAACAAGAAAGGATAACAAGGTTTGCATAGGTGCAAGGTGAAAATGGAATACTTGAAGGGCAAGCAACACCACTTCAGAATTGCAGAATAAGTTTTCCCTCATAGGGTTCACAAGTTCCCGCTCATCTAGGGTTGGTAATATTCCAACCTAATGTTTTAAAATCATGTCTTTTAAAAGAAAGCCTTAGTATACGGCCCATAATTATCTCTTCAAACTTTTCAATATAATAAGTATATCTTTCCAATCAATATGAAAATATGAATCTAAACTCAAAAGGTATAAAAGAGTACTCGTCAATTTACGAGATTAAATATCATACTTGCAATTCAATGCAAAGAAATCAACATTTGAAAATTCAGTAATAAGCATTCAACATGCATACTAATAATTCAAGATAATATCCCTTAATTAATAAGCAAGGGTATAAACACTTGCCTCTGGTCCTTAGCTATTTCGAAATGCTGAAACAATACGATCCCTCCTTATTCTGTCTTATCGCACAATTCTCGACTTCCGTCCTTCTTTGCTTTAACGCTCTTGCGAATACCACTAGTCTGCTTTTACCATTTCGAATCCATGTGCCAGCCTCGATAGTCAAACATGAGACGGTACTTAGTCTTCAACGTATGATTTCACATTCCATAAACGATTGTAACTTAACTTCGATAATCTGACTCGTCTCGTCCAATAGCCTCTGTTGCATAGACAACCACATTTCAATTGATAGAATGATCACAACTAACTATACAAGTAATCCTCGTAACTCGCTTGACGAAACTCCCCATACTATAAAAGTCAACATCTAAGTCAACGGCCTCGTAAATCTCACTTTCTAACATAACCGACAAATTTCTATTCCAACTACCCCTCGTGATAGTATTAGACACGACCAAATACTCAAACAAGTCTCAACACAATTTATTCGCATGCATGACTCAACAACAGATAATTCACATAATTCACATAATACTTTTAAACAAGTAACCGGTTACGTATCGGACGCCCGGTCTAATTTACGATATTTAAAACTCAGACACTAGCCCTAGTACGGGCATATACGGATTATAAAACACATTACACAACTCATACAAACCATATAGCACTTATAACTATTTTTAAAACATCACACGAAACTTATTTGAATTTTAAATAAGTCATTACTAATTTTTAAATCAAAAATCGGATTTTTAAATCCAATATAAACATTTAAATGCAATTAAATCAATTAATAAAAATTAATTGACACTCTTTAAATGTTCAAACTATTTTTAAATAAATAAACCCAGCTAGAAAATAATTAAACTTAATTTTAATTAATTAAATCTAATTAATAATTAATTATTAAGAATTAACTGATTAAAAGAATTAATCAATTAATTAAATTAATTAATTATTAATCAAAAATAATTAAAATAATTAAATTTAATCAATTTTCGAATTTAAATAAATATTTATAAATTTATAAAATTTTTGTAATAATAAAATGTATTTTTAAATCAAAGATATGATTTTTAGAATTTTTAAAACAATTTTTGAATTATTTTAAAAATAAAAATCCAGAAACACTTTTCTAAAAGTAGATTAGGGTTTCCAAGATCAAAAGCGGGTCGGGTTGGGTGGCTAATCGGGTCGCGAAGAACACGACCGGGTCGCCAAGAACATTCGCCAGTTTCCGGCGCCGTTCCGGCGGCCGGTCGCGTTCCGGCGACCGCAACCTTCTCCAAACGCACGGAACAAACCCAGCAACAATCCTGACACTGAATTAAGCACAAACAAGGCTAACATCAACGAAATCAATCCCAGAATCGGCCGGAAAACAACCCCGCCGCCGCGACGGAACTTTTTCCGGTCGTCAAGAAAACGACTTCCAACTTCAAAATAAATTACACACATCGACTCCACTTTGCACGATCTACTTAATGGTATCAACATCACTAAGAACCACTTGCCCGAACTCAAACTCCGGCCAAATCTCAAGCTTTTCCGGCGAACTCAAAAATTTCGTATAGCTCCATTTAAGGTTCTAAAAATCAAATAAAAATCACCAACACACTCACCACATCACATACAACTTATTCACATCATCAATTATCAAGAACAATCACAAATACAGATTCCCCCAAATTAAATCAAAAATTCGAAATAAATAAATTAGTAAAAAATCGGAAAAGTTTAAAGATCATACCCACATAGATTTTGATGATGGATTTAGGTAGAGGATGATGAGAGATTCGATTTGGTTACAAGAACATCGAAATCGGATTCCGATAACGCCTTCAAAATTGAGTTTGATTTTCAAGAACACGAAGAACACGTTTCAGGGGTTTTTAGATTTTTAACTGTAATTAAGCTTGATTATACGAAAAACAAAGTACGATTTGCCTTTTTATATTAAACGGAAAATAATACCCCAAACGACATTTTTGGATCGATACTGATCCGATAGATCGCTTTAAATACAATTTAACAAAATAAACGCTTTAAACCTTTAATAAAGCAGAATACACGTTTCACGAGACGATAAGCATCCATAAAGTACGGATAACTACAAGTATCGTTTAATACCAAATATACGAACCAAAATACTTTTATTGCGAATATTTTCGAATACTCCCTACTTTAACGAATGAAATATTGGTACGAACTATATACCAATCTCCCGAATAATTTGGGAACGATCCAAATTTTCTTTTCGATAATTAAAATAAAATAAAATAGTATGACACCCTTTTCAAAATAATTTCAAATTCCCCACACATTTCACATAGCACCACAATATCACATATTCAATTATTTAACGAATAACTTAGCACGTTTAAACAGATAAATCATTTAATAACTCTTAATATGAAATTAAAATTTCATTTCACATCATATAATAACACGTAATTTTCCCGGATCTTACATGCTGTGAATGAAAATGTGAGCAATCCTCAGAAATCAACACCAAGGATAAAGATTGATTTAAATCAATCTGAGCCCAATGTGAAAGATGATGTAAAAAGAAAAGCAAAGGCTAACAAAACAGGACCCAAGGAAACTTGGGTACCAAAATCGACTTGATTTGGTTCTATTGTGTGCAGGGAGACAAAAAGAATCTTTGGTACTTGGATAGTGGTTGTTCAAGACACATGACTGGTGATTCTACCCTGCTCACAGAGTTTCAGGAAAGAGCTGGCCCTTGTATTGCTTTTGGAGATGACAGCAAAGGCTACACTAAGGGATATGGCTTGATTTCAAAAGAGAATGTCATCATAGATGAAGTTGCATTGGTGGATGGTCTTAAGCACAATTTGCTTAGTATCAGTCAACTTTGTGACAAAGGATTTTTAGTTACTTTTTCTAAAGAAGCCTGTGTTGTTTCTAAAGGAGGAAACAACAATGTGGTAATGACTGGATTCAGAAGAGGGAATGTGTACATTGCTGACTTTAGTAGCACAAGTCCAGAAACCATCACTTGCCTTTTCAGCAAAGCAAGCAAGGATGAAAGTTGGCTATGGCACAAGAAATTATCTCATCTGAACTTTAAAGTTATGAATGATTTGGTAAGGAAAGATCTTGCTAGAGGAATTCCACAAGTGGAGTTTTCCAAGGATGGTTTGTGTGATGCCTGTCAAAAAGGGAAACAAAAGAAGGCATCATTCAAAAGCAAGACAAAGTCATCAATTGTCCATCAGCTTGAGTTGCTTCATATGGATTTGTTTGGTCCTGTAAATGTCATGTCTATTTCAAAGAAGAAATATTGTCTTGTGATTGTTGATGATTTTTCTAGATTTACATGGACTTTCTTTTTGCTCTCCAAAGATGAGGCAAGTGAAATCATTATCAATCACATCAAGATGGTAAACAATCATCCTGACTTGAAAGTAAGAAGGATTAGGAGTGACAATGGGACAGAATTCAAGAATTCAAGTATGAAGGTGTTCTGTGAAGAAAATGGTATTTTGCATGAGTTTTCAGCAGCAAGGACACCACAGCAAAATGGTGTAGTTGAAAGGAAAAACAGAACACTTATTGAAGCTGCAAGGACAATGCTAGATGAATCAAAGTTACCAACTTATTTTTGGGCTGAGGCAGTTAACACAGCTTGCTTCACTCAGAATATTTCTTTGATTAATCAGGCCAAAGGAATGACTCCTTATCAACTACTCAAAAGAAAGAAGCCACTATTGGATTTTCTTCATGTCTTTGGATGCAAGTGCTTTGTTCTGAGAAATCAAGCTGAGCATTTGGGGAAATTTGAAGCAAAGGCAGATGAAGCAATATTTGTGGGATATGCAGCAGGGAAAGCTTACAGAGTCTATAATCTCAGAACCAACATTGTTATGGAATCTGTACATGTTGTTTTTGATGATCTCAAAATTCAAGGTCTCTGTGATGAAGGTTTCCATGAAAGTCTCTCTTTTGAGAATGAGGAAGGAGATCGAATGAATCATGTTAAGACTACTGAGAAACAGCCTAAAGTTGTTGTATCTAGCACAGATGAGAGCAGCAGTGAAGATGAAATTGCTGCATTAAGATTGAAAAGAATAGCTGCTAGTAGACCAAATGGTCATTTCGTTGACAGTCAAGATGGTGGTTTCGTTGACAGTCAAAATGAGCGTTTCGTTGACAGCCAAAACAGTCATACCGTTGAAGGTCATAGAAATGTCTCAAGAAGTGATCATTTAGGGACAACAAACTCAGGGGGAGTTTCTCAAGGACAAATATCCAATCAAGGCAATCATGATCATGAAGCTACCTCGTCTAGAGCAAATCTACCTCCCTCAAGAAAATGGACTAAAGATCATCCCTTTGAACTTATTATAGGTGATGTTTCTTCAAAAGTCCAAACTAGAAGAGCAACTCAAGAAGAATGTCTATATAGCAGCTTTCTGTCTCAAGATGAGCCAAAGAAAGTTGAGGATGCACTTCTAGATCCAGATTGGGTTTTGGCTATGCAAGAAGAGCTAAACCAATTTGAAAGGAACAATGTTTGGAAGCTGGTGCCCAAGCCTAAGGACAGGAGTGTAATAGGCACAAAATGGGTGTTCAGAAACAAGATGGATGAAAATGGCATAGTCACAAGGAACAAAGCAAGACTAGTTGCAAAAGGCTACTCACAGGAAGAAGGAATTGATTTTGATGAAACATTTGCTCCTGTTGCAAGACTAGAAGCAATAAGGATTTTCCTAGCCTATGCAGCCCATGCCAATTTCAAAGTCTATCAAATGGATGTGAAAAGTGCTTTTCTGAATGGGGAATTGGAAGAGGAGGTCTATGTAAGTCAACCTCCTGGTTTTGAAGATGATGATTTTCCAGAATATGTATACTTCCTCCTCAAAGCACTCTATGGTTTGAAACAAGCACCTAGAGCCTAGTATGACACACTCTCACAGTTTCTTCTTGAGAATCACTTCACTAGAGGTACTGTAGATAAAACTCTTTTTCACAGGATTGTGAATGGCTCTACTATACTTGTTCAAATTTATGTAGATGACATAATCTTTGGGTCTACAGATGTGAAACTTTGTCAAAAGTTTGCCAAGCTTATGCAAAGTAAATATGAAATGAGCATGATGGGAGAATTAACTTACTTTCTTGGTCTTCAAGTGAAGCAAGTTAATGAAGGCATTTTCATTAGTCAAACAAAATATATTCATGATTTATTAAAGAAATTTAACTTAATGGAATGCTCTCCTGCCAAAACTCCCATGCCCACTGCCACCAAACTTGAATTGAATACTAAGGAAAAATCTGTGGACATTTCAAGTTACAGAGGCATGGTAGGCTCACTTTTGTATTTAACAGCTAGTAGACCTGATATTATGTTTGCTACATGTCTATGTGCTAGATTTCAGGCTGATCCTAGGGAATCCCATTTAGTTGCTATTAAAAGGATTTTCAGATATCTCAAGGGAACACCAAACCTTGGCATTTGGTATCCTAGAGAATCTGGTTTTGAACTAATTGGTTATTCAGATGCAGATTATGCAGGATGTAAAATTGACAGGAAAAGCACAACAGGCACCTGTCAATTCTTAGGAAACAAGCTTGTGTCATGGTTCAGCAAGAAACAAAACTCAGTTTCCACCTCCACAGCTGAGGCTGAGTATATTGCAGCTGGAAGTTGTTGTGCACAGATTTTATGGATGAAAAATCAATTACTTGATTATGGATTAAGAGTTGAGAAAATTCCTATTTTCTGTGACAACACTAGTGCCATTGCCATTACTGAGAATCCAGTGCAGCATTCAAGAACCAAGCACATTGACATCAAGTACCATTTCATTAGAGAACATGTTATGAATGGTACTGTGGAGTTACATTTTGTTCCAAGTGAACAACTTGCAGACATCTTTACCAAGCCACTTGATGAATCAACATTCTCAAGATTAGTAAGTGAGCTAGGTATGCTAAATTTCTCTTAATTATTTTTGAGATATTTGCAAGTCATAATGCAGCCAGAAATTTGCTATGATTTTCTGTGATTTAATTTTCTCAGGAAAAAGTAAAATTTTGTCTAAGTCAAAATAACTATGCCAACGAAACAAACCATTTCGTTGACAATCTTAGCATTTTTCTGGGTGTTTCGTTGATAGCTCTTTTATGTCAACGAAACACAGCTGTATCAACGAAACAGACGGGACTTTAAACGCCCAATTCTGATTCGTTGATTTAGCGCTTTTAATCTGAACCGTTGAAAACTGACACGTCTTTTACCACGATCTATGCATACATCCCTGTAAGTATAAGTCATGGTAATACTTTAAGAGTAACGGTTATATTTTTAAGCCAATCCAGTAATTTACTTTTATTATTGGACTCATTTTCTGAGAATTTTTGGGGGAGTATTTAAGAAATTCTATTTTCTTTAATTCTTTTTTTTTACCTGCTCTCAAAAATTCCAAAGGCTTTTCTCTCTCTTTCTCTCTCTAACAAGCAACTCAGTTCGAAGCTTTATCTCACTCAACAATGGCACCCATAGTCAAGCTTATGTCTGCTGGAGGGTTCATCTATGAGAAGAACAACTCCATCCCTTTTGTTGCAAAGGAAAACCCGAACAGACTTTTCTTCAAAATGATGGATTTCATGAAGAATTGCAAGTTGAGCTATGCAATGTTCCACTCTACACCAATCTACAATGAAATAATTGAGGAAATTTGGACCTCATATGAATATAGTGGAACAAATTGGACTCTGCAATTCACTCTCCAAGGTAATGAGTACATAGTTAATTCTGATGTTTTGCAAGCATGTTTACATATTCCTGATAATAACTGTGATGCTTTGCCTACTAACACTGAAATAACTACCATGCTAAATTCTATAAACTACTCTTTGCCTACTGATAATCTGGGTAGAATAATTAGGAGAGGTTTGGTTAGGGAATACAGTTATTTAGCTGATGCATTCATTAAGGTCTTTTCTGGAAAGATTAGTAATTTTGATGCATTAACTAACTCTATGTTAATTCTCCTAACCATGCTTCTAAATGATAGATATTACAACTTTAGCACCCAACTTATTTATGAAATTGGTGCTAAGTTGGGTGATAAGGCAAATAGGAAGAAAAATATCTATTATGCAAGGTTTCTGATGATGCTGGCTAATCATGTTAGTCCAGCACCATTAGTTATCTCTAACCCTAATGCCAGGTTTGAGTGCTTTGTACAAGAAAAGAGAGTATTGACAGACATACTGAGGCTGAACTACAATGGTGATGTTCCAGTGGTGTATCTGCCAATCATTGAGGTAACTACTACTATCCCTGTTAGTATAGCTGTTACTTCTATTGTCTCCTCCAACCTTGTTGCTATGGAGTCTGTAGCTGTGACCCAACAGGCTCCTGCCCCAGCAACTAAATCAAAATCAAAGAAATCCTCCAAGCCAACCTCAGGTGCTTCTCAAAAGGCACCTGTTGTAAAAACTACCACACAACCTAAGGGGAGTGAGTCTGGAGTTGTGAGAGGTGAGGGAAGGGGTGAAAATCAAAGAAACCCCAAGAATAAGGAAGGTGAGGTAAGTGTTTCCCAGCCTAGCCCCATTGTGTCTTCCCAACAAGGCACAATGAGTAAAATGGATTTAAACACAAGTCTAATTGCATCCTCCCAAAAGGATGTGATTATTGAAACAAGCTCTCCACCTAGAGCACAGTCCAAAAGGGTAAGGGACACTTCAAGCCCACAGTCTACATTTTCCCAATACCAAAGGAGAGTGAAGCAAAAGACCAAGGGTTCACAGGGTGCACACACACTGGAAGCAACACTTCCAGTTTCTCAAATTCAGTTTGATGTAACCCCTATTATTACTCTGGGGTTACAGTCCCACTCTCTAAACATTAATCTTGATTTATCTCCATCCAATTCACCAACTCAATCTTTAGATGTGGACATGATCCATACATCTTTTCCTGATTCTCCAACTCTAATCTTGGAGAAGCCCCACTCTGAAGCTGATGGTCATCACTTATTAAGTGATTTGTTGGGCCATCAACCAAGTTTTTCTGAAACTGCAAGAGAATCTGTGGACCCCAATCTCAAATCAATCACCACAGATTCTACTGTAATTTCACTTTCTCAAAATGCTTTATTGACTTCATCAACGAAACAGCCTCTTTCGTTGACAAGTGTTTCTCCATCAACGGTACCTATACCGTTGACAGTTCAAACTACCATTTCGTTGATAGGTCATTCTACACCTTTTACTGAAAATCAAGTTGTTTCCACAACTAGTGTAGATGACCTGGTGGTAGTTGAGACACTTTTAGGTTTGAAAGGGAGTGAAATTGAGAGGCTGGCTTGCAGCCAGGCAAAAGGAGAGAATGAGAGTGAGAGGCTGGCTATTTCTTCCAGCCAGGCAAAAGGAGAGATTGAGAGTACCACCTTAGTAGGTGAAGGTGAGGGTGTGAGAGGTGTGAGCCATGGGGAGCCCATGATGCAAGAAAAGAGTGGAGAGAGAGAAGGGACTACAGGAGCAATAAGGGTGGAAGCAGCCATTGCTAATGAGTTAATGGAGGTCAGTGAGGGAGAAAGGGAACTTACTTTCCAAGAGCATTATCAACAAACTCTGGATAGTATTTCCCTGGATCCTGAGACCTTTACTCATCCTGTGCCAGCCTATCAAGTTATGGCTCAACAGGGCAATGTGGAGGCAGAAAGGTCACTCAACTTAATTCATACTACTGCATCAATGCAAAGAGCAAAGGATGCCTTGACCAATCTACCTCCAGGAGCTGCAGCAAGTGGAGACTTTGAGTTTTCTGATGATGAGGACAGCTATGGTGATAATCTACAGGTGGCCACCACTTCACAGACTGGGACTTCTGTGGTGCCTCCTACACCAGGCTGGCTTTCTCAGGGTATGCATGGAAGAGTCACTCTACATGCTGCTATCTCAAGGCAGTACAATGAGGCCTATCTAGCTCATGAGTCTGCAAATGCAAGGGACAAGAAATTCTACAAGGCCATCATGGATTCTCTGGAAATTCAAAGGCTACAAATGATGCAGACAAGGATTGAGGCTACAGAAATCAAGGACTCCATTAGCAATCTCAGGGATGCTAACTACAGGATGATGGATGAAAAGCTCCCTCTTCTCACTGTGTCCAAGATGACCAGGTTTTTCTCTAAGGAACCTGAGGTGGCTACATCCTTGAAAACTCTCTCTACAAGAGTGGACAAGGTGGAAGCTACACTTTCTCAAATGTAGAAGGAACAGGAGAAGCAAACTCAGCTACTCACTCAGCTAGTGGCAGCTCAAGGACTCCCAGTCATCTCTCTTGATGCTAACAAAAAGGGGGAGAAATCTAAGGAGCTAAACATTCAAATCACAAAGGTGTTGGTCCCAGCCATTTCACTGCCACAGGAGCCACTAGCAATGGGGGAGTTTGGAAAGAAGAATAAGGATAGTATTGACCTGATCCAGGAAGCTTCTATGAGGATGAAACTTGCAGAACAAATCAAAGATCACTGGTCCAACATAGAAGCAAGGTTCAAGAACATTACTGAATCTTCAAAGACAGATCAGCCATCAACAAATGCAATGGTGATTGTACAAATGGAGCCACAGTTCAAGAGCTCTAATGCTATAGAGCCCCTTCAGCATGGAATCCTTCAAGATTCAAGAAATGAGAAGGGTCAATCTTCATGCTTTAAGAATGTGGATGCAAGAGGGATGTCTCCAATATCACCTGCCAAACCCAAAGGCAAGAACATTGAAAGGATATTTTATCCTGCTCCAAAGCCAGATGAATTCAAAGTCCTAGGGAAGCTGATCATTGAGAGCAAGGAAAGCAATCATCCAAGCATAAGGAATCAAAGGGCCATCATCTACAGGGACAGCAAGGAAATCTGCATTTGGGTTGGTCACCCAAATTTTGCAAAGGCCAAGGCTGAAGAATCTGAAAGGGCAGCAATGCAAGCATTGGCAGTTGCTCAAGCACTTGAAGATGAAGAGACCTTTCAGGAAGAAAAAGCCAAGGATGGAGCTAATGAAGCTGAACCAGCAAGGAAAAGTGTAAGGCAACCAAAGGCTAGAGCTAAGAGGAATCTGAACTTTGAAAAAGAGGACTCTCTGGACACTGCTCAAGCCCCTTCCACAACAAGTGCACATCAAATTCCTATTGATCTACCTATTGGAGGAAAGTTGGCCTGTGACCCTGCACACCCTGTCAACTTTCATGATCAACCAATCATGCCAAAGGAGGAGCCTATTGAATTTGATGAAGCCTATTTTCCAAAGTTCCTATTTGAAAAGGATCAACCAATGAAGACAAAGAAAAGGGCTGTCAAGGCAAAGCCAGTATTTGTGAGGAAGCCACAATCTCAGAAACCCCCTACAAATCCAGAGGACTGCATGTACATTGCTGACATCAGGGAAGAATCCAGCTTACATCTTGATTTAGACAACCTGGTGGAAGTAAGGGGCATTGCAGCTTCTCAAAAGTTACCTGAAAGATTGGTTTTCACATACAAGGGTGGTAGAGAACAAATATGGCCTCTCTACAGAATTTTAGGAGAAGACTACCAAACACTACTCACAGTGTTTAGATGCTTGAAGAAAGACTTTGGCTTCACCAAAACAGCCAAGTCTGAGGTGGTCTCCAAGATATGTCAAATAAAGGCTAGTTGGAACAAGCCTGAGGCTCTTCCCAGGATGCTAAGAGTGCCCTCAACAGGAAAGAAGATCCATCTTCAACCTTACTGGATGATGGAATTTAAGGACAAGGACAACTGCAGAAGGTTCTTCAGGATGGAAGACCAGCTGGATAAGGCATCTAATCAAACTCTAAGGTTCATGCAATCCAAGCTTGGTGATCAAGATGAAGAAGAGAAGATCTTTTACAGAAGGCTACAGGTCCAGATTGAGGAGAACAACTCTAGGAGAGGGAAGAAGACTATGCCTCAAAGAAGACCAAGATGAATCATTTGCTCAGTCTAGAGGAGCACATTTGGGCATTAGTCTTGTAAGTCTTGTTTTATGTCTAAAACTTTATGAAGCTCAATGCAATTTTTACTTTTATCATGGGTAATATGTCTGAGTGTTTTTGTTATCATCAAGGCTCTTGATTTATGGCTATTATTCTATCAGTCATAAATTGGGGGAGATTGTTAGGAATATGTTGTTCTTGATGATAATTGTAAAAACACTTAGTAGATTTTGTATTAAGTTACTTTGTAACTGTCAACGAAATGGCATGCTTTGCAGTGTTTTGTTGACAGGAAGCTCATCAACGGAATGAGTGTTGTAGCAATTGCACTGTACAATACTTCACAGTTTGATATGCATTTGATGTATGTATTAGATAGGTTTCCTAAGTCATGTTGACTAAGTACTAGATAGGCAAAATAGGTTGGTTAATTGTAAGTATATCATGCCTTGTAATTTTGCCTAAGTGAAGACATGTCAACGGTATGAGGATTACTCTATCAACGAAACAAGAGAAACACCATCAACGAAATGAAGAATAAAGCTATCAACGAAACACATCTCCCTGCTATCAACGAATCATTATTGCTTTTCTGAATAGTTGACAAAGTGATAGTGACAGGTTTCTGAACAGATCTAAAGGTGATGTGGAAGTGTACTTTGCATTGGAAACCATTAAAATGGACATGGGGAATAAGGAAACATCCCAGTTTCCAATTGGGCTCTTGGGAGTGATCATAATAAGCATGAAGACAAAAGCAAGGATCTCCAAGGACCACTGGACAAAGGGATGAAAAGCAAACTATTGGCGGTTATCTTTAGTGTACTTTAGAGTAGCCAAAAATAGTATTGTAAACTTGGGAATATATAACCAAGTGTAGCAGTTAGAAAGAAAGTAAGAGAAGAAAAACAAATAGTTTGTATTAGCTATCTTTGAGAGCATTCTTCTCTACAACTCTGTAACTGAGCAGCTGTGTACTTTTGTATCACAGATTATTTCCGCAATAAAAACACTTCAGTTGGATCATCAAACAATCCAACTGAATTATTTATATCTTGTGTTTTTGTTTATTCAGTTCAGTTTTATTTTATCAGTGTTTTAAGTTTAAGAAAATATCAAGAATTGTATTCAACCCCCCCTTCTACAATTCTGTTAGGTCATTTGGGAATAACAATTTTGCTCCAAATACATGAAAGTACTTGACAATTGGTTTCTTGTTGTTCATGATCTTATACGGAGTCTTCATTAAGTCCTTGTTGATTAAAGTTCAATTTTGAGTATAACAAGCTGTATTCGCTGCTTCAGCCCAAAAGTACATTGGAAGTTTAGACTCACTTAACATAGTCCTTGTAGCTTCAATCAATGTACGATTCTTTCTTTCCACTACTCCATTTTGTTGAGGAGTCCTAGGGGCAGAATACTGTCTTGTTATTCCTTTATCAGCACAAAAGTCATTTAGGACTGCATTCTTGAATTCAGTACCATTATCTGACCTTATGGCTCTCACAGGGAATCTAGAATCCAGCTCAATCAACTTTATATGGTCCATCACCAGGTGTGGGGTCTCATCCTTGGAATGTAGGAATAAAACCCATGTATATTTAGAAAAGTCATCAACAATCACAAGTGCATATTGTTTCTTTGACATGGACATCACATTAACTGGACCAAACAAATCCATGTGCAGTAGCTGAAGTGGTTCAGTTATTGATGATGTGTCAGTGCCCTTGTGAGAAGCTTTCTTTGACTTTCCTTTCTGACATGCCTCACACAGTCCTTCCTGTGTAAATTCCATCTGAGGCAAACCTCTAACCAATTCCCTCTTGACTAAAGAGTTCATGGTTTTGAAGTTAAGGTGAGACATCTTCTTGTGCCATAGCCAACTCTCATCTGATGAAGCTTTAGCATAGAAACATCTAACTTCATCTTGAGATTCAGAGTGCAGATCAGCTATGAACAAGTCACCTTTCCTTACTCCTTGAAGAGCAGGCTTTCCATTCTTCTTGTGAAGGATCTGACATTTCTCTCTTTCAAAGGAAACAACATATCCTCTGTCACAGAAATGACTGATGCTGAGAAGATTGAATCTCAGACCTTCCACAAATGATATATCTTCAATGATAACATTTCCAAACTTCAAACAGCCATATCCTTTCGTAATACCCTTGCTGTTATCTCCAAAGGTAACTACTGGGCTAGCTTTCTCAACCAAATCTGATAGCAGGGCTCTATCTCCGGTCATATGCCTTGAACAGCCACTGTCAAGAATCCACATAACACGGTTTACCTGTTTAACTCCCTGCAATATCAAATTGATTAGACCTTCTTCGGAGCCCAAAATTGATTGGGTCCGGCATACTTAAAGAACTGGCCTTTGTCAGGCAAAACAACCTTTTTAGCTACAACTACTTCATCCTCTTTCACAAAAGAGTGTTTCCATTTATAGCCAGCCTTAACACATTTCTGAGTAGGCTTAGGGATAAATGAATCCACTCTAGTCTTAGGAGGACTAGTAGTCTTAGATTTAACATGCTTCTTATTATTAACATGTTGACGTGGAGCAGTCTTATCACTAGATACATGCTTACTATTAAAATAAGCATACATAACATTGAAAGCACAAGACATGCAATTAATCACACCACATGCTTTATGAGAATAATTAACAACAGGCATGTTATTTCTACAGTTGTTTTGATCCACCTTATGGATATCTGATTTAGTCTTTTTAGTTGTAACAACTTTGACTGGAGTATCAGATATACACTTGTTGGACTGTTCAACTTCCAAAGCAAGATCTTCTTCACGAATCTCCTCTGCAATGATGATAGAGTGTTCATTCAGAGGTTCTGCCTCGGACTCCTTACAGAAGGGTGTTTCAATACCCTTAAGCACATATGAAATACCCCTTCCTTCAGTTCTGACTCTACAAGGGGAATTAATTCCAAGCAATCCAATGGCCTCATTATAATCATAACATATACTAACATGATTACCAATAGCTTGTTTATTGAGAATCTCTTTAGCCGTCTTACAAGAGCTGAAATAGGCATTAGCTTTAGTCTTCAGCTCACTAATCTCTTTCTTAAGAATGGTTTCCAGTTGAATATAACATTTAACCCTATTCTCAAGAAAATCTATTTTCTCAATAAGTTCATCCTGATTAACATGCACTAGTTTTAATTCTTTTATCTCATTTTCAAGATTTGTGTTTAAAAGAATTATACTATCATTTTCAGTGCGTACACAATCTAAGGTGCGAGCAAGATGACGAATCATTTCAGTATCAGTAAACTTTACCTCTGACATGTATCTAGATGAAGTGCTTTCCTCTTTAGCCATTAAAGCAAGGTTCCCAATCTCACCTACTTCTTCATCACTGTCAGTGTCATCCCAACTCTTTCCTTCAGCAACATAAGCTTTCCCAATCTTGTTCTTCTTGCTAGAATCAAATGTGTTTCTAGTCACTTGCTTTGGCTTTCTGCATTCAGTAGCAAAGTGACCCAACTCATTGCAATTGTAGCCTCTGATTGTGCTCCTTTCCACAGTTCCAGTTTTGTAGCCACCCCTTGTGCCACTTGAAGAGGAAGATCCACCTCTCTGAAATCTGGGTCTGAACTTAAGATTGGGATTCCTCTTGAATCTGAACTTCCCAAACTTCCTGACTATCAAAGCCAAATCACCATCGTCCAGCTGATCAAGTTCTTCTAAAGAATAGAAGTCACCATCAGATTGATCAATGGATGTTAATCCATATTCAGCATCAATAACATTCATGTTAGAACTGGAAGGTTGAACAGCCTTCACTTCCAGTTTCTGTGGGACTTCAGCAGCCAGTGCAGTAGAAGTACTAACAATCTTCCCAGTTCCATACAGCTCCCTTTGTTGAATCTGCTCCAGCTCATAGGTCTTCAGAACACCATACAATCTCTCCAAAGCAATCTCATTCATATCTCTTGCTTCTCTAATGGCAGATATTTTGTGCTCCAAATGAGGTGGAAGTGTAAGAAGGAACTTCTTGTTAATCTCCTTGTTGGTGTAGTGCTTCCCATTTAGATTCAGATCATTGATTAATTTGTTGTATCTCTCAAAAACCTGAGAGATACCTTCACCAGGGTTTGATCTGAAATGCTCATATTGTGAGGTGAGAATTTCCAGCATATTCTCCCTAACTTCCTCTGTCCCCTCATTGATTATCTCTATGGTTCCCCAAATGTGTTTGGCAGTATCACAATTTAGGACATGATTATGCATGATAGGATCAAGACAATCAATAAGGATCAACTGAAGACAGGAATCCAAGGTAACATCCTCTTTCTCATCGGGAGTGAAATCCTTGGGATCTTTAGGGTACATTCTAGCAACCCTAGTAACAACATTATTCTCAATGAGTTCTCCCTCAATAATCATAGGGACTTTGGGACCGTTCTTCAGCACATCAATGTATTTAGGATTTGCAACCTTAAGAAATAGGAGCATTTTCTTCTTCCACATTGGATAATGCTCCTTGCTGAACATTGGGATTTTGACTGTACCCACTTTTTGTGTAGTAGACATCTTTTGAGATTTTTAGGAGTAATAAAAAATCAGAGTTTAAGAAAAATCTCAAAACAATTGGATCTTTGATTTGTATATCAATCAAAAGGCTCTGATGCCAATTGTTAGGTCCTTATAAGTTTGTAGAAGGGGGGTTGAATACAAACTATACCGTTTAATCGAAATTTGTCCTTTTAAGATTTAACAATATAGAACAAATTAATGCTGAATAAAACTGAAACAATATTCAAGTTAAATATAACTCTATTAAACTTGAAGGGTGTTACAATTTTGATCACTGATTACAATGAACTTGATAAAACAAATATAGAATAAATTCGACATGAATTTATCTATTTTTGTAATAAAAAGAATCGAATACTAAAAAGTAGTTCGATATAAAATCTAGGGATTATGATCCGCTAGAAAGCTAAAGCAGTACAAGTGAAATGATCCTTATGAATTTAATGTTAAGATCAAGTCAAGAATTAAATCAATTGAAGAAATTAATGCCTTTGCAGTTGAAGAAAGAAGACACAGCGCTTTGAATGTAATGTTGAGAGTTCTGTCTGTTTTTTGTCTTGTGTTGATAAAGCAAATGTTTCTGTCTCTTTTCTATTTAAACAAATGCAGCCTCTGTAATCTTCATGCGCCAAAACAATCATAGAATTGTATTAGGAAGACTTGCAGGAAGACTAACATTTTGCCTTGGAAGACATTCGGGAAGACAAGGAATGCATTAGGAAGACAATCGGGAAGACAAGGATTTACACTAGGAAGACAATCGGGAAGACTCACTTGTGAGTCTTCCTAGTTTAAAAAACAGAGTCTTCCTAGTTTAAATCTAAGTCTTCCTAGTTCATTTTTATTCTAATTTAAATAATCAACTAAATAAATTATGTATTAAATTAATTCTTTACAGAATTAATTTAATAAATAATTCACTTAATAGTATTAATTATTTATAAGAGAATAAATAGAATTATTTGACTTCTCAATTAATTCCAGAATCATTTAAAACTTAGATAAATAACAAACACAATAGTACGTTGACACTCGATGCACTGTCTGGTTCATGAGTGATTAACGACAATGTTTGTTCTTTATCTATTTGACTTTAAGCAGTGATTCACTTCCTTCTCATTCAAGAACTCTGTAACCAGTATCTTTTGCTGTCACCACTTGAAATCTCTGTCACTTTAATAAATCCACTGAGCTTGAATACTTCATTGAGGCTTGATCAATAAATTGAGCTTCTTTCAATGTAGAATCACTTCAAGTCTGTAGATGACTTTAATCTTCATTCTTTGACAGATATAACTTTCTGAGATTCCTGTGACATTTGATTTTTATTATTTACTTATTACATCTTAATTAAAGTTGAGTAGAATCCTCGGTGTTTACAAATAGGTCTATACATATGCCTTTCAGATATTTCTATGGATAATGATCCCGATACATATGTGTATTTTCTGAACAGTGTAATTCAGTGGTTGACGACGTAGATAAGAATAATCTATCGTCGAGGAAATGAGTTAATGTACCCTAGAAGGGAGTTGAGAAGTGAGTTAGAGTACTCACTATAATAATTACAAAATGGGAAGAGCAAGTATGTACTAGTGGGGTACAGAGAAAATGAGTGTATGTAAAGATGATCGGAATTCAGAAAATCCAAACTTTATTGTTATGGAATATTTGACCGGGCAGTGAAGAGCATATTGATGAGATCAAGAGAGTGATTTATTTAAATTGGGAATCCAAGGATTTTATATTTTATTATTTTATTAAAGTCGATTTAAGGATTCGATTGTTGGAGCGAATAGTGAATAGTTACTATTCACTACGAGAATCGCGTAGAGTTTTATTCGCTATTTTTAGGAAATATTTTCGAATCGTTTCAAGAGGAACAAAAACAAGTATGAATAGTAACATTGATGAATAGTTCTCCAAGGTGAATAGTAAAATTTTATAGTCTCCGATTGATCCTATATTTCAGCGGAAGTTCAGGAATAAAAAACGGTTACTAATCGCGTAGTCAGAAATCGCAAACGAAAACGAGAATCGAAAATCCGTTCGAATGAGCAACCTTGGACGTATTATAACTTAGGAAATAAAGAATAATAAATGTATTAAAAGAAAAAGGGAAAGGAATGAATTAGTGGAAGAAGTGTGTTAAAGAAGCTTGTAAGCTTAACCAAACTTGAGGGGCTAACTTGCATTTTGTTAAAAACAAAATATCTACCAACACCACACTTCCACCACACATTACACACACAAAAAGGGAGCAGCCCCTCACCCCCATTTCTTGAAGAAAAAAACGTGGCTAAGAGAGGAAGAAGAAGGAGATGGATGGCTAAGCAATTCTTTACCAAAATTTGAGTTCTTGGGCTTAAAAGAAAGAGGGAAGAAAGCTTGTTCTATCTAAGGTATAATCTCCACTACCCACCACCTCTAGATATCTCTTTAATTAAGTTAAAGAAGATGATGAATAGTATTTTGTTGAGTTCTATGTTTATAATTAAAAGATGGAAGCATGAATTTATTGTTAAGGTCACGAGTAAGTGGATTATGTAGTTTGTTTAGTTGTTGGATGAGTTGTGGATGGATTTTAAATGTGATACCAACTGGTTTGGATCGGTTTGGGATTGATAATGGACTTTAATTGTTGTAATTGATGTGTATGATGATTGGTGGTGAATTGGAATGAGATTTGAATCTCGGAAATGTTAAGTTTTAAGCCGACGTAATGCCCGATTTTCGGTAATGCTAAAAACTGCCTAGAATCCGAAAACCTAACTGCCTCTTTTGGTTCAGTGACGAACATGAGTGTATAGATCTTTGTTTCTAGTTTACGTGAGCGTAATAATCATGTCATTACGATTTACTGTTTATGAGATATGACCATTTTAGTGAAAGTGGTTCAAGAAATGAGATTGCAGAAATGTACCAATTTTGTGGCTATGTTTGAGACCCTTAAAAGTTGTTTTAAAATATGAAATTTTGTATTGAGGTGCCAAGGTCAGTTACGAAAGTTTGTACGAAGGTTTCGAGTCCAAAAGATTATTTTTGGATTTTATAAAAATGTGTTAGCCGAGGTTGCGCAAGTGAAAACCACAAAGAACATGACTTAGAAACCAATGTTGTAAATGGTTAAGTATAACTTGTATTCGAGGATCGATTTCGGACTAAACCTATGACTTAAGTAATTGTCGATTAACATGGACTTAGTATGAGCCTATAACGAGCTAGTAATGCCTTGGTTTTGTTTCGCTTACGTGTTTAAGCATTTAGTACAAGTGGATTATCCAGGGGATTAATCGTGCGTTTTCTTTGACTTTGTCTAGATTGTCCGACATCGTCGCGAACCCCTATCACTTCTCGAGCATCAGGCAAGTTTCTAAATCTATACTTTGAAGTATTGACTATATAATACTGCTTTTGCCATGTATAAAATTGGACAGTTTTGTGATATATCTTATTTCTTGTTGAAATAGATTTGACCTTTGGATTATATAAAATCTTTTGAGTTAAGTAGTTATGAACCGGTTTACCTGGTAGCTCTAAATATAAGAGCATATTCATTGTTTTCGACTCTAAATCGGGAGTCGGTATTTTGAGATATGTAGATAGCCGTGGAAACCTGGAGGGATTCCATCGGCAGAATACTATGTATTTTGAGGATGGTTATTTGAGTATGATATCATTCGAGGAATGATATTTGCTTACTATATCTTTCAAGGAATGTTATTTGAGTATTATCTCAGTCGAGAAATACTATTTGAATACTATTTCAGTTATATATGCTAATGGAAGGCATAACTGTTTTTGAAAGTATATTGTGATGCTTGCTTTATGATTTGATTATGGGCTTCTAAACTAGATATGGGATATTAGTTAGAAGCCAGGTATTTATAAATACCCTAGGTAAAGGGCGTATGATTTATTCTTTAGACCGGAAGTAGTTATATTTTCGGTATATGTTAAAGATTATTTTTCCGATAAAGATATCGGGTAACTGTTATTCGATGATTATTTATTTAATGAATATTATTTTTGAATATTCATTTAAGGTTTATTTATTTAATGAATATTATTTTGAATATTCATTTAATCCTTATTTATTTAATGAATATTATTTTTGAATATTCGTTTCAGGTTTATTTATTTAATAAATATTATTCGATTATTTATTAAATAATTTTAACACATTTTAAAATGAGTTATATTATTTAAAGTTTATCCTCGACCTTCAATAATTACGAAGGATATTCTAAACTGTATTATTAATTATTTTAAATCAAGAAGAGGTTCCCAAAACACTGTTTTTCCATTTAAATCTATCTTTTAAGAGGATTTAAATACTCGCTCAACTACCAAAAATATGGGAAACCTGATTTAAGTGACTGCTACTCATTTTAAACTTTCAACTCAAAACTGTTAGGGGACAGATATTTTCTCGGAGCAATTTAATTGCTGTAAGTCAAATGTTGTGTTACCACCTCAACGATCGAGGGGTACATTGATGGAACAAGTTCATATCCATTAACAAGCAATAGCTTGGGAAATATTGGAGAATCTTCCTTTCCAACCTAGATATAACTACTTAGTGGAGTCGTATCAACAAGTATTACACTTGGGGAAAGGAGGACGATCTTTACGTTTCAGAGTCATGGATTTCATCCGAACTAGGAGCGGTATAAGAGGTCGAGTCGCGCCGACCCATCATTTTTATTGTCCCAAATGGGCCGGGAGACCTAGAAAGGCGGTAGACAATGTCAGGCTGTCGTGTTCTTCCATCTACATGTAGAAAACATTTTTAGTTGTACGACCTGCTACTGATCATAGTAAGGTTGGGACAACTGGCGCGGTGATTACTCCAGTATCGGTTCATCATCCAATTTGGATAATTCTGCAACATGTATTGAAATGGACTAAGGCTAACACCCTTGGTTCAGGTTTACCGATCATGTTGGCAGGGGGTTGAAAAGTGTTCAAAAATGAAGTTACAATAAATCCTTGCAACTTCATCTTTTATTTTATGAGTTATGACTCTGAGGAAACCTTACTCAGATTATATATGCATAAGTGGATTTTGGGTTACGGAACATTATATGAAATTTTCCTCGTAACTTCATCTTTTAAGTTATATGTTGATATTCTACTTACATAGCAGATATTTTTCGGAAAGGTTATATTGGTTTACTTTGAAACCTCATCTTTCATATTATACTAGAACTTTGTTCATAATATAGCAAAAGTTTGCAGAAATATTATGAAAATATATTTGAAATACAACAATGGTACTGTTTTTGGAATACATTCCGATAAGGAAATAATTTCAGTATCGAGATATTTTGACAAATTATTGTCTTATACCCGCTTTATTCTGGGTTGAGTTAAAGGCAGGATTATGTCATACTTTAATTACCTTGCTGAGCTATCTCTCACTCTTGCTATTGTTTTATAAATATTATATAGCAGTGAAGTAGGATACCAAGGATTCGGCGCACATCCATCAGGCGAGTGGTAAGCGCAAGGCATTCTCATGAGCAGTTTCTAGCAGTGATCCTGGAAGTAGTGTGAACCAGTCAGATCAAGCTGGAGCTTTTGGTATTCGTCTAATGTATAGATATGAATGGTATGAGAGGGTGGTGAGTATTATAAGGCTAAGTTGGTAATGTACCATTACTTAGGAGTTGTATCAGTAGCAAATTCAAAAGACATTTGGGTATTGTAATAAAGATTATTTATTCCGCAATGGTTGTATTTGTATCGTTTCTGAGACTCTAACCTGTGTGTGTGTGTGAGAGAGAGATATATACATTGTGGGGTCATAAGCAGATGAATTGTGTCTATTGTGAGTAAAGTAGGCAAGGCAAGAGGTAAGTGGATCGTGACTAATCTAAATCCCTGACCCCGGATTTGGGGCTGTTACAGAAATGGTATCAGAGCGTTAGGTTACAGTCCTCAGAAACGATAGGAGATCGAGTCTTACAATACCCTTAATAATGATAAGAACATCGAGAGCTCAAATTGAGTTCGTAGTCGAGTTAGAGGACATGACCCTGACTGTTTAAGATGAAGCCCGAGAGGGGACTTTTTCTGGGAAACCGTACTGAGGACTTCATGGTTAGTCACCTCGATTTGTATGAGTTATAGGTTGATGGGATTTTGAGATACCAGACCACGAGGCCTTTGAGTAGACAATTGATTATGCGTTCCTTGAAATGGACGGAGACCCGATACAGGAGGATCCATAGGAGGATCTAGAGGAAGACCCCATAGTGGGTCAAGGAAAGAATCTTGTAGAGAACGTGTTGATTGATAAAGATGTGGTATGTTACTTGAGGTCGTATAATAGAACCAGACGAACCTTCAGAGGTCAAATAAGTGCCGATACGAGAGTTTAGAATCGTTATGATTCAACGAGAGATATGACGAAGAAATGGGGTAGAGTCTCCAAAGAAGAAGAGGTAGAGGCAGAATAGCCAATACCGGTGGAAAGATTCGACTTGAACGAGACCCGTTACTCGTAGTCTGTTGCAGTGCCTAGGGAGGCAGCATACGTAAGAACTAAGATGTTCCAACTTCATCTATGATTAAGGGTACTTAGTTACCTTAACTAGTAGAGGCATTACCTTATTTATGGGGTTTAACTCCCCACGATCAGCGATTCCACCAAGGAAGGTGTTTACTACGGTACTGAGGCATTTTATTACCTCGAGCAAGATTTTTGTATGTACGTACTACGCAAGGTGTCATTGTAACACGAGTGCGCCAAAACGAGATATATTTAAAGAATCAAGACGGACTAAGAAAGTATGGGAACGACTTAAATAAAAAGGCTGTTATGCCACAAGTGTTAAGCTTATGTAGCATCCGGGATTGATACAAGAAAGGAAATGTTTGGTATGAAAACAGTTATAATAGTAATTGGGTTTAAGCTTGTAGATTCTAACGATCTTCCGGAGTACCGCCCAGTTGACATATGGAATTCGTCGTTGCTATGGGCGACACCGGTATCGAAGTCCTCTTACAATAGAACGATTGCTTGAGATGCTTGCGCCGAGTCGAATAGAACTCCCTGCGATTGCAAATGTTGATGGTTGAATTCTTAGCGACTATTATAAGTTGGCAATGACGTAAGTATCGAACACCTTAGGGTGCGTGGAAAAGAAAAGCTTTGGAATTGAACGATTATCCATTAGAAGAGCTGACATAAAAGGCATCCGTAGAGACCTTGGTAGTACCCTCCCCATTTGCAAATTATATGGGGTACCTCCCCAATCTATGATCTATCTTGACCTCTCTCCAAGAAAGAATTCTGATAAAGGGTATATTCCCTCTTCGAAGTTATTTTATAACACTTGTGTTAAATCATATTTAATTTCAATTGTGTTAGAGGCTGTCACGATGCCTACTTTCAGGTTTTCGAAGCCCTGTCAAATGATGTTATTCAAGCTTCCATTTTTCTTCAAATAATGAATAACCCTATGATGATACCTCACCACTTGCTTGTTAAATACCAGTATCTTTTTGGTTATTCTTTTCTTTGGAAACCGCACCTTTGGAATCTGTTCAATTTTAATCCAAGGTGTTCCTTTGAGAAATATTGTTGAAATGCGATAATCATTAAATTGATCTCGAATTGCTTTCATACTTTTCAACTTCCACTAAGACGAACAACCCTATACTTATAGGGGCTACAAGGACTATCTGTCTATGTGATAGAAGTCTGATGGGACGCCATCACTTGTGAGTTGTGAAATACAAGAAGGCTAATTACCTTTAGTAATGTCTCAATCGAGGCACACAACGTTGAGTTCTTATGATCATGTTGATCTCTCGGTAAATTCTCTTACCTCCAATAAGGTTACCTTAAAACTCATAACCTTATGATCACCAGTGTGTGACGTTTTCCTTGATATGGGAGCTATCTTTTCAAGGCCCCATAATTTTTGTTATCCTCATTGAATTCCAAGGGGAGGCCAACCAGGTCAAATAAGAAAAAAAATAAAAATTCGCTGATAGGAATTAGATTCGCAACGAAATTGCCTATGACAGGAGCGAATCCCTAAGACGAATAGAATATTAGTGACATATCAATGAAATTGGTTTATTCTCCCAAGGATATTATGATAATGGAAAGGGGGTCAATCGATATATGTGAAAGGAATAGCGATGTGCCGTGAACTCCAGTGACAACGGTGTTAGATAGATGCCCTATAGTGGAATTGAGATTTTGGAGGAGTTGTTTACGAATGGACACTACCTCTGGGTTAGAAAGATAAGTACTGGCGATGGAGTCAGAGGGTGCTGGTATTGTGACTTGGGAGAGGTGCAGCGTGTTGTTTTTAGAGAAATAATTTCCGGAAATATATGGAGACCCGGATGAAAATAAAAGTTAAAGAGTTAAAACAAGAAACCATGACTGTGACCGAGTATGAGGCCAAGTTTTCCAAATTATCGAGGTTTGTTCCGGAGTTTGTGAACACAGAAGAAAAGAAAGCCAGTAGGTTTCAACCAGGGCTACCTCCAACAAGCAGCCCACTGTCAGGACCTTTAAATAGCAGGTACCCTTCAATACTATTTAGACAGAGCTAATGTATCGTTGTATATCAAGAAGTTGCATGACAATTAAACCTTAAGGCCGAGCCGCTAAGGGAATAATTACAAGTAGAAATAGTCAATCGAGGGATTTTCCCATAAGACTGGTACATCCAGGTTGTGAACTAGAAATATGAGGTCGACACTGTTGATAGACCTGATTCCTTTCAAGTTGGGAGAAGTTGATATTATAATAAGGATGGGTTGGTTGACACCCAATGGAGCCCAGACTGATTGTAAGGGAGAGAGAGTAATAAATAAAGGATGGAGACAGATTCAGAGATTCTTGAATATAGTTCAGACTAAGAAACTATTACGCCAGAGATACGAGGCTTAATTAGCTCTTATGGTTGACGCCAAGAAAAGAGACACCAAGTATAAAGGAAACTATAGTGGTTTGGGAGGCTGTACAAGATCTTAATACGCTACCAAATATCGATTGGGATGACATGAGAATGAATAACGAGTATTCAGGTTATAGTGCTGCATCTCCTGTTAGCCTCAGTGGGAATGAAAGAGTTAGCGACTCAGTTACAAGAATTGATGGGCAAGAATATGATAAGACCCAGTGTACCACCGTGGAGAGCCCGGTGTTGTTGTAAGAGAGAAAGATGTTAGCACAAGATTATGCATCGAACCTCGAGAGTTGAATGAGTTCGACATGGAGAATAGGTACCCTTGTAAATGATTGTTTGATCAGCGGAAGAACGCTGTGTATTTCCAAATTTATTTAAGAACTGGGTATCACCAGTTGGAAGTTAAATTCGAGGATATACCCAAGACTGCGATTCGTACTAGGAATAGACACTTCGAGTTTTCAGCGAGGTTATTTTGGGTTGACTAATGCACCCACAAATTTTTATGGAATGTAATGAATTGGCTTTTAGTTACCCGTGATAGTAGGTAACATGAGATGGAGAAATGGCTAGAATTGACCTAGGATTATGACTGTGAGATACACTACCATCCGGGGAAGGCCAATGTGGTGGCCGGTACCCTTAATTAAAATGAGACAGAGATGGATTCCGAATGATCGGGAATTAAAGGATGAGATTTTACACAAAACCCAAGTTAGTCCAACAAACTAGAAAGACAAAAGATTTCACCAACAAGCGGCTAGTGACAGCCAAGACAGACAGAGAAAGTATGCGGACTAAGCCCGCGGGTATAGAGATAGTACTGCTATTGATAAGCTAAATGGCATGTTGATGAATTACAAGCAAGTTTATGTTGGTGTATTTTCTGTACAAACAAGATAGAGAATATGAGGTTAGAGATTCGTGATGCTAAAAGATATCCTCGTGGAAGGAATTAATGAGATTTGTAAAGAAAGGGAAGTTGAGCCCGAGATTCATTGGGCCATCTGAGATTTTAAAACGCGTCAGGAAGGTGGCCTACGAGCCAGCCTTACACACCCCCCAAACTTGTATAATGGTCATAACGGGGTTCATGTGTCAATACTACGTCAGTATACTATAGATGCCCGACATATGTTAGAGTACGAGCAGGTAGATATACAACCTGGTCTGACTTACAAAGAACAACCTGTGGAAATCACGGATAGAAAAGAGCAAGTGCTAAGAGACAAGGTTGCCAAGCTAGTGAGAGGTTTGTGGAAAATCAAGAAGTGGAAGAATCCACTTGGGAGTTAAAAAGTGCAATGGGAGAGAATTACCCCCAGTTATTCCTAAGCTGTTTCCGGGACGGAAACCTTTTAAGGAGGGGAGACTGTAATAACCCGAATTTTTGGTAAAATTAAAACTTTTCTTATTATGATTAAGTACATCAGTGAATAGTTATTTCAATGAACAGTGGTTGTAATGAATGGATATTTCTATGGATAATGATCCCGATACATATGTGTATTTTCTGAACAGTGTAATTCAGTGGGTGACGACGTAGATAAGAATAATCTATCGTCCAGGAAATGAGTTAATGTACCCTAGAAGGGAGTTGAGAAGTGAGTTAGAGTACTCACTATAATAATTACAAAATGGGAAGAGCAAGTATGTACTAGTGGGGTACAGAGAAAATGAGTGTATGTAAAGATGATCGGAATTCAAAAAATCCAAACTTTATTGTTATGGAATATTTGACCGGGCAGTGAAGAGCATATCGATGAGATCAAGAGAGTGATTTATTTAAATTGAGAATCCAAGGATTTTATATTTTATTATTTTATTAAAGTCGATTTAAGGATTCGATTGTTGGAGCGAATAGTGAATAGTTACTATTCACTACGAGAATCGCGTAGAGTTTTATTCGCTATTTTTAGGAAATATTTTCGAATCGTTTTAAGAGGAACAAAAACAAGGATGAATAGTAACATTGATGAATAGTGATCCAAGGTGAATAGTAAAATTTTATAGTCACCGATTGATCCTATATTTCAGCAGAAGTTCAGGAATAATAAACGGTTACTAATCGCGTAGTCAGAAATCGCAAACGAAAACGAGAATCGAAAATCCGTTCGAAGGAGCAACCTTGGACGTATTATAACTTAGGAAATAAAGAATAATATATGTATTAAAAGAAAAAGGGAAAGGAATGAATTAGTGGAAGAAGTGTGTTAAAGAAGCTTGTAAGCTTAACCAAACTTGAGGGGCTAACTTGCATTTTGTTAAAAACAAAATATCTACCATCACCACACTTCCACCACACATTACACACACAAAAAGGGAGTAGCCCCTCACCCCCATTTATTGAAGAAAAAAACGTGGCTAAGAGAGGAAGAAGAACGAGATGGATGGCTAAGCAATTCTTTACCAAAATTTGAGTTCTTGGGCTTAAAAGAAAGAGGGAAGAAAGCTTGTTCTATCTAAGGTATAATCTCCACTACCCACCACCTCTAGATATCTCTTTAATTAAGTTAAAGAAGATGATGAATAGTATTTTTTTGAGTTCTATGTTTATAATTAAAAGATGGAAGCATGAATGTATTGTTAAGGTCACGAGTAAGTGGATTATGTAGTTTGTTTAGTTGTTGGATGAGTTGTGGATGGATTTTAAATGTGATACCAACTGGTTTGGATCGGTTTGGGATTGATAATGGACTTTAAGTGTTGTAATTGATGTGTATGATGATTGGTGGTGAATTGGAATGAGATTTGAATCTCGGAAATGTTAAGTTTTAAGCTGACGTAATGCCCGATTTTCGGTAACGCTAAAAACTGCCTAGAATCCGAAACCCTAACTGCCTCTTTTGGTTCAGTGACGAAGATGAGTGTGTAGATCTTTGTTTCTAGTTTACGTGAGCGCAATAATCATGTCATTACGATTTACGGTTTATGAGATACGACCATTTTAGTGAAAGTGGTTCAAGGAATGAGATTGCAGAAATATACCAATTTTGTGGCTATGTTTGAGACCCTTAAAAGTTGTTTTAAAATATGAAATTTTGTATTGAAGTGTCAAGGTCAGTTATGAAAGTTTGTACGAAGGTTTCGAGTCCAAAAGATTATTGTTGGATTTTATAAAAATGTGTTAGCCGAGGTTGCTCAAGTGAAAACCACTAAGAACATGACTTAGAAACCAATGTTGTAAATGGTTAAGTATAACTTGTATTCGAGGATCGATTTCGGACTAAACCTACGACTTAAGTAATTGTCGATTAACATGGACTTAGTATGAGCCTATAACGAGCTAGTAATGCCTTGGTTTTGTTTCTCTTACGTGTTTAAGCATTTAGTACAAGTGGATTATCCAGGGGATTAATCGTGCGTTTTCTTTGACTTTGTCTAGATTGTCCTACATCGTCACGAACCCCTATCACTTCTCGAGCATCAGGAAAGTTTCTAAATCTATACTTTGAAGTATTGACTATATAATACTGCTTTTGCCATGTATAAAATTGGACAGTTTTGCGATATATCTTATTTCTTGTTGAAATAGATTTGACCTTTGGATTATATAAAATCTTTTGAGTTAAGTAGTTATGAACCGGTTTACCTCGTAGCTCTAAATATAAGAGAATATTCATTGTTTTCGACTCTAAATCGGGAGTCAGTATTTTGAGATATGTAGATAGTCGTGGAAACCCGGAGGGATTCCATCGGCAGAATACTATGTATTTTGAGGATGGTTATTTGAGTATGATATCATTCGAGGAATGATATTTGCTTACTATATCTTTCAAGGAATGTTATTTGAGTATTATCTCAGTCGAGAAATATTATTTGAATACTATTTCAGTTACATATGCTAATGGAAGGCATAACTGTTTTCGAAAGTATATTGTGATACTTGCTTTATGATTTGATTATGGGCTTCTAAGCTAGATATGGGATATTAGTTAGAAGCCAGGTTTTTATAAATGCCCTAGGTAAAGGGCGTATGATTTATTCTTTATACCGGAAGTAGTTATATTTTCGGTATATGTTAAAGATTATTTTTCCGATAAAGATATCGGGTAACTGTTATTCGATGATTATTTATTTAATGAATATTATTTTTGAATATTCATTTCAGGTTTATTTATTTAATGAATATCATTTTGAATATTCATTTAATCCTTATTTATTTAATAAATATTATTTTTGAATATTCGTTTCAGGTTTATTTATTTAATAAATATGATTCGATTATTTATTAAATACTTTTAACACGTTTTAAAATGAGTTATATTATTTAAAGTTTATCCTCGACCTTCATTAATTACGAAGGATATTCTAAACTATATTATTAATTATTTTAAATCAAGGAGAGGTTCCCAAAACACTGTTTTTCCATTTAAATCTATCTTTTAAGAGGATTTAAATACTCGCTCAACTACCAAAAATATGGGAAACCTGATTTAAGTGACTGCTACTCATTTTAAACTCTCAACTCAAAACTGTCAGGGGACAGATATTTTCTCGGAGTAATTTAATTGCTGCAAGTCAAATGTTGTGTTACCACCTCAACGATCGAGGGGTACATTGATGGAACAAGTCGATATCCATTAACAAGCAATAGCTTGGGAAATATTGGAGAATCTTCCTTTCCAACCTAGATATAACTACTTAGTGGAGTCGTATCAACAAGTATTACACTTGGGGAAAGGAGGACGATCTTTACGTTTCAGAGTCATGGATTTCATCCGAACTAGGAGCGGTATAAGAGGTCGAGTCGCGCCGACCCATCATTTTTATTGCCCCAAATGGGCCGGGAGATCCAGAAAGGCGGTAGACAATGTCAGGCCGTCGTGTTCTTCCATCTACATGTAGAAAACATTTTTAGTTGTACGACCTGATACTGATCATAGTAAGGTTGGGACAACTGGCGCGGTGATTACTCCAGTATTGGTTCATCATCCAATTTGGATAATTCTGCAACATGTATTGAAAGGGACTAAGGCTAACACCCTTGGTTCAGGTTTACCGATCATGTTGGCAGGGGGTTGAAAAGTGTTCAAAAATGAAGTTACAATAAATCCTTGCAACTTCATCTTTTATTTTATGAGTTATGACTCTGAGGAAACCTTACTCAGATTATATATGCATAAGTGGATTTTGGGTTACGGAACATTATATGAAATTTTCCTCGTAACTTCATCTTTTAAGTTATATGTTGATATTCTACTTACATAGCAGATATTTTTCGGAAAGGTTATATTGGTTTACTTTGAAACCTCATCTTTCATATTATACTAGAACTTTGTTCATAATATAGCAAAAGTTTGCAGAAATATTATGAAAATGATATTTGAAATACAACAATGGTACTGTTTTTAGAATACATTCCGATAAGGAAATAATTTCAGTATCGAGATATTTTGACAAATTATTATCTTATACCCGCTTTATTCTGGGTTGAGTTAAAGGCAGGATTATGCCCTACTTTAATTACCTTGCTGAGCTATCGCTCACTCTTGCTATTGTTTTATAAATATTATATAGCAGCGAAGTAGGATACCAATGATTCGGCGCACATCCCTTAGGCGAGTGGTAAGCGCAAGGCATTCTCATGAGCAGTTTCTAGCAGTGATCCTGGAAGTAGTGTGAACCAGTCAGATCAAGCTGGAGCTTTTGGTATTCGTCTAATGTATAGATATGAATGGTATAAGAGGGTGGTGAGTATTACAAGGCTAAGTTGGTAATGTACCATTACTTAGGAGTTGTATCAGTAGCAAATTCAAAAGACATTTGGGTATAGTAATAAAGATTATTTATTCCGCAATGGTTGTATTTGTGTCGTTTCTGAGACTCTAACCTGTGTGTGTGTGTGAGAGAGATATATACATTGTGGGGTCATAAGCAGATGAATTGTGTCTATTGTGAGTAAAGCGGGCAAGGCAAGAGATAAGTGGATCGTGACTACTCTAAATCCCTGACCCCGGATTTGGGGCTGTTACATCTACCACCCAAAAACTGACAACTTCCTGAAGTACTTTTCATGTCTATCTTGCACCCTGCAAAATCAGCATCTGAGTAACCACACAAACCAAAATCTGATTCCCTTGCATACCAAAGGCCAAGTGAAGGAGTGCCTTTGAGATATCTGAAAATTCTTTTGACTGCAATCAGATGAGGTTCCCTGGGATTTGCTTGAAATCTTGCACAAAGACAGGTTGCAAATCAGTAGAAGCTCGCCCTGAATTATTGTTATTTCCTCCTGATGGATTATCAGGATTATCACTTGAATCAGTATCTGAAATATTCTGTCCTGATGATTGAGTAGTATCAGTATCAGTAACAGTCTGCTGTTGCTCCCCCTCAACATGTGGACTGTAAGTAGTATCATCAGTAGTACCATCAGTAGCACCATCAGTAGCACCATCAGTATTTGGTGAGTCATCAGGATTTCTTCAGTATCAGTATCTGATGGTGTATCAGTATCTGATTCCATTTCTTCAGGTTCCTTGGTAGCTTCATTTTCAAAGACCAAACTATCATGAGAGTCTTCATTCAGTCCAATTATCTTCTCATCATCAAATGATACATGTATTGACTCTATGACAGTTCTTGTTCTCAAGTTAAAAACTCTAAAGGCTCTTGATGCAGGATAGCCAATAAAAATTCCCTCATCAGCCTTTGTTTCAAATTTCCCTAGCTGTTCAGAATGAGTTCTGAGAACAAAACATTTACAGCCAAACACATGTAGATGCTTCAAACTAGGTTTCTTCTCCTTGAGCATTTGATAGGGAGTTACACCATGTCTGTTTATCAGTGTGAGATTTTGAGTATAGCATGTTGTATTGACTGCTTCTGCCCAGAAATATGTAGGCAATTTAGCTTCTTCCAACATAGTTCTGCCAGCTTCAATAAGAGTTTAGTTCTTTCTTTCAACTACTCCATTTTGCTGGGGTGTGCCAGGAGCAGAGAATTGTTGTATGATTCCTTTGTATTTGCAGAACTCTTCCATCTTTGAATTCTTGAATTCAGTACCATTATCACTTCTCAGAATCTTGACTTTGTACTTTGAGAAAATACACCCAGGTGAATCTTGACTTTGTACTTTGAATCATTCTCACATGGTCCAACAGTATTTCTGGAGTCTCATCTTTTCTGTGTAGAAAATACACCCAGGTGAATCTAGAATATTCATCAACAATTACAAGAGTGTACCTTTTCTTACTGATGGACATAATGTTGACTAGTCCAAATAGATCAAGATGTAATATGTGATATGGTTCACCAATAGAGGATTCAGATTTTCTCTTGAATGATGTCCTTCTCTGTTTTGTTTTTTGACATGCATCACAGAGTCCATCAGGAGTATACAAAGCTTTAGGTAATCCTCTAACTAAATCTTTCTTAACCAACTCATTGATGTTGCTGAAATTGAGATGAGAAAGCTTCTTATGCCAGTTCCAACTTTCATCTACTGATGCTTTACTGATGAGACAAGTAGAGGAGCCATCAATATTTGTGTGAATGTTGGCTTTATAAATGTTACAATGCCGGTAGCCAGTGAGTGCATCCTTTCTTGATGCTTTGTTGACTACTTCACAATGTGTGGAATATAAGTTGACATGATAACCTCTGTCAGTGATTTGACTAATACTCAACAGGTTGTGTTTTAGTCCCTTCACTAGAGCTACTTTTTCAATGATGACATTGCCAATGATTATATTGCCATATCCCAAAGTTTGTCCAATGTTGTCATCTCCATAAGACACAGTTGGGCCAGCTTTCTCCTCATATTCTGATAACAGGGCTTTGTTTCCCGTCATGTGCACAGAACATCCACTATCTATGACTAACACATTTTTCTTTTTACCCTGCAATCAGAATAACAATTCACTAGTTAGAATATTTAGGAACCCACACTTGTTGGGTTCCTTTTCCATGCATTTTACTAAATTTAGCAACAGAAGACTTTTTGACTTTAGCAGTCCGGACAGGATAAAATCCATCAGGATTTGCTTTGTCAGTATCAGTATTGATAGATGCATGCTTCATATTGATAGATAAAAGTTATGGTACAAATTATGGTATTCTTCACAAGTATAAATAGAATGCCATTTACTGCCACAATAAAAACAAGACTTCTGTGGTTTATAAAAAACTAATCTATTCCTAACATCAGACCTAGGAATTTTAGTAACCTTCTTTTTACTCTTCATGCAATCAATAGGAAGGTGATTAGAGTTACCACAGGTATAACAACACTTTCTTGGTGCATTTGGGATAAACTTATAATTATTCTCTTTATTAATCCCAACTTTACCATTCCTGTTTCTTTTGACAGTAGGTGAATTTTGTTTCCCTATTTCTTCACTAACTTTATTCTTAAGTTGTTTCTGAGACAATAAACCTACATTCTTCTTTTCAGTTTTCTTGACAGGTTTAGACTTCACCTTAGAGACTGTATTAGCAGAAGTAGATCCCTTTTCAAAAGTAGAATTGGGATTATTACCAAATACAAATTTAACAGGCTTAATCTTTGATTTGGTCTTGTCTATAACATGTCTATAGATCATTGGACTTACTGTCTCATTTATCACAACTTTCTCTTTCAATTTCTTATCTTCATCTGACTTACATCCTAGACATTCTTTCCAATTCGTAGAAGTATTAATTTCATGAAATTTCCTTCTAGACTCTGTCGAGGTTCTGATTTTCTCATTAGCATCCTCAAGTTCTTTTTCAAGAGCAGTACATTTAAATTTCATCTCTAAGTGCATTTGTTTAGCATTATCACATTTTTTTTGTACTTCTTGCATAAAAGAAAATTCAGCTTCTAGATGCTCATTCCTTTTCCTAAGTTCAGACATTTCAGATAAGATTCTAGTATTTTTAGCGGTTTGACTTCTACAGCTAATATGCAATGACTTTAGAAAACGTCTTAACTCAGAGGCATTATTAGTATCAAAATCAAAAACAATCTTTGGTACCTTTTCATCAGAAACAGCAGTTTCATCAGTATTGGAAATTAGGGCATAATTGACTACCTCAGTGTCAGATTCTGAGGAAGAGTCCATCCAATCCTTTCTTGAAGTGATGAGTGCTTTAGCCTTCTTGCACTCAGTTGCAAAGTGCCCCATTCCATTACACTTGTAGCACCTTATCTTTGACTTGTCAAATTTGCCACTTTTGTTGTCCTTCTTGATGTACTTGTCTTTGTCAGCATTGAAGGTCTTTTTCTGGAAGTTGCCTTGTTTTCTAGCCTTCATGAACTTCATCTTCTTCAAGCCCCTGACTATTATAGCAACCATCTATTCCATGTCTGAGTCAGTAGAATCATCATCAGTATTGGCATCAGGATTGCCATCAGTATCTGATGATGAGTCATCAGGATCTAACTCCACCACTCTTGATTTTCTTCTAGAGACCTCCACAGCTTTTCCTTTTGATTTAACCTCAACATTCAAGGCTATAGACTTTGCCTTGCTGCTCTTCTTATTCTTTCTTTGTTGAACCTCAAGATCATAGGTTCTCAGCATTCCATATACCTCATCAAGGGACACAGTGTTTAGATCATACTGGTGTCTAATAATTGAACTTTGAGTGTCCCATTCTTCTGGTAAAGCCCTCAGAAAATTGGTGTTTGAGTCTTCGGATACATACTCTTTGCCAACTAGAGATAGATTGTTAAGGAGTTTCAGGAATTTATCATACATATCAGTAAGGCTCTCATCAGGTCTAGCATCAAATTGTTCATACTCTTGAATCAGTAAAACCCTTCTGTTTTTCTTGACAGATGCAGATCACTGGCATTGAGTTTCCAAAGTGTCCCAAATTTCCTTTGCAGATTTGCATGCAATTACCATGTTAGACATGACAACATCAAGACTGTTGTGCATGATATTCTTTATCTTAGCATCCCTGAGAACATCATCTTTCTCTTCTGGAGTCTACTCACTTTGTACCTTGACCACGTAGTGTTCAGGTACAGTATCTGTTTGTCCAACAAGTCTCGAAGGGATATATGGTCCATCACAAATCATGTCCAGATATTCAGGATCCATTGCTTCTAAGTACATCAACATATTTACCCTCCATGTAGGGTATTCAGTTTTCTTCAGAATAGGAATCTTCGTGCTTTCATACTTGGTTGTCGATATCTTTAGATCGTATTTGATTCAAATTTAAATCAGTTTGCTCTGATACCAATTGTTGCCAAGTAATAAACAATTGTAGGGGGTTGAATACAATTGTATAATATTCTCGACTTAATAAAATATGGATCACAAATATGAAAGAATAATAACAGCTTTATTAATTCTGATATAAAACTGTTACAAACTCTCTCAAGAAATTCTGATGTTCTTGAGAGCTTCTAGGTTACAATATACTCGTGTATGTGATTGATATAAAATCAAAACCTAAACTGTGATTATATACTACACAGCTTCTCTATCGATTACAAGATAAGTCCAAATCAATTACCAACTATATTGCAAAATATCCTAACCGACAGCTGCATCCCTATTAACTAGGAACCGACAAAATAAACTTCCATCTTTAACTAGACTCCATAAATAACTCGAAGTTGTAATCCTGATCAGCTTCCAGTCCTGATGATAATACTGATTACAGTCCTGATAGAAATCCTGACAACAATCCTGATACAGACGCTTGAGCAAATACTGATGACGTCAACAATCCTGATCAGTTGAGTCCAGATCCTGACGATCATTGAATCCTGATCTAACAGGCATGTTCGTGGTTGAATGCCTCCACTGTATTCCTATGTACTGAAGACCCTCTCCTATAATCAATGGGTGTGTCTTTATTGGGGAAGTAGGAGGGATTGAAAGTTAAGATCTTTAGAACGGTCACCACTGACCCTAAGTAATCTCAGCTATCAATTACTCAAAATTACCGTATTCCGACGATTTCATCGATGAAGAACCATTATCTTAGATCTTGATTCCAGCGTTAATTCTCAAGTTTTGTTAATATCATGTTACTTCACTAAAACAAGATACCACTTACAGTGAAAAGGAAGAAATTATGTGTAAAATCTAGAACCTAAAAAAATCCCTAAGGATATCTTTGTAAATAAAGTCATACTTTTATGGTTTATTTAAAATATCAAAATACTAACTACGTTTTATAAACTTAATATAACATGTTCTTCAAAAAAAGAAACTAAATTTAATAGGTTAAAAGTGAACTCAAAAAGAAAACGTAAAGAATGTTATTACGGGTGAAAGCAACTTTAATCTTTGTTTTTATATATATATATATATAATAAACAACAATAATCACTTTTAAATTTTTTGCCAACTTCAATTTATTGAATACCCTATTATCAGTGGGGTATCCCTTATGAAATATTCAACTGTCAACGGATTTTCCTATGGGATAGTATATTATATAAATTGGGATAAATTAAAATCAGAGTATCACAGAAATTAATATTGGCCACTATTCTGAGAATGATTATTTTTGTTAATTTCATCAAATAGATGGTTATTTTTATATTTTTCCTAAGAAATGTGAAATGTTTTAAAAAGAAAGAGGGTAAATATAAATTTGGAAAAAGAGAATAACATAACACATTAAATAGAGACAACATTACACGGCAGCTAAAAAGTATTTGCAATTTATATAAAACTAGCTTGAAATCCGTGCGATGCACAGATTATTTTTAATAATTGTTTTTTTATTTATGTTTTAATAATTTTTTGAAAATAAGTATTGTTATGTAAAATCACTAAGTACCAACCGAACGACCAAACTTTTAATGTTTCGTCTATTATAATATAGTACTAGCTTAAAATATGTGTGATGCACAGATTATTTTTAATAGTTGTTATTTTGTTATTTATATTTTAATATTTTCTTAACTGCATTTGTTAAAAAAATAAATAGGCATGTTAAAATACTTGAGAAAATGACCAAAATACCTGCCGATAAAAATAGATGGCCCGATATACCTTTATGCGGGATTGCGGCCCTATATGTCCACAGGCTACGCACTACTTGCATGCGTGTACTACGTGACTTATAAAATCACACATGTTATGCTTGTTTAGTGACTAAAGTCTAATCATATCTTTGTTTAAGTATTTAAATTAAATAATGCAGGGCCATTCATACAGTTATATAGTTAACAAAGTTGTCCACGCTTGACGCTTGTATGCTCATCACTGGATTTGAATATGCATTCTGAAAAGGCGTTTACTTAAAAAACAAAACAATAAAAATAATATTTAAATGAGACACGAATCATACAAATGCGTAATTAGAGTACGTATATGGAATATGTGTGGTTGGTGGGCATTTAGGGGTAAGCTTATGGTCTTGCTTTATCCTGGAGGTTCAATAGTTAATTTTTGGGGTTCAATATTTCTATTTTGGGTTTTAGAAATATTAAGAATGACGAATAATTCGTATACGGACTTAGGGTTTAGGGTTGTTTACAACCCTAAACCCTAGACCCTAAACCCTAAGTCCGTATACGAAACAATGTTAATACCCTAAACAATAGTGTGATTGATTTTGATACAAATCATACAAAACAATGTTAATACCCGAATTTTAATGATGATGATTGTCTGAAAGTTTATCTAAGTGGTTGATATAACTTAATCATAAAAATGAATTTTTTAAACTAATTGATTTGATCTTACTTGATTTCAGGAGTTTTGACTTGTTGAAAACTAATATTGTTATTGATGATTATCCTAATTGTTATTAAATCGATCAAGACTTATTCAAATATGTTTATATCAAATGCTTAATCTTTATAACATATTTTGATCCTTATCTTCTGTTTTATAGCCGTTTCAATTCAAATTCTATAACAGCTATTTTCAGGAAGGATATATATTCATTCAGATGGTGTGACAACATAACAACTTCGAGCAATCAGATTCCATTCTTCTAAAAAGCTTTCGAGATCAAATCAGTTTTGTTTTAGAAGATTCATTATTATTAAGTTGTATTAATATCTTTATCTATACTTGTGCCGGGTTGTGGTAAATAGATAGGATTACAAAATTCAACCTAAGGTGCTAGCGAGCTAGGGTTTCTGCTGCTAGTGGACAGTTGTGTCAAGGGAAGGGTTCTTCCAAGAGGTTATCATTTTTGTAATCGGGATAAACTGTAAGTGTATTATTATTGTTAATAATATATTCTCTGTGCTAGTTGGCATAGGGACTTGGACGTAGGCCATAGATACTGATAGGGGCTGAACCAAGTGAAAAGTCTTGGTGTTATTTATAATTCTGCAGAATATTTCTATTCAGTTTTTGTTTTATATATAACCTATTGAGACAGTTCCATTTAACAAAGAGACAAACCCTTTGTCAATTGAGACAGACTCTTTCATATATTATGCTTAGTTAATTTCAATTGGTATTAGAGCAGGTGCATTTGATATTTGTTTTAAGTGTTTATTTTGCTAGCGATCAATGGCACAATCTAATTGGCAAGAACGTCACTCAAACAACATCCCTCCTCTTCTTCTTGGAGCTGAAAACTACAATGACTGGAAGTTTCGAATGAAAATTTTTCTCCAGAAGGATGCCTATGAATGGGATGCTGTTGAAAATGGAATTATCATTCCTATGAAAGATGGAAAGCCTACACCAGTCAAGGAACTTACTACTGACGAAGTCAATTCTCTAAACTATAATGCTCGAGCAATGAATTCTCTCCTAAATGGCTTAAGTTCCACTGAACTAAGAAAAGTCTCGGCATGCACGTCTACTAAAAAAGTCTGGGATACTATCAAAGTCAGTCATGAAGGGACATCCAAAGTCCGTGAAGTGAAGCTGGATCTATTACTAAGTGACTATGAAAGCTTCAGACTTGAAAAAGATGAAAGTATTAAAGAAGCTCAGGGACGTTTTCTTATATTGATGAACTCTATTGCTCTACTCGAAAGACATATTCCACAAGCTGAAATCAATAGAAAGATTCTCCGATCACTGCCTAAGAAATTTGCACCTAAAGTTACCACTCTTCAAGATTCTACTTTAATCTCTGCTATGGAGACACTTACTCTCTTTAGCGAATTGGAAGAATTTGAAAATCAATTACGCAGGTACGACGAAGAAGACGAGATTCCTAGAAAGAAGACACTGGCTCTTCATGCTGATGACCCTGATGAAGACATTGCACTTCTCACAAAGAAATTTCAGAAATTTTTGGCCAAGAAGAAATCTGCAAGTCGATTCACTAAATTTAATTCTCCGAAGAAGGATGTCAAAAACAGTTCTAAAGATGACGCATGTTTTGAATGTGGAAAGAAAGGTCATTATAAGAAGGACTGCTTCAAGCTTATGTCAAAACAGAAAGCTTCTGGATTTCAAGACAAAAGAAAGAATAAAGCTTTTCTTACCTGGAGTAATGATGAATCTGAAACTGAAATAGATTCTGATGATGAAGTCGCTCAATTTTGTCTGGCTGGCATTGAAAGCAATATCTCTGATGATGAAGAGGTAAATAATATTTCTAACTCTTCAAATTATGACATTGCAAGAAATATTGCATTGTTGCAGGGACAAAACAAGAAATTACGAGAGAAAAATGCTTATCTAAAACAAACTCTCAACGAAGTTCTAAATGAGATGGATGACTCCATGAAAGATGAATTGCTTACAGAAGAAATCAGAGTTCTATCTGAAAAAGTCTCAAAACTTTCAGAAGAAAATGATTATTTGAGAAACGAAATAGAAATGAAGGATGCTTGTCTAATCACTCTAAAACAGCAAACAATTACTGAAAGCAAGAAGGCGAATACAGAACAACATTTTTCTGATCTTCAGAATAAGATTATACTTCTAAAGAAAGATTTATCAAAATTCGTTCATGGTGAAGGCACTCTTGACGCATTATTAGCTGAACAGAAATCATCCCTGGATAAAGAAGGCTTAGGCTACAGCTCAATCAGAAAATCTGTTTTCCAACGAGGAAATAAGAGAACAACTTTGAAATATTCAATGCCTTATGAAAAATGCAAAGACTGTGGAAAGATAGGACATCTATCTGCTCAATCCAATCTTTGTGGTATCAAGGACCACATGTCTAACTCTCATTCTCCATGCAATATTGTTCAAATGTGGATTAGAAAAGCTGATAGACATTTATATAATATTGTAGACACTAACAAATCAGGACCCAAAATGATATGGGTACCTAAAGTTAAAATATAAATGTTTTGCAGATTTGTTTGAAGGCTCAGATACCCAGAAACAAATGGATCATAGACAACGGTTGCTCTCGTCACATGACAGGAGACAAATCGAAATTTGTTTCTCTAGCCGCTAAAGACGGAGGTTTAGTTACTCTTGGAGACTTGACTACTGTTCTGATTATAGGTAAAGGTACCATAGGTAATGACAAATTTTCCATTAATAATGTAAGGTTAGTTGATGGTTTAAAGTATAATCTTATCAGTGTTTGTTAGGTCCAAAGTATCGTAGAAGGGGGGGTTGAATACGATACTCACAAATAATTCAATTTCGTTCGCGGATTAATCTTTCTGTTCTATAACGAAATCAAACACACCAAACCAAATCAAGTTTCGGGGAATATATCTTTTTATAAATATAAACCTCGAGGGGTGCTACAATTTCTAATCCGTAGATTAGCGTCAATGAGTTTAAGGTTACACAAATACAAAACAATGATCAAGTTCTGAGCACTATTAATTTCTCTGATAATTTTCTCCGGCTCTTCTCTCTCTCAGTAATGTCTCTGTGTTGAAATCCTTAACTGAAGAAGACACTTTCTTCACTCTGTATTAACTGCAGACTTTTGTTTGAAAAACCATCAAACCAAACTTGTAGAAACAATCCTGGCCGTTGGATCTTCTTCAACTTGAAAAACAAAGAATACTTTCCACCTGCTCCCAATTAAAAAACCATCGAATGGTTTAAGAAACCATCGAATGAAACAAATCATTTTACCATTCGGTAGTTTTTAAAACAAAACTATCGAATGCTAAATTGATTTACTTGTTTTTAATTCAATCACCTTAAACTCTTATTCGATAGTTTTCTTAAAAGAAAAACTATCGAATTGATTTACTTGTCATTTGTCCTTTAGTAATAACTCCTGAGCTCCCGGGTGTTTAAGTAATAGACTGTATCAATTTGTTCTGAGACGATAAAACAGCTTGATCTTCTTAGTGCCGTCAACTCGTGCAACTGGTCTGGTTCACAGATGAATAACACTTGATCAATTCTTCTTTTATGTCTTCAATTCAGTGCTGCTGATAAGTCCTTTGTCTTTCTGGTTGCTTCGTTTAAATCACTGGAATCCCGTGGTACTTAACCCTAAATCATTCACATACTTCTGTCGTCTTGAAAGTCTTGTTTCTTTTGCTGTCACTGAGGCTTGAACATTTTCATGAACTTCTTTCCGTGACCTGTTTACGGACTTCAAGAATACATAACGTATTTTGATTCTTTGAGTTTACCTTTTCTTCTTTGATTCTGGATTCCTGTGCTTCTATTAATACTATTGTCTGTCTTGTCCTTTGTTGAGTTGTAGTTATCTCTTTTACATCTTATGTTACATTATGCTTTACAGTATTAGTCAGCTAACAGATGCAGGTCATGATGTCAAGTTTGGTAAGAATATGTGTTTAATTACTACTACTATTAATCACAATCCTTTAATAGCCAAACGGCAAGGCAATATCTTTGTATTAGATTTTGATGAACAGAATGAAGAAATTTGCTTAGCTTCAATTCAAGATCAACAGAACTTGTGGAATAGACGCCTAGGTCACGTTCATATGGATCTCATCAACAAAATCTCTTCTCATTCCTTGGTCAGAGGTTTACCCAATCTCAAATATAAAAAAACAGAACCTTGCACAGCCTGTCAGTTGGTGTTAGATATAATTGCTGATGATTGTTTATCAGTGTTTAAGTAACAGGTACTCATCAGAGTTTATACTAGAAGCCAGTCAGAGTTTGTTAAAGTCTGACGGGGTGAAAGTTTGCTGAAGCTGTCGGTGCTAATATGAAGATTCTAGAAGCAATATATCTTGAAGATGGAAAGAAGCAAGATATATTGAGATAGCTAAGGAAATGGAACAGAAGACAGAAGCAATCCTAATTTGATATAAATTGTATAGCTGATTTATAGGAATATCAATTAGAGATTGATTATATAGATGTGTACTATATAAACACAGATAGGTTAACCCTAAAAGGGGTGCGAATACTGAATACATTATTCTTGTAACCTAGCAGCTCTCTGTGATATTCTACATCACTGAGAGAAGAGTTATTTAATATAATTCAGTTTATTCTTCATAAACAGTGTTCTTTATTGTTATTCTCATACATATCTTGATTATATTGTGTATGCGGCCTAACAATTGGTATCAGAGCCAAGGCTGTTTAATATATACAGTTTATTGATCTAAACACAAGTATAATCATGACTGAAAACTCTCAGGCAGGTTCTAATGGAGGTTCTAATGCTCAAAAGGTTCAATCTGCTTATGTAAGTCGATATGAGTCAATCAGGGTTCTAATGCTCAAACCAGTGGAATATCCAATATGGAAGGTTAAGATGACCATGTTTCTAGAAGCCACAGATCCAGAATACCTTGATAGAATCTATGATGGTCCTCATATGCCAACTAAACTGTCTCCTGATAAGTCCTTTGTCTTTCTGGTTGCTTCGTTTAAATCACTGGAATCCCGTGGTACTTAACCCTAAATCATTCACATACTTCTGTCGTCTTGAAAGTCTTGTTTCTTTTGCTGTCACTGAGGCTTGAACATTTTCATGAACTTCTTTCCGTGACCTGTTTACGGACTTCAAGAATACATAACGTATTTTGATTCTTTGAGTTTACCTTTTCTTCTTTGATTCTGGATTCCTGTGCTTCTATTAATACTATTGTATGTCTTGTCCTTTGTTGAGTTGTAGTTATCTCTTTTACATCTTATGTTACATTATTCTTTACAATCTCCCCCTATTTGATTGGATAGAGTTCGACAAGCAAATACTTCGAGGATAACTCAACTAACTAAGGAAACATTAAACTATTTAAAGTAAGACAGCGTAATAATATTAATGCATTCTGGATCAGATATATATACATTTCCAGATTTCATAAATCAAAAAACAATTAAACTTTATACAATGAAGTTGCTCCTCTAGTCTGAGCTGATAGTTCTCTTGTTCTTTGCTTCAACATTCAGGCCATTCCAATCTCACCTTCTTCAATCATTGGATCGGAGTTAGCAGCTTGATAATCAATCACTGATAGATAGTGCAGTGGTTCTCCAGGTTTAAGGATTGCTCCTTGGATGTGTCTTCCAATATATTCAACCTCTTGACCCACTCCAGCCCATAACCATGCAATGTTAACATCTTTCTTGTTTAGCTTTGGCATGTTTGGCAGTCTGGTATGCACTTCCAATCCTCTTTCCACTCTTTTCCTATAGTAAGGAACATTCTCCATTAGAAATCTTCTAAGAGTGTCTGTTGCTTTGTCCTTCTCCGTTGATGAGAATCCAGTGGATCTAAGATACTTCTCAACTGAGATTAGATAGTTGCTTGGGTAGTCCCTCAGTTTGTCCTCAGCCAAATAGCAGATTCTGAACAAGTCATTCGTCATGAATCTAACCATTGGAGGATCTTCAGTAATCTCTGGACTGACTTTCATCACGATCTCCTTAACATGCTCACGTAGCAGTTCATTTAGCCTTGTAGTTCTTTGGATCTTGATGAGTATAGCCTGCAATTCTGTATATGTCCTCTGTTCTAAAAACTTAGTGGAAATCACAAATGTACCTTTCTCCAGAAAACTGATTAATAAGCTCCAGGCACCATTTGCTTTAACCCCAGCATTCAGACAGATTATAGAGCTTCTCAATGCTTTAAAGTAAGTCTGATCTTCAAGATTAGCACTTCTGATGTCCTGAATAATAACTTCCACCTCAGCATTGTCGTTGACTTCTAATCCGTCTTCAACTCCGCAAAAGGTTTTATAAGCCATTTCCCATTCAGTACCATCTTTCTTTGCCAGATCTATCATCTTCTTCTTCCTCACTTCATTATACACCTTCATTCTCTTTAGCTTTTCACTTCTCAGAATTGCTTGCTGTTTCTCCTTCTCAGCTTGCCTGGCATCTATTGCAGCTCTCTGAGCTCTTATTGCTTCCAAGGCAGCTTCTTCTTCAGGTGATAGAGAATTTGCTTCTTCCATATCATCATCCAAGATAGGATGTTCTATTGGCTCTGGATAATATGGCTCATGCTCCTCTTGAATAGGTTGCTCATGCATGACCTCAAATTCCTCTTCACTCTCCTTTTCTTCCTCTACAAGCTCCTCAATCCAGTACTGTCTGATTGGAATAGCCTCAACAGTCTCCCAAACTCCCCATTTATCCTTCACCCCTTCTCCAACTTTCTCCCCCTTAGTTGAGGAATCCTCGATAAAAGCATCCTCAGCATAAAAGACATTAGAAGGATCAGGTTCCTGATAGGAAGGACCAGGTTGTCCAGATTGTTGGTTCTTCAGCATACTCCATATAGACTGTACTCCGTCACCTTGATTCTCCAAGAAATCCATAAGCTGCTTATTAAACTCATTTATAGAAGCTAGCGACAGGTCAATGTTCTCCAATCTTAAGTTGGTAGTCTTTTCCATGTGATCCAGCCTCTTGTTTAGCTTAGACTCCACTCGTGAAAGGGTATTCATTGCATCTTTTACCCGCGCTTGACCATCCCGGATAACCAGAACGTCTTCTTTCAAAGCTTCATGTCCTTGAGACAGTGCAGTTACTTCATTCATGAATCCATCTTTAAGTTCCCTGACGTCCATCCTCAGCTCGACTAGTTCTTCCATAGCTTCCTTCTTTAAGGAGTCCACTGCCTGCTTCGTACCTGTTATAGTGCCAGATGCACTGCCAATAACCCTGAATGTTCTTCTGGAATCAGCTGCAGCCAAGTCAACTTTCTCTTGAATAGACTTTAAAGAAACATTGTCTTGACTGGAGGAGATCCCTTGGTCAAAGGAAGGTCGCAGTGGAACCTTGAAAAGTGGATTTCCTTCTTTGTCTCGAACTGTCATCTCCTTGAGGGAAGATTGAACTTGTAGCTCTCTTTCTGTTGGTAACAGCAGATCATCAATATTAGGTAGGGTTAGGGTGTCACTCCTCACATTTGGCTCTGGGTGTACACTCAACGTTTCTGTCGGTGTTTGAATCATTTTTCCTTTCCCACTCAGGCCAGGTGTAAGTGTTTTTGTTTCACTCAAATCCTTTGTGCTGATTGTACCTGCAGAAGAGATCACCGTAGCCGTCCTTAAGGAGGTCACCGGTGGTGCAATGGGGCTTCGCAAGTCCCCGTCCTTGGATAAACCAAGTTGCTGATCATCCTTAGATGATATATCCTTTGAAGGATCTAGAGTTTGAATCTCTAGGGGGTTAGAAACAGGCTCTTTTAACAGCAGAGATCCCGAATCTTCCCCATGAGTCTGTAAAGACTTCACCTCAGTTGACTCCTCAATAGTAATTGATTCACTGTCAACGAGTTGTCGATCTGCACCTACGTCAGACCCTTTACCCGCAGGATCCAGATATGTTCCATCTGGGGAGGTAGACAATGACCTTTTAGATTGTGCATTTAGGTCAAAGCCTTCTCTCGACGTCTGTGAAGACCCTTGGTTCTTAGAACCTTCAACCAGTGAACCTGACCGTAATATGGTCGGAACACCAGTTGCTTCCGTCAATTCTTCCTTACTTGATTGAGCTATTGGTTCAGATATTGCTTTCGTTAGCGTAGCCCAATCAGCATCAGAAAAATCAGTAAAGGGCGCTTTGGATGAGAGAAATGAAGTATCAACAGTTGCCTCGGTTTCTGTTCTTCTCCTTTTAGAGGAAGGCAGAGCTGTTGTTGAAGGGTGTATCTCCTTATGTGGTGCTGCTTTGGCACTATCTCCCTCTACACTCATGGATGGTTCTTTAATGGGTATAGTAGGGGAAGGAGGTTCGTTTATGTTTTCATTTGGCTCTTCCAAAGGCTCTTCGACCGTGGTTAGAGGTTGTGGGTTTGCAACCTCCTGGTCAGGAATGGCCACTAAGGGCTCTGGATCAACATCCATTGGTACAGGTGCCATTACAGGTTCAGGTTGTGGAATATTACCTTGATTTACCTGTTCCCCTGGGGGTAGAAGTGGTAGGGGCACCGTTCTTAGATATTCAGTGAGAACAATGGGTACCCCTGGAAGATAGTTGTTCTTCCTAATGAGAGCGGTTATGGCATTGCTCTTCATTCTCATGCACTCCTGGTTGGCTTCACCATCAAAGATCTCCCGTTCATTATCTGTTAAGATATCATTGAGAATTAGCTGTAGGAACCTAGGATAGAAACAGAGCACATCGTCATTTATGCCTGTTCTTTCATCCAGTGGTCCCATGCACAGAATTACTTGATCAATCACTATCCGTCCTATGTTAATATGCCTGTTGTTCGCAATGGCAAACCCTATCTTTTGAAGGAATAAGGGAATGCCATGCAGATTTGTTAGCTTGGCAGTAAAAACATGTATCAGGGTATGAAAGAAAAAATTCCATGGCTTTGGCAGGTAATGCTTTAGGAACTCTCCCACCAAGAAGTTAGGTTGTTGACTTCTGATAAGAGTGAAGAAAGCATGTATTTCCTCAGTTGTGGGATCCAGAACAAGGTTTTCTGTAGGAAAATGAAGTATTCTGTTAAAGTCATGTTCCGTCACCCTTATTGTTCTGCCCCCTGGCACAACAAAACTGAAGGATCTCACATTATTCTCACTTGTATCCGTGGCGGATGTGTACAACGCAGTCAATTGATCGATGCAAAGGACCACGGGAGTACTTACAGCGTATGCCACTAATGAACGTATATTCAAAAACTCTGCCCATGCACGAATTTGAGGATTCGTAATGGCTTGCAGATTTTGAAACGAGACATGATTAGTTTTGGTAATAATAAATTCTCCGGCCATTGTATTTTCACACTTTCCAGAAAATTTAAATTTAAACCAAAATTATAATTTACTTAAATTAATTAATTATTATCTAATTAATTAACTTCTTCAAAAAAAATTACCCCCCTTTTTTTAATTACACAAACTCGAACAGAATTATCAAGAACCCTAATCTGGTAACCTCAATAACAAGAAATAAGAAATCAATTGAAAAAAAATTCTTTCTAAACTTGAACACAGTCAACAGTCCTTAGGATTTAGAAAATTCACTTTCGATAGTTTCTTCTTGAAAGGAATTAAAAACTCAAGATACTTACACTTTCACGGTTAATCAACAAGATACATTGAAAGTACAGTAACTTTATGAAGTTTTAATCGGTTAAAAAAACTTTAGAAAACTATCGATTAAGATGTTCTTGTCGTGTATCTCTCTGTTTGTAAGTATAAACTAGACAAAGGTTTTCTCAGATCTGTAAACAATGAAAGGAAAAAAGAAACTAAGTGCTAGTTAAATACCTTTTAAAACTGCAGGGGCAATTTTGACATTTAATGTTCGATAGTTTTTATTTATGCTGTCGATAGTTTTAATTCTAGGGGCATAAAGGTCAAAAACACTTCGATAGTTTTTTCAAAACTATCGAAGTGTTTAAATTCAAGAATTTAAACCGACCTTTAAAAAAAAACTATCGAAAGCTGTTCTGAATAAACCAAAATCTATCGAACATGCTTTGTTTAGAAAAACTATCGAGAATTTGTATAGAAATAATTAAATTCACTTCGATGGTTTTTCTACTAATTTTAAAAATCTATCGAGAATTTAAATATTAAATCAGATAAATTCACTTCGATATATTTGAAAGATATTCTCAAAAACTATCGAGAATTATTTTCGATAGTTTTTCTTTTCCTTTTCAAAAACTATCGAAAATTAATTTCGATAGATTTATCTATGTACTTGAAAAACTATCGAATTTCCTAAATTCGATATTTTTGCTTCTTTTCCAATTCCTAAAACCTGTTCTTGTTTTAAGAATCAGAAACTTTTATTTCCTGTCTAGTTTTAATTCCAATAAATCTTTTCAAATTTACCAAAATTAATTCTTAACAGAAAATTCACAATTTTCTTAGAATAAAATCAATTAAATATCATTGAGTGATATTAACCAATTAAAATCTAATCAATTATGCTGCATTAATCTACAATGTTAAAAACAAAGCAAATTAATTCAAATTAAATAGATGCTAGAATATTTAGAACAAATATTAACACCTAAATAATTTTTAGAATTATTAACCAATTAAATGCCAGAAGATATATCATCCATAATTATGACATAAAATTAGTACAAAAATCCTAACTACGAGAATTGCTCCAGAAAATAAACTCACGAGTCCTAAGGATATAGGAATTCTTAAACTCGTGTATTTACCAGGATTATCTGCAGTTACTGACTTCTAATCAAAATCAATTAGAAAGATTTAACATCCCAAGTTCACCAACCAGCTTATTGAAAGTGGATTCATCAAGCGGTTTAGTAAAGATGTCTGCAATTTGATCCTCTGTGGGTACAAAATGTAACTCCACAGTTCCATTCATGACATGCTCTCGGATAAAATGATACCTGATGTCGATGTGCTTCGTCCTCGAGTGTTGTACTGGGTTGTTTGAGATTGCTATGGCACTTGTGTTGTCGCAAAATATTGGAATCTTTGTCAACAAAAGTCCATAGTCACGGAGTTGGTTTCTCATCCACAAGATCTGAGCACAGCAGCTACCAGCAGCAATGTATTCAGCCTCAGCTGTTGATGTGGACACTGAATGCTGCTTCTTGCTATGCCAGGAAACTAACCTTCTTCCAAGAAACTGACAGCTTCCTGAAGTACTCTTCCGATCAATCTTACAACCTGCAAAATCAGAGTCTGTGTATCCAATAAGATCAAATCCTGTATCTTTAGGGTACCAAATTCCAAGATTTGGGGTCCCCTTAAGATATCTAAATATTCGCTTAACAGCTATTAGATGAGATTCTTTAGGATCAGACTAAAATCTAGCACACAAGCATGTTGCAAACATTATATCTGGTCTACTTGCAGTGAGATAAAGTAATGAGCCTATCATACCTCTGTAGCCTGTGATGTCAACCTTCTTACCAGTTTCATCCTTATCAAGCTTAGTGGCAGTTGGCATAGGAGTCTTTGCTGTAGATGAGTCTTCCATTTGATACTTCTTAAGAAGATCCTTGATGTACTTGGACTGACAAATGAATATACCATCTTGTTTTTGGTATACTTGCAGTCCAAGAAAGAATGACAATTCACCCATCATGCTCATTTCATAACGACTCTGCATTAACTTAGCAAATCTCTTGCATAGATCATCATTAGTAGACCCAAATATTATGTCATCAACATATACTTGCACCAATATCAAATCATTTTTATGCTTTTTGACAAAGAGAGTTTTGTCTACAACACCTCTTGTAAAATCATTTTCAAGTAAGAATTCAGAGAGAGTGTCATACCATGTCCTCGGAGCTTGTTTGAGTACATAGAGAGCTTTGAATAGAAAGTACACAAAGTCTGCCAGTTTTGAATCCTCAAAACCTGGAGGTTGTTCCACATACACTTCTTCTTCTAACTCCCCATTCAGAAAAGCACTCTTCACATCCATTTGATATACCTTGTAATTGGAATGTGCAGCAAATGCCAGAAACATTCTGATGGCCTCAAGTCTTGCTACTGGTGCATAGGTTTCATCATAATCTATACCCTCTTCTTGAGAGTAACCTTTAGCAACCAGTCTGGCTTTGTTTCTCGTTACAATGCCATCTTCGTCCAACTTATTTCTGAATACCCATCGTGTTCCAATAACAGATTTTCCCTTAGGCCTGGGTACCAGCTTCCAAACTTTCTGCCTTTCAAACTGATTGAGTTCTTCTTGCATAGCAATCACCCAATCTGGATCATCTAGAGCATCTTCAACTTTCTTAGGTTCTGTTTCTGAAAGAAACCCAGAATAGTGACATTCATTTTGTGATGTTCTCCTAGTTCTCACTCCTGTGTCCGGATCACCAATGATCAAGTGAAAGGGATGATCTCTATTCCATACCCTTTGTCTTGGCAGATGCGATCTTGATGATTCTCCTTGTTCTAGATGTTGTGGAGTGTGACTAGTTGATCCTTCTCCTGCTCCCCGTGAGTTGTTGACGGTTTGATCTGTTGATTCTGAAGACTGACTAGTGGATCCTGTATGTTGAGGATCTCCACTTTTGTAACGCCTTAGAATTTTTGACTTGTAAATTATTATCAATAAGTGAATACCCTTAATTTTATAAGTGTATGATAATTGTTTAATAGGCTCTTTGTGCTAATTTGAGTAGCCTTAAATTTATTTTGTTAATAAGAGCTATTTAAAATTATTTTATATTTATTGCTAGTAATAGCCATTGAGATTTTATTCTTGAAATTTTAGTGGCAATGATGATCTTGGTATAATGTGATTTATGTGTAAGCTCATATTTTAGTCATACTTATTTGAGATAAAAATAATCATTTGATATAGTCCTATAATTTTAAAATTTCTTTATGTGCCATAATTGTTACGTGCTTAAAATGTGAATTATATGTGTGGAGAATAATTAGTTAATTGTGAATGTGGTTTCTAAATTTTATTTAAGTGCTCTGAGAATTTATTTGGGTCATATAATATTTATATTAAATTTAGAGTATGCTAAATTATTTAATTAATAGCATAAAATATTTCTTAGCATTATTTTATTTCTACTTTAGTTTTAAACTCATGATTTAAATTTTATAATCACTTAATTATTTTAATTATTTATTTTGAGGGATGCCACACCTTCTAGATTATTTATTTTCAGTGGGTAATTGATTTATTTACCTAGGGAGTAATAAAAATTTTATTTAAAATTGTTTTTGAGATAAAAAGGCATTTTATTTGATTATTTCTATGTAAATGCAATTTTATTTATCTAATCTACAAAAGTTATTTGTAGAATAATATTTCTACTTGATCTAGAATTGGGATTATGAATTTACATAATAGCCCTTGATTTTTATCATGTTAGTATTTTATTTAATTGGGCATTTTTGTCATTTAATAATTTAATTCCCTAAATAACCAAAAAGTAGTTACTTTTATTTTATTTCCCCTATAAAACCCCCACGCCTCACCCCCACTCCCGTTCTTTTTTTTTTCTTTTCCTCTCTTCTCTCCCGTGGCTCTCTTCTCCCAACCCCTCTCCTTGTTCTTCATCTTTTTACAAGATTAAACCCACCAAAACTTGTGATTCTCTTATCCAAATTTCAAGTGTGAGTAACCAAAACACTCCTCTCCCAAATCTCTACAACCCTCTTGTGTCAATATGAAGTTTTGATTCAATTTTGAATTTGGGAATTTTCGGATTTTCATTCCTCTTTGTGTAAAACTTACATGCAATGGTTGATTATTGGTAATAGGGATGATTCTCGGTGAGATCCATCATTTTGGGCTCATCCGAGAAGAACCCGACCATCAACAATGATCTTAGTAAGTTGATTGTCTTGTATGTATACATGTAAGGCTTGATTGTGTGTATTTTGGCTATTTTGAGTAGTAAAAGTAATTGCATGTCTTTGCTTTTGTGAAATTTGGTGATTTTAGTAAAAGTTTGATAATGGGTTTTAATTCTTTTTAGCATGTGATTGATATTTGAAGTTGGATAATTGGTAATTTTGGTTATGTTTGATTGCATGTTGATTTTATAGTAAGATTCAAATATGGGTAGTTTTTAATTTTGTAATTGATGTTGTGATTTGATCTTGATGTATGTTGTGATTTGATTATGGCTTAAAGATGGGAGTTAAGGTGGAAGGAGAAGTGAGGATGAGAAAGGAGAGAGGGGAGCCGAGAGAGGGATCGGAGGGAGGCCGAGAGAGGTGAGGGAGCCGAGAGGAAGAGATGGTGAGAGAGATCGAGGGAGTAAGGAATCGAGAGTTGGATTCTTAAAATATGATTTCGTGTGTGTGATTTAAAATATGATTTTGAGTGAGTAGATGGGTGATCTTTCAAAGTGTGTTTGTGTGTGTGAGTTCTTTTTAAAACTATGTTCTTGAGGAGATTTTCACAAAGGGAGTGTTTCATTTTTGTAAAATATATTTCGTGTAAGCGTGTCTTGTTTTAAAAATTATATTTTTACGTGTGAGTGCTTCTTTCAAAAATATATGGTGTGTGTGAGTATGTCTTTTTCTAAAATGGTGTGTTCTTGTGTGAGAAAGGTGAGTATGAGAGATGGAAGGATATGAGTTGTTGGGTATAATTACTAACTACACAGCAACAATAGGGCAGTTATATATATTTTGTATTAACAGGAACAGGCAAAAATACCAAATAACGAAAAAAACACAAAGGTCGAAACAAAAATATAATCAGAGACTGAAAATAACAAGACAAGAAAGAACACTTATCTCTCAGAAGCTTTAGCAAATACTGATAGATAAATAAAACAGCTGAGTCGCCAAGCCTTCGAGAAGTCTTGACTGTTCTTGAAGAGATTATTGCCCCACTTACGCTGTGTTGGGTTGCAGCAATATCACTCCCAGGATAAAACAGCACAGATCAATCCACTCACAGATATGGAAATGATCAACAGCGACCTGCACCTCACTTCGCCCAAGAACTATGTATTCTGTATGTGTTGAGAGAAAACAGAGAAGATGATAGTTGCTAGGGTTTTTGGAGTTATCTCTATCTCACCCTATTTGTCAAACGTTATGTTTTGTATCTATATAAAATACAAAATAAAACGTAAACAGACAAAATATTGTAACTGAAGATATGACATTTAATACTAATTATTATGATTTAGTTACCATAACAGTAGTCATCAGGATTTAACAGCTCAGTCAGGATTTCCTGGTCCATCAGGATTTGATCATCATCAGTACTCCAAGCCATCAGGACTTGCTGTCCGTCAGGAGTGGCATCAGTACTTGATCGACCATCAGGATTTCGTCAGGACTGGACCATCATCAGGATTTAACTCCGTCAGGATCCAAATACTGACGCAGGCCATCAGGATCAGTAGTCATCAGGATTTCACTCCAAGTACTGACCAGGCCATCAGGATTTGATCCAAGAACTGGTCCATCAGGATTTAATATAAATCCTGACCCAGTTCATATAGCTGTTACAAATAAATACTGATACTGTTAAATTAAATCAATAAATAATATTAAATAAACAGGTAATAAAATTCCTCGCCCAGGTCGCCTCGTGTACGCGAGGCGCCGAGACATTCGCCCAAATCGCCCTTCGACCCGAGTCGAGTCGAGTCGAGTCGTGACGTGGCGGGGCGAGGCGAGGCGAGGCGAGGCGGCGGCGGCGCGCGCGTGTGTGTGTATGCGCGTGAGGCACATACTAACACCATGCACACCCACATGCCTTAGTAGTTGTACACTACTCTTGCACATGTTTCTATATAAACCCACCAACCTCTCATTACCTATTCTATGTGGGATACAAGTTATTTCAATATAACCAACCCACATAACCCATTTCAAGCAACCTATTTCAACTCAATTTATTTATGGATTACACTAAGAAAATGTCTTAGATCCAAACATGAAAGTTTAAGTCCTCATTACAAGGAACAACCTCCACTTGTTAGTTTCCAGAAATTCCATCAGAAACATATATAAAATATGTCTCAAACTTTCCATTTTCTAACAATCCCCCACAAATCCATACAGAAATGCATATCGGTCCTTATCATGACTTGTTTTTCAGAGTCGGTACCCTTCCGGGTTTGAACCCTCCTAAGTCCTCTACTTCGATGGCTACCGGATCTAGATGGAATGTTTCACCTTGAATCTTTATCCGTTTGGTGTAACCACACTCCATAGACGACGACAAATCAAAGGCTATGGTGCTGATCTACGGCTTTGAGACATTAATGGTCATGTCTCGATCCTGTTCGTCGAATGTTTCAAGGAATAACCCTTTCCTCTAATTGCGACCACACAATTACATTCGCTTAGCTGGGCATCTCCAGAGATGTACTGCGATCATCTCGTCAAATGACTTGACCCCATTCAGAGTTCAAATAACTCTTGCTATACTGGCAGTTACAGTACCTTTTAGGTTTTCAGGGGATAGACTCAGATACGTGTGTATCAAGGTATATAGTAAAGGTACTACCAACTCACCCTCACAGCTTGTTATTACCACATTGAATACACTTCAAGGGATCTCCTCTCAGGTGTATTGGGTTCCCGCTGCTGATGAATCACGATGGGCTATCAGTCCCATCCCCAACCTAGACTTAAGGACTACTGCATGCTCAAGTCCTTTAGTCAAAGGATCAGCTATATTATCCTGAGTTCCAATGAACTCTACAGCAATAATCCTCTCAGACACTAGACCCCTTATAGACTTAAGTCTAACTTGGATGTGTCTCTTTGTTTTAGCATTATACTTTTCACTACTGATCTTGTCGATAGTTGTACGGCTATCACAATGAACAGCAATGGCTGGAAGCGGTCTGCTTACTACAGGTAACACTGACATAAGTCCATGCAACCATTCAGCCTCCGTCCCCGTGGCATCTAGTGCACACAACTCAGCCTCAAAAGTAGACCGAGTAATCAAAGTCTGTCTAGTAGACTTCCAGGATATTGCTCCACCTGCTAGGGTAAACAAATATCCAGTCACTCCATTGGTACCAGATTTCTTAGCTATCCAACTTGCATCACTATATCCCTCGAGTACTCCAGGGAATTTTCGATAATGCAAACCAAGGGAAATCGTTCCCTTAAGATATCTAAGAACTCTATCTAGTGCCTCCCAATGAGTCTTGTTCGGACAGCTTGTATATCTAGCTAACTTAGACACAGAATAAGAAATATCTGGTCTAGTCACATTAGCAAGATATTGCAAACTCCCAATAATCTGAGAATACCTTAACTGAGACACAGGAATTCCTGAACTATTCTTGACTAGGGCAACTTTAGGATCGTACGGTGTACTAGCGATTCTACAATTTGAATAACCATACTTCTCAAGTATAGATTTCTCTATATAATGAGATTGTGACAATGTTATTCCATCAGTTGACTGTGTCAACTTGACCCCAAGAATCACACTAGCCTCACCCATATCCTTCATTTCAAAATGCCTTTTCAAGAAACTTTTTGTCTCGTTAATAATCTCAATATTGGTTCCAAACAATAAAATATCATCCACATATAGGCACACGATAATACATTCATTTCCTTTAACCATATAGTAGACACACTTGTCACTTTCATTAACTACAAATTCTGATTCTAAAACAGTATCATCAAACTTTTTATGCGAGTCTCTAGGAGCTTGTTTTAAGCCATATATAGACTTGATTAACTTACATACTTTTCTCTCGTTACCCGATGCAACAAATCCCTCAGGCTGATCCATATAAATCCTTCGACCCGAGTCGAGTCGAGTCGAGTCGTGACGTGGCAGGGCGAGGCGAGGCGGCGGCGGCGCGCGCGTGTGTGTGTGTGCGCGTGAGGCACATACTAACACCATGCACACCCACATGCCTTAGTAGTTGTACACTACTCTTGCACATGTTTCTATATAAACCCACCAACCTCTCATTACCTATTCTATGTGGGATACAAGTTATTTCAATATAACCAACCCACATAACCCATTTCAAGCAACCTATTTCAACTCAATTTATTTATGGATTACACTAAGAAAATGTCTTAGATCCAAACATGAAAGTTTAAGTCCTCATTACAAGGAACAACCTCCACTTGTTAGTTTCCAGAAATTCCATCAGAAACATATATAAAATATGTCTCAAACTTTCCATTTTCTAACAATCCCCCACAAATCCATACAGAAATGCATATCGGTCCTTATCATGACTTGTTTTTCAGAGTCGGTACCCTTCCGGGTTTGAACCCTCCTAAGTCCTCTACTTCGATGGCTACCGGATCTAGATGGAATGTTTCACCTTGAATCTTTATCCGTTTGGTGTAACCACACTCCATAGACGACGACAAATCAAAGGCTATGGTGCTGATCTACGGCTTTGAGACATTAATGGTCATGTCTCGATCCTGTTCGTCGAATGTTTCAAGGAATAACCCTTTCCTCTAATTGCGACCACACAATTACATTCGCTTAGCTGGGCATCTCCAGAGATGTACTGCGATCATCTCGTCAAATGACTTGACCCCATTCAGAGTTCAAATAACTCTTGCTATACTGGCAGTTACAGTACCTTTTAGGTTTTCAGGGGATAGACTCAGATACGTGTGTATCAAGGTATATAGTAAAGGTTCTACCAACTCACCCTCACAGCTTGTTATTACCACATTGAATACACTTCAAGGGATCTCCTCTCAGGTGTATTGGGTTCCCGCTGCTGATGAATCACGATGGGCTATCAGTCCCATCCCCAACCTAGACTTAAGGACTACTGCATGCTCAAGTCCTTTAGTCAAAGGATCAGCTATATTATCCTGAGTTCCAATGAACTCTACAGCAATAATCCTCTCAGACACTAGACCCCTTATAGACTTAAGTCTAACTTGGATGTGTCTCTTTGTTTTAGCATTATACTTTTCACTACTGATCTTGTCGATAGTTGTACGGCTATCACAATGAACAGCAATGGCTGGAAGCGGTCTGCTTACTACAGGTAACACTGACATAAGTCCATGCAACCATTCAGCCTCCGTCCCCGTGGCATCTAGTGCACACAACTCAGCCTCAAAAGTAGACCGAGTAATCAAAGTCTGTCTAGTAGACTTCCAGGATATTGCTCCACCTGCTAGGGTAAACAAATATCCAGTCACTCCATTGGTACCAGATTTCTTAGCTATCCAACTTGCATCACTATATCCCTCGAGTACTCCAGGGAATTTTCGATAATGCAAACCAAGGGAAATCGTTCCCTTAAGATATCTAAGAACTCTATCTAGTGCCTCCCAATGAGTCTTGTTCGGACAGCTTGTATATCTAGCTAACTTAGACACAGAATAAGAAATATCTGGTCTAGTCACATTAGCAAGATATTGCAAACTCCCAATAATCTGAGAATACCTTAACTGAGACACAGGAATTCCTGAACTATTCTTGACTAGGGCAACTTTAGGATCGTACGGTGTACTAGCGATTCTACAATTTGAATAACCATACTTCTCAAGTATAGATTTCTCTATATAATGAGATTGTGACAATGTTATTCCATCAGTTGACTGTGTCAACTTGACCCCAAGAATCACACTAGCCTCACCCATATCCTTCATTTCAAAATGCCTTTTCAAGAAACTTTTTGTCTCGTTAATAATCTCAATATTGGTTCCAAACAATAAAATATCATCCACATATAGGCACACGATAATACATTCATTTCCTTTAACCATATAGTAGACACACTTGTCACTTTCATTAACTACAAATTCTGATTCTAAAACAGTATCATCAAACTTTTTATGCGAGTCTCTAGGAGCTTGTTTTAAGCCATATATAGACTTGATTAACTTACATACTTTTCTCTCGTTACCCGATGCAACAAATCCCTCAGGCTGATCCATATAAATCCTTCGACCCGAGTCGAGTCGAGTCGAGTCGTGACGTGGCAGGGCGAGGCGAGGCGGCGGCGGCGCGCGCGTGTATGTGTGTGCGCGTGAGGCACATACTAACACCATGCACACCCACATGCCTTAGTAGTTGTACACTACTCTTGCACATGTTTCTATATAAACCCACCAACCTCTCATTACCTATTCTATGTGGGATACAAGTTATTTCAATATAACCAACCCACATAACCCATTTCAAGCAACCTATTTCAACTCAATTTATTTATGGATTACACTAAGAAAATGTCTTAGATCCAAACATGAAAGTTTAAGTCCTCATTACAAGGAACAACCTCCACTTGTTAGTTTCCAGAAATTCCATCAGAAACATATATAAAATATGTCTCAAACTTTCCATTTTCTAACATGTGTGTTGTTCAAGTGCGTGTGTTTAGGTGTGTTTAGTTTTGGTTTAGGCCAAGAGGCCGAGAGAGAGTGAAGGGATAGAGAGAGAGAGGCCGAGAGGCCGAGAAGAGAGAAATAAAGAGGGGGAGAAGGAAGTAGAGCGGAGAATATTGGTTGAGTTGGTGGTGGCGTATAGTAGTTTGTTAATTGATGATCTTATGTGGTATACATGGTCAATTATGTGTTAGTTGCTTAATTGTATTTTAATTGGTATAAGACGTCGCTATGATGTAATTTGAATAATTACATATGTGTTGAACCAATATGGTTGTCTTTAATTAGAATTAGCATTGTTATAGTAACTTGAATCTAGACTTGGTTAGTCAACTATAAATTGGTCGTAAGTTGTTAGGTATTGGTTAACTAAACATGTTGTGAGTATAAGTGGCTTTATGTGATCAAGTGTTATTTATGGTCAAAAGGAACTAGATAGAAATGTTAGAACTCTTTATCTTGAGGCCTTTCATCAATATGTTGAGGAAAGTCATGTGACGTCATATGGTACGTGTTAAATGATTAAAGGTCGGTTATGTCGTAAAGGTTGAATGTGTTGAAAGTCTATATGGTCATTTTGACTAGAATTGTTGATGTCATTAAGCAAATATGTGTTAAGTGACTACATGTCTAAGTGTAAATTAAAGTTGCGAAGACACTATGTGCTTCTTGATTGTATATATATATATAAGTACATGTGATTGTAAGACGATGGGGTAGAAGTACTTAGAGTTACGTAAACAAAGCTGAGGTACTAAGTGATAAAGACTAAGACAATATTATACCTTTATATAGGTACAAGTAGGAGGCCAGGAAAGGAGCCCGTGTATGTAAAGTCACAGTGGTGTACAAGTTATTGAGTTAGTATCGGCTTTTGAGGCAAGTGTCTTTTCCCTCCACTTATTTTTCAAGTGGTAGTTCTCTTAAATTATGATGTGAATGTTACCCTTGAATTCTATTGCAAGTATACGTCCTACTTTTACTTATCCTTTACTTACCTTTATGCAATTGTTCTCAATATCATGTTATTGTACCCTTTTACCTTGCTCTTTCTTATAAAACCTACAATTGTTCCTTCACCTTTGCTTTATTCATATAAACCTTTCTCTTGACTTATATTTTGTCGACCTTTGTTAACTTTTGAATACCCGAAGCATACTTATGCCTTTGCTCATTTACTTACCATGCCTTTCAATTATCAAACTTTCAAACCCTTGCAATAAAATCTTGAATTAGCTTGTACCCTGAAATGAATGTTGGAAATGTTGAAAGCCTCTTATTCATTTAATCCCTTTGTTGAATTACTTATGAATGGAACAAACTTTGACCGTGGCGGCGGTCCTGGTTACTTATGTATTTATTTTATGGCCAATGTGTGCCTATGGATCCTGAATGTTAGGACCTTGTGAAAACATGGTCTGGAGCTTTACGTGGCTGATCACCTGTATAGCTCGTACTGTCTTATCGGAAGTTCCAATTCAATTACTTAATCTTATTCTTTGAATAGAAATGTATATCTTGAAACTTGTTACCATTTGAATATCATTTGATTACCAATTGATTACCATTCGATTATTAATGAATTTCTAGTTGATGGATTTATCAAATGAAAACTGCTTACATTGATTTCACTTGCTGGGCAATTTTTGGCTCACTCTTGTTTTTATTATTCCCTAACCTTTCAGTTAGGAATAGAGTATGCCGTTTTCGAGTAACCGCTAAGAGGACAGTGAGAAGGCCTGATACGAGAATTTAGGCTCCATGTTGCCAGACAGATAGAATTCATGTTAGTTCTCACCAACGGTTAGATGGTGGCTTATGGTTTATAATAAAACTGAATTAGATGTTGTAATAAACTTTTATATTTTAGATTCTTGTTTCATACCATAACCTGTGATCGATCCTTTGTTGAGGGGTCGTCTGTATAATTATGTTTTATTCAAAGCATTAGTGGCACCAAATCCTGACCCCGGATTTGGGGGCGTCACAGGTTGGTATCAGAGCTACAGGTTATTGGTCACTGAAACAAGAATAGGTAGAAGAGTCTAAGATAGGAAAAACAATGAGAAAACTCACATAGAGTTTGAGATAGGATCTATGAATATAGTTTTGACCAATAGGATAGGTTCGCTCTAGGACTTAAGCTTCATAGTTAAAATACGATTTGTAGATGTAGGTTACCTTTAGGATGAGTATTAGTAGATTTAAGATAACCCTTTACCGTTTAAGTATCTTCTTGGTTTATTATTGTGTGGTTACAGATAATGGCTGTTTTGAGAGATTAACCTTCAACTGAGATTCCTTTTCCTAAGCCAGAGTCGTCAATATCAGTATCAGTGCATGCACCCGACCAAGTGGAGATTTCCATTACCCCTTGGGTAAATTTATTTTCTTATAGTATAGCTGCATGTCAAGGCAGAGTGATTTCTTACGTGTAGAATGAAAGGGATTGGAGATGGATGGAATATTGAACGAATTATGGATTATGTGTGGATGATTGAGTAAGTATTTGAGATATTGTTATAACAGGGCATAGTCCATTTTACGAATAGGTCATGCCGAATTTTCTATAGAAATATTAACTTAAGTTACGCACTTCCATGTTATATCGTATTCCGACATATCGAGAGAGTATACGCTTGAACCATATGAAGATCGGGTTGCGGACGAAGAAACTAATTCGAAGCTGGAGGAGTCAATCGGAGAGTCAGAGCTACCAGTTCGGGAGACATCAACTGCAGATCTTTACGTACTTTCCAGAATTTCATCTACGACTTCGGCTACATCGCGAACGCTATAGGAAACACCGCGCAGAGTTCCGAACCAAGTTTAGTTAGAATCGATTGAGAGTAGAAGCTCTAAGATAACGTCTAGAAAGACATTAGATAGATTCTTTGCGATATGATAACGATTTTACCCCCGTGATAGGGACATTCATCCAGAGGAGCGGCTAAAGTGTAAATTCCTTCTTTGTACAAGATTGCACAAGTTGATTTACTAGCAGGACATACCTATAAGCTCAGACTAGAAATTTACTTCCCTAAGAACTACCTACATGAGACAAGGCGTGATTACCTCCATTCGTTCGATGTAAGGATAAGTCTGTTCACAACTAGTCATTGATTTTATTCAATTTACCTTTTTCAAAGATTCAATTTTTCACTTCTATTATTTTGTTCTTTACGAAATACCTCTCTTGTTCAGGGGCTACTTGATCCAATATTCTATAAACTTTTGAAACTCTTAAACCTTTCATATATTCCTCTTAAATTTTTGATCCTCCTTGTTGTAACTAAGATGAACAACCCTATATATATTGGGGATTCAGGGACTTTCTATTTGTATGATAGAAGTCAGGTGGGACGCCACTGGTTGTGTGTTTGTCATGGAAGTACTAAAGGTTGGCCACCTTCTGTACTGTGTTGTTTAAAATGACAAATGCAACCTGATAAAGTTCGATGATCATCTTGATCTCTTAGTTAAATTCTTTTTATCAGAAATTCTTACTAAACATGCTTGTTATATTTCCATATTTGTTGACACCTTCGTATCTATTGGTTCATTTTGTCGGAAACTCTTACGACTCTTAGAGGTATCAAAGATTGGAAGTCGCAAAGGCGAAAATGACGGTATTCTAAGTATTAAGATGTGCCTACATTGACTGGAAATTTGTTTTGATCGAGTTTAGGAAATTGTTTTAAAAGGAGGACTGAACGTTGAGTTAGATTGCTCATTAGACTTACAACACGATTACAAGGTTTATTATTAACGAGAATTTGGTATGGATAAGGAGAAGGTAACAAGGATATACCAATACTAATCATGATGAAGTATGAAATAAAGTGATATTGGAGAGGCATTGGTTATTGTTTATAAAGGACTGTTATTCTACTTGTTGGGAAAGTATATATATGAGTACCTGTTTATTCTATATTTCACTTTGAATATGGTAGTTAGATCATTACAAGGTTTTGAACGTCTTGAGACCACATATTGGATGTAAACTTTAGAACTGAAGCAGGATAAGTTGAGCATAGCATAATATGAAGCAAAGTTTATAGAGCTAGTCAGGTTTGTGTTCGAATATGAGAATATCGATGAGAAGAGAGTTAAGAGACTCCAACATGAAGTAAGATCATGGATTAGGATTAAAGTTATTGATTACAAACAGAAGAAGCTAGAAAAGGGAAGGCGGAGACACGAGAAGAAGACCAATAATTAAGGAACTTTCAGAGCCGTTTCGATATAAGGCCTGAGTTTCAGTCAAACAGGAATGTTGGATTTGGAAGACCAGAAACTGGAAGTGATGGTCAAGGGAACCGTCCATAAGATTTGGATCAACAAAGACCTCTGAGACCTCTGATACCAGAATGTAGAGCTTGTGGATAAAAACAACTGGGATTTTGTAATAAGATCAATATAGTATGTTACAAGTGTAATCAGAGAGGACATTACGACAATGAGAGCTATAAACCGAAGGCTAGAGTTACGTATAACAAGCGTGGAGAGGTGTGACGTTTCTTAAGAGATTGCAATCGTTAAGCCCAGTAAGCAATATGTTAAGGATGAATGGACCACCATTTACTAAGCAACCAAGGACAAGAACCCTTAATATGACCATGAGCGATATAGTGAAAATAAGGATGTAGATACATATACGTTTCAAATGGATTACGGAAATGCCAAAGTGTTAATTTATTTTGGAGCTACCAAGTCATTTACCTCTATAAAATTTGATCATAAACCGCGTTGTACGATTCAACTATTAGGTAAAGCTTTGACTATAAGAATATCTAATCAGGAGCGTATATCCATTCATCTAGCTTTTCCTCGCTGTGAGATTGATATAATTGCTCACCATTTCTCTTAGGATGACTTAATTCCCGTCAAGTTGGGGAGATTTGATGTAAATTCAAAAAAATGGATTGGTTAACAGAATATGGGGAAAATGGAATTGCGAGCTACAGATAAAGTAGAAGTTGTGTTCCTAGGTCAGAAACAAACAAAGAAATTCTAACTTGTCATGTAGGGAAGGAGATTATTGCGCCAAGGTTGTCAATTATATCTAGCACATGTGGTTAACACCAGTAAAGAGACACCTAAGGGGAATAGATTCCAGTGGTTGATAAATTTCCGGAGATATTTCTCGACGATCTTTCAGGTTAACTCCCAAAATGGAAATAGAGTTTGTTGTAGACTTAGTACCCAGATTAGAACCAATTTCAAAGGCACCATATAGAATGGCACCAGTAGAAATGTAAAGGTTAGCAATTCAATTGCAAGATCTTAGGAAAAAGAGGACTTAAGTTGATTTTGTGTGTGTAAATTTAAAATGTACTTTTGTGTGTTTTCAAAATACGATTTTAAAAGTGTGTGTGAAATCTTTCATGAAGGTGTTGAGGTGTGGGTGTTGTTTAAAGAAAGTAGTAAGTTTTTATAAAGAAAGAGTTTTCTTAAAGGTATACTTTTAGGTAGAAATCTAAAGATGGGATTTTGAGTGAGTAGGTGTGTACTTTAAAATGTGACTTTGGTGTGAGTTGTTCAAAAACATGATTTTCCAAAAGTGTGAGTGTGTTATTCAAAAAAAAGATTTTATGAGTATGATTTAAATACGATTTAAAAATGTGTGTGTGCGTATTCTTTTAAACGTGTTCTTTTCACAAATGTGACTTTGTGTGTGTGTGTGTGTGTCATTCAAAAACATAATCTTGTAAAAGTGTGAGTGTGTTATTTCAAAATATGATTTCGTATGAGTAAGTGTTTCACATGTTAGAGAGTTAAAACTGCACCTCAGAGATTTAGTGGACCATTACAACCATTAGAAATTCCTGAATTTAAGAATGAACATCTCATGATGCCATTTGAGTTATGATCGACGGATTTACCAAGTTGGTACCTTTCTTTCCCATCAACGAGAAACTTTCATTAGATAAATTGGTTTATCGACTATAAAGATAGTAGTGAGGCATGTGATTCGAGTAATAATCGAATTTGACCAAGACCCGCAAGTTTATTCAAGATTTTGGAGAAAGTTGTTGGCACGTTCAGAAACCAAGTTGAACATGTGTACCATGTATCATCCTCAAACGCATGGTCAAAGTAAATAGACTATTCAGACAATCGAAGACATATTTAGAGTTTGTATGATGAATTTTGAAGACAATTGAGATGATCGGTTGACATTAGTGGAATTCTTTTACCGCAATAGCTATCACACGAATATTGAAATGCCTGCTTATGAAGCCTGGTACGGAGAAAAATGTAGATCTTCAATAGGTTGAAAAGAAGTTGATAAATGCACGAGATTGGGACCAAAGTTAATGTATCAGAAGAAAGAACTATTGAGCTCATCCAGAAAGGGATTAATAGCTACTCGGAATCGACGACTGTAATATGATGATTAAACCAGGGAAGGTATAGATTATAGAGTAAGAGAGTCAGTCCTATTTAAAGTGTCACCATGGAAAACAGGATTTGGTAAGTAAGGAAAGCTTAGTCCAAAATTAGTTACACCTTTTTAGATATTGAAGTGCGTGGGTAAGATTGCGTATAAGCTAGCCTTATGCAACATATCCATAGTGTATTTCACGTGTCTATGCTTAAGACGTAGTATTTCGATTCTAACCATGTAATAGAATACGAGTCGATAGAGATTCAAACTTATTTGTACTATGTTGAGCAAACAGTAGGAAATTTTAGATCGGAAAGAGAAAGTGCTTAGAGATAAAATAGTTGTACTAGTAAGGGTATTGTGGAGAAACCCCAGGGTTGAAGACTCAACTTGGGAGTTAGAAACTAAAATGTTAGAAAAGTACTCTCAGCGGTTTACGTAATAGATTCTGAGGACAGAATCCTTTTAAGGGGGGAAGGTTGTAACGCCTTAGAATTTTTGACTTGTAAATTATTATCAATAAGTGAATACCCTTAATTTTATATGTGTATGATAATTGTTTAATAGGCTCTTTGTGCTAATTTGAGTAGCCTTAAATTTATTTTGTTAATAAGAGCTATTTAAAATTATTTTATATTTATTGCTAGTAATAGCCATTGAGATTTTATTCTTGAAATTTTAGTGGCAATGATGATCTTGGTATAATGTGATTTATGTGTAAGCTCATATTTTAGTCATACTTATTTGAGATAAAAATAATCATTTGATATAGTCCTATAATTTTAAAATTTCTTTATGTGCCATAATTGTTACGTGCTTAAAATGTGAATTATATGTGTGGAGAATAATTAGTTAATTGTGAATGTGGTTTCTAAATTTTATTTAAGTGCTCTGAGAATTTATTTGGGTCATATAATATTTATATTAAATTTAGAGTATGCTAAATTATTTAATTAATAGCATAAAATATTTCTTAGCATTATTTTATTTCTACTTTAGTTTTAAACTCATGATTTAAATTTTATAATCACTTAATTATTTTAATTATTTATTTTGAGGGATGCTACACCTTCTAGATTATTTATTTTCAGTGGGTAATTGATTTATTTACCTAGGGAGTAATAAAAAATTTTATTTAAAATTGTTTTTGAGATAAAAAGGCATTTTATTTGATTATTTCTATGTAAATGCAATTTTATTTATCTAATCTACAAAAGTTATTTGTAGAATAATATTTTTACTTGATCTAGAATTGGGATTATGAATTTACATAATAGCCCTTGATTTTTATCATGTTAGTATTTTATTTAATTGGGCATTTTTGTCATTTAATAATTTAATTCCCTAAATAACCAAAAAGTAGTTACTTTTATTTTATTTCCCCTATAAAACCCCCACGCCTCACCCCCACTCCCGTTCTTTTTTTTTTCTTTTCCTCTCTTCTCTCCCGTGGCTCTCTTCTCCCAACCCCTCTCCTTGTTCTTCATCTTTTTACAAGATTAAACCCACCAAAACTTGTGATTCTCTTATCCAAATTTCAAGTGTGAGTAACCAAAACACTCTTCTCTCAAATCTCTACAACCCTCTTGTGTCAATATCAAGTTTTGATTCAATTTTGAATTTGGGAATTTTCGGATTTTCATTCCTCTTTGTGTAAAACTTACATGCAATGGTTGATTATTGGTAATAGGGATGATTCTCGGTGAGATCCATCATTTTGGGCTCATCCGAGAAGAACCCGACCATCAACAATGATCTTAGTAAGTTGATTGTCTTGTATGTATACATGTAAGGCTTGATTGTGTGTATTTTGGCTATTTTGAGTAGTAAAAGTAATTGCATGTCTTTGCTTTTGTGAAATTTGGTGATTTTAGTAAAAGTTTGATAATGGGTTTTAATTCTTTTTAGCATGTGATTGATATTTGAAGTTGGATAATTGGTAATTTTGGTTATGTTTGATTGCATGTTGATTTTATAGTAAGATTCAAATATGGGTAGTTTTTAATTTTGTAATTGATGTTGTGATTTGATCTTGATGTATGTTGTGATTTGATTATGGCTTAAAGATGGGAGTTAAGGTGGAAGGAGAAGTGAGGATGAGAAAGGAGAGAGGGGAGCCGAGAGAGGGAGGGAGGCCGAGAGAGGTGAGGGAGAGAGATTGAGAGAGCCGAGAGGAAGAGATGGTGAGAGAGATCGAGGGAGTAAGGAATCGAGAGTTGGATTCTTAAAATATGATTTCGTGTGTGTGATTTAAAATATGATTTTGAGTGAGTAGATGGGTGATCTTTCAAAGTGTGTTTGTGTGTGTGAGTTCTTTTTAAAACTATGTTCTTGAGGAGATTTTCACAAAGGGAGTGTTTCATTTTTGTAAAATATATTTCGTGTAAGCGTGTCTTGTTTTAAAAATTATATTTTTACGTGTGAGTGCTTCTTTCAAAAATATATGGTGTGTGTGAGTATGTCTTTTTCTAAAATGGTGTGTTCTTGTGTGAGAAAGGTGAGTATGAGAGATGGAAGGATATGAGTGTGTGTTGTTCAAGTGCGTGTGTTTAGGTGTGTTTAGTTTTGGTTTAGGCCAAGAGGCCGAGAGAGAGTGAAGGGATAGAGAGAGAGAGGCTGAGAGGCCGAGAAGAGAGAAATAAAGAGGGGGAGAAGGAAGTAGAGCGGAGAAGATTGGTTGAGTTGGTGGCGTCGTATAGTAGTTTGTTAATTGATGATCTTATGTGGTATACATGGTCAATTATGTGTTAGTTGCTTAATTGTATTTTAATTGGTATAAGACGTCGCTATGATGTAATTTGAATAATTACATATGTGTTGAACCAATATGGTTGTCTTTAATTAGAATTAGCATTGTTATAGTAACTTGAATCTAGACTTGGTTAGTCAACTATAAATTGGTCGTAAGTTGTTAGGTATTGGTTAACTAAACATGTTGTGAGTATAAGTGGCTTTATGTGATCAAGTGTTATTTATGGTCAAAAGGAACTAGATAGAAATGTTAGAAGTCTTTATCTTGAGGCCTTTCATCAATATGTTGAGGAAAGTCATGTGACGTCATATGGTACGTGTTAAATGATTAAAGGTCGGTTATGTCGTAAAGGTTGAATGTGTTGAAAGTCTATATGGTCATTTTGACTAGAATTGTTGATGTCATTAAGCAAATATGTGTTAAGTGACTACATGTCTAAGTGTAAATTAAAGTTGCGAAGACACTATGTGCTTCTTGATTGTATATGTATATATAAGTACATGTGATTGTAAGACGATGGGGTAGAAGTACTTAGAGTTACGTAAACAAAGCTGAGGTACTAAGTGATAAAGACTAAGACAATATTATACCTTTATATAGGTACAAGTAGGAGGCCAGGAAAGGAGCCCGTGTATGTAAAGTCACAGTGGTGTACAAGTTATTGAGTTAGTATCGGCTTTTGAGGCAAGTGTCTTTTCCCTCCACTTATTTTTCAAGTGGTAGTTCTCTTAAATTATGATGTGAATGTTACCCTTGAATTCTATTGCAAGTATACGTCCTACTTTTACTTATCCTTTACTTACCTTTATGCAATTGTTCTCAATGTCATGTTATTGTACCCTTTTACCTTGCTCTTTCTTATAAAACCTACAATTGTTCCTTCACCTTTGCTTTATTCATATAAACATTTCTCTTGACTTATATTTTGTCGACCTTTGTTAACTTTTGAATACCCGAAGCATACTTATCCCTTTGCTCATTTACTTACCATGCCTTTCAATTATCAAACTTTCAAACCCTTGCAATAAAATCTTGAATTAGCTTGTACCCTGAAATGAATGTTGGAAATGTTGAAAGCCTCTTATTCATTTAATCCCTTTGTTGAATTACTTATGAATGGAACAAACTTTGACCGTGGCGGCGGTCCTGGTTACTTATGTATTTATTTTATGGCCAATGTGTGCCTATGGATCCTGAATGTTAGGACCTTGTGAAAACATGGTCTGGAGCTTTACGTGGCTGATCACCCGTATAGCTCGTACCGTCTTATCGGAAGTTCCAATTCAATTGCTTAATCTTATTCTTTGAATAGAAATGTATATCTTGAAACTTGTTACCATTTGAATATCATTTGATTACCAATTGATTACCATTCGATTATTAATGAATTTCTAGTTGATGGATTTATCAAATGAAAACTGCTTACATTGATTTCACTTGCTGGGCAATTTTTGGCTCACTCTTGTTTTTATTATTCCCTAACCTTTCAGTTAGGAATGGAGTATGCCGTTTTCGAGTAACCGCTAAGAGGGCAGTGAGAAGGCCTGATACGAGAATTTAGGCTCCATGTTGCCAGACAGATAGAATTCATGTTAGTTCTCACCAACGGTTAGATGGTGGCTTATGGTTTATAATAAAACTGAATTAGATGTTGTAATAAACTTTTATATTTTAGATTCTTGTTTCATACCATAACCTGTGATCGATCCTTTGTTGAGGGGTCGTCTGTATAATTATGTTTTATTCAAAGCATTAGTGGCACCAAATCCTGACCCCGGATTTGGGGGCGTCACAACTTTGGTCACCACTTTGTCCAGAATCATTATCATTATGATTATTATTAATGACTGTAACAACTTCAGGTACTTCTTCATTGTCAGAGAGATCTCCTGATAGATTTTCAAATACCAAAGATTCAGAGTTCTCTCCAGTTTGCAGGCCTGGTCTTTTAGTGTCGTCAAATGTTACATTAAAGCTTTCCAACACCTTCTTATCTTCAATCACATATACCCTGAAAGCCTTAGATTCCAGAGAATAGCCTAGAAAAATGCCTTCATCTGCTTTGGCATCAAACTTGCCAAGATGTTCTCCATCTTTAAGTACAAAGCACTTTACACCAAACACATGAAAGTACTTCAGTGTTGGCTTCTTGTTGGCCATTAACTCATACGGAGTCTTTTCATGATCTTTGTTGATCAGGGTTCGATTCTGAGTGTAGCAAGCTGTATTCACTACTTCAGCCCAAAAGTAAGTGGGAAGTTTTGATTCACTCAACATGGTCCTTGCTGCTTCAACCAAGGTCCTGTTCTTCCTTTCCACTACTCCATTCTGTTGAGGAGTTCTTGGTGCTGAAAACTGTCTTGATATTCCTTTCTCTGAGCAGAAATCATTTAGAACTGCATTCTTGAATTCAGTTCCATTGTCTGATCTGATTGTCCGCACAGGTAGCTTAGCTTCCACTTCTATCTTCTTGATGTGATCAATGATTAGTTGTGTTGCTTCATCCTTTGTTTGTATGAACAACACCCACGTGTACTTGGAGTAGTCATCCACCATCACCAATGCATATCTGTTTCTTGAAAGTGACATAACATTAACTGGACCAAATAAATCCATATGAATCAGCTGTAATGGTTCAGTAATGCTTGTCATTCCTTTGCTTCCATGTGATGCTTTCTTCGACTTCCCTTTTCACATGCTTCACATAGTCCCTCCTGATTGAATTCCATCAGGGGCAACCCTCTCACTAACTCTCTCTTTACCAAAGAGTTCATAGTTTTGAAGTTCAGATGTGAGAGCTTCTTGTGCCATAGCCAACTTTGTTCTGAAGATGCCTTTGCATAGAAACATGTAACTTCTCCTTCACTGGTAGAACTTAAGTCAGCTATAAACAAATTCCCTTTTCTCACTCCCAGTAGAGTAAGCTTCTCATCCTTCCTGTTGGTGATCAAGCACTTGTCCTTTCTGAAATCTACATTGTAGCCTTTATCACAGAATTGACTGATACTTAGAAGATTGTGCTTTAATCCTTCAACAAGAGAGATGTTTTCAATGATGACATTTCCAGCTTTCAATTTACCATATCCCGTAGTGAATCCTTTGATGTCATCTCCAAAGGTTACAATCGGGCCGGTCTTCTTAACCACCTCTGTAAGCAGGGACTCTTCACCTGTCATGTGTCTAGAACAGCCACTATCCAGAATCCACACAACCTTTGAGCTTTTAACCTTACCCTGCAATCACAGATTGATTAAGCGGACTTTGGTACCCAAAATTGTTTGGGTCCTGAAGGTTTAGATGATTTAACAGGAGTAACATTCAATTTAGTCTTACCCTGTTTGATATTCATAGTATCTGTGGATTTAACATTACTAGTGCTATTGCTACTATCAGACATCAACTTAAAATAAGCATGCATGATGTTGTACTTACATAGCAAACACTCTTTCTTTCCACAGGGTTCATGAGTATCAGGCATGTCAGACATGTTATGCATTTCAGAAGTATTAGAAGTTTCTACTTTAACCTTTTTACATGCATGTGTAAGGTGTCCAGCAGAATTACAAATAGAACACAACTTCCTAGATGCAATGGGAGAAGATGGAACCAATTCCTGATTAACAATCTTCTTCCTCCCATTCCTGTTCTTTTTAACATTACTAACTAAGGAACCTACTTCAGTTTTAGGTAAATCAGGTTTAGGAAATTCATTCTTTACTGATTTCCTAGGCAACTTAGTCTTTACCTCTTTTTCCTTCAATAAATCCTCCTCAAGCAATTCTTGTCTAATGAAAAGGTCATCCTCATGAAAGAGTGGTGGAAACGGCTTAACAAAAACTGGACAATCAACATTCTTAAGAACATGTGGAGTATTCCTTTTGACAACTGAAGATGTCACAGGGAATTCCACAATCTTCTTACCAGCTTTCTTGTTATAGTCAAATCCTATAGCAGTTTTATTCTCTATGGCCTGAGTATCAATGATTTCCCTAGCCACTAGAGCGGAATTCTTAAAAGCATTCAGCTTCAAATCTAGATCTGAAATCTGCTTCCTGAGGATAGTCTCTATCTCATCATTACACTTGACCTTGTTCTCTAAGTACGCATTCTTTTGCTTAAGATCTTCTAATGTTACAGCTACAAGCTCTAGTTCTTCATTTTTAGATTCTAGCTTTTTAATCTTAAGAACTAGTTTAGCATTTTCCATTTCTGATGCTAGCATGCTTGTGTGTACATTAAACAATTCTACACTAAGATCTTGCACAGTTTTCTTGTACTCAGAATTAGACATATCAATTGTAGTTAAGATAGGTACCTGAGATGATTGTGGTGATTCCTCTGAAGAGTCAGCCATTAGAGCAACATTTACATATTCCTCCTCTTCATCCAAATCAGTATCATCCCAGTGCTTTCCCTCTGCTATGTAAGCTTTCCCTTTCTGCTTTCCAGAGAATGCCTCCAATTGCTGTTTAAGCTTGGCATTCTCCTTCTTCAACTCATCATAAGAATCCTTCTTTCCATAGACATCTTTCATGTCTCTTGCTTGACGAGGCTTCCGGCATTCAGTGGCGAAATGCCCTAACTCATTGCAGTTGTAGCATCTTGATTTGCTTCTATCAATCATGCCAGTCTTGTAGCCTCCCTTAAAGCCTGTACTAGGTGTATAATTGCTCTTCTGGAATCTGTTGGTTGAGCCCTTGAACTTGTACTTAGGGTTTCTCTTGAAACGAATATGACTAAACTTTGCAGCTAAGTACGCCATGGTTTTGTCTTCCATTTGCTCAAGCTCTTCTAGGGTGTAGTAATCACTTTCATCAACACCCAGATTCACAGAATCCATTTCTGCTTCTATTATCACCTCCTTTCCAGCTCTAGGGGTTTGAACCTGAATCTCAGAAGTTATTGGTTCATCCACTACAAGTGCTGCTGATCTCACAAGTGTATTGTGCTTGTTCTCCACTGTCCCTGATCCGTAGATTATCACCCTTTGTTCCTGTTCCATCTCATAGGTCTTCAACTTGCCATAGATCATCTCTAATGACATCTTTGTGAAGTCAATTCTTTCCCTAATGGATGATGACTTGTGTTCTACATGATGGGGCAGCGTCATCATGAACTTCCTGTTTGATTCTCTCAGTGGATAGGTCTTTCCTTTCATTGCCAATTCATTGAGGAGCTTAGTATATTTCTCAAAGACCTGAGTTATACTTTCTCCTGGCAGTGACCTAAACGCTTCGTATTGAGAAGTCAGAATGTCCAATCTGTTTTCCTACACGTCTTCAGTTCCTTCCATTATTAAGTTAATGGTATCCCACATATGTTTCCCGCTTGTACAGTTCATCAACTGATAGCTCATTTCCTTGTCCGCGGAGTCCGCCAATATCAACATTAAACCGGTGTCCAATCGAATCAGTTCTTTGTCAGAATCTGTAAATTCACTTATATCCTTAGGTTGGGTGCCTGAAGGAATCATGCTACCATCAGGAGCTGTAGATTCACTAACTAGTTTCATTGGTACAAACGGTCCGTTCTCTAATATGCCAATATACAACGGATTAGATGCCTTGATAAATAACAACATCTTCATCTTCCACAAACCGAAATCATCTCTAGTAAACGGGGGAACTTTAATACCAGCGGTTGTCTTTGGAGCACTCATGGTTTCTGAAAATTTCAAATTGTTTAAAATTCAAGAAATTCCAATTAAATGAAAAAAATTTGAAAGTTAAAAAATTTGCTTCGAATTTTCACGCTACGTTTGATTTTGGTCTCATTCACCGGATCTGATTTGTATATCAATCAAGTAGCTCTGATACCAATTGTTAGGTCCAAAGTATCGTAGAAGGGGGGGTTGAATACGATACTCACAAATAATTCAATTTCGTTCGCGGATTAATCTTTCTGTTCTATAACGAAATCAAACACACCAAACCAAATCAAGTTTCGGGGAATATATCTTTTTATAAATATAAACCTCGAGGGGTGCTACAATTTCTAATCCGTAGATTAGCGTCAATGAGTTTAAGGTTACACAAATACAAAACAATGATCAAGTTCTGAGCACTTTAATTTCTCTGATAATTTTCTTCGGCTCTTCTCTCTCTCAGTAATGTCTCTGTGTTGAAATCCTTAACTGAAGAAGACACTTTCTTCACTCTGTATTAACTGCAGACTTTTGTTTGAAAAACCATCGAACCAAACTTGTAGAAACAATCCTGGCCGTTGGATCTTCTTCAACTTGAAAAACAAAGAATACCTTCCACCTGCTCCCAATTAAAAAACCATCGAATGGTTTAAGAAACCATCGAATGAAACAAATCATTTTACCATTCGATAGTTTTTAAAACAAAACTATCGAATGCTAAATTGATTTACTTGTTTTTAATTCAATCACCTTAAACTCTTATTCGATAGTTTTCTTAAAAGAAAAACTATCGAATTGATTTACTTGTCATTTGTCCTTTAGTAATAACTCCTGAGCTCCCGGGTGTTTAAGTAATAGACTGTATCAATTTGTTCTGAGACGATAAAACAGCTTGATCTTCTTAGTGCCGTCAACTCGTGCAACTGGTCTGGTTCACAGATGAATAACACTTGATCAATTCTTCTTTTATGTCTTCAATTCAGTGCTGCTGATAAGTCATTTGTCTTTCTGGTTGCTTCGTTTAAATCACTGGAATCCCGTGGTACTTAACCCTAAATCATTCACATACTTCTGTCGTCTTGAAAGTCTTGTTTCTTTTGCTGTCACTGAGGCTTGAACATTTTCATGAACTTCTTTCCGTGACCTGTTTACGGACTTCAAGAATACATAACGTATTTTGATTCTTTGAGTTTACCTTTTCTTCTTTGATTCTGGATTCATGTGCTTCTATTAATACTATTGTCTGTCTTGTCCTTTGTTGAGTTGTAGTTATCTCTTTTACATCTTATGTTACATTATGCTTTACAGTGTTAGTCAGCTAACAGATGCAGGTCATGATGTCAAGTTTGGTAAGAATATGTGTTTAATTACTACTACTATTAATCACAATCCTTTAATAGCCAAATGGCAAGGCAATATCTTTGTATTAGATTTTGATGAACAGAATGAAGAAATCTGCTTAGCTTCAATTCAAGATCAACAGAACTTGTGGCATAGACGCCTAGGTCACGTTCATATGGATCTCATCAACAAAATCTCTTCTCATTCCTTGGTCAGAGGTTTACCCAATCTCAAATATAAAAAGACAGAACCTTGCACAGCCTGTCAGTTGGTGTTAGATATAATTGCTGATGATTGTTTATCAGTGTTTAAGTAACAGGTACTCATCAGAGTTTATACTAGAAGCCAGTCAGAGTTTGTTAAAGCCTGACGGGGTGAAAGTTTGCTGAAGCTGTCGGTGCTAATATGAAGATTCTAGAAGCAATATATCTTGAAGATGGAAAGAAGCAAGATATATTGAGATAGCTAAGGAAACGGAACAGAAGACAGAAGCAATCCTAATTTGATATAAATTGTATAGCTGATTTATAGGAATATCAATTAGAGATTGATTATGTAGATGTGTACTATATAAACACAGATAGGTTAACCCTAAAAGGGGTGCGAATACTGAATACATTATTCTTGTAACCTAGCAGCTCTCTGTGATATTCTACATCACTGAGAGAAGAGTTATTTAATATAATTCAGTCTATTGTTCATAAACAGTGTTCTTTATTATTATTCTCATACATATCTTGATTATATTGTGTATGCGGCCAGGTGCAGTCAACTGGGATGAAATCCCATGTTCTGATAAATATTCTCTAAATTCTCCAAGCAGGTATTCGCCCCCACGATCTGATCGTAGTGACTTGATACATTTTCCTGAATGTCGCTTCTCCGCACGTGCTTTGTACTCTTTGAATTTTTCAAAGCACTCAGACTTGCGATGCAACAGATAAATGTATCCATATCTCGAATAATCATCAATGAAAGTGACAAAATATTCATACCCACCTCTCGCTTGGATATTCATAGGTCCACATAAATCAGTATGAATCAATTCTAACACATCTTTGGCTCTATTTCCTTTTTCCTTAAAAGGTCTACTGGTCATTTTTCCTTCCAAGCAAGATTCACAGACTGGAAATGGCTCCACTGCCAACGAGCCTAAAGGCCCATCTACTACCAATCTTTGAATCCTCCTCAAGTTAATATGACCTAATCTCAAGTGCCAAAGATATGTTTGGTTCAATCCAGAAGGTTCCTTTCTTTTACTAGAGGTAGAAAGTGTATTATTAATTTCACTTGGTTGCAGCATTGGTTCTATAGGATTAATAATATATAAATTGTCTTGCAATGTACCAGAACATATAACTCGTTTATTCATCATAATGGAAACATTACGATCCAAACAAACATTATAACCATCCATAGCAAGTTTAGAAACCAAAATTAAATTCCTTCTAAATGAAGGTACATAAAGACAATTATTCAAAACCAAAATCCTATCATAACCAAAAGATAAAGAAATAACTCCAACTGCAACCACTGCTACTTTCGTAGCATCTCCCATGAACACATATATCTCGCCATCTCTAAGCAGCCTGGTTTTCTGGAACCCCTGCATGGAATTACAAACATGATCAGTGGCTCCTGTGTCTACACACCAAGTGCTCGTAGACATAGCCGCTATATATGTTTCCGTAACAAGAGAAAGAGACATACCAACATTGTTCTTCTTAGAAAGAGGACAATCCTTTTTCCAGTGACCCGACTGCTTGCACTTGAAGCATTTGCCCTTAGGCTTCTTCACTGAATTCTGAACTCCCAATGGTTTCACAACTTTCTGTGCCTGAACCTTCTTCTTCTTCTTTCCTTTCAGCTTTGAAGAAGAAACTTTCTCAGCCACATTTACCTGAACATGCTGCTGAAATAATGATTCCGCTGCCTGAAGCTCTGTCAGAAGTTCTGCAAGACTATACAACTTCTTGTTCATGTTGTAATTCAAGCGAAACGGCTCAAAGCTTTTTGGCAAACTCATAAGTATGATATCGACCTGCGTTTCCGCATCAATATCAGCACCAAGGACCTCTAGTTCATTTATATGAGACATCATCAGAAGAACATGGTCCCTTACAGGTGTTTTTTCAGCCATCTGAGTGTTCATTAGAGACTTCATTGCTACTTGCCTAGCAGCCCTATTCTGATCTCCGAAAAGCTCCTTGAGATTAAAGAGCATATCTGCAGCAGTGGTCATGGCCTGATGCTGATGTTGCAAAACACCCGACATTGCTGCCAGAATGTAACATCGCGACATTTCATCTGCCTTAGTCCACTTCTTAAAATACTCTTTATCCTCATCCGGAGCATCGGCAGCAGGCTGTTCCGGTTTGAGTTCAATAGTACAAAATTTGAACTCTTCAGCAGTCAACACTATGTCCAAATTGCGTTTCCATTCAATATAGTTAGGTCCGGTAAGTTTGTTATCCTTAAGTATGGTGAAAAGTGGATTAAAGCCCATTCTATCCTGAGAATCATGCATATAACACTTAATCAGAAAATTGCATATATCTTAAAACCTATTTGTTTCCTCTAACAATTAATTAAAATTAATGCACTAATATTTAAATTCCATAAATATCTGGTACGCCATGATGGGTGACATATATACCATTTAAATTTAAATATTACTTCGGTCCTACTACTAAATAATACGCCACGTTAGGGTGGACTATATATTATCTTTCATAGCTAAGTATACCATTATTTAGATCTTAAGTTGCCTTTAGTCAGACCCATCTGTTCGATGTATCAATGGATAAATCCCAGGTGTTTTCGGTGAAGTCACGGACGGACTCGCTTAAGAACACAACCCCTAAGACAGAAATATCCATTATCAACATCAATCAAGGAATGTCCAACTTTTTTCTCGAATTCTATGAAACTTGGTATGTCACGATGGGGTGAGCTTACCTTTCAATATTCGTGATTAACTTAAGAAGATTGTCCTAGTAATATCCTTAACACTACCCAGACGTCATAAATCATACGCCACGATGGGTGACATATATCCAATTCATAATCGTCCTAGTGTTAAATTACATACAACCAATAATGGATGACCATGGGATCTAATTTCAAATTAATTCCCTCTCCCACTTAGTATTTTACTTTGAGGATTTTTTTTTTATATCTACATGCATCGTCCTATGTTAATTCTTCGAGGTCCACATGTTATCATAATAACAAGACAAAGAACACATAACATAGAAGAACATGGCATGACGATCAACATAATTAAAGCATAGTGTATAACCCTATGTCCATGTCGTTCTAGCATACTAAGGTTAGTATTGCATGGCATGATAATCACATAAGGCATATAAAATTTCAATAATTAAAATAAATAGCAGAAATTATGTAAAACATAATAAAACACATCCACTATTATGGCCCCAGAAAATTAGCTTCGAATTCTTTCGTTAAAAATTTCCCAAAATCTTCAGGAGCCCGTTTGGAGGCCTAAACAGCGTCAGAATGGGTCGAAAAATCGGGGAATGGTTCTTTAGTTACATTCCAGCCTGTTCGTCTCGTTCTGCCATTTCCGAAAAGTGCTTATTCGCCCAAATCGGACATCGTATGCAAAATCTGCAGCCAAAACAGCGAAGCTCGCACGAAAACAGTATGGCGCAGCGGAAGAACTCTGTTTCTCGTATCTCCGATGTTTAAACGATTACATACAACATAATACAACAAAACAAACCTATTCTATTACATACATCTGATCATAATCTTAACTATCACGATAAACCCTCGTGATTTACAACAATCAAACATTCACGATAAACCACGTGATTTACAACAATCAAACATCCACGATAAACCACGTGGGATCCAATCACATAATCAAATAAAACATGACCATAATAGTGGATTACAACCTGCATCACAGAATCAATACAAGCAACCACCATATACATGCATATATAATTACGACATGGACATCATATCATAAAACGCAGAACTGCATAACCAGGCTCTTGATGCCAATTGTTGGAACGTATGATTACTGTTCTGCGTTTTACTATATGATTGATTACGAGTTCGAAAAGAAAACTTTACCTTAATCGATACGATTCTGATCCACGTCTTCTACTGAATTCATTGATTCCCTTCGAGCGAAGTGTGGCCTTCGATCTCCCGAAGTTTTCCTCTCCTTAAAGCCTCAAAATCCCAAAACCCTAGCTCCTTGCGGCTGCCCTAGGTTTTAATCTCGAATTATGAAAAAACGTTTTCAGCTTTAGGAGAACAAGAATATATATAGGCTCCAGTAGGGATCATGGACAATTAGGTCGGGCCTCCCAATGACATTCTGGGTCAAGCCCAATGTCATTAAATATTAATTCTATCCACTAACGAATTAATATTTGCACTACCTTTCCTAATACCGTAATTATTTTATTATTAAATTCGTCTCCTATATTATTTGCTTATTAAATTCCCCATGTTTAAGATATCGTATGTCCATTAATTAAATTAATTAATTTCTGATAATTAATTTAATTAATATCTTTTTATCCTTGATCATCCACTCAACCTTATAATTATGCAAGAACAAATCTGCCTGCAGGACTAAAGCATAATTATCTTTATGAGCTTTCAAGAGGACATCATCAACCCGAATATTATCAGGACATGGTTTCCTTATGTAGTTAATATCCCACTCTGCATGCAATGTCATTGCTCAATACATAATATTATAATTAACAATTAATTACATCACATATGAATCAAAGCATGTGCATTGCATACAAGTGTCAATCACTACACTTGGATTGAGAACCTAAGCATTAATAATATCATAGAATCTTAGTTCTTCTTTATTGTCAGAATAGAATAACAATTCTAATATTTCGATCATGTTCAATATACACAAAGTATACAAGTATTATTTAATAGTCAAGATAAACTATTCCCAAATAATACTTCAGTTATTCCAGTGGTTTGTCTAATTCCACTTAAACTGTGAACCCTTTATATTATATATAGACACTGATAATTTAATCTTCTGTTATCCCATTTGATACTAAATTATCCACAATATATAATAAACAGACAATGTAAAAATATGCAATCAAGATTCTCAATAAAATGGACAATGTTTATATACTACTAATGAATAGTTTAGTATAAAACCCAACAAAGATTGCAGCTCAGCTGTTTTTAGAAGAGCATGGTGGTGAAGCTACAGTTGAGGATATGGAAGTTGAATTGAATATGTTATCTGAAGAGCATAGAAAGAAAGTTGCTTCTGGTAAATACAAGAAAAAAGCTGTAAAAGTTCCAAGGAAGAAAGAATTGGGTATCTCTATCAAAGAAAATTCTCAACAGAGTATACAATACTCAAGGAGGCCAACAGATACTGTTTCTGGTAAGGGCAAAGGAAAGATGATAGAAGATACAGTGACCAAGAAATATCATTCAACCTCTGACATTGCTCAAGTTGAATCTGTTCTAAATCATTCACCCTCTGACAAGGCTCAAGTTGATGATTCTGTTAAAGTTGTGACAACCTCTGACACTGCTCAAGTTGTACAAACTCAATTGATATCTCCACAACTCCAAGGTACTTTTCGAAGACCATCTAAAGATGAAACCCTGAAGACAGAAAATGTGAACATTCTACAAAGCAGAACTGTGTTAGGAAAGGAATCCTATGATAGATCTGGTTTGGGATCACATAGAGAGAGAAGAATAAATAACAGTCCTTTAGATCATACATCTCTGGCAGAACCTGGTGTTGGGGTAACTCAAGAAAGCCTTGACAAGTTAGAGTCTGTTCAGATGATGTATCACAGAGGAATCAAAAAGGAGTTTATGTTATATTTTATGGCTGATGGAAGAGTTTATAGAGTTGGAGAAGCTGACATTCATCTAAAACTATGGGAAGAGCTGGAGTATGTTTTATATCTGCTAAAAGTGAAAAATCAAAGTACTCACAATGCTGCTCAAGTTTTAAGAGAGAGAATGATGAAGTCTAAAGTTTTGTGTGGAGCCAAAATTTCAAGTGCATATATTCCTAAGTACAGAGATTACCAAGGAAATCTGGTAGAAATGAAGAGAAACAGTGCTAGATTCAGAACAGCACTTGGTATTAAAGTTTTGGAATTCAATTTGGAATTAGACAAGTCTTGCTATATCAGGCTAGGGAATGAGATGAATAAAAACAGCATATATTCTCTGAGGGCTGCCATATATCAGACTGGTGAAAAAGACCCAGAACTTAAGGAGCTGAAAGAGATTATGACTGCTGAACTAGAAAGAGCTGAAAGAAGACTTCTAACAGATTATCTCAAGACAGTGCCTGACATTGAGGAAATTAAGTAAAGATTGTCTGTAAGTTTTTAAAGATTTCTGTTCTAAGTAAAAGTTAAACTCTGTTATGTTATAAACACTGCATTTGTTATATGTTTTGACATCATCAATTATCTTTTAAACTTGTACATTTTTGTTATGCACAAGTTGGGGGAGATTGTTAGATATAATTGCTGATGATTGTTTATCAGTGTTTAAGTAACAGGTACTCATCAGAGTTTATACTAGAAGCCAGTCAGAGTTTGTTAAAGTCTGACGGGGTGAAAGTTTGTTGAAGCTGTCGGTGCTAATATGAAGATTCTAGAAGCAATATATCTTGAAGATGGAAAGAAGCAAGATATATTGAGATAGCTAAGGAAACGGAACAGAAGACAGAAGCAATCCTAATTTGATATAAATTGTATAGCTGATTTATAGGAATATCAATTAGAGATTGATTATGTAGCTGTGTACTATATAAACACAGATAGGTTATCCCTAAAAGGGGTGCGAATACTGAATACATTATTCTTGTAACCTAGCAGCTCTCTGTGATATTCTACATCACTGAGAGAAGAGTTATTTAATATAATTCAGTTTATTGTTCATAAACAGTGTTCTTTATTGTTATTCTCATACATATCTTGATTATATTGTGTATTCGGCCTAGGGGTGAACACGGGTTGGGTCGGTCGGGTTAGAGGCAATAAAACAACCCAACCCAATTAGTTTGGTTTTTGAAAATCTCAACCCATTAACAGAAAAATATATTTTCAACCCAACCCTATCTTTCGTATATTGGGTTGGGTCGGTTTGGTTTGGGTTGGGTTTTCGTTCACGTGTAGACAGGTCTTACCAAATTAACTCAGTTATTCACAAAGTTCTGTATGTTTTGTGTGAAATTGAGATCACTACCCTAATTTACATATTTAAAGCTATCTGATACAAGCATACAATCACTAAAATAAAATTGATAGCAACGAATTACAGCTCAACAACTAACTCATAAGCAACCTAGCTAGCTACGGGAACTATCAAACATCAAAACTAAAGTAGTGCTGATACATTGCATAACCAGTTGTTATGATATTGGCCAACTGATACATAAAAAAAATTAAAGAAATCAATATTTACCTGGATAAAGGTTAAACTACTAATGGACTGGACTATATTATAATGGACGAGGCAATATACAGTAAACGGGTTGGGTTGGGTTGGTGAGGGTTAAAATTTAATAAACTCTGACCCAACCCAACCTATTCGGGTTTATAAAAAGATAACCCATTCCAACTTCGGTTTCGAACGGTCCGGTTTGTTCGGTTTATAATAGGGGTGGGTTGGATCGGGTTTTGCGGTTTGGTCGGGTTTTGTTCACCCCTAATTCGGCCTAACAGTTGGGAAAACAGGTTCGTACTTCTTTAAAAGTTAAGAGGCAGATATCAACAACTATTCCATTGCAAATGTTACACCTTGATTTATTTGGCCCAGAAAGGTATGTTAGTTTAAGTGGTAAGAGATATGCTTTTGTAATTGTTGATGACTTTTCTCGGTTTACATGGGTATTATTTTTGCGAACTAATGATGAAGCTTTTGTTGAATTTCAAGATCTAATTTCTAATCTTGAGACCAAGTTTTCTGTTAAGCTTCAAACTATCAGGAGTGATCATGGGGGTGAATTTGAAAAGGATTTTGTCACATACTGCAAATCCAGAGGCATTACGCATGAATTTTCTGCTCCTCGCACTCCACAACAAAATGGAGTAGTCGAACGCAAGAATAGAACTCTTCAAGAAACTGCTCGAACATTACTGCATGAGAGTAAGTTACCTCGAAAATTCTGGGCTGAAGCGGTAAATACCTCTTGTTATGTTCTTAATAGAGTATTAATTCATCCTATATTATTGAAAACTCCATATGAATTATTGAAACAGAAAACTCCTAACATAAGTTATTTTAGAGTTTTTGGATCCAAATGTTTTATTTTAGATACCCAGCCTAATAAAGGTAAATTCGATGCTAGAGCTACTGAAGGTATTTTTCTTGGGTATGCTGCTAATAGTAAAGCTTATCGAGTATTTAATTTTGTTAAGGATAAAGTGGAAGAGTCTATTAATATAACTTTTAATGAGACTCACAATGATCTGGTCAGAGACGAGGATGATTTTGCAGATATTCCTTCTCAGACTCAAATGAGACAGCCTCAATCTTCAAAAGGACAGTCTCATTCTCCTCAACGCAGTGCCTCCACTTCTACTTCTACTTCTGGATCACCTTCATCGACTACTTTCGTTCAAGATTCTCCCAGTCGATTTGCTTCTCCATTACCAATGCAGGCAGATCAATTTCAAAGGGATAACTCTAATATAGAAGAAAAGCACTCTATTCGCCTACCAAAGTCATCAAGAACGGTGAAGAATCATCCGCATGACAATTTGCTTTCTGATCTTGGTCAAGGAATCACAACTCGCAGTAGTTTACATAATTTATGTGCTTTCTATGCCTTTGTTGCTGATTTTGAGCCTACAAATGTTCACGAAGCTGTTCATAATGAACAATGGTCTATGGCAATGCAAGAAGAATTACATCAGTTCGAACGCTGTGATGTCTGGGAACTAGTCTCTCCACCTCCGGATGCTTCTATCATTGGCACTCGATGGGTTTTTAAAAACAAGAAGGATGAAGCAGGTAATATTATTCGAAATAAAGCTCGTTTAGTTGCACAAGGCTACAATCAACAGGAGGGCATCGATTACGATGAAACATATGCTCCAGTAGCACGACTTGAATCTATTCGCATTCTCATGGCCTATGCTGTTCACATGCAATTCAAGCTTTATCAAATGGACGTCAAAAGCGCTTTCTTAAACGGTTTCTTACAAGAAGAGGTCTATGTCAAACAGCCCCCAGGTTTTGTTCATGAAAAATATCCTCATTTTGTATACAAGCTCAAGAAATCTGTCTATGGTCTTCGACAGTCACCTCGATGTTGGTATGATCGTCTCAGTGATTTTCTTGTGAATACTGGCTTTACTCGTGGTACACTCGATCCTACTCTATTTATTTTTCATAAAAACAATGACATATTACTTGTTCAAGTATATGTCGATGATATAGTCTTTGGATCTACTAATGAATCATTGTGTAATTGGTTTTCTGATTGTATGCATAAAGAGTTTGATATGAGTCTTATGGGTGAACTTCAATTTTTCCTTGGCTTGCAAATTAATCAAACTGATGCAGGTATTTTTATTCATCAAAGAAAGTACATTCGTGATTTGCTTAAACGTTTTGATTTAGAAAGTAGTTCCTCTAAGACTACCCCTATGAGTGTTTCTGTCAAACTCACTGCGGACAAGGAAGGTAAGTCTGTCGATATCACTAAATATCGAGGTTTGATTGGTTCGTTGTTATATCTTACTGCTTCTCGTCCTGATATAATGTTTAGTGTTTGTATGTGTGCTCGCTTTCAAGCTAACCCCAAAGAATCACATTTGAATGCAGTTAGACGGATATTTAAATATTTAAAGGGCACTAGCACTTTAGGATTATTTTATCCTACTGCCTCTTCTTGTGATTTAACTGGCTTCTCAGATGCTGATTATGCAGGTTCTTTAGTTGATCGAAAGAGCACTAGTGGTGCATGTGAATTTTTAGGTGATTGTTTAGTAGCATGGCATAGCAAGAAACAAACATCCATAGCTTAATCCACAGCTGAAGGGGAATATATCGCTGCTAGCAGTTGTTGCACTCAAATATTATGGATGCAACAAACTCTCACAGATTACGGTATCAAATTTTCAAATATTCCTATTTACTGTGATAATACTGCTGCTATTAATATTTCTAAAAATCCTGTCAAACATTCACACACTAAACACATTGATGTTCGACATCATTTTATTCGTGATCATGTAGCTAAAGGCAATATTCAATTGATTTTTATTCCGTCTGAAAATCAACGTGCTGATATTTTTACTAAACCTTTATCTGAAACTAGGTTTTGCATGTTACGACGTGAGTTAGGCATGTGTACTTTTTAATCATTATTTAATATTTTCTATGCCTTGGGTTTCGGTGATTTATATTTATTGTTTCCCTTTTGATTACTTCTGTCTATTCCACTTTCCTACTGCTACACGCTTGTATTCACGTTTCCCCATGCATTGTCTTTTGGTTGTCAAACTCTTCATCTTCTATTCTCTTTCATCCCTTCTTTTTCATTTTCCCTCTTTTCTACTTTCTCTTTCGTCTCTCTTGATTTTCCATTTTCCTTATACAAATGGCAAAAACCAAGAAAACCTCTAAACGCCCGACTACCTCTCAAACCCCTTCCAAACGACAAAGGCTTGATCCGTCTACTGTGTCATCTGACACCTCTCATCATTCGTCTGGAAGTCCAAGCCCCACTTTGGCGAAGTCTGTGCACCGCTCCAGCATCAAAGAACGATTAGTTGATCTACCGTTACTCCAGGAGGCAGGTATTGTGGAGTTGTTCAATTCGGTTGGTTGTGTTTCTCTTTTGTCACCGGAATCTCTTATTTACCCCGACTTGGTACGCGAGTTCTATGCACATCTCTCAATTCGTGGTGATTGGGTTCACTCTTTGGTTAAAGATATTCCTATTGTGTTCAAGCCTCAGTTGCTATCTTCTATTGTTGTTGTTCCTGATAAAGGACCATGTCCTTTTTCTACTTCTCACCAACCTGTGTCTGACATTGAAGGATTTTCTTACGAACAACAACTCGCTTTGATTCTTTTTTACGGGTATAATTCTAAACCATCGGTTTCCCTTCTTACTTCTCATGCTTTGTGTTTATTTCGTTTAATTCATACAAATGTTTGTCCGCGTAGTAGTGGTCGAGATCGACTTACTCATCAAGATTCAATTTTATTAGCACTCTTTATTTCGGGTGTTTCTTTTGATGTTTCCTCCTTTATTATCAAACAAATGATCCACTGTGTTAATCATGAGTCCATGAATTTGCCTTACCCTGCTTTGTTAACAAAATTATTCCGCTATTTTGATATTCTCTCTACTTCTGATGTTTCTGAATCTATTGTTGATACTTTTGATTTAAAAGTATTGACTGCAAACAAGTTAAAACTGGTTGATAACACCTTGGTTTTTAATCCAGTTGTTAAGTTTGTTCCCTCTATTCCTGTTGGTATTTCTTCTGGTTCTTTTGAGAACAGTTCTCATTTTGCTGCTTTATCAGAGAAAGTTGATGCTAATACCAATCTGTTATAGTATGTTAACTCCAAACTCGATTTTGTTCTGTCATTTCTTCAGTCCACTACTTCCCGTATTGACTCGGTTGATACTCAGTTGTTATTTTTAAAGTCTCTTTACTCTAAGCTTTTCTCATCTATGAACTTTGAGTTCAGAAGTGTGCAAGATGGATTAACTCATGCTGCCAAGGCTTGGGAGAAAGAATTTGTGAAGTTGTTTTATATTCTCAGCTCAGAAACAAAGTTCGTGTCCAAACAAGTTTCTTCCATGGTGCACAAGAAGGATCTCCAGTGGCACTCGCATGAATGGATGGATGACAGCACCCTTGCGGAGATCACTAAACCACTTCCATTACCAGCTATTCCTCCACCTGAAGCTCTTGGATTTACTCCTGAAGAATACCGTGAAAAGATCTTTGAATGGGTTTCTGCTCGGGATGGGAAATCGTCTCCAGCAAGTTTTTACTCCAGCATGTTTACCGAGTATGGACAACCTTCAGTTGTTCCTCCAACTGCCACTCGCAAGGGAAAAGCCAAGCAATCTCCAGTTGATATTGATGAATAATTTTTTTTATGATTTTGAACGGGGGAGAAATCTGACATTGACATTGTGATGTGGTTTTATAACTTTAACTTTCTTAACATTGGTTTTTGTAAGACTTAAGTTATCTGCTTTGTGGCGTGCTTTATGGTTTGAACTGATTACTATTTGATCAATATGAAATGCATAAGTTGCATGAACTTTAAATGATTTATCGTTTTATATTTTATAAGTTCATTGCGATAGGGGGAGCTTCAGTTAACAATAGTAACTTTTCAGATATGGTTCATCATCATAAAAAAGGGGGAGATTGTTAATACCCGAATTTTAATGATGATGATTGTCTGAAAGTTTATCTAAGTGGTTGATATAACTTAATCATAAAAATGAATGTTTTAAACTAATTGATTTGATCTTACTTGATTTCAGGAGTTTTGACTTGTTCAAAACTAATATTGTTATTGATGATTATCCTAATTGCTATTAAATCGATCAAGACTTATTCAAATCTGTTTATATCAAATGCTTAATCTTTATAACAGATTCTGATCCTTATCTTCTGTTTTATAGCCGTTTCAATTCAAATTCTATAACAGCTATTTTCAGGAAGGATATATATTCATTCAGATGGTGTGACAACATAACAACTTCGAGCAATCAGATTCTATTCTTCTAAAAAGCTTTCGAGATCAAATCAGTTTTGTTTTAGAAGATTCATTATTATTAAGTTGTATTAATTTCTTTATCTATACTTGTGCCGGGTTGTGGCAAATAGATAGGATTACAAAATTCAACCTAAGGTGCTAGCGAGCTAGGGTTTCTGCTGCTAGTGGACAGTTGTGTCAAGGGAAGGGTTCTTCCAAGAGGTTATCATTTTTGTAATCGGGATAAACTGTAAGTGTATTATTATTGTTAATAATATATTCTTTGTGCTAGTTGGCATAGGGACTTGGACGTAGGCCATAGATACTGATAGGGGCCGAACCAAGTGAAAAGTCTTGGTGTTATTTATAATTCTACAGAATATTTCTATTCAGTTTTTGTTTTATATATAACCTATTGAGACAGTTCCATTTAACAAAGAGACAGACCCTTTGTCAATTGAGACAGACTCTTTCATATATTGTGCTTAGTTAATTTCAAACAGGTCACATTTTCCTCAATGACAACAAGCTGGAACTATCCGCATAATAAACATGCGTGTACAGTCTACCCGCATAATAAACATGCGTGTACACTCTACCCGCATAAAACACATGTGTGTACACTCTACCCGCATAAAACACATGCATAAAACACATGCATGTACACTGGATAACCTGAGAAGTTCTTGTGGGGTGAGAAAGGAAAGGACATCACCCACACATGTGTGTTCAGTGGTTGGCAATGATATCTACAAAGTAGTTTGCTCCAAGCTTGTTCCTGGGTTCACAAGCGTGTATTTCCACCAACCAGCACCCTCGCATGTTATACATGCGTGTCTAGTGGTCAAAAAGGGCCACCATGCACGCTTATAGGTAATATGAGCTACGTATGTTAAAAAATAGGTAAGCAGGGCCTTCACCCAAAATACTTAAACTTTTTAAAATAATTAAAATATGTTTTAAAATAAATAAATAAGGGTTTGCCCGTGATATTTTTGGAAAATGAGGGGTTTTAGTAATGAAAAAAACATATTTTAGTTGAAAAATGTATTTGCTCGTGCTATTTTTGGGAAATGAGTTGATTTTATTAGAAAAAATAGAAAAAATAATATTTTTTAGCTGAAAAAGATAACTGGTTATAAATTCTTGATTTTATTAAAAAAAAATTATAGAAATAGGCATGTTAAAATAGGTAAATATTTTAAAATAATTAAAAGCGTTAAAATAGGTTTTAAAATAAATATATAATGGTTTGCGCTTGGAAAATAAGGATTTTTAGTGAGAAAAAAATAGAAAAATAACATGTTTTAGTTGAAAAAGGTAATTGTCCGTGATATTTTTGGAGAAAGAGAGAATTTTGTTAGAGAAAATAGGAAAAAGTAATGTGTTTTTGCTAAAAAATGTAGTTGTTTATAAATAGATAATGTTAGTAGTATTCAATTATATTTGTTATAGATAAGTAAGGCTAATTAAGTAAAATCACTTAGTACCAACCGACCGATCAAACTTTTAATGTTTAGTCTATTATATAATAGTATCGTAAATATAGTATATACTAAATTATTCATAATAAAAAGAATAAAATATAAATAATATATAATGACAATATTATTATTATTCATAATAAAATGGGGAAAGAATAAATGTATATATTTACAAAACAAAAACCAGCACCCCTTTTTAACAAATCCATAGAGTTGTAGTCAAAACAATTGGCGATATATTTGTTGAGAATATCTTGGTTATTCAAGAAAACTGTAGAAGGTTATTTTTTTTGTTTTGTTACTAAAACAGTGGGCAGTTTGCTGGTAAGACATATATCAATGTGCTGGTATGTATATATGTAAACGTTGTCAGTCCCACCGTTTGTAGTACTTCCTCTCGTATACTCACAGACTCAGGAGCTAGTTGAAGTTGTATCTGCAGGTGACACAAAATAATTATAACTGAAAAATGGGTCTCTTGTTTAATCATGTTATCCAATGTCAGAACTACCCTGCTTTTGTTCTGCCTCAACTGCCCAGTTCCAGGAATTTTAAGGTTTCCATGGCTTCCACTCTACACTCTGAATCCGGGTAATCTCTCTCTCTCTCTCTCTCTCTCTCTCTCTCTCTCTCTCTCTCTCTCTCTCTCTCTCTCTCTCCCCTCTCTTCATATACATATATATACACATACATGTACGTTAACACTTCTGCATTTTGAGATTCTTTATGTGGACGAGTGGTATGATTATTGTTGAATGTTGTTAATATCTGTTCTAGTCTTCTAGATATATGTCTGATTTGTGTGTTCATTGTTAATGCATGTTTGATTCAATTATTGTTAGTAATTTGGTGTGAATAAATGTGCCATATATCTTTGTTTCAACTTCATAGTTTTGTATGAACAAGAGCATACATCAAGTCAATTTCAATTTGATTGTTTTTATATAACATACCCATATCTGGATATTAGTTTTTTTTCACAAATACTGTCTGTCTTTTAATGTACTATCTTTCCAGTAAACTGCTGTCATAATTACCAAATTTTATAAAATACTATCTGCTGCAAGATGAACAAAAGTGCAATCAATGCAACTCGAACTCGAATCAACCTGTATATTAGTGCATTTGGTCATTTCCCTTTGGCCTCTTATGGTTGTACCGGAAGTCCCTCCTTTTTTGCTTATTTTTCGTCAATGGTTTGGTAAATATTATTATTTATTTTTATTTTTTTAATTAGAAAGTTTAGTTCATGTTTCTTTGTAAGGATCAACCAAGCTAGGAAACATATATTCAACTAGTTTCCCTGTGTTTTTCCTCACTTCTAATGCTACTCACAGCAGATATATTGGTTGTAACTACATTCCAGCTACTTTGCCTCTTCTGCTTTCTCATCTAAATGACTTTTAACAGCAGAAAAGATCATGAATTGCTTTGTACAACAGTAATTTGAATGTAATTTTTTGACCAAGAAGTGCACCACATAGTCTGGAGTCACAAGGACTAGCTAGTTTCTGTTAGAACTCTATTGATTGATAAATCGAGTCATAGTTCATGCCTAAACAGATGTTATTATGATACATACTTGTTAAAACATGATAAGTGCCTCTATCATTAACTCTTACTAAGATCTAATATCATCATATCAGTATTTAAGCTTATGTACTTGAGGTCCTTTTGGACCATTATAATTAACAAGACTCTTTGATTCGAGTATCTCTATTTATACATGGAATTGGTAATTTCCTGTTTCGTGGCAACTGATACATGTTCCTTACGTGTACAGAGTTTCTGTGAAGAAGCCATTTAGCCCTCCTAGAGAAATACCTTTCCAGGTGAAACACTCTATGCCTCAGGACAAGATTGAGATATTCAAATCTTTGGAGCCTTGGGCTGAGAAGAACATACTTATCCACCTAAAACCAGTAGAGACCTGTTGGCAACCACAGGATTTTTTGCCAGATCCAGCATCTGATGGGTTTGATGATCAAGTCGAGGAACTTCGTGAGAGGGCAAAGGCACTTCCAGACGACTACTTTGTTGTACTGGTCGGAGACATGATCACAGAAGAAGCTCTTCCAACATATCAAACAATGATTAATACTCTGGATGGTGTTAGAGATGAAACAGGGGCAAGCGCTACACCTTGGGCAATTTGGACAAGGGCTTGGACTGCTGAAGAGAACAGGCATGGTGATCTTCTTAATAAGTATCTTTACCTATCCGGACGAGTAGATATGAAGCAAATTGAGAAGACAATTCAGTATCTGATTGGAACAGGAATGGTAAGAGTTCTTGCCACATATTTACATTTTTTTCTTGCATTGTATCCTTGTTTCAAGTTTCACAAATAAAGGGAAATATCTTACTTTCTTTAACACAAGGGACCTTGAAAGGGAATAATTAGTTTTTTTTTGCCTACTAGCATCTAAAAAGCATTAAAAAAAACAGAACTTTTCTGATAGTTTCTTTCATCTTTTAGTGAAATTTTGTTAATAGCAATCTATGTAGAACCTAGGTGTTATAACAGATTATTGGAATTTTATTCCAACCAAATTCGTCCTAAATTTTATATTTCAATGAACGGGCTCTTCCCATAATTTTAGTTTTAGATGGATACTAAAGAAGGCCCGATCCCCCTTTTTTGTTTCCCTCTTTACTTTATCTTTTCCTGCTCAAAAAGAAAATTTTTAAGTGTATACACGATTTCTATGGGAAAAAATTAGGCATAGTAGTTGTATAACAAGAGAGTATGCATAATAAGATCTTGACTTGGGAGTCACATATTGCGCACTTACCGATTCTTTTTTTTTATTTTTTTTTTAATTACATTTCGACTTTATAAGGGTTTCAAGCATTAAAAATTTGTGCTCTCATACAGTCTCACAATGTCTTCGAGCCTTCCTAAAATGTCTTTAAATACATTTATTTTTTAATGTCAAATTATTTTTTGTGTACTACTAAGTACTAACTATCTCCAACCTTGAATTTCTGTCTTTCCAGAATCCAAAAACAGAAAATAATCCCTATCTGGGATTCATCTTCACATCATTTCAAGAGCGGGCAACTTTTATTTCGCACGGGAACACAGCCAGGCATGCGAAGGAGCATGGAAATCTAAAGCTGGCTCAACTATGTGGTATGATTGCCTCTGATGAAAAACGCCATGAAACTGCATACACCAAGATAGTTGAGAAGCTATTTGAGGTTGACCCTGATGGAACCATTCAGGCTTTGGCCGACATGATGCAGAAAAAAATCAGCATGCCAGCCCATTTGATGTATGATGGCAAAAATGAAAACCTTTTCGACCACTTCTCAGCTGTTGCTCAGAGGCTTCAAGTCTACACAGCTAAGGACTATGCTGATATATTAGAATTTTTAGTTGGTAGGTGGAAAGTGGCAGATTTAACAACAGGATTATCTGGAGAAGGCCGAAAGGCTCAAGACTATGTTTGTGGGTTGGCTCCAAGAATCAGAAGACTTCAAGAGCGAGCTCAAGCAAGAGCCAAGGAAGCAGGCACTGCACGAATCAGCTGGATCTTTGATAAAGAAGTCAAGCTCTAAATGCATGACTTATTAGCAAATATACAACTGGCAACTAGAATCGATGATAGGCATTCCGTATGTTGTTCTTTTCACAGTGTAGATACAATTGTGTTTTTTTTCCTGTCTGTAGGTTTTTATTGCACATTTGTCTGACGATTTGCGTTTTCGAAATTGGTTTATGTTCTGCCAAGTTCAAGTGGCACATGAAATAGTTAATCAGCTGTCATTTTCTACATCATTCAAGTATTTCCTTGCTCGTGTGTTTTTATTTCCTCCGAAGGTAAGAGTGACTTGTATTGTATATGGAACTAGCTAGATGAAGAAAAATGACTAACTGCATATTTGTTCGTGAATAAACTAGAGCAACATCAGGGCTGCACGAGATTCCTATTTTGATATTAATATACTCTATTTGGTTTTCTGAAAATTGGGATTGCCTCTTAAACTATGACTTGCGAGTTGATGTTGGCTGTCAAAAGCAAAACTTAGATAGTTTCTTTGAATCATAACATATGCCAACGAATTTTGATTTACGAGACAATGAAAAAAACTGATCCAAAAGGGCTTCTAGATTGATAAATCGTGCTCAATTCAGTTTCTTATATATTAATTATGTGGCTCGGCCAGTCGGACTCAAGCTACAGCTAACTAGTTCAGTTCAGACAAGATTTTAGAATTAACAAGCTCTAGTAGATTTGTCTTACTGACAAAGTTTTGATCTGTTAACTGAGACCGGGTGGATTTGGTTTGTCAAAGTTCAAATACTGTAATTGAGTTGGATCTGATATGATCTGTTAAATAATTGTTTTGCTGCAAGTTGGAACAACGTATTCTGTTCGTTCAGAGTTTAAATAAAATTTTCCTTATGCCCAGCGGAACTTTAGCAAAACACAAGGCACAAGCTTTATACTTGGTTGATAAGTCTACAAGAGTACCCATTTGACTTGTAACAAGTTAAATCAAATATCAATTTCTCACTAGTTAATTTTACTCCACATTCTTGTTTGAGATTTGCTAGTGCTTGATTCAATAGCTTAGCTGAGTGTTTATAGGCAAGGGAGTCGTAGTGAAAACCTATTTGCATGATATCGGATATGCAACAATTCAACTAAGCAAGCACAAGCAAGTGTGACCTGCTAAATGATGTTTGACAAATAAATTTAGTTCGCAAGCCTACTTAAGTATCAATTCTGTCATCTGATTTCAATCACATACTAGTTAACTGCATAAGAAAATTGTACTGTAGACTAACAAGAGGATTGAAAGAAGATAGAGCACAACAGTAAGTGCACTTCTTTTCTTCCAGTATCTGATATCATTATGCATGAATATATGATGGAGATATCATTATACATGAATATATGAAGGTCATTGTAAAAGATAGAAGATCCAGAAAAAAATTTAATACTTGCTAACCTGATCCTAATACTAGGCATATCTGCATTTTAAGCATCAACTCCATCCAGCTATGTACCACCTTTACCCGTTCTACCTTTCTTGAAACATATGGCTAGGAAGTGCTGCAGAATCAAGCTCCCAACAGCCTCTAAGAGAGCCATCTTTTTGCCCAGTAAGCTTACATGCAGGAATCTGATGAGAGAATCTAAATAAATCACCCCGTGGAATCATCAAAATGCCTGTACTTGATTTTTGTCCTCTTTGAGCACTAAAGACCGATTTGAAACCTGTTAGTCGTTCCAAACATGAAACTTTAGTACCAGACTCGGCACTTTCAACAATTTTCACTACATCAAATTCACAGTTCTCGAAATCCGGACATGACAAATCAGAATTCCAATTTTTATAAATTGCCCAAATCTCTCCGCCCTTTGGATATATTTCAATTTTGGTCTTATTGGTAAATTCAACATTCATCAGATGTGAAAAGAAGCTAGGAAGTAAGATTTTAGGCTTTCCGTTTTGGAACTTGAACATTCCACAACAAACAGGCTGCTTAAACTTGCATGGTTCAAGAAACGCAACATGCAATTTAAATGGTGAAGTTTCAATCTTCTTAATTTGACCATAGTTGTTAGGTAATTTATCCATCCGACTGTACAAAGCCCATATCTGACCTGGACGGAACTTTCCCTCAGACTTGTCCAAATTGAAGTCGTAGAAGACCTCTTCTGAAACTTTGGCACCTAATGAAGAGCAACGAACATCAGGACTTTCTGTTAATTCAATAGGACTTTTGCAAGTGGCCAGATGTATTTCCTCATTGCCTTGACCAGATGAAGCTTTTCTTTTACATGGAGTGGAGCAACCAAAAGCATTTCCTGAATGTTTAGCAGTTCCCTCCTCACTTAGACCTGGACTAGAAGTCGCATGAGCACTTCTCTTCTTTGTGCTGTTTGATCCCCTCAGAGATTGCTGAGGTTTTTCTACCCACTTTGTATCATATTCCATTCCCCGGAAGTCTACAAAAAACTTTGATGTGCCTGCATTGTGAAAATCCTTTGTGGATATCACTTTTTTATCAACATTCGTTCTTTGAGACTCCAACCCCTCAGGTTGCCAACAGTCGCTAGGGTCAGTAGGAAGAGCAGCAGGATCAAGTTCATAAGATCCTTGAGGAACACCTTCTCTCTCTGTACCAACCATTCTAAATGATGGAATTCGATGGGAAAATCTGAGTAAGTCCCTTGACGGTATCAACAATTCTGCAGTCGCCCCTCCTGCTCGCTCAAACAGGCTCACAAACCCTTTCAACTTTGTCAAGTAACTAACCTTTATACCACTTGTATCATCTCTAAAATCTGAGAGAATCTCTACAATTTTAAATGCATAATGTTTATGACTTTCTGAGTCAGAGCTCCATTTAACATCCCAGTCCTTGAAGAGAGCCCAGATTTCCCCTTTTCTAGGATATATCACATAAGAACCTCTACCAAGACCTTTCACGAAATGAATCTGGTGAGAGAAGGTAAGACGACTCGAAGTTTCATCAAGTTCTCCTCGAACAAATTGTCCACACCCCACTGGCAAGCCCCTGTTTACCCAATCAGTTTCATCTTGATTTTGTGGATCAGCAGCCTCTAACCAAAAAAATTGCAACTTAAATCCAGGTGAACAGACCTTTTTAATCTGCGCATAAAATCTAGGCATACTATCATTTGTATCATAACATGCCCAGATTTGACCGACAGAAAAACAACTTTCATCTTTATCCTTGTTGAAATCACAAAATTCTGCTTCAGGGCATTCATAGGTCTCTGGTACTGTGGTAGAAGTTGAGTCTACATCGGTTCTAGATTCATTACCTTTGAACAAGTTTTTAGCACAGGGCTCTGCCTCAGTACTGCTATACTTGAAGCTTCCTTTAGCAAATTCACTTCTATTTCTTTTAGTTTCATCTGTATCAACTTCTGTAGCTCAAGAAACATAATTTGAGTTAGATCCTTAAAGGAAAATTATAATTAAATAAAAATGATTATACTGTAGACATAATATTATAATGCTAATATATGAGAATGAGAATTTACAAGAGAATAGGCAGAAAGATTATACACGTAAAAGAGATGATATTAAAGTAAACCACATATGAACATGATCTAAACTTAAGTTTAATTAAGTTTAATTTAAACTATTTATCAAATCAATGTAATGTCCCAGTAAAGCGATAATGATGATGAGAAATATTAATAGACAAAACTGCATATTTACCAGCTTCATTCAAGTTATTGGAAGGTTCTTGCCACTTCTCTTCACTATGACGAGATTTGTTCTGAGAGCTCACTAAATCATCATATGCCTTGTCATTGCATGAAACATTCTTCTTTAGCCGAGAAGATCGACGACAATTAGTATCATCGATCCTATGACCTGGTGTGCAAGAATTAATATCACGGGTTTCCTCATACACCGTCTCTTCACTATCAGAAATATTCATCGTATCAAACTTCTCGCTAGACTTCACAGTATACTTCCTCTTATTCTTGTTTTTGTTTCTCAACTTTTCTGATTGCTTAGCATTTGTTAAGTCAACCTTAGGCATACTATCCTTTACATTATCACCTTTTGCAGTCACATGGGCCTTTCTGACTTTGTTCTTTAAACCACGACCAGCTTTAGTAGTCGCTTGAGTTCCAGTTTTAAAATCTGAGGACTTTTTCTCACTAGAGTTGCCTACGGAACCAAATTGCTGCGGAGGAAACCCTCTTGAAATCTTTGCACCCATTTGAGAAGTTTTTTCGGGAATCTTTTTTGGAACTGGAGCAGGTGGAGCTCCATTTGAAACACAGGTTGTACCTTTAGAACCAGCATTAGCTTCCCTATAAATATTTGGCCCTTGGTTAGCTATTTCATATCCAATAAAGGGCTGTGAACAACTTTGACAGCGCAATGGTCTACTCAAACAGGTTCTGTAATACTGGAATTTGGTATCACAAAATGGACAGGCTGTCCAAAAAGTTTCACTACTGGTACAAACTGATGGCTTATGTTGATTACCATTGAACTGATTGGCAGAGACATTTGAGGTTTGGGTTTTGCAATGAGATACATGTGAATTCCCGGGATTCGATTGATTAGATGGAGGCTTTGGTACAACAGTTGTCACAGAAACTCTACATTTTATGTCATATGAAAACCTTTTTCCTTTGTCGGATAGCACCATATTTGCTTGACCAATGAGTTTGAAGGCAGCTTCTGCACCAGGATATTTGTTCTTATCAGGGTGAAGTATTAATGCAAGCTTTCGGTATTGCTTCTTAATAGTAGCTTCATCAGCTAGGTTTTCAATTTGAAGGACGCTGTACCAGTCCTTCTCGGACCCATGTACATTGTTTTGTGCAGAGCAGTGAACATGACAAACAGTTAAGAGCTGGTAAATGTTGTCAAGACAAGGAAAGAGAGTTTGGGCCTTGATTAATAACTTTCGAGCCCCTTGAAAGTCATCATTAAACATCTTTTTCTCTGCAATTTCTTTGGCCCTAATGGCCTCCTCTTTGTTACATTCCATATCTAGATATAGGTCATATATAAAACGGCCAAATATTAATCCTGCATCGAAGATAGCAGAGCATGTGAGGGGAAACAAAACCGGATATCATGTCCCAAACAAGCATGCTAAAACTCTGAAACAACACAAGATAAAAAGCAATACCGAGATCCTTAGACAAGCTACAAGGCAACATACTGATGATTCAAAGCCATTATGTTAAGATGAAAGTGTTCAAATAAAATTAGATATAGAAAATTGATGCCTAAACATATAGAAAGATCAAAACCTATATAAGGTAGCAAAGGCAGATGGCATTCAGAATTACTCCACTAGATAATTAATGTGAATTTATGATATAGTATAATTTACCTTTGATCACAAAATAAAATCAAAGAAACCCTAAATCTAAGATCATATTCAATGAATCATGTAAAAACCAAGGTATTAATTACAAGAGGCAGAAAGTTAACTTACTTGTAAAAGTAGAGGAGAGAAGAAACTGAATTTGTGTTTAAAGTGGATTCACTGGATTCTATTCTATATTTCTATGTGTGTGTGGGTGTTAGGCGGGGAAATAGAAAAGGGGAAAAGCGGGAACATCCTTTACAATTTCATCATTCACGAATTTACTCCTTCTCAACTCCCATCCCTCTTAGGGTCGTTTGGTTCGAGTTTTTTCAACATCCTGACGTTTGGTTCAGAATTTTATTTTTAAAACTCATTCCTCAAACTCCCAAAGTATGGATTTTTGATACCCCAGGGGAAGGTGGGGTATAAGGGAGGGGTATGGGTATGGGTATCATGCTCTTTCTATTATTTTCACATCTTTTTAAATAGTTAAATATAAATTTTAATACAAAAATAAATCAATAACTTTAAAACATATTTAAAAATATAATTAAATTAATATTTTAAATTAATTAAATTAGTCAATTAAAAATATCATAAATAAAATATATTCATTCCAGCACTGAACCAAACACATGATATCAGAAATAATACCTCAACCTCATACCACATTAACCCGATTCTTGATTTCAACCTCATACCATTTTACGAACCAAACGACCTAAACCCCTCATTCCGGTTTTCTCCCGCATCGTATTTTGATACAATTTACGAAAATGTATCTCATGACAAAAAAAAATCAATATACTATCTTTTTTTATTATATTTTCAATTTTACGATACTTTAAATTTTTTTGCATTTATACGGTTTTTTTTATTTTTTCATCATATTTACGTTCTTATCTTCACGTTAACTCTCTCCCATCTTTTTTCATCTTTTTCATTCTTTTCTACAGATTTATGTAATCTTTTCTTCCAAGATATAAATCCAATTCTTAAGTCCCCATCTCTTTAATCTCTACCCATAAATATACGACTTTAAAGTTGGATTAATTACAGACTAACATATGTATATATATATATATATATATAGGGTAATGTTCTAGGGAGAACCTCCTTATCAAGAGACCCAAGAGACTCGATCTTAGACCGTTGATTCTATATATTTTATATAATAAATAATTAATAATAGGCAATGGCATGCTTGTAAATACTTTAAAGAATCCAGGACAGTTTAATTAGACTAATCAACTGACAACTCACACACATTCATACATATATGTTAATTACGTGATTGATGGTGTGAATGATACAATCAATATCTTTGTAAATAAGGAAATCGATTAAGAATTTTTATTGCTGCATATAACTCAAATACGAGAAAAGCTTAAGATGGAGAAGAAAGTCGTTGATGGAGAAGAAAGTTGTCACCATGAAATCTTTGCAAGTTATAGAATCTTTATTCAATTATTTATGTATTTTATCATAAAATTCGATTCCATACAGTGTTCTCGTACTATATCATGTATAATTTTATGAAAGGTATCAATGTGTTCTAGGGTTTTGTACGCATATTGTATCCTCAAACGTCATGTTACTTTGTTGTCGGTTCATATCAAGAAACAATTTCTTCTAAATTCGTTGAATTTCTTTTGTTTTCGGTGATTGTATTAACGATTCTGCAAGGTGTTTTTTTAGTTCTATGCAAGGTGTCGTGGTTGTAAGGTGTCGGTTCATATCAATACACCTCCTGATAAACGAGAGCAATGGATGATGAAGAACAATGCCAGCAATGCTATGTTACGATGAGGTCAGTGTAACACACACATTTTTCTCTTGATTATTATATATAATTTGTCCCAATTTATGATTCTATAAAATGTTCCACTTACGTCTGTTGATAAAGATAGATGAATCTTAACTTAATTTACTAACCCAGTCAATAGATTGTGAGATTAACATTTGTTCTGTGCATTTATTGAAAATTTATGTATAATTAGGTAAATTCTTGATGAGATTTTTTCTAGGAGCTTGCACTTTTTAAATATCAAATACGTTTTGGTGTTAGGTTTTGAAAATGCTCTGGGCATGATTTGTTATTTCCCATCCTTTTGTGAGGTTTTCTAGTTTGTTCTTGATCTGGTTTCTTATTTACAAGAAGGTGTTGACATTTATAAAATCTGATTCATTCTTCCAGGTGGTACAAGACTGAGAATACATATGTTAGTGTCCAAAAATGCTTTCGCATCAGATACATTTTTCGCTAGTATTGAGTACTTGGCATAGGCAATGCGTGGGCTTGTATTTACTGAGGTTATATACATGTTCCCAGGTGCATGTTTGGGGTTATATATCAGAATTGTTTTGAGAGCAACTTACATTGGGCCATTGCTGCGATTTTAGAATTTTCTTTGCCTTTTGCTAGAGATGTTAAACTGGCAGGCGTGTTGTGGGGAAGATTACATTCTCTTTTGATTTCTTAACCGAAGCAGGTGTGAAGTGTCCGGTTTGGAGCTGCAAGTCTGTACCCTTTGTGCTAGTCGTGCTCCCTGTGTTAGTGTCACTTTATGTGTTGAGTGGATTCATAAACTTTGGCTTTCAAGGCTGTTGTGGTACTATTTTAGAGATTTGGAGATACATTGACATAGTCGAGAATTATTGTGTGACAATACTTTAATGTTTGTTCAATATTTTTGTAAATGTTATATTCTTCATCTCCATTTTGTTCATCATGTCTTTTTGGATTTATTGTTCTACCAAGTATTCATTTAAGTATTTCAACACTTACACTAGATCACATAATGGAAACTTCATATTTTAATAATGTTAAAACAATTTTACATCAGTACTAAAGTGTTTTAGTAAGTGTTTCAGTGTGTTTATTAAATCCTAATGAAAATCAAAAAAATTATAAATTATAAATATATATTATAACTATAAGAGAAAGACTTTAGTGAATCTCAATATTCATCAAAACAGATAATATAGAAAACTAAATATATTTTTATAAAAAAAAGTATTTTAAAGAATTCGGCCGGTTTATTAAAAATTTGTTAACTATATATTTTTTTTCTCTTAAACACTTAAACGAATCTTACAACACTCAAGAAAATCTTCTAAAATTGATTTACCATTATTAAAATATCATGTTTCAAATATGTGATTGATATTGATAAATCGTTAAAATACTTTAAATTCTCATATAGTATTTCCTTTTTAGGAATATATTTAAATTTACAATTTTTGAGGTTCTTTAAGGTGTTTCGCAGAGCATAATATATTAATTCATCGGCTATTGTTTTTTTTTTGAGATTCTGCAGTCTGTTTGAATTTTTAAATTTAATATTTTTGACATGTTTTATTTATATTTATTCAGCTTCTTTAAATTATTTTTTAAAAAGTATTTTTCTATAAAATAGAGTATCGTTATTTCTTTCAATAAATATACCGATACACAACACCTTAAAGAATCTTATCAAATAAAAAAAATAAAATTACATCGATGTACAATACTTAATAGAGTCTTTCAATTTATAACATTTTCATAAAAATTAGAATTAAATATAAATTCTTTTTTATATTTATTGTATATACATACGGAAAAAATTCTCGTTGTGAACTTAAAAATTATCTATCATCTTTATTTTCATATAGAGTAAAAAATAAAAATAATTTTTTTTTCATGTTCTGAAATAATTATTTCAATTATTTTAATCAGATGGAGTGTATAGAGATTTACAACCCTCAAGAGAATCTTATATTATTAAATAACACTAAAATAATTGATAACACTTAAGACAATCTTACAACTTCAATCTTTTCAAAAACAATTAATAAAATAATAATTAATATTTATTTATAAAATACTTAATGCTTGGTGGCAATAAATAAGTATAACTAAAAATAGCATTGGTATATCACAAAATTTTCATATAGTATTAAATATTAAATTTTCATATATTATTTCTTTTTTAGAAATATCTTTAAATTTACAATTTTTGAGGTTCTTTAAGTTGTTTCGCACAACATAATATATTAATTCATTGGCCATTATTGTTTTTGAGATTCTGAAGTGTATTTGAATTTTTAATTTAATATTTTTACATGTTTAATTTATATTTATTCAGCTTCTTTAAATTATTATTTTTAAAGTATTTTTCTATAAAATAAAGTATCGTTATTTCTTTCAATAAATATACCGATACACAACATCTTAAAGAATCTTATCAAATTACAAAGAAATATATATTACATCGATGTACAATGCTTAAGAGAATCTTTCAATTTATAACATTTTCATAAAAAGTAGAATTAAAAATAAAATAATTATTATTTTGATGCAAAACACTTGATGAAACTTGAGGTGACCATTTAAAAAATGATTTTTTTTTGACAGAAAGCGGAGATTTTATTAAGCAAACAAGTCCAAATCAATACAATTTTGAATCGAAGAAGGAATACTATTCCTATCAAAACTACGACCTGACAGCATATATGATTCTTTCGCCAACTGGTGGGCAACCATATTAGCAGATCGCTTAACAAAAAACAAACCAACGTTGTTTTGAGAACGTAACCAATTACGACACTCCTCAATAATCCATCCCAAATGAGATCTCATAGGCACATCACTTCTGATCGCTTGCACCATCCTTAGACAATCAGACTCAATCACCGCATCAAACCAACCTCTTCTCTCCATCCAACTCAACGCCTCCTTGAAGGCCATCGTTTCTGCCTCAATTGGCGAAACCAGGCTAGGGTGAAATAGAGCTTTGGCTTCCACTAGAACTCCTTCTGAATCTCTGGCCACCAGCCCAAAGCCAACTCCACCGTGATCTTCACACACAGCCGCATCAATCGATATCTTGATTTTGTTCCGTTGAGGTTTAACCCAGACACTTGCTCCATCTCCATTTACTTGTGGCTGAAGAGGAGTCACAAAACTTCTTTCCTGGGTGGTTTTCCATTGGCCAAGATACTGCCTTGCTGTTGCAACTGTCCTGAAAGCCGTTGTGTACTTTTGATTCCAGATAAGATCATTCCTTGTTCTCCAAAGGGACCAGCATAACGAAACTATATCAGCCAACTTGCTCTCCTCGATCTCGTCAAAAATAGAAGACAACCATGAATAAAAGTTAGAGCATTCCCTGATCTGCAAACCTGGTAAAAGCACTGACCAACACTGCCTAGCGTACCGACAGTGCACCAGAATATGCACAATAGATTCCTCCTCCAACTGACATGTTGGGCACATTGGTTGCACCTGCACTTTCTTCAACTGAAGCTGAGTTAAAGTAGGTAACGTACCTGTCAATGCACGCCAAACTAGATTAAGGAACTTTGGCGGGGTCTTAATATTCCACAATGTTCGCCAGATTTTACCATCCTCTTCTGCAACCCAATCACCTTTCTGAGACTGCAATAAGTTGTATGCCGATTTCACATAATAGTTGCCAGACTCCTCCAATCTCCAGAATAATTTATCCTCTTGATCTACTGCAATTAATGGAATTTTAAGCACCTGTTCCTGATCCCTCTCATTTAGAACATCTGAAATAACTTCCTTGTCCCATTCAAATTTATCAATGCATAACAGAGAATCCACCGTTCGACCTTGAAAGGGTTCTGGGCACGAAGTAATACAAGGGTTATCCATAGAAGGCAACCAAGGCTGATTCAATATTTTTATACTTGTACCATTACCCACTCTCCAACGAACTCCATCCTTGAGCAGCTGATGGGCTGCCAATAGACTACGCTAGATAAAACTAGGGTTATTTCCTAGTTCAGCATGAATCACATCAGTATTGGCGAAGTATTTGGCTTTATACAACCTTGAGACCAAACTCTGTGAATTTGTAGCCAACCTCCATAACTGTTTTCCGAGCATGGCAATATTAAAATCACGAAAATTCCTAAAACCCATACCACCAGCTCTTTTATGCTTAGATAGCTTGTCCCAACACATCCAAACCAAAGAAGACCCACTAGACTGCCCTGACTGCCACCAGAATTTTGATAAACAATGCTCAATGTTTCTAGTGATTTCCAAGGGTAACAGAAAAACATTCATTGCATACACTGGCAATGCTTGTGCCACCTGTTTCACTAGAATTTCTTTACCAGCTCTCGACAGAGATTTACCAGCCCAACTACGGATCCTCGTACTAACTCGATCCTTCAAAAATCCAAGGATCGCTGATTTGTTTCTGCCAATAATATTCGGCAGTCCTAGATACGTGGACTGCTCATTTGCCTCTGACATCTGCAGAATCTGACAGATAGGTTGCCTGTTGTATTGTAGCACATTCGTACTATAAAAGATAGAGGATTTTCCTTTGTTTACTTGTTGGCCTGAAGCTTTTTCGTAAATCCCCAGCAACTCATAGACTTTCATGGCCTCCTCTGGATCAGCTTTACAAAACAGATAGGAATCATCTGCGAAAAGCATATGACTAACCACTGGAGCCTTCCTACAAACCTTGACCCCATGAATCCACTTCTTAGACTCAAACTTTCTCAGCAGCGAAGAGAATCCCTCAGCACAAGCAATAAACAAGTAGGGCGATAGCGGATCCCCTTGACGTAATCCTCTAGTTGGAATAATCGGACCAATCTCATGCTCCCCATGATTAATCGAGTACACCACTGTGGTAACGCATTGAAGGACAAGATGCACCCACCACTGAGAGAACCCCATCTTTAATAAAATTGCTTTCAAAAAGTCCCACTCTATCCTGTCATAAGCCTTACTCATGTCTAGTTTTAGAGCCATGAATCCATCCTTACATGTTCTCTTACCCTTCAAGTAGTGCATAATTTCATACGCAACCATAATATTGTCAGAAATGAGACGATTAGGAACAAAAACACTTTGCGTACCTGAAATCACATTATTTAACATCCCTTTCATTCGGTTGGCCATTACTTTAGTGATGATCTTCATAAGAACATTACACTGAGCGATCGGCCTAAGATCCCCCACGACTATAGGGTTGGACTTTTTCGGTATCAAAACGATATTAGTATCGTTTAGGCCTTGCAGCACCTCCCCTGTCTCAAAAAAATCTTTAACCAGCCTATAGATATCCTCCCCCACAATGTGCCAGTGCTTTTGGAAGAATGCTGGGGTCATCCCATCCGGGCCTGGAGCCTTATCGGGATGCATTTGAAACAATGCAAATTTCACCTCTTCCCGAGTCACTTCCAACTGTAATTCCCCATTTTGATCTTGCGAAACTGATGGAGAAATACAATCTACTACCTCCTCATATTCCACCTGACCTGCTGTAAATAAGGCTTTATAAAAATCCTCAATATGATGTTTTAATCCACTGTGCCAGCTAACCCACTCCCCTGAATCGTCTTTAAGCTTAACAATAGCATTTGTTCTACGTCGTTTGTTGCAGGCTGCATGAAAATATCTCGTATTCTTATCCCCAACCTTAAGCCAGAGTTTCTTAGAACGTTGACGCCAGAAAACCTCCTTTTGATCTAGAATAAGGAACAACTGATGCTTTGTGTCCTTGTACTCTTTTACTGACTCCACATCCCTTCTTCTTCTAAGATACTTTAATTTTTGATGACAGTCCCTGATTCTTTTGTTAAAGCAACCCGTTATTTCCTTTCCCCAAGCACTTAGAGACTCAGCACAAGCCTGTATTTTGTGAAGAACGTCTAACAGAGCATTAGACTCCCAATTATCCCGAACAATAATACTACATAAAGGCTCTGTCAACCACGCATTTTCAAACCTGAACCGCTGTTTCCTTAGTCCTGAGTTTCTATTAATTAACTCAAGGCAAATGGCACTGTGATCAAAAGGTGACCCTTCCAAATTGTACAACTTTGCATAGGGAAATAACTCTAACCAGTTTCTTGTTGCCATAGCTCGATCCAATCTAATCTCCATCCAAGCATTAGTGCCCCTACCTTTCTCCCACGTGAACTGGTGACCAAGCAACTCTATGTCTTGCAATCCCGTCTCCTCCAAAGTATCATTAAAACCATCCAAGAGCCATTGAGGATATTGTTAGGAATATGTTGTTCTTGATGATAATTATAAAAACACTTAGTAGATTTTGTATTAAGTCATTTTGTAACTGTCAACGAAATGGCATGCTTTGCAGCATTCCGTTGACAGGAAGCTCATCAACGAAATGAGTAATGTAGCAATTGCACTGTACAATACTTCACAGTTTGATATGCATTTTGTTGTATGTATTAGATAGGTTTTCTAAGTCATGTTGACTAAGTACTAGATAGGCAAAATAGGTTGGTTAATTGTAAATATATTATGCCTTGTAATTTTGTCTAAGTGAAGACATGTCAACGGTATGAAGATCACTCTGTCAACGGTATGGAGTTTACCCATCAACAAAACGAGGGAAACACCATCAACGAAACGAAGGAAACACCATCAACGGAATGAAGAATAAAGCTATCAACGAAACACATCTCCCTGCTATCAACGAATCACTATTGCTTTTTGAACAGTTGACAAAGTGATAGTGACAGTTTACTGAACAGATCTAAAGGAGATATGGAAGTGTACTTTGCATTGGAAGCCATCAAAATGGTTACTGGAAATAAGGAAACATTCCAATTTCCAATAAGGCTCTTGGGAATGATTAAAATAAGCATGAAGACAAAAGCAAAGATCTCCAAGGACCATTGGACAAAAGGAATGAAAATTAAGCTACTGATGGTTACTACTATTGTTCTTTAGTTTAGCCAAACGTAGAATTGTAAACTTGGGTATATATAACCAAGTGTAGCAGTTACTTTAAGTGTAAGAGAAGAAAAACAAATAGTTTGTATTAGCTATCTTTGAGAGCATACTTCTCTACAATCTTGTAACTGAGCAGCTGTGTACATTTTGTATCACAGATTATTTCCGCAATAAAAATCACTTCAGTTGGATCATCAAACAATCCAACTGAAATTATTTATGTGCTTGTGATTTTTACTTTAAGTTCAGTTTTTATTTGTAAGTTGTTTTAAGTTAAAGAAATATCAATAATTGTATTCAACCCCCCCTTCTACAATTCTGTTAGGTCATTTGGGATTAACAATTGGTATCAGAGCGAGCTTCTAACATACAAGAAGTTTAAAGATCAAGACCAAAACAGTAACCATGGTGAAGAAGGATGCAGGAGTAAAGATATCAGTTCTTGATAAGGACAATTACTTTCACTGGAAAGTAAAGATGCATTTACATCTCATGTCTATGGATGAGAGATATGTAGACTGCATTGAGAAAGGTCCACACGTTCCCATGAAGTTTGCATCTAGAGTTGGACTGCCAGATGATGCTCCTGATGTGGAAATTCCAAAACTTGTCTCAGAATGGACTATTGAAGATGTTGCAGAAGTCCATAAAGATAAAAGAACCATGAACATTCTGTTTAATGGTTTGGAGCAAGAGATGTTTGACAATGTCATAAACTGTACAACCTCCAAAGAAGTATGGGACACTGTTAGAACTCTCTGTGAAGGAACTGAGCAAGTTAGGGAAAACAAAATGCAGCTCCTTATACAACAATATGAGCATTTTCATTTTAAAGCTGGTGAAACCCTAAATGACACGTTTAGTAGGTTTCAGAAGCTTTTGAATGGATTAAAATTGTATGGGAGGATCTATCAAACCAAGGATTCAAACCTTAAATTTCTTAGAGCTCTTCCAAAAGAATGGAAGCCTATGACTGTTTCTCTCAGAAACACTCAAGAGTACAAAGACTATACTCTTGAGAGGCTTTATGGAACCTTGAAGACATATGAGTTGGAAATGGAGCAAGATGAAGAAATTGAAAAGGTACAAAAGAAGGGTGGATCTGTTGCATTGATTGCATCTGTGAACCAACTGGAAGATGACAATGAAGAAGCTGGAAAGGCCACAACTAGTCGAGCTAGTTGTAGGAGTGATGTTAGCAAGGGTAAAGGCAAGATGACAGAAGAAGAAGAATCAGAACCAGCCAACTTGGATGACTTAGATGAGATTGATGAACACATTGCTTTTCTGTCAAGAAATTTCTCTAAGTTCAAGTTCAAGAGAAACTCAGAAGCAAGGCCACCAAGGAGAGACTTTCAACCTAACAAAAGTAACTGGATTGAAAAGTCTAAATCTAAATGTTTCAATTGTGGAATGCTTGGTCACTTTGCTGGAGACTGCAGAAAGCCCAAGATTGAGAAGGGCAACAGGAAATTTGAGCCTGTTGATTATAAAAAGAAATACTTTGAACTTCTCAAGCAAAAAGAAAAGGCTTTCATGTCTCAGGAGTATGATTGGGCTGGTAATGGTGAAGATTCTGATGATGATATTGAGTATGTCAACTTGGCTCTTATGGCTAACAATCATGAGTAGGAAGCAAGCTCCTCAAGCAACCAGGTAATAATTACTAATCTTTCTGAGCTTTCTAAAGAGGAATGCGATAATGCAGTAAATGAAATGTCTACTGTACTATATAATTTGCGTGTTACTCTTAAATCACTTACCAAAGAGAATTCAAGAATAAAAGAGACTAATTTGCTCTTAAGTGATAGGAATGCAATGTTAGAAGCACAGGTCATTGAATTTGAAAAAATGAGATGTGTTAGTAGGGATGCTAAGAAGGAACTTGAGAACGTGTTACAAAGGGAAGAAATTCTTAAAACACAACTTGAGATAGAACAAAGTGTGATTGCAAAATGGAAAGATGCCAGGAATGTTGCCACCAACATCATTAATGTTCAAGGTATGGAATCTTTCTGTGAGCAATCATGGAAAAAGAACAAAGAGAAGCTAGGGTATGTTGGTGAAACCTTAGAATCGGAAACAGAGTCAACAAACAACAATGATCATTTGTTGAAGGTTGATATGTCAACGGAATGCAATGTTTCGTTGATAGATGAACCATCAACCGATCAGGCTGTTTCGTTGACAGAGAAAAGAAAAGATGAACTCACTAGACTTAATAATAAGTATGGTCCTGTCACCAAGAACTTTGTTCAAGGTGAGTCTAGTAAATCAAAGAAAGTTGAGAAGCCTGTTGAGAGAGCTAATGTAGGTCACTTGTCTAACAAGCAATTGAAAGACAAGTTAGAGAAAGTTCAAGTTGAGGCTAAGGGAAATAAAAAGAATAACAGGAATGGCAAAGTAGGGATTAACAAACACAACAATTACACACCTGATAAATATGCTCCTAGAAAGACATGTGTCAATTGTGAAAGTGTTAGTCATTTATCTACTAACTGCAAATCTGTTAAGAAAACTGCTAATGTGAAAATGCCCAAGCCTGCAATGAATAGTTCCATGCCTACAATGGCTGTTATGCCTAACATGTTTGCTCCATATGCACAATTTCAGAATCCATATGCTAACATGTCATTTGTGCCTAATCCATACATGAATATGTTTAATATGCCACAAATGCCATGGAATATGAATAACCTGATTGTTCCTCCAACTATGCATGCTGTGAATGAAAATGTGAGCAACCCTCAGAAATCAACACCAAGGGTAAAGATTGATTTAAATCAATCTGAGCCCAAGGTGAAAAATGATATAAAAGGAAGAGCAAAGGCTAACAAAACAGGACCCAAGGAAACTTGGGTACCAAAATCAACTTGATTTGGTTTTATTGTGTGCAGGGAGACAAAAGGAATCTTTGGTACTTGGATAGTGGTTGTTCAAGACACATGACTGGTGATTCTACCCTGCTCACAGAGTTTCAGGAAAGAGTTGGCCCTTGTATTGCTTTTGGAGATGACAGCAAAGGCTACACTAAGGGATATGGCTTGATTTCAAAAGAGAATGTCATCATAGATGAGGTTGCATTGGTGGATGGTCTTAAGCACAATTTGCTTACTATCAGCCAACTTTGTGACAAAGGATTTTTAGTTACTTTTTCTAAAGAAGCCTGTGTTGTTTCTAAAGGAGGAAACAACAATGTGGTAATGACTGGATTCAGAAGAGGGAATGTGTACATTGCTGACTTTAGTAGCACAAGTCCAGAAACCATCACTTGTCTTTTCAGCAAGGCAAGCAAGGATGAAAGTTGGATATGGCACAAGAAATTATCTCATCTAAATTTTAAAGTTATGAATGATTTGGTGAGGAAAGATCTTGCTAGAGGAATTCCACATGTGGAGTTTTCCAAGGATGGTTTGTGTGATGCCTGTCAAAAAGGGAAACAAAAGAAGGCATCATTCAAAAGCAAGACAGAGTCATCAATTGTCCATCAGCTTGAGTTGCTTCATATGGATTTGTTTGGCCCTGTAAATGTCATGTCTATTTCAAAGAAGAAATATTGTCTTGTGATTGTTGATGATTTTTCTAGATTTACATGGACTTTCTTTTTGCACTCCAAAGATGAGGCAAGTGAAATCATTATCAATCACATCAAGATGGTAAACAATCATCCTGACTTGAAAGTAAGAAGGATTAGGAGTGACAATGGGACAGAATTCAAGAATTCAAGCATGAAGGTGTTCTGTGAAGAAAATGGTATTTTGCATGAGTTTTCAGCAGCAAGGACACCACAGCAAAATGGTGTGGTTGAAAGGAAAAACAGAACACTCATTGAAGCTGCAAGGACAATGCTAGATGAATCAAAGTTACCAACTTATTTTTGGGCTGAGGTAGTTAATACAGCTTGCTTCACTCAAAATATTTCTTTGATTAATCAGGCCAAAGGAATGACCCCTTATCAGCTACTCAAAAGAAAGAAGCCACTATTGGATTTTCTTCATGTCTTTGGATGCAAGTGCTTTGTTCTGAGAAATCAAGCTGAGCATTTGGGGAAATTTGAAGCAAAGGCAGATAAAGCAATATTTGTGGGATATGCAGCAGGGAAAGCCTACAGAGTCTATAATCTCAGAACCAACATTGTTATGGAATCTGTACATGTTGTTTTTGATGATCTCAAAATTCAAGGTCTCTGTGATGAAGGTTTCCATGAAAGTCTTTCTTTTGAAAATGAGGAAGGAGATCAAGTGAATCATGTTAAGGCTACTGAGAAACATCCTAAAGTTGTTGTATCTAGCACAGATGAAAGCAGCAGTGAAGATGAAATTGTTGCATTAAGATTGAAAAGAATAGCTGTTAGCAGACCAAATGGTCATTTCGTTGACAGTCATGATGGTGGATTCGTTGACAGTCAAAATGAGCGTTTCGTTGACAGCCAAAGTGGTCATACCGTTGACAGTCATAGAAATGCTTCTAGAAGTGATCAGTTAGGAACAACAAATTCAGGGGGAGTTTCTCAAGGACAAATATCCAATCAAGGCAATCATGATCATGAAGCTACCTCTTCAAGAGCAAATCTACCTTCCTCAAGGAAATGGACTAAAGATCATCCCTTTGAACTTATTATAGGTGATGTGTCTTCAAAAGTCCAAACTGGAAGAGCAACTCAAGAAGAATGTCTATATAGTAGCTTTCTGTCTCAAGATGAGCCAAAGAAAGTTGAGGATGCACTTCTAGATCCAGATTGGGTTTTGGCCATGCAAGAGGAGCTAAACCAATTTGAAAGGAATAATGTATGGAATCTGGTGCCCAAGCCTAAGGACAGGAGTGTCATAGGCACAAAATGGGTGTTCAGAAACAAGATGGATGAAAATGGCATAGTCACAAGGAACAAAGCTAGATTGGTTGCAAAAGGCTATTCACAGGAAGAAGGAATTGATTTTGATGAAACCTTTGCTCCTGTTGCTAGACTAGAAGCAATAAGGATTTTCCTAGCCTATGCAGGCCATGCCAATTTCAAAGTCTATCAAATGGATGTGAAGAGTGCTTTTCTGAATGGGGAATTGGAAGAGGAGGTGTATGTAAGTCAACCTCCTGGTTTTGAAGATGATGATTTTCCAGAATATGTATACTTCCTCCTCAAAGCACTCTATGGTTTGAAACAAGCACCTAGAGCCTGGTATGACACACTTTCACAGTTCCTCCTTGAGAATCACTTCACTAGAGGTACTGTAGATAAAACTCTTTTTCACAGGGTTGTGAATGGCTCTACTATACTTGTTCAAATTTATGTAGATGACATAATCTTTGGGTCTACAGATGTGAAACTTTGTCAAAAGTTTTCCAAGCTTATGCAAAGTAAATATGAAATGAGCATGATGGGAGAATTAACTTACTTTCTTGGTCTTCAAGTGAAGCAAGTTAATGAAGGCATTTTCATTAGTCAAACAAAATATATTCATGATTTATTAAAGAAGTTTAACTTAATGGAATGCTCTCCTGCCAAAACTCCCATGCCTACTGCCACCAAACTTGAATTGAATACTAAGGAAAAATCTGTGGACATTTCAAGTTACAGAGGCATGGTAGGCTCACTTTTGTATTTAACAGCTAGTAGACCTGATATTATGTTTGCTACATGTCTATGTGCTAGATTTCAAGCTGATCCTAGGGAATCCCATTTAGTTGCTATTAAAAGGATTTTCAGATATCTCAAAGGAACACCAAACCTTGGCATTTGGTATCCTAGAGAATCTGGCTTTGAACTAATTGGTTATTCAGATGCAGATTTTGCAGGATGTAAAATTGACAGGAAAAGCACAACAGGCACCTGTCAATTCTTAGGAAACAAGCTTGTCTCATGGTTCAGCAAGAAACAAAACTCAGTTTCTACCTCCACAGCTGAGGCTGAGTATATTGCAGCTGGAAGTTGTTGTGCACAGATTTTATGGATGAAAAATCAACTACTTGACTATGGAATAAGAGTTGAGAAAATTCCTATTTTCTGTGACAACACTAGTGCCATTGCCATTACTGAGAATCCAGTGCAGCATTCAAGGACCAAGCACATTGACATCAAGTACCATTTCATTGGAGAACATGTTATGAATGGTACTGTGGAGTTACATCTATTATATATCTAATACTGCAACATACACGTTTGTGAAACATTTTATTAGAAACATTTTATTCCTAATGTAATGACATCTATGCCCCTACTCAATAAAACCATTGTCATCTTCTTGGCTGCCTTTCTCACCGTAACTCCACCCAGCCTCATCCGCTTCCTCACCTTTTCTCCCTGTAACTCCACCCAACATTTCAGCGCCCCATCATAGCCACGTCAGAAGGCACCTTCTCAGCTGTTCCCACGTCTGCAATACAACTTTCATCTCCAGTCAAGCGGACTTGATGAACGTATAAGAGTGGCGTCATTCATCAGGTATTAATCTATAAAATTAGGGTTCCATTTGATGCTATCATCAAATATGAAATCCATTTGAGAACCCTCTTTACCCTGCATATGTCTATCGCATGTATGTATAATTGCTTCTCCTCTCTCAAATGGTACAACCTCTATTTTACTTGTGAATTGTGATATACTTGTTACCTTTTCTGTGATATAGAGGTTTTACAATTTGTGGAATGAGATTTGAGAATCTAGCAATTTACTTAGGATACTTATGTAGCCGGATATTGTAAGTCACAACTTGCAGTCGATGATCAGTCTCACTATGTGTTTGATAAAATGTTTTAATGAATTAAATCTTTATCATTGTGTTCTTTTTGAATTTTATGTCAACTTAGGCAAGCTATTGTGTTGTCAAAGAACACACGTACCAGTGGAGGAATAGAATGTGCATATAGAACTGGGAGTAGTCATAGGGAACCTAAGTAATTTGAAATTGTCATATTGTAAATCGGAAAACAGGAATCTTGAATCTTTCAACGATATTCCCAGGCTGGTGTGTGAGCCAAAGTTGCAAACTTTGGATTTGTTTATATTGCTCTTGATGGAAAAGCTTCAATTTTGACAAGATTGGCAGGAACCTTTGGGTATATAGCACCTGAAGTCAGAATTTGTTTGGTTTCAGTTGGTTACTTGCATAGTACCTTCAAGTTTTTAGTCCAGTCTATTTGAAAATCAAAATTTTAACATTGCTTGCAATTCATATGTTCGAGGTGCAGCTAATATCTATTGTGATAGTGCTATATCAGGTGTGTGAATGGAGTCGCCTCAATGTACAATCAACCATACAAACTGTACAATCAAGTGTAAAAAACCAAGATCTCATCCAATGCTTTGAGTTTCATGTGGAGGTGTACCTATTTGTCATGCCATCCATCTGGAGCATTGATGGTTTGTTCGTACTTATATTTTGGTGGTTATAATTTCTTATATTTTCTCTTTAATATTCATGTAATTTAGCATTTACAATCTGTACAGAAAGCAGGACAGCACAAAGTAAGCTTTTTTCGCATTGATCTTGACTGGAGGTGTCTTCAGGTATACATTGACGTAGAGATAATCATGCCTCTTTTGATTTTTGGTTTGTGATTAATTTTCCTAATTTTGGAGCAGATGTATTTTCCATTATATTAAGGGGATATATATTTTCCTAAAATGATATGTATTTTCCTAATTTTGACTGGTTTTGGTCTTGTGGCATACCCAACCATTAGTTATGTTGTAATATTGTTCAAAGGTACTTAGCTACATTATCATTTTTCATATGCAAGATTTATAAAGTAATACCAAACTAACTTTATCTTCCTGATATAAAATATTTTGGATTGAATTTTATTCAACCTTTTGATTTTTATGTATGAAGATCTAAAGCTATTTGGTTATTTTTATAGGTAGCCCTACAACTGTTAAAAATTTAAATTTAAATTCTTTATGTTTTATAGATTGAAGAACCTGGCTAATAGTTTATTGGACATGGCGGAGGTCCGACAGTGTTCACCACTCCGAAAAGTGGGATTTTTTGTTAGAATTTATCTCAGGGCAAAAAATCACAGGGAAATTACTAATGCATCCTTATCATAGAATCAGAGGGTCTATTGACAAGAAACAGGGCTGCAATTAGTGTTTATCAGCAGTCGTAAGTCCTAACCTAGGCCATTCAATTGGACAAATAGCTTAAAAACTTTTGTATTATTTTTCCCTTCCCATGATTAAAAGTGCACAAGTACTGGTTATATTAAACGGGGAAACTCTAATTGCAATCTTACATGCTTTCTTATAAAGATAGTCTTATGCATGTAATCATGAAGTAGGGTGAAATAAACACTGTTATCATATGTTGTCTACAAGTCAGCGAGCGTTATTTATGGCAGATTTTTTGCATATTCACCTGCGACGAAATTCTTTGAGAAATCAAGGGTTTAAGTAATTGATTATCTTATTTTTTTTCTTTAACATGAGTTTATCGCTTTGCAGAAGTTCCCTACAACAATCAAGGTTAGATTCCAGAATAGGACAGCAACCATGACAAAAAACACTTTTCTTTTACCAAATCTGCATAGCATCCAACTAAAAGAAATTATGGGCATGTCGCAAGATGAAAGGCAAGACAGGTTTAACATTCACTATCCCCTTCCAAACATCGCAATGTTCTATTTGTATTGGTTTTATTTGCAGAATTGCAGGATTTGCATTTGAGAGATTTGGAAGGAGTTTGGACCATGGTAAAATGCAAGGTCACACATCTCACTCTTGATTAAATTAGAATGTCACTCTAATAGTTGGTGAATATGTTAACTAATTTGCTTGGCTGAAATTGAATAAAGTAACATGCCTATGTAATTGATATGGATCTATTAACCAAAAAATAAAAAGAGCAAGTTAATCTATCATATGCTTTTATAGGTTAAACATGCCTGATGTTGTACATGTATTGATGTGGGCCTTTCAGATTATGTGTTTTTACTCTAAACTCACCCTGCATTCTCTATGTTATCTGCGACGAGTTCAATTATAGGTTAGCTATATTAGATGGGATCAACAACATTATGGAAGGTATGTGTGCAATGGTTTAATTACACTTAACCTCCTTGGAATCCTATGGTGATGCAGAGCCAGCAAGGTGATGGTGCGCATAATAAGCTAGAATCCAATATTTGGCATTCAGTGAAGTCTTGTCTAGTGGTTCAGACTAGGATTTCGGTTTGGGTATTGTTGAGATCCTACACAGATCTCCGATAAATTTAGCTTTTGATTTCTTTATTAGTACCAGCTCTTCTTTCCTCAGTATATATATGTATCATCACTCCTTAAACAAGATCATTTGTGGGTATATATATTGTGTTTGGGTGCATGTTAGGCTTTGTTTTTCGGAAGAAAATACAGGGCAACAATTACACGCCATAAATCAACCGAACGTTTTTGAACCCCAGATCCAGAGCAGTAAAAGGAGAACAAGGAGGAAGCCAAATAAAGTGAGATCAAACAGCAATAGGACCTATCAAGAACAGGTGCTGAACTAAAACTTCTTTCTATAATTAGTACTCGCTAATTAAGACAATATGCAATTACTTTTATTTTAAATTTAAATCAATAAATTTTCCGACCAAAACTATTTTTATATCTATGAAGTACATTTTTATCTTGATGCATGTTCCACAGTTAAGAAGGAAAATAAAGTGAGAGCAAACAGGAACATGGCCTATCAAGAACAGGTGCTGAACTAAAAATTCTTGTTATAATTAGTAGTCGCTAATTAAGACAACATGCAGATGCAATTACTTCTACTAAAATTTTGATCAATAAATTTTCCGACAAAAAATATTTTAATATCTATGAAGTTGCGAATCTTTAATGGCATAATACATTTATATCATGCTGCATGTACCACAGTTTAATAATTTTCGCTGTGTAACTTGTGTAATAATACATAGGAACTTCATTAAAAACCTCAAAGTGAAAGATTTTGTCGATTAATTGAATCTAGAGATACAAGGTGCTGCAGAAAAAGTAGGAACTTTCTTCACTTTATTTAGGTCTATTTTAAAGAAAGAAAATTTTAGCTGGCCCTATCAAAAGGTCTTCGAGTCTTACTGCGCTTGACTGAATTCGGTATTTATATTTATTTACATCTTTATTTTTTCGCATGCTGTGATTTGCTTTCACAGTGACAATGTGACACAATTTGCAGATAAAAAACCTTGAGGCCAAGATAGAAAAAAGAGGCAAAGATCTGAATGCAGCTAATGCCTGAAAAAAGGACACGTTCTGAGGTCCATATAGAGAAGTTTAAGCAAGGGATAGAAAGTTAAAGTTATGACATTTGGCGTCTTTTACCAAATAGTATCAAAGCAAAACATTTGCTGGATGATTGGTTGTGTAGCATGTTGTACTGGCTGTAAGTTATTTCTGGCCCATATTTAAATATTAGTTTCTCGTAACTTATTAAATGTTTGGGAAGTATCATTCATAGCCTCAATGAAATATTTGACCGGTTCAAGATATTTTGTGACCTGATGACATGATTTGCCAATTTTTATTCCCTTCACTGGTTTTTGGTTTCTATTGGAACTACATGTGTCAACTGTCTATAGTTAATTACGCACGTGCACATTAGGTGATATTGTTCATTTGCCTTTACTACATGGCTTCAATATCGACTAATTTTACTATTTGAACTTTAGCAAGGAACATGGTACGTGCATCGCCGAACAGACTCACATAAATGCAATGACCATGTTTGGGCCAGCATGTGATGTACTTGACCCTTCAAATAGCTGATGGAGTTGATGCAGCCATGCGGGCGGAAACTAATTCATAGAGGAATCTAGCCTTGTAATGTTTACGCTTACACTTACAGTATGAAACCACCTGCACCTTTTTTGTTGTGAATCAAATAGTGCTTCAAGCCATCTCTGTTGTAGGAAGGCATTTATGTTGTCAGTACCTTAAACTCTTTGGTTGATATGATCTTCCAAACTCAATTCTCGTATACAGTTTAAAATATCTGTAGTTTGCAAATTAGGTAGTCCTTTTATCATTTTTGTACTAGATTTCATATTTTTTACTAATAGAAAATTGGCGTTTAGGATTACAAATTCAAATCAGTATGTAAAACTTTAATCTTATTAAAATTGACTCTCATTTTCTTTAGATAATCATTGGGGCAATTGCGATGATCAAACTATCGAGAAGAGTGGCGAAAAAGGAGCAAAAAAAGCTTTAATGGAACAACTTGTAGGTAGTCAACCTCCCTTGTGTCATTTTTTCCCTACTATACATCTTTCTATGCTTTAGCACACTGGATATATTATAATTATCGGTTTTTCCTTAGAGATTTAACTGTTATCTTCGTAAAATAATATCCTTACATACTTATTGCTTATTTCATTTTGTTCAAACACTTTGGACATGTTTCTGAATGATACTAATGTGAAAAAATTACGCTAAATCCTTGTTTTGAAATGTGTGGGGAGTGAGGTCCAAGATTTTCGGTTTGCCAGTGTGTATCTCATTGACAAATTACCCGAATTTATAACTAACCAAGGTGAATGAGGCACATCGTAGGAAAAAACTTCGAGGGACAGACTTTGTTATTTTGCTTCTATAACACCTGAAACATGCACATAAAATTTGAGTGGTATATACTTTTTGCTTATGGACATATATGTTGTTTTCTTAGAACCAGATAAGTTCTTAGCCTGTATTTTAAAAGCCTCCTCTTAATCTGTTGTATAACCTCATTAACGTCACCTTATAAAGGTCCTGCAATTTTTTTCATTGCAAAATTGTTTATCAATTAGTGATTGATCTTAAAACGAAGCTCATTTAGAATTTTTTTAAAATAGGCAAGTGCATGATGAGAAAATCAGAGGTATACAAACTTGGTCATGTGCAATTTCAACCCGATCTTTTGACTTGACCGCTTTTGTGATAAGAGCTGACACAAATATTCTGCAATAACTGCACTTTCAAATATTCTACGCTTTTGCGTGATCACTTTAAATGGCATGGAGGAGTTGTGGGTGTAGTGTTGATTCTGTGACGCCAAATGGGATGATACCATTCTCGGGACCAGTAAACACCTTGTTCTTGAAATTTATAAAATGCAACGGGGGCTATATTATAGCAACATATGACTTCATAGGGGTAATATGTTGCATTGTTTGTTTTTCTTCTACTTATCTATGCCAATGGCTACCTGTAAGTTTGTAACTCGTGTAACTCATGAGTTAGATCCTACCATCAACACGCAGAAATCAGAAAAAGCTCTTAGCATATAACTCATGATTTATTTACACCTAGAGCATGCCCGTGCCTTGCACGGGCTATAAAGCTAGTTTTGTTCCAAGTGAACAACAACTTGCAGACATCTTTACCAAGCCACTTGATGAATCATCATTCTCAAGATTAGTAAGTGAGCTAGGTATGCTAAATCTCTCTTAATTATTTTTGAGATATTTGCAAGTTACAATGTAGCCAAAAATTTGCTATGTTTTTCTGTGAATTAATTTTCTCAGGAAAAAGTGAAATTTTGTCTAAGTCAAAATTACTATGTCAACGAAACGCACCATTTCGTTGACAGTCTTAGCATTTTTTCTGGGTGTTTCGTTGATAGCTCTTTTATATCAACGAAACGCAGCTTTATCAACGAAATAGACGGGACCTTAAACGCCCAAATCTGATTCGTTGATATAGCGCTTTTAATCTGAACCGTTGAAATTTTGACACGTCTTTTACCACGATCTATGCATACACCCCTGTAAGTATAAATCATGGTATTTCTTTAAAAGTAACGGTTATATTTTTAAGTCAATCCAGTAATTTACATTTATTATTGGACTCTTTTTCTGAGAATTTTTGGGGGAGTATTTAAGAAATTCTATTTTCTTTAATTTCTTTTTACTTGTTCTCAAAAATTCCAAAGGCTTTTCTCTCTTCTTCTCTCTAACAAGCAATTCAGTTCGAAGCTTTTCTTCACACAACAATGGCACCCATAGTCAAGCTTATGTCTGCTGGAGGGTTCATCTATGAGAAGAACAACTCCATCCCTTTTGTTGTCAAGGAAACCCCGAACAGTATCTTTTTCAAGATGATGGACTTCATGAAGAACTCCAAGTTGAGCTATGCAATGTTTCACTCAACTCCTCTCTATAATGAGATAATCGAGGAGATCTGGACCTCGTGTGAGTATAGTGGAACAAACTGCACACTGCAATTCACTCTCCAAGGTAATTAGTACATAGTTAATTCTGATGTATTGCAAGCATGTCTACATATTCCTGAAAACAACTGTGATGCTTTGCCTACAATCACTGAAATGGTTAACATGCTAAATTCAATAAACTACTCTTTGCCTACTGATAATCTGGGTAGAATAATTAGGAGAGGTTTGGTTAGGGAATATAGTTATTTAGCTGATGCATTTATCAAGGTCTTTTCTGGAAAGATTAGTAATTTTGATGCATTAACTAATTCCATGTTGATTCTTTTTACCATGCTCCTAACTGATAGATATTACAACTTTAGCACCCAACTTATGTATGAAATTGGTGCTAAGTTGGGTGACAAGGCTAATAGGAAAAAGAATATCTACTATGCTAGGTTTCTGATGATGTTGGCTAATCATGTTAGTCCAACACCATTAGTAATCTCTAACCCTGTTTCCAAGTTTGAGTGTTTTGTGCAAGAAAAGAGAGTATTGACAGACATACTGAGGCTGAACCACAATGGTGATGTTCCAGTGGTGTATCTGCCAATAATTGAGGTAACTACTGCTATCCCTTCTAGTATAGTTATTACTTCAACTGTATCACCCAGTCCTGTTGCTGTGGAGTCTGTAGATGTGACCCAACAGGCTCCTGCCCCTGCAACAAAACCAAAATCAAAGAAATCCTCCAAGCCAACCTCAGGTGCTTCCCAAAAGGCACCTGTTGTAAAATCCACTACACAACCTAAGGGGAGTGTTGTAGGTGCTGAGAGAGGTGAGGGAAGGGGTGAACATAAAAGAAACCCTAAGGATAAGGAATGACATATGAGTGAAATCCAGCCAAGCCCCATTGTGTCTTCCCAACAAGGCACAATGAGTAAAATGGATTTAAACACAAGTCTAGTTGCATCCTCCCAAAAGGATGTGATTATTGAAACAAGCTCTCCTCCAAGAGCACACTCCAAAAGGGTAAGGGACACTTCAAGCCCACAGTCTACATTTTCCCAATACCAAAGGAGAGTGAAGCAAAAGTCCAAGGGTACACAGGGTGCACACACACTGGAAGCAACACTTCCAGTTTCTCAAATTCAGTTTGATGTAACCCCTATTATTACTCTGGGGTTACAGTCCCATTCTCTAAACATCAACCTTGAACTATCTCCATCAAATTCACCAACTCTATCTCTAGATGTGGACATGATCCATTCATCTATTCCTGATTCTCCAACTCTAATCTTGGAGAAGCCCCACTCTGAAGCTGGTGGCCATCACTTGTTAAGTGATTTGTTGGGCCATCAACCAATTTTTTCTGAAGTTGCAAGAGGATCTGTGGACCAATCTCTAAAATCAATCACCACAGATTCTACTGTAATTTCACTTTCTCAAAGTGCTTTATTGACTTCATCAACGAAACAGCTTCTTTCGTTGACAAGTGTTTCTCCATCAACGGTATCCATACCGTTGACAGTTCAAACTACCATTCCGTTGATAGGTCAATCTACACCCCTTATTGAAAATCAAGTTATTTCCACAACTAGTGTAGATGACCTGGTGGTAGTTGAGACACTTTTAGGTTTGAGAGGGAGTGAAATTGAGAGGCTGGCTTACAGCCAGGCAAAAGGAGAGTCTGAGAGTGAGAGGCTGGCTATTTCTTCCAGCCAGACAAAAGGAGAGATTGAGAGTACCACCTTAGTAGGTGAAGGTGAGGGTGTGAGAGGTGTGAGCCATGGGGAACCCATGATGCAAGAAAAGAGTGGAGAGAGAGAAGGGACTACAGGAGCAATAAGGATGGAAGCAGCCATTGCTAGTGAGTTAATGGAGGTCAGTGAGGGAGAAAGGGAACTTACTTTCCAAGAGCATTATCAACAAACTCTGGATAGTATTTCCCTGGATCCTGAGACCTTTACTCATCCTGTGTCAGCCTATCAAGTTATGGCTCAACAGGGCAATGTGGAGGCAGAAAGGTCACTCAACTTAATTCATACTACTGCATCAATGCAAAGAGCAAAGGATGCCTTGACCAATCTACCTCCAGGAGCTGCAGCAACTAGTGGAGACTTTGAGTTTTCTGATGATGAAGACAGCTTTGGTGACAATCTACAGGTGGCCACCACTACACAGACTGGGACTTCTGTGGTGCCTCCTACACCAAACTGGCTTTCTCAGGATATGCATGGTAGATGCAACTTGGATGCTTCTATCACAAGGCAGTACAATGAGGCATATCTAGCTCATGAGTCTGCTGAAGCAAGGGAAAAGAAATTCTACAAGGCCATAATGGATTCTCTGTAAATTCAAAGGCTACAAATGTTGCAGACAAGGATTGAGGCTACATAAATCAAGGATTCAATTAGCAACCTTAGGGATGCTACTGACAGGAGGCTAGATGAAAAGCTTCCTCTTCACACTGTCTCCAAGATGTCAAGGTTTTTCACCAAGGAACCTGAAGTGTCCTCATCTTTGAAAACTCTCTCCTCTAGAGTGGACAAAGTTGAGGCTACACTTTCTCACATGCAGAAGGAACAGGAGAAGCAAACTAGCCTACTCACCCAGCTTCTGGCAGCTCAAGGAATCCCTATCATCTCACTTGATGATAACAAAAAGGGGGAGAAAACTAAGGAGCTAGAGATACAAATCACAAAGGTTTTGGTCCCAGCCATCTCCTTGCCAGAAGAGCCATTAGCAATGGGGGAGTTTGGAAAGAAGAAAAAGGATGGTATTGACCTGATCCAGGAAGCTTCTATGAGGATGAGACTTGCAGAACAAATCAAAGACCATTGGTCCAACATAGAAGCAAGGGTCAAGAAAATTGCTGGAACTACAAAGGACTCAAATCCATCAACGGATCAACCATCAACGAATGCCATGGTTCTAGTGTCAACGGAATGGGAGCCCCAGACCAATTCTTTCTATAAGGTAGAGCCCCTTCTACATGGAGTCACTCAAGGTCCAAGGAAGGAAAAAGGACAAACTTCATGCATTAGGGATGTGGAACAAGCTACACTCCAAAGAAGCTTATCTCCCAAGTCCCCTGCTAAACCAAAGGGCAAAAATATAGCAAGGACTTTCTATCTTGCACCTTATCCAGGTGAGCTCAAGTTTCTTGGTCTACTTATCACAAAAAGCAAGGAAAGCAATGATTATGAGATAAGGAAGCAAATGGAAATTGTCTACAGGAATGGACAAGAAATCTGTGTTTGGGCTGGTCACCCAAACTTTGCTGAAGCTAAAGCTGAAGAGTCAGAAAGAGCAGCAATGCAAGCCCTTGCTGTTGCTCAGTCTCTTGATGAAGAAGAAATACAGCTAGAAGAAAAAGCAAGAGAGGAAAGGAGTGCAAAGAAGAGCACAAGGCAACCAAAGGCAAGAGCTAGGAGAAACATAGCCTTTGAGAATGATGACTCTCAGAGCATTGCATCAGACTCTTCTGTACCAATTGCACCTCCAACAATTCCTGATCCAGTTTCAGAGGTAAAGTTAGCCTGTGATCCTAATCATCATGTAAATTTCCATGATCAGCCAATTGAGCCAAAGGGAGAGCCAATTGAGTTTGATGAGGCCAACTTTCCAAAATTCCTCTTTGAAATGGATCCAAAGAAGAAATCTAAGCAAAGGGCTACCAAGGCTAAGCCAATTCTAGTAAGGAGACCACAAGCTGAGAAACCCCCTACCAACCCAGAAGACTTCATCTACATTGCTGATATCAGGGAGGAGTCTGACATTCATATCAATCTTGATGACCTGGTTGAAGTGAGAGGAATAGCAGCTTCTTACAAACTACCAAAGAGATTGGTATTTGTCTACAAGGGTGGGAGAGAACAGGTTTGGCCTCTACACAGAATTCTGGGAGAAGACTATCAGACACTGCTATCTGTGTTTAAATGTTTGAAGAAAGATTTTGGTTTTACCAAAACAGCCAAGTCTGAGGTTGTCTCCAAGATTTGCCAAATCAAAGCTAGCTGGAACAAGCCTGGTGCACTTCCCAGAGTATTGAAGGTCCCTCAAACAGGAAAGATAATTCATCTCCAACCTTTTTGGATGATGGAATTCAGAGATAAGGACAACTGTAGAAGATTCTTCAGAATAGAAGACCAACTGGAGAAGGCATCCAATGAAACTCTAAGATTAATGCAATCCAAGTTGGGGAATCAAGATGAAGAAGAGAAGATTTTCTACAGAAGACTTCAAGCTCAAATTGAGGAGAACAATGCAAGAAAAGGGAAGAAAACAAGACCACAGAGGCAAAGATGAAAAATCTGCTCAGTCTAGAGGAGCAACTTTGTGCACTTGTTTTGTAAGACTTTCTACTTTGCATTTCATTTAAATTCAATGAAGCTCAATGCAATTTCTACTTTTATCATGTGTAAATATGTCTGAGTGTTTTTGTTATCATCAAGGCTCTTGATTTATGGCTGTTATTCTATCAGTCATAAATTGGGGGAGATTGTTAGGAATATGTTGTTCTTGATGATAATTATAAAAACACTTAGTATATTTTGTATTAAGTCATTTTGTAACTGTCAACGAAATGGCATGATTTGCAGCATTCCGTTGACAGGAAGCTCATCAACGAAATGAGTAATGTAGCAATTGCACTGTACAATACTTCACAGTTTGATATGCATTTTGTTGTATGTATTAGATAGGTTTTCTAAGTCATGTTGACTAAGTACTAGATAGGCAAAATAGGTTGGTTAATTGTAAATATATTATGCCTTGTAATTTTGTCTAAGTGAAGACATGTCAACGGTATGAAGATCACTCTGTCAACGGTATGGAGTTTACCCATCAACAAAACGAGGGAAACACCATCAACGAAACGAAGGAAACACCATCAACGGAATGAAGAATAAAGCTATCAACGAAACACATCTCCCTGCTATCAACGAATCACTATTGCTTTTTGAACAGTTGACAAAGTGATAGTGATAGTTTACTGAACAGATCTAAAGGAGATATGGAAGTGTACTTTGCATTGGAAGCCATCAAAATGGTTACTGGAAATAAGGAAACATTCCAATTTCCAATAAGGCTCTTGGGAATGATTAAAATAAGCATGAAGACAAAAGTAAAGATCTCTAAGGACCATTGGACAAAAGGAATGAAAAGCAAGCTACTGATGGTTACTACTATTGTTCTTTAGTTTAGCCAAACGTAGAATTGTAAACTTGGGTATATATAACCAAGTGTAGCAGTTACTTTAAGTGTAAGAGAAGAAAAACAAATAGTTTGTATTAGCTATCTTTGAGAGCATACTTCTCTACAATCTTGTAACTGAGCAGCTGTGTACATTTTGTATCACAGATTATTTCCGCAATAAAAATCACTTCAGTTGGATCATCAAACAATCCAACTGAAATTATTTATGTGCTTGTGATTTTTACTTTAAGTTCAGTTTTTATTTGTAAGTTGTTTTAAGTTAAAGAAATATCAAGAATTGTATTCAACCCCCCCCCCCCCCCTTCTACAATTCTGTTAGGTCATTTGGGATTAACAGATATAACCTACCCCCTTTCTTGTCTGTCTGCGACGTAATATTATTCATATCCCCTATAATACACCACGGCAAATTGGCATCTCTTGACAAATTCTTCAACAGATTCCACGTACTCCTCCTCCGACTTCTATCCGGCTCACCATAAAATCCCGTAAGCCTCCATGACTGCATATCAGCTACCGAAACAACTACATCAATATGGTTATTTGACATACTCAACAGACTAACTTGCCTTTGATCCTTCCACAGTAAGGATAATCCCCCACTATGCCCCTGTGCATCCACTACTAACATGCCTTGAAACCCTAAACGATCTCTCACCCCTTCCATCTTTTTCGAATTACTTAGAGTCTCACAAAGAAAAACAAACTCAGGCCGTTTTTGACGAACAACATCTTGAAGGAACCGAAACTTCCAAGGTGGCCCTATCCCTTGGCAGTTCCAACTTAGAGCATTCATGGCGTCTGGCTAGCTTGCTGAGCAAGCGTAGCCAGTTGAGAGTTTTTTGACGTTGTACAATCCATTCCAGAAAGCACAGCATCCTTTGGTTTACTTCTAACAGTTGAAACAGACGTTTTTACAAGGCCCCCTGGTGTGTCCATAACCTCATAAGAATCCGGCCCACCTCTCATTCTTTTTCTATCTGCGACCAAAAGCCCAACCATCTCTTCTTTATCCAGCCCATCTTCAATATTAAAGTCCAAATCCCCCCCCCCCCCATATCCTCCATATTTAAATTTTCCCTCCTACTTTCCATATTCTGTGTTTCTAAAATTAAGGGATTTGTGTTATCCCCCTGATTTCGAACCACCTGCCTTACTGCATTTCCTAAAGTAATGCTATTGCAACCACTTCCCCCTGATTTCGGGCCTGGATTGTACCGACCCTGACGCGCCTCCCACCCTGTATCATCTTCTTCCCGTAAATAACGACTTCTCACCGGACCACCGGCTCTCCTAGTCTGAGCTCTAAGCCAACTCCCCCACTCCTTACTACCCTCCTCATTCGTTCTAGAAAGAAACTTTCTGCAGTATCTCTCTGTGTGAGTTAGCATTCCACAAGTAAAGCAAAACTCCCCAAGTCTTTCGTACTTACATGATACCAGCACTTCCCCTCCATTCTTTTTCGTGATTTTCTTTTTACGTTTGAGAGGCTTCCTGACATCTAGCCTAACTCTGATACGCATGAACTCTCTCCATAGGCTTGAATTGTTCTTACTGTCGTATTCAAGAAACTCACCAAAAAAGTCACCCAAAAGCTTCCCCACCGTCTCTGACATAAACCCGGATGGAAGATCGAAGATTTGCAACCACATATTAACATGCCACAGAGGGACATTAATGGGTTCTTCACCATTAGGAACTTCCGCCAACACCAGCATCGCATTGTCAAAGGACCATGGACCCCCTTTCATAACCCAATTTTTGTCTTCCTTATGATAGAATTGGAACAAGAAAATACATGTCTCCAATTCCTTAATGTTTACTCCCAACGCCGGTCTCCAAATATCTGTCATTTTTGTTCTCATAGCGTTGACATTCAAGCTTTTCCCCGTCAGAAACCTCCCCACCATGCACAATTCATACTTGTTACCCTGAGCTTCCCCTTCTCCTTCAAACACAACCGCAGAATTCTCCTCTTCTTCAATATCTAACCCAGCAAATTGATCATTCAGATCATCATAACGAGCCATAATAGAAACACTCTCACGATTTACCCTCCCAGATTAGAGAATAAACGAAGAGACCATAAAACTCTCACAAAACTGGAGAGAAAAAAAGATCGGCATTTTAACTTGGTTTTTAGAACGACCACAAATTAATTTCTTTTTTATATTCATGGTATATAAATACGTAAAAAAATCTCGCTGTGAACTTAAAAATTATCTATCATCTTTATTTTCATGTAGAGTAAAAAATAAAAATAAAAATTTCTTCATGTTCTGAAATTATTATTACAACTTTTCTTAATCAGTATAAAGAGATTTACAACCCTCAAGAGAATCTTATATTATTAAATATTACTAAAATAATTAATAACAGACAGTCTTAAAACTTACATCTTTTCAAAAAAATTAAAAAGTAATTAACTAATATTTAGATATAAAACACTTAATGGAATCTTTTTGGTGATAATAAATAAGTATAACTAAAAAGAGCATTGTTATGTCACAAAATTATAAAAGAAAAATATATTTTGAAGAATCTCAAAAATAGACAACATGTATTCCAAATATGGTACACTACATTATAATATAGTACAAAAAATGATTAGAAAAAAGTCTCACGCTTAAATGTGTATTAAAATAAAATCCCACTATATATCTAAGAGTTGTAAAAAATAAAATAATATAATATTTTCTAAAAAACATTTAAAATGGATCTGTGAGTTCATTTCTTTTCAATATTTCATCAGGTATTTTGATAAATGTTTTTCTAAATGGGGATAGGTGCATCATATAAATTTTTTTAAATATTTTTCAAAGACTTTAAAACTTTAATGAATTAATATTTGAATAAAATTAATTTTTTGAGGAATCTCACCATCTATCACAAATTGGCAATACCTTAGGAAATCTCATTGACATTTTGTATTATAAATATATTACAACGTGTATTATAATATTTACAAAAAATGTTTTTAGGAATCTCACTATTTAAATAAATACAAAACGTGTGTTTTGTCATATTAAAAAGTACTTGAAGAATCTAGCTACATCTCTTTAGACTACAAAAAAAGTAATATAATTAAATTAAGTTTTTGAAAAGATATTTAAATGGGTTTAGGTACCTTCTCTTTAAAGATTTTGTCATGTGTTTTGTTAAATGGCTTTTACGGGAAATGGAAAAAATACTTTATGGAATCTCACATTGATCATCTGTGTTATAAAATACTATCTATAAAAGAAACACTTTAATGAATCTCACATTGGTCATTTTTATTGTAAAATACATTAAAAAATTCACTCTATATCTAAAAACTATTAAAAAAATTGAAATATATTTTCCAATTTTTTTTAAATAGGATATGAGTACCTTTATTTCCAGAGATTCTGTCAAGTGTTTTTATAAATGTTTTTCAATGCGATGGACCGATTAAATATGTATTGTAATATAGTACAAAAACACTTAAAAAAATCTCACTATTTAAATAAATTTATGATATTTGTATTATAATATTAAAAAATATTTTAAGGAATCTTTTAGAAACTACAAAATTTTAATAAATTACACATTTGAAAATAATATTTAAATGGAGTTGAATATTTTTTTAAAGATTCCTTTAAAAACACTTTCATTGAACACTTTTAAGAACACTTTCAATTAAATCTTTTGCAGAATCTTTATTTTATATGAGCGATCTTGTTTTTCCTGAGACATATGATGTTCTCCTACATTTTCTTTACACACCTAATAGTATAAAGATTCTTCAGGTTATAGCCGGATTAAAATATGTTTTATGATGAAGAAACACAAATCACTCTACTAGCTAGTATGAACATGTAAAAACGTAACTGTTCTTGGTTTAGTTGCTACCCTGCGAGTGTATCAAGTCTCCTTTTTAAGCAATTTTATTCATCAAGCATAATAGGTACATCATATACACAGAAAACCTTGAACAAGCGTCCCCCAACAACAAGACCCTGAAAGAGAAGAACAAACCTACAATTTTTAGTGTGACTACTACTACGGAACTACTACTACTAAGAATTAATAAAACGGTTGTTGTTGCTACATCCATAGGCTGAAATTAATCATGGGCAATAAATATTTCATAGTTTTGGTTCTTTTGGAGGAGTTGTTTTCCTCGTGATATTCTTAAACCCCGTATTTGGGTTCTACTGATACCATAATAGTAACAAGTCATTAATTTAAAATATAATGCTTATATGGCAATATTCAAACTGAGATTGCTATGATTCTTGAACAAATTGAATAAAATTCAAAGAATCAATTACAACGTATAATTGACAACTAATGTAAGGAAAGTGTAGAATTAACAGTGGATAATATCTTAGCAAATCTTCTAATCATGGTAATGATCATGGAGATATACAGTTATTTTACAGTGTATTTTTAAGCTGAAAATACTACCCTTCTATACTAAAACAATAAAAATACTATCTAATTTATACGAAATCTAGGCCATAGGATCACAAACAAATCAATGGTAAAGATTGTGGGTCTCTTGTTCTCTTGATAAGGAGTGGTCTCTTTTGAACCCCCTCCTATATATATATACATATATGTGTTTATATTTACATTTGTATGACTGTAAATTGATCAGATAAACAAAGAAATTGATAGTGCTAAATTCGAAGGTTAGTTTATGGTTAACAGTACTTACAGTTTTGCGAAATCAAAGTTGATTTTGGTTGTCTTTTGTTTATTTTTTTAGAAAATTAAAGTTGCAATTAAACTATAGTTGGTTGATTTTGTAAGATCCAAGTTGCTTCGGGTTGCTATTGGTTATTTATTGAAAATCAAAATCGAATTTTTAGTTGATTTTAGTTGCAAAAATATGTAAGGTTGCAAATTGTTGATTGTGATTTGGTTGTTTTAGTTGAGTTTGCAACCTGTTATGCAACTTGTTCTGCAACGTGTTCATTTGTTCATTTTGCTTTAATTAGTTTTAAAATCAAAATTACATTTGTGGTTGATTTTAGTTGCAACTTCAATAACATGTCATGCAACTTGTTTTGCAAATTATTCATTTGTTAATTTTATTGGAACAGGCTCCGCACGGGCACCATCTTATGAGTAAGATTCAAAAATTTATATCAGTCGCAACAATTGTATATGTGGTTGATTTTGGTTGATTTAGTATGAATTAACTGTGTTTTGGTTATCTTTTGTAATGGTTTTTGGTTGATTTTGTTGAATTCAAATTTGTTATGCAACGTTATACAACCTAAAATATTCTCATTATTAATTTTTTATAGGTTGCATTGTGGTTGATTTTGGTTGCAAAAGTTGCAGATGGTTGCATCTAGTAAGAAATATGAATGATAGATATAGGATTTAACCCTCCTATTATTAGGAGAGATATTATTAGCCTCTTGATTGAGTGAGACTATGAAAATGCATGGCCATGCTCAAATATTGATTTGTTTTAATAGTCTACTCATTGATCAAGGAAACCTGGATTAAACGTTGAAGAGGATGACTAATAACATGCCTCGAGTTTAATCTATAATATTTGGTTAAAGGGATTATATTACACGGAAACATTAGTCACGAAAGGTTTAATTGGATCACCAATTATTATTATTACTTGGGTAGCAATGATGTATTACTAGATGCCTCTCATTGTTTATAATTTTATTATGAGATATTAAAATTATTGCCAACGTAATAATAACCTAAAGGGTTACACATAAAGAACGTTTTAGAAGGAGCATTAATTAAATTTCGAATTTCATTGAATTATTATTATTATTGAATTATTGGATTAATTAAGTAGGACTTGATTAATTATATAATAATTCGAATATAATAAATAATACTACTAATAATCAGATTGGGTTTTGGAAGCCCAATCAGATTAGGTATAGGCCCAAAATTCTCTCCTTAAAAATACATTATGATGTATTGTTTTGTTTGAGTGACAAAAATTCATTTTCACACAAATAAACCCCAGCAGCTCTGCATATTAGAGAGGCTAGAGACAAAGAGAGATTTTTTCGAGGGCGTTTTTTTTTTGGCTAGTACCAACTCCGTGATCATTGGACGATCGAGCGTTCGTGTGGACTACTTTGGCGACGCAGATCTTGAACAAGGGCTGCGTGGTGGTTACAACAAGGACCTCCATCTTTTCTGAATATTATAAGCTCAATTAAGGTATGATTTCGTTTCTCCATAATCAGCCATGTCTTGTACACGGATCCTAGGGTTAGGGTTTCGGATTTTTATTATTGTTTTTACGACTGTTTTTGCTGCGTTTGATGCCCCGAAACCCAACATCAGGTCCCTATACTGAGGATGAGAATTATTCAACTGGAGATGAGAGGGATGTTGCCCCAAGGAGGAGACGCTCTTCCCAAACCAATCGGGAACAACCCCAAACCACCAAGGAAAAGATCGCGGCCCATGAGACAGAGGCTGCAAGACTCAAGAAAGTACTAGCGGAAGAAGAGGCTGCAAAAGCACAAAGCCAAGCAACTGGAAGAGTCCCGGTGATCAATTTAGATCCTGCACCAAGAAGAACCAAGAGGGCTGAAGCCCCAAAGGGTGATCCTACTGTGTTGTTACCCTTAGGAGATCCTGATGATCCGACACCGTCTTTTACTCAGGATATTATGAAAGCTAACATATCCAGAAAATTTAAGATGCCAACAATCAAAGCTTATGATGAAACAGGAGACCCCGCGAATCATGTGAGGACTTTCTCAAATGCACTGTTGTTACAGCCCATGAATGATGCAGTCAAATGCAGAGTATTTCCACAAACCCTGGCGGACATGGCTCAACGTTGGTACAGTCGTCTCCCTCCCAATTCTATTGGATCCTTTAAGGAACTGAGTGTAGTGACCCGAATTTTCAGGATTTATTAATATTATTATTTAAATATTTTATTGTTTTTCTCAAGAGGACGAATTGTATTATGTGTATTTTATTCGTCTAAATTTTTTTTGTGAAAGCTGATTATTTTATCGATATTGTCGAATTGAGTTTGTTTTAAAATTTTATGGATCGAGTAGATATTTTATCCGTGCCAAGAATTTTGATAATATGTTTCACGTATCCGTGCTTAAGAAATACAATTGTGACACCAATTGTGTAATAGAATGTGCGCGGACAGAGATTCAGTCAAATTTATCGTATGTCGAGCAGCTTATGGAAAAGCAAAATGCGTGAGAAAACGCTTGTATTGCATTATTATTTAATAATATTTTGAGATTTGTGACATGTGAACTTTGTGTGAAAGGTTGATACTTGAAATATGGTAATTAGATGTTTACCTGGTGAATGGTATGAGTTAAAATCTATGTGTATGCTTTTAATTGCATTTTTTATGATTTGTTTTATTAAAAATCAAATATTTTTGACCTTCCGGGAATTTTATAAAATCACCGGAGACTTTGTTAATTGTGAAATCTTTTTCATTACTCTCCTTTTATATTCTATTACTTTCTAAAATTGATGGAGGAATTTATTTTCAGTTTTAAGGATTTATAAGTGATTTTATGATTTAAATGTCATTTTGTGATTTAAACTTGGGAAATTCATATTAAATTCATTTTTATCACAAAAATATTTTAAAAATATGTGTGAGCTTGTAAGTATGTGCTCTTTGTTTTTAAATAAAGAGTTTGATTTTTAGTTATTATTTTCAGTTTATTTCGGATTTTAAAAATACTATTTATTGGTTATCATTTATTAAAAATCAAATTTTAGAATTATGGAATTACTGTTTTGCCCCTGGGGTTATAAAACCCTTGCAATCAGTTTTCTTCCCCGGGTGTTCTGTGTTGATCGCCTCTCTCTTTTTCGTTCTTATCTCTCTTTCGGCTATCTCTCTCTCACTCTGTAAAATCTCCAAATCTCTGTATACAATTGTTCATTGTATGTATATATATATATATATATATATATATATATATATATATATATATATATATATATATTATGTTGTGGCCCAGTGTGTTTGTGGTTGTGTGATTCAGTTGGTTTTGTGCGAATTGATCTCAATTCAATCCTGAAACCCTTGTTTTGTGATGATTCCGTGATGAATTAATTGTTTAGATTGTAATTGGTGAGGTTTGTGAAGGAAACCCGAATTTCCGGGCACCTCCAAGCCATGCCGCCGTCGGCAATGAGCTCCGGCGAGCCGACGGGGACGATGATGATGCTATTGAGTCCGATTTTATTATGAATAGCTATATTTAGTTGAGATAGGTTGCAAGTTGAGGAATCGAAATGCATGTGTGTATTTTCGATTTTTCCCCTTTTTGCAAAATTGATTTGGAGCTTGTTGGTGTTGATGATTGATTGTTAATCTCAAGTTTGTGGTGATTTTATGTTAAATTATTGTGTCGAGTTTAGAAATTTCAGATTATATATGTGAATATTTGATTTTACTTGTAGGTTTTGATTTGGGGTTTTGTTGGATTAAAAGTATAGAAATTGTGTTAGTGATTTGTTGATGCTAATTGAATTGTTAATGTATAAATTGAGTATTTCTTCTTAAGGTTCTGATTTGTGAATATTGTGGCAGCCTAAGGAGTTAAGAATGGTTGCTTAGTTGTGTTATATGATATGTAATAAGAAATGTTGGTGTTTAAAGGTTTAAGTTGTATAATGTTGAGATGCTCAGAAACTGTCTGTTCTGTTCTGCTTAATTGAGAATGTTCGATACCTGTTTTAGACAGTAAGTCTAGGAGTAAATTGTTCTAATTGGAATCTAGTTTGTGCACGCGCAAACCTCGTGTGAATAGAGTTAGCGAGTAAAACGTTATGCTTGTTTTACTAAAAGCTGTGCAGCAGAAATTTCTGTGTTTCAGTACATACTTCGAGCAGTTAGTTTTTAATCTAAATGAAGTGTTCAGACGTTGAAAGTTTTATCTAAGTTGGATTAGTATTCAGGAAGTATCCTGTCAAATGTGGTATTTATTTGATTATTTTTGGATTTATGAAAAATGTTTAAGTAGATTGCGCGCAGTTACATTTTATATTCCAGTTTTGTATGTCATGTTTTGTATGTCAAATTTGAAGAGGTTAATGGCCAATTTTTTTGCTGATCAAAGAGTGAAAGTTGTAGGTATACACCTGAATAAAATTTTTGTAGAGTTTGATTGTTGTTGAATGTGTGAAGTTAGAGTTATTAGCAATAATCTGAACATCCTTATAGCAGATTTATGATGTCCAAAGAATCTGTCCAATTTTGAGCTCAGAATTTGGTGGCTTTAGGATGAATTTGATGGCCAAATAAACTACGAAAGTACTGATATACATGTGTACTAAAAGGCTGTAAAGTTTTCTAATTTATGAATTTGATTAGCAAGAGTTACGAATTTATTAGTTAGTACAGTTCTGAAAATTCTGCTAATCTCAGAAATGTATTTTGGATTGTATTAGCATTTTTGATGATTGTAAATGCAAAGTTTGTTATTTCTTAAAAGATAAAAGTTGTAGGTATGTACCTTGAGATTGTTTCTGAAAAACCTCATTATCAGTGGACTTATAGAAATTGAGTTAAAGCCGAATTAGTAACGTTGATTTGACACGTAATTCTGGAGAAACATGGCTGACTTTAAATAAATGTTGTGGATTGTTGATTAGTTTAGATTATAGGTGGTTTGTTACATAAATACAGGAGGTGCTGCCGAATTTCCGGCAGAACCATTACGTGATTAATTGCTAATTGTAATATGATGTGATATGCTAGTGTAAGTGAAACATGCTTATGTGTTATATACTTTACTGTTATAGCTTACTTTATAATCGAAAGCTAGTATTAGAAAAAGTTTTGTGTTAAGATATTGATTTTTTCAATTCATTAATTATGTTAGAGTACAAAGCACATAATAGGGAATCTTGAGGAGTCAACTTGTAATTCATCATTGTGTGTCGATTTTGATCAATGTCTGTTATGTGTTACGTGAATTAAGTGGTTTATTATCGAGCCTTGAATGGGTTAGGTGATCCATGAATTATTTATTTGAGCCGTTAAATGTTAAATGGTGCTTAATTGGTTATAATAGTATTTAAGATAGACATTATGTTATTTAATTTACCGATTAGAAGTGTTACCTTTCTTCTTTGCAAGGATCAAGTGTCGAGTTATGCTTGTCTAAATGACTAGTTATTAATTGTAGAGTTTGACGAAGAAGGTCAACGGACTTATACGGGAAGATTTTACATGAAGAAGGTTAGGGATGGATGGAGTATTGTTTGTGGTTTATTGGTTACAGTGAGACGTTTTAACATCGGGAAAGCGTTTACCTTCAAATGGGACATTTCAAAGTGTTTTATTCTGACAAAAAGATATTGGGTAAGAATTGTTAATTACGTTAGAACCAAGTTTTCAAGTTTGTAAGTAAGAATCGTAACCTAAAGATTAAAGTATCGTCTTATGTTTGACTGTCGAGGTAAATGCGCGGATTCGATATCGTGGGATCATATTCGTGACGATTGCAAAAGCGTTATACCAAGAAATGAGTGAAATGGAAGATTGTGATGACATAAGATAGAAGAAGATGAAAATCATATTACTTCGGTTTTACGTAATAGCTAAGGACCAGAGGCAAGTTTACTAACTCGTACTCTTTTGTTTAGAGTATCATATCAAGATTCATGTTTTCAATTTTCATTTAAATTACTTGTTGCATAACCAGTTCCTATTCTCATCCTGTGATTGAGACAACCTATTTACTTCTAACTTGACAGTTTTATTTTGATTCATAATTCATACCTTGCAGTATCTTGTGATTGCCAGATTAATCCTGATTCTTATTTATTGAGACCTGATTCTTATTTATTGAGACATTGAAAGTATTAATTTGAGTTGACTAGGTAGTCGATTGTTCCGACACCTAACCCTAGTACTAAATTGGAATTGGAAGTTTTTATTAAAAATGAAATGTTTTAAGGACTGCAGACGCTAGTCAGAGTATCAGTATTATGTAGGCCAAAGTGGCCTTGGATCCAGTTCAGCATTTGGATATACCGTAAGGTATGATCCGGAGTTTTAGTGTGACTGATCATCCACTTTAACTCATTGCGTCACAGTAAAAGTCCAATTCTAATTTAAAGTTTGATACAAATATTGTTGTTCATTTTGCCAGTTGAGTTGATTTTCATACATTGCTATTATTGCACTATTATCTTACCCCAATTGAGTTGATTTCTTTTCAGATATTGTTGCATAATTATTTTATATTGTGTTGTATTATATACTTGCTGAGCTTCTTTTGCTCACTCTTGCTTGTTACCCTTGATATTTCAGTATAAAGAACAGTATTTAATTGTATAACTATGGAACAAGAAGAGTCAAGATGACGTTGGGAAGATGAGTTGATGCAGAGCATTTGGATCTAGTGTAAGGTTATTGTATAAAGTTGATTTCTAGTAAATATTATTATGTATATAATTAGTTTGGCCTGGTATACTTCTCATCGAAGTTATACTAGCGTTATAGGATATATGCAAAGAGATTGTTGTAAAAGGAAGTTAAAGTTTGTAAAATTTTGGATTCTTGTTTCTAGCACTATAACCTTTAAAGATTCTTGGTAGAGTTGGGGTCGAAGATGTTATATTTGTAGTGGTTTAATATATAACAGGTTGTTTTAAATTGAGATTTCCGCGTGACGACCAAATTCCCTGACCCCGGATTCGGGGGCCTCACAGTTGGTATCAGAGAAGGGTTATAGTAAAACTAGAAACGAGAGTGTGTAGGTGTGTGTATAGTTATGTAAGAACGTCAGAGCTCATGTAGAGTTCATGTTGGACTATTGGATATAATACCAACGAGTAATTTAAGATATGGTACTCGTTTGAGATAGTTGACCATAGTTGAGCTGAGCTGGATGGAAATCCTTGCGATTTTAGATGTAGGTGGTGGAATCTTCAGAGACTATTGCGGGTCGACGATGACGTATGATATCGATAACCTTAGGACGTGTAGCATAAGAACATAGAATCGAATGACGAGCCATCAGAGGAGCTGATAAAGAAGACATACCTGAAGACCTTGGCAATATTTCCCTTCTTATTGAATTATGTGACACTCCTTTAAGTTTCTAAAACCCTGTCAAGTTGTGATATTCGAACTTCTACTTTTCTTCCATCAGGAATAGCTCTATTATTGATAAATCATCATTTTCTAGTATTGTGTCAGTTGTTTCCTTTACGGTTATTTTTTTCTCCGGAAGTAGTACCTTTGGAATCTGTTCAGTTATAATACAGGGGTGTATTTGAGAATTTCTCATCAAAAAGGCTTTAATTGTTAATTTGACTTTAGACTCCTTTTATATTTCTCTACTCCAGCTGAGACGAACAACCCTATTTATAGGGGACACAAGGACTATCTGTCTGTGTGATAGAAGTTTGATGGGACGCCATCACTTGTGTGTTGTGCATCACAAGAAGGCTAATTACCTTTAGTAATGTCTTAACTAAGACACACAACATTGGTTCATCTGATCATATTGGTCTCTCAGTAATTCTTTTATTTCAAAAATGTTTGCTTTGAAATTTGTAACTCGATAACCACAATTGTGGGACACTCGTTATGATACGACATCTTTTCACTTCAAAATATCATGAATCTGATTATCTCAAATAATCTTGGAAGTATGCCAAGCAGGTTGGAATTAGTTAACCTTTGCGGTGGGATTACCAAGAGTCAAAGCGGATCAAGATGCGATTAGAATACTAGTAACGCGTAACGTGTAGTGGTACAACCGGGTTTGCCCTATATAGAGGAACTTGTAGAATACCAGACTAGAAAGAACAAGTATCAAAGATTAAAGAGTTAGTATTATTGTGGATGCAACCAGAGTTGGAAGTTATTAAAAGAACCTTAGTGACACCTTCAGCTGATTCCGAGGACGGAATCCTTATAAGGTGGGTAGATTGTAGTAACCCGAATTTTCAGGATTTATTAATATTATTATTTAAATATTTTATTGCTTTTCTCAAGAGAAGGAATGGTTTTATATGTATTTTATTCATCTAATTTGTTTTTGTGAAAGTTGATTATTTTATCGATATTGTCGAATTGAGTTTGTTTTAAAATTTTATGGATTGAGTAGATATTTTATCCGTGCCAAGAATTTCGATAATATGTTTCACGTATCCGTGCTTAAGAAATACAATCGTGACACCAATTGTGTAATAGAATGTGCGCGGACAGAGATTCAGTCAAATTTATCGTATGTCGAGCAGCTTGTGGAAAAGAAAAATGCGTGAGAAAATGCTTGTATTGCATTATTATTTAATAATATTTTGAGATTTGTGACATGTGAACTTTGTGTGAAAGGTTGATACTTGAAATATGGTAATTAGATGTTTACCTGGTGAATGGTATGAGTTAAAATCTATGTGTATGTTTTTAATTGCATTTTTTATGATTTGTTTTATTAAAAATCAAATATTTTTGACATTCCGGGAATTTTATAAAATCACCGGAGACTCTGTTAATTTTGAAATCTTTTTCATTACTCTCCTTTTATATTATATTACTTTTTAAAATTGATGGAGGAATTTATTTTCAGTTTTAAGGATTTATAAGTGATTTTATGATTTAATTGTCATTTTGTGATTTAAACTTGGGAAATTCATATTTACTTCATTTTTATCACAAAAATATTTTAAAAATATGTGTGAGCTTGTAAGTATGTGCTCTTTGTTTTTAAATAAAGAGTTTGATTTTTAGTTATTATTTTCAGTTTATTTCGGATTTTAAAAATACTATTTATTGGTTATCATTTATTAAAAATCAAATTTTAGAATTATGGAATTACTGTTTTGCCCCTGGGGTTATAAAACCCTTGCAATCAGTTTTCTTCCCCGGGTGTTCTGTGTTGATCGCCTCTCTCTTTTTCGTTCTTATCTCTCTTTCGGCTATCTCTCTCTCACTCTGTAAAATCTCCAAATCTCTGTATACAATTGTTCATTGTATGTAAATATATATATATATACTTATGCGATTATATGTATGTTGTGGCTCAGTGTGTTTGTGGTTGTGTGATTCAGTTGGTTTTGTGCGAATTGATCCCAATTCAATCCCGAAACCCTTGTTTTGTGATGATTCTGTGATGAATTAATTGTTTAGATTGTAATTGGTGAGGTTTGTGAAGGAAACCCGAATTTCCGGGCACCTCCAAGCCATGCCGTCGTCGGCAATGAGCTCCGGCGAGCCGACGGGGACGATGATGATGCTATTGAGTCCGATTTTATTATGAATAGCTATATTTAGTTGAGTTATGGGTTGCAAGTTGAGGAATCGAAATACATGTGTGTATTTTCGATTTTTCCCCTTTTTGCAAAATTGATTTGGAACTTGTTGGTGTTGATGATTGATTGTTAATCTCAAGTTTGTGGTGATTTTATGTTAAATTATTGTGTCGAGTTTAGAAATTTCAGATTATATATGTGAATATTTGATTTTACTTGAAGGTTTTGATTTGGGGTTTTGTTGGATTAAAAGTATAGAAATTGTGTTAGTGATTTGTTGATGCTAATTGAATTGTTAATGTATAAATTGAGTATTTCTTCTTAAGGTTCTGATTTGTGAATATTGTGGCAGCCTAAGCAGTTAAGAATGGTTGCTTAGTTGTGTTATATGATATGTAATAAGAAATGTTGGTGTTTAAAGGTTTAAGTTGTAGAATGTTGAGATGCCCAGAAACTGTCTGTTCTGTTCTGCTTAATTGAGAATGTTCGATACCTGTTTTAGACAGTAAGTCTAGTTGTAAATTGTTCTAATTGGAATCTAGTTTGTGCACGCGCAAACCTCGTGTGAATAGAGTTAGCGAGTAAAACGTTATGCTTGTTTTACTAAAAGCTGAGCAGCAGAAATTTCTGTGTTTCAGTACATACTTCGAGCAGTTAGTTTTTAATCTAAATGAATTGTTCAGAAGTTGAAATGTTTATGCTAAGTTGGATTAGTATTCAGGAAGTATCCTGTCAAATGTGGTATTTATTTGATTATTTTTGGATTTATGAAAAATGTTTAAGTAGATTGCGCGCAGTTACATTTTATATTCCAGTTTTGTATGTCAAATTTGAAGAGGTTAATGGCCAATTTGTTTGCTGATCAAAGAGTGAAAGTTGTAGGTATACATCTGAATAAAATTTCTGTGGAGTTTGATTGTTGTTGAATGTGTTAAGTTAGAGTTATTAGCAATAATCTGAACATCCTTATAGCAGATTTATGATGTCCAAAGAATCTGTCCAATTTTGAGCTCAGAATTTGGTGGCTTTAGGATGAATTTGATGGCCAAATAAACTACGGAAGTACTGATATACCTGTGTACTAAAAGGCTGTAAAGTTTTTTAATTTATGAATTTGAATAGCAAGAGTTACGAATTTATTAGTTAGTACAGTTCTGAAAATTCTGCTGATCTCAAAAATGTATTTTGGATTGTATTAGCATTTTTTATGATTGTAAATGCAAAGTTTTTCATTTATTAAAAGATAAAAGTTGTAGGTATGTACCTTGAGATTGTTTCTGCAAAACCTCATTATCAGTGGACTTATAGAAGTTGAGTTAAAGCCGAATTAGTAACGTTGATTTGACACGTAATTCTGGAGAAACATGGCTGACTTTAAATAAATGTTGTGGATTGTTGATTAGTTTAGATTACATGTGGTTTTTTACATAAATAGAGGAGGTGATGTCGAATTTCCGGCAGAACCATTACGTGATTAATTGCTAATTGTAATATGATGTGATATGCTAGTGTAAGTGAAACATGCTTATGTGTTATATACTTTACTGTTATAGCTTACTTTATAATCGAAATCTAGTATTAGAAAAAAATTGTGTTAAGATATTGATTTTTTCAATTTATTAATTATGTTAGAGTACAAAGCACACAATAGGGAATCTTGAGGAGTCAACTTGTAATTCATCATTGTGTGTCGATTTTGATCAATGTATGTTATGTGTTACGTGAATTAAGTGGTTTATTATCGAGCCTTGAATGGGTTAGGTGATCCATGAATTATTTATTTGAGCCGCTAAATGTTAAATTGGTGCTTAATTGGTTATAATATTATTTAAGATAGACATTATGTTATTTAATTTACCGATTAGAAGTGTTACCTTTCTTTTTTGCAAGGATCAAGTGTCGAGTTATGTTCTTGTCTAAACGACTAGTTATTAATTGTAGAGTTTGACGAAGAAGGTCAACAGACTTATACGAGAAGATGTTACATGAAGAAGGTTAGGGATGGATGGAGTATTGTTTGTGGTTTATTGGTTACAGTGAGACGTTTTAACATCGGAAAAGCGTCTACCTTCAAATGGGACATTTCAAAGTGTTTTCTTCTGACAAAAAGATATTGGGTAAGAATTGTTAATTACGTTAGAACCAAGTTTTCAAGTTTGTAAGTAGGAATCGTAACCTAAAGATTAAAGTATCGTCTTATGTTTGACTGTCGAGGTAAATGCGCGGATTCGATATCGTGGGATCAGATTCGTGACGATCGCAAAAGCGTTATACCAAGAAATGAGTGAAATGGAAGATTGTGATGACATAAGATAGAAGAAGATGAAAATCATATTACTTCGGCTTTACGTAATAGCTAAGGACCAGAGGCAAGTTTACTAACTCGTACTCTTTTGTTCAGAGTATCGTATCAAGATTCCTGTTTTCAATTTTCATTTAAATTACTTGTTGCATAACCAGTTCCTATTCTCATCCTATGATTGAGACAACCTATTTACTTCTAACTTGACAGTTCTATTTTGATTCATAATTCATACCTTGCAGTATCTTGTGATTGCCATATTAATCCTGATTCTTATTTATTGAGACCTGATTCTTATTTATTGAGACATTGAAAGTATTAATTTGAGTTGACTAGGTAGTCGATTGTTCCGACACCTAACCCTAGTACTAAATTGGAATTGGAAGTTTTTATTAAAAATGAAATGTTTTAAGGATTGCAGACGCTAGTCAGAGTATCAGTATTATGTAGGCCAAAGTGGCCTTGGATCCAGTTCAGTATTTGGATATACCGTAAGGTATGATCCGGAGTTTTAGTGTGACTGATCATCCACTTTAACTCGTTGCGTCACAGTAAAAATCCAATTCTAATTTAAAGTTTGATACAAATATTGTTGTTCATTTTGCCAGTTGAGCTGATTTTCATACATTGCTATTATTGCACTATTATCTTACCCCAGTTGAGTTGATTTTTTTCCAGATATTGTTGCATCATTATTTTATCTTGTGCAGTATTATATACTTGTTGAGCTTCTTTTGCTCACTCTTGCTTGTTACCCTTGATATTTCAGTACAACGAACAGTATTTAATTGTATAACTATGGAACAAGAAGAGTCAAGATGACGTTGGGAAGATGAGTAGATGCAGAGCATTTGGATCTAGTGTAAGGTTATTGTATAAAGTTGATTTCTAGTAAATATTATTATGTATATAATTAGTTTGGCATGGTATACTTCTCATCGAAGTTATACTAGCGTTATAGGATATATGCAAAGAGATTGTTGTAAAAGGAAGTTAAAGTTTGTAAAATTTTGGATTCTTGTTTCTAGCACTATAACCTTTAAAGATTCTTGGTAGAGTTGGGGTCGAAGATGTTATATTTGTAGTGGTTTAATATATAACAGGTTGTTTTAAATTGAGATTTCCGCGTGACGACCAAATTCCCTGACCCCGGATTTGGGGGCGTCACACTGAGCAAGGCGTTTATCAATCAGTTTGTTAGTGGAAGGGTGCATGAGAAGAGTTCTGCATCTCTTGGGAATCCAGCAAGGAAAGAATGAATCCTTGAGGGAATACATAAATCGATTCACTAGGGAGGCTCTGAAAGTCCCGGACTTGGAGGACAAAGTAGCTATGATAGCCCTGCAACAAGGAAGCACTGATGATCACTTCAAGAGATCCTTGGCAAAACATCCACCCGAAAGCATGTTGAAGCTTCAAGATAGAGCCGGAAAGTATATCAAGGTCGAGGAAAGCATGAAGAAATACGAACCCACTGTTGAGGGAAGTAAAAACGGAATAAAGAGAAAGGAGACTGAAGAGTATGACGCTGGGGACAAATATCCCAGAACATCGAAGGATTCTGACTCTCCACATAAAAAGAACAACTTTGGACCCAGGTTCAATGAGTATGCAAGGTTGAACACCTCAAGAAGTCAAATTCTGAAGGATATTGAGAAGGAAGAAGATCTTCGATGGCCAAAGCCACTAAGATCCGACTTGGAGAAATGAAGCAAGAATCAATTCTGTCGTTTCCATAAATAAGTTGGTCATGACACCGACGATTGTAGACAATTGAAGGACGAAATTGAATTCTTGATCCGAAGGGGAAAACTAGATAAGTTCACCAAGGATGGGAATCGAGGAAACCAAAGAGGAAACTATGAGAAGAAAGACTATGATAGAAAGGATAATGATCAAGATCGTAATCCTAGACCCCGAGGTCCAGTTATCAAACATGATATTTGGAGGACCGACTACGGCTGGCTCTTCCAGGAATTCACGAAAAGCTTATGCTAGAGAGGTAATGACTGTTGTTGGAGATGTACCGAAGCGTGCCTAAACAGAAGTTGCCAGTAGCTTTGATGATTCTGACCTAGAAGGGGTAAAATTTCCTCATGATGATCCATTGGTCATCACACCTATGATAGGCAATTCTGAAACTAAGAGAGTTCTGGTTGACTATGGAGCTTCTGTGGATATCTTATTCCACGATGCTTTCATCAAGATGGGATATACTGACTCACAATTGACACCCTCAAACATGCCTATCTACGGATTCAATGGAGTCGAATCAAAGGTTGAAGGCACAGTCCAGCTCCCCATGACTATAGGGCAAGGCTCGAAGACAACGACTCAAATGCTGAACTTCTTGGTTATAAAGGCAACCTCTACTTATAATGCAATCCTTGGAAGGACTAGCCTTCATGCTTTAAGGTTTTTGCCTCAACATACCACTTGAAAATAAAGTTTCCTACAAGGAACGGGGTTGGTGAAGAGCAAGGAGATCAGAAAATGGCTAGAAGTTTCTATGTAGCCGCACTAAGACCTGATGTAGTCAGGGGGCAGGTTCTCCCAATTGAGGACATGGATTCAAGGGATGATGAAGATAGAAGGGGAAAGACAACTGAGGATTTGATCCATATCCCCTTAGTTCCAGGAGAACCAGATAAATTCACTTACATTGGAGCACTGTTGCCTACACCCTGGAAGGGAAAGATTATATCTTTCCTCCAAGAGAATGAAGATGTTTTTGCTTGGATAGCAGCTTATATGCCAGGGATTGATCCCCAATTGATAACTCACAAGTTGAACGTAGATCCCGAAAGGAATACGGTGAAACAAAAGAAGAGGAACTTTAATCCAGAAAGGCAAGAGGCCATAAATCAAGAGGTAGATAAGCTCTTGGAAGCATGAATCATTGAAGAGATTCAATTCCCTGAATGGTTGGCTAACCTGGTAATGGTCAAGAAAGCCAATGGAAAGTGGAGAATGTGCGTAGACTTTACGGACTTGAACGATGAATGTCCTAAGGACTATTTTCCCCTACCAAGGATCGACACTTTAATAGATGTCACTGCAGGGCACGAAATGCTAAGCTTCATGGATGACTTCAGCGGATACAACCAAATCAAGATGCATAAGGATGACATTCACAAGGTATCATTCATTACTGATTTTGGTGTTTACTGCTACTTAGTTATGGACTTTGGACTCAAGAATGCAGGTGCCACATACCAAAGGTTAGTGAACAAAATTTTCAAACATCTCATTGGCAAGACCATGGAGGTTTACGTGGATGACATGTTAGTCAAAAGCCTCGATAAGGCCGATCATATAGAGCACCTCCGAGAAGCATTTGAAGTGCTGAGACACCATAAAATGATGTTGAATCCTGCCAAGTGCGCCTTTGGCGTAGGGTCAGACAAGTTTTTGGGTCTGATGGTCTCTAAATGAGGAATTGAAGCCAACCTCGACAAAATTAAAGCAATTTATGGATATGGAACCACCGCACTCTGTTAAAAAAGTTAAAATATTAATATTTAAATTATTTAAAAAAATCAAAATTGTTGATCTAAATGAGGCTAAATATTTGAGAAATTATCAAAAATACTATTTTTTCTAAGTTTTTTTTGCAATTTTACGGTCTGCAACTACTTTCAACCATCTACAACTGCAACCAAAATCAACCACATATGCAACCAAAAATACGGTCTGCAACCAACGCAATCAGATGTAACCGGATGCAACAAGAAGCAACTTTTAAAAAAATGATTGAAAAACAGTTGAGAATTCAAACAAATTGTTAATAAGATGTTTGGTAAGCTTGTGGTCTTGATTAAGTCGTTCCCCTGGGTTCACTAGTTAACCTTTGGGGTTCAATGTTGGGTTTTAGAAATATTAAGAATGAAGAATAATTTCTATACTGACTTAAACAACCCTAAACCCTAGACTCTAAAACCTAACATACCCTGATTTTAGGGTTGTTTACAACCCTAAAAACCCTAAAATCAGGATGCTGGAAAAAATCATTTTTGAATAAAAAGTTGCATATGTGGTTGATTTTGGTTGTAGTCGCAGATATGATTGAAAGTAGTTGCAGACCGTATTTTTGCAAAAAATTCAAAAAATTGGTATTTTTGCAAATATTTTGATATTTTCGCAAAAAATTTAAAAAACACATAGTATTTTTGTAATTTTTTTTTTTGAGTTGGGTTATTTATGAAAAAACCCTAAATATTTTGGAAGGCATCCGGTCAATTCTGATTTTAGAAAAAAGCTAGCCCGATTGGATTTCAAAACCGAATCCGTCTCTTTTTGTGTATCTTCAGTAATCCGTCAATAGATCAATACGCGGTAGGTTTTTGAAATAAATAATTTATAAATGAAAAAACGAAGAATGTAAAAGGTGATAAATTATAAAATTAGACATAAAAAATTCCAATTCTGTATTTAGATTTGAACATAATAAAAAGTGAGTGTATGAAAACAAAAGGGCACAAAGTTTAATTACAATTTAGTAGTAGTAATTATTACAAGTTGACATTGAGAAGCAAGTTTGAGCACCCTAACCACAAATTGTTGATGGGGGGTTTAACTCCGGTTTCATAACAAATGATAGATTGAATGCGTAGCCTCTGCAAAATGGATAGCAGTACAACACCACTATATAATCAGGCTTCATTTTAAATTTCATTTTCGCTTCTAAATGCAACTCAGTTATGTATCAGAAAATTGATAATCCTGTCAACCAACGATTTATATGTTCATTCTCAAGTAACCATATAAGTTATCAGGAAAATTAAAATTACTGGGATTCCCATGCCTAAGCTGTTACACAACACAAGATTTAAATAGCTAAGAGAACAACATTTTCCAGACTCTAGCTAGAACCAACTCTTTAATGAAATATTTTCAGATAACATAATAATAAGTCCATAATCATATCTGTCACTACATATGATGTTCTACAGCACCAATCCCCTTGATTAGTGAGGAGGATTTCTTTTTCGATAATTCACACAACAAGATCATTCTGAATCAACCACAATTGAGCCTCTTTCATACTTGTTAGGTCCTTGTTTACAAATTACCAACACCAACACCAATTTTAACTTCAACTGTGATGGAAGGCGTTCAAAGTCAAGACTTCAACTTCAGATTGAAGATATACAAAACTCTACTAGCATGAATGGTTTAGTGAATGCTGCTTTCCACAAACAACAATTACCAATTCAGAAGAAGTTGTTAATAGCATATCAAACAAGCAACTTAGAGAGGAGTCAAAGTTAGTTATAATAGTCAAAGTTTGTTTGAGGTAATCTTTGTATAATTAGACAAGTTGTATCATTTCATCATTAAGAAAAACAATCAACACTTTCTCTCTCAAATCTTTCGATCACATCTCTATCTCTCAGCATCGATTCTCTGTTTGTGATGGTGCTTCACACCGTACACTGATTATTTTAGTCTATATGGTATCAGAGCTTAATGAAAGAGACGAATCAAGGTTGAAATCTTCAAACAGAATTCTTGTTTTCGATACTTTCAGAACGTTTCTGTATACAATTACAGGTTCTTTTACTTGATTTCCGCGGTTTTACTCTATGTTTTATGTCAGATTGATTGTAGTTACGATTGATTGATCGTCTTGTTTGATCGTCTGTTTGCGATTGCTTTTCGATTGAAATTTGGATTGATTGTTGATTAGTTTTGGTTGTTGATCTGTTAAGATCTATAAGAATTGATTGTTGCTATTAGAGAATTGTTAATTTTGAGAATAATCTGGAAAAATGCGTCGTCATTCATATGTTCATGCTGTAACGGGAGATGTTCGTACCAATAATACTGTGAATACTTCAGCTAATCTTAATGAAAGAGATAGTGTTCCTGAAGAAGTTTCAGTTGAATCGAATTTGCATCCATTATTTCTCCAAAATATCGATCATCCAGGGCTCATTCTTATCTCTAAGAAACTAACTGGAACTGAAAACTTTGGGCCATGGAAGCGTTCGATCACTATTGCGTTATCTGCGAAAAATAAGCTAGGTATTGTTGAAGGTACTTGTGTTCGTCCTGCTGACAATTCTGTGATACAAGCTCAGTGGGATAGAGTCAATGATATGGTTATTAGTTGGATCATGAACACTGTTTCAGATGAAATCAGCAATGGAATGGATTTTGTTACTTCTGCACATGATATGTGGAATGAATTACATGATCAATTTTCGAGTGTAAATGGTCATAGAGTATATCAAGTCCTGAAGGAGATACATTCTTTAGAGCAGGGTGATAAATCTGTGGAGCTTTATTATCATAAGTTGAAGAATCTTTGGGATGAATATTCGGCTTTAGAGTCAGTTATAGCTTGTAAATGTGGCTGTACATGTGGTTCTTCTAAACTTCACGAGGAACGTGAGCAACGAAAGAAATTGTTGTTGTTTCTTATGGGTTTGAATGACAGTTTTTCTGTGGCACGAGGTCAAATCTTGATGATGTCCTCATTGCCAGCAATTTCTCAAGCCTTTTCCCTTATTAAACAAGATGAAAAACAAAAACAGGGTAGTCATTTACCTGCTTCTTTTCTTGGTAATGTTGGGACTAAGAATTCTGGTGTTCAAGCTTCTGGTGTGTTTACTGGATCCAAACCTACTCCTGGAAATCGTGGTAACCAGTCTTCAAAACCTATTCTCAAATGTACCTACTGCAATAAGGAAGGTCATACTAGAGAATTTTGCTATAAACTTGTGGGTTATCCTGATAAGAAAAAGAAGCATTCTGGAAACAATGGATTCAGACCTCTTCCTTCTACTGTTCCTACTGGAACTGGAAATTCTGGAAATTCTGTTCATGCTGCTGCTAACAGTGTTAGTACTCTTTCAGACAACAATCGTAACAATGCTAATGTAACTACTGGTGTTTCTCTGGAGCAATTACAGAACCAGGTTTCTCAAATGAATCAGCTCATGCTTTCAATGATGAACAAGAAGGGTAAAGGAAATTTTTCTTCTCCTGAGGATCAGGTGCATTCCATGGCAGGTATGGCAGCTTGTTTTCATTCTTCTGGATCTGTTATAACTCCCCATACGTCCTGGATCATTGACACTGGTGCAACAAACCATATGTGTTGTAACAAAAACCTTTTTACCCATCTTAAGCCTTTATCTACTCCTTTCAATGTTGTTTTACCAACTAAACAAATCATTTCTATTCACCACACAGGTGATATTCAATTGACTTCGAATTTATTCTTAACAAATGTATTGTTTGCTCCTGAGTTTACTTGTAATCTTTTATCCATTTCCAAGTTGACAGAGTTTAATCAGTGTTCTGTCACTTTTTCCTCTACATCCTGTGTTTTTCAGGGCCAGACTCCACAGAGAGTTCTAGCTATTGGTGAACAGTTTGCTGGTCTCTATTACATCTTTCATTCACCTCCTGGTACTTCTCAGCAAATTCCAGCAAATCCAAATCCTGTACTTGCTTCTGTACATACTTTGTTGTCTTCTGCTACTTCTGATGTTAAACTCTGGCATCTTAGACTAGGGCATCCTTCTAATGCTGTAATTAGGCATATAGATTTTATAAACCAGAAAACATTATCTGGTACTGTATCTTGTCCAATTTGTCCTATGTCCAAACAATGTAAGCTGTCTTTTCCAAAACATAGCTCTTCTCGTGCTTCTAAGATTTTTGAGCTTATTCACATGGATGTTTGGGGCCCTTATCAAACTTCTACTTTTACTGGTGCTAAATATTTCCTTACTTTAGTCGATGATTTTTCTAGGGCAACTTGGGTTTTCCTCATGCCTACTAAACAACATGTATTTTCCATTTTTAAAACTTTTCTTGCTTATGTTCTTACTCAGTTTAATGATTCTGTTAAGGCCATTCGCACTGATCATGGTGGTGAATTTGTCAATTCTTCTTTGCATTCTCTTTTAAATTCCCATGGCATCCTTCATCAATTTTCTTGTCCTTATACACCACAACAAAACTCGAGGGTAGAACGTAAGCATAGACATCTACTTGAAATGGCACGAGCTTTACGTTTTCAATCAGGTTTGCCTATTAAGTTTTGGGGGGAATGCATTCTTACAGCAACTTATCTCATCAATAGATTGCCTACACCTATTCTTGCCTATAAAACTCCTTTTGAGCTTTTACACAATCATCCTCCGGACTATTCTCAACTACGGGCTTTTGGTTGTCTTTGCTTTGCATCTGTTCATGAGCAAGACAAGTTTGCCTCACGGGCTATTCGATCTGTTTTTATTGGTTATCCAGCAGATCATAAGGGTTACAAATTGTTAAATCTTTCTAATCATTCAGTTTTCACTAGTCGACATGTTGTGTTTGATGAAACTTCTTTTCCTTATCATACCAATAATTCTCATACTGTGTCATACTCTTCCTTTATAGATTGGTTATCGTTTAATCAGTCAAATCCTTTCCTTAATCCTGTGGTTGACAGTTCTGTCATTTCTTCCCCTTTTTCAAATTCTACCATGCCTTCTGATGATTCACCTTTTTTAGACCATCCTCCTGATGTTTCTGATAATCCTGATGTTTTAATTGATTCTGCTACTCAGACTCTTACACATGAACATGACTCTGTTGATCAGACAATTACACAATCTGAGTCAAATATTCCAGTTACACAACCTGATTCTGTAGTCCAAAGGACTTCTGTTAGAACAGTTTCTAGACCAAAATGGTGGCAAGATTATCTAAGGTTCTGATTTGTGAATATTATGGCAGCCTAAGGAGTTAAGAATGGTTGCTTAGTTGTGTTATATGATATGTAATAAGAAATGTTGGTGTTTAAAGGTTTAAGTTGTAGAATGTTGAGATGCCCAGAAACTGTCTGTTCTGTTCTGCTTAATTGAGAATGTTCAATACCTGTTTTAGACAGTAAGTCTAGGAGTAAATTGTTCTAATTGGAATCTAGTTTGTGCACGCGCAAACCTCGTGTGAATAGAGTTAGCGAGTAAAACGTTATGCTTGTTTTACTAAAAGCTGCGCAGCAGAAATTTCTGTGTTTCAGTACATACTTCGAGCAGTTAGTTTTTAATCTAAATGAAGTGTTCAGAAGTTGAAATGTTTATGCTAAGTTGGATTAGTATTCAGGAAGTATCCTGTAAAATGTGGTATTTATTTGATTATTTTTGGATTTATGAAACATGTTTAAGTAGATTGCGCGCAGTTACATTTTATATTCCAGTTTTGTATGTCATGTTTTGTATGTCAAATTTGAAGAGGTTAATGGCCAATTTTTTTTCTGATCAAAGAGTGAAAGTTGTAGGTATACATCTGAATAAAATTTCTGTAGAGTTTGATTGTTGTTGAATGTGTGAAGTTAGAGTTATTAGCAATAATCTGAACATCCTTATAGCAATTTATGATGTCCAAAGAATCTGTCCAATTTTGAGCTCAGAATTTGGTGGCTTTAGGATGAATTTGATGGCCAAATAAACTACGGAAGTACTGATATACCTGTGTACTAAAAGGCTGAAAAGTTTTTTAATTTATGAATTTGAATAGCAAGAGTTGCGAATTTATTAGTTAGTACAGTTCTGAAAATTCTGCTGATCTCACAAATGTATTTTGGATTGTATTAGCATTTTTTATGATTGTAAATGCAAAGTTTTTCATTTCTTAAAAGATAAAAGTTGTAGGTATGTACCTTGAGATTGTTTCTGCAAAACCTCATTATCAGTGGACTTATAGAAGTTGAGTTAAAGCCGAATTAGTAACGTTGATTTGACACGTAATTCTGGAGAAACATGGCTGACTTTAAATAAATGTTGTGGATTGTTGATTAGTTTAGATTACATGTGGTTTTTTACATAAATAGAGGAGGTGATGTCGAATTTCCGGCAGAACCATTACGTGATTAATTGCTAATTGTAATATGATGTGATATGCTAGTGTAAGTGAAACATGCTTATGTGTTATATACTTTACTGTTATAGCTTACTTTATAATCGAAAGCTAGTATTAGAAAAAAATTGTGTTAAGATATTGATTTTTTCAATTTATTAATTATGTTAGAGTACAAAGCACACAATAGGGAATCTTGAGGAGTCAACTTGTAATTCATCATTGTGTGTCGATTTTGATCAATGTCTGTTATGTGTTACGTGAATTAAGTGGTTTATTATCGAGCCTTGAATGGGTTAGGTGATCCATGAATTATTTATTTGAGCCGCTAAATGTTAAATTGGTGCTTAATTGGTTATAATATTATTTAAGATAGACATTATGTTATTTAATTTACCGATTAGAAGTGTTACCTTTCTTTTTGCAAGGATCAAGTGTCGAGTTATGTTCTTGTCTAAACGACTAGTTATTAATTGTAGAGTTTGACGAAGAAGGTCAACAGACTTATACGGGAAGATGTTACATGAAGAAGGTTAGGGATGGATGGAGTATTGTTTGTGGTTTATTGGTTACAGTGAGACGTTTTAACATCGGAAAAGCGTCTACCTTCAAATGGGACATTTCAAAGTGTTTTCTTCTGACAAAAAGATATTGGGTAAGAATTGTCAATTACGTTAGAACCAAGTTTTCAAGTTTGTAAGTAGGAATCGTAACCTAAAGATTAAAGTATCGTCTTATGTTTGACTGTCGAGGTAAATGCGCGGATTCGATATCGTGGGATCAGATTCGTGACGATCGCAAAAGCGTTATACCAAGAAATGAGTGAAATGGAAGATTGTGATGACATAAGATAGAAGAAGATGAAAATCATATTACTTCGGCTTTACGTAATAGCTAAGGACCAGAGGCAAGTTTACTAACTCGTACTCTTTTGTTCAGAGTATCGTATCAAGATTCCTGTTTTCAATTTTCATTTAAATTACTTGTTGCATAACCAGTTCCTATTCTCATCCTATGATTGAGACAACCTATTTACTTCTAACTTGACAGTTCTATTTTGATTCATAATTCATACCTTGCAGTATCTTGTGATTGCCATATTAATCCTGATTCTTATTTATTGAGACCTGATTCTTATTTATTGAGACATTGAAAGTATTAATTTGAGTTGACTAGGTAGTCGATTGTTCCGACACCTAACCCTAGTACTAAATTGGAATTGGAAGTTTTTATTAAAAATGAAATGTTTTAAGGATTGCAGACGCTAGTCAGAGTATCAGTATTATGTAGGCCAAAGTGGCCTTGGATCCAGTTCAGTATTTGGATATACCGTAAGGTATGATCCGGAGTTTTAGTGTGACTGATCATCCACTTTAACTCGTTGCGTCACAGTAAAAATCCAATTCTAATTTAAAGTTTGATACAAATATTGTTGTTCATTTTGCCAGTTGAGCTGATTTTCATACATTGCTATTATTGCACTATTATCTTACCCCAGTTGAGTTGATTTTTTTCCAGATATTGTTGCATCATTATTTTATCTTGTGCAGTATTATATACTTGCTGAGCTTCTTTTGCTCACTCTTGCTTGTTACCCTTGATATTTCAGTACAACGAACAGTATTTAATTGTATAACTATGGAACAAGAAGAGTCAAGATGACGTTGGGAAGATGAGTTGATGCAGAGCATTTGGATCTAGTGTAAGGTTATTGTATAAAGTTGATTTCTAGTAAATATTATTATGTATATAATTAGTTTGGCCTGGTATACTTCTCATCGAAGTTATACTAGCGTTATAGGATATATGCAAAGAGATTGTTGTAAAAGGAAGTTAAAGTTTGTAAAATTTTGGATTCTTGTTTCTAGCACTATAACCTTTAAAGATTCTTGGTAGAGTTGGGGTCGAAGATGTTATATTTGTAGTGGTTTAATATATAACAGGTTGTGTTAGATATAATTACTGATGTTTGTTTAATCAGTGTTTAAGTAACAGGTACTGTTCAGAGTTTAGTCTGAAGTACTTATCAGAGTTTACATGGAAGCCGGTCAGAGTTTGTTAAAGTCTGACAGGGTGAAAGTGTTGGAACGGATGATTACTGTTCTGCGTTTTACTATATGATTGATTACGAGTTCGAAAAGAAAACTTTACCTTAATCGATACGATTCTGATCCACGTCTTCTACTGAATTCCTTGATTCCCTTCGAGCGAAGTGTGGCCTTCGATCTCCCGAAGTTTCCTCTCCTTAAAGCCTCGAAATCCCAAAACCCTAGCTCCTTGCGGCTGCCCTAGGTTTTAATCTCGAATTATGAAAAACCGAAAAAACGTTTTCAGCCTTTAGGAGAACAAGAATATTTATAGGCTCCAGTAGGGATCATGGACAATTAGGTCGGGCCTCCCAATGACATTCTGGGTCAAGCCCAATGTCATTAAATATTAATTCTATCCACTAACGAATTAATATCTGCACTGCCTTTCCTAATACCGTAATTGCTTTATTATTAAATTCGGCTCCTATATTATTTGCTTATTAAATTCCCCATGTTTAAGATATCGTATGTCCATTAATTAAATTAATTTCTGATAATTAATTTAATTAATATCTTTTTATCCTTGATCATCCACTCAACCTTATAATTATGCAAGAACAAATCTGCCTGCAGGACTAAAGCATAATTATCTTTATGAGCTTTCAAGAGGACATCATCAACCCGAATATTATCAGGACATGGTTTCCTTATGTAATTAATATCCCACTCTGCATGCAATGTCATTGCTCAATACATAATATTGTAATTAACAATTAATTACATCACATATGAATCAAAGCATGTGCATTGCATACAAGTGTCAATCACTACACTTGGATTGAGAACCTAAGCATTAATAATATCATAGAATCTTAGTTCTTCTTTATTGTCAGAATAGAAGAACAATTCTAATATTTCGATCCTGTTCAATATACACAAAGTATACAAGTATTATTTAATAGTCAAGATAAACTATTCCAAATAATACTTCAGTTATTCCAGTGGTTTGTCTAATTCCACTTAAACTGTGAACCCTTTATATTATATATAGACACTGATAATTTAATCTTCTGTTATCCCATTTGATACTAAATTATCCACAATATATAATAAACAGACAATGTAAAAATATGCAATCAAGATTCTCAATAAAATGGACAATGTTTATATACTACTAATGAATAGTTTAGTATAAAACCCAACAATCTCCCACTTATACTCAAGCTATTCTTTGAGTATATCAGTGTTTATTAATATAATCCGCTACCAGTTTAAATAACTATTCCGTGACCAGACATCTGACTCCTATCGCCTCCACGTGTTCTTCAAAAACCTTAGCTGGTAAACTCTTCGTGAAAGGATCAGCACGGTTGTCCTTTGATGCTATATCAGTCACAATAATATCTCCTCGCTTAACGAACTGTCGTATGAGGTGATACTTACGCTCAATGTGTTTTGCTGCCTTATGTTCTCGTGGTTCCTTTGTATTTGCAACAGCACCAGTATTATCACAATAAATTGTGATTTGCCGTGGCAAATTAGGAACTACATTCAAATCCAGCAGGAAATTCCGGAACCATATAGCCTCCTTGGCTGCCTCAGAGGCTGCCACATATTCAGCTTCCATGGTTGAGTCTGCGATGCATTTCTGCTTCACACTCCTCCATATTACAGCTCCACCTCCTAAAGTAAAAACACACCCCGAGGTTGACTTCCTCTTATCCCTATCTGTCTGGAAATCTGAATCGGTATATCCTACAGGAAACATGTCTGAAGCCTTGTAAATTAACATATACTTCTTAGTCCTTCGCAGGTACTTAAGTATCGTTTTTACTGCACTCCAATGCTCCTGACCTGGATTGGACTGATATCTACTGACCATGCCTACGGCAAAGCAAATATCAGGTCTCGTGCATAACATGACATACATTAAGCTTCCACATGCTGAAGCATAAGGAACTGCTTTCATGTTCTCTATCTCCTTAGGTGTTTTAGGACACTGCTCCTTTGATAGAGAGACTCCATTTCTAAAAGGTAAATTACCCTTCTTAGAGTCCTGCATGTTAAAACGAGCCAATACCTCATCAATGTACGGTTCTTGAGATAAAGCCAACGTTCTTTTCTTGCGATCTCTTATAACTTTGATCCCAAGAATGTATGCGGCTTCACCTAAGTCTTTCATTTCAAATTGTTTGAACAACCATGCCTTAATAGATGACAACATCTCTACATTGTTTCCAATGAGCAAAATGTCATCTACATATAGTACTAGAAAAACCACTGCATTTCCTTCACTTTTCCTATACACACATGCTTCGCTTGGAGTCTGATCATAACCATTTGTCTGGACGGCCTGATCAAAACGAATGTTCCACTCCCTGGAAGCTTGTTTCAGTCCATAAATGGACTTCTTAAGCTTACACACTAGATGCTCTTGGCCCTCTTTGATGAATCCCTCTGGTTGCTGCATATGGATGTTTTCATCAAGACTTCCATTTAGGAAAGCTGTCTTGACATCCATTTGCCAAATCTCATAATCGAGATGAGCTGCTATAGATAAAAGAATCCGGATTGACTTAAGCATGACTACCGGAGAAAAGGTTTCCTCATAATCAATTCCTTGTTTCTGAGTATACCCTTTCGCAACAAGTCTTGCTTTCCAGGCTTTCACCTTTTTGTCAGATCCTCTTTTTCTTTTGTAGATCCACTTGCATCCAATGGGTTTTACACCATTGGGTGGTTCCACGAGATCCCAGACTTGATTGGAATACATAGATTCCATCTCAGATTGCATAGCCTTTTGCCAAAGATCTGCATCCTTATCTTGCATTGCTTCTTCGTATGTCCTGGGATCCTCATCATGTTCACCCGAGACTAAGTCCGAAGACTCTCCCAAAAACATGAACCTCTCAGGTTGTTTAACAACCCTCCCACTACGACGAAGCATTGGAGTGGTATTAGTGATAGGTTGTTCATTTACTTGTGGTTGTTCTACTTGTATCGGTGGCATATTAGAATTATCTTGTCCTCCCACTAGTTCTTCTAAAACAACAGTACTCATGGGTTTGTGATTCATTATATAGTCTTCCTCTAAGAATCTAGCATTGGTGCTTACAATGATATCCCGATCCTTAGGACTATAAAACAAATACCCTTTTGTTCCCTTGGGATAACCCACAAACAGCCTTACTTCTGTACGAGAATCTAACTTAGTCACGTTCTTGTTCAGCACATGTGCTGGACAACCCCAAATCCGAATGTGTTTCAAACTAGGTTTGGTACTAGTCCACAATTCTTTTGGAGTTTTTGGAACTGACTTAGAAGGTACCAAGTTTAGAAGATAAGCCGCTGTTTCTAGAGCATGTCCCCAAAACGACTTGGGTAAATTCGAATAACTCATCATCGATCTAACACTCTCTAAAAGAGTCCGGTTCCTTCTTTCTGCTACACCATTCTGCTGAGGTGTGCCAGGTGCAGTCAACTGGGATGAAATCCCATGTTCTGATAAATATTCTCTAAATTCTCCAAGCAGGTATTCGCCCCCACGATCTGATCGTAGTGACTTGATACATTTTCCTGAATGTCGCTTCTCCGCACTTGCTTTGTACTCTTTGAATTTTTCAAAGCACTCAGACTTGCGGTGCAACAGATAAATGTATCCATATCTCGAATAATCATCAATGAAAGTGACAAAATATTCATACCCACCTCTCGCTTGGATATTCATAGGTCCACATAAATCAGTATGAACCAATTCTAACACATCTTTGGCTCTATTTCCTTTTGCCTTAAAAGGTCTACTGGTCATTTTTCCTTCCAAGCAAGATTCACAGACTGGAAATGGCTCCACTGCCAACGAGCCTAAAGGCCCATCTACTACCAATCTTTGAATCCTCCTCAAGTTAATATGACCTAATCTCAAGTGCCAAAGATATGTTTGGTTCAATCCAGAAGGTTCCTTTCTTTTACTAGAGGTAGAAAATGTATTATTAATTTCACTTGGTTGCAGCATTGGTTCTATAGGATCAATAATATATAAATTGTCTTTCAATGTACCAGAACATATAACTCGTTTATTCATCATAATGGAAACATTACGATCCAAACAAACATTATAACCATCCATAGCAAGTTTAGAAACCGAAATTAAATTCCTTCTAAATGAAGGTACATAAAGACAATTATTCAAAACCAAAATCCTATCATAACCAAAAGATAAAGAAATAACTCCAACTGCAACCACTGCTACTTTCGTAGCATCTCCCATGAACACATATATCTCGCCATCTCTAAGCAGCCTGGTTTTCTGGAACCCCTGCATGGAATTACAAACATGATCAGTGGCTCCTGTGTCTACACACCAAGTGCTCGTAGACATAGCCGCTATATATGTTTCCGTAACAAGAGAAAGAGACATACCAGTATTGTTCTTCTTAGAAAGAGGACAATCCTTTTTCCAGTGACCCGACTGCTTGCACTTGAAGCACTTGCCCTTAGGCTTCTTCACTGAATTCTGAACTCCCAATGGTTTCACAACTTTCTGTGTCTGAACCTTCTTCTTCTTCTTTCCTTTCGGCTTTGAAGAAGAAACTTTCTCAGCCACATTTACCTGAACATGCTGCTGAAATAATGATTCCGCTGCCTGAAGCTCTGTCAGAAGTTCCGCAAGACTATACAACTTCTTGTTCATGTTGTAATTCAAGCGAAACGGCTCAAAGCTTTTGGGCAAACTCATAAGTATGATATCGACCTGCGTTTCCGCATCAATATCAGCACCAAGGACCTCTAGTTCATTTATATGAGACATCATCAGAAGAACATGGTCCCTTACAGGTGTTTTTTCAGCCATCTGAGTGTTCATTAGAGACTTCATTGCTACTTGCCTAGCAGCCCTATTCTGATCTCCGAAAAGCTCCTTGAGATTAAAGAGCATATCTGCAGCAGTGGTCATGGCCTGATGCTGATGTTGCAAAACACCCGACATTGCTGCCAGAATGTAACATCGCGACATCTCATCTGCCTTAGTCCACTTCTTAAAATACTCTTTTTCCTCATCCGGAGCATCGGCAGCAGGCTGGTCCGGTTGGGGTTCAACAGTACAAAATTTGAACTCTTCAGCAGTCAACACTATGTCCAAATTGCGTTTCCATTCAATATAGTTAGGTCCGGTAAGTTTGTTATCCTTAAGTATGGTGAAAAGTGGATTAAAGCCCATTCTATCCTGAGAATCATGCATATAACACTTAATCAGAAAATTGCATATATCTTAAAACCTATTGGTTTCCTCTAACAATTAATTAAAATTAATGCACTAATATTTAAATTCCATAAATATCTGGTACGCCATGATGGATGACATATATACCATTTAAATTTAAATATTACTTCGGTCCTACTACTAAATAATACGCCACGTTAGGGTGGACTATATATTATCTTTCATAGCTAAGTGTATACCATTATTTAGATCTTAAGTTGCCTTTAGTCAGACCCATCCGTTCGATGTATCAATGGATAAATCCCAGGTGTTTTCGGTGAAGTCACAGACGGACTCGCTTAAGAACACAACTCCGTAGACAGAAATATCCATTATCAACATCAATCAAGGAATGTCCAACTTTTTTCTCGAATTCTATGAAACTTGGTTTGTCACGATGGGGTGAGCTTACCTTTCAATATTCGTGATTAACTTAAGAAGATTGTCCTAGTAATATCCTTAACACTACCCAGACGTCATAAATCATACGCCACGATGGGTGACATATATCCAATTCATAATCGTCCTAGTGTTAAATTACATACAACCAATAATGGATGACCATGGGATCTAATATCAAATTAATTCCCTCTCCCACTTAGTATTTTACTTTGAGGATTTTTTTATATCTACATGCATCGTCCTATGTTAATTCTTCGAGGTCCACATGTTATCATAATAACAAGACAAAGAACACATAACATAGTAGAACATGGCATGACGATCAACATAATTAAAGCATAACATATAACCCTATGTCCATGTCGTTCTAGCATACTAAGGTTAGTATTGCATGGCATGATAATCACGTAAGGCATATAAAATTGCAATAATTAAAATAAATAGCAGAAATTATGTAAAACATAATAAAACACATCCACTATTATGGCCCCAGAAAATTAGCTTCGAATTCCTTCGTTGAAAATTTCCCGAAATCTTCAGGAGCCCGTTTGGAGGCCTAAACAGCGTCAGAATGGGTCGAAAAATCGGGGAATGGTTCTTTAGATACATTCCAGCCTGTTCGTCTCGTTCTGCCGTTTCCGAAAAGTGCTTATTCGCCCAAATCGGACATCGTATGCAAAATCTGCAGCCAAAACAGCGAAGCTCCCACGAAAACAGTATGGCGCAGCGGAAGAACTCTGTTTCTCGTATCTCCGATGTTTAAACGATTACATACAACATAATACAGCAAAACAAACCTATTCTATTACATACATCTGATCATAATCTTAACTATCACGATAAACCCTCGTGATTTACAACAATCAAACATCCACGATAAACCACGTGGGATCCAATCACATAATCAAATAAAACATGACCATAATAGTGGATTACAACCTGCATCACAAAATCAATACAAGCAACCACCATATACATGCATATATAATTACGACATGGACATCATATCATAAAACGCAGAACTGCATAACCAGGCTCTTGATGCCAATTGTTGGAACGGATGATTACTGTTCTGCGTTTTACTATATGATTGATTACGAGTTCGAAAAGAAAACTTTACCTTAATCGATACGATTCTGATCCACGTCTTCTACTGAATTCCTTGATTCCCTTCGAGCGAAGTGTGGCCTTCGATCTCCCGAAGTTTCCTCTCCTTAAAGCCTCGAAATCCCAAAACCCTAGCTCCTTGCGGCTGCCCTAGGTTTTAATCTCGAATTATGAAAAACCGAAAAAACGTTTTCAGCCTTTAGGAGAACAAGAATATTTATAGGCTCCAGTAGGGATCATGGACAATTAGGTCGGGCCTCCCAATGACATTCTGGGTCAAGCCCAATGTCATTAAATATTAATTCTATCCACTAACGAATTAATATCTGCACTGCCTTTCCTAATACCGTAATTGCTTTATTATTAAATTCGGCTCCTATATTATTTGCTTATTAAATTCCCCATGTTTAAGATATCGTATGTCCATTAATTAAATTAATTTCTGATAATTAATTTAATTAATATCTTTTTATCCTTGATCATCCACTCAACCTTATAATTATGCAAGAACAAATCTGCCTGCAGGACTAAAGCATAATTATCTTTATGAGCTTTCAAGAGGACATCATCAACCCGAATATTATCAGGACATGGTTTCCTTATGTAATTAATATCCCACTCTGCATGCAATGTCATTGCTCAATACATAATATTGTAATTAACAATTAATTACATCACATATGAATCAAAGCATGTGCATTGCATACAAGTGTCAATCACTACACTTGGATTGAGAACCTAAGCATTAATAATATCATAGAATCTTAGTTCTTCTTTATTGTCAGAATAGAAGAACAATTCTAATATTTCGATCCTGTTCAATATACACAAAGTATACAAGTATTATTTAATAGTCAAGATAAACTATTCCAAATAATACTTCAGTTATTCCAGTGGTTTGTCTAATTCCACTTAAACTGTGAACCCTTTATATTATATATAGACACTGATAATTTAATCTTCTGTTATCCCATTTGATACTAAATTATCCACAATATATAATAAACAGACAATGTAAAAATATGCAATCAAGATTCTCAATAAAATGGACAATGTTTATATACTACTAATGAATAGTTTAGTATAAAACCCAACAGAAAGTTGACTTAGCTGTCGGTGCATATCATGAAAATTCTAGAAGCAATATATTCTGAAGTTGGAAAGAAGCAGAATATATTGATACAGCTAAGGAGACTGGACAGAGGACTGAAGCAATTCTAATTGATTACAAATTGTATAGCTAATTTGTAGGAGTATCAATTATAGATTGATTGTAACTGTGTACTATATAAACACAGATAGGTTATCCCTAGAAGGGATGCGATAATTGTTTATTATTCTTGTAACCTAGTAGCTCTTTGTGATTCATTAACATCATAAAGAGAGAAACTGTTAATATAATTACAGTTTTGTTGATTTACAAACTTGTGTTCTTGATTGTTATTCTCATACATACTTGATTATATTGTGTATTCGGCCTAACAATTGGTATCAGAGCCAAGGCTGTTTAATATATACAGTTTTTCGATTCAAACACAGTAATAATCATGTCTGAAGAAAATCAAGCTCCTCCCAAGGTTGAACAGGTTAAACCTAATTCTGTGAGTCGGTATGAAACAATCAGGGTTCCAATTCTCAGGCCAGTGGAGTATCCAATTTGGAAGGTGAAGATGACCATGTTTCTGGAGGCTACAGATCCAGAATATCTTGACAGAATCTATGATGGTCCTCATATGCCGACTAAATTGTCTCCTGTTGTTGATGGTCAAGAACAAAAGACTGTTCCAAAGGAAAAGAAAGATATGACTCCTGAGGACATCTCATCAATTGCAAAAGATGCAAAGGTTAGACATCTTCTCCACAGTGCTTTAGATAATGTTATGTCTAACAGAGTAATTGGTTGCAAAACTGCAAAAGAAATCTGGGATGCTTAGGAAGTCAGGTGTCAAGGAACCACTGCTATAAAGAAGAACAGGAAAACAATACTCACTCAGGAGTATGAGCACTTTGATTCAAGAGCCAATGAAACCTTGACTGAGACATATGACAGATTCTGTAAAATGCTGAATGATTTATCTCTAGTTGATAAAGAATATGATCTTGAAGAATCAAATCTCAAATTTCTCTTATCTTTACCTGAAAGATGGGATTTGAAGACAACAACTATAAGAGATAATTACGAACTTGCTGAAACTGAACTTGATGAGATTTATGGGTTACTGAAAACTCATGAATTGGAAATAGAACAAAGAAACAGAAGATCAAGCAAGAAGACAAAATATGTTGCTCTCAAAGTTGAGGAGAAGCCCATCAAGAAGGAATCATCAAGGAAGAGAGCCAAGGGAAAGGCTTTAGTCATTAAATCTGAAAGTGAGTCATCAAACTCTGATGATGACTCAAACTCTGATGAAGCTTCTGACTCTGAGGATGATGAAGAACAGATGATGCAAATGGTTGCATTGATGGTGAAGACCTTCAAGAAGATGGGATTCAAGAACTTCAAGAAAGGAAAGAGATTCTCAAGGAAAGATTCAAACTCTGAAAGGAAAAGTTTTAGAAAGTCTAATGGAAGGGAGACCAAGTCTGGCAAGAAGGATAAATCTGAAATCTAGTGCTACAAGTGTAAGGAGATGGGTCACTATGCCCCAGAGTGCAAGAAAGGCAAATCTGAGAAAGCACTCATCTCTAAAGGCAAAGACTGGGCAGATACTTCAGACTCTGATGATGGAGTAAATTATGCTCTTATGGCAACTGTCAAAGATGAGACTGAGTCATCTGAAAATAAGGTACCCCTAACTACTTATGCTTATGATACTGATAATATATCTGAATTAAGAGTATATCTGAAAAGCGTACATGTTAGTTATAGGGATCAGACTTTAGAGAATGAGAGAATTAAATCTGAGAATCTTAGCCTTAAAGATAGAAACAAGTTTCTTGAAGGAGAACTTGAAAATATGAAGATGATTCAAAAAGAAAGAGATGATGCTGTTTATGTTGAACAGGAGTTGCTCAAAAGATATAGGCAACTAGAATCTGATCTAGAAAAAGAAAGAAAAATAATCAAGACTTGGACAAACTCTGGAAGAGACACTCATCAAGTGTTTCAGACAGATTCTGTAGGTTTAGGCTATTGTGAAAATGATGAACTTAGGTTTAAAGACAAGGTTAAGGTTAAACCATAACTTAAACCTGTGAAATTTGTTCCAGAGTCCACTAAGTTAAAATCTGTTGTAGTAAGAGAAGCTGATATGGAATCAGATGAAACCTGTGAAAGACAGGAAAATATTATAACAGAAAATCTTATGGAAACAGAAGCTGTTAGAAAGCCAGTAAAAACTTGTGAAAAACAGGTTAATGTTGGCTTGATGACAGGAAAACAGTTCAATCATAAGCTCAAAGAGGTAAAGTCTGCCATGAAACCAAAAGGGTCCAAGAAAAATAGGAATGGAAAGATAGGCATAAATAAAAGAAATAATTATTTGCCTACTGCTGCTGCTCCAAGGAAAACATGTTATAATTGTGGTAGTTCTAACCATCTTGCTAGATTTTGCAATAAGAACAAAGATATTAACTCTTTACCTTCTACATCAGGAGTAAAGAATGATTATGTAAGGGTTAAACCACAGACTTTATGCACACATTGTGGGAGCACTTGGCATTCTATTTATACTTGTAAGAGTTATCATGCTATTTATCATAACTATTATGAGCTAAAACCCAACTTAAAATGGGTTAGGGCAAACTCTGCAAGTGTAAAGTCTGACAATGTTAGTTTAAACTATGTTGATAGTGATTCCGCTGCAAAAGCTAACACTGTTAAGAAAGACAAAGGATCCAAGCAAGTCTGGGTCCTTAAAACTAACACTTAGTGTTTGTTTGTGATTACAGGGCATAAAAGAGAGCACCCTTATCTTGGACAGTGGATGCTCAGGACACATGACTGGAAATAAAGCCCTGCTATCAGATTTTGAGGAGAAGGCTGGCCCAAAGGTTTCCTATGGAGATGGCAACATAGGACGTACTATGTGATATGGCAATATCAATCTTGGAAGTGTCATCATCACTAATGTAGCTCTAGTCTCAGGACTCAAGCATAATCTGCTATCTGTGAGTCAAATCTGTGACAGAGGAAACCATGTAGATTTTCATACTGAACACTGTGAAGTAATCAGTAAATCTACTGGAAAAGTTGTTCTAGTTGGACACAGGCGCAGCAACATTTATGAAGCAAGTTTGGTAACAAACTCTGATGGAAAAACAGTGTGTCTGACTGCAAGAATGTCAAATGAAGAGAGTTGGAATTGGCATAAGAAGCTCTCTCATCTCAATTTGAACAACATCAATGAGCTAATAAGAAAGGATCTTGTAAGGGGACTTCCAAAATCAATACTCAGTCTAGATGGCCTATGTGATTCTTGTCAAAAGGCTAAGCAAAGGAAGTCATCTTTCAAGAGCAAATCTGAATCTTCAGTAGTGGAACCTTATCATCTTCTACATGTTGATCTCTTTGGACCAGTGAATGTGATGTCTATGGGCAGAAAGAAATATGCTCTAGTAATTGTTGATGAATATACTAGATATACATGGGTGTATTTCTTATCAAAGAAGGATGAAACTGCTCAAACTCTGATGGATCATGTAAATCTACTGGACAAAGGATCACAGTACAAAGTCAAAATAATAAGGAGTGATAATGGAACTGAATTCAGAAACTCAATCATGGAAGCTTTCTGCAAGGAAAGAGGAGTGAAACAAGAATTTTCTGCACCTGGAACTCCACAGCAAAATGGTGTAGTTGAAAGAAAGAACAAAACTTTAATTGAAGCAGCCAGAACAATGCTTGATGAAGCAAAGTTACCAACCTATTTCTGGGCAGAAGCTGTTCAAACTGCTTGTTTTACTCAGAATGCTACACTGATCAACAAGCATGGGAAAACACCATATGAGATGGTGAAAAATAAGAAGCCAAATTTGAAATATTTTCATATATTTGGATGCAAATGCTTTGTGTTGAAGACTCATCCTGAACAGTTGACCAAGTTCGAGTTAAAAGCTGATGAACGAATTTTTGTTGGCTATCCATTGTCAACAAAAGCGTTCAGAGTATACAATCTGAGAACAAAGGTGATCATGGAGTCTATACATGTGTCATTTGATGACAAGAAAATAACTGGACTTGATGACCTAGATAAATATAATCAACTGCGCTTTGAAAATGAAGATTTATTCTCTGATGATGCAAACTCTGATAAAGCGGTTCTGACAAACTCTGACGAAGCATACTCTGAACCTCTACTGGTAAATACTGGAGAAACTGGAAATTCTCAAATTGAACAAAATAGAGAACCAGTTGAGGGGGAGCGTGAAGAAGCTCAACAAGACACAGCAAGTGAGTCAGTTGAGGAAACTGATTCAAACACTGACAGTTCAAACTCTGAGCCATCCAATTCAGGGGAAGCCTTAGATGCTGCAGAAAGTCAACATATGAATCAGGAGAGCATGGATCAAGGGGGAGGATTCAATAATGATGCAAGAAACCACTTACCAACAGCAAGAAAGTGGACACAGGCACATACACCTGATCTTATAATTGGAGATCCTGAAGCTAGTGTAAGAACTAGAAGTGCTACTACAAATGAATGCCTGTATCATGCTTTCTTGTCTCAAACAGAACCAAAGAAAGTGGAAGAAGCTCTTCAAGATGCTAACTGGATAACAGCAATGCAAGAAGAGCTAAATGAATTTGAAAGAAATGAAGTCTGGACACTTGTACCCAGACCAAAGAATAGATCAATTGTAGGTACAAAGTGGGTTTTCAGAAACAAGACTGACAGTGAAGGTGTAATTACAAGAAACAAGGCTAGACTTGTGGCTAAAGGTTATTCACAACAGGAAGGAATTGACTATGATGAAACCTTTGCTCCAGTTGCAAGATTGGAGGCCATAAGAATTTTTCTGGCCTATGCTGCACACAAGAAGTTTAAAGTCTTTCAGATGGATGTGAAAAGTGCTTTTCTCAATGGGAAGCTTGAAGAAGAAGTGTTTGTTGAACAACCACCAGGATTTGTAGATTCCAAGCATCCAGATTATGTCTACAGGCTTGACAAGGCATTATATGGACTAAAGCAAGCACCAAGAGCATGGTATGAAACTCTTGCTCAATTTCTTTTAGAAAGTGGGTTCACAAGAGGTACAATTGATAAAACTTTGTTTTATTTTAATTCTGGTGATGATTTGCTTTTAGTTCAAATTTATGTAGATGATATTATTTTTGGATCTACTAATGATAAACTTTGCAAGAAGTTTGCAAAGCTGATGCAGTCCAGGTACCAAATGAGCATGATGGGAGAGCTTAGTTATTTTCTAGGCTTACAGGTCAAGCAAACAGATGATGGGATTTTTATCAATCAAGCAAAGTATACCAGAAATCTTCTAAAGAAATTTGGTATGCTTGATAGTTCATCTGCTCCAACTCCCATGGCTACAGCAACAAAGCTAGACAAAGACACAGGTGCTACAGTGGATATGACAACCTATAGAGGCATGATAGGGTCTCTTCTGTATCTCACAACAAGTAGACCTGATATCATGTATGCCACATTTCTTTGTGCAAGATTTCAAGCAGATCCCAGAGAGCCTCATCTAACAGCTGTAAAAAGGATTTTCAAATATCTCAAAGGAACCATAACCTTGGGCTTGTGGTATCCTAGAGAATCAGAGTTTAAGCTAATTGGTTACTCTGATGCAGATTTTGCAGGATGTAAGATAGACAGAAAAAGTACAAGTGGCAGCTGTCAATTCTTAGGTGACAGATTGGTTTCTTGGTATAGCAAGAAACAGAAGTCAATCTCCACATCCACTGCAGAAGCAGAGTATATAGCTGCTGGTAGCTGTTGTGCACAGATTTTATGGATGAAGAATCAGTTGCTGGATTATGGGTTAAGGTACTCTAAAATACCTATTTACTGTGATAACCAAAGTGCTATTGCTATGACAGGTAACCCAGTACAGCATTCCATGACCAAGCACATCAGCATAAGGTATCATTTTATCAGGGAACATGTGGAGGAAGGAAACATTGAGCTTCATTTTGTGTCTAAAGACCAACAACTTGCAGATATCTTCACCAAACCTTTGAGTGAAGCTACTTTTACAAGATTGGTAAATGAACTTGGAATGATCTCTGGTTTTGATTAGAGATACGGGTTAGACTCAAAAACTATAAATGTTTGATTTTTATGCTCATGATTCTTTGCATGTATTAACTGTTATGAGTACCAGTGTCATAAACTCTGAAAGTAAACTCTGATGCTAAACTCTGTTAGTCATAAAGTGTTGGTCATACTCTGATAGTTATAGTCTAATGCTATACTCTGATTGTAATTTTGTCTGAAACATATGGACCAATGAAGAAATTTGTATGAAGCATAATTCTCAGTAAGTAATTATGAATCCTTAAGAGTTGTATAGATTCTGATCTCAAATATGTGCAGAAAGTTAACACAGCATGATACTGTCTCTATATTTCGAGCATCTCTTAGTTTATTAATCCTATACACTGAATCTGTATTAGCTGTTTGCACTTTCTCTCATAAATTAATTGTATTAACTGATGAAAAGTCTAAACTCTGCTAATTAATAGCAAATATTTCACCCTCATAACAAAAGATGCCAAAAAGAGCACAAATTCCTTTGAGATCATGTTGTGCCTAGGAAGATCCAGGAACTTATTGTATGAAATAAGGGCTAAAATCTTTGATTTTTGGTGACTAGTGCCAACCACTGATTACTGGAAAAATTAAAAAAAAAACTAATAAATAAATAAATATATATATATATATATATATATATATATATATATATATATATATATATATATATATATATATATATATATATATATAAAGGGGGTGAAGAATAAAAGATATATCCAAATGAAAGGATATCAAAATACAGAGTTTAGATATAAAAATCAGATTTTCTGTTAGATGAGAGTTTGAGCAATCAGTTTTTACTGTTTTAGTTTGTGGATTTTATGCACTTTGAGATGATCTAAATATTGATTTCGGTAAACTCTGCTATAGCACACACAATTATTCACTCCTGTACAGTTTGAGAAAAGAGTTTATTGACAAAGAAGGACAAATGGTAAACACTGATGTATTGTGTGAAATACGCCGAGGTAATTTTGTTTTAATCTCTGATGGTTAAAATGATCTCTTTGTTTCAGACATTTTATAATTTTGAGATTAGACATTTGTTTAGAAATTTGAAAGAATATGATTACAAACGGTTCATATTTGTATTAAACAGAGGAGAGAGAAGTTGAGTGTTTTGAAAAGTGTGAAAAGCGGTAATTATGGCTATTTTTACTGCGCGTGTGTATTGGAAGTAGTTACATACAGCTGTCAGCGTATGTATGTTGGACATCTGTCCCACTCACACATTTTTCAAAGACGCTTGATGTGTGTAGTAATGATTAAAACGATTCAGTTTTAATTTTCACAGTCATTATTTAAACTTACTACACATAAACGGTTCATTCTTTTACACACTTCATTTTTTACTCACAAACACTGTCTCAAACACTTTCACTGCATCCATTCTACACTTTTCTCTGTCTCATTTCTTGCTTTCTTCTAAACATCTCTAATGGCTACAACAATGTTTACTGCTTCTGGGTTAGAATTTGTCCCAAACAACTATTCTGCTCCTTTGGCAAATGAGAACGCACCGGAGGCGTTTCATTTGATTCAGGATTTCTTGTCAAACTCTGATGTTGGTACTGCTCTCACCGCACCATTGAAGCTGTCTGCATCTCAAATCAGGACTCTTTGGCAGACAGGTACTTATGATAATGGAGGAGAGTCTGGGTCTCCGTCTATTATCTTTGAATTTCAAGGAGAAGAGTCTATAGTTACTCCAACTACTGTTCGTGATGCTTTGGGTCTTGAGGATTTCAATGCTTTCACAATCTCTATTGGTGATTTTGAGTTGGTGAGAATGATGAGAGAAATAGGTTACTCTGGACCATTGACAAAGATTGGTCAACTAAAAAGGACGTTTTTGCGCAAGGAATGGAGTTTCTTTTTCGACTGCATCACCAGGGCTTTTGGAAAGAAGTGCACGAATTGGGATGCAATTCCCACTGATAGTCTGCAAATCGGGTATTCTCTTCTTTATGGAGGTGATTTTGATGTTGATAGGCTCGTTTTAACTAATATTGGTGAGAAAATGCTAGAGAATAGGAATGTTGTTTATTTCTCTAGATTTTGTCAATTGTTATTCAACTTTTGCTGTCCTGATGTTGAGATCTTAGAGGATGATGTCATTCTCTCGTTTAAATTGCATAAACGCATATTCTTTGATCTCACTAATAAAGATAACAAGAAAGGAGATGTTGGTGTTTTAATGTTGCCTGAGTCTGTGCAACAATTTCTGGTCAATTCCCAACAACAACAACTCCTTGCCAATGCTGAAGCTGGACCTTCTGTGTCTCAATCACAGAGGTCAAAGAAGTCTAAATTGAGGGCTGTTAAATTTGCTAGAGTGAAGCCATCAACTGCTGAAGCTGGGATATCAAACACTGATGATATGCCTCAGAAGAAAAAGTTAAAGAAAAGAAGGGCCAACAGGTCAAAGACTGATGCTGTTGATGAGGAGAGTGAAACTGATGATGAAACTCTTCATCAGAGGAAAAGAAGATTGGTAGCAGCACATTTATTTGGTGCTGAAAATGTTTCCTCAAAGGTTGTTGAAGCTCCTGAAGTTGAGTCTCAGGAGGATGAAGCTGTCAATGTGGACAGAGTGTCTATAGAAGCTCCTACATCAAAGGCTGATGATGTAGCTGAGGAAGCTGCTGATTATTCTGACAGCAGAGTTTTTGAACATGAAGCTGAGGGAATGGATTTCATTGTTGATGAAGATATTCAAGTTGCACATCCTAGTATCAGTATTTGTGATACTGAGGATGTGGCAGCTGATCAAGCCACCTTAGTGATTGAAGACTCTGTGGGTTCTCACACAGAGGTTCTTTCAGTAAATAATGCTAATTCTGAACAAGGTGAGGAAGTTGATCAGAGTTTGGAGGATGTAGCAGAGAATGTACAAGAGGCTGCTGACAAGCTAATCTCTGAGGATATTATTCTTGAAGCTCTACAACAATCTGTTGTTGAGGTTGTAACAAAAGAAACAGAGTTAATGCAAACTGCAAACTCTGAGATTCCAGAACCTGTTGCAGAGAAAGTTATTGATGAAGCTGCACAGAGTAATTTTGAAACTACTGCTGAGAATGTTCCTGCAGAGAATACAGCAGAGAATGATAATGATGATGATAGTTCTGCTCATTCACAAGAGGAGTTATCTGATATTCGAGTAAACTCTGATGAGGAAAGAGAGGTCAATCGAGCCACTGCTGAGCATTTTCAGGATATGTACTACAAAAGATGGGCAGCTGCAGATTGTATCTTTTCTGCACAGAGGGCTGCTGATTTTCTTAATGATTCTGTGAAGCAGATTTCAAACTCTGATGTTCTTACCAGTTTAAAAGCAACTGTTGTTCAAGTCAAATCTCTTAATAATAGATTTGATGAGAATCAACAGATGGTCACAAATCTTAGGAATGAAGTTGGTCTAAGGGATCTTACATTAAAGACTGATAGGTCTTATTATTCGGCCATGTTCAAGCAGCAAGCCAAGGATTCTGATGACATTAAGAAGAGGCTTGGGAAAGTTGAGGAGAATCAGACTGCAATGTCTGCTCAATTGAATTTTATTTCTACTGCTATCGAATTGCTGACATCAATATTACTTTCTGATGATGTCAAAAAGGGGGAGAGTGTACCAAATGACAAATGCAAAGACACTCAATCTCTGAGACGGAGGGATGATTCTGCTGATGGTGGAAGCAAGGAAAGTGAGAGGAAGCAAATTTCTGAGCAAGGGCTAAGAAGATCAAGATTAAATTCTGACAGGTTGAGAAACTCTGGTAAAGGAATCTCAAACTCTGCCAGTGGTTCGAGACTTAAGAGTTTAATTATTTCAGCGAATCCATCTACTGATGAAGAAATTGCTACAAAAATATTTCTAGAAGAACATGGAAATGAAGCTACAGTTGAAGACATGGAAGCTGAAATGCTGAGTCTTGCTGAAGAGCGTGAGAAGAAATTGAAGGATGGTACTTACAAAAAGAAAGCTGTCAAGGTTCCTAGAAGGAAAGAAAAGGGTATTTTCATCAAGGAAATTTCTCAACAGAGTATACAAGACTCAAGGAAGCCTATGATAGCAAAGAATGATAAAGGCAAGGGTAAACTGGTAGAAGAAGGACAGTTACCTATGAAGAATTTTTCAACCTCTGACAAAGCTCAAGTTGAAGTTTTTGAAGCTAGATCAACCTCTGACGCTGCTCAAGTTGATGTTTCTACTAAAATTGTGACAACCTCTGACAAGGCTCAAGTTGTACAAACTCAACTAGCACCTCAACTCCAAAGTACTTTTAGAAGACCTGTACTCTCTGAAACTCTGACACTTCAACCTGTGGACTTTTCTCAAACCAGGACTGTACTTGGAAAAGAATCTTTTGATAAGTCTGGTTTAGGTTCACATAGGGAGAAGAGAATAAACAATAGACCTGGAGATCAATCATCACTGGCAGTATCTGGTATTATTACTCAAGAGAGTCTTGATATGCTAGAATCTGTTCAGATGATATTTCATAAAGTATTAAAGAAAGAGTTTTTGCTGTATTTCATGGCTGATGGAAGAGTTTACAAGGTTGCAGAGTCTGACATCAATCTCAAATCTTATGAAGAATTGGAGTATGTTCTATATTTGTTAAAAGTCAAGAATAGAAGTACTCATGATGCTGCTTTAGTTATTAGAGAAAGGATGCTTAGATCAAAGATAATGCTTGGAGGAGGAGTCTCGAGTGCATATATTCCTAAGTACAGAGATGCTTATGGAAAAATTGTGGAGATGAAGAGGAATAGTGCTAGGTTCAGGACTGCACTGGAAATGAAAGTTCTAGAATTTAATCTAGAGTATGACAAGCCTTTCTATATAAAACTTGGAAATGAAATGAGGAAAAACAATATCTATTCTCTGAGAGCTGCCATATATCAAACTGGTGAAGGAGATCCAGAGCTTAAGGAGCTGAAGGAAAATATGATTGCTGAACTGGAAAGAGCTGAGAGAAGATTACTTACAGACTATCTCAGGACAGTGCCTGATATTCAAGAAATCAAATAAAGTCTGACTGTAAGTTTTTAAAGTTTTCTGTTCTAAGTTAAAATTAAACTCTGTTATGATTAAACACTGCATTTGTTATATGTTTTGACATCATCAATTATCTTTTTAACTTGTACATTTTTATTATGCACAAGTTGGGGGAGATTGTTAGATATAATTACTGATGTTTGTTTAATCAGTGTTTAAGTAACAGGTACTATTCAGAGTTTAGTCTGAAGTACTTATCAGAGTTTACATGGAAGCTGGTCAGAGTTTGTTAAAGTCTGACAGGGTGAAAGTTGACTTAGCTGTCGGTGCATATCATGAAGATTCTAGAAGCAATATATTCTGAAGTTGGAAAGAAGCAGAATATATTGATACAGCTAAGGAGACTGGACAGAGGACTGAAGCAATTCTAATTGATTACAAATTGTATAGCTAATTTGTAGGAGTATCAATTAGAGATTGATTGTAAATGTGTACTATATAAACACAGATAGGTTATCCCTAGAAGGGATGCGATAATTGTTTATTATTCTTGTAACCTAGTAGCTCTTTGTGATTCATTAACATCATAAAGAGAGAAACTGTTAATATAATTACAGTTTTGTTGATTTACAAACTTGTGTTCTTGATTGTTATTCTCATACATACTTGATTATATTGTGTATTCGGCCTAACAGGTTGTTTTAAATTGAGATTTCCGCGTGACGACCAAATTCCCTGACCCCGGATTTGGGGGCGTCACACTGAGCAAGGCGTTTATCAATCAGTTTGTTAGTGGAAGGGTGCATGAGAAGAGTTCTGCATCTCTTGGGAATCCAGCAAGGAAAGAATGAATCCTTGAGGGAATACATAAATCGATTCACTAGGGAGGCTCTGAAAGTCCCGGACTTGGAGGACAAAGTAGCTATGATAGCCCTGCAACAAGGAAGCACTGATGATCACTTCAAGAGATCCTTGGCAAAACATCCACCCGAAAGCATGTTGAAGCTTCAAGATAGAGCCGGAAAGTATATCAAGGTCGAGGAAAGCATGAAGAAATACGAACCCACTGTTGAGGGAAGTAAAAACGGAATAAAGAGAAAGGAGACTGAAGAGTATGACGCTGGGGACAAATATCCCAGAACATCGAAGGATTCTGACTCTCCACATAAAAAGAACAACTTTGGACCCAGGTTCAATGAGTATGCAAGGTTGAACACCTCAAGAAGTCAAATTCTGAAGGATATTGAGAAGGAAGAAGATCTTCGATGGCCAAAGCCACTAAGATCCGACTTGGAGAAATGAAGCAAGAATCAATTCTGTCGTTTCCATAAATAAGTTGGTCATGACACCGACGATTGTAGACAATTGAAGGACGAAATTGAATTCTTGATCCGAAGGGGAAAACTAGATAAGTTCACCAAGGATGGGAATCGAGGAAACCAAAGAGGAAACTATGAGAAGAAAGACTATGATAGAAAGGATAATGATCAAGATCGTAATCCTAGACCCCGAGGTCCAGTTATCAAACATGATATTTGGAGGACCGACTACGGCTGGCTCTTCCAGGAATTCACGAAAAGCTTATGCTAGAGAGGTAATGACTGTTGTTGGAGAAGTACCGAAGCGTGCCTAAACAGAAGTTGCCAGTAGCTTTGATGATTCTGACCTAGAAGGGGTAAAATTTCCTCATGATGATCCATTGGTCATCACACCTATGATAGGCAATTCTGAAACCAAGAGAGTTCTGGTTGACTATGGAGCTTCTGTGGATATCTTATTCCACGATGCTTTCATCAAGATGGGATATACTGACTCACAATTGACACCCTCAAACATGCCTATCTACGGATTCAATGGAGTCGAATCAAAGGTTGAAGGCACAGTCCAGCTCCCCATGACTATAGGGCACGGCTCGAAGACAACGACTCAAATGCTGAACTTCTTGGTTATAAAGGCAACCTCTACTTATAATGCAATCCTTGGAAGGACTAGCCTTCATGCTTTAAGGTTTTTGCCTCAACATACCACTTGAAAATAAAGTTTCCTACAAGGAACGGGGTTGGTGAAGAGCAAGGAGATCAGAAAATGGCTAGAAGTTTCTATGTAGCCGCACTAAGACCTGATGGAGTCAGGGGGCAGGTTCTCCCAATTGAGGACATGGATTCAAGGGATGATGAAGATAGAAGGGGAAAGACAACTGAGGATTTGATCCATATCCCCTTAGTTCCAGGAGAACCAGATAAATTCACTTACATTGGAGCACTGTTGCCTACACCCTGGAAGGGAAAGATTATATCTTTCCTCCAAGAGAATGAAGATGTTTTTGCTTGGATAGCAGCTTATATGTCAGGGATTGATCCCCAATTGATAACTCACAAGTTGAACGTAGATCCCGAAAGGAATACGGTGAAACAAAAGAAGAGGAACTTTAATCCAGAAAGGCAAGAGGCCATAAATCAAGAGGTAGATAAGCTCTTGGAAGCATGAATCATTGAAGAGATTCAATTCCCTGAATGGTTGGCTAACCTGGTTATGGTCAAGAAAGCCAATGGAAAGTGGAGAATGTGCGTAGACTTTACGGACTTGAACGATGAATGTCCTAAGGACTATTTTCCCCTACCAAGGATCGACACTTTAATAGATGTCACTGCAGGGCACGAAATGCTAAGCTTCATGGATGACTTCAGCGGATACAACCAAATCAAGATGCATAAGGATGACATTCACAAGGTATCATTCATTACTAATTTTGGTGTTTACTGCTACTTAGTTATGGACTTTGGACTCAAGAATGCAGGTGCCACATACCAAAGGTTAGTGAACAAAATTTTCAAACATCTCATTGGCAAGACCATGGAGGTTTACGTGGATGACATGTTAGTCAAAAGCCTCGATAAGGCCGATCATATAGAGCACCTCCGAGAAGCATTTGAAGTGCTGAGACACCATAAAATGATGTTGAATCCTGCCAAGTGCGCCTTTGGCGTAGGGTCAGACAAGTTTTTGGGTCTGATGGTCTCTAAACGAGGAATTGAAGCCAACCTCGACAAAATTAAAGCAATTTATGGATATGGAACCACCGCACTCTGTTAAAAAAGTTAAAATATTAATATTTAAATTATTTAAAAAAATCAAAATTGTTGATCTAAATGAGGCTAAATATTTGAGAAATTATCAAAAATACTATTTTTTCTAAGTTTTTTTTTGCAATTTTACGGTCTGCAACTACTTTCAACCATCTACAACTGCAACCAAAATCAACCACATATGCAACCAAAAATACGGTCTGCAACCAACGCAATCAGATGTAACCGGATGCAACAAGAAGCAACTTTTAAAAAAAATGATTGAAAAACAGCTGAGAATTCAAAAAAATTGTTAATAAGATGTTTGGTAAGCTTGTGGTCTTGATTAAGTCGTTCCCCTGGGTTCACTAGTTAACCTTTGGGGTTCAATGTTGGGTTTTAGAAATATTAAGAATGAAGAATAATTTGTATACTGACTTAAACAACCCTAAACCCTAGACTCTAAAACCTAACATACCCTAATTTTAGGGTTGTTTACAACCCTAAAAACCCTAAAATCAGGATGCTGGAAAAAATCATTTTTGAATAAAAAGTTGCATATGTGGTTGATTTTGGTTGTAGTCGCAGATATGATTGAAAGTAGTTGCAGACCGCATTTTTGCAAAAAATTCAAAAAATTGGTATTTTTGCAAATATTTTGATATTTTCGCAAAAAATTTAAAAAACACATAGTATTTTTGTAATTTTTTTTTTGAGTTGGGTTATTTATGAAAAAACCCTAAATATTTTGGAAGGCATCCGGTCAATTCTGATTTTAGAAAAAAGCTAGCCCGATTGGATTTCAAAACCGAATCCGTCTCTTTTTGTGTATCTTCAGTAATCCGTCAATAGATCAATACGCGGTAGGTTTTTGAAATAAATAATTTATAAATGAAAAAACGAAGAATGTAAAAGGTGATAAATTATAAAATTAGACATAAAAAATTCCAATTCTGTATTTAGATTTGAACATAATAAAAAGTGAGTGTATGAAAACAAAAGGGCACAAAGTTTAATTACAATTTAGTAGTAGTAATTATTACAAGTTGACATTGAGAAGCAAATTTGAGCACCCTAACCACAAATTGTTGATGAGGGGTTTAACTCCGGTTTCATAACAAATGATAGATTGAATGCGTAGCCTCTACAAAATGGATAGCAGTACAACACCACTATATAATCAGGCTTCATTTTAAATTTCATTTTCGCTTCTAAATGCAACTCAGTTATGTATCAGAAAATTGATAATCCTGTCAACCAACGATTTATATGTTCATTCTCAAGTAACCATATAAGTTATCAGGAAAATTAAAATTACTGGGATTCCCATGCCTAAGCTGTTACACAACACAAGATTTAAATAGCTAAGAGAACAACATTTTCCAGACTCTAGCTAGAACCAACTCTTTAATGAAATATTTTCAGATAACATAATAATAAGTCCATAATCATATCTGTCACTACATATGATGTTCTACAGCACCAATCCCCTTGATTAGTGAGGAGGATTTCTTTTTCGATAATTCACACAACAAGATCATTCTGAATCAACCACAATTGAGCCTCTTTCATACTTGTTAGGTCCTTGTTTACAAATTACCAACACCAACACCAATTTTAACTTCAACTGTGATGGAAGGCGTTCAAAGTCAAGACTTCAACTTCAGATTGAAGATATACAAAACTCTACTAGCATGAATGGTTTAGTGAATGCTGCTTTCCACAAACAACAATTACCAATTCAGAAGAAGTTGTTAATAGCATATCAAACAAGCAACTTAGAGAGGAGTCAAAGTTAGTTACAATAGTCAAAGTTTGTTAGAGGTAATCTTTGTATAAGTAGACAAGTTGTATCATTTCATCATTAAGAAAAACAATCAACACTTTCTCTTTCAAATCTTTCGATCACATCTCTATCTCTCAGCATCGATTCTCTGTTTGTGATGGTGCTTCACACCGTACACTGATTATTTTAGTCTATATGGTATCAGAGCTTAATGAAAGAGACAAATCAAGGTTGAAATCTTCAAACAGAATTCTTGTTTTCGATACTTTCAGAACGTTTCTGTATACAATTACAGGTTCTTTTACTTGATTTCCGTGGTTTTACTCTATGTTTTATGTCAGATTGATTGTAGTTACGATTGATTGATCGTCTTGTTTGATCGTCTGTTTGCGATTGCTTTTCGATTGAAATTTGGATTGATTGTTGATTAGTTTTGGTTGTTGATCTGTTAAGATCTATAAGAATTGATTGTTGCTATTAGAGAATTGTTAATTTTGAGAATAATCTGGAAAAATGCGTCGTCATTCATATGTTCATGCTGTAACGGGAGATGTTCGTACCAATAATACTGTGAATACTTCAGCTAATCTTAATGAAAGAGATAGTGTTCCTGAAGAAGTTTCAGTTGAATCGAATTTGCATCCATTATTTCTCCAAAATATCGATCATCCAGGGCTCATTCTTATCTCTAAGAAACTAACTGGAACTGAAAACTTTGGGCCATGGAAGCGTTCGATCACTATTGCGTTATCTGCGAAAAATAAGCTAGGTATTGTTGAAGGTACTTGTGTTCGTCCTGCTGACAATTCTGTGATACAAGCTCAGTGGGATAGAGTCAATGATATGGTTATTAGTTGGATCATGAACACTGTTTCAGATGAAATCAGCAATGGAATGGATTTTGTTACTTCTGCACATGATATGTGGAATGAATTACATGATCAATTTTCGAGTGTAAATGGTCATAGAGTATATCAAGTCCTGAAGGAGATACATTCTTTAGAGCAGGGTGATAAATCTGTGGAGCTTTATTATCATAAGTTGAAGAATCTTTGGGATGAATATTCGGCTTTAGAGTCAGTTATAGCTTGTAAATGTGGCTGTACATGTGGTTCTTCTAAACTTCACGAGGAACGTGAGCAACGAAAGAAATTGTTGTTGTTTCTTCTGGGTTTGAATGACAGTTTTTCTGTGGCACGAGGTCAAATCTTGATGATGTCCCCATTGCCAGCAATTTCTCAAGCCTTTTCCCTTATTAAACAAGATGAAAAACAAAAACAGGGTAGTCATTTACCTGCTTCTTTTCTTGGTAATGTTGGGACTAAGAATTCTGGTGTTCAAGCTTCTGGTGTGTTTACTGGATCCAAACCTACTCCTGGAAATCGTGGTAACCAGTCTTCAAAACCTATTCTCAAATGTACCTACTGCAATAAGGAAGGTCATACTAGAGAATTTTGCTATAAACTTGTGGGTTATCCTGATAAGAAAAAGAAGCATTCTGGAAACAATGGATTCAGACCTCTTCCTTCTACTGTTCCTACTGGAACTGGAAATTCTGGAAATTCTGGAAATTCTGTTCATGCTGCTGCTAACAGTGTTAGTACTCTTTCAGACAACAATCGTAACAATGCTAATGTAACTACTGGTGTTTCTCTGGAGCAATTACAGAACCAGGTTTCTCAAATGAATCAGCTCATGCTTTCAATGATGAACAAGAAGGGTAAAGGAAATTTTTCTTCTCCTGAGGATCAGGTGCATTCCATGGCAGGTATGGCAGCTTGTTTTCATTCTTCTGGATCTGTTATAACTCCCCATACGTCCTGGATCATTGACACTGGTGCAACACACCATATGTGTTGTAACAAAAACCTTTTTACCCATCTTAAGCCTTTATCTACTCCTTTCAATGTTGTTTTACCAACTAAACAAATCATTTCTATTCACCACACAGGTGATATTCAATTGACTTCGAATTTATTCTTAAAAAATGTATTGTTTGCTCCTGAGTTTACTTGTAATCTTTTATCCATTTCCAAGTTGACAGAGTTTAATCAGTGTTCTGTCACTTTTTCCTCTACATCCTGTGTTTTTCACGGCCAGACTCCACAGAGAGTTCTAGCTATTGGTGAACAGTTTGCTGGTCTCTATTACATCTTTCATTCACCTCCTGGTACTTCTCAGCAAATTCCAGCAAATCCAAATCCTGTACTTGCTTCTGTACATACTTTGTTGTCTTCTGCTACTTCTGATGTTAAACTCTGGCATCTTAAACTAGGGCATCCTTCTAATGCTGTAATTAGGCATATAGATTTTATAAACCAGAAAACATTATCTGGTACTGTATCTTGTCCAATTTGTCCTATGTCCAAACAATGTAAGCTGTCTTTTCCAAAACATAGCTCTTCTCGTGCTTCTAAGATTTTTGAGCTTATTCACATGGATGTTTGGGGCCCTTATCAAACTTCTACTTTTACTGGTGCTAAATATTTCCTTACTTTAGTCGATGATTTTTCTAGGGCAACTTGGGTTTTCCTCATGCCTACTAAACAACATGTATTTTCCATTTTTAAAACTTTTCTTGCTTATGTTCTTACTCAGTTTAATGATTCTGTTAAGGCCATTCGCACTGATCATGGTGGTGAATTTGTCAATTCTTCTTTGCATTCTCTTTTAAATTCCCATGGCATCCTTCATCAATTTTCTTGTCCTTATACACCACAACAAAACTCGAGGGTAGAACGTAAGCATAGACATCTACTTGAAATGGCACGAGCTTTACGTTTTCAATCAGGTTTGCCTATTAAGTTTTGGGGGGAATGCATTCTTACAGCAACTTATCTCATCAATAGATTGCCTACACCTATTCTTGTCTATAAAACTCCTTTTGAGCTTTTACACAATAATCCTCCGGACTATTCTCAACTACGGGCTTTTGGTTGTCTTTGCTTTGCATCTGTTCATGAGCAAGACAAGTTTGCCTCACGGGCTATTCGATCTGTTTTTATTGGTTATCCAGCAGATCATAAGGGTTACAAATTGTTAAATCTTTCTAATCATTCAGTTTTCACTAGTCGACATGTTGTGTTTGATGAAACTTCTTTTCCTTATCATACCAATAATTATCATACTGTGTCATCCTCTTCCTTTATAGATTGGTTATCGTTTAATCAGTCAAATCCTTTCCTTAATCCTGTGGTTGACAGTTCTGTCATTTCTTCTCCTTTTTCAAATTCTACCATGCCTTCTGATGATTCACCTTTTTTAGACCATCCTCCTGATTTTTCTGATAATCCTGATGTTTTAATTGATTCTGCTACTCAGACTCTTACACATGAACATGACTCTGTTGATCAGACAATTACACAATCTGAGTCAAATATTCCAGTTACACAACCTGATTCTGTAGTCCAAAGGACTTCTGTTAGAACAGTTTCTAGACCAAAATGGTGGCAAGATTATCTAATTTCTTGTCCTGTAAAGCCTTCTATGTCCAATGTCTCTGTTGCTCGACCTCTTATTTCTTCAAATGTTATTTTAGAACCCCAACACTTTTACCAGGCAGTCATCCAACCTGAATGGGTTGATGCTATGCAACGTGAACTTGCTGCTCTTGAACAGAATAATACCTGGGTACTTGTCCCTTTGCCACCTGGTAAGAAAAATATTGGTTCAAAATGGGTATATAAGGTGAAGTATAGGTCCAATGGTGAGGTTGAACGTTATAAGGAAAGGCTTGTTGCCAAGGGTTATACTCAATCTGAGGGTATAGATTATCACGATACCTTTGCACCAGTTGCCAAGATGGTAACAATTCGTACTCTTTTAGCTGTTGCTGCTTCTAAAGGTTGGTTTATTGAACAACTTGATGTTAACAACGCTTTTCTTCATGGAGATTTGCAAGAGGAGGTTTATATGTCTTTGCCATTGGGTTATATAAATGATTCCAAGGTACAAAATTTGGTGTGCAAACTCATAAAGTCAATTTATGGGTTAAAGCAAGCATCGAGGTGTTGGTTCAAAAAACTTAAGTCTAGTTTACTGGAGGCTGGTTATAAACAATCTCTTACAGATCATTCTATGTTTACTTATAATCGAGGTGGTGTTTTTGTGGTAACTGTCATCTATGTCGATGACATTTTGGTTTCTGGTAACAACCAACCTGCTATCAATGATTTGAAACATCTTCTGGACGTTCGGTTTAGTATAAAGGACTTGGGTAAACTTCACTACTATCTGGGTCTTGAATTTTCCAGAAATGAAGATGGTATTTTGGTTACACAACAGAAGTTCATAAACGATTTACTTGCGTCCGCGAATATGGTTGATTGCAGACCATTGTCTGTGACAATTGATCCCCATTTAAAACTTTTTGACAATAGTAAATCTGGGCTTTTACTTGATAATCCTTCCACTTACCGTGCTTTGGTTGGTAAGTTACTTTATTTGAACTCCAGTCGTCCAGACATTTCATTTTCTGTTCAGATGCTAAGTCAGTATTTGCATGCTCCAAGGGTTAAGCATATGGTTGCTTTAATAAGAGTATTGCGTTATCTTAAGTGGACTGTTGGTCATGGACTCTTTTTCCCTGCTCGAAATTCATTGCAACTGCAAATGTACAGTGACAGTGATTGGGCAGGAGATGCTAACGATCGCAAGTCTTTTGGAGCTTATTCTCTTTTGTTAGGTCCTGTAGCCATTTCTTGGCGCTCAAAGAAACAACTTGTTACTTCTCGTAGTTCTGCAGAGGCTGAATACCGTGCACTTGTCGATGCATCTTGTGAAGTGCTTTGGTTCCTTAATCTGTTGAATGACCTTAATGTTCAGTATCAATGTCCTGTTCCTCTTTATTGTGATAACAAGGCAGTTGTGGATTTAACTGCAAATCCAGTGTATCATGCTCGTACGAAGCACATAGAATTGGATTGTCATTTCATACGAGAGAAAATTCAGTGTGGTTTGGTGACTGTTATTCAGATTCCAACTCTTCAAAATGCTGCTGACATCTTTACTAAAGGGCTCAGTAAAGTTCTTCACTGGTCTTGTTCTTCCAAATTGGGACTCTTGCCTCCTACTTCGTCTCCAATTTGTGGGGGGCCTAAGGACATATCTGTTCATAGGCGGGCTGAAGATATACAAAACTCTACTAGCATGAATGGTTTAGTGAATGCTGCTTTCCACAAACAACAATTACCAATTCAGAAGAAGTTGTTAATAGCATATCAAACAAGCAACTTAGAGAGGAGTCAAAGTTAGTTACAATAGTCAAAGTTTGTTAGAGGTAATCTTTGTATAAGTAGACAAGTTGTATCATTTCATCATTAAGAAAAACAATCAACACTTTCTCTCTCAAATCTTTCGATCACATCTCTATCTCTCAGCATCGATTCTCTGTTTGTGATTGTGTTTCACACCGTACACTGATCATTTTAGTCTATACAGATTACCGACACCGATGCACTTGCGGAACCTTTTAACATACCAAGAACAAATGAAAATAACAATTAGTCCTTTTAATGTAAATGTTTTACCTTGTGCACATCACAGAGTGAGATACCCTAGGCCTTATGGATCTAATTCCTAGAACTTTAAATATTGACTTTCCATAAACTATAAAAAGAAGGTATATGAGAATCAAATTAAAAACTCATCTACCTTGGCAATATGAGTACACCTCATGATTCACCCTGTCATGTTTCAGATTACAAGCAAAAAGAAAGTTCAGATTAACAACACCACATCTGCATAAACATGTGCACTGATAGGAAAATATAAGTACATGCACAGTATATATGCAGTTATCCAGATAATCCTGCATTTGAAGTCGAATTCGACCGTAGTGACACTGTGACACAGGTGTGGAGATCTCAGTGTCTCCATATTCAGTTGTATGTTCATGTCTCGAGCTTTCACCATCAATGCCTTCGCATGTTGGAACATCTGGTACAGAAAATGAATGTGTTTGCCTCTTGTCTGTCTCCTCGTCATCATTCCAAGACCAAGTCCTTTCTTCCTCAAAAGTTACATCTCGGCTGACATATAGTTAGTTACTTCTTGGATCGTATAAATAAACGATAGGCTTTAGTACCCGGTTCCTTGCCAAGATTTACCACCTCCATGCTTCTGTTATCTAGCTTCCTCGTTTTTTCACCTGGTATCTTCATGTGAACAACACAACCAAAAACTCAAATTTGTCCGATGTCTGGCTTGTTTCCTGTCCACGCTTCATAAGGTGTTTGCCCAATCAATGCTCGTGTGGACAACCTGTTGAGCAAGTATACTGAATGCCTGATTGCCTCAGCCCACATCACAGATGCACAGAAAATATATACGTAACAACAGGATTATCTAGAGAAGGCCGAAAGGCTCAAGACTATGTTTGTGGGTTGGCTCCAAGAATCAGAAGACTTCAAGAGCGAGCTCAAGCAAGAGCCAAGGAAGCAGGCACTGCACGAATCAGCTGGATCTTTGATAAAGAAGTCAAGCTCTAAATGCATGACTTGTTAGCAAATATACAACTGGCAACTAGAATCGATGATAGGCATTCCGTATGTTGTTCTTTTCACAGTGTAGATACAATTGTGTTTTTTTTCCTGTCTGTAGGTTTTTATTGCACATTTGTCTGACGATTTGCATTTTCGAAATTGGTTTATGTTCTTCCAAGTTCAAGTGCCAAATGAAATAGTTAATCAGCTGTCATTTTCTACATCATTCAAGTATTTCCTTGCTCGTGTGTTTTTATTTCCTCCGAAGGTAAGAGTGACTTGTATTGTATATGGAACTAGCTAGATGAAGAAAAATGACTAACTGCATATTTGTTCGTGAATAAACTAGAGCAAAATCAGGGCTGCACGAGGTTAACTTGGGGGGGGGGCGATAAAGGTACCTGATTCCTATTTTGATATTAATGTACTCTATTTGGTTTTCTTAAAATTGGGATTGCCTCTTAAACTATGACTTGCGAGTTGATGTTGGCTGTCAAAAGCAAATCTTAGATACTTCCTTTGAATCATAACATATCCCCAAATATGCCACATGTTGTTTACTTGGAGATATCGTGAGAATCATTTTTCTAACCAAGAAGTATTTCCCTCTCAGTGAGCGTCTATAGAGGGAAGGTCCGTGGAATCCTATTGTTGTGGCTAAAGTTTGACATGGGTACTTCTAATCGGCTTTGGATTAGTTGGGTTTGAATTGCGGGAATCCATGAAATAAGTTAGAATTAGAAGCTTAGGGTGCGCCCCACCTCCCTTATATGGAGGGAGCGTCCTCCATGAATTAAGGAGATGAATGATTTGAAGACAATCGAGAATTAAGTCATGTATAGGTTCGTTTGTGGACAGGTTGTCGAAGAATTCCCTCCTAGAATGTATCCTGGGAGGGGCATGTTCGTGGTTGAATGCCTCCACTGTGTTCCTATGTACTGAAGACCCTCTCCTATAATCAATGCGTGTGTCTTTATTGGGGAAGTGGGGTAAAATCTGGTGTGTATTTTGGGAGTTCTGTTCCTACATTCAACGGTTGTCCTCGGGGGAACTTTGGAGTAATCCTACACTTTGCACCCAAAAGTTTGGGATCACATGTTCAGCTATCTGGTGGTGGGTGCTTCTCATTGAGGGATAAGAATTCGCTCAACAGTTGGGGTAAGTCATTACTATACCTACGGCTATGAAATCGAGAGACAACTGGTAACGGAGGGCTAGTCCTCGACGGGGGAGGTTTCCTTATCCGTGAAGTCCCGAAATTATAGTGAGTTTTGGGCCTTTGTGATTAGACCCCATAGTTGGACATTCCTAAAACCGGGTATCGGAGTGGGAAACTTAACTCATGTAGGTTTTTTACTCTCCAAGAATTACATAAGCTTATTTCCCTAAAAATAAGGATACGTAGACACATTGAGAGGGATTGGAAGTTAAGATCTTTAGAACGGTCACCACTGACCCTAAGTAATCTCAGCTATCAATTACTCAAAATTACCGTATTTCGACGATTTCATCGATGAAGAACCACTATGTTAGATCTTGATTCCAACGTTAATTCTCAAGTTTTGTTAATATCATGTTACTTCATTAAAACAAGATACCACTTACAGTGAAAAGTGAAAAGGAAGAAATTATGTGTAAAATCTAGAACTTAAAAAAATCCCTACGGATATCTTTGTAAATAAAGTCATACTTTTATGGTTCATTTAAAATATCAAAATACTAACTACGTTTTATAAACTTAATATAACATGTTCTTCAAAAAAAGTAACTTAATTTAATAGGTTAAAAGTGAACTCAAAAAGAAAACGTAAAGAATGTTATTAGGGGTGAAAACAACTTTAATCTTTGTTTATATATATATATATATATAATAAACAACAATAATCATTTTTAAAATAAGTAAGGGTTGTTATGTAAAATCACTGAGTACCAACCGATCGACTGACCAAACTTTTAATGTTTCGTCTATTATAATATAGTACTAGCTTAAACCATGTGCGATGCAATGATTATTTTTAATAGTTGTTATTTTGTAATTTATATTTTAATATTTTCTTAACTGCATTTGTTAAAAAAATAAATAGGCATGTTAAAATACGTAAACTTTATGAAATAATTAAAATATGTTTTAAAATAAATAAATAAGTGTTTGTCTGTGATATTTTTGGAAAAGTAGAGGTTTTAGTAATGAAAAAAAACACATATTTATTTTAGTTGAAAAAAGTATTTGCTCGTGCTATTTTTGGGAAATGAGTTGATTTTATTAGAAAAAAATAGAAGAAATAATATTTTTTAGCTGAAAAAGGTAATTGGTTATAAATTGTTAATGTTATTAATTATATTTTTTTTATATAAATAGGCAAGTTAAAATAGGTAAACATTTTAAAATAATTAAAAACGTTAAAATATGTTTTAAAATAAATATATAATGGTTTGCGCGTGGAAAATAAGGAGTTTTAGTGAGAAAAAATAGAAAAATAACATGTTTTAGTTGAAAAATGTAATTGTCCGTGATATTTTTTAGAAAAGGAGAGAATTTTGTTAGAGAAAATAGGAAAAAGTAATGTATTTTTGCTGAAAAAGATAATTGTTTATAAATAGATAATGTTAGTATTCAATTATATTGATTATAGATAAGTAAGGATAATTAAGTAAAATCAGACCGACCAAACTTTTAATGTTTGGTGTATTATATAATAGTATAGTATAGTAAGTATAGTATATACTAAATTATTCATAATAAAAAGAATAAAATATGAATAATATATAATGATAATATTATTATTATTCATAATAAAAGGGGGGGAAATAAATGTATATATTTACAAAACAAAAACCAGCACCCCTTTTTAACAAATCCATAGAGTTGTAGTCAAAACAATTGGCGATATATTTGTTGAGAATATCTTGGTTATTCAAGAAAACTGTAGAAGGTTATTTTTTTTGTTTTGTTACTAAAACAGTGGGCAGTTTGCTGGTAAGACATATATCAATGTGCTGGTATGTATATATGTAAACGTAGTCAGTCCCACCGTTTGTAGTACTTCCTCTCATATACTCACAGGCTCAGGAGCTAGTTGAAGTTGTATCTGCAGGTGACACAAAATAATTATAACTGAAAAATGGGTCTCTTGTTTAATCATGTTATCCAATGTCAGAACTACCCTGCTTTTGTTCTGCCTCAACTGCCCAGTTCCAGGAGTTTTAAGGTTTCCATGGCTTCCACTCTACACTCTGAATCCGGGTAATCTCTCTCTCTCTCTCTCTCTCTCTCTCTCTCTCTCTCTCTCTCTCTCTCTCTCTCTCTCTCCCTCTCCCTCCTCTCTTCATATACATATATTATATATACACATACATGTACGTTAACACTTCTGCATTTTGAGATTCTTTATGTGGACGAGTGGTATGATTATTGTTGAATGTTGTTAATATCTGTTCTAGTCTTCTAGGTATATGTCTGATTTGTGTGTTCATTGTTAATGCATGTTTGATTCAATTATTGTTAGTAATTTGGTGTGAATAAATGTGCCATATATCTTTGTTTCAACTTCATAGTTTTGTATGAACAAGAGCATACATCAAGTCAATTTCAATTTGATTGTTTTTATATAACATACCCATATCTGGATATTAGTTTTTTTTCACAAATACTGTCTGTCTTTTAATGTACTATTCTTTCCAGTAAACTGCTGTCATAATTACCAAATTTTATAAAATACTCTCTGCTGCAAGATGAACAAAAGTGCAATCAATGCAACTCGAACTCGAATCAACCTGTATATTTGTGAACAATTTTAATTAAATCATAAAAGATTATAGGGGCAATGAATAAATTAAAAATTAGTGCATTTGGTCATTTCCCTTTGGCCTCTTATGATTGTACCGGAAGTCCCACCTTTTTTGCTTATTTTTCGTCAATGGTTTGGTAATTATTATTATTATTATTATTATTATTATTATTTATTTTTATGTTTTTAATTAGAAAGTTTAGTACATGTTTCTTTGCAAGGATCAACCAAGCTAGGAAACATATATTCAACTAGTTTCCCTGTGTTTTTCCTCACTTCTAATGCTACTCACAGCAGATATATTGGTTGTAACTACATTCCAGCTACTTTGCCTCTTCTGCTTTCTCATCTAAATGACTTTTAACAGCAGAAAAGATCATGAATTGCTTTGTACAACAGTAATTTGAATGTAATTTTTTGACCAAGAAGTGCACCACATAGTCTGGAGTCACAAGGACTAGCTAGTTTCTGTTAGAACTCTATTGATTGATAAATCGAGTCATAGTTCATGCCTAAACAGATGTTATTATGATACATACTTGTTAAAACATGATAAGTGCCTCTATCATTAACTCTTACTAAGATCTAATATCATCATATCAGTATTTAAGCTTATGTACTTGAGGTCCTTTTGGACCATTATAATTAACAAGACTCTTTGATTCGAGTATCTCTATTTATACATGTTCCTTACGTGTACAGAGTTTCTGTGAAGAAGCCATTTAGCCCTCCTAGAGAAATACCTTTCCAGGTGAAACACTCTATGCCTCAGGACAAGATTGAGATATTCAAATCTTTGGAGCCTTGGGCTGAGAAGAACATACTTATCCACCTAAAACCAGTAGAGACCTGTTGGCAACCACAGGATTTTTTGCCAGATCCAGCATCTGATGGGTTTGATGATCAAGTCGAGGAACTTCGTGAGAGGGCAAAGGCACTTCCAGACGACTACTTTGTTGTATTGGTCGGAGACATGATCACAGAAGAAGCTCTTCCAACATATCAAACAATGATTAATACTCTGGATGGTGTTAGAGATGAAACAGGGGCAAGCGCTACACCTTGGGCAATTTGGACAAGGGCTTGGACTGCTGAAGAGAACAGGCATGGTGATCTTCTTAATAAGTATCTTTACCTATCCGGACGAGTAGATATGAAGCAAATTGAGAAGACAATTCAGTATCTGATTGGAACAGGAATGGTAAGAGTTCTTGCCACATATTTACATTTTTTTCTTGCATTGTATCCTTGTTTCAAGTTTCACAAATAAAGGGAAATATCTTACTTTCTTTAACACAAGGGACCTTGAAAGGGAATAATTAGTTTTTTTTTGCCTACTAGCATCTAAAAAGCATTAAAAAAAACAGAACTTTTCTGAATTTCTGTCTTTCCAGAATCCAAAAACAGAAAATAATCCCTATCTGGGATTCATCTTCACATCATTTCAAGAGCGGGCAACTTTTATTTCGCACGGGAACACAGCCAGGCATGCGAAGGAGCACAGAAATCTAAAGCTGGCTCAACTATGTGGTATGATTGCCTCTGATGAAAAACGCCATGAAACTGCATACACCAAGATAGTTGAGAAGCTATTTGAGGTTGACCCTGATGGAACCATTCAGGCTTTGGCCGACATGATGCAGAAAAAAATCAGCATGCCAGCCCATTTGATGTATGATGGCAAAAATGAAAACCTTTTCAACCACTTCTCAGCTGTTGCTCAGAGGCTTCAAGTCTACACAGCTAAGGACTATGCTGATATATTAGAATTTTTAGTTGGTAGGTGGAAAGTGGCAGATTTAACAACAGGATTATCTGGAGAAGGCCGAAAGGCTCAAGACTATGTTTGTGGGTTGGCTCCAAGAATCAGAAGACTTCAAGAGCGAGCTCAAGCAAGAGCCAAGGAAGCAGGCACTGCACGAATCAGCTGGATCTTTGATAAAGAAGTCAAGCTCTAAATGCATGACTTATTAGCAAATATACAACTGGCAACTAGAATCGATGATAGGCATTCCGTATGTTGTTCTTTTCACAGTGTAGATACAATTGTGTTTTTTTTCCTGCTGTTTGTAGGTTTTTATTGCACATTTGTCTGATGATTTGCGTTTTTGTAATTGGTTTATGTTCTGCCAAGTTCAAGTGGCACATGAAATAGGTAATCAGCTGTCATTTTCTACATCATTCAAGTATTTCCTTGCTCGTGTGTTTTTATTTACGAGACAATGAAAAAAACTGATCCAAAAGGGCTTCTAGATTGATAAATCGTGCTCAATTCAGTTTCCTATATATTAATTATTCGGCTCGGCCAGTCGGACTGAAGCTACAGCTAACTAGTTCAGTTCAGACAAGATTTTAGAATTAACAAGCTCTAGTAGATTTGTCTTACTGACAGTTTTGATCTGTTAACTGAGACCGGGTGGATTTGGTTTGTCAAAGTTCAAATACTGTAATCGAGTTGGATCTGATATGATCTGTTAAATAATTGTTTTGCTGCAAGTTGGAACAACGTATTCTGTTCGTTCAGAGTTTAAATAAAATTTTCCTTATGCCCAGCGGAACTTTAGCAAAACACAAGGCACAAGCTTTATACTTGGTTGATAAGTCTACAAGAGTACCCATCAATCTGGCAGAGGGAAGTAAAAGCAAACTGCATCAAAGCCAAAAGACTAAGGGAATTTTACTAAATTTAGACTGAAGAACACAAAATCAGATAATTCAACAACAGTGTCCAAACTCCATCATAAATCACCATTGGATGAAATTGTGGCATGTACACAGTTGTTCACACATTTGTCACCACTACGACGTATGACAAGAATAATAACTGCATCTAACAAATCCAATCCAATAGTCTGTCTACTATGGATTTTCTACAATAAAAATCCACAAAAGGGCAACGTTGTGTTTTTAAGAACAATTATGCCTTCACTTCTACTTGTTTAGGTCCCTGCTGAGGAATCGCGAAACCAATACCTTTCATAACATCCGTCTCGGTTGAAGAATTATATCCATTGCGATACAAGGTATTTGAAGTCAAGATCCGAACTTCAGACTTCCCATTGATCTCTAAAACCTCCGGTAACCCATTTGTACACCCTCTTGACATCCCAACATCAATCCGTATAGCCTTATTACCACAAACCCCATTGATCCCCTTTTCCTGAATCGTATGTCCCATAATCATCCTCTTAGCACCCGGAATCGTTGCAAGAACATGCTCAAGAGTAGAACAATCACAATTCTTGGCCAACTCATCAGAAAACCTCCTCAACCAAACAAGTGAATTCCTCCCTCTAACCAACTCCGATGAAACCCTTTCCTTAAACCCACCAATCCAATCCCTCACCTCCTCATTAATCCTTTCCAAACCATACCCCACATGTTGAGGCAACAAACCACCATGAACAAACACAGAATCACCAATAACAAGCACAGTCACATTCGTCGTTAAAAACCTTTTCGCAATAGGACCATTAGGCCTGAATGCAGCAACCCTAGCTCTAACACCATCAACAATCTCCGCCTTAACCCCCGGAAAATTCAAAGGCACCCCATCAAACAAATCCTTTCTAACATCCTCCAAAACCCCATTACACAAACTTTTCATTACATTACCAACACAATACCAATCAGCCCAAACCCTAAATTCATTCAAACCCATCTTAGTAACATACCTAAAATCACCATCAACATTCATAATCTCATGATTCCCATTCATAGTAATCAATTCCCCACCAAATTTGTGAGCCTCCCTTTTCAATTTTTCAAGAAAATACAAAATCTTAATCTCATCATTGCCTCGATCAAGAACATCACCAACCTGAACAACAGTAGTATTGCCACCACACCAATGATCATTCAAATCAATCAAACCCGCAAGTCGAAAAGCTTGCTTGGATTTATCCAAATCACCATGAAGATCTCCAATGGCAATAAGTCTATTTGGAGATGTATAAATAGTTTTTTGAGGAGTAGAAATTGGGGGTTTAGGAGGTAAGAAAAGACCACTTACAGAGAAATCAACAAAAGTGTCTACAAATGATGAAAAAAGAGATGGGATGTTTTCACATAAGGTGTTTGATGATTCTTCCATTGGGTTTGCAGAGGCAGACTTGTTGAGAGTTGAGAGAGAATAAATAATAAGATTAAAACTTTAATCATGTCAATGTGCTGGAGGATGGTAACAATTTTATGTTGTAAGAAATTCCTTAATTTTCTATTTTTTAGTGTTTCTCAATTTATTTCTGGTTTAGATTTATATAATTCAATGCTATTTTTATGTTATTAAATTGAAAATATATAATTATTACATATTTATTTTTTTCCCCCTTAATATTTGGGTTAATGATCTAGTTGGTCACTAAAGTCAGCTTAATGTATCAAGTTGGTCACTGAACTGAAATTGGACTCAAACAGGTCACTAACTCGAATCAATTGTTAACTCCGTTAAATGGGTTCATTTTTTTACACGAAAATTGCTGACCTTTAACATTACAACTAAATTGGTAGCTCGGTTTGATAATATCTAAAAAACCATGATGATGTACATAAACATTAACTCTTGTTGACATCCTGTAAAATTGAAAAAAACTAATTGATATATACACTACAATCAATATGTTATACACAATCAATATGATTCATATATTTTATTTTTGTTCATATGTTATATTCAATTGCTTAAACTTAGTTAACTAACTATAATTAAGTTAATAGACGTAAGTCACGTGAATAACAGGCTTACCATGTAGCAATTTTTGTTTAAAAAATTCAACTCATTTAATGGAGTTAACAATTAATTCGAGTTAGTGACCTGTTTGAGTTCAATTTGAGTTCAGTGACCAACTTGATACATTAAGCTGACTTTAGTGACCAACTAGATCATTAACCCCTTAATATTTAGATTCATTACCTTACAATAAGTACTAGCTTAAAACTCGTGCGATGCACGGATTGTTATTAATTATTATTATTTATGTTTTAATATTCTATTAATTTGCATTTGCTAAAAAAAATAAGTAGACGTGTTCAACTTTTTTAAATTAATAATTGTTTGTCCGTGATATTTTTGGAAAATGAGGGGTCTTAGTAAAGAAAAATAGAAAAAGTAAAGTGTTTTAGCTGAAAATGTAAGTGCCCGTAATTAAAAATATTTAAATATGTTTCTTTAGAAGATAAAAAAATAGAAAAAATAACACGTTTTAGCTAAAAAAGTGCTCATAATTAAAAATATTAAAATAGATTTTTAAATAAATAATTAAGGGTTTTTCTATGATATTTTTGGAAAATGAGGGGTTTTAGTAAGGAAAAATAGAAAGAGTGACATGTTTTTGTTAAAAAAGATAATCGCCCGAGTTTTTTTTAGAAAAAGAGAGGATTTTGTTAGAAAAAAATAAAAAAGGTAATGCGCGCATTTTAGCTGAAAAGGTAATTGATTATAAATAATGTTATTATTTAGTGATAGTTTTTAAAAAAATAAGTAAGGGGTAATTAAGTAAAATCACAAGTACCGACCGTCCGTCCGTCCGTCCGACTACCAAACTTTTAATGTTTCGTCTTTAATAATATAGCTTAAAACCCGTGCGATGAACGGATTATTTTTAATAATTGTTAATTTTATTATTTATATTTTATATTTTATTAATTGTATTTATTAAAAAAAATAAGTAGACGTGTTAAACATTTTTAAATAATTAAAAGTATTAAAATAGATTTTAAAATAAATAAGTAACGGTTTGCTTGTGATATTTTGGAAAAAGAGGGGCTTTAGTAAGAAATATAGACAGTAACATGTTTTCGTTGAATTTTAAAATATAAAAGTAATGATTTGCATGTGATTAATAATTATAATATTTTTTTTTATTAAATAGAAATATTCGCGATATTTTTGGAAAATGAGAGGTTTTATTTAGGAAAAATAGAAAAGTAGAAATTTTAGTTAGAAAATATAAAAAAGAATATACACATTGGCTAAAAATGGTAATGGGTTAGTTATTAGCAATTATAACATTATTATGTTTTTTATTAAATGAAACTGTTTGCGATATTTTTGGAAAATGAGATGTTTTAGTTAGAAAAAATAGAAAAGATATTATATATAATAATTTTAATATTTTATCTAACTGTTCTCATCGATTTAATCAGAGATATTTAACGGCTATGAATGGAGTGACTAGACTACAAAAACTTTCATGACCAGACTACAGAACTTTCAATGTTTCGTCTTTAATATAATAGTATATATACGTTTTCAAATATTTTCAAGTGTTCACTCATTTACTTTGTTCCATTTTATATTCAAAAAATTCTTTTTCTTCTAAATTTTGTTTGTCAAAAAAATATTTGTTAATCCCAAATGACCTAACAGAATTGTAGAAGGGGGGGGGGGGGTTGAATACAATTCGTGATATTTCTTAAACTTAAAAACAACTTACAAATAAAAACTGAACTTAATGTAAAAATCACAAGCACATAAATAATTTCAGTTGGATTGTTTGATGATCCAACTGAAGTGATTTTTATTGCGGAAATAATCTGTGATACAAATGTACACAGCTGCTCAGTTACAAGAATGTAGAGAAGAAAATGCTCTCAAAGATAGCTAATACAATCTATTTGTTTTTCTTCTCTCACACTTATTTTAACTGCTACACTTGGTTATATACATAACCCAAGTTTACAATACTATTTCTGGCTACACTAATGTACACTAGTAATAACCATCAGTAGCTTGCTTTTCATTCCTTTTGTCCAGTGGTCCTTGGAGATCTTTACTTTTGTCTTCACGCTTATTATGATCACTCCCAAGAGCCTTCTTGGAAATTGGAATGTTTCCTTATTTCCAGTGACCATTTTGATGGCTTCCAATGCACAGTACACTTCCATATCTCCTTTAGATCTGTTTAGTAAACTGTCACTATCACTTTGTCAACTATTCAAAAAGTAATAGTGATTCATTGATAGCAGGGAGATATGTTTCGTTGATAGCTTTATTCTTCATTTCGTTGATGAGTAAACTTCATTTCGTTGATAGGATAATCTTCATTCCGTTGATGAGTAAACTCTATACCGTTGATAAGATAATCTTCATTCCGTTGACAGGTCTTCACTTAGGCAAAATTACAAGGCATGATGTATTTACAATTAGCCAACCTATTTTGCCTATCTAGTACTTAGTCAACATGACTGAGAAAACCTATCCAATATCTACAATGAAATGCATATCAAACTAGAAGTATTGTACAGTGCAATTGCTACATCACTCATTTCGTTGATGAGCTTCCTGTCAACGGAATGCTGCAAAGCATGCCATTTCGTTGACAACTACAAAATGACTTTACACAAATTCTACTAAGTGTTTTATGTTTATCATAAAGAACAACATATTCCTAACAATCTCCCCCAATTTATGACTGATAGAATAACAGCCGTAAATCAAGAGACTTGATGATAACAAAAACACTCAGATACATCATAAATTACAAAAGTAGAAAATGCATTAAGCTTCATAATATTTTAGACAAAATACAAGACTTACAAGACTAATGCCCAAAAGTGCTCCTCTAGACTGAACAAATGATTCATCTGTGTCTTCTTTGTGGCATAGTCTTCTTCCCTCTCTTAGAGTTGTTTTCCTCAATTTGGACATGTAGCCTTCTGTAAAAGATCTTCTCTTCTTCATCTTGATCACCAAGCATGGATTGCATAAACTTTAGAGTTTGATTAGATGCCTTATCCAGCTGGTCTTCCATCCTGAAGAATCTTCTGCAATTGTCCTTGTCCTTAAATTCCATCATCCAGTATGGTTGAAGATGGATCTTCTTTCCTGTTGAGGGCACTCTAAGCATCCTGGGAAGAGCCTCAGGCTTGTTCTAGCTAGCCTTTATCTGACAAATTTTGGAGACCACCTCAGACCTGGCTGTTTTGGTGAAGCCAAAGTCTTTCTTCAAGCATCTAAACACTAAGAGTAGTGTTTGGTAGTCTTCTCCTAAAATTCTGTAGAGAGGCCACACCTGTTCTCTACCACCCTTGAATACAAAGACCAGTCTCTCAGGCAATTTTTGAGAAGCTGCAATGCCCCTTACTTCCACCAGGTTGTCTAAGTCAAGATGTAGACTGGATTCTTCCCTGATGTCAGCAATGTACATGCAGTCCTCTGGATTTGCAGGGGGTTTCTGAGGTTGTGGCTTTCTCATAAATACTGGCTTTGCTTTGACAGCCCTTTTCTTTGTCTTCATTGGTTGATCCTTCTCAAATAGAAACTTTGGAAAGTAGGCCTCATCAAATTCAAAAGGCTCCTCTTTTGGCATTATTGGTTGATCATGAAAGTTGACAGGATGTGCAGGATCACATGCCAACTTTCCTTCATGAGGTTGATCAACAGGAATTTGATGTGCACTAGTTGTGGAAGAGTCTTGGGCAGTGTCCTGAGAATCATCTTTATCAAAGTTTAGATTCCTTTTTGCTCTAGCCTTTGGCTGCCTTACATTCTTCCTTTCCTTTCCAGCTTCCTCGGCTTCATCCTTGGCCTTTTCTTCCTTTAGGGTTTCTTCATCTTCAAGTGATTGAGCAACTGCAAGAGCTTGCATTGCTGCTCTTTCAGATTCTTCAACTTTGGCCTTAGCAAAATTTGGGTGACCAACCCAAATGCAGATTTCCTTGCTATCCCTGTAGATGATGGCCCTTTGGTTCCTTATGCTTGGATGATTGCTTTCTTTTCTTTCAATAATCAGCTTCCCTAGGATTTTGAACTCATCTGGCTTTGGTGGAGGATAAAATATCCTTTCATTGTTCTTGCCCTTGGGTTTGACAGGTGATATTGGAGATATCCCTCTTGCATCCACATTCCTAAAGCATGAAGCTTGCCCTTTCTCATTTCTTGAATCTTGAAAGAGTCCATGCTGAAGGGGTTCTATAACATAAGAACTCTTGAACTGTGGCTCCCATTCCGTTGATGTTACAACCATGGCATCCGATGATGGTTGATCCATTGATGGATTTGAGTTTATTGCAGTTCCAGCAATTCTCTTGACCCTTGCTTCTATGTTGGACCAGTGATCTTTAATCTGTTCTGCAAGTCTCATCCTCATAGAAGCTTCCTGAATCAGGTCAATACCATCCTTTTTCTTCTGTCCAAGCTCCCCCATTGCTAGTGGCTCATTTGGTAAGGAAATGGCTGGGACCAAAACCTTTGTGATTTGTATATCAAGCTCTTTAGATTTCTCTAGCTCCTTAGATTTCTCCCCCTTTTTGTTATCATCAAAAGAGATAATAGGGAGTCCTTGAGCTGCCAAAAGCTGGGTGAGTAGCTGAGTTTTCTTCTCATGTTCCTTTTGCATTTGAGAAAGTGTAGCCTCAACTTTGTCCACTCTAGAGGAGAGAGTCTTCAAAGAAGAGGACACTTCAGGTTCCTTGGAGAAAAACCTGTTCATTTTGGACACAGTGAGAGAGGGAAGCTTCTCATCAAGCCTCCTGTCTATGGCATCTTTCAAGTTCCCAACAGAGTCCTTGATGTCCCTTGCTTCCACCCTGGTCTGCAACATTTGTAGCCTTTGAATCTCCAAGGAGTCCATAATGGCTTTGTAGAAAGGCTTGTGTTCAACACTAACAGATGCATGAGCCAAGAAGGCTTCATTGTACTGTCTAGTGATTGCAGCATCCAGGTTGATTCTTCCATGAACATCCTGAGAAAGCCAGTCTGGTGTAGGGGGCACCACAGAAGTCCCAGTCTGTGAAGTAGTGACCACCTGTAGATTGTCACCAAAGTTGTCCTCATCATCAGAAAAATCAAATTCATCACTAGATGCAGCTCCTGGAGATAGATTGGTCAAGGCATCCTTTGCTCTTTGCATTGATGCAGTTGTATGAATTAGGTTTAGTGACCTCTCTGCCTCCACATTGCCCTGCTGAGCCATAAGTTGATAGGCTGGCACAGGGTGAGTAAAGGTCTCAGGATCCAGAGAAATACTATCCAGAGTTTGTTGATAATGTTCTTGGAAAGTAAGTTCCCTTTCTCCCTCACTGACCTCCATTAACTCACTAGCAATGGCTGCTTCCTCCCTTATTGCTCCTGTAGTCCCTTCTCTCTCTCCACTCTTTTCTTGCATCATGGGCTCCCCATGGCTCACACCTCTCACACCCTCTCCTTCACCTTCTAAGGTGGTACCCTCAATCTCTCCTTTTGCCTGGCTGGAAGAAATAGCCAGCCTCTCACTCTCATTCTCTACTTTTGCCTGGCTGCAAGCCAGCCTCTCAGTTTCACTCCCTCTCAAACCTAAAAGTGTCTCAACTACCACCAGGTCATCTACACTAGTTGTGGAAACAACTTGATCTTCAATAATGGGTGTAGAATGACCTATCAACGGAATGGTAGTTTGAACTGTCAACGGTATAGATACCGTTGATGGAGAAACACTTGTCAACGAAAGAGGCTGTTTCGTTGATGAAGTCAATACAGCACTTTGAGAAAGTGAAATTACAGTAGAATCTGTGGTGATTGATTTTAGAGATTGGTCCACAGATCCTCTTGTAACTTCAGAAAAAATTGGTTGATGGCCCAACAAATCACTTAACAAGTGATGACCACCAGCTTCAGAGTGGGGCTTCTCCAAGATAAGAGTTGGAGAATCAGGAAAAGATGAATGGATCATGTCCACATCTAGAGACTGAGTTGGTGAATTTGGTGGAGATAGTTCAAGGTTGATGTTTAGAGAATGGGACTGTAACCCCAGAGTAACAATAGGGGTTACATCAAATTGAATTTGTGAAAATGGAAGTGTTGCTTCCAGAGTGTGTGCACCCTGTGTACCCTTGGATTTTTGCTTCACTCTCCTTTGGTATTGGGAAAATGTAGACTGTGGGCTTGAAGTGTCCCTTACCCTCTTGGAGTGTGCTCTTGGAGGAGAGCTTGTTTCAATAATCACATCCTTTTGGGAGGATGCAACTAGACTTGTGTTTAAATCCATGTTACTCATTGTGCCTTGTTGGGAAGACACAATGGGGCTTGGCTGGGACACACTTTCCTTTCCTTCCTTATTCTTGGGGTTTCTTTGATGTTCACCCCTTCCCTCACCTCTCACCACTCCAGAATCACTCCCCTTGGGTTGTGAAGTAGTTTTTGCAACAGGTGCCTTTTGAGAAGCACCTGAGGTTGGCTTTGAGGATTTCTTAGATTTAGGTTTTGCTGCTTGGGCAGGAGCCTATTGGGACACAACTACAGACTCCATAGCAACATTGGAAGGTGAAACAATAGAAGTAACAACTACACTAACAGGGTTAGAAGAAGTTACCTCAATGATGGGCAGATAAACCACTGGGACATCACCATTGTGGTTGAGTCTCAGTATATCTGTCAAAACTCTCTTTTCTTGCACAAAACACTCAAACCTGGAAGCAGGGTTAGAGATAACTAATGGTGCTGGACTAACATGGTTAGCCAACATCATTAGAAACCTAGCATAATAGATATTCTTTTTCCTATTTGCCTTATCACCCAACTTAGCACCAATTTCATACATAAGTTGGGTGCTAAAGTTATAATATCTATCAGTTAGAAGCATGGTTAAGAGAATCAACATAGAATTAGTTAATGCATCAAAATTACTAATCTTTCCAGAAAAGACTTTAATGAATGCATCAGCTAAATAACTGTATTCTCTCACCAAACCTCTCCTAATTATCTTACCCAAATTATCAGTAGGCACTGAGTAGTTTATAGAATTTAGCATGTTAACCATTTCAGTGTATGTAGGCAAAGCATTACAGTTATTTTCAGGAATATGTAGACATGCTTGCAATACATCAGAATTAACTATATACTCATTACCTTGGATGGTGAATTGCAAAGTGCAATTTGTCCCACTATACTCACATGAGGTCCAAATCTCCTCGATTATCTCATTGTAGAGTGGTGTAGAGTGAAACATTGCATAGCTCAACTTGCAATTCTTCATGAAGTCCATCATCTTGAAAAAGATGGTGTTCGGGCTTTCCTTGACAACAAAGGGAATGGAGTTGTTTTTCTCATAGATAAACCCTCCAGCAGACATAAGCTTGACTATGGGTGCCATTGTTGAGTGAGAAAAAGCTTCGAACTGAATTGCTTGTTAGAGAGAAGAAGAGAGAAAAACCTTTGGAATTTTTGAGAACAGGTAAAAAGGAATTAAAGAAAATAGAATTTCTTAAATACTTCCCCAAAAATTCTCAGAAATTAAGTCCAATAATCAATGTAAATTACTGGATTGGCTTAAAAATATAACTGTTACTTTTAAAGTATTACCCTGATTTATACTTACATGGGAGTATGCATAGATCGTGGTAAAAGACGTGTCAAATTTCAACGGTTCAGATTAACTGCGCTAAATCAACGAATCAGGATTGGGCGGTTAAAGTCCCGTCTATTTCATTGATAAAGCTGCGTTTCGTTGATATAAAAGAGCTATCAACGAAACACCCAGAAAAATGCTAGGACTGTCAAGGAAATGGTGCGTTTCGTTGACATAGTAATTTTGACTTAGACAAAATTGCACTTTTTCCTGAGAAAATTAATTCACAGAAAAACATAGCAAATTTCTGGCTACATTATAACTTGCAAATATCTCAAAAATAATTAAGAGAAATTTAGCATACCTAGCTCACTTACTAATCTTGAGAATGTTGATTCATCAAGTGGCTTGGTAAAGATGTCTGCAAGTTGTTGTTCACTTGGAACAAAATGTAACTCCATAGTACCATTCATAACATGTTCTCTAATGAAATGGTACTTGATGTCAATGTGCTTGGTCCTTGAATGCTGCACTGGATTCTCAGTAATGGCAATGGCACTAGTGTTGTCACAGAAAATAGGAATTTTCTCAACTCTTAATCCATAATCAAGTAGTTGATTTTTCATCCATAAAATCTGTGCACAACAACTTCCAGCTGCAATATACTCAGCCTCAGTTGTGGAGGTGGAAACTGAGTTTTGTTTCTTGCTGAACCATGACACAAGCTTGTTTCCTAAGAATTGACAGGTGCCAGTTGTGCTTTTCCTGTCAATTTTACATCCTGCAAAATCTGCATCTGAATAACCAATTAGTTCAAAGCCAGATTCTCTAGGATACCAAATGCCAAGGTTTGGTGTTCCTTTGAGATATCTGAAAATTCTTTTGATAGAAACTAAATGGGATTCCCTAGGATCAGCCTGAAATCTAGCACATAGACATGTAGCAAACATAATATCACGTCTACTAGCTGTTAAATATAGAAGTGAGCTTACCATGCCTCTGTAATTTGAAATGTCCACAGATTTTTCCTTAGTATTCAATTCAAGTTTGGTGGCAGTAGGCATGGGAGTTTTAGCAGGAGAGCATTCCATTAAGTTAAATTTCTTTAATAAATCATGAATATATTTTGTCTGACTAATGAAAATGCCTTCATTAACTTGCTTCACTTGAAGACCAAGAAAGTAAGTTAATTCTCCCATCATTCTCATTTCATATTTACTTTGCATAAGCTTGGCAAACTTTTGACAAAGTTTCACATCTGTAGACCCAAAGATTATGTCATCTACATAAATTTGAACAAGTATAGTAGAGCCATTCACAACCCTGTGAAAAAGAGTTTTATCTACAGTACCTCTAGTGAAGTGATTCTCAAGGAGGAATTGTGAAAGTGTGTCATACCAGGCTCTAGGTGCTTGTTTCAAACCATAGAGTGCTTTGAGGAGGAAGTATACATATTCTGGAAAATCATCATCTTCAAAACCAGGAGGTTGACTTACATACACCTCCTCTTCCAATTCCCCATTCAGAAAAGCACTCTTCACATCCATTTGATAGACCTTGAAATTGGCATGGGATGCATAGGCTAGGAAAATCCTTATTGCTTCTAGTCTTGCAACAGGAGCAAATGTTTCATCAAAATCAATTCCTTCTTCCTGTGAATAGCCTTTTGCAACCAGTCTAGCTTTGTTCCTTGTGACTATGCCATTTTCATCCATCTTGTTTCTGAACACCCATTTTGTGCCTATGACACTCCTGTCCTTAGGCTTGGGCACCAGCTTCCAAACATTGTTCCTCTCAAATTGGTTTAGCTCCTCTTGCATGGCTAAAACCCAATCTGGATCTAGAAGTGCATCTTCAACTTTCTTTGGCTCATCTTGAGACAGAAAGCTGCTATATAGACATTCCTCTTGAGTTGCTCTTCTAGTTTGGACTTTTGAAGTAACATCACTTATAATAAGTTCAAAGGGATGATCTTTAGTCTATTTCCTTGAGGGAGGTAGATTTGCTCTTGACGAGGTAGCTTCATGATCATGATTGCCTTGATTGGATATCTGTCCTTGAGAAACTCCCCTGAGTTTGTTGTCCCTAATTGATCAGTTCTAGAAGCATTTCTATGACTGTCAACGGTATGACCATTTTGGTTGTCAACGAAACGCTCATTTTGACTGTCAACGAATCCACCATCATGACTGTCAACGAAATGATCATTTGATCTGCTAGCAGCTATTCTTTTCAATCTTAATGCAGCAATTTCATCTTCACTGCTGCTTTCATCTGTGCTAGATACAACAACTTTAGGCTGTTTCTCAGTAGCCTTAACATGATTCACTTGATCTCCTTCCTCATTCTCAAAAGAAAGACTTTCATGGAAGCCTTCATCACAGAGACCTTGAATTTTGAGATCATCAAAAACAACATGTACAGATTCCATAACAATGTTGGTTCTGAGATTATAGACTCTGTAAGCTTTCCCTGCTGCATATCCCACAAATATTGCTTCATCTGCCTTTGCTTCAAATTTCCCCAAATGCTCAACTTGATTTCTCATAACAAAGCACTTGCATCCAAAGACATGAAGAAAATCCAATAGTGGTTTCTTTCTTTTGAGTAATTGATAAGGGATCATTCCCTTGGCCTGATTAATCAAAGAAATATTTTGAGTGAAGCAAGTTGTGTTAACTGCCTCAGCCCAAAAATAAGTTGGTAACTTTGATTCATCTAGCATTGTCCTTGCAGTTTCAATAAGTGTTCTGTTTTTCCTTTCAACTACATCATTTTGCTGTGGTGTCCTTGCTGCTGAAAACTCATGCAAAATACCATTTTCTTCACAGAACACCTTCATGCTTGAATTCTTGAATTCTGTCCCATTGTCACTCCTAATCCTTCTTACTTTGAAGTCAGGATGATTGTTTACCATCTTGATGTGATTGATAATGATTTCACTTGCCTCATCTTTGGAGTGCAAAAAGAAGGTCCATGTAAATCTAGAAAAATCATCAACAATCACAAGACAATATTTCTTCTTTGAAATAGACATGACATTTACAGGGCCAAACAAATCCATATGAAGCAACTCAAGATGATGGACAATTGATGACTCTGTCTTGCTTTTGAATGATGCCTTCTTTTGTTTCCCTTTTTGACAGGCATCACACAAACCATCATTGGAAAACTCCACCTGTGGAATTCCTCTAGCAAGATCTTTCCTCACCAAATCATTCATAACTTTAAAATTCAAATGAGACAATTTCTTGTGCCATAGCCAACTTTCATCCTTGCTTGCCTTGCTGAAGAGACAAGTGATGGTGTCTCGACTTGTGCTACTAAAGTCAGCAATGTACACATTCCCTCTTCTGAATCCAGTCATTACCACATTGTTGTTTCCTCCTTTAGAAACAACACAGGCTTCTCTAGAAAAAGTAACTAAAAATCCTTTGTCACAAAGTTGGCTGATACTAAGCAAATTGTGCTTAAGGCCATCCACCAATGCAACCTCATCTATGATGACATTCTCTTTTGAAATCAAGCCATATCCCTTAGTGTAGCCTTTGTTGTCATCTCCAAAAGCAATACAAGGGCCAGCTCTTTCCTGAAACTCTGTGAGCAGGGTAGAATCACCAGTCATGTGTCTTGAACAACCACTATCCAAGTACCAAAGATTCCTTTTGTCTCCCTACACACAATAAAACCAAATCAAGTTGATTTTGGTACCCAAGTTTCCTTGGGTCCTGTTTTGTTAGCCTTTGCTTTTCCTTTAATATCATTTTTCACCTTGGGCTCAGATTGATTTAAATCAATCTTTACCCTTGGTGTTGATTTCTGAGAGTTGCTCACATTTTCATTCACAGCATGCATAGTTGGTGGAACAAACATGTTATTCACATTCCATGGCATTTGTGGTACATTAAACATATTCATGTATGGATTAGGCACAAATGACATGCTAGCATATGGATTCTGAAATTGTGCATATGGAGCAAACATGTTAGGCATAACAGGCATTGTAGGCATAGAACTATTCATTGCAGGCTTGGGAATTTTCACATTAGCAGTCTTCTTGACAGATTTGCAGTTAGTAGATAAATGACTAACACTTCCACAATTGACACATGTCTTTCTAGGAGCATATTTATCAGGTGTGTAATTGTTGTGTTTGTTAATCCCTACTTTGCCATTCCTGTTATTCTTTTTATTTCCCTTAGCCTCAACTTGAACTTTCTCTAACTTGTCCTTCAATTGCTTGTTAGACAAGTGACCTACATTAGCTTTCTCAACAGGCTTCTCAACTTTCTTTGAATTACTAGACTCACCTTGAACAAAGTTCTTCGTGACAGGACCATACTTGTTATTAAGTCTAGTGAGTTTATCTTTTTTTTTCTCTGTCAACGAAATAGCCTGATCGGTTGATGGTTCATCTGTCAACGAAACATTGCATTCCGTTGACATATCAACCTTCAACAAATGATCATTGTTTTTTGTTGACTCTGTTTCTGATTCTAAGGTTTCACTAACATACCCTAGCTTTTCTTTGTTCTTTTTCCATGATTGTTCACAGAAAGATTCCATACCTTGAACATTAATGATGTTGGTAGCAACATTCCTGGCATCTTTCCATTTTGCAATCACACTTTGTTCTATTTCAAGTTGTGTTTTAAGAATTTCTTCCCTTTCTAACACGTCCTCAAGTTCCTTCTTAGCATCCCTACTAACACACCTCATTTTCTCAAATTCAATGAGTTGTGCTTCTAACATTGCATTCCTATCACTTAATAGCAGATTAGCCTCTTTTATTCTTGAATTCTCTTTGGTAAGTGATTTAAGAGTAACACGCAAATTATATAGTACAGTAGACATTTCATTTACTGCACTATCGCATTCCTCTTTAGAAAGCTCAGAAAGATTAGTAATTGTTACCTGGTTGCTTGAGGAGCTTGCTTCTTGCTCATGATTGTTAGCCATAAGAGCCAAGTTGACATACTCAACATCATCATCAGAATCTTCACCATTACCAGCCCAATCATACTCCTGAGACATGAAAGCCTTTTCTTTTTGCTTGAGAAGTTCAAAGTATTTCTTTTTATAATCAACAGGCTCAAATTTCTTGTTGCCCTTCTCAACCTTGGGCTTTCTGCAGTCTCCAGCAAAGTGGCCAAGCATTCCACAATTGAAACATTTAGACTTAGACTTTTCAATCCAGTTAGTTTTGCTGGGTTGAAAGTCTCTTCTTGGTGGCCTTGCTTCTGAGTTTCTCTTAAACTTGAACTTAGAGAATTTTCTTGACAGAAAAGCAATGTGTTCATCAATCTCATCTAAGTCATCCAAGTTGGCTGGTTCTGATTCTTCTTCTTCTGTCATCTTGCCTTTACCCTTGCTAACATCACTCCTACAACTAGCTCGACTAGTTGTGGCCTCTGCAGCTTCTTCATTGTCATCTTCCAGTTGGTTCACAGATGCAATCAATGCAATAGATCCACCCTTCTTTTGTACCTTTTCAATTTCTTCATCTTGCTCCATTTCCAACTCATATGTCTTCAAGGTTCCATAAAGCCTTTCAAGAGTGTAGTCTTTGTACTCTTGAGTGTTTCTGAGAGAAACAGTCATAGGCTTCCATTCTTTTGGAAGAGCTCTAAGAAATCCTTGGTTTGATAGATCCTCTCATACAACTTTAATCCATTCAAAAGCTTTTGAAACCTACTAAACGTTTCATTTAGGGTTTCACCAGCTTTAAAATGAAAATGCTCATATTGTTGTATAAGGAGCTGCATTTTGTTTTCCCTAACTTGCTTAGTTCCTTCACAGAGAGTTCTAACAGTGTCCCATACTTCTTTGGAGGTTGTACGGTTTATGACATTGTCAAACATCTCTTGCTCCAAACCATTAAACAGAATGTTCATGGTTCTTTTATCTTTATGGACTTCTGCAACATCTTCAATAGTCCATTCTGAGACAAGTTTTGGAATTTCCACATCAGGAGCATCATCTGGCACTCCAACTCTAGATGCAAACTTCATGGGAACGTGTGGACCTTTCTCAATGCAGTCTACATACCTCTCATCCATAGACATGAGATGTAAATGCATCTTTACTTTCCAGTGAAAGTAATTGTCCTTATCAAGAACTGGTATCTTTACTCCTGCATCCTTCTTCACCATGGTTACTGTTTTGGTCTTGATCTTTAAACTTCTTGTATGTTAGAAACTCGCTTTGATACCAATTGTTAATCCCAAATGACCTAACAGAATTGTAGAAGGGGGGGGTTGAATACAATTCTTGATATTTCTTAAACTTAAAAACAACTTACAAATAAAAACTGAACTTAATGTAAAAATCACAAGCACATAAATAATTTCAGTTGGATTGTTTGATGATCCAACTGAAGTGATTTTTATTGCGTAAATAATTTGTGATACAAATGTACACAGCTGCTCAGTTACAAGAATGTAGAGAAGAAAATGCTCTCAAAGATAGCTAATACAATCTATTTGTTTTTCTTCTCTCACACTTATTTTAACTGCTACACTTGGTTATATACATAACCCAAGTTTACAATACTATTTCTGGCTACACTAATGTACACTAGTAATAACCATCAGTAGCTTGCTTTTCATTCCTTTTGTCCAGTGGTCCTTGGAGATCTTTACTTTTGTCTTCAAGCTTATTATGATCACTCCCAAGAGCCTTCTTGGAAATTGGAATGTTTCCTTATTTCCAGTGACCATTTTGATGGCTTCCAATGCACAGTACACTTCCATATCTCCTTTAGATCTGTTCAGTAAACTGTCACTATCACTTTGTCAACTATTCAAAAAGTAATAGTGATTCGTTGATAGCAGGGAGATATGTTTCGTTGATAGCTTTATTCTTCATTTCGTTGATGAGTAAACTTCATTTCGTTGATAGGATAATCTTCATTCCGTTGATGAGTAAACTCTATACCGTTGATAGGATAATCTTCATTCCGTTGACAGGTCTTCACTTAGGCAAAATTACAAGGCATGGTGTATTTACAATTAACCAACCTATTTTGCCTATCTAGTACTTAGTCAACATGACTGAGAAAACCTATCCAATATCTACAATGAAATGTATATCAAACTAGAAGTATTGTACAGTGCAATTGCTACATCACTCATTTCGTTGATGAGCTTCCTGTCAACGGAATGCTGCAAAGCATGCCATTTCGTTGACAGCTACAAAATGACTTTACACAAATTCTACTAAGTGTTTTATGTTTATCATCAAGAACAACATATTCATAACAATATTTTATTGTAGAATTTTTATATTAAAGAAAAGTAATTTTTCTCGTTCGGATGATACATGATACTAAGATCATGTCAAATGCATAACACTAAAATAATGTAGCTTTGACACTATTTTAATATAAAAATATCTCATTTACAAAAATAATTCCATATTATTTAAATTATGTCTTACACTAAAAGTTTAAAAGAAGATATATTATTTTTACTTTTCAAAGTAATTATCTTATTTGGGAGATAATACGATATACGATGTAAATAGGACATGAAAGTTATGAAAGATACCAAATTGATGTAAAAATTACACTAAATATACTTTTAATAACAAATTTGATATCACACTATTCATTTAGTGTAATTTCTACGCTATAAAAACAAGTCCTAGATGCAAAATAGCTATAATCATAGTTATAATATAGCACCAAAAAGTGATTTTTAGTGGTGCTAAAAAATAAGATGTTATTTGCGTTTTGCAACCAAATATTTCTATATTTAATAAATCTTTTGTCCAAATCACATAACTTTCATTTAATGTAAAACAATTTATATTACATTTATGATTAAATTATGTGATGGCTAAATGCATATATGCATTTTTAGATGTAAATTTGACACCAAATATATATTTATATATAGTTGCATCCAAATATACAATTCCTTTGAAGTTAATATTTTTTGTTTTTGGTGCTAAATTATAGCAATAACACCAAGTTTGATATTGCATTAAACTTACTCTTATAATATTGTATTCAAATAAATTTTAAATTAAAAATTACATAATTTTAATGTTATAGTTGATATGGACAGAAAAATAATTATAGAAATATAATTGACGGTCCAATGAAAAGGCTCGATATTTAATGCCCAAATCCCTGATTATTTATTAATTTCGTAATTAATAAATAGGGAAAATATACAGCTCATGAAAAGAGCCCAAATTATGGCAAATTGGTCAAAGAAGGATCCAGAATCCCAATTAAAGGCAATTAATGAGTCATAGCCTTTATCAACAAGGAAAAGACTTATCCAGCAAGCAATACAATGTTTATCCAATATCAAAAAGGAGACTTATTCGCTAAGACTCCCAAACATACCATAAATAATAGGCTCCAGACGCCTATATAAGGTCCCTGATCCTACAATCAGAACTACGTCTTTGGCTTGATTCTCAATAACGATTTGAGATACGTAGGCATCTTGTGAGGACCGATTTAGTCTCGAAACACAAGTACAGCCATTAAAGCTCGAAGCTCATTAAATCTTAGCATTAAATACACAAGTACGTTTTTTAATCCACAACATTTGGCGCCGTCTGTGGGAAGACAACATCAACCATGGCAAACACACGAAGAACAACTCGAGAAACTTCCGTTTCTGAAGGACTTCCTCTCACCTCTGAGGCTGGAACTCAAGAAAATCAACCACCACCAACTACTGACGCTGAATGGACGAATATCCCCACCAATACTCAAGGATCTGAGATCCCAATTTCGGTTGAAGGGACGAATCCCCTGCAGATGGTCATTCATGGATCTAATCCTCAAGAGACCGTTCACCAGCAACCGATCACGACCTCCCCGCTGCTCATGAATGCCCCGAGGAGCCTTCAACTCCATACTACTGATCTCCCCCCATACACAACTCAAACGTTGGGGATGCCCGGTTATGGTATGCCACCTCAACCCCCAACGGGCAGTAGTGGTCTCAACCCAATCTACCATGAGGCATACGTGCCTCCTTATGTTCAAGGTCTGGGACCCCAAAATCAACAAACTCAAACTCGAAGGATCCATTTGATTCAAGACTTCTCAGGTCCCTATACCGAGGACGAGAATTACTCATCAGGAGATGAGAGGGATGTTGCCCCGAGAAGGAGACGTTCTTCCCAAATCAATCGGGAACAACCCCAAACTACTAAGGAGAAAATTGTAGCTCATGAAGCAGAGACTGCAAGGCTTAAGAAACTCCTTGCTGAGGAGGAGGCTGCCAACGCTCAAGACCGAGCAACTGGGAGAGTCCCGATAATCAACTTGGATCCACCACCAAGAAGGACTAAGAGGGCTGAAGCCCCAAGGGGTGATCCTAGTGTTTTGTTGCCCCTAGGAGATCCTTATGATCCTACACCACTATTTACTCAGGACATCATGAAAGCCACCATATCTAGAAAATTCAAGATGCCAACAATCAAGGCTTATGATGGAACGGGATATCCCGCAAATCATGTAAGGACCTTCTCCAATGCACTGCTGTTGCAGCCAACCAATGATGCGGTCAACTGTAGGGCGTTTCCACAAACCTTGGCAGGCATGGCCCAACGCTGGTATAGCCGTCTTCCTCCAACTCTATTGGGTCTTTCAAGGAACTAAGCAAAGTTTTTATCAATCAATTCATTAGTGGAAGGGTTCATGAGAAAAGTTCTGCTTCACTCATGGCAATCCAGCAAGGAAAGAATGAAGCCCTAAGGGACTACATCAATCGATTCACTCGAGAGGCTTTGAAAGTCCCGGACTTAGAAGACAAAGTAGCTATGATAGCCCTACAACAAGGAACTACTGATGACCACTTCAAAAGGTCGTTAGCAAAGCATCCACCCGAGAGCATGTTGAAGCTCCAAGATAGGGCTGGAAAGTACATCAAGGCTGAAGAGAGCATGAGAAAGCATGAATCCACTGTTGGCGGCAGTGGAAACTCAAAGAAAAGAAAAGAAACTCAGGAGTACGACGTCAAGGAGAAGTTCCCCAGAACATCAAAGGACTCTGATTCTCCACCTAAGAGAAGCAACTTTGGCCCAAAATTTATGGAGTATGCAAGATTGAATACTCCCAGGAGTCAAATTCTGATGGAGATAGCCAAGGAAGAAGATCTCAAATGGCCAAAGCCAATGAGGGCTGACTTGTCCAAGTGGAACCAAAATCAATTTTGTCGGTTCCACAAAGAAGTTGGTCACGACACCGACGATTGTAGGCAATTGAAAGATGAGATCGAATTTCTGATACGAAGAGGAAAACTCGGCAAGTTCACCAAGGATGGAAGCTGTTAGGATTTATGGGTGATAACATAGAAACAACTTGATTTTGAATGTACTTAATTTTTAATTAAGTAGAACATACTGTCACAGCCAAAGTATGTCCTTGTAATCAGTATGTAATGTTATTCTAGCTGTATAATTTGAAAGAAGTTCACTTGCTGTGTTCAAGCCTCAAAGGATGCATAATTAGATGACAACATGAATAAAGGTTACTGTCCTAAAGCTTCGACAGTAAGATTACAAGAAGACAGAATGTTGCAAGTCAAGACAGCATATTCACTCTGACAGCAACATTGGCGGAAGACTACGCGACAGCAACTTTAGCCCTTGACAGCAAGCTTGGGAACCTCAACAGCACATTATGCGGGGAACTCCTACTGTCACCAAAAGCACATTCCTGTGACAGCAAGCTTTATGGCCAAAGTAACTGTCTCGAGAAAGATCTCTGTTCTAGGTATCTTTCTCAGTCAAATCCCGTGACAGCTTCAATGTTCAAGAAACATGCGTGTTGCAGTATCCCTAAGCTGCACCAAGTCTGCAAGACTACGACAGAAGCTTCAAGCACTGCAAAACAAAAGCGAATCAATTCAAGAGCAAGGTCAAGTCTTTATTTGCTGAATTGCTTAAGCTGGAAATAGAATGAATCTAGGTTGCTTTCTTTGTAATGTATATCTAACATGTTAGCAATTTAGGAAAGTCACATGGGTAAGATAATCTGTAAGAAGCTGCCACTTGACAGTGACAGCAGCTTCACAAACCCGTGACTGATAGTGATAGGATTAGTCTTATACCTACTATCAATTCATTCTAGAATCGTAACGAAGACAAGCAAGTGTCTGAGAAGAAAAACAGAAGCTCAAGAATTCTCTCTTGAGGTTGTAGCAACACTTTGCAAAATAAATAAAACATTTATTTTGTGAATCTTGTTCTTACTGCATACTGTTCGTGATTGCATATATTGCTGATAACATTTAATCTTGATTTTAGTTGTTGAAATTTAGATTGAATTTTATCAGTATTGCATTCATCCCCCCCCCCCCTTCTGCAATACACAAGGACTAACAGAAGCCAAGGGAGTCAAAGGGGGGACTATGAAAGAAAAGATTATGACAGAAGGGACAACGACCAGGATCGTAACCCCAAGCCCCGAGGGCCAGTCATCAACATGATATTCGGAGGACCAACTTCTGCTGGGTCCTCCCGAAACTCAAGAAAAGCTTATGCCCGAGAGGTAATGACTGTAGTTGGAGAAGCACCGAAGCGTGCCCGAACAGAAGTATCAATAGGTTTTGATGATTCAGACCTAGAGGGAGTGAAGTTTCCCCACGATGATCCTTTAGTCATCGTTCCTGTGATAGGAAATTCTGAAACCAAGAGAGTTTTGGTCGACAATGGAGCCTCAGTGGACATCCTGTTCCACGATGCCTTTATCAAGATGGGTTACACTGATTCTCAGTTAACACCCTCGAATATACCCATATATGGATTCAATGGAGTGGAATCAAATGTGGAAGGCACCATCCAACTCCCAATGACCATGGGACAAGGAATGAATACATCTACTCAGATGTTGAACTTCATAGTTATAAAGGCAACTTCGACCTACAATGCAATCCTAGGAAGGACTGGTCTTCATGCGTTCAAGGTTGTTGCCTCATCCTATCATCTGAAACTCAAATTCCCCACGAGGAATGGGATTGGTGAAGAGCGAGGAGACCAAAAGATGGCTAGAAGTTGTTATGTAGCCGCGTTAAGGCCTGATGGAATCGGGGGAGCAGGTCCTCCCAATTGAAGACATGGACATCAACGACAATGAGGACCGAAGAGGGAAACCAGCTGAGGATTTAATCCCAATTCCCTTAGTCCCTAGAGAACCGGAGAAGGTGACTTATGTTGGAGCACTACTACCTGAGCCATTGAAAAGCAAGCTCATATCTTTTCTTCAAGAAAACAATGATGTTTTTGCTTGGACAGCGGCTGACATGCCAGGGATTGATCCCCAAGTGATAACTCACAAGTTGAATGTGGATCCTGAAAGAAAGACGGTGAAACAAAAGAAGAGAAATTTTGCTCCAGAAAGGCAAGAGGCCATTAAACAAGAAGTTGAAAAGCTTCTAGAGGCCGGGTTCATTGAAGAGATACAATTCCCAGAATGGTTGGCTAACCCCGTGATGGTCAAAAAAGCCAATGGAAAATGGAGGATGTGCGTGGACTTCACTGACTTGAATGATGCATGTCCTAAGGATTGTTTTCCCTTACCAAGGATTGATGCATTAATAGATGCTACAGCGGGGCACGAGATGCTCAGCTTCATGGATGGCCTCAGTGGATACAACCAAATCAAAATGCACAAGGATGACATCTCCAAGGTATCATTCATCACTGACTTTGGTGTTTTCTGTTATCTAGTCATGGCATTTGGACTTAAGAATGCAGGGGCAACCTACCAAAGGTTGGTGAACAAAATTTTTGGACACTTAATTGGAAAAACCATGGAGGTCTACGTAGATGACATGTTAGTCAAGAGCCTCGATAAGGCCGATCACATTGAGCACCTCCGAGAGGCATTTGAAGTGCTAAGGCACCACAAGATGATGTTGAATCCAGCTAAGTGTGCCTTTGGTGTAGGCTCGGGAAAATTTTTAGGCCTGATGGTTTCCAAGAGAGGAATCGAGGCCAATCCCGACAAAATCAAAGCGATTCTAGACATGGAACCACCAAAGACTGTTAAGGATGTCCAGAAACTAACAGGGAGAGTGGCAGCATTGGGAAGATTCATCTCCAAATCAGGAGAGAAGTGCTTGCCCTTCTTCAAAGCACTCAAGAAAGTGTAAAATTTTGAATGGACGGCTGAAAGCCAAGAGGCCTTTGAGGCCCTGAAAAAATACATGGCTGAGGCACCACTGTTGGCAAAGCCCAAGCCAGGGGAAATTCTTTATTTGTACTTGGCGGTCTCTAGCACAGCCTTTGGAGCCGTTTTAGTAAAAGAAGAATTGAAGGTTCAGAAACCCATCTACTATGTGAGTAAGATTCTACATGGGGCAGAAATAAACTACTCAACGATTGAGAAGTTTGCCTTAGCCTTGATAATGGCCACAAGAAAGTTACGCCTGTACTTCTAGGCTCACAAGATAAAGGTCTTGACTGATCAACCTCTGAGAAACATCTTGCATAGCCCTCAAGTTAGTGGAAGATTTATCAAATGGGCCATTGAATTGGGCGAGTTCGACATTAAGTATAAGCCTCGAACGGCCATAAAAGCTCAGGCACTTGCTGACTTCATGGTTGAATGCACCATTGACAACCAAGAAGTCGGGGGGCAGGAAGTGATAGTAGAAGACAAAGAAGATGAAGAAATGATTTCCAAAGAATGTTGGGTGCTCTATTTTGATGGAGCATCAAAAACAAAATCAAGTGGAGATGGTTTAGTGCTACAAAGTCCTGATGGATTCCTTATAGAGTATGCACTGAAACTTGACTTTCCAACGACAAACAATGAGGCTGAGTATGAAGCCCTGATAGCTGGCTTAGGGCTGGCTGGAGCCTTGAGGGTCAAAACTCTGAAAGTATGTGGAGACTCGAGGCTAGTGGTTTCCCAAGTAAATGGGGAGTTTGAAGCTAGAGATGAAGTCATGGCCAAGTACTTAAAACTTGTGAAGGCCATCATGACTCAGTTTGATGAATGCTATGTGGAGCACATTCCAAGGGAAGAAAACATGAAGGCTGATGCCTTGTCTAAGTTTGCTTCTTCCGAGATTGAAAACTATGCAGGGAGTGTATACTTCCAAGTCTTGAGGACCCCAAGCATCGACGGAAAGTTGGTAGCACCTATTGGTGTTGCTAGTTGTTGGATTGATCCCATCAAAGCAAATCTGGAAACTGGGTGGCTACCCAACGACACTTCAGAAGCACGAAAGCTATATGTGAGAGCACTAAGGTATGCCCTGATTGAGGGAATCCTATACAAGAAATCTTTTGTCATTCCTTATCTGAAATGTTTGAGACCCCAAGAGGCAGAATTGGCCCTAAAGGAAGTACATGAAGGAATCTGTGGGCAACACTTGGGGGGCAGAGCCCTTGCTCACAAAGTCACTCGTTTAGGTTTCTATTGGCCAAGCATACTTGCAGATGCTAAAAGCTTTGTGAAGAAGTGTGAACGGTGCCAGAAACATGCACCAGTGGTTAGACAACCACCAGAGATGATGACATCCATTAACTCACCTATCCCCTTTGCTATGTGGGGAATGGATATACTCGGGCCATTTCCAATGGCAAGTGCTCAAAGAAAGTTCTTGATAGTAGCAATCGACTACTTCACCAAGTGGATTGAGGCTAAACCATTAGCCAAGATAACCACCAAGCAAGTGATGCACTTCTTCTGGGAGAGTGTGATATGCAGGTATGGAATTCCACGAGTCCTAGTCACGGACAATGGAACTCAATTCAACAATGATGAATTCAAGAAGTATTGTGATGAGAATGATTTCAAGTTGCGCTTCACTTCTGTTGCCCATCCTCAAGCAAATGGGCAAGCTGAAGTTGCAAATCGAATAATCCTGGATGGACTAAATAAAAGAGTTGAGCGCTCTAGAAACACTTGGGTAGACAAATTGCTCCCCATATTGTGGGCATATCGTACTACTTGTAAAGTCACCACTAGGGCTACCCCCTTCTTGTTGGCATATGGGGCAGAGGCAGTGGTTCCAGTGGAGATTACTCACACGTATCCAAGAGTTGAGGCTTATGAACCAGAAACAAATAAAGAAGGCTTGAGGCTGGCTTTAGATCTAATTGACGAAGTTAGAGATGAGGCAAATGCCAAGATAGTTGAACATCAAAAGAAGGCCTCTTTCTACTATAACCTAAGGGTTAAAGAAAGGTTCTTTCGTCAAGGAGACTTGGTTCTCAGAAAGATTGAAGCATCCGGAGTTGGACAAAAAGGGAAGTTAGCCCCAAATTGGGAAGGACCATATCGCGTCAAGAACGTATTTGGTCGAGGCTCGTACAAGCTAGAAACCCTTGAAGGGCATGAGGTGCCAAGGACTTGGCATGCCTCCAATTTGAAAGTTTATTATATTTAAGGTGTTTCCTAAGTGGCCTCACTACTAGAAATAAGGTTTGATAAAACCAACCCAAGTTTTAAACTTGGGTACTATGTAAGGGTTGATCCTATTTTCAAGTTATGAATAAATTCAGCATTTTCATGTTTTAAAGCTTATCTACTATGAGTGTTGACAAACATTCAAGAAGCAAGAAAAACAACACAAGCCATGAATGGCCACAAGATATAAATAAGGCTGGATAAAAACTTAAATAAAAAAGTTAAGTTAAGCCCGTAGGCTGAAAGTACATAAACAAAAGTACAAGCCATGAATGGCCATAAGTAACACTACATCTAAGCTGCCTTGTCTACGGCCTCCTCCTCCTCCTCCTCTTCCTCTCCAGAGTGAGTGGCAGCATCATCAGCCCCGGCAGTCTGACCAGGTGGAGAAGTGTGATCCAGGTCTAAGATCCTGTCATCCTCCTCCATGTCGTCCTCTCCATCCAAAGCCAACTCCAAAGGAGTAGGAAGATGAGGGCTTGGAAAATCAGAAATGATGAGGGATCCAGGCATCTTCTCCAAAACAACAGAAAGAGCGTCATCCCATCCCTTAGTATACTGAACTGGGAAGAGGAGCTCGTCATGCTTATCAATCAAGTCCTCATACTCCTTGGAGTCAAGGTACTCGTCGATAAAGTCATCATTGCTTTTCCTCAAAGACACCAGCTCAGCCTGGGAGTCGGCCAACTCCTTCTCCTTCCTGGCCAATGTGGCCTTCAGTGAAGCCACTTCCTCCCGGGACTTCTCAAACTTGCCTTGGTTGGCCTCAGAAGATGAGCGCCAAGCCTTGGATTGAAAGATAGCCCCTTGGAAGTTAGCATTAGCCTACAAAGCAAGTTTCAAGTCAATACAAGATAGAGACTTGAAACATGTTAAAAACTACAAAGAAAAGAAAGAGAAAAATAACTTACAGCAGCAATCGCCTGAGAGCCTGCATGCTCCACACCCTCCAAAGTGGAGTTAGAAACGAAATCCTTGTAATCACAAGGAGTCAGAGAGTGATAAGACCACTCCACAGCATGCTTGGACACTCCAACCACAGTGTCCTTCTTCCTAAGACCCCAGTTGGGGCGCCAAACTGCACTCTTGGCCGATGAAGGCCCCTCCACCTCCTCAGTAAGGTCCACATGGGGCCTTATAAAAGCTGGAACACTGGAAGCACGAAGGTCCTTCCCTCCCAAACGTGCCCTCTTCATCCTTGATGTCTCCCCATCTTCGGGCTCGTTGGTCTTATTGATAAAGACCGCAGCTGCAAAAGACACAAGGAAAGAAACAGTTGGTATAAGATAATCTTAAATAAACAAAGGAAAATATGAGGTGAGAATTACCCTTATCAGAAACGTTTGAAAGTCCCAAGGACTTAAGCTGGAACTCATCCAGGAGCACCCAAGCCATTGTGGCATAATTATCCTTCGTGAGCTCAGCATATGCATGGGCCTCTTCATCATTCAGGATGATATCACTAGGGCTACCATCTGAAACCCTACTAAAGGAGCTACGGAAAAGGGAGCCCCAATCCCCTCCTTCCCAAATCAAATACATAAACTCTTCCTTCCATTTGAGGTTATTGTCAGGAATGGATTTGGGGTGAAATATTGGAGGAGTGGAAGGTCGATGATTGATATAAACCCAACCCATGGAAAGGGCTGAGCTATTCTTAAACTGAATTTTTTTTCTAAACAAAGCTATAGACAAAGGAAATTTGTTCTTCAAACAAAGAACAAGAAAACACATAATGATTCTCCAGGCGTTTGGAGGAAGTTGGCAAGGGTTAATCCCAACATCAGCCAAAAGCCTGGGAATAAACTCATGGAATGGGAACCTGAGTCCCGCGACAATGGCATCCTTATAAATGCATAAAGCATCTGGACGCCAATGGCAAGAACGGTCCCCTGGGCCGGCTGGAACTAACCTATAGGGGACTTAATTCTATACATCTTATTATAGTTCCTAATTTTATCAATTTCATGAAACTTATTACTGCAGTCAAAAGAATCTAAGTGGGACACAGAAGGATATTCATCACTACGTTCTAAAATCATATCTTGAAGTGACATATGAGAAGAACGAATGATGATACCTCTCTTAGAAGCTTTGTTCATTTTCTGAAGGCGTTGAGCAGTTTTGTCAGACATCTTCAAATCTTCAAACCTTCAAGAGAAATCCCCAGAAAAATCTTCAAATCTTCAAAACTTCAAAGCAATTCCAGAAAAACTTCAAAGAAACCCAGAAATCTTCAAGGGATGAAGATGAAAACCCAGAAATCTTCAAGAGATGAAGATAAAAACCCAGAAACCTTCGAGGGATGAAGATTGATCCCAGAAAAACAAGAACACCACCGTACAAAAGCTCGCCAGGAATCGCCTTACCACGGAATAAAAGAGAGAAAAACTAAGAATAACTAGAGAGAAATTTTAGAAAGTTGAAAGTGAGAAGTGAGAAATGAAATGGAAGTCTCACTCTTTTATAAACAAAGTGACTGGAAACCCTACCGGTTAAGGAAGGGCAACCGTCTATAGCCAGTAAGGCCCATAAAATCCATTTATGAATTACAAAGGCAAAAGCCCAAATAAGTTTCAGGCAAAATCGAAGCCCAAATCATTAAGGCCCATTAAGGCCCAAGGCTGGAAGAGATTTAAAGCCCAATTAGGCTAATTAAAATCCCAGAATGAATCTTGGAATAAAACCAAGGCAAAAACAAAATCTAAGGTCGAAAAGAACTTAGATTGAAATCGTACGACCAAGGTCGAAAGTATACGGGAAATTGAGGTCGTATCACTCGACCTCACTCCCAAATAAAGCGGCAAAATTAAAAATTGAGGTCAAAAAGACCCTTGATCAACATCGAAGGCTTGAAGTCGAAAGTATTTGGGAAATTGAGGTCGTATCACTCGACCCCACTCCCAAATAAACTCAAAAATTAAAGAAATAAGGTCGAAAAAACCCTAAATCGAGGTCGCGCGACCCAAGTCGAAAATACACACGAAATTGAGGTCGTGTCCATCGACTTCGCATCAAAAACAAATCAAAGAATTGGAAACACGAGGTCGAAAAAACCTTAGATCGAAATCGATTGATTGAGATCGAAAATACGCTATAAATCGAGTTCGTGTCACACGACCTCACACTGAAATGAGGTCGAAAAACGGAGGGATTCGAGGTCGAAAAAGACCTAGAGATCAAAGTTTAAAATGACCTAGGAAATTCCTGGTCGAAAACACATGGGAACGAGGTCGACACGTCGAGGTCGAAAAAGGCTTATGAATCGAAGTCGACAGCTTCGACCTCACAACCAAATGAGGTCGTAGACACACCAGAATTGAGGTCGACAAATCACGGTCGAAAATGGCTTTTGAATCGAAGTCGACAGCTTCGACCTCACAATGAATCGAGGTCGAAGACATATTGGAAATGAGGTCGAACAGGTGAGGTTGAAAAAGACTTGGGATTCCTGGTCGACAGCTTCGACCTCGCGGCTGTTCGAGCTCGAATTCCTGGTCGAATTCCAGGTCGAATTTGTACTGTTTCCTGGTCGAATTCCAGGTCGAATTTGTACTGTTTCCTGGTCGAATTCCAGGTCGAATTTGTACTGTTTCCTGGTCGAATTCCAGGTCGAATTTGTATTGTTTCCTGACCTAATTTGAGGTCAAAAATGCCCTTAAAAATGGAAAACTTTGGGAAAAATACACTATAACTTCTACGAAAACCCCAGGGGAGATTTTCCCAGAAGTTGGGGGGCAAATGATATGGACAGAAAAATAATTGACGGTCCAATGAAAAGGCTCGATATTTAATGCCCAAATCCCTGATTATTTATTAATTTCGTAATTAATAAATAGGGAAAATATACAGCTCATGAAAAGAGCCCAAATTATGGTAAATTGGTCAAAGAAGGATCCAGAATCCCAATTAAAGGCAATTAATGAGTCATAGCCTTTATCAACAAGGAAAAGACTTATCCAGCAAGCAATACAATGTTTATCCAATATCAAAAAGGAGACTTATTCGCTAAGACTCCCAAACATGCCATAAATACTAGGCTCCAGACGCCTATATAAGGTCCCTGATCCTACAATCAGAACTACGTCTTTGGCTTGATTCTCAATAACGATTTGAGATACGTAGGCATCTTGTGAGGACCGATTTAGTCTCGAAACACAAGTGCAGCCATTAAAGCTCGAATCTCATTAAATCTTAGCATTAAATACACAAGTACGTTTTTTAATCCACAACAATAGTGTTGCATGCTTCAAAAAATTACATGCCATTGCATAAAAAAAATCAAATTATATACTTGGAATTAATCCGATTACTACTCCTTAAACCCTTGGGCCTGGGCAGTGTTGTAAAAAGCGGGAATCGGAGTTAATCAGTGAAGATACCGTCTAAGGATTAATCGGGTAATCGGGGATTAATCGGAATGATTAATCGGATCATTAATCGGAATATATTTAATAATATTTTTTATATACAATTATAAAATTATTTCGTTATTTCAACTAAACATATGTTATTATCATATATTTATGCAAATATGTTAAAAATGTTATATAATTGTAATAAATAAAATTTTGAATGTTTAACTTTTCAATTATATATCAATTTAAGAGGAAAACTTAAGAGAATTTACGATTTTGGCATCTAAAATTATATTTACAAAAATAATGTTTTTTCCTATTGATTAATCAAGTTTCTTACCTTTTTTTTTAATTTTTTTTTTAAATTATAACTATTTTTTAATAATTAGCTCGATTTTTGACCGATTAATCCGATTTTTGATCGTTTAGCCGTAATTGACCGATTTTCGCTTATTGAGTTACGTGAACCGCCGTCAGAGATTAAAGAACAGTGGGCCTGGGCATGAATTAAGAAACGCTTCAGCCTAATTCCTAAATCCTTTAAAACCCTATTGATTTTCCCAGATTTAGAAAAGAAGAAAATTGAAGCAAAAACATAAATCTGAGAGAGAGAGAGATGGATCACATAGCAGCGGCGCAAGAACGATTAATGCAAGAGAGATTGAAACACAAACTCGACCAGGTGAATTCTGCTGTCCAAACCCAACTTTCCCAGGTTCATGACCATGTCAATTTCACTCTCCAGGTAACATAATTATACCCTGCCTCTCTCTCCCTCTCTCTCTCTCTCTCTCTCTCTCTCTCTCCCCTAATTGGTTTTCTTTTGTAAATGCAGAAAGCATACTTCAGGTGTGCCTATGAATGTTTTGACAGGAGGAGGAAGCAGGAAAACATCGGAATGTGTACCGAAAACTGCAGTGTACCTGTACTTACTGCTCACCATTTGGTTGAGGACGAAATGGCTAGCTTCCAGGTCTCTATATTTTTAAAATTTGTTGTGCATATTTCTACTTTGTTTCCTTAATTTTAGTCAAGTATGCGCTTGTGGAATGTGATTGGTTATTGTCTTTCAAGACCTTATGGTTTAGTGTCACTGTAATCTTTAATTGTTTCATAATTATCTATAAAGATTGGTCAGGTTTGTTTATGAATTTGTTCTCTTTCGTGCCCTTTTTAGTGCATATGTACAGATTACTCATCACGTAGTGTAGAACGGAGGAATTGTGACCTTGTGCTTCTTGCTAGTTTCTTATCTCATCTATTTGATATGGTTCTTTGTTTAGTATTTTCTTGGGATGCAGTTTGTCAAGTACACATGAATCGTTCCCGATGAAAAATTAATGCTTTACGTTGAGGGAAGGAATGAAATGAACTTTGGACTCGATTCTAGGTACATATTTAAAAGCTAGAGCTCAATCCCATAAGTTTAGGGACAAATGCCGAGTATTCACTCTATTATTTTTGTTCACTCTTCCCTCTTCTATCCTTTATTTCATCTTCAAATTTGTTCACCTTGTTTCATTTCATTTCTCCCATTCAGTTAATTAGTTCAATTCCAGCTAACCAGAGTTTAACTGTATGTAGAAACCTCTTTTAAGGTACTGTACTTTGGTGTACATGGAAGAAAATAATCAAAACCCTTTCTTGGGGAAGTTGTCTTTTGCCAGGAGCCTATTTCTAATCCTCAGGGTTAAAGTTTTATAAATTGGAAAAAGAAAGAATTTCGTTTGATTTGGAAAGCAACAATGTGGATAGTGTTAAATTTTGATGTTTAGATAATGGTTATGCAAGACCAAATTGAAACATAGGAGTGGGAATTATATTTATTTAATTTAATTCTTCCTCGATAGCAATGAGATGATCGTAAGTAAGGTGTGAAGGTTTAGTAATATTTCTTAAATATATGATTTGTCTTGATTTTTGCTTAGCCATTCCAGTATAAACTAATAAATATTAATTTCCACTTCTTTCTTGTTATTATATACCAAACACCTTCAATTTTTAGCAACTCCAGACATTCTTATGCGCATTAATTTCTCCGCAAAACAGAACAGGTATATTGGCCGTACATGTTGTTGGTCCTTGGTAGTCATTAAATTATTTAGCATTTTATTTTCTAAAATCAAACTTTGTTGATGCTCTTGTTTAGAAGCAGGAACCATGATGATAAGAACTGCCTTTCCTAGAAAATTATTGTTCATCTGAAAGGGTCTCTTAAACTATGGTCATATGTCCATTGTACTACTACCCGGAATATTTCCAACTCATGCATAAAACCTGCAAGGCTGCAACAGAGCTGAGTATACTGCTTTTTATTCTTGATGAAAAGCTACTCTGTGCTTTTGTTCATGATTGGGTTTCGTTATTGTTAAGAATGGAGTTTTGAATATTATTAGAGATAAACTCACTAATTAGAGAATTTTGTCTTGTTCATATTCAGCTGTCCTAAAATGTGCAAGGTGTTCAATGTACTGTATTTTGCTGGTGATTCGTCATCGACATGCATGATTTTTTTTATTTATTTAGACTATAAGCGAGTTTTGATGTCCTAGGTTCTCTTTTTACATGTTAAAGCAAAACATTCGGCACTTGAAGCATACTAAGACCTGTTATCTTCAACTGTTTAAACACTTCTATTATATTCTGGTGTTTTGCTATATATGGAGGACAATGATTTAAATTTGTAGACTATTTTACTTGCACTCTACCTGTTTATGACATTTGACACTCGGACATGGGTATAGAACACTTCAACTTCATTTTTGGCCAAAACATGCAAAATTTTCAAAATATTGCCGAGTGTGACATTCAGGTACTTATTCATGGACTGGTAATGTAGTATGTAAATACAACATAACCCGATGTGTTTGGTACAGGAAAAGTTAAATAGGTCGCTGATGGTCTGTCGAGATAAATTTGAGTCATCTAAGCTTCACAAGACCAGTACAGACCCCACTGTTGATTTGGAGTCCTGTGTTGACCAGTCAGTCCAGGAAAGCATCAACACACTTCCATTTCTTGTTCAAAAAATTAAGACTTCTCTCTCCATCAACGATCAATCTGGCAGTCAGTAAAATCATCAGGTAACTCTCTTCGTTTGATATGTCTATGGTTTATGTCATCGACTTTGGAAACTAATTTAATAATTAATGGTTGTGGTAATTTTGCAGGCAAGAGATGCAAGAATTTTGCCAAATTTTCTATAGAGGATCTATTATGACAACGTAGAAGGAACTATCATATAGTCTGTTATTTGGTTTTGTTCTTGAGCAACATCAAGAAGCGTATATGTTATAGATAACATAGAGATGTTATCTGTTCCAAAACAGCCAGGGAGAATGGCTGGCGAACAATCTATCTTTTTTAGCTAAATTGTTAATCTTAACATGAAATATGATTAATAAAAAAATTTATTGTGAGGCATTTGACATGGTTGCATTAGGCTTTGTTGAGAATAGGAAACAATTCAATCTAGCTTTTGAATTTAACAAGGTGGTCGTGTATACAATTCAGCAAAAAAAAATCATCTGCTATATTGTTCATAGGTTTATACATTATGTAGAGAAAAAAAATTCAGGGATTAGTTTCAATGTTACCAAAAAAATATAAAGAAAACCCATCTTTATATTGATTAAAAGTTTTATATTACCTCTTTATGTAATTGTTTGTAACAGACAATATTAATGTTTAACAAATTAATTGATTTGATATTTTTTTGTAGACATTTCATATTATATTTTAGTTCAGATTTTTCTGAAATTAGAAATAGAACAAAATTTTGCATTGAAGCTTTCTTTACATGCATTTGATGCTAAATAAAGTTTTCACTTTTCACTTCAGCTTCACTTTTCCTTTTACATAAATCAGCAAACATTTTTATAAAAAATAATATTCATATAGTTATCAAATAACAATTAAAAAAAAAAAAGAGAGAGGCTCCAGACATGTACACGCTCCAACTGAATATTTGGAAATTTATTATAACCTCCATAGGATGAGTTACAGTTACAATTTCCTTGGCATCAAACGAAACGAAACACAAAATTATCCGTTTTTCTTTGGTGGCGTGTTACAGATATCAGGCCTTTACTTCTTCAGCTTCACTTTTGCCTTTGTCCGCTTCAAACTTATCAATAGCTATCTGAAGTTCATCTGTACCTCCAACAGCTCTCATGGTGTAGAAGTACACCCCAAAGACAAATGATGTCAATCCTCCAGCAACTACTATATTTTTTGTCTTTGGTGCAAGGTTATTAAAGCTTAAAAACCCAGCCATGATCCTGCTTTCTTCAATCTTTCAAGCTGCATAGTAAACAAGTACACATTGTAATGACCCAAATACCAAGATAGATGTACCAAGTTAATTTACTTCAAATTATAGTTGCCTAGGTTACACGTGAGGGAAGGTAATGTATCATCCTTCAACTTTTCTCCAGTTAGACACACAAGAACATGAGAGAATATTATTTCACATCTTCGACCCTCACTCTTTTCTTTACAAATTCAGGGGCACAAAGCAAGTAATAACAGCGGTCCACACACAAGGTCACTGCTTAAGAGGAAATGGGAAAAAAAGACTTTAATTGTGTTGTTCATTCATGTGAAGCAGACCAAATTTACAATTTTTGTACTGTGTAAGAATATAAAAGTTTTTGTGTACGCTAACAAAGCCGAAGAATGTTGAAAGTGAATTTGTGAAATACAAGTAAGAAGACAACCTAATCCGAGCAAATTAAAAGTGGTCACCTAAAGAATATAAGAATTCGAAAGACAATATCTTAATACGCATTGATATTTTTCATTTTAATAAGGGGTCTGCACTATAAGAAGGGCATATAAAGACATATATGGCAGCTAGAGAATAGCAAACATTAGCCAGGCCAACTTTCCACTCTTCTAACTGAGAGAAACATAGAAGGCATAATTTTTTACCACAACAGCAGAAAGAAAACTAGCTAAAGTTCGCCAGGGTCCCTGGCCCCATATATGGAAGAATGAGCTTAAACAAAATATTTCATCCAACTAAATTTTGTTCAAATATTTGCTTTGTGTTAATTTTATTTCCGTTTAGCATTTTGCATTCTCTAAAGGGATACAAGTCTTTTCTCTCGAAATAAAACTTGTACTAATATATGATCTCATACAAAATTTGCCTAAAGTCTACCTCACCCATATAGCAATCTCTTTATGACTCTACACTTGTATAAATGTTCATCTCCTTCACAAACTTTGGCATCATAAAAATACGGATCCTCGCCTCAGTTTCTGTGCATTTTCCTCTCATTCATCTCTTACACCTCTAACACACTCTGTAGTTCTTTATTCTCTTGCTGCTCCATTTATTTCATTCCAACTAACAAAACATGCAGATTGAAGCAAGATATTTCTACCTACGCACTCTATACTTGCCTAAATGCAAAATACAGGGCCATTACCAAGCAATATAAGAAAGATTGATACCCACCACCTATCTCACATTAAATCAAACTTGAGACTGGGCTAAATTAGTTATCTATTTGGGCTTGTTTGGGCTAAGAGAGCTGTTCCCCACTTTACCCTTCTTTTCTTTACCCACCTCATTTTAATAACAGCACTTGGTAAAAGTATAGCCCTGTGAATGTGTTTCGATGGGGTTGAGGAGGGAAGGGTTGGTTGGATTGGGAATGAATGGAATGGGGTGAAACCTAACCATTTTTCGATGTAAGGGTTAAGCAAGGAGGGGCGCAACCCTTGCCTTGTTTGGATGTTGGATGAAAGATTGGTTATAAATTGGAAAAAATATCTAAATATTTCTAAAATAACAATAATTCTCTAAATAATCATTAAAAAAATATGTAAAATAATATCGGTTTCAAATAGTCAAAAAGGCTGAAGAAGTGCTTGAATTTATGCTAAAAATAAATAATATATTAACAAAAATAGGTCATGTAAAAAAACAATAACACAAAATTAACAAAATAAAAATATTAACTAGTTGTGACAAGATTCTAATCCATGTGTTCACGCTAATGGTTTTAATCAACATAAACAAACACATTCTTAAAATACAGTTCTCTTGTCACCTCCTTGCACTGTATTCCTGAATTTAGGATAGAAAAGAAATATATATAAAATGGGCCATTTTCATTTCTCTCCTAATCTTTACAGAAGTTAACAGAAAATTTGGAAACGAATATAAATACAGGACAACGGCATTAAATATCAAATATGCTCGATGGCCCAAATTTGAAAGGTAAATAAAGGCCCGAAGACAAACGGGCTATATTATGGCCTGTTTTAATATAAAACAACTTAAAAAAAAAAGAAAAAAAAAGAGTGCATTTCTAAGGTTATAGTTAAACTAAAAATGATGTACCCTCAAGCGAGATGGTTGATTGTAAAAATGAGTAATTCTAGATAAACTAGTGCATAGCAATTTTACTCTAGCTGCATCTGAGGAAGGGTTAGCAACTACTCTATATCTTGAGGGCAAGACTGAAGTGAACACTACCATCAGATCTCAGTATGGGCATATTTATAGTCCTCAACAGCTACAACTATGTACAGGGCCTCTACAGTAATAACTACTTCCATTCCTGTGAAAAAAATTAACTACTTCCATATTTCAAGATATCAGCTATTCGTTACGAATCTAAGATATTACAGTATCGAATTATAGATCCACTAATATACCAGCACTGCACCAAAGTAGGTTCAGACCTCATGTATTCACAGTCTCAAACAGTCAGAGCTACAAATAAAAACACTTTATAACCGGGACAAGGTACTAAACCTTAATTGCAGACTTCAAGTTCATAATGACTATATACAGCAAGTATTATAAATGTGCAAGATGTAAAGCGGTTAAGGTATATAATTCGACCTGTTAAAAAGAAAGTATATACATCCGAAAGCTAGTAATTTTTAGATTATTTATCAAAAACAATCATTCTCAAATAATAATGCCATATAAATGGACTACGTTCAGCCACTGTTCAATAGGGACATGATTATGACTGCATGTGTGTTGATGACTGTCTGAAATACAATTTATCTGCTACTTATCAATGATGAAATCAACAAGGTATTAGTCTAGACTAGAGTTCCACCTGAAATTTTAAAATTAATATAATATTTTTTTTACAATTTTCAAATTTTAATTAAAAAATTAATCGAAAAATTATTTCAGCTCATGACTAACTTTCAAAAATCAATACACTTCTAGTACTTTTTAGTCAAATAGAAAAAAAAAATTAAAATGAAGAACTTTGTTAATGTGGATGAGAAGTAGTGTGAATACATATGTATATACTCATCTCCTTAATATTTCGCACAATAAACTTATTGCTATTTAATCAGGACCAGGAGGAATGCTTCCACATTTTTAAAAAACAAAGAGCATCCAGAGGACAAGTAGCAGTAAAGAAGTATAACACATGAATTGCATAGTGAAAAAGAGTAGTGAGTAATTGGGACAAGGTCAACAAAAAAAATTATAATCGTAGAGTCTCTTGTTTATGCACGGTACATACAGCTGTTTGTTTTTGCGTCACAGTTTAAGAAGTGAGATCTTACTAACGTACACCTGGGTCATTCATGCTGGGATTTCCTAATTTAAATGCTATTGTCTTAGTTGTCTAGGTTTCTTTACGGATACAAGATGGTTTGAAAATTTGAATAACTAAGCAAGGAACTTTTTAAACTAAAATGGAATTAGGAATTAGATATTCCAAGAACAGCTCAACTTGAACCAATAACCAACCTTGTAACATGCTTTTGGTTATTTGTTTGAGGGCCTCGCGAGTGTTGCATTATGACCTCTAAGTATTCTCACAGAGCAATTACTCCACACATCTCTACAGTTGTAAAGCTTGAAAACTCTGACAAGCACATAGCAATTTAGGCTATAAAAATTATTTCGGCTTGGCCTAAGATAAAAAAAGAACGAAAACAAGGCTCATCTCCATTAGAGACATGAATGAGCATTTCATCGAACACGATATGAACATGACTCAAACAACATAAATTTGAACACTACCCATCCCATCTCCCTATCCAAATTGAAGCTATTCTAATTACGATTAATGTGTTTGGTAAACTCAAAGCTGTAGAAAACAAGAAAGTAGAGAGTTAAATACAACAACATGAGTGGAGAGTTAGAATAATCACAGATTTCCATAATCATTACGGCTACCAACATACACATACATGCAATTTTAAGTGTAAATGGAATAGAAATGAACCTCAAATTCTGCAACTTTCAAAACCCTAGAAAACTCTCCGCCTATGCAATTTTTATTACATGGTTTGCTTTATTCCACGTTTTTGGGCTTTTGGCCCAAAACTAAAGCTTAACATATATTATCACTCCACCTAAGCCCAAATCCACATTATAGGATTAGTCATATATTTTATAATCATTTATATATATTCAATTATCTTTATAAATTTTTATTTCACTTGTATTTTTTCGATCAAGTATCACTTATTTTGTTAATTGTTATATGATTTTATATTTATATAATATTTTGTTATTCATTATGCTTTATATAGATAGTATTCACGTATTAATACATAAATATAATAATAAATTTTGATTCAATTTAAGTAACATATTATATGTGTTGGTCCTTGAATATTGCGCGGGGGGTTGAATGCAATACTGATAAATCTCAATCTATGTTTCAACAACTAAAACTAAGATTAAAGTTTATGAGTAGAAGAATTGCAAGCACAAGTAGACACAAGTAGTTTTACTCACAAAATAAATGTTTTATTTATTTTGCAAAATGTTGCTACAACCTCAAGAAAATATCAGTTTTCTTGAGTTTCGATTTCTCTAAATCTACAAGACTTCGAATTGTGAGATAGTACAAGTAAACTAATCATATATCTATCATCACGGGTTTGTGGAGTTGCTGTCATTTTCAAGTGGCAACTCCTTACAACTTTTTGAACCCATGTGACTTTCCTAAATTGCTATACAAACATATTTTCATTACATAAAAAGCAATCTAGATACATTCTAAATCAAGCTTACACAATCCAGCAAATGTTGATTTGTCAGGCTCTTGAATTGATAAGCTTTGTCTTGTTATCTCCTAAGCTTCTGTCGTAGTCTTTGCAGGCCTGATACAGTGTTGGGATACTGCATCACGCCTGTTTCTTGAACAACTAGAACTGTCACATGTTTGACTGAGTGTATCCCCAAATCAAAATGACTCCCTTTGAGACAGTGACCTTAGCTGCTGAGTTTGCTGTCACAAAGATATGCTTTTGGTGACAGTATGAACTCCCCGCTAATGATGCTGTCAGGTGTTCCAAACTTGCTGTCAGACTAAGGTAGAGTTGCTGTCTCAGGGCTTCCGCCAATGTTGCTGTCAGAGTGGATATGCTGTTATGACTTGCAATATGTTGTCTTCTTGTAACCTTACTGTCAGTGCCATGACAGTAACATTTAATCTTGTTGTCTTCTTTAAGTACTACTTGAGGTTTGAACAAACAAATGAACTTCTTCCGAGATGTACCAAGATCTTATTTAACAGAAAAAAAAATAGTTACAAGAACATACTCTGGATGTGAAAGTATGTTCATACTTAATAAAATTAAGCATTTAAAATATCTAGTTAAGCTGTAACAGCCCCAAATCCGGGGTCAGGGATTTAGAGTAGTCACGATCCACTTACTTCTTGCCTTGTCTGCTTTACTCATAATAGACACAATTCATCTGCTTATGACCCCACAATGAATATATAACTCTCTCTCACACACACACAGGTTAGAGTCTCAGAAACGAAACAAATACAACCATTGCGGAATAAATAATCTTTATTACAATACCCAAATGTCTTTTGAATTTGCTATTGATACAACTCTTAAGTAATGATACATTACCAACTTAGCCTTGTAATACTCACCACCTTCTCATACCATTCATATCTATACATAAGATGAATACCAAAAGCTCCAGCTTGATCTGACTGGTTCACACTACTTCCAGGATCACTGCTAGAAACTGCTCATGAGAATGCCTTGCGCTTACCACTCGCCTGAGGGATGTGCGCCGAATCCTTGGTATCCTACTTCGCTGCTATATTATATTTATAAAACAATAGCAAGAGTGAGCGATAGCTCAGCAAGGTAATAAAAGTATGGCATAATTCTGCCTTTAATTCAACCCAGAATAAAGCGGGTATAAGACAATAATTTGTCAAAATATCTCGATACTGAAATTATTTCCTTATCGGAATGTATTCCAAAAACAGTACCATTGTTGTATTTCAAATATCATTTCATAATATTTCTGCAAACTTTTGCTATATTATGAACAAAGTTCTAGTATAATATAAAAGATGAGGTTTCCGTAACCCAAAATCCACTTATGCATATATAATCTGAGTAAGGTTTTATCAGAGTCATAACTCATAAAATAAAAGATGAAGTTGCAAGGATTTATTGTAACTTCATTTTTGAACACTTTTCAACCCCTGCCAACATGATCGGTAAACCTGTACCACGGTGTCATCCTTAGTCCCTTTCAATACATGTTGCAGAACCCCCTGCCAACATGATCGGTAAACCTGTACCAAGGATGTCATCCGTAGTCCCTTTCAATACATGTTGCAGAATTATCCAAAATGGATGATGAACTAATACCGGAGTTGCTACCGCGCCCGTCGTACCAACCTTACTATGATCAGTAGCAGGTCGTACAACAAAAATATGTTTTCTACATGTAGATGGAAGAATCACGACAGCCTGACATTGTCTACCGCCTTTCCGGATCTCCCGGCCCATTTGGGGCAATAAAATGGATGGGTCGGCGCAACTGGACCTCTTACACCACTCCTAGTTCAGCTGAAATCCATGACTCTGAAACGTAAAAATCGTCCTCCTTTCCCCAAGTGTAATACTTGTTGATACGACTCCACTAAGTAGTCATCTCTAGGTTGGAAAGGAAGATTCTCCAATATTTCCCAAGCTATTGCTTGTTAATGGATATCGACTTGTTCCATCAATTTACCCCTCGATCGTTGAGGTGGTAACACAACATTTGACTTACATCAATTAAATTGCTCCGAGAAAATATCTGTCCCCTAACAGTTTTTGAGTTGAGAGTTTAAAATGAGTAGTAGTCACTTAAATCAGGTTTCCCATACTTTTGATAGTTGAGCGAGCATTTAAATCCTCTTAAAAGACAGATTTAAATGGAAAAACAGTGTTTTGGGAACCTCTTTTTGATTTAAAATAAGTAATAATACAGCTTAGAGTATCCTTCGTAATTATTGAAGGTCGAGGATAAACTTTAAATAACATTTCTCATTTTAAAACGGGTTAAAAGTATTTAATAAATAATCAAATAATATTTATTAAATAAATAAACTTTAAATGAATATTCAAAAAAAATATTCATTAAATAAATAGATTGAATGAATATTCAAAATAATATTCATGAAATAAATAAGGATTAAATGAATATTCAAAATAATATTCATTAAATAAATAATCATTAAATGAATATTCAAAATAATATTCATTAAGTAAATAAACCTTGAATGAATATTCAAAATAATATTCATTGACTAAATAAACCTTAAATGAATATTCGAAATAATATTCATTAAATAAATAATGATTAAATGAATATTCAAAATAATATTCATTTAAATAGATAATCATCGAATAACAGTTGCCCGATATCTTTATCGGAAAAATAATCTTTAACATATACCGAAAATATAACTACTTCCAGTCTAAAGAATAAAATTATACGCCCTTTACCTAGGGCATTTATAAAAACCTGGCTTCTAACTAATATCCCATATTTAGCTTAGAAGCCCATAATTAAATCATAAAGCAAGTATCACAATATACTTTCGAAAACAGTTATGCCTTCCATTAGCATATATAACTGAAATAATATTCAAATAGTATTTCTCGACTGAGATAATACTCAAATAACATTCCTTGAAAGATATAGTAAGCAAATATCATTCTCCGAATGATATCACACTCGAATAACAATCCTCAAAATACATAGTATTCTGCCGATGGCATCCCTCCGGGTTTCCACGGCTATCTACATATCTCAAAATACCGACTCCCAATTTAGAGTCGAGAACAATGAATATGCTCTTATATTTAGAGCTACCAGGTAAACCGGTTCATAACTACTTAACTCAAAAGATTTTATATAATCCAATGGTCAAATCCATTTCAACAAGAAATAAGATATATCGCAAAACTGTCAAATTTTATACATGGAAAAAGCAGTATTATATAGTCAATACTTCAAAGTATAGATTTAGAAACTTGCTTGATGCTCGAGAAGTGATAGGGGTTCGCGACGATGCCGGACAATCTAGACAAAGTCAAAGAAAACGCACGATTAATCCCCTGGATAATCCACTTGTACTCAATGCTTAAACACGTAAGCGAATCACAACCAAGGCATTACTAGCTCGTTATAGGCTCATACTAAGTCCATGTTAATCGACCATTACTTAAGTCATAGGTTTAGTCCGAAATCGATCCTCGAATACAAGTTATACTTAACCATTTACAACATTGGTTTCTAAGTCATGTTCTTAGTGGTTTTCACTTGCGCAACCTTGGCTAACACATTTTTATAAAATCGAAAAATAATCTTTTGGACTCGAAAACTTCGTACAAACTTTCGTAACTGACCTTGGCACTTCAATACAAAATTTCATATTTTAAAACAACTCTTAAGGGTCTCAAACATAGCCACAAAGTTGGTACATTTCTGCAATCTCATTCCTTGAACCACTTTCACTAAAATGGTCATATCTCATAAACCGTAAACTCTTTTGACATGATTCTTGCGCTCACGTAAACTAGAAACAAAGCTCTACACACTTATGTTCATCATTGAACCAAAATAGGCAGTTAGGTTTTCGGATTCTAGGCAGTTTTTAGCGTTACCGAAAATCGGGCATTACGTCGGCTTAAAACTTAACATTTCCGAGATTCAAATCTCATTCCAATTCACCACCAATCATCATACACATCAATTACAACACTTAAAGTCCATTATCAATCTCAAACCGAGCCAAACCAGTTGGTACCATATTTAAAATCCATCCACAACTCATCCAACAACTAAACAAACTACATAATCCACTTACTCCTGACCTTAACAATACATTCATGCTTCCATCTTTCAATTATAAATATAAAACTCAATAAAAAACTATTCATCATCTTCTTAAAATCAATAAAAGATCATGCTAGAGATGGTGGGTGTTGGAGATGTTACCTTTAAAAGAATGGGCTTGAGCTCTTCTTTGATTTAAGCTATTAAACACTAAGTTTGGTGGAGAATTGCTCAAGCTTCAAGCTCCTTCTTCCTCATTCCTTAGGTTCGGTTTTTCTTCAAGAAAATGGGGGTGGAGGCTGGTCCTTTTGTGTGTTTAATGTGTGGATGAGGTTTGGTTATAAGGTTTAGATATTTGTTTGCCAAAATGCAAGTTAGTCACTGCAAACTAGTCCCTCAAGTTTGCTAAGTTACAAAGCTTCTTCCACACACTTCTTTCACCCATTCTTCTTCTTTTAATACATATCTTCTTCTTTATTTCCTAAGTTATAATACATATCTAATTCTTTATTTGTAACCATTTATTATTTCCCTCAATGTTACTATTCATCCTTGTTTTTGTTCCTCTTGAAACGATTCGAAAATATTTCCTAAAAAGAGCGAATAAAACTCTACGCGATTCTCGCAGTGAATAGTAACTATTCACTCCAACAATCGAATCCTTAAATCGACTTTAATAAAATAATAAAATTCCAAAATATTAAATCCTCAAATCCTCAAATTTAATATCTCATTTCTTGAATATAATAATATATAATTCACTGCCCGGTCAAATACTACACCAAAATAAAATTTGGAATTTCTGAATTCTGATCATCTTTGCATTCACTTATTTACTCCGTAGTTCACTAATATGACTTTGGAATATCCACACTACGTCTCGTACATAGGTGGCATGAAAATTTTTCTTAACCCTCAAAATCACTATTCATCCACCAAATTCACTATTCACTGATGCACTTAATCATAATAAGAAAAGTTTTAATTTGACCAAAAATTCGGGTTATTACATAAGTTGTCTCTTAGCCATCACCCATAAATCCTAACAATCTCCCCCAATTTGTTTTTATGGACAATAACAACAAATTTACAATCAATACATGCTGACAACTTAACTAATAAGATCAGAATAGATAAAAAATTTCACTTAGCTTCAAATTTCCTTTTCTGTCTTGCTTCGTCCTCTCTGTTGAGAGCTTCTTTCAGAATCTCTTTGAGTCCTTCCACCATTGATATTTCATCAGGAGATGTGATATCATCTTCTATCTCATCAATGTACCTTTGGACTGCTTTGGAGAGACATACTTTAGCATCCTGGAGATCTGTCCACAATTCTTGACCAAAGGCATAAGTTCTGAACCTCAATTTGCCTTCAACAAGTTTAAACCTTCTTCCAGGATATGCATTCAGGGTTTTTCTCCTTGATTTGTGCAGCTTTGAGTCCTCACCCTTTCTTATTTGAAGAATGTCCTCAATCTCAAAAGAACACACCTGTTCTAATGGATGAGTTGATCCAATTACCATGTAGAGTAAGTCTTTCAAGGCACCTGTTTTGAGCTTTTGAAAGCTTCTCACATGGATCTCTTCCCTTATGAACTTGATCCTTAGGGGATGATCTAGAACACAAGGTTGGTAATTGGGTCCTTCACTTTCCACCTTGTTTGCTTCTTTGCACTTGTTCAGGAGTGGAGCTTCCATATCTTCAGCAGTCTCTTTTCCTGTTGGATTTGAAGGTCCTTTTTGACTTGGTTGGGCTTGCACCTCTTCTTCAGGAAGATCATCTTCATAATCAGCTATTTCTTCATCAGAGTACTCCAACAAATGAGCAATGTCATCATCATCAAACAATGACCAGTCTCCATATTTCTGATAGAATTCTTCATCTCTTTCAGCTTTGTATGCCAGAATATGTTCCATGACTTTAACAGGTACATTGTCATAACCTTGTATTAGATTGACCATTCTCTCCAAGTAGAAGTACTCAATTCTTCTCGTGACCATCCTCTTTATGGTAGAGGAAAGTAAGCAGCCATCCATGGTATCTCATGTTCTTCTCTGATAGGTTTTCTGCATGGAACATCTACTCAGGGGGAGCATTTCTCAGAAAGTGTTAATCTACTTATGCAACTTCAAGAAGACATCCTGTCAAAGATCAGATCTTTTATCTACTCAGAAACCCAGGATGGGTGTGCAACTCATAAAGAGTGCATGTAGCTGGAAAAGCCCACACGGCTTTAAGTCAATGAATCAACACTGTTATAGAGTCTATACAGGTTGTTTCTAATGATACCAGATAAATCAAGCTTATTGATGAGAGATTTTATGGAATTCTCAGATTTAGGTTTGAAATAGAAGGTGGTTCTTGGTATGAAGAAGATGATGATTATGTGGATGGATCAGTATTTCCATGGGTTTTCACCTAGACTATGAATGATTCAAGTCCAAATGAGTCATCTATGGAAAGGGTAAATGGAGCATCTGATTGGAAGCCAAATGGAGCATCCGTAGGAAGCAAAAGTGAAGCATCCGTAGGTGGATCACAACTCTGAATTATCACCCCAATGAACTTGGGGGAGTTTTTCTGAGTTAAAGATCAACCTCACATAATCATACTGATGAGAATATTCTTACATCTTCAAGACCTGCACTTACCATAAGAAGCTTATTCCAAAAATCCAGAAGAAAGTCCTCTTGAAGACAATTATTGGGTTGAAGGAATAAGGTGTTCACTTGGATCAAGGCAAGATCTTCCAGCTCCTACAAATCTGCATGTCTACTTCCTGGACATCCAATCTTTCTCCTTGAGTCAAATTCATGGTTAAAGAAATGAGTGGAACATCTGCCTTGCAAATCTCTAAATCTACTGTGCTGAGATCAGGTTCTTCAAAGTTTCTCTCAAAAGGGATTCTGTGTTGGACAGTGCAGTGGAAATACCTTTTGATCCAAGTGTGACTCATGAAGAAGACATCAGTACCAAGCTGCTTATCAACCATCCTCTTCAGAATGGTAAGTAAGTGAGGTACGAACAAAACTCAATATTTTTCTTGATGTCTTATATGTAGCCAGTGTTTAAATGACCTTCTTAAAAACTAAGTTTTCCAGGAGTGAAAATTTTGTCTAAGTCAAAATTTACTTTATCGATGGATATCCTTATCCGTAGATAGTCATTCATAACACTGAATTTGTTTCTTTGCTTTGTCTATGGATACTGACTATCCGTAGACTATTTTCTACATCTATGGATACTACTTTTGCTCCTCTACGGATAGTGCAAAAAGACAGTGTCTATATCTGTAGAAAATTAAAATCTAAATCTCAGCCGTTGCAAGTCTTATCCTTAGCTGAGATACATGTAGTTTACGTAATATCTAGCATCACTGATCAGTAGCTTTGCTGTTATGCTGAAAAGCTCATGCAAAGAAGTTCTGAGGAGATAAGTGAGTATTCTTTTAAGATTTCTCATACCAATTATTGACATTACTGAATCAAATACCTTGGTAGGAAATTTGTGTTTTGAAAAGATAATTGGTGATCTCCCTCATGACTAAGTAACAGAATGCTAGAAATTATGTTAACCACCTGTTTATGTACTAGTACCTTAACTTTTCTTGGAATCTTTGTGGTATCTCAAAAGATTATCATTCAATCAGTAATTGATAATCCAAGAGATACTTGCTATGCTCTAATTGGTTGTCTAGATATTGATACTTGCAGGATAAATTCCTAATCAAGAAGACATAGCACAATTCATGCTAACTCCAAGAAAGAAGGTTCAGGTCATGGCTCAGAAGAAATGCTTAGCTTAATGACAAATCAAAAGATGCAGCTGAAGCATTTAAACATTTCTCAAAAGAGTCAAGCACATAAACCTCATGCATCATGCTATTGGAAGAAGTGATGTGCATGTTGTAGTGGAACTACACTGTGTTCCAAGGGAACAACATTTAACCAGATATCTTGCCAAAGCTTTCAATGCAGCAATTCACTTGAGTTGATAAATGAGTTTGGCAGGTAATGATTTTTTACTCTCTTACATATCCGTGTTAAGTGCATGCAGCCAGTGATTTCAATCTCTGGAATTATTTGTTTATTTTATGTGTTTTATTTGTTTGTTTTGTTTTGGTTATCATGACAAGTCAATACAATTGAATGATGTTATGCACTAAGTGAAGTCGTCTAGAAATGATCTTCTGAGTAATATTCAATGAGATAGCAAGCTACTTTTCTCACTGATATTAAATAGTTGATCATCTCTAGACATTAACAAACTAAGTGCATTGCTGTTCTTTGAATTTTCCATGGATAAATATTCAGGGATATCATTGGTCAAATGTCATACATTTAATAAATGATGTCAGCTGAATAAGTGTCTCAAAAATTCAAATAATCTGCATGTTACATTATTCAAAAGTAGTGATATTCTTAATTCTTTTTGTCTAGAGATTTTAGTTTAATATTATTTAGCTTAACATATATATATATATATATATATGACCGGCTATTTAGTTTTATTCTTATTTCTATTCACAATATATGTGTCATGATAATTTTCTTTTTGTAATCTGAGCTGAGACACATTTTTCACTCTAGGAACTCGAGTAGTCTCTTCGTTTACACTAGAGTGATTTAATGCATGTCTTTTCAGCTTTTCTAACCCCCGTTTAACCCTAGTTAAACACAAGGGTTATCTAGCAGCTCCATGCCTATTTAAAGGCAAAAGTTGAGCTCTAATATCTTCATCTAAATCTCTAAACACTTCTCCAAATGGCTTCAACAATTCTTGATATAAATCCCGAGGAGTTCAACCGCTTGTCCACCGTGGACAAAATCTTCTTGCTGCAAGATAAGATTGACCTCCTCATCAGGGAGGAGGAGGACGAGATTCGAAGGATGAGAGCTACTCTCAATGCTCTCATGGCTCGCAACCGCTGGGGAGATCCTGATGGAGGCCCTGAAGGAGCCTCCGGGGAGGCTGCAGCAGCTGCTTAACAGCTGTCTGTTTGTCTCTCCGGGGAGAGGGCGAGGGACAGGGGGGGGGGGGACTGGGATGTTTTCCAGTCCTTTTTGTTTTTAAGTTTTTTTTTATATGTAATTTTAATTTATTTTTTTTTATGAATTATGGGGTTTTTTTCCCCATTTTTATTAGATTGCTCTGTGTGATGTGCATGTTTAATTTCTTTCGTTTTTGCATTTGAATCCATTTAACCTGTTTAACCTGTTTAAAAATTGGCTTGCATGTTAACTGGACTCATTTCCTTAAATAAAAAGACAAACATCTCATATACACCAACAATAAAAATTAATTACATATTTTTCTTTTCGATGAATTAATCAAAGGTTGAATTATAAAATCTATCTGCTTAAGGATAACTTTAATTAAATTTATCAAGAAGCCCTAATTGTTCAACTAACAGAATAGTGAGCTCTTTGAGCAACACAAAAACTGTTTCATTTTTTCATGAACTCACTAAAGAAAAATCAGAAGAAAACTTAAAGGAATTTGAAAGAAATTGACAATCTATCAAGTTAAGGTTTTTGCAGCTTCTGATGGTCTCTATGAGGATGTTGTAACAATTAACGGGAAAGCTGGCAATCTTGAACTTTAGGAGAATAAACCTTCAATGGAGAAGGCTCTTAACAGTTCATCATTGATAAAGGAAAGGTAATCATCTTATATTTATCAAACTCTGACTTGCTAAAATCTAAATCATTTTTCTTTGCCTTTTCAAAAACTGAAATGAGAAATGTTTGGAATGACCCCCAAGTTCTCTACCCTATCAGTTACACCCTAATTGTGATAAACAACTCCTAACCCCCTCTACAGTTTCTCAACAAACTGTAGTTGCAAAAATCTAGCAAATTTTAACCAGTGGGGAGTGATGAAGGAGTTAAGTGAGGGTGATGGCAATGTTGAATATCAAGAAACCACTAGAAGAAAAAGGCGAGGGTGAGATTACCAGCCAAACTGCCTTATGTCTTCTCAAAAAGGCATAATGGTCAAAAAGGATTAGCTATTTTCTGGTTGTAGTCTCCCAAAAGACTATGATCATTGAAAAATGCTCTGATCCAGGAGCACTAATGAGGGATTGGGACACTGTGTGCATAATGTGGATTATTATCCTTTCTGTTTCTGAAGTAGAAAGAAAATATATGCATGGGCACAGGAGGAGCACACACTATTCTTAAATTCAGTTTGATGCATCTTCTTTCAAATGTGAGGATGCAGTCCCCAGTCCATTTCATCTCATTAAGTGATAATTGCAGCATTCAACTCATCTGTACTTGATTCTCCATTTTCTGAACTCTTGGAGAAGCTCCATTCACCTAGTGATCATTCTCTTTCAGAGAATTCGTTGGATCACTAGTCTCTTTTTGATGATCTTGATGTAAGCACTGTGCACTTAAATGTCACATTCAATCTTCACAGAACTTACATCAATTTCTACTTCACAAGCCCATTCTTCAAAATCCTCTACGGATATCCTTCATCCGTAGAAAGGTGTCTTTCAATCTACGGATAAGCTTAACCAACGATTATCCGTAGACCAACAATGTTGAGTTCCATGATTCTTTCTTGAAAAAACTATTCGGCTCATTCTGACTGAGTATCAAGGAATTCAATATAGTTGAGACATCTATAGGTTTGTGGGAAGGGAGTTAGTGGAGTGGCTGGCTTGAGACCAGGCAAAAGGAGAGGGAGAGAATTAGAGGCATGCTATTTCTTCCAGCATGGAAAAAGGAGAGATTTTTCTTTTGAGTACCCCTTTAGTAAGGGAAGGTGAGTTGTGTGAAGTGAGCCAGGATGAGATCCTGATGCAAGAATAGAGAGATTCCTGAGAGAAATCTTTCGATCCTTGAAGTGTTGGATTCCTGTACCCAGATATCTTATTCAGTAACTCAGATTATGCCTCTTCTATCCTAATTTCTGATAACAAAAAGGGGGAGAAGTTAAAGAGAAGATAGGTTGTTCTCAGGGGGAGTTAGAAGGAGATCTCAGACTTCAAAATTTCTCCTCTCTCGATTACAATCTATTGGAACCCCTTAGAAGAAGGTATAGACTAAGTTACAGGAAAGTATATGGAATCTGATATCTTCAAGTTGTTATTTTTGTTTTTGCAGCATCATCAAATTCTGTCAAGTATTAATCTCTATCTGAGGATCACTGAGAACATTGAAGGGTTTTGTTATCATCAACTTAAGGATTTATGCCAGTTCTAACAGTCATAAATAAGGGGAGATTGTTAGGGTTGACCGATTTGGAATGATGATAACAAAATGCTCAAGACAAGAATTTGATTTTGACACTGAAGCTGATTATCAAAAAGCTAGTTCACAGAAGCTGATAAATCAGGAAGCTAACTAGAAGGCATTTTAACTATCCAAGGTCTAAAAGCCACATCAAATTATTGGAGGATATTCTGTCATCAAGTTAGGAAGCAATTCAAAAGCAAGCCAATGGACGTCTAATCAAGCACCAAGTGTTTCAGTGGTAAGTCTGCCTAATCAACTAAGTAATGGTGAATCAATAAAGATGACAAGGTGTTTTATCTAAAGATGAAGCTAAGAATATCCTTTCTACGGATCAAGCTATGAAATCTCATTTCATCTACGGATAGAAGCTGAGAACATCTTATCTCGTCAACGGATAGAAGCTAGGAACAACTTATCTCATCTATAGATAAAAGCTGGGGACATCATATCTACGGATAAAAGCTGAAGGAAGTTGATCATCAGAAACAACTAAGGATGTCATGTTTTATCTATGGATGCGGTTAAGGAGGTCATGGTCTATCTATGGATGCAGTCAAGAATGTCATGTCTCATCTATGGATACAGTTATGAAATATTACTTCTATGGATATTCTGAGATTACTTTTCTACAGCTAATTGACATAAAATGGCAGTCTACGGATATGGAATTAATACGCCTACTGATGTTCATCTCATTCAACATGGAAAACAAATCTATGTAACGGAATCTTTTGCAGGTTTCTTTATTTAGCAGGTTGAATGGAGGATAGTCTCAGAGATCATCATTACACACCCGTGACTAAAAGATGCTGGATAACGATGCAAAAGATGTATGGAATAGGGAGTCAAAATTGTAAATATTCGAAGGCTCAAATTCCTACAAATGAAATGTGAAGTCATCTATTGTCTCTTATGTCTCGATGGATAAATAAGAGTTAAGGCAGCTACCTAGAAGTTTAACTTCTAACTGGACACAAAGGAAAGGCTTGACAAGCGTGAAGACCTATTTGAATACTACAAGTTCACTTATCTCACCTGATAGTGACTTGACAATCGGGTAACCAAGGAGAGGTCCTTTTCATGCAGATGTCACATGGGCTTGGAAGCTAGGTCAATTGCATCGACTTAGTAATTTTTGAAGAGAGCAGCACACTCAATCAGAAAGCACCATTTGGGATTATACAAGTTTATCTTTGATGCCAGCCAAGGCATTTCCCGAATAGGATAGTTTCTGATACGACCATGTGAACAAGCAGAACCAAAAATGTAATATTTTATTATGTTGTAGGTTTTGTCTGTAACACACAGTCGATGTATATAAGACTGTGTGGAGTAGCATAGAAATGCATGTGCAGAGAGCACAAAGCCGAATGTAAAAACATTTAGGCTCTCTTCCATCATCTGTGTAAGCAGCTGGAGTTTGTTGAAAAACAAAACCAGAGAATTCTTCAATATACACCTCAGGTGGGCTTTTTCCGAGAAACCCACCTGAAAAGTTTAAAAAGTTTGCTTGTCTCCTGCATGTCTTTTTAACTCAAAGAATTAATTTATGTTCATAGCTTGTTTCAATTCTTAGTTAATTTACCAACTCATATATTCATATTGTAAAAGGTTTGAAAAAGTTTTGTAAAATTAACTAGATTGTATTCAACCCCCCTTCTACAATCTAGGTTGCATTGTTCTGGGAATACCACAATGTATTCAGCTTCTGCAGTAGATGTAGAAACTGAATGCTGCTTCTTACTAAACCATGACACCAATCTTCCACCAAGAAATTGATAGCTTCCTGTTGTACTCTTTCTGTCAATTCTACATCCAGCATAGTCTGAATCAGAGTACCCAACTAGCTCAAATCCAGTATTTTTAGGATACCAAAGGCCTAGATTAGGAGTGCCATTTAGATACCTAAAAATTCTTTTGATAGCTACCAAGTGTGACTCCTTTGGATCAGCTTGAAATCTTGCACAAAGACATGTAGCAAACATTATGTCAGGTCTGCTAGCATTTAGGTAGAGAAGAGATCCAACCATGCCTCTGTAAGCACTAGAGTCCACTTTCTTCCCTTTGGAGTCTAGATTCAAACTAGTTGATGTAGAGATGAGAGTCTTGGCAGGTGATGAATCTTTTAGGTTGAACTTCTTGAGAAGTTCCTTGACATATTTTGCTTGACAGATGAAGATTCCATCATCTTTCTGAAGAACTTGTAATCCAAGGAAGAATGACAGTTCTCCCATCATGCTCATCTCATACTTGTTTCTCATTAGAGATGAGAACTTCTCACAGAACTTCTCATTTTATGAACCAAAGATGATATCATCAACATAAATTTGAACCAAAATGATGTCTTTGCCATGATGCTTGTAGAACAGAGTTTTATCTACTACACCTCTTGTAAACTGGTTTTCCAATAGAAAGGCAGAAAGAGTATCATACCAGGCTCTTGGAGCTTGTTTCAATCCATAAAGTGCTTTGAACAACTTGTACACAAAGTTGTACAATTCAGCATCTTCAAAACCCGGTGGCTGTTCAACATACACTTCTTTATCCAACTCTCCATTTAGAAAGGCACTTTTGACATCCATTTAGAACAACTTGAAATTACAGTGTGCAGCAAAGGCTAGAAAAATTCTTATAGCTTCAAGTCTGGCAACAGGTGCAAATGTCTCATCATAATCTATTTCTTCTTGTTGCCAATAACCTTTAGCTATTAGCCTTGCCTTGTTTCTTGTCACATTTCCATTTTCATCCAATTTGTTTCTGAATACCCACTTTGTCTCAATAACTGATTTTCACTTTGGTCTTTGAACCAGTTTCCATACATTGTTCCTTTCAAACTGGTTGAGTTCCTCTTGCATAGCAATCACCCAATCAGAATCCAACAATGCTTCATCAATTGCTTTTGGCTTCACTTGAGACAGGAAGCAGGAAAACATGCTGTCAGCAGAAACATTGTTCCTGGTTCTTACCCCAGAAGAAGGATCTCCAATAATTAGGTCATTTGTATGACCCTTGTTCCACCTTGTGGTTCTGGGCAAGTTTCTTGTTTGATCTGAAATAGTAGCTTCAGTTTGGGGAACTGAATCTTCATCAGGACAGTTGTCTCCACCATGCTCTTCAATATCTCCAGAATCACCATCATTTTAAGGATTCCCTGAAATAGTCTATGACTAAGCTGTAGTTTGATTATTTTCAATGACAGCATCTTTTTTAAGATCAACAGTTTGAGTAAAGGTGGGTTCTTCATCAACAATTTCTTCTTCCTCCAAGTATCCTTGATTCTCAAATCTAAGAATCTGCATTTGAGCATCCTCATGCAGTCCTGGAAACTTGGTTTCATCAAATGTGACATTTACACTTTCATCAATAATCCTGTGTTCCAAGAAGTAGACTCTGTAGGCAGTCCTTTCTATGGCATAACCCATGAAAATACCTTCATAAGCTTTGGTGTCAAATTTTCCTTTCTTTTCATTGTTGTCCTTCATCATGAAGCACTTGCTACCAAACACATGAAAATACTTGACAGTAGGTTTCTTCTCAGTTAGCAGATAGTAAGGAGTGTTCCTATGAGTCTTGTTAATCAAGGTTCTGTTCTGTGTATAACAGGCTGTGTTAATAGCTTCTGCCCAGAAGTATGTAGGTAACTTTGCATCATGTAGCATAGTCCTGGCAGCTTCAATGGGAGTTCTGTTCTTCCTCTCTACAACTCCATTCTGTTGTGGTGTCCTTGCAGCAGAAAATTGTTGCACAATTTCTTCATCCTTGCAGAAATTACCAAGAGTGGCATTTCTGAACTCAGTACCATTGTCACTTCTCAGAATTTGAACCTTTGCATTTGGAGTTCTGTCAAGAACTCTTAAGTGATCAATGATGACTTGAGCAGCTTCATCTTTTGATTCTAGATACTTCACCGAAGTATACCTAGAATAATCATCCACTATAACTAATGCATATCTCTTCCTGGCTAAGGATGGAACATTTACTGGGCCAAAGAGATCCATATGAATTAGCTTGAGTGGTTCCGTGTTGCTGTTGACTTGCTTTGACCTATGCACAGCTCTTCTCAATTTCCCCATTTGACAGTCCTCACACAGTCCTTCTTGACAGAATTCCTGTTGAGGTAGTCCTCTTACTAGTTCCTTCTTCATCAACATATTCATTGTTTTGAAGTTTAGGTGAGAAAGTTTCATGTGCCAAAGCATGTTGTCACCAATAGTAGCTTTACTGTAGAAACAATAAATCTTGTCCTTCTTTGTTGAGTTTAGGTCAGCAACAAATAGGCTTCCTTTCCTTACCCCTTTCAAGGAAAGGCTTCTATCTTTCTTGTGATAGATATCACACACCATCATGTCAAAGTCAACCTTGAATCCTCTGTCACTGAATTGGCTGACACTGAGCAAGTTGTGCTTCAATCCATCAACAAGTGCAATATCATTAATGACAACATTCCCAATTTCCAAACAGCCATATCCCACTGTGTAACTTTGCTGTTGTCTCCAAAGGTTATGATTGGGCTAGCTTTCTCCACAAAATGTGATAGCATGGCTTTATCACCAGTCATGTGCCTTCAGCAGCCACTGTCCATAATCCACATGACTTGCTTCTTATTTTTTCCCTACAAAACAAATTGTATTTAAGAGGCATATGGTACCCAAACCTTGTTGGGTCCTGCTAATTCAGTATCACAAGAGTATTCAACATTTTCAACTTTAACAACCACACTAGGAATCTTTTGTTGGACTTCTTTCTTCACCCACTCAGCTTTAGAATTGGACTTAGTCTTCTTCTTAGTGGATGTAGCCTTCTTACTGTTTCCAGTAGGCTCAGAAGTCTCAACAGTTTGCATATAGAGACATTGTTCAGTAGATGAAATAGGCAGGTTGAAACAAGTACTCATGGCCGTTATTTTACAAGGCATGCAATCAGTGTTGTTGCAGACAACCATAGATCTATGCATAATGGGGGTTCTGTGCAAGTTACCATTTACCTTGGTCACATTGTTCTTGACCTCTTTTGGTTTCTTACAACTATGAGTTAAGTGATGTGAGGAGCCACAATTATTGCATAGTTTTCTGGGAGCACTACCAACATTAGCATTGCCATTTCCTAACTTACCATTCCTGTTCTTAGACTTGTAAGTGACTGTGTCAACAGGATGTTCTGAAGTTGCTGTCGAGCTTTTCTTGACAGTACCTTTTACACATATTGTCTTGACAGTAGGTTTAGAGGTTACTGTTTTCGAAGCTCTCTTGAAAGTATCTTTGGAAGTTTCTGTCATGCCATTTCTGACAGCATCTTTAGAATATTCTGCCTGATTGTTTGGGAAAGTTACTGTTTTGGGGATTTTGACAGTATCTTTTCCTTCAACTGTTGTACTGTCAACACACTCATCCTCATCATCAATTTGTTGCTTGATGAGCATGGTTTCCTCATCAAACTCAAGTTCAAAAAGTTTAAAAATAGGTTTGTTGATCTTTTTGAGAACACGAGGTTTGACAGAAACATCAGTTGAGCAATCCTGATCCACAATCTCCTTACCAGGTCTCCTACCATACTCAAAACCTATCCCTACTTTTTGATCCTCTGTGTGCTTCTCATGATAATCCTGAAGTTGTTTAGTTGAGTTTCTATAGGCCTTAATCTTGAATTCATTTTCACTAATTTCATTCCTTAGAAACTCTTCTATTTCTTTAGCACAGACTAATTCATTTTTAAGTTTTGCATTTTCATGTGCTAGAGACTCTAATGGACTGGTCTTTAGCAAAAGCATGTCATTCTTAGAAGTGAGTGTTTCATTTAGTTTAGCTAATCTAGCAATCTCTTCATTAGCTGCAGTTAAACTAGTATGAATATTAAACATTTCAGCACTCAAATCCTCAACAGTTTGTTTGTATTCTTCTTTAGACATTTCAAGTAAAACAAGTGAGGGTACCTGACTTGGAGAGCTAGAGGAGACCTCATCAGACTTAGCCATGAGGGCTAGATTCACATATTCCTCTTCCTCTTCATCATCAGAATCATCCCAGCATTTTCCCTTAACAACATAGGCTTTTCCCTGTCCTTTCTTGAAGTGTCCACTTGACCCTTTGTCCATTCTTTGATTCTGTTTTGGCCTTCTACATTCAGTAGCAAAATGACCAAGCTCATTACAGTTGTAACACCTTGTTAGGTCCAAAGTATCGTAGAAGGGGGGGGGGGGTGAATACGATACTCACAAATTATTTAATTTCGTTCGCGGATAAATCATTCAGTTCTACTACGAAATCAAATGCACCAAATCAAAACACGAGTCGAGGAATATATCGTTTTATAAATATAAACCGCGAGGGGTGCTATAAATCTAATCCGTAGATTCGCTTCAATGAGTTCAAAGTTACACAAAAACAATACAATGATAGAATTCTGAGCAATATTAATTTCTCTGGCTCAAGCTTCTCTCTTCGTAAATTCTTTCTGTGAAAATCCTTAATTGAAGAAGACACTGTCTTCACTCTGTGTTTGTAGACTTAGTTTAGAAAAACTATCGAACCAAAATTTAATAAATCCTGGCCGTCCAATTTCCCAATCAACCTGACACAACAACAAAATCTCACCTGCTCCTGAAATGAAAAACTATCGAATGATTAAATTAGTTTTTCCTTCGATAGATTTTAAATAAAATCTATCGAATGAAAAACTAATATTCGATGGTTTTTCTATTTGATTCTCTTGAACACATTCAATGGTTTTTCTTAAAAGAAAACCATCGAGCCTTTTCTTTTGTACTTTGATCTTTTGAAAATCCTTTTGAGTTTCAGGGTGTTTTAGATTTAGACTTAAATCAATTTCTTCTGAGACGATAAACATCTTGATCTTTTAAGTGCCGACAACTGGTGCAATTGGTCTGGTTCACAGATGAATAACACTTGATCAATTCTTCTATGTCTTCAATTCAATGCTGCTGATAAGTCCTTTGTCGTTCTGGTTGCTTCAATTAAATCACTGGAACCCTGTAGTACTAACTCTAAATCATTCACATACTTCTGTAGTCTTGAAAGTCTTGCTTCTTTATTTGTCACTGAGGCTTGAACATTTTAATGAACTTCTTTCCGTGACCTGTTTACGGACTTCAAGAATACATACCATATTTTGATTTTTTGAGTTTACCTTTTCTTCTTGACTTCTGGATTCCTGTGCTTCTGTTAATATTACTGTCTGTCTTGTCCTTTGTAAAGTTGTAGTTATCTCTGTTACATTTTATGTTACATTATGCTTTACAATCTCCCCCTATTTGATTGTTATAGTTCGACAAACAAATACCTCGAGGATAACTCAACTAACTAAGGAAACATGAAACTAATTAAAGTAAGACAACTTAATAATATTAAATGCATTCTGGATAAAATATATACATTTCCAGATTTCAAAATTCAAAGAACATTAAAACTTTATACAATGAAGTTGCTCGTCTAGTCTGAGCAGATAGTTCTTGTGTTCTTTGCTTCAAGTCTTCAGTCCATCTCAATCTCACCTTCTTCAATCACTGGATTGGAGTTAGCAGCTTGATAATCAATCACAGAAGGATAGTGCAGTGGTTCTCCAGGTTTAAGGATTGCTCCTTTGATGTGTCTTCCAATGTATTCAACCTTTTGTTCCACTCCAGCCCACAACCATGCAATGTTAACATCTTTCTTGTTTAGCTTTGGCATGTTGGGTAGTCTGGTATGCACTTCCAATTCTTTCTCCACTCTCTTCCTATAGTAGGGAACATTCTCCATCAGATATCTTCTTAGAGTGTGTTAGGATTTATGAGTGATAGCTATGAGACAACTTCACTAAATATTTTATGTACTTAATTTCATTAAGTATGAACATACTGTCACAGCCAGAGTATGTCTATGTAACCGTTTTTGTTTGCTGCAAATAAGATTCTAGTACATCTTGGTAGAAGTTCATTTGTTTGTTCAAGCCTCAAGAAGTGCTCAAGATGGACAGCAAGAATAAATATTACTGTCACAGAATTGACAGTAAGGTTACTTGAAGACAGCATGTTGCAAGTCACGACAGTACATTCACTCTGACAGCAACATTGGCGGAAGCCCTCGGACATCAACTTTACCTTAGCCTGACAGCAAGCTTGGAAATCCTGACAGCACCTTTTGCGAGGATTTTGTACTGTCACCAAAAAGCGCACTCCTGTGACAACAAGCTTAGCCATCAGGATACTGTCATGAAGGGATAACATTTGTATTGGGGATCTACCCAGTCAAACTTGTGACAGTTTGGATGTTCAAGAAACAGGCGTGTTGCAGTATCCCAACACTGCATCAAGTCTACAAGACTACGACCGAAGCTTGAGAGATCACATGACAAAGCTCACCAATTCCAGAGTATGACAAATCTACATCTACTGAATTGTGTTAGCTTAATATAGAAAGTTTCTAGATTGCTTTGTTCTGTACTGATAAGCTGTTGGTATAGCAATTTAGGAAAGACTCACGGGTAGACAATTTGTAAGAAGCTGCCACATGAAAATGACAGCAGCTTCACGAACCCGTGTTGATAGTGATAGGTTTAGTCTACTTAGACTATCTCTCAATCCATTCTTTGTAATAACTCGAGAAACAGAAGCTCAATAAAACAAACATTTTCTTGAGGTTGTAGCAACCCATTTCAAAATAAATAAAACATTTATTTTGTGAGAAATACTCGTGTGTCTACTTGTGTTTGCATTTGATAAACTGATAATCCTTAATCTTAGTTTTTGTTGTTGAAATGTAGACTGAGATTTATCAGTATTGCATTCAACCCCCCCCCCCCCCTTTCTGCAATAGTCAAGGACCAACAACTGGTATCAGAGCAGACAGATTGTTCTACAAATATGAGATCATGACAAGTATGCAGAAGTCAAGTAGCATAAAGATTCCAGCATTTGATAAGGAGAACTACAATGTGTGGAAAAGAAAATTCATGTTATTTATCAAAGCTGCGAATCCATTATACTTGGGTATCCTCCAGAATGGTCCCTTTGTTCCACGGAAAGAAATTGAAGCCTCGACTGTGGACGGTGTTCTTCTTCCAGCCTACTGGGTCAACAAATTACCTTCAGAGTTTCTGGAGCCAGAAAAAGAGAAGGTAGCCTTGGATGATTACTTGCAACTCATCTTACTGGATGCTCTCACTTTGGATAAAGCCATGTGTGGGAATGCCATTGGGTGCTCATCAGCCAAGGATATGTGGAATAAGATCGAGCTGCTATGTGAAGGAAGTGAAGAAGTGAAAGACAATCAAAGAAAAATTCTTATCTCACAGTATGAAGCCTTCATGGCAAAGTCAGGAGAAGATCTAACAACAATGTTTGAGAGGTTTAGCAAACTGCTGACTGAGCTACAGATTCATGGCAAGTACTATGATAGGAAGGAACTAAATGTTAAGTTCTTGCTCACACTTCCTGAGCATCTTGAGCACAAAATTACCGCCATAAGAGAAGGAAGAAATCTAAACAATGTTTCTCTTGAAACATTATATGGTGTGCTTAAATCATATGAGCTTGAATTTTTCCAGAAAAGAGCTATTCAAGCTGGATCAAGAGGAAAAATGGCCAATATGTCTGGTGCTCTCGTGGCTCATGTGCCAAGAATCACACAACCTACAGAAGGAATTCAAATCACCCAACCTGCTCCAGTACCTACTCTTAAGATTAAAGACGCTGTGGATGATGAGGAGAAAGTTGTACAGCAGATAACTGATGTTGAAGATGAAGACTTCTACTCTTTAGAAGAAATGGAAAAGATGGATAATCCAACTATGGCTTACATGGCTAAGAAATTCAAGAACATAAGGTTCAAGAGAAACAAGCCGTATAAGTCTCAAGGTCCAACATCAAGGTTCAGCAAAGGGAACTCCTCCAAGGTTGAAGGTGGTGCCACTAGAGGTGGTTATAAGACATGGATGGTGGACAAATCCAAGTTTAGGTGTTACAACTGAAATGAGCTTGGTCATTTTGCTACTGAATGCAGAAGACCAAAGCAGAATCAAAGGATGGATAAAGGGTCAAGTGGACACTTCAAGAAAGGACATGGAAAGGCCTATGTGGCTGAAGGAAAGTGCTGGGATGATACTGATGATGAAGAGGAAGAGGAATATGTAAATCTAGCACCATGGCTAAGTCTGAAGAGGCCTCTTCTAGCTCTCCAAGTCAGGTACCCTCACTTGTCTTACTTGATATGTCTAAAGATGAATACAAACAAACTGTCGAGGAATTGAGTGCAGAGATGTTCCATGTTCATACTAGTTTAACTGCAGCTAATGAAGAAATTGCTAGGTTAACTAAATTGAATGAAACACCCACTTCTGAAAATGACTTGCTTTTTTTGAAGACCAGTCGATTAGAATCTTTAACACAGGAGAATGCTAAACTCAAAAATGAATTTGTCTGTGCTAAAGAAATTGAGGAGTTTCTAAGGAAAGAAATTAGTGAAAATGAATTCAAGATTAAAGCCTACAGAAAATCATCCAAACAACTTCAGGATTATCATGAGAAACACACAGAGGATCAAAAAGTAGGGATAGGTTTTGAATATGGTAAAAGACCTGGTAAGGAAATCGTTAGTCTGGATTGTTCAACTGATGCTTCTGTCAAACCTCGTGTCCTCAAAAAGATCAATAAACCAAATTTCAAACTTTCTGAACTTGAGTTTGATGAGGAAGCCATGCTCATCAAGCAACAACTTGATGATGAAGATGAAGGTATTGACATCACAATAGTTGACGGAAAAGATGCTGTCACAATCCCCAAGACATAGACTTTCCCAAACAATCTGACAGAATGTTCTAAAGATGCTGTCAAAAATGGCAAGACAGTAACTTCCAAAGATACTGTCAAGAGAACTTCAAAGACAGTAACTTACAAACCGACTGTCAAGACAGAAGGTGTGAAAGGTACTGTCAAGAAAGGCTCGACAGTAGCTTCAGAACATCCTGTTGACACAATTACCTACAAGTCTAGAAACAGAAATGGTAAGTTAGGAAATGGCAATGCTAATGTTGGTAGTGCTCTTAGAAAACTAAGCAATAACTGTGGCTCTTCACATCATTTAACTCATGTTTGTAAGAAACCAAAAGAGGTCAAGGATATGTGTCCATGATAGATGGTAACTTACACAGAACCCCCATTATGCATAGATCTATGGTAGTGTGCAATAACATTGATTGTATGCCATGCAAGATAACTGCCATGAGCACTTGTTTCGATCTGCATATTTCATCTACTGAACAATGTATCTATCTGCAAACTGTTGAGACTTCTGAGCTTACTTGGAACAGTAAGAAGGCTACATCCACTAAGAATAAGACCAAGTCTAATTCTAAGGAAAAGTGGGTGAAGAAAGGAGTCCAACAGAAGATTCCTGATGTGATGGTTAAAGTTAAAAATGTTGATTATGTCTGTGATACTGAAGTAACAGGACCCAACAAGGATTGGGTACCATATGCCTCTTAAATACAATTTGTTTTGCAGGGCAAGAATAAGGAGGAAGTCATTTGGATTATTGACAGTGGCTGCTCAAGACACATGACTGGTGATAAAGCCCTGCTATCACAATTTGTAGAGAAAGCTGGCCCAATCATAACCTTTGGAGACAACAGCAAAGGTTACACAGTGGGATATGGATGTTTGGAAATTGGAAATGTTGTCATTAATGATATTGCACTTGTTGATGGATTGAAGCACAACCTGCTCAGTGTCAGCCAATTCAGTGATAGAGGATTCAAGGTTGATTTTGACATGATGGTGTGCAATATCTAGCACAAGAAAGATGGAAGCCTCTCTCTCAAAGAGGTAAGAAAAGGAAGTCTGTTTGTTGCTGACCTAAGCTCAACAAAGAAGGCCAAGATTTACTGTTTCTACAGTAAAGCTACTGTTGATGACCGTATTGTAACGCCCCCAAATCCGGGGTCAAAGGATTTGGTCGTCACACTGCACTCTTAATCCAAACAACCTGTTCAATATAAAATCAACACAATAATAATAATATCTGTGACCCCAAATCTACCAAGAATCTTTAAAGGTTATAGTGCTAGAAACAAGAATCCAAAATTTCATTACAACAATCTTTCTTCCTTACAACCATTCTCTTTACAAAAATTCTATTACACTAGTATAACTTCGATAAGAAGTATACCAGGCAACTAATCTTATACAATATATTATTCAATAGAAAACATCTATATACAAAACCTCTCACTAGCTCCAATGCTCTGGATCAAAACGTCTTTACGCTAATATCTTTCCCCATCTCTGATCAGCTACGCGGACAACTCTCGCCAATACACCTTCTTTCTGGCAGGCTAAAATATATATAAATAAAACAAGTATGAGCGAATGAATTGCTCAGCAAGCGCATTATTAAATATAATACGAAAGGTTTCCAAAATAAACTTTGGATTTTCAAATAAACAAGCCTTTGGCTTAAACATTTGTAATCTCTAATATTTTCAAAACAAGTTTGGTAATTTACCACAATTTCTCATTCTTCTTCTCTCAATTGAATAGTTTAAAACACAAAAAGATTTATATTGGTCGTTACGGCGACCGAATCAACAATATCTACAATAGTAAGTAGAAAGTATGAAATGAATATAACTCATACGTCTTTAAGACCATAGTTTGTACAAAAATACTAATTTTGAAGATAACAGGTCTATTCATAACATTCTCTGAAACCAACAACTCTGGAAGGGTAGAATAATCAAGGAGTAAGAATGAGCCATCACGCTCGGTCAAGAAATAAAGAACGCACTTCAAGACTTTAATATAGTACCGACTGGGTATGCGGTATGAATAAAACTCATCAAGATAGATATCTCACGACTGCCAATGGAATCACGGAAGTGGATTTCGACTATTGGGAATCCAATGAATTAAGAGTAAGTGATTTCAGCAAGATTGAAACCACCATTTATTAATCAACAACCAACAATTTTACGCAACGAATAAACCTGAATATCAGGTCATAACTCACAAGTACAAAACATATGGATGTAACTCATTTCAGAAATAAGAACTTATTCTAGAATTGGATTTTCACATTTTATCAAATCAAAGGTTGTGCTGCTGGCCAGCCACGCAACAACCCCGGACTAGCTCATGCATAGTCCTCTACGGATCCAAGGCCAATCTGGGCCTAAATTACATCGACCATAAATGGCCCGACCAATAATTGGTCCATTTTTAAAAACATTCCAATTCTATATTATATACGTCAGGTGTCAGAACAATTGACAACCTTACTTCGACAATCAGGTGTCGGAAGAATCGACAACCTAATACAACAATTGCTGGAAAACTCACGTTCCAGGAAACAGTTCAATTATGAAGAATCAATAAAGGGATAGCAATATAATCTAGTATCGACGAGATCGACACAACAATGGGGAGTACACATGGCAAGTAACACCATCATAAATATCGACGAGATCGATGCAACAACTGGGATAACAATGAAGAATAAACAATGACATGCTCAACAAGGTTAAGTCTGATATGAAACAGACAATATGATATCAACATAAAGTGTAACAAGTCAATATAGAGTAGGGTTCATAGAATAAACAATAACATATTTAACAAGATTGAATCTGATATGAAACAGACAATATGATATCAACAGAAAAGGGTAACAAGTCAATATAGAGTAGGGTTCAAAGAACAGGCTCTAGATGGCCTCAATAGTTCAAATCATCACATTATGGAAGAATTAATTAAGGTTTACCAATCTGGTAAATGACAAGAGAGTCAAGTTCAAGTTTAAGAAGAATTCAAGGTGAAGTTTATAAATGAAGAAAACAAGGGTTTATCAACTTCTGACAGAAATAGTTCAAGTCCTTCGAACATGTACTTATAATAGATAAGCCTTGTACTTGAAGGAAGTAAACTAAATCATGCACAGCATATATGAATTCGAATCAGGGAATGGATCAGATGATCGCATTAACAAGAAAGGATAACAAGGTTTGCATAGGTGCAAGGTGAAAAAAATGGAATACTTGAAGGGCAAGCAACACCACTTCAGAATTTCAGAATAAGTTTTCCCTCATAGGGTTCACAAGTTCCCGCTCATCTAGGGTTGGTAATATTCCAACTTAGCATTTTTAAATCAAGTCTTTGAAAGAAGGCCTTAGTATACAGCCCATAACTATCTTTTCAATCATTTCAATATAATAATTATATCTCTCCGGTCAATATGAAAATATGAATCTAAACCAAAAAGGTATAAAAGAGTACTCGTCAATTTATGAGATTAAATAACATACTTGCAATTCAATGCAAAGAAATCAACATTTGAAAATTCAGTAATAAGCATTCAACATGCATACTAATAATTCAAGATAATATCCCTTAATTAATAAGCAAGGGTATAAACACTTGCCTCTGGTCCTTAGCTATTTCGTAACGCTGAAACAATACGATTCCCTCCTTATCCTGTCTTATCGCACGATTCTCTACTCCCGTCCTTCTTTGCTTTAACGCTCTTGCGAATACCACTAGTCTGCTTCTACCATTTCGAATCCATGTTCCAGCCTCGATAGTCAAACATGAGACGGTACTTAGTCTTCAACGTATGATTTCACATTCCATAAATGATTGTAACTTAACTTCGACGCACTTACCGATCTTACCGATATCTCTGTTGCATAAACATCCACATCTCAATTGATAGACCAATCGCAATCAACCACATAAGTAATCCACGTAACTCGCTTGATGACAATCCCCATACTATAAAAAGTCAACATCCAAGTCAACGGCCTCGTAAATCTCACTTTCTAACATAACCGACAAATTTCTATCCCATCTACCCCTCGTGATAACATTAGACACAACCAATTACTCAAACAAGTCTCCACACAATTTATTCGCATGCATGACTCAACAACAGATAATTCACATCATTCACATAACACATTTAAACAAGTAACCGGTTACGTATCGGACGCCCGGTCTAATTTATAATATTTAAAACTCATATACTAGCCCTAGTACGGGCATATACGGACTATAAAACACATTACACAACTCATACAAACCATATAGCACTTATAACTATTTTTAAAACATCATACGAAACTTATTTGAATTTTAAATAAGTCATTACTAATTTTTAAATCAAAAATCGGATTTTTAAATCCAATATAAACATTTAAATGCAATTAAATCAATTAATAAAATTAATTGACACTCTTTAAATGCTCAAACTATTTTTAAATAAATAAACCAAGCTAGAAAATAATCAAACTTAATTTTTAATTAATTAAATCTAATTAATAATTAATTATTAAGAATTAACTGATTAAAAGAATTAATCAATTAATTAAATTAATTAATTATTAATCAAAAATAATTAAAATAATTAAATTTAATCAATTTTCGAATTTAAATAAATATTTATGAATTTATAAAATTTTCGGAATAATAAAATGTATTTTTAAATCAAAGATATGATTTTTAGAATTTTTAAAACAATTTTTGAATTATTTTAAAAATAAAAGTCCAGAAACATATTTCTGAAATGACATTAGGGTTTTTAAGATCAACCGGGTCGGGTTAGGGTTTGAAAACGGGTCATGAAGAACAATTTCCGGGTCGCCAAGAACACGTCACCGGAAACTGGGTTTCCCAGTTTCCGGCCGACGTCCGGCCACCGAGAAACGTGCGACCAAGCCCGAATCTTCACCCAAACCTGCCGTTAGCTACACCAATTTTTCTGCTTTCTAATTCTTAACAAAACTCAACCAAAAACTGCTCAAAACGTGCACGAAACTGACTGGAAATTCTCGCCGTCGACGGCGAGTTTCGTTTTCCGGCCAACTCAAAACAGACACCAAATTCAAAACCATTAACACCCATCAATTCCTCGTCTCACGATCTATCTAATCGCTAGAACACAATCAAGAACCCATCAACGGATTAAAAGTCCGGCCAAAACTTAAAGAAAACCGGCGAGCTATAAAACTTCCGTTTAGCTCGATTTCTAACTCAAAAATCAAATTAAAAATTACCAACATGTTCTAAATCACATAACAAACATATTCAAGCCATCAATCATCAAGAACAATCAATAATAAAGAAACCCCCAAATTAAATCAAAAATTCGAAATAAATAAATAAATTAAAAATCGGAAAAACTCAGAAATCATACCCACATGAATTTTGATGGTGGATTTAGGTAGAGGATGATGAGAGATTCATTTTGGTTACAAGAACATCGAAATCGGATTCCGATAACGCCTTCAAAATTGAGTTTGATTCTCAAGAACACGAAGAACACGTTTCAGGGGTTTTTAGATTTTTAACTGTAATTAAGCTTTATTATACGCAAAACAAAGTACGATTTGCCTTTTTATATTAAACGGAAAATAATACCCCAAACGACATTTTTGGATCGATACTGATCCGATAGATCGCTTTAAATACAATTTAACAGAATATATGCTTTAAACCTTTAATAAAGCAGAATACACGTTTTACGAGACGATAATCATCCATAAAGTACGGATAACTACAAGTATCGTTTAATTCAAAATATACGAACCAAAATACCTTTATTGCGAATATTTTCGAATACTTCCTACTTTAACGAATGAAATATTGGTACGAACGATATACCAATCTCCCGAATAATTTGGGAACGATCCAAATTTTCTTTTCAATAATTAAAATAAAATAAAATAGTATAACACCCTTTTCAAACTAATTTCAAATTCCCCACACATTTCACATAGCACCACAATATCACATATTCAATCATTTAACGAATAACTTAGCACGTTTAAACAGATAAATCATTTAATAACTCTTAATATGAAATTAAAATTTCATTTCACATCATATAATAACACGTAATTTTCCCGGATCTTACAGTATGCTTTGGCACAGGAAACTCTCTCACCTCAACTTCAAGACAATGAATATGCTGATGAAGAAGGAACTAGTGAGAGGACTACCTCAACAGGAATTTTGTCAAGAAGGACTGTGTGAGGACTGTCAAATGGGAAAATTGAAGAGAGCTGTGCACAGGTCAAAGCAAATCAACACCAACACAGAGCCACTCAAACTAATTCATATGGATCTCTTTGGACCAGTAAATGTTCCATCTTTAGCCAAAAAGAGATATGCATTAGTTATGGTGGATGATTATTCTAGGTACACTTGGGTGAAGTATCTACAATCAAAAGATGAAGTTGCTCAAGTTATCATTGATCACTTAAGAGTTCTTGACAGAACTCCAAATGCCAAAGTTCAAACTCTAAGAAGTGACAATGGTACTGAGTTCAGAAATGCCACTCTTGGTAATTTCTGCAAAGATGAAGGAATTGTACAACAATTTTCTGCTGCAAGGACACCACAGCAGAATGGAGTTGTAGAAAGGATGAACAGAACTCTCATTGAAGCTACCAGAACTATGCTTCATGATGCAAAGTTACCTACAGACTTCTGGACAGAAGCTATCAACACAGCTTTCTACACACAGAACAGAACCTTGATCAACAAGACTCATGGGAACACTCCTTACTATCTACTCAATGGAGAGAAACCTACTGTCAAGTATTTTCATGTGTTTGGAAGCAAATGTTTCATGATGAAAGACAACCATGAAAAGAAAGGGAAATTTGACACCAAAGCTTATGAAGGTATTTTCATGGGGTATGCTCTAGAAAGGACTGCCTACAGAGTCTATCTTTTGGAACACAGGATCACAGATGAAATTGTGAATGTCACATTTGATGAAACCAAGTTTCCTGGACTGCATGAAGAAGGTCAAATATTCTTAGATTTGAGAATCAAGGATACTTGGAGGAAGAAGAAATTGTTGATGAAGAACCTACATTCACTCAAACTGTTGAAACTGAAAAGGATGCTATCATTGAAAATGATGCTAATCAAACTCCAGCCCAGTCACAGACTATCACAGGAAATGTTCAAAATGATGGTGACTCTAGAGACATTGAAGAAAATGGTGGAGACAGTTGCCCTGGTGAAGACTCAGTTCCCCAAACTGAGGCTATTGTTTCAGATCAAACAAGAAGCTTGCCCAGAACCACAAGGTACAAGGATCACACAAATGATCTAATTATTGGAGATCCTTCTTCTGGGGTGAGGACCAGGAACAATGTTTCTGCTGACAGCATGTTTTCCTGTTTTCTGTCCCAAATGGAGCCAAAAGTAATTGATGAAGCATTGTTGGATTCTGATTGGGTGATTTCTATGCAAGAGGAACTCAACCAGTTTGAAAGGAACAATGTGTGGAAGTTGGTTCCAAGACCAAAGGGAAAATCAGTTATTGAGACAAAGTGGGTTTTCAGAAACAAGCTGGATGAAAATGGAAATGTGATTAGAAACAAGGCAAGGCTTGTAGCAAAAGGTTACTGTCAACAGGAAGGGATAGACTATGATGAGACATTTGCCCCTGTTGCCAGACTTGAAGGCATCAGGATTTTTCTAGCCTTTGCTGCACACTGCAATTTCAAGGTGTTCCAAATGGATGTCAAAAGTGCTTTTCTAAATGGAGAGTTGGAGGAAGAAGTGTATGTTGAACAACCACCTGGTTTTGAAGATGCTGAAATGTATGATTTTGTGTACAAGCTGTTCAAGGCACTTTATGGATTGAAACAAGCTCCAAGAGCATGGTATGATACCCTCTCTGCCTTTCTATTGGAAAACCAGTTTACAAGAGGTGTAGTAGATAAGTCTCTATTCTACAAGAATCATGGCAAAGACATCATTCTGGTTCAAATTTATGTTGATGATATCATCTTTGGATCATCAAATGAGAAGCTGTGTGAAAAGTTTTCATCTCTAATGAGAAACAAGTATGAGATGAGTATGATGGGAGAACTGTCATTCTTCCTTGGTTTACAAGTTCTTCAGAAAGATGATGGAATCTTCATTTGTCAAGCAAAGTATGTCAAGGAACTTCTCAAGAAGTTCAACCTAGAAGATTCATCACCTGCCAAGACTCCCATTTCTACTTCAACTAGTCTGGATCTAGACTCCAAAGGGAAGAAAGTGGACTCTAGTGCTTACAGAGGCATGGTTGGATCACTTCTCTATCTAACTGCTAGCAGACCTGACATAATGTTTGCTACATGTCTCTGTGCAAGGTTTCAAGCTGATCCAAAGGAGTCACACTTGGTAGCTATCAAGAGGATTTTTAGATATCTTAAGGGCACTCCTAATCTAGGCCTTTAGTATCCTAAAAACACTGGAATTGAGCTAGTGGGGTATTCTGATTCAGATTATGCTGGATGTAGGATTGACAGAAAAAGCACTACAGGAAGCTGTCAATTTCTTGGTGGAAGATTGGTGTCATGGTTTAGTAAGAGGCAACATTCAGTTTCTACATCTACAGCAGAAGCTGAATACATTGCTGCTGGAAGTTGCTGTGCACAAATTCTATGGATGAAGAATCAACTGTTGGACTATGGTCTAGTGTTAAATAATATCCCTATCTACTGTGATAACACTTGTGCCATAGCCATCTCAGACAATCCTGTTCAACACTCTAGGACAAATCACATTGATATTAGACATAATTTCATAAAAGAGCATGTTGAAAGAGGAACTGTGAAGTTGATCTATGTCCCTACAGAAAAGCAACTTGCAGACATCTTCACTAAACCACTGGATGAATCAACCTTTAACAGGTTGGTAAGTGAATTGGGAATGCTAAATCTAGTATGTTAACTTACTAGTTTTTCCATTCTAATTTTTTTTTTGTGAAGCTTGTGACAGTAACCCTAACAAGTTACTGTCATGAGAAAGTTACTGTCTACCTAAGTCTCTATCTGTTTTCGACAGCACGTTTACCTTGACTTTGTTAAATTGAACTTTGTGCTAGTCGTTTATTTGAAAGTTAGACTCTGTATGACATTAACTTGCATGGTTTTTAATGTTGAAATTGGTCAAGGAATTTTCTTGATTGGTCACTTTTGCTTTGATTGTTGGATTAGTGGTCGACATCACTTAATTGCAATCTGTGGTAGTTGTATGGGTATTCCAAACTGTTGACCGTTTGCATCCCTCTTAACCTAGTATGCCTATAAAATGAATCTTAGGCCATATCATTGAATCACTTAGAAAAAGGGTAAAATGGAAAACAAAGTAGGAATCGAATACATGCCAAAATTGTGTGGAAGTGAGCCCTACAATGAAGAAGTAGAAGCTTTGTTTGATGAGTTGTGGGATGCCCTCGATGAGGAAGAAGAAAGAGAAATTGCTACCAAGGCCACTGAGGAGGCTAAGGTGCAAGAAGAGAAAAAGGAGTTTCAAACACTCCTCAAGGAAGAAGGAACCTCAGAAGAGGAAGTTAGGGTAGAAGTTCTAGAATTGGTTAAGAAAGACTGTAATGAAGAGTTAATCTCACCAATTGTAGCAATTTAACCCTTGTTAATTAATAAAATTTATCCATTTTCTTCTGTAGTTTCTTACTGCTTGCTCTTTGTGTTGGTAATTGCTTAACTGGTTGCATATTGTTGAATGAATGATGATTCGGTAATAAATATTGCATATGTTTAACTGGTGTCTCTTCAGTTAAGTTATTTACTCATAACAGTTTCAATACAAAGTCTCGACAGTTGTTATTTTCCTGCAAAGGTTGCTGTCATCAAGAAAAGTAGCTGTCTGTGTTATTTGACAGTTAGCTTCTCGACAACAGTAAACAACTTTCTGTCATGATTTGTAAAAGATATTGTCATGTGAGAACTTAACGATGACAGTAAGTTTTGCACGAAATGTTTCTGTCACGCAAAACATGCTGTCATCACACCAAAGTTACTAACACGGTTGTTTTGAACGCACAGGTTACTGTCAAAGTAGTGGACCGTTAAAATTAGACACACATCCTCCACAAGGAGAGAGAAATCAGCCAGTAACCCATGTGACTGCTAATTGGGTTAAGACACGATTTCACTTTTCCACTTTGTTAGTTAAACGCTTGAACTTCCCTCTAAATTCATCAAACATACAACTGTTCTCAAAAAGCAAACACAACACTCTCCTTTCTCTTCTCTCCAAGCAATTCATCTCCTACCTTCTCTCTTCTCTCAACAAGCAAAAATGGCCCCAAACAATCAATTTCACAAACCAACTTTGCTGGCATCTACTCTCCAAGTGATGCTGGTGAGGGTTTCAAAGGGCTTATTTATTTCCTGAATAAGTCCTACCTTGGGTATGTAATTACCTCTACTCCTGTTCTTGACCTAGACATGATTGAAAATTTCTGGGAGACTGCTGTTGCTCAAGAAGATGGTGACATCTCCTCCATTCAGTTCAAAATCAAGGAGCACAGCTACACTCTTAATGCTCAGGGCATCAATGCAGCCTTGGGAATTGTGCTCGAACTAGGAAAGACTTATTCCGAGCTTGCTAGTGATGAGACCCTCAAGAAGCTTTTCCTGAAAATTGGGTATTCTGGACCCATTCTTGAAGAGGGAACAACAAAATGGTACCCTTCTGGTGAAATGGACATAAAACATCTCCACAAGGAGTGGAGCATGGTGTTTGATGTGATGGTGAAAGTGTTCTCTACCAAGACCACTGGCTGGAATGGAATTCCCACCTACATCAAGAAACTCACTCACTCTCTTGTTCATGGGTACAAAGTGGATATTGGAAAGCTGCTCATGGCACACCTCAAGGCTGCCATAGGTAAGAAGGTAAACATCTATCCTCGCTTTCTAATGTTGTGCATTAATTCTTTATGTGACTTTGATGAGACTGCCCCTCGTTTAGAGGTGTGCCCTGTACTGAAAAGAAACACTCACACTGTTGGTCCTTGACTATTGCAGAAGGGGGGGGGGGGGGTTGAATGCAATACTGATAAATCTCAATCTACGTTTCAACAACAAAAACTAAGATTAAGGATTATCAGTTTATCGAATGCAAACACAAGTAGACACACGAGTAATTCTCACAAAATAAATGTTTTATTTATTTTGCAATGGGTTGCTACAACCTCAAGAAAATGTTTGTTTTCTTGAGCTTCGGTTTCTCGAGTGATTACAAAGAATGGATTGAGAGATAGACTAAGTAGGCTAAACCTATCACTATCAACACGGGTCTTGTGAAGCTGCTGTCATTTTCATGTGGCAGCTTCTTACAAATTGTCTACCCGTGATTCTTTCCTAAATTGCTATACAAACAGCTTATCAATACAAAACAAAGCAATCTAGAAACATTCTATTTTAAGATAACACAATTCAGTAGATGTAGATTTGTCATACTCTGGAATTGGTGAGCTTTGTCATGTGATCTCTCAAGCTTCGGTCGTAGTCTTGCAGACCTGTTACAGTGTTGGGATACTGCAACACGCATGTTTCTTGAACATCCAAACTGTCACAAGTTTGACTGGGTTGTTCCCCAATACAAATGTTATCCCTTCATGACAGTATCCTGATGGCCGAGCTTGGTGTCACAGGAATGCGCTTTTGGTGACAGTAAGAAATCCCCACAGAAGGTGCTGTCAGGATTTCCAAGCTTGCTGTCAGGCTAAGGTAAAGTTGTTGTCCGAGGGCTTCCGCCAATGTTGTTGTCAGAGTGAATGTACTGTCGTGACTTGCAACATGCTGTCTTCTTGTAACCTTACTGTCAGCGTTGTGACAGTAATCTTTATTCTTGCTGTCCATCTTGAGTACTTCTTGAGGCTTGAACAAATAAATGAACTTCTACCAAGATGCACTAGAATCTTATTTGTACTAAACAAAACGGTTACAAAGACATACTCTGGCTGTGACAGTATGTTCATACTTAATAAAATTAAGTACATAAAATATCTAGTTAAGTTGTCTCATAGCTATCACCCATAAATCCTAACAATCTCCCCCAATTTGTTTTTATGGACAATAACAACAAATTTACAATTAATACATGCTGACAACTTAACTAACAAGATCAGAATTGATAAAGGAGTTTTACTTAGCTTCAGAATTCCTTTTATGTCTTGCTTCATCCTCTCTGTTGAGAGCTTCCTTAAGAACTTCTCTGAGTTCTTCCACCAGTGCTTTTTCATCAGGAGTGATAGCCTCATCTTCAATCTCATCAATGTGCTTTTGGACTGTCTTGGAGAGGCATACTCTGGCATCCTGAAGATCCATCCATAAGTCTTTGCCAAATGCATGAGTTCTGAACTTCAGTGTGCGATTAAAATCTTTGAATCTACTTCCAGGGTATGCATTCAGGGTTTTTCTCCGTGACTTATCCAGCTTTGAGTCTTCACCCTTTCTCCTTTGAAGAATGCCATCAATCTCAGAAGAGCATTGTTGTTCCAATGGATGAATTGATCCAATCATCAGGTAGAGTAAGTCTTTCAGGGCACTGGTTTTGAGTTTATGAAAGCTTCTCACTGGAATCTCTTCCCATATGAACTTGATTCTCAGAGGATTCTCAAGCATACAAGATTGGTAATTGGGTCCTTCACTCTCCACCTTGTTGGCTTCTCTGCTCTTATTCAAGAATGAATCTTCCATGTCTTCAGTGGTATCTCTTTCTGTAGGATTTGAAGATCCTTCATGAATTGGTTGGGTTTGCACCTCTTCTTCAGGGGTATCATCTTCATACTCAGCTATTTCTTCATCAGAATATTCAAGTAAATGAGCAATGTCAGCATCATCATACAATGACCATTCCCCAAACTTCTGATAGAATTCTTTATCCCTCTCAGCTTTGTATGCTAAAACATGGTTCATCACTTTCTCAGGGACATTGTCATAGCCTTGCATTAGATCAACCATCCTTACCAAGCCCAATGGATTTCTCCTTTCCTGAGTACTTGTGTTTTCCTTGCTTGTGTAGTCTCCTCAGGTTCAGGTTTCTGTCTAGAAAACCAAGCCCTTGCTAAGGATTTTGTCCTTTTGGGTTTGACAGTGGGCTTGATTTCATCCTTGACAGCATCTTTGTTGACAGTGTCCTCCATGACAGTATCTTTCATGACAGCTTCTTTGAGGACAATGTCTTCTGTGACAGCTCCTTTGGTGACAGTATCTTTTTCAGCATTTATACTGTCTATAGCACATCTTAAAATACTTGCCTCCAAAGCTTCAACTATTACAGACTCCTCTTCTTCTGTGACTCCAACATCTTTCTTTTCTTGCACAGGAGCTTCTTAATTATTTTCTTCCTGGGATTTAGATCCAACATTCCCAGAAGTGCTTCCACTAGCATTTCCTGCTTCTCCAGTTCCTCCACTACCATCCAACTCATCATCATCATCGTGAGGAACATCATAGGAGCAGCTTTCTCCTTGTTCAGCTCTGTTGGAGTTTGCTTTGGAGATCATCTTCTTCATAGTAGAACTCAGTTCCTTGTCCCTTTTTACCAGCAAGTCATAGATTTCTTTGACAACAAGAACTCTTTCCTTGTTGGCTTTAGAGTTGAGAATCATGTTTAACACTTTCAAGATTGACTTTGACTCCATTGTTGAAGTGCCTCTTAGACTCATGTATGCACATCTCCTGCTACCACTTTTAGTGGTACCTTCATAGTAGACACATAATGGATTGGTGTAGACTTCTGGGAGTTTCTCTGAAATTAAATTCAGCATTTGCAGATGCAAGATCTCATTGAAGGTTGTATGGTTTGCTGTGATTTTGTTCTTCATCACTGTTAGCACCTTTGCTGGAAGACTCTGCAATAGCTGCATAGTAATGAACATGGATATTCCAGTATTTAAGTACACATCAATAGCCCACCTCCTTTCTTCATTGATCTTTACACATACACCGGTGATTTTCTCTTTGAGCAAGGTTGAGCAGTTACTCAGCCTTCTGCTTGGCTCCTTCATAGCTCCCTCAACTATCTTGTAGAAGTCCTCATCATGATTTTTCAAAGTACTTTCCCTGTAGACAACCATTAGGGCATTTGCATCTTCTTGGCTTAACTTTGTTCCTTCACTCCAAGTGTTTCCTGACAAGATGTATTCAGGCATCTTGTCTTTCCATTTTCCCAACCTGTTCTGCTCCTCCTTTTCTCTCCATTGCTTTTCAAGAGCACTCTCCTTTGGAGTTGGAGTTGGCTCTCTTATTGTTACATGGGGTAGTATTGGGTTCTTGGAAGGAACATCCCTTTGCATTTCTTCCAGGGCTTCTTTGGACATTAGAACTGTTTCTCCAGCCATCTCATATTCAAAAAGATTTTCAGCTTCTTGCACTTGCTCCCCCTTACTTCCTGAATCTCCTTTAGCTTCCCTTTGCTTCTTAGCAGACACTGATCTTCCTTTGGCTGCAGACTCCCCCTCACTCCTTGAGGCCTTCTTAGTGATAGGCTCCCCCTGAGCAACATCCTGCTTGGGGACACCTTCTGTTCCTGATCTTTCCCTTCCTAATTCTGCCCTTTGTGATTCTGATCTTGCCCTTTTCTCCCCCCTTAGGTAAGTTGGCAGCATCAAGACTGACAGATAGAACTTGAATAGCTTCCTGAATGGTAGAGAATCTAGAGGACACCATGGTAGACAAACTGTCAAGTTTGGATTCCATGGATAGACACCTGTTCTCTAGAGCTTCCAACTTGAAAGATGTAGAGGGGCCACCTGATCTTAACCTTCTTGGGGGTGAAGGAAAAGATTGGAGCTTGGAGGCTGTGGGGGTTCTCACACTATCAGTGTTTTTCTGAGTGATCTCATCACTCCTCACAAAAGAACTCTCAAGGCCTAGGGCCAAGATATGTGGGGCTCCCTCAAATTCACTCTGGACATGCTCAAGTCCCTCACCTTTTGCCAGCTCATTTGGCTGCCTCTCATTTTTATGCTCACCTCTCTTTTCTTTTATCTCTCTTTTCTTTTGCACACCTTCACTCATCCTAGATGCATGGGTATGAGCAGTACTTACATGCAATGAAATAGATGGTTTAGAGTGGGCCTTTAAGAATTGAGATAGTGGCACATCATCATCAGAGACATCCTCAACAATTACAGCATCAAGATCAGGCTGTGGAGAGATGACAGGAGCTTGGCCATGAATGTTACTGTCAGTTGGAATATTGATAGTAGGTTCCACTACAACTTGGACAGCAGGTTTAGGTTTGACAGAAACTTCAACTGAGTCCTTGACAGCAGGGTCACCTGTGAGAACAACATTCACAGTGTCTTTGACAGCAACTTGGGATGTGACAGCATCTTCCCTAAGGTAAGATGCTCCTTGGAGATTGAACAAAGTACTGGCTGTTTCACTTTCTAGCAGAGTTGTACCTTGCTCTTTCTCAGTGTTTGAAGGAGTGGTTTTCACCTCACTTTGAGAGATGGGTTCTTGTGGACCACTAGATGGGGGCTCATCCATGATTGGAGATGGATGATCAAAACCTGAAGGGTTGGGACTGTCCCCCTCTCTAGGTTGTGGAGAAGAAACAAATGAATGTGTAGGGAAGGAAGAAGGTGAGAGTGGAGAAGAGAATGATGGCTGCTTCTCAGATGGAACTTGAGAAGCATCAATAGGGGAAGTGAAATCCTCACTGTGTCCTGACTCCATGTGTGTTTCTGCAAGTGAAGGCTCCTCGTGAGTTGGAACATGAGATTGTGCAGACTCTTTACAGGGTGCCTTGGGAGACATGCCAATTTCAATAGATGCCCCTTGTTGAGAAGGAACACCTAGGGAGGAGTTTATGTCCCTATTTTCCTCTACAGTCTTTTGAGAGACTGCAGGATGGCTGACAGTGGTTTTGGTCCTCTTAGCTCTCTTCTTCTTAGGCTCAGGAGGAACCACTGTGGGTTCTATTTGACTACCTTCCTTATTTGCTGCACTAGGTGCAGGAACTCCCTCTTGACTCTCAACACTACCACCAGCACCAGTCTCTAGGGGTCTTTTTCTGGCTTCTTGTAAGGCTTGTCTCTGTACTTTGGGAAGTCTAGAGAACCTAGGCTGAATGTATGGGGTAGAATGAGGGTTAACTGAATTTGGGTGTAATCCAGCTTCATTCTCAAGAGTGAAGGTGTCAAATCCAGAAGGCAATGAAAAATCAAGGTTGGACACTTGATCAACCATGTGTTTGGTGAAGCATAGTGGAATATGTGCATTTAAGTTGAGTGAAGTGAGAGTTGTGTGAGTGTTTCTTTTCAGTACAGGGCACACCTCTAGACGAGGGGCATTCTCATCAAAATCACAGAATGAATTAATGCACAACATTAGAAAGCGGGGATATATGTTTACCTTCTTACCTATGGCAGCCTTGAGGTGTGCCATGAGCAGCTTTCCAACATCCACTTTGTACCCATGAACAAGAGAGTGAGTGAGCTTCTTGATGTATGTGGGAATTCCATTCCAGCCAGTGGTCTTGGTAGAGAATACTTTCACCATTGCATCAAACACCATGCTCCACTCCTTGCGGAGATACTTCCTGTCCATTTCACCAAAAGGGTACCACTTTGTTGTTCCCTCTTCAAGAATGGGTCCAGAGTACCCAATTTTCAGGAAGAGCTTCTTCAGGGTTTCATCACTAGCAAGCTCGGAATAAGTCTTTCCTGGTTCTAGCACAATTCCCAAAGCTGCATTGATGCCCTGAGCATTGAGAGTATAGATGTGCTCCTTAATTTTGAATTGAATGGAGGAGATGTCACCATCTTCTTGAGCAACAGCTGTCTCCCAGAAATTTTCAATCCTGTCTAGGTCAAGAACAGGAGTAGAGGTAATTGCATACCCAAGATAGGACTTATTCATGAAATAAACAAGCCCTTTGAAACCCTCACCAGCATCACTTGGAGAGTAGATGCCAGCAAAGTTGGTTTGTGAAATTGATTGTTTGGGGGCCATTTGTGCTTGTTGAGAGAAGAGAGAAGGTAGGAGATGAATTGCTTGGAGAGAAGAGAAAGGAGAGTGTTGTTTTTGCTTTTTGAGAACAGTTGTATGTTTGATGAATTTAGAGGGAAGTTCAAGCGTTTAACTGACAAAGTGGAAAAGTGAAATCGTGTCTTAACCCAATTAGCAGTCACGTGGGTTACTGGCTGATTTCTCTCTCCTCGTGGAGGATGTGTGTCCAATTTTAACGGTCCACTACTTTGACAGTAACCTGTGCGCTCAAAACAACCGTGTCAGTAACTTTGGTGTGATGACAGCATGTTTTGCGTGACAGAAACATTTCGCGCAAAACTTACTGTCATCGTTAAGTTCTCACATGACAGAATCTTTTACAAGTCATGACAGAAGGTTGTTTACTACTGTCGAGAAGCTAACTGTCAAAGAACCGTGACAGCTACTTTTCTCGATGACAACAACCTTTGCAGGAAAATAACAACTGTCGAGACTTTGTATTGAAACTGTTATGATTAATTAACTTAACTAAAGAGACACCAGTTAAACATATGCAATATTTATTACTGATTCATCATTCATTCATAACAACATTCAACCAGTTAAGCAATTAACAACACATACAACAAGCAAGAAGAAAATATAGAAGAAAACTGATAAACTTTATTAATTGAAGAGGATTAAATTACTACAATTGGTGAGATTAACTAATCATTACAGTCTTTCTTAACAAATTCTAGAACTTCTGCCCTAACTTCCTCTTCAGAGGTTCCTTCTTCCTTGAGGAGTGTTTGAAACTCCTTTTCCTCTTCTTGCACCTTAACCTCCTCAGCGGCCTTGGCTGCAAGTTCTCTTTCTTCTTCCTCATCGAGGGCATCCCACAACTCATCAAACAAAGCTTCCACTTCTTCATTGTAGGGCTCACTTCCACAGGACTTTGGCCTGTATTCGATTCCTACTTTGTTTTCCATTTTACCCTTTTTCTAAATGATTCACTAATATGGCCTAAGATTCATTTTATAGGCATACTAGGTTAAGAGGGATGTAAACGGTCAACAGTTTGGAATACCCATACAACTACCACAGATTGCAATTAAGTGTTGTCTACCACTAATCCAACAATCAAAGCAAAAGTGACCAATTAAGAGAATTCCTTGACCAATTTCAACATTAAAAACCATGCAAGGTAATGTCATACAAGATCAAACTATCAAATATAAGACTAGCACAGAAATCAATTCAACAAAGTCAAAGTAAATGTGCTGTCGAAAACAGATAGAGACTTAAGTAGACAGTAACTTTCTCCTGACAACAACTTTTGAGATGTTACTATCACAAGCTTCAGTTGAATAGTAGAATGGAAAAACTAGTAAGTTAACATACCAGATTTAGCAATCCCAATGCACTTACCAACCTGTTAAAGGTTGTTTCATCCAGTGGTTTAGTGAAGATGTCTGCAAGTTGCTTTTCTGTAGGGACATAGATCAACTTCACAGTTCCTCTTTCAACATGCTATCTTATGAAATGATGTCTAATGTCAATGTGCTTTGTCCTAGAGTGTTGAATAGGATTGTCTGAGATGACTATGGCACTAGTGTTATCACAGTAGATAGGGATATTATTTAACACTAGACCATAGTCCAACAGTTGATTCTTCATCCATAGAATTTGTGTACAGCAACTTCTAGCAGCAATGTATACAACTTCTGCTGTAGAAGTAGAAACTGAATGTTGCTTCTTACTAAACCATGACACCAATCTTCCACCAAGAAATTGACAGCTTCCTGTAGTGCTTTTTCTGTCAATTCTACATCCAGCATAATCTGAATCAGAATACCCCACTAGCTCAAATCCAGTGTTTTTACCAAAGGCCTAGATTGGGAGTGCCCTTAAGATATCTAAAAATGTTAGATATAATTGCTGACGTTTGTTCATCAGTGTTTAAGTACCAGGTACATATCAGAGTTTATCTAGAAGCTAGTCAGAGTTTGATAAAGTCTGACGTGGTGATAGTTGACTTAGCTGTCGGTGCAAAGATAAAGATTCTAGAAGCAATATATTCTGAAGATGGAAAGAAGCAGAATATATTGATACAGCTAAGGAAACGGAATAGAAGACTGAAGCAATCCTTAATTGATAATAATTGTATAACTAATTTATAGGAGTATCAATTAGATAAGGATTGTGTAACTGTGTACTATATAAACACAGATAGGTTATCCCTAGAAGGGATGCGATTATTGAAATATTATTCTTGTAACCTAGTAGCTCTTTGTGATTCATTAACATCACTAAGAGAGAATTATTTTAATATAATTCAGTTTGTTGATTTATAAACTTGTGTTCTTGATTGTTATTCTCATACATACTTGATTATATATTGTGTATTCGGCCTAACAATTGGTATCAGAGCCAAGGCTGTTTAATATATACAGTTTTTCGATTCAAACACAGTAATAATCATGTCTGAAGAAAATCAAACTTCTCCCAAGGTTGAACAGGTTAAATCTAATTCTGTGAGTCGATATGAAACAATCAGGGTTCCAATCCTCAGGCCAGTGGAGTATCCAATTTGGAAGGTGAAGATGACCATGTTTCTGGAGGCTACAGATCCAGAATACCTTGACAGAATATATGATGGTCCTCATATGCCGACTAAATTGTCTCCTGTTGTTGATGGTCAAGAACAAAAGACTGTTCCAAAGGAAAAGAAAGATATGACTCCTGAGGACATCTCATCAATTGCAAAAGATGCAAAGGTTAGACATCTTCTCCACAGTGCTTTAGATAATGTTATGTCTAACAGAGTAATTGGTTGCAAAACTGCAAAAGAAATCTGTGATGCTTTGGAAGTCAGGTGTCAAGGAACCACTGCTATAAAGAAGAACAGGAAAACGATACTCACTCAGGAGTATGAGCACTTTGATTCAAGAGCCAATGAAACCTTGACTGAGACATATGACAGATTCTGTAAACTACTGAATGATTTATCTCTAGTTGATAAAGAATATGATCTTGAAGAATCAAATCTCAAATTTCTCTTATCTTTACCTGAAAGATGGGATTTGAAGACAACAACTATAAGAGATAATTACGAACTTGCTAAAACTGAACTTGATGAGATTTATGGGTTACTGAAAACTCATGAATTGGAAATAGAACAAAGAAACAGAAGATCAAGCAAGAAGACAAAATCTGTTGCTCTCAAAGTTGAGGAGAAGCCCATCAAGAAGGAATCATTAAGGAAGAAAGCCAAGGGAAAGGCTTTAGTCATTAAATCTGAAAGTGAGTCATCAAACTCTGATGATGACTCAAACTCTGATGAAGCTTCTGACTCTGAGGATGATGAAGAACAGATGATGCAAATGGCTGCATTGATGGTGAAGACCTTCAAGAAGATGGGATTCAAGAACTTCAAGAAAGGAAAGAGATTCTCAAGGAAAGATTCAAACTCTGAAAGGAAAAGTTTTAGAAAGTCTGATGGAAGGGAGACCAAGTCTGGCAAGAAAGATAAATCTGAAATCCAGTGCTACAAGTGTAAGGAGATGGGTCACTATGCCCCAGAGTGCAAGAAAGGCAAATCTGAGAAAGCACTCATCTCTAAAGGCAAAGACTGGGCAGATACTTCAGACTCTGATGATGGAGTAAATTATGCTCTTATGGCAACTGTCAAAGATGAGACTGAATCATCTGAAAATAAGGTACCCCTAACTACTTATGCTTATGATACTGATAATATATCTGAATTAAGAGTATATCTGAAAAGCGTACATGTTAGTTATAGGGATCAGACTTTAGAGAATGAGAGAATTAAATCTGAGAATCTTAGTCTTAAAGATAGAAACAAGTTTCTTGAAGGAGAACTTGAAAATATGAAGCAGATTCAAAAAGAAAGAGATGATGCTGTTTATGTTGAACAAGAGTTGCTCAAAAGATATAAGCAACTAGAATCTGATCTAGAAAAAGAAAGAAAAATAATCAAGACTTGGACAAACTCTGGAAGAGACACTCATCAAGTGTTTCAGACAGATTCTGTAGGTTTAGGCTATTGTGAAAATGATGAACTTAGGTTTAAAGACAAGGTTAAGGTTAAACCACAACTTAAACCTGTGAAATTTGTTCCAGAATCTACTATGTTAAAATCTGTTGTAGTAAGAGAAGCTGATATGGAGACAGATGAAACCTGCGAAAAACAGGAAAATATTATAACAGAAAATCTTATGGAAATAGAAGCTGTTAGAAAGCCAGTAAAAACTTGTGAAAAACAGGTTAATGTTGGTTTGATGACAGGAAAACAGTTCAATCATAAGCTAAAAGAGGTAAAGTCTGCCATGAAACCAAAAGGGTCCAAGAAAAATAGGAATGGAAAGATAGGCATAAATAATAGAAATAATCATTTGTCTACTGCTGGTGCTCCAAGGAAAACATGTTATAACTGTGGTAGTTCTAATCATCTTGCTAGATTTTGCAATAAGAACAAACATATTAACTCTTTACCTTCTACATCAGGAGTAAAGAATGATTATGTAAGGGTTAAACCACAGACTTTATGCACACACTGTGGAAGCACTTGGCATTCTATTTATACTTGTAAGAGTTATCATGCTATTTATCACAACTATTATGAGCTAAAACCCAACTTGAAATGGGTTAGAGCAAACTCTGCAAGTGTAAAGTCTGACAATGTTAGTGTAAACTCTATTAATAGTGATTCCGCTGCAAAAGCTAACACTGTTAAGAAAGCCAAAGGATCCAAGCAAGTCTGGGTCCTTAAAACTAACACTTAGTGTTTGTTTGTGATTGCAGGGTATAAGAGAGAGCACACTTATCTTGGACAGTGGATGCTCAGGACATATGACTGGAAATAAAGCCCTGCTATCAGACTTTGAGGAGAAGGCTGGCCCAAAGGTTTCCTATGGAGATGGCAACATAGGACACACTCTGGGATATGGCAAAATTAATCTTGGAAGTGTTATCATTACAAATGTAGCTCTAGTCTCAGGACTCAAGCATAATCTGCTATCTGTGAGTCAAATCTGTGACAGAGGAAACCATGTAGATTTTCATACTGAATACTGTGAAGTTATCAGTAAATCTACTGGAAAAGTTGTTTTAGTTGGACATAGGCGCAACAATATTTATGAAGCAAGTTTGGTAACAAACTCTGATGGAAAAACAGTGTGTCTGTCTGCAAGAATGTCAAATGAAGAGAGTTGGAAATGGCATAAGAAGCTCTCTCATCTAAACTTGAACAACATCAATGAACTTATACGAAAAGATCTTGTAAGGGGACTTCCAAAGTCAATACTAAGCTTAGATGGTCTGTGTGATTCTTGTCAAAAGGCCAAGCAAAGGAAGTCATCTTTCAAGAGCAAATCTGAATCTTCAGTAGTGGAACCTTATCATCTTCTACATGTTGATCTCTTTGGACCAGTGAATGTGATGTCTATGGGCAGGAAGAAATATGCTCTAGTAATTGTTGATGAATATACTAGATATACATGGGTGTATTTTTTATCAAAGAAGGATGAAACTGCTCAAACTCTGATGGATCATGTAAACCTACTGGACAAAGGATCACAGCACAAAGTGAAAATTATAAGAAGTGATAATGGAACTGAATTCAGAAACTCAATCATGGAAGCTTTCTGCAAGGAAAGAGGAGTGAAACAAGAGTTTTCTGCACCTGGAACTCCACAGCAGAATGGTGTAGTTGAAAGAAAGAACAGAACTCTAATTAAAGCTGCCAGAACTATGCTTGAAGAAGCAAAGTTGCCAACCTATTTCTGGGCAGAAGCTGTTCAAACTGCTTGTTTTACTCAAAATGCTACACTGATCAACAAGCATGGTAAAACACCATATGAAATGGTGAAAAATAAGAAGCCAAATTTGAAATACTTTCATATATTTGGATGCAAATGCTTTGTGTTGAAGACTCATCCTGAACAGTTGACCAAGTTCGAGTTAAAAGCTGATGAAGGAATCTTTGTTGGCTATCCATTGTCAACAAAAGCATTCAGAGTCTACAATCTGAGAACAAGAGTGATCATGGAATCCATTCATATGTCATTTGATGACAAGAAAATAACTGGACTTGAAGATGAAAATGAATATGATCAACTACGTTTTGAAAATGAAGATTAATTCTCTGATGATGTAAATTCTGATGAAGCTGGTCTGACAAACTCTGACGAAGCATACTCTGAACCTCTACTGGTAAATACTGGAGAAACTGAAAATTCTCAAATTGAACAAAATAGAGAACCAGTTGAGGGGGAGCGTGAAGAAGCTCAACAAGACACAGAAAATGAGTCAGTTGAGGAAACTGATTCAAACTCTGACAGTTCAAACTCTGAGCCATCCAATTCAGGGGGAGCCTCAGATGCTGCAGAAAGTCAACTTATGAATCAGGAGAGCATGGATCAAGGGGGAGGATCCAATAATGATGCAAGAAACCACTTACCAACAGCAAGAAAGTGGACACAGGCACACACACCTGATCTCATAATTGGAGATCCTGATGCTAGTGTGAGAACTAGAAGTGCAACAAATAATGAGTGTCTGTATCATGCTTTCTTGTCTCAAACAGAACCAAAGAAGGTGGAGGAAGCTCTTCAAGATGCTAATTGGATTACAGCAATGCAAGAAGAGTTAAATGAATTTGAAAGAAATGAAGTCTGGACACTTGTACCTAGACCAAAGAATAGATCAATTGTAGGTACAAAGTGGGTTTTCAGAAACAAGACTGACAGTGAAGGTGTGATTACAAGAAACAAGGCTAGACTTGTGGCTAAAGGTTATTCACAACAGGAAGGGATTGACTATGATGAAACCTTTGCTCCAGTTGCAAGATTGGAGGCCATAAGAATTTTTCTGGCCTATGCTGCACACAAGAAGTTTAAAGTCTTTCAGATGGATGTGAAAAGTGCTTTTCTAAATGGGAAGCTTGAAGAAGAAGTGTTTGTTGAACAACCGCCGGGATTTGTAGATCCCAAGCATCCAGATTATGTCTACAGGCTTGACAAGGCATTATATGGACTAAAGCAAGCACCAAGAGCATGGTATGAAACTCTTGCTCAATTTCTTTTAGAAAGTGGGTTCACAAGAGGTACAATTGATAAAACCTTGTTTTATTTCAATTCTGGTGATGATTTGCTTTTAGTTCAAATTTATGTAGATGATATTATCTTTGGATCTACTAATGACAAACTTTGTAAGAAGTTTGCAAAGCTTATGCAATCCAGGTACCAAATGAGCATGATGGGAGAGCTTAGTTACTTTCTAGGCTTACAGGTCAAGCAAACAGATGATGGTATTTTTATCAATCAAGCAAAATATACCAGAAATCTTCTCAAGAAATTTGGTATGCTTGATAGTTCATCTGCTACAACTCCCATGGCTACTGCAACAAAGCTAGACAAAGACACAGGAGCCTCAGTAGATATAACAAACTACAGAGGAATGATAGGGTCTTTACTGTATCTTACTGCAAGTAGACCTGATATCATGTATGCAACATGTCTTTGTGCAAGATTTCAAGCAGATCCCAGAGAGCCTCATCTAACAGCTGTAAAAAGGATTTTCAAATATCTCAAAGGAACCATAACCTTGGGTTTGTGGTATCCTAGAGAATCAGAGTTTAAGTTAATTGGTTACTCTGATGCAGATTTTGCAGGCTGTAAGATAGATAGAAAAAGTACAAGTGGAAGCTGTCAATTTTTAGGTGACATATTGGTTTCTTGGTACAGCAAGAAACAGAAATCAATTTCCACATCCACAGCAGAAGCAGAGTATATAGTTGCTGGTAGCTGTTGTGCACAGATTCTGTGGATGAAGAATCAGTTGCTGGATTATGGTTTGAGGTACTCTAAAATACCTATTTTCTGTGATAACCAAAGTGCTATTGCTATGACAGGAAATCCAGTACAACACTCCATGACCAAGCACATCAGCATAAGGTATCATTTTATCAGAGAACATGTGGAAGAAGGAAACATTGAGCTTCATTTTGTGTCTACAGACCAACAACTTGCAGATATCTTCACCAAACCTTTGAGTGAAGCTACTTTTACAAGATTGGTAAATGAACTTGGAATGATCTCTGGTTTCGACTAGAGATACGGGTTAGACTCAAAATCTATACATGTTTGATTTTTATGCTCATGATTCCTTGCATGTATTAACTGTTATGAGTACCAGTGTCATAAACTCTGAAAGTAAACTCTGTTAGTCATACTCTGTCGGTTAAAGTCTGATGTTAAACTCTGATCATGATTTTTTTCTGAAACACATGGACCGATGAAGAAAAATGTATGAAGCATGATTTTCAGTAAGTAATCATGAATTCTTCTAAGTATTATAAATTCTGATTACAAAATGTACAGAAATTTTACACAGCATGATACTGTCTCTATATTTATAGCATCTCTTAGTTTATTGATTCTATACACTGAAGTTGTATTAGCTGCTTGCATTTTCTCTCATAAATTAATTGTATTATCTGATGAAAAGTCTAAACTCTGATTATAAATTGCAAATAATTCACCCTCAAATCAAAAGATGCCAAACAGAGCACAAATTCCTTTGAGATCATGTTGTGCCTAGGAAGATCCAGGACCTTATTGTATGAAATAAGGGCTAAAATCTTTGATTTTTGGTGACTAGTGCCAACCACTGATTATTGGAAAAATATAATTAAAAAAAAAACAATTTAATTAAAAATATATATGAAAACATATATAGAAAGGGGGTGAAAAATAAAAGATATATCCAAATGAAAGGATATCAGTATACAGAGTTTAGATATAAAATCAGATTTTATGTTATACATGAGAGTTTAGGCAATCAGTTTTTACTGCTTTAGTCTGTGGATTTTATGCACTTTGAGATGGTCTAAATATTCATATTCAGTAAACTCTGCTAATTCACACACAAATACTCACACCTGTACAGTTTGTGAAAAGAGTTTATTTATAAAGGAGGAGGATTGGTAAACACTGATGATTTGTGTACTCTACACCGAGGTAATTTCATTTTAATCTCTGTCGATTAAAATAAATTTTGCTTGTTTCAGATAAATTGTGATTTTTGAGAAAAGACATTTGTTTTGAAAATACAAAAAGAGTATGATTGGATAGTTGTTCAAGAATGTTTTAAACAGAGGAGAGAGGTTAATTGCCCAGAAGAGTGTAACAGGCGGTAATTATTGCTGTTTTTACTGCGCATGCGCATTGGAAACTGTAAATAATTAGCTGTCCGTCATTACATGTGTGCCACGTGTCCCACTCAAATAATGAAAGGAGTAAGACAGTTGTGTATTAATGATTAAAAACTGTTAAGTTTTTAATTTTTTAATTTCATATTTATACAATACACCCACATACGTCTAAACCTTTCACATCTTACTTCAATTTACACACACACATATTCACAAACACTTGCCTGCTCACAAACTCTTGCGAAGCTTTTGAATCAGTTTCTTTGATTTTTCTTCTCAATTCGTACTAATGGCTACTACAGCTTTTGTTTCTTCTGGGTTAGAGTTCGTTCCTAATAATTATGCAGCCCCATTAAACACTGTCAATGCACCAGTGGTGTTTCATATAATACAAGACTTTCTTGCTCAGTCAGCAATTGGGCGTGCCTTGGTGGAGCCTGCAAAGCTTTATGGATCTCAGATCAAAGCTTTCTGGGAGACTGGTGTCTATGATGATGGTGGTGATTCTGGTACCCCATCCATAGTTTTTGAGTTCCAGGAGACAGAGTTTGTCATACCTCCAGGAACTGTTCGTGAAGCAATGGGCTTTGCAGAGTCTGACGCGTACACCATTAGTGTTGGTGATACTGATCTTCAGAGAATGATGCAAGCTATTGGGTATACTGGATCTTTGGCGAAGATAGGCCAACTGAAGCGACCGCTCTTGAGAAAGGAATGGAGTTTCTTTTTCGATTGCATAACAAGGGCGTTCAGGAAGAAATGTACAAATTGGGATGCGATTCCAATCGACAGTCTGCAAATCGGGTATTCACTTCTCTTTGCCAGTAATTATGATTTTGCTAGACTTGTTTTGATGAACATAGGTGAGAAGTTAACAGAGAATAGGCATGTAGTCTATTTTTCTAGATTTTGTCAAATTTTATTCTCTGCTTGTGTTCCAAATGCTGAGATTGATGAGGAGGACGTAATTCCCTCTTTCAAATTGCACAAAAGGGTATTCTCTGACCTTACTAATAAGGATTTAAAGAAGGTTAGTGTTGGTGAATTGCTGTTGCCTGAGACAGTGCTTCAGTTCTTAAACCCTCAACCTCAACCACAACAGCCATCAGAACCAGTAAATGCTGAAGCCTCTACAGTTCAACCACGGACTGGTGGTAGGACTAAGCATGTTGGTACTAAACCTGCAAGAGTGAAGCCATCAGTAACTGAAGCTGGGGCATCAAATACTGATCATATGCCTCAGAAGAAAAGATTAAAGAAAAGGAGGGCCAACAGGGCAAAGTCTGATACTCCTGATGAGGAGTGTGAAACTGATGATGAAACTCTTCATCAGAGAAAACGAAGATTGGTGGCTGCACATCTCTTTGCTGCATCAAATGTAAATGCTGAAGCTGTCAATATGGACAGAGTTTTTGAGGAAAATGTTGCTGAAGCAGCATCTATGCCTGAAATGGTAAATACTGAAGTAGAAGCTCCTACATCAAAGGCTGATGATGTAGTTGAGGAAGCTGCAAATGAAGCAAATGTTGAGATTGCAGATGAAGCTCCTGAAATTATTGTTCAGGAGGCTACAGAAAATTTTGAGCCACAAGGATTTCATATAGAAGTTGAAGCAAACATCTCTGTAAACTCTGAACATTTCAGAGAGGGTTTGGAAGCTGATCAAGATACTGCTGAAATTGAAGAATCTATGGCTTCTCACACAGAAATAATTTCTTTTGAATTTGAGAAAGGTGAGGAAGTCGATCAGACTTTAGCTGCTAATGCTACAGAAACTGTTGCTGCAAATCCTGATGTTGCTGACAAGGATGCAACAGAGAATTTTCACATAGAAGCAGGGTTTGTTACAAACTCTGAGACTAATAAAGCTGAGCAGATAACTACTGAAGCTGCTGTAGAGAACTTCGATGAAGCTATGGCAGAGTCTGTTCCTGTTGAAACAGAGTTTGTTGCAAACTCTGAGATTCCAGAACCTGTTGCAGAGAAAGTTATTGTTGAAGCTGCACAGAGTAATTTTGAAACTGCTGCTGAGAATGTTCCTAAAGAGAATACAGCAGATAATGATAATGATGATGATAGTTCTGACCATTCTCAAGAGGAGAGTCAAGCAAAATCTGATGAGCTAAGAGAGGTCAATCGAGCTACGGCTGAGCATTTTCAAGATATGTACTACAATAGATGGGCTGCTGCAGATTGTATCTTTTCAGCACAGAGGGCTTCTGATTTTCTTGGTGATTCTGTGAAGACAATTTCAAATCCTGATGTTCTTACAAGTCTAAAGGCTACTGTGATTCAAATTAAATCTCTCCACAACAGATTTGATGAGTCTCATAAGGAAGTCACTGCTTTGAGGAATGAAGTTGGTCTGAGGGATCTTACTATGAAGAATGATAGAGCTTACTACAATTCCATGTTCAAGAAGCAAGCTAAGGACTCTGATGACATTCAGAAGAGGCTTGGGAAAGTTGAGGACAACCAGACTGCTATGTCTGCCCAACTGACTTCGATTTCTAATGCAATTGAGTTGTTGACATCAGTACTACTTTCTGATGATGTCAAAAAGGGGGAGAGTGTACCAAGTGACAAATGCAAAGACATTCAAACTCTGAGACGGAGGGATGATGGTAATGATGGTGGAAACAAGGGAGATGGAAAGAGCTTAAGATTAAATGTTGATAGAAGACTACTTTCAAGAAGATCAAACTCTGAAAGAAGATCAAACTCTGGAAAGGGAAATGCAAACTCTGCCAGTGGTTCAAAATTCAAAAGTTTGATAATCTCTGATAAGCCAACCACAGATGAGGAAATTGCTGCTAAGGTGTTTATGGCAGAACATGGAAAAGATGTTACAATTGAAGATATCCAAGCTGAAGAGCAAATGCTTGCTGAGGAACACAAGAAGAATCTTGAAGCTGGAATCTACAAGAAGAAGGAAATCAAGGCTCCTAGAAAGAAAGAAATTGGAATTTCTATTAAAGAAAATACTCAACAGAGTATACAATACACCAGGAGGCCTGTGATTAAAAATGCTGATAAAGGAAAGGGTATACTGGTAGAAGAAGAACAGTTACCAAAGAAGAATTATTCAACCTCTGACAAAGCTCAAGTTGAAGTTTTTGAAGCTAAATCAACCTCTGACAAGGCTCAAGTTGATGTTATTGTTAAGGATGTGCCAACCTCTGACAATGCTCAAGTTGTGCAAACTCAGCTATCTCCACCACTCCAAGGTTTCAAAAGATCCTCATTATCTGAAACTCTGAAGCCTAGCCAGGTGAACTTTCTACAAACCAGAACAGTACTTGGAAAACAATCTTATGATAAATCTGGTTTGGGTTCCCACCAAGAGAAAAGAGTTAATAATAGTCCTTTAGATCACACATCACTGGCAGAACCTGGTGTTGGGGTTACTCAAGAAAACCTTGATAAACTAGAATCTGTTCAGATGATTTACCACAGAGGCTTGAAGAAGGAGTTTTTATTATACTTTATGGCCGATGGCAGAGTTTACAGAATTGGAGAAGATGATATTCGTCTGAAATTCTGGGAAGAGCTAGAGTATGTTCTATATCTCCTGAAGATCAAAAATAGAAATACTCATAATGCTGCTCTGGTTTTAAAAGACAGAATGATGAAATCGAAAGTTCTTTTTGGAGGAAGTGTTTCCAGTGCTTATATTCCTAAGTACAGAGATGCACATGGAAAGTTGGTGGAAATGAAGAAAAATAGTGCTAGATTCAGGACTGCACTAGATAAGAAAGTTCTAGAGTTCAATCTAGAGTCTGATAAGGCTTTTTATATCAGACTTGGCAATGAAATGAACAAGAACAGCATCTATTCTTTAAGGGCTGCCATTTATCAAATTGGTGAAGATGAACCAGAATTGAAGGAGCTGAAGAAGGATATGATTGCTGAACTAGATCGAGCTGAGAAAAGATTGCTGTCAGATTATGTCAGGACAGTGCCTGATATCCAAGAAATTCAGTAAAGTCTGACTGTAAGTTTTTATGTTTTCTATTCTAAGTTAAATTTAAACTCTGTTTTAAAATTAAACTCTGACATATTTTAAACACTGCATTTGTTACATGTTTTGACATCATCAATTATCTGTTTAACTTGTACATTTTTATTATGCACAAGTTGGGGGAGATTGTTAGATATAATTGCTGACGTTTGTTCATCAGTGTTTAAGTACCAGGTACATATCAGAGTTTATCTAGAAGCTAGTCAGAGTTTGATAAAGTCTGACGTGGTGATAGTTGACTTAGCTGTCGGTGCAAAGATAAAGATTCTAGAAGCAATATATTCTGAAGATGGAAAGAAGCAGAATATATTGATACAGCTAAGGAAACGGAATAGAAGACTGAAGCAATCCTTAATTGATAATAATTGTATAACTAATTTATAGGAGTATCAATTAGATAAGGATTGTGTAACTGTGTACTATATAAACACAGATAGGTTATCCCTAGAAGGGATGCGATTATTGAAATATTATTCTTGTAACCTAGTAGCTCTTTGTGATTCATTAATATCACTAAGAGAGAATTATTTTAATATAATTCAGTTTGTTGATTTATAAACTTGTGTTCTTGATTGTTATTCTCATACATACTTGATTATATATTGTGTATTCGGCCTAACAAAAAATCCTCTTGATAGCTACCAAGTGTGACTCCTTTGGATCAGCTTGAAACCTTGCACAGAGACAGGTAGCAAACATTATGTCAGGTCTGCTAGCAGTTAGATAGAGAAGTGATCCAACCATGCCTCTGTAAGCACTAGAGTCCACTTTCTTCCCTTTGGAGTCTAGATCCAGACTAGTTGAAGTAGAAATGGGAGTCTTGGCAGGTGATGAATCTTCTAGGTTGAACTTCTTGAGAAGTTCCTTGACATACTTTGCTTGACAAATGAAGATTCCATCATCTTTCTGAAGAACTTGTAAACCAAGGAAGAATGACAGTTCTCCCATCATACTCATCTCATAATTGTTTCTCTTTAGAGATGAAAACTTCTCACACAGCTTCTCATTTGATGAACCAAAGATGATATCATCAACATAAATTTGAACCAGAATGATGTCTTTGCCATGATGTTTGTAGAATAGAGTCTTATCTACTACACCTCTTGTAAACTGGTTTTCCAATAGAAAGGCGGAGAGGGTATCATACCAGGCTCTTGGAGCTTGTTTCAAACCATAAAGAGCCTTGAACAGCTTGTACACAAAATTATACATTTCAGCATCTTCAAAACCAGGTGGCTGTTCAACATACACTTCTTCCTCCAGCTCTCCATTTTGAAAGGCACTTTTGACATCCATTTGGAACACCTTGAAGTTACAATGTGCAGCAAAGGCTAGAAAAATCCTGATAGCTTCAAGTCTGGCAACAGGTGCAAATGTCTCATCATAATCTATTCCTTCATGTTGACAGTAACCTTTAGCTACTAGCCTTGCCTTGTTTCTAGTCACATTTCCATTTTCATCCATTTTGTTTCTGAAAACCCACTTTGTCTCAATAACTGATTTTCCCTTTGGCCTTGGAACCAACTTCCACACATTGTTCCTTTAAAAGTGGTTGAGTTCCTCTTGCATAGCAATCACCCAATCAGAATCCAACAATGCTTCATCAATTACTTTTGGCTCCGTTTGGGACAAAAAACAGGAAAACATAATGTCAGTAGAAACATTGTTCCTGGTCCTCACCCCAGAGGTAGGATCTCCAATAATTAAGTCATTTGTGTGATCCTTGTTCCACCTTGTGGTTCTGGGCAAGCTCCTTGTTTGATCAATAGCCTCAGTTTGGGGAACTGGGTCTTCACCAGGGCAATTGTCTCCACCATCTTCTTCAATGTCTCAAGAGTCACCATCATTTTGAACATTTCCTGAGATAGTCTGTGACTGGGCTGGAGTTTGATTGATATCATTTTCAATGACAACATCATTTTCAGTTTCAACAGTTTGAGTGAATGTAGGTTCTTCATCAACAATTTCTTCTTCCTCCAAGTATCCTTGATTCTCAAATCCTAGAATCTGCATTTGACCTTCTTCATGCAGTCCAGGAAACTTGGTTTCATCAAATGTGACATTCACACTTTCATCTATGATTCTGTGTTCCAAGAGATAGACTCTGTAGGCAGTCCTTTCTAAAGCATAGCCCATGAAAATGCCTTTAAAAGCTTTAGTGTCAAATTTCCCTTTCTTTTCATGGTTGTCCTTCATCATGAAACATTTGCTTCCAAACACATGAAAATACTTGACAGTAGGTTTCTTTCCATTTAGCAGATAGTAAGGAGTGTTCCCATGAGTCTTGTTGATCAAGGTTCTGTTCTGTGTATAGCAGGCTGTGTTGATAGCTTCTGCTTAGAAGTATGTAGGTAGCTTTGCATCATGAAGCATAGTTCTGGCAGCTTCAATGAGAGTTCTGTTTTTCCTTTCTACAACTCCATTCTGCCGTGGTGTCCTTGCAGCAGAAAATTGTTGTACAATTCCTTCATCTTTGCAGAAATTACCAAGTGTGGCATTTCTTAACTCTGTACCATTGTCACTTCTTAGAATTTGAACTTTGGCATTTAGAGTTCTGTCAAGAACTCTTAAGTGATCAATGATAACTTGAGCAGCTTCATCTTTTGATTCTAGATACTTCACCCAAGTATACCTAGAATAAGCATCCACCATAACTAATGCATATCTTTTCTTGGCTAAGGATGGAACATTGACTGGTCCAAAGAGATCCATGTGAATTAGTTTGAGTGGTTCTGTGTTGGTGTTGATTTGCTTTGACCTGTTCACAGCCCTCTTCAATTTTCCCATTTGACATTCCTCACACAGTCCTTCTTGACCGAATTCCTGTTGAGGTAGTCCTCTTACTAGTTCCTTCTTCATCAGCATGTTCATTGTCTTGAAGTTGAGGTGAGAGAGTTTCCTGTGCCAAAGCATACTGTCACCAACAGTAGCTTTACTGTAGAAACAGTAAATATTGTCCTTCTTTGTTGAGCTTAGGTCAGCAACAAATAGGCTTCCTTTTCTTACCCCTTTCAGAGAGAGGCTTCCATCCTTCTTGTGATAGATGTTGCATACCATCATGTCAAAATCAACCTTGAATCCCCTGTCACTGAATTGGATGACACTGAGCAGGTTGTGCTTCAATCCATCAACAAGTGCAATGTAACGAGTTCCCGGAGCAAGGGGAAGGGAAAGGTAGAGTGAGCAGAGTCGATCCGACAGCAGCTTAGACCAGGCAAGTATTTGTGCCTTTACTTGTGATAAAATTTATTATTGTCTTGATTACTTGAATACCGTTATCCCCAGAACAATTCAAATTATCAATCTTTTAACCGCATTTGGACAACTGATTCCATTTCCTTAGAGATTCTTGATTCTTTGATTTGATCTGCATCGGAAACCCTTATTTCCAATTCACTTGATTATTGTTTACCACCATTTGTTATTGTATATCATCCTTTGATTATTATTGACAACCATTGATCATTTGACTTCCATCTTGACTGTTGATTACGGTCATTGATTATCGAATACCAATCTTGATTTCCTTATTGAATGAGTACACTGTACCATTGAGATTATTCCATGATTCTTTCTCGATCTTCATTTGATACTGAGCAGTTGAAGCTCTTTTGCAATTACTATACATTAAGTTTATCTAATTGAGCATGTTATTGTTTATACCCTATGATAGATTTGGCATGTGTTTTTTTAAATGGACCAGTAATTGGTCGGGCCATATTTATGGTCGGAATGACTTAAGGCCCAGATTGGCCTAGGATCCAGTAGAGGACTATGCCGTGAGCTAGTCCGGGGTTGATGCGTGGCTGGCCAGCAGCACAACCTTTGATTTGAATAAAATATATAAGCCAAATTCTAATTCTTTTTCTTCAATTGTTATTGATACAAAGCTTGTGTTAGCTAAATATTGTTGATTCTGATATCATAAATTCATATCCTTACAACTGTGATAGAAATGATTCATTGATGTTTGCTGAGCAATTTTGGCTCACTCTTGCTTGTTGTTTTCTAACCCTATTCCAGTGAAGCGAGAGTATGAGTCGGCATAGCGTGACCGATAGTTCACCAGCAGCCAGGAGAGCCCCTCGAGTCATTGTCATTGGCAGGGTAGTTGTTGTTTTGCTTTTCTAGATTAGATGTCTAGATTTGAACTTTAGTTGTGATGTAATAACTCTGATAAACTGGTATTGTATTAATAAAAGATTGTAGTAGCTTGTGTTCATTGCCATAATCTGGATGCGGTCTTGGTTAAGGGGTATTTGTGTCTTTATATATATTATGCATGTGTTAAATAGTGTTCCGTTGGTCGGATGACTCCCCAAATCTGTACCCCGGGTTTGGAGGGCGTCACAGTTGGTATCAGAGATACAGGTTATGGCATTTGAAACAAGTTAGGACTTAGGGTCCAGGATAACATAAAGAGTTAGGAGTTCACGTAAGGATATTAGGAGGTCAACTAGGGATATTATGCGTAGTAATTAAATGTGGTTATAAATGCAGCCCCCTAGTTCTAGTTCAGACTCAGGCCCTTCCGAGGATACGATAGCAGAGATACCTACACCCGTTGAGAGAGAAGGACCGTCTCGGCCAGTGCGATATCAGCCTAGGAATCAGGATCCGGTAGTCAGGAGAGATCAGGTACCTTGTCCTATTCCACTCCGACAAGTAGCCCCAGCACCAGTGTCTCAGGCATCAGTTTGTGGGCCTTTGTATCAGTTATGTGAGCCACCATGTGTATCAGAAGGTGAGTAGAGGGAAGGAGTACCTTTATGGACAGGTTATGGAGATGAGTAGGGTTCGTTCGATCGAAGCAGCCGCTGTCCGAGAGAGGGACAGACTTAGAGATCAGATGAGAGACATTCCGATGAGGTTTAGGGTTACGAGGACCTTGGTTGAGACTCGATTGCACGGATTAGCTTCTAGTCGAGAGGGAGAGACAGTAGCAGGGATGAGACATATTTTGGATTATGCGATGAGTGAGATTGCAGAGATTTCAGGACCCCCGTTATGGCCAGCAGGAGCAGGTGATCCGTGAGCAGGTTTTAGGAGCAGACAGATGTGACATGGGTATATGGTTTTTAGATAGTTAGTGTATAGATGCATATTGTAGAATCAGTAGTGCACCGGGCTTATAGGAACGCCTCGGGTTGTTGTTGCATTTTTGTTGTATTGTTGGTCGGCAGTTATGGTTCAACCATGATATATTTTCTTTTGAAGCGTTCTACGCTTGTACTAACTCTATCTATATATATATTTGATAAACCTCTTTTATAAGAACTGTATTTATTCCCTTGTCATTCATTTCCAGCATCATAACTGTTATTCTACTTGTTGCATCGAGTGTATCCATACACCGTTGAGAAAATCTGTAAACCTTCGAGATATCAATTGTGATCCTTCCTTCTCTTATATGGACTGTTTGATTAAGCCAATTATTGTTTATTCATCAGCGATATGGCTCCTAGACGACAAACCCGTTCAACTGATACCTCTGACCAAGAAGGTCAACAAAATACACCTCCCACGGCCGCATGGACCCGATGGTAATCCAGTTGTTAAATACTCTTACTCAACAGACTGCCGCATTAGCACAGCAGCAACAAGCATTTCAGCAACAGCTCTTAGAACAACAGCAACAACATCAGCATCATCAGCATCAGCAGCATCAACAGCATCACCAGCAAGCAGCACCGACGGTTACGTTCAAATCTTTCCAAGCAGCAAAACCCCCAGAATTTAAAGGATCGGCAGACCCTGTAGAGGCTAAGGCATGGTTGAAAGAGATGGAAAAGGCTTTTGCCTTGATAGAAGTGGCAGAGGATAAGAAGACGGAGTATGCGAGCTATTTTCTGAAGAATGAAGCCAGTTATTGGTGGGAAACGAGTAGGGCTATGGAGCCCGAGGGATTGATTACGTGGGCAAGATTTACAGAGTTGTTTTTGGAAAGGTATTTTCCAGACTATATGAGAGATCAGATGGAATTAAAGTTTTTGAAGTTAAAGCAGGGAAGCATGACAGTGCCCCAATATGAAACAAGGTTTACGGAGTTGTCAAGGTTTGTTCCAAGCTATGTGGATACGGAGAAGAAGAAGGCCAAGAGGTTCCAGCAGGGACTGAGGTCTTGGATTCGTAGTAAGTTAGCTATATTGGAGTTGGACACCTATGCAGCGGTGGTCCAAAAGGCAATGATTGCGGAGACAGAGAGTGATTCTTACATGAAAGAGAGGGAGAACAAGAAAAGGAAAGCAGGGATACCCGATAAGGGACATCAGCAGGGAAGTTTTCAAGGGCAAGCAAATAAGAAACTGGGATTTCAGCACGGAAGGAATACAAGTTTCAGGAAACCAGATACCGGGAGCGTAGGACAAGATAATCGTCTACCAACCGGCAGTCAGCAGGGACTTTCTAGACCCCCACTACCAGAATGCAAGACATGCGGGAAGTGACATCCATGGATATGCCATCGATTGAATGTCACATGCTTTAAATGCAATCAGAAGGGACATTATTCCTGGGATTGCAAGATAAGCATTGTGTGTCATCGGTGTAAGAAACCAGGTCACATGATTAAGGACTGCAGAGCACCAGCAACTGTGAACAATATGATTCGGGCAATTGAAGCACCCCCAGTTGTTAATGTCCAGCCGTTAGCCAGGACCTACAATATGTCAATGGGAGAAGCAGTGAGAGATTCCGACGTGGTGGCAGGTACACTTCTAGTAAACTCTATTCCTGCAAAAGTGTTAATAGATTCGGGAGCGACGAAGTCTTTTATTTCTGAAACGTTTTCTAGTAGATTGAATTGCGTAATGAAACCTTTAAGTGGAGTGTTGAATATAGAGATAGCTAATCAGGATCGTATCGCGGTCAGTTCATATTATCCTCGTTGTGAGATAGAGATTTTGGGAAATCGTTTTTATGTTGACTTGTTACCTTTTAAGTTAGGTGAATTTGATGTGATATTAGGGATGGATTGGTTGACAGAGTATGATGCAAGTATTGACTGTAAGAATAAGAGGGTTACTTTGATTACCCTAGAAAAGAAAGAAATAATATTTAGAGGAGAGAGGCAAAGAAAGAGGTTCCTGACGATGATTCAAGCTAAGAGATTATTAAGGCAAGGTTGTGAGGCGTATTTAGCTTATGTGATAGATATAGATAAGGAAGTTTCTAAGTTAGAAGATATTCCAGTTGTAAATGAGTTTCCAGATGTTTTTCCGGAAGAATTACCAGGTTTACCTCCAGATAGAGAGATTGAATTTGCGATAGACCTAGTACCAGGCGCGGAGCCAGTATCTAAGGCCCCTTACAGAATGGCACCAGTGGAGATGAAAGAGTTGGCTGATCAACTGCAAGATTTGCTAGAAAAAGGAATTATTAGACCCAACGTTTCGCCATGAGGAGCACCAGTACTGTTTGTCAAGAAAAAGGATGGAAGCATGAGATTGTGTATAGATTATCGGGAGTTGAACAAGCTGACCATTAAGAACAAGTATCCGTTACCTCGAATAGATGATCTGTTTGACCAGCTGAAAGGAACGGTACATTTTTCAAAGATTGACCTACGGTCAGGATATCACCAACTGAAGATTAAACCAGACGACATACCGAAGACAGCCTTTCGAACAAGGTATGGGCACTATGAATTCTTAGTAATGGCGTTTGGACTAACAAATGCACCCGCAGCTTTTATGGACCTAATGAACATGATTTTCAAGAGATATTTGGACAAGTTTGTAGTGGTATTCATCGACGACATCTTGATATACTCAAGGACAGAAGAAGAGCATGCAGACCAATTGCGGATTGTGTTGGAAACATTGAGACAAGAAAGACTATACGCGAAGTTTTCCAAGTGTGAATTCTGGTTGAGAGAAGTTCATTTCTTAGGACACGTGGTGAGCAGCGAAGGCATCAAAGTGGGCCCAGCAAAGATAGAGGCAGTGAAAGATTGGGAGAGACCAAGGACACCGACTGAAGTCAGAAGTTTCTTGGGATTAGCCGGATACTACCGGAGATTTGTGCAAGATTTTGCGAAGATAGCTACTCCAATGACCAAGCTGACAAGGAAAAGCGAGCGATTCATATGGAACGATAAATGCGTGGAAAGCTTCCAAGAGTTAAAGAAGAGACTAACTACGGCACCGGTATTGATGCTACCAGACGATCAAGGTCATTTCGTAATCTATAGTGATGCGTCGTACAAAGGATTGGGATGCGTACTTATGCAACATGACAAGGTGATTGCTTATGCGTCAAGACAGTTGAGACCCCACGAACAGAAGTATCCTACACATGATTTGGAGTTAGCAACTATTGTGTTTGCTTTGAAGATATGGAGACACTACTTGTATGGAGAGAGATGTGAAATTTACACTGATCACAAAAGTCTGAAGTATAACTTTACTCAGAAAGAGCTGAACATGAGGCAACGAAGATGGTTAGAACTAATCAAGGACTACGACGTTTCTATCAACTATCATCCCGGCAAGGCAAATGTGGTAGCAGATGCATTGAGAAGAAAAGAGAGATTAAATACACTGACGATGACCAAAGAGTTGTACAAGGAATTTGAGAAGTTAGAAATCGAAGTAAGTACTCTGAAGGACGCGACGGAAATGATTTATACCATGACGTTTCAACCTGAATTGTTGGAGAAGATACGGAAGTGCCAAGAGCAAGTTATGAATGATGATGTGAGTAAGATGACATGTGAGGAAATATGTAGCCAACCGGACGACAAAGGGATCTTGAGATTTGCTTCTCGGATATGGATACCTAACGTAGCGGAACTGAAAAGTGAGATTTTGCACGAAGCACATAACTGGAAGTATTCAATTCATCCAGGGAGTACGAAGATGTATCGAGATCTTAAGGCGAACGTTTGGTGGCCAGATATGAAGAGAGAGATTGCGGAATGGGTAAGTAAATGCTTTACGTGTCAAAGAGTTAAGGCGGAACATCAGAGACCAAGTGGATTACTTCAACCATTGGAAATTCCTGAATGGAAGTGGGAACACATTGCGATGGACTTTGTAGTAGGATTGCCTAGAACAAAGGCTAACCATGATGCCATCTGGGTTATCGTGGATCGATTGACGAAATCTGCGCATTTTCTTCCGATTAACGAGAGAGTCTCGCTAGATAAGTTAGTTCATATTTACATAAAAGAAATCGTAGTACGGCATGGAGTTCCAGTATCGATAGTGTCTGATAGAGACCCTCGATTCAATTCAAGATTTTGGAGGAGTTTTCAAGAGTGTTTGGGCACCGAGTTGAGAATGAGTACGACTTATTATCCGCAGACGGACGGTCACAGCGAAAGGACAATTCAGACTATTGAAGATATGCTTAGGACATGTGCACTTGACTTTGAAGGGAGTTGGGACGATCATCTACCCTTGGTGGAATTTTCATATAATAATAGTTTTCACGCGAGCATCGGAATGCCACCTTACGAAGCTTTGTATGGACGAAAGTGTCGATCTCCAGTATATTGGGAAGAAGTTGGTGAACGGATGATGATAGGACCAGAACTAGTGCAACGAACAAAGGAAGTGGTTCAATTGATTCAGAGAAGATTGATAACAGCTCAAGACCGACAAAAAAAGTATGCGGATCTAGCCAGAAAGGATGTGGGATTCGAAGAAGGAGAGAAAGTGTTACTAAAGGTTTCACCATGGAAAGGATTAGTTAGGTTTGGAAAGAAAGGGAAGTTGAGTCCGAGATATGTTGGACCGTTTGAGATTTTGAAGAAAGTGGGCAAGGTAGCTTACGAGTTAGCATTGCCACCGCATATGCAGCACGTTCATAATGTATTTCATGTATCTATGCTTAAGAGGTATCGACCAGATTCGAATCATGTAATAGAGTATGAACCCATAGAGGTCCAGGCAGATTTATCTTATGTAGAACGACCGATTCAGATATTGGATCGTAAGGAGAAAGTACTAAGGAATAAGACAGTAGCGTTAGTGAGAGTTTTGTGGAGGAATCCTAAAGTAGAAGAGTCTACCTGGGAGTTAGAGAGTGAGATGTTAGAGAAGTATCCTCAGCTGTTTCCTTGATCTGATTCTGAGGACAGAATCCTATTAAGGGGGGAAGGATGTAATATCCGTGAATTTTATTATTTGATTAAATGAAATATTTAATATAAAATATTTATTGTGGAGTATTGGAATATTATTAAATGATAATTACTGTGTGATTATGTGCTAAATGGTGAGTCGAAAGCCCCTTTCAAATATTTCGTCATTTGGAATTTTCTTCAAATCTGAGCCCCGTTTTGATAATTCAAGGGCCCCATTGGAATTTCGTACATTAATTATTATCTCTTCGTCTTTCGTATTCGAATCATTATCGGGAGAGATATTCGTATCATTTCATTCCTACCTATTTGATTCTGCAAGAATAATTCGTTTTGTTCAAAAAGGGAAAAATTGTTCTGAACCCTAATTGCTTAAGGGGACGGATATATCGTTTTATATCAGTATTACATTTGTTATATCCCCAGTATTCTTGAGCATTAGTTATATAATGATATGTATTGATTTGGATAATTATCAATCCTTGTAGATAATTATCTTCTCGTAAAACGTATTTTTGACCTAATTAGGGGTTTTAAACGACCCAGTGGATCTATAACGATCCAAAAGTGTTCCTTAGGGTATTATTTTTCCAAAAATATATAAAGACGAATCGTACCTTATAACCTTCATAATCTGCATTGCGTATTATCAAAAAGTAAAAATTCCCGAAACGTGTTCTTCGTGTTCTTGAATAATCAATCTATTCGTTCAATGTGTTATTGAAATCCAAATATGAAGTTCTTGTACTCAAATCAAAACTCTTGATCTTTAGTTTCAGAATCTTCCAACCTCATCATCATCTGGTAAGTTTTCGATTTTATATGAATTTTTCAACATTCGAATTAAAATTAGGGTTCTTGGTCAATTTGGGGATTTTCATTCTGTTGATTCTCCATTCAATTGGTTGCTTCTAACATGTTCCTAGGGTTCTAATTAGCAAGAATCCATGATTTAATTTCGTGTTTAAGTTCAATTTAGTCGGGTTTGATTTTCAGGTTTTGACCCGAATTCTTCTTTTGAATAGTCCGTTCATATGAATGATCTGACATTGTTTTTGGTAGAGGGCTTTCATTGTATGTGTTCTTAGCTTCATTTTAACATAAAGAACGTAGAGTTTCATGTAGGATTTTTACATATCGGAAAATTTGTTTAAGCTCGCCGGAAAATAGTCGGGTTTTTGATTCCGGCGATGTTTTTGGTACGTTTTTGATCGGAATGTGTTGCTGTGTTTATTTGGAATGTTTTGATATAAAAATCCCCAATTTTGGATGTGATTTTGGCTCGCCGGAATCTGGAAAAGGTCGCCGGATTCTGGAAAAATTCCGGCTGTTCTTGGCGACCCGTTTCAGTTCTTGGCGACCCGTTTACCCGTTATTTTGACCCGGTTTCAATCTTCAAAACCCTAATTCATTTTCTGAAAACTGTTTTTGGATTTTATTTTTTAAATTTAATTCGAAAATAGTTTAAAAACTTTAAAAATTCATATTTTTATTTTAAAAATATATTTTAATATCAGAAAAATTCTGGAAAATTATATTTATTATTTTAAATCCGAAAATCGATTAAATTTAATTATTTTAATTATTTTTAATTAATTAATAATTAATTTATTAATTAATTGGTTAATTCTTTTAATCAATTAATTCTTAAAAATTAATTATTAATTAGATTTAATTAATTAAAAATTCAGTTTAATTATTTTCAAGCCTATTTATTTATTTAAAAATAGTTTGAGTATTTAAAGAGTGTCAATTAATTTTATTAATTGATTTATTTGCATTTAAATGTTTATATTGGATTTAAAAATCCGATTTTTGATTTAAAAATTAGTAATGACTTATTAAAATTCAAGTAAGTTTCGTATGATGTTTTAGAAACGTTTATAAGTGCTATATGGTTCATATTAATTGTGTGTTGTGTTTTATAGTCTGTATATGCCCGTACTAGGGCAAATATCTGAGTTTTAAATATTGTAAATCATACCGGACGTCCGATACGTAACCAGTTACTTGTTTAAATGTGATTATTGATTGAATAAGTGTCGAGAGTAGAACGAGTATAGTTAGACTTATTGTGATGAGTTGTTTAATTATAGAATCGAGTTCCCGGAGCAAGGGAAAAGGAAAGGTAGAGTGAGCAGGGTCGATCCGACATCAGCTTAGACTAGGCAAGTATCTGTGCCTTTACTTGTGATAAAATTTATTATTGTCTTGATTACTTGAATACCGTTATCCCCAGAACAATTCAAATTATCAATCTTTTAACCGCATTTGGACAACTGATTCCATTTCCTTAGAGATTCTTGATTCTTTGATTTGATCTGCATCGGAAACCCTTATTTCCAATTCACTTGATTATTGTTTACCACCATTTGTTATTGTATATCATCCTTTGATTATTATTGACAACCATTGATCATTTGACTTCCATCTTGACTGTTGATTACGGTCATTGATTATCGATTACCAATCTTGATTTCCTTATTGAATGAGTACACTGTACCATTGAGATTATTCCATGATTCTTTCTCGATCTTCATTTGATACTGAGCAGTTGAAGCTCTTTTGCAATTACTATACATTAAGTTTATCTAATTGAGCATGTTATTGTTTATACCTTATGATAGATTTGGCATGTGTTTTTTTAAATGGACCAGTAATTGGTCGGGCCATATTTATGGTCGGAATGACTTAAGGCCCAGATTGGCCTAGGATCCAGTAGAGGACTATGCCGTGAGCTAGTCCGGGGTTGATGCGTGGCTGGCCAGCAGCACAACCTTTGATTTGAATAAAATATATAAGCCAAATTCTAATTCTTTTTCTTCAATTGTTATTGATACAAAGCATGTGTTAGCTAAATATTGTTGATTCTGATATCATAAATTCGTATCCTTACAACTGTGATAGAAATGATTCATTGATGTTTGCTGAACAATTTTGGCTCACTCTTGCTTGTTGTTTTCTAACCCTATTCCAGTGAAGCAAGAGTATGAGTCGGCATAGCGTGACAGATAGTTCACCAGCAGCCAGGAGAGCCCCTCGAGTCATTGTCATTGGCAGGGTAGTTGTTGTTTTGCTTTTCTAGATTAGATGTCTAGATTTGAACTTTAGTTGTGATGTAATAACTCTGATAAAACTGGTATTGTATTAATAAAAGATTGTAGTAGCTTGTGTTCATTGCCATAATCTGGATGCGGTCTTGGTTAAGGGGTATTTGTGTCTTTATATATATTATGCATATGTTAAATAGTGTTCCGTTGGTCGGATGACTCCTCAAATCTGTACCCCGGGTTTGGAGGGCGTCACACTACTCCTACTGCACCTACTGCTTCACATCATGCTCCTACAGGTGGGCCACGTTCTGTTTCAGTTCCTACTAGCCCTCCAGCTTCATCTCCAGGGCATTCTGCTGCATTTGCTACTTCTCCACTCCAGTCCCGAGCTCCTGTTCCCTACCATATCTATAACCAGCTGAGGTTGGAGGCGGAGTTCTTGCAGGGGCAGCTTAAGCTACTTAGGCAGGAATTGGATAGTAAGGCTTCAGCACCCAGTACTTCAGCACCTGGCACTTCTGCACCTAGCACTTTTGCACCACCAGAGGGAGGTGAGGATTAGGGTGAGAGGACTTCAGAGGGTGTGTTTTGGCATGTTATTTGATAGTGAGTATGTGGTAGTGGGCCACTAGTAGGTCCATATTCTAGATGGTGTTTTGGGGTTGTAGCATAGTGAGTCCATCTAGGAGTAGTTCGTTGCACTTGTTGTAGCACTCTTTCTCGTTTGTTGTTTCAGGATTCAGTCGTTTGATGTTCATGTATGTTTGACTCTATTGGTATCTTTATGATGCCATCCTTATCAGTGTGATCTTTTCTTTTAGTATTCTACTGTTAGTATATTGTTTAGAATGTTGATATATTGTTCATACAACATCTAAGCATATTTAATTGCATATATCATGTTAGATCTTCTTTGTTGGAAGTTGCAGAGGTTCACATAAGTAACAAACAACTGGATAGTAGTAACAGGCGATATCTTAAAATTTTCAAATCTGCATATTTTACACATCATTTTCAAAATGTACCGGTACACATAGAGCCGTCAATTTCGTACCCGACACGAAAACACGACACGAAAATGACACGAAAATTATGGGTTTGGTTTAACCTTTTCAGTACACGAACACGAAAATACACGAACACGAAATTACACGAGCGAATTTAGTGTCGGTTTTGGGTTTACCCTTGGGTACACGACACGAAACGAAAGTACACGAAATAATTAATTAAATAAATAAATATTTTAAAATTATATAAATACATATCATAAATAAATATTGTATGTGTTATTTTTATACAAAATTATATACTCAAAATATTGTATATCATAATTCATAAATACTTAAAATAATCTGTATGTATTGGTCATGGTCAATGGGCACTCAGCACTTATCGTTTTCGTTTCGTGTACTTTTTGTTTCGTTTTCGTTTTCATTTTCGTGTACTTTCGTGTACTTTTCGTGTAATTTCGTGTACTTTCGTTTACTTTTTGTTTCGTTTTCGTTTTCGTTTTCGTGTACTTTTCGTGTACTTTCATGTACTTTTCGTGTACACGATAAGTATACGACAAATTTCGTGTACTTTTCGTTTCGTTTCGTGTTTACACGAAATTTTTCGTTTCATTTTCGTTTGGCAAAATGGGTACACGAACTTATTTCGTTTCGTTTATGGTTTAGCCTCTTAGTACACGAAACACGAAAGTACACGACACGAAAGTACACGAAACGACATGAATTGCCAGGTCTAGGTACACATAAAAGATTTGTGCATACAAATTTAAGATATTCTCCTGTTACATAAGTCATTTCAAAATTTAAGATACTAAGAAAGTTGTTTGTGAATTACTAGAATCATGCCTCCACGAAGAGATACGACCACCCAATCCGGGGATAATGATAATGGCGGGAACCAGCAGAATCGGGATTCCCCTATGTTGAACCAGATGTTTCAATTCCTTCAGCATGGCGCTAATATCGTGCAGCAACAACAACAGCTTCAACAACAACAGCAGCAATTTCAGCAACAGCAACAACAATTTCAGCAACAACAGCAGCAGCAATTTCAACAACAACAAAATCCTCAAGCTCCGGCGATAACCTTATTTAAATCTTTTCAAGCGGTCAAACCTCCAGAATTCAAAGGAACGACAGACCCAGTAGTAGCACAAGCGTGGCTTAAGGAAATAGAGAAAGCTTTTACTTTGGTTAGAGTTGGTGAGGAGCAGAAAACGAATTATGCTAGTTATTTCTTAAAAGATGACGCTAACTATTGGTGGGAGACAACTAGAGCTTTGGAAAGAGTGGGAATGGTGCCTTGGGACAGGTTTGTTGAGTTATTTTTGGATAAGTACTGTCCAAGGTATATGCAGAACCAGATGGAACTAAAATTCTTTGAACTAAGGCAAGGTAACATGACAGTATCTGATTACGAAAAGAAGTTTTCTGAGTTGGCAAGGTTTGTATCTGAGTATGTAGACATGGATGAGAAGAGAGCTAAAAAGTTTCAATAAGGATTGCGTCCAGGGGTACGTTCAAGGGTGGCTGTGTTTGAATTAACAACTTATGCTGGGGTAGTGCAAAAGGCAATGATAATTGAAGGTGAAAGTGATCAGTTTCACAAGGAATAGAAGAAGGATAATAAAAAAAGAAAAGCTGAAACCATGGAGAGTGGTCAAGGATCAGGGAACAACCAAAATCGTTTCAACAGACCAACTGGTTTTCAACCAAATAGAAATACAAATTTTAGGAGGCCAGAGGTTAGGAATCCGAGTCAGAATCATAATCAGAATCGGGGAGGTCGTCAAGGTGGAGTTACGCAACCCAATGCGCCAAGACTGCAGATGTCAGATTGTAAGACATGCGGGAGAAAGCATACAGGAAGTTGCAAATTTAATGTGATTTGTTTTAGGTGCAATCAGAAAGGACACTACGCGAGTGAATGTCATATACCACCAAAATGTCAAAGATGTGGTAAGACAGGACATGTTTCTAAGGATTGTAGAACGAGGATGGCAGCCATTAATGCGATGAGAGCAGCCGAACAACCAAGGGCCAGGACGTTTAACATGAACCTAAAAGATGCGGTTAAGGATTCAGATGTGGTAGCAGGTACGCTTCCTATTAACTCAATAGATGCTAAAGTATTAAGTGATTCTGGGGCTACAAAGTCTTTTATATCCATTGAGTTTATGCATAAGATTAGTTGTAATGTAGAACTATTAGAGGAACCTTTGGGAATAGAGACCGCTAGTCAAGAGAGAGTTCCTGTTACTCAGGTATGTTCTAAATGTGAAGTTAAGATCGCAGGACACCTTCTGTACGCAAACTTGATGCCCTTTAAGTTAGGGGAATTCGATGTAATTTTAGGAATGGATTGGTTATCAAGTTATGACGCCCAGATAGACTGTAGAAATAAGAAAGTGACATTAAAGACCCTGGAAGGAAAGAAAATTGTTTTTAGGGGACATAAACAAAATAAAAAGTTTTTAACAATCATGCAAACCAAAAAGTTATTACGACAGGGATGTCAGGCTTATTTAGCATATGTAAAAGATACAGAGAAGGAGGTACCTAAGTTAGAAGAAATCCCATAGTAAACGAGTTTCCAGATGTTTTTCCAGATGAGTTACCAGGATTACCACCTGACAGAGAAATAGAGTTTGCTATAGATTTGGCACCAGGTACAGAACCAGTTTCGAAAGCACCCTACCGTATGGTACCAGTTGAGATGAAAGAGTTAGCAACTCAGTTACAAGATCTTTTAGATAAGGGAGTTATAAGGCCGAGTGTATCACCTTGGGGAGCACCAGTGTTGTTTGTAAAGAAAAAGGATGGGAGTATGAGGTTATGTATAGATTATAGGGAGTTGAATAAATTAACCATTAAGAATAGGTATCCATTGCCAAGAATTGATGATTTATTTGACCATCTCAAAGGCGCAGAGTATTTCTCTAAGATCGATTTAAGATCAGGGTATCATCAGTTGAAGATTAAACCCGAGGATGTAGCAAAGACAGCTTTTAGAACAAGATATGGACACTATGAGTTTTTAGTAATGGCATTTGGATTGACAAACGCACCAGCAGCATTTATGGATTTAATGAATAGGATGTTCAAGAGATATTTAGATAAATTTGTGATTGCATTCATTGACGATATTTTGATATATTCAAGAAGTGAGTTGGAACATGCGGAGCATTTGAGGATAACCTTGGAAATTTTGAGGAAAGAGAAGTTATACGCTAAATTTTCTAAGTGTGAATTTTGGTTAAGGGAAGTTCAATTTTTAGGTCATGTAGTAAACATTGAAGGAATTAAAGTTGACCCAGCTAAGATTGAGGCAGTGCTAGATTGAGAAAGACCAAAGACACCGACAGAAGTTCGTAGTTTCATGGGTTTGGCAGGGTACTACCGTAGGTTTGTTAAGGATTTTTCTAAGATAGCTACACCGCTAACCAAACTTACCAGGAAGAATGAAAAGTTTGTATGGACTGACCAGTGTGAAGAAAGTTTCCAAGAATTGAAGAAAAGATTAGTAACAACTCCAGTTTTAGCTTTACCAGATGACCAAGGGAATTTTGTGATTTACAGTGATGCGTCACAGAAAGGATTAGGATGTGTTTTGATGCAGCACGACAAGGTAATTGCATACGCTTCGAGACAATTGAAAAACCATGAACAGAAATACCCAACACGCAATCTAGAATTAGCAGCAATAGTGTTTGCACTTAAGATTTGGAGAAACTACTTGTATGGAGAGAAATGTGAGATTTATACGGATCACAAGAGCTTGAAGTATATCTTCACCCAAAAGGAGTTAAATATGAGACAAAGACGATGGTTAGAGCTGATTAAGGATTATGATTGTTCTATTAACTATCACCCAGGCAAAGCCAACGTAGTAGCCGATGCCTTGAGCAGAAAGGAAAGATTGAATATGTTCACGATACCGGAAGAATTGTTTAGGGACTTGGAGAGATTGAAAGTAGAAGTTCATGTACCAGGATGGTCGAGTGAGAAGCTGTATACTATGACGTTTGAACCAGAGTTACTTGAGAGAATAAGGAGATGCCAAGAAGATGTGATGAATCAAGATATCAATCAGTTGACTGGAGAAGAGCTATGTAGCCAAAAGGATGATAAAGGAATATTAAGGTTTTCATCAAGAATTTGGATTCCTAATGTAGCTGAATTGAAGAATGAGATTTTGAAAGATGCGCATAATTCGAAGTATTCTATACACCCTGGGAGTACTAAGATGTATCAAGATTTGAAAGAATATTATTGGTGGCCAGACATGAAGAAAGAAATTGCAGAGTGGGTTAGTAAGTGTTATACATGTTAGAAAGTGAAAGCAGAACACCAAAGACCGAGTGGATTGTTGCAACCGTTAGAAATTCCCGAGTGGAAGTGGGAACAATTAGCTATGGATTTCGTGTTAGGATTGCCGAGAACCAAATTGAACCATGATGCCATTTGGGTAATTATTGATAGATTGACCAAGTCAGCACATTTCTTACCAATCAATGAGAGATTTTCCCTAGACAAGTTAGTTAACCTATATTTGAAAGAAATAGTAACACGTCACGGGGTTCCAGTGTCTATTGTGTCCGATCGTGACCCAAGGTTTAATTCAAGGTTTTGGAGACAGTTTCAAGAGAGTTTAGAAACTAGATTGAATATGAGTACCGCGTATCACCCACAGACTGACGGACAAAGTGAAAGAACCATTCAAACTATTGAAGATATGTTGAGAGTTTGTGCTTTGGATTTCGAGGGAAGTTGGGATGACCATTTACCTTTGGTAGAATTTTCATATAATAATAGTTATCACGCAAGCATTGGAATGCCACCGTATGAGGCTCTGTACGGAAGAAAGTGTAGATCGCCAGTATGTTGGGATGAGGTTGGTGAACGTAAGATATTGAGTCCAGAATTGGTTCAAAAGACGAAGGAAGTAATTGGGATTATACGGGAAAGATTAGTGGCCGCACAGAATCGACAGAGAAAGTATGCTGATAGCCGACGTAAGGATATTGAGTTTGTAATTGGGGAACAAGTGTTGTTAAAGGTGTCACCGTGGAAGGGAGTGGTAAGGTTTGGCAAGAAAGGAAAGCTCAGTCCTAGATTTATTGGACCCTTTGAAATTTTAAAACGTGTTGGTAAAGTGGCTTACGAGATTGCGTTACCCCCGCACATGCAACATGTTCATAATGTGTTTCATGTGTCATTACTTAAAAAGTACCATCCTGATTCGAAGCATGTTATCGAATACGAGCCAGTGGATATACAGCCAGATTTATCTTATATAGAGCAACCAATTCAAATTCTTGAACGTCGAGAGAAAGTATTGAGAAATAAGACGGTAATATTAGTTCGAGTCTTATGGAGAAATCCTAAAGTTGAAGAATCAACTTGGGAACTTGAAAGCGAGATGCTGAGCAAGTATCCTCACTTATTCGGTTAGTATGATTCTGGGGACAGAATCCTTTTAAGGGGGGAAGGATGTAACGACGCTAATTTTAAATTACAACTATTTATTTATGTGCCAAACTGTTAGAATAAAATAAAATGTCTTACTCCAGTTGATGCGTTTTCTGCTAAAGATATGTTAGATCCGTCAAACATGCGAGTCATTTAAGTGTTTATGTGTTAATTTGATATGTGCGTGTAAATGGTTAAATTCTCGTCAGTAAAATTCTGTTAATTATTATTTAAACTGTTTAAAAATATTTTAAACAATTTCCTTGGTATTAAAAATCTTATTAATTTAGTATTTAGAATTTGATTTGATAATTATATTTTTAAGTAAATATTTAATTATTCTGTTAAATTATCAAATACGGACTTGAAATTTTTATTTAAAATGTCCATAATAAAACTTTATAATTTATTTGATTTAAAATTTGATATTATATATAGTTTAAATTTTTCCCGTAAATTAGAATACCACTTGTATTAGAGCCCATTGGTGTCCATTCCTTACCTATAATCAGTGTATGTGGACAAGTATAGGGGTTTTAGTCTAAAAACACTTCTCCAACGCAAAGCCCCATCCTCTTTATATTTTATATTTTTAGGAGAGAGAAAACTCGTCCCCTTATTTGAGAGATCAAAATTGCCTTCCCTATATTCTCCATGTCATCAATAGCAGTTTTTAGTCTTCAGTAGCAGGTTTTTAGTCTTCAGTAGCAGGTTTTTAGGAGTTGCTCTTAAACGAAACTTACGCAATTCTATCGAGTCAATCTTCAGTTAATATAAATAGATTTTTTGGTTTTTCAGTTTTCTTTTATTCTCTCATTTCTCACTCTTCCTCTCCCGTAAGCCTCTATTTTCTCTCTCGTCGCCCCGACTCTCTCATCCCTTTTCTACTTCTCTTTTCTTCATTTTCTTCCGATTTTGTTAACAAAATTCGAAGTTTTATGTGTAAAACGAATCTCTCTTCGAGCTCTATACAATCATATCATTTGTATCGAGTTTTGAGAAATTCAGAAATTAGGGTTGAATTGGGGATTTTCTTGCTGGGGTTCGATTTTTGCGATTTTGATGATTTAATGAATACAAATAGCTTAATTCGATGCTGGGTTGTGTTTTCGTGGCCAAATCGTCACAGTACCACAAGTTTTGGGGACTGAGTACGATTGGACCGTCACCGGCGATGAACTCCGGTGAGCCGGTGACCCTCGATTCAGTGTTGTGTTATATGATTACCGATGAGCCCAACTTATGTGGTGGCTAACTACGGTTATATGCTGGTTTTGCTTTAGTATAATTGTTTTAATTGTTAGTTGCTACTGGATGTTAGTTACATCGGAAATTTGTGTATGCTGCTTTCTCACGGAACTGTATGTTGCGATTTTATGCTCTTTAAAGGATAAACAAACTGTTAGTTTCTTGTGGATGTTTAAATGATTTTGGTTAAAGTTGTGTTTATACCTATGCTTCTTGGTGAGTGATTGGGTTATAAGATGGTCTGTTTGGGTAAATGAAGTGATCATTCGATTATGGTAAGGACAGTAAGTTTAGAACTCATGTGTAATGTTAATGCAGCATAGTTTCTGGCCAGAACCGTCGTGACTCAGTTCATCAAGTTCTGGTAGCGTTTTTCTCTAAAAACAATTCACGATTCTGGTAATGAGATGATGTGGGTTGTTAATAGTCCGATAGTGTTAGTAATGTAAGCAGTGTACAAGATAGATTTGGGAATTTATCAAAAGTTTGTTTCAGTTTTAAGTATTTAAAAAGGGTTTTGATGAATAAATGATAGGATCATATTAATTGGTTTAAGAGAAATTTAAAGTAACGTTTAGGTGAAGATTGGATTATATTTCGGGCCAATAGGGATATAAACTTTAAACGATAACATGCTGATGTGAATTATGTGTACTTACTTTAGTTGTGAAAACAATGTGGTCGCTTATTAAGCTAAGGGTCTGATGTGTATGTCGTGTATGTGAATAAAGGTGTCTGACTTGTTTATATGTGATAAGTGATAGGTGGACCTGGTATGTGCTATGTGAATCTACTTGCATATCTTTAAACAAATATCATGCAAGCTTAAATATAAGTCTAAATATGACACTATGTGTATTTGTATAATAGCAGTGTATATATACATATATATATATATATATATATATATATATATATATATATATATATATATATATATATATATATATATATATTTCTCGAAGGGGTAGTTAGGAGTTAGGGTGTTGTCAATTATATTAGTTCGAGTAACTAATACGACAACTAATCTCGAGTCATGTTTATATCGTAGGATCGAGTACTAGCCAAGGCTTGGATAGACGTACATCGTAGATACTCCCTCTTGTTCAGTTACACCTTTCTCTCAGGCAAGTGACAATCCTTATTACTTACACAAATGTTTTGACTTGCATAAAAACGTGTTTTATCACATATTAATTTCTTTTCAATTATTTTGAAAGCATGAATGTTATATTGTTACAAAATAAATGCTTTACTCTGATGATATATTTCACGGTTATTAGGCCCATTCCTTTGGAAATATACTTGTTAATATAAAACAAGTTTGGAAATGAATTATGCATTGAGCACGATAACTAATGACCACAAGTTGATTTAAAAACTTGTGATAATATTTTTTGGAAAGTAAAGTGGGGATGGGAATGCGTAAGAGAACCCCTTGACACGCGGTTCCAGCTTGATATAAGCCATTGTTGATAAGTGCTCCCGGATCCAAATTATTGTTATAAAAATCTTGTTATGAATACTGTGTGGAGTTAAGTATGAATGATCATCATCTTAACCTGTGTCATTTGATACCCACTTTACACATTAAAAAGGGCCAATGTTTTGATTAAGAATTAAAAATGGTAATGAGTACTTACCCTCTTTCCAAGCTAATCATGTTATGGTTTTGAAAACATAACTCATATTTCATTTCTGTCTTTCAGAATTAATTATATGTACTAGATCAATGCTTTATATTTATGAAGCACTAGTTCCTTCAAGAATTATGCATTTCATATTTGAATTATTTATAGGGAACACTGTTTTATCAGGAAAATATTATTATGATTTCTTATTATGCGGTTGTCATTTGCTAAGCTCTTTTGCTTACTCTTGCCTTATTACCTAACCTTTCAGCTAGCTATCACTATGCCTCGTAGGGGCCGTGGTAGAGGCGGCTTGCCTAATAGGGACTTCAGGCATCTGTTTTACTCTCCTCAGCAGGTAACAGCATTGACAGATGGTGATAATTAGTTGTTACAAAATATGTAGTTGGTTAACTTTTAAAACAGATAGACTTCTAATTTGCTAGTGATATCTTATCGAGGTATTACTAGTAAATTCAGGTTGTGTAATATTTAATACAGTAGTCTTGTTTCAACGCCAAAACTTGTAAAAGATTCTAGCTTGTGGGAGTGTCATTATTTATTGCTATTTATATTACAGGTTTGTTTATATTTAGTGACACCGGGTTTCCGGGTTGTCACAGTACCCTTAATCATAGATGAAGTTTGAACGTCTTCGTTCTTACGTATGCTGCCTCCCTAGGCACTGCAACAGACTACGAGTAACGGGTCTCGTTCAAATCGAATCATTCCACCGGTATTGGCTATTCTGCCTCTACCTCTTCTACTTTGGAGACTCTACCCCATCTCTTCGTCATATCTCTTGTTGAATCATAACGATTCTAAACTCTCGTATCGGCACTTATTTGACCTCTGAAGGTTCGTCCGGTCCTATTGTACGACCTCAAGTAACATACCACATCTTTATCAATGAACACGTTCTCTACAAGATTCTTTCCTTGACCCACTATGGGGTCTTCCTCTAGATCCTCCTATGGATCTTCCTGTATCGGGTCTCCGTCCATTTCAAGGAACGCATCATCAACTGCCTACTCGAAGGCCTCAGGGTCTGGTATCTCAGAATCCCATCAATCTATAACTCATACGAATCGAGGTGACTAACCATGAAGTCCTAAGTACGGTTTCCCAGAAGAAGTCCCCTCTCGGGCTTCATCTTAAACAGTCAGGGTCATGTCCTCTAACTCGACTACGAACTCAATTTGAGCTCTAGATGTTCTTATCATTATTAAGGGTATTGTAAGACTCGATCTCCAATCGTTTCTGAGGACGGTAACCTAACGCTCTGATACCATTTCTGTAACAGCCCCAAATCCGGGTTCAGGGATTTAGAGTAGTCACGATCCATTTACTTCTTGCCTTGCCTGCTTTACTCACAATAGACACAATTCATCTGCTTATGACCCCACAATGTATATATATCTCTCACACACACAGGTTAGAGTCTAAGAAACGACACAAATACCACAATTGCAGAATAAATAATCTTTATTACAATACCCAAATGTCTTTTGAATTTGCTACTGATACAACTCCTAAGTAATGGTACATTACCAACTTAGCCTTGTAATACTCACCACCCTCTCATACCATTCATATCTATACATAAGATGAATACCAAAAGCTCCAGCTTGATCTGACTGATTCACACTACTTCCAGGATCACTGCTAGAAACTGCTCATGAGAATGCCTTGCGCTTACCACTCGCTTGAGGGATGTGCGCCGAATCCTTGGTATCCTGCTTCGCTGCTATATAATATTTATAAAACAATAGCAAGAGTGAGCGATATCTCAGCAAGGTAATAAAAGTATGGCATAATACTGTCTTTAACTCAACCCAGAATAAAGCGGGTATAAGACAATAATTTGTCAAAATATCTCGATACTGAAATTATTTCCTTATCGGAATGTATTCCAAAAACAGTACCATTGTTGTATTTCAAATATCATTTTCATAATATTTCTGCAAACTTTTACTATATTATGAACAAAGTTCTAGTATAATATAAAAGATGAGGTTTCAAAGTAAACCAATATAACCTTTCCGAAAAATATCTGCTATGTAAGTAGAATATCAACATATAACTTAAAAGGTGAAGTTATAAGGTTATTCATTATAAACAACTCCCTTACCATAACTCATGTTATGTAATGTATCCACAGAGTCATATGATATAAAAGATGAAGTTACGAGGAAAATTTCATATAATGTTCCGTAACCCAAAATCCACTTATGCATATATAATCTGAGTAAGGTTTTATCAGAGTCATAACTCATAAAATAAAAGATGAAGTTGCAAGGATGTATTGTACTTCATCTTTGAACACTTTTCAACCCCCTGCCAACATGATCGGTTCGTCTCCCCAATACATGTTGCAGGAATATCCAAAATTGGATGATGAACCAATACTGGAGTAATCACCGCGCCAGTTGTCCCAACCTCACTATGATCAGTAGCAGGTCGTACAACTAAAAATGTTTTCTACATGTAGATGGAAGAACACGACAGCCTGACATTGTCTACCGCCTTTCTGGATCTCCCGGCCCATTTGGGGCAATAAAAATGGACGGGTCGGCGCAACTCGACCTCTTATACCGCTCCTAGTTCGGATGAAATCCATGACTCTGAAACGTAAAGATCGTCCTCCTTTCCCCAAGTGTAATACTTGTTGATACGACTTCACTAAGTAGTTATATCTAGGTTGGAAAGGAAGATTCTCCAATATTTCCCAAGCTATTGCTTGTTAATGGATATCGACTTGTTCCATCAATTTACCCCTCGATCGTTGAGGTGGTAACACATCATTTGACTTGCAGCAATTAAATTGCTCCGAGAAAATATTTGTCCCCTGACAGTTTTGAGTTGAGAGTTTAAAATGAGTAGCAGTCACTTAAATCAGGTTTCCCATATTTTTGGTAGTTGAGCGAGTATGTAAATCCTCTTAAAAGATATATTTAAATGGAAAAACAGTGTTTGGGAACCTCCCCTTGATTTAAAATAATTAATAATACAGCTTAGAATATCCTTCATAGGTATTGAAGGTCGAGGATAAACTTTAAATAATATAACTCATTTTAAAAATGTGTTAAAAGTATTTAATAAATAATCAAATAATATTTATTAAATAAATGAACTTTAAATGAATATTCAAAAATAATATTCATTAAATAAATAGTGATTAAATGAATATTCAAAATAATAATCATTAAATAAATAAACCTTGAATGAATATTCAAAATAATATTCATTAAATAAATAATGATTAAATGAATATTCAAAATAATAATCATTAAATAAATAAATCTTGAATGAATATTCAAAATAATATTCATTAAATAAATAATGATTAAATGAATATTCAAAATAATATTCATTAAATAAATAATGACTAAATGAATATTCAAAATAATATTCATTAAATAAATAAGCCTTAAATGAATATTCAAAAATAATATTCATTAAATAAATAATCATCGAATAACAGTTACCCGATATCTTTATCGGAAAAATAATCTTTAACATATACATAAAATATAACTATTTCCGGCCTAAAGAATAAAAATCATACGCCCTTTACCTAGGGCATTTATAAAAACCTGGCTTCTAACTAATATCCTATATCTAGCTTAGAAGCCCATAATCAAATCATAACCTCGAGTATCACTATATATAGTCGTTCGAAGACAAACATGCAATTTATATATCACAATGTACTTGGGAATAAAACATGCATACCTCGCATTTGCATGTCATATATGAAAGCAGTTTATTATCACAACAACAGTAAGCATAGGTTTCGAAAACTTGCCTGATGCTCGAGAAGTGGTAGGGGTTCGCGACGATGTCGGACAATCTAGGCAAAGTCAAAGAAAACACACGATTAATCCCCTAATTAATCCACTTATAACTTAATGCTTAAACACGTAAGCGAATCACAATCATAGCACTTAATGGCTTAATCTATCCTCGTACTAGGTCCATGCTACTTGTCAAATACTTAAGTCGTAAGTTTGGTTCGAAATCGATCCTCAAATTCAAGTTATACTTAACCATTTATAACATTGGTTTCTAAGTCGGGTTCTTAGTGGTTTTCACTTGCGCAACCTCTGCTGTCGCATTTTTATAAAATCGAAAAATAATCTTTTGGACTCGAAACCTTCGTACACCTCTTGCCAACTGACCTTAGCACTTTACCACGAAATCTCATATTTTATAATCACTTGTAAGGGTCTCAAACACAGTCATGAAGTTGATGTGTTTCTGCAATTTCATTTCTCGAACAACTTTTACTAAAACGACCATAACTCAAAAACCGTAAACTCTTTTGACATGATTCTTGCGGCAAAACAAACTAGACAACAATATCTACACAATCATATGCAGTGATTACTCTTTAGACACATTTATGGTCTCGGTTGGCTACTGTCAAGGCAGTACAAAAAATGGGCATTACGACGGCTCTAAATCGAGCATTTCCATTTTACGAACACTCCAAACCAATCACTACGACATACCATACATCCTTAACACCAACAAACAACCATCATACACTCATATAAAACTCAAAGGTGGGTAAGGATTTTACCTTCTTGGAAGCTCTAGCAACACTACCAAGTGTTTACAAACACTTAACAAGCCTTAGATAGTCCTCATATAGCTTAAACCTTAAGAACAAAACAAGAAAAAAATTTAGCAATCTCGAAGTTACTATTCAGCCCCAACTTTGAGCATGGATTTGACTAAGCTATACTACTTGGATTGCCATGAAATTTTGAACGAACCTTACCCATGGAGTGGAAAAGCTACGGTAAACATTTGGTGATTTATGGATGGATAGAAGTGGATATATGAATTTTGCTTTGAGTTGTGCTCTTGTTTGGCAGATGGGAGAGCTTTGGCTCATCTTACTTTTGTTTTGTTTTTCAACTTGGATGCATCTTTTCTTTTGTGTTGTTAACCACCCATTGGTCCACTTGTTGCTCTCTCATTAGTCCAAGTGTTGGACTCTCATCAAACAACTCCCTTTTTGCCAATGTTGCAAATACACCATTAGCTTTTTGGTTGACTTTCATGCATGACACCTTGGTTTTTCTTTTTCCACCAATTGGATCGTCTTGGTGTCCTTTTAATAAAATCAATACGTTACAGCTTATATGTTGCATTTTATTACTCCACTGTGGCACAATCCCTTAAATCAATATTAACTCCAACATTCCTTATCTATTCCCTCTTTATTCCTTGTTCTTAGAAAATGTTCTCGCGTTTCTTCGAATATTCTCAATCTCTTTTTTTTATAGAGTTCCTTAACTCTTGGTTAGCTTCCTTTTTATTTAAATCCTTGAATCCACTTGATATAATTCTCTTGATGATCGTGTAGGATATTTAATCTTGTCATAATTTCAATCCTTAATCCATGATTCGTTTGCTTAATCGCTTAATCTCGTTATAAAGTATTAGCGGTTTTCGTTCTAAATTCTCAAATTAAATATAATAAAATTCCAAAATATTAAATCCTCAAATCCTCAAATTTAATATCTCATTTCTTGATTATAATAATATATAATTCACTGCCCGGTCAAATACTACACCAAAATAAAATTTGGAATTTCTGAATTCCGATCGTCTTTGCATACCCTTATTTACTCCGTAGATCACTAATATGACTTCGGAATATCCACACTATGTCTCGTACATAGGTGGCATGAATTTTTTTCTTAATCCTCAAAATCACTATTCATCCACCAAATTCACTATTCACTGATGCACTTAATCATAATAAGAAAAGTTTTAATTTTACCAAAAATTCGGGCTATTACAGGTTAACCGTGTCAGGAAGGACCACCTGCTTTTCGGAGTCTTTCCCGTTTCTGTAGCTGCTTGTCTCTTATCTTTCTCTCCAAGTTTAGCTATAGATTTGCCATCTGTTCTTTGGACCACCTTGCCAGAACAAATGCTTCAGTATTTGTCTCCTTTGATTCTTGGTTCTGTACCTTGATTTGTCTTGTTATAAACGGCTAAGTGTTGATATCGTGAACTCCACTTCATTCCTGACTTCACGATGTCCCTTGTGAAGACTATGCGACATAGGTCATTTGAGGACTATGCGACATAAGCCATTTGATGGCTATGCGACATTGGTCATTTGAGGACTATGCGACATAAGCCATTTGATGACTATGCGACATAGGTCATTTGAGGACTATGCGACATAAGTCATTTGATGACTATGCGACATAAGTCATTTGAGGACTATGCGACATAAGTCATTTGAGGACTATGCGACATAAGTCATTAAAGGACTTCATGATCTAGGCATCTTTGACTTTGCTGACTTCAACACTTCACGACATGAGTCTTGAGGACTTCACGACATAGTACAAAATTGACTATGCGATATAGCACTTCACGACATGGATATTGGTGACTTCACGACATAGCTTTCTTCTAACTTTGCTATCTAATGCCTTAGACAAATTTCTGCAACTTATTTCTTCAGGGCCTTATTCATCTTTATCCTGCTGCATGAACACTTCTGAACTTCTACCAGGACAATTATTCAATGGCCTATATACAATCTAGATGCAAGAAACTTTACTAAGCTCATTATAATTCTGAGCATACATGATCAAGCTAATGTTCATGAGAACAAGACAAGTACATTGAGAGACCTATACTATATCCCAGTGATAGAATTCACTAGGTCATGTAGTGTGACATGGTCACATAGTGTAGGCTTGTTAATAGTGGTATTCAGACATGTCTTGAGCCTAACAATATATATATATATATATATATATATATATATATATATATATATATATATATATATATATCATCAGAATCATCCTCATTGCCATCAGTTAGTGGTGAGTGCACAGTTCCACAATTCTTAGATAAAGGCATTCCTGAACCCGTGGGAGCATTTTAGATATCAAAAAAAGAATATTCTTTTAATTTTACATCCAACGGTTCTCATTTATCTATATTTACATCCAACGGTTATTATTTAGAGGACCAAACTATCAAACAAATAGAGATAACCAAACTACGGACTAAATAGAGGATGATTTGCTTAAATTAGGGTTCGACAACGAAGGAAGATGAAGCGTAATTGCGAGGCGTCTTTCTCCCGAGACTCTGATTACGATATAAGAGACAAGGAAGCTTGGAATTGTTACCTTGACGAAGTCGAGAAGAGTGAGGTATAGTTGTTCTTGTAAATTAATGCATATTGTATAGTATGCGTATGATTCAGTTTGTTATTTATCTATTTCTTGTAGAATTTTGAGGTTGGAGACTATCCATACCCTGGTACAACCGTTTATGGTGCTCCCAGACCGCCGATGACTGGTTGTTCAATTCCTGCTAAAATTTACGATGCATCAGACCCCGACCCAGATGAACAACTCTATGATTACAGGCTACTTTGTTTCTCTAGGTTGGCTCTTTGCTTTTATAACATCAGGGAGGTATATTTTGTCCTTCTACTCTAAATTACATCTTTTTTTATGAGAAAATTATAAAGTGGCGTTTGGCTGGAAATTTTAAGATTATCAAATTAAATGGCCACACCTCTTGTTCTGCGTTTCAAATAAATGGCTCCCATTAAATCCTTACTAATGGTAGGAAAGGGGTAAAGTTAAGTTTTTATAATTTACTGTGTGTGCTTATATAGGCTGAAAACTCGACATTTCTACCTTGCACAAGGTTTGTAAGGGAGTTGAACATATTCAAAACAGACTTGATATGCGAGTCCAAGTGCGGATTAACCTCGAGCACACCTTTAAGTAATTCTGAGGATTACCTTTAAGTAATTGGCTTATCAAGATACATATCCATGCGTCCATTTCTTGAGCAATTTTATAAACCGAGTTGTTCCCAGTTCCATGGATCTAAGTTGCACAAAATTCAGTTTTATCACTACCAGACTCTAATATGTTGATTTCTCCACCAATTCTCGACACACCTTCAAACACACACCTCAAAAGATCCGATAGTTTTTTAAACTGAATACGGTGTGTGTGTGTGTAGTTTACTTGTTTTCCTAAATAACCCCAACTCGCAAAGAAATGGGAGCCATTTATTTGAAAGGTACAACAAAACTGTGGCTATTTTTTTAGTTTTCTGTAACTCCAGTCTTTTTCTTTTGCTATTTAGTATTACTTTGGCAAACTCTTTGTAATTTACTCTTATTTAATATCATTTCCTATATTATTCTTTATCATCTGATCATTTTACCACTATACATACATACAGGGTACATACTTTCGCGATGTCAAAGTCCTCATGGCAACGCAACGTGGTATCTCGAATTGCGATACCTATATCACTTTCCAAGCCTTCTCTTCTAAAAGTAGAAGGAACCGTGGGAGTGCCGTAACCTTCCAAACACATGTAATTGATTTTGACTATATGGAGCCATGCCCAAGGTTTCAAATTATGTTTGTTCGGATCAAACCTGATGGTAACAAGGCGAAAAAATCTCAGCCCTCTGAATATGATCCCAAGGCTAAAATCGTTCAAGACCGCCTCTTTAAAGTCATCAAAAAATACACCATTGTATGTTTACGTATTCCTTCCTATTTAAGGCTTTACGATCTTTTTGTATGTGCTGCGGATATATATCATTCATATATTCTGAATGTCTGATCAATGTAGGGCTCTCGATTGGATTCTCGATACAGTTTAGCCCTTCATCTCTCCCAGTATGCTCTTGTCAGCCATAACATTGATGTGGTCCGTCTCTCACTATACTGTATCTAAATAAACTTTTTTTAGAAGTGAAAAGCCCATTAATTATTAGTATTTAACTATCATTTTAAACTACACGCACAGTTGCAAGAAGATGTTGCGAAGCATGATATGGAGTCTCTGAAAGTTCTCAAGCTGGTGAAATCTGTTGCCAAGGTTCCAACCTACCTTATCACTTTTGAAGCTCCCTTGTGTGCTGAGACTGAGAGGAAGAATGTTGAAACCTTCGAAACAGAAATATGCATGCCTACCCTATTCCCGACTACAATGATAGAGTTAATATCAGAAGCGCGAGTGATTACAGGTACTTCCATCATGCAGCACATCATTTTAATTAATCATGACGATAATTTGAGTTGATGTTATTTTCACTTGATTTCTGTGTAGACTTGTAAAATTCACATCTGTGAAACGTTAAATGCTCTGTCTTTTTCCGGTAATTAATAAATCAGAACATACAGTGGAAATCAAGGATTTGGGGTTTCCTGTGAAATGTGAAGATTTGTCGGATTATGGTTAACCTTTGTTATAATAACAATGTCTTCATACCCGCCCCCCCCCCCCCCCCCCCCCCCCCCTCTTTTCATACTCACCCACCACTGTTATTTTTTTTTGTCGCTGACTCGAAGTTCGCTCAATCTTGTATTACATACATGTGAATTTTTTTGGGGATTTTCGAGTGCTTTGTATTATATTTAAAATTTACAAAATGTTTTGGAACCGGGTGTGGATTATGAAGTTTAGCAAGGAAAAGTAGGGAACTTCAATTTTATTGCCTAATAAATTAAGTAGGCCCGGTTTCCTTTTTTAAGTTTTATTATTTATCAGTTTATTTGATATATTTAAGTATGTTTTAATATAAGATTAGGAGTTTAGGGCTCTTGATAGAGAACTTCAATTCTAGAAGGGTCATAGGTATGATGTATCTAATAAATTTCAAAGAATTCGGTTAGAATGGCAAAAAAAATCTTGTAGTATTGAAGTGACATTCCGAGGTAAACTGGATAAGGAGCTTAAGTCCTTAAAGTTGATGCACATTTATACTAGTTATTTGCTCAATCAGAGAACAATGTTGACCTCTTAGAATCATGTAATCTAACTACCAATAGATTTTCTACGAATGATTAATAGTTAAGGCATACAGTGGATGGGTTTTACTCCTTTCAACCTTTGCTACCTAAAAAGCCTCAAGATGGAAGGCCTTTACCTTTTATGATACAACCTATACTATTTAGTTCTTATTTCTTAAAATGATGTGGTCTGTCTGGGGCAGCTGTATCTGGTAGGTGTTTAAAATGGTAGCTTGTTACGGAGTATCCAAAATATTGATGTTTTTAACTCCTCCGCCAGTATCAAATTTTTTCAATGTGCATGTTGATGTGGATTTCATGTCCGAACAATTACATGACAGTAAAAGAGTACATGTAGATGCCTTCTTTCATGTCCCAACAATACATGTCAGCGGAGCAGTTATAGCATAATGTATGTCAAATTTCAAGTCATTTCAGTGCAACTATTTGATTTAAATGTTTTCCAACCGGATGGAAACTCCGTAGTAATCTTGTACCTTAATAAAAACAGTACAAATACAGTTCTAAGTGTTTGTCAGCTAATGATTTGGACACTGTTCTGGTAGTATGTAGTAACCAACCTGGCTCCCATGAACTTATATCATGAAAAATAAAATAGTAACAATAAGGGTATCGAGATTCTTAGCTTTGAAATATGTTTAATTTTGCATAGAAGTAATGGTTGAGTTGAGATACTTAATATTAACTGCATCTATACAGTTAAAAATATGTAATTGGGAAATCTGACCAAAAAAACCATTGAACAAACCAGTTATTTTTAATACTCTTACTGGACTATTTTTATTTTTTGTTATTGATGATTACTTATCGACATTATGTTAAAAGAGATTATTGCATCGACTGAGTTTTTCTGATTGCTTCCTTGTTAAATTATGTAACAAATGAATGTTCCATGTCAGAGATTACTGGTTACATACAAACTTTTGCTTGTGCAACACATACGGATGAAATATATGCGCTGGCTATGTTATTGTTGACTATAGATAAATACTTATCTGACGTTATTTTCAAAGAGCTTATTGTGTTGAGTCAGGTTTTCTGATTGCTTCCTTGTTAAATTATGTAATTAATGAATGTAGCATGTCGCATATTACTGGTCAATAGAATGCTGGTTACATACATTATTCTTTTGCTTGCTGTGTAACACATACATATGTAATCTATGCGCTGGCTATATGCCTATAAATATGTTATCAGTAATCAAATCTTGTTTTCTGTGACTATTTACAAGTTGGTTTTATCTCTTTCTGTGGTAGCTATATGATTTACATGTTTTCTTTGTAGTTTGCATTCCTAATGTGATCTGTTTCTTTGTGAAGCTTAATATGGCTGCATCAGGAGTGAACCCTAAATGGATGCATCAGAAGTGAAGCCACTAGACTTATGGAAGGAATGTGACATGTAGAATTCTTCTTTTGAAAGTTCTCGAATAATCAATGGTTAAATGTCTTGTTTAAAAACTTGAATGGTGCTTCTGTTTGACCGGTTGAATCCTATGTATTGCTTTATTTGGATGGTGTTAACAAGCTACAATTAGAAGTTTGAAGTATGTCTGTACTTTGTACTTGTTACTTTGTGAGAAATCTTGTATTCCACGTATATATTACTGTAAATGCAACATAAGAATGGCAACAGGTTTTCTTAGAGCTTTGAAACACCTGTAGTATGAAAATTACGGGTGTCAAGACTTAAGCATGCAGTCACAGGGTAAATATGACTGGGGAGGGGGTAAGGATTCTTACAGAACCTAGTCTGATATATGTACATCAAAACTCAAAAGTAATAATATTCTCTATAAGCCAAAACCAAGTGCATCCTTTCCAGAACGTAGTCTGAGATATGTAGTGTTTTCCACGCTTTGTGTAAGGTAACTCGTATGATTGGCTTTGTGATGAAAACATATGTGGTTTTGCATACAAACGTAAACTAATGCAATTTATTAGATAAGAAAAACTGTTCAATGGGGCATATTTAATTCACTAATCTGTTTCAGTAGTACTAAAACAAGGGTCCCGGGGGCTCTTATCGTCGGGATCATTTTCATTTATTTAACAATCTGTTTTCTGGCTGTTGGATAAATATTCCGACGACCAGGATTTAAAAATAAAATTGACCCGCTCCGCGCTAATTAATCGTGAAAGGACGTACTCCGTGCATTTTTTCCGCGGAACATGTAATTATCAAAATGCCCTTAAATGTCTCCGCGTAAAATAAGCGTGAAGTTTACTGTATTAGTTTCATTTTAACCCATTTTCGACCCGATTAACCAAATATTGTACATACCCTAATTGAACCAAACTGCTGCGACGCTTTCTTGTGCGATTCATGTTATTCCCTAACAATGAAATCACATGATTGTAGAAGTGGGGGTTGAATACAATTCTTTAAATTTTCCATTCTTTTTAACTCACAAAGCTAAACTTAGAACATAAATATGAAATTGCAGAAAACTAATAACACAAGAATTAAAAATTCAGGTGGATTGATTGTTCCACCTGAGAGATTTTATTTGAAAAAATCTCTATGTAGTTTTTGAACAAACTCACAGCTGCAGTTACAATGTTTTTGCTTCAGCAATTTACAAAGGTTATTTCTTAAGCTCTTTAAAAGTAAATCTGATTTCTTAACTTCAAAAACATTACTACACTTGGTTATATACTCCAAGTTTACAATTTTAATCGAACTACATAAAAGTGTACAATAGGTAAAGTCCAAAAGCTTGCTTTTTCATTCTAAGTTCAATGCTCCTTGAAATGATTCGCCTTTTAGCTAATTATCCTTGAAGAATCATCTCTTTTGACCATATGGAAATAAAATGCTTCCTTTTCTTCAGGGTTTCCCAAAATGCTGGTTTCCATGCTCTTTCTATTCCATCAACCCACGTGACTTGTCAGGACTTTCCCTTTCACAATTTCAACTGTTAATAATTGAAGTGGTATCGGTTGAGGTTAATCATGTAGCATTCGTTGAAAGTGTTGTGGTTGCATCTGTTGAAGCTTTTCAAGGTGCATCCGTTGAAAGATGAATGACTATCCGTTAAAATACAATTTTACTTATGTAAAATTAAAAGGCATAGAGTATTTACAATTAGCCTCCCTATTTTACATATCTATTTGTAAGTCAACATGACTTGTTCAGCCTATACTATTACATTTCAACGGCTAGTACTTGAACAAGAAAGAGTATATTAATTATTTTAAAGTATTGTTATTAATTTAAATGTTTTATTAATAAAATTTATCATTACTATTATAAATTATATTATTTTAAATTTGCCATATATTTTTTAAAATTTAATTATTTTTTCATGAAATTAATTATCAAATTTTACTCATGAAAAATTATTATTTTTCAGTTAAATATAAAAACTTTATATTTTTTTCTTTTACAACATAATGAAAGATTTCCATTCACATCATTATTCAATTTAAAATTATTATGAGAAGATTTTTTTTTTTTTTTTGGAAAAATTAAGAAGGTTTAATTAATGTATTGTCATTGTTATTTAGAATAAAAATAAAAAATGTGAAGATTTATATTGTTCTCCTTTTCAAGGAAAAAGTATGAAGGCTCAATAAATACTTTATAATATCATGTTACCAAAAGATTATTTTCAATTTTAGTTACTTTTATATAATATTAAGGGGGGGGGGGGGGGTACGTTAATTTAGTATCTTAAATTGAAATGTAAAATTACGTGATAGAAAATATAAATTGAAATCTAAATTATGAATACTCTTACTTGAAAGATAATAAAATTGAGAAATGCTTTGAGACATCATTGTGTTAGAGTTTAGTCAATAGTCGAGACACGTGTGAAAAAACTATACTCACCCTGTTTTGACAGAATATAGGCTGATATAGTTTTCTAACTGATTTGCTGGTTTTAGTTCTAATTGATTTGGAGCGGTAAAGATATTTCATTTGATGTTTGATTGTTATCAAATGGTGAGTATTCTAATCAACGTCTGTTAATTTATCATGGTTTTGCAGTATTGATGTTTAAATGAAGCTATATTTGGGCTTTTATGGACTTGTAAGAATATATCATATATTTTTTGACTTGTTAAAATTGTTATTGAGAATGATGTGGCATATAGATGAAGATCTAAAGATGAATCTCAGGTTAGGATTTGATAGGCTTTTGGGTTCAAAACTGTTGTTTTTATGATCTGATATGTCATTACTAAATATGTGTTTTTTTTGTCCATTCCAAGTCCTGCTAATATGCACATCCAGTTAAAACTACTTAGATAATCATATATATATATATATATATATATATATATATATATATATATATATATATATATCAGAATCATCCTCATTGCCATCAGTTAGTGGTGAGTGCACAGTTCCATAATTCTTAGATAAAGGCATTCCGCAAAGTCTCGAGTTCCCCACATAAGAATTGTTGTCAAATGTCTCAAATTGTGAGCCTTGTGGTATCCGACGACTCAGGAGGTTGTTAGACACATGGAAGAATGCAAGGAAATTAAGCTGTGATGCTAATTGTTGAGGGATGACTCCTGAGAGTTGGTTCTGTTAAAGGTCCAGTGATTCCAGCTGCTTAAGATTTGCCAAGGATTGAGGAATGGGACTTGGGAGCTTATTGTTTGAAAGGTTGAGCGATTGAAGCGGCTCCAGGCTCCTTTTTGAATACATTGAGGGAGAAGACGGGGCGATGATTTGTTTATTATTAATGCTCGACTTCAAATAATATATAATTAAGAATTGGATCTCCTTTTTTCTATGACATTTGACCTTCTTATTTTAATTAATAAAATTCTCAAAGAAAGCATGGTAAAAACAGGTTCTATCTGGTCTGTTTTCTCATGTATTTCAGATTAAAATAAGTTAATCATAAATTTATAATCATTATTATGTTTAACGTACATGATAATACACATTTAGTAGATAGTCAATATATGTATCTATAACACTTATGAATAGTCAATATATGTATCTATAACACTTATGCCTTGATGATTTGAAATTCTTGAATTTTGGAATTTTATTAGTTGATTTAGATTTAGATTTGTTTCTTGAGAGATCAATAGCGGTGTAAACATTTGAAATCTTCTCATACTTTGTCTGTACACCTTTGTTGGTAGATTTATGGAGCCCTTTGGATTTGGGATACTCCACTGCTGAGTCTGGGTTTTAAATGTTACATCTATGTTTATATATAGTTCCACTTTTGGATGCGATATCTTCATTGAATTCCAGATCTGGATATACTCCGCAGGTAACTCACCAGTTAGAAAGTTGTATGTTAGGCCGAATACACAATATAATCAAGTATATATGAGAATAACAATAATCAAGAACACTGTTTATGAATCAATAAAACTGTAATCGTATTAACAGCTTCTCTCTTTATGATGTTAATGAATCACAAAGAGCTTCTAGGTTACAAGAATAATAATTCAATAATCGCGTCCCTTCTAGGGATAACCTATCTGTGTTTATATAGTACACAGTTACACAATCCTTATCTAATTGATATTCCTACAAATTAGCTATACAAGTTATATCAATTAAGGATTGCTTCTTATCTTCTATTCTGTTTCCTTAGCTGTATAAATATATTCTGCTTCTTTCCATCTTCAGAATATATTGCTTCTAGAATCTTCAATTCAGCACCGACAGCTAATTCAACTATCACCCTGTCAGACTTTAAATAAACTCTGACCGGCTTCCTTTAAACTCTTCACCCTGTCAGACTTTAAATAAACTCTGACCGGCTTCTGATAAACTCTGGTCAGTACCTGTTGCTTAAACACTGATAAACAAACGTCAGCAATTATATCTAACAATCTCCCCCAACTTGTTCATAATAAAATGTACAAGTTAAACATATAATTGATGATGTCAAAAACATTTAACAAATGCAGTGTTTAACATATAACAGAGTTTAATTTAAAACAGAGTTTAAATTTGACTTAGAATAAAAAATATATTAAAAACTTACAGTCAGACTTTACTTGATTTCTTGAATATCAGGCACTGTCCTGATATAGTCTGATAGCAATTTCTTTTCAGCTCTTTCTAGCTCTTCCACCATGATCTTCTTCACTTCTTTCAACTTTGGATCAAATTCTCCAGTCTGATAAATTGCAGCTCTTAGAGAATAGATGGAATTCTTCCTCATCTCATTCCCTAGCTTAATATAATAAGCTTTATCAGATTCTAAATTAAATTCAAGAACTTTTGTACCCAGTGCTGTTCTGAACTTAGCAATGTTTCTTTTCATCTCAACAATCTTCCCATGTGCATTTCTGTATTTGGGAATGTATGCACTTGATACTCCTCCTCCAAGCATCATCTTCGATTTTAGCATCTTTTCTCTGATAACTGAAGCAGCATTGTGAGTATTTCTATTTTTGATTTTTAACAAGTACAGAACATACTCCAATTCTTGATAAGATTTGAGATTTATGTCAGACTCTGCAACCTTATAAACTCTTCCATCATTCATAAAGTACAACAAAAATTCCTTCTTCAACACCTTATGAAAGATCATTTGAACAGAGTCTAGCATATCAAGATTTTCTTGAGTAATAATACCAGATTCTGCCAGTGAAATGTTGTCTTGAGATCTGTTATTTGTTCTTCTCTCTCTGTGTGAACCCAATCCAGATTTATCATAGGCTTCTTTTCCCAATACTGTTCTAGTTTTTGAGAAATTTACAGCTTCAAGCTTTAAATCTTCAAGAATTTTTGGTTTGCTGAATCCTGGAAGTTGTGTAGATTTCTGTACAACTTGAGCAACGTCAGAGGTTGTCATAACTTTAGTAGTATCATCAACTTGAGCAGCGTCAGAGGTTGATTTTGCTAATCTTGTTTCAACTTGAGCAATGTCAGAGGTTGAATAAATCTTCTTTTTCAGGTTAGGCTCTTCAATCATTATGCCTTTACCCTTATCAGTGTTTCCAATCACAGGTCTCCTTGTATATTGTATACTCTGTTGTGTATTCTCTTTGATAGAAATACCAACTTCTTTCTTTCTAGGAGCCTTGATTTCCTGTTTCTTGTAGATTCCAGCTTCAAGATTTTTCTTGTGTTCCTCAGCAAGCATTTGCTCTTCAGCCTGGATATCTTCAATAGTAACATTCTTTCCATGCTCTTTTATGAATATCTTAGCAGCAATCTCTTCATCAGTAGATGGATTAGTTGAAACAACTAAACTCTTGAGTTTTGAAGTAGATTGGCCACCAGAGTTTATCTTGTCAGAGTTTACTCTTGTCCTGCTTTGCCTTTGAGCAAAAATCTTTCTTTTATTTTCTTTGCTTCCCCCATCAGTATTATTTTCTTTGCTTCCCCCATCAGTAGAATCATCCCTCCGTCTCAGAGCTTGAGTGTCTTTGCATTTGTCTTTAGGTACACTCTCCCCCTTTTTGACATCATCAGAAAGTAATACTGATGTCAGCAATTCTAGAGCATTAGAAATAGAATTCAATTGAGTAGACATTTCAGCCTGATTCTCCTCAACTTTTCCAAGCCTCTTCTTAATTTCCTCAGAATCCTTGGCTTGCTGCTTGAACATATTAAAGTAGTAAGATCTATCATTCTTCAAAATAAGATCTCTGACAGAACCTTCATTCCTTAGATGTTGAAGCATTTGTTGATTCGCATCAAATCTATTATTAAGAGATTTGACTTGAACAACAGTTGCCTGTAAGCTTGCAAGAACTTCAGGATTTGAAATCTTTTTAACAGAATCATCAATGAAATCAGCAGCCCTCTGTGCAGTAAAAATACAATCTGCAGCTGTCCATTTCTTGAAGTACATATCTTGAAAATGTTCTTCAGTAGCCCGATTGAACTCTCTTTCTTCATCAGAGTTTGCTTGAATGTTAGATACCTCCTCTTGTATATCTGGATTTGAATGAGTAGGACTAGCTTCAACATTGTCATCCTCTCCTGGAATCTCTTCAGGAACATGTTCAGCAGTAATTTCATTTTGCAACTGTGCAGCTTCATCATTTACTTTTTCAGGAATATCAGAGGTTGCAGTGTGCATAGACTCTGTTGCTTTTGTGACAACCTCTACAACAGATTGTTGTAGAGTTTCAAGTAAGACATTGTCGTCTAGAACATGCTCTGTTGCATCAGCATTTACAGCAACAGCTTCTATAGCATTATCAGCTAAGGTCTGATCAACTTCTTCTCCTTTCTCAAAATCAAGAGAAATGATTTCAGTGTGAGAAGCGATAGTTTCTACTATCTCAGTAGTAGCTTGATCAGCTTCCATTGCAGTATCTCCATGTTCAAAAATTCTACTGTCAGAGTATGCAGCAGCTTCCTCAACTACATTAACTTTGAATGTAGGAGCTTCTAAATCCAAATCCATCAGATTAGCATCAGTATTTATCCTGTCTAGATTGACAGCTTCAGTATTTGCAGCATCCTTCTGAACAAACACTTCAGAAGCTTCAGTGTTTACAAACACTCTGTCCTCATTAGTATTTAGAATATCCTCCTCAACAACAATTGCAGGAGTATCTTGAGAAACAGTTTCAGTCACAATCTCCTCATTCTCTGATGCAGGAGCTTCAGTTTCCTCAGAAACTCTGTCCATATTGACATTGATAGCACCAGAAAGATGTGCAGCTACTAGTCTTCTTTTTCTCTGATGAAGAGTTTCTTCATCAGTTTCAGTCTCTGAGGCTTCAACAACAGACTTTGCCCTATTGACTCTTCTTTTCTTTAGCCTTGTCTTCTGAGGCATCGCTTCAGGTCTTGATACCCCAGCTTCAGTGGATGATCTCCTTGCAGGTTTAGTACCAATATGTTTGGTCCTACCTCCCCTTGCAAGTTTAACAGAAGTTGATGGAGGTAACTCTGTGTTTAAAGGTTCTGGTTGAGATTCAGCTTGTGTTTGTGGATTTACTTGAGCATCCACAAACTGTTGCACAGAAGCAGGTAGCAAAAGATCTCCAACAATTCCTTTCTTAACATCTTTGTTAATGAGATCAGAGAATATTCTCTTGTGTAATTTAAAACAAGAAATATCTTCATTAACAACATCTACCCCTTCAACACAGTAAGAGAATAAAGTCTGACAAAATCTAGAAAAGTATACTACTCCTCTATTCTCTGTCATTTTCTCTCCTAAATTATTCAAGACAAGTCGGGCAAAATCAAAATGATTATCATAGAATAGAGAATACCCGATTTGCAGACTGTCCGTTGGAATAGCATCCCAGTTTGTGCATTTCTTGCCGAACGTTCTCGTGATGCAATCAAAGAAGAAGCTCCACTCCTTCCTTAAGAACGGTCGCTTCAGTTGTCCAATTTTATTCAAGGGACCAGAATACCCAATCTCTCTCATCATCCTTAGCAAATCAGAGTCACCCATTCCAATGGTATAAGAAGGATACTCAGGAAACCCCATTGCAGCTCGAACAGTACCAGCAGTAATAACATACTCTGTTTCTTCAAACTCAAAGATTATGGATGGGTTCCCAGTTTCACCACCATCATCATAAACCCCTGACTCCCAGAACGCCTTGATTTGTAAACCAGAAAGTTTGGCTGGTTCAACTAAAGCACGCCCAATCGCTGACTGAGCAAGAAACTTTTGAATCATATGAAATGCTTCTGGTGCGTTTGCAGTGTTTAGTGGTGCGGTATAGTTGTTTGGAACGAACTCTAACCCAGACGAAACGAAAGTTGTGGTTGCCATTAGAAGATTTTGAAGAAAGAACAGTAATTGATGCGAAAGCTTAACAGAGTTTATGTGTAGAAAGGTGTTTGTGACTATGTGTGTGTGATAATAGATGTGTATGAGTAAGATGTGAAAAGTTTAACTGAAGATGTGTGTATTGTATTTAAAAGAAAATTAAAGATTAAAAACTGAAGAGTTTTTAATCATTAATACACAACTGTCTTACTCCTGTAATCATGTGAATGGGACACATGTCAAACGTGCAGTTACTGACAGCAAATAATTGGCAGTTTCCAATACGCATGCGCAGTAAAAACAGCAATAATTACCGCCTGTTACACTTTTCTATGCAATTAACCTCTCTCCTCTGTTTAAAACATTCTTGAACAACTTTCCAAACATACTCTTTTTAAATTTTCAAAACAAATGTCTAATCTCAAAATTATAAAATGTCTGAAACAAAGAAATTATTTTAACCATCAGAGATTAAAACAAAGTTACCTCGGCATATGTCACACAATACATCAGTGTTTACCATTTGTCCTTCTTTGTCAATAAACTCTTTTCTCAAACTGCACAGGTGTGAAAATATGTGTGTGCAATAGCAGAGTTTACCGAAATCAATATTTAGATCATCTCAAAGTGCATAAAAATCCACAAACTAAATTAGTAAAAACTGGTTGCCTAAACTCTCATGTATAACATAGAATCTGATTTTTATATCTAAACTCTGTATTACTGATATCCTTTCATTTGGATATGTCTTTTATTTTTCACCCCCTTTATATATATATATATATATATATTTTTTTTTTTTATATATATATATATATTTTTTTTCCAGTAATCAGTGGTTGGCACTAGTCACCAAAAATCAAAGATTTTAGCCCTTATTTCATACAATAAGTTCCTGGATCTTCCTAGGCACAACATGATCTCAAAGGAATTTGTGCTCTTTTTGGCATCTTTTGATTTGAGGGTGAATTATTTGCAATTAATAATCAGAGTTTAGACTTTTCATCAGTTAATACAATTAATTTATGAGAGAAAATGCAAACAGCTAATACAGACTCAGTGTATAGGATTAATAAACTAAGAGATGGTATAAATACAGAGACAGTATCATGCTGTGTTAACTTACTGCACATGTTTGAGATCAGAATCTATACAACTCTTAAGGATTCATAATTACTTACTGAGAATTATGCTTCATAAAAATTTCTTCATTGGTCCATATGTTTCAGACAAAATTACAATCAGAGTATAGCATTAAACTGTAACAATCAGAGTATGACCAACATTTTATGACTAACAGAGTTTAGCATCAGAGTTTAACCGACAGAGTGTATGACACTGGTACTCATAACAGTTAATACATGCAAGGAATCATGAGCATTAAAAATCAAACATGTATAGATTTTGAGTCTAACCCGTATCTCTAGTCAGAACCAGAGATCATCCCAAGTTCATTTACCAATCTTGTAAAAGTAGCTTCACTCAAGGGTTTGGTGAAGATATCTGCAAGTTGTTGGTCTGTAGACACAAAATGAAGCTCAATGTTCCCTTCTTCCACATGTTCTCTGATAAAATGATACCTTATGCTGATGTGCTTGGTCATGGAGTGCTGTACTGGATTTCCTGTCATAGCAATAGCACTTTGGTTATCACAGAAAATAGGTATTTTAGAGTACCTTAACCCATAATCCAGCAATTGATTCTTCATCCATAAAATCTGTGCACAACAGCTACCAGCTGCTATATACTCTGCTTCTGCTGTGGATGTAGAAATTGACTTCTGTTTCTTGCTATACCAAGAAACCAATCTGTCACCTAAGAATTGACAGCTTCCACTTGTACTTTTTCTGTCTATCTTACAGCCTGCAAAATCTGCATCAGAGTAACCAATTAGCTTAAACTCTGATTCTCTAGGATACCACAAACCCAAGGTTATGGTTCCTTTGAGATATTTGAAAATCCTTTTTACAGCTGTTAGATGAGGCTCTCTGGGATCTGCTTGAAATCTTGCGCAAAGACATGTTGCATACATGATATCAGGTCTACTTGCAGTAAGATACAGTAAAGACCCTATCATTCCTCTGTAGTTTGTCATATCTACTGAGGCTCCTGTGTCTTTGTCTAGCTTTGTTGCTTTAGCCATGGGAGTTGTAGCAGATGAACTATCAAGCATACCAAATTTCTTGAGAAGATTTCTGGTATATTTTGCTTGATTGATAAAAATACCATCATCTGTTTGCTTGACCTGTAAGCCTAGAAAATAACTAAGCTCTCCCATCATGCTCATTTGGTACCTGGACTGCATAAGCTTTGCAAACTTCTTACAAAGTTTGTCATTAGTAGATCCAAAAATAATATCATCTACATAAATTTGAACTAAAAGCAAATCATCACCTGAATTGAAATAAAACAAAGTTTTATCAATTGTACCTCTTGTGAACCCACTTTCTAAAAGAAATTGAGCAAGAGTTTCATACCATGCTCTTGGTGCTTGCTTTAGTCCATATAATGCCTTGTCAAGCCTGTAGACATAATCTGGATACTTGGGATCTACAAATCCTGGTGATTGCTCTACAAACACTTCTTCTTCAAGCTTCCCATTGAGAAAAGCACTTTTTACATCCATCTGAAAGACTTTAAACTTCTTGTGTGCAGCATAGGCCAGAAAAATCCTTATGGCCTCCAATCTTGCAACTGGAGCAAATGTTTCATCATAGTCAATTCCTTCCTGTTGTGAATAACCTTTAGCCACAAGTCTAGCTTTATTTCTTGTAATCACACCTTCACTGTCAGTCTTGTTTCTGAAAACCCACTTTGTACCTACTATTGATCTATTCTTTGGTCTAGGTACTAGTGTCCAGACTTCATTTCTTTCAAATTCATTTAACTCTTCTTGCATTGCTGTAATCCAATTAGCATCTTGAAGAGCTTCCTCCACTTTCTTTGGTTCTGTTTGAGACAAGAAAGTATGATACAGACACTCATTATTTGTTGCACTTCTAGTTCTCACACTAGCATCAGGATCTCAAATTATGAGATCAGGTGTGTGTGCCTGTGTCCACCTTCTTGCTGTTGGTAAGTGGTTTCTTGCATCATTATTGGATCCTCCCCCTTGATCCATGCTCTCCTGATTCATATGTTGACTTTCTGCATTATCTGAGGCTCCCCCTGAATTGGATGGCTCAGAGTTTGAACTGTCAGAGTTTAAATCAGTTTCCTCAACTGACTCATTTGCTGTGTCTTGTTGAGCTTCTTCACGCTCCCCCTCAACTGGTTCTCTATTTTGTTCAATTTGAGAATTTCCAGTTTCTCCAGTATTTACCAGTAGAGGTTCAGAGTATGCTTCGTCAGAGTTTGTCAAACCTGCTTCATCAGAGTTTATATCATCAGAGAATAGATCTTCATTTTCAAAACGTAGTTGATCATATCCATCCTTGTCTTCAAGTCCAATTATTTTCTTGTCATCAAATGACACATGTATGGATTCCATGATCACCTTAGTTCTTAGATTATAAACTCTGAATGCTTTTGTTGACAATGGATAGCCAACAAAGATTCCTTCATCAGCTTTTAACTCGAACTTTGTCAACTGTTCAGGATGAGTCTTCAACACAAAGCATTTGCATCCAAATATGTGAAAATATTTCAAATTTGGCTTCTTATTTTTCACCATCTCATATGGTGTTTTCCCATGCTTGTTGATCAGTGTAGCATTTTGAGTAAAACAAGCAGTTTGAACAGCTTCTGCCCAGAAGTATGTTGGTAATTTTGCTTCATCAAGCATAGTTCTGGCTGCTTCAATTAAAGTTCTGTTCTTCCTTTCAACTACACCATTTTGCTGTGGAGTTCCAGGTGCAGAAAACTCTTGTTTCACTCCTCTTTCCTTGCAGAAAGCTTCCATGATTGAGTTTCTGAATTCAGTTCCATTATCACTCCTTATAATTTTGACTTTGTGCCGTGATCCTTTGTCCAGTAGATTTACATGATCCATCAAAGTTTGAGCAGTTTCATCCTTCTTTGACAAGAAATACACCCATGTATATCTAGTATATTCATCAACAATTACTAGAGCATATTTCTTTCTGCCCATGGACATCACATTCACTGGTCCAAAGAGATCAACATGTAGAAGATGATAAGGTTCCATTACTGAAGATTCAGATTTGCTCTTGAAAGATGACTTCCTTTGCTTGGCTTTTTGACTAGAATCACAGAAGCCATCTAGACTGAGTATAGATTTTGGAAGTCCCCTTACAAGATCCTTTCTTATTAGCTCATTTATGTTGTTCAAATTGAGATGAGAGAGCTTCTTGTGCCAATTCCAACTCTCTTCATTTGACATTCTTGCAGTCAGACACACTGTTTTTCCATCAGAGTTTGTTACCAAACTTGCTTCATAAATGTTATTGCGCCTATGTCCAACTAGAACAACTTTTCCAGTAGATTTACTGATGACTTAACAGTATTCACTATGGAAATCTACATGGTTTCCTCTGTCACAGATTTGACTCACAGATAACAGATTATGCTTGAGTCCTGAGACTAGAGCTACATTTGTAATGATGACACTTCCAAGATTAATATTGCCATATCCCAGAGTGTGTCCTATGTTGCCATCTCCATAGGAAACTTTTGGGCCAGCCTTCTCCTCAAAGTCTGATAGCAGGGCTTTATTTCCAGTCATATGTCCTGAGCATCCACTGTCCAAGATAAGTGAGCTCTCTATTATACCCTGCAATCACAAACAAATACTAAGTGTTAGTTTTAAGGACCCAGACTTGCTTGGATCCTTTGTCTTTCTTAACAGTGTTAGCTTTTGCAGCGGAATTACTATCAACAGAGTTTAAGCTAACATTGTCAGACTTTACACTTGCAGAGTTTGCTCTAACCCACTTCAGATTGGGTTTTAGCTCATAATAGTTATGATAAATAGCATGATAACTCTTGCAAGTATAAATGGAATGCCAAGTGCTCCCACAGTGTGTGCATAAAGTCTGTGGTCTAACCCTAACATAATCATTCTTTACTCCTGATGTAGAAGTTAAAGAATTGATATTTCTATTCTTTGTGCAGTAATTAGCAAGATGATTAGAACTACCACAATTATAACATGTTTTCCTTGGAGCAGCACCAGTAGGCAAATGATTATTTCTATTATTTATGCCTATCTTTCCATTCCTATTCTTCTTGGACCCTTTTGGTTTCATGGCAGATTTTACTTCTTTCAGCTTATGATTGAACTGTTTCCCTGTCATCAAACCAACATTAACCTGTTTTTCACAAGTTTTTACTGGTTTTCTAACAGCTTCTATTTCCATAAGGTTTTCTGTTATAATATTTTCCTGTTTTTCACAGGCTTCATCTGATTTCATATCAGCTTCCCTTATTACAACAGATTTTAACTTATTGGCTTCTGGAACAAATTTCACATGTTTAAGTTGTGGTTTTACCTTAACCTTGTCTTTAAACCTAAGTTCATCATTTTCACAATGACCTAAACCTACAGAATCAGTCTGAAACACTTGATGAGTGTCTCTTCCAGAATCTGTCCAAGTCTTGATTATTTTTCTTTCCTTCTCTAAATCAGATTCTAGTTGCCTATACCTTTTAAGCAACTCCTGTTCAACATAAACAGCATCATCTCTTTCTTTTTGAATCTGCTTCATACTTTCAAGTTCTCCTTCAAGAAACTTGTTTCTATCTTTAAGACTAAGATTCTCAGATTTAATTCTCTCATTTTCTAAAGTCTGATCCCTATAGCTAACATGAACACTTTTCAGATATACCCTTAACTCAGATATATTATCAGTATCATAAGCATAAGTAGTTAGGGGTACCTTATTTTCTGATGATTCAGTCTCATCTCTGACAGTTGCCATAAGAGCATAGTTTTCTCCATCATCAGAGTCTGAAGTATCTGCCCAGTCTTTGCCTTTAGAGATGAGTGCTTTCTCAGATTTGCCTTTCTTGCACTCTGGGGCATAATGACCCATCTCCTTACACTTGTAGCACTGGATTTCAGATTTATCCTTCTTGCCAGATTTGGTCTCCCTTCCATCAGACTTTCTGAAACTTCTCCTTTCAGAGTTTGAATCTTTCCTTGAGAATCTCTTTCCCTTCTTGAAGTTCTTGAATCCCATCTTCTTGAAGGTCTTCACCATCAATGCAGCCATTTGCATCATCTGTTCTTCATCATCATCAGAGTCAGAAGCTTCATTAGAGTTTGAGTCATCATCAGAGTTTGATGACTCACTTTCAGATTTAATAACTAAAGCCTTTCCCTTGGCTTTCTTCCTTGATGATTCCTTCTTAATGGGCTTCTCCTCAACTTTGAGAGCAACAGATTTTGTCTTTTTACTCAATCTTCTATTCCTTTGTTCTATCTCCAGTTCATGAGTTTTCAACAACCCATAGATTTCATCAAGTTCTGTATCAGCAAGTTCATAATTATCTCTTATTGTTGTTGTCTTTAGATCCCACTTTTCAGGTAGAGATAACAGAAACTTGAGATTAGATTCTTCAAGCTCATATTCTTTATCAACCAGAGACAAATCATTCAATAGTTTGAAAAATCTGTCATAAGTCTCAGTCAAGGTTTCATTAGGTCTTGAATCAAAGTGCTCATACTCCTGTGTGAGTATTGTCTTTCTGTTTTTCTTAATAGCACCTGTTCCCTGGCATCTGACTTCTAAAGCATCCCAAATCTCTTTGGCAGTCTTGCAGCCAATTACTCTATTAGACATAACATTATCTAAAGCACTGTGGAGAAGATGTCTAACCTTTGCATCCTTTGCAATTGATGAGATGTCCTCAGGAGTCATATCTTTCTTTTCCTTTGGAACAGTCTTTTGTTCTTGACCATCAACAACAGGGGCTAGTTTGGTTGGATTGTGAGGACCATCATAAATTCTGTCAAGATATTCTGGATCTGTTGCCTCCAGAAACATGGTCATCTTTACCTTCCAAATTGGATACTCTACAGGCCTGAGAATTGGAACCCTGATTGTTTCATATCGACTCACAGAATTAGGCTTAACCTGTTCAGCCTTGGGAGCAGTTTGATTTTCTTCAGACATGATTATTACTGTGTTTGAATCGTAAAACTGTATATATTAAACAGCCTTGGCTCTGATACCAATTGTTAGGCCGAATACACAATATAATCAAGTATATATGAGAATAACAATAATCAAGAACACTGTTTATGAATCAATAAAACTGTAATCGTATTAACAGCTTCTCTCTTTATGATGTTAATGAATCACAAAGAGCTTCTAGGTTACAAGAATAATAATTCAATAATCGCGTCCCTTCTAGGGATAACCTATCTGTGTTTATATAGTACACAGTTACACAATCCTGATCTAATTGATATTCCTACAAATTAGCTATACAAGTTATATCAATTAAGGATTGCTTCTTATCTTCTATTCTGTTTCCTTAGCTGTATCAATATATTCTGCTTCTTTCCATCTTCAGAATATATTGCTTCTAGAATCTTCAATTCAGCACCGACAGCTAATTCAACTATCACCCTGTCAGACTTTAAATAAACTCTGACCGGCTTCCTTTAAACTCTTCACCCTGTCAGACTTTAAATAAACTCTGACCGGCTTCTGATAAACTCTGGTCAGTACCTGTTGCTTAAACACTGATAAACAAACGTCAACAATTATATCTAACATTGTAAGAGGGATCAATTATGCGCAACACTGGGAATTCCAAAGGACTTTCAGGACTTCCCATTTCACCATGAAATTTGTTGGAGTGCAGAAGTAGAACTTGCAGCTGTGGCAGTGTCCCCAACCAGTTGAGAAAAGGTTGGTCTTTCTGATTATCTGATACATCCAAATCTTTAAGCATTTCACAATTTGATTAGATATAAGCTTGATTGCATGGCATAGATGGTCCACCAACCACAACTCTTGTATCTAATCCAGAAATAATTCTTAAACCATAATTGTATTGTTTAATTTTGATCTGGATCAAAACATCACAGACTATTCTTCATCACGCTTGATTAGAAGTAACGTATATAATCCATGCCATTTTTTGGTAATTTTTTTAATCAAACTTCTATTCAACATAAACAATAAAAATAGGAAATATAGTTGAATTTTAGATCTGGATGACCTTTGTATATCTGTATAATTAGATACATTTCCCCATTTTTCAGGGAAGATGAGGGAAATTCTACATGTTCAGGGTGGTCAGTGCGATAACCAGATTGGATCGAAGTTCTGGGAGGGTGTGTGTGATGAACATGGTATTGATCCAACTGGAAAGTATGTTGGGAATTCATATTTGCAATTGGAACGTGTGATTGTGTACTACAATGAAGCTTCTTGTGGAAGGTTTGTTCCACGTGCTGTTCTCATGGATCTGGAGCCTGGCACTATGGACAGTGTTAGAACTGGTCCCTATGGTCAGATCTTCCACCCTGACAACTTTTTATTTGACCAATCTGGTACTGGTAATAATTGGGCCAAAGGACATTACACCGAGGGTGCAGAACTAATTGATTCAGTTCTAGACATTGTGAGCAAGGAAGCTGAGAACTGTGACTGCCTGCAAGGTAATTGTTTGGTCCAACAATTTTAAGTACTGTAGTTTTGTGTATAGTCTCTAAGTAAAGTATTCTACGATAATTAATTTCTATAGTTTGATGGAAGAGTGGTGCAAATATTAACATGTTCTGTATAATGAAAATTTGGATGTATGATATTTTTGGGAACTGAATTAGTGCAGTATTAAGTTCTAAAATAAGCTTGGTTTTTTTTGTTACACTGGTTTCAGAGAATATTTAGGTATGTTACCTTATATGCAGACATCATTTTCCAAGTTTTTCTAGCCTAACATTCTCAAGATAATAGTTTTGCAGACTGGTGATATCATGAGGTTAACAGCAGTTGCGACAACGGGTATGCAATTTCTATGTTTTGTGGAAATTATGTTTGTACTTGTCATGTGGCTGAAGGTGTATAAAAAAAATTTATCCTTGATATAATTTTAAACAAACCATTTCTTTATAATATAGTATACAATGATAATTGCATTAGCAATTTTAATGGTTACTTTTCAGTGTGGTAATAAGATTAAATTCATGCAATTGTTATTAATTTTTTAAGTCAAGAGGATTTTCTTGGTATTTACAGTCTAGAATTACTTGCCAGAGGTTGTGAGCTCCTCAAGTGCACACGTAAAGGTACATAATATCTATGTCTCTGAGGTTATTGTTGTTTTTTAAAAACCGCTGGATTTTCTGATTATTTTTTGGAAAGATGTGATATTGCTTAGTTCAAGTAGTATTAATTTTTAGGTGATTATTATAAAATGTAGTGTTAAATTTTTGTCATCTCATCTGTGTATAAATATGAAATAATTGAAGGCGACAAATACAGACTTAGCAGCAACCACCAATAATATATTATACAACAATAGTAATATTTATAAAAATGTCTTAATTAACTTTGTTGTATCTAGGATACAAATCAACTCTCAGGTACCTTCAGTTGTCTTAAAATTATTTCAAAACCAAAATAATAGTAAATATGTATCAAGATAAAATTGTTTTCTAGAGAACTTTGTTGTTTCTAGGATAAAAATCAAACACTGGTCAGTTGCACTCAACTGTCTTCTTATTTCTTTTTGATATACTTGTAGGGCTCCTCTTGTTGTTAGGTCCCGATAAGTTTGTAGAAGGGGGGGGGGGGGGGTTGAATACAAATTATACCGTTTTATCGAATTTGTTCTTTTAGAATAACAAAATTCAAGAACAAATTATGGCAGAATTAAATGAAACAAAATTCAAGTTAAATATAACCAATATTAAACTTTAAAGGTGTTACAAATTTGGTACTGATTACAAGATTGAATCTCAAACTAATTAAAACAAATCTAGAATAAATTCGACATGAATTTATCTATTTTTGTAATAAAAAGATATAACAATAAATGATAATTTGAGATACGTTCTTGGGATAAAAATCCGCTAGATAGTTAAAGCAGTACAAGTGAATGAATTCTAGTGGTTTAGATTTAACACTTTGATTTCTAGAAATGATTCACTAAATAAAATGTCCACGGCTGTGTTCTTGAGAAGTTCTTGACAGAAAGTATTTTCTTTTGATATAATGTTGATGATGCCACTAAACCGCTGTCTTGATCTTTTCTTTTGTACTAATCCACTTGACAAAACAATGCTGCACGTGTATTGCTTTTTCACTTGGAATGACTATCCAAATAGTCATGAATGACTATTAAAAATAGTCTGGAATGATTATGCTTATTACTAGAATGACTATCGGAATTTACAAGAATTAATTTAGAATAAACTAAAATGAATTATGATGACTATCGGGATGACTATCCCTTGCCTTCCGATGTAAAAAAAAGGTGGTATTTTCAGCCATAAGCTTAGTTAAGATTACGACCTCGAAAAAATTAAATTGATAGGGTTTGTTTTAATATGTTAATTAATAATAACAGTTACAACTGTTTAGTTAATGATATATTGTTTGTAATCAATAATATGAATATTTAATTTAAATATGTTTTTTTTATGGGACACGAACCTGAACCTTTAATAGAGTAACTTAAATCTAGAACATTTAATAGTGTTAAATCTAATGATTATCATCTATTTACTCAAAATTCAATGATTATTGTTGTGTTTTGTGTTTGAACCATTGAATCATGACCATATTTGCTTATTATATAGAAGTATGGATTTTCGTGCACGTATATTGTTTTTGCTTAGCATAACTCTTTGGTTCTCGGTTTGCTTTATTTGTTTTATATTTATTGCTAATTTATATTGATAAAAAAATTATATATATTTAAAAATATTTTTAGAAATCTATTGAATATCTAGCTAGAAAATAGGTATCATTTAGAAAAATATCTAATTAAAAAAATATTATGGGGGGAAATGACCGGGGGGGGGGGGGGTCGATAAATGACACGTCATGTGTCCATATTAGGGTTTGACAACGAAATCGAATTTGACAATAAACTTAAGGATGATGAAGCGTAAATGTGAGGCGTCTTTCTCCTGAGACTTTGATTACGATATAAGAGACAAGGAAGCTTGGAATTGTTACCTTAATAGAGTAGCTTAAATCTAGAATATTTAATAGTGTTAAATCTAATGATTATCATCTATTTACTCAAAATTCAACGATCATTGTTGTTTTTTGTGATTGAATCATTGAATCAAGACTCATATTTGCTTATTATATAGAAGTATAGATTTTCGTGCACGTGCATAACTCCTTGGTTCTCAGTTTGCTTTCTTTGTTTTATATTTGTTAATTTATATTGAATAAAAAAAAATTATATATATTTAAAAATATTTTTAGAAATCTATTGAATATCTAGCTAGAAAATAGATATCATTTAGAAAAATATCTAATTAAAAAAATATTATGGGGGAAAATGAGGGGGGGGGGGGTCGATAAATGACACGTCATGTGTCCATATTAGGGTTTGACAACGAAATCGAATTTGACAATAAACTTAAGGATGATGAAGCGTAAATGTGAGTCGTCTTTCTCCCGAGACTCTGATTATGATATAAGAGACAAGGAAGCTTGGAATTGTTACCTTAATAGAGTAGCTTAAATCTAGAATATTTAATAGTGTTAAATCTAATGATTATCATCTATTTACTCAAAATTCAACGATCATTGTTGTTTTTTGTGATAGAATCATTGAATCAAGACTCATATTTGCTTATTATATAGAAGTATAGATTTCCGTGCACGTGCATAACTCCTTGGTTCTCAGTTTGCTTTCTTTGTTTTATATTTGTTAATTTATATTGAACAAAAAAATTATATATATTTAAAAATATATTTAGAAATCTATTGAATATCTAGCTAGAAAATAGGTATCATTTAGAAAAATATCTAATTAAAAAAATATTATGGGGGTAAATGGAGTGTGGGTCGATAAATGACACGTCATGTGTCCATATTAGGGTTTGACAACGAAATCGAATTTGACAATAAACTTAAGGATGATGAAGCTTAAATGTGAGCCGTCTTTCTCCCGAGACTCTGATTACGATATAAGAGACAAAGAAGCTTGGAATTGTTACCTTAACGAAGTCGAGAAGAGTGAGGCATATCATGATTAGTTGTTCGCTCAATCCTCGTATCTCTTGTAAATTCATGCATATTGTATAGTATGTTAGGCCGAATACACAATATATAATCAAGTAGGTATGAGAATAACAATTAAGAACACAGGTTTGTAAATCAACAAACTGAATTATATTAAATAATTCTCTCTTAGTGATGTTAATGAATCACAAAGAGCTTCTAGGTTACAAGAATAAAATATTCAATGATCGCATCCCTTCTAGGGATAACCTATCTGTGTTTATATAGTACACAGTTACACAATCCTTATCTAATTGATATTCCTACAAATTAGCTATACAATTGTTATCAATTAAGGATTGCTTCTTATCTTCTATTCCGTTTCCTTAGCTGTATCAATATATTCTGCTTCTTTCCATCTTCAGAATATATTGCTTCTAGAATCTTCAATTCAGCACCGACAGCTAATTCAACTATCACCTTGTCAGACTTTAAATAAACTCTGACCGGCTTCCTTTAAACTCTTCACCCTGTCAGAGTTTAATTAAACTCTGACCGGCTTCTGATAAACTCTGGTCAGTACCTGTTGCTTAAACACTGATAAACAAACGTCAACAATTATATCTAACAATCTCCCCCAACTTGTTCATAATAAAATGTACAAGTTAAACATATAATTGATGATGTCAAAAACATTTAACAAATGCAGTGTTTAACATATAACAAAGTTTAATTTAAAACAGAGTTTAAATTTGACTTAGAATAGAAAATATATTAAAAACTTACAGTCAGACTTTACTTGATTTCTTGAATATCAGGCACAGTCCTGATATAATCTAACAGTAGTTTCTTCTCAGCTCTATTCAATTCAGCAATCATAATCTTCTTCAGCTCCTTCATTTCTGGTTCATCTTCACCAATTTGATAAATGGCAGCCCTCAAAGAATATATGCTGTTTTTGTTCATTTCATTGCCAAGTCTGATATAAAAAGGTTTATCAGACTCTAGATTGAACTCAAGAACCTTTTTATTTAGTGCAGTTCTGAACCTAGCACTGTTCCTTTTCATTTCTACCAACTTTCCATGTGCATCTCTGTATTTAGGAATGTATGCACTTGATACTCCAGCTCCACTCAAAACTTTGGATTTCATCATCTTTTCCTTCAAAACTCGAGCAGCATCATAAGTACTTCTATTCTTTACTTCAAGTAGATATAGAACATACTCTAGCTCTTCCCAAAGTTTTAACTGGATATCAAATTCACCAAATCTATACACTCTGCCATCAACCATAAAATATAACAAGAATTCCTTTTTGATTCCTTTGTGAAAAATCATGTGTACAGATTCTAGTTTGTCAAGGCCTTCTTGCGTAATTCCAACTCCAAATTCTGCCAATGAAAACTTGTCTTGAGATCTGTTATTAGTTCTTCTCTCTCTGTGTGAACCCAGTCCAGATTTGTCAAAGGCTTCTTTTCCCAATACTGTTCTGGTTTCTGAGAAATTCACAGCTTCAAGCTTTAAGTCTTCAAGAATTTTTGGTTTGCTGAATCCTGGAAGTAGTGTAGATTTCTGTACAACTTGAGCAACGTCAGAGGTTGTCATATCTTCAATAGAAACATCAACTTGAGCAGCGTCAGAGGTTGATTTAGCTAATCTTGTTTCAACTTGAGCAATGTCAGAGGTTGAATTATCTTTCTTTTTCAGGTTAGGCTCTTCAATCATTATGCCTTTACCCTTATCAGTGTTTCCAATCACAGGTCTCCTTGTATTTTGTATACTCTGTTGAATATTTTCTTTGATAGAAATACCAACTTCTTTCTTTCTAGGAGCCTTGATTTCCTTTTTCTTGTAGATTCCAGCTTCAAGATTTTTCTTGTGTTCCTCAGCAAGCATCTGCTCTTCAGCCTGGATATCTTCAATAGTTACATTCTTTCCATGCTCTTTCATGAATATCTTAGCAGCAATCTCTTCATCAGTAGATGGATTAGTTGAAACAACTAAACGCTTGAGATTTGAAGTAGATTGGCCACCAGAAGTAGATTGGCCACCAGAGTTTATCTTTTCAGAGTTTACTCTTGTCCTGCTTTGCCTTGGAGCAAAAATCTTTCTTTTATTTCCTTTGCTTCCCCCATCAGTAGAATCATCCCTCCGTCTCAGAGCTTGAATGTCTTTGCATTTGTCTGTAGGTACATTCTCCCCCTTTTTGACATCATCAGAAAGTAGTACTGATGTCAGCAATTCAATGGCAGTAGAAATGGAAGACATCTGAGTAGACATTGCAGTCTGATTTTCCTCAACTTTCCCAAGCCTCTTCTTGATTTCCTCAGAATCCTTGGCTTGCTGCTTGAGCATAGTATAATAAAAAGTTCTGTCAGACTTGAAAGTAAGATCCTTCATACTGACTTCATTCCTGAGATTGGTAAGCATTTGTTGATTCTCATCAAATCTATTATTAAGAGATTTGACTTGAACAACAGTTGCCTGTAAGCTTGTAAGTACATCAGTATTTGAGATCTTCTTGACAGAATCAGATAGAAAATCTGCAGCCCTTTGTGCTGGGAAGACACAATCTGCATCAGCCCAATTTTTGTAGTACATATTCTGGAAATGCTCATTGGTCTGTCTATTGACTTCCCTTGCGTCAGCACTATTGACATCATCAACCAATGAAACTTGAATACTAGGTTGTGAATGAGAACCCTCAGCATCATTTCCAGTTTCTTCAGTATTGGCTGCTTCATTTGCATTAAGAATATTGTCAGCAGTAAACTGTGCAGCTTCATCAATGTTCTCCTCTGCTACAGCTTCAGGAATATCAGAGGTGGCCTGAGCAAAAACCTCTGCTTCTCTTTGAACAATCTCAACAACAGATTGTTGCAAAGCTTCAAGAATAATGTTCTCAGAGTTTAGCTCATCAGTAGCCTCTTGTTCCTTTTCCATCACAGCTTCAACAATGTTCTCTGTGACTTTGATCATCTGAGTAACCTCCTCACCTTTGTCAAAATCATAAGAAATAATTTCAGTGTGAGTGGCCAAAGATTCTTCCACCTGATCAGTTACTTGATCAGCTTCCACACCCTCTGTATAATGATCAGAATGGATAATGGTGTGTGCTTCAAGATCAAAAACTCTGCTATCAGAATGAGTAGCAGCTTCCTCAACTACATCATTAGCCTTTGATGTAGGAGCATCTAAATCCATAGTAGCATCAGTATTTAATCTGTCTAGATTGACAGCTTCAGCATTTGCAGCATCCTCCTGAACAAACACTTCAGGAGCTTCAGTGTTTACAAACACTCTGTCCTCATCAGCATTTAAAATATCCTCCTCAACAACAATTTCAGGAGTATCTTGAGGAACAACTTCATCCACAATCTCCTCATTCTCTGATGCAGGAGCTTCAGTGTCCTTAGAGACTCTGTCCATGGTTACATTTATAGCACCAAAAAGATGTGCAGCCACTAGTCTTCTTTTTCTCTGATGAAGAGTTTCTTCATCAGTTTCAGTCTCTGAGGTTTCAACAACAGACTTTGCCCTATTGGCTCTTCTTTTCTTTAGCCTTGTCTTCTGAGGCAGCTCTTCAGGTCTTGATGCCCCAGCTTCAGTAGATAATCTCCGTGCAGGTTTAGTACCAATATGCTTGGTCCTACCTCCCCTTGCAGGTTTAACAGAAGTTGATGGAGGTTCTGGTTGAGATTCAGCTTGTGGTTGTGGATTTACTTGAGCATCCACAAACTGTTGCACAGAAGTAGGTAGCAAAAGATCGCCAACAATGCCTTTCTTAATGTCTTTATTTACTAGATCAGTAAATACTCTCTTATGTAATTTAAAACAAGAAACATCTGCTTCAAATACATTTTCTCCTTCAACACAATAAGAAACCAAAAGCTGACAGAATCGAGAAAAATAAACAACTCCTCTATTCTCGGTCATCTTCTCCCCTAAGTTAGTCAACACAAGTCGGGCAAAATCAAAATGATTATCATATAATAAAGAATACCCGATTTGCAGACTGTCTGTGGGAATAGCATCCCAATTTGTGCATTTCTTGCCAAATGTCCTGGTGATGCAATCGAAGAAGAAACTCCATTCCTTGCGCAGAAACGGCCTTTTTAGTTGCCCAATCTTTGTCAATGGCCCAGAGTAGCCAATCTCTCGCATCATTCGGATTAAATCCTCATCACCCATTCCAATAGTGTAAGAAGAATACTCAGGAAACCCCATTGCAGCGTGAATAGTACCAGCAGTAATAACATACTCTGTTTCGTCAAACTCAAAGATTATGGATGGGCTCCCAGTTTCACCACCATCATCATAAACCCCTGTCTCCCAGAACGCCTTGATTTGTAAACCAGAAAGTGTGGCTGGTTCAACTAAAGCACGCCCAATCGCTGACTGAGCAAGAAACTTCTGAATCATATGAAATGCTTCTGGTGCGTTTGCAGTGTTTAGTGGTGCGGTATAGTTGTTTGGAACGAACTCTAACCCAGACGAAACGAAAGCTGTGGTTGCCATTAGAAGATTTTGAAGAAATAACAGAGTTTATGTGTAGAAAGGTGTTTGTGAATATGTGTGTGTGATAATAGATGTAAATGAGTAAGATGTGAAAAGTTTAACTGAAGATGTGTGTATTGTATTTAAATACACAACTGTCTTACTCCTATAATCATGTGAGTGGGACACTTGTCAAACGTACAGACGCTGACAGCTGTATTGAACAACTTCCAATACATACGTGCAAACGAGAAGACACCTTGCATCACATATCCGCTTATTAAAAAATCAATAATAATAAAATTATCGATTTGAATATCTCAGAAACATAATAATAAAGTACAAAGGAGCTCAACAGTCAGAAGAATAATGATTGTCTTGGAACTCCGCACTTTCATGTTCCCAAGCTTCGAACCACGCAAAACCTTTCAGTTGCCCTGTTGGATGCTATAAAATCTGGAGCATTGTAACAACAGGCAATACACATATAAAAAAAAATTACCATACATCAAATGGCAGGAACCTTTGAATTCATGGATGTAGAATCATTCTTGGATTTGAACTGGCGTCAACAAGCAAACTATATCATCGATGAGTTTCTTGTGTTGTCATTTCTGAATGATGAGGGGCTCATCGCTGATGATGAAATAGCGGAAGGACCTATCTCCAACCCCTATGTGCACATCATCCGTCCTGGACCATATGATGTGCCCATCCTTGCAGATGATGAGGCTGTGGAGATCTGTATGATGCTCTTCTATCAGAGCTACTTGAGGGGTTCGAAAAAGAATGTCTTCTTGGAATCCTGCAAGCTGCAAACCAGAAAGAGAAGTCGAGAGGATGATGATGATGATTCAACATCAGGGGGTTGTCAAGCCTTGGAAATCCCAGATGTTATAGTAGCCTGTTAATCGAACAGTAGCTAGACAAGAGTATAAAGTTGTCTGAATGTAAACAAAGTTTGAATCATTTAATGAGAAAAATCCATTGTTTTGTTTTACATATCAGTATCTCATAGTAATTGTAGAGTGAAAGAAATGATATCACTTTTAAACAATAAACTAACATACTCATCAGCACTACTAATCACCATCAGAACTTATCAAACACACTCTTTCTGTTCTCTGTTGAATGTAAAATATATTCGTTACCAATCATACTGTTTCGAAAAACAAATGTCTAATCTCAAAATTATAGAATGTCTGAAACAAAGAAATTATTTTAACCATTAGAGATTAAAACAAAGTTACCTCGGCATATGTCACACAATACATCAGTGTTTACCATTTGTCCTTCTTTGTCAATAAACTCTTTTCTCAAACTGTACAGGAGTGAAAATATGTGTGTGCAATAGCAGAGTTTACCGTAATCAATATTTAGATCATCTCAAAGTGCATAAAATCCACAAACTAAAGTAGTAAAAACTGGTTGCCTAAACTCTCATGTATAACATAAAATCTGATTTTATATCTAAACTCTGTATGCTGATATCCTTTCATTTGGATATGTCTTTTATTTTTCACCCCCTTTATATTTTTTTATATATTTATATATATATATTTTTTATTTTTTTTATTTTTCCAGTAATCAGTGGTTGGCACTAGTCACCAAAAATCAAAGATTTTAGCCCTTATTTCATACAATAAGTTCCTGGATCTTCCTAGGCACAACATGATCTCAAAGGAATTTGTGCTCTGTTTGGCATCTTTTGATTTGAGGGTGAATTATTTTCAATTAAGAATCAGAGTTTAGACTTTTCATCAGTAGATATAATTAACTTATGAGAGAAAATGCAAACAGCTAATACAGACTCAGTGTATAGGATCAATAAACTAAGAGATGGTATAAATACAGAGACAGTATCATGCTGTGTTAACTTACTGCACATATTTGAGATCAGAATCTATACAACTCTTAAGGATTCATAATTACTTACTGAAAATTATGCTTCATACAAATTTCTTCATTGGTCCATATGTTTCAGACAAAATTACAATTAGAGAATAGCATTAAACTGTAACTACCAGAGTATGACCAACAGAGTTTAACATCAGAGTTTACTTTCAGAGTATGACTGACACTTCACAGAGTTTATTATCAGAGTTTAACATGCTGGTTCACATAACAGTTAACACATGTAAGAGATCATGAACATAAAAAGTGAGTCTAACCCGTATCTCTAGTCAGAACCAGAGATCATTCCAAGTTCATTTACCAATCTTGTAAAAGTAGCTTCACTCAAAGGTTTGGTGAAGATATCTGCAAGTTGTTGGTCTGTAGACACAAAATGAAGCTCAATGTTCCCTTCTTCCACATGTTCTCTGATAAAATGATACCTTATGCTGATGTGCTTGGTCATGGAATGCTGTACTGGATTACCTGTCATAGCAATAGCACTTTGGTTATCACAGAAAATAGGTATTCTTGAGTACCTTAACCCATAATCCAGCAATTGATTCTTCATCCATAAAATCTGTGCACAACAGCTACCAGCTGCTATATACTCTGCTTCTGCGGTGGATGTAGAAATTGATTTCTGTTTCTTACTATACCAAGAAACCAATCTGTCACCTAAAAATTGACAGCTTCCACTTGTACTTTTTCTGTCTATCTTACAGCCTGCAAAATCTGCATCAGAGTAACCAATTAACTTAAACTCTGATTCCCTAGGATACCACAAACCCAAGGTTATGGTTCCTTTAAGATATTTGAAGATCCTTTTTACAGCTGTTAGATGAGGCTCTCTGGGATCTGCTTGAAATCTTGCACAAAGACATGTTGCATACATGATATCAGGTCTACTTGCAGTAAGATACAGTAGAGACCCTATCATTCCTCTGTAGTTAGTCATATCTACTGAGGCTCCTGTGTCTTTGTCAAGCTTCGTTGCTGTAGCCATGGGAGTTGTAGCAGATGAACTATCAAGCATACCAAATTTCTTTAGAAGATTTCTGGTATACTTTGCTTGATTGATAAAAATCCCATCATCTGTTTGCTTGACCTGTAAGCCTAGAAAATAACTAAGCTCTCCCATCATGCTCATTTGGTACCTGGATTGCATAAGCTTTGCAAACTTCTTACAGAGTTTGTCATTAGTAGATCCAAAAATAATATCATCTACATAAATTTGAACTAATAGCAAATCATCACCAGAATTGAAATAAAACAAGGTTTTATCAATTGTACCTCTTGTGAACCCACTTTCTAAAAGAAATTGAGCAAGAGTTTCATACCATGCTCTTGGTGCTTGCTTTAGTCCATATAATGCCTTGTCAAGCCTGTATACATAATCTGGATGCTTGGAATCTACAAATCCTGGTGGTTGTTCAACAAACACTTCTTCTTCAAGCTTCCCATTAAGAAAAGCACTCTTTACATCCATCTGAAAGACTTTAAACTTCTTGTGTGCAGCATAGGCCAGAAAAATTCTTATGGCCTCCAATCTTGCAACTGGAGCCAAGGTTTCATCATAGTCAATTCCTTCCTATTGTGAATAACCTTTAGCCACAAGTCTAGCCTTGTTTCTTGTAATCACACCTTCACTGTCAGTCTTGTTTCTGAAAACCCACTTTGTACCTACAATTGATCTATTCTTTGGTCTAGGTACAAGTGTCCAGACTTCATTTCTTTCAAACTCATTTAACTCTTCTTGCATTGCTGTAATCCAATTAGCATCTTGAAGAGCTTCCTCTACTTTCTTTGGTTCTATTTGAGACAAGAAAGCATGATACAGACACTCATTATTTGTTGCACTTCTAGTTCTCACACTAGCATCAGGATCTCCAATTATGAGATCAGGTGTGTGTGCCTGTGTCCACCTTCTTGCTGTTGGTAAGTGGTTTCTTGCATCATTATTGAATCCTCCCCCTTGATCCATGCTCTCCTGATTCATATGTTGACTTTCTGCAGCATCTGAGGCTCCCCCTGAATTGGATGGCTCAGAGTTTGAACTGTCAGAGTTTGAATCAGCTTCCTCAACTGACTCATTTGCTGTATCTTGTTGAGCTTCTTCACGCTCCCCCTCAACTGGTTCTCTATTTTGTTCAATTTGAGAATTTCCAGTTTCTCCAGTATTTACCAGTAGAGGTTCAGAGTATGCTTCGTCAGAGTTTGTCAACTCTGCTTCATCAGAGTTTATATCATCAGAGAATAGATCTTCATTTTCAAAACGCAGTTGATCATATCCATCCTTGTCTTCAAGTCCAATTATTTTCTTGTCATCAAATGACACATGTATAGATTCCATGATCACCTTAGTTCTTAGATTATAAACTCTGAATGCTTTTGTTGACAATGGATAGCCAACAAAGATTCCTTCATCAGCTTTTAACTCGAACTTTGTCAACTGTTCAGGATGAGTCTTCAACACAAAGCATTTGCATCCAAATATATGAAAATATTTCAAATTTGGCTTCTTATTTTTCACCATCTCATATGGTGTTTTCCCATGCTTGTTGATCAATGTTGCATTTTGAGTAAAACAAGCAGATTGAACAGCTTCTGCCCAGAAGTATGTTGGTAATTTTGCTTCATCAAGCATAGTTCTGGCTGCTTCAATTAAAGTTCTGTTCTTCCTTTCAACTACACCATTTTGCTGTGGAGTTCCAGGTGCAGAAAATTCTTGTTTCACTCCTCTTTCCTTGCAGAAAGCTTCTATAATTGAGTTTCTGAATTCAGTTCCATTATCACTCCTTATAATTTTGACTTTGTGCTGTGATCCTTTGTCCAGTAGATTTACATGATCCATCAGAGTTTGAGCAGTTTCATCCTTCTTTGACAAGAAATACACCCATGTATATCTAGTATATTCATCAACAATTACTAGAGCATATTTCTTTCTGCCCATGGACATCACATTCACTGGTCCAAAGAGATCAACATGTAGAAGATGATAAGGTTCCACTACTGAAGATTCAGATTTGCTCTTGAAAGATGACTTCCTTTGCTTGGCTTTTTGACAAGAATCACACAAGCCATCTAGATTGAGTATAGATTTTGGAAGTCCCCTTACAAGATCCTTTCTTATTAGCTCATTGATGTTGTTCAAATTGAGATGAGAGAGCTTCTTGTGCCAGTTCCAACTCTCTTCATTTGACATTCTGGCTGTCAGACACACTGTTTTTCCATCAGAGTTTGTTACCAAACTTGCTTCATAAATGTTGTTGCGCCTGTGTCCAACTAGAACAACTTTTCCAGTAGATTTACTGATAACTTCACAGTATTCACTATGAAAATCTACATGGTTTCCTCTGTCACAGATTTGACTCACAGATAACAGATTATGCTTGAGTCCTGAGACTAGAGCTACATTTGTAATGATGACACTTCCAAGATTGATATTGCCATATCCCAGAGTGTGTCCTATGTTGCCATCTCCATAGGAAACCTTTGGGCCAGCCTTCTCCTTAAAGTCTGATAGCAGGGCTTTATTTCCAGTCATATGTCCTGAGCATCCACTGTCCAAGATAAGTGTGCTCTCTGTTATACCCTGCAATCACAAACAAATACTAAGTATTAGTTTTAAGGACCCAGACTTGCTTGGATCCTTTGTCTTTCTTAACAGTGTTAGCTTTTGCAGCGGAATTACTATCAACAGAGTTTAAGCTAACATTGTCAGACTTTACACTTGCAGAGTTTGCTTTAACCCACTTCAGATTGGGTTTTAGCTCATAATAGTTATGATAAATAGCATGATAACTCTTGCAAGTATAAATGGAATGCCAAGTGCTCCCACAGTGTGTGCATAAAGTTTGTGGTTTAACCCTTACATAATCATTCTTTACTCCTGATGTAGAAGATAAAGAATTAATATGTTTGTTCTTAGTACAAAATCTAGCAAGATGATTAGAACTACCACAATTATAACATGTTTTCCTTGGAGCAGCACCAGTAGGCAAATGATTATTTCTATTATTTATGCCTATCTTTCCTTCCTATTCTTCTTGGACCCTTTTGGTTTCATGGCAGATTTTATCTCTTTCAGCTTATGATTAAACTGTTTCCCTGTCATCAAACCAACATTAACCTATTTTTCACAAGTTTTTACTGGCTTTCTAACAGTTTCTCTTTCCTTAAGTTTTTCTGTTTTAATATTTTCCTGTCTTTCACAGGCTTCACCTGATTCCATATCAGCTTCTCTTATTACAACAGATTTTAACTTATTGGCTTCTGGAACAAATTTCACAGGTTTAAGTTGTGGTTTTACCTTAACCTTGTCTTTAAACCTAAGTTCATCATTTTCACAATAACCTAAACCTACAGAATCAGTCTGAAACACTTGATGAGTGTCTCTTCCAGAATCTGTCCAAGTCTTGATTATTTTTCTTTCTTTTTCTAAATCAGATTCTAGTTGCCTATACCTTTTAAGCAACTCCTATTCAACATAAACTGCATCATCTCTTTCTTTTTGAATCTGCTTCATACTTTCAAGTTCTCCTTCAAGAAACTTGTTTCTATCTTTAAGACTAAGATTCTCAGATTTAATTCTTTCATTTTCTAAAGTCTGATCCCTATAGCTAACATGAACACTTTTCAGATATACTCTTAACTCAGATATATTATCAGTATCATAAGCATAAGTAGTTAGGGGTACCTTATTTTCAGAAGATTCAGTCTCATCTCTGACAGTTGCCATAAGAGCATAGTTTTCTCCATCATCAGAGTCTGAAGTATCTGCCCAGTCTTTGCCTTTAGAGATGAGTGCTTTCTCAGATTTGCCTTTCTTGCACTCTGGAGCATAGTGACCCATCTCCTTACACTTGTAGCACTGGATTTCAGATTTATCCTTCTTGCCAGACTTGGTTTCCCTTCCATCAGACTTTCTGAAACTTCTCCTTTCAGAGTTTGAATCTTTCCTAGAGAATCTCTTTCCCTTCTTGAAGTTCTTGAATCCCATCTTCTTGAAGGTCTTCACCATCAATGCAGCCATTTGCATCATCTGTTCTTCATCATCCTCAGAGTCAGAAGCTTCATCAGAGTTTGAATCATCATCAGAGTTTGATGACTCACTCTCAGATTTAATGACTAAAGCCTTTCCCTTGGCTTTCTTCCTTGATGATTCCTTCTTAATGGGCTTCTCCTCGACTTTGAGAGCAACAGATTTTGTCTTCTTGCTGGATCTCCTGTTTCTTTGTTCTATCTCAAGTTCATGAGTCTTTAATAATCCATAGATCTCATCAAGATCTGTATCAGCAAGATCATAATTATCTCTGATTGTTGTTGCCTTTAAATCCCACTTTTCAGGTAGAGATAACAGAAACTTGAGATTAGACTCTTCAAGTTCATATTCTTTATCAACCAGAGACAGATCGTTCAACAGTTTGCAAAATCTGTCATAAGTCTCAGTCAAGGTTTCATTAGTTCTTGAATCAAAGTGCTCATACTCCTGTGTGAGTATTGTTTTTCTGTTCTTCTTAATAGCACCTGTTCCCTGACATCTGACTTCTAAAGCATCCCATATCTCTTTGGCAGTCTTGCAGCCAATTACTCTGTTAGACATAACATTATCTAAAGCACTGTGGAGAAGATGTCTAACCTTTGCATCTTTTGCAATTGATGAGATGTCCTCAGGAGTCATATCTTTCTTTTCCTTTGGAACAGTCTTTTGTTCTTGTCCATCAACAACAGGGGACAGTTTAGTTGGCATATGAGGACCATCGTAAATTCTGTCAAGGTATTCTGGATCTGTAGCCTCCAGAAACATGGTCATCTTAACCTTCCAAATCGGGTACTCTACTGGCCTGAGAATCGGAACCCTGATTGTTTCATATCGACTCACAGAATTGGGCTTAACCTGTTCAGCCTTAGGAGCAGTTTGATTTTCTTCAGACATGATTAATACTGTGTTTGAATCGTAAAACTGTATATATTAAACAGCCTTGGCTCTGATACCAATTGTTAGGCCGAATACACAATATATAATCAAGTAGGTATGAGAATAACAATTAAGAACACAGGTTTGTAAATCAACAAACTGAATTATATTAAATAATTCTATCTTAGTGATGTTAATGAATCACAAAGAGCTTCTAGGTTACAAGAATAAAATATTCAATGATCGCATCCCTTCTAGGGATAACCTATCTGTGTTTATATAGTACACAGTTACAAAATCCTTATCTAATTGATATTCCTACAAATTAGCTATACAATTGTTATCAATTAAGGATTGCTTCTTATCTTCTATTCCGTTTCCTTAGCTGTATCAATATATTCTGCTTCTTTCCATCTTCAGAATATATTGCTTCTAGAATCTTCAATTCAGCACCGACAGCTAATTCAACTATCACCTTGTCAGACTTTAAATAAACTCTGACCGGCTTCCTTTAAACTCTTCACCCTGTCAGAGTTTAATTAAACTCTGACCGGCTTCTGATAAACTCTGGTCAGTACCTGTTGCTTAAACACTGATAAACAAACGTCAGCAATTATATCTAACATAGTATGTGTTTGTTATATAGTTAATAATGTTAAATCTAATAATTATCATCTATTTACTCAAAATTCAACGATCATTGTTGTTTTTTGTGATTGAACCATTGAATCAAAATTCATATTTGCTTATTATATAGAAGTATAGATTTCCGTGCACGTGCATAACTCCTTGGTTCTCAGTTTCTTTTTTATTTTATACTAGCATATAACCCATGCGATGCACGGATGAATTTTAGTATTTTTTTTTATCTTATTATCTATATCTTGATTTATATGATTTTAAAAAGTAATCAAATATAATAATATATGTATGATGTTATTCTAAGTTTTTTTTTGTATTTTGATTTTAAAAATTCTTAATATGTTGTCGATGAAATAATATGTTGAACTTTTGAATGTAGCTTAGAATAATAATATGTTGTTGACGGGATTCGAAACTTGAACCTGTGGGAGCATTTTAGATATCAAAAAAAGAATATTATTTGAATATTACATCCAACGGTTCTCATTTACCTATATTTACATCTAACAGTTATTATTTAGATGACCAAACTAAATGACCAAACTACCAACCAAATAGAGGGTGGTTTGCTTATAATATTATAGTATAGATTTGTTGTTAATTTATATTGAACAAAAAAAAAAACTTAAAAGTATTACGGGGAAAAACGGGGAGGGGGTCGATAAATGACACGTCTATGTGTCCATATTCTAGTCCACTTTCGTCCTCACAATTATATATAGGATTTTATTTATTTATTATATCGTATACTAGCGATAAAATACCCCTAATTGGAGAAAAGAGGGCTCAAAATTAGGGTTTGACAATGAAGGAAGATGAAGCGTAAATGCGAGGCGTCTTTCTCCTGAGACTCTGATTACGATATAAGAGACAAGGAAGCTTGGAATTGTTACCTTAACGAAGTCGAGAAGAGTATCATGATCAGTTGTTCTTGTAAATTAATGCATATTGTATAGTATGCGTATGATTCAGTTAGTTATTTATCTATTTCTTGTAGAATTTTGAGGTTATTAATTTATCGAGGTTTTACTGTAGTCTAGTCCACCCATATAGGAGATTTGTGATCCAGCTTTAACCACACCACCTCGCCAAACTTGACACCGTTACGAGCCAAGAGCTCGGGGAAGACACACCCAAGAGCTCCAAGCATGGCCCATCTGGAGTGGATCACTTCAAGTTCTCGGTTCTTGGCAGCAGCACTATGGTGAGGGACAAGGCACTCAGGGAAGCTTAACATCAGTAATGAATAAACATGCAAAGAAAATTACTCCTAAGAGAAAGAGATGATGAGGGATAGGCGGTCAAGATGTGGAGTTTTTGCTTGAAAGAGTGGGATGTAGTTGGAATATTTATGTAGTAGGATGTTATTTATTGGCCTTTTTTTTGTTAAAATTGGTGATAATGATTACTGTAGTTGAGGATATGTAAATGTTGTGCATTAATGTAGTTGGGGATATGTAGTTTTTGTTAAACTGTGACATGCCACTCTATCAAGCAAATTGTGTTATGTTTATATTTAAGTCTATTCAAACTTTTTCATTTGTGTTATGCATATATATACACGTTTATGTAAGAGACATTAGCATAAAGATGAAACATGTTTTGAATCGTAAATTGTCGTTAAAAATTGACTCAATTACATAAATTATACACTAGTTTTATTAACCTCTTGAACATAAGGCAATGACAGAACATAATGCTAATAAAATGGAGCTTTATTTTCATCTTCTAGTTTTCAACTATAGTTTCTCAAGCTCCATTGGTAGAGACATGCATCTGTTGTAACCATCAACTCATCGGAAAAAGCCATATCCGCCACTCCCTTTAACACATCCGACAAATCTTCATCCGGAATTTGCAGCAGTTCGTGCTATTCTCTCCACCACCTAGTGTCCACAATAACATTTGTAAGACATATCAGTCACCACAGCTTCTTCCTTTGATTATTAGTTGCAATTGAGTTTTTAAATGTTAGGGTTTGGTCACAAGTAATATAGGTATATATATATATACAGAAAATTACTAGAGTATTAGCCATTGAAAAATACTTTGACCTTTTTACCCTTCATATTATAATGTTCATCAAGTCTAGTTGATAGAATGCAATCAGGTGGTTTAAAATTATAACGTCTGTCAAGTCTAGTTTACAAAATATTGAATTAGGACCTCAGTATCACGATAAATCAGTATTGTAAAAAGCGATAATCAGAGTTATTGGTGGAAATACCGTTTAGGGATTAATCGAAGAATTGGGGATTACTCGGAGTGACTAATCGAAGTTAATTTAATATTATTTTTTGGAAAAATTAAGAAGGTTTAATTAATTTATTGTCATTGTTATTTAGAATAAAAAAAAAATGTGAAGATTTATATTGTTCTCCTTTTTAAGGAAAAAGTATGAAGGCTCAATAAATACTTTATAATATCATGTTACCAAACGATTATTTTCAATTTTAGTTACTTTTATATAATATTAGGGGGGGGGGGGGGGGGAGTACGTTAATTTAGTATCTTAAATTGAAATGTAAAATTACGTGATAGAAAATATAAATTGAAATCTAAATTATGAATACTCTTACTTGCAAGATAATAAAATTGAGAAATGCTTTGAGACATCATTGTGTTAGAGACACGTATAAAGTTTAGTCAATAGTCGAGACACGTGTGAAAAAACTATACTCACCCTGTTTTGACAGAATATAGGCTGATATAGTTTTCTAACTGATTTGCTGGTTTTAGTTCTAATTGATTTGGAGCGGTAAAGATATTTCATTTGATGTTTGATTGTTATCAAAGGGTGAGTATTCTAATCAACGTCTGTTAATTTATCATGGGGTCTTTGGGCACATGCCTGGCTGGTATTATCTCAGTGCCAACAGTTGTTTCACCAATCTCAATCATTGGAATAAAGGGACCATGCTTTAGAATGTCTAAATACATGGGGTTAGAAGCTTTGATGAAAAGCAACATCTTCTTTTTCCATAAACTGTAGTGCTCCTTGTTAAAGGGAGGAATCTTGATACTGCTTAGTTTCTGTGAACTCATTCTTGATCTTTTCCTGTTTGTACGTTAACAACCTACACTCTGATACCACTTGTTAGGAATGAATACCACTTAGAAACTAGAGGGAGGGGGGTGAATGGATAGTTTGATAGATTTTCGATTTCTTGAAACTAAATAAGCTGTATATGATTATACTATGTAGTATGCAGAAAATAAACAACAAGCACAATCACTTTAATATACTTTGTATTAAGTAAATTAAATACTACAGCTTTCCAAAAATTCACAATCGAATTTCTGGCTTCTAAACAAGAACAATTTGTATCTTGCTTGCTCACAGAGAAAAAAGTGCTTAAGATAAAACTTTGTGTATCTCTCATACGGCTAACAATAGGGTGTGCATGATATATATATAAGTCCTATACAAACTAGTGCACACACCTATTTTTACACAGTTGCCCCTAGCTGAAAGTCCAACTTGTCCTGCCATAAGAGGTTATGTAACAGCCCCAAATCCGGGGTCAGGGATTTAGAGTAGTCACGATCCACTTACTTCTTGCCTTGCCTTCTTTACTCACAATAGACACAATTCATCTGCTTATGACCCCACAATGTATATATATATATATCACACACACACACACACACACACACAGGTTAGAGTCTCAGAAACGACACAAATACCACAATTGCGGAATAAATAATCTTTATTACAATACCCAAATGTCTTTTGAATTTGCTACTGATACAACTCCTAAGTAATGGTACATTACCAACTTAGCCTTGTAATACTCACCACCCTCTCATACCATTCATATCTATACATAAGATGAATACCAAGAGCTCCAGCTTGATCTGACTGGTTCACACTACTTCCAGGATCACTGCTAGAAACTGCTCATGAGAATGCCTTGCGCTTACCACTCGCTTGAGGGATGTGCGCCGAATCCTTGGTATCCTGCTTCGCTGTTATATAATATTTATAAAACAATAGCAAGAGTGAGAGATAGCTCAGCAAGGTAATAAAAGTATGGCATAATCCTGCCTTTAACTCAACCCAGAATAAAGCGGGTATAAGACAATAATTTGTCAAAATATCTCGATACTGAAATTATTTCCTTATCTGAATGTATTCCAAAAACAGTACCATTGTTGTATTTCAAATATCATTTTCATAATATTTCTGCAATCTTTTACTATATTATGAACAAAGTTATAGTATAATATAAAAGATGAGGTTTCAAAGTAAACCAATATAACCTTTCCGAAAAATATCTGCTATGTAAGTAGAATATCAACATATAACTTAAAAGGTGAAGTTATAAGGTGATTCATTATAAACAACTCCCTTACCATAACTCATGTTATGTAACGTATCCACAGAGTCATATGATATAAAAGATGAAGTTACGAGGAAAATTTCATATAATGTTCCGTAACCCAAAATCCACTTATGCATATATAATCTGAGTAAGGTTTTATCAGAGTCATAACTCATAAAATAAAAGATGAAGTTGCAAGGATTTATTGTACTTCATCTTTGAACACTTTTCAACCCCCTGCCAACATGATCGGTTCGTCTCCCCAATACATGTTGCAGGAATATCCAAAATTGGATGATGAACCAATACTGGAGTAATCACCGCGCCAGTTGTCCCAACCTCACTATGATCAGTAGCAGGTCGTACAACTAAAAATGTTTTCTACATGTAGATGGAAGAACACGACAGCCTGACATTGTCTACCGCCTTTCTGGATCCCCCGGCCCATTTGGGGCAATAAAAATGGATGGGTCGGCGCAACTCGACCTCTTATACCGCTCCTAGTTCGGATGAAATCCATGACTCTGAAACGTAAAGATCATCCTCCTTTCCCCAAGTGTAATACTTGTTGATACGACTCCACTAAGTAGTTATATCTAGGTTGGAAAGGAAGATTCTCCAATATTTCCCAAGCTATTGCTTGTTAATGGATATCGACTTGTTCCATCAATTTACCCCTCGATCGTTGAGGTGGTAACACAACATTTGACTTGCAGCAATTAAATTGCTCCGAGAAAATATATGTCCCCTGACAGTTTTGAGTTGAGAGTTTAAAATGAGTAGCAGTCACTTAAATCAGGTTTCCCATATTTTTGGTAGTTGAGCGAGTATTTAAATCCTCTTAAAAGATAGATTTAAATGGAAAAACAGTGTTTGAGAACCTCCCCTTGATTTAAAATAATTAATAATACAGCTTAGAATATCCTTCATAGGTATTGAAGGTCGAGGATAAACTTTAAATAATAGAACTCATTTTAAAAATGTGTTAAAAGTATTTAATAAATAATCAAATAATATTTATTAAATAAATAAACTTTAAATGAATATTCAAAAATAATATTCATTAAATAAATAGTGATTAAATGAATATTCAAAATAATAATCATTAAATAAATAAACCTTGCATGAATATTCAAAATAATATTCATTAAATAAATAATGATTAAATGAATATTCAAAATAATAATCATTAAATAAATAAACCTTGAATGAATATTCAAAATAATATTCATTAAATAAATAATGATTAAATGAATATTCAAAATAATATTCATTAAATAAATAATGATTAAATGAATATTCAAAATAATATTCATTAAATAAATAAGCCTTAAATGAATATTCAAAAATAATATTCATTAAATAAATAATCATCGAATAACAGTTACCCGATATCTTTATCGGAAAAATAATCTTTAACATATACAGAAAATATAACTACTTCCGGCCTAAAGAATAAAAATCATACGCCCTTTACCTAGGGCATTTATAAAAACCTGGCTTCTAACTAATATCCCATATCTAGCTTAGAAGCCCATAATCAAATCATAACCTCGAGTATCACTATATATAGCCGTTCGAAGAAAAGCATGCAATTTATATATCGCAATGTACTTGGGAATAAAACATGCATACCTCGCATTTGCATATCATATATGAAAGTAGTTTATTATCACAACAACAGTAAGCATAGGTTTTGAAAACTTGCCTGATGCTCGAGAAGTGGTAGGGGTTCGCGACGATGTCGGACAATCTAGGCAAAGTCAAAGAAAACGCATGATTAATCCCCTAATTAATCCACTTATAACTTAATGCTTAAACACGTAAGCGAATCACAATCATAGCACTTAATGGCTTAATCTAGCCTCGTACTAGGTCCATGCTACTCGTCAAATACTTAAGTAGTAAGTTTGGTTCGAAATCGATCCTCAAATTCAAGTTATACTTAACCATTTTTAACATTGGTTTCTAAGTCGGGTTCTTAGTGGTTTTCACTTGCGCAACCTCTGCTGTCGCATTTTTATAAAATCGAACAATAATCTTTTGGACTCGAAACCTTCGCACACCTCTTGCCAACTGACCTTATCACTTTACCACGAAATCTCATATTTTATAATCACTTGTAAGGGTCTCAAACACAGTCATGAAGTTGATGTATTTCTGCAATTTCATTTCTCGAAAAACTTTTACTAAAACGACCATAACTCAAAAACCGTAAACTCTTTTGACATGATTCTTGCGGAAAAAACAAACTAGACAACAATATCTACACAATCATATGCAGTTCTTACTCTTTAGACACAGTTATGGTCTCGGGTGGCTACTGTCAAGGTAGTACAAAAAAATGGGCAGTACGACGGCTCTAAATCGAGCATTTCCATTTTACGAACACTCCAAACCAATCACTACAACATACCATACATCCTTAACACCAAAAAACAACCATCATACACCTCTAAGATCAGTGGTGAGGCTCAAATCCAACACCCATCATTTTACACATTAAACAAAGCCAAATAATCACTAAATCACTTAATCATGATCTTAACTTTACATGAACATCAAAACCACTTCAAAACTCATATAAAACTCAAAGGTGGGTTAGGGTTTTACCTTCTTGGAAGCTCTAGCAACACTACCAAGTGTTTAAAAACACTTAACAAGCCTTAGATAGTCCTCATATAGCTTAAACCTTAAGAACAAAACAAGAAAACAATTTAGCAATCTCGGAGTTACTATTCAGCCCCAACTTTGAGCATGGATTTGACTAAGCTATTCTACTTGGATTTCCATGAAATTTTGAAAGAACCTTACCCATGGAGTGGAGAAGCTACGGTAACAATTTGGTGATTTATGGATGGATAGAAGTGGAGATATGAATTTTGCTTTGAGTTGTGCTCTTGTTTGGCAGATGGGAGAGCTTTGGCTCATCTTACTTTTGTTTTGTTTTTCAACTTGAATGCATCTTTTCTTTTGTGTTGTTAACCACCCATTGGTCCACTTGTTTCTCTCTCATTAGTCCAAGTGTTGGCCTCTCATCAAACAACTCCCTTTTTGCCAATGTTGCAAATACACCATTAGCTTTTTGGTTGACTTTCATGCATGACACCTTGGTTTTTCTTCTTCCACCAATTGGATTGTCTTGGTGTCCTTTTAATAAAATCAATACGTTACAGCTTATATGTTGCATTTTATTACTCCACTGTGGCACAATCCCTTAAATCAATATTAACTCCAACATCCCTTATCTATTCCCTCTTTATTCCTTGTTCTTAGAAAATGTTCTCGCTTTTCTTCGAATATTCTCAATCTCTTTTTTTTATAGAGTTCCTTAACTCTTGGTTAGCTTCCTTTTTATTTAAATCCTTGAATCCACTTGATATAATTCTCTTGATGATCGTGTAGGATATTTAATCTTGTCATAATTTCAATCCTTAATCCATGATTCGTTTGCTTAATCGCTTAATCTCGTTCTAAAGTATCAGCGGTTTTCGTTCTAAATTCTCAAATCAAATATAATAAAATTCCAAAATATTAAATCCTCAAATTTAATATCTCATTTCTTGATTATAATAATATATAATTCACTGCCCGGTCAAATACTACACCAAAATAAAATTTGGAATTTCTGAATTCCGATCGTCTTTGCATACCCTTATTTACTCCGTAGATCACTAATATGACTTCGGAATATCCACACTACGTCTCGTACATAGGTGGCATGAATTTTTTTTCTTAATCCTCAAAATCATTATTCATCCACCAAATTCACTATTCACTGATGCACTTAATCATAATAAGAAAAGTTTTAATTTTACCAAAAATTCGGGTCATTACAGTCTCCCCTCCTTAAAAGGATTCCGTCCCGGAATCAGCTTAGGAATAACTGGGGTTACTTCTCTCCCATTGCACTTTCTAACTCCCAAGTGGATTCTTCCACTTCTTGATTTTCCACAAACCTCTCACTAGCTTGGCAACCTTGTCTCTTAGCACTTGCTCTTTTCTATCCGTGATTTCCACAGGTTGTTCTTTGTAAGTCAGACCAGGTTGTATATCTACCTGCTCGTACTCTAACATATGCCGGGCATCTATAGTATACTAACGTAGCATTGACACATGAACCCCGTTATGACCATTCTACAAGTTTGGGGGGGGGGGGGTAAGGCTGGCTCGTAGGCCACCTTCCTGAGGCGTCTTAAAATCTCAGATGACCCAATGAATCTCGGGCTCAACTTCCCTTTCTTTCCAAATCTCATTAATTCCTTCCACGAGGATATCTTTTAGCATCACGAATCTCTAACCTCATATTCTCTATCTTGTTTGTACAGAAAATACACCAACATAAACTCGCTTGTCATCCATCAACATGCCATTTAGCTTATCAATAGCAGTACTATCTCTATACTCGCGGGCTTAGTCCGCATACTTTCTCTGTCTGTCTTGGATGTCACTAGCCGCTTGTTGGTGAAATCTTTTGTCTTTCTAGTTTGTTGGACTAACTTGGGTTTTGTGTAAAATCTCATCCTTTAATTCCCGATCATTCGGAATCCATCTCTGTCTCATTTTAATTAAGGGTATCGGCCACCACATTGGCCTTCCCCGGATGGTAGTGTATCTCACAGTCATAATCCTAGGTCAATTCTAGCCATTTCTCCATCTCATGTTATCTACTATGACGGGTAACTCAAAGCCAATTCATTACATTCCATAAAAATTTGTGGGTGCATTAGTCAACCCAAAATAACCTCGCTGAAAACTCTAAGTGTCTATTCCTAGCACGAATCGCAGTCTTGGGTATATCCTCGGATTTAACTTCCATCTGGTGACATCCAGTTCTTAAATAAATTTGGAAATACACAGCGTTCTTCCGCTGATCAAACAATCATTTACAAGGGTACCTATTCTCCATGTCGAACTCATACAACTCTCGAGGTTCGATGCATAATCTTGTGCTAACATCTTTCTCTCTTACAGCAACACCGGGCTCTCCACGGTGATACACTGGGTCTTATCATATTCTTGCCCAACAATTCTTGTAACTGAGTCGCTAACTCTTTCATTCCCACTGAGGCTAACAGGAGATACGACACTATAACCTGAATACTCGTTATTCATTCTCATGTCATCCCAATCGATATTTGGTAGCGCATTAAGATCTTGTACAGCCTCCCAAAACCACTGTAGTTTCCTTTATACTTGGTGTCTCTTTTATTGGCGTCAACCATAAGAGCTAATTAATCCTCGTATCTCTGGCGTAATAGTTTCTTAGTCTGAACTATATTCAAGAATCTCTGAATCTGTCTCCATCCTTTATTTATTACTCTCTCTCCCTTACAATCAGTCTGGGCTCCATTGGGTGTCAATCAACCCATCCTTATTATAATATCAACTTCTCCCAACTTGAAAGGAATCAGGTCTATCAAAAAGTGTCGACCTCATATTTCTAGTTCACAACCTGGATGTACCAGTCTTATGGGAAAATCCCTCGGTTGACTATTTCTACTTGTAATTATTCCCTTAGCGGCTCGGCCTTAAGGTTTAATTGTCATGCAACTTCTTGATATACAACGATACATTAGCTCTATCTAAATAGTATAGAAGGGTACCTGCTATTTAAAGGTCCTGACAGTGGGCTGCTTGTTGGAGGTAGCCCTGGTTGAAACCTACTGGCTTTCTTTTCTTCTGTGTTCACAAACTCCGAAACAAACCTCGATAATTCGGAAAACTTGGCCTCATACTCGGTCACAGTCATGGTTTCTTGTTTTAACTCTTTAACTTTTATTTTCATCCGGGTCTCCATATATATCCGGAAATTATTTCTCTAAAAACAACACGCTGCACCTCTCCCAAGTCACAATACCTGCTCCCTCTGACTCCATCGCCAGTACTTATCTTGCTAACCCAGAGGTAGTGTCCATTTGTAAACAACTCCTCCAAAATCTCAATCCCACTATAGGGCATCTATCTAACACCGTTGTCACTGGAGTTCACGGCACATCGCTATTCCTTTCACATATATCGATTGACCCCCTTTCCATTATCATAATATCCTTGGGAGAATAAACCAATTTCATTGATATGTCACTAATATTCTATTTGTCTTAGGGATTCGCTCCTGTCATAGGCGATTTCGTTGCGAATCTAATTCCTATCAGCGAATTTTGACTTATTTGACCTGGTTGGCCTCCCCTTGGAATTCAATGAGGATAACAAAAATTTTGGGCCTTGAAAAGATAGCTCCCATATCAAGGAAATCGTCACACACTGGTGATCATAAGGTTATGAGTTTTAAGGTAACCTTATTGGAGGTAAGAGAATTTACCGAGAGATCAACATGATCATAAGAACTCAACGTTGTGTGCCTCGATTGAGACATTACTAAAGGTAATTAGCCTTCTTGTATTTCACAACTCACAAGTGATGGCGTCCCATCAGACTTCTATCACATAAACAGATAGTCCTTGTAGCCCCTATAAGTATAGGGTTGTTCGTCTCAGTGGAAGTTGAAAAGTATGAAAGCAACTCGAGATCAATTTAATGATTATCGCCTTTCGACAATATTTCTCAAAGGAACACCTTGGATTAAAAGTGAACAGATTCCAAAGGTGCGGTTTCCAAAGAAAAAAAAAATAACCAAAAAGATACTGGTACTTAACAAGCAAGTGGTGAGGTATCATCATAGGGTTATTCATTATTTGAAGAAAAGTGGAAGCTTGAATAACATCATTTGACAGGGCTTCGAAAACCTGAAAGTAGGCATCGTGACAGCCTCTAACACAATTGAAATTAAATATGCTTTAACACAAGTGTTATAAAATAACTTCGAAGGGGGAATATACCCTTTATCAGAATTCTTTCTTGGAGAGAGGTCAAGATAGATCATAGATTGGGGTCTGGGGAGGTACCCCACATAATTTGCAAATGGGGAGGGTACTACCAAGGTCTCTACGGATGCCTTTTATGTCGGCTCCCCTAATGGATAATCGTTCAATTCCAAAGCTTTTCTTTTCCACGCACCCTAAGGTGTTCGAAACTTACGTCATTGCCGACTTATAATAGTCGCTAAGAATTCAACCATCAACATTTGCAATCGTAGGGAGTTCTATTCGACTCGACGCAAGCATCTCAAGCAAGCATTCTATCGTAAGAGGACTTCGATACCGGTGTCGCCCATAGCAACGACGAATTACATATGTCAACTGGGCGGTACTCCGGAAGATCGTTAGAATCTACAAGCTTAAACCCAATTACTATTATAACCGTTTTCATACCAAACATTTCCTTTCTTGTATCAATCCCGGATGCTACATAAGCTTAACACTTGTGGCATAACAGCCTTTTTATTTAAGTCTTTCCCAGACTTTCTTAGTCCGTCTTGATTCTTTAAATATATCCCGTTTTGGCGCACTCGTGTTACAATGACACCTTGCGTAGTAAGTACATACAAAAATCTTGCTCGAGGTAATAAAATGCCTCAGTACCGTAGTAAACACCTTCCTTGGTGGAATCGCTGATCGTGGGGGAGTTAAACCCCCTAAATAAGGTAATGCCTCTACTAGTTAAGGTCACTAAGTACTTGTAACGACGCTAATTTTAAATTACAACTATTTATTTTATGTGCCAAACTGTTAGAATAAAATAAAATGTCTTACTCCAGTTGATGCGTTTTCTGCTAAAGATATGTTAGATCCGTCAAACATGCGAGTCATTTAAGTGCTTATGTGTTAATTTGATATGTGCGTGTAAATGGTTAAATTCTCGTCAGTAAAATTCTGTTAATTATTATTTAAACTGTTTAAAAATATTTTAAACAATTTCCTTGGTATTAAAAATCTTATTAATTTAGTATTTAGAATTTGATTTGATAATTATATTTTTAAGTAAATATTTAATTATTCTGTTAAATTATCAAATACGGACTTGAAATTTTTATTTAAAATGTCCATAATAAAACTTTATAATTTATTTGATTTAAAATTTGATATTATATATAGTTAAAATTTTTCTCGTAAATTAGAATACCACTTGTATTAGAGCAACTCCATTGGTGTCCATTCCTTACCTATAATCAGTGTATGTGGACAAGTATAGGGGTTTTAGTCTAAAAACACTTCTCCAACGCAAAGCCCCATCCTCTTTATATTTTTAGGAGAGATAAAACTCGTCCCCTTATTTGAGGGATCAAAATTGCCTTCCCTATATTCTCCATGTCATCAGTAGCAGGTTTTTAGTCTTCAGTAGCAGGTTTTTAGGAGTTGCTCTTAAACGAAACTTACGCAATTCTATCGAGTCAATCTTCAGTTAATATAAATAGATTTTTTGGTTTTTCAGTTTTCTTTTATTCTCTCATTTCTCACTCTTCCTCTCCCGTAAGCCTCTATTTTCTCTCTCGTCGCCCCGACTCTCTCATCCCTTTTCTACTTCTCTTTTCTTCATTTTATTCCGATTTTGTTAACAAAATTTGAAGTTTTATGTGTAAAACGAATCTCTCTTCAAGCTCTATACAATCATATCATTTATATCGAGTTTTGAGAAATTCAGAAATTAGGGTTGAATTGGGGATTTTCTTGCTGGGGTTCGATTTTTGCGATTTTGATGATTTAATGAATACAAATAGCTTAATTCGATGCTGGGTTGTGTTTTCGTGGCCAAATCGTCACAGTACCACCAGTTTTGGGGATTGAGTACGATTGGACCGTCACCGGCGATGAACTCCGGTGAGCCGGTGACCCTCGATTCAGTGTTGTGTTATATGATTACCGATGAGCCCAACTTATGTGGTGGCTAACTGCGGTTATATGCTGGTTTTGCTTTAGTATAATTATTTTAATTGTTAGTTGCTACTGGATGTTAGTTACATCAGAAATTTGTGTATGCTGCTTTCTCACGGAACTGTATGTTGCGATTTTATGCTCTTTAAAAGATAAACGAACTGTTAGTTTCTTGTGGATGTTTAAATGATTTTGGTTAAAGTTGTGTTTATACCTATGCTTCTTGGTGAGTGATTGGGTTATAAGATGGTCTGTTTGGGTAAATGAAGTGATCATTCGATTATGGTAAGGACAGTAAGTTTAGAACTCATGTGTAATGTTAATGTGGCATAGTTTCTGGCCAGAACCGTCGTGACTCAGTTCATCAAGTTCTGGTAGAGTTTTTCTCTAAAAACAATTCACGATTCTGGTAATGAGATGATGTGGGTTGTTAATAGTCCGATAGTGTTAGTAATGTAAGCAGTGTACAAGATAGATTTGGGAATTTAGCAAAAGTTTGTTTCGGTTTTAAGTATTTAAAAAGGGTTTTGATGAATAAATGATAGGATCATATTAATTGGTTTAAGAGAAATTTAAAGTAACATTTAGGTGAAGATTGGATTATATTTCGGGCCAATAGGGATATAAACAGGACTGCCAAAATGTTGGTTAATGAATTATGTTTCCTGGTGGTGTTGTTAGTTTGCTTTGAGGATTGAAGTGTGTAGTGTGAATATCGTATAGAATGGATTATATTGGAAGTTTTAGGAATTTCTAATGACATATATCATGTGTTAGGTGTCTGTAATTATATGAGGGTGAAATTAGTTGAATTATATTTGTCTGGTGTACTTATATATGAACTTGATTTGTATTCTATATCGAAGGGTAGTTAAGGTCAATTATGTTATGTATACTATGTGGTGAACCTAAAAGCTTAGAAAGCTTATAATAAACGGAATTTACTTGTGCATGATTAATATATCATACCTGAACCACTTTAAACGATAACATGCTGATGTGAATTATGTGTACTTACTTTAGGAGTGAAAACAACGTGGTCGCTTATTAAGCTAAGGGTCTGATGTGTATGTCGTGTATGTGAATAAAGGTGTCTGACTTGTTTATATGTGATAAGTGATAGGTGGACATGGTATGTGCTATGTGAATCTACTTGCATATCTTTAAACAAATATCATGAAAGCTTAAATATAAGTCTAAATATGACACTATGTGTATTTGTATAATAGCAGTGTATATATACATATATATATATATTTCTCGAAGGGGTAGTTAGGAGTTAGGGTGTTGTCAATTATATTAGTTTGAGTAACTAATACGACAACTAATCTCGAGTCATGTTTTCTATCGTAGGATCGAGTACTAGCCAAGGCTTGGATAGACGTGTAGCGTAGATACTCCCTCTTGTTCAGTTACACCTTTCTCTCAGGCAAGTGACAATCCTTATTACTTACACAAATGTTTTGACTTGCATAAAAACGTGTTTTATCACATATTAATTTCTTTTCAATTATTTTGAAAGCATGAATGTTATATTGTTACAAAATAAATGCTTTACTCTGATGATATATTTCACGGTAATTAGGCCCATTCCTTTGGAAATATACTTGTTAATATAAAACAAGTTTGGAAATGAATTATGCATTGAGCAGGATAACTAATGACCACAAGTTGATTTAAAAACTTGTGATATTATTTTTGGAAAGTAAAGTGGGGTTGGGAATGCGTAAGAGAACCCCTTGACACGCGGTTCCAGCTTGATATGAGCCATTGTTGATAACTGCTCCCAGATCCAAATTGTTGTTATAAAAATCTTGTTATGAATACTGTGTGGAGGTTAAGTATGAATCATCATCATCTTAACCTGTGTCATTTGATACCCACTTTACACATTAAAAAGGGCCAATGTTTTGATTAAGAATTAAAAATGGTAATGAGTACTTACCCTCTTTCCAAGCTAATCATGTTATGGTTTTGAAAACATAGCTCATATTTCATTTCTGTCTTTCAGAATTAATTATATGTACTAGATCAATGCTTTATATTTATGAAGCACTAGTTCCTTCAAGAATTATGCATTTCAGATTTGAATCTTTTTTAGGGAACACTGTTTTATCAGGAAAATATTATTATGATTTCTTATTATGCGGTTGTCATTTGCTAAGCTCTTTTGCTTACTCTTGCCTTATTACCTAACCTTTCAGCTAGCTATCACTATGCCTCGTAGGGGCCGTGGTAGAGGCGGCTTGCCTAATAGGGACTTCAGGCATCTGTTTTACTCTCCTCAGCAGGTAGCAGCATTGACAGATGGTGATAATTAGTTGTTACAAAATATGTAGTTGGGTAACTTTTAAAACAGATAGACTTCTAATTTGCTAGTGATCTCTTATCGAGGTATTACTAGTAAATTCAGGTTGTGTAATATTTAATACAGTAGTCTTGTTTCAACGCCAAAACTTGTAAAAGATTCTAGCTTGTGGGAGTGTCATTATTTATTGCTATTTATATTACAGGTTTGTTTATATTTAGTGACACCGGGTTTCCGGGCTGTCACAGGTTGGTATCAGTGCTACAGGTTTTGGCAATGAAACAAGAATAGGGAAAATGAATTTAGGAAGATATTAGGTAGTTCTATTAAGATAAGGAGATCATAATAAGCAAACTCATATAGAGTTTGAGTTAGGACTACTGAAAATGGTCTTGACTAGTATTAAGTGCTATAGGGTTTAAGAGTTTATAGTTTGAAATTATTTAACTATGTTCTTGATTGCAGCATCCGGATTCTGGCCCAGAGTACTCTCATTCACGCACTCCTCCGCCTACTATGCATTTTGGTAGGGGTTCATCTAGTGAGAGTGATCCTTCTGAGGGTCCTACTTCTCGTACATCAGTCCACTCTTCAGTACCTGTGAGGAAGCCACCTCCACCCGATACCTGGCCTTCCTAGCCTACTCCTACTGCACCTACTACTTCACATCATGCTCCTACAGGTGGGCCACGTTCTGTTTCAGTTCCTACTAGCCCTCCAGCTTCATCTCCAGGGCATTCTGCTGCATTTGCTACTTCTCCACTCCAGTCCCGAGCTCCTGTTCCCTATCATATCTATAACCAGCTGAGGTTGGAGGCGGAGTTCTTGCAGGGGCATCTTAAGCTGCTTAGGCAGGAATTGGATAGTAAGGCTTCAGCACCCAGTACTTCAGCACCTGGAACTTCTGCACCTAGCACTTTTGCACCACCAGAGGGAGGTGAGGATTAGAGTGAGAGGACTTCAGAGGGTGTGTTTTGGCATGTTGTTTGATAGTGAGTATGTGGTAGTGGGCCATTAGTAGGTCCATATTCTAGATGGTGTTTTGGGGTTGTAGCATAGTGAGTCCATCTAGGAGTAGTTCGTTGCACTTGTTGTAGAACTCTTTCTCGTTTGTTGTTTCAGGATTCAGTCGTTTGATGTTCATGTATGTTTGACTCTATTGGTATCTTTATGATGCCATCCTTATCAGTGTGATCTTTTCTTTTAGTATTCTACTGTTAGTATATTGTTTAGAATGTTGATATATTGTTCATACAACATCTAAGCATATTTAATTGCATATATCACGTTAGATCTTCTTTGTTGGAAGTTGCAGAGGTTCACATAAGTAACAAACAGCTGGATAGTAGTAACAAGCGATATCTTAAAATTTTCAAATCTGCATATTTTACACATCATTTTCAAAATGTACCGGTACACATAAAAGATTTGTGCATACAAATTTAAGATATTCTCATGTTACATAAGTCATTTCAAAATTTAAGATACTAAGAAAGTTGTTTGTGAATTACTAGAATCATGCCTCCACGAAGAGATACGATCACCCAATCCGGGGATAATGATAATGGCGGGAACCAGCAGAATCGGGATTCCCCTATGTTGAACCAGATGTTTCAATTCCTTCAGCATGGCGCTAATATCGTGCAGCAACAGCAGCAGCTTCAACAACAACAACAGCAATTTCAGCAACAACAACAACAATTTCAGCAACAACAGCAGCAGCAGTTTCAACAACAACAAAATCCTCAAGCTCCGGCGATAACCTTATTTAAATCTTTTCAAGCGGTCAAACCTCCAGAATTCAAAGGAACGACAGACCCAGTAGTAGCACAAGCGTGGCTTAAGGAAATAGACAAATCTTTTACTTTGGTTGGAGTTGGTGAGGAGCAGAAAACGGATTATGCTAGTTATTTCTTAAAAGATGATGCTAACTATTGGTGGGAGACAACTAGAGCTTTGGAAAGAGTGGGAATGGTGCCTTGGGACATGTTTGTTGAGTTATTTTTGGATAAGTACTGTCCAAGGCATATGCAGAACCAGATGGAACTAAAATTCTTTGAACTAAGGCAAGGTAACATGACAGTATCTGATTACGAAAAGAAGTTTTCTGAGTTGGCAAGGTTTGTATCTGAGTATGTAGACACGGATGAGAAGAGAGCTAAAAGGTTTCAACAAGGATTGCGTCCAGGGGTACGTTCAAGGGTGGCTGTGTTTGAATTAACAACTTATGCTGGGGTAGTGCAAAAGGCAATGATAATTGAAGGTGAAAGTGATCAGTTTCACAAGGAATAGGAGAAGGATAATAAAAAAAGAAAAGCTGAAACCATGGAGAGTGGTCAAGGATCAGGGAACAACCAAAATCGTTTTAACAGACCAACTAGTTTTCAACCAAATAGAAATACAAATTTTAGGAGGCCAGAGGTTAGGAATCCGAGTCAGAATCATAATCAGAATCGGGGAGGTCGTCAAGGTGGAGTTACGCATCCCAATGCGCCAAGACTGCAGATGTCAGATTGTAAGACATGCGGGAGAAAGCATACAGGAAGTTGCAAATTTAATGTGATTTGTTTTAGGTGCAATCAGAAAGGACACTACGCGAGTGAATGTCATATACCACCAAAATGTCAAAGATGTGGTAAGACATGACATGTTTCTAAGGATTGTAGAACGGGGATGGAAACCATTAATGCGATGAGAGCAGCCGAACAACCAAGGGCCAGGACGTTTAATATGAACCTAAAAGATGCAGTTAAGGATTCAGATGTGGTAGCAGGTACGCTTCCTATTAACTCAGTAGATGCTAAAGTATTAATTGATTCTGGAGCTACAAAGTCTTTTATATCCATTGAGTTTATGCATAAGATTAGTTGTAATGTAGAACTATTAGAGGAACCTTTGGTAATAGAGACCGCTAGTCAAGAGAGAGTTCCTGTTACTCAGGTATGTTCTAAATGTGAAGTTAAGATCACAGGACACCTTCTATACGCAAACTTGATGCCCTTTAAGTTAGGGGAATTCGATGTAATTTTAGGAATGGATTGGTTATCAAGTTATGACGCCCAGATAGACTGTAGAAATAAGAAAGTGACATTAAAGACCCCGGAAGGAAAGAAAATTGTTTTTAGGGGACAGAAACAAAATAAAAAGTTTTTAACAATCATGCAAACCAAAAAGTTATTACGACAGGGATGCCAGGCTTATTTAGCATATGTAAAATATACAGAGAAGGAGGTACCTAAGTTAGAAGAAATCCCATAGTAAATGAGTTTCCAGATGTTTTTCCAGATGAGTTACTAGGATTACCACCTGACAGAGAAATAGAGTTTGCTATAGATTTGGCACCAGGTACAGAACCAGTTTCGAAAGTACCCTACCGTATGGTACCAGTTGAGATGAAAGAGTTAACAACTCAGTTACAAGATCTTTTAGATAAGGGAGTTATAAGGCCGAGTGTATCACCTTGGGGAGCACCAGTGTTGTTTGTAAAGAAAAAGGATGGGAGTATGAGGTTATGTATAGATTATAGGGAGTTGAATAAATTAACCATTAAGAATAGGTATCCATTGCCAATGATTGATGATTTATTTGACCATCTCAAAGGCGCAGAGTATTTCTCTAAGATCGATTTAAGATCAGGGTATCATCAGTTGAAGATTAAACCCGAGGATGTAGCAAAGACATCTTTTTGAACAAGATATGGACACTATGAGTTTTTAGTAATGGCATTTGGATTGACAAACGCACCAGCAACATTTATGGATTTAATGAATAGGATGTTCAAGAGATATTTAGATAAATTTGTGATTGCATTCATTGACGATATTTTGATATATTCAAGAAGTGAGTTGGAACATGCGGAGCATTTGATGATAACCTTGGAAATTTTGAGGAAAGAGAAGTTATACGCTAAATTTTATAAGTGTGAATTTTGGTTAAGGGAAGTTCAATTTTTAGGTCATGTAGTAAGCATTGAAGGAATTAAAGTTGACCCAGCTAAGATTGAGGCAGTGCTAGATTGGGAAAGACCAAAGACACCGACAGAAGTTCGTAGTTTCATGGGTTTGGCAGGGTACTACCGTAGGTTTGTTAAGGATTTTTCTAAGATAGCTACACCGCTAACCAAACTTACCAGGAAGAATGAAAAGTTTGTATGGACTGACCAGTGTGAAGAAAGTTTCCAAGAATTGAAGAAAAGATTAGTAACAACTCCAGTTTTAGCTTTACCAGATGACCAAGGGAATTTTATGATTTACAGTGATGCGTCACAGAAAGGATTAGGATGTGTTTTGATGCAACACGACAAGGTAATTGCATACGCTTCGAGACAATTGAAAAACCATGAACAGAAATACCCAACACACGATCTAGAATTAGCAGCAATAGTGTTTGCACTTAAGATTTGGAGACACTACTTGTATGGAGAGAAATGTGAGGTTTATACGGATCACAAGAGTTTGAAGTATATCTTCACCCAAAAGGAGTTAAATATGAGACAAAGACGATGGTTAGAGCTGATTAAGGATTATGATTGTTCTATTAACTATCACCCAGGCAAAGCCACCGTAGTAGCCGATGCCTTGAGCAGAAAGGAAAGATTGAATATGTTCACGATACCGGAAGAATTGTTTAGGGACTTGGAGAGATTGAAAGTAGAAGTTCATGTACCAGGATGGTCGAGTGAGAAGCTGTATACTATGACGTTTGAACCAGAGTTACTTGAGAGAATAAGGAGATGCCAAGAAGATGTGATGAATCAAGATATCAATCAGTTGATTGGAGAAGAGCTATGTAGCCAAAAGGATGATAAAGGAATATTAAGGTTTTCATCAAGAATTTGGATTCCTAATGTAGTTGAATTGAAGAATGAGATTTTGAAAGATGCACATAATTCGAAGTATTCTATACACCCTGGGAGCACTAAGATGTATCAAGATTTGAAAGAATATTATTGGTGGCCAGACATGAAGAAGGAAATTGCAGAGTGGGTTAGTAAGTGTTATACGTGTCAGAAAGTGAAAGCAGAACACCGAAGACCGAGTGGATTGTTGCAACCGTTAGAAATTCCTGAGTGGAAGTGGGAACAATTAGCTATGGATTTCGTGGTAGGATTGCCGAGAACCAAATTGAACCATGATGCCATTTGGGTAATTATTGATAGATTGACCAAGTCAGCACATTTCTTACCAATCAATGAGAGATTTTCCCTAGACAAGTTAGTTAACCTATATTTGAAAGAAATAGTAACACGTCACGGGGTTCCAGTGTCTATTGTGTCCGATCGTGACCCAAGGTTTAATTCAAGGTTTTGGAGACAGTTTCAAGAGAGTTTAGGAACTAGATTGAATATGAGTACCGCGTATCACCCACAGACTGACGGACAAAGTGAAAGAACCATTCAAACTATTGAAGATATGTTGAGAGTTTGTGCTTTGGATTTCGAGGGAAGTTGGGATGACTATTTACCTTTGGTAGAATTTTCATATAATAATAGAGATCACGCAAGCATTGGAATGCCACCGTATGAGGCTCTGTACGGAAGAAAGTGTAGATCGCCAGTATGTTGGGATGAGGTTGGTGAACGTAAGATATTGAGTCCAGAATTGGTTCAAAAGACGAAGGAAGTAATTGGGATTATACGGGAAAGATTAGTGGCCGCACAGAATCGACAGAGAAAGTATGCTGATAGCCGACGTAAGGATATTGAGTTTGTAATTGGGGAACAAGTGTTGTTAAAGGTGTCACCGTGGAAGGGAGTGGTAAGGTTTGGCAAGAAAGGAAAGCTCAGTCCTAGATTTATTGGACCCTTTGAAATTTTAAAACGTGTTGGTAAAGTGGCTTACGAGATTGCGTTACCCCCGCACATGCAACATGTTCATAATGTGTTTCATGTGTCATTACTTAAAAAGTACCATCCTGATTCGAAGCATGTTATCGAATACGAGCCAGTGGATATACAGCCAGATTTATCTTATATAGAGCAACCAATTCAAATTCTTGAACGTTGAGAGAAAGTATTGAGAAATAAGACGGTAATATTAGTTCGAGTCTTATGGAGAAATCCTAAAGTTGAAGAATCAACTTGGGAACTTGAAAGCGAGATGCTGAGCAAGTATCCTCACTTATTCGGTTAGTATGATTCTGGGGACAGAATCCTTTTAAGGGGGGAAGGATGTAACGACGCTAATTTTAAATTACAACTATTTATTTATGTGCCAAACTGTTAGAATAAAATAAAATGTCTTACTCCAGTGATGCGTTTTCTGCTAAAGATATGTTAGATCCGTCAAACATGCGAGTCATTTAAGTGCTTATGTGTTAATTTGATATGTGCGTGTAAATGGTTAAATTCTCGTCAGTAAAATTCTGTTAATTATTATTTAAACTGTTTAAAAATATTTTAAACAATTTCCTTGGTATTAAAAATCTTATTAATTTAGTATTTAGAATTTGATTTGATAATTATATTTTTAAGTAAATATTTAATTATTCTGTTAAATTATCAAATACGGACTTGAAATTTTTATTTAAAATGTCCATAATAAAACTTTATAATTTATTTGATTTAAAATTTGATATTATATAGTTTAAATTTTTCCCGTAAATTAGAATACTACTTGTATTATAGCAACTTCATTGGTGTCCATTCCTTACCTATAATCAGTGTATGTGGACAAGTATAGGGGTTTTAGTCTAAAAACACTTCTCCAACGCAAAGCCCCATCCTCTTTATATTTTTAGGAGAGAGAAAACTCGTCCCCTTATTTGAGGGATCAAAATTGCCTTCCCTATATTCTCCATTTCATCAGTAGCAGGTTTTTAGTCTTCAGTAGCAGGTTTTTAGGAGTTGCTCTTAAACGAAACTTACGCAATTCTATCGAGTCAATCTTCAGTTAATATAAATAGATTTTTTGGTTTTTCAGTTTTCTTTTATTCTCTCATTTCTCACTCTTCCTCTCCCGTAAGCCTCTATTTTCTCTCTCGTCGCCCCGACTCTCTCATCCCTTTTCTACTTCTCTTTTCTTCATTTTCTTCCGATTTTGTTAACAAAATTTGAAGTTTTATGTGTAAAACGAATCTCTCTTAGAGCTCTATACAATCATATCATTTGTATCGAGTTTTGAGAAATTCAGAAATTAGGGTTGAATTGGGGATTTTCTTGCTGGGGTTCGATTTTTGCGATTTTGATGATTTAATGAATACAAATAGCTTAATTCGATGCTGGGTTGTGTTTTCGTGGCCAAATCGTCACAGTACCACCAGTTTTGGGGATTGAGTACGATTGGACCGTCACCGGCGATGAACTCCGGTGAGCCGGTGACCCTCGATTCAGTGTTGTGTCATATGATTACCGATGAGCCCAACTTATGTGGTGGCTAACTGCGGTTATATGCTGGTTTTGCTTTAGTATAATTGTTTTAATTGTTAGTTGCTACTTGATGTTAGTTACATCGGAAATTTGTGTATGCTGCTTGCTCACGGAACTGTATGTTGCGATTTTATGCTCTTTAAAGGATAAACGAACTGTTAGTTTCTTGTGGATGTTTAAATGATTTTGGTTAAAGTTGTGTTTATACCTATGCTTCTTGGTGAGTGATTGGGTTATAAGATGGTCTGTTTGGGTAAATGAAGTGATCATTCGATTATGGTAAGGACAGTAAGTTTAGAACTCATGTGTAATGTTAATGTGGCATAGTTTCTGGCCAAAACCGTCGTGACTCAGTTCATCAAGTTCTGGTAGAGTTTTTCTCTAAAAACAATTCACGATTCTGGTAATGAGATGATGTGGGTTGTTAATAGTCCGATAGTGTTAGTAATGTAAGCAGTGTACAAGATAGATTTGGGAATTTAGCAAAAGTTTGTTTCGGTTTTAAGTATTTAAAAAGGGTTTTGATGAATAAATGATAGGATCATATTAATTGGTTTAAGAGAAATTTAAAGTAACATTTAGGTGAAGATTGGATTATATTTCGGGCCAATAGGGATATAAACAGGACTGCCAAAATGTTGGTTAATGAATTATGTTTCCTGGTGGTGTTGTTAGTTTGCTTTGAGGATTGAAGTGTGTAGTGTGAATATCGTATAGAATGGATTATATTGGAAGTTTTAGGAATTTCTAATGACATGTATCATGTGTTAGGTGTCTGTAATTATATGAGGGTGAAATTAGTTGAATTATATTTGTCTGGTGTACTTATATATGAACTTGATTTGTATTCTATATCGAAGGGTAGTTAAGGTCAATTATGTTATGTATACTATGTGGTGAACCTGAAATCTTAGAAACCTTATAATAAACGGAATTTACTTGTGGATGATTAATATATCATACGTGAACCACTCTAAACGATAACATACTGATGTGAATTATGTGTACTTACTTTAGTTGTGAAAACAACGTGGTCGCTTATTAAGCTAAAGGTCTGATGTGTATGCCGTGTATGTGAATAAAGGTGTCTGACTTGTTTATATGTGATAAGTGATAGATGGACCTGGTATGTGCTATGTGAATCTACTTGCATATCTTTAAACAAATATCATGCAAGCTTAAATATAAGTCTAAATATGACACTATGTGTATTTGTATAATAGCAGTGTATATATACATATATATATATTTCTCGAAGGGGTAGTTAGGAGTTAGGGTGTTGTCAATTATATTAGTTCGAGTAACTAATACGACAACTAATCTCGAGTCATGTTTATATCGTAGGATCGAGTACTAGCCAAGGCTTGGATAGACGTGCAACGTAGATACTCCCTCTTGTTCAGTTACACCTTTCTCTCAGGCAAGTGACAATCCTTATTACTTACACAAATGTTTTGACTTGCAGAAAAACGTGTTTTATCACATATTAATTTCTTTTCAATTATTTTGAAAGCATGAATGTTATATTGTTACAAAATAAATGCTTTACTCTGATGATATATTTCACGGTAATTGGGCCCATTCCTTTGGAAATATACTTGTTAATATAAAACAAGTTTGGAAATGAATTATGCATTGAGCAGGATAACTAATGACCACAAGTTGATTTAAAAACTTGTGATAATAATTTTTGGAAAGTAAAGTTGGGTTGGGAATGCGTAAGAGAACCCCTTGACACGCGGTTCCAGCTTGATATGAGCCATTGATGATAACTGCTCCCAGATCCAAATTGTTGTTATAAAAATCTTGTTATGAATACTGTGTGGAGTTAAGTATGAATGATCATCATCTTAACATGTGATACCCACTTTACATATTAAAAAGGGCCAATGTTTTGATTAAGAATTAAAAATGGTAATGAGTACTTACCCTCTTTCCAAGCTAATCATGTTATGGTTTTGAAAACATAACTCATATTTCATTTCTGTCTTTCAGAATTAATTATATGTACTAGATCAATGCTTTATATTTATGAAGCACTAGTTCCTTCAAGAATTATGCATTTCAGATTTGAATCTTTTATAGGGAACACTGTTTTATCAGGAAAATATTATTATGATTTCTTATTATGCGGTTGTCATTTGCTAAGCTCTTTTGCTTACTCTTGCCTTATTACCTAACCTTTCAGCTAGCTATCACTATGCCTCGTAGGGGCCGTGGTAGAGGCGGCTTGCCTAATAGGGACTTCAGGCATCTGTTTTACTCTCCTCAGCAGGTAGCATCATTGACAGATGGTGATAATTAGTTGTTACAAAATATGTAGTTGGGTAACTTTTAAAACAGATAGACTTCTAATTTGCTAGTGATCTCTGATCGAGGTATTACTAGTAAATTCAGGTTGTGTAATATTTAATACAGTAGTCTTGTTTCAACGCCAAAACTTGTAAAAGATTCTAGCTTGTGGGAGTGTCATTATTTATTGCTATTTATATTACAAGTTTGTTTATATTTAGTGACACTGGGTTTCCGGGCTGTCACAGTACCCTTAATCATAGATGAAGTTTGAACGTCTTCGTTCTTACGTATGCTGCCTCCCTAGGCACTGCAACAGACTACGAGTAACAGGTCTCGTTCAAATCGAATCATTCCACCGGTATTGGCTATTCTGCCTCTACCTCTTCTGCTTTGGAGACTCTACCCCATCTCTTCGTCATATCTCTTGTTGAATCATAACGATTCTAAACTCTCGTATCGGCACTTATTTGACCTTTGAAGGTTCGTCCGGTCATATTGTACGACCTCAAGTAACATACCACATCTTTATCAATCAACACGTTCTCTACAAGATTCTTTCCTTGACCCACTATGGGGTCTTCCTCTAGATCCTCGTATGGATCTTCCTGTATTGGGTCTCCGTCCATTTCAAGGAACGCATCATCAACTGCCTACTCGAAGGCCTCAGGGTCTGGTATCTCAGAATCCCATCAATCTATAACTCATACGAATCGAGGTGACTAACCATGAAGTCCTAAGTACGGTTTCCCAGAAGAAGTCCCCTCTCGGGCTTCATCTTAAACAGTCAGGGTCATGTCCTCTAACTCGACTACGAACTCAATTTGAGCTCTAGATGTTCTTATCATTATTAAGGGTATTGCAAGACTCGATCTCCAATAGTTTCTGAGGACGGTAACCTAACGCTCTGATACCATTTCTGTAACAGCCCCAAATCCGGGGTCAGGGATTTAGAGTAGTCACGATCCACTTACTTCTTGCCTTGCCTTCTTTACTCACAATAGACACAATTCATCTACTTATGACCCCACAATGTATATATATATCTCATACACACACACATGTTAGAGTCTTAGAAACGACACAAATACCACAATTGCGGAATAAATAATCTTTATTACAATACCCAAATGTCTTTTGAATTTGCTACTGATACAACTCCTAAGTAATGGTACATTACCAACTTAGCCTTGTAATACTCACCACCCTCTCATACCATTCATATCTATACATAAGATGAATACCAAGAGCTCCAGCTTGATCTGACTGGTTCACACTACTTCCAGGATCACTGCTAGAAACTGCTCATGAGAATGCCTTGCGCTTACCACTCGCTTGAGGGATGTGCGCCGAATCCTTGGTATCCTGCTTCGTTGCTATATAATATTTATAAAACAATAGCAAGAGTGAGCGATAGCTCAGCAAGGTAATAAAAGTATGGCATAATCCTGCCTTTAACTCAACCCAGAATAAAGCGGGTATAAGACAATAATTTGTCAAAATATCTCGATACTGAAATTATTTCCTTATCGGAATGTATTCCAAAAACAGTACCATTGTTGTATTTCAAATATCATTTTCATAATATTTCTGCAAACTTTTACTATATTATGAACAAAGTTCTAGTATAATATAAAAGATGAGGTTTCAAAGTAAACCAATATAACCTTTCCGAAAAATATCTGCTATGTAAGTAGAATATCAACATATAACTTAAAAGGTGAAGTTATAAGGTGATTCATTATAAACAACTCCATTACCATAACTCATGTTATGTAACGTATCCACAGAGTCATATGATATAAAAGATGAAGTTACGAGGAAAATTTCATATAATGTTCCGTAACCCAAAATCCACTTATGCATATATAATCTGAGTAAGGTTTTATCAGAGTCATAACTCATAAAATAAAAGATGAAGTTGCAAGGATTTATTGTACTTCATCTTTGAACACTTTTCAACCCCCTGCCAACATGATCAGTTCGTCTCCCCAATACATGTTGCAGGAATATCCAAAATTGGATGATGAACCAATACTGGAGTAATCACCGCGCCAGTTGTCCCAACCTCACTATGATCAGTAGCAGGTCGTACAACTAAAAATGGTTTCTACATGTAGATGGAAGAACACGACAACCTGACATTGTCTACCGCCTTTCTGGATCTCCCGACCCATTTGGGGCAATAAAAATGGACGGGTCGGCGCAACTCGACCTCTTATACCGCTCCTAGTTCGGATGAAATCCATGACTCTGAAACGTAAAAATCGTCCTCCTTTCCCCAAGTGTAATACTTGTTGATACGACTCCACTAAGTAGTTATATCTAGGTTGGAAAGGAAGATTCTCCAATATTTCCCAAGCTATTGCTTGTTAATGGATATCGACTTGTTCCATCAATTTACCCCTCGATCGTTGAGGTGGTAACACAACATTTGACTTACAGCAATTAAATTGCTCCGAGAAAATATCTGTCCCCTGACAGTTTTGAGTTGAGAGTTTAAAATGAGTAGCAGTCACTTAAATCAGGTTTCCCATATTTTTGGTAGTTGAGCGAGTATGTAAATCCTCTTAAAAGATAGATTTAAATGGAAAAACAGTGTTTGGGAACCTCCCCTTGATTTAAAATAATTAATAATACAACTTAGAATATCCTTCATAGGTATTGAAGGTCGAGGATAAACTTTAAATAATATAACTCATTTTAAAAATGTGTTAAAAGTATTTAATAAATAATCAAATAATATTTATTAAACAAATGAACTTTAAATGAATATTCAAAAATAATATTCATTAAATACATAGTGATTAAATGAATATTCAAAATAATAATCATTAAATAAATAAACCTTGAATGAATATTCAAAATAATATTCATTAAATAAATAATAATTAAATGAATATTCAAAATAATAATCATTAAATAAATAAACCTTGAATGAATATTCAAAATAATATTCATTAAATAAATAATGATTAAATGAATATTCAAAATAATATTCATTAAATAAATAATGATTAAATGAATATTCAAAATAATATTCATTAAATAAATAAGCCTTAAATGAATATTCAAAAATAATATTCATTAAATAAATAATCATCGAATAACAGTTACCCGATATTTTTATTGGAAAAATAATCTTTAACATATACATAAAATATAACTATTTCCGGCCTAAAGAATAAAAATCATACGCCCTTTACCTAGGGCATTTATAAAAACCTGGCTTCTAACTAATATACCATATCTAGCTTAGAAGCCCATAATCAAATCATAACCTCGAGTATCACTATATATAGCCGTTCGAAGACAAACATGCAATTTATATATCGCAATGTACTTGGGAATAAAACATGCATACCTCGCATTTGCATATCATATATGAAAGCAATTTATTATCACAACAACAGTAAGCATAGGTTTCGAAAACTTTCCTGATGCTCGAGAAGTGGTAGGGGTTCGCGACGATGTCGGACAATCTAGGCAAAGTCAAAGAAAACGCACGATTAATCCCCTAATTAATCCACTTATAACTTAATGCTTAAACACGTAAGCGAATCACAATCATAGCACTTAATGGCTTAATCTAGCCTCGTACTAGGTCCATGCTACTCGTCAAATACTTAAGTCGTAAGTTTGGTTCGAAATCGATCCTCAAATTCAAGTTATACTTAACCATTTATAACATTGGTTTCTAAGTCGGGTTCTTAGTGGTTTTCACTTGCGCAACCTCTGCTGTCGCATTTTTATAAAATCGAAAAATAATCTTTTGGACTCGAAACCTTCGCACACCTCTTTCCAACTGACCTTAGCACTTTACCACGAAATCTCATATTTTATAATCACTTGTAAGGGTCTCAAACACAGTCATGAAGTTGATGTGTTTCTGCAATTTCATTTCTCGAACAACTTTTACTAAAACGACCATAACTCAAAAACCGTAAACTCTTTTGACATGATTCTTGCGGCAAAACAAACTAGACAACAATATCTACACAATCATATGAAGTGATTACTCTTTAGACACAGTTATGGTCTCGGGTGGCTACTGTCAAGGCAGTACAAAAAAAATGGGCATTACGACGGCTCTAAATCGAGCATTTCCATTTTACGAACACTCCAAACCAATCACTACGACATACCATACATCCTTAACACCAAGAAACAACCATCATACACCTCTAATATCAGTGGCGAGGCTCAAATCCAACACCCATCATTTTACACATTAAACAAAGCCAAATAATCACTAAATCACTTAATCATGATCTTAACTTTACATGAACATCAAAACCACTTCAAAACTCATATAAAACTCAAAGGTGGGTTAGGGTTTTACCTTCTTGGAAGCTCTAGCAACACTACCAAGTGTTTACAAACACTTAACAAGCCTTAGATAGTCCTCATATAGCTTAAACCTTAAGAACAAAACAAGAAAACAATTTAGCAATCTCGGAGTTACTATTCAGCCCCAACTTTGAGCATGGATTTGGCTAAGCTATACTACTTGGATTTCCATGAAATTTTGAAGGAACCTTACCCATGGAGTGGAGAAGCTACGGTAACAATTTGGTGATTTATGGATGGATAGAAGTGGAGATATGAATTTTTCTTTGAGTTGTGCTCTTGTTTGGCAGATGGGAGAGCTTTGGCTCATCTTACTTTTGTTTTGTTTTTCAACTTGGATGCATCTTTTCTTTTGTGTTTTTAACCACCCATTGGTCCACTTGTGTCTCTCTCATTAGTCCAAGTGTTCGACTCTCATCAAACAACTCCCTTTTTGCCAATGTTGCAAATACACCATTAGCTTTTTGATTGAAGTTCATGCATGACACCTTGGTTTTTATTCTTCCACCAATTGGATCGTCTTGGTGTCCTTTTAATAAAATCAATACGTTACAGCTTATATGTTGCATTTTATTACTCCACTGTGGCACAATCCCTTAAATCAATATTAACTCCAACATCCCTTATCTATTCCCTCTTTATTCCTTGTTCTTAGAAAATGTTCTCGCGTTTCTTCGAATATTCTCAATCTCTTTTTTTTATAGAGTTCCTTAACTCTTGGTTAGCTTCCTTTTTATTTAAATCCTTGAATCCACTTGATATAATTCTCTTGATGATCGTGTAGGATATTTAATCTTGTCATAATTTCAATCCTTAATCCATGATTCGTTTGCTTAATCGCTTAATCTCGTTATAAAGTATCAGCGGTTTTCGTTCTAAATTCTCAAATTAAATATAATAAAATTCCAAAATATTAAATCCTCAAATCCTAAAATTTAATATCTCATTTCTTGATTATAATAATATATAATTCACTGCCCGGTCAAATACTACACCAAAATGAAATTTGGAATTTCTGAATTCCGATCGTCTTTGCATACCCTTATTTACTCCGTAGATCACTAATATGACTTCGGAATATCCACACTACGTCTCGTACATAGGTGGCATGAATTTTTTTTCTTAATCCTCAAAATCACTATTCATCCACCAAATTCACTATTCACTGATGCACTTAATCATAATAAGAAAATTTTTAATTTTACCAAAAATTCGGGTTATTACAGGTTAACTGTGTCAGGAAGGACCACCTACTTTTCGGAGTCTTTCCCGTTTCTGTAGCTACTTGTCTCTTATCTTTCTCTCCAAGTTTAGCTGTAGATTTGCCATCTGTTCTTTGGACCACCTTGCCAGAACAAATGCTTCAGTATTTGTCTCCTTTGATTCTTGGTTCTGTACCTTGATTTGTCTTGTTATAAACGGCTAAGTGTTGATATCGTGAACTCCACTTCATTCCTGACTTCGCGATGTACCTTGTGAAGACTATGCGACATAGGTCATTTGAGGACTATGCGACATAAGCCATTTGATGACTATGCGACATAGGTCATTTGAGGACTATGCGACATAAGCCATTTGATGACTATGCGACATAGGTCATTTGATGACTATGCGACATAAGTCATTTGAGGACTATGCGACATAAGTCATTTGAGGACTATGCGACATAAGTCATTTGATGACTATGCGACATAAGTCATTAAAGGACTTCACGATATAGGCATCTTTGACTTTGCTGACTTCAACACTTCACGACATGAGTCTTGAGGACTTCACGACATAGTACAAAATTGACTATGCGATATAGCACTTCACGACATGGATATTGGTGACTTCACGACATAGCTTTCTTCTAACTTTGCTATCTAACGCCTTAGACAAATTTCTGCAACTTATTTCTTCAGGGCCTTATTCATCTTTATCCTGCTGCATGAACACTTCTGAACTTCTACCAGGACAATTATTCAATGGATTCAATGGCCTATATACAATCTAGATGCAAGAAACTTTACTAAGCTCATTATAATTCTGAGCATACATGATCAAGCTAATGTTCATGAGAACAAGACAAGTACATTGAGAGACCTATACTATATTGACAAATATTAAAATTGTTGGACCAAACAAGACTCATTGGGAAAATAGTTCCTTTAGTGGTGAGTGCACAGTTCCACAATTCTTAGATAAAGGCATTCCGCAAAGTCTCGAGTTCCCCACATAAGAATTGTTGTCAAATGTCTCAAATTGTAAGCCTTGTGGTATCCGACGACTCAGGAGGTTGTTAGACACATGGAAGAATGCAAGGAAATTAAGCTGTGATGCTAATTGCTGAGGGATGACTCCTGAGAGCTGGTTCTGTTAAAGGTCCAGTGATTCCAGCTGCTTAAGATTTGCTAAGGATTGAGGAATGGGACTTGGGAGCTTATTGTTTGAAAGGTTGAGCGATTGAAGCGGCTCCAGGCTCCTTTTTGAATAAATTGAGGGAGAAGACGAGGCGAGGATTTGTTTATTATTAATGCTCAACTTCAAATAATATATAATTAAGAATTAGATCTCCTTTTTTCTATGACATTTGACCTTCTTATTTTAATTAATAAAATTCTCAAAGAAAGCATGGTAAAAACATGTTCTATCTGGTCCGTTTTCTCATGTATTTTAGATTAAAATAAGTTAATCATAAATTTATAATCATTATTATGTTTAACGTACATGATAATACACATTTAGTAGATAGTCAATATATGTATCTATAACACTTATGGATAGTCAATATATGTATCTATAACACTTATGCCTTGATGATTTGAAATTCTTGAATTTTGGAATTTTATTAGTTGATTTAGATTTAGATTTGTTTCTTGAGAGATCAATAGCGGTGTAAACATTTGAAATCTTCTCATACTTTGTCTGTACACCTTTGTTGGTATATTTATGGAGCCCTTTGGATTTGGGATACTCCACTGCTGAGTCTGGGTTTTAAATGTTACATCTATGTTTATATATAGTTCCACTTTTGGATGCGATATCTTCATTGAATTCCAGATCTGGATATACTCCGCAGGTAACTCACCAGTTAGAAAGTTGTAAGAGAGATCAATTATGCGCAACACTGGGAATTCCAAAGGACTTTCAGGACTTCCCATTTCACCATGAAATTTGTTGGAGTGCAGAAGTAGAACTTGCAGCTGTGGCAGTGTCCCCAACCAGTTGAGAAAAGGTTGGTCTTTCTGATTATCTGATACATCCAAATCTTTAAGCATTTCACAATTTGATTAGATATAAGCTTGATTGCATGGCATAGATGGTCCACCAACCACAACTCTTGTATCTAATCCAGAAATAATTCTTAAACCATAATTGTATTGTTTAATTTTGATCCGGATCAAAACATCACAGACTATTCTTCATCACACTTGATTAGAAGTAACGTATATAATCCATGCCATTTTTTGGTGATTTTTTTAATCAAACTTCTATTCAACATAAGCAATAAAAATTGGAAATATAGTTGAATTTTAGATCTGGATGACCTTTTTATATCTGTATAATTTGATACATTTCTCCATTTTTCAGGGAAGATGAGTGAAATTCTACATTTTCAGGTTGGTCAGTGCGATAACCAGATTGGATCGAAGTTCTGGGAGGGTGTGTGTGATGAACATGGTATTGATCCAACTGGAAAGTATGTTGGGAATTCAGATTTGCAATTGGAAAACGTGATTGTGTACTATAATAAAGCTTCTTGTGGAAGGTTTGGTCCACGTGCTGTTCTCATGGATCTGGAGCCTGACACTATGGACAATGTTAGAACTGGTCCCTATGGTCAGATCTTCCACCCTGACAACTTTTTATTTGGCCAATCTGGTACTGGTAATAATTGGGCCAAAGGACATTCACCGAGGGTGCAGAACTAATTGATTCAGTTCTAGACATTGTGAGAAAGGAAGCTGAGAACTATGACTACCTGCAAGGTAAGTTTTTGGTCCAACAATTTTAAGTACTGTAGTTTTGTGTATACTCTCTAAGTAAAGTATTCTACAATAATTAATTTCTATAGTTTGATGGAAGAGTGGTGCAAATATTAACATGTTCTGTATAATGAAAATTTGGATGTATGATATTTTTGGGAACTGAATGAGTGTAGTATTAAGTTCTAAAATAAGCTTGGTTTTTTTTTTGTTACACTGGTTTCAGAGAATATTTAGGTATGTTACCTTATAATGCAGACATCATTTTCCAAGTTTTTCTAGCCTAACATTCTCAAGATAATAGTTTTGCAGACTGGTGATATCATGAGGTTAACAGCAGCTGCGACAACGGGTATGCAATTTCTATGTTTTGTGGAAATTATGTTTGTACTTGTCATGTGGCTGAAGGTGTATAAATTTTTTTTATCCTTGATATAATTTTAAACAAACCATTTCTTTATAATATAGTATACAACGATAATTGCATTAGCAATTTTAATGGTTACTTTTCAGTGTGGTAATAAGATTAAATTCATGCAATTGTTATTAATTTTTTAAGTCAAGAGGATTTTCTTGGTATTTACAGTCTAGAATTACTTGCCAGAGGTTGTGAGCTCCTCAAGCGCACACGTAAAGGTACATAATATCTATGTCTCTGAGGTTATTGTTGTTTTTTAAAAACCGCTGGATTTTCTGATTATTTTTTGGAAAGATGTGATATTGCTTAGTTCAAGTAGTATTAATTTTTAGGTGATTATTATAAAATGTAGTGTTAAATTTTTGTCGTCTCATCTGTGTATAAATATGAAATAATTGAAGGCGACAAATACAGACTTAGCAGCAACCACCAATAATATATTGGACAACAATAGTAATATTTATAAAAATGTCTTAATTAACTTTGTTGTATCTTGGATACAAATCATGTTAGGTCCTGATAAGTTTGTAGAAGGGGGGTTGAATACAAACTATACCGTTTTATCGAAATTTGTCCTTTAAATAATTTAACAATTAAGAACAAATTAATGCGGAATATAAATGAAACAACATTCAAGTTAAATATAACTTATATTAAACTTGAAGGGTGTTGCAAATACAATACGGATTACAAAGTATTTATCTCAAACAAGACATGAACTTTTCTAATATTTGTAATAAAAAGATTGAATGCTAAAAGCAAGTTCGAGATAAATTCTAGGGATATAAATCCGCTAGATAATCAAAGCAATACAAGTAATCAACTTCTAGTGGTTTGGATTTAACAATACAAACTAGAATTAATTGCTTGAGAAGAAATGAGATCAAAAGCTTTTGTTCTTCTTTCGGAGAGAAACTGTCTGTAAGATATGATAATCAACTCCTTTACTTTCTGTCAAGCTCCAGGTTAATATACAACTCCATTTTCCTTGTATGACCTGTTAATTAAATCAAAATGACTTAATTAAAGAAATCAATACACTTGTATGACCTAGGAATTGAGCTCGGTAGAACCATGCTCCTTCAATAGAACCTGCAGAAAGTGTTCGGTATGACCTCAAGTATTTCTGCCAACCTTTTTCGGTAGAACCTGAAAAGCAACTTGTATGACCTAGCACACAGAACCTGTATGACCTGAAAGGAGTCGGTAGAACCTGGGATCTTTACAGACCAGGTCATACCGATTTTTCTGAAGGTCATACAAGTTTAATTAGAAAATCCTTTTAATTTATTTAGTTAGAATAAATTAAAGATTAAATTAATTCTTTTATAGAATTAAGTTAATAAATAATTTAGCCAACTAAATTAGTTAATCTAATAAATAAATTAATTCTAATAGAATTAAATTATAAATTAAATTAACTTAACATGAAAGGAATTTAATCTAAAAACCAAGTTTCCTCTATCTCCTGAAAACCACTGAATGTAGATGATTTAATTCCACTGATTGACGTCGTCATTCGATGCACTGTCTGGTTCATGAATAACTGACATCAAATGAAAGTTCTTCATCTTTAAAACATTTAAAGCTGTGGCTTCTTTTCTTTAGCTCTGATTAAACTCTGTATCCTGTACTTCTTCTGTCACCAACTGGAAATCTCTGTCACTGTAGTAAATCCACTTCCTTGAATACTTCACTGAGGCTTGAACAATAAATTGAACTTCTTTCAATGTAGAATAACTTCAAGTCTGTAGATGACTTTAATTATCCATTCTCTTGACAGATAAAACTCTCTGAGATTCCTGTGACATATTAACTTATTATTTACTTATTACATACTTGTTTAAATTAAGTTGTTTCCTCGGAATATTAATAGGCCTAAACATATGCCTTTCAATCTCCCCCTATTTGTTTGTTAGAGAATAACAATCAAATACCTAGAGGATAACTCAACTAACTTAAACAAGAAATAGAAATGACTTTTAAGAGCCAAGTAAATAACAAGAAAAGTTCTGGTTTATATATAACATTTCCAGATTCAAACATACAAGATAAATACAAGATAGTCGTTCCTCTAGCCTGAACAAGTGATAACATAGATTCTATCTTGATCTACCTAAGCATAACAAAGATGTATACATTTTAAAAACTTATGCTTCCTTCACTGATTTCTCCTTCTTCTTCTTCACTTTCTTCAACTTCTTCTAGCTTTTCCAACAATTCTTCATCAAGAACTTGATCTGATTCAGAATCAAAACTTGATGGCATGATTAGTTGAGGAGTTACTTTCTTGAGTCTGTTCTTGAGTTGAGAATATCTCCTGATTTTGTGCTCACAGTACTCCTTGATGATGTCAGCAAACTCAATCTTCTTTTCAGAAGCAAAACCAGAAGTCCTTAGCAGATGTTCAGTGTGTACTAATCTTGTGGCAGTAACAGAAGCTAAGGATACTGGATCTAGTCCTACAGTCTGAACAAAAGTGCCTTGGTAGAATTTAACTTCAAGTGGCACATCTATAGTTTGAGGACTGTTTCTGCTGGCATACTCCCTTTGCCTTTCATTCAGAAGAACATTGAGATGAGAAGTTTCAAGTGTCTTGCAAATCAACACCCAGAGTTCTGATACAGTTCTTCTCACCAGAAGGTCAAATGAAACAATGAATGACCCTACATTCTGACAAGAGACAAAGATTTGGCGTTCTTCTAACACTCTACTATAACCAATACCTACCCTGGTAATCTCTTTCTTCAAAGCCTTGATGTACATGTTATTATCAGGGTTAGCACTGCTAAAGGATTTCAATACCTTTAAGAATTGAACATCATTGTTAGAAGACTTCTGGGGCTTTGCAAATAACTCTCTTGCATGATCCCATCTCTCTCCAATCTTCAACTTGATATCCATCCTCCTATCCTTGACTTGAAGACTATGAAGACTTTGTTTGACTTCATGCTCAGCCTTTTGAACTTTAAGCTTCTGGGAGATGATATCAGCTACTCTAACATTCTCCTCTTTTCTCCTCCTTATTTCTGCCCTTTCCTTGAGAATCTCCCTTTCAAAGGCAGGATCTGGATTGTACAAATCATCTTGATCATCCCAGTCCTCCACATTCATTTCACCTTCTTCACCATCTGCTTGATCACTATCAGACTTTGTATATTCTTGCTCACCTTGAAAAACAAACTCATCATCAGGTAGAACTCCTTCTTGATCAACAACTTTTCCTTTCCCCTTATCCTTTACTCCTCCTTGACCTCCAGCAACTCCACCCTTATTCTCCCCCTTAGTTGAGGAATCCTCTACAGATTTATCTTTAGTAGACTTGGGATCCTCCTTCTTACTTCCTTCTCCTCCTGCTTCATCCTTGCCATCATTGTCCTCTTCATCATCATCACCCTCAAAGAATTTCTTCTGTTCAGCATTGGGTTGATGTGAGTTCTTGATCATGGTATACAGATGTTTCATGCCCTCGTTCAGATGTTGCATCCCTCCTTCAAGTTTGGCAAATCTCTCATCATTGAACCACTGATGTTCATCAACAGTCTCCTGAATTGAGTCTACCATAGTTGAAATAATAGGAATCTGCTTGACAGCCTCCCTGATCTCAGCATTGGTGATAAGTGGATTTCATATCCACTAGGATCGTCCTAAATTGGCTTAAATTGGTTGTTTTGTTCTCAAGTTTGTGGTGTTTGTGATATGTTTGGTGTTAGTAAATGCAAAGTTGAGTTGTCAGCAGAGATGTGGAGTTCTTGTGGTTTGCAAAAGTGTTTTGAGCATGTTTGTGAAGGTCAAGTGGTTGCGGAGCGAGAGAGCGCAAGGAAATTCGGATTTGTTGGGCTACCTGCACATAATTCACTGTTTGGGCCATATCTTGAGATCTAGAAGTCAGAATTGGACGATTTAACAGTCCACGCGAAGATAAAGGAATTCTGGACAGGGATCAAGCGCCCCCGCGCCCTTATACGCGCGCCCGCGCCCTAAACATACTGAAGAAGGCAATTTCTAGTCAGAAAAGGAAAGTTGCCAGAAGACCAGTCAGCCCTGCAGCTTATATAAACTATTGGTGGACGAATTTTGAGATATACATTGACATACAATCATACATATTCATCCACCATCGAGGAGAACAAGAAGACGGCTGATTACGAAGATCTACTTTTCATCTTTTCTTTGTATTCTTCTAATTAGGCGATACTTTGGATTCTCGTTTGTTCTTTCTTAACTCTAGTACTTTTATTCAGTATTCTAGACTTATTATTATCATGTTTTCATCAGAACCCACGATGATGAACGGTTCGGTTATGAAATAATCATTGTCGTGGGATTCTAACGGATTTATTTATGGATTTTAGTAGTTAATTGTTTTAAAGATGTGTGTGTGATGGCTAATTGATATCCTAGTTTGGTTGTGCTTATTCTTCTTGGATGCGTAGCTAACATCTAAGATTGTTTGTTAATCTCTATTGATTGCGAAAGTGGATATAGAGGTTTAGAACTTGCCATGCTAGCATAGGTTTATATATGTTTGTCATGCATGATTCGTAGGTGATATTAACCATCTTACCTGCCCTATGTAATCTGAATGGATAACTTGCTCGCTAAACCGTTATGTTTTCAAATCTTATAGACATATAGGGTCTAAGCATAATTGGTGTCTGCCCAACTTCTATCTCTTTTGTGGATGTTTGAGTGGTTTGGTATACGTATACTGAAAGGTAGCGTGTATTGATTTTGTGTTATCCGATTAGTTATCACAACTGTCACATGCATTGATTAAAGACAAAAGACTCTAGATGAAGTATTTAATGAAGTTAGAATCTCATGTTTTATTCTCATAAGTAATTAAACAGCAATCTCTTTAGTTAATTAAATTCTTGTTAAGTTGAATAGTTAATTTAGTTAATCAAAACACAAACTTGATACTTGTCTTAGCATTGAACAATAGCCATACATTGTTGCAAAAGTGCATAACTATAGTAACCAAAGCAGTCTCTGTGGTAACGAACTCTACTTTCATATATTACTTGTTGACCGCGTACGCTTGCGTGATTTTGTGTGAACAAGTTTTTGGCGCCGCTGCCGGGGACTCGGTGTTATATATATAGTTTATGTGCTTGTCATCAGTGGTCGTTAAAGTTCACTGACTCGGATTATTCTTTCATCAATTTTACTTTGTTTGGTGAGTTTCAGGTATTCTAGCGAGAGTGTATGCGAACACGTTCTCAATCTCGGAAAGAAGAACTTGAATTGAGTCTAGTTATGGGAGAACCAGTAGCAGAAACGAAGGCTTTGAAGGACTATTCTCAGCCAAAGATCAATGACATTCAATCTAGTATTGTCAGGCCGGCTATTGCGGCTAATACTTTTGAAATCAAGCCTGGCACGATTCAGATGGTACAGAACTCAGTTCAGTTTGGGGGTGCTCCAACGGAAGATCCTAATATGCATATTAGGGATTTCATCGAGATTTGCGACACCTTCAAGTTCAATGGAGTGTCAGAAGATGCTGTTAAGCTGAGACTTTTCCCATTCTCTCTGAGGGATAAGGCTAAAGGCTGGTTGCACTCTCTACCAGCAGGTTCTATTTCTACATGGGAGGATTTGGCTCAAAAGTTTCTCACTAAATTCTTTCCTATGGCTAAAACAGCTGCAATCAGGAATGCTCTTACTCAGTTTGCTCAGCATTCTGGAGAAACTTTATGTGAAGCTTGGGAGTGCTACAAGGAGATGCTTAGGAAGTGTCCTCATCATGGAATGCCTGATTGGATGGTGATCAATTGCTTCTATAATGGACTGGGAGGTCAATCTCGACCAATGCTTGATGCGGCATCAGGTGGAGCTTTGTGGGCTAAAAGCTACGATGGGGCTTATGAGCTAATTGAGATGATGGCTGCTAATGAATATCAGAATCCAAATCAGAGGTTATCACAAGGCAAGGTAGCAGGAGTTCTGGAAGTGGATGCAACTACGGCTATAACAGCACAGCTAAAGGCTCTTTGTATGAAGGTTGATTCTTTGACTAACTATGGAGTTCAGCAGGTGGCTAGTGTGTGTGAGCTATGTGCAGGTGCACACGACACGACCCAATGTGCCATATCTAGTGAATCGGCACAGTTTGTGAGCAATTTCCAGAGACCACAGTAGCCAGTGCCTAATGCCTATCATCCGAATAACAGGAACCATCCGAATTTCAGCTGGAGTAACAATCAAGGTGGCCAGCAACATCCACAACAGCCGTATCAGCAGTATCAAGGTCAGCAATATGGAGCTAAATCATTTAATTCTTCTGGTTTTCAGCAGCAGTATGCTCCAAGGCAACCGTATCAACCACCAGGTTTTCAACAACCGTCTCAAGGCAACGTTGGTCAATCATCTAATGAAAAGTCTGAATTGGAGGAACTGAGGATAATGTGCAAGAGCCAAGCTGTTTCCATCAAGACTCTGGAGTATCAAATCGGTCAGATTGCCAATGCCTTGTTGAATAGACCACAGGGAACTCTCCCTAGTGATACGGAAGCTAATCCTGGCAAAAGAGAGGTCAAGGAACATGTTAAAGTAGTTACCTTGCGATCTGGAAAGGTTACGGGTGACCAGAACTCAGAAAAAGAGCAAAACGAAGAAAGTTCAGGATTTCCAACAGAAGGTGGGCGCACCCGCGCCCTAGGGAGCGCGCCCGCGCCTGAGGTTCTGTCAGAGAATGAAGAAAAAGTGGAAAAAGCCAGTTTGGAGGGAAACGAAGCGGAAAAGCGTGACAATTCGACTGATAAATCTGTTCTGAAGCAGAATACAGAGATCAAGGAAGTCTATCCTCCTCCGCCATTCCCTAAACGACTTCAGAAGCAGAAGATGGACAAGTAGTTTGCTAAGTTTCTGGAGGTTTTCAAGAAGTTGCATATCAACATACCTTTTGCGGAAGCTCTAGAACAAATGCCGAGCTACGCAAAGTTCATGAAGGGTATTCTATCTCGGAAGTTGAAACTCGAGGAGTTGGAGACAGTGGCTCTGACAGAAGAATGTAGTGCTATCTTACAACAGAAGTTACCTCCAAAACTCAAGGATCCAGGGAGTTTCACCATACCATGCACTATCGGCAATCTATCTTTCAACAAGTGTTTGTGTGACTTGGGAGCTAGTATTAATCTGATGCCGTTGTCTGCCTTCATACAACTTGGGCTGCCTGAGCCTAAACCTACAAATATGTCCTTACAGCTGGCTGATCGGTCGATCACATATCCTAGAGGTATAGTAGAGGATGTCTTGGTTAAAGTGGATAAGCTCATCTTTCCTGCTGATTTTGTTATTCTGGATTTTGAGGAAGACAAGAAGATTCCTATTATCTTGGGAAGGCCGTTCTTAGCTACAGGCCGTACTTTGATCAATGTGCAGAAAGGGGAACTTACAATGAGGGTGCATGACCAGAATGTCACCTTTAGTGTGTTCAATGCAATGAAGTTTCCTACAGAGGAAGAAGAATGTTTTTCAGTGGACTTGGTTGAGTCTGCGGTGTACACGGAGATTGAGCAACCGCTGAAGTCAGATACAATGGAGAGAGTCTTGATAGGGGATTCTGATATCGTAGACGAAGAAAGAGTAGAGCAAATTCAGTTGTTGAATGCACCTCCGTGGAAAAGAAAAATTGATGCGCCATTCGAATCTCTTGGATTAGCAGAGCTGAACAATTCTCAGGAGTGACTTAAACCATCTATGGAAGAAGCTCCTACACTTGAACTCCAACCACTGCAGGATCAATTGAGGTATGGTAAAGTCTACAAGAGCAACAGGCTATATAAGGAGAAGGTTAAGGACTGGCGTGAAAGAGGGGTGGTGAAACATTCATTTGTGCCTGGTCAGCTAGTTCTGCGTTTCAAGTCTCGCTTCAGATTTTTTCCAGGAAAGCGTAAGTCGAGGTGGTCGGAGCCTATCACGGTTAAATCAGCATTTCCGCATGATGCAGTAGAGATTTTCCATAAGTTTCCGGACGAAGTGTTCAAGGTTAATGGTCAGTGGCTGAAGCATGCCGTTGGTAATACGGTGAACCGTGAGTCGACGTTCACCGCTCTTGCGACTGGATGAAAAAGGATTCACGTCAAGCTATTAACGTAAAACAAGCGCTTCGTGGGAGGCAACCCACGCAATTGTTATTGTATTGTTCTGTAAAAAAAAAAATCATGAACACTAGCAGAGCGCGCCCGCGCCTGGATGAGCGCGCCCGTGCAGGGTTACTGTTCACAGAAGCAAAAAAAAAAAAGACAAAAAAAAGTTTGTGTTGTTTCCCCCTAGGATCCATCTGGGATTCAGAGTGAAGTTGATAGGTCCTTTGGGTACTGCTTTCAGAGCTACTGGAGTTGACATCACTTGGCCTACTTTTGGAGTGGATTCTGTTTATCCACCACCGGATACACCACCCGAGGAGGGTGATTCTGCTGATGATTAGGTATTCTCTGCATCTTTCCTTGTTATTACCTTCAATGAGGACATTGAATATTGTAAGTTTGGGGGGTGGTAATTAGGGAAGGTTAGTGTGTGTGTCATATATGATTCATATTGCATTTGTAGTTAGTTCATTCATATCTTTACATGTTTTTGTCATATAGAGCATTTTGTTTGCATTAGTGTTTATATATATTATGTGAGTCCATTTAGTTGCATTTGCATAGCATGCATATTTCATGATCCCTTAGGACTTGACTATTTCTTGGTTGATGAGTCGATGTTGATTGGAGTGTGGTAGTGATGAATAGAGGGCTGATTAAGTTTCTATGAATTGACTTGCATGCCAGAAACAAATTAATTTCATAAGTCTCATTGGTTGCTTTTAGATTTGATCAGACCATGTTTTGTTTGGATGTTAGAATTTAACCACTTGCTTATATTTAGAATGTATTCTATTCTCTTGAAATTGAAGGAGCACTAAAGTATAAGTTTGAGGGAAACCAGGGATTTCATGCTAGTTGTCAATAAAGGCTAAGCGTCAAATGGATAGTAGCCGGCTCATTGAAAAGATGAGTAGTCTAGGGTGGGATGAGAGAAAGGCAAAGCGCACTCATTCCGAAATAAAAAAAAAAGTTGTTTTTATGCAGAGTTGATCAGGTTGAGCTCTTTAATACTCGAGCAATTAAGTTCTAGGGGACTTTGTGCCTAGTGACCTAAGATTTTTCCGGTCTAGGATCCACTAACCTAACGCTCGCTACATGGGTATTATTGTATAAGCCTTTTGGGGTCTCAACCATTGCACGGTCAAATAAGCATGTTTGTTGTGTATAGTATTGTGTGTCGTAATAAAGCATGAATTCCTGTCTAGCTCAAGCGGATTGTGAGGTGTCTTTAAGTGGTTTCTCGTGTCTAGAGTTCATTCTGTTTATAAGCTTGTGGTTGTTTTGGTGAATAATAGGATATGGTCTTGGTTTAGTTTGGGAGTATATTGATGAGCAATGCACACACGCACGTTTCTGTGTTTGTATGGTTAGTATAAGAGGATTTGGTCGAACTCTGTTTGAAAGATTGCATTCCTTGAGATATTGGCTTGTTGATTGGTTATGGTTAGTTTGAGGGGATCGTTTGAATTTTCATATTAGTTACATTCATGCATTGCATTATAGTTAGTAGAGTCTGTTTATGCTTGAGGACACGCATCGATTTAAGTTTGGGGGTGTGATAAGTGGATTTCATATCCACTAGGATCGTCCTAAATTGGCTTAAATTGGTTGTTTTGTTCTCAAGTTTGTGGTGTTTGTGATATGTTTGGTGTTAGTAAATGCAGAGTTGAGTTGTCAGCAGAGATGTGGAGTTCTTGTGGTTTGCATAAGTGTTTTGAGCATGTTTGTGAAGGTCAAGTGGTTGCGGAGCGAGAGAGCGCAAGGAAATTCGGATTTGTTGGGCTACTTGCACATAATTCACTGTTTGGGCCATATCTTGAGATCTAGAAGTCAGAATTGGACGATTTAACAGTCCACGCGAAGATAAAGGAATTCTGGACAGGGATCAAGCGCCCCCGCGCCCTTATACGCGCGCCCGCGCCCTAAACATACTGAAGAAGGCAATTTCTAGTCAGAAAAGGAAAGTTGCCAGAAGACCAGTCAGCCCTGCAGCTTATATAAACTATTGGTGGACGAATTTTGAGATATACATTGACATACAATCATATATATTCGTCCACCATCGAGGAGAACAAGAAGACGGCTGATTACGAAGATCTACTTTTCATCTTTTCTTTGTATTCTTCTAATTAGGCGATACTTTGGATTCTCGTTTGTTCTTTCTTAACTCTAGTACTTTTATTCAGTATTCTAGACTTATTATTATCATGTTTTCATCAGAACCCACGATGATGAACGGTTCGGTTATGAAATAATCATTGTCGTGGGATTCTAACGGATTTATTTATGGATTTTAGTAGTTAATTGTTTTAAAGATGTGTGTGTGATGGCTAATTGATATTCTAGTTTGGTTGTGCTTATTCTTCTTGGATGCGTAGCTAACATCTAAGATTGTTTGTTAATCTCTATTGATTGCGAAAGTGGATATAGAGGTTTAGAACTTGCCATGCTAGCATAGGTTTATGTATGTTTGTCATGCATGATTCGTAGGTGATATTAACCATCTTACCTGCCCTATGTAATCTGAATGGATAACTTGCTCGTTAAACCGTTATGTTTTCAAATCTTATAGACATATAGGGTCTAAGCATAATTGGTGTCTGCCCAACTTCTATCTCTTTTTTAGATGTTTGAGTGGTTTGGTATACGTATACTGAAAGGTAGCATGTACTGATTTCGTGTTATCCGATTAGTTATCACAACTGTCACATGCATTGATTAAAGACAAAAGACTCTAGATGAAGTATTTAATGAAGTTAGAATCCCATGTTTTATTCTCATAAGTAATTAAACAGCAATCTCTTTAGTTAATTAAATTCTTGTTAAGTTGAATAGTTAATTTAGTTAATCAAAACACAAACTTGATACTTGTCTTAGCATTGAACAATAGCCATACATTGTTGCATAAGTGCATAACTATAGTAACCAAAGCAGTCTCTGTGAGAACGAACTCTACTTTCATATATTACTTGTTGACCGCGTACGCTTGCGTGATTTTGTGTGAACAATTGGAAACTATCAGCTCTGACATATCTGAAGCCATCAATACCTGTGATTCTTGAACAGCATTCATTTTGGGGATCAATGTGACCTTCAATCCTTCTATCTCATCTCTAATATGACCCAGCTGATTAGTTACAAAGGTGGAAGAAGAAGACTGTTCAACCACTTGTGCCTTGAGAATTTCTTTTTCAACCTGGGCCTCTTGAAGTTGTTTCTGCAGACCAGCTATTTGAGCCAATAAAGAAGCAGTGTATGTGTCATTGTGTGCACTCATCTCAATTTCTCTCGATGGTGTTTCACTCACCTCACGTGCTTGTGTATCGCTCTGTGTTTGTCTCTCAGAACTAACCACTAGCTGTCTATCCATGTTTGGAGTTGAAGTACCTGCAGGAGAAATCACCATAGCCCCTTCTTGAGAGGTCACTGGTGGTGCAATGGGAGTTCGCGAATCCCAATCCATGGTAAAGTCCAAAAATTCATCCGAAATTGAAAACTGAATTGCTTTAGGGATGGACTTACCATGTTGCCCTTCACTTTCTCCAGTTAAAACTGCGAGTGAAGAATCCCTTAGGGGAGCCAGAGATGTTCCCTCTGGGAGGGGAGAAAATGGTTCTATTATAGTGGGCAAAGAACCAGATTTTCCCTCTGAAGCCTGTGAAGGCTCTTCTACCGTGACAATGGTAGGCACTGTTTCAACAAGCATTCATATGTGCTCTCCTCTCAGAGTGTCCTGTGCATGAGTCTCTACTATTGTTTCAGAAGTATTTGCTCCCATCGTGATTAATGGGAGAGTGCTTGACTCTGTACAGAATGCCATGGCCTGATGGCGAAATTCAATAGATTCATCCTGTTGAGAGGATGTCTCTAGTAACTGTTCATTGGCCTTTTGAGAATCCATATCCTTTTGGGAGGATACATACTGGCTTACAGATGCCTCAAGGAGTGTTCTTCTCTTCTTTAGTGGTGGAGGCAGAGCTGTGGGATCACTCACATTCATATCTACTTCAAGTTGTTCTCTCAATCTTGTTGTAACCGGTTGTTCTAGGGGAGCGGTCAATGGATTTGACTCTGTGTGTGGCTCTATGACCGGGGACAGAGGTTGTGGTTCTACAACCCCTTGATCAATCCTAAGAACCTCTTGGGTTAGTGGAGCAGATGAGAGAGGATATATTACCTGAAGTGCACTGGTGTTGGGAGGCGCCATTGAAGTTCCAGCTGACGAAGATCCAACCACTGGATGTTCAATAAACAATAGTGGTAACTGTGGTTGAAGAATATGTCGCAGATAAGATGGTGGAACTATCGGTCTCATTCCAGACTTAGGATTAGTGGACAAACTAGAGTATATAGCAGGATTAGTGTGTGCGGGGACTTGAAAAGGAGTGTTTTGGAAAAATGTTTTATGTTCATCAGAAAGAACATGATTTAACACTAGAGATAAGAAACGAGAATAGAAGCATCTAAATTTCTTCCCAGTTTGAATGTCTCTAGGGTAATTGAAAATCCTCCTTATCAAGAGATCCCAGACAAGTGTCCCTATGTCCAATCTGACATTGAAAACAGCAGCATAGGCAATGTTTTGTAAAACAGAAGTGATGACTGGAAAGTTGTTCTTGGTAGAATTACTAAAAACTTTGGCTAGACAGTCAAAGAACAAATCCCACTCACAAGCTAGATTACCCTTATTCAGACGAGGAAGAAAAATATTCCCTTGGTAATTAATACTAGAGAAAAATTGAACTAACTCGTCATCAGTAGGGAATCCAACAAGATTATCATTTGGAAAATGAAGTACTTGACAAAAGATCTCCTTAGTTACTGCGTACTGATCATCAGAAATATTGAACGTGAAAGATTGCATATCATCAGCAACAACAGCAGTTAAGCATAATAGACGAAGGGGTTCAATCTTTAAATCAACAAAAGCAGTGATAACATAACTAACAATTGATTGTTCATTTAAAAATCGAATCCACGGCCTAAAACGTTCAACAGAACACTTAAGGGGATCACAATAGCCAATGTAATTATTAAAACGCTCAATAACAAACTCAGCAGCCATTGAAAAGAAATAATAGAATTTACTTAACCTGAAAGATTGAAAATCAGAAAGAATTATAAGATTAATTCGAAATAAATTTCAAATTAAACAAAAATTCTTAAGATTTTTAAAACAAAATCCACCAAATTAAATAAATTAAGCAAGAAGGAATAATATTAATCAGAAAAAAAATAAACACACCACTCAAGTAATTCACAAAAAAAATTGCAATAGTTCGTTTGTTCTAAGTAATTAAAACACAAACCAGAGCAATTTTAACTAAGTAAAAACTTGAGTTAGAAAGGAATGAGGAAAAGAACTTGAGGTCAACTGGTATTTATAGAGGAGGGTTCTACTGAGCTCGGTATGACCTATTGGCAGGTCATACCGAGAAAACACTACAGGTCATACCGAGCAAAACACCTCCAACCTAAGGTCATACCGAGAAAAAAAAACTGATAAAATAAATAAAATAACAAATAAAAAGAAAACTAGTATGACCAAAAGAGAGGTCATACCGAGTTCCAATATGACCCAGCAGATAGGTCATACCGAGCAAAACTAAATAAAAGATGAATAATTACAAAAATTAAATCAAAAATCAGTATGACCTTGAGATAGGTCATACCGAGACTCAAAATGACCTGTGGGCAGGTCATACCGAGTATACAAAACAGAAAATAATCAGAAAATAAACTAAAAAGAGAAATATTTTACAAGAAAAATGCAGAATATTTATAAAAATGCATGAAAAATAATTCAAGCCTAGAAAAATTCACAGAAAATTCCATAAATTCTAGAAAAATATGCAGAAAATTATAGAAATGCATTAAATTAAAATAAACTTGCAGAAATATTTAAACAACAATATTTACAATCTGAAAAACACCTAAATAATTCTAAATAAATATATTTTCAATAAAAATACATTTCTCCACTTAAAAAATATGAGAAAAATATTTTTAAAGAAAATAAAATATTCAGAGCTATTTAAATTTACAAGCATGTAATATTAAATGAGAATTGGCAGTAAATATCAGTTAGATGACAAGAGAAAATGAATTTATTGAAAGAACAAACATGACAGAGATAATGTTATTCACTAAGACTGTTTAACATACCCAATTTACCAACTAACTTGATAAATGTGGATTCGTCAACAGATTTAGTGAATATATCTGCAGTCTATTCTTCTGTGGGTACAAAGTGTAACTCCACAGTTCCATTCATGACATGATCTCTGATAAAATGATACCTGATATCAATGTGCTTCGTTCTCGAGTGTTGCTATGGCACTTGTATTATCACACAAAATAGGAATTTTGTCTAATGCAAAGCCATAGTCCTTTAATTGATTCCTTATCCATAAGATCTGATCACAATAGCTTCCAGCAGCAATATATTCAGCTTCTGCTGTTGAATTGGAAACTGTTTGCTGTTTCTTGCTATACCAGGAAATCAACCTACCTCCTAGGAATTGACAACTCCCAGAGGTACTCTTTCTATCCACAACACTACCTGCATAATCAGAATCTGTATATCCAACAAGATTAAAACCAGAATCTTTAGGGTACCAGATACCTAGATTAGGTGTACCCTTAAGATATCTCAAGATTCTTTTCACAGCAACGAGATGTAGATCTCTAGGGTCCGCTTGGAACCTTGCACACAAGCATGTAGCATACATAATATCTGGTCTACTAGCAGTAAGATAGAGTAAGGAGCCAATCATACCTCTGTAGCTTGTAACATCTACCTTGATAGAATTGTCAGAAGCTCCAAGTTTCATGGCTGTTGAAGATGGAGTCCTTGCTGATGATGAATCCTCCATGTGATACTTCTTGAGGAGTTCTTTGAGATACTTGGATTGACAAATAAATATACCATTTGACCTTTGACTTACTTGCAATCCAAGAAAGAACTTCAGCTCACCCATCATACTCATTTCAAACTTACTCTGCATAAGCTCAGCAAATCTCTTACAGAGATTATCATTAGTAGACCCAAATATGATGTCATCCACATAGACTTGGACTAATATCATATCACTTTTGTGTTTCTTTGAAAAAAGAGTTTTGTCTATGATACCTCTAACAAAACCATTTTCTAAAAGAAAACCAGAGAGAGTGTCATACCATTTTCTTGGGGCTTGTTTGAGACCATAGATAGCCTTGAAGAGAAAGTACATAAAGTCCAGCAGCTCCTGATTTTCAAAGCTAGGGGGCTGTTCCACATACACTTCTTCATCCAGCTCACCATTCAGGAATGCACTCTTAACATCCATTTGATAGACTTTAAAATTGGAATAAGCTGCAAATGCTAAGAACATCCTGATGGCCTCAAGTCTAGCCACTGGTGCATAGGTTTCATCATAATCAATGCCTTCAGCTTGAGAATACCCTTGTGCAACCAGTCTTGCCTTGTTCCTTGTAACAATGCCATCCTCATCTAGCTTGTTCCTGTATACCCATCTTGTACCAACTACCTTCTTGTTCTTTGGCCTGGGTACCAGCTTCCAGACTTGCTATTGTTCAAACTGATTGAGTTCATCTTGCATGGCAATCACCCAATCTGGATCAGTCAGTGCTTCCTCAGTTTTCTTTGGCTCCATTTCAGATAGAAATGCTGAATAATGACATTCATTCTGAGTTGCACTTCTAGTTTTAACTCCAACACCTGGATCACCAATGATCAGCTCAAAAGGATGAGCTCTATTCCATACAGTCTGTCTTGGAAGATTTGATCTTGCTGATTCACCTTGAAATTCACTTTGATGTTGTGAGTGACTAGATGATCCTTCATTTGCTCCCCCTGAGTTGTTGCTTGATTGCCTTGATGATTCTTCTCCAGTGTTGGTGGTATCTCCATTGTTACCAGTGTTTCTACCACCACCACCATGATCATTATCATCATTGTTATTATCATTACCAGCAATAACTTCAGGTGGGGCTACATCATCTGATTCTGAGTCTGGCAAGTTATCAAACTTCAGCTTCTCACATGAATCTTCTTTTTGGATATTAGGGAACTTAGTGTCATCAAAAGTAACATTGACACTTTCCTTTACTGTGTGACTACCAACCAAGTAGACTCTGTAAGATCTTCTGGAATAACCAACAAAAATAGCTTCTTGTGCCTTTGCATCAAACTTGCCACGTTTCACATTGTCATCTATAAGCACAAAGCATTTTGCTCCAAATACATGAAAGTACTTGACAGTTGGTTTCTTGTTGTTCATGATCTCATAAGGAGTCTTCATTAAGTCCTTGTTGATTAAAGTTCGATTCTGAGTATAACAAGCTGTATTCGCTACTTCAGCCCAAAAGTACGTTGGAAGTTTGGACTCACTTAACATAGTCCTAGCAGCTTCAATCAATGTACGATTCTTTCTTTCCACTACTCCATTTTGTTGAGGAGTTCTAGGGGCAGAATACTGTCTTGTTATTCCTTTATCAGCACAAAAGTCATTTAGAATGGCATTCTTGAATTCAGTACCATTATCTGACCTTATGGCTCTAACAGGGAATCTAGAATCCAGCTCAATCAACTTTATATGGTCAATCACCAGGTGTGGGGTCTCATCCTTGGAATGTAGGAATAAAACCCATGTATATTTTGAATAGTCATCAACAATCACAAGTGCATATTGTTTCTTTGACATGAACATCACATTAACTGGACCAAACAAATCCATGTGCAGTAGCTGAAGTGGTTCAGTTATTGATGATGTGTCAGTGCCCTTGTGAGAAGCTTTCTTTGACTTTCCTTTCTGACATGCCTCACACAGTCCTTCCTGTGTAAATTCCATCTGAGGCAAACCTCTAACCAATTCCCTCTTGACTAAAGAGTTCATGGTTTTGAAGTTAAGGTGAGACATCTTCTTGTGCCATAGCCAACTTTCATCTGATGAAGCTTTAGCATAAAAACAATTAACTTCATCCTTGGATCCAGAGTCCAAATCAGCTATGAACAAGTCACCTTTCCTTACTCCTTGAAGAGCAGGCTTTCCATTCTTCTTGTGAAGGATCTGACACTTCTCTCTTTCAAAGGAAACAGCATATCCTCTGTCACAGAAATGACTGATGCTGAGAAGATTGAACTTCAGACCTTCCACAAAGGTAACTACTAAGATTTCCGTACTTCAAACAGCCATATCCTTTCGTAATACCCTTGCTGTCATCTCCAAAGGTAACTACTGGGCCAGCTTTCTCAACCAAATCTGATAGCAGGGCTCTATCTCCGGTCATATGCCTTGAACTGCCACTGTCAAGAATCCACATAACATGATTTACCTGTTTAACTCCCTGCAATATCAGATTGATTAGTCCTTCCTCGGAACCCAAACTTGATTGGGTCCGGCATACTTAAAGAACTGGCCTTTGTCAGGCAAAACAACATTTTTAACTACAACTACTTCAACCTCTTTCACAAAAGAGCGTTTCCATTTATAGCCAGCCTTCACACATTTCTGAGTAGGCTTAGGGATAAATGAATCCACTCTAGTCTTAGGAGGACTAGTAGTCTTATCTTTAACATGCTTCTTATTATTAACATGTTGACGTGGAGCAGTCTTATTATCAGATACATGCTTACTATTAAAATAAGCATACATAACATTGAAAGCACAAGACATGCAATTAATCACACCACATGTTTTATGAGAAGAATTAACAGCAGGCATGTTAGTTCTACAGTTGTTTTGATCCAACTTATGGATATCTGATTTAGTCTTTTCAGTTGTAGCAACTTTGACTGGAATATCAGATCTACACTTTTTGGACTGTTCAACTTCCAAAGCAATATCTTCTTCACAAATCTCCTTAGCAATAATGATAGAGTATTCATTTAGAGGATCTGCCTCGAACTCCTTACAGAAGGGTGTTTTAATACCCTTAAGCACATATGGAACACCCCTTCCTTCAGTTTTGACTCTACAAGGGGAATTAATTCCAAGCAATCCAATGGCCTCATTATAATCATAACCTATACTGACATGATTACCCATAGCTTGTTTATTGAGAATCTCTTTAGCCGTCTTACAAGAGTTGTAATAGACATTTGCTTTTGTATTAAGCACATTATTCTTTTCTTTAAGAATGGTTTCCAGTTGAATATAACATTTAACCCTATTCTCAAGAAATGCAATGTTCTCAATAAGTTCATCCTGATTAACATGCACTAGTTTTAATTATTTTATTTCCTTTTCAAGATTTGTGTTTAAAAGAATTATTCTATCATTTTCAGTGCGTGCACAATCTAAGGTGCCACCAAGATGACGAATCATTTCAGTATCAGTAAACTTTACCTCTGACATGTATGCAGATGAAGTGCTTGCCTCTTTAGCCACTAAAGCAAGGTTCCCAATTTCACCTGCTTCTTCATCACTGTCAGTGTCATCCCAGCTCTTTCCTTCAGCAACATAGGCTTTCCCAATCTTGTTCTTCTTGCTAGAAGCAAATGTGTTTCTTGTCACTTGCTTTGGTTTTCTGCATTCAGTAGCAAAGTGACCCAACTCATTGCAATTGTAGCATCTGATTGTGCTCCTATCCACAGTTCCAGTTTTGTAGCCACCCCTTGTGCTACTTGAAGAGGAAGATCCACCTCTCTGAAATCTGGGCCTGAACTTAAGATTAGGATTCCTCTTGAATCTGAACTTCCCAAACTTCCTGACTATCAAAGCCAAATCACCATCCTCCAGCTGATCAAGTTCCTCTAAAGAATAGAAGTCACCACCAGATTGATCAATGGATGTTAATCCATATTCAGCATCAATAACATTCATGTTAGAACTGGAAGGTTGAACAGCCTTCACTTCCAGTTTCCGTGGGACTTCAGCAGCCAATGCAGTAGAAGTACTAACTATCCTCCCAGTTCCATATAACTCATCCTGTTGAATCTGCTCCAGCTCATAGGTCTTCAGAACACCATACAGTCTTTCCAAAGCAATCTCTCCCAGATCTCTTGCTTCTCTAATGGCAGATATTCTGTGCTCCAAATGAGGTGGAAGTGTAAGTAGGAACTTCTTGTTAATTTCCTTGATAGTGTAGTGCTTCACATTGAGATTCAGATCATTGATTAATTTGTTGTATCTCTCAAAAACCTCAGAGATACCTTCACCAGGGTTTGATCTGAAATGCTCATATTGAGAGGTGAGAATTTCCAGCTTATTCTCTCTAACTTCCTCTGTCCCCTCATTGATTATCTCTATAGTCTCCCAAATGTGTTTGGCAGTATCACAGTTTAGGACATGATTATGCATGATAGGATCAAGACAATCAACAAGGATCAACTGAAGACATGCATCCAAGGTAACATCCTCTTTTTATCAGGAGTGTAGTCCTTGGGATCCTTAGGGTACATCCTAGCAGCCCTAGTAACAACATCATTCTCCATTAGCTCTCCCTCAATAATCATAGGGAGTTTTGGTCCATTCTTCAGCACATCAAAGTATTTAGGATTAGCAACTTTAAGAAATAGAAGCATTTTCTTCTTCCACATTGAATAATGCTCCTTGCTGAACATGGGAATCTTTACTGTACCAACCTTCTGTGTAGTAGACATCTTTTGAGATTTTTAGGAATAATAAAAATTTCAGAGTTAAAAAAAAATCTCAAAACAATTGGATCTTTGATTTGTATGTCAATCAAAAGGCTCTGATGCCAATTGTTAGGTCCTGATAAGTTTGTAGAAGGGGGGTTGAATACAAACTATACCGTTTTATCGAAATTTGTCCTTTAAATAATTTAACAATTAAGAACAAATTAATGCGGAATATAAATGAAACAAGATTCAAGTTAAATATAACTTATATTAAACTTGAAGGGTGTTGCAAATACAATACGGATTACAAAGTATTTATCTCAAACAAATTAATACAAATTTAGAATAAATTCGACATGAACTTTTCTAATATTTGTAATAAAAAGATTGAATGCTAAAAGCAAGTTCGAGATAAATTCTAGGGATATAAATCCGCTAGATAATCAAAGCAATACAAGTAATCAACTTCTAGTGGTTTGGATTTAACAATACAAACTAGAATTAATTGCTTTAGAAGAAATGAGATCAAAAGCTTTTGTTCTTCTTTCGGAGAGAAACTGTCTGTAAGATATGATAATCAACTCCTTTACTTTCTGTCAAGCTCCAGGTTAATATACAACTCCATTTGCCTTGTATGACCTGTTAATTAAATCAAAATGACTTAATTAAAGAAATCAATACACTTGTATGACCTAGGAATTGAGCTCGGTAGAACCATGCTCCTTCAATAGAACCTGCAGAAAGTGTTCGATATGACCTCAAGTATTTCTGCCAACCTTTTTCGGTAGAACCTGAAAAGCAACTTGTATGACCTAGCACACAGAACCTGTATGACCTGAAAGGAGTCGGTAGAACCTGGGATCTTTACAGACCAGGTCATACAGAGTTTTCTGAATGTCATACAAGTTTAATTAGAAAATCCTTTTAATTTATTTAGTTAGAATAAATTAAAGATTAAATTAATTCTTTTATAGAATTAAGTTAATAAATAATTTAGCCAACTAAATTATTTAATCTAATAAATAAATTAATTCTAATAGAATTAAATTATAAATTAAATTAACTTAACATGAAAGGAATTTAATCTAAAAACCAAGTTTCCTCTATCTCCTAAAAACCACTGAATGTAGATGATTTAATTCCACTAATTGACGTCGTCATTCGATGCACTGTCTGGTTCATGAATAACTGACATCAAATGAAAGTTCTTCATCTTTAAAACATTTAAAGCTGTGGCTTCTTTTCTTTAGCTCTGATTAAACTCTGTATCCTGTACTTCTTCTGTCACCAACTGGAAATCTCTGTCAATGTAGTAAATCCACTTCCTTGAATACTTCACTGAGGCTTGAACAATAAATTGAACTTCTTTCAATGTAGAATAACTTCAAGTCTGTAGATGACTTTAATTCTCCATTCTCTTGACAGATAAAACTCTCTGAGATTCCTGTGACATATTAACTTATTATTTACTTATTACATACTTGTTTAAATTAAGTTGTTTCCTCGGAATATTAATAGGCCTAAACATATGCCTTTCAAATCAACTCTCAGGTACCTTCAGTTGTCTTAAAATTATTTCAAAACCAAAATAATAGTAAATATGTATCAAGATAAAATTGTTTTCTAGAGAACTTTGTTGTTTCTAGGATAAAAATCAAACACTGGTCAGCTGCACTCAACTGTCTTCTTATTTCTTTTTGATATACTTGTAGGGCTCCTCTTGTTGTTAGGTCCCGATAAGTTTGTAGAGGGGGGGGGGGGGAGTTGAATACAAATTATACCGTTTTATCGAATTTGTTCATTTTAGAATAACACAATTCAAGAACAAATTATGGCGGAATTAAATGAAACAAAATTCAAGTTAAATATAACCAATATTAAACTTTAAAGGTGTTACAAATTTTGTACTGATTACAAGATTGAATCTTAAACTAATTAAAATAAATCTAGAATAAATTCGACATGAATTTATCTATTTTTGTAATAAAAAGATATAACAATAAATGATAATTTGAGATACGTTCTTGGGATTAAAACCCGCTAGATAGTTAAAGCAGTACAAGTAAATGAATTCTAGTGGTTTAGATTTAACACTTTGATTTCTAGAAATGATTCACTAAATAAAATGTCCACGGCTGTGTTCTTGAGAAGTTCTTGACAGAAAGTATTTTCTTTTGATATAATGTTGATGATGCCACTAAACTGCTGTCTTGATCTTTTCTTTTGTACTAATCCACTTGACAAAACAATGATGCACGTGTATTGCTTTTTCACTTGGAATGACTATCCAAATAGTCATGAATGACTATTAAAAATAGTCTGGAATGACTATGCTCATTACTGGAATGACTATCGGAATTTACAAGAATTAATTTAGAATAAACTAAAATGAACTAGGATGACTATCGGGATGACTATCCCTTGCCTTCCGATGTAAAAAAAAAGGTGGTCTTTTCAGCCTTAAGCCTAGTTAAGATTACGACCTCGAAAAAATTAAATTGATAGGGTTTGTTTTAATATGTTAATTAATAATAACAGTAACTATTGTTTAGTTATTGATATATTGTTTGTAATCAATAATATGAATATTTAATTTAAATATGTTTTTTTATGGGACACGAACCTGAACCTTTAATAGAGTAACTTAAATCTAGAATATTTAATAGTGTTAAATCTAATGTTTATCATCTATTTACTCAAAATTCAACGATTATTGTTGTGTTTTGTGTTTTGTGTTTGAACCATTGAATCATGGCCCATATTTGCTTATTATATAGAAGTATAGATTTTCGTGCACGTATATTGTTTTTGCTTAGCATAACTCCTTGGTTCTCAGTTTTCTTTATTTTTTTATATTTATCGTTAATTTATATTGAACAAAAAAAATTATATATATTTAAAAATATTTTTAGAAATCTATTGAATATCTAGCTAGAAAATATCCTGACTTCGCGATGTCCCTTGTGAAGCTATGCGATATGACCTTTGAGGACTTTGCGACATAGGCCATTTGATGACTATGCGACATAGGTCATTTGAGGACTATGCGACATAAGCCATTTGATGACTATGCGACATAGGTCATTAGATGACTATGCGACATAAGTCATTTGAGGACTATGCGACATAAGTCATTTGAGGACTATGCGACATAAGTCATTTGAGGACTTCACGATCTAGGCATCTTTGACTTTGCTGACTTCAACACTTCACGACATGAGTCTTGAGGACTTCACGACATAGTACAAAATTGACTATGCGATATAGCACTTCACGACATGGATATTGGTGACTTCACGACATAGCTTTCTTCTGACTTTGCTATATAACGCCTTAGACAAATTTCTGCAACTTATTTCTTCAGGGCCTTATTCATCTCTATCCTGCTGCATGAACACTTCTGAACTTCTACCAGGACAATTATTCAATGGCCTGTATACAATCTAGATGCAAGAAACTTTACTAAGCTCATTATAATTCTGAGCATACATGGTCAAGCTAATGTTCATGAGAACAAGACAAGTACATTGAGAGACCTATACTATATCCCAGTGATAGAATTCACTAGGTCATGTAATGTGACATAGTCACATAGTGTAGGCTTGTTAATAGTGGTATTCAGACATGTCTTGAGCCTAACAATCTCCCCCAAATTGTGAGTAAGATCCTTAGGCACAATTTCATGTCTGATAACAAGCCTAACTAACATAAAAATAAATAGATATTAGGAGAATAAAATGATGCACAGAATTTAATAACAACTTGGAAACTTAAGCTTACAGAATTTCCTTTTGAGCTACATGGCTTCTGTTCCCAATTGTTTCTCTAACAGATCATCATAAATCTTCTTCTTCCTTATTTCTTCTCTTCTCTTCATGTCTATTATGGCTTCTTGAAGTTCTTCTCTTGCAAGTAGTTCTTCAATGAGAGGTGAGCCTTCTAAGTCATCAATTGCAGCTTTAAGGGCACTTTCCACATATGAGTCCAGAAACTCCATCCTTATCTTGCTTTTGCCACTATGTGAATTTTTGTATTCCACAACATAAGGATTTTGTTTTACCCTGCACAACCCTTTCTGCCTTAGCTCTTTAGCCCTCTCCTCCATCTCAGCCATCTCATTTTCTTTCTCCATCTTCTTTTCTTCATTCAGCTTCCTCAGGTTCTCCTCATAATTAGAATGCATTTTCAAGAACCTGGCAATATCTATCTTCCACAATCTCTCCTCCTTTTCTTCAAAATTCAAAAGAGCATTTATTCTTTCAAGTTCATATTGTGAGAAGTATTGCCAGCCTCCTTGCTTCATTTCTCTTTCTCTTCCATCAGTGTATTTGATCTCTAGATGATCTAGCTTCACCTTGACTTCAAAGATTCTTTGAGCCCTCAAAAATGCTAGGGCATCTTCATCATAGTCTTCATCCAGAGGAAGCACTTTGATCCCTACTACATTAGTGATTACCCCATTCTTCTTTGTTATCCTTTTCCTTCTGGCTACACTCTTGATCTTCAAATGCTTCACTTGAGGTAGCTTGTTGGATCAGGGAGAATTAGTCTTCAGTGCCACATCACTTGGAAGTAGCTTCATTCCTTTTCCTTTCATCCACTATAACACTCCACTAGCTGTGACTTTGTGGAAGTGTCTTCTTAATTTGTCCTTTGTGGCTTCAACTGTCTTCTGTGGCAAATCAGGTTCAGAAGTCTTGGATAAAGATTTTGGAGGATCATTACTAACAGTACCCACCCTAGACTTAAAGTCTTGTGTTGTGGTTAAGGCACTTCACGACATGGATATTGGTGACTTCACGACATAGCTTTCTTCTGACTTTGCTATATAATGCCTTAGACAAATTTCTACAACTTATTTCTTCAGGGCCTTATTCATCTCTATCCTACTGCATGAACACTTCTGAACTTCTACCAGGACAATTATTCAATGGCCTATATACAATCTAGATGCAAGAAACTTTACTAAGCACATTATAATTCTGAGCATACATGGTCAAGCTAATGTTCATGAGAACAAGACAAGTGCATTGAGAGACCTATACTATATCCCAGTGATAGAATTCACTAGGTCATGTAATGTGACATAGTCACATAGTGTAGGCTTGTTAATAGTGGTATTCAGACATGTCTTGAGCCTAACAATCTTCACATTTCACAGGAAACCCCAAATCCTTGATTTCCATTGTTTGTTCTGATTTATTAATTACCGGAAAAAGAAAGAGCCTTTAACGTTTCACAGATGTGAATTTTACAAGTCTACACAGAAATCAAGTGAAAATAACATGAACTCAAATTATCGTCATGATTAATTAAAATGATGTGCTGTGTTATAGCCGAAAATAACAACCTCGCCCTTGAGAGTGATTATCAAAGTGAAATGCTTTGTTTACTGGGCCTAGCCTAGGTTTGAAAGAAGCCTCGTCCATTACTGGGCCTAGCCTAGGTTTGTTTACTGGGTTAGGCTAATATTATAGATAATCTCGTCTTATGGAGAACCTAGGTTACATATGCAAAGTTTTTGCTGGTATAAATAGGGAATGTAGCCTTTGGACTCATCTAAAGGGCATAAAACTACCTTATTTATATTGATAACTTTGTCCATGTTTAGATGGTGAAGAACCTCGCCTTCCGAATGGTAACCTCGCCTTTTAAATAGTAACCTCGTCCTTGGAAGGATAGAGGTTCCTTATCTTTTATTTACTTTCATGGACAATTAACTTTATCCAGGTTGAGAATCTTCGCTTTGCTGGAAGGATCGAGAAGCCTCGCCCTTTTGAGATTCATGAGAGCCTATCTTTCCTTATTTTCTATGAATCAGGATAAGATTTGACTCCGACAAATCCGGGTCAATGACTTATCCGATAAGATTCGAGAAGATTGTAAGACCATGACAGCTCATAATGACGTATCAAATGCGGTGACCTCGGTCTTTTCGCTTTTAAAGAAGGAAACTCAGCCCATGGGTTACTTGCTCTCCAAGAACTATGTTTGGCTTGATCCCTATAAATAAGGGTACGTAGGCACATTGTATAGCACGATGCAAACTTGCGAACAAGAGGGAATTCAATATTTTATTTTAATTGCGACCTATTCTCACATACAATCTCAGCCATCCACAAATCATAAACCCTAATACCCACAACCTACGTTACGAATCATCATCGGTTACTACCACAATTCCAACAACCCTCCCCGAATTTGTTTTCACCAAATTCCTCCGTTAACAATTGGCGCTAGAAGGAGGGGATTGACATCTCTGGAGAAAGGATGTCGCAACATACCGAAGAACCAGTTGACGTAGGTAACGACATGAGGGAGGTTGAGATCCATACAACAGATCTACCTCCTCCACCACAAAGGCAATCAAATCTGAGAGAAGCTTTCACACCAAATCAGACAAACTCGGTTCCGCATCTAGGAGGAGATCCTCCCGTCCTGATGAGCAACACCGAGCTCTTGAGTCAAATCGCTCACATGGGAAACACGGTGAATAGAATGGCAGAACGTAAGGAGTCACTCGAAAGAGAAAGAAGATTATCAGAGCGGGCTCGTCGAAGCCCAGATAGACGACGTACCTCTATTAGAGACAGGCGTACCCCACGTAGCAACAGCCGACATTAGTATGCAACTGAAAGATTTCATCGCCCCGGGAAAGAACCTATCACTGACCGTAGAGGATCTTCAAGGAAGGATTCCCCTCCCGAGAGAGAAATCCACACAGTTGAGGAAACCCGTCAGAATCGAAGATTTCAAGCTGTAACCCCAAGGGAGTTAACCTATGAAGATAATCTCACCCCGTACGTGGAGTTTCCCCCTGATCGTCCTAGAAACCCCTCAAGACCGCCTACCCCAAGAAGTCAAGATCCGGGCGAACTGAGAATCGAACCTTATGGACGATGTTCTAGACCGGTTTCACCTGATGATCCACATAGAAGGATATAGATCTATCGAGGGAGATATGGAGGAGGGCGACGCTCTCCACCGTGGGTGAGGACAGACAATCAAGTGAGAGATCGTCCTAGGAATTCCCAATCTGATGACGATGTTGTGATACTAGACCCGTTTCAAACTACCCATAAGGGTGGACGTGCATATCAGGAAACCCAAGATTCCAGGTGACCTCGCCCTCAGGACGAACAAGCTTTTAATCAAAGGAGGGTAGGTGAGCGCGGACCCTCGCATGAAAGATTGGGGGAAGACAGAGATGTAATTTTGTTTCAGCAAAACCAAGGCGGACGTCACATTAATCGTGGGGGTGACCCGCGACAGCAGATGGAACCTACACCCCGAGAACCAAGCTATCAACAGAGGGAACCTACACCCCGAAGACCTATTCATCTCTGAGGGGAGGCTATACAACAGACAGAGCCTACACCTCAGCAAGGACAAAACCCTTACTTAGCAATGCCTAATCTCCAACAGGAACCTGCACCAAATGTGGAACTAGAAGGCGGAACTCAAACAATCCCAGGGTTCGAGGGTATCAATATGAATTCATTACGAAGGCTTATTGCCCAGTCAGAAGGTCAGGTAGGGGCGATACCTGATGCAGCACCTTCTCCTTTTTCTGCTGCTGTACGAGAGGCTCCTCTTCCACCGGCATTCAGAGGTACAGGAGATCTTCGCTTGAACGGAAGCACAGACCCTGCATAGTATATAGGTAGGTTTAATACAGAGATGGAACTCTATCAAGTGGAGGACTTAACGAAGTGTAGCCTCATTGCTTCAACCCTGAGAGGAAATGCTCACCAATGGTTTCAAAAGCTAGGACCTGCATCAATCACCTCCTGGGAACAAATGCGTAAGATGTTTTTAATTCAGTTTCAGTCTTCAATTCATTATGCTCCACCTGTTACAGCTCTGGCTAACATCAAACAACGAGATGGAGAGACTCTCCAAGAATACTTCAAACGTTTCAATGCAGAGGTTCCTATTGTTCGTGGGGCATCCGAAGAAACCATTAAGAACTTTTTGATTGCTGGGGTTCGCGTGGGAACTGATTTTTGGAAAAATCTGCAAAGAGAGTAAACCTCAACGTTGGCAGCCTTGTACCTACAGGCTGAGCCTTTCAAACGAGAGGAAGAGGCTTTGAAGAGGAGTGACTATGGAGATACACCTCGGCGGAATAAACGGAAAGAAAGATCTCCTAGTCCCAAAACAGAAAAAAAGAACGGTAGAGGAGATGTGAATCTAGTTGAGGATAGCGAGCCAACCCGTTTGAAGTCCCTTAGTCCGAAGGGGAACAAAGGAAGGTATAGATTCATCAGATCTCGATCACCTAGCCCCCAAGTTGTCCACCTCTCCCTCCGAATCGGCGAAAAAATCAGACTGTGCCCCGTAAGTATTACACTCCTCTCACATCATCGATTGATTATATCTATGAGATTACCAAGAGTCAAGGCCTATACAAGAAGCCCGCACCATTGTCAAGATCCGCTACGAAAGATAAAGGCAGGTATTGCGCATATCATGAGTCTCATGGGCACCACACCTATGCTTGCAGACAGCTGAAAAAAGAAATTGAAAATTTGATAAAGGAAGGAAAGCTTACTGACTGGGTAGTCAAAGAAGTGAAGAAATATAAAGAAGAGGTTCCAATTAAGGCAACCGAGGTTGTTGAAGGCTCCGCGGAAGGAAAAGAACTTGAGAAACCTGTGTTCGTAAGAGAGGAAAGCATACATACGATCTTTGGAGGACCTCATTTTGGGGGAGATGGGAGAAATGCCATGGAGAGGTACGTTCGGGAAGCTCAACATCCGCCTCTGACCAATGTGAATCATTTATCAGAAAGACCTCCTAAGTTATTTAAGGGAGAAGACATTCAGATAATTTTCTCTGAAGAAGATGCTAGATGGGTACATCATCCTCACAATGATGCTCTGGTAGTTAATGTCTGAATTGGGTCTAGGAATGTCCATTGTGTGTTCGTTGATACAGGAAGTTCAGTGAATATTCTCTAATATGAGATGTATAAGAAGATGGGGTTGCTGGATAAAGAGCTGACTCAGGGAACAACTCATATCTATGAATTTACAGGAGACTCCATTCGAGTGAAAGGAACAATTAGGTTACCACTGACCCTAGGGGAAGGTTCTCTCTCTACTACACAAGTTTTTGATTTTTTGGTCGTCGATCAACCGACGCACTATAATGCCTTGTTAGGACGACCATTTCTAAAAGAAATGCGGATTGTTACCTCAATTTATCATCTGTCCATGAAGTTCCCAACCCCGAATGGTGTAGGTTGCATTAAGGGATGTCAATACGATTCTCGTGACTGTTACAGTAGAATGATCAGGTCATCTCGCAAAGGAAGCAAAGGAGTAGGAGAGGATGCCGATATGCCTGACTTCGAGCAAGAAAATACGCAGGAAACTCAAGCATCTTTTAGACCCCCGTATGCTAGCACTAATATGGTTGACACAATCGAGTTTCCAGAGGAAGAAAGGCTTCAGGAATATGAAGTTTTGGCAAGAGATGGAACTCCAATTTTCTTTTTGGAAGCCCCACCATCTGTGGGTAGAACTGCTGACATGATAATGGCAGAAGAGGGTTTTCATGAAGACAAGACTCCTTTGAACCAGAAGCATGGGGTGCTGATGATTAAAGCTCCCCCACCAAATCCTTTCTACGAAGGAATTGTGGAAGAGGCTAGTGATGACGAAGCAGATCAGCGTAGTCTACGGGCAAAGAAAGGTAAAATGATCATGGAGGAAGAATCCCCTGCATAAGCCGGTAGATTCTAACGATCTTCCGGAGTACCACCCATTTGACATATGGAATTCGTCGTTGCTATGGGCGACACCGGTATCGAAGTCCTCTTACGATAGAACGCTTGCTTGAGATGATTGCGCCGAGTCGAATAGAACTCCCTGCGATTGCAAACGTTGATGGTTGAATTCTTAGCGACTATTATAAGTCGGCAATGACGTAAGTATCGAACACCTTAGGGTGCGTGGAAAAGAAAAGCTTTGGAATTGAACGATTATCCATTAGAGGAGCCGACATAAAAGGCATCCGTAGAGACCTTGGTAGTACCCTCCCCATTTGCAAATTATGTGGGGTACCTCCCCAATCTATGATCTATCTTGACCTCTCTCCAGGAAAGAATTCTGATAAAGGGTATATTCCCTCTTCGAAGTTATTTTATAACACTTGTGTTAAATCATATTTAATTGCAATTGTGTTAGAGGCTGTCACGATGCCTACTTTCGGGTTTTCGAAGCCCTGTCAAATGGTGTTATTCAAGCTTCCACTTTTCTTCAAATAATGAATAACCCTATGATGATACCTCGCCACTTGCTTGTTAAGTACCAGTATCTTTTTTGTTATTCTTTTCTTTGGAAACCGCACCTTTGGAATCTGTTCAATTTTAATCCAAGGTGTTCCTTTGAGAAATATTGTCGAAAGGCGATAATCATTAAATTGATCTCGAATTGCTTTCATACTTTTCAACTTCCACTGAGACGAACAACCCTATACTTATAGGGGCTACAAGGACTATATGTCTATGTGATAGAAGTTTGATGGGACGCCATCACTTGTGAGTTGTGAAATACAAGAAGGCTAATTACCTTTAGTAATGTCTCAATCGAGGCACACAACGTTGAGTTCTTATGATCATGTTGATCTCTCGGTAAATTTTCTTACCTCCAATAAGGTTACCTTAAAACTCATAACCTTATGATCACCAGTGTGTGACATTTTCCTTGATATGGGAGCTATCTTTTCAAGGCTCCATGATTTTGTTATCCTCATTGAATTCCAAGGGGAGGCCAACCAGGTCAAATAAGTCAAAATTCCCTGATAGGAATTAGATTCGCAACGAAATCGCCTATGACAGGAGCGAATCCTTAAGACGAATATAATATTTGTGACATATCAATGAAATTGGTTTATTCTCCCAAGGATATTATGATAATGGAAAGGGGGTCAATCGATATATGTGAAAGGAATAGCGATGTGCCGTGAACTCCAGTGACAACGGTGTTAGATAGATGCCCTATAGTGGAATTGAGATTTTGGAGGAGTTGTTTACGAATGGACACTACCTCTGGGTTAGCAAGATAAGTACTGGCGATGGAGTCAGAGGGAGCTGGTATTGTGACTTGGGAGAGGTGCAGCGTGTTGTTTTTAGAGAAATAATTTTCGGAAATATATGGAGACCCGGATAAAAATGAAAGTTAAAGAGTTAAAACAAGAAATCATGACTGTGACCGAGTATGAGGCCAAGTTTTTCCGAATTATATAGGTTTGTTCCGGAGTTTGTGAACACAGAATAAAAGAAATCCAGTAGGTTTCAACCAGGGCTACCTCCAACAAGCAGCCCACTGTCAGGACCTTTAAATAGCAGGTACCCTTCTATACTATTTAGACAGAGCTAATGTATCGTTGTATATCAAGAAGTTGCATGACAATTAAACCTTAAGGCCGAGCCGCTAAGGGAATAATTACAAGTAGAAATAGTCAATCGAGGGATTTTCCCATAAGACTGGTACATCCAGGTGGTGAACTAGAAATATGAGGTCGACACTTTTGATAGACCTGATTCCTTTCAAGTTGGGAGAAGTTGATATTATAATAAGGATGGGTTGGTTGACACCCAATGGAGCCCAGACTGATTGTAAGGGAGAGAGAGTAATAAATAAAGGATGGAGACAGATTCAGAGATTCTTGAATATAGTTCAGACTAATAAACTATTACGCCAGAGATACGAGGCTTAATTAGCTCTTATGGTTGACGCCAAGAAAAGAGACACCGAGTATAAAGGAAACTATAGTGGTTTTGGGAGGCTGTACAAGATCTTAATGCGCTACCAAATATCGATTGGGATGACATGAGAATGAATAACGAGTATTCAGGTTATAGTGCCACATCTCCTGTTAGCCTCAGTAGGAATGAAAGAGTTAGCGACTCAGTTACAAGAATTGCTGGGCAAGAATATGATAAGACCCAGTGTACCACCCACCGTGTGTTGTTGTAAGAGAGAAAAATGTTAGCACAAGATTATGCATCGAACCTCGAGAGTTGAATGAGTTCGACATGGAGAATAGGTACCCTTGTAAATGATTGTTTGATCAGCGGAAGAACGCTGTGTATTCCAAATTTATTTAAGAACTGGATATCACCAGTTGGAAGTTAAATCCGAGGATATACCCAAGACTGCGATTCGTACTAGGAATAGACACTTCGAATTTTCAGCGAGGTTATTTTGGGTTGACTAATGCACCCACAAATTTTTATGGAATGTAATGAATTGGCTTTGAGTTACCCGTGATAGTAGATAACATGAGATGGAGAAATGGCTAGAATTGACCTAGGATTATGACTGTGAGATACACTACTATCCAGGGAAGGCCAATGTGGTGGCTGATACCCTTAATTAAAATGAGACAGAGATGGATTCTGAATGATCGGGAATTAAAGGATGAGATTTTACACAAAACCCAAGTTAGTCCAACAAACTAGAAAGACAAAAGATTTCACCAACAAGCGGCTAGTGACAGCCAAGATAGACAGAGAAAGTATGCGGACTAAGCCCGCGAGTATAGAGAGAGTATTGCTATTGATAAGCTAAATGGCATGTTGATGAATGACAAACAAGTTTATGTTGGTGTATTTTCTGTACAAACAAGATAGAGAATATGAGGTTAGAGATTCGTGATGCTAAAAGATATCCTCGTGGAAGGAATTAATGAGATTTGGAAAGAAAGGGAAGTTGAGCCCGAGATTCATTGGGCCATCTGAGATTTTAAAACGCGTCAGGAAGGTGGTCTATGAGCCAGACTTACCCCCCAAACTTGTAGAATGGTCATAACGGGGTTGACGTGTCAATGCTACGTCTGTATACTATAGATGCCCGACATATGTTAGAGTACGAGCAGGTAGATATACAACCTGGTTTGACTTACAAAGAACAACCTGTGGAAATCACGGATAGAAAAGAGCAAGTGCTAAGAGACAAGGTTGCCAAGCCAGTGAGAGGTTTGTGGAAAATCAAGAAGTGGAAGAATCCACTTGGGAGTTAGAAAGTGCAATGGGAGAGAAGTACCCCCCAGTTATTCCTAAGCTGATTCCGGGACGGAATCCTTTTAAAGAGGGGAGACTGTAATAACCCGAATTTTTGGTAAAATTAAAACTTTTTTTTATTATGATTAAGTGCATCAGTGAATAGTGAATTTGGTGGATGAATAGTGATTTTGAGGGTTAAGAAAATTTTTCATGCCACCTATGTACGAGACGTAGTGTGGATATTCCGAAGTCATATTAGTGATCTACGAAGTAAATAAGTGTATGTAAAGATGATCGGAATTCAGAAAATCCAAACTTTATTGTTATGGAATATTTGACCGGGCAGTGAAGAGCAAATCGATGAGATCAAGAGAGTGATTTATTTAAATTGAGAATCCAAGGATTTTATATTTTATTATTTTATTAAAGTCGATTTAAGGATTCTATTGTTGGAGTGAATAGTGAATAGTTACTATTCACTGCGAGAATCACGTAGAGTTTTATTCGCTATTTTTAGGAAATATTTTCGAATCGTTTCAAGAGGAACAAAAACCAGGATGAATAGTAACATTGATGAATAGTTCTCCAAGGTGAATAGTTAATTTTATAGTCTCCGATCGATCCTATATTTCAGAGGAAGTTCAAGAATAATAAACGGTTACTAATCGCGTAGTCAGAAATCGCAAACGAAAACGAGAATCGAAAATCCGTTCGAAGGAGCAACCTTGGACGTATTATAACTTAGGAAATAAAGAATAAGATAAGTATTAGAATAAAAAGGGAAAGAAAGGAATTAGTGGAGGAAGTGTGTTAAAGAAGCTTGTAAGCTTAACCAAACTTGAGGGGCTAACTTGCATTTTGTTAAATCAAAATATCTACCATCACCACACTTCCACCACACATTACACACACAAAAGTAGCAGCCCCCCACCCCCATTTCTTGATGAAAAAAACGAATGGAAGAAGAAGAAGAAGATGGAATGATTGCTTGCTTGTTTCTCGTGTTCTACCACTCGAATCGAAGCCCTTTCCAAGCTCTTCGCATCTAAGGTAACATCTCCAACACCCACCATCTCTAGCATGATCTTTTATTGAGTTTAAAAATATGATGAATAGTGTTTTGTTGAGTTTTATGTTTATAATTGAAAGATGGAAGCATGAATGTATTGTTAAGGTCATGAGTAAGTGGATTATGTAGTTTGTTTAGTTGTTGGATGAGTTGTGGATGGATTTTAAATGTGATACCAACTGGTTTGGATCGGTTTGAGATTGATAATGGACTTTAAGTGTTGTAATTGATGTGTATTATGATTGGTGGTGAATTGGAATGAGATTTGAATCTCGGAAATGTTAAGTTTTAAGCCGACGTAATGCCCGATTTTCGGTAACGCTAAAAACTGCCTAGAATCTGAAAACCTAACTGCCTCTTTTGGTTCAATGATGAACATAAGTGTGTAGATCTTTGTTTCTAGTTTACGTGAGCGCAAGAATCATGTCAAAAGAGATCACGGTTTATGAGATATGACCATTTTAGTGAAAGTGGTTCAAGGAATGAGATTGCAGAAATGTACCAACTTTGTGGCTATGTTTGAGACCCTTAAGAGTTGTTTTAAAATATGAAATTTTGTATTGAAGTTCCAAGGTCAGTTGTAAAAGTTTGTACGAAGGTTTCGAGTCCAAAAGATTATTTTTCGATTTTATAAAAATGTGTTAGCCGAGGTTGCGCAAGTGAAAACCACTAAGAACATGACTTAGAAACCAATGTTGTAAATGGTTAAGTATAACTTGTATTCGAGGATCGATTTCGGACTAAACCTACGACTTAAGTAATTGTAGATTAACATGGACTTAGTATGAGCCTATAACGAGCTAGTAATGCCTTGGTTGTGTTTCGCTTACGTGTTTAAGCATTGAGTACAAGTGGATTATCCAGGAGATTAATCATGCGTTTTCTTTGACTTTGTCTAGATTGTCCGACATCGTCGCGAACCCCTATCACTTCTCGAGCATCAGGCAAGTTTCTAAATCTATACTTTGAAGTATTGACTATATAATACTGCTTTTGCCATGTATAAAATTTGACAGTTTTGCGATATATCTTATTTCTTGTTGAAATGGATTTGACCATTGGATTATATAAAACCTTTTGAGTTAAGTAGTTATGAACCGGTTTACCTGGTAGCTCTAAATATAAGAGCATATTCATTGTTTTCGACTCTAAATCGGGAGTCGGTATTTTGAGATATGTAGATAGCCGTGGAAACCCGGAGGGATACCATCGGTAGAATACTATGTATTTTGAGGATTGTTATTCGAGTGTGATATCATTCGGAGAATGATATTTGCTTACTATATCTTTCAAGGAATGTTATTTGAGTATTATCTCAGTCGAGAAATACTATTTGAATACTATTTCAGTTATATATGCTAATGGAAGGCATAACTGTTTTCGAAAGTATATTGTGATACTTGCTTTATGATTTAATTATGGGCTTCTAAGCTAAATATGGGATATTAGTTAGAAGCCAGGTTTTTATAAATGCCCTAGGTAAAGGGCGTATGATTTTATTCTTTAGACCGGAAGTAGTTATATTTTCGGTATATGATAAAGATTATTTTTCCGATAAAGATATCGGGCAACTGTTATTCGATGATTATCTATTTAAATGAATATTATTTTGAATATTCATTCAAAGTTTATTTACTTAATGAATATTATTTTGAATATTCATTTAATGATTATTTATTTAATGAATATTATTTTGAATATTCATTTAATCCTTATTTATTTCATGAATATTATTTTGAATATTCAGTCAATCTATTTATTTAATGAATATTATTTTCGAATATTCATTTAAAGTTTATTTATTTAATAAATATTATTTGATTATTTATTAAATACTTTTAACCCGTTTTAAAATGAGTAATATTATTTAAAGTTTATCCTCGACCTTCAATAATTACGAAGGATACTCTAAGCTGTATTATTAATTATTTTGAATCAAAAAGAGGTTCCCAAAACACTGTTTTGCCATTTAAATCTATCTTTTAAGAGGATTTAAATGCTCGCTTAACTATAAAAAATATGGGAAACCTGATTTAAGTGACTGCTACTCATTTTAAACTCTCAACTCAAAACTGTCAGGGGACAGATATTTTCTCGGAGCAATTTAATTGCTGCAAGTCAAATGTTGTGTTACCACCACAACGATAGAGGGGTAAATTGATGGAACAAGTCGATGTCCATTAACAAGCATCGCTTGGGAAATATTGGAGAATCTTTCTTTCCAACCTAGATATAACTACTTAGTGGAGTCGTATCAACAAGTATTACACTTGGGGAAAGGAGGACGATCTTTACGTTTCAGAGTCATGGATTTCATCCGAACTAGGAGTGGTGTAAGTGGTCCAGTTGCGCCGACCCATCCATTTTATTGCCCCAAATGGGCCGGGAGATCCGGGAAGGCAGTAGACAATGTCAGGTTGTCGTGATTCTTCCATCTACATGTAGAGAACATATTTTTGTTGTACGACCTGCTACTGATCATAGTAAGGTTGGTACGACGGGCGCGGTAGCAACTCCGGTATTAGTTCAATCTCCATTTTGGATAATTCTGCAACATGTATTGAAAAGGACTACGGATGACATCCTTTGTATAGGTTTACCGATCATGTTGGCAGGGGGTTCTACAACATGTATTCACGGATAAATCATTCAGTTCAACTACGAAATCAAATACACCAAATCAAACCAAGAGTCGGGGAATATATCATTTTATAAATATAAACCTCGAAGGGTGCTACAATTTCTAATCCGTAGATTAGCTTCAATGAGTTCTAGGTTATACACAATCAATACAATGATAGAATTTTGAGCAATATTAATTTCTCTGGTAATCTTTCTGGCTCAATCTTCTCTCTTCGTAATTGCTTCTGTGTAAAATCCTTAACTGAAGAAGACACTTCTTCTCTCTTAGTAATTATAGACTTTTGTTTTGAAAACTATCGAACCAAGACTAAAGAATTAATCTTGGCCGTCCATCTTCAAAATCAACCTGACAAACAAACTACTTTCCACCTGCTCCCAAATCTAAAAACTATCGAATGAAATAAAGTAATTTTCCATTTGATAGTTTTTTAATAAAACTATCGAATGACAAATTAAATTATATTGGTTTTATGATTGTTTTCCTTAAACACATTCGATGGTTTTCATAAATGAAAAAACATCGAACCATTCCTTGTCCTTATTCTTTTAAACAATACCTTTTGAGTTTCAGGGTGTTTAAGTTTTAGACTGTATCAATTTCTTCTGAGACGATAAAACACCTTGATCTTTTTATGTGCCGTCAACTAGTGCAACTGGTCTGGTTCACAGATGAATAACACTTGATCAATTCTTCTATGTCTTCAATTCAAAGCTGTTGATAAGTCCTTTGCCGATCTGGTTGCTTCAAATAAATCACTAGAATCCTGTGGTAATAACCCTAAATCATTCACATACTTTTGTAGTCTTGAAAGTCTTGTTTCTTTTGTTGTCACTGAGGCTTGAACTTCTTTTCATGACCTGTTTACAGATTCAAGAATACATACCGGATTTTGATTTTTTGAGTTTACCTTTTCTTCTTTGATTCTGGATTTCTGTGCCTCTATTAATATTATTGTCTGTCTTGTCCTTTGTAGAGTTGTAGTTATCTCTTTTACATCTTATGTTACATTATGCTTTACAATCTCCCCCTATTTGATTGGATAGAGTTTGACAAGCAAATACTTCGAGGATAACTCAACTAACTAAGGAAACATGAAACTAATTAAAGTAAGACAACTTAATAATATTTAATGCATTCTGGATCAGATGTTTATACATTTCCAGATTTCATAATTCAAAAAACAATAAAACTTTATACATAGAAGTTGCTCCTCTAGACTGAGCTGATAGTTCTTTTGTTCTTTGCTTCTGTTCTTCAGTCCATTTCGATCTCACCTTCTTCAATCATTGGATCGGAGTTAGCAGCTTGATAATCAATCACAGAAGGATAGTGCAATGAATCTCCAGGTTTAAGGATTGCTCCTTGGATGTGTCTTCCAATATATTCAACCTCTTGACCCACTCCAGCCCACAACCATGCAATGTTAACATCTTTCTTGTTTTGCTTTGGCATGTTTGGTAGTCTGGTACGCACTTCCAATCCTCTTTCCACTCTCTTCCTATAGTAAGGAACATTCTCCATTAGATATCTTCTCAGAGTGTCTACTGCTTTGTCCTTCTCCGTTGATATGAATCCAGTGGATCTAAGATACTTCTCCACTGATATAAGATAGTTATTTGGATAGTCCTTCAGCTTGTCCTCAGTCAAATAGCAGATTTTGAACAAGTCATTCGTCATGAATCTAACCATTGGAGGATCTTCAGTAATCTCTGGACTGACTTTCATCAAGATCTCTTTAACATGCTCACGGAGCAGTTCATTCAGCCTTGTAGTCCTTTGTATCTTGATGAGCATCACCTGCAGTTCTGTGTATGTTCTCTGTTCAAAAAACTTAGTGGAAATCACAAAGGTACCTTTCTCAAGAAAGTTGATCACTATGTTCCAGGCACCGTTTGCTTTAACCCCAGCTTTCAGAAAGATCACAGTATTTCTCAGTGCAGTGAAGTAAGTATGATTATCAGGATTTGCACTTCTTATGTCCTGAATGATAACTTCCACCTCCGTATTGTCGTTGACTTCTAATCCGTCTTCAACTCCACAAAAGGTTTTGTAAGCCATCTCCCAGTCAATACCTTGCTTCTTTGCCAAATCCATCATCTTCTTCTTCCTCACTTCAGAATACACCTTGAATCTTTTAAGCTTCTCACCTTGAATCTTTTAAGCTTCTCACTCCTTAGAACTGCTTGTTGTCTTTCTCTCTCAACTTGCCTGGCATCTCTTTCAGCTTTCACTATCTCCAAGGCAACTTCTTCTTCCTGTGACAGAGAATTTGCTTCTTCTTCCATATAATCATCCAAGATAGGATGTTCTATTGGCTCTGGATAATATGGCTCATGCTCCTCTTGAGGTGGTTGCTCATGCATGATCTCAAATTCCTCATCACTCTCTTCTTCTTGCACCATGTTCTCAATCCAGTACTGTCTAACCGGAATAGCTTCATTGGGTTCCCAAACTCCCCATCCAATTGTTTGCCAACCTTCATTTGTCTCCCCTTCTCCAACTTTCTCCCCCTTAGTTGAGGAATCCTCGATGTAGTTATCCTCATTGTAAAAGGTAGTAGAAGGATCAGGTTGTTGATTAGAAGGTCCGGGTTGTTGGTTCATCAACATATTCCAGATTGACTGTACCCCGTCACCTTGATTCTCCATGAACTCCATAATCTCCTTATTCATCTCATGCACAGAAGCTAGCTTCAGGTCAATGTCATCCAATCTCAGTTTGGTAGTCTTTTCAATTTTGTCCAATCTCTGGTTCAGCTTAGACTCCACTCTAGAAAGGGTGTTCATTGCATCTTTTACCCTAGCTTGACCATCCCGGATAACCAGAATGTCTTCTCTCAAAGCTTATTGTCCTTGTTGCAGAGCATTAACTTCATTCATGAATCCATCTTTTAGCTCTTTGACATCAGTCCTCAAGTCGACTTGTTCCTCCATTGCTTCCTTCTTCAAGGAGTCCACTGCCTGCTTAGTACCTGTTATAGTGCCAGATGCACTGCCTAAGACCCGATAAGTTCTTCTATGTAACACCCCCAGATCCGGGGTCAGGAATCTGGGTTGTCACGCTCCATCAATTATACAATACCTGTATTACTTACAACATTCTCATAATACAACTCCAAAGACCCCAATCACTTACGCACACACACACACACAAGTTATAGCCTTGGAAATGAGCAACAATAATCAACATTTGTTATTACAACTGATAAGTGGGTATTTTATTCACTTAAAACGTTTCCGTATGGCTTAAAACGATTGTTTGTACTCGAGTTGTGGTATTTTTGATCTCTTTTAAGGGTATTGTGCAGGAATATCTATCACAGGTGTAATGGGAATGAAGCGGAGCAATCGGAATGCAATTTGGAGCTAAAACGAAGAAAATGGAAAAATTCGTCTTCCTGGACAGAAGGCACGGCGCGGCAGCGCCGTGTTTGAGCTTGCCTATGGCGCGGCAGCGCCGCATGAAAACGGAACAGTAAGCTTATGGCGCGGCAGCGCCGCTCTCCTATGCAACTGTGGCGCGGCAGCGCCAGACATTCTGACGAAAATTCCTGTTTTAAACCCGATTTGCTGATTTTTCGAGTTGAAGTCAAATTACAATTCGGTACGACTTATTTGCACCTGGAGGCCTATATAAAGAGAAGAAAACCCTAGAGAACGTGAGAGACACATACCACATATTATCTACGGAGTTTTAAAGCACAAAGAAGCAAGGAAGAAGATAGTTTTCAATTTATTCTTGTATTCTTTCTAGCTTGTGGATGCTTGGTTTGGGTGTATTCTTTAGAACCTTTGATAATTATTCCAATATTGATTCGTTTTCTTCAATCATGTTTACATTAGAACCCATGGTGACGATTAGTTTGATTATGAACTAATTCGTTGTCATGGGGTTTTAGCGGATTTATTCATGAAGTTTATTTGTTGAATTTTCTTGATGCCTATAGTGTGATTGATGCGATATCCTATCATGGTTGTTTTAATTCGTTATAGGAGAGTAGCTAACTCCTGTAATTGTGTGTTAATTCTTATTGAAGCGAAAGTGGATTTAAGAGTTTAGAACTTGCCATGCTAGCATAGGTTTATGCGTGAGAATATCATTCGTAATTAGTGTCGTAACTCTAACCGTTTTATGACGACTATGTGATCAATTGAATGCTTGTACTTCAACCATTATGTTTTCAATCTTTATAGACATATAGGGACTAAGCATAATTGGGAGACTAAGTGATTTCTATCTTTATTGTGGATATTATTTAGGATGGTATTTGTGCAACGAAAGTTGGCTTATATCAGTTTTGTGTGTTCGATCAGGTATTAATAAATCACATGAAAAGGCTAGAGAATTGGAAACTATAGATGGATTGTTTAATGAAGTTAAAATTCCATGTTTATTTGCATAAGTAATTCAATATAACCCGTCGTTCAAATAGTTGATAATTAGTTAAAAATTTTAGTGGTACACAAAATCCAATTTGTTATTTGTTTTAGCATCGAATAATAATCATACATTGGTGAGTGAATTAACTAGACAATACAACGAGTCCCTGTAGGAACGAACCTTACTTGCTAACTGTATTACTTGAGATCACGTGCACTTGCGTGTTGAGTTTGGTCGTAACAAGTTTTTGGCGCCGCTGCCGGGGATTTCGGTTTTATTTGTTTTGTTTCAGTATTTACCATCAGTGGTCATTAAAGTTCGGTGACTAGGACGTTTCTCACCAATTTTCTTGTTGGTGAAATTCAGGTACTTATTGAGAGTGTATGCGTACACGAGCTCGAGCACGTAGAGAAGAATTAGCAAGAAGAGAAGAACTAGCACGAAGGAAACTTGACTTTGAGAACATCAGTGTAGAAAACAATCGTGAATCAAAAGAAGATATGGAAGATCAAGCACAACCAGCGAAGGCTTTGAGTGAATTCTCTCAGCCAAAAGTGGAGGACATTCATACCAGCATTGTTCGTCCAGCTATTGGGGCAAATAATTTCGAGCTTAAGCCAAACATCATTCAGATGATTCAGAATACGGTTCAGTTTGGGGGTAGTCCTGCTGAAGATCCCAATGCTCATATTAGGGACTTTCTTGAGATCTGTGATACCTTCAAATTCAACGGAGTTACAGATGACGCAATCAGATTGAGGCTATTTCCCTTCTCTCTTAGGGATAAAGCCAAGAGTTGGTTACATTCTATGCCATCAGGTTCTATTAAAACATGGGCAGACTGTGCTCAAAAGTTCTTGACGAAGTATTTCTCCATGGCGAAGACAGCAGCTTATAGAAATTCTATTTCTCAGTTTGCTCAGCAACCCCAGGAATCTTTGGGGGAAGCTTGGGAAAGGTACAAGGAGATATTGGCACGTTGTCCTCATCATGGGATGCCGGATTGGATGGTAATCAGCAATTTCTACAACGGATTGGGAGCTCAGTCAAGGCCTATGCTTGATGCAGCTTCTGGAGGAGCACTGTGGGCAAAAATCTATGAGGATGCCTATAATCTTATCGAGATGATGGCGGCCAATGAGTTTCAGAATCCTACTCAACGCTTGCCACCTGCTAAAGTGGCTGGAGTTCTTGACTTGGATGCAGCTACTGCTATTGCTGCTCAACTCAAAGCGTTGACAATGAAGGTAGATTCCCTTTCTAATCTTGGGACTAACCAGGTTGCTATGGTGTGTGAATTGTGTGCAGGGGCTCATGACACGAATCTGTGTGCTATCTCAGCTGAATCAACACAGTTTGTTAGTAACTTTCAGAGAACTCAGCAACCAACACCTAATGTGTATCATCCCAACAATCGGAATCATCCTAATTTCAGTTGGAGCAACAATCAGGGTGGTGTTCAGTAACCACAAAATCAGCAGTTCAATGCAAGGCCATATAATCAGAACTATCAACCACCACCTTATGCTCCAAGGCAACCATTCATTCCACCGGGATTTCAACCATCTCAAGGGAATTCATTGAATCAGTCTGAGAAGTCTGAATTGGAAGAGCTTCGAATGATGTACAAGAGTCAGGCGGTGTCGTTGAAAACTTTAGAGAATCAGATTGGGCAACTAGCCAATGCATTGTTGAACCGTCAACCAAGAACGCTTCCGAGTGACACAGAGATGAATCCAGGCAAGAAAGATCACAAGGAACAGGTCCAGGCAGTAACCTTACGATCGGGGAAGATTCTACAAGGTCAGAACGAAGAAAATTCAGCCGAGGAAAAAAATGAATTTTCTGATCAGAATGTGCGGCGCGGCAGCGCCGCTCCCCAGTATAAAAACGGTGCGGCAGCGCCGGCCCTTCTGGAAGAAAAAGACAATTTTGACGCTGGGGTCGATTCTGTTCCTGAGTTGGTACCTAATGCTACTCTCTCGACTCATGTAACTGGGAAGAGTGATAATTCTCAGAAAGTAGTAGAAGAAAAGGTGTTTCCACCTCCTCCATTCCCAAAACGAGTTCAAAGGCAAAAGTTTGACAAGCAGTTTGCTAAGTTCTTGGATGTCTTCAAGAAGCTTCAGATTAACATACCATTTGCAGAGGCTCTTGAGCAAATGCCGAGCTATGCGAAGTTTATGAAGGGCATTCTTTCGAAGAAATTGAAACTCGAGGAGCTAGAGACAGTTGCATTGACGGAAGAATGTAGTGCCATCTTGCAACAAAAGTTGCCACCTAAGTTGAAGGACCCTGGAAGCTTTACCATACCATGTACTATTGGAGATCTCTCATTCAGCAAATGCTTGTGTGATTTGGGTGCAAGTATTAATCTCATGCCTTTATCAGTTTTCATGCAGCTTGGTCTTCCAGAACCAAAGCCAACTACTATGACTCTGCAACTTGCGGACCGTTCAGTTACTTATCCTCGAGGAATAGTTGAGGATGTTTTGGTGAAGGTCGACAAGCTTATCTTTCCAGCCGACTTTGTTATTCTTGACTTTGAGGAAGACAAGAAGATCCCTATCATCTTGGGACGACCATTCTTGGCTACAGGTCGGACTCTTATTGATGTCCAAAAGGGAGAACTCACTATGAGGGTGCACGATCAAAATGTCACCTTTAATGTTTTCAATGCAATGAAGCTTCCAACTGACGAGGAAGTGTGTTTTAAAATTGATATGGTGGACAAGGTGGTTAACTCCGCAACTCAACACTTGATCAAAACTGATGTGTTGGAAAGAGTTCTTGCTAATGACTTGGAGATTGAGAACGAAGAGGATGGAGAACACTTGCAATATCTTAATGCATCTCCATGGAAGAAGTTTGAGATGCCGTTTGAATCTTTGGGGTTGTCAGAGCTGAAGAAGTCTCATGTTAGACTTAAGCCATCTATCGAGGAAGCACCTACATTGGAACTTAAGCCATTGCCTGAACATCTAAGGTATGCCTATCTTGGTGATTCTTCTACCTTACTTGTTATTATATCATCTAAGCTTTCAGGCATGGAAGAGGAAAAGCTATTGCGAATTTTAAGGGATTTCAAATCAGCCATTGGGTGGACTATAGCAGACATCAAGGGTATTAGTCCTTCTTACTGCATGCACAAAATTCCTTTGGAAGAGGGAGCTAAACCTACAGTTGATAATCAAAGGAGACTGAATCCTGTTATGAAGGAAGTTGTGAAGAAGGAAATTCTTAAATGGCTTGATGCAGGCATTATCTATCCGATCTCTGATAGTTCTTGGGTGAGTCCAGTGCAATGCGTGCCTAAGAAGGGAGGCATGACAGTGGTTACTAATGAAAAGAATGAGCTCATTCTTACGCGAACAGTTACTGGTTGGAGGATTTGCATGGATTATCGAAAGTTGAACAAGGCTACTCGAAAAGATCATTTTCCACTTCCGTTCATTGATCAGATGCTCGACAGATTGGCTGGACATCAGTACTATTGCTTGCTTGATGGGTATTCTGGTTACAATCAGATTTGCATAGCACCCGAGGATCAAGAGAAGTCTACATTCACTTGTCCATTTGGTACATTTGCTTTCAGACGTGTTTCTTTCGGGTTGTGTGGAGCACCAGCTACTTTTCAGAGATGCATGATGGCCATTTTTTCTGACATGATTGGAATTAATGTGGAAGTATTCATGGACGATTTCTCAGTCTTTGGGGATTCTTTTGATGAGTGCTTGGAAAACTTGAGTTTGGTTCTAAAGCGTTGTGTGGAGACAAATCTTGTTCTAAATTGGGAAAAGTGCCATTTCATGGTACAAGAAGGTGTCATTCTGGGACACAAGGTTTCGTGTAAAGGTTTGGAAGTTGACAAGGCAAAGGTGGAGACTATTGAGAACCTTCCTGCCCCTGTTTCAGTCAAGGGTATTCGCAGCTTTCTTGGTCATGCGGGGTTCTACAGGCGTTTTATAAAGGATTTCTCAAAAATTTCTAAGCCACTTTGCAATCTCTTGGAAAAAGATGTTCCGTTCAAGTTTGATGAGTCTTGTTTACATGCATTCGAGATCTTGAAGAAGAAATTAATTTCTGCTCCAGTTATTACAGCTCCTGATTGGAGCCAACCATTTTCTTTGATGTGTGATGCTAGTGATTTTGCGCTTGGGGCCGTTCTAGGCCAAAGGAAAGAAAAGGTGTTTCATGTTATTTATTATGCAAGCAAAACTCTTAATGATGCTCAGATGAATTACACCACCACTGAGAAGGAACTACTTGCTATTGTCTACGGGTTTGAAAAGTTTCGCTCTTATCTGCTTGGTACTAAGGTGACAGTTTATACGGATCATGCTGCTATTCGCTATCTCCTGGCGAAGAAAGATGCTAAGCCAAGGTTGATTCGTTGGGTTCTTCTGTTGCAAGAATTTGACGTGGAAATCAAGGACAGAAAGGGGACGGAGAATCAGGTAGCTGACCATCTCTCTAGATTGGAAGATCATGGGAAGTCACCTAAAGACAACACGGCTATTAATGAGTTTTTTCCGGATGAGCAACTATTCAGTGTGAAAGATGTTGAACCATGGTATGCCGACATTGTGAATTATCTAGTAAGTAACATCATACCACCTGAGCTCTCTTATGCTCAAAAGAAGAAATTCTTACATGATGTCAAGCAGTATATTTGGGATGAGCCGTTTTTGTTCAAGCAAGGAGTTGATCAGATTATTAGGCGTTGTGTTCCTTACAGTGAGACCGAGGCTATTCTTAGTGATTTTCATGCTACAGCTTATGGAGGCCATTATGCGGGTGAAAAGACAGCCACACGTATTCTTCAAGCAGGTTTCTATTGGCCGACTCTATTCAAGGATGCTCATCAGTTTGTGTTGAGATGTGATCGATGTCAACGAGTTGGTAATATTTCTCGTAGGGACGAGATGCCTCTTAATGTCATGTTGGAGGTAGAGATCTTTGACGTGTGGGGAATCGACTTCATGGGACCGTTCATTCCGTCATGTGGTAATCAGTATATTCTGTTAGCTGTGGATTATGTGTCTAAGTGGGTGGAGGTAAAGGCACTTCCAACGAATGATGCTAAGGTGGTGCTCAATTTCCTTCACAAGAATATATTTACTCCGTTTGGCACTCCACGGGTTATCATCAGTGATGAAGGTACGCACTTTTGCAATCGGAAGTTCACATCTCTTATGGCACGCTACAATATCAATCATCGAGTTGCTACAGCTTATCATCCTCAAACCAATGGGCAAGCTGAAGTGTCTAATCGTGAAATTAAACGAATTCTTGAGAAGGTGGTAAGTCCTTCTAGGAAGGATTGGGCTTTGAAGCTTGATGAAGCAGTGTGGGCTTATCAGACGGCCTATAAAACACCTTTGGGAATGTCACCATTTCAGCTTGTGTATGGAAAAGCATGTCATCTTCCAGCTGAGTTAGAACACAAGGCTTATTGGGCGTTGAAGAAGCTGAATTTTGATCTTACAGCAGCAGGTGAGAAGCGTATGGTTCAGTTGAATGAAATGGACGAGTTTCGATTGCAAGCTTATGAGAACAACAAGCTATATAAAGAGAAAGTCAAAAGGTGGCATGATCGTCGGTTGGTTCTTAAGACATTTGTGCCCGGGCAATTGGTGTTGTTGTTCAACTCTCGACTTCGGTTATTTCCTGGAAAGTTGAAGTCACGTTGGTCAGGTCCATTCACAGTTAAAACAGTTTTTCAGCATGGAGCAGTGGAGATTTTTGACAAGTCACCGGACCAGTCGTTCAAGGTCAATGGTCAGCGGTTAAAGCCATATTTTGGAGAGAAGTTGAATCGCGAAGTGGAGACCGCGGTTCTAATTTGCCCAACGTAAGGAGATGGAGCTATGTCAAGCTAATGACTTAAAAAGAGCGCTTCGTGGGAGGCAACCCACTTGATTGTATGATTGTATCATTCTTTAAAAAAAAAAAAAAAAAAAAAGAAAAAAAAATTCATCAGAAGGTTTGGCGCGGCAGCGCCGTGCTAAAGCACAATCCTGGCGCGGCAGCGCCGTGTCGACTGTTGAAAGAAAAAGAAAAAAAAAAGTTTGTTGTTGTATTTAGTGGCCATTATATTAACCCACTAACCACACCCACTAACCCTAAAATTCTCTATATATACCTACTTATTAACCCTACCTATACAACCTATACATACGTTCCTTACAAATCTCAAAAACTCTCAAACACTCTAAATACTTCTTCCATTTGATTCAATGGCTTCCAAGCGTCAACGGGTTGTAATTGGTGGCAGTGAGGGTGCTAGTGGTAGTGGGGCTGGTGGAAGGAACCCTCGTTCTTCATCTTCATCCGATTCTGGGGGAGGCAATGGTGGACCTCAGTTTATTTCTAATGAGGCGCATGAGGCATACACTGATTTGATGGGGCGTTCTATTGCCCAAGAGAGGGGACTTTTGCCTACGGCATCGGATGGGAATATGTTGTTCAATATTCAGGAGAGGGGTTGGGAGCAGATTTGTGAGACTCCGGAGCCTGTTCCATTGTCTGTGGTTCGCGAGTTCTACGCGAACGCTAGTGTGGAAAGGAATGGGATTAGCCAGGTTCGTGGGTTCCGTGTGGATTATCGGCCGCGTGCTATTCGTCGTGTTCTTGGTCTTCCGGCTCCTAGGAGGAATCAAGAGGATTGGTCAGGGAGGACTCGCGATGCTGTGGACCTTCAGATGATTATTCAGCGGTTGTGTGTTCCAGGTACGGAGTGGAACTTGAGGCGTGGCACTTCTGAGCCCACGTCGTTTATGTCGACGGCTCTGAATCAGTATGGGCGTACTTGGAATTTTTTTATTTGTGCTAACCTCATCCCTACTAGGCATTCGAATGAGGTGACGGTTGAGAGGGCTATCTTGTTGTATGCTATTTGCAGTAGAGAGTATGTGGATTTGGGTAATTTGATCCATCAGGGGATTCTCCGTTTTATGCAAGGAAGTACCACTGCGGCGATACCTCATGGTTCGGTCATTACTAGGTTGGCTAGGGATTGTGGTGCTAGTTGGTCAGCGGAGGAGCCTGTACAGCCGCCACAGGCAACACTGGATCATCAGAGTATAAGGCGGTTGAATGTGTGGGATGGAGGTGAGCCGGATTGGTGGGGTCTTGGTTTTGTGGTAGGGGGTCAGCAGCAGCATCAGCAGCATCAGCAGCAGCAGGAGGAGGAGCCTCAGGATGGAGGTTCTCTTATTAGTCAGCGGCAGTATAGGCGATTGACGAGGCGTATCGATGCGGTGCACGATATGCAGGCAGGTTTTGCAGCAGATTTTGGTCAGTTTGCACAGGCTTTGAGCACGGCTTTTCGTGCAAGTGGGGTGGACGTGACTTTTCCGTCCTTTGGAGCTGGCGCTGTCTATCCGCCACCGGACACTCCCGATGGGAGTGGCTCGGACGACGAATAGGTATGCCTTGCACTCTTTTTATTCTTACCTTCAATGTGGGCATTGAAAATTTTAAGTTTGGGGGTGGGGATGAAAGGTGCATTTGTATAATAGGTATATTGCATGTTAGGAGCATTTGTGCATGTTAGTTAATTTCATGTTAGTTTAGAGCATTTTGTTGCATGTTAGTTAGAGCATTTAGAACATTCTGTTTATTGTGATATTTATGTTCATATAGTTGCATGAGCATGGCATGCATTTTCATGATCCCTTAGGACGACCTATTTCTGTTTGGCAGGTAGATGCTGATTTGAGTGTGGTAATCATGAATAGAGGGTTGATTTATAGTTTCTATGAAATTGACATGCCTGTTATGGGGACAAAAACATTTACACAACTCATTGTTTGCTTTTGGGCTAGATTGGGGGTCATGCTTGTTTGGATGTTTTGAGGTTTAATTACCTGGTTATATTTAAAATGTTCTTTATTCCCTTGATAACGTAAGAGCACTAAAGTATAAGTTTGGGGGAAACAGGATTTTCATGCTAGTTGTTTTGTTGTTTATGGCTAGGCGTCAAATGGCTAGTAGCCGGCTCATATTTATATGAGTAGTCTAGGGTTGGAAATGAGAATTCTCATTCCAGATTGTATATATGAAAAAAAAAAAGAAGGAAAAAATGGAAAAGAAAAAAAAAAGAAAAAAAAAAGAAAAAAAAAGAGTCATGTAAATAGTTAAATGCAAAATTAACCACGAGTGAGCTCTTTAATACTCGAGCAATTAAGTTCAATGGGGGCAATGTGCCTAGTGACCTAAGGTCCTTTGTGGTCTGGGATCCGCTAACCTAACGCTCGTTACATGGGTATTATTGTATAAGCCTTTTGGGGTCTCACTCATTGCACGGTTAAATAAGCATGTGTATTGTATATAGTAGTATGTGTCGTAGTAATAAAGCATGAATTCCTGGTTAACCTGAATGATGATGGAGGTGTCTCGAAGTTATGAAGTGTCTACCGTTCATTCTCTTTATAAACTTGTGATTGCCTTGACTAAGAATTGGTATGATTTTTGATCTAGTGTTAGGAGTATATCTGATGAGTATCACACACCACGTTCCTATGCATGTATTGTTAGTATACGGGAATTTAGTCGAGCTCTGTTTGGAAGTTATTGCATGATTTGAGATGTTTACCTAATGAATGGTTTTGGTTAGTCTAAGGGGGTCCTTGCATTTCCATATAGTTGCATACATGTAGTTAGTTGCATTTGTAGTTGCATTGTTAGATGGATTTTGTGGGTACATTCACTATAGGCCCTCACGAGACCTTACTCGTCCACTAGGGCTGCCTAGGGGTTTAAAGGGCTTGTTGCATATGCCAAATGCAACCGTGATCACCTACGGAAGTGGTACTAGTTAGTTGTAATAAATTGTTTGTTTATGCTCGAGGACGAGCATCGGTTTAAGTTTGGGGGTGTGATAAGTGGGTATTTTATTCACTTAAAACGTTTCCGTATGGCTTAAAACGATTGTTTGTACTCGAGTTGTGGTATTTTTGATCTCTTTTAAGGGTATTGTGCAGGAATATCTATCACAGGTGTAATGGGAATGAAGCGGAGCAATCGGAATGCAATTTGGAGCTAAAACGAAGAAAATGGAAAAATTCGTCTTCCTGGACAGAAGGCACGGCGCGGCAGCGCCGTGTTTGAGCTTGCCTATGGCGCGGCAGCGCCGCATGAAAACGGAACAGTAAGCTTATGGCGCGGCAGCGCCGCTCTCCTATGCAACTGTGGCGCGGCAGCGCCAGACATTCTGACGAAAATTCCTGTTTTAAACCCGATTTGCTGATTTTTCGAGTTGAAGTCAAATTACAATTCGGTACGACTTATTTGCACCTGGAGGCCTATATAAAGAGAAGAAAACCCTAGAGAACGTGAGAGACACATACCACATATTATCTACGGAGTTTTAAAGCACAAAGAAGCAAGGAAGAAGATTGTTTTCAATTTATTCTTGTATTCTTTCTAGCTTGTGGATGCTTGGTTTGGGTGTATTCTTTAGAACCTTTGATAATTATTCCAATATTGATTCGTTTTCTTCAATCATGTTTACATTAGAACCCATGGTGACGATTAGTTTGATTATGAACTAATTCGTTGTCATGGGGTTTTAGCGGATTTATTCATGAAGTTTATTTGTTGAATTTTCTTGATGCCTATAGTGTGATTGATGCGATATCCTATCATGGTTGTTTTAATTCGTTATAGGAGAGTAGCTAACTCCTGTAATTGTGTGTTAATTCTTATTGAAGCGAAAGTGGATTTAAGAGTTTAGAACTTGCCATGCTAGCATAGGTTTATGCGTGAGAATATCATTCGTAATTAGTGTCGTAACTCTAACCGTTTTATGACGACTATGTGATCAATTGAATGCTTGTACTTCAACCATTATGTTTTCAATCTTTATAGACATATAGGGACTAAGCATAATTGGGAGACTAAGTGATTTCTATCTTTATTGTGGATATTATTTAGGATGGTATTTGTGCAACGAAAGTTGGCTTATATCAGTTTTGTGTGTTCGATCAGGTATTAATAAATCACATGAAAAGGCTAGAGAATTGGAAACTATAGATGGATTGTTTAATGAAGTTAAAATTCCATGTTTATTTGCATAAGTAATTCAATATAACCCGTCGTTCAAATAGTTGATAATTAGTTATAAATTTTAGAAAAATTTTAGTGGTAAACAAAATCCAATTTGTTATTTGTTTTAGCATCGAATAATAATCATACATTGGTGAGTGAATTAACTAGACAATACAACGAGTCCCTGTAGGAACGAACCTTACTTGCTATCTGTATTACTTGAGATCACGTGCACTTGCGTGTTGAGTTTGGTCGTAACAACAACCCAAATGTACTATCCTGGATCTCATCTATTATTTACAACCTCTACCTGAAGTTACAAAAATAGACCTCACAATTCTATACAAGGTTTAGTAATACAAACCCACTCAAAATAATTCTCACTAATTCAAACTGCAACTATTCTGCTCACACCGACAGTATCCATCCTGCATCAACTAACTCCAGGGTGGTCTCTCCATTCCCTTGCTCTTGTAACACGAGATGGATTCGGCAATTGTAACAGCCCCAGATCCGGGGTCGGGGATCCGGTCGTTACGGTCTCAATTCCCATCAATAATACTTGCACTTGAATCAAAACAATTAAACTACATGCTGTGACCCCACAATAACAACACCTCACACACACAACTAGTTATAGTTCCAAAGATGAAATTGAAATAAGTATCTAGTCATAGGATCCACAAGTTATAAGTTATTACAAACCCAAAAGATTACAGAGCATTTAAAAGTTCTTGTCGTTGCTTACATTAATCATAATATAAATAAGTCTGATACACAAAGCTGAAGCTTAGACTACTGATTGCTACTACCTCAGCTATGGCTGCTACCATATCAACGGGTAAATCTCTGACGGCTACCACCCGCTTGCGCAGAGTGTGCTGGTTGCGGGCCATCTGCTCTAGCTGTTGTTGTGATATAAATAAATAAAGCAAGGGTGAGCAATAGAGCCCACCAAAATAGTTTATGACAAAATAACAGTTCAAAGATATTTTTGTAACCACATGAAATGCCTTAAACGGATAAGAAATTAGTATAATATAAAGGATGAAGTTACAAGGAAAATTAATATAATGTTTCCGTAACCCAAAATCCACTTATGCATATATATCCTTAATCAGGTTTTATCAGAGTCAAAACTCATAAAATAAAAGATGAAGTTGCATGAATTTATTGCCATTTCATTTCCAAACATTTTTCGTCCTCCTGCCAACATGATTGGTTCTTCATCCCAATACATGTTGCAGGAATATACAAATTGGATGATGAACCAATACTGGAGTTGCTATCGCACCCGCCATACCCAACCTTACTATGATCAGTAGCAGGTCGTACAGCTCAAATATGTTTTCTACATGTAGATGGAAGAATCACGACAACCTGACATTGTCTACCACCTTCCGGTGATCTCCCGACCCATTTGGGGCAATAAAAGTTGGATGGGTCGGCGCAACTGGACCACTTACACCACTCCTAGTTCAGATGAAATCCATGACTCTGAAATGTAAAGATCGTCCTCCTTTCCCCAAGTGTAACACTTGTTGATACGACTCCACTAAGTAGTTATATCTAGGTTGGAAAGGAAGATTCTCCAATATTTCCCAAGCGATGCTTGTTAATGGATATCGACTTGTTCCATCAAGTTACCCCTCGAGCGTTGAGGTGGTAACACAATATTAGACTTGCAGCAACTAAATTGCTCCGAAAAATATCTGTCCCTTGACAGTTTTTGAATTGAGAGTTTAAAAAGAGTAGTAGTCACTTAAATCAGGTTTCCCATATTTTTGATAGTTGAGCGAGCATTTAAATCCCCTTAAAAGGCAGATCTAAATGGAAAAACATTGTTTTGGGAACCTCTTTTTGATTTTAAAAGAAATTAATAATATTTATTAAATAAGTAAATCTTAAATGAATATTCGAAAATAATATCCATTAAGTAAATCATGATCAAATGAATATTCAGAAATAATATTCATTAAATAAATAAACCTCGAATGAATAATTAATAATTAAACCTCGAATGAAAATTAAATAATTAAACCTCGAATGAATAATAAATAATTAAACCTCGAATGAATAATAAATAATTAAACCTCGAATGAATAATAATATTCATTAAATAATTAAACCTCGAATGAATAATAATATTCATTAAATCAATAAACCTCGAATGAATATTCAAAAATAATATCCATTAATTAAATAATCCTCGAATAAAAAATGTCCGATGTCTTTATCGGAAAATAACCTTTAATATATACAGAAAATATAATTACCTCGGATCTAAGGAAATATCATACGCCCTTAACCTAGGGTCTTTATAAAATCTGGCTTATAGCTGATATCCCATATCTAGCTTATAAGTCCCAAAATCAAATCATATCCTCGAATATCGCTATATATAGCAGTTTGAAAACAATCATGCAATTTATATATCGCAATTGCATATCATAATTGAAAACAGTTATTATCACAACAACAGTAGTATAGGTTTCGAAAACTTGCCTGGTGGTGAGGTAGGGGTAGTGTGCCTCGAGTCAATCCGGCGATATATACATAATCAAAGTATCCGAGATTAATCACTTAACACCTTTAAGACACTAAGTATGTACTTTTACTTAAGCTAAAACATGTTTTCAAGTTGACTCCTTAAAACTTCTACTCGCGTATGCTTGTTCACGCATTTTTATAAAATAGAGATTAAATTCTTTTAACACGAAGTCTTTTTGAGGGTCTTCCTATACGTACCTAGCATGTTAACACAAAGTTTCACATTCCAATAAGTCTCTTAAAGGGTGTAATCATTGCCTCAAAGTTGGCTAAGTGGTATAGTCCGGTTTCTCGAAACATCCTTAATTAAAACACTCGTTTCTCCTAAACCGTAAATCGGATTCACATGATCTTTATATCAAAACGAACCTTGAAACAAGACCTACACTATACTAGGCAGTGGTGACCTTGGACAGAAGTCCTTATGTTCGAATATCACAAACAAAACATGGTTAAGGAAAATCGGGCATTATAACGGCTATGTTTTAACGATTTCAAAGTTTAATCATAAACTTTACATAATCAACCAAACCAAATCACCAAGTCAAATCATCAACATCATTAATAATCCATAATCATCATCAATCAGTCAAAACCAACATCTACTTGCTTATCATCAAAACAACATCAAACTTTCATCAAACATTCGTCAAAATCACTCAATCATCCTTATGATCATACTAACTAAACTATACTTAAAACTAACCACATAAATCAATTTATAACTAAGGGTTTCAAGAGTTTATACCTTCCTTGATGCTTGATATACACTAACAATAGTTTATAATCCTTCCTTGAGCTTTGTACAAACCTTAACAAGCTTAATCCTTAAGAACAAAATCAAGAACACAAGATATTACTATTCATTTCACTATTCACCCTCATCTTTGATCAAGGATTTGAAGGTGTTATCCTTAATGGATGATGGTAAGATTAAGAGAATACCTTAGTCTGGAAATATGGAAGCTTTAGAATCCAAGAACAAGATTTATGGATGAGTGGATGATTGATTCTTGAAAAAGTATCCTTTGGTTCTTCAAAGGGCCGAATGTTTCTTTCTTCAAAGGTGGGGGGTTTTCTTTGCTTTTGCTTGGTTACTTTGTGATAATTATCTTGATATTTTGTTAGTCAAATGGTGAGTCATCACATTTGCCTTGTCATAGGGACACTTGTCGCACATGCAAGGGTCTTGATAAAGTAGCTTTACTGGTTTGCTTTACTGGTTTGTTTCCTTTCACATGGATGATCCAAATGTTGCATTCCTCGAATTAATCTTGTTAAATGTTACTTCCATGCCTATATTTTAATTCCATAGGTGTCTCGTTGTTCCGTCTCCGTTTAATCGCGTAGAATGTTCGTAGGGTTTCTTAACTGTTCTATCGAAGTAGTTTACCGTAAACGTTCTTGATATCTCTAATTCTTTTATTAAATCCATATCCATGGAATTGATAATTTAAATCCTCAAATATTCTCAAATAATAATTAATCCGTCCGTTATTGGTGAAATTTCGGAGAAAACGGAAATGCTATTTTTCCGATTCTGACAGCTTTTGCATTCCTTCATTTACATCGCAGATCACTGATACGACTTTGAAAGTTTATTATATCGTCCCGTATATAGGGTGGTCTGAAAAACTTTTTAAATGCAAAAGTTACTATTCATCAGTGGTTTTTAACAAAAGTTACTATTCATCAATAGTTCTTAAATTAGTACAAAATTTGGGGATATTACAGTCTCCCCTCCTTAAAAGGATTCCGTCCCGGAATCAGTTTGAAAACAAATGGGGGTACTTTTCCAGCATAGCACTTTCTAGTTCCCAGGTTGATTCTTCTACATTATGGTTTTGCCACAAAACTCTGACTAACTTGATGACCTTGTTTCGGAGCACTTGTTCCTTTTTATCTATAATTTCCACTGGTTGCTCCACATAGGTTAGGTCTGGCTGCATGTCTACGTGTTCGTATTCCACTATGTACTTAGCATCCGGGTTGTACTTCCTCAGCATTGAAACATGGAACACATTGTGCACTTGCTGCAGGTTTGGGGGTAATTGTAAAGCATAATGTAACATAAGATGTAAAAGAGATAACTACAACTCAACAAAGGACAAGACAGACAATAGTATTAACAGAAGCACAGGAATCCAGAATCAAAGAAGAAAAGGTAAACTCAAAAAATCAAAATACGTTATGTATTCTTGAAGTCCGTAAACAGGTCACGGAAAGAAGTTCATGAAAATGTTCAAGCCTCAGTGACAGCAAAAGAAACAAGACTTTCAAGACGACAGAAGTATGTGAATGATTTAGGTTTAAGTACCACGGGATTCCAGTGATTTAAACGAAGCAACCAGAACGACAAGGGACTTATCAGAAGCATTGAAATGAAGACATAAAAGAAGAATTGATCAAGTGTTATTCATCTGTGAACCAGACCAGTTGCACTAGGTGACGGCACTAAAAAGATCAAGTTGTTTTATCGTCTCAGAAGGAAGTGATACAGTCTATTACTTAAACGCCCAGAAGCTCAGTGGAATCATTAAAAGAAATAAGACAAGAAAAAGAATTTGATAGTTTTTCATTTCAGAAAACTATTGAATGGAATGAAAAGTGATTCAAAGAAAACCAAAGTAAATCAATTTAGCATTCGATAGTTTGTTTAAAAAACTATCGAATGGTAAAATGATTTATTCATTCGATGGTTTTTAATTTGAGGAGTAGGTGAAAAGTGTGACTTGTGGTCAGGTTGATTTTGAAGATGGACGGCCAAGATTGTTCCTACAAACATGGTTCGATAGTTTTCAAATCCAAGTCTACAATTACTATCAGAGGAAGTGTGTCTTCTTCAGTCGGAGTTATTTTCACAGAAGCAATAACTGAGAGAGAGTTTGAGCCAGAGAGAAAATACCAGAGAAATTAATTCTGCTTGAATTCTATCAAAGTTTTGATTGTGTATAACTTAGAACTCATTGAAGCTAATCTACGGATTAGAAATTGTAGCACCCCTCGAGGTTTATATTTATAAAAAGATATATTCCCCGAAACTTGATTGGGTTTGGTGTGTTTGATTTCGTTATAGAACTGAATGATTTATCCGCGAACGAAATTGAATTATTTGTGAGTATCGTATTCAACCCCCCCCCCCTTCTACGATACTTTGGACCTAACAATTGGTATCAGAGCTACTTGATTGATATACAAATCAGATCCGGTGAATGAGACCAAAATCAAACGTAGCGTGAAAATACGAAGCAAATTTTTGAACTTTCAAAATTTTTCATTTAATTGGAATTTCTTGAATTTTAAACAATTTGAAATTTTCAGAAACCATGAGTGCTCCAAAGACAACCGCTGGTATTAAAGTTCCCCCGTTTACTAGAGATGATTTCGGTTTGTGGAAGATGAAGATGCTGTTATTTATCAAGGCATCTAATCCGTTGTATATGGGCATATTAGAAAACGGACCATATGTACCAATGAAATCAGTTGATGAATCTACAGCCCCTGATGGTAGCAGGATTCCTTCAGGCACCCAACCTAAGGATATTACTGAGTATACAGATTCTGACAAAGAACTGATTCGATTGGACACAGGTTTAATGTTGATATTGGCGGACTCCGCAGACAAGGAAATGAGCTATCAGTTGATGAACTGTACAAGCGGGAAACATATGTGGGATACCATTAACTTGATAATGGAAGGAACTGAAGACGTGCAGGAAAACAGATTGGACATCCTGACTTCTCAATATGAAGCGTTTAGGTCTCTGCCAGGAGAATGTATAACTCAGGTCTTTGAGAAATATACTAAACTCCTCAATTAATTGGCAATGAAAGGAAAGACCTATCCACTGAGAGAGTCAAACAGGAAGTTCATGATGACGCTGCCCCATCATGTAGAACACAAGTCATCATCCATAAGGGAAAGAATTGACTTCACAAAGATGTCATTAGAGATGATCTATGGGAAGTTGAAGACCTATGAGATGGAACAGGAACAAAGAGTGATAATCTACGGACCAGGGACAGTGGACAGCAAGCACAATGCACTTGTGAGATCAGCAGCACTTGTAGTGGATGAACCAGCAACTTCTGATATTCAGGTTCAAACCCCTAGAGCTGGAAAAGAGGTGATAATAGAAGCAGAAATGGATTCTGTGAATCTGGGTGTTGATGAAAGTGATTACTACACCCTAGAAGAGCTTGAGCAAATGGAAGACAAAACCATGGCGTACTTAGCTGCAAAGTTTAGTCACATTCGTTTCAAGAGAAACCCTAAGTACAAGTTCAAGGGTTCAACCAACAGATTCCAGAAGAGCAATTATACACCTAGTACAGGCTTTAAGGGAGGCTACAAGACTGGCATGATTGATAGAAGCAAATCAAGATGCTACAACTGCAATGAGTTAGGGCATTTCGCCACTGAATGCCGGAAGCCTCGTCAAGCGAGAGACATGAAAGATGTCTATGGAAAGAAGGATTCTTAGGATGAGTTGAAGAAAGAGAATGCCAAGCTTAAACAGCAATTGGAGGCATTCTCTGGAAAGCAGAAAGGGAAAGCTTATATAGCAGAGGGAAAGCCTGGGATGATACTGATTCGGATGAAGAGGAGGAATATGTAAATGTTGATCTAATGGCTGACTCTTCAGAGGAATCACCACAATCATCTCAGGTACCTATCTTAACTACAATTGATATGTCTAATTCTGAGTACAAGAAAACTGTGCAAGATCTTAGTGTAGAATTGTTTAATGTACACACAAGCATGCTAGCATCAGAAATGGAAAATGCTAAACTAGTTCTTAAGATTAAAAAGTTAGAATCTAAAAATGAAGAACTAGAGCTTGTAGCTGTAACATTAGAAGATCTTAAGCAAAAGAATGCGTACTTAGAGAACAAGGTCAAGTGTAATGCTGAGATAGAGACTATCCTCAGGAAGCAGATTTCAGATCTAGATTTGAAGCTGAATGCTTTTAAGAATTCCACCCTAATTGCTAAGGAGATCATTGATACTCAGGCCATAGGGAATAAAACTGCTATAGGATTTGACTATGACAAGAAAGCTGGTAAGAAGATTGTGGAATTCCCTACGACACCTTCAGTTGTCAAAAGGAATACTCCACATGTTCTTAAGAATGTTGATTGTCCAGTTTTTGTTAAGCCTTTTCCAAACAATTTTGGGTACCAAAGTCCGCTTAATCAATCTGTGATTGCAGAGTAAGGTTAAAAGCTCAAAGGTTGTGTGGATTCTGGATAGTGGCTGTTCTAGACACATGACAGGTGAAGAGTCCCTGCTTACAGAGGTGGTTAAGAAGACCGGCCCGATTGTAACCTTTGGAGATGACAACAAAGGATTCACTACGGGATATGGTAAATTGAAAGCTGGAAATGTCATCATTGAAAACATCTATCTTGTTGAAGGATTAAAGCACAATCTTCTAAGTATCAGTCAGTTCTGTGATAAAGGCTACAATGTAGATTTCAGAAAGGACAAGTGCTTGATCACCAACAGGAAGGATGAGAAGCTTACTCTACTGGGAGTGAGAAAAGGAAATTTGTTTATAGCTGACTTAAGTTCTACCAGTGAAGGAGAAGTTACATGTTTCTATGCAAAGGCATCTTCAGAACAAAGTTGGCTATGGCACAAGAAGCTCTCAGATCTGAACTTCAAAACTATGAACTCTTTGGTAAAGAGAGAGTTAGTGAGAGGGTTGCCCCTGATGGAATTCAATCAGGAGGGACTATGTGAAGCATGTGAAAAAGGGAAGTCGAAGAAAGCATCACATGGAAGCAAAGGAATGACAAGCATTACTGAACCATTACAACTGATTCATATGGATTTATTTGGTCCAGTCAATGTTATGTCACTTTCAAGAAATAGATATGCATTGGTGATGGTGGATGACTACTCCAAGTACACGTGGGTGTTGTTCATACAAACAAAGGATGAAGCAACACAACTAATCATTGATCACATCAAGAAGATAGAAGTGGAAGCAAAGCTACCTGTGCGGACAATCAGATCAGACAATGGAACTGAATTCAAGAATGCAGTTCTTAATGATTTCTGCTCAGAGAAAGGAATATCAAGACAATTTTCAGCACCAAGAACTCCTCAACAGAATGGAGTAGTGGAAAGGAAGAACAAGACCTTGGTTGAAGCAGCAAGGACCATGTTGAGTGAATCAAAACTTCCCACTTACTTTTGGGCTGAAGCAGTGAACACAGCTTGCTACACTCAGAATCGAACCCTGATCAACAAAGATCATGAAAAGACTCTGTATGAGTTAATGGCCAACAAGAAACCAACACTGAAGTACTTTCATGTGTTTGGTGCAAAGTTCTTTGTACTTAAAGATGGAGAACATCTTGGCAAGTTTGATGCCAAAGCAGATGAAGGCATTTTTCTGGGCTATTATCTGGAATCTAAGGCTTTCAGGGTATATGTGATTGAAGATAAGAAGGTGTTGGAAAGCTTTAATGTAACATTTGACGACACCAAAAGACCAGGCCTGCAAACTGGAGAGAACTCTGAATCCTTGGTATTTGAAAATCTATCAGGAGATCTCTCTGACAATGAAGAAGTACCTGAAGTTGTTACAGTTATTAATAATAATCATAATGATAATGATTCTGGACCAAGTGGTGACCAAAGTGGAGATCCTCAAAATTCTACAGGATCCACTAGTCAGTCTTCAGAATCAACAGATCAAACCGTCAACAACTCAGGGGGAGCAGGAGAAGGATCAACTAGTCACACTCCACAACATCTAGAACAAGGATACTCATCAAGATCGCATCTGCCAAGACAAAGGGTATGGAATAGAGATCATCCCTTTCACTTGATCATTGGTGATCCGGACACAGGAGTGAGAACTAGGAGAACATCACAAAATGAATGTCACTATTCTGGGTTTCTTTCAGAAACAGAACCTAAGAAAGTTGAAGATGCTCTAGATGATCCAGATTGGGTGATTGCTATGCAAGAGGAACTCAATCAGTTTGAAAGGCAGAAAGTTTGGAAGCTGGTACCATGGCCTAAGGGAAAATATGTTATTGGAACAAGATGGGTATTCAGAAATAAGTTGGACGAAGATGGCATTGTAACGAGAAACAAAGCCAGACTGGTTGCTAAAGGTTACTCTCAAGAAGAGGGTATAGATTATGATGAAACCTATGCACCAGTAGCAAGACTTGAGGCCATCAGAATGTTTCTGGCATTTGCTGCACATTCCAATTACAAGGTATATCAGATGGATGTGAAGAGTGCTTTTCTGAACGGGGAGTTAGAAGAAGAAGTGTATGTGGAACAACCTCCAGGTTTTGAGGATTCAAAACTGGCAGACTTTGTGTACTTTCTATTCAAAGCTCTCTACGGACTCAAACAAGCTCCAAGGACATGGTATGACACTCTCTCTGAATTCTTACGTGAAAATGATTTTACAAGAGGTGTCGTAGACAAAACTCTCTGTGTCAAAAAGCATAAAAATGATTTGATATTGGTGCAAGTATATGTTGATGACATAATATTTGGTTCTACTAATGATGATCTATGCAAGAGATTTGCTAAGTTAATGCAGAGTCATTATGAAATGAGCATGATGGGTGAATTGTCATTCTTTCTTGGACTGCAAGTATACCAAAAACAAGATGGTATATTCATTTGTCAGTCCAAGTACATCAAAGATCTTCTGAAGAAGTATCAAATGGAAGACTCATCTTCTGATGAATCCACTTTTTCAAAGCTGGTTGGTGAACTTGGGATGTCAAATCTTTCTAATTGATTTTGATTAGAAGTCAGTAACTGTAGATAGTCCTAGTGAATACATGAGTTTAAGAATTTCTATATCTTTAGGACTCGTGAATTTATTTTCTGGAGCAATTCTCGTAGTTAGGATTTTTGTACTAATTTTATGTCATAATTATGGATGATATATCTTCTGGCATTTAATTGGTTATTAATTCTAAAAATTATTTAAGTGCTAATATTTGTTCTAAATATTCAAGCATTTATTTAATTTGAATTAATTTACTTTGTTTTTAACATTGTAGATTAATGCAGCATAATTGATTGGATTTTAATTGGTTAATATCACTCAATGATATTTAATTGATTTTATTCTAAGAAAATTGTGAATTTTCTGTTAACAATTGATTTTGGTAAATTTTAAAAGATTTATTAAAATTAAAACTTGACAGGAGATAAAAATTTCTGATTTTTAGAACATGAACAGGTTTTAGAAATTGGAAAGAAGCAAAAAATATCGAATTTAGGAAATTCGATAGTTTTTCAAGTACATAGATAATTCTATCGAAATTAATTTTCGATAGTTTTTGAAAAGGAAAAGAAAATCTATCGAAAACAATTCTCGATAGTTTTTGAGAATCATTTTAAAATATATCGAAGGAATTTAATTAATTCTATATTTAAAATTCTCAATAGATTTTGAAAATTAGTAGAAAAACCATCGAAGTGAATTTAATTAATTTTATATTAAAATTCTCGATAGTTTTTCTAAAAAGTTGTTCGATAGTTTTTTGGTTTGACACAGCTAAACCATTCGATAGTTTTTCTGAAAACGTTTTATATTCTTATTTTCAAAATACTTCGATAGTTTTTCAAAAACCATCGAAGTATAGTTGACAGTTTTACCCCTCTGAAAAACCATCGAATGTACCTTTTAACAAACTATCGAACCAGAAATACCATTTATGCCCCTAACACTGCAGTGAGTATAAAAGTTTGCCTTAGACGTTTTTTTTTGTTTCATTCACCGATCTAAGAGTTTTACAATATACTTACAAAGTACACACAGCCAAGAACAAGAAATACTCGATAGTTTCTTGATCTTTTCACTGATATTCACCTTCAAGAATCCATTTTTACCACAGTTATATCATTTTAACCGTGAAACTCTTGTGGATTAGTGTTCTTTTGGGTTTTTATTTGGTTTTAAGAGAAAACCATCGAAACTGAATTATGGACCTTAGTAATTTGATAATACAGAACTTGCTTGAGATCGAATTGTTTAAACAATTTGTTTCTTAAGTTTGGAATTAATTCGAAAGTTATCAAATTACAATTTAGGGTTCTTACTTTTGGGAATTGTTCTTGGTTAAGGTTTTTTTAAAATTTTGTTATTAGGGTATTTTGGTTTGAATTTGATTAATTAGTTATAATTAATTAAATTTAAGTGAGAATTAGTTTTGGTTTAATTTTATTTTCTGAAAATTTGAAACACAATGGCCGGAGAATTTATCGTTCCCAAAACTAATCATGTCTCGTTTCAAAACCTGCAAGCCATTACGAACTTACAGTTTCGTGCATGGGCAGAGTTTTTGAACACACGTTCATTAGTGGCATATTCTGTGAGTACTCCCGTGGTCCTTTGTATCGATCGATTGACTGCGTTGTACACATCCGCCACGGATACAAGTGAGAATAATGTGAGATCCTTCAGTTTTGTTGTGCCAGGGGGCAGAACAATAAGGGTGACGGAACATGATTTTAACAGAATACTTCATTTTCCAACAGAAAACCTTGTTCCGGATCCCACAACTGAGGAGATACATGCTTTCTTCACTCTCATTAGAAGTCAACAACCTAACTTCTTTGTGGGAGAGTTCCTTAAGCATTACTTGCCAAAGGCATGGAACTTTTTCTTTCATACCCTAATCCATGTTTTTACTGCCAAGCTAACAAATCTGCATGGTATTCCCTTATTCCTTCAAAAGATAGGGTTTGCCATTGCGGATCTGATTTCCGACCTTTCTGTTCTATCCTCATAATTCCTTCCTGGTTTCCTGAGAGTGGTAAATCTCGTTCTCGATCCCGTCTTAGCGTGCTTGTCTTACAATAACATTTGCATGGTACATATACCCAAAATTCTCCTTGAGATAATAAAATCCCTCAATGATGTAATAGACACTATTTCCAGTGGAATCGCTGGTCGTGGGGGATTGAAACCTCATAGCCAAAACAATTCCTTCCACTATTCTAGGCAACTAAGTACCCCTAATCGTTCGTGAAAATCTGAACATCTTGGTTCTTACGTATGCCGCCTCCTTATGGGCAACTATAACCGACTACGAGTAATAGGTTTCGTTCAAGTCGAATCAATCCACTGGTACTGGCTATACTGCCTCTACCTCTTCTGCTTTGGAGACTCTACTCCATTTTCTTTGTCATATCTCTTGATGAATCATGAACGATCCTTAAACTCTCGTCTCGTCACTTATTTGACCTCTGAAGGTTCGTTCGGTCCTATTGTACGACCTCAAGTAACATACCACATCTTTATCAATCAACACGTCCTCTACAAGATTCTTTCCTTGACCCACTATGGGGTCTCCTCTAGATCCTCCTATGGATCTCCTTTATCGGGTCTCCGTCCGTTTCAAGGAACACATCATCAATTGCCTACTCGAAGGCCTCAGGGTCTGGTATCTCAGAATCCCATCAATCTATAACTCATACGAATCGAGGTGACTAACCATGAAGTCCTAAGTACGGTTTCCCAGAAGAAGTCCCCTCTCGGGCTTCATCTTAAACAGTCAGGGTCATGTCCTCTAACTCGACTACGAACTCAATTTGAGCTCTAGATGTTCTTATCATTATTAAGGGTATTGTAAGACTCGATCTCCTATCGTTTCTGAGGACTGTAACCTAACGCTCTGATACCATTTCTGTAACAGCCCCAAATCCGGGGTCAGGGATTTAGAGTAGTCACGATCCAATTAATTCTTGCCTTACCTGCTTTACTCACAATAGACACAATTCATCTGCTTATGACCCCACAATGTATATATCTTTCACACGCACACACACACACATGTTAGAGTCTCATAAACGACACAAATACAACCATTGCGGAATAAATAATCTTTATTACAATACCCAAATGTCTTTTGAATCTGTTACTAATACAATTTCTAAGTAATGTTACATTACCAACTTAGCCTTCTGATGCTCACTGCTAGAAACTGTTTATGGAAACGCCTTGCGGGGTATGTGCCATCCCATTGGCATCCTTCTTCGCTGCTATATAATATATATAAAACAATAGCAAGAGTGAGCGATAGCTCAACAAGGTAATGAAGGTATGGCATAATTCTGCCCTTAATTCAACCCAGAATAAAGCGGGTATAAGGCAATAATTTGTCAAAATATCTCGATACTGAAATTATTTCCTTATCGGAATGTATTCCAAAAACAGTACCATTGTTGTATTTCAAATATCATTTTCATAATATTTCTGCAAACCTTCGATATTCATACTATGAGCAAAGTTCTAGTATAATATAAAAGATGAAGTAACAAGGTAATTCAGTATAATCTTTCCGTAAAAATATCTGCTATATAAAATATAAGCAGACTATCAACATATAACTTAAAAGATGAAGTTACGTGGAAAATTCAATATAAGGTTTTCGTAACCCAAAATCCACTTATGCATATAGAATCTGAGTAAGGTTTTATCAGAGTCATAACTCATAAAATAAAAGATGAAGTTGCACGAATTTATTGTCACTTCATTTCCAAACACTTTTCAACCTCCTACCAACATGATTGGTTCTTCACCCCAATACATGTTGCAGGAATATCCAAATTGGATGATGAACCAATACGGGAGTTGCTACCGCGCCCGCCATACCCAACCTTACTATGATCAGTAGCAGGTCGTACAGCTCAAATATGTTTTCTACATGTAGATGGAAGAATCACGACGGCCTGACATTGTCTACCGCCTTCCGGTGATCTCCCGGCCCATTTGGGGCAATAAAAGTTGGATGGGTCGGCGCAACTGGACCACATACACCACTCCTAGTTCAAATGAAATCCATGACTCTGAAACGTAAAGATCGTCCTCATTTCCCCAAGTGTAACACTTGTTGATACGACTCCACTAAGTAGTTATATCTAGGTTGGAAAGGAAGATTCTCCAATATTTCCCAAGCGATGCTTGTTAATGGATATCGACTTGTTCCATCAATTTACCCCTCGATTGTTGAGGTGGTAACACAACATTTGACTGGCAGCAATTAAATTGCTCCATGAAAATATCTGTCCCTTGACAGTTTTTGAGTTGAGAGTTTAAAAAGAGTAGTAGTCACTTAAATCAGGTTTCCCATATTTTTGATAGTTGAGCGAGCATTTAAATCCTCTTTAAAAGACAGATTTAAATGGAAAAATAGTGTTTTGGGAACCTCTTTTTGATTTAGAATAATTAATCAAATTTATTTAATAAGTAGACATTAAACGAATCTTCGAAAATAATATTTATTAAGTAAATAATGATTAAATGAATATTCAAAGATAATATTCATTAAATAAATAAGGATTAAATGAATATTTCAAATAATATTCATTAACTAATAAACCTGGAATGAATATTCAAAATAATATTCCTCAAATAAGTAAACCTCAAATGAATATTCAAAATAATATTCATTAAATAAATAAACCTCGAATGAATATTCAAAATAATATTCATCAAATAAATAAACCTCGATTGAATATTCAAAATAATATTCATTAAATAAATAAACCTCGAATGAATATTCAAAATAATATTCATCAAATAAATAAACCTCGAATGAATATTCAAAATAATATTCATTAAATAAATAAACCTCGAATGAATATTCAAAATAATATTCATTAAATAAATAAGGATTAAATGAATATTCAAAGTAATATTCGATAAATATTTAAACCTTAAATGAATATTCGAAATAATATTCATTAAATAAATAAACCTCGAATGAATATTCAAAATAATATTCATCAAATAAATAAACCTCGAATGAATATTCAAAATAATATTCCTCAAATAAGTAAACCTCAAATGAATATTCAAAATAATATTCATTAAATAAATAAACCTCGAATGAATATTCAAAATAATATTCATCAAATAAATAAACCTCGATTGAATATTCAAAATAATATTCATTAAATAAGTAAACCTCAAATGAATATTCAAAATAATATTCATTAAATAAATAAACCTCGAATGAATATTCAAAATAATATTCATCAAATAAATAAACCTCGATTGAATATTCAAAATAATATTCATTAAATAAATAAACCTCGAATGAATATTCAAAATAATATTCATTAAATAAGTAAATCTCAAATGAATATTCACAAATAATATTCATTAAATAAATAATTAATCCTCGAATAACCGTACCCGATATCTTTATCGGAAAATAACCTTTAACATATACAAAAATATAATCACTTCTGATCTTTAAAGAAAATCACACGCCCTTATCCTAGGGCATTTATAAAAACCTGGCTTATAGTTGATATCCCATATCTAACTTATAAGCCCCAACCTCAAGTCATAACCTCAAGTATTGCTATACATCGCAGTTCGAAAACAAGTATGCAATTTATATATCGCAATGCGTATCATATATGAAAACAGTTTATTATCACAACAACAGTAAGTACAAGTTTCGAAAACTTGCCTGATGCTCAAGAAGTGATAGGGTTCGCGACGATGTCGGACAATCTAGACAAAGTCAAAGAAAACGCACGATTAATCCCCTGGATAATCCACTTGTACTAAATGCTTAAACACATAAGCGAAACACAACCAAGGCATTACTAGCTCGTTAAAGGCTCATACTAAGTCCATGTTAATCGACAATTACTTAAGTCATAGGTTTAGTCCGAAATCGATCCTCGAATACAAGGTATACTTAACCATTTATAACATTGGTTTCTAAGTCGGGTTCTTAGTGGTTTTCACTTGCGCAACCTCTGTTGTCGCATTTTTATAAAATCGAAAAATAATCTTTTGGACTCGAAACCTTCGTACACCTCTTGCCAACTGACCTTAGCACTTTACCACGAAATCTCATATTTTATAATCACTTGTAAGGGTCTCAAACACAGTCATGAAGTTGATGTGTTTCTGCAATTTCATTCCTTGAACCACTTTCACTAAAATGGTCATATCTCATAAACCGTAAATCGTAATGACATGATTCTTGCGCTCACATAAACTAGAAACAGAGCTCTACACACTCATGTTCATCACTGCACCAAAAGAGGCAGTTAGACTTTCGCATTCTAGGCAGTTTTTATAGTTAACGAGAATCGGGCATTACGACGGCTTAAAACTTAACGTTTTCCATTTTGTCACAACATAACCAAGCCACACCGGGCATACCATACATCCACAACCTCAAAAAACAACCATCATACACCTCTAAGATCAGTGGCGAGGCTCAAATCCAACACCCATCATTTTACACATTTAAACAAAGCCAAACAATCACTAAATCACTTAATCATGATCTTAACTTTACATGAACATCAAAACCACTTCAAAACTCATATAAAACTCAAAGGTGGGTTAGGGTTTTACCTTCTTGGAAGCTCTAGCAACACTACCAAGTGTTTACAAACACTTAACAAGCCTTAGATAGTCCTTAAGTGCTAAATCCTTAAGATCAAAACAAGAAAACCACTTGAAGTTACTATTCATCCTCATCTTGTAAAATTCATAACAAATCGAAAAATAAGAGTTTGGTGATAACATTTCTACCAGACCTTGTGCTCTTCTCGGGCTTTCTTTGGAGTCCTAGATCATCACCAGGGAATGCTTGAAGCTCTACTTATGGGCGTTTTAAGATCTATGGCAGAAACTGCCAGGAACAGGGCAGGTTGGAATCTTCAACTTGGGGAAGGGATTCGACTAGGCTACACTCCTTTGTTGACCATGAAATTTTGAACGAATGTTACCTATGGAGCGGAGAAGCTATGGTAAAATGTTGGTGATTTATGGATGGATAGAAGTGGAGATATGAAGTTTTCTTTGAGTTGTGCTCTTGTTTGGCAGATTGGAGAGCTTGTTGCTCATCTTTGCTTTTCTTTTGTTTTTAATCTTGGATGCATCTTTTCTTTTGTGTTGTCGACACCCCATTGGTCCAAGTGTTGGCCTCTCATCAAACAACCCCATTTTTGTCAATGTTGCAATTACACCATTAGCTTTTTGGTTGACTTTCATGCACGACACCTTGGTTTTTCTTCTTCCACCAATTGGATCGTCTTTGTGTCCTTTTAATAAAATCAATATGTTACAGCTTATATGTTGCATTTTATTACTCCACTGTGGCACAATCCCTTAAATCAATATTAACTCCAACATCCCTTATCTATTCCCTCTTTATTCCTTGTTCTTAGAAAATGTTCTCGCGTTTATTCGAATATTCTCAATCTCTTTTTATAGAGTTCCTTAACTCTTGGTTAGCTTCCTTTTTGTTAAAATCCTTGAATCCACTTAATATAATTCTCTTGATGATCATGTAGGATATTTAATCTTGTCATAATTTCAATCCTTAATCCATGATTCGTTTGCTTAATCGCTTAATCTCGTTATAAATTATCAGCGGTTTTCGTTCTAAATTCTCAAATCAAATATAATAAAATTCCAGAATATTAAATCCTCAAATCCTCAAATTTAATATCTCATTTCTTGATTATAGTAATATATAATTCACTGCCCGGTCAAATACTACACCAAAATAAAATTTGGAATTTCTGAATTCCGATCGTCTTTGCATTCACTTATTTACTCCGTAGATCACTAATATGACTTCGGAATATCCATACTACGTCTCGTACATAGGTGGCGTGAAATTTTTTCTTAATCCTCAAAATCACTATTCATCCACCAAATTCACTATTCACTGATGCACTTAATCATAATAAGAAAAGTTTTAATTTTACCAAAAATTCGGGTTATTACAGGGGTAATCACTAATGTAGTAGGGATCAAAGTGCTTCCTCTGGATGAAGACTATGATGAGGATGCCCTAACATTTTTGAGAGCTCAAAGAATCTTTGAAGTCAAGGTGAAGCTAGATCATCTAGAGATCAAGTACACTGATGGAAGAGAATGAATAATGAAGCAAGGAGGTTGGCAATACTTCTATAAGTATGAACTTGAAAGAATAAATGCTCTACTAAACTTTGAAGAAAATGAGGAAAGATTGTGGAAGATAGATATTGCCAGGTTCTTGAAAATGCATGCTGATTATGAAGAAAACCTGAGGAAACTGAATGAAGAGAAGAAGATACAGAGAGAGAGAGAAATGGCTGAGATGGAGGAGAGGGCTAAAGAGCTAAGGCAGAAAGGGTTGTGCAGGGTCAAACAAAATCCTTATATTGTGGAGTACAAAAATTCACAAGGAGGCAAAAGCAAGATAAGGATGGAGTTTCTGGACTCATATGTGGAAAGTGCACTCAAAGCTGCAATTGATGACTTAAAAGGCTCACCTCTTATTGAAGAACTGATTGCAAGAGAAGAACTTCAAGAAGCCATCATAGACATGAAGAGAAGAGAAGAGATAAGGAAAAAGAAGATTTATGATGATTTACAAGAGAAGCAACTGGAAGCTGAAGCTGCTGAGCAACAAAGATGATCTGTAAGCTTTCAACTTTTCTACGTAATCAAATCCCTGATCTCAATGTTCATAAATTGTCCTCTCTGTTACTTAATTTCCTTTTATGTAAGTTAGGCTTGTTATCAGACATGAAATTGTGCCTAAGGATCTTACTCACAATTTGGGGGAGATTGTTAGGCTCAAGACATGTCTGAATACCACTATTAACAAGCCTACACTATGTGACTATGTCACATTACATGACCTAGTGAATTCTATCACTGGGATATAGTATAGGTCTCTCAATGTATTTGTCTTGTTCTCATGAACATTAGCTTGACCATGTATGCTCAGAATTATAATGAGCTTAGTAAAGTTTCTCAATGTACTGAAGCATTTGTTCTGGCAAGGTGGTCCAAAGAACAGATGGCAAATCTACAGCTAAACTTGGAGAGAAAGATAAGAGACAAGCAGCTACAGAAACGGGAAAGACTCCGAAAAGCAGGTGGTCCTTCCTGACACAGTTAACTTCTTATGGCAGGACAAGTTGGACTTTCAGCTAGGGGTAACTATGTAAAAATAGGTGTGTGCACTAGTTTGTATAGGACTTATATATATCATGCACACCCTATTGTTAGTTGTAAGAGAGATACACATAGTTTTATCTTAAGCACTCTTTTCTCTGTAAGCAAGCAAGTACAAACTGTTCTTGTTTAGAAGCCAGAAATTCGATTGTGAATTTCTTGGAAAGCTGTAGTATTTAATTTGCTTAATACAAAGTAGATTAAAGTGATTGTGTGTGTTGTTTACATTCTGCATATTACATAGCACAATCATATACAGTTTATCTTTAGTTTCAAGAAAGCAAAAATCTATCAAACTATCCATTCACCCCCCCCCCCTCTGTCTAGTTTCTAAGTGATATTCATTCATAACAAGATGATTGTGTATATTGCTGTATGTATATGATACATGTTAAATCGAATTATGAGAATCGTATTCGATACGATTTCTGAATACGATGCGCAGATTTAGTGAAATTTGCATACTCTGTCAGATTTTCGCCGAACATACCTTTTCGGAAAGGGACACGGGCGTCTGAACTAAACTGACAAAGTCACTCGTTCGTCTTTAAGGCGTTTGACGTCGTTTACTGTCTGTAAACAGCGATTTAATGTTTTCAGAATTCTGATCTTGATTTTCTGATTTACACTTTATTTCATTTCTATGATTGAATCATGAGAAATATGATACAGTATGATATGTTAATGCAATATGAGATGTTCTTAATTTTTATATGAGCATGGTGATTCGTTATGGCCTAAAGACCCATAAGAAAGTGGTTTTGTTTTAATGGTTTGGTTTCTAAATACGACCTGCATGTCGTTATTCCTTGTAATGTTTAAATCTCGAATGTAACTCGAGTTCTACTTGTAAGTTCAGTAGGATAGGTTGTTTTATTTATGTAATATATATGAAGATATCCAAGATGGAGAACCAAGGAAGCATTACAAGGAGGCAAGCAAGGAGGCAAGTTAAAGCTTGAAGACTTGTAACATTGTATTGTATTTTGATACCACCATAGATTGACCTTGATTTTTCCATTAGCTTAGAAAGATCACTTAGGTTGGGCCATAACCAAACATGTTTACTTTACGCACTTTACATATATGATGCATGTGATGATGATATGTATGCGTAGTTATAATGATGCATGCTTTAATTAGATTAAACATGCATGTATTAGATACGTCACGCATGCCATGTTTGGTAAACAAGATTAAATCTGTAATGATTCAAGATTTTAAAATTGAACAAAAACGAACATGAGATTCCTGTGTTTATGAAACACGGAAATAAGTATGAATTTCAAATTTTGATATGGGGTGATTTTGACAAAAATACAAGCATCGCTTGTAAGAAAGGCGGGTTTTAAGTGAGACCACTGTGACTCCTCCGACGGACTGGAAATCAAACCATTGATAAATTTTGATTTGAAGTACTTAGTTCAAGGAAAAATTAGGAATCTCTTGATGATGGGATCATGGTCGTTTTAATAATAACAAATCCCTAAAGTTAAAATATTAAGTCAATTAGATGTCTTCCAATGGGCAACACTCGTCAAGACCTAGATCGAGAAATAGTGGGTTCGCCAAAGCGAAGCACTCCAATCTATCGTGGTAAGACGCGATGAAGTAAATGTGATACTTAACTGTTAAATCATTGGGTTAGACTTAACTAAGTTACCACAATAGGATTGTGAACTTAGAGGCATGGAGCTTGGTATGATTTATTAGATAAATGTGAACAAATGTTGTTCTACCAAACTTTCCAAGAGTTATATATGATATAATTGACAAGAGTTGTCTACCTAAATAAATCATGTTTTGGGAGTAAAGCCAAAGCTGACCTTAAGCATGACGAAATATGGATCTTGGCTCACTAGAAAGATTTAAGTGAAATAGTTTCTGAATTAATAGTTAGGGCTATTTATTTGATAAAAATAGTGGGAGGTATATAATGATATACCATAATCACTTAAACATAATAATTAATAAATTTGCAACCTAGATTAATTTTATGCACTTTAATATTGTAGCTATCAAATGACAAATAACACAAACAACTTCTTTATGCGATCAGTCCTTGAGAAGGACAAGCTGACAGGAACAAATTTCCTCGACTGATATAGGAGCTTGAGGATCGTCCTCAGGCACCACGATGTTAGTCAAATTATTCATACCTTTTAGCTGAGAATGTAACATGTGCCGAACATAATGCTTATTGGAAGCAAATTGATGATTCGACTGATGATGCTTCATGTCTCATGCTTGCAACTATGAGTGTTGAGCTTAAGAAACAATATGAGAATATGGATGCTTATGAGATATTTGAGCACCTTAAAAGATGTTTGAGGAAAAGGCTCGTCAAAAGGGATTTGACAATAGCAAGACACCATACACCTACAAGTAAGGAAAGTGAGATTCGGTTGGTCCAGATGTTCTAAAGATGATAGGGTATAATGAGTACCTTGATTATTATTTTTTGGGTTTCAAGATTGGTCTAGAGACTCAAAATGATTTGATCATACAAATCTTTGAACAATAACTATTCTCAATTAGTTAGTGAACAACGAAATAAATGAGATAGACATAGCACCCATTAAGTTGTGAAGCACGTTGAGAACTGCTGTAAGCAACATGATAAATGCATGGACTACTCCCATAATGATGGTGAATGTAGGAATGTTTTGGGAAAGGAAAATGGAATGGAAAGAAGAAGATTTGATCTAATTCTATAGCCATATTAAACTCCAATCCCAAAGAGGCTTTATCGCCTAAAGGAGGTGTTGCTAATTAAAGAAGACGATTGTCGCTTCTGTGGAAAACCGAAAGATTGGAAGTTAAACTGTCATGCTTATTTGGAAGATCTAAGAAGAAGACCGACAAGGGTCAAGCTTCAGGTTTCGGGTTAGAATTGGAGCAAAAGTTGTTGCTCTAGTTGAAGTAACTCGTTACTTAATTTTGCCTATAAGTCTAAGTTTAGAACTTGATAATTATAACTACGTGCCTCTAAGAGTAGAGACATTATATTGGTTTCTTGTATGGACAAGAAAGGTTTTTCATTTTAATTGTATACATAACAATTGTTGTTTATTACATTTCAATGAAAAAGTTAATGATGTTGCACAATTAGTTAACAATTTATATGTTCTAAAATGACTCAAATCAAACATTACCTTTGGCACTGTAATTAAGGCCATATTATAAGAAACACATTTCCAATTTACATAATGATGGATGATTGGATAAGTTTGATTATGAATCATACGAAGAATGTGTATCTTGGTTTATTTGGCAAAAGGACAAAAGCCCCTTTTATTGAAAATGGTGAAAGGGCCATCGAACGATTAGGACTTATACATGGTGATGTATGTGGTCATATACGTACGATGGCAGGAGGTAGATTTTACTACTTCATAACGCTCACTGATGATGTCAGTAGATACATATACAGATATCTTTTGATGAACAAATCCGAATTGTTTGAAAAGTTCAAAGAATATTAAGCTGAAGTAAAAAGGTTCAATGACAGGAGTTTCTAAGAGTTGAAATCACATTATGTTGGACATAGTGCGATGGATGATGAGTCAAGTGGATCTTCAAATAAGTTTCTAGGGTTATACCCTAGAGACATGTGCATACACACTAAACCGTGTTCCTACTAAAATGGTTCAGGAGACACCATATAAGATGTGGACTGAGAAAAGTTATAGCACGTCATTTATAAAAATTAGGGGATGCAAAGCGTTTGTGAAACGTTTAACCTCTGGCAAGCTAGGACCAAAATCAGATAAATGTAATTTTGTGGGATACCAAATTAAAACAAAAGGGGTATTACTTATTTAATCCTCCAGGGAACAAAGTGTTTGTTGATCGGACTGCTATATTTCTTGAGAGAGAATTTCTTTCTAAAAGAAATAGTGGGAGGAAAATAGATCTCAGTGAGGATCGAGAACCACGAGATAACATTGAACCAAAGTTGGAACAAGAGCAGAATGTACAAGAAAATGTTAATGACAATACTGCTTAAGAAACACAGGTTGTTCGTAGGTCTGGTAGGATTCACCATGAGTCTGAGAGATATTATGAATTTCTCTTGACTCAGGATGGTGATGTAATGCTTGTGAATAATGATAATGAGCCTCTTACCTACCAAGACACTATGAAAATTCCAAGATCTAAAATTTGGCAGGAGGCCATGAAATCTAAGATGGATTCCATGTATGAAAAACCATGTATGGACTTTGGTTGATCCACCTAAAGGGGTAAAACCTATAAGGTGCAAGTGTGTTTTCAAGAAGAAAACTGACATGGATAGTAATGTACAGACCTATAAGGCACGATTGGTGGCAAAAGGTTTCAAGTAAATTCATGGTATTGACTATGATGAAACTTTCTCACTAGTGGCAAAGGTCAAGTCCATCAGGATTTAGCTTGCTTACTATGACTACGAAATCTGGCAAATGGATGTCAAGACTACTTTCTTAAATGAGAGCGTAGAAGAGGTTGTGTACATGACACAACCTGAAGGTTTTGTAGATCCAAGTTTTGCTAGAATGGTTTATAAGATAATTCGATCCATTTATGGATTAAAGTAAGCCTCGAGGAGATGGAATATACGTTTTGATGAAACAGTCAAATAGTTTGGCTCTATTCAAAATGAAGATGAACCGTGTGTTTACAAGAAGGTTAGTGGGAGCCATGTGGCATTCCTAGTATCATATGTAGATGATATATTACAGATAAGGAATGACATTATTTCTCAACAGTCTGTTAAGACTTGGTAGAGAAATAATTTCTTGATGAAAGACTTAGGAGATGTGTCCTATATCTTAGGGATCAGGATCTATAGAGATAGATCACGAAGATTTTTCGGCTTAAGTCAGAGTACATACATTGACAATGTATTGCCCCAATTAGGGATGCAAAAAGGCTAAAAGGGAAATGTTCCCATGTCTATGAGATAGTGATCTCAAAATAAATGGTCTAAAATCATTGGATGATATGGACCACATTAGTATAGTTCTATATGCTTCGGAAATTGGTTTCATAATGTATGTGATGATATGTACTCGTCATGTTGTCTCATATGCTTTAAGCATGACGAGCAGGTACCAGTCTAATCCAAGTGATGGTCACTTGATTGGAATCAAGAATATTCATAAGTGCCTAAAGAGGACTAAAGACTCATTCTTGGTATATGGAGGAGATGGGAAGCTGGATGTAAAATGTTACACGGATGTAAGTTTCTAGATAGACATGACGGTTTTTGTGTCTTAGTCTGGATTTGTGTTTTGTCTAAAAAGATGTGTTGTAAGCTAGAATTGTTCACAACAAGAACTGTAAATGATTCTACAATCGAGGCTTAGTATTTTGATACTAGCGAAGTAGCCAAAAAGGATGTTTTGGGAATTTACCAAGGCGATATCACCTTATTAATGAGATTAATGATCAAGGAGATATACTTATATGTAAAGTGCATACTATTGATAATATTGCAGAACCACTGACTAAGGCTTTGTCGCAGCAGAAGCTTGTAAGTCACACTAGTTCCAAATGTATTGGATACATGGGATATTGGCTCTAGTGCAAGTGGGAGATTGTTAATATTAGTGCTCTAGAGACAATACTTTTATGTTTTAAATAAAACATTTTATTATTATAAATTATGTTTTATTGATTATTATTATTATTTTATTATGTCTTTATTTACTGCGTTATAAATGTTAGCGTAATAAATGTCCTTCGAATTATGATACGTATTCGATATCTTTAAGTATGTGACTTAAAAATGAGATTATATGAATAGTATCTTTATTCCTAAATATCCCTAGTCGAGTGTTATTATTTAAGGACAATAATAATGCACAGAGACTAGTATGTTTGTTGACCGATGACCACATCTCATTAGTCATAGGTATGGTGATACTAAAGTCAAAACATAGGTGCATGTAAGAGTACATGACACTGGATTGACCCGCCGTGAGATTACACATGTTAATAGTGTCATAAGTAATTCTCACTGTGATAATGGTGTAATGATCCTTAGACCTGAAATCATTATATTTTTATACGAGAATTAATATACTTTGATTACATTAAAAGTTACCTTTGACCGGGTGATGATAAAAGTGGACATTGGGTATATTATGAATCGTATGAGAAATATGAATGATCTAGATGGGATTTAACCCTCCTAATTTTAGGAGCGATATTATTGGCCTCTTGTTTGAGTGAGACTAAGAAATGCACGGTCGTGCTCAAATGTTGATTTGATTTAATAGTCTACTCATCGATCAAGAAAACTAAGATTAAATTATGAAGAGGATGACACATTACATGCCTCGAGTTTAATCTATAATATTAAGGTTAAAGGGATTATATTACATGGAACATTATTCACGAAAGGCTTAATCGAATCACCGATTTAATTATTATTACTTGGGTGGAAATGATGTATTACTAGATGCCGCTCATTGTTTACAATTTTAATTAGTTATTAAAATTGTTACCAAAGTAATAATAACCTACAGGGTCATACACAAAGAACGCTTGAAGGAGAAATAATTTAAATTATGAATTTAAATTTAAATAACTAATTTATTCTATTTATAATATTAATTAAGTATGACTTGATTAATTATTTAAATAGAAAATGGAATTACTTAAACCAATTCTGAAATTAGTTATTAATTAATTAAGTACGACTTAATTAAATAATAAATTGGAATTTCGGATTAGTATTTTATTATAATTGGATTATAATTAGAAAACTTATTTTCCTCTCTATATAAACTCTCAAAGAGGGCTGATTTTCATCGTGGAAAAACGTTTTTATATTAAAACCCTAGCCGCTTATGAGAACAAGAAAAGAGAGAGAGAAAGAAGCAGTTTTCGGGTGCTAGTACACATCAATCCTTCAAGAAAAACGTTCGTGTGGATACCGTAGAGCGTAGATCGCGAGAGAGGGATACTTGGTGATTGAACAAGCTTTGGATCTCCATTAATCTTCCATTAATGAACTGTTAAAGCTTCTTAAGGTATTTGTTCTTAATCTCCGAATTAAATCTTTTGTTTTCGCATGGATCCTGCGGAGGGGTTTCAAATTTTGATTTATTTTTACGTTTTCCGTTGCGTTTATGTGCTCGAAACCCTTCAGATCCACATCTCTGAAATCTGGGACTGAACTTAAGATTGGGATTCCTTTTGAATCTGAACTTCCCAAACTTCCTGACTATCAAAGCCAAATCACCATCCTCCAGCTGATCAAGTTCCTCTAAAGAATAGAAGTCACCACCAGATTGATCTATGGATGTTAAGCCATATTCAGCATCAATAACATTCATGTTAGAACTGGAAGGTTGAACAGCCTTCACTTTTAGTTTATGTGGGACTTCTGTATTCAATGCAGTAGAAGTACCAACTATCTTTCCAGTTCCATATAACTCATTCTGTTGAATCTGCTCCAGCTCATAGGTCTTTAGAACACCATACAGTCTTTCCAAAGCAATCTCTCCCAGATCTCTTGCTTCTCTAATGGCAGATATTTTGTGCTCCAAATGAGGTGGAAGTGTAAGTAGGAACTTCTTGTTAATTTCCTTGATAGTGTAGTGCTTCACATTGAGATTCAGATCATTGATTAATTTGTTGTATCTCTCCAAAACCTCAGAGATACCTTCACCAGGGTTTGATCTGAAATGCTCATATGAAGAGGTGAGAATTTCCAGCTTATTCTCTCTTACTTCCTCTGTCCCCTCATTGATTATCTCTATTGTAACACCCCCAGATCCGGGGTCGGAGATCTAGGTTGTCACGATCCCTTATTCCGTACAAACACTTGATACTTGAATCATAATAATATAAATCAACACACATGGTGACCCCACCATCAATATACTCACACCAGTTATGTCTCAGAAACGAACTTACAAAAACAGTAGTCATATGATCCATAAATTTAAAGTTATTACAACCCAAAAGTAATGCTTGCAACGTACTACCAGTATGATTTCTATGTGAAACCATAAGGCGGCGCAAAAGTTTGTTCTTGTTCATTAATATACATAAGTGATACTTATAAATAAACCGGAGCAACAAGAGTTACACTCCGAACCAACTCAGTACTTCTACCTGAGGTGCTGCAACTGCCATCCTATGGGCGGTCTGCGCGGCCCATACGCGCTTCCGAGCGGTATGACGAATCCTAGCCATCTACCCTAGATGTTGTGTTGTGATATATGTATAAAAAGAAATCAAGAGTGAGCACTCAGCCCAACAATAATATAACACAGCATAAGCATATAAGTAAGCTTATATCATAAAGGAAAACCTTTAAAACTTCATTCGTATACAGAATGATATATTTATTATCTTTTCATCAAAACATGCCATACAGTGCAACTACTGTATGAGGAACATCATTACTCTTCACTGTCACATTATCAGTAACTCAGCGCCTAGGCTTTTGTTACAATGTGCAGCACTACTCCAAGTGGAAGAAAGGGAACATACTGGAACACCCGATACACGGTGATCAGCCGTTGTATCGTAACGTAACTTTTCTACTAGTAGAAGGATGACTTCCTATTCGGTTATCACCCTGGCCCCATACGGGCCGCTGTGCTAAGAGATCACTACCTCGGCGCCTATTTCATCACCGGGTAAGCCTTAGCACTCAAGAGATCACTACCTTGGCGCCTATTTCGTCACCGGGTAAGCCTTGATAATTTTGGAACTACCCCGGCACCTGTTTCATTACCGTGTAAGCCCTTCCAGTTCCCATTATAGAAAACAATATCAATGAAACGGAAATCGGAACTTAATCCTATTTTCCCCAAGTACAATTACTTGTCAAAAATTTTGTAACCGTTCAGAATTCCTTACTCCAAAGTATTTGAAGGGAGTTGGTCACAGAGTGGGTTGACATTAGTCAACGAAACTACCGATGATTACCATGTATTTTGAAATCATGACCATGGAGTTTATTAGAATTTTCAGAGTTTAGCAAGTTTGAAATTCTTTACTTGAATGGGGGAGTCATCCCCAACTATAGGTATTCTAGAGGAACAGTGGAAGTAAAACTCTGTCCTCGACTTCTTGAACTAGATTCCCAATTTCCGATGAGTTAGAAAACACTATTCGCATTTAATTATCTTTAAATATATTAAGATAATAATTGGGAATCTCTGTTTTAAATATCTTTTCTGAAGATCAGAAATTTTTGTGTAAATAGTAGAACCTTAAATAATATAATAAGGTTCTATGATTTTTAAATCATATTTGGAATATTTAATCAATATTGAAATAATAAATATTGATTTATTATTCAATAATATTCTACTTAAATGAATATTCAAAATAATATTCATTTAATTAATAAATATTCAAAATAATATTCTTAATAATATTATTTAGTATCACACATTAAAAATCCAATAATAAATATATATTGGAATATTTAATCATCCCATTTAAAACATAGCTGTCCCTGGACCCTCCAGTATCTGACAGTACTTATTAAAATAACGTAGTAATTTAACTCCCGGTCTATTATTTTAAAATCTGTTAGGTCCTGATATGTTTGTAGAAGGGGGGTTGAATACAAACAGTACCGTTTAATCGAATTTGTATTGTTGAATTTAACAAATACTATACCAAATTTAATGCGGAATAAAATGAAACAAGATTCAAGTTAAATAAAACTCTATTGAACTTGAAGGATGTTACAATTTTGTGTACAGATTACAAGGTTCTTGTTAAAACAAATCTAGAATAAATTCGACATGAATTTATCTATATTTGTAATAAAAGGATCGAATACTAAAAAGTAGTTCGATAGTAATTCTAGGGATTATGATCCGCTAGATTGTCAAAGCAGTACAAGTAATTGAATTCTAGTTGATTGGATATAACTTTGCTTGCTAGAATTTATTACAAGAAATGTATTGAATGCTTCTGGTTGGTTCTCTTGAATGGCAGAAGAGAAAGATAGAATATTTGTGTTTGCTTCTGTCTGTCTTTAAAATGTAATACTGTGCCTTGTTTGATCATTCACTTGTATTTAAACAAGTCAACAGGATTACCTCCCACGCGCCAAAACCTTTCCAAAAGTAATACAATAGTTTCTATTAGTAGTACTATCAAAAACACTTGGTAGTACTATCGGTAGTACTAACCAAATGACTTGGTAGTACTATCGGTAGTACTATGGAGGATAGTACTACTAGTAGTAAACTGTTAGTACTACAAGTAGTAAATAGAATTAGGAAAAATCTGTTTTAATAAATTCTACTTTTAATTGATTTAACAAATGAATTAATTCTTTTAGAATTAATTCACTGATTAAATAAATTAAATAAATGACTCAAATAATTTCATAAATAAATTAATTCTTGAGAATTAATTTATACATTAAATTACTTAAGATCTAGATTGATTAATTTAATATATGAATTAATTCTGAAAGAATTAATTCATAGATTAAATTAATTATCTTATAGAATAATATTAAAAGAGAATTAAACTAATTCTTAGAACCACTAAATTTGATGACGAACTTCCACTGGCTGGCGTTGACACTCCATGTACTGTCTGGTTCATGAGCGACTAACTTTAGTGATTGTTCTTCATCTTTAACTTTAAGCTGTGATTCTTTTTCTCCTTCTATTTAAACAATGGACTGTAACCTGTACTTTTTCTCCGTCACACTTCTGAAATCTCTGTCACTTTTAAATAGTTCCACTTCCTTGAATACTTCACTGAGGCTTGAACAATAAATTGAACTTCTTTCAATGTAGACTTACTTCAAGATTGTAGATGACTTTAATCTCCATTCTCTTGACAGATATAATCTTCTGAGATTCCTGTGACATCTGTATTTATTATTTACTTATTACATCTTGGTTTATGTTGAGCAGAATCCTCTGTGTTTACAAATAGGCCTAGACATATGCCTTTCAATCTCCCCCTATTTGTTTGTTAGACAATAACAACCAAATACTCTAGAGGATAACTCAACTAAAACAAGAAAAGATAAGACTTTTAAGAGCCAAGCAAATAATAAAAAGTTCTGGATTAAATATAACAATTTCCAGATTCAAACAATAAAGATAATTACAAGATAGATGTTCCTCTAGCCTGAACAAATGATAAATTTCCCTATCTTGATTTACCTAGCTCTAAACATATAACATTTACAAATTGAGCTAACTACATCATGCCTTTAGTCTCTAATTTCACCTTCTTCAGCTTCTGCCAAGGTGACTAGAAGATCTTTGTCAAGGACACGATCACTTTCAGAAACCACACCACTTGGCATTATTGGTTGAGTGGTGATCTTCTTCAATCTATTCTTCATCTGAGCATACCTTGGAATTTTCTCCATGTAGTAGTCTGAAATCATATCAGCAACTTCAGACTTCTCTACAGAAGCAAACCCAGAAGTTCTAAGAAGATTCTCCAACTTCACCAGTTGCATAGCAGTCTGTAGCTTCATGGAATCAGGATCCAGCCTTACAGTCTCCAAAGTTGTACCTCTGTAGATTTTGACTTCATAAGGAAAATGTACAACTTGAGGGCTGGCCTTCATAGCAGAATCTCTCAGCCGGTCATACAGAAGCTCGTTCAAGCAAGAAGATCTCTTTACCTTACTCATTAGAATCCACAATTCAGAGAGAGATCTTCTTTGGAGTAGTTCAAGAGAAACAGTGAATGATCCTTCAAGAGCACTTGAGACATAGATGAACAGTTCTTGTCTTACTTGATCAAATGCAGACGTAATCCTTAAGATATCTTCCTTCAATGCCTTCATATATAATGAGTTGTCTGGATTAACAATTCTGATCTTCTCAAGCAGCTTCAGAAAAGTAGCATCATTGTTTGTGCCTCTCTGAGGGATATCAAACATCTCCCTTGCTTTATCCCAATTGCTTCATTGCTTCATCCTCACATCCAATCTCCTTTCTTTGACATGAATACTATGAAGACGTTGTTTGTCTTCATGTTCAGCCTTTTGAATCTTTAACTTCTGAGATATGATGTCGGAGACCTTAGCATTCTCATCCTCCTTTCTCCTTAGCTCTGCTTGCTGTTTCTTCAACTCCTTCTGAAACAAAGGGTCAGGTGTATATAATTCAGCTTCATCTTCCCAATCATCAAAGTTGGCTGCCTCCTCAACCTCCTCCTCACCAAAAGCTTCTCCAGGTATGGTCTTCTCCAGATCACCAGATGTGTCAAATTGGAAGTCATCCTGTTCACCATGGTAGTAGTAGGCATCATCAAAAGCAGACTCCTCCATTGATTGTTTACCTTTCCCCTTATCCTTTCCAGAAGCTCCTCCAGCTTCTCTGTTTCCTCCTTCTTTCTCCTTCTCCCCCTTAGTTGAGGAATCCTCTACATTTTGAGCTTTGGAAGCCCTAGGATTCACCTCAGATGTTCTCCTTATATCTCCTCTTTCTTCTCTCCTCTCTCCTCCTTCTCCTCCTTCATCAGCATCATCATCCTTATCTTCATCATCACCCTCAAAGAAGGTTCTTTGTTGTATTGTAGGTTGATGTGACTCCTTTATCATTGCGTACAAATGCTTCATCCCTTCGTTCAGATGCTCCATTCCACCTTCAATTTTAGAGAATCTTTGATCATTAAACCACTGATTTTCATCAACAGTTTGCTGAATAAAATCCACTTGAGCAGTAATGGCAGCAAACTGATCAACATTTGACGTTGTAAGATCAGAGACGTCTGAAGCCAAAAGTACTTGAGATTGCTGAACAACATTGATCTTTGGTAGGAGAGTAGTCTTCAAGCTTTCAATATCATCTTTAATCAAACCCAACTGATTTGTTACAGAGGTGGAAGAAGAAGACCGTTCAACCACTTGTGCTTTAAGAATTTCCTTCTCAGCCTGGGTTTCTTGCAGTTGTTTCTGTAGGGCAGCTATATGAGCTAACAAAGAAGTAGTGTTTGTGTCAGTGTGTGCACTCACTTCAATTACTCTCAGTGGTGTTTCACTCAACTCACGTGCTTGTGTATCACTCTTTGTTTGATTTTGATCTCTAATCACTAGCTGTCTTTCCAAGTTATCAGATTGAGTACCTGCAATAGAAATCACCCTAGCCCCTTCAAGAGAGGTCAGTGGTGGTGCAATGGGAGTTCGCAAATCCCGATCCCTGATTGAGTCTATCAAAATATTTGACATTGAATACTGAATTGATTTAGGGACAGACTCATCAGGTTGCCTTTCACTTTCTCCAGTAAAAACTGCGAGTGAAAAATCCCTTAAGGGAGCCAGAGATGTTCCCTCTGGGAGGGGAGAAAATGATTCTATTATAGGTGTCAAAGAATCAGATTTTCCTTCTGATGCCTGTGAAGGCACTTCTACCGTGACAATGGTAGGCACTGTTTCAGATCCTAAGTGCTCTCCTAACAACGTGTCCTGAGTTTCTTCTATTTGGATGTCTTCTCCCATTATGAGTAATGGGAGAGTGCTTGACTCATTACAGGTTGCCAGGGCCCGATGGCGAATTTCAATAGATTCATCCTGTTGAGAGGATGTCTCCAGAGACTGTTCAATGGCCATTTCAAAGTCCATATCCTATTGGGAGGACATGGATGGGCTTACAGATGTCTCTCTATAGGTTTTCCTTTTCTTTAGTGGTGGAGACAGAGCTGTGGGTGCACTCAGTGTTTGTTCACTACTAGACCTTTGTCTTATTAAAGAAGCAGTTTCAGGTTGAGAGATTAAAGGATTAGACACAGTGTTTGGCTCTCTGACCTGGGTTAGAGATTGTGGTTCTACAACCTCTTGGTCTGTCCTATCAACCACTTGGGCTTCAGCAAAGGTGCCAGATGATCCAGAGATAGGATGTATTACCTGTATTGGTAGTTCCTCTGAAGTTCCAGCTGCAATGACTAGTTGTTGATCAGGAACAAAAGGTTCAAAAGTAGGAAGGTTAATGAAATGTGCCATGAATGGGCTGACTACCACTGGTGTTATGTTCAATTTTTGAGAAGTGTGGAGTCTTTGATAGAACTTACTAGCAGTAGTAGGAGAAGGAACAAATACAGCATTTAAAAACAACTCCTTGTGAGCATCAGATAGCACATGATTGATTAAGATAGTGAGAAATCTAGGATAGAAACACCTAACTTTTCTACCACTATCATGATCAATCCTGGCATTAGATACTCTCCTAACTATAAGACTCCAGAGAAGATGACCAATGTTAAGTCTAACATTAAACACAATAGCATAAGCAATGTACTGCAATCAGATTGAGGCTATTTCCCTTCTCTCTTAGGGATAAAGCCAAGAGTTGGTTACATTCTATGCCATCAGGTTCTATTAAAACATGGGCAGACTGTGCTCAAAAGTTCTTGACGAAGTATTTCTCCATGGCGAAGACAGCAGCTTATAGAAATTCTATTTCTCAGTTTGCTCAGCAACCCCAGGAATCTTTGGGGGAAGCTTGGGAAAGGTACAAGGAGATATTGGCACGTTGTCCTCATCATGGGATGCCGGATTGGATGGTAATCAGCAATTTCTACAACGGATTGGGAGCTCAGTCAAGGCCTATGCTTGATGCAGCTTCTGGAGGAGCACTGTGGGCAAAAAGCTATGAGGATGCCTATAATCTTATCGAGATGATGGCGGCCAATGAGTTTCAGAATCCTACTCAACGCTTGCCACCTGCTAAAGTGGCTGGAGTTCTTGACTTGGATGCAGCTACTGCTATTGCTGCTCAACTCAAAGCGTTGACAATGAAGGTAGATTCCCTTTCTAATCTTGGGACTAACCAGGTTGCTATGGTGTGTGAATTGTGTGCAGGGGCTCATGACACGAATCTGTGTGCTATCTCAGCTGAATCAACACAGTTTGTTAGTAACTTTCAGAGAACTCAGCAACCAACACCTAATGTGTATCATCCCAACAATCGGAATCATCCTAATTTCAGTTGGAGCAACAATCAGGGTGGTGTTCAGTAACCACAAAATCAGCAGTTCAATGCAAGGCCATATAATCAGAACTATCAACCACCACCTTATGCTCCAAGGCAACCATTCATTCCACCGGGATTTCAACCATCTCAAGGGAATTCATTGAATCAGTCTGAGAAGTCTGAATTGGAAGAGCTTCGAATGATGTACAAGAGTCAGGCGGTGTCGTTGAAAACTTTAGAGAATCAGATTGGGCAACTAGCCAATGCATTGTTGAACCGTCAACCAGGAACGCTTCCGAGTGACACAGAGATGAATCCAGGCAAGAAAGATCACAAGGAACAGGTCCAGGCAGTAACCTTACGATCGGGGAAGATTCTACAAGGTCAGAACGAAGAAAATTCAGCCGAGGAAAAAAATGAATTTTCTGATCAGAATGTGCGGCGCGGCAGCGCCGCTCCCTAGTATAAAAACGGTGCGGCAGCGCCGGCCCTTCTGGAAGAAAAAGACAATTTTGACGCTGGGGTCGATTCTGTTCCTGAGTTGGTACCTAATGCTACTCTCTCGACTCATGTAACTGGGAAGAGTGATAATTCTCAGAAAGTAGTAGAAGAAAAGGTGTTTCCACCTCCTCCATTCCCAAAACGAGTTCAAAGGCAAAAGTTTGACAAGCAGTTTGCTAAGTTCTTGGATGTCTTCAAGAAGCTTCAGATTAACATACCATTTGCAGAGGCTCTTGAGCAAATGCCGAGCTATGCGAAGTTTATGAAGGGCATTCTTTCGAAGAAATTGAAACTCGAGGAGCTAGAGACAGTTGCATTGACGGAAGAATGTAGTGCCATCTTGCAACAAAAGTTGCCACCTAAGTTGAAGGACCCTGGAAGCTTTACCATACCATGTACTATTGGAGATCTCTCATTCAGCAAATGCTTGTGTGATTTGGGTGCAAGTATTAATCTCATGCCTTTATCAGTTTTCATGCAGCTTGGTCTTCCAGAACCAAAGCCAACTACTATGACTCTGCAACTTGCGGACCGTTCAGTTACTTATCCTCGAGGAATAGTTGAGGATGTTTTGGTGAAGGTCGACAAGCTTATCTTTCCAGCCGACTTTGTTATTCTTGACTTTGAGGAAGACAAGAAGATCCCTATCATCTTGGGACGACCATTCTTGGCTACAGGTCGGACTCTTATTGATGTCCAAAAGGGAGAACTCACTATGAGGGTGCACGATCAAAATGTCACCTTTAATGTTTTCAATGCAATGAAGCTTCCAACTGACGAGGAAGTGTGTTTTAAAATTGATATGGTGGACAAGGTGGTTAACTCCGCAACTCAACACTTGATCAAAACTGATGTGTTGGAAAGAGTTCTTGCTAATGACTTGGAGATTGAGAACGAAGAGGATGGAGAACACTTGCAATATCTTAATGCATCTCCATGGAAGAAGTTTGAGATGCCGTTTGAATCTTTGGGGTTGTCAGAGCTGAAGAAGTCTCATGTTAGACTTAAGCCATCTATCGAGGAAGCACCTACATTGGAACTTAAGCCATTGCCTGAACATCTAAGGTATGCCTATCTTGGTGATTCTTCTACCTTACTTGTTATTATATCATCTAAGCTTTCAGGCATGGAAGAGGAAAAGCTATTGCGAATTTTAAGGGATTTCAAATCAGCCATTGGGTGGACTATAGCAGACATCAAGGGTATTAGTCCTTCTTACTGCATGCACAAAATTCCTTTGGAAGAGGGAGCTAAACCTACAGTTGATAATCAAAGGAGACTGAATCCTGTTATGAAGGAAGTTGTGAAGAAGGAAATTCTTAAATGGCTTGATGCAGGCATTATCTATCCGATCTCTGATAGTTCTTGGGTGAGTCCAGTGCAATGCGTGCCTAAGAAGGGAGGCATGACAGTGGTTACTAATGAAAAGAACGAGCTCATTCCTACGCGAACAGTTACTGGTTGGAGGATTTGCATGGATTATCGAAAGTTGAACAAGGCTACTCGAAAAGATCATTTTCCACTTCCGTTCATTGATCAGATGCTCGACAGATTGGCTGGACATCAGTACTATTGCTTGCTTGATGGGTATTCTGGTTACAATCAGATTTGCATAGCACCCGAGGATCAAGAGAAGTCTACATTCACTTGTCCATTTGGTACATTTGCTTTCAGACGTGTTTCTTTCGGGTTGTGTGGAGCACCAGCTACTTTTCAGAGATGCATGATGGCCATTTTTTCTGACATGATTGGAATTAATGTGGAAGTATTCATGGACGATTTCTCAGTCTTTGGGGATTCTTTTGATGAGTGCTTGGAAAACTTGAGTTTGGTTCTAAAGCGTTGTGTGGAGACAAATCTTGTTCTAAATTGGGAAAAGTGCCATTTCATGGTACAAGAAGGTGTCATTCTGGGACACAAGGTTTCGTGTAAAGGTTTGGAAGTTGACAAGGCAAAGGTGGAGACTATTGAGAACCTTCCTGCCCCTGTTTCAGTCAAGGGTATTCGCAGCTTTCTTGGTCATGCGGGGTTCTACAGGCGTTTTATAAAGGATTTCTCAAAAATTTCTAAGCCACTTTGCAATCTCTTGGAAAAAGATGTTCCGTTCAAGTTTGATGAGTCTTGTTTACATGCATTCGAGATCTTGAAGAAGAAATTAATTTCTGCTCCAGTTATTACAGCTCCTGATTGGAGCCAACCATTTGCTTTGATGTGTGATGCTAGTGATTTTGCGCTTGGGGCCGTTCTAGGCCAAAGGAAAGAAAAGGTGTTTCATGTTATTTATTATGCAAGCAAAACTCTTAATGATGCTCAGATGAATTACACCACCACTGAGAAGGAACTACTTGCTATTGTCTACGGGTTTGAAAAGTTTCGCTCTTATCTGCTTGGTACTAAGGTGACAGTTTATACGGATCATGCTGCTATTCGCTATCTCCTGGCGAAGAAAGATGCTAAGCCAAGGTTGATTCGTTGGGTTCTTCTGTTGCAAGAATTTGACGTGGAAATCAAGGACAGAAAGGGGACGGAGAATCAGGTAGCTGACCATCTCTCTAGATTGGAAGATCATGGGAAGTCACCTAAAGACAACACGGCTATTAATGAGTTTTTTCCGGATGAGCAACTATTCAGTGTGAAAGATGTTGAACCATGGTATGCCGACATTGTGAATTATCTAGTAAGTAACATCATACCACCTGAGCTCTCTTATGCTCAAAAGAAGAAATTCTTACATGATGTCAAGCAGTATATTTGGGATGAGCCGTTTTTGTTCAAGCAAGGAGTTGATCAGATTATTAGGCGTTGTGTTCCTTACAGTGAGACCGAGGCTATTCTTAGTGATTTTCATGCTACAGCTTATGGAGGCCATTATGCGGGTGAAAAGACAGCCACACGTATTCTTCAAGCAGGTTTCTATTGGCCGACTCTATTCAAGGATGCTCATCAGTTTGTGTTGAGATGTGATCGATGTCAACGAGTTGGTAATATTTCTCGTAGGGACGAGATGCCTCTTAATGTCATGTTGGAGGTAGAGATCTTTGACGTGTGGGGAATCGACTTCATGGGACCGTTCATTCCGTCATGTGGTAATCAGTATATTCTGTTAGCTGTGGATTATGTGTCTAAGTGGGTGGAGGTAAAGGCACTTCCAACGAATGATGCTAAGGTGGTGCTCAATTTCCTTCACAAGAATATATTTACTCCGTTTGGCACTCCACGGGTTATCATCAGTGATGAAGGTACGCACTTTTGCAATCGGAAGTTCACATCTCTTATGGCACGCTACAATATCAATCATCGAGTTGCTACAGCTTATCATCCTCAAACCAATGGGCAAGCTGAAGTGTCTAATCGTGAAATTAAACGAATTCTTGAGAAGGTGGTAAGTCCTTCTAGGAAGGATTGGGCTTTGAAGCTTGATGAAGCAGTGTGGGCTTATCAGACGGCCTATAAAACACCTTTGGGAATGTCACCATTTCAGCTTGTGTATGGAAAAGCATGTCATCTTCCAGCTGAGTTAGAACACAAGGCTTATTGGGCGTTGAAGAAGCTGAATTTTGATCTTACAGCAGCAGGTGAGAAGCGTATGGTTCAGTTGAATGAAATGGACGAGTTTCGATTGCAAGCTTATGAGAACAACAAGCTATATAAAGAGAAAGTCAAAAGGTGGCATGATCGTCGGTTGGTTCTTAAGACATTTGTGCCCGGGCAATTGGTGTTGTTGTTCAACTCTCGACTTCGGTTATTTCCTGGAAAGTTGAAGTCACGTTGGTCAGGTCCATTCACAGTTAAAACAGTTTTTCAGCATGGAGCAGTGGAGATTTTTGACAAGTCACCGGACCAGTCGTTCAAGGTCAATGGTCAGCGGTTAAAGCCATATTTTGGAGAGAAGTTGAATCGCGAAGTGGAGACCGCGGTTCTAATTTGCCCAACGTAAGGAGATGGAGCTATGTCAAGCTAATGACTTAAAAAGAGCGCTTCGTGGGAGGCAACCCACTTGATTGTATGATTGTATCATTCTTTAAAAAAAAAAAAAAAAAAAAAAAGAAAAAAAAATTCATCAGAAGGTTTGGCGCGGCAGCGCCGTGCTAAAGCACAATCCTGGCGCGGCAGCGCCGTGTCGACTGTTGAAAGAAAAAGAAAAAAAAAAGTTTGTTGTTGTATTTAGTGGCCATTATATTAACCCACTAACCACACCCACTAACCCTAAAATTCTCTATATATACCTACTTATTAACCCTACCTATACAACCTATACATACGTTCCTTACAAATCTCAAAAACTCTCAAACACTCTAAATACTTCTTCCATTTGATTCAATGGCTTCCAAGCGTCAACGGGTTGTAATTGGTGGCAGTGAGGGTGCTAGTGGTAGTGGGGCTGGTGGAAGGAACCCTCGTTCTTCATCTTCATCCGATTCTGGGGGAGGCAATGGTGGACCTCAGTTTATTTCTAATGAGGCGCATGAGGCATACACTGATTTGATGGGGCGTTCTATTGCCCGAGAGAGGGGACTTTTGCCTACGGCATCGGATGGGAATATGTTGTTCAATATTCAGGAGAGGGGTTGGGAGCAGATTTGTGAGACTCCGGAGCCTGTTCCATTGTCTGTGGTTCGCGAGTTCTACGCGAACGCTAGTGTGGAAAGGAATGGGATTAGCCAGGTTCGTGGGTTCCGTGTGGATTATCGGCCGCGTGCTATTCGTCGTGTTCTTGGTCTTCCGGCTCCTAGGAGGAATCAAGAGGATTGGTCAGGGAGGACTCGCGATGCTGTGGACCTTCAGATGATTATTCAGCGGTTGTGTGTTCCAGGTACGGAGTGGAACTTGAGGCGTGGCACTTCTGAGCCCACGTCGTTTATGTCGACGGCTCTGAATCAGTATGGGCGTACTTGGAATTTTTTTATTTGTGCTAACCTCATCCCTACTAGGCATTCGAATGAGGTGACGGTTGAGAGGGCTATCTTGTTGTATGCTATTTGCAGTAGAGAGTATGTGGATTTGGGTAATTTGATCCATCAGGGGATTCTCCGTTTTATGCAAGGAAGTACCACTGCGGCGATACCTCATGGTTCGGTCATTACTAGGTTGGCTAGGGATTGTGGTGCTAGTTGGTCAGCGGAGGAGCCTGTACAGCCGCCACAGGCAACACTGGATCATCAGAGTATAAGGCGGTTGAATGTGTGGGATGGAGGTGAGCCGGATTGGTGGGGTCTTGGTTTTGTAGTAGGGGGTCAGCAGCAGCATCAGCAGCATCAGCAGCAGCAGGAGGAGGAGCCTCAGGATGGAGGTTCTCTTATTAGTCAGCGGCAGTATAGGCGATTGACGAGGCGTATCGATGCGGTGCACGATATGCAGGCAGGTTTTGCAGCAGATTTTGGTCAGTTTGCACAGGCTTTGAGCACGGCTTTTCGTGCAAGTGGGGTGGACGTGACTTTTCCGTCCTTTGGAGCTGGCGCTGTCTATCCGCCACCGGACACTCCCGATGGGAGTGGCTCGGACGACGAATAGGTATGCCTTGCACTCTTTTTATTCTTACCTTCAATGTGGGCATTGAAAATTTTAAGTTTGGGGGTGGGGATGAAAGGTGCATTTGTATAATAGGTATATTGCATGTTAGGAGCATTTGTGCATGTTAGTTAATTTCATGTTAGTTTAGAGCATTTTGTTGCATGTTAGTTAGAGCATTTAGAACATTCTGTTTATTGTGATATTTATGTTCATATAGTTGCATGAGCATGGCATGCATTTTCATGATCCCTTAGGACGACCTATTTCTGTTTGGCAGGTAGATGCTGATTTGAGTGTGGTAATCATGAATAGAGGGTTGATTTATAGTTTCTATGAAATTGACATGCCTGTTATGGGGACAAAAACATTTACACAACTCATTGTTTGCTTTTGGGCTAGATTGGGGGTCATGCTTGTTTGGATGTTTTGAGGTTTAATTACCTGGTTATATTTAAAATGTTCTTTATTCCCTTGATAACGTAAGAGCACTAAAGTATAAGTTTGGGGGAAACAGGATTTTCATGCTAGTTGTTTTGTTGTTTATGGCTAGGCGTCAAATGGCTAGTAGCCGGCTCATATTTATATGAGTAGTCTAGGGTTGGAAATGAGAATTCTCATTCCAGATTGTATATATGAAAAAAAAAAAGAAGGAAAAAATGGAAAAGAAAAAAAAAAGAAAAAAAAAAAGAAAAAAAAAAAGAGTCATGTAAATAGTTAAATGCAAAATTAACCACGAGTGAGCTCTTTAATACTCGAGCAATTAAGTTCAATGGGGGCAATGTGCCTAGTGACCTAAGGTCCTTTGTGGTCTGGGATCCGCTAACCTAACGCTCGTTACATGGGTATTATTGTATAAGCCTTTTGGGGTCTCACTCATTGCACGGTTAAATAAGCATGTGTATTGTATATAGTAGTATGTGTCGTAGTAATAAAGCATGAATTCCTGGTTAACCTGAATGATGATGGAGGTGTCTCGAAGTTATGAAGTGTCTACCGTTCATTCTCTTTATAAACTTGTGATTGCCTTGACTAAGAATTGGTATGATTTTTGATCTAGTGTTAGGAGTATATCTGATGAGTATCACACACCACGTTCCTATGCATGTATTGTTAGTATACGGGAATTTAGTCGAGCTCTGTTTGGAAGTTATTGCATGATTTGAGATGTTTACCTAATGAATGGTTTTGGTTAGTCTAAGGGGGTCCTTGCATTTCCATATAGTTGCATACATGTAGTTAGTTGCATTTGTAGTTGCATTGTTAGATGGATTTTGTGGGTACATTCACTATAGGCCCTCACGAGACCTTACTCGTCCACTAGGGCTGCCTAGGGGTTTAAAGGGCTTGTTGCATATGCCAAATGCAACCGTGATCACCTACGGAAGTGGTACTAGTTAGTTGTAATAAATTGTTTGTTTATGCTCGAGGACGAGCATCGGTTTAAGTTTGGGGGTGTGATAAGTGGGTATTTTATTCACTTAAAACGTTTCCGTATGGCTTAAAACGATTGTTTGTACTCGAGTTGTGGTATTTTTGATCTCTTTTAAGGGTATTGTGCAGGAATATCTATCACAGGTGTAATGGGAATGAAGCGGAGCAATCGGAATGCAATTTGGAGCTAAAACGAAGAAAATGGAAAAATTCGTCTTCCTGGACAGAAGGCACGGCGCGGCAGCGCCGTGTTTGAGCTTGCCTATGGCGCGGCAGCGCCGCATGAAAACGGAACAGTAAGCTTATGGCGCGGCAGCGCCGCTCTCCTATGCAACTGTGGCGCGGCAGCGCCAGACATTCTGACGAAAATTCCTGTTTTAAACCCGATTTGCTGATTTTTCGAGTTGAAGTCAAATTACAATTCGGTACGACTTATTTGCACCTGGAGGCCTATATAAAGAGAAGAAAACCCTAGAGAACGTGAGAGACACATACCACATATTATCTACGGAGTTTTAAAGCACAAAGAAGCAAGGAAGAAGATTGTTTTCAATTTATTCTTGTATTCTTTCTAGCTTGTGGATGCTTGGTTTGGGTGTATTCTTTAGAACCTTTGATAATTATTCCAATATTGATTCGTTTTCTTCAATCATGTTTACATTAGAACCCATGGTGACGATTAGTTTGATTATGAACTAATTCGTTGTCATGGGGTTTTAGCGGATTTATTCATGAAGTTTATTTGTTGAATTTTCTTGATGCCTATAGTGTGATTGATGCGATATCCTATCATGGTTGTTTTAATTCGTTATAGGAGAGTAGCTAACTCCTGTAATTGTGTGTTAATTCTTATTGAAGCGAAAGTGGATTTAAGAGTTTAGAACTTGCCATGCTAGCATAGGTTTATGCGTGAGAATATCATTCGTAATTAGTGTCGTAACTCTAACCGTTTTATGACGACTATGTGATCAATTGAATGCTTGTACTTCAACCATTATGTTTTCAATCTTTATAGACATATAGGGACTAAGCATAATTGGGAGACTAAGTGATTTCTATCTTTATTGTGGATATTATTTAGGATGGTATTTGTGCAACGAAAGTTGGCTTATATCAGTTTTGTGTGTTCGATCAGGTATTAATAAATCACATGAAAAGGCTAGAGAATTGGAAACTATAGATGGATTGTTTAATGAAGTTAAAATTCCATGTTTATTTGCATAAGTAATTCAATATAACCCGTCGTTCAAATAGTTGATAATTAGTTATAAATTTTAGAAAAATTTTAGTGGTAAACAAAATCCAATTTGTTATTTGTTTTAGCATCGAATAATAATCATACATTGGTGAGTGAATTAACTAGACAATACAACGAGTCCCTGTAGGAACGAACCTTACTTGCTATCTGTATTACTTGAGATCACGTGCACTTGCGTGTTGAGTTTGGTCGTAACAACAACCCAAATGTACTATCCTGGATCTCATCTATTATTTACAACCTCTACCTGAAGTTACAAAAATAGACCTCACAATTCTATACAAGGTTTAGTAATACAAACCCACTCAAAATAATTCTCACTAATTCAAACTGCAACTATTCTGCTCACACCGACAGTATCCATCCTGCATCAACTAACTCCAGGGTGGTCTCTCCATTCCCTTGCTCTTGTAACACGAGATGGATTCGGCAATTGTAACAGCCCCAGATCCGGGGTCGGGGATCCGGTCGTTACGGTCTCAATTCCCATCAATAATACTTGCACTTGAATCAAAACAATTAAACTACATGCTGTGACCCCACAATAACAACACCTCACACACATAACTAGTTATAGTTCCAAAGATGAAATTGAAATAAGTATCTAGTCATAGGATCCACAAGTTATAAGTTATTACAAACCCAAAAGATTACAGAGCATTTAAAAGTTCTTGTCGTTGCTTACATTAATCATAATATAAATAAGTCTGATACACAAAGCTGAAGCTTAGACTACTGATTGCTACTACCTCAGCTATGGCTGCTACCATATCAACGGGTAAATCTCTGACGGCTACCACCCGCTTGCGCAGAGTGTGCTGGTTGCGGGCCATCTGCTCTAGCTGTTGTTGTGATATAAATAAATAAAGCAAGGGTGAGCAATAGAGCCCACCAAAATAGTTTATGACAAAATAACAGTTCAAAGATATTTTTGTAACCACATGAAATGCCTTAAACGGATAAGAAATTAGTATAATATAAAGGATGAAGTTACAAGGAAAATTAATATAATGTTTCCGTAACCCAAAATCCACTTATGCATATATATCCTTAATCAGGTTTTATCAGAGTCAAAACTCATAAAATAAAAGATGAAGTTGCATGAATTTATTGCCATTTCATTTCCAAACATTTTTCGTCCTCCTGCCAACATGATTGGTTCTTCATCCCAATACATGTTGCAGGAATATACAAATTGGATGATGAACCAATACTGGAGTTGCTACCGCACCCGCCATACCCAACCTTACTATGATCAGTAGCAGGTCGTACAGCTCAAATATGTTTTCTACATGTAGATGGAAGAATCACGACAACCTGACATTGTCTACCACCTTCCGGTGATCTCCCGACCCATTTGGGGCAATAAAAGTTGGATGGGTCGGCGCAACTGGACCACTTACACCACTCCTAGTTCAGATGAAATCCATGACTCTGAAATGTAAAGATCGTCCTCCTTTCCCCAAGTGTAACACTTGTTGATACGACTCCACTAAGTAGTTATATCTAGGTTGGAAAGGAAGATTCTCCAATATTTCCCAAGCGATGCTTGTTAATGGATATCGACTTGTTCCATCAAGTTACCCCTCGAGCGTTGAGGTGGTAACACAATATTAGACTTGCAGCAACTAAATTGCTCCGAAAAATATCTGTCCCTTGACAGTTTTTGAATTGAGAGTTTAAAAAGAGTAGTAGTCACTTAAATCAGGTTTCCCATATTTTTGATAGTTGAGCGAGCATTTAAATCCCCTTTAAAAGGCAGATCTAAATGGAAAAACATTGTTTTGGGAACCTCTTTTTGATTTTAAAAGAAATTAATAATATTTATTAAATAAGTAAATCTTAAATGAATATTCGAAAATAATATCCATTAAGTAAATCATGATCAAATGAATATTCAGAAATAATATTCATTAAATAAATAAACCTCGAATGAATAATTAATAATTAAACCTCGAATGAAAATTAAATAATTAAACCTCGAATGAATAATAAATAATTAAACCTCGAATGAATAATAAATAATTAAACCTCGAATGAATAATAATATTCATTAAATAATTAAACCTCGAATGAATAATAATATTCATTAAATCAATAAACCTCGAATGAATATTCAAAAATAATATCCATTAATTAAATAATCCTCGAATAAAAAATGTCCGATGTCTTTATCGGAAAATAACCTTTAATATATACAGAAAATATAATTACCTCGGATCTAAGGAAATATCATACGCCCTTAACCTAGGGTCTTTATAAAATCTGGCTTATAGCTGATATCCCATATCTAGCTTATAAGTCCCAAAATCAAATCATATCCTCGAATATCGCTATATATAGCAGTTTGAAAACAATCATGCAATTTATATATCGCAATTGCATATCATAATTGAAAACAGTTATTATCACAACAACAGTAGTATAGGTTTCGAAAACTTGCCTGGTGGTGAGGTAGGGGTACTGTGCCTCGAGTCAATCCGGCGATATATACATAATCAAAGTATCCGAGATTAATCACTTAACACCTTTAAGACACTAAGTATGTACTTTTACTTAAGCTAAAACATGTTTTCAAGTTGACTCCTTAAAACTTCTACTCGCGTATGCTTGTTCACGCATTTTTATAAAATAGAGATTAAATTCTTTTAACACGAAGTCTTTTTGAGGGTCTTCCTATACGTACCTAGCATGTTAACACAAAGTTTCACATTCCAATAAGTCTCTTAAAGGGTGTAATCATTGCCTCAAAGTTGGCTAAGTGGTATAGTCCGGTTTCTCGAAACATCCTTAATTAAAACACTCGTTTCTCCTAAACCGTAAATCGGATTCACATGATCTTTATATCAAAACGAACCTTGAAACAAGACCTACACTATACTAGGCAGTGGTGACCTTGGACAGAAGTCCTTATGTTCGAATATCACAAACAAAACATGGTTAAGGAAAATCGGGCATTATAACGGCTATGTTTTAACGATTTCAAAGTTTAATCATAAACTTTACATAATCAACCAAACCAAATCACCAAGTCAAATCATCAACATCATTAATAATCCATAATCATCATCAATCAGTCAAAACCAACATCTACTTGCTTATCATCAAAACAACATCAAACTTTCATCAAACATTCGTCAAAATCACTCAATCATCCTTATGATCATACTAACTAAACTATACTTAAAACTAACCACATAAATCAATTTATAACTAAGGGTTTCAAGAGTTTATACCTTCCTTGATGCTTGATATACACTAACAATAGTTTATAATCCTTCCTTGAGCTTTGTACAAACCTTAACAAGCTTAATCCTTAAGAACAAAATCAAGAACACAAGATATTACTATTCATTTCACTATTCACCCTCATCTTTGATCAAGGATTTGAAGGTGTTATCCTTAATGGATGATGGTAAGATTAAGAGAATACCTTAGTCTGGAAATATGGAAGCTTTAGAATCCAAGAACAAGATTTATGGATGAGTGGATGATTGATTCTTGAAAAAGTATCCTTTGGTTCTTCAAAGGGCCGAATGTTTCTTTCTTCAAAGGTGGGGGGTTTTCTTTGCTTTTGCTTGGTTACTTTGTGATAATTATCTTGATATTTTGTTAGTCAAATGGTGAGTCATCACATTTGCCTTGTCATAGGGACACTTGTCGTACATGCAAGGGTCTTGATAAAGTAGCTTTACTGGTTTGCTTTACTGGTTTGTTTCCTTTCACATGGATGATCCAAATGTTGCATTCCTCGAATTAATCTTGTTAAATGTTACTTCCATGCCTATATTTTAATTCCATAGGTGTCTCGTTGTTCCGTCTCCGTTTAATCGCGTAGAATGTTCGTAGGGTTTCTTAAGTGTTCTATCGAAGTAGTTTACCGTAAACGTTCTTGATATCTCTAATTCTTTTATTAAATCCATATCCATGGAATTGATAATTTAAATCCTCAAATATTCTCAAATAATAATTAATCCGTCCGTTATTGGTGAAATTTCGGAGAAAACGGAAATGCTATTTTTCCGATTCTGACAGCTTTTGCATTCCTTCATTTACATCGCAGATCACTGATACGACTTTGAAAGTTTATTATATCGTCCCGTATATAGGGTGGTCTGAAAAACTTTTTAAATGCAAAAGTTACTATTCATCAGTGGTTTTTAACAAAAGTTACTATTCATCAATAGTTCTTAAATTAGTACAAAATTTGGGGATATTACAGTCTCCCCTCCTTAAAAGGATTCCGTCCCGGAATCAGTTTGAAAACAAATGGGGGTACTTTTCCAGCATAGCACTTTCTAGTTCCCAGGTTGATTCTTCTACATTATGGTTTTGCCACAAAACTCTGACTAACTTGATGACCTTGTTTCGGAGCACTTGTTCCTTTTTATCTATGATTTCCACTGGTTGCTCCACATAGGTTAGGTCTGGCTGCATGTCTACGTGTTCGTATTCCACTATGTACTTAGCATCCGGGTTGTACTTCCTCAGCATTGAAACATGGAACACATTGTGTACTTGCTGCAGGTTTGGGGGTAATTGTAAAGCATAATGTAACATAAGATGTAAAAGAGATAACTACAACTCAACAAAGGACAAGACAGACAATAGTATTAACAGAAGCACAGGAATCCAGAATCAAAGAAGAAAAGGTAAACTCAAAAAATCAAAATACGTTATGTATTCTTGAAGTCCGTAAACAGGTCACGGAAAGAAGTTCATGAAAATGTTCAAGCCTCAGTGACAGCAAAAGAAACAAGACTTTCAAGACGACAGAAGTATGTGAATGATTTAGGTTTAAGTACCACGGGATTCCAGTGATTTAAACGAAGCAACCAGAACGACAAGGGACTTATCAGAAGCATTGAAATGAAGACATAAAAGAAGAATTGATCAAGTGTTATTCATCTGTGAACCAGACCAGTTGCACTAGGTGACGGCACTAAAAAGATCAAGTTGTTTTATCGTCTCAGAAGGAAGTGATACAGTCTATTACTTAAACGCCCAGAAGCTCAGTGGAATCATTAAAAGAAATAAGACAAGAAAAAGAATTCGATAGTTTTTCATTTCAGAAAACTATTGAATGGAATGAAAAGTGATTCAAAGAAAACCAAAGTAAATCAATTTAGCATTCGATAGTTTGTTTAAAAAACTATCGAATGGTAAAATGATTTATTCATTCGATGGTTTTTAATTTGAGGAGTAGGTGAAAAGTGTGACTTGTGGTCAGGTTGATTTTGAAGATGGACGGCCAAGATTGTTCCTACAAACATGGTTCGATAGTTTTCAAATCCAAGTCTACAATTACTATCAGAGGAAGTGTGTCTTCTTCAGTCGGAGTTATTTTCACAGAAGCAATAACTGAGAGAGAGTTTGAGCCAGAGAGAAAATACCAGAGAAATTAATTCTGCTTGAATTCTATCAAAGTTTTGATTGTGTATAACTTAGAACTCATTGAAGCTAATCTACGGATTAGAAATTGTAGCACCCCTCGAGGTTTATATTTATAAAAAGATATATTCCCCGAAACTTGATTGGGTTTGGTGTGTTTGATTTTGTTATAGAACTGAATGATTTATCCGCGAACGAAATTGAATTATTTGTGAGTATCGTATTCAACCCCCCCTCCCCTTCTACGATACTTTGGACCTAACAATTGGTATCAGAGCTACTTGATTGATATACAAATCAGATCCGGTGAATGAGACCAAAATCAAACGTAGCGTGAAAATACGAAGCAAATTTTTGAACTTTCAAAATTTTTCATTTAATTGGAATTTCTTGAATTTTAAACAATTTGAAATTTTCAGAAACCATGAGTGCTCCAAAGACAACCGCTGGTATTAAAGTTCCCCCGTTTACTAGAGATGATTTCGGTTTGTGGAAGATGAAGATGCTGTTATTTATCAAGGCATCTAATCCGTTGTATATGGGCATATTAGAAAACGGACCATATGTACCAATGAAATCAGTTGATGAATCTACAGCCCCTGATGGTAGCAGGATTCCTTCAGGCACCCAACCTAAGGATATTACTGAGTATACAGATTCTGACAAAGAACTGATTCGATTGGACACAGGTTTAATGTTGATATTGGCGGACTCCGCAGACAAGGAAATGAGCTATCAGTTGATGAACTGTACAAGCGGGAAACATATGTGGGATACCATTAACTTGATAATGGAAGGAACTGAAGACGTGCAGGAAAACAGATTGGACATCCTGACTTCTCAATATGAAGCGTTTAGGTCTCTGCCAGGAGAATGTATAACTCAGGTCTTTGAGAAATATACTAAACTCCTCAATTAATTGGCAATGAAAGGAAAGACCTATCCACTGAGAGAGTCAAACAGGAAGTTCATGATGACGCTGCCCCATCATGTAGAACACAAGTCATCATCCATAAGGGAAAGAATTGACTTCACAAAGATGTCATTAGAGATGATCTATGGGAAGTTGAAGACCTATGAGATGGAACAGGAACAAAGAGTGATAATCTACGGACCAGGGACAGTGGACAGCAAGCACAATGCACTTGTGAGATCAGCAGCACTTGTAGTGGATGAACCAGCAACTTCTGATATTCAGGTTCAAACCCCTAGAGCTGGAAAAGAGGTGATAATAGAAGCAGAAATGGATTCTGTGAATCTGGGTGTTGATGAAAGTGATTACTACACCCTAGAAGAGCTTGAGCAAATGGAAGACAAAACCATGGCGTACTTAGCTGCAAAGTTTAGTCACATTCGTTTCAAGAGAAACCCTAAGTACAAGTTCAAGGGTTCAACCAACAGATTCCAGAAGAGCAATTATACACCTAGTACAGGCTTTAAGGGAGGCTACAAGACTGGCATGATTGATAGAAGCAAATCAAGATGCTACAACTGCAATGAGTTAGGGCATTTCGCCACTGAATGCCGGAAGCCTCGTCAAGCGAGAGACATGAAAGATGTCTATGGAAAGAAGGATTCTTAGGATGAGTTGAAGAAAGAGAATGCCAAGCTTAAACAGCAATTGGAGGCATTCTCTGGAAAGCAGAAAGGGAAAGCTTATATAGCAGAGGGAAAGCCTGGGATGATACTGATTCGGATGAAGAGGAGGAATATGTAAATGTTGATCTAATGGCTGACTCTTCAGAGGAATCACCACAATCATCTCAGGTACCTATCTTAACTACAATTGATATGTCTAATTCTGAGTACAAGAAAACTGTGCAAGATCTTAGTGTAGAATTGTTTAATGTACACACAAGCATGCTAGCATCAGAAATGGAAAATGCTAAACTAGTTCTTAAGATTAAAAAGTTAGAATCTAAAAATGAAGAACTAGAGCTTGTAGCTGTAACATTAGAAGATCTTAAGCAAAAGAATGCGTACTTAGAGAACAAGGTCAAGTGTAATGCTGAGATAGAGACTATCCTCAGGAAGCAGATTTCAGATCTAGATTTGAAGCTGAATGCTTTTAAGAATTCCACCCTAATTGCTAAGGAGATCATTGATACTCAGGCCATAGGGAATAAAACTGCTATAGGATTTGACTATGACAAGAAAGCTGGTAAGAAGATTGTGGAATTCCCTACGACACCTTCAGTTGTCAAAAGGAATACTCCACATGTTCTTAAGAATGTTGATTGTCCAGTTTTTGTTAAGCCTTTTCCAAACAATTTTGGGTACCAAAGTCCGCTTAATCAATCTGTGATTGCAGAGTAAGGTTAAAAGCTCAAAGGTTGTGTGGATTCTGGATAGTGGCTGTTCTAGACACATGACAGGTGAAGAGTCCCTGCTTACAGAGGTGGTTAAGAAGACCGGCCCGATTGTAACCTTTGGAGATGACAACAAAGGATTCACTACGGGATATGGTAAATTGAAAGCTGGAAATGTCATCATTGAAAACATCTATCTTGTTGAAGGATTAAAGCACAATCTTCTAAGTATCAGTCAGTTCTGTGATAAAGGCTACAATGTAGATTTCAGAAAGGACAAGTGCTTGATCACCAACAGGAAGGATGAGAAGCTTACTCTACTGGGAGTGAGAAAAGGAAATTTGTTTATAGCTGACTTAAGTTCTACCAGTGAAGGAGAAGTTACATGTTTCTATGCAAAGGCATCTTCAGAACAAAGTTGGCTATGGCACAAGAAGCTCTCAGATCTGAACTTCAAAACTATGAACTCTTTGGTAAAGAGAGAGTTAGTGAGAGGGTTGCCCCTGATGGAATTCAATCAGGAGGGACTATGTGAAGCATGTGAAAAAGGGAAGTCGAAGAAAGTATCACATGGAAGCAAAGGAATGACAAGCATTACTGAACCATTACAACTGATTCATATGGATTTATTTGGTCCAGTCAATGTTATGTCACTTTCAAGAAATAGATATGCATTGGTGATGGTGGATGACTACTCCAAGTACACGTGGGTGTTGTTCATACAAACAAAGGATGAAGCAACACAACTAATCATTGATCACATCAAGAAGATAGAAGTGGAAGCAAAGCTACCTGTGCGGACAATCAGATCAGACAATGGAACTGAATTCAAGAATGCAGTTCTTAATGATTTCTGCTCAGAGAAAGGAATATCAAGACAATTTTCAGCACCAAGAACTCCTCAACAGAATGGAGTAGTGGAAAGGAAGAACAAGACCTTGGTTGAAGCAGCAAGGACCATGTTGAGTGAATCAAAACTTCCCACTTACTTTTGGGCTGAAGCAGTGAACACAGCTTGCTACACTCAGAATCGAACCCTGATCAACAAAGATCATGAAAAGACTCTGTATGAGTTAATGGCCAACAAGAAACCAACACTGAAGTACTTTCATGTGTTTGGTGCAAAGTTCTTTGTACTTAAAGATGGAGAACATCTTGGCAAGTTTGATGCCAAAGCAGATGAAGGCATTTTTCTGGGCTATTATCTGGAATCTAAGGCTTTCAGGGTATATGTGATTGAAGATAAGAAGGTGTTGGAAAGCTTTAATGTAACATTTGACGACACCAAAAGACCAGGCCTGCAAACTGGAGAGAACTCTGAATCCTTGGTATTTGAAAATCTATCAGGAGATCTCTCTGACAATGAAGAAGTACCTGAAGTTGTTACAGTTATTAATAATAATCATAATGATAATGATTCTGGACCAAGTGGTGACCAAAGTGGAGATCCTCAAAATTCTACAGGATCCACTAGTCAGTCTTCAGAATCAACAGATCAAACCGTCAACAACTCAGGGGGAGCAGGAGAAGGATCAACTAGTCACACTCCACAACATCTAGAACAAGGATACTCATCAAGATCGCATCTGCCAAGACAAAGGGTATGGAATAGAGATCATCCCTTTCACTTGATCATTGGTGATCCGGACACAGGAGTGAGAACTAGGAGAACATCACAAAATGAATGTCACTATTCTGGGTTTCTTTCAGAAACAGAACCTAAGAAAGTTGAAGATGCTCTAGATGATCCAGATTGGGTGATTGCTATGCAAGAGGAACTCAATCAGTTTGAAAGGCAGAAAGTTTGGAAGCTGGTACCATGGCCTAAGGGAAAATATGTTATTGGAACAAGATGGGTATTCAGAAATAAGTTGGACGAAGATGGCATTGTAACGAGAAACAAAGCCAGACTGGTTGCTAAAGGTTACTCTCAAGAAGAGGGTATAGATTATGATGAAACCTATGCACCAGTAGCAAGACTTGAGGCCATCAGAATGTTTCTGGCATTTGCTGCACATTCCAATTACAAGGTATATCAGATGGATGTGAAGAGTGCTTTTCTGAACGGGGAGTTAGAAGAAGAAGTGTATGTGGAACAACCTCCAGGTTTTGAGGATTCAAAACTGGCAGACTTTGTGTACTTTCTATTCAAAGCTCTCTACGGACTCAAACAAGCTCCAAGGACATGGTATGACACTCTCTCTGAATTCTTACGTGAAAATGATTTTACAAGAGGTGTCGTAGACAAAACTCTCTGTGTCAAAAAGCATAAAAATGATTTGATATTGGTGCAAGTATATGTTGATGACATAATATTTGGTTCTACTAATGATGATCTATGCAAGAGATTTGCTAAGTTAATGCAGAGTCATTATGAAATGAGCATGATGGGTGAATTGTCATTCTTTCTTGGACTGCAAGTATACCAAAAACAAGATGGTATATTCATTTGTCAGTCCAAGTACATCAAAGATCTTCTGAAGAAGTATCAAATGGAAGACTCATCTTCTGATGAATCCACTTTTTCAAAGCTGGTTGGTGAACTTGGGATGTCAAATCTTTCTAATTGATTTTGATTAGAAGTCAGTAACTGTAGATAGTCCTAGTGAATACATGAGTTTAAGAATTTCTATATCTTTAGGACTCGTGAATTTATTTTCTGGAGCAATTCTCGTAGTTAGGATTTTTGTACTAATTTTATGTCATAATTATGGATGATATATCTTCTGGCATTTAATTGGTTATTAATTCTAAAAATTATTTAAGTGCTAATATTTGTTCTAAATATTCAAGCATTTATTTAATTTGAATTAATTTACTTTGTTTTTAACATTGTAGATTAATGCAGCATAATTGATTGGATTTTAATTGGTTAATATCACTCAATGATATTTAATTGATTTTATTCTAAGAAAATTGTGAATTTTCTGTTAACAATTGATTTTGGTAAATTTTAAAAGATTTATTAAAATTAAAACTTGACAGGAGATAAAAATTTCTGATTTTTAGAACATGAACAGGTTTTAGAAATTGGAAAGAAGCAAAAAATATCGAATTTAGGAAATTCGATAGTTTTTCAAGTACATAGATAATTCTATCGAAATTAATTTTCGATAGTTTTTGAAAAGGAAAAGAAAATCTATCGAAAACAATTCTCGATAGTTTTTGAGAATCATTTTAAAATATATCGAAGGAATTTAATTAATTCTATATTTAAAATTCTCAATAGATTTTGAAAATTAGTAGAAAAACCATCGAAGTGAATTTAATTAATTTTATATTAAAATTCTCGATAGTTTTTCTAAAAAGTTGTTCGATAGTTTTTTGGTTTGACACAGCTAAACCATTCGATAGTTTTTCTGAAAACGTTTTATATTCTTATTTTCAAAATACTTCGATAGTTTTTCAAAAACCATCGAAGTATAGTTGACAGTTTTACCCCTCTGAAAAACCATCGAATGTACCTTTTAACAAACTATCGAACCAGAAATACCATTTATGCCCCTAACACTGCAGTGAGTATAAAAGTTTGCCTTAGACGTTTTTTTTTGTTTCATTCACCGATCTAAGAGTTTTACAATATACTTACAAAGTACACACAGCCAAGAACAAGAAATACTCGATAGTTTCTTGATCTTTTCACTGATATTCACCTTCAAGAATCCATTTTTACCACAGTTATATCATTTTAACCGTGAAACTCTTGTGGATTAGTGTTCTTTTGGGTTTTTATTTGGTTTTAAGAGAAAACCATCGAAACTGAATTATGGACCTTAGTAATTTGATAATACAGAACTTGCTTGAGATCGAATTGTTTAAACAATTTGTTTCTTAAGTTTGGAATTAATTCGAAAGTTATCAAATTACAATTTAGGGTTCTTACTTTTGGGAATTGTTCTTGGTTAAGGTTTTTTTAAAATTTTGTTATTAGGGTATTTTGGTTTGAATTTGATTAATTAGTTATAATTAATTAAATTTAAGTGAGAATTAGTTTTGGTTTAATTTTATTTTCTGAAAATTTGAAACACAATGGCCGGAGAATTTATCGTTCCCAAAACTAATCATGTCTCGTTTCAAAACCTGCAAGCCATTACGAACTTACAGTTTCGTGCATGGGCAGAGTTTTTGAACACACGTTCATTAGTGGCATATTCTGTGAGTACTCCCGTGGTCCTTTGTATCGATCGATTGACTGCGTTGTACACATCCGCCACGGATACAAGTGAGAATAATGTGAGATCCTTCAGTTTTGTTGTGCCAGGGGGCAGAACAATAAGGGTGACGGAACATGATTTTAACAGAATACTTCATTTTCCAACAGAAAACCTTGTTCCGGATCCCACAACTGAGGAGATACATGCTTTCTTCACTCTCATTAGAAGTCAACAACCTAACTTCTTTGTGGGAGAGTTCCTTAAGCATTACTTGCCAAAGGCATGGAACTTTTTCTTTCATACCCTAATCCATGTTTTTACTGCCAAGCTAACAAATCTGCATGGTATTCCCTTATTCCTTCAAAAGATAGGGTTTGCCATTGCGGATCTGATTTCCGACCTTTCTGTTCTATCCTCATAATTCCTTCCTGGTTTCCTGAGAGTGGTAAATCTCGTTCTCGATCCCGTCTTAGCGTGCTTGTCTTACAATAACATTTGCATGGTACATATACCCAAAATTCTCCTTGAGATAATAAAATCCCTCAATGATGTAATAGACACTATTTCCAGTGGAATCGCTGGTCGTGGGGGATTGAAACCTCATAGCCAAAACAATTCCTTCCACTATTCTAGGCAACTAAGTACCCCTAATCGTTCGTGAAAATCTGAACATCTTGGTTCTTACGTATGCCGCCTCCTTATGGGCAACTATAACCGACTACGAGTAATAGGTTTCGTTCAAGTCGAATCAATCCACTGGTACTGGCTATACTGCCTCTACCTCTTCTGCTTTGGAGACTCTACTCCATTTTCTTTGTCATATCTCTTGATGAATCATGAACGATCCTTAAACTCTCGTCTCGTCACTTATTTGACCTCTGAAGGTTCGTTCGGTCCTATTGTACGACCTCAAGTAACATACCACATCTTTATCAATCAACACGTCCTCTACAAGATTCTTTCCTTGACCCACTATGGGGTCTCCTCTAGATCCTCCTATGGATCTCCTTTATCGGGTCTCCGTCCGTTTCAAGGAACACATCATCAATTGCCTACTCGAAGGCCTCAGGGTCTGGTATCTCAGAATCCCATCAATCTATAACTCATACGAATCGAGGTGACTAACCATGAAGTCCTAAGTACGGTTTCCCAGAAGAAGTCCCCTCTCGGGCTTCATCTTAAACAGTCAGGGTCATGTCCTCTAACTCGACTACGAACTCAATTTGAGCTCTAGATGTTCTTATCATTATTAAGGGTATTGTAAGACTCGATCTCCTATCGTTTCTGAGGACTGTAACCTAACGCTCTGATACCATTTCTGTAACAGCCCCAAATCCGGGGTCAGGGATTTAGAGTAGTCACGATCCAATTAATTCTTGCCTTACCTGCTTTACTCACAATAGACACAATTCATCTGCTTATGACCCCACAATGTATATATCTTTCACACGCACACACACACACATGTTAGAGTCTCATAAACGACACAAATACAACCATTGCGGAATAAATAATCTTTATTACAATACCCAAATGTCTTTTGAATCTGTTACTAATACAATTTCTAAGTAATGTTACATTACCAACTTAGCCTTCTGATGCTCACAATCCTCTCATACCATTCATATCTATACATAAGTTGAATACCAAAAGCTGTAGCCTGATTCGATTGGTTCGTACTACTCTTCGTGATCACTGCTAGAAACTGTTTATGGAAACGCCTTGCGGGGTATGTGCCATCCCATTGGCATCCTTCTTCGCTGCTATATAATATATATAAAACAATAGCAAGAGTGAGCGATAGCTCAACAAGGTAATGAAGGTATGGCATAATTCTGCCCTTAATTCAACCCAGAATAAAGCGGGTATAAGGCAATAATTTGTCAAAATATCTCGATACTGAAATTATTTCCTTATCGGAATGTATTCCAAAAACAGTACCATTGTTGTATTTCAAATATCATTTTCATAATATTTCTGCAAACCTTCGATATTCATACTATGAGCAAAGTTCTAGTATAATATAAAAGATGAAGTAACAAGGTAATTCAGTATAATCTTTCCGTAAAAATATCTGCTATATAAAATATAAGCAGACTATCAACATATAACTTAAAAGATGAAGTTACGTGGAAAATTCAATATAAGGTTTTCGTAACCCAAAATCCACTTATGCATATAGAATCTGAGTAAGGTTTTATCAGAGTCATAACTCATAAAATAAAAGATGAAGTTGCACGAATTTATTGTCACTTCATTTCCAAACACTTTTCAACCTCCTACCAACATGATTGGTTCTTCACCCCAATACATGTTGCAGGAATATCCAAATTGGATGATGAACCAATACGGGAGTTGCTACCGCGCCCGCCATACCCAACCTTACTATGATCAGTAGCAGGTCGTACAGCTCAAATATGTTTTCTACATGTAGATGGAAGAATCACGACGGCCTGACATTGTCTACCGCCTTCCGGTGATCTCCCGGCCCATTTGGGGCAATAAAAGTTGGATGGGTCGGCGCAACTGGACCACATACACCACTCCTAGTTCAAATGAAATCCATGACTCTGAAACGTAAAGATCGTCCTCATTTCCCCAAGTGTAACACTTGTTGACACGACTCCACTAAGTAGTTATATCTAGGTTGGAAAGGAAGATTCTCCAATATTTCCCAAGCGATGCTTGTTAATGGATATCGACTTGTTCCATCAATTTACCCCTCGATTGTTGAGGTGGTAACACAACATTTGACTGGCAGCAATTAAATTGCTCCATGAAAATATCTGTCCCTTGACAGTTTTTGAGTTGAGAGTTTAAAAAGAGTAGTAGTCACTTAAATCAGGTTTCCCATATTTTTGATAGTTGAGCGAGCATTTAAATCCTCTTTAAAAGACAGATTTAAATGGAAAAATAGTGTTTTGGGAACCTCTTTTTGATTTAGAATAATTAATCAAATTTATTTAATAAGTAGACATTAAACGAATCTTCGAAAATAATATTTATTAAGTAAATAATGATTAAATGAATATTCAAAGATAATATTCATTAAATAAATAAGGATTAAATGAATATTTCAAATAATATTCATTAACTAATAAACCTGGAATGAATATTCAAAATAATATTCCTCAAATAAGTAAACCTCAAATGAATATTCAAAATAATATTCATTAAATAAATAAACCTCGAATGAATATTCAAAATAATATTCATCAAATAAATAAACCTCGATTGAATATTCAAAATAATATTCATTAAATAAATAAACCTCGAATGAATATTCAAAATAATATTCATCAAATAAATAAACCTCGAATGAATATTCAAAATAATATTCATTAAATAAATAAACCTCGAATGAATATTCAAAATAATATTCATTAAATAAATAAGGATTAAATGAATATTCAAAGTAATATTCGATAAATATTTAAACCTTAAATGAATATTCGAAATAATATTCATTAAATAAATAAACCTCGAATGAATATTCAAAATAATATTCATCAAATAAATAAACCTCGAATGAATATTCAAAATAATATTCCTCAAATAAGTAAACCTCAAATGAATATTCAAAATAATATTCATTAAATAAATAAACCTCGAATGAATATTCAAAATAATATTCATCAAATAAATAAACCTCGATTGAATATTCAAAATAATATTCATTAAATAAGTAAACCTCAAATGAATATTCAAAATAATATTCATTAAATAAATAAACCTCGAATGAATATTCAAAATAATATTCATCAAATAAATAAACCTCGATTGAATATTCAAAATAATATTCATTAAATAAATAAACCTCGAATGAATATTCAAAATAATATTCATTAAATAAGTAAACCTCAAATGAATATTCACAAATAATATTCATTAAATAAATAGTTAATCCTCGAATAACCGTACCCGATATCTTTATCGGAAAATAACCTTTAACATATACAAAAATATAATCACTTCTGATCTTTAAAGAAAATCACACGCCCTTATCCTAGGGCATTTATAAAAACCTGGCTTATAGTTGATATCCCATATCTAACTTATAAGCCCCAACCTCAAGTCATAACCTCAAGTATTGCTATACATCGCAGTTCGAAAACAAGTATGCAATTTATATATCGCAATGCGTATCATATATGAAAACAGTTTATTATCACAACAACAGTAAGTACAAGTTTCGAAAACTTGCCTGATGCTCAAGAAGTGATAGGGTTCGCGACGATGTCGGACAATCTAGACAAAGTCAAAGAAAACGCACGATTAATCCCCTGGATAATCCACTTGTACTAAATGCTTAAACACATAAGCGAAACACAACCAAGGCATTACTAGCTCGTTAAAGGCTCATACTAAGTCCATGTTAATCGACAATTACTTAAGTCATAGGTTTAGTCCGAAATCGATCCTCGAATACAAGGTATACTTAACCATTTATAACATTGGTTTCTAAGTCGGGTTCTTAGTGGTTTTCACTTGCGCAACCTCTGTTGTCGCATTTTTATAAAATCGAAAAATAATCTTTTGGACTCGAAACCTTCGTACACCTCTTGCCAACTGACCTTAGCACTTTACCACGAAATCTCATATTTTATAATCACTTGTAAGGGTCTCAAACACAGTCATGAAGTTGATGTGTTTCTGCAATTTCATTCCTTGAACCACTTTCACTAAAATGGTCATATCTCATAAACCGTAAATCGTAATGACATGATTCTTGCGCTCACATAAACTAGAAACAGAGCTCTACACACTCATGTTCATCACTGCACCAAAAGAGGCAGTTAGACTTTCGCATTCTAGGCAGTTTTTATAGTTAACGAGAATCGGGCATTACGACGGCTTAAAACTTAACGTTTTCCATTTTGTCACAACATAACCAAGCCACACCGGGCATACCATACATCCACAACCTCAAAAAACAACCATCATACACCTCTAAGATCAGTGGCGAGGCTCAAATCCAACACCCATCATTTTACACATTTAAACAAAGCCAAACAATCACTAAATCACTTAATCATGATCTTAACTTTACATGAACATCAAAACCACTTCAAAACTCATATAAAACTCAAAGGTGGGTTAGGGTTTTACCTTCTTGGAAGCTCTAGCAACACTACCAAGTGTTTACAAACACTTAACAAGCCTTAGATAGTCCTTAAGTGCTAAATCCTTAAGATCAAAACAAGAAAACCACTTGAAGTTACTATTCATCCTCATCTTGTAAAATTCATAACAAATCGAAAAATAAGAGTTTGGTGATAACATTTCTACCAGACCTTGTGCTCTTCTCGGGCTTTCTTTGGAGTCCTAGATCATCACCAGGGAATGCTTGAAGCTCTACTTATGGGCGTTTTAAGATCTATGGCAGAAACTGCCAGGAACAGGGCAGGTTGGAATCTTCAACTTGGGGAAGGGATTCGACTAGGCTACACTCCTTTGTTGACCATGAAATTTTGAACGAATGTTACCTATGGAGCGGAGAAGCTATGGTAAAATGTTGGTGATTTATGGATGGATAGAAGTGGAGATATGAAGTTTTCTTTGAGTTGTGCTCTTGTTTGGCAGATTGGAGAGCTTGTTGCTCATCTTTGCTTTTCTTTTGTTTTTAATCTTGGATGCATCTTTTCTTTTGTGTTGTCGACACCCCATTGGTCCAAGTGTTGGCCTCTCATCAAACAACCCCATTTTTGTCAATGTTGCAATTACACCATTAGCTTTTTGGTTGACTTTCATGCACGACACCTTGGTTTTTCTTCTTCCACCAATTGGATCGTCTTTGTGTCCTTTTAATAAAATCAATATGTTACAGCTTATATGTTGCATTTTATTACTCCACTGTGGCACAATCCCTTAAATCAATATTAACTCCAACATCCCTTATCTATTCCCTCTTTATTCCTTGTTCTTAGAAAATGTTCTCGCGTTTATTCGAATATTCTCAATCTCTTTTTATAGAGTTCCTTAACTCTTGGTTAGCTTCCTTTTTGTTAAAATCCTTGAATCCACTTAATATAATTCTCTTGATGATCATGTAGGATATTTAATCTTGTCATAATTTCAATCCTTAATCCATGATTCGTTTGCTTAATCGCTTAATCTCGTTATAAATTATCAGCGGTTTTCGTTCTAAATTCTCAAATCAAATATAATAAAATTCCAGAATATTAAATCCTCAAATCCTCAAATTTAATATCTCATTTCTTGATTATAGTAATATATAATTCACTGCCCGGTCAAATACTACACCAAAATAAAATTTGGAATTTCTGAATTCCGATCGTCTTTGCATTCACTTATTTACTCCGTAGATCACTAATATGACTTCGGAATATCCATACTACGTCTCGTACATAGGTGGCGTGAAATTTTTTCTTAATCCTCAAAATCACTATTCATCCACCAAATTCACTATTCACTGATGCACTTAATCATAATAAGAAAAGTTTTAATTTTACCAAAAATTCGGGTTATTACAGGGGTAATCACTAATGTAGTAGGGATCAAAGTGCTTCCTCTGGATGAAGACTATGATGAGGATGCCCTAACATTTTTGAGAGCTCAAAGAATCTTTGAAGTCAAGGTGAAGCTAGATCATCTAGAGATCAAGTACACTGATGGAAGAGAATGAATAATGAAGCAAGGAGGTTGGCAATACTTCTATAAGTATGAACTTGAAAGAATAAATGCTCTACTAAACTTTGAAGAAAATGAGGAAAGATTGTGGAAGATAGATATTGCCAGGTTCTTGAAAATGCATGCTGATTATGAAGAAAACCTGAGGAAACTGAATGAAGAGAAGAAGATACAGAGAGAGAGAGAAATGGCTGAGATGGAGGAGAGGGCTAAAGAGCTAAGGCAGAAAGGGTTGTGCAGGGTCAAACAAAATCCTTATATTGTGGAGTACAAAAATTCACAAGGAGGCAAAAGCAAGATAAGGATGGAGTTTCTGGACTCATATGTGGAAAGTGCACTCAAAGCTGCAATTGATGACTTAAAAGGCTCACCTCTTATTGAAGAACTGATTGCAAGAGAAGAACTTCAAGAAGCCATCATAGACATGAAGAGAAGAGAAGAGATAAGGAAAAAGAAGATTTATGATGATTTACAAGAGAAGCAACTGGAAGCTGAAGCTGCTGAGCAACAAAGATGATCTGTAAGCTTTCAACTTTTCTACGTAATCAAATCCCTGATCTCAATGTTCATAAATTGTCCTCTCTGTTACTTAATTTCCTTTTATGTAAGTTAGGCTTGTTATCAGACATGAAATTGTGCCTAAGGATCTTACTCACAATTTGGGGGAGATTGTTAGGCTCAAGACATGTCTGAATACCACTATTAACAAGCCTACACTATGTGACTATGTCACATTACATGACCTAGTGAATTCTATCACTGGGATATAGTATAGGTCTCTCAATGTATTTGTCTTGTTCTCATGAACATTAGCTTGACCATGTATGCTCAGAATTATAATGAGCTTAGTAAAGTTTCTCAATGTACTGAAGCATTTGTTCTGGCAAGGTGGTCCAAAGAACAGATGGCAAATCTACAGCTAAACTTAGAGAGAAAGATAAGAGACAAGCAGCTACAGAAACGGGAAAGACTCCGAAAAGCAGGTGGTCCTTCCTGACACAGTTAACTTCTTATGGCAGGACAAGTTGGACTTTCAGCTAGGGGTAACTATGTAAAAATAGGTGTGTGCACTAGTTTGTATAGGACTTATATATATCATGCACACCCTATTGTTAGTTGTAAGAGAGATACACATAGTTTTATCTTAAGCACTCTTTTCTCTGTAAGCAAGCAAGTACAAACTGTTCTTGTTTAGAAGCCAGAAATTCGATTGTGAATTTCTTGGAAAGCTGTAGTATTTAATTTGCTTAATACAAAGTAGATTAAAGTGATTGTGTGTGTTGTTTACATTCTGCATATTACATAGCACAATCATATACAGTTTATCTTTAGTTTCAAGAAAGCAAAAATCTATCAAACTATCCATTCACCCCCCCCCCCTCTGTCTAGTTTCTAAGTGATATTCATTCATAACAAGATGATTGTGTATATTGCTGTATGTATATGATACATGTTAAATCGAATTATGAGAATCGTATTCGATACGATTTCTGAATACGATGCGCAGATTTAGTGAAATTTGCATACTCTGTCAGATTTTCGCCGAACATACCTTTTCGGAAAGGGACACGGGCGTCTGAACTAAACTGACAAAGTCACTCGTTCGTCTTTAAGGCGTTTGACGTCGTTTACTGTCTGTAAACAGCGATTTAATGTTTTCAGAATTCTGATCTTGATTTTCTGATTTACACTTTATTTCATTTCTATGATTGAATCATGAGAAATATGATACAGTATGATATGTTAATGCAATATGAGATGTTCTTAATTTTTATATGAGCATGGTGATTCGTTATGGCCTAAAGACCCATAAGAAAGTGGTTTTGTTTTAATGGTTTGGTTTCTAAATACGACCTGCATGTCGTTATTCCTTGTAATGTTTAAATCTCGAATGTAACTCGAGTTCTACTTGTAAGTTCAGTAGGATAGGTTGTTTTATTTATGTAATATATATGAAGATATCCAAGATGGAGAACCAAGGAAGCATTACAAGGAGGCAAGCAAGGAGGCAAGTTAAAGCTTGAAGACTTGTAACATTGTATTGTATTTTGATACCACCATAGATTGACCTTGATTTTTCCATTAGCTTAGAAAGATCACTTAGGTTGGGCCATAACCAAACATGTTTACTTTACGCACTTTACATATATGATGCATGTGATGATGATATGTATGCGTAGTTATAATGATGCATGCTTTAATTAGATTAAACATGCATGTATTAGATACGTCACGCATGCCATGTTTGGTAAACAAGATTAAATCTGTAATGATTCAAGATTTTAAAATTGAACAAAAACGAACATGAGATTCCTGTGTTTATGAAACACGGAAATAAGTATGAATTTCAAATTTTGATATGGGGTGATTTTGACAAAAATACAAGCATCGCTTGTAAGAAAGGCGGGTTTTAAGTGAGACCACTGTGACTCCTCCGACGGACTGGAAATCAAACCATTGATAAATTTTGATTTGAAGTACTTAGTTCAAGGAAAAATTAGGAATCTCTTGATGATGGGATCATGGTCGTTTTAATAATAACAAATCCCTAAAGTTAAAATATTAAGTCAATTAGATGTCTTCCAATGGGCAACACTCGTCAAGACCTAGATCGAGAAATAGTGGGTTCGCCAAAGCGAAGCACTCCAATCTATCGTGGTAAGACGCGATGAAGTAAATGTGATACTTAACTGTTAAATCATTGGGTTAGACTTAACTAAGTTACCACAATAGGATTGTGAACTTAGAGGCATGGAGCTTGGTATGATTTATTAGATAAATGTGAACAAATGTTGTTCTACCAAACTTTCCAAGAGTTATATATGATATAATTGACAAGAGTTGTCTACCTAAATAAATCATGTTTTGGGAGTAAAGCCAAAGCTGACCTTAAGCATGACGAAATATGGATCTTGGCTCACTAGAAAGATTTAAGTGAAATAGTTTCTGAATTAATAGTTAGGGCTATTTATTTGATAAAAATAGTGGGAGGTATATAATGATATACCATAATCACTTAAACATAATAATTAATAAATTTGCAACCTAGATTAATTTTATGCACTTTAATATTGTAGCTATCAAATGACAAATAACACAAACAACTTCTTTATGCGATCAGTCCTTGAGAAGGACAAGCTGACAGGAACAAATTTCCTCGACTGATATAGGAGCTTGAGGATCGTCCTCAGGCACCACGATGTTAGTCAAATTATTCATACCTTTTAGCTGAGAATGTAACATGTGCCGAACATAATGCTTATTGGAAGCAAATTGATGATTCGACTGATGATGCTTCATGTCTCATGCTTGCAACTATGAGTGTTGAGCTTAAGAAACAATATGAGAATATGGATGCTTATGAGATATTTGAGCACCTTAAAAGATGTTTGAGGAAAAGGCTCGTCAAAAGGGATTTGACAATAGCAAGACACCATACACCTACAAGTAAGGAAAGTGAGATTCGGTTGGTCCAGATGTTCTAAAGATGATAGGGTATAATGAGTACCTTGATTATTATTTTTTGGGTTTCAAGATTGGTCTAGAGACTCAAAATGATTTGATCATACAAATCTTTGAACAATAACTATTCTCAATTAGTTAGTGAACAACGAAATAAATGAGATAGACATAGCACCCATTAAGTTGTGAAGCACGTTGAGAACTGCTGTAAGCAACATGATAAATGCATGGACTACTCCCATAATGATGGTGAATGTAGGAATGTTTTGGGAAAGGAAAATGGAATGGAAAGAAGAAGATTTGATCTAATTCTATAGCCATATTAAACTCCAATCCCAAAGAGGCTTTATCGCCTAAAGGAGGTGTTGCTAATTAAAGAAGACGATTGTCGCTTCTGTGGAAAACCGAAAGATTGGAAGTTAAACTGTCATGCTTATTTGGAAGATCTAAGAAGAAGACCGACAAGGGTCAAGCTTCAGGTTTCGGGTTAGAATTGGAGCAAAAGTTGTTGCTCTAGTTGAAGTAACTCGTTACTTAATTTTGCCTATAAGTCTAAGTTTAGAACTTGATAATTATAACTACGTGCCTCTAAGAGTAGAGACATTATATTGGTTTCTTGTATGGACAAGAAAGGTTTTTCATTTTAATTGTATACATAACAATTGTTGTTTATTACATTTCAATGAAAAAGTTAATGATGTTGCACAATTAGTTAACAATTTATATGTTCTAAAATGACTCAAATCAAACATTACCTTTGGCACTGTAATTAAGGCCATATTATAAGAAACACATTTCCAATTTACATAATGATGGATGATTGGATAAGTTTGATTATGAATCATACGAAGAATGTGTATCTTGGTTTATTTGGCAAAAGGACAAAAGCCCCTTTTATTGAAAATGGTGAAAGGGCCATCGAACGATTAGGACTTATACATGGTGATGTATGTGGTCATATACGTACGATGGCAGGAGGTAGATTTTACTACTTCATAACGCTCACTGATGATGTCAGTAGATACATATACAGATATCTTTTGATGAACAAATCCGAATTGTTTGAAAAGTTCAAAGAATATTAAGCTGAAGTAAAAAGGTTCAATGACAGGAGTTTCTAAGAGTTGAAATCACATTATGTTGGACATAGTGCGATGGATGATGAGTCAAGTGGATCTTCAAATAAGTTTCTAGGGTTATACCCTAGAGACATGTGCATACACACTAAACCGTGTTCCTACTAAAATGGTTCAGGAGACACCATATAAGATGTGGACTGAGAAAAGTTATAGCACGTCATTTATAAAAATTAGGGGATGCAAAGCGTTTGTGAAACGTTTAACCTCTGGCAAGCTAGGACCAAAATCAGATAAATGTAATTTTGTGGGATACCAAATTAAAACAAAAGGGGTATTACTTATTTAATCCTCCAGGGAACAAAGTGTTTGTTGCTCGGACTGCTATATTTCTTGAGAGAGAATTTCTTTCTAAAAGAAATAGTGGGAGGAAAATAGATCTCAGTGAGGATCGAGAACCACGAGATAACATTGAACCAAAGTTGGAACAAGAGCAGAATGTACAAGAAAATGTTAATGACAATACTGCTTAAGAAACACAGGTTGTTCGTAGGTCTGGTAGGATTCACCATGAGTCTGAGAGATATTATGAATTTCTCTTGACTCAGGATGGTGATGTAATGCTTGTGAATAATGATAATGAGCCTCTTACCTACCAAGACACTATGAAAATTCCAAGATCTAAAATTTGGCAGGAGGCCATGAAATCTAAGATGGATTCCATGTATGAAAAACCATGTATGGACTTTGGTTGATCCACCTAAAGGGGTAAAACCTATAAGGTGCAAGTGTGTTTTCAAGAAGAAAACTGACATGGATAGTAATGTACAGACCTATAAGGCACGATTGGTGGCAAAAGGTTTCAAGTAAATTCATGGTATTGACTATGATGAAACTTTCTCACTAGTGGCAAAGGTCAAGTCCATCAGGATTTAGCTTGCTTACTATGACTACGAAATCTGGCAAATGGATGTCAAGACTACTTTCTTAAATGAGAGCGTAGAAGAGGTTGTGTACATGACACAACCTGAAGGTTTTGTAGATCCAAGTTTTGCTAGAATGGTTTATAAGATAATTCGATCCATTTATGGATTAAAGTAAGCCTCGAGGAGATGGAATATACGTTTTGATGAAACAGTCAAATAGTTTGGCTCTATTCAAAATGAAGATGAACCGTGTGTTTACAAGAAGGTTAGTGGGAGCCATGTGGCATTCCTAGTATCATATGTAGATGATATATTACAGATAAGGAATGACATTATTTCTCAACAGTCTGTTAAGACTTGGTAGAGAAATAATTTCTTGATGAAAGACTTAGGAGATGTGTCCTATATCTTAGGGATCAGGATCTATAGAGATAGATCACGAAGATTTTTCGGCTTAAGTCAGAGTACATACATTGACAATGTATTGCCCCAATTAGGGATGCAAAAAGGCTAAAAGGGAAATGTTCCCATGTCTATGAGATAGTGATCTCAAAATAAATGGTCTAAAATCATTGGATGATATGGACCACATTAGTATAGTTCTATATGCTTCGGAAATTGGTTTCATAATGTATGTGATGATATGTACTCGTCATGTTGTCTCATATGCTTTAAGCATGACGAGCAGGTACCAGTCTAATCCAAGTGATGGTCACTTGATTGGAATCAAGAATATTCATAAGTGCCTAAAGAGGACTAAAGACTCATTCTTGGTATATGGAGGAGATGGGAAGCTGGATGTAAAATGTTACACGGATGTAAGTTTCTAGATAGACATGACGGTTTTTGTGTCTTAGTCTGGATTTGTGTTTTGTCTAAAAAGATGTGTTGTAAGCTAGAATTGTTCACAACAAGAACTGTAAATGATTCTACAATCGAGGCTTAGTATTTTGATACTAGCGAAGTAGCCAAAAAGGATGTTTTGGGAATTTACCAAGGCGATATCACCTTATTAATGAGATTAATGATCAAGGAGATATACTTATATGTAAAGTGCATACTATTGATAATATTGCAGAACCACTGACTAAGGCTTTGTCGCAGCAGAAGCTTGTAAGTCACACTAGTTCCAAATGTATTGGATACATGGGATATTGGCTCTAGTGCAAGTGGGAGATTGTTAATATTAGTGCTCTAGAGACAATACTTTTATGTTTTAAATAAAACATTTTATTATTATAAATTATGTTTTATTGATTATTATTATTATTTTATTATGTCTTTATTTACTGCGTTATAAATGTTAGCGTAATAAATGTCCTTCGAATTATGATACGTATTCGATATCTTTAAGTATGTGACTTAAAAATGAGATTATATGAATAGTATCTTTATTCCTAAATATCCCTAGTCGAGTGTTATTATTTAAGGACAATAATAATGCACAGAGACTAGTATGTTTGTTGACCGATGACCACATCTCATTAGTCATAGGTATGGTGATACTAAAGTCAAAACATAGGTGCATGTAAGAGTACATGACACTGGATTGACCCGCCGTGAGATTACACATGTTAATAGTGTCATAAGTAATTCTCACTGTGATAATGGTGTAATGATCCTTAGACCTGAAATCATTATATTTTTATACGAGAATTAATATACTTTGATTACATTAAAAGTTACCTTTGACCGGGTGATGATAAAAGTGGACATTGGGTATATTATGAATCGTATGAGAAATATGAATGATCTAGATGGGATTTAACCCTCCTAATTTTAGGAGCGATATTATTGGCCTCTTGTTTGAGTGAGACTAAGAAATGCACGGTCGTGCTCAAATGTTGATTTGATTTAATAGTCTACTCATCGATCAAGAAAACTAAGATTAAATTATGAAGAGGATGACACATTACATGCCTCGAGTTTAATCTATAATATTAAGGTTAAAGGGATTATATTACATGGAACATTATTCACGAAAGGCTTAATCGAATCACCGATTTAATTATTATTACTTGGGTGGAAATGATGTATTACTAGATGCCGCTCATTGTTTACAATTTTAATTAGTTATTAAAATTGTTACCAAAGTAATAATAACCTACAGGGTCATACACAAAGAACGCTTGAAGGAGAAATAATTTAAATTATGAATTTAAATTTAAATAACTAATTTATTATATTTATAATATTAATTAAGTATGACTTGATTAATTATTTAAATAGAAAATGGAATTACTTAAACCAATTCTGAAATTAGTTATTAATTAATTAAGTACGACTTAATTAAATAATAAATTGGAATTTCGGATTAGTATTTTATTATAATTGGATTATAATTAGAAAACTTATTTTCCTCTCTATATAAACTCTCAAAGAGGGCTGATTTTCATCGTGGAAAAACGTTTTTATATTAAAACCCTAGCCGCTTATGAGAACAAGAAAAGAGAGAGAGAAAGAAGCAGTTTTCGGGTGCTAGTACACATCAATCCTTCAAGAAAAACGTTCGTGTGGATACCGTAGAGCGTAGATCGCGAGAGAGGGATACTTGGTGATTGAACAAGCTTTGGATCTCCATTAATCTTCCATTAATGAACTGTTAAAGCTTCTTAAGGTATTTGTTCTTAATCTCCGAATTAAATCTTTTGTTTTCGCATGGATCCTGCGGAGGGGTTTCAAATTTTGATTTATTTTTACGTTTTCCGTTGCGTTTATGTGCTCGAAACCCTTCAGATCCACATCTCTGAAATCTGGGACTGAACTTAAGATTGGGATTCCTTTTGAATCTGAACTTCCCAAACTTCCTGACTATCAAAGCCAAATCACCATCCTCCAGCTGATCAAGTTCCTCTAAAGAATAGAAGTCACCACCAGATTGATCTATGGATGTTAAGCCATATTCAGCATCAATAACATTCATGTTAGAACTGGAAGGTTGAACAGCCTTCACTTTTAGTTTATGTGGGACTTCTGTATTCAATGCAGTAGAAGTACCAACTATCTTTCCAGTTCCATATAACTCATTCTGTTGAATCTGCTCCAGCTCATAGGTCTTTAGAACACCATACAGTCTTTCCAAAGCAATCTCTCCCAGATCTCTTGCTTCTCTAATGGCAGATATTTTGTGCTCCAAATGAGGTGGAAGTGTAAGTAGGAACTTCTTGTTAATTTCCTTGATAGTGTAGTGCTTCACATTGAGATTCAGATCATTGATTAATTTGTTGTATCTCTCCAAAACCTCAGAGATACCTTCACCAGGGTTTGATCTGAAATGCTCATATGAAGAGGTGAGAATTTCCAGCTTATTCTCTCTTACTTCCTCTGTCCCCTCATTGATTATCTCTATTGTAACACCCCCAGATCCGGGGTCGGAGATCTAGGTTGTCACGATCCCTTATTCCGTACAAACACTTGATACTTGAATCATAATAATATAAATCAACACACATGGTGACCCCACCATCAATATACTCACACCAGTTATGTCTCAGAAACGAACTTACAAAAACAGTAGTCATATGATCCATAAATTTAAAGTTATTACAACCCAAAAGTAATGCTTGCAACGTACTACCAGTATGATTTCTATGTGAAACCATAAGGCGGCGCAAAAGTTTGTTCTTGTTCATTAATATACATAAGTGATACTTATAAATAAACCGGAGCAACAAGAGTTACACTCCGAACCAACTCAGTACTTCTACCTGAGGTGCTGCAACTGCCATCCTATGGGCGGTCTGCGCGGCCCATACGCGCTTCCGAGCGGTATGACGAATCCTAGCCATCTACCCTAGATGTTGTGTTGTGATATATGTATAAAAAGAAATCAAGAGTGAGCACTCAGCCCAACAATAATATAACACAGCATAAGCATATAAGTAAGCTTATATCATAAAGGAAAACCTTTAAAACTTCATTCGTATACAGAATGATATATTTATTATCTTTTCATCAAAACATGCCATACAGTGCAACTACTGTATGAGGAACATCATTACTCTTCACTGTCACATTATCAGTAACTCAGCGCCTAGGCTTTTATTACAATGTGCAGCACAACTCCAAGTGGAAGAAAGGGAACATACTGGAACACCCGATACACGGTGATCAGCCGTTGTATCGTAACGTAACTTTTCTACTAGTAGAAGGATGACTTCCTATTCGGTTATCACCCTGGCCCCATACGGGCCGCTGTGCTAAGAGATCACTACCTCGGCGCCTATTTCATCACCGGGTAAGCCTTAGCACTCAAGAGATCACTACCTTGGCGCCTATTTCGTCACCGGGTAAGCCTTGATAATTTTGGAACTACCCCGGCACCTGTTTCATTACCGTGTAAGCCCTTCCAGTTCCCATTATAGAAAACAATATCAATGAAACGGAAATCGGAACTTAATCCTATTTTCCCCAAGTACAATTACTTGTCAAAAATTTTGTAACCGTTCAGAATTCCTTACTCCAAAGTATTTGAAGGGAGTTGGTCACAGAGTGGGTTGACATTAGTCAACGAAACTACCGATGATTACCATGTATTTTGAAATCATGACCATGGAGTTTATTAGAATTTTCAGAGTTTAGCAAGTTTGAAATTCTTTACTTGAATGGGGGAGTCATCCCCAACTATAGGTATTCTAGAGGAACAGTGGAAGTAAAACTCTGTCCTCGACTTCTTGAACTAGATTCCCAATTTCCGATGAGTTAGAAAACACTATTCGCATTTAATTATCTTTAAATATATTAAGATAATAATTGGGAATCTCTGTTTTAAATATCTTTTCTGAAGATCAGAAATTTTTGTGTAAATAGTAGAACCTTAAATAATATAATAAGGTTCTATGATTTTTAAATCATATTTGGAATATTTAATCAATATTGAAATAATAAATATTGATTTATTATTCAATAATATTCTACTTAAATGAATATTCAAAATAATATTCATTTAATTAATAAATATTCAAAATAATATTCTTAATAATATTATTTAGTATCACACATTAAAAATCCAATAATAAATATATATTGGAATATTTAATCATCCCATTTAAAACATAGCTGTCCCTGGACCCTCCAGTATCTGACAGTACTTATTAAAATAACGTAGTAATTTAACTCCCGGTCTATTATTTTAAAATCTGTTAGGTCCTGATATGTTTGTAGAAGGGGGGTTGAATACAAACAGTACCGTTTAATCGAATTTGTATTGTTGAATTTAACAAATACTATACCAAATTTAATGCGGAATAAAATGAAACAAGATTCAAGTTAAATAAAACTCTATTGAACTTGAAGGATGTTACAATTTTGTGTACAGATTACAAGGTTCTTGTTAAAACAAATCTAGAATAAATTCGACATGAATTTATCTATATTTGTAATAAAAGGATCGAATACTAAAAAGTAGTTCGATAGTAATTCTAGGGATTATGATCCGCTAGATTGTCAAAGCAGTACAAGTAATTGAATTCTAGTTGATTGGATATAACTTTGCTTGCTAGAATTTATTACAAGAAATGTATTGAATGCTTCTGGTTGGTTCTCTTGAATGGCAAAAGAGAAAGATAGAATATTTGTGTTTGCTTCTGTCTGTCTTTAAAATGTAATACTGTGCCTTGTTTGATCATTCACTTGTATTTAAACAAGTCAACAGGATTACCTCCCACGCGCCAAAACCTTTCCAAAAGTAATACAATAGTTTCTATTAGTAGTACTATCAAAAACACTTGGTAGTACTATCGGTAGTACTAACCAAATGACTTGGTAGTACTATCGGTAGTACTATGGAGGATAGTACTACTAGTAGTAAACTGTTAGTACTACAAGTAGTAAATAGAATTAGGAAAAATCTGTTTTAATAAATTCTACTTTTAATTGATTTAACAAATGAATTAATTCTTTTAGAATTAATTCACTGATTAAATAAATTAAATAAATGACTCAAATAATTTCATAAATAAATTAATTCTTGAGAATTAATTTATACATTAAATTACTTAAGATCTAGATTGATTAATTTAATATATGAATTAATTCTGAAAGAATTAATTCATAGATTAAATTAATTATCTTATAGAATAATATTAAAAGAGAATTAAACTAATTCTTAGAACCACTAAATTTGATGACGAACTTCCACTGGCTGGCGTTGACACTCCATGTACTGTCTGGTTCATGAGCGACTAACTTTAGTGATTGTTCTTCATCTTTAACTTTAAGCTGTGATTCTTTTTCTCCTTCTATTTAAACAATGGACTGTAACCTGTACTTTTTCTCCGTCACACTTCTGAAATCTCTGTCACTTTTAAATAGTTCCACTTCCTTGAATACTTCACTGAGGCTTGAACAATAAATTGAACTTCTTTCAATGTAGACTTACTTCAAGATTGTAGATGACTTTAATCTCCATTCTCTTGACAGATATAATCTTCTGAGATTCCTGTGACATCTGTATTTATTATTTACTTATTACATCTTGGTTTATGTTGAGCAGAATCCTCTGTGTTTACAAATAGGCCTAGACATATGCCTTTCAATCTCCCCCTATTTGTTTGTTAGACAATAACAACCAAATACTCTAGAGGATAACTCAACTAAAACAAGAAAAGATAAGACTTTTAAGAGCCAAGCAAATAATAAAAAGTTCTGGATTAAATATAACAATTTCCAGATTCAAACAATAAAGATAATTACAAGATAGATGTTCCTCTAGCCTGAACAAATGATAAATTTCCCTATCTTGATTTACCTAGCTCTAAACATATAACATTTACAAATTGAGCTAACTACATCATGCCTTTAGTCTCTAATTTCACCTTCTTCAGCTTCTGCCAAGGTGACTAGAAGATCTTTGTCAAGGACACGATCACTTTCAGAAACCACACCACTTGGCATTATTGGTTGAGTGGTGATCTTCTTCAATCTATTCTTCATCTGAGCATACCTTGGAATTTTCTCCATGTAGTAGTCTGAAATCATATCAGCAACTTCAGACTTCTCTACAGAAGCAAACCCAGAAGTTCTAAGAAGATTCTCCAACTTCACCAGTTGCATAGCAGTCTGTAGCTTCATGGAATCAGGATCCAGCCTTACAGTCTCCAAAGTTGTACCTCTGTAGATTTTGACTTCATAAGGAAAATGTACAACTTGAGGGCTGGCCTTCATAGCAGAATCTCTCAGCCGGTCATACAGAAGCTCGTTCAAGCAAGAAGATCTCTTTACCTTACTCATTAGAATCCACAATTCAGAGAGAGATCTTCTTTGGAGTAGTTCAAGAGAAACAGTGAATGATCCTTCAAGAGCACTTGAGACATAGATGAACAGTTCTTGTCTTACTTGATCAAATGCAGACGTAATCCTTAAGATATCTTCCTTCAATGCCTTCATATATAATGAGTTGTCTGGATTAACAATTCTGATCTTCTCAAGCAGCTTCAGAAAAGTAGCATCATTGTTTGTGCCTCTCTGAGGGATATCAAACATCTCCCTTGCTTTATCCCAATTGCTTCATTGCTTCATCCTCACATCCAATCTCCTTTCTTTGACATGAATACTATGAAGACGTTGTTTGTCTTCATGTTCAGCCTTTTGAATCTTTAACTTCTGAGATATGATGTCGGAGACCTTAGCATTCTCATCCTCCTTTCTCCTTAGCTCTGCTTGCTGTTTCTTCAACTCCTTCTGAAACAAAGGGTCAGGTGTATATAATTCAGCTTCATCTTCCCAATCATCAAAGTTGGCTGCCTCCTCAACCTCCTCCTCACCAAAAGCTTCTCCAGGTATGGTCTTCTCCAGATCACCAGATGTGTCAAATTGGAAGTCATCCTGTTCACCATGGTAGTAGTAGGCATCATCAAAAGCAGACTCCTCCATTGATTGTTTACCTTTCCCCTTATCCTTTCCAGAAGCTCCTCCAGCTTCTCTGTTTCCTCCTTCTTTCTCCTTCTCCCCCTTAGTTGAGGAATCCTCTACATTTTGAGCTTTGGAAGCCCTAGGATTCACCTCAGATGTTCTCCTTATATCTCCTCTTTCTTCTCTCCTCTCTCCTCCTTCTCCTCCTTCATCAGCATCATCATCCTTATCTTCATCATCACCCTCAAAGAAGGTTCTTTGTTGTATTGTAGGTTGATGTGACTCCTTTATCATTGCGTACAAATGCTTCATCCCTTCGTTCAGATGCTCCATTCCACCTTCAATTTTAGAGAATCTTTGATCATTAAACCACTGATTTTCATCAACAGTTTGCTGAATAAAATCCACTTGAGCAGTAATGGCAGCAAACTGATCAACATTTGACGTTGTAAGATCAGAGACGTCTGAAGCCAAAAGTACTTGAGATTGCTGAACAACATTGATCTTTGGTAGGAGAGTAGTCTTCAAGCTTTCAATATCATCTTTAATCAAACCCAACTGATTTGTTACAGAGGTGGAAGAAGAAGACCGTTCAACCACTTGTGCTTTAAGAATTTCCTTCTCAGCCTGGGTTTCTTGCAGTTGTTTCTGTAGGGCAGCTATATGAGCTAACAAAGAAGTAGTGTTTGTGTCAGTGTGTGCACTCACTTCAATTACTCTCAGTGGTGTTTCACTCAACTCACGTGCTTGTGTATCACTCTTTGTTTGATTTTGATCTCTAATCACTAGCTGTCTTTCCAAGTTATCAGATTGAGTACCTGCAATAGAAATCACCCTAGCCCCTTCAAGAGAGGTCAGTGGTGGTGCAATGGGAGTTCGCAAATCCCGATCCCTGATTGAGTCTATCAAAATATTTGACATTGAATACTGAATTGATTTAGGGACAGACTCATCAGGTTGCCTTTCACTTTCTCCAGTAAAAACTGCGAGTGAAAAATCCCTTAAGGGAGCCAGAGATGTTCCCTCTGGGAGGGGAGAAAATGATTCTATTATAGGTGTCAAAGAATCAGATTTTCCTTCTGATGCCTGTGAAGGCACTTCTACCGTGACAATGGTAGGCACTGTTTCAGATCCTAAGTGCTCTCCTAACAACGTGTCCTGAGTTTCTTCTATTTGGATGTCTTCTCCCATTATGAGTAATGGGAGAGTGCTTGACTCATTACAGGTTGCCAGGGCCCGATGGCGAATTTCAATAGATTCATCCTGTTGAGAGGATGTCTCCAGAGACTGTTCAATGGCCATTTCAAAGTCCATATCCTATTGGGAGGACATGGATGGGCTTACAGATGTCTCTCTATAGGTTTTCCTTTTCTTTAGTGGTGGAGACAGAGCTGTGGGTGCACTCAGTGTTTGTTCACTACTAGACCTTTGTCTTATTAAAGAAGCAGTTTCAGGTTGAGAGATTAAAGGATTAGACACAGTGTTTGGCTCTCTGACCTGGGTTAGAGATTGTGGTTCTACAACCTCTTGGTCTGTCCTATCAACCACTTGGGCTTCAGCAAAGGTGCCAGATGATCCAGAGATAGGATGTATTACCTGTATTGGTAGTTCCTCTGAAGTTCCAGCTGCAATGACTAGTTGTTGATCAGGAACAAAAGGTTCAAAAGTAGGAAGGTTAATGAAATGTGCCATGAATGGGCTGACTACCACTGGTGTTATGTTCAATTTTTGAGAAGTGTGGAGTCTTTGATAGAACTTACTAGCAGTAGTAGGAGAAGGAACAAATACAGCATTTAAAAACAACTCCTTGTGAGCATCAGATAGCACATGATTGATTAAGATAGTGAGAAATCTAGGATAGAAACACCTAACTTTTCTACCACTATCATGATCAATCCTGGCATTAGATACTCTCCTAACTATAAGACTCCAGAGAAGATGACCAATGTTAAGTCTAACATTAAACACAATAGCATAAGCAATGTACTGCAACAAAGATGGAATATTTTGAAAATTGCTTTTAGTACAATTGCTGAAAACCTTAGCTAAAGTATCAAATAAGACATCCCATTCATAGACCAAATTAGCTTTACTGAGTTTGGGCAACTCCAAAGGACCTTGATAATGAATTCTGTTGAAAAACTGAATTAATTCAATATCAGAATGAGTCCTATCAAAGTTGTCCCTAAGAAGTTGAAAAACTTCACAAAACAATCCCTCAGTAATAGTGTACTGTGTGTGCTCAATTGTGAAAGATATAGAATTAAAATCATCAGAAATTGCAGCACTAGAACACAATAATCTCAGTGGTTCAATCTTTAAATCAGCAGATAAACATATAGCACGACTAACACAACACTGCGAATTTAAAAACTGAATCCAAGGTCGAAAACGATCAACTGGGCATTTCAAAGGATCAAAATACCCAATGTAATTGTTTTTAACAACCTCAAAATTCTGAGCCATAATTTACTAAGTAAAAATTAACATAGAAAATCAAAAACTCAAATAATTATGAAAAAATTCGAATTTAAGGATGTTAGGCCGAATACACAATATATAATCAAGTATGTATGAGAATAACAATCAAGAACACTTTATAAATCAACAAACTGTAATTATATTAACAGTTTCTCTCTTAGTGATGTTAATGAATCACAAAGAGCTACTAGGTTACAAGAATGATATATTCAATGTTCGCGTATCCCTTCTAGGGATAACCTATCTGTGTTTATATAGTACACAGCTACATACAATCCTTATCTAATTGATACTCCTATAAATTAGCTATACAATTATTATCAATTAAGGATTGCTTCAGTCTTCTGTCTAGTCTCCTTAGCTGTATCAATATATTCTGCTTCTTTCCATCTTCAGAATATATTGCTTCTAGAATCTTTATCTTTGCACCGACAGCTAAGTCAACTATCACCCTGTCAGACTTTATCAAACTCTGACCGGCTTCCATGTAAACTCTTCACCCAGTCAGACTTTATCAAACTCTGACTGGCTTCTATGTAAACTCTGATATGTACCTGGTACTTAAACACTGATGAACAAACGTCAGCAATTATATCTAACAATCTCCCCCAACTTGTTCATACCAAAATGTACAAGTTAAACAGATAATTGATGATGTCAAAACATATAACAAATGCAGTGTTTAAAATATAACAGAGTTTAATTTTAACTTAGAATAGAAAACATAAAAACTTACAGTCAGACTTTACTTGACTTCTTGAACATCAGGTACTGTCCTGAGATAATCAATCAACAGTCTTCTTTCAGCATTCTCAAGTTCAGCTATCATAATCTCTTTCAGCTCCTTATACTCTGGATCTCCTTCACCAGTTTGATATATGGCAGCCCTCAGAGAATAGATACTGTTTTTCTTCATGTCATTCCCTAGTCGAATGTAATGAGCTTTGTCTGACTCTAGGTTAAATTCTAAAACCTTTATTCCAAGTGAAGTTTTAAATCTAGCACTGTTTCTTTTCATTTCCACTATTTTTCCAGCATGATCCCTATACTTTGGAATATAAACACTTGACACTCCTCCTCCAAGCATAGCTTTAGATCTCAGCATCTTTTCTCTCAACACTTGAGCAACATCATGAGTGTGTCTGTTCTTGACTTTCAAAAGATAAAGTACATATTCAAGTTCTTCCCATGATTTGAGATTGACATCAGATTCTCCAACCTTATAAACTCTTCCATCACTCATGAAGTATAACAAAAATTGCTTCTTCAATACTCTGTGAAAAATCAACTGAACAGACTCTAACTTATCAAGGTTTTCTTGTGTAACCCCAATACCAGATTCTGCCAGTGAAATATTGTCTTGAGATCTGTTATTTGTTCTTCTCTCTCTGTGTGAACCCAGTCCAGATTTATCAAAGGCTTCTTTTCCCAATACTGTTCTGGTTTCTGAGAAATTCACAGCTTCAAGCTTTAAGTCTTCAAGAATTTTTGGTTTGCTGAATCCTGGAAGTAGTGTAGATTTCTGTACAACTTGAGCAACGTCAGAGGTTGTCATAACTTTGGTAATAACATCAACTTGAGCAGCGTCAGAGGTTGATTTAGTTAATCTTGTTTCAACTTGAGCAATGTCAGAGGTTGATTTAAACTTCTTATTCAGGTTAGGCTCTTCAATCATCACGCCTTTACCTTTATCAGCATTTGAACAAATAGGCCTCCTTGAGTACTGTAAACTCTGATCAGAGTTTACATTCTCTTTGATAACAATTCCTTTTTCTTTTCTCCTCGGAGCCTTGATAACCTTCTGTTTGTAAATTCCAGCTTCAACATCTTTCCTGTGTTCTTCAGCAAGCAATTGCTCTTCTGCCTGGATATCTTCAATAGTAACATCTTTACCATGTTCTGCTAAGAATAACTGTATAGCAACTTCTTCATCAGTAACTGGAGATTTAGAGGAAAGAAGTAAACTTCTAACCCTTGAAGAAGACTGCCCTCCAGTGTATAATCTTTTTCCATCAGCATTTGTCTGAGCATCAGAGTTTGACCTCCTCCCTTGTCTTTGAACATTCTTTGATCTTGGATGATGTTTGTCTCTTGCACCACCATCAGCAGTATCATCCTTCTGAGTCAGAGTTTGAGAGCTCTTGCATTTGTCTTTAGATACTCTCTCCCCCTTTTTGACATCATCAGACAGCAAAACTGATGTGAGCAATTCAATGGAATTTGCAATTTCATCCAACTTAGTTGACATTTGGACTTGATTTTCTTCAACTTTGGACAACCTGGAATCAAAATTCTTCTGATCTTTACACAAAGAAATATACAATGATTTATCCTTCTGTTGTGTAAGCTCTCTTGTAGCTAAATCATTCCTCAAACTTTCAATCACCTTGTCAGAAGCATCAAAACGATTGTTTAATGATTTGATTTGTACAATAGTTGCTTTGAGATGACTGAGAAGTTCTGGATTTTTAATCTCTTTGGAAGACTTTGTCACAAAATCTGCAGCTCGTTCAATTGAAAAGATAGTATCCTTGCTTGACCAATTTGAGAAGTACATATTCTGAAAATGTTCTGCAGTAGCACGATTGACTTCTCTTGCCTCATCAGAGTTAGCTTGAATATCAGATAACTCTACTTGAATATCAGGATTGGAATGAGTAGGACTAGCTTCAGCATTGTCATCCTCTGCTTCATTCTCTGTAATAACATTCTCTGCCACTTTTTCAGGATCATCAGAGTGTGCATTATTACTATACTCTGCTTCTCTTTGAACAATCTCAACAACAGATTGTTGTAGAGCTTCAAGAACAAGAGCATCCTCAGAGTTTTCAAAAGAAACATTTTCTGTAGCATTAGCAGCTAAAGTCTGATTGACTTCCTCACCTTTCTCAACTTCAAAAGTAAGTATTTCTGTGTGAGAAGCCAATTCTCACAGTATCTAGATCAGCTTCCAAACCCTCTGTGAAATGTTCAGAGTTTAAAGAGGTGTTTGCTTCAACTTCCATATGAAATTCTTGAGGCTCAAAAATCCTGCTATCAGAGTGATCAGCAGCTTCCTCAACTACATCATCAGCATTTGATGTAGGAGCTTCTGTTGCAGTATTTACTCTATCCTTAGTAGGCACAGTAGTATCAAAAATCTCCTCTTGTACTTCAGAAGTTACATTCTCCATAGAAACTCTGTCCTCAAAGACAGCTTCATCCTCTTGAATCTGAACTTCAAGATTTTCTACAGCTTTGGAAAAAATTTTCTCAGCACCAAATAGATGTGGTGCTACAAATCTTCTTTTTCGCTGATGAAGAGTTTCTTCATCAGTTTCACTATCTTCAACAGCAGCATCAGACTGTGCTCTGTTGGCTCTTCTTTTCTTTAGCCTTTTCTCCTGAGGCATACCATCAGTTTTTGATGCCCCAGCTTCAGCATTTGACTTAGCAACCCTGGCAGGTTTAGTACCAACATGCTTAGTCCTACCACCCCTTTTAGATGTAACAGAAGTTGACGGAGGCAGTTCTTGTTGTAGAGGCTCAGGTTGAGAAGAAGCATGTGGTGGTGGATTGACTTGAGCATTTAAAAACTGTTGCACAGATTGAGGTAGCAACAAGTCTCCAACAACCCCTTTCTTAACATCTTTATTAATAAGATCAGAAAATATTCTCTTATGTAATTTAAAACAAGAAACATCTTCTTCACCAACTTCCACTCCTTCAACACAGTAAGAAAACAAAGTCTGACAGAATCTAGAGAAATAGACTACTCCTCTATTCTCTGTCATTTTCTCTCCTAGATTATTCAAAACAAGTCGTGCAAAATCAAAATGATTATCGAATAAAAGAGAATACCATATTTGCAGACTGTCTGTGGGAATAGCATCCCAGTTTGTGCATTTCTTGCTAAAAGTCCTGGTGATGCAATCAAAGAAGAAGCTCCACTCCTTCCTTAAGAATGGGCGTTTTAGCTGTCCAATCTTCGACAAAGGTCCAGAATACCCAATTTCTCGCATCATTCTTATCAAGTCCTCATCACCCATTCCAATTGTATACGAAGAAAATTCAGGAAACCCCATTGCAGCGCGAATGGTTCCAGCAGTAATGACATACTCTGTATCTTCATATTCAAAAATAATCGATGGGTTACCTGTTTCACCACCATCATCATACAATCCTGTTTCCCAGAACGCCTTTATCTGTGAACTAGAAAGTTTTTCAGGTTCCACCAAAGCATGCCCAATCGCTGACTGAGCAAGAAAGTTTTGTATGATATGAAACACCTCTGGTGCATTGACAGTGTTTAATGGGGCTGAATAATTATTAGGAACAAACTCTAACCCAGAAGCAACAAAAACTGTAGTAGCCATTAGTACGAATCGAGAAGAAAAATCAAAGAAACTGATTCAAAAGAGTTTGTGTGTAGAAAAGTGTTTGTGAATATGCTTGTGTGACAATTGATGTGTGTTGGAGTAAGATGTGAAAAGTTTTGACGAAGGTGTGTGTATTGTATAAATGGAAAATTCAAAATTAAAAACTGAACAGTTTTTAATCATTAATACACAACTGTCTTACTCCGTTAACTGTGTTAGTGGGACACGTGGCATACATGCAATGACTGACAGCAAATAATTGACAGTTTTCAATGCGCATGCGTAGTAAAAACAGCAATAACTACCGTCTGTTACACTTTTCTAGGCATTAATCTCTCTCCTCTGTTCAAAAACATCCTTGAACAACTGTCCAATCATACTCTTTTTAAATTTTCAAAACAAATGTCTTTTTCTCAAAATTATAATATGTCTGAAACCAACAAAATTTATTTTAACCATCAGAGATTAAAATTAAATTACCTCGGCGTAGAGTACACAAATCATCAGTGTTTATCAATTCTCCTCCTTTATACATAAACTCTTTTCACAAACTGTACAGGTGTGTGTATTTGTGTGTGAATTAGCAGAGTTTACTGAATATAAATATTTAGACCATCTCAAAGTGCATAAAATCCACAAACTAAAAGCAGTAATAACTGGTTGCCTAAACTCTCATGTATAAAATAAAATCTGATTCTTATGTCTAAACTCTGTATACTGATATCCTTTCATTTGGATATATCTTTTATTTTTCACCCCCTTTCTATATATGCTTTCATATATATATTTTTAATTAATTTTTTTTTTTTTTATTATTATTTTTCCAGTAATCAGTGGTTGACACTAGTCACCAAAAATCAAAGATTTTAGCCCTTATTTCATACAATAAGTTCCTGGATCTTCCTAGGCACAACATGATCTCAAAGGAATTTGTGCTCTTTTTGGCATCTTTTGATTTGAGGGTGAATTATTTGCAATTAATAATCAGAGTTTAGACTTTTCATCAGTTAATACAATTAGTTTATGAGAGAAAATGCAAACAACTAATACAATCTCAGTGTATAGGATCAATAAACTAAGAGATGCTATAAATATAGAGACAGTATCATGCTGTGTAAAATTTCTGCACATTTTGTAATCAGAGTTTATAATACTTAGAAGGATTCATGATTACTTACTGAAAATCATGCTTCATACATTTTTCTTCATCGGTCCATGTGGTTCAGACAAAATTACAATCAGAGTATAACTGTCAGAGTATGACTAACAGAGTTTACTTATCAGAGTTTAACATGCTGGTGCAGATAACAGTTAACACATTCAAAGAATCATGAACATAAAATCATGTATAGAGTTTGAATCTAACCAGCATCTCTAGTCAAAACCAGAGATCATTCCAAGTTCATTTACCAGCCTTGTAAAGATAGCTTCACTCAAAGGTTTGGTGAAGATATCTGCAAGCTGTTGGTCTGTAGATACAAAATGAAGTTCAATATTTCCTTCTTCCACATGTTCCCTGATAAAATGATATCTTATGCTGATGTGCTTGGTCATGGAGTGCTGTACTGGATTACCTGTCATAGCAATAGCACTTTGATTATCACAGTAAATAGGTATTTTAGAGTACCTTAATCCATAGTCCAGCAACTGATTCTTCATCCAAAGAATTTGTGCACAACAGCTACCAGCAGCTATATACTCTGCTTCTGCAGTGGATGTGGAAATTGACTTCTGTTTCTTGCTATACCAAGAAACCAATCTGTCACCTAAGAATTGACAGCTTCCACTTGTACTTTTTCTGTCTATCTTACAGCCTGCAAAATCTGCATCAGAGTAACCAATTAGCTTAAACTCTGATTCTCTAGGATACCACAAACCCAAGGTTATGGTTCCTTTGAGATATTTGAAAATCCTTTTTACAGCTGTTAGATGAGGCTCTCTGGGATCCGCTTGAAATCTTGCACAAAGACATGTTGCATACATGATATCAGGTCTACTTGCAGTAAGATACAGTAAAGACCCTATCATTCCTCTGTAATTTGTCATATCTACTGAGGCTCCTGTGTCTTTGTCTAGCTTTGTTGCTGTAGCCATGGGAGTTGTAGCAGATGAACTATCAAGCATACCAAATTTCTTAAGAAGATTTCTAGTATATTTTGCTTGATTGATAAAAATACCATCATCTGTTTGCTTGACCTGTAAGCCTAGAAAATAACTAAGCTCTCCCATCATGCTCATTTGATACCTGGATTGCATAAGCTTTGCAAACTTCTTACAAAGTTTGTCATTAGTAGATCCAAAGATAATATCATCTACATAAATTTGAACTAAAAGCAAATCATCACCAGAATTGAAATAAAACAAGGTTTTATCAATTGTACCTCTTGTGAATCCACTTTCTAAATGAAATTGAGCAAGAGTTTCATACCATGCTCTTGGTGCTTGCTTTAGTCCATATAATGCCTTGTCAAGCCTGTAGACATAATCTGGATGCTTGGGATCTACAAATCCTGGTGGTTGTTCAACAAACACTTCTTCTTCAAGCTTCCCATTGAGAAAAGCACTTTTTACATCCATTTGAAAGACTTTAAACTTCTTGTGTGCAGCATAGGCCAGAAAAATTCTTATTGCTTCCAATCTTGCAACTGGAGCAAAGGTTTCATCATAGTCAATCCCTTCCTGTTGTGAATAACCTTTAGCCACAAGTCTAGCCTTGTTTCTTGTAATAACACCTTCACTGTCAGTCTTGTTTCTGAAAACCCACTTTGTACCTACAATTGATCTATTCTTTGGTCTAGGTACAAGTGTCCAGACTTCATTTCTTTCAAATTCATTTAACTCTTCTTGCATTTCTATAATCCAATTAGCATCTTGAAGAGCTTCCTCCACTTTCTTTGGTTCTGTTTGAGACAAGAAAGCATGATACATACACTCATTATTTGTTGCACTTCTAGTTCTCACACTAGCATCAGGATCTCCAATTATGAGATCAGGTGTGTGTGCCTGTGTCCACTTTCTTGCTGTTGGTAAGTGGTTTCTTGCATCATTATTGGATCCTCCCCCTTGATCCATGCTTTCCTGATTCATATGTTGACTTTCTGCAGTATCTGAGGCTCCCCCTGAATTGGATGGCTCAGAGTTTGAACTGTCAGAGTTTGAATCAGTTTCCTCAACTGACTCACTTGCTGTGTCTTGTTGAGCTTCTTCACGCTCCCCCTCAACTGGTTCTCTATTTTGTTCAATTTGAGAATTTCCAGTTTCTCCAGTATTTACCAGTAGAGGTTCAGAGTATGCTCCGTCAGAGTTTGTTAGAACCGCTTCATCAGAGTTTGTCGGTACTGCTTCATCAGAGTTTACGCCATCAGAGAATAAACCTTCATTTTCAAAACGCAGTTGATCATATCCATCTAAGTCATCAAGTCCAGTTATTTTCTTGTCATCAAATGACACATGTATGGATTCCATGATCACTTTAGTTCTCAGATTGTAGACTCTGAATGCTTTTGTTGACAATGGATAACCAACAAAGATTCCTTCATCAGCTTTTAACTCGAACTTAGTCAACTGTTCAGGATGAGTCTTCAACACAAAGCATTTGCATCCAAATATATGAAAATATTTCAAATTTGGCTTCTTATTTTTCACCATCTCATATGGTGTTTTCCCATGCTTGTTGATCAATGTTGCATTCTGAGTAAAACAAGCAGTTTGAACAGCTTCTGCCCAGAAATAAGTTGGTAGTTTTGCTTCTTCAAGCATAGTTCTGGCTGCTTCAATTAAAGTTCTGTTCTTTCTTTCAACTACACCATTTTGCTGTGGAGTTCCAGGTGCAGAAAACTCTTGTTTCACTCCTCTTTCCTTGCAGAAAGTTTCCATGATTGAGTTTCTGAATTCAGTTCCATTATCACTCCTTATAATTTTGACTTTGTGCTGTGATCCTTTGTCCAGTAGATTTACATGATCCAACAGAGTTTTAGCAGTTTCATCCTTCTTTGATAAGAAATATACCCATGTATATCTAGTATATTCATCAACAATTACTAGAGCATATTTCTTTCTGCCCATAGACATCACATTCACTGGTCCAAAGAGATCAACATGTAGAAGATGATAAGGTTCCACTACTGAAGATTCAGATTTGCTCTTGAAAGATGACTTCCTTTGCTTGGCCTTTTGACAAGAATCACATAGGCCATCTAGACTGAGTATTGATTTTGGGAGTCCCCTTACAAGATCCTTTCTTATAAGCTCATTTATGTTGTTCAAATTGAGATGAGAGAGCTTCTTATGCCAATTCCAACTCTCTTCATTTGACATTTTTGCAGTCAGACACACTGTTCTTCCATCAGAGTTTGTTACCAAACTTGCTTCATAAATGTTGTTGTGCCTGTGTCCAACTAGAACAACTTTTCCAGTAGATTTACTGATAACTTCACAGTATTCAGTATGAAAATCTACATGGTTTCCTCTGTCACAGATTTGACTCACAGATAGCAGATTATGCTTGAGTCCTGAGACTAGAGCTACATTAGTGATGATGACACTTCCAAGATTAATATTGCCATATCCCAGAGTGTGTCCTATGTTGCCATCTCCATAGGAAACCTTTGGGCCAGCCTTCTCCTTAAAGTCTGATAGCAGGGCTTTATTTCCAGTCATATGTCCTGAGCATCCACTGTCCAAGATAAGTGTGCTCTCTTTTATACCCTGCAATCACAAATAAACACTAAGTGTTAGTTTTAAGGACCCAGACTTGCTTGGATCCTTTGTCTTTCTTAACAGTGTTAGTTTTTGCAGCGGAATTACTATCAACAGAGTTTAAACTAACATTGTCAGACTTTACACTTGCAGAGTTTGCTCTAACCCATTTCAGATTGGGTTTTAGCCCATAATAGTTGTGATAAATAGCATGATAACTCTTGCAAGTATAAATGGAATGCCAAGTGCTCCCACAGTGTGTGCATAAAGTCTGTGGTCTAACCCTAACATAATCATTCTTTACTCCTGATGTAGAAGGTAAAGAATTGATATTTTTATTCTTTGTGCAGTAATTAGCAAGATGATTAGAACTACCACAATTATAACATGTTTTCCTTGGAGTAGCAGCATTAGGCAAATGATTATTTCTTTTGTTTATGCCTATCTTTCCATTCCTATTCTTCTTGGATCCTTTTGGTTTCATGGCAGATTTTACCTCTTTGAGCTTATGATTGAACTGTTTTCCTGTCATCAAACCAACATTAACCTGTTTTTCACAAGTTTTTACTGGCTTTCTAATAGCTTCTCTTTCCATAAGTTTTTCTGTTATAATATTTTCCTGTCTTTCACAGGCTTCATCTGATTCCATATCAGCTTCTCTTATTACAACAGATTTTAACTTATTGGCTTCTGGAACAAATATCACAGGTTTAAGTTGTGGTTTAACCTTAACCTTGTCTTTAAACCTAAGTTCATCATTTTCACAATAACCTAAACCTACAGAGTCTGTCTGAAACACTTGATGAGTGTCTCTCCCAGAGTCTGTCCAAGTCTTGATTATTTTTCTTTCTTTTTCTAGATCAGATTCTAATTGCTTATATCTTTTGAGCAATTCCTGTTCTACATAAACAACATCATCTCTTTCTTTTTGAATCTGCTTCATATTTTCAAGTTCTCCTTCAAGAAACTTGTTTCTATCTTTAAGACTAAGATTCTCAGCTTTAATTCTCTCATTCTCTAAAGTCTGATCCCTATAGCTAACATGTACGCTTTTCAGATATACTCTTAACTCAGATATATTATCAGTATCATAAGCATAAGTAGTTAGGGGTACCTTATTTTCAGATGATTCAGTCTCATCTCTGACAGTTGCCATAAGAGCATAATTTTCTCCATCATCAGAGTCTGAAGTATCTGCCCAGTCTTTGCCTTTAGAGATGAGAGCTTTCTCAGATTTGCCTTTCTTGCACTCTGGAGCATAGTGACCCATCTCCTTACACCTGTAGCACTGGATTTCAGATTTATCCTTCTTGCCAGACTTGGTCTCTCTTCCATCAGACTTTCTAAAGCTTTTCTTTTCAGAGTTTGAGTCTTTCCTTGAGAATCTCTTTCCTTTCTTGAAGTTCTTGAATCCCATCTTCTTGAAAGTCTTCACCATTAAAGCAGCCATCTTCATCATCTCTTCTTCATCATCCTCAGAATCAGAAGCTTCATCAGAGTTTGATGACTCACTTTCAGATTTAATAACTAAAGCCTTTCCCTTGGCTTTCTTTCTTGAAGATTCCTTCTTAATGGGCTTCTCCTCAACTTTGAGAGCAACAGATTTTGTCTTTTTACTCAATCTTCTATTCCTTTGTTCTATCTCCAGTTCATGAGTTTTCAACAACCCATAGATTTCATCAAGATCTGTATCAGCAAGCTCATAATTATCTCTTATTGTGGTTGTCTTTAAATCCCACTTTTCAGGTAGAGATAACAGAAACTTGAGATTAGACTCTTCAAGCTCATATTCTTTATCAACCAGAGACAGATCATTCAATAGTTTGCAAAATCTGTCATAAGTCTCAGTCAAGGTTTCATTAGGTCTTGAATCAAAGTGCTCATACTCCTGTGTGAGTATTGTCTTTCTGTTCTTCTTAATAGCACCTGTTCCCTGGCATCTGACTTCTAAAGCATCCCATATCTCTTTGGCAGTCTTGCAGCCAATTACTCTGTTAGACATAACATTATCTAAAGCACTGTGGAGAAGATGTCTAACCTTTGCATCTTTTGCAATTGATGAGATGTCCTCAGGAGTCATATCTTTCTTTTCCTTTGGAACAGTCTTTTGTTCTTGACCATCAACAACAGGGGACAATTTAGTCGGCATATGAGGACCATCATAGATTCTGTCAAGGTATTCTGGATCTGTAGCCTCCAGAAACATGGTCATCTTCACCTTCCAAATCAGATACTCTACTGGCCTGAGTATTGGAACCCTGATTGTTTCATATCGACTCACAGAATTAGGCTTAACCTGTTCAGCCTTGGGAGCTGTTTGATTTTCTTCAGACATGATTATTACTGTGATTGAATCGTAAAACTGTATATATTAAACAGCCTTGTCTCTGATACCAATTGTTAGGCCGAATACACAATATATAATCAAGTATGTATGAGAATAACAATCAAGAACACTTTATAAATCAACAAACTGTAATTATATTAACAGTTTCTCTCTTAGTGATGTTAATGAATCACAAAGAGCTACTAGGTTACAAGAATGATATATTCAATGTTCGCGTATCCCTTCTAGGGATAACCTATCTGTGTTTATATAGTACACAGCTACATACAATCCTTATCTAATTGATACTCCTATAAATTAGCTATACAATTATTATCAATTAAAGATTGCTTCAGTCTTCTGTCCAGTCTCCTTAGCTGTATCAATATATTCTGTTTCTTTCCATCTTCAGAATATATTGCTTCTAGAATCTTTATCTTTGCACCGACAGCTAAGTCAACTATCACCCTGTCAGACTTTATCAAACTCTGACCGGCTTCCATGTAAACTTTTCACCCAGTCAGACTTTATCAAACTCTGACTGGCTTCTATGTAAACTCTGATATGTACCTGGTACTTAAACACTGATGAACAAACGTCAGCAATTATATCTAACAAAGGATTTTAAAATTAATTAAAAATTAATTAAAAATCCAAAATTTCAAAGTTCTCCAAAAATTATCAAATTTTAGTATGTTAATCCTTAACACAAATCACACACAATGCTAATTTTAGAACTTAAAAACACCTATTAATCACTAAAAACGAATCACAAAACCCTTTGAATTCAAAAAACTCAAAAACTAAAATCTAAACGAAACTCAGATTTTAAGTACTCGAACTAATGGGCTTGATTAGATGTGTTCAGTGATGGTTTTAGATTCTAAAACAAGCAAGAAACGAACTCAGAAATTGAAAATGAAATGGACAGTACTTCGTTTCTAGAAGAACAAAAAGAGAGAGAAACAAAAACAGTTAAGTTAAAACTTGAACTGGAAGTACTATGGTAAAATGTAAAAATAAAAAAACTTTATAAACAAATAACCTGATAGTACTATGGTAAAAAGAAACCAGTAGTACTAAGGTAAAAAAAACAAAAAAAAAACATAAAACAATAGAAAAGGCTAGTAGTACTGTCAAGGACTACGGTAGTACTAAAAAATGACTTAGAAGTACTAAGAATTAAAAAGGAAAAACAAAAGAAAGAAAAAAAATAAAACAAAAACGCTGGTAGTACTATCTAAAACACGGTAGGACTATTGAAAATAGGCTAGTAGTACTATGAATTAAACAGGAGAAACAAAAAACAAAAAAAATAAAAATAAAAAGAAAATAGAAAATGCTGAAAGTACTTACAGAATGAACTAGTAGTACTATCAAGGGATAGTACTACCGATAGTACTACTAGTTCAAAACTAGTAATACTAACGAAAATCACAAATAAAAATAGAAAATCAGTTCTAAATAAAAAGAAAATACTGAAAATTACTAAAACTTTACAGAATATGAATAAAAATGCATGAAAAATTTATACAAATCTAGAAAAATTCACAGAAAATTCCATAAATCCTAGAAAAATATGCAGAATATTATAGAAATGCATAAAATTAATATAAACCTGCAGAAAAGTTTACACAACAATATTTACAATCTAAAAAACACCTAAATAATTCTAAATAAATATATTTTCAATAAAAATACATTTCTCCACTTAAAAAATATGAGAAAAATATTTTTAAAGAAAATAAATTATTCAGAGCTATTTAAATTTACAAGCATGTAATATTAAATGAGAATTGGCAGAAAATATCAGTTAAATGACAAGAGAAAATGAATTTATTGAGAGAACAAACATGATAGAGATATTGTTAATCACTAAGACTGTTTAACATACCCAATTTACCAACTAACTTGATAAATGTGGATTCGTGAACAGATTTAGTGAATATATCTGCAGTCTGTTCTTCTGTGGGTACAAAGTGTAACTCCACAGTTCCATTCATGACATGCTCTCTGATAAAATGATACCTGATATCAATGTGCTTTGTTCTCGAGTGCTGCACAGGGTTGTTGGAGATTGCTATGGCACTTGTATTATCACACAAAATAGGAATTTTGTCTAATGCAAAGCCATAGTCCTTTAATTGATTCCTTATCCATAAGATCTGAGCACAACAGCTTCCAGCAGCAATATATTCAGCTTCTGCTATTGAATTGGAAACTGTTTGCTGTTTCTTGCTATACCAGGAAATCAACCTACCTCCTAGGAATTGACAACTCCTAGAGGTACTCTTTCTATCCACAACACTACCTGCATAATCAGAATCTGTATATCCAACAAGATTAAAACCAGAATCTTTAGGGTACCAGATACCTAGATTTGGTGTGCCCTTAAGATATCTCAAGATTCTTTTCACAGCAACGAGATGTACATCTCTAGGGTCCGCTTGGAACCTTGCACACAAACATGTAGCATACATAATATATGGTCTACTAGCAGTAAGATAGAGTAAGGAGCCAATCATACCTCTGTAGCTTGTAACATCTACCTTGATAGAATTGTCAGAAGCTCCAAGTTTCATGGCTGTTGAAGATGGAGTCCTTGCTGATGCTGAATCCTCCATGTGATACTTCTTGAGGAGTTCTTTAAGATACTTGGATTGACAAATAAATATACCATTTGTCCTTTGACTTACTTGCAATCCAAGAAAGAACTTCAGCTCACCCATCATACTCATTTCAAACTTACTCTGCATAAGCTCAGCAAATCTCTTACAGAGATTATCATTAGTAGACCCAAATATGATGTGATCCACATAGACTTGGACTAATATCATATCACTTTTGTGTTTCTTTGAAAAAAGAGTTTTGTCTATGATACCTCTAACAAAACCATTTTCTAAAAGAAAACCAGAGAGAGTGTCATACCATTTTCTTGGGGCTTGTTTGAGACCATAGATAGCCTTGAAGAGAAAGTACACAAAGTCCAGCAACTCCTGATTTTCAAAGCCAGGGGCTATTCCACATACACTTCTTCATCTAGCTCACCATTCAGGAATGCACTCTTAACATCCATTTGATAGACTTTAAAATTGGAATAAGCTGCAAATGCTAAGAACATCCTGATGGCCTCAAGTCTAGCCACTGGTGCATAGGTTTCATCATAATCAATGCCTTCAGCTTGAGAATACCCTTGTGCAACCAGTCTTGCCTTGTTCCTTGTAACAATACCATCCTCATCTAGCTTGTTCCTGTATACCCATCTTGTACCAACTACTTTCTTGTTCTTTGGTCTGGGTACCAGTTTCCAGACTTGCTGTTGTTCAAACTGATTGAGTTCATCTTGCATAGCAATCACCCAATCTGGATCAGTCAGTGCTTCCTCAGTTTTCTTTGGCTCCATTTCAGATAGAAATGCTGAATAATGACATTCATTCTGAGTTGCACTTCTAGTTTTAACTCCAACATCTGGATCACCAATGATCAGCTCAAAAGGATGAGCTCTATTCCATACAATCTGTCTTGGAAGATTTGATCTTGATGATTCGCCTTGAAATTCACTTTGATGTTGTGAGTGACTAGATGATCCTTCATTTGCTCCCCCTGAGTTGTTGCTTGATTTCCTTGATGATTCTTCTCCAGTGTTGGTGGTATCTCCATTGTTACCAGTGTTTCCACCACCACCACCATGATCATTATCATCATTGTTATTATCAATACCAGCAATAACTTCAGGTGGGGCTACATCATCTGATTCTGAGTCTGGCAAGTTATCAAACTTCAGCTTCTCAGATGAATCTTCTTTTTGGATATTAGGGAACTTAGTGTCATCAAAAGTAACATTGACACTTTCCTTTACTGTGTGACTGCCAACTAAGTAGACTCTGTAAGATCTTCTGGAATAACCAACAAAAATAGCTTCTTGTGCCTTCGCATCAAACTTGCCACGTTTCACATTGTCATCTATAAGCACAAAGCATTTTGCTCCAAATACATGAAAGTACTTGACAGTTGGTTTCTTGTTGTTCATGATCTCATAAGGAGTCTTCATTAAGTCCTTGTTGATTAAAGTTCGATTCTGAGTATAACAAGCTGTATTCGCTGCTTCAGCCCAAAAGTACGTTGGAAGTTTGGACTCACTTAACATAGTCCTAGCAGCTTCAATCAAAGTACGATTCTTTCTTTCCACTACTCCATTTTGTTGAGGAGTTCTAGGGGCAGAGTACTGTCTTGTTATTCCTTTATCAGCACAAAAGTCATTTAGAATGGCATTCTTGAATTCAGTACCATTATCTGACCTTATGGCTCTAACAGGGAATCTAGAATCCAGCTCAATCAACTTTATATGGTCAATCACCAGGTGTGGGGTCTCATCCTTGGAATGTAGGAATAAAACCCATGTATATTTTGAATAGTCATCAACAATCACAAGTGCATATTGTTTCTTTGACATGGACATCACATTAACTGGACCAAACAAATCCATGTGCAGTAGCTGAAGTGGTTCAGTTATTGATGATGTGTCAGTGCCCTTGTGAGAAGCTTTCTTTGTCTTTCCTTTCTGACATGCCTCACACAGTCCTTCCTGTGTAAATTCCATCTGAGGCAAACCTCTAACCAATTCCCTTTTTACTAAAGAGTTCATGGTTTTGAAGTTAAGGTGAGACATCTTCTTGTGCAATAGCCAACTATCATCTGATGAAGCTTTAGCATAAAAACAATTAACTTCATCTTTGGATCCAGAGTTCAGATCAGCTATGAACAAGTCACCTTTCCTTACTCCTTGAAGAGCAGGCTTTCCATTCTTCTTATGAAGGATCTGACACTTCTCTCTTTCAAAGGAAACAGCATATCCTCTGTCATAGAAATGACTGATGCTGAGAAGATTGAACTTCAGACCTTCCACAAATGATACATCTTCAATGACAACATTTCCGTACTTCAAACAGCCATATCCTTTCGTAATACCCTTGTTGTCATCTCCAAAGGTAACTACTGGGCCAGCTTTCTCAACCAAATCTGATAGCAGGGCTCTATCTCCGGTCATATTCCTTGAACATCCACTGTCAAGAATCCACATAACACGGTTTACCTGTTTAACTCCCTACAATACCAGATTGATTAGTCCTTCCTCGGAACCCACACTTGATTGGGTCCGGCATACTTAAAGAATTGGCCTTTGTCAGGCAAAACAACATTTTTAACTAAAACTACTTCAACCTCTTTCACATAAGAGCGTTTCCATTTATAGCCAGCCTTAACACATTTCTGAGTAGGCTTAGGGATAAATGAATCCACTCTAGTCTGAGGAGGACTAGTAGTCTTTGCTTTAACATGCTTCTTATTATTAACATGTTGACGTGGAGCAGTCTTATCACTAGATACATGCTTACTATTAAAATAAGCATACATAACATTGAAAGCATAAGACATGCAATTAATCACACCACATGCTTTATGAGAAGAATTAACAGTAGGCATGTTATTTCTACAGTTGTTTTGATCCAACTTATGGATATCTGATTTAGTCTTTTTAGTTGTAGCAACTTTGACTGGAATATCAGATATACACTTTTTGGACTGTTCAACTTCCAAAGCAATATCTTCTTCACGAATCTCCTCTGCAATGATGATAGAGTGTTCATTCAGAGGTTCTGCCTCGGACTCCTTACAGAAGGGTGTTTCAATACCCTTAAGCACATATGGAACACCCCTTCCTTCAGTTCTGACTCTACAAGGGGAATTAATTGCAAGCAATCCAATGGCCTCATTATAATCATAACCTATACTGACATGATTACCCATAGCTTGTTTATTGAGAATCTCTTTAGCCGTCTTACAAGAGTTGTAATAGGCATTAGCTTTTGTATTAAGCACATTATTCTTTTCTTTAAGAATGGTTCCAGTTGAATATAACATTTAACCCTATTCTCAAGAAATGCAATTTTCTCAATAAGTTCATCCTGATTAACATGCACTAGTTTTAATTCTTTTATTTCATTTTCAAGATTTGTGTTTAAAAGAATTATTCTATCATTTTCAGTGCGTGCACAATCTAAGGTGCCACCAAGATGACGAATCATTTCAGTATCAGTAAACTTTACCTCTGACATGTATGCAGATGAAGTGCTTGCCTCTTTAGCCACTAAAGCAAGGTTCCCAATCTCACCTGCTTCTTCATCACTGTCAGTGTCTGTTATTCCCAAATGACCTAACAGAATTGTAGAAGGGGGGGTTGAATACAATTCTTGATATTTTCTTGAAACTAAACACTTTATGAAATTAAACTGAACTGAATAAATAAAAACACAAGAAATAAATAATTCAGTTGGATTGTTTGATGATCCAACTGAAGTGTTTTTATTGCGGAAATAATCTGTGATACAAATGTTCACAGCTGCTCAGTTACAATGTTGTAGAGAAGAAATGCTCTCAAAAATAGCTAATACAATCTATGTGTTTTTCTTCTCTCTTTCTAAAGTGACTGCTACACTTGGTTATAAATCCCAAGTTTACAATTCTACATTTGGTTAAACTAATGAATAATAGAAGTAACCATCAGTAGCTTGCTTTTCATTCCTTTTGTCCAATGGTCCTTGGAGATCTTTGCTTTTGTCTTTATGCTCATTATAATCATTCCCAAGAGCCTTATTGGAAATTAGAATGTTTCCTTATTTCCAGTAACCACTTTGATGGTTTCCAATGCAAAGTACACTTCCATATCTCCTTTTAGATCTGTTCAGTAAACTGTCACTATCACTTTGTCAACTGTTCAAAAAGCAACATTGATTCGTTGATAGCAAGGAGATGTGTTTCGTTGATAGCTTCATTCTTCATTCCGTTGATGGTGTTTCCCTCGTTTCGTTGATGGGTAAACTCCATACCGTTGACAGAGTAATCTTCATACCGTTGACATGTCTTCACTTAGGCAGAATTACAAGGCATAACATATTTACAATTAACCAACCTATTTTGCCTATCTAGTACATAGTCAACATGACTTAGAAAACCTATCTAAAACATATAATAGAATGCCTATCATACTGTGAAGTATTGTACAATGCAATTGCTACAACACTCATTTCGTTGATGAGCTTCCTGTCAACGAAACACTGCTAAGCATGCTATTTCGTTGACAGCTACAAAATTGACTTTACACAAATTCTACTAAGTGTTTTATGCTTATCATCAAGAACAACATATTCCTAACAATCTCCCCCAATTTATGACTGATAGAATAACAGCCATAAATCAAGAGACTTGATGATAACAAAAACACTCAGATACATCATAAATTACAAAAGTAGAAAATGTATCAAGCTTCAAAACTTTATAGACAAAATATAAGACTTACAAGACTAATGCCCACAAGTGCTCCTCTAGTCTGAGCAAATGTTTCATCTGTGACTTCTTTGTGGCATAGTCTTCTTCCCTCTCTTGGAGTTGTTTTCCTCAATCTGGACCTGTAGTCTTCTGTAGAAGATTTTCTCCTCTTCATCTTGATCACCAAGCTTGGATTGCATCAGCTTTAGAGTTTGATTAGATGCCTTCTCCAGCTGGTCTTCCATTCTGAAGAATCTTCTGCAATTGTCCTTGTCCTTAAACTCCATCATCCAATAAGGTTGAAGATGGATTTTCTTTCCTGTTGAGGGAACTCTAAGTATCCTTGAAAGAGCCTCAGGCTTGTTCCAGCTAGCCTTTAACTGACAGATTTTGGAGACCACCTCAGACTTGGCTGTTTTGGTGAAACCGAAGTCCTTTTTCAAGCATCTAAACACTGAGAGTAGTGTTTGATAGTCTTCTCCTAAAATTCTGTAGAGAGGCCACACTTGTTCTCTACCACCCTTGAATGTGAACACTAGTCTTTCAGGCAACTTTTGAGAAGCTGCAATTCCCCTTACTTCCACCAGGTTGTCTAAGTCAAGATGTAGACTGGATTCTTCCCTGATGTCAGCAATGTACATGCAGTCCTCTGGGTTTGCAGGGGGTTTTTGAGATTGTGGCTTTCTCACAAAAACAGGCTTTGCTTTGACAGGCCTCTTCTTTGTCTTCATTGGTTGGTCCTTTTCTAACAGGAACTTTGGAAAGTATGCCTCATCAAAATCAATTGGTTCCTCTTTTGGCATGATTGGTTGATCATGAAAATTGACAGGATGTGCAGGATCACAGGCCAACTTTCCCTCAAAAACTGGATTAGCAATTGTTGGAGGTGCAATAGGTATAGAAGAGTCTGATGCAGTACTCTGAGAATCAGCACTCTCAAAGTCTATGTTTCTCCTAGCTCTCTCTTTGGGTTGCCTTGTGCTCTTCTTTGAACTCCTTTCCTCTCTAGTGCTTTCCTCTTGCTTCCTTTCTTCTTCATCTAGAGCTTGAGCTACTGCAAGAGCTTGCATAGCTGCTCTTTCTGATTCCTCAGCCTTGGCTTCAGCAAAGTTTGGATGACCAGCCCAAACACAGATTTGTTGTCCATTCCTGTAGACAATTGCCCTTTGCTTCCTTATCTCATAATTATTACTTTCCTTGCTTTTTGTGATGAGTAGACCAAGAAGCTTGTGCTCATCTGGATAAGGTGCAGGATAGAAAGTCCTTGCTATGTTTTTGCCCTTTGGTTTAGCAGGGGACTTGGGAGATAGGCTTCTTTGAATTGTAGCTTGTTCCACATCCCTAATGCATGAAGTTTGTCCTTTTTCCTTCCTTGGTCCTTGAGTGACTCCATGTAGAAGGGGCTCTTGGTGATAGAAAGAATTTGTCTGTGGCTCCCATTCCGTTGATGCTAGTGCTATGGCATTCGTTGATGGCTGTTCCGTTGATGGATTTGAGTCCTTATCTTCAGTAATCTTCTTGAACTTTGCTTCTATGTTGGACCAATGTTCTTTGATTTGTTCTGCAAGTCTCATCCTCATAGAAGCTTCTTGTATAAGGTCAATACCATCCTTTTGCTGCTTGCCAAGCTCCCCCATTGCTAATGGCTCCATTGGTAGGGAAATGGCTGGGACCATAACCTTGGTAATCTGAATGTCTAGCTCCTTAGATTTCTCCCCCTTTTTGTTATCATCAAAAGAGATGGCTGGGAGTCCTTGAGCTGCCACTAGCTGGGCCAATAGTTGAGTTTGTTTCTCCTGTTCCTTTTGCATCTGTGATAGAGTGGCTTCCACCTTGTCCACTCTAGAAGAGAGAGTCTTCAAGGAGGAATCCACTTCAGGTTCTTTAGAGAAAAACCTGTTCATCCTGGACACAGTGAGAAGAGGAAGCTTTTCATCTAGCCTCCTATCATTAGCAGCCCTAAGGTTGCTGATTGAATCCTTGATCTCTGTAGCCTCAATCCTTGTCTGCAACATTTGTAGCCTTTGAATTTCCAGAGAATCCATTATGGCTTTGTAGAATTTCTTGTCCCTTGCTCCTGCAGACTCATGAGCTAGATATGCTTCTTTGTACTGCCTTGTGATAGCAGCATCCAAATTGCTTCTACCATGCATATCTTGAGAAAGCCAGTTTGGTGTAGGAGGCACCACAGAAGTCCCAGTCTGTGTAGTAGTGGCCACCTGTAGAGTGTCACCAAAGCTATCCTCATTATCAGAAAAATCAAAGTCTCCACTTGCTTCAGCTCCTGGAGGTAGATTGGTCAAGGCATCCTTTGCTCTTTGCATTGATGCAGTTGTGTGAATTAGTTGTAGTGACCTCTCTGCCTCCACATTGCCCTGTTGAGCCAAAATTTGATAGGCTGACACAGGATGAGTAAAGGTCTCAGGATCCAGGGAAATACTATCCAGAGTTTGCTGATAAACCTCTTGGAAAGTAAGTTCCCTTTCTCCCTCACTGACCTCCATTAACTCATTAGCAATGGCTGCTTCCATCCTTATTTCTCCTGTAGTCCCTTCTCTCTCTCCACTCTGTTCTTGCATCATGGGCTCCCCATGGCTCACACCTCTCACACCCTCACCTTCACCTTCTAAGGTGGAACTCTCAATCTCTCCTTTTGCCTGGCTGGAAGAAATAGCCAGCCTCTAACTCACATTCTCTCCTTTTGCCTGGCTGCAAGCCAGCCTCTCAGTTTCACTCCCTCTCAGTCCTAGAAGTGTCTCAACTACCACTAGATCATCTGCACTAGTTGTGGGAACAACTTGATTTTCAATTAAAGGTGCAGAGTGAACTATCAACGGAATGGTAGTTTGAACGGTCAACGGTATGGATACCGTTGATGGAGAAACACTTGTCAACGAAATAGACTGTTTCGTTGATGAAGTCAAGAAAGCACTTTGAGAATGAGAAATTACAGTAGAGTCTGTGGTGATTGATTTTAGAGATTGGTCCACAGATCCCCTTGCAATTTCAGGAAAAATTGGTTGATGGCCCAACAAATCACTTAGCAAGTGATGGCCACCAGCTTCAGAGTGGGGCTTCTCCAAGATTAGAGTTGGAGAATCAGGAATAGATGTATGGATCATGTCCACATCCAAAGATTGAGTTGGTGAATTTGATGGAGATAATTCAAGATTGATGTTTAGAGAAGAGGACTGTAACCCCAGAGAAATGATAGGGGTTACATCAAACTGAATTTGAGAAACTGGAAGTGTTGCTTCCAGTGTGTGTGCACCCTGTGTACCCTTGGACTTTTGCTTCACTCTCCTTTGGTATTGGGAAAATGTAGACTTTGGGCTTGAAGTGTCCCTTACCCTTTTGGATTGTACTCTAGGAGGAGAGCTTGTTTCAATAATCACATCCTTTTGGGAGGATGCAATTAGACTTGTGTTTAAATCCATGTTACTCATTGTGCCTTGTTGGGAAGACACAATGGGGCTTGGCTGGTACACACTAACCTGTCCTTCCTTATCCTTGGGGTTTCTTTGATGTTCACCCCTTCCCTCACCTCTCACAACTCCAGACTCACTCCCCTTAGGTTGTGTGGTAGTTTTTACAACAGGTGCCTTTTGAGAAGCACCTGAGGTTGGCTTGGAGGATTTCTTTGTTTTTGGTTTTGTTGCTAGGGTAGGAGCCTGTTGGGTCACAGCTACAGACTCCATAGCAACATTGGAAGGTAAAACAGTAGAGGTGTTAGCTACACTAACAGGGATAGTAGTAGTTACCTCAATGATTGGCAGATACACCACTGGAACATCACCATTGTGGTTCAGCCTCAGTATGTCTGTCAATACTCTCTTTTCTTGCACAAAGCACTCGAACCTGGCATTAGGGTTAGAGATAACTAATGGTGCTGGACTAACATGGTTAGCCAACATCATCAGAAACCTAGCATAATAGATATTTTTCTTCCTATTTGCTTTGTCACCCAACTTAGCACCAATTTCATACATAAGTTGGGTGCTAAAGTTGTGATATCTATCATTTAGAAGCATGGTTAGGAGAATTAACATAGAGTTAGTTAATGCATCAAAATTACTAATCTTTCCAGAAAAGACCTTAATGAATGCATCAGCTAAATAACTGTATTCCCTAACCAAACCTCTCCTAATTATTCTACCCAGATTATCAGTAGGCAAAGAGTAGTTTATTGAATTTAACATGGTAGTTATTTCAGTGTTAGTAGGCAAAGCATCACAGTTATTATCAGGAATATGTAAACATGCTTGCAAAACATCAGAATTAACTATGTACTCATTACCTTGAAGAGTGAATTTTAGTGTGCAGTGTGTTCCACTATACTCACATGAGGTCCAAATTTCCTCGATTATCTCATTGTAGAGTGGTGTAGAGTGAAACATTGCATAGCTCAACTTGCAATTCTTCATGAAATCCATCATTTTGAAGAACAGTCTGTTCGGGTTTTCCTTGACAACAAAAGGGATGGAGTTGTTCTTCTCATAGATGAACCCTCCAGCAGACATAAGCTTGACTATAGGTGCCATTGTTGATTAAAGGAAAGCTTCGAACTGAATTGCTTGTTAGAGAGAAGAAGAGAGAAAAAGCCTTTGGAATTTTTGAGAACAGGTAAAAAGAAATAATGAAAATAAAATTTCTTAAATACTCCCCCAAAAATTCTCAGAAAATGAATCCAATAATAAATGTAAATTACTGGATTGGCTTAAAAATATAACCGTTACTCTTAAAGTATTACCATGATTTATACTTACAGGGGTGTATGCATAGATCGTGGTAAAAGACGTGTCAATTTTTTAACGGTTCAGATTAAAAGCGCTTTATATCAACGAATCAGAATTGGGCGTTTAAGGTCCCGTCTATTTCGTTGATAAAAATTGCGTTTCGTTGATACAAAAGAACTATCAACGAAACACCCAGAAAAAGTGCTAAGACTGTCAACGAAATGGTGCATTCCGTTGGCATAGTAATTTTGACTTAGACAAAATTTTACCTTTTTCTGAGAAAATTCATTCACAAAAAAAACATAGCAAATTTCTGGCTGCATTTTAACTTGCAAATATCTCAAAAATAATTAAGAGAAATTTAGCATACCTAGCTCACTTACTAATCTTGAGAATGTTGATTCATCAAGTGGCTTGGTAAAGATGTCTGCAAGTTGTTGTTCACTTGGAACAAAATGTAACTCCACAGTACCATTCATAACATGTTCTCTAATGAAATGGTACTTGATGTCAATGTGCTTGGTCCTTGAATGCTGCACTGGATTCTCAGTAATGGCAATGGCACTAGTGTTGTCACAGAAAATAGGAATTTTCTCAACTCTTAATCCATAATCAAGTAGTTGGTTTTTCATCCATAAAATCTGTGCACAACAACTTCCAGCTGCAATATACTCAGCCTCAGCTGTGGAGGTAGAAACTGAGTTTTGTTTCTTGCTGAACCATGACACAAGCTTGTTTCCTAGGAATTGACAGGTTCCAGTTGTACTTTTCCTGTCAATTTTACATCCTGCAAAATCTGCATCTGAATAACCAATTAGTTCAAAACCAGATTCTCTAGGATACCAAATGCCAAGGTTTGGTGTTCCTTTGAGATATCTGAAAATTCTTTTAATAGCAACTAAATGGGATTCTCTAGGATCAGCCTGAAATCTAGCACATAGACATGTAGCAAACATAATATCAGGTCTACTAGCTGTTAAATATAAAAGTGAGCCTACCATGCCTCTGTAACTTGGAATGTCCACAGATTTTTCCTTAGTATTCAATTCAAGTTTGGTGGCAGTAGGCATGGGAGTTTTGGCAGGAGAGCATTCCATTAGGTTAAACTTCTTTAATAAATCATGAATGTATTTTGTTTGACTAATGAAAATGCCTCCATTAACTTGCTTTACTTGAAGACCAAGAAAGTAAGTTAATTCTCCCATCATGCTCATTTCATACTTACTTTGCATAAGCTTGGCAAACTTTTGACAAAGTTTCACATCTGTAGACCCAAAGATTATATCATCTACATAAATTTGAACAAGTAAAGTAGAGCCATTTACAACCCTGTGAAAAAGAGTTTTATCTACAGTACCTCTAGTGAAATGATTCTCAAGGAGGAACTGTGAGAGAGTGTCATACCAGGCTCTAGGTGCTTGTTTCAAACCATAGAGTGCTTTGAGAAGGAAGTACACATAGTCTGGAAAATCATCATCTTCAAAACCAGGAGGTTGACTTACATACACCTCCTCTTCCAATTCCCCATTCAGAAAAGCACTCTTCACATCCATTTGATAGACCTTGAAATTGGCATGGGCTGCATAGGCTAGGAAAATCCTTATTGCTTCTAGTCTTGCAACAGGAGCAAAGGTTTCATCAAAATCAATTCCTTCTTCCTGTGAATAGCCTTTTGCAACCAATCTAGCTTTGTTCCTTGTGACTATGCCATTTTCATCCATCTTGTTTCTGAACACCCACTTTGTGCCTATAACACTCCTGTCATTAGGCCTGGGCACCAGCTTCCAAACATTGTTTCTCTCAAATTGGTTTAGCTCTTCTTGCATGGCTAAAACCCAATCTGGATCTAGAAGTGCATCCTCAACTTTCTTTGGCTCATCTTGAGACAGAAAGCTACTATATAGACATTCTTCTTGAGTTGCTCTTCTAGTTTGGACTTTTGAAGAGACATCACCTATAATAAGTTCAAAGGGATGATCTTTAGTCCATTTCCTTGAGGGAGGTAGATTTGCTCTTGAAGACGTAGCTTCATGATCATGATTGCCTTGATTGGATATTTGTCCTTGAGAAACTCCCCCTGAGTTTGTTGTCCCTAAGTGATCACTTCTAGAAGTATTCCTATGACTATCAACGGTATGACCGTTTTGGCTGTCAACGAAACGCTCATTCTGACTGTCAACGAATCCACCATCATGACTGTCAACGAAATGACCATTTGGTCTGCTAGCTGCTATCCTTTTTAACCTTAATGCAGCAATTTCATCTTCACTGCTGCTTTCATCTGTGCTAGATACAACAACTTTAGGCTGTTTCTCAGTAGCCTTATCATGATTCACTTGATCTCCTTCCTTATTTTCAAAAGAAAGACTTTCATGGAAACCTTCATCACAGAGACCTTGGATTTTGAGATCATCAAACACAACATGTACAGATTCCATAACAATGTTGATTCTGAGATTATAGACCCTGTAAGCTTTCCCTGCTGCATATCCCACAAATATTGCTTCATCTGCCTTTGCTTCAAATTTCCCCAAATGCTCAGCTTGATTTCTCAGAACAAAGCACTTGCATCCAAAGACATGAAGAAAATCCAATAGTGGCTTCTTTCTTTTGAGTAACTGATAAGGGGTCATTCCTTTGGCCTGATTAATCAAAGAAATATTTTGAGTAAAGCAAGCTGTGTTAACTGCCTCAGCCCAAAAATATGTAGGTAACTTTGATTCATCTAGCATTGTCCTTGCAGCTTCAATAAGTGTTCTGTTTTTCCTTTCAACTACACCATTTTGCTGTGGTGTTCTTGCTGCTGAAAACTCATGCAAAATACCATTTTCTTCACAGAACACCTTCATGCTTGAATTCTTGAATTCTGTCCCATTGTCACTCCTAATCCTTCTTACTTTGAAATCAGGATGATTGCTTACCATCTTGATGTGATTGATAATGATTTCACTTGCCTCATCTTTAGAGTGCAAAAAGAAAGTCCATGTAAATCTAGAAAAATCATCAACAATCACAAGACAGTATTTCTTCTTTGAGATGGACATAACATTTACAGGGCCAAATAGGTCCATATGAAGCAATTCAAGCTGCTGGACAATTGATGACTCTGTCTTGCTTTTGAATGATGCCTTCTTTTGTTTTCCCTTTTGACAGGCATCACACAAACCATCCTTGGAGAACTCCACCTGTGGAATTCCTCTAGCAAGATCTTTCCTCACCAAATCATTCATAACCTTGAAATTCAGATGGGATAACTTCTTGTGCCATAACCAACTTTCATCCTTGCTTGCCTTGCTGAAAAGACAAGTGATGGTGTCTGAACTTGTGCTACTAAAGTCAGCAATGTACACATTCCCCCTTCTGAATCCAGTCATTACCACATTGTTGTTTCCTCCTTTAGAAACAACACAGGCTTCTCTAGAAAAAGTAACAAAAAAACCTTTGTCACAAAGTTGGCTGATACTAAGCAAGTTGTGCTTAAGACCATCCACCAATGCAACCTCATCTATGATGACATTCTCTTTTGAAATCAAGCCATATCCCTTTGTGTAGCCTTTGCTGTCATCTCCAAAAGCAATACAAGGGCCAGCTCTTTCCTGAAACTCCGTGAGCAGGGTAGAATCACCAGTCATGTGTCTTGAACAACCACTATCCAAGTACCAAAGATTCCTTTTGTCTCCCTGCACACAATAAAACCAAATCAAGTCGATTTTGGTACCCAAGTTTCCTTGGGTCCTGTCTTGTTAGCCTTTGCATTCCCTTTTGTACCATTTTTCACTTTGGGCTCAGATTGATTCAAATCAATCTTTACCCTTGGTGTTGATTTCTGAGGGTTGCTCATATTTTCATTCATAGCATGCATAGTTGGAGGAACAATCATGTTATTCATGTTCCATGGCATTTGTGGCATGTTAAACATATTCATGTAAGGATTAGACACAAATGGCATGCTAGCATATGGATTCTGAAATTGTGCATATGGAGCAAACATGTTAGACATAACAGGCATTGTAGGCATGGAACTGTTCATTGCAGGCTTGGGCATTCTCACATTAGGGGTTTTCTTAACAGATTTGCAGTTAGTAGACAAATGACTAACACTTCCACAATTAACACATGTCTTTCTAGGAGCATATTTATCAGGTGTGTAATTGTTGTGTTTGTTAATTCCTACTTTGCCATTCCTGTTATTCTTTTTATTTCCCTTAGCCTCATTATGAACTTTCTCTACCTTGTCTTTCAATTGCTTGTTAGACAAGTGACCTACATTAGCTCTCTCAACAGGCTTCTCAATTTTCTTTAAAATACTAGACTCACCTTGAACAAAGTTCTTGGTGACAGGACCATACTTGTCATTAAGTCTAGTGAGTTTATCTTTTCTTTTGTCTGTCAACGAAACAGCCTGATCGGTTGATGGTTCATGTGTCAACGAAACATTGCATTCCGTTGACATATCAACCTTCAACAAATGATCATTGTTGTTTGTTGACTCTGTTCCTGATTCTAAGGTTTCACCAACATACCCTAGCTTCTCTTTGTTCCTTTCCCATGATTGCTCACAGAAGGATTCCACGCCTTGAACATTAAATATGTTGGTAGCAACATTCCTGGCATCCTTCCATTTTGCAATCACACTTTGTTCTATCTCAAGTTGTGTTCTAAGAATTTCTTCCCTTTGTAACACGTTCTCAAGTTCCTTCTTAGCATCCCTACTAACACATCTCATTTTCTCAAATTCAATTAGCTGTGCTTCTAACATTGCATTCCTATCACTTAAGAGCAGATTGGTCTCTTTTATTCTTGAATTCTCTTTAGTAAGTGATTTAAGAGTAACACGCAAATTATATAATACAGTAGACATTTCATTTACTGCATTGTCGCATTCCTCTTTAGAAAGCTCAGAAAGATTAGTAATTGTTACCTGGTTGCTTGAGGAACTTGCTTCCTGCTCATGATTGTCAGCCATAAGAGCCAAGTTGACATACTCAACATCATCATCAGAATCTTCACCATTACCAGCCCAATCATACTCCTGAGACATGAAAGCCTTTTCTTTTTGTTTGAGAAGTTCAAAGTATTTCTTTTTATAATCAACAGGCTCAAATTTCCTGTTGCCCTTCTCAACCTTGGGCTTTCTGCAGTCTCCAGCAAAGTGACCAAGCATTCCACAATTGAAACATTTTGACTTAGACTTTTCAATCCAGTTTGTTTTGCTAGGTTGAAAGTCTCTTCTTGGTGGCCTTGCTTCTGAGTTTCTTTTGAACTTGAACTTAGAGAATTTTCTAGACAGAAAAGCAATGTGTTCATCAATCTCATCTAAGTCCTCCAAGTTGGCTGGTTCTGATTCTTCTTCTTCTGTCATCTTGTCTTTACCCTTGCTAACATCACTCCTACAACTAGATCGACTAGTTGTGGCCTTTGCAGCTTCTTTAATGTCATCTTCAAGTTGGTTCACTGATGCAATCAATGCAATAGATCCACCCTTCTTCTGTACCTTTTCAATTTCTTCATCTTGCTCCATTTCCAGCTCATAAGTCTTCAAGGTTCCATAAAGCCTTTCAAAAGTGTAGTCTTTGTACTCTTGAGTGTTTCTGAGAGAAACAGTCATAGGCTTCCATTCTTTTGGAAGAGCTCTAAGAAATTTAAGGTTTGAATCCTTGGTTTGATAGATCCTCCCATACAACTTTAATCCATTCAAAAGCTTTTGAAACCTACTGAACGTGTCATTTAGGGTTTCACCAGCTTTAAAATGAAAATGCTCATATTGTTGTATAAGGAGTTGCATTTTATTTTCCCTGACTTGCTCAGTTCCTTCACAGAGTGTTCTAACAGTATCCCATACTTCCTTAGAGGTTGTACAGTTGATAACATTGTCAAACATCTCTTGCTCCAAACCATTAAACAGAATGTTCATGGTCCTTTTGTCTTTATGAACTTCTGCAATATCTTCAACAGTCCATTCTGAGACAGTTTTTGGAATCTCTACATCAGGTGCATCATCTGGCAGTCCAACTCTAGAGTCAAGCTTCATGGGAACGTGTGGACCTTTCTCAATGCAGTCTACATACCTCTCATCCATAGACATGAGATGTAAATGCATCTTTACTTTCCAGTGAAAGTAATTGTCTTTATCAAGAACTGGTATCTTCACACCTGCATCCTTCTTCACCATGGTTTCTGTTTTTGGTCTTGATCTTTAAACTTCTTGTATGTTAGAAGCTCGCTCTGATACCAATTGTTATTCCCAAATGACCTAACAGAATTGTAGAAGGGGGGGTTGAATACAATTCTTGATATTTTCTTGAAACTAAACACTTTATGAAATTAAACTGAACTGAATAAATAAAAACACAAGATATAAATAATTCAGTTGGATTGTTTGATGATCCAACTGAAGTGTTTTTATTGCGGAAATAATCTGTGATACAAATGTTCACAGCTGCTCAGTTACAATGTTGTAGAGAAGAAATGCTCTCAAAAATAGCTAATACAATCTATGTGTTTTTCTTCTCTCTTTCTAAAGTGACTGCTACACTTGGTTATAAATCCCAAGTTTACAATTCTACATTTGGTTAAACTAATGAATAATAGAAGTAACCATCAGTAGCTTGCTTTTCATTCCTTTTGTCCAATGGTCCTTGGAGATCTTTGCTTTTGTCTTTATGCTCATTATAATCATTCCCAAGAGCCTTATTGGAAATTAGAATGTTTCCTTATTTCCAGTAACCACTTTGATGGTTTCCAATGCAAAGTACACTTCCATATCTCCTTTTAGATCTGTTCAGTAAACTGTCACTATCACTTTGTCAACTGTTCAAAAAGCAACATTGATTCGTTGATAGCAAGGAGATATGTTTCGTTGATAGCTTCATTCTTCATTCCGTTGATGGTGTTTCCCTCGTTTCGTTGATGGGTAAACTCCATACCGTTGACAGAGTAATCTTCATACCGTTGACATGTCTTCACTTAGGCAGAATTACAAGGCATAACATATTTACAATTAACCAACCTATTTTGCCTATCTAGTACATAGTCAACATGACTTAGAAAACCTATCTAAAACATATAATAGAATGCCTATCATACTGTGAAGTATTGTACAATGCAATTGCTACAACACTCATTTCGTTGATGAGCTTCCTGTCAACGAAACACTGCTAAGCATGCTATTTCGTTGACAGCTACAAAATTGACTTTACACAAATTCTACTAAGTGTTTTATGCTTATCATCAAGAACAACATATTCCTAACAGTGTCATCCCAGCTCTTTCCTTCAGCAACATAGGCTTTCCCAATCTTGTTCTTCTTGCTAGAATCAAATGTGTTTCTTGTCACTTGCTTTGGCTTTCTGCATTCAGTAGCAAAGTGACCCAACCCATTGCAATTATAGCATCTGATTGTGCTCCTTTCCACAGTTCCAGTTTTGTAGCCACCCCTTGTGCTACTTGAAGAGGAAGATCCACCTCTCTGAAATCTGGGCCTGAACTTAAGATTGGGATTCCTCTTGAATCTGAACTTCCCAAACTTCCTGACTATCAAAGCCAAATCACCATCCTCCAGCTGATCAAGTTCCTCTAAAGAATAGAAGTCACCACCAGATTGATCAATGGATGTTAATCCATATTCAGCATCAATAACATTCATGTTAGAACTGGAAGGTTGAACAACCTTCACTTCCAGTTTCCGTGGGACTTCAGCAGCCAATGCAGTAGAAGTACTAACTATCCTCCCAGTTCCATATAACTCATCCTGTTGAATCTGTTCCAGCTCATAGGTCTTCAGAACACCATACAGTCTTTCCAAAGCAATCTCTCCAATATATCTTGCTTCTCTAATGGCAGATATTCTGTGCTCCAAATGACGTGGAAGTGTAAGTAGGAACTTCTTGTTAATTTCCTTGATAGTGTAGTGCTTCCCATTGAGATTCAGATCATTGATTAATTTGTTGTATCTCTCAAAAACCTCAGAGATACCTTCACCAGGGTTTGATCTGAAATGCTCATATTGAGAGGTGAGAATTTCCAGCTTATTCTCTCTAACTTCCTCTGTCCCCTCATTGATTATCTCTATAGTCTCCCAAATGTGTTTGGCAGTATCACAGTTTAGGACATGATTATGCATGATAGGATCAAGACAATCAACAAGGATCAACTGAAGACAGGCATCCAAGGTAACATCCTCTTTTTCATCAGGAGTGTAGTCCTTGGGATCCTTAGGGTACATCCTAGCAGCCCTAGTAACAACATCATTCTCCATTAGCTCTCCCTCAATAATCATAGGAAGTTTTGGTCCATTCTTCAGCACATCAAAGTATTTAGGATTAACAACTTTAAGAAATAGAAGCATTTTCTTCTTCCACATTGAATAATGCTCCTTGCTGAACATGGGAATCTTTACTGTACCAACCTTCTGTGTAGTAGACATCTTTTGAGATTTTTAGGAATAATAAAAATTTCAGAGTTTAAGAAAAAAATCTCAAAACAATTGGATCTTTGATTTGTATATCAATCAAAAGGCTTTGATGCCAATTGTTAGGTCCTGATATGTTTGTAGAAGGGGGGTTGAATACAAACAGTACCGTTTAATCGAATTTGTATTGTTGAATTTAACAAATACAATACCAAATTTAATGCGGAATAAAATGAAACAAGATTCAAGTTAAAGAAAACTCTATTGAACTTGAAGGATGTTACAATTCTTTGTACAGATTACAAGGTTCTTGTTAAAACAAATCTAGAATAAATTCGACATGAATTTATCTATATTTGTAATAAAAGGATCGAATACTAAAAAGTAGTTCGATAGTAATTCTAGGGATTATGATCCGCTAGATTGTCAAAGCAGTACAAGTAATTGAATTCTAGTTGATTGGATATAACTTTGCTTGCTAGAATTTATTACAAGAAATGTATTGAATGCTTCTGGTTGGTTCGCTTGAATGGCAGAAGAGAAAGATAGAATATTTGTGTTTGCTTCTGTCTATCTTTAAAATGTAATACTCTGCCTTGTTTGATCATTCACTTGTATTTAAACAAGTCAACAGGATTACTTCCCACGCGCCAAAACCTTTCCAAAAGTAATACAATAGTTTCTATTAGCAGTACTATCAAAAACACTTGGTAGTACTATCGGTAGTACTAACCAAATGACTTGGTAGTACTATCGGTAGTACTATGGAGGATAGTACTACTAGTAGTAAACTGTTAGTACTACAAGTAGTAAATAGAATTAGGAAAAATCTGTTTTAATAAATTCTACTTTTAATTGATTTAACAAATGAATTAATTCTTTTAGAATTAATTCACTGATTAAATAAATTAAATAAATGACTCAAATAATTTCATAAATAAATTAATTCTTGAGAATTAATTTATACATTAAATTACTTAAGATCTAGATTGATTAATTTAATATATGAATTAATTCTTTAAATTAATTATCTTATAGAATAATATTAAAAGAGAATTAAACTAATTCTTAGAACCACTAAATTTGATGACGAACTTCCACTGGCTGGCGTTGACACTCCATGTACTGTCTGGTTCATGAGCGACTAACTTTAGTGATTGTTCTTCATCTTTAACTTTAAGCTGTGATTCTTTTTCTCCTTCTATTTAAACAATGGACTGTAACCTGTACTTTTTCTCCGTCACACTTCTGAAATCTCTGTCACTTTTAAATAGTTCCACTTCCTTGAATACTTCACTGAGGCTTGAACAATAAATTGAACTTCTTTCAATGTAGACTTACTTCCAGACTGTAGATGACTTTAATCTCCATTCTCTTGACAGATATAATCTTCTGAGATTCCTGTGACATCTGTATTTATTATTTACTTATTACATCTTGGTTTATGTTGAGCAGAATCCTCTGTGTTTACAAATAGGCCTAGACATATGCCTTTCAAAATCATCGTATAAGTGCTCCATCCTTAGACCCTTATAAACTCGGTTTATATCTAGTATTTACCTAGCATATAAACCTTATATCTTACGGAAGCTTTTACTAAAAGCGTAAACAGTTTAAAAAATTCTCACAGCATTAAAGCAGAATATATATATATATATATATATATATATATATATATATATATATATCAATCACTTAAATCACAACAGCATCTTTTATATGGTGTAGGGTTTGAAAACTTGCCTTGGTGTCTTGGTGGTGTGATAGTGGGGGCTTGAGAGGGTGCTCGTCGATCTATAACAAGATACACAATTCACAGTCAGTCCCCTAGAACCAATTAATGTGCTATAACTTAAGCACTCAAGTTCTATTAAAGAAAAGCAAATGTCTCGTTCTTGGTCATCTATAACCTTATGACATTTCGTAAACTCTTAAGTCAAAAGTTTGGGTGGAAATCTATTCACAAAACCCAAGTACTTTTCCTTTACTAATTCCTTGTTTTAACCATCCCCTTAAGGGTATTTCACTCGCGCAACCTTCGTTCGCGTATTTTTATAAAATCACCAACTTATCTTTTTAACTCAAAACCTTCTAGGTTTCCTTCCTAACAATCCATGCTAGTATCCATTTTAATATCTCAACCCAATTCCATTTTAAAAGGGCTTGATCACAATCTCAAAGTTCATGCAATGAACTACTTAGTTATTCGAAACCGATTTCACTAAAACGGGCATTTCTCCTAAACCGTAAATCAAAACGATACGATTCTTTCGCTAAAACAAACTAGGAAACAGGGCCTACATGATCATGGTCAGAAACCTTATGTTTATGCCCTTTAGAGTATTCGTGATCTCTGTCCAAACTACCTAAGTAAAATTCGACATGGTAACGACGCTTAAACGCGATTCCCGTGTTTTAAACACTCAAATCAACCACCAATCAACAATCAATCAAACAACCATCCAACCTCAAGTTAATACTACAAGTTTTCTGTCCAAACATGATCATACCCTAGTTCATAGGTTTATCCATAGATTAACCATTAAACATACTCATAATCATGCATACATGCTTCATTACAACATAACTCTAAACAATCACTTATAACTACTAAAATCAAAGCATAATCTCAAAAGGGGAGAAGTTTTATACCTTCCTTGGGACTTAAAAAAAGCTATATATGGATGGTATATCCTTCCTTACTCCTTAACTATGCTAATCAAACCTAAAAACTTCAAAACAAAACAAGATTCTATGAGATTACTATTCACATCACTATTCATCATCAACTTTGAATCCATTTTTGACCAAGCTAATGGATGAAGCTAAGATTAAAGATCTACCTTAGTTTATGGATGAGGATGATTTAGAGCCCAAGAACATGATTTATGGTTGAGTGAAAGTGGTAGAAAGTTTCTTAAGGTTTTTGGAAAAGAAAAGGGCCGAATGGTGCTTCTTCACCTTGGATGCATCTTTTGTTTTGTTTTGTTTTGTTTTCTTTTCCTTTCTTTTCTTTTGTCTAATTACATTTAATACTTTGTCATTTAATTTGTGTGGCCATAAACAACCCTTGTCACCCATGACATGCCTCTTTTTGAACTTGTGGTGGTGGTGAAAGTGGTGACAAGGTGGTGATTCATCACCTTGTCATGCATATGTCACTCCTCTGCATCATGCTTATGTCATCATTTGTATCTTCAATCCTCTTATATATTGCACTTGATGATCTTATATAATACTCCTCCTTTGGTTAGGTTTTAATCCATAATTTGTTACGCTTTTGTTTCGCGATAGTTTCAGGTGATTTTAAAAACGTTTTTCTGTACCAATGCTAGGGGATACTTTCTTGATCTTTCCATTTCCTTGGTTTAATATATGGTCTTAGATTTCTCTCCTTGGTTTAAGGTATGATCATGGATTTCTCATTGCACATACTTTCTTAAAACGATCAAATCAATACATCCTTGATTGTCCAGTGAATAGTGATTTAAAACTCGGATGGGAATCTTCTGATTCTGATTGCGTTTGCATTCACTTATTCTCCTTATACATCAATAATATAACTTCAAAACATTCATTCCAGGTCATCCACATAGGGTGGTCTGAAAAAAATTTCATCAGAAAATTTACTATTCATTAGTGGCAAATTTACTATTCATCAAGGTTTTAAATATTACAAAATTTTGGGATATTACATCTATAGTGTCCCAAATGTGTTTGGAAGTATCACAGTTTAGGACATGATTATGCATGACAAGATCAAGACAATCAACCAGTATCAACTGTAGACAGGCATCCAAGGTAGCATCCTCTTTTTCACCAGGAGTGTAATCCTTGGGATCCTTAGGGTACATCCTAGCAGCCCTAGTAACAATCCCATTCACTATTAGCTCTCCCTCAACAATCATAGGGACTTTAGGACCATTCTTCAGCACATCAATATATTTAACATTAGCAACTTTAAGAAATATGAGCATTTTCTTCTTCCACATTGAATAATGCTCCTTGCTGAACATTGGGATTTTGACTGTACCCACTTTCTGTGTAGTAGACATCTTTTGAGATTTTTAGGAATAATAAAAAATTCAGAGTTTAAGAAAAAATATCAAAACAATTGGATCTTTGATTTGTATATTAATCAAAAGGCTTTGATGCCACTTGTTAGGTCCTGATAAGTTTGTAGAAGGGGGGTTGAATACAAACTATACCGTTTTATCGAATTTGTTCGGTTTGATAATCTAACAATTAAGAACAAATTAATGCGGAATATAAATGAAACAAGATTCAAGTTAAATATAAACTATATTAAACTTGAAGGGTGTTGCAAATACAGTACGGATTACAAAGTATTTATCTCAAACTAATTAATACAAATTTAGAATAAATTCGACATGAACTTTTCTAATATTTGTAATAAAAAGATCGAATGCTAAAAGCAAAGTTCGAGATAAATTCTAGGGATATAAATCCGCTAGATAATCAAAGCAATACAAGTAATCAACTTCTAGTGGTTTAGATTTAACAATACAAACTAGAATTAATTGCTTGAGAAGAAATGAGATCAAATGGCTTTCTTCTTCTTCGGAGAGAAAATGTCTGTATGATATGATAATGCAGATATGTGCACTTTCTGTCCAGCCTCGGGTGAAATACAACTTCATTAGCCTTGTATGACCTTTTAATTAAATCAATATGACCTAATTAAACAATCAACACACTTGTATGACCTGTTAAAATCTGCTCGGTAGAACCAAGGATGAGCAGTATGACCTGCTGAATGAGTCGGTATGACCTGAGGAATGAGTCGGTATGACCCGAGGAATGAGTCAGTATGACCTGCTGTTACTCGGTATGACCTGAGTAAATGACTCGGTAGAACCTGTTATTACTCGGTATGACCTGATAAATGACTCGGTATGACCTGCTGTTAAACAACACTAGGTCATACCGAATTAAGTTAATTTCCTTTAATTGAATTAGTTAATTTAAATTCTAAATTAAATTAATTCTTTTCTAGATTTAATTTAATAAATAATTTAAACAACTAAATTAATTAATTTAATAAATTAATTATTTCTGAAAGAATTAATTTATTAATTAAATTGATTAAAAATTTAATTAATTAAAAGAAGATAACTTAAAATCATTGCATTCCTCTATCTTCTGAAAACCACTGAATATAGATGATTTAATTCCACTGACTGATGTCGTCATTCGATGCACTGTCTGGTTCATTAATAACTGACTTCAATGATAATTCTTCATTAATAACATTTAAAGTTGTGGCGTCTTTTCTTTAGCTCTGAATAAACTTTGTATCATGTACATCCATTGTCACCAACTAGAAATCTCTGTCACTGTAGTAAATCCACTTCCTTGAATACTTCACTGAGGCTTGAACAATAAATTGAACTTCTTTCAATGTAGAATAACTTCAAGTCTGTAGATGACTTTAATCTTCAATCTCTTGACTGATAAAACTCTCTGAGATTCCTGTGACCTTTAATCTAATATTTACTTATTACATTCTAGTTTAAGTTGAGTAGAATCCTCGAATTACAAATAGGCTATTGCATATGCCTTTCAAACCCAATTTGATAATATGACACGGGCCTGTGCAAAAAATTGAATTAAAATCGAAACCGAATAGATATCGATAAAACCGAAAAAAACCTAGCCACATAAAATCAAGTTGAAATTGAAATCGAAAACTTAAAAACCGAACCGTTTCAAATGATTTAGTTTCAGTTATATGTTCCAACCGAACTCAACTGATTATTAATATAAATAAATAAATAAAGATTAAAACATAAATTATAAGTTTATAAATGTGTATTTTGTAAACATAATCAGAAAACAGGGATGGAGAGCAAAAGAATGTGACTGTGAGGAGATCTTAATTCCAGAAGAAGTGTGAAGAGAAATGGACCAGAAAACAAGGATACAGATATGTTGGTCAAGAACAGTAATCCAATGATAGTCTGTGAGTACTGAGTACCATGCACAAATGCTCATTTAAGCCTGCCTTAGACATGTCACATGAGTGAGGGTGAAACAATATTTGAGTACAAAGTTTAATCCTTTAGCGTCCTATAAAATGAGAAATAATAGTTGAACACCAAAATACAGAGGTCACAGTTAATCAATGTTGCTGCGCTGGTGCACAAACTAGTACAACTCCAATATTAGTGCAAGTCCGCTAGAAATGTTTTGTGTTAAAAAGAAGGAAGCAGAAAGGTGGTAGTAAGGAGCTCCAACTTGAAACATAAGGTGGAAAACGAAAATGATCAGTATAAAGGAGAGGCTACTACTATCATTATTTCTCTCTCATTTTTTTGGTCCAGTTTTGGTCGAGCCGAACCGAACCGCAATTTTTATACACTGAAACCGAGCCGAATCGACTCATGCTCTCCTCTAATAGAACCTATTTTAATTCTAAATTTTAAAACAAATTTTAAGTTTTAACTATCAATTGTTTTCAAACCCCAGTATAACTTTATCATTAAAGTCGTCTCATTCGCATTTTTGGTACATTTATGTACCAGAAATGCAAAAATGATACACGAGTGTTCAGGTTTTCACTTCCGGTACAGGGCGCCACCTGATGTGGCGACCCTGGGAAGAATCTCCCACCTGAGGTGGCGACCCCCCCCCCCTATATATTTTTTTGTTTTTTTCATTTTCCTGTTAATCGTTCTTGGTTGTTACTTAGTAAAATTGGTAACTTAGTACTATAAATTTGTTTGTAAACATCAATTTTCAAGTTTCAAGAAAATATAATTGTGAAATATAACTTTTGCTTTTTTTCGTGTCGTATTAAAGTTGAATCGTTAAATTTTGTTAGAAGTTAAAAATTGAAAATGTAGGAAGACACAAATTATTTCACCATGTTAATTATTGGTCTAAAAATGATAAGAACACAAAAAATTCACTATGCAAATTATGAACTTAAATAAATTATGAATTATTATTAAATTAAAATAATTGAAATGAAATGGTTGATTAAAATATAATTTAATTAAATGGTTGATTTATAATTTTCAAACGGAGGGAAAAAAATAGACCGTGTGCGCCACACAAGGTGGCGTATCTGACCTCCAGTTCGCCACCTCATGTGGCGACCCCTGTCTATCCCCTTTATCCCCCCACCATAGATGATAAGTTATCTGTTAACAAGAAAAACAAAAAAAAACAAAAACAAAAACAAAAGCAACAACAAAAGAAAGAGAAACGCAGACGCCCCCCACCGCCACATCATCCGGCGACCCCCTTCAGGCGCCACCTCATCCGGCGACCCCCTTCAGGCGCCACCTCATCCGGGGACCAGATAATATTCCTATCCAACTTTATTTTATAAATTCGAATTGTATTTTTTTGAATTTTGTTTTTATGAATTCGAATTGTATTTTTTTTTAATTGTAGTTTCTATGAATTATTAATTAAAAATTGTAAAATTGATTGGTATTGGATTGAGTTGTGAAATCCTACTTGATTTTGGATAGGATTATGTTCAAATTAATGTAATTCTAGTGAAATTTTAGAATGCATGTAACTTGTTTGATAGAATGTCAAAGTGAAATTGGTATACTGGATTGATTAGAATCTTGTAATTTAGGTCTACTAGGTAAATATAAGTTATAAAAATAGCTAAAAAATTAAGAAATTCGAATTAAATTATAAACAAGTAAAAATCTGAACTCATACTAGTAATTAATAGGTTTTAATCAAAAAAAATAGCTAAAAAAATAAAAAATTCGAATTAAATTATAAACAAGTAAAATCTGAACTCATACTAGTAATTAATAGGTTTTAATCAAAAAATAGCTAAAAATATAAAAAAAAATTTGATTTAAATTATAAATAAGTAAAATCTGAACTCATACTAGTAATTAATAGGTTTTAATCAAAAAATAGCTAAACAAATTAAAAAATTCAAATTAAATTATAAGCAAGTAAAATCTGAACTCACGCTAGTAATTAATAGGTTTTAATCAAAAAAATAGCTAAAAAATTAAAAAAATCGAATTAAATTATAAATAAGTAAAATCTGAACTCATACTAGTAATTAATAGGTTTTAATCAAAAAAATAGCTAAAAAATAAAAAATTGGAATTAAATTATAAACAATTAAAATCTGAACTCATACTAGTAATTAATAGGTTTCATTGCTCCATTTTTTACAGATATCTATGGCTCAGGCTACTTACCACCCCGGTCCTGTCGACCCATGAATCTTTGCTCACACGACAGGAGGAGCATCGTTCAGAGTTAATATGGGATGGGATGGTATGAATCTCTTCCTTTTCATTGGTAATTTGCATGTTCATATTCATTTCATAGTTTAATGACATTTTTAATGATATATGCATGGACATATTTTCAGGAAAAAGATTTTCTGCTACATACAAACTTCAAGAGTTACTGGGATGTAATGAGGTCTATTCCACACCCTCCAGCCCTGGTTGAAGCCATTAGGAGTGCTGGGTTATTTGGTGTATTTCAGATAGGGATGATGACACATGACGCTGGACTGATTAGTGCTTTTGTTGAGAGATGGCATCCCGAGACTCACACGTTTCATTTCAGTTTCGGCGAGGCCACTATCACATTAGAGGATGTATATTACATTCTAGGTCTCCCTGTTGGTGGGTATCCAGTGTTCACAGAGGAGGGCCTACCCGATGCGAGTTTGGTACTTGAGGTTTTAGGGGTTGACCCCAATATCGTTGATGAGGAAAGGAGCACTGCCACTACCATTCAGAAGGGGGGGATTAATATTCTTTGGTTGGTTAACAACTTTGTTGATTGTGCTCGTATTGAGTATGGTAGGGATGATTATAAGGCTCAACTGCTATTCCACAGGTATGCACATATTCTGATTTTACTTGGCTCTTTGTTCCCCCACTCCAGTGGGAACCGCCTTCCGCTACGCCTCATTCACTATGTCTGTGATCTCGATCGGGTTTCTCAATACAGTTGGGGCAGTGCTTGTCTTGCATACTTGTACAAGCACCTGTGTGATACAAGTATAGGGAAGAAGATAGAGCTTTGTGGTTCCATGACTCTATTGCAGGTACATGTCCCTTCACTTTTACCACCTTTATTTTACATGTTCTCAATAAGGTTATTCAATTAACTAAAAATAGCAATGTGTGATAGGTATGGATATATGAGCATTTTCCAGGTCTATGTCCCACACACCGACAGAGTTATCTCATACATCATCCCCGTGCTCTCAGGTAATCAACAAAAAAACCAAAATCTTCTGCATTATGTGCCTGTAATATTTGTAAATAATTTATTTGCAACAATGATTTCAGGTTTTTCAGGATCCCTTTGAAATATGCGAATGTGCCTTTTAAAAATTCACGAGGAACTCGTTTTGAGCTGGATAGCATGTCTGAGAGTGGCTTCAAGTGGAGGCCTTACCTAGACAGTGCACCAGAGGCCATGTCCATTACTGATCGGGAACGAGAAGTCATGAGTGCACAGTGCCCCTTGATATTCGAGCGAGTTGTGGAGTGGTGTTATACAGATCGAGTCACCAGGCAGTTTGGATTTCTTTAGGCGATTCCGAGATCTTCACCATTGTTTGGCCACAGTTCTTTTCACGGTCTGGCACGTCAATTGCATATGTCATATGATCAGGTGATTCAACAATGGTATTCTCGTCATCATGAACTCATTTCACCACCCACATATACTCGTACGAGAGTACCAGCATGCTCCGATCAGTATTTTCCATGGTATGAAAGAGTCACACGTCGTTTCACACGTCGTTACATAAGCAATCCTCGTATCTGGGCTGCTCAGCAGGGTATGCATGCCACACAGGGACACCTCCCCATAGATGTAAGTTTGTCACTTTAAAATTGTCATATTCCATCTCATTGTCACTTTTCTTGTCATTGACAAAATATTTATACAGGTTGAGGGGATTTCACGTGCTTTACACGGGATGATTGGTAGTGGCATTGTTGATGATGATTATGTAGTGGATGAGACAATACAGGTTCTACAGAGTACTTTGGATGTGACGGGTTTCCCTGCGCTTATTGACAGACCCCCTCCACCACCCGCCCCTACTAGGCAACGTAGGGGACATACACTGATTACCCCTCCACCTCATCCTCTTCCTCATGTTTCAGCACATGGATGGGATGTGCCTTGGCCAAACCCCACAGTTGAGGAGGCACGAGAGCGGTATTTAAGTCTAGGATGGGATGGTACGCCGGTGCCTCAGAGTTCTCACGGACATGCATTCATTGCTACGCGGGACTCTACATTTCACATGTCTCAGCCTTCCCATGGACATGGTTTCAGTGCTATGCTGGATTCTCCGTTTCACTTCTCTGAGAGTTCCCAGGGATATGGTTTCACTACTATGCTGCAGTCGGAGGTTTTTTCAGGGATCTCACAGTTCTCAGCCTACCCAGGGATCTCATAGTTATCAGACTTCCCAAGGATACAGATTTTCTGGTTTTGGGTCGTCCAGTGTTTTAGGTTCGCGGGTGTACATGTCCACACCATTATAGTCACATTTGACATATGCAGGTGGATCAGGTAATGAACACAACTCCTGTTAGAAATATGTTGTTCTTGATGATAAACATAAAACACTTAGTAGAATTTGTGTAAAGTCATTTTGTAGCTGTCAACGAAATGGCATGCTTTGCAGCATTCCGTTGACAGGAAGCTCATCAACGAAATGAGTGATGTAGCAATTGCACTGTACAATACTTTTAGTTTGATATGCATTTCATTGTAGATATTGGATAGGTTTTCTAAGTCATGTTGACTAAGTACTAGATAGGCAAAATAGGTTGGTTAATTGTAAATACATCATGCCTTGTAATTTTGCCTAAGTGAAGACCTGTCAACGGAATGAAGATTATCCTATCAACGGTATAGAGTTGACTCATCAACGGAATGAAGATTATCCTATCAACGAAATGAAGTTTACTCATCAACGAAATGAAGAATGAAGCTATCAACGAAACATATCTCCCTGCTATCAACGAATCACTATTACTTTTTGAATAGTTGACAAAGTGATAGTGACAGTTTACTGAACAGATCTAAAGGAGATATGGAAGTGTACTGTGCATTGGAAGCCATCAAAATGGTCACTGGAAATAAGGAAACATTCCAATTTCCAAGAAGGCTCTTGGGAGTGATCATAATAAGCGTGAAGACAAAAGTAAAGATCTCCAAGGACCACTAGACAAAAGGAATGAAAATCAAGCTACTGATGGTTATTACTAGTGTACATTAGTGTAGCCAGAAATAGTATTGTAAACTTGGGAAAGTATATAACCAAGTGTAGCAGTTAAAATAAGTGTAAGAGAAGAAAAACAAAGAGATTGTATTAGCTATCCTTGAGAGCATTTTCTTCTCTACATTCTTGTAACTGAGCAGCTGTGTACTTTTGTATCACAGATTATTTCCGCAATAAAAATCACTTCAGTTGGATCATCAAACAATCCAACTGAAATTATTTATGTGCTTGTGATTTTTACATTAAGTTCAGTTTTTATTTGTAAGTTGTTTTTAAGTTTAAGAAATATCAAGAAACCCCCCCCCCCCTTCTACAATTCTGTTAGGTCATTTGGGATTAACAATTGGTATCAAAGCAAGCTTCTAACATACAAGAAGTTTAAAGATCAAGACCAAAACAGTAACCATGGTGAAGAAGGATGCAGGTGTAAAGATACCAGTTCTTGATAAGGACAATTACTTTCACTGGAAAGTAAAGATGCATTTACATCTCATGTCTATGGATGAGAGATATGTAGACTGCATTGAGAAAGGTCCACACGTTCCCATGAAGTTTGCATCTAGAGTTGGACTGCCAGATGATGCTCCTGATGTAGAGATTCCAAAACCTGTCTCAGAATGGACTATTGAAGATGTTGCAGAAATCCATAAAGATAAAAGAACCATGAACATTTTGTTTAATGGTTTGGAGCAAGAGATGTTTGACAATGTCATAAACTGTACAACCTCCAAAGAAGTATGGGACACTGTCAGAACTCTCTGTGAAGGAACTGAGCAAGTTAGGGAAAACAAAATGCAGCTCCTTATACAACAATATGAGCATTTTCATTTTAAAGCTGGTGAAACCCTAAATGACACGTTTAGTAGGTTTCAAAAGCTTTTGAATGGATTAAAGTTGTATGGGAGGATCTATCAAACCAAGGATTCAAACCTTAAATTTCTTAGAGCTCTTCCAAAAGAATGGAAGCCTATGACTGTTTCTCTCAGAAACACTCAAGAGTACAAAGACTACACTCTTGAAAGGTTTTATGGAACCTTGAAGACATATGAGTTGGAAATGGAGCAAGATGAAGAAATTGAAAAGGTACAAAAGAAGGGTGGATCTATTGCATTGATTGCATCTGTGAACCACCAACTGGAAGATGACAATGAAGAAGCTGCAAAGGCCACAACTAGTCGAGCTAGTTGTAGGAGTGATGTTAGCAAGGGTAAAGGCAAGATGACAGAAGAAGAAGAATCAGAACCAGCCAACTTGGATGACTTAGATGAGATTGATGAACACTTTGCTTTTCTGTCAAGAAAATTCTCTAAGTTCAAGTTTAAGAGAAACTCAGAAGCAAGGCCACCAAGAAGAGACTTTCAACCCAGCAAAACTAACTGGATTGAAAAGTCTAAGTCTAAATGTTTCAATTGTGGAATGCTTGGTCACTTTGCTGGAGACTGCAGAAAGCCCAAAGTTGAGAAGGGCAACAGGAAATTTGAGCCTGTTGATTATAAAAAGAAATACTTTGAACTTCTCAAGCAAAAAGAAAAGGCTTTCATGTCTCAGGAGTATGATTGGGCTGGTAATGGTGAAGATTCTGATGATGATGTTGAGTATATCAACTTGGCTCTTATGGCAAACAATCATGAGCAGGAAGCAAGCTCCTCAAGCAACCAGGTAACAATTTCTAATCTTTCTGAGCTTTCTAAAGAGGAATGCGATAGTGCAGTAAATGAAATGTCTACTGTGCTATATAATTTGCGTGTTACTCTTAAATCACTTACCAAAGAGAATTCAAGAATAAAAGAGACTAATCTGCTATTAAGTGATAGGAATGCAATGTTAGAAGCACATCTCATTGAATTTGAGAAAATGAGGTGTGTTAGTAGGGATGCTAAGAAGGAACTTGAGAACGTGTTAGAAAGGGAAGAAATTCTTAAAACACAACTTGAAATAGAACAAAGTGTGATTGCAAAATGGAAAGATGCCAGGAATGTTGCTACCAACATCATTAATGTTCAAGGTATGGAATCTTTCTGTGAACAATCATGGAAAAAGAACAAAGAAAAGCTAGGGTATGTTGGTGAAACCTTAGAATCAGAAACAGAGTCAACAAACAACAATGATCATTTGTTGAAGGTTGATATGTCAACGGAATGCAATGTTTCGTTGACAGATGAACCATCAACCGATCAGGCTGTTTCGTTGACAGAGAAAAGAAAAGATAAACTCACTAGACTTAATAACAAGTATGGTCCTGTCACCAAGAACTTTGTTAAAGGTGAGTCTAGTAATTCAAAGAAAGTTGAGAAGCCTGTTGAGAGAGCTAATGTAGGTCACTTGTCTAACAAGCAATTGAAGGACAAGTTGGAGAAAGTTCAAGTTGAGGCTAAGGGAAATAAAAAGAATAACAGGAATGGCAAAGTAGGGATTAACAAACACAACAATTACACACCTGATAAATATGCTCCTAGAAAGACATGTGTCAATTTTGGAAGTGTTAGTCATCTATCTACTAACTGCAAATCTGTTAAGAAGACTGCTAATGTGAAAATGCCCAAGTCTGCAATGAAAAGTTCTATGCCTACAATGCCTATTATGCCTAACATGTTTGCTCCATATGCACAATTTCAAAATCCATATGCCAGCATGTCATTTGTGCCTAATCCATACATGAATATGTTTAATGTGCCACAAATGCCATGGAATGTGAATAACATGTTAATTCCTCCAACTATGCATGCTGTGAATGAAAATGTGAGCAACCCTCAAAAATCAACACCAAAGGTAAAGATTGATTTAAATCAATCTGACCCAAGGTGAAAAATGATATAAAAGGAAAAGTAAAGGCTAACAAAACAGGACCCAAGGTAACTTGGGTACCAAAATCAACTTGATTTGATTTTATTGTGTGCAGGGAGACAAAAGGAATCTTTGGTACTTGGATAGTGGTTGTTCAAGACACATGACTGGTGATTCTACCCTGCTCACAGAGTTTCAGGAAAGAGCTGGCCCTTGTATTGCTTTTGGAGATGACATCAAAGGCTACACTAAGGGATATGGCTTGATTTCAAAAGAGAATGTCATCATAGATGAGGTTGCATTGGTGGATGGTCTTAAGCACAATTTGCTTAGTATCAGCCAACTTTGTGACAAAGGATTTTTAGTTACTTTTTCTAGAGAAGCCTGTGTTGTTTCTAAAGGAGGAAACAACAATGTGGTAATGACTGGATTCAGAAGAGGGAATGTGTACATTGCTGACTTTAGTAGCACAAGTCCAGACACCATCACTTGTCTCTTTAGCAAGGCAAGCAAGGATGAAAGTTGGCTATGGCACAAGAAATTGTCTCATTTGAATTTTAAAGTTATGAATGATTTGGTGAGGAAAGATCTTGCTAGAGGAATTCCACAGGTGGAGTTTTCCAAGGATGGTTTGTGTGATGCCTGTCAAAAAGGGAAACAAAAGAAGGCATCATTCAAAAGCAAGACAGAGTCATCAATTGTCCATCAGCTTGAGTTGCTTCATATGGATCTGTTTGGCCCTGTGAATGTCATGTCTATTTCAAAGAAGAAATATTGTCTTGTGATTGTTGATGATTTTTCTAGATTTACATGGACCTTCTTTTTGCACTCCAAAGATGAGGCAAGTGAAATCATTATCAATCACATCAAGATGGTAAACAATCATCCTGACTTGAAAGTAAGAAGGATTAGGAGTGACAATGGGACATAATTCAAGAATTCAAGCATGAAAGTGTTCTGTGAAGAAAATGGTATTTTGCATGAGTTTTCAGCAGCAAGGACACCACAACAAAATGGTGTAGTTGAAAGGAAAAACAGAACACTTATTGAAGCTGCAAGGACAATGCTAGATGAATCAAAGTTACCAACTTATTTTTGGGCTAAGGCAGTTAACACAGCTTGCTTCACTCAAAATATTTCTTTGATTAATCAGGCCAAGGGAATGACCCCTTATCAATTACTCAAAAGAAAGAAGCCACTATTGGATTTTCTTCATGTCTTTGGATGCAAGTGCTTTGTTTTGAGAAATCAAGCTGAGCATTTGGGGAAATTTGAAGCAAAGGCAGATGAAGCAATATTTGTGGGATATGCAGCAGGGAAAGCTTACAGAGTCTATAATCTCAGAACCAACATTGTTATGGAATCTGTACATGTTGTTTTTGATGATCTCAAAATTCAAGGTCTCTGTGATGAAGGTTTCCATGAAAGTCTTTCTTTTGAGAATGAGGAAGGGGATCAAGTGAATCATGTTAAGGCTACTGAGAAACAACCTAAAGTTGTTGTATCTAGCACAGATGAAAGCAGCAGTGAAGATGAAATTGCTGCATTAAGATTGAAAAGAATAGCTGCTAGCAGACCAAATGATCATTTCGTTGACAGTCATGATGGTGGATTCGTTGACAGTCAAAATGAGCGTTTCGTTGACACCCAAAATGGTCATACCGTTGACAGTCATAGAAATGCTTCTAGAAGTGATCAATTAGGGACAACAAACTCAGGGGGAGTTTCTCAAGGACAAACATCCAATCAAGGCAATCATGATCATGAAGCTACCTCGTCAAGAGCAAATCTACCTCCCTCAAGGAAATGGACTAAAGATCATCCCTTTGAACTTATTATAGGTGATGTTACTTCAAAAGTCCAAACTAGAAGAGCAACTCAAGAGGAATGTCTATATAGCAGCTTTCTGTCTCAAGATGAGCCAAAGAAAGTTGAGGATGCACTTCTAGATCCAGATTGGGTTTTAGCCATGCAAGAGGAGCTAAACCAATTTGAGAGGAACAATGTTTGTGTTAGATATAATTGCTGACGTTTGTTTATCAGTGTTTAAGCAACAGGTACTGACCAGAGTTTATCAGAAGCCGGTCAGAGTTTATTTAAACTCTGACAGGGTGAAGAGTTTAAAGGAAGCCGGTCAGAGTTTATTTAAAGTCTGACAGGGTGATAGTTGAATTAGCTGTCGGTGCTGAATTGAAGATTCTAGAAGCAATATATTCTGAAGATGGAAAGAAGCAGAATATATTGATACAGCTAAGGAAACAGAATAGAAGATAAGAAGCAATCCTTAATTGATATAACTTGTATAGCTAATTTGTAGGAATATCAATTAGATAAGGATTGTGTAACTGTGTACTATATAAACACAGATAGGTTATCCCTAGAAGGGACGCGAACATTGAATATATTATTCTTGTAACCTAGTAGCTCTTTGTGATTCATTAACATCACTAAGAGAGAATTATTTAATATAATTCAGTTTGTTGATTTACAAACTTGTGTTCTTGATTGTTATTCTCATACATACTTGATTATATATTGTGTATTCGGCCTAACAATTGGTATCAGAGCCAAGGCTGTTTAATATATACAGTTTTACGATTCAAACACAGTATTAATCATGTCTGAAGAAAATCAAACTGCTCCTAAGGCTGAACAGGTTAAGCCCAATTCTGTGAGTCGATATGAAACAATCAGGGTTCCAATTCTCAGGCCAGTAGAGTATCCGATTTGGAAGGTTAAGATGACCATGTTTCTGGAGGCTACAGATCCAGAATACCTTGACAGAATCTATGATGGTCCTCATATGCCGACTAAATTGTCCCCTGTTGTTGATGGACAAGAACAAAAGACTGTTCCAAAGGAAAAGAAAGATATGACTCCTGAGGACATCTCATCAATTGCAAAAGATGCAAAGGTTAGACATCTTCTCCACAGTGCTTTAGATAATGTTATGTCTAACAGAGTAATTGGCTGCAAAACTGCCAAAGAGATATGGGATGCTTTAGAAGTCAGATGCCAGGGAACAGGTGCTATCAAGAAGAACAGAAAGACAATACTCACACAGGAGTATGAGCACTTTGATTCAAGAACTAATGAAACCTTGACTGAGACTTATGACAGATTTTGCAAACTGTTGAATGATCTGTCTCTGGTTAATAAAGAATATGAGCTTGAAGAGTCTAATCTCAAGTTTCTGTTATCTCTACCTGAAAAGTGGGATTTAAAGACAACCACAATAAGAGATAATTATGAGCTTGCTGATACAGATCTTGATGAAATCTATGGGTTATTGAAAACTCATGAACTGGAGATAAAACAAAGGAATAGAAGATTGAGTAAAAAGACAAAATCTGTTGCTCTCAAAGTCGAGGAGAAGCCCATTAAGAAGGAATCATCAAGGAAGAAAGCCAAGGGAAAGGCTTTAGTTATTAAATCTGAAAGTGAGTCATCAAACTCTGATGATGACTCAAACTCTGATGAAGCTTCTGACTCTGATGATGATGAAGAACAGATGATGCAAATGGCTGCATTGATGGTGAAGACCTTCAAGAAGATGGGATTCAAGAACTTCAAGAAGGGAAAGAGATTCTCAAGGAAAGATTCAAACTCTGAAAGGAGAAGTTTCAGAAAGTCTGATGGAAGGGAGACCAAATCTGGTAAGAAGGATAAATCTGAAATCCAGTGCTACAGGTGTAAGGAGATGGGTCACTATGCCCCAAAGTGCAAGAAAGGCAAATCTGAGAAAGCACTCATCTCTAAAGGCAAAGACTGGGCAGATACTTCAGACTCTGAGGATGGAGAAAATTATGCTCTTATGGCAACCGTCAGAGATGAGACTGGATCATCTGAAAATAAGGTACCCCTAACTACTTATGCTTATGATACTGATAATATATCTGAGTTAAGAGTTTATCTGAAAAGTGTTCATATTAGCTATAGGGATCAGACTTTAGAAAATGAGAGAATTAAATTTGAGAATCTTAGTCTTAAAGATAGAAACAAGTTTCTTGAAGGAGAACTTGAAAATATGAAGCAGATTCAAAAAGAAAGAGATGATGCTGTTTATGTAGAACAGGAATTGCTCAAAAGATATAAGCAATTAGAATCTGATCTAGAAAAAGAAAGAAAAATAATCAAGACTTGGACAGATTCTGGAAGAGACACTCATCAAGTGTTTCAGACTGATTCTGTAGGTTTAGGTTATTGTGAAAATGATGAACTTAGGTTTAAAGACAAGGTTAAGGTAAAACCACAACTTAAACCTGTGAAATTTGTTCCAGAAGCCAATAAGTTAAAATCTGTTGTAATAAGGGAAGCTGATATGGAATCAGATGAAGCCTGTGAAAAACAGGAAAATATTATAACAGAAAACCTTATGGAAATAGAAGCTGTTAGAAAACCAGTAAAAACTTGTGAAAAACAGGTTAATGTTGGTTTGATGACAGGAAAACAGTTCAATCATAAGTTGAAAGAGGTAAAATCTGCCATGAAACCAAAAGGGTCCAAGAAGAATAGGAATGGAAAGATAGGCATAAATAATAGAAATAATCATTTGCCTACTGGTGCTGCTCCAAGGAAAACATGTTATAATTGTGGTAGTTCTAATCATCTTGCTAATTACTGCACAAAGAATAAAAATATCAATTCTTTATCTTCTACTTCAGGAGTAAAGAATGATTATGTTAGGGTTAGACCACAGACTTTATGCACACACTGTGGGAGCACTTGGCATTCCATTTATACTTGCAAGAGTTATCATGCTATTTATCACAACTATTATGAGCTAAAACCCAATCTGAAGTGGGTTAGAGCAAACTCTGCAAGTGTAAAGTCTGACAATGTTAGTTTAAACTCTGTTGATAGTAATTCCGCTGCAAAAACTAACACTGTTAAGAAAGACAAAGGATCCAAGCAAGTCTGGGTCCTTAAAACTAACACTTAGTATTTGTTTGTGATTGCAGGGTATAATAGAGAGCACACTTATCTTGGACAGTGGATGCTCAGGACATATGACTGGAAATAAAGCCCTGCTATCAGACTTTAAGGAGAAGGCTGGCCCAAAAGTTTCCTATGGAGATGGCAACATAGGACACACTCTGGGATATGGCAATATTAATCTTGGAAGTGTCATCATCACGAATGTAGCTCTAGTCTCAGGACTCAAGCATAATCTGCTATCTGTGAGTCAAATCTGTGACAGAGGAAACCATGTAGATTTTCATAGTGAATACTGTGAAGTCATCAGTAAATCTACTGGAAAGGTTGTTCTAGTTGGACACAGGCATAACAACATTTATGAAGCAAGTTTGGTAACAAACTCTGATGGAAAAACAGTGTGTCTGACTGCCAGAATGTCAAATGAAGAGAGTTGGAATTGGCATAAGAAGCTCTCTCATCTCAATTTGAACAACATAAATGAGCTAATAAGAAAGGATCTTGTAAGGGGACTTCCAAAATCAATACTCAGTCTAGATGGCTTATGTGATTCTTGTCAAAAAGCCAAACAAAGGAAGTCATCTTTCAAGAGCAAATCTGAATCTTCAATAGTGGAACCTTATCATCTTCTACATGTTGATCTCTTTGGACCAGTGAATGTGATGTCCATGGGCAGAAAGAAATATGCTCTAGTAATTGTTGATGAATATACTAGATATACATGGGTGTATTTCTTGTCAAAGAAGGATGAAACTGCTCAAACTCTGACGGATCATGTAAATCTACTGGACAAAGGATCACAGCACAAAGTCAAAATTATAAGGAGTGATAATGGAACTGAATTCAGAAACTCAATCATGGAAGCTTTCTGCATGGAAAGAGGAGTGAAACAAGAGTTTTCTGCACCTGGAACTCCACAGCAAAATGGTGTAGTTGAAAGGAAGAACAGAACTTTAATTGAAGCAGCCAGAACTATGCTTGATGAAGCAAAATTACCATCATACTTCTGGGCAGAAGCTGTTCAAACTGCTTGTTTTACTCAAAATGCAACATTGATCAACAAGCATGGGAAAACACCATATGAGATGGTGAAAAATAAGAAGCCAAATTTGAAATATTTTCATATATTTGGATGCAAATGCTTTGTGTTGAAGACTCATCCTGAACAGTTGACAAAGTTCGAGTTAAAAGCTGATGAAGGAATCTTTGTTGGCTATCCATTGTCAACAAAAGCATTCAGAGTTTACAATCTAAGAACTAAGGTGATCATGGAATCCATACATGTGTCATTTGATGACAAGAAAATAATTGGACTTGAAGACAAAGATGGATATGATCAACTACGTTTTGAAAATGAAGATCTATTCTCTGATGATATAAACTCTGATGAAGCAGGTTTGACAAACTCTGACGAAGCATACTCTGAACCTCTACTGGTAAATACTGGAGAAACTGGAAATTCTCAAATTGAACAAAATAGAGAACCAGTTGAGGGGGAGCGTGAAGCAGCTCAACAAGACACAGCAAGTGAGTCAGTTGAGGAAACTGATTCAAACTCTGACAGTTCAAACTCTGAACCATCCAATTCAGGGGGAGCCTCAGATAATGCAGAAAATCAACATATGAATCAGGAGAGCATGGATCAAGGGGGAGGATTCAATAATGATGCAAGAAACCACTTACCAACAGCAAGAAAGTGGACACAGGCACACACACCTGATCTCATAATTGGAGATCCTGATGCTAGTGTGAGAACTAGAAGTGCAACAAATAATGAGTGTCTGTATCATGCTTTCTTGTCTCAAACAGAACCAAAGAAAGTGGAGGAAGCTCTTCAAGATGCTAATTGGATTACAGCAATGCAAGAAGAGTTAAATGAATTTGAAAGAAATGAAGTCTGGACACTTGTACCTAGACCAACGAATAGATCAATTGTAGGTACAAAGTGGGTTTTCAGAAACAAGACTGACAGTGATGGTGTGATTACAAGAAACAAGGCTAGACTTGTGGCTAAAGGTTATTCACAACAGGAAGGAATTGACTATGATGAAACCTTTGCTCCAGTTGCAAGATTGGAGGCCATAAGAATTTTTCTGGCCTATGCTGCACACAAGAAGTTTAAAGTCTTTCAGATGGATGTAAAAAGTGCTTTTCTCAATGGGAAGCTTGACGAAGAAGTATTTGTTGAACAACCACCAGGATTTGTAGATCCCAAGCATCCAGATTATGTCTACAGGCTTGACAAGGCATTATATGGACTAAAGCAAGCACCAAGAGCATGGTATGAAACTCTTGCTCAATTTCTTTTAGAAAGTGGGTTCACAAGAGGTACAATTGATAAAACCTTGTTTTATTTCAATTCTGGTGATGAATTGCTGTTAGTTCAAATTTATGTAGATGATATTATTTTTGGATCTACTAATGACAAACTCTGTAAGAAGTTTGCAAAGCTTATGCAATCCAGGTATCAAATGAGCATGATGGGAGAGCTTAGTTATTTTCTAGGCTTACAGGTCAAGCAAACAGATGATGGGATTTTTATCAATCAAGCAAAGTATACCAGAAATCTTCTAAAGAAATTTGGTATGCTTGATAGTTCATCTGCTCCAACTCCCATGGCTACTGCAACAAAGCTAGACAAAGACACAGGAGCCTCAGTAGATATGACAAACTACAGAGGAATGATAGGGTCTTTACTGTATCTTACGGCAAGTAGACCTGATATCATGTTTGCAACATGTCTTTGTGCAAGATTTCAAGCAGATCCCAGAGAGCCTCATCTAACAGCTGTAAAAAGGATTTTCAAATATCTCAAAGGAACCATAACCTTGGGTTTGTGGTATCCTAGAGAATCAGAGTTTAAGCTAATTGGTTACTCTGATGCAGATTTTGCAGGCTGTAAGATAGACAGAAAAAGTACAAGTGGAAGCTGTCAATTCTTAGGTGACAGATTGGTTTCTTGGTATAGCAAGAAACAGAAGTCCATTTCTACATCCACAGCAGAAGCAGAGTATATAGCAGCTGGTAGCTGTTGTGCACAGATTTTATGGATGAAGAATCAATTGCTGGATTATGGGTTAAGGTACTCTAAAATACCTATTTTCTGTGATAACCAAAGTGCTATTACTATGACAGGTAATCCAGTACAGCACTCCATGACCAAGCACATCAGCATAAGGTATCATTTTATCAGAGAACATGTGGAAGAAGGGAACATTGAGCTTCATTTTGTGTCTACAGACCAACAACTTGCAGATATCTTCACCAAACCTTTGAGTGAAGCTACTTTTACAAGATTGGTAAATGAACTTGGAATGATCTCTGGTTCTGACTAGAGATACGGGTTAGACTCAAAAACTATACATGCTTGCTTTTTATGTTCATGATTTCTTACATGTGTTAACTGTTATGTGCACCAGCATGTTAAACTCTGATGGTAAACTCTGACAGTTAAATTCTGTCAGTAAACTCTGTGAAGTGTCAGTCATACTCTGTCGGTTAAATTCTGATGCTAAACTCTGTTAGTCATAAAATGTTGGTCATACTCTGATAGTTACAGTCTAATGCTATACTCTGATTGTAATTTTGTCTGAAACATATGGACCAATGAAGAAAATTGTATGAAGCATAATTCTCAGTAAGTAATTATGAATCCTTAAGAGGTGTATAGATCCTGATCTCAAACATGTGCAGTAAGTTAACACAGCATGATACTGTCTCTGTATTTATACCATCTCTTAGTTTATTGATCCTATACACTGAGTCTGTATTAGCTGTTTGCATTTTCTCTCATAAATTAATTGTATTAACTGATGAAAAGTCTAAACTCTGATTATTAATTGCAAATAATTCACCCTCAAATCAAAAGATGCCAAACAGAGCACAAATTCCTTTGAGATCATGTTGTGCCTAGGAAGATCCAGGAACTTATTGTATGAAATAAGGGCTGAAATCTTTGATTTTTGGTGACTAGTGCCAACCACTGATTACTGGAAAATATATATATATATATATATATATATATATATATATATAAAGAAAGGGGGTGAAAAACAAAAGATATATCCAAATGAAAGGATATCAGAATACAGAGTTTATATATAAAATCAGATTTTATGTTATACATGAGAGTTTAGGCAACCAGTTTTTACTGCTTTAGTTTGTGGATTTTATGCACTTTGAGATGATCTAAATATTGATTTCGGTAAACTCTGCTATTGCACACACATATTTTCACACCTGTACAGATTGAGAAAAGAGTTTATTGACAAAGAAGGATAAATGGTAAACACTGATGTATTGTGTGACATATGCCGAGGTAACTTTGTTTTAATCTCTGATGGTTAAAATAATTTCTTTGTTTCAGACATTTTATAATTTTGAGATTAGACATTTGTTTTGAAAATTTAAAAAGAGTATGATTGGAAAGTTGTTCAAGAATGTTTTAAACAGAGGAGAGAGGTTAATTGCATAGAAAAGTGTAACAGGCGGTAATTATTGCTGTTTTTACTGCGCATGCGTATTGGAAACTGCCAATTATTTGCTGTCAGTAACTGCATGTGTGACACGTGTCCCATTCACATGATTACAGGAGTAAGACAGTTGTGTATTAATGATTAAAAACTCTTCAGTTTTTAATCTTTAATTTTCTTTTAAATACAAGACACACATCTTCAGTTAAACTTTTCACATCTTACTCATACACATCTATTATCACACACACATAGTCACAAACACCTTTCTACACATAAACTCTGTTAAGCTTTCGCATCAATTACTTGTTCTTTCTTCAAAATCTTCTAATGGCAACCACAGCTTTCGTTTCGTCTGGGTTAGAGTTCGTTCCAAACAACTATACCGCACCACTAAACACTGCAAACGCACCAGAAGCATTTCATATGATTCAAAAGTTTCTTGCTCAGTCAGCGATTGGGCGTGCTTTAGTTGAACCAGCCAAACTTTCTGGTTTACAAATCAAGGCGTTCTGGGAGTCAGGGGTTTATGATGATGGTGGTGAAACTGGGAACCCATCCATAATCTTTGAGTTTGAAGAAACAGAGTATGTTATTACTGCTGGTACTATTCGAGCTGCAATGGGGTTTCCTGAGTATCCTTCCTACACTGTTGGAATGGGTGATGAGGATTTAATACGAATGATGCGAGAGATTGGTTACTCTGGGCCATTGACAAAGATTGGGCAACTCAAAAGGCCGTTTCTGCGCAAGGAATGGAGTTTCTTCTTCGATTGCATCACGAGGACATTTGGAAAGAAATGCACAAATTGGGATGTTATTCCCACAGACAGTCTGCAAATCGGGTATTCTTTATTATATGATAATCATTTTGATTTTGCACGACTTGTCTTGACTAACTTAGGGGAAAAGATGACAGAGAATAGAGGAGTTGTTTATTTTTCTAGATTCTGTCAGCTTTTGTTTTCTTATTGTGTTGAAGGAGTAAATGTAGTTGAAGCAGATGTTTCTTGTTTTAAATTGCATAAGAGGGTATTTACTGATCTAGTAAATAAAGATGTTAAGAAAGGAGTTGTTGGAGACTTGTTGCTACCTGCCTCAATGCAACAGTTTTTAAATGCTCAAGTCAATTCCCCAACTCAAGAAGTACCTTCTTTAATTTCTGTTAATCCTGCAAGAGGTGGTAGAACTAAGCATATGGGTTCTAAGCCAGCTAAGATTTCTAAACCATCTTCTGAAGCTGAACCTTCTGTGTCTCCATCACAAAGGTTAAATAAGTCTAAAACCAGAGCATTTAAAAGAAAAGTAAGGGCACAAAGACCTTGTTCTGAAGAAGCAAGAGTATCTGCTAGTGAAGATGAAGCAGAGGATTCTCAAACTCTGAGAAAAAGAAGAAAGCTTGTAGCCACTTATCTTTTTGATGAGGAGGAAGAAGCTGAATTACCTGTAAAATCTGCAGTGGTAATTCAGGAAGCTGTTCTAAGGGAAACTACTATGCTCTCAGCGGATAGAGCACATCTTGATGAATCTGAAGCTCCTGCATCAGAGAATGAGGAGATTGTGACTGAAACTGTTCCTCAAGATACTCCTGCAATTGTTGTTGAGGAGGATATTCTAACTGCTAATGAGGACAGAGTGTTTGTAAACACTGAAGCTCATGAAGTGTTTGTTCAGGAGGATGCTGCAACTCCTGCTGAAGCTGCTACTCATTCTGATAGCAGAGTTTTTGATTTTGAAGCACACACCTCTATACATTCTGATCATTATACAGAGGGTGTGGAAGCTGATCAAGTCACTGATCAGATAGAAGAATCTCTGGCCACTCACACTGAAATTATTTCTTGTGATCTTGACAAAGGTGAGGAGGTTAATCAGATGATAAAAGTCACAGAGACAATTCTTGATGAAGCTGTGATAGAAAAGGAACAAGAGGCTGCTGATGAGCTAAACTCTGAGAATATTATTCTTGAAGCTTTGCAACAATCTGTTGTTGAGATTGTTCAAAGAGAAGCAGAGGTTTTTGCTCAGGTTAACTCTGATATTCCTGAAGCTGTAGAAGAGGAGAAAATTGATGAAGCTGCACAGTTTACTGCTGAAAATATTCTTACTGAAAATGAAGCAGACGATAATGAAGAAGCTGGAAATGATGCTGAGGGTTCTCATTCACACCCTAGTATTCAAGTTTCATTGGCTGATGATGTCAATAGTGATGAAGCAAGGGAAGTCAATAGACAGACAAATGAGCATTTCCAGAATATGTACTACAACAAATGGGCTGATGCAGATTGTGTCTTCTCAGCACAAAGGGCTGCAGATTTTCTATCTGATTCTGTCAAGAAGATCTCAAATACTGATGTACTTACAAGCTTACAGGCAACTGTTGTTCAAGTCAAATCTCTTAATAATAGATTTGATGAGAATCAACAAATGCTTACAAATCTAAGGAATGAAGTCAGTATGAAGGATCTTACTTTCAAGTCTGACAGAACTTATTATTATGCTATGCTCAAGCAGCAAGCCAAGGATTCTGAGGACATCAAGAAGAGGCTTGGGAAAGTTGAGGAAACTCAAAATGCAATGTCTACTCAACTGAATTCCATTTCTACTACCATTGAATTGCTGACATCAGTACTACTTTCTGATGATGTCAAAAAGGGGGAGAGTGTACCTAAAGACAAATGCAAAGACACTCAAGCTCTGAGACGGAGGGATGATTCTACTGATGGGGGAAGCAAAGAAAATAAAAGAAAGATTTTTGCTCAAAGGCAAAGCAGGACAAGAGTAAACTCTGATAGACAAACAAACTCTGACAAGATAAACTCTGGTGGCCAATCTACTTCAAAACTCAAGAGTTTAGTTGTTTCAACTAATCCATCTACTGATGAAGAGATTGCTGCTAAAATATTCATGAAAGAGCATGGAAAGAATGTTACTATTGAAGATATCCAGGCTGAAGAGCAAATGCTTGCTGAGGAACACAAGAAAAATCTTGAAGCTGGAATCTACAAGAAAAAGGAAATCAAGGCTCCTAGAAAGAAAGAAGTTGGTATTTCTATCAAAGAACAGAGTATACAATATACAAGGAGACCTGTGATTGGAAATTCTGATAAGGGTAAAGGCATAATGATTGAAGAGCCTAACCTGAAAAAGAGGAATTATTCAACCTCTGACATTGCTCAAGTTGAAACAAGATTAGCAAAATCAACCTCTGACGCTGCTCAAGTTGATGATACTACTAAAGTTATGACAACCTCTGACGTTGCTCAAGTTGTACAGAAATCTACACAACTTCCAGGATTCAGCAAACCAAAACTTCTTGAAGATTTAAAGCTTGAAGCTGTGAATTTCTCAGTAACCAGAACAGTATTGGGTAAGGAAGGAAAAGACAAATCTGGTCTAGGGTCACACAGAGAGAGAAGGATAAATACAAGTCCAATGGATCAATCGTCACTAGCTGTATTTGGTATTATTACTCAAGAAAATCTTGATATGCTAGACTCTGTTCAAATGATCTTTCATAAGGTGTTGAAGAAGGAATTTTTGTTGTACTTTATGAATGATGGAAGAGTTTATAAGGTTGCAGAGTCTGATATAAATCTCAAATCTTATCAAGAATTGGAGTATGTTCTGTACTTGTTAAAAGTCAAAAATAGAAATACTCACAATGCTGCTTCAGTTATCAGAGAAAAGATGCTAAGATCGAAGATGATGCTTGGAGGAGGAGTATCAAGTGCATATATTCCCAAATACAGAAATGCACATGGGAAGATTGTTGAGATGAAAAGAAACAGTGCTAAGTTCAGAACAGCACTGGGTACAAAAGTTCTTGAATTTAATTTAGAATATGATAAAGCTTATTATATTAAGCTAGGGAATGAGATGAGGAAGAATTCCATCTATTCTCTGAGAGCTGCAATTTATCAGACTGGAGAATTTGATCCAGAGTTGAAAGAAGTGAAGAAGATCATGGTGGAAGAGCTAGAAAGAGCTGAAAAGAAATTGCTATCAGACTATATCAGGACAGTGCCTGATATTCAAGAAATCAAGTAAAGTCTGATTGTAAGTTTTTAATATATTTTCTATTCTAAGTCAAATTTAAACTCTGTTTTAAATTAAACTCTGTTATATGTTAAACACTGCATTTGTTAAATGTTTTTGACATCATCAATTATATGTTTAACTTGTACATTTTATTATGAACAAGTTGGGGGAGATTGTTAGATATAATTGCTGACGTTTGTTTATCAGTGTTTAAGCAACAGGTACTGACCAGAGTTTATCAGAAGCCGGTCAGAGTTTATTTAAACTCTGACAGGGTGAAGAGTTTAAAGGAAGCCGGTCAGAGTTTATTTAAAGTCTGACAGGGTGATAGTTGAATTAGCTGTCGGTGCTGAATTGAAGATTCTAGAAGCAATATATTTTGAAGATGGAAAGAAGCAGAATATATTGATACAGCTAAGGAAACATAATAGAAGATAAGAAGCAATCCTTAATTGATATAACTTGTATAGCTAATTTGTAGGAATATCAATTAGATAAGGACTGTGTAACTGTGTACTATATAAACACAGATAGGTTATCCCTAGAAGGGACGCGAACATTGAATATATTATTCTTGTAACCTAGTAGCTCTTTGTGATTCATTAACATCACTAAGAGAGAATTATTTAATATAATTCAGTTTGTTGATTTACAAACTTGTGTTCTTGATTGTTATTCTCATACATACTTGATTATATATTGTGTATTCGGCCTAACAGTTTGGAAGCTGGTGCCCAAGCCTAAGGATAGGAGTGTCATAGGCACAAAATGGGTGTTCAGAAATAAGATGGATGAAAATGGCATAATCACAAGGAACAAAGCTAGATTGGTTACAAAAGGTTATTCACAGGAAGAAGGAATTGATTTTGATGAAACATTTGTTCCTGTTGCAAGACTAGAAGCAATAAGGATTTTCCTAGCCTATGCAGCCCATGCCAATTTCAAAGTCTATCAAATGGATGTGAAGAGTGCTTTTCTGAATGGGGAATTGGAAGAGGAGGTGTATATAAGTCAACCTCCTGGTTTTGAAGATGATGATTTTCCAGAATATGTATACTTCCTCCTCAAAGCACTCTATGGTTTGAAACAAGCACCTAGAGCCTGGTATGACACACTTTCACAGTTCCTCCTTGAGAATCACTTCACTAGAGGTACTGTAGATAAAAATCTTTTTCACAGGATTGTGAATGGCTCTACTATACTTGTTCAAATTTATGTAGATGACATAATCTTTGGGTCTACAGATGTGAAACTTTGTCAAAAGTTTGCCAAGCTTATGCAAAGTAAATATGAAATGAGCATGATGGGAGAATTAACTTACTTTCTTGGTCTTCAAGTGAAGCAAGTTAATGAAGGCATTTTCATTAGTCAAACAAAATATATTCATGATTTATTAAAGAAATTTAACTTAATGGAATGCTCTCCTGCCAAAACTCCCATGCCTACTGCCACCAAACTTGAATTGAATACTAAGGAAAAATCTGTGGACATTTCAAGTTACAGAGGCATGGTAGGCTCACTTCTATATTTAACAGCTAGTAGACCTGATATTATGTTTGCTACATGTCTATGTGCTAGATTTCAGGCTGATCCTAGGGAATCCCATTTAGTTGCTATTAAAAGGATTTTCAGATATCTCAAAGGAACACCAAACCTTGGCATTTGGTATCCTAGAGAATCTGGCTTTGAACTAATTGGTTATTCAGATGCAGATTTTGCAGGATGTAAAATTGACAGGAAAAGCACAACTGGCACCTGTCAATTCTTAGGAAACAAGCTTGTGTCATGGTTCAGCAAGAAACAAAACTCAGTTTCCACCTCCACAGCTGAGGCTGAGTATATTGCAGCTGTAAGTTGTTGTGCACAGATTTTATGGATGAAAAATCAACTACTTGATTATGGATTAAGAGTTGAGAAAATTCCTATTTTCTGTGACAACACTAGTGCCATTGCCATTACTGAGAATCCAGTGCAACATTCAAGGACCAAGCACATTGACATCAAGTACCATTTCATTAGAGAACATGTTATGAATGGTACTGTGGAGTTACATTTTGTTCCAAGTGAACAACAACTTGCAGACATCTTTACCAAGCCACTTGATGAATCAACATTCTCAAGATTAGTAAGTGAGCTAGGTATGCTAAATTTCTCTTAATTATTTTTGAGATATTTGCAAGTTACAATGTAGCCAGAAATTTGCTATGTTTTTCTGTGAATTAATTTTCTCAGGAAAAAGTGCAATTTTGTCCAAGTCAAAATTTCTATGTCAACGAAACGCACCATTTCGTTGACAGTCCTAGCATTTTTCTGGGTGTTTCGTTGATAGCTCTTTTATATCAACGAAATGCAGCTTTATCAACGAAATAGACGGGACTTTAACCGCCCAATCCTGATTCGTTGATTTAGCGCAGTTAATCTGAACCGTTGAAATTTGACACGTCTTTTACCACGATCTATGCATACACCCCTGTAAGTATAAATCATGGTAATACTTTAAAAGTAACGGTTATATTTTTTTTGGCCAATCCAGTAATTTACATTGATTATTGGACTTAATTTCTGAGAATTTTTGGGGGAGTATTTAAGAAATTCTATTTTCTTTAATTCCTTTTTACCTGTTCTCAAAAATTCCAAAGGCTTTTCTTTCTTCTTCTCTCTAACAAGCAATTCAGTTCGAAGCTTTTTCTCACTCAACAATGGCACCCATAGTCAAGCTTATGTCTGCTGGAGGGTTTATCTATGAGAAAAACAACTCCATCCCCTTTGTTGTCAAGGAAAGCCCGAACAGCATCTTTTTCAAGATGATGGACTTCATGCAGAATTGCAAGTTGAGCTATGCAATGTTTCACTCTACACCACTCTACAATGAGATAATCGAGGAGATTTGGACCTCATGTGAGTATAGTGGGACAAATTGCACTTTGCAATTCACCATCCAAGGTAATGAGTATATAATTAATTCTGATGTATTGCAAGCATGTTTACATATTCCTGAAAATAACTGTAATGCTTTGCCTACATACACTGAAATTGTTAACATGCTAAATTCTATAAACTACTCATTGCCTACTGATAATTTGGGTAAGATTATTAGGAGAGGTTTGGTTAGAGAATACAGTTACTTAGCTGATGCATTCATTAAAGTCTTTTCTGGAAAGATTAGTAATTTTGATGGATTAACTAATTCTATGTTGATTCTCTTAACCATGCTTCTAACTGATAGATATTATAACTTTAGCACCCAACTCTTGTATGAAATTGGTGCTAAGTTGGGTGATAAGACAAATAGGAAAAAGAATATCTATTATGCTAGGTTTCTGATGATGTTGGCTAACCATGTTAGTCCAGCACCATTAGTTATCTCTAACCCTGTTTCCAGGTTTGAGTGTTTTGTGCAAGAGAAGAGGGTTTTGACAGATATCCTGAGACTTAACCACAATGGTGATGTCCCAGTAGTGTATCTGCCCATCATTGAGGTAATTTCTTCTAACCCTGTTAGTGTAGTTGCTACCTCTATTGTTACACCTTCCAATGTTGCTATGGAGTCTGTAGCTGTGTCCCAACAGGCTCCTGCCCAAGCAGCAAAACCTAAATCTAAGAAATCCTCAAAGCCAACCTCAGGTGCTTCTCAAAAGGCACCTGTTGCAAAAACTACTTCACAACCTAAGGGGAGTGATTCTGGAGCTGTAAGAGGTGAGGGAAGGGGTTAACATCAAAGAAACCCCAAGAATAAGGAAGGAAAGGAAAGTGTGTCCCAGCCAAGCCCCATTGTGTCTTCTCAACAAGGCACAATGAGTAACATGGATTTAAACACAAGTCTAGTTGCATCCTCCCAAAAGGATGTGATTATTGAAACAAGCTCTCCTCCAAGAGCACACTCCAAGAGGGTAAAGGACACTTCAAGCCCACAGTCTACTTTTTCCCAATACCAAAGGAGAGTAAAGCAAAAATCCAAGGGTACACAGGGTGCACACACTCTGGAAGCAACACTTCCAGTTTCACAAATTCAGTTTGATGTAACCCCTATTATTACTCTAGGGTTACAGTCCCACTCTCTAAACATCAACCTTGAACTATCTCCATCAAATTCACCAACTCAGTCTTTAGATGTGGACATGATCCATTCATCTATTCCTGATTCTCCAACTCTTATCTTGGAGAAGCCCCACTCTGAAGCTGGTGGCCATCACTTGTTAAGTGATTTGTTGGGCCATCAACCAACTTTTTCTGAAGTTGCAAGAGGATCTGTGGACCAATCTCTAAAATCAATCACCACAGATTCTACTGTAATTTCACTTTCTCAAAGTACTTTATTGACTTCATCAACGAAACAATCTCTTTCGTTGACAAGTGTTTCTCCATCAACGGTATCCATACCGTTGACAGTTCAAGCTACCATTCCGTTGATAGGTCATTCTACACCCCTTATTGCAAATCAAGTTGTTTCCACAACTAGTGTAGATGACCTGGTGGTAGTTGAGACACTTTTAGGTTTGAGAGGGAGTGAAATTGAGAGGCTGGCTTGCAACCAGGCAAAAGGAGAGAATGAGAGTGAGAGGCTGGCTATTTCTTCCAGCCAGGCAAAAGGAGAGACTGAGGGTTCCACCTTAGTAGGTGAAGGTGAGGATGTGAGAGGTGTGAGCCATGGGGAGCCCATGATGCAAGAAAATAGAGGAGAGAGAGAAGGGACTACAGGAGCAGCAAGGGAGGAGGCAGCCATTGCTAGTGAGTTAATGAGGATCAATGAGGGAGAAAGGGAACTTACTTTCCAAGAGCATTATCAACTAACTCTGGATAGTATTTCCCTGGATCCTGAGACCTTTACTCACCCTGTACCAGCCTATCAAATTATGGCTCAGCAGGGCAATGTGGAGGCAGAAAGGTCACTAAACCTAATTCATACAACTGCATCAATGCAAAGAGCAAAGGATGCCTTGACCAATCTATCTCCAACAGCTGCAGCAAGTGGAGACTTTGACTTTTCTGATGATGAGGACAGCTTTGGTGACAATCTACAGGTGGCCACTACTTCACAGACTGGGACTTCTGTGGTGCCTCCTAGACCAAACTGGCTTTCTCAGGATATGCAAGGAAGATGCACTCTAGATGCTGCTATCTCAAGGCAGTACACTGAGGCATATCTAGCTCATGAGTCTGCAAATGCAAGGGACAAGAAATTCTACAAGGCCATCATGGATTCTCTGGAAATCCAAAGACTACAGATGCTACAGACAAGGATTGAAGCTACAGAAATCAAGGATTCCATTAGCAACCTCAGGGATGCTACTGACAGGAGGCTAGATGAAAAGCTTCCTCTTCTAACTGTGTCCAAGATGAACAGGTTTTTCTCCAAGGAACCTGAAGTGTCCTCATCTTTGAAGACTCTTTCCTCTAGAGTGGACAAAGTTGAGGCTACACTTTCTCACATGCAAAAGGAACAGGAAAAACAGACACAGCTACTCACCCAGCTTTTGGCAGCTCAAGGACTCCCCATCATCTCACTTGATGATAACAAAAAGGGGGAGAAATCTAAGGAGCTAGAGAAATCTAAAGAGCTTGATATACAAATCACAAAGGTTTTGGTCCCAGCCATTTCCTTACCAACTGAGCCACTAGCAATGGGGGAGCTTGGACAGAAGAAAAAGGATGGTATTGACCTGATTCAGGAAGCTTCTATGAGGATGAGACTTGCAGAACAGATTAAAGATCACTGGTCCAACATAGAAGCAAGGGTCAAGAGAATTACTGGAACTGCAATAAACTCAAATCCATCAATGAATCAACCATCAACGGATGCCATGGTTGTAACATCAACGGAATGGGAGCCACAGTTCAAGAGTTCTTATGTTATAGAACCCCTTCAGCATGGACTCTTTCAAGATTCAAGAAATGAGAAAGGGCAAGCTTCATGCTTTAGGAATGTGGATGCAAGAGGGATATCTCCAATATCACCTGTCAAACCCAAGGGCAAGAACACTGCAAGGATATTTTATCCTCCACCAAAGCCAGATGAGTTCAAAATCCTAGGGAAGCTGATTATTGAAAGCAAAGAAAGCAATCATCCAAGCATAAGGAACCAAAGGGCCATCATCTACAGGGATAGCAAGGAAATCTGCATTTGGGTTGGTCACCCAAATTTTGCTAAGTCCAAAGCTGAAGAATCTGAAAGGGCAGCAATGCAAGCTCTTACAGTTGCTCAATCACTTGAAGATGAAGAAACCCTCAAGGAAGAAAAGGCCAAGGATGAAGATGAGGAAGCTGGAAAGGAAAGGAAGAGAGTAAGGCAGCCAAAGGCTAGAGCAAAAAGAAATCTAAACTTTGATAAAGATGATTCTCAGGACACTGCCCAAGACTCTTCCACAACTAGTGCACATCAAATTCCTGTTGATCAACCTCATGAAGGAAAATTGGCCTGTGATCCTGCACATCCTGTCAACTTTCATGATCAACCAATAATGCCAAAAGAGGAGCCTTTTGAATTTGATGAGGCCTACTTTCCAAAGTTTCTATTTGAGAAGGATCAACCAATGAAGACAAAGAAAAGGGCTGTCAAAGCAAAGCCAGTATTTATGAGAAAGCCACAACCTCAGAAACCCCCTGCAAATCCAGAGGACTGCATGTACATTGCTGACATCAGGGAAGAATCCAGTCTACATCTTGACTTAGACAACCTGGTGGAAGTAAGGGGCATTGCAGCTTCTCAAAAATTGCCTGAGAGACTGGTCTTTGTATTCAAGGGTGGTAGAGAACAGGTGTGGCCTCTCTACAGAATTTTAGGAGAAGACTACCAAACACTACTCTCAGTGTTTAGATGTTTGAAGAAAGACTTTGGCTTCACCAAAACAGCCAAGTCTGAGGTGGTCTCCAAAATTTGTCAGATAAAGGCTAGCTGGAACAAGCCTGAGGCTCTTCCCAGGATGCTTAGAGTGCCCTCAACAGGAAATAAGATCCATCTTCAATCATACTGGATGATGGAATTTAAGGACAAGGACAATTGTAGAAGATTCTTCAGGATGGAAGACCAGCTGGATAAGGCATCTAATCAAACTCTAAAGTTTATGCAATCCATGCTTGGTGATCAAGATGAAGAAGAGAAGATCTTTTACAGAAGGCTACAGGTCCAAATTGAGGAAAACAACTCTAAGAGAGGGAAGAAGACTATGCCACAAAGAAGACACAGATGAATCATTTGTTCAGTCTAGAGGAGCACTTTTGGGTATTAGTCTTGTAAGTCTTGTATTTTGTCTAAAATTTTATGAAGCTTAATGCATTTTCTACTTTTGTAATTTATGATGTATCTGAGTGTTTTTGTTATCATCAAGTCTCTTGATTTATGGCTGTTATTCTATCAGTCATAAATTGGGGGAGATTGTTAGGAATATGTTGTTCTTGATGATAAACATAAAAAACTTAGTAGAATTTGTGTAAAGTCATTTTGTAGCTGTCAACGAAATGGCATGCTTTGCAGCATTCCGTTGACAGGAAGCTCATCAACGAAATGAGTGATGTAGCAATTGCACTGTACAATACTTCTAGTTTGATATGCATTTCATTGTAGATATTGGATAGGTTTTCTAAGTCATGTTGACTAAGTACTAGATAGGCAAAATAGGTTGGTTAATTGTAAATACATCATGCCTTGTAATTTTGCCTAAGTGAAGACCTGTCAACGGAATGAAGATTATCCTATCAACGGTATAGAGTTTACTCATCAACGGAATGAAGATTATCCTATCAACGAAATGAAGTTTACTCATCAACGAAATGAAGAATGAAGCTATCAACGAAACATATCTCCCTGCTATCAACGAATCACTATTACTTTTTGAATAGTTGACAAAGTGATAGTGACAGTTTACTGAACAGATCTAAAGGAGATATGGAAGTGTACTGTGCATTGGAAGCCATCAAAATGGTCACTGGAAATAAGGAAACATTCCAATTTCCAAGAAGGCTCTTGGGAGTGATCATAATAAGCGTGAAGACAAAAGTAAAGATCTCCAAGGACCACTGGACAAAATGAATGAAAAGCAAGCTACTGATGGTTATTACTAGTGTACATTAGTGTAGCCAGAAATAGTATTGTAAACTTGGGAATGTATAAAACCAAGTGTAGCAGTTAAAATAAGTGTAAGAGAAGAAAAACAAAGAGATTGTATTAGCTATCCTTGAGAGCATTTTCTTCTATACATTCTTGTAACTGAGCAGCTGTGTACTTTTGTATCACAGATTATTTCCGCAATAAAAATCACTTCAGTTGGATCATCAAACAATCCAACTGAAATTATTTATGTGCTTGTGATTTTTAAATTAAGTTCAGTTTTTATTTGTAAGTTGTTTTTAAGTTTAAGAAATATCAAGAATTGTATTCAACCCCCCCTTCTACAATTCTGTTAGGTCATTTGGGATTAACAACTCCCTTAACTAAATAGTTTCATTATGTACTTTTCACATTTGTAGCTTAATTATTCACATTCCATAAAAGCAGCTGGATCAGGATACATTACGCCACCTAGGGTTTTCAGGACTTTGTGTCACATGCTACTGGATCAGGTAATGAACACAACTCCCATAACATTTTTCATTATGTACTTTTCATATTTGTAGCATAATTATTCATATTCCATATGTGCAGGTGGTTCAGGATTGATTACGCCATCTGGGGCTTTCCAGCCCTTTATATCACATGAAACTTTGTCGGCTATGTAGACCACGACTGCGGTAGAGGAGGATGAGGAGGACGAGGACGAGGACGAGGAGGAGGTGGTGGATGAGGAGATCGAGGTGGAGGAGGCTCTTGCTGTGCAGCTGAGGAAGTAACCAGACAGACATGTGAAAGGGAAAGAGAGGCTTTGCGGCACTGAGGGTATGTGTGGCAAGAAAAAGAAGAAAGGCAAGGGTCCTCGTTTGGGTTAGGCATCAGTTTTATTATGTTGGACGGATTATGATATGAACTTAATAATTTATGTTGGAATGTTCTAAATTATGTTTATCTAAATAAGAACTGTTGGAATGTTTGCTTTGTATTTGTTTAGTTCATATTTGTTTGAAAAATAACAGTCTTCCATAACACAAATACAACCTTCATTGCTTAAAACTAACATGAACACAACAGTTACAAAAAATGAAAATATAAATGAAAACAACAACTTAACATGAATTAACTTTATTTTAAAGTTGATGTGATCACTCGTCTTTACTGTTTTGTAGTGTCAGCAACTTTGTTTTGCAGTGTCTGTAATTTTTAAAACAAATGTACTAATTTACATGTAAAGCCTATATAAATACTCATCTCTGTCATTAATTCTTCAGCCAAATACTTCAAATATATCTACCACTTGTTTCTTAGAATTAGGATGTCTAACGTTCCTGATCCAGATATTTGCTTTTGCAACAAGTTGATGGTTGAAAGGATGTGCTGGTACGGGTCCAATGCTGGAAGAAGGTCCGTCAACTGTCCAGATGGATCCATTGGATGTGGATACAGTCGTTGGATTGAAGAACCACTAGAAGAGCGTGCGACAATCATCATTGAAGACAAGACAAGACAAGACAAGAAGATCACCATGAGTTTGAGATGGAAAAACTTATGCAAAGTTTCAACATACAACAAATAACTGACTCCGGGGATGAAGTTCAAAAGGAGGATGACGATAAGGATGATGATGATGATGAGAATTAGAAAGAGTACCAGTATTTCAATGATGATGAGGATGAGGAAACAGATGAGGATGATCTTGAAGATTAAGTTGTTCATGATGTATGTGTACATTCAAGAATGTACATTCTTTCTCGTAAAGAATGTCGGTTATGTTGTTTTCATGTATTGTCATGTTGTTCTTATTTATGCATTGTTGTGATGTGCATGTTCTTATTTCATCAAACTACTAAAAAGAGTAATCATAAATACCAAATTCATACATTAATAGGATACTCAGAATACAACAATAGAAAATAAGAACATTTGGTCATAATTAAAAGACAACAATATAACAATACATACTAGTAAATCACTCTTCTTTCGTTTTGTCGGATATGGCTCCATTAGAGACATAGCTTGGATTATGCTGAAGATGATATTGATCGCGTTCTGTGAGCTCTCTGCCCATAGCATGAACGAAATCTGTGACAAGTTGATACATATACTGACGACCTCTACGCACCAACATTAGATTATTTTCAAATCGTATCTGTGATACAACACCAATCACTCTTTTCCTGTACTTATTCCAATTGCCACATTCCCCAGGATCAGGATACATGATAAGCGAATCACGAGTGGGAACCCTTGCACCAATACGAATGAGGTCATTTCTCAATCGTTCAGATTCCTCATGCTGATAGACCAATTCTCGACGAACGCCTGCAAAATACTCTCTTGGATCGCTTCGTTTTAACCTACGGTAATCGTTATCTCTTTCAACAAGCAATCAAACACGACACTCGTACTCACCCATTTTTTTAATTCCAAACCAGGGAATAGGCACTGAATGAAGCTATAAGTGTCAAGTATATAACCTACTGGAAAGTGGAGTTGTCATCTTTTCCAGAAAATTCAAGCTTTGTATTAATTGTCATCTTTTTCAGAAATAATTTATCTCAAATGTATATGAAAAAGATGTCTAGTCAAGTCAAAATAAAAATGAAGCTTTCAGCTGTCATGCTATCAGAATACAACTGTTGATATTATTGCTCTGAAAATGTTAAAGTGGTGTAGTCACGTCAACAGTGTCAACAGTAACATAAAGCTTGCATTATTATCATGCTTCTGGATCTTGAGTGGTGAATTCATAGTATTTTATGCTTATTTTTAGAGTTTATGTTTGCATTTTTACTAAATGTGTTTGTGATGAAGTTTTGTTTTAGTCATCTTCGGACCTCAAAAATACTAGTGCTCTACATAATAATTTTTTCATAATTTTGGCTCGTATACAAGTACAATGTTCGATGTTTAATGTGGAACACAGAAAAATAAGAATTATCCCGTGCAAGGATGCTTTTTGTACCCCTAAAATTACCTACATAAATTATAATTTTGTGTAGTTATCATTTTTTGACCTAAATTTTACATAGTTACGTTTAATATATTTTCTCAATTTTGGCTCGTTGGGAAGTACGACATTTCAAGTTTAATATAGAAAAGAAAAAATAAAATTTTAAATTTTGCAACTACATTTTTTAAACCTCCAAAATCGATTGTTGAAAACCATTTTTTTACTACTCATCAATCAATTTTTACTAAGTAACAACCAAGAACAATTGACAAGAAAATGAAAAAAAAACAAAAAAAAATATATAAAGGGGATGGCCACCTCAGAATACTTGAATACTCGTGTACACTATTTTTGCATTAGGCGGAGGTATCGATAAAAAATACTTTGTGATCCATATGCATTACCATATGAAGTGTAGTTAAGCATCCTTATAGCTTGGAATAAGCGTTATAATATACACCACGGCTAGATCTTAAGAAGAATTTCCCAGTTGGTAAATCTTTAGCCGGAATCAAAGCAATGTTCACTCCTAGCTCCGCCGCTGCATCCGCTGTGTAGTTTCCAGTGCCATGAGTCATAGATGTTTGAGTGTGACCGGGACAAAAACAATTAACACTTAATCCACGCCCTCGGTAACGATTAGCCAATACCTTTGAGTAGGCATTTAGTGCTAGCTTCGAAACAGCATAATCCGTCCAATTTTCTGGCCAACCACGGCTGCTCCATCGTCCTTTCTTCACGTCATCGATAAATAAGTTGACTATCTTGTCAATTTGATCCTCAGACAGTTGTTCTTCATAAAGAAGTGTCTGTTTAATTTCGGGATTTTTGACCTTCTGCATGAATGTAGACATATATTGTCATGGGCTGATAATGAGCAATTAAGTTATTGTATCGAATACTAAACTACACACACAAAGATTTACTAACTTTTAGATCAAAATATCATATATTGCATTAGCTCAAAAATATCATATAATTTTAATAATTGATAACTACATTCAAGTTGATTGTAGATCCCTCGTATATTACATCCACATGCCTAGCTGCTCCCCAATTAATAATGGTGGAAAAAGTCTTGGTATCATGGAACAGTTGACATGTCTTTATCTCCAACTTAAGTCTTCCATTACCCAACTTGCTAATGTGTAACACGACTTAGAGGTGGCCCCCACTTTTATGCGAAAAATATTGTGCTTTCTGTCCTCGACACTTTAGGATTTTTAAATTTTGCGATGTACGTATATTATAATTAGGTTCGATTACCGAATAATCGAATGTGGAGTTCTAGTTATACTGAAGGTTAACAAAATTATATGAATAATAATTGTAGAGGTGAACTTACGTTTAACAAGCCGAGTCTTGAGCTAAGATTGAGGACCCGAGCTGTTGTTGGTGAGCGAGAAAAGAAAGGAAACAGAGCTTCAATAAGTGACTTGGGTCCATAATAATTTGTTTGTATAACTTCATGTGCATGTTCCACTGAGTTTTCATGAATCTCATTGTAAGAGACTGCAGCATTATTCACCTGAAACACCCAAATATGTACATGATGAGTAAGGAAGGGTTTCACCTAGAAATAGAATGACTTACCCGAGAAGACGCGCAAAGGTGTTGATCTTATCCAACAAAAATAAATGAATTTAGAAAATGATTCAGATTTCAGAACATGTTATTACTCCTTGATTTTATGTTAGCATTCACTATATACTAATAGTGAGTGTGAAGCCAAATGGATTAAACAGTTGAAAACTGCAAAACCAGTGGGCGGGTCAAGTTTTCATTGTAGTATTATGTTGTTGTGTTTCAAGATAAAGATTAAGATTAAGCTTAATTACAGAGGTGCTATATAGAGAGAGAGAATAGTACTTATAAAACAGCTAGTGGTCTTAGATCCAAGTAGCTACAACAGATGTTTATCTAGAAGCGATCAATTCTCTAATAGTATAATCAAATTATTATAGTATAATATTTATTAATTAATATCAACAGAGCAACCGCGTACAATATATAAAATAGTTGCAATTAAGCAAGGGGCACCACTAGTACTTATTTTTAATTAAGCTAGCTAGACCAAGTGTACAGTATCATATCAAAATACAAGGTCAATTTTCAATAAATGTCGAATCCAAATAATATCTCAAAATCCAAGAAAGATGTGTTTGCAAAATTATACTTACATAAATAAAGTAGTAAATAAAAACCATTTTACATTACATCCAAAAAATTTCTTAAAAAAACCAACACACCCAATTTTTCAAAAACAAGTTAAGAATCAAGTTGATGTGATGTAACATTTTGAACAATTATAACAACTCAAAAAACCCACAATGATTTCCAAGTACTATGACTTTATAGCATGTCACAATTGACCTACCAAGTACTAACACACCTACTTGATGTTCCATGCAAAAGTAGATGAAGATATGTGAACCACTAAATATTAATCTACAACCGTATTTATATTCAAATCTAAAATGTTTCAATAAATTTACATAAATCTAATAACTTACCAGTATATCCAGCTTTCCAAATTCTTTTTTAAACCAAGAAGCAAACTCCGTGATGGAGGCATGTTTAGATATATCCAAGCAATGAAAATATACATCTAATCCTAAACCTTTTAATGTTTCTACTGCCTTTAATCCCCTTGCATTATCTCTCGCCGTTAAGATCACTGTCACTCCTAATTCCGACAACCTTTTCACCATGGCATAGCCGATTCCCTTGTTAGCTCCGGTCACTATAGCCACTGTCTCCTTGGACCACCATCTATACATGTATGATTTCATGTCAACGGAATGTTTCTTGTACTAGTGTATTGCATAAATACAAAAAGTTTTTACTAACAAAATCCCAGAAATACATAAACAAATATAAACACAGAGAGAGATGTATATGTATGCGTACCTGGTGGAAGGGAAGGAAGGAAAGGAGGAGGTGGTGTTTGGTTCTTTGGAATTCATCTTTGTGAGAAATTGAATTAAATTGTGATATGGAATGTTAGGAGTGATATCTATATATAAAACAAGGGACAACTGGAGAACAAGTTACTGCGGTCTACAAGTTTCACTAGAAGGAGTCTACAAGCCTCCTCACTAGAAGGTAGAACAGGTCTACTTAAACATATTTATATACATACACAACTCACCATAACTACTATCTTAATTACTGTGTTAAATTCCAGAGACCTTCTACAACAATTTTTGTCGTATACAAATGTTATAATAGCTACGTTGAATTTTTCCTATTACTACATTCATTTTTTGTGTTAGCTTATACATGATAAAGTGTTAATTTCGTATAAATAAGAACTTTATATTTTTAATAAAATATTAAATTAATAATCATTTTACAAAAAAGTAATAAAATTATTTAAAAAATTTATTTATTTATTTTATTGGAATTTGAATTGGAGTGTATGATGATTTTTTTGTAAATTAATGTATTTTTTAATAATTTTAAAATTAACAAATTTAAAAATATAAAAGATACATGTTTTTCAAAAGAGAAAACTTTATAATACTAATAAAAATTTACAATAAATAACACTTTACAAAAAAAAGTAATAAATTTTTATGAAATTTTATTATATTGAAAATATTAATTTAAATAAGAGTGAATGATGATTTTCTTAAATAATTTAAAAATGAAGAAATATTTTTTAAAAAATGTTTTCAAAAATGAAATTATTAAAAAACCATTACACATGTAAACATTTTGATGAAAGAGTTCGGGAGCGGCAAATTTGCCGCCTCCCCTTGGCCAAAATTTTGAAGTCAAAAGAGCAACCTTGGTCAATTATCGTCTTAAAATCAAATAAACTCAATCTTTCTCACTCTCAGGTCTTATCCCTCTGACTCTGATGCCAACATTTCAGCCGCTTAAGCTTGATGAGGGTTTTGTGAGTACGGGGCTTCAAGCTGAGAGATTCGATTAGAGTTTTAAGATCCATTTACAAGTTAGAAGATTCAAGATTAGGATTCCGATTTAAGTTTAAGGCTTCAATACGGGTTCAATTGGGCTTCCACATTTAGGTTTAAGCTTAAGGTATAATTCTCCCTGATTTTAATTTAATATTTGTAACTCTTTTTGTTAATTTGTGTTGTTAGTTTTGTGTATTGTATGTGTATATGTATATGCATGTGTATGTTGATTATTGTTAATTTTGTGTTTTTTATGTGTATTCGTCTCTGTTTCTCTTCTCTCTCTATCTTCGTTTGCCTCTATCTTTCACTCTCTGTCTTATTTTAACTCTTTCTCTCTCTATCTCTCCCTCTCTGCATCTCTCTCTCTGGATCTCTAACGCTGTGGATCTCTAATTCAATCCTTAAGCATTGTTCAATATCAACAATATGTATTCTTTAACAAAAAATTTATGATATGTATATTTTGTTTTAGGAATTTATGAAGTTCTTGAACTTAGAGATGGAGGATCCTTGGAATAGGTGTTTCTAATGTGGGTGGCTTACTTTTAAATAAATTTCAACATATCTATTTCTTGTGCTAATAATACTGTTTTTGTTGTTTTGGAGGCTGTTGGAAATGTAAACTCGATTATCGGCCGTGCTTTGATTTGCAAGGTTTGTGGAAATATTAATTTAAGTCATTTTCGGATTTACTTGTTCAGGTCTCCTATTCAATTTGAGTGGTTTAGAATACAGTATATTAGCTAACTCATTATGATTTTGGAATTTTAGGACCTCAATGACCAAACTGGAATCGATAACTTCATGGTCCAAGAGCTCGATGGAACCGTCAATGAGTGGGGATGGTGCAAGCCAAAGGTAATTTAAATTTTTTGTTAACAATAAGAGGTACTTATGAGTGCACATGTACTTGTTCAGCTAGGAGCAAATGATGTATTGGTAGTCTCTATTGCTGTCTGCAAAGCTGGGACTGGTTTCTTAAATATTCCCCTTTACAAGGTAGTTTTATTTTTCTTTTACCAAGTTACTGGGTACAGTATTGTTGTGTGCAATGCATGAGTGGCATAATTTATTCTCGAGCTAGGCTGTTTTTCACATGAGATCATACAGTCTTCCTTTTTCAGATCTTTCTTTTAAATTCACTGATCAAAGTAACATATGTATGAATGTATGTAAATTGTATTGGATCGCGAGTATGAATGATTTTTCATGGTCGTACTCGTCTATTCATTAGCTAAGTATAACTTATATTTAACTAGATTAATTGTTATTTTCTTCTTAGTTGTCAAGTTAAACCAGAATCTTGGAAACAGTTTAAAACCTATAAATTCATTCTTACGCTATTGTCTAGTAATTAGTTCTGATTATAATCAACTTATCAATTGTAGCATATCACAAATTTAGCTGGTAACAAGAAGTTCGTGTTACCAGTTCCTGATTTTAATGTCATCAATGGTGGATCACATGCATGAAACAAACTTACGATGTAGGTATGTTTGCACTGTTATTAGAATTATATGGACTGTTAACTAGTTTGTCGTTCTCATTGGATTTTATGCTTGCAGGAGTTTATGATTCTTCCAGTCGGTGCCTCAAAATTCTCAGAGGCTACAAAGATGGGAGTGGAAGTATACCACAACTTGAAGGTAAGTTGCAGTATTTGTATCTCAACTTTCTCCTCTTTCACACATTCTATATGTAGATTTCCATTCCTGCTGTGTATATTCGTGGCACGTGGTATCCTGAAGTAGCATAAAATCCTATATAGATGTTGATGTGGTCGATTCATGTTGTTACCAACTATAGCATTTGATGTATAATATGTTATAACTCACGTTAATAGTATGTTCTGTACTAGTATGGATATGGTCCAAATGACATGTTTAAATTTTGCAAGAGGATTTGGAATTGGCTTAGTTCCAATACTGACAATATTGTTCTCAGACCTATCATTTGAAGACTACTAATGGGGCTGCCTTGCTGTTGTTCTACGAACTGGGTTTCTACGAGCTGGGTTTGAGACTATCCAAGGGAAACTGATGCGAACAATTATTTTCTCAACAGAGAGGGTAATAATTTTAGTTCATTATCTAGAATTTGCCGTTGGTACAATGTCTTCTTAATTTTTTGTATTTTTTCTTACTTCTGTTTATTATCTCAATTGCATGTTAGTGCCAACAGCTGGGAAAGTGGCCTCTTTATTTTATTTTTAGTTGTATTTCCATTAATTGCTGCTAGTTATGTACTTGTGAAGGTAATTAAAAATCTTTTTTGTAGCTGATGTTGATATATAGTTTGTCAATGCGCAACACATCCTGTTATGTCTTTGTTATTTTGCACGCTCTTATGTGATGCTTGCTTCATTTCAAGGATTTGAGTACCCAACTAAGAGAAGATACAAGCTTATACTTGGTTGTTCTTTCTGTTCTACCGCCAGAGCTACCAATGGAACTATTAATAGCTGGTAATACATGTTTAATTGCACTGGCTCGACAAGGGATATTTGGTACAAAACATTTTCGAATCCCTTCGCTGGGAAGGTGAGCAAGCAAATATAGTTATTAGGATGTTGTAAAATGATTTTATATCCTTTGCATCAATTGTACGTGTTGCATGTCATGATTTTAGGTTTTGTCAATTCATGAACGGGTGCCTACTGCCTATAGTTAAAACCTGTCATGGTTACAGTGTTTTTGTGTTGTAGTAAATATTTCTTTCTTGTTTTCTTAGGTTCTGATAAGTTTGTAGAAGGGGGGTTGAATACAAACTATACTGTTTTCTCGAATTTGTTCGGTTCGTGATATAGCAATTCAAGAACAAATATATGCGGAATAAAATAAAACAAGATTCAAGTTAAATATAACTGATATTAAACTTGAAAGGTGTTACAATTACAATACAGATTACAGGGAATGATTATCAAACTAATTAAAACAAATTAGAATAAATTCGACATGATTTTATCTATATTTGTAATAAAAAGATCGAATAATAAAAAGAAGTTCGAGATAAATTCTAGGGATAATGATCCGTTAGATAGTCATACAACAACAATTAACTAACTTCTAGTGGTTTAGATTTTACAATACAATTTAGAAATTAATTGCTTGAATTAATGAAGCTCGGGCAGTTGTGTAGTAAAGACAGAGAGAAGAATGATATGTTTTCATGTTCTGTCTCTTTTTGGTGTACAACAACTTAATGAATAACATGTGAAGTCAACTCCACTTTTAATAAAATATGTATGCCATTAACTTTAAATCACTATCACTGCAGTTTGGCTTGGAAAGACTCACGGGAAGACAATCAAAAGAACTGTAAAGACTATCCATTTGCCTTAGAAAGACTGTCGGTAAGACAATCAAAAGAACTGGAAAGACAATCAGATGAACCAGTAAAACTATTGGAAAGACTGTCTGTGAACCGGTAAGACTATCTATGAACTGGTAAGACTATCAACTGAACTAGAAAGACTTTCGGCAAGACAATCAATGGCTTGGAAAGAGATAGTCTTTCCAGACCATTTTTTAAGTCTTTCTAGGCTTATATTAATTTTAATTTAATTAACCTTTTAATTAATTTAAGGAATAAATTAATTCTGATTGAATTTATTTATTGAATAAATTAACTAACTAATTTAATTAATTAAAAGAGAATTAATACAATTCTAGTATTATATTAATTCTAATTTAATTAATCTTTTAATTAATTTAAGGAATAAATTAATCAACTGATATAATTATTTAAAAGAGAATTAATACAATTTCTTGATAGCAAAACCATTCCTTGAACCACTGAAATTAATGACGAACTTCCAGTGGATGATGTTGACACTCAATGTACTATCTTGGTCATGAGTGACTAACTGCAATGACTGTTCTTCATTTCTTGACTTTAAGCTGTGGTTCTTTTTCTTTTCCCTGTATCAAACTCTTTAACCTATAATCTCTTGTCACACTTCTGAAATCTCTGTCACTTTAATAGATTCACTTTCTTGAATACTTCACTGAGGCTTGATCAAATAAATGAAAATGTAGAATTACTCCAAGTCTGTAGATTGACTTTAATCTTCATTCACTTTTACAGATAATATCTTATGTGTTGGTCCTTGAGTATTGCAGAAGGGGGGTTGAATGAAATACTGATAAATTTCAATCCCTGTTTCAACAACTTAAAACTAAGATTAATGTTTATCAGTAGAAGAAATGCAAACACAAGTAGTTTTCTCACAAAATAAATGTTTTATTTATTTTGCAAAGAGTTGCTACAACCTTGAGAAAAAGTGGGTTTTTCTCAAGCTTCAATTACTCAAAAGATACACAGTATGGAATGAGTGAGATAGTATAAGTAAACTAATCATATCTCTATCATCACGGGTTTGTGGAGCTGCTGTCATTTTCATGTGGCAGCTCCTTACAATTTGCCTACGTCTTACCCAAATTGCTATACAAACAGCTTTATCATTACAGAGAAAGAAATCTGGATACATTCTATATTTAGCTAACCCAATTCCAATAGATGTTGATTTGTCATACTCTTGAATTGGTGAGCTTTGTCTTGTGATCCCTTAAGCTTCTGTCGTAGTCTTTGCAGACCTGGTGCAGTGTTGGGATACTACAACACGCCTGTTTCTTGAACATCCAAACTGTCACATTTTGACTGGGTAGATCCCCAATTTAAAGTTTATCCCTTTAAGACAGTATCCTGAACTCCAAGCTTGTTGTCACAAGAATGCACAGTTGGTGACAGTGAGAAGTCCCCACAATAGATGCTGTCAGGAGTTCCAAACTTGTTGTCTCAAGGCTTCCGCCAATGTTGTTGTCAGAGTGAATATGTTGTCATGACTTGCAACATGTTGTCTTCCTGTTTTTATGGATAATAACTACAAATTTACATACTATACATGCTGACAACTTAACTAACAAAGATCAGAATAACTACAAACATAGATGCTCCTAAGTGATTGAGAAAATATGGAATATTTACCTAGTTTGAGCTTCAGATCTTCTTTTATGCCTGCCTTCTTCCTCTCTTTTTAGAGCTTCTGCTACATACTTTCTGAGACTTTCTACCAGAGATATTTCCATTGGAGAAATTGCATCATCCTCAATCTCATCAATGTACTTTTGAGCTACCTTGGAGTGAACCTGTTGAGCATCCCGGAGATCCATCCACTGCTCTTGACCAAAGATATAGGTTCTGAATTTTAAGATGTCTTGATCAAGTTTGAATCTCCTGCCAGGAAATGCATTTAGAGTTGTCCTTCTTGCCTTGTCCAGGTTTGAGTCTTCACCCTTTCTCTAATGAAAAATTTCTTCAAGTTCAAAAGAACACAACATCTCTAGATGGTTAGATGACCCAACCACTGAATAGTTCAACTCTTTCAGTACACTGGTTCTGAGCTTGTGGAAACTATCCAAGTAGATTTCTTCCTTTCCATGTTTGATCCTAAAAGGGTTTTCCAACACACAAGGTTGAAAGTTGGGTTCTTTACATCTCTTCTTGTTCTATTTCTGGTATTTGCTTAAGAGTTCAGCTACAGTCTCATCATGAGCAGCTTTAGTTGATTTCTCTTGACTAGACATTGCTTGCACTTCTTCTTCAGGGAAATCATCCTTATATTCAATTATTTCTTCATCAGAGTACTCCAATAGGTTATTAATGTCAGTATCATCATGCAATTCCACATACCCATGCTTCTGATAAAATTCTTAATCTCTTTCAGCTTTGTATATCAGAAGATGTTCCATGACTTTATCAGGTACATTGTCATAACCTTGCATTAGATTTACCATTCTCTCTAAGATGAAATAATTAACTCTCCTTGTGACTATCCTCTTTCTGAGTGAAAGAGTTTCTGTTATCTCATGTGAAACCACCTCTATAGTAAAGTCCTTTTGAACCTTTACTGACCTTGATTCATCATACCAAACGACATACATGCTGGTCTCACTATTATCATCCAACTTTACATCAACATTTTTGATTTTTAGAGCATCTTTCTTCAGCATGTCAAAACTGTTGTAGGGTTTTGTTTGGATTGGTTTCTTCAGATTCCTGCCAAGTCCTGTAGCTTTCTCTTTTCCTGAGTACTTTGTTTTTCCTTTCTTTGCTTTAGTAGTCTTCTCAGTTTCAGGTTCCTGTCTAGAAAACCAAGCTCTGGCTAAGGATTTTGTCCTTTTAGTCTTGACTACTTTCTTGGTTTCATCCTTTACAACATCTTCTATGGCAGTATCTTTTATGATAGTGTCTTCCTTGACAGTGTCTTCCTTGACAGTTTCTTTGGTGACAGCATCTTTTTCAGCATTAATATTATCGATTGCACACCTTAAAATGTTTGCCGCCAAAACTTCAAGTGTTTCAAATTCCTCATTTTCTGTAGCACCGACATTTTTCTTGTCTTGTACATGAGCTTCTTCTTTACTTTCTTCCTGGGCTGGATTGACAGTATTTTCAGCAGATGTTCCACCAGCATTCCTTGCCACACCAGATCCTCCACTTCCATCCAACTCATCATCATCATTAAGAGTGTTATCAAATGCACAGCTTTCACATTGATCTGTTCTTTTGGTATTGTCTTTAGAGATTAACTCCTTCACTATAGAAATGTACTTCTTGTCTCTCTTTTCCAGTAATTTATGAATAACTTTAACAGCTTGAACTCTCTCCTTGTTGATTTTTGAGTTGAGAATCGTATTTAGCACTTTCATAACTGACCTTGTATCCATTTTTGATGTGCCCTTTAGATATAGATATTTAAGCTTCTTGACATTGTTCTTTGAGGCCATTTCATAGCAGACACAAAATGGATTAAGGTGCACCTCTGGAAGTTTCTCTGAGATTAGTTTTAGGATTTGCACCTGTAAGATCTCATTGAAGGTTGAGTGGTTTGCTGTAATCTTTCCTCTCATCACACTCAGCACCCTTGCTTGAAGGTTCTGTAGCAGCTGCATAGTTATGAACTTTGAGATTCATGTGTCCAAGTACACATCAATAGCCTATCTTCTTTCCTCACTGATCTTCACACATACACTCACAATCTTGCTCATCAGGAGTGTTGAGGTTTGAGTTAGTGTTGAATTTGGCCTTCTTATTATCTCCTCAATTATCCTGATGAATTGTTCATCCTTATTGTGCAGTGTGCTCTCCCTGTAATCCACCATTATGGTATTTGCCTCTTCCTGATCAATTTCAGTTCCTTCAGTCCAAAGGGCTGGTGCATTGCAGTATTCAGGCAATTTCCCTATGCATTTCCCCAACTTATTCTGCTCCTCCTTTTCTCTACACATCTTCTGTAATGCCGTTTCCTGAGGCTGAGGAGTTGGTTCTTTAATTGATACAGGAGGAAGTATTGGCCTCTTAGATTTTGATTTTCCTTGCAGTTCCTCCAATACTTCTTTGGACATCAATACTGTCTCCCCATCAATCTCATATTCAAATAGATTTCCAGCTCCACTTCCTTGCTGATTTGAAGATTGTTCATTCTTTCTTCATGACTCCCCTTACTCCCAAACTACCCCTGAGTTGCAGGCTCCCCCTGAGTTGCAGGTACTCCTTTTGCTCCAACACCTTGCTCTTGGACAGATTCTGATCTTACACTTTTCTCCCCCTTAGGTAAGTTGGCAGCATCAATACTTGTAGATAAAAGTTGAAGTGACTGCTGAATACTAGAAAATCCAGTGGTCACCATGGTAGACAGGCTGTCAAGCTTGGTGTCCATGGATAGGCATTTGTTCTCCAGGGCTTCCAATCTGAGAGCAGTTTGAGTAGAGGAGCCACCAGTTCTCAACCTTCTTGGAGGGGAAGGAAAGAATGGGGCTTGGAGGCTGAGGGGGTTCTCACACTCTCAGGATTTTTCTGAGTGATCTCATCACTCCTCATAGTAGAACTCTCAAGGCCTAGTGCCTGAACAGTGTGGACTCCCTCAATTTCACTCTGGACATGCTCAAGTCCCTCTCCTTTTGCCAGCTCATTTGGCTGCCTCTCATTTTTTGGCTCACCTCTCTGTTCTTTTGTCTCTCTTTTCTTTTGCACTCCCTCACTCAACCTAGATGCATGGGTATGAGTAGTACTTACATGCATTGAAAGAGATGGTTTAGAGTGTACCTTGAGAAGCTGAGAGAGTGGCACATCATCATCAGAGGCATCCTCAATGAGAACTTGATCATAATTGGGCTGTGTAGAGGTGACAACAGCTGTTCCAGAAATGGTACCGTCAGCTAAAGGGGTGACAGTAGGTTCCACTACAACTTGGACAGCAGGTTCGGTTGTGACAGCAACTTTGACCGCATCCTTGACAGCAGGGTTGTCTGTGACAACAACATTTACAGTGTCTTTGACAGCAACTGAGGCTGTGACAACATCTTCCTGAAGGTAAGATGCTCCTTGGATATTGAACAAGGCACTGGTTGTTTCACTTTCTGGCAGAGTTGTACCTTGTTCTAACTCAGTGTTTGAAGGAGTGGTTTCCATCTTACTTTGAGAAATGGGTTCTTGTGGACCACTAGATGGGGGCTCATACAAGATAAAAGATGGATGTTCAAAACCGGAAGGGTTAGGACTATCCCCCTCTCTAGGTTTTGGAGAAGAAACAAATGAATGAGTAGGGAAGGAAGAAGGTGAAGGCGGAGAAGAGAATATTGGCTGCTCCACAGAGGGAACTTGTGAAGCATCAATTTGTGAAGTGAAATCCTCACTGTGTCCTGACTCCATGTGTGTTTCAGCAAGTGGAGGCTCCTCATGAAGTGAAACATGAGGGTGTGCAGACTCTGTACAAGCTGCCTTGGGAGACAGGCCAATTTCAATAGATGTCCCTTGTTGTGAAGGAACATCTAGTGTAAAGCAAAATGTAACATGAGATGTAAAACAGATAACTACAACTGAACAAAGAACAAGACAAACAATAATATTAACAGAAGCACAGGAATCCAGAAGTAAAGAAGAAAAGGTAAACTCAAAAAATCAAAATATGGAATGTATTCTTGAAGTCCGTAAACAGGTCACGGAAAGAAGTTCATTAATATGTTCAAGCCTCAGTGACAAATAAAGAAACAAGACTTTCAAGACTACAGAAGTATTTGAATGATTAAGAGTTAGTACCATAGGATTCCAGTGATTTTATTGAAGCAACCATAACGACAAAGGACTTATCAACAACATTGAATTGAAGACATGGAAGTATTGATCAAGTGTTAGTCATCTGTGAACTAGACCAGTTGCACCGGTTGTCAACACCTAAAAGATCAAGATGTTTATCGTCTTGGAAGAAGTTGATTTAAGTCTAAATCTGAAACATCCTGAAAGTGAAAAGAATATTACAAGGTATGTTTAGGTTTAAATGGAAGTACAATTTACTTGCTGAAAAAGGAAAGAAACTTCAAGGGTCAAACTGAAAGAGAAAAGATTCGATGGTTTTCTTTTGAGAAAAACCAACGAAGTTGATCAAGTGAAGTTGAAAGAAAAACCATCGAAAATTTGGTTTTCCATTCGATAGATTTTATTTAAAATCTATCGAAGGAAAGAAAAACAAATTCCTTCGATAGTTTTTAAATAAGGCGCAGGTGAAAATTGTGTCACTTTGTCAGGTTGATGAAGAACTGGAACGGCCAGGATTAATCCTAAACCATTAGATAGTTTTTCAAAGTCTACATGTGTTTGAGAGAAGAGAGTGTCTTCTTCAGTTAGGAATTTCACAGAAGCATTTACGAAGAGAGAAGTTTGAGCCAGAGAATTACAGAGAAATTAATAGTGCTTAGAATTCTTTCATTGTATTGATTTTGTGTAACCTAAACTCATTGAAGCTAATCCTACGGATTAGAATTGTAGCACCCCTCGCGGTTTATATTTATAAAACGATATATTCCCCGACTCGTGTTTTGATTTGGTGTATTTGATTTCGGACTAGAACACATATAATTATCCGCGAATGAAATTGAATAATTTGTGAGTATCATATTCAAACCCCCCCCCCCCCTTCTACGATACTTTGGACCTAACATCTAGGGAGGTGTTTGATGCCCTATTTACTTCTATAGTCTTTTGGGAGACTGCATGGTGGCTGAGAGTGGCTTTGGCCCTCTTAGCTCTCTTCTTCTTAGGCTCAAGAGGAACCACTGTGGGTTCTGTTTGACTACCTTCCTTATTTGCTGCACTAGGTGTAGGAAATCCCTCTTGTCTCTTAGTACTACCACCAACATCAGTTTCTAGGGGTCTTTTTCTAGATTTTTGCAAGGCTTGTCTCTGTACTTTGGGAAGTCTAGAGAACCTAGGCTGAATGTATGGTGTAGAATGTGGGTTAGCTGAATTTGGGTCTAATCCAGCCTCATCCTCAAGAGTGAAGGTTTCATACCCAGAGGGCAATGGAAAATCAAGGTTAGGCACTTGATCAACCATGTGTTTGGTGAAGCAAAGTGGAATATGTGCATTGAGATTCTATGAAGTGAGGGTTGTGTGTGTATTTCTTTTCAAAACACTGTAGACCTCTGTATGAGGGGCATCTTCATTAAAATCACAGAGAGAATTAATACACATCATTAAAAAGTGAGGATAGAGATTTACCTTCTTACCTATGGCAGCCTTGAGGTGTGCCATGAGTAGCTTTCCAACATCCACCTTATACCCATGGACAAGAGAGTGTGTGAGCTTCTTGATGTAGGTGGGAATCCCGTTCCAACCAATGGTCTTTGTAGAGAACAATTTCACCATGGCATCAAGAACCATGCTCCATTCCTTCCTGAGATACTTCATGTCCATTTCACCAGATGGGTACCACTTAGTTGTACCCTCTTCAAGAATGGGTCCCGAATACCCAATTTTCAAGAAGAGCTTCTTCAAGGTCTCATCACTTGCAAGCTTTGTGTAGGTTTTTCCTAGTTCAAGCACAATTCCCAAAGCTGCATTGATGCCTTGAATAGAGAGAGTGTAACTGTGCTCTTTGATTTTGAATTTGATGGTGGTATTGTCTCTATCTCCCTGAGCAACAGCCGACTCCCAGAAGTTTTCAATCCTTTCTAGGTCTAGAACAGGAGTTGAAGTAATAGCATACCCAAGATAGGACTTATTCAAGAAAGAAACAAGCCCTTTGAAGTCTTCACCGGCATCATTTGGAGAATAGATGCCAGCAAAGTTAGTCTGAGAGATTGATTGTTTAGGTGCCATTGTTGGTAATTGCAAGAAGAAAGAAGAAAGAGGGTGAGTTTTTTTGGGGTAGAGAAGAAAGTTGTCTTGCTTTATGGTTGCTTTGTGTCAGTTTTGATTTTGTCTGATTAACTGTTGAATAAAAGGGTAGTTCAAGCGTTATGCTGAAAAAGGGGATATTTGGAATCGTGCTTTTTGCCCAGTAACTCCACCACGTGGGTTACTCCCTTTATTTTCTGTCAACGTGGAGGTTGAATTGATAATTGTAACGGTCCACTATTATTGACAGTAACATGTGCACTGAAACAAACTGTCAGTGACATTTGGGTGATGACAGTAGGTTTGTCTTGACAGTAACTTAGTCGTGAAAAACTTACTGTAATATCCCAAAATTTTGTAATATTTGTGTTAGATATAATTGCTGATGATTGTTTATCAGTGTTTAAGCAACAGGTACTCATCAAAGTTTATGATAGAAGCCAATCAGAGTTTGTTAAAGTCTGACGGGGTGAAAGTTTGCTGAAGCTGTCGGTGCTAATATGAAGATTCTAGAAGCAATATATCTTGAAGATGGAAAGAAGCAAGATATATTGAGATAGCTAAAGAAACGGGACAGAAGACAGAAGCAATCCTAATTTGATATAAATTGTATAGCTAATTTGTAGGAATATCAATTAGAGATTGAATCTATGTAGTTGTGTACTATATAAACACAGATAGGTTAACCCTAAATGGAATGCGAATACTGAATACATAATTCTTGTAACCTAGCAGCTCTCTGTGATAATTTACATCACTAAGAGAAGAGTTATTTAATATAATTCAGTTTATTGTTCATAAACAGAGTTCTTGATTGTTATTCTCATACATATATTGATTATATATTGTGTATTCGGCCTAACAATTTGAAACCCTGATGAATAGTAAATTTGCTGAAGAAAATATTTTTCAGACCACACTATGTGGATGACATGGAATGAATGTTTTGAAGTTATATTATTGATGTATAAGGAGAATAAGTGAATGCAAACACAAGCAGAATCAGGAGATTCCCATTCGAGTTTTAAATCACTATTCATCGGACAATCAAGGATGTATTGATTTGATCGTTTTGAGAAAGTATGTAGAATGAGAAATCCATAATCACATATTAACCCAAGGTTATGAAAAGGTCAAGGAAGTATCCCCTAGCACTGGTACAGAGAAACGTTTTTAAAATCACTTGAACCTATCGCGAAACGTAGCGACAAAACAAAAGCGTAAAGAATTATGGATTAAACCCTAATAAAAGGAGAAGTATCATATAAGATCATCAAGTGCAACATATAAGAGGATTGATGATACAAATTATGACATAAGCATGACACGGGAGAATGACATAGGTGATGACAAAGTGATGACAAGGTGATGAATCACCACCTTGTCACCACTTTCACCACAAAACCACCAATGCTTGACATGTGTCCATGGGATGACAAAACCAATTAGAGACCAAACAATTAAATGGCATGTATTTATTGATTAATTAGACAAAAATAAAATAAAAGAAAAATCAAAAGAGAAGCATCAAAGAAGCAAAACTTTCGGCCATTTTTGTTTATCAAAAGCTTAAGAAATTTTCTACAAGTTCTACTCCACCATAAATCATGATCTTGGGCTCTAAATCATCCTCATCCATAGACTAAGGTAAATCCTTGATCCTAGCTTCATCCATGGATGTTATCATGCTCAAATTATGACCTAAAGTTGATGATGAATAGTGAAATGAATAGTAATGTTTGATTTTCTTGTTTTGATCTTGAAGTTTTAGGCTTGTAAAGGATAATCAAGGAGCAAGGAAGAGCATAATAACCATTTATAGTCTATATTAAGTACCAAGGAAGGTATAAACCCTCTCACACTTGTGTTTATACTTTGATATTAGTGATTATATTGATAATGATTAGTGATAATGTGATGTAGAAGTGATTTGCATGTTAAGTATGATGTTTAGTGGATTGGTTGATGGTTGAAATTGTGAATAATGTTATGAACTTGTTTAGACAGAAATAAGTTGGTTTAGATGAGAACCTTGAGTTATAATTGTTTGGGTATTGATTGGTGGATTGATTGGAGTGTTTTAAACACGGGAATCACGATTAAGCGTCATTACCATGTCGGATTTTCCTTAGGAAGTTTGGACAGAGACCACGGTTACCTTCTAGACATAACCATAAGACTTTCTGACTATGATCATGTAGGTCTTGGGTTGTAGTTTGTTTTGGCGAAAGAATCGTATCGTTTCGATTTACGGTTTAGGAGAAACACCCGTTTTAGTGAAAGCGGTTTCGGATAACTAAGTAGTTCACTACATGAACTTTGAGCTTGTGATCAAACCCTTTTAAAATAGAGTTGGGTCGTGATATTAAAATGGATACTAGCATGGACAGTTAGGAAAGGAACCGAGAAGGTTTCATGTTAAAAAGATAAGTTTTCGATTTTATAAAAATGCGGGAACAAAAGTTGCGCGAGTGAAATACCCTTAAGGGGATGGTTAAAACGATGAGTTAGCAATGGTAAAGTACTTGAGTTTTGTGAATAGATTTCCACCCAAACTTTTGACTTAGGAGTTTACGGAATGTCATGAGGTTATAAGTGACCAAGAGCGGGACGTTTTATTTTCATTAATAGAACTTTAGTGCTTAAGTTAATAGCACATTGATTGGTTCTAGGGGACTGATTGTGTATTGTGTATCTTATTATAGATCGACGAGCACACTCTCAAGCCCCCACTACCACTTCACCGAGACACCAAGGCAAGTTTTCAAACCCTACATCTTATAGAGATGCTGTTGTGATTTAATGTTGTGCTTGTGATATATTCTGCTTTAATGCTGTGAAAAGAATTATAAACTGATTACGCTTTTGATAAAAAGCTTTGTGAGATATAAGGTTTATATGATAAGTAAATACTAGATATAAACTGAGGTTTTTAAAGGCTCTAACGGTAGAACACTCGTACGATGATTTTAAAACATTAGACCGGGAGTCCAATTTATTATTTTGTCTTGATTATATTGTCAAAAGTTGGAGGGTTCCAGGGACAGCTATATTTTAAAATATTGATTAAATATTCCAATATATATATTATTGGATATTTAATGTAAGATATTTAAATAATATTAGTATAAATATTATTTGAATATTTATTTAATTAAGTGAATATTATTTTGGATATTCACCTAAGTGGAATTTTATTGAATAATAATTCAATAATTATTATTTGAATATTTATTAAATATTCCAAATATGATTTAAAAATCATAGAACCTTATTTACATATTACGTAAGGTTCTAATAGTTATTTAAAATATTTTCTGATTTCAAGAATATTTATTTGAGTATAGTAGGGGTTCCCAACTACTTTAATTATTTGTCTCAATTGATGACTATGGTTTTGAACTTATCAAAAATTGGGAATCCATTCCAGGAAGTGAACATATGATTTCACTTGCCTCTTTCATTAAAAGTGAGTATATTTTGGGTTCTGAATTATCAGAACTAAAGATGTTTTACAAAAACTCCCAGGTCATGATTTCCAAAATACTTGGTAAACGTTTGTTGTTTCGTTGACTGATGTCAACTCACATTGTGACTAACTCCTTTCAAATATTCTGGAGTAAGAAAATCTGAACTGTTGCAAAGTTTTGACAAGTATTCTGTACTTGGGGAATCATGATTAAATTCTGATTCCCGTTTCATTGATTTTTCATCCGGGACTAGGAGGAAACGTGTAAGAGGCTGTGGGACAGTCCATTAAATTATATAGCGTAAGAGGCTGCGGGGCAGTCCAGCAACTATCTCGCATAGGAGTTTGTGGGACAGTCCAGCAGATACAAAGCCCGTATGCGGCTGGGGTGATAATCGTGTTAAGATATCGTCCATCTACTAGTAGAAAAGTGTGTGTTCGATACAATGACTGATCATCGTGTATCGTGGCGTGCTCCAGAAGGTCCCTTCCCTCCAATTGGAGTTGTGCTGCACATTGTAACGCAAGCCTAGGTGTTGAGTTATCGATGGTGTGACAGTGATTGAACAATGATGTTCCTCGTACAGTAGTTGAACTGTATAGTATGATTTGACAAAAAGAATATTTAAATATACCATTCGGTATACGAATGAAGTTTTAAAAGTTTTAAATTATGATATAAGCTTACATATATGATTATATTGCTTTATATTATTGCTGGGCTTAGTGCTCACTCTTGTTTTCTTTTATATATATCACAACACAACAGCTAGAGTAGATAGCCAGGATTCGCCATACCGCTCGGAAGCGCATCTGGGCCGCGCAGACCACCCATAGGATGGCAGTTGCAGCACCTCAGGTAGAAGTACTGAGTTGGTTCGGAGTGCAACTCTTGTTGCTCCGGTTTATTTATAAGTATCACTTATGTATATTAATGAACAAGAACAAACATTTGCGCTGTCTTTCTGGTTTCAAGTAGAAATCATACTGGCAGTAGGTTTCAAGCATTTTACTTTTGGGTTGTAATAACTTTAACTTATGGATCATATGACTACTGCTTTTGCAATTTTGTTTCTGAGACATAACTGGCGTGAGTATATTGATGGTGGGGTCACCATGTGTGTTGATTTATTTTATTATGATTCAAGTATCAAGTGTTTGTATGGAATAAGTAACGTGACAACCTGGATCTCCAACCCAGGATCTGGGGGTGTTACACTTACTGTCATCGTTAAGTACCTTAATGACATTATCTTTTAAAACTCTTGACAGAATGTTATTCACTGTTGTCAAGAAACGAACTGTCATGAAATCCTGTGACAGTTACCTTTCTTGATGACAGTGACTTTTGCGGAAAACAATAACTGTCAAGGACTTTAACAGAACTTTTCATTAATTTACTTAACTCAAGAATTACCATTCACACATATTTAATCCAATTGATAGTTTGTATACATGCACAATAAGGTAAGCATTCAATAAACACAGATACATACCATACTAGCAAGAAACATTAAGAGAGTAGAGCAAGTTTTATTAATAAAATCATATTAACACTTGAAAATTACAAATCATGATTTCGTGATTTTATCAACTAGCCCTAAAAGTTCTGAACGAGTTTCTTCTTTAGTTCTTCCTTCCTGCTTGAGGAGCACTTGAAGTTCTTTCTCTTGAACTTGCCACTTTGCCTCTTCAAAAGCCTTGGCAACAACTTCTTTCTTTCGAGGATGTCATCCAATTGATCAAACAGTGTTTCCACAATTTCTTTGTGTGGAGAATCACACTGAATCTTGGGTATGTACTCGATTCCTACTTTATTTTCCATTTTACCTTTTTCTGATTGTGAAAAACTAATATGACCTAGTGTTCATTTTATAGGCATATTAGGTAAATAGTAAGGTAAATAGTCAATAGTTTGGAATACCCATACAACTACCACAGATAACAACTAAGAGTCATGTCCTCCACTAATCCAACAATTAACACACATACAGCCAATCAATGCAAATAATTTGACCAATTTCTCAAACTTTGAGGTTATTCAAGTTAATGACACACAAAGTCTAACTCACAACTATACGACTAGCACATATTTCAAGTTTAGCAAAGTCATAGCAAACATGCTGTATAAAATAAATAGAGACTGTGTGGACAGTAACTTCTCATGACAGTGACTTAAAAGCTATTATCACAAGCTGCATTCAGAGTTTGAAAATGTAAATACCAGTAAGTTAACGTACCAGATTAAGCATTCACAATTCACTTACCAACCTATTAAAGGTGGCTTCATCCAGTGGTTTAGTAAAGATGTCTGCAAGTTGCTTTTCTGTTGGGACATAGATCAGCTTCACAGTTCCTCTTTCAACATGCTCTCTTATGAAATGATGTCTGATATCAATGTGTTTTGTCCTAGAGTGTTGAACAGGATTATCTGAGATAGCTATGGTACTAGTGTTGTCATAGTAGATAGGAATATTGTTCAACACTAGACCATAATCCAAAAGCTGACTCTTCATCCACAGAATTTGTGCATAACAACTTCCAGCTGCAATATATTCAGCTTCTGCAGTTGATGTAGAGACTGAATGTTGCTTCTTGCTAAACCATGACACCAATCTTCCACCAAGAAATTGACAGCTACCTGTTGTGCTTTTTCTGTCAATTCTACATCCAGCATAATCTGAGTCTGAGTACCCAACTAGCTCAAATCCAGTATTTTTAGGGTACCAAAGGCCTAGATTAGGAGTGCCCTTTAGATACCTAAAAATCCTCTTGATAGCAACTAAGTGTGACTCTTTTGAATCAGCTTGAAATCTTGCACGGAGACATGTCGCAAACATTATGTCAGGTCTGCTTGCAGTTAAATAGAGGAAAGATCCTACCATGCCTCTGTAAGTACTAGAGTCCACTTTCTTTCCCTTGGGGTCAAGATCCAGATTAGTTGATGTAGAGATGGGAGTCTTGGCAGGTGATGAATCTTCTAAGTTGAACTTTTTGAGAAGTTCTTTGACATATTTGGCTTGACATATGAAGATTCCATCACTTTGTTGAAGAACTTGTAGACCAAGGAAGAATGACAGTTCTCCCATCATGTTGATCTCATACTTGTTTCTCATTAGAGATGAAAACTTTTCACACAGCTTCTCATTTGAGGAACCAAAAATAATATCATCAATATAGATTTGTACCATAATGATGTCCTTGCCATGATGCTTGTAGAACAGAGTTTTATCTACTACATCTCTTGTAAACTGATTTTCCAGAAGAAAGGTGGAGAGTGTATCATACCAAGCTCTAGGAGATTGTTTCAATCCATAAAGTGCTTTGAACAATTTGTAAACAAAGTTATACATCTCAGCATCCTCAAATCCAGGTGGCTGTTCAACATACACCTCTACCTCCAACTCTCCATTTAGAAAGGCACTCTTGACATCCATTTGGAACACCTTGAAGTTACAGTGTGCAGCAAAGGCTAGAAAGATCCTTATAGTTTCAAGTCTGGCAACAGGTGCAAAAGTCTCATCATAATCTATTCTTTCATGTTGATAGTAACATTTTGCAACTAGCCTTGCTTTGTTCCTTGTCACCATTCCACTTTCATCCAATTTGTTTCTGAATACCCACTTTGTCTCAATAATGATTTTCCTTTGGGTCTTAGAACCAGCTTCCATACATTGTTTCTTTCAAACTGGTTGAGTTCTTCTTGCATAGCAATCACCCAATCAGAATCCAACAATGCTTCATCAATTGTCTTTGGTTCAATTTGAGACAGAAAACATGAGAACATGTTGTCAGCAGAAACATTGTTCCGTGTCCTTACCCCAGAGGAAGGATTACCAATGATTAGATCATTAGTGTGATCTTTGTTCCATTTTGTGGCTCTGGGCAAGCTTCTTTGTTGATCTGGTGGATTAGCTCCAGTTTGAGGAGATGAATCTTCACCAGTGCAGTTGTCTCCACCATGCTCTTCATTATCTCCAGAATCACCATCAATTTGAGGATTGGATGTGATGGTTTGTGACTGAGCTGGAGTTTGATCAACATCATTAACATTGACATCATCTTTCTCAATATCAATAGTTTGAGTAAGACTGGGTTCTTCATCAACAATTTCTTCTTCTTCCAAGTATCCTTGATTTTCAAATCTAAGGGTCTGCATTTGACCATCTTCATGTATCCCTGGAAACTTGGTTTCATCAAATGTGACATTCACACTTTCTTCAATTGTTCTGTGTTCTATGACATAGACTCTGTAAGCAGTCCTTTCTAATCCATATCCCATGAAAATGCCTTCAAGAGCTTTGGTATCAAACTTTCCTTTCTTTTCATGGTTGTCTTTCATCTTGAAACACTTACTTCCAAATACATGAAAATATTTGACAATAGGTTTCTTCTCAGTCAATAGATGGTAAGGAGTGCTTCCATGAGTCTTGTTGATTATGATTCTGTTCTGTGTGTAGCAAGCTGTGTTAATAGCCTCTACCCAGAAGTATGTTGGTAATTTTGCATCATGCAACATAGTTCTAGCAGCTTCAATGAGTGTCCTGTTCTTCCTTTCCACAACTCCATTTTGCTGTGGTGTTCTTGTAGCACAGAATTGTTGAACAATGCCTTCATCCTTGCAGAAGTTCCCAAGTAAGGCATTTCTGAACTCAGTACCATTATCACTTCTCAAAATCTGGACTTTGACATTTGGAGTTCTGTCAAGAACCCTTATGTGATCAATGATTAACTGAGCAACTTCATCTTTTGACTCTAGAAACTTCACCCAAGTGTACCTAGAGTAATCATCCACCATTACTAATGCATACCTTTTCTTGGCTAGGGATGGAACATTGACTGGGCCAAAGAGGTCCATATGAATTAGCTTGAGTGGTTCAGTGTTGGTGTTAACTTGCTTCGACTTGTGCACAGATCTTCTCAGTTTTCCCATTTGACAATCCTCACACAGTCCTTCTTGGCAGAATTCCTGTTGAGGTAGTCCTCTCACCAGTTCCTTCTTCATCAGCATATTCATTGTCTTGAAGTTGAGATGGGATAGTTTCATGTGCCAAAGCATTCTATCACCAACAGTGGCTTTACTATAAAAGCAGTAAATTTTATCCTTCTTTGTTGAGCTTAGGTCTGCAACAAATAGGCATCCTTTCCTTACTCCCTTAAGAGAAAGGCTTCTGTCCTTCTTGTGATAGATATTACACACCATCATATCAAAGTCAACCTTGAATCCTCTGTCACTGAATTGGCTGACACTCAGAAGGTTGTGCATTAATCCATCAACAAGGGCAATATCATTTATGACAACATTCCCAAATTCCAAACAGCCATATCCCACTGTATAGCCTTTGTTGTTGTCTCCAAAGGTTATGATTGGGCCAACTTTCTCCACAAAATGTGATAGCAGGGCTTTATCACCAGTCATGTGTCTTGAGCAACCACTGTCAATGATCCACACAACCTGCTTCTTTTTCTTGCCCTGCAAAACAAATTGTTTTTAGGTTGCATTTGGTACCCAATCCTTGTTGGGTCCTGCAGACTTAGTAACACCTGAGTTTCCTTCATTTTCAACATCAATATAATCATCAGAAAATTTTTGTTCGACTTCTTTTGCCACCCACTTGGGTTTAGAATAAGACCTGGTCTTTTTCTTAGTGGGAGTTGCCTTTTTACTGTCACCAGTAGGCTCAGAAGTCTCACCAGAATTCATGTAGGAGCATTTCTCAGTTGACAGAATAGGCAAATTGAAGCATGTACTCATAGCAGTAATTTTACAGGGCATGCAGTCAGTGTTGTTACAGACATCCATGGATCTATGTATAACGGGGGTTCTGTGTAAGTTACCTTTGACCTCAATCACATTGACTTTAGACTCAGTTGGTTTCTTACAAACATTTGTTAGATGATGTTTGGAGCCACAGTTATTACATAGTTTCCTGGGTGCATTCTTGACATAAGCATATCCATTACCCTTGTTAATTCCTAGTTTGCCATTCCTGTTCTTAGACTTGAAAGCCTATTTGTTGACAACATGTCCTGAAGTTGCTATCGAGTCTTTCTTGACAATACCTTTTACATCCACTATCTTGACAGCAGGTTTCGAGGTTACTGTCTTAGATACTCTTTTGACAGCATCTTTAGAAGATTCTGCCTTGTCATTGCTGACAACATCTTCAGAACATTTTGTCAGATTGTTAGGCAAAGTTACTGTCTTGGGGATAGTGACAATATCTTTTCCTTCAACAGTTGTGCTGTCAACACCTTCATCCTCATCAAGTAACTGTTGTTTGATGAACATAGCTTCCTCATCAAAACAACTTCAGCAATCTTGAATTTTGGTGCATGAACCTTTTTGAGGATTTGGGGTTTGACAGCAACAACAGTTGAACAATCAAGAATCATAGATTCCTTTCCAGATCTTTTTCCATAATCAAAACCTACTCCTACCTTCTGATTCTCAGTGTTCTTTTCATTAAGGTCCTGAAGCAACCTAGAAGAGTTTCTGTATGCTTTGAGCTTAAATTCATTCTCAGTGATTTCCTTTCTAAAAAACTCTTCTATCTCCTTAGCACATACTAGATCATTTTTAAGTCTTGCATTTTCCTGTGCTAAGGAGTCCAAAGGACTGGTCTTAAGTAAAAGCAAATCATTTTCAGAACTGAGTGTTTCATTTAACTTAGTTAACCTAGCTATTTCTTCATCAGCAACGGTTAAACTAGTATGGATATTGAACATTTTTGCACTCAATTCCTCAAGAGTTTGCTTATATTCAGTGTTAGACATATCAAGCAAGACAAGTGAAGGTACCTGAGTTGAAGGGCTTGATGATTCATCATCAGATTTAGCCATGAGGGCTAAGTTCACATATTCTTCTTCCTCTTCCTCATCAGACTCATCCCAACATCTACCTTCAGCCACATAGGCACTTCTTTGTCCTCTTTTGTACTGTCCACTTGACCCTCTGTCCATTTTCTGATTTTGCTTTGGCCTTCTACATTCAGTAGCAAAATGACCAAGCTCATTGCAGTTGTAGCATCTGAATTTAGACCTATCCACCATTCCAGTTTTGTATCCTCCTCTTGTAGCATTGCCAGCAGTCTTGGAAGAATTCCCTTTGCTGAACCTTGATGTTTGACCCTGAGGCTTATATGGCTTGTTTCTTCTGAATCTTATATTTTTAAATTTCTTTGCCATATAAGCCATGGTTGGATTATCCATCTTTTCCATCTCCTATATTTGATAGAAGTCCTCATCTTCAACATCATCCAGTTGCAACACTATTTTCTCCTCATCATCCACCACCTCTTCAATCTTTAAGGAAGACACTTGAGTTGGTTGAATGATTTGTACTGCTTCACTTGGCAGAGTAATCTTTGGCTCATGAGCTACAAGGGCACCAGACATATTGGCCATCTTTCCTTTCAATCCACTTTGTATGGCTCTCTTCTGAAAGAGTTCTAGCTCATATGACTTAAGCACACCATACAGTGTTTCAAGAGAAACACTTTTCAGATCTCTTCCTTCTCTGATTGCAGTAACTCTGTGCTCAAGATGCTCAGGAAGAGTGAGTAAGAACTTAACGTTGAGTTCCTTCTTCTCATAGAACTTGCCATGAATCTGGAGTTCATTGATAAGTTTACTAAATCTTTCAAACATTGGAGTTAGTTCTTCACTAGGTTTTGCCATGAAGGCTTCATACTGTGAAACAAGAATATGTCTTTGGTTCTCTCTGACCTCTTCACTTCCTTCGCATAGCAGCTCAATTTTGTTCCAAATTTCCTTGGCTGATGAGCATCCAATGATATTCCCACATGTTAGGTCCAAAGTATCGTAGAAGGGGGGGGGGGGGGGGTTGAATACGATACTCACAAATTATTCAATTTCGTTCGCGGATTAATCATTCAGTTCTATAACAAAATCAAATACACCAAATCAAACCAAGAGTCGGGGAATATATCGTTTTATAAATATAAACCTCGAGGGGTGCTACAATTTCTAATCCGTAGATTAGCTTCAATGAGTTTAAGGTTACACAAATTCAATACAATGATAAGATTCTGGGCAATATAAATTTCTCTGATAATTCTCTCTGGCTCAAACTCTCTCCTCGTAAATTCTTCTGTGTTCTGCCTTAACTGAAGAAGACACTTCTTCAAATCTCTATATTAATTGCAGACTTGTTTTGAAAACTATCGAACCAAGTTTGAACAAGCAATCCTGGCCGTCCATCTTCAAAATCAACCTGACAAACAAATACTTTTCACCTGCTCCCAAATTTAAAAACCATCGAAAGTAATAAAGAATTTTACCATTCGATAGTTTTTAAATAAAAACTATCGAAAAGTAAATTACTTTATTCTTGTTTTCAAATGGTTTTCTTAAATCACATTCGATGGTTTTCTAAAATAGAAAAACTATCGAATTCTTTTCTTGTCCTTGATCTTTTTAGAAAACCTTCTGAGCTCCAGGGTGTTTAAGTTTTAGACTGTATCAATTTCTTCTGAGACGATAAAACAACTTGATCTTTCTAAGTGCCGTCAACTGGTGCAACTGGTCTGGTTCACAGATGAATAGCACTTGATCAATTCTTCTATGTCTTCAATTCAATGCTGCTGATAAGTCCTTTGTCGATCTGGTTGCTTCAAATAAATCACTGGAATCCTGTGGTACTAACCCTAAATCATTCACATACTTCTGTAGTCTTGAAACTCTTGTTTCTTTTGCTGTCACTGAGGCTTGAACCTTTTCATGAACTTCTTTCCGTGACCTGTTTACGGACTTCAAGAATACATACCATATTTTGATTTTTTGAGTTTACCTTTTCTTCTTTGATTCTGGATTCCTGCGCTTCTGTTAATATTATTGTATGTCTTGTCCTTTGTTGAGTTGTAGTTATCTCTTTTACATCTTATGTTACATTATGCTTTACAATCTCCCCCTATTTGATTGGATAGAGTTTGACGAGCAAATACTTCGAGGATAACTCAACTAACTAAGGAAACATGAAACTAATTAAAGTAAGACAGCTTAATAATATTAAATGCATTCTGGATCAGATACATATACATTTCCAGATTTCATAATTCAAAAAACAATAAAATTTTATACATAGAAGTTGCTCCTCTAGACTGAGATGATAGTTCTTTTGTTCTTTGCTTCTGTTCTTCAGTCCATCTCAATCTCACCTTCTTCAATCATTGGATTGGAGTTAGCAGCTTGATAATCAATCACGGAAGGATAGTGCAGTGGTTCTCCAGCTTTAAGGATTGCTTCTTTGATATGTCTTCCAATGTACTCAACCTCTTGTCCCACTCCAGCCCACAACCATGCAATGTTAACATCTTTCTGGTTTAGCTTTGGCATGTTTGGTAGTCTGGGATGCAATTCCAATCCTCTCTCCACTCTCTTCCTATAGTAAGGAACATTCTCCATTAGAAATCTTCGTAGAGTGTCGGCTGCTTTGTCCTTCTCTGTTGATGTGAATCCAGTAGATCTAAGATACTTCTCCACTGATATAAGATAGTTGCTTGGATACTCTTTCAGCTTGTCCTCAGTCAAATAGCAGATTCTGAACAAGTCATTCGTCATGAATCTAACCATTGGAGGATTATCAGTAATCTCTGGACTGACTTTCATCAAGATCTCTTTGACATGCTCATGAAGCAGTTCATTTAGCCTTGTAGTCCTTTGTATCTTGACGAGCATCACCTGCAGTTCCGTGTATGTTCTCTGTTCGAAAAACTTAGTAGAAATCACAAATGTACCTTTCTCAAGAAAATTGATCAATATGTTCCAGGCACCATTTGCTTTCACTCTGTTGGGATTTATGGGTGATAGCATAGGAACAACTTAACTTTGTATATACTTAATTTTTTAATTAAGTAGAACATACTGTCACAGCCAAAGTATGTTCTTGTAATCAGTATGCAATGTTATTTTAATTGTGTAATTTGGAAGAAGTTCACCTTCTGTGTTCAAGCCTCAAAGAATGCATATTAGATGACAGCATGAATAAAGGTTACTGTCATAAGCATTGACAGTAAGATTACAAGAAGACAGAATGTTGCAAGTCAAGACAGCATATTCACTCTGACAGCAACATTGGCGGAAGACTACGCGACAGCAACTTTAGCCCTCGACAGCAAGTTTGGAAACCTCGACAGCACACTATGCGGGGAACTCTTACTGTCACCAAAAGCACATTCCTGTGACAGCAAGCTTTGCGGCAAAAGTAACTGTCTCGAGAAAGATCCTTGTTCTAAGTATCTTTCTCAGTCAAATCCCGTGACAATTTCAATGTTCAAGAAACAGGCGTGTTGCAGTATCCCTAAGCTGCACCAAGTCTGCAAGACTACGACAGAAGCTTCAAGCACTGCAAACAAAAGCGAATCAATTCAAGAGCAAGGTCAAGTCTCTATTTGCTGAATTGTTTTAGCTAGAAATAGAATGAATCTAGATTGCTTTCTTTGTAACGTATATCTGACATTGTTAGCAATTTAGGAAAGTCACATGGGTAGACACTTTGTAAGAAGCTGCCACTTGATAATGACAGCAGCTTCACAGACCCGTGTTGATAGTGATAGGATTAGTCTTATACTTAGACTATCAATTCATTCTAGGAATTGTAAAAAGAAAGACAAGCAAGTGTCTTGAAGAAAAACTGAAGCTCAAGAATTCTCTCTTGAGGTTGTAGCAACACTTTGCAAAATAAATAAAACATTTATTTTGTGAATCCTGTCTTCTCGATTATACTGTTTGTGAATGCATACATATTATTGATAACATTAAATCTTAGTTTTGGTTGTTGAAACTGAGATTGAATTTTATCAGTATTGCATTCATCCCCCCCCCTTCTGCAATACACGAGGACCAACACACTCCAGCTTTCAGAAAGATCACAGAATTTCTCAGTGCAGTGAAGTAAGTCTGATCTTCAGGATTTGCACTTCTGATGTCCTGAATGATAACTTCCACCTCCGCATTGTCGTTGACTTCTAATCCGTCTTCAACTCCACAAAAGGTTTTATAAGCCATCTCCTAGTCAATCCCTTGCTTCTTTGCTAAATCCATCATTTTCTTCTTCCTCACTTCAGCATACACCTTGAATCTTTTCAGCTTCTCACTCCTTAGAACTGCTTGGTGTCTTTGCTTTTCAGTTTGCCTGGCATCTCTTTCAGCTCTTTCAGCTTTTACTATCTCCAAGGCAGCTTCTTCTTCCAATAACAGAGAATTTGCTTCTTCTTCCATATCATCATCCAAGATAGGATGTTCTATTGGCTCTGGATAATATGGCTCATGCTCTTCTTGTAGTGGTTGCTCATGCATGATTTCAAATTCCTCATCACTCTCCTCTTCTTGCACCATGTTCTCAATCCAGTACTGTCTAACTGAAATAGTTTCATTGGTTTCCCATCTTCCCCATCCATTTGCCTCCCATTATCCAACTTTCTCCCCCTTAGTTGAGGAATCCTCGATGAAGTTATACTAAGCATAAAAGTTCGTAGCAGAATCAGGTTGTTGATTTGATGGTCTGGGTTGTTGGTTCCTCAACATATTCCATATAGACTGTATGCCATCACTTTGGTTCTCCATGAACTCAGTCATCTCCTTATTCATTTCATGCACAGAAGCTAGCTTCAGGTCAATGTCATCCAATCTCAACTTGGTAGTCTTCTCAATTCTATCCAATCTCTGGTTCAGCTTAGGCTCCACTCTTGAGAGGGTGTTCATTGCATCTTTTACCCTAGCCGGATAACCAGAACGTCTTCTCTCAAAGCTTCTTGACCTTGTTGCAGAGCATTCACCTCATTCATGAATCCATCCTTCAGCTCTTTGACATCAATCCTCAAGTCGACTAGTTCCTCCATTCCTTCCTTCTTCAAGGAGTCCACTTCTTGCTTAGTACCTGTTATAGTGCCAGATGCACTGCCTAAGACCCGGTAAGTTCTTCTAGAATCAGCCGCCGCCAAGTCAACCTTCTCTTGAATAGACATTAAAGAAGCATTGGCTTGATCAGAGGAGATCCCTTGGTCAAAAGAAGGTCTCAGTGGAACCTTGAATAGTGGATTGCCTTGCTTATCATGAACCGTCACTCCTTGAGTATGGATTGAACATGTATTTCTCTTTCAATAGGTAATAGCAGATCATCAATATTTGGTAGGGTTCGGGTGTCACTCCTCACATTTGTCTCTGGGTGTGCACTCAACATTTCGGTTGGTGTTTCACTCATTTTTCCTTTCCCACTCAGGACAGGTGTATGTGTTTGTGTGTCACTCAATCCCTTGTTGCTCTTTGTACCTGCATTAGAAAACACTGTAGCCATCCTTAAGGAGGTCACCGGTGGTTCAATGGGGCTTCGCAAGTCCCCGTCCTTGGTTAAACCAAGTTGCTGATCATCCGTAGATTATGTATCCTTAGAAGGATCTAGAGTTTGAATCTCTAGGAGGCTAGAATCAGGCTCTATTAACAGCAGAGATCCTGAAACTCCCTCTAAAATCTGTGAAGACTTTTCCTCAGTTAACTCCTCAATTGAAATTGATTCATTGTCACCGAGTTTCCGATCCGTACCTACGTCAGGCCCTTTACCCGCAGGATCCAGATATGTTCCATCTGGGGAGCTAGGCAATGACCCTTTAGATTTTGCATTTGGGTCAGAGCCTTCTCTCGACGTCTTTGAAGACACTTGGTTCTTAGAACCTTCAACCAGTGAACCTGACCGTAATATGGTCGGAACACCAGTTGCTTCCGTCAATTCCTCCTTGCTTGATTTTTTTTTTTTTTTTGCCGAGCTGCTTGATTGAGCTATAGGTTCATATATAGCTTTGGTTAGTGTAGCCCAATCAGCATCAGAAAAATCTGTGAAGGGCTCTTTGGATGATTGAAATGAAGTTTCAACAGTTGCCTCGGTTTCTATTCTTCTCCTTTTAGAGGAAGGCAGAGCTGCTGTTGAAGGGTGTATCTCCTTATGTGGTGCTGCTATGGCACTATCTCCCTCTACACTCATGGATGTCTGTATGATGGGTATAGTAGGGGAAGAAGGTTCGTTTATGTTTTCATTTGGCTCTTCCAAAGGCTCTGTGACCGTGGTTAGAGATTGTGGGTTTGCAATCTCATGGTCAGAAATGGCCGCTGAGGGCTCTGGATCTACATCCATTTGTTGTGGTTCAGGAGCCAGTTCAGGTTGAGGGATATTACCTTCGTTTACCTGTTCCCCTGGGGGTAGAAGTGGTAGGGGCACCGTTCTTAGATATTCAGTTAGAACATTGGGTACCCCTGGAAGATGATTCTTTCTTATCAGAGCGGTTATTGCATTGCTCTTCATCCTCATGCACTCCATTGTCTCTTCGCCTTCAAATGTCTCCCATTCATCACCTGTTAACACATCATTTAGAATTAACTTTAGGAACCTAGGATAGAAACAAAGCACATCATCCATGCCTGTTCTTTCATCCAGTAGTCCCATGCATAGAATGACTTGATCAATCACTAATCTTCCTATGTTTATATGCCTATTGTTAGCAATGGCAAACCCTATCTTCTGAAGAAATAAGGGAATACCATGCAGATTTGTCAGCTTTGCAGTAAAAACATGGATAAGAGTGTGAAAGAATAAATTCCACGGCTTTGTCAAGTAATGCTTAAGGAACTCTCCCACAAGGAAGTTTGGTTGTTGACTTCTTATGAGAGTGAAGAAAGCATGTATCTCCTCAGTCGTGGGATCCGGAACATGGTTTTCTGTTGGAAAATGTAAAACCCTATTAAAGTCATGTTCCGTCACCCTTATTGTTCTGCCCCCTGGCACAACAAAACTAAAGGATCTCACATTGTTCTCGGATGTGTACAACGCAGTCAATTGATCGATACAAAGGACCACGGGAGTACTTAAAGAATATGCCACTAATGAACGTGTGTTCAGAAATTCTGCCCATGCACGAAATTGTAAATTCGTAATGGATTGCAAATCCTGAAACGAGACATGATAAGTCTTGGTTACGATAAATTCTCCGGCCATTTTAATTCAAATTTCCAGAAAATTAAACTTAAACCAAAACTAAAATTTTAAATTAATTATTTCTAATTAATCAAAATAAAAACAAAATAACCCCATTTTTTAAAAAAAATATAAAACACAACCTCGAATCACTATTATCAAGAACCCTAATTATGTAACTCCAAATAATCACAATTATCCAAAGAAATCAATTGACAAACACTTAATTTCTAAAGAACAGTGGTGAAAATAGTTTTATAAGGTTCAAGTTCTTGAGTTCGATAGTTTCTTCCTTTCTGAAGTTTCAAAACAAAAAAGAAACAAAGATTCACGGTTAAAATCAATTAACAATGAAAGAACTGTAACTTTTCCAAGTTTTAATCGGTTAAAGTGAAGAAAATTGTATCGAAAGTGATGTTCTTAGTTGTATGTATTCTTGTAAGCATAAAACAAAGTGATGTTCTTAGTTGTATGTATTCTTTTTGAATTGACAGGGCAATTTTAGTCATTTAAGTGTTCGATAGTTTCTTATTTGAACTGTCGATGGATTTCCAGAGGGGCAAAAAAGTCAACATGACTTCAATAGTTTTTGAAAAACTATCGAAATATTTGAAGTTAAGAATTTAAATCGATTTTCTGGGAAAACTATCGAAAGTTCTCTTTGAAAGCTCAAAATCTATCGAGGTATTTTTTAGAAAAACTATCGAGAATTTAAATATTTCATTAGTTAAATTCCATTCGATAATTTTTCAATTGAATTTCAAAATCTATCGAGAATTGTTTTCGATAGTTTTCTTTTCCTATTCCAAAAACTATCTAAAATTGCTTTCGATAGATTTCTTCTAGTACTTGAAAAACTATCGAATTTCCTAAATTCGATATTTTTTTTGCTTATGTCCAATTTCTAAAACCTGTTCTTGTTTTAAAAATCATAATTTTTTGTATTTATGTGAACTTTTAATTTGAATAAACTTTTTCAAATTTACCAAAATTAATTGTTAACAGAAAATTCACAATTTTCTTAGAATAAAATCGACTAAATATCATTGAATGATATTAACCAATTAAAATCCAATAAATTATGATGCATTAATCTACAATGTTTAAAACACGGTAAATTAATTCAAATTAAATAGATGCTTAAATATTTAGAACAAATATTAGCACCTAAATAATTTTTAGAATTAATAACCAATTAAATGCCAGAAGATATATCATCCATAATTATGACATTAAAATAGTACAATAATCCTAACTACGAGAATTGCTCCTGAAAATAAATTCACGAGTCCTAAGGATATAGAAATTCTTAAACTCGTGTATTCACTAGGACTATCTTGCAATTACTTACTTCTAATCAAATCAATTAGAAAGATTTAACATCCCAAGTTTACCAACCAGCTTAGAAAAAGTGGATTCATCAAGTGGTTTAGTAAAGATGTCTGCAATTTGTTCCTCTGTGGGTACAAAGTGTAACTCCACAGTTCTATTCATGACATGCTCTCGGATAAAATGATACCTGATGTCGATGTGCTTCATCCTCGAGTGTTGCACTGGGTTGTTGGAGATTGCTATGGCACTTGTGTTGTCGCAAAATATTGGAATCTTTGTCAACAAAAGCCCATAGTCACGGAGTTGGTTTCTCATCCACAAGATCTGAGCACAGCAGCTACCAACAGCAATGTATTCAGCCTCAGCTGTTAATGTGGACACTGAATGTTGCTTCTTGCTATACCAGGAAACTAACCTTCTTCCAAGAAACTGACAGCTTCCTGAAGTACTCTTCCGATCAATCTTACAACCTGCAAAATCTGAGTTTGTGTATCCAATAAGATCAAATCCTGTATCTTTAGGGTACCAAATTCCAAGGTTTGGGGTCCCCTTAAGATATCTAAATATTCGTTTAACAGCTATTAGATGAGATTCTTTAGGATCAGACTGAAACCTAGCACACAAGCATGTTGCAAACATAATATCTGGTCTACTTTCAGTGAGATAAAGTAATGAGCCTATCATACCTCTGTAGCCTGTGATGTCAACCTTCTTACCAGTTTCATCTTTATCAAGCTTAGTGGCAGTTGACATAGGAGTCTTTGTTGTAGATGAGTCTTCCATTTGATACTTCTTCAGAAGATCTTTGATGTACTTGGACTGACAAATGAATATACCATCTTGCCTTTGATACACTTGCAGTCCAAGAAAGAATGACAATTCACCCATCATGCTCATTTCATATCGACTCTGCATTAACTTAGCAAATCTCTTGCATAGATCATCATTAGTAGAACCAAATATTATGTCATCAACATATACTTGCACCAATATCAAATCATTTTTATGCTTTTTGTAACAGAGAGTTTTGTCTACAACACCTCTTGTAAAATCATTTTCAAGTAAGAATTCAGAGAGAGTGTCATACCATGTCCTTGGAGCTTGTTTGAGTCCATAGAGAGCTTTGAATAGAAAGTACACAAAGTCTGCCAGTTTTGAATCCTCAAAACCTGGAGGTTGTTCCACATACACTTCTTCTTCTAACTCCCCGTTCAGAAAAGCACTCTTCACATCCATTTGATATACCTTGTTATTGGAATGTGCTGCGAATGCCAGAAACATTCTGATGGCCTCAAGTCTTGCTACTGGTGCATAGGTTTCATCATAATCTATACCATCTTCTTGAGAGTAACCTTTAGCAACCAGTCTGGCTTTGTTTCTCGTTACAATGCCATCTTCATCCAGCTTATTTCTGAATACCCATCTTGTTCCAATAACAGATTTCCATTTAGGCCTGGGTACGAGCTTCCAAACTTTCTGCCTTTCAAACTGATTGAGTTCCTCTTGCATTGCAATCACCCAATCTGGATCATCTAGGGCATCTTCAACTTTCTTAGGTTCTGTTTCTGAAAGAAACCCAGAATAGTGACATTCATTTTGTGATGTCCTCCTAGTTCTCACTCCTGTGTCCGGATCACCAATGATCAAGTGAAAGGGATGATCTCTATTTCATACCCTTTGTCTTGGCAGATGCGATCTTGATGATTCTCCTTGTTCTAGATGTTGTGGAGTGTGACTAGTTGATCCTTCTCCTGCTCCCCCTGAGTTGTTGACGGTATGATCTGTTGACCCTGTTGATTGACTAGTTGATCCAGTAGTAGTTTGAGTATGTCCACCACTATCACCACTTGGTCCAGAATCATTATCATTATCATTATTATTAATAACTGTAACAACTTCAGGTTCTTCTTCATTGTTAGAGAGATCTCCTGATAGATTTTCAAATACCAAGGATTTAGAGTTCTCTCTAGTTTGCAGGCATGGTCTTTTGGTGTCGTCAAATGTTACATTAAAGCTTTCCAACACCTTCTTATCTTCAATCACATATACCCTGTCAGCCTTAGATTCCAGAGAATAGCCCAAAAAAATGCCTTCATCTGCTTTGGCATCAAACTTGCCTAGATGTTCTCCATCTTTAAGTACAAAGCATTTTGCACCAAACACATGAAAGTACTTCAGTGTTGGTTTCTTTTTGGCCATTAACTCATACGGAGTCTTTTCATGATCTTTGTTGATCAAGGTTCGATTCTGAGTGTAGCAAGCTGTATTCACTGCTTCAGCCCAAAAGTAAGTGGGAAGTTTTGATTCACTCAACATGGTCCTTGCTGCTTCAACCAAGGTCCTGTTCTTCCTTTCCACTACTCCATTCTGTTGAGGAGTTCTTGGTGCTGAAAACTGTCTTGATATTCCTTTCTCTGAGCAGAAATCATTAAGAACTGCATTCTTGAATTCAGTTCCATTGTCTGATCTGATTGTCCGCACAGGAAGCTTAGCTTCCACTTCTATCTTCTTGATGTGATCAATGATTAGTTGTGTTGCTTCATCCTTTTACTGTAAGAACAACACCCACGTGTACTTGGAGTAGTCATCCACCATCACCAATGCATATCTTTTTCTTGAAAGTGACATAACATTGACTAGACCAAATAAATCCATATGAATCAGTTGTAATGGTTCATCAATGCTTGTCATTCCTTTGCTTCTATGTGATGCTTTCTTCGACTTCCCTTTTTCACATGCTTCACATAGTCCCTCCTGATTGAATTCCATCAGGGGAAACTGTTAGATATAATTGCTGATGATTGTTTATCAGTGTTTAAGCAACAGGTACTCATCAGAGTTTACTAGAAGCCAGTCAGAGTTTGATAAAGTCTGACGGGGTAAGAGTTTGCTTAGCTGTCGGTGCAAAGACAATGAAGATTCTAGAAGCAATATATCTTGAAGATGGAAAGAAGCAAGATATATTGAGACAGATAAGGAAACGGAACAGAAGACAGAAGCAATCCTAATTTGATATAAATTGTATAGCTAATTTGTAGGAATATCAATTAGAGATTGATTCTATGTAGCTGTGTACTATATAAACACAGATAGGTTAACCCTAAAAGGGATGCGAATACTGAATACATTATTCTTGTAACCTAGCAGCTCTCTGTGATATTTTACATCACTGAGAGAAGAGTTATTTAATATAATTCAGTTTATTGTTCATAAACAGTGTTCTTGAATGTTCTTCTCATACATATATTGATTATATATTGTGTATTCGGCCTAACAATTGGTATCAGAGCCAAGGCTGTTTAATATATACAGTTTACTGATCTAAAACACAAGTATAATCATGACTGAAAACTCTCAGGAAGGTTCTATTGCTCAAAAGGGTCAATCTGCTTCTATAAGTCGATATGAATCAATCAGGGTTCCAATACTCAAACCAGTGGAATATCCAATATGGAAGGTTAAGATGACCATGTTTCTAGAAGCCACAGATCCAGAATACCTTGATAGAATCTATGATGGTCCTCATATGCCAACTAAATTGACTCCTGTAGTTGCTGGTCAAGAACAAAAGACTGTTCCGAAGGAAAAGAAAGATATGACTCCTGAAGACATCTCATCAATTTCAAAGGATGCAAAGGTTAGACATCTTCTACACAGTGCCTTAGATAATGTTATGTCTAACAGAGTTATTGGCTGCAAAACTGCCAAAGAAATTTGGGATGCTTTAGAAGTCAGGTGTCAAGGAACTACTGCTATAAAGAAGAACAGGAAGACTATTCTAACACAGGAGTATGAACACTTTGACTCTAGATCTGATGAAACTTTGACAGATACTTATGACAGATTTTGTAAACTGTTGAATGATTTGTCTCTGGTTGATAAAGAATATGAACTTGAAGAGTCAAATCTCAAGTTTCTTCTATCCCTACCTGAAAGATGGGATTTAAAGGCGACAACAATTCGAGACAATTATGATCTTGCAGAAACAGATCTTGATGAAATCTATGGATTGCTTAAAACTCATGAACTTGAGATAGAACAAAGAAACAAAAGATCTGGAAAGAAAACAAAATCTGTTGCTCTCAAAGTTGAAGAAAAACTCATGAAGAAAGAAATATCAAAGAAGAAAGCAAAAGGAAAGGCTTTGGTCATAAAATCTGATAGTGAGTCATCAAACTCTGATGATGATTCAAACACTGATGCTTCTTCTGAATCTGAGGATGATGAAGAACAAATGAAACAGATGGCTGCTTTGATGGTGAAGACCTTCAAAAAGATGGGTTTCAAGAACTTCAAGAAAGGAAAGAGATTCTCTAGGAGAGACTCAAACTCTGAGAGAAAGAATTTCAGAAAGTCTGAAGGAAGGGATACCAAGTCTGGGAAGAAAGACAAGTCTGAAATCCAGTGCTACAAGTGTAAAGAGATGGGTCACTATGCTCCAGAGTGCAAGAAAGGAAAATCGGAAAAAGCACTCATCACTAAAGGAAGAGACTGGGCAGACACTTCAGATTCAGATGAGGATGTAAACTATGCTCTCATGGCAACTATCAAAGATGAATCTGAATCATCTGAAAACAAGGTACCCCTAACAACTTATGCTTATGATACTGATAATATATCTGAATTGAGAATTTATCTTAAAAGCATACATGTTAGCTATAGAGATCAGACTTTAGAGAATGAAAGAATCAAATCTGAGAATCTAGGTCTTAAAGAGAGGAATAAATTTCTTGAAGAAAGACTTGTTAATATGCAACAAGTTCAAAAGGAAAGAGATGATGCTGTTTATATTGAACAGGAATTGCTTAAAAGATATAAGCAAATAGAATCTGATTTAGAAAAAGAGAGGAAAGTGATTAAAACCTAGACTAATTCTGGAAAAGACGCACATCAGGTTTTTCAGACAGATACTGTAGGTTTAGGTTACTGTGAGGAAGATGAACTTAGGTTTAAAGATAAAGTTAAAGTCAAACCACAACTTAAACCTGTGAAATTTGTTTATGAATCCAGTAAGCAAAAATCTGTAGTTGTGAAAGAAGCTGTTATGGAACCAGTTGAAACTTGTGAAAAATAGGTTAATGTTGGTTCAAGAATAGAAAATCAGATTGTGACAGAAGCTGTTAAAGAATCAGTAAAAACTTGTGATAAACAGGTGAATGTTGGTTTAATGACAGAGAAACAATTCAAGTATAAGATCAAAGAGGTAAAGTCTGTTGAAAAACAGAAAGTGTCCAGGAAGAATAGGAATGGAAAAGTAGGCATTAATAAAAGAAATGATTATCTGCCTAATTCTGATGCTCCTAGAAAAACATGTCATAGTTGTGGTAGTCCAGGTTTTGCAAGAAGAACAAAAATATTAATTCTTTACCCTCCAAGTGTGGAGTAAAGAATGATTATGTTAGGGTTAGACCACAGACTTTATGCACACACTGTGGGAGCACTTGGCATTCCATTTATACCTGCAAGAGTTATCATGCTATTTATCACAACTATTATGAGCTAAAACCCAACCTGAAATGGGTTAGAGCAAACTCTGAAAGTGTAAAGTCTGATACTGTTAGCTTAAACTCTGTTGATAGTAACTCCGCTGCAAAAGCTAACAATGTTAAGAAAGCCAAATGATCCAAGCAAGTCTGGATCCTTAAATCTAACTCTTTGTAATTGTTTGTGATTGCAGGGCATAAGGGAAAGCACCCTAGTCTTGGACAGTGGATGTTCAGGACACATGACTGGTAATAAAGCCCTGCTATCAGACTATGAGGAGAAGGCTGGCCCAAAAGTTTCCTATGGAGATGGCAACATAGGACGTACTATGGGATATGGCAATATCAATCTTGGAAGTGTCATCATCACAAATGTAGCTCTTGTCCCAGGACTCAAGCATGACTTGCTATCTGTGAGTCAAATCTGTGACAGAGGATATCATGTAGATTTTCATACTGAACACTGTGAAGTTATCAGCAAATCTACAGGAAAAGTTGTTCTAGTTGGACACAGGCGCAACAACATCTATGAAGCAAGTTTGGTAACAAACTCTGAAGGAAAAGCTATGTGTCTATCTGCAAAAATATCAAATGTAGAGAGTTGTAAATGGCATAAGAAGCTCTCTCATCTAAACTTGAACAACATCAATGAGCTAATTCGAAAAGATCTAGTAAGGGGACTTCCAAAGTCAATACTCAGCTTAGATGGTCTGTGTGATTCTTGTCAAAAGGCCAGGCAAAGGAAGTCATCTTTCAAGAGTAAGTCTGAATCTTAAGTTGTGGATCCTTATCATCTTCTACATGTTGATCTTTTTGGTCCAGTAAATATAATGTCAATGGGCAGAAAGAAATATGCTCTAGTCATTGTTGATGAGTACACTAGGTACACATGGGTGTATTTCTTAGCAAAGAAGGATGAAACGGCCTTAATTCTAATGGATCATGTAAAGCTGCTGGACAAAGGATCACAGTACAAAGTGAAAGTTATCAGGAGTGATAATGGTACTGAATTCAGAAATTCAATAATGGAAGAATTTTGCAAGGAAAGAGGAGTGAAGCAATAATTCTCTACACCTGGTACTCCACAGCAAAATGGTGTAGTTGAAAGAAAGAACAGAACCTTAGTCGAAGCTGCCAGAACAATGCTTGATGAAGCAAAATTGCCAACTTATTTCTGGGCAGAAGCTGTTCAAACAGCTTGTTTTACTCAAAATGCTACACTGATCAACAAACATGGGAAAACACCATATGAGATGGTGAAAAATAAGAAGCCAAATTTGAAATATTTTCATATTTTTGGATGCAAGTGTTTTGTGTTGAAAAATCATCCTGAACAGTTGACCAAGTTTGACTTAAAAGCTGATGAAGGAATTTTTGTTGGATACCCACTATCAACTAAAGCATTCAGAGTCTACAATCTGAGAACTAAAGTGATCATGGAATCTATACATGTGTCATTTGATGACAAGAAAATAACTGGATTAGAAGATGTAGAATTTCATGATCAACTTCGCTTTGAAAATGAAGATCTAAACTCTGATGATGTAAACTCTGATGAAGCAAATTCAACAAACTCTGACGAAGCATACTCTGAACCTCTATTGGTAAACACTGAGGAAGTTTCTCTGACAGAACAAAATAGAGAACCAGTTGAGGGGGAGCGTGAAGATACTTCAGCAACATCTCAAAATGATGACTCAAATTCTGAAAGTGAGTCAGCTGAAGAATCAAATAGTAACTCTGAGTTAAACTCTGAAAGTTCAAATATTGAACAGTCCAATTCAGGGGGAGCCTCAGAGAATGCAAATGGTCAAGAAGAAAATCAGGAAAGCATGGATCAAGGGGGAGGATCTAATAATGATAATAGAAGCCAATTACCTACAGCAAGAAGGTGGACACAAGCTCATACACCTGACTTGATAATTGGAGATCCAGAAGCTAGTGTAAGAACTAGAAGTGCTACAACTAATGAATGTCTATTTCATGCATTCTTGTCTCAAACTGAGCCCAAGAAAGTGGAAGAAGCTCTTCAAGATGCTAACTGGATAACAGAAATGCAAGAGGAGTTAAATGAATTTGAGAGGAATGAAGTCTGGACACTTGTACCAAGACCAAAGAACAGATCTATTGTTGGTACAAAGTGGGTTTTCAGAAACAAAACAGACAGTGATGGGGTGATTACAAGGAATAAGGCTAGACTTGTGGCTAAAGGCTATTCACAGCAGGAAGGAATTGACTATGATGAAACCTTTGCTCCAGTTGCAAGATTGGAGGCAATAAGGATTTTTCTGGCCTATGCTGCTCAAAAGAAGTTTAAAGTCTTTCAGATGGATGTGAAAAGTGCTTTTCTCAATGGGAAACTTGAAGAAGAAGTGTTTGTTGAACAACCACCAGGGTTTGTAGATCCCAAGCATCCAGATTATGTCTACAGGCTTGACAAGGCATTATATGGACTAAAGCAGGCACCTAGAGCATGGTATGAAACTCTAGCTCAATTTCTTTTAGAAAGTGGGTTCACTAGAGGTACAATTGACAAGACCTTGTTCTATTTTAATTCTGGTGATGATTTGCTGTTAGTTCAAATCTATGTGGATGACATAATTTTTGGGTCTACTAATGATAAACTCTATAAGAAGTTTGCAAAGCTAATGCAGTCAAGGTATCAAATGAGCATGATGGGAGAGCTTAGTTATTTTCTAGGCTTACAGGTCAAGCAAACAGATGATGGGATGTTAGGTCCAAAGTATCGTAGAAGGGGGGGTTGAATACGATACTCACAAATAATTTAATTTCGTTCGCGGATTAATCTTTCAGTTCTATAACGAAATCAAACACACCAAACCAAATCAAGTTTCGGGGAATATATCTTTTAATAAATATAAACCTCGAAGGGTGCTACAATTTCTAATCCGTAGATTAGCGTCAATGAGTTTAAGGTAACACAAATACACAACAATAATCAAGTTCTGAGCACTATTAATTTCTCTGATAATTTTCTCCGGCTCTTCTCTCTCTCAGTTATGTGTCTGTGTTGAATGCCCTTAACTGAAGAAGACACCTTCTTCACTCTGTATTAACTGTAGGCTTTGTTTAGAAAAACCATCGAATTAGAATTGTAGAAACAATCCTGGCCGTTGGATCTTCTTCAACCTGTCAGACAAGTAATTCTTTTCACCTGCTCCATGAATTAAAAACCATCAAATGGATTTAAAAACCATCGAATTAATTAAGTTAATTCACCATTCGATAGTTTTTTAATTAAAACTATCGAATACCAAATTAACTTATTTTGGTTTTCAATTAATCACTTTACCTACCATTCGATAGTTTTCTAATAAGAAAAACTATCGAATTCCTTTTCTTGTCTTTTGTTCATTAATGATTCCACTGAGCTCCAGGGTGTTTAAGAAATAAACTGTATCAATTTCTTCGGAGACGATAAAACAACTTGATCTTTTCAATGCTGTCACCTAGTGCAACTGGTCTGGTTCACAGATGAATAACACTTGATCAATTCTTATTTTATGTCTTCAATACATTGCTGCTGATACGTCCCTTGTCGTTCTGGTTGCTTCATCACTGGAATCCCGTGGTACTGAACCCTAAATCATTCACATACTTCTGTCGTCTTCAAAGTCTTGTTTCTATTGCTGTCACTGAGGCCTGAACATTTTCATGAACTTCTTTCCGTGACCTGTTTACGGACTTCAAGAATACATAACGTATTTTGATTTTTTGAGTTTACCTTTTCTTCTCTGATTCTGGATTCCTGTGCTTCTATTAATACTATTGTCTGTCTTGTCCTTTGTTGAGTTGTAGTTATCTCTTTTACATCTTATGTTACATTATGCTTTACAATCTCCCCCTATTTGATTGGATAGAGTTCGACAAGCAAATACTTCGAGGATAACTCAACTAACTAAGGAAACATTAAACTACTTAAAGTAAGACAGCTTAATAATATCAATGCATTCTGGATCAGATATATATACATTTCCAGATTTCATAAATCAAAAAACAATTAAACTTTATACAATGAAGTTGCTCCTCTAGTCTGAGCTGATAGTTCTCTTGTTCTTTGCTTCATCATTCAGTCCATTCCAATCTCACCTTCTTCAATCATTGGATCGGAGTTAACAGCTTGATAATCAATCACTGATAGATAGTGCAGTGGTTCTCCAGGTTTAAGGATTGCTCCTTGGATGTGTCTTCCAATATATTCAACCTCTTGACCCACTCCAGCCCATAACCATGCAATGTTAACATCTTTCTTATTCAGCTTTGGCATGTTTGGCAGTCTGGTATGCACTTCTAATCCTCTTTCCACTCTTTTCCTATAGTAAGGAACATTCTCCATTAGAAATCTTCTAAGAGTGTCTGCTGCTTTGTCCTTCTCCGTTGATGAGAATCCAGTGGATCTAAGATACTTCTCAACTGAGATTAGATAGTTGCTTGGGTAGTCCCTCAGTTTGTCCTCAACCAAATAGCAGATTCTGAACAAGTCATTCGTCATGAATCTAACCATTGGAGGATCTTCAGTAATCTCTGGACTGACTTTCATCACGATCTCCTTAACATGCTCACGGAGCAGTTCATTTAGCCTTGTGGTTCTTTGGATCTTGATGAGTATAGCCTGCAATTCTGTATATGTCCTCTGTTCTAAAAACTTAGTAGAAATCACAAATGTACCTTTCTCCAGAAAACTGATTAATAAGCTCCAGGCACCATTTGCTTTAACCCCAGCATTCAGACAGATTATAGAGCTTCTCAGTGCTTTAAAGTAAGTCTGATCTTCAAGATTAGCACTTCTGATGTCCTGAATAATGACTTCCACCTCCGCATTGTCGTTGACTTGTAATCCGTCTTCAACTCCACAAAAGGTTTTATAAGCCATTTCCCATTCAGTACCATCTTTCTTTGCCAGATCTATCATCTTCTTCTTCCTCACTTCATTATACACCTTCATTCTCTTTAGCTTTTCACTTCTCAGAATTGTTTGCTGTTTCTCCTTCTCAGCTTGCCTGGCATCTATTGCAGCTCTCTGAGCTCTTATTGCTTCCAAGGCAGCTTCTTCTTCCTGTGATAGAGAATTTGCTTCTTCCATATCATCATCCAAGATAGGATGTTCTATTGGCTCCTGATAATATGGCTCATGCTCCTCTTGAATAGGTTGCTCATGCATGACCTCAAATTCCTCTTCACTTTTCTTATCTTCCTCTACAAGCTCCTCAATCCAGTACTGTCTGATTGGAATAGCCTCAACAGTCTCCCAAACTCCCCATTTATCCTTCACCCCCTCTCCAACTTTCTCCCCCTTAGTTGAGGAATCCTCGATAAAAGCATCCTCAGCATAAAAGAAATTAGAAGGATCAGGTTGCTGATATGAAGAACCAGGTTGTCCAGATTGTTGGTTCTTTAGCATACTCCATATAGACTGTACTCCGTCACCTTGATTCTCCAAGAAATCCATAAGCTGCTTATTAAACTCATTTATAGAAGCTAGCGACAGGTCAATGTTCTCCAATCTTGAGTTGGTAGTCTTTTCCATGTGATCCAGCCTCTTGTTTAGCTTAGACTCCACTCGTGAAAGGGAATCCATTGCATCTTTTACCCGCGCTTGACCATCCCGGATAACCAGAACGTCTTCTTTCAAAGCTTCATGTCCTTGAGACAGTGCAGTTACTTCATTCATGAATCCATCTTTAAGCTCCCTGACGTCCATCCTCAGCTCGACTAGTTCTTCCATAGCTTCCTTCTTTAAGGAGTCCACTGCCTGCTTCGTACCTGTTATAGTGCCAGATGCACTGCCAATGACCCTGAATGTTCTTCTGGAATCAGCTGCAGCCAAGTCAACTTTCTCTTGAATAGACTTTAAAGAAACATTGTCTTGACTGGAGGAGATCCCTTGGTCAAAGGAAGGTCGCAGTGGAACCTTGAAAAGTGGATTTCCTTCTTTGTCTCGAACTGTCATCTCCTTGAGGGAAGATTGAACTTGTAGCTCTCTTTCTGTTGGTAACAGTAGATCATCAATATTAGGTAGGGTTAGGGTGTCACTCCTCACATTTGGCTCTGGGTGTACACTCAACGTTTCTGTCGGTGTTTGAATCATTTTTCCTTTCCCACTCAGGCCAGGTGTAAGTGTTTTTGTTTCACTCAAATCCTTTGTGCTGATTGTACCTGCAGAAGAGATCACCGTAGCCATCCTTAAGGAGGTCACCGGTGGTGCAATGGGGCTTCGCAAGTCCCCGTCCTTGGATAAACCAAGTTGCCGATCATCCTTAGATGATATATCCTTTGAAGGATCTAGAGTTTGAATCTCTAGGGGGTTAGAAACAGGCTCTTTTAACAGCAGAGATCCCGAATCTTCCCCGTGAGTCTGTAAAGACTTCACCTCAGTCGACTCCTCAATAGTAATTGATTCATTGTCAACGAGTTGCCGATCTGCACCTACGTCAGACCCTTTACCCGCAGGATCCAGATATGTTCCATCTGGGGAGGTAGACAATGACCTTTTAGATTGTGCATTTAGGTCAAAGCCTTCTCTCGACGTCTGTGAAGACCCTTGGTTCTGAGAACCTTCAACCAGTGAACCTGACCGTAATATGGTCGGAACACCAGTTGCTTCCGTCAATTCTTCCTTACTTGATTGAGCTATGGGTTCAGATATTGCTTTCGTTAGCGTAGCCCAATCAGCATCAGAAAAATCAGTAAAGGGCTCTTTGAATGAGAGAAATGAAGTATCAGCAGTTGCCTCAGTTTCTGTTCTTCTCCTTTTAGAGGAAGGCAGAGCTGCTGTTGAAGGGTGTATCTCCTTATGTGGTGCTGCTTTGGCACTATCTCCCTCTACACTCATGGATGGTTCTTTAATGGGTATAGTAGGGGAAGGAGGATCGTTTATGTTTTCATTTGGCTCTTCCAAAGGCTCTTCGACCGTGGTTAGAGGTTGTGGGTTTGCAACCTCCTGGTCAGGAATGGCCACTGAGGGCTCTGGATCAACATCCATTGGTACAGGTGCCATTACAGGTTCAGGTTGTGGAATATTACCTTGATTTACCTGTTCCCCTGGGGGTAGAAGTGGTAGGGGCACCGTTCTTAGATATTCAGTGAGAACAGTGGGTACCCCTGGAAGATAGTTGTCCTTCCTAATGAGAGCGGTTATGGCATTGCTCTTCATTCTTATGCACTCCTGGTTGGCTTCACCTTCAAAGATCTCTCGTTCATCATCTGTTAAGATATCATTGAGAATTAGCTGTAGGAACCTAGGATAGAAACAGAGCACATCTTCATTTATGCCTGTTCTTTCATCCAGTGGTCCCATGCACATAACTACTTGATCAATCACTATCCGTCCTATGTTAATATGCCTGTTGTTCGCAATGGCAAACCCTATCTTTTGAAGGAATAAGGGAATGCCATGCAGATTTGTTAGCTTGGCAGTAAAAACATGTATCAGGGTATGAAAGAAAAAGTTCCATGGCTTTGGCAGGTAATGCTTTAGGAACTCTCCCACCAAGAAGTTAGGTTGTTGACTTCTGATAAGAGTGAAGAAAGCATGTATTTCCTCAGTTGTGGGATCCGGAACAAGGTTTTCTGTTGGAAAATGAAGAATTCGATTAAAATCATGTTCCGTTACCCTTATTGTTCTGCCCCCTGGCACAACAAAACTGAAGGACCGTATGTTATTCTCAGTTGTATCCGTGGCGGTTGTGTACAACGCAGTCAATTGATCAATGCAAAGGACCACGGGAGTACTCACAGCGTATGCCACTAATGAACGTATATTCAAAAACTCTGCCCATGCACGAATTTGAGGATTCGTAATGGCTTGCAGATTTTGAAACGAGACATGATTAGTCTTGGTAATAATAAATTCTCCAGCCATTTTAAATTTCTAGAAAAAAATAAAATAAACCAAAACTAAATTTTTCTTTCAAATTAATTAATTATGTCTAATTAATCAACCTTGACACAAAATACCCCTTTTTCTTTGAAATACACAAGTTCAAACACTTGTAATTGTAAACCCTAATTGTTAGCTTTTGTTCTTTAACTCAAACCACCAAGAAATGAACTGATTAATCAATTGAATTTCTAGTGATACACACTGTTAACAAAAGAAACAAGGATCCAAAATCACTTCGATGGTTTATTTTTAAAACCAAGAACAGGTAACCTCAAATGACTACAAACACACAAAGTTTCAATTTTATATGAAATTACTGTGGTAAATAATCAGTTTACCCGGTTAAAAATTGAGAAACTGTCGAAGATAGTGTTCTTGTTTGAGTATATAAGTATTCTGTAAGTATCACTCGGCCAAAACTTTTCTTGAATCTGTGAAAGTAAGAAGAAGAAAAAAAAACTTCTAAGGCCTATTTAAATACTTTTTGAATCTGTAAGGGTAAAATGGTCTTTTACTGATTCGATAGATTTTCTTTGCACTCTCGATGGGTTTTCAGAGGGGCAAGAATGTCTATTTCCATTCGATAGTTTTTGAAAAACTATCGAAGATTTAAAGGATAGAATGCAAACAGACTTTCTGTAAAAACCATCGAGGGTTTTTTGCTTGTTTAGTACAAAAACTATCGAACCGCTTTATGAAAAACTATCGAGAATTTGATTATTGAATTAATTAATTCACTTCGATACATTTTTCTACTGATTTTTAAAATACATCGAGAATTTAAATATTAAAATAGGTAAATTCCTTCAATATATTTTAAATTAAATCTCAAAAACTATCGAGAAATGCTTTCGATAGTTTTTCTTTTTCCTTTTCAAAAAACCATCGAAATTAACTTTCGATAGATTTATCAATGTACTTGAAAAACTATCGAATTTCCTAAATTCGATATTTTTGCTTCTGTCTTCATTTTAAAACCTGTTCATGTTTTAAAAATCAGAATTTTTGTATTTCCTGTCAAATTTTAATTTTAATAAATCTTTTAAAATTCACCAAAATCAATTCTTAACAGAAAATTCACAATTTTCTTAGAATAAAATCAATTAAATATCATTGAGTGATATTAACCAATTGAAATCTAATCAATTATGCTGCATTAATCTACAATGTTTAAAAACAAAGCAAATTAATTCAAATTAAATAAATGCTTGAATATTTAGAACAAATATTAGCACTTAAATAATTTTTAGAATTAATAACTAATTAAATGCCAGAAGATATATCATCCATAATTATGACATAAAATTAGTATAATAATCCTAACTACGAGAATTGCTCCAGAAAATAAATTCACGAGTCCTAAGGATATAGCGATTCTTAAACTCATGTATTCACCAGGACTCTCTGCAGTTACTGACTTCTAATCAAAATCAATTAGAAAGATTTAACATCCCAAGTTCACCAACCAGCTTATTGAAAGTGGATTCATCAAGCGGTTTAGTAAAGATGTCTGCAATTTGATCCTCTGTGGGTACAAAGTGTAACTCCACAGTTCCATTCATGACATGCTCTCGGATAAAATGATACCTGATGTCGATGTGCTTTGTCCTCGAGTGTTGCACTGGGTTGTTTGAGATTGCTATGGCACTTGTGTTGTCGCAAAATATAGGAATCTTTGTCAACAGAAGTCCATAGTCACGGAGTTGGTTTCTCATCCACAATATCTGAGCACAACAGCTACCAGCAGCAATGTATTCAGCCTCAGCTGTTGATGTGGACACTGAATGCTGCTTCTTGCTATGCCAGGAAACCAATCTTCTTCCAAGAAACTGACAGCTTCCTGAAGTACTCTTCCGATCAATCTTACAACCTGCAAAATCAGAGTCTGTGTATCCAATAAGATCAAATCCTGTATCTTTAGGGTACCAAATTCCAAGATTTGGGGTCCCCTTAAGATATCTAAATATTCGCTTAACAGCTATTAGATGAGATTCTTTAGGATCAGACTGAAATCTAGCACACAAGCATGTTGCAAACATTATATCTGGTCTACTTGCAGTGAGATAAAGTAATGAGCCTATCATACCTCTGTAGCCTGTGATGTCAACCTTCTTACCAGTTTCATCCTTATCAAGCTTAGTGGCAGTTGGCATAGGAGTCTTTGTTGTAGATGAGTCTTCCATTTGATACTTCTTAAGAAGATCCTTGATGTACTTGGACTGACAAATGAATATACCATCTTGTTTCTGGTATACTTGCAATCCAAGAAAGAATGACAATTCACCCATCATGCTCATTTCATAACGACTCTGCATTAACTTAGCAAATCTCCTGCATAGATCATCATTAGTAGAACCAAATATTATGTCATCAACATATACTTGCACCAATATCAAATCATTTTTATGCTTTTTGACAAAGAGAGTTTTGTCTACAACACCTCTTGTAAAATCATTTTCAAGTAAGAATTCAGAGAGAGTGTCATACCATGTCCTTGGAGCTTGTTTGAGTCCATAGAGAGCTTTGAATAGAAAGTACACAAAGTCTGCCAATTTTGAATCCTCAAAACCTGGAGGTTGTTCCACATACACTTCTTCTTCTAACTCCCCGTTCAGAAAAGCACTCTTCACATCCATTTGATATACCTTGTAATTGGAATGTGCAGCAAATGCCAGAAACATTCTGATGGCCTCAAGTCTTGCTACTGGTGCATAGGTTTCATCATAATCTATACCCTCTTCTTGAGAGTAACCTTTAGCAACCAGTCTGGCTTTGTTTCTCGTTACAATGCCATCCTCGTCCAACTTATTTCTGAATACCCATCGTGTTCCAATAACAGATTTTCCCTTAGGCCTGGGTACCAGCTTCCAAACTTTCTGCCTTTCAAACTGATTGAGTTCTTCTTGTATAGCAATTACCCAATCTGGATCATCTAGAGCATCTTCAACTTTCTTAGGTTCTGTTTCTGAAAGAAACCCAGAATAGTGACATTCATTTTGTGATGTTCTCCTAGTTCTCACTCCTGTGTCCGGATCACCAATGATCAAGTGAAAGGGATGATCTCTATTTCATACCCTTTGTCTTGGCAGATGCGATCTTGATGATTCTCTTTGTTCTAGATGTTGTGGAGTGTGACAAGTTGATCCTTCTCCTGCTCCCCCTGAGTTGTTGACGGTTTGATCTGTTGATTCTGAAGAATGACTAGTGGATCCTGTATTTTGAGGATTTCCACTTTGGTCACCACTTGGTCCAGAATCATTATCATTATGATTATTATTAATGACTGTAACAACTTCAGGTACTTCTTCATTGTCAGAGAGATCTCCTGATAAATTTTCAAATACCAAGGATTCAGAGTTCTCTCCAGTTTGCAGGCCTGGTCTTTTAGTGTCGTCAAATGTTACATTAAAGCTTTCCAACACCTTCTTATCTTCAATCACATATACCCTGAAAGCCTTAGATTCCAGAGAATAGCCCAGAAAAATGCCTTCATCTGCTTTGGCATCAAACTTGCCAAGATGTTCTCCATCTTTAAGTACAAAGCACTTTGCACCAAACACATGAAAGTACTTCAGTGTTGGCTTCTTGTTGGCCATTAACTCATACAGAGTCTTTTCATGATCTTTGTTGATCAGGGTTCGATTCTGAGTGTAGCAAGCTGTATTCACTGCTTCAGCCCAAAAGTAAGTGGGAAGTTTTGATTCACTCAACATGGTCCTTGCTGCTTCAACCAAGGTCATGTTCTTCCTTTCCACTACTCCATTCTGTTGAGGAGTTCTTGGTGCTGAAAACTGTCTTGATATTCCTTTCTCTGAGCAGAAATCATTTAGAACTGCATTCTTGAGTTCAGTTCCATTGTCTGATCTGATTGTCCGCACAGGTAGCTTAGCTTCCACTTCTATCTTCTTGATGTGATCAATGATTAGTTGTGTTGCTTCATCCTTTGTTTGTATGAACAACACCCACGTGTACTTGGAGTAGTCGTCCACCATCACCAATGCATATCTGTTTCTTGAAAGTGACATAACATTAACTGGACCAAATAAATCCATATGAATCAGCTGTAATGGTTCAGTAATGCTTGTCATTTCTTTGCTTCCATGTGATGCTTTCTTCGACTTCCCCTTTTCACATGCTTCACATAGTCCCTCCTGATTGAATTCCATCAGGAGCAACCCTCTCACTAATTCTCTCTTTACCAAAGAGTTCATAGTTTTGAAGTTCAGATGTGAGAGCTTCTTGTGCCATAGCCAACTTTGTTCTGAAGATGCCTTTGCATAGAAACATGTAACTTCTCCTTCACTGGTAGAACTTAAGTCAGCTATAAACAAATTTCCTTTTCTCACTCCCAGTAGAGTAAGCTTCTCATCCTTCCTGTTGGTGATCAAGCACTTGTCCTTTCTGAAATCTACATTGTAGCCTTTATCACAGAATTGACTGATACTTAGTAGATTGTGCTTTAATCCTTCAACAAGAGAGATGTTTTCAATGATGACATTTCCAGCTTTCAATTTACCATATCCCGTAGTGAATCCTTTGCTGTCATCTCCAAAGGTTACAATCGGGCCGGTCTTCTTAACCACCTCTGTAAGCAGGGACTCTTCACCTGTCATGTGTCTAGAACATCCACTATCCAGAATCCACACAACCTTTGAGCTTTTAACCTTACCCTGCAATCACAGATTGATTAAGCGGACTTTGGTACCCAAAATTGTTTGGGTCCTGAAGGTTTAGATGATTTAACAGGAGTAACATTCAATTTAGTCTTACCCTGTTTGATATTCATAGTATCTGTGGATTTAACATTACTAGTGCTATTGCTACTATCAGACATCAACTTAAAATAAGCATGCATGATGTTGTACTTACATAGCAAACACTCTTTCTTTCCACAGGGCTCATGATTATCAGGCATGTCAGACATGTTATGCATTTCAGAAGCATTAGCAGTTTCTACTTTAACCTTTTTACATGCATGCGTAAGGTGTCCAGCAGAATTACAAATAGAACACAACTTCCTAGATGCAATGGGAGAAGATGGAACCAATTCCTGATTAACAATCTTTTTCCTCCCATTCCTGTTCTTTTTAACATTACTAGCTAAGGAACCTACTTCAGTTTTAGGTAAATCAGGTTTAGGTAATACATTCTTTACTGATTTCCTAGGTAACTTAGTCTTTACCTCTTTTTCCTTCAATAAATCCTCCTCAAGCAATTCTTGTGCTATGAAAAGATCATCCTCATAAAAGAGAGGTGGAAACGGCTTAACAAAAACTGGACAATCAACATTCTTAAGAACATGTGGAGTATTCCTTTTGACAACTGAAGGTGTCACAGGGAATTCCAAAATCTTCTTACCAGCTTTCTTGTTATAGTCAAATCCTATAGCAGTTTTATTCTCTACGGCCTGAGTATCAATGATTTCCTTAGCCACTAGAGAGGAATTCTTAAAAGCATTCAGCTTCAAATCTAGATCTGAAATCTGCTTCCTGAGGATAGTCTCTATCTCATCATTACACTTGACCTTGATCTCTAAGTACGCATTCTTTTGCTTAAGATCTTCTAATGTTACAGCTACAAGCTCTAGTTCTTCATTTTTAGATTCTAGCCTTTTAATCTTAAGAACTAGTTTAGCATTTTCCATTTTAGATGCTAGCATGCTTGTGTGTACATTAAACAATTCTACACTAAGATCTTGCACAGTTTTCTTGTACTCAGAATTAGACATATCAATTGTAGTTAAGATAGGTACATGAGATGATTGAGGTGATTCCTCTGAAGAGTCAGCCATTAGAGCAACATTTACATATTCCTCCTCTTCATCCGAATCAGTATCATCCCAGTGCTTTCCCTCTGCTATGTAAGCCTTCCCTTTCTGCTTTCCAGAGAATGCCTCCAACTGCTGTTTAAGCTTGGCATTCTCCTTCTTCAACTCATCATAAGAATCCTTCTTTCCATAGACATCTTTCATGTCTCTTGCTTGACGAGGCTTCCGGCATTCAGTGGCGAAATGCCCTAACTCATTGCAGTTATAGCATCTTGATTTGCTTCTATCAATCATGCCAGTCTTGTAGCCTCCCTTAAAGCCTGTACTAGGTGTATAATTGCTCTTCTGGAATCTGTTGGTTGAGCCCTTGAACTTGTACTTAGGGTTTCTCTTGAAACGAATATGACTAAACTTTGCAGCTAAGTACGCCATGGTTTTGTCTTCCATTTGCTCAAGCTCTTCTAGGGTGTAGTAATCACTTTCATCAACACCCAGATTCACAGAATCCATTTCTGCTTCTATTATCACCTCCTTTCCAGCTCTAGGGGTTTGAACCTGAATCTCAGAAGTTATTGGTTCATCCACTACAAGTGCTGCTGATCTCACAAGTGCATTGTGCTTGCTGTCCACTGTCCCTGATCCGTAGATTATCACCCTTTGTTCCTGTTCCATCTCATAGGTCTTCAACTTGCCATAGATCATCTCTAATGACATCTTTGTGAAGTCAATTCTTTCCCTAATGGATGATGACTTGTGTTCTACATGATGGGGCAGCGTCATCATGAACTTCCTGTTCGATTCTCTCAGTGGATAGGTCTTTCCTTTCATTGCCAATTCATTGAGGAGCTTAGTATACTTCTCAAAGACCTGAGTTATACTTTCTCCTGGCAGTGACCTAAATGCTTCGTATTGAGAAGTCAGAATGTCCAATCTGTTTTCCTGCACGTCTTCAGTTCCTTCCATTATTAGGTTAATGGTATCCCACATATGTTTCCCGCTTGTACAGTTCATCAACTGATAGCTCATTTCCTTGTCCGCGGAGTCCGTCAATATCAACATTAAACCGGTGTCCAATCGAATCAGTTCTTTGTCAGAATCTGTAAATTCACTTATCTCCTTAGGTTGGGTGCCTGAAGGAATCCTGCTACCGTCAGGAGCTGTAGATTCACTAACTGGTTTCATTGGTACAAACGGTCCGTTCTCTAATATGCCAATATACAACGGATTAGATGCCTTGATAAATAACAGCATCTTCATCTTCCACAAACCGAAATCATCTCTAGTAAACGGGGGAACTTTAATACCAGCGGTTGTCTTTGGAGCACTCATGGTTTCTGAAAATTTCAAATTGTTTAAAATTCAAGAAATTCCAATTAAATGAAAAATTTTGAAAGTTAAAAAATTTGCTTCGTATTTTCACGCTACTTTTGATTTTGGTCTCATTCACCGGATCTGATTTGTATATCAATCAAGTAGCTTTGATACCAATTGTTAGGTCCAAAGTATCGTAGAAGGGGGGGTTGAATACGATACTCACAAATAATTTAATTTCGTTCGCGGATTAATCTTTCAGTTCTATAACGAAATCAAACACACCAAACCAAATCAAGTTTCGGGGAATATATATTTTTATAAATATAAACCTCGAAGGGTGCTACAATTTCTAATCCGTAGATTAGCGTCAATGAGTTTAAGGTAACACAAATACACAACAATAATCAAGTTCTGAGCACTATTAATTTCTCTGATAATTTTCTCCGGCTCTTCTCTCTCTCAGTTATGTGTCTGTGTTGAATGCCCTTAACTGAAGAAGACACCTTCTTCACTCTGTATTAACTGTAGGCTTTGTTTAGAAAAACCATCGAATTAGAATTGTAGAAACAATCCTGGCCGTTGGATCTTCTTCAACCTGTCAGACAAGTAATTCTTTTCACCTGCTCCATGAATTAAAAACCATCGAATGGATTTAAAAACCATCGAATTAATTAAGTTAATTCACCATTCGATAGTTTTTTAATTAAAACTATCGAATACCAAATTAACTTATTTTGGTTTTCAATTAATCACTTTACCTACCATTCGATAGTTTTCTAATAAGAAAAACTATCGAATTCCTTTTCTTGTCTTTTGTTCATTAATGATTCCACTGAGCTCCTGGGTGTTTAAGAAATAAACTGTATCAATTTCTTCGGAGATGATAAAACAACTTGATCTTTTCAATGTCGTCACCTAGTGCAACTGGCCTGGTTCACAGATGAATAACACTTGATCAATTCTTATTTTATGTCTTCAATACATTGCTGCTGATACGTCCCTTGTCGTTCTGGTTGCTTCATCACTGGAATCCCGTGGTACTGAACCCTAAATCATTCACATACTTCTGTCGTCTTCAAAGTCTTGTTTCTATTGCTGTCACTGAGGCCTGAACATTTTCATGAACTTCTTTCTGTGACCTGTTTACGGACTTCAAGAATACATAACATATTTTGATTTTTTGAGTTTACCTTTTCTTCTCTGATTCTGGATTCCTGTGCTTCTATTAATACTATTGTCTGTCTTGTCCTTTGTTGAGTTGTAGTTATCTCTTTTACATCTTATGTTACATTATGCTTTACATGGGATCTTTATCAATCAAGCAAAATATACCAGAAATCTTCTCAAGAAATTTGGTATGCTTGATAGTTCATCTGCTACAACTCCCATGGCTACTGCAACAAAGCTAGACAAAGACACAAGAGCTTCAGTAGATATGACAAACTACAGAGGGATGATAGGGTCTCTTCTTTATCTAACAGCAAGTAGACCAGATATCATGTATGCAACATGTCTTTGTGCAAGATTTCAAGCAGACCCCAGAGAGCCTCATCTAACAGCTGTGAAAAGAATTTTCAAATATCTCAAAGGAACCATAACTCTTGGTTTGTGGTATCCTAGAGAATCAGAGTTTAAATTAATTGGTTACTCTGATGCAGATTTTGCAGGCTGTAAGATAGACAGAAAAAGCACAAGTGGAAGCTGTCAATTTCTAGGTGACAGATTAGTTTCTTGGTACAGCAAGAAACAGAAATAAATTTCCACATCCACAGCAGAAGTAGAGTATATTGCTGCTGGTAGCTATTGTGCACAGATTTTATGGATGAAGAATCAGTTGCTGGATTATGGATTAAGGTACTCTAAAATACCTATTTTCTGTGATAATCAAAGTGCTATTGCTATGACAGGTAATCCAGTACAGCACTCCATGACCAAGCACATCAGCATAAAGTATCATTTTATCAGGGAACATGTGGAAGAAGGAAATATTGAGCTTCATTTTGTGTCTATAGACCAACAGCTTGCAGATATCTTCACCAAACCATTGAGTGAAGCTACTTTTACAAGACTGGTAAATGAACTTGGAATGATCTCTGGTTTTGATTAGAGATACTGGTTAGACTCAAAATCTATACTTCTGTGATTTGTTGCTCATGATTCTTTGCATATATTAACTGTCATTCATACCAGTTTGTCAAACTCTGAACTCATACTCTGTTAGTCATACTCTGTCAGTTATACTCTGATGTTAAACTCTGATTGTGATTTTTTCTGAAACACATGAACCGATGAAGAAAATTATATGAAGCATGATTTTCAGTAAGTAATCATGAATCTTTCTGAGTGATATGAATTCTGATTTCAAAATGTGCAGAAATTTTACAGAGCATAATACTGTCTCTATATTTATAGCATCTCTTAGTTTATTGATCCTATACACTGAGTCTGTATTAGCTGTTTGCATTTTCTCTAATAAATTAATTGTATTCACTGATGAAAAGTCTAAACTCTGATAATTAGTTGCAAATATTTCACCCTCAAATCAAAAAATGCAAAATAAGCACAAATTCCTTTGAGATCATGTTGTGCCTAGGAAGATCCAGGAACTTATTGTATGAAATAAGGGCTAAAATCTTTGATTTTTGGTGACTAGTGCCAACCACTGATTACTGGAAAAATTAAAAAAAATTAAAAAATTAAAAAAATAAAATAAAATCGAAGGGGGTGAAAATAATAAAATTTAGAAGTACAGAGTTTAGATGAGGTCAGATTTATATTATACATGAGAGTTTGGGCAACCAGTTTTTACTGATTTATTTTGTGGATTTTATGCACTTTGAGATGATCTAAAATATTTATATTCAGTAAACTCTGCTAAGTCACACACAATTATTCACATCTGTACAGTTTGTGAAAAGAGTTTATTAATTAAGAAGGAGGATTGGTAAACACTGATGAATTGTGTACTCTACGCCGAGGTAATTTAATTTTAATCTCTGATGATTAAAATAAATTTTGTTTGTTTCAGACATATTATGATTTTGAGAAAAGACTTTTGTTTTTGAAAATTCAAATGAGAATGATTGGACAGTTGTTCAAGAGTGTATTAAACAGAGGAGAGAGGTTGAGTGTCTAGGAAAGTGTAAAAGGCGGTAATTATTGCTATTTTAACTGCGCATGCGCGTTGAAAACTGCCATTTACTGTTGTCAGTCATTGCATGTGTGCCACGTGTCCCACTCATACGAATTACGGAGTACGATAGTTGTGTGTATTAATTAGAAACTGTTCAGTTTTTAATTTTTAATTTTGTATTAATATACAATACACAAAATTGTTTGAACTTTTCACATCTTACTCAGATTAAAACTTTACTGTCACACACACATATTCACAAACACTTTTTCTGCAAACACTCTCGAAATTTCTCTAAGCCATTCTCTGATTATTTCTAATTCATACTAATGGCATCTACTGCTTTTGTTTCTTCTGGACTTGAGTTTGTTCCTAACAATTATTCTGCTCCTTTGAGTAATGAGAACGCACCAGAGGCGTTTCATTTGATGCAGAATTTTCTTGCCCAATCTCCAATCGGGCGTGCTCTTGTCGAACCCGAAACGCTTTCTGGAGTTCAGATTAAAAGCTTCTGGGAAACTGGCATTTATGATGATGGTGGTGAATCTGGAACACCATCCATTCTGTTTGAGTTTCAGGAAACAGAGTATGTTATTACTCCTGGTACAGTTCGTGCTGCGATGGGCTTTGGTGAGCATACTGCTTACACAATTGCTGTTGGTGATGCTGATTTGGTCAGAATGATGAGGGAGATAGGATACAGTGGATCTTTGGCTAAGATTGGTCAATTGAAGCAACCGTTCTTGAGGAAGGAGTGGAGTTTTTTCTTTGATTGTATTACAAGAACGTTCGGCAAGAAGTGCACCAACTGGGATGCAATACCCACTGATAGTCTGCAAATCGGGTATTCTTTACTTTATGATACTCACTTTGACTTTGCATGGTTAGTTTTAACTAATTTGGGTGAGAAAATGACTGAAAACAGAAGGGTAGTTTACTTTGCTCGTTTTTGTCAGATTTTGTTCTCTATTTGTGTTACTGGGGTAGATATTATTGATAATGATATTATTCCTTGTTTTAAATTGCACAAAAGAGTATTCTATGATCTTATTAATAAGGATGTCAAGAAGGGTAATGTAGGTGATTTATTATTACCTGAGTTGGTTCAACAATTTTTAACCAATTCTACCCAAACACAATCTGAACCTCAACCACAACCACAATCTGAACCACAGCCTGAACTCTTAAACACTATTCTTCCTAAACCAAAATCTGGTGGTAGGACTAAACATGTGGGTTCTAAGCCAGCTAGGATTACTAAGCCATCTGCTGATGTTGGGGTGTCAACATTTGCTGGAACTTCAAGAATTAAGAGAAGGGCAAAAAGGCCATCTTTTGCTGCTGTTGAAAATGAAACTTCTCATCAGAAAAGAAGAAAGTTGGTAGCTGATTATCTTTTCGAAGAATTAGATGTTTCTGAACCTGAAAATGTTGAGAATGTTGGTACTACAAGTGTTGAAGCTGAAGATCCTGAAAATGCTGCAAATGTTGAAGCTCCTGAGGCTGTTGATGAAGAATTCTTTGATGCTGCTCATGCAAACACTGATGATATGGCTGAGGTGCCTTTGGAAGAAACTTTCTTTGTTGAAATTGAAAGAGAAGTTGAAGCACATCCTAGTGTCAGTGTTTGTGATACTGAGGATGTGGCAGCTGATCAAGCTACTCTTGTAGTCGATGAGTCTGTGGGAACTCATACAGAGATTCTCTCTGTCACCAATCAGGTTCTTGAAAAAGGTGAAGAGGTTGACAAGGCAACAAAACCAGTTTCTTCTGAGAAAATCATTGAAGCTGCTACTGCGAAAATTGATGATCAAGTTGCAGAAACTACTGAAGCTGCTAAGATAGATAATGAAGCTACTGCAGAGAATGTTATTAATGAAGCTGCAGAGCCTATTCAAGACAATGTTGATGCATATGATGATAAAATTTCTGAATATTCTTTTCATGCAAACTCTGACATAAATGTTGAACTTTCAGACTCTGATGATAGGGAATCAATACCTTTTCTAAGGGATCCTACTGCAGAGTCTATCAAAGCAAATCAACATGCTACTGAAGATCATTTCAGGGAAATGTATTTTAAAAATTGGTCAGGAGCAGACTGTATTTTTCCAGCCAACAGGGCTGCTGATTTTGTTGCAAAGTCTGCTGCCTCAATTACAAATCCTGAACTTCTAAGTCATTTGAAGGCTACAGTAGTGCAAGTGAAGACTCTTAATAATCAATTTGATGAAACTCACCAGTTAGTGACTGGTTTGAGAAATGATATAGCTGCTAGAGAGTTGGTGTTGAAGAATGATCAAGCTCTCTATTCTACTCTGTTTGCACATCAGGTAGAATTTAAGCAAAGGCTAAGCAAAGTAGAAGAGAATCAGACTGTCATGTCTGCAAAGATTGATACAATTGCTACTTCTTTGGAATTGCTGACATCAGTTCTAATTCCTGATGATGTCAAAAAGGGGGAGAGGGTTTCTAAGGACAAATGCAAAAGAACTCAAACTCTGAGACAGAGGGATGATGGAACTGATGGTGGAAGCAAGGACACTGAGAAAAAGTCAAAGATTATTCAAGTGCAAGGGAGATTCAAGTCAAACTCTGATAGAAATCAAACAAACTCTGGTGTTGGTGGCTCTGGTGCTCAATCTTCTTCAAGACTTAAGAGTCTAGTGATTTCAGCTAATCCAATAACTGATGAAGAGATTGCAGCCAAGCTGTTTCTAGAAGAGCATGATGGTGAAGTTACAGTTGAAGATTTGGAAGCTGAGATGAAGATGATGTCTGAAGAACACAGAAAGAAGATTGCTTCTGGAAATTACAAGAAGAAAACTGTGAAAGTTCCAAGAAAGAAAGAATTGGGTATCTCTATCAAGGAAAACTCTCAACAAAGTATGCAATATTCAAGAAGGCCAACAGATAATGTTTCTGGTAAGGGCAAAGGAAAACTGGTAGAAGAAGGACAGTTTTCAAAGAAAAATTATTCAACCACTGACGTTGCTCAAGTTGAATCAAGACTAAATCAATCAACCTCTGACGTTACTCAAGTTGATAGTTCTGTTAAAGTTGTGACAACCTCTGACAATGCTCAAGTTGTCCAAACTCAGTTATCTTCACAACTCCAAGGTTTCAAAAGACCTGTACTTCCTGAAACTCTGAAGCCAGAATCTGTTAACTTTCTTCAAACCAGAACAGTACTTGGAAAAGAATCTTATGATAAGTCTGGTTTGGGTTCACACAGGGAGAAAAGAATTAATAACAGTCCTGCAGATTTTACATCACTAGCAGAACCTGGTGTTGGGGTTACTCAAGAAAACCTTGACAAACTAGAGTCTGTTCAGATGATTTACCACAGAGGATTAAAGAAGGAGTTTTTGTTATACTTCATGAATGATGGAAGAGTTTACAGAATTGGAGAAGCTGATATTCATTTGAAACTATGGGAAGAGCTAGAGTATGTTCTATATCTTCTTAAGATCAAAAATAGAAGTACTCATGATGTTGCTCTAGTTTTAAGAGACAGAATGATGAAATCAAAAGTTCTTTTTGGAGGAGGTGTTTCAAGTGCTTACATTCCTAAGTACAGAGATGCTTATGGAAAGATAGTTGAAATGAAGAGAAACAGTGCCAGATTCAAGACTGCACTGGGAATAAAAGTTTTGGAATTCATCCTAGAGTCAGACAAATCTTACTTTATCCGGCTAGGGAATGAAATGAGAAAGAATAGCATTTATTCTCTAAGAGCTGCTATCTACCAGACTGGAGAAAGTGATCCAGAGCTTAAAGAGTTGAAAGAAATCATGGTGGATGAGCTAGAAAAAGCTGAAAGGAGGCTACTCATTGATTATCTCAGGACAGTGCCTGATATTGAAGAAATTAAGTAAAGTCTGACTGTAAGTTTTTAAAGTTTTCTGTTCTAAGTAAAAGTTAAACTCTGATATGTTATAAACACTGAATTTGTTATATGTTTTGACATCATCAATTATCTTTTAACTTGTACATTTTTATTATGCACAAGTTGGGGAAGATTGTTAGATATAATTGCTGATGATTGTTTATCAGTGTTTAAGCAACAGGTACTCATCAGAGTTTACTAGAAGCCAGTCAGAGTTTGATAAAGTCTGACGGGGTAAGAGTTTGCTTAGCTGTCGATGCAAAGACAATGAAGATTCTAGAAGCAATATATCTTGAAGATGGAAATAAGCAAGATATATTGAGACAGATAAGGAAACGGAACAGAAGACAGAAGCAATCCTAATTTGATATAAATTGTATAGCTAATTTGTAGGAATATCAATTAGAGATTGATTCTATGTAGTTGTGTACTATATAAACACAGATAGGTTAACCCTAAAAGGGATGCGAATACTGAATACATTATTCTTGTAACCTAGCAGCTCTCTGTGATATTTTACATCACTGAGAGAAGAGTTATTTAATATAATTCAGTTTATTGTTCATAAACAGTGTTCTTGAATGTTCTTCTCATACATATATTGATTATATATTGTGTATTCGGCCTAACAGAAACCCTCTCACCAACTCTCTCTTTACCAAAGAGTTCATAGTTTTGAAGTTTAAGTGTGACAGCTTCTTGTGCCATAGCCAACTTTGTTCTGAAGATTCCTTACTGTAGAAACATGTAACTTCTCCTTCACTGGTAGAACTTAAGTCAGCTATAAACAAATTTCCTTTTCTTACTCACAGTAGAGCAAGCTTCTCATCCTTCCTGTTTGTGATCAAGCACTTGTCCTTTCTGAAATCTATATTGTAGCCTTTATCACAGAACTGACTGATACTTAGAAGATTGTGCTTCAATCCTTCAACAAGAGAGATGTTTTCAATGATGACATTCCCAATTTTCAATTTACCATATCCCGTAGTGAATCCTTTGTTGTCATCTCCAAAGGTTACAATCGGGCCGGTCTTCTTAACCACCTCTGTAAGCAGGGACTCTTCACCTATCATGTGTCTAGAACAGCCACTATCCATAATCCACACGACCTTTGAGCTTTTAACCTTACCCTGCAATCACAGATTGATTAAGCGGACTTTGGTACCCAAACTTGTTTGGTTCCTGAAGGTTTAGATACTTTAACAGGAGTAACATTCAAGTTAGTCTTAACTTGTTTAACATTCATGCTTTCTGTGGGTTTGACATTATCAGTGCTATTGCTACCAGATGCATTCATCAACTTAAAATAAGCATGCATAATGTTATATGTACATAGAAACACTCTTTCTTACCACAGGGTTCATGAACATCAGGCATGTCAGACATGTTATGCATTGCAGAAGTATCAGCAGTTTCTACTTTAAGCTTTTTACATGCATGTGTAAGGTGTCCAGCAGAATTACAAATAGTGCACAACTTCCTAGATGCAATTGGAGAAGAAGAAACAATAGTCTGATTAACAACATTCTTTTTCCTATTCCTGTTCTTTTTAGCCTTGATAACTAAGTCACCTACTTCAGTTTTAGGTATTACAGTTTTTACTGAATTCCTAGGCAACTTAGTCTTTACCTCTTTTTCCTTCAATAAATCCTCTTCAAGCAATTCTTGTCTTATGAAAAGATCATCCTCATTGAAAAGTGGTGGAAATGGCTTAACAAAAACTGGACAATCAACATTCTTAAGAACATGTGGAGTATTCCTTTTGACAACTGAAGGTGTCACAGGTAATTCCACTATCTTCTTACCAGCTTTCTTGTTGTAGTCAAATCCTATAGCAATTTTGTTCCCTATGGTCTGAGTATCAATGATCTCCTTAGCATTTAGGGCGGAATTCTTAAAAGCATTCAGTTTCAAATCTAACTCTGAAATCTACTTCATGAGGATGGTCTCTATCTCATCATTACACTTGACCTTGTTTTCTAAGTACACATTCTTTTGCTTAAGATCTTCTAATGTGACAGCTACAAGCTCTAGTTCTTCATTTTTAGATTCTAGATTTTTAATCTTAAGAACTAGTTTAGCATTTTCCATTTCTGATGCTAGCATGCTTGTGTGTACATTAAACAATTCTACACTAAGATCTTGCACAGTTTTCTTGTACTCAGAATTAGACATGTCAATTGTTGTTAAGATAGGTACCTGAGATAATTGTGGTGATTCCTCTGAAGAGCCAGCCATTAGGGCAACATTTACATATTCCTCTTCTTCATCCGAATTAGTATCATCCCAGTCTTTTCCCTCTGCTATTTAAGCTTTCCCTTTCTACTTTCCAGACAATGCCTCCAGTTGTTGTTTCAGCTTGGCATTCTCCTTCTTCAACTCATCTTAAGAATCCTTCTTCTCATAGACATCTTTCTTGTCTCTTGCTTGACGAGGCTTCCGGCATTCAGTGGCGAAATGCCCTAACTCATTGCAATTGTAGCATCTTGATTTGCTTCTATCAATCATGCCAGTCTTGTAGCTTCCCTTAAAGCCAGTCCCTGGTGAATACTTGCTCTTCTGGAATCTGTTGGTTGAGCCCTTGAACTTATACTTAGGGTTTCTCTTGAAACGAATATGACTAAACTTTGCAGCTAAGTACGCCATAGTTTTGTCTTCCATCTGCTCAAGCTCTTCTAGGTTGTAGTAATCACTTTCATCAACACCCAGATTCACAGAATCCATTTCAGCTTCTATAATCACCTCATTTCCAGCTCTAGGGGTTTGAACCTGAATATCAGAAGTTGTTGGTTCATCCACTACAAGTGCTGCTGATCTCACAAGTGCATTTTGCTTGTTGTCCACTGTCCCTGGTCCGTAGATTATCACCCTTTGTTCATGTTCCATCTCATAGGTCTTCAACTTGCCATAGATCATCTCTAATGACATCTTTGTAAAATATATTCTTTCCCTTATGGATGAGGACTTGTGTTCTACATGATGGGGCAGTGTCATCATGAACTTCCTGTTTGTTTCTCTCAGTGGATAAGACTTCCCTTTCATTGCCAATTCATTAAGAAGCTTAGTATATTTCTCAAAGACCTGAGTTATACTTTCTCCTGGAAGAGACCTAAAAGCTTCGTACTGAGAAGTCAGGATGTGTTAGGTCCTGATAAGTTTGTAGAAGGGGGGTTGAATACAAACTATATCTTTTAATCGAATTTGTCCGTTTTAGAATAAAACAATTTAGGAACAAATTATTACGGAATAAAATGAAACAAGATTCAAGTTAAATAAAACTCTATCAAACTTGAAGGGTGTTACAAATATGGTACTGATTACAAGATTGGATCTCAAACTAATTAAAACAAATCTAGAATAAATTCGACATGAATTTATCTACTTTTGTAATAAAAAGATATAACAATAAATGATAATTTGAGATACGTCATAGGGATAAAAATCCGCTAGATAGTCAAAGCAGTACAAGTAAATGATTTCTAGTGGTTTGAATTTAACACTTTGATTTCTAGAAATGATTCACTGATCAGAAATGTCCACGGCAGTTGGTAAGCTTTTCTTGACAGAAACTTCTTGAAAGATATTATGTTATGTGTTGAACTTCTGTCTTGATTACCTTTTCTTTTTATAAAGCTAATCCACTTGACATACTAATCTGCACGTTTCTTTTTGCTTTGGAATGACTATCAAAATAGTCTAAAAAGACTATTTTTAAGCCTGGAATGACTATGCTTTGTACTGGAATGACTATCAGAATTTAGGAGAATTAATTTAGAATAAACTAAAATGAACTTGGATGACTACTGGGATGACTACCGGTATGACTACCGGTATGACTATCCCTTGATAGTCATTCCAGTTCATTTTTAAAATGACTTGGAATGACTACCGGGATGACTATCCTTGATAGTCATTCCAGTTCATTTTATTCAAGTAATTCTAATTTAATTCTAATTCTATTTTAAATTAATTCTACTAATTTAATTTATTTCATAAATTAATTTTGATGAATTAATTTATTCAATAAATTAATTACTTAATTTATTTGTTAAATTAATTCTGAAGAATTAAATTAATAAATAAATTAATAACTAATTTAAAAGAGAATTTAAATTCTTACAAGATAGCATAACCAATCCTTGAACCACTTGAACTGCTGAAGAATATCCATTGTCTGAGGTTGTCATTTGATGCACTGTCTGGTTCATAAATGACTAACTTCAATGTCTGTTCTTCATCTTGACTTTAAGCTATGGTCCATTGTCTGCTTTTGACTGTTGTTCAACCTTTGTAACATGTACATTTGTTGTCACAAATCTGAAACCTCTGTCACTTTAATAAATCCACTTCTTTGAAGACTTCACTAAGGCTTGATCAATTAATTGAACTTCTTTCAATGTAGTATTTCTTCAAGTCTGTAGGATGACTTTAATCTGTATTCTTTTGACAGATATGATCTTCTGAGATTCCTGTGACTGTGACAATTGAATTATTACTTACTTATTACAAACTTGTTTAAGTTGAGTTGAATCCTCGATGTAAACAAATAGGCCTAAACATATGTCTTTCAATCTCCCCCTATTTGTTTGTTAGAGAATAACAAGCAAATGCCTAGAGGATAACTCAACTAACTAAACAAGTAAATATAAGACTTTAAAAGTTAAGTAAATAATAACACAAAGTTCTGGATTTCATTAAACATTTTCCAGATTCAAATAGTAAAGATAAATACAAGATAGATGTTCCTCTAGACTGAACATGTGTATACATTGATCCTATTTTGATTTACCTAAGCTCTATACATATGACATTTACAAAACAGAGCTAATTTTCCTTTACTACCCTGAAACTCCTCAGTTTCCTTTTATATCTTTTTCAGCTCCCTTTTTCTAGCTTTTCCAAACTTCTCCCCCTTATTTGAGGAATTCTCTACAGATTTAACTTTATGAGTCTCTGAAGCTAGTAGGAGTTAAGATAGTTGATGGAGTTGATCTTGGAAAGTAAATTTGTCTTTAAGATTTCCTTGAGCAGTCCCAGCTGATTGTTGACAGAGGTGGAAGAAGAAGACCTTTCAACCACTTGTGCTTGCAAAAGTTCTTTATCAGCCTGGGTTTTGAATTGATGTTCCTGTAGATCAGCTATGTGAGCTAACTACATTACAGTGTATGTGTCTGTGTGTGCACTCAATTGAATTTCTCTTGTAAGTGTATCACTCATCTCACGTGCATGTGTTTCACTCAGTGTTTGACTCGCATCACTCAACATTAGCTATCTGTTTGCTCCTTTTTGATCAGTACCTGCATTGAAAAACACCCTAGCCTCTTCAAGAGAGGTCAGTGGTGGTGCAATGGGAGTTCTGAAATCCCGATCCTCAATCATGTCTATCAAATCACTTGGAATTAAAATCTGAATTGCTTCAGTGATAGACTGACCAAGTTGCCTTCCACTTTCTCCAGATAAATCTGCGAGTGGAAAATCCCTTTAAGGGAGCCAGAGATGTTCCCTCTGGGAGGGGAGAAAATGATTATATTTAAATTTGGCGAAGAATCAAATTCTCCATCAGATGCCTGTGAAGGCACTTCTACCGTAACAATGGTAGGCACTATAACCAGTTGCATGTGCTCTGCTTTCACTATGTCCTAAGTCTCATCTAATGGAATTGTCTTCTCCCATTGTGAGTAATGAGAGTGTGTTTGACTCAGTAAAAAGTACCATGGCCCTATGGCGAATTTCAATAGATTCATTCTGTTGAGAGAATGTCTCTAGAAACAGTTCATTGGCCATTTCAAAGTGTTAGGTTAAGGGACTACACACTTTCGAGATTCACAATACACCAATGCATAGCACACACACAAACACACGATTAGTTGACAAGTAACACACACAAAACATATATGACGTGGAAACACCCACGTCCCAACTTGTATTATTAATCAAAACAGTTATCAATAATACAATCAAAACAATAACACCTCAATGGTGTCCCAACTGATACTTGAGCCAAACAATGCTCCAGCATCTCCCAAACAATACCTAAGACGATTACATCTCTTAAGCACTCATCTATCAAACAAATACAATATGACTATGTTTAAATAGCCATCCAAAACTTAGCCACCAAGACTTGCCATACTTTTTTTACCAGACTTACCATACTTGTTATACAAGACTTTTTATTCTTGGCACCTAATTTCCTAAATTAATCATGACCAAGACATACCATATATAATAATTGTCTATCCATACAATTATTACCATATATAATAATTGTCTACCCATACAATTATTACCAAAACAGTCTTAATCACCCAAATTCATATTACCATATTGGGTTGAACAACCGGTCAAACCCAACAATCCTCCCCTTCAACCCAATACCCATATCAGGTTGAACAGTATCCATCAACGACATCGACGTCCCTCCGCCATGCCTTCCCTCGAACAAGAATCCTTTTGCTCTTCCAAACCTTCAGTAATCATCAGAGACATCAACGTCCATCCGCTATGCCTCCCCTCGAACAAGAATCTCATCTCTTGTTCTTCAAATCTTGAGAATCACTAAAACTCGTATAGTGACCTTCAAACCATCGTTCTTCAACATAACGATGTATCCATCTACAAAATCACGTGCATCATCCACCACGAGTGCCCTTCCATCAGTTGAGTCACCCAATCCTTGCTTTCTCAATCATTCGGTCTGTAGAAAGAACACTAGTATCATCCAACTCGTTCACCTGGTTGATCAAGCCATTGAAATAATTACGATGATCTCCTCCATCTTCTTCCATCTCGAACCTGAACAAATTGATCCACGGTGCAAGTCAACCGTCATACCACACGTAACTTTGTCTCCTCCCACGTTGTGGCCTCAACATCAGTAGGTTTTTTCTCTTCGAGAGTTGCATATAACCCTCGCTGAATTAACAGATCTTTCACCGTGCTCTGCCATAAGGCAAAATTGTTTCTTCCATCAAACAATTCAATCTCGAGTTTTCCCCCAAACTTATCCATCTCTAATCACGAACCTTGGCTCTTGATACCACTTGTTAGGTTTAGGGGCTACACACCAATACGAGATTCAAACAAACAAACAAAGCAAAGCACACACACAATATATATGACGCGGAAACAACCACGTCCCAACTTGTATTATTAATCAAAACAGTTATCAATAATACAATCAAAACAATAACACCTCAATGGTGTCCTAACTGATACTTGAGCCAAACAATGCTCCAGCATCTCCCAAACAATACCTAAGACGATTACATCTCTTAAGCACTCATCTATCAAACAAATACAATATGACTATGTTTAAATAGCCATCCAAAACTTAGCCACCAAGACTTGCCATACTTGTTTTACCAGACTTACCATACTTGTTATACAAGACTTTTTATTCTTGGCACCTAATTTCCTAAATTAATCATGACCAAGACATACCATATATAATAATTGTCTATCCATACAATTATTACCATATATAATAATTGTCTACCCATACAATTATTACCAAAACAGTCTTAATCACCCAAATTCATATTACCATATTGGGTTGAACAACCGGTCAAACCCAACACAAAGTCCATACCCTGTTGGGAGGATACAGATGGGCTGACAGATGCCTCAGTATATGTTGAATTTCTTTAGAGGAGGCAGAGCTGTGGGATCACTCAATGTTTCAATCAAGATACTTCTTTGTTTAACAGTTGATTTATGTTTAGGCTGAGAGGTCAAGAAAGTTGAAGACTCATTGTTTGGCTCTAAGACCTGGGATAACGATTGTGGATCTACAATCCCTTGGTCAACCCTAACAACCACTTGGGTTCAGCAACAGTAAAAGAAGTGGATTGAGAGATAGAAAGTAATACCTGAATTGGATTTGGCACTGAAGTTCCAGCTAAGCAAGAGCTAGAGCAGAAATAATATATACAAAATATTTACAAAAACAACTAAGACAAATAGAAAATAAAAGATAATCAATAATAATCAATAAAAATAAAATAAAATAATATATATACAGAATACAATAATATATACAGAATAAAAATAAAGACTATTATCATTATAACTGGCATGACTATCGGGATGACTATGGAATAGTCATGCCGATAGTCATTCCAGTACAAATGACTAAAAACAAAAAAAAAATTAAATCTGAAAAACTAATAAAAATTAAGTAAACCTAATTAAACTGTAATGACTACTAGAATGACTATGCAAGAAAGTCATTCCGATAGTCATTCTAGAACAAAACTAACATATATTTAACAGAAAAACACTAAAACATGTTGGTAAAACAAAGAAAATTAACATAATTAAATCTAAAAACTGCTAAACTGTACAGAAAATAAAATGCAACTAAAAGCAAATAAAATCAAGAAACTTACACAACCTAATATTCACAGATCAATCATTAAATTGCAAAATTAAAAATTAAGCAACAGAATATTTTCAGAACATGCAATAACTATACAGAAAAATCATATTTAACCAGAAAAAAAAATGCACACACCACAGAAAATTGTAGAATATTATAGAAATTCAACAAAAATATATAAACCTGCAGAAAAATTCAAACAACAATATTTGCAATCTGAAAATAACTTAAATGATTCTAAATAAGTAAATTTTCAATAAAAATACATTTCTCCACTTAAAAAAAATATGAGAAAAATATTTTTAAAGAAAATAAATTATTCAGAATATTTAAATTAACAAGCTTTACACAATAAACATGGATTGGCAATATTTAACATCTAATATCAACCAGAGAAAATGATTTAGATAAGAACAACCCTACCAGAGACATTGTCAATCACTAAGACTGTTCAACATACCCAATTTACCTACTAACCTGGTAAATGTGGATTCGTCAACAGATTTAGTGAATATATATGCAGTCTGTTCTTCTGTGGGTACAAAATGTAACTCCACAGTTCCATTCATGACATGCTCTCTGATAAAGTGATACCTGATATCAATGTGCTTCGTTCTCGAGTGCTGAACAGGGTTGTTGGAGATTGCTATGGCACTTGTATTATCACATAAGATAGGAATTTTGTCTAATGCAAAGCCATAGTCCTTCAATTGATTCCTTATCCATAGGATCTGAGCACAACAGATATTCAGCTTCTGCTGTTGAATTGGAAACTGTTTGCTGTTTCTTGCTATACCAGGAAATCAATCTACCTCTTAGGAATTGACAACTCCCAGAGGTACTCTTTCTATCCACAACACTACCTGCATAATCGGAATTTGTATATCCAACAAGGTTAAAACCAGAATCTTTAGGGTACCAGATACCTAAATTAGGTGTACCCTTAAGATATCTTAAGATTCTTTTAATAGCAACGAGATGTAAATCTCTAGGGTCTGCTTGGAACCTTTCATACAAGCATGTAGCATACATAATATCTGGTCTACTTGTAGTAAGATAGAGTAAGGATCTAATCATACCTCTGTAGCTTGTAACATCTACCTTGATAGAATTGTCAGAAGCTCCAAGTTTGATTGTTGTTGAAGATGGAGTCCTTGCTAATGCTGAATCCTCCATGTGATACTTCTTGAGGAGTTCTATGAGATACTTGGATTGAAAAATAAATATACCATTTGACCTTTGACTTATTTGCAATCCAATAAAGAACTTCAGCTCACCCATCATACTCATTTCAAACTTACTCTGCATTAGCTTAGCAAATCTCTTACAGAGATCATCATTAGTAGACCCAAATATGATGTCATCCACATAGACTTGGACTAATATCATATCACTTTTGTGTTTCTTTGAAAAAAGAGTTTTGTCTATGATACCTCTAATAAAACCATTTTCTAAAAGAAAACCAGAGAGAGTGTCATACCATTTTCTTGGGGCTTGTTTGAGACCATATATAGCCTTGAAGAGAAAGTACACAAAGTCCAGTAGCTCCTGATTTTCAAATCCAAGGGGTTGTTCCACATACACTTCTTCATCCAGCTCACCATTCAGGAATGCACTCTTAACATCCATTTGATAGACTTTAAAATTGGAGTAAGCTGCAAATGCTAAGAACATCCTGATGGCCTCAAGTCTAGCCACTGGTGCATAGGTTTCATCATAATGAATGCCTTCAGCTTGTGAATACCTTTGAGCAACCAGTCTTGCCTTGTTCCTTGTAACAATGCCATCCTCATCCAGTTTGTTTCTGTATACCCATCTTGTACCAACTACTTTCTTGTTCTTTGGTCTGGGTACCAGCTTCCAAACTTGCTGTTGTTCAAATTGATTGAGTTCATCTTGCATAGAAATCACCCAATCTGGATCAGTCAATGCTTCCTCGGTCTTCTTTGGCTCCATTTAAGATATAAACCCTGAATAATGACATTCATTCTGAGTAGCACTTCTAGTTCTAACTCCAACACCTGGATCACCAATGATCAGCTCAAAGGGATGAGCTCTATTCCATACAATCTGTCTTGGAAGATTTGATCTTGATGATTCACCTTGAAATTCATTGTGGTGTTGTGACTGACTAGTAGATCCTTCATTTCCTCCCCCTAAGTTGTTGCTTGTTTGCCTTGATGATTCTTCTCCAGTGTTGGTGGTATCTCCATTGTTACCAATGTTTCCACCACCACCACCAGGATTATTATCATCATTGTTATAGTCATTACCAGCAACATTCTCAGGTGGGGCTTCATCATCTGAATCTGAGTCTGGCAAGTTATCAAACTTCAGTTTCTCATATGAGTCTTCTGTTTGGATACTAGGGAGCTTAGTGTCATCAAATGTTACATTGACACTTTCTTTCACATGGTGACCATCAATCAAGTACACCATGTAAGATCTTCTAGAATAACCAATAAAAATAGCTTCTTGTGCCTTAGCCTCAAACTTGCCAAGTTTCACATTGTAATCCTTAAGCACAAAGCATTTTGCTCCAAATACATGAAAGTATTTGAGAGTTGGTTTCTTGTTGTTCATGATCTCATAAGGAGTCTTCATTAAATCCTTGTTGATTAAAGTTCGATTCTGAGTATAACAAGCAGTGTTCACAGCTTCAGCCCAAAAGTACATTGGAAGTCTTGATTCACTTAACATAGTCCTAGAAGCTTCAATCAATGTACGATTCTTCCTTTCCACCACTCCATTCTGTTGAGGAGTTCTAGGGGCAGAATACTGTCTTGTTATTCCTTTATCTGCACAAAAGTCATTTAGGACTGCATTCTTGAATTCAGTTCCATTATCTGACCTTATAGCTCTAACAGGGAATCTCGAATCCAGCTCAATCAACTTTATATGATCAATCACCATCTGTGGGGTCTCATCCTTGGAATGTAGGAATAAAACCCAAGTATATTTGGAATAGTCATCAACAATCACAAGTGCATACTGTTTCTTTGACATGGACATCACACTAACTGGACAAAACAAATCCATGTGAAGTAGCTGAAGTGGTTCAGTTATTGATGATGTGTCAGTGCCCTTGTGAGAAGCTTTCTTTGACTTTCCTTTCTGACAAGCCTCACACAGTCCTTCCTGTGTAAATTCCATCTGAGGCAAACCTCTAACCAATTCCCTCTTGACTAAAGAGTTCATGGTTTTGAAGTTAAGGTGAGACATCTTCTTGTGCCATAGCCAACTTTCATCTGATAAAGCTTTATCATAAAAACAAGTTACTTCATCTTTGGATCCAGAGTGCATATCAGCTATGAACAAGTCACCTTTCCTTACTCCTTGAAGAGCAGGCTTTCCATTCTTCTTATGAAGGATCTGACATCTATCTTTCTCAAAGGAAACAGCATATCCTCTGTCACAGAAATGATTGATGCTGAGAAGATTGAACTTCAGACCTTCCACAATAGATACATCTTGAATGATAACATTTCCAAACTTCAAACAACCATATCCTCTGGTAATACCCTTGCTGTTATCTCCAAAAGTAACTCCTGGGCCAGCTTTCTCAACCACATTTGATAGCAGGGCTCTATCTCCGGTCATATGCCTTTAACAGCCACTGTCCAAAACCCACATAACACGGTTTACCTGTTTCACACCCTGCAATATCAAATTGATTAGTCCTTCCTCGGAGCCCAAACTTGATTGGGTCCGGCATACTTAAAGAACTGGCCTTTGTCAAGCAAAACAACATTTTTAACTTTAACTACATAGACCTCTTTCACAAAAAAGCGTTTCCATTTATAGCCAGCCTTAACACATTTCTGAGTAGGCTTAGGGATAAATGGATCCACTCTAGTCTTTGGAGGACTAGTAGTATTAGATCTAACATGCTTCTTATTATTAACATGTTGATGTGGAGCAGTCTTATTATCAGATACATGCTTACTATTAAAATAAGCATACATAACATTGAAAGCACAAGACATGCAATTAACCACAACACATGCTTTATGAGAAATATTAATAGCAGGCATGTCAGTTTTGCAGTTGTTTTGATCCACTTTATGAATGTCTGACTTAGTCTTCGTTGCAGAAACAACTTTGACTGGTTTGTCAGACTTACACTTGTTGGACTGAGCAAGTTCAAAAGCACGATCCTCCATACGTATCTCCTCTTCAATGATGATAGAGTATTCATTCAGAGGTCCTGAAGGTTTAGATACTTTAATAGGAGTAACTTTCAAGTTAGTCTTAACTTGTTTAACATTCATGCTTTCTGTGGGTTTGACATTATCAGTGCTATTGCTACCAGATGCATTCATCAACTTAAAATAAGCATGCATAATTTTATATGTACATAGAAAACACTCTTTCTTACCACAGGGTTCATGAACATCAGGCATGTCAGACATGTTATGCATTGCAGAAGTATCAGCAGTTTCTACTTTAAGCTTTTTACATGCATGTGTAAGGTGTCCAGCAGAATTACAAATAGTGCACAACTTCCTAGATGCAATGGGAGAAGAAGAAACAATATTCTGATTAACAACATTCTTTTTCCCATTCCTGTTCTTTTTAGCCTTGATAACTAAGTCACCTACTTCAGTTTTAGGTATTACAGTTTTTACTGAATTCCTAGGCAACTTAGTCTTTACCTCTTTTTCCTTCAATAAATCCTCCTCAAGCAATTCTTGTCTTATGAAAAGATCATCCTCATTGAAAAGTGGTGGAAATGGCTTAACAAAAACTGGACAATCAACATTCTTAAGAACATGTGGAGTATTCCTTTTGACAGCTGAAGGTGTCACAAAGAATTCCAGTATCTTCTTACCAACTTTCTTGTTGTAGTCAAATCCTATAGCAGTTTTGTTCCCTATGGTCTGAGTATCAATGATCTCCTTAGCAATTAGGGCGGAATTCTTAAAAGCATTCAGTTTCAAATCTAACTCTGAAATCTGCTTCATGAGGATAGTCTCTATCTCATCATTACACTTGACCTTGTTTTCTAAGTACACATTATTTTGCTTAAGATCTTCTAATGTGACATCTACAAGCTCTAGTTCTTCATTTTTAGATTCTAGATTTTTAATCTTATGAACTAGTTTAGCATTTTCCATTTCTGATGCTAAAATGCTTGTGTGTACATTAAACAATTCTACACTAAGATCTTGCACAGTTTTCTTGTACTCAGAATTAGACATGTCAATTGTTGTTAAGATAGGTACCTGAGATAATTGTGGTGATTCCTCTGAAGAGTCAGCCATTAGGACCACATTTACATATTCCTCCTCTTCATCTGAATTAGTATCATCCCAGTGTTTTCCCTCTACTATATAAGCTTTCCCTTTTTGCTTTCCATACAATGCCTCCAGTTGCTATTGCAGCTTGGCATTCTCCTTCTTCAACTCATCATAAGAATCCTTCTTCTCATAGACATCTTTCTTGTCTCTTGCTTGACGAGGCTTCCGGCATTCAGTGGCGAAATGCCAAAACTCATTGCAATTGTAGCATCTTGATTTGCTTCTATCAATCATGCCAGTCTTGTAGCTTCCCTTAAAGCCAGTCCCTGGTGAATACTTGCTCTTCTGGAATCTGTTGGTTGAGCCCTTGAACTTATACTTAGGGTTTCTCTTGAAACGAATATGACTAAATTTTGTAGCTAAGTACGCCATGGTTTTGTCTTCCATCTGCTCAAGCTCTTCTAGGGTGTAGTAATCACTTTCATCAACACCCAGATTCACAGAATCCATTTCAGCTTCTATAATCACCTCCTTTCCAGCTCTAGGGGTTTGAACCTGAATATCAGAAGTTGTTGGTTCATCCACTACAAGTGTTGCTGATCTCACAAGTGCATTTTGCTTGTTGTCCACTGTCCCTGGTCCGTAGAATATCACCCTTTGTTCCTGTTCCATCTCATAGGTCTTCAACTTGCCATAGATCATCTCTAATGACATCTTTGTAAAATATATTCTTTCCCTTATGGATGAGGACTTGTGTTCTACATGATGGGGCAGTGTCATCATGAACTTACTGTTTGTTTCTCTCAGTGGATAGGACTTCCCCTTCATTGCCAATTCATTAAGAAGCTTAGTATATTTCTCAAAGACCTGAGTTATACTTTCTCCTGGAAGAGACCTAAAAGCTTTGTAATGAGAAGTCAGGATGTGTTAGGTCCTGATAAGTTTGTAGAAGGGGGGTTGAATACAAACTATACCTTTTAATCGAATTTGTCCGTTTTAGAATAAAACAATTTATGAACAAATTATTGCGGAATAAAATGAAACAAGATTCAAGTTAAATAAAACTCTATTAAACTTGAAGGGTGTTACAAATATGGTATTGATTACAAGATTGGATCTCAAACTAATTAAAACAAATCTAGAATAAATTCGACATGAATTTATCTACTTTTGTATTAAAAAAATATAACAATAAATGATAATTTGAGATACGTTCTAGGGATAAAAATCCGCTAGATAGTCAAAGCAGTACAAGTAAATGATTTCTAGTGGTTTGAATTTAACACTTTGATTTATAGAAATGATTCACTGATCAGAAATGTCCACAGCAGTTGGTAAGCTTTTCTTGACAGAAACTTCTTGAAAGATATTATGTTATGTGTTGAAGTTCTGTCTTGATTACCTTTTCTTTTTATAAAGCTAATCCAGTTGACATACTAATCTGCACGTTTCTTTTTACTTTGGAATGACTATCAAAATAGTCTAAAAGACTATTTTTAAACATGGAATGACTATGCTTTGTACTGGAATGACTATCAGAATTTAGGAGAATTAATTTAGAATAAACTAAAATGAACTTGGATGACTACCGGGATGACTACCGGGATGACTATCCCATGATAGTCATTCCAGTTCATTTTTAAAATGACTTGGAATGACTACCGGGATGACTATCCTTGATAGTCATTCCAGTTCATTTTATTCAAGTAATTCTAATTTAATTCTAATTCTATTTTAAATTAATTCTAATAATTAATTTATTTCATAAATTAATTTTGATGAATTAATTTATTCAATAAATTAATTACTTAATTTATTTGTTAAATTAATTCTAAAGAATTAAATTAATAAATAAATTAATAACTAATTTAAAAGAGAATTTAAATTCTTACAAGATAGCATAACCAATCCTTGAACCACTTGAACTGCTGAAGAATATCCATTGTCTGAGTTTGTCATTTGATACACTGTCTGGTTCATAAATGACTAACTTCAATGTCTGTTCTTGATCTTGACTTTAAGCTGTGGTCCATTGTCTTCTTTTGACTGTTGTTCAACCTTTGTAACATTTACATTTGTTGTCACAAATCTGAAACCTCTGTCACTTTAATAAATCCACTTCTTTGAAGACTTCACTAAGGCTTGATCAATTAATTGAACTTCTTTCAATGTAGTATTTCTTCAAGTCTGTAGGATGGCTTTAATCTGTATTCTTCTGAGATTCCTGTGACTGTGACAATTGAATTATTACTTACTTATTACAAACTTGTTTAAGTTGAGTTGAATCCTCGATGTAAACAAATAGGCCTAAACATATGCCTTTCAGGATGTCCAATCTGTTTTCCTGCACGTCTTCAGTTCCTTCCATTATTAAGTTTATGGTATCCCACATATGTTTCCCGCTTGTACAGTTCATTAACTGATAGCTCATTTCCTTGTCTGCGGAGTCTGCCAATATCAACATCAAACCTGTATCCAATCGAATCAGTTCTTTGTCAGAATCTGTGTACTCAGTAATATCCTTAGGTTGGGTGCCTTGAGGTATTCTAGTACCATCAGGAGCTGTAGATTCACTAACTGGTTTCATTGGAACAAACGGTCCGTTCTTTAATACGCCAATATACAACGGATTAGATGCCTTGATAAATAACAGCATCTTCATCTTCCACAAACCGAAATCATCTCTTGTAAACGGGGGAACTTTAATACCAGCAATTGTCTTTGGAGCACTCATGGTTTCTGAAAATTTCAAATTGTTTAAAATTCAAGAAATTCCAATTAAATGAAAAAATTTGAAAGTTAAAAAATTTGCTTCGAATTTTCAAGCTACGTTTGATTTTGGTCTCATTCACCGGATCTGATTTGTACGTCAATCAAGTAGCTCTGATACCAATTGTTAGGTCCAAAGTATCGTAGAAGGGGGGTTGAATACGATAGTCACAAATTATTCAATTTCGTTCGCGGATTAATCATTCAGTTCTATAACAAAATCAAATACACCAAATCAAACCAAGAGTCGGGGAATATATCGTTTTATAAATATAAACCTCGAGGGGTGCTACAATTTCTAATCCGTAGATTAGCTTCAATGAGTTTAAGGTTACACAAATTCAATACAATGATAAGATTCTGAGCAATATAAATTTCTCTAATAATTCTCTCTGGCTCAAACTCTCTCCTCGTAAATTCTTCTGTGTTCTGCCTTTACTGAAGAAGACACTTCTTCAAATCTCTGTATTAATTGCAGACTTGTTTTGAAAACTATCGAACCAAGTTTGAACAAGCAATCCTGGCCGTCCATCTTCAAAATCAACCTGACAAACAAATACTTTTCACCTGCTCCCAAATTTAAAAACCATCGAAAGTAATAAAGAATTTTACCATTCGATAGTTTTTAAATAAAAACTACCGAAAAGTAAATAACTTTATTCTTGTTTTCAAATGGTTTTCTTAAATCACATTCAATGGTTTTCTAAAATAGAAAAACCATCGAATTCTTTTCTTGTCCTTGATCTTTTTAGAAAGCCTTCTGAGCTCCAGGGTGTTTAAGTTTTAGACTGTATCAATTTCTTCTGAGACGATAAAACAACTTGATCTTTCTAAGTGACGTCAACTGGTGCAACTGGTCTAGTTCACAGATGAATAGCACTTGATCAATTCTTCTATGTCTTCAATTCAATGTTGCTGATAAGTCCTTTGTCGATCTGGTTGCTTCAAATAAATCACTGGAATCCTGTGGTACTAACCCTAAATCATTCACATACTTCTGTAGTCTTGAAAGTATTGTTTCTTTTGTTGTCACTGAGGCTTGAACATTTTCATGAACTTCTTTCCGTGACCTGTTTACGGACTTCAAGAATACATACCATATTTTAATTTTTTGAGTTTACCTTTTCTTCTTTGATTCTGGATTCCTGTGCTTCTGTTAATATTATTGTATGTCTTGTCCTTTGTTGAGTTGCAGTTATCTCTTTTACATCTTATGTTACATTATGCTTTACACCACACATGGCTTTATCCAAAGTGAGAGAATCAAGTAGAATGAGTTACAAGTAATCATCCAGAACTATCTTTTCCTTTTCTGGCTCTAAAAACTCGTATGGCTTCTTGGTAACCCAATGTGCTGGAATAACAACACCATCAACGGTCGAGGCTGCAATTTCTTTCTGGGGAATAAAAGGGACCATTCTCGAGGATTCCCATGTATAGTGGATTCGCAGCTTTGGTAAATAGCAAGATTTTTCTTTTCCAAACATTGTAGTTCTCTTTATCAAAAGCTGGGATCTTGATACTACTTGATTTCTGTATACTCGTCATGATCTCAGATTTGTATATCAATCTGTTGCTCTGATACCAGTTGTTGATCCTTGAGTATTGCAGAAGGGGGGTTGAATGTAATATTGATAAATTTCAATCTCTGTTTCAACAACTTAAAACTAAGATTAATGTTTATCAGTAGAAGAAATGCAAACACAAGTAATTTTCTCACAAAATAAATGTTTTATTTATTTTGCAAAGAGTTGCTACAACCTTGAGAAAAAGTGGGTTTTTCTCAAGTTTCAATTACTCAAAAGATACACAGTATATAATGAGTGAGATAGTCTAAGTAAACTAATCATATCTCTATCATCACGGGTTTATGGAACTGCTATCATTTTCATGTGGTAGCTCCTTACCATTTGTCTACCCATGTGTCTTACCCAAATTGTTATACAAACAACTTTATCATTACAGAGAAAGCAATCTGGATACATTCTATATTTAGCTAACCCAATTCCAGTAGATGTTGAGTTGTCATACTCTTGAATTGGTGAGCTTTGTCTTGTGATCCCTTAAGCTTCTGTCGTAGTCTTTGCAAACCTGGTGCAATGTTGGGATACTGCAACACGCCCGTTTCTTGAACATCTTGTCACATGTTTTACTGGGTAGATCCCCAATTCAAAGTTTATCCCTTTGAGACAGTATCTGAACTCCAAGCTTGCTGTCACAAGAATGCACAGTTGGTGACAGTGAGAAGTCCCCGCAATAGATGCTGTCAGGAGTTCCAAACTTGCTGTCAGGAGAATAGAGAGCTGATGTCTCAAGTCTTCCGCCAATATTGCTGTCAGAGCGAATATGCTGTCATGACTTGCAACATGTTGTCTTCCTGTAACTTTACTGTCAGAGATATGACAGTAACATTTATTCTTGTTGTCATCTTGATATACTCCTTGAGGCTTGAACAAACGAATGAACTTCTTCCAAGATTTATAAACAAGTTTATTTTAGCAAATGAAATGGCTACAAGAACAAACTCTGGTTGTGACAGTATGTTCTACTTAATGAAATTAAGTATTACTAAACAAGAAGTTAAGTTGTCTTCTAAGCTATCACTCATAAATCCTAACATTATGAGATTCATGTGACGATTTATATATTATTTACTTATTACATTCTTATTTAAGTTGAGTCGAATCCTCGATGTTTACAAATAGGCTAGTGCATATATCTTTCATGTTTTGGGACTAGTAGGAACTGAAATCCATGAAGTTGAATCCTGGGTATTATACTTAACCCTCATCGTAAAACATACTATAACTAATGGTCACATAAAAGATTCTCCCTTTATGTATTTGTTCAAGTAGAAACCATTTAAATCCATTAAATTATGGATCTATGATTTACTGATTTTTAAGTTAAAATAATTTAACGTTATTGTAACTCATTGTTCTGCATCCAATATTTTCTAACAGAGTTCAACAATTTTTCATTGTTCTATATATATCTATTGTGTGTGGCAGGCTCCTCGCTAATCCATACTTCAAGGGACTTACTAAAGCTGATAGAGAACCATCATGCCCGCAAATATCTAATATTGAATTTGAATTTGAAAGGCGAAGGTTTACGAAGGAAGACATTCGTGAATTAATATTTTGTGAGATACTTGAGTACCATCCTTTGTTGCTCAAGGTTTATATGAATGGAACTGAAAGGACCAATTTTAACAACCCAAGGCATACTTGAGTACATTATGTGATCTTTTGGTACTTAGTATTATTCTGATGTATGTAAAGTACCTTATAACATTTTCTATGTGGTTGCTTCGCTAGGAAGTTGATGTTTATTTCGCTTTGTACTGAATTTTGATGTTTTATTTTGGGGTTGATGACTGTGAAATGTAAAAATATTTATTAAGTATTGTGTTGTGCTGTGAATTGCGTATATATCTCAAATATATTTTTAATTTACCATTACAAAGGTGTTGCAATAGCTATAACGATGTTGCATATGTTGTTTTGAAAATGTTATACTAATTTAATTTTGTGTTGCCTTTTCTCCAACAAAGTGTTGTTATACATTGGAAGTGGGCCTCATTAGTAAGTGGGCCCCACATTTTGGGACTCACCAGAAGCGGACCCCATATATGGGACCCACCAGCAAGTGGGCCCCCATATGGGGATCCACCAGAAAGTGGGCTCCACCGGGCTGTGGAACCCACACATGTGGGCCCCACCTGCTAGTGGGACCCATTTACAACAATTGTGTAACTTGTTGCAACACAATTAATCATGTTGGCATAGGTTGAAAAAAATGTTGGCATTGAGCCTACGGCAACAGCAAAAAAATTAACACCCGAAAAGTGTTGCCTTTGATATTTTTAAGGCTATGTCAACATTTTTTGCACTTTCTGCAATATTTTTCAAGGGTTGCAGAAGGTCATCTATGGCGTAGTGAGTTAGTGCCACTTTTATGATTTTGTGCAACAAAAATACTGAGTAAAAGTCCATTCAAACAACCATTTTAGGTCAAACTTATACAAGATCAATACACTATTTACATAGAGAGTGTTTGGCAATCACTTTAAGTCGGGGGCTTAAAGTAATTTTTGACTTTAAGTTGAAAAGTGTCGCTTTGTGTAATAAGTCAAAAAATGATTTAAAGTTAAAAAAATAGCTTAAAGCCAGAAGTTGGTATGAGGTACTTTTTTGAATAACTTATTTTATTTTTATGATTTTATTTCATAAAAGTTAATATTATCATTCAAATGTGCTAGTTATTAAATTTATTTTATTTTTATATTTACAATAACTCATAAGTTACTCATAATACAAAATTACCGAAACAGATAATTTTTACTTCTCACTTATCACTTTAAGCAACTTTAAGTCATAATTAATAATTTTAAATTTTCCCAAACGGGCTCATAATCTACTGACTTATTGTGCTATGGAGCCCTTTTTATTAATTTATTATCTATGTTTATATTACTAGCTTATAGCCCGTGCGATGCACGGTTACTTAAATTTTATTTATAATTATTCTATTTATAATTATATTTTTATTACGATGCAACACACGATTGTTTTTTAATATTTATAATTATATTTATTTATGAATATTTTAATATTTAAAAGTTATTAGTTTACATGATTAAATTATAGTTAAAAATTTGATATTTATTACATTTTACACGCTCAATTTAATATTTGTTTATATTGAGTTATAAAAGTTAGATTTGGCCAATTTTACGGTTCACATGAAATTCACAAAGTAATCTTTAATTTAGTTGTGGTTTAATAGTTTTTTTTTCAATTAAAAACTATTCTAAAACTAAAAAGAGAATAAAGTGACGAAATTTAATGTTGAGAATTCTATTCGATTTAGGAAATCTACTTAACTTATATGTAGTTTAGATTATTAGAATAACCTTTATTAACCAAATACAGGTTTTAATGTTAAATGTAACGGTTTTTACCTATCTATTTAAGATTAAACGATTTTTATTATTTTGGTTATAAATGGGTTTCCTTATTTAATTACAACTATTTTTATGTTTTAACTTTTTGGAAAATCCAATCCTAATATAATATCTTTTAACTTATATCATTTTTAGATAATAATTTCTTTTTATATGATATAATCTTGATCATCTATTTTTAAAAGTATTGAATCTAACGGTTGAGAATGTTTTTGCGATATTTAGGACCAAACTACCAGGATAATATCATTAATTTTTCTTAATATTTATAATTTTTTTAATTTTTTTGAATATTTATTGCTAAAATATAATATACTCTTTTTTGTAATATGTTAATGATGCGGGAATTTTGAACTTTTGAGAAAATAAATTATCAATTAAAATATATATATTTTTTGTAATAGTTCTTCATTTAAAGTAGTACACCATGACGATCAAAATTCTGTATAAAATTCATTTTTTTTATAGTATATCCCGTAAATATCTATGTTATTATATTAAAAACTAAATAATGAAAGATTTCTTATAAGTGTGGTCGCTTTGTGGATCTTTCAAATTAAATTGTTGAGAAACATTACATATAACAGTAAAATTGTCATGTAGAATGATCTAAGATTTGAATCTACCAACAACATATTAAAATTTACAGGTGTTTTTTGAAAAAAAAAAGAATTGTTTTTTATTTTATTTTTCTTTCAGACATAGGTTATTTGATAATATTTTTTGTAAAGTACGATTTTTCAAACTTTTAAAGTTTCGAATTTAATAATTTACAATGTATATATGTTAAAAAAGTTAGGTCTGTTCTGTAGCTGAGTCTACAATTTCAAAATACGGTTTTTTTAAATATGAATATAGTCTTGCTAACAATGAAATTAGGTCTCCATGAGTGCTTATAAAACAAAATCACCATTTGCGTATAATTTATTATTTAATAATAAATTATATTTGATTAGCTATGATCTATAACTTAATAAAATATGATAAAAAATATGCACAATTTTATAAAATTTTATCCTCGTATTATTATATTCTTTGTTGATTTGAATTTTTCTTAGATTGATTTTAATTTTTGAACATAGATTTCTAAATTTAAAATAATTAGAAAAAAGTAATTAAATTGGCATTAAAATAATGATGACATAATAATCATTATTAGAATTTAAATACTCACTTTACCGATTTGGGCTTTATCTTGTGTTTTAAAAATCAGATTTTGACGATTTTACGCCTCACGTGAAGATAATTAAATTATTTTTAATTAAAAGATGGTTTAACAATTTTTATCTAACTGGAATTGTTCATGGAAGAAAGTCACGAATTTTTTACATGGAGAATTCTATTCAATATAGAAAAATTATTTCTATTTGGTATATTTGGTTTAAATTATCAAAATACACTTTTTACAATTTAAATATAATCCTATTAAAAATAAAATACACTTTTTTAATATTTGATCAAACGATTTTCATTTATCTAGTTAAGATCTAATAGTCCTTATTAATTTGGTTCTATTTGCTTCCAATAGTTCGACCTATCCAGACAAATTGATTAATTTGGTTGTCACGATCAAAATTTTGGATAAATCGCTTTAATGTTATTATATAAAAGAGTTTAATATAATAAGGATATCAAGTACATACTGATATAAGTATCTTACTAATTGCTTTTACTTTTAATGTTTCTGTTTTATTTATAGTGTATATAAAATTTTAAAATACATTATTACTTTAAAATTATTAAACAGAATAAAAATTATGTTATGATTATATAAAATTTTATTCTCATATTATTATAGTCTTTATCGATTTGAATTTGTTCTTAATTTATTTTAATACTTTATTGAAAGAAAGATAAAATTTCTATATGTAAAAGAATTAGTGGAAAAATAAATAAATTGGTGCTACAATTATAAAAAAATATTTATTAAAATTTAGATACTCACTTTACTATTTGGGTTCTATCCTGGATTTTAGAAATTGAATTTTGACGATTTTACAACCCATGTGAAACTAACGAAATTATCTTTAATTTAATGATGATTTAATAATTAGTATCTAACTTGACCAGTTGACCTACCCATAAACCGAAAAGAAAAGATGGTTAAGTATTATATTCAAAATTATTGTTTATGAATATGAAACCCTCAATATTTTAATAATATTTTGATATTATCCTTTTATGTTTGTTATATGTAAAATAATATAATTATAATTTGGATTAATCAAATTGTTATGTTCGTTCAGAAAAAAAATTGTTTAAATTTATTCATGTACATGAGTTCTCCTAAGTCTCTTATAACGCAGGGTCCACATGTATCATTGTTATATGATATACATGAGCATTATATTGATAATTTTTAATATTGTAATCGATATGAATTGTTATCTGATCTTTGGTTTAACAATTAGTATATAACTCGAACTATACATAAATTAAAGAGAAAATATATTTAAGAATTTTTACATAGAAAAATTTTAAATTATCAAAATACACTTTTTAGTATTTAAATATAATTCTATTATTAATCAGATACACTTTTTAATATTAGATCTAACCATTCTCATCGATGTATTTAAGATCTAACTATAATAATTAATTTGGTCGTATAGTGGTCGTACACGGACCATATCGATTTTAATTTTTTCTTAAATTTATTTTAATATTTTATTGAAATAAACATAGAATTTATAAATTTAAAAGAATTAGGGAAAAAATTAAATTGGTGCTACAATAATAAAAAAAATTATTAAAATTTAGATAATCACTTAAATGTTTGGACTCTATCTTGAGTTTTAGTCAACATATTTTAACAATCTTACAGCACACGCGAAACTAACAAAATTATCTTTAATTTAATGATGGTTTAATAATTATTATCTAACCGGAACTATCCATAAACTAAAGAGAAAAGATAATTACGATTTTTTACATAAAGATTTCTATTCAATATAGAAAACCTATTTATAATTGGTTTAAATTAAAAAAAAATTATTAAAATTTAGATAATCACTTTACTGTTTGGGCTGTATCTTGAGTTTTAGACAACAGATTTTAACAATTTTACAGCCCACACGAAGCTAACAAAATTATCTTTAATTTAATGATGGTTTAATAATTATTATCTAACTGGAACTATCCATAAACTAAAGAGAAAAGATAATTACGATTTTTTACATAAAGATTTCTATTCAATATAGAAAACCTATTTATAATTGGTTTAAATTATCAAAATACACCTTTTAGTATTTAAATACTATCTTATTATTAATCAAATACAATTTTTAATATTATATCTAACGGTCCTCATCTATTTGAATATTTATAGTTTTATAATCCAACGGATCATATACTTTTGGTAGTACACCAAAGTTTTGGATAAAATCTCCCTTACGCTTATTATATATAAGGAGTTAATTTGATTTATATTTATCCTTATTTTCTCAAAAAAAAATTAATTTATTTTTATGTGTTGTAAGAATATTATTATATTGCTAATAACAGTAGTTGAATGATTGTAACTTTTGTATACTATGTTTCTTGAAATGTTGCTTTTAACTTTTTTTTACTGCTATATAAAATAATATAACTACTTACAAATTTATCCGAACAGTTAGATATAGTATTAAAAATTACTTTTACAGGCATCTAAGTTTTGAATTTCACCAACAAAATAATAATATAAACATTTATATAAACATATTATCATATTTGTTACTAAATATAAACTAAATTAAAATCACATCAATCATACATTATTACATTTTTTATTTATCAAAAAATTAATTTTAGAAAATAAAATATTTAAAAATGACCTACACACTATAAGGCATAAGCTAGTGATATCGGTACGAATGATATGTTTTATGTAAAGAGGTACAAAAATTTTGTTAGGCCAGACTTTAGTTGAAATTTTTAATTTTTGATCTGATTTTTTATTTTGACCGCCTCCGACATTATTGATAAACTCTTTAATGCTTTTCTGACCCTCCAGTCAGGTAGCGTTACGTTTTTAACTAAAACGCAACTGAATTATTACTTTCCCGCCCCTTTTTTCTAGAATGATTAAATATATTAAATATTAAAATATGTATTGTAGATTTATGATCCGTCCACGTAAGTATTGATATGTGTTATTAGCATACCGAGTTGTAAATATGAGAGAAGAGAAACGAAGAAAATAGAAGTTTTTGAATTTTTTTTTGTAGGCATGTTTTAGAGTTTTGTTAGAAGAGAACGGAAATAGAAATGATCCAGAGAGAAAATTCTTCATAATTTATTTTCAAAACTTTCTCCCCATTTTTGAGATTATTGGGAGGAATTGTCTCACAAAACAATTTCTTTAATTATTTTTATATCCAAACTTTCACTTCTCTGCACAAAATATTTGGATGCAAGTTAGAAAATTGAAATTATTACTTTTTTTTTCACTCTACTCTCTTCTCTTCTTTCCTTATAAAACTCGAGCACAACGTTATTGATTTTATGAAAATTTAGTCATTTACTCGTGTAGTTGATATAGAATTTATTAATATATAATAAATCTAAAGTTTAAATAAATTTTTATTAATAAATGTGGAAATATATATGTAGTGATTCAACTATGAATAATTTATATTTGAAAATATTGAACACACAAATTTGAGATCATTGAGACTATAACATTTTTCACATTTTCAATGTTATGTTATTATGCAGAATAACTTTGTTCCCGCTATTTTCAGATAAAATGCATTTTTGTAGATATATAATCATATATGTAATTTATTATAATAATCGGAATTGACCTGATTTTTATCAGCATTGACTCATTTTTTATAAATAAAACAACATTTTTGTTGCTAAATATAGCAGACAGTTAAAATCCTAAGTCCGATCCAAACTGACCGGAGTTTTCCGTTGACGTTTTGGTTTTTGGATTTTTGTCGAGTCAAACCGGGCTGATATTTCTTCGTGCATCTCAAATTATTTTACAAATTTAATGAATTTTATCTAATATTTTAATCTTTGAAGGAAGTACAAATTTTTGATAGCTTAATTGCCAAGCCAGAATACAAGTCTTACTATATATTATAGACGGGCAGATGCGATATTTTTTAATAGAAACGTGCATGTACACACAGTTGTATATTTCTTGATTGCGTACCAAATAATCGAGTCTTCTTTGACCAAGTTATTTGAATTTTAACATAAATGTCAGTGATATATTTTTCGTTTATAAAAATCCAAATAAAATCTTTCTCTGATTCTTTTTTGATTAATTTACTACTAAAAAATATTTGAATTCCTGATTTAATAATTTTGAAGGTAATTCATGTCTCTGTTTATACACAATATTCAAAAAAAATGAATAATTGAAATTAATCATCTATTAAACGATGTCAAATTATACGTCGGTATTCTGTAAAACAATAATTAATCGGGATGAATTGTTGTTGGCTATCTCAACAAAATTATAATTATATATAATAAATAATAATATTATATTCACTAGTATTTTATCCGTGCTACGCACCGAAAACACTATGTCAAACGTTGTAAATTCATTATTATTATAACTCGATAATTTTCTTTAAGTTTTAAGCGATTTTTTAAAATCAAACCCGTATCCAATATTATTTTTTTTCACATATCTTTACGAATTATGCTAATACATGTACCTCGATCAGTAAATATGATATATGCTAAACGGATATAGTTTTTTTTTTAAAAATATTTGAAACCAAAATTTATATTTTAGATTTATTCTTATTATTATCTCAATTATCATTTATGCGGATGCGTGTATTTATTCCTGGTTTTAACTCCAGAGTACCGTCAATAGCATTGTCATTAGCAGAATCAGACACCTATTTCAAAATAAATAAATAAATAATTGATTATAAGGTGTCTGAAAGATGATCCTATACATATTTCACAACTAACTGTTTTAATTGAAATTTTTACACTTACCACGATCGAATGAACCTTATGTGAGTTGATTTCAGATTTTTGTGAGGGTGTAGAACCTCCGGAGGTTTGAATTTCCTCAACCACGTCTGTAGCAATGTAGACCGTATTGCCATGCACCATGTGTTTTTTTCATTCAAAGATAAAGTAGGTGTCATATTTATTCAACATGCTATATTTTAAGGACTCTATATTTATTGCATCATTACCTTTCGATTCTGATAGATAATGTTGTTAACATTTGCTGATGTTATGCGTCTCACTTTATCTATTTTTACATAATATTATAATGTAAAATCAAAAAAATAAAAGTACATATCCCTTATTTACATGAATTGTATTAATATATTCATTAATACCTAAATATAGGTATACAAATTATAAAAGACATCATTGTATCATAAAAAGTATATAAGTTTATGTTCATTTGTTAAAGTAGTAATTAATCATTTCTTAGATAAATTTTGTAATAGTGGCCTATTTTATAAATAGACATTCATGATTAAAATTGAAACCCCTTCACCTCGTTTTTTCGAATCTATTTATGTTTTATCGATTTTATTAACTCTTCGCCAACACATGTTTCTATGACACATTATTTATTTATTCCAGTTCGTCTTCTCGGTCTTTTTCGTATTTTTCAAGTTTTGTGATTTTTATGGTGATATTGGCTTGTACTGTATTTGGTTTTCAATCAAATAATGATGACCTGTAGATATTGGTGGTAATGGTGGTAACGGTGATGGTGGAAAGGCCGGCGATAAGTGATGACAATGTGATTATTTGCTTATTTCAATATGTATATGAAGATTTGTAGGTGGTTGTCGGAAGTGGTGGTTTGAGGTTGGGACAAAAGTTGATGGCTGGATGCAGTGGTTGCTGGTGGTCGGAGATTGTTTTTGAAGTAAAAAGGAGATTGTGAGAGTGGATGTGGATGTGGATGTGGATAACATTATTGGGTGGTAGAAGATAAAGATGAATCATAGATTGGGTGAATAAGATTAGATCTCATATATTGAAATGGGTGGCTAGAATTAAATTTCACAATTCATTTAGGAGGGGATTTCATCAAAATATTACTCCATCTCAATATATACATTCTTAATCATTTAAATGATTAATATCTTTAGTTTTTATTTTGAAAGTCCACTATATATATAAAGTAACGATGAAAAAAAGTTCTCAAATTAAACATAATAGGAAACTAATGGTAAGGGAATTTTTTTTATCCATTCATTTTTCATAGTACTCTTAAAAGATGCATATCTGATTATATTCTCGGATAGTAAAATGTTGAAGATTTTGTCTCTTTATTCTTTATAACATATCTTTTTTTGATTGATTATATTTGTTGATTCCATGTTATTCACGTTCATACGACGATGATGATCAATTATTAAGACTTCTGAATGGTGATCGATTTGTAGGATTTGTGTGACAATGCTAAAATTAGATCAAAGTAGGTCGAATGTGTATCGACTTGATTATTACGATTGATCATCATCCCCTTAACTATTATGCTATTACAAATAAACACTTTTAAGTAAATTGTTGCAAAATTATTGGTTAATAATTGATTTGAATATTTTTTCATCAGTTGAGTATTACTTTTTACATTTTACATATATTATTATTTCATTTTTAAATTTATATAAATTAAAACTTGACCCAGTGTTATTAATCGTCGATTCCGACGATTTATCGACCAACATATCGAAAACCGGTCAATTTCCGATCTCATCTGCCAGAATCGGTGTACTAATCGTTTTTCTTCATATCTGTTCAAAATTCGATTAAAATCGATGAATATCAGAGTTGTGAAAAAAAATTCTGAAAGAAATTTAGTTTTCCGACGAAAGTTTAACGCCTTAGTTGGATTTGTCATTTCTTCCATTCCAACTTCGACTTTTTTTAACATTTTTGATATGTATGTGTGCATATATAAAATGGGAAAGTGATATAAATATATGAGAGTGAGAGAAAGAGAAAGAGAGAGAGGGGGGGATGATTAGAATTGGTAAATGCAGGGTGGGTGGGAGGAAGTGTTATTTGATTGAAATTACTAATCGGTAACCCTGCAAGTGGTGTATTTCTATTTTGCTTATAAAATTGTTTGCATGTATTACTTGTTAAGATATTTTCATTTTTTTCAATTTTTTTAGTTATCTGTTAACAATTTTTTATTTGTTTTAGTATTTTCGCACATAGATATATTTATTTATAATAAAATATGAAGTATATATATATATATATATTCGTAGATAGATAATAAATAGTTTAATTTAATAGATATCATAAAATATATTATTAAATAAATATATTTGATTAGAAGTCGTAGAGGTAGGGTGGGTGAAATGATGTGTTATTTAATTGAAATTACTAATTTGCAACCCTGCAAGTGATGTATTTCTATTTTGTTAAGTACATTATTTGCATGTCTTACTTGTTACGATATTTTCATTTTTTCCAATTTTTTAGTTCTCTATTAACAATTTTTGATTTGTTTTAGTATTTTCACACACACACACACACACACACACATATATATATATATATATATATATATATATATATATATATAGTTTCATTTAATAGATATTATAAAATATATTATTAAATTACATCCGATTAATTCCCGATTTATCATTTCGATAAATTTTCGATTTCCAATAAATCTCAAATCGGTACCTAGATCGATTTATTTCGATTAGAGATTTTTGCAACACTCACTTGAACACATAATTAGGATATTGTTGTATATCGATAGACGAAAGTAAATATATTTTTTACAATTTTTTTAATTTAATGTAATCACAAATATACTAAAATTTGACTACGTTTTATAAATTACGATTTGCAAAGTATCTTACGTATTATAATCGAGGTTATTGCGTTTGAAGCGGGCCCAACTAGAAAAAATAATCAAACTTTTTAATATTTATTCAACTTTATTCACAAATAAACTATCTTTCAAACTCAAGCAATGATTTAACGAATTGAATATTATTTGATAATTTTTTTTATCGAACTTGAGTTCGATAACCTACCCAACCGAACTTATCGAGTTTAGACCAAATCAAACTCGAACGAACTTATTGGATATCTCAATTGGTCTACAACTCAAATTATATGTTCATTAGATTATTATAATTGGAAAAACAAATTATTGAATACATATGGTTGTTTGAAAATTAATGATCTATTTTCAATTGCTTGGAAAATAATTTTAAAATTTTAATTGAAATTTGTATTATAATAGTATTATAATAATAGAGTTTTTTTGCTAATGCTATATTATACCAATTATATTTTATTGAATATAATACTAATAATATTAAAAATAATATTTTTAATGATAATATTATAATAATAATATTGAGTATTATTATTATTATTATTATTATTATTCAATAATAAATTTTATTATGATTATTGAATATAATTAATGAATAATATTAATAAATTTTTTATTTAATATTATCATTATCAAAAATAAATTTTATTGAATGTATTGTTCTTAGATAGCTGTTTTTTGGTATTTCCTGTTTTTACTTAATTATCCTTACTTATTTATAAAAAAAATTATCTATTTATAACGAATTAACTCAATTTGTAATAAATTAAAAAAGTGAATTATGAATAATACTGTATTTAGATTAGAATTGTGTAATATATGACAATGTTAAATTAAGTAAAAATATATTTAGATTAAAATTATTAATTAACCATGGTTACTATAGTAGGATTAGAATAATAAATAAGGAATTTTTTTTAATATAATATGTTTTGTCCAAAATTTAGAAATGGTTTGTATTTATATTTTGTGATTTATAATTTATATGTTTTGATTGGTTAACTAGAATTTGGTAATTGAGAAAAGTATTTAATTTATTATGATTGGTCTAAAATTTAGGAATTGACTCGAATTGGTCTTAAAATAATTTATATTTTCTAATTGATAATTTATATTTTCTGATTGGTTAACTGGACTTCAGTAATGAAGAAAGTATTTTACTTATTATGATTGGTTTAAATTTTAGGAATTAAAATTTAGGAATCGAATCTGATTGGTTCTAAAATAATTTATATTTTCCCGATTGGTTAACTGAATTTTGGTAATGAGGAAATTATTTAACTTATTATGATTGGTCTAAAATTTAGGAATTGAATGTGATTGGCCCTAAAATAATTCAAAATTTCTGATTGCTTAACATCATGCCTTGGTAGACTCAGGTATTATAATAAAGAATTTCAATCAAATGGTCCAATTAATTTTTTTATTAATTTTAGTTATATCCTACTTGAATAAATATGATTTTCGCTTTTTAAAATATTGTTCGTGGATCAATATACACTCGTTATAAAGTCATTGACCGACTAGCTTATACTCTGACTTTTATCGTAAGTTGGGGTACTCACTCGATTGTTTATTTACGAAAATGGAAAAAACAAACCCAAATAACTACATCGTAAGATTTAATCAACTATAAAAGCATTTCCAACCATGTAAAATCCTAGCTAAAATTCAAGATAAAATATATTAAATAAAAATTATAAAGATTTTGTAAAATTTTGTCCACTCCAACGGGACAAAACCCTTAGGTAAAACTTTAGATATATATTTGTCGAACATTTAGCAACCTGTAGTGAAATTACACATCATTTATTATCATATTAAAATAATATATTATATTTATAACAACTTAAAATAATCATAACATACTATATTTAAAATATAATCAACTATTATAGCCAACTCCATTGGAGCACAACGCGTTACAGGTTCAACAAATTTTACATAATCAGTATTTTATATTATTTTAGGCAACCATTTTAACTAACACCGTTGGAGATGATCTAACAATATTACTTGACAAAAAAAGAACTATATTGTTAGAAATTATGTTGATTATTAATGATAACTAAAATAACTCAGCAAAATTGTATAAGTAATTGTAGCTGTCAACGGATAGCATATGTTTACAGTATCCGTTGACAGTTAGCTTATCAACGGATAAGTACTTTGTAACATGTTCAATTTGTTCCTGATTGCAGTTGATAGTATAGTTGTTAGATCTGAATAAGTCATGTTGACTATCAATGGATATGCAAAATATGTTGGTTAATTGTAAATATTTTATATCTTGTAATTCTTTATAAGTGAAGATGTCATCAACGGATGTATTTCTACCTTTCAACGGATGTGACTTTACCCATCAACGGATGCAGTCTGAACACTATCAACATATATGTTGATAGCTATCAACAGATGTGACTCCAATCAACCTCAACGAATGTAAAGCAAATAATTAGCAGTTGATAATGTGATAGAGACAGGTCTGACAGATCACATGGGTTGATGGAACAAAAAGAACATGGAAACCAGCAATCTGGGAAACTCTGGAAAAAAAAAATTCTATTTTCATCTGGTCAATAGAGATGATTTAAGAAGGACGTTCAGAAAAAAAAGCAAATCATCACAAGAACCAATGGACTTAGAATGGAAAAGCAAACTTCTAAGGAGGGAAGGATGTAATATCTGTAAAATTTTGTTAATAATAAACTCGATGTTTTGCGTAGAGAATAATTATTTTGAATTATTTGGATTTATAGTAATTAGATTTAATAAGGTGGATCAATTTGTTAGGTATTGGATCAATTATTAAAAATGTGTCTGGGTGTATAATATAAGTGGAACATGTTATTCGTTAATTTTCGGGTCCTTTTTCGTAAAATGAGTCAGTCAAAATATCTTTCGTTTTATTCCCCATTTTTAAGACTATAGGGGCTTTAGTTAAAGTTTTGTTACATCATTATCATCTCGTTTTTCGTGTCCGCTTCAATATTGAAAGATTTTCATATCATTATTTCTTAAATTCCTCGATATTATCGTTTTATTCATTTTATTCTACTAAAATAGGAATTTGACTCGTTTCCTAATTATTCGGGAAATTGGTATATCGTTCATACCAATAATTCATTCGTTATAGTGATAATATTCTCGAACATTCGTTATAAATATATGTTGGTTCGTATAAATAATATTCAGTAATTCTGGTAATTATCTGTAATTGTTGATAATTATCGTCTCGTAAACCGTGTACTTTATTTATTCGAATTAAAACGATCCAACGGATCAATATCGATCCAAAAATGCCGTTTGGGGTATTATTTTTCGTTAAATATAAATAGGCGTATTGTAAATTATTTTACGTATAATAAAGCTTAATATATCGATAAATATCTAAAAATCCCTGAATTGTGTTCTTCAAGATCAAACTCGATTTTGAAGGCGTTACCGAAATCCGTTTTCAACGCTCTTGTAATCAAATCGAAGCTCTCATCACCCTCTATCCAAATCCATCATCAGAATTCGTGTGGGTATAATCTCTTAATTTTCCCTAATTTTAATTATTACGAATTTATTATAGTTTAATTTGGTAAAATCTTTAATATTGATTGTTCTTGATAATTGATTGTTTGAATAGATTGTATATGTTGTAAGGAGTGTGAGGATAATTTTTATGTGAATTTTTAGCCCTAAATCGTATTAATCAAAACTTTTTAAGTTCACCGGAGTTTTATAATTTTTACTCGGATTTTTGATTGATTGAACGAAACTTGATGAGGTTTGTACCAGTAGATAGATCGGAAAACAAAGAATTGATACATGTGATCAATGCTGAGTTTGGTGTTCAGTTTTGAGGTCACCGGAAAATCGGCCTTGCCGAGTTTGTCCGAATTGGCCGAATTTGTGTTGCGATTCCAGCCGTTTTTTGTATGGTTTAGGCTCGTAAATGGATTGTTGTGATGTTGTAGTTTGTTTAACATCAAAACTCGTAGATTTAGGTGTTGCCGGAACTTTTCCCGGTGGTCGGACGCCGGCCGGAAACTGGAAAACCCAGTTATCCGACAGGTTGTTCTTGGCGACCCGGAAAGTTCTTGGCGACCCGTTTTGAATATTAACCCGACCCGACTTCGATCTTTAAAACCCTAATTACTTTTTCTAAAAACGTTTCTGGAATTTATTTATTTTAAATAATTCAGAAATTGTTTTAAAATTCTAAAAATCATATTTTTAATTCAAAAATTCATTTTTATTATTCAAATATTTTTATAAGTTCATATAATATTTATTTAATTTTTAAAATTGATTAAATTTAATTATTTTTAATTAATAATTGATTTATTTAATTAATTGATTAATTTTATTAATCAGTTAATTTTATTAATTAATTATTAATTCAATCTAATTGATTTAAATTGAATTTAAATACTTTCTTTACTTAGTTTTATTCAATAAAATTAGTTTAATTATTTATAATTAGTCAATTAATTTTATATTAATTGATTAATTTTTTTTTGAACCTTTATATTATGAAAAACGATTCGACTTTCAATCTAAAAATATTTTATATGCAATTTCTTCTAAAACAAGAGTCGAATATTATTCTAAAATCATTTCTAAATGTTAGGTGACTTTTATGATTTGATTAATGTTTTTAAATGTCAATATATGTTTCGTAAATTATGTGAAATAGCTAGTAATTGAGTTTATAATGTCATAAATTAGAAACGAGCGATCAATAAATACTAGAAATTACATGTTTGACTGGTTAGGCCTAAAAATGGATGTGAGTAATATTTAAAAGATAGAATAAAAGCAATTAGATATACTAATGTGAGTTACTCATTATAGAATCGAGTGACCGAGGCAAAGGAAAGGAGAAGCTAGTATAGCAACCTGATAGAGTGTAATTGACTTCATTTGACCTGGCAAGTGTCTATACCCTTCACTCATTGTTCAAGTGATATTTTTCATCAACGATTATGTGAATCTTACCTTCAAAGTAAATTACAAATATTCTATCCCTATCTTGTACCTATGCAAATGGTACTACCCTTTTTCTTGTTATACATGTTTTTCTTGAACCCTCACACTTGTATCAATTATCATTAACTTTTACTTTCTGTTTCATATTGTAACTACCCTGACTTTATTTATTCTTCCATAATTGAACAATTCATATTGTTGAGACCGTCTAGAGCCTGTTTCTTGAACCCTAACTTATACTAAACAGTTGCAATTCCTTTTGATGTCGTAATGCATATCTCATTTCATACTTAACTTTGTTGAGCACGCTATTGCTAATATCATGTGATAGAATTGGAATGTTTTTAAATTGACCAATAATGGTTAGACCAGATTCGTGGTCGGAATGAATTAAGGCCAAATGAGGCCAGGGATCCTACTTAAAGGACTTTGTTGTGTGCCTGGTCCGGGGTTAATGCATGACTGATCAGCAGCTTAACCTTGATGTTTTCTTTAAAATGTAAAAGTCCAATTCTAATGCCAATTATTTCATTTGAGATTGTTTACAGCCATATGCTTTGTACTGATGGTGTATATTCTGATATCCATGGTTACCATTTCATTTTAAAACTGTGATTGATATATATATATATATATGCTTGCTGAGCACATTTGGCTCATACTTGTTTGTCTAACCCCTCTTCCAGTGAAGCGAGAGGTTGAGCAGACGTAGTGCGAGTAATAGTTCTCTAGCTGCTAGGAGATCACCCAGGGTGGTAGTCTTTGGATGGGTAGTTTGTTGTCTTGTTTTGGCAGTTAGACTAGATGTCTAACTTTGTACTTTAAGTTTGTATAACGTTTAACTTTGCGAACTGGTTTGTAATAATAATAGTAACTTAGAAGCTTGTTTCATGCCATAATCTGGATGCAGTCTTGGTTAAGGGGTATTTTCTTTTATTATATTATGCATATATACAGGTGTATTTGTGTTCCGTTGGTCGAGTGACTCTCCAAATTTGTACCCTGGGTTTGGAGGGCGTCACAGGTTGGTATCAGAGCAACAGGTTATGGCATTTGAAACAAGTTAGGACTTAGGGTCCAGGATAACGTAGAGAGTTAGAGATTCACCTAACTTAGCATAGTAGATTGATCGAGGTTATTAAATCTTGTGTTTGAGTGTTATTATATAATTGCAGCCCCCTAGCTCTAGCTCAGAGTCAGATCCCTCGGAGCATCCTGTACGACCCCAGCATGGACCTTTAGTGATTAGGAGAGATCATATACCTTGTCCTGTACCGCTTCGATGTATACCCCCAGCACCACAGTCTCAGGCTTCAGTTTCCGGGCCATCGTTCCAGTATTCACAGCCATCGGTTCCTTATCATCAGTACCAGAGGTTAGCCGGAGAGAGAGATCACCTTTATGGACAGGTTATGGAGATGCGTGGTATACGGGCAGCTGAGGCAGAGGTAGCCAGAGATAGGGCTAGACTCAGGGAGCAGGTAGGTGAGTTACGTCTGAGGCTCGGGGTTGTTAGAATGCTTGCAGAGATGAGATTACATGGGTTAGCCACTAGCAGGGAGGGGGAGACAGCAACAGGAGTCAGAGAGATTCTAGATTATTTTATGAGAGAGGTTGGAGAGATTGCCGGACCCGCACTGTGGGAGAGTCGAGATGATGATCCTTGAGTTAGTAGAGTCGGGGTTGGGATTCTGTATATAGTGTGTAGTAATTTCAGCATGATAGGTACATAGATGCATAACATAGTATCAGCAGTGCACCGGGCTTGCCGTATCACTCTTTTGTTGTTGTATTTTGTTGTACTGTTGATCAATAGTTTGCAGTTTCAGTTATGTTGTACTTTACTCTTCCTGGAAGCATTTTTACGCTTGTATCAGACCTATATATATATATATATATGATAACCACTTTTGCAGACTTGTCATTTACTTTTGAGCACCACAGTTATCCTTTTATTTACTACCTCGATTGTACTTTTATATCGTTGAAAACTTGTATCATTTGATGTACCCTTTCATAATCTGTAATCCATGGTTCTACCAGTTGTGTTTTCTTTAATTATAAACTGTTTGATTAAACCCATTATTGTTTATTCACCAGCAATATGCCGCCTAGACGAAACACTCGTGCAAATGACCCAACTAACCAAGGAGACCAACCAAATCCACCTCCAGTGGGTCACATGGACCTAGTTCTAGCACAGTTTTTGCAAACCCTCACCCAACAAACTACTGCTATGGCACAGCAACAACAACAGATTCAACAACAGTTATTAGCACAACAGCAGCAACAACAACATCAGCAGCACCAATAGATATTACCCTTGGTTACTGATAGGTCCATAATTAATACATTTTTAATACCTATTTTATGTTTGTTTTCATAATTTTATTATTTAATAAATTGTTTTCTTTTGTTTTGTAGGAAAATAAATAAAATCATATTTCAAGCAGAAAAAGGTGAAAAGGGCAAGGAGATGGAAATACTTGAAGTCAAAAGGAAATTGGAAAACTTATCAGAGAAGAAAAAGGAAATGAGGAAATATTTCTAGAATCCGATTTGTAGTCAAAGAACCCAAGCCCATTATTTTTCCTATATATATAGATCTCCCCTCTTGTATTTGAGAGACCTAGAATTTAGACTAGATCTGATAATTAGGAGTAGGATAGATTTATTATTGTTTTTCGATACAAGTTCTTTATTCTATTCAAACAATTTTGCTTGCATTCTTTATATTTAATTGTTTTGTTTCTTCTACCATGTCTAGCTAAGTTAATTCTCCTAGGATGAAGATGAAGTTAATTTGATTATTTTTGATATCTTCTTGTTCCTATTAATTGATTCTCATGATTTTTCTTGGTGCTTAATTGTTCAATTGACAAAGTGATTTTGATATATTATTGTTACCGGATTTATTTTTCATAGCCTATGCTTGCTCCATGAAGTTTTGATGGGTTATTATTAGATAACAAGTTTCATAGTATATGCTTGTCTCGTTAATTGATATATCTTATTTGTGAAGGAAAGAGAATTGATTTTAGGGTGAGTTGATTTTAATTGTGATTGATTAATGGATTCAGATTCCTAGGTTTTCCTTATCTGATTTTAATTGTTAATTAGGTTAAACAAATCTCAACTCAAATCTTATTTTTCTAGTTCGCCTGAGTTAATTGTTAGGGTTTCAAAAATTCATAGTCTCTGTGGATCGATCTGTGATTGCTACAACTGAACACTGTGCGCTTGCAGTTTACATTATTTTTACACATCAAGTTTTTGGCGCCGCTGCCGGGGATTATTGGTAATTTTCACTCCTTGATATTTAATTCTTCGGATTAGTTTCTTGTTCTGCATTGTTTGTCTTTTAAGATACATTGAAGCGGAGGAAAGCTTGGACAAGAAGATTTCTAGAAGGCCTCGTCGTCTCTTGTGAAATTTTTGGAAGCGCTTTTCGGTATTCCGTATCACCTCTCTCTATTTTCTTTCCATCATTATTGAAAAACACAAAAAAATTGAATATTTGAAAAATCCAAAAATATTAGTTAGTTATTTGTTAAAAACCAATTTGTTGCATCATTCATTCTCTCACATAGGAGCACATCATCTAGATTTCTTTATTGTCTTTATCGCTTTCCATCTTATACAATTGTGGTGATTGCTGGAGGAAAAAGGTACGTACAATTTAGAATTGAACACATAGTGTAGTGCATCCATAAGTGTTTATTTCTCGTTCTTTGTGTGTTGCATCATTAAATCAATCTTAAGGGCGCCACCCAATTCCAAGATAAGGTGAGGGATTTCATCACCCTTTCCTTAGCCCACAAATCACTAATTCGTTCATCTTGCATTCCTTTTTCCTTAATAAAATCAATTAGACGTTAGCCCCTAGGATATCGCGCTCAACTAGGAAGAGAATCTAGGAGGAACAAATCACTAAGTATTTTTCGGTGGTGTCTAGGACTAGCGAAAGCTTACCTGGCCTTTAGACTGGTGCCTAGAATGGTGGTTAGCCTCTTGGCAATGCTTCCTCCTGCCTGGCTAGTCACGACGAATGCTTTTTGAGCTGTTACTTTTAGTAGTATCTTATTGTTAGGAGAAAGGTCTAGATTTTTTTTTAGGATAAGATAGATTTTTCTTTTGATTTTGCATATTCTTGGGTGTTTACTTATAGCTCTTGTCTGCTACGTGCTTAGTTGATTGTTTCTCTTGTATGCAAAGTACTTGGGTTCGAGACAATACATCTAGATTAGTGAGACAATCCGACCTTTCACTAACTGGAGTAGCAAGACAACTCGATTTCTCTTCACCCACTAAAATTGAGTCAAAAGAAGTAGAAGTTCTAACAACCATCATGGCTGTCTCTCTTAAAGAACGTTGTTACCCCGCTCGTACCACTCAACCCTCATGCATAGTGCTACCAGCAGTATCCGCAAACAATTTTGAAATCAAACATCATAACATTAGCATGTTACCTAGGTTTGCTGGGGTAGAGGGAGAGGATCCATATCTTTTCATTCGAGAATTTGAGGAAGTGTGTGCTTTACAAAAACTTCAACAGTTAAATGAGGATTCCATTAGGCTCAGACTCATTAACTTTGCTTTAAAAGAAGATGCTAAACAGTGGTTGTATAGTCTACCCGTTAATTCTATTTCCACATGGGAGGGATTTGTTGCTATATTTCTTAAAAAAATATTTTCCCAACCATAAGGCTAACAGACTTAGGAATGAAATCAACCAATTTCAACAAAATTCAAATGAGCCTTTTTGGAAATATTTTGATAGATTTCAAAAGTTGTTGTCTAAGTGTCCTCAACATGGTATAGAAAAATGGAGACTTTGTAAAATTCTCTATGAAGCCTTAGATAGTCAAACCACTGCCTTGTTAGAGTCTATGTGTAATGGTAGGTTTATTGATAAAACTGATGAAGAAGCTTGGCAATTTTTTGAAGAGTTAGCTGAAAGAACAATGTTGTGGGAGTCAACTAGGGAACCCAGTCAGGAAACTGAAAAATATAAGGGTGTACACGTAGTTGGTAATTCTATTGCAACCGAAGCTAAGTTAGCTACACTCACTAGACGTCTAGAAGCCTTAGAAACCAACAAGGTGTCCTCACAAGTGTTTCTGTGTGCAAATTGTAATTCTCCTACTCATTTGATAGAAAATTGTCCTGAAATTGAACAAGCCAATGCCATGTTTCAATCTAGAGTTAGGAATGATCCTTATTCATCCACATACAATCCTGGTTGGAAAAATCATCCAAATTTCTCATGGAACCAAGGTCAATACAACCAGTTTAACCAAAATTCTCAACCTGCTTTTCAAAAGCCCAATCCTGGTCCATACCCAACTCAAAATCCTAACTCATATCCTCCACAAAATCTCAGTCAATATCCAAATTCAGCCCCTTTGAATCCTCCTGGTTTTGCCGAATCTGATAAGAGATTTAATTCTTTAGAAAAGAGTATTGAGGCGTTATTGAAATCTCAAGCTAATTTAACTCAATCTCAACAAAATTTCATGAACACTATGACCCAAGATAGGCAATTGCTAAATTCCAATGCTCAAGCCATATCTAAACTAGAGGTCCAAGTCAGTCAATTGGCAAACACCATCAGTGAGAGAGAGAGAAATCGATTTCCTAGTCAACCCGAGATTAATCCTAAATTTCATCCAAATCAAAAGTCTCATGAAAATGTGAATTCTGTTATCTCTCTAAGGTCTGGTAATCAATTCAATAATCATGCTGGTGTCAATACTCAAGCAGAAGATAAGCTTACATCTGAACCAAATCCTTTACTCTTGAATCCTAGTCTTAAACAATCTTCCAATCCCAAGAGTCCTGAAGAAGTTGAATCTAATGAGTCATCACCCTCCGATGAACCACCTTCAAAACCCCAATCTGATGTGTCTATTGAAAAAGTCTTTAAGCCAAAAGCTCCGTTTCCTCACAGACTTACTATAAACAAACAATCTGCTCAATTAGATAAGATTTTGGAAGTCTTCAAGCAAGTCAAGATTAACATTCATCTTTTAGATGCAATTCAACAAGTTCCCTCTTATGCGAAGTGTCTAAAAGATTTGTGTACTCATAAAAGAACCACTCATGTTCCTAAGAAAGCTTTCCTAACATCCAATGTTAGCTCTATCTTGTCAAATCAAATCCCTTTGAAGTATAAGGATCCTGGTTGTCCTACCATTTCTTGTGTCATTGGTAATACTTTCATTGATAAAGCTTTACTCGATCTAGGAGCTAGTGTGAATCTTCTTCCATTATCTGTCTATCAAGACCTGGGTTTAGGTGAACTTAAAGAGACTACTATCACTCTTCAGTTAGCTGACCGTTCTGTCAAAATTCCTAAGGCTATGGTGGAAGATGTGTTGATTAAGGTTGGTGATTTTGTCTTCCCTGTCGATTTCATTGTTCTAGAAACCGAACCTGTCCAAAATCTCAAAAATCAAATTCCCATCATTCTAGGAAGACCTTTTCTTGCCACCTCTAATGCTTTGATTAACTGTAGGAATGGATTAATGAAACTCACATTTGGAAACATGCAAATTGATCTCAACATTTTCAATGTAGGAAATCAACCCAATGAGCTTTTTGACCAACCCATAGAAATTAACATGATTGATGAGTTAGTTGATAATGAAATCATGAATGTTGATGATGTTCTTAACTTTTGTCAAAACTACTTTGGTCAAGATTGGGATGATACTGGTCATAAAAATGAGATTAATGAAATGTTAAAGTCCACCATTCCTAGTTCCAATCGAGAGTCAGAACCTTTTCCTTTTCCACTTTATGAAGCTAATAAATCAGTTGAGACAAGTCCACCAGAATTAGAACTTAAACCTCTTCCCGAAACTCTCAAGTATATGTTTCTAGGTCCTTCTGAGTCTCTTCCAGTCATCATTGCATCTGATTTGACACCTTCTCAAGAGGAGGAACTCTTAATTGTACTTAGAAAGAATAAGGAATCCATAGGGTGGAGCATATCTGATATCAAGGGAATTAGCCCTGCCATTGTCCAACATAGGATTCATTTAGTTGATGATGCTAAACCAGTTAGAGAACCACAAAGGAGGTTGAACCCGACTCTTAAGGAAGTTGTTAGGAAAGAAATCCTTAAATGTCTAGATAATGGGATCATCTATCCTATTTCTGATAGCTCTTGGGTCAGTCCTGTTCAAGTAGTGCCTAAAAAGTCAGGGATCACTGTAGTTGTTAATGAGGATGATGAATTAGTTCCCACTCGTGTTCAGTCTGGTTGGAGAATGTGTATTGATTTTAGGAAACTAAATGTTGCCACTAGGAAAGACCATTTTCCTCTACCCTTCATTGATCAAATGTTAGAAAGGTTAGCAGGTCACTCATACTATTGTTTTCTAGATGGTTTTTCTGGCTATTTCCAAATTCCCATTGCTCCCGAGGATCAAGAAAAGACTACTTTCACATGTCCTTTTGGAACCTTTGCTTATCGTCGTTTAGCTTTTGGTCTAACCACTGCCCCTGCCACTTTCCAAAGATGCATGATGAGCATTTTTTTTGATATGGTAGGAGAGTTCCTAGAAATCTTTATAGATGACTTTTCCATCTTTGGTTCTTCTTTTCATCAGTGTCTTCACCATCTTGACTTAGTTTTAAAATGATGTAAAGAAACAAATCTTGTTCTTAATTGGGAAAAATGTCATTTCATGGTTAAAGAAGGAATTGTTCTTGGTCATAAAATATCTTCAAAGGGCATTGAAGTTGATAAAGCTAAAATTGATCTCATTGCTAATTTATCTCCACCAAAGTCTGTCAAAGAAATTCGTTCCTTTTTAGGACATGTTGGTTTTTATAGGCGTTTCATTAAAGATTTTAGCAAAAAGGCAAGACCATTGACCAATCTTCTTTCTAAGGACATAAAATTTGAGTTTTCTAGTGAATGTCTCCAATCTTTTGAACATCTTAAGAAAGAGTTGACCTCAGCCCCTATTATTCAATCCCCTGATTGGAATCAACCTTTTGAGCTTATGTGTGACGCGTCTGATTATGCCGTAGGTGCAGTCTTAGGACAAAGAATCAATAAGATACCTCATGTCATATACTATGCTAGTAAGACTCTAAATGATGCTCAACTTAACTACTCCACCACAGAAAAAGAACTTCTAGCTGTAGTTTTTGCTCTTGAAAAGTTTCGGTCATATTTTATAGGTTCTAAAATCATTGTTTATACAAACCACTCTGCTCTTAGATATCTCTTCTCTAAGAAAGACTCAAAGGCCCGATTGATTAGGTGGGTCTTGTTGCTCCAAGATTTTGACTTAGAAATTAGGGATAAGAAGGGTTCTGAAAATGTTGTTGCTGATCATCTTTCCCGATTAGTAGTGGAGTCCTCCATGGATATTCCTTTGAATGAGTCTTTTCCTGATGAACACCTTCTTTCCATCTCTACCACTCCTTGGTTTGCTGATATTGTTAACTACCTTAACACTGGTGAAATTCCTTCTCATTGGTCGAAGCAAGATAAATCCAAATTTCTCTCACAAGTCAAGTACTTCTTTTGGGATGATCCCTATCTTTTTAAGTATTATCCAGACCAAATCATTAGGAGGTGTGTTTCAAACCATGAGTTTAGAAGTGTACTTTCCTTTTGTCATGATCAGGCTTGTGGAGGTCACTTTAGTGCTAAAAAGACTGCTGTTAAAATACTTCAATCTGGTTTCTATTGGCCCAATTTGTTTAAAGATTCTGCAGAATTTTGTGTCGCTTGTAGTAGGTGTCAACATTTAGGAAAGATCACTAGAATAAACATGATGCCAATGAATCCAATCTTAGTTATTGAGATTTTTTATGTTTGGGGTATAGATTTTATGGGTCCCTTTCCTAATTCTTTTGGTAACCTCTACATTCTCTTAGCGGTTGATTACGTGTCTAAATGGGTCGAAGCCATACCAACTAAGTCTAATGATAACAAGGTAGTTCTTAAGTTCTTAAAGGAGAATATCTTTTCTAGATTTGGTACGCCTAGAGCTATAATTAGTGACCAGGGTAAGCATTTCAAAAACCATCAATTTGAGTCTCTTCTGAAGAAGTATTCCATCACTCACAAGTTAGCTACACCTTATCATCCTCAAACTAGTGGTCAAGTTGAGGTCTCTAATAGGCGGATTAAACAAATTCTAGTGAAAACTGTCAATTCAAATAGGAAAGATTGGTTTGTTAAGTTGATAGATGCACTCTGGGCTTATCGCACTGCTTTTAAAACTGTTTTAAGTATGTCTCCTTATAGGCTTGTGTTTGGTAAAGCATGTCATCTCTCTGTTGAACTTGAACATAGAGCGTTTTGGGCTATTAAAGAATTGAATTTTGATTTACCCACTGCTGGTAGCCATAGGAAGTTACAACTGTCTGAGTTAGAAGAACTTAGGAATGATGCCTATGAAAATGCTAAGATTTATAAGGAAAGAACTAAACTTTTGCATGATAAATCTATTTTGAGAAAATCTTTTTCTCCTGGTCAAAAAGTTCTTTTATACAACTCTAGGCTGCATTTGTTTCCTGGAAAATTGAGATCTCGGTGGGAGGGACCATTTGTTGTTAAAGTTGTTTTTCCTCATGGTGCTATTGAAATTGAAAATCCTAAAACTGGTGAAACATTTAAGGTTAATGGTCAAAGGCTTAAACCATTTTTAGAACTGCCAGTTGATTCTGAGGAGGAGGTGATCCACCTCCTTGATTCGTGATCCAAGTAAGTTTCCTTGTTGTATATAGTAGATAGTTCTATTCCTCTGTCATGTCCTTATCAGGTATTCTCGTCCTTTTACTCTGTCATTTTTCTCTCATTTGCATACATTGAGGACAATGCATGATTTAGGTATGGGGGAGGGGTTTAGTAGTATTAAAAACAAAAAAGCCAAAAAAAAATTGAAAAATGAAAAAATCCCAAAAAGAATTTTAGTTGTAAATTGTAGAATTCTAGCCTTGTGAAATGATTTCTTGTGGCTTGATGCACCCTTACATGCTATAGTAATCTTTTGTTGCTAATACTTTTGATTGAGAAGTGATTTGCTAAGTTCTTGTTCACACACATACACTAGCAAGTTGAAACTAGTAGACTTATTGATTATTGCAAGTAATTAGAAGGACATGAATATGTGCAAAGTGATTTGGTTTCCATGCTTTGAGTACAAGTTGGTGCATTGAAGAGATTTTTGCTTGGGATTGAAATGTTTTTACCACCATGTGAGATTTTGAGCCTATATGCATATCTTTTGCATTTTATATTTGTTTGCTTGAGTGTCCACATGTTGTTTGCATTGCTAGCACTTGTTTGAGACCTTTCTTGAAACGCATGACATTATTTGTTGATAAGATGATAAAGGCATTTAGGAATAACCTATATTTTCCAAATTACCACACCATTTATATACGATCAATTAGTTACCCTCTTGAGCTTAATCCTATTTTTCGGTGACATATCACGTTACTTGCCTGGACCTTTTTCTTGTGTAGCCTTACTTATGCTTGATCCCAAATTGTCAATGGCTAGTAGGAACTTGAGGGAGTAATAAGGTGTGTAAGATGGGTTTACTTTTGTTCATTACTTTTGAGGAAATATTTGGTTTGATTGCTTACTTGATAGTCGTTGTTCAATAAATTTTTGAAGGAGGATTGTGGTTGCTTATATCTATCTCTTAGCTCTCGGAAAAAAAAAGAGAAAAAAAAAAAGATATCTGTTAAAAAAAAAAAAAAAATCATGAGAGCATACTTATGTTTGTGTGATCCTTCTTCATTCGACTAATCAAGCCTTTTGTTGAAAGAAAATCAGAAAATTCATGTGTGGGGAGCATGTTTGGTGATGTGTATGATTAATTATGGTGCCTACTAGTTTTTGACACTTCACCTTATTTGGCCTTACTTGACATACCTTGTCCCTAGCCCCATTACAACCCAAATAAAGACCTTTTGATTATCATCATTGATGTATGTTTTGTTAAAGTTAGATTGATACCAAATGTCAAGCATGTTTATGATTTTGCTGGAAGAGAGTGATACACTTACCCTTGTTCTTGAGTGAATATTCTTTTGTGAGTGAAAGGTGAGTTGTTGTTTGTTTCTACATTTGAGATCCCAAGTTTTGACTCAAAAGTGTACTCTTGTGGGCTTAGCATGATTACCAACTTATTTTTACACTTGACATGAACTTTTGAGCACTCATGCATATTTCTTTGAGTAGACTATGTGAATCCTTGCACATTCCACATCAAGACATTGCAAAGTCATTTTTGATTCTTAAGTTGATGTAGCATGAGAGGACTTGTATGTGTGGCGTTGCATTGTCATGCGATCTTTTATATGAGCTAGATGGATTTTGTGGGTACATTCACTATAAACCCTCACGAGACCTCACTTGTCCACTAGGGCTGCCTAGGGGTTTAAAGGGCTTGTTGCATATGCCAAATGCAACCGTGATCACCTACGGAAGTGGTATTATCTATTATATAGTAGTTTATATTATATTAGTTTTTCTAGAGGACGAGCAAAAGATAGGTATGGGGGCATTTGATAGGTCCATAATTAATACATTTTTAATACCTATTTTATGTTTGTTTTCATAATTTTATTATTTAATAAATTGTTTTCTTTTGTTTTGTAGGAAAATAAATAAAATCATATTTCAAACAGAAAAAGGTGAAAAAGGCAAGGAGATGGAAATACTTGAAGTCAAAAGGAAATTGGAGAAAAATTGGAAAACTTATCGGAGAAGAAAAAGGAATTGAGGAAATATTTCTAGAATCCGATTTGTAGTCAAAGAACCCAAGCCCATTATTTTTCCTATATATATAGATCTCCCCTCTTGTATTTGAGAGACCTAGAATTTAGACTAGATCTGATAATTAGGAGTAGGATAGATTTATTATTGTTTTTCGATACAAGTTCTTTATTCTATTCAAACAATTTTGCTTGCATTCTTTATATTTAATTGTTTTGTTTCTTCTACCATGTCTAGCTAAGTTAATTCTCCTAGGATGAAGATGAAGTTAATTTGATTATTTTTGATATCTTCTTGTTCCTATTAATTGATTCTCATGATTTTTCTTGGTGCTTAATTGTTCAATTGACAAAGTGATTTTGATATATTATTGTTACCGGATTTATTTTTCATAGCCTATGCTTGCTCCATGAAGTTTTGATGGGTTATTGTTAGATAACAAGTTTCATAGTATATGCTTGTCTCGTTAATTGATATATCTTATTTGTGAAGGAAAGAGAATTGATTTTAGGGTGAGTTGATTTTAATTGTGATTGATTAATGGATTCGGATTCCTAGGTTTTCCTTATCTGATTTTAATTGTTAATTAGGTTAAACAAATCTCAACTCAAATCTTATTTGTCTAGTTCGCCTGAGTTAATTGTTAGGGTTTCAAAAATTCATAGTCTCTGTGGATCGATCTGTGATTGCTACAACTGAACAATGTGCGCTTGCAGTTTACATTATTTTTACACATCAGTTACATTTAAATTATTTCAGGCAGTGAAACCTCCGGAGTTCAAAGGATCTTCAGACCCAATCGAGGCCAAGACATGGCTAAAGGAGATGGAGAAGGCTTTTACTTTGGCAGAGGTGACAGAGGAGAAGAAAACAGAATACGCCAGCTATTTTCTGAAGAATGAGGCAAATTATTGGTGGGAATCCATTAAAGCGATGGAACCTGAAGGTGTAGTCACTTGGGGCGGATTCAAGGAGTTATTTCTGGAGAAGTATTTTCCTGATTACATGCGAGACCAAATGGAGTTGAAGTTCTTAAAACTAAAACAAGGTAATATGTCTGTTTCTGAGTACGAAACTAAGTTTACAGAGTTGGCTAGGTTTGTTCCGACGTATGTCGACACGGAAAAGAAGAAGGCCAAGAGGTTCCAACAGGGACTGAGGTCATGGATTCGTAGCAAGTTAGCAATTCTGGAATTGAACACATATGCAGCCGTGGTAAAAAAGGCAATGATTGCAGAAGGCGAGAGTGATTTAAACATGAAAAAAAAAAAAGGAAAGCAAGAAGAGAAAGGTGGGAGCATCTGACAAAGCACAGTCACAGGGAACTTCCCAAAGTTATCCGAACAAGAAACCAGGATTCTAGCCGGGCAGAGGTACAAATTTCAAGAAGCCAGATACAGGGAATACATGACCAGTCAATCGTCCACCAACAAATAACCAGCAGGGAGTTGCTAGACCTCCACTGCCAGAATGCAAGACATGTGGGAAGAGACATTCAGGAGTATACAACAAGTTGAATGTCACATGTTTTAAATGCAACCAGAAGGGGCATTATGCCAAGGAATGCAAGGGCAGTATTGTGTGCCATCGATGTAAAAGACCAGGTCATATGATTAAGGACTGTAGAGCACCAGCACCCGTGAACAACATGATTCGAGCAATAGAAGCACCCCCAGTTATGAATACTCAACCACAAGCCAGGACTTATAACATGACGATGATGGAGGCAGTTGGAGACACCGATGTAGTGGCAGGTACGCTTCTAGTAAACTCTGTTAATGCTAAGGTGTTGATAGATTCAGGAGCTACTAAGTCTTTTATTTCTGAAGCATTTGCTCGTAAGTTGAACTGTTTAATGGAACCGCTAAATGGAGTGTTGAATATAGAAATAGCTAACCAGGATCGTATACCATTTAGTTTATATTGTCCTTGTTGTGAAGTTGAGATTCTAGGGAATCGTTTTTATGCTGATCTATTACCTTTTAAGTTGGGAGAGTTTGAAGTGATTTTAGGAATGGATTGGGTATCTGAGTATGATGCACGCATTGATTGGAAAAATAAAAGGGTCACATTAGTCACCCCGGATAAGAAGGAAATAATATTTTAAGGAGAGAGACAAACAAAGAAGTTTTTGACAATGATTCAGGCCAAGAAATTATTAAGACAAGGATGTGAAGCGTATCTCGCACACGTAGTGAATATAGATAAAGGAGTTCCCAAAATAGAAGATATTCATGTCGTGAGTGATTTTCTAGATGTTTTCCCGGATGAGTTGCCAGGACTACCTCTAGATAGAGAGATAGAATTTGCAATCGATCTAGCGCCTGGAACGGAACCAATATTTAAGCACCATACAGGATGGCACCGGTAGAACTGAAGGAGTTAGCCAAGCAGTTGCATGAATTATTAGATAAAGGAATTATCAGACCAATGTTTCTCCGTGGGGAGCACCAGTGTTGTTTGTTAAGAAGAAAGATGGAAGTATGAGACTTTGTATCGATTATCGAGAACTGAATAAGCTAACCATCAAGAATAAGTATCCATTGCCCAGAATAGATGACTTGTTTGATCAACTAAAGGGATCAGTTCATTTCTCTAAGATTGATCTACGGTCAGGATATTACCAGTTGAAGATCAAGCCAGGCGATATACCGAAGACGGCTTTCGAACAAGGTATGGACATTATGAATTCTTAGTAATGGAGTTTGGATTAACGAATGCACCAACAGCCTTTATGGACCTAATGAACAGGATTTTCAAGAAATATCTGGATAAATTTGTGATTGTATTCATAGATGACATTTTGATATATTCTAAGACTGAGGAGGAACATGCAGACCATTTGCGAATTGTGTTGGAAATCTTAAGACGGGAGGAACTATATGCAAAATTTTCAAAGTGCGAATTCTGGTTACGAGAAGTTCAATTTTTGGGACACGTTGTGATTAGAGAAGGTGTTAGGATTTATGGGTGATAGCTATGAGACAACTTAACTAGATACCTTTTTATGCTTAACTTTATTAAGTATGAACATACTGTCACAGCCAGAGTATGTTCTTGTAACCATTTTGTTTGTTGTTAAATAAGAGTTTAAGTACATCTTGGTAGAAGTTCATTTATTTGTTCAAGCCTCAAGAAGTGCTATAAGAAGGACAGCAAGAATAAATGTTATTGTCATAGCACTGACAGTAAGGTTACAAGAAGACATCATGTTGCAAGTCACGACAGTACATTCACTCTGACATCAACATTGGCGGAAGCCCTCGAACAACAACTTTACCTTAGCCTGACAGCAAGCTTGGAAATCCTGACAGCACCTTCTGCGGGGATTTCTTACTGTCACCAAAAGCGCATTCTTGTGACAGCAAGCTTAGCCATCAGGATACTGTCATGAAGGGATAATATTTGTATTAGGGTTATACCCAGTCAAACATGTGACAGTTTGGATGTTCAAGAAACAGGCGTGCTGCAGTATCCCAACACTGCACCAAGTCTGCAAGACTATGACCGAAGCTTGAGAGTTCAAAAGACAAAGCTCACCAATTCAAGAGTATGACAAATCTACATCTACTGAATTGTGTTAGCTAAATATAGAATGTATCTAGATTGCTTTTTCCAGTACTGATAAGCTGTTTGTATAGAAATTTAGGAAAGACTCACGGGTAGACAATTTGTAAGAAGCTGCCACATGAAAATGACAGCAGCTTCACAAACCCGTGATGATAGAGATATGATTAGTTTACTTAGACTATCTCTCAATCCATTCTTTGTATCACTCGAGATATCGAAGCTCAAGAAAACCAATATTTTTCTTGAGGTTGTAGCAACACATTGAAAAATAAATAAAACATTTATTTTGTGAGAAAAACTCATGTGTCTACTTGTGTTTGCATTCCATAAACTGATAAACGTTAATCTTAGTTTTTGTTGTTGAAACATAGATTGAGATTTATCAGTATTGCATTCAACCCCCCCCCCCCCCTTCTGCAATAGTCAAGGACCAACAGAAGGTATCAAGGTGGATCCAGCAAAGATTGAAGCAGTGAAAGATTAGGAGAGACCAAAGACACCCACTGAAGTTAGAAGTTTCTTGGGATTAGCAGGTTATTACAGGAGATTTGTGCAGGAGTTCGCGAAGATAGCTACTCCACTAACAAAGCTGACTAGGAAGAATGAGAAATTCATATGGAATGACAAATGCGAAGAAAGTTTTCAAGAGTTAAAGAGGAGACTGACTACAGCACCAGTGTTAATACTACCAGACGACCAAGGTCATTTTGTTATTTATAGTGATGCGTCTTATAAACGGTTAGGTTGTGTACTTATGCAACATGACAAGGTAATTGTGTATGCATCGAGACAATTAAGACCCCACGAACAGAAGTATCCTACACATGATCTGGAGTTAGCAGCCATAGGATTCGCTCTGAAGATATGGAGGCACTACTTATACGGAGAGAGATGTGAAATCTATATTGATCACAAAAGTTTGAAGTACATTTTTACGCAGAAGGAGCTGAACATGAGACAGAGGAGATGGTTAGAGCTGATCAAGGATTACGATGTTTCTATCAACTATCATCCAGGTAAGGCAAACGTAGTGGCAGACGCTTTAAGTAGAAAGGAGAGACTGAATATACTGTACGTGTTCCGAATGATGCAACAAATATGATTTACACTATGACATTTCAACCTGAATTGTTGGATAAGATACGAATATGCCAAGAACAAGTCATGAACAACAGCACAAGCAATTTAACAGGCGAGGAGATATGCAGCCAGCTAGATGACAAAGGGATTCTAAGGTTTGCTTCTCGAATATGGGTACCTAATGTGGCAGAGCTGAAGAACAAAATTTTGCAAGAAGCACATAACTCGAAGTATTCGATTCATCCTGGAAGCACAAAAATGTATCGAGATCTAAAGAAGAACTTTTGGTGGCCAGATATGAAGAGGGAGATTGCTGAATGGATAAGTAAATGTTTTACATGTCAAAGAGTCAAAGCGGAACATCAGAGACCAAGTGGATTACTACAACCATTAGAAATTCCTGAATGGAAATGGGAACACATCGCAATGGACTTTGTGGTAGGATTGCCTAGAACAAGAGCTAACCATGAGGCCATTTGGGTTATTGTTGATGGATTGAATAAATCTGCGCACTTTCTTCCAATTAATGAGAGATTCTCGCTAGATAAATTAGTTCATCTATATATAAAAGAAATCGTAGTACGTCACGGAGTTCCAGTATCAATAGTATCTGATCGAGACCCCAGATTCAACTCAAGATTTTGGAGGAGTTTTCAAGAATGCTTGGGCACTTAATTGAAAATGAGTACGGCTTACCATCCGCAGACAGACGACCAGAGTGAAAGAATAATTCAAACTATCGAAGATATGCTCTAAACATGTGCACTTGACTTTAAAGGCAATTGGGACGATCATCTACCCTTAGTGGAATTTTCATACAACAATAGCTTTCATGCAAGCATTGGAATGCCGCCTTACGAAGCTTTATATGAATGAAAGTGTCGATCTCCAATGTATTGGGAAGAAGTTGGTGAACGAAAGGTGATAGGAGCAGAGTTGGTACAACAGACAAAAGAAGTGATCGAACTGATTCAGAAGAGATTGATAACAGCTCGGAACCGACAGAAGAAATATGTTGATCTAGCCAGAAAGGATATGGAATTCGAAGAAGGAGAACAAGTTTTACTAAAGGTGTCACCGTGGGAAGGATTAGTCATATTTGGAAAGAAAGGAAAGTTGAGTCCGAGGTATGTTGGACCATTTGAGATTCTAAAGCAAGTCGGGAAAGTGGCCTACGAGTTAGCCTTACCTCCGCACATGCAGCACATTCACAATGTATTTCACGTATCAATGCTTAAGAAGTATCGACCTTATTCGAGTCATGTGATAGAATACGAACCAATAGAAATTCAACCAGACTTATCATATATAGAACAACCAATAGAGGTATTAGATCGTAAAGAGAAGGTGTTGAGAAATAATATGGTACCGTTAGTAAAAGTTTTGTGGATGTTAGTTATGAATATCAATAGTAAACTAGACAAGGGGGGTGAATGGATAGTTTGAATATTTTTCGTTTCTTGAAGCTTAGATCTGTGTTTGATTGTATATGTATGAGAATGCGGAAATAAAAATAAACAGAACACACACAATCACTTTAATCTACTTTGTATAAAGTAAATCAAATACTACAACTTCCAAAATTTCACAATTGAAATTCTGGTTTCTAAACAAGAACAATGTTTTCTTGTTTTCTTACAGAGAATAGAGTGCTTGAATAATTCTAAGTTGTATCTCTCTTACAGCTAACTTGTAACACCCCCAGATCCGGGGTCAGGAATCTGGGTTGTCACGCTCCATCAATTATATAATACCTGCATTACTTACAACATTCTAATAATATAACTCCAAAAGACCCCAATCACTTACGCACACACACACACACAAGTTATAGCCTTGGAAATGAGCAACAATAAGTAACATTTGTTATTACAAATCAAATGTACTATCCAGGATCTCAGCTATCATTTACAACCTCTACCTGAAGTTAAAATAATAGACCTCACAATTCTATACAAGGTTTAATAATACAAACCTATTCGAAAACAATTCTTACTAACTCAGTCTACAGTTGTTCTGCTAAATCCGACAGTATCCATCTTGCTGAACTAACTCAAGGGTGGTCTCTCCATTCCTTTGCTCTCGTAACACGAGGTGAATCGGCAATGTTTTCTTCATGCTGAAAGATTTAATAAAGCAAGAATGAGCTAATAGTGCTCAACAAGAAATCTATCCCAGTTTAAATCTTTAAACCTTTTAGGAAGATAATCCATATGGGATCCATGTTTAAAAACTACTAGGGTTTATCCCCAAAATAGTATATCGTTCAAAATACCGTATGATTTATAATCATACTCAAATACTTTTCGTAAATCCTTTTAGGGATCCTTGGTATCAAGATGATAAACCCAGTCTCAAAACATCTCTTTTTAAAATAGATATTAATATTGGAATCAAGGCTTAAACCCATCCATTGATTCAAAATACTATACAATTCAATATACTGTATATCTTAAATGACTTCTCAACATATATACATGCATATCTATTTAGATATCTCATACTGTTCAAAATACTGTAAAATATCAATAATGAACACCTTTTTGAAGCTGTTGGGTTGTGATATATAAAAGAAGCAAGAATGAGCACTATAGCTCGACAATAATATATAGCAACATAATCATATATGTGAGCTGATATCATAGCTGAAAGCTTTTAAAACATCATTCGTATATAGAATGATATATCGGATACTCTTTTCGTCAGAACATGCAATGTAGTTCAAATACTATACACGGAACATCATTGTTCAATTTCTGTCACATTATCGGTAACTCAGCACCTAGGCTTTCGTTACAATGTGCAGCACAATTCCAAGTGGAAGAAGGGGATATACTGGAATACACGATACACGGTGATCAGCCGTTATATCGCAACTTAACTTTTTTACTAGTAGAAGGACGACTTCCTATTCGGTTATCACCCTGGCCGCATTTGGACCCTTCATGCTATACTGGCACCTGTTTCATTGCCGAACATGGAGTCATACTATACTGGCACATGTTTCATTGCCGAGCATGACTTCGTACTATACTGGCACCTGTTTCATTGCCGAGCACGAGTTAATTCCAGTCCCCGGATGAAAATCAATGTCACGGGAAATGGAAGTTAATCCTGTTTTCCCCAAGTACCATTATTTGTCAAAAACTTTGTAACCGTTCAGAATTCCTTACTCCAGAGTAATTGAAAGGAGTAAGTCAAAGTGTGGGTTGACATTAGTCAACGAAACTACCGATGATTACTACGCATTTTGAAATCATGACCAGGGAGTTTATTGAAATTTCAGAGTTTAGCAAGTTGAAATACTTTACTTGAATGGGGGAGCCACCCCCAGTTATAGTTATTCTAGAGAAACAGTGGAAGTAAAACTCTGTCCTCGACTTCTTGAACTAGATTCCCAAATTTTGATGAGTTAGCAAACACTATTTGTATTTAATTACCTTTAAATATCTTAAGAATATAGTTGGGAATCTCTATTTTAATACCTTTTCTGAAAATCAGAAATTTATATTTTGTGTAAATAACATAACCTTTAATTATATAATAAGGTTCTATGATTTTAAATCATATTTGGAATATTTAATAAATACCCAAATAGTAAATATTAAATTATTATTCAACATAAACCCACCTAAGTGAATATTCAGAATAATATCCACTTAGTTAAATAATCTTCAAATAATAAATATTGAATTATTATTCAATATAAGACACTTAAGTGAATATTCAAAATAATATTCACTTAATTAAATAATATACAAATAATAAATATTGAATTATTATTCCATATAAAACACTTAAGTGAATATTCAAAATAATATTCACTTAATTAATTAATATTCAAATAATATATATTGAATTATTATTCAATATAAAACACTTAAGTGAATATTCAAAAATAATATTCACTTTAATTAAATAATATATTCAAATAATAAATATTGAATTATTATTTAAATATCTCACCTTAAATATCCAATTATATAGATATTGTAATATTTAATAACTCTTGAAAATATAACCGTCCCTGGAACCTTCCAGCTTCTAACAGTAGTTTAAAACAAAATAATAATTTGACTCCCGGTCTAAGTTTTAAAACCATCGTACGAGTACTCTATACTTACAGTCTTTAACTTTTAACCTTGGTTTATATCTAGTATTTATCTAGCATATAAACCTTATATCTTATACCGCTTTTTATTAAAAGCAAAAACAGTTTATAAGTCATTTCACAGCATTAAAGCGGCATATATAGCAATACCACAACATATATCACAACGACATCATTATATGGGGTAGGGTTTGAAAACTTGCATGCATCTATCATATGCATACATCACATCTCATCATTTTTAATACCATCACATCTACATACGATGTGAGGTTTGAAAGCATGCATCTAACATATGCATACATCACATCTCGTCATTTTTAATACCATCACATCTATATACGATGTGAGGTTTGAAATCATGCATCTAACATATGCATAATATCATAATATTGTACTTTAAAATACAGCATGGGATGAGAAAACTTGCCTTGAGTCCTTGGTATTAGGGGTTCGAGTCTTGTCGCAAATCTATAAACAAAGAAATACTCGATCAGTCCCCTAACGTAATCATTCGCTCATAACACTCATTTAAAGTCAACTATATGTTAAACACATCATGTAGTCACGTTATTCCTCAACAAGGTTCGTATTTTAATCGACACGAAATACTCCTTTTATCTTAGTCGCAATGGTTGGTCAAAGTAATACTCTAGAGTTGACTTTTCACAAAGTTACTATTACGCGACTCATACTCTAACACTTTTAATAAATCCGCAAACTCGTATTTAAATACGAGACCACTTCTAAAATCATCTTGAGTATTTGTAATATTTATCATAAAAGTTTCGATCTCAAAACAGGGGTTTCACTTGGTGAAATGTATTCTCAAACTTGGATGAGCTACGGAAAGTTACTATTCGCACGCCTTTCACTAAAACGCTCATATCTCCTTAACCGTTAATCGAAATGACACACCGTTTTCGCGTGCGCGATCTTGAGAAAGAATAGAACAAAATGTTTGAAAATGTTTTTCTGGTTCATGGGATGAAAATCCCGAGAGCAGCAGTTTAAGTTAGTAGAGTGCAGAAACCATTCATCCTCGCGCCGCTTTGGTTCCGACATTTTTATAAAATCTAAAAATCATCATTTTAACACAAAACGTTCTAGGTTCCTTTCCTAACTGTCCATACTAATATCCTTATTAATATCTCGACCCAATTCCATTTTTAAAGGGCTTGATCACAATCTCAAATTTCATACAATGAACTACTTAGTTATCCGTAACCGCTTTTACTAAAACGGACGTTTCTCCTAAACCGTAAATCAAAACGATGCGATTCTTTCGCTAAAACAAACTAGGAAACAGGGCCTACATGTTCATGGTCAGAAACTTTATGTTTATGCCCTTTAGAGTATTCGTGATCTCTGTCCAAACTACCTAAGTAAAATTCGACATGGTAACGGCGCTTAAACGCGATTCCCGTGTTTTTAAACACTCACTACAATCACCAATCCACAATCAACCAACCACCAATCAAACCTCAAGTTAATACTAAACTTTTCTGTCCAAACATGGTCATGCTCTAGTTCATAAGTTTTTCCACAAATCAACCATTAAACATACTTAAAATCATGCATACATGCTTCATTACTACATAACTCTTAAACAACCACTTATAACTATTAGATCTAGCATAATCTCAAAAAGGGAAGAAGTTTTATACCTTCCTTGGAAGTTAAAAAAAGGCTATATATGGATGGTATATCCTTCCTTGCTCCTTAACTATGCTAATCAAACCTAAAAACATCAAAACAAAACAAGATCTTATGAGTTTTACTATTCATGCCTCAACTTTGATCCAATATTTAATCATGCTACACTTCTTTGATGGCCATGAAACTTTGAACGTACCTTGGGTATATAGTGAGGGAGCTATGGTTAAAATAAGGTGATTTTAGGATGAGTAGAACTTGAGTTGTGAATTTTTCTTTGCTCCTTACTCATGCTGGGCAGAAAATCTGAGAAATGAGGGAGATGGATAGTTGCTTGCTTTTTCTTTTCTTTTCTTTGTCCAAATGATGCTAAATACCAGCCATATAATTGTGTGGTCTTTATTTGGTTTTGTCATCCAAGACACATCATCTTTGATTGTGTGGTTGTGGTGAAAGTGGTGACAAGGTGGTGATTCACCACTTTGTCATCACTTGGTCATCATCTTGTCATCCTCTTGCATCATACTTATGTCATAATTTGTATCCTCAATCCTTTTATATATCGCACTTGATGATCTTATATAATACTCCTCCTTTGGCTAGGGTTTAATCCATAATTTGTTACGCTTTTGTTTTGCGATAGTTTCAAGTGGTTTTAAAAACGTTTCTCTGTACCAAAGCTAAGGAATAATTCCTTGATCTATCCATTTCCTTGGTTTAATATATGATCCTAGATTTCTCACCTTTGCTTAAGATAATGATCATGGATTTCTCGTTCTACATACTTTCTCAAAACGATCAAATCAATAAATCCTTGATTGTCCGATGAATAGTGACTTAAAACTCGAATAGGAATCTCCTGATTCTGATCGCGTTTACATTCCCTTATTTTCCTTATACATCAATAATATAACCTCGAAACATTCATTCCATGTCTTCTATACAGTGTGGTCTGAAAAATTTTCCATCAGCAAATTTACTATTCATCAAAAAAATTTTAACTATGTCCAAAATTTGGGGTTATTACAGTCTCCCCTCCTTAAAAGGATTCCGTCCCGGAATCTAAGAAAATAGCTGAGGTTACTCTTTCAATATAGGAATCTTCCAGTTTCCAGGTTGACTCTTCAACCCTCTGGTTCCTTACAACACTTACTCATTCCGGTCTGTGATATCTACCGGACGCTTTATATACGCCAATTCTGGTTGTACTCTTATACACCCATTCTCTATTAACATCCGATTATTCTTGTAATCGGCGGTACAACGCTTACCATAACTTCGGTTCTCTGAAATGTTTCTTCTGGTTGGTCCGTCGGTCTACGGATCCTACGTAGTGCTCGCACTCAACTTGTTGCCAAACATGTTTGGAAAACTCCTCCCGAATCGGGAGTTCAAGCATTGGTTCTTATCTGACACGATGGTGACTGGAACTCCAAGTCACCCAATTATCTCTTTCGCAACTCTTTGATTTAAGATCTCTTGCTAAAAACAAAATATGTGTAGACCCATTTGATCCATCAATTATAGCTCAATTGACGTCATAGTCCGACTCGATTCTTGTTGATCCTATCACAGAATCCATTATAGTAAAATTACATTCCTAATCAGGAATCTCCACTAACTGTGATAGTCAACTAGGTCTTTGTTCTGCCTTCATTTTCTGACATATCCAATATTTGTTTATAAATCGATAAATCATTTTATTTATCCGTCCGACAATAACATTGCCTTAACTTTCTTTACCTTTTTGGTACTCTCCGCGTAGCTTTCTCTTTATGACAGATCTTTATTCCTTAATTTATTCAGGCTCAATCAGGACTTTTAAATAATCCTTGTTGTACTCTTAACTTCAAACTTCATCCTTTCAGTTCCTCTTATTAGTCTTTCTGAAAATTAGCATCCTTTATCTCTCGATCATTAGGAATCCCAACTTGGTAAAAATACCTTATGATTCCTCTATTATCTTTCTCAGTCTTTAATGCTTTCTCCAACATTGACTTCCTACCTTTACTCGTCATTCGCTCTTGACATAACTTGATTTCCTGCAGCAATTCCGGTTGCATTGCAATCTCAACTAGTCTCTCAATACCATTTCCGGTTATCTTAACCTCAATTTCCATTTTCTCAAATCCTTGGATTAACTTATCCGACGATGTTATCATCTTAGGTCTCTTTTTCCTACTAAGGGCATTGGCCACCACATTGGCCTTCCCTGGGTGGTAAAGAATCCCACCATCATAATCCTTGATTAGCTTTAGCTATCTTTTCTGTTCTCATGTTAAGTTCTTTCTGGGAAGGTGTATCTAATGCTCTTATGATTGAGTAATTCTCGCACTTCTTTCCATACAAGTAGTGCCTCCAAACCTTTAAAGCGAAAACTATCGCTGCCAATTCTAAGTCATGCGTAGGGTATCTAAATTCATATTTCTTTAACTGTCTGGATGCATACGCAATTACCTTTCCATGTTGCATAAGCACACACTCTAATCCTTTATGCGATGCGTCGCTACAGATCACAAAATCTCCCTTCCCGTCTGGCAGTACCAGCACAGGGCGGTGACTAGTCTCTTCTTTAATTTCTGGAAATTTTTCTCACATTTCTCGATCCATTCAACTTTTCAGTCTTTTGGGTAAGTCTGGTCAGTGGGTCTGCTATCATAGCAAAATCTTGTACACATCTCCGGTAATATCCGACTAAATCCACAAAATTACTCACCTCGGTTGGTGTGGTTGGTCTTTCCCAGTTTGAAGCGGATTTTATCTTAGCAGGGTCAACCAGCACTCCTTCACGGTTGTCTACATATCCTAAAAATTGTACTTCCCTTAGCCAAAGCTCACACTTTGAGAACTTGGCATATAACTTTTCTCTTCTCAGTGTTTCTAACACTATCCTCAAACGTTCTGCATGTTCTTCCTCGGTCTTTGAGGTAAACCTAAATATTGTCGACGTCACTATGACACACTTATCCAAATATTTCGTGAAAAATCGATTCATCGAGTCCATGAAAGTTGCAAGGGCATTCATCAGCCCAAACGAAATTACTAAAAACTCGTAGTGTCCATTCTTGGTGCGAAACGCAGTCTTGGTTACGTCCTCAGGTTTAATATTCAACTGGTGGTATCCAGTTCTCAAATCAATCTTCGAGAATTTAACTGCATCATGCAGTCGATCGATCAAATCACCGATCCTTGGCAGGGGTATTCATTCTTATCGGTTAGCCTATTTAGCTCTCGATACTCTATGCACGGCCTCAGGTTGTCGTCCTTTTTCTTCACCAATTAACACTGGTGCATCCCACGGTGACGCACTTGGTCTTATCATTCCTTTCGCTTACCATTTCTACCATGGAGCAATTAATTTCTTCATCTCGACCGGAGCTAGTCGGTACGGGGCCTTCAAAACTGGCGCCGTTCTTGGAGCTAATTCTATAGCAGACTTTATTTCTTTATCGGGTGGTAATCCTGGGAGATCTTCTGGAAATACATCCTCGAATTCGTTGACAACAGGTATATTATGTACATTGGGTACTTCCCGTTTCGTATCCATCACAGTCGCTAAACAAGTTTCACATCCTTCGAGATCACTCGTTCCCTCGTCCGACAATTTGAATTCTTACCTTCTTTCTATCACAATCGTTTCATTAACCAAGGTAACATAATCAGTCGTTTCGAACACTCCGTTATTCTGAATTCGCATCATGCGAAACAAACCTTGGCAATTTCCGTAATCCTCGATTCATAACTTATCGTACTCATTCGTTTTAGCTCTCAGCTTCAACACTCTACTTTTCCAAATACTAAGGAAAATACTTGCATGGCACCAAGAATACTTCAAGCAACAGAATGCTTTATATATATATATATAAACTTTGTAAAAATTCTCGCTGAGGGGGCGACCTGGTTAGGTCTCAATCAAATTATCGTTTGAAAATCTTCCCACCACACTTCACTGCTTACAAATGCATCGTGAATTCACTTATATAAATTTGACCGAAAGTTGATCTTAGTGATACAATAACTAGTTCATTTCAATAAATATTAACAACTAGCTGAACAAAATTTGCTAGTTCGATTTGTTTGGGACACATCATCTAGCTAGGATGATTAGCTAGATTTTCATCATATCATTAAAATTTCAACCAGTTAGAACAATTAACTAGTCACTCATAATGGCACATACAATTAGCCATTTTCAATCTATTAGTACAAAATCTCGACATCGTAGTCGAAGAAAGAAAACAAAATTTTGACTACTCGGATAATGAATTGAAAAGAAGAGTAAGTAAGTTTGGGACGAACAAGGTAATTATAACCCTTCAATAGAATATAAGGTCTGAATAGAAAGTTCTTGGCATCGGAAAAATTGATAACCTCAAACACTTCTCATCAGTGAAATGGTCCACCCAAAGGTGTCTCCGTACATAAACTTGTCAAATTCCTCGATAGAATTAAATTCGGAATATCAATATCAAATTGATATCCTTTCCACGATCTCAACGTCGGAGGTGCAAATCTCTCCTTAATAGAAGAAAAGAATTCACGAGTAGTCTCTGAAATATACATCATCTATGTTTTAAACACATAGCTAGATATTTATGAACTCGACTGAGGAGTCCAAATATGAAGAAATAAGATGAATACTTAACAATAGTTGGTTGCATCCCAAGTTGAAGTAGGAAATTAGAAAGGTTACTTGACATGAACTATTCAAGGTAACACATGCAGTAACAGTTTTAGATTGAGTAGTGTACCAGCAAGTAGATACCAAAAGTCAATGGTCATCATAAGTTCTATCATCACCCGTACGAGGATGATCTTATCTTTCTGCCTTTACGGCTTACGGTACTAACCAACGGTACCTCAAAATCGTACAAGTCCTTAAATAGGTCTGGAGTTCGAAACATATTCGCCATTCCCCGATAATCGTTCAGAGATTGGGCCTCCTACGGCCGCATCAACGCATCCTCAAAAGATGAAGGTCGATTAATGTATATGTAATTTCGTAACACTAGTCGTATCGAATGAATCCAACCCCAGGCCATCATAGGTCTCATTCCTCGTAGGTCCTGAGATTGTCGCATTGCTCGTTGCAACCATACATGTCTTTATTAGAATCACGCTATCCATTCTTCATATCTTTGATTTCCGAGTTGAGCCATCATGGCCTATTGTACGAAATATACTCGCGATGCGATTTAGCACGTTCGTCTCACGATAACGTTCTTCTCATCATTATGATGATCTTCAATAGTCCTATCGGTCCTCCAATAAGTTCTCAACTAAACTCTTTAATCTTAACATCCTCAATGGCACTACTTCTGGTAGTCCACTTAACGAACTCTATATGAGTCCTCTCGTCATTCTCTTACTTATACTCTTAACACTCTCATATCCAAGTTTATAACTTAACACTCTGATACCATTTCTGTAACACCCCCAGATCCGGGGTCAGGAATCTGGGTTGTCACGCTCCATCAATTATATAATACCTGCATTACTTACAACATTCTAATAATATAACTCCAAAAGACCCCAATCACTTACGCACACACACACAAGTTATAGCCTTGGAAATGAGCAACAATAAGTAACATTTGGTATTACAAATCAAATGTACTATCTAGGATCTCATCTATCATTTACAACCTCTACCTGAAGTTAAAATAATAGACCTCACAATTCTATACAAGGTTTAATAATACAAACCTATTCGAAAACAATTCTTACTAACTCAGTCTACAGTTGTTCTGCTAAATCCGACAGTATCCATCTTGCTGAACTAACTCAAGGGTGGTCTCTCTATTCCCTTGCTCTCGTAACACGGGGTGAATCGGCAATGTTTTCTTCATGCTGAAAGATTTAATAAAGCAAGAATGAGCTAATAGTGCTCAGCAAGAAATCTATCCCAGTTTAAATCTTTAAACCTTTTAGGAAGATAATCCATATGGGATCCATGTTTAAAAACTACTAGGGTTTATCCCCAAAATAGTATATCGTTCAAAATACCGTATGATTTATAATCATACTCAAATACTTTTCGTAAATCCTTTTAGGGATCCTTGGTATCAAGATGATAAACCCAGTCTCAAAACATCTCTTTTTAAAATAGATATTAATATTGGAATCAAGGCTTAAACCCATCCATTGATTCAAAATACTATACAATTCAATATACTGTATATCTTAAATGACTTCTCAACATATATACATGCATATCTATTTAGATATCTCATACTGTTCAAAATACTGTAAAATATCAGTAATGAACACCTTTTTGAAGCTGTTGGGTTGTGATATATAAAAGAAGCAAGAATGAGCACTATAGCTCGACAATAATATATAGCAACATAATCATATATGTGAGCTGATATCATAGCTGAAAGCTTTTAAAACCTCATTCGTATATAGAATGATATATTGGATACTCTTTTCGTCAGAACATGCAATGTAGTTCAAATACTATACACGGAACATCATTGTTCAATTTCTGTCACATTATCGGTAACTCAGCACCTAGGCTTTCGTTACAATGTGCAGCACAATTCCAAGTGGAAGAAGGGGATATACTGGAATACACGATACACGGTGATCAGCCGTTATATCGAAACTTAACTTTTCTACTAGTAGAAGGACGACTTCCTATTCGGTTATCACCCTGGCCGCATTTGGACCCTTCATGCTATACTGGCACCTGTTTCATTGCCGAACATGGAGTCAAACTATACTGGCACCTGTTTCATTACCGAGCATGACTTCGTACTATACTGGCACCTGTTTCATTGCCGAGCACGAGTTAATTCCAGTCCCCAGATGAAAATCAATGTCACGGGAAATGGAAGTTAATCCTGTTTTCCCCAAGTACCATTATTTATCAAAAACTTTGTAACTGTTCAGAATTCCTTACTCCAGAGTAATTGAAAGGAGTAAGTCAAAGTGTGGGTTGACATTAGTCAACGAAACTACTGATGATTACTACGCATTTTGAAATCATGACCAGGGAGTTTATTGAAATTTCAGAGTTTAGCAAGTTGAAATACTTTACTTGAATGGGGGAGCCACCCCCAGTTATAGTTATTCTAGAGAAACAGTGGAAGTAAAACTCTGTCCTCGACTTCTTGAACTAGATTCCCAAATTTTGATGAGTTAGCAAACACTATTTGTATTTAATTACCTTTAAATATCTTAAGAATATAGTTGGGAATCTCTATTTTAATACCTTTTCTGAAAATCAGAAATTTATATTTTGTGTAAATAACATAACCTTTAATTATATAATAAGGTTCTATGATTTTAAATCATATTTGGAATATTTAATAAATACCCAAATAGTAAATATTAAATTATTATTCAACATAAACCCACCTAAGTGAATATTCAGAATAATATCCACTTAGTTAAATAATCTTCAAATAATAAATATTGAATTATTATTCAATATAAGACACTTAAGTGAATATTCAAAATAATATTCACTTAATTAAATAATATTCAAATAATAAATATTGAATTATTATTCCATATAAAACACTTAAGTGAATATTCAAAATAATATTCACTTAATTAATTAATATTCAAATAATATATATTGAATTATTATTCAATATAAAACACTTAAGTGAATATTCAAAAATAATATTCACTTTAATTAAATAATATATTCAAATAATAAATATTGAATTATTATTTAAATATCTCACCTTAAATATCCAATTATATAGATATTGTAATATTTAATAACTCTTGAAAATATAACCGTCCCTGGAACCTTCCAGCTTCTGACAGTAGTTTAAAACAAAATAATAATTTGACTCCCGGTCTAAGTTTTAAAACCATCGTACGAGTACTCTATACTTAGAGTCTTTAACCTTTAACCTTGGTTTATATCTAGTATTTATCTAGAATATAAACCTTATATCTTATACCACTTTTTATTAAAAGCAAAAATAGTTTATAAGTCATTTCACAGCATTAAAGCGGCATATATAGCAATACCACAACATATATCACAACGACATCATTATATGGGGTAGGGTTTGAAAACTTGCATGCATCTATCATATGCATACATCACATCTCATCATTTTTAATACCATCACATCTACATACGATGTGAGGTTTGAAAGCATGCATCTAACATATGCATACATCACATCTCATCATTTTTAATACCATCACATCTATATATGATGTGAGGTTTGAAAGCATGCATCTAACATATGCATAATATCATAATATTGTACTTTAAAATACAGCATGTGATGAGAAAACTTGCCTTGAGTCTTTGGTATTAGTGGTTCGAGTCTTGTCGCAAATCTATAAACAAAGAAATACTCGATCAGTCCCCTAACGTAATCATTCACTCATAACACTCATTTAAAGTCAACTATATGTTAAACACATCATGTAGTCACGTTATTCCTCAACAAGGTTCGTATTTTAATCGACTCGAAATACTCCTTTTATCTTAGTCGCAATGGTTGGTCAAAGTAGTACTCTAGAGTTGACTTTTCATAAAGTTACTATTACGCGACTCATACTCTAACACTTTTAATAAATCCGCAAACTCATATTTAAATACGAGACCACTTCTAAAATCATCTTGAGTATTTGTAATATTTATCATAAAAGTTTCGATCTCAAAACAGGGGTTTCACTTGGTGAAATGTATTCTCAAACTTGGATGAGCTACGGAAAGTTACTATTCGCACGCCTTTCACTAAAACGCTCATATCTCCTTAACCGTTAATCTAAATGACACACCGTTTTCGCGTGCGCGATCTTGAGAAAGAATAGAACAAAATGTTTGAAAATGTTTTTCTGGTTCAGGGGATGAAAATCCCGAGAGCAGCAGTTTAAGTTAGTAGAGTGCAGAAACCATTCATCCTCGCGCCGCTTTGATTCCGACATTTTTATAAAATCAAAAAATCATCATTTTAACACAAAACCTTCTAGGTTCCTTTCCTAACTGTCCATACTAATATCCTTATTAATATCTCGACCCAATTCCATTTTTAAAGGGCTTGATCACAATCTCAAAGTTCGTACAATGAACTACTTAGTTATCCGTAACCGCTTTTACTAAAACGGACGTTTCTCCTAAACCGTAAATCAAAACGATGCGATTCTTTCGCTAAAACAAACTAGGAAACAGGGCCTACATGTTCATGGTCAGAAACGTTATGTTTATTCCCTTTAGAGTATTCGTGATCTCTGTCCAAACTACCTAAGTAAAATTCGACATGGTAACGGCGCTTAAACGCGATTCCCGTGTTTTTAAACACTCACTACAATCACCAATACACAATCAACCAACCACCAATCAAACCTCAAGTTAATACTACACTTTTCTGTCCAAACATGGTCATTCTCTAGTTCATAAGTTTTTCCACAAATCAACCATGAAACATACTTAAAATCATGCATACATGCTTCATTACTACATAACTCTTAAACAACCACTTATAACTATTAGATCTAGCATAATCTCAAAAAGGGAAGAAGTTTTATACCTTCCTTGGAAGTTAAAAAAAGGCTATATATGGATGGTATATCCTTCCTTGCTCCTTAACTATGCTAATCAAACCTAAAAACATCAAAACAAAACAAGATCTTATGAGTTTTACTATTCATGCCTCAACTTTGATCCAATATTTAACCATGCTACACTTCTTTGATGGCCATGAAACTTTGAACGTACCTTGGGTATATAGTGAGGGAGCTATGGTTAAAATTTGGTGATTTTAGGATGAGTAGAACTTGAGTTATGAATTTTGCTTTGCTCCTTGCTCATGCTGGGCAGAAAATCTGAGAAATGAGGGAGATGGATAGTTGCTTGCTTTTTCTTTTCTTTTCTTTGTCCAAATGATGCTAAATACCAGCCATATAATTGTGTGGTCTTTATTTGGTTTTGTCATCCAAGACACATCATCTTTGATTGTGTGGTTGTGGTGAAAGTGGTGACAAGGTGGTGATTCACCACTTTGTCATCACTTGGTCATCATCTTGTCATCCTCTTGCATCATGCTTATGTCATAATTTGTATCCTCAATCCTTTTATATATTGCACTTGATGATCTTATATAATACTCCTCCTTTGGCTAGGGTTTAATCCATAATTTGTTACGCTTTTGTTTTGCGATAGTTTCAAGTGGTTTTAAAAACGTTTCTCTGTACCAAAGCTAGGGAATAATTCCTTGATCTATCCATTTCCTTGGTTTAATATATGATCCTAGATTTCTCACCTTTGCTTAAGATAATGATCATGGATTTCTCGTTCTACATACTTTCTCAAAACGATCAAATCAATAAATCCTTGATTGTCCGATGAATAGTGACTTAAAACTCGAATAGGAATCTCCTGATTCTGATCGCGTTTACATTCCCTTATTTTCCTTATACATCAATAATATAACCTCGAAACATTCATTCCATGTCTTCTATACAGTGTGGTCTGAAAAATTTTCCATCGGCAAATTTACTATTCATCAAAATTTTTTTAACTATGTCCAAAATTTGGGGTTATTACATAACTATAGGGTGTGCACAATATATATATGACCTATACAGGCTGGTGCACACACCTAATTACACAGATGCCCCTAATAGTAACTCCATGTTGTTTTTCTAAAAGAGGTTAGTTGTGCCAGTAAGGACCGCTTGCTCTCTATCGTCCTTTTCCTTATCTTTAGCTGCTTGTCTCTATTCTTTCTCTCCAAGTTATGCTGTAGATTTTCCATCTGTCTTTGGACCACTTAACCGTAACAGATGCTCCAGTATTTGTCTTCATGATCTTTGATTATGTACCTTGATTTGTCTTGTTGTAAAACGTCTAAGTGTTGATATCGTGAACTCCAGCATACTTCTTATTCTGTGACTTGTCGACATAGAGCATTTCTGACTTTGTTATATGAGGACTTTGCTATATGACCATTTTAGGAGTATGCGATATGGCATATTACAGACTTCATGACATAGCCTTTGAGGACTTCACGATCTAGAACATTTCAGACTATGCGATCTCAACACTTCACGACATGGGCTTTGACGACTTCACGACATAGCTCATTCTGACTTCACGATCTAAGGACTTAGACAAATTTCTGCAATTTATTTCTTCATGGCCCTATTCACTTTTATCCTGTTGTATGAACAAATTGAACTTCTATTCTAAGATGATTATTTCATGGCCTATATACATTTTAGTTGCAAGAAACTCACTAAGCTCATTATAGAATTGAGCATACAGAATGAAGCTAAGTACATGATAACAAGACAAGTACAAGAAAAGACTTATACTATATCACAGTGATAAACTTCACCAGGTCATGTAGAGTGACACAGTCACAAGGTGTGGCCTTGTTAATAGTGGTATTCAGACATGCCTTGAGCCTAACAGTGGAGAAATCCTAGAGTAGAAGAGTCTACCTGGGAGTTAGAAAGCGATATGGTAGAAAAGTATCCCCACCTGTTTTCTTGACTTGATTATGAGGACAGAATCCTAATAAGGAGGGAAGGATGTAATATCTGTAAAATTTCGTTAATAATAAACTCGATGTTTTGCGTAGAGAATAATTATTTTGAATTATTTGGATTTATAGTAATGAGATTTAATAAGGTGGATCAATTTGTTAGGTATTGGGTCGATTATTAAAAATGTGTCTGGGTGTATAATAAGTGGAACATGTTATTCGTTAATTTTCGGGTCCTTTTTCGTAAAACGAGTCAGTCAAAATATCTTTCGTTTTATTCCCATTCTTAAAACTATATGAGCTTCAGTTAAAGTTTTGTTACATCATTATCATCTCGTTTTTCGTGTCCGCTTCATTATTGAAAGAATTTCGTATAATTTTTCTTTAATTCCTCGATACTATCGTTTTATTCATTTTATTCTACTAAAATAGGAATTTGACTCGTTTCCTAATTATTCGGGAAATTGGTATATCGTTCATACCAATAATTCATTCGTTATAGTGATAATATTCTCGAACATTCGTTATAAATATATGTTGGTTCATATAAATAATATTCAGTAATTCTGGTAATTATCTGTAATTGTTGATAATTATCATCTCGTAAACCGTGTACTTTATTTATTCCAATTAAAACGATCCAACGGATCAATATCGATCCAAAAATGTCGTTTGGGGTATTATTTTTCGTTAAATATAAATAGGTGTATTGTAAATTATTTTACGTATAATAAAGCTTAATATATCGATAAATATCTAAAAATCCCTAAACTGTGTTCTTCAAGATCAAACTCGATTTTGAAGGCGTTACCGGAATCCGTTTTCAACGCTCTTGTAATCAAATCGAAGCTCTCATCACCCTCCATCCAAATACATAATCATAATTCATGTGGGTATAATCTCTTAATTTTCCCTAATTTTAATTATTTCGAATTTATAGTTTAATTTGGGGAAATCTTTAATATTGATTGTTCTTGATAATTGATTGTTTGAATAGATTGTATATGTTGTAAGGAGCATGAGGATAATTTTTATGTGAATGTTTTAGCCCTAAATCATATTAATAAAAAAATTAAGTTAAATGGAGTTTTATAATTTTTAGTCGGATTTTTGATTGATTGAACGAAACTTGATGAGGTTTGTACCATTAGATAGATCGGGAAAGAAAGAATTGATACATGTGATCAATGGTGAGTTTGGTGTTCAGTTTTGAGGTCACCGGAAAATCGGCCTTGCCGAGTTTGTTCGAATAGGCCGGATTTGTGTTGCGATTCCATCCATTTCTGTATGGTTTAGACTCGTAAATGGATTGTTGTGATGTTGTAGTTTGTTTAACGTCGAAATCCGTAGATTTGGGTGTTGCTGGAACTTTTCCCGGTGGCCGGACGCCGACTGGAAACTTGAAAACCCAGCTTTCCGGCGGGTTGTTCTTGGCGACCCGGAAAGTTCTTGGCGACCCGTTTTGAATATTAACCAGACCCGACTTCAATCTTTAAAACCCTAATTACTTTTCCTAAAAATGTTTCTGGAATTTATTTTTTTAAATAATTCAGAAATTGTTTTAAAATTCAAAAAATCATATTTTTAATTCAAAAATTCATTTTTATTATTCAAATATTTTTATAAGTTCATATAATATTTATTTAATTTCAAAAATTGATTAAATTTAATTACTTTAATTATTTTTAATTAATAATTGATTTATTTAATTGATTGATTAATTCTATTAATTAGTTAATTTTATTAATTATTTAATAATTAAATCTAATTAATTAAAATTGAATTGTATTAAATTTTTTTACTTAGTTTTATTCAATAAAATTGGTTTAATTATTTATAATTAGTCAATTAATTTTATATAAATTTATTAATTTATTTTTGAACCTTTATATTATGAAAAACGATTCGACTTTAAATCTAAAAATATTTTATGTGCAATTTCTTCTAAAACAAGAGTCGAATATTATTCTAAAATCATTTCTAAATGCTAGGTGACTTTTATGATTTGATTAATGTGTTTAAATGTCAATATATGTTTCGTAAATTATGTGAAATAGCTAGTAATTGAGTTTATAATGTCGTAAATTAGAAACGAGCGATCAATAAATACTAGAAATTACATGTTTGACTGGTTAGGCCTAAAAATGGATGTGAGTAATATTTAAAAGACAGAACAAAATCAATTGGACATACTAATGTGAGTTACTCATTATAGAATTGAGTGACCGAGGCAAAGGAAAGGAGAAGCTAGAATAGTAACCTGATAGAGTGTAATTGACTTCATTTGACCAGGCAAGTGTCTATACCCTTCACTCACTGTTCAAGTAATATTTTTCATCAATGATTATTTGAATGTTACCTTCAAAGTAAATTACAAATATTATATCCCTATCTTGTACCTATGCAAATGGTACTACCCTTTTTCTTTTTATACGTGTTTTTCTTGAACCCTCACACTTGTATCAATTATCATTAACTTTTACTTTTTGTTTCATATTGTAACTACCCTGACTTTATTTATTCTTCCATAATTGAACAATTCATATTGTTGAGACCGTCTAGAGCCTGTTTCTTGAACCCTACCTTATAGTAAACAGTTGCAATTCCTTTTGATGTCGTAATGTCTATCTCATTTCATACTTAACTTTGTTGAGCATGTTATTGCTAATATCTTGTGATAGAATTGGAATGTTTTTAAATGGACCAATAATGGTCAGGCCAGATTCGTGGTCGGAATGAATTAAGGCCAAATGAGGCCAAGGATCCTACTTAAAGGACTTTGTTGTGTGCCTAGTCCGGGGTTAATGCGTGACTGATCAACAACTTAACCTTGATGTTTTCTTAAAAATATAAAAGTCCAATTCTAATGCCAATTATTTCATTTGAGATTGTTTACAGCCATATACTTTGTACTGATGGTGTATATTCTGATATCCATTGTTACCATTTCATTTTAAAACTGTGATTGATATATATTTGCTTGCTGAGCATATTTGGCTCATACTTGTTTGTCTAACTCCTCTTCCAGTGAAGCGAGAGGATAAGCAGACGTAGTGCGAGTGATAGTTCTCTAGCTGCTAGGAGATCACCCAGGGTGGTAGTCTTTGGACGGGTAGTTTGTTGTCTTATTTTGGCAGTTAGACTAGATGTCTAGCTTTGTACTTTAAGTTTGTATAACGTTTAACTTTGCGAACTGGTTTGTAATAATAATAATGACTTAGAACCTTGTTTCATGCCATAATCTGGATGTGGTCTTGGTTAAAGGGTATTTTCTTTTATTATATTATGCATATATACATGTGTATTTGTGTTACGTTGGTCGAATGACTCTCCAAATATGTACCCCTGGTTTGGAGGGCGTCACAGAGACTCACGCTCACGGTCTATAATCTGTGACCATTTCTTTACACCATTTTTGGTAGGATGTCCAAAATTTACTAACCCGGCATTCTTTAAAAAGCTGTATTAGAAATAAAACAAACAATTAAATCATAGTTTACAGTAGACGGATATTTCTATTTACACATATTTTTCAGTAAAAGAAATATTATCTTTTACAACAATATTAAATGAGGTCTTAAAACCTGTAAAAAAAAATGAGGTCTTGAAAAGACAAGAAAGGTTATTGCATCCCTTCTAAATAGTTAAAACATTAAACATATATCTGTAATAAAAACACGCTTTACTCAAACCTATTTTATTATATAAAATTTCTTTATTTTTTATTCGAGAATAGGCACCTTGTTTGGGATGCTTACTCGAATTATTTTCATATGATAAATTGGACATATTGAGCCCCTTTAAGAGGTTTGTATTAGAAATGCTCTTGTGAGACAAATAATCCGAAAATGTATTAAAAATTATTGGGCGAGACAAGTCGTCGAAATGAATTTTCAAAAACAAATTATACAATTCTTTAAGTTTCAACCGTTCTAGACATTTACAAAGTGCTAATTCATATGAAAATTAATTTTATCACAAAAAACTTAAATTGTATATTATCCAGAAATGTATCGAAATTGAAGAAGTTGAATTTAGTTTCGATTTGATTCATCATCAATTATCCGACACAATATATGGAACCTTAGGGTAGTGCTCGAAACAGACTCGTTGCTCACAGTACATGCTATATATGGAAGGACTGAAAATCTGTTGGAATTGGGGCATGTTATAGAGCAGTGCAGGAGTATGTTGAAGGATCTTCCGGGTGTTTGTGTTAATCATGTTCAAAAGCAAGCGAATGAGGTGGCTCATGGCCTAGCTAAGATACCTTGTTTGTTAAATTGTTTTAATGTATTCACGTCTCCTCGTACTCATTTGTTGGAAACTAGTTTATTTGATATTGGGAATTAATGAAAGCAAATTTGATTTCAAAAAAGAACGTTATTGTAAAAATCAACAATTAATCAACTAATCAAGATCAACTACTAGATCATGACTGATTTATTCGATTATATTAAAATTAGGTCAATAATAATTTATATTGATAACTCTAAATCCTGATCTTTCCCTTCTTCTATTCTCTAATATTCCAAATATGGTGCAATTGCGAGTGGCTGTGAAAAACAATAACGAAGGGGGGGGTGGCCCCGTGACGCTTCATGTGTGATAATAAGAGTAAGTCTTGGAAAAGATGAAAGAGGATAAGAGAAATCTAATATGTGGAGTGGTGTGTGTAATGTAAGAGAGAGTAACTCCTAAACTTTCTTCTTTGTGTTATTTGTACGCCAAGTATTAAGGTTTTGGGGGTGAGTATCTGCAATCAGTAACGTTGCTATCGGAATATGATGTAGATAAATTACACATGTTATGTGAAAATTATGATAACATGTACTAGAACTACTGTAATGTGTGGGTTTCTGTGATCATAAATATGCCAATGATTGATTGTTATTAGTTGTTTTAGTCAGGTGAGAATACCATGACATGTGCATCACGTCTTGCGCATTGTAACTTTTATTACGACAATCTGGGTTCATATTCCTAGTTTAGATCCAATGCTAAACTAGATTAGATTTAGGCTACTTATCGCCTATTGTCTATAAAGGCAAGTTCTTATGTGAGAACCCCAATTAAAATGAGATATGAGATCTAATCCTAGACACATATTTTTTTAAAGTACTTTTAATCCAAACCATTCATTAAATTCATTTACATCTTCACCTCCTTTCTCCTTTAACCTCTGAACACAACCTTCAACCACCCACCACTGACCTCCGATCACCACCACCACCACCACGACACCACCAACCTCCGACCGTAACCACCAAACATCGTTAATTTTGGCCTCTCCCTCCCTCCCCCACACCCACACACACACTCGTTGATTTTCAATTTCAATCTTTCATTTTTGTCTCATAAGATGTGCATCAGAATTACAATCTATCCAGGTTGTGCACCTGAATCTAAAAATCTCGTCGTTGGTGATTTTTTTTGAACTTTTATGAATTTGTGTTGATTTTTTTGATTATTTTGACTTGTGATTCAATAGATAGCGGTGGTATGTAAATAATGGTGGTTGTTGTGGTGGTAGTATAGCGTAGGATGTGGTGGTGGCGATGATAAATTATGGTGATTTTTGTATGATTGTGATGAATTTATGTTCAAATCTGAGAATTTTGGTGCGAAGTTAGTGATTTGGAGGTGGTGATCGGAAGTTGTGATCGAATATATGACGGGAGGATGTGATGGTTGTGGCAATTTTAGCTCAATTATGGTGATCTTTACGTAAATTTGGTGGTGATTCCTGTATTATATATGGTGATTTTTAGGCGATGGCCAGTGGTGGAGCCTGACGGTGGTGGTCGGAGAGTGGATGAAAGTGGTTGTGGTTTGGTGATTTACTATTGACGATGGTGATTTTTTTATCGACGGTGGTGATTTTTAGTTGGTCACCGAAAGTGATGGTCAGAGGTGGTTGCCGAAGCCGGAAGTAGTGGTCGTCGGTGGCGGGAGGTGGTGGATGGGTGGGGGTTGATGGAATATTAAAATATTTAAAAAAATAATGAGTGGTAAGAGATGAATATAAGATATATAAATGAATGGTTATGATTAAATCTTATATTTCACGATATTGGGGGTTCTCAATGGAGCGCGACTCTATCTATAAAACTAGTTTAAGAATTGGTAAGATCAATATTATCGATCAAAATCAAAATAATTGGTAAAAAATGGTATTGTTGGTAAAAATTAATAAAACATGTTGAAAAATAAATAAAAATTAAAAAGATAAAAATTTTAATTTAAAAATAAATAATAAATAATTTCTGTAAACAAAATTTTATTTTGAACAGTTAAATCACGAACTATCTTAATTTTTCTCTCAAACTGACACATAATTTAAAAGTTAGATTTTTACATTTTATTTATTCCAATCATAAATGTTATAAAATATACTTATATATATATATATATATATATATAATTAGAGAAAAATGCTAGTATATATTAATGGTAAATTTATAAATATTTGATCAAATTTTGTAATTACAATAATACTCAGAGTGCATTTACATTAAAAATCATGCGTATTTAGGAGTATTAAATCCTAATAATTATAAATATATATCTATACTATATTATTAAAGTCAAAACATTGAAAGTTTTGGTTTTCGGTTTTCGGTCTTTTATTCTATTTAATAAATAATATAAAAATAGTAACTAGATGATTGCCTTTTATAATTAAAATATTTTTTTTCTAACAAAATCTATTCCTTTTCCAAAAATATCATTACAATTATCTTTAAATTAAAACATATTACCTTTAATATTTGTTATCACTAAAATCTCTATTTTCCAAAAATATAAGGTGCAATCCTTACTTATTTATTTTAAAACCTATTTTAATACTCTATTTAATAAATAATAAAATAATATAAAAATAGTAACTAGTTGATTGCCTTTTATAATTATAAAAAAAAGTGAACGTATTTTTTTAACAAATACAATTAATATAATTAAAACACATCTTAAAATATTGCGGGCAGTTACTTTTTTTTTTAATTAAAATATGTTAGATTTTCTATTTGTCCTTATTAAAAAAAACTTACTTATTTTAAAATGTCAACGTATTTTTTTAATAAAGACAATTAATATAATTAAAACACTGCTAGAAATATCACGGGCAATTACTTTTTTTAATTAAAACATGTTACATTTTCTATCTGTCATTATTATTAATATTATTTTATTATAAAATAATATTAATAATATCTCATTTATCTTACTCAGCCTCATCTGTATTTTTTTATGTTCCAATTAATATTTAAGTTTCTCATTTTATAATTTATCATATTAATTTTTATTTTTATTTTAATATTTTCCGTTCACATTAAATTTTTTAGTTTATTATTTTTTAAGGCACGTGTCTTGCACGGTTTATAGGCTAGTATATATATATAACTAAAATAGTAATAAATAATTATATATTGCATATAATTTTAAATTAATCCCAAGCAGTAGTCCCAATTATTGTTAGATGCCGTAGAGATGCACAAAAAGTCCTTCGGGCCGGGCTTTATCCGGGCTTTAAAAAGCCCAGGCTTTTTAACAATCGGGTCAGGCCAGGCTTTTTCAAAAATCGGGTCGGGCCGGGCTTTCTCTAAAATATGAGACCCATTTTAGGCCCTCGGACCGGGCTTTTATCCGGGCTTTTTTTTTAATTTATATATAAATAATTTTTTTCTTTTTTTTTGCAAAGTTAATATATTAAAATACAGAAAAACAAAGTTTTCCAAAAAAAACGACCCTAAAAGAGCTACACCCATGAACTATTGAAATTCAAAAAACATAACAAGAGACATCACGATACCTATTACTAAAATACTATTAGCATAATGTTTTTTTATAAAACATGAGCGCAGCTCAAGAACATTCTACACATAATATGCGTTATTGAACTTAACCTGACCGTGAGCCATACAAATCTCCTCGTACATGACCAATTCAAGAAGCATATACATTACACTGAATAAATCTTCTGGAAAAAAAGGTTTGTCCTGCACATTATTGATTCTTCTTATCCTCATTATTCTTCATATTCCCTCTATTACTAAGTTTAATATTCTTGAAATTTATTTAAAATATTATAAATTTTCAAATTTTATCTATAAAAAATCAGGTTTTTATCCGAATCTCTCAAAAAGCTCGGGTTTTTATCCGAGCCGAACCGGGCTTTTTGAAAGCCCGAGCTTTATCCGGGCTTTTCAAAAGTCCGGGCTTTAACCGGGCTTTTCGGGTTTCGGGTTGGACCGAGCTTGACGGAAAATAGTAGGTCTGTTTAAGGCCCTCGGGCCGGGCCGAACCGGACCGGGTTTTTTTCGGACCGGGCCTTTCGGACTTTTTTCCGGATTGGGTCAGGCCAAATTTCGGGTTTCAGGCTTTTTGAACATCTATATACGGTACTTTTATGAATCACAACTTTGATATAGAATCATGTGGTTTTACTTTTATGTAGGTGGGAGTCGGTAAATACCCAGTGTACAGATGCTTGTGTGGAATCCACGAAACTAGCTAACATGAATTTGTCATATGCTGCAAAAGTAGAAACAAATGCAGAAATATGTATAAGCCAGTACTTAATTAAAAAGGGTTGTTACATTTTAAGATTTGGAGTACTTACTTTAAAGATTTTTACATCAAAATCTGTGTTTTTTTTCTTCCAACAAACCTGGCCTAGCTAGTTTTAAGGTTTGTGACCTCTACTTTCCTCCTTTTCATATTAGGAGTTCAATTATTTGCTCAATTTATGTCTGTGTGTCTAGAACTGGACAAGAAGACTATCTTGGATACCTTTATTTGATTTCGAGATTTTCCTCCTTTTTCTTTCTGTATGAGGTGGGAATGAAAGAAATTGTGGTATCTAAAAAGTTCTCACTGTGTGTTTATATCAACGTATTGAATAGGTTGTTTGCCATAATTGAATGACGATTTTTTAATGCTTCGGTGTGCAATTATGTCGAGTGACTCAAGGTCCTTGAATGAATTAATTTGTTCAATGAATTTATTTGAATTCTACCATGTTTTAACTTAAAAAGGTAGCTAGGTTTCATTAAATTAAATCCTTATATATAATAAGCGTAAAAGAGATCTTATCCAAAATTTTGGTCGGTCCTCAGTACCACCAAAACAATCTCAACAGTTGGATCTGATATTTTTAAAAATAGACGATCAAGAGTATATCATATAAAAATAGAAACTATTATCTAAAAAGGATATAAATCAAAGTAGGAGTATTAGTATTGGAATTGGAATTGGATTAGAATTAATTAGAACTTAATAAAAATACCAGTTCCATTAATACTAATATTCAATTCATATTACATTAAATTAAATTAAATTAAATCCTTATATATAATAAGAGTAAGAAGAATCTTATCCAAAACTTTGGTCCTGCACCGCCAAATCACTATGGACCGTTGATCTTAAAAAAGATGAATTAGAACTCTTAGATTTAATATTAAAAAGATTTATTTTAATAATATAAACCAAATATGAGTAGGTTTTCTAAGTTGACTAGAATTCTCAATGTAAAAATTCATAACTTCAAATTCTAAGTTGAGTAGGTTCATTTGATTCTTGGTCTACACTTTAATCGTAAGTTGAGTTGGTTTTTTATTTTAATTCTATTCGTAAGTTGAATATAACTAATGTAAAAATTCGCTATTTTATTCTTTCTTCCGTTTCAGGGTAGTTTTAATTGGAAAAGAATTTGTTAAACTATCACTAAATTAAAGATTATTTTATGAATTTTATGTGGGTCGTAAATTTGTTTTTAAATCTGATTTTTAGAACTCAAGATAGAACATAAATAATGTATTGAGTGTATAAAACGTAATAAATAAAATCTTAAAACTAATAACATAAAATTAATATAATTAAAAATATTAAAAAAAGAGCTGTGCATTGCACGGGTTATAAGCTAATATTTTATAAAATTCAAATCAGAAAATATATTCGTTAGTATTATTGAATATTTTTCAAATTGATATGAAATTGCTGGAATTCGAGTTTGATAATAAAATGTTTGTAAAATGAGCAAATTATTTGATTAATATGTTTGAGTTCAACAAGCTCGATATGATATGTTTTTGAACTTGAATATGAATTTTTTTTTTTAAATCATTTCTTAATTTTTAGTAAAAAACGATTCGAGTTGAGCTCGTTCCAATTCAAATAATGATTTTAATGCTCGCTTCTAAGTTGCAATTTCATAGATCCAATTATACTCAAATTAAGGGGTGGTATTCAATACCAACTTTTAATGATTTTTAAGATTTTAAAAGTCATGTCTTATTCAATTCTAACTTTTAAAGAGTATCTAAAAGTATGGTGTTATTGAATTAAGACTTTTAACAACTTTTAAAAAGTCATTAAAAATAAGGTGTTATTCAATTTAAACTTTTAACAACTCTTTAAAAATAGACTGTTATTCAAAAAGTCATGAATTTGGAATGACAATTACATTTAATGATTTTTAACTTAAAATATAACTAGAGATCTAATGTGAAAAGTCATGAGGTTTGGGGTAAGATTTCACATGACTTTTAAATTATTATTTTATTTTCTTCAATTTCATTTATTTTAGAATTTTGTCATTTCTCTTTCACAAATAGAATATCTCTTTAACTTATGAACGGTGGTTATTATCCCTTTGATTTTTTTTTGTCAAATATTATATCTTTGATTTAACTGATTTACTTTTTTACTTGAAAGTTTTTAGTTTCTACTATATTTTTAGTTTTGATTTAAGTTTAATTATTGTGTATTTATTTTGAATGTTAAGATTCTTAATGTTCATATTTACACATATTCATTTGTAAAAAAACTTATTGAGTCCTTTTTTTACTTATCTTTTTTTTTAAAAAAAAAATTAATTAAATTATATTGATGTTGGAAGTTAGAATTGTACTTTTTACTTGATTTTATACAATTTGGATTTCTATTTGTATTAATTATTAATTATATAATTTCCTTTTCGTTTAGATTGTGTTGTGAATTTTTTTACTTTACTTAAAAATTCTATTTTCTTAGTTTTAATGTCGTCTTTTCTCTCACGTGCGCTTTCAGGAAGTTTATTTTCAGACATTAAAGTCTTATTGCCTAAAATTTCTGAGGACACATTGCATATCCTTCTGTTAGATAATAAACCTTTGAAAGTTTAAAATTCATCTACATACATATATCCAAGATTAAAAAGTAAAAATCAATAATTTAATGGAGTAATAGTTTATATTACAATTGTATATAAAAAATTATTAGTGAAATATCAATAATTCGATCTTCTTGTTATATAATTTTTAATATAAACTTATTATTTATAACCTTTTTCTATATGTTACGTATTTATAATTTTATATTCATATTAATATAAGTTATCGATCAAAAGTCATTAGATGTACGTAAAACTTCTCAAAAGTCAATATAAAAAAGTCTATAAAAGTAATGATGAAATATACAAACTCTATAAAAGTTATTAAAAATTTATCAAATCAACAAAATCATTGACTTTTTAGAAGTCAATAAAAGTCATTTAAAGTTATAATACAATATCACCCCTAAGTTAAAATTGACGGTTGGCTCTATCTGGAATTGTTGTTAAAAATTATAGTGATGTTTGATGTTAAAATGAGTAGTTTCTACAAAAGTTGAAAAACAGTTTTTTCTCAAAAATATGAAAAAACATAATTTCTCTAAAAACAAATTTTCAGTTAAAAAGAATTTTAGAATGCTGGTTTTAAAATTTAAAGTTTTTTACCCGATTTTTAATAAAAGTGTCTCAACATCAATACTAAACAGTACTAAAAGAGTTAAATTACTCTAATCTATTTTGAACTTCACTCATCAAAGTTTTAATATTCAAATATTACAAATTCAAGTTTCAATTATGTAAGTCTCCTGAAACATGTGCTGTTTTTTTCTAAATTCATGAAATTTATATTATTCAAACTAATCGTGCATATTTTCATGACAAAAGAAAACTAGTGCATATTCTATATAAATAATCACGTCAAACTTGAATCGAACATTTATTATCAAACATCAAGGTTGAATTTAAGTTTAACGGTGTTCGAATTTGTATGTTTTTTTTTGTTAAGTAGTTCGAATTTGTATGTGCCCACTCATAACACTGAAGTCCTCCCAAATGACCATGTCTCTCAACAGGTACGAAGATGGTGACAAGAAGAATTTAATTAAATTTGAGATCAAGTGATATCATATTATATTAAAAAATTTAGTCGATTGATAAGTATTTGAATCGATTTACGGACCTATTAATTACAAGTTATACTTTTTCAAGTAAATATATTATCTATTATATATTTTTTTGACTAAAATAACTTATGTACCAAAAATAAAAAGGACAATATATATATATGTAACAAAATAATATTATTATACATAATTATTAATAAATAATTAATTACCTTTTTTAAATAAAATAAATTATTTTACTATATATTTAACTAAAACAACTACTTTTTTAAAATAATACGGACAACATATATAAAAAGTATTACTCCATTTGTTCCATAAAAACTAGCGTTTTACAAAATTTGAAAGCCAAACTACTGTAACTTTGATCGATAATTAATAAATATTGTGAGATATAAAAATTATGAAAAAATAAACTTGTATTATTATTATCGCATTTAAGTTTTTACATTTGTATAATTTTAAATTAATAATATACAATTAACAGTCAAACATGAACGAATTTGAGTTTGGAAATTTATGTACAGCTACTTTCTGAGAAACGAAGAAATTATTATTGTAAAATTAGAGGGGTCAAAAGGCCTGAGTGAGTCATGGTGGAAGATGCATGGGTGGGGTATTTGAATTGTGCCTCACTTAATTGTTATCCTGTACATTTTCGTAACGAAGAGGTAACCAGATTTATGATTTGTTATATCTTCAAAGCACGTGATAGAGACTTTGTCACATGTATATCTTCTTAGTCAATGCACTTGTATTGAATTCAATCCATTTATTAATAATTGTTTTATGTCAAACGTTTCCTTTTTGATATTACATTGGGTTAGGTTCAAGAGAGAACCAATCACTAAAAAAGAACTTTATAACTGTTATAAGCCGTTGGATTATTAATAGATCAACTGTTCAGATTCAACTCATTTTTATATACAAAATCTTATAAGGGTATTCTTGGAATAAAAAGATTCTACTGTGGAACCTATTTTGTTTCATAGTATAAATACAGTGTTCTGCAGCTGAATTTTAAAAATTATGCATATGGAATTCAAAGTTCTACAACTGAACTTACTTTTTTCCACAAAGTTCTACAAGTGAACTTGATTATTTTTATAATGTTCAGCTGTTGAACAATGTTATTCACATTATTTTCATACCATAACTTTCGTGTTCTACCGCCGAACATAAAAGTCATGCAATCGAATTTGAAATCAAACACATAAATTTTAAAGTTCTGCAACTGAACTTACTTGTATTTAAATGTTCAGTTGCTGAACACTGTTATATGATATTGTGTTTATACAATAACTTGAATATTTTCACAAAAAATGATAAAAATAATTGGGAAAATTTTATGATGATGATGGAGAATTTTGTGATCGATATCGATGTATGATTATTATCGTTAATAAAATATTAATTAGCTCTAAATTATGTATTTTGTATTTTTGGATAACTTTACCCATGACCTTCATATAATAAATATATATTATTTTAAAAAATAAGATAGAGTTCTAAGGGTTCTAAGGTTAAGGGTTCTACAAGGAACATGACCCTTACATTTTATTAGTAATTCAAACTTAGGAAACCAACAAGGTGAGAGAATCAACATTTTAAGAAAATAAACTAGTAGTAGATTTTTAAGCAAAGGTTTAACAGAAATGAGGGACAAAGAAGCCAAAACAAATTCCATATTCCTCTTCCTCTCGAGTCCAGATCAATCTCACACATATTTTGTAAGTAGTTCAAACAAATTGAGATAAATTAATAATTTGAAGATAATAATAACAAGATAGTTTGGATTCAAGACAACTATGACTGTGACTTGAAAATTTCAATATTCCAAATTCTGACAACTGGTTTTACCAATTCATTTTAGTGGTTATCATATGATCCTATATCCTCCTATATATATATATATTACATTTTCTGTCAGTTACATGAATCGGCCCAAGACTAATTTAGCAGGATTGAAAAAAAGAATACTCCATTCATCATGTAGTTTGACCCGCAAATTAAATAGTATATCAAACACATGGTGGTTTCCCATAAAAACATAGTAATAGTGGATGGGACGTTTGCTGGAGAACACACTATATTTTATATGCATCAAGATGGAATGATGAAAACTCAGCAAAACACAGCTGACACTGCGCAAATAAGATGGTCAAACAAATCAAGACCAAAACTTCAAATATTAGGTTTTTAGTGTTTAGCCAAGATCTGTTATGCTGTAATACCTCGACTGATTTTCAGTAAGATCATAAAGAAGCCTTCTCCGGCATTTTATTTATGAATTGCTTGCGTAAAATTTACACGTTCACAAATTCTTGATATTACATGTAGTACAGAATATCCTACTGCGAGAATGTCCCCAAAACAAGGACACAAAAAGTAAAACAGAAAAGGAGACTTGAAACGGATATATCTTCCTGACAAACAAATTGTATATAACAGATCCATACTAGACACCACGAAAAAATGTTCTCATTTATCCGCAACACAAGGAAAAGAACCTCAAGACTCAGGTTTCATGTTCTCACACTCTTCCCGAATTGACTGGAATAGAACAGTGGAAAGATAACGCTCACCAAAGCTCGGAAACACAACCTAAAAAGCATGAATGACCTCAAGTTAGAAACCAATATTAGAGCAATAACGGTAAGTTGCTGTATGCTATCTTCAATTCATACTCTGCTTAGCCAATGACTCCATCTCAACCTCTTTTCCAGTATACAGACAACACAGACAAAAATTACATCACCAGTAACAAATTTGGAATAGGTTATAATTACTGATTCAAGCAACCGACTTTTAGAGACTTATTTCAACAACATACAAGTTTTTTTACTTTGAAAAATAAGTCACTCAGTAATGGTTGACAATGCCAAAACAATTGTATGGCTCGGTGAATCCAGTATTCCAGTCCACAGGTGTCGCTCTTATTAAAAAAAAAAAAAGATAGTATGGCCATTAATTTTGCTAGAAAACTCTCAAACTCTGTCTGAGAGGTATTACTGCATAAGAATTAAAAATCCATAACCAATCTACAGTTAAGACTATCAAGTATCAACCTACTCTCTACCCAAATCCAAAAGCTTAGTAGTTTACTTTCTTTCACTTTTTACTAAAGAAGAAAATGCTTGTCATTAATAAAGACAACAAAAGCTTGTTCCAAGTTCTTAATATACTAAAAATCAGAGAAGCGAAAAAGGACAAAGTACTTGAACACTAACTCACATTAATCACCAGTAACAACTCCTTCTATTGACAAGATAATAAAGAAAAAACCTGGTGAGTGGTGAACCAATAACAAAAAAGATGAGACAGACAAAACAGATGATACACCATCATTTTGTGACTGACTTATTGTTTGGGGAGGCCCTGGATGAGAACTTCTCCATGACCAAGAGTAGAATGACATTCCATCACTTGTACAATTACATCACAACCTGACAACTATGACTATATACAGTTGCGGAGTTCTTGAAATGTACATGTGTTCAGACTAAATTTTACGTAGTTAAGATTTCACATTGAACTCACTTAACTGGACAACCCACTTGAACTGAAAGTTGATTGTTACTCCACTTTGAAATTTCAATGAAAAGGCAGAACAAATAAAGTACATACCGCAATAAGTTTCCCTGCGTTTTCAGGTCTCTTGCCGACCTGGATGGCAGCAGCTGCTGCTGCTCCAGAAGAAATTCCCACCTAAAACATGTAAATGTCCAGGGAAATGAGCTTAAATAATTAGGGAATAGAGAATAAGCTTTCAGAAAATGATTCAATATATGCACAATTAAAATTTTTAGGAGAAAAACTGCTGACAAACCAAACCATAAATAAGCAGTATGTTCCATTTGAAAGTAGGGTTTGGAGATGGGAAGGGTGCGACGTAAGCAGACCTTAGCCGTAGCCCGTAGTACAGACTACAGAGGCTGTTTCCCCAGCTTTTAAGAATAATCTTATGAAGCTCAGAAAGATTTTGAAAATCCCGATTTTCTTTAAATATTGTATACTCTTCAATTTTTGGAGAAGCTACAACAAGACATTTAAGTGAAAGACATCGTGGATTATAGGCAAAAGAATTGTCCAGGGAAAGGCATATGGTAAGAACATGAAGCAACATAACAGGTACAAGAAAAAGACAGTGCAAGCAGAAGCCCAAATTTCCTCAAAAATGCACTCCAAAACTACAGGGCACATGAGACCCACCCCTCACCTCTGTTTAACCTAAAAACATCTCTACCATATTTGGTGGCCACTATCCCTCCCAAAATCGCCCAACACCCCAACAATCCTACTGCAATGGCTGTCAAAATGTATCAAGGATTTCAAACACTTAACACAGCAAAGACATTAAACATAATTTTGGTGATGGCTGCAAAAGCAACACCAAAGATTTAAAAAAAAAAATCTGGGGTCATTGAACAAATTTACAATTTAATCATCTGTGAGAATCTCAGAACATAATCTCCTTATGGCTCATAGAGTCCCTCAAAATCAGACTAATAAATATTATGAATGCTAGTGGATTTTCTTACAGAACTATAAATCTATGATAGCATTACTATAAGGGCCAACAGGTGACAGTCTCGGTAGCTCACTAATTTTGTACATTAAAGAGAAACTAAGTACTAAATTATGATTCAGGGCAAAGAATCTTAACTTACTAGCAAGGAAAATAGCCATTTTGTTTTTGTTTAATAACAGGAAAACAGGAGAATAGGCATATTTTATTTTATTTTTAAAACCAGGATGAATAGGGCATATTTAAATTCATTGAATGTCCGAACATGTTCACATACAGAATTATGGATATCTACAAAATTTAGAATATATAATCTTAATACAAGTTTTCTGGTGGGCAACAGACCAGTGTAAGAACATACGTCTACGATTCTCTCATTCTTGTATCTTTGTAAATATACTTGGAGTTTTGGACTATCAAAACCTAAACAAATATGTTTGCTTGAATTTTTTGATTAATGCTAAATGTGCCACCAGTGACTGATATAAATTGCAGCAAAAGTAACTGGAGGCAATATTGAGTAATGACAGATATACACATGTATAATGACTGGTTCAGTAATACAAGTTGAATCTCTATAGTCTACTCCTGATTTTAAATTTGAATATATTACTTAGATACGTACTGTCCAAACTATTACATATATGTCCACAATATGTTCAAACCCTAGTACACATTCAGAACTAAGACAAAATGTAAGATGAACAGAGGTCGGCCTTAAGGGGATCCTTCATGAGTCTGGTTCCTGGCCAATCTAAAGTAGATTGTTGTTGGCATCCCTCAAAATTGGCACAGTCTAACTTTATGTCTCATTCTCTGATGATTTAGCAGTTTGTAACCCATAACTTTGAACAACTACCAAGTGGAATCCCTTTAAATTGTAACTTTACAGACTCAAACAAACATTTCACTGTTTCAAATCATCAAACTTATTAAAAGAAGAATATGAACGAACAGAAAGATAGAGAATTGTTGTAGTTAGAAATCGGAGGTGGGGAATGGTGGAATGAATTGAAAAGAGATGGGTTTTTGAAGAGGTTGGTCAGAGGAGGTGGTCGGATTTTGTTGGCGGAATAAGAGAATTTGAGAATTTAGTAACAACGATTTTGATGAGGAAGTGTGAAATTGAAGAAAAAGGAGGAAGAGCAGAAGGTCTTTGTAAGGCTGGTTGGATGAGTTGTGTGGGATTTTGGTGCTGGTGAAACTGGAAATGTGAGGGAATGGGAACAAAGATTTTAAGGTGGCAGTGTTCTGTGGGAAATGGTGGAATGGAAAAATAGGGACAAGGAGAATAGGGAATATGGTGGGGCTAACTGGAGGATGTGTCGATGGGGTTTTGGTGGTGGATTATAGTGGAGTTGGAGGAATCAGGAAAGAAAGTTTTGGTGGTGGTAATATATTAATGATGGGAGGTGAAGGAGCAGGGTATTTTTCTTTTCCTTTTTTAATTTTGTAAAATTTAACTATGGTCATAATTTGGACAGAAAAACGACAAAGGGATATGTAAACTGGGATGCGTTCAAAGTTGAGGGAGCCAACTATTTACTGGAAAGAACGGTTATTAAGATTAGAACAAGTCAAAGTTGAGGGATCCAAACTGCAATTTACTCACCAATCTATTACTAGGTTCCCCTACTTGTACAACCAACACATTTCAGCCTACACTTCATTCACCAGCGCAGCTTCTTTACAATGTAAAGAGACAAAGGAGGCAGTTACATAACCGATAATCAAACTTGAAAATTAAATGCAAGAGCTTGTGGTTGTACACTCCGGTGTAAGGGCTACATGCCATGATACATTTGCTAACTTAAAAAAGCTAAATACAGAACAAATGCAATTCGGGAAGCGAATCCATTCCGAAATTGGACTTACAAACTATTATACAAGGGAGAAAAAAGTTCCACCATCTCAATTTACTACTTTTAGCCTTAGAATAATGGGAAAAAATGGAAAAAGAAAGCACACATGTGTTTTTGGATTTTAAGGTGCATGCAAACTTAACAAGGATATAGTACTCTCAAAACTGTAAGCTTACTCTCAGACCAAAAGCAAAGGAAAATATTATTAAGAAATGTGGGCAAAACACCAACCAATAAGCCTTCTTGAAGTGCTAATTGTTTTGCAGTCTCAATCGCTTCATCACTAGAGATCTGCGAAGAAACATAAATCAACAAGTTCTTACCAAGCAATGTACATATGTGATCTATAACTGTATAACTTAACAATATCAAACTTAAATAATCATACATCTTTTGTTTGAATATAAATTATAACTTTAGATTAGAAATTGCAAGCAGTGTATGCCCATACAGATATAAAAATGTAATTAAAAAAATTGTTCAGCAAGTCGGCAATAGATCATGTCATGGTATGGAGTATAATTTTATGGAACTCTACTTATTTAAAAAGATGAAAACTTGTGTCAACAAGAAATATATACTGATATGAATGCACACGCTTGTGATATGAATGCACACGCTTGTGTCAACAAGAAGATTTACAACAAAAACTTGGAAGGAATAGAAGAGGGCAACGGTCTTCTGCCAAAATAACAAAGGCAAGGTTGGTAATGCCCACTCTTGTAGTTAGTTGCTTATAGATTTAAGACTAGCATTTTCATTCACACTTTGATTGATAATATCTCGAAAAACCTGTCGCCAAATTGTATACTCTCTCCAATTACCTTTCTATATATAACTGCCTGCTATTCTAGGGTTTCTCTTTCTAAAACTCATCTGATCTCTCAGTCTCATTTCTCTTCTATAAATTAGTGATCATATCTTCCTAATCTTCTCCGGGTAGCTACTAATCAGGTACCCTTAATAACATATGTAAAGTAAACTAATAGTTGTGTGCTGGTTCCAAAACATATTATTGTAAGGTCCCAACCCTATATTAGCATGTCTGAATTTTTTTCATTATTTCCCTAGTTGCACCTCCTCCCAAATTAAATGTCCAATTTCATCTGCCACACTTGCTACGGACCTCTTTTACTTCCAAAATCTATAATACAAATTTGTTTTTGAATGGAGCATTTTTAATGAATGTAATTGTAACAAATTAACCAGACATCAATGTCCAATTAAATTTACTCCAATTTATCTCTCACAGACTCTTTTCATTTGCTTTTACAAATTGTAATTATTTCTACTTTCTTTTTTAGTTTTTTTTCTTTTTGGAGCATATTACACCCACCCACCACACACACACACATATTCACTACATTAAATTTTAAGTACGGGGGGAGGGGTGAAGACAAACCAATCACCCGGGTCACGAGGGGATGGGACTTGGGAGAAGGAGCCTTGCCACCAGGCTAGTAATGAATCCTTAAAATTTCTCCTTTCTTTTGAATACACAAAATAGTTAATAATGTCGCTTATATAAATACCTAAAGAGCTTTTAGTTTTATAACCAGCTTCTTATTTATTTATTTTAAAAACATAGTAACCTTAAATTTTTTAAAACAATTTTAAACATGTTTTCAATCTTTTTTCAAAAATACGTTCAAAGTTGCATATGAGGTTGCAACACAGGTTGAAAGCAGTTGTTTTTCAGGTTTCAAAAGTTTCAATTGAGGTTGCATGTGAGGTTGCACCGTATTTTTGAAAAACAGTTTTGCAACTTGGGTATTTTTGAAAAAAGCACTAGAAAGAATTAGTAAGACTACTCCCAATTGCAGAGAGTATTAAATATTCAAGCACCGCATCCGCTGTCTCACGTTATATTAGTGCAAGTTCCTGATTGCCTAAACCGATTTTGATCATACATCCTTTAAAAAGTGTCAAGAATTTTCATATTTTTCTATATCTTCCCAGAAAGATCTCAAAGGCCGGAATGCTTTGCCAAAACATCTCTAAAAGTAGAGGTAAGGTATGTTAGTACATTTTACCCTTTCATACCCTACTCTCTGTGAAAAAATGACAAAAATACGCCTTATGAAAATGCGTACCCCAAAATAGATTTAAAAAGTTATATTTTTTTTGAATATGCATTTCAGTTTGGTATCCATCTGGAATACTCCAATGAGAAATGCGTATCTAGTCTTGATAATTAAATAAAATCACAAGGCAATGAGAAATGTGTGATCCCAGACCCAGTACGAAATGTGTATCCCAGTTGTTAGCATCGTCCACCCATCTCAGAATCATTAATCCTGTTCAGAACACCCTCTAAAATCGTTATAATGGTCACTAGGCACTCCCTACTTGGTGTTGGGTATGTTAGGTTTGGTGCTTATCTAGAAAATAATTTTTGATACGGGTATAAAACTTCAATGCAATCAGCATCTTTGCAATAACAATCTTCTAAGACAGATGCAATCATGCAAGTATCTCTATAACCGCCCCATGCTCCTCCCCCCATTCCATTTAATATTTATATAGAATTTCTTGTTCCTGTATCATTTTTGGGACAATCACGTACTAGGTTACAGTGTTATTATTTGCATGAATTGATACGGCAAACCTATGTTTATAAATGTCATCACGTTAAAAAAAATTATCTAAATTAAATAAATTTAAAAAAAAATATAAGTACATCTAACAGAACAAAATGAAATAAAATAAACTATAAACCTCTATAACTTCATCAATCAGATCTTGGTCCAAGTTCCCTGGGACAAAACCTGCTCCAATCCCCTGAATCTTGTGAGGACCTGCATTATCAAATAACGATATAACAAAGATATAAACATACAACAATGATTAACTGAAAATTATGTAAGGGAATATATTCTTCAATCTTACCAGGTTTTCCACCTGAGAGTATGTTGCTTTCTGTAGGTTCGATACCAATAACCTGATAGAATACGATTGTAAAAAGAAAAAATAAAGCATGAGAATGACAAAACTAACTCAGACATGGTTTACCTCGTAAATGGTGATATTTAATGCAACTTCGGGCTGTCCGTCTTTTTTTTGTTTGTGTGCATATTAGATTTGTACAAAACCACACCATCTTATGATACATGGTTTCTGTCAAAATATAGTTTTGTATGTGCATATACTACACGTGAAATCAGCTGGCCCACATAATCTAACATGAATAAAGCCAGCTATGATTCTTTTCAAAGAAAACTAATGACCTTTATACTAGAATTCTGCTGTTTTAGGAATCGACCAACACCAGTGATAGTGCCACCAGTTCCAATCCCAGCGACAAAAATGTCAACCTTGCCACTGGTATCTTCCCAGATCTCTGGACCAGTTGTCTCATAGTGTATCTGCAAAAACAATTGGGGATAAAATTCAACTGAATGAACTTAAGAATGACAGTCTGCTGCAATAAATCACTGTAGAAGTAAACAAAATTTCTTCTCATCTTAAGAGCAGATAGAACTATAAAATCTTGGCATCAAAAAGGTAATCTTTCATGGGAATGAGTTAAACTACTAGCTGTCATTGTTACATGGTAGAAACCAAAACTGTACTATAAACTAGTGATCCCAGTGTACTTCTACTCTAGGGATCTCGAGTATATGTAATATGACATACACACCTTATCATATGCTTATTACATAATGACAATTCATCCAAGCAGTTAAAGTTTTAGGTATATGACGCTATCTATCATGTTAAAATATGTCACACCACACGTCACAAGTTTGAAATTATAAATTCCTGATTTTCTGAACACGTACCCTTACCAAAATGTGCATGTTTCAGATGGTCCCCCGCCAGCTTCTTTATAAATCATGTTACTAAACAGTAGTGAGGAACAATTTACTTGCTTGAAGAACAAATAGATTTTTCCAAGGCGAATGGAAAACATAAATATATATTAGAATTGTGCTGCAGAAGCAAAATGCAATGTATCTGACTGCGTAGACCAGATGTAACAGGTGTTTCCTTTGACCATACAGCTATATTACTAACCAATTTTATTTGAAGATAGCACAGCTCATCATTACTACAAAGTAGTGTTGCACCATCTTCTTTACTTCTACTCGCCACTTCTTTTACTAAGGTTAGCAGTGGGGAGTACAAAGAAGTTCATGAATAGGACGATTGCAAGGAAATTAATGTTATAAAAGCCTCGTAATGTTATCAGTTGCGGCACAAAGATGCCAACCACCAATTGCAATGTTTTCAACTACATGTCCAAGTTGTTTCACACACACACACACACAGACTCTTCACATCCTTTTATCAGGAATCGGTGAAGAGCGTATTCCATGAAGAATAGATATCATCAGACAAACAGCTATCTGATTATATCATGTAAAGTTGTAAACAATTAATCACTTAAAAATATAGATGCACATCGAAGATATATTATTTTGCCATCACTATTCCAATCAACTTTGCAACTAACAGATGAAGTATAAACCTTCCAGTAGAGAGCACACATGTTACATGGTGCTGCAAATGTTGAAATAATACAAACCTTAGGATTTGCAGGGTTGTCAAATTGTTGCAGCATGTATGCCCCCGGTGTGCTATTTAAAATTTCTTCTGCTTTTGAAAGTGCTCCCTTCATGCCTTTGGCTGCATCAGTTAAAATAAGCTCTGCTCCAAATGCTTTCAGAAGCACCCTTCTTTCCAAACTCATTGATGCTGGCATAGTTAATATGAGCTTATATCCTCTTGAAGCAGCAATAAATGCAAGGCCGATGCCTGTGTTTCCACTTGTAGGCTCTACCAGAATACTCTACAAAGGTAAAGAATATAATCAAAGATCATTACATAACATTTAGTAGTGCACATAACAAACTACAATTCAGTTGTGTATGTAAGAGGAAGGCCTGATGTAAAACTTAAAAATATTTTGAGCTGCAATCTCACCCCATCATTACTACAAATAAGCAACAACCAAATTCTGTGGTAAAAGATTGAAACCGACAAACCAGCTGTCTTTGCATATAGAAGATGTAATAGAACTTTTTAAGCTACAAAGTAGGTTTGTTTATTTATTTGTCCAGGTATATAGGTTATAGTGTATAGCTTTACAAAAGGATTCTGTGTTTTTTTCAGCTACATAAATTACATCCCAGACAGAAGAAACACATGCCACGCACATCAAATATAACTCCACAATGCTATGGATTCGTAGGGTTTAACACGTTTTCTAGAGCAATTCATGACTTTGCTTTAGAAAATTTCGTATAATTTGATCAAAATTTGGGCCAACTAAGTACTAAGATTTTAAAAACTCAAACTTTGAGCAAGTTGGGAGAGGCGGTTAGTGTTTCAACATCTTAGGATACCAATTGCTCAAGGTTTGTAAAAAATGGATAAACACAGAAGTAGTCTTCTCTGGAAACACCATATCCAACCTATGCTGTACGAGGGATAGTGAAAAGATACAATTTCTAAATGGCATGCCCTGCCAGACCAAGTAATTGTGCAATACAAAAATGCAGTATCTATTTATCCTACAAGGCTTTTCAGAAGAGTCCAGTCAACTCAGTGGCTATGGATAATCAACCCAATAGATGGAATGTACCACCATCTTACAGTTTTACAAGGCCAAAATAATTACCTCAATTTACGCAGGGAATAACAAGAGTATTTTTATATAGCCAGTCTAAGCGTACAAGACGCTACTGAAAAATATTTCCAGTTAAAAGGAGATAAATCGTCTTCACATCATTTTGTTATGGCATATATGACAAAGCTTGTACAGAACTAGTCATGGTATGAAAAACTTAGTTCTAGGTGCTTATATGATCAGATGTTCGAACTTCCTCAATCCAATCAATCCAGTGATGAATCTTAATGAAAAAGAATATCTGTGAACTCTCACCACTGCAGGCACCATCAATCTGAAAGAAAATTAACTGAGGCTGAACTGAACAGGAACTAAAGGTTATTGTAATCCGGAATGTAGTTCTAATGTGCGATTTAGTCCTTGTCACTTGAAATTTAACGGTTACAGTTTACACACTTGTAACCACATATGCTTTCCTTGTTCCGGGTTGAAGATGCAGATAATCGCACAATAAACAAAAACTTTAAAATTAAAATCTATATAGTGCATCATCTATTTACCTTCCCTGGTGTTATAAGTCCTTTCTGTTCAGCATCTAGTATCATACTGTAACCAATCCTGAAATTGCAAGAGCTCTGTAAGAATAAAAGCCAGGTTTTCTTATTTGTCCTTCCAGTTTGTACTTCAAATATACTACATATTAGGGTTTTTTAACGTGGCTTATAGAGACTCAATAAGCATAGTTCTATCTACACTAGAATATCATGTTAACACTAAACATAATGTTAATGCACGACAGTAGTTTGAGTATCAGATGTGATAGGTAAATCATAATTTTCAAGTAGTTGCATAAAATCTGCATAGCTAAACACCTGATGGCCAACTTATGATGAATCACATAATATAGATCACAGGTTCTGCTAAAACCTAGCAAAACTAAGGGACTAAATTTCAAAAAATCCAAGATAGTAGTCATTATTGGCCTTAAACAGAACCAACATATAGATCATTCTAACCTGTCCTTCACACTGCAACATGGCTCCATAATCTCAAGCTTGGCAGCTATATTTGCACCTGAACCCTTGGCTATATTGTTCAAGTACACCATCGGGGTTTTCCCTATAAGCTGTCACATGCAATAAAAAGAAAATTAAGAATAAGCTTACACTACTTTGGTTTGAGTTGCAAGACATTAACAAAGAGCTGTGAAGAGTAACGAGGAGCTTTCTCATTTGACACTGTGGCATAAAATTGTAATAATATTTTGACAGAAGTTATGCTTTGGTAAAGGTAAAATTCGTATATCAACTCACACGATGAGGCAAAGCACACCTCTCCCGCTTGTCTTGGCATGCCTCCTTTCAAACTAGATCACAGGAAAAAGTCACAATTCATGACTTAATAGCTATTTGAGAAGAAGGCTTAAATATATTTTGGAAAAATCTTATTCCTTCTGCTATTTGTCCTTCATCTCACTGCCACTTGCTCTTTCTTTTTTACCAGATTCAAAAAGCATTTCCTTCTTTTTTACTTCCGTTTTTTATTTAATCTTCCTTTGTTTTTCATTCGTCTTTTATTTCCCGTTTTCTCCGTATATTTTTTTCTCCCTTTGATCCTAATTTTCCCTCACCTTAATAGCTATTGTCTTTTTTTCCTTTACTGTGTTGCCTCCATACGTCTATCTTCTATTTTATGCGTTATTACATTGTAACGATGTCAAGCTTAATTTTAAAATATACTATACAATATTGATCGTGCTTTAAATAAAATAAAACAACACACACATATATATATCGATGGAGGGAGAGTCTTGTTGGATAATGAGTTTCGGTTTGAACTATCACCTCCATTTTATTTTCCGCAATATTGAGACCAACAAACAAAGCATAGAGTACAACAGATTGAACCAATTAACAATCAAACAAACAATAAAAAATGCAGATTGTAGTGAGATATACATTCAAGGAAGTGTATATATGACCAAAGTTACATCTTCAGGAATCTTGAGATCCACAAACATAACACATTAAAATACAGTACAACAAATCAAACCAATTAACCATCAAACAAAAAATGAGCAACTGAAAATCTTATTGAGATATATAATGAGGTGAATATCAAAAAATATAACACATTTTTTATGCAGTACAAAAAATAGAAACAATTAACAATCAAACAACTGAAAGTTATAGTGATTATACATACAAGGAGTTGATATATCTCCTGAGATACATCTTTTAATAAATTATAAACAACCGAAAATTGCAGTGACATATTAAGAAGGTGAATATATGGTCTGAGCTACATCTTCAAATATAATATAAACAAATTGATATTGTATTGTAATATACATACAACGATGTGTATTCACCACCTGAATTCAGGAAACATCAAGATCAACATAAAACGGTTGAATACATTACAACAAACTGAGCCAATTAAACAAAATACAACAGAAAACTGCGTGAATATTACATACATGGAGGTGTACATATCACCTGATTATAATTTTCAGCAACATTACGATAAAAAACGTAACTATCGCAACTGATAACTATATAAACTTTACACTACAAATAAGTAAGCAACTGAATATTAATAGCAAGATGTTGATGCAAGAAGGTGAATATATCGTCTGAGCTACATCTACAAATAAAACTACTCCATAAACAACCAAATATGATACTGAATTAGATATACAACGAGTTGCGTATATCCATCACCTGATTTTAAGTCTCCACTAATACACAAATCACCAAAGCAAACACAGTTTCATACAATACGCCAAATCGAAGCAATTGAAACTATTCAAATCAACACGAGTCTTAATTTTGACATGAATAATTTGCTAATAAACACATTGAACAAAATGAACAATATACAAGTGAGTGAATTATAGACACAAGGAAGTGTAAGTATCACCTGAGTAACATCATCGGCAATATTGAGAGCTTTAACTTGAGAGTCTGGCTGAGTAGTAACAGCTTTACAAACAATAGAAGTAACAAAAGGCTTGTTGAAATTGAGAAAATTAGGTTTAAAACAATTGCGTTGAAGAAACAAATCAGGTTTGGAATTGTAAATAGATGTTAAGGGTTGGTTCATCAGAGACGCCATTTCTTTTATCTAAATGGATGGGGTACAATTGAATGATGGATTGGACCGACTGCCTCACTATATACACTACTGTCAATTATTATCCATTTTTTATAATTTTACTTTTGTATAATACTATCTTAAATCTCTTAATCTCTGCTATTGTTAATTATTATTTTATTATTATATTTTTAATATTTTATTAATTATATTTGTTAAAAAAATAAGTAGACAGGTTAAAATAGCTAAATACTTTTAATTAATTAAAAATATTAAAACAGATTTTAAAATAAATAAAAATAAAAAATGTAACATATATTTAGTTTAAAAAGGTAATTGCCCGTGATATTTTTGGAAAATGAAGTTTTAAAATTTAATAATTTAAAGAATTTAAATTCATTTTAAAATAAATAAGTAAAGGGTTTACTGTTATATTTTTGGAAAAAAAATGAATTTTAGTGAGAAAAATAGAAAAAGTAAATTGAAAAAGACAATTTCCCGTGATATATTTAGAAAAAAAAAGATTTTGTTAGAAAAAATCTATAATATGTTTTAGAGTAATTAGTTATAAATAGGTATTTGATTATTTATATTTTAATATTCTTAGTGATTGCATTTGTTAAGAAAAATAAGTAGACATGTTAAAATAGGTAAACTTTTAAAAAATAATTATAATATTATAGGTTTAAAAATAAATAACTAAAGGTTTGTCCGTGATATTTTTGGAAAATGAGGGGTTTTAGTAAGGAAAAATAGAAAAACTAACATGTTTTAGTTAAAAAAGATAATTGTCATGTTTGAAAAAGTAGGGGAATTTGTTAGAAAAAATAATGTATTTTAGGGAAAAAAGGTAATTAGTTATAAATAGGTAATATTATTATTTAATAATATATTTTTATAAATAAGTAAGGTTAATTAAGTAAAAACACGAAATACAGTTAATGACAATTAAGTAAAATCACAACGTATCATACCAACCAACCAAACTTTTAATGTTTCGTCTATTATATAATAGTATTGATTTATTTTTTTTAGGAAGAACAAGTTTTGGGTCAAATGTATGATGTAGTATGTAATAAGATAATGAATTTATGTTTGTAGAAATTGTTTTAAAGTGACTTTTTGAAAATAGTTTATTTCGTATAAAGCTTTTTCATTTTTGAAACAAAAAACGATGTACATATGTACCAATTTTTAGATCCAACTATTTGATATACGACCACGGTACAAAAACTTAGTAGTTGTATTTATATTTTGAGTACACAATATAAAAATATACAAAACTATATTACACCGTATAGATTTAGTATCTTACTTGGGTTTAATTTTTGGTACACGACACGATAAAAAATACACGGCATAAATATATTAATACTTAAATAATAGTAATCTTAGACATATATATGTTGAAATTTTTACATTTTTAATTATTTAAATATTTTCATTCAATTACAAAAGAATACGACATGAAAAATACGCAAGAAGGTACACATGTTTGTGCCTGAACCCTGAATGGGTCGTATTCGAATTTAGCAATTCAGGGAGTGGTATTAAGACTTAATTTAGATGACCATAACACCACTATCACAATGGAGGGGAGAATATATGGGATGAACTAGGCATACGGAGACGTGGTTTAGACTAATTCCGTGTCTCGAATTTCGATGTAGACCCTAGACAGTGACAAGTGGATTACAACGAAAGGATTCTGATTAAGAGGATGGGTGGATTTGAAACCCATATTTTTTTAATATTGAAATACAATTGTTAGCAATGGTCATAATCTCACACCACAATTACAATTCGCACGGATTACTGAGAACAACACACACTGTTGCATTGACACTTTTATCCTATAAGTGCACTCCATTGACACTTGCATTGAAACTTTAACTTCCTCAGTTCCTTCACAGAGAATCTCAATATGATCTCACATCTCTTTTGCAGATGTACAAGAGGCAATATTGGCAAACATGAAGGATTGTTTCTAGTTTACGTGAGCGAAAGAATCGCATCGATTTGATTTATGGTTTAGGAGAAACAATCGTTTTAGTGGAAGTGATTTCGAGTAACTAAGTGGTTCACTATATGAACTTTGAGCATATGATCAAACCCTTTAAAAATGGAAATAGGTCATGATATTAATGTGGATACTATTATGGACAGTTAGGAAGGGAACCGCGAAGGTTTCGTGTTAAAAAGTGATTGGGGTCTTTGGAGTTGTATTATTAGAATGTTGTAAGTAATGCAGGTATTGTATAATTGATGGAGCGTGACAACCCAGATTCCTGACCCCGGATCTGGGGGTGTTACAGAAATGGTATCAGAGCGTTAAGTTATAAACTTGGATATGAGAGTGTTAAGAGTTATATCTAAGTAAGCGAATAACGTGAGGACTCATATAGAGCTCGTTAAGTGGACTACCGGAAGTAGTGCCATTGAGGATGTTAAGATTAAAGAGTTTAGTTGGGGACTTATCGGAGGACCGATAGGACCGTTGAAGATCATCATAATGATGAGAAGGACGTTTAGAATTGTACACGGATTATCAAGGACATTAAGATAAGCCGCGGAGCAGAGTCTTAGTTGCAGTTGGGGTAAGGTCGGAATGGCCAATACCATTGGATAACTTGACTTAGTAAGAACCTAAGTGTTTGTAGTTCATCGTAGTTTGCCACAAGAAGGCAACACATGTGAAGATTGAGACGTTTACAGTCTTTTACGCGATCCGAATTACTAAATTGCGTGGACTAGTTAAGGTATTATCTTGCGTATGAGGTCCAAGCCCTGAGAACAACGATTCCACCAGAGTTGGTGTCTTTTCCGTCGTTGGGTATTTTGCTACCTAAGAGGAAGACTGTTGCGTACACGTAGTACCAGAACGTTATCGTGAGACGAACGTGCTAAATCGCATCGCGAGTATATTTCGTACGATAGGCCACGATGGCTCGACTCAAAAATCAAAGACATGAAAAAATGGATAGCGTAATTCTAATAAAGACACGTATGGTTGCGGCAAGCAATGCAACAATCTCAGGACCTATGAGGAACGAGACCTATGGTGGTCTGGGGTTGGATTAATTCGATACGACTAGTGTTAAGAAATTACATATACGTTAATCGACCTTCATCTTTGTTGGATGTGTTGATGTGGCCGTAAGAGGCCCGAGCTCGGAACGACTATTGGGGAATGACGAATATGTTTCGAACTCCCGACCTATCTAAGGACTTGTACGATTTTGAGGTACCGTTGGTTAGTACCCTAAGCCATAAAGGCAGAAAGATAAGATCATACTCGTACGGGTGATGTTAGAAATTATGATATCCATTGACTTTTTGGTATCTACTTGCTGGTACACTACTCAATCTAAAACTGTTCCTGCCTGTGTTACCTTGAATAGTTCATGTCAGGTAACCCTTCTAGTTTCCTACTTCAACTTGGGATGCAACCAGCAACTATTAAATATTTATTCTATTTCTTCATACTTGGACTCCTCAGTCAAGTTCATAAATATCTAGCTATGTGTTTAAAACATAGATGATGTATATTTTAGAGACTACTCGGGAATTCTTTTCTTCTATTAAGGAGAGATTTGCACATCAGACGTTGAAATCGTGGAAATGATATCAATTTGATATTGATATTCCGGATTCAATTCTATCGGAGAATTTGACAAAGTTTATGTACGGAGACACCTTTGGGTGGACCGTTTCACTGATGAGAAGTGTTTGGTGGAAGGTTATCGATTGTTCCGATACCAAGAACCATCTATCCAGGCCTTATATTCTATTCAAGGGTTATAATTACCTTGTTCGTCCCAAACTTATTATTCTTCTTTTCAATTCATTATCCGAGTAGTCAAAAGTTTGTTTTCTTTCTTTGGCTACGAGGTTGACATTTTGTACTAGTAGATTGAAAATGGCTAATTGCATGTGCCATGATGAGTGACTAGTTAATTGTTCTAACTAGTTGAAATTTTAATGATATGATGAAAATCTAGCTAATTATCCTAGCTAGATGCTGCGTCCCAAACCAATCGAACTAGCCAGTTTTGTTCGGTTAATTGCTAATGATTCTTGAAGTGGACTAGTTATTGTATCACTAAGTTCAGCTTTCGGTCAAATTTATATAAGTGAATTCACAGTGCATTTTGTATGCAGTGAATTATGATTAGAAAATTTTCAAACGATAATTTGATTGAGACCTAACCAGGTCGCCCCCTCAGCGAGAATTTTTACAAAGTTTTTTTTATATATATAAAGCATTCTGTTGCTTGAAGTATTCTTGGTACCATGCAAGTATTTTCCTTAGTATTTGGAAAAAGAGAGTGTTGAAGCTTAGAGCTAAAACAAATGAGTCCGATAAGTTATGAATTGAAGTTTACGGAAATTGCCAAGGTTTGTTTCACATAATGCGACTTCAGAATAACGGAGTGTTCGAAACGACTGATTATGTTACCTTGGTTAATGAAACGACTGTGATAGAAATGGAAGCAAAGTGGACGAGAAAGAAATGGGCATATAGTATGAAACACGAATAGATTGAGAAAGAAAGAAAGTAAGAATTCAGATTATCGGACGAGGGAACGATTGACCTCCAAGGATGTGAAACTTGTTTAGCGACTATGATGGATACGATATGGGAAGTACCTAGTGTACAGAATATCCCTGTTGTTAACGAATTCGAGGATGTATTTCCAGAAGATATCCCGGGGTTACCACCCGATAGAGAGATAAAGTTTGCTATAGAATTAGCTCCAAGAACGGCGCCAGTTTCGAAGGCCCCGTACCGACTAGCTCCAGTCGAGATGAAGAAATTAGTCGCTCGATTGTAGGAATTGTTAGGGAAGGAATGATAAGACCAAGTGTGTCACCGTGGGATGCACCAGTGTTAATTGGTGAAGAAAAAGGACGGCAGCATGAGGTTGTGCATAAACTATCGAAAGCTGAATAGGCTAACTGTTAAGAATGAATACCCCTGCCAAGGATTGTTGATTTGTTCGATCGACTGCATGGTGCAGTTAAATTCTCAAAGATTGATTTGAGAACGGGATACCACCAGTTGAATATTAAACCTGAGGACGTACCCAAGACTGCGTTTCGCACCAGGTTTGGACACTACGAGTTTTTAGTAATGTCGTTTGGGCTGACGAATGCCCCTGTAACTTTCATGGACTTGATGAATCGAGTTTTCAAGAAGTATTTGGATAAGTGTGTCATAGTGACATCGACAATATTTTGGTTTACCTCAAAGACCGAGGGAGAACATGCAGAACATTTGAGGATAGTGTTAGAGACACTGAGAAGGGAAAAGTTGTATGCCAAGTTCTCAAAGTGCGAGTTTTGGCTAAAGGAAGTACAATTTTAGGACATGTGGTCAACAGTGAAGGAGTGCTGGTTGACCTTGCTAAGATAAAAGTTTCTTCGAACTGGGAAATACCAACCACACCAACCGAGGTGAGAAATTTTATGGATTTAGCCGGATATTACCGAAGATGTGTACAAGACTTTTCTTAAATAGCAGCCCCACTGACCCGACTTACTCGAAAGACTGAAAAGTTGAATGGATCGAGAAGTGTGAGGAAGTTTCCAGGAATTAAAGAAGAGACTAGTCACCGCCCTGTGCTGGTACTACCAGACGGGAAGGGAGATTTTGTGATCTATAGAGACACATCGCATAAAGGATTAGGGTGTGTGCTTATGCAGCACAGAAAGGTAATTACGTATGCATCCAGTCAATTAAAGGGATATGAATTTAGATACCCTACACATGACTTAAAAATTGGCAGCGATAGTTTTCGCTTTAAAGTTTTGGAGGCACTAATTGTATGGAAAGAAGTGCGAGATTTATACAAATCATAAGAGCATTAGATACACTTTCCCAGAAAGAACTTACCATGAGAATTGAAAAGATAGCTAAAGCTAATCAAGGATTATGACAGTGGGATTCATTACCACCCAGGGAAGGCCAATGTGGTGGTCGATGCCCTTAGTCTGAGAGACTTAAGATGATAACATCGTTGGATAAAGTTAATCCAGGGATTTGAGAAAATGGAAATTGAGGTTAAGATGACCGGAAATGGTATTAAAAGACTATTTGAGGTTGCAATGCAACCAGAATTGCTGCAGGAAATCAAGTTATATCAAGAACGAATGACGAGTGAAGGTATAAAGTCAATGTTGGAGAAAGCATTAAAGACTGATAAAGATGATAAAGGAATCATAAGGTATTTTTACCAAGTTGGGATTCCAAATGTTCAAGAAATGAAAGATACTAAATCTTCGGAATGACTAATAAGAAGAACTGAAAGGATGAAGTTTGAAGTCGCGAGGACAACAAGGATTATTTAAAGGTCCTGATTGAGCCAGAACGAATTAAGGAATAAAGATCTATCATAAAGAGACAGCTACACCGAGAGTAAAGAAATTTAAGGAAATGTTATTGTTGGCCAGATAGATAAAAGGATATTATCAATTGGTAAATAAATATTGGATATGTCAGAAAATGAAGGCAGAACAAAGACCTAGTTGACTATCACAGTTAGTAGAGATTCCTGATTAGGAATGTAATTTTCTGTAATGGATTTTGTGATAGGATCAACAAGAATCAAGTCGGACTATGACGTCAATTGAGTTATAATTGATGGATTAAATGAGTCTACTCATACTTTGTTTTTAGAGAGAGATCTTTAATCGAAGAGTTACGAAGGAGATAGTTGGGTGACGTAGAGTTCCAGTCACCATCGTGTCAGATAAGGACCAATGATTGAACTCCCGATTCAGGAGGAGTTTTCCAAACGTGTTTGGCGACGAGATTGAGTGCGAGCACTACGTAGGATCCGCAGACCGACGGGCCGACCGAAAGAAACATTTCAGACAACCGAAGTTACGGTTAGTGTTATACCGCCGATTTCAAGAGTAGTCGGATGTTGATAGAAAATGGGTGTATAAGAGTACAACCAGAATTGGCTTATATGGAGCGCCCGGTAGATATCATAGACCGGAATGAGTAAGTGTTGTAATGGAACCAGAATATTGAAGAATCAACCTGGAAACTGAAGATTACTATATTGGAAGAGTAACCTCAGCTATTTTCTTAGATTCTGGGACGGAATCCTTTTAAGGAGGGGAGACTGTAAAACCCCAAATTTTGGACTTAGTTAAAAATTTTGATGAATAGTAAATTTGCTGATTAAAAATATTTTCAGACCACACTATGTGGAAGACATGGAATGAATGTTTCGAAGTTATATTATTGGTGTATGAGGAGAATAAGTGGATGTAAACGCGATCAGAATCAGAAGATTCCAACTTTAAATTTTGTTCACTATTCATCGGACAATCGAGGATTTATTAATTGATCATTATGAGAATTAAGAAAGCAAGAAGATCCATGATCAAATATTAAGCCAAGGAAATAAAGGATCAAGAGGATATCCCCTAGCATTAGTGCAAAGAAACGTTTTCGGAATCGCTCGAACTTATAACAAGATTTAGCAACGAAGCAAAAGCATGACGAATTATGGATTAAACCCTAACCAAAGGAGAAGTATCATATAAGATCGTATGTGGGACTCGTTGGAATTTGAGAATAAGTAATTCTGGAATTAAGATGATTTAAGCGATCAAAAATGATCCCAAATGAATAGTAAAAATTTCCGGACTCCAAACGATTTGAAATTTCAGAGGGAGCTTTGTGGAATTAAATGATGACTAAATGTGCAATCGGAATTGGAAAACGAGATCAAGGACTCAAGAAAGTAGAATAAAAATGAGTGCACGGAAGATGTGGTGCTTAACGAGCCACTTGAGCGCATTGTTGGCTTGTTGTGAGCCAAGCAACCTTTCCACCACACAAATAAAAACACATCACCACATTTAGTTCCACCAAAATACACCACACAAACTCCCATCTGATCTAAACACTTTCTCTCCCATTTTTCTTCAAAAATTCGAAGGTAAGAGAGAACAAAAATGGAGGAAGAAGAAATGGTGATAACTCGGGTTTCGTCCGGCGTATTTTCGCGTTCTACCACTCAAATCGAAGCCCTCGAGAAGCTATACACATCTAGGGTAATCACTCTCCTCACCTCCTTCATTAACAGATTCGTTTTTCATGTTTACAGTTAGGTAATATGTGGTTTTAATGGAGTTTAGCTTAGTTGGTGAAGATGAATGCTTGTATGCTTAGTTCTTGTATTATGCTTAGTTTATAAGTACTTTGACATGGGTTAAGAAAGGTTTTGTGATGTGAGTTTCACTAGATTGAACTGGTATGATGTTGAAAATAATATTTATGGATTGCTTGAGGTTGATGATGAGTCTTGGAGTTGAATTGAATGAGATTTAAATCTCGGAAATATCTCGGTTCTAGTCGTCGTAATGTCCGATTTTCGTTAACTCCAAAAAACCTTCCTAGAATCCGAAAACTTAACTGCATATTTTGGCTTAGTTATGAACATAAGTGTGTAGAGGATTTTTTCTAGTTTACGTGAGCGAAAGAATCGCATCGATTCGATTTATGGTTTAGGAGAAACAATCGTTTTAGTGGAAGTGATTTCGAGTAACTAAGTGGTTCACTATATGAACTTTGAGCATATGATCAAACCCTTTAAAAATGGAAATAGGTCATGATATTAAGGTGGATACTAGTATGGACAGTTAGGAAGGGAACCGAGAAGGTTTCGTGGTAAAAAGATAAATTTTCGATTTTATAAAAATGTCGGAACCAAAGCTGCGCGAGGATGAATGGTTTCTGCACCCTACTGCCTGAAATTGCTACTATCGGGATTTTCATCCCCTGAACCAGAAAAACATTTTCAAACATTTTGTTCCATTCTTTCTCTAGATCACGCACGCAAAAACGGTGTGTCATTTCAGTTAACGGTTAAGGAGAAATGAGCGTTTTAGTGAAAGTTGTACGAATAGTAACTTTCTGTAGCTCATCCAAGTTTGAAAATACATTTCACCAAGTTAAACCCCTGTTTTGAGATCAAAACTTTTATGATAAATATTAAAAATACTCGAAATGATTTTAGAAGTGGTTTCATATTTAAATGTGAATTTTCTGATTTATTAAAAGTATTATAGTGCGAGTCGCGTAATAGTAACTCTATGAAAAGTCAACTTTAGGGGTACTACCTTGACCACCCGTTGTGACTAAGATAAAGAATTATTTCAAGTCAATTTAAAACACGAACGTTGTTGAGGAATAACATGACTATATGTTGGAGTAAAGTTCGTGGATAAAAGACGTGATAAGATAGTTCTACGATGGAATTCGAAACAAGAATATGTAAAATGTGTTTAGGCTTAAACCTTGGACTAGAATTTACATGTTAAGTATTACATGATGTGTTTGACTTATGGTTAACTTAAAGTGAGTGTCTTAAGGATAAGCGAAGTATTACGAGTAAGTTGTTATGAGCAAATGATTGAGCTAGGGGACTGATCGAGTATTTCTTTGTTTATAGATTTCCCGACAAATCCTCGAACCCCTAACAACCAAGGACCCGATGCAAGTTTTCTAATCCCATGTTGTATTTCAGATTACATTTTACTGATGATGCATATGATATGATATCATGCATGTTTTCAACCTTACATCGTATACAGATGTGATAGTATTAAAACTATTGAGATTATAATATATGCATATGATAGATGCAAGTTTTTAAACCCTACATCATATAAGTGATGCTGTTGTAATTAATGTTGTGTTTGTGATATATTTTCTGCTTGAATACTGTGATCTGGGGGTGTTATATAACCCAAGTTTTACAATGCTATTTTTGGCTACTCTAAAGTACACTAAAGGTAACCGCCAGTAGCTTGCTTTTCATCCCTTTTGTCCAATGGTCCTTGGAGATCTTTGTCTTCTGTCTTCAGGATTATAATGATCCCACTCAAGAACCAGATTGGAAATTGGAATGTTTCCTTATTCTCTATGTCCATTTTGATGGCTTCCAATGCAAAGTACACTTCCACATCTCCTTTTGATCTGTCAGAAAATTGTCACTATCACTTTGTCAACTATTCAGAAAAGTGATAATGATTCGTTGATAGCAGTAAGATGTGTTTCGTTGATAGCTTTATTCTTCGTTTCGTTGATGGTATAATCCTCGTTTCGTTGATAGAGTAATCTTCATTCCGTTGATAGAGTAATCTTCATACCGTTGACATGTCTTCACTTAGGCAAAATTACAAGGTATAATATATTTACAATTCACCAACCTATTTTGCCTATCTAGTACTTAGTCAACATGACTTAGAAAACCTACCTAATACCTACAACAAAATGCATATCAAACTATGAAGTATTGTACAATGCAATTGCTACATCACTCATTTCGTTGATGAGCTACATGTCAACGAAAGCTGCAAAGCATACCATTCCGTTGACAGTTACAAAAATGACTTAATACAAAATCTACTAAGTGTTTTATAATTATCATCAAGAACAACATATTCCTAACAATCTCCCCCAATTTATGACTGATAGAATAACAACCATAAATCAAGAGCCTTGATGATAACAAAAACACTCAGACAAATTACAAATGATAAAAATAGAAATTGCATTGAGCTTCATTGAATTTTAATTGAAATACAAAGTAGAAAATCTTACAAAACAAGTGCACAGAGTTGCTCCTCTAGTCTGAGCAGATTTTTCATCTTTGCCTCTGTGGTCTTGTTTTCTTCCCTTTTCTTGTATTGTTCTCCTCAATCTGAGCTTGAAGTCTTCTGTAGAAAATCTTCTCTTCTTCATCTTGATTCCCCAACTTGGATTGCATTAATCTCAGAGTTTCATTGGATGCCTTTTCCAGTTGGTCTTCTATTATGAAGAATCTTCTACAATTGTCCTTGTCTCTGAATTCCATCATCCAAAAAGGTTGGAGATGAATTTTCTTTCCTGTTTGAGGGACCTTCAATACTCTAGGAAGTGCACCATGCTTGTTCCAGCTAGCTTTGATTTGGCAAATTTTGGAGACAACCTCAGACTTGGCTGTTTTGGTAAAACCAAAATCTTTCTTCAGACATTTGAACACAGATATCAGTGTCTGATTGTCTTCTCCCAGAATTCTGTGTAGAGGCCAAATCTGTTCTCTCCTACCCTTGTAGACAAACACTAATCTCTCTGGTAGTTTGTAAGAAGCTGTTATTCCTCTCACTTCAACCAGGTCATCAAGATTAATATGTAGGTCAGACTCCTCCCTGATATCAACAATGTAGATGAAGTCTTCTGGGTTGGTAGGGGTTTCTCAGCTTGTGGTCTCCTTACAAGAATTGGCTCAGCCTTGGCAGCCCTCTGCTTAGATTTCTTCTTTGGATCCATTTCAAAGAGGAATTTTGGAAAGTTGGCCTCATCAAACTCAATTGGCTCTTCCTTTGGCTCAATTGGCTGATCATGGAAATTTACTGGATGTTTAGGATCACATGCTAACTTTACCTCAGAAACTGGATCAGGAATTGTTGGAGGTGAAATCAGTGCAGAAGAGTTTGTTGCATTGCTCTGAGAGTCATCATTCTCAAAAGCTATGTTTCTCTTAGCTCTTGCCTTGGGTTGCCTTATGCTCTTCTTTGTACTCCTTTCCTCTTTGGCTCTTTCCTCTTGTTGTCTTTCTTCTTCATCTAGAGATTGAGCAACTGCAAGGGCTTGCATAGCTGCTCTTTCTGACTCCTCAGCCTTAGCTTCAGAAAAATTTGGGTGACCAGCCCAAACACAAATTTCATGTCCATTTCTGTAGACAATTGCTCTTTGCTTCCTTATCTCAGGATCATTGCTTTCCTTGCATTTTGTGATAAGTAGTCCAAGAAGCTTGAGCTCATCTGGATAGGGTGAAGGATAGAAAGTCCTTGCTATATTTTTGCCCTTTGGTTTAGCAGGAGACTTGGGAGATAGGCTTCCTTGAAGTGTAGCTTGTTCCACATCCCTAATGCATGAAGTTTGTCCTTTTTCTTTCCTTGGACCTTGAGTGACTCCATGTAGAAGGGACTTTACCTCATAGAAAGAATTGGTCTGTGGCTCCCATTCCGTTGATACTAAAACCATGGCATTCGTTGATGGTGCTGTAGAAGAAGCTTGATTCGTTGATGAATTTGAATTCTTTGCAGTTTCAGCTATCTTCTTGACTCTTGCATCTATGCTGGACCAGTGGTCTTTTATTTGTTCAGCAAGTTGTAGCCTCATAGATGCTTGCTTAATCAAGTCAATACCATCCAGTTTATCCTTTCCTGACTCCCCCATTGCTAATGGCTCATGTGGTAGGGAAATGGCTGGGACCATAACCTTTGTGATTTGAATGTCTAGCTCCTTAGATTTCTTCCCCTTTTTGTTATCATCAAAAGAGATGACTGAGAGTCTTTGAGCTGCCACTAGATGGGCTAAGAGTTGTGTTTGCTTCTCCTGTTCCTTTTGCATTTGAGTTAAAGTAGCTTCCACCTTGTCCACTCTAGAAGAGAGAGTCTTCAAGGAGGTAGCCACCTCAGGTTCCTTAGAGAAAAACCTGTTCATCTTGGACACAGTGAGAAGATGAAGCTTTTCATCTAGCCTCCTGTCAATAGCATCCTTAAGATTGCTAATGGAGTCCTTGATTTCTCTAGCTTCAATCCTTGTCTGCATCATCTGTAGCCTTTGGATTTCCAGTGAATCCATAATAGCCTTGTAGAATTTCTTGTCATTGGCATTTGCAGACTCATGAGCCAGATAGGCCTCATTGTACTGCCTTGTGATTGCAGTATCCAGGGTGATTCTTCCTTGCATATCCTGAGAAAGCCAGTTTGGTGTAGGGGGCACCACAAAAGTCCTAGTCTGTGAAGTGATGGCCACCTGTAGATTGTCACCAAAACTGTCATCATCATCAGAAAAATCAAACTCACCACTTGCTGCAGCTCCTGGAGACAGATTGGTGATTGCATCCTTTGCTCTTTGCATAGATGCAGTTGTATGGATTAGATTGAATGACCTTTCTGCCTCCACATTGCGCTGTTGAGCCATAAATTGATAGGCTGGCACAGGATGAGTAAAGGTTTCAGGATCCAGGGAAATACTATCCAGAGTTTGTTGATAATGCTCTTGGAAAGTAAGTTCCCTTTCTCCCTCATGAACCTCCATTAACTCATTTGCAATGGCTGCTTCCTCCCTTATAGCTCCTGTAGTCCCTTCTCTCTCTCCACTATTTTCTTGCATCATGGGCTCCCCATGGCTCACACCTCTCACACCCTCACCTTCACCTACTAAGGTGGAACCCTCAGCCTCTCCTTTTGCCTGACTGGAAGAAATAGTCAGCCTCTCACTCTCAGCCTCTCCTTTTGCATGGCTACAAGCCAGCCTCTCAGTTTCACTCCCTCTCATTCCTAGAAGTGTTTCAACTACCACTAGATCATCTACACTAGTTGTGGAACAACTGGATTTTCAATAAGAGGTGCAGAATGAACTATCAACGATATGGTAGTTTGAACTGTCAACGGTATGGATACCGTTGATGGAGAAACACTTGTCAACGAAAGAGACTGTTTCGTTGATGAAGTCAAGAAAGCACTTTGAGAATGTGAAATTACAGTAGAATCTGTGGTGATTGACTTTAGAGATTGTTCCACAGATCCTCTGGTAACTTCAGAAAAGGATGATTGGTGGCCCAACAAATCACTTAACAAGTGATGACCACCAATGTCAGAGTGGGGCTTCTCCAAGAAAAGAGTTGGAGAATCAGGAATAGATGAATGGATCATATCCACATCTAATGACTGAGTTGGTGAATTTTGTGGAGTTGGTTCAAGATTGATGTTTAAAGAATGGGACTGTAACCCCAGAGTAATGATAGGGGTTACATCAAACTGAATTTGAGACACTGGAAGTGTTGCTTCCAGTGTGTGTGCACCCTGTGAAACCTGGGATTTTTGCTTCACTCTCCTTTGGTATTGGGAAATTGTGGACTGTGGGCTTGAAGTGTCCCTTACCCTCTTGGAGTGTGCTCTTGGAGGAGAGCTTGTTTCAATACTTACATCCTTTTGGGAGGATGCAACTAGACTTGTGCTTAAATCCATATTACTCATTGTGCCTTGTTGGGAAGACACAATGGGGCTAGGCTGGATCTCACTCATCTCTCCCACCTTATCCTTAGGGTTTCTTTTATGTTCACCCCTTCCCTCACCTCTCACAATACCTGCACCACTCCCCTTTGGTTGTGTAGTGGATTTTACAACAGGTGCCTTTTGAGAAGCACCTGAGGTTGGCTTGGAGGATTTCTTTGATTTTGGTTTTGCTGCTGGGGTAGGAGCCTGTTGGGTCACAACTACAGACTCCATAGCAACAGGGTTGGGTGAAACAGTAGAAGTAACAGGTATACTAGCAGGGATAGTAGTAGTTACCTCAATTATTGGCAGATACACCACTGGGACATCACCATTGTGGTTCAGCCTCAGTATGTCTGTCAAAACCCTCTTTTCTTGCACAAAGCAATCAAACCTGGAAACTGGGTTAGAGATAACCAATGGTGCTGGACTAACATGGTTAGCCAACATCATCAGAAATCTAGCATATTAGATATTCTTTTTCCTATTAGCCTTATCACCCAACTTAGCACCAATTTCATACATAAGTTGGGTGCTAAAGTTGTAATATCTATCAGTTAGGAGCATGGTAAATAGAATCAACATAGAGTTAGTTAATGCATCAAAATTACTAATTTTACCAGAAAAGACCTTGATGAATGCATCAGCTAAATAACTATATTCCCTAACCAAACCTCTCCTAATTATTTTACCTAGATTATCAGTAGGCAAAGAGTAGTTTATGGAATTTAGCATGTTAATCATTTCAGTATATGTAGGCAAAGCAGAGCAATTATTTTCAGGAAGGTGTAAGCATGCTTGCAACACATCAGAATTGACTATGTACTCATTACCTTGAATGGTGAATTGCAAAGTGCAATTTGTCCCACTGTACTCGCATGAGGTCCAAATCTCCTCGATTATCTCATTGTAGAGTGGAGTTGAGTGAAACATTGCGTAGCTCAGTTTGCAATTCGTCATGAAATCCATCATCTTGAAAAAGATTATGTTCGGGCTTTCCTTGACAACAAAAGGGATGGAGTTGTTCTTCTCATAGATGAACCCTCCAGCTGACATGAGTTTTACTATTGGTGCCATTGTTGAGTGAGAAAAAGCTTGAACTTTGATTTGCTTTGAGAGAGAAGAAGTAAGAAAACCTTTGGAAATTTTGAGAGCAGGTAGAAAAGAATTAAAGAAAACAAAATTTCTTAAATACTCCCCCAAAATTTCTCAAAAATTAAGTCCAATAATAAATATAAATTACTGGATTGGCTTAAAAATGTAACCGTTACAATTAAAATATTACCATGATTTATACTTACAGGGGTGTATGCATAGATCGTGGTAAAGGACGTGCAATTTCAACGGTTCAGATTAAAAGCGCTATATCAACGAATCAGAATTGGGCGTTTAAGGTCCCGTCTATTTCGTTGATAAAGCTGCGTTTCGTTGATATAAAAGAGCTATTAACGAAACACCCAGAAAAATGCTAAGACTGGCAACGGAATAAGGATTTCGCTGACATAGTAATTTTGACTTACACAAAATTTTACTTTTTCCTGAGAAAATTAATTCACAGAAGAATCATAGCAAATTCCTGGCTGCTATTAACTTGCAAAAATCTCAGAAATAATTAAGAGAAATTTAGCATACCTAGCTCACTTACTAATTTTGAGAATGTTGATTCATCAAGTGGCTTGGTAAAGATATCTGCAAGTTGTTGTTCACTTGGAACAAAATGTAACTCCACAGTACCATTCGTAACATGTTCTCTAATGAAATGATACTTGATGTCAATGTGCTTGGTCCTTGAATGATGCACTGGATTCTCAGTAATGGCAATGGCACTAGTGTTGTCACAGAAGATAGGAATTTTCTCAACTCTTAATCCATAATCAAGTAGTTGATTTTTCATCCATAAAATCTGTGCACAACAACTTCCAGCTGCAATATACTCAGCCTCAGCTGTGGAGGTAGAAACTGAGTTTTGTTTCTTGCTGAACCATGACACAAGCTTGTTTCCTAGGAATTGACAGGTGCCAGTTGTGCTTTTCCTGTCTATTTTACATCCTGCATAATCTGCATCTGAATAACCAATTAGTTCAAAGCCAGATTCTCTAGGATACCAAATGCCAAGATTTCGTGTTCTTTTGAGATATCTGAAAATCCTTTTAATAGCAACTAAATGGGATTCCCTAGGATCAGCTTGAAATCTAGCACATAGACATGTAGCAAACATAATATCAGGTCTATGACACCCTCCAAACCTGGGGTACAGATTTGAGGAGTCATCCGACCAACGGAACACTATTTAACACATGCATAATATATATAAAGACACAAATACCCCTTAACCAAGACCGCATCCAGATTATGGCAATGAACACAAGCTACTACAATATTTTATTAATACAATACCAGTTTTATCAGAGTTATTACATCACCACTAAAGTTCAAATCTAGACATCTAATCTAGAAAAGCAAAACAACAACTACCCTGCCAATGACAATGACTCGAGGGGCTCTCCTGGCTGCTGGTGAACTATCGGTCACGCTATGCCGACTCATACTCTCGCTTCACTGGAATAGGGTTAGAAAACAACAAGCAAGAGTGAGCCAAAATTGCTCAGCAAACATCATATGAATCATTTCTATCACAGTTGTAAGGATATGAATTTATGATATCAGAATCAACAATATTTAGCTAACACATGCTTTGTATCAATAACAATTGAAGAAAAAGAATTAGAATTTGGCTTATACATTTTATTCAAATCAAAGGTTGTGCTGCTGGCCAGCCACGCATCAACCCCGGACTAGCTCACAGCATAGTCCTCTACTGGATCCTAGGTCAATCTGGGCCTTAAGTTATTCCGACCATAAATATGGCCCGACCAATTACTGGTCCATTTTAAAAACACATGCCAAATCTATCATAGGGTATAAACAATAACATGCTCAATAAGATAAACTCAATGTATAGTAATTGCAAAAGAGCTTCAACTGCTCAGTATCAAATGAAGATCGAGAAAGAATCATGGAATAATTTCAATGGTACAGTGTACTCATTCAATAAGGAAATCAAGATTGGTAATCGATAATCAATGACCGTAATCAACAGTCAAGATGGAAGTCAAATAATCAATGGTTGTCAATAATAATCAAAGGATGATAAACAATAACAAATGATGGTAAACAATAATCAAGTGAATTGGAAATAAGGGTTTCCGATGTAGATCAAATCAAAGAATCAAGAATCTCTAAGGAAATGGAATCAGTTGTCCAAATACGGTTAAAAGATTGATAATTTGAATTGTTCCGGGGATAACGGTATTCAAGTAATCAAGACAATAATAAATTTTATCACAAGTAAAGGCACAGATACTTGCCTGGTCTAAGCTGCTGCCGGATCGACTCTGCTCACTCTACCTTTCCCTTTCCATTGCTCTGGGAACTCGATTCTATAATTAAACAACTCATCACAATAAGTCTAACTATTCTCGTTCTACTCTCGACACTTATTCAATCAATAATCACATTTAAACAAGTAATCGATTACGTATCGGACGTCCGGTATGATTTACGATATTTAAAACTCAGATATTTGCCCTAGTACGGGCATATACAGACTATAAAACACATCACACAATTAATATGAACCATATAGCACTTATAAACATTTTTAAAACATCATACGAAACTTATTTGAATTTTAAATAAGTCACGATTAATTTTTAAATCAAAACTTGGATTTTTAAATCTAATATAAACATTTAAATGCAAATAAATCAATTAATAAAATTAATTGACACTCTTTAAATACTCAAACTATTTTTAAATAAATAAATAGGCTTGAAAATAATTAAACTGAATTTTTAATTAATTAAATCTAATTAATAATTAATTTTTAAGAATTAATTGATTAAAAGAAATAACCAATTAATTAATAAATTAATTATTAATTAAAAATAATTAAAATAATTAAGTTTAATCAATTTTCGGATTTAAAATAAAAAATATAATTTTCCAGAATTTTTCTGATATTAAAATATTTTTTTAAAATAAAAATATGAATTTTTAAAATTTTAAACTATTTTCGAATTAAATTTAAAAATAAAATCCAGAAACAGTTTTCAGAAATTGTATTAGGGTTTTGAAGATTGAAACCGGGTCAAACTTCGGGTAAACGGGTCGCCAAGAACTGAAACGGGTCGCCAAGAACAGCCGGAATTTTTCCAGAATCCGGCGACCATTTCCAGATTCCGGCGAGCCAAAAACACATCCAAAATTGGGGATTTTTATATCAAAACATTCCAAATAAGCACAGCAACACATTCCGATAAAAAACGTACCAAAAATATCGCCGGAATAAAAAACCCGACTATTTTCCGGCGAGCTTAAACAAATTTTCCGATCTGTAAAAATCCTACATGAAACTCTACGTTCTTTATGTTAAAATGAAGCTAAGAACACATACAATGAAAGGCCTCTACCAAAAACAATGTCAGATCATTCATATGAACGGACTATTCAAAAGAAGAATTCGGGTCAAAACCCGAAAATCAAACCCATCAAAATCGAACATAAACATGAAATTAAAGCATGGATTCTTGCTAATTAGAACCCTAGGAACATGTTAGAAGCAACCAATTGAACGGAGAATCAACAGAATGAAAATCCCCAAATCGGGTATGAACCCTAATTTTAATTCGAATATTGAAAAATTCATAACAAATTGAAAAATTACCAGATGATGATGAGGTTGGAAGATTCTGAAACTAGAGATCAAGAGCTTTGATTTGAGTACTTGAACTTTGATTCCTGAAATCAGTAACACCTTGAACGAATGGATTGATTATTCAAGAACACGAAGAACACGTTTCGGGAATTTTTACTTTTTGATTATACGCAATGCAAATTATGAAGGTTATAAGGTACGATTCGTCTTTATATATTTTTGGAAAAATAATACCCCAAGGAACACTTTTGGATCGTTATAGATCCACTGGATCGTTTAAAAACCCTAATTAGGTTAAAAACACGTTTTGCGAGAAGATAATTATCTACAAGGATTGATAATTATCCAAATCAATACATATCATTATATAACTAATGCTCAAGAATACTGGGGCTATAACAAATGTAATATTAATATAAAACGATATATCCGTCCCCTTAAGCAATTAGGGTTCGGAACAATTTTTTCCTTTTTGAACAAAACGAATTATTCTTGCAGAATCAAATAGGTAGGAATGAAATGATACGAATATCTCTCCCGATAATGATTCGAATACGAAAGACGAAGAGATAATAATTAATGTACGAAATTCCAATGGGGCCCTTGAATTATCAAAACGGGGCTCAGATTTGAAGAAAATTCCAAATGACGAAATTTTGAAAGGGGCTTCCGACTCACCAATTAACACATAATCACTCAATAATTATCATTTAATAATATTCCAATACTCCACAATAAATATTTTTTTTATATTAAATATATCATTTAATCAAATAATAAAATTCACGGATATTACATCCTTCCCCCCTTAATAGGATTCTGTCCTCAGAATCAGATCAAGGAAACAACTGGGGATACTTCTCTAAAATCTCACTCTCTAACTCCCAGGTAGACTCTTCTACTTTAGGATTCCTCCACAAAACTCTCACTAACGCTACTGTCTTATTCCTTAGTACTTTCTCCTTACGATCCAATATCTGAATCGGTCGTTCTACATAAGATAAATCTGCCTGGACTTCTATGGGTTCATACTCTATTACATGATTCGAATCTGGTCGATACCTCTTAATCATAGATACATGAAATACATTATGAACGTGCTGCATATGCGGCGGCAATGCTAACTCGTAAGCTACCTTGCCCACTTTCTTCAAAATCTCAAAAGGTCCAACATATCTTGGACTCAACTTCCCTTTCTTTCCAAACCTAACTAATCCTTTCCACGGTGAAACCTTTAGTAACACTTGCTCTCCTTCTTCGAATCCCACATCCTTTCTGGCTAGATCCGCATACTTTTTCTGTCGGTCCTGAGCTGTTATCAATCTTCTTTGAATCAATTGAATCACTTCCTTTGTTTGTTGCACTAGTTCTGGTCCTATCATCTTCCGTTCACCAACTTCTTCCCAATACACTGGAGATCGACACTTTCGTCCATACAAAGCTTCGTAAGGTGGCATTCCGATGCTCGCGTGAAAACTATTATTATATGAAAATTCCACCAAGGGTAGATGATCTTTCCAACTGCCTTTAAAGTCAAGTGCACATGTCCTAAGCATATCTTCAATAGTCTGAATTGTTCTTTCGCTTTGACCGTTCGTCTGCGGGTGATAAGCCGTACTCATTCTTAACTCGGTGCCCAAACACTCTTGAAAACTCCTCCAAAATCTTGAATTGAATCGAGGGTCTCGATCAGAAACTATCAATACTGGAACTCCATGCCGTACTACGATTTCTTTTATGTAAATATGAACTAACTTATCTAGCGAGAATCTCTCGTTAATCGGAAGAAAATGCGCAGATTTCGTCAATCGATCCACAATAACCCAGATGGCATCATGGTTAGTCTTCGTTCTAGGTAATCCTACCACAAAGTCCATCGCAATGTGTTCCCACTTCCATTCAGGAATTTCCAATGGTTGAAGTAATCCACTTGGTCTCTGATGTTCCGCCTTGACTCATTGGCATGTAAAACATTTGCTCACCCATTCGGCAATCTCCCTTTTCATATCTGGCCACCAAAAGTTCGTCTTAAGATCTCGATACATCTTCGTACTCTAAGTCCTAACTTGTTTCAATTGCCATAACCTGTTGCTCTGATACCAACTGTGATGCCCTCCAAACCCGGGGTACAGATTTGAGGAGTCATCTGACCAACGGAACACTATTTAACACGTGCATAATATATATAAAGACACAAATACCCCTTAACCAAGACCGCATCCAGATTATGGCAATGATCACAAGCTACTACAATCTTTTATTAATACAATACCAGTTTTATCAGAGTTATTACATCACCACTAAAGTTCAAATCTAGACATCTAATCTAGAAAAAGCAAAACAACAACTACCCTGCCAATGACAATGACTCGAGGGGCTCTCCTGGCTGCTGGTGAACTATCGGTCACGCTATGCCGACTCATACTCTCGCTTCACTGGAATAGGGTTAGAAAACAACAAGCAAGAGTGAGCCAAAATTGCTCAGCAAACATCATACGAATCATTTCTATCACAGTTGTAAGGATATGAATTTATGATATCAGAATCAACAATATTTAGCTAACACATGCTTTGTATCAATAACAATTGAAGAAAAAGAATTAGAATTTGGCTTATACATTTTATTCAAATCAAAGGTTGTGCTGCTGGCCAGCCACGCATCAACCCCGGACTAGCTCACAGCATAGTCCTCTACTGGATCCTAGGTCAATCTGGGCCTTAAGTTATTCCGACCATAAATATGGCCCGACCAATTACTGGTCCATTTTAAAAACACATGCCAAATCTATCATAGGGTATAAACAATAACATGCTCAATAAGATAAACTCAATGTATAGTAATTGAAAAAGAGCTTCAACTGCTCAGTGTAACGCCCCCAAATCCGGGGTCAAAGGATTTGGTCGTCACACTGCACTCTTAATCCAAACAACCTGTTCAATATAAAATCAACACAATAATAATAATATCTGTGACCCCAACTCTACCAAGAATCTTTAAAGGTTATAGTGCTAGAAACAAGAATCCAAAATTTCATTACCACAATCTTTCTTCCTTACAACCATTCTCTTTACAAAAATTCTAATACACTAGTATAACTTCGATAAGAAGTATACCAGGCAACTAATCTTATACAATATATTATTCAATAGAAAACATCTATATACAAAACCTCTCACTAGCTCCAATGCTCTGGATCAAAACGTCTTTACGCTAATATCTTTCCCCATCTCTGATCAGCTACGCGGACAACTCTCGCCACTACACCTTCTTTCTGGCAGGCTAAAATATATATAAATAAAACAAGTATGAGCGAATGAATTGCTCAGCAAGCGCATTATTAAATATAATACGAAAGGTTTCCAAAATAAACTTTGGATTTTCAAATAAACAAGCCTTTGGCTTAAACATTTGTAATCTCTAATATTTTCAAATCAAGTTTGGTAATTTACCACAATTTCTCATTCTTCTTCTCGCAATTGAATAGTTTAAAACACAAAAAGATTTATATTGGTCGTTACGGCAACCGAATCAACAATAACTACAATAGTAAGTAGAAAATATGAAATAAATATAGCTCATACGTCTTCAAGACCATAGTTTGTACAAAAATACTAGTTTTGAAGATAACAGATCTATTCACAACATTTTCTGAAACCAACAACTCTGGAAGGTTAGAATAATCAAGGGGTACGAATGAGCCAACACGCTCGGTCAAGGAATAAGGAACGCACTTCAAGACTTCAACATGGTACCGACTGGATATGCGGTATGAATAAAACTCATCAAGATAGATATCTCACGACTGCCAATGGAATCAAGGAAGTGGATTTCGACTATTTGGAATCCAAATGTAGTAAGAGTAAGTGATTTCAGCAAGATTGAAACCACTATTATTAATCAACGAACCAACAACTTCACGCAACGAACAAAACCTGAGAATCAGGTCATAACTCACAAGAACAAAACATATGGATGTAACTCATCTCAGAAATAAGAATTGATATTAGAATTGGATTTTTAACATTTATCAAATCAAAGGTTGTGCTGCTGGCCAGCCACGCAACAACCCCGGACTAGCTCATACATAGTCCTCTACGGATCCAAGGCCAATCTGGGCCTAAATTACATCGACCATAAATGGCCCGACCAATAATTGGTCCATTTTTAAAAACATTCCAATTCTATTTTATATACGTCAGGTGTCAGCACAAATGACAACCTTACTTCGACAATCAGGTGTCGGAAGAATCGACAACCTTGATACAACAATTGCTGGAAAACTCACGTTCCAGGAAACAGTTCAATTATGAAGAATCAATAAAGGGATAGCAATATAATCTAGTATCGACGAGATCGACACAACAATGGGGAGTACACATGGCAAGTAACAACATCATAAATATCGACGAGATCGATGCAACAACTGGGATAATAATGAAGAATAAACAATGACATGCTCAACAAGGTTAAGTCTGATATGAAACAGACAATATGATATCAACAGAAAGTGTAACAAGTCAATATAGAGTAGGGTTCAAAGAATAAACAATAACATGCTTAACAAGATTGAATCTGATATGAAACCGACAATATGATATCAACAGAAAAGGGTAACAAGTCAATATAGAGTAGGGTTCAAAGAACAGGCTCTAGATGGTCTCAATAGTTCAAATCATCACATTATGGAAGAATTAATTAAGTTTTACCAATCTGGTAAATGACAAGAGAGTCAAGTTCAAGTTTAAGAAGAATTCAAGGTGAAGTTTATAAATGAAGAAAACAAGGGTTTATCAACTTCTGACAGAAATAGTTCAAGTCCTTCGAACATGTACTTATAATAGATAAGCCTTGTACTTGAAGGAAGTAAACTAAATCATGCACATCATATATGAATTCGAATCAGGGAATGGATCAGATGACCGCATTAACAAGAAAGGATAACAAGGTTTGCATAGGTGCAAGGTGAAAAACGGAATACTTGAAGGGCAAGCAACACCACTTCAGAATTTCAGAATAAGTTTTCCCTCATAGGGTTCACAAGTTCCCGCTCATCTAGGGTTGGTAATATTCCAACTTAGCATTTTTAAATCAAGTCTTTGAAAGAAGGCCTTAGTATACAGCCCATAACTATCTTTTCAATCATTTCAATATAATAATTATATCTCTCCGATCAATATGAAAATATGAATCTAAACCAAAAAGGTATAAAAGAGTACTCGTCAATTTATGAGATTAAATAACATACTTGCAATTCAATGCAAAGAAATCAACATTTGAAAATTCAGTAATAAGCATTCAACAGGCATACTAATAATTCAAGATAATATCCCTTAATTAATAAGCAAGGGTATAAACACTTGCCTCTGGTCCTTAGCTATTTCGTAACGCTGAAACAATACGATTTCCTCCTTATTTTGTCTTGTCGCACGATTCTCTACTTCCGTCCTTCTTTGATTTAACGCTCTTGCGAATACCACTAGTCTGCTTTTACCATTTCGAATCCACGTGCCAGCCTCGATAGTCAAACATGAGACGGTACTTAGTCCTCAACGTATAATTCTCATATTCCATAAATGATTGTAACTTAACTTCGACGCACTTATCGATCTTACCGATATCTCTGTTGCATAAACATCCACCTTTTAATTGATAGACCAATCGCAATCAACCACATAAGTAATCCACGTAACTCGCTTGACGACAATCCCCATACTATAAAAAGTCAACATCCAAGTCAACGGCCTTGTAAATCTCACATTCTAACATAACCGACAAATTTCTATCCCAACTACCCCACACGATAATTTTAGACACAACTACTACATTTAAACACGTCTCAAAACAATTATTCGTATTTATAACTCACTAACCAGATAATTCACATAATCCACATCATCCACATAGCACATTTAAACAAGTAACCGGGTACGTATCAGACGTCCGGTATAATTTACGAGATTAAAAACTCAGACACTAGCCCTAGTACGGGCATATACGGACTATAAAACACATTACACAACTCATACAAATCATATAGCACTTATAACTATTTTTAAAACATCACACAAAGCTTATTTGAATTTAAATAAGCCACAAACAATTTTTAAATCAAAAATCGGATTTTTAAATCCAATATAAGTATTTTAAATGCAAATAAATCAATTAATAAAATTAATTGACACTCTTTAAATGCTCAAACTATTTTTAAATAATAAATCAGGTTTGAAAATAATTAAACTGAATTTTTAAATTAATTAAATCTAATTAATAATCAGTTTTTAAGAATTAACTGATTAAAAGAAATAATCAATTAATTAATTAAATAAATTAATTATTAATTAAAAATAATTAAAATAATTAAGTTTAATCAATTTTCGAATTTAAAATAATAAATAAGATTTTCCAGAATTTTCTGAATAATAAAATGTATTTTTAAATCAAAGATATGATTTTTAGAATTATTAAACTATTTTTGAATTATTTTGAAAATAAAATTCCAGAAACACTTTTCTGAAATGAAATTAGGGGTTTTAAAAATCAAAACCGGGTCGGGTAGGATTTTGAAAACGGGTCACCAAGAACTCAAAACGGGTCGGCCAAGAACACCACCGGAAACTGGGTTTCCCAGTTTCCGGCCGACGTCCGGCGGCCGGAATCGTTCGATTCCGTCCAAACCTCGACCAACCCATAGCGCTTCTGTTCGGTTTTTCACAACAAACACAGCCATGCTAAAAACAGACCAAAACGTCGCAGAAACATCTCAGTTTTCACCGATTCCGGTCACCGGCGGCAACGGCGACCGTTTTTCCGGCGACCAGAAACCGAACCCAGAATTCACAACGGCTTACATGGTTCGATTCTAAATCATGCGATCTACACACTGGCATAAACACAAACGGCAACCGATCAACCAAACTGAAATTCCGGCGACTTACATACAATTTCCGATTAGCTCGAAAATGAACTCCAAATTCAAATTAAAAATCATCAAAACACTCCTTACAACACATACAACTTATTCATATCATCAATTATCAAGAACAATCACAAACACAGATTTCCCCAAATTAAATAAATAATTCGAAATAAATAAATAAATTAAAAATCGGAAAAACTCAGAAATCATACCCACATGAATTTTGATGGTGGATTTAGGTAGAGGATGATGAGAGATTCATTTTGGTTACAAGAACATCGAAATCGGATTCCGATAACGCCTTCAAAATTGAGTTTGATTCTCAAGAACACGAAGAACACGTTTCAGGGGTTTTTAGATTTTTAACTGTAATTAAGCTTTATTATACGCAAAACAAAGTACGATTTGCCTTTTTATATTAAACGGAAAATAATACCCCAAACGACATTTTTGGATCGATACTGATCTGATAGATCGCTTTAAATACAATTTAACAGAATATATGCTTTAAACCTTTAATAAAGCAGAATACACGTTTCACGAGACGATAAGCATCCATAAAGTACGGATAACTACAAGTATCGTTTAATTCAAAATATACGAACCAAAATACCTCCATTGCGAATAATTTCGAATACTTCCCACTTTAACGAATGAAATATTGGTACGAACGATATACCAATCTCCCGAATAATTTGGGAACGATCCAAATTTTCTTTTCGATAATTAAAATAAAATAAAATAGTATGACACCCTTTTCAAAATAATTTCAAATTCCCCACACATTTCACATAGCACCACAATATCACATATTCAATCATTTAACGAATAACTTAGCACGTTTAAACAGATAAATCATTTAATAACTCTTAATATGAAATTAAATTTTCATTTCACATCATATAATAACACGTAATTTTCCCGGATCTTACACTCAGTATCAAATGAAGATCGAGAAAGAATCATGGAATAATTTCAATGGTACAGTGTACTCATTCAATAAGGAAATCAAGATTGGTAATCGATAATCAATGACCGTAATCAACAGTCAAGATGGAAGTCAAATAATCAATGGTTGTCAATAATAATCAAAGGATGATAAACAATAACAAATGGTGGTAAACAATAATCAAGTGAATTGGAAATAAGGGTTTCCGATGTAGATCAAATCAAAGAATCAAGAATCTCTAAGGAAATGGAATCAGTTGTCCAAATACGGTTAAAAGATTGATAATTTGAATTGTTCCGGGGATAACGGTATTCAAGTAATCAAGACAATAATAAATTTTATCACAAGTAAAGGCACATATACTTGCCTGGTCTAAGCTGCTGTCGAATCGACTCTGCTCACTCTACCTTTCACTTTCCCTTGCTCCAGGAACTCGATTCTATAATTAAACAACTCATCACAATAAGTCTGACTATTCTCGTTCTACTCTCGACACTTATTCAATCAATAATCACATTTAAACAAGTAACCGGTTACGTATCGGACGTCCGGTATGATTTACGATATTTAAAACAATGATATTTGCCCTAGTACGGGCATATACAGACTATAAAACACATCACACAATTAATATGAACCATATAGCACTTATAAACATTTTTAAAACATCATACGAAACTTATTTGAATTTTAAATAAGTCACGATTAATTTTTAAATCAAAACTCGTATTTTTAAATCCAATGTAAACATTTAAATGCAAATAAATCAATTAATAAAATTAATTGACACTCTTTAAATACTCAAACTATTTTTAAATAAATAAATAGGCTTGAAAATAATTAAACTGAATTTTTAATTAATTAAATCTAATTAATAATTAATTTTTAAGAATTAATTGATTAAAAGAAATAACCAATTAATTAATAAATTAATTATTAATTAAAAATAATTAAAATAATTAAGTTTAATCAATTTTCGGATTTAAAATAATAAATATAATTTTCCAGAATTTTTATGATATTAAAATATATTTTTAAAATAAAAATATGAATTTTTAAAATTTTAAACTATTTTCGAATTAAATTTAAAAATAAAATCCAGAAACAGTTTTCAGAAATTGAATTAGGGTTTTGAAGATTAAAACCGGGTCATACTTCGGGTAAACGGGTCGCCAAGAACAGCCGGAATTTTTCCAGAATCCGGCGACCATTTCCAGATTCCGGCGAGCCAAAAACACATCCAAAATTGGGGATTTTTATATCAAAACATTCCAAATAAGCACAGCAACACATTCCGATAAAAAACGTACCAAAAATATCGCCGGAATAAAAAACCCGACTATTTTCCGATGAGCTTAAACAAATTTTCCGATCTGTAAAAATCCTACATGAAACTCTACGTTCTTTATGTTAAAATGAAGCTAAGAACACATACAATGAAAGGCCTCTACCAAAAACAATGTCAGATCATTCATATGAACGGACTATTCAAAAGAAGAATTCGGGTCAAAACCCGAAAATCAAACCCATCAAAATCGAACATAAACATGAAATTAAAGCATGGATTCATGCTAATTAGAACCCTAGGAACATGTTAGAAGCAACCAATTGAACGGAGAATCAACAGAATGAAAATCCCCAAATCGGGTATGAACCCTAATTTTAATTCGAATATTGAAAAATTCATAACAAATCGAAAAATTACCTGATGATGATGAGGTTGGAAGATTCTGAAACTAGAGATCAAGAGCTTTGATTTGAGTACTTGAACTTTGATTCCTGAAATCAATAACACCTTGAACGAATGGATTGATTATTCAAGAACACGAAGAACACGTTTCGGGAATTTTTACTTTTTGATTATACGCAATGCAGATTATGAAGGTTATAAGGTACGATTCGTCTTTATATATTTTTGGAAAAATAATACCCCAAGGAACACTTTTGGATCGTTATAGATCCACTGGATCGTTTAAAAACCCTAATTAGGTTAAAAACACGTTTTGCGAGAAGATAATTATCTACAAGGATTGATAATTATCCAAATCAATACATATCATTATATAACTAATGCTCAAGAATAGTGGGGCTATAACAAATGTAATATTGATATAAAACGATATATCCGTCCCCTTAAGCAATTAGGGTTCGGAACAATTTTTCCCTTTTTGAACAAAATGAATTATTCTTGCAGAATCAAATAGGTAGGAATGAAATGATACGAATATCTCTCCCGATAATGATTCGAATACGAAAGACGAAGAGATAATAATTAATCTACGAAATTCCAATGGGGCCCTTGAATTATCAAAACGGGGCTCAGATTTGAAGAAAATTCTAAATGACGAAATATTTGAAAGGGGCTTCCGACTCACCAATTAGCACATAATCACTCAATAATTATCATTTAATAATATTCCAATACTCCACAATAAATATTTTTTTATATTAAATATATCATTTAATCAAATAATAAAATTCACGGATATTACAAGGTCTACTAGCTGTTAAATATAAAAGTGAGCCTACCATGCCTCTGTAACTTGAAATGTCCACAGATTTTTCCTTAGTATTCAATTCAAGTTTTGGCAGGAGAGCATTCCATTAAGTTAAATTTCTTTAACAAATCATGAATATATTTTGTTTGATTAATGAAAATGCCTTCATTAACTTGCTTCACTTGGAGACCAAGAAATTAAGTTAATTCTCCCATCATGCTCATTTCATATTTACTCTGCATAAGCTTGGCAAACTTTTGACAAAGTTTTACATCTGCATACCCAAATATTATGTCATCTACATAAATTTGAACAAGTATAGTAGAGCCATTCACAATCCTATGAAAAAGAGTTTTATCTACAGTACCTCTAGTGAAGTGATTCTCAAGGAGGAACTGTGAAAGTGTGTCATACCAGGCTCTAGGTGCTTGTTTCAAACCATAGAGTGCTTTAAGGAGGAAGTACACATACTCTGGAAAATCATCATCTTCAAAACCAGGAGGTTGACTTACATACACCTCCTCTTCCAATTCCCCATTCAGAAAAGCACTCTTCACATCCATTTGATAGACCTTGAAATTGGCATGGGCTGCATAGGCTAGGAAAATCCTTATTGCTTCTAGTCTTGCAACAGGAGCAAAGGTTTCATCAAAATCAATTCCCTCTTCCTGTGAATAGCTTTTTGCAACCAATCTAGCTTTGTTCCTTGTGACTATGCCATTTTCATCCATCTTGTTTCTGAACACCCATTTTGTGCCTATAACACTCCTGTCCTTAGGCTTGGGCACCAACTTCCAAACTTTGTTTCTCTCAAATTGGTTTAGCTCCTCTTGCATAGCTAAAACCCAATCTGGATCTAGAAGTGCATCCTCAACTTTCTTTGGCTCATCTTGAGACAGAAAGCTACTATATAGACATTCCTCTTGAGTTGCTCTTCTAGTTTGGACTTTTGAAGAAACATCACCTATAATAAGTTCAAAGGGATGATCTTTAGTCCATTTCCTTGAGGGAGGTAGATTTGCTCTTGAAGAAGTAGCTTCATGATCATGGTTGCCTTGATTGGATATTTGTCCTTGAGAAACTCCCTCTGAGTTTGTTGTCCCTAAATTATCACTTCTAGAGGCATTTCTATGACTGTCAACGGTATGACCATTTTGACTGTCAACGAATCCTCCATCATGACTGTCAACGAAATGACCATTTGGTCTGCTAGCATCTATTCTTTTCGATCTTAATGCAGCAATTTCATCTTCACTGCTGCTTTCATATGTGCTAGACACAACAACTTTAGGCTGTTTCTCAATAGCCTTATCATGATTCACTTGATCTCCTTCCTCATTCTCAAAAGAAAGACTTTCATGAAAACCTTCATCACAGAGACCTTGTATTTTGAGATCATCAAAAACAACATGTACAGATTCCATAACAATGTTGGTTCTGAGATTATAGACTCTGTAAGCTTTCCCTGCTGCATATCCCACAAATATTGCTTCATCTGCCTTTGCTTCAAATTTCCCCAAATGCTCAGCTTGATTTCTCAAAACAAAACACTTGCATCCAAAGACATGAAGAAAATCCAATAGTGGCTTCTTTCTTTTGAGTAGTTGATAAGGGGTCATTCCCTTGGCCTGATTAATCAAAGAAATATTTTGAGTGAAGCAAGCTGTGTTAACTGCCTCAGCCCAGAAATAAGTAGGTAACTTTGATTCATCTAGCATTGTCCTTGCAGATTCAATAAGTGTTCTGTTTTTCCTTTCAACTACACCATTTTGCTGTGGTGTTCTTGTTGTTGAGAATTCATGCAAAATTCCATTTTCTTCACAGAACATCTTCATAGTTGAATTCTTGAATTCTGTCCCATTGTCACTCCTAATCCTTCTTACTTTGAAATCAGGATGATTGTTTACCATCTTGATGTGATTGATAATGATTTCACTTGCCTCATCTTTGGAGTGCAAAAAGAAAGTCCATGTAAATCTAGAAAAATCATCAACAATCACAAGACAATATTTCTTCTTTGAAATGGACATGACATTTACAGGGCCAAATAGATCCATATGAAGCAGCTCAAGCTGTTGGACAATTGATGACTCTGTCTTGCTTTTGAATGATGCCTTCTTTTGTTTCCTTTTTTGACAGGCATCACACAAACCATCTTTGGAGAATTCCACCTGTGGAATTCCTCTAGCAAGATCTTTCCTTACCAAGTCATTCATAACTTTGAAATTCAGATGAGATAATTTCTTGTGCCATAGCCAACTTTCATCCTTGCTTGCCTTGCTGAAAAGACAAGTGATGGTGTCTGAACTTGTGCTACTAAAGTCAGCAATATACACATTCCCTCTTCTGAATCCAGTCATTACCACAATGTTGTCTCCTACCTTAGAAACAACACATGCTTCTTTTGAAAAAGTAACTAAAAATCCTTTGTCACAAAGTTGGCTGATACTAAGCAAATTGTGCTTAAGACCATCCACCAATGCAACCTCATCAATGATGACATTTTCTTTTGAAATCAAGCCATATCCCTTAGTGTAGCCTTTGATGTCATCTCCAAAAGCAATACAAGGGCCAGCTCTTTCCTGAAACTCTGTGAGCAGGGTAGAATCACCAGTCATGTGTCTTGAACATCCACTATCCAGGTACCAAAGATTCCTTTTGTCTCCATGCACACAATAAAATCAAATCAAGTTGATTTTGGTACCCAAGTTTCCTTGGGTCCTATTTTGTTAGCCTTTGATTTACCTTTTATATCATTTTTCACCTTGGGCTCAGATTGATTTAAATCAACCTTTACCTTTGGTGTTGATTTCTGAGGATTGCTCACATTTTCATTCACAACATGCATAGTTGGAGGAACAAACATGTTATTCATATTCCATGGCATTTGTGACACATTAAACATATTCATGTATGGATTAGGCACAAATGGCATGCTAGCATATGGATTCTGAAATTGTGCATATGGAGCAAACATGTTAGGCATAACAGGCATTGTAGGCATATAACCATTCATTGCAGGCTTAGGCATTTTCACATTAGCAGTCTTCTTAACAGATTTGCAGTTAGTAGATAAATGACTAACACTGCCACAATTGACACATGTCTTTCTAGGAGCATATTTATCAGGTGTGTAATTGTTATGCTTGTTAATCCCTACTTTGCCATTCCTGTTATTCTTTTTATTGCCCTTAGTCTCAACTTGAATTTTCTCTAACTTGTCTTTCAATTGCTTGTTAGACAAGTGACCTACATTTGCTCTTTCAACAGGCTTCTCAACTTTCTTTGATTTACTAGACTCACCTTGAACAAAGTTCTTGGTGACAGGACCATACTTGTTATTAAGTCTAGTGAGTTCTTCTTTCCTTTTCTCTGTCAACGAAACAACCTGATCGGTTGATGGTTCATCTGTCAACGAAACTTTGCATTCCGTTGACATATCAACCTTCAACAAATGATCATTGTTGTTTGTTGACTATGTTTCTGATTCTAAGGTCTCACCAGCATACCCTAGCTTCTCTTTGTTCTTTTTCCATGATTGCTCACAGAAAGATTCCATACCTTGAACATTAATGATGTTGGTAGCAACATTCCTGGAATCTTTCCATTTTGCAATCACACTTTGTTCTATTTCAAGTTGTGTTTTAAGAATCTCTTCCCTTTCTAACACTTTCTCAAGTTCCTTCTTAGCATCCCTACTAACACTCCTCATTTTCTCAAACTCAATGAGCTGTGCTTCTAACATGGCATTTCTATCACTTAAGAGCATATTAGACTCTTTGATTCTTGAGTTCTCTTTGGTAAGTGATTTAAGAGTAACACGCAAATTATATAGTACAGTAGACATTTCATTTACTGCACTATCGCATCCCTCTTTAGAAAGTTCAGAAAGATTAGTAATTGTTACCTGATTGCTGGAGGAACTTGCTTCATGCTCATGATTATTAGCCATTAGAGCCAGGTTGACATACTCAACATCATCATCAGAATCTTCACCATTACCAGCCCAATCATACTCCTGAGACATGAAAGCTTTTTCATTCTGCTTGAGAAGTTCAAAGTATTTCTTTTTATAATCAACAGGCTCAAATTTCCTGCTGCCCTTCTCAACTTTGGGCTTTCTGCAATCTCCAGCAAAGTGACCAATCATTCCACAGTTGAAACATTTAGACTTAGACTTTTCAATCCAGTTATTTTTGCTAGGTTGAAAGTCTCTCCTTGGTGGTCTTGCTTCTGAATTTCTCTTGAATTTAAACTTAGAGAATTTCCTTGAAAGAAAATCTATGTGTTCATCAATCTCATCTAAGTCATCCAAGTTGGCTGGTTCTGGTTCTTCTTCTTCTGTCATCTTGCCTTTACCCTTGCTAACATCACTCCTACAACTAGCTCGACTAGTTGTGGCTTTTACAGTTTCTTCATTGTCATCTTCTAGTTGGTTCACAGATGCAATCAATGCAATAGATCCACCTTTCTTTTGTACCTTCTCAATTTCTTCATCTTGATCCATTTCCAACTCATATGTCTTTAAAGTTCCATAAAGCCTCTCAAGAGTGTAGTCTTTGTACTCCTGAGTGTTTCTCAGGGAAACAGTCACAGGCTTCCATTCTTTTGGAAGAGCTCTAAGAAATTTGAGGTTTGAATCCTTGGTTTGGTAGATTCTCCCGTACAACTTTAATCCATTCAAAAGCTTTTGAAACCTACTAAACGTGTCATTTAGGGTTTCACCAGCTTTAAAATGAAAGTGCTCATACTGTTGTATAAGGAGTTGCATTTTGTTCTCCCTAACTTGCTCAGTTCCTTCACAGAGTGTTCTAACAGTGTCCCATACTTCTTTAGAGGTAGTACAGTTTATAACATTGTCGAACATCTCTTGCTCCAAACCATTAAACAGAATGTTCATGGTTCTTTTGTCTTTATGGATTTCTGCAACATCTTCAATCGTCCATTCTGAGGCAGGTTTTGGAATTTCCACATCTGAAGCATCATCTGGCAGTCCAACTCTAGATGCAAACTTCATGGGAACGTGTGGACCTTTCTCAATGCAGTCTACATATCTCTCATCCATAGACATGAGATGTAGATGCATTTTTACTTTCCAGTGAAATTAATTGTCCTTATCTAGAACTGGTATCTTTACACCTGCATCCTTCTTCACCATGATTACTGTTTTGGCCTTGATCTTTAAACTTCTTGTATGTTAGAAGCCTGCTCTGATACCAATTGTTAATCCCAAATGACCTAACAGAATTGTAGAAGGGGGGGGGGGGGTTGAATACAATTCTAGATATTTCAAAACTTAAAACAACTTTCAATAATAAAACAGTACTGAAATAAAAACACAAACAAATATAAAATTTCAGTTGGATGTTTTGAGGATCCAACTGAGATAATTTTATTGCGGAAATAATTTGTGTTACAAAAGTATCATAGCTGCTCAGTTCTTGATACAAAGTGAGAGTGCTCTTGACAAAACTAATACAAACTATTTTATCTCACTCACATCATTTTAAAAATGAACTACTACACTTGGTTATATAACCCAAGTTTTACAATGCTATTTTTGGATACTCTAAAGTACACTAAAGGTAACCGCCAGTAGCTTGCTTTTCATCCCTTTTGTCCAATGGTCCTTGGAGATCTTTGTCTTCTGTCTTCAGGATTATAATGATCCCACTCAAGAACCAGATTGGAAATTGGAATGTTTCCTTATTCCCTATGTCCATTTTGATGGCTTCCAATGCAAAGTACACTTCCACATCTCCTTTTGATCTGTCAGAAAACTGTCACTATCACTTTGTCAACTATTCAGAAAAGTGATAATGATTCGTTGATAGCAGTAAGATGTGTTTCGTTGATAGCTTTATTCTTCATTTCGTTGATGGTATAATCCTCGTTTCGTTGATAGAGTAATCTTCATTCCGTTGATAGAGTAATCTTCATACCGTTGACATGTCTTCACTTAGGCAAAATTACAAGGTATAATATATTTACAATTCACCAACCTATTTTGCCTATCTAGTACTTAGTCAACATGACTTAGAAAACCTATCTAATACCTACAACAAAATGCATATCAAACTATGAAGTATTGTACAATGCAATTGCTACATCACTCATTTCGTTGATGAGCTACCTGTCAACGAAAGCTGCAAAGCATACCATTCCGTCGACAGTTACAAAAATGACTTAATACAAAATCTACTAAGTATTTTATAATTATCATCAAGAACAACATATTCCTAACAGAAATAAAGTATAGATTCCTGAGATTCAATGATGTCAAAAACACATTTACAAAATGTACAAATAACAGCAGCAACTTATCTGTTTAAATTCTTTGATAGAACAGATTCATCTTCAAGAAGTTGGATAACAAATTTTCTTCTTTTTCTTCAAGAATTTGAATCAGTCTTTCCTTAAGATTTCTGAGTTCTTCATCTTCCTCATTAATCTGATAGATAGCTGCTCTGTGATTTTGTATGGAGCTTCTTTGTAGACTGTGCTCTTCAAGCAAAAGATAAGCAATTTCCTTCCCATCAGGATTGAGAGTAAGTTGAGTCATGCCAAAAGTTACTTCTTTAACAGCAGTGCCCCTTTGCATTTCCACATCTTGACCTCTTTGATTTAAGTACATGGGAGTATAATTACCATTGAAATTTCTATTTCCATCCAGTCTTCTTCTTATTGTTGACAAAACCATGTCACTTCACACTTTGCACACTTTATTCTTCCATCTTAACAGATAATGAACATATTCCAGTTCCTGTGTAGTTTTCATCAGCAGATCTTGAATGGACAGAATATTCACACTACCATCTTTCATGAAGTACAGAAGCTTTTCTTTCTTTTCAATACCATCATGACAATCTATAACTATATCAACAGCTAATAAATTGTTCAGGTCTTCAGAAGTTAAAGTACCTCCAATTTCAGTCAAGGAGTAAGGATCAACATATAACATATTCAGATATTCAACATCGATGTGTCCAATACCTCCTCTTGAATTACTTGACAATTGCTTCAGATTTGAAAACATTCGTAGCTAGAGTGCTTTTGATCTAACCATATCAGACAAATCAACAACACTTGAAGCACTTGTTATAATTCCTTCATTCTGAAAATTGATAGGTGTGTTACACCTCAGTGTACTTATGTGTTTCCACTTCTTATCTTTCTCTTTTTCAAAAGCATAGCTTCTTTCTATTAAAGATTCTCGTCTGCTTGGATTTCTCCATAATCTTCTGTTTGAGAGTTTAAGCCTATGTACATAGAGATTGAAATCTCTATTTGTTCTTCTTGTGATTTCTCTTCTTCTGGCTTCTTCTTCTTCATCCACTTCCTTGTTGTGAGAATCAACCACAGTAGATAAGATTAACAAATCAATCTCTTGCAGAATTTCAGATTCATCAGGATCGTGAACACTGTCAGGAACAATATCAGGATTAGAATCTTCAATTTGATTTGTATTGCATAGAATTAATTGTCTTGGCTTTCTTCTCAATTCAGGTTCTTCTTCAATAAATTCCTTGTCTTCCTTCTCAATGAAATCCTTGATAACAGGATCTATTAGATTTTGTGAAGTTTCAGGAATTTCTTCAATTAATAAACCTCTAGACCTTGTCTGTCTAGGCATTGTTTGAGTTGAAGAACTTATTCTACTTCTTCTAGCACCTCTCCTACCTCTGCCTCCTCTTCCTCTAGCAGGAGCAGGGTTATTAAAGCTTTCCATCATTTCTCTCTGTTGTCTTAAGAATTCTTCATGTGAGAGATCAAGATATTCTTCATTTGCTGTAGAGAGTGCTTTTCTTGCAAATAATTGTTGAACTCTTTTATCAGTGTGATAGAGAGTAACAATTCTACCATCTTTTGTAGTAAACTTCTGGAATAGATTTGATGCATCTTCAGGATTATCAATAATCATATCTTCATCACCTTCAGGAATTGTAGCAAGAGTCTGTTCATGACCAAGCATCTGGATTTGATCACCTGTCAGGATTTGTTCTTCCGTCAGGATCTGAGATTGCACCAATGTTCTTACTGTCTTAACTCCAGAATCAGAAACATGAGTTGACTGCGTTGTTTGACTTTGAGAAGTTTGAATTGTCTTCATAACAACAGCATCAGAGGTTTCTCCTTGTAGAATCTTGTCACCACCATCATTTCCAGTATCATCATCATTATTTCTCAATACTAGATCAGGTGTACATTTTGTTTGACTTACCTTCTCCCCCTTTTTGACATCAGTATTTGACAATAAATTCAAAATTAAGGCAAGAGAGGTTTGAATGTCAGTTACCTTTGTATCAAGAGAATCAATCATGTTGTTGATTGAAGACTGTTCAGTAATGATTGACTTAACCTGGGATTCCACTACCCTGAGTTGAAGAGCAGTAGACACCTTTCTAAAGCTTTGAGAAATATCAGTCCTCACTTTGTCAGTAGAATCTTTGACAGAATCTATTTCATGTTTCAGGCTTTTGGATAAAAGAGTAGTAGCCTTCAAATGATTCTTCAAATCTTCATTCTGAATCAACTTAGCAGCATTATAAGCATGATCCAATGCATAGGGATAGCTAACAGATTCATCAGATCTATACCATTCATTTTCCCATTGATGCATTTTCAGCTGCTCAGCAGGATCAATCTCAGAAGGAACAGAAAAGTCTTGTCTGAAGTCCTTTCCAGTATTAGCCTTGTCATCCATGAATGTGCTTGATGAACCAAAGTTAGTTCCAAGACTAGATTTTAAAACTCTAGCAAGCTGATCCTTCTCTTCATTATTATCATCATCACTATCATCAGAATCATCACCATCAGTATCATGAGTAACATCAGGATCAGAAATAGCAATACCTTTCAGTTTATCCTGTGAATCTGTGATACGATGGTTCATTGGTCGTAATCTTAGTGGCTGTATAAGAATTGGCTCAGCATCAGGAGCACCACTATTATCAGGATGAACACCGTCAGGATTTGATAAGCTTGCATCAGTATATGTTACCAATGGTTCTTGTGTAGCATGAGGTTCTGAAACTGCTTCAATACTTTGAGTTGGAGGTTCTTGTGTGCTTCCCTCATTGACAGTGTCCTTGACCAATCTTTTACTAGAAGCTGTAGCTTTGCCTGCATCTTCACTTTGAGAAGATGGTTCTTGTGTGGCTGGAATGTTGATGTCTTCACTCTCCCTTTGAGAAAATGGTTCTTGTGGGACCATTCCAATACCTAAGCCTTCACCCAAACTTTGATTGAGTAGTTCTTGTGTGGCAGGATCTTCAGTCTGAGCTGCTGAATCACTTTGAGATTCGGGTTCTTGTGGGCTAGATCCTTTCAGCTTCTTTTGTCTCTTGAAAACTATCTCTGCTGCTTTCCTTTTCTTCTCCAAGGGATGTGAAAATCTAAGCTTTGAAGCAGTCTCAGCAACCTTCTCTCATGAAATTTCAACAATCTTTGCAGTTGAAGAGGCTTTTGCTGGAGAGTCTGAGATAGAGACAATTTTTGGTTGTGCATCAGGAATACCAACATCAGGATTTGCTAGAGCATCAGGAGTAGATGACTCATCAGGATTTGATGTCTGAATATCAGTATCCTTCATTTGCACCTTCAAAGGAATATGATACCTGCTTTTCGATAATGTCCTTTTCTTCTGTGGCTTTGATGAAGGTGCCACAGCTTCAGTAGCAGTATCAGCAACTTCCTTGATTATCTTAAATTTAGAGGAAATTGGCATGTCACCTTCAGAATCAGTTTCATCCCTTAATACCAATTTTCTCTTCACAGAAACAGCCTCAGTCACCTTCTCAGCTTTCTTCAGAACCAGGACCCCTTGTACACCCCCTTGTTTCTTCTTTGTAGTGAGTGGTGTAGAGGAAAAATCCTTTGAACCTGATTGTCTTCCAGACACATCAGTTCTAGCTGATTTCTTTGCTTTTACAACTAAAGTCTTTTGAGAGACAGTAGAGGTGGCTGTGAACTGTTTAGACTGTTTAGGTGGCATGCTGAGGTCAGGAACAAGGTGTGATTGGCCTTGCCCCATAGCATTAGAAAGTAATCCATAACAAGTAGGCATTTTCTGATGTAAGAAAAACCTAACCTCATCAGGAATAAAAGCATTACCAATAAAACCATTTGCCTTATCACTGTTGACTAAGGACTTAATATTATTCTCAGAGTTCATCATTCCAAGTTCATTCACCAACTTATTGAAAGTAGCTTCAGGCAGTGGCTTGGTGAATATATCAGCTAGTTGTTGATCAATAGGAACAAAGTGAAGTTCAATTGTTCCTTCCAGAACCTGTTCTCTTATGAAATGATATCTAATACTGATGTGTTTAGTAAGAGAATGTTGAACTGGATTTCCTGTCATTGCAATAGTACTTTGGTTATCACAATAAAAGGGATTTTTGAGTATGACAGGCCATAATCTAACAACTGATTTCTCATCCACATTATCTGAGCACAGCAACTTCCTGCAGCAATGTACTCAGCTTCTGCTGTTGAAGTAGAGATAGACTTTTGCTTTTTACTGAACCATGAAACTAGTCTACCACCCAAAAACTGACAGCTTCCTGAAGTACTTTTCCTGTCTATTTTGCATCCTGCAAAATCAGCATCTGAATAACCACACAAACCAAAATCTGATTCCCTTGCATACCAAAGACCAAGAGAAGGAGTGCCTTTGAGATATCTGAAAATTCTTTTAACTGTAATCAGATGAGGTTCCCTAGGTTTTGCTTGAAATCTTGCACACAGACAGGTTGCAAACATGATATCTGGTCTACTTGCAGTGAGATACAATAAAGAGCCAATCATTCCTCTGTAGTGAGTTACATCTACCTCAGTACCTTGATCAGGATCAAGTTTGGTAACTGTAGCTATGGGAGTACTTGCAGTAATTCAATCTTCCATGTTAAACCTTTTCAACAAATTCTTTGTGTATTTTGACTGATTGATAAAAATGCCATCATCAGTCTGTTTAACTTGAAGACCAAGAAAATAACTCATTTCTCCTATCATGCTCATTTGATATCTTGACTGCATAAGCTTAGAAAACTTTTCACACAACTTATTGTTTGTTGACCCAAAAATGACATCATCAACATAAATATGAACTAACAGCAAATCCTTACCATGATTCAAATAGAACAAAGTTTTGTCAATAGTACCTCTTTTGAAACCACTTTCCAGTAAGAATTGAGCTAAGGTTTCATACCATGCTCTTGGAGTTTGCTTTAGTCCATAAAGTGCCTTATCCAATCTATAAACATGATTTGGATATTTAGGATCAATGAAACCAGGAGGTTGTTCAACATATACTTCTTCCTCCAGTTCATCATTTAAAAAAGCACTTTTCACATCCATCTGGAAAACCTTGAATTTCTTATGAGCTGCATATGCCAGAAAGATTCTGATGGCCTCTAGTCTTGCAACAGGAGCAAAAGTTTCATCATAGTCAATTCCTTCTTGTTGAGAATACCCCTTTGCAACTAGTCTTGCTTTTTTTTTTTCTGATAATTACACCATTTGAATCAGTCTTATTTTTGAAAATCCATTTAGTACCAACAATAGATCTGTTCTTTGGTCTTGGTACCAGTTTCCAGACTTCATTTCTTTCAAATTCATTCAATTCTTCTTGCATTGCAGTAACCTAATCAGCATCTTTAAGTGCATCTTCAACTTTCTTTGGCTCCTCCTTTGACAGAAAGTTATTATATAAACATTCATTTTGAGTTGCACTTCTTGTCTGAACACCTGCATCAAGATCCCCAATTATCAAATCAGGAGAATGACTTGCAGTCCATTTCCTTGCTGGTGGTAAGTCATTCCTTGATGTAGATGCTCCCCCTGGAATGGTGTTATCTTGATTAGAAGAATTTGATTCATTAGAAGCTCCTCCTGAAATATTACTATCTCCTCCTGATGAACTATCAGGATTGTCACTTGAATCAGTATCTGAAGAATCTTGTCCTGATGATTGAATAGACTCTGAATTAGTAGCAGTTTGTTGTTGCTCCCCCTCAACATGTGAATCATCAGTAGCACCATTAGAAATTGATGTGTCATCAGGATTTGATGGATCATCAGGATTTGGTGACCCATCCGTATCTGATGAATTGACAGGATCTGATTCATTTCCTTTAGGTTCCTTGGTAGCTTCATTTTCAAAATTCAACCTATCATGTGAGTCTTCATTCAATCCAATTATCTTTTTATCATCAAAAGATACGTGTACCGACTCCATGACAGTTCTTGTTCTCAAGTTAAAAATTCTAAAGGCTCTTGATGCAGGATAGCCTATGAAAATTCCCTCATCAGCCTTTGTTTCAAACTTTCCTAGCTGTTCAGGATGAGTTCTGAGAACAAAACATTTACAGCCAAACACATGCAGATGCTTCAAATTTGGTTTCTTCTCCTTGAGAGATTGATAAGGAGTAACACCATGTCTGTTTATCAAGGTGAGATTTTGAGTATAGCATGCTGTGTTGACTGCTTCTGCCCAGAAATATGTAGGTAATTTAGCTTCTTCCAACATAGTTATGCCAGCTTCAATAAGAGTTCTATTTTTCCTTTCAACTACTCCATTTTGCTGAGGTGTGCCAGGAGCAGAGAATCGTTGAATAATTCCTTTGTATTTGCAGAATTCTTCCATTTTTGAATTCTTGAACTTAGTACCATTATCACTTCTCAGAATCTTGACTTTGTGCTTTGTGGTTGTCTCAATCATTCTTATATGATCCAACAGTATTTCAGGAGTTTCATCTTTTATGTGCAGAAAATACACCCAGGTGAATCTAGAATATTCATCAACAATTACAAGAGTGTACCTTTTCTTACTGATGGACATAATGTTGACTGGTCCAAATAGATCAAGATGCAGCATGTGATATGGTTCTTCAATAGAAGATTCTGATTTACTCTGGAATGATGGCCTTCTTTGTTTAGCCTTTTGACATGCATCACAGAGTCCATCGGGAGTATACAAAGCTTTAGGTAATCCTCTCACTAAATCTTTCTTAACCAACTCATTGATATTGCTGAAGTTGAGATGAGAAAGCTTCTTGTGCCAATTCCAACTTTCATCTACTGATGCTTTACTGATTAGACATGTAGGGGAGTCATTAGTATTTGAGAGAATGTTGGCTTCATATATGTTACCATGCCTGAAGCCAGTCAGTGCTATCTTTCCTGTTTCTTTGTTGACTACTTCACAATGTATAGAATAAAAGTTGACATGATAACCTATGTCAGTGATTTGACTAATACTCAACAAGTTGTGTTTTAGTCCCTTCACTAGAGCTACTTGTTCAATGATGACATTTCCAATTATTATATTGCCATATCCCAAAGTTTGTCCAATGTTGCCATTTCCATAAGACACAGTTGGGCCAGCTTTTTCCTCATATTCTGATAACAGGGCCTTGTTTCCAGTCATGTGCACAGAGCATCCACTATCCATGACTAACACATTTTTCCTTTTTCCCTGTAATCAGAATATAAACACACTAGTTAGAACATTCAGGAACCCATACTTGTTGGGTTCCTTTTCCATGCAATTTATTAATTTTAGCAGCAGAAGAATTTTTGACTTAAGCAGTCCTGACAAGATTTACTTCATCAGGATTTGCTTTGTCAGTATCAGTATTAACAAAATCATGCTTCACATTGACATTCTTAAGGCTACCAGAATTTGCACTATTTTTAAACTTAGGCAATGGATCATAAAAGTTATAGTACAAATCATGATATTCTACACAAGTATAAATAGAATGCCATATACTACCACAATGAAAACAGGACTTCTGTGGTTTATAGAATACTGATCTACTCCTTACATCAGAAATAGGAATTTCAGTACTTTTCTTTAAACTCTTTTTACAATCAATGGCAAGATGATTTGAGTTACCACAGGTAAAACAACATTTCCTAGGTGCATTTGGGATATATTTTTAACCATTCTCTTTATTAATCCCAATTTTACCATTCCTGTTTCTCTTAACAGTAGCTTCCTTCTTCTTATCTGTAACCTCACAGATTTTATCCTTTAGTTGTTTCTGAGACAGTAAACCTAGATTCTTAGTATCTTTACTTTTGACAGGTTTAGACTTAATAACTTTAACACTTTGATCAAAAGTAGATCCCTTTTCAAAAGTTGAATTGGAATCCTTACCAAAAACAAAATTAACAGGAGTAATCTTAGATTTGGTTTTGTCTATAACATGTCTATAGGTTTTTGGACTAACTGTCTCATCAACAACAATTTTCTCTTTCAATTTCTTATCTTCATCTGACTTATATCCAAGACATTCTTTCCAATTCTTAGAGGTATTAATCTCATGAAATTTTCTACCAGAATCTGTCCAGGTCCTGATTTTCTCATTAGCATATTCTAAATCCTTTTCTACTAAAGTACATTTGAGTTTCATCTCTAAATACATGTGTTTGGCATTATCACATTCTATCTGTACTTTTTGCATATGAGAAAATTCAGCTTCTAGATGCTCATTCCTTTTCCTAAGTTCAGACATCTCAGATAAGATTCTAGAATTCTCAGCAGTTTGAATTCTAAAGCTAATATGCAATGATTTTAGAAAACGTCTTAATTCAGAAGCATTATCAGTATCAAAATCAAAGACAGTATTTAATACCTTATCATCAGGAATAGCAGTGTCATCAGTATTGGCCATTAGAGCATAGTTGACCACCTCAGTATCAGATTCTGAGGAAGAGTCCATCCAATCCTTGCTTGATGTGATGAGTGCCTTTGTCTTCTTGCACTCAGAAGCAAAGTGACCCATACCATTACACTTGTAGCATCTAACATTTGACTTGTCAAATTTGCTACCCTTGCTTTCCTTTTTGATATGCTTGTCTTTGTCTGTATTGAAGGTCCTTTTATGGAAGTTGCCTTGTCTTCTAGCCTTCCTGAACTTCATCTTTTTGAAGCTTCTGACAATCATAGCAACCATCTCTTCCATGTCTGAATCAGAAGAGTCAACATCAGTATTGGCATCAGGATTGCCATCAGTATATGATGAAGAGTCATCAGGATCTGACTCAACTATTCTTGATTTTCTTCTAGAGACCTCCACATCTTTTCCTTTTGATTTAGCCTCTGCTTTCAAAACAATAGATTTTGCCTTGCTGCCTTTCTTATTCTTTCTCTGTTGAACCTCAAGATCATGGGTTCTTATCATTCCATATACTTCATCAAGAGACACAGTGTTGAGATCATACTGATGTCTAATGATCGAGGTCTGTGTATCCCATTCTTCAGGTAAAGCTCTTAGAAACTTGGTGTTGGAATCTTCAGTTTCATATTCCTTATCAACTAAAGATAAACTGTTCAGGAGTGTCAGAAATCTATCATATAAATCAGTCAGGCTCTCATCAGGTTTAGCATCGAATTGTTCATATTCTTGAATCAAAAGAGCCCTTCTGTTTTTCTTGACAGATGCAGATCCCTGACATTGAGTTTCCAAGGTATCCCAGATTTCTTTTGCAGACTTGCATGCAATCACTCTGTTGGACATGACAACATCAAGAATACTGTGCAGGATGTTCTTTATCTTTGGTTCCCTCAGTACATGAGCTTTTTCTTCTGGAGTCCATTCACTCTTTGCCTTGACCACATAGTGTTCAGGTACAGTTTCTGTTTGTTCTATAATCCTCGTAGGAATATATGGTACATCACGAATCCTGTCCAAGTAGTCAGGATCCATAGCCTCCAGGTACATTAGCATCTTTACCTTCCATGTTGGATATTCTGATTTCTTCAGAATGGGAATTTTCATACTTTCATACTTGGTTGTCGACATCTTAGATCGTATCTGATTAAATTTAAATCAGTCTGCTCTGATACCAATTGTTGCCCAGTAATAAACAATTGTAGAAGGGGGGTTGAATACGATTGTATAAGATTCTCGACTTATCAAAGTATATATCACAAATATGAAAGAATAATAACAGCTTTATTAATTTTGATATAAAACTGTTACAAAACTCTCTCAAGAAATTCTGACGTTCTTGAGAGCTGCTAGGTTACAAAGATACTCGTGTATGTGATCGTTATGTTCACCACATAAATTGAAACCTAAACTGTGTTTATATACTACACAGCTTCTCTATCAATTACATGATAAGTCCTAATCAATAACAAAGATTGAAACATATCCTAAATTGATAGCTGCATTCCTACAGACCAGGAACCGACAGAATAATCTTCCTTATTTAACTAGACTCCAAATATAACTCGAAGTAGGAATCCTGATCAGCTTCCAGTCCTGATGATCAATCCTGATCCCAGTCCTGATATTCATCCTGATCCTGACGATCATGCAATCGTGATGACTATGCATTTACTGATGACGTCAGCAATCCTGATCAGTTGAGTCTAGATCCTAACGATCATTGAATCCTGATCTAACAATTTCTGTAAATTCAATGTATGTAACTATGTAATAAGTTCTAATTATGACTTGGAAGAAGATCACAAGATCATGCCTCAAGACATTTGAAGACAAGATGAAGAATAAATATGTTACATTATTGAAGAATAAAATTTGTCTAAGTGATGATACGAGAAGTGTCAAAATGTACTGATTCGAGAAGTCATCCATTCGAGAAGTGCTAAATGTGAAGATTCGAGAAGTCAAGTATATTGGTTCGAGAAGTGAAGAAATGAACTGATTCGACATGTCTAAATTAGTGAAGTCAAAATACACTGATTCGAGATGTCATGATTCCAGAAGTCAATATACTGGTTCGAGAAGTGAAGATAGCCAATTCGAGAAGTGTAATTATACTGATTCGAGAAGTCAGTTTACACTGATTCGAGAAGTCAAGTTATCGAACCAAGCATCTCTGAGATATCGAATGGGGGACTTAGCAGAATTTCTGATCAACATCAGACAAAAGTTTTGGGAACAAGGAATCAAATCAAACCAAGGCATATACATTGGTCACCATCAGTTGCAGTATGCACATGGGAAGTCTACAAAGAAGCTTAGAGAGACAGTCAAAGGAAATAGCTAAAGATATGGATCTGACAATATGTAAAACAAATGAAGTTCACAAGATGCCAACTTTCACCAAAATAGAATATACAGAGTTTGGCAATCTTTTTGTCTATTACTAGTTTTGTAAAAGCAAGTTGTGTGTAATTTTATAAATACACAGATTCCTTATCTTTAGTTGTAAGTTTTTCAATTACATTCAAGTTGTATCTCTCCGAGAAAAACGTAGTTGAGAATTCAAGTTCGAATTCACAGTTTGTAGCTCCTTTCAATCTAGTACAACATTAGGTTAAAAGTGAACTTGTGTGTTGTTCTTATTCCGCATTATTTAGTATACAACAAACAAATTTAAAGCTACATTAAAAAGTAGAATCAAAACGAATATAATCAAAGAAACAACTGATAATATATTTAGCTATATTAAATGAGCTACATTACTGTAGTGTGGTTGCAAGGATTAAATGAGATAATGTAAAAGTCGTCAGAATACGAAGGTTTGCACTTTAATCAAATAGTTAAAAAATCGTGGGATAAAAATATATTTGGAGTCTTGAGATGATATAAATCCCATGACAAGGAATTTTAGTGGATTTAAAATGGAACCAACAAGTTTAAGTATTTAAGGACGACAATAGAAATCTCTACGCGACGAAATACTTTTATAGAAAAATTATCGAACTTGCATAAAAGATTAAGTGACAAGCATTGGATGATAAGTAAGCTAAGTAATAATACATGCAAGAACCATGCAAAAGGCATGCAAACTAACCACTTGGAAGCCAACCAAACTAAGTGCAACTAGTTAGAAACATCTTTCCTTAAATTAAGGAAAAAGATAGACCAAGTTCCTTAAAATCTTACTTTCCATGTACTTGCAAGAGACTTATCCACCAAGCTAGACTTAAATCAGATGATATACATTATTTTTACCATATCCTCCTCAATCCATAAAAAAGATACGTTCAAAATTTCATGGCAATCCAAGTAGTATAACATAGTCAAATCTTGGATCAAAGTTGAGGCAGAATAACAACTCCGAAAATACTAACTTGTGTTCTTGATTTCTTTTGGTGAGTTTGAGGATGATAAGCTTAGTTCAAGCAAGACCAAGGTTCTTTAAGCTATATCCAAGTGTTCTTGAGCCCAAGAAAGGTATAACCCTCATCCATCTTTTGATTTATGTTAAGTTATGAGCTAAGTTTCAAGATATGTTCAAGAACATGTTGTTTGAGGAGTTTGGAGTATAAATACTTAAATCTTGATGGTTGATTGTTGTGGATTGATGTTGGTGGTATGTTTACGAAGTTTAAGAACTAAGATTTAGTAAGGATGAGAGTCTTGGTGGTTTAGTGATTGTTAAATGGACTTAACAAGGTTAAACTTGAAGGTTATGACATGAATGAACATTATAGTGACCATTAGAACTAGAACTGTCTTGTAACACATTTTCGGACCAAAAAGATTTATATTCTCAAACACCACTGGTCATAAATTTCAAGATCTTGTTTTTTAGTTTGTAACCATATAAAGTAAATGTTGAGGAGATTGGTGGTTTAAAAGTTATGCTTGTTTTAGTGAAAGTGGTTCCAAACACAAAACTTCTACAAAACACCAAGTTGTGAACTAAATTTGGACCCATTAACAGTTAGAAAAAATTATGAAAATTTGAGGATAGAAAGTGTGGACATTAAGGAAGTTAACCCAAAAGGAATTATGCAAAAAGGTTAATATTTCGAATTTATAAAAATATTGTAACCGGAGTTGCACGACGACACCTTACCCTGCATAGCTACTGCCTTGTTCGGAGAAATTCGGAAAATGAGTCCTCTGTCCAGGGATAAAATTTTGTTGGATTATATTCTATATATCCTCTAGATCGTGCACGCGAAAACAATGTATCAATAGAGTTAACAGTTGATGAGTTATGAGCATCTTAGTGGAACTAGTGTGAATAGTAAAAGTCCGTAGTTGACTCGACTTTTAAAATGCACTTCACCTATTTAAACTCATGTTTCCCAAATAGAAATATTTTTGATAAATATTACAAACCCTAAACAAGCTCCTTGAAGTGGTTTCGTAATTAATTATCAAATTTTCAATTTATTAAAAGTGTTAGAGTGTGAGTTGCGGAATAGTGATTCTATGGGAAGTCAACTCTAGAGGTACTACCTTGACCATTCGTTTTGGCTAAGTAAAAAGGATAATATCGAATCGACTAAAACTCAAAAGTTGTTAAGGATTATTAAGAGAACATATTGGTGTAAAGAACGAGACTAGAAAGGACTAGTAAATGATAAAGAAGATCGTAAGTTAAGTGGACCCGAGAGAGTGAAAGTCGGGTAAAGTAGAGTTTACTTAGAATAAGTGAACTGTAAATCAAGTGACTAATTAAGATTATGTATTGTCTTGGTAAAGGTTCCAGGACTAAAAGAGAAACACCCACACCCAGTTAGAGCTCGGACATCAGGCAAGTTTACTAACCCTTACTCTATTGTTCAGAGTAGGTGTATTTTCAAACGTTAAGTTATTCAAATATGTGTATATGTTTTGCTCCAAGTATCATGACAAGTTTTCAAAACCCGAAGCTTAAGTTTTCGGCTATGATTTAAACTGTTGTTGTTGTTGCAATATGACTACTTTTAATGCATGAATTTTTTTATTTACTGCATCAGCTTTCAAATAACGAATGTTTGGTTTATATGCTATATGGGATATAGTATTAAGCCGGAGTATACAAGGCTCTAGGTGTAGAGCGTATTTTCGTATTTCAACTTAGACCGGGAGTCGGAGATATTTTATAAACACTGTCATGAAAACCCGGAGATTGCCGGAGACAGATTATTTTCAAATATCGATTTAAAATATTCCAATATTTATATGATTTGGATATTTTAAATATTATTGAATATTTATTTAATTAAATGAATATTATTTTGAATATTCATTTAAAAAGGATTTATTTAATTGTTTATTATTTAATAAATATTATTTAAATATTTATTAAATATTCCAAATTGTTTATTTACTTAATAAATATTATTTAAATATTTATTAAATGTTTTAAATGATTTAAAAATCATGAAACTTTATTTAGAAATTATTTAAGGCCTTTGTTAATTATTTACAATATTTTCTGGCCATCAGAAAAATTATTTAAAAATAGCAGGGGTTACCAAATATTATTTCCGAGTAATTAAAATATTCAAATGCGATTAAATATTTCCTAACTCATCAAAAATTGGGAATCCAGTTCAAAGAGTCGAGCAAATGGTTTTACTTCCTCTATTCCTTGAGAATACTCATATTTGGGGATGACTACCCTATCCAATCAAAGTATTTCAATCTCGATAATTTCAGAAAATTCCGATTAACTCCCAGGTCGTGATTTTAAAAAGTTCATGACATATTCACTGTCAGTTGACAAGAGTCAACCCACATATTGTTATTACTTCCTCAACATTTTCGGAAGTAAGTATGGTAATGAGTTTAAACCTATCAACGAGCTAGCATGACTGTAACACCCCCAGATCCGGGGTCAGGAATCTGGGTTGTCACGCTCCATCAATTATACAATACCTGCATTACTTACAACATTCTAATAATACAACTCCAAAGACCCCAATCACTTACGCGCACACACACAAGTTATAGCCTTGGAAATGAGCAACAAAAGTAACATTTGTTATTACAACTCAAATGTACTATCCAGGATCTCATCTATTATTTACAACCTCTACCTGAAGTTACAATAATAGACCTCACCATTCTATACAAGGTTTAATAATACAAACCTACTCGAAAACAATTCTTACTAATTCAGTCTGCAACTATTCTGCTCACACCGGTAGTATCCATCATGCTGAACTAACTCAAGGGTGGTCTGTCCATCCCCTTGCTCTCGTAACACGAGGTGAATCGGTAACGTTTTCTTCATGCTGAAAGTTTTAATAAAGCAAGAATGAGCTAATAGCGCTCAGCAAGAAATATATCCCAATTTAAATCTTTAAACCTTTAAGGTAAATAATCCATATAGGATCCATGTTTAAAAACTACTAGGGTTTGACCCCAAAATAGTATACCGCTCAAAATACTGTATGACCTATAATCATACTCAATACTTTTCGTAAATCATTTAGAAATCCTTGGTATCGATATAATGAACCAAGACTCAAAACATATCTTTTTAAAATAGATATTAATATTGGAATCAAGGCTTAGAGCCTATCCATTGTTTCAAAACACTTTAGAAAGACCTTAACAAACGTCTCAAAAACACAAAAAAAAAAAGGGAATTACACATTTCTTTTTCGATGAATTGATCAAAGTTTGACTCATAAAATCTATCTGTCTAAGCATCAACTTTGATTGAATTATCAAGAAGCCCTAATTGTTCAACTAACAGATTGGTGAGCTTTTTGAGCTACACAGTAACTGTTTCATCTATTTTGCATGAACTCAAAGAAGAAACATCAGAAGAAAACTTGAAGAAATTTGAAAGAATTTGACAATCCAATCAAGTTAAGTATTTGAAGCTTCTGATAATCTTTGTGAGGATGTTGTAACAATTAACGGGAAAGCTGGTGATCTTGGACTTTGAGAGAATAAACCTTCAATGGAGAAGGCTCTTAAAAGTTCTTCACTGATAAAGGGAAGGTAATCATCTAATCTTTATCAGACTCTCACTTGCTAAAATCTAAATCATATCTCTTTGCCTTTCTAAAAACTGAGATGAGAACTGATTGGAATGACCCCCAAGTTCTCTACCCTATCAGTTACACCCTAAATGTAATCAACAATTCCTAGCTCCCTCTACAGTTTCTCAACAAACTGTGGTTGCAAAATCTAACAAATCTCAACCAGTGGGGAGTGATAAAGGAGTTAAGTGAGGGTGAGGGCAGTGGTGAACATCAAGAAACCACTAGAAGAAATGTGAGGGTGAGATTACCAGCCAAACCACCTTATGTCTTCTCAAAAAGACATTTTGGTTAAAAATGGATTAGCTCTTTTCTGATTGTAATCTCTCAAAAGATTATGATCATTGAAAAATGATCTTATCCAGGAGCACTAATGAGGGTTTGGGACACTGTGTACACAATGTGACCTATTGCCACTTCTATTTCTTGAAGTAGGAAGGAAGGTTATGCACATGCATAAGGGGAGCACACACTATTCTTAAATTCAGTTTGATGCATCTTCTTCAAATGTGAGGATGCAGTCCCCATTCCATTTCACCTCATTAAGTGATAACTGCAACATTCAACTCATCAGTACTTAATTCTCCATTTTCTAAACTCTTGGAGAAGCTCCATTCACCTAGTGATCATTCTCTTTTAGAGAATTCGTTGGATCACTAGTCTCTTTTTGATGATCTTGATGTAAGCACTATGCACTTAAATGTCACATTCAATCTTCACAGAACTTACATCAATTTCTACTTCACAAGCTAATTCTTCAATATCCTCTACGGATATCCTTCATCTGTAGACAGGTGTCTCTCAATCTACGGATAAGCCTAACCAGCAATTATCCGTAGACAAACAATATTGACTTCCCTGATTCTTTCTTGAAAAATCATTCGGCTCATACAAACTGAGTATCAAGGAATTCAATATAGTTGAGACATCTATAGGATTGAGGGAAGGGAGCGAGTGGAGAGGCTGGCTTGAGACCAGGCAAAAGGAGAGGGAGAAAATAAGAGGCATGCTATTTCTTCCAGCATGGAAAAATGAGAGTTTTTGAGTACCCCTTTAGTAAGGGAAGGTGAGTTGTGTGAAGTGAGCCAGGATGAGATCCTGATGCAAGAATAGAGAGATTCCTGATAGAAATCTTTCGATTCATGAAGTGTTGGATTCCTATACCCAAATATCTTATTCAATAACTTATTTAATACCTCTTCTATCGTACTTGCTGATAACAAAAAAGGGGAGAATATAGAGAAGGTAGGTTGTTCTCAGGGGGAGTTAGAAGGAGATCTCAGACTTCAGAATTTATCTATCCTTGGTTACAATCTATTGGAACCCCTTAGAAGAAGGTATAGACTAAGTTACATAAAAGTATATGGAATCTGACAGCTTCAAGTTTTTATTTTTCTTTTTGCAGCATCATCAAATTTTGTCCAGTATTAATCTCTATCTGAAGATCACTGAGAACTTTGAAGGGTTTTGTTATCATCAACTTAAGGATTTATGCCAGTTCTAACAGTCATAAATAGGGGGAGATTTTTAGGGTTGATACGTTTGGAATGATGATAACAAAATACTCAAGACAAGAATTTGATCATGATATCGAAGCTGATAGTCAGAAAGCTAAATCACAGCAGATGATAATCAGGAAGCTAACTAGAAGGCACTTTATCTATCCAAGGACTAAAAGCCACATCAAATGTATGGAAGATATTCTGTCATCAAGTTAGGAAGCAATTCAATAGCAAGCCAACAAACGTCTAATCAAGCAACAAGTGTTTCAGTGGTAAATCTGCAAAAACAACTCAGTAATGGTGAGTCAATAAGGATGACAAGATGTTTTATCTAAGGATGAAGCTAAATATATCTGTTCTACGGATAAAGCTATGGAAATCTTATCTCATCTACGGATAAAAGCTGAAAACATCATATGTCATCAACGGATAGAAGCTGAGGACATCTTATCTCATCAACGGATAAAAGTTGAGAACATCTTATCTCATCTACGGATAAAAGCCGAGGATATCATATCCATCTACGGATAAAAGCTGAAGAAAGTTGATCTACAGATACAGCTAAAGATGTCATGTTCTATCTATGGATGCAGCTAAGGATGTCATGGTCTATCTATGGATGCAGCCAAGGATGTCATGTCTTATCTATGGATACAGCTTAGGATATTACTTCTACTGATATTCTGAGATTACTATTCTACGGATAAATGAAGTAGAATAGTAGTCTACGAATAAGGAATTAATACGCCTACTAATATTCATCTCATTCAACATGAAAAGCAAATCTATGTAAAGAAATCTTTTGGAATCTTCTTTATTTAACAGGTTGAATAGAGGACAGTCTCAGAGATCACCATTACACACCCATGACTAAAAGATGGTGGATAACGACGTAAAAGATGTATGGAATATGGAGTCAAACTATAAATATTCGAAGGCTCAAATTCCTACAAATGAAATGTGAAGTCATCCATTATCTTCTATGTCTCGAAGGATAAATAAGAGTTACAGCAGCTACCTAGAAGTTTATCTTCTAACTGGACACAGAGGAAAAGCTTGACAAGCATGAAGAGAGAAGCACATTCACTCAGAAAGCACCATTTGGGACTATACAAGTTTATCTGTGATGCTAACCAAGACATTTCCCGAATATGATAGTTTCTGAGTCGAGCATGTGAACAAGCAGAACCAAAAATGTAATATTTTATTATGTTGTAGGTTTTGTTTGTAACATATAGTTGATGTATATAAGACTGTATGTAGTAGCGTAGAAAAATGTGAAGAGAGCACCAAGCTGAATGTAAAACACTTAGGCTCTCTTTCATCATCTGTGTAAGCAGCTGGAGTTTGTTGAAAAACAAAACCAGAGAATTCTTCAATATACACATCAGGTGGGCTTTGTCCGAGAAACCCACCTGAAAAGTTTAAAAGTTTGTTTGTCCCCTGCATTTCTTTTTAACTCGAAAAATTCATTTATGTTCATGGCTTGACTGAATCTTAGTTAATTTGCAAACCCATATGTTCATACTGTAAAAGGTTTGAAAAAGTTTTGTAAAATTAACTAGATTGTATTCAACCCCCCCCCCCCCTTCTACAATCTAGGTTGCATTGTTCTGGGAATAACAGTTTGAAGATTTTATATTATAAATATTGTATACAATAGTATTTGTGGAGTTTCTTCGAAATGTATTATAATTTATTTATCCATTTTAGAAAAAAATAATTTTACCTTTTTGAGGTTCTTCTTTGAAGAATATAAAATTTTAAGTTCTTATATTATATTATTATTTTAATTTTTAAAGAAATTATATTTGTAAGACCCCAAACATTTATCTTTTTTGTAATATTTTTTTGTGATTCTTTAGGTTGTTTTATATTTTTTTTGGCACACCATTTAAAATCTTATAATGAATACGATTAGGTGTTCTTTTGAAGGATTTTGCGCTATTTGGTTAATAATCTTAAATACTATAATTTGAAGAATCTTAAATAATTTTTTTTTAATATGATAATAAATACCTTAAGGTACAATTTGAAGAATTATAAAATTTAACTAAACACTTTGGAGAATCTTTGATTCAGAAAATATTATTATCGGGAACTTTTCAAAAAATCTCAAAATTATAATGAATAATATCAAGAACATCCAAAGTATCTAAAAGAATCTTTAAGTTTTAAGATATACAACAATTTTTTTAAAGAACATACTGAACTGAACATGTTAAAAACAATTAATACCAGAATGAATTTTGATCAAATAGTTGGAGTGCAACCAATTACAATTAGTACACCAACTACAGTTGACACATTAGCACTTGAGGGAAAAATATCATAATCATCTAATAAAAGTTATTAATATAATTTTAAAGCAAACTCGTCCAAATATAAAATGTTACTTTATCTTATTTTTAGAATGCAATCCAAATTTTAGGAGTGTATCCAAAGAATATCTATTAAAACACATCAAGAAAAATACCTACAAAATAACAAATTTATCAAATATTTCACTGGGATACATTATCAAACACTTCATCAACAAATTTTAAACCATTACATGCATCACAATCTTAAAAGAAACTTGCATCTACAACCCACATATTAAACCATTAACAATAATTTTGGTAAAATATGTGTATAACATATATAAACGAACAATTATTTGGAGTATATTAAATCACGAGAATGAAAGTGACGTGACAAGAGGAGTCGACAGATAAAACTTTCATTTTTTACTATTTAAATGACATTCTATGTAATCAACTAACAACTCTTGGATAAGGGTATAAAATCTCTGCATATGGTTTCATGATTTATTTTATATATATATGCACACTTTTCTTTCAAAGTAACATGACATTATGTACTTGATTATAAATAATTTGATCTTTAGTTTGTTAACAAGCAGTATATGTAAAGCATAATGTTAACGTAATATCTAATAGAGGTAATGTTAACTCAACACAAGAACAAGATAAAGAATAATATTAACTTGTCAATTGGGAACGGAAAGAAAATATAATGATCAAGATCAGGGTTACTCGCTTGTGAACCAGACCAGTACACTAAGTGTCATCTCAACGGAAAAGGATCATTGTCTTTGTTTAGAGAATTGATCAAATTAATTTACAGGGGTAGAAGCCAGGGACTTTGTTAGGTCCCGATAAGTTTGTAGAAGGGGGGTTGAATACAAATTATACCGTTTTATCGAATTTGTTCGTTTTAGAATAAAACAATTTAAGAACAAATTATGGCGGAATTAAATGAAACAAAATTCAAGCTAAATATAACCTATATTAAACTTGAAAGGTGTTACAAATATGGTGCTGAATACAAGATTGAATCTCAAACTAATTAAAACAAATCTAGAATAAATTCGACATGAATTTATCTATTTTTGTAATAAAAAGATATAACAATAAATGATAATTTGAGATACGTTCTAGGGATAAAAATCATCTAGATAGTTAAAGCAGTACAAGTGAATGAATTTTAGTGGTTTAGATTTAACACTATGAATTTTAGAATTAATTCACAGAAGAAAAATGTCCACGACAATAGTTTTTTGTTCTTGACAGAAGGTTTAGTTTTGATGTAATGTTCTTGATTAATTTCTTCTGTGCCTTGATCTTTTCTTTTGTACTAATCCACTTGACAAAACACTTCTGCACGTGCATTGCTTTTTCACTTGGAATGATTATCAAAATAGTCATGAAAGACTATTAAAATAGCCTGGAATGACTATCGGAATTTAAGAGAATTAATTTAGAATAATCTAAAATGTACTGGGATGACTACCGGGATGACTATCCCTAGATAGTCATTCCAGTTCATTTTTATTCAAAATGACTTGGAATGACTACCGGGATAACTATCCTGGATAGTCATTCCAGTTCATTTTATTTAATGAATTCTAATTTAATTCTAATTCTAATTTAAATTAATTCTAATAATTAATTTATTTAATAAATTAAATCTGATGAATTAATTTATTTGTTAAATTAATTCAGAAGAATTAATTTAATAAATAAATTAATAACTAATTTAAAAGAGAACTTAAATTCTAAAAAGATAGCATAACCAATCCTTGAACCACTTGAACTTGATGAAGAATATTCACTGGAATGTAGTGGACACTTGATGCACTATCCGGTTCATAAGTGACTAACTGAAATGTCTGTTTTTCATCGTGACTTTAAGCTGTGGTCCATTAACTGCTTTTAACTGTTGTTCAACCTTTGTAACCTGTACATTTGCTGTCACACATCTGAAATCTCTATCACTTTAATAAATCCACTTCTTTGAATACTTCACTGAGGCTTGATCAAATTAATGAACTTCTTTCAATGTAGTATTTCTTCAAGTCTATAGGTCATAAGCGTGTGCTTTGTCTAAATATTGTCCCTATATTTTAGTTATTTTGTATTGATTTGGATTTTTATTTAATAAATTATAATGTTTTATTGTAGATATCAAGGAGTTTTAATAAAGGAAGGCTTGGAGCTTAAATGGCAAGAGTTGGAGATTAATTTGATTAAAATTCGGATTTTATGACCCACTTGCGCAGTTCACACTGTTTGGGCCATAACAGGAGTTCTAGAAGTCCGATTCAGAAGATTAAACAGTCCACAGAAAGCTTATGAGAAAGGCTTTAATTTAGAAATGGCATTGATATTAAAATAAATCCGAGTCGGTCCAGAAACAGAGCCTAACAGTCAGCTACGAATTTCTGTTATTGGAATTCAATTCTGTTTGGGAAAATCTCCTTGTATTTTGTATTAAATAATTAAAAACACTTTTATTAAATATTATTAGATATAGATCAGACCTAATATACAGAGAAAAAAGAGAGATACAACAAAAGCAAGAGAGAAGAAGCCGCACAAGGGAGGAGGAGAAGCCATCAACGAAGAAGGATTCAACCATTGAAGACATTCAATTGGCTTTGTTTTTTCTTATCTTTTTATATCTCTTCTTATGAACATGTGTTGGTTATATTGGGATTGTTTTGAGATCTATATTATGAACTAATTGTATAAAGTTGGGATTTTTATGGAACCCTAGCATGAGATTATTGGTGTTTTGTTAAAGAGTACTGTATGCGGTTCTACGGTTTATTCATTCAAGTGGTTTTCATGCTAATACTTGCTATTGTCTGATCAAATTTAGTGGGTTAATGAGTTAATTATAATATCGAGAGAGTTATAATTAATTGACATAAAATTTGAATGATGCATGCTTATATCTTTTGATTATAAGATTGTTACGGTATAGACATATATTGTGACCATGCATAGCTTTGTGAATTGATGCTTAATTGTATTCTGAGGAGTAAATTGGCATAGACATATGTTAGTTTACTTGGTAGGAATTATACTATAGTGATTTCGAGAGAAACCTATGACCATTGAATTCTAGCTAGTGAATTGTGGATTTGATATAGTGTTACGCGACTCTTTTACCGATTTTCATGTGTTAGGGGGAAGTAATTATCCTGACTTATCTTATCATATTTGAAAACTCTCTTTGCTAGTATAATTTAGTTGGTTAATTTAGTTGTTATTATTAATTTAGTTATAAAACCATCAATCAACTTTTGTGTTCGATAACCGAATTGTTTGATATTACTTGCGATTAATACAAATATACAGTCCTTGAGGAACGAAATCTGGTATTCACTACTATATTACTTGTTTGCGATTGTGTACACTTGCACATCTGTATTTTACGCAACAGTAGGATAACTTTAATTTTTATTCTTTTGACTGATATGATCTTATGAGATTCCTGTGATACTGTGACAATTGAATTAATACTTACTTAATACAAACTTGTTTAAGTTGAGTTGAATCCTCAATGTTAACAAATAGGCCTAAACATATGCCTTTCAATCTCCCCCTATTTGTTTGTTAGAGAATAACAATCAAATACCTAGAGGATAACTCAACTAAATAAACAAGTAAAAATAAGACTTTAAAAGCAAAGTAAATAATAAAACAAAGTTCTGGATTTCATTAAACATTTTCCAGATTCAAACATTAAAGATAAATACAAGATATATGTTCCTCTAGACTGAACATGTGTATACATTGATCCTATCTTGATTTACCTAAGCTCTATACATATAACATTTACAAAACAGAGCTAGTGATCACAATTCTTGATCACTCATTTCACCTTCCTCCATAGCATCTAGCAAGTCTTTATCTAGGACACGGTCACTTTCAGTTGTGAGATTTGTTGGTCTGACTGGCAAAATTGTGACTTTCTTCAATCTATTCTTCAACTGATACCTTTTGATGTTGGCAATACAATAGTTGTTAGATCAGGATTCAATGATCGTCAGGATCTAGACTCAACTGATCAGGGTTGTCGACGTCATCAGTAATGCATAGTCATCAGGATTGCATTATCGTCAGGATCAGGATGAAAATCAGGACTAGGATTAGGATTGATCATCAGGACTGGAAGCTGATCAGGATTCCTACTTCGAGTTATATTTGGAGTCTAGTTAAATAAGGAAGATTATTCTGTCGGTTCCTGGTCAGTAGGAATGCAGCTATCAATTTAGGATATGTTTCAATCTTTGTTATTGATTAGGACTTATCATGTAATTGATAGAGAAGCTGTGTAGTATATAAACACAGTTTAGGTTTCGATTTATGTGGTGAACATAAGAGATCACATACACGAGTATTTTTGTAACCTAGAAGCTCTCAAGAACATCAGAATTTCTTGAGAGAGTTTTGTAACAGTTTTATATCAGAATTAATAAAGCTGTTATTATTCTTTCATATTTGTGATATATACTTTGATAAGTCGAGAATCTTATACAATTGTATTCAACCCCCCTTCTACAATTGTTTATTACTGGGAAACAATTGGTATCAGAGCAAACTGATTTATTTTTAAATCAGATACGATCTAAGATGTCGACAACCAAGTATGAAAGTATGAAAATTCTCATTCTGAAAAATCAGAATATCCAACATGGAAGGTAAAGATGTTGATGTACCTGGAGGCTATGGATCCTGACTACTTGGACATGATTTGTGATGGACCATATATTCCTACTAGGATTATAGAACGAACAGAAACTGTACCTGAACACTATGTGGTCAAAGCAAAGAGTGAATGGACTCCAGAAGAAAAAGCTCATGTATTGAGGGAACCAAAGATAAAGAACATCCTGCACATTAGTCTTGATGTTGTCATGTCCAACAGAGTGATTGCATGCAAATCTGCAAAAGAAATCTGGGATACCTTGGAAACTCAATGCCAGGGATCTGCATCTGTCAAGAAAAACAGAAGGGCTCTTTTGATTCAAGAATATGAACAATTCGATGCCAAACCTGATGAGAGCTTGACTGATTTATATGATAGATTTCTGACACTCCTGAACAGTTTATCTTTAGTTGACAAGGAATATGAAACTGAAGATTCGAACACCAAGTTTCTAAGAGCTTTACCTGAAGAATGTGATACACAGACCTCGATCATTAGACATCAGTATGATCTCAACACTGTGTCTCTTGATGAAGTATATAGAATGCTAAGAACCCATGATCTTGAGGTTCAACAGAGAAAGAATAAGAAGAGCAGCAATGCGAAGACCATTGCCTTGAATGTAGAGGCTAAATCAAAAGGAAAAACAATGAAGGTCTCTAGAAGGAAATCAAGAATAGATGAGTCAGATCCTGATGACTCTTCATCAGATACTGATGGCAATCCTGATGCCAATACTGATGATGACTCTTCTGATTCAGACATGGAAGAGATGGTTGCTATGATTGTCAGAAGCTTCAAAAAGATGAAGTTCGGGAAGGCTAGAAGACAAGGCAACTTCCAGAAAAGGACCTTCAATACAGACAAAGACAAGCATATCAAAAAGGAAAGCAAGGGTAGCAAATTTGACAAGTCAAAGGTTATATGCTACAAGTGTAATGGTATGGGTCACTTTGCTTCTGAGTGCAAGAAGACAAAGGCACTCATCACATCAAGCAAGGATTGGATGGACTCTTCCTCAGAATCTGATACTGAGGTGGTCAACTATGCTCTAATGGCCAATACTGATGATACTGCTATTCCTGATGATAAGGTATTAAATACTGTTTTTGATTTTGATACTGATAATGCTTATGAGTTAAGACGTTTTCTAAAATCATTGCATATTAGCTTTAGAAGTCAAACTGCTGAGAATTCTAGAATCTTATCTGAGATGTCTGAACTTAGGAAAAGGAATGAGCATCTAGAAGCTGAATTTTCTCATATGCAAAAAGTACAGATAGAATGTGATAATGCCAAACACATGTATTTAGAGATGAAACTCAAATGTACTTTACTAGAAAAGGATTTAGAATATGCTAATGAGAAAATCAGGACCTGGACAGATTCTGGTAGAAAATTTCATGAGATTAATACCTCTAAGAATTGGAAAGAATTTCTAGGATATAAGTCAGATGAAGATAAGAAATTGAAAAAGAAAATTGTTGTTGATGAGATAGTTAGTCCAAAAACCTATAGACATGTTATAGACAAAACCAAATCTAAGATTACTCCTGTTAATTTTGTTTTTGGTAAGGATTCCAATTCAACTTTTGAAAAGGGATCTACTTCTGATCAAAGTGTTAAAGTTATTAAGTCTAAACCTGTCAAAAGTAAAGATACTAAGAATCTAGGTTTACTGTCTCAGAAACAACTCAAGGATAAAATCTGTGAGGTTACAGATAAGAAGAAGGAAGCTACTGTTAAGAGAAACAGGAATGGTAAAATTGGGATTAATAAAGAGAATGGTTATAAATATATCCCAAATGCACCTAGGAAATGTTGTTTTACCTGTGGTAACTCTAATCATCTTGCCATTGATTGTAAAAAGAGTTTAAAGAAAAGTACTGAAATTCCTATTTCTGATCTCAGGAGTAGATCAGTATTTTATAAACCACAGAAGTCCTGTTTTCATTGTGGTAGTATATGGCATTCTATTTATACTTGTGTAGAATATCATGATTTGTACTATAACTTTTATGATCCATTGCCTAAGTTTGATAAAAATAGTGCAAATTCTGGTAGCATTAAGAATGTCAAGTTGAAGCATGCTTTTGTTAATACTGATACTGACAAAGCAAATCCTGGTGAATTAAATCTTGTCAGGACTGCTAAAGTCATAAAGTCTTCTGCTGCTAAAATTAATAAATTGCATGAAAAAGGAACCCAACAAGTATGGGTTCCTAAATGTTCTAACTAGTGTGTTTCTATTCCGATTGCAGGGAAAAAGGAAAAAATGTGTTAGTCATGGAAAGTGGATGCTCTGTGCACATGACTTGAAACAAGACCCTGTTATCAGAATATGAAGAAAAAGCTGGCCCAACTGTGTCTTATGGAGATTGCAACATTGGACAAACTTTGGGATATGGCAATATAATAATTGGAAATGTCATCATTGAAAAAGTAACTCTAGTGAAGGGACAAAAACATAACTTGTTGAGTATTAGTCAAATCACTGACAGAGGTTATCATGTCAACTTCTATTCCACACATTGTGAAGTAGTCAGCAAAGAAACAGGAAAGATAACACTGACTGGCTACAGGCATGGTAACATATATGAAGCCAACATTCTCTCAAATACTGATGACTCCCCTACATGTCTAATCAGTAAAGCATCAGTAGATGAAAGTTGGAATTGGCACAAGAAGCTTTCTCATCTCAACTTCAGCAATATCAATGAGTTGGTTAAGAAGGATTTAGTGAGAGGATTACCTAACGTTTTGTATACTCCTGATGGACTCTGTGATGCTTGTCAAAAGGCTAAACAAAGAAGGACATCATTCCAGAGTAAATCAGAATCCTCTATTGAAGAACCATATCACATGCTGCATCTTGATCTATTTGGACCAGTCAACATTATGACCATCAGTAAGAAAAGGTACACTCTTGTAATTGTTGATGAATATTCTAGATTCACCTGGGTGTATTTTCTGCACATAAAAGATAAAACTCCTGAAATACTTTTGGATCATATAAGAATGATTGAGACAGCCACAAAGCACAAAGTCAAGATTCTGAGAAGTGATAATGGTACTAAGTTCAAGAATTCAAAAATGGAAGAATTCTGCAAATACAAAGGAATTATTCAACAATTCTCTGCTCCTGGCACACCTCAGCAAAATGGAGTGGTTGAAAGGAAAAATAGAACTCTTATTGAAGCTGGCAGAACTATGTTGGAAGAAGCTAAGTTACCAACATATTTCTGGGCAGAAGCAGTCAACACAGCATGCTATACTCAGAATCTCACATTGATAAACAGGCATGGTGTTACTCCTTATCAATCTCTCAAGGAAAAGAAACCAAGTTTGAAGCATCTGCATGTGTTTGGCTGTAAATGTTTTGTTCTCAGAACTCATTCTGAACAGCTAGGGAAATTTGAAACAAAGGCTGATGAGGGAATTTTCATAGGTTATCCTGCATCAAGAGCCTTTAGAGTTTTTAATTTGAGAACAAGGACTGTCATGGAATCTATACATGTATCTTTTGATGATAAGAAGATAATAGGCCTGAATGAAGATTCACATGATATATTGGTTTTTGAAAATGAAGCTACCAAGGAACCTAAAGGAAATGAATCAGATCCTGTCAATTCATCAGATACTGATGGGTCACCATATCCTGATGATCCATCAAATCCCGATGACACATCAATTACTAATGGTGCTACTGATGATTCATATGTTGAGGGGGAGCAACAACAGACTATTATTGATACTACTCAATCATCAGGACAAAATTCTTCAGATACTGATTCAAGTGATAATCCTGATAATACATCAGGAGGAAATAACAATATTTCAGGGGGAGCTTCTAATGAATCAAATTCTTCTAATCAAGATAACACCAATTCAGGGGGAGCATCTACATCAAGGAATGACTTACCATCAGCAAGGAAATGGACTGCAAGTCATTCTCCTGATTTGATAATTGGGGATCCTGATGCAGGTGTTTAGACAAGAAGTGCAACTCAAAATGAATGTTTATATAATAACTTTCTGTCAAAGGAGGAGCCAAAGAAAGTTGAAGATGCACTTAAAGATGCTGGTTGGGTTACTGCAATGCAAGAAGAATTGAATGAATTTGAAAGGAATGAGGTCTGGAAACTGGTACCAAGACCAAAGAACAGATCTATTGTTGGTACTAAATGGATTTTCAAAAATAAGACTGATTCAGATGGTGTAATTATCAGAAACAAAGCAAGATTAGTTGCAAAGGGGTATTCTCAACAAGAAGGAATTGACTATGATGAAACTTTTGCTCCTGTTGCAAGACTAGAGGCCATCAGGATCTTTCTGTCATATGCAGCTCATAAGAAATTCAAGGTTTTCCAGATGGATGTGAAAAGTGCTTTCTTAAATGGTGAACTGGAGGAAGAAGTATATGTTGAACAACCTCCTGGTTTCATTGATCCTAAATATCCAAATCATGTTTATAGATTGGATAAGGCACTTTATGGACTAAAGCAAGCTCCAAGAGCATGGTATGAAACCTTAGCTCAATTCTTACTGGAAAGTGGTTTCAAAAGAGGTACTATTGACAAAACTTTGTTCTATTTGAATCATGGTAAGAATTTGCTATTAGTTCAAATTTATGTTGATGATGTCATCTTTGGGTCAACAAACAATAAGCTGTGTGAAAAGTTTTCTAAGCTTATGCAGTCAAGATATCAAATGAGCATGATGGGAGAAATGAGTCATTTTCTTGGTCTTCAAGTTAAACAGACTGAGGATGGCATTTTCATCAATCAGTCAAAATACACAAAGAATTTGCTGAAAAGGTTTAACATGGAAGATTGTGCTACTGCAAGTACTCCCATTGCTACAACTACCAAACTTGATCCTGATCAAGGTGCTGAGGTAGATGTAACTCAATACAGAGGAATGATTGGCTCTTTATTGTATCTCACTGCAAGTAGACCAGATATCATGTTTGCAACCTATCTGTGTGCAAGATTTCAAGAAAAACCTAGGGAACCTCATCTGATTGCAGTTAAAAGAATTTTCAGATATCTCAAAGGCACTCCTTCTCTTGGTCTTTGGTATGCAAGGGAATCAGATTTTGGTTTGTGTGGTTATTCAGATGCTGATTTTGCAGGATGCAAAATAGACATGAAAAGTACTTCAGGAAGCTGTTAGTTTTTGGGTGGTAGACTAGTTTCATGGTTCAGTAAGAAGCAAAAGTCTATCTCTACTTCAACAGCAGAAGCTGAGTACATTGCTGCAGGAAGTTGTTGTGCTCAGATAATGTGGATGAGAAATCAGTTGTTAGATTATGGCCTGTCATACTCAAAAATCCCTATTTATTGTGATAACCAAAGTGCTATTGCAATGACAGGAAATCCAGTTCAACATTCTCTTACTAAACACATCAGTATTAGATATCATTTCATAAGAGAACAGGTTCTGCAAGGAACAATTGAACTTCACTTTGTTCCTATTGATCAACAACTAGCTGATATATTCACCAAGCCAATACCTGAAGCTACTTTCAATAAGTTGGTGAATGAACTTGGAATGATGAATTTTGAGAATTTCTGAGAAAAGCTACAGAGAAGGAATCCTGATGACTGTCAAATCCTGATGGTCATTCAGAAATGTATGTAATTTTGATCAAATCCTGATAGGACTCTATCCTGACAGGAAGTCAACTGGTCAATCCTAATGTACAGGTCAGTATTTCATTGCTTAATTTGTGCCTGATTTTTCGTCAGTATCTGATGAGAATCGTTTGAGTTTTGGTTGGACAACTATATGCGTGCGTGTGTCACACTAATAGATATATACATATAGATACACATAAAAGGTGGTGCAGTTATGTTTAATTAAGCACGTAATTTGTCCACTAATCATTTTTGCACAAATCATAATTTGCCATCTGTCATTGAGAGTAATATTTTGTTTTAACAAAATACATTTGATTTGCTAAATTTCTGATTACTCTCTCTTCATCAGTTTTTCATCTTCTTTCTCTCTCTGTGCTCAAGAACCCTATTTTCTAAATCTCAATTCTCAAGCTTTCTATATTGTTTAAATGGCGTCTTCATCATTCATTAACAAACAGACTGTGGTTAGTGGTGTTACTTTTGCCACTAATAATTTTGTAGCTATTTTGAATCATCAGGATTTGCCTTCTGAGTTTCACATTATCCAAGATTTTCTAGCTTCAAGCCCATTGAAGTTTGCTTTAACGGAACCTGCAAGTGTTTCTTTTAAGTCAATCATGCAGGTTTGGAACTCGGTTACTTTTGACAAAGGGAATTCTGACTCAATCCTGATGAGTTTTGAATATGATGGGGTTACTCACTATGTGACTCCTGCAATTGTGGAGGAAGCATTACATTTGCCTGTCCTTGGTGATATTGTTCCTAATAATGTTTCAGACTCGACTCTTTTTGAGTTTGTTACAAAATTAGGTTACAATGGGGAAGTAAAGAGGTATGGAAATCTCTTTAGGACAAAGCTGAAGAAGGAATGGAATTTCTTCTTTGATACGATCAGTCGATGTTTCCTGAACAAGACATCAAATTTTGATGCTCTTCCATCAGGATCTCTCAAAATTGGGTATTCTCTTATCCATTCTACAGTGTTTGATTATGGGTCTTTTATCTTAAAAGCTTTAAGTGATAGGAAATCAGATAAGTTAGGTTCTGTCTGTTTTCTTAGATTTTTATAGTTGATATTTAATCACTTATGTCCTAATGTTGTTTTTGAGGATGATGTAGTTCTACCTATCTGTAGAATTACTGAGAATAATATTAAGTCCTTAGTCAACAGTGATAAGGAAAATGGTTTTATTGGCAATGCTTTTATTCCTGATGAGGTTAGGTTTTTCTTACATCAGAAAATGCCTACTTATCATGGATTACTTTCTAATGGTATGGGGCAAGGCCAATCACACCTTGTTTCTGACCTCAGCATGCCACCTAAACAGTCTAAACAGTTCACAACCACCTCTATTGTCTCTCAAAAGACTTTAGTTGTAAAATCAAAGAAATCAGCTAGAACTGATGTGTCTGGAAGACAATCAGGTTTAAAGGATTTTTCCACTACACCACTCATTACAAAGAAGAAACAAGGGGGTGTACAAGGGGTCCTGGTTCTGAAGAAAGCTGAGAAGGTGACTGAGGCTGTTTCTGTGAAGAGAAAATTGGTATTAAGGGATGAAACTGATTCTGAAGATGACATGCCAATTTCCCCTAAATTTAAGATAATCAAGGAAGTTGCTGATATTGCTACTGAAGCTGTGGCACCTTCATCAAAGCCACAGAAGAAAAGGACATTATCGAAAAGCAGGTATCATATTCCTTTGAAAGTGCAAATGACGGATACTGATATTCAGACATCAAATCCTGATGAGTCATCTACTCCTGATGCTCTAGCAAATCCTGATGTTGGTATTCCTGATGCACAAACAAAAGTTGTCTCTATCTCAGACTCTCCAGCAAAAGCCTCTCCAACTGCAAAGATTGTTGAAATTTCATGGGAGAAGGTTGTTGAGACTGCTTCAAAGCTTGGATTTTCACATCCCTTTGAGAAGAAAAGGAAAGCAGCAGAGATAGTTTTCAAGAGACAAAAGAAGCTGAAAGGATCAAGCCCACAAGAACCTGAATCTCAAAGTGATTCAGCAGCTCAAACTGAAGATCCTGCCACACAAGAACCACTCAATCAAAGTTTGGGTGAAGGCTTAGCTATTGGAATGGTCCCACAAGAACCATTTTCTCAAAGGGAGAGTGAAGACATCAACATTCCATCCACACAAGAACCATCTTCTCAAAGTGAAGATGCAGGCAAAGCTACAACTTCTAGTGAAAGATTGGTCAAGGACACTGTCAATGAGGGAAGCACACAAGAACCTCCAACTCAAAGTGTTGAAGCAGCTTCAGAACCTCATGCTACACAAGAACCATTGGTAACAAATACTGATGCAAGCTTATCAAATCCTGACGGTGTTCATCCTGATAATAGTGGTGCTCCTGATGCTGAGCCAATTCTTATACAGCCACTAAGATCATGACAAATGAACCATCCTATCACAGATTCACAGGATAAACTGAAAGGTATTGCTATTTCTGATCCTGATGTTACTCATGATACTGATGGTGATGATTCTGATGATAGTGATGATGATAATAATGAAGAGAAGGATCAGCTTGCCAGAGTTTTAAAATCTAGCCTTGGAACTAACTTTGGTTCATCAAGCACATTCATGGCTGGCAAGGCTAATACTGGAAAGGACTTAAGACAAGACTTTTCTGTTCCTTCTGAGATTGATCCTGTTGAGCAGCTGAAAATGCATCAATGGGAAAATGAATGGTATAGATCTGATGAATCTGTAAGCTATCCCTATGCAGTGGATCATGCTTATAATGCTGCTAAGTTGATTCAGAATGAAGTTTTGAAGAATCATTTGAAGGCTACTACTCTTTTATCCAAAAGCCCGAAACATGAAATAGATTATGTCAAAGATTCTACTGACAAAGTGAGGACTGATATTTCTCAAAGCTTTACAAAGGTGCCTACTGCTCTTCAACTCAGGGTAGTGGAATCCCAAGTTAAGTCAATCATTACTGAACAATCTTCAATCAACAAAAGGATTGATTCTCTTGATACAAAGGTAACTGACATTCAAACCTCTCTTGCCTTAATTTTGAATATATTGTCAAATACTAATGTCAAAAAGGGGGAGAAGGTAAGTTAGACAAAATGTACACCTGATCTAGTATTGAGAAATAATGATGATGATACTGGAAATGATGGTGGTGACAAGATTCTACAAGGAGAAACCTCTGATGCTGCTGTTATGAAGTCTACAATTCAAAGTCAAACAACGCAGTCAACTCATGTTTCTGATTCTGGAGTAAGGACAGTGAGGACATTAGTACAATCTCAGATCCTGACGGAAGAACAAATCCTGACAGGTGATCAAATCCTGATGCCTGGTCATGAACAAACTCTTGCTACAATTCCTGAAGGTGATGAAGATGTGCTTATTGATAATCCTGAAGATGCATCAAATCTATTCAGAAGTTTACTACAAAAGATGGTAGAATTGTTACTCTCCATCACACTGATAAAAGAGTTCAACAATTATTTGCAAGAAAAGCACTCTCTACAGCAAGTGAAGAATATCCTGATCTCTCACATGAAGAATTCTTAAGACAACAGAGAGAAATGATGGAAAGCTTTAATAACCCTGCTCCTTCTAGAGGAAGAGGAGGCAGAGGTAGGAGAGGTGCTAGAAGAAGTAGAATAAGTTCTTCAACTCAAACAGTGCCTAGACAGACAAGGCCTAGAGGTTTATTAATTGAAGAAATTCCTGAAACTTCACAAAATCTAATAGATCCTGTTATCAAGGATATCATTGAGATGGAAGACAAGGAATTTATTGAAGAAGAATCAGAATTGAGGAGAAGATCAAGACAATCAACTCTCAGTAATAAAACTCAAATTGAAGATTCTAATCCTGACATTGTTCCTGACACTGTTCAAGATCCTGATGAATCTGAAATTCTACAAGAGGTTGATCTATTAATATTGTCTATTGTGGTTGATTCTCATAATCTTGAAGTGAATGAAGAAGAAGAAGCCAGAAGAAGAGAAATCACAAGAACAACAAATAGAGATTTGAATCTCTATGTACATAGGCTTAAACTCTCAAACAGAAGATTATGGAAAAATCCAAGCAAACGAGAATCTTTACTAGAAAGAAGCTATGCTTTTGAAAAAGAGAAAGATAAGAAGTGGAAACACATAAGTACACTAAGGTGTAACACACCTATCAATTTTCAGAATGGAGGAATTATAACAAGTGCTTCAAGTGTTGTTGATTTATCTGATATGGTTAGATCAAAAGCACTCTGGCTACGAATTTTTTCAAATCTGAAGCAATTGTCAAGTAATTCAAGAGGAGGTATTGGACACATGGATGCTGAATATCTGAATATCTCATATGTTGATCCTTACTCCTTGACTGAAATTGGAGGTACTTTAACTTTTGAAAACCTGAACAATTTATTAGCTGTTGATATAGTTATAGATTGTCATGATGGTATTGAAAAGAAAGAAAAGCTTATGTACTTCATGAAAGATGGTAGTGTGAAGATTCTGTCCATTCAAGATATGCTGATGAAAACTACAGAGGAACTGAAATATGTTTATTATCTGTTAAGATGGAAGAATGAAGTGTGCAAAGTGTGGAGTGACATGATCTTGTCAACAGTAAGAAGAAGACTGGATGGAAACAAAAATTTAAATGGTAATTATATTCCCATGTACTTAAATCAAAGATGTCAAGATGTGGAAATGCAAAGGGGCACTGCTGTTAAAGAAGTGACTTTTGGCATGACTCAACTCACTCTCAATCCTGATGGAAAGGAAATTGCTTATCATTTGCTTGAAGAGCACAGTCTACAAAGAAGCTCCATACAAAATCTCAGAGCAGCTATCTACCAGATTAATGAGGAAGATGAAGAACTCAGAAATCTTAAGGAAAGACTGATTCAAATTCTTGAAGAAAAAGAAGAAAATTTGTTATCCAACTTCTTGAAGATGAATCTGTTCTATCAAAGAATTTAAACAGATAAGTTGCTGCTGATATTTGTACATTTTGTAAATATGTTTTTGACATCATTGAATCTTAGGAATCTATACTTTATTTCACAAAGTATAAGATTAGGGGAGATTGTTAGATCAGGATTCAATGATCGTCAGGATCTAGACTCAATTGATCAGGGTTGCTGACGTCATCAGTAATGCATAGTCATCAGGATTGCATGATCGTCAGGATCAGGATGAATATCAGGACTGGGATCAGGATTGATCAGCAGGACTGGAAGCTGATCAGGATTCCTACTTCGAGTTATATTTGAAGTCTAGTTAAATAAGGAAGATTATTTTGTCGGTTCCTGGTCTGTAAGAATGCAGCTATCAATTTAGGACATGTTTCAATCTTTGTTATTGATTAGGACTTATCATGTAATTGATAGAGAAGCTGTGTAGTATATAAACACAGTTTAGGTTTCGATTTATGTGGTGAACATAAGAGATCACATACACGAGTATTTTTGTAACTTAGAAGCTCTCAAGAACATCAGAATTTCTTGAGAGAGTTTTTGTAAACTAGCAGCTCTCAAGAACATCAGAATTTCTTGAGAGAGTTTTGTAACAGTTTTATATCAGAATTAATAAAGCTGTTATTATTTTTTCATATTTGTGATATATATTTTGATAAGTCGAGAATCTTATACAATTGTATTCAACCCCCCTTCTACAATTGTTTATTACTGGACAACAATAGTCTTGAATAATGTCAGCAACTTCAGTCTTCTCTTCTGAAGCAAATCCAGTAGTCCTTAGCATGTTCTCCAGCTTTATCAGATGCATTGCAGGATAGATCTTTAAAGAAACAGGATCCATTCCACAGGTTTGTAGTGCTCTTCCCTTGTAAAATTTAACTTCAAATGGAACACTTACAACCTGGGGACTGACCCTTATAGCAAACTCCTTGAGCTCTTCATGTAGCAGTACATTCAAATAAGAATCTCCTTTAACTCTGCTCATGAGAATCCACAGTTCTGACAATGATCTACTTGCAAAGCAATCCATAGAAACATTGATAGTTCCTATGCTTTGGCAAGATACATAGATGATCATTTCATTTCTCACCCTGTCAAATCCAGCAGTAATCCTTAAGATTTCTTCTTGTAAGTCCTTCATGTACACTGAATTATATGGATTGACCTTCATGAATTTCTGAAGAAGGCTAATGAACTCCTTATCATTTTTTGACTCTTTCTGAGGGAGAGTAAACATCTCTTTTGCTTTAGCCCATTTTCAACCTTCTTCAGTCTGATATCTAGTTTCCGGTCTTTGACTTGTAAGCTATGAAGACGTTGTTTTTCTTCATGCTCAGTTTTTTGAATTTGAAGCTTTTCAGATATAATCTGAGAGACCTTTGCATTCTCATCCTTCTTCCTCCTTATCTCTTCTTGTTGTTTCTTCAGTTCCTCCTCAAAAGCAGGATCATGATTGAATAGATAATCTTGATCATCCCATTCTTCAAAGTCAGCTTCCTTCTCAATCTCCTCCTCACCAAAGATGTCTTCATCACCAGATACTTGAAAATCTTCATCATTAAGTGCATCTTGGAAGTAGAAATCATCTTGAATTAGCTTTCCTTTCCCCTTATCCTTCTGAGTACCAGAACCATAAACTCCTCCTTGTACATCTTCTACCTTCTTCTCTCCTTCCTTCTCCTTATTCTCCCCCTTAGTTGAGGAATCCTCTCCAGATTTGACCTTGTCAGCTTTAGGATCCTCCTTCTCACTTCTTCCTTGTCCTCCATCTCCTCATTCATCCTTGCCATCATTATCCTTATCATCATCATCATCACCCTCAAAGAATTTCTTCTGCTCAACATTGGGTTGATGTGAGTTCTTGATCATGTTGTAAAGATGCTTCATGCCTTCATTCAGATGCTCAATCCCTCCTTCAATCTTTGCAAACTTCTGATCATTAAATAACTGATTTTCATCAATAGTCTGCTGAATGTAGTCCACTTGAGTTGAAATGGTAGCAATCTGCTTGACAGTCTCTATTATCTCAGCATTTGAATTTGTAATCTCAGAGATGTCTGAAGCCACTAACACCTAGGACTCCTGAATAGAATTCTTGGGAAGTAGAGTAGTCTTCAATCCTTCAATTTAATCCTTGATAGTACCCAGCTGATTAGTTACAGAGGTGGAAGAAGAAGATCGTTCAACCACTTGTGCCTTGAGTATATCTTTTTCAGCCTAGGTTTGTTGAAGTTGTTTCTGCAGACCAGCTATTTGAGCCAATAAAGAAGCAGTGTATGTGTTAGTGTGTGCACTCACCTCAATTTATCTCAGTGGTGTTTCACTCACCTCACGTGCTTGTGTATCACTCTGTGTATGACTCTCATTTCTCAACACTAGCTGTATGTCCATGTTCTCAGTTGATGTACCTGCAGGAAAAATCACCCTAGCCCCTTCTAGAGAGGTCAGTAGTGGTGCAATGGGAGTTTGCAATTCCCAATCCCTAGTGAAATCCAAAAATTCTGGTTGAGTTTGAAACTGAATTACTTCAGTGTTGGATTCACTAGGTTGCCTTCCACTTTCTCTAGTGTAAACTTCGAGTGGAAAATCCCTTAAGGGAGCCAGAGATGTTCCCTCTGAGAGGGGAGAAAATGATTCTATTTGATTTGGCAAAGAATCAAATTTTCCCTCAGATGTCTGTGAAGGCACTTCTACCGTTACAATGGTAGGCACTGTATCATATCCTAAGTGCTCTCCTAGCAAAGTGTCCTGAGTATCATCTATTGGTATGTTTTCTCCCATTGTGAGTAACGGGAGTGTGCTTGACTCAGTACAAGTTTCCATGGCCCTATGGCGAATTTCAATAGATTCATCCTGTTGAGAGGATGTCTCCAGAGACTGTGTAATGGCCATTTCAAAATCCATATCCTGTTGAGAGGATACAGATGGGCTTACAGATATCTCCATATATGTTTTTCTTTTCTTAGGAGGTGGAGATAGAGCTGTGGGATCACTCATAGTTTCTTCATCAGTATCATTTCTGTTTCTGACATTGAGATTAGGTTCAGGTTGATTTGTGAAAGGAATTGACTCTGTGTTTGGCTCTATGACTAGGGATAAAGTTTGTGGTTCTACAAACTCTTGGTCAGCCCTATCAACCTCTTGGGTTTTAGTAGCAGTGCCAGAAGAACCAGGGATAGAAGTTAATACTTGTGGTTGTATGACTTCTTCAGTTCTAGCTGATGTAACTATCCTTTGCTCGGGAACTGGTGGTTCAAATGATGGAAGATTGATGAAGTTTGTCATTTAGGTGGATATTAGAACAGGAACATTGAGAAATCTGAAGGATGTTTGTAATCTTTGATAGAACTTTCTGTCAGTGGTCGGAGAAATGAAAAAGCGACCATTCCTGAACAGTTCTTGATGCTCATTAGAAAGTAAAGAGTTAATGACAAGTGATAGAAAACGAGGATAATAACATTTAATCTTTCTACCACTGTCAAATTCCTTTCTAGCATTAAACACCCTCCTGACAACAATATCCCATAAAAGGTGGCCATAATTGAGTCTTTTGTTGAAGACAATTGCATAACCAATAACTTGTAAAAGATAAGGAGTATTCTGAAAGTTATTTTTAGTGCAATTGCCAAAGACCTTAGCAAGTGTATCAAAGAATAGATCCCATTCACACACAAGATTCCCCTTGATCAATTTGGTCATGTTCAGGGGACCTTGATAGTGAATATTGATGAAAAATTGAGTTAACTCATCATCAGTGGGCATTCTATCAAAATTATCCTGAGGAAACTGCAAGACATTACAAAATGTTTCCTCAATAATTGTGTACTGTGTGTCCTGAATATTAAATGAGATAGTAGAAAAATCATCAGACACAACAGCAATAGAGCAAAGTAAATATAAGGGATCAATTTTCAAATCAACATTAGAACATATAGCATAATTAACACATGAATGTTGATTTAGAAAAGAAACCCAAGGCCTAAAACGTTCAAGTGAACATTTCAGGGGATCAAAATAGCCATGGTAATTAGTAAAAACAATCTGAAATTGCTGGGCCATTTTAACATAAATTAATTCAGTTAATTTTAGATTAATTCCAATTTAGGGAATAAATTCCAAGAAATAAAAACTATATCAGAAATTAATTAAATCAAAATATGTTGATCCAAATAAAAATAATGTACAAAAAAAATTTAACAACACCTCTTTATTTTCGAGAATAAAGAAGCAAACAAGAGAATTGTAAACTTTGTAAAAACAAGAATTTAAGAGTAATAAAAAAAATGCTAAGTACGGTTAGTTTTTATAGACAAATGCATTATGCTTGGGATGACTACTGGGATGACTACCGGGTAGTCATACCGGTAGTCATTCTCGTATTAAAAGGAAATGACTAAGAATTCTAACAGTTTTCAGCAAAAATTAATTAAATAAAACACACTAATTAAAATACTATTGGAATGACTACCGGGATGACTATGGGATAGTCATACCGATAGTCATTCTAGTACAAAATATTAATACTGAAAATGAAAATGGAAATACTAATCTAAATTAACTAAAATCGAAATAAATAGGAATATAGTCATTCCGATAGTCATGCTAGTACAAATTAGCACAGACTTACAAATTAATTAAACAAAAAGCAAAAACCTGTTAGCAAAAATAACAAAATTAATTAAGTAAAAATGCAAACCTGTTCAGAAAAATACAAATAAATAAAATAAATATTACAACCTAATATTCACATTTTAAACAATAAATTGCAGATAAAAAATTAAAGCAACAAAATATTTTCAGAAAATGCAATAAATTTACAGAAAATGCAAAATTAAGCAGAAAATTATGCACACACATAAGAAAATTGCAGAATATTATAGAAATGCAATAAAAATATACAAACCTGCAGAAAAATTCAAACAACAATACATACTGTTGGTCCTCGTGTATTGCAGAAGGGGGGGGGATGAATGCAATACTGATAAAATTCAATCTCAGTTTCAACAACCAAAACTAAGATTTAATGTTATCAATAATATGTATGCATTCACAAACAGTATAATCGAGAAGACAGGATTCACAAAATAAATGTTTTATTTATTTTGCAAAGTGTTGCTACAACCTCAAGAGAGAATTCTTGAGCTTCCGTTTTTTCTTCAAGACACTTGCTTCTCTTCGTTACATACCTAGAATGAATTAATAGTCTAAGTATAAAACTAATCCTATCACTGTCAACACGGGTCTGTGAAGCTGATGTCATTATCAAGTGGCAGCTTCTTACAAAGTGTCTACCCATGTGACTTTCCTAAATTGCTAACAATGTCAGATATACATTACAAAGAAAGCAACCTAGATTCATTCTATTTCTAGCTAAAACAATTCAGCAAATAGAGACTTGACCTTGCTCTTGAATTGATTCGCTTTTGTTTGCAGTGCTTGAAGCTTCTATCGTAGTCTTGCAGACTTGATGCAGCTTAGGGATACTGCAACACGCCTGTTTCTTGAACATTGAAACTGTCACGGGATTTGACTGAGAAAGATACCTAGAACAAGGATCTTTCTCGAGACAGTTACTTTTGCCGCAAAGCTTGTTGTCACAGGAATGTGCTTTTGGTGACAGTAGGAGTTCCCCGCATAGTGTGCTGTCGAAGTTTCCAAACTTGCTGTCGGGGGCTAAAGTTGCTGTCGCGTAGTCTTCCGGCAATGTTGCTGTCAGAGTGAATATGCTGTCTTAACTTGCAACATTCTGTCTTCTTGTAATCTTACTGTCAATGCTTATGACAGTAACCTTTATTCATGCTGTCATCTAATATGCATTCTTTGAGGCTTGAACACGGAAAGTGAACTTCTTCCAAATTTCACAATTAAAATAACATTGCATACTGATTACAAGAACATACTTTGGCTGTGACAGTATGTTCTACTTAATTAAAAAATTAAGTATATACAAAGTTAAGTTGTTCCTATGCTATCACCCATAAATCCCAAAAATCTCCCCCAATTTGTTTTTATGGATAATAACAACAAATTTACAATATATGTTGACAACTTAACTAACAAGATCAGAATGGATTTAGAATGTTTACTTAGCTTGAGATTTCCTCTTCTGTCTTGTTACTTCCTCTCTTCTGAGAGCTTCTACCAAGCTGCCTCTTAGACCTTCTACAAGAGAGATTTCAGCAGGTGTGACTGCAGCATCTTCTATTTCTTCAATGATCTTCTTGATAGTAGGAGAAATAAGAGAACTAGCATCCCTGAGATTCAACCATTGCTCTTGATCAAATGGATAGCTTCTGAAGTGGAGTTCTTCATGAATGAGCTTGAATCTACTTCCACGATAAGCATTGAGAGACATCCTCCTTTGCTTGTCCAGCTTTGAATCTTCTCCTTTTCTCCTTTCCAATAATTCCTCTATCTTGTCAGAACAGATCTGCTCTAGGGGATGAATTGATCCAGCTACCATATACTGTAAATCCTTCAGAATAGTTGTTTTTAGCTTGTGCAAGCTGCAAACATAGATTTCTTCTTTTAGATGCTTGATTCTTAAGGGATTTTCCAGCATACATGTTTGATAATTTGGAGCTTCACTTTCTGCCTTGTTGGCAGTCTTGCATCTTTCCAGGAGTTCAGCTTCCTTCCTATCAAGTTCTGACTGATATTGAGCGTATTGAGAAGAGTCAGGTCTTTTGCTTGGCTTGGGTTGCCCTTCCTCTGTGGGTTGGGTTTGCCTTTCTTCTGTGGGTGAATCATCAAACTCATAGTACCAGTGATATGGTATAGGAGAAGCTGGTAAATCAGTTGAAATATCAGCATCATCAAAATCTGCAAAGTTGTAGCCAAATTTCTGATAGAATTCAGCATCCCTATCAGCTTGATATTTCAGAATATGTTCCATAACAGACTCTGGAACATTATCATAGCTCTCCAGCAACTCTACCATTATTTCCAGGTAGAAGAAGTCAATTCTTCTTTTATCTAAGTTTGATATCCTACCACTGGTTGATGTGGATACCAGATTGAAATCCTTATCAACCTTGGTAGATCTTGATTCTTCCCACCACAGAATGTACTCAGTGACCTCTTGATTTGCATCCATCTTAACCTCAACACTCTTGATTTCTCTAGATTGCATCTGTTGTATCTTAAGACTGTTGGGAGGTATTGATTGAATTGGCTTCTTAAGATTCCTGCCAAATCCAGTGGCCTTTTCCTTTCCTGAGTACTTGTGCTTTCCTTCAGGTTTCTGTCTAGAAAACCATGCTCTTGCTTTAGCTTTCAGTCTTATGGGCTTGACAGTAGCTTTGGCTTCATCCTTGACAGAACCTTTCTTGACAGTACCCTTGTCGACAGTATCTTCCATGACAGCATCTTCTATGACAGTACCTTTGGTGACAGCATTTTTTTCTGCATTTATGCAATCAATAGAACATCTAAGAATGCTTGCCTCCAAAGCTTCCAGTATTCTTGGCTCCTCTTCATCTGTTGCACCAGCATCTTTCTTTTCTTGACTAGGAGTTTCTTCATTGCCTTCATTCTGAGATTGAATACCAGTATTCCCAGAATTACTTCCACCAGCATTTCCAGCATTTCCAGAAGCTTCACCACCTCCAACCTCATCATCATCATCATCCTGAGGAGGAATGTCATAGAGACAGCTTCCACCTTGATCATTTATTTTGGCATTGGCTCTAGAGATTAGTTCCTTCACTCTAGCTCCCAGTGCCTTGTCTCTCAACACCAGCATTTTATAGATCTCTTGAACAACATAAACTCTTCCTGGATTGGCATTTGAACTGAGTATTCCATCTAACACTTTCAGAATTGACTTGGTTTCCATTCTGGATGGGCTAACCAAATTCATGAAATTGTTCCTTCTTGTGCCATCCTTAGTTTTAGATATGTAGAAAACACTTGGTGGATTTGTGTAGACTTCAGGTAGCTTTTGTGTGATCAGGTTCTGGATTTGCATATCCAATATTTCATTGAATGGTGTTTGAGTTGCCCTGATCTTTCCCTTCAAAGCACACAACACCTTTGCTGGCAGACTCTGCAATAATTGCATTGTGATGAAATAAGATATGCCAGAAGTGAAATAGATACTTACAGCCCATCTTTTCTCATCATTCACCATTACACTGACACTGGTGATTTGATCCTTTAACAGTTTTGTGGTGTTGGTTGGACGGTTGCTTGGAGCATTCATTGCTTCTTCCACCAAACTACTAAATTCACTGTCATGATTGTGTAATGTGCTCTCCCTGTAATCCACCATTAGAGTATTGACTTCTTCTTGATCATACTCAGTACCATTGGACCAAGTATTTCCTTTATGGATGGATTCATGCAGTTTCCCTTTACCTTTCCCAACCTTATTCTGTTCCTCCATTTCTCTCCATCTTCTTTGTAGAGCAGATTCTTGAGTTGCTGAAGTTGGCTCTCTGATTGTCACAGGAGGTAGAATTGGATGTCTAGATGCAGGTCTTCTTTGCATTGCATCTTGAGTTGCCTTAGACATCAACACTCTTTCTCCATCCAAGTCAACTTCAACAAGCTCTTCAGCTTTATCCTTTGGTTGTCCACTGCTTGGTTTGACTTGCTCCCCCTTAGACATTGCTTTCCCCTTAGCTCCCTCTTTGGTCTTCACAGTTACTGGCTCCCCCTGAGTTCCACCTGATCCCTGAATAGATATTGATTCTGATCTTGCTACCTTCTGCCCCTTAGTTGAGTTGGAAGCTACTAGGTCAGTGAGGAACTGGATAGAGAGCTGAGTAGCAGCAAAACCATCAACCACTAGTTGAGAGAGAGAGTCCATCTTGGAGTTCAAAGTAGCACACTGTCCTTCCAAAGCTGCAATCCTGTTACCAAAAGTAGCAGATGGGCCATCATACCTTAACCTTCTTGGAGGGGAAGGAAAAGAAAGTTGCTTGGAGGCTATGGGGGTTCTCACACTCTCAGGGTGTTTTTGAGTGATATCATCACCCCTCACAGAATGACTCTCAAGGCCTAATGCCTGAACAGTGTGGGATCCCTCAAAATCTCTCTGGACATGCTCAAGTCCCTCTCCTTTTGCCAGCACATTTGGCTGCCTCTCATTTTTATGCTCACCTCTATTTTATTTTATCTCTCTTTTCTTTTGCACACCCTCACTCAACCTAGATGCATGGGTATGAGCAGTACTAACATGCATGGAAGGAGAATATTTAGAATGTACCTTTAAGAGTTTGGCAAGAGGTAGATCATCATCTGAGGCATCCTCAATGAGTACAGCATCAAAATCAGGCTGAGAAGACTGGACAGTATCTTTGGCATGAATGTTACTGTCAGTTGGAGTATGGACAGCAGGTTCTGGCATGACAGCATCTTTGGGAAGTGGAGTGACAGTAGGTTCTGTAGTGACAGTATCTTTCTCTCCACCCATGACAGCAGCTGTGTCCAGGACAGCAACATTGCCAGTGTCTTTGACAGCAACAGAGGCTGTGACAGCATCGTCCTGAAGGTAAGATGCTCCTTGGAGTTCAGACAAAGTGTTGGCTGTTTCATTTTCTGACAAACTACCACTTTGCCTTGGCTCAGTGTTTGGAGGAGTGGTGTCCATTTCACTTTGAGAAATGGGTTCTTGTGTACCACTAGATGGGGGCTCATCCATGATTGGAGATGGATGATCAAAACCTGAAGGGTTGGGACTGTCCCCTTCTCTAGGTTGTGGAGAAGAAACAAAAGAATGTGTAGGGAAGGAAGAAGGTTAAAGTGTAGCAGAGAGTGGGGGCTGATTCACAGGAGAAGCATGTGAATCGTCAAAAGGAACAGAGAAATCCTCACTGTGCCCTAACTCACTGTGTGTTTCTTCAAGTTGAGGTTCCTCAGGTTGTGAACCATGAGTTTGTGCAGACTCTGTACAGGGTGCCTTGGGAGACATGCCAATTTCAATAGATGTACCTTGTTGAGAAGGCACATCTAGGGAGGTGTTTGAATCCCTTTCAGTAACCACAATTTGTTGAGAAACTGCAGCTTGGCTAACAGTGGTTTTAGTCCTCCTAGCTCTCTTTTTCTTAGGCTCAGGGGGAACCACTGGGGGTTCTGTTTGACTAGCCTCCTTATTTGCTGCACTAGGTGCAGTGTCTCCCTCTTGACTTACAGAGCAACCACCAACATCAGCTTCTAAGGGTCATTTTCTGGATTCTTGCATGGATTCTCTTTGGGCTTTGGAAAGTCTAGAGGTCCTAGGCTGAGTGTATGGTGTTGAATGTGGGTTAACAGAATTTGGGTCTAATTCAGTTTCATTCTCAAGAGTGAAAGAGTCATAACCAGATGGTAATGGTAGATCAGGGTTGGACACTTGATCAACCATGTGCTGAGTGAAACAAAGTGGAATATGTGCATTGAGATTCTATGAGGATAACAGTGTGTGTGTGTTCTTTTTCAAAACTGAGCAAGCCTCTAAACGAGGGGCAACATCATTAAAATCACAGAATGAATTAATGCACATCATAAGAAAGCGAGGGTAGATTGATACCTTCTTACCTATGGCAGCCCTGAGGTGTGCCATGAGGAGAGCTCCAACATTCACCTTGTATCCATGGACAAGAGAATGTGTCAGTTTCTTGATGTAGGAGGGTATTCCATTCCAGCCTGTGGACTTGGTAGAGAACACCTTGACCATCACATCAAGTATCATGCTCCACTCCTTTCTCAGATGCTTCCTATCCATTTCACCAGACGGATACCATTTGGTAGTCCCCTCTTCGAGAATAGGGCCTGCATACCCAATCTTCAAGAAGAGCTTCTTAAGAGTGTCATCATTGGCAAGTTCAGCAAATTGTTGTCCTGCTTCAAGTGTAATTCCAAGAGCAGTGTTGATGACCTCAGCTGTAAGAGTGTATTGTTGCCCAGAGATTGTGAATTGAATACCCGGGTTCTCACCCTCAGTTTGAGCAACAGTAGTTCGCCAAAAAGCCTCAATTCTGTCTAAGTCGAGAATGGGGGTTGAGGTGATGGCAGAACCGAGATAGGACTTGTTCAAGAACAACACGAGTCCTTTGAAACCTTCACCAGCATCATTTGGGGAAAAGATGCTAGCAAAGTTTGTTTGAGAGAGAGTCTGTTTCGGTGCCATGGAGATTTCAAGAAAAAAAGAAAGTAAGAAAGTGGCTTTTTGCTTGAAGAAAAGTATATTGCCTTGAGTTCGATGAGAGTGATATGTCTGAGTAACTGGGGAATAAATAGAGGTATCTCAAACGTTGTGCACAAAAAGTGGAATTAAAGAACGTGTCTTAACCCACTCTTATAACACGTCAGTTATTGCCCGTTATTCACTGACCAACGTGGGATAAATATCCAATTTCAACGGTCCACTATTGTTGACAGTAACCTGTGCGCTAGAAACAATCTGTCAGTAATAAGAGGTGGTGACAGTAGGTTTTGCGTGACAGCAACTATTGCGCAAAAACTTGCTGTCACCGTTAAGCATATGAATGACAGTATCCTTTACAAGTCTTGACAGAAAGTCTTTCACGACAGTATCCTTCTTAACGACAGTAACTTCGATTGGGAATTGGTTCTGTATGAACTTATTAGAATGCTTTATTCATAAACTTAACTTAATATTGACAAATTATGGATTTAGCAATGTAATCTTTTGAGCACAGATATTATGCAATTAACACAGACAAATCATAAACTCAATAACCACAAAAACAAGAACTTTTATTATTATTAATAAAATCATTAAAATAGAGCATTGAGTACATTATTCTATGATTTTATCAACTAGTTCTAAAAGCTCTTCCTTAATCTCTTCTTCAGTGCGACCTTCTTCCTTGAGAAGTGCCTGAAGCTCCTTCTCCTCTTCCTGCGCCTTGGCCTCCTCTTCCTTTTTCTTTTCCTCGTCTATCTCATTGATGGCATCCAACAGTATCTCGAAGAGCTCCTCAATCTCTTCACTGTCGGGTTCACTATCGCACCGTTTTAGCCCTACTTCAATTCCTACTTTGTTTTCCATTATTTACTTTAAAACTGAGAGCAGACTGGTGAAACCTAAGGTTAATTTATAGGCAAAACCGTCTAAGGATTAAAGTCTAATGGTCAACAGTTAGAGTACCCATACAACTACCACAAAAGTAATTAATAGTCGTGTCCTCCTTTAATCCTACAGATTAATGCAAAACGGTGTGAAAGTCCAATGGAACAGATTTTTATCTCTCAAACTTAACAAGTAACCACATTAATGTCATACACGGTCTAAAAGTATGAGACTGGCACAAAATACTGACATGAAAAGTCAAATCAACACATGCTGTCACATAACAGACATAGACCAAGTAGACAGTAACTTCTCTTGACAGCAGGTTTGAAGTTGCTGTCATGAGCTTCAAAAGAGAATTTGGAAATATAGAAAACTGAGTAAATCAACATACCAGATTCAGCATTCCCAATTCACTTACCAACCTGTTGAAGGTTGCTTCATCCAATGGCTTAGTGAAGATGTCAGCAAGTTGCTTGTCAGTTGGGACATAGATCAGCTTCACAGTTCCTTGTTCAACATGCTCTCTGATAAAGTGATGTCTTATATCAATGTGCTTTGTCCTAGAGTGTTGAACTGGATTATCTGAAATGGCTATGGCACTAGTGTTGTCACAGTAAATAGGAATGTCTCTTAGCACTAGACCATAATCCAGAAGTTGATTCTTCATCCATAAAATTTGAGCACAGCAACTGCCTGCAGCAATATACTCATCTTCTGCAGTTGAGGTAGAAACTGAATGCTGCTTCTTGCTAAACCATGAGACCAATCTTCCACCAAGAAATTGACAGCTACCGGTAGTACTCTTTCTGTCAATCTTGCATCCAGCATAGTCTGAGTCTGAGTAACCAATTAGATCAAATCCAGTATTCTTAGGATACCAAAGGCCTAGATTAGGAGTGCCTTTTAAGTATCTAAAGATTCTCTTGATGGCTACTAAGTGTGACTCTTTTGGATCACTTTGAAACCTTGCACAGAGACATGTAGCAAACATGATGTCAGGTCTGCTAGCAGTTAGATATAGGAGAGATCCTACCATGCCTCTATAGGTGCTTGAATCAACTTTCTTTCCTTTAGAATCAAGGTCCAGACTAGTTGATGTGGACATTGGTGTCTTTGCAGGTGATGAATCTTCCAAGTTGAACTTTTTGAGAAGTTCCTTGATGTATTTAGCTTGACAAATGAAGATTCCATCAGGTTGTTGAAGAATTTGTAATCCCAGAAAGAATGACAATTCTCCCATCATACTCATCTCATATTTGTTACTCATGAGAGAGGAAAACTTCTCACACAGCTTCTCATTTGTAGAACAAAAAATGATGTCATCCACATAGATTTGTACCAGAATGATGTCCTTGCCATGGTGTTTGTAGAAAAGTGTCTTGTCCACAACTCCTCTAGTAAACTGATTTTCCAAAAGAAAAGTGGAAAGTGTGTCATACCAAGCCCTGGGTGCTTGCTTTAGTCCATACAAAGCTTTGAAGAGTTTGTATACAAAATCATACATTTCAGCATCCTCAAACCCTGGTGGCTGTTCAACATACACTTCTTCTTCCAACTCTCCATTTAGGAAGGCACTTTTGACATCCATCTGAAATACTTTGAAGTTACAGTGTGCAGCATAGGCTAGAAAGATTCTTATAGCTTCAAGTCTTGCAACAGGTGCAAATGTCTCATCATAATCTATTCCTTCCTGTTGACAGTAACCTTTACCCACTAGCCTTGCTTTGTTTCTTGTCACTGATCCATTTTCATCAAGCTTGTTTCTGAAAACCCATTTGGTCTCAATGACTGACTTTCCCTTAGGTCTTGGAACCAGCTTCCATACATTGTTCCTTTCAAACTGATTTAGCTCTTCTTGCATGGCTATCACCCAGTCAGAATCCAACAATGCTTCATCAGTTGTCTTGGGTTCCATTTGAGACAGGAAACATGAAAACATGCTGTTAGCAGAGACTTTGTTCCTTGTCCTCACTCCAGAAGTAGGGTCACCAATGATAAGGTCATTGTTTTGAAGTTGAGATGTGAGAGCTTCCTATGCCAAAGCATACTGTCACCAACAGTTGCTTTAATGTAGAAACAGTAAACTTTATCCTTCTTTGTTGAGTTTAAGTCAGCAACAAACAAGCTTCCTTTTCTAACCCCTTTTAGAGAGAGGCTACCATCCTTCTTGTGATAGATGTTACACAACATCATATCAAAATCAACCATGAATCCCCTGTCACTGAATTGGCTGACACTGAGTAGATTGTGCTTCAATCCATCCACAAGAGCAATATCTTCAATGACAACATTTCCAATTTCCAGACAGCCATATCCCACTGTGTAACCCTTGCTGTTGTCTCCAAAGGTTATGATTGGACCAGCTTTCTCTACATAGTGTGATAGCAGGGCTTTATCACCTGTCATGTGTCTTGAGCAACCACTGTCAATGATCCACATGACTTGATCTTTCTTCTTGCCCTGCAAAACATAATGTATTTAAGATGCATATGGTACCCAATCCTTGTTGGGTCCTGCAGTTTTAGTGTCTCCTGAGTTTCTTCCAGTCATAAAATCATAAGAATCATCAATGATCTCCTGTTTGACTTCTCTTTTCACCCACTTAGGTTTAGAATTGGACTTGATCCTTTTCTTAGTGGATGAGGCCTTTTTGCTGTTGCCAGCAGGCTCAGAAGTCTCAACAGTGTGCATGTATGAACATTTTTCAGTAGTGAGAATAGGTAAGTTAAAGCATGTACTCATGGCAGTGATCTTGCATGGCATACATTCAATGTTATTACAGACACTCATAGTTCTATGCATAAGTGGGGTTCTGTGTAAGTTACCATTGAGCTCAGTAGCATTGATCTTATCCTCAATTGGCTTATTACAAACATGTGTTAAATAATGTGAAGATCCACAGTTATTGCATAGTTTCCTAGAAGCACCTCCAACATTAGTGTATCCATTTCCTTTATTGACACCTACCTTACCATTCCTATTCTTAGACTTGGGAGTTACTGGATTGACAGTGTGTTCAGAAGTTGCTGTCGAACTTTCCTTGACAGTACCTTTTATTCCAACTGTCTTGACAGAAGGTTTGGAAGCTACTGTCTTGGAACCATTCTTGACAGCATCTTTGGAAGATACTGTCTTGCCAACTGTGACAACATCTTTTGAACTTACTGTCTGATTGCTTGGTGAGTTTACTGTCTTGGGGATTGTGACAGTATCCTTTCCATCCTTGAATGTGCTGTCAACACCTTCATCCTCATCAAGAATTTCTTGTTTGATGAGCATGGCTTCTTCATCAAACTCAATTTCTGCAGCTTTGAAAATAGGAGTTTTAACCTTCTTGAGAATGGTGGGTTTGACAGCAGCATCTCCAGAACAATCTTGAATCACAGTTTCCTTTCCAGGTCTTCTACCATATGAAAAACCTATGCCAACAGTTTGATTTTCTGTATGCTTATCATTGTAATCCTGAACTATCTTAGATGAGTTTTTATAAGCCTTAATTTTGAATTCATTTTCAGCAATCTCATTCCTCAGGAATTCCTCAACTTCTTTAGCACATTTTAATTCATTTTTAAATTTTGCATTCTCCTGAGCTAAAGAGTCTAGTGAACTGGTTTTGAGAACAAGAGATTCATTTTCAGACTTTAGTGTTTCATTTAGCTTACTCAGCCTAGTGATTTCCTCATTAGCAGCAGATAAGCTAGTATAGACATTGAACATTTCAGCACTTAAGTCTTTAATGGTTTTCTTATACTCATCAATGGACATATCAAGTAAGACAAGTGAAGGTACCTAACTTGAAGATGTTTATGTTACTTCATCAGTGCTAGCCATGAGAGCTAGGTTGACATATTCTTCTTCATCTTCATCATCAGACTCATCCCAACACTTTCCTTCAGCCACATAGGCTCTACCTTGATTCTTCTTAGAGTATCCACCAGTTCCTTTCTCAAATCTCTGAACCTGTTTGGGTCTTTTGCATTCAGTAGAAAAATGACCAGGTTCACCACAGTTGTAACACTTGAATTTAGATCTATCCACAAATCCAGTCTTGTATCCTCCTTTGGATGAGCTTCCCACAGCAGCCTTTGATGAGCTTCCCTTGGTGAACTTGGATGTTTAGCCTTGGGGCCTGAATGACCTATCCTTCTTGAACCTAAAGTTCTTGAACTTTTTAGCCATGTAGGCCATAGTAGGATTGTCCATGCTTTCCAGTTCCTCCATTGTGTAGAAGTCTTCATCTTCCACATCCTTGAGCTATAGTACTACTTTCTCATCATCTTCAACAACCTCTTCTATCTTCAAGGATTGTACAGGGGTTGGTTGTGTGATTTGTAGTACTTCACTTGGTTGTGTGATCCTTGGCACATGTGCTACTAGGGCACTTGACATATTAGCCATTTTTTTCCTTGTTCCACTTTGTATGGCTCTCTTTTGAAAGAGTTCAAGTTCATAAGATTTCAGAATGCCATAAAGTGTCTCAAAGGTTATATTGTTGAGATCTCTTCCTTCTCGTATGGCTGTTGTCTTGTGTTCAAGGTGATCAGGCAGTGTGAGCAAGAACTTGACATTTAATTCTTTTCTGTCATAGTACTTGCCATGTATCTGTAGTTCAGTTAAGAGCTTACTGAACCTTTCAAACATGGAAGTTAAGTCTTCACCAGGCTTGGCCATGAATGCCTCATATTGTGATATCAGTATTTGCCTTTGATTGCCCTTAACTTCTTCACTTCCTTCACATAGTAAAGCTAACCTGATCCACATCTCCTTGGCAGATGTGCAACTTATCACACTTCCACACATGGCTTTATCCAACGTGAGAGAATCGAGCAAGATGAGTTGCAAGTGATCATCTAGCACTATTTTCTCCTTCTCAGGTTCCAAAAATTCGGAGGGATCTTTGGGAACCCAATGTGCAGGAATGACTTCACCATTTACTGTTGTGGCTTCAATTTCCTTCCTTGGAATGAAAGGACCATTCTCGAGAATACCTGGGTATAGTGGATTCGCAGCTTTGATAAACAACAAGATCTTTCTTTTCCAAATGCTGTAGTTCTCTTTATCAAAAGATAGGATCTTGATACTGTTTGATTTCTGCATTGTCGTCGTGATCTCAGATATGTGTGTTAATCTGAATGCTCTGATACCAGTTATTGGTCCTCGTGTATTGCAGAAGGGGGGGGGGGGGATGAATGCAATACTGATAAAATTCAATCTCAGTTTCAACAACCAAAACTAAGATTTAATGTTATCAATAATATGTATGTATTCACAAACAGTATAATCGAGAAGACAGGATTCACAAAATAAATGTTTTATTTATTTTGCAAAGTGTTGCTACAACCTCAAGAGAGAATTCTTGAGCTTCGGTTTTTTCTTCAAGACACTTGCTTCTCTTCGTTACATACCTAGAATGAATTAATAGTCTAAGTATAAAACTAATCCTATCACTATCAACACGGGTCTGTGAAGCTGATGTCATTATCAAGTGGCAGCTTCTTACAAAGTGTCTACCCATGTGACTTTCCTAAATTGCTAACAATGTCAGATATACATTACAAAGAAAGCAACCTAGATTCATTCTATTTCTAGCTAAAACAATTCAGCAAATAGAGACTTGACCTTGCTCTTGAATTGATTCGCTTTTGTTTGCAGTGCTTGAAGCTTCTGTCGTAGTCTTGCAGACTTGATGCAGCTTAGGGATACTGCAACACGCCTGTTTCTTGAACATTGAAACTGTCACGGGATTTGACTGAGAAAGATACCTAGAACAAGGATCTTTCTCGAGACAGTTACTTTTGCCGCAAAGCTTGTTGTCACAGGAATGTGCTTTTGGTGACAGTAGGAGTTCCCCGCATAGTGTGCTGTCGAGGTTTCCAAACTTGCTGTCGAGGGCTAAAGTTGCTGTCGCGTAGTCTTCCGCCAATGTTGCTGTCAGAGTGAATATGTTGTCTTGACTTTCAACATTCTGTCTTCTTGTAATCTTACTGTCAATGCTTATGACAGTAACCTTTATTCATGCTGTCATCTAATATGCATTCTTTGAGGCTTGAACACGGAAAGTGAACTTCTTCCAAAATTCACAATTAAAATAACATTGCATACTGATTACAAGAACATACTTTGGCTGTGACAGTATGTTCTACTTAATTAAAAAATTAAGTATATACAAAGTTAAGTTGTTCCTATGCTATCACCCATAAATCCCAACACATACTATCTGAAACTAACTTAAATGATTCTAAATAAGTAAATTTTCAATAAAATATAAATTTCTCCACTTAAAAAATATGAGAAAAATATTTTTAAAGAAAATAGATTATTTAAGAATATTTAAATTAACAAGCTTTACATACCAAACAAGAATTGGCAATATTTAACATTTAATATCAGTAAGAGAAAAATGATTTAAGCTAAGAACAAACATAACAGAGATACTGTTAATCACTAAGACTGTTCAACATACTCAATTTACCAACTAACCTAGTAAATGTGGATTCGTCAAGAGATTTAGTGAATATATCTACAGTCTGTTCTTCTGTGGGTACAAAGTGTAATTCCACAGTTCCATTCATGACATGCTCTCTGATAAAATGATACATGATATCAATGTGCTTCATTCTCGAGTGTTGAACAGGGTTGTTGGAGATTGCTACGGCACTTGTATTGTCACATAAAATCGGAATTTTGTCTAATACAAATCCATAGTCCTTCAATTGATTCCTTATCCATAAGATCTGAGCACGGCAGCTTCCAGCAACAATATATTCAACTTCTGCTGTTGAATTGGAAACTGTTTGCTGTTTCTTGCTATACCAGGAAATCAATCTACCTCCTAGGAATTGACAACTCCCAGAGGTACTCTTTCTATCCACAACACTACCTGCATAATCAGAATCTGTATATCCAACAAGGTTAAAACCAGAATATTTAGGGTACCAGATACCTAAATTAGGTGTACCCTTAAGATATCTCAAGATTCTTTTAACAACAACGAGATGTAAATCTCTAGGGTCTTCTTGGAACCTTGCACACAAGCATGTAGCATACATAATATCTGGTCTACTTGCAGTAAGATAGAGTAAGGAGCCAATCATACCTCTGTAGCTTGTAACATCTACCTTGATAGAATTATCACAAGCTCCAAGTTTGATAGCTGTTGAAGATAGAGTCCTTGTTGATGCTGAATCCTCCATGTGATACTTCTTGAGGATTTCTTTGAGATACTTGGATTGGCAAATAAATATACCATTTGACCTTTGACTTACTTGTAATCCAAGAAAGAACTTCAGCTCACCCATCATACTCATTTCAAACTTACTCTGCATTAGCTTAGCAAATCTCTTACAGAGATCATCATTAGTAGACCCAAATATGATGTCATCCACATAGACTTGGACTAATATCATATCATTTTTGTGTTTCTTAGAAAAAAGAGTTTTGTCTATGATACCTCTTACAAAACCATTTTCTAAAAAAAAACCCAGAGAGAGTGTCATACCATTTTCTTGGGGCTTATTTGAGACCATAGATAGCCTTGAAGAGAAAGTACACAAAGTCCAGCAATTCCTGATTTTCAAAGACAGGGGCTGTTCCACATATACTTCTTCATCCAGCTCACCATTCAGAAATGCACTCTTAACATCCATTTGATAAACTTTAAAATTGGAATAAGCTGCAAATGCTAAGAACATCCTGATGGCCTCAAGCCTAGCCACTGGTGCATAGGTTTCATCATAATCAATGCCTTCAGCTTGTGAATACCCTTGAGCAACCAGTCTTGCTTTGTTCCTTGTAACAATGTCATCCTCATCTAGCTTGTTTTTGTATACCCATCTTGTACCAACTATTTTCCTGTTCTTTGGTCTGGGTACCAGCTTCCAGACTTGCTGTTGTTCAAATTGATTGAGTTCATCTTGCATAGCAATCACCTAATCTGGATCAGTCAGTGCTTCCTCAGTCTTATTTGGTTCCATCTCAGATAGAAACCCTGAATAATGACATTCATTCTGAGTAACACTTCTAGTTCTAACTCCAATACCTGGATCACCAATGATCAGCTCAAAAGGATGAGCTCTATTCCACACAATCTATCTTGGAAGATTTGATCTTGATGATTCGCCTTGAAATTCATTATGGTGTTGTGAATGACTAATTGACCCTTCATTCTCTTCATTCCCTCACTCTGAGTTGTTTCTTGATTGCCTTGATGATTCTTCTCCAATGTTGGTGGTATCTCCATTGTTACCAATGTTTCCACCACCACCACCATGATCATTATCATCATTGTAATTTTCATTACCAGCAATAATCTCAGGTGGAGCTTCATCATCTGATTCTGAGTCTGGCAAATTATCAAACTTCAGTTCTTCAGATGAATCTTCTGTTTGGATACTAGGGAGCTTAGTGTCATCAAATGTAACATTGACACTTTCCTTCACTTGGTGACTATCAATCAAGTACACCATGTAAGATCTTCTAGAGTAACCAACAAATATAGCTTCATATGCCTTGGCCTCAAAATTGCCACGTTTAACATCTCCGTCCTTAAGCACAAAGCATTTTGCCCCAAATACATGAAAGTATTTGAGAGTTGGTTTCTTGTTGTTCATGATCTCATAAGGAGTCTTCATTAAGTCCTTGTTGATTAAAGTTCGATTCTGATTATAACAAGCAGTATTCACAGCTTTAGCCCAGAAGTACATCGGAAGTCTTGATTCACTTAACTTAGTCCTTGCAGCTTCAATCAATGTACGATTCTTCCTTTCTACCACTCCATTCTGTTGAGGAGTTCTAGGGGCTGAATATTGTCTTGTTATTCCTTTATCTGCACAAAAGTCATTTAGGACTGCATTCTTGAATTCAGTTCCATTATCTGACCTTATAACTCTAACAAGGAATCTAGAATCCAGCTCAATCAACTTTATATGATCAATCACCATTTGTGGGGTCTCATCCTTGGAATGTAGGAATAAAACCCAAGTATATTTGGAATAGTCATCAACAATCACAAATGCATATTGTTTCTTTGATATGGACATCACATTAACTGGACCAAACAAATCCATATGCAGTAGCTGATGTGGTTCAGTTATTGATGATGTGTCAGTGCCCTTGTGAGAAGCTTTCTTTGACTTTCCTTTCTGATATGCCTCACACAGTCCTTCCTGTGTAAATTTCATCTGAGGCAAACCTCTCACCAATTCCCTCTTGACTAGGGAGTTCATGGTTTTGAAGTTCAGGTGAGACATCTTCTTGTGCCATAGCCAACTTTCATCTGATGAAGCTTTGGCATAAAAACAATTAACTTCATCTTTGGATCCAGAGTACATATCAGCTATGAACAAGTCACCTTTCCTTACTCCTTGAAGAGCAGGCTTTCCATTCTTCTTGTGAAGGATCTGACACTTCTCTTTCTCAAAGGAAACAACATATCCTCTGTCACAGAATTGACTGATGCTGAGAAGATTGTAAACAGCCATATCCTCTGGTAATACCCTTGTTGTTATCTCCAAAGGTAACTCCTGGGCCAGCTTTCTCAACCACATTTGATAGCAGGGCTCTATCTACGGTCATATGCCTTGAACAACCACTGTCTAGAATCCACATAACACGGTTTACCTGTGCCACACCTTGCAATATCAAATTGATTAGTCCTTCCTCGGAACCCAAATTTGATTGGGTCCGGCATACTTAAAGAACTGGCCTTTGTCAGGTAAAACAACATTTTTAATTCTAACTACTTCAACCTCTTTCACAAAATAGCGTTTCCATTTATAGCCAGCCTTAACACATTTCTGAGTAGGCTTAGGGATAAATGAATCCACTCTAGTCTTAGGAGGACTAGTAGTATTAGATCTAACATGCTTCTTATTATTAACATGTTGACGTGGAGCAGTCTTATCATCGGATACATGCTTACTATTAAAATAAGCATACATAACATTAAATGCACAAGACATGCAATTCACCACACCACATGCTTGATGAGATAGATTAATAGCAAGCATGTTGGTTCTACAGTTGTTTTGATCCACTTTATGGATGTCTGATTTAGTCTCTGTTGCTGAAACAACTTTGACTTGTTTCTCAGACATACACTTGTTGGACTGATCAAGTTCAAAAGCAAGATCCTCAATACGCATTTCCTCTTGGATAATAATGGAATATTCATTAAGAGGTTCTGCCAAGGATTCTTTAAAGAAAGGTGTTTCAATACCCTTAAGCACATATGGTACACCCCTTTCTTCAGCAATGACTCTATTAGGGGTGTTAATGCTTAATTCTCCAATAGCCTCATTATAGTCATACCATATTCCTACAGTTTGACCAATAACTTGTTTACCGAAGATTTCTTTAGCAGTCTTACAAGAGTTATAGTAAGCATTAATCTTGGTTTCAAGTTCACTGATCTGATCCTTAAGAATGGTTTCTAGTTGAATATAACATTAACCCTATTCTCAAGAAATGCTATTTTCTTAGTGAGATCATCCTGATTAACATGCACAAGTCTTAATTCTTATACCTCCTTTTCAAGAGCTGTGTTCAAAAGAATTATTCTATCATTTTCACTACGTGCACAAGAAACAGTACTACTAAGATGATAGATCATTTTAGAATCAGTAAACTTTACCTCTGACATGAATGATGAAGTGCTTCCCTCATTAGCCATTAAAGCTAGATTACCAACTTCACCAGCTTATTCATCACTATCCGTATCATCCCAACTCTTTCCCTCGGAAACGTAAGCTTTCCCAATCTTATTCTTCTTGCTAGAATCATATGAGTTCCTTCTCACTTGATTTGGCTTTTTACATTCTGTAGCAAAGTGACCCAACTCATTATAATTGTAGCACCTGATTGTGCTTCTGTCCACGGTTCTAGTTTTATAGCCACCCCTTGTGCTATTTGAAGAGGAAGAACCACCTCTCTGAAACCTGGGCTTGAACCAAAGATTGGGGTTCCTTCTGAATCTTAAGTTGCCAAACTTTTTCGCTATCATTGCCATAGACTCATCCTCCAGCTGTTCAAGTTCTTCCATAGAATAGAAGTCACCACCAGATTGACTAGTGGATGTTAAGCCATATTCTGCCACAGTAACATCCATGTCAGAACTGGAAGGTTGAACAACCTTCACTTCTAGTTGCTATGGGACTTCTGACACCAGTGCAGTAGAAGTACTGACAATTTTCCCTGTTCCGTATATTTCCTTCTGCTGTATCTGTTCCAGCTCATAGGTCTTCAGAACACCATAGAGTCTTTCCAAAGAAATCTCTCCAAGATCTCTTGCTTCTCTAATTGTAGATATTCTGTGCTCCAGATGAGATGGAAGTGTAAGGAGGAACTTCTTGTTAATCTCCTTAATTGTGTAGTGCTTTCCATGGAGATTCAGATCATTAATCAATTTGTTGTATCTCTCAAAAACCTCAGAGATACCTTCACCAGGGTTTGATCTGAAATGTTCATATGAAGAGGTGAGAATTTCCATCTTATTCTCTCTGACTTCCTCTGTCACCTCATTGATTATCTCTATAGTGTCCCAAATGTGTTTGGCAGTAACACAGTTTAGAACATGATTATGCATGACAGGATCAAGACAATCAACCAGTATCAACTGTAAACAGGCATCCAGGGAAGCATCCTCTTTCTCATCAGCTGTGTAGTCCTTGGGATCCTTGGGGTACATCCTAGCAGCTTGAGTAATAACATTGTTCACAATCTGCTCTTCCTCAACAATCATAGGAAGTTTTGGACCATTTTTCAGCACTCCAAGATATTTAACATTGGCCACTTAAAGAAACAGGAGCATCTTCTTCTTTCACATAGGATAATGCTCCTTGTTGAACATGGGGATCTTTACTGTACCAACTTTCTGTGTAGTAGACATTTTTGAGATTTTTGATGAAGAATAAAAATTTCAGAGTTAAGAAAAAAATCACAAAAAAATGGATCTTTGATTAGTGTATCAATCAAAAGGCTCTGATGCTAATTGTTAGGTCCCGATAAGTTTGTAGAAGGGGGGGTTGAATACAAACTATACCGTTTTATCAAATATGTTCATTTTAGAATAAAATAATTTAAGAACAAATTATGGCGGAATTAAATGAAACAAAATTCAAGTTAAATATAACTTATATTAAACTTGAAAGGTGTTACAAATATGGTACTGATTACAGGATTGAATCTCAAACTAATTAAAACAAATCTAGAATAAATTCGACATGAATTTATCTATTTTTGTAATAAAAAGATATAACAATAAATGATAATTTGAGATACGTTCTAGGGATAAAAATCCGCTAGATAGTTAAAGCAGTACAAGGGAATGAATTCTAGTGGTTTAGATTTAACACTATGATTTTTAGAATTAATTCACAGAAGAAAAATGTCCACGTCAGTAGTTTTTTGTTCTTGACAGAAGGTTTAGTTTTGATGTAATGTTCTTGATTAATTTCTCCTGTGTCTTGATCTTTTATTTTGTACTAATCCACTTGACAAAACACTTCTGCACGTGCATTGCTTTTTCACTTGGAATGACTATCAAAATAGTCATGAAAGACTATTAAAATAGCCTGGAATGACTATGCTTAAGCCTGGAATGACTATTGGAATTTAAGAGAATTAATTTAAAATAATCTAAAATGTACTGGGATGACTACCGAGATGACTATCCCTTGATAGTCATTCCAGTTCATTTTTATTCAAAATGACTTGGAATGACTACCGGGATGACTATCCTGGATAGTCATTCCAGTTCATTTTATTTAAGTAATTCTAATTTAATTCTAATTCTAATTTAAATTAATTCTAATAATTAATTTATTTAATAAATTAATTCTGATGAATTAATTTATTCAATAAATTAATTACTTAATTTATTTGCTAAATTAATTCAGAAGAATTAATTTAATAAATAAATTAATAACTAATTTAAAAGAGAACTTAAATACTAAAAAGATTGCATAACCAATCCTTGAACCACTTGAACTTGATGAAGAATATTCACTGAAATGTAGTTGACACTTGATGCACTGTCTGGTTCATAAGTGACTAACTGAAATGTCTGTTCTTCATCTTGACTTTAAGTTGTGGTCCATTAGCTGCTTTTAACTGTTGTTCAACCTTTGTAACCTGTACATTTGCTGTCACACATCTGAAATCTTTGTCACTTTAATAAATCCACTTCTTTGAATACTTCACCGAGGCTTGATCAAATTAATGAACTTCTTTCAATGTAGTATTTCTTCAAGTCTGTAGGATGACTTTAATCTGTATTCTTTTGACTGATATGATCTTCTGAGATTCATGTGATACTGTGACAATTGAATTATTACTTACTTATTACAAACTTGTTTAAGTTGAGTTGAATCCTCGATGTTAACAAATAGGCCTAAACATATGCCTTTCAGACTTGAAGTGAAAATTGTCTAAGTAGAGGTTGCTCCCTTATTGAATTACCCTTCATGAGAAAATAGATGGAAATTTTTCTAAGTATGAAGATGAAGAGCGATTCTACTCTTGGTCCTTATGGAATCGCCCCTCATGGTTAAAAAAGGAGGAAAATTGCCTAAGTGTATAGATGAACGGCGATTCTATGCATGCCCTTTATAAAATCGCCCCTCAAGGTTGCACGATAGATTTTGGATAATGTAATGAGTGAAGGGAGATTCTATTAGTGCCCCATATAAAACAAGCCGAAAAAATATTCTAAGTGCCAAGACCCACATGCCTCAATCTACATGTGCTATTTAACCATAATCGCTCTTCATACATGTCATGGAATTGTTGGAGGCATTTGGATGGCTAATGTTCGGCCACGTGAATGGAGTGAAGTCTACACACATAAAGGCAGGATGAGAAGTTCACTTTTGTCATCTTCACCAAATAGCAAAAGTACTAAACAAAGAGTCGAGAGAAAAGACCCATTAATAGACATCATAAATGCTTCACCTGTATTGTGTTATTGTGTGATTTTCATTGTAGCTAACCTTGTGTTAGAGCACTCGTGGTTTATATTTATAAAAATGATAAATTCCGTGAACTTTTTGTTTCGTTCTCGCTATTTTAATTTTGAGCTAACTAATTTTATATTCGTGAAGAAATCGATATAATTGTGAGTATCGTATTCAACCCCCTTCTACATTATTTTGGGACTAACAATATTGTTGATTATAAATATTCTAATTCAAGTTTAAGTTATAGACTAACATAATAAAATATGTTTGTAAAATGGACTAAACTAAAAATCCAAGATCATAACATAAATACAGTCGGTAATAAAAGCTAACAAATGATATATTTGTTATTTTCAATCATAACTACAAGTAATAACTTATTAATAAAATTTAGAATTAAATGTAGAGTGTGTACTTGCAGTTACATACATAAGCACTTTGTGTACTAGTTTAGTATTTAGTAAAAAGTATGTTACACTTTCCAAAAGCTAGAAAGTTGTATAGTTCTGTCAAGTCATATTAACACCTTCAATCATCATAAGGTTATATTTATAATTTTACTTGTTCAACAGCTCTTTCAGTGTGTAGTCCATTATATACGTACAAAATTTGGTTGTAGTCGGGTCTTTCATTCTAACTCTGACTCTAGAATCTCTTCCATTTTGTTACAGTTCATGTATGAATCATGTGTTTGTCGTGGGTTTGTGATAAAAAGAACTTCTTGGACGGAGAAAAATGCAGACATGAGAGTTGTCTATTCCGATTTGCGATCATGATCGTGAAACTATTCGAGGTTTGTTGAAAAGACTTGATATTATTTAAGAAGAAATTTTAAAAAATAATTTTGAGCAGTAGTGTAGGAGAATGAAATGGAAAAAGAGTTAAAGTATGGACAAAATAATTTTCTATTACAATATGTTTTTTATGATTGTTTTGCTTGTCTTTTTATTTGATCGATACTATGTAATTTAAGTACAATATATTTTAGTTTAATTAATGGTCTTTGTTTTTTATTTCAATTGGACATTTTATCACTATCATTTGTAGCTTTCTTGAATCTTAAACATAGTTTGATCTCTGTTAAATTTACTTATGTTATATGTTAATTGATTTTGGTTGTTGAAATAAGTTGACACAATTGAGAAGAAAATGACATATCATAAGTTACACCATCCCACTAAAAATTCAAGATTATAACAAATAATTGTAGAAAGAATCAAAGAACAACCAACCATAATAATCGAACATAAAATTCAAGTACAAGACAAAATTTCATTGTCAATTAACTTCTTCATGTTCAACATGTACAAGGAAACTTAATGTTAATATTTGAGACGTAAACGATTATAATTCAGTTTGGAGCAAGTCTTGAACAAGATTGGTGGTGTTGAGCAAAGATTCAACAAAAGAATTCGAAATATGAAGACGTGACTAAATACAAAATTTGATCAATGTAAAGAGGCATAAAAACCATTTTTTCCTTGCTTAAAAGTCCACAATCTGGTGCCACTTCTTCTAACATGTACATTGATAAACGAGACCCTTAACGAGATGATGAACCTCGAGAGGATAACCTAATTAAGGGAAAATTGTGGACGAGTACAAATAAATAAATAAATATGAGACGAGATAATGTGTTACTTCTCATAGAGAGCAATACTATGATGCTTAAGGGGAGCCATTAAAAGAAGTAGGGATAAATGAGCTACACGAGCCTTATGTACTTGAGTATTTAGATTCTCATTTGGGAAATGTTCATTTTTGAAACTGCCTATGATGACGATTGCATGTGCCAAGATACACGTCAAACTTATTGACAACTTATGTTTGTTATAAGAAAAGTCATTTACTTCTTGATTCAGTTTTTGCTCTATTTCTCGATATAGCTTCATCTTCACCTTTGATACAATGCCTTAAAAGGTACATTCATATCAATGCTTTTTGCGTAGTCGAAATACCACTTATGGTACTCTCAGTTCAATATGAAGTTAAGATTCTTTGTAAGTAAATTTGGAGAAGTCATGAAGATGTTAATCTAAGATCTTATTTATGTTCGATATGTCCATCTTTGGATTTTATCTTGCAAGGTGTCTTATTTTACTACAGTTTTCCAAAAGAAAATTCATTCATTTTTTCTTCCCCGTCAAGCATGATGACTGAAACGAAGCCAAAAATCCAGACCCAGAAAGAAAAAAAGTAGGGTTGTTGATGGGAATTTGGGATAGTTGGGATGATCGAGTGTCTTCATTCAAGCGATGATACAAAATAAAAAGAACGAAAAGTGAAATGTCGGGAGATAGGGAAAAGAGTCGAGTCGATCAGGCTCGATGACCGAGAGAAGGAAAATGAAATCTAGACTTGACCGAAAAGAAATCAATGCCATGGATACCATGACCGGCCACCATCGATAAAGAATCTTCTTTATAAATTACTTTGGGTCAACCCGAGGCCTTTAAGCATCCGAAATACACTAGCCTTTTCATTGCTACCACATCTTTTTAGATGCCCGACATCACAAAAGATGATTTTCCACATATCATCTTGCGTCCTCTAGAAGAGTATATATTAAGATATTTTCTTTATTATTGCAATATCTTTCCTTGATTTTACATAAATGATATTTTGAATACATATTGAGAGCTACAAAAGCATTACATAGAAAACCAAAATTATAGACTTCCCCATATAAAACATGATACAACTTGACTACAAATTTAGCTAAGTAAAAAAAATGGCAATATTATTTACTTAGCCTTGTTACTGTGGAGATGCATGCATATTTGTACACAACAAGCATTGCCTTTTTTAACTGTAGTAAGATAATCCTATAATTGACTATATTATGCTACATGATTTCCCTATATCACTTCTAAAACTTCTTTTTAGCCCTATTAATTATATAAATGCAAATTTTACAACCACAATCATTTACAACCTTCATTTGAAATGTAAAAATTGGCCAAGTAGGGTTCATTTTTATCTCAATTTCATAATATTCTATAATTCATTTAAAAGTCATTAATTTCTATTTAAATATTGGTGGGAATGTGTAAGTGTTATGATATGTATTCAATTACAAATTTTACTATCTTACACCAGAGAATCGTATATTTTTCAATTCCTACAATCAACCAACCACCGCTTTCCTCTGCATTATGGCAAGTTTTTGCACCCTTAATTTGTCATATTAAATTTTTTAATTGAAACTATAGATTCGTATTCGTCCTTACATTAAATACATGCATTTAAATAATATCTTTATATGTGTTATTTGCGACCATTATTTTCTCCTTCCTATTATAATTAGTGTCCTTCGTTAGCATCATTTTTTTCTTTTCCTTTAAAGATATTTCTTTTATTCCTAATATTATATACCTTAAGATCTGTACCATACATAATACGAGAATCTTTTTTCATACTTTCAACCAGTGTTCTAAAAATCGATGATTAATCGGGATTAATCGCCAATTAATCGCTAGACGGCGGGCCACCGAACTGATTAAGCGGAAATCGGTCAATTAATCGTTTTTTTCAGAAAAATGGTCAAAAATCGGCTGAATCGGTCAAAAATCGGTTGAATCGGTCAAAAATCGGATTAATCGGTCAAAAATCGGGCTAATTATTAAAAAATATTTAAAAATTTAAAAAATAATTAGAAATTTAAAATGTAGAAACTTGGTTAAATGATAGAAAAAACATTATTTTTGTACATGTAATTATAATTTTAAATGCCAAAATCATAAATTCTCTTAATTTTTCCTCTTAAATTGATCTCTAATTAAAAAGTTAAACCTTCAAAATTTTATTTATTAAAATTATATAATATTTTTAATATATTTGCATAAATATATGATAATAACATATGTTTAGTTGACATAACGAAAAAATTATATATATATGAATATAATTGTATATAAAAAATATTATTAAATTTATTCCGATTAATGACCCGATTAATCATTCCGATTAATCACCGATTACCTGATTAATCCCTGGACGGTGCCTTCACCGATTAACTCTGATTCCCGCTTTTTACAACAGTGCTTTCAAGTAATAATAATTGTTCTATGTCTTATTACATCCATCATATTAGAATCATAAAAATATTTTGAATTAACCTATTGCGAGGGACAATAAATTTAGGTCTCTTTTATGTTAATAATAACATCATACACATACACCAATTTATTAGAAATAATCTTGGAGCACATGTCTTGGTCATAGGGATGTGAATTTCACCCTCTCCGCCCGATCCCGATCCGATCTCTGCCCCTTTCGGGTCGGGGATTCAGGGAATTTTTGGGATTCAAGGCCGGGAATGAGGAGAAATATAGAAAAAATTCGGGGATCGTGGCCCCGGATTTTCATATTTTATAAAAATAATATATTTTATATTAATATTAACTAATTTAACATATAAAAATAATTTCAATTTCATCTTCATCTTTTGTTTTAAATAATTGTTAATTCAAATAATTGTTTAAAAAATAATATTAAATTTAAAATATATATTACACATTATGATTTATTAATTAAATTTATTAGAAAATACATAATGAAATATATAAATTTTTATGTTTTCGAAAAAATTAAAAATCCCCGACTCCCCGCGAGGATTTCTGTTCCCCGTTCGGGACGGAGATCTGGGAACAAAATAATCCCCGTTCGAGGATCGAGGTGAGTATTGGGATTAGAGACGGGTTCAGAATCGGAGGCGAAAATAGCACTCTCCGGTCCTGAATTGACCCGATGCCCATCCCTACTTGGTCATCAATATCTTTTCAACAAGGCATGCTACTTTAAAATTTAATCATTTATAAGATAATTCATTTTAAACAAGATGTTCAAAAACCTCTTATAACATGTTAACAACTTCTGAATGTGATATCTCATTAACAAAATAGGTGTTCACATATATAAATCTTTTATCAACATAATTTGCTAAATATTGCATCAAATTGACCTCTGTTATATCCAAAATTTACACAAGGAAATGATTGACTATATGAAGATGATCAATGGTTGGGGAGACATGATTGAAGAGTATGTTAACATGAATTTGCAACATGAGGTGAGATTGGAGCTCCAAAATAGAACGAGACCAAGTTGGAGCGCCAACCAGGCCCAGGACCAAGGTTGGAGCACCAACCTTGGGTGAGGCATGATTTGGCGCGCCAGAATGCCACGAAAGGCTAAGTTGAAACACCAACTTGAAGGTGACACGAAGAAGGAACAAAGTATTTCAGTGAGTAACGGGCTTTGAAGATTTGTAGAAGATTAAGAAATGAAGGCATGATTCTGTATTCCAATAAGTTATCCTTATTGGGGAATTTAGGTATGATTAAGCTTGTCTATACACTCAAAGGGTCTACTCCTGTATTCTGATGAGTTGCCCTTGTTGGGGGAGTAGGATATCCTCATCGGGGGGGGGGGGGGGGGGTAAGGATCATCTTGTGCATTTGAAGTAAGACATGACTTGTCCCTGCAACTGAAAGACTGATGTGGTAGTTGGTAACGGTTGATGTTAGCTCCGGTGTCTGGGGTTAATGTTGTATTCGTGAAGGCACGGTCATAGTTGAGCCTTGGGGTCATTGGGTTAGGCTTCATCGTATGGGCTCTCCTTAGTGGGTTTGGATTTATATTGAGTTAAGAGTTTTAGTCCGACAAGGACTATGCTCGATGCTTATCTTAAAGGAGACCTATCTCTAGTAGACTTAGGACCCTTGTAGTCCGGCCAAGGAGTTCTATCTCTAGTGGACTTAGTATCCTTGTTCTATTAGAACTACGTGAAGCTTGATCCCTATAAATATAGGGTACGTAGGCACATTAAATGGGTTGGACGTTGAGAGCTCAGAGAGACCACCACCACTCCTTTGATCTCAGCTTCTTATAAACACAATCACCACCGTTCTCCGGCGATTAATCTGTCGTGGAACCACCGTCGTAGATCTTAATTTCAACACGAGACCTCAAATTTTGTTATCACAAATTTCTCCGTTAACAACCTCCCCAATAAATTTTGATTGTTAGCAAACTCCTACCACCTATATAATTGTGTATATACATACATATTAAATTTGTTAGTAAAACTCAAAGACAGTACGATATCAATATAAACATAAATATATATGTAACAAACATCACAATTACAAAATACAACATATATCATGTACTCCCTCCATCCCTCTCATTTCTTTACAGTTTTTTTACACTGCTTGACACACATTTTAAGGCTTCTATAAAGTATAGCTCTATAACTTATTTTTAAAACTTTTTTTTTATAAATAAAAATTTAAACATTATATTTTTATTCAGAAGAAGAAAAAATTTAAAATAATTTATCGAAGTATATATTAAAGGAGACTTAAAATGCGTGCCGAGCCCCCGTCCCCCAATGTAAAGAATTAAGGGGGACGGATGGAGTACTTTACTATGTACTAATATTAAACTCTAAAAATGAAATAAAAGAATCTATATTACTTAATTATGCAAATTAGACCTAAATTTCGTAAAATAGTATGACCTTTAATCGCGTAGGACAAAAGTTGAGTGAAAATTAGGAGAATAAGATTAATAAATTTACAATAGTAACGTGTATTAATAATTATGTAATATCACCGTTATTTGTCTATTCACACGTATATTTTTAAAGATATTTATGTAATTATCAATAGTACAAAATTAGCATATTTTTGAAAAGAATCATGCATCTTGTTAGAAAGTGAATTACGGGTACATAAAATGTACATTTATCTAAGAAGATGTATATGTTGTATATTTAATATATATATATATATATATATATATATATATATATACTAGCTTAAAACTCGTGCGATGCACGGATTGTTAATTGTTATTTTATTATTATTTTTTTAATATTTTATTAATTGTAGTTGTGCAAAAAATAAGTAGGCATGTTAAAATAGCTAAACACTTTTAATTAATTAAAAACATTAAAACAGATTTAAAAATAAATAAGTATGGGTTTGCCTGTTATATTTTTGGAAAATGAGGGGTTTTAGTAAGAAAAAATAAAAAATGTAACATATATTTAGTTTAAAAAGGTAATTTAACATATATTAAGGTTTCTTAAGACTTTCAAGACTACAGAAGTATGTGAATGATTTAGGGTTAGTACCACATGATTCCAGTGATTTATTTGAAGCAACCAGAACGACAAAGGACTAATCAGCAGCATTGAATTGAAGACATAGAAGAATTGATCAAGTGTTATTCATCTGTGAACCAGACCAGTTGCACCAGTTGACGGAACTTAAAAAAATCAAGTTGTTTTATCGTCTCAGAAGAAATTGATTCAGTCTAAAACTAAACACCCTGAAACTCAAATGGATTTTCAAATGATTAAGTACAAAAGGAAATGGTTCGATGGTTTTTCATTTATGAAAACCATCGAATAAGGTTAAGGAAATCTATTTAGAAAACCATTAATAAGTATTTGTCATTCGATAGTTTTAATTAAAAAAACTATCGAATGGAAAAATATTTTAATCCATTCGATAGTTTTCTAATTGGAGGAGCAGGTGAAGAAGTGATTTGTTTGTCAGGTTGATGAAGATCCAACGACCAAGATTAATTGATTATTTTGTGTTCGATGGTTTTTCAATTCAAGTCTACAATTAACAGAAGAGAGAAGAAGTGTCTTATTCAGTCAGGTTCATCACAAAGACATTTACGAAGAGAGAGTTTGAGCCAGAGAGAATTATCAGAGAAATTAATATTGCTCAGAATTCTATCATTGTATTGATTGTGTATAACCTAGAACTCATTGAATGTAAAGAATTGAGGGGGACGGAGGGAGTACTTTACTATGTACTAATATTAAACTCTAAAAATAAAATAAAAGAATCTATATTACTTAATTATGCAAATTAGACCTAAATTTCGTAAAATAGTATGACCTTTTATCGCGTAGGACAAAAGTTGAGTGAAAATTAGGAGAATAAGATTAATAAATTTACAATAGTAACGTGTATTAATAATTATGTAATATCACCGTTATTTGTCTATTCACACGTATATTTTTAAAGATATTTATGTAATTATCAATAGTACAAAATTAGCATATTTTTGAAAAGAATCATGCATCTTGTTAGAAAGTGAATTACGGGTACATAAAATGTACATTTATCTAAGAAGATGTATATGTTGTATATTTAATATATATATATATATATATATATATATATATATATATATATATACTAGCTTAAAACCCGTGCGATGCACGGATTGTTAATTGTTATTTTATTATTATTTTTTTAATATTTTATTAATTGTAGTTGTGCAAAAAATAAGTAGGCATGTTAAAATAACTAAACACTTTTAATTAATTAAAAACATAAAAACAGATTTTTAAAATAAATAAGTATGAGTTTGCCCGTTATATTGTTGGAAAATAAGGGGTTTTAGTAAGAAAAAATAAAAAATGTAACATATATTTAGTTTAAAAAGGTAAATGCCCGTGATATTTTTGGAAAATGAGGTTTTAAAATTTAATAATTAAAAGTATTTAAATACGTTTTAAAATAAATAAGTAAATAATTATAAAAGGCAATTTCCCGTAATATATTTAGAAAATGATGGGCTTTGTTAGAAAAAATATATAATGTGTTTTAGCTTGAAAGATAATTGGTTATAAATAGGCATTTGATTATTTATATTTTAATATTTTTAGTAATTGCATTTGTTAAGAAAAATAAGTAGACATGTTAAAATAGGTAAACTTTTAAAAAATAATTATAATATTAAAATAGGTTTAAAAATAAATAACAAAAGTTTTGTCCGTGATATTTTTGGAAAAGTAGGGGTTTTAGTAAAGAAAAATAGAAAAACAAACATGTTTTAGTTAAATAAGGTAATTGCCCGTGATATATTTAAAAAAGTAGGGGAATTTGTTAGAAAAAAAATAATGTATTTTAGGTGAAAAAGGTAATTGGTTATAAATAGGTAATATTATTATTTAATAATATATTTTTATAAATAAGTAAAGTTAATTAAGTAAAAATACGAAGTACAATTAATTAAGGGCAATTAAGTAAAATCACGACGTACCGCACCAACCAACCAAATTTTTAATGTTTCGTCAATTATATAATAATATTGATATATAATATAATTTTCTTTTATTTTGATTAATTATATACTTAACGAATTATATTCAAGTCGAAGAGACGAAGATCGATAATATTCCAATCAATTCAAAGAATATACATCTGTATTGTTTTGTAGTAAAGGTCGAATTCAATTTATTATTAAATCAAAAATATCAAATTTATGGTTTCAAAAAAGTAAAAAATTATGAAATGTACTCTCAAATGTGCACACCACTCCCCACTAAAATACAAGCCTACACCTTGACACGTCAATGACAATCGCCTGCACTCTTTTGTCCACTTCCTCCAAAAAAAAGCACATAAAAAGAAATTAAAATAATATCCAGAAATTAAAATCTCTCTCAAAAGAGTATAAAATTATATAGCAATCTCTCTCTCTCTCTCTCTCTCTCTCTCTCTAACAAAACACACACACAGCTGAACAAACTCGCCGAGATCTTCAAAACACAAACACTTCGTATCTATGGCCGCTTCAACTCAGCCCTCCGACACCGTCATGTCCGACGCAGCTCCGCCGTCTCAAACCGCCGGGATCGAGAATATTCCGGCGAGTCTCAGCCACGGCGGCCGTTTTATTCAGTATAACATCTTTGGTAACATCTTCGAAGTCACCGCTAAGTATAAACCTCCTATCTTGCCTATCGGTAAAGGCGCTTACGGCATCGTTTGGTACATCACTCATTTCTATCTTCAATTCAATTTATTTTTATAATTTAATTATGTTTTTTTTATGTGTGTATATGTATGTTGTTATTAGCTCGGCGTTGAATTTGGAGACCAATGAACATGTGGCTATTAAGAAGATTGCAAATGCTTTCGACAATAAAGTCGACGCTAAGAGGACTTTGCGTGAGATTAAGCTTCTCCGACATATGGATCATGAAAATGTTAGTTATTTTTTTCCTTGTTACATTTATGCTGCATTTTGCAATCTGTTTTTATGTGTGAATTGCATATGTGTTTGTGTTTATTAATTAGGTTAAATTATGTGAAGTGATTTGTATGTGTATTGATATATGAGGTTTGATTGCTTGTACTGAATGTTTGTAGGTATGTATTAGTTTCGGTTATTTGGTTTGGAAGTGAACAATAAATGGTAAATGTTTTTCTTAGTTCGGAGATGATTAGGTTTCATGTGTAACTAGCGATTGACTTGTAGTTTTCCGGTTTCCAAATAAAGGATTCTTTAGCGACTTCATTAATTTAACCAGTACGATTGTTAGTTGTATTAAATAGTGTACTTTCTTTGGATTGGTAACAATCTTTGGAAGCGGGGCTGACTGACTCTTTGTTCCTTCATTGGATAAAAGTTATTAAATTTTTTAAGTTGGGGCGTCGTTTGTTTATTGGTTTTCTCTCTGCTTTCAGGCTCTGTCCTCTAGCAGCTTCCGGCTCCGGGGTATTCCCCATTTTATTGTTTTCTTTTCAGTTAATAGTAGATTTAGGCAAACAAAAGAAACACCTTTTTATCTGGTATTCTGGTCTCTGTACTGTACTTTTGAAATGCTTAATGCCTAGCATAACCTGATAATTGTGAAGTAATTATGTCTAGTGGTTGTTTGGTTAACTTGTTAATACTCAGGAGGGCAGTGCACATTGATCTAGTTGTTTGGTTAACATAAATAAAGGAAGTATAAGTTCCTTTGAAGTTTAAATACCCACAGTTGGTTACTTACCCACCCCCTCTTGGTCATTTGCATCCCCCAGGAATTACTTCTTACATACCAACCAAACACAATTTTCTACTTCCTAAACTTTTTGTAAATAAACCACTTGCCGAAGAAGTACGACCTCCTTAGGAAGCCAATACACATGTGTAACCAAACATGAAACAACCACTTGGTTCTAAACGTTTTCTTGTTTATCTAGGAATTAGCAGAATTAAGATTAGTTTCATATCAAATCTCTTTCACATTTTTACTTGGTTCTAAACGTTTTCTTGTTTAATTATATGAATTTTTATATTTTTGATCTGCAATTATCATATTTGTCTCTGTAGTTTTTCTACTTTTTCCCTGACATTTCTCTCCATTCTAACATGAATTTGTCTCATATCTATCCCTTGTCAGTTCTATCTTCAAACTCCCATCATAACTTTAAATTAAACACACACCAAACCACAACTCAACAAACATTGACTAGTATGGAAGTACCAATGTAACCAGTTTTTATTATAATTGTGTATCCCATTATATAAGTCGGCATAGAACCCTTAATGCATCATCATTTTCTGATAAGGTGTAAAACATATTTTATTTATATAATTATTGAAAAATAAAAGAATAACTCAAAAGATTCTTGAAAATTCAGATTTTGTCATTCGCCAGCCTACAAAAGATTGCGGCTTTTTAGATTTTTCAGTTTTGGATGGGTCATAACATTTCTAATAATGAAAAAAGCGAAGAATTGCTTACATTCTGTCTCTGCGTGCGAATATTGTACCAAGAAGGAATTATGTTAGTTCAGTAATTAATGCAAGTTTTTAATTTACTGATATCCTTGGTTTTCTTATGCAGGTTGTTGCAATTAGAGATATTATACCGCCACCTCAGAGGGGGTCATTTAATGATGTATACATTGCTTATGAGCTTATGGATACCGACCTCCATCAAATTATTCGTTCAAACCAAGGGCTATCAGAGGAGCATTGCCAGGTGCTGTCTCAAAACAAAATTACATACATTGTATAAAATAGATCAATTAAACTCAAATGTTGTTTATTTCGCTTAGAAGGCATGATACAAGTTGAGGTTGAAAATATGCATGTCTAAATCCGGCAGAAATGAGTGGGATAGATCATTTTGGTGTCTGTTACATTTTCCCCTTGATGATGCTATCACAATGGCATTTTTTTATACATTACCATAAAAGAGTACATTGTGCCTTTTTTTGTTTCTTATTTCCTCATGTTCCTTCCGTAAGTATTTTTTTTATTCACAAATTATAAGGCATGGACTAAGGATTTTATCTTTGCTGGTTATTTTATCTGATAACTTTCTTCACTTGATTAAAGTTAGCTTGTTTGTGGATGATCATGTGTATATCAATATGCAATTTTTATTTTTTTTGTAGTTACTTCTTCTTGTGATGTCTGACACTTAACTTGGACCAATCCCATTCGTTGCCTCATTTTTTTGAAGAATAATTTGTTGCAGTTAGTTTAAATGGTTCTTATCTGGGATGAATTGTGTCGTCAGACATCAGAGGTTCCTAACCTAAAAATGTTGCTAGCTCAGTGACATTACCTGAGAAAAATCACTGAAAACAACTTTAAAATGGCTGTCTGATTTTTCCCCTTCATTTTCAGTGTATATGTGACCTGTTTACTAGGATTTCATTCTTGAACCTGTACTACACACTATACTATCCTTGGACTATAATATAAGAGATCATTTAGACCAGTTCGCTCTCTTGTTTCACGTTCTCCCAATTTGTTTAAAGATATTGTTCATTTGTCTCGACTCTTGCCACTTTCTCCCTTTTGTTTTGGTTTGAAGATAGCTTATGCTCATTTTTAGTGCATACCTTTTGATTTACTTCATTATTTTGTGCAGTACTTTTTGTATCAGATCCTCCGGGGGTTGAAATACATTCATTCTGCAAATGTTCTACACAGAGACTTGAAACCTAGCAATTTGCTCCTAAATGCTAATTGCGATCTGAAAATATGTGATTTTGGATTAGCCCGTGTGACTTCCGAAACTGATTTTATGACAGAATATGTTGTTACAAGATGGTACAGAGCACCAGAGCTCTTATTAAATTCATCTGATTATACTGCTGCTATTGATGTATGGTCAGTGGGATGCATTTTCATGGAGTTGATGGACAGGAAGCCTTTATTTCCTGGCAGAGATCACGTACACCAACTACGATTGCTTATGGAGGTACTATTTCTGTATGTCATATCACATTATTGTTATTTCATGATTATGATCATGCGATCCTCTTCATCCCGGATGCTGTTACAAGTATTATTAAAAGTTAGATTCACTTTTTGTACTTTACAGAATATGGTTAGAACCTTATTTCTTGACCTGTCTTTATTTTAAACATAAAAGTACCCATTTTTTGCTATATTGTTAATCCATTGTTTTATTTTATACAAATTTAATACAGTATACAGATTTTGCATAAATATGTACTGCCATCTAATGGTATTTGAATTCTTATCTTTGAAGAATTTAATTTGTAGCCATGTCACTATGAGATGAATTCACTTTTGCACTTGTATGGGGTCCTTTTAGCTTTTCTTTTCTACTAACATTTTTGGCCTTGCAGCTGATTGGCACACCATCAGAGTCTGAACTGGAGTTTTTGAATGAAAATGCAAAAAGATACATTCGGCAGCTTCCTCTTTACCGTCGGCAGTCATTGACTGAAAAATTCCCAAATGTTCACCCTTCTGCTATAGATCTCGTTGAGAAGATGTTGACTTTTGATCCTAGAAGGAGACTTACAGGTAACAATCTGATAACTCATAAAGATATTTTGCGTACAGATGGCTATGATTATCTCTTATTGATATTTTGGATTTGTGCTTGCACAACAGTTTTTTCCTTTTTTTTTTGCAAGTTTTTTTTTTTACATACAAGTATGGTTGTTGCTGCCTGTTTTTCTTGCTGGATAAAATATCCTAAACCTAAATGTACATAATAACAAAGCTTTTAATCAATAAAGCTCGTTTGCATTTTGTATGTAAGTTGTAACATCATATCAACTTTTTGTTTCTTCATTAATGCAAATTTCAGCTTCTAAATTTTACCAAAATAAAGTTCTTAAAAGGGCTAGCCATCTTGAGCATTTCAGCAAGCTCTGATGTAGCGTCAAATTATTGATACCATAAACAGTCCCCATTAAATCCTGGTTCATAATTGTCAAAACAAAATAAAAAAATCCTGGTTCATAACTAGAGTGTTGAAAAAAGATATTAATGCCACTCGTATTCCCTTCATAGCTTCTTGATGATATTTTCAATTACCATGCAGGTATATTTCCTTGCCATGATGTTTAAAGAATCTCCGTCTTAAAAAGTTTTGCTAAAGATAATTATTAGTATACGTGAATTAAGACTAGATGTTATAAGACTCGTGCATTTAGATTTGTACATTTTTTTAATGTGAAATTCTATGTTTAGTATTATATTGTACTTAAAGTTGACCATGTAAATGTGTTGATTTCAGTTGAAGATGCATTGGCGCATCCCTACCTCACGTCATTGCACGACATCAGCGACGAGCCTGTATGTGTTGCCCCTTTTAGCTTTGACTTTGAACAGCATGCATTGAGTGAAGAACAGATGAGGGAGCTAATCTACAGAGAGGCCCTCGCATTTAATCCTGAGCATCAGCAGATGTAAGGAACTAGTTGGTGCTTGTTTGTTGTGGACTTGTGGTTGTAACTGGTGTGTTCTGTTTTTATTTCTCATAATTTCCCCCATGACATCTTCATCCATGATGGCAGTGGAATTTGAGAGATACTGATGTGGAATGATCATTTAGGATTTTCAATTATTACATTCCCAGCTTGATATTTCGTTTTTTTATGGGTTGGGTGTTTGAATTGAAACAGAGTTAAATTGCAAGTCATGATTTGGACATGAACTACTGTGCCGTGATTGTCACATTAAAGATTCAATCTATACAAAGTAGCAAATCATTGGGTATGGCTAGTGATGCACTTTTCCTTATAATCCTTCTCATTCTGCTTACTATCTAAAGACCATTTAAGATAATACGCAAACATTTCAATTACAAATAGAAAACATTTTCCAAATTCTGCTTACCATTTTCCGGGGTTTGTTTGTTTCAACATGTTTGAGGTAAAAAGCAGTACTAATAGAAAAGTGAAGTTTCACCATTACGAATTGCATTTGCACAAGTTAAAGTTGCAAATGAGTGTTTTAACCATGGCACTATAGTTTTCCAAAGAGTATTTCAACTCTTGCGCAGTCAACCAAAGGATTCCACACACGTCTTTTTTAACTTAACAATAAATTCCTTCACATCAAAATCAAGCTTTGGAAAACTATAGAGACTTCATCTTATATCACATCAAAAGCAAGCTTGGAAAGAACTAAAAAGACTTTATCTTCATTCTTCAATCAGACCAAGTACTGAAAATCTGGCAGCAGCTATCACCCTCTGCAAGAGATAAGAAGCTCGTAAGGCACAATGTGAAGTGCTTCATTATGCTGCAGCACACTCCCGACTAATGAATTTGAAATTACATAAGATTAATTGTTAAACATATGATTTGCATATGCTACCAACAGTCTTTTTTAAGGATGGGAAATAAGATTTACAAAGGAAAGCACCTGAGTTTTGCAACATGCTTTTATGCGAAAACCAGCAAGTTGTGTGGTGTGTTAAGTAAATGTGTGCTACTGCATTTCATCATATAATTCATTTTTGGGGATTGAATTGAGTCTTGCTAAGTCACTGAAAAGGGCACATAAAAGCAAGTGTAGATCGGAAGAGATTGTTTCAATATTACGGTGAACGATTGCAGCCTTGCAGGCAATAGGGGTTTGGTGGTTGGAGAAAGAGGGGTAGATGATAAGATTGCACTGACCTTCTAGGTTCTCGACCTCTTTTTAGCCCTCAAGTCCAATAAATAGGATACTCCTTCGCTTAGTGTTGCTTTCCTTCCTGCATCGTGATTCCACAGCTCCCATATGATATACCTACCACTGGGGTTGTACTCGTTCATCTCCTTTAAAGCAGTAATCACGGCCATCTGGACTTCACCTCCCCACTCAGCCTTCAGCTTTTTCAGTTTCTCATCATCTTCATTTATAATTTCCTAGGACATAGCCAACAAACCAAAGTAAAAATAGCGGGATCAACAACTTATGTATGATAAATCAGTAGAGGCCCATTTAGCATCTTCTCCAAGATTCTTGATGGCAATAAACAATCTTCTGAACATGTTTGTATCAGCAAGTTGTAATAACAACAATTTATAAGATACATATATAAAAAACAGAAAGCAGTTTTACCCATTAACTTCAGTTCTGTAAATAGCCATACCTTGTGATCATTACCACCTTCAAGAGCGACAACCTTGAAAGGATACCAATTAGGATCCCTCAGGTGATCCTCCCATAACGAACACAGCTTCACAGCCTTTTCTTCTGCATCTGGACCTGCATACTTTTTTTTGCATGCAGCATGAAATGGATTTTCATCAAGCTCTCCCATTCCCTTTACACCAATCCATTGAGAAGATTTCCCCTTCAAGAACTGCAGCATAATTAAAAATGGCTTTATCTATGCTATAATAAGCAATTATAAGTGATTCCTTTCTGACATTATGCATCCGAGTATATATAATCAATTTAATATTGCTTTTAATTATGAATTTATGATAATAACCTATAAATCCGTATACATTACTTTTCACATTAAGAACAGATGATTAGAAGAATTATTTTGCTATTCAGACACTTGAAAGTTCTGTAACTTCATTGACTAGTGACATTAAGAACATATAAGTAAAAGAATTATTTTGCTATCCAGACACTTGAAAGTTCTGTAACTTCATAGACTGGGCATGTATTGATCAAATTGCATATTTGCTCCACAGAAATGCAAAACGAATGAAGTATATTTGGTCAAACTCAGGGATTATATATGCACAAGCAGTAACGATTTTCGAAATCATCAATTTGTGATTAATCATAACATTGGCTCATTCATATGTACAATAGGTTGCTTTCTGCTTGAAATAATTTGAAATTAAGGAGAAATCATTTTTGCATAGAAGAGAATCTGCCAGAAATAATAATGGTTAGTGACTAATTTGTCATTGTGTGATAGCGTCTTTAAGCAGAATTTACGATCAAGTGAGCATGGAAGAATGCAGAAAAATCTAACTGTTGCACACTAAGACCTCAAGCCTTCAAGAAGTAAATTCAGTGTGCATGTAATATAAGAAGCAAACTGTGGACAATAGTTGTGTACTAAAGCGAAAACTATCAGAAGTGAAGGGATAAAGGCAGTCAAAATTAAAATACAACTTAGTATTCTTTATCAGATTATAGTATAAAGTACTAGACAGGGACCCGTGTATTTCGACAGAAACAAAACTAAACAAATTCTTCTTTATAATCCATTTAGGTAAGAAAATTCATGTACTGTATAAGAAACGACAAATTCAAAACAACTACTTTGTAAAAAAAATAAAAAAAAATTAAAACCAGCTACTTATATAGTTAAAAGAGTTGGTATGCAAATCTTCCATGGACAGCAATAGTTAAAAAGTTGAACGAGACATGTTGTTTGCAAATCCCACAAGCAGTATTCATATTTCTTTTAAATTGTTCACATAAACTGTAAAGTTCTAAGAACCAAATGGTGACTTGGAAAAAGTAAAGGGCAAAAAAAGAAGCTGCTGACACTAAATCTGATAGTTCTTTAGCATATCTTACAGGCTCTGTCCCTTTAATTGCATGCATTTAAATGATGTTGCATTTAAATTGTTTATCACGTAATCGGGTGTATGACATTAATTTGGAGTCGTAAACAAACCAGCAAATTTGACATGATTTAAATGACATGACCATGGAGTCATAGACTTGAGAATTTGTGCATCAGTGTTTTGAAATATGTAATTATTCAGCAACTGCCCATATTGAAATTCCAATTATTCTAGTATAATGTTGTTAGCTGTACATGTTTGGTGATTTTCCAGAATCCAAGTTGGGTAATATGACTTGACAGATATACATTGACATATAATGAAAGAGAACACTTACATTAATTAGTTCCTTTCGAGCCTCTTGAAGCTCATCATTGGTTTTACGTTCCTGGACAACAAGAGCTTGATTTAGTGCTTCCACATATTCAAGTTCTACTTCTTTCTGCTGTAGGGCCTTCCGAGTATCATCAATCTTTTGTTTGAACTTAGAATCTTCATCATTTTCCATATGCTTCATTACCGACAAAGACCCTCTCATACGCTCAATTTCCAACACTAGTCCTTGCTTGGCATTAATCTGTTTTTCTAGTTCCATGGATCTTCTGCGAAGCTCTTCTTTTTCTCTCTGTGTTTTAAGTAATGCAAAATGCAATATACATTAGAAGTACATAAATATAATTAGATTTTGATATGCATTTCAAAAACAGAAGAAAATCAAGTAAACTACCTTATGATCCTCTGCCAACTTAAACACTTTTTCATCTGCCTTTTTTTGCTCCAAGGTGGCTCTCTCATTCTATAAGTGGACGAAAAGAAGAGCAGAATTACATTAGTAACGTTCTACCACAGTATCAGACTCAGAGATGATGAAGAAAAATAGATAAAACATGTATTCTTACCATTTCCTTCTCAATTGCCAGTTTCTTTCTCTCACTGTCATTACGAGCCTCCCTTTTCTGCAGCTCCTTCTCACGCTGCTCAAGCTCAAATTTCATTTTCTGCTGCTCCTTGAGAATGTTTTGAAGTTGGGCATTTGTATTTTGCTGCATCTTTTGTATCTCTGTCCAACATTATACAAGACGTTACCGTCTAGGAGATAATACTTAATCTACACAACAATCATGTAATTGGAGTAAGAGGTTTCAAAAAATAATCACCATAAGTGACCAGTAAACGTAACAAGGTTATATACCTTCATTGTAGGCTTGAAACATCTTATCCTTTTCTTTCATTAAACTACCCAAGGAGAATGCAGTTTCATTGTATTTCACCTCTATCTCCTTTAGGTGCATAGCTTTTTCCTCTATTACATTACTCAGATTTGACAGGAGCAAGTTTGATTTGCACTTTTCTTCTGCTTCAATATCTTGGACTGTCTTCAGATCTCCAAACTTTCGAAGAAAGTCACCAATGGCCTTTTCTGAATAGTAATCATCCTCCCGTCCAATCCATCCATAGATTTCAGTCCCCCGGTTTTGTACATTAATGTAATCTTGTTTTCCCTTGCCAGCAGCCTCAAAACTGTTTTCAAATTTCATGGCACAATGGAATGCTGGCCAGTCTTTGCCAAACTCCACTACTGCAAAACCAGTATGACCTCTGTAGTTCCATAAAGGGTTAACCCTTTTGGGGTTAAACCCCTGCACAGTAAACTCATTTCTTAGTTTTGTACCACTTCCCCCTATATATTTGCCATTCTCAAACGTAACAGGAATATTTGCCACGATTCCGACCCAAGGATAAACAAGCAATTCATTACAGTCACCGTTTCGTGAAGGCTTCAAAACCTCTGGACTGATTCTTTCTGAAGGCTTTCTTCGTCCTAGATTTTCCAAGTATTTAAAGAGACCAAGATGCTTACCCTTTTCCTTTGCATCCCTCTTGGATCCTGATCCCTTGCCAATTGCAGAAGCATGCTGCACAAGATCCTTGAACCCATATTGTTGCTTCCTTTTCTTCTGAGAGCAGTAAGGACATCTATATACGTCCCCAGAAATCTTCACCTCGAATTTACCATCCAATAATTGCTGGCAACATGTCTCAGAATAATCTTCCAACTCAGAATCACTTATATCAGTTTCGTCTTCTGATGAGTAACTCATTTTCCTGAACAATGTGGCGAAATTGAAAACGTAATCAAAACCCTGAAACCAAATCTCGAATCTACTTTTAGAGCTAGATAACACATATAGCATAAACTACATAGTTCCCTGGTGATGAGAAACAACTGAATATTTAAACGCCCTCGTAGAACTCAATATATACAATCACTTGTCGACATGAGCAACCTTAAGTATGAATATTACGCATACATTTAGTTTTTTCACAATAAAACCTGAAAAATCTAGAAAAATTGTGAACAGGAGTAATATTAACTACACATTATTCCTTGGACACAAGCAACCACACAAAATATACTAAATCTAGGCCTAGAGCATTTGAATGTAATTTCCTAGTAGCCAAAAGCAAGTCAAGTTAAAACAACTTTGTAGACTGTAGAAATCAAACTAAACTGTAAATAAAAATGATAAATCTGTAACATATTACGCATCTGGAAGAATTAAAGATCCCGGGATGCTTATTCGGATTTTAGTTGTAGATGCAAGTACATAATATTATTATTCTTAAAAAATAAAGAAAAGTTGAACATACTCACCCAATATTTAGTCCATGTATATGTGAACATTAAACAAAGAGATATTGACTGAAACATTTAACAGAGATTTTGTATGGAGGAGTATAAAATGTACACCATATATAACACAGTGACGAGCATGCAGTATCCCGGTAATATTCACAGCCATAAATGGGTTATGCTAGTAACTACTTATGGAGAGAGAGAGAGAGAGAGAGAGAGAGAGAGAGAGAGGAAGAGGGAGGGAGGGAGAGAGAGAGAGAGAGAGAGAGAGAGAGAGGAGCAAAAACCCCCCTGAAATGAAACATGAGATATGCCAAGGAAAGAAAAGAAACCCCTGAAATGAAACATGAGAAATGCAATGCAGAGGGGGGTAGAGTAAGAAAGAAGAGCAAAATGAAGAAGAAGAATATATATATAGTAGAGTATTAAATAAGACACTAACATTTAAAAGGAGAGGGCAAGAAAAGAAAAAATGAAATAGGAGTAAAGGGAAGCTGGTAGTTACCTGGGGAAATGGGGGAAGAGGATGAATTGTTGGTGGTGATGAAAATGTAAATAATTCTAGTAGCAGTGTGGGTATAGGATATAGAAAAAGGGGGAGGAAAGTAGCAGGACACAGGCTAGAGCACCTGCAAAACAGACAGGAGATGGGAGATGAAAATTGGAGAGGGTCTGTTGGTCTTCTCAGGGCAGGGCTCTACTCATTTTGCCAATTTTAGCTCCCCTTACTCCCTCTTTTTGTCTGTTTTCTCTGCCCAATCAGGGGGCACCACGTCTCCCACAATACTTGTCCTTCAAGTTTGTCCTCCTTCATTAATTACACTTGCCTTTGCTACATTTTTGTTTAACTACTCCCTCAATTTTTTATATTGGACTTTATATTTGGGATGGAGCTCGGTACATATTTTTTAATATATATTTTGATAAATTATTTTAATTTTTTTCTTTTTTTGAATAAAAATATAATGTTTAAATTTTTATTTATAAAAAGAAAATTTTAAAAATAAGTTGTAAAACTATACTTTATAAAAGTCTTAAAATACATGTGTAAAAATATTGTAAAAAAATGAGAGACGCGGAGGGAGTATTTTAACTAGCACGGTGCATTCTAATTTCTGTAATCATGCATTTATATATTTCAATTTTAGTTATAATCACTTTCAACTACACATTTTGTAACATCGTAACATAGGAATTTATACTGCAATCGGAGAAGTTTTATTTGTTCGCTTCTTTCATTTCTGTCTTTAGGTAATAAGCAAAATTGAGCGAATATGTGTATTGGTAGAATGTATAATAAGTTGTTAGAAGAGGTGTTTTCAAGTTAGAGTTTTGATAAAAAAAATTAGAGATTTGAGCAAAGTTAGAGGTTTCATCGGATGAAATCTCTAATATTAATGTTTGGTATTTAGCGGATTGAAATAGTTTTTTAGACTTCAAAAGCTAATTTTCAAAATGTTATTTAGAGATTTTTTTTTTTTCAATTAAAAAGATTGTGATGTATCTAGTTGATATACAAAAAGTTAACTCAAACAGCTAATTACCAAATAATTTCATATAAAATAACTAATTGAATATGTTAGTCAAAACAGCCAAACCAATTCGTTAGTCAAAACAACTAACTCAATTAGCTAACCACTATTAGCTAATAGCTAATTGTCAAACAAGGCATATATCGTGCAGTATAATGCAATGCATTAGTTTTCTTTGTACTACCTTCGTCCCAACCCCCCAAATTATATGACCTTGACCTTTTCATGCATTTCAATACGCTCGGTTGAGTTACTTGTAAATTATATTTTTTTAATTTTTTTGTTTTGTATAAAAATATAGATTTAATATTTTAATACAAAACAAAAAAATCGAAAAAATATTATTTATAAGTATCTTAACCGAGCTAATTGAAATGCGTGTAAAAAGAAGTGGGTCATTATTTTTGGGACGGAGGGAGTATATCAGTACCGATTTAGGAGAAAAAATTATGTATAATGGTATAAAGGACTAAATTTTTATACGAAATCGTACTATATGAGAAAACTGGAGGTTAGACTTACCTCACCTTGTTTTCCAGAAAAATAAAATAACACATACATTTCCATTTTCAATCTCGCTCTATCATTTTTTTTCTATGACATCTCTACCATTTTTTTATAAGTTAGACTTAATATATAATAATAGAGACATTTGCACTTTCAATCTCGCTCTACCATTTTTTTCCTATGACATTTCTACCATTTTTCTATGAGTAAAGTGCATTATGTGTACTTGCACTTTATGTGTCAGACCACTTTGGATACCACAGTTCTGAAACTACCACGGGTTATACTGAACTTCACTTTTCGTTGCACTTTTCCGTCAAATACCATTAACACCGTCTGTCAGGTTGGGGGCAAAAAAGTCTTTTTACAAATGCAACGGCTAATTGGCCTATATATACACAGAAGCACCCCCAATTCTGTGTATGTCTTTATTTTGAAACCCTAAATTGAAAATCGTCTTCACCTAAACAGAAAAATGGCACAAAACATGGCTGAAGTTGATGCGGTATTTGACCTCATTTGTGATTGTGATGAAATGAGTGTGGTCAAGACTCGTTGGTTCGGGGAGAATGCTGGCCGGATGTATAGGGTGTGTGGGTCTGATACTTGTGCATACCATAATTGGATTGATCCACCACTCGGAGCTCGTGCTGTTGAGGCCATTACAGAGTTGCAAGACCGGTTGTTTGAGACGCATGAGAAGTACAGGCGCAAGTTGGATCGTATGATAGAAGGGCACGAAGCTCAGCTGAATAATCTGAAAAATAAGCAAGCATTCACTGTGGTTGCAATGTTCATGATCTTCGCTGTGATGATGAGTAGGGCACTCACTTCGGTTAGGCCAGACAGTGTTCATGAGGATTACGACTCTGATGATCTTGCATAAGTCGTTTTAGCTAGAAGATGTAGTTTGGTATTGTATGTGTATGCTTTACTCTTATTTATGTTATGTTTGTGTTTGATGTAATGTAGGTAAAATTACTGTATGCTTGAACGAATGGAATTGTGTTTATGTTTTGTGAATTTATGTTTGTGAATTTTTGTTTGTGATCTTGCTTAAAATTGAAATTAGTCCATACTATCTTCATAAAACACATGTCTTCATAACAAGAACACCCCATATCTTTAACACAAAATAACTGAAGGAAGTTAAGTACTAGGTCCACACTGGATAATAAACCAACTATTTGCATATGCCAGAAACCAAGTTGGCATTAACAAAAGAGTAGTCTTAACAAAACCAAAAGCACAAAGACATTTAGAAATAACTTCTTAAATTTTCCAAACTGGATTTTTCTTGAGGTTATCCTGCATTTCCCTCCTTTTGGCCTCAATATTTTGCCTGCTTGTTGTAGTCCCCTTCCCTCCTTTCTGTGGTTGAATACCAAGTGGTCCCCACCTTGTGTACCTTCATTAGGGTTAGTTGCTCTTGCACCTTTAGCACTTGTAGCATTACCACTTGAGGGTTTTGCAGTTGAGGCTTTAACAATTGTAGTTTTAGCACCTGAAGATCTACCAGTTGAAGCTTTAGCAGTGGAAGGTCCAACACTTGAGGGTTTACCAGTTGAAGCATTAGCAGTGGAAGGTGTAGCACTTGAGGCTTTACCATTTGAGGGATTTGCACCTGAAGGTGTAGCACTCGAAGCATTGTTGGTTTGAGATTGGTTTGCATCAGTTGTTGCAGCAGAAGTTGGTTTAGTCTTTGGTTTAGGCCTAGTCTTCACTTGCTTCTCACACTCATTGGCTCTGTCAACAGCCTATTGCAATCACCATATTAGTATGATTGGGAAGATAATTAACAAAAAATAACAGTAAAAGAAATAGTTAAGCTCACCCTTGCTGGACAAGTCCTAGTATTATGGTTGTACTCGGTACAATAGTCGAACTTGATTTTTGTGTTCTGTCTCTTCAATCTTGTTGGATTTGTACTTCTTACAATATCATTGGACTTATTTCTCTTCTTCTTAGGTCTGCCTGTCTGGGCCTTAACCTCTGGAGGCAATGGTTTGGGATATCTTGTTTCTTCCCACTCTTCTTCACCACAGATTGGCTCTACAATGTACTGATAAGTTTCCAAAAATGTGTCCTTTCTGTAACATGGGTGGATAAAGGGTTCATATGCCTTCTTACTCCAAGCAATGCAGGCACATGCATGGTAAGAAGGGATGCCTGAAATCTCCCATTTCCTACAGGCACGCTTCATTGCTTCAAGATCTACAACCATCTCACAGCCCCCTGCTGTCATTGTCACCAAATACCTTGCCCCTCCACTCCATACAACATGACATCCCTTACTTTGCTCAATTGCCCTATAGGAAAGGTTAGCTGCATCATATATTTGGTCAAACATGTTTAAGTATATATGACAAAATAAATGTTAAGTAAAGATGACATACTTGTGAAGTCTCCTCATGGCATTTGGGCAGATAGGGTTAAGTGCATAGCTATTCTGCATTTTATCCCTCCTTTGCTGAATTCTTCTCATAACATCTTTATGCATAGCTTTCAACATTGAAATTATAAGCAGATCCCTATACTTTCTAATGCTATTGTTAAAAACCTCACAATGGTTATTAACAAAAATGTCAGACTTACTTAGTAATCTAAAAGCACTCATGCTCCATTGTGTCCTAGGCTTCTCATTTAGCCAGTCAAAACACTTCTTTGACAACTATAAATGCAACATAAACAAATGCATAAACAACAATGTATTTAGAATGAAGGGACAAGCTTAAACAAATTTTATAACCTTCTTCAGCTCTTGCATGTGTTTGTTGAAGGTGTATTCAGTGGTGGACCTAGCTGCCAACCATAAACACATCCTCACCCCTATCCCCTTGTGCTCCTTTCACATATTCCTATAGAGGTGCATGACACATAACCTATGTTCTGCTTCAGGGAACACAGCTTCTAGAGCATTGATTAGACCCTGTCAGGAAGATAAAGATAATTATTGAAAGATACTTTATGCCTATGCATAAATGTGTGCATAAATGTGATAGTTAATTATTGAAAGATACTTTTTGCCTGTCTGATATAAAAGTGAAAGCCCCATCATTTTCAATTCCTAGATCATTCTTCAGATTGACCAAAAACCAATTCAAGCTGTCATTATTCTCAGCTTCAACTACAGCCCATGCTATGGTGTTAGGCTTAAGACATGTCTGAATACCACAATTAACAAGCCTGAACTATGTGACTATGTCACACTACATGACCTAGTGAATTCTATCACTGGGATATAGTATAGGTCTCTCTATGTACTTGTCTTGTTCTCATGAACATTAGCTTGATCATGTATGCTCAGAATTATAATGAGCTTAGTAAGTTTCTTGCAACTAGAATGTATATAGGCCATTAAATAATTGTCCTGGTAGAAGTTCAGATTTGTTCATGCAGCAGGATAGAGATGAATAAGGCCATGAAGAAATAAGTTGCAGAAATTTGACTAAGGCATTATATAGCAAAGTCAGAATAGAGCTATGTCGTGAAGTCACCAATATCCATGTCGAGAAGTGCTGGATCGCATAGTCCATTTTGTACTATGTCATGAAGTCCTCAAGACTCATGTCGTGATGTGTTGAAGATAACAAAGTCAAGATGTGCTAGATCGTGAAGTCCTCATATAGTCTATGTCGCATAGTCATCAAATAGTCTATGTCGCATAGTCCTCAAATGACCTATGTCGCATAGTCATCAAATAGTCTATGTCGCATAGTCATCAAATAGTCTATGTCGCATAGTCCTCAAATGACCTATGTCGCATAGTCCTCAATAAGACTAGATCGCGAAGTCCTCAAATGACCTATGTCGCAAAGTCCTCAAAGGCCATATCACGTAGTCTTCACAAGTGACATCGCATAGTCTGGAATGAAGTAGAGTTCACGATATCAACACTTAGCCGTTTACAACAAGACAAATCAAGGTACAGAATAAAGAATCAAAAGAGACAAATACTGAAGCATTTGTTCTGGCAAGGTGGTCCAAAGAACAGATAGCAAATCTACAGCTAAACTTGGAGAGAAAGATAAGAGACAAGCAGCTACAGAAACGGGAAAGACTCCGAAAAGCAGGTGGTCCTTCCTGACACAATTAACCTCTTATGGCAGGACAAGTTGGACTTTCAGCTAGGGGTAACTGTGTAAATAGGTGTGTGCCTAGTTTGTATAGGAATATATATATCGTGCACACACAACTGTAAGCTGCAAGAGAGATACACATAGTTTCATCTAAAGCACTCTTTTCTCCAAAAGCAAAAACAAGTTACAAGCTGTTCTTGTTTAGAAGCCAGAAATTCCGTTGTGAATTTCCGGAAAGCTGTAGTATTTAATTTACTTAATACAAAGTAGATTAAAGTGATTGTGTGTGTTGTTTATTTTCCGCATATTACATAGCATAATCATATACAGTTTATCTTGTGTTTCAAGAATCAAAAAATATCAAAACTATCCATTCACCCCCCCTGTCTAGTTTCTAGTGGTATTCATTTCTAACAAGTGGTATCAGAGCAGGTTGTTAACGTACAAACAAGGAAAGATCAACAATGAGTTCACAGAAACTGAGCAACATAAAGATTCCTCCCTTCAACAAGGAGCACTATAGCTTATGGAAGAAGAAGATGTTACTTTTCATTAAAGCTTCCAATCCCATGTATTTAGATATTCTAAAGCATGGTCCCTTTATTCCAATGATTGAGATTGGGGAAACAACTGTAGGAACTGAGATAATACCAGCAAGGCATGTTCCTAAAGACCCCTCAAAATACACTGATCCTGAAAAGGAGAAAATAGCACTGGATGGACATCTCCAACTTATCATCTGTGAATCTATGGATTTCAACATGTATGGAACTGTTGCTTACTGCAGTAGTGCAAAGAAAATGTGGGATCTTATAGAGGTGCTATGTGAAGGAACTCCAGAAGTAAGAAAGAACAAAAAGCAGATTCTGGTTTCCCAGTATGAAGCTTTCATGGCTCAGCCAAAGGAGGGAATCACAGAAGTGTTTGAGAGGTTCAACAAGCTGATAAATGAACTCAAACTCTATGACAAACACTATGAGACAGAAGAGCTCAATATGAAGTTCTTACTAACTCTTCCAGATCACTTGGAGCCAAAAATATCTTCCCTTAAAGAAAGAGATCTAACAAAGATTGGTTTTGATGTGTTGTATGGTGTTTTGAAGACATATGAGCTAGAGTTGTTTCAAAAGAGATCCATTCAAGAAAAGCAAGGCTTAATGGCAAATACTTCGTGTGCCCTTATTGCTGACAACCTAGGTCAAAGAATGGAATCTCTTAAAGTCAGTCAAGTCAAAATTGAAGAACTGGAGGTTGAAGAGAATGGTGATGAGACTCAAGTTGTCTATGATTTGCCTGAGGAGGATGAGTTCTACAGTATTGATGAACTGGATAAGATGGAAAACAAATATTTTGCATATATGGCTAGGAGATATCCTAACATTAGGTTTAAGAGGAGACAGCCATTCAAGTCTAAGTTCAATAGTGGAAATGATGGTGGTTCAAGTAGCTCAAACTCTTTCAACAAAGGAAAAGGGATTGATGGTGCTGCTAAAGGAGGATACAAATCAGGGAGTGTGGATAGGTCCAAAATAAGATGCTATAACTGCAATGAACTTGGGCATTTTGCCACAGAGTGCAAAAAGCCTAAACAGGTCAAAAAGGACAAAGCATACTTAGATCTTGAAGCTAAGTATGAAGCTCTACTCAAGAAACAACAGGGTAAAGCTTTTATTGCTGAGGGAAAGTGCTGGGATGACTCTGATGAAGAAGAAGAACAAGAGTACTCAAACTATGCCTTGATGGCATTTTCTGATGATGGTGATTCTTCAAGTCAGGTACCTATTCTTACTTCTCTTGATATGACTCCCTTTCAATATAAGCAGACTGTTGAAGACATGAGTACTGAAATGTTTAATATTCATACTAGCATGTTAGTTGCAAATGAAGAAATTGACAGGCTAACTGCTAAAAATCTTGAGCTTACAGAAAAGAATGAGAAACTTGAGTTATTGGCTGTGAGCCTTGATGGTTTGAATAAGGAGATTGAGTATCTCAAAAACAAGGTAATTTGTGCAGAATAAATAGAAAAAGCTCTTAGAGAACAAATTGCTGAAAATGAATTAAAACTGAGAAGTTTCAAGAACTCATCTGAACTTATTCAAACCTATCATAAGGAGCACATTGAAGACTGCAAGGTTGGAGTTGGTTTTGACTATGAGAATGATAAAGGAAGGAAGAAGGCAAAGGGCAAAGGAAAAGAATCTTTTACAAACAAAAATGCCCCAATCATTCTGTCTAGTGTTGAAAAGCCTATTTTCAAAAAGAGTGTTGCTGAGTTTGATGAAGAACTTTTGATCATCAAACAACAACTTATTGAAGAAGATGAGGCTGCTAAAGACACTTCTTCCTCTCCTAAATCTGTCAGTCAGAAAGAGACCAAAGACAACCCTGTCAAGAGTCCTAAAGTCAAGAAAGAAGTTGCTAGGAAAAAGAAACAAAACAGAAATGGTAAGGTAGGTGTCAACAAGGGTAACAACTATGCTTATGTGCCAAATGCTCCCAGGAAACAATGTCAAAAATGCCTATCTGTTAATCATTTGACTCATAAGTGTAGCAAACCTGAGATTGCTGAAGTTGATAACCTGAGTAACCATTCTGTAGGCATAAATTCTAGGCATGATTCTTTCTGTGGTAAGTCAAACTGCATGACATGCTATGTGACTGTGATTGCTAACTGTTTATCTCTTAAGCATAAAGTTGACTCTGCACAATCTGGTGAATCACACACACATGTGCACACTCACAGGACAGGATCCCCAATCAATGTTGAGAGGGTGAAAACTTCATGTGAGCCTAAGAGTGTAAACTCCAAAGCCACAATCAAAGTGAAGTCTCCTACTGTGAAGAATGCTACTTATGACAGAAGAATTATCAACAAAACTGTTTCTAAATCAACTGGACCCTACCAAGTGTGGGTACCAAAAACAACTTAGTCATTTTGTGAATGCAGGGCAACAGGAATAAAAGAGTCATATGGATCTTGGACAGTGGATGCTCAAGTCACATGACTGGTGATATAGCCCTGCTATCACAATTTGAGGAAAAGGCTGGCCCATCAGTAACCTTTGGAAATGACAACATTGGTTACAATGGGATATGGCAGTGTTAAATCTGGAAATGTCATTATTGAAGATGTAGCATTTGTGGAAGGACTGAAGCATAACCTCTTGAGTATTGGACAATTCACCAACAGGGGTTTCAAAGTGGAATTTGATGAAGATCATTGTCTAATCTCAAAAAGAGTAAGTGGTGAAGTTGTTCTAACTGGTGTGAAGAAAGGAAGCTTGTTTGTAGCTAATCTCAAGGCTGCAGACAAGGGAGAAATTTGTTGTTTCTACACTAAGGCCACAAATGAGGAATTCTGGCTATGGCACAAGAAACTATCTCACTTGAATGTTCAGGCAATGAACTCTCTGACAAAGAGAGAACTCATCAGAGATATGTCTGCACTGGAGTTTGTGCAAGATGGAGCATGTGAAGCTTGTCAAAAAGGGAAGATCAAAAGATCAAGTCATAAGAACAAATTGCTCAATACAAACTCAAAGCCTCTACAGCTTATTCACATGGATCTATTTGGCCCTGTGAATGTAATGTCCCTTTCCAAGAAGAAATATGCTCTAGTAGTGGTTGATGATTATTCAAGATACACTTGGGTGGAATTCCTATACTCCAAGGATGAAGCACCCCAAGTTATTATAGAGCATATCAAGAGAGTTGATAGAGAAGCACAAAGCACTGGTACCTCTATAGTTGCTTTGAGAAGTGATAATGGGACTGAGTTCAGAAATTCAACATTGTATGAGTTTTGAAAAGATAAAGGAATTTCTCAACAATTTTCAGCTCCTAGAACACCTCAACAAAATGGAGTAGTTGAGAGAAAGAATAGAACTCTCATTGAAGCTGCAAGGACAATGCTGTTGGATGCAAAGCTACCTACTAGCTTTTGGGCTGATGCTGTTAACACAGCATGCTATGTGCAAAATAGAACATTGATCAATAAGAAGTCTGGAAAAACTCCTTACTCATTAATGACTGGCAAAAGAGCATCCTTCAAGCATCTTCATGTGTTTGGAAGCAAGTGCTTTGTGATGAAAGATACCTCTGAGCATGTTGGAAAATTTGATGCTAAATTTGAAGGTATTTTCATTGGATACTCTCTGGAAAGGACAACATACAGAGTGTTTGTACCTGAGCAACACAAAGTCATGGAAAGCATGGATGTTACCTTTGATGACAAGAAGACTCCTGGACTAAAAACAAGTGATCAAGACAGTGTGCCATTAAGATTTGAAAATCAAGGATATCTTGAGGATTCTGAAAGTGAGGAAGAACCACCTGCTCAGACTGTTCCAGATAATGAAATTGTTGAAGTTGATGATACTCTTCAAACACCTGTGCAAGGGTTCACAAACACAGGGGGAGAAGAAGAAAATGCAACCGTCAATCAACATGAGCTAGGAACAAGTCAAGGAAATGAACAGGGTCACACAAGGAAATGGGACAGAGCCCACACTAGGGATTAAATCATTGGAGATCCTGGTGAGGGAGTTAGAACAAGAAGAGCAACAATGAATACATGTCTGTATAGCTGCTTTCTGTCACAAGAAGAACCAAAAGTAATTGAAGATGCTTTAAAGAATTCTGATTAGATTGTTGCCATGCAAGAAGAATTGAATCAATTTGAGAAAAACAAAGTATGGGAACTAGTGCCACCTCCAGAAGGAAAGAATGTTATTGACACTAAATGGGTGTTCAGAAACAAGATGGATGAAGAAGGAGTGGTGATAAGAAACAAAGCAAGGTTGGTTGCCAAAGGATACTGTCAACAAGAAGGCATTGATTATGATGAGACATTTGCATCTGTAGCAAGACTGGAAGCCATCAGAATATTCTTGGCTTTTGCAGCTCACTCAGATTTCAAGGTGTATCAAATGGATGTGAAAAGTGCATTTATCAATGGTGATCTTGCTGAAGAAGTTTATGTGTCTCAACCACCTGGCTTTGAGAATGAAGACTTCCCAAACTTTGTATATAGACTGCTCAAGGCACTCTATGGACTCAAACAGGCACCTAGAGCCTGGTATGAAACTCTATCTCAATTCCTTCTTGAGCATCAATTTACCAGGGGTACAATTGATAAAACTCTATTCTTCAAGAAGCATGGAAATGATATCATTCTAGTTCAAATCTATGTGGATGATATCATCTTTGGCTCTTAAAATGAAAAACTCTGTGAAAGGTTCTCTAAGTTGATGCAAAGTAAATATGAGATGAGTATGATGGGAGAGTTAACCTACTTCTTAGGTCTGCAAGTACATCAAAAGGAGGATGGCATCTTCATAAACCAATCAAAGTATGTCAAAGATCTTTTGAAGAAATATGGTTTAGAAGACTCATCCCCTGCAAAAGCTCCCATGTCCACTGCTATCAAGCTTGATGAAGACAAGAAAGGCAAAAGAGTAGACATCAAGGTTTACAGAGGCATGGTTGGATCACTACTCTATCTCACAGCTAGCAGGCCTGATATCATGTTTGCCACATGCCTTTGTGCAAGGTTTCAATCTGATCCCAAGGAATCTCACATGATGGCTATCAAAAGAATCTTCAGGTATCTGAAAGGGACTCCTAATCTTGGGCTATGGTATCCAAAAGGCACTGGGTTCAACCTGGTTGGTTACACAGATTCTGATTATGCTGGATGCAGAATTGACAGGAAGAGCACCTCTGGAAGCTGCCAATTATTAGGTCACAGGTTAGTGTCCTGGTTCAGTAAGAAACAACAATCCACAGCAACATCCACAGCTGAGGCTGAATATATTGCTGCTGGAAGTTGTTGTGCTCAATTGCTTTGGATTAGAAATCAACTTATGGATTATGGACTGGTGTTGGAACACATACCTCTGATGTGTGACAATACTAGTGCAATATCCATAGTTGCCAATCCTGTTAATCATTCTACTACAAAGCACATTGAGATCAGGTACCATTTCATTAGGGAACATGCTGCAAATGGTACCATAGAAGTCTCTTATGTTCCAACTGAGAAACAATTAGCTGACATATTCACTAAACCTCTAAATGAAGCTGTCTTCAACAGACTTGTGAGTGAAATTGGAATGCTCAATCCTTCATTTAGCTGTTCTAAGTAAATCTGCTAGTTAATTGTTGCAGCAGTAAATTTTCACTGTATTTAGATGCTCTATTCATTTGGAGTGAAGATTAACTGAGATATGATTTATAAATATTTCAGTATTTTACTGCATATTTTTCAAATCATACTTTTCTGAGAAGTTATGAGTTTTTAAGACATCTCTACATAGGTGATCTTGAGAGTTCACGACTTAGTTCAAATAAAACAGACTTATATCGCAAACTGTTGAAACTGTGATACTTTGCGATATAGTTCATTTCATGAGTTTGCGACATAGTTCATTTTATGACTTCGCGACTTAGAATAACTATATCGACAAGTCTCCATATTTGACAGAATTTTGAATTAAATTAATTTTATTTCAGAATTTTGATATAAGTCTGACAAAATGCTTGAAATTCCAAAATGAGAGTTTTAGACAGGGTATTTACACTATATCACAAAGTCATCCAAATTCCTCTATCTTCAAGACTTTGCGACATAGTTCATTTCTGGACTCTGCGATATACTTTGCAAGACTTTGCGGTACAGGCCATTTTTAGACTTCGCGACATACAATTAGTCTGTACATATTCATAACTCTATATCGCAGTGTCTCTATCATATAAATACTCTTTTCTAACCGTTCACAAATCTTCATCTTGTCTACTACTCTCAATTCTCAACCTAAACTCAAATCTTCTACTCTCTTCTTCACTCTTATTCTTGAAATGGCACCCAAATCTCAAACAATATCATCATCAATTCCTTTAACCATTCCCAAAGAAACAAATATTCTCACAATACCCTCAGAGGCGGAGGCAAACCCAAGGTACAAGTGCTTTGTACGGTTCTTAAACACTTCCTACCTCCGCCAAGCCTTGACCCTTAACCCCACTTTGTATGTCGATGTACTGGAAGGGTTCTGGAGAACTGCTTTGGTTGCAACAATGGCAAAGGCGGATGGGACTTCATTTCAGGAAGTGAGTTGCACAATTGGGGGCAAGTCTTTCCAGTTTGGGGAGAAGGAAATAAATGAAGCCCTGGGGTTAAAGGTTGAGGGTCATGATGCTGAAGCCACTGACAAACAAATGGTGGACTTCCTGACCCTAATTCAGTATGCTGACAAGATTGACACGGCCAAGCTCAATAAGAAGTATGTCAGGAGGGAGTGGTCATTTCTATTTGACGCACTCCAAAAGGTGTTTCTGTGCAGGAAGACAGGATGGGACCAAATCAGTCACATTGCTGTGAAGCTGGCCTATTCCCTAGCCTACAATCAGAGATAAATGTAGGAGCAATAATCCTCAAGGAATTGGCTCAAAGGCTAGGGAGGACAGTTCGTGGTAGAGGTAATGACATCTTTTACCCTCGTTTTCTTCAATGTATTTTAAATTATCTTGATGCTAATATACATGAACTTGAGGGTATAGATAACAATAAAATGGCTTATTCCAAGTCCATGTCCAAGATTCTATTTGGGTCATTGGACACAAGGAATCAAGTGGATGTGATTCTAAGTGTGACCAAACATATGCAGGACACATTTGAATCCTATCCACTTGATAAGCCCATATACCATGAACTCTCCTGGACAGGGGAGGCTAAGACTGAAGGAGCTACACAGTCTAACCCCAGCCTTCCTATCCCATCCAGTAACCCTACTGCAAACACCACTCTAGTAGTTAGGGAGCCAAGTGCATCAATCTCTCAAAAGATTGGTGTCACTAAAAAGAAGACAAAGAAGAGAGCCCTTGAAATAGTCAATGAAACTGTAGATTTAGGTAGTGAGGAACCTGAGTCACAGCTCACAAGACAAAAGAAGAAATCCAAATCTATAGCCTCCACTGAATCCTCCCAACAGGATTTAGATGTGCAAAAAGGGGTACACCTATTACTGTCAATGTCCTCTCAAAAGGGCATTGGTATTGAAAAGAGTAGCCTCCCCACTACAACCTGTGAAGAGTCTGCACAGGGTCAAAAACTCACTCTTGACCCTAGGAGAAATAAGGGTGATGACACACTGAGTGGAGAGCACATCACACCTGAAACTCCTCCTATTTCTCAGGGGGAGTTGCCAAAATCTGATCTACACCACACTTCTCTTCCAGAATCTACATCTCAAATTTCTTCTCAACAGAAAAGTCATTCTCATGACAATTCTGCTCTTGATCAGTCACAATCTCCATCTATGACTGAGCCAATCTCAAGTGACATGGTGCTTGACACTGTGCTCACCACCCAGGACCCTCATCTAGTTGGTCAGGAAATGCACGCTGGGGCATATTCTAATGACACCAACACAACCACAGAGGATTCACCAGTCTTTACTAGAGACTCTGTGCCACACTCTTCATTCCTTATGGACATGGACATGCCTTCACAGGCACATGGAGATGATGTTGTCACTCATCCCATTTCAATGGGGACAGCATCAGACTCCACAGTCATTCCAAGACTGGAGGAAACTCATATCTCTATCTCCCCTGAGGTGTCTAGCACCAGCTCTAACTTGGCTCATGCCACAATGTCAGAATGGCTGAAGCCTGTGCAACATGACAGGCCTTCAGGATCATCATATGTGCCCTCACAATTGACGGAAGAAGAACTACAAAATCTTCATGTGGCACAGATTGATGAGATCTCAAAAATAGCTCAACATCTCCTCACAGCAAATCTTCCCAATTCAGACTATGAAGCCATCCTTCTGTGTCACAAGGAGGATGTTGAAGCTCAACAGGACAAGATTGTAGATGAGGCCCAACAGGATGGAAATATTGATGCCTGGTTGGATGTTAAAAGATCTGTGAAGCTCAAAGATGCCCTAGCCTTTCTCAGGGAAGAATATCTCACATCTTTGGGGTCAAATGCCAAGAATCTTTCTCCTGCAGAAGTCTTTGAAGCAGTAAATGACATGTACAAGAGTCAGCTGAAGGCTCTGCATTATCTTGGGAATGGTCTTCAATCAGAGATTTATACTATCAAGGAGGAAACAGACAAATCTTTGACTCAGATCAGGAACTCCTATCTCTATGATTTTCCCAAGGTAGATGGCATCCTTAAAGAGGTTCAGAAAACATCTACAAATGTCACAAAGATGGATTGCACCCTAGCTTTGGTCTCAGATACTATGAAGAAGCTTTCTTCCAAGCTAGATAACCAGGTGCAAGCCAACATCAACTCTAACTCCATGCTCACTGTGATGTGGAAGAATCAGTATGGGAACAAGCTTGTGGATGAAGTTCCCATTTCTGACATCTCAAAGTTTGACTTCTCAAAGATCAAGGATCAATCCCTCAATTCCTTCAAATCTCAGCAACTTTTCTCAAAGGTGGAAAGCTTGGAAAGAGAGGTAGCTGATCTGAAAGCTGAAAACAAAGGCCTATCTCACTCATTGGAGCAGCTTAATGCCAAAATGGATGATCAAACCAACTCAACTTCTAATATCTTGTTGGTACAACAACAAATGATGACATCTATGATGAGACACATGAACCTACCAATTCTTGGGGAAGCTCAAGACATCTTGTCTGATCCCAAGCCTAAGGGGGAGAAAGGAAAGGAGGTCATTCAAGAAAAAGGAGCTCCCACAAAGCATAAACTGAAAGGGAAGGTCATTTCAGAGACAGAGCTCAAGCCAGTCACATTTCCTACTGTTTCTGTCACTAGTCTAACTGGCCAGAAAAGTAGTGTAACTACAACATTCTACCCTGGCACAATACAAAGTGATGTCTCTACTCATCCTATCTCCACAACAGCTCAACTTGTCAAAGCAAGCTTTATCACTGAGGCAAAGCTACAGGAAGTTGCCAACTCATACATCTATCATGATGAGGCCTTCCTGGAGTTTCTGAAAGCCATCTTTATCAGTGTACAAGGTGACACCAAGACCTACAGGAGAATGATCAAGGAAAACATCAAGTACATAACTGTGGTAGTTAGGAATATCAAGAATGCCTATCTAAGAGAAATTATTATGATATCCAAAGAAAATGACCTATGGCATTTGTCTTTTCAAACTCTGGAGAAGCTGAGATACTCTGAACTAGATGTCATTCTAGAGCTAATAGAGAAGGAAGGTGACAACAACAGGATGTTGTATGAGGATTTGAAGAAGGACCAGTTCTCAAGATTGCCTGAAGTCATCACAAATCCAAGAACAATCATTTTTCAAGGACTCACCAGGGCAAACTCAATTGATCAACTAGTCATTCCTGCTCAGTTGAACATGAAGAACAAAGATAGAATTAACAGTGTGCTTCAAATACTAAGATCCAAGAAAGGACTCAGGACTGCTGAAGAAATAGAGATGATTCAAATTCTACAATCATTTCTGGTACATGGAAGAGTTCCTGAATCACTCAAAGCAAAGAAAAATGAGAAGGATGACAAGGATGAGGACAAAGACAAAAGCTACAAGAAGAGGAGTCAATCAAGGAGTGATAAGGATGGTGGAAGTGAGAGTAGCAAAAGCAAAACTTCAAAGAAGACTAAAGATGATAATGATGAAGTGAAGGACTCTCAGGGAAAGAAGGAAACTGTTAAGAAGACAAGTGGAAATCAGCAAGTCAAGGACATTGCTAGCAGCACCTTAACCAAAACACAAGACTCTAAGTCTAGGGTGGGTACTGGTAGTAATGATCCTTCAAAATCTTTATCCAAGACTTCTGAACCTGACTTGCCACAGAAGAAAAGTGAAGCCACAAAGGAAAAATCTAAAAGACACTTCCACAAAGTCACAGCTAGTTGAGTGTTACATTGGATGAAATGGAAAGGAGTGAAGCTGCTTCCAAATGATGTGGCACTAAAGACTAATTCTCCCTGCTCCATAAAGTTACCTCAAGTGAAGCATTTGAAGATCAAGAGTGTAGCCAGAAGGAAAAGGATAACAAAGAAGAATTGAGTAATCTCTAATGTAGTAGGGATCAAAGTGCTTCCTCTGGATGAAGACTATGATGAAGATGCCCTAGCATTTTTGAGAGCTCAAAGAATCTTTGAAGTCAAAGTGAAGAACAATCATCTTGAAATCAAATACACTGATGGAAGGGAGAAAGAGATGAAGCAAGGTAGCTGGCAATATTTTCCAATCTATGAACTTGAAAGAATAAATGCCTTATTGAACTTTGAAGAAAAGGAAGAGAGGGTGTGGAAAATAGAGATTGCTAGATTCATGAAGATGCACTCTAACTATGAAGAAAGCCTAAGGAAGCTAAATGAAGAAAAGAGGTGTCTGAAAGAAAAGGAGATGGCTGAGATGGAGGAAAAAACAAAGGAGCTGAGGAAGAAAGGGCTATGCAGGGTAAAACAAAATCCTTATATTGTGGAGTACAAAAATCATTATGGAGGAAAAAGCAAGATAAGGATGGAGTTTATAGATTCATATGTGGAAAGTGCCCTTACAACAGCAGCTGAAGTTCTAAAAGACTCTCCTCTCATTGAAGAGCTGATTGCAAGAGATGAAATTCTAATGGTCATCTCTAAGATAAAGAAGAATGAATAAATAAGGAAGAAGAAGGTCTATGATGATTTCTTAGAGAAACAATTGGAAACTAAAGCTATGTAGCTCAAGGAGAAATTCTGTAAGCCTAAATTTCCAAGTTGTTATCAAATTATGTTTATCCCTTTATCTTATTTATATGGCTTTATGACCTTTTGGCCCTTCAAGTATGGACCAGTGTACCCATAAACCCTTCAGGTATAAAAGCGTATCTTTTCGCCCCTCAGGTATCCGAAACGTACTCTTTTGCCACTTAACCAGTACAGAATTAAAAATCGGGTTAAAACGTTACAAAAGGCAGGGGATAATATCGGAAAGTTTTTTTTTTGCATAATCTTAAGGCTTTATGACCTTTTGGCCCTTCAAGTATGGACCATTGTACCCGTAAACCCTTCAAGTATTAAAGCGTATCTTTTCACCCCTCAGGTATCAGAAACGTACTCTTTTGCCACTCAACCGGGACAGAATAAAATATCGGCGAATAACGTTACAAACTGCATGGATAATCTCGGAAAGTATTATGCTTTATTATGAAGATAACTGAAATCTGAAAGTGGAAAAGGGGTGGGGGTCAAGGAAGAAGAAGATGACTGCACAAAGTTATCCTGGTGCCCAAGGAATATTTTTATATTTTCTTGGTTTTCAAAATGTTATAATATCTAGAATTGTCTGTTTGTTCCCTTCAGTGTTCTGCATATTCTCAGGGTCCAGCTTCCCTTGAGAGTTAGAATCAACATTTTGTCCATTGCTCCGTACATTGGAAACAGGTTGGTAAGCCTTTAGTACTTCCAGTTTTTGCATATTCTTTTTATGTTTTTTACCACCCTTGTGTTGTTCAAGTATTTCGAAACTATTGCAGTCCATCCTACAAAGTTCACAACGTGCAACTTGCATATGACGTTGTGGAGCCGAGGTAACATTTGGCTGTACAGATGATTGATATGGTATTTCAACTTGTCCAGCTTGATCAATATTAATAGCTGAAGCATCTGCAACTTCTTCAACAGACTTGGTAGTCTCCGGTGCAACATTTACTGAACCAGATGATGAAATTTGTTGTGAGTTTTGTCTAGGAGTCCATCGACCCCTCCCACGGTTTCCAAAATTTCCCCTCCCGCCACGCCTATATCGATCCACACCCCTCCTACCACCACCCCTGTATGGAGGCCGGCTGATCTGCAGAAAAGTCTCAAAAGAGTTTGCAAAAATTAAGATTTTAGCCAGAGTTTAATAAACCCTTCAAGTATTAAAGCGTATCTTTTCGCCCCTCAGGTATCATAAACGTACTCTTTTGCCACTCAGTTTGTAAGATTAAGATTATGCAAAAAAAAACTTTCCGATATTATCCCTTGCCTTTTGTAACGTTTTAACCCGATTTTTAATTCTGTACCGGTTGAGTGGCAAAAGAGTACGTTTCGGATACCTGAGGGGCGAAAAGATACGCTTTTATACCTGAAGGGTTTATGGGTACACTGGTCCATACTTGAAGGGCCAAAAGGTCATAAAGCCTATTTATATTTGTTCTTTTTATGTTAGTTAGGCTTGTTATCAGACATGAAATTGTGCCTAAGGGTCTTACTCACAATTTGGGGGAGATTGTTAGGCTCAAGACATGTTTGAATACCCCCATTAACAAGCCTGAACTATGTGACTATGTCACACTACATGACCTAGTGAATTCTATCACTGGGATATAGTATAGGTCTCTCTATGTACTTGTCTTGTTCTCATGAACATTAGCTTGATCATGTATGCTCAGAATTATAATGAGCTTAGTAAGTTTCTTGCAACTAGAATGTATATAGGCCATTAAATAATTGTCCTGGTAGAAGTTCAGATTTGTTCATTCAGCAGGATAGAGATGAATAAGGCCCTGAAGAAATAAGTTTCAGAAATTTGACTAAGGCATTATATAGCAAAGTCAGAATAGAGCTATGTCGTGAAGTCACCAATATCCATGTCGAGAAGTGCTGGATCGTATAGTCCATTTTGTACTATGTCGTGAAGTCCTCAAGACTCATGTCGTGATGTGTTGAAGATAGCAAAGTCAAGATGTGCTAGATCGTGAAGTCCTCATATAGTCTATGTCGCATAGTCATCAAATAGTCTATGTGTTAGGTCCAAAGTATCGTAGAAGGGGGGGGGGTTGAATACGATACTCACGAATAATTTAATTTCAGAAGTATTAGCAGTTTCTACTTTAACCTTTTTACATGCATGTGTAAGGTGTCCAGCAGAATTACAAATAGTGCACAACTTCCTAGATGCAATGGGAGAATATGGAACCATTTCCTGATTAACAATCTTCTTCTTCCCATTCCTGTTCTTTTTAGCATTACTAACTAAGTCACCTACTTCAGTTTTAGGTAAATCAGGTTTAGGTAATTCAGTTTTTATTGATTTCCTAGGCAACTTAGTCTTTACCTCTTTAACCTTCAATAAATCCTCCTCAAGCAATTCTTGTCTTATGAAAAGGCCATCCTCATGAAAGAGTGGTGGAAAAGGCTTAACAAAAACTGGACAATCAACATTCTTAAGAACATGTGGAGTATTCCTTTTGACAACTGAAGGTGTCACAGGGAATTCCACTATCTTCTTACCAGCTTTCTTGTCATAGTCAAATCCTATAGCAGTTTTATTCCCTATGGCCTGAGTATCAATGATCTCCTTAGCAATTAGGGCGGAATTCTTAAAAGCATTCAGCTTCAAATCTAAATCTGAAATATGCTTCCTGAGGATAGTCTCTATCTCATCATTACACTTGACCTTGTTCTCTAAGTAAGCGTTCTTTTGCTTAAGATCTTCTAATGTGACAGCTACAAGCTCTAGTTCTTCATTTTTAGATTCTAGATTTTTAATCTTAAGAACTAGTTTAGCATTTTCCATTTCAGATGCTAGCATGCTTGTGTGTACATTAAATAATTCTACACTTAGATCTTGCACAGTTTTCTTGTACTCAGAGTTAGACATATCAATTGTAGTTAAGATAGGTACCTGAGATGATTGTGGGGATTCCTCTGAAGAGTCAACCATTAGGGCAACATTTACATACTCTTCCTCTTCATCCGAATCAGTATCATCCCAGTGTTTTCCCTCTGCTATATAAGCTTTCCATTTCTGCTTTCCAGAGAATGCCTCCAATTGATGTTTAAGCTTGGCATTCTCTTTCTTCAACTCATCATAAGAATCCTTCTTCTCATAGACATCTTTCATGTCTCTTTCTTGACGAGGCTTCCGGTATTCAGTGGTGAAATGCCCTAACTCATTGCAGTTGTAGCATCTTGATTTGCTTCTATCAATCATGTCAGTCTTGTAGCCTCCCTTAAAGCCTGTACTAGGTGCATACTTGCTTTTCTGGAATCTGTTGGTTGAGCCCTTGAACTTGTACTTAGGGTTTCTCTTGAAACGAATATGACTAAACTTTGCAGCTAAGTACGCCATGGTTTTGTCTTCCATTTGCTCAAGCTCTTCTAGGGTGTAGTAATCACTTTCATCAACACCCAGATTCACAGAATCCATTTCAGCTTCTATTATCACCTCTTTTCCAGCTCTAGGGGTTTGAACCTGAATATCAGAAGTTGTTGGTTCATCCACTACAAGTGCTACGGATCTCACAAGTGCATTGTGCTTGTTGTCCACTGTCCCTGGTCCGTAGATTATCACTCTTTGTTCCTGTTCCATCTCATAAGTCTTCAGCTTGCCATAGATCATCTCTAGTGACATCTTTGTGAAGTCTATTCTTTCCCTTATGGATGATGACTTGTGTTCTACATGATGGGGCAGCGTCATCATGAACTTCCTGTTGGTTTCTCTCAGTGGATAGGTCTTTCCTTTCATTGCCAATTCATTTAGAAGCTTAGTATATTTCTCAAAGACCTGAGTTATACTTTCTCCTGGAAGGGACCTAAAAGCTTCGTATTGAGAAGTCAGGATGTCCAATCTGTTTTCCTGCACGTCTTCAGTTCCTTCCATTATCAAGTTAATGGTATCCCACATATGTTTCCCGCTTGTACAGTTCATCAACTGATAGCTCATTTCTTTGTCTGCGGAGTCTGCCAATATCAACATCAAACCTGTGTCCAATCGAATCAGTTCTTTGTCAGAATCTGTATACTCAGTAATATCCTTAGGTTGGGTTCCTTGAGGAATCCTGCTACCATCAGGAGTTGTAGATTCACTAACTGGTTTCATTGGTACAAACGGTCCGTTCTCTAATATGCCAATATACAACAGATTAGATGCCTTGATAAATAACAACATCTTCATCTTCCACAAACCGAAATCATCTCTAGTAAACGGGGGAACTTTAATACCAGCGGTTGTCTTTGGAGCACTCATGGTTTCTGAAAATTTCAAATTGTTTAAAATTCAAGAAATTCCAGTTAAATGAAAATGTTTGAAAGTTAAAAAATTTGCTTCGTATTTTCACGCTATGTTTGATTTTGGTCTCATTCACCGGATCTGATTTGTACGTCAATCAAGTAGCTCTGATACCAATTGTTAGGTCCAAAGTATCGTACAAGGGGGGGGGGTTGAATACGATACTCACAAATAATTTAATTTCGTTCGCGGATTAATCATTCAGTTCTATAACGAAATCAAACACACCAAACCAAACCAAGTTTCGGGAAATATATCTTTTTATAAATATAAACCTCGAGGGGTGCTACAATTTCTAATCTGTAGATTAGCTTCAATGAGTTTAAGGTTACACAAATTCAATACAATGATCAAGTTCTGAGCACTATTAATTTCTCTGATAATTTCTCCGGCTCAATTCTCTCTCTCTCAGTAATGTCTCTGTGTAGAATGCCTTAACTGAAGAAGACACTCTCTTCTCTCGTATTAATTGTAGACTTCAATTGAAAACTATCGAACCACAAATTGAAGAATCAATCATGGTCGTTCAATCTTCATCAACCTAACAAACAAACTAACTTTCCACCTGCTCCTCCATTTTGAAAACTCTCGAATGAATAAAGAAATTTACCATTCGATAGTTTTTAAATAAAAACTATCGGAAACTAAATTACTTTATTCTAGATTTCAGATGGTTTTCTTAAATCACATTCGATGGTTTTCTAAATAGAAAAACCATCGAAATCTTTTCTTGTACATAACCATTTAGAAAAGCTTCTGTACTCCAGGGTGTTTCAGTTTTAGACTGTATCAATTTCTTCTGAGACGATAAAACAACCTGATCTTTTTAAGTGCCGTCACCTAGTGCAACTGGTCTGGTTCACAGATGAATAACACTTGATCAATTCTTCTTCTATGTCTTGAATTCAATGCTGCTGATAAGTCCTTTGTCGTTCTGGTTGCTTCGATTAAATCACTGGAATCCTGTGGTACTTAACCCTAAATCATTCACATACTTCTGTCGTCTTGAAAGTCTTGTTTCTTTTGCTGTCACTGAGGCTTGAACATTTTCATGAACTTCTTTCTGTGACCTGTTTACGGACTTCAAGAATACATAACGTATTTTGATTTTTTGAGTTTACCTTTTCTTCTTTGATTCTGGATTCCTGTGCTTCTGTTAATACTATTGTCTGTCTTGTCTTTGTTGAGTTGTAGTTATCTCTTTTACTTCTTATGTTACATTATGCTTTACACTATGTTGCATAGTCCTCAAATGACCTATGTCGCATAGTCATCAAATAGTCTATGTCGCATAGTCATCAAATAGTCTATGTCGCATAGTCCTCAAATGACCTATGTCGCATAGTCCTAAATAAGACTAGATCGCGAAGTCCTCAAATGACCTATGTCGCAAAGTCCTCAAAGGCCATATCGCGTAGTCTTCACAAGTGACATCGCATAGTCTGGAATGAAGTAGAGTTCACGATATCAACACTTAGCCGTTTACAACAAGACAAATCAAGGTACATAATCAAGAATCAAAAGAGACAAATACTGAAGCATTTGTTCAGGCAAGGTGGTCCAAAGAACAGATGGCAAATCTACAGCTAAACTTGGAGAGAAAGATAAGAGACAAGCAGCTACAGAAATGGGAAAGACTCCGAAAAGCAGGTGGTCCTTCCTGACACAGTTAACCTCTTATGGCAGGACAAGTTGGACTTTCAGCTAGGGGTAACTGTGTAAATAGGTGTGTGCCTAGTTTGTATAGGAATATATATATCGTGCACACACAACTGTAAGCTGCAAGAGAGATAAACATAGTTTCATCTAAAGCACTCTTTTCTCCAAAAGCAAAAACAAGTTACAAACTGTTCTTGTTTAGAAGCCAGAAATTCCGTTGTGAATTTTCGGAAAGCTGTAGTATTTAATTTACTTAATACAAAGTAGATTAAAGTGATTGTGTGTGTTGTTTATTTTCCGCATATTACATAGCATAATCATATACAGTTTATCTTGTGTTTCAAGAATCGAAAAATATCAAAACTATCCATTCACCAACCCCCCCTCTGTCTAGTTTTTAGTGGTATTCATTTCTAACATATGGGGTACATGCCATCATTAGCATCAATACCCACAACAGCAAGCAGTTGACCCCCATAAGGCCCTTTCAAGTGGCACCCATCTAGTCCTACCAATGGTCTGCACCCACTTCTAAAACCTCTTTTAAGTGGACCAAAACATATGTACAATCTCTTGAATCTTTTTCTGCCATCCATTAACTCTTGCTCTTCAGTCATCACTGGTAATCCCAAATGACCTAACAGAATTGTAGAAGGGGGGGGGGGGGTTGAATACAATTCTAGATATTTTTAAACCTAAAACAACTTTTAAATAACTTGACAGAGAAAATAAAAACACACAAGCAAATATAAAATTTCAGTTGGATGTTTTGAGGATCCAACTGAGGTGTTTTTATTGTGGGAATAATCTGTGTTACAAATGTAGCACAGCTGCTCAGTTCTAAATGTAGAGTGGGAGTGCTCTTCAAAAACAAACTAATACAAAATTATTCTATCTCACTTCTTACAATAAAATGAACTGCTACACTTGGTTATATATCCCAAGTTTACAATGCTATTTTTGGCTACACTAAAAAGTACTAAAGGTAACCGCCAACATCTTGCTTTTCATTCCTTTTGTCCAATGGTCCTTGGAGATTTTGTCTTTTGTCTTCATGCTTATTATGATCCCACTCAAGAACTTAATTGGTAAATGGAATGTTTCCTCATTCCCAGTAACCATTTTGATGGCTCCCAATGCAAAGTACACTTCTACATCACCTTTTGATCTGTCAGAAAACAGTCACTATCACTTTGTCAACTGTCCAGAAAAGTGATAGTAATCCGTTGATAGTAGTGAGATGTATTCCGTTGATAGCTTTATTCTTCAATCCGTTGATGGTACATTCTTCAATCCGTTGATAGTGTAATCTCCATTTCGTTGACATGTCTTCACTTAGGCAAAATTACAAGGCACATTATATTTACAATTAACCAACCTATTTTGCCTATCTAGTACTTAGTCAACATGACTTAGAAAACCTATCTAATACCTACAACAATTGCCTATCAACTAGTGAAGTATTGTATAGTGCAATTGCTACATTACTCATTCCGTTGATGAGACTCATTTCGTTGATGAGCTACCTGTCAACGAAAGCTGCAAAGCATACCATTTCGTTGACAGCTACAAAATTGACTTAACACAAAATCTACTAAGTGTTTTTATAATTATCATCAAGAACAACATATTCCTAACAATCACTTATATTGTACTATCTGACATCACCTTTAACAATTCATTTCCATATTCCCAAACCTTTCCATACTGATCAACATGTTTTTCATTAATTTTGTCCAATGCCTTCCTTTTAGCTATAGCAATAACATATATTGAAATATGACAATGCCAATCATTTACCACTTTCTGCAAGAATGAGGCCAATGGCCATGTAGGATTCATTCTTATGTCATCTTCATAATGTTCTACAATCCATGTAGAGTTAATCTGCTTCTGATGAAAGGTCGGTGTGCAAGTATGATTAGGGTTGTAGACCTTAATCTGATATGTGTCAGTCCTTTGCATTTTAGAAGCATAAATCTTCCACTGACATGTTCCTTCACATACAAACCTCACTCTTGATCCATAATTTATGCACTGTCTTATAGGCCTTCTATGTAGTATGGCATGTTTCCTTACAGCACTCCTGAAAATCTTGGTTGTTGCAAACAGTAGACCTATCTCAAACTTAGGATCAGTCATTTCTGACATGTGATCAAAAACTGGATATGACACTTCATCCTCATCAGTTCCCTGCCATCCTCTCTTCATCATTTGGAGCATAGTGACTTGATCCATTAGAAGCCAGGTCACCTTCATCTTCACTAAGAATGTCCTTTTCTGGTTCATTGTGTTCTTGTGGTTCTTTTTTAGCATGAGTTGCATCATTGGTTTTCTCTTTCTGTTTACCTTTGCCCTTCTGCTTAGCCTCTTCTCTCTCCTTCTTTTTCAATTTCCTTTCATTTTTATATTCACATACATCCTCATCAGTTGAATCCATATTGGAGGAATCTGAATCCCAACTTTGGTCACTAAGTACATCATGTTCATTTTGTCCTTCTTCTACCCACTCGGGATCATCTGCATCTTCCTCATCTTCTTGATCAGAAAAATCCCTATACATCCCTGCAAGTTCAAGTAATTGGTCCATCTGATCTCTCTCAAATGGATCATTGGTATTGTCTACATACTCAATATTGGGATCTTGAGATGGTGCATAATCCTGTGTAGTTGCCCCTTCAGCTGTCATAGTTGTTATAGGTTGATGAGTGACTGAATATATGTAAATTATCCTGGATGCTGGCATCATCTCACACATGTCAACAACATCACCATCTGACTCTAAATTCCACAACCCTTTTTCCATATCAGTACCAGGGTGCTTGAAATAAAGGAAGACAACACCCATATCCCCACACTCCTTACACATTGCCATCATCTTAATTAAACTCATGGTATCAACTTCACACATGTCTATATAATCAACACTGTCCCCAACATATTTTTTAGGATTATCCATGAAGTTGCCTCCATGATGTAATTTAATACTAAAAAGATTTGGGGTCACTGCAATAACAAGAAATGAACAAAGCTAAACACATATATTTACGAATTATAAACAGTAGATCTAATGCAATTCACATAGCAGACATAAGGGACCACAACAACAATATATTCGTTACATTAAACAAACACAAAGGGACCGCTATTGAAAATCAAGCATAATCGAAGCAATTGAAAGAATATTTCTAATAACTAACTTCCAAAATTGACAACCTAAACAACCAGTAAAGTTCGACTACAAACTGAGTGAAAAGTATGACACAACCAACTAATTTAAAACTGAATCTTTCAAACCCTAATTAAACCCTAATTACAGTGAAAACTCTAATGGCTATTGCTTACCTCCATAATCTGATGTTCTCTAGGACGGTATACGTCTTTATCCTTGCGATCTCTTACAAACCAAACCATCAGAGCTTTGCATTTACTTTGTTTCAAGGAATGAAATTTAATTTGGAGTTGTAATGTTATGAAAAGGGTAAGTGTCGATACATGTACTGCACAAGTGACACATTACATATTAAAAGACTTTTTTGCCCCCAACCTGACAGACGGTGTTAATGGTATTTGACGGAAAAGTGCAAAGTGTAACGAAAAGTGAAGTTCAGTATAGCCCGTGGTACTTTCAGAACTGTGGTATCCAAAGTGATCTGACACATAAAGTGCAAGTACACATAATGCACTTTACTCTTTTTCTATAAGTAAATGTTTCTTGTTCCTTTATAACCAAACCTTGTACAATCAAAATTTTTATTTGTTATTATAATATAAGTAAGGTACAGACAGACGATACTAGTAATTTTTTTTTAATGTTTTGGGTTATTATAAGATAGTGGTCATCAAATTCAGGGCCGACTCTTGGGTAAAGCGATCAATACGAACGCCTAATGCTCCATAACTAAGAGGGGCACCGAAATTTTCATGCATGTTTATATATAGTATAAATAAAAAAATTATCAATAAATAAAAAAATTATCAATACATAAAAAAATATTAAAGAGTTGAAGTGGCACCAATTCATATATTTTTTAACTTTCAAGTTGAAATATCTGTTGGCGTGATGTTTTGATGATGAATACAAATGTTGCTTATGAATATTTCATGCTTTATTATCTAATCTTGTTTTGCAGGAAGTATTGATTACTGATTAAGGGGGAGAAAGTATTGATTCTCTATTTCATTTACTTTGTTTGGTTTGATAATGCTAAATGTTCATGTGACACCAAACCAAGATATTGTTTATCTCCTTGTCTACATTGCTAATATTTTTGCAGGAGAAGCATAAATTTAGGGGGAGTTTTTAGCTCCTGAATATTGGTGTGTAATCATCAAAAAGGGGGAGATTGAAACCCTACTGGTTTTGATGATGACACATAACAGCAAGCTGATTGCTTGTCATTGAATATATTAGCTTGTTATTTTGTTAACTTGTTTTGCTTGATGCTTTAATTGAGGGGGAGCTTTTAGCTCAATCACATATGGATATATTATCATCAAAAAGGGGGAGATTGAAACTCTATGAATTTTGATGATCACATAGTGGCAAAGATGTTTGTATTTATAGATGTAAAGCAGCAAGCTATATGCTCTACCCTAACTTGTTGTTGCAGGGAAAGATGGCTTACTGATATGAAATATCAGTGCATAAAAAATAGCATGCCATTATCATATGTACTAACTTGGTTTTGCAGGGCAAAATAGCTTACTGAATGAATGTCAGTTTATCTAAACAGCAAGCCATTAGTGCTGGACTGAGTCAGTTTGGCAAGCCAACTTCACATGTTCAATACCAAAACAGCAAGCTGACAGGGAAGAACAACAAGCTGACAAGGACTCGCCAGAAGCTGTTCTAAGTCAATTTTGATCTTGAAGATTTCTTGGAGATTGCTTAAGGATATCAGAGATTGGCTAGGATTATATATGTAAGAACTCTATTATATAATATATAGTTTATATAATTAATAGAGGTCAAATCTAGTTGAAAATCTGTTCCTATTTTATTGGGAATTTACCTTTCTTTATCCACTTAAAACAGATTTACTCAATCTCTACCATATCTTAACATTTCCAAAACAGCCAAGATTCGTTCATATCTTTTTATAGCTGTTGGAAATTGAAGTCTTATATATATACAATTGTATATATCTCAAAAATGATTGTTAGAAGTTTCAAATTATTTCAAATATTCAAAATCTCTTCTTCTAACAAATATTATAGCTGTTGGAGAGTATCTTATGCAATCAAATCATTTTGTTATAGCCATATCTTCATCTAGCCGTTGTGTGATCTCATATATATATATATATATATATATATTCACTTAAAATCTTTCTTGGAAGTAACCAAGCAAGTAACACACATTGATACATGTTTTGAGAAAAGAACATTCAAGTTTTATCTTTCTCTCTCAAACACTAAACACATAAACTCTGAGCTTTATTGTTATATACACTTATATTACATAAGAGAGTTTATAGCTTGAGTTGTATACTCGAATTCTTTATTGCAAATATGTATTGTTCAAGTTGTATTGTTAGTTGCTGAATTAGTGGCAAAGGAACCTTGGTGATTGTGGAGTATAGTGCTCAAAGGAACTCATTGTTCTAGAAAGCAAGTTGTTCAAGGAACTAAGGAATTCAAGAGTGGGACTCAAGGAATTCAGTGTTCAAGGGAGCAAGCTTGTTAGAGAGACTTTGGAGTTCAAGTGAGCTATTTACTCAAGGGAAACGAATTGTTTCAGCAAGCCGTTTTCAGCAGCTGGGTGAAAAAGGGAGATATATTATTGTATCTTGTAATTGGCTTATTTCATTGATCAATAATATATTCTCTTACCGGGTTGGTAAGGGACCAGGACGTAGACCATAGGATTAGGGGTCGAACCTGGCTAAAAGTTTATTGTGTTCTTTACTTTTATGCCTTACTTACCGTACTGCATTTATTTACAATCAGCGTGCCATTTGTGTCTGCATTGGTAACAGTCAGCATGCCATTTAAGTCTGCATAAATTGAACTCAGTAAGCCATTTCTGGTAAAACATTAAAATTGATCATAATTAGCCATTTACCCCTCTAGGTGTGCATTTTCAATATCATGAAAAATAATAATGATCATCATACAAATAAATATAAGTATTGGTTCGAGTTAGAAGTGCATATGGAGAAGATTGAAAGAATTGATAAGATTCAACACGATTGCATCAAACAAGAGATAGAATATTGAGATACAAAAGAATTTAAACTTTTTAGCCAATTTGAAAATGTTCTTAGTGATCTTATACTCGATGTTGACGATCTTACAAACATATCAGCTAGTAAAATACATTATTGTGCTCACTTTAGTGATTAGTGGCAACGGAAGGGAATATTGACATAAGTATGCAATTTTTAAATGATGTTATTTTTTCTACTTTAAGTTCAGATTTTTATTTTATCACTGTTATTTTACTCGTTATTACTGATAAGTAATGTTATGATTACTATTTTACTGAATAAAGACACTTAATGTTACTGCCTTTTAAAATTTTAATATAAGTGTATAAAAGATACCATTTTCTATGTTCATCTAGGTTACCCAAAACTCTAGGACCGACCATGATCAAGTTATTATTTGATTTGTAAAGTGTATATGAAAAATTGCTTATTTCACATTGTTTCTTGTATATTAAGTTTATGTATATTTTCAAAAAATACTCACTCAAATTTTAGCTGCAACAAACTCAAACTAATTATAACTACTATCGTTTATTAGATTTTTTACTAGATTTTTTACTGCCGAACATCCCTTACTTTTTTTGCTGTAATATACAACAATATAGTGGTTTATTGTAATCTTTAAGAAATCCTTAAATCTAAATTATCAAAATTTAATATTTGAAAATTTAAGAAATCCTTAAATCTAAATTATAAAAAATTAATATTTGAAAAATCAATTATAATTACTATTTCTTTAATTAAATCAATATAATAATATATATTTGACGGAACTCGAAAGCATACCCAACACAATAATGATAGAGGTACCGAATTGGTTCACAAAATGGATTCCGAATGTCATGTGTCATGCTTTGATTGGATATAACTCAATAATAATAATAATAATAATAATAATAATAATAATAATAACCCCTGCATTCACATTAATTATATCATTAAATTCAATTTAAATTGACACGATCATCTAGATCATTCGGTACCAAATTTCGATATCCAATTCGATAACTTTAGCATTACTATTTTTCTCACCGGACAAGACCTGGGAGCCCATTTTCCTCTAATTTGTTGTTTAGTAAAGTGTACGGCAATAAATATATAAGAGAAAAAGGAATCTAAGGTTAACCTTAAAAAATTTCCTAAGGTAACATAGTTTTTTAGTATAGATTTTTTAATAGCAATTTTGTAATTACATTCTGAAAGTATAATACTATCCTCCTATTTTAATATGAGATTTGAGTATAACATTTGGAAAATTAGGTGATGTCGACCTTAGGTCCTCAATCTCAATATATAATTTGTTTAAAGATGCTAAAGTTTTTGAGCATCTTTAAAATAAATTTTCAAAAAAATCCTCACCAGGGTGGCCGGATACGTATATCCTTGGTAGACGAATACATCGAACTCAACTAGTGTTTATTAAATAATAAAAATAAAAACTGAGAAATAGTTATTTTGAGAGAATGGTGATTTGAATAATAACCATGGGTGAGCTTGGAGCTAAAGAAGAGATTCTGTGTGCAGCAGTGAAGAGGATGAGAGTAATTAGTTGGTCTCCTGAGATGGCTGAGGCTGGTGCTGCCAGGTTTTATGTGGAGTAGACGAAGAGAATGGATTGCAAAAACGTTGTTTTGAAATGCAAAGCTGTGAACGTGGTCCGAGCAATTCATAACAGACAAGATAGATGGCGCTGCACCGATTTTCTTATTGGTTTATGATGTTATTAGATGAAGTGAAATGTTGTATTGTTATTGTTTTAGGTGTCAAAAGAGCTGGAAATGAAAATGCAGCAACACACTTATGGCTGGATAGTTTTCCCCAGAGATTGAAAACTGTGGTGCATCTTTGATTTCAATGAATCAAATGTTGTGTTTCAGGACTATATATGAAAATGCATCACATTTGTCCCGGTGTTTCAATTGTGTTTTATCCAATAGCCTATGGTCATTTTGGAAGTAGCAAGTAATTTTTAACAAGTTGAAGTTGTATGGAAGCCCATGGCTCCTCTTAGCCAAAACCATTTCACAACTGAGATTAAGCAGATGACATTTAACAAGGTAATATGAAGAATATGCACCACAGTTTTACCATGAGTATTAATTAAAACTCTAATAGAGTCTGCATAAACGTTTTGACTCCAACTAAACAAAGCAACATTGTTCAAAGTATGAAGATAGACTCTATCTTCAGTTCCACACAGCACTGACGCTCTACAGCAAATATCGCCTTCTGCAAAAGACACCAAGCTTGTATGATGCATTTTATGAAATACAGTTTTGTTGCATCGCAAATGCCAATATTTGAATGAGATAATCAAGTTTTGGAAAAATATCTAGACAATGAACTGCATACCTATCAAAATCTGTTTCTGAGAGGAAAATTTGAAACTATAAAGGGAAGTAGATGTGTCTACTACCAGATAGTGGTGACTTTTTTGTTTCATCCGAGTCACTAGAAAGGGAACATGAAATCAAGTGTAGATTGGAAGAATTTGCTATAAGCCTACAATCTTACAGCAATAAGGAGATACAGAGAAAGGGCATATGACAAGATTTTTATATTACCTTAAACCCTCAAGTCCATGCCCTTGAGTCCAGTGCACAAGATAGTCCTTCACGCAGTGTTGCTTTCCTTCCTGCCTCATGATTCCACAGCTCCCATACGTCATCAGTGCCGGTGGGATTGTTGTACTCAATCATCTCCATAAAAGCAGTTGCCACAGCTATCTGGATTTCACTGCCCCATTCAGCCTTCAGCCTTTTTAGTTTCTCATCCTCTTCATCAATAACTTCCTATAATATAGTAAATTCAAAAAAGAATTAAAGAAAAAACAGGACAATCAGTATCTTCTTCTTAGATTCCTGATGGTAAAGACACAACCTTCTAAGCTAGCTATATTTTGTACTAACATTCTAAATTAAAGGAGAGAAAGAACAAACCAGAGACATATTTCTGTAACTAAAAAACTATTTTAGCAAGCTAGCTATACCTTGCAACCATAGACACCTTCAAGAGCAGCAATCTTGACAGGAAACCAATCAGGATCCCTCAGTTGATCCTCCCATAACGAGCACAGCTCCAGAGCCTTTTCTTCTGCCTCTGGACCAGTATACTTTTCCTTACATGCAGCATGGAACGGATTAACATCAAGCTCTCCCACTTTTTTGACGCCAATCCATTTTGAAGATTTGCCCTTCTTAAAGAACTGTCAAGCAAATATTAGGGGCAGTATCTGTAAGCTATATCGGCAATTATAAGTGAATTTTTCTAACTTTATTTTACAGCCAAGTATTTGTATTATCAATGTAATGTTGCTGTTATTTTTAAATGTTGGTTTCTGCCTATGGTTTATAAATCAGCCAATAGAGACATAGATCAAGAAGAAATGAACTGAAGATGTTGTACGTGATATAATTCTATAATCAAGTTCTTTGTTTAGGCTAGAAAATATAAACTGAAATGCAAAACTAATGAAAAAGATAAGGTTTTTAACATAATCAGCAAAGAAGATTTACTATGTAAGATATATATATAAGAATCAAACCGGACACATTTGTGTAATTTAATTAAGAAAAAGAAGAAAGTAAATGCAGTGAGCAATTGAACACAATTCAGTATTCTTTCTCAGATTCTAGTAAGAGGGAAGTAAATTATTTTTCATCCTTAATACTATCTCTGGAGGGTAGGTTGAGAATGGTAAATTTATCCGTGAAAAGCCACAATACTTTGACTTGGCAAAAAAAAACCACAATATTTTGAGATCAAAAGTATGGATATAATAGGGAGAGAATGTGGTTGATATTTGGGAAAAGAGGGACATGGAAAGGACGACTTCTCTCTGAGGAGCTGGCGGAAAGGGGAAGTTGAAAATGGCAAGTTCAGTTCAGAAGAGTATCAAAACGGGGGAGCTTGATCAGGCTACATCTGGGTCCAGGAGAGCGTTAAAGGTTGACTACTTAACTAGAATACAGAGAATTCATTCCTGAAAGATGGAATAACAGTGAATGGATGAAGGATATAAAAATGTTTCTCCAACAAAACATCAGTATGAAACTTCATGGGACAAGGTAACTGGAGTGCAGATGTAATCCTGTGCAGACACTACCTTTTAGGCAAGTAAGCAGGCGACGGAGTTTAGCAGAAGAGTAGCTAGTTCACTAGAAAGTATGACTGCATGGGATGGTAAGACGAACGGAAATGTTTTTGAAAATAGTAGATTATGAAGGCTTCTTGAAAATGAAAATCGCGTCAGCAAGAGCCACACTAAAGAATACTCATTATCATTGAAACACATAAATATGAATTAAGATCATAAAGTATTTATCACATAATTGGCTGGATGACATGAATATGTGGTCATAACAAAACCTCAAATACAACATAAATTTCAAGTCATAAACAAACTAACAACTAAGAAATGACTATAAGGTTATAGACTTGTGCATCAGTGTATCAAAAGCCCTAAATAATTCGATAATGTTTCCACACTTATATATTGAAAAAAATATTATTAAAGTTACTCACATTAATTAATTGCCTTCGAGCATCTTGAAGCTCGGCATTGGTTCTACGTTCCTTGTCACCAAAAGTTTGAAGTGTTTCAAGTTTATAGGGCTCTTCTTCCCATTTTAGGGCCTTCTGTTTGGCATTGATTTGCTTTTCTAAATCCATGTTTCTTTTGTGAAGCTCTTCATTTTTTCTCTACAATTTAAGAATAGCAGAAAGACAAATATTACAAGTTCACAAATCCATATTTTTGTTTTGGTATGCAATTTAAAATCAGAAGAAAATCAAGTAAATACCTTACGATCTTCTGTCAACTTGCACACAATTTCATACTCCTTCTGCTGCTCCAAGGTGGCTCTTTCATTCTATAAGTGGAAGAAAACAAAGGAAGATATACATCAGTGTATCCATCTAGACTCAGAGAAGCTAAAGATAATAAAAGTAACTCATGTCTTATAACCATATTCCCCCCAAGAGCCAGTATCCTTCTCACATTTTCAATACCAGCCTCCCTTTCCTGTAGATCCTTCTCACGCTGCTCAAGCTCAACTTTCATTTTCTGATGCTCCTTGACAATATTTTCAAGTTGGACATCTGTATTCTGTTGCACCTTTTGTTTCTCTACTCAACATTAAACAAAATGTTACCATCATGGAGATGATTGCGTAGTCTAAACAACAATCGTGTAAAAGGATTGATAACTTAACAAAGATATCATGATAGAAAATAAAAATCAAAATCGGGTGACTAGTTAACTATGTTATATACCTTCATTGTGAGCTTGAAACAACTTGTCCTTTTCAGTAATCAAATTATTCAATAATATGGAAGTTTCATTAAACTTCAGCTTCAACTCCCTAAGGCGCATATTTTCTTCCTCTGTTACATTGCTCAGACTCGAGGGGAGTATGTTGGATTTGCTCTTCTCTTCTGCTTCTATCTCCTTTACTGTTTTCAGATCTCTGAACTTCCTAAGGAACTCACCAAATGCTTTTTCTGAATAGTAGTCATCCTCTCGTCCAAACCATCCATATAATTCACTTCCCAAGTGCCTCGCCTCAAAAAATTCTTGTTTATCTTTGCCAGAGGCCTCAAAGTATTTCTCAAATTTCATCGCACAATGAAATCCTGGCCAGCCTTGACCGAACTCAACTACTGCAAAACAAATATGAGATACGTAGTTCCACAAACGGGTAACCTTTATGGGGTGGAATCCCTTTTCAGTAAAGTCACTTCTTAGCTTCTCATCACTTTCCACAAAATGCTTTCTCTCTTCCAATGTAACAGGAATGTTGGCCACAATTCCGACCCACGGATAAACGAGTAATTCATCATTGTCACTGTTTTGTGAATGATTCGAAATCTCCGGACTGATTCTTTCTGATGGCTTGCTTCGCCCCCGAGCGTTCCTACCACTGGCCTGGTTCTGGCTGACTTCCCTACGCCTTGCTCCATCCTCAGGGCGACCATACTTTCTCGGCCTTCCTCTGCCTCTCTTAATCTTCTCAAGAGGTTGAGCAGCATTAACATTAGCTACAACTCCAGCTCTACCAGTTCCAGCACAATCAGCAGGACCTGTACCTGAACCAGTACTTGCACCAACACCCCCACCAACACACTTGTGTGGACGACCTCTTTTCCTCTTAATTACAGGAGCCATATCAGAAGAGTCAGAAGAATCTATATGAATCAGAGGAGAAACAAGCTCCTTCACTTTACCCTGATTACTGATATCCTCATTGCTGTATCCTTGATCCGAATCAACAACGCTAACCATTGGCCTGAGATTAGCATATATTTATTCTTAGCTACATCTGCTGATACCATAAAATCAGACTTAACAAGATATCACAAATAGTGTAATAAAAACCACATCTCATCTCATGTTTTAATAATCTGTATTAAGAACAAAAGCAAGGCCATATACATATTTCATGGAGCTATAGTGAAAAAGGAAAGAACAATATTCATTTACCTGAAGAACAGGGCCAAGAAACTGAGGATTTCAAGAAAGAGAGTGAAACTGTAATACAATGGAAACAATGAGTTGATAAACCCGGAATGAAACTTTAGATTTCAAGAATGATGAGGTGAAGAAAATGAAAATAGGAAAATTAAAACAAAAAAGAAGCTTTCTGATTTATATCACATGATCTGATCTGATCCTAGAAAAATAAACTACTACATGTATATTATTATGAGTGTTAGCAAAAAAAAGGTCCTTGATAAAAAGCAACTACAGAAAACAACATACATTTTAGCTATGTAGGCTAAAAAATACCATCTGCTTCATAGTTACTCTACGTCAAAGAGGAAGATATATGTATTAATGTGGTGCTCAGTTGTTTTAGAACTACAAGGTTAGAAGCACTAAATGCATCATATTCTATTAAAACTCCTAGTAATAATCTACGATATTGATTATTGAGGTGGTAAGACTCGAACCCGAGACCTATGATTGAGTAGGTGTATAGTGTAAATGCATAAATGTACATAACAAGTGAAGTGCAGCAGCTGCAATATTAGTGTAATGAAAGACAGTACTAGGGGGAAATTTGGTATTATTAGCATTAGACATTCTGTGAGTGTATTCAACCCTCTGCAATGGTTTGTTTGAACTTTGAAGTTTTACTTTATTTAGTAAATCAGTGATATTGAATCAGAATGCACTCATATTTACTTTTGACATTTCTGTGTAAATGAACAATTGAAATCTACTTTAAAAATCTGACAGAGTTGCAGCTGCTAGTCTTGAATCAACAGAAGCTCATTGGTTATATCATGGCAGCTTCATAGTAGTAAAGATGATATTTATATCCAACCAAAATTTCATTGTTGGGCAGTTTCACTTTCAACACTCATTTTGTGAATATCCAATTACAGTGTACTAGCTTATAACTCGTGCCAAGCACGGGCCGAGCATGAGTCGACATTAAAATATCAGTATTAATAAATTATTAATGAATATTATTTAAAAATGTATTTTTCGAGAATTGAATGATAAAAATATATAATAAATAAATAAAATATTTAATTATGTAGTTATAGACAATTGAACCGTGCATAAAGCTAAAGAAATTAAATTAAATAAATAAATCTTGTATGATTACGTAGCTGCAAAGAATCTAACGCTCCATGAAACTATTGAATTTAAAGTAAATAAATAAATCTTGTATAATTATGTGTAGTTGCGAGGAATCGAACCCGGGTCAAGTGATAACCAAATTTGGTACCTTGGTACTTTGGTACTTTTTAGTACCGCGCGCCATTTTCACATTGTTTTGCTTATTAATAAAGAGTATAGATTTCCGTAGATATTCATGCACGGTTTAAGAATATAATACTAGTACTTACCAAGTATTATATTTGGTATAATGGTATATGAGTCGGAAATTTAAGGGATAGTGCGAGATCCTTATAACCAACTTATAAGTTGAAAATTAAAATAGAATACATTTTAAAGTGTAACATAATGCACAACATAGAAAAAGAATATTTTTATACTTGGTTATCGCTTTCAAGTCCAGCTACTAGTCTAGATATCATCTTGTTTGGAAATTAAACTTCTGCATTCCAAACATTTATTTAGATTCCCAGCAAATCCAAGAAATTCACGCTTGGCATAAGGCATTGTGGTTTGATTCAATTAACATAAACAATACTTGTATTCAAGGAAATCAACCTCCTTATTCTTGTCACAAACTTTTCAACCATCATCCCCTCTATACCTTCTTCGCTTCTTTATGTAATCACAACGCCTTGTTTCTCCGTTATTTCAATTCAAACTTGCTCCACTATGTTTCTACTTTCTACTTCGAATGCTCCTGTTTGCGTACCTTTGTCATATTTACAGATACAAATCCTGTTTTTCTCACCCTGTCCATCTTTTGCTCAAATAAATCTGTAATCATTCCGTAAATTAAATTATTCAAGGGGACAATGTCATTTTTATATAACACTCTTTTTTTTGGCTTATTAATCTTCCTGACAAAATGTTAAAAATAACAATTTTTTTTTTTTGCCACAAAATACAATTTTTTTTTTAAATTAACAAAAATAATAATTTTTGGATGTATGAGTTGTTTTTAACGATTGAGATACGCATTTGTGAATGATGTATATTATTTATAAAAGATACTCCTTTGATATATGCACATCTCAAAAAAAAAAAAAAAACTGTTTATGTATGATACTCAACTATCTGTCAGTTGAGTATCCCATATGTATTACCCAACTCATGTGTTCCTCTAAATAATAATCGTTAAATGTAAATATAGGCAAATGAGAACCGTTGGATATAATATTAAAATAATATTCTTTTTTTGATATCTAAAATGCTCCCACGGGTTCAAGGTTTGAATCCCGTCAACAACATATTATTATTAAATATTTATATCATCTATTTTTCTAAACTACATTCAAAAATTCAAGATATTATTTCATCGAGAACATATTAAGAATTTTTAAAATCAAAATACAAAAAAAACTTAGAATAACATCATACATATATTATTATATTTGATTACTTTTTAAAATCATATAAATCAAGATATAGATAATAAGATAAAAAAATACTAAAATTCATCCGTGCATCGCACGGGTTATAGGCTAGTAAACTTAATATCTCAATGACACTATTTGCATATCTAAATGGGTAAAATTAACCAATCTTTCTCAGAAGGGATATTTTCATCAAGTTCAACTAAAAGTGGATATTATTCACCATCACCCAATCTTCCTTTTAGTTCCGCTCCCTTCCATTCTTTTTGTCTGGCCTAATTTTTCGAGAAAAGACTCTCAATATCACAAATTTAAAATAAATTGTCCCAAATATCACAATTGAAAATAAATGCCCCAAATATCATTACAAAACATCACTTCGTCTAGTGTACTACTTTTAACACTAGACACTACTTCGTTTATGTCCAAAACACGGTTTCCTTTAGGTAATATGGGATCGAGTTGTAGAGAAGTGTCCTGCTTACCCAGTCCCAGCCCTAGATTTGGATTTTGGACTACTGCAAATCACGAAATTAACTTTGTGCGTGAGATTGTAAAGTTCATTTGGAATTCAGGTTGATATTAACATATTAAGAAGTTTAATAATAAAAAAAATGGAACAAAGTTATATTTGTATATATAATTTGTGTTACTGTCAAAGCATTATTGACATGTTATTTAATTATAATTTTATATTTTTTTTCTTTGAACTTGAATTATAATCGGTTTTTGGAGTCAATTTTTCTTTGTTTCAGATTTTGGGCTGAAAATTATTGAAGAAAGAAATGAAATATGATTGGGAGACAATTGTGCAATTATGAGGGTGCCATCGTTTGCCAGCAATTTCCAGCCCTTAAGATGCCTTTCAAACAATTGCAAATGACTTTATATTTTATATTTCTAGAATCATTTAAGTATCTTTTGAAGATGCGGGTAATGATATTTTTTTTAAGGTCATAATGAGAAAATGAAGGAGTTGCTGACAGTTAGTTGATCTCAAAGTTAGAATGGATTGTGATGGTTTTGAGCTCAAGGTCAAGAAATCATTGTCTTCTTTGATGGTTAGTATTCAATACTGTAACGAATCTTAGTCTTCTTAACACCTTAGAATTTCGGGAGAGCCAATAACTTATTATATATCATAGCACGTCTCGAGTTTGCATTCTACCAATCCCCTTTCTAAATGAGAAATCTAATAAATACTTAAGCATGATGTATATTATGTTTCAGTGTTTTGGAATTTGACAGGGGAAAGCTAATGTATTGAAATAAAAAATGGTACAAAGTTATATTTGTATATATTAGTTGTTTATGGAACGAAAACATTAATTCGTGTTAATTTCAAAGATTAACAGAAAGGAGCAGAAGGTGATTATGAATGGATATGCGGAAGCAAGTTTTGAAGAAAGCAAAGTCAATAGGAAATGAAGGCAGAAATATGGCCACTTTGCTACTATGAGAATGTATGTTATGTCGTGTAAACTCTACTGGACAGCCGTATATATTTTTATTGAATCATTCAAATCCTGGCATGTCTATTTATAGTCAAAGAATGAAACTGAATGTGATATCTATTTTTTGATTATAAGAAGGATCATTTGACATTTCCTGTTTTTCAAAATCAATTTATACAGTAATCAGTTGGTCTTGAGCACAATCAACGCTTTAACTAATCGACTGCATTTCGATTGTCTCTTAGGAATTGATGTTTGTAAAGGTAAGAAATTAAAATACTACATTAAGCCATAAGTACTTGCGTGTAGTTTTAATCTATCAACAAACATTTTTTCACCCGATCTTTATTATTTTTAAAATTCTTTAGCAATTAGCAGCATTGGAGAGTTAAAGTATCTCTTAAAGATGTTCTGAACCAAGCTATTAAACAATCTCTTGATAGCCCGCTACTAAAATATCCTCTCAAACTAACTGATGGTGTCTTAAAGATTGATGGATTGAAGCTGCAGATGATACATGTTTGCTGTTGTGGAGGCTCACATGATATAGTTTGTATTGGTCCCAAAAGTAAAGTTTATTCTGCGAGATAGAAATCATAACAATGTATCAGGTGTAACAAGGTGTAACAGTAGTGCTTGCTTATCCCAATTACACGGGTTGTTGATAACAAATGACATAGTGCATGTTTGGGGTATTTGACTTGTACCTTAAAATGAATAAGTGTATAAGTGAATGAATTTTTAGGTATTTGGGTAAATTTACTTATAAGTTAGTTACAAATTTGCTAATTTACATTTAAAAAATAATTATTAAATACAATGAGCTAAATACATACATTTTAAATTAAAAAAAACATTTAAAAACACAAATGTAAAAATATGAAGTATTAAAAGACAAAAAAATCAAGCAATAAGTCAATAAATTAAGGAAAATGTACGTTGTTACTAACATTCAACTTATCAATATATAAGTTATAAGTTAGTTTATAAATTAAGTTGGCAAACACCCTATTACCGATTTATAAGCTATACCGTTCACAGCTAATTTTAGTTTACGTATTAAGTTAAATGGCTGCAAGTTTTCTATTTTTTCTTTAGTCTGTTCAAGAAATGGCTTCAAGTTTTAAGTGGTAGTATATGTACTTTTCCCAACTTAACAACTATGGTACTAAACGTAATGATTTTTATGTGATTCACCATAATGGCTTCAAACATGTGTTTTTAAATTACAATAATATTTAATCATGTCTAATTACAATGTAGGTAACTAAGGGCACATTTGGGATAATTTTAATACAAGTTACTTTCCATTTAAGATAAGTATATATAAATGATAAGTAAATTTTACTTATAAGTTGAGTTAAGTGTTTGGTTGATTATTACTATCAATTATATAATATTTAAAAATCAAGAGATTACTATCAATTATATAATATTTAAAAATCGAGGTATTGCCGAAGGCGATGCCGAGTAGTTATCATTATAAAAAATATATATTTATTTTCTCATAGAAATATATTTATTGATGAATATTACTTTAAGTCCATTATCATTGCCTCTATCAATATAATATTTCTTATTTTATTATGATATACGGGCATTAATGGAAGAGCCCAATAAAAATATAATATCAAAATTTAATATGAAAAACTAATGTTTTATTGTTTAATTTTTCTATGATCAAATTAATTAAAACCTGACAAAAAGTTACTTATTTTATACAAGTAGAAAAAATTGTATGAAATACATCACTTAAAAAGCATATTCAATTCACTTTAAACTGTAATTCTATAGTTTTTAAAATTATATAAAAAGAAAATTTTAAATAGATTTTTTTAAAAAAGTTATTTAAAAACCAAAAAGTTTGAGAAATCACCAAAATACGACCTTTTCTTTAAGTTTTTTTACAATTTTACTATCTTTTGAAATTATTTGAAAAAATATTGTTTGCAACCAAAAACAACGAGATGCAACTTTTTTTGTGCTCTCTTGAAAAATATTTGAAGTTATTTTGGGTTGCATATGAGTTGCATTTGACTGCACCCACCCAGTTGGTTGGTTGAAAAGTCGTATTTTTGTAAAAAGGTTCAAAAAAAATATTTTTACAAATTTGTTTTTAAAAACTCAAAAAATTTAATTTAAAATTTGTATTAAATTAATCGAATAAAAACAAAGTTAAAATTTTATAATGTCAAATCGTAGCGGGCAAAAATACTAGTTATTTATAAAAGATACTCCTTTGATATATGCACATCTCAAAAAAAAAAAAAAAACTGTTTATGTATCTCAACTATCTGTCAGTTGAGTATCCCATATGTATTACCCAACTCATGTGGTCCTCTAAATAATAATCGTTAAATGTAAATATAGGTAAATGAGAACCGTTGGATGTAATATTAAAATAATATTCTTTTTTTGATATCTAAAATGCTCCCACGGGTTCAAGGTTTGAATCCCGTCAACAACATATTATTATTAAATATTTATATCATCTATTTTTCTAAGCTACATTCAAAAGTTCAAGATATTATTTCATCGAGAACATATTAAGAATTTTTAAAATCAAAATACAAAAAAAACTTAGAATAACATCATACATATATTATTATATTTGATTACTTTTTAAAATCATATAAATCAAGATATAGATAATAAGATAAAAAATACTAAAATTCATCCGTGCATCGGGTTATAGGCTAGTAAACTTAATATCTCAATGACACTATTTGCATATCTAAATGGGTAAAATTAACCAATCTTTCTCAGAATGGATATTTTCATCAAGTTCAACTAAAAGTGGATATTATTCACCATCACCCAATCTTCCTTTTAGTTCTGCTCCCTTTCATTCTTTTTGTCTGGCCTAATTTTTCGAGAAAAGATTCTCAATATCACAAATTTAAAATAAATGGTCCCAAATATCACAATTGAAAATAAAGGCCCCAAATATCATTATAAAACACCACTTCGTCTAGTGTACTACTTTTAACACTAGACACTACTTCGTTTATGTCCAAAACACAGTTTCCTTTAGCGGTTTGTGCATCAAAACACATGTTAAACTGGTGTTTTGCTCAAAACACCACATTAACTTGTGTTTTGTGCATCAAAACACTCCAACAGATTATGAACTGACAAAACACAAGTTAAGCGGGTGTTTTGCACATAACACTGGATGAAATTGTGTTTTGTTGCAAACACAAGTTTATCTTGCGTTTTCAACTTCAAACAAATGCGTTTTTATGCTGATACATGAAGACACCATTTAATCTTGCGTTTTGGGTTCAAAACACATGATAATATAGCGTTTTCAGTTTTTTTTAATGAAGTTCAGTATCATTTAGCGTTTTGTGCATCAAAACACAAGTTCAACCTGTTTTGGAGATGAACTTGTGTTTTGCTGCAAACACGAGTTTATCTTGCGTTTTTGGCATAAACAAATGCGTTTTTATGCTGATACATGGAGACACCATTTAATCTTGCGTTTTGGGTTCAAAACATAGCTTTATATAGCGTTTTATGTTCTAGCTGAACGAGTACAATTGACTGAAACACCGGATCAAATATCGTTTTGCTTCTTAAAATACATGATAGTCTTCTTAATATTTGGGATCATTTTTTTGAATTATGATATTTAAGACATTTTATGTCAATTTTGTGATAGAGAGGGCTATGATTTTTTCCCATCTTCTGACTACTTAACAAGAGCAACTATGATTTTTTTACAACACGCGGAAGCCATGATTACATATGACTTCAAATGAAAGATTGAAATCACAAGTTAGGAACAATATAGCAAAAACAAAGAAATAGAAACACAGCAGCACTGAACATATTTACTAGATCCTCTCTTTCAATTTTAACAGAAACTAATTTTACCAGTAAAATGACTCGCTCCGAATCGCAAGTCAGAAACCTCTAGTTTCTCTAACCAACACTTTGAATAAAGCAAAACATACAGAATGTCACAACATTTTCTGAAACACTAATAGTTATTACAATCACACACAAAACTCTATTCACTTGCTATGCAAACTTTCAAAAAAATATACAAAAACACTCAGTAACACCGTTTCACAATTCACTACATTTACTCAAACACTTAAGCTTAACTGACCAAACAAAAGCAACCTACTAACATTGTTTCAAAGTTGACTTGGCACTGTTCACTAAATTTCTCAATCAGTTTATAACAATTAAAGGACAGTAGAAAACTGTTCAGTTACTACGAAAACTTACCTAACAAACGAAAATTCTCATTAATACTGATTCACATACTAGCCTTTCTCGAACTATAGTAGAAGTTCTCAACGCAAAGTGAATGAAGATTTAAAAATGAAAGATACAAACTACTGAATCTGCACCAGGGTCTTTCAGTTTTATCTAATGTTGATAAAGCTTTATTGCTGTGTAGGTAAATGGGTTAAATAGTTTAGAAGAGGGGATTTAAATTGATCTTTCATTTCGGTTATTTTTACTTCTAGTCTGCCAGATTATTGACGGACGTATAAAACAGGTCAAACTAACTCGTATATATGAACTCATAATGCAGACAACCAGGTTACAGATTAATGATTGTATATATAAACTTGATTTTAAACAATTAGATGAAGAAAAACAGTTAAGCTCGGTTATGTTAAAGCAAAACTAAATTTCAATTTTTTTAACAAAGGAATCAAATTCTCAGTTTAAAAAGGGTTCTCATTCAAACCAAAGCCTTTAAATTATATATTCATCGTGCACATCTAAATTTTACACTACCGTTAGCATTCTTCATGATTTAGCAACTAACAAACCTAAAGATATACACTTTGTAAAAAGAAATTTAATTAGCAATAAAGAGAAGAAATAAATTATGACACGAGTGCATAACATATTTAGTAGAGAAAAGGTCATCTAACATCACAGTATTTCCTCTATACAATTCTTGTTTCTTTTTTGATTCATTGTGTTGTGCCTGTCGACTACTCCATCATGTACCATGAAATCATAAAGTATTATATATAAAAAAGTTAGTAAATCTCAGCAAATTGAGCCAATGATTTAAAGAACAAAATCCCCCGTTCTGTACAACCGTTTTTAGTTTATAGCGTGACCCATAATTTGATTATATTGCTTTGCCAAATATACAAACCCACTGTCATTCTTGAGAACTATAGTGAAGTGAGTAAGAACATAATTCTAGTCCGGACGACTAGCATACAACATGGAGATCCACTGAATCAATTTTTTAATAAACTAAAAAACCAACTCCAGTCAAAATTAGGCCCTAAACATTGCTTTTCCTTTTTATTCAAAATTGTATTCATCAAATTTTAACTTACCCTGGTACGCATCAATTACCTCGGGAACTTCTTCCTTGTATGCAGTTACAAAGCTTTCCAAAAACCTGTTTTCAGTCATTGTCACTACATATGTTAGCATCACCCTCTTGCTGTTGCAATTATTTAACGCTATAGCTTGCAGAACTGAACACCTTGGAATAATCCTCTTTTCTAAGCTGTACCTAAGAACATTAGGTGTACTTGACAACCTAGTCGCATTCCATTGCAATTTCTGAACAAAGAACTCCAGCATTTCCCGCATTCTCTTCTCAGAATAACTCATGATAATAGGTTGCTTCTTGGCCATGGAAATGATATCATCATTAGAGAAACCGAAGCTTCTAAACATCTCACATCTAGATTCCCAAGCCAAGTCCGATAGAAAACTAAAGGATCGAACAGCATCGAGGAAATACGAAGAAGAAAGATCAAGCCCCATATCCTTGACCTTCAGCAAAACTTTACAGAATTTTTCATGATTCTCCCCTATTGATTGACCATACTCGGTGATAAGTTTCAATATCTGAATTTGGGGCACACCAAGTTCTTGCAGAAACTCAATATTTTGCAAGAAAGTTGTGGATATGCAATTCGAAAGCAGAAACGGGTTGCGTTTAATAGCAGCGACCGCATTTTGGTCACTACCGGTCACCGACTTAAGAGAGGTGAAAAGGGGTATTATGTGATTCTTCAAACTTCTTGTGAGCATAACTGGGTTTTTCGCAACTATATCGGATACCTCTGATTGAGAATGGGTGATAGAAAGCAGAAAATCAAGCTTCGGCTTAACATACCTTTGAGGATGCCATGCAAGTATACGTCGTTGTTTACGAATGATTCTAGTAATATGGGTTTCAGGAAATCCAAATGATTCAAATAATTTAATAAATGAATCTTTTCTGTTTTCATCAGGTGATTGCTCAAGTAATGGGGTAGTTAAAGCTAAAGAATCTGTCGTTACTGCTGTGGAGATGGTTCTATTACTGTTGATGATTTTAAACTTGCCTTCACTTTCTGATTCAAAATTGTATTCGCCAAATGTCAACTTACCTTGGTACGCATCCAATACCTCAGGAACTTTATCCTGATATGCAGTGACAAAGCTTTTCAAGAACCTGCTTTCATTCATTTTTAATACTGTCAGTAGCATGAAACCCTTTATGTCACATTTGTTTGACACCAAAGCTTGCAGAACCGAACACCGTGGAATAATTCTCTTTTGTAAACTAAACGAGAAAACATAAGGTGCATTTGAAAACCTAGATGGACTCCATTGCAATCTCTGAACAAAGAACTCCAACATTTCCCTAATTCTCTTCTCAGAAAAACTCATAATAACAGGTTGCTTCTTGAACATAGTGATGATATCATCATTAGACAAACCAAAGCTTCTATACATCTCACATCTAGATTCCCAAGCGGATTCCGTCAGAAAAGTCAAGCATAGGACTGCTTCACGGAAATATGAAGAAGAGAGATCAAAACCCATATCCTTGACCCTCATCACAACTTTACAGAATTTCTCATGTTTCACCCCAACGGATTGACCATACTTAGTAATAAGTTTTAATATCTGATTCTGTGGCACACCAACTGTTTGTAAAAATTCAACATTTTTCACGAAAGACGAAGAATTACAAAACGAAAGCAGAAACGGGTTGCATTTGATAACAGCAGCTGCATTTTTGTCACTACCCGCCGCAGACTTAAGCGAATTGAAAAAAGGCAGCAGGTGATTATTCAGACTTCTGGTGAAAATAAGAGGGTTTTTGGAAACTATGGTCACTACATCTGTTGTAGAACAAGTAATCGAAAACAGAAAATCAAGCTTGGGCTTTAGGTTCTTTTGAGGTTGGTATGCAAGAATTCCCGGTTGTTTGGACAAAATTCTACTAATATGGGTTTCAGAAAATCCGAAATCCTGAAAGACTTTAACAACAGAATGAGGTCCATTTTCATCACCCGATAATTCAAAGCCTACTAAACCTGAAATTCCAGTTGGGGTTTTACCACATTTATTTTTAAGTAATGTCCAAGTTAGTTTTGGTCTACGACCGGAATATGTTTGGCTAACAGACGAACCTAATGGTAAAGAATCTGTTATTGGTGTTGCAGTAGTAGACAAGGTTTTATAAGTGTGAATCAAAGCTAGGGTTTGCAATTTAGATGGAGTGTAAAACAGCATAGGAGCATTATATCGCAAACAAATATTCATACCAATAAATATGGATAGAAAGACTTACAGAAGAGATGGTCTGGTGTGTTGTCAAAGCTTCAGGGACTGAGGCTTCTTTCTACCCACTGTCTTCGCCTTATATACTGTGGGACCTGTTTGGCTCTTCTTTTAAGTTAAAACTTATGTATTATAAGTTGATAAGAGGACCGTTTGTGTATTCAGCTTATTTGATAACTTATAACTTATAAATTGATAAGTTGAATGTTAGAAAATCACTAATATTTTACTTAACTTATCAACTTATTCTTTGATTTCTTTATTTTTCTAATATTTTATATTTTTACATTTATGTTTTTAAATATTTTTTAAATTTAAAATACAAGTGTTGAAATCATTGTATTTAAAAATTATTTTTTCAAATTTAATTTAGCAAATTCTTCACTACCTTATAAGTAAATTTATCCAAACACTCGTATAACTTATAAGAATTCATCAACTTATCACTTACATGACACTTACTCATTTTAAAGTATAAGTCAACTTTTTTGTGATACCCCAAACACACTATAAGTGTTGTGGGCTTTTGCAAAAAAAAAAATAAGTGTTTAAAATTCTTTTTTAAGATGCCCGGAGGCCACAACTTGCCGATCTTTTTGAGCCTTAAATCATTTATTTACATAATGACCTAATATAATTCTATCAAATTGTGCAGAGCATTAGAGCATATGCACCCATTAACTCCATCAATTCATCAATTCATGGATTGAATTGATGGAGTTAATTACTATTCATCACGAATCAATTTTTTTTGCTATTTTTTATGCACCCATTCAACTCCATCAATTCATCAGTTACTATTCATCAAATAAATAATTACAATTTTATCATAAATTTAAATTCTTCTCTATTATTTAATGGGCCCACAAATAATATTCAATGATATAATGTTGGAAAATTTTAGATTTTTGATAAGATTGTGGATAAATATAAATTTTGGATAAGATTTTCATTGAATCACGTAAGTACACGTGTCTTGATCTAAATTTTTAGATAATAAAAATTGTCCATAAATAATACCATTATATATAACTACAATTCTTCGGAAGGAAGCCAATTTGAACCCGTTATATATTTATATGTATAACAAATGAAGCAAAAATAAGATTAAGATAGAAATGTGGGTGTTCTAAAATGTTGTAAACACAAAAGGATCATATTTATAAAAAAAAATATATGACCGTTAAAGTTCGAACTGTTGTCAGTACATAGTCGTTGCAATGTGTAGAATGGAATAAGTAGCAAAAGGAGCTAATAAAATTGTGGGCCATGCAGATTAATGGTCATTGTATACTCCATCAAATATTGATGGACTTGTTGCCAAATTAATGGAACATCAATTATTGATGGGTAGAAAAGTGACCGATGCATGTTTTTTTTTTTTTGATTCCATCAATTCACTTGCTGAATCAATGGTTCAATGGAACCCGTGTATATGCTCTTAAACATGTTTATTAGAGCCGAAAATTTCCTACACAATACCATAACATGACATGATAATATCGTATTTATATTTATGTTTTCGGTACACGAACACAAAAATTACATGACACGAAAGTACATAAATACGAAATGACATGAATCTCTAACGGGTCGTGTTTGGATTTAGCATTCATATACACGAAACACGAAATTATACGAAACAAACGAATTGTAATGTCTAATGTTTATCAAATATTTTATTAATAAATTTAAATCCATTGTAAAGTAACAACGTTATTTTTTTGCGCTCAAACCGGACATTTTTTAAAAAACCGAATCCAATTTGCTTTTCAAAAGTTGTGATATGTAATTAGAAGAAACATAAGCATTACCTCCGTGCTCTTTTATCACATCCTCTTGTAGTTAATTTTTGAGAAATTATTAAAAATATTATTATTATTTTAGTTTTAGTTTTTTATAGATTTAATTGTAGTAAAGTGGTCTCAACTATTTTTTTTCCCAGTAAAATAGTCCGACTATTGAAAGTACCACGTGAGTGGCTGAACAATTAATTTTAAAGCACTTGATTGCATTCTGTCAAGTACGACTTGACAGGCGTTACTTTCATTTTTAATTGAAATGCAGGGCACGGTTATAAGGGTGAAATTAGGACATATCAAACGATAGTACACTTCAATTATTGTATAACTCATTAAAGCAAACTCCCTCCAAAACAAGTGCATATTTACCCCCATTCCCTAATCGAGTATAAATTCTAGTTGTACTTACAAATCGAGCGATTAATAAGAAAACGAAATAAAATTGTGTGGATTTTGAGACTCAAGGAAGATGTGTTAGGATTTATGGGTGATAGCTATGAGACAACTTGACTAGATATTTTAAATGCTTAATTTTATTAAGTATGAACATAATGTCACAGCCAGAGTATGTTCTTGTAATCATTTTGTTTACTGTTAAATAAGAATCTAGTACATCTTGGTAGAAGTTCATTTATTTGTTTAAGCCTCAAGAAGTGCTTAAGGAGGACAGCAAGAATAAATATTACTGTCATGGCACTGACAGTAAGGTTACAAGAAGACAGCATGTTGAAAGTCACGACAATATATCCACTCTGACAGCAACATTGGTGGAAACCCTCAGACAGCAACTTTACCTCAGCCTGACAGCAAGCTTGGAACTCCTGACAACATCTATTGCAGGGACTTCTTACTGTCACCAAAAGCACATTCTTGTGACAGCAAGCTTGAGGATCAGGATACTGTCTTGAAGGGATAATCTTTGTATTGGGGATCTACCCAGTCAAACATGTGACAGTTTGGATGTTCAAGAAACAGGCGTGCTGCAGTATCCCAACACTGCATCAAGTCTGCAAGACTATGACAGAAGCTTGAGAGATCACATGACAAAGCTCACCAATTCAAGAGTATGACAAATCAACATCTACTGAATTGTGTTAGCTAAATATAGAATGTATCTAGATTGCTTTTTCCAGTAATGATAAACTTGTTTGTATAGCAATTTAGGTAAGACTCACGGGTAGACAATTTGTAAGAAGCTGCAACATGAAAATGACAGCAGCTTCACAAACTCGTGATGATAGAGATAGGATTAGTTTACTTAGACTATCTCTCAATTCATTCTATGTATCACTCGAGAAATTGAAGCTCAAGAAAACTGATATTTTCTTGAGGTTGTAGCAACACTTTACAAAATAAATAAAACATTTATTTTGTGAGAAAAGCTCTTGTGTCTACTTGTATTTGCAATTCGTAAACTGATAAACTTTAATCTTAGTTTTAGTTGTTGGAACGTAGATTGAGATTTATCAGTATTGCATTCAACCCCCCCCCCCCCCCCCTTCTGCAATAGTCAAGGACCAACAAGATGAACACAACTATAAACCCTATGAATGCCCAGAATATATATGTAATTTTGTATTTTGCTTTTACAGTCATGCATGCTTATATTACATCTTATGATCATACAAATTGGGGGTCTTCATATTGAGTATTATTTTGTGCTATGTATGTATTAAGCATTTTTCTTGAACTATATGTTTAGAATTAGTCAAAATCCCGCAATACAAGTCATGTGTATGTGTTGTATATGTTATAAGATTGTATAGTATGAATGTATATTAAAATGAGAAAATGGTGGCTTATATGTGTTAAATAGAGACTGAATTGGTGTTTTTTATATTTTAATCCATGTTTAGTTGATGTATATATGGGAAGTAATTGTGTTTGTGATATTTGTTGTATCAGATGATGAGCTTTTCACAATTAAGTTGTTTTATAATGGTGAAATGGAAGATAACCCTAAAAAAGTACTGGTGATGTAGTACGTTATGTTGATTTTTGTGTTATGTTGATTTTTGTGACTCTGACCAAATAAGTTTACTAGAGATAAACTCAATGCTGATAGAATCTGGAACTATGGGGGTGTTATGATTTATGGTACAAGCTTTCAGGAACCATAATGGAGAATGGGTTATTTGAGTTTGGGAAATGATGATGATTTAATGTTTATGTGTACTTTACTTAATCCACAAAATAGGCCCAAGACAAACATGTATGTGGAGATATATATGTCATAATAGATCCCTTGGTTGTTTTAGATGAAAGGCCTCGAACTCAAAAGGAGATTAACATGGAAAATCCTTTCCCAAACTCCACACGGTTTGAAATAGATCATGCACAAGAGTTAAGGGACCTTGAGGGAATTTACAAAGATTTTTCTGACCCTGAGGATAGTGATGTGTATGAAATGAATGCAAATGATGATAGTGACACTGAAAGCTTCCATTCTGATGCCTCCAACAAGGATGATAGTGATGATAATTTATTGTTTGATAATAATGTGGACAAAAGAGTGTGTGAGGATCCTGATTACTATGATCTTGAGAAGGATGATGGTGCAGAAACAGATGAGTCTAGTGTGTATGATGAAGTGATGAGGAAAGGATGGCTGCAAATTCTACAAACGATGAAGGGTCTATTTTCCAGTTTTTAATGAGGATGTTGATATGGAAAGACTGGTGTTTGGGTTTAGTATGATTTTTAAAAGCTCAAAAAATTTTAGGAAGGCTCTGAGGACCCCTGTTATCATTGAGAGGAGGCCAATGACACTGGTTAGGAATTTTGGAAGAAAGGTGAAGTATATTTGTGAGGCACCTTGCAAGTGGTGTGTAATAATTATACTTAAATAAATATCTTTAGAGATGTACTAAAATATTTTTAAATAAATAAGCTCGTAAGTTGGTCAAATTATATCGACTTATAACGTATAAGCTCATCACACGACCCAAATAAATAGGTTTAAGACATGCGTTCTAATTAACATAGTTATTTTTTTTATATATAAATATGTTAACTATTGAATGAACAAATTAAAGAACGACTAACCAAACTACTAATAAAACTTTATTTGCAAGTGTTACTTTTAAATATTTTCTTACTTAATTTTTAATTTTTAATTTTAATTTTTTGTTAATTATATATAGGATACAGTTGATCTATTATATATTAAAGAAAAAAAATATAATACTACATATTTGACGAAATTTAATCTTTATTTATATTTTTTTAATTATTATTATAAATAATAATTTTAATATTTGTCTTGTTTGCTTTTATATTTTGATGATTAATTTATGCATTCATTTGCTATATTAAATTGTTAAAGAAAATTATAATGAATATTTATTTGACTCGACATGATTTAATAATTTATAGGACTGTCATTGTCTAATTTTCAGCGTTTAGTGTCGCATTCGGGGTAACTGATAATTATATATATATGTCGTATGTGATAATTTTAGAAAAGTAGAAATTTTAGTTAGAAAATATATATAAAGAAAATACTATTTGGCTAATAAAGGTAATCGATTGATTATTAGTATTTATAGTATTAGTATTTTATGCTCCTAAATGGAATAGCCTGTGATATTTTTGAGGTTTTAATTAGGACATGTTAGTTAGAAAATATAAAAAAAAATATACAATTTGGCATGGCAAAAAAAACTAATCGGTTAGTTATTAGTAATTATAATATTATTATTTTATTTTATTAAATAGAACTGCCCGTGATATTTTTAAAAAATGAAAGGTTTTAGTTAGGAAAAATAAAAAAGTAGAAATTTTGGTTATAAAAAAAGAATATACGCTTTGGATAATAAAGATAATTAGTTAATTATTAGTATTTTATGTTATTAAATAAAATTCCCCTAATATCTTTGAGATTTTAGTTAGGAGAAATTTTAGTTAGAAAATATAAAAAAAAATATACGTTTTGGGAAAAAAAAACTAATCGGTTAGTCATTAATAACTACAATATTATTATTTTATTTTTTTAAATAGAAGTGTTTGTGATATTTTTGGTAAATGAGAGATTTTAGTTAGAAAAAATAGAAAAATAGAAATTTTAGTTATATATATATATATATATATATATATATATATATATTTGGCTAAAAAAGATAATGGGATAGTTATTAGCAATTATAAATTTATTATGTTATTTTATTAAATGAAACTACCTGCAATATTTTTGGAAAATGAGATGTTTTAGTTAGGAAAAATAGAAAAGATATTTTATATAATAATTTTAATATTTTATCTAACGGTTCTCATCGATTTGATTAGAAATATCTAACGGCTATGAATTGAGTGACCAGACTACAAAAACTTTCACGACCTATAATAGTGTGTGTGTGTGTGTGTGTATATATATATATATATATATATATATATATATATATATATATATATATATATATATTGATTGATAATGTATGTATAGAAGATGAATTGTAAAGATCAGAAAGGAAAAAGATTCATTCATTCAGAAAGAAAGATTGCTGAGCAAAAAAAAATTGTAACAAACTTATTTACAAACAAAGCTTATATCTACAACTCTAACATAATTCAGTTATGAGGAATGGACTCTTATATCCCTCAGGTTTGTTGACTGTTAACACACCCCCTCAAGCTGAGCTGCGAGACGCACCAAGCTTGTTCAACAAATAGTTATGTTGCTTCACAGGAAGAGCTTTAGTCAGAACATCTGCTAGCTGTGCATGCGAAGGAACGTGTTGAGTCAGCGAATAACCAGTCTTCAATTTGTCACGAATAAAGTGACAATCCACTTCAATATGTTTCGTACGCTCATGAAAGATTGGATTTGCAGCAATGGAAATAGCAGCCTTGTTATCACAATGGAGTACAGTAGGAGGTAAGTTAGAAATACCCATGTCTTGTAATAAAGCAGTAAGCCATGTAACTTCACAATTAGCCATAGCCATCGCTCGGTACTCCGCCTCAGCACTTGAACGAGAAACAAAAGCTAGTTTTTTACTTTTCCATAAGATAGGAGAATTACCCAAGAGCACACAATAGCCTGTAGAAGAACGACGAGTGGTTGGGCAGCTTGCCCAATCACTGTCACAATAAGCTTGCAACTGAACAGCAGAAGATGAAGCTAAGAGAAGTCCCTGATCAGATGTACCAACTAGATATCAAAGCAATTGCTTAGCAGCCTGCATGTGAGCTGATGTCGGTTGTGACGCCCTCCAAACCCGGGGTACAGATTTGAGGAGTCACCCGACCAACGGAACACTATTTAACACATGCATAATATATAAAGACACAAATACCCCTTAACCAAGACCGCATCCAGATTATGGCAATGAACACAAGCTACTACAATCTTTTATTAATACAATACCAGTTTTATCAGAGCTATTACATCACAACTTAGGTTCAAATCTAGACATCTAATCTAGAAAAGCAAAACAACAACTACCCTGCCAATGACAACCACACGAGGGGCTCTCCTAGCTGCCGGTGAACTATCAGTCACGCTGTGCCGACTCATACTCTCGCTTCACTAGAATAGGGTTAGAAAACAACAAGCAAGAGTGAGCCAAAAGTGCTCAGCAAACATCAATGTATCATTTCTATCACAGTTGTAAGGATATGAATTTATGATATCAGAATCAACAATATTTAGCTAACACATGCTATGTATCAATAACAATTGAAGAAAAGAATTAGAATTTGGCTTATACATTTTATTCAAATCAAAGGTTGTGTTGCTGGCCAGCCACGCATCAACCCCGGACTAGCTCACGGCATAGTCCTCTACTGGATCCTAGGCCAATCTGGGCCTTAAGTTATTTCGACCATAAATATGGCCCGACCAATTACCGGTCCATTTTAAAAACATGCCAAATCTATCATAGGGTATAAACAATAACATGCTCAATAAGATAAACTCAATGTATAATAATTGCAAAAGAGCTTCAACTGCTCAGTATCAAATGAAGATCGAGAAATAATCATGGAATAATTTCAACGGTACAGTGTACTCATTCAATAAGGAAATCAATATTGGTAATCGATAATCGATGACCGTAATCAATAGTCAACGATGGAATTCAAATGATCAATGGTTGTCAACAATAATCAAAGGATGATAATCAATAATAAATGGTGGTAAACAATAATCAAGTGAATTGGAAATAAGGGTTTCCGATGCAAATCAAATCAAAGAATCAAGAATCTCTAAGGAAATGGAATCAGTTGTCCAAATGCGGTTAAAAGATTGATAATTTGAATTGTTCTGGGGATAACGGTATTCAAGTAATCAAGACAATAATAATTTTTATCACAAGTAAAGGCACAGATACTTGCCTGGTCTAAGCTACTGTCAGATCGACTCTGCTCACTCTACCTTTCCCTTTCCCTTGCTCCGGGAACTCGATTCTATAATTAAACAACTCATCACAATTAGTCTAAATATTCTCGTTCTACTCTCGACACTTATTTAATCAATAATCACATTTAAACAAGTAACCGGTTACGTATCGGACGTCCGGTATGATTTACGATATTTAAAACTCAGATATTTGCCCTAGTACGGGCATATACAGACTATAAAACACAACACACAATTAATATGAACCATATAGCACTTATAAACATTTTTAAAACATCATACGAAACTTATTTGAATTTTAAATAAGTCACGATTAATTTTTAAATCAAAACTCGAATTTTTCTGATATTAAAATATATTTTTAAAATAAAAATATGAATTTTTAAAGTTTTTAAAGTATTTTCGAATTAAATTTAAAAATAAAATCCAAAAACAGTTTTCAGAAAATGAATTAGGGTTTTGTAGATTGAAACCGGGTCAAACTTCGGGTAAACGGGTCGGGAAGAACGAATCTGGGTCACCAAGAACAACCCACCAGATTCTGGGTTTTCCAGAATCCGGCCGGTGTCCGGCGACCGGAATTCTTTATTCCCGATCAAACACAACCAAAACAATAGGGCTTTTTTCGCCTTTGCAAGACAAACACAACCCACACAAAAACATCTATGTCCCATGCCGGAATCGAGCCCAGAATCCGGTCAAAGAAACCGTCGGGCAAAACTCTGGCCGGAAACCCGATCTCCTCTATTTCTACATGAAACTCTAAGATTAATATGTCAAAATAACGCTTATAACTCACACAATGAAAGCCCCATATCATAATCAATGTCAGATCAATATCAAGAACGGACTATTCAAAATAAGAATTCGGGTCAAAACCCGAAAATCAAACCCGAATAAATTGAACTTAAACACGAAATTAAATCATGGATTCTTGCTAATTAGAACCCTATGAACATGTTAGAAGCAACCAATTGAATGGAGAATCAACAGAATGAAAATCCCCAAATTAATCAAGAACCCTAATTTTAATTCGAATATTGAAAATTTCATAATAAATCGAAAAATTACCAGATGATGAAGAGGTTGGAAGATTCTGAAACTAGAGATCAAGAGCTTTAATTTGAGTTCTTGAACTTTGATTTCTGATTTCAATAACACCTTGATCGAATGGATTGATCTTCAAGAACACGAAGAACACAGTTCGGGGATTTTTAATTTTTGGGTTTAATAACTGCAGATCTCTATGAGTTTCAAGGTACGATTCGTCTTTTTATATTTTTGGAAAAATAATACCCCAAACAACATTTTTGGATCGATATAGATCCATTGGATCGTTTAAAAACCCTAATTAGGTTAAAAACACGTTTTACGAGGAATAATCAGTTAAAAAGGTTGATGATCATCCAATTGATATATATATATATCATTATATAACTAATGCTCAAGAATACTGGGGCTATAACAAATGTAATATTGATATAAAACGATATATCCGTCCCCTTAAGCAATTAGGGTTCGGAATAATTTTTTCCTTTTTGAACAAAACGAATTATTCTTGCAGAATCAAATAGGTAGGAATGAAATGATACGAATATCTCTCCCGATAATGATTCGAATACGAAAGACGAAGAGATAATAATTAATGTACGAAATTCCAACGGGGCCCTTGAATTATCAAAACGGGGCTCAGATTTGAAGAAAATTCCAAATGACGAAATATTTGAAAGGGGCTTCCGACTCACCAATTAGCACATAATCACACAATAATTATCATTTAATAATATTCCAATACTCCACAACAAATATTTTTATATTAAATATATCATTTATTTAAATAATAAAATGCACGGATATTACATCCTTCCCCTCTTAATAGGATTCTGTCCTCAGAATCAGATCAAGGAAACAACTGGGGATACTTCTCTAGCATCTCACTATCTAACTCCCAGGTAGACTCTTCTACTTTAGGATTCCTCCACAAAACTCTCACTAACGCTACTGTCTTATTCCTTAGTACTTTCTCCTTACGATCCAATATCTGAATCGGTCGTTCTATATAAGATAAATCTGCCTGGACCTCTATGGGTTCATACTCTATTACATGATTCGAATCTGGTCGATACCTCTTAAGCATAGATACATGAAATACATTATGAACGTGCTGCATATGCTGCGGCAATGCTAACTCGTAAGCTACCTTGCTCACTTTCTTCAAAATCTCAAACGGTCCAACATATCTCGGACTCAACTTCCCAATCTTTCAAAACCTAACTAATCCTTTCCACGGTGAAACCTTTAGTAACACTTGCTCTCCTTCTTCGAATCCCACATCCTTTCTGGCTAGATCCGCATACTTTTTCTGTCGGTCCTGAGCTGTTATCAATCTTCTCTGAATCAATTGAATCACTTCCTTTGTTTGTTGCACTAGTTCTGGTCCTATCATCTTCCGTTCACCAACTTCTTCCCAATACACTGGAGATCGACACTTTCGTCCATACAAAGCTTCGTAAGGTGGCATTCCGATGCTCGCGTGAAAACTATTATTATATGAAAATTCCACCAAGGGTAGATGATCGTCCCAACTGCCTTCAAAGTCAAGTGCACATGTCCTAAGCATATCTTCAATGGTCTGAATTGTTCTTTCGCTTTGACCGTCCGTCTGCGGGTGATAAGCCGTACTGATTCTTAACTCGGTGCCCAAACACTCTTGAAAACTCCTCCAAAATCTTGAATTGAATCGAGGGTCTCGATCAGACACTATCGATACTAGAACTCCATGTCGTCCTACGATTTCTTTTATGTAAATATGAACTAACTTATCCAGCGAGAATCTTTCGTTAATTGGAAGAAAATGCGCAGATTTCGTCAATCGATCCACGATAACCCAGATGGCATCATGGTTAGTCTTTGTTCTTGGCAATCCTACCACAAAGTCCATCGCAATATGTTCCCACTTCCATTCAGGAATTTCCAATGGTTGAAGTAATCCACTTGGTCTCTGGTGTTCCGCCTTGACTCTTTGGCATGTAAAACATTTACTCACCCATTCAGCAATCTCCCTTTTCATATCTGGCCACGAAAAGTTCGTCTTAAGATCTCGATACATCTTCGTACTCCCTGGATGAATTGAATACTTCGAGTTATGCGCTTCGTGCAAAATTTCACTTTTCAGTTCCGCTACATTAGGTACCCATATTCGAGAAGCAAATCTCAAGATCCATTTGTCGTCCAGTTGGCTACATATTTCCTCACCTGTCATCTTACTCACATCATCATTCATAACTTGCTCTTGGTACTTCCGTATCTTCTCCAACAATTCCGGTTGAAACGTCATGGTATAAATCATTTCCGTCGCATCCTTCGGAATACTTACTTCGATTTCTAACTTCTCAAATTCCTTGTATAACTCTTTGGCCATCGTCAGTGTTTTTAATCTCTCTTTTCTGCTCAATGCATCTGCTACCACATTTGCCTTACCGGGATGATAGTTGATAGAAACGTCGTAGTCCTTGATTAGTTCTAACCATCTTCGTTGCCTCATGTTCAGCTCTTTCTGAGTAAAGATATACTTCAAACTCTTATGATCGGTGTAAATTTCACATCTCTCTCCATACAAGTAGTGTCTCCATATCTTCAAAGCAAACACAATCGCTGCTACCTCCAAATCATGTGTAGGATACTTCTGTTCGTGGGGCCTCAACTGTCTTGACGCATAAGCAATCACCTTGTCATGTTGCATAAGTACGCAACCCAATCCTTTGTACGACGCATCACTATAGATTACGAATTGACCTTGATCGTCTGGTAACATCAATACCGGTGCCGTAGTTAGTCTCTTCTTTAACTCTTGGAAGCTTTCTTCGCATTTATCGTTCCATATAAATCGCTCGCTTTTCCTTGTCAGCTTGGTCATTGGAGTAGCTATCTTCGCAAAATCTTGCACAAATCTCCGGTAGTATCCAGCTAATCCCAAGAAACTTCTGACTTCAGTCGGTGTCCTTGGTCTCTCCCAATCTTTCACTGCCTCTATCTTTGCTGGATCTACTTTGATGCCTTCGCTGCTCACCACGTGTCTTAAGAAATGAACTTCTCTCAACCAGAATTCACACTTGGAAAACTTCGCATATAGTCTTTCTTGTCTCAATGTTTCCAACACAATCCGCAAATGGTATGCATGCTCTTCTTCTGTCTTTGAGTATATCAAGATGTCGTTGATGAATACCACTACAAACTTGTCCAAATATCTCTTGAAAATCCTGTTCATTAAGTCCATAAAAGCTGCGGGTGCATTTGTTAGTCCAAACGCCATTACTAAAAATTCATAGTGCTCATACCTTGTTCGAAAGGCTGTCTTCGGTATGTCGTCTGGTTTAATCTTCAGTTGGTGGTATCCTGACCGTAGGTCAATCTTTGAAAAATGTACCGCTCCTTTCAGCTGGTCAAACAGATCATCTATTCGGGGTAACGGATACTTGTTCTTAATGGTCAGCTTGTTCAATTCCCGATAGTCTATACACAATCTCATGCTTCCATCCTTTTTCTTGACAAACAATACTGGTGCTCCCCACGGCGAAACGCTGGGTCTAATAATTCCTTTTTCTAGCAAATCTTGCAGTTGATTAGCCAACTCCTTCATCTCCACTGGTGCCATCCTGTAAGGGGCCTTAGATACTGGCTCCGCGCCTGGTACTAATTCTATCGCAAATTCAATCTCTCTATCTGGAGGTAAATCTGGTAATTCTTCCGGAAAAACATCCGGAAACTCATTTACAACTGGAATATCTTCTAACTTAGAAACTTCCTTCTCTATATCTATCACATAAGCTAAATACGCCTCACAACCTTGCCTTAATAATCTCTTAGCCTGAATCATCGTCAGGAACCTCTTTCTTTGCCTCTCTTCTCTAAATATTATTTCTTTCTTTTCTAGGGTAATCAAAGTAACCCTCTTATTCTTACAGTCAATACTCGCATCATACTCAGTCAACCAATCCATCCCTAATATCACATCAAATTCACCTAACTTAAAAGGTAACAAGTCAACATAAAAACGATTTCCCAAAATCTCTATCTCACAACGAGGATAATATGAACTGACCGCTATACGATCCTGATTAGCTATCTCTATATTCAACACTCCACTTAAGGGTTTCATTACGCAATTCAATCTACGAGCAAACGTTTCAGAAATAAAAGACTTCGTCGCTCCCGAATCTATTAACACTTTAGCAGGAATAGAATTTACTAGAAGTGTACCTGCCACCACGTCAGAATCTCTCACTGCTTCTCCCATTGACATATTGTAGGTCCTGGCTAATGGCTGGACATTAACAACTGGGGGTGCTTCAATTGCCCGAATCATATTGTTCATGGGTGCTGGTGCTCTGCAGTCCTTAATCATGTGACCTGGTTTCTTACACCGATGACACACAATGTCTATCTTGCAATCCCGGGAATAATGTCCCTTCTGATTGCATTTAAAGCATGTGACATTCAATCGATGGCATATCCCTGGATGTCGCTTCCCGCATGTCTTGCATTCTGGTAGTGGGGGTCTAGAAAGTCCCTGCTGACTACCGGCTGGTAGACGGTTATCTTGTCCTACGCTCCCGGTATCTGGTTTCCTGAAACTTGTATTCCTTCCGGGCTGAAATCCCGGTTTCTTATTTGCCTGCCCTTGAAAACTTCCCTGTTGTTGTCCCTTATCGGGTATCCTTGATTTCCTTTTCTTGTTCTCCTTCTCTTTCATGTAAGAATCACTCTCTGTCTCCGCAATCATTGCCTTTTGGACCACCGCTGCATAGGTGTCCAACTCCAATATAGCTAACTTGCTACGAATCCAAGACCTCAGTCCCTGCTGGAACCTCTTGGCCTTCTTCTTCTCCGTATCCACATAGGTTGGAACAAACCTTGACAACTCCGTAAACCTTGTTTCATATTGGGGCACTGTCATACTTCCCTGCTTTAACTCCAAAAACTTTAACTCCATCTGATCTCTCATATAGTCCGGAAAATACCTTTCCAAAAACAACTCTGTAAATCTTGCCCACGTAATCAATCCTTCGGGCTCCATAGCCCTACTCGTTTCCCACCAATAACTGGCCTCATTCTTCAGAAAATAGCTTGCATACTCCGTCTTCTTATCCTCTGCCACTTCTATCAAGGAAAAGCCTTTTCCATCTCCTTCAACCATGCCTTAGCCTCTACAGGGTCTGTTGATCCTTTAAATTCTGGAGGTTTTGCTGCTTGGAAAGATTTGAACGTAACCGCCGGTGCTGCTTGCTGGTGATGCTGCTGATGCTGATGTTGTTGTTGCTGTTCTAAGAGCTGTTGCTGAAATGCTTGTTGCTTCTGTGCTAATGCGGCAGTCTGTTGAGTAAGAGTATTTAACAACTGGATTACCATCGGGTCCATGAGGCCCGTGGGAGGTGTATTTTGTTGACCTTCTTGGTCAGAGGTATCAGTTGAATGGGTTTGTCGTCTAGGAGGCATATCGCTGATGAATAAACAATAATTGGCTTAATCAAACAGTTCATATAATAGAAGGAAGGATCACAATTGATATTTCGAAGGTTTACAGATCTTCTCAACGGTGTATGGGTACACTCGTTGTAACAAGTAGAATAACAGTTATGATGCTGGAAATGAATGACAAGGGAATAAATACAGTTCTATAAAAGAGGTTTATCATACATATATATATATATATAGAGTTAGTACAAACGTAGAATGCTTCAAAAGAAAATATATCATGGCTGAACCATAACTGCCGACCAGCAATACAACAAAAATGCAACAACACCCTGAGGCGTTCCTATAAGCCCGGTGCACTGCTGATACTACAATATGCATCTATATACTAACTATCTAGAAACCATACATCCATGTCACATCTGTCTACTCCTAAACTTGCTCACAGATCACCTGCACCTGTCTGCCGTAATGGGGGTTCTGCAATCCCTGCAATCTCACTCATCACATAATCCAAAATCTGTCTCATCCCTGCTACTGTCTCTCCCTCTCGACTAGAAGCTAATCCGTGCAATCGAGTCTCAACCAAGGTCCTCGTAACCCTAAGCCTCATCTGAATGTCCCCTATCTGATCTCTAAGTCTGTCCCTCTCTCGGATAGCGGCTGCCTCAGTCGAACGAATCCTCCCCATCTCCATAACCTGTCCATAAAGGTACTCCTTCTCTCTACTCACCCTCTGATACTCATGGTGTGGAACTGGTGGCTTACATAACTGATACAAAGGCCCACAAAGTGATGCCTGAGACACTGGTGTTGGGGCTACTCGTCGGAGTGGAACAGAACAAGGTACCTGATCTCTCCTGACTACCGGATGCTGATGCCTAGGTTGATATCGCACTGGCCGAGACGGTCCTGCTCTCTCAACGGGTGTAGGTATCTCTGCTATCGTATCCTCGGAAGGGTCTGAGTCTGAACTAGAACTAGGGGGCTGCAATTATAACCACATTTAATTACTACGCATAATATCCCTAGTTGACCTCCTAATATACTTAAGTGAATTCCTAACTCTCTATGTTATCCTGGACCCTAAGTCCTAACTTGTTTCAATTGCCATAACATGTTTCTCTGATACCAACCTGTGACGCCCTCCAAACCCGGGGTACAGATTTGAGGAGTCACCCGACCAACGGAACACTATTTAACACATGCATAATATATAAATACACAAATACCCCTTAACCAAGACCGCATCCAGATTATGGCAATGAACACAAGCTACTACAATCTTTTATTAATACAATACCAGTTTTATCAGAGTTATTACATCACAACTTAGGTTCAAATCTAGACATCTAATCTAGAAAAGCAAAACAACAACTACCCTGCCAATGACAACCACACGAGGGGCTCTCCTAGCTGTCGGTGAACTATCAGTCACGATGTGCCGACTCATACTCTCGCTTCACTAGAATAGGGTTAGAAAACAACAAGCAAGAGTGAGCCAAAAGTGCTCAGCAAACATCAATGTATCATTTCTATCACAGTTGTAAGGATATGAATTTATGATATCAGAATCAACAATATTTAGCTAACACATGCTATGTATCAATAACAATTGAAGAAAAGAATTAGAATTTAGCTTATACATTTTATTCAAATCAAAGGTTGTGCTGCTGGCCAGCCACGCATCAACCCCGGACTAGCTCACGGCATAGTCCTCTACTGGATCCTAGGCCAATCTGGGCCTTAAGTTATTCCGACCATAAATATGGCCCGACCAATTACCGGTCCATTTTAAAAACATGCCAAATCTATCATAGGGTATAAACAATAACATGCTCAATAAGACAAACTCAATGTATAATAATTGCAAAAGAGCTTCAACTGCTCAGTATCAAATGAAGATCGAGAAATAATCATGGAATAATTTCAACGGTACAGTGTACTCATTCAATAAGGAAATCAATATTGGTAATCGATAATCGATGACCGTAATCAATAGTCAACGATGGAAGTCAAATGATCAATGGTTGTCAATAATAATCAAAGGATGATAATCAATAATAAATGGTGGTAAACAATAATCAAGTGAATTGGAAATAAGGGTTTCCGATGCAGATCAAATCAAAGAATCAAGAATCTCTAAGGAAATGGAATCAGTTGTCCAAATGCGGTTAAAAGATTGATAATTTGAATTGTTCTGGGGATAACGGTATTCAAGTAATCGAGACAATAATAATTTTTATCACAAGTAAAGGCACGGATACTTGTCTGGTCTAAGCTGCTGTCGGATCGACTCTGCTCACTCTACCTTTCCCTTTCCCTTGCTCCGGGAACTCGATTCTATAATTAAACAACTCATCACAATAAGTCTAACTATTCTCGTTCTACTCTCGACACTTATTTCATCAATAATCACATTTAAACAAGTAACCGGTTACGTATCGGACGTCCGGTATGATTTACGATATTTAAAACTCAGATATTTGCCCTAGTACGGGCATGTACAGACTATAAAACACAACACCCAATTAATATGAACCATATAGCATTTATAAACATTTTTAAAACATCATACGAAACTTATTTGAATTTTAAATAAGTCACGATTAATTTTTAAATCAAAACTCGGATTTTTAAATCCAATATAAACATTTTAAATGCAAATAAATCAATTAATAAAATTAATTGACACTCTTTAAATACTCAAACTATTTTTAAATAAATAAATAGGCTTGAAAATAATTAAACTGAATTTTTAATTAATTAAATCTAATTTATAATTAAATTTTAAGAATTAATTGATTAAAAGAAATAACCAATTAATTAATAAATTAATTATTAATTAAAAATAATTAAAATAATTAAGTTTAATCAATTTTCGGATTTAAAATAATAAATATAATTTTCCAGAATTTTTCTAATATTAAAATATATTTTTAAAATAAAAATATGAATTTTTAAAGTTTTTAAACTATTTTCGAATTAAATTTAAAAATAAAATCCAAAAACAGTTTTCAGAAAATAAATTAGGGTTTTGTAGATTGAAACCGGGTCAAACTTCGGGTAAACGGGTCGGGAAGAACGAATCCGGGTTGCCAAGAACAACCCACCGGATTCTGGGTTTTCGAGAATCCGGCCGGTGTCCGGCGACCGGAATTCTTTATTCCCGATCAAACACAACCAAAACAATAGGGCTTTTGTTCGCCTTTGCAAGACAAACACAACCCACACAAAAACATCTATGTCCCATGCCGGAATCGAGCCCAGAATCCGGTCAAAGAAACCGTCGGGCAAAACTCTGGCCGGAAACCCGATATCCTCTATTTCTACATGAAACTCTAAGATTAATATGTCAAAATAACGCTTATAACTCACACAATCAAAGCCCCATATCATAACCAATGTCAGATCAATATCAAGAACGGACTATTCAAAATAAGAATTCGGGTCAAAACCCGAAAATCAAACCCGAATAAATTGAACTTAAACACGAAATTAAATCATGGATTCTTGCTAATTAGAACCCTAGGAACATGTTAGAAGCAACCAAATGAATGGAGAATCAACAGAATGAAAATCCCCAAATTAATCAAGAACCCTAATTTTAATTCGAATATTGAAAAATTCATAATAAATCGAAAAATTACCAGATGATGAAGAGGTTAGAAGATTCTGAAACTAGAGATCAAGAGCTTTAATTTGAGTACTTGAACTTTGATTTCTGATTTCAATAACACCTTGAACGAATGGATTGATCTTCAAGAACACGAAGAATACGGTTCGGGGATTTTTAATTTTTGGGTTTAATAACTGCAGATTTCTATGAGTTTCAAGGTATGATTCGTCTTTTTATATTTTTGGAAAAATAATACCCCAAACAACATTTTTGGATCGATATAGATCCATTGGATCGTTTAAAAACCCTAATTAGGTTAAAAACACGTTTTACGAGGAATAATCAGTTAAAAAGGTTGATGATCATCCAATTGATATATATATCATTATATAACTAATGCTCAAGAATACTGGGCCTATAACAAATTTAATATTGATATAAAACGATATATCTGTCCCCTTAAGCAATTAGGGTTCGGAACAATTTTTTCCTTTTTGAACAAAACGAATTATTCTTGCAGAATCAAATAGGTAGGAATGAAATGATACGAATATCTCTCCCGATAATGATTCGAATACGAAAGACGAAGAGATAATAATTAATGTACGAAATTCCAACGGGGCCCTTGAATTATCAAAACGGGGCTCAGATTTGAAGAAAATTCCAAATGACGAAATATTTGAAAGGGGCTTCCGACTCACCAATTAGCACATAATCACACAATAATTATCATTTAATAATATTCCAATACTCCACAACAAATATTTTTATATTAAATATATCATTTATTTAAATAATAAAATTCACGGATATTACATCGGCTGATGCATAAACTGACTCAAGATATGAACAGTAAACGTGATATCAGGACGTGTCACGGTTAGATAGATCAATTTGCCCAGTAAACGCTGATATGGCTGAGAATCAGGTAAAAGATCATCAGTCTGAGGTGTAAGTTTCAGGTGACTATCAAGAGGAATTTTGAGAGGACTAACATTCTCCATATGAAATTCCTTGAGAAGATCAAGAACATATTTCTTATGTGAGATGAAAAAACCAGAGGCATTCCTTGTAATTTCCACCCCTAGAAAATAACTGATGTTGCCCAAATCCTTCATATGAAACGCCCGTGATAGCATTTTTTTGAGATCAGAAATAACATCAGTAGAGTTACCAGCCAAAAGCAAATCATCCACATACACCAATATCAAAGTAATAGTTGAATTGGTGCTCTTAGTAAACAGACTAGGATCACTTTTGGACTGAATGAAATCATCACATAACAGTGTATCAGACAACTTACTAAACCACATACGAGGGGCTTGTTTTAAACCGTATAAACTCTTTTTTAACTTGCACACCAAACTTGATTTAACAGTAGGAGCAGTTGTTGTAGCAGAAATTCGACACCCATAATGTGTATAACCTTGAGGAAGTGTCATATAGACATCTTCATACAAGTCACCATGCAAGAAGGCATTGGTGACGTCCATCTGAACCACACTCCAATCGTACACAGCAGCAAGAGCCAACACTGTTCTAACAGTAGAGAGCTTAACCACGGGTGAAAATGTTTCGAGATAATCAACACCGAAATGTTGCTTACATCCCAATACCACAAGTCGACTCTTATATCTTTCAATCGTGCCATCAGATTTATACTTGGTTTTATAAAGCCATTTAGATCCAATAGCCTTCTTACCTGGTGGTAGTGGTACAATATCCCAAGTTGCATTGCGTTCTAAAGCCTCCAATTCAGTATTCATAGCTGTAATCCAATGAGGAAATTGGACAGCTTGAGAGAAGTAAACAGGATCTTTGGAAGTAGTTAAGGCTGCAAGAAAGCAATGAAAATCACTCTGCACCATATAAGAGACAATATTGGATATATGAGAAGCTCCTGGCAAGGTAGTCTTGTACTGTGATAACCACACAGGAGGTTTAGACACCCGAGATGATCTTCTCACGGTTGCATCAGGTACATTAGATGTGGTATACTCAGTAATATCAAATTCAGTACTATCAGATTCAGTAAAAAATGTTTGTGCAGAAGTAGAAGTCTCAACAGTAGACTCATCAGTAATCACAAACTCATCATCTGAAAATGATTGTAAAGTAGGTAAAACCAATGGCAATGGTTCAAGAAACGGTCTGGTAGAAGTAGGATTAAACGGAAATATGTGCTCATAGAACTTAGTATCTCTAGTTATAAACGATTCATGTATAGAAATGTTCATTACTTTGTATCTCTTCTGAAATGGAGCATACCACATGAAGACACAAGCCACCCCTCTATTATCCAACTTATCACCAGTAGGTCTTGGATTAGCAGTAACCACAAGGCAACCAAAAGATTTTAAATGTGGCATGAGACAAGGCAGCAGTAGGCAATCGATTTATTATGTATACAGCAGTAAGAACAAACTCACCCCAGTACTTGGCATCAAGACCAGATTGAATTTTAAGGGCTCGAGAAATCTTCAATATTTGTCTATGCTTCCTCTCAACTCGAGAATTTTGCTGAGGCCGATGAGGACATGAAGTCTGATGCAATACACCATGTTTGGCATAGTATTTTTTGCATTGTGTATCTTGAAACTCTAATACATTATCAGATCGTATGGTTTGAATTGAAGTATGAAAATGAATATTAACGTACTGGAAAAACATCTTAAACATTTCCAGAAAATCAGACTTATGCACTAAGAGTTACACCCAAGTCATGCGTGAATAGTCGTCCAACAATGTCGAAAAATAACGAAATTTTCCATGTGTAGTCATTCTATAAGGACCCCATGTATCAAGATGAAGCAGTTCAAATGGCTTAGAAGCACGACTAGCACTCAAATCATATGGAAATTGAGTGAATTTAGAGAGAGGACAGGTCATACACACCTAAGACTGATTAGTGAGATGACCACCCAAAAAAGCAATATGATTTAGCGTAGACTTGGAGGCATGACCAAGTCTATTATGCCAGAGTTGAAAAAATTCCTTAGCTGCCTTAGTAGCTGTATTAGCTGCATTACTAACAGGCAAGGAATCACCAATAGCCTCAGTTGACTTATCAATAGCATCAGTCAGATAATATAGACCATTTTCCAACAGTCCTTGAGCCACAATACGATCAGTGTCATTAGCAAGAATATTGCAAATACCAGGATAAAACTGAACATGACATGCATTGTCATGAGAAAGTTTATGAACAGACACAAGATTGTGTTTAAAAGTGGGTACATACGGTACATCCTTGAGAAACAATCCATTTTGAAGCATCAAATCTCCAACATGAGTGATATAGGCTACTTCACCAGTAGGTAAATTGATAGACCCTGCAGTTGGTGCTGCCTTAACATTTTGTAGTCGAGACAATGAAGCAACCATATGGTCACTAGCTCCAGAATCCAAAATCCATTTTGTATCATTTGTTGTAGTCATACAACAAGTTACCATGCCAGAAAAAAAATTATCAAGATCTTCATTTGGAGAATTTTCAGCATTTTGAGGTAACAGTTTCAACAAGTGTTGCACTTGTTCTGCAGTCAAAGAGATATTCTACAAATCAGTGCTAGAAGAATCTCCTGAAGAATTCACCAATTGAGCATTATTACTCATTTTTAAGCCAGCAGTTCTGTTAGTTTGCCATTTATTACCAGAACCTCCATTTCCACCAGAAGAACCTCTCTGCAATGGCTTAACTTTATGTTTTGGATGCCATTTCGGATAACCGATAACCGTCCAACAATGATCAGATGTATGACCTTTACCATTGCATATAGTACACTCAAACAATGACCTGGACACAGAGTTTCTATTTGACATTACAGACATAGCAAAATCACTAACAGAAACAATATTACGCTTTAAAACATCTTTCTGTGATTCCTCCTGTTGAATCACAGAACAAGCAACCTCAACAGTTGGTAAAGGAATCAGCATCAAAATTTGACTCCGTTGTGGAGTATAAACATCATCCAATCCGTTAAGAAATTGAAATAATTTTGCTTCTTCTTTCAACGTAGCAATTGTATCTAACAACTTCATAATTTCAGCCGTAGTTGTGGTAACAGGCGGCAACACATTCAGACTTTCAATTTCTTCCCAAATTTCACTCATCGCAGTATAGTAATCAGTAACAGAACGCCTATTTTGTTTTAGCACAAACATATCTTTTTATTAATTTTGTACTTACGAGATCCATTAGTTAACATAAATCGTTTTTCCAATAGAGACCAGATTTCATGAGCAGACTCAACATAGAGAATAGATTTACGAATAGATTCAGAAACACTATTATGAATCCAAACGATTACCAGATTATTGCACGTATCCCATTGAATTCCATTTGTTTCATCATATACACTCTGTAGCACAGTTCCAGTTACAAAACCTAACTTCCTCTTCGCAGCAAGTTGAATCTCAAATGAGCGTTTCCGGGATCGATAATCGACAGAACCTTGAAGTTTCAGAACACTTAGAGATAATGGACCATCCGATGGATGTAGAAACAATGGATTTTGTAAATCTGCAAACGTAAATCGACCTCTAGTAGTTGCCATTAGTAAAGCAACAAACTTTAAAAAATTGCAACGAAAAACAAACAGATTTCAAGCAGATTGAAGCTAATCAAACAGAGATTTAGCAACTTGAGCTATACATACAGCTCTGATACCATATTGATTGATAATGTATGTATAGAAGATGAATTGTAAAGATCAGAAAGGAAAGAGATTCATTCAGAAAGAAATATTGCAGAGCAAAAGAAAATTGTAACAAACTTATTTACATACAAAGCTTATATCTACAACTCTAACAAAATTCAGTTATGAGGAATGGACTCTTATCCCTCAGGTTTGTTGACTGTTAACAATATATATATATATATATATATTACAACTACCTGAGAAAGCCAGTGCAAGCTAGATGAAGAATGAACAAAATGAAGGTTTTTATTGGGAAATAGTCTGATGTAAAAAGAATCGGGCACTCCAAATATAAAACAATTCACATTTTTTCCAAACTTTTCTCATTTTCAAGCATTAAAGTGAAAACTGGCGTGAATTTAAAAAGAGTGTTAAAATCATTATTAGGAATATCATTTAGAAACACTTGAAACTCAGGAGGTGTTTTCAAATTTTTCTTCTGGCATACTGCATGAACAATTTTGACAGTGTTTGCAACAAGCAAGAAGGCGTTGGGTCCAGAAGAGCAACCCAAATCAGCTAGCTTAATACATTCGAAGAACCCGTACTGGGTACCATAATTCTTGATGGTGTCTTCTAAAACTTTTGTAGATTTCAACATCAAATTTTTCTGTATATCAAAAAAATGCATACTTCAGTAACAGATATCATGCAAACAATAAGGAAGAAGTCAGAAGGGAATTAGAGATGAAGACCTGAAGAACGGAGTTGTTGGCATAGCTACATCCACAAATGCCTGCATTCATGTGGAAAACAGTTACTAAATCCATCTGCGTACTGTATTCCATTTTCTGTTGGGGGCTTAGCTTACAACAAGAACTGGTTGCCTTTTTGTTTTGCCTGCTTCACAAATTTATGCACTTCCTTTCTATATTTGTTCTCGTAGCCTTTTCTATACTATTTATAAAGAGGAAATATATACACTACACGTGTGCCAGAATATAGTGTTCCGATTTTTTATTTGAATTTACTTATTTTTTGAGTTATAATACATCTTACATTTGTACTCCACGGGCATATAGAGTTCACAACACTCTTTCTTATTCTTTAATACCTATAGCATTTTTTGTTTTGGTAGTAAGGAGTAATACATTTACGCCCCCTAGCCAATACGAATAAATAACACATGCACATGATAAGCAATTAACTCCATTTCTACGGTCTAAACTACACATGTGACATGACTATTGCTCCTGTTTTGCTTCCGTTATGTACAGGTAACAGGTTGATAAACGGGAAATTGACTATTTTTCACCTTAAATAAATTTAGATTTAAATAAATATTACTCTATTTGTCCTAAATTAACGGGGTTGTTTGAACTTTTTGCAAATAAATTGACTAAATTTTGAATGAAAATTAATTACATCCAATAATCGGAAAAAAAAACTATAGAAAATTATATCATTTAAAATTAAATATAATGTACTTTAATTTAATAATTCAGTTTTCAATTACAAAAAATAATTTTCTATTTTCAGTTAAGATTGAATTAAATTGATCACAAAAGAATACAACTAATTTAGGTAAAATTCACAAATCCCACAAAACGGGCTCCATGACGGTGAGGCATGTGTGGGTGTTGATACCTAAACACCAGATGACCGTGACCCCGGTTTGTGCGAGTCGGGTCGGGCTCATCTCAGACGAGCACGAAAATGGCACGTAGGTTGAACGAGTCGAATCGGGTTGGGTTCGAATCGAGAAAATAGAATTCGGGTCTCGGTTTTACAATCTCACTTGTAATCAGCACTTAGTGTTTACGGAATTGTGCGAGTCAGAATCCAACTCATCTCAGACCAAATAAAATAAGTTTTTGAACGAGCCAGTTTCGGGCGGGCTGTGCCAACCCGCACAAGTGGTCACATGTACCCCTGAACCTGCTTTGCTTGCTTTATATTTCTTGCACATGGGACAAAAGCTTCACAGTCGTTATACACCACTAGTCCACTCGACAATGTACGAAGGTAGAACGTGACTAATGTATTTTAAATTTATAGCTATATTTATGTTTTATTTTTTTCACAAAATAGATAACAAGAAGAGCAAGTATAGCTATAAATTATAATGTGATGAACTTTCGTACTTTGCGTTTTTCAAAAAAAAAATATCTAGACAGAATTTAAATTATGGAGAAATTCAAGATTTGAGATGCAATATTTGTATTATATGATTTTTTTACTTCACTAGCTCATGTATGGACAAAAACAATCTACGTAGGAGTGTTACAATGACCAAAAAAATTTTTTATTGGAAACTATACTAAGAAGACCCTTCAGGGTATTGTTTTGGATGGTGCTTTAAAAGGGTATTACTTGAATTAGTTTGGAAGTACGTCCTTTAAAGAGGCTCCTAGACTCTCCTTTGAAAGGGTAATTCTTCAAAAAGTCTTACAGGTTAATATTTTGAAAGACCCTCCCGTGATCCCGTGAAAAGGGTATTACTCGGTATAACTTGAAAAGCCAATACTCTCAGGAAGGTAGACTCGTACTTTCGGGAATCTTATCAAGTGCATATGAATATTTCTCTTTTAAGAAAGATATTCTTCTAAATGCATATTACTACCTTCCTGTAAGGAATAAGATGTATAAGAATATATCTTCTTCATATGAGGAAGATACATAGAAATATGTCTTTCTAAGAAAAAAGTTTCTTGAAATGCATATATAGGTTACCCTCCTATGAATAGTAAGAGTAAGGTATTACTTAAAAGGTCCAAGAGGATCCTCTTTTGAGAATGTATTGATTGACACACTTAAGAAGACCCTCTAGGCTAACACTAACACTTGGAAGATCTTTAAGGGTATAACTTTGAAATACCGTTCGAAGTATTGACCCTTCAGAATATAACTTTGAGATACCGTTCGAGGTATTGTTTAAAATGTTTAGGAAGCACGTTGTTCAAGGTATTATTTAAAATACTTAGGAAGTACCTCCGGGATAATGCTTGAATAACTCCAAGATAATTCTTGGATTAGAATAGACAACAAGAAAATTGAAGTAATTACTGTTATAGTAAATGATTGTTAATATAAAAATTACCTGTGATATATCATTATATTAGAACAAGTGTGTAAAAGAAGATTGAGCAAACTTCTTGATTAAGTAAATAAATATTAAAGTATCTAGCCTAGGCGGTTGAACTTGTACTATAAATAGGGGTCTTGGCTCATTGTTTTGGTACACACAATAAGGATAAGAAATTTGCTCTGGTCATTCCTCTCCTTCATTCCCCGTTTTCTTGTTCTTAATTATATTAAATAAGTTATTTAGATAAAGGTTTATAACACGTTATCAGCACGAGCCTCTTCCAGTTGAAGCTTGATCGTTAAAGGAGGTACGATTTAATTTTAATTACTATCGTCTTCTTTTATTAATTGTTTTAATTTATTAAATTATTATTGTTTAATATTAAAGATGGATATGCCGTCAGTACTACTATAAAGATGGCTCTGCCGTCAAGTAATATTCAAAAGTTTTGTGGTCGGCTATGCTGTCGTAACTTTTGAATTAAATTATTAATATATACATATAAATTTAATTAATTGTTTAAATCTTGATGTGCGATATTTTATCATGTTCAAATCTTTATCAGAATGGCAAACCTTGCAAAATTAGAGTTTGTTGCTTTGGATGTGTCTGGGGACAATTATCTATCTTGGGTGCTAGATGTGGAATTACACCTTAGTGCTAACGGATTAAAAGACACCATAGAATCAGGAAAAACCCCAACCGTTGAACAAAATGCCAAAGCTATCATTTTTCTCAGACATCACATTCATGAAATTTTAAAATCTGAATACCTAACTGTCAAAAACCCACTCACTCTTTGGAACAATCTTAAAGATAGATTTGATCACCAGAAACTTGTCCATTTGCCACATGCCCGTTATGAATGGATTAATATAAGGTTGCAAGATTTTAAATCTGTTGCTGAATATAATTCTGCCCTGTTCAAAATAAGTTCAAAACTGATTTTGTGTGGTGAGAATATTACTGATGCTGACATGATCGAAAAGACCCTCTCAACCTTTCACCCCAACACCATGATCCTGGCGCAACAATACAGGGAACGCAATTTTCAGAAATATAGTGAGCTGATATCTCTCCTTCTTGTAGCTGAAAAGAATAATGAGTTGTTGCTGAAAAATCATCATATACGTCTCACAGGTTCTGCCCAGTTACCCGAAGTACATAACACGTCATTCCGGAAGAATGAGCGTGGGAAAGGACATAGAGGAGGACGAGGTTATGGACGAAACCGTGGACGTGGAAATTTTCGTGGTCGGTTTCGAAATCAGTATAACTCTGGCCACCTGAAGTGGCAGCGTGATGGCTACAACAACTCTGGCCACCAGAAAGGGCAAAATGATGTACCAAATAAAAGAAAGGCACCGCGGGAAGGAGACACTAGAGATATCTGCTTTAGATGTGGGGCTCATGGGCATTGGACCCGTACTTGTCGCACACCTGAACATCTTGTAAAACTTTACGAGTTATCTAAAAATCAAAATGGACAAAGGGTGGAAACAAATTTGGCAAGTTTTAATGATGAACCAATCAACAAGACCTCAAATGAACTAGATAATAGGACTAATCTTTATTATGACCTAGATGAATAGTTTTTATGCACGCTTTTGCTTTCTATGTAATGTTCTATATATTTCTGTTTCGTGTACTTGTTTTAATGAAAATATCGTTTATTTATTTGTGTGTGTATTCAGAGTAAGTATGGAAGATATTTGTATTGCTGACTCTGCCACCACTCACACGATTCTACAAAGTCGACAATATTTTTCACAGTTAACTAAAACCAACTCTCAAGTATTGACGATATCGGGTACATCTAATATGATTGAAGGTCTTGGGAAGGCTAGTTTTATTCTGCCAAATGGAACACAAATTCATATACCAAATGCCATGTACTCTAGCAATTCAACTAGGAACCTCTTAAGTTTCAAAGATATTCGCCTTAATGGTTTTCACATTGAAACTACTAGTGAGGATGGAAACGAATATCTTTTAATCACTTCAACCACTTTAGGCTACAAGAAAATTTTAGAAAAACTACACTCAATCTCTGTTGGATTGTATGCCACAAAAATCAGGATCATTGAGTCACACAGTATCACTATTCCCAAAATTATAGACCCAAAATCACTTACCCTATGGCATGAGAGACTTGGTCATCCTGGAGTTTCCATGATGAGACGTATTATAGAAAATTCTACGGGACATCCTCTTAGAAACCAAAAGATCATACAACAAGATGAACTTCCTTGTTCAACATGTTCTCTAGGAAAACTAATTGTTCGACCATCACCTGTTAAACTTCAAGTCGAATCCCCTAAGTTCTTAGAACGGTTCCAAAGTGACATTTATGGACCCATTCATCCGTCTTCAGGCCCATTTAGGTATTTTATGGTTTTAATTGATGCATCAACTAGGCGGTCTCACGTTTGTCTACTCTCTACACGAAATACAGCCTTTGCCAAACTACTCACTCAAATTATCAAATTATGAGCTCAATTCCCTGACCACCCTATCAAATCAATTCGACTAGATAATGCTGCTGAGTTTACATCTTCAACTTTCAACGATTACTGTATGTCGGTAGGAATCTCAGTTGAACACTCAGTAACTTACGTGCACACACAAAATGGTCTGGCGGAATCTTTAATCAAGAGACTTCAACTTATTGCATGTCCTTTACTTCTCAGAACCAAACTACCCACATCAGTTTGGGGTCATGCTATATTACATGACGTGAACCTAATAAGGGTCAGACCATCGGCCTATCATAAACAATCTCCGCACCAACTAGCCCTTGGTCAAATTCCCGATATATCTCACTTCAAGGTTTTCGGTTGTGTCGTATATGTCCCTATTTCACCGTCACAAAGAACTATGTTAGGCTCAAGACATGTCTGAATACCACCATTAACAAGCCTGAACTATGTGACTATGTCACACTACATGACCTAGTGAATTCTATCACTGGGATATAGTATAGGTCTCTCTATGTACTTGTCTTGTTCTCATGAACATTAGCTTGATCATGAATGCTCAGAATTATAATGAGCTTAGTAAGTTTCTTGTGACTAGAATGTATATAGGCCATTAAATAATTGTCCTGGTAGAAGTTCAGTTTTGTTCATGCAGCATGATAGAGATGAATAAGGTCCTGAAGAAATAAGTTGCAGAAATTTGACTAAGGCATTATATAGCAAAGTCAGAATAAAGCTATGTTGTGAAGTCACCAATATTCATGTCGAGAAGTGTTGGATCGCATAGTCCATTTTGTTCTATGTCGTGAAGTCCTCAAGACTCATGTCGTGATGTGTTGAAGACAGCAAAGTCAAGATGTGCTAGATCGTGAAGTCCTCAAACAGCCTATGTCGCATAGTCCTCAAATAGTCTATGTCGCATAGTCCTCAAAAAGGCTAGATCACGAAGTCCTCAGGAAGCCTATGTCGCATAGTCCTCAAATGACCTATGTCGCATAGTCCTCAAAAAGACTAGATCGTGAAGTCCTCAAATGACCTATGTCGCAAAGTCCTCAAAGGCCATATCGCGTAGTCTTCACAAGTGACATCGCATAGTCTGGAATGAAGTGGAGTTCACGATATCAACACTTAGCCGTTTACAACAAGACAAATCAAGGTAAAGAATCAAGATCAAAAGAGACAAATACTGAAGCATTTGTTCTGGCAAGGTGGTCCAAAGAACAGATGGCAAATCTACAGCTAAACTTGGAGAGAAGGATAAGAGACAAGCAGCTACAGAAACGGGAAAGACTCCTAAAAGCAGGTGGTCCTTCCTGACACAGTTAACCTCTTATGGCAGGACAAGTTGGACTTTCAGCCAAGGGCAACTGTGTAAATAGTTGTGTGCCTAGTTTGTATAGGTGAATATATATCGAGCACACACCACTGTAAGTTGTAAGAGAGATACACATAGTTTCATCAAAAGCATTCTTTTCTCTGTAAGCAAAAACAAGTTACAAACTGTTCTTGTTTAGAAGCCAGAAATTTCGTTGTGAATTTCCGGAAAGCTGTAGTATTAAATTTACTCAATACAAAGTAGATTAAAGTGATTGTGTGTGTTGTTTATATTCCGCATATTACATAGCATAAGCATATACATTTTATCTTGAGTTTCAAGAATCGAAAAATATCAAAACTATCCATTCACCCCCCCCCCCCTCTGTCTAGTTTCTAGTGGTATTCATTTCTAACAAACTAAAATGGGATCTCAAAGAAGAATAGGAATATATATAGGTTTTGATTCACCATCTATCATAAGATATCTTGAACCATTGACTGGTGATGTGTTTACTGCTCGATATGCATATTGTCATTTTGATGAGTCTGTCTTCCCTTCATTAGGGGGAGATAAGGTTGTGCATAATTTAAATTCTGAATTGACATGGAATACATCAGGATTGAATGCTTTAGATCCTCGTACTAATCAATGTGAATCTGAAGTTCAAAGAATTATTCATATGCAAAATATTGCTAATCAAATGCATGATGCTTTTAGTGATTCTAGACATATTATAAAATCGCATATACATGTTTTTAATGCTCCGGCAAGGGTTGAAATCCCTATTCGTAAATCAATTCCTGAAAAATTGGACGTTGATTTAAAACCACGCCAGAAGCGTGGCAGACCTATTGGTGCAAAGGATGTTATACCACGAAAACGGAAACTGATTGGACCTGCCCAAGAAATGGCAAGTGTTCCAGATAATACCCCAGAAGTGGTATTACCTCCTGAAGAGGTTCGAACCCCTAAAGCGGCTATAACGAGTACGAAAACGAAATGAGAGAAATGAAATTGTAGGATATAAGACCCGACTAGTGGCCCAGGGATTCTCTCAAAGGCCTGGATTTGATTACCATGAAACTTACTCTCCTGTAATGGATGGAGTCACTTTTCGTTTTCTAATAGGTATGGCTTGTATGGAAAGATTGGAAATGCGTCTCATGGACGTTGTGACAGCCTACCTATATGGATCACTTGATTGTGATGTTTATATGAAAATCCCTGAAGGATTAAAATTGGAGGAAACTAAGCCTCGTCATTTGTACTCAGTTAAATTACAACGATCAATATATGGCTTAAAGCAGTCTGGTCGTATGTGGTATAACAGGCTTAGTGAGTACCTATTGAATAATGGGTATATTAATAATCAAGTGTGTCCATGTGTGTTTATTAAAAAATCTCAAATTGGTTTTGTTGTTATTGCTGTTTATGTGGATGATTTAAATATTGTTGGTACTTCTGAAGATATTACTAACACTGCTAATTATTTGAAAAATGAGTTTGAGATGAAAGATCTTGGAAAGACAAAGTTTTGTTTAGGTATACAGGTGGAACACTTATCTTCAGGCATATTTGTTCATCATTCAACCTACACAGAAAAGGTTCTTGATCGATTTTACATGGACAAATCTCATCCACTAACTACGCCAATGGTTGTTCGATCACTTGAAGTTGAAAAAGATCCATTCCGTCCCAGAAAAGAAAGTGAAGATGCTCTTAGACCTGAAGTTCCATATCTTAGTGCAATTGGTGCTCTTATGTACCTCGCAAACAACACACGACCTGATATTGCATTTGTTGTGAACCTACTTGCAAGATCCAGTTCTGATCCAACTAAAAGACATTGGGATTGAATTAAACATATCTTGAGATATCTCCGTGGGACGATTGATCTTGGATTGTTCTTTCCAAACAACTCGAAATCACAACTTGTTGGATATGCAGATGCTGGGTACATGTCAGATCCTCACTTTGGAAGGTCACAAACAGGTTATTTATTCACATATTGTGGGACTGCTATCTCTTGGAAGTCTACAAAATAGACTATGGCTGCAACTTCATCAAATCATGCAGAATTACTAGCAATCCATGAAGCAAGTAGAGAATGCATCTGGCTGCGATCCGTCATTCAACATATTCGGCGATCATGTGGATTATCAAATATCACTGATAGTCCTACAGTTATGTTTGAGGATAATTCAGCTTGTATTAAGCAATTGAAGGAAGGATATATTAAAGGAGATCGGACAAAGCACATATTACCGAAGTTTTTCTACACTCATGAACTACAAGAGAATGGTGACATTGAGGTACAACAAGTTCGCTCAAGTGATAATCTGGCAGATATACTTACAAAGTCACTACCTACGTCAACATTTGAAAGACTTCGGAATAGTATTGGCATGCGAAGGTTAAAGAACCTGTTACATCAAGATGTCAAAATTTTGAGACATTTTATTCAGGGGAAGACTGTACTCTTTTTCCTTCGTCGAGGTTTTTATCCCATTGGGTTTTTACTTGCAAGGTTTTAACGAGGCAGTCAATCTCTATAATGATACACATTAACAATCAAGGGGGAGTGTTATAGTAAATGATTGTTAATATAAAACTTACCTGTGATATATCATTATATTAGAACAAGTGTGTAAAAGAAGATTGAGCAAACTTTTTGATTAAGTAAATAAATATTAAAGTATCTAGTCTAGGCGGTTGAATCTGTACTATAAACAGGGGTCTTGGCTCATTGTTTTGGTACACACAATAAAGATAAGAAATTTGCTCCGGTCATTCCTCTCCTTCATTCCCGTTTTCTTGTTCTTAATTATATTAAATAAGTTATTTAGATAAAGGTTTATAACAATTACCAAATTACAAGCTAGTAATTTATTATTTAGCGAAAAATATATAACCAACAAGTCTCAATATAATCATTATGAAGGTTACAATAATTATCTAAAATATAATAAATGAAAGTAATAATTAATCCAAGAAAGACAGGGAAGTAAATTCCCAGGAAGTATAATATTTATTTTGTTAACCAAACATGTTTATGACACTTCCAAGGAATTTTTTATGGAAAGGAAATGTTAGCTCCTACAGTAACATACTTCCTGCATGTAACCAAACAAGCACTAACTTGTTTTAGAGGATCTGTATACCAAAATTAAAATTTTACGGGGCATGCACATTTAAGTTTGAAAGCAGTTCAAACAAAAACTAAATCCAAGTTACTTTAGTGCATTTGTTACATTCAAATTTGTCATTCTTAGGCATCAGAATCAAACAAAGAAATGAGGCATCAAATTCAAAACAATGAAATGCTGCATCAAATTTAAAGATCGATGACACGAGACAGCTTCTGAATTCTGTTCAACAAGAAATCTCCCTGTTTGATAGTTGATTGGTAAAGAGCATTCTTTGAGTCTGGACGATTAGTTTCTAATACTCCTGCAACCTTATCTATTTTACAGTGAAGCTTTCCTGCCGAGATGAAACGTGAGAGCTCCCTGAAGATGATAAGAAAATAATCAGTTTATGTACACATTCTACCCCGACTACAAACTGGAATACACAAAACACCACCAGGCACAACACACACACACACACACGTCCTATACCGAAACCAAGTGTATTAATTAAAATACAGAATGACAGTACTTACAGATCAATAAAATCCACAGTTACTCCAAATGCCTTTGCCATCGCTTCAATAGTAACACTTTTGTATGATTCAAGAAATTGGGAATAAACAACAGTCCTTATCTCTCTCATGTAGAAACGGAAGTGTGGATGCAAATACCGATCTAATTTGATATCCTTTGTCAGGCCAGCTGCAAGACATCCAAAGGATTTCAGTTAACCAACATGTAAAGCGGACAAAGTTAAGCTCTCATTATGGCACAAGTGCAGTTCAAATTGTGCAGGATATCATATTCCCAAATTTCAAAAGAAAATCTTGCCACAAAGCAGTAGAAGATAATAATACACACACACACACACACACACATCCAATGAATTTTCACTAGCATGTAATGCTAATGCATCATTATCAGAAATTCAGGATCTTCTACTTTATTCACCAAGTAATGTGCATTTCCAAACTGAAGTTCTGCAAGCCCTAAAATGCCCAGAGATTTTGCCATCCATAAAGATGGTAAAAGAAACTGCCCTCCCATTGTAGAAATGTTTTAAAGGGTTCACAAGAGCCATACCAAGCCAAGAATTTTACCATCCAAAAAAAAAGTATAAAAGTTTGCTTTCTATTAAATAAAGACCGTGACGTGAAGTATAAATTTAATCTTGAAGGTAGAGAAGTTTGGTGTAACGGGCTCTTTAATCAAAAAGATCAAAAGATTGTGCTCTATACAAAGCCAACTTTACAGGCAGATGAAATGAGGCTCAGATCAGAAACCCATAATATACTAGTGTCATATATTAAATCTGCAGAACTGACACCTAGCAAATCAAGCTTATGTCACCAAATCCAGTGGAGAAGTAAACTGTAAAGGTTATTTAGCGAGTTATATGCCATTACAAGACTGGTACTTAAAATCGTCATTGCATCATTTCAGATTAAAAAAACCAACACTATAGTATACACAGTTATCAATTTCAATTATGCTTCATTTGGGGAGATTGTTAATCAAAGGAAGCCAATCATTGTATTCAGTATTCACTACTACGTATACGAACATGCGAAGATATAATACTAGAGCATGAAACAAAGATCTCAACTTCTTGGGTACTCAAGTTATACTGATGTAACTATAAATAGTGTCAATCTAGGACACCATATACAATTACAACAAACAGTATCATGTATATATATATATATACTTACCAAAAGCAGAAAAGAATGATTTGTATTGACAACCATATAGAGAATTCAAGAATTCCGACAGATGCGGAATTTTTCCAATTACTGTCAAGATCTCTGGAGCATCAACAACCTGCCAAGTATCAACAAGAACACTACTAAATCTGTGAAGATAATTTCAGTGTACAAACCAGATTGATGTAGTTGGTAGTAAACTCAAATACCTTTTGTTTTAGGGAAACTCTATCTAATGTTATAATGCTTGCAAGAACAGTGTAACATATGAAGGTGTCATAAGGGAAAAGTTCGTAAGTCGTGAAAGTTGAGATTGAGTCCAAGAAGAGATCAGCTGCCTTCTTAAAGTTGCGTGTGGACATGCAGTACAAGCCTTCATACACCTTCAAACGATTTTTTCTCTCCCAGTCACCTCCCTCCTCAAACAGTCTGTTTATAGTCAGTATTCATGTTTACCTTAAATAACTTCAAAGTTCCATAAAGTAAAATAGATAAGGCCTAAATATATACATACTTCTTCGCTTTGTCAATGCTTTTCGAGATGAGATCAAAATCCATGTAGAAAAGACCTATCTGTAGTGTATAAAACACCAAGTCCATCCTCTGCCCAACAGCAACAGTTTTACCCTCTGTTACCTTTAGTTGTTCCAATGCTTTCACCTAAGTTCATAAAGAAGCAGGTTAACCACAACAAAAAGGTACCATTTTGCAAGTAATAGTAACCCCCAGAAAGAATTAGATTGATGACATATACTTGTACTTTACCTTGTCACCAGTTCTGATATAAAACAAGGATTTAGCCAAGTGAGCTTCTCGAACTTCACTTTCACCCAAGTTTTCTTCAGCATCAGAGATCCTAAACAAAAGTATCAAACAAGAATAACTATTAACCGGAGCCCCTTACTGATAACACAAAAAAACACAGATTCAATCATACAAAATATTACTCTTAAAACTTAAAGAATAAAATACGTAAGTTCTGCAAGTAGGATTGAGAATATTTCAAGTAATAACGATTTCAACTATCTCCGCATACTACAAATCCCTCATCAATTTCGCAAAAATCAGATCTCCTCACACATAAATAACAACACTTACAACTATTCACACAATTCAATATCTAATCAATTCACTAAACACAATTCAATATCTAATCAATTCACTAAACACAATCAACACTAACAAAAAAAATCAAAGCATTAACAACTAAACAATGTCAACATTCTCCAATAAACAACTAACTTGTCATCGAGCTTCTTCAACTCCTCAACATTCTTCTCACGCATCGAATCGAGAACCTTCTGATCAAATTCCAAAACCGAAGTGGCAACTAAACTCTCATACAGCGTAGCCATATCTACAATCAACATTCACAACATTTAAACCCAAACAATTCATACATACAACTACAATTAACATTCGCAATCGAAAATAACAACGTATATATAAGAGTGTGTATGTATAGGAGTACCGTCGGCGACAACGGCGGCGAGAACTTCTTGACGGAGGCGAACTTTGTCGATATCGTCAACATCGGGTTGCGTGAGGAGGAAGAGCTTGTCTGCTAACACTAAGTGAGCTTGTTGTTTACCGTCTTCTCCGTCCATATCTCTATCGCCTGTATGTATAGGTGTGTGTATAATTGAGTAGACGGAAAGGGGGGTTTTGTTGTGTTAAATTAGATCTGGGATTTTTAGGTGCCTTGGAGAAGGAGAAACTTTAAAATGGACTACTCTTTTATTCAAACCGGGTTTTTAAATGGACTTGGGCCTATTGGGCTTTGAGAAATCAGAAATGTAATCGGTAATAAACTTCTAAATTAGAACCCCAAGTTTCCTTTGGTTTTCTACCTCTTGTGATATATTCATATATCTTATTAAAAATAAATCTAACTTTGTTCTATTTTTAAATTTCAGCACACGAGTATTGTTGTAGTTCTTTTCTTAATTTTCGAATTTTCATAATTTTTAACTTCTTTTTTTTGCTTTACAGAATTCGAAAACAAAGTACTTGATATAAAAAAAAATAGAGAGACGTCATATTTAGGAAGTTTAAATTATTAGAAAATAAATGTTATATTACTTTTGCACAATTTTTTAGGATTGTCTGGGAAAAAGTATGGCAATCGTTTTACAGAAATCACCAACAACTCCACCGTCTTGATAATAATAACAATAATATATAGTAACTAGTTGAAAAAGCCGCGCTTCGCGGCGGTGTAATAATTTTTTTTTTAAAAATTATCAAATAAATTACGAAAATTACTCGATACTCGCTAATAAGCCATACTCCCGTGAAACATGCTTTCCTTTTTAATATCAAGAACTCAAATTTAATATATTGAATATATATTTGTCTTATATATTAATTTTTATGTTAACCTACTCCTTTCTAATGAGACACTCTTTCGTTGAAAAAACACATATATAATTTTACATATTCAATTCAAATAGAACTTTTAGTTATGTATTACAAATGCTTATTCTACTTTCAATAAAACTTTTAATTGCAAGTGCTTCTTTTATATCCGAACTCTTATCCTCTATAAATCGAAATACTTATTCTAATTCAAATAAAACTTTGTAAGTACGTCTTTTATATTCGAACTCTTCCCCTCTACAAATTCAAACACCTATTCTACTTCAAATAGAACTTTTAATTATATGTTTTCGTTATAAATTCGAACTTTTCTCCTCAATAAATTCGAACATCTATTCTACTTCTAATATGTTAAAGGATATTTTTTTATTTATCAGTATTTAAAATTCTAAAATTCTAGAAAATTAGAAAAATAGATTGAGACGATCTTAGAGCGCCACCTAACCTCCCGTGTATTCTCCTTTATATATATATTGATTTTTTAATAAAGCACCAATAGAACGTTTAATATATGCATTCTCTATAAATTGGAACTATTTTCCACTATAGAGTATCTTCAAATATCTATGCTACTTACAATAAAATTTGAATTATATGTCTTTGTTATAAATTTGAACTCTTTTTTTCTATAAATTCGCACACGTATTTTACTTTTAATAGAACTTTTAATAGTATGTATTTCTTATTCTAAATCTTATCTATATCTGAACACATATTCTAAAAAGGACCATTTTGTATAATAAACAAATTATTATTTTTAAAATTTATTAAAAAATTTATAAGTTTGAACACATATTCTAAAATTTATTATTTTGTATAATAAAAAATTTGAATTCTACGTCTTAACTATAAATTCGAATTATTATTCTTTATAAATTCAAAAACCTATTCGAGCACATATTCTACTTCTAATAAGTTAGTGATATTTTTTAATTTATTAGAAAATTAAATAAATAGATTGAGATAATTTTAGAGACGCTACCTAACATTAAAAAAATAGTTTTTAAAAAAGTGAAAACAGTAACGCTTATTCGAAGGCAGAGAGACAATGAGTTGCTGGTAAGTTTTGTTGCCTCGTGTGCGTTGCCATGTCAGATTTGTAACATACAAACTACATGAATCATGTTAAAATAATAAATACTTTGACCACAATATATGTATACATATAAAACCTCAGCGATTATAATTAGAATAATTTGATACGTATCAAAAAATAAGATGAAACACTTAGTAGTTTAACAACATCAATATATAAACTTCCATCACTAAGAGCTTGTAAAACTAAAGGTTAAAGTTAAAAAAAAATTGAAACAAAAATCAATGTTGATGCCTAAAACCGTGAGATAAACATTAACATTAAACAATGCTAATTAAAGAAAACACCATAACAAATAAATTCATATTCCATGCTATGACCGTGCCTCGAAGAACTTTAATTTTCAATGCTGTTTATAGCCTCTATCCTGAAACTTTTGGTTTCTGTAAAGAAAATCACAAAAATCATAAAGTTAGCCGTACGCATGTTATTTAAGAAAAAGCTAAACTCATACAAATTTTCATAAATTTTATTTACCTATGAGAAAATATGAAGTCGTTAGAATGGTACACAACATGATACAAAGAATGTATCATGATTAAATTTGAGAATCACATATACCGATTCAGCTAAACAACTTATGACATCGATCCATAAATATAAACACTGAACCGAAGACGCTGGCATAAAATAATTAGGAGACTTTATTTATTGTTAACTTTCTAATCATATGGAAGCCAATAAAATGCATGAGAGCGCAACACCTAAACTCATGAGTTTTTATATTATATAGTATACAAATATTTTTCTTATTGATATTAATTATAACTCTTTTTCTTTATATGTCTTCGCTATAAATTCGAACTCTTCTCCTCAATAAATTCGAACACCTATTCTACTTCTAATATGTTAAAAGGATATTTTTTGATTTATCAGTATTTAAAATTCAAAAATTCTAGAAAATTAGAAAAATAGATTAAAACAATCTTAAGGACGCCACCTAACCTCTCGTGTATCCTCCTTTATATATACTAGCTTATAGCCCGTGCGATGCACGGTTACTTAAATTTTATTTATAATTATTCTGTTTATAATTATATTTTTATTACGATGCAACACACGTTTGTTTTTTTAATATTTATAATTATATTTATTTATGAATATTTTAATATTTAAAAGTTATTAGTGTACATGATTAAATTATTGTTAAAAAAGATTTAGCCAAAAAAAATTATAGTTAAAAATTTGATATTTATTATATTTTACACGCTCAATTTAATATTTGTTTATATTGAGTTATAAAAGTTAGATTTGACCAATTTTACGGTTCACATGAAATTCACAAAATAATCTTTAATTTAGTTGTGGTTTAATAGTTCTTTTTCAATTAAAAACTATTCTAAAACTAAAAAGAGAATAAAGTGACGAAATTTAATGTTGAGAATTCTATTCGATTTAGGAAATCTACTTAAGTTATATGTAGTTTAGATTATTAGAATAACCTTTATTAACCAAATACAGGTTTTAATGTTAAATCTAACGGTTTTCACCTATCCATTTAAGATTAAACGATTTTTATTATTTTGGTTATAAATGGGTTTCCTTATTTAATTATAACTATTTTTATATTTTAACTTTTTGGAAAATCCAATCCTAATATAATATCTTTTAACTTATATCATTTTTAGATAATAATTTTTTTTATATGATATAATCTTGATCATCTATTTTTAAAAGTATTGGATCTAACGGTTGAGAATGTTTTGGCGTTATTTAGGACCAAACTACCAGAATAACATCATTAATTTTTCTTAATATTTATAAATTTTTTAATTTTTAATTTTTTTAAATATTTATTGCTAAAATATAATATACTCTTTTTTGTAATATGTTAATGATGCTGGAACTTTGAACTTTTGAGAAAATAAATTATCAATTAAAATATATTTTTTTTGTAATAGTTCTTCTTTTAAAGTAGTACACCGTGACGATCAAAATTATGTATAAAAATCATTTTTTTTATAGTATATCCCGTAAATATCTATGTTATTATATTAAAGAAAGTGTGGTCGCTTTGTTTGATCACTCAATCCATAATCGTTGGATCTTTCAAATTAAATTGTTGAGAAACGTTACATATAACAGTAAAATTATCATGTAGAATGATCTAAGATTTGAATCTACCAACAACATATTAAAATTTACAGGTTTTTTTTTGAAAAAAAAAAAGAGATTTTTTTTTCATTTTTTTTCTTTCAGACATAGGTTATTTGATAATATTTTTTGTAAAGTACGATTTTTCAGAAAAGTACTATACTAATTGATTAACAAACTTTTAAAGTTTCGAATTTAATAATTTACAATGTATATATGTTAAAAAAGTTAGGTCTGTTCTGTAGCTGAGTTTACAATTTCAAAATACGGTTTTTTTAATATGAATATAGTCCTGCTAACAATTAAATTAGGTCTCTATGAGTGCTTATAAAACAAAATCACCATTTGCGTATAATTTATTATTTAATAATAAATTATATTTGATTAGTTATGATCTATAACTTAATAAAATAGGATAAAAAATATGCACAATTTTATAAAATTTTATAAAATTTTATCCTCGTATTATTATATTCTTTGTTGATTTGAATTTTTCTTAGATTGATTTTAATTTTTGAACATAAATTTCTAAATTTAAAATAGTTAGAAAAAAGTAATTAAATTGGCGTTAAAATAATGATGACATAATAATCATTATTAGAATTTAAATACTCACTTTACTGATTTGAGCTTTATCTTGTGTTTTAAAAATCAGATTTTGAAGATTTTACACCCCACGTGAAGATAATTAAATTATTTTTAATTAAAAGATGGTTTAACAATTTTTATCTAACTGGAATTGTCCATGTAAGAGAAAAGAAAGTCACGAATGTTTTAAATGGAGAATTCTATTCAATATAGAAAACTTATTTATATTTGGTATATTTGGTTTAAATTATCAAAATACACTTTTTAGAATTTAAATATAATCCTATTATAAATAAAATACATTTTTTTAATATTTGATCAAACGATTTTCATTTATCTAGTTAAGATCTAATAGTCCTTATTAATTTGGTTGTCACGATCAAAATTTTGGATAAATCCCTATTATGCTTATTATATAAAAGAGTTTAATATAATAAGGATATCAAGTACATACTGATATAAGTATCTTACTAACTGCTTTTACTTTTAATGTTTCGGTTTTATTTATAGTGTATATAAAATTTTAAAATACATTATTACTTTAAAATTATTAAACAGTATAAAAATTATGTTATGATTATATACAATTTTATTCTCATATTATTATAGTATTTATCGATTTGAATTTGTTCTTAATTTATTTTAATACTTTATTGAAAGAAAGATAAAATTTCTATATTTAAAAGAATTAGTGGAAAAATAAATAAATTGGTGCTACAATTATAAAAAAATATTTATTAAAATTTAGATACTCACTTTACTATTTGGGTTCTATCTTGAGTTTTAGAAATTGAATTTTGACGATTTTACAACCCATGTGAAACTAACGAAATTATCTTTAATTTAATGATGATTTAATAATTATTATCTAACTTGACCAGTGACCTACCCATAAACCGAAAAGAAAAGATGGTTAAGTATTATATTCAAAATTATTGTTTATGAATATGAAACCCTCAATATTTTAATAATATTTTGATATTATCCTTTTATGTTTGTTATATGTAAAATAATATAATTATAATTTGGATTAATCAAATTGTTATGTTCCTTCAGAAAAAAAATGTTTAAATTTATTCATGTACAGGAGTTCTCCTAAGTCTCTTAGGACACAGGGTCCACATGTATCATTGTTATATGATATACATGAGCATTATATTGATAATTTTTAATATTGTAATCGATATGAATTGTTATCTGATATTTGGTTTAACAATTATTATCTAACTCGAACTATACATAAATTAAAGAGAAAAGATATTTAAGAATTTTTACATAGAAAAATTTTAAATTATCAAAATACACTTTTTAGTATTTAAATATAATTCTATTATTAATCAGATACACTTTTTAATATTAGATCTAACAATTCTCAACGATCTATTTAAGATCTAACTGTAATAATTAATTTGGTCGTATAGTGGTCGTACACGGACCAGATCGATTTTAATTTTTTCTTAAATTGATTTTAATTTTTTATTGAAATAAACATAGAATTTATAAATTTAAAAGAATTAGAAAAAAAATTAAATTGGTGCTACAATAATAATAAAAACATTATTAAAATTTAGATAATCACTTTACTGTTTGGGCTCTATCTTGAGTTTTAGATAACAGATTTTAACAATTTTACAGCCCACGCGAAGCTAACAAAATTATCTTTAATTTAATGATGGTTTAATAATTATTATCTAACTGGAACTATCCATAAACTTAAGAGAAAATATAATTACGATTTTTTACATAAAGATTTCTATTCAATATAGAAAACCTATTTATAATTGGTTTAAATTAAAAAAAATATATTAAAATTTAGATAATCACTTTACTGTTTAGGCTCTATCTTGAGTTTTAGACAACAGATTTTAACAATTTTACAGCCCACACGAAGCTAACAAAATTATCTTTAATTTAATGATGGTTTAATAATTATTATCTAACTGGAACTATCCATAAACTAAAGAGAAAAGATAATTACGATTTTTTCCATAAAGATTTCTATTCAATATAGAAAACCTATTTATAATTGGTTTAAATTATCAAAATACACCTTTTAGTATTTAAATACTATCCTATTATTAATCAAATACAATTTTTAATATTATATCTAACGGTCCTCATCTATTTGAATATTTATAGTTTTATAATCCAACGGATCATATAGTTTTGGTAGTACAGTGACCGACCAAAGTTTTGGATAAGATCTCCATTACGCTTATTATATATAAGGAGTTAATATATTGATGATTTGTTATTAATAATTATTATTATTAAAATTATTATTATGTAATTTAATACACAAGCCGACACAGTTACTAGAATTTGATAATTGACATCCGGAAACTTAGATTTAATTTTTCATTTTTATATTATTTATCTTGTTCGTGTCCAGTAATTTTTTGTATTTTGTAAAAATTGTGTGATCCATAAGTTTTTTGGTTGCTTTAAATTCTATATTGTTGTTCAGGAATCTTGTGAAAAATTCAGAGAAAATATAAAGTTGATGAAGTTTTCTGAGGCGATTAACAAGACCCGAAAGTTCGGCCCTGAGTTTTGAGAGGTCTTATGCCATCTCAAAAAAATTTGTTCCCGGTTTTCTTTTTGACATAAAAAAAATATAAAGTAATACGATCAAAATTAGTAAAAATACATAAAAATGATACTAAACACTCAATATAGGATATTAATAGCATAACAAAATCAGGAACCATGAATCTCAATGGAGTACCTAACAAAATGATAACTCACGACTTAAAAATTAATTTTTTCGTATTTTTACCAGCAAAGTTATTAATCACGCCTTCAAAAATAGAATTTGCTAGAATTTTCTTCTCGATTGATAACATAACCAACCTATTCCATCGATCTTCTGATAGACTAGACTAGAACAAAGATACGACTTAACCAACTACAATTTTGACAAACTTCGTTTTTCTGAAGCCACTGTAACCGGAATTGTTAACAATATTCAATTGACAATTGTTAATCTAACAGGCTTAAATGTAATATATTTTTTTATATCCCTAGTTTTAATTGTATTTTTTAATATATCCCTTTTTTTTTTTAAACAATTGCCCATAAGTATTGGATGCCCCATATGATGACTTGTATCACTTGCCCTTAAGGCCGGCCCTGGTCTATAATAAGACAACAAGTACTAAGCAAGGGCATCAGTATAATCTAGGATAAAATGTTGAATTTGTAAGCTCGGTCTGCAAGTGGTTTCCAACTTAAGTAAATAAGAGTACAACCTTAGAATTTACATGCTAAGTTGCTAACTATTATAAAGAGGGTTATCCTTTTTGGATTCTCGAACTGGTCAGGATCCTCAAGGACTTCCTTTCTAAGCTTGATCAAGTAAGCAAAGAGATTTGAAGGACTACCGAGGGAATTGTAGTCATTTTCCATCAACTATGTACATAAAGTCTTCCATTGATTTTCCAGGACTTAGTTGGGTACAACGTTAGACGTCTTCAGTTGATTTTCAAGGAACGTCAAAACATGCAGTCAAGACAACACTCCTCGTGACAACAACTTTCAGTCTTGACAGTAACGTTGGCAGAAACTCGAAGACAACAACTTTGTACCACAATGACAGTATGTTCTGCAAGGTCACGACAGTAAAGTTCTCTGTGACTCCCCAGTCTTAGGAAAATCTTACTGTCAGTTTTAGAACATCTCATGACAGCAGAACTTGGTGAGCACAGTACTTTGTCTCACGGGAGAAACTTTTGATTCACCTACAAAGTCAAAAGCGTGACAGATTGTTTCAGTAGCATGTGGTACAAAACTCACATGGTTCTGTCACAATTCTGAAAGACTACGACATGAGTTTGAGAGAGAAGTACAAGACAAAGCTTACCAATTCAAAGGTATGCAATTTCTACATCAACTGAGATTGAGTATGCTATAAAAGGAATGTATCTAGATTAATTTATAGTTTATGTTTAGACTATCTAGTATACATTTTAGGAAAGATCACATGTGAGCAAATTGTAAGGAGCTGTCACTTGAATATATAAATAGCTTCACACCTCACATGTAATTTAAGGAACACAATCAAATAGGCTTAGAAAGCTACTCCCACAACTCAGTTGTAATCTCTCTCGAGATAGAAGCTGGAAACATTGTTTTTCCAGGTTGTAGAAAAACCCTTCGCAAGATAAAGAAATCAATTATTTTGTGAAGTCTCTATCCTGTTTGATAGCTATTGTTTGCATTTGTTCTTACTAATAATTGATAATCTCTTTCTTTGTTGTTGGGAAAAAGATTCTAAATTATCAGTATTGCATTCAACCCCCCTTCTGCAATACTCTCAGGGACTAACAACTAGTATCGGAGCTGTTAGATTGGCATACAAATCTAAAGATCAAGATGAGTACGCAGAAGGCAAACAACATAAAAATTCCAGCCTTTGATAAAGAGAACTACAACGTTTGGAAAATGAAGATGATGTTACTTATCAAAGTTGCAAATCCACTTTACATGGGTATCCTTGAAAATGGTGCCTTTGTACCTCAAAAAGAGATTCTAGACTCAACAGTCAATGGAGTGGTTGTTCGAGCTCACTTTATCCCAAAGCCAGTATCTGAGTATACTGAACCTGAAAGAGAAAAGGCGGCACTTGATGATAACTTACAGTTAATCATCTATGACTCACTCACAGTGGACAAAGCTATGTGTGGGAACGTCATAGGAAACAAGTCAGCCAAAGATATGTGGGATAAGATTGAGTTACTTTATGAAGGAAGTGAAGAAGTCAGAGAAAACAGAAGACATACACTTGTCTCTCAATATGAGGCATTCATGGCTAAGCCAAATGAAGAACTTACTGAGATGTTCTCAAGATTCAATAAGTTACTGTGTGAACTTCAAATCCATGGGAAGTTCTATGAGAAAAAAGAGATTAACATCAAGTTTTTCTTAACTCTTCCTGAACATCTTGAACACAAGATCACAACCATAAGAGAAGGAAGAGATATGAAAAGTGTTTCACTTGAAACTCTTTATGGTTTGCTTAAGTCCTATGAACTTGAGCTTTTCCAGAAGAGAGTCATTCAAGCTAGACACAAAGGAAAGATGGTTAATATGTCCAGTGCTCTAGTAGCTCATGAACCCCCCACTGTTCAAGTCACTGAGTTACCTCAGTTATCCAACTCAACTATTGTTCATTTCATCAAAATAGAGGAAATAGTTGAAGAAGATGACAAAGTGATATTTGAACTAAAGGATGTTGAACATGAAGACCTTTACTCCCTAGAAGAATTGGAAAACATGGATAATCCAACCATGGCTTACATGGCTAAGAAATTCTCCAACTTGAGATTCAGGAGAAACAAAGCCTTTAAGCCAAAGGGTTCAACAAACATGTTCAACCAAGGAAATACTTCAAGGCCTGGAGGAAGTGGAACAAGAGGTGGATACAAGACTGGAATGGTGGACAGATCAATGTTCAGGTGCTACAATTACAATGAACTTGGACACTTTGTCACAGAATGCAGAAGACCCAAGCAGAATCAGAAGATGGAAAGAGGATTTGGAAATCAGTCAAAGAAAAATCAGGGAAGAGCTTATGTAGCTGAAGGAAAGTGTTGAGATGAGTTTGATGAGGAAGAAGATGAGGAATGTGTAAATCTTGCCTTGATGGCCAAGTCAGATGATGAAGCATCATCCTCCTCAATTCAGGTACCAACACTTGTTTCCCTTGATATGTCTAATTTTGAATTTAAACAGACTATTGAAAGTTTAAATGTTGAGATCTTTAACATTCACACTAGTTTAACTACTGCTAATGACAAAATTGTTAGGTTAACTAAGTTGAATGATAAGATTCAAGCTAAGAATGATATCTTAGAACTTAAGCTTGATCCTCTAGAGTCATTAGTTCAAGAAAATGCTAGACTTAAAAATGATATTGACTGTGCTTGGGAAATAGAGGATTTTTTTAGAAACAAAATTGAAGATAACGAACTTAGGTTAAAAGCCTACATGAACTCCTCTAAACTAGTTCAGGAATATCATGAGAATCATACTGAGAATCAAAAAGTTGGCATAGAGTTTAATTACTCTAGAAGACCTGGTAAGGAGATTGCCTCAGACCTGGTAGGAAAATTCAATCTAGCATTGATCTTCAGTTGATAGGAACAAGTACTGGCTACACTGGATATACTCCTAAGTACATTGATGTGAATGGACGAGAAGTTGAAATGAAAAAGCGCAGTACCTATATTGAGACATCTTTTGGTATGACACATTTGAATTTCAGTCCTGACAGTGAAAGATTCAAGTGTATTTATCTGGGAAAGAGTATGCAGAACAGTTCTGTTGAAGACTTGAGGGCTGCCATTTATCATACTGATAAAGACGATGCTAAGCTAAGGAAGCTGAGAAAAAAAAATGATTGATTTGTTGTCGATTGAAGAAGACAAGTTAATGGCAGATTTTCTTCAGAAGAACTCAAGGTTCATTAGAGTTGCTTACTTAGAATAATATCAAAAACAAAATCCTTATGTTGATCCTGCGAGCATCTGTCAGAGGTTTTGGCATCATTAAATCAAGAAAATTTATGCTTTATTTCACAAAGTATAAATTGGGGGAGATTGTTGGATATTATTGATTTAATGAGTGCATCAATATTTAAGCATCAATACTTGGCGTGTCAGTAGCTGACGAATGATGACATCATCATCATCAGGAGTTAGCTGAATAAGTAGTTATACTGATTGATATTGTTCCATGATTTTAGGAAAGGATTGATTTGCTAGATATGTCTATTTACTTCAAGTCAGAGATATCAGCTGTTTATAGAAGATAAGCGACAAGAATATCAATCTAATTAAATGGAGATTATCTTCTGTAACAGAATACGTAGTTGTGTATGTATATAAACGCAAGATGGGTTTTACACTTTGTAACAACTTACAAGATTATTTTATAAAACTAGCAGCTCTTAAGAACTCATAGTTTCTTGAGAGAGTTTGTATCAGCTTTTATAAAGATCAATAAAAATTGGTATTGATTATATATATTATCCGTTTCATTTCAATTATTCAGTACGATTATATTCAACCCCCCTTCTATGATCGTTATTTACTGGGGAACACTAAATATGCTATATTAATATTTCCTTGACTCTCTAATCGCTTCGATCTATTTTTCTATTTTTCTCAAATTGTTGAATTATTAATATCAAAGATTCGAAAATGTCCCAATAGCCTTTAAAATCTTTACTAATGGAGGAAACTAAATTTACAATTTTAATATTTTTGCCTTTAAAATTTTTACTAATGGAAGAAGCTAAATATACAATTTTAATATTATCCTAATTTTTTTATTAGAAAATATCTCAATTATCTTTTAAATCTTTACTAATGAAGTACAATTTTAATATTTATATTTACTAATTGAGAAAACTAAATATACAATTTTATTATTGTTCTAGATTTTTTATGAATATACTTACGAACATTGGAAACTAAATATATTATCATAATATTCTCCTGAATTTTTATTTAAGTCAAAACTTAAAATTTTGAAAAATATTTGAAAAATATTATGGAGAAGCATGAAATTTTTTATTTATGAATTTTCTATTCAACATTCTCAATTTCATTCTTACTTTTTTCTAACAAAGGAAAATAAATATACTATGTTAATATTTTCCTAAATGTTCTCTTCTAATCTAATTTATTTACTAATTTCTTTTTTTTTATTATCTTTCAAGGAAGGAAGCTAAATATGCTATATTAATATTTTCCTAAATTTTCATTTCAAGTCCAATTTATTTACTAATTATTTAATAATATGGTCTAATGAAAACTTAGTATACTATATTGATATACTCCTAAACTTACTCTACGAGTTCAATTTATTTATTAATTTTTTTTACTATGTTTTAATCGAGAAAAGTAATAAAAAAGACGATTTGATTAGCGCCACCTTGCCGCCTCCTTCTTCTCATTTATATAAAATAAAATAAAATATAAAAATCTTATTTTATTTTCATTTATTTTCTCGAGTACCTATATTTTAAATAATAAAAATGAGAATTTTTTAAAATATTAAAATTAAAATTTATGATATAATAAAATTGATTAATATGTGATGTAATTTATTTAGTAAATTAGTTTGTTATCTGTTTAAATTTGATAACAATGATAAAGCGGGTAATTGCTAATGGGGAGAAAACATGTTTAAATAGAGAACGATTCATTATGAGAATATTATATGCTAGAATATAATATTGATGTTATATTATGTATTTTAAAATAAAAATTGGAATATGAATTTTGAGAAAAATAATAATAATAAATATACTAATATCAAACAGTTGCTCTTTTTTATATTTACTAGCTTATAGCCCGTGCAATGCACGGTTACTTAAATTTTATTTATAATTATTCTGTTTATAATTATATTTTTATTATCCATGCAACACACGATTGTTTTTTAAATATTTATAATTATATTTATTTATGAATATTTTAATATTTAAAAGTTATTAGTTTACATGATTAAATTATTGTTAAAAAAGATTTAGCCAAACAAATTATAGTTAAAAAATTGATATTTATTATATTTTACACGCTAAACTATTCTAAAACTAAAAAGAGAATAAAGTGACGAAATTTAATGTTGAGAATTCTATTCGATTTATGAAATCTACTTATATATAGTTTAGATTATTAGAATACCCTTTATTAACCAAATACAGTTTTTAATGTTAAATCTAACGGTTTTCACCTATCTATTTAACATTAAACGATTTTGATTATTTTTGTATTAAATGAGTTTCCTTATTTAATTACAACTATTTTTATGTTTTAACTTTTTAGAAAATCCAATCCTAATATAATATCTTTTAACTTATATCATTTTTAGACAATAACTTCTTTTTATATGATATAATCTTGATCATCTATTTTTAAAAGTATTGGATCTAACGGTTGAGAATGTTTTAGCGGTATTTAGAAATAAACTACCATGATAACATCATTAATTTTTCTTAATATTTATAATTTTTTAATTATTTATTGCTAAAATATAATATACTCTTTTTTGTAATATGTTAAATATGCGGGAACTTTGAACTTTTGAGAAAATAAATTATCAATTAAAATATAATATTTTTGTAATAGTTCTTCTTTTAAAGTAGTACGATCAAAATTCTGTATAAAATTCATTTTTTATAGTATATCCTATAAATATCTATGTTATTATATTAAAAACTAAATAATGAAAGCTTCCTTATAAGTTTGGTCGCTTTGTTGATCACTCAATCCATAATCGTTGGATGTTTCAAATTAAATTGTTGAAAAACGTTAGATATAACAGTAAAATTATCATGTAGAATGATCTAAGTTTTGAATCTACCAACAACATATTAAAATTTATAGATTTTTTTTTTAAATAAATAATTTTTTCATTTTTTTTTCTTGCAGACATAGATTATTTGATAATATTTTTTGTAAAGTACGATTTTTCAGAAAAGTACTATACTAATTGATTAAGAAACTTTTAAAGTTTCGAATTTAATAATTTACAATGTATATATGTTAAAAAAGTTTGGGCTCGAGTCTAAAATTTCAAATACGGTTTTTTTAATATGAATATAGTCTTGCTAACAATGAAATTAGGTATCTATGAGTTCTTATAAAACAAAATCACCATTTACGTATAATTTATTATTTAATAATAAATAATATTTGATTAGTTATGATCTAAAACTTAATAAAATAGGATTAAAAATATGCACAATTTTCTAAAATTTTATCCTCGTATTATTATATTCTTCGTTGATTTGAATTTTTCTTAGATTGATTTTTAATTTTTGAACATAGATTTCTAAATTTAAAATAGTTGGAAAAAAGTAATTAAATTGGTATTAAAATAATGATGACATAATAATTATTATTAGAATTTAAATATTCACTTTACTAATTTGGGCTTTATCTTGTGTTTTAAAAATCAGATTTTGACAATTTTATACCCCACATGAAGATAACTAAATTATATTTAATTAAAAGATGGTTTAACAATTTTTATCTAACTGGAATTATCCATGGAAGAGAAAAGAAAGTCACAAATTTTTTACATGGAGAATTCTATTCAATATAGAAAACTTATTTATATTTGGTATATTTGGTTCAAATTATCAAAATACATCTTTTAGAATTTAAATATAATCATATTATTAATAAAATACATTTTTTAAATATTTGATCTAACGATTTTCATTTATCTAGTTAAGATCTAATGGTCCTTCTTAATTTGGTTATCTACGACCAAAATTTTGGATAAGATCCCTATTATGATTATTATATATAAGGATTTAATATAATAAGGATATCAAGTATATACTGATATAAGTATTTTACTAACTGCTTTTACTTTTAATGTTTCGGTTTTATTTACAGTGTATATAAAATTTTAAAATACATTATTACTTAAAAATTATTAAACAGAATAAAAATTATGTTATGATTATATAAAATTTTATTCTCATATTATTATATTCTTTATCGATTTGAATTTGTTCTTAATTAATTTTGATACTTTTTTGAAAGAAACATAAAATTTCTCTATATTTAAAAGAATTAGTGGAAAAATAAATAAATTGGTGCTACAATAATAAAAATATTTATTAAAATTTAGATACACACTTTACTATTTGGGTTCTATCCTGAGTTTTAGAAATTGAATTTTGACGATTTTACAACCCATGCGAAACTAACGAAATTATCTTTAATTTAATGATGGTTTAATAATTATTATCTAACTTGACCAGTTGACCTACTCATAAAATAAACTGAAAAGAAAAGATGGTTAAGAAGTTTTACATAAAGAATTCAATTCAATATAGAAACTCAATTCATAATTGGTTTAAATTATCAAAGCACACTTCTTAGTATTTAAATATAATCATACATTTAATCAAATACACATTTTAATATAAGTATTATATTCAAAATTATCGTTTATGAATATGAAACCCTCAATATTTTAATAATATTTTGATATTATCCTTTTATGTTTGTTATATGTAAAATAATATAATTATAATTTGGATTAATCAAATTGTTATGTACATGAGTTCTCCACGTAGGGTCCACGTGTATCATTGTTATCTTGATATTTGGTTTAATAATTATTATCTAACTGGAACTATACATAAATTCAAGAGAAAATATATTTAAGAATTTTTACATAGAAAAATTTTAAATTATCAAAATACACTTTTTAGTATTTAAATATAATTCTATTATTAATCAGATACACTTTGTAATATTAGATATAACAATTCTCAACGATCTATTTAAGATCTAACTATAATTATTAATTTGGTCGTAATCGTACACGGACGATCGATTTTAATTTTTTCTTAAATTGGTTTTAATATTTTATTGAAATAAACATAGAATTTATAAATTTAAAAGAATTAGGAAAAAAAATTAAATTGGTGCTACAATAATAAAAATATATTTATTAAAATTTAGATAAAAACTTTACTGTTTGGGCTCTATCTTGAGTTTTAGACAACAGATTTTAACGATTTTACAGCTCACGCGAAGTTTACAAAATTATCTTTAATTTAATGATGGTTTAATAATTATTATCTAACTGGAACTATCCATAAACTAAAGAGAAAAGATAATTACGAATTTTTACATAAAGATTTCTATTCAATATAGAAAACTTATTTATAATTGGTTTAAATTATCAAAATACATCTTTTATTTATTAAAATTTAGATAATAACTTTACTGTTCGGGCTCTATCTTGAGTTTTAGACAACAGATTTTAACGATTTTACATCCACGCGAAGTTTACAAAATTATCTTTAATTTAATGATGGTTTAATAATTATTATCTAACTGGAACTATCCATAAACTAAAGAGAAAAGATAATTACGAATTTTTACATAAAAATTTCTATTCAATATAGAAAACCTATTTATAATTGGTTTAAATTATCAAAATACATCTTTTAGTATTTAAATACTATCCTATTAATAATCAAATACAATTTTTAATATTATATCTGACGGTCCTCATTGATTTGAAGATTTATAGTTTAATAATCCAACGGATTGTATACTTTTGGTAGTACAGTGACCAACCAAAGTTTTGGATAAGATCTCCTTTACGCTTATTATATAATAGCTTAAAACCCGTGCGATGCACGGATTGTTATTAATAATTATTATTTTTATTATTTATGTTTTTATATTTTATTAATTTGCATTTGCTAAAAAAATAAATAGGCGTGTTAAACTTTTTTAAATAATTAAAAGTATTAAAATAAATTTTAAAATAAATTAATAACTGTTTATTCGTGATATTTTTGGAAAAGTAGGGTCTTAGTAAGGAAAAATAGAAAAAGTAACATGTTTTATCTAGGTAAGTGCCCGTAATTAAAAGTATTTAAATAGGTTTCAAAATAAATAAGTAGGGATTTGCCCGAGATAATTTTGGAAAATGAGGGTTTTTAGTAAGAAAAAATAGAAAGAGTAACATGTTTTAGTTGAAAATGATAATTGCCGGTGATTTTTTTTAGAAAAATAGAGGATTTTGTTAGAAAAAATAGAAAAAATAATGTATTTTAGCTGAAAAGGTAGTTGGTTATAAAAATGTTATTATTTAATAATAATTTCTTTAGAAAATGAAAAAATTGAAAAAGTAACATGTTTCAGCTTAAAAAGTGTTTATAATTAAAAGTATTAAAATAGATTTTAATACTTTTAATTATTAAAATAAAAAATAGATTTTTAAAATAAATAAGTAAGGGTTTGCCCGTGATATTTTTGGAAAATGAGGGGTTTTAGTAAGGAAAAATAGAAAGAGTAACATATTTTTGTTAAAAAAGATAACCGTCCGTGTTTTTTTTAGAAAAAGAGAAGATTTTGTTAGAAAAATAAAATAAAATAAGGTAATGTATTTTAGCTGAAAAGGTAATTGGTTAAAAATAATGTTATTATTTAGTGATAGTTTTAAAAAAAAATAAGTAAGGGCAATTAAATAAAATCACTAAGTACCGACCGACCGTCCATCCGACTACCAAACTTTTAATGTTTCGTCTTTAATAATATAGCTTAAAACTCGTGCGATGCACAAATTGTTTTTAATAATTGTTAATTTTATTATTTATATTTTATATTTTATTAATTGCATTTGTTAAAAAAAATAAGTAGCCGTGTTAAATATTTTTAAATAATTAAAAGTATTAAAATATATTTTAAAATAAATAAGTAACGGTTTGCCCATGATATTTTGGAAAAAGAGGGGTTTTAGTAAGAAAAATAGAAAGTAACATGTTTTCGTTGAATTTTAATATATAAAAGTAAATAAGCAATGGTTTGCCCGTGATATAATTGGAAAAGTAGAGATTTTAGTAAGGAAAATAGAAAATATAACATGTTTTAGCCGAAAAAGGTAATTGCCCGTGATTTTTCTAGAAAAAGAGGGGAAATGTAATTGCCAATTAAAAATATTAAAATATGTTTTAAAATAAATAGATAAGGGTTTGCTCGTGATATATTTGGGAAATGACGGATTTTAGTAAAGTAAATAGAAAAAGTAACATGTTTTAGCTGAAAAGGAAATTGCTCGTGATTTTTTTAGAAAAAAATGGTAATGCATTTTAACTGAAAGGGTAAATGATTATAATAATTTTTATAATAATTAAATAAACAATTAAATAAGGCAAGTACCGTACCAAAAAAACAGGTACCAAAACTTTCAATGTTTCGTCTTTAATAATATAGTATAGATAGATAGATAGATTTATAATATTAGTATTTTATGCTACTAAATGGAATAGTCCGTGATATTTTTGAGGTTTTAGTTAAGAGAAATATTAGTTATGAAATATAAAAATGAATATACGTTTTGGAAAAAAAACTAATCGGTTAGTCATTAATAATTATAATATTATTATTTTATTTTATTAAATAGATCTGTTCATGATATTTTTGGAAAATTAGAGGTTTTAGTTAGGAAAAATAGAAAAGTATAAATTTTAGTTAGAAAATATAAAAAGGAATATACAATTTGGCTAAAAAAGGTAATGAGTTAGTTATTAGCAATTATAACTTTATTATGTTATTTTAGTAAATAAAATTGTTTGCAATATTTTTGGAAAATGAGATGTTCTAGTTAGGAAAAATAGAAAAGATATTCTATATAATAATTTTTATATTTTATCTAACGGTTCCCATCGATTTGATCAAAAATATCTAACGGCTATGAATTGAGTGACCAGACTACAAAAACTTTCATGACCAGACTACAAAATTTTTAATGTTTCGTCTTTATAGATAGTATAGATAAGGAGTTAATTCAAAATTTAGGTAAATGACCACCAAAGAATTCAAAAAAAACTTTAATTTTGTGTTAGAAATATTATTTGATGAAAAAATATATTTTTGTAGAATATTTTTTAAAACCGTAGAATTTGAAAACGAAGTGGCGAACGATTAATCTTGATTTAATATAGTTTCCATAGAAAATGAAAACAAAAAATTGAAGTGGAAAATAATAAAGTGCGTTTGCGTAGCCTAGGTCATTCGCGTTGCTCAAAAGCCTTCCCTCTCTCTCTCTCTCAATTACTCTTTGCAGCACCTCAAGGTATTCTCTCTATATATGTTTTTGTTTTCGTACAGTTATCTGTATCTATACCCTCAAAAGCCTTTTCTCTTATTCTTGAATCCCCCAATTATCATTGTATGCATCTTTCTAGGAACTTACTCTACTTTGGTTAATTAGATGGTCGTGTGTGGTACAATTGTTTGAAATTTGAATTTTACTCCCCCAAGTACATGTCTTTTCTTCAATTTTATGATTATATGAAGCTTTGTTAATTATGATACTAAACCATTAGAGGATGACAATTTTATTTATTTTTTTTGTTAATTGAATAAGTGTTAATTTAGTGAATTGGTCTTATATGTGATATTGTTAAATGTTGTTTACTTTTTTGGATAAAGCTCATAATAGTAGCCATTCTTTATAAATCTCGGGTGACCCAAATTGACAAAGGATAAACTTACTAGTTAAATTAGTGAAACTAAATCGATGGTACTTTGAGACCATTTACCATCATGGATCTAGTAGTCGAGGAGTCTTAGTTTGAGCTCCCATGTTGAAGCGATGTATTCTTTTAATTGCTTCAATGATGACATGCTATTGGACTGATTTAGAAAAATAGCATTCACTTCAAATCTATCCTTAGTTTAGACTTGAAAAAGAAAAACAAAGGTTTTGTAATTTGACATTCCACTGACATTTTATATGTATATAATTATTTGTTTGTTTCCCGAGTAACTTAGGATCTGGACTGGAATATACTTATCTCTTCATTTTGATTCAATGTAAATTACAAACTTTATGAAAATTATTAGTATTATATACTTGTACAACTATGTAACATAGAAAAGTTGCTCTATTATACGAAACATCATCTATTTTATAATTGGGGTAATGGATCATTTCTGATGTTAACCTTTTTTTTTAATTTAATTTTCATTATTCACAATAACATGTCAATTATGAATGTGATATTTTTTCAGGTTTCCAACAGTTACATCTTTACTGTGTGTGACCTGTTATATGATTTAAATTTTGCAGACAGAAAAGATGAGTGGAACAGGAGAGAAAGCATCAGCGACCACTAAAACTCCAGCTGATTTTCTTAAATCAATTCGTGGGAGACCAGTTGTTGTCAAATTGAATTCTGGAGTTGATTATCGAGGTCTGTAATTATATATGTTCTTATGTATGCTATAGATGCTACTTCTAAGATAATTTATCTTACTTTTCTACACTTGACTGAATGCGAAGATGACTGTAAACTATTTGCTCTTGTCTTCTTAATTAGATTGATTGATGATTCTGGACTGAAACATGATAAAGAAGTTACAGGGGGTCTATTAGTACCTTGAGTTAAAGAAAATATGTCTCTGGGACAATATACTAGATTGCTAAGTGACAATAGCTGTAAAAAATGGGCTTAAGCACTCACTTTAACCCAAATCCCTACACAGTGCTGGTTTGTGTTTCGTGTTGTGAAACCCCCGCCGTTTCTGCCATGCTTGACCGTTGACAAGGGGAAGGGCTAAGGGTTGTTTACTATGCTTTTTGCAGGAAGGGCCTTTTCTGACTTTCTGATTTTTTTTGGCAATTAGTTTCAATTAACAGAACTGCAAGATAATTTAATTTCATGTCATTAGAATTTGATAATAAGTTGTGTACCGTTTGAATGCAGACTACTTAAACTTGTTTGTCTTGGATAATGTTGTATACTTGTATGATTTTTTGTTGATCATTATGTCTTGTTTTTGTTTTTGTTTGTTTTTTGCTACTTTGTAATTAGCTTTTCATGTGTTAAAATCTATCAAGTTTAAACTTTAAATTGGTTCATTTTTATCTAGTGCACTTCTATTCGATGACATGCTCTTTGTTTAGGTTGATGTACAGTAGAAGTAGAATAGTAGATTTTGCTTTTTGTCTTTTAACCAAAATAATTGGAAATTTATCGATTGTAATTAGCCTAAATCAATTTAAGCAATATCTGGATAGTAATATTATGGATGCTATATATCTGTCTCCCTACCATGTGTTATATGGATTTGGATATGGAAATGAATGTTGGAGTGACTAGGTTGTGTGGGAATATTTCAAGGTCTAGGTGTTGCACTTGTCTAAGTATCAAATTACAAAGATTCTTACACTTCGTAAGAAGTCCGTTACGACCTAAAAGTTCTTGTATGAAATTATTGTAACTTTACATTTTGATATATCTTAATTTTGAAGTGTGGTGAAAACAAAATAAAATTATCTTTTCAGAACATTATAAATACTTTATTAGAGAATAGAGAAAGTTGTTGATGCTTTGGCTGATGCCAATATGCCATGCTTTATTGTTACTGATGAATTGAGGGATTAAATTGAAGAACAATGACCGTCTAAGGTGATTATGGCCAACATAGCTGTAACTAAATACAATATATTAAGCAACATGAGCAAGAGAAAGCTTAATCTATTGCAAGATGAAATGTCCGTTATTCCATTATCTGCATCCAGCCGTGTGTTTGCTCTTTGATGATATAATCCAATTCAATTGTCACGTGGCACAGCCGCATAATTGAGAATTTATACCGACATTAATCTATCACCTCAATATGCAATTCCAATTTCATGTAACACAGGCACGCAGCTCTAGTTCCTCTAAGCTTTTTGTCAAATCTTATTAATCCTGTAGACAAATTGTTTGACATATGATATACATATATGGCGTTTTAGAAGCAAATTGTAAAGCGTTCTGCGAATAACTTAGCCCATGCTTTGGCAAGCTATAGTTATTCTATAGCTGATCGCATCTGGAAGGCAAATGTAACCTATCCAGAAATTTCTCATGTCCTTGTGGACGATTTGAATTAATGAAAGTCTATTTCTCCTTGGCAAAAAAAAAAAAAAAAAAAAAAAGGTGCCAAGTTCCTACATAAGTGTGTTTGATCAGCTTGTTTCTTGGTTGGCTTTTAAAGTCTTGATAATACACACTTTACTGGTTAATGGAAGGTCATATACTTCACTCAATGAAAGGTCATGGTTATTGTGCAAGTAAATAGTTAGATAATTGTAAAGCTACCAATTACTTAACCTTGTTATTGTAAATTCATGGATTTTCGTTCTTATTTCACCATAATATGGGTGAGGTATTTGCTTCATAATATTATGGTTCTAAAACATAATGTGATCGTTGTTATCACCTGTTTTTTGTCCGGAATTAGTTGAGTTCCTTTCGAAGGTTTTATGATCTCTGAAACTGGTAGTTCTTGTTTTCTAATCAGTTATTATAACCTTCCTCCATTGATATGGTCTGATGAAATGCATAGATTCAGTATTGTGAAATGCGTTGTAGATGGTGACTGATGATCTCTTTACTTTTGCAGGTATTCTGGCGTGTCTTGATGGATATATGAATATTGCAATGGAACAGACAGAGGAATACGTCAATGGCCAACTTAAAAATAAATATGGGGATGCATTCATTCGAGGAAACAATGGTAAACAATTTATGAAAAATTTATGATTTAAAATTATAATAAGTAATATGAGATAATAATAACCGAAAGTACTCGTAATGCAGTGCTCTATATCAGTACATCGAAGACAACACTTGGAGATGGGGCATAGTTTATGTTTACAAGAGATCCTGGGTCATATTATCATGCTTTGTTACAGCATAACAAGTTCTAGTAAATTCTGAGTTTTGTTGTTAATGATACTTTTAAGTTCTTAACTAGAAGATGGACACACTGTAAGTTCAGCTTCAGTAGTTCAGTAAATTGAGAATTATGGTTTGTGTTCTTAAGGATACTCAAGTAATTGCAAGTACTTTTATTACATGTTCAGATTTGACAGTAAACCTTGATTTCTTTTTATGTGCTTTTATCAGTGCTGCCTTTTTATTCATTTGAATTCACGAGCTTAATGTTTGGTAACTTCGTAACTTCAAGTCAATAACTGTAGAATGTTGAACAAATGCTTCGGAGTCAGACCTACTGTTTAACTTGTCCATGCCTGCTATAAAATTGTTAGAAGTGGCTAACTAGTTTAGGTGGAGATGAGGCCACGAAAATACCTAATTTCGTGTGACCCCTGTGAGGATCTGAAATGCAGAATTTTTAGATAAAATAAATCCCGGTAATGAGGAATTCAGAATGAAGCAAGTAAATAAAACGCATATCTAACATTACAATAGAAATTAATTTAAAAGACGTGACAGAAGTTATTACTAATCCCGTGAACTGTGTGGTTACCCAGTAACCCAGCTTGGAAAAACAAAGGTAATCAGGGAAATGTAGTGGTAGAAAGTCTAAAATCACCTACAGAGGGAGCAACACTTTGGTTGCTAAATAAACCATTTCATCAATTTCATTTACTCCCTTTAAGTTGCTAAACATAGATAAATGGATCAAAATATTATCATAAATCATGATAATAAAACAAGAAAAACATGAAACAAAGCATGCAAACCACAAGAAAAACTTAAATCATGAGTTGAAATAAGATCTTGATAAATGAGTAGAAGATGAATCGGTACCACAAGAAAGCATGCATGTACATTAATTAGTACTTGGATCGACAAATGAGAAGATAAACCATCACTAGTTAGTGGGTGTGGGTCAAGTTTATAAAACCCAAAAAATCAGACTTAAAATTTGCGTTGTCATTCAACATTACATTGCACTCAGAATCCAGAGATGGCTGGCCAAGGAAGAGCAAAAGCAGGAGCAGTGAAGCAGAACATAGAGCAAGTCCTAGCAAAATATAGGACAAGGCAAACAGCAATTTTGACCAAAAGATTACAAGAAATAGTTCGAAGCAGGAAAATTTTACCAGGGTTCAGACCTCGATTCGGTTCGACACAAGGTAGAGCATCGGAAGCATTTGGATTTGGCGGTTTCAAGCAGGCAAAGTTTTGTGAGATGTACTTACCTGACGACGATCAAACAAAGGAACTCCTTGCAATTGCTTGTAATGTTAAAGGTATCATTGACACCACTGATGGGAAGCAAGTATGCACCTGTGCTGCGTCATTCCAGAGTTTGCTAAGACCTTACCCGACAAGGTTGCGAAAATAGGATTCAACATTGAAACAATACGTGTGCCCTCTCAAGCTGAAGAGTTTGGTATCAACCTTGATGAAATTGAGACTCTGGACACTTCATCTTATTTTGCTTTGTTTGGGTTCACAATACTCTTACTCTTTAAAACGCCAACTACTGCAAATTTCCAACACTTTTTAGTTGCGCGACAGAATGCTTTGAATGCTGCTGCTGGTGTGCAGCCAGATAAAGAGGTTCCTAACCCTTATTCTTTAGAGAAAGCTCAGGCTGTTAGGTCCATTTTGGGAAGCAGCATATATGTTAAGAGAAGGGTAATCAGAATGCTCTTGGATATGCAGAATGGTGACAAGAACCTTAACAATGTTTGCAGGTATGTTGCTTCTGTTTTAGAGTACAATGAGATGAGTGCGATTATGTTCTCTTATGAGACACTGGTGCAGACAAACTCGCCGGTCTTGACCGACCCAAGGCTGTATCATGAGGTCCTCAATTTGGATGAGGCGTTGCAACTGATGTTCCAATCGAAACACCCACAGTATTTCAGGTATTTAGAGGATCAAGAAAAAGTTTCTATGATAGAGAGGAAACGGTTTCCTATACTAGCTGCAGTGGGAGAGAAGCTGAAGGCTGACTTAAAGGGATATAAGTCTTCTAAGAATGTAGTAGGAGCCAACTCGAACAAGGACAATATGGTTGCAGAGCTGGTTGCTACTCACAAGCGAGCAATGGCCAGGAATAAGTCTGTCAAAATTGATGCCTCGGCGCAATCCTTATGCCAACCTGCAGGACCAAGAGTCACTGAGATTGATGACGAAGAGGAGGAAGAGGGGATGCATGATTAGGCATTTAAGTTTGATTAATAATATTCTGTCTTCGACAATCGCTAATTCGATCTTTTGTTTACGCTTGTTGAGAGTAACTTCAAGAGACTAGCTAAATAGGCTCCTAAACTGAAATATAAGGGTTTTGAAGCAAAAACTTGCTCTAACAGTCTCCTTAGTCATTCCTTACAAATTTAAGAACTCTTCTTCCTTCCTTATGTTTAAGAATTGTTGAGCCATTCTTTATATCATTTTCTTAAATAAAATATTCACTTCCCTCCAAATCTATTCATCTTTTTCTCTTTACTCAAATATAAAAAATGTAGGTGAAGTTTGAATTTAATAATATAACTAGCATAATAACCCGTGCAAGGCACGGGGCTTTTTCTATCCATGTGTGGAAGTGCTGATTTTTTAGGGAGGATTTGAAAATTATGATTGTACACTGACTTTATTTGAAATAAAATATAAGAACTCATAAGCATTGTATTTTATATGTATGAGCCAACTAAAATGCAACCGGAAGCACCCATTTCTTAGTAAATGTTTAGACACTCGGGTGACGATAGATCGTGTCATGTTTGTCTTTTTGTTGACGGTTTGAGACTCCGATGATGCTAGTGATCATATATATTTTGATTGTAAGTGATCCGTAACTGCATTCTCATGTACCTCGAATAAAATTTTAGTTTCTTTGATAGCACACAAACTTGTTCTGAACTCGGCATGACATATCATTCTGAGGTTGCACCCTGTGTGAACTTGAGATGGTATAAGTTAGACCCGCTATGTATATATGTGTGCATGCATCCATGCGTCGATATCAGATGGGATTTTACGGTAACACATGATATCCTTTTTTTGTGTGTCAGCAGCGGTATGGAAAACTCTGAATAGCTGTGCTAGTTCCTTTGTCTGACTCAAAGATTTAGCAGGCTCCGGTTTAGGAGGGGAGCCTGTTGCATCTTCTAGTGTCATTATTCTCAATCTGGTAAAGCATATTCACAGTCACGTGTTATTTTCTATCGATTCTCGCAATGTCCTTAATTTAATTTATAGATAATTTGATTTATTCAAAATTATTCGTGCACTAAAAATAAGATATTTCTTAACTTATAAACATGTTGTATAAGTCAACTGATTCACTGAACGTGTACGAATTTATTACAGGTCTTGCGGCAACTTTGAATCTTAAATGTAAATATACCTGTTTTCTTTTTATTCTCAGTAAATCTATGGAAATTAAATTTTGTAGTTAATTGTTTAATAATTTAATCTAATTGTTTTGCCTTTCTTGTATTAAAAAATTCAATAAACACAGGTTAAATAAAGTTCTCTCTTTCCTTTCTTTTCAAAAGTATAATCAACTCTCAGTTGGTCATGTGACATACTTATTTGCATCAATCGTGTTCTTTAAATTTTTGGCATTGTAGGAAATTTAATATTTATTTACGTAACGATGAGAATCGATAAAGGTATTGTCCAATCAATGTACAAAAAATAATTTATATAACTTAATTTTTTATCTTTTAGATCTATAATTTTAAATAACTCCGAGTGTATAATGTAATTGATCGATCATAATATTTTTCTTACTTGTATGATATGAAATATCATATTTTCTAAAATTTGTTCACTTGACTATATATTTTAATCTATTTAATTTATTATACAATTTTCAAATTTAACTAATATATATTTATTAATTTAATTCAAAATAAGCAATTATTAACTTTCATAAAATTAATATAAAATTTTATATTAAAATTAATTACAAATGCGTTACATACATAATTCATCCAACATAGTTCTAAATCTAGTCACTTCTATTATATTTATACTATATTATTAAAATCAAAATATTAAAACTTTGATAATTGGTGAGTACGGTACTCATATTTTGGGATTTACACTTTAGTTCTTTTATTTTTACAATTGTACCGTAATTTTTTAAAATAATAATTTTATTCAAAACATATCTCTAAAAAATTGTTCAACACAAAACTCTTAAAACACAATTTATTGCGATTAAACACCTATGTCAATTCGACGCCGAGTTTAACAACCATATATAAGTATTCATATTTAAAATCATTTTCTTAAGAAACAAATATAAATATTAAAAGAAAATATTAAACTCGTGCATGACACATGTTACGAGCTTGTATTTGTATATGTAATAAAAATACTCATGAATATCGTGTATACATGTTATCGATATGTGTTATATACCTGTGATTGTTGTCTAATTTTTAAATATTGGACACTACTTTTTATTAATTTAAAAATAAATAATTAAATAATATATAAAGAAACTACTTGTAATATATTACTTATGTTATAATCAATGTTCAGTATTACGCTTTATAGATTAAATATATGAATAATTCAAATAAATTACGTAGTACAATAAAGATAGGCTGTTGTGCAAAAATATATATCATTTTATAGTTTACATTACATATACAAGATATTTGTATGACTAAAACAAATGTAGATATACATCACACGCAACATTGTTTTTAAAATTTAATATTAAAATTGTATAAGATTGGTTGTTTAAATAATTATGTACAACATTTTGAAAACGGAAACAACATAGATTAATATATATTATAAAATCACCTTTGTTTTTTGCTCAAAGTTAATATAATAATAAATATAGGATTAAGAATGATGTGAGATTTATGTAATGTGATTTTTCAATCAAAATCAAAAGAAGTCATGTAGCTCAATGGTTATAAGAATAATTTCCTTAGGGAAGGTCAATGGTTCGATTCCGGATAAAAACATTATTTACTCATTTTTTTCTTTAGATAAGAGAGTAATGGCATGCCAAGTAATTTCAAAATATATAAGGGTAAAATTGTCATTTCACAGGGGGTTTTTTTGGCTCAAAATTATCCCCATGTTGTCCTATTATATATAGAAGAGGATAATAATAAAGAGTATATGTAAGGAGTATTGTTGGATCGAAACTAAGCATTTTAATCTACAATGCGTTATTCAAAAGTACTAGTTAAAATGAGCTATGGTATCAAAATTTAAAGGCTTGGTAGATTTAAGTCTGCTAGCATTGAATACATTTTCAATGTGTTAACAGTGTTTACAAGATCAAAGAAAGCCAAGATAAAAGAAAATCACTAACCAGAACTTCAATAAGATTTAAGGCTCGCTAGCTATGCACTTATTAAACCCAAGATCAAAGAAAATCACTAACCAGAATTTCAATCTTAATGAGTATGTAAGTAGTTTAAGATAATAGCAAAGCTAAAAGAAACATAAAGCTAAATCATGATTATGATTGAACACATTTTTACTCAAGAAACTCGAGTTAGAGAACATTTGAAAGGTACCCTACAGAGACAAGAAAGAAAACAAAAACTTATCATTCACCAATTTCACCAAGTTCTGATTCCACCAATTTTTGGCTTCCCAAAAAACGTTCAATGCACAGGTAAAGGTGTGGAGTTTCGATTAAATGCAAAGTCCGATCTTATTCGGATAAGTGGGAAAGTACCGACAGTGAGTGCCGCTTTTGATTATGAGATCATGAAGCTGTAAGAATTCAAATGAGCTTTGATGAAGGTAAAACCTAAAAGTTCAGAATTTGGGGTTAGATTTTTTATTTTTTTTTGACAAAGACAGAGTTGGGAAACCAACTCAAAAACCGAGATCACTCCTCAGAACAGAGGATAAGCGAACAGGGGGATCAAATACCCAATTAAGTGGCAGAAATTTTAGAAGAGCCTGTTTAGCAACCCAATGAGCAACAGCATTGCAACAACGAGGCACAAAAGAGAGATTTATACTAAATTCAGATGCCATTGACTTGATATCTTCTATAAGAACTACAGAAGCCCATGGCGGTGCAGCCTCACTTGAGCATAGATTTATAGCTATTTTACAGTCTGATTCAATAATAGCATTAGAAAGTTGTTGCTGCCTTATAATTAAACAAGCTTCCCGAATTGCAAAAAGCTCAGCTTGAAGAGGAGAACTGGCTGAAATACAACAACCTCTACCATCCAAAAGCTTTCCATCAGAGTTTCTGCCAATAACACTGATAGCCGCAGTGCCTCGTTTGAAAGCACCATCACAATTGGACTTCACCAAATTTATAGGGGGGATTCCACCGCAGTGAAGGATTGTTAACAGAGCTACGAGACTCCGGGCGAGAAGATTCATATAACGATAAATATTCTGATTGAGCATATGAACTGGCCTTTAAAACCGAAAAAGGACAAACCGGAACATTGTCAAAGACAAACTTATTCCTTGTTAACCATATAGACCAGGCAATAAAAGCAAAATTTGAAAGAAGATGAATATGATCCCTTCTGATATCCAGCTTCGAAATGAGGGATAACAACCATTGTATTACACTATATGTAGATTCAGAAGGAGGATTAAGCGCCAAAGGACAAGAGAACCAAATTGGACGAATCCATTGGCACTCAAAAAAGCATATGCTCAATAGATTCAATATGATTCAAATAGATTGGACAAAAGGGAGAAGGAGAACAATTCCTCTGAAAAAGATTTTGTTGAGTAGATAAGGCATTAGAACATACTCTCCACATAAATTTTTTTAACTTCGGTTGCGTAGATATAGACCAAATGTGATTCCAAAAAGATTTATCAGGTACCAAAGATGAAGAAGCTTGATGAGAAGAAAGATCAGACTGAAATAAACCCTCTTTAACCAATTTGAGAGCTATAAAGTAACCAGACTTGACTGTATAGTTACCTTTGGAATTATGATGCCACACCAATCGATCATTCGCATTAGTAAAGCTAAGAGGGATGGACATGAGATCTGAGATAGCCTTAGCAGAAACATGATTCTGCAATTTACTAGTATTCCATCTTCCACCAGATATGAAGTCAGCTACAAAAGAATTTGAATTGAAGGGACCTTTTGCATCACGAACAAAAAAATGAGGAGAATTTGAAACCCACCGATCACACCAGAAGTTTATACTTTTCCCGTTACCAACTTGCCAACGGATACCCGCCAATAAAACATCCCTGCCTTTTAACAAGTTGTTCCAAAGCCACGAAGCTCTTGAACCCTTTTTTGCATTCAAAAAATTATCTCGAGGAAAATATATACCTTTCAAAACTCGTGCCCAAAAAGAGGAAGGATTTAAGACAAGACGCCAACATTGCTTGGCTAGCAAAGCTAGATTAAAAACTTTTAAATCTCGAAATCCCATCCCTCCTTCAGATTTTGCCCTGGTTAAAATATCCCACTTTCTCCAGTGAATAGTCTTGCTAGAGGGATCCCCTCCCCACCAAAAATTACGAACCATCATCATGATTTTATTTATAAGTTTCTGAGGAAGAAGAAAACAGTTCATTGAATATGATGGAATAGCCTGAACAACTGCTTTTATTAGAATTTCTCGGCCAGCTGGGGATAGTAGATTCTGCTTCCAGCCTTGCATCTTTTTTAGAGTTCTTTCCGGAATATAATTGAACATATCAGATTTGTTCCTTCTACAAACGGCAGGTAGGCCCAAATATTTACCTTTTTTCAAAGACTCTGGAATCTTCAGTACCTCAACAATTTTATTCTTGAGTTCGGTCGACGTATTTGGGCTGAAAATTATTGAGGATTTGTTGAAGTTGATTTGTTGGCCCGAAGCTTCACAATACTCCTCAAGCAAACGAAACAGATTGGCAGCCCCTAACTCACTTGCATGCAGAAAGAACAATGAGTCATCCGTAAATAAAATATGAGATACTCCAGGATAATGACGAGTCATCTTGACACCCATAAGCAAGCCATCTTCAATTGCATTCAAAAGAAACCTGGAGAGAACATCTGCTACTAAGGAAAAGATAGGGAGAGATAGGATCTCCTTGCCTGATACCTTTTTGCGGCTTTAAAGAACAATATTCTTTATCATTGATCAAAAATTCCAGCGATGTAGTTGAAATACATTTAAAGATCCAATTCTGCCACCTAGAATCAAATCCCATCTTATTCATGATAGCCAAAATAAAATCCCACTCCACATGATCAAAAGTCTTATGTAGGTGAAGTTTTATAGCCATCTCTGCAACTGAGCCCTTCTTTTTATGAATTATATGATGAAAACATTCATGTGCCACCACAATACTATCCTGAATTTGTCTACCGGGTATAAATGCAGATTGTTGAGGAGTAATAAAAAACTTCATTATAGGATTTAACCTATTAGCCAATACTTTTGAAACAATATGATAAATGAAGGTATAGAGACTGATAGGCCTAAACACCAAGATTCTCAGGATTCGGAACCTTAGGGATAAGAAGCACTTGAGAGACGTTAAGAGATGGAGATAATATACCAGAATTGAAGAAATTCTTGATAGCCGAGAAAACCTGAGGGCCAATAATATCCCAATATTTACGAAAAAAGAACCCTGGAAAACCATCTTTACCAGGTGCTTTTAGAGCACCAAGATTATTAACAGTCGCAGCAGTTTGGAAAATACCAGTAAAGTGATTTTTGACCTCATCTTTTAACTCCAGAACATTAGTTATCCAACAACCATTTTCATTGCGAAGTTTAAAAACTCTATTCCTCTGTTTATGGTTAGAAGTCGTAAGATGAAAAAAATGAGTGTTTTCATTACCATAATTAATCCAGTTCACTCTTGCACGCTGGTGCCAAAACATTTCTTCTCTAATTGATAATTCATCAATTTGCTCCAAAATTTGATGTTGCAACCTGCTATTAGCCTCAGTGGGAGGAAGATTTTGAACAACTCTAAGCTGATCAGATAAAGATTTAATGAGTAATTTATTATTCTCAAAACATTCTTTACTCCATTTAGCAAGACTAGAGCTACAAGATTGAAGGTTATCCATTAAAGCATCAGCAGGACAAACATTAACTTGATTCCAATTAAGCCTTATAAGAGCTTCACATTGATCAAAACGAGTCCACATCGTTTCAAAACGAAATCTTCTGTGAAAAAATTTGTGGGGCTCGGTATTTAGAAGCAGAGGCGTATGATCGCTGCCAATGAGATGTTCATGAGTAAGCAAACAGAGAGGGTACAAATCCATCCAATCTGCATTAACCAAACACGATAAATTCTTTCTCTAATATTATGAGACTCCTTCCTGTTATTCGTCCATGTATAACTAATTCCTTTGAAAGGAATTTCCAGAAGATTTGCACTACAAATGAAATCTTGAAGCTCCTCAATACTTTTCGAGATATCTGAATTCCCACCAGTTTTATCAGCAGCCTCTCCAACCACATTGAAATCGCCCATGACTAAAATTGGAGTAGAAATAGAACTTATATCTTCAATAAGATCACCCCAAAAGATCCTTCTGATATGATAATTATTGGAACCATAAATAAAGAAAACATATCATTGTAAGCTACTATGAGGGAAAGATATTACTGCTCTGATAATATTATGATTCGCAAAAGTAATCAAAATATTGATGGAGTCAAGCCACCACAAAGCCAAACCACCTGATTGTCCTACATGATCAAAATAAAAGGCATTTGGCATATTAATGTACCGACGTATCCTATCCAGCTTCCTCTTTTTATTTTTTGTCTCCATAACAAAAACCACTGTGGGATGGACTCTTTTAGTCCTCTTAAATTTGAAACTGTCCGGGGTCGGCCCACTCCCTGACAGTTCCATGATAAAATTAGCATCGCTCGTGTGGCTGATTTTGGACAGCCACCACACCCATTAATTTATCGACAATGTCTCCAGAAGTATCATCAATAATTTGTGCCTCAACTAGCCCAGATTGATCTAAATCAGATATACTTACAGAGATAGAAGGCAACTGAGACTTCTTATTTTTTCTGGTAAAAACAAATTTAAATTTTCTAGGACTTCTGCGTTTTGTACAACCTGTTGAAGGAGAAGGTAGTAGAAGAGATTTGACACTTGTTGATCTCTTCGTTGGCCTTGGGTCTTGAAGATCATCCTCTAGACTTTTGCGCTTGATGGACATGTTTGAAAGAGCATGACCTAATTCAGCCTGACTAAAAGAGAATGATGTTAGATATAATTGCTGATGTTTGTTCATCTGTGTTTAAGTACCAGGTACTCATCAGAGTTTACTGGAAGCCAGACAGAGTTTGTTAAAGTCTGACGGGGTGAGAGTTTGCCTTAGCTGTCGGTGCTAATATAAAGATTCTATAAGCAATATATCTTGAAGACGGAAAGAAGCAAGATATATTGAGACAGTTAAGGAAACGGGACAGAAGACAGAAGCAATCCTAATTTGATATGATTTGTATAGCTAATTTATAGGAATATCAATTAGAGATTGATTATGTAACTGTGTATTATATAAACACAGATAGGTTAACCCTAAAAGGGATGCGAATGCAATATACATTATTCTTGTAACCTTGCAGCTCTCTGTGATATTTTACATCACAAAGAGAAGAGTTATTTATATAATTCAGTTGTTGATTCATAAACAGTGTTCTCAATTGTTATTATCATATTTATATTGATTATATATTGTGTAATTCGGCCTAACAATTGGTATCAAAGCCAAGGCTGATTAGTATATACAGTTTATCGATCCAAACACAAGTATAATCATGACTGACAACTCTCAGGAAGGTTCTAATGCTCAGAAGGTTCAACCTACTTCTGTAAGTCGATATGAGACTATAAGGGTTCCAATTCTCAGACCAGTTGAATATCCAATATGGAAGGTGAAGATGACCATGTTTCTGGAAGCCACAGATCCAGAATACCTTGATAGAATCAATGATGGTCCTCATATGCCAACTAAATTGTCTCCTGTTATTACTGGGCAAGAACAAAAGACTGTTCCAAAAGAGAAGAAAGATTTGACTCCTGAAGACATCTCATCAATTGCAAAGGATGCAAAGGTTAGACATCTACTACACAGTGCCTTAGATAATGTCATGTCTAACAAAGTGATTGGCTGCAAGACTGCCAAAGAGATTTGGGATGCTTTGGAAGTCAGGTGTCAAGGAACAAGTGCTATAAAGAAAAACAGGAAGACTATTCTAACACAGGAGTATGAACACTTTGACTCAAGATCTGATGAAAGTTTGACATATACATATGACAGATTTTGTAAATTGTTAAATGATTTGTCCCTGGTTGATAAAGAATATGAACTTGAAGAGTCAAATCTCAAGTTTCTTCTATCCCTACCTGAAAGATGGGATTTAAAGGCAACAACAATCAGAGACAATTATGATCTTACAGATACAGATCTTGATGAAATCTATGGGTTGCTTAAAACTCATGAACTTGAATTAGAACAAAGAAACAAAAGATCTGGAAAGAAGACAAAATCTGTTGCTCTTAAAGTTGAAGAAAAGCCTGTCAAGAAGGAATCATCAAGAAAGAAAGCCAAAGGAAAGGCTTTAGTCATTAAATCTGAAAGTGAGTCATCAAACTCTGATGATGGCTCAAACACTGATGATGAAGCTTCTGATTCTGAGGATGATGAAGAAGAGATGATGAAAATGGCAGCTTTAATGGTGAAGACCTTCAAGAAGATGGGATTCAAGAACTTCAAGAAAGGAAAGAGATTCTCAAGGGAAGATTCAAATTCTTATAAAAGAAAATTCAGAAAGTCTGATGAAAGAGATACCAAGTCTGGAAAGAAAGACAAGTCTAAGATCCAGTGCTACAAGTGTAAAGAGATGGGTCATTATGCTCCAGAGTGCAAGAAAGGAAAATATGAGAAAACACTCATCACTAAAGGCAAGGACTGGGCAGACACTTCAGACTCAGATGAGGGAATCAATTATGCTCTCATGGCAACTGTTAAAGATGAAGCTGAGTCATCTGAAAACAAGGTACCCCTAACAACTTATGCTTATGATACTGATAACATATCTGAATTAAGAATTTATCTTAAAAGCATACATGTTAGTTATAGGGATCAGACTTTAGAGAATGAAAGAATCAAATCTGAAAATCTAGGTCTTAAAGAAAGGAATAAATTTCTTGAAGAGAAACTTGTCAACATGCAACAAGTTCAAAAGGAGAGAGATGATGCTGTTTATGTTGAACAAGAATTGCTTAAAAGATATAGGCAAATAGAATCTGAGTTGGAAAAAGAGAGAAAAGTGATTAAAACCTGGACCAATTCTGGAAAAGACACACATCAGGTTTTTCAGACAGATACTGTAGGCTTAGGTTACTGTGAGGGAGATGAACTTAGGTTTAAAGATAAAGTTAAAGTGAAACCACAAATTAAACCTGTGCAATTTGTTCCTGAATACAGTAAGCTAAAGTCTGTTGTTGTAAAGGAAGCAGTTATGAAGCCAATTAAAACTTGTGAAAAACAGGTTAATATTGGTTCAATAACAGAAAATAAGATTGAGATAGAAGCTGTTAAAGAACCAGTAAAAATCTGTGATAGACAGGTTAATGTTGGTTTAATGACAGAAAAACAATTCAAACATAAGCTCAAAGAGGTAAAGTCTGTCAATAAACAGAAAATGTTTAAAAAGAATAGGAATGGAAAAGTAGGCATTAATAAAAGAAATAATTATCTGCCTAATTCTGCTGCTCCTAGAAAAACATGTCATATTTGTGGTAGTACTAACCATCTTGCCAGGTTTTGCAAGAAGAACAAAGATATTAACTCTTTACCCTCCACATCTGGAGTAAAGAATGATTATGTTAGGGTTAGACCACAGACTTTATGCACACACTGTGGGAGCACTTGGCATTCCATTTATACTTGCAAGAGTTATCATGCTATTTATCACAACTATTATGAGCTAAAACCCAACTTGAAATGGGTTAGAGCAAACTCTGCAAGTGTAAAGTCTGGCAATGTTAGTTTAAACTCTGTTGATAATGATTCCGCTGCAAAAGCTAAAAATGTTATGAAAGCCAAAGGATCCAAGCATGTCTGGATCCTTAAACCTAACACTTAGTGATTGTTTATGATTGCAGGGCATAAAAGAGAGCACTCTTATCTTGGACAGTGGATGCTCAGGACATATGACTGGAAATAAAGCCCTGCTATCAGACTATGAAGAGAAGGCTGGCCCAAAAGTTTCCTATGGAGATGGCAACATAGGATGTACTCTGGGATATGGTAATATCAATCTTGGAAGTGTCATCATCAAACATGTAGCTCTTGTCTCAGGACTCAAGCATGATCTGCTTTCTGTGAGTCAAATCTGTGACAGAGGATACCATGTAGATTTTCATACTAAACATTGTGAAGTTATCAGCAAATCTACAGGGAAAGTTGTTCTAGTTGGACAGAGGCACAATAACATCTATGAAGCAAGTTTGGTAACAAACTCTGAAGGAAAAACTGTGTGTCTATCAGCAAGAATGTCTAGTGAAGAGAGTTGGAAATGGCATAAGAAGCTCTCTCATCTAAACTTGAACAACATCAATGAGCTGATTCAAAAAGATCTTGTAAGGGGACTTCCAAAGTCAATACTCAGCTTAGATGGTCTATGTGATTCTTGTCAAAAGGCCAAGCAAAGGAAGTCATCTTTCAAGAACAAATCTGAATCTTCAGTTGTGGATCCTTATCATCTTCTACATGTTGATCTTTTTGGTCCAGTAAATATAATGTCATTGGGCAGAAAGAAATATGCTCTAGTCATTGTTGATGAGTACACTAGGTACACATGGGTGTACTTCTTAGCAAAGAAGGATGAAACTGCCTCAATTCTAATGGATCATGTAAAACTACTGGACAAAGGATCACAGTACAAAGTGAAAATTCTAAGGAGTGATAATGGTACTGAATTCAGAAATTCTGAAATGGAAGCTTTCTGCAAGGAAAGAGGAGTGAAGCAAGAATTTTCTGCACCTGGAACTCCACAGCAAAATGGTGTAGTTGAAAGAAAGAACAGAACCCTAATTGAAGCTGCCAGAACGATGCTTGATGAAGCAAAATTGCCAACTTATTTCTGGGCAGAAGCTGTTCAAACTGCTTGTTTTAGTCAAAATGCTACACTGATCAACAAGCATGGGAAAACACCATATGAGATGGTGAAGAATAAGAAGCCAAATTTGAAGTATTTTCACATTTTTGGATGTAAGTGCTTTGTGTTGAAAACTCATCCTGAACAGTTGACCAAGTTTGACTTAAAAGCTGATGAAGGAATTTTTGTTGGATACCCACTATCAACTAAAGCATTCAGAGTCTACAATCTAAGAACTAAAGTGATCATGGAATCTATACATGTGTCATTTGATGACAAGAAAATAACTGGAATAGAAGATGAAGAATATCATGATCAACTTCAATTTGATAATGAAGAGTTAAATTCTGGTGATGTAAACTCTGATGAAACAAATCCAACAAACTCTGACGAAGCATACTCTGATCCTCTACTGGTAAACAATGAAGAATTTTCTCTGATAGAACAAAATAGAGAACCAGTTGAGGGGGAGCGTGAAGAAACTTCAGAAACTTCTCAAAGTGATGACTCAAATTCTGAAAGAGGGTCAAATGAAGAATCAAACAGAAACTCTGAGTCAAACTCTGAAAGTTCAAATTCTGAACAGTCCAATTCAGAGGAAGCCTCAGAGAATGCAAATGGTCAAGAAGAAAATCAGGAGAGCATGGATCAAGGGGGAGGATCTAATAATGATAATAGAAGCCAATTACCAACAGCAAGAAGGTGGACACAAGCCCATACATCTGACTTGATAATTGGAGATCCAGAAGCTAGTGTGAGAACTAGAAGTGCTACAAATAATGAATGTCTGTTTCATGCATTCTTATCTCAAACAGAGCCCAAGAAAGTGGAAGAAGCTCTTCAAGATGCTAACTGGATAACATCAATGCAAGAGGAGTTAAATGAATTTGAGAGGAATGAAGTCTGGACACTTGTACCAAGACCAAAGAACAGATCTATTGTTGGTACAAAGTGGGTTTTCAGAAACAAAACAGACAGTGATGGAGTGATTACAAGGAATAAGGCTAGACTTGTGGCAAAAGGCTATTCACAGCAGGAAGGAATTGACTATGATGAAACCTTTGCTCCAGTTACAAGATTGGAGGCAATAAGGATTTTTCTGGCCTATGCTGCACACAAGAAGTTTAAAGTCTTTCAGATGGATGTGAAAAGTGCTTTTCTCAATGGGAAACTTGAAGAAGAAGTGTTTGTTGAACAACCACCAGGGTTTGTAGATCCCAAACATCCAGATTATGTCTACAGGCTTGACAAGGCATTATATGGACTAAAGCAGGCACCTAGAGCATGGTATGAAACTCTAGCTCAATTTCTTTTAGAAAGTGGGTTCACTAGAGGTACAATTGACAAAACCTTGTTCTACTTTAATTCTGGTGATGATTTGCTGTTAGTTCAAATCTATGTGGATGACATAATTTTTGGGTCTACTAATGACAAACTCTGTAAGAAATTTGCCAAGCTTATGCAGTCAAGGTATCAAATGAGCATGATGGGAGAGCTTAGTTATTTTCTAGGCTTACAAGTAAAGCAAACAGATGATGGGATTTTTATCAATCAAGCAAAATATACCAGAAATCTTCTCAAGAAATTTGGTATGCTTGATAGTTCATCTGCTACAACTCCCATGGCAACTGCAACAAAGCTAGACAAAGACACAGGAGCCTCAGTAGATATGACAAACTACAGAGGGATGATAGGGTCTCTTCTTTATCTGACAGCAAGTAGACCTGATATCATGTATGCAACATGTCTTTGTGCGAGATTTCAAGCAGACCCCAGAGAGCCACATCTAACAGATGTGAAAAGAATTTTCAAATATCTCAAAGGAACCATAACCCTTGGTTTGTGGTACCCTAGAGAATCAGAGTTTAAATTAATTGGTTACTCTGATGCAGATTTTGCAGGCTGTAAGATAGACAGGAAAAGCACAAGTGGAAGCTGTCAATTTCTTGGTGACAGATTAGTTTCTTGGTACAGCAAGAAACAGAAATCAATTTCCACATCCACAGCAGAAGCAGAGTATATAGCTGCTGGTAGCTGTTGTGCACAGATTTTATGGATGAAGAATCAATTGCTGGACTATGGATTAAGGTACTCTAAAATACCTATTTACTGTGATAATCAAAGTGCTATTGCTATGACAGGTAATCCAGTACAGCATTCCATGACCAAGCACATCAGCATAAGGTATCATTTTATCAGGGAACATGTGGAAGAAGGAGATATTGAGCTTCATTTTGTATCTACAGACCAACAGCTTGCAGATATCTTCACCAAACCTTTGAGTGAAGCTACCTTTACAAGGCTGGTAAATGAACTTGGAATGATCTCTGGTTTTGACTAGAGATACTGGTTACATTCAAAATCTATACTTGATTGATTTTATGCTCATGGTTCTTTGCATGTGTTAACTGTTATGTGTACCAGTATGTTAAACTCTGATAGTAAACTCTGTTAGTCATAAAGTATCAGTCATACTCTGTCGGTTAAAGTCTAAAGTTAAACTCTGATGTTATACTCTGATTGTGATATTGTCTGAAACATATGGACCGATGAAGAAACCTGTATGAAGCATGATTCTCAGTAAGTAATCATGAATCTTTCTGAATAATATATGATCTAATCTCATAATGTGCAGTAAATTAACACAGCATGATACTATCTCTATATTCATAGCATCTCTTAGTTTATTGATCCTATACACTGAGTCTGTATTAGCTGCTTGCACTTTCTCTCATAAATTAATTGTATTATCTGATGAAAAGTCTAAACTCTGATAATTAGTTGCAAATATTTCACCCTCCAATCAAAAGATGTCAAAAAGTGCACAAATTTCTTTGAGATCATGTTGTGCCTAGGAAGACCCAGGAACTTATTGTATGAAATAAGGGCTAAAATCCTTGATTTTTTGTGACTAGTGTCAACCACTGATTACTGGGAAAAAAAAATATTAAAAAAAAATAATAATAAAAATTCAAAGGGGGTGAAAATAATAAATTTTATAGTACAGAGTTTAGATAAAATCAGATTTTATTTAATAAATGAGAGTTTGGACAACCAGTTTTTACTGATTTATTGTGTGGATTTTATGCACTTTAAGATGCTCTAAATATTTATATTCAGTAAACTCTGCTATTCACACACAATTTTTCACAACTGTGCATTGAGAGAAAAGAGATTATGAATAAAGAAGGAGGATTGATAAACACTGATGGACTGTGTACTCTACACTGAGGTAATTTTATTTTAATCTCTGGTGATTAAAATTAATTATTTGTTTCAGACAGTTAACAATTTTTGAGAAAACATTCTAGAAAATAAAAGAGTATGATTGGTAACGGTTCCAATTTGTATTTAACAGAGGAGAGAGGTTAATTGTCTAGGAAAGTGTAAAAGGCGGTAATTATTGCTGTTTTTACTGCGCATGCGCATTGAAAACTGTCAATTACTACTGTCAGTCATTGCATGTGTGCCACGTGTCCCACTCACACAGTTAACGGAGTAAGACAGTTGTGTATTAATGATTAAAAATTGTTCAGTTTTTAATTTTGAATTTCATATTTAAACAATACACACACATACGTCTAAACCTTTCATATCTTACTCCAATTCACATCTATTGTCACACACACATATTCACAAACACTTTTCTACTTTCAAACTCTTTCAAGCTTTTGCACCTGATTCTTTGTTAATCCTTCATATCTTACTAATGGCGACTACAGCGTTTGTTTCTTCTGGGTTAGAGTTTGTCCCTAACAACTATGCAGCACCACTAAATACTGCCAACGCACCAGAGGCGTTTCATATGATACAAAAATTTCTTGCTCAGTCAGCGATTGGGCGTGCTCTAGTCGAACCAACCGTACTTTCTGGTTCACAAATCAAGGCCTTCTGGGAGACAGGTATGTATGATGATGGTGGTGAATCAGGTAACCCATCAATAATCTTTGAATGTGAAGAAGCAGAGTATGTCATTACTTCTGGTATCATTCGGGCTGCAATGGGGTTTCCTAAGTTTTCTTCCTATACCATTGGAATGGGTGACAATGATTTGTTGCGGATGATGAGAGAGATTGGGTATTCTGGACCCTTGACTAAGATTGGACAATTGAAGCGACCGTTCTTGAGGAAGGAGTGGAGCTTCTTCTTTGATTGCATCACAAGAACGTTCGGAAAGAAATGCACCAACTGGGATGTTATTCCCACGGACAGTCTGCAAATCGGGTATTCTCTGTTATATGATAATCATTTTGATTTTGCACGACTTGTCTTAAATAATTTAGGGGAGAAAATGACAGAGAATAGAGGAGTAGTATACTTTTCTAGATTTTGTCAGATTTTATTCTCTTACTGTGTTGAAGGGGTAGAAATAGTTGGTGAAGATGTTATCTCTTGTTTTAAATTACACAAGAGGATATTCTCTGATCTTATCAACAAAGATGTTAAGAAAGGGGTTGTTGGAGATTTGTTACTGCTTGCATCTGTGCAGCAGTTTGTAAATGATCAAGTTAATCCACCAACACAAGCTCCTTCTCAGCCAGAATCTCAACCAGAACCTCTACAAATAGAGCTTCCTCCATCCACATCTGTCAAACCTAAATCCAGTGGTAGGACTAAGCATGTTGGTACTAAACCTGCAAGGTCTGTTAGACCAGCTACTGCAGTGGTGATGTCCAAGTCTACTGATGAGCCCAAGGGTCATTATAAGAATAGGAGAGCCAATAGATCAAATGCTAATGATGAGGATGATGTTGACAATGAAACTCTTCATAAGAGAAAAAGAAGATTAGTAGCCAATTATCTTTTTGATAATGTGGATGAGTCTACACCAAACACTGAAGCCGTTCAGCATGAAGCTCTAGAAGATTTTGTTGAGGAGCCTGTTGTAAATAATGCTAATGAGGACAGAGTTTTTGTAAACGCTGAAGCTCCTGAAGTTATTGTTCAGGAGGCTACTGAAGATGTTGAAGCAGCTACTGTACCTGACATGGCAAATGCTGGTATAGAGGCTGAAATTTTTGAGCAAGATACTTTATTTGCTGATCTTGCTATGGATAATATTCTTGAAGCACATCCTAGTATCAGTGTTTGTGATACTGAGGATGTGGCAGCTGGTCAACCCACCCAAATTTTAGATGAGTCAATTGCAACTCACACAAAGCTCCTCTCTGTAAATAATCAAATTCCTGAATTGGGTGAGGAGGTTGATCAGGTAGTTGAAGCTGCTGTCGAGAACTTGGTTGAAGCTACAGCAGAAGAAGTTCGAACAGAAGAGGTTGTTGCAGAGTCAGTTCCTGTGGAAATAGAGGTTTTTGTAAATACAAACTCTGAGATAAATGCTGAGGCTACTGCAGACAATGTTCATGAAGAAATTGCAGCGCAGGTAGAAGAAAATGCTAATAATGATGATCACACATCTGTACACTCTGATCATGCAAACTCTGAGGTTGATCCTGCACTTTCAAACTCTGATAGTCATGAGTCAATACCTTTTCTAAGGGATCCTACTACCGAGTCTATCAAGGAAAACCAAAATGCAACTAAAGCTCACTTCAAAGAAATGCATTATGCTGATTGGTCTGGAGCAGACTGCATTTTCTCTACTCAAAGGGCTGTTGATTTTGTACAAAAGTCTGCTGCAGAGATTTCTAATCCTGAGCTGTTAGCTCATTTTAAGGCGACCATTGTTCAAGTCAAGTCATTGCACAATCGCTTTGATGAGACAAACAAAGTTGTTCTTGGGTTGAATAATGATATTGCCCTTAAGGATTTAGCAATGAAGCAAGATAAAGCTAGATTTTCATCTTTGGTCAAGGATCAAGAAGATATCAAGCTGAGGCTAACCAGGGTTGAAAGCAATCAGGCTGAAATATCTACTAAGATTGACTCTATTGCTGCCTCACTTGAGTTGCTGACATCAGTTTTTATTCCTGATGATGTCAAAAAGGGGGAGAAAGTACCTAAAGATAAATGCAAAAGGACTCCAACCTTTAGACTGAGGGATGATTCAAATGATGGTGGAAGCCGAGGAACAGAGAAAAGGTCAAAGTCTTCTCAAGAGCAAGGGAGACTTCGGTCAAACTCTGCTAGACAGACATACTCTGATAGAAAGCATTCTGGTGGTCAATCTTCTTCAAGACTTAAGAGTCTAGTGATTTCATCAAATCCAACTACTGATGAAGAGATTGCTGCCAAGCTTTTCATGGAAGAACATGGTGGTGAAGCCACAATGGAAGATTTGGATGCTGAGATGAAGCTTCTTGCTGAAGAACACCAGAAAAAGATTGAAGCTGGTACTTATAAGAAGAAATCTGTAAAGGCTCCTAGATTAAAGGAAAAAGGAATTATCATCAAGGAAAATACTCAACAGAGTATACAATACACAAGGAGGCCTACAGTAAATGTTTCTGGAAAAGGAAAAGGTATACTGGTAGAAGAAGGGCAGTTACCAAAGAAGAATTATTCAACCTCTGACGTTGCTCAAGTTGAATCAAGGATAAATAAATCAACCTCTGACGTTGCTCATGTTGATATTTCTACTAAAGTTGTGACAACCTCTAACAAGGCTCAAGTTGTACAAACCCAGCTAGCTCCACAACTCCAAGGTTTCTTAAGACCTGTACTTTCTGAAACTTTGACGCTAGAAGCTGTGGACTTTTCACAAACCAGAACAGTACTTGGAAAAGAATCTTATGATAAGTCTGGTTTGGGTTCACACAGGGAGAAAAGAATAAATAATAGACTTTTTGATCATTCATCACTGGCAGAACCTGGTGTTGGGGTATCTCAAGAGAGCCTTGATAAACTAGAGTCTGTTCAGATGGTTTATCATAGAGGGTTGAAGAAAGAGGTGCTGTTATATTTTATGTCTGATGGAAGAGTATACATAATAGGAGAAGCTGATGTTCAATTGAAACTATGGGAAGAGCTTGAGTATGTTCTATATCTTCTCAAAATCAAAAATAGAAGTACTCATGATGCTGCTCTAGTTCTAAAAGACAGAATGATGAAGTCCAAAGTTCTTCTTGGAGGAGGTGTTTCCAGTGCATATATTCCTAAGTACAGAGATGCTTATGGAAAGATTGTTGAAATGAAGAGAAACAGTGTCAAGTTCAATACTGCACTGGGTATAAAGGTTTTAGAATTCAACCTAGAGTCAGACAAATCATACTTTATCCGGCTAGGGAATGAAATGAGGAAGAACATCATTTATTCTCTGAGAGCTGCCATCTACCAGACTGGAGAAAGTGATCCAGAGCTTAAGGAGTTGAAGGAAATTATGGTGGATGAGCTAGCAAAAGCAGAAAGGAGGCTACTTATCGATTATCTCAGGACAGTACCTGATATTGAAGAGATTAAGTAAAGTCTGACTGTAAGTTTTTAAAGTTTTCTGTTCTAAGTTAAAGTTAAACTCTGTTATATTTTAAACACTGCATTTGTTATATGTTTTGACATCATCAATTATCTATTTAACTTGTACATCTTCATTATGCACAAGTTGGGGGAGATTGTTAGATATAATTGCTGACGTTTGTTCATCAGTGTTTAAGTACCAGGTACTCATCAGAGTTTACTGGAAGCCAGTCAGAGTTTGTTAAAGTCTGACGGGGTGAGAGTTTGCCTTAGTTGTCGGTGCTAATATAAAGATTCTAGAAGCAATATATCTTGAAGATGGAAAGAAGCAAGATATATTGAGACAGTTAAGGAAACGGAACAGAAGACAGAAGCAATCCTAATTTGATATGATTTGTATAGCTAATTTATAGGAATATCAATTAGAGATTGATTATGTAACTGTGTATTATATAAACACAGATAGGTTAACCCTAAAAGGGATGCGAATGCAATATACATTATTCTTGTAACCTTGCAGCTCTCTGTGATATTTTACATCACAAAGAGAAGAGTTATTTATATAATTCAGTTGTTGATTCATAAACAGTGTTCTCAATTGTTATTATCATATTTATATTGATTATATATTGTGTAATTTGGCCTAACAAATGATAATTTTTTTGCAATCGGACTCATCCCATTTTATATATCAATAACACTAGATGAGCAAAGATTGTGAATGTTTGGCGGCTCCGTAACATAATAAGAAGGCTGATCAGATAATACACTTGCAGATTGTCTACGAAAAGAAAGTATATCATCTTTCCTCTGGACAAGCTCCTGATTGTGCACCAATTCACCTTCTGAAGATTTATCCTAAACCCCCTGCATAGAAGCTGTAGACTGAATGTTCACATCACAACCAGGAACTTGTTTTGCTTCCTTTCTGAAATTTGTAGAAGGTTAAATTATAAACCTTTCTGATTGAGAACTACCTTTTCTTTGGCGCTCTGAATCTCTATATTCATATTGGGTCTTCCTGATACCCGGAGCCAGGGCCGACCCAAGAAATTTGGGTGCCCTAGGCGAAGTTAGAAAATGGTGCCCTTTATATATCTATGTTCAACTTTTAAAAGGTATTAGTTGTAAGTGTTTTTTCTCAATAGTAATCATAACATTGCTCATGAGTAGTAATCAGTAGAAACAATAGAGATAAAATATAAATATGAACTTAGAGTAAAAAAGATAACAACATATAAAAATTGCAAACTTCAGTTGATCATCACTAATCACAAAAGTGGGCACAATAATGGATATTGGATCTTACTCCAATAAAAACCCCTTTTAGACTAGAAACTAGAAATTAAATAAAAAAATTCTTAAACCGCGTTGAAATATATCACATATGGTATGCAAATTGATCGTTGGGAGATGGAGAAAAATACAGTGAAGTCAGATTTCAAAAAAAGCTCATCGAATGACGGGAAAAAACAAATTAAAAACGGAAGAAATTAGGTAAGATTGTGTATGAGATGGTGTTTTTTGGTTGTGTATGGTGCCTCTGGTGACCATTAGATTAGATTGATCTAATGGATTGAATTAGTTTCTAGTTTTTATTTTAAGTTTGGTTTCTATTTGATCACCACTTGTCAGCTGGTATCTTTCTTGACAACCAAATAAACTATACACTAATATACTAGATAGGCTACAACCAAATGTGACTTGCCAGCTGGTATCTTTCTTGACAACCAAATAAACTATACACTAATATACTAGATAGGCTACAACCAAATGTGACTAGCTAACTCCGGTAACCAACTTCATGTACTGTACCTCTAACAAGTGTCACCAGCAACATGTCGCTTTAAATCAAGTTGTAGAATTTCTCTTTTCTCATATTAACAACAAATTCAAAGAAACTAATGAGCAACTCAAAAAACATGAGATATTCTTGTCCTCTAACATCGTCAACATCAAGTCAAGACACTAAGAACCTTTTCAAACTTGTTAAGAGTTTAAATTCTGTCAACATCGAGTCAAGACACTAAAAACCTTTTCAAACTTGTTAAGAGTTTAAATCCTTTTATATCTCAACTATTACAATTTGTAATTACAACTCTTCAACTTTTTTTGAAGTCGTACAAAAATAGAAGTCCTGAATCAAACGAGAGTCATTTGTTCTACACGATTTTTATCCGGCATACAATCTAAAATAAGAATAAAGTATCTTGCTTATAAAATTTTCTTTATGATCTCACTTGCTATTTTTTCTTATGTATTTATAATTTTTTTTAGTTATACTATATATGATATGCATAAAAAATTTGGTGCTCCTCATGGGTGTGGTGTCATAAGCATTCACCTTGGTCGCCTAGGACCGGCCATGCCCTGAGCTCGAAGCCATGGACCATAATCGTGGTATGATTGCCTTCTTTATTTTTACAACCGTCTTCATCATGCCCAATACGACCGCATTCATAACAGAAGTTCGAAAGCCTCTCATACTTAACTCAACCCACAGATCAGATAAACCTTCTCTTTTCAAAATAAACCCCGGCACCAAAGGTTGTCTTATATCTAACAACACTCTAAATCTCAGAAAACTTGTATTAAGCTGTACACCATCACCTATACAATCAGTTTCAACCAAACGGCCAATTTTAGTAGCCAACTCCTCTGCAACAACTTTGTTCATTCTTCCCAAAGGTAACCCATGCGCTTGTACCCAGAAATAGAAAGAGGAAAAATCAAATTCCGCCAGAGATAAATCAGGATTCCAAAGGACAAGAGCAAGAAGATGAAGATTTCCCATGACTGACCGAGGACTCTCTCCTAATATTTTATCTCTATCCTCTTTAGTTGTGAAACAGAACAAAAAGAGATTTTGGTCCCAAGGGTTTATAACAAAAGGAAATTTTATTTTCCAGGCCTCTTTGATAGTATTCATCACTCCTTGCTTATTTACAGTGCGATTATCGGACCAAACCTTTCCGATTAAACATAAGTCCGGAGATTGTGGGTTTTGATTTTGGTGGAATTCCATGAAAAATATACTTGAGATATATAATTAATTAACAAAGTAAAAGAACAGTATATTAATTAAACTCACCTTGATTAGCAGGAAGGCACACGGTGAGAGAAGCTCTAATAGGTAGACAGAAAACACCGACTATGCGGAGAGGTAAGCTATAGACATTTCTACTTGAATAATTCAATTACATAAATTATAATTAAAGAGACTAGCTAGAGTTACCAATTATCGTATATTTTAAATGTGAATGCATAGAATCTACTTTCTTAAATATTTACCCAACGTCGATTATATTGTGACATCTAATAATATTTGAGAATGATTCAATTTGATACCATCATCATGCAGTAATTAAAATACACCCGCAACCATCTAACAACGGTTAATTAAATTTTACAAAATGCAATTAAATAATTAAAAATACTGTTGAATATTTTAAGTGTTACAGAAATATATAAGTTATAGTTGAGGCCAACCAAGTGCAATTACATCTAAAGAAAATGAGCCAAGAGATTATTTACTGCAGCAATGGCACAAACAGAACTTGAAAAGGATTTATAGTTATAGAGCGCATAATTTTTCAAACCCAAGGTAATTTTGTATATCTCAGACATGCTAAAAAATGAACTTGAGACTAAGCAATAAGCAAAGAGGTGGTCGGTCAAATACTTGGACATATTGGGAATTCTCATATATCAAGCACTCTACATCAATAGAACCTACACACTTGCAACTTCATTTCTTTTTCTTTATATGGTGACGTGAAAATTTATCAAGGACCAAAATTATGCCACTGGCAAACAAAAGACTAGATAATTGTACCCCCGACAAATATTAGCTACTGGGTAACAATCAAAACGGGCCCTCGTTGGAAACAAATAATTTTCTTAACCGGGCACCAAAGTTGTGGGATTTATAGGTAGCACTAGCCTCCCTGCTACTACACTCTATCATCTGCGTTGGCATCTTCTTCTGCATTGATATCTTCTGCCCGAATGCCCAACTTCACAATGTCTTCAACAAGAATTTTGCCATCTGCATTAACATGGATGAATAAATTCATGAACACAAAGAACCAAAATGATTTTTTACTTTACAAGGAGTTTAATAAACACTAATAGACAAAGCAATACATCAATCTTTTCAACAGCGCATTTATCAGTCAATACCTTCAATAACGTTCAACAAGTTGAAGAATCTGAATAATGTATGTTATTTCTTGGTGCAAGACATTAATAATTACTACCAAGAAAATGATTTGCGAAGAAGGAAAAACACAAAATTAATTTTTTGGTTATTCACAGGTGGCAAGCATTGCAGAACAGTTTCCTTACTCCTAAACTGAGGTTGAAGCAAAAATTAATTCATCTATAACCACTTGGTCACTTTTAGCACCTTAAACTACACAGCTCACATCGACAACAGTGGTTTTTTCACTGAAATATGCATTTTAGTGATGTTGCTGCTAATTGCTAAAGCATTAGAAGACTAAAGAAACAATCCTGTTTTCCGACTATCTGCCATTCATTACCATCTCGCACAGCTAGTCTGCTAACAATTCTGTATACTCTAAATTTCCAGCAACAATTTTCTTAGAACTTCCAGAAAAACTGCCAATGGAATCTTCAAGTGTACGGAGTACATCAACTTGAGAACTTATTTAAAAATCTACTTGTCTCAGCACACAATCACATCTACCAGAAACACAACTCCCACTCTACCTTCAAATTCAAATCTAACGTGGATACTAAATTCTGATATATGATCCCTTAATTTTCCTGTCCATTTTAATTAGCTTGCCTGAACAGCCAGCTTAATTGGTCCAAAGAGTGCACTTTAACAGATATATCACATTGACGTCACAATCATAGCCAACATATAAGATGCTAAAAAAACTTGTAGGAAGAACCTTTATAGTGCAAAAGATGATATACATGTATTTATAAGACAGGACAGACTTTGATATATCTGCAAATTGTGTAATCAAAATTGTTAAAGCTGTACTGACCCTTATCTTTTGAAAGGTTGCTGATAAGTTCTTGAATCCCCTCTCTGCCCAGAGTATCCTTCAAGTATTGAGCTGCATCTGCCACCTCCTCTTGAGTAACTTTACCATCATAATCTCTGAAGTAAAACAGTGTCAAATATTTTAAAGATAACATTAGACAACTCTACTAAACCTCAATTAAATCTGACAAATATATATCTAATTTAGAAACTATAGAGTAACATTTTTTATATTTGCAAGAGTGGATTATGCTAATACTACCTGTTCAAGCTTTTATAGGTACTAAATAATGGGATTCTGATGGTTAAAGTTTAGGATGACATGTAATAAGAATGATTACAAGTTTCACATCCACTGGAAACATGACACCTTAAGACAGTTATTACACCTTGAGCCCTTAATGCAACTTTAAACGTCTGAAAACTCACTTTAAGAGGTCTAAAGCAAGCAAGTCTTCTATAGTTGTACTTCATCAACTATTCACGTACACACAACACTTGTCTCCTTGTTTCACAGAAAATATTTAGTTTCAACTTTTATGAAAAGTAATTCAATATTGTAAGACAATGCAAATTCATTTAAATATAGTAGATTTAGTTACTACTTTGTGAAGTATCTATGTCAGGGCTGAAAAAATGTATTGACTGGTTCCCTCTTCAATAGAAGCTAGGCATCATGAGTTTGTCATTAATGTTGCTAGTAAGTTCAGTTCTTGCCGTCTTGTCATGAAACATTAAGCTTTATAATTGTCAAATTGACAGAGCATTTAATAAATTTCCTCTTTAATTGTGCCTCATTTTTTAAACCACCAGCGAAACAAATTAGACAGATAGCTGATAAACATTACAAAATATACCATCTCATTAAATTATTAAAAAAAAAATGGATGTGCAACATAGATATATTCTATTTACCTATCAAGAAATCGCCAACGATCGCCAATTTTCGCATCCACGTCATCAATTTCTTTTTCAAGGTTTTGGAGCATGGCATCAACCTGAAGTGTGACAAAAAATAATTGTGAAGGATATCACGACAAGAGTACATATAGCAAAAGAAATTCGAGTACATCTTCAATTCACTTATACTTTGGCGAAGTCAGTAAAATTGCACACTAACCCTATCAATTAGTACTGATGAAACCTCATCACCAGCATTTACTTCAGCATCTTGCTCATTTTCCTCGTAGGCAGCTCTATATGCCTTCATGGCTTCCTTCTCACCATCCACACCCTCTTTGTCCTTCACGCTATTGTAAAGATCTATCTGAAATAGAAAACAGAAAGTCCATCATGAGCAAAAATCTTGGACGCTCTTAATATTATAATATCCACATATTAAATTATCTAAGATTCCTAGATGTAAGATCTTAGATCTCCAAATATACCCTGCAGTGGCAGAAAATACAAGTACCGCACTTAATGACAAACGATTTATTGTGATTGGAATTAGGAACCGAAAGCCTGGAAGGCAGAGTTCCAGAACCTGATGGCTCATTTGCTGCCAGCATATAGAAAGATTGGCATGCAATTCTATCAAACTATCAGCGATACAATTATTAAACATCGGCATAATGCATGACTGACACTGAAAGTATACAGAAGTTCTCTAAGCACAAACACAACTGTCATACTGGAAAGAAATATAAATAACAAAGTGTAACATGACATGAAAGAAACATTGGACATGAGCAAACTGTTTGTTCACTTCTCATTCACAGTATAACATTTCACAAAACTAATGATAAATAAACTTGTAAATTAGAATAAATTCTTTCAAACAGTACTCCATCTTGCAGAAAAATGACTCCGTATGTTTGTAAATTAGAGATACCTCTTTATTGACAAGCCTCAAAAACTCCTCACGCTCTGTACTCACAGACTGCACAACACAGCACAAAAATATTAGCATTTGATGCAGCAAAAAAGTAATGACATCAGTGCAAACGAAATTTCATGCAAGTGATGCTTACCGATGCAGAAGCTAAAACAGCAAGTGCACGACTAAGTTCACAAAGCTGCTCCTGTTTGTCCACAGCTCTTGCTCTAGCTTGTTCTTGTGCTTCCTTTGCAGTTGGAATGGTCATCTCTTTTAGAGCCAGATCCTCTTGAGTAGCATCAGATTGCTTCTTTTTCGATATCTCTTTTTCCTCTTTCTCTTCCTCTTCCTATGGAAACATGATTATAAACTGGTTGAGCAGGATTAACCAGTATTGTAAGAGCATGGTGAAAAACTATTGCAGGTGAATAATCATGTGCTTATGTATTTGTTGGTTTCATTCTCTTACTTCTCTGGCCTCCTTTGAATTATGTTGTCCATTTTACTTTTAATACACACACACGCACATGAAGTCATTCATGTATTCTGCTACCTCTGCAAAACCTTAGAAGTTAATGGACAGCAACCTCTGGCAATATTATTTCCTCAAGGCCGGAACCTTTTAGGTTCGCGTCTTTTAAGAGTAAAACTAAAGACGTTTGTTATGAAAATCGAGATTTCACCAATTGCATTATTTTTTTTCTTCCATTTTTCCCTGAATAAAACAAAGCCATTACCATGCCAGCCTTTGTGTGCACTTGCAACAAAGTGTGGTGGCATTCAACTGTCAGGGGTGAGTGATTAACTAACTACAGTATGGGACACTACAGTATGACCATGCTGTAACTTCAAATACTCACTGAACCTGGAGACCTATTTAAGCCCCCAACAAGATAAAAATAAACCTTAATAAGTTCCTCTTGCATTTCCAGAAACTCGAGTTTTCTCCGCCTTTCGGAAACAGAATCTTCAGATGGTAGGGATGTGATGCCGACAGTATCTACTACTTCATCCGGAAGAGAAGAGAGTGTAGCTAGAACAGCTTCTTCAGGCTTTAACTTTCCAGTCACTGTGAAGGCTCTGCAAATGAAATAGAATGATATATACAAAAAATAATCAGGAAAAAAGTCAAAGATCATATGTAAATCCAAAAACTGGTGAGCTCAGAACATAGATGACAAACACAAATGAGTCGATGAATGTTAAATAAATATACCTGGAGAGGATGAGAAGTGAAGATGGGACGGAATGATTAAGTGATAAATCCAACCAGTCACGAAGCTGCACAATAAAAGCTATTTTCAGAGAAACTTAAAAGTCCAAATTTCTTGTTGTACAGAACTTCTACTCCTTAAAAACGATGCGAAAGAGAATCTACAATGCGAATCAAGGCCATTTTAGCTGCATCTGTTCGAGTTTCAAGTATGCAGTTTAAAAAAATTTGTCACCATGGACATAACTTAGGGTCAGATTTAATTGTTAACTCCCTGCACATTCTACTGTTTTAGGGATCTGCGAAGAGGGTTTGGATATTAAGCATACACATTAAATTGAAAGATGTATGTTCTAAATCTTTTTTTAAACTTCAGTCTTCATACAACACATCCCTTATGTTTCCCTCTGAAAATAGTATTCTGCTGAAACTAATATTCCCTTGTAGGTATTTTGAAGGCTTATCAGTTTTATATTAAAAAGTGTCAACACTTCAATGACTACTTTATGCATTGAGTTTTCTGCAAGTTCGGTGCAACAAGCAAGTAATAGAGTAACAGAGCAAATGATTAAAACATAACCACAGCAAAAAAGAAGTAACCATAAACATTTACTTTGCCCAATATTTTAATTATATAACAGATCCATGAACCAGGAAGCAGAACACGACAACAATTTATAAATGTCAATTTGACAGGGATGCATAACTTCTTTTTTTTAATTGGTACCAGGCATCGCTTCATTCGACAGACAGCCTTGGCTGCTAAGTCTGGACCTTGCAACTAGACAGCCCTAATTAAATGGTTCTGAATGCTGATTGTTCTGATATGTAATATTTAACAATAAATTAGCAGTGCAGCATCGGTGAATGTAGAACAGATGAAGATTGCATGTATATTTCTCAAAGTGACAACTGGGAAAATTCAAGCTAAGCTCTATAGTTTTTCTTCTTTTCTAAAGGTTGGTCAACTGAAGAAAAGTGAAGAATAAAAAAATTGCTCAAAAACCTGTTGACGCATTTCTTCCACTGAATGAAATCCAAGCATGCCTCGTTCACGACAATCTTCACGAAGTTCATCTTCCGAAAGAGACTCCACGCCCTCGGCTTGGATTAATTTATCATCCTTTTTAATCCTAAATGCAGAATATATACTCGATAACAGTGAGATATATGCACAATTATAATGCTTGCATAAATATCCAAAGAAACAAACCCCAAAAAACATTTGCGATAAAGCTTAACAAAAAAATGATCAGAACTTTTAATATGTAAAAATTAATGGTTTCTAGGATCGACCAGTTCCTTTAACAAAGGATAGTCTTGACAAACAGGTGTAATTTATATATTTTTATATTTTTCCTTCGTTGTCTTAATCCTACACTTGTTTATATCTTTTTCATAAACAAGCGTTTAGTCTTACCTTTACATATTGATTTGTTAAAGCAAGACAACTTGTAACCGAGTGACAACCTTGGATATGATTTAACAAGTGTATGGGCAAACTTTGAAATAAGTTTACCTCCACAACTTTTCAAATTTAAGCACATCTTTTTGTGTTAAACATTTTACTACATATATTAAAAGGATAAAATAAAGGTCATACTTTTGTTTTAGAATAATGTCATGGACTAGGGTTCTTTAACAAAACCCAGGAGACTGGGATCACTGATAAGTTAGATATAAGATCAGACATATTTTAGAGGATTACATTTAACACCCTAAAACCACAACCCGACACATACTGTACTATTTAAGTACCCACCAAAGCCAGACCAAAAGATTTTAGAGATATGTAGCAATTTTAGTATACATTAGTTGGTTTGTGCTTAGAAAGGCCTAAAATGTACTCATTCTAATCAATGTGGGATGTTACATCAGAAGCATAATTCAAGGAAAACTTGTATAAATAACATTAACTCCTAACTTTTGCAAGGACTTTAAAAGGTCAACATACGGTTTCTATACTTCAACAGAAGGGTTAAGAAACTTCGTAAGTTGTCCCAATGTTCAACTTTTACTTTAATTAATATACAATATGCAAGCTAACTCACTGAGAGTTAAAATTAGAGCCTGCTACGTTAAAGAGAGATCCATATGAAGAGGAGCTAGATAACTAATTAGGTAACCAGTAACTACATTCAATTTATTAGCCTTATAATAGCAAAGGCCACAAAAATAATAATGTGTTCCTCCATATAAACAATGAAAAAGATAGTTGGAAAGTACTCTAAGAGAGTTCACCTTTTAAGTTTAAGAATACCAACATTTTAAAACAGCTCAATAAATGATCAGGACAACCTTAAGCTCATGCAACTAATATAGCTTTAAGTCACAAACTGTAGAACTATTTACTTCCAGCAATGCAGAGCCAAGCTACAACAGTCAATTTAACTTTCACCATATAGCATTTCATCGAGTCAATGAGTTCATATAAAAACGGATTTGACTTACGATTTCAATCTTTTACGTAGCATAAAACGCAAATATGAATCTGTTCCATACGGAGTGATTCCCATATACTTGCACATATTAACCAATCGAGGCCTGTTAAACAGAACAAAGGGCAACAGCGATCATTCATCAAGCAAAAAAAGAACGTGAATATTATATTGAATTGACTGATCTAAATTATTAAATATTTGCTACATGTCCTACCTGCTAATATTGTCCAACGTAAGCTCATCATTAAACAATTTAGCGAAGCCCAAAATTTCCTCATTGGAGACAAGTGCACCAGTTCTAACCTGCAGGAGAATAACAAGTGATCAGTAAAAAATACAGAACTAAGATTTGAAGCTTATATGGGATGACACTTTGACTGCAAAGTGACCTTGTTAACAAAATCATCAAGATCTTCAGCCGTTTGTTTGACATCACCACTCCGCGAATTCTGAACTTCCTTCGCCATTTCTCTGGCTGTGTCCTGAAGAAATTTTGCATATTCTATTCGTGCCTTTAGTTTCCTTTTCATTGCTTCCTGCAAAAATAGAATTATGGTTGGTCAACAATAATGGTCATTAAGGAGACTAACTATTGATTTGGTAGAATGATAGTCAATAAGGGAAGCCAAGTTTTTTACAAGTGTTCTAGTGACTGGTATTTGTAGAACTGACCAAAGTTGGCACATGCAAATGATAATTATTCATTAGAAATGGTTTTACAATATCTACAACAAAAAAAGTATAAAGCAAAACAAGATGGCGAAAAAGAGAGAGAGAGAACCTGTTCTTTCATCTTGTCTTGAAAAGTTGATGGTAACATATTGGGAAATAATTTAAGGAATACTGGCAACAGAAATTCCATAAAGGGAACAACAATGAAGATAGCAACAGGGACAAGCCTGAAAATATCAGCTGTGGTTCGTGTAAGTTGCTGCCTCTCCCTCCTAGATAAACTCTTTCCACGAGCAAGCTTTACTAGCAACCGAGAACTAATCCTCACATCCGCACCCAGAAGCTTAATGCCTAACCAGTAATGTTGCAGTGTTGATACAAATTCGTTTTTCCAGTGAACAAGTTTCTTTGCCCAGTCTTCCCTGTAGAACAAAAAGATATTACAAATACGAATTGTCAAAGGTTCTTCAAATTCAAGACTAACATTCAACTATGAAACTTACTAACCTGTTCATGGACGCCACAGCTCTCAATGCTGGACCAATGCCTAGGATAGCAGTCCACACTTTACGCAAAACTGTAATTGCAACATTATGAGATTCTTGCAGACGTTTGGCTTTTGCTTTAGCTTTGGCAGTACTCAACCCTTCAACAGCTTGGTCACAGTCTTCCGCGGATGCTTCTTTTCTCTTCTTAGCAACCAATTCTTCATTACGCTCGTCATCACCATCCAAGTTAGGTTGACCAGCCGTAGCTGTAGAAGCATACCGAACAAATTGTGAAGTTTGCCTTGGACCCATGATGAAACCAAAGTCTTGCTTTCCATTTCCATTTCCGTAACAACTAGTCCTAAATGATCCTAGTGCAGAAGTTTTGAACAAATCCCCATTTACAAAGAGTGCAACATCATCATTTTTCTTGCTATCCTTCTCTTGAGAAGGAATATGACTAAAAGTGCTAAAAGCGCGAGATTCCAAAAGCTGGTCAGTATAGTGGCCCTGAGCCACATTCCGTACACCAAGAAAACACCGAGCGGAGACACTGAAATGATCGGAAATAACCTTTCTCCTCCTCAAAAGTGCTCCAGAAGCCATTAGCCCCAAAAACAAGTAGTCTCAATAGGAGCACAATAACATCTCAAGCACCTAAACCAATCACGCTAAACACGAAACAACACAAATCCCCCAATCAATTAATTTACAAAAGCCTTAAATAATCGAACCAAAGAGCTGTTTCTTTAGTGGCATTGCCTAAATATCTAATTAGCAAGAAAGAAATACGAAAATGAACACATCGAATCTCATTTTGGGCAAATATAACATGTTACAGCCTCAGAAGAACAGAGGTCAATTATATTTACAAAAAAACACATATATGTTGCAATAAGAAATAATGTAGAAATTAAATAAGAAGAAGCCCTAAATCAAGTGGAGAGATAAACCCTAATTTACTACTTACAGCTAAACCCATCACAAACATTATAACACACACACATATATGGGAATTAAAATAAACACACAGAAATAGATATACACACAGAGGCGTTTGTAACTTACAATTAATCGATCAACGCAAGGGGTTTTAGCTTTCTCTCCCCTCTGTGTAAATGAGAGGGTGTTTATATATAGCTCTGTAATGAAACGGCCCCAAATCTTTTTGTGCAAGAAAACATATTCCATTTTTTTTGTTTCTTTACTTTTATTTTTGTTGTTCTTACGTAATTATTAGCCAATTATAATCTATTATATAATTCTATTCTATTATAACTATAACAACAAGAGTAATTACGAGTACTAATAAGAAAACCATAATTTTAATCAAATTATATAAATAATATATTAAAATAGAAACCAATATTTATATTTTAACATAAAAAAATTGTTTTTAATATTATGATATACTCTCTATGTCCCTCTTATTTCTTTACACTTTCCTTTTTGATACGTACAGTATTTCTCACTTCTTTACATACCAAAAATAGTAACATTTTATAATATAAAATCCAATCACATTCACTACTTTCCTCCACTATATTTACTTTTTACCTACTTTATACATTAAATATTGATTGGTCCCATCACCTTACTCATTTTTCTTACTTTTCCCTATAAATTTACAATTTTTTTAACCTCCGTGTCGTTCCCTTAATGTAAAGAATTGAGGGGGACGGAGGGAATAAATAATTTTATATTTCATCATATTTTATAAGTTGTGTGTAATACAATTACTTGGTATTTCTGTCAAAAAAAACATTACTTAGTATTTCAATATTTTCAACTATCAGGGCTCCAGCCAGTCCTAAGCCAGCTATCAGGACTTCATGCTCAGCTTCATTGTTTGTCGTTGGGAAGTCCAGCTTTAGTGCATACTCTATGAGAAATCCATCAAGACTTTGTAGCACCAAACCTGCTCCACTTGATTTTGTTTTTGATGCTCCATCAAAATAGAGTACCCAACATTATTTGGACACCATGTCCTCATCTTTCTTGTCTTCCATCTTTCTTGTCTTCCATTACTACTTCCTGCCCCCTGACTTCCTGGACGTCAATGGTGCATTCAATCATGAAGTCAGCGAGTGCCTGAGCTTTTATTGCCGTTCGAGGCTTATACTTGATATCAAACTCTCCCAACTCTATAGCCCAGTTGATCAATCTTCCGCTAACTTGAGGACTGTGCAAGATGTTTCTTAGAGGTTGATTAGTCAAGACCTCTATCTTGTGTGCCCGGAAGTATGGACGTAGCTTCCTTGAGGCCATGATCAGGGCTAAATCAAACTTCTCTATCGTAGAGTAGTTTATTTTCGCTCCATGTAGAATCTTACTCACGTAATAGATGGGCTTCTGAATTTTCAATTCTTCATTTACCAAAACAGCTCCAAGGGCAGTGTTAGAAACTGCCAGGTATAGGTAGAGAGTATCTCCTGGTTTTGGTTTTGCCAACAATGGTGCCTCAGCCATGTACTTCTTCAAGGCCTCAAAGGCCTCCTGGCTTTCTGTTGTCCACTCAAAATTTTACACGTTCTTGAGTGCTTTGAAGAATGGAAAGCACTTATCTCCTGACTTGGAGATAAATCTCCCCAATGCTGCCACTCTTCCTGTTAACTTCTGAACATCCTTGACAGACCGTGGTGGTTCCATGTCTAGAATTGCTTTGATTTTGTCGGGGTTAGCCTCGATTCCTCTCTTGGAAACCATCAGGCCTAAAAACTTTCCTGAACCTACGCCAAAGCACACTTAGCTGGATTCAACGTCATTTTATGGTGCCTCGGCACTTCAAAAGCTTCCCTTAGATGGTTTATATGATCAGCCTTATCGAGGCTTTTAACCAACATGTCATCCACATAGACCTCCATGGTCTTTCCAATTAGGTGTTCAAAGATTTTGTTCACCAACCTTTGGTAAGTTGCTCCTGCATTCTTAAGTCCAAATGCTATAACCAGATAACAGTAAACACCAAAGTAGTGATGAATGATACCTTGGAGATGTCATCTTTATGCATTTTGATTTGGTTGTATCCACTGAAGCCATCCATGAAACTTAGCATCTCGTGCCCAGCCGTGGCATCTATCAGAGTATCAATTCTTAGCAAGGGGAAACAATCCTTTGGACATGCGTCATTCAAGTCTGTGAAGTCCACACACATCCTCCATTTTCCGTTGGCCTTTTTGACCATCACTGGGTTAGCCAACCATTCTGGGAATTGAATTTCTTCAATAAAACCGGCTTCCAAAAGCTTATCTACTTCTTGCTTGATGGCCTCTTGCCTTTCCAGAGCAAAATTTCTCTTCTTCTGTTTCACAGTCTTCCTTTCGGGATCTACATTCAATTTGTGTGTTATCAACTGGGGATTAATCCCTGGCATATCGGCCGCTGTCCAAGAAAAAACATCATTGTTTTCTTGAAGAAAGGATATGATTTTGCTTTTCAATGGCTCAGGTAACAATGCTCCAACGTAAGTAACCTTCTACGGTTCACCAGGAACTAAGGGAATTGGGATTAAATCCTCAGCTAGTTTCCCTCTTCTATCTTCATTATCTCTAGCATCCATGTCTTCAACGGGGAGAACCTGCCCCCGATTCCATCAGGCCTTAAAGCGGCTACATAACAACTTCTAGCCATCTTTTGGTCTCCCCGTTCTTCACCAATCCCATTTCTTGTTGGGAACTTGATTTTCAGATGATAAGATGAGGCAACAGCCTTGAACGCATGAAGACCCGTCCTTCCTAGGATCGCATTGTATGTTGAGGTTGCCTTTATAACTATGAAGTTCAACATTTAAGTAGACATTTTCGAACCTTGCCCCATTGTCATAGGGAGTTGAATTGTGCCTTCTACCTTTGATTTCACTCCATTGAACCCATAGATGGGCATATTCGAGGGTGTCAATTGAGAGTCAGTATAGCCCATCTTAATAAAAGCGTCATGGAACAAGATGTCCACTGAAGCTCCATTGTCAACCAAAACTCTCTTTGTTTCAGAATTGCCTATCACAGGTACGATGACTAAGGGATCATCGTGGGGAAACTTCACTCATTCCATGTCAGAATCATCAAAACCTATTGTTATTTCTGTTCTGGCACGCTTTGGTGCTTCTCCAACCACAGTCATTACCTCTCGGGCATAGGCTTTCCTTGAGTTTCGGGAGGACCCAGCAGCAGTCGGTCCTCCAAATATCATGTTGATGACAGGCCCTCGGGGTTTAGGATTACGATCTTGATCGTGGTCCCTTTTGTCGTAATCTTTACTTTCGTAGTTTCCTCTCTGACTTTCTTGATTTCCATCCTTAGTGAACTTGTTGAGTTTTCCCCTTCGAATCAAAAACTCGATCTCATCTTTCAGTTGTTTACAATCATCCGTGTCATGACCAACTTCTTTGTGGAATCGACAGAATTGGTTTTGATTCCTTTTAGACATGTCAGTCCTCAGTGGCTTCGGCCATCGGAAATCCTCTTCCTTTGCTATTTCCATCAGAATTTGGCTCCCGGGAGGGTTTAATCTTGCATACTCCGTGAACCTTGGTCCAAAATTGTTCCTCTTAGGTGGGGAATCAGAATCCTTTGATGTTCTAGGAAACGTTTCCTTAACATCGTATTCCTGGGTCTCCTTTATTTTCTTTGGATTCCCACTACCACCAGTAGTGGGTTCATATTTTCTCATGATTTCTTCAGCCTTGATGTACTTTCCGGCTCTATCTTGGAGCTTCAACATGCTCTCGGGTGAATGCTTTGCCAAAGATCTCTTGAAGTGATCATCAGTGGTTCCTTGTTGCAGGGCTATCATAGCTACTTTGTCCTCTAAATCCGGGACTTTCAGAGCCTCCCGGGTGAATCGGTTTATATAATCCCTTAAAACTTCATTCTTTCCTTGTTGGATTCCCCTGAGTGATGCAGAACTCTTCTCATGCACCCTTCCACTAACAAACTGGTTGATAAATGCCTTACTCAGCTCTTTAAAGGATCCAATAGAATTGGGAGGTAAACGGTTGTACCAACGTTGAGCCATGCCCGCTAGGGTTTGTGGAAACGCTCTGCACTTAACCGCATCATTGGTTATCTGCAACAGTAGTGCATTAGAGAACGTTCTTACATGATTCGCGGGATCTCCCGTTCCATCATAAGCTTTGATCGTTGGCATCTTGAATTTTCTGGATATGTTAGCTTTCATGATGTCCTGAGTAAATGGTGGTGTAGGATCATCAGGATCTCCTAGGGGCAACAAAACACTAGGATCACCCCTTGGGGCTTCAGCCCTCTTAGTTCTTCTTGGTGCTGGATCTAAGTTGATTATCGGGATTCTCCTAGTTACTTGGCTTTGCGCTCTTGCGGCTTCCTCTTCTGCCAATAATTTCTTAAGTCTTGAAGCCTCTGCCTCATGGGCTGCAATCCTTTCTTTCATAGTTTGGGATTGCTCCCGGTTCGTTTGGGAAGAACATCTCCTTCTTGGGGCAAGATCCCTCTCCTCTCCAGTTGAGTCATTCTCATCCTCAATGTAAGGACCTGAGTAGTCTTGAATTAGGGGGGTCCGTCGAGTTTGAGTTTGTTGGTTTTGGGGTCCCAGACCTTGTATGTAAGGGGGAACATACGCTTCATGGTAAGTTGGATTGAGACCACTGCCGCCCATCGTGGGTCGAGGGGGCATGCCATAGCTTGGCATCCCAAGAGTTTGAGTTGTGTATTGGGGGAGATCCGTGGTATGAAGTTGAAGACCAGTTGGTGCATTCATGAGCAGTGGGGAGGTTGTGATTGGTTGCTGGAGAACGGTCTCTTGTGGATCAGGTCCATGAACGACCATTTGCAGGGGATTCGTTCCTTCAACCGAAATTGGGATTTTCGGTCCTTGAGTGGTGGTGATCGGTGGTGGCTAGCTTCCTTGAGCGCCTGCCTCAGAGGTGAGAGGAAGCTTTTCAGAAGTTTGAGTATCTCGAGTCGTTCTTCGTGTGTTTTCCATGGTTGATGTTGTCTTCCCACAGACGGCGTCAAATGTTGTGGAATAAAATATGTGCTTGCGAATTTAATGCTAGGGTTAGAGAGCTTCGAGCTTTAATGGTTGTTCTCGTGTTTCGTGACTAAGTCTGTCCTCACAAGATGCCTACGTATCTCAATTCGTAATTGAGAATCAAGCCAAAGACGTAGTTCTGATTGAAGGATCAGGTCTTTTATATAGGCGTCATGAGCCTTGTATTTAGGGTATGTTTAGGAGACTTAGCGAATAAGTCTCCTTCTTGACAGTGGATAAGTATTGTATTTCTTGGTGGACAAGTCTTTTCCTTATCGTAGGATAAGGACTGTGACTAGTTATTTCCTTTAATTGAGATTCTGGATCCTTCTTTGAAGTATTTATCATATTTTGGACTCCATTTATGAGCCGTATATTTTCCCTATTTATTAATTACAATATTAATAAAGAATTAGGGTTTCGGGCCTTGTTTATCGGGTCATATTCTTGGACCAATCTAGGTGTAATTAATACATCATTAATTACATTTTAGGATTACTTTTCTGTCCATATCAGTTCTCTCAAGTTCATACATGTTAAAAGATTGCCATCAACCATGATTCATTCTTTTCTCCCTTCCATCTAAGTACTTAATCTCCAAATGTTCATCTACTACTTTGACTTTGTAAATTCTTTGAGCCCGTAGAAAAGCCAATGTATCAGTGTCATAGTCTACATCCAAAGGAGGTAGATCAAGACCAATAACAGTTGTGATTTCTCTTAGTTTCCATGGTTTTCTAGCTGCAGATTTGCATTTCACGTGCTCAACATTTGGAAATTTTTTTACACAAGACACTTTGAATTTTTGTACCTCATCATTTGGAAGCTTCCTAATTCCTTGACCTTTGGTCCAACACAACATTTCATTTGTAGATAGCTTATAGAAATGAACAGTTGGTTTCTTGACTAGAGATGGTCCTACTCTAGTTTGTGGGACAGTTTCAGAACCCTTGGATTCAGATTTTGTTGAATCACTTCCAGCAGTATCCACTTTAGACATTGAGTCTTGAGCTTCGGTGGAAGTACTACTTCCAGTGTTCAGGGCTTGATGTCTCTTACTCCTTCTTGTGTAGACTTCACCCTTTTCATTTCCCTTATCATCATCCTTCTTATCATCCTGTTTTTCATCCTTCTTCTTGTCATCCTTATTGCTCATGTGGTCTTTACTTCTTCTACCACTTTTTTCTTCGTCCCTATTTTAACTATCCTAAAAAAAACTAAAAAATAAAAAAGAAAAAAAATCCAATTTTTTTAATGTTTTATTTATATTGGAAACCCCTCCCTACACTTAAGTAGTTCATTGTCCCCAATGAATAATAATAATAAATATACATTAAACTAACAAGATTCTAAAAAAAATACAAAAATAAAAATAAATAAAAAATATATACATACAAAGAAAGGTTCAAAGTACTCCCTTAATGCCGCATAAAGTGCCCGTTGAATATTATTATTGAAGCTTGCTCCTCTCTCCTCTTTATTGAGATGCGATTCCACACCATAGTGTAAAATTCCGCAAGGCATCTCTCAACGACCATTTAATAATCTTTTTCGGAGCCACGTCTTTGACAACAAAATTCGGCTTCCTATGCTCATGAAACGTGCTTGTGACATTATCCTCACGCCAAAATTGTGTGCCTGAAGAATAGATAATATCCCAAATATTTGAAATCATCAATTCACTACTTGACTTCGGCTTTTGTAGAACCTCTAAAAATAATTCTTTATCAGGAGCTAAATCTACTGAGATAATGATGGATGAAGTCGGAGATGTCAACCTTCCCCGTTGCTCAAGAGAACCCATTACAATGTCCAAAGGGCAGACAATATCACGAACATTTAAAATCGGCCATCTAATACCTATCTTGCTCTTCTGTAGAACCTCAAGTAAATTTTCTTTCTTGTCCGGAGGTAACTCTGCTGAGATGATGATTGAACATATTGGGGATGAGCTCGAATAAACTTCTTGAGAATGAGAGGACACCAACTTCAGTTCCAAATCAGGTGGTTCTTTAACAGATGCGTTTGGAGGTTTGACTTTTGCAGATAGCACTTCCAATGACTCGAAACAATGCACTGTCTCTGTATCTTGTGAATTAACCTCCAACAAAGTTATATTCTTCTCTCCATTATTCTTATGTCCGGAATCTAGAATCATGGGCTGCTCCAAAGGATCTTCATAAGATTTTTGCTCTAGTTTATCAGAAACTAGAACATCCTTTACAAATATTGTTGAAGAATCCTCTACATATATTTCATGATTAGATGTTATTTGAGAAACCTCCACCTCTTTCTCGCTTTCAGCAAACCCATATTCAGAATGCTCAATCTGAACTTCTTCATAATTTTCAGTATCACATGGCAGAAAACCTGGCATTGGCGTTTGATTTCTCATCTCATCAACTAGATCCCCAACTTGATTCCCTAAGTTCATCAACGAATCTGTTTGACTTTGGACAACATCTAGATTTTCAATAGCTTTCTTCAACAAAGCTTTTACAGAATTGTATTGATCTTCTTCTTCATGTTCTTATTGTTGAGGTTGCTGAAAACATAGATAGTTAGAGTTCATTGATGAAGTTCCAAGATATGCTCCTTCATTGCTCCATGAATTGTTCGGAGGTTGACTCCATGACTGATTGCAAGAATTGGAATATGGGTCACTCAAATTTTGATTACCAGCAAAGCAAATAGAATCTGGATTGGAAGGACAATAGTCATAGGTATGAGCACCGCAACAATAAACACACGAAACTCTGTCAGCTTGTCTTCGTGGTGAACTTGGTGGTTTCCACATAGGTTGATTCATTCTCATGCTCAAATTCTTAACCATTGCTGACACAGAAGATAAGCTAGCCTGCAAGAAAAGAAATTCTTGATCTCGAGTAGTACACTCTTCGTCATACCCCATATCCATCGCTTGTGGAAAATACATAACTCTATGTTGTTAAACCTGACAAACAACTAGAATTATCCACGTAAGCACACAAAAACAAACCAAACTGCAAGATAATTAATTTTGCAATAAACACTATAACAGTCCCCGGCAGCGGTGCCAAAAACTTGTTGCGTAAAATACAGATGTGCAAGTGTACACAATCGCAAACAATTAATATAGTAGTGAATACCAGATTTCGTTCCTCAAGGACTGCAAATTTGTATTAATGGCAAGTAAAATCTTACAATTCAGTTATCGAACACAAGATTTGGGTTTTGATTTTTCTACTAAAACTAATTAAATTAACTAACTAATATTATACTAGCAAAGAGAGTCTTACGAGATTCAGATATGAGAATATAAGTCAGGATAATTACTTCCCCCTAACACATGAAAATCAGTAAAAGAGTCGCGTATCACTATAACAATTCACAGTTCACTAGCTAGAATTCAATGGTCATAGGTTTCTCTCGAAATCACTATGGTATAATTCCTACCAAATAAACTAACATATGTCTATGCCAATTTACTCCTCAGAATACAATTAAGCACAAATTCTCACAGCTATGCATGTTCACAATATATGTCTATATTGTAACAATATTATAATCAAAGATATAAACATGCACCATTCAAGTTTTATGTCAATTAACTATAACTCTCTCGATATTATAATTAACTCATTAACCCACTAAAGTTGATCAAACAATAGCAAGTATTAGCATGAAAAACACTTGAATGAGTAAACCATAGAACTGCATACAGTACTCTTTAACAAAACACCAATAATCCCATGCTAGGGTTCCATACAAATACCAACTTTATACAATTAGTTCATAATATAGATCTCAAAATAATCCCAAGATAACCAACACATATTCATAAGAAGAGATATAAAAAGATTAGAGAAAACAAAGCCAATTGAATGTCTTCAATGGCTGAATTCTTGTTCGTAGATGGCTTCGCCTCCTCCTTTGTGCGGTTTCTTCTCTCTTGCTTTTGTTGTATCTCTCTTTTTTCTCTTGTATTAGGTCTGATCTCTATCTAATAATATCTAATATAAGTATTTTTTATTATTTAATACAAATACAAGGAAATTTCCCAAACAGAATTGAATTCCAATAACAGAAATTCGTAGCTGACTGTTAGGCTCTGTTTCTGGACCGACTGGGATTTATTTTAATATCAATGCCACTTCTGAATTAAATCCCTTCTCATAAGCTTTCCGTGGGCTGTTGAATCGTCTGAATCGGACTTATAGAACTCCAGTTATGGCCCAAACAGTGTGAACTGCGCAAGTGGGTCATAAAATCCAAATTTTAATCAAATTAATCTCCAACTCTTGCCATTTAAGCTCCAAGACTTCCTTTATTAAAACTCCTTCATACCTACAATAAAACATTATAATTTATTAAATAAAAATCCAAATCAATACAAAATAACTTAAATATAGGGACAATATACAGATAATGCACACACTTATCAAATGGTTCCTTTTGTAATTTAGTGTATTAGCACATTTATGGCTTCAATTTCCTCTGTTGTTCTAACTTATTTCTTGTTCCTTAACTGAGTGATCACTTCCCAGATTATGATTCTGTTGTTTGCTGTTAGTCCACTGGGAAGGATAAGTTGATCAACTTTGTTACCGGCATAATATAGGCTAGTCCAAGGAGATGAGATCACTTTAGGCAGCCTCGAAGGTTGATCCTTGAGCAAGTCATCGAATAAGGCTTTGTTGTTTCCCCCTACATTTTAAATCAGCTTTGTGAATGTGTCCACTTCTGAGAACTTCATGTTACTTAGAGTCTCAAAAGACAGATGCCACGGTTTGTTCTTTGTCACCATTATGATCTCCTTGTAGAATACATCATTTTCTTGTCTAACCTTGACTGTTAGGTAACTGACTTGCCTTTTTAGATCCCTAGTATATTTTTGTGTGTTACCACCTGCATTAAGTTAAGAGACTTTCAGAAACTCCAGGAAGCATCATGATAGATCTGTGAGTTTGCTACTTCGTGTAGTGTTAGGTCCAAAGTATCGTAGAAGGGGGGGTTGAATACGATACCTATAAATTATTCAATTTCGTTCGCGGATAAATCATTCAGTTCAACTACGAAATCAAATACACCAAATCAAACCAAGAGTCAGGGAATATATCTTTTTATAAATATAAACCTCGAGGGGTGCTACAATTTCTAATCCGTAGATTAGCTTCAACGAGTTCTAGGTTATACACAATCAATACAATGATAGAGTTCAAGCAATATTAATTTCTCTGTGATCTCTCTGGCTCGATCTCTCTCTTAGTAATTGCTTCCGTGTGTTTAACCTCGACTGAAGAAGACACTCTCTTCCTCTGTATTAATTGTAGGCTTTTGGTTTGAAAACTATCGAACCAAAATTGAAGAAACAATCATGGCCGTCCAATTTCCATCAACTTGAAAAACAAGAATACTTTTCACCTACTCCTTAATTTAAAAACCATCGAAGGTATTAAATTAATTTACCATTCGATAGTTTTTAATTCAAAACTATCGAATACCAAATTAATCTAATATGGTTTTCTGTGAATTACTTTTCATCTCATTCGATGGTTTTCTGAATTGAAAAACCATCGAACCATTTTAATTCTTGATCTTTTAGTAAATCCTTCTGAGCTCCTTGTTGTTTAAGTAATAGACTGTATCAATTTCTTCTGAGACGATAAAACAACTTGATCGTTTTAGCGCCGTCAACTAGTGCAACTGGTCTGGTTCATAGATGAATAACACTTGATCAATTCTTCTTCTATGTCTTCAATTCAGTGCTGCTGATAAGTCCCTTGTCGTTCTGGTTGCTTCAAATAAATCACTGGAATCCTGTGGTACTTAACCCAAAATCATTCACATACTTCTGTAGTCTTGAAAATCTTGTTTCTTTGATTGTCACTGAGGCTTGAACATTTTCATGAACTTCTTTCCATGACCTGTTTACGGACTTCAAGAATACATACCATATTTTGATTTTTTGAGTTTACCTTTTCTTCTTTGATTCTGGATTCCTATGCTTTTGTTAATACTATTGTATGTCTTGTCCTTTGTTGAGTTGCAGTTATCTCTTTTACATCTTATGTTCCATTATGCTTTACAATCTCCCCCTATTTGATTGGATAGAGTTTGACAAGCAAATACTTCGAGGATAACTCAACTAACTAAGGAAACATTAAACTAATTAAAGTAAGACATCTTAATAATATTAAATGCATTCTGGATCAGATATATATACATTTCTAGATTTCATAAATCAAAAAACAATAAAACTTTATACATAGAAGTTGCTCCTCTAGACTGAGCTGATAGTTCTTTTGTTCTTTGCTTCTCATCTTCAATCCATTTCAATCTCACCTTCTTCTCTCACAGGATTGGAGTTAGCAGCTTGCTAATCAATCACGGAAGGATAGTGCAGTGGTTCTCCAGGTTTAAGGATTGCTCCTTGGATGTGTCTTCCAATATATTCAACCTCTTGACCCACTCCAGCCCACAACCATGCAATATTAACATCTTTCTTGTTTAGCTTTGGCATGTTTGGTAGTCTGGGATGCACTTTCAATCCTCTTTCCACTCTCTTCCTATAGTAAGGAACATTCTCCATTAGAAATCTTCTCAGAGTGTCTGCTGCTTTGTCCTTCTCCGTTGATGAGAATCCAGTGGATCTAAGATACTTCTCAACTGAGATTAGATAGTTGCTTGGATAGTCTCTCAGTTTGTCCTCAGTCAAATAGCAGATTCTGAACAAGTCATTCGTCATGAATCTAACCATTGGAGGATCTTCAGTAATCTCTGGACTGACTTTCATCAAGATATCTCTAACATGCTCACGGAGCAGTTCATTTAACCTTGTAGTCCTTTGTATCTTGATGAGCAACACCTGCAATTCTGTATATGTCCCCTGTTCAAAAAACTTAGTGGAAATCACAAAGGTACCTTTCTCAAGAAAGTTGATCAATATGTTCCAGGCACCGTTTGCTTTAACCCCGGCTTTCAGAAAGATCATAGAGTTTCTTAATGCTGTGAAGTAAGTCTGATCTTCAAGATTGACTCCTTTGATATCCTGACTGATAACTTCCACCTCAGCATTGTCGTTGACTTCTAATCTGTCTTCAACTCCGCAAAAGGTTTTATAAGCCATCTCCCAGTCAGTTCCTGATTTCTTCGCCAAATCCATCATCTTCTTCTTCCTCACTTCACTATACATCTTGAACCTCTTCAGTTTTTCACTTCGCAGAATTTCTTGTTGTTTTTCTTTCTCAGCTTGCCTGGCATCTATTGCAGCTCTTTCAGCTTTTACCATCTCCAAGGCAGCTTCTTCTTCTTGTGACAGAGGATTTGCTTCTTCTTCCATTATTATCCTCCCAGATAGGATATTCAACAGGCTCTGGATAATATGGCTCATGTTGTTCCTGTAGATGCTCATGCATGATTTCCTCAAATACCTCTTCACTACTTCCTTCTTCCTGTACAATGTTCTCAATCCAGTACCGTCTTACCGGAATAGCTTCAACTGTTTCCCAAACTCCCCATCCATCCAGACCTTGCTCCCCACCTCCAACTTTCTCCCCCTTAGTTGAGGAATCCTCGATAAAGTTATCCTCTACATAAAAGGTAGTAGAAGGAGCAGGTTGCTGATTTGAAGGTCCAGGTTGTTGGTTTCTCAGCATAGTCCAGATTGACTGTACCCCGTCACCTTGATTCTCCATGAACTCCATCATCTCCTTATTCATCTCATTCATAGAAGCTAGCGCCAGTTCAATGTTATCCAATCGTGAGCTGGTAGTCTTTTCAATATGATCCAATCTTTTGTTCAGCTTAGACTCCACTCTTGAAAGGGTGTTCATTGCATCTTTTACCCGCGCTTGACCATCCCGGATAACCAGAACGTCTTCTCTCAAAGCTTCTTGTCCTTGTGACAGAGCATATACTTCATTCATGAAACCTTCTTTTAGTTCCTTGACGTCCGTCCTCAAGTCGATTAGTTCTTCCAGAGCTTCCTTCTTCAAGGAGTCCACTGCTTGCTTCGTAACTGTTATTGTGCCAGATGCACTACCAATGACCCTGAAAGTTCTTCTGGAATCAGCTGCAGCCAAGTCAACCTTCTCTTGAATAGACTTTAAAGAAGCATTGCCTTGACTAGAGGAGATCCCTTGGTCAAAGGAAGGTCGCAGTGGAACCTTGTATAATGGATTTCCTTGTTGATCATGAACCGTCATCTCCTTGAGTGAGGATTGAACATGTACCTCTCTTTCTGTTGGTAGTAGCAAATCATCTATATTTGTAAGGGTTAGGGTGTCACTCCTCACATTTAGCTCTGGGTGTACACTCAACGTTTCTGTCGGTGTTTCACTCATTTTACCTTTCCCACTCAGGCCAGGTGTAAGTGTTTTTGTTTCACTCAATCCCTTAATGATCATTGTACCTGCAGAAGAAAACACTGTAGCCGTCCTTAAAGAGGTCACCAGTGGTGCAATGGGGCTTCGCAAGTCCTCGTCCTTGGTTAAACCAAGTTGCTGATCATCCGTGGATGATGTATCCTTTATAGGATCTAGAGTTGAATCTCTAGGGGGTTAGAATCAGGCTCTATTAACAGCAGAGACCCTGAAACTTCCCCAATAGTCTGTGAAGACTTTACCTCAGTTAACTCCTCAATTGAAATTGATTCATTGTCACCGAGTTGCCGATCCGCACCTACGTCAGACCCTTTACCCGCAGGATCCAGATATGTTCCATCTGGGGAGTTGGGTAATGACCTTTGAGATTTTGCATTTAGGTCAGAACCTTCTCTCGACGTCTGTGAAGACACTTGGTTCTTAGAACCTTCAACCAGTGAACTTGACCGTAATATGGTCAGAACACCAGTTGCTTCCGTCAATTCCTCCTTGCTTGATTGAGCTATGGGTTTAGATATCTCTTTAGTTAGTGTAGCCTAATCAGCATCAGAAAAATCAATAAAGGGCGCTTTGGCTGATTGAAATGAAGATTCAACAGTTGCCTCGGTTTCTATTCTTCTTCTTTTAGAGGATGGCAGAGCTGTTGTTGAAGGGTGTATCTCCTTATGTGGTGTTTCTAAGGCACTATCTCCCTCTACACTCATGGATGTTTGTATATTGGGTATAGGAGGGGAAGGAGGTTCGTTTATTGTTTCATTTTGTTCTTCCAAAGGCTCTTCGACCGTGGTTAGAGATTGTGGGTTTGCAATCTCATGGTCTGGAATGGCCACTGAGGGCTCTGGATCTACATCCATTGCTTGTGGTTCAGGAGCCAGTACAGGTTCAGGATTGTTACCTTCGTTTACCTGTTCCCCTGGGGGTAGAAGTGGTAGGGGCACCGTTCTTAGATAATCAGTGAGAACAGTGGGTACCCCTGGAAGATGATTCTTTCTTATCAGAGCGGTTATTGCATTGCTCTTCATCCTCATGCACTCCATGGTCTCCTCGCCTTCGAATGTGTCCCGTTCATTATCTGTTAAGACATCATTGAGAATTAGTTGTAGGAACCTAGGATAGAAACAAAGCACATCGTCCATGCATGTTCTTTCATCCAGTGGTCCCATGCATAGAATGACTTGGTCAATCACTAATCGTCCTATGTTTATATGCCTATTGTTAGCAATGGCAAACCCTATCTTCTGAAGAAATAAGGGAATACCATGCAGATTTATTAGCTTGGCAGTAAAAACATGGATAAGTGTGTGAAAGAAGAAGTTCCATGGCTTTGTCAAGTAATGCTTAAGAAACTCTCCCACAAAGAAGTTTGGTTGTTGACTTCTTATGAGAGTGAAGAAAGCATGTATCTCCTCAGTTTTGGGATCCGGAACATGGTTTTCTGTTGGAAAATGTAGAATTCTATTAAAGTCATGTTCCGTCACCCTTATTGTTCTGCCCCCTGGCACAACAAAACTAAAGGATCTCACATTATTCTCACTTGTATCCGTGGCGGATGTGTACAACGCAGTCAATTGATCGATGCAAAGGACTACGGGAGTACTCAAAGCATATGCCACTAATGAATGTGTATTCAGAAACTCTGCCCATGCACGAAACTGTAAGTTCGTTATGGATTGCAAGTTCTGCAACGACACATGATTAGTTTTGGTTACGATAAATTCTCCGGCCATTATTTTTCAAATTTCCAGAAAATTAAGTTTAAACCAAAATTAATTCCACTTAAATTTAATTAATTATCACTAATTAATCAAACTTTTGACAGAAATACCCCTTTTAATTACTTTAAACAACTTCGAATAAAACGCAAACCTAAAAATGAAGAACCCTAATTTGTCAACTTTCGAATTAAGACTTAAACTTAGAAATCTATTGTTTAACAATCAATTTCTAAGTATGAACACTGTTAACAAGGACTTAAGATTCACATGATCAAGGTCGATAGTTTTCTTTGAAAACTTAGACCAAAAAACAACCTAATCAGTAACACACAGTAGATTCTAGGTAAAACTGAAATCACTGTGGTAAATGATTGTTTTTGTCACGGTTAATCAATTAAAACTTGAAGAAACTATCGATGGTGATGGTTCTGTGATTGTATCTATTTTTGTAAGCATAAAATAAAATCCCTTAGATCTGAGAATAAGAAGAAGAAAAAAACGTAAGGGGCTGCTTTTTGAATTGACGGGGGCAAAAATGTCATTTAACTGTTCGATAGTTTTTATTTGAACAGTCGATGGATTTTCAGAGGGGCATAAAGGTCATCTTCACTTCGATGGTTTTCTAAAAACTATCGAAGTGTATGAGAATTTAGAATATAAAACGCTTTTCTGAAAAACTATCAACTGCTTTTTCAATTTAAAACCAAAAACTATCGAATGATTTTATGAAAAATTATCGAGAATTTAAATATTAATAAAAATAAATTCACTTCGATACTTTTTCTACTTAATCTCAAAAACTATCGAAACTTGTTTTCGATGGATTTTCTTTTCCTATTTGAAAACTATCGAATTTTGACTTCGATGGTTTTTTACTTAGTACTTAAAAAATCTATCAAAATTTCTAAATTCGATATTTTTGCTTCTATCCAAATTTTAAAACCCGTTCTGTTTTAAAATCCAGACTTTTTGATTTACTGTCAAGTTTTAATTTGAGTAAATCTTTTAAAATTTACCAAAATCAATTGTTAACAGAAAATTCACAATTTTCTTAGAATAAAATCAACTAAATATCATCAAATGATATTAATCAATTAAAATCCAATAAATTATGCTGTATTGATCTACAATGTTAAAAACAAAGTAAATTAATTCAAATTAAATAGATGCTTCAATATTTAGAACAAATATTAGCACCTAAATAATTTTAGAATTAATAACTAATTAAATGTCAGAAGATATATCATCCATAAATATGACATAAAATTAGTACAATAATCCTAACTACGAGAATTGCTCCAGAAAATAAATTCACAAGTCCTAAGGATATGGAAATTCTTAAACTCATGTATTCACTAGGACTATCTGCAGTTACTGACTTCTAATCAAAATCAATTAGAAAGATTTAACATCCCAAGTTCACCAACCACCTTTGAAAAAGTGGATTCATCAAGCGGTTTAGTAAAGATGTCTGTAATTTGTTCCTCTGTGGGTACAAAGTGTAACTCCACAGTTACATTCATGACATGCTCTCGGATAAAATGATACCTGATGTCGATGTGCTTCGTCCTCGAGTGTTGCACTGGGTTGTTAGAGATTGCTATGGCACTTGTGTTGTCGCAAAATATTGGAATCTTTGTCAACAAAAGCCCATAGTCACGGAGTTGGTTTCTCATCCACAAGATCTGAGCACAACAGCTACCAGCAGCAATGTATTCAACCTCAGCTGTTGATGTAGACACTGAATGCTGCTTCTTGCTATACCAGGAAACTAACCTTCTTCCAAGAAACTGACAGCTTCCTGAAGTACTTTTCCGATCAATCTTACAACCTGCAAAATCTAAGTCTGTGTATCCAATAAGATCAAATCCTGTATCTTTAGGGTACCAAATTCCAAGATTTGAGGTCCCCTTAAGATATCTAAATATACGCTTAACAGCTATTAGATGAGATTCTTTAGAATCAGACTGAAACCTAGCACACAAGCATGTTGCAAACATTATATCTGGTCTACTTGCAGTGAGATAAAGTAATGAGCCTATCATACCTTTGTAGCCTGTGATGTCAACCTTCTTACCAGTTTCATCCTTATCAAGCTTAGTGGCAGTTGGCATAGAAGTCTTTGTTGTAGATGAGTCTTCCATTTGATACTTCTTAAGAAGATCTTTGATGTACTTGGACTGACAAATGAATATACCATCTTGCCTTTGATACACTTGCAGTCCAAGAAAGAATGACAATTCACCCATCATACTCATTTCATATCGACTCTGCATTAACTTAGCAAATCTCTTGCATAGATCATCATTAGTATAACCAAATATTATGTCATCAACATATACTTGCACCAATATCAAATCATTTTTGTGCTTTTTTAAAAAGAGAGTTTTGTCTACAACACCTCTTGTAAAATCATTTTCAAGTAAGAATTCAGAGAGAGTGTCATACCATGTCCTTGGAGCTTGTTTGAGTCCATAGAGAGCTTTGAATAGAAAGTACACAAAGTTTGCCAGTTTTGAATCCTCAAAACCTGGAGGTTGTTCCACATACACTTCTTCTTCTAACTCCCCGTTCAGAAAAGCACTCTTCACATCCATTTGATATACCTTGTAATTGGAATGTGCTGCGAATGCCAGAAACATTTGATGGCCTCAAGTCTTGCTACTGGTGCATAGGTTTCATCATAATCTATACCCTCTTCTTGAGAGTAACCTTTAGCAACCAGTCTGGCTTTGTTTCTTGTTACAATGCCATCTTCATCCAACTTATTTATGAATACCCATCTTGTTCCAATAACAGATTTTCCCTTAGGCCTGGGTACCAGCTTCCAAACTTTCTGCCTTTCAAACTGATTGAGTTCCTCTTGCATTGCAATCACCCAATATGGATCATCTAGAGCATCTTCAACTTTCTTAGGTTCTGTTTCTGAAAGAAACCCAGAATAGTGACATTCATTTTGTGATGTTCTCCTAGTTCTCACTCCTGTGTCCGAATCACCAATGATCAAGTGAAAGGGATTATCTCTATTCCATACCCTTTGTCTTGGCAGATGCGATCTTGATGATTCTCCTTGTTCTAGATGTTGTGGAGTGTGACTAGTTGATCCTTCTCCTGCTCCCCCTGAGTTGTTGACGGTATGATCTATTGACCCTGTTGACTGACTAGTGGATCCAGCAGTAGTTTGAGTATGTCCATCACTATCACCACTTAGTCCAGAGTCATTATCATTATCATTATTATTAATAACTATAACAACTTCAGGTTCTTCTTCATTGTCAGAGAGATCTCCTGATAGATTTTCAAATACCAAGGATTCAGAGTTCTCTCTTGTTTGCGGGCCTGGTCTTTTGGTGTCGTAGAATGTTACATTAAAGCTTTCCAACACCTTCTTATCTTCAATCACATATACCCTGTAAGCCTTAGATTCCAGAGAATAGCCCAGAAAAATGCCTTCATCTGCTTTGGCATCAAACTTGCCCAGATGTTCTCCATCTTTAAGTACAAAGAACTTTGCACCAAACACATGAAAGTACTTCAGTGTTGGTTTCTTATTGGCCATTAACTCATACAAAGTCTTTTCATGATCTTTGTTGATCAGGGTTCGATTCTGAGTGTAGCAAGCTGTATTCACTGCTTCAGCCCAAAAGTAAGTGGGAAGTTTTGATTCACTCAACATGGTCCTTGCTGCTTCAACCAAGGTCCTGTTCTTCCTTTCCACTACTCCATTCTGTTGAGGAGTTCTTGGTGCTGAAAACTGTCTTGATATTCCTTTCTCTGAGCAGAAATAATTAAGAACTGCATTCTTGAATTCAGTTCCATTGTCTGATCTGATTGTCCGCATAGGTAGCTTAGCTTCCACTTCTATATTCTTGATGTGATCAATGATTAGTTGTGTTGCTTCATCCTTTGATTGTAAGAACAACACCCACATGTACTTGGAGTAGTCATCCACCATCACCAATGCATATCTATTTCTTGAAAGTGACATAACATTGACTGGAACAAATAAATCCATATGAATCAGTTGTAATGGTTCAGCAATGTTTGTCATTCTTTTGCTTCTATGTGATGCTTTCTTCGACTTCCCTTTTTCACATGCTTCACATAGTCCCTCCTAATTGAATTCCATCAGGGGCAACCCTCTCACTAACTCTCTCTTTACCAAAGAGTTCATAGTTTTGAAGTTCAAATGTGAGAGCTTCTTGTGCCATAGCCAACTTTGTTCTGAAGAAGCCTTACTATAGAAACATGTAACTTCTCCTTCACTGGTAGAACTTAAGTCAGCTATAAACAGATTTACTTTTCTTACTCCCAGTAGAGCAAGCTTCTCATCCTTCCTGTTTGTGATCAAGCACTTGTCCTTTCTGAAATCTACATTGTAGCCTTTGTCACAGAACTGACTGATACTTAGAAGATTGTGCTTCAATCCTTCAACAAGAGAGATGTTTTCTATGATGACATTCCCAATTTTCAATTTACCATATCTCGTAGTGAATCCTTTGTTGTCATCTCCAAAGGTTACAATCGGGCCGGTCTTCTTAACCACCTCTGTAAGTAGGGACTCTTCACCTGTTATGTGTCTAGAACAACCACTATCCAGAATCCACACGACCTTTGAGCTTTTAACCTTACCCTGCAATCACAGATTGATTAAGAGGACTTTGGTACCCAAACTTGTTTGGGTCCTGAAGGTTTAGATACTTTAACATGAGTAACATTCAAGTTAGTCTTACCCTGTTTGATATTCATAGTATCTGTGGATTTAACATTAACAATACTTTTGCTATTGTCATTCATCAACTTAAAATAAGCATGCATGATGTTGTATTTACATAGCAAACACCCTTTTTTCCACAGGGTTCATGAAGATCAGGCATGTAAGACATGTTATGCATTGCTGAAGTATTAGCAGTTTCTACTTTAACCTTTTTACATGCATGTGTAAGGTGTCCAGCAGAATTACAAATAGTGCACAACTTCCTAGATGTAATGGGAGAAGAAGAAACAATATTATCATTAACAATATTCTTTTTCCCATTCCTGTTCTTTTTAACCTTGATAACTAAGTCACCTACTTCAGTTTTAGGTAGTTCAGTTTTTACTGATTTCCTAGGCAACTTAGTCTTTACCTCTTTTTCCTTCAACAAATCCTCCTTAAGCAATTCTTGTCTTATGAAAAGATCATCCTCATGGAAAATTGGTGGAAATGGCTTTACAAAAACTGGACAATCAACATTCTTAAGAACATGTGGAGTATTCCTTTTGACATCTGAAGGTGTCACAGGGAATTCCACTATCTTCTTACCAGCTTTCTTGTTATAGTCAAATCATGTTGTAGTTTTGTTCCCTATGGTCTGAGAATCAATGATCTCCTTAGCAATTAGGGCGGAATTCTTAAAAGCATTCAGTTTCAAATCTAACTCTGAAATCTGCTTCCTAAGGATAGTCTCTATCTCATCATTACACTTAACCTTGTTCTCTAAGTACATATTCTTCTGCTTAAGATCTTCTAATGTGACAGCTACAAGCTCTAGTTCTTCATTCTTAGATTCAAGATTTTTAATCTTAAGAACTAGTTTAGCATTTTCCATTTCAGATGCTAGCATGCTTGTGTGTACATTAAATAATTCTACACTTAGATATTGCACAGTTTTCTTGTACTCAGAATTAGACATGTCAATTGTAGTTAGGATAGGTACCTGAGATAATTGTGGTGATTCCTCTGAAGAGTCAGCCATTAGGGCAACATTTACATATTCCTCCTCTTCATCCGAATCAGTATCATCCTAGTGTTTTCCATCTGCTATATAAGCTTTCCCTTTCTGCTTTCCAGACAATGCCTCCAGTTGCTGTTTCAGCTTGGCATTCTCCTTCTTCAACTCATCATAAGAATCCTTCTTCTCATAGACATCTTTCTTGTAACAGCCCCAAATCCGGGGTCAGGGATTTAGAGTAGTCACGATCCACTTACTTCTTGCCTTGCCTGCTTTACTCACAATAGACACAATTCATCTGCTTATGACCCCACAATGTATATATATCTCTCTCACACAGACACAGGTTAGAGTCTCAGAAACGACACAAATACCACAATTGCGGAATAAATAATCTTTATTACAATACCCAAATGTCTTTTGAATTTGCTACTCATACAACTCCTAAGTAATGGTACATTACCAACTTAGCCTTGTAATACTTACCACCCTCTCATACCATTCATATCTATACATAAGATGAATTCCAAAAGCTCCAGCTTGATCTGACTGGTTCACACCACTTCCAGGATCACTGCTAGAAACTGCTCATGAGAATGCCTTGCGCTTACCACTCGCTTGAGGGATGTGCGATGAATCCTTGGTATCCTGCTTCGCTGCTATATAATATTTATAAAACAATAGCAAGAGTGAGCGATAGCTCAGCAAGGTAATAAAAGTATGGCATAATCCAGCCTTTAACTCAACCCAGAATAAAGCGGGTATAAGACAATAATTTGTCAAAATATCTCGATACTGAAATTATTTCCTTATCGGAATGTATTCCAAAAACAGTACCATTGTTGTATTTCAAATATCATTTTCATAATATTTCTGCAAACTTTTACTATATTATGAACAAAGTTCTAGTATAATATAAAAGATGAGGTTTCAAAGTAAACCAATATAACCTTTCTGAAAAATATCTGTTATGTAAGCAGAATATCAACATATAACTTAAAAGATGAAGTTATAAGGTGATTCAGTATAAACAACTCCCTTACCATAACTCATGTTATGTAAGGTATCCACAGAGTCATATGATATAAAAGATGAAGTTACGAGGAAAATTTCATATAATGTTCCGTAACCCAAAATCCACTTATGCATATATAATCTGAGTAAGGTTTTATCAGAGTCATAACTCATAAAATAAAAGATGAAGTTGCAAGGATTTATTGTAACTTCATCTTTGAACACTTTTCAACCCCCTGCCAACATGATCGGTTCGTCTCCCCAATACATGTTGCAGGAATATCCAAAATTGGATGATGAACCAATACTGGAGTAATCACCGCGCCAGTTGTCCCAACCTCACTATGATCAGTAGCAGGTCGTACAACTAAAAATGTTTTATACATGTAGATGGAAGAACACGACAACCTGACATTGTCTACCGCCTTTCTGGATCTCCCGGCCCATTTGGGGCAATAAAAATGGATGGGTCGGCGCAACTCGACCTCTTATACCGCTCCTAGTTCGGATGAAATCCATGACTCTGAAACGTAAAGATCGTACTCCTTTCCCCAAGTGTAATACTTGTTGATACGACTCCACTAAGTAGTTATATCTAGGTTGGAAATGAAGATTCTCCAATATTTCCCAAGCTATTGCTTGTTAATGGATATCGACTTGTTTCATCAATTTACTCCTCGATCGTTGAGGTAGTAACACAACATTTGACTTGCAGCAATTAAATTGCTCCGAGAAAATATTTGTCCCCTGACAGTTTTGAGTTGAGAGTTTAAAATGAGTAGCAGTCACTTAAATCAGGTTTCCCATATTTTTGGTAGTTGAGCGAGTATTTAAATCCTCTTAAAAGATAGATCTAAATGGAAAAACAGTGTTTGGGAACCTCCCCTTGATTTAAAATAATTAATAATACAGCTTAGAATATCCTTCATAGTTATTGAAGGTCGAGAATAAACTTTAAATAATATAACTCATTTTAAAACGTGTTAAAAGTATTTAATAAATAATCAAATAATATTTATTAAATAAATAAACCTTAAACGAATATTCAAAAATAATATTCATTAAATAAATAATGATTGAATGAATATTCAAAATAATATTCATTAAATAAATAAGGATTAAATGAATATTCAAAATAATATTCATTAAATAAATAAGGATTAAATGAATATTCAAAATAATATTCATTAAATAAATAATCATCGAATAACAGTTACCCGATATCTTTATCGGAAAAATAATCTTTAACATATACAGAAAATATAACTACTTCCGGTTTAAAGAATAAAAATCATACGCCCTTTACCTAGGGCATTTACAAAAACCTGGCTTCTAACTAATATCCCATATCTAGCTTAGAAACCCATAATCAAATCATAACCTCGAGTATCACTATATATAGCAGTTCGAAGACAAGCATGCAATTTATATATCGCAATGTACTTGAGAATAAAACATGTATACTACTCATTTGCATATCATATATGAAAGCAGTTTATTATCACAACAACAGTAAGCATAGGTTTCAAAAACTTTCCTGATGCTCGAGAAGTGGTAGGGGTTCGCGACGATGTCGGACAATCAAGACAAAGTCAAAGAAAACGTACGATTAATCCCCTAAATAATCCATTTATAACTTAATGCTTAAACACGTAAGTGAATCACAATCATAGCACTTAATGGCTTAATCTAGCCTCGTACTAGGTCCATGCTACTCGTCAAATACTTAAGTCGTAAGTTTGGTTCGAAATCGATCCTCAAATTCAAGTTATACTTAACCATTTATAACATTGGTTTCTAAGTCGGGTTCTTAGTGGTTTTCACTTGCGCAGCCTCTGCTGTCGCATTTTTATAAAATCGAAAAATAATCTTTTGGACTCGAAACCTTCGCACAACTCTTGCCAACTGACCTTAGCACTTTACCACGAAATCTCATATTTTATAATCACTTGTAAGGGTCTCAAACACAGTCATGAAGTTGATGTGTTTCTGCAATTTCATTTCTCGAACAACTTTTACTAAAACGACCATAACCCAAAAACCGTAAATCAGAATATTTCGATTCTTGCACCAACGCGATCTATGAATCAAAATCTACAAGTATAGGCCATGTACTCATTAAGGACAGGGGTTCGAACCTACTGTCAAGCACTGTCTTAATGGTTAAAGTAAATTTCGGCATTACGACGACTGTAAATCGAATAATCCAATTTTTAACCAACCCAAATAAGCATTCAACCAACACCCAAGACTCATATACACTATTCATCATCTTCCTCACTGCCTCAACAGGTCTTGGAGCTACAATACTTATTTTTCCATTTTCATAACAAGCACACAAGATTCATGCCTCTAAACATGCATACCACATCAAAACTCCATTAAAACACAATATTCATCAAAGGGGTTTCAAAGATTTATACCTTGGCTTGAAGCTTAGAAGTGCTCTAAAGACTTTACAACTCTTAAACCTTGCTTAGAACATCCTTTGGAAGCCAAACCATCAATAAACAAAATATGAAAACTAAGTTAGTAACTAATCATCCTAGAACACACCATCTTGCAAAAATCATATAAAATCGAAAAATAAGAGTTTTGTTCTCAAATCTTTTACCACACCTTTTGATCTTCACGGGCTTTCTTTTGAGTCCTATATCATCACCAGGGAATGCTTGAAGCTCTACTTATGGGCGTTTTAAGATCGATGGCAGAAACTGCCAGGAACAGGGCAGATTGAAATCTTCATCTTGGGGAAAGGATTTAACTAGTCTACACCCCTTTGTTTGCCACCAAAGTTTAGCCGTGGTCTTTACATAGAATGAGGAGACTATGGTTAAAATATGGTGATTTATGGATGGATAGAAGTAGAGATATGAATTTTTCTTTGAGTTGTGTTCTTGTTTGGCAGATTGGAGAGCTTCTTGGAAGAGAAATGGTGGAGTAGTTTTATGTTGTATTATTACATATTTCATATGTTTAACTTGGATGCATCTTCTTCTTTTGTGTTGTCAATCATCCATTAGTCCACTTGTTACTTTCTTGTTGGTCCAAGTGTTGGCCTCACATTAAGCAACTCCATTTTTTGCCATGTTGCAAACACACCATTTGGTTTGTAGTTGACTTTCATGCATAACACTTTGGTTTTTCTCTTTCCACCAATTGTATCCTCTTTGTGTCCTTTTAATAAAATCAATATTAACTCCAGCATCCCGTATCTATTCCCTCTTTATTCCTTGTTCTTAGAAAATGTTCTCGCGTTTCTTCGAATATTCTCAATCTCTTTTTTTTATAGAGTTCCTTAACTCTTGGTTAGCTTCCTTTTTGTTTAAATCCTTGAATCCGCTTGATATAATTCTCTTGATGATCATGTAGGATATTTAATCTTGTCATAATTTCAATCCTTAATCCATGATTCGTTTGCTTAATCGCTTAATCTCGTTATAAAGTATCAGCGGTTTTCGTTCTAAATTCTCAAATCAAATATAATAAAATTCTAAAATATTAAATCCTCAAATCCTCAAATTTAATATCTCATTTTTTGATTATAATAATATATAATTCACTGCCCGGTCAAATACTACACCAAAATAAAATTTGGAATTTCTGAATTCCGATCGTCTTTGCATACACTTATTTACTCCGTAGATCACTAATATGACTTCGGAATATCCACACTACGTCTCGTACATAGGTGGCATGAATGTTTTTTCTTAATCCTCAAAATCACTATTCATCCACCAAATTCACTATTCACTGATGCACTTAATCATAATAAGAAAAGTTTTAATTTTACCAAAAATTCGGGTTATTACATTTCTTGTCTCTTGCTTGACGAGGCTTCCGGCATTCAGTGGTGAAATGCCCTAACTCATTGCAATTGTAGCATCTTGATTTTCTTCTATCAATCATGCCAGTCTTGTAGCCTCCCTTAAAGCCAGTCCCTGGTGAATACTTGATCTTCTGGAATCTGTTGGTTGAGCCCTTGAACTTATACTTAGGGTTTCTCTTAAAACGAATATGACTAAACTTTGCAGCTAAGTACGCCATGGTTTTGTCTTCCATCTGCTCAAGCTCTTCTAGGGTGTAGTAATCACTTTCATCAACACCCAGATTCACAGAATCCATTTCAGCTTCTATAATCACCTCCTTTCCAGCTCTAGGGGTTTGAACCTGAATATCAGAAGTTGTTGGTTTATCCACTACAAGTGCTGCTGATCTCACAAGTGCATTTTGCTTGTTGTCCACTGTCCCTGGTCCGTAGATTATCACTCTCTGTTCCTGTTCCATCTCATAAGTCTTCAACTTGCCATAGATCATCTCTAGTGACATCTTTGTGAAGTCTATTCGTTCCCTTATGGATGATGACTTGTGTTCTACATGATGGGGCAGCGTCATCATGAACTTCCTGTTGGTTTCTCTCAGTGGATAGGTCTTTCCTTTCATTGCCAATTCATTAAGAAGCTTAGTATATTTCTCAAAGACCTGAGTTATACTTTCTCCTGGAAGAGACCTAAAAGCTTCGTACTGAGAAGTTAGGATGTCCAATCTGTTTTCCTGCACGTCTTCAGTTCCTTCCATTATCAAATTAATGGTATCCCACATATGTTTCCCGCTTGTACAGTTCATCAACTGATAGCTCATTTCCTTGTCTACGGAGTCTGCCAATATCAACATCAAACCTGTATCCAATCGAATCAGTTCTTTGTCAGAATCTGTGTATTCAGTGATATCCTTAGGTTGGGTGCCTTGAGGAATCCTGGTACCATCAGGAGCTGTAGATTCACTAACTGGTTTCATTGGTACAAACGGTCCGTTCTCTAATACGCCAATATACAACGGATTAGATGCCTTGATAAATAACAGCATCTTCATCTTTCACAAACCGAAATCATCTCTAGTAAATGGGGGAACTTTAATATCAGCAGTTGTCTTTGGAGCACTCATGGTTTCTGAAAATTTCAAATTGTTTAAAATTCAAGAAATTCCAATTAAATGAAAATTTTTGAAAGTTAGAAAATTTGCTTCGAATTTTCACGCTACGTTTGATTTTGGTCTCATTCACCGGATCTGATTTGTACGTCAATCAAGTAGCTCTGATACCAATTGTTAGGTCCAAAATATCGTAGAAGGGGGGGTTGAATACGATACTTATAAATTATTCAATTTCGTTCGCGGATAAATCATTCAGTTCAACTACGAAATCAAATACACCAAATCAAACCAAGAGTCGGGGAATATATCTTTTTATAAATATAAACCTCGAGGGGTGCTACAATTTCTAATCCGTAGATTATCTTCAATGAGTTCTAGGTTATACACAATCAATACAATGATAGAGTTCAAACAATATTAATTTCTCTGTGATCTCTCTGGCTCGATCTCTCTCTTAGTAATTGCTTCTGTGTGTTTAACCTCGACTGAAGAAGACACTCTCTTCCTCTGTATTAATTGTAGGCTTTTGGTTTGAAAACTATCGAACCAAAATTGAAGAAACAATCATGGCCGTCCAATTTCCATCAACTTGAAAAACAAGAATACTTTTCACCTGCTCCTTATTTTAAAAACCATCGAAGGTATTAAATTAATTTACCATTCGATAGTTTTAAATTCAAAACTATCGAATACCAAATTAATCTAATATGGTTTTCTGTGAATTACTTTTCATCTCATTCGATGGTTTTCTGAATTGAAAAACCATCGAACCATTTTAATTCTTGATCTTTTAGTAAATCCTTCTGAGCTCCTTGGTGTTTAAGTAATAGACTATATCAATTTCTTCTGAGACGATAAAACAACTTGATCTTTTTAGTGTCGTCAACTAGTGCAACTAGTCTGGTTCACAGATGAATAACACTTGATCAATTCTTCTTCTATGTCTTCAATTCAGTGCTGCTGATAAGTCCCTTGTCGTTCTGGTTGCTTCAAATAAATCACTGGAATCTTGTGGTACTTAACCCTAAATCATTCACATACTTCTGTAGTCTTGAAAATCTTGTTTCTTTGATTGTCACTGAGGCTTGAACATTTTCATGAACTTCATTCTGTGACCTGTTTACGAACTTCAAGAATACATACCATATTTTGATTTTTTGAGTTTACCTTTTCTTATTTGATTCTGGATTCCTGTGCTTCTGTTAATACTATTGTCTGTCTTGTGCTTTGTTGAGTTGCAGTTATCTTTTTTACATCTTATGTTACATTATGCTTTACATGTATTTTGGCCTCTTTGACAACATCTACTTCTACAGGCTCAGCATTTTCAGTCTTGGTTTCTTGAATACGAGCATCAGAAGACATAGTACTAGGAAAGATAGTTGAGGAAATTTCTACTCTATGTCCAGCCTTATTTGTAGTGTGAACAGAAGGTAGTTTAAGTGGTACGGTTGTGCTTTCCTCCAAAGCCACAATGGGTTTTTGTGCCATTGCATGTCCCTTGCCTTTTGCACTTCTAGTCCTTGTTACGATGGTTGAATTTGACTTCTCCCCCTTAGGATTGTTATCAGACACGGTGCATTTAGGAATTGCTTTACTCAACTAAGCAGATTCACCATGGATAGGAAGTCCCATGTGTTTCATCATATTAATGAGCATTTTTTGTTGGACTAGAAGCACATTGTTGGTGGTGGAGGATTGAGTCTTCAGTTGATTAGTCAGAGTATGGACAGATTCTTGAAGTGTGACATTTTCTGCTTTTAGGCGATTGACTTCATTTTCCAGACCATCCATTTTGGTGAAGAGCTGTGAAGACTTGAAACCGGACAGATATTATTGTTGGAGACTTTCAACTTTAAATCTACTCAGATTGTGGACTGGAACATCATTTAGCAATTTGTCTCCATACATGTTTTGCCATAATATTTTGACCATAACAGTGGTGTTAATGCTCCGAGTGACTTGATTAGAGACTTGGTTGGTGAGCTTGGTTAAAAAATCAATAAGTGTGGTCATAGCTAAAGATAATGATTCCACCTTCTTATTTGAGTCCTTCACTTCATTTACTAATCCATCAACCTTCGGAAATTCATAATTAAACTTGGTCTTAATTTCATTCACTATCCGAGCAGAGTCCTTAGTGACTTGTTGAAGTTTAGACTGTAGACCTTTCCCAAGATAATGTGCAACCTTGAGTTGTCCTTTGAAGACATCATTTATAGCTTCATAGACATCAACATGAGTGAGACTTGTAGCATTAGAACTCAGTTTGGTGAGATACTCTTCCCTGAGTGTCTTGAGTGCTTCTTCAAGGCTGACAACCCCAACACTGTTCAACCAGGCATCAACATTGCCATCTCTTTCTTCCTCATTCACAATCTTCTGTCTTTGAGCAACAACATCATCTCTGTGGCAAAGAAGAATTGCTTCATATTCAGCATTAAGGAGATTTGTTGTAAGAAGGTGTTGAGTCATTTTGGAGAACTCTTCTAATTGGTCCACATTTAAACTGTGTAAAGTTTCATACGTCAATATTTGTGGCCCAACAGAAGATCCTGAAACTCTGCCATGTTTCACAGAGTTTAGCCATTGAGACATGGTGGCCTGAGCCAAGTTAGAGCTAGAGCTAGGCTCCTCTGTTGCAGATGATGGTTCTACAACAGGATGAATTGTTGTTTGATTCTCAGAATCCAGCATTGGAATTGCTGTAGAGTCTGATACTATCTCCACAGTAGTGGGATGAATTACAACATCATCTCTATTAGCATGTAAAGGCATTTCCAAATCCAAAGGAATTTGAGATGTAGTCACAGAGTCTCCAGTAAGAACTTGTGAAGCCTCTGTGTTTGTGATGGTGCCATTAGAATATGCCCCATCATGCATTTCCTGACCATCTGAATGAGGGTTCTGGGTGGTGAGCAAAGTGTCATGCACTAAGTCACTTGAGTTGATTGGCTCCACAGGTGAGGGAGAAACCTGTGGAACAGGAGAAGGATCATCTAGTCACACTCAACACAATAATGAACAAGGAGAATCATCAAGATCGTATCTGCCAAGACAAAGGGTATATAGTCGAGCACATCCCTTTCACTTGATCATTGGTGATCCAGACTCAGGAGTAAGAACTAGAAGGACATCACAGAATGAATGTCACTACTTTGGGTTTCTTTCAGAAACAGAACCTAAGAAAGTAGAAGATGCCCTGGAAGATCCAGATTTGGTAATTGCTATGCAAGATGAACTCAATCAGTTTGAAAGGCAGAAAGTTTGGAAGCTGGTACCCAGACCTAAAGGAAAATCTGTTATAGGAACTAAATGGGTATTCAGAAATAAACTGGATGAAGATGGCATTGTAACGAGAAACAAGACCAGACTAGTTGCTAAAGTTTATTCTCAGGAAGAGGGTATAGATTATGATGAAACTTATGCACCAGTAGCAAGACTTGAGGCTATCAGGATGTTTCTGGAATTCGCAGCACACTCCAATTTCAAAATATATCAAATGGATGTGAATAGTGCATTTCTGAATAGGGAGCTAGATGAAGAAGTATATGTGGAACAACATCCAGGATTTGAGGATTCAAATCTGGTGGACTATGTATATTTTATATTCAAAGCTATCAGTGGATAATGATATCCGTAGAGGGAGTAATTTTGAGTTAGACAAAATTTTACTTTTTCTGAGAGTTTTAATTCTCATGAAAATCATGTTGACACTGGCTGCATTACAAAAGATCAGACATTTAAATTAATTAAGAGAAGTTAAGAATACCTAGCTCACTTACCAACCTTGAGAATGTTGATTCATCAAGTGGTTTGGTAAAAATTTCTGCAATTTGTTGTTCACTTGGAACAAAATGAAGTTCCATAGTACCATTCATCACATGTTCCCTGATGAAGTGATACTTTATGTCAATGTGTTTGGTTCTTGAGTGCTGCACTGGATTCTCAGTAATGGCAATTGCACTAGTGTTGTCACAGAAGATTGGAATCTTATTAACTGTTAGACCATAGTCTAGTAGTTGATTTTTCATCCAAAGAATCTGTGCACAACAACTTCCAGCTGCAATATATTCTACCTCAGCTGTAGAAGTAGAGACAGAATTTTGCTTTTTACTGAACCATGAGACAAGCTTATTTCCTAGAAATTGACAGGTGCATGTTGTACTTTTTCTGTCAATTTTGCAACCTGCATAGTCTGCATCTGAATAACCAATTAGATCAAAACCAGATTCTCTAGGGTACCAAATGCCAAGGTTTGGTGTTCCCTTGAGATATCTGAAAATCCTTTTGATATCAATTAAGTGAGACTCTCCAGGATCAGCTTGAAATCTAGCACATAGACATGTAGCAAACATAATATCAGATTTACTAGCTGTTAAATACAAAAGTGAGCCTACCATGCCTCTATAGCTTGAAATGTCCACAGATTTTCCCTTAGTATTCAATTCAAGCTTAGTGGCAGTTGGCATTGGTGTTTTAGCAAGATAACAATCCATTAGATCAAACTTCTTTAATAGATCAAAGATGTACTTAGTTTGACTAATGAAAATTCCATTTTTCACTTGCTTAACTTGTAAGCCAAGGAAATAGGTGAGTTCACCCATCATGCTCATTTCATATTTACTTTTCATAAGTTTGGCAAACCTTTTGCAAAGCTTCTCATCTGTAGACCCAAAAATTATGTCATCTACGTAAATTTGAACAAGTATACTAGAGCCATTAACATTTCTATAGAAGAGAGTTTTATCAACAGTACCTCTAGTGAAGTGATTCTCTAAAAGAAACTGTGACAGTGTGTCATACCAGGCTCTAGGTGCTTGTTTCAGTCCATAAAGTGTCTTGAGTAGGAAGTAGACAAATTCTGGATAATTTGGATCTTCAAAACCAGGAGGTTGACTGACATATACCTCATCTTCTAATTCCCCATTCAAAAAGGCACTTTTGACATCCATTTGATAGACTTTGAAATTGGCATGTGCTGCATAGGCTAGGAATATCCTTATTGCTTCCAATCTAGCAACACGGGCAAATGTTTCATCATAATCTATTCCTTCTTCTTGAGAATAGCCATTAGCAACCAATCTTGTTTTTTTCCTTGTGACAATGCCATTTTCATCTATCTTGTTTCTGAATACCCACTTTGTTCCTATAACACTTCTGTCTTTAGGTTTGGGTACCAGCTTCCCCACTTTGTTTCTCTCAAATTGGTTTAGCTCTTCCTGCATAGCTAACACCCAATCTGGATCTAAAAGAACATCCTCAACTTTCTTTTGTTCATCTTGTGAAAGAAAGCTACTGTATAAACATTCATCTTGAGTAACTCTTTTAGTTTGGACATTTGAGGATGCGTCACCAATGATCAGTTCAAATGGGTGATCGTTAGTCCATTTTCTCCTTGTTTCAGGTGTAGGTCTTGAAGATGTAGCATCATTATCATAAGCATGATCATGTGGAATTGAGATTGATCCTTGACTCAGAGAAACTCCCCCTGAGTTTATTGGGGTGGTTATCATGTGTTGTGATCCACCTACGGATGCCTCAAAATGACTTCCTACGGATGCTCCATTTTGGCTTCCTACGGATGCTCCATTTTGGATTCCTACGGATGCTCCATTTTGACTTCCTAAAGATGCTCCATTTGTCCCTTCTATGAATGGCTCAATAGAACTTGAGTTGTCCATATTTGAAATAATGATTCTTGGTGGGACTGGATCATCCTCATGATCATCATCTTCATCATCATAATATAGACCTTCCATCTCATTCTCAAACTTGAGAGTTTCATGAAAACTCTCATCTATGAGATCTTGAATTCTGGCATCATCAAAAACAACATGTACAGATTCCATAATAATGTTGATTCTGTGATTGTAAACCCTGTAGGCTTTTCTAGCTGCATAACCCACAAAAGTGGCTTCATCTGCCTTTGACTTAAATTTTCCAAGATTTTCACCTTGATTTCTCAATACAAAACATTTGCATCCAAAGATATGTAGAAAATTCAAGGATGGTTTTCTTTCCTTGAGAAAATGATATGGAGTCATCCCTTTAGCTTGATTGATCAAAGAGATATTTTTAGTGAAACTTGCAGTGTTAACTGCTTCAACCCAAAAATATGTGGGTAACTTTGATTCTCCTAGCATAGTCCTTGCAGCCTCAATTAGAGTTCTATTTTTCCTTTCCACCACTCCATTTTGTTGTGGTGTTCTAGCTGCAGAAAACTCATGAATGATTCCATTCTCCTCACAAAACAGCCTCATTGTTGAATTCTTGAACTCAGTGCCATTATCACTTTTGATTCTTCTGACTTTGAGATCAGGATGATTGTTAGCAGCCTTGATGTGATTGATTATGATTCCACTTGCCTCATCTTTAAAATGCAAGAAGTATGTCCATGTAAACTTTGAAAAATCATCCACAATCACAAGGCAATATCTTTTCTTTGAGATTGACATGACATTTACTGGTCCAAATAAATCCATGTGTAATAGCTGTAGAGGTTGCTCAATTGATGAATCTGGCTTGCTTCGGAAAGAGATCTTCATTTGCTTTCCTTTTTGACAAGCATCACAAAGTCCATCCTTAGAGAATTCCAACTGTGGAATTCCTCTCACTAGGTCTCTTCTTACCAGATCATTCATTGATTTGAAGTTTAAATGAGACAGCCTTTTGTGTCATAGCCAACTCTCATCTTTATTTGCCTTAATCAGAAGACAAGTGATAGAATCTGAACTTGTTGAGTTGAAGTCAGCTATATAAACATTTCCTCTTCTATGGCCTGTCAACACTACATTGTTGTTTTCTTTGTTTGAAACAACACAGACTCCTTGACTGAATGATACTGAGAAACCTTTATCATATAGTTGACTGATGCTCAACAAGTTGTGCTTGAGTCCATCAACCAGTGCTACTTCATCAATGATGACATTTTCCTTTGAAATCAAGCCATATCTCTTAGTGTACCCTTTACTGTCATCTCTAAAGGTAATGTTAGGGCCAACTTTCTCCACAAACTCTGTGAGCAGGGAAGAATCTCCAGTCATGTGCCTGGAGCATCCATTGTCTAGATACCATAGATTCTTTCTGTATCCATGTATCCCTGCACACAATAAAACCAAATAAAGTTGATTTTGGTACCCAAGTTTCCTTTGGTCCTTTCTTGTTAGCCTTTACTTTGCCTTTCTTGTCATTTTGCACCTTAATCTCAAGTTGAGTTAAATCAACCTTGACCCTGGGTGTTGACCTCTGAAAGACAACATTTTGAGGATGTTCATATGCATACATGTTTGATGCAGGCATTTGAGGATGATGTCCATACATAGTGTTCATGTGTGGCATGCTTCATGTCATTTGTGGCATTGTGAATGCATTCATATATGGATTTGGAAAAAATGGCATATTGACATACAAATTTGATGCATGATCATTATGTGTAAACATGTTGTGCATAACAGGATTTGGCACAGGAACAGATGAATTCTTAACAGTTTTGAAATTGGTAGATAAATGATTAACACTACCACACTTTACACAAGTTTTCCTAGGAGTATACTTATTAGGAGTGTAGTTGTTGTTTTTGTTAATCCCTACCTTACCATTTATGTTTTTTTTTCTTTTTCACCTCAGCCTCGACCTCTATGTTTTCTAACTTGTCCTTTAATTGCTTGTTGGACAAGTAACCTATGTTGACATCCTTAGCTTTGGTTTTGCTGCATTCTCCCTGAACAATTTTTTTGCTGGTTGGACCATACTTTTTGTTCATCTTCTCAAGTTTTTCTTTACTAATACTAGATGTACACTTCTTTGGACAGGTCTCATCTGTAGAGGAGTTACCTATCAACGCATGGTCACTATCCGTAGAAGTATCATCTCCTAGATTCTCAACATATAGTTTCTCCTTTTCTTTTCCTACTGATTCCTTGTAGAATGTATCCACACCTACAGCCTTAATTATGTTTGTGGCAACATTCCTGGAATCAGTCCATCTAGCAATTGTTTCTTGTTCTTTAGCTAACCGTGCTTTGAGAATTTCTTCTCTTTTTAGTACAACTAGCAGTTCATCCTTGGCAACTTGACACTCTAACCTCATTTTCTCAAACTCAATAAATTGAGTTTCAAGAACAACATTCCTATCACTTAATATGCATATGATATAGTTCAGTAGACATATCATTTATTGCACTATTGCATTCCTCAGTAGAAAGCTCAAAGAGGTTGGTTGTAATTACCTGATTGGATAATGAACTGGCCTCTTGCTCACTTGAATCATCCATTAGTGCAAGGTTCACAAATTCAGTGTCCTCCTCAGTATCATTCCCATCTTCAGCCCAGTCATATTCCTGAGTTATGAATGCTCTTCCCTTTTGCTTGAGAATATCAAAGTATTTCTTCTTGTAGTCAACAGGCTCAAACTTCATGTCACTCTTCTCAGCCTTTGGTCTTTTACATTCATCGGCAAAGTGTCATCCCATTCCAAAATTGAAGCATTTAAACTTGGACCTTTCAACATAGTTCTTATTTGATTGAAAGTCCTTTCTAAATGGTTTGGTCACTTCAGGATTTCTTTTGAACTTGAGCTTTGAGAATTTTCTTGATAGAAAAGCTAAATGTTCATCTAGCTCATCCATCTCATCTTGGTTGGAGGGCTCACTTTCTTCAATCATTTTTCATTTGCACTTTCTTGATTCAATCCTACCTTCACAAGCATTTGGGCTTGGTGTAGCTTCAGTAGTTTCCTCTTTCATGTCCTCGGCCTTGTTAACACTTGCTACTAAGGCAATAGATCCAGTCTTCTTTTGGACCTTCTCAATTTCCTCATCCTGCTCCATTTCTAGCTCATATGTTTTAGGGTTCCATACAGCCTTTCAAGAGTAAAATCCTTATACTCTTGAGTGTTTCTCAAGGAAACAGTCATAGGCTTCCATTCCTTTGGCAAAGCTCTGAGAAATTTAAGATTTGAATCTTTGATTTGATACACCCTCCCATACAACTTCAATCCATTCAGCAATTTTTGAAATCTACTAAAAGTATCATTCAAAGATTCTCCATTCTTGAAGTGAAAGTGTTAATACTGTTGTATTAAGAGCTGCATCTTATTTTCACTGACTTGCTCAGTCCCTTCACAGATGGTTTGGATAGTGTCCCAAATATCCTTGGCCATAGAACAATTAATAACATTGTCAAGCATGTCAGAATCAAGACCATTGAACAAAATATTCATGGCCTTTTTATCTTTGTGAACGACAATGATGTCCTCAGGAGTCCATTCTGAAGGTAACTTTGGAATGGTGTTTGGAGCTCCTGCAGGTGCTTGAGCAATTGAGGTGTTTGGCTTCACTAGAACATGAGGGCCATGATAGATGCATTCTACATATACTTCATCCATAGACATGAAATGTAAACGCATCTTTAATTTCTAGTGAAAGTAATTCTCTCTATCAAGAACTGGTATTTTAACTCCATAATCCTTCTAACCCATGATTCTGATGTCTTTAGATCTTTAAACTTCTTGTATGTTAGAAGCTTGATCTGATACCAATTGTTATTCCCATACAATGAATCAAGATTGTAGAAGGGGGGTTGAATACAATCTTTAAAAATTCTTTGGTTCTTGACAGAAATGATATGTAAATAAATTCAAGAACGGAAAAAACAAGCAAGATAAAATTGACACAAGAATGAAAAATTCAGGTGGATTGATTTATCCACCTAAGAGATTTTTATTAGAAGAAATCTCTGTGATGTTTATGAATAAACACACTGCTACATACACATTATTCTAGCTTCAGCAATTTACAAAGGATATTGCCTTGTGCTCTCTAAATTGCCTAACTGATTTCTTAAGTTCTAGAATAATGCTACACTTGGTTATATAACTCAAGTTTACAAGATATTTCGAACAACTAATAATACAAAAAGCAACTCTGTCCAAAATCCTTGCTTCACCATTCTAAGTAGTGGCCCATGTGTTGGTAGCTTGCCCTTCTTGGCTGATTGTCTTTTATGGAAATGCTACAATTGACCAGACAAAACAAAATGCTTCTTCTTCTCGTGAGTTTTCCAGAATTGCTGGTTTCCATGCTCTGTGAAATCTGTTAACCCATGTGCTCTATCTGAAATGTCATTTTCACAAAGTATAGAGTGTATCCGTATAAGCTATTTGAGTTGTATCCGTTGAGAGTACCTTGACCACATCCGTAGAAGGCTAGTACTACTATCCGTATACAGTACTTTGTCCACATCCGTAGAAGGCTAATGTTGTTATCCGTAGACAATCAATTTCACTTATGTAAAATTACAAGGCATAAATTATTTACAATTAGCCTCCCTATTCTACATATCTATTAACAGTCAACATGACTTATTCAGCCTAAAAACTAATACTTCAACTTCTACATCAGAATTACAAATTAGGATTACACATCAGGATTGCACATCAGGATTGTACATCAGGATTGCATATCAGGATTGCATATCAGGATTGCATCTCAGGATTGCACATCAGGATTACACAAGCATGTTACATTGAGTCTTATCCGTAGATAAGCTACCCTTCTACGGATACTGCAAAATACATGTTATTAGTTGAAGGCTACATTTTTATTTATACAATTTTCACTAAGTTAGTTTAGTTATCATCAAGAAACAACATAGTTCCTAAAATTTGGTCACCCTTGCTTTACCCTCTCCTACACCTTTTTTAGGCAGTTTATAAAGTGACCTTAGGAGCCAAGGAAAGTCGGTTTTTCAAGCCGTTATTCCGGCCATTTTCCGATGACTTTCCGGCGACCCTTTCGTGTGTGTTTTTAGGCTTCAACTAGCTCGTATCTCTTGTAGCACACTCTTTTTATAAAAGAGGAGCTTGAGCCTTTGTAAGGTCAAGAGCATAAGCTAGTTTAGTAGTGTTTGTCTTGTGTTATTTCGATTTATGCTTTAATATTGCTTATATTGTTTAGATCTACACTTACACACACTTTCTACACAACACACTTACGTTTTGCTCTTATATACACTTGTTCTTGAAGTTTATTCGTGTAGTGTATATTCGTCTTAACAAAGTAAGGTGTTTAAGAGGTTGAGTTGTGAATTTCCTCTTACTTGACAAGTAAATCCGTTAGTTGTGATTTTCGGATTGAAAGCAAGTTGTTCTATCTTTTGATTTAAGTACAAAAAGCTTACATCTTGTTTTCACCTTAAGTGGTTTAAACTTGATATTAATAAATCAAAAGATTCTTTTTAAATCTGGTTAAACTTAGTCCTTAGCTTATTTTGAATTCGATTTTTCAAAGTAAGGACTTAAAAGTTCTAGATTTAAACGAACTAGTGTTCAAGACGAACGAAGTAGTTTTATTCCGAGGCCATCCCCCCATTCGGCCGAATAACCTACTTTCTAGTAGTACTTCTTGATTCAAGTTAGTCCTTCACTTATCTTGTCTTTAATTCTTGGATAAGGACTTAACAAATCAAGTATACACTTGTTCGGTTTCACAAAGTTTGAACAATACTAAGCCTTATTCGTTACATTCGGCTATACAAAGTATTGTTGAACTTTCGAACTCTACTAAGGCCATATTACTTACTCTCGGCCAAGTGTAGAAGTTCGAACTATACTAAGGCCATATTGTTACTCTCGGCCAAGTGTAGTATTGGTAAGTACTTCGACCTATACATTCGGCCACAATAGTTATACTCGGCCAAGTATAGTTTCGTTGTATTACTTTGCACTTACTTGCTCTTTAACGACTTATTCTTTTATAGTTTGTGCGTTTAGTGCTTAGTCCGTTTTCTTCGAAAATCCGTGACATAGCCTTTTAGTGCCAAGTCCGTTTTCTTCGGAAATCCGTGACTTAGCCTAACACATATATAATATATAGGCCTTAGCCGTTTATATGCTTATATATTATTGTTTGTGATTTAGTACCGTAACATACTAAGTCATATAATCTTTTATCTTATAAGGTTATTTGTTGCGTAGTACTTGTATCTAATCTTTGTAGTGAGGTGAAGTGAAGTGAGGTGATTCTTGTTCTAAGACCCGTGTCCTAGGCATACTAACAAGGAGTTAGTAGTCTTTGAACCGGTGAAGAAAAGAAAAGACTCGAGACCTAAGACCTAAGATCCAAGATCCAAGATCCACAAAGTTGTAGAAGTGCATAGTCTACAAAGGTATTTTTTTTTTATTTTGAGGAGGTTACGGGTGTGTAACGCTCCAAGATAGATAGATAGTGGTTAGTTTGTAAAGGCTTCTCCGCCTACTATAAAGGAGTTTGTTTATAGTGAAAAATCTCGAGTCCGGGGAGGAGCTCGAGGACTGGAGTAGGGGTGAGCGAATCTGTTAGGGGTTGCGCCATCGCGAACCAGGATAAAAATAGATCGTGTCACTCTCTCTTCTCTTTCTCTCTTTATTTTCTGCACTGGTTTTACTTGTTGACATGTAACGAAGTTTAAAAGGAGAAAAAGTTTTCGAAAAAGCCAAGCTCTAATTTTAAAGAAGGTGATAAGCTATTCAACCTCCCATTCTAGATTATCTTATACCCTCACGGGACCTATCAAAATGTTTTAAAGGTTGTAGACACCAGTCAGTGTATGAGTATTGTATATTAGGCCAACGTGGCCTTGGATCCAGTTGAGTATTTGGGTGTACCGTAAGATATAGTCCGGAGTTTTGGTGTGACTGATCATCCACTTTAACTCACAGCGTCGAATTGAAAAATCCAATTCTAATTTAAAAGTTGATTTACAAATGTGAAATGGACATTCTACTCAAAAGTTGTATTTATAAAAAACATGTTAAATTTTTAGAAGTGAACATTGTTTATAAAAAAAAGTATCTTTATTATTATATCTTATAATTATCTTTCTGAGCATTTCTTCCGCTCATACTTTCTTGTTTCACCTTTTTAACCCTCTAGTGAAAGGTAGATTGACATTATTTAATCGTATAACTGTGGAACGAGAAGAGACAAGATGCCGTTGGGAAGACAATTTGATGCAGAGCATTTGGATCTAGTGTAAGGTTATTTGTATAAAGTTCATTTCTATTAAATATTATTATGTATAAGATTGGTTTGGCCTGACACACTTCTTGTTGAAGTTGTCCCAGTGATTTTAGATTTGAGCAAGTAGAATGTTGTAAAAGGAAGTTAAAGTTTGTTAAATTTTGGATTCTTGTTTCTAGCACTATAACCTAAAAAGATCTTGGTATAGTTGGGTTTGTAAATGATATATTTGTATTGGTTTAATTATTAACAGGTTATTTAAATTAAGATTTCAGGGTGATGACCAAATCCTCTGACCCCGGATTTGGGGGCATCACGGAATGGTATTAGAGCAGGGTTATAGTAAAACTAGAAACGAGAGTGTGTAGGAGTGTGTATAGTTAAGTAAGGAACGTCAGAGCTCATGTAGAGTTCGTGTTGGACTGTTGGATAAAGTACCAATGAGTAAGTTAAGATAGGTGTACCGTTTGAGATTATTGTGTTGAGCTGAATCGAACCCCTTGCGGCTATAGATATTTATTGTGGAATATTCAGAGACTACGACGTGCGATATCGATAACCATAGGGCGTGCATAAGAAGAGCTTAGAATCGAATGATGAGCCATCGAAAGAGCCGGCAAAGAAGGCATGCGTAGAGACCTTGGCAATACCTTTCTTTCTTAATAAATTAGTCGACAGTCCTTTAAGTGATACTTTTATCTGTGAATATATTCCCCTTTTGAATTTATATTTGATACTTATGTTCACCTGTTGTTGGATTTCAATTGTGCCAGAGGCTGTCATGATGCCTATTTTCCTGTCAAGTTGTGATATTTAAACTTCTATTTTTCTTCAATAGTGAATAACTCTATTATTGATATATTACCATTTGCTCGTTATGTGCCAGTATTTTATTTTCCGGTTATTCTTTTTCTCCGGAAATAACACCTTTGGAATCTGTTCAGTTTTAATCCAAGGTGTGCATCGGAGAAACATTCGTCGAACATCATTAATTATCATTTTCATTTTGATTTCTTTCATATTTTTCTACTCCAACTGAGACGAACAACCCTATTTATAGGGGACACAAGGACTATCTGTTTGTGTGATAGAAGTCTGATGGGACGCCGTCACTTGTGTGTTGTGCATCACAAGAAGGCTAATTACATTTAGTATGTCTTAATCAAGACACGCAACATCAGGTTCATATGATCATATTGATCTCTCAGTATTTCTTTTATTTCAAATAAGATTGCTTTAAAATTCGTAATTGATAACCACAATTGAGGTACACTTGTTATTGTATGGAATCTTTTTACTTCAAAATTTCATGATTCTTGTTATCTCTAGTAGACTCGAAGGTATGTAACTAGGTTAGAATGAGTTAACCTTGCAATAATAAATTAAGACTTGCGGTGGGATTACTATGAGCTAAAAGCGGATCAAGATGTGATTAAAATACCAGTAACGCATAACGTGTAGTGGTACAACCGGATTTGCCCTATATAGAGAAACCGGTAGAAATCCCAGACTAGAAAGAACACGTATCAAAGATTAAAGAATTAGTATTGTTACAGATGGTACCAGAATTAGAAAATTGTCAAGAAAAGAACCTTAGTGACTTCTTCAGCTGATTCCGAGGACGAAATCCTTATAAGGGGGGTAGATTGTAACAACCTAGATTTTTCGAGAGTTATTATTAATTACTTTAGTATTTTATTGGACTTTCCCAAATGAAGGAGGAATAAAATTATGTATTTTTTTATGTTAGCTGATATATTTCTGTCTTTAGATTACCCAATGTGTTAACTGGAAAATCAAGTTCATTTTAGAATTTTAGGGATCGAGTTGATATTTTATCCGTGCCAATTTTTTTTTAATAACGTGTACGTATCCACGTTTGGGAAGTACAATCATGACGCCAACCATGTCATAGAATGAGCCGATAGAGATTCAACCAGATTTGTCGTAAGTCGAGCAACCTATGGAAGAATGAAATGCTTGAGAAATATCCTCACAGTAGATGATTCAGAGGACATAATCTTGTTAACGGGGGAAGAATGTAACGACTAGGAATTTCTTGATATAAATATTTTGTGATCAATAATAAATTATATGCGTTATTCCAGTTTGATACATTTCATGTATTAAATAATATACATATCGGTTATGTGGCATTATTATGTGTTCTGTGATCTAATTATCTGTTCAATACTGATATATGTAGTATCGTCTATTTTATTGTATAATATTTACATTTAATTAATTTTGGTATTTTAGAGACCAAATTTGTATTTTTGTTGTGCCAAAATATTATTCGATATTTTATTCGGGTTCAAAAATTTTATTTTGTGTAAATGATAAAAATATTCAAAAATTTAGTATTTTTACATTTTCAGAAAATTTAGAATATTTAGAAATTTTAAGTATCAAAACGGTATTTTACCAGTGCCAAAATTTTACCGGTATTTTATCCGTGTCTCCATTGGTATTTGGGTGAGTTATGAAATATCCAAAAAATTAGTATTTTTATATTTCTGTGAAATTCGGGCTTTATAAAAATTTTGTGCATATTTATTTTAGTTTATAGAGTAAATAAAATTTTCAATATTTATTCACTAATTGAGTGGATGATATAATTTCGTACTAAAAATAATTTTGAAGAATATTTATTTATTTTATTCTCGAAATAAATATTTATTATTTTACCCTTTACTATTTATTTCTCAATTTTTGGGATCCATTTCGATTAATTGGGATCTAAAATTGAATTAGGGATACAATTTTTAGGAGTAGTAATACATTTAAGTAATACTAGCATAAAAACCCGTGCAAGGCACCGACAGCTAGCTTATATTGTGCTTTTAAACTAAACTACGCATTATTAATGTCATTTGACATATATGATTGTATATTTTTTTATGTTCATAGAGTTTTTATTGTTAATGTTATGACTATACTGTACTTGCTTAAATATGTTCAAGTTTATAATTTGAAAACTAATACGAGTAGTTTTGATAAATCATGTCTGTTTTTAATTTTGTTGTGGATCATAGAATAGAATTAGAGTGTTCTATGGATATTTTCTAATTAAGACGACATTTTTAAAATTATAATCCAATTTTTTTCCAGTTCTTCAAAAATGATGCATTCATTTAGTTCATCTCCGACAATATTCAAGGTAGAAACTAAATAGTCTTTGTAAGATCCGTGAACTTTATTAATAATATAAATTGTATTATATGTATAGCATATTTATTATGAAGTATTTTGAGTTATAATGATAAGGATTTTTAAGTGTTTATGTGTAAATTGGTGTGTCGAAAGCCCCGTTCAAATATTTTGTCATTTGAAAATATCTTCAATTTTGAGCCCCGTTTTGATAATTCAAGGGCCCCGTTGAAATTTTGTTCATCATTATTATTCCTTCGTCATTTGTGTTCAAATCATTATCGGAGGATTTCTTCGTATTATTATATCCCTTATTATCCGATATGATCAATAGTATTTGTTTTATTCAAAGAAAGAAAAATTATTCTAAACCCCAACCCTAATTTTTCTAGGGTAATTGATATATCGTCCGTATCAATAAATACATCTGTTACAGCCCCAGTATTCTTGAGCATTAGTTATATAAATGATATGTATTGATTTGGATAACTATCAGTCTTTTTGGATAGCTATCACCTCGTAAAACGTGTATTTTACATTATTAGGGTTTTAAAGCGAACCAGTGGATCAATATCGATCCAAAAATGTCGTTTGGGGTATTATTTTTCAATAAGTATAAAAAGGAGAATCATACATTATACTTCATACAATCCGTATTAAAAATACAGAAAAATATAAAATTCCCGAACCGTGTTCTTCGTGTTCTTGAAAATCAAAATCAAATTCGAAGGTGTTATTGGAATCCAAATTCAAAGTTCAAGTACTCAAATCAAAGATCTTGAGCTCTAGTTTCAGAATCTTCAAACCTCATCACCATCTGGTAATTGTTCGATTTTATATGAATTTTTCAAATTTTGAATTAAAATTAGGGTTTATATTCAAATTGGGGATTTTCATTCTGTTGATTCTCCGTTCAATTGATTGCTTCCAACATGTTCCTAGGGTTCTAATTAGTAGGAATTCATGCATTAATTTCATGTTTATGTTCAATTTTTAAGAATTCGATTTTCGGGTTTTGACCCGAATTTTCTTTTTAATCGTACGTTCTTGTTATTGATCTGACATGATTTTGGATAGAGAGGTTTGATTGTGTGTGTTCACAACTTTGATTTAACACCAAGAACTTGGAATTTCATGTAAGATTTAGGGAGATCGTGTTTTGGCCGGAAAACCCAAACCCGGTTTGTTTGACCGGATTTCTGGGACGATTCCGGTTTGTTTTGGCAATATTTTTATGTTAGTTGTGTTGGTTGTGAAGTTTAGAGCAGAAACCCTCAAAGAAATGTATGTTTTGGTGCAGTTTTGGCCGTGAACGGATTCCGGTGGCTGGATGACCGGCCGGATTCTGGAAAACCCAGTTTCCGGCGGGTTGTTCTTGGCGACCCGTTTCTGTTCTTGGCAACCCGTTTTCTGACCCGGTTTCAATCTTCAAAACCCTAATTCATTTTCAGAAAACTGTTTTTGAATTTTATTTTTAAATTTAATTCGAAAATAGTTTAAATATTTATAAAAATCATATTTTTATTTTAAAAATACATTTTTAATTTCAGAAAATTCTGAAAAATTATATTTATTATTTTAAATTCGAAAATTTATTAAACATAATTATTTTAATTATTTTTAATTAATAATTAATTAATTTAATTAATTGATTAATTCTTTTAATCAGTTAATTCTTAAAAATTAATTATTAATTAGATTTAATTAATTTAAAATTCAGTTTAATTATTTTCAAGCCTGACTTATTATTTAAAAATAGTTTGAGCATTTAAATAATGTCAATTAATTTTTATTAATTGATTTAATTGACTTTAAATACTTATATTGGGATTAAAAATCCGATTTTTGATTTAAAAATTATTTGTGACTTATTTAAATTCAAATAAGCCTCGAATATTGTTTTAAAAATATTTATAAGTGCCATATGGTTTATATGAGTCGATTAATATGTGTTAATAGTCCGTAAATGCCCGTACGAGGGCTAATGTTTGAGTTTTAAATACCGTAAATTAGACCGGACGTCCGATACGTAACCGGTTACTAGTTTAAAATGTGTTATTGATTGATTATGTGTCGAGGATAGAATGAGGATAGTTAGACTTACTGTGATGAGTTGTTTATATTATAGAATTGAGTTCCCGGAACAAGGGAAAGGGGAAAGTTGAGTGATCGAAGTAGAACCGTCAACGACGTAGACCAGACAAGTATCTGTGCCTTGATTTGTGATAAATTGTTATTGTCTTCAATACTTACATGTTATTACCCCAGAACAATTCAGATTATCCATCCTTACCCGTACTTGGGCAACTGATTCCATTTACGTAAATTTTCTCAACTCTTTGATTTGATCCGCATCGGAAACCCTTATTTCCAAATTCATCTAATTTTGTCTACAACCATTGATTGTTGATTATCATCATTTGATTATTGCTTACAACCATTGATTGTTTGATTTCTATCATTGACTATTGATTACAGTCATTGATCATTGATTACAACCACTGATTATCTTCTTGAACAAGTACACTGTACCGTTGAAATTATTCCATGATTATTTCTCAATTTTCATTTGATACTGAGCAGTTGAAGCTCTTTTGCAATTATTATATCTTGACATTGTGCATTGTCTTATTGAGCATGTTATTGCTTATACCTTGTGATAGAATTGGCATGTTTTTAAATAGGACCAGTAATGGTCTGGCCATACTTATGGTCGGAATAATTTAAGGCCCAGATTGGCCTAGGATCCAGTAGAGGACTTTGCTATAAGCAAGTCCGGGGTTGTTGCGTGACTGATCAGCAACACAACCTTTGATTTGAATAAAATGTGAAAGTCCAATTCTAATCCTCTTTCTTCAATTGAATTTGATACAAAGCATGTGTTTAGCTGAATATTCTTGATTCTGATATTGTGAATTCATATCTTTACAAATGTGATTGAAATATATATATGATGCTTGCTGAGCACTTTTGGCTCACTCTTGCTTGTTGTTTTCTAACCCTATTCCAGTTAAACGAGAGTATGAGTTGGCGCAGCGTGACTAATAGTTCACCGGCAGCTAGGAGAGCCCCTCGAGTGGTTGTCATTGGCAGGGTAGTTGTTTGTTTTGTACTGTTAGACTAGATGTCTAGCTCTGAACTTAAGTTGTGATGTAATAACTCTGAAAACTGGTTTGTAATAAATATAACTTAGAAGCTTGTTTCACGCCATAATCTGGATGCGGTCTTGGATAAGGGGTATTTTATGTCATTATATATTATGCATGTTTTATATTCAGGTTTATATTGTGTTCCGTTGGTCGGGTGACTCCCCAAATCTGTACCCCGGGTTTGGAGGGCGTCACAGTCTTCAAGATGCTGTAGTATGAGATTGTAGGTTTTAGTACTAATTTTACTCAAAAGCCTTCCTAAATCATCAAATACTCTACTTAGGCCTTGCGTTTTCAGTTCTTAAAACTTTCTTTGTAACTCTTTTATGTCTTTTCTTCTGACCTCTTGATTTTAAGAATTTTTTACCTTTATTTCTCTTCCCCTGTCTATCTAACTTTTAGAACATAGGACAATGTAGCTAATTGGCTTAAGTGGAACTACCTTGTGCCAAATCATTATATTATTAAGTAAGTTTGATACCATTTCGATGTGTTTCAATTCTTCCAAACAAACATACTTTTTTTTAACTCTGAACTTGAGAATTGATCAATTATGGCTGGATAAATATTTTTTGTTTATGTCATCGTAAGTTAAAATTGCTCATATGCCTTCTGAGTTATGTCTGTGTTTTGACAATGAATTCATCCTTTATTTTTTTCAAAATACAACTTCATCTAGGGAAATATCTTTACTAATTAAAACATGGGTCATTTTTCTAGCAATTAACATAAATTTCTATTCTTTGCGGTTAATTTTTTTTCTAGGTATGGTTGCACATTTTTTTTTGTCTGTTACAATGTACTCACTTTAATTTATATAGATAATTTGATTGATCGGGGACTATAATTTTAAATAATTCGGGCTGTATAATGTGATTTGATCTGATCATAATGTATGATATGCAATATCATATTTTTTTAAATCTGTTATGGACTATATATTTTAATCTGTTAATTGTTTATTTTTATTATCTCATCTTTTACAATATTTTGACTCAAGACAAATAGTTTTTCATATTTTGACTCAATATTTATGTTTTTCATACATATATATATATATATGTGTGTGTGTGTGTGTATTAATTCAATTCCAAATAACTAATTATTTTCTTTCATAAAATTAATTTAAAATTCATTTGATAATAACAAAAAATGTGTTATATATATAATGCATCCAATCTAATTATAAATTTGGTCACTTCTATTATATATATATATATATATATATATATATATATATATATATATATATATATATATATATATATATATATATATATGTAACAGCCCGACTTTTCGGACTATTAAATCTAAATACAAAACTAAAACACAATACAATTTATTAATCTAAAAGTCAATTAAAAATATAACTATTACATTAGCGCAGCTAACGATGATCCGAAAGCCAAACTACTCCGAACCTAAGCTCATCGAAATCCAATGCTATCCAACTCGATCTTAACTCAAACCTGAAAATTGTAAGGAATGAGCTATACAGCCCAGCAAGAAACCAATCGATCCAACTAGTCGGGCAAATAACATGTATACACAGAAGATAATACAATATTCGATACGATAACAATATATAAAACAATAATTCTCGATACACATTCATGTTCTTATACTTATTTGATACGAAACGACAACACATAACAACAATAACTCGAAACCCACAATTCATGTCACGACCACTACAACCCGGTGATAACGGTCCTAAATTTTCAGAAAACTGTCACTACAACCCGGTGACTCGGTCCTTATTCTTATTCGATATTTTCACAAACCATGGCACAAATCAGAATCCCAAAATTATCGTATAGACACCACATAGATACAATAACACATATATGTTCAAAGTATATCATCACTAAGCCCAAGTTTATATAATCAAAACACACACACAACACATAGTTTCGAAAAACACTAGAAAGAACAATCGGAAACTTACCTCGACGCATCCTAGATCACGTACCCAATTCTGACCAGAACAGTTTTAACTCCTTTTGACCCTCTAAACGATGTTTTCTTGGAAAACTCAAAGGACGAAAGTCGTAGAGAACGAAAATACCTTTCTGAAAAGATATGACTCATCAAAATCGGAATTATAAAGAATCGGGAATTAAATAAAATGTTTTCTGAATATAAACAGAAACTGAAAAACAAGATCTGTTTGTGTTTTGTGATTTTAAGAACAGTTCAGAGAATAATTCTGGAAAACACTGTGATATAGAAGTTTTAGGAAATTGAAAGAGCTTTCCGAAAAGTCCAGAATCATCAAATTCCGACTTACGATGAATAATCTATGAATTTTACAAGACAACTGATTTCTGTATGGAAGAGACTTACGAATTTTGATATAAAACACGAGGAAAGAGAATATGATGCTTATATAAAGACTCAGAACCCTAATTCTAAACCTACAACTTAACTGTATCCAAATCTGATCCAAACTTTAGGCCCATTAGTCTAATTTAATTTTAAATCCTATTCTTTTTCAAATTTTAATCTAATTTTCTATTATTCTTTTATTATTAATAATCTAAAAATTATGGGATATTACATACTACCCTCCTTAAAAAGAATTTGGTCCCCAAATTCACAACAATCCTATCACATGGCATGTCTACCCACTAATCTCCTAGAAGTCAAACTTAAACTATCGTCCACAAGATCGCACCCTAGAGAATGTATTAGTCCCATACCTAACACACTCCGAAGGACAACTGCTCTTGATACCAACTATAACAGCCCGACTTTTCGGACTATTAAATCTAAATACAAAACTAAAACACAATACAATTTATTAATCTAAAAGTCAATTACAAATATAACTATTACATTAGCGCAGCTAACGATGATCCGAAAGCCAAACTACTCCGAACCTAAGCTCATCGAAATCCAATGCTATCCAACTCGATCTTAACTCAAACCTGAAAATTGTAAGGAATGAGCTATACAGCCCAGCAAGAAACCAATCGATCCAACTAGTCGGGCAAATAACATGTATACACAGAAGACAATACAATATTCGATACGATAACAATATATAAAACAATAATTCTCGATACACATTCATGTTCTTATACTTATTTGATACGAAACGACAACACATAACAACAATAACTCGAAACCCACAATTCATGCCACGACCACTACAACCCGGTGATAACGGTCCTAAATTTTCAGAAAACTGTCACTACAACCCGGTGACTCGGTCCTTATTGTTATTCGATATTTTCACAAACCATGGCACAAATCAGAATCCCAAAATTATCGTATAGACACCACATAGATACAATAACACATATATGTTCAAAGTATATCATCACTAAGCCCAAGTTTATATAATCAAAATACACACACAACACATAGTTTCGAAAAACACTAGAAAGAACAATCGGAAACTTACCTCGACGCATCCTAGATCACGTACCCAATTCTGACCAGAACAGTTTTAACTCCTTTTGACCCTCTAAACGACGTTTTCTTGGAAAACTCAAAGGACGAAAGTCGTAGAGAACGAAAATACCTTTCTGAAAAGATATGACTCATCAAAATCGGACTTATAACGAATCGGGAATTAAATAAAATGTTTGCTGAATATAAACAGAAACTGAAAAACAAGATCTGTTTGTGTTTTGTGATTTTAAGAACCGTTCAGAGAATAATCCTGGAAAACACTGTGAAACAGAAGTTTTAGGAAATTGAAAGAGCTTTCCGAAAAGTCCAGAATCATCAAATTCCGACTTACGATGAATAATCTATGAATTTTACAAGATGGCTGATTTCTGTATGGAAGAGACTTACGAATTTTGATATAAAACACGAGGAAATAGAATATGATGTTTATATAAAGACTCGGAACCCTAATTCTAAACCTACAACTTAACTGTATCCAAATCTGATCCAAACTTTAGGCGCATTAGTCTAATTTAATTTTAAATCCTATTCTTTTTCAAATTTTAATCTAATTTTCTATTATTCTTTTATTATTAATAATCTAAAAATTATGGGATATTACATACTACCCTCCTTAAAAAGAATTTGGTCCCCAAATTCACAACAATCCTATCACATGGCATGTCTACCCACTAATCTCCTAGAAGTCAAACTTAAACTATCGTCCACAAGATCGCACCCTAGAGAATGTATTAGTCCCATACCTAACACACTCCGAAGGACAACTGCTCTTGATACCAACTATAACAGCCCGACTTTTCGGACTATTAAATCTAAATACAAAACTAAAACACAATACAATTTATTAATCTAAAAGTCAATTACAAATATAACTATTACATTAGCGCAGCTAACGATGATCCGAAAGTCAAACTACTCCGAACCTAAGCTCATCGAAATCCAATGCTATCCTGAAAATTGTAAGGAATGAGCTATACAGCCCAGCAAGAAACCAATCGATCCAACTAGTCGGGCAAATAACATGTATACACAGAAGACAATACAATATTCGATACGATAACAATATATAAAACAATAATTCTCGATACACATTCATGTTCTTATACTTATTTGATACGAAACGACAACACATAACAACAATAACTCGAAACCCACAATTCATGCCACGACCACTACAACCCGGTGATAACGGTCCTAAATTTTCAGAAAACTGTCACTACAACCCGGTGACTCGGTCCTTATTGTTATTCGATATTTTCACAAACCATGGCACAAATCAGAATCCCAAAATTATCGTATAGACACCACATAGATACAATAACACATATATGTTCAAAGTATATCATCACTAAGCCCAAGTTTATATAATCAAAATACACACACAACACATAGTTTCGAAAAACACTAGAAAGAACAATCGGAAACTTACCTCGACGCATCCTAGATCACGTACCCAATTCTGACCAGAACAGTTTTAACTCCTTTTGACCCTCTAAACGACGTTTTGTTGGAAAACGCAAAGGACGAAAGTCGTAGAGAACGAAAATACCTTTCTGAAAAGATATGACTCATCAAAATCGGACTTATAACGAATCGGGAATTAAATAAAATGTTTGCTGAATATAAACAGAAACTGAAAAACATGATCTGTTTGTGTTTTGTGATTTTAAGAACAGTTCAGAGAATAATCCTGGAAAACACTGTGAAACAGAAGTTTTAGGAAATTGAAAAAGCTTTCCGAAAAGTCCAGAATCATCAAATTCCGACTTACGATGAATAATCTATGAATTTTACAAGACAGCTGATTTCTGTATGGAAGAGACTTACGAATTTTGATATAAAACACGAAGAAAGAGAATATGATGTTTATATAAAGACTCGGAACCCTAATTCTAAACCTACAACTTAACTGTATCCAAATCTGATCCAAACTTTAGGCCCATTAGTCTAATTTAATTTTAAATCCTATTCTTTTTCAAATTTTAATCTAATTTTCTATTATTCTTTTATTATTAATAATCTAAAAATTATGGGATATTACAATAGATATACTGTATTATTAAAACCGAAACATTGAAAGTTTGATAGTCGGTCGGTACGGTTCTCATATTGATATTTGTACTTTAGTTCTTTTACTTTTACTACTTTATTTAATTTATTAAAAATAACAATTTTATTCAAAATATAGTTTGGTCGTCGGTCGGTCAATACGACATTCATATTCTGATATTTGCAATTTAGTCCCTTTTCTTTTGCAATTTGACCTTAATTTATTAAAAACAACAATTTTAATTAAATATATTTTTTAAAATATTGTTAAACACAAAACTCTTAAAACACAATTTAATCACGCTCAAACAGAAACACACACGTCAATTCAACATTAAGTTCAACAATCACATAAAACTATTCAAATTTAAGATGAACTTCAAACAAAGTAAATATAAATGTAAAATAAGAAGAATATGAATGTCGTATGCATCACACTGACTCTATACTTGTAGTAGAAATAAGAACAAATAATTATAAATATCATGTATACATGTTATCAATATGTGTTATTTAACAATGATTATTGTGCGATAAGTAAAGTAATCCTCGTTCAAGGATTGAGGCGGGTTCGACGAATGAGTTCATGTTCAGAGTCTCCTCGACCCCGAAGTGACCGATCGCCTATACCTAAATTATTGTCTAATTTTTACACATGTTTTAACACTAATTTCATTAATTTAAAAATAAATAAGTCATAAATATGTAAATAAACTACTTGTAATATGTTATTTATGTTATATCAATATTTAATAATACATTATATATATTAAATATTTGAATAATTCAAATATATTGCGTAGTACAAGAAAAGTTCGACTCTGATGCAAAAAAATAGAATATATTATAGTTATCGATACATGTACAAAATATTTGTTTAGTTAAAAGAAAGATAAAAAGAACCACACATAATATTGTTTTTAAAACTTAATATTAATATTTTATAAGACTGGTAGTTGTTGTGGATTAAAAAACGTACTTGTATATTAATTGCTAGGATTAATGAGCTTTCGAGCTTTAATGGCTACACTTGTGTTTCGAGACTAAATCGGTCCTCACAAGATGCCTACGTATCTCAAATCGTTATTGAGAATTAAGCCAAAGACGTAGTTCTTGGTGTTGCCCTCGGGGCTATGGCGGCAGGGGCACACCAAGGACGTAGTGACTTGTATGTCCTTATTCGAGGATGAAGTCTAAAACGTAGTTCTAGGGGTGCCTCTATGGCTTGTTGCGCCTTCGAGACGTTGTGACGTATGGAGCTGTGCCCAAAACGTAGTTCTGATTGTAGGATCAGGGTCCTTATATAGGCGTCTAGAGCCTAGTATTTATGGTATGTTTAGGAGTCTTAGCGAATAAGTCTCCTTATTGATAATGGATAAACATTGTATTTCTTGCTGGAGAATTCGTTTCCTTGTTGATAAAGGCTATGACTCATTAATTGCCTTTAATAGGGATTCCAGATTCTTATTTAATGAATTTACCATATTTTGGACTCTTTTTATGAGCTGTATATTTTCCCTATTTATTAATTACAAAATTAATAAATAATCTGGGTTTTGGGCCTTAAATACTTGGCCTTTCCAAAGAATCAGCAATTATATTTCTATAATTACTTTTCTATCTATATCATTTGCCCCCCAACTTCTGGGAAAATCTCCTTGGGGTTTTCGTAGAAGTTATAACGTGTTTTTCCTCAAAATTTTCCATTTTAAGGGCATTTTCGACCTCAAATTAGGTCATTTTCGACCTCCTTTTCGACCAGGAAACATGTCATTTTCAACCTGAAATTCGACCTGGATTTCGACCTCGACTGTAGTGAGGTCGAAGGTTTCGACCTCAATTTTTAAGTCTTTTTCGACCTCGGTCGTTCGACCTCGATCCCAATGTATCTTCGATCTCGAGTATTCGACCTCGAAGTCGAGCTTTTTCGACCTCAATTGGTTGTGAGGTCGAAGCTTTCGACCTGGATTAACAGGCCATTTTCGACCTCATTCTTTCGACCTCGAATCCTTCTGTTTTCGACCTCACTTGGGTGTAAGGTCGAGGGGCTCGAGCTCGATTTATAGTGTATTTTCGATCTCAATCAATCGACTTCGATCTAGGGTCTTTTCGACCTCGAATTTTCAATTTTTTGACTGGATTTTTGGTGCGAAGTCGATGGAAACGACCTCAATTCCTCGTATATTTTTGACTTCGAGCCTTCGATGTCGTTCTAAGGTTTTTTCGACCTCGTTTTCATTATTTTTCGACTTTATTTGGGAGCGAGGTCGTTGGAATCGGCCTCGTTTTCCCATATGTTTTCGACCTCGGTCGTACGATTTCGATTTTATGTCTTTTCGACCTTAAATCTTTTATCCTTGTTTTTGCCTTGGTTTCATTCCAAATTTCATTCTTTCTTGGGCCTTAACTAGCCCAATTTTTAATTGGACTTAAATTATTCCAGCCTTGGGCCTTATTGTTTGGGCTTCGAATTCGCCTAAGACCCAAATTATTTGGGCTTCAATTTCTATAATCCATAAATGGATTTGTGGGTCTTAACTGGCTATAGACGGTTGCCCTTCCTTAACCGGTTGGGTTTCCAGTCACTTTGATTATAAAATAGTGGAATTTTCACTTTATTCTTCACTTCATACTTTCAGCTTTGGGCCTTATTGGGCCTTAACTTGTTTAGGCTTTGAATTCGACTGAGCCTCAAATTATTTGGGCTTTTTCTGGGTTTAAAATGGCTGATCGCGCTTCCCAACGTCTATGATAATGCACTAGGATTTCATAGAAGTTATACCGGTCTTTTTCGAGACTTGGGGTCTTTTTATCCCTTACCTGGGACTTACCACCCTTTTTTGGGGATTTTAATATACACTAGTGTTTCTCGAGTATCGTCTTGGTGTAAAGTGTGGAGCGACCTACACATTTACGACGATTTTGCCTTATTCGAGGCTAACTTGTCATTTGCATAAGCCTCTTACGTCTTATACCATCTTGTTTTGGCTTCAAGCCTTTCATATCGAATGATGGAGTTTGGACTGAATGTCTTAGGTTTATGGGGTTTCAACCCTTACATAATATTCAAGTTTAAAAACTTGGATTGGTTTTATCAAACCTTATTTCTAGTAGTGAATCCATTCAGGAAACACTTTAAACATAGTAAACTTTCAAGTTTGCAGCATGCCAAGTCCTTGGCACCTCATGCCCCTCGAGGGTTTCTAGCTTGTATGAGCCTCAACCAAATACGTTTTTAACGCGATATGGTCCTTCCCAATTTGGGGCCAGCTTGCCTTTTTGTCCGACTCCGGATGCCTCAATCTTTCGAAGAACCAAGTCTCCTTGTCGAAAGAACCTTTCTTTAACCCTTAGGTTGTAGTAGAAAGATGTCTTCTTTTGATGTTCGACTATCTTGTCGTTTGCCTCATCTCTAACTTCGTCAATTAGATCTAAAGCTAGCCTCAAGCCTTCTTCATTTGTTTCTGGTTCATAAGCCTCAACTCTTGGAGACGTGTGAGTAATCTCCACTGGAACCACTGCCTCTGCTCCATATGCCAGCAGAAATGGGGTTGCTCCAGTGGTGACTTTGCAGGTAGTACGATATGCCCAAAGTATGGGGAGCAATTCGTCTACCCAAGTATTTCTGGAGCGTTCATCTCTTTTCTTTAGTCCATATCTAGGATAATTCGATTTGCAACCTCAGCTTGCCCATTTGCTTGAGGATGAGCAACAGAGGTGAAGCGCAGTTGGATATCATTTTCTTCACAATATTTCTTGAACTCATCATTGTTAAACTGAGTTCCATTGTCCGTAACCAGGATTCGTGGGATTCCATATCTGCAAATTATACTTTCCCAGAATAAGTGCATCACTTTTTTGGTGGTTATCTTGGCTAATGGTTTAGCCTCAATCCACTTGGTGAAGTAGTCGATTGCTACTATTAAGAATTTTCGTTGTGCACTTGCCATTGGAAAAGGTCCAAGTATATCCATTCCCCACATAGCAAATGGAATCGGTGAGTTTATGGATGTCAACATCTCTGGTGGTTGCCTAACCACCGGTGCATGCTTCTGGCACCTTTCACATTTCTTCACGTAGCTTTTAGCATCAGCAAGTATGCTTGTCCAGTAGAAACCTAGACGAGAGATTTTATGGGCAAGGGTTCTGCCCCCCAAGTGCTGCCCACATATTCCTTCATGTACTTCCTTTAGGGCCAATTCTGCCTCTTGAGGTCTCAAGCATTTCAGATAAGGAATGATGAAAGACTTCTTGTATAGAATTCCCTCAATCAAGGCATACCTTAGTGCTCTCACATATAGCTTTCTTGCTTCTGAAGTGTCGTTGGGTAGCCACCCAGTTTCCAGATGAGCTTTGATGGGATCCATCCAACAACTAGCAACATCAATGGGTGCTACCAACTTTCCGTTGATGCTTGGGGTCTTCAAGACTTTGAATTATACACTCCCTGTATAGTTTTCAATTTCTGAAGAAGCAAACTTAGACAAGGCATCAGCCTTCATGTTTTCTTCCCTTGGAATGTGCTCTACATAACATTCGTCAAATTGAGTCATGATTGCTTTGACAAGCTTTAAGTACTTGGCCATGATTTCATCTCTGGCTTCAAACTCCCCATTTACTTGGGAAACCACTAGCCTCGAGTCTCCACATACTTTCAGAGTTTTGACTCTCAAGGCTCCATCCAGCCCTAAGTCAGCTATCAGAGCTTCATATTCAGCTTCGTTGTTTGTCGTTGGGAAGTCCAATTTTAGTGCGTACTCTATGAGGAATCCATCAGGACTTTGTAGCACTAAACCGGCTCCACTTGATTTTGTTTTTGATGCTCTATCAAAATAGAGCACCCAACATTCTTTGGAGACTATTTCTTCAAATTCCTTGTCTTCCACTGTCACTTCCTGCCCCCCGACTTCTTGGTTGTTAATGGTTCATTCAACCATGAAGTCAGCAAGTGCTTGTGCTTTTATGGTCGTTCTAGGCTTGTACTTGATGTCAAATTCCCCTAGTTCAATGGCCCATTTAATCAATCTTCCACTTACTTGAGAGCTATGCAAGATGTTTCTTAGAGGCTGATTAGTCAAGACCTCTATCTTGTGTGCCTGGAAGTATGGATGTAGTTTTCTTGAGGCCATAATCAAGGCTAAGGCAAACTTCTCTATGGTAGAGTAGTTTATTTCTGCCCCATGTAGGATCTTGCTCACGTAGTAGATGGGTTTCTGAACCTTCAACTCTTCTTTTACCAAAACGGCTCCAAGGGCAGTATTAGATACGGCCAAGTATAGATAAAGAACCTCTCCTGGTTTTGGTTTGACCAATAGTGGTGGCTTAGCCATGTATTTCTTCAAGGCCTCAAAGGCCTCTTGGCTTTCAGCTGTCCATTCAAAAAATTTCGCCTTCTTAAGTGCTTTGAAGAAAGGTAAGCACTTCTCTCCTGACTTGGAGATGAATCTTCCCAATGCTGCTACTCTTCCCGTCAGTTTCTGGACTTCCTTGATAGTCCGTGGTGGTTCCATGTCTAGAATTGCTTTGATTTTGTCGGGATTAGCCTCGATTCCTCTCTTGGAAACTATCAGGCCTAAAAACTTTCCCGAGCCTACACCAAAGGCACACTTAGTTGGATTCAACATCATCTTGTGGTGCCTTAGCACTTGAAATGCCTCTCGGAGGTGCTCAATGTGATCGGCCTTATCGGGGCTCTTGACTAACATGTCATCTACGTAGACCTCCATGGTTTTTCCAATTAGGTGTCCAAAAATTTTGTTCACCAATCTTTGGTAGGTTGCCCCTGCATTCTTAAGTCCAAATGCCATGACTGGATAATAGAAAACACCAAAGTCAGTGATGAATGATACCTTGGAGATGTCATCCTTGTGCATTTTGATTTGGTTGTATCCACTGAAGCCATCCATGAAGCTGAGCATCTCGTGTCCAGCTGTAGCATCTATTAATGCATCAATCCTTGGTAAGGGAAAACAATCCTTAGGACATGCATCATTCAAGTCAGTGAAGTCTACACACATCCTCCATTTCCCATTGGCTTTTTTGACCATTACGGGGTTAGCCAACCATTCCGGGAATTGTATCTCTTCAATGAATCCGGCCTCTAGAAGTTTTTCAACTTCTTGTTTAATGGCCTCTTGCCTTTCCAGAGCAAAATTTCTCTTCTTTTGTGTCACCGTCTTTCTTTCAGGATCCACATTCAACTTGTGAGTTATCAATTAGGGATCAATCCCTGGCATGTCAGCCACTGTCCAAGCAAAAACGTCATTATTCTCTTGAAGAAAAGATATGAGCTTGCTTTTCAATGGCTCAGGTAGTAGTGCTCCAACATATGTCACCTTCTCCGGTTCACCAGGGACTAAGGGAATGGGGATTAAATCCTCAGCTGGTTTCCCTCTTCGGTCCTCATTGTCGCCAGTATCCATGTCTTCAATTGGGAGAACTTGCCCCCGATTCCATCAGACCTTAACGCGGCTACATGACAACTTCTAGCCATCTTTAGGTCTCCTTGTTCTTCACCAATCCCATTCCTCGTTGGGAACTTGATTTTTAAATGATAAGATGAGGCAACAGCCTTGAACACATGAAGACTAGTCCTTCCCATGATTGCATTATAGGTTGAAGTTGCCTTTATAACTATGAAATTCAGCATTTGAGTAGACGTATTCATCTCTTGTCCCCTGGTCATTGGTCGTTGGATAGTGCCTTCCACTTTTGATTCCACCCCATTGAATCCGTATATGGGCATATTTGAGGGTGTTAACTGAGAATCAGTGTAACCCATCTTGATAAAAGCATCGTGGAACAAGATATCCACTGAAGCTCCATTGTCGACTAGGACTCTCTTTGTTTCAGAATTTCCAATCACAGGTATGATGACTAGAGGGTCATCGTGGGGGAACTTCACCCCTTCCAAGTCTGAATCGTCAAAACCTATTGACACTTCTGTTCTGGCACGCTTCAGTGCTTCTCCAATCACAGTCATTACCTCTCGAGCATAAGCTTTTCTTGAGTTTTGGGAGGACCCAGCAGCAGTTGGTCCTCCAAATATCATATTGATGACTGGCCCTCGGGGCTTAGGGTTACGATCTTGGTCGTTGTCCCTTATGTCATAATCCTTCCTTTCATAGTTTCCTCTATGACTTCCTTGATTACCATCCTTGGTAAATTTGCTGAGTTTTCCTCTTCGTATCAGAAACTCAATCTCATCTTTCAGTTGCCTACAATCGTCGGTGTCGTGACCAACTTCTTTGTGGAACCGACAAAATTGGTTTTGGTTCCGTTTGGACAAGTCAGCCCTCATTGGCTTTGGCCATTTGAGATCTTCTTCCTTGGCTATCTCCATCAGAATTTGACTCCTGGGAGTATTCAATCTTGCATATTCTGTAAATTTTGGCCCAAAATTATTTCTCTTTGGTGGAGAATCAGAACCCTTTGACGTTCTAGGAAATTTCTCCTTAACCTCATATTCCTGGGTTTCCTTCCTTTTCTTTGAGTTCCCATTACCACCAGTAGTGGGTTCATGCTTTCTCATACTCTCTTCTGCCTTGATGTACTTGTCGGCTCTGTCTTGGAGCTTTAACATGCTCTCAGGCGGGTGCTTTGCCAATGATCTCTTGAAGTGATCATCTGTAGTTCCTTGCTGGAGGGCTATCATAGCCACTTTGTCCTCCAAGTCTGGGACTTTTAGAGCCTCTCTAGTGAATCGATTAATGTAATCTCTCAAAGCTTCATTCTTTCCTTGCTGAATTACCATGAGGGATGCAGAGCTTTTCTCGTGCACTCTCCCACTTACGAATTAGTTGATGAACGCCTTGCTCAATTCCTTGAAGGACCCAATAGAATTGGGAGGCAAGCGGCTATACCAACGTTGTGCCATGCCTGCTAGGGTTTGTGGAAACGCTCGGCACTTAACCGCATCATTGGTTGGCTGCAACAACAGTGCGTTGGAGAAGGTTCTTACATGGTTAGCGGGATCTCCCATTCCATCATAAGCCTTGATCGTCGGCATCTTGAATTTTCTAGAGATGTTGGCTTCCATGATGTCTTGAGTGAAAGGCGGTGTTGGATCATCAGGATCTCCTAGGGGCAACAAAACAGTGGGATCACCCCTTGGGGCCTCAACCCTATTGCTTCTCCTTGGTGTTGGGTCGAGGTTGATCATCGGGACCCTTTGTGTCCTGGTGGCTTCTTCTTTGGCTAGCAGCTTCTTGAGCCTTGCAGCCTCGGCTTCAAGGGACGCAAGTTTTTCCTTAGTAGTTTCTCGATTGGTTTGGGAGGAATGTCTCCTTCTTGGGGTGACGTCCCTCTCATCTCCTGTTGAGTAATTCTCATCCTCGGTGTAGGGACCTGAGTAGTCTTGAAAAGGAGTTCGCAGATTTTGGGGTCCCAGGCCTTGAATATATGGGGGCATATATGCCTCATGATAGATGGGGTTTGCACCGCTACTGCCCACCGGGGGTCGAGGAGGCATACCGAGAGTTTGAGTCGTGTATTGGGGGAGATCCGTGGTGTGAAGTTGGAGACCACGTGGTGCGTTTTCAAGCAGCGGAGTGGTTATGATTGGTTGCTGGAGAGTGGTCTCTGGTGGATCTCGTCCATGAACGACCATTTGTAGGGGATTCGTCCCTTCAGCAGTAATCGGGACTTCCGGTCCTTGAGTGGTGGTGATGGGGATATCTATCCCTTCAGCGCCAGTGATTGGCGGTGGTTGGCTTCCTTGAGCCTCCGTTGCAGAGGTAAGAGGAAGTCCATCAGAAGTTTGAGGATCGCGAATTGTTCTTCGTGTGTTTGCCATGGTTGATGTTGTCTTCCCACAGACGGCGCCAAATGTTGTGGATTAAAAAACGTACTTGTATATTAATTGCTAGGATTAATGAGCTTTCGAGCTTTAATGGCTGCACTTTTGTTTCGAGACTAAATCGGTCCTCACAAGATGCCTACGTATCTCAAATCGTTATTGAGAATCAAGCTAAAGACGTAGTTCTTGGTGTTGCCCTCGGGGCTATGGCGGCAGGGGCACACCAAGGACGTAGTGACTTGTATGTCCTTATTCGAGGATGAAGTCTAAAACGTAGTTCTAGGGGTGCCTTTGTGGCTTGTTGCGCCTTCGAGGCGTTGTGACGTATGGAGCTGTGCCCAGAACGTAGTTCTGATTGTAGGATCAGGGTCCTTATATAGGCGTCTAGAGCCTAGTATTTATGGTATGTTTAGGAGTCTTAGCGAATAAGTCTCCTTATTGATAATGGATAAACATTGTATTTCTTGCTGGAGAATTCGTTTCCTTGTTTATAAAGGCTATGACTCATTAATTGCCTTTAATAGGGATTCCAGATTCTTCTTTAATGAATTTACCATATTTTGGACTCTTTTTATGAGCTGTATATTTTCCCTATTTATTAATTACAAAATTAATAAATAATCTGGGTTTTGGGCCTTAAATACTTGGCCTTTCCAAAGAATCAGCAATTATATTTCTATAATTACTTTTCTATCCATATCAGTAGTATATATGATTCTGTATGATATTTTAAGTATTAAAAAAATAAAGTTTAATAAATATCATAAATCACCTTAATTTGTACTCAAAAATTTAAATAATAATAAATATAGGATAAGAAAGATGTGAGATTTATGTCATATGATTTTTAGCTCAAAATCAAAAAGAATCATGTAGCTCAATGGTTATAAGGATGGTTTCTTTAGCGAACGTCAGATGTTCGATCCCTGACTAAAACATTATTTACTTAAATGTTTTCTTTAGATAAGAGAGTAGTGGCATGACTTGTAATTTTGTAACATGTAAGTAAGGATAAAATGGTAATTTCACGGGGGGTTTATTGGCTCAAATGCCCCTAAATTATCCCATTGTTCTCCTATTATATATAGAAGAGAGATTATCCTAAATCTACCAGTACAAACCCCCCACCCACCCCCAGTTTTCTCTCTCTCACTTCTCCCGTTTCTCTCTTTCTCTTTACGCTCTCTCTCTCTACATTCTAATTTTTTTTAAATTAAAACCCCGAATTCCTTATGATTTTGTTACTCAAATTCTTAGTGTTAGTAATCAAAATGAAGCTCTTAAATTCTCTACACACGTATATCAATTGTGTTGGGTTTTGAGAAAATTCGAAAAATGGGTTTTATTTGGGGTTCGACTTTTTGATTCGAAATGGATGGGTTAGTGATGGGTTTAATTTTAGGAGTGATATGGAGGTCGTATATAGCTTGCATGTCGTTATTTTTGGTGTTTTCGGTTTAATTCCGAATTTAAGTTAGTTTTCGAAATTCTGGGTATTTGATTGGTCTTGGTTGATGTCGATTATGATTGGTTTTGTGTGTATAATGATATAGATAAACTAGTAATTAGGCTTGCATGTTAGTGTTTTAGTGTTTTTGAATTATTTTTTAATTAAGTCGAGTTTTTGTTTTTATGGGTTATGATTTTGATGGCTCGTTTGTTGATTCATATTAGAGATATGTGTAAGTCATAATTCGTAGGTAAGATTTCATATATGTTTCGTGATTTTCTGTTTAGTTTTGAACTAATCGGAATTTTGTGTTCTTTACCGGATTCTTGAATTTTGGTTCGATTTGGTTCGCTTTAATGTTAAGTTGAGTAGTAATAATTGTAGCATGGGTTGCGTTATTGTATAGTTTGATTTGGAAGTTTAGAATGGGTGTTGTGGACTGTTTTTTGGAGAGGGCAGGCCTTGCCGGATTTTGCAAATTTACGGCGGTGTTCGTCATTTCCGACAAAATGTTCTTTTAGTGTGTGTTTATTAGTACGTGTTTTGATCTTCAAAATCCTTGGATCATTTTCTGAAAACTGTTTTTGGGATTATAAATAAAAGAAAAAAAATGTTTTAAAATGAAGATCAAATAGTTGAATTTGGTTTTAAGTCTTAGAGCTTGTTTATTTAGTTAAATTGTCATTAGAGATTAAATACTTTTACGAAACAATCTTCGAGTCTTTATACGTGTTATGTGACTTGTGTAATCTGTTATGGAGTCTTGAATGTATTATATTGAATGTATTATGTTGGTCCCTGGATGTGTTATTTGTCTAATCTAGTGTATAAATGTCATGAAAATGTTGATACTTAAAGTTGAACTATTAATTGGATTTAAATAATTGTCTCGAGGATTAATTGTTTATTTCCCGATAAACTGATAAAATAGTTGCAAGTCAAGGCAAACTTATTTTCTTACATATTTGCTGCAAGTTGAGGCAGATTTGTATTTTTTTTTTCATATTTACTGCAAATCAAGGTAGATTTCATATTAGTATTCTATATGGATAAATTTAGATCGTAGATGAATGGAGAATTGAAGATCAAATATTTTTTGAAATGATTTATGATTCGTGTTCCGTGTTATGTGGATTATGTGATTTATTATCGAGTCTTTAATATGCCAGGCGATTCATGAATAATTTGTTTGAATTGCAAAATGTTAAATGTTGTGTGTTTAGGCGTTTATACTATTCAAGGTAAGATGTTGTATAAGATAGACATTGGATTATTTAATGTTATTACTAGAAGTGTCGGATTACTTTTTAGCTCACAAGGATTAATTTTTGAGATATATTCTTATCTGAACGAATAGTTATTAATTGTAGAGTTTGACGGAGAAGGTCAACGGATTTATACGGGAAGTTGCTAAATGGGGAAGGTTGGAGAAGGATGAAGTATTGCTTGTGGAGATGTTTTAAATCGGGAAACGTCTACATTCAAAGGGGACATTTTCAAGTGTTCGGTTGCAACAAAGATATGGGTAAGAATCGTTAATTACGTTAGAACCAAGTTTTCAAGTTTATAAGTAGGAATCGTAACCTGACGATTTAAGTATCGTTCGATGTTTTTCTATGGAGGTATATGCACGGATTCAATATCGTTGGATCAGACTCGTGATGACCACAAGAGTGTTACACCAAGAAATGAGGGGAATAAAGGAATATGATGTTGTAAGATAGAAGAAGAAGAGAGTCGTATTACTTCGGCTTTACGTAATAGCTAAGGACCAAAGGCAAGTTTACTAACTCATACTCTTTTGTTCGGATTATCATAGCAAGATTCCTGATTCTCAATTCTTGATTCGGATTCTTGTTTCGCAATGAGTTTTTGTTCCTATCTTGTGTATGATGCAAACTATCTATTTACAGCCAGCTAGTTTCTATTTTTGATTATGAATTATATCTTTTGTTATCTTGTGATTGTAAACCATAACCCTAATTCATATTTACTTGACTTAACCTAATTTGGACCCGAATATTGAGCTGATTACATAATTGGACTCTAATGATTGATTTTATTTTGAACTACTAGCTTGGACTAGACAACTGAATAAAATAGTTTGAATTGATTAAGGTTAGTCGATTGTTTCGACACCTGTCCTGAGTATTAAATTGGAATTGGAATGTTTTGAATTAAAATGAAATGTTTTAAAGGCTGTAGACGCCATGCAGTGTATACGTATTGTATATTAGGCCAATGTGGCCTTGGATCTAGTTGAGTATTTGGGTGTACCGTAAGGTATAGTTCGGAGTTTTGGTGTGACTGATCATCCACTTTAACTCACAGCGTCGAATTGAAAAATCAAATTCTAATTTAAAAGTTGATTTACAAATGCGAAATGGACATTCTACTCAAAAGTTGTATTTATCAAAAACATGTTAAATTTCTAGAAGTGAACAATGTTTATCAAAAAAGTATCTTTACTATTATATCTTATAATTATCTTGCTGAGCATTTCTTCCGCTCATACTTGCTTGTTTCACCTTTTTAACCCTCCAGTGAAAGGTAGATTGACATTATTTAATCGTATAACTGTGGAACGAGAAAAGACAAGATGTCGTTGGGAAGATGATTTGATGCAGAGCATTTAGATCTAGTATAAGGCTATTTGTATGAAGTTCATTTCTATTAAATATTATTATGTATAAGATTGGTTTGGCCTGGCACACTTCTTGTCGAAGCTGTCCTAGTAATTTTAGATTTGAGCAAGTAGAATGTTGTAAAAGGAAGTTAAAGTTTGTTAAATTTTGGATTCTTGTTTCTAGCACTATAACCTAAAAAGATCTTGGTATAGTTGGGGTCGCAGATGATATATTTGTATTGGTTTAATTATTAACAGGTTATTTAAATTGAGATTTCAAGGTGACGACCAAATCCTCTGACCTCGGATTTGGGGGCGTCACATTACCAAACTGTCGTGTTGTGGTTCCGTCACATGATCCCTGTCAGACTCATCGAACTGGATTACGGGAAGTTTGTCCCTTATCAAATCCACTCGTTGTGATTGAAGTTTGACTTCCCTTGCCAACCTTTTAGCCTGTGAATACGTTGTACCACATACGTCCGAGCCTCCTGCAATGAAGTTGATCACCTTGTGGTGTGGAGGTGGAGGTGGCAATATCGGAGATGTCAACTCCTTCTTGTCGTAGTCTACTTTGTGTCTTCCCATAAATTCTGATAAGTACCCACGTTTGACGAGTGCATGTATTTCTTTCCTCAAGGCTACACATTCGTATGTTTTGTGGCCGTAGTCACCATGGAAGTCACACCATAGTTTAGAGTCAGGATTGGCTCGAGGCTTGTCACTTTTTGATGGCCACTTTACCACGTTGCCGAGTTTGCTCAATTCTTTAACCAATGTCGTCGGGCCTATGTCAAACCATAGCTGTCGAAGTGTGGTGCTAGTGTGGGATCTTTTCTCCAATATGTCATGCCTTGTACATTGTTGACAGGTACATTGTCACGTTCATTCCTCATGTATGGCTTGCAGTACCTTGACAATTGTGTCGTTAGTTTTCTGCTAGGCTGATAGTAGCTATCAGCCTCCCTTCTCTTGTCTTCTTCTAGACGGATATGTGTCATAGCCTTTGCCTGTACATCATCCATTATCTTGCATGAATATTTTGTCAATTCGTCGTATAGAGGCGAGTCTGGCACTAACCCACGTCAAAAAGCTTCAATAGCTGTAGGCATATCGCAGTTGTTGATCGTCACCTTCTCTCTATTGAACCTTGACAGGTAGTCTCATAGTGGTTCTCTATATCGTTGCACAATACGGTATAGATCACTTGTCGTCTTCTCAAATTGTCGACTACTTGCATATTGCAAATTAAAGGCATCGACCAAATCAGCAAATGAGTTGATGGATCCATTAGGCAAGCCCACAAACTATTGTAAAGCTGGACCTGTCAGTGTCGCACTGAAGCCCTTACACATGCAAGGCTCACGTAATTCCTTTGGGATGGGTACTGTAAACATCCTTTGTTTGTATTGAGCCACATGCTCTTGTGGATCAGCCACACCGTCGTACAATTTAATGTTAGGCACAAAAAACCTTTTTCGAATGTCCACTAAGGCGATGTCGTCGGCAAAAGGCGAGTCAGTGTAACTTGTAGGGGCTGCCTTCTCCAATAGCCTTGGTACACCTGGAATCCTTGCAATCATGTCCTTTATCTCCTGAAATTCTTTTTGTACCTCTATAGGGATATGTTTGTGTGATCTTGAGCTTCGATGTCCTGTCCTCTTATGAGATTTGTGACCATCAATTTTCCCATTTTCTGTGGAGTAACGTCGTTCATCCTCTTCTTCATTTTTGTTGTCGTGTAATTTCTCATTTTCTAAGTCAATAACATGTGGCTCTTCTTCATATTCAGGCTCATCGTCGTCAATGTCATCCATGTTGAGTCATCGTACCACGCTGGATATGGTCTTTTTCGTCACTTTTGAGGATTTAGCTGGGCTCAATTCAGCCTTGAGTACCTTGTTTTCTGACCGTAACTCATCCACATCAAATTGTAGCTTCTTGAGCGTAGTGATCATACCATTGTCGTTGTCATTTCCCACGTTACTCCCTTGTTTGGAAGCTTCTCCCTGAAGTGGTTCCTCCTCCATCGTAGAAATCAAATAATCCCTTAGCTAATTTCCCATAGACGACGCCAAATTGTTTTGGTAAATTTTTGTAAGGTTAATAGCTAAAATATTTGATCTATTCTATAATGGACGAGTAGTAAAAAGTAGGGATAAGTACAAAAAATAAGAACAAGAAAACCAGACACAAAGCTTTTGGTGACGCAGAAAACCCCTTGTAAAAGGTTTAAAACCGGGGGTGGAATTGTCTCAGCCAAATGATCCACTATAAACTGTTTAACAATGGTTACAAAGATGAACAAAAATGAAGAACAAGTACAATAAAGCTTATATGTTTAAAAGCAATATGCACTCGTCCGACAGGTGTAATATTTGAGAGAGAAATGAAGTGTAGTAGTAGTAGGAGTGTGGAGTTGTGTTGTAAATGAACTCTGAAGTGTATATATATATCCTTAGGGTTAATAGGCTAAACCATCATTGAACTCGTTGCTAACTTGCAAGTGAATTACTGAACTGAAAAAGCTTGCTAACAGATCACTTAACTAAATATAGCTTACAATTCCATCATTAAACATCAAAAACATTGCACAACCGTCAAATACCCTTTGACTTTAACGGATTCCGTTAAATATATTACATGTCAACATCCAACTATACTAACTATACATCCACGAAACAAAAGACTCGGGTAATTCTAACCCGACCCATCTGCTAGCAAATCCGATCCTTCATCTCAAACAATTTCACTTATGCTTCTATCTATGACATACACGTATACATACATATTATGCACATATGAAACTTGAAAAGGTTCTAAAGAATGATGAATGAGAAAGATGAATTACAAGAAGTATTGAAATAGACACACCTCTTTGTGCAATAACTGGGTCTTAATTTATGGGGTTTTGTTAAGATGATGATGAGTTTAGAGTTGTGTAACAGATATGGTGTTGCTAGTGTGTGGATTAATTTGACAAGAATTATTCCCCTTTTTTGTGTCCTAGTTCATCATCTGTGCAGTGTGCACATCCACAAAACACCACCATGATTACCACCATCTTATATATCCTTGGTCCTCCCCTTTAACACTTCTTGAATTTATCTTTGTTATTTTCTATTACTCCATCCTCGTTGCCGGTAAAAAATTAAAACTACTTCTGCAACTTAACCACCAATTACACACATTATTTATGTTCCTGATTGAAAATAAAAAATAGTAATTAGGTAAAAATTGTTGGTTGGTTTGTACGGGTTGAACCGGATGAATGCTGATTTTGTTAACCAAACCCACGCTGTAAAAAAGTTGACACCTCACCTCTTCTCATCATCTTTCCGTCTAAACTTTAACATGTTTAACGGGGTAAACTCATTTGCAAGTTTTTATTAGTAAAATGAGTTGACTGTAAGCTTTTTGAGTTCAGTGAGCCACTTGCAAGTTGATCATGAGTTCAGGGACGTTTTAGCCTATTAACCCTATATCCTTATCAACTGATTTTCCCGTTGCTATAATGGTGGAGCACGTGCCTTCTTTGTAGGGAGTAGTTGCTAAAATATCTCCTACATTTCAGGACGCATAGCTGACGGGTAGACTGGTTCAAACATATCCCGCACATGTCAAGTATTCATCTGTTATCCACTATAATTTTGTTCCTATTTGATCGGGTCTTCATGTAACTTAGTCAAATATGTACGTTGTAAGTATTTTGTAGTTAAAAACATGTTATATGCATTTATATTTATCACTCTGAAGTCAACTGTCTTCATGTCAGACTGCACCTGTCTTCAGTATTTCTTCATGTCGGCGTTTGGACTTCTTGTCAGCACAAAGTCGACAAATGCAAAATTTGTGCACTAACACCAACTGTCACAAAAGACACTGTCAAAGAATTTCCAGTTCCAAGCAAGAAATTAAGGAGGAGAACATGTGCAAGAGTTTGGATGAACATGGTCAACTCAGAAGAAGCTAAGCCCAAGTCAAAAGCTGTGACCAAAACACCAAGAGTAAAGAACATACTTTCTACTGGTCCTGCTTTGAAAAAGCTACACATTATCACTCCTAATGCTCAAAACTTGGAAGCAAATCAAACTCAGATGCCTAAGAGGAAGCTTGATCCAACCATAGAGAAATTACCTTCTATAACTCCTATCTACTTTCATGGACCTAGCACTATCTCAAATATATGTAGTAAAGAAATTTACATCACAAGTGTGCCCTTGCACCTTGATGACAAGCAAAATGCAGAATCTTATGAGCTCACATATAAAGATGAGTCAAAGGTGATAATCACTAAGAATTTTACCTGGAAATTTCAAAAGAATGACTTTGCAAGGGTATATTTCTTCATTCTTAAAAGGATGATCTTTTTACTTGATGGGTATGACAATGTTCCTGATCATGTGATGGACCATCTATATGATTATCTGGCTGAGAGAGAAAAAGAGTTCTATGGTAGATATGGATCTGACTGGATGAGATATAGAGACACATCTTCGAGTGAATCTGAAGGAGAAAATGAAGTTGTTCCAACTAATCCAAATGAAGCTCCTACAAATTCTGAAACTCAAGAAAGAAAGATTGATGTTAAGGATATGTCTGTTGAAGAAATTGAAGCTGAAATCATCAAAACTTACAGGCAACATAATTGCATTGTAAGTCAGTATCCTGATCATCAATCCCGTGTCTTGGAGAATCCCTACAGAATCAGAGAAGGGCCTGAGGAAATTCATCTTAACAGTTTTCACAAACTCAAGACAGAAACTTTGAAGAATCTTTTCTACAAAGTTGTTGGATCTAGACACAACTTGGAAGCTCTATGTGAAATTGAATTGGAAATAATTCTAAAGCAAAGAGAGGGTGAAAATCCAGAGCTTGACTCCAAAAGAAGAAACTCCTTGAAAGCCTATCCTGAAAATAGATTCAGAATTGAGAGAGACAGACATGAGTTCAGATCTATCACAAAGATTGGAACCTTCTGGTTAATTCCTGAAGACACAAAGTGCTGGACCTCTAAGAGAATTCAAAAGGCCATTGAGGAGATTGAAGACTTTGCCATGAATAACAATGAGAAAGTTGTAGTTGGAGAATTAAAATCCTTTCTGCAAAGTGCCCTGGAAAGAGAAGATGAAGCAAGGCAGAAAAGGAAGCAAAGAAAAGCTAAGTGATTCTATCAAAATTATATTGCAAAATGCATAAGAATCATTAGTTTGTTGTAGCTGAAAATGCTGATGCGTATAGTTCTCAAATTCTATCAAAAACATTTACAGAATTCACATAGTTCAGAACTTTAGTCATTTCTACTGTTCTGATCTTTGTTAATTAAGTTGTCAACTTTAAATTCAAAACTTGTTATTGTCCATAAAAAAAACTGGGGGAGATTGTTAGGTTTTATGGATAATTGCAGGTAGACAACTTAACTATGTAATCAGCCTTTAATTAGACTGAAAGAAACATACTGTCACAATCCATAAATAATGTTCCATGTAATGTTCAATCTGTACTATCATGAATACATGTAATAAAAAATGTAATATGGAAGAAGTTCACTTTGTTCAAGCCCCAAAATATTCTACATTTGATATGTACAAGGAATAAACATGATGTCAAGATTCTCGAAGATAACAATTTTTCAAATAACATCAAAACATGCAGTCAAGACAACACTCCTCATGACAACAACTTTCAGTCTTGACAACAACTTTGGCAGAAGCCCGGAGACAGCAACTTTGTACCACAATGACAACATGTTCTGCAAGGTCACGACAGTAAAGTTCTCTGTGACTCCCCAGTCCTAGGAAAATCTTACTGTCAGCTTTATAACATCCTATGACAGCAGAACTTGGCGAGCACAGTACTTTGTCTCACGGGAGGAACTTTTGATTCACCTACAAAGTGAAAAGCGTGACAAATTGTTTCGGTAGCAGGTGGTACAGAACTCATGGTTTTGTACCACCTACTACATAATTATATCCTATAGATTTATAATATAATTATATCCTAATAATAATAATAATATAATTCTTATATATAATTATATTATAACATATAATATTTATATTATAATATTATTACTATTGTTAAATAATTATATTATTTGATATATTTATATAGATTGTAACATATCTATTATTATATCCTATATCATATACACTATTGTTGTCTATTTGTCATGCATGTCAGACATACATCAACATACATACAACTTCTTGGTGTCATTTGAAGAACATTTACGCTCATCACAAACAACACTCTGCCCTGTGTGATTTCCAAGTTGACAACATTAATACAACTCATTGGATTTGTCTTTTTATGTGGTATTGAACATAGAGTATTGGTCTCTCAAACTTGAAGTGGAAAAGGGATTTTGTAGTTAATTAGAGATCGATGACTTTTGTATGGACATGTGAGAGAGTTTCAATGGATTGGCTGTTCTATTTCGAATTTTGAATACAAAATGTGGTATATGGTTCATTTCCATATGGGGGAAGCATCAAAATCACTTTCATCAAATCAATTTTGTTAAGGGCGATCATCGACGATCGTCCGAGGTATTGTATCGCATTTCTTCAGTTTATTTTATTTATCTTGTTTTGCTTGTGTAAGTGTGGGTAATGTTTGTGTGCGTATATCTCTATCTTTGTGTTTATTTATATCACTCACTATATTATGATATACTAAATCGGGGTATTCACGAAAACAACCTCCCTACTCTTTCGAAATAGGAACATGGTCTGCGTACATTTTACCCTGCTCAGACCCCGCTAAATTCTAAGTGGGATATACAAAGTATGTTTAGTTTGGTTTGATTTATGTCGTCGACAACGAAGCATGCTCCAGTTATTGGAAATACAAAACTTGAATGCGGTTGACGTTTATTCGTGCTATACAGGACCATTAAATTGAGACGTGTCATTTGGGGCCATTTGATTTAATTTTGTGCTATTAGGGCCATTTCTCGATTCAAAGTTTTTTGATTTTCATCTTCTGTGTTACGAAATTTCTGACAATAGTTTCGATTCTTCTGAAACTTCGAAAGTAATTCATTTGAAATCTCATCGTATATATTCTAAGATGTGGCATATTTATCTCATTTATCAAAAAATCAATTTTCTCGAAATTGTGACTTACGTTTAGATAGTTATTTAATTTTTGATAAACACATATGCTGGAAGTCATAATGTGTACTTTAGTTTACTTATTGAACATGTAACATAATGAAATTTAGCAGTACACCGTCTAATCTGCCTATCGTGATGCATATAAGTTTAACTTTATTAGTTCTGCACATTGTTGTACTTGTTGAACAAGAAGTTCTGCACATTTCGTTTTTGTAGAATTAGAATTGTGCATATAATTAGAATTGTGCATATATAATAAAAAGAATTCACATAACTTTGTGTTTTAATGTTGAACATGAAGATAACCAAAAGAACGTAAAAATTGAGAATTTGAACAATTTATAAAAAAAGACTATTAAATTTACGTATATTAGTCTATTAGATTGACACAATGCATGACATTGCCTTCATCAATTACAGCATTTGTAAAATTGTCATGTATCTATTTTAATCCGAGCCACCCGATGAAAATTGATCCTATGATTATAGCATAAATCTTTGTAGACTCCAAATTTTAATCTCCACAGAGCTCTCAACTCTAAAGCGTTCATGATTGTTTGTACAAAAAAAGCGAGAAGCACAGTATACCAGACCCAAGACTCAAGAGGGTATTACATGTACAAGAGGATAATACATGTATGTTCAAATAGTTGGTTAATAATTATCTTTCTAAACTATTGTTTCTGCGAGACCTTTGACCTCAAATTATCCGTGCAGTATACTAATCTTTCTGGAATACTAATACTGGATTAATAGGGAAGAAAGTAAACTATTTTCTCTTTTGTTGTTTCCTTGATAAAAAATTTTGCACACATTCTATACATACGAACGTGTTCCAGCTCCCGAGGAAAATTGACAACAAAGGACTAACCGGATATTTATTCACAGACCACATTTTTGGTCCTAAGATCCTAAAGACTAGCTCTCTAGGATTGTATTAGGGTCCAAAATCCCTTACTGGTCTTCTCAATTTGAAGGAGCATGAAACATGAAGCTGCAAAACAGAATCACTGATCTTCTTCCATTCTCAGTGCAATTCGTACATCTTTCATAACCTACGACAAGATAATTGGTGTTTTTTACAGAGTCAGCTTATTTGAACAGTGGCGCTTGTCGAAGCATAAAAACTAAGCAATGATAGACATGCGGATCTAGGAACACACAAGCCAAATCCATTTTCATTACTTGATACAAACAAATTTATGGTGTAGTTCACTTTTGCTCTTGCACAGTTTCATCCGAGTACTTGAAATGAACACTACTTAGAAGTTTTACAAATTAACTAGATCACCGAAGATGATGCTTGAAAAGAAGCAAAGAAGTAAATCATAATATACAAATGACAAGGCAATCAACGATTGTACTCAAGGAACACAAAGGTATATTAAAGGATACAACGGCTAAATGGGACTACTTTTACAAAACAATCAGTTTTTATAGTAAAGCTTATTATGCAAGGTTATAATTTTTATGTATTTTGCAACTGGATGGTACTTGGTAATCCATATAAGACTTTAATGAATACTATAAACAAACTACCTTGCAAGAAGAGCAAAACATAGTTTTAGTGCTCATCTTACACCTCCAAGTAACCGTTAGTTTACTTGGATTAAGAAAAGTGACCATGTGAATAAGTTAACACTTTTATCTACTCGCATAACTATTTTATAGAATGTTTTATATTTTGCTAAGTTGAAAAACTTTTCAACGCTTTCCACCATGTTCTACCCCAGCTATACTAATGCTGCTCTCTTTATGTATCATAATCATTGTTTCAAGGTTATTAAAAAGCAATCTAGTTGTAGTTCTTGGTTTGAGTTCTTCATGTAATAAACACCCTGCTATATCTGTCAATTAAGAAAGCTGTTGCCTACAGGCAAGCATTATGACTCTGACCCGGGATTTTGTTTAACCATTGTTTAACATGCAAATGCAAACATCTATAGCTAGAGGTAATTCTGGGTTTGCTCTGATTGTTTAAAGTTTATCCATATAACAAGAAGTTTATGAAAATGCATGCCAGTCAAAATAAATTCTAAAAGCAAGCAATTCTTCACCATCTGGACTCTGTACAGTATCATTGATCCCACCCTCAAGCTACAAACAAGAATGTGGGGAAAACCGAAATCCAGAGATGCTACATTATTTCCCAAGCATCATCACAATTCACACTTCTATACAACCAGAGATTCAAAATTCTTGGTTTGAATAATTTCATTTTTTCTTGAATATATTAAAGTTAAAATGCCAACCCCATCCCCCTTACGCACACACATGTACACTCAGAAACAAAACTGTGCCATATTATATATATCACAACGTCTACACTTCTAATTCTGTTCATAGTAAGTGGACTAAACTTGCTAATACGCCAATAATCTAATATACAAGCCAGTGTATGACACATCATTGCATTAAAGAAGGAGGTTAACAAATACAGATTTAAACATCACAAACCCGTTTCCAGAGCTAAACATAAAAATTAATCAAAATTTAATAATGAACATATGTAACCTATCTTGGTCTTCAGGTTACCAACTTAAACAAAACCGTTTTACGTCTTTTTTCTTATAGCTTTTATTAATTTTACTACTATATTAATACTTCTCCCTGTTGTGTGATTCACTCATTAATAAGTATCTCACTGACTAATAAGTAACAATATAAAGAGAAAAATGTCTTGTGGTTATAAAAGGTTACCAGGGAAGTTTGAAGGTGTCCTTCCATCCTTGTTTGCTGCAGTGTAAAATTACTTTGTCCAACTTTAATATGACTTCTGAAAAGGTAGGCCTTAAATCATATTGAGGATTCCAGCATTGCTCAATCAATCTACATTGATAGCGAAAATATGATTGAAATGAGAACACAATATAACTCCAAAAATATATGACTTGAAGGCAATGCAGGTACTATGAACCAAGCACCAATAATGGATAAAGAAGAATCCGTCCTCTTTTTCTTTAAATTAATACCATATGCTCATGCTAGTATGCTATCAAATAAAACAACAAAGTAATTATCTCGCGTTCTCACAGATGGACACGCTAACAACTAAGCATAAAACGGGTACTCACTATTTTCCAGAACTAGGTGTTCCAAAATCGCGTCTTATTTCACAGAGTAATAGTCAAAAGAGCTCATCTGTCTAGGTTATCTAAATTACTTTTAGAACCTTTAAATTTTGTTGTTCCAGTTGTTGGGTGGTTCTAAACTAATAAAGTAATTGGATATTTTCCTTGGCTAAATTCTATGTGTTTCCCATTGACATCCACAATCTAAATCTAGTAACATAGAATATCTTTAGTTGATGTTGTTGCTGTTGCTGTTACTGTGACTAGTAGAACTAATTTTTACAAGTTATACTAGAGTGTTTGGTATCGGTGTCATGAGTAAATAGCTGAGATGTATACTGAGCGAGTCAGCATCTTCGTGCCAACAATACAACTGGGAACAAAAAAAAAGTAATAGGTAAACAATTCCAAATTCAGTGCCAACAACAACATTCGTATCAAGACCCTGTGGAAATATACTGCTGTCAATCATTAATTTCGTAGTGCCTCAATGTAATTTTGAAATTTAAAATAGAAACAAAATAGAAACTTAACTAATACAACTTGCACAAAGTTTTTGCGTATTAAACTAATTAAGTCTCTCTCATATTTGCATTCTTTTATGACATATAAGGTTTGATTTGCCAGTACTAAGCAGCAGCATATTATTAATTGAACAACATACTTGATTAACTCTCCTGCAAGAAGTAGACATAACATAATTAATTGCTTACTCTTTAAGATCTGGAGGATAAGATTTTGATTTTTGCTTAATTGTGGGCCTTTTTCCTTCTACACACATCAGTCGAACTGCTTCTTCTGGAGACTTTGGATGAAATGGATGGACTCCCTCCATCATCTGAATCATATCACCATATAGTGTGAAAGTAATGTCAGTCCTCGAGTCATATTGTTTTTATCATACATTCTTGAAGAGAGCATCAGATTTTTTTTAAAAAAAACAGCATGCATTGTGAAACCACGACAAAAACAAATGTCATTTTAACCAAGGTTGAGCTTCATGTCACAAAAAATCGTAGTAAGAGGATATTTAATCAAGCTAATGAATACTGTCAATTAATCATTGAACTAATACAAAAAAACAAAACAAAAGATTGCAAGACAATACGCACTGACATCAAATTATCACCTGAACATATAAGGAATGCTAAAAAAAGGTTTGTGGAAAGAGCAAAGAGGAAGGGAAAGGAACAGAAGTTATACCTCATAGACGATAAGAGCAAAAGAGTAAACATCTGCCCTTTTCTCAAATATCTCACCATTGTAGATTTCAGGTGCCACATATAAATCTACAGACAACAAGAGAATATATAGTAAGGCAGCATGCTATATACAAGTAATATGCTCTTTAACAAATAGTGCTATCTATATCAACTAATGATGAACAGAAACCTTTATGTGATATGAAATGACATGAAGGTGCACTGGAAGATGGTGTTCGCAACGTCGACTTGGAGGTTTGCATTTTCAAACTGTTTAAAGTTTAAATCATGTGCATAAACCTTCAGCGACTATATTAGTCCACTTAATATTTTTAAGAATGACCACTACAAGCTATATTTACTACAGTACCACAAGCCACATCCAAAAATACTTCCTTAATTATGTACCACACTTGACTTCAATGACTTCAAGTTGTTCGACCAGTAGATTATCCGATTCTTGTTCAAGAAAAAAACCCACCATAGAGGTGCTTTAATTTGTACGGAACTTACTTGAACGATCAATGGCCTCAGGATGAAATAGTTTTCCTTTGTCCAGAGATATTGTTGACATTCTCAATACACCAAATCCTGCAACCTTCAATTGACCCCCACTATCCAGCAAAATATTTCTGGCACCTTACCGAAAGTTCACAAATTAAGCACAGTCCATCTTAACAACATTACTCAGTTCAAAGTCAAATTAAACATCAAAACTAATGAAGTTAGTCCATACTTTGGCTTTAAATCACAATGGATAATTGGGTCCGGTTTACATTCATGAAGATAATTCATGCCCCTGATCAAGAAGTAAATAGCCAAGACAAGATCAAAAACTAGAAAATGAAATATAGAAAGTGCATGAGGGAACCTTAAAAGAATGGCAGCCACAAAACTATACTGTAAAGGAAATAAGGTAAAATGGGACTACCACATAGTTACAATAAGGGCATAAGCAAAAATTGATCCATACAATGATGTAACAAGTATTTAAATGTGAATCAATTAAATTTTCACCTAGCTATATCAAGAGCAAATCTGAGAGTTTTTGATAGAGAAAGGCGCCCCTTTTTTGTAAGATAGGTTTCCAAGTCACCCTGAAAATTGACATCGGTATAAAACAATATTAAACATACTAAATTAGTAAATATATATAAATATATATATATATATATATATATATATATATTAAACATACTACAAACTGTAAGATGTATGTTTTACAAAGTAAAATCACCTAATATCGTCACATTGTAGCTTATGTACAAGGAAGTTTTATGTTATTAAATGTAAAACTGATAAGTTTCAGGAAATATATTAATGCTCTGGAGTCCTAATATTAGAGTGGTAATTAATTAGTCCATCTCTAGAGTCTTTACATCAAGAACTTGCATATACGATATACTAGAAAGTCTGAGAAGAAAGTTTCCGTAAACATCTGGGTATGTACATTTCATCACGTTTTGATTATTTATAGAAAAGGAAATCTCAAGTAGAAGGAGTACCGGACTCTTTCTCTTACGCTAAATCTCTTCTTCTAAACTGTAATTCTCTCAACACTCTCCATAATTCTCTTCAATCTTCACCTTATTGTTTCTCATTTCTCTGAACTGTCATCCTAATCCAATCCACCTTCGTTCTTGATTGCATTGTTGAAATATAGCATAAGATCCATTTGGGGCCTTCCTCTAACACCTTAAGGTTTTAGATTAGCTGGTTACTCAACATGGTATCAAAGCTCTGGTCGACGGGGGTCACGAGTTCGACTCCCTGCCACCCCCAATATTCTCACAATTTATGAGGGACACGAAGGCAAATTAATGCCCCAAAAATGAGCGTCCGTGATTACAAATGATGCTCCCTTCATAAAGTGTATGGGAAAATCCTTCAATCTCGCAAAAAATCTATCTCCAATTTAAGGTAATTTAATTTCATTTCACCTTTCATTTTGTGTAATAGTTGAGCACTAGTCCTATCAGAACTCAAAGAAAATATGTAATTGTTGTAATTACTGTAGTAATTCGCAAGTCTAAAAATTTCCTCATTTGAAATATGGAAGTAGGTGTTAATAAATGCGACCATCAATATCAAATCCTCAGTGAATGCGTATTCAGTTCAACACATCAAAATTCCAATATACGAGGGTTGTCATCTCCTGTTGATTCAATATATATTCACCTGAACATTTTAACTTCTGATGGTAATCTAAAAGTAAAGCTAGATTAAAAAAAATGGATATTTAACGTATATAAATATACACAGAGTTACCCACTAACCCTTGTATGATACTCTGAAACAATCATCATAGGAACATTTTGGGTGACAGCTCCAACAAACTGAATCACATTCGGATGTCTAACCTTTTCTAACAATGTTAACTCATTTTTGAAAGCATTTCTGCATGCAAGGAGAAATAGAGTTAGTTACATAAAAACTTAAGTCTTAAATGTTATGATCTCGAAGAAAGTATGTTTTATGGCATAATCATTTCCACAAAGCCAAGGGAGAGAAATAAATTCGTATTCACTAAATGATCAGTTTGATGATCTGATATATATTATAATCAGAAAGCAGATATTCACCTGTATCACATTACTAATTAAGAAGAGTTGCCTTTTACTACGGATACAGATGATGATGCTCTCTTCACAGAACACCTTTAAAAGTCGTATGAGCTATAAGACTAGGAAATTGAAATGTGCGAGACAGGGTCGATATTATAGAATGAGAGCAATACTAGTATTGACACAAAAATATATCTAAACATCTGTATTGACACCCGACAGGCTCCATAACATTACCAGGACTACAAACAGTGTCTTGTGTTTAGGCTTTTTAAGAAGCTTACTTGACTCGGGTATATTTTTTATTAATTAATCTCATCTCTTACCTTGCAATTAGTGAAAATATATGTGAATACAGCATTTACTACAGCAGGGTTGGGGAAGGTGAAATGTTGAGGGGCAGATACTAATCTTGCTTGGACATATTAGAATGAGGCTTGGTAGCACAACACGGTTAGCAGGATTACTGGTTAGAGCTTAAAACCTAAAAGATTGACGTCCATTATGCATTACCCTCATAAATGAGTTTAATAAATTGTCCTCCTAAGAGGAGCGAAGTTATAGACAGAAGGTCGGATCTAGGTGGATGAGATTGCAATCAGGATACATATGTAGCTTCTGGGAGGAGGAAAAGATGAATAAGGAAATAACAAACAGAGGAGAGCATATTATCAACTTAATCTTAGTAAGAATTAAAGCTTATACACATACTTCGTATCCGGACACAGTGTATAGTTAGATGTTGGAAGCCTTGGCTTGTAATTCTATTCTAAGAGTAACAGTATAATACTAATTTACAAGATTTACATATAAGAATATTGTGCAGTATTGTACAACACTAAATGGAGCTGCACTATTGAGTAGGGTTAAATATCAAGTTGACCACTATATAATTAGCAAAATTTCAAATTGAAGAATGGGCTTGTTGCAAATGCCACATGCAATGCCACATGGAAGCAGGTTCATTAACAACTTAATCTCGGTATGATAGGTACATATCCTCAGCAGAGGATCACACATTTATCATTTCCAAGTGCTAAAATTTCTTTCCAAATTTAGTGTCCCAACTTGAAAACCAGGTCCTAATATGTTTGATGAGCACAGCATAATAGATGAGTGGATTTGTAGGAGTCATGGGTTAAAGAAGGTCATTTGTTCCCAACTTCTTTTGAAATCAGATATGCATAAACAGAGTACATGCTATTCAGCAAAACACAAAAAGACAAATTTTACAAGCAACAAAAGCGTAAACCACATTGTAATAGTCTAATATTTTAAATTGACAATGAGGACATTTTTCTAATTCTAAGAAGTGATGGTCACAAATGTAAGAAGACGAGGACAATATCCATATATATATATATATATGAATAGTATAGATGAGAAAAACAAGAGATACTAACATGCATTCAGGGTCTGAATAGCTATCCTTGTCAAGTATCTTTACAGAGACTTTTGTGCCATTCCATTTAGCAACTTGGTATGCTCCCTGAAATTTGACAAAATCTGGTTATGAAGTTGGACTGGTTTGACTAGCCCATGCAAAATACAACAGAATAACTGGAAGCTAGGTATTTACACTGTACAAAAGTTAGAGGATGGTAGAACTATCTTTTTGTCATGTGTTTTCTGGACATAATTTTGAATCCTTGAACAATTCCTGGGAATGTATAATGACTAGTGAGGAACAATACTTGATTTTTATTTTTTCAAGGTGATATTATGCTAGATGTTTAACCCATAATATGCACCAAAGCATATAAATGTGACTAATATGTTTATCTATGATACGACTCAAGCTGCACAAAGTTAACAAAATAGAAAAACAAGCAAATCAGTTTTGACATGATTAACACTAAATAGCTTGGTATGCATGAAAATTGCAGGCATACATAAAAATTGAGTATGGAAAAGCATATAAGAAAATGTCATGGACAAATTATAATTGGTGCTGGCAGTCGACAATTGTACTTGGTGATTGATGTTAAGACTCTCAGAAAGTCGAAACTTATATAGACAAAGTATGTGTTTTAGCAAATATAACTCATCTCAAAAGGCCCTAGGAATAATCAGGTTCAAGAAATTTATCATGTCTGTACACCGTAAAAAAAATTGAGTTTGCACTTTCGAGTTACTTTACAAGATGACTCTATAAGTACAACCTCTCTGTACTACATATGTTCCATCTAATTGAAGTCATGTGATGTCGGCTATAAGGGTTGATGCTAAGAATAAGAGATTGCACAGTACAAAAAAGGGAACAGGCACATGAAGTAGGAGACTGCATATAAAAAGGAGAAAGAGAGATGTTGGCACTGAAAGCAATATCGCAATCGAGGAAACTAGTACATACTTCGATGCCAGATAATGCATAGTATTCAAAAACAGCCTACTTCTATGTGAATTAAATGTTGAAATACCTTTGAGATACCATCGCTTTTGCGAACCTGAAGCTCTAGGGGATTGAGCTCATACTCGGGCACTTCTTGAGGATTTGCAACTGCCATCGGAGTTTTCCTGGATTTCTACGAACAAGACAAATACATTCATGATTATCTCCAAACCCATATACATTTTTATGCTATAGAGGACCTGTTAATGTACCGGAGTTTTAGCTCCGTGTGCCTTCAAGATATTGTAAACTTCGACATTGCCATAGTATTTCGCATCAGCTGCTGCCTGTCATGAAAGATAAACAACATAACTACACAAAGGATGAAACAAGCCAATCCAGAGGATCACCAGGATATTATGTGAATATTATAATCTTTCAGTGGCAGTTCAATAACATGAAGAATGTTTTATCCTGAATATAACATCTGACTGTGAGCATGAAATATACCAAAAGTTATATGCGACGAAATGCATTTCATTTCTATTTATGCACCACAAAGTGTTTGCATTGAAAGGAGTATATCTGAGTATGAACTAGACCTGTTTGGTGTAACATGTAAATTTGGGTACAAGATACAAATATATATTAGACTACTTAATTACATGTCCAAATTGAACATATACCGGATCAGTATGGTAATGACAAAAAAAGCAACTTTCCCTGTGGAAAGATAAGAGGAGGAGACATAAATGAGAATCATATTTAGGACATCACCCATGCTTTCTAACCAAGGGAAGGGGACCACCTTACAGAAAAACAAACACTCTCTTAGAAAAGCCTCCCCACAATCTTCTACCACACAAATCGATGTTTAAAACCCAACTTATCAAGGACATGCATGATTCCCTGTTACGGTACTAGATATAAGGTGATTAAGAGTTCAAGAGTCTCTATGCTCTGGCTGTAAATTTCAAATCAGTATCAGGTCTTGGATTTCAGGTGTCAGAGCCTGTTCGTATACTTCAAATTGCCGACATGAAGCTGAAAAATACAATTTGCTTATCAATTTATCACGTATGTTGCTATAAATCCAGAGTAGTGTGTAGAGAATGCCACTCCAAAGTAAAAGCATAGCATCTTTTACATACACACCTGATATAAATTAGGCTGAAATTTTTTTATGTTACTCAAAAGTTGCAGTGGAATCACTAAATTTCAAGTGCTTGTGTATAATCAGCCTTCGCTAAGTCCTTAACTTATTAAGAGCTTCCTCTGGAGAAATTTCTTTCACTGAAAGTTCATCATCTCAGTCAAATCTCTCTCTCTCTCTCTCTAAAAGTTCATCTCAGTCAAATCTCTCTCTCTCTCTCTCTGTACATTCTAATTATGTCGGCAATGAACTAGGGAGTTAAAAAATTGTGATACTCTACATTTACCATACCCGATCCTAAACGATTAAACATTAAGACAGACATAGAAAACAAAACAGTAAACACAAAAACAAGGAAATATATACCGTGCTGCCCCAACGATCACGAGCATCAATATTCGCCTTTCGACTCAACAACATTTCCACAACATGATTATGACCTTCACACGCCGCGATATGCAACGCAGTCCGTCCATCCAAATCAATACTATTAACATCCACACCGCTATCAAGCAACTCCAACACACCTTCCACATCACCTCTACTCGCCATAAACAACAATTGCATCGTGGAATCCAGATTCTCCGGCACACTCAACTCGTTCTCTCCACTCCTCCGAATCGGATCCAGCGACGACTGCCGTCCGAAGCTGAATCTCATCGTCTTCACTCGAGGATCCAGCGAGTTCTGCCGCTTGAAACTGAATTTCACGTTCTTCAACGACCCTGTCGAGAATTGGCGGGAGATTCCGCGCTTCAGTTGCGCCGCTAACGCCATCTTCTCAGCGAAATTTTCGGAAATCGTGGTGCGGTTGAAGAAGGAAGTGTTAGATCATAGTGAGAATTTGGGAGAGATTAGGGTCGAGATCGAGAGCTTCGACGTGTAGGAATCAAAGCTCTCGATGATGAGAATGGGAGAATGAAAATGGAGGGAAGGAGAGTGTGTAAGTATAGGTGTGAGTGTGTAAGTACAGGTTGTGATGGAAATGGGAAATTTGCGGTTTACTTTTGCCTGGATTTCCGTGCCAGTCGTTTACCGCCAATTGAAGCATGGTTTTATTTTATACACACACATAATGTCTGCTAATGGAGAAGCACGTGACCTTTATTTATTTATTTATTTCGTTTCCCTTGTTTTATTTGGAGTCATTTTAAAGTTAGGTCACCTTCAATTATTACATCAATGACTCGTTCCCCTCTTTTTCTACGTAAATATTTTCTACAATTTTTAGAGTTAAGTGTTGGTTCGTTAAACAAATCCTTTTTATTAACAATATTTAGATAGACCCAAAATACAGTAGACTTATTTTTACGTAAACCTATCAATAATTTGGCAGACCTAGTCAACTCCAAATGAGAGTTGAAGTTTCACATGACATCTCACATCACAAATTCAGAATACGTCCATCGTTTTACCAAGTCCGCCTTTCCATTAGGATACACATTAACAAGGAGCAAGACAGAGACGCTGTTGGTGTTGAGTGAGTAATTAGATTCTTATCCATACCTTATGTCAATGATTTCATGTCTTTGCTTTTTTCTATTCAGATTTCAGAGTGCGTGGGTGGCAGAAGTGATCACGTTTCGGGTTAAATCGCATAATCCGTAAAAATTGATTTCATTTTAAATCGATCTCAATCAAAATTAAAGTGTGGTTCGTTTCGGGTTAACAACAATCCAACTCGCTCACAATCCGAACCGCATCTATATATATAATGATTTTATATTTATGATTATATAATATAAAGTAATTTTATCTGATGAATCACAAATTAAATTTTTTCTAAATCTTATCAAATATTTAGTTATCAACTTATCACATATATATCAATCGATTTTGTATTACTTTTCGTATTCAAAGTTTCTTTGTTGTAACTAAATTGAATGTTACTTATTTGTGGTTAATTCTTTGTTATTTAGGAATAATTTTTATTATTTATGCACATTTAAAGAAGAAAATTTTAGATATGAGAAGTATTTTTATTTTCTGATTTTATTAATCAAACTATCTTGGAAAACTTAAAACGGAAAGGTATTATTTTATTTCTTAATTTTATTAATCAAATTATATCGAGAATTATATCGAAAATCGTCAAAGTTTGCTAATCCGAACCGACTAAAACCGAACCGAGTGGTTTGGTTTTGTTGGTTTACGGGTTACAGTTTGGTTTGAAATTTTTAAGAACCGCTATTTTACAGTTTGGTTCCGATTTGATATCAAACCCGAACCAAACCGGAGCGCGATCACCCCTAGTGGGTTGTACAAATTACAATAGAGCTGGATTATAAATGCTTCCTTTGCTTCATCAATTTTATAGTTACATAGGAATTTGAACTTCTCAGTAACTAACTTACAACTATAAATTCTTTGATAATTAAAATGTTTGTGTTTGGTTAATTATTATGTAATTACATATTACATAATTAATTTTGATAAGTAATTAATGATTATATACTAAATAATTATGTAAATTGTGTTGATACCTTGATAACTAAGTTTTTAAGTTTTGTGGTAATTACAAAAAGTCTACTTGAAGTTCTTTTGTCAAATTTAAATACAACAAATCAAAGTACCAAACACTATATAATTCAAAAAAAATTGAGTTACATAGGGTTACATTGAAACAAACAAGGCCAAATGATCAGTTCTGGTTACGATTTGAACACAGCATCAACGAATATTAAATAACGAATTTAAATTAAGTTATTTTTAAATAAACAAACTAAGTCCAGTTTACTCGGGATAATGAAATTGAGTTCAAACAATTTGAGTCAAATTTATTTGTATATTTAATATTTAAAACTGAAAAATTAAAAAGAAATAAATTACTGAAATTTGAATTTCAAAAGTTATATAAAGGAGAAGACGGGAGCGGTGAAGTGGCGCCTATCAAATCGCTTCGATCTATTTTTCTAATTTTCTCAAAATTTTAAATTATTAATATTAAAGATTAAAAAACATCTCAATTGTATTTAAAATATTTACTAATGAAAAAAACTAAATATTCAATTTTTAATATTCTTACCTTTAAAATCTAACTAAGGAGAAAACTGTGTATACAATTTTAATATTCTCCTAATTTTTTGATACTTCGTTAATGGAGGAAACTAAATATACATTTTTAATATTCTTGCCTCTAAAATCTTTACTAATGTTAAAATCTTTACTAATAATGTAGGAAATTAAATACAATTTTAATATTCTCCCAAAATTTTATTAATAAATATCTATACTATTAATACCTTATATATAATAAGCGTAAGGGAGATCTTATCCAAAACTTTGGTCGGTCACTGTACTACCAAAAGTATATGATCCGTTGGATTATAAAACTATAAATATTCAAATAGATGAGAACCGTTAGATATAATATTAAAAATTGTATTTGATTAATAATATGATAGTATTTAAATACTAAAAGATGTATTTTGATAATTTAAACCAACTATAAATGGGTTTTCTATATTGAATAGAAATCTTTATGTAAAAATTCGTAATTATCTTTTCTCTTTAGTTTATGGATAGTTCCAGTTAGATAAAAATTAATAAACCATCATTAAATTAAAGATAATTTTGTTAGCTTCGCATGGGCTGTAAAATCGTTAAAATCTGTTGTATAAAACTAAAGATAGAGCCCAAACAGTAAAGTGATTATCTAAATTTTAATATTTTTTTTTTATTGTAGATTTAATTTTTTTCCTAATTCTTTTAAATTTATAAATTCTATTTTTATTTCAATAAAATATTAAAATCAATTTAAGAAAAAATTAAAATCGATATGGTCCGTGTACGATCACTATACGACCAAATTAATAATTACAGTTAGATCTTAAATAGATCGATTAGAATTGTTAGATCTAATATTAAAAAGTGTATCTGATTAATAATATAATTATATTTAAATACTAAAAAGTGTATTTTGATAATTTAAAAGTTTTCTATGTAAAAATTCTTAAATATCTTTTCTCTTGAATTTATGTATACTTCCAATTAGATAATAATTGTTAAACCAAATATCAACATAACAATTCATATTGATTATAATATTAAAAATTATCAATATAATGCTGATGTATATCATACTAACAATGATACACGTGAACCTAAAGAGACTTACGAGAACTCCGGTACATAAATAAATTTAAACACTTTTTTTTCTGAAGGAACATAACAATTTGATTAATCCAAATTATAATTATATTATTTTTCATATAACAAACATAAAATGATAATATCAAAATATTATTAAAATATTGAGGGTTTCATATTCATAAACGATAATTTTGAATATAATACTTATATTAAAATGTGTATTTGATTAAAGGTAGTATTATATTTAAATACTAAGAAGTGTGTTTTGATAATTTAAACCAATTATAAATTGGTTTTCTATATTGAATTGAATTTTTTATGTAAAAATTCTTAACCATCTTTTGTTTTCGGTTTATGTGTAGGTCAACAGGTCAAGTTAGATAATAATTATTAAACCATCATTAAATTAAAGAAAATTTCGTTAGTTTCGTATGGGTTGTAAAATCGTCAAAATTCAATTTCTAAAACTCAGGATATAACCCAAATAGTAAAGTGAGTATCTAAATTTTAATAAATATTTTTTTTATTTTTGTAGCACCAGTTTATTTATTTTTCCACTAATTGTTTTAAATATAGAAATTTTATGTTTCTTTCAATAAAGTATTAAAATTAATTAAGAACAAATTCAAATCGATAAAGAATAAAATAATATGAGAATAAAATTTTATATAATCATAACATAATTTTTATTCTATTTAATAATTTTTAAGTAATAATGTATTTTAAAATTTTATATACACTGTAAATAAACCGAAACATTAAAAGTAAAAGCAGTTAGTAAGATACTTATATCAGTATATACTTGATATCCTTATTATATTAAATCCTTATATATAATAAGTATAATATGGATTTTATCCAAAATTTTGATGGTACGGTCTTGGACAACCAAACTAATAAGGACCCTTAGATCTTAACTAGATAAATGAAAATCGTTAGATCAAATATTAAAAAAGTGTATTTTATTAATAATAAGATTATATTTAAATTTTAAAAAGTGTATTTTGATAATTTAAACCAAATATAAATAAGTTTTCTATATTGAATAGAATTCTCCATGTAAAAAATTCGTGACTTTCTTTTCTCTTTCATGGACAATTCCAGTTAGATAAAAATTGTTAAGCCATCTTTTAATTAAAGATAATTTAGTTATCTGGGTGTAAAATCGTCAAAATCTAATTTTTAAAACACAAGATAAAGCCCAAATTAGTAAAGTGGGTATTTAAATTCTAATAATCATTATTACGTAATCATTATTTTAATGTCAATTTAATTACTTTTTTCTAACTATTTTAAATTTAGAAATCTATGTTCAAAAATTGAAATCAATCTAAGAAAAATTCAAATCAACAAAGAATATAATAATACGAGGATAAAATTTTATAAAATTGTGCATATTTTTTTATCTTATTTTATTAAATTGTTTATCATAACTAATTAAATATTATTTATTATTAAATAATAAATTATACGCAAATGATGATTTTGTTTTATAAGAACTCATAGAGACTTAATTTCATTGTTAGCAGGACTATATTCATATTTAAAAAAACAGTATTTTGAAATTTTAGACTCAGCTACAGAAGAGACCTAACTTTTTTAACCTATATACATTTTAAATTATTAAATTCGAAACTTTAAAAGTTTGTTAATCAATTAGTATAGTACTTTTTTGAAAAATCGTACTTTATAAAAAATATTATCAAATAACCCATGTCTACAAGAAAAAAAAATGAAAAAATTCTTATTTTTCAAAAAAATCCTGTAAATTTTAATATGTTGTTGGTAGATTCAAACCTTAGATCATTGCACGTGATAAATTTTACTCTTATATCTAACGTTTCTCAACAATTTAATTTGAAAGATCCAACGATTATGAATTAAGTGATCAAGCGACCATACTTATAAGAAAACTTTCATTATTTAGTCTTTAATATAATAACATAGATTTTTACGGGATATACTATAAAAAATGAATTTTTTTACAGAATTTTGATCGTCACGGTGTACTACTTTAAAAGAAGAACTATTACAAAAAAAATTATATTTTAATTGATAATGTATTTTCTCAAAAGTTCAAAGTTCCCGCATCATTAACATATTACAAAAGAGAGTATATTATATTTTAGCAATAAATATTTTAAAAAAATATATTAAAAAAATATTTAAAAAATTAATGATGTTATCGTGGTAGTTTGGTCCTAAATACCGCCAAAACATTCTCAACCGTTAGATCCAATACTTTGAAAAATAGAAGATCAAGATTATATCATATAAAAAGAAGTTATTATCTAAAAATGATATAAGTTAAAAGATATTATATTAGGATTGGATTTTTCAAAAAGTTAAAACATAAAAAAAGTTGTAATTAAATAAGAAAACCCATTTAATATCAAAATAATAAAAATCGTTTAATCTTAAATAGATAGGTGAAAACCGTTAGATTTAACATTAAAAAGTTTATTTGGTTAATAAAGAGTATTCTAATAATCTAAACTACATATAAGTAGATTTCCTAAATCGAATAGAATTCTCAATATTAAATTTCGTCACTTTATTGTCTTTTTAGTTTTAGAATAGAATTTCATGTGGACCGTAAAATTCGCCAAATCTAACTTTTATAACTCAATATAAACAAATATTAAATTGAGCGTGTAAAATATAATAAATATCAAAATTTTAACTATAATTCTTTTCGGCTAAATCTTTTTTAACAATAATTTAATCATGTAAACTAATAACTTTTAAATATTAAAATATTCATAAATAAATATAATTATAAATATTAAAAAAACAATCGTGTGTTCCATGGGTAATTAAAATATAATTATAAACAAAATAATTATAAATAAAATTTAAGTAACCGTGCATCGCACGGGCTATAAGCTAGTATTATTAAAGACGAAACATTAAAAGTTTTGGTCGGTCGTCGGTCGGTCGGTATTTGGGCCGATTCACGGGCCTATCTATAATCAATTTATTAATAATCAATTACGTTTTTTCACTACATTACCTATTTTATATTTTTTTTTAAAACCAAACCAACTCATCTTCTAAAAATAAAACGGGCAACATATATATAATATGGTAATATTATTATATATTTATAACTGATTACCTTTTTCAGCTAAAACACATTATTTTTATATTTTTTTACCTAAAACAACTCATCTTATAAATAGGACACATATATGGAAACCAAGTTATTGATAACCAATTACCTTTTTCAACTAAATTATATTACCTATTTCATATATCTATTTAACTAAAACAAATCATTTTCTAAAAATAAGACGGGCAATATATATATAAAATGGTAATATTATTATATATTTATAACCGACAGCTAAAACACATTATGTGTTTTATATTTTCTAACCAAAACAACTTATCTTCTAAATATAATACATGCAAAATAAATATACAATGGTAATATTGTTTTATATAAATATTAATAAATAACAAGTTATTCTTTTCAGCTAAAACAAATTACCTCTTTTATATTTTCTAACTTAAACAACTAATTTTCTAAAAGTAATGTAGACGTATATATAAAAAAATTAATATAATTTTATATAATTGTTAATAAGTAACTAATTGTCTTTTTAAGGATATTACCTGTTTATATTTTTTAACTAAAACAACTCATGTTCAAATTAAAAATAACACGGACAAAAGATAGATATATTGGTAATATTATTATATTAAACTTATGAAATTCATGTTTATTATATTTTAATATCTAAAATACTACTATTGATTACGTCAATAATATATTAAATTTAAATATTAGATTGTTAGATTTATAAATCCAATATATATATATATATTAAAATTTTATCAAATTATATATAATAAATAAAATCTAAATAAAAAAATAAGAAAATATTAAAGAAGACCGTGCATCGCACGGGATATAAGCTAGTATTATTAAAGACGAAACATTAAAAGTTTTGGTCGGTCGTCGGTCGGTCGGTATTTGGGCCGATTCACGGGCCTATCTATAATCAATTTATTAATAACCAATTACCTTTTTTCACTACATTACCTATTTTATATTTATTTTTTAAACCAAACCAACTCATCTTCTAAAAATAAAACGGGCAACATATATATAATATGGTAATATTATTATATATTTATAACTGATTACCTTTTTCAGCTAAAACACATTATTTTTATATTTTTTACCTAAAACAACTTATCTTATAAATAGGACACATATATGGAAACCAAGTTATTGATAACCAATTACCTTTTTCAGCTAAATTATATTACCTATTTCATATATCTATTTAACTAAAACAAATCATTTTCTAAAAATAAGACGGGCAATATATATATAAAATGGTAATATTATTATATATTTATAACCGACAGCTAAAACACATTATGTGTTTTATATTTTCTAACTAAAACAAATTATCTTCTAAATATAATACATGCAAAATAAATATACAATGGTAATATTGTTTTATATAAATATTAATAAATAACAAGTTATTCTTTTCAGCTAAAACAAATTAACTCTTTTATATTTTCTATCTTAAACAACTAATTTTCTAAAAGTAATGCAGACGTATATATAAAAAAATTAATATAATTTTATATAATTGTTAATAAGTAACTAATTGTCTTTTTAAGGATATTACCTGTTTATATTATTTAACTGAAACAACTCATGTTCAAATTAAAAATAACACGGGCAAAAGATAGATATATTGGTAATATTATTATATTAAACTTATGAAATTCATGTTTATTTTAATTTTTTTAACATTCAATTTAAACGAGATAATTAATTAAAATAAAAGTAATAGTATATTCAAATAAACTCGGTATATTGAACAAGCACATATTTTGATATTTGCACTTGAGTCCCTTTTTAGATTTTTAAGAGTAAAAAAATACGAATCATTAGATATGTTATTTTAAAATATTTTATATTTTAATATCTAAAATACTACTATTGATTACGTCAATAATATATTAAATTTAAATATTATATTGTTAGATTTATAAATCCAATATATATATATATTAAAATTTTATCAAATTATATATAATAACTAAAATCTAAATAAAAAAAAGAAAATATTAAAGAAGACCGTGCATCGCACGGGATATAATCTAGTATTATTAAAGACGAAACATTGAAAGTTTTGTAGTCTGGTCATGAAAGTTTTTGTAGTCTGGTCACTCAATTCATAGCCGTTAGATATTTTTGATCAAATCGATGAGAACCGTTAGATAAAATATTAAAATTATTATATAGAATATCTTTTCTATTTTTCCTAACTAAAACATCTCATTTTCCAAAAATATTGCAAACAATTTCATTTACTAAAATAACATAATAAAGTTATAATTGCTAATAACTATCAATACTATTATATAATAGACGAAACATTAAAAGTTTGGTTGGTCGGTATGGTACGTTGTGATTTTACTTAATTGCCCTTAATTTTGGTTGGTCAGTATGGTACGTTGTGATTTTACTTAATTGCCCTTAATTAACTGTACTTTGTGTTTTTACTTAATTAACCTTACTTATTTATAGAAATATATTATTAAATAATAATATTACATATTTATAACTAATTATCTTTTTCACCTAAAATACATTATTTTTTCTATTTTTTCTAACAAATTCCCCTACTTTTTCAAATATATCACGGGCAATTACCTTTTTTTAACTAAAACATGTTAGTTTTTCTATTGTTTTTCTTACTAAAACCACTCCTTTTCCAAAAATATCACGGACGTTTAGTTATTTATTTTTAAAACTATTTTAATATTATAATTATTTTTAAAAAGTTTACCTATTTTAACATGTCTACCTATTTTTCTTAACAAATGCAATTACTACAAATATTAAAATATAAATAATCAAATACCTATTTATAACCAATTACCTTTTCAGCTAAAATACATTATATATTTTTTCTAAAAAGTTCCTTCTTTTCTAAATATATCACGGGAAATTGCCTTTTACAATTTACTTTTTCTATTTTTCTCACTAAAATCCATTATTTTTCCAAAAATATCACAAGAAACCATTTACTTATTTATTTTAAAACGTATTTAAATACTTTTAATTATTAAATTTTAAAACCTCATTTTCCAAAAATATTACGGGCATTTACCTTTCTAAACTAAATATATGTTACATTTTTTATTTTTTCTAACTAAAACCCCTCATTTTCAAAAATATAATGGGCAACCCCATACTTATTTATTTTAAAATCTGTTTTAATATTTTTAATTAATTAAAAGTGTTTAGCTATTTTAACATGTATACTTATTTTTTGCACAATTACAATTAATAAAATAATAATAAAATAACAATTAATAATCCGTGCATCGCACGGGTTTTAAGCTAGTACTTATTAACATAGGAAATATTATTTTAATATTCTCCTGAATTTTCTATTTAAGTCAAAACTAAGTATACTATATTAATATTCTCCTAAACTTACTCCACGAGTCTAATTTATTTACTAATTTATATTTTGCTATCTTTTAATCGAGAAAAATAATAAAAAGATGATATTAGAGGTGCTAGACGATTTGAGAGGCGCCTCTCAAATTGTCTTGATCTATTACTTTCTTTTAATCAAGAAAAATAATAAAGAGATGATATGAGAGATGCTAGACTATTTGAGAGGCGCCTGTCAAATTGCCTTATCTATTTTTTCTAATTTTCTCAAAATTTTGAATTAATAATATTAATGGTTATAGAATATCTAAATTGTCTTTTAAATTTTCATTCTTTAGTAATGAAAATCTTAATTACCTTATATTGTCCTAAATTTTCTTCTTAACTCAAATTACTATCTGAATATTTGTCTAAAACTTATCTTCAAGTCAAATTATCATGTTGATATTTTCTTAAATTTTCTCTTGAACTCAAAGTTACCCTCTTAATATTCTCATATAATTTTTCCCAGGTTCTAAATTTATCTTAAAATCAGATTATTATTTTAATGTTTTCCTAAAAACATTATTAGAAATTATGTTCTTATAATTTTTTTTTTGTAAAAAAACCCAAGTTTACTTTATCTATATGTTTTACATATATATTAAAAATCAATTTTTTGAACTTTACCTTCTAATTTATATAGAAAATAATACTTACGAAAAATGCAAGTTTCTATAAAAAAATAAAATGTAAAAGTCTTATTTTTTTCATTTATTTTCTCGAGTACCTATATTTGAAACAATAAAAATTAGAATTTTAAAAAATATTTTAATTAAATTTTATGATATAATAAAATTGATTAATAGATGATGTAATTTATTTAGTAAATTAGTTTGTTATCTGTTTAGATTCGGTAACAACGACAAAGCGGGTTATTGGGAGGAACTTGTTTAACGAGAGTGCAATTCATTAGGAGGAGCATATTGTATGATAGAATTTAATACTAATGTTATATTATGTATTTTAAAATAGAAGTTGAAATATGAATTTTGTTAAAAATAAAAATGGTTATAAATATACTACTATTTGATATAATATTAAAATAATAAATAATAATAAATAATTGACCTTTTCAATATTTATTCAAAATTTCGGTTAATGACGAAACTATGAATTTTATAAAAACCTTAATTTTATATTAAAAATATTATTTTATCTAAAAACATATTTCGTAATATATTTTTTAAAAAATTTGAAAAAATTATTATAAAATCACTGCAAAATGCGTCCTAGTAAATTAATTTATGTATAATATAAACGAAATCAAATTAATTTGGAGCTCGAGACGAGGCCGTTCAATTTACAAGTGCAATCATTCTGAGATTATACAATTGAAATTCTTAAATAAGGGTTCATTCTTGTTGCCGTGAGTCGTGACAATCCTTCTATTTCAAGTTTAAGAAAGCAAAGGCACACTTCTAATTGTTATTTTATGGATCCAAGTCTAAATGTACAAATACACCTCAAATTTTTTATCTGTAATAGTTTTCTTTGGTTTGTTCATAAGACTCGATCTGGAGACATTTTCTCCCCCAAATATTACGTACTTCTTCCGTTTTTATTTAACAAAAGTACACATATAGTTTTAGAAGTATCTTAAGTGATTTGACACTCAAAATACGAGTACACAAAATGCATTTTACTCTAAAAAGAATTAATAAAATGTTCAAAATCTAATTTTATGCAATGATTTTTTTTTTAATTTAAAAATAATGCAGAAGGATAATTCAAAATTATAATGTTTTAGAAAAATCATGCCCAAACATACATTAAATTTAGAAATAATAATTTTCCATTAAAGTATTTTTTTGTCGGGTCCATTAAAGTATTTGAAATAAAGCAAACGCCTACACCAATTGTATGCAATTATGCAAACATGCAAGTTGCAAAATGAGACGGTTAATAAAGTCCTACTTGCTCGTCCATACAATACAAGTTGGTTGCTTTGTATCGCTCGCTCCACATTAATTTTAGCACGTGGATCTCTCTTTATAAACAACACATATGAGTCGGCAAGTTATGGGTCGTTGACTTTGATTTTATAAATAATATATTTATGATTTTGTTTATATTATGTTAACTTTCTTTTTCTAATTTTATTTTAGAAAAGAATTACAAAATCATGTTTGTGAATGATGTTTTATAACCGTTATTTATGGTTTTTTATATATTTGATTAATTTTGTTTTTAATTAGTTTTTGAAAAAAATACAAAATAATGTATACAAATCCTCCTTAAGTTGATGATATTTATTTTTATTAACATAAACCTTTAATATTTTAGTTGTTATTGTATTTTTTGCATGAAATTTCATATTTTTCTAATTTTCAAATTATTGAATTTTATATGTTTTTTATTTTTTTCGCTCAATAACTTAATCATACTATATATTAATTTCTTTTTTTCAAGATAAATTGTAATAGTATCCACAAATCGTATTCAATTTTTTTGCAATTTGGAGTATAATTTAACAATATATTTAGTTTTTATTGAATGTTATCTTAAGTATAATTGTTAATGGTATTTTAAATGACAGATTTGCTCCTGGTAATCAAAACATCTTAACTCTCTTATGATAATTTATACTATTATATTAAAAGCGAAATATTGAAAGTTTTGTAGTCTGGTCAAAAAAAATTTGTAGTCTGGTCAGAATTTTAAAGGCAATAATATTAAAATTGTATATTTAGTTTCCTGTATTAATAAAGATTTAACAATGCAACTGAGATATTTTCTAATAAAAAAATTAGTATTATATTTAAATTGTTTATTTATTTTCCTCCATTTGTAAAAAATTTAAAGACAAAAATATTAAAATTGTATATTTAGTTTCCTGCACTAGCAAGATGATATGGGTTAAAAATAACCCCAAAGACATAATTAATAGTGCATTAATTAAACATAGATGATCCATAAATAAGACACATTAATAAGATCCGAAACTCTAATTAAATATTAATTTCGTAATTAATATTTGGGCCAGAAGTACAACATGTATTAGGAGACGTCCAATACAGGTTTGTTCTAATAAAAGTGGGCTTGTTTCAATACAAGTCCGTTATGATATAGAAACAACTCCTACAAGGAAGGATCTAGAATTAATCCTTATCCACCGTCAAAGATAAGACTTATCCTTCAAAGAAATCAATACTTATCCACTAAGCTTCTAAACGCCTATATAAAGGGTCTGACCCCTCATCTCAGAACTACGTTTTGGACGCAGCTCCATACGTCATCTACAACGTTTTAGACTTCATCCTCGAATAAGGACATACAAGTCACTACGTCCTTGGTGTGCCCCTGCCGCCATAGCCCCGAGGGCAACACCAAGAACTACGTTTTTATTGGCTTGATTCTCTAAACACTAGAGATACGTAGGCATCTTGTTAGGACTAAGTTAGTCCCCGACAACAAGAGCAGCCACCATAAAAGCTCGAATCTCTCTAACCCTTGCATTGAATTCAAAGATACAGTTTTTATTCCACAACACAATGATTTAAAAGGAAGACGAAATATTGAAAGTTTTTTAATTTGGTTCCGAAAGTTTTTTTTTGTCTGGTCTGAATTTTAAAGACAAAAATATTAAAATTGTATATTTAGTTTTCTCAAAAAAGATTTAACAATGCAATTGAGATATTTTATAATCAAAACATTAGTATTATATTTAAATTGTTTATTTACTTTTCTCCGTTATTAAAAATTTTAAAGGCAAGAATATTAAAATTGTATATTTAGTTTCCTCCATTAGCAAGGATTTAAAAGGCAAATGAAGTTTTTTTTTTCTAATATTTACTTTCCTCCATTAGTAAAAATTTTAAAAGTAAGAATATTAAAATTGTATATTTAGTTTTCTCCATTAGAAAGGATTTAAAAGGTAAATTAGACTTTTTTTAATGTTTGATTTTATTAATTCAAAAATTTAAGAAAATTAGAAAAATAGATCGATTTGAGAGCCGTCAACTCACCGCCCTCAAGATGATATATTTACTTTCATTTTTAGTAGGTATCCTTTATTATAATACCCGAGTCTGTCACATATCAGTTAACCAATCAGAAAACTTTAAATTATTTTAGGACCAATCAAATATCAATCCTAAATTTTAGACCAATCACAAGAACCCAAAAACTTTCCTCATATAATTTTACTAATCAGGGATAGTTACTATCCATACAACGCGATTAACCAATCAAAATTCAAAAAACATTTTTTTAATTAGAATTTAAATTCATTAAAACTTTCCTCATTTAATTATATTAACCAAGAGTTGGTCAATCCTAAATTTTAGACCAATCACAAAAATCTAAAAACTTTCCTCATTCAATAATTATTTTGGTCTTAATTAGAATTTAAATCCATTAAAACTTTACTCATATAATTTTATTAACTAAAGGTGGTTAGACTATCCATGTAGCGCGATAACCAATTAAAATTCAAAAATTATTTTGTTTGTAATTAGAATTTAAATCTATTGACTATTATATTTACTAGCTTAAAACCCCCTGTGCCATGCACGGATTGTTAATTGTTATTTTATTATTATTAATTTTTTTTAATTGTAATTGTGCAAAAAATAAGCATGCATGTTAAAATAGATAAACACTTTTAATTAATTAAAAACATTAAAACAGATTTTAAAATAAATAAGTATGAGTTTGCCTGTTATATTTTTGAAAAATGAGGGGTTTTAGTAAGAAAAAAATAAAAAATGTAACATATATTTAGTTTAAAAAGGTAAATGCCCGTGATATTTTTGGAAAATGAGGTTTTAAAATTTAATAATTAAAAGTATTTAAATACGTTTTAAAATAAATAAGTAAAGGATTTCCTCTGATATTTTTGGAAAAAGAATGGATTTTATTGAGAAAAATAGAAAAAGTAAATTGTAAAAGGCAATTTCCCGTGATATATTTAGAAAATGATGGACTTTGTTCGAAAAAATATATAATGTGTTTTAGCTGAAAAGATAATTAGTTATAAATAGGTATTTGATTATTTATATTTTAATATTTTTAGTAATTGCATTTGTTTAGAAAAATAAGTAGACATGTTAAAATAGGTAAACTTTTAAAAAAATAATTGTAATATGAAAATAGGTTTAAAAATAAATAACTAAAGGTTTTTCCGTGATATTTTTGGAAAAGGAGGGGTTTTAGTAAAGAAAAATAGAAAAACAAACATGTTTTAGTTAAAAAAAGGTAATTACCCGTGATATATTTGAAAAAATTATGGGAATTTGTTAGAAAAAATAATGTATTTTAGGTCAAAAAGGTAATTGGTTATAAATAGATAATATTATTATTTAATAATATATTTCTATAAATAATAAGGTTAATTAAGTAAAAACATGAAGTACATTTAATTAAGGGCAATTAAGTAAAATCACAACGTACCATACCGACCAACCAAACTTTTAATATTTCGTCTATTATATAATAGTATTGATAGCTTAAAACCCGTGCGATGCACGAATTGTTTTTAACAATTGTTAATTTTATTATTTATATTTTATATTTTATTAATTGCATTTGTTAAAAAAAAATAATTAGGCGTGTTAAATATTTTTAAATAATTAAAAGTATTAAAATAGATTTTAAAATAAATAAGTAACGGTTTGCCCGTGATATTTTGGAAAAAGAGGGGTTTTAGTAAGAAAAATAGAAAGTAACATGTTTTCGTTGAATTTTAAAATATAAAAGTAACGATTTGCCGGTGATATTTTTGAAAAAAAGAGGGGTTTTAGTAAGAAAAATACAAAAGGTGACATGTTTTAGTTGAAAAAGATAATTGGCAATTAAAATTATTAAAATAGATTTTAAAGTAAATAAGCAAGGGTTCCCGTGATATAATTGGAAAAGTAGAGATTTTAGTAAGGAAAAAAGAAAATATAACATGTTTTAGCCGAAAAAGGTAATTGCCCGTGATTTTTTTAGAAAAAGAGGGGAAATGTAATTGCCAATTAAAAGTATTAAAATATGTTTTAAAATAAATAAGTAAGGGTTTGCTCGTGATATTAGGGATTTTAGTAAAGTAAATAGAAAAAGTAACATGTTTTAGCTGAAAAGGAAATTGCTGGTGATTTTTTTAGAAAAAATTGGTAATGCATTTTAACTGAAAGGGTAACTGATTATAATAATTTTAATAATAATTAAATAAACAATTAAATAAGGCAGGTACCGTACCAAAAAAATAGGTACCAAAACTTTCAATGTTTCGTCTTTAATAATATAGTATAGATAGATAGATAGATTTATAATATTAGTATTTTATGCTACTAAATGAAATAGTCCGTGATATTTTTGAGGTTTTAGTTGAGAGAAATATTAGTTATGAAATATAAAAATGAATATACGTTTTGGAAAAAAAGCTAATCGGTTAGTAATTAATAATTATAATATTATTATTTTATTTTATTAAATAGATCTGTTCGTGATATTTTTGGAAAATGAGAGGTTTTAGTTAGGAAAAATAGAAAAGTAGAAATTTTAGTTAGAAAATATAAAAAAGAATATACAATTTGGCTAAAAAAGGTAATGATTTAGTTATTAGCAATTATAACTTTATTATGTTATTTTAGTAAATGAAACTGTTTGCAATATTTTTGGAAAATGAGATGTTTTAGTTAGGAAAAATAGAAAAGATATTCTATATAATAATTTTAATATTTTATCTAACGGTTCTCCTCGATTTGATTAAAAATATCTAACGGCTATGAATTGAGTGAACAGATTACAAAAACTTTCATGACCAGACTACAAAACTTTCAATGTTATACAATTTGGCTAAAAAAGGTAATGATTTAGTTATTAGCAATTATAACTTTATTATGTTATTTTAGTAAATGAAACTGTTTGCAATATTTTTGGAAAATGAAATGTTTTAGTTAGGAAAAATAGAAAAGATATTCTATATAATAATTTTAATATTTTATCTAACGGTTCTCATCGATTTGATTAAAAATATCTAACGGCTATGAATTGAGTGACCAGACTACAAAAACTTTCATGACCAGACTACAAAACTTTCAATGTTTCGTCTTTAATAATATAGAATAGATATATTTCAAGAATTTGTTTATAATTTTTTATTAGAATTTAAATCATTTATGATAATTATATACTTCGAGATTTGATCATTACTTGTGTTATTTATTTAATATAAAATCGTCTATTTTACAAATAAACTTCTAATATCACCCTATGACCCAATACATTGAGTGATGAAGCACTACGAGTATATGTATAGTTTTTACGACTTTAATCAATAATTTATATTTTTGATTATTTAACTGTTAAAGGTCGTAATTTAAGGTTTTTACAGAGAGATGTGAGATGTGAGGGTAGTTATCGATTATTTACTGTAAAGTCAAAAAACAAATCCTATGTTAATTGATTATATTAAAAAATTTAAATTCATTCACTATTATATATTTTTATTTTGAGAATTTGGTCATCAATTAAAATTATTTTATTTTTAATTATAATATATTTTTTTTATTATATTTATATACTTCGAGATTACGATTATTTGTTGAGCTATGCGTTCAATAAATAATCATCTATTTTATAGATAAATATCTAATTCCACTCTATGATCTAACACTTAATTAAGAAATATTTTGAGTAAATGTATCACTTTTAAAACTTTAATCTATAATTTATGTTTTTGTTTATTTAATTGTTAAATGTCGTAATTTCAGGTTTTTACATAGATGTGAGGCTAATTATACAATATATTATATATTATAATTAAAAAATTCGATGTTAATGGATTATGTTAGAAAAATTAAATAAAATGTTACTTAATATATTAATAGATACTTGAAATAGTTGATTTTATTTTGTGGATCTTTTGTGTATAAAATTATTGTAATCTTTTATTATAATGCTTGAGTCTAGATGTTATATACTTCATCAATCAGAAAATATTAATTATTTTAATATCAATCAAAAACCACTTCTAAATTATGCACCAAACATATTACATATTTTTTTTCTTATTTATCATTCTCATCATATTTTAATAATCATAATTAGTTGACAATTCTAATTAAATCTAGTAATAATTTGATTTAAAATATCCAAGTATTACATATTTGTTTTAGTCACAAAAAAATATTTGTTAATTAAATCACATTTTATTTAAACTTATTCACAATTATATTATTATATTTATAATTAAAGTTTCATAAATATTTATTAATCAAACAATTTGATTGCTATTTTACATTAAATACGATATTAATAATTCAATTTCAAGTATAAAATTTATAATACATAATTTTAATAATTATTTGTTATTCATTTATTTACGTGCATATTATATTAATTATATAGATTAATAGTTACATTATTGTATGCTTTAAATGTATGTTAAAATTTTAAAAGTGGAAAAATCATTTTAATACTATATCTACCTCAATTTATCAATTTATAACTATTTTAAATCTGTCTTATTTGATTAGTAGCTAAGCCGTCTTTTACGCCGATTTAAAATAATAGACTATGTAGATTTAATTAAATTTAAAATTTTGAATTATTTTAATTCACATGTAATTTTTAAAGTCATACTTAAACCAACATATTATCTTCGTAAGTATAATTATTTTGAATTTAAACAAAAATAAAATTTAAAAATAAAAGAAATTAATTTTAGTACAAAATATGTTGACGAAGTTTTACAAATTCAATTTACCGATGAAAAAATAATTTAAACATATCTTACACAAATTACATGTGGGGTCAACTAAACTGTTTTCGAGGCCGTATTAAAATAATATTAGCAATATAAATTCGAATTAATAACATAAAATTTTAAATTATTTTAATTTATAAGTAACTTTTAAACATTGTACGTGAACGAATAAATCATCTATTTAAATATTTTTAATTTATTAATAAAATAAGAAATATATTCACATTAGCTTGATAATATATTCTATATAAGCATATTATGGATCTCTGAAGTTCAGATAGTAAACCGGTACGTTACTTCTTCTTTATTTCATTATCAATTCGGTGTAGTCATTAGACTCATCAATTCTTCATTGTTAAACTTTTAAAATATTAATGCAGATGGAGGCGATATATTATTTATGAGTTTGCAGTATTGAAGATATAATCCGGTGAACTCTGTATCAGTAGATATACATATAAATGCAAATGTGGTAAAATCATCTCAAACCCGAATTAGAGGCATCATGTTTAATAAATCAAATTCTTCGGAAAAAAAATTCTTTTTATCCTCTTCACCATAATTATGTATAATTATTTTACGTTTAAGGTACCCATCAATATTATTAATTGAAGTTAAGTACTTCAAATATTGTGAAGTGGTGCGGTCAATATCATCAAATGTTGACGATAACCTTTGTGTTCAAAAGTAATGACGTACTAAATACAAAATCCTAAAAGTATAGCATATTAATGTAAGTTTAAAATTTATTCTAATGAATTTAAAACCTTCATCATAAGAAGAAAATGAAAACCAGTATCCTGGAAAATTGAAAACCATTATAGGAAAAATTCAGACATTCACTATATCTTTGAATGATTGAAAGTTAGTACATATCAATACAATATACTTCGCCTCGAATATGATAAAATTAGTTCAAATTCTAGAGTTTCAACGCCCTCACAAGAATTTAAAATCACCTCATACACTGTTAATTATGACGTGGTGAACATAAATTTTTTAATTCAAATAATTAATTATGATATTTGTCCGACATCAATTTTGTCTTTCTCATTCTTAATAACTCAACTATTTTATTTCTCTTAAAGCATGTGCATGATTCAGCTAATAATGACAATTTTATTGTGATAATCTAGAATCAAAACCGGGAACAAATTAACACATATCCACGTCAATGATGATCGAGTTAAAAAGACGTATAATTATAAAATGAGTTAGGACGTTCCACATTCTTATTAATTTAAAAACTGATGATACATTTCAAACAAATTCTAATATCGTATTTTATGTTATTTTGTTATGATGGTAGCATTTTATATATTTGTTCAATCAATATTTTATGCGATTGAATATTTAATTTTTAATTATAAATATATATTTTCTTAGCAACCAGTAACAAAACTAGGGATGGGCGTCAGATCACTTCGGGGTCGGGGATTGTTATCCCCGCACCCAACCCCGGACCACGAAATCAGTCCCCGAACCCGCCCCCGATCCCGTACGGGGCGCCTCAAAACCTCGATCGTAGAGTTTCTCTTCAGTGGTATTTTCAGATTTGTAGATTCAGACTTGAAGTTGTAACAATTGTTGTATTATTAACATAAATTATATTTATTAATACATGCATGTGTATATTTAGTAAAAGTATGTGATAAAAAATTGATATAAGTTCTGTTATAAAACATATTTATAATTTTTTGAAATTTTTAAAATTTAAAAATTTTAAGATTGTATTTTCGGTGCGTAGCACGGGTAAAACACTAGTAAATAGATAAATTAAAAAGTTTAGGAGAATATTAACATTATATTTAAGAAGAAACATTGCAAAATTTTGTAGTCTGGTCCCTCAATTCTCAACCGTTGGATCTTTCAAATCAATAGAATATAAGCCATTAGATAAAATACTAAAAGTTATTATATATATATATATATATATATATATATATATATATATATATATATGGGGAGGGTTCTGTGAGGAACCAAGTATTTTGGGTAACTTAGGAACTAAATATTAGCCTTTAGATTAGAAATTCAACTAATGGTCCTCGGGTAGAAAACACCCACGTTTATTTTCCAACAAAACTTCTCGCTCGATCATTTTTCTTCTTTTACGTCTTTTTAATAGAAACCTAATCACCATCACCTAATTAGCATCAACCAGCCCCTTTGCTCTCATCATAACAAAACAAAACCCGTATTTAGGTTGAATTTGATTTTAGAACAAATGTGTTCTGTATTCTTTGAAGAATCTTGAATTATATTTTTTTAAATTAAATAGCTAACTTCTATAATTTTCAAATATGTTAAATATTTTATTAAGTAAAATTTCTAAATTATGTATTTTAATAAATCAATTTTCTATGTTCTGTAATTTAAAAAATTGAATTTCTTCTACGTTCAGTTTTTAATTAACTAATAATTAATGTTCTGTATAATATTAATTCAATATTCAAAATTCTGTAATTTAAAAATATGTTATATTCTGTATTTTATATAACAAAATTTATTTACTTTTTTGTTTTAATAAATTACATTTCTTTGTTCAGTACTTAAATAAAGTAAATTTTATATTCTGTTTCAAATAAAATGAATTTTTATGTTCTGTATTTATTGAACCAAAAGTCTATGTCCTGTATCTTAAAAAATCAAAATTCTAAGTTTTGTAGTTTAAGAATATGTTATATTCCGTATTTTATTTAACAAAAATCTATTTTTTATTTAATTTAATAACTTAAATTTCTATGTGTTATACATAAATAAAATAAGTTTCATGTCATTTATTAAATAAACAATTGTATATATTCTATTCCATGTGTTTTGGATATTTGTAAATCTAGGTGGTTACTTGACTCAAGCTAGGGTTTGGTTACACGTTAAGGACACATGTCACGTTAATGTTCAAAGTTACTCAGTTACCCAGAAAAAAGAGTTCCTCACTGAACTCTCCTCTCTCTCTCTCTCTATATATATATATATATATATATATATATATATATTATAATTACTAATAACTATCTAATTACCTTTTTCAGCCGAAACATACTATCTGTTTATATTTTCAAAATAAAACGACTCATTTTCTAAAAATAACACCACATTACTGATGTTATATTTTCTAACTTAAACGAATCATCTTCTAAAAATAATACGGGCAACATATGTATGGAAACATAATGTAATTTTATATAATTATTAATAAAAAAACAACTGTCTTTTTCAGTACATTACCAGTTTTGTATTTTCTAACTAAAACAATCCATCTTCTAAAAATAACATGTGCACATTACCGATTTTATATTTTCTAACTTAAACAACTCATCTTCTAAATATTTTATATTATAATTACTAATAACTATCTAATTACCTTTTCAGCTAAAACATATAACATGTTTATATTTTCTAAATAAAACAACTCACATTACCTATTTTATATTTTTTAACTTAAACAACTCATCTTCTAAATATTTTATATTATAATTACTAATAACTATATAATTACATTTTTCAGCTAAAACATATTACATGTTTTATATTTTCTAAATAAAACGACTCATCTTCCAGAAATTATAACACGGGCAAAGTACATATTTTATATTTTTTAACTTAAACAACTCATCTTCTAAAAATAATACGGGCAACATATATATAAAACTGTAAAATGATTTTGTATAATTATTAATAAATAACCAACTTCCTTTTTCAGCACATTACATGTTTCTTATTTTCTAACTAAAACAACTCATCTTCTAAAAATAACACGGGCACATTACCTATTTTATATTTTCTAACTTAAACAACTCATCTTCTAAAAATAACATGTACATCACACACACACACACACACACACACACACACACACACACATATATATATATATATATATATATAAAGGTGATATAATTTTATATAATTAATAATAAATAAATTTCTGTTTTTTTCAGCACATTACCTGTTTTTATATATTTTAACTAAAACAAGTCATCTTCTAAAAATAACACGGGCAACATGGTGATATTATTATATATTTATAAGTAATTAGATTTTCAGCTAAAACACATTATTTATTTTATATTTTCTAACTAAAATAACTCATTTTCTAAAAATAACACGAACCATATATATATATATATATATATATATATATATATATATATAGAACGATAATATATTATATATAATTATTAATAAATAATCAGTTATCTATATCAGCTAAAACACTTTAGTTGTTTTATATTTTCTAACTACTGAACTTCTAAATATAATATGGGCAATATATATATATATATATATATTTAAAAGATAATATAAGTTTACATAATTATTAATAAATATTTAATTACCATTTTCAACACATTATCTATTTTATATTTTTTAACAAAATAACTCATCTTCTTAAAATAATACGAGTAACTTCTATATAAAACAATAATATTATTATATTGAACTTATAAATTTTATGTTTTGTTATAATATTTTCTATAACTTTCAATTCATATAAAATAATTAATAAAAAATAAACTTAATATTATAATTATTAATAACTACCTAAACTATTAAGCATATCTCTATTATATTATTATACACAAAATTCTTAAAATACAAACTAATCACGAACAAACACAAACACCTACGTTAATTCAACCTCGAATTCAACAACCACATATGAGTAAAACTATTCAAATTTAAAAATCATATTCATGAAAAGTAAATATAAATATAAAAAATGAAATATTAAACTATAAAAAAGGTAATAAATTTAAATTTCAACCGTGCATCGCACAATAGGATATAATGTTCACTTATTTTTGTAGTTCGTAATTCAGTTGCTTTATTCATCGAAATAAATAGTACGTAATTTAGATAATTTAGTTTTAAAGTGTAACAAGCCTATAACCCGTGCAACGCACAGACGACTTTAATATTAATTTTGAAATTTACTTTTAAATTTTTTGAGATTTTAATACTTCTGAAAATGCTACCTTTTTAAAAAGAATTAAAAGTACTACTTTAATACTTTAAATCTATTTTTTATATAGATTTTATAATGGTTTATTAGCTTAGTAAGCATGTTAGTAAAGATAACCGTCAAAATTATCAATATATATTTTTGTAATATATATAAATTTAAATATAAATATTTTCTAAAAAAAGGTCATGTTTTTGAATTCTAAGTAAAGTATAATTAAAAGAGTTTGTAGTTATGTTATTGTAAAGCATAATGTAACATAAAATGTAATAGAGATAACTACAACTCAACAAAGGAACAAGACAGACTATAATATTAACTGAAGCACAGGAATCCAGAAGAACAGAAGAAACGGTAAACTCAAAAAGTCAAAATATGGTATGTATTCTAGAAGTCCGTAAATAGGTCACAGAAAGAAGTTCATTAATATGTTCAAGCCTCAGTGATAAATAAAGAAACAAGACTTTCAAGACTAGAGAAGTATTTGAATGATAAAGAGTTAGTACCAGAGGATTTCAGTGATTTTAATGAAGCAACCAGAACGACAAATGACTTATCAACTCTATTATATTGAAGACGTAGAGGTATTGATCAAGTGTTAGTCATCTGTGAACCAGACCAGTTGTACTAGTTGTCAGCACTAAAAAGATCAAGATGTTTATTGTCTCTGAAGAAATTGATTTAAGTCAGACTTGAAACATCCTGGAAGTCAAAAGAAATTTATAAGTTATGTTTAGGTTAAATTGAAGTGCAATATGCTTGCTGCATGAAGATAGAATCTTCAAGGATCAAACTGCAAAATAAGTCATTCGATGGTTTTCATTTATGAAAAACCATCGAGAGAAGAAAGAAAAGTTTGATTAAAAACTATCGAGGAAGGAAAAACCAATTCGACAGTTTCGTGTTTAGAAACCATCGAAGTGGACAAAAGGTGTTAGTTTGATAGTTTTATTTATAAAACTGTCGAACTACTTTCAAATAAACAAAGTAGTTTTTTCGATAGATTTTATTTAAATCTATCGAAGGAAAAGAAAACTTTGCCTTCGATAGTTTTTATTAAATGGAGCAGGTGAATGCTTTCAAGTTTTGTCAGAAGGTTGGTGAAGGAAATGGATGGCCAGGATTGCATCTAGGCCTTCGATAGATTTCTTAAGCCTACAATTGAGAATTGAAGACAGTGTCTTCTTCAGCAGACAGTTACGGAAGATCATTTACTTTGATGAATTTAAGAGCTTGAACAAATTCTACAGAAGAAATTAATAGTGTCTTAAATTCAATCTTTTGTATTGATTACTGTAACTTGAACTCATTGAAGCTAATCCTACGGATTAGAATTGTAGCACCCTTCGTGGTTTATATTTATAAAACGATATATTCCCCGACTCGTGTTTTGATTTGGTAAATTTGATTTTGGACAAGAACACAATTAATTATCCGCGAACGAAATCGAATAATTTGTGAGTATCGTATTCAACCCCCCCTTCTACGATACTTTGGACCTATAGTTATATATGTGAGAAAATCGAAAATCAAAACTTTCAATGTTTCGACTATTATATAATAGTACAAATAGATAGATTAAATAGAATAAATTACTGAAAATTGAAATCAAAACTTTTAATGTTTCGGCTATTATATAATAGTATAGTAAAAATAGATATCGTCTGCGATAATTTTAGAAAATGAGAAATTTTAGTTAAAAAATATAAAAAAGAATATACGCTTTGGATAACAAAGGTAATCAGTTAATTATTAGTATTTATAATATTACTATTTTATGTTACTAAATGAAATTGCATGTGCTATTTTTGAAAAATGTGAGATTTTACTTAGGAAAAATTTTAGTTAGAAAATGAAAAAAAGAATATACGCTTTGGGAAAAAAAGCTAATCAGTTAGTTATTAGTAATTATAAATATTATTAATTTATTTCATTAAAAAGAACTGCCCGATAATATATTATATATAATTATTAATAAATAATTAGTTACCTATATCAACTAAAACACTTTAGTTGTTTTATATTTTCTAACTACTGAACTTCTAAATATAATACGTGCAATCTATACTATATTATTAAAGCCGAAACATTGAAAGTTTTGATTTTCGGTTTTTAGTCTGTTTTCGGTCATTTATTCTATTTAATAAATAATAAAATAATATAAAAATAGTAACTAGCTGATTGACTTTTATAATTAAAACAGTTTTTTCTAACAAAATCTATTTCTTTTCCAAAAATATCACGAGCAATTACCTTTAAATTAAAACATATTACCTTTTATATTTGTCCTCACTAAAATCTCTCTTTTCCAAAAATATCATGTGCAACCCTTACTTACTTATTTTATTAAAACCCATTTTAATAATTTTAATTATTTAAAAAGGATTACCTATTTTAACATGTCAACGTATTTTTTTAACAAACACAATTAATATAATTAAAACATGTTAGTTTTTCTATTTGTCATTATTATCAATATTATTTTAATAAATTATAAAATAATATTAATAATTCTCCATCTGTATTCTTTATTTATTTTTTCTATGTACCAATTAATATTTAAGTTTTTCATTTTGTAATTTACCATATTGATTTTTATTCTTTATTTAATATTATTCATTCTCATTAATATTTTTAATTTGTCATTTTCTAATTTCTTTTGATGGCTCGTGCCTTGCACGGGTTTTAAGCTCGTATATATATATATATATATATATATATATATATATATATATATATATATATATATATAAGATAATATAATTTTACATAATTATTAATAATTATTTAATTACCTTTTTCAACACATTATCTATTTTATATTTTTTAACAAAAAAAACTCATCTTCTTAAAATAATACGAGTAACTTCTATATAAAACATTAATATTATTATATTAAACTTATAAATTTTATGTTTTGTTATAATATTTTCTATAACTTTCAATTCATATAAAATAGTTAATAAAAAATAAACTTAATATTATAATTATTAATAGAGTTTATTTCACTTTGCATCCTATTATTTTCGTTTGAAAACAGATTGGGTCCAGATTTTTAAATAAATGCATTTCACATCCCATATAATTATTTCTGGATGCAATTTGCACTACTTCCATTAAATCACTTAGGTCAGCTCCGTTAACGTTAAAAATATGAGGCTATTTAAGTAATTGGACAAGTATGTACTAACAGTATCAAATACTGCATCGTTTTAACTTGTGAATATATTGAATTACTTTGACTTAAAAGAAAGCTTATAAACTATCACAATTCCCCCTTATTGCCCCTCAATGTAAACCTAATTTTTCATCGCCGAAACATAGTCACTTTGTTTTTCCAATCTGTTTCTTCTTCACCGAATTTTATTGAATACCGAAATGAGAGGTCGCCTAAGGATAACTGATGAGATAATCGGTGGATCTACTAATCAAAGGTTTGAAATTCCAGAATATGGAGGTAAAATTGCTCTTTAACCTTCAACTTGTAGCTTTAATTGGTGTACATGGCACTGATAACTTCAACCTAATACATATAGTTGATATTGCATGCATGTATGTATATAGTTCTTTATGAATGTGGTCCCATGTGTTGGCTAGTAATATAGTATAAGATAATTAGGGCTTCCGCTATGTGTTGTGTTTAGCTTTTACAATGTACCAAAAATGATGTATTTTGCTTAGTTTTGACCCCAAAACTTATAACATAGATGTAATTGTGTTGCTACTGAATTCGATTAAAAATTTAATCACGGTACACATTTGTTAATTTTGGTTTATATTTGTTATTTACAGAAAACTCCCCTTATTTTACTATTAAAGTAACACATGGTGGAAATTTTGATGAGACTATGACAAATTACTTTGAAGGCAAAATAAATTATTTTGATATGTGTTCGATCCGTTACTTAACTATATCTGAGTTTGGTGTTATGTTAGCTGAAATTGGACTGTCACTAGAACATAATGAATTCTGGTTCTTAATTCCTGGAAATGAGCTACCTGATGGTTTGTACCCACTTGAAAGTGAGAAAGACTTTGAGCATTTGGTTCAGTTAGTACCTTATAATCAATGTCAACAGTTATATTCTATAACTAGGAGAGTATCAGCATGTCCTGACTTTGGAGATTTTTCTTTCACTCAATATGAAGCTGATGAAAGGATAGTAAGAATTGAAAATATAAGGGATGAGTTAGAACATGTAATTACTATGGATGAAGGTCAGAACCAAGAGGAGGTTAATGGTGACTTTGAGGAAGATTCTTGTGACTTTTTCAACTTCGATTCTTGTGACTTTGAGGAAGATTTCAATGAACAATTAAGAGCAAGAAAAAAAGGAAAATACTCTATGACAAGAAATGAAGCAGTAAATACAAGCAGAAAAGGAAAGGAGAAATTTAGTGAAGAAGGGAATATCATGTATGAGGACAGTGAATTTGAAGATGAAGATATAGAAGATGCAAGCTCAGATAGTATTTACAACAGCAGTGACGAAAGAATGGCAGTTTCATCTTATGATGAGGTAGATCCGCAATATCCTGAGTTTAACGAGAGTACAGATATGGATGATCCCAAATTCCATGTTGCCCAGTAATAATCTATTGTAGAAGGGGGGTTGAATACAATAGTATAAGATAATCGACTTCTTAATGTATATATCACAAATATGAAAGAAAGATAACAGCTTTATTAAATCTGATATAAAACTGTTACAATCTCTCTCAAGAAATTCTGATGTTCTTGAGAGCTGCTAGCTTACAAAAACTCTCTCAAGAAATTCCATGTTCTTAAGAGCTTCTATTCGATTATGTTCACGTCTGTGTTTTCTATAAATCGAAACCAAAACTGTGTTTATATACTACACAGCTTCTCTATCAATGATAAGTCCTAATCAATTACAAAGATTGAAACCTATCCATAATTGATAGCTACGTTCTACAAACCAGGAACTGACAGAATAAACTTCCATGTTTAACTAGACTCCAAATATAACTCGAAGTAGGAATCCTGATCAGCTTCCAGTCCTGATGATCAATCCTGATCCCAGTCCTGATATGTATCTCAATCCTGACGACCATGTAATCCTGACGACGTCAGCAATCCTGATCAGTTGAGTCTAGCTCCTGACGATCATTGAATTCTGAACTAACAATCTCCCCCAATCTCATACTTTGTGAAATAAAGTATAGATTCCTAAGATTCAATGATGTCAAAAACATATATACAAAATGTACAGAATCTGCAGCAACAACTTATCTGTTTAAATTCTTTGATAGAACAAATTCATCTTCAAGAAGTTGGATAACAAATTTTCTTCTTTTTCTTCAAGAATTTGAATCAGTCTTTCCTAATTAAGATTTCTGAGTTCTTCATCTTCCTCATTAATTTGATAGATAGCTGCTCTGAGATTCAATATGGAGTTTCTCTGAAGACTATGCTCTTCAAGCAAAAGATAAGTAATTTCCTTCCCATCCGGATTGAGAGTAAGATGAGTCATGCCAAAATTTACTTCTTTAACAGCAGTACCCCTTTGCATTTCCACATCCTGACCTCTTTGATTTAAGTACATGGGAGTATAATTACCATTGAAATTACCGTTTCCATCTAGTCTTCTTCTTATTGTTGACAAAATCATGTCACTCCATTCTTTGCATATTTGATTCTTCGATCTCAAAAGATAATGAACATATTTCAGTTCCTGTGTAGTTTTCATCAGCAGATCTTGAATAGATAAAATCTTCACACTACCATCTTTCATGAAGTACAGAAGCTTTTCTTTCTTGTCAAAACCATCATGACAATCTATAACTATATCAACAGCTAGTAAATTGTTCAGGTTTTCAGAAGTTAAAGTACCTCCAATTTCAGTTAAGGAGTAAGGATCAACATATGACATATTCAGATATTCAGCATCCCTGTGTCCAATACCTCCTCTTGAATTACTTGTCAATTGCTTCAGATTTGAAAACATCTTTAATCAGAGTGCTTTTGATCTAACCATCCCAGATAAATCAACAACACTTGAAGCGCTTGTAATAATTCCTCCAGACTGAAAATTGATAAGTGTATCACAACTTAATGTGCTAATATGTTTCCACTTCTTATCCTTTTCCTTTTCAAAGGCATAGCTTCTTTCCAGTGAAGATTCTTGTCTGCTTGGGTTCCTCCACACTCTTCTGTTTGAGAGTTTAAGCCTTTGTACATAGAGATTGAAATCTCTATTTGTTGATCTTGTAATTTCACTTCTTCTGGCTTCTTCTTCTTCATCTACTTCCTTGTTGTGAGAATCAACCATAGTAGATAAAATTATCAAGTCAGTCTCTTGCAGAATTTCAGAATCATCAGGATCTTGAATATTATCAGGAACAACATCAGGATTAGATTCTTCAATTTGATTTGTATTGCAGAGATTTGATTTTCTTGATTTTCTTCTCAATTCAGGTTCTTCTTCAATATTTCCATCATCACCAAAAGTAGGTCTGTCAGGAACTACTAGAGTTTGAATAGGTTCATGAATTTCTTCAATTCTTAACCCTCGAGACCTTGTCTGTCTAGGTATTGTTTGAGTTGAAGAACCTCTTTTACTTCTTCTAGCACCTCTCCTACCTCTGCTTCCTCTACCTCTAGAAGGAGCAGTATAGCTTTCCATTGTCTCTCTTTGTAGTCTCAAGAATTCTTCATGTGAGAGATCTGAATATTCTTCACTTGCTGTAGAGAGTGCTTTTCTTGCATATAATTGTTGAACTCTTTTATCAGTGTGATATAGAGTAACAATTCTGCCATCTTTTGTAGAAAACTTCTGGAATAAATTTGATGCATCTTCAGGATTATCAATAATTACATCTTCATCACCTTCAGGAATTGTAGCAAGAATGTGTCCATGACCAGGTGTCAGGATTTGATCTTCCGTCAGGATCTGAGATTGCATCAATGTTCTTACTGTCTTAACTCCAGAATCAGAAACATGAGTTGACTGCGTTGTTTGACTTTGAGAAGTTTGGATTGTCTTCATAACAACAGCATCAGAGGTTTCTCCTTGTATCACTTTGTCACCACCATCATCTCCAGTATCATCATCATTATTTCTTAATACTAGATCAGGTGTACATTTTGTCTGAATAACCTTCTCCCCCTTTTTGACATCAAGATTTGACAATAATTGCAAAATTAAGGAAAGAGAGGCTTGAATTTCAGTTACCTTAGTATCCAGAGAATCAATTCTTTGATTTATTGAGGTTTGTTCTGAAACAACAGATTTCACTTGGGATTCCACTACCCTTAGTTGTAAAGTAGTAGGCACCTTTGTAAAATTATTAAAGATATCAGTCCTCACTTTTTCAGTTGAGCCCTTGATAGAATCAATCTCACTTTTTGAGTTGAAGAACCTCTTCTACTTCTTCTAGCTCCTCTCCTACCTCTGCTTCCTCTACCTCTAGCAGGAGCAGGGTTATTAAAGCTTTCCATCATTTCTCTCTGTTGTCTTAAGAATTCTTCATGTGAGAGATCAGGATATTCTTCACTTGCTGTAGAGAGAGCTTTTCTTGCATATAATTTTTGAACTCTTTTATCAGTGTGATATAGAGTAACAATTCTGCCATCTTTTGTAGAAAACTTCTGGAATAAATTTGATGCATCTTCAGGATTATCAATAATCACATCTTCATCACCTTCAGGAATTGTAGCAAGAATATATCCATGACCAGGTGTCAGGATTTGTTCTTCCGTCAGGATCTGAGATTGCACCAACGTTCTTACTGTCTTAACTCCAGAATCAGAAACATGAGTTGACTGCATTGTTTGACTTTGTGAAGTTTGAATTGTAGACTTCATAACAGCAGCATCAGAGGTTTCTCCTTGTATCACTTTGTCACTACCATCATCTCCAGTATCATCATCATTATTCCTTAATACTAGATCAGGTGTGCATTTTGTCCGACTAACCTTCTCCCCCTTTTTGACATCAGGATTTGACAATAAATTCAAAATTAAGGAAAGAGAGGCTTGAATGTCAGTTACCTTGGTATCCAGAGAATCAATCCGTCTGTTGATAGAGGTTTGTTCAGAAATAACAGATTTCACTTGGGATTCTACTACCCTTAGCTGAAAAGCAGTAGGCACCTTTGTAAAATTTTGAGAAATATCATTCCTCACCAACTCAGTTGAGTTCTTGATAGAATCAATCTCACTTTTTAGACTTTTGGATAACAAATTTGTAGCCTTCAGATGATTCTTCAAGTCTTGATTCTCTATAGATTTCACTGCATCATAGGCATGTTCCAAAGCAGAAGAATAACTTACAGATTCAGCAGATCTGTGCCATGAATTGTTCCATTCATTCTGTCTAAGTGCCTCAGCAGGATTAAAGGAAGGAATAGAAAAATCTTGTCTCTGATCTTTCCCAGTGGAAGCTTTGCCAGCCATATATGTACTTGATGAACCAAAAGTAGTTCCAAGACTAATTTTGAGTGCTGTAGCAAGCTGTTCCTTCTCTTTTCGATTTTCATCATCATCACTATCATCAGAGTCATTATCATCAGTACTATGAGTATCATCAGGATCAGGAATAGCTATACCTTTCATTTTATCCTGTGAATCTGTGATAGGATGATCCATTGGTCTTGAACGAAGTGGTTGTATCAGGATAGGTTCAATATCAGGAGCACCACTAGCGTCAGGATGAACACCGTCAGGATTTGATATGCTTGCATCAGTATTTGCTACCAATGGTTCTTGTGGAGCTTGAGGTTCAGAAGCTTCTTCAACACTTTGAGTCAAAGGTTCTTGTGTGCTTCCCTCATTGACAGTGTCCTCGACCAATCTTTGAACTTCATCTGCACCAGAAATCCCTTGAGCATTGTCAGGAAATTTCTCAGAAACTGTAGCTTGGCCTGCATCTTCACTTTGAGAAGATGGTTCTTGTGTAGCTGGAATGTCGATGTCTGCATTCTCCCTTTGAGAAAATGGTTCTTGTGGGACCATTCCACGAGCTAAGCCTTCACTCAAACTTTGATTGAGTGGTTCTTGTGTGGCTGGATCATCAGAAAGAGCTGCTGAACCACTTTGAGGTTCAGGTTCTTGTGGGCTTGATCCTTTCAGTTTCTTCTGTCTCTAGTAGACTAACTCTTCTGCCTTCCTTAGATTTTCCATTGGATGTTTTATCCCAAGATTGGAAGCAGCAGCACCATACTTCTCCCATGAAATATCAACATGTCTTTTTGTTGGAGAGTCCTGTGCTGGAGAGTCTGAAATATTAACCACTTGACTTGGTGCAGTATCAGGAATACTAACATCAGGATTTGCTTGAGCAGTAAAAACTGATTGCTCATTCAGAATAGAAGTGTCCTGTACATCAGTATCCTGCTTCTTTTCTAAAGGAATATGATACCTGCTTTTTGATAACTTCCTTTTCTTCTGTGGTGTAGACAATGGAACCACAGCTGCAGTAGCAGTATCAGCAACTTCCTTATTCACATTCATCACTGAGGATATAGGTAAATCATCCTCTGAGTCAGTCTCATCCCTGAGAACTAATTTTCTTTTAACAGAAACAGCCTCACCTCCCTTTGCAGCTTTCTTCACCAGGACCCCTTGTACACCCCCTCGTAACTTCTTTTTAGTGATAGGTGTAGAGGAAAAGTCCTTTGAACCTGATTGCCTTCCTGACACATCAATTCTAGATGACTTCTTTGCTTTTACAACTAAAGTCTTTTGAGAGACATTAGAGGTGGCAGATGACTGTTTAGACTGTTTAGGATGAATGCTTGGGTTAGGAACAAGGTGTGATTGGCCTTGCCCCATAGCATTAGAAATTAAACCATAACGAGTAGGCATTTTCCTATGTAAGAAAAACCTAACCTCATCAGGAATAAAAGCATTTCCTATGAAACCATTTGCCTTATCTGTAACAGCCCCAAATCCGGGGTCAGGGATTTAGGGTCGTCACGATCCATGTACTCCTTGATTTACCTGTATTACTCACACCATTCATATTTCACCTGCTCATGACCCCACAATATATGTCTCACACACACACACACACACAGGTTAGAGTCTCAGAAACGACACAATACAACAACTGCGGAATAACTAACTTTTATTACAATACCCAAATGTCTTTTGAATCTATTACTGATACAATTTCTAAGTATTGTTACATTACCAACTTAGTCTTCTGATGCTCACAATCCTCTAATACCATTCATGTCTATACATAAGTTGAATACCAAAAGCCGTAGCCTGATTCAATTGGTTCGTACTACTCTCGGGATCGCTGCTAGAAACTGTTTAATGGAAACGCCTTGCGAGGTATGTGCCGTCCCATAGGCATCCTGCTTCGCTGCTATATAATATATATAAAATAATAGCAAGAGTGAGCGATAGCTCAGCAAGGTAATGAAAGTATGGCATAATTCTGCCCTTAATTCAACCCAGAAATAAAGCGGGTATACGACAATAATTTGCCAAAATATTTCGATACTGAAATCATTTCCTTATAGGAATGTATTCCAAAAATAGTACCATTACTGTACTTCAAATATCATTTCAGAATACTCTGCAACTTTCGATATTCATACTATGAACAAAGTTCTAGTATAGTATAAAAGCTGAAATAATAAGATAACTCAGTATATCATTTCCATAAAATATCTGCTATATAAAATATAAGCAGACTATCAACATATACTTGAAAGATGAAGTTATAAGGAAAATTCAATATAATCTTTCATATCAAACATTTACCTCATATCATAATCTGGAAATAAATACAATGTAAAATATTTCCAATCCATTTTCGAAACTCAACTGATTCCATATACCTTTTTCAAAACAATCATATACCTTTCGTAATTTCATATGCTTTCTCATAACTCATATACTGGAATAAACTTGAATACTCTTGAGTGTTAGATATAATTGCTGACGTTTGTTTATCAGTGTTTAAGCAACAGGTACTGATCAGAGTTTATCGGAAGCCGGTCAGAGTTTATTTAAAGTCTGACAGGGTGAAGAGTTTAAAGGAAGCCGGTCAGAGTTTGGTAAAGTCTGACAGGATGAAAGTTGACTTAGCTGTCGGTGCAAAGATAAAGATTCTAGAAGCAATATATTCTGAAGATGGAAAGAAGCAGAATATATTGATACAGCTAAGGAGACTGGACAGAAGACTGAAGCAATCCTTAATTGATATCAATTGTATAGCTAATTTTTAGGAGTATCAATTAGATAAGGATTGTATGTAACTGTGTACTATATAAACACAGATAGGTTATCCCTAGAAGGGACGCGAACATTGAATACATTATTCTTGTAACCTAGTAGCTCTTTGTGATTCATTAACATCACTAAGAGAGAATTATTTAATATAATTCAGTTTGTTGATTTACAAACCTGTGTTATTAATTGTTATTCTCATACATACTTGATTATATATTGTGTATTCGGCCTAACAATTGGTATCAGAGACAAGGCTGTTTAATATATACAGTTTTACGATTCAAACACAGTATTAATCATGTCTGAAGAAAATCAAACTGCTCCTAAGGCTGAACAGGTTAAGCCCAATTCTGTGAGTCGATATGAAACAATCAGGGTTCCAATTCTCAGGCCAGTAGGGTATCCGATTTGGAAGGTTAAGATGACCATGTTTCTGGAGGCTACAGATCCAGAATACCTTGACAGAATTTATGATGGTCCTCATATGCCAACTAAATTGTCCCCTGTTGTTGATGGACAAGAACAAAAGACTGTTCCAAAGGAAAAGAAAGATATGACTCCTGAGGACATCTCATCAATTGCAAAAGATGCAAAGGTTAGACATCTTCTCCACAGTGCTTTAGATAATGTTATGTCTAACAGAGTAATTGGCTGCAAGACTGCCAAAGAGATATGGGATGCTTTAGAAGTCAGATGCCAGGGAACAGGTGCTATCAAGAAGAACAGAAAGACAATACTCACACAGGAGTATGAGCACTTTGATTCAAGACCTAATGAAACCTTGACTGAGACTTATGACAGATTTTGTAAACTGTTGAATGATCTGTCTCTGGTTAATAAAGAATATGAGCTTGAAGAGTCTAATCTCAAGTTTCTGTTATCTCTACCTGAAAAGTGGGATTTAAAGACAACCACAATAAGAGATAATTATGAGCTTGCTGATACAGATCTTGATGAAATCTATGGGTTATTGAAAACTCATGAACTGGAGATAGAACAAAGGAATAGAAGATTGAGTAAAAAGACAAAATCTGTTGCTCTCAAAGTCGAGGAGAAGCCCATTAAGAAGGAATCATCAGGGAAGAAAGCCAAGGGAAAGGCTTTAGTCATTAAATCTGAAAGTGAGTCATCAAATTCTGATGATGACTCAAACTCTGGTGAAGCTTCTGACTCTGATGATGATGAAGAACAGATGATGCAAATGGCTGCATTGATGGTGAAGACCTTCAAGAAGATGGGGTTCAAGAACTTCAAGAAGGGAAAGAGATTCTCAAGGAGAGATTCAAATTCTGAGAAGAAGAATTTCAGAAAGTCTGATGGTAGGGATACCAAGTCTGGAAAGAAGGACAAATCTGAGATCCAGTGCTACAAGTGCAAAGAGATGGGTCATTATGCCCCAGAGTGCAAGAAAGGCAAATCTGAGAAAGCACTCATCTCTAAAGGCAAAGACTGGGCAGATACTTCAGACTCTGATGATGGAGAAAATTATGCTCTTATGGCAACTGTCAGAGATGAGACTGAATCATCTGAAAATAAGGTACCCCTAACTACTTATGCTTATGATACTGATAATATATCTGAGTTAAGAGTATATCTGAAAAGTGTTCATGTTAGCTATAGGGATCAGACCTTAGAGAATGAGAGAATTAAAGCTGAGAATCTTAGTCTTAAAGATAGAAACAAGTTTCTTGAAGGAGAACTTGAAAGTATGAAGCAGATTCAAAAAGAAAGAGATGATGCTGTTTATGTTGAACAGGAGTTGCTTAAAAGGTATAGGCAACTAGAATCTGATTTAGAAAAAGAAAGAAAAATAATCAAGACATGGACAGATTCTGGAAGAGACACTCATCAAGTGTTTCAGACTGATTCTGTAGGTTTAGGTTATTGTGAAAATGATGAACTTAGGTTTAAAGACAAGGTTAAGGTAAAACCACAACTTAAACCTGTGAAATTTGTTCCAGAAACCAATAAGTTAAAATCTGTTGTAATAAGAGAAGCTGATATGGAATCAGATGAAGCCTGTGAAAAATAGGAAAATATTATAACAGAAAAACTTATGGAAAGAGAAGCTGTTAGAAAGCCAGTAAAAACTTGTGAAAAACAGGTTAATGTTGGTTTGATGACAGGGAAACAGTTTAATCATAAGCTGAAAGAGATAAAATCTGCCATGAAACCAAAAGGGTCCAAGAAGAATAGGAATGGAAAGATAGGCATAAATAATAGAAATAATCATTTGCCTACTGGTGCTGCTCCAAGGAAAACATGTTATAATTGTGGTAGTTCTAATCATCTTGCTAGATTTTGCACTAAGAACAAACATATTAATTCTTTATCTTCTACATCAGGAGTAAAGAATGATTATGTAAGGGTTAAACCACAAACTTTATGCACACACTGTGGGAGCACTTGGCATTCCATTTATACTTGCAAGAGTTATCATGCTATTTATCATAACTATTATGAGCTAAAACCCAATCTGAAGTGGGTTAAAGCAAACTCTGCAAGTGTAAAGTCTGACAATGTTAGCTTAAACTCTGTTGATAGTAATTCCGCTGCAAAAGCTAACACTGTTAAGAAAGACAAAGGATCCAAGCAAGTCTGGGTCCTTAAAACTAATACTTAGTATTTGTTTGTGATTGCAGGGTATAATAGAGAGCACACTTATCTTGGACAGTGGATGCTCATGACATATGACTGGAAATAAAGCCCTGCTATCAGACTTTGAGGAGAAGGCTGGCCCAAAAGTTTCCTATGGAGATGGCAACATAGGACACACTCTGGGATATGGCAATATCAATCTTGGAAGTGTCATCATTACAAATGTAGCTCTAGTCTCAGGACTCAAGCATAATCTGTTATCTGTGAGTCAAATCTGTGACAGAGGAAACCATGTAGATTTTCATAGTGAATACTGTGAAGTTATCAGTAAATCTACTGGAAAAGTTGTTCTAGTTGGACACAGGCACAACAACATTTATGAAGCAAGTTTGGTAACAAACTCTGATGGAAGAACAGTGTGTCTGACTGCAAGAATGTCAAATAAAGAGAGTTGGAATTGGCACAAGAAGCTCTCTCATCTCAATTTGAACAACATCAATGAGCTAATAAGAAAGGATCTTGTAAGGGGACTTCCAAAATCTATACTCAGTCTAGATGGCTTGTGTGATTCTTGTCAAAAAGCCAAGCAAAGGAAGTCATCTTTCAAGAGCAAATCTGAATCTTCAGTAGTGGAACCTTATCATCTTCTACATGTTGATCTCTTTGGACCAGTGAATGTGATGTCCATGGGCAGAAAGAAATATGCTCTAGTAATTGTTGATGAATATACTAGATATACATGGGTGTATTTCTTGTCAAAGAAGGATGAAACTGCTCAAACTCTGATGGATCATGTAAATCTACTGGACAAAGGATCACAACACAAAGTCAAAATTATAAGGAGTGATAATGGAACTGAATTCAGAAACTCAATCATGGAAGCTTTCTGCAAGGAAAGAGGAGTGAAACAAGAATTTTCTGCACCTGGAACTCCACAGCAAAAATGGTGTAGTTGAAAGGAAGAACAGAACTTTAATTGAAGCAGCCAGAACTATGCTTGATGAAGCAAAATTACCAACATACTTCTGGGCAGAAGCTGTTCAAACTGCTTGTTTTACTCAAAATGCTACACTGATCAACAAGCATGGGAAAACACCATATGAGATGGTGAAAAATAAGAAGCCAAATTTGAAATATTTTCATATATTTGGATGCAAATGCTTTGTGTTGAAGACTCATCCTGAACAGTTGACAAAGTTCGAGTTAAAAGCTGATGAAGGAATCTTTGTTGGTTATCCATTGTCAACAAAAGCATTCAGAGTTTACAATCTAAGAACTAAGGTGATCATGGAATCCATACATGTGTCATTTGATGACAAGAAAATAATTGGACTTGAAGACAAGGATGGATATGATCAACTACGTTTTGAAAATGAAGATCTATTCTCTGATGATATAAACTCTGATGAAGCAGGGTTGACAAACTCTGACGAAGCATACTCTGAACCTCTACTGGTAAATACTGGAGAAACTGGAAATTCTCAAATTGAACAAAATAGAGAACCAGTTGAGGGGGAGCGTGAAGAAGCTCAACAAGACACAGCAAGTGAGTCAGTTGAGGAAACTGATTCAAACTCTGACAGTTCAAACTCTGAGCCATCCAATTCAGGGGGAGCCTCAGATGCTGCAGAAAGTCAACATATGAATCAGGAGAGCATGGATCAAGGGGGAGGATTCAATAATGATGCAAGAAACCACTTACCAACAGCAAGAAGGTGGACACAGGCACACACACCTGATCTCATAATTGGAGATCCTGATGCTAGTGTGAGAACTAGAAGTGCAACAAATAATGAGTGTCTGTATCATGCTTTCTTGTCTCAAACAGAACCAAAGAAAGTGGAGGAAGCTCTTCAAGATGCTAATTGGATTACAGCAATGCAAGAAGAGTTAAATGAATTTGAAAGAAATGAAGTCTGGACACTTGTACCTAGACCAAAGAATAGATCAATTGTAGGTACAAAGTGGGTTTTCAGAAACAAGACTGACAGTGAAGGTGTGATTACAAGAAACAAGGCTAGACTTGTGGCAAAAGGATATTCACAACAGGAAGGAATTGACTATGATGAAACCTTTGCTCCAGTTGCAAGATTGGAGGCCATAAGAATCTTTCTGGCCTATGCTGCACACAAGAAGTTTAAAGTCTTTCAGATGGATGTAAAAAGTGCTTTTCTCAATGGGAAGCTTGAAGAAGAAGTATTTGTTGAACAACCACCAGGATTTGTAGATCCCAAGCATCCAAATTATGTCTACAGGCTTGACAAGGCATTATATGGACTAAAGCAAGCACCAAGAGCATGGTATGAAACTCTTGCTCAATTTCTTTTAGAAAGTGGGTTCACAAGAGGTACAATTGATAAAACCTTGTTTTATTTCAATTCTGGTGATGATTTGCTTTTAGTTCAAATTTATGTAGATGATATTATTTTTGGATCTACTAATGACAAACTTTGTAAGAAGTTTGCAAAGCTTATGCAGTCCAGGTACCAAATGAGCATGATGGGAGAGCTTAGCTATTTTCTAGGCTTACAGGTCAAGCAAACAGATGATGGTATTTTTATCAATCAAGCAAAATATACCAGAAATCTTCTCAAGAAATTTGGTATGCTTGATAGTTCATCTGCTACAACTCCCATGGCTACAGCAACAAAGCTAGACAAAGACACAGGAGCCTCAGTAGATATGACAAACTACAGAGGAATGATAGGGTCTTTACTGTATCTTACAGCAAGTAGACCTGATATCATGTATGCAACATGTCTTTGTGCAAGATTTCAAGCAGATCCCAGAGAGCCTCATCTAACAGCTGTAAAAAGGATTTTCAAATATCTCAAAGGAACCATAACCTTGGGTTTGTGGTATCCTAGAGAATCAGAGTTTAAGCTAATTGGTTACTCTGATGCAGATTTTGCAGGCTATAAGATAGACAGAAAAAGTACAAGTGGAAGCTGTCAATTTTTAGGTGACAGATTAGTTTCTTGGTACAGCAAGAAACAGAAGTCGATTTCCACATCCACAGCTGAAGCAGAGTATATAGCAGCTGGTAGCTGTTGTGCACATATTTTATGGATGAAGAATCAATTGCTGGATTATGGGTTAAGGTACTCAAAGATACCTATTTTCTGTGATAACCAAAGTGCTATTGCTATGACAGGAAATCCAGTACATCACTCCATGACCAAGCACATCAGCATAAGGTATCATTTTATCAGAGAACATGTGGAAGAAGGGAACATTGAGCTTCATTTTGTGTCTACAGACCAACAACTTGCAGATATCTTCACCAAACCTTTGAGTGAAGCTACTTTTACAAGATTGGTAAATGAACTTGGGATGATCTCTGGTTCTGACTAGAGATACGGGTTAGACTCAAAATCTATACATGTTTGATTTTTAATGCTCATGATTCCTTGCATGTATTAACTGTTATGAGTACCAGTGTCATAAACTCTGTCGGTTAAACTCTGATGCTAAACTCTGTTAGTCATAAAATGTTGGTCATACTCTGATTGTTACAGTTTAATGCTATACTCTGATTGTAATTTTGTCTGAAACATATGGACCAATGAAGAAATTTGTATGAAGCATAATTCTCAGTAAGTAATTATGAATCCTTAAGAGTTGTATAGATTCTGATCTCAAACATGTGCAGTAAGTTAACACAGCATGATACTGTCTCTGTATTTATACCATCTCTTAGTTTATTAATCCTAAACACTGAGTCTGTATTAGCTGTTTGCATTTTCTCTCATAAATTAATTGTATTAACTGATGAAAAGTCTAAACTCTGATTATTAATTGCAAATAATTCACCCTCAAATCAAAAGATGCCAAAAAGAGCACAAATTCCTTTGAGATCATGTTGTGCCTAGGAAGATCCAGGAACTTATTGTATGAAATAAGGGCTAAAATCTTTGATTTTTGGTGACTAGTGCCAACCACTGATTACTGGAAAAATAAAAAAAAACAAAAAAAAAAAAAAAAAAAAACAAAAAACAAAAAAAAATATATATATATATAAAGGGGGTGAAAAATAAAAGACATATCCAAATGAAAGGATATTAGTATACAGAGTTTAGATATAAAATCAGATTTTATGTTATACATGAGAGTTTAGGCAACCAGTTTTTCCTACTTTAGTTTGTGGATTTTATGCACTTTGAGATGATCTAAATATTGATTTCGGTAAACTCTGCTATTACACACACATATTTTCACACCTGTACAGTTTGAGAAAAGAGTTTATTGACAAAGAAGGACAAATGGTAAACACTGATGTATTGTGTGACATATGCCGAGGTAACTTTGTTTTAATCTCTGATGGTTAAAATAATTTCTTTGTTTCAGACATTTTATAATTTTGAGATTAGACATTTGTTTTTCGAAAAAGTATGATTGGTAACGGATCTATTTTGCTTTAAACAGAGAAAAGAAAGAGTGTGTTTGATAAGTCCTGATGGTGATTAGTAGCGCTGATGAGTATGTTAGTTTATTGTTTAAAGTGATATCATTTCTTTCACTTTACAATTACTATGAGATACTGATGACTGTAGTTCTGATAATTCATTTATGATTATACATTCATCAAAACATTAATACTGATATGTAAAGCAAAACAATGGATTTTTTTTTATAAATTGATTCAAACTTTGTTTACATTCAGACAATTTCATACTCTTGTCTAGCTACTTGTTCGGTTATATGATCATTATACCATCTGGGATTTCCAAGGCTTGACAACCCCCTGATGTTGAATCATCATCATCATCCTCTCGACTTCTCTTTCTGGTTTGCAGCTTGCAGGATTTCAAGAAGAATTTTTTTTCGAACCCTTCAAGTAGCTCTGATAGAAGAGCATCATACAGATCTCCACAGCCTCATCATCTGCAAGGATGGGCACATCATATGGCCCAGGACGAATGATGTGCACATAGGGATTGGAGATAGGTCCTTCCGCTATTTCATCATCAGCGATGAGCCCTTCATCATTCAGAAATGACAAAACAAGAAACTCATCGATGATATAGTTTGCTTGTTGACGCCAGTTCATATTCAAGAATGATTCTACATCCATGAATTCAAAGGTTCCTGCCATTTGATGTATGGTATTTTTTTAAGATATGGATTGCCTGTTGTTACAATGCTCTAGCTTTTATAGCATCCAACAGGGCAACTGAACGGTTTTGCTTGGCTCGAAGCTCTGGGAACAGTAAAGTGCGGAGTTCCAAGACAGTCATTATTCTTCTGACTGTTGAGCTACTTCGATATTATGTTTCTGAAATATTAAAATCGATAATTTTATTATTATTGATTTTGTTTGACAATAAGCGGAAATTATGAGTGTCTTATGTGATATCAGGTGTCTCCTCGTCTGCCGTGTAGATTGGAAAGTTGTTCAAGAATATTTTAAACAGAGGAGAGAGGTTAATTGCATAGAAAAGTGTAACAGGCGGTGATTATTGCTGTTTTTACTGCGCATGCGTATTGGAAACTGCCAATTATATGCTGTCAGCGTATGCACGTTTGACATGTGTCCCATTCACATGATTACAGGAGTAAGACAGTTGTGTATTGATGATTAAAAACTCTTCAGTTTTTAATCTTTAATTTTCTTTTAAATACAATACACACATCTTCAGTTAAACTTTTCACATCTTACTCATTCACATCTATTATCACACACACATAGTCACAAACACCTTTCTACACATAAACTCTGTTAAGCTTTCACATCGATTACTTGTTCTTTCTTCAAAATCTTCTAATGGCAACCACAACTTTCGTTTCGTCTGGGTTAGAGTTCGTTCCAAACAACTATACCGCACCACTAAACACTGCAAACGCACCAGAAGCATTTCATATGATTCAAAAGTTTCTTGCTCAGTCAGCGATTGGGCGTGCTTTAGTTGAACCAGCCAAACTTTCTGGTTTACAAATCAAGGCTTTCTGGGAGACAGGGGTTTATGATGATGGTGGTGAAACTGGGAGCCCATCCATAATCTTTGAGTTTGAAGAAACAGAGTATGTTATTACTGCTGGTACTATTCGAGATGCATTGGGGTTTCCTGAGTATCCTTCTTACACTGTTGGAATGGGTGATGAGGATTTAATACGAATGATGCGAGAGATTGGTTACTCTGGGCCATTGACAAAGATTGGGCAACTCAAAAGGCCGTTTCTGCGCAAGGAATGGAGTTTCTTCTTCGATTGCATCACGAGGACATTTGGAAAGAAATGCACAAATTGGGATGCTATTCCCACAGACAGTCTGCAAATCGGGTATTCTTTATTATATGATAATCATTTTGATTTTGCACGACTTGTTTTGACTAACTTAGGGGAGAAGATGACAGAGAATAGAGGAGTTGTTTATTTTTCTAGATTCTGTCAGCTTTTGGTTTCTTACTGTGTTGAAGGGGTAGATGTTGTTAATGAAGATGTTTCTTGTTTTAAATTACACAAGAGAGTATTTACTGATCTCATTAACAAAGATGTTAAGAAAGGAATTGTTGGAGACCTTTTGTTACCTGCTTCTGTGCAACAGTTTGTGGATGCTCAAGTAAATCCACAAACACAAGCTGAATCTCAACCAGAACCTTTAAACACAGAGTTACCTCCATCAACTTCTGTTAAACCTGCAAGGGGAGGTAGGACCAAACATATTGGTACTAAACCTGCGAGGAGACCATCTACTGAAGCTGGGGTATCAAGACCTGAAGAGATGCCTCAGAAGACAAGGGTAAAGAAAAGAAGAGCCAATAAGGCAAAGTCTGTTGATGAAGCCTCAGAGACTGAAACTGATGAAGAAACTCTTCATCAGAGAAAACGAAGACTAGTAGCTGCACATCTTTTTGGTGCTATCAATGTCAATATGGACAGAGTTTCTGAGGAAACTGAAGCTCCTGCATCAGAGAATGAGGAGATTGTGGCTGAAACTGTTTCTCCAGATACTCCTGCACTTGTTGTTGAGGAGGACATTCTAAATGCTAATGAGGACAGAGTGTTTGTGAACACTGAAGCTCCTGACGTGTTTGTTCAGGAGGATGCTACAAATACTGAAGCTGTCAATCTAGACAGGATAAATACTGATGCTAATATGATGGATTTGGAAACAGAAGCTCCTACATCAAAGTCTGATGATGTAGTTGAGGAAGCTGTAGATGTTGCTACAGATAATGTTGAAGCTGAAATTTTTGAGCCACAGGGATGTGATATGGATCTTGAAGCAAACACCTCTTTAAATTCTGAACATTTTACAGAGGGTTTGGAAGCTGATTTAGACACTGTGAGAATTGAAGAATCCATGGCTTCTCACACAGAAATACTTACTTTTGAAGTTGAGAAAGGTGAAGAAGTCAATCAGCCTTTAGCTGCTAATGATACAGAAGCTGTTGCTACAGAAACTGCGAATCCTGATGTTGTTGCAAAGGATACAACAGAAACTGTTCAAAAAGAAGCAGAGTTTAGTAATAATGCAAACTCTGATGATCCTGAAAAAGTGGCAGAGAATATTATTTCAGAAAATGAAGCAGAGGATGACAATGCTGAAGCTAGTCCTGCTCATTCTAATCCTGATATTCAAGTCGGGTTGTCTGACATTCAAGCAACCTCTGAAGAAGAAAGAGAAGCAAATCGTGCTACTGCAGAACATTTTCAGAATATGTACTTCTCCAATTGGTCAAGCAAGGATACTATCTTTTCCAATGAAAGAGCTGCAGATTTTGTCACAAAGTCTTCTAAAGAGATTACAAATCCAGAACTTCTCAGTCATCTCAAAGCAACTATTGTACAAATCAAATCATTGAACAATCGTTTTGATGATTCTGACAAGGTGATTACAGGATTGAGGAATGATATAACTCACAGGGAGCTTACACAGCAAAAGGACAAATCTCTATACATCTCTTTGTGTAAAGATCAGAAGAATTTTGATTCCAGGCTATCCAAAGTTGAAGAAAATCAAGTCAAAATGTCAACTAAGTTGGATGATATTGCAAATTCTATTGAATTGCTTACATCAGTGTTGATTTCTGATGCTGTCAAAAAGGGGGAGAGAGTATCTAAAGACAAATGCAAGAGCTCTCAAACTCTGACTCAGAAGGATGATACTGCTGATGGTGGTGCAAGAGACAAACATCATCCAAGATCAAAGAATGTTCAAAGGCAAGGGAGGAGGTCAAACTCTGATGCTCAGACAAATGCTGATGGAACAAGATATACTGGAGGGCAGTCTTCTTCAAGGGTTAGAAATTTAATTCTTTCCTCTAAAACTTCAGTTACTGATGAAGAAGTTGCTACACAGTTATTCTTAGCAGAACATGGTAAGAATGTTACTATTGAAGATATCCAGGCTGAAGAGCAATTGCTTGCTGAGGAACACAAGAAAAATCTTGAAGCTGGAATCTACAAGAAAAAGGAAATCAAGGCTCCTAGAAAGAAAGAAGTTGGTATTTCTATCAAAGAGAATACACAACAGAGTATACAATATACAAGGAGACCTGTGATTGGAAACACTGATAAGGGTAAAGGCATAATGATTGAAGAGCCTAACCTGGAGAAGAAAGATAATTCAACCTCTGACATTGCTCAAGTTGAAACAAGATTAGCAAAATCAACCTCTGACGCTGCTCAAGTTGATGATACTACTAAAGTTATGACAACCTCTGACGTTGCTCAAGTTGTACAGAAATCTACACAACTTCCAGGATTCAGTAAACCAAAAATTCTTGAAGATTTAAAGCTTGAAGCTGTGAATTTCTCAGAAACCAGAATAGTATTGGGAAAAGAAGCCTTTGATAAATCTGGACTGGGTTCACACAGAGAGAGAAGAACTAATAACAGATCTCAAGACAAGTTTTCATTGGCAGAATTTGGAGTTGGAATTACTCAAGAAGGCCTTGACAAACTAGAATCTGTACAGATGATTTTTCACAAAGGAATCAAAAAGGAATTCTTGTTATATTTTATGGCTGATGGCAGAGTGTATAGAGTTGGTGAATTTGATATCCAGTTAAAACTCTGGGAAGAGCTAGAGTATGTTCTATATCTATTTGAAGTAAAGAATAGAAGTACTTATGATGCTGCTCGAGTTTTGAAGGAAAGGATGATGAAATCCAAAGTTTTGAGTGGAGCTGGAGTATCAAGTGCATACATTCCTAAATACAGAGATGCACATGGAAAGTTGGTAGAAATGAAAAGGAATAGTGCTAGGTTCAGAACTGCACTAAATAAAAAGGTTCTTGAGTTCAATCTAGAGTCTGATAAACCTTTTTATATCAGACTTGGCAATGAAATGGACAAAAACAGCATATATTCTTTGAGGGCTGCCATTTATCAAATTGGTGAAGATGAACCAGAAATGAAGGAGCTGAAGAAGATTATGATTGCTGAACTGAATAGAGCTGAGAAGAAACTACTGTCAGATTATATCAGGACAGTGCCTGATATTCAAGAGATTAAGTAAAGTCTGACTGTAAGTTTTTATGTTTTCTGTTCTAAGTTAAATTTAAACTCTGTTTTAAAATTAAACTTTGGCATATGTTAAACACTGCATTTGTTATATGTTTTGACATCATCAATTATCTTTTTAACTTGTACATTTTATTATGAACAAGTTGGGGGAGATTGTTAGATATAATTGCTGACGTTTGTTTATCAGTGTTTAAGCAACAGGTACTGATCAGAGTTTATCGGAAGCCGGTCAGAGTTTATTTAAAGTCTGACAGGGTGAAGAGTTTAAAGGAAGCCGGTCAGAGTTTAGTAAAGTCTGACAGGATGAAAGTTGACTTAGCTGTCGGTGCAAAGATAAAGATTCTAGAAGCAATATATTCTGAAGATGGAAAGAAGCAGAATATATTGATACAGCTAAGGAGACTGGACAGAAGACTGAAGCAATCCTTAATTGATATCAATTGTATAGCTAATTTTTAGGAGTATCAATTAGATAAGGATTGTATGTAACTGTGTACTATATAAACACAGATAGGTTATCCCTAGAAGGGACGCGAACATTGAATACATTATTCTTGTAACCTAGTAGCTCTTTGTGATTCATTAACATCACTAAGAGAGAATTATTTAATATAATTCAGTTTGTTGATTTACAAACCTGTGTTATTAATTGTTATTCTCATACATACTTGATTATATATTGTGTATTCGGCCTAACATTGAGTAAACTTTCTTTTTCTGAAAACTTGAATAGAACTGAATGACTGGAATAAACTTTCTTTTATGAAAACTTGCATAAAACTGAGTAACTGGAATAATTTCTCTTTCTCTGAAAACTTGCACAAAATGTGCTCTTTCATGAATAGTGAACTGTAGATGGAGATGCTAGGCGCCGAGGATACCCCTGCGATGATCAGTCGCAAGCTGTACCCCCCTGCTGTTTTTCTACGTAGAAGGGAAGATAATCAGTCTCACACCGACTTACCTCCCTGCCAATCGGTTGTAGGCAGGAAGAACAGACCCATTCATAGACGGTCGATTCTGTTACTCTCCACTTATCCTACGGTCGGGCACTGATAATCATCTAAGGGAAGAACAGACCCGTTCACCAGTCCGTCGACCATATTGTAATTCCCTTAGGGGACCGGCGCTACTCAGTCCCTTACATATCTCCAAGTTCGAGTAAATCCATAACACTGAAACATAAAGTTCCTTTCCCTTTTTCCCCAAGTATACAACTCCACAAAGTAGTCGTATCTGGTTGGAAAGGAAATTCACTCATATTTCCCAGGCTGATGCCTGTTAATGGATATCACTGATTTCACTGATCTTACTTCTCGAGTTTTGAGGAAGTAATCAAAATCATTTTGATGGTAGTATATCAGACTGATAATTTCATTGATTTAAAAAGATTTAGGACCGGGCAGTCTACTGGAAACAAGCATAAAATCTTGAGAAAGGTTCTATGCATCTTTGTAGTTTAAGCGAACATTTAAGTCTTTCTGAATATAGACTTAAAAGGGAAATAGATTTGGGAACCTTCTCTAATTATGTTTATAATTGACTGAATAAAACTTTATTAGCTATCTAGGGTTTAAAATAGTTTTCACAAAATACTTCCTTAAGAAATAGGGCTTTAAATAATTAATGCAAACTATATTTAATATAGAATATTTATTTCGAAATAATTTCTAAGTACTCTCTTAACAAAAGGGTAGATAATAACTATTCATCGTATATTTAAATATACCCTTAATAGATTAAACTCCAAATAGTCTTTAGTTTGTAAATCATTTATCGGGATTAATTATAATAACACAATAAAATAACCCTAGATAGCAACTGATACCATTCCCGGTCCATAGCGTATGTACAGAGTATATACCCCCTCCTGAGGGTTTTTCTTAACATATCGGCTTATAGATATTGCCGTATCCATAGCTTATAAGTTCAACTCATATCAATAACTTTTAATTAACATCATAGATAACATTTTGAAAACATAAACATATAGCATATATCTCAAAACCTTTTATTCGTCACCACAACAGTAAAAAAAAAAATAGGTTTGAAAACTTGCCTCTATCCCATGCATATATTATATCTCAACATTTTTAATACCGTTACATCTATATACGATGTAAGGTTTGAAAATATGCATCTATCATATCATATGCGTCATCAGTATAATGTAATCTGAAATACAACGTGGGATTAGAAAACTTGCATCTAGTATATGCATACTTCCAAAATATGGTTTTAGAAAATTGCACGATACTTGGAACAAAGAATATATATACATAGATATATTTTTGAATCAACAAGTACTAAACATTCGAAAATATGCCCACTCTAACAATAGAGTAAGGGTTAGTAAACTTTCCTGATGCTCGAGAAGTGGTAGGGGTTCGCGACGATGCCGGACAATCTAGACAAAGTCAAAGAAACACACGATTAATCCCCTGGATAATCCACTTGTACTCAATGCTTAAACACGTAAGCGAAACACAACCAAGGAATTACTAGCTCGTTATAGGCTCATACTAAGTCCATGTTTAATCGACAATTACTTAAATCGTAGGTTTAGTCCGAAATCGATCCTCGAATACAAGTTATACTTAACCATTTACAACATTGGTTTCTAAGCCATGTTCTTAGTGGTTTTCACTTGCGCGACCTCGACTAAAACATTTTTATAAAATCGAAAAATAATCTTTTTAATCCGAATCTTTTTCGTGAGCCTTCCTAACTGTCTCTAGCATTATTCCTCAAAGTTTCACATTTTAATATGGCTTCTAAGTGGTCCAAATGTTGCATCCCTCGAATTAATCTTGTTACATGTTACTCCCATGTCTATATTTAATCCTGTAAATGTTGCCTTGTTCCTCTTGAAACGATTCGAAATATTTTCTAAAGAGCGAATAAAACTTTACGCGATTCTCGCAGTGAATAGTAACTATTCACTATTTATTTCAACAATCGAATCCTTAAATCGACTTTAATAAAGTAATAAAATTCCAAAATATTAAATCCTCAATTCCTCAATTTTAATATCTCATTTCTTGAATATAATAATATATAATCCGCTGCCCGGTCAAATACTACACCAAAATAATTTTTGGAATTTCTGAATTCCGATCGTCTTTGCATTCCCTTATTTACTCCGTAGATCACTAATATGACTTCGGAATATCCACACTACGTCTCGTACATAGGTGGCATGAAAATTTTTCTTAACCCTCAAAATCACTATTCACCCACCAAATTCACTATTCACTGATGCACTTAATCATAATAAGAAAAGTTTTAAATTTTTCCAAAAATTCGGGTTATTATAGTCTCCCCTCCTTAAAAGGATTCCGTCCCGGAATCAACTTAGGAGTAACTGGGGTGCTTCTCTCCCATTGCACTTTCTAACTCTCAGGTGGATTCTTCCACTTCTTGATTTTCCACAAACCTCTCACTAGCTTGGCAACCTCGTCACTTAGCACTTGCTCTTTTCTATCCGTGATTTCCACAGGTTGTTCTTTGTAAGTCAGACCAGGTTGTATATCTACCTGCTCGTACTCTACATATGCCGGGCATCTATAGTATACTGACGTAGCATTGACACATGAACCCCGTTATGACCATTCTACAAGTTTGGGGGGTAAGGCTGGCTCGTAGGCCACCTTCCTGACGCGTTTTAAAATCTCAGATGGCCCAATGAATCTCGGGCTCAACTTCCCTTTCTTTCCAAATCTCATTAATTCTTTCCATGGATATCTTTTAGCATCACGAATCTCTAACCTCATATTCTCTATCTTGTTTGTACAGAAAATACACCAAAATAAACTTTCTTGTCATTCATCAACATGCCATTTAGCTTATCAATAGCAGTACTATCTCTATACTCGCGGGCTTAGTCCGCATGCTTTCTCTGTCTGTCTTGGTTGTCACTAGCCGCTTGTTGGTGAAATCTTTTGTCTTTCTAGTTTGTTGGACTAACTTGGGTTTTGTGTAAAATCTCATCCTTTAATTCCCGATCATTCGGAATCCATTTCTGTCTCTTTTTAATTAAGGGTATCGGCCACCACATTGGCCTTCCCCGGATGGTAGTGTATCTTACAGTCATAATCCTAGGTCAATTCTAGCCATTTCTCCATCTCATGCTATCTACTATCACGGGTAACTCAAAGCCAATTCATTACATTCCATAAAATTTGTGGGTGCATTATTCAACCCAAAATAACCTCGCTGAAAACTCGAAGTGTCTATTCCAAGTACGAATCGCAGTCTTGGGTATATCCTCGGATTTAACTTCCAACTGGTGATACCCAGTTCTTAAATAAATTGGAAATACACAGCGTTCTTCCGCTGATCAAACAATCATTTACAAGGGTACCTATACTCCATGTCGAACTCATACAACTCTCGAGGTTCGATATATAATCTTGTGCTAACATCTTTCTCTCTTACAACAACACCGGGCTCTCCACGGTGGTTCACTGGGTCTTATCATACCCTTATACAGCAACTCTTGTAACTGAGTCACTAACTCTTTCATTCCCATTATACTCTGAATACTCGGTATTTATTCTCATGTCATCCAAATCGATATCTGGTAGCTCATTAAAACCTTGTATAATCTCCCAAAACCATTGTAGCTCCCTTTATACTTGGTATCTCTTTTCTTGGCGTCAACCATAAGAGCTAATTAAGCCTCATTTCTCTGGCGTAATAGTTTCTTAGTCTGAACTATATTCAAGAATCTCTGAATCTGTCTCCATTCTTTATTTATTATTCTCTCTCCCTTACAATCAGTCTGGGCTCCATTGGGTGTCAACCAACCCATTCTTATTATAATATCAACTTCTCCCAACTTGAAAGGAATCAGGTCTATCAAAAGTGTCGACCTCATATTTCTAGTTCACAACCTGGATGTACCAGTCTTATAGGAAAATCCCTCGAATGGCTATTTCTACTTGTAATTATTCCCTTAGTGGCTCGGCCTTAAGGTTTAATTGTCATGCAACTTCTTGATATACAACGATACATTAGCTCTGTCCAAACAGTATAGAAGGGTATTTGCTATTTAAAGGTCCTGACAGTGGGCTGCTTGTTGGAGGTAGCCCTGGTTGAAACCTACTGGCTTTTTTTTACTCTGTGCTCACAAACTCCGGAACAAACCTCAATAATTCGGAAAACTTGGCCTCAGACTCGGTCACAGTCATGGTTTCTTGTTTTAAATCTTTAACGTTCATTTTCATCCGGGTCTCCATATATTTCCGAGAATTATTCCTCTAGAACCACACACGCTACACCTCTCCCAAGTCACAATACCAGCTCCCTCTGACTCCATCGTCAGTACTTATCTTGATAACCCAGAGGTAGTGTCCATTCGTAAACAACTCCTCCAAAATCTCAATCTCACTATAGGGCATCTATCTAATCACCGTTGTCACTGGAGTTCACGGCACATCTCTATTTCTTTCACATATATCGATTGACACGCTTTCCATTATCATAATATCCTTGGGAGAATAAACCAATTTCATTGATATGTCACCAACATTCTATTCGTCTTAGGGATTCGCTCATGTCATAGGCGATTTCGCTGCGAATCTAATTCTTATCAGCGATTTTTTTTTTTTTTTGACTTATTTGACCTGGTTGGCCTCCCCTTAGAATTGAATGAGGATCACAAAAATCATGGGGCCTTGAAAAGACAGCTCCCATATCAAGGAAAACGTCACACACTGGTGATCATAAGGTTATGAGTTTTAAGGTAACCTTATTGGAGGTAAGAGAATTTACCGAGAGATCACATGATCATAAGAACTCAACGTTGTGTGCCTCGATTGAGACATTACTAAAGGTAATTAGCCTTCTTGTATTTCACAACTTACAAGTGATGGCGTCCCATCAGACTTCTATCACACAGATAGATAGTCCTTGTAGCCCCTATAAGTATAGGGTTGTTCGTCTCAGTGGAAGTTGAAAAGTATGAAAGCAATTCGATATCAATTTAATGATTATCGTCTTTCGACAATATTTCTTAAAGGAACACCTTGGATTAAAATTGAACAGATTCCAAAGGTGCGGTTTCCAAAGAAAATACAAGAAAAGAATAACCAAAAAGATACTGGTACTTAACAAACAAGTGGTGAGGTATCACCATAGGGTCATTCATTATTTGAAGAAAGTCAAAGCTTTAAATAACATCATTCGGCAGGGCTTCGAAAGCCTGAAAGTAGGCATTGTGATAGCCTCTGGCACAATTGAAACTGAATATGGTTTAACACAAGTGTTATAAGACAACTTCAAAGAGGGAATATACCCTTTATCAGAATTCTTTCTTGGAAAGAGGTCAAGATAGATCATAGATTGGGGAAATATCCCACATAATTTGCAAATGGGGAGGGTACTACCAAGGTCTCTACGGATGCCTTTTATGTCGGCTCCTCTAATGGATAATCGTTCAATTCTAAAGCTCTTCTTCTCCAGGCACACCCTAAGGTGCTCGATACTTACGTTGTTGCCGACTTATAATAGTCGATAAGAATTCAACCATCGACATTTGCAATCGCAGGGAATTCTATTCGACTAGGTGCAAACATCTCAAGTAAGCGTTCTGTTCTATAAGAAGACTTCGATACCGTTGTTTCCCGTAGTAATGACAATTCCTCATGTCGACTGGGCGGTACTCCGGAAGATCGTTAGAACCTACAGGCTTAAATCCGGTTTCTATTTCAATCATCCTTATACCCAATATTCCTTTTCCCATATCAATCCCGTGCGCTACATAAGCTTAACACTTTTGGCACAATAGCCTTTTCATTTAAGTCAATCCCGGAATTTCTCAGTCCGTCTTGGTCCTTAAATATATTTCGCCTTTACCGTCCAATCTCAACTTCATCATTTCATCTCTACAATCAATTATAGCAATCAGGATCTGTCCTCCAACCCATATAACGGATGTCTTACCCAATCCACAGGGTTCACTCTAGTTTCCACTCTCTTTGGTGACATCCTCTGGTAATCAGAAAGACAAGGTTTGCCGAAATTTGCTGAATTCCTTTCCAAAATCAGGGAAACTTGATCAATCTATTTACCCAAAATTCTCCTTGAGATAATAAAATCCCTCAATGATGTAATAGACACTAGTTCCATTGGAATCGCTGGTCGTGGGGGATTGAAACCTCATAGCCAAAGCAATTCCTTTCGCTCTACTAGGCAACTAAGTACCCTTAATCGTTCGTGAAAATCTGGACATCTTGTTTCTTACGTATGCCGCCTCCTTATGGGCAACTATAACCGACTACGAGTAACAAGTTTCGTTCATGTCGAATCAACCCACTGATACTGGCTATACTGCCTCTACCTTTTCTGCCTTGGAGACTCTACTCCATTTTCTTTGTCATACCTCTTGATGAATCATGAACGATCCTTAAACTCTCGTCTCGTCACTTATTTATCCCTTGAAGGTTCATCCGGTCTTATTATTAGACCACAAGTAACACACCACATCTTTATCAATCGGCACATTTTCTACCAGATTCTTCCCTTGACCCACTATGGGGTCTTCCTCTAGATCCTCCTATGGATCTTCCTTTATCGGGTCTCCGTCCATTTCAAGGAACGCATCATCAATTGCCTACTCGAAGGCCTCGGGGTCTGGTATCTCAGAGTCCCATTCATCTATAACTCATACGAATCGAGGTGACTAACCATGAAATCCTAAGTACGGTTTCCCAAAAGAAGTCCCCTCTCGGGCTTCATCTTAAACAGTCAGGGTCATGTCCTCTAACCCGACTACGAACTCAATTTGAGCTCTAGATGTTCTTATCATTATTAAGGTATTGTAAGACTCGATCTCCTATCGTTTCTGAGGACTGTAACCTAATGCTCTGATACCATCTCTGTAACAGCCCCAAATCCGGGGTCAGGGATTTAGGGTCGTCACGATCCATGTACTCCTTGCTTTACCTGTATTACTCACACCATTCATATTTCACCTGCTCATGACCCCACAATATATGTCTCACACACACACACACACACACACAGGTTAGAGTCTCAGAAACGACACAATACAACAACTGTGGAATAACTAACTTTTATTACAATACCCAAATGTCTTTTGAATCTATTACTGATACAATTTCTAAGTATTGTTACATTACCAACTTAGCCTTCTGATGCTCACAATCCTCTAATACCATTCATGTCTATACATAAGTTGAATACCAAAAGCCGTAGCCTGATTCAATTGGTTCGTACTACTCTCGGGATCGCTGCTAGAAACTGTTTAATGGAAACGCCTTGCGAGGTATGTGCCGTCCCATAGGCATCCTGCTTCGCTGCTATATAATATATATAAAATAATAGCAAGAGTGAGCGATAGCTCAGCAAGGTAATGAAAGTATGGCATAATTCTGCCCTTAATTCAACCCAGAAATAAAGCGGGTATACGACAATAATTTGCCAAAATATTTCGATACTGAAATCATTTCCTTATAGGAATGTATTCCAAAAATAGTACCATTACTGTACTTCAAATATCATTTCAGAATACTCTGCAACTTTCGATATTCATACTATGAACAAAGTTCTAGTATAGTATAAAAGCTGAAATAATAAGATAACTCAGTATATCATTTCCATAAAATATCTGCTATATAAAATATAAGCAGACTATCAACATATACTTGAAAGATGAAGTTATAAGGAAAATTCAATATAATCTTTCATATCAAACATTTACCTCATATCATAATCTGGAAATAAATACAATGTAAAATATTTCCAATCCATTTTCGAAACTCAACTGATTCCATATACCTTTTTCAAAACAATCATATACCTTTCGTAATTTCATATGCTTTCTCATAACTCATATACTGGAATAAACTTGAATACTCTTGAGTAAACTTTCTTTTTCTGAAAACTTGCATAGAACTGAATGACTGGAATAAACTTTCTTTTCTGAAAACTTGCATAAAACTGAGTAACTGGAATTATTTCTCTTTCTCTGAAAACTTGCACAAAATGTGCTCTTTCATGAATAGTGAACTGTAGATGGAGATGCTAGGCGCCGAGGATACCCCTGCGATGATCAGTCGCAAGCTGTATCCCCCTGCTGTTTTTCTACGTAGAAGGGAAGATAATCAGTCTCACACCGACTTACCTCCCCGCCAATCGGTTGTAGGCAGGAAGAACAGACCCACTCATAGACGGTCGATTCTGTTACTCTCCACTTATCCTACGGTCGGGCACTGATAATCATCTAAGGGAAGAACAGACCCGTTCACCAGTCCGTCGACCATATTGTAATTCCCTTAGGGGACCGGCGCTACTCAGTCCCTTACATATCTCCAAGTTCGAGTAAATCCATAACACTGAAACATAAAGTTCCTTTCCCTTTTTCCCCAAGTATACAACTCCACAAAGTAGTCGTATCTGGTTGGAAAGGAAATTCACTCATATTTCCCAGGCTGATGCCTGTTAATGGATATCACTGATTTCACTGATCTTACTTCTCGAGTTTTGAGGAAGTAATCAAAATCATTTTGATGGTAGTATATCAGACTGATAATTTCATTGATTTAAAAAGATTTAGGACCGGGCAGTCTACTGGAAACAAGCATAAAATCTTGAGAAAGGTTCTATGCATCTTTGTAGTTTGAGCGAACATTTAAGTCTTTCTGAATATAGACTTAAAAGGGAAATAGATTTGGGAACCTTCTCTAATTATGTTTATAATTGACTGAATAAAACTTTATTAGCTATCTAGGGTTTAAAATAGTTTTCACAAAATACTTCCTTAAGAAGTAGGGCTTTAAATAATTAATGCAAACTATATTTAATATAGAATATTTATTTAGAAATAATTTCTAAGTACTCTCTTAACAAAAGGGTAGATAATAACTATTCATCGTATATTTAAATATACCCTTAATAGATTAAACTCCAAATAGTCTTTAGTTTGTAAATCATTTATCGGGATTAATTTTAATAACACAATAAAATAACCCTAGATAGCAACTGATACCATTCCCGGTCCATAGCGTTGTACAGAGTATATACCCCCTCCTGAGGGTTTTTCTTAACATATCGGCTTATAGATATTGCTGTATCCATAGCTTATAAGTTCAACTCATATCAATAACTTTTAATTAACATCATAGATAACATTTTGAAAACATAAACATATAGCATATATCTCAAAACCTTTTATTCGTCACCACAACAGTAAAAAAAAAATATAGGTTTGAAAACTTGCCTCTATCCCATGCATATATTATATCTCAACATTTTTAATACCGTTACATCTATATACGATGTAAGGTTTGAAAATATGCATCTATCATATCATATGCGTCATTAGTATAATGTAATCTGAAATACAACATGGGATTAGAAAACTTGCATCTAGTATATGCATACTTCCAAAATATGGTTTTAGAAAATTGCACGATACTTGGAACAAAGAATATATATACATAGATATATTTTTGAATCAACAAGTACTAAACATTCGAAAATATGCCCACTCTAACAATAGAGTAAGGGTTAGTAAACTTTCCTGATGCTCGAGAAGTGGTAGGGGTTCGCGACGATGCCGGACAATCTAGACAAAGTCAAAGAAACGCACGATTAATCCCCTGGATAATCCACTTGTACTCAATGCTTAAACACGTAAGCGAAACACAACCAAGGAATTACTAGCTCGTTATAGGCTCATACTAAGTCCATGTTTAATCGACAATTACTTAAATCTTAGGTTTAGTCCGAAATCGATCCTCGAACACAAGTTATACTTAACCATTTACAACATTGGTTTCTAAGCCATGTTCTTAGTGGTTTTCACTTGCGCGACCTCGACTAAAACATTTTTATAAAATCGAAAAATAATATTTTTAATCCGAATCTTTTTCGTGAGCCTTCCTAACTATCTCTAGCATTATTCCTCAAAGTTTCACATTTTAATATGGCTTCTAAGTGGTCCAAATGTTGCATCCCTCGAATTAATCTTGTTACATGTTACTCCCATGTCTATATTTAATCCTGTAAATGTTGCCTCGTTCCTCTTGAAACGATTCGAAATATTTTCTAAAGAGCGAATAAAACTTTACGCGATTCTCGTAGTGAATAGTAACTATTCACTTCAACAATCGAATCCTTAAATCTCTTTAATAAAGTAATAAAATTCCAAAATATTAAATCCTCAATTCCTCAATTTTAATATCTCATTTCTTGAATATAATAATATATAATTCGCTGCCCGGTCAAATACTACACCAAAATAATTTTTGGAATTTCTGAATTCCGATCGTCTTTGCATTCCCTTATTTACTCCGTAGATCACTAATATGACTTCGGAATATCCACACTATGTCTCGTACATAGGTGGCATGAAAATTTTTCTTAACCCTCAAAATCACTATTCACCCACCAAATTCACTATTCACTGATGCACTTAATCATAATAAGAAAAGTTTTAAATTTTTCCAAAAATTCGGGTTATTATATTATCAGGATTGAAAAACGCAAAAATTTTAATATGAAGTAAAATAAAATTTTATTTATGAAAACAAAATTTATTTTGACAATCCTGATAAATGCTGTTTTTTTAAATGATTACAAAAACAAATAGCATAATACCCATGTAACCATTCTTACCAATTACCGAGGCAAAGTAATTATGAGAAACTGAACAGGCGCCTCGATAAAAAAAATGACCTGCATCCTTAACACATATTCTCTATAAAATAGAACTGTTAAGCATAATCATCATTTATCTATTAAAACACAAACCCTCTCCAGAGAAAAACTTACGAAAACCTTTCATCTTCTTTGTTTTTCAATGGCTACCAATCAACAACAAAACAACATACCTGATGCTGAGCTCGATATCATATGGCAAGAGATGGAAGAGGCTCTTGCTGACATTGAGCCACAACTAGTTCCTGAACCTCAGGAACATGAAGCGTTTATTAATGCAATGGCCGATGTGCTGTTGCACAATTTCCAACAGGCCAATCCTGATTGGAATCCGCTTGATAACCTCATCTATGAAGAGGATGAGGATGATGAAGAAGATGAGGATGAAGAAGATGAGGATGAAGATGATGAAGAGCTCGTCCGAGAGCTTCAGAAAAGAAAGAAGAGAATCCGTGATGCTTGTATGTCATGCAAGTTGGAGGCACGGAAGAGTCCCGGTGGTCACGGTGACGATCCGCCTTCAAGTGCATTAGCTCCTCTTCTTGTCTCTTAAGGATGGAACAAAAGAAGCCCTAGATGGATCAAAGCCTGGTTATGATCCATCAGGAGTGTTCATGCTTATCTGCAGGGCACGTGTTCCTGAGTAGAAAAGTAGACTAGGAAAAGAATATGTAATTTCTATTTTCATTTGTAAAGAATCTTCAAGATTTAATGAAAACTATCAATTTGCTCAATTGTTCTTGTCCTTCTTACTTTTCCTGCACAATTTGTTAGTAACACTGCATTTGATACATAATATAACGAATAGTAATCACTGACAAAAATATAATTGTAATTGAAAATTAAGACTTAATAACTTAATCAAAGACTAAGTAATGATCTTATTTGTCAGAGTTTACCAGGAGTGTTGTTGACAAATTGTCTTAGAACTTCTGGTTTTCATACCAGCTTCAATATCCGAGCATCAGGATTTGACCAGTTGACTTCCTGTCAGGATTGCATCCTATCAGGATTTGATCAAAGAAAACATACCTTTCTGAATAACCATCAGGATTTGACAGTTATCAGGATTTCCTCTCTGTAGCTTTCCTCAGAAATTCTCAAAGTTCATCATTCCAAGTTCATTCACCAATTTATTGAAAGTAGCTTCAGGTAGTGGCTTGGTGAATATATCAGCTAGTTGTTGATCAGTAGGAACAAAGTGAAGTTCAATTGTTCCTTCCAGAACTTGTTCTCTTATGAAGTGATATCGAATACTGATGTGTTTAGTAAGAGAATGTTGAACTGTATTTCCTGTCATTGCAATAGCACTGTGGTTATCACAATAAATAGGGATATTTGAGTATGATAGGCCATAATCTAACAACTGATTTCTCATCCACATTATCTGAGCACAACAACTTCCTGCAGCAATGTACTCAGCTTCTGCAGTTGAAGTGGAAATGGATTTTTGCTTTTTACTGAACCATGAAACTAGTCTTCCACCCAAAAACTGACAGCTTCCTGAAGTACTTTTCCTGTCTATTTTGCATCCTGCAAAATCAGCATCTGAATAACCACACAACCCAAAATCTGATTCCCTTGCATACCAAAGGCCAAGTGAAGAAGTGCCTTTGAGATATCTGAAAATTCTTTTGACTACAATCAGATGGGGTTCTCTAGGTTTTGCTTGAAATCTTGCACACAGACAGGTTGCAAACATGATATCTGGTCGACTTGCAGTGAGATACAATAAAGAGCCAATCAATCCTCTGTAGTGAGTTACATCTACCTCAGTACCTTGATCAGGATCAAGTTTGGTAGCTGTAGCTATGGGAGTTGTAGCAGGAGAACTATCTTGCATGTTAAACCTTGTCAATAAATTCCTTGTATATTTAGACTGATTGATAAAAATCCCTTCATCAGTCTGTTTAACTTGAAGACCAAGAAAGTAACTCATTTCTCCCATCATGCTCATTTGATATCTTGACTGCATAAGCTTGGAAAACTTTTCACAAAGCTTATTGTTTGTTGACCCAAAAATGATATCATCAACATAAATCTGAACCAACAACAAGTCCTTACCATGATTCAAATAAAATAGAGTTTTATCAATAGCACCTCTTTTGAATCCACTTTCCAGTAAGAATAGAGCTAAAGTTTCATACCATGCTCTTGGAGCTTGCTTTAGTCCATAAAGTGCCTTATCCAATCTGTAGACATGATCTGGATAGTTAGGATCAATGAAACCAGGAGGTTGCTCAACATAGACTTCTTCCTCCAGTTCTCCATTTAAGAAAGCACTTTTAACATCCATCTGGAAAACCTTGAATTTCTTATGTGCTGCATAAGCAAGAAATATCCTGATGGCTTCTAGTCTTGCAACAGGAGCAAAAGTTTCATCATAATCAATTCCCTCTTATTGAGAATACCCCTTTGCAACTAGTCTTGCTTTGTTTCTGATTATTACTCCATCAGAATCAGTCTTGTTCTTGAAAATCCACTTTGTACCAACAATTGATCTATTCTTTGGTCTTGGTACCAGTTTACAGACTTCATTTCTTTCAAATTCATTCAGTTCCTCTTGCATTGCAGTAACCCAATCAGCATCTTTAAGTGCATCTTCAACTTTCTTTGGCTCCTCCTTGGATAGAAAGTTATTGTATAGACATTCATTCTGAGTTGCACTTCTTGTTTGAACACCTGCATCAGGATCCCCAATGATCAAATCAGGAGTATGACTTGCAGTCCATTTCCTTGCTGGTGTTAAATTGTTTCTTGAAGTAGATGCTCCCCCTGGATTGGTGTTATCTTGACTTGAAGAACTTGCTTGATTTGAAGCTCTCCCTGAATTATTGCTATGTCCTCCTGATAAGCTATCAGGATCATCACTTGAATCAGTATCTGAAGAATTCTGTCCTGATGATTGAGTTGACTCTGAACTTGTAGCAGAATGCTGTTGCTCCCCCTCAATATTAGCACTACTAGAAGTATCACTATTGATTGTATCATCAGTATTTGCACCATCAGCATCTGGTGTGTCATCGGGATTTGGTGACCCATCAGGATCTGATGTATTGACAGGATCTGATTCACTTTCTTCAGGTTCCTTGGTAGCTTCATTTTCAAAAATAAATCTATCATGAGAGTCTTCATTGATTCCAGTTATCTTCTTGTCATCAAAAGATACATGTATTGACTCCATGACAGTCCTTGTCCTCAAATTAAAAACTCTGAAGGCTCTTGATGCAGGATAGCCTATGAAAATTCCTTCATCAGCCTTTGTTTCAAATTTCCCTAGTTGTTCAGGATGAGTTCTGAGAATAAAACATTTACAGCCAAAAACATGCAGATGCTTCAGACTTGGTTTCTTCTCCTTGAGTGACTGATAAGGAGTAACACCATGCCTGTTTATTAATGTGAGATTTTGTGTATAGCATGTTGTGTTGACTGCTTCTGCCCAGAAATATGTAGGTAATTTTGCTTCTTCCAACATAGTTCTGCCAGCTTCAATAAAAGTTCTATTTTTCCTTTCAACTACTCCATTTTGCTGAGGTGTGCCAGGAGCAGAGAATTGTTGAATGATTCCTTTGTATTTGCAGAACTCTTCCATCTTTGAATTATTAAATTCAGTACCATTATCACTTCTCAGTATCTTGACTTTGTACTTTGTGGTTGTCTCAATCATTCTCACATGATCCAACAGAACTTCAGGAGTCTCATCTTTTCTGTGCAGAAAATACACCCAGGTGAATCTAGAATATTCATCAACAATTACAAGAGTGTATCTTTTCTTACTGATGGTCATGATGTTGACTGGACCAAATAGATCAAGATGTAGCATGTGATATGGTTCTCCAATAGAGGATTCTGATTTACTCTGGAATGATGTCCTTCTTTGTTTTGCTTTCTGACATGCATCACAGAGTCCATCAGGAGTATATAACACTTTTGGTAATCCTCTCACTAAATCTTTCTTAACCAACTCATTGATATTGCTGAAGTTGAGATGAGAAAGCTTCTTGTGCCAATTCCAACTTTCATCTACGGAAGCTTTACTGATCAGACAGGTAGGGGAGTCATCAGTATTTGATTGAATGTTGGCTTCATATATGTTACCATGCCTGTAGCCAGTCAGTGCTATCTTGCTTGTTGCCTTACTGACTACTTCACAATGAGTGGAATAGAAGTTGACATGATAACCTCTGTCAGTGATTTGACTAATACTCAACAGGTTGTGTTTTAGTCCCTTCACTAGAGCTACTTTTTCAATGATGACATTTCCAATGATTATATTGCCATATCCCAAGGTTTGTCCAATGTTGCCATCTCCATAAGACACAGTTGGGCCAGCTTTTCCCTCATATTCTGATAACAGGGCTTTGTTTCCAGTCATGTGCACTAACATCCACTATCCATGACTAACACATTTTTCTTTTTACCCTGCAATCAGAATAGAAACACACTAGTTAGAACATTTAGGAACCCATACTTGTTGGGTTCCTTTTCCATGCAATTTATTAAATTTCACAGCAGAAGACTTTCTGACTTTAGCAGTCCTGACAGGATTCACTTCATCAGGATTTGCTTTGTCAGTATCAGTATTAACAAAAGCATGTTCCAACTTGAAATTCTTAATGCTACCAGAGTTTGCACTATTTTTATCAACTTTAGTCAATGGATCATAAAAGTTATAGTACAACTCATGATAATCTTTACAAGTATAAATAGAATGCCATATACTACCACAATGAAAACATGACTTCTGTGGTTTATAAAATACTGATCTATTCCTAACATCAGACTTAGGAATATCAGTACTCTTCTTCTTACTCTTCTTACAATCAATAGCAAGATGATTAGAGTTACCACAGTTAAAACAACACTTTCTAGGTGCATTTGGGATATATTTGTAACCATTCTCTTTGTTGATCCCAACTTTACCATTCCTGTTTCTCTTAACAGTAGCTTCCTTTTTCTTATCTGTCACCTCACAGATTTTATCCTTAAGCTGTTTCTGAGACAATAGACCTACATTCTTAATGACTTTATTCAAGACAGGTTTAGACTTTATGATTTTAATTCCTTGAGTAGAAGTAGATCCCTTTTCAAAAGTAGAATTGGAATCCTTACCAAAAACAAAATTAACAGGAGTAATCTTAGATTTGGTTGCATCTATAACATGTCTATAAGTCTTTGGACTGACTGTCTCATCAATGACAATTTTCTCTTTCAATTTCTTATCCTCATCTGACTTATATCCTAGACACTCTTTCCAATTCTTAGAGGTATTAATCTCATGAAATTTCCTACCAGAGTCTGTCCAGGTTCTGATTTTCTCATTAGCATTTTCAAGTTCCTTTTCCAGAGCAGTACATTTGGATTTCATCTCTACATACATGTGATTCACATTATCACATTCTTTTTGTACTTCTTGCATACGAGAAAATTCAGCTTCTAATATATCATTCCTTTTTCTAAGTTCAGACATCTCAGATAAGATCCTAGTATTTTCAGCAGTTTGACTTCTAAAGCTAATATGTAATGACTTTAGAAAACGTCTTAACTCAGAAGCATTATCAGTATCAAAATCAAAGATAGTATTTAGTACCTTATCATCAGGAGCAGCAGTTACATCAGCATTGGCCATTAGAGCATAGTTGACCACCTCAGTATCAGATTCTGAGGAAGAGTCCATCCAATCCTTGCTTGATGTGATAAGTGCCTTTGTCTTCTTGCACTCAGAAGCAAAGTGACCCATACCATTGCACTTGTAGCATCTAACCTTTGACTTGTCAAATTTGCTACCCTTGCTGTCCTTTTTGATATACTTATCTTTGTTTGGATTGAAAGCCTTTTTCTGAAAGTTGCCTTGTCTTCTATTCTTCCTGAACTTCATCCTTCTGAAGTTTCTGACAATCATAGCAACCATATCTTCCATGTCTGAGTCAGAAGAATCATCATCAGTATTGGCATCAGCATTACCATCAGTATCTGATGAAGAGTCATCAGGATCTGACTCAACTATTCTTGTTTTACTTCTAGAGACCTCCATAGCTTTTCCTTTTGATTTAGCCTCTGCTTTCAAAGCAATTGATTTTGCTTTGCTGCTTTTCTTGTTCTTCCTCTGTTGAACTTCAAAATCATGAGTTCTTAGCATCCCATAGACTTCATCAAGAGACACAGTGTTAAGATCATACTGATGTCTAATGATCGATGTCTGAGTGTCCCATTCTTCAGGTAAAGCTCTTAGAAACTTGGTGTTTGAATCTTCAGTTTCATATTCCTTGTCAACTAAAGATAAACTGTTCAATAGTGTCAGAAATCTATCATATAGATCAGTTAGGCTCTCATCGGGTCTTGCATCAAATTGTTCATATTCTTGAATCAAAAGAGCCCTTCTGTTTTTTTTGACAGATGCAGATCCCTGGCACTGAGTTTCCAAAGTATCCCAGATTTCTTTTGAAGACTTGCATGCAATCACTCTGTTTGACATGACAGCATCAAGACTACTGTGTAAGATATTCTTTATCTTTGGTTCCCTGAGTACATGAGCTTTTTCTTCTGGAGTCCATTCACTTTTAGCCTTGACCACATAATGTTCAGGTACTGTATCTGTTCGTTCTACAATCCGTGTAGGAATATATGGTCCATCACGAATCCTGTCCAAATAGTCAGGATCCATAGCCTCCAGGTACATCATCATCTTTACCCTCCATGTTGGATATTCTGATTTCTTCAAGATGGGAATCTTCATGCTTTCATACTTGGTTGTCGACATCTTTAGATCGTATCTGATTCAGAATTAAATCAGTTTGCTCTGATACCAATTGTGGCCCAGTAATAATCTATTGTAGAAGGGGGGTTGAATACAATAGTATAAGATAATCGACTTCTTAATGTATATATCACAAATATGAAAGAAAGATAACAGCTTTATTAAATCTGATATAAAACTGTTACAAACTCTCTCAAGAAATTCTGATGTTCTTGAGAGCTGCTAGCTTACAAAAACTCTCTCAAGAAATTCTATGTTCTTAAGAGCTTCTATTCGATTATGTTCACGTCTGTGTTGTCTATAAATCGAAACCAAAACTGTGTTTATATACTACACAGCTTCTCTATCAATGATAAGTCCTAATCAATTACAAAGATTGAAACCTATCCATAATTGATAGCTACGTTCTACAAACCAGGAACCGACAGAATAAACTTCCATGTTTAACTAGACTCCAAATATAACTCGAAGTAGGAATCCTGATCAGCTTCCAGTCCTGATGATCAATCCTGATCCCAGTCCTGATATGTATCTCAATCCTGACGACCATGTAATCCTGATGACGTCAGCAATCCTGATCAGTTGAGTCTAGCTCCTGACGATCATTGAATTCTGAACTAACATTCCAGCTTGGAATGCTTTTTCCAAGTGCAGCAATGTTTAGAGCAGTAGTACGAAAGCATGCAATTGTAAATCAAAGAGGTGTGAGGTTGAAGAAGAATTTATCAAACAAGATCAAATGGATATGTGCTAAGGGTTGTGAATGGAAATGCTATGGACTTCAACAGCAAAGGTCAAAAACATTTCAAATTAAGACTTTGTTGAACAAGCACACGTGCAATCCTACGTGGGAACAAAAACAAGTAAACTTTACATGGATAGCCGCTCACTATGAAGATGATATTCGAATGAACCCGACTTGGCCGACGGAGGCATTTCAAGCTAAGGTTGTGAATGACTTAAAATGCAACATCTCTCATTCTATGATCTATAGGGAATTGAGAAAGGCGAAAGATAAAAGTTTGGGTAATCATCAGGCTGAGTTTGCTAAAATTTTTGATTATGCAAATGAAATAAAGAGAGCTATGCCAGACTCAACTGTGAAGTTGATGACCGAGCCGGCTGAACCAGGGGTTGAAGGAAGAAGATTTAAGAGATTCTATGTATGTTTAGGCCCACTGAAATCAGGATTTACTCAAGGTTGTAGACCCTTTATAGGTCTTGATGGGACTTTTCTAAAAGGTTCATTTGGTGGAATTTTGCTAATAGCTGTGGGAATTGATCCGGATAATGGTGTTTATCCCATTGCTTGGGCACAAGTAGAGGCAGAAAATAATTCTAGTTGGGATTGGTTCATTGGTTTGCTGAAAGATGATTTAGGAATTAACAACACAGGTGGATATACATTTATTAGTGACAGACAAAAGGTATGCTTTATACTATGTTCCTAATTGCGGATCTAACTAAGAATACACTTGCACATTTATTATATAAACTTTTTTAATTTATTGGCAGGGTTTGGTGAATGCACTTAAGAAACATGTTCCAGAAGCAGAACATCGTTTCTGTGTCATGCATTTATGGAATAATATGAAGAATGAACATAAAGGTCTGGGGATCAAGACACTTTTGTGGTGTGCAGCTAAGTCTACTACAGTGTTAGGTCCTGATAAGTTTGTAGAAGGGGGTTGAATACAAACTATACCGTTTTATCGAAATTTGTCCTTTTAATATTAAACAATTTAGAACAAATTAATGCGGAATAAAAACTGAAACAATATTCAAGTTAAATAGAAACTCTATTAAACTTGAGGGGTGTTACAATTTTGATCACTGATTACAAAGAACTTAATAAAACAAATCTAGAATAAATTCGACATGAATTTATCTATTTTTGTAATAAAAAGGATCGAATACTAAAAAGTAGTTCGATATAAAATCTAGGGATTATGATCCGCTAGAAAGCTAAAGCAGTACAAGTGAAATGATCCTTATGAATTTAATGTGAAGATCAAGTCAAGAATTAAAACACTTGATGAATTTAATGCCTTTGCAGTTGAAGAAAGAAGATACAGAGCTTTTAATGTAATGTTGAGAGTTCTGTCTGTTTTCTGTCTTGTGTGTAGATAATGCAAATGTTTCTGTCTCTTTTCTATTTAAACAAATGCAGCCTCTGTAATCTTCACGCGCCAAAACAATCATAGAATTGTATTAGGAAGACTTGCAGGAAGACTAACATTTTGCCTTGGAAGACATTCGGGAAGACAAGCTTTGTACATGGAAGACATTTGGGAAGACTGAGATTTGCTCTAGGAAGACAATCGGGAAGACTCACTTGTGAGTCTTCCTAGTTCAATAAACTAAGTCTTCCTAGTTCAAACCTAAGTCTTCCTAGTTCATTTTTATTCTAATTTAAATAATTAACTAAATAAATTATGTATTAAATTAATTCTTTACAGAATTAATTTAATAAATAATATACATAATAATATTAATTATTTATAAGAGAATAAATAGAATTATTTGACTTCTCAATTAATTCCTGAATCACTTAAAACTTAGATAAATAACAAACACAATAGTACGTTGACACTCGATGCACTGTCTGGTTCATGAGTGACTAACGACAATGTTTGTTCTTTATCCATTTGACTTTAAGCAGTGATTCACTTCCTTCTCATTCAAGAACTCTGTAACCAGTATCTTTTGCTGTCACCACTTGAAATCTCTGTCACTTTAATAAATCCACTGAGCTTGAATACTTCATTGAGGCTTGATCAATAAATTGAGCTTCTTTCAATGTAGAATCACTTCAAGTCTGTAGATGACTTTAATCTTCATTCTTTGACAGATATAATCTTCTGAGATTCCTGTGACAACTGATTTTTATTATTTACTTATTACATCTTAATTAAAGTTGAGTAGAATCCTCAGTGTTTACAAATAGGCCTATACATATGCCTTTCATACAGATTATTATTTCAAGAGAAACATGACTGAGCTGAAAAAGGTTCAACTAATATTTTTTATGGTCATTTACTTTTATTTTCCTGTTTATTTGCATTGATTTTTCAGTTTATTAATATTTATGATTATGTATGATAGTTATCAAGTAAGGCCCATGACTGGTTAGCAGCTAAGCCTAGGAGTCAATGTAGTAGATCTGGATTTAGACATATATGCAAGTCTGATATGTTGGTGAACAACATATGTGAAGTATTTAATTCAGAAATAGTCAATACAGAATAATGGGGATACTATCAATGTTCAAAGGAATTCATACTAGGTGTATGAGGAGAATACAAAAAAAAAACCAAAATGGAGAAAATCAAAACCAAGTACTGTCCGAATGCAATAAAAATCCTTAACAGTGCAATAAAAAATGTTGGAAATGCTAGACCAATCTGGAACGGTGGAGATAAGTACCACGTTACAATGACGGAAGGAGGACACCAAATTGTTGTCGACTTGAGACAAAGGTCTTGTGCTTGCAAAAAGTGGCAACTTACCGGCATTCCATGCTTTCATGCATGTGCCTGCATCTTATTCAAGCTACAAAATCCGGAGGATTATCTGCACCCCTGTTATTTGAGAGAGAAATTTCTTGAAGTTTACAGTCATTTGTTGGAGCCAATAAATGGGGAAGAATATTGGGAATAGACTAACCAGAGCTTGACTCTACCTCCAATGGTCAGAACAGCACCAGGGAGACCCAAGAAGAAGAGAGACAAGAAAAATGACATGGTTCAAACTAGGGAAGATGATCCCACTATGCTGAAAAGAACTGGGACATCACTAAGTTGCGCATGGTGCAAGGAATATGGTCACAATAGCAGGACCTACAAGACTAAGGTAAATAACCGTGTTGACAGTATTACGATAATTAAATGATTAGAAAATTGATGCTTTGTTACTTTTATGTGGTCAGAAAATTGATGTTGCAAGAAAGGAACAAGAGGAAGGCCAAACTGAAACTGAAGTCCGTGAACCACCAATTGTTGCGAAAAGGGTCATAAAGTGCTCCCACTGCAGCCAAGAAGGACACACAAAAAGATCTTGCCAGAAAAGGGTAAGTATATTTAAGCGCTTTGCAACCAAATTATGCAGTTTTGTAATTAACACTCTTATCGTTTTGTAATTAACACTCTTATCTGATCTTGTAGAAAGCTAATGAGCTAAGGATAACACAACAACAAATGACAAATGAGGACGCTGCCAAAAAAAAGAAGAATGAAGAACACACAACTTGATGGGGCTAGTGACGATATTCATTTTGCATAATGTCGTCAACTTTTGGTTTATGTAATGCAGTAAAGATGAAACTTTGATACAATTCATCTATTTTATGTCTTTTGGGTTGTAATAGTTCAATGGTTTCTCAGGGACATGCAACGATGAGAACCTATTGATATACATTATGTAGTCAATTTATGGATGGATATAGTCATTTGGTAGGTTAAATGATGTGTTATATTTTTTCCAAATTTATGTTGTCACATATAGTTAAACCTCGATAAATTCATTTGATGAGTTTATTTGTTTATCGAATATTTATTTATCGAGTTTCTACTATACCATAAATTTTTGATTTTGTTATGGGTATTATAGCCACATTTTGCTATTTTGTTAAGTGTTTACTTTGCTCTATATAGGGCCTGCTCAAATAGCCATTCATTTTTTATTCCCCTTATTACCCTTCACATTCTTAACGGTCAAACATACATGATCTGGGTGATTTCACAGAAGTGGTGCACACTGCATCTGGAAAGAAATTTGCGGGATGTAAAGTGAAGTTGTTAGAAGTATCGTACCCAATCTGTTTTCAAACGAAAATAATAGGATGCAAAGTGAAATAAACTCTTATTAATAACTACCTAAACTATTAAGCATATCTCTATTATATTATTATACACAAAACTCTTAAAATACAAACTAATCACGAACAAACACAAACACCTACGTCAATTCAACCTCGAATTCAACAACCACATGTGAGTAAAACTATTCAAATTTAAAAATCATATTCATGAAAAGTAAATATAAATATAAAAAAATGAAATATTAAACTATAAAAAAGGTAATAAATTTAAATTTCAACCGTACATCGCACGATAGGATATAATGTTCACTTATTTTTGTAGTCAGTAATTCGGTTGGTTTATTCATTGAAATACTTTCATAAAACATCATTTTTATACTTAATTATTATTTTTATCATATTTTACATAACTATGTCAAAAGTAACATGTTAATATTCATATATTGTTAATAGTTTAACCAAATATCGAGGATAGAATAATCTTTTCATTTACAATATATAAACATTACTTTAAAAAATAATCATTGCTTTTCCTATCTTCTTTTCCAGATTTATCTCTTTGACTGATATATAACATACAATTATTATTTATCTTTATCTTGGTATATATTATATGTATATTTAATTAATAATATTATCTTGCAGAGGTTCCAGAGAAAGTAAAAAAAATATATGGAGAGTGATTAACAATGATATGTCAACTATGTTCAATCTTGAAAACCGTGATATTAATGTTGATTCTTTGTGTCCGAGATGTGGTGAAGACTATGAAATTGTAATGCATATGTTACTATGCAATGAGAGTAAAATTCTCAGGCACATGTCTTCCATTCGTTTAGACTTGAATAACTGGTTTTCTGAATTTTTTTGAATGGTGTACTACTTTTGCTCATAAATGTGTTTTAAAAAAAATCGTGGGAGATTATAATGATATTTATATGGTAAATCTAGTATATAAAAAACGTTTGGGTGTTTGAATAAAGGAAAATAGACCCAGTTTTGACATGTTCAAGTATAACTAGGTTATAGCCCGTGCTACGCACACGGTATTTTAAAATTTTATTTAATAATAATATATATAATAATAGTACTATTAATAATTAAAATATTTTATATTTAAAATTAAATAATATGATTTTGAAATAAAAAATATAAATACAATGTTATTTTTAAATAATATAACAAATACATGTAAACGTAAAATTACTAATCGGGTATTGTATTATGCCAAATTCTATGTGATAATATGCATTAATGAGATTACCAAAATCAAAAGATCAATTCAAATTTTTATTAATAAAACTTACCATAAATATTAAAAATTATATTAATGATGTTTACATTTGTATACAAACTTTCTATAATTATCAATGGGTCAAATAATAGATGTGGATCATATCCAAACCAAATATGGATACCAAACCAAAATATGGATTATCCAGTGGGTCAAAATTAAGTTAAAATTTTCATCCAAACCTAAATATGGATACCGAACCTAAGGAATGGGTTATGCAGAAATTTATAATATATAGATGAGTTATTTGGGTGAATTTGAGGCAGCTACAATTCGTGATACGGCCCCTCAACCTGTTACAATATAAAAAATTCACAAATGGCAACCACCATTACGATCCTTGTACAAGTTAAAGACTGATGATGTTATGGATGAAAAACACACCTCTAGGGATGAATAAGTGTATATGACTAACTAAGACCAATTTTAAGTTTTATCAGAAATGACTTACTGAGTTCAAATTAATGCAGACTTAATTGGCACGCTGACTGTTACCAATGCAGACACAAATGGCACGATGATTGTAAATAAATGCAGTACGGTAAGTAAGGCAGAAAAGTAAAGAACACAATAAATTTTTAGCCAGATTCGACCCCTAGTCCCTATGGTCTACGTCTTGGTCCCTTACCAACCCGGTAAGAGAATAACTGTTTCAGAACTTGCTCTCTAAGCTATACTTCCCAAGTACACTTCTCTAGCAACGTTCACCAAACCCTTGTTCCCTAGCCAATATGTCCAGAAACTAATGATTACAAATAGAGCAATACAAATCAACAGAGTGAGTACAACTCAAAATCTATGAACTCTCAAGGATATATTACGTATATGATATATAAAGAGCTCGAGAGAATTTGTTTGGATATAACAAAGTAAAACTGAGTTGTGTGTGTTCTTCTTGTGCTTGGATCTCTAAAAAACGAATTGAGCACAAGAACATGTTTATAAAGCCTCACAACCAACGTTCAAAAATCAATCCAATCAATTACCAACGGCTAGAATCCAATTCTAATGTTCAATTGGTTAGAGAGATTTCTTCAGGAGAAAATAGAGCGAATAAAAACTCAACCCTTCTGTTTGTATGTATACAAAACGTGTATAGGAGATTTTGAAAGAGAGAATCTTTTAAAAACGACAAACTCCTATAATTTAGGAAAATAATATCAAAACAGATTTTGATAAAAGATTTGAGCTCTAAAATATAGTATGCACGTATTAAATCATAAAGAGTCCTCACAAATTGTCTATTAGAATATCTTGAAAGATCTCCATGATTTTTACACTTCTACTCAATCTTAATGCAATCTGGACAGCTAACTTTGGCTTGCTATTTTGATATTGAATATGTGAAGTTGGCTTGCCATACTGCTTCAGTCCAACACTAATGGCTTGCTGTTTAGATAAACTGACATACATATCAATAAGCTACTTTTCCCTGCAAAACCAAGTTAGTACAAATGATAATGGCATGCTATTTGATATGCACTGATATTTCATATCAGTAAGCCATTTTGCCCTTCAACAACAATTTAGTATAGAGCATATATAGCTTGCTGCTTTACATCTATAAACATAAACATCTGCCATTATTGAAAGACGTGTGTCCTAAATCCAATCATGGATGATGAGTTAGGAGATACTTTGTTCAATCTGATTCAAGTTTGTTTAATTTAATAAAATGGTAATATGTTTTATAACGGGCTTTATCTATTTAAAGTGTTTAAATTAGATGATCCATAGTTTAGAGTAAAGCTTTAATGGATTATGATGAGATCATTATAATGAGACCTTAAAGATGAGAACTCTAAACTTAAATAGTTCCTGGTCGTAGGATAATTAATTGGTAGTTAATTAATCCGCAAAGATCGGTACATACTATGCTTGCTTCACTATGAAGGATGTCTGTTCTCATAGGCATTTGTGTGGTGACACTATAGCTAGTATGTAGGTGCTTATTAGGAATAAGTTCACTGAACATGACTCGATCAGTTGAACAACTAATGGAGTTCACTCATGTGTCAGTAGTTGTTCATATAGTGATGGTTGTACAAGTGTCCTTTGACTTGAGATCATCATAGTCATCTTGTGTACACTGAACTATACTTTGGTTTAGCTCTTAGTCTCGAGGGACAATAATAAGTGCTCTTCTGGGTATAGGAATTTGTGCAAGAAGATAGTGAATGATCAATAAAGGATCTGCCCCTTCCAGTGAAGGAAGAGAATGTCCTATGTTATTCCATTTATGCTAGTTCAGGAACCTCTGGCCAGAGTGAATGAAATTAGAAAGAAGTTTCTAATTTGCATTAATCGGAACTAGACATAGTGAATAGGAAAGCATATGATTAAATTAGATAGGCTTGACACGAGATCCATGCCTTGTATTTAATCGGGATATTGTAGGGTAGAAGGAATTGATTGTACTGTAACTAGTCACTGACAGGTTCTTGGTATTCTAAGCAGTGAATTCATATTATCCGGATAGTCGCGATATGTTGAGAAGCATCACTCACGATGTAGAATAAATATAATTAATCAGTTAATTATATTTAATGAATTATTAGAATTCATATAAATAATAAATAAAAGTTTATTATTATTTATTTCTACTACCGGCTTAATATTGAACCTACAGGGTCACACCATAAAAGATTAATTTATTGATGAAGGTATTTTGAGAGAGCAAGTTATTTTCTAAATAGTTTAGAAAAGGAAATAATGATTAAAATAGTTTTAATTATTATTAAAGCATTTTATAAGATAAAGTGTGAGGTTAATATATATATAAAGATATATTAAAAAACCTTAGGAGAGCCTATAAATAGAATGAGATAGTTCATTCTAAATGACTAGAGTTTTTGTGAAAACCTAGTTGCCACCCTCTTCTTCTTCTTCATCTCTCTCTCTCTCTCAAAAGAAGAAAAACTCCATTTTTATAAAAGCTTAGTTTTATAAAAAAGCTTCATCGAAGGATTATTCTTGGTGGATACCGGTAGAGTGCTTCACACTCTGAGGAGCAACTGCTAGAATCCATTTTATAAAGCTTCGATTTTCAAGGTATGGTTACGATTCCCCTCGATCTAGATTTTATATGTTTTTCTATATGTGTGATACATGGTTTTTACAGAATAATTGTTATATCACGCTTCCGCTCATCCGTAAATTCCTTCAATGGCATCAGAGCTAGGTTTTGCATACAGTAAAACCTCTATAAATTAATACTCGATAAATTAATAATCTCGATAAAATTAATAATTTGTCCAGTCCCAACTTGGGACCAGTATAAAATTGGACCCCAATCGATAAAATAATAAGATAATAACTTTTTTGAAATCCCAAAGTATATATATTGGTCCCAACGAAACTATAAATTAATAATCATTAAAAGATTCCATACATATTCTAAGATTGTCTAGTAAAAAATGAATCTATAGTCACTTGTTTTTTGTTGAACTTCAAATCTATATTGACTTCATCTTTAAATCTCCTCACTGCACTTAAGAGTTGGGGCATTGTCTTCTCGTATTGCGTGGACATTTTATAGTGATCAAATTCTAACCATGTTTAATGTACTGTGTTGGTACCATGGACCAACTTTTTGGTACTATGAACTAACTTTTTACTTATTCAAAAACAATGAACTTGATAAATTCAATTAATTTGTGAATGTACATTCATAGAATGTGCCTTGGAACTTATTTTTGTAATTTATTTTTCATCTCTAACTAATATATATTGTAACTAGTACATTAGACTTGGAAATTTAAAGATCTTATGTAAATCCTCTTTAAATTAATAAATTATTAATTTATCGATATAATAATATCTCTCTAAATTAATAAAATATCCCGGTCCCAACATTATTAATTTATAGAGGTTTTACTGTATAGAGATTCATATAAAAAAATTTCAGATTTTTTTATACATGTATGGATTTATTATGATTTTTGCAAGTATATTTAGATTTAATTATGAATTAATTCAAAATATTATTTGCATGAGATTTTGATCATTGATCTGGGTTCTACAAGTGTTGTGGATGATCTAGGTATTTTTTTTTATAATTTTGTGATGTGTAGATTATTTGTTATGAATTTTTTAAAATCGTTTTAATTAAAATTCATAAAATAATTATACATGTTGAAATATATGAATTAAAATTTTTACAAGGACCCCATAGATGCTTGCTTATTTTTGCTTTTGTTTGATTTCAGAAATCATATTATTTTGATTTTTTATTAATTTATTAATTAATTGTTAATTAATTTATTAATATTAAAATAAAATAATAATAACAATAAAGGGCATTAATGGCTAGAGGAGTTTTTTTTTTCAGTGTTATAAATGCTAAGTTAGTGTTTTAATGCTAAAGGAGTTACAAGTATTAAATAAAATAGCATAGAATTGTTGTAACTTACTTATCATTAAATAAATTAAAAAAAAAAAAAAACGGGCTTGTGTTGGTCATAGCCTTCCAACATAATAGCAAGTAGAGTTCTTATATTGAGGCATTGTCGTTTCGTGCTACAGCCGAGGGCTTTGTTTTGAGATTAAGAGATGCTTGTCTATCACATGAGATGTGTATGATAAATTAGGTTTCAATTGTCGTTACGTGCTACAGCCGTGGGCTTTTGGAATTCTAATTTAATTATGCAAGATGTTGGGTTTGACTTGACTTAGAATATTGAGTGAGTCGTGCCACAGCCGAGACTCAATGATTCAAGAGGCTAAAAGATAATAAGGAATAACATAAGATGTAGTTGACAAGAGTTGTCTTCCTATGGAACATCACATTGCGTTTCGTGCCACAGCCGAGGTGATGTGATGGAAAATAGGATCCTTAATCTCACTAACATTATGAATGTTTAGTTATACATATAGAGGGTTGTATAACTTAATAAAATAGTGGGAGCCACCAATGAATAAAGACCCGATTTATATGGTGTTGTAAGAATAAAATTGAATATTTACTTAGTAGTTATGTGTATTCACTAATAGAATTATATATATACTATAATTTCTGCACTATCACACATCGTAGTAGAATAACACGTTGACTTATCCCGAATATGCTGATGAACTTTGAAACTTGAGAAATGTTCTCAAGAATGAAAAGTTAGACGAAATGTTTAACTCGTTAATACAAAGTGTCTTATTTGTGATGCACATGGAGATGTGTATGAGACCAAGTGCAAGAGGTCTAATAATGCAAATGTTGCAAAGTAAACCAAACTGATGTCTATGAGCTTGAGACTGTGCAAACAGTATGAGCACAAGGACATTCAGGGCTACCTTGTTGCTTCTATAAGAGTTGTAGAATGTAATAAATAAGACGATTCAATATAGGATATCGAATGAGCTATTCCATAATAGTTATGTTGAGGGTTGATCTATGAATAATCATAGACTCAAGACAATCAATTTGATTGATCGTCTAGGGTAGGTTGATTTTGTCATAGATGGAAGCTAAGTCGAGATATGATCTTGAATTAGCTTCCGAATACGAACTCGCAAATTTGTTGTGAACTCTTACATGAAAAGGTTGGATATCAGATTGTCTGAAATCTACTTCATGTTAAAGATTGTTGAGACGTATTTCCTTCTTAGAGAGCTTTGTTCTTCAGACTGGTAACGGTTCTGGAATCAAGTAGTGGGAGATGAACCATACCATCAAGAAGAAGTTTGTTAGTGAGTGATAACATAATTAGTCAAAGGCTAAGTTTGACTCCAAAAGCAAAAGAGTTTGTTGCCACCTATCAAAGGTGGGTTATTGGAAGATCAACTACAAGAGTTGTCTTGTAGAGTTGAAGAATTAGAGAAATTTAGTGGGACTGAAACTTCTCATTTTGAAATAGGGACTATGGAATAGAGGTAATGGAAATCCAAAGAATTATAGGCTTGTTTGCACGAGTGAGAAGAGTATTCGCTTGTTGCATGGTGATGGGTTACAAGAACCATATGATTATTGAATCACATTATGCATGCGAAACTCGTCTCACTCGAAAGACCACTATATCTCTATTTTCTTGAAATAGAGAGATAATGAGCAACAAAAGTGTTAAAATTAGTACACATAATTGTATGTGCACCAGTGACAACACATGCCAGAAAAGGATTCACACGCTTCATTAGAATTCACGGATATGATTCGGATTCAGATATATGTATTTGGTACAATACAAATTCGAATCTTTTGGAGTGTTTCAAAATGAATAATAATGAAATACAAAACAAAACAGCAAGTGTTGGGACTTTTTGATAAGATCAAAAAGATATACACTTGAGTGAGTGTTTTGAGGTTATCTCAAATCTTAAGTTTAAAGCTTCACGTTGGACAGATCCTGAGATTCTACAGGTAGATGGAATGTACGAAGGAGCGAACGAACTTTGTTAGACATCGTTCGGTTCATGTTAAGTTAAATTGATCTTCTAATATATGTTTAGAGTTGAATTTTTATAAATATCAGTATATCTGCTGAATATAGTATCTTCTTAATCTGTTCCTAAGTTGTCATATGAGATATGTAGTGCAAGGAACACAAGTCTTAAACTTGTTAAGATTTGGGATGTCTAGCTTATGTCAAAATGTTTAATTTGATAAGCTAGATGGTAGATCCAAAATGTAAGTTTGTGAGATATCCTAATGATAGTCAAGGATGTTGGTTGAATATTCTACTGAATATAGTGTGTATGACATACTGCCTACTTAGAGGAATTATTCATTCTAGAAGGGTTCAGTGGGAGGAAGGTTGAACTTAACTAAGTTCAAACACCACAAATTACAAAGGTTCTATAGGAAGAACATTTTCAGACAGGATAACTTTTTGTAGGCTAGCTTAAGTATAGGTCTTGATATTTTATCACCAACCTGAGAGGTTGACTGCCTTGTCATTAAGAATGACAATGAGTTGTCAATTATATGATAATGACCTTATGACCTATACTAAAGCTATGAGTTATGACTCGGAGAAATGGCATAGTACCATGAAATCCGATATAGATTCCATGTACATCAACCAAGTACGGACTATGGTTGAGGACCTAAAGGTGTCATAACCGGAAGGGTACAAGTGAGTCTATAAAAGGGAGATTGGAGTGATTGGCTGGGTAAAGACCTATAAGTCCTTGCTTATTGTGAAAGGATTCAATCAAAGCAAAGAGATTGACCTTGATGAAAAACAATTCACATGAAGTAGTGCTCAAGTCTATTCGGATTTTGTTTGCGTTTGCGGCTAGTAATACTATAATATCTAATAATGGTCGAACGGTCGACCCTCCTCGATAGGAAAATTGAAGAGATGTGTAGTTGACACAATTAGAGGGATTTATTTGTTAGATATAATTGCTGACGTTTGTTTATCAGTGTTTAAGCAACAGGTACTGATCCGAGTTTATCAGAAGCCAGTCAGAGTTTAATTAAACTCTGACAGGGTGAAGAGTTTAAAGGAAGCGGGTCAGAGTTTATTTAAAGTCTGACAAGGTGATAGTTGAATTAGCTGTCGGTGCTGAATTGAAGATTCTAGTAGCAATATATTCTGAAGATGGAAAGAAGCAGAATATATTGATACAGCTAAGGAAACGGAATAGAAGACTGAAGCAATCCTTAATTGATATGAATTGTATAGCTGATTTATAGGAATATCAATTAGATAAGGATTGTATGTAGCTATGTACTATATAAACACAGATAGGTTATCCCTAGAAGGGACACACGATTATTGATATATTATTCTTGTAACCTAGAAGCTCTTTGTGATTCATTAACATCATAAAGAGAGAAGCTGTTAATATAAATACAGTTTATTGATTCATAAACAGTGTTCTTAATTATCGTTATTCTCATACATACTTGATTATATTGTGTATTCGGCCTAACAATTGGTATCAGAGCCAAGGCTGTTTAATATATACAGTTTTACGATTCAAACACAGTATTAATCATGTCTGAAGAAAATCAAACTGCTCCTAAGGCTGAACAGGTTAAGCCCAATTTTGTGAGTCGATATGAAACAATCAGGGTTCCAATTCTCAGGCCAGTAGAGTATCCGATTTGGAAGGTTAAGATGACCATGTTTCTGGAGGCTACAGATCCAGAATACCTTGACAGAATTAATGATGGTCCTCATATGCCAACTAAATTGTCCCCTGTTGTTGATGGTCAAGAACAAAAGACTGTTCCAAAGGAAAAGAAAGATATGACTCCTGAGGATATCTCATCAATTGCAAAGGATGCAAAGGTTGGACATCTTCTCCACAGTGCTTTAGATAATGTTATGTCTAACAGGGTAATTGGCTGCAAAACTGCCAAAGAGATATGGGATGCTTTAGAAGTCAGATGCCAGGGAACAGGTGCTATTAAGAAGAACAGAAAAACAATACTCACACAGGAGTATGAGCACTTTGATTCAAGAACTAATGAAACCTTGACTGAGACTTATGACAGATTTTGCAAACTGTTGAACGATCTGTCTCTGGTAGATAAGGAATATGAACTTGAAGAGTCTAATCTCAAGTTTCTGTTATCTCTACCTGAAAAGTGGGATTTAAAGGCAACAACAATCAGAGATAATTATGATCTTGCTGATACAGATCTTGATGAGATCTATGGATTGTTAAAGACTCATGAACTTGAGATAGAACAAAGAAACAGGAGGTCCAGCAAGAAGACAAAATCTGTTGCTCTCAAAGTCGAGGAGAAGCCCATTAAGAAGGAATCATCAAGGAAGAAAGCCAAGGGAAAGGCTTTAGTCATAAAATCTGAGAGTGAGTCATCAAACTCTGATGATGATTCAAACTCTGATGAAGCTTCTGACTCTGATGATGATGAAGAACAGATGATGCAAATGGCTGCATTGATGGTGAAGACCTTCAAGAAGATGGGGTTCAAGAACTTCAAGAAGGGAAAGAGATTCTCAAGGAGAGATTCAAATTCTGAGAAGAAGAATTTCAGAAAGTCTGATGGAAGGGATACCAAGTCTGGAAAGAAGGATAAATCTGAAATCCAGTGCTACAAATGTAAGGAGATGGGTCACTATGCTCCAGAGTGCAAGAAAGGCAAATCTGAGAAAGCACTCATCTCTAAAGGCAAAGACTGGGCAGATACTTCAGACTCTGATGATGGAGAAAACTATGCTCTTATGGCAACTGTCAGAGATGAGACTGAATCTTCTGAAAATAAGGTACCCCTAACTACTTATGCTTATGATACTGATAATATATCTGAGTTAAGAGTATATCTGAAAAGTGTTCATGTTAGTTATAGGGATCAGACTTTAGAGAATGAGAGGATTAAATCTGAGAATCTTAGTCTTAAAGAAAGAAACAAGTTTCTTGAAAGAGAACTTGAGAATATGAAGCAGATTCAAAAAGAAAGAGATGATGCTGTTTATATTGAACAGGAAGTGCTTAAGTTAAATAAGCAGCTAGAATCTGAACTTGAAAAAGAAAGAAAAATAATTATGACTTGGACAAACTCTGGAAGAGACACTCATCAAGTGTTTCAAACAGATTCTGTAGGTTTAGGCTATTGTGAAAACGATGAACTTAGGTTTAAAGACAAAGTTAAGGTTAAACCACAACTTAAACCTGTGATATTTGTTCCAGAATCCACCAAGCTAAAATCTGTAGTTGTGAAAGAAGCTGTTATGGAGCCAGTTGAAGCTTGTGTTGAACAAGTAGATATTGAATCTAAAACAGAGAAGCTTGTTGAGATAGAAGCTGTTAAAGAACCAATTAGAATCTGTGAGAAGCAGGTTAATGTTGGTTTAATGACAGGAAAACAGTTTAAACATAAGCTCAAAGAGGTTAAGTCTGCCATGGAACCTAAAGGGTCCAAGAGAAATAGGAATGGAAAAGTAGGCATAAATAATAGAAATAATCATATGCCTAATGCTAGTGCCTCAAGAAAAACATGTTATAATTGTGGTAGTTCTAATCATCTTGCTAGATTTTGCACTAAGAACAAACATATTAATTCTTTACCTTCTACTTCAGAAGTAAAGAATGATTATGTTAGAGTAAGACCACAGACTTTATGCAAACATTGTGGGAGCACTTGGCATTCTATTTACACATGTAAGAGTTATCATGCAATTTATCATAACTATTATGAGCTAAAACCCAACTTGAAATGGGTTAGAGCAAACTCTGCTAGTGTAAAATCTGACAATGTTAGTTTAAACTCTGATAATGCTAATTCCGCTGCAAAAGCTAACACTGTTAAGAAAGACAAAGGATCCAAGCAAGTCTGGATCCTTAAAACTAACACTTAGTGTTGGTTTGTGATTGCAGGGCATAAAAGAGAGCACCCTTATCTTGGACAGCGGATGCTCATGACATATGACTGGAAATAAAGCCCTGCTATCAGACTTTGAGGAGAAGGCTGGCCCAAAAGTTTCCTATGGAGATGGCAACATAGGACACACTCTGGGATATGGCAATATTAATCTTGGAAGTGTCATCATCACAAATGTAGCTCTAGTCTCAGGACTCAAGCATAATCTGCTATCTGTGAGTCAAATCTGTGACAGAGGAAACCATGTAGATTTTCATACTGAACACTGTGAAGTAATCAGTAAATCTACTGGAAAAGTTGTTCTAGTTGGACACAGGCGCAACAACATTTATGAAGCAAGTTTGGTAACAAACTCTGATGGAAAAACAGTGTGTCTGACTGCAAGAATGTCAAATGAAGAGAGTTGGAATTGGCATAAGAAGCTCTCTCATCTCAATTTGAACAACATCAATGAGCTAATAAGAAAGGATCTTGTAAGGGGACTTCCAAAATCAATACTCAGTCTAGATGGTCTATGTGATTCTTGTCAAAAGGCTAAGCAAAGGAAGTCATCTTTCAAGAGCAAATCTGAATCTTCAGTAGTGGAACCTTATCATCTTCTACATGTTGATCTCTTTGGACCAGTGAATGTGATGTCTATGGGCAGAAAGAAATATGCTCTAGTAATTGTTGATGAATATACTAGATATACATGGGTGTATTTCTTATCAAAGAAGGATGAAACTGCTCAAACTCTGATGGATCATGTAAATCTACTGGACAAAGGATCACAGTACAAAGTCAAAATAATAAGGAGTGATAATGGAACTGAATTCAGAAACTCAATCATGGAAGCTTTCTGCAAGGAAAGAGGAGTCAAACAAGAATTTTCTGCACCTGGAACTCCACAGCAAAATGGTGTAGTTGAAAGAAAGAACAGAACTTTAATTGAAGCTGCCAGAACTATGCTTGATGAAGCAAAATTGCCAACTTATTTCTGGGCAGAAGCTGTTCAAACTGCTTGTTTTACTCAAAATGCAACTCTGATCAACAAGCATGGAAAAACACCATATGAGATGGTGAAAAACAAGAAGCCAAATTTGAAATATTTTCACATATTTGGATGCAAATGCTTTGTGTTGAAGACTCATCCTGAACAGTTGACCAAGTTCGAGTTAAAAGCTGATGAAGGAATCTTTGTTGGCTATCCATTGTCAACAAAAGCATTCAGAGTTTACAATCTGAGAACGAAGGTGATCATGGAATCCATACATGTGTCGTTTGATGACAAGAAAATAATTGGACTTGAAGACAAGGATGGATATGATCAACTACGTTTTGAAAATGAAGATCTATTCTCTGATGATATAAACTCTGATGAAGCAGGTTTGACAAACTCTGACGGAGCATACTCTGAACCTCTACTGGTAAATACTGAAGAAACTGAAAATTCTCAAATTGAACAAAATAGAGAACCAGTTGAGGGGGAGCGTGAAGAAGCTCAACAAGACACAGCAAGTGAGTCAGTTGAGGAAACTGATTCAAACTCTGACAGTTCAAACACTGAGCCATCCAACTCAGGGGGAGCCTCAGATACTGCAGAAAGTCAACATATGAATCAGGAGAGCATGGATCAAGGGGGAGGATTCAATAATGATGCAAGAAACCACTTACCAACAGCCAGAAAGTGGACACAGGCACACACACCTGATCTCATAATTGGAGATCCTGATGCTAGTGTGAGAACTAGAAGTGCAACAAATAATGAGTGTCTGTATCATGCTTTCTTGTCTCAAACAGAACCAAAGAAAGTGGAGGAAGCTCTTCAAGATGCTAATTGGATAACAGCAATGCAAGAAGAGTTAAATGAATTTGAAAGAAATGAAGTCTGGACACTTGTACCTAGACCAAAGAATAGATCAATTGTAGGTACAAAGTGGGTTTTCAGAAACAAGACTGACAGTGAAGGTGTGATTACAAGAAACAAGGCTAGACTTGTGGCAAAAGGTTATTCACAACAGGAAAGAATTGACTATGATGAAACCTTTGCTCCAGTTGCAAGATTGGAGGCCATAAGAATTTTTCTGGCCTATGCTACACACAAGAAGTTTAAAGTCTTTCAGATGGATGTAAAAAGTGCTTTTCTCAATGGGAAGCTTGAAGAAGAAGTGTTTGTTGAACAACCACCAGGATTTGTAGATTCCAAGCATCCAGATTATGTCTACAGGCTTGACAAGGCATTATATGGACTAAAGCAAGCACCAAGAGCATGGTATGAAACTCTTGCTCAATTTCTTTTAGAAAGTGGGTTCACAAGAGGTACAATTGATAAAACCTTGTTTTATTTCAATTCTGGTGATGATTTGCTTTTAGTTCAAATTTATGTAGATGATATTATTTTTGGATCTACTAATGACAAACTTTGTAAGAAGTTTGCAAAGCTTATGCAATCCAGGTATCAAATGAGCATGATGGGAGAGCTTAGTTACTTTCTAGGCTTACAAGTAAAGCAAACAGATGATGGTATTTTTATCAATCAAGCAAAATATACCAGAAATCTTCTCAAGAAATTTGGTATGCTTGATAGTTCATCTGCTACAACTCCCATGGCTACAGCAACAAAGCTAGACAAAGACACAGGAGCCTCAGTAGATATGAAAAACTATAGAGGAATGATAGGATCTTTACTGTATCTTACTGCAAGTAGACCTGATATCATGTATGCAACATGTCTTTGTGCAAGATTTCAAGCAGATCCCAGAGAGCCTCATCTAACAGCTGTAAAAAGGATTTTCAAATATCTCAAAGGAACCATAACCTTGGGTTTGTGGTATCCTAGAGAATCAGAGTTTAAGTTAATTGGTTACTCTGATGCAGATTTTGCAGGCTGTAAGATAGACAGAAAAAGTACAAGTGGAAGCTGTCAATTTTTAGGTGACAGATTAGTTTCTTGGTACAGCAAGAAACAGAAGTCAATTTCCACATCCACTGCTGAAGCAGAGTATATAGCAGCTGGTAGCTGTTGTGCACAGATTTTATGGATGAAGAATCAACTGCTGGATTATGGGTTAAGGTACTCTAAAATACCTATTTTCTGTGATAACCAAAGTGCTATTGCTATGACAGGTAATCCAGTACAACACTCCATGACCAAGCACATCAGCATAAGATATCATTTTATCAGAGAACATGTGGAAGAAGGGAACATTGAGCTTCATTTTGTGTCTACAGACCAACAACTTGCAGATATCTTCACCAAACCTTTGAGTGAAGCTACGTTTACAAGATTGGTAAATGAACTTGGAATGATCTCTGGTTCTGACTAGAGATACGGGTTAGACTCAAAATCTATCCATGTTTAATTGTTTAATGCTCATGATTCCTTGCATATATTAACTGTTATGAGTACCAGTGTCATAAACTCTGTCGGTTAAACTCTGATGCTAAACTCTGTGAGTCATAAAAAGTTGGTCATACTCTGAATGTTACAGTTTAAATGCTATACTCTGATTGTAATTTTGTCTGGAACATATGGACCAATGAAGAAATTTGTATGAAGCATAATTCTCAGTAAGTAATTGTGAATCCTTAAGAGTTGATAGATTCTGATCTCAAATATGTGCAGTAAGCTAACACAGCATGATACTGTCTCTATATTTATAGCATCTCTTAGTTTATTGATCCTATACACTGAGTCTGTATTAGCTGTTTGCATTTTCTCTCATAAGTTAATTATAATTACTGATGAAAAGTCTAAACTCTGATTATTCATTTCAAATAATTCACCCTTCAATCAAAAGATGCCAAACAGAGCACAAATTCCTTTGAGATCATGTTGTGCCTAGGAAGATCCAGGAACTTATTGTATGAAATAAGGGCTAAAATCTTTGATTTTTGGTGACTAGTGCCAACCACTGATTACTGGAAAAATTAAAAAAAAAAAAAATAATTAAAAAAAAAAATAATAAAAAAAAAAATATATATAAAGGGGGTGAAAAATAAAAGACATATCCAAATGAAAGGATATCAGTAATACAGAGTTTAGATAGAAAAATCAGTGTCTATGTTATAACATGAGAGTTTAGGCAACCAGTTTTTACTACTTTAGTTTGTGGATTTTATGCACTTTGAGATGATCTAAATACTGATTTCGGTAAACTCTGCTACTACACACACATATTTTCACAACTGTACAGATTGAGAAAAGAGTTTATTGACAAAGAAGGACAAATGGTAAACACTGATGTATTGTGTGAAATACGCCGAGGTTACTTTGTTTTAATCTCTGATGGTTAAAATAATCTCTTTGTTTCAGACATTTTATAATTTTGAGATTAGCCATTTGTTTTTCGGAAAAAGTATGATTGAACGGAGAAAAGAAAGAGTGTGTTTGATACATCCTGATAGTGATTCGTAATGCTGCTGAGTATGTTAGTTTATTGTTTAAAGTGATATCATTTCTTTCACTTTACAATTACTATGCAATATTGATAATACTGATATGTAAAGAAACAAATTTTTTTCGTTAATTGATTCAAATTTACATTCAGACAATTTCATACTCATGTTTAGCTAAACTTTCTGGTACATACTACTCACTATGGTTACAAAAGAGAAGATCTATTTAACCAGGACAAGTATTTGAATGCTACAACTGAAGCAGAAGAGCTAGAGCCAGAAGCTATTGTGCTCTATTACTTCTGATGATCGCTACCCAGTTGTTCAACTGATCATTATACCATCTGGGATTGCTTGACAACATCCTGAAGATGAATCATCATCATCATCTTCTTGGATTCTCTTTCTGCTTTGCAGCTTGCAGGATTCCAAGAAGATTGTCTCCTCAGTACCCATCAGGAAGCTCTGCTGGAAGAGCATCATACAAATCTCCATAGTATGATCGTCTGCCAGGATGGGCACATCATATGGACCGGGACGGATGATGTGCACATAAGGATTAGAGATCGGTCCTTCCGCTATTTCATCATCTGCTATAAGACCTTCATCATTCAGAAAAGACAGAACAAGAAACTCATCGATGATATAGTTTGCTTGTTGATGCCAGTTCATGTTCAAGAATGATTCTACATCCATGAATTCAAAGGTTCCTGCCATTTGGTGTATGGTAATTTTAAGATATGAAGCCTGTTGTTAAAATGCTTCGGTTTTTAAAGCATTCAACAAGGAAACTGAAAGGTTTTTACTTGAATCGAAGCGCTTGGGATAATAAGGTGCGGAGTTTCAAGACAGTCATTATTATTCTGACTGTTGAGCTCCTTTGTACTTTATTATTAAAATTGATAATTTTATTATTATTAATTTTTTTTCTTTTAAGCGGATATTTTGAGTGTTATATGTGATGCCAGGTGTCTCCACGTCTGCACGTGTATTGGAAGTTGTTAGATACAGCTGTCAGCGTATGCACGTTTGACATCTGTCCCACTAACATACTTTTAATCTTAACAGTTATTATTTAATACACTACATACACACGATTCAATCTTTTACGCATCTCATCTTTTCATAAGCTTTTACTCACACACAAACACTCAAACACTTACAAAGCCCAGTTCTTCTTGTTTTCAAATCTTACTAATGGCAACTACAGCGTTTATTGCTTCTGAATTAGAATTTGTTCCCAACAATTATTCTGCTCCTGTAGCAAATGAGAACGCACCGGAGGCGTTTCATTTGATTCAGAGGTTCTTGTTACACTCTGATATCGGTACTGCTCTAACCGCACCATCGAAGCTGTCTGCGACTCAAATTCGAACTTTTTGGCAGACAGGTACTTATGATAATGGAGGAGAGTCTGGATCGCCATCTATAATTTTTGAGTTTCAAGGAGATGAATTTGTTGTTACTCCTACTACTGTTCGTGATGCTTTGGGTCTTGAAGATTTCAATGCATTCACAATCTCTGTTGGAGACTCTGAGCTAGTCAGAATGATGAGCGAGATAGGCTACACTGGACCTTTGACAAAGATAGGTCAACTCAAAAGGCCATTTTTGCGCAAGGAGTGGAGCTTCTTTTTCGATTGCATTACTCGGGCTTTTGGAAAGAAGTGCACCAATTGGGATGCGATTCCCACGGATAGTCTACAGATCGGGTATTCTCTTCTCTATGGCAGTCAATTTGATGTTGCTAGATTAGTTTTAACTAATATTGGTGAGAAAATGCTAGAGAATAGAAATGTTGTTTATTTCTCTAGGTTTTGTCAATTGATATTCAATTTTTGCTGCCCAAATGTTGAGATAGTAGAGGATGATGTTATACTTTCGTTTAAACTGCACAAACGTATATTCTCTGACCTTATCAACAAGGACAACAAGAAAGGAGAAGTTGGTCCTTTAATGTTGCCTGCATCAGTGCAACAATTTCTTGACAACTTACAACAACAACAAGTCTCAACTGCTGAAGCTGGACCTTCTGTGTCTCAACCACAGAGGTCAAAGAGATCTAAAGTTCGAGCAGTTAAGTCTGGTTTGCAACAAACTGAAGCTGAGGTATCAAATGTTGATGCTGTGCCTCAGAGAAAAAGAATGAAGAAAAGACGAGCCCAAAGGGCAAAGTCTGTTGCTGCTGATTCTATTGCAGACTCAGAAACTGAAGCTGATGAAGAAACTCTTCATCGGAGAAAGAGAAGACTAGTTGCTGATCAACTTTTTGGTGATATCATTACAAATATGGACAAAGAACCTGAGGACACTGAAGCTCCTACATCAGAGACTGAGGAGATTGTGATTACAACTGTTCCTCCAAGTACTCCTACAATTGTTGTTGAGGAGGATATTCTAACTGCTGAGGATGCTGCAAATCCTGAAACTATTCTGATGGATTTTGCAACAGAAGCTCCTACATCAAAAGCTGATGATGTAGTTGAGGAAGCTGCTGCATACTCTGACAGCAGGATTGTCGATCATGAAGATACTGTACTGGAAGCTGATCAAGCTACTACTGAATTAGTAGAACCTATTGCTTCTCACACAGAAATCATTTCTCTTGATTTTGAGAAAGGTGAGGAAGTTGATCAGATCAGAGTTGATCCAGTTCCAGAAGCTGTTGCTGTACATGCTGATGCAACAGATAATGATCATGAGGATATTGTTTTCCTTGAAACTTTGCAACAATCAGTTGTTGAGATTGTTCAGAGAGAAGCAGAGGTTACTGCTCCAGCAAACTCTGATGTTCCTCAAACTGTAGCAGATCAAGTACCTGATGCAACTGCACAGTTAATTGATGAAATCACTGCTGAAAATGTGCTTGAAGATATTCACAAAGAGGATGGCAATGCTGAAGCTAGTCCTGCTCATTCAAACTCTGATATTCAAGTGGAAGTTTCTGATCTTCAAGCAAATTCTACTGAAGAGAGGGAAGTTCAAAGGGCTGCTTCTGAGCATTTTCAGAATATGTACTACAATACATGGACTAATGCAGATTGTGTCTTTCCAGCACAACGGGCTGCAGATTTTCTATCTGATTCTGTTAAGAAGATTACAAATCCTGATGTCCTTACGAGCTTACAGGCAACTGTTATTCAAGTCAAATCTCTCAATAATAGATTTGATGAGAATCAACAAATGCTTACAAAACTGAGGAATGAAGTAAGTCTGAGGGATCTTACTTTAAAGGCTGACAGAACTTCTTACTATGCCATGTTCAAGCAGCAAGCCAGGGATTCTGAAGAAATCAAGAAGAGGCTTGGGACAGTTGAGGACAACCAGAATGCTATGTCTGCTCAACTGACTTCCATTTCTACTGCGCTTGAATTGCTGACATCAGTACTACTTTCTGATGATGTCAAAAAGGGGGAGAGTATACCTAAAGACAAATGCAAAGATACTCAAACTCTGAGACGGAAGGATGATTCTACTGATGGGGGAAGCAGAGGAAATAAAAGAAGGATTTCTGCTCAAAGGCAAAGACGTGTAATAAACTCTGGTGGTCAATCTACTTCAAAACTCAACAAAAGTTTAGTTGTTTCAGCTAACCCATCTACTGATGAAGAGATTGCTGCTAGGATCTTTATTAAAGAGCATGGAAAGGAAGTTACTATTGAAGATATCCAGGCTGAAGAACAGATGCTTGCTGAGGAACACAAGAAAAATACTGAAGCTGGAATCTACAAGAAAAAGGAAATCAAGGCTCCTAGAAAGAAAGAAGTTGGTATTTCTATCAAAGAGAATACACAACAGAGTATACAATATACAAGGAGACCTGTGATTGGAAACTCTGATAAGGGTAAAGGTATAATGATTGTAGAGCCTTACCTAGAGAAGAAAGATAATTCAACCTCTGACATTGCTCAAGTTGAAACAAGATTAGCCAAATCAACCTCTGACGCTGCTCAAGTTGTACAGAAATCTACACAACTTCCAGGATTCAGCAAACCAAAAGTTCTTGAAGACTTAAAGCTTGAAGCTGTGAATTTTTCAGAAACCAGAACAGTATTGGGAAAAGAAGCCTTTGATAAATCTGGACTGGGTTCACACAGAGAGAGAAGAACTAATAACAGATCTCAAGACAAGTTTTCATTGGCAGAATTTGGAGTTGGAATTACTCAAGAAGGCCTTGACAAACTAGAATCTGTACAGATGATTTTTCACAAAGGAATCAAAAAGGAATTCTTGTTATATTTTATGGCTGATGGCAGAGTGTATAGATTTGGTGAATTTGATATCCAGTTAAAACTTTGGGAAGAGCTAGAGTATGTTCTATATCTACTTGAAGTAAAGAATAGAAGTACTTATGATGCTGCTCGAGTTTTGAAGGAAAGGATGATGAAATCCAAAGTTTTGAGTGGAGCTGGAGTATCAAGTGCATACATTCCGAAATACAGAGATGCACATGGAAAGTTGGTAGAAATGAAAAGGAATAGTGCTAGGTTCAGAACTACACTAAATAAAAAGGTTCTTGAGTTCAATCTAGAGTCTGATAAACCTTTTTATATCAGACTTGGCAATGAAATGAACAAAAACAGCATATATTCTTTGAGAGCTGCCATTTATCAAATTGGTGAAGATGAACCAGAAATGAAGGAGCTGAAAAAGATTATGATTGCTGAACTAGAAAGAGCTGAAAAGAAATTGCTATCAGACTATATCAGGACAGTGCCTGATATTCAAGAAATCAAGTAAAGTCTGACTGTAAGTTTTTATGTTTTCTATTCTAAGTCAAATTTAAACTCTGTTTTAAATTAAACTCTGTTATATGTTAAATACTGCATTTGTTAAATGTTTTTGACATCATCAATTATATGTTTAACTTGTACATTTTATTATGAACAAGTTGGGGGAGATTGTTAGATATAATTGCTGACGTTTGTTTATCAGTGTTTAAGCAACAGGTACTGATCCGAGTTTATCAGAAGCCAGTCAGAGTTTAATTAAACTCTGACAGGGTGAAGAGTTTAAATGAAGCCGGTCAGAGTTTATTTAAAGTCTGACAAGGTGATAGTTGAATTAGCTGTCGGTGCTGAATTGAAGATTCTAGAAGCAATATATTCTGAAGATGGAAAGAAGCAGAATATATTGATACAGCTAAGGAAACGGAATAGAAGACTGAAGCAATCCTTAATTGATATGAATTGTATAGCTGATTTATAGGAATATCAATTAGATAAGGATTGTATGTAGCTGTGTACTATATAAACACAGATAGGTTATCCCTAGAAGGGACACGCGATTATTGATATATTATTCTTGTAACCTAGAAGCTCTTTGTGATTCATTAACATCATAAAGAGAGAAGCTGTTAATATAAATACAGTTTATTGATTCATAAACAGTGTTATTAATTATCGTTATTCTCATACATACTTGATTATATTGTGTATTCGGCCTAACATTATTGCTATGAGTAGCAAATCTATGGTCTAATAGCCACGACAATCCATTTATGAATTGAAGCAAGCTTCTCAATGATCGAACATCTGTTTTGATGAGACAATCAAATAGTTTGATTTTATCAAAGACAACGATGGATCATGGATCTACAAGAAGGTTAGTGGGAGCGTGATGACATTCCTAATAATGTATGTGACATACTTATGATAAGGAATGATGTATCGACGCTAAAATTAGTCAAAGTGTGGTTATCTAACATATTCTCTATAAAGGACTTGGGAATGGCTTCCTATGTATAGGAATGATAATTTATAGGATAAACCAAGTGTTGGGCTAAACCCAAAGTGTGTACATCATTTATATGCTAAGATGTTTAGCATAAATAACTCCAAGAAGTTACTTGAATTGTCAAGTCACGGAGTTACTTTCTCCAAGATAGTGTCTTTCTACGACATCTGAGGAGAAATGACGTATGATTAAGATTTATTATGCTTCGGCAAATGTATCTATCAAAATACCGGATGTACTATACAAGACTTGATGATCGCTAACTCACTAGGCGAGATAAGCGAGCACTAGTCTAGTCCTTGAGAAGCGCAATAGTAAGCTGGAAGAACGTCCTTAAATACTTCCGAAGAATTAAGGACATCTTTCTTGATTATGGTGGGTCCAAAATGAAAATCGAGTGTTATAAACACTATGATTTTCTTAGGACAAATGTGATAGAAAATCTATGTCAAAATAAGTGTTAATTCTGAATGGATGAGCGGTTTGTTGGAAGAATTCCAAGAAGCTTAAGATAACTGATTCCGTAGTGGAAGCACTATATGTATATAGCTATAAGTGAAGCTGCAAAGGAGGTTCTTTGGATAGCGAAACCTGTTTTCGCTGATTAGACATGGTTCCTAGAATAAGATTTATATTGTTGTATCGGTACAACATATGGTAGTAGCGCAGGCTATGGAACCTAGGTTTAATCAGGGATTCAAGATCCAAGTTGCGGCACTTTCATATGATATATGAGATCGTTGAAAGTAGAGATGTTTAAGTCAATATTGACTTGACACCCATAACAACATAGTAAAGACCATTTACTAAACCGTTATTTGAAAATCGCTTTGTTCTCTATTAGGAGAAGTTGTGTATGAGATACCAAGGTGATTGGTTTTAGTACAAGTGGGAGATTGAAAGACGTGTGTCCTAAATCCAATCATGGATGATGAGTTAGGAGATACTTTGTTCAATCTGATTCAAGTTTGTTTAATTTAATAAAATGGTAATATGTTTTATAACGGGCTTTATCTATTTAAAGTGTTTAAATTAGATGATCCATAGTTTAGAGTAAAGCTTTAATGGATTATGATGAGATCATTATAATGAGACCTTAAAGATGAGAACTCTAAACTTAAATAGTTCCTGGTCGTAGGATAATTAATTGGTAGTTAATTAATCCGCAAAGATCGGTACATACTATGCTTGCTTCACTATGAAGGATGTATGTTCTCATAGGCATTTGTGTGGTGACACTATAGCTAGTATGTAGGTGCTTATTAGGAATAAGTTCACTGAACATGACTCGATCAGTTGAACAACTAATGGAGTTCACTCATGTGTCAGTAGTTGTTCATATAGTGATGGTTGTACAAGTGTCCTTTGACTTGAGATCATCATAGTCATCTTGTGTACACTGAACTATACTTTGGTTTAGCTCTTAGTCTCGAGGGACAATAATTAGTGCTCTTCTGGGTAGAGGAATTTGTGCAAGAAGATAGTGAATGATCAATAAAGGATCTGCCCCTTCCAGTGAAGGAAGAGAATGTCCTATGTTATTCCATTTATGCTAGTTCAGGAACCTCTGGCCAGAGTGAATGAAATTAGAAAGAAGTTTCTAATTTGCATTAATCGGAACTAGACATAGTGAATAGGAAAGCATATGATTAAATTAGATAGGCTTGACACGAGATCCATGCCTTGTATTTAATCGGGATATTGTAGGGTAGAAGGAATTGATTGTACTGTAACTAGTCACTGACAGGTTCTTGGTATTCTAAGCAGTGAATTCATATTATCCGGATAGTCGCGATATGTTGAGAAGCATCACTCATGATGTAGAATAAATATAATTAATCAGTTAATTATATTTAATGAATTATTAGAATTCATATAAATAATAAATAAAAGTTTATTATTATTTATTTCTACTACCGGCTTAATATTGAACCTACAGGGTCACACCATAAAAGATTAATTTATTGATGAAGGTATTTTGAGAGAGCAAGTTATTTTCTAAATAGTTTAGAAAAGGAAATAATGATTAAAATAGTTTTAATTATTATTAAAGCATTTTATAAGATAAAGTGTGGGGTTAATATATATATAAAGATATATTAAAAAACCCTAGGAGAGCCCTATAAATAGAATGAGATAGTTCATTCTAAATGACTAGAGTTTTTGTGAAAACCTAGTTGCCACCCTCTTCTTCTTCTTCATCTCTCTCTCTCTCAAAAGAAGAAAAACTCCATTTTTATAAAAGCTTAGTTTTATAAAAAAGCTTCATCGAAGGATTATTCTTGGTGGATACCGGTAGAGTGCTTCACACTCTGAGGAGCAACTGCTAGAATCCATTTTATAAAGCTTCGATTTTCAAGGTATGGTTACGATTCCCCTCGATCTAGATTTTATATGTTTTTCTATATGTGTGATACATGGTTTTTACAGAATAATTGTTATATCACGCTTCTGCTCATCCGTAAATTCCTTCAATTATGTGATCATCAAAATTCATAGAGTTTCAATGGATACGGTGGAAAATGTAGGACTAGGTATGATGGTGCGCCATGGTGAAGGAGATATTCTCATGTCTGTAGGAAATCCCATCTTTGGTGTCATGCCGCATTCAAGCAGAGGCAGGGGCTGTTCTATTTGGCCTTGAATAAGCCACGATGCGGGATTACGACCACTGGAAGTAAAAACTGATTGTTTAAATCTTAATGAATTACTCCATTCTAGAATTTGGATGAAGACTGCTACACAAATAGTTGTTAATAATATCTTCAACATAGCCAGCCATGAAACTTAATTTTTGCATTTCTAGGTTTGTTTGAAGAAATTGTAATATGGTATCTCATAAAATGGTCAAGTCAGCCATTTTCTTTAGTGAAACTTTGATTTAGATGTATCTCATAAATTGTAATATGGTATCTCATAAATTGTAATATGGTATCTCATAATTGTAATAAGAATTCTATTGAATAAAGTATCTTTTCTTGTCAAAAAAAATTTAACAATTTTATCTTAGATTGCAAATATATAAACCAAATCATATTGTATCTGCATGATTTTATATGTGTACAAGTAAATTCATTATAAATTTTGTCTTATTAATTGATTTTAATATTATTAGTTTCTTGTTATTTGAGTACTTTTGGATAAAACTAAAATAGTTTTGATTGTGAGTTTTTTCAGAGATTTTTTGTGAGAAGGGGATGTTTGTGATTATTTTGGTATATTATTTGTCAATGACTGTGATGAAAGGTACAAAGGATGAGGATGATATTAGCCATCATAATCATTGTATGTAGGTTGCCAATGAACTTAAGTTCTGATCCGATCTAATATGGTATAAGTCTTACTAAATGGATTTGTATCTTATAAAATTGAAATCGATATGATAATAATCCGACTTTCAAAAAATTTGATTCATTAAGACACAAATATGGGTTTTTCCATATTTGATCAAATCAAAACCTGATCTGACTTGATAAAATTATATACATAATTTTTATATATTTTTGTATTTATAATAAATTTAACTATGCACAATCAAATTAGTTAAATTTGATAGGTTTTACTGTTTTATTAATTTAAGGCCTCGTTGGCATTGTTGTTGCACACAACAAAAACAGTTTCTTTCTGAAATACATGTGAAAAACTGTTTGGTAGTCAAAAGCAGTTTTTCAGAAAAGTGCTTTTGGCTAAAAAAACAGATTTTAGAGAAAGCAGACCCCACATGCTATTGAAAAAAGTTATTTTTCAGCTTTTGCGGGAAACACTAAACATGTACTGGTTTCAACATCAAACCTCCCAAAAAAAGTAATTTTTTATATTACACCTCAAAACATGCACATATCAAAATTATTACCAAACATGTATCTGATTTTCGAACATCACTTATTTTTACAACACTTTTTTCAAGAGAATAACAATTTTTAACATCAATCCCAAACAAAGCCGAAGTTGTTTCATCGTTTTTCATGGACACTATTATTTCATTATATTTCAAATAATTATTTAATTAGTTTCAAAGCGTAAATCAGGTGGTTTCGCCAACAAATAAGTCATCCATGACGATTTTCCATTCCCCCTAGCCTCTCTTCACGTGTTAATGTGAGCACTTTTTCACACAATTAACGAATTTCTCTAATTTTAGTTATGAAAATTTAAAATGTTTATAATTTTCAAGGATAATCTCTAACGATTCTTCATTTTTTTTGAAAATCGCTATTTCATATTATCTGTGTTACACGTTATTTTTAAAAAAAAAACACACACACAAATATATATATATATAGACACACACACACACTATATGTAATTTGAATATAAAATTTATCACTAAATTCTAAAATATATTATATTATGGCAAATTTTTATTGTAATATATTTTTTGGATTCATCTTAGCGTATTTTTAAACTATGTGCTAAATTAATCTTACTTATTTAGAAAACGCCTGACCTGATAATCAAAAACCCTAATGTAATAGATATGGATTATGTCGCAAAAAATTCTAGAAAGATCCAAATTCGATTTAATAAGTTCAGATGGATATGGAAATAGATTTAGTAATATCTGATTCAAACCCAATCCATTAACAAGTCCAATCATATGTGCTCCCTACAAATTTGATCTCAAATAAGGAAGAGGGAATCAAAATATATAATTGTGCTCAAATTCAGAGGGAAAGTAATACATTTAAGATTTATTGATGGTTCAAATATTATAATTTCACGGTTATTGATAAATATCCGTTCTATTCTAATTTTATCCTATATTTAAGTTATTTTTTATTTAATAAATTTAGATGTTTTATTATTGGTATCAATGAGTTTTAATAAAAGAGAACTGAAGCTTATTAAATAGCGAAGTTGAAAATTAATTTGATCAAAATTCGAATTTATTGGACACCTCGCGCTGTCTTCACTCGCATGAAATTCTAGAAATCCAATTCATACTATTCAAAAGCCACGTAGAACTTACAAAAAGGGTTTTAATTCAGAATGACTTTGAATTCAAAATTCATCCGAGTCAGGTTAGAACCAGAGTCAAGGAGTTAACTACAAATTTCAATTTTAACCAAAAAATCTTTAGGTATTTGCATTGATTCATTAAAAATATATTTTTCACTGAGATATTATAACTTTTTTCGAACCTAATCTAAATAGAAATTACGAGAGAGATAGACGCATAATACAGAGTGATAAAGAAGAAGTTAGATGGACCGAAATTCATGGAATTGAATCCGTTTTATATCTGAGTTAGTTAATCCGATAATGATCCAAAAATAAATTTAATTAGATTCAAAAATTATTCGAATAGAAATTTAACTGAAAATAATCTGAAATATTAGATACGATTGTAATCTAAAACGGATCATAACCAAATAATAAATTATCTGAACAGTATATAATCCGAAATACAATATCCTATGTAAATCTGAATCTACATATCTTAATTCCTGCTAGTGAAGGAATTCCAATTTTTACCTCTTTAACCTTATATATTTCCCTATTTTTTATATCTAAAGGTTGATATGGTAATTTCCCATACATAAATGGGTTGTTGGACTATCCAACTTGATCCATTTACCCAGAAATACTACTAAATACCCATATATAATTACCCATGGATTATCCAACTTGACCCATCTATCTATCCAAAACTATAACCCATCACCCATATCTAATTGCCCATTGAATTCAAATTCAAGTTGTCCGATGATTAGTTAATCTACAGCTATCCTATGTAACAACCTTCCATGATAAACTATTTCCCTTAACAGTGCCAAAAACTTTCAGAATTTTTGAATTTTCTCATCCAACAATATCTCTGTAATGTTTTTGTTTTTGATAGTCATATCAAAGTATGATTCATATACTATCTGATCATAATCTGTTAATTTATGTTTAATCTATAATTACAAGAGTATAGAGAAAGTAATAATGGATGAGAAAGCCAACAACCATTCATCATCGAAGAAACAAGGTATCCCACAAGTTTTTTTTATTTTAAATGAGAATGTTGTTATAATCATATTACTGTTTACAGATTCTTTCTTGATCGTTTTTTAATTTGTAATTAAGTCAAAAACGTGAAGCTAAGCCATTACAGCTATCTCCACCTGCAATAAAACATGGTAATTTACATATCTATTGCAACATATGACTTTCGTTTCATGTTTATATACGTAGATTGCATATATATATGGATATGATTAGATGTTATAGTGATGGCTATATGGCATATATACGGCAAACGTATGTGTATATGGCTTATCAGAACGTTATTTTTGTTAGTTAACAAACGGAGGATGAATCCGATAGAAAAATTTACCATGCAATCCACTTCAGACAGCTCAACAAATGATATATCTTCCGTCAATAGTAAGTTTCTTTTCAACTTATAGCTTCTGTTATATTACGATTTATCAAGCTCAATTATGTTTTATTTGCTAATAATGTGTTATTTGCTATTTAGGCCATTCGCGACGACCATTGATGTCAATGGATCCAAACATTCCAATTCATAAAACCTTCTCTGTCGTGGAACGTAATAAAGGATCTCTAATTCAGGAAAAAGAGAATGTGTGGTCTTATAAAGGTCTATTCAATTTAAACACATTCCATTTTATCAATATGAAATCAAAATGATTCTCTATCGCATTTTGACATTATAATTTTTTGCTTCATGATACAAAGGAAATCGATTTCAGCCTCCAGAAAATCATCAAAATAGTATTTAGAGGTCCAATATATCACCTCATACACCCATAGGAAATAACATCAGTCACAGTAGCAAAAATATCGATTCCATATACCGAAATATCAACCAATCAGGTGCTTCATTATTTTGTTTCTTATTTAAGACAACAAATTATTAATGGTTTAACTTATATAGTATTATACAGGTGTAACACAACTTCATTCGTCTATCGATAGGAATATTAATGCATTGAAGCCTCATTTTGCTGCTACCAGTATTACAGGTTTCATTATGCACTTTTTTCAGCTCACTATCTTATATTATTTAATACACATCTCTGCGTACTGATTCAATGTCATAACACAGCACAATCGAACATCAGTCTTAAAAGAGGCTCTTATACATCCCCTTTAGGAAGGATAATTTAGTTGTAACTCATTTTCAATATTCACATCCTTATCTTCATTTATTCACATTTTGTGCAGATCAAGAAAGACCTGGCCATTCCATATCAAACAATAGTACACCTTTGCAACCACGGACACTTTCTTTTCAATTGCCAGCATCGACCATAACAAGTTCTATCATTTCAAGTATGTGCAACACTTTTATTACACCAGATAACAAATGACAATTTTATGTGATTCTAACATGCAAATGAAAACTAATTTGTTATTTGGAATATTTTTTTGCAGAGAATATTAAAATTACAACCGCCACAACTTCGAATTCAACACTGTTGCAAAAAAGTCCACTTTCTTTTCAGATGCCGTCATCAACCATAAGAACTTCTGTTAATTCAAGAATATTCATCCTTTTAAATAGTCCTAATATTACGCTTTGTGTTTTAAAACAATAATAACATGTTCTTTTTGTGTTTATCTATGTCTTTTATTCGCAGAGCATGGCACACCAACAACCTCCATCACCCAAAATGTCACACCGTTACAACAAATACCTGTTTCTTTTCTAATGTCGGTTTCGAATATAAAGACTAATTTCAATACAAGTATGTTCATGGTTATAAACTGCTGAATGTAGATTTATAGCTTAGAAATTTAATGATCTTGATGTGTAATTTTTTATAGAATGACACTTTTGATTGTGATATGTCTCAAACTTGGTGTTTCTATTGAGAATGACATAAACTTTTTTTAATGAATTTTTGTGTTTTTATAACCAGAGCATGACATCCCTAGAGTTTCAAAAGAACAAAATGCCACACAGAAACCAGGACCTTTTCAATTGCCAGGATCGAATATAACACCAACTGAAAATAAAAGTATGTTCATGATATTTTATTGATACAAATTTTAACCTTAATTTTGTGTATATATCCTTACTACTAAATACCTTAATATTTATCTGGAATCTAATTTATTTGTCGTTGATCCAGGTTCATCAAGGAGACCTTTCAATATTGATCCAAATACACATTCTCGCAATTTAATTGAATTTTTTGATGATGCATCTGAAAAAGATGAGATGGACTGTATGTTTGCATTATCTGTACTATGTTAAGAATTTTCTAATTTTATATTATTTTATGATGTGATAAAACATTGTATTACAGCAATACCATCCGAATATGGAAGTGACAATGAAGATGAGTTTTATGAGCTACAACTACATGGTAAATCTTACATTACTCCATTCAAAGTTAATAATTTACATTTTCCTATATTCCTCTATTTCATGCAGCTTATAATGTACATGTTTTGAACTTTGTCCTCTATTATATTCCTTTGTATCTAAATAAAACTAATGTTTACAGGAGACCCGTAGGAAGGATATATGGATTTGGGAGGACCTGATAAAGTTTGTCCTTATTTTAAATCAATAAATTGGAATAATGAGAGGAACAATAAATCCAACAAGAACTCAACTCCTACTTTTTCCATTTGTTGTCGTAATGGCCAAGTACAATTACCTCCTGAAAAGCCACCTCCTCCATTCTTAGCAAATTTATTGTCTGGAGGTCGTACAACAGAAAAATACAAGAAGAAAATCAAGATCTATAATTCTTTGTATGCATTTACATCACTTGGAGGTAAGATTAACAATAGTATAAACATGGGAAGAGCTCCATATACTTTCAAATTAGGTGGTCAAAATTATCATTTGATTGGAATTATTTGTCCAGTTGACGGTGAAACTCCAAAATATTGTCAATTGTATGTGTATGATACAGAAAATGAAATAGAAAATAGGAAAAATGCTGTTCCTAGTAGTGATACCACTGATCCCACCATTGTCCAAGGTTTATTGTTGATGCTTGATGACAATAATCGACTGGTCCATAGTTTTCGTATGGCAAGGGATAGGTTTAAAAACAATGAGCTTGAGGAAGTTGAGCTGGAAATGGTTTCATGTAGAGCAGCCAATGGACGGTCTAATACAGTTGGACCATCTAATGAAGTAGGTGCACTAATTGTTGGTGATCTTGAAGATTCATGTGGAACAAGAGATATTGTAGTACAGACCAAAGCGAAACAACTTCAAAGGATATTTGAAACTAATGCAAACTTTATGCCTCTTCAATACCCTCTACTTTTCCTCACGGTGAGGAGGGATATCACACAAAGATTCCATTGATGGGAAAACACGGCGGTCCACCAACAAAATTAATAGAGGACGGAGAGGATGGTGAGGAATCAAAACAAAGATGTTATGTTTCAATGCGTGAATATTATGCTTACAAGCTTATGGTTAGACTTACTGAAGGTATTATGTTTTATTTTTGTCCATTTTAGTTTAATTATTATTCTTACATGTGTTGGCCATTGGTTTATCAATTTGGCTATTTATAAAGTATTAAATTTCTGAAATCGGTTAGTGTTTAGCACACAAAACCTCAATTTATCTTCTCTCATTTATAAAATACTAAGTTCATATTGCTGCCTAATTTTGAACTATTTACATTTTTTATTATGCCATTATGGAAAATTCACGTCTAACCCCTCATTTAAGTGGACGTCTATGGCAACAATATGTTGTAGATGCATTCACGGTAGTTGAACAATATCGTCTTGATTGGCTTAAGAGAAATCAAAAAATAATCCGAGCTGATCTCTATAATTCTATCCGTGATTCATTAAGGAAAGGTGATACAAATCCAACAACTCAAGGCAAAAATGTTATTTTACCAGCTACTTTCACTGGCTCGCTGAGATACATGAATCAATATTTTAAGGACTCCCTTGCTATATGTAGAAGTATTGGTCATCCATCTTTCTTTCTCACGATGACTTGCAACACAAAATGGCCTGAAATTCAAAGAATGCTTGAACACATGCCCGGTGTCAGTGTCTCTGATGCTCCAGACGTGGTTGTGAGAGTATTTAAAATGAAATTAGACCAATTGGTTGATCTAATAAAGAATAAAAATTATTTTGGCCGTTGTATTGGAGGTACGTTATCTTTTCTTTTTTCAATGTTGTATATTAGTGTTTTGGCATAAATAATTACTTATTTGTCTTCTCCATATTAACAGTGATGTACGTTATAGAGTTTCAAAAGCGAGGACTACCACACGCTCATATGTTGATATGGTTACATCCAGATGATCGTCCTAATTCTATAGAACAAATTGATGATTTAGTCTCTGCTGAAATCCCACATAAAGAGACCGATCCCATTGGGTACAACGATGTTAAAAACTGCATGATGCACGGACCATGTGGGAAGGATTTTTCATATTCTCCGTGTATGTCCAATGGCAAGTGTGGGCGTCATTTCCCAAAGAGGTTCATTAGTACACTATTTTAATTATATATTGTTTCCATTATAATTACCCATCAAAATATAAAAGTTTAAATACAATATAATTTCCTCTTCTCATACAATCTACGCATACATGTAATAATTAATCATCTATCATTCAGGTACAATGGGCATACCTTTTTTTATGATTGTGGTTTTCCTGTTTATCGGAGAAGAAAAATGAACAAAACTATTGTCAAGAATCGTCAAGAGTTGGACAATAAATTTGTTGTACCTTACAATAGAGATTTGTTAATTCTTTTCCAGTGCCATATCAACTTGGAAGTCTACAAAAACTCAAGGTCTCTCAAATATTTATTCAAATATTGCTTTAAGGGTCATGATAATGCTACTATGCTCATACGGCGGAAAAAAGGATTCCAGATACAAAATGATAAGGCTAAGTCAGTTGATGAAGTCAAACATTTCCTTGATGGACGTTACGTATGTGCTTCGGAAGCGGCTTGGAGATTATTAGGATTTGACATCCACTATAGGTATCCTTCTGTGGAAAGATTACCTGTTCATGTTGAAGGAGGTAAATCTGTTACTTTCCATGCAGGTGATAATATGGAACAGGTTGCGACCAAATCATCAAATCGAAAAAGTAAGCTAGAAGCATGGTTTAAAGCAAACAAAGATTTCCCAGCAGCACGAGAATACACCTACCAGGAATTTCCAAGAGCATTTACCTGGCATCCTGGACCATGTATCTGGAAACCAAGGCAAAAAGGCATTGTTATTGACAGACTGACAGAGGTACATGCATCTCAAGGAGATTGTTTTTATTTGAGAATGTTGTTATTGCGCAAAAAAGGTGCAACTTCCTTCAAGGATCTGAGGACTGTTGACCGTCGTCTTTATGGTACATATAAAGAGGCATGTGAGGTACTTGGCCTCCTTAAAAATGACAATCAATGGCATACTGCTTTAAGAGAAAATGCTCAGACTGCAATGCCGCAACAGTTGCGTTCTATGTTTGTCCATATTTTAACAAATTGTCCAGTGGCAGATCCGGGAAACTTATGGAGTCAAAATTGGCAACCCATGTCCGAAGATATATTATATTTCAAAAGAAAACTATCTGGTAACCTGGACCTCATTCTTTCTGACGTCGACTTGGAGAATTATACTCTGGCAGGTATATTTACAAATTTGTATTTTCCAAATACTGTCAATATTTAATAATACATGCAGACATGCATCCTATAAATTTAATAATCATGATTTTTCTTGATACATTCAGAGATTGAAAAACTTTTAAATGGTGTTGGCAAAAATTTGAAAGATATTCCAAATATGCCTTATCCTGAAGAATCTTATCTACATAATGCGAAAAACCGTTTGATAGAAGAAGAAACTGGATATGACAGAACCCTCATGAAGAAAGAACATGACAACTGTTTCTCCATGTTGAATTCTGAACAGTTGGAGGTATATAATTCTGTCATGCAATCTATTAATGAAGGCCAAGGTGGATTGTTTTTTGTATACGGCAGCGGTGGTTGTGGAAAGACCTTTTTGTGGAAGACTCTTTGTTGTCGTTTGCGTAGCGAAGGTAAAATAACACTTCCAGTTGCTTCATCCGGTATTGCCGCGGTTTTGTTACCTGGCGGTAGAACGACCCACTCTCGATTTCATATTCCTTTAAAATTAGATCGATATTCAGTAGCCGACATCAAACATGGTTCTGATATTGCTGAATTGATAAAGAATACAAGTTTGGTCATTTGGGATGAGGCTCCAATGCAGCATCGCTACGCTTTTGAATCTATAGATCGTGCTTTCAGAGATATAATGTCATCAGTTCAACCAACAAGAAAAAAATTTCCACTTGGCGGAATCACAGTTGTATTTAGTGGTGATTTTCTTCAGATATTGCCTGTGATTCCTAAAGCTACAAGAAGTGAGGTGGTTAATGCTTCATTAAATCAGTCACGCCTTTGGCCACATTGCAAGGTTTTTCTGCTCCGTACAAATATGCGTTTAGGTCGTGGAAAGACTAATGAGGAAAACCAAAAAAAATGCTAATTTTAGTAAGTGGGTGCTTGACGTTGGAGATGGAAAAGTGGAAAATATACATCCGGATAATATATTTTCCGATCCAGAAATTGTTATACCAAAAGATTTCAAGATTGATAACTTTAAAAATTCAGTTAGAGACATTGTTAATGTCACTTATCCGGATTTTGTTTCAAGATTTAAATCAGAGACATATTTGAGGGATAGAGCCATACTCACACCAACAAATGCTTTAGTGGATGATGTCAATTGTCACGTCCTTGATCTTATTCCAGGTACTACTCATACTTATCTAAGTCAAGATTCAATCGACGATTCTTTTGGTGATTTGAACAGTGATTATGAAACATCATTTCCAATTGAATATTTGAATTCAATAAACATGCCATCTATTCCAAAGCATGAACTAAAGTTAAAAGTTGGTGCAGTAGTTATGTTGATGCGAAACCTAAACCAAATTATAGGTTTGTGCAATGGTACTAGAATGGTACTCACAAAATGCTTGAAGATCAGTGTTGAGTGTAAGATATTGACTGGATCACATGCTGGAGCAAAGCATCTTATATCAAGAATTGAAATGGAGCCAACTGATACTCATTTTCCATTTGTATTCAAAAGAATTCAATTCCCTCTCCAGATTTGTTTTGCAATGACAATTACAAGAGTCAGGGTCAGTCTTTGGATAAAGTTGGTTTGTATCTTCCACGACCTGTATTTTCTCATGGACAGTTGTATGTAGCTGTATCTCGAGTCACTTCTCCCGATGGATTACACATATTGATTGAGGGAGATAATGGGAAATCCTGTCGGTTTACTGCTAATGTTGTATTTGATGAAGTATTTTACAATCTTCCTGTAGTTGACAAATAATAGTAGTACATTTAATTGATTGCAAAAATATTGGTTTGAACATACTTTAAATTAAACAATCATTTTTCATTAATTATATATGTTTTTTTTACCTGTACTGAATTTTTTATTATTGCTTTTTACTAAATACATTCTGGTATTTTATACATTCTGGTATTTTATGTATAGTAATGAAACCAATCTTTATTTTTAACATATAAACATTTTTTCAAATATAATCATATTTTAATTTCGATATTTAAAACGTATCAATATTCATGATATCACTATATGGATCTTCAAAATATCTTAACAAATAAATAAATAAATTTTTTATATCTTATATAGAAATACCACAACTATACGTAATCTTTTAAACTAATCAATATTATTATGGAATCAATTTGTATAAACTGATTATATCTTTAGAATCATCATAATAATGCGTATTCACTTAAAAACCAATCAACATAAATAGATATTTATTTTATCATGATTTAATAGTGCATCAATTGGAAGCTCAAAAATTATAATAAAAAAAATTTGGTTGTATAAATTCAAAATTTTGTAAATGTTAAAGAGTACCAATCAATATTGGTCTTGATATCATGCATATCTGTTAAAAGAATCAGTTACAAATATTCCTTATCAACATTCCAATCAGCACAACAACATTGTGTATAAATATTAGTCATCTCAATAGTAGAGGCATTATATCATCTGCAAAACAACATGGGTTAGTTCCGATTTATTTACTCTTTAATTTACTCTTCTAATCTTCTAATATCATCTTCTTCATTAGTTATAAATAGTAATTATAAATAGTAATAGATGATTTGTCTGTTAGTTTCTTAAAGCAAATTTTTACACATTATCATAAACATTCATGTTCATATTCATTGTATTGTATTGTAATCATTATACATTGTACTTATTATACTTTTTATTAGGATTTAGCAATTTATATATATATCAAGAACATCATTCCATCATTATTTAACCAGGTACGTATTTTCTGGAATGTTTCCCTTCAGATACGAACGTCCATCAACATCTTAAAATACTGAATGAAACCACTGACAATTGGACTATAAAGGTGAGGATTACTAGGATGTGGTTGACAATAAATGGTAATGGAGGTGATATTGTTCGATATAATCTTATTCTCTTGGACTGTGAGGTATGTTTCGTTCCTTTTCTTATTGATTTAAATACATCTTTCAAATGTCATACAATAAAATATCCTACCTATGTTTTTAATATTTTACAGAATACCCAAATGCACGCAATTGTTAGTCCCGAAATCTGGCAACTATTCCCCAATGAAATCGAAGAAGGAAGCTTATGCAATATCACTAATCTACACGTTGGTCCAGCCTTTGGCCAATACAGGCCTGTAACACATACGCAAAAGATGATGTCCTTTATGATTACAACTATAGTTAATGTTTTACCAGAAGACTTTGTCATTCCGATGCACAAATTTGAATTAGTGGAAATTCAAGATCTCCATGAACATGCTGCAGATTCTATAGGAGATGAGAAAGCACAATATTCTAAAGGTTAACTTATAATTTAAACACACTTCTATTTAGAATTACGCGACAATCAGTTTTATTCATATATTTTATTTGAATGAAGAAAGGAAAATATATAATGTCATAGATAAATGAGAAAAACAAACGATTATCCACATATACTTTAAAACTATTTTTGAGTATACGCAGTAAAACGACTTAGAACATTTAGTCAGTCGAACCACGGATCTCTAAACTTGGTTTTTCTTTTATTTTATTTTTGCTTCAGTATCTATGATTTTTCTTTTATTTTATTTTTGCTTCAGTTTCTACTTTAGATAATTGAAGTATCCACAGGTGAGTTGGACCATTTTATGAACAATTTCGCTATATGCATAACATGAAGAATAAGCCCAAAAATATCAGCACAGGCCAGATCATACCCTTTCCTGGCTGTAAGTTCCCCACTGAGTATACGATTTACAGTTTTGTTTAAGTTGTTCTTAACAGTTTCAGTTTTACATCAAAATCAAACATTCATTCAAAGTGAAGTGATTTTTTGTGCATTCAAATGTTAACAATACCCAAATCAATCAGTGTACATAAGAACTACATTAACAGGACCCAAATCAATCAGTGTACATATAGATGCTTAATCAAACAATACTATATCAATATCATCCATCAGTATACAAGTTTAATTAAACCAAAGAAAAGTACCTCCATTGTTGAAGAACACGCAGACACAAGAATCTCTGTAAATCAACTGATCCGTGAAAAGGTTGTTGATCGACACAGTCTCTACAACTCTGATTTGTGTTTTTTTTATCTATATTGACTCCTTACTTTTCTAAACTTATACATACTCGAGTCTAACTGTATCAGTTTTATAATAAATATTGTAATAAGTTGTTTTGAGTCACACTAATTTCAAGAATTGTCAATCATTTTTTTTATCTTAGTTAATTATTTAAAAAGTCAACTTGAAGATTTTTAGTACATTTATTGATTCCTTTTTTTTTTTTTTTCTAAACTCATGTATACTCCAGGTTTAACATTATCAGTTTTGTAATAAATAAATATCTTAAGTGGAAAACGTGTCTATATTTTTATGCATATTTTATGCCAAATTTGAAAAAACATATAAATTACCTTATTATTGACTTTTTATTCCAAATATATATTCAAATTATGCAATAAAATTTTGCAATAAAATTAACAATAATTTTTTATTATTAACCAGCACCGTGTGCGTAGCACGGGCAATATTACTAGTTAAAAGAAGTGGTGAATTGAATTTTATTCTAGTTATAATTTTTATGGGTTATAGTTCATACAATCATACATTAACACATTTTTTATTTAATAAATTAACCCATTACTAAAATAAATTTATATTTAGAACAAATTTACATGAAAAATAATATATTTATTTAATCAATTTTTTTGAATAAGAACATTATTTTATATTACAAGTATTATATTTAACAAAAAGATATTTTTTAAACTTTCAGAAATTTAACAAATAATCCGAACCAAATTTAATTTGACCGGTAATCAAAATTGGATCCAATCCTAAACCAATTTGATTTATCCGGCAAAACCCAAAAGCCCTCGGGAGAAAACATAAAATTTGAACAGAACATTCCTTTAGAGCTGTAAAGCCACAGAAATGTCGGAGGTGGTGAATAACAAGCAGATAGTATTGAAAGATTACATTGGCGCTGGTTTTCCCAAAGAAAGTGATTTAATTACTCGAGTTTCCAAAATAAATTTAAGTGTAGCAGAGGGTTCGAATGGGGTGGTTGTTAAGAATCTTTATTTATCGTGTGATCCTTATATGCGTATGCGTATGACCAAAACTCAAGGCAGCTATTTTGAATCCTTCACTCCTCATCAGGTAATCCAAAATTTCTACATATGCACTGTCATTTTAGGATATAGGAGTATACAGTTGTCTGCGTAACCACATTTTATTTAGATACAAAATGTGATCAACAGACATTATTTCGAGTTTAGAGTCACTGGAATTTCGGATTTCGGGTCGTATTTTAATTGTAATTGGGTTAGTTTTGTTTCCATAAATAATTTATTGAAATACGATAAAATTTGTATATTAGTGTAATTTTAAAGGAATCAAAATTTGGTTAACGAATTATATCGGGATATATTTAGATTGATTGAGTTACGATTTTTCCTAAGCTACTGTTGATTGTTGATTAGATGATAGGTATGTTTAAAATGGAAATAATGTACTTTAGTTATTGGAATTAGAAATGGTCACATGTAGTATTAGTGATAGGTGTTTATGATGCTTAATGAGTAATGATGCAGGTACATTTGAACTTATAAAGCTTTTGTTTGGTAATGATTTGCAGCCTATTACGGGATTGGGGGTGGCTAGAGTTTTGGATTCTAAGAATCAGAAGTTCAAGAAAGGTGACTTGGTTTGGGGAATGACTGGATGGGAAGAGTACAGCCACATTACAAACGCAGATGGTCTCTTCAAGATTGAGCACTCAGATGTGCCACTTTCTTACTATACAGGGTTGCTAGGTCAGTCCTTCATTTACTGCATTGGTAATGTTATGAAGCCTTGCTTTGAATCGTCACCGTCTTAGAAAAGATTACATTTTTTAGTTTCTCTTTTGTAGTAATTTTTTGATGTTGTCTCATAGTCAGTTTTTATGTAGGCAAATGTTTATTTCCCACTTTTTAAATTTTGTGTGTTATTGAAAGACAACTTTGGAAGTTGAGTTGGAACCTGTTGAACCACGCTGATAGGATGCAATATTTTGCAAGAATGTTGTGCAGCCTATCAATTATTTTAAAATTTGTACAACACAAAGCTACTAACATATACAGACAAGACATCTTACAATATATTAGAACAACGGTTCATCTCTACTCTTCAGTAATAGGGAGATTCTTCTGAATACAATTTATGGGAGAAACAAAGATGAGCAGCAATGTTCTGTTGGTTGTCAGGATGTTTGCAATATATATCAGATCAAAGAAATTTGAAACTTGGGCACAAATGTAAATTCAGAGTATTTGTGACGTGTAGCAAGGAATTAAAATTACGGGTTTCTGTGAAATTAATTGTAACATATAGGAACAATGTTAATTGTAATGTATCAAAAGTTTTAATGATATTGATTAATAAATTATTAAGAATGTTCTAGGTTATGGTAGTAACATAGAAGTTGGAATCACAAGGCTTGTGCGTTAGCTGCCCTTAAGACGAAGTGTGTGTCATGCAATTTGACCAAGGAGATCAATGACAATGAACAATAGCCAAAAAGAAAGTTTTTTAGTATCCGCGCTTGCGCTTTATCCTTGAGTAGGATGGAGAGATTTATGATGATTGCAGATTTATGGTCGCACAAGATATGCATAAAATTTTCGATGTGCTAATTTTTTTAATATCTGGGCTTTTTTAGGATGGATTAGTCGTTTTTAATATCAAAGGCCAGCTTTCTCGAAAAATACTCGGCCCTTTTAATCCCGTGGACTCGATCAAGATTCTTTTATATAAAATTTTTATCTTCGGAATTTATTAATAATAATGAATTTTTTTTGGGCATTTTAAACAATTGGGTTTTATCCAGGTTTTTAGAAAATCTGAGCTTTATATCCGGGCCTTTTGCAATTTGGGCCAGTTGGTCTAGGCTTATCGGGCCAAGATTTTATCAGAGTTGTTTCCTGCTGTATCAGCGGGGTTTTTCGAATTCAGGTTCTTTGTGCATCTCTAGGTCGCACCATGTTAGACAAAATTTCTAATGTGCATCTCTAGGTCGCACCATACTAGACAAAAATAGCCTATCTACCCCTAGCACTAGAATAACCTCTTTACTCTTAGCAATAGAGTGGAGGCAAGGTCCCCGTACACCTTACTCTCCACAAGACCGTGTTCTACAAGCGCAATAAATTAGGTTTATATGGATTGTTTTGTTATATACAAATACACTACAGAAAACAGTCATTTCAAGTACCTGGTCTACAGTATTGATTACTATTAATTTTTACTAAAAGTATGTCTTATCTAAATCAGCCATGAAAGCCAAAAATGTGCTCTTCTCTAGATTAAAATAAAGTTTGCTTTATCTATATATATGATTCCATAGACAATGCCTAATAGTTTTGCTTAATTTATTATCATGTTATAGGCATGCCCGGTATGACTGCTTATTCTGGTTTCTATGAGGTGTGTGCTCCAAAGAAAGCAGAGTATGTTTACATTTCAGCAGCATCTGGTGCTGTTGGTCAACTTGTTGGGCAGTTTGCAAAGCTGTTGGGCTGCTATGTTGTTGGAAGTGCTGGAAGCAAAGAAAAGGTTGGTGCCTACGTTTTGTCATGATATCCCGAGCAAACTTAGTAAACTTATCATTAATGCCTACACAGCAACACCACATCATAGATAAGTGGAGTACCTGTTGTATGTTACACTTCCCCATTAATTCTGATCATACGACATTTAGAATTATGTTTAAGCAGGTATTTAGATCACATCCACTTGCATCTCACATTAACTAACTTTGATGCTTTCTGCTGCTTTTTTCTTTTCTTAAGGTTAACCTGTTGAAGAACAAATTTGGCTTCGACGAGGCTTTTAACTACAAGGAAGAGGAAGATCTGGTTGCAGCACTGAAAAGGTGAGATTCTCTTTAGACCTTCATTACCAAAGAGTCATCGTAAGAATATGAAGCTTAAAAACAATGAAAACTTTCCCAGCCCTGGATAACTAGAATCATATTCGAAGAACAATTTTTTTATCAATGTGAAGTATGATGTCAGGTAAGGAGGTAAAGCATATAGTACCTTGATTCATTGCAAAAGTCGCAATACCATTTTGTCAAAATCGACTCTTAAGAAGCTTGAACCTGAATACTAGTTGATTACCTTCACCTGTCTTTCTTGAGTTGTCTCTTCAGAAGCTTGAACTTGAATACTAGTTAATTACTTTCACCTGTCTTTCTTGAGTTGTCATAAATCATAATCATTATATTGTTGCCATTGCTTCAATATGTTGCTTTTTTATCAGGTACTTCCCCGACGGCATTGACATATACTTTGAGAATGTCGGAGGAAAGATGCTCGATGCAGTTCTTGTTAACATGAGACCCCATGGACGTGTTGCTGTGTGTGGGATGATTTCACAGTACAACCTTGAAAAGCCTGAAGGCGTACACAATTTGACATCCATTATTGCTAAGCGACTTCGTATACAAGGGTTTCTTGTGTCTGAATACTATCATCTCTATCCCAAGTTTCTGGAGATGGTTCTGCCATATATAAAGGAAGGGAAAATAAATTATGTGGAAGACACAGCTGAAGGCCTTGAAAGTGCTCCAGCAGCTCTGATTGGGCTCTTCTCTGGTCGTAACATTGGAAAGCAAGTGGTAGTTGTTGCCCGTGAATGATTCACTATATCAACGAATCATAGAACAAGCATCGTTTCTACTGATTTCATTTACTACAAAGATGATGATTAACATAAAGATTGCTTAGTTCTTGAACAAGCAATGCTAGAAGACAGTAACATAGCGGCTGAAGTTTATGCAATTATTGTATTTTGCGAAAACTATTTCATGTTCTATTGCAAGTAAAATTAAGAAAGAGGACTTGAATGCAGAAGGCTGTATTTGTTTAAGGTGGTTATTTTTTGTATACTTTCAAGATATATAGTCCAGCAGTTGTTTACCAGATCTTATTGTGATAGCAGATTTTAATTAAAATTCAAGTCATTGTTTCTAATCTGTTACCATGACTTATAGAAATTATGCTTACTACGGCTTGGCTACTCCGCTGATGTAATAAACCACACCTAGGATTTTTCTAAATTTTTATGGTATCAATTTCTCACACATGTTAATATTTAAATAATTTTTCATATAAAAATTAATTTTCACATTTCAGGTTTGAAATTATACAATGGAAATCGACTATTGCACTTCCCAAGTTTCAGAAGGCCAATAGACAACGTTTGCATACAAAACCTAAACTAATGCATTTTAGAAAACAAGGTAAAACCCTAGGAACTGAGAACATATATGGTGAAAATTTAATATGGGGCGGATGAGAAAGAAGGGCAGAATAGCAGATGAAGATCGAATCAGTAAGTTGCCAGATGATCTTATTCATCGAATTATGTCCTTGATGGATGTTGGACAGACAGTTCAAACCTGCGTTCTCTCGAAAAGATGGAAGCGTGTATGGACTACTCTCCCTTATGTTAGAATTAATGGCTGCTCGAATCATAAAAAGCAGTCGTTCGATTCCATGTTTCTCGCCATGGTCTTTGCTCGTCGAAACCGTAGACGTCGGTTAATCACATTGGAGCTGTGTCCTCGTAAGATTCTCCTGGATATACGCGATATGAAAAAGTACGTCAAGTATGCCATTTCACATAAGGTTGAACGAATAAAGTTCAAGACACCTCGTTGTTGCTCATTGTCTCTATTCAAATCTGAATCACTAAAGGAACTCAAGCTTCAAATGAAGTTTGAATATTCTAGAATGACCAAATCAGTTTGTTGGAAATTACCCAACTTAACGACTCTACATTTGAAGACAAATCATAATACAATCCGCAAGTTCCCGGGATCATTTTTAATGTGCTTGCCTGCTTTGACAACCCTAGGACTTGATCATCTTGAGTTGCCCGGATCTTTGTGTTTGCCATCTTTGACAAAGCTCCGCCTGAAATCTTCTACTTTGCCCGCACAAGTTTGGGATTTTCCAGCTTTACTAACTCTGGAACTCCTTAATGTGGCTTTTCCTGAGAATGTAAGTGACTATTTCCTTGCACTTAGCAGTCTACGGAATCTCACCATAGATTTTCAGCTACAGTCTATAGGATGTTTTGTTATATCTAGTTATGAATTGGTGACATTGACTATCAAGGTCTCAAAATATAATAATGACCTAAGTGAGGGGAAAATTGTGGTGTTGGCACCGAATCTCCTCAATTTCAATGCTATTGGTTTCTTTCGGGTAAGATTTGAAGGTTCTGAGTTGGAAAATGTGTACATTAGATATTGGAATTCCACCAAGTACAGGGCACAGGCGTTGAAAGATCGTCTGAACCTGTTAAAAGTTATGTTCTCACAACTGGGAAACACCAAGACTCTCACTCTCGACTCGGTGACCCTTAAGGTAAACTTAATTAACACCATTTTTGTACTAAGCATGTTTGCAGTTCATAAAAGTTGAGCTTAACTATCCATTACATGTTAACTTCCAACCCTGAATTTACATATTCATAACTATTATTTTCTTAACTGTATTCTTCATTGTTCCTCCTCGAAGAAGTCCTTCAGGTAGAGGGCTGTTGAGCTCATGGAATAAATATATCTTCGTAATATCTTAATTAATCTTCGTTTTGACTTCCTATAGGCATTATCTAAAATCTCCAACGTTCTTGTACGTTTGCCTTGTCCATTCTATAACCTGAAATATTTGAAGCTACCCTATGGATGTGACGAATCAATCATATCTAGTTCTGTAAGACAATACATACTCAGCGCCTCTCCACGTGCTACCATTGTCAAAACATTTTCACAGGTATTTACTCCACAATACTTCTGCATTATCACATGTCATGCTTTTTCCGTAAATTATGATTTACGTAGGGAATATATTGTAAACCTATGCATAGTCCCTTCAAGTTACTGGTTCTTTCTTGACTAAAATGGTGACTCTCTGAACCACAACTGTTAATTTTTGTGTTTAAAGAAAAAATGTGGTATGGTATTTCACAATTTCTCTCAGGACGATGTGTTTCTTTCCGTTGACACCAGCTGTTTCCTTTTATCTCAGAATGTGGTGCTAGAAGAACGCTTGGCAACTCCAATAACGGAGGTAAAAACATGTGATGATACTTTTGACATGAGGGCGACGGAAGAGAATGTGGTGGAAAATTCCGAAGTTCATGCTAAGAAGGTAAAAGAGGTTCAAGCTCTGGTCTCCGGGGAAAGCAATGATGGAGCGAGCACTTCCTCGGAGAAAAGTTGTTTTTTGTTATGGCAGGGTCATGAGGTAAACACTGAGTATGCAGACTTGCTTAATCTCATCATGAAAAGGTATCCTGAAACATTTAAGCATAGCATCATCAAAAACCATAAAATCTGGTCAGTGAAGCTGAATATGTTGTGCTCCTCCGTTGATGCCTTTACCAAAACATCTATGTCTGAGGTCAACAGTGAGATGCTCACGGAGTACAGGGGTCTTTTTAATGTCTTGAAGAAATCTGGATTCAATATGGATTGGCTTATGAGCCATCTGAACTATATTGAAAATCTGTGTGAACTTTATGCAAGTGACCCTCGCATTGATAATGCTAAAATGAAGTTACAAGATTTGCACACACTTTACGCTACAAAGATGACTGCTTCAGAAAGCTTCTGGACCGAGGGTATTAGCCTTGCTGCTATTGCGCGCAACATTGGAGATGGTTTACTATAATAAGCATTTTGAAGCAATAGCTCATGATAATTGATGCGAAATAGGAGAATCTTTAAATCGACATCCCAAGAGATTTGTTTTTTTTGTTATTCAGCGTGAGACTATATTCTTGACTGTTGCAACTTGCGATGATCTTCAATATTAGTATATTGAAGCAAAAAACCAAGTTTACAGGGTTAAACTTACAAAACAGAAAAGTGATGAAGTTTGATTGCACGGTGAGGCAAATACAAGGAGAATTTTACTACCGAATCCGATGAGAATATATGACTTGATGAGAAGCACCTATAACATAGTTATGCTATTACACCCTGATTAATTAAATCAAGGAGGAAAACTCCTCTGATCTTTATTCATATATATCCTCCTATGCTCTGCTCAAGTCTAAATACTTAGGCCGCAAAAAGACTATAATCGTACATCAGTGGCACTATAATTCTCTCAAAGTTTAACTAAGAAGGGGGGAACAGAAAACTGAAATCAATGGGTAGTGCATTATAATCAAAATTTTGAAGATCCGCATCCTGAACCGCACCAGTGTCAGAAGACGTACTAGGAAGTTGCACATCATTGTTTTGAAGATAGAAATCGTTCACAAGGTCATCCAATCCATCGTCATCGTCATCGAATTTGGGGTCCTTCATCGCAAGCAATTCATTCAGTTCGTCGTCATCATTAAAATTCAAGTTGTTATTCATCAAAAGATCCTGCATAAATCCAACACCCTCTGTAATATTCAGATTCGTATTCTCTGAATACTCATCCGATAATCCAGAATCATTCGAATTCACAGTATTATTCGCATTCACCATAGCTGAACAGGAACTAGTTTTAAGCACCTTGAGATCATCAGCTCTAGATTCTAATTTAGTCCTCAACTTTTCCATTGAACTTATAAAGTCCTCCAGCTCTTCAACCTCTAAGTGTTCAAAAGGCTGTTCCCACCAAAATAAACCATCTCTCTCCATATTAACAATAGCGTCTTTTTCTCGCTTCACAGCTACTGATTTTTTCTTCTCAGCTTCCAGCTCCTCCATAATTTCCGAATACTGCTCCTTCAACATCTCAATCTCATGCATGCACACTTGGCTTTCAGACTTGTTCTCAGCTGCTAACTCTGATGAACAACTATTTTCACCAACATATTTATCGACAACGGATTCGACACTCGGATGCCCGAATGCATAAACACGTCCACCGTAAGATTCACAAACAATGGCACACTCGGCACCGGTTAGAGCACAAAGTTCACTGGCCTTTCTGAAAACACCGACACGACGCTTGGAAAAAGTGACTTGGCGTTGACCAAGGTCATCTAGTTTTTTGATTACTCTTCTTTTTTCTGTCCTTATACCACCGCCCTGCTTGGTCTTGATCAAGTTGTTCATGGTGGGATTTATCAAGTCGAAAACAACCTTACGGAGGATTTGACTTAGATTAGATAGAAGATTGGATGTAGGTAAATCCGTTTGGGCATGTATTATATATATATAGCACATTATCTATTGTTAATTAAAGGAAACATGTGTGAGGAAGCTTCCTGGAAGGAGGCCAAATTGCAGGTTATGTTAATTTAACAAATTTAATTTGATTTTTGATTTTAGGCTCCAAAACCATGTAATAGATTTTTATTTTCCCAATAGATAATTAAAGTTTTAATAAAGTCAACTTCAATTCAGATTTTGGTTTAAATTTAAAAGCATTATTTCTTTTTTTGACCATTCGATTGATTATATCCTTTTTATTAATTTTTACTTTTTTAACAATTTGGGAGAAGGAAAAATATATTAATATTTATTTTATTTTTATTATTGTTATTATTATTTTTTTTCGCATATATAAAAAAAGAGGGGAATTAACCTGTCATGGTTAGAAATTCTTTTTGAATTTTGTAGAATTTTCAGAAGTATGTATTGGGGGAGTTATATGAGTATAAATTAAATTTTAATGGTAAAATCAGTTAAGTATTCATCAGTTATCTTTATCTTTTTTTAACTTTATATAAAATATAATCTTCAAACAGTCTAAACTTTGCAATCATATTTATTTATTTTTCTAGAACATTTCTAATTTAAATTTTAAATATTAAAAAATTTAATTTTCTTTTAAAACTTCTAATTTGTAGAAACGTTATTACTTAAGAAAGACAAGTCTTATAAAAATTGTAAATCTAATCAAATTTTATAACTTATAAAAGACAAGCTTTTAAAAAATTTATAAATCTGATCAAAATCTATAAAACTCTTGATTTGTGAAAAATGGAAATACATAAAGACAAATTCTACAAAAATTATAATGATAAATTCTACAAAAATTATAAAATTAATCAAAATTTTGTAATATATCTATACTATTAAATTAAATCCTTATATATAATAAGCGGGACATCTTATCCAAAACTCTGGTCTGATCCTCAGTATTGCCAAAACAATCTCAACCATTGGATATAATATCTTTAAAAATAGACGATAAAAATGATATCATATAAAAATAGAAATTATTATCTAAAAAGGATATAAATCAAAAGTGGAAGTATTAGTATTACACTTGGATTAGAAATAATTATAACGTAATAAAGAAACCAGTTATACTAATATTCAATTCATATTACATATCAAAATAATAAGGCTCGTTAGATTTTTAAATAGATAGATGAGAATCGTTGGATCGAATATGAAAAGTGTTTTGGTTGTTAGTTGAATTATATTAAAAATACTAAAAAATATATCTTCACTATTTGAACATGAAAATTTCCTAAATCAAATAAAATTCTCAACGTAAAAATTTTCCACTTTCTTCTATCTTCAGTTTTGGTATAGTTTTAATTGTAAAAAAATTGTTAAACCATCACTAAATTAGAGATTATTTTGTGTGATCGTAAAATAGAAAGATGAAAACCGTTGGATGTGAAACTCCTTTGGTTTTGATGATCACACTTAGCAAGCTGATTGCTTGTTTAAATGATATAAACAACATGTTATTATGTATTATACTAACTTTGTTTTGCAGGATTAAGCTTACTGATATGTGCATCAGTATGAATAAACAACATGCCATATATATTTGGACTATGTCAGTTTTGGCAAGCTGATTTTGTCCAGAGGTTACTGCTGAATAAGAGCTGATTAAAATTTAAATAATAAAATATTTAAAAATAACATATGCAAAAGAAAGTTTTGTTGGTAATTCGGCCGGTCGTTCTTTAATTTGTTAATTTAGTAATTAATATATTTATGAAAAAAATGTAACAATGCTCATTAAAACACATCTATAAGAACCTATTCAATATAATTAGACCAGTTAACTGGCCTATTTATTTTATAATATATTTTAGTACGTCTTTAAACCTGTTATTTAAGCCGGTCTATGTTTTATTTATTTCAAATTCAATTGACTTGGGTTGGTTTTGCGGACCTATATATTTTAATACATCTTTAAAACCTATCTATTTGAATCGGCCTCTTTATTCTAAAACCTATTAACTTGGATTACTTGACAAACGTATTTATTTTATAAACATATTCGAATGATTTCAGTTATTCATTTTAATTTTTAACAAGTCTAGTTATTGTAATTACATATGCTAATGAAAATAATATCTCTAACCCTACGTATCTTTTTAACAAATCTAATTAATAATAAAATATTAAATATTATATATATAAATGATTAAATAATAATTATTAAAAATAACTATGCATTACACGGGTTTTAAACTAGTGTATATATATATGATATTGAATTTGTTTTTTGCGTTTCAGGTTTCGATTGAATTTGAATCGAGTTTTGGATTTCGAATCGGAATGCCTAATATCCAAATCTAAACTCTTTTGGGTTTAAAAAATGAATCCAAATCTAAAAAATTGGGTTCCGTAAAATTCAATCAGGTCGAAATGAATCGGGTATTCATTGTATCGGGTTTTTGTGCCATGCTTAGTCGGTATCCTGTTTTGCTTTGCATACAGAGAGACTGCTCAGAAGTCAAATCGATATGCGTGGTCTATACTTTGAGATGCATGGTAGAACTGACGACAATCTGTGTTCTAACTTCTAATGTTATGTTTTACTTATTATAATGAGTGTTATGCCATATTTTGGCATAGTCCAAATTTCTCCGTTTAATAATTATTAATTCAGATTAATAATTAATTGCTTTATCACTAAGTAATATCCTCTCTCTGAAACAAGGAAATAATCAATCTCAATCAATGAATAACGGAAAATATCTCCAAACGATATTATTCGAATCATGGAAAGAAATGCGGAGATGCCGCGAGATTGTAGGAAAACGTGTGAAGACCGAACTATTTATGGGAATGAGATGTGGATGGATAAAATCGGACTATTTATGGGAACGTGAGGTGGATTGATAATCCTTGAACTATTTATGGGAACATTGGATGGATAAACTTTGACTATTTATGGGCTTGGACTGAATTGGCTTATCTAATGACTTGTTTTCCAAGAACTACGTGAGGCTTGATCCCTATATAAAAGGGTACGTAGGCACCTTGTATGATACGACAATTGACACTCGGGAAAGAAGAAGAGAAAGAACCCATTCTCTATTCAATTTCTGAGGAGTCATCATACGAGCTCAGCCCCCAAACATCCAAAAATCCCAAATCCCCCTATTTTCATAATTCGTTATTCCAACAACCTCCGATTTGGGTTGTTACGAAATTCCTCCAACAACAATTGGCGCTAGAAGGAGGGGCATTATTTTTTGATTGTGGAGGACAATCAAATCATCTACATCATGCACAAGGGGGTTTTATCGGATCTGGAGCGACTTTAATGGAGGAGCAGAACGATGGAGGCGGTGATTCATGATTCTTTTCAAAATTAAGATAAGTTTTCTTATGCTTTTGTCCGTATACATAAGTTATCTTATAAAATTCGTTGTAAATTTAGTACATGTCATATTTTGATGATTTTTTATGATCTGGAAAGCTTTTGTGATTTCCTACAACTTTCGTTTTTGGTGTTTTCTGAGATTATGTTTCGATCTATTCTCGAAATCACAAAACATAATCAGATCCCGTTTTTCAGTATTGAGAAGTTAATCAGCAGATGTTTTATTTGATTCCCAATTCGTTATAAGTTCGTTTCTGACGAGTCATATATCATCATCGGAAAGCTCTTTTCGTTTTCTACAACTTTCATGTTTTGTGTTTTCCAAGAAAACATCGTTTACAGGGTCAGAAAGGTAAATAACATATCTGAGCAGAATCTGAATCATGGAGATGTTAAATAATTATGATGCAATTTTCGTAGCACATGATTTGATTACTTCACTAGCTCGTGCATGGACAAAAATAAGTGTAGAAGGTTCTTATCTGTTAGATATAATTGATGACGTTTGTTCATCAGTGTTTAAGTACCAGGTACATATCAGAGTTTATCTAGAAGCTAGTCAGAGTTTGATAAAGTCTGACTAGGTGACGAGTTTACATTGAAGCCAGTCAGAGTTTGATAAAGTCTGACGTGGTGATAGTTGACTTAGCTGTCGGTGCAAAGATAAAGATTCTAGAAGCAATATATTCTGAAGATGGAAAGAAGCAGAATATATTGATACAGCTAAGGAAACGGAATAGAAGACTGAAGCAATCCTTAATTGATATGAATTGTATAGCTAATTTATAGGAGTATCAATTAGATAAGGATTGTATGTAGCTGTGTACTATATAAACACAGATAGATTATCCCTAGAAGGGACGCGAACATTGAATATATTATTCTTGTAACCTAGTAGCTCTTTGTGATTCATTAATATCACTAAGAGAGAAACTGTTAATATAATTACAGTTTGTTGATTTATAAAAAGTGTTCTTGATTGTTATTCTCATATACATACTTGATTATATTGTGTTTTTGGCCTAACATTATCTGATAAGGGTAATGTTTTCGAAAGCTCTCTTTTCCAAGGAGGATTAATATTGAAGACTCTACTCTCAAAGGAGAGTCCATGAATAAAATTACATTATTGAAGGCCCATTGGTAGATGGATATTTCTTGGTTGGCACGGAACATTCCTACAATCACGGGAACAAATGCGGAGATGCCGCGAGATTGTAGAAAAAAGTGTGGGACCGGATGTGATATGGACTGAAAGCCTGACATTTGAAATTGGGTATCTTCTTAAAGGCTCAGCTCGGGGGCTCGCGGATGAACGAATACACATCCTTATGTGGACAATGACACTTGAAAAGCGTGTACGCCGATTCGGACTATATACAAAATGCCAAGCGACCAAAGAAATTTGGAAGCTCGAAGAATTTTTAGTTCTCCACTGCAGCAAGCTACACTGAAGAACTGGGGGCTTGTTGTTATGCCATATTTTGGCATAGTCCAAATTTCTCCGTTTAATAATTATTAATTCAGATTAATAATTAATTGATTTATCACTAAGTAATATCCTCTCTCTGAAACAAGGAAAGAATCAATCTCAATCAACGAATAACGGAAAATATCTCCAAACGATATTCTTCAAATCATGGAAAGAAATGCGGAGATGCCGCGAGATTGTAGAAAAACGTGTGAAGACCGAACTATTTATGGGAATGAGATGTGGATGGATAAAACCGGACTATTTATGGGAACGTGAGATGGATTGATAATCCTTGAACTATTTATGGGAATATTGGATGAATAAACTTTGACTATTTATGGGCTTGGACTGAATGAGCTTATCTAATGACTTGTTTTCCAAGAACTACGTGAGGCTTGATCCCTATATAAAAGGGTACGTAGACACCTTGTATGATACGGCAATTGACACTCGAGAAAGAAGAAGAGAAAAAACTTATTCTCTATTCAATTTCTGAGGAGTCATCATACGAGCTCAGCCCCCAAACATCCAAAAATCCCAAACCTCCGATTTGGGTTGTTACGAAATCCCTTCAACAACAATGAGCATATTTTGTTATTTATTATATTTATATAAGAAAAATTACCAGAAAATACTTGTACATGTTTTTGATAAATCTTACACTAGGCTAGCAAAATGAAGAAACAAGTATAAAAATATATAAGGATCAACCAGGTCCAATACACAGCCACACAGGGTCCTAAATGCAAACTCTTAATCTCTGGTCACATTCACATCTCTTCAACAAAACCTTTGAGAATATTGTATGAAGTTCCACCTTGTTTGACAGCTTCCCTTGCCAAATCTTTCCATTTCTCAGCATTCCTTCTTAACGCTTCTGCTTTTTCTCCGCCTCCCATTACTGTTTCTACGCATCGATAAATCTCATCACCATCAACATTTCCTTGTTCACTACCATTCACTCTCACCCCTGTTTTCCACACGTCTTGAATCATTTTGGCAATTGTCCCTTGATCTGTCCACTTGGGATATGCCACCATAGGAACCCCCGAAGCCAAACTCTCCAATGTCGAATTCCAGCCACAATGTGTCACAAAACAACCTAATGCCTTGTGAGACAATACTTCAACTTGCGAACACCATGGTACTATCAACCCTTGTTCTTCAAGTTTCTCCATACAACTCAATTTATCTTCCTCTTTTTCATCTTCATTCTTCTTCATAATCCACATAAATGGTCGTCCGCTTTTCAATAATCCTTTCGCAATCTCCTCCATTTCTGATTTTGGTAGTTTTATCATGGTTCCGAATGATACATAAATTACGGAGGAATCTCCCTTACTACTCAGCCACTCAATTTGCTTTCTCGAATTGTCGTAAGAATCATGGTTTCCATCTAAAAAAGCAGATTGAATTACTGGACCTACGGCTAGCAACTTGAGTTTGTCGATGGATTTCAGAGCATCATGCTCCAAATCCTCGAAAGAGTTAACAAGCACTTTCGGCATCGGATCCGAACTGAAGGCATCAAAATGTTGTTTTACTGCTGCTAGTATTTTGGTATAAATATCTTGTGTTGATGGGATAAGAAAAGAAGGCAAGTCAGGTTTATTTAGCAAAGGCAAACCTGGTAACTTTATCGACCATGAAGGATCATCTATTTCGTCAAAGGCATCCTTATAGCCATTAAAATAAAAGTAATATATAGCCAACACAGCAGCTGGCTGAATCCAGTACAGCATCGATGGTAGGTCAAACCCACGCGCCACCTCAGCCACCCAATGGTAAGACATAGTGTAGACTAAGCAAGTCACAGGGTTACCTTGTTGAGCACTAGAAACAATTGTTTCTTCCAGACATTTCGTTCCGTACCTTCTTAAATTGGCATAAAAGTCAACCGTATCAGCTGGATTTTTTATGCCTTCGTCGTAGCCATCCGAGAATAGATTTAAGCGGAGACCTTTTTTCGATGTAGAATTTGGATTGACATCCCAGTAACTTTTGGGGATGCAGCGAAGTCCGGAGATGTTAGTAGTAAAAGTGACTTCCATACCCATGTCAACGAGCCTCTCGGCGAGTTGAAGGGAAGGATTGATGTGGCCTTGTGCTGGGTAAGTTATCAAGAGGATGTGGTTGCGACGGTGCTCCATTGTGCACATAAATATAATTACCACTTAAGAAGTGACACCGTGGTCTTGTATACATCCGGTACAACTATACAATAGATTGAAAATTCTTACATGCATGATGTCTTTATAATAGGACGAGTCCAATTGGTAGAAGAGCTACAAAAGAACTTCATTTTCTTTATTTTGTTTCTCAAAATAAATAAATAAATTTTCATTTCAAAAGTATGGACTTATTTTTATTCCAAGTATATACTATGAACAATCAAGTTTCTAAAGTAAAACTTTAAAGTGTCGAGAAAAATTTCAAAAGAATCTTATGTGAAAACAAATATTATTCAAAAAAATTAACTATTCTTTTTGAAAAATAATGTTGTCACGGTCATAAAATTTTAAAGTGTTTGAGAAAAGTTTTAACAGAATCTTGTGTGAAAGAAAATATTATTCAAGAAAATTAACTATTTTTAAAAAAAATAATGTTGTCACGGTCAGTTTGATTAACATTGTATATTATTTACTAATAATAACTGGTATCGTGATTAGTTATAATCACCGTTCCTGTTAACCTCTGAACTATTCCAAAGAGACGTGATGCTCTTTGTTTTTAAGCGTCTACATTCGAATATAATATTGGAGTAACAACTCTAAATGATGTAAGCCATGACACCTTAGCTAGTTTGGAAGAACAATTTGATAGGCGGCACCAAAAAATGAAGAAAGGGGGGGCGCAATTTACCTTCTTTTTTAAAACTTAAATTTAATAAAAAAATTAATCATAAAAATTTATATAATAATATTAAAAAAATTATACTCTCTCCGTTTCAAAATACTTGTTCACTTTAATAAAAATTACGCATATTAAGAAATCATAACATTGATAACAAAATTATATTTATATTCATATTTATTGCATTGACTATATTGATTGAATAAGTGTTTATGGTGTAAAGTTAGTCTTGAAAATATAAATTAAAGACTAAACAATTATATGTGGCTTAGATTTGATCTTGGAAATACAAATACAAATACAAATGTAATTTTTAAAAATGACATTGAAATGATAAGTGGACAACTAATTTGAAAAAAAAAAAATCAAAAGGGGACAAGTATATTGAAACGGAGGGAGTAATAAATTTCAATGTTTGACTTGATCCTGTTTTAGATCTAATCATATAATGATAATTTTAATTACTTATCAAACTTAAGTAGAAAACAAAAATCAGGCTTTTAGATTTCATACAGAGCTTTTATCTGTTTTTGAAATTTATGATTTATTAATAAAAAGAGTAAACAAACGGAATCAATCTTAAAGTTTCTAATGGGTCAAATAAGAGATTGTTTGGTATGCATGTATTTGTGTAGGAATTTTAACTACCCATGAATTAGTAATCGATCATCTTGTTTGGTTTGTAATAATATAGGAAATAGAAATAACTGAGGAAGTTACAATGCCTGCATAATCCAAGAAGTGGCTGACCCACTCCCCCCATGGTTAATCATAATTCCCCTATCGTACAAGACGTAAAATGACAAAAATATCCCATAAAATTTGAAATTTTTTGTATGTTTTTAAAGTTTAGTTAATTTTGCATGCTTTGTTGTCGATCAAACTGTTCTTGTATTGTGATTATCTATGAAAATTCTGATATGTGTAATTTGTTCACTTGTCTCGTATATTAATTGACCGTGTATGATGCATCTGTACCTGTTATGGATTAAAACACGTGCTTTGTGAATTAAATGCTAGGGTTTGTGAGCGTTCAAGCTTTAATGGCTGCTCTTGTGTTTCGAGACTAAATCGGTACTCACAAGATGCCTACGTATCTCTGCTGTATAGAGAATCAAGCCAATAAAACGTAGTTCTTGGAATGAAGGACGAGGGTCCTTATATAGGCGTCAGGAGCCTTGTCTTTAGAGTAGGTTTAGGAGTCTTAACTGATAAGTCTTGTTTATTGATAATCGATAAGGAGTGCATTACTTGGCAGGCAAGTATTACTCTTATCTGATAAGTACTATGACTCATCATATTATTTGATTGGGATTCTGGATCCTTCTATGAAGATACTACTTTAATTTGGTCTCTATTTATGAGCTGTGTTTTTCCCTTAGTCATTAATTACGAAATTAGTAAATAATTAGGGTTTCGGGCCTTTTGTCGGGCCTAATTTTTGGACCAAACTAGGTCTAATCAATATACCATTAATTATTTTTAGGGATATATTTCAGCCCGTATCATTTGCCCCCCAACTTCTGGGAAAATACCCTTGGGATTTTTGTAGAAGTTATCACATTTTTTCCTGAATTTTTCCATTTTTTCCAGAGCATTTTCGACCAGAATTCTAGGTCATTCTCGACCAGGATTCTAGGTCATTTTCGACCAGGACTGGGGTGAGGTCGAATAGTTCGACCAGGAATTTTAGTATAAATTCGACCAGGATTTTTCGACCAGGAATCCAGGCTATTTTCGACCAGAATTCTAGGTCATTTTCGACCAGAATTCTAGGTCATTTTCGACCAGGACTGGGATGAGGTCGAATAGTTCGACCAGGAATTTTAGTATAAATTCGACCAGGATTTTTCGACCAGGAATCCAGGCTATTTTCGACCAGAATTCTAGGTCATTTTCGACCAGAATTCTAGGTCATTTTTACAGTTGTTTTCGACTAGGAAGTAGGACGAGGTCGAACATGTCGACCTTGATTTCTAATGTAAATTCGACCTCATTTCTTCGAACTCGATTTCCAGTGTCTTTCGACCACGATTTTTAGTCCAATTTCGAACAGAAGTTTTGGCCAGGGTCTAGTGTATTTGCGAGCAAAAACTTCGACCAGGACCGTGTCGAGGTCGAACATGTCGACCTCAACTTTTAATTGAATTTCGAACAGGGTTTTTCGACTTCAATTTATTTAGATTCGAGCTCATCTTAATAATTTCGATCAGAAATTTTAAGGTGTTTTTCGAACTCGAATTTTCCAAGCTCAACTTGGGTCTTTTTTTGACCTCAATTTTTCAATTCAAATTCGACCTCAAATTGCCACAAGGTCGAATAATTCGATTTCTTTTTTCAGTTTATTTTCGAACTCACTTTTCCGATCTCGATTTTTGGTAATTTCGAGCTCGATTTCGTAGTTGTTTTTCGACCTCAAATAGGTTTCAAGTCGTTTAGTCCGATTTGGTTTTTTTAAGGTAATTTCGAACATGATTTCTCGAACTTACTTTCAGCATATTTTCGATCTTGAATTCGCTTTATTGCCTTAGAATTATTTCTAAATTTTGAGATAGAATTTTCTCAAGCTTTCAACCTTTTGGGCCTTTATATTGGGCCTTCGTATTCTGTTGGGCTCTATTGAGATTGAGCCTTCCTTTTAGACTTTGGGCCTTGAATTTTTTGGGCCCTAACTTCTTATCAGTCCTTGAACCCTCTTAGGTTTAATTCTTGAGCCTCCTCTTTTATTTGGGTCTTGGGCCTTGACTTTTATTGATCATAACTCTTTTTGGGCTTTAATTCCAGCAGCCCAAAGAGTAATTGTGCGCTTTGACTGGCTGTAACCGGTTAGACTTCCCTAACCGGTTGAGTTTCCAGTCACTTTGCCTATAAAAGAGTGAGATTTCATTTCTTACTCTTCACTCAAAACTTTCCAAAAAATTACTTTCCTTAAATCTCTCTGTCTTTCTTCCTTTTTCTCTCTTTTTCTCCGTAGTAAGGCGATTTCCGGCGAGCTTTCACGGTGGTGTTCTTATTTTTCTGGGTTCAAATCTCCTTCCCAAGAAGGTTTCTGGGTTTTAATCTTCATAGCTTGAAGATTTTCTGGGTTTCTGGGCTTTCACCTTTATCCCTTGAAGGTTTTCTGAGTTTTTGTTGAAGATTTTCTGCATTTTCTTTGAAGATTTGAAGATGGCTGATCGTTCTGCTCAACGTTTGCAGAAAATGAATCAAGCTTCTAAGAGAGGTATCGTCATCCGTTCTCCCACTATGTCTTTACAAGATATGATATTAGAGCGTAGTGATGAATACCCTTCTGTATCTCATTTGGATTCCTTTAATCATAGCAATAGATTTCATGATGCTGATAAAATTGCTGATTATAAGAATATGTATAGAATTAAGCCACCTTATAGGTTAGTCCCAGCTGGTCCTGGGGATCGTTCCTTCCACTGGCGCCCAAATGCTCTTTGCATTTATAAGGGGGTCATTGCTGCAGGAGTTCGATTCCCATTTCACCCTTTTATTCCCCAACTTTTAGCTGACGTAGGAGTTAACCCATGTCAGCTACCTCCAAATGCTTGGAGGTTGATTATGTGTTTTATTGTTTTGTGTCTAAAAAACAAATTCCCTCTTTCTGTCACCCTTTTTAGAAAGATATTTCAATTTAAGAACAGCTCTTCTAAAGCCTTGGGTTGGGTGTACATTAGTCACCGTTCTTCAACACCCCCCATTTTCCATCCAAAATCCATCCCTGACAATAACCCCAAGTGGAAGGATGAGTTTATGTACTTGATGTGGGATGGAGGGGATTGGGGCACCCTTTTTCAGAGCTCGTTCAGTAGAGTGTCAGATGGTAGCCCAGATGACATAGTCTTGACTGAAGAGGAGGCTCACGCTTATGATGAGCTTATCAAGGATGATTATGCCACCATGGCCTGGGAGCTCCTGGACGAGTTTCTGCTTAAGTCTCTGAAACTTTCAAAAGTTTCTGATCAGGGTAACTCTTATTCTTAGTTTCTTTTTGCTTGTTAAGATTGTCTTTGTACTCATTATGTTTTCCTTGTTTGCAGCTGCAGAGTTCATTAACAAGCAAAATGAGCCGGAAGGTGGGGAGACTGCCCGAATAAAAAGGGCTTGCTTGAAGGATCCCAGGTTGGGCGCTAAAGGCCCTTCTATTCTGAGGCCTCATGTAGCCGAGGTCGAAGAAGTCGAGGGCTCTTCCTCAGTTAAGAGCTCAGTTTGGCGCCCCAACTGGGGGATTAGGAAGAAGGACACCATAGTTGGGGTGGCCCAACATGCTGTTGAGTGGTCACATCATTCCTTAACTCCTTGTGACTACAAGGATTTTGTGGCCAACTCTACCATTGAGGGAGCTGAAAGCGCGGGCTCTCAAGCTTTTGCTGCTGTAAGTCTTTATTCCCTTTTTATTTTGTAGTCCTTAGTATATATTAAGTTATCATACTAACTTGTGATCTGTTTGTAGGCTAATGCCAGCTTTCAAGGGGCTTTATTCCAAGCCCAAGCTTGGTGTGCATCCTCGGAGGCCAACAAGGCTAAGTTTGATAAGGCCCAGCTGGAGGTGGGTTCTCTTAGGGCTTCTTTGGACCAGAGGGAGAAGGATCTGATTGATGCTCAAGCGGAGCTGGTGGAGCTCAAGAAGGGGAAAGATCGCATTATTGATGAGTACTTTGACTTTGCCGAGTACCAGAAGATTATTACTCAGCACGATGATCTCCTTTTCCCCGTCCAGTTCACTAAAGGATGGGATGAGGCTTTGACTGAGGTCTCGAGGAGACTTCCTGGATCTCTTACTATTTCTGACTTCCCCAGCCCCCATGCTCCTAACCAGTTGGAGAAGGCCTTGGCCGGAGGGGATGATATGGATGAGGATGACAGGATTCTCAATCCTGAACATGCCTCTCAGCCTGGCGAAGAGTCTGAGGAATCCAGCTCCGGTGAGGAGGAGTCCGGTGAGGAGGAGGAGTCTGAGGAGGGAGAGGATTTTGAAGAGGAGTCTGGCCCTGAGGAGCCATAGCTGTTTGTAGCTTTTATTTATTTTATGTAATTCTGCCTTCGGGTATAACTTTAACATTATTGAAAGTTATTTAACTTATTTTCTTCATGCCTTTTAATTTCTCGTGTTTGCGTACTTAATTCGTACTTTGAATCTTATGAACATCAATATGCAATGCTTTGTAGAATATTTTGGAAATTGCTGAATAAATTCATAACTTGAAGAATGGGTTCAACCCTTACATAGTTTGCTACTTCTACCTCAAGTTTAAAAACTTGGATTGGTTTCATCGACCTTATTTCTACTTGTCCTAATAGTGAGTCCAATTAGGATACACTTAAACATAGTAAACTTTCAAGTTTGCAGCATGCCAAGTTCTAGGCACTTCAATCCCTTCCATAGTTTCCAACTTGTATGAGCCTCATCCATACACATTCTTGACCCGATAGGGCCCTTCCCAGTTTGGGGCTAACTTTCCCTTTTGTCCAACTCCAGATGCTTCAATTTTTCTAAGGACCAAGTCCCCTTGACGAAAGAATCTCTCTTTAACCCTTAGGTTGTAGTAGAAAGATGCTCGTTTCTGATGTTCAACTATCTTGGCATTCGCCTCATCTCTAATTTCGTCAATTAGATCCAAGGCTAGCCTCAAGCCTTCTTCATTTACTTCTGGTTCATAAGCCTCAACTCTTGGAGATGTGTGAGTAATCTCCACTGGAACCACTGCCTCGGCCCCATATGCTAGCAAGAAGGGGGTAGCTCCAGTGGTGACTTTACAAGTAGTACGATAAGCCCATAGTATGGGAAGCAATTCATCTACCCAAGTATTTCTGGAGCGTTCAACTCTTTTCTTCAGTCCATCTAGGATAATTCGATTTGCAACCTCAGCTTGCCCATTTGCTTGAGGATGGGCAACGGAAGTGAAGCGCAACTTGATATCATTCTCATCACAATACTTCTTGAACTCGTCATTGTTGAATTGAGTTCCATTGTCCGTTACTAGGATTCGTGGAATTCCATATCTGCATATCACATTCTCCCAAAAGAAGTGCATCACTTGCTTGGTGGTTATCTTGGCCAAAGGTTTAGCCTTAATCCACTTAGTGAAGTAGTCAATTGCTACTATCAGAAATTTTCTCTGTGCACTTGCCATTGGAAATGGCCCAAGTATATCCATTCCCCACATAGCAAAAGGGATAGGTGAGTTTACGGATGTCAACATCTCAGGTGGTTGTCTAACCACTGGTGCATGCTTCTGGCACCGTTCACATTTCTTCACATAACTTTTTGCATCAGCAAGCATACTTGGCCAATAGAAACCTAGACGAGTAACTTTATGGGCCAAAGCTCTGCCCCCCAAGTGCTGTCCACAAATCCCTTCATGAACTTCTTTCAGGGCCAATTCTGCCTCTTGAGGTCTCAAACACTTCAGGTATGGAATAACAAAAGATTTCTTATATAGAATTCCCTCAATTAGGGCATACCTTAGTGCTCTGACGTATAGCTTTCGTGATTCTGAGGTGTCATTAGGTAGCCACCCAGTTTCCAAATGAGCTTTGATGGGGTCTATCCAGCAACTAGCAACACCAATAGGTGCTATCAGTTTTCCATTGATGCTCGGGGTTTTCAAGACTTGGAAGTATACACTTCCTGCATAATTCTCGATTTCAGAAGAGGCAAACTTAGACAGGGCATCTGCCTTCATGTTTTCTTCCCTTGGAATGTGCTCCACATAGCATTCATCGAACTGAGTCATGATAGCTTTGACAAGTTTCAGATACTTTGCCATAACTTCATCTCTGGCTTCGAACTCTCCATTCACTTGAGAAACGACTAACCTTGAGTCTCCACATACTTTGAGAGTCTTAACTCTCAGGGCCCCAGCCAGGCCCAAACCAGCTATCAGAGCCTCGTACTCTGCTTCGTTGTTTGTTGTCGGGAAGTCTAGTTTTAGTGCATACTCTATGAGAAATACATCAGGACTTTGTAACACCAAACCTGCTTCACTTGATTTTGTTTTTGATGCCCCGTCAAAATAGAGCACCCAACATTCCTTGGACACCATATCTTCATCTTTGTTGTCTTCTACCACTACTTCCTGCCCCCCGACTTCCTGGTTGTCAATGGTACATTCAACCATGAAGTCAGCGAGTGCTTGAGCTTTTATGGCCGTACGAGGCTTATACTTGATATCAAATTCCCCCAACTCAATAGCCCATTTGATCAATCTCCCACTAACTTGAGGGCTGTGCAGAATGTTCCTTAGAGGTTGATTAGTCAAAACTTCTATCTTGTGCGCCTGGAAGTATGGACGTAGCTTTCTTGAGGCCATTATCAAGGCTAAGGCAAACTTCTCTATGGTAGAGTAGTTTATTTCTGCCCCATGTAGAATCTTACTCACATAGTAGATGGGTTTCTGAACCTTCAATTCGTCTTTTACCAAAACAGCTCCAATGGTAGTGTCGGAGACCGCCAAGTATAGATAGAGAATCTCTCCTGGCTTTGGTTTTGCCAACAGTGGTGCTTCAGCCATGTATTTCTTCAGGGCCTCAAAGGCTTCTTGACTTTCAGGTGTCCACTCGAAATTTTTCACATTTTTGAGTGCCTTGAAGAAATGTAAGCACTTTTCTCCTGACTTGGAGATAAATCTTCCCAATGCTGCAACTCTTCCTGTCAATTTTTGCACATCCTTAACAGACTTGGGTGGTTCCATGTCTAGGATTGCCTTGATCTTGTCGGGGTTAGCTTCGATTCCTCTCTTGGAGACCATCAGGCCTAAAAACTTTCCTGAGCCTACCCCGAAGGCACATTTTGTTGGATTTAACATCATCTTGTGGTGCCTCAGCACTTCAAACGCTTCGTGAAGATGTTTTATATGGTCTGCCTTGTCGAGGCTCTTGACTAGCATGTCATCCACATAAACTTCCATTGTTTTACCAATCAGTGGTTCAAAAATCTTGTTCACCAACCTTTGGTATGTTGCCCCTGCATTCTTAAGTCCAAATGCCATGACTAAATAACAGAAAACACCAAAGTCGGTGATGAATGATACCTTGGAGATGTCGTCCTTGTGCATTTTGATTTGGTTGTATCCACTGAAGCCATCCATGAAACTTAGCATCTCGTGCCCAACAGTGGCATCTATCAAAGCATCAATCCTTGGTAAGGGAAAACAATCCTTAGGACATGCATCATTCAAGTCGGTGAAGTCCACACACATTCTCCACTTTCCATTAGCCTTCTTGACCATCACTGGGTTAGCCAACCATTCAGGGAACTGAATTTCTTCAATGAAGCCTGCTTCCAAGAGTTTTTCTACCTCCTGCTTGATGGCTTCTTGCCTTTCTGGAGCAAAATTTCTTTTCTTTTGTTTCACTGTCTTTCTTTCAGGATCCACATTCAATTTGTGGGTTATCAATTGGGAATCAATCCCTGGCATATCAGCTGCTGTCCAAGCAAATACATCACTGTTTTCTTGAAGAAAGGATGTCAACTTGCTTTTCATAGATTCAGGTAGTAGAGCTCCAATGTAGGTGACCTTGTCTGGTTCTCCTGGGATCAGGGGGATGGGAACAAGATCCTCAGCTGGCTTTCCTCTTCTCTCTTCATCGTTTCTGATGTCCATGTCCTCAATTGGGAGAACCTGCCCCCAACTCTATCAGGCCTCAACGCGGCTACATAACAACTTCTAGCCATTTTCTGATCGCCTTTCTCTTCGCCAATTCCATACCTGGTAGGGAACTTGATCTTCAAATGATAAGATGAGGCAACAGCCTTGAATGCATGAAGACCCATTCTTCCCAGAATTGCATTGTAGGTTGAAGTCGCTTTGATAACTATGAAGTTCAGCATTTGAGTAGACGTCTTTGAACCTTGTCCCATTGTCATGGGGAGTTGAATCGTGCCTTCTACCTTCGATTCTACTCCATTGAACCCATATATGGGCATGTTTGAGGGTGTTAGCTGAGAGTCAGTGTAACCCATCTTGATGAAAGCATCATGGAACAAGATGTCCACTGAAGCTCCATCGTCAACAAGAACTCTCTTTGTTTCAGAGTTGCCTATCACAGGTACTATGACCAGAGGGTCATCATGGGGAAATTTCACTCCCTCAAGATCAGAATCATCAAAATTCAAAGATACTTCAGTCTTGGCACGCTTTGGTGCTTCTCCAACCACAGTCATTACTTCACGGGCATAAGCTTTTCTCGAGTTTCTGGAAGGTCCGGCAGCAGTTGGCCCTCCAAATATCATATTGATGACAGGCCCTCGGGGCTTGGGATTTCGGTCTTGATCATTGTCCCGTCTATCATAGTCTTTCCTTTCATAATTTCCTCTCTGACTTCCCTGGTTTCCATCTTTGGTGTACTTACCAAGCTTTCCTCTTCGAATCAAGAACTCAATTTCATCTTTCAGTTGCCTGCAGTCATCTGTCTCGTGGCCAACTTCTTTGTGAAACCGGCAGTATTGGTTTTGATTTCTTTTTGACACATCGGCCCTCATAGGCTTCGGCCATTTAAGGTCTTCTTCCTTTGCAATCTCCATCAGAATTTGGCTCCTAGGGGCATTCAATCTTGCATACTCCGTAAACTTAGGCCCAAAATTGTTCTTCTTGGGTGGTGAATCAGAATCCTTTGATGTCCTAGGATACTTCTCCCTTGCATCATACTCTGGAGCATCCTTTCTCTTCTTTGAATTTCCATTGCCAGTAGCAACGGGCTCATACTTTCTCATGCTCTCCTCAGCCTTGATGTATTTTCCAGCTCTATCTTGTAGTGACAACATGTTTTCGGGGGGATGTTTAGCCAAAGACCTCCTGAAGTGGTCATCGGTAGTTCCTTGCTGTAGGGCTATCATAGCCACTTTATCTTCCAAATCTGGGACTTTTATAGCCTCCTTAGTGAATCTACTCAAGTATTCTCTCAATGTTTCATTTTTGCCTTGTCGAATCCCCATAAGAGAGGCGGAACTTTTCTCATGTATCTTCCCACTAACAAATTGATTGATGAATGCCTTACTCAGCTCTTTGAAGGATCCAATAGAATTGGGTGGAAGGCGACTATACCAACGTTGAGCCATACCCGCTAGGGTTTGTGGAAACGCCCTACACTTTGCAGCGTCATTGGCAGGCTGCAACAGCAGTGCGTTTGAGAAGGTTCTTACATGATTTGCGGGATCTCCCGTTCCATCATAAGTTTTGATGGTTGGCATTTTAAACTTCCTGGATACAGTAGGATCTCCTCTTGGGGTTTCAACCCTTCTGGATCTCGGAGGAGTAGGATCCAGATTAATTACCGGAGTCTTCCCGGCTGCTCTTGCAGCCTCTTCTTCCTCTAACTTCTTTTTGAGTTTTGCAACCTCTGCCTCATGGGCTGCAATCCTTTCCTGAGTGGTTGGCTCCTTGTTTGCAGAACGTCTCCTTCGTGGGGGATAGTCATCATCAGTATTGTAATTTTCATCCTCAGTGTGAGGACCAGAGAAATCGTCTCGAAACATCTGATGAGTTTGGGTTTGTCGGTTCAGGGGTTCCAAACCTTGGACGTAAGGGGGCACGTAGGCCTCATGGTGTACTATATTAGTGCCACTACCGCCCACCGGGGGTCGAGGAGGCCTGCTATGGGTAGGCATCCCAAGGGTCTGATTCACATATTGAGGGAGATCAGTAGTATGGAGTTGAAGGCTTCTCGGGGCATTCACGAGCAATGGGGAGGTAGTGATCAGTTGCTGGTGAGTGGTCTCTTGTGGATTAGATCCATGAATGACCACCTGCAGGGGATTCGTCCCTTCAATTGGGATCTCCGGTCCTTGAGTGTTGGTGGGGATATTCGTCCCTTCAGTGCTGGTAATTGGTGGTGGTTGAGCTCCTTGAGCACCGGCCTCAGAGGCAACAGGAGTTCCTTCAGAAGTTTGATTTGTTCTTCGTGTAACTGCCATGGTTGATGTTCGGTTCCCACAGACGGCGCCAAATGTTATGGATTAAAACACGTGTTTTGTGAATTAAATGCTAGGGTTTGTGAGCGTTCAAGCTTTAATGGCTGCTCTTGTGTTTCGAGACTAAATCGGTCCTCACAAGATGCCTACGTATCTCTGCTGTATAGAGAATCAAGCCAATAAAACGTAGTTCTTGGAATGAAGGACGAGGGTCCTTATATAGGCGTCAGGAGCCTTGTCTTTAGAGTAGGTTTAGGAGTCTTAACTGATAAGTCTTGTTTATTGATAATCGATAAGGAGTGCATTACTTGGCAGGCAAGTATTACTCTTATCTGATAAGTACTGTGACTCATCATATTATTTGATTGGGATTCTGGATCCTTCTATGAAGATACTACTTTAATTTGGTCTCTATTTATGAGCTGTGTTTTTTCCCTTAGTCATTAATTACGAAATTAGTAAATAATTAGGGTTTCGGGCCTTTTGTCGGGCCTAATTCTTGGACCAAACTAGGTCTAATCAATATACCATTAATTATTTTTAGGGATATATTTCAGCCCGTATCAGTACCGATGCCAACACTCCCGAAAAATTCACAACATATCCATTTTCTATTAATTGTGAAAAAGTAGTTAACATTCATTTTTTTTAAAGGTAATTATCTTTAAGGACATTACGGTCATTATCATTATATTACATGGGAAGTTGAAAGTTAACCCAAACAACATATGGGAAGTTAATATCCTGAAAATATAAAATCTAGCTTGTCAACCAAACACTAATATTCCACTTCCCATGAATTTTATAATGACAGGAAGTGAAACTTACTATAGGAATTAACTTCATGTAGTTTACCAAACAAGCACTAAGTTCATATATCAAGTCCAAGTGGGAAGCGCCAGGCTCATCATCTACCAAGAGTCGTAATATAAATTTTTTTAATGGATACATCTTTTATATATTTCAGTAAGTGCAAGTCAGTGTATCATCTTCTTCTTTACCCAAGAATGAAATCTAAGAATTAAAACACTTGCAATTCATATTAGCACTTCTGTTATGATCAATAATAAACGAACTTCCTAGATTGGGGGTGGGCAAAGAGAGACCAGACTAACGAATCTCTCCAATTTCTTTCTTCACCTGAGATCATCGCCGGCGGCAAAAAGGGACGGATGCCCACCCCGCCTCTATGCTAGATCCGCCACTGGCTCCATGTCAGACAAGTAAGGCATTAATTCATAGGGGCTTGGGTGTTTATTCATGAAATATGATGATTAGAATCTTCATTACGGATATTCTAATTTGAAAAGAATTATCAAGGGTGAGCTACGGTTTCAAACTCGTGTTTTATTATAGATTTTTGACATTTTTGCAGTTTCGGAATTTGAACATTAATTGCACTTGAATATTTATATCATGTACTGTAATATGCACTTGTTACACCTCCAAAACGCGGAACACATATGTAAGTAACTGAGTACAAGAATTGATCATTTGTCAAAATGCACAAAAAATTACTTTTTTCGTCCCCTCTAATTATTAACATTTGATAAAGATGACTCGGCATGCATTTTAAAATATATATTACAATACAAGAATACAAATTTAAACTAGTAATACTGTACCCACATTTAAATTATGTGTGTGTTTGGGGTATGACGAAAAAGTTGACTTATAACTTAAAATGAGTAAGTGTCATATAAGTGATAAGTTAATGAATTCTTATAAGTTATACGGGTGTTTGAATAAATTTACTTATAAGTTAGTTAAGAGTTTGCTAAATTAAATTTAAAAAAATAATTATTAAATACAATGATTTCAACACTTGCATTTTAAATTAAAAAAAATATATTTAAAAACACACAAAAATAAAAATATAAAGTATTTAAAAACAAAGAAATCAAGTAATAAGTCAATAAGTTCATGAAAATGTACCTCATTATTAACATTCAACTTATCAATATCTATACTATATTATTAAAGCCGAAACATTGAAAGTTTTGGTTTTTGGTTAGTTTTTGGTTTTCGGTACTTTTTCTAATTAATAAATTAATAATATAATCAAAATTCGGGAAATTTTTATTCTACATTAATATTTCACTATATTTTACTACATAAAAATCAAATAATATTGAAATCTAATAAAAAAATGGAAATGTGGGATCTAATTTGTTTAAATTTAGGATATACTGCTACAAATATAGTTCTTTCTTTTTAGGATAACGAAAGCTACTACAAATCAAATCTTTTATGGAGTTGTATTATTGTCAAGTTACCAAAATAGTAACTAGATGATTGGCTTTTATAATTAAAAAATATTGTTTTCTAACAAAATCTACCCCTTTTCCAAAAATATCATTACAATTATCTTTAAATTAAAACATATTACCTTTTATATTTGTTATTACTAAAATCTATGTTTTTCAAAAATATGAGATGCAATCCTTACTTATTTATTTTAAAACCTATTTTAATACTCTATTTAATAAATAATAAAATAATATAAAAATAGTGACTAACTGATTGCCTTTTATAATTAAAAAAAATCTAACAAAATCTACTCTTTTTCCAAAAATATCACGACAATTACCTTTAAATTAAAACATAATATCTTTTATATTTGTTATCACTAAAATATCTATTTTCCAAAAATATGACGTGCAATCCTTACTTATTTATTTTAAAATCTATTTTAATATTCTATTTAATAAATAATAAAATAATATAAAAATAACTAACTGATTCCCTTTATAATTAAAATATTTTTTTCTAACAAAATCTTCTTCTTTTCCAAAAATATCACGGGCAATTACCTTTAAATTAAAATATATTACCTTTTATATTTGTTATCACTAAAATCTCTCTTTTCCAAAAATATCAAGTGCAACCCTTACTTATATATTTTAAAACTTATTTTAATACTTTTAATTATTTAAAAAAAAATGACCTATTTTAACAAGTGAACGTATTTTTTTAACAAATACAATTAATATAATTAAAACACATCTAAAAATATTATAGGTAGTTACTTTATTTTAATTAAAACATGTTGGCTTTCCTATTTGTCCTTATTAAAAAAACTTACTTATTTTAACATGTCAACGTATTTTTTAATAAATACAAGTAATATAATTAAAACACTTCTAAAAATATCACGGGCAAATACTTTTTTTAATTAAAACAGGTTAGATTTTCTATATTTCCTTATTATTAATATTATTTTATTATAAATTAATATTAATAATACCTCATTTATCTTCATCAGCCCCATCTGTATTTTTTAATATTTTTTTTACGTTACAATTAATATTTAAGTTTCTCATTTTATAATTTATCATATTAATTTTTACTTTTATTTTAATATTTTTCGTTCACATTAAATGTTTTAGTTTATTATTACCTTGCACGGGTTACAAGCTAGTATAAGTTATAAGTTGAGTTCATAGGGTCGACAAACATTTCTCGTACACTCTTATTAACTTATACTAATATATAAGTTGTACAAGCAAACACATCCTGTGTAATGCTACCGAGCTTTGAGAATGATTCGTACGCAACCCTGACACCGAGGGATGGGCAAATATTGTTCTTATTTTATTGCATTATGTTTTTTTTTAAAAATTAGTACTACTCCCTTCGTCTCAGTCATTTTTATACACTTTTCATTTTAGATGTTCCTCTCATTTCTATACATTTCAAAAATAGTAACTTTTAATAATATAAAACACTATTACACCCACTACTTTCTTCACTATCTCTATTCTATAATAATATAAAACAGTATTACATCCAATACTTTTCTCCCCTCCAAATTCACTGTACTGATGCATTATGCGTGTTTGCATATACTATATTTTAGGTTTACGGTTCTTAAATTTAAAAGTGAAGATCTGTTTCAAACAGTATTGGTAGAAACGCACTTAAAACTTTATACGTTTTCCAAGAAAACTTAAAAAATACTTAACGTAATAGTAATAATAAGAACAATGGAAACGAAGTTCATGCACGGCAGACACAGGAGAATGGAGGCATTAATTTTGTATATCTAACTTCTAAAGCGACAAAAAGTCCCTTACTTTTTTCTTTTCTTTTTTTGAAATTAAAAGTCCTTACTTTCGTAGTACGCTTTACGTCTAAATTTATAGGTAACATATTAAAAGCAGCAAACCTTTTTATTTAGCTAGCAATTTTCATTAAATATTCTATTGAATATGTTTTTATATAAATTAATATTTCTAACATAAAATTAAGGTTTGTTATGAACTATTCGTTTGGTCTTGGTCATTTACCAAAATTTTGAATAAATATAGAAAAAGACAATTGTTTAATATTTTTTATTATTTTAATATTATATCAAATATTAGTATATTTATCACCATTTTTATTTTTCTCAAAATTTATATTCCAACTTCTATTTTAAAATACATAATAGAACATCAATATTAAATTCTAGAATATAATATGTTCTTCCTAATGAATCACTTTCTCGTTAAACATGTTTCTTCCGATGAACCGCTTTTTCATTCTTACAAATCTAAACAGATAATAAACTAATTTACTAAATAAATTACATTACCTATTAATCAATTTATTATATCATAAAATTAAATTCTAATATTTTTAAAAATTCTAATTTATTGTTTAAAATATAGTTACTCGAGAAAATAAATGAAAAGAAAATAAGATTTCTATATTTTATTTCATTTGATAGAAACTTGCATTTTTTGTGAGTATTATCTTCTATATAAATTAGAAAGTAAAACTTAAAAAAATGATTTTTAATATATATATGTAAAAAATATAGATAAATTAAACGTGGGGTTTTTTTTTTAAAAAAAATATGAAAAATTTATTTCTAATATTTTTTAAGAGAATATTAAGATTATAATCTGATTTTAAGATAAATTTTAGAATTTCAAAAAAAAAAATATGGTGTTAGGAATATGTTGATCTTGATGATAATTATAAAAACACTTAGTAGATTTTGTATTAAGTCATTTTGTAACTGTCAACGGAATGGCATGCTTTGCAGTGTTTCGTTGACAGGAAGCTCATCAACGGAATGAGTGTTGTAGCAATTGCACTGTACAATACTTCACAGTTTGATATGCATTTGATGTATGTACTAGATAGGTTTTCTAAGTCATGTTGACTAAGTACTAGATAGGCAAAATAGGTTGGTTAATTGTAAGTATATCATGCCTTGTAATTTTGCCTAAGTGAAGACATGTCAACGGTATGAAGATTACTCTATCAACGGAACAAGGATACACCATCAACGGAATGAAGTTTACTCATCAACGAAATGAAGTTTACTCATCAACGAAATGGAGAATAAAGCTATCAACGAAACACATCTTCCTGCTATCAACGAATCATTATTGCTTTTCTGAATAGTTGACAAAGTGATAGTGACAGTTTACTGAAAAGATCTAAAGGTGATGTAGAAGTGTACTTTGCATTGGAAACCATTAAAATGGACATGGGGAATAAGAAAACATCCCAGTTTCCATTTGGGCTCTTGGGAGTGATCATAATAAGCATGAAGACAAAAGCAGGGATCTCCAAGGACCACTGGACAAAGGGATGAAAAGCAAACTATTGACGGTTACCTTTAGTGTACTTTAGTGTAGCCAAAAATAGCTTTGTAAACTTGGGAATATATATAACCAAGTGTAGTAGTTAAAATAAGGGTAAGAGAAGAAAAACAAATAGTTTGTATTAGCTATCTTTGAGAGCATTTTCTTCTCTACAACTCTGTAACTGAGCAGCTGTGTACTTTTGTATCACAGATTATTTCCGCAATAAAAACACTTCAGTTGGATCATCAAACAATCCAACTGAATTATTTATATCTTGTGTTTTTACTTATTCAGTTCAGTTTTATTTTATAAGTGTTTTAAGTTTAAGAAAATATCAAGAATTGTATTCAACCCCCCCTTCTACAATTCTGTTAGGTCATTTGGGAATAACAATTGGTATCAGAGCAAGCTTCTAACAAACAAGAAGTTTAAAGATCAAGACCAAAAACAGAAACCATGGTGAAGAAGGATGCATGTGTGAAAATACCAGTTCTTGATAAGGACAATTACTTTCACTGGAAAGTAAAGATGCATTTACATCTCATGTCTATGGATGAGAGATATGTAGACTGCATTGAGAAAGGTCCACACGTTCCCATGAAGTTTGCATCTAGAGTTGGACTGCCAGATGATGCTCCTGATGTGGAAATTCCAAAACTTGTCTCAGAATGGACTATTGAAGATGTTGCAGAAGTCCATAAAGATAAAAGAACCATGAACATTCTGTTTAATGGTTTGGAGCAAGAAATGTTTGACAATGTCATAAACTGTACGACCTCCAAAGAAGTATGGGACACTGTCAGAACACTATGTGAAGGAACTGAGCAAGTAAGGGAGAACAAAATGCAACTCCTTATACAACAATATGAGCACTTTCACTTTAAAGCTGGTGAAACCCTAAATGACACGTTTAGTAGGTTTCAAAAGCTCTTGAATGGATTAAAGTTGTATGGGAGGATCTATCAAACCAAGGATTCAAACCTTAAATTTCTTAGAGCTCTTCCAAAAGAATGGAAGCCTATGACTGTTTCTCTAAGAAACACTCAAGAGTACAAAGATTACACTCTTGAAAGGCTGTATGGAACATTAAAGACATATGAGTTGGAAATGGAGCAAGATGAAGAAATTGAGAAGGTACAGAAGAAGGGTGGATCTATTGCATTGATTGCATCTGTGAACCAACTGGAAGATGACACTGAAGAAGCTGCAAAGGCAACAACTAGTCGAGCTAGTTGTAGAAGTGATGTTAGCAAAGGCAAAGGTAAGATGACAGAAGAAGAAGAACCAGAACCAGCCAACTTGGATGACTTAGATGAGATTGATGAACACATTGCTTTTCTGTCAAGAAAATTCTCTAAGTTCAAGTTCAAGAGAAACTCAGAAGCAAGGCCACCAAGAAGAGACTTTCAACCTAACAAATCAAACTGGATTGAAAAGTCTAAGTCAAAATGTTTCAATTGTGGAATGCTTGGTCACTTTGCTGGAGACTGCAGAAAACCCAAGGTTGAGAAGGGCAACAGGAAATTTGAGCCTGTTGATTATAAAAAGAAATACTTTGAACTTCTCAAGCAAAAAGAAAAGGCTTTCATGTCTCAGGAGTATGATTGGGCTGGTAATGGTGAAGATTCTGATGATGATGTTGAATATGTCAACTTGGCTCTTATGGCTAACAATCATGAGCAGGAAGCAAGCTCCTCAAGCAACCAGGTAACAATTACTAATCCTTCTGAGCTTTCTAAAGAGGAATGTGATAGTGCAGTAAATGAAATGTCTACTGTATTGTATAATTTGCGTGTTACTCTTAAATCACTTACCAAAGAGAATTCAAGAATAAAAGAGACTAATTTGCTCTTAAGTGATAGGAATGCAATGTTAGAAGCACAGCTCATTGAATTTGAGAAAATGAGATGTGTTAGTAGGGATGCTAAGAAGGAACTTGAGAACGTGTTACAAAGGGAAGAAATTCTTAAGACAAAGCTTGAAATAGAACAAAGTGTGATTGCTAAATGGAAAGATTCCAGGAATGTTGCTACCAACATCATTAATGTTCAAGGTATGGAATCTTTCTGTGAACAATCATGGAAAAAGAACAAAGAGAAACTAGGGTATGTTTGTGAAACCTTAGAATCAGAAACAGAGTCAACAAACAACAATGATCATTTGTTGAAGGTTGATATGTCAACGGAATGCAATGTTCCGTTGACAGATGAACCATCAACCGATCAGGGTGTTTCGTTGACAGAGAAAAGAAAAGATGAACTCACTAGACTTAATAATAAGTATGGTCCTGTCACCAAGAACTTTGTTCAAGGTGAGTCTAGTAAATCAAAGAAAGTTGAGAAGCCTGTTGAGAGAGCTAATGTAGGTCACTTATCTAACAAGCAATTGAAAGATAAGTTAGAGAATGTTTAAGTTGAGGCTAAGGGAAATAAAAAGAATAACAGGAATGGCAAAGTAGGAATTAACAAACACAACAATTACACACCTGATAAATATGCTCCTAGAAAGATATGTGTTAATTGTGGTAGTGTTAGTCATTTATCTACTAACTGCAAATCTGTTAAGAAGACTGTTAAAGTGAAAATCCCCAAGCATGCAATGAATAGTTCTATGCCTACAATGCCTGTTATGCCTAACATGTTTGCTCCATATGCACAATTTCAAAATCCATATGCCAGCATGCCATTTGTGTCTAATCCATACATGAATATGTTTAATGTGCCACAAATGCCATTGAATATGAATAACATGTTTGTTCCTCCAATTATGCATGCTAAGAATGAAAATGTGAGCAATCCTCAGAAATCAACACCAAGGATAAAGATTGATTTAAATCAATCTGAGCCCAAGGTGAAAAATGATATAAAAGGAAAAACAAAGGCTAACAAAACAGGACCCAAGGAAACTTGGGTACCAAAATCGACTTGATTTGATTCTATTGTGTGCAGGGAGACAAAAGGAATCTTTGGTACTTGGATAGTGGTTGTTCAAGACACATGACTGGTGATTCTACCCTGCTCACAGAGTTTCGGGAAAGAGCTGGCCCTTGTATTGCTTTTGGAGATGACAGCAAAGGCTACACAAAGGGATATGGCTTGATTTCAAAAGAGAATGTCATCATAGATGAGGTTGCATTGGTGGATGGTCTTAAGCACAACTTGCTTAGTATCAGCCAACTTTGTGACAAAGGATTTTTAGTTACTTTTTTTAAAGAAGCCTGTGTTGTTTCTAAAGGAGGAAACAACAATGTGGTAATGACTGGATTCAGAAGAGGGAATGTGTACATTGCTGACTTTAGTAGCACAAGTCCAGAAACCATCACTTGCCTTTTCAGCAAGGCAAGCAAGGATGAAAGTTGGCTATGGCACAAGAAATTATCTCATCTGAACTTTAAGGTTATGAATGATTTGGTGAGGAAAGATCTTGCTAGAGGAATTCCACAAGTGGAGTTTTCCAAGGATGGTTTGTGTGATGCCTGTCAAAAAGGCAAACAAAAGAAGGCATCATTCAAAAGCAAGACAGAGTCATCAATTGTCCATCAGCTTGAGTTGCTTCATATGGATTTGTTTGGTCCTCTAAATGTCATGTCTATTTCAAAGAAGAAATATTGTCTTGTGATTGTTGATGATTTTTCTAGATTTACATGGACTTTCTTTTTGCTCTCCAAAGATGAGGCAAGTGAAATCATTATCAATCACATCAAGATGGTAAACAATCATCCTGACTTGAAAGTAAGAAGGATTAGGAGTGACAATGGGACAGAATTCAAGAATTCAAGCATGAAGGTGTTCTGTGAAGAAAATGGTATTTTGCATGAGTTTTCAGCAGCAAGGACACCACAGCAAAATGGTGTAGTTGAAAGGAAAAACAGAACACTTATTGAAGCTGCAAGGACAATGCTAGATGAATCAAAGTTACCAACTTATTTTTGGGCTGAGGCAGTTAATACAGCTTGCTTCACTCAGAATATTTCTTTGATTAATCAGGCCAAAGGAATGACCCCTTATCAGCTACTCAAAAGAAAGAAGCCACTATTGGATTTTCTTCATGTCTTTGGATGCAAGTGCTTTGTTCTGAGAAATCAAGCTGAGCATTTGGGGAAATTTGAAGCAAAGGCAGATGAAGCAATATTTGTGGGTTATGCAGCAGGGAAAGCCTACAGAGTCTACAATCTCAGAACCAACATTGTTATGGAATCTGTACATGTTGTTTTTGATGATCTCAAAATTCAGGGTCTCTGTGATGAAGGTTTCCATGAAAGTCTTTCTTTTGAGAATGAGGAAGGAGAACAAATGGATCATGATAAGACTATTGAGAAACAGTCCAAAGTTGTTGTATCTAGCACAGATGAAAGCAGCAGTGAAGATGAAATTGCTGCATTAAGATTGAAAAGAATAGCTGCTAGTAGACCAAATGGTCATTCCGTTGACAGTCACAGAAATGCTTCCAGGAGTGATCAATTAGGGACAACAAACTCAGGGGGAGTTTCTCAAGGACAAATATCAAATCTAGGCAATCATGATCATGAAGTTACTTCTTCAAGAGCAAATCTACCTCCCTCAAGGAAATGGACTAAAGATCATCCCTTTGAACTTATTATAGGTGATGTGTCTTCAAAAGTCCAAACTAGAAGAGCAACTCAAGAAGAATGTCTATATAGCAGGTTTCTGTCTCAAGATGAGCCAAAGAAAGTTGAGGATGCACTTCTAGATCCAGATTGGGTCTTGGCTATGCAAGAGGAGCTAAACCAATTTGAAAGGAACAATGTTTGGAAGCTGGTGCCCAAGCCTAAGGACAGGAGTGTCATAGGCACAAAATGGGTGTTCAGAAATAAGATGGATGAAAATGGCATAGTCACAAGGAACAAAGCTAGATTGGTTGCAAAAGGCTACTCACAGGAAGAAGGAATTGATTTTGATGAAACCTTTGCTCCTGTTGCAAGACTAGAAGCAATAAGGATTTTCCTAGACTATGCAGCCCATGCCAATTTCAAGGTCTATCAAATGGATGTGAAGAGTGCTTTTCTAAATGGGGAATTGGAAGAGGAGGTGTATGTAAGTCAACCTCCTGGTTTTGAAGATGATGATTTTCCAGAATATGTATACTTCCTTCTCAAAGCACTCTATGGTTTGAAACAAGCACCTAGAGCCTGGTATGACACACTTTCACAGTTCCTCCTTGAGAATCACTTCACTAGAGGTACTGTAGATAAAACTCTTTTTCACAGGGTTGTGAATGGTTCTACTATACTTGTTCAAATTTATGTAGATGACATAATTTTTGGGTCTACAGATGAAAAACTTTGTCAAAAGTTTGCCAAGCTTATGCAAAGTAAATATGAAATGAGCATGATGGGAGAATTAACTTACTTTCTTGGTCTTCAAGTGAAGCAAGTTAATGAAGGCATTTTCATTAGTCAAACAAAATACATTCATGATTTGTTAAAGAAGTTTAATTTAATGGAATGCTCTCCTGCCAAAACTCCCATGCCTACTGCCACCAAACTTGAATTGAATACTAAGGAAAAATCTGTGGACATTTCAGGTTACAGAGGCATGGTAGGCTCACTTCTATATTTAACAGCTAGTAGACCTGATATTATGTTTGCTACATGTCTATGTGCTAGATTTCAGGCTGATCCTAGGGAATCCCATTTAGTTGCTATTAAAAGAATTTTCAGATATCTCAAAGGAACACCAAACCTTGGCATTTGGTATCCTAGAGAATCTGGTTTTGAACTAATTGGTTATTCAGATGCAGATTTTGCAGGATGTAAAATTGACAGGAAAAGCACAACAGGCACCTGTCAATTCCTAGGAAACAAGCTTGTCTCATGGTTCAACAAGAAACAAAACTCAGTTTCTACCTCCACAGCTGAGGCTGAGTATATTGCAGCTGGAAGTTGTTGTGCACAGATTTTATGGATGAAAAATCAACTACTTGATTATGGAATAAGAGTTGAGAAAATTCCTATTTTCTGTGACAACACTAGTGCCATTGCCATTACTGAGAATCCAGTGCAGCATTCAAGGACCAAGCACATTGACATCAAGTACCACTTTATTAGAGAACATGTTATGAATGGTACTGTGGAGTTACATTTTGTTCCAAGTGAACAACAACTTGCAGACATCTTTACCAAGCCACTTGATGAATCCACATTCTCAAGATTAGTAAGTGAGCTAGGTATGCTAAATTTCTCTTAATTATTTTGAGATTTTTGCAAGTTAAAGATGCAACCAGAAACTTGCTATGTTTTTCTGTGAATTAATTTTCTTATGAAAAAGTGAAACTTTGTCTAAGTCAAAATTACTATGTCAACGAAACGAACCATTCCGTTGACAGTCTTAGCATTTTTCTGGGTGTTTCGTTGATAGCTCTTTTATATCAACGAAACGCGGCTTTATCAACGAAATAAGACAGGAATTTAACCGCCCAATCTGATTCGTTGATGTAGCGCTTTTTAATCTGAATCGTTGAAACTGCACGTTCTTTATCACGATCTATGCATACACCCCTGTAAGTATAAATCGTGGTAATATTTAATTCTAACGGTTACTTTTTAAGCCAATCAGGTAATTTAGATTAATTATTGGACTTAATTTCTGAGAATTTTTGGGGGAGTATTTAAGAAATTTTAATTTCTTTATTTCATTTCTACCTGTTCTCAAAAATTCCAAAAGTTTTTCTATCTTCTTCTCTCCAACAAGTAATACAGCTCGAAGCTTTTCCTCACTCAACAATGGCACCCATAGTCAAGCTTATGTCTGCTGGTGGGTTCATCTATGAGAAGAACAATTCTATTCCATTTGTTGTTAAGGAGAGTCCGAACAGCATCTTTTTCAAGATGATGGACTTCATGAGGAACTGTAAGTTGGGCTATGCGATGTTTCACTCTACACCACTCTACAATGAAATAATCGAGGAGATTTGGACCTCATGTGAGTATAGTGGAACAAACTGCACACTGCAATTCACTCTTCAAGGTAATGAGTACATAGTTAATTCTGATGTTTTGCAAGCATGTATACATATTCCTGATAATAACTGTGATGCTTTGCCTTCTAACACTGAAATAACTACCATGCTAAATTCTATAAACTACTCTTTGCCTACTGATAACTTAGGTAAGATTATTAGGAGAGGTTTGGTTAGGGAATACAGTTATTTAGCTGATGCATTCATTAAGGTCTTTTCTGGAAAGATTAGTAATTTTGATGCATTAACTAACTCTATGTTAATTCTCCTAACCATGCTTCTAAATGATAGATATTACAACTTTAGCACCCAACTTATGTATGAGATTGGTGCTAAGTTGGGTGATAAGGCAAATAGGAAGAAAAATATCTATTATGCAAGGTTTCTGATGATGCTGGCTAATCATGTCAGTCCAGCACCATTAGTTATCTCTAACCCTACTGCCAGGTTTGAGTGCTTTATGCAAGAGAAGAGAGTATTGACAGACATACTGAGGCTGAACCACAATGGTGATGTTCCAGTGGTGTATCTGCCAATCATTGAGGTAACTACTGCTGTCCCTGTTAGTATAGCTGTTACTTCCATTGTTTCATCCAACCCAGTTGCTATGGAGTCTGTAGCTGTGACCCAACAGGCTCCTGCCCCAGCAACAAAACCAAAATCTAAGAAATCCTCCAAGCCAACCTCAGGTGCTTCTCAAAAGGCACCTGTTGTAAGAACTACCACACAACCTAAGGGGAGTGAGTCTGGAGTTGTGAGAGGTGAGGGAAGGGGTGAACATAAAAGAAACCCCAAGAATAAGGAAGGTAAGGAAAGTGTTTCCCAGCCTAGCCCCATTGTGTCTTCCCAACAAGGCACAATGAGTAAAATGGATTTAAGCACAAGTCTAATTGCATCCTCCCAAAAGGATGTAATTATTGAAACAAGCTCTCAACCTAGAGCACAGTCCAAAAGGGTAAGGGACACTTCAAGCCCACAGTCTACATTTTCCCAATACCAAAGGAGAGTGAAGCAAAAGTCCAAGGGTTCACAGGGTGCACACACACTGGAATCAACACTTCCAGTTTCTCAAATTCAGTTTGATGTAACCCCTATTATCACTCTGGGGTTACAGTCCCATTCTCTAAACATCAATCTTGAATTATCTCCATCAAATTCACCAACTCAATCTTTAGATGTGGACATGATCCATACATCTATTCCTGATTCTCCAACTCTAATCTTGGAGAAGCCCCACTCTGAAGCTGGTGGCCATCACTTGTTAAGTGATTTGTTGGGCCATCAACCAATTTTTCCTGAGGTTGCAAGGGGATCTGTGGACCAATCTCTCAAATCAATCACCACAGACTCTACTGTAATTTCTCATTCTCAAAGTGCTTTCTTGACTTCATCAACGAAACAGTCTATTTCGTTGACAAGTGTTTCTCCATCAACGGTATCCATACCGTTGACAGTTCAAACTACCATTCCGTTGATAGTTCACTCTGCACCTCTAATTGAAAATCAAGTTGTTTCCACAACTAGTGCAGATGATCTAGTGGTAGTTGAGACACTCCTAGGATTGAGAGGGAGTGAAACTGAGAGGCTGGCTTGCAGCCAGGCAAAAGGAGAGAATGAGAGTGAGAGACTGGCTATTTCTTCCAGCCAGGCAAAAGGAGAGATTGAGAGTTCCACCTTAGTAGGTGAAGGTGAGGGTGTGAGAGGTGTGAGCCATGGGGAGCCCATGATGCAAGAATATAGAGGAGAGAGAGAAGGGACTACAGGAGTTATAAGGGAGGAAGCAGCCATTGCTAGTGAGTCAATGGAGGTCAATGTGGGAGAAAGGAAACTTACCTTCCAAGAGCATTATCAACAGACTCTGGATAGTATTTCCCTGGATCCTGAGACCTTTACTCATCCTGTGTCAGCCTATCAAGTTTTGGCTCAACAGGGCAATGTGGAGGCAGAGAGGTCACTACAACTGATTCATACAACTGCATCAATGCAAAGAGCAAAGGATGCCTTGACCAATCTATCTCCAGGAGCTGCAGCAAGTGGTGAGTTTGATTTCTCTGATGATGAGGACAGCTTTGGTGACAATCAGGTGGCCACTACTTCACAGACTGGGACTTCTGTGGTGCCTCCTACACCAAACTGGCTTTCTCAAGATTTACAAGGAAGGATCTCCCTGGATGCTGCAATCACGAGGCAGTACAATGAGGCCTATCTGGCTCATGAGTCTGCAAATGCCAATGACAAGAAATTCTACAAGGCTATTATGGATTCTCTGGAAATCCAAAGGCTACAGATGATGCAGACAAGGATTGAGGCTAGAGAAATCAAGGACTCAATTAGCAATCTCAAGGATGCTAATGACAGGAGGCTGGATGAAAAGCTTCCTCTTCTCACTGTGTCCAAGATGAACAGGTTTTTCTCTAAGGAACCTGAGGTGGCTACCTCCTTGAAGACTCTCTCTTCTAGAGTGGACAAGGTGGAAGCTACTTTATCTCAGATGCAAAAGGAACAGGAGAAGCAGACACAACTGTTGGCCCAGCTAGTGGCAGCTCAAGGACTCCCAGTCATCTCTCTTGATGATAACAAAAAGGGGGAGAAATCTAAGGAGCTAGACATTCAAATCACAAAGGTTATGGTCCCAGCCATTTCCCTGCCAAAGGAGCCACTAGTTATGGGGGAGTCAGGGAAAGCTAAACTGGACAGCATTGACCTGATTCAGCAAGCTTCTATGAAGCTACAGCTTGCTGAACAAATTAAAGACCACTGGTCCAGGATAGATGAAAGAATCAAGAAGTTAGCTGGTACTGCAAATAGTTCAAATCCATCAACGGATCAAGCTTCTTCTAAAGAGCCATCAACGGATGCCATGGTTTTAGTGTCAACGGAATGGGAGCCACAGACCAATTCTTCATATAAGGTAGAGCCCCTTCTGCATGGAGTCACTCAAGGATCAAGGAAGGAGAAAGGACAAACTTCATGCATTAGGGATGTGGAACAAGCTACTTTGCAAAGAAGCTTATCTCCCAAGTCTCCTGCTAAACCAAAGGGCAAAAATACAGAAAGGACTTTCTATCCTGCACCTCCAGATGAGCTCAAGCTTCTTGGTCTACTCATCACAAAAAGCAAGGAAAGCAATGATTATGAGGTAAGGAAGCAAAGGGCAATTGTCTACAGGAATGGACAACAAATCTGTGTTTGGGCTGGTCACCCAAACTTTGCTGAAGCTAAGGCTGAAGAGTCAGAAAGAGCAGCAATGCAAGCACTTGCAGTTGCTCAATCTCTTGATGAAGAAGAAAGACAGCAAGAAGAAAAAGCCAGAGAGGAAAGGAGTGCAAAGAAGAGCACAAGGCAACCAAAGGCAAGAGCTAGGAGAAATATAGCCTTTGAGAATGATGACTCTCAGAGTATTGCATCAGACTCTTCTGTACCAACTGCACCTCCAACAATTCCTGATCCAGCTCTATGGGTAAAGTTAGCCTTTGATCCTAAACATCCTGTTAATTTCCATGATCAGCCAATTGAGCCAAAGGAAGAGCCAATTGAGTTTGATGAGGCCAACTTTCCAAAATTCCTCTTTGAGATGTATCCAAAGAAGAAATCTAAGCAAAGGGCTACCAAGGCTAAGCCAATTCTAGTAAGGAGACCACAAGCTGAAAAACCTCCTACCAACCCAGAAGACTTCATCTACATTGCTGATATCAGGGAGAAGTCTGACCTACATATCAATCTGGATGACCTAGTTGAAGTGAGAGGAATTGCAGCTTCTTACAAACTACCAGAGAGATTGGTGTTTGTCTACAAGGGTGGGAGAGAACAGGTTTGGCCTCTACATAGAATTCTGGGAGAAGATTATCAGACACTGCTATCTGTATTTAAATGCCTGAAGAAGGATTTTGGTTTTACCAAAACAGCTAAGTCTGAAGTTGTTTCCAAAATTTGCCAAATCAAAGCTAGCTGGAACAAGCCTGGTGCACTTCCCAGAGTATTGAAGGTCCCTCAAACAGGAAAGAAAATTCATCTCCAACCTTTTTGGATGATGGAATTCAGAGACAAGGACAACTGTAGAAGATTCTTCAGAATAGAAGACCAACTGGAGAAGGCATCCAATGAAACTCTAAGATTAATGCAATCCAAGTTGGGGAATCAAGATGAAGAAGAGAAGATTTTCTACAGAAGACTTCAAGCTCAGATTGAGGAGAACAATGCAAGAAAAGGGAAGAAAACAAGACCACAGAGGCAAAGATGAAAAATCTGCTCAGTCTAGAGGAGCAACTCTGTGCACTTGTTTTGTAAGATTTTCTACTTTGTATTTTAATTAAATTCAATGAAGCTCAATGCAATTTCTACTTTTATCATGTGTAATTTGACTGAGTGTTTTTGTTATCATCAAGGCTCTTGATTTATGGCTGTTATTCTATCAGTCATAAATTGGGGGAGATTGTTAGGAATATGTTGATCTTGATGATAATTATAAAAACACTTAGTAGATTTTGTATTAAGTCATTTTGTAACTGTCAACGGAATGGCATGCTTTGCAGTGTTTCGTTGACAGGAAGCTCATCAACGGAATGAGTGTTGTAGCAATTGCACTGTACAATACTTCACAGTTTGATATGCATTTGATGTATGTACTAGATAGGTTTTCTAAGTCATGTTGACTAAGTACTAGATAGGCAAAATAGGTTGGTTAATTGTAAGTATATCATGCCTTGTAATTTTGCCTAAGTGAAGACATGTCAACGGTATGAAGATTACTCTATCAACGGAACAAGGATACACCATCAACGGAATGAAGTTTACTCATCAACGAAATGAAGTTTACTCATCAATGAAATGGAGAATAAAGCTATCAACGAAACACATCTTCCTGCTATCAACGAATCATTATTGCTTTTCTGAATAGTTGACAAAGTGATAGTGACAGTTTACTGAAAAGATCTAAAGGTGATGTAGAAGTGTACTTTGCATTGGAAACCATTAAAATGGACATGGGGAATAAGGAAACATCCCAGTTTCCATTTGGGCTCTTGGGAGTGATCATAATAAGCATGAAGACAAAAGCAGGGATCTCCAAGGACCACTGGACAAAGGGATGAAAAGCAAACCATTGACGGTTACCTTTAGTGTACTTTAGTGTAGCCAAAAATAGCTTTGTAAACTTGGGAATATATATAACCAAGTGTAGCAGTTAAAATAAGGGTAAGAGAAGAAAAACAAATAGTTTGTATTAGCTATCTTTGAGAGCATTTTCTTCTCTACAACTCTGTAACTGAGCAGCTATGTACTTTTGTATCACAGATTATTTCCGCAATAAAAACACTTCAGTTGGATCATCAAACAATCCAACTGAATTATTTATATCTTGTGTTTTTACTTATTCAGTTCAGTTTTATTTTATAAGTGTTTTAAGTTTAAGAAAATATCAAGAATTGTATTCAACCCCCCCTTCTACAATTCTGTTAGGTCATTTGGGAATAACATATGGGAACATTAAGATGGTAACTTTGAGTTCAAGAGAAAGTTTAAAAAAATATCAATATGGTAATTTGACTTAGAAGAATTTTTTTTTGGAGAATATTAAGGTAGTAATTTGACCTTAAGAAGAAAGTTTAGGAGAATATAAGGTAATTAGGATTTCCATTACTAAACATTTAACATGCAATTTATATATTTTCTGACCTTTAATATTATTAATTCAAAGTTTTGAAAAAATAGAAAAATAGATCGAGGTAATCTGAGAGGTGTCATCTCATCGTACCTATATAAATGAGAAGACGGGTGCGGCGATGTGGCGCCTCTCAAACCGTCTAGCACCTCTCAAATAGTCTCATTTATTATTTTTCTCGATTAAAAGATAGTAAATAAATTAGCAAATAAATTGGACTCGTAAAGTAAGTTAAGGAGAATATTAATATAGTATACTTAATTTCCTCCATTACAAGATAGTGTGAAGGAATTAGTAAATAAATTGGACTTGAATAGAAAGTTTAGGTGAATATTAATATATCATATTTAACTTCATTTCTTAAAAGATATTAATAAAGAAATTAGTAAATAAATTGGATTTGTAAATAAGTATATTTAGTTTCCTCCGTTGGAAAATAGTAAGAAGAAAATTGAAAACTTATCTAATATGTAATTTTTATTAATTCAAAAATTTGTTTTCTCCAATAGTAAAGATTCTAAAGTTAAAAATATTAAAATTGTATATTTAGTAAATAAATTGGATCATAGTGTTGTGGAACGAAAAGTAGTTTTAGATATCGAGGGCGTGTATTCAATGCTAGGGTTGTGGACAAACGTGTCTTAATGGCTGCTCTCGTGTTTGGTGACTGAACAGGTCCTCACAAGATGCCTACGTATCTCAATTCGTGATTGAGAATCAAGCCAAAAAAACGTAGTTCTAATGTTGAGGAGTTAGGTCTTTTATATAGGTGTCTGGAGACCTAGAATCGTGCTAAGGTTAGGTTACTTGGTGGCCAAGTAACCTCCTTGACAGTGGATAACTTTTATCAGAGTTAGTTTCCATGTTGGAGTTGGTTTCCATGTTAGATGTTGCCTTAGAAGCATCCTAGTGGGTTCTGTTGCCCAGTAAATAACAATTGTAGAAGGGGGTTGAATACAATTGTATAAGATTCTCGACTTTATATATCACAAATATGAAAGATCAATAACAATAACAATAACAATAACAGCTTTATTAACTTTGATATAAAACTGTTACAAACTCTCTTAAGAAATTCTGATGTTCTTAAGAGCTGCTAGCTTACAAAAACTCTCTCAAGAAATTCTGTTCTTAAGAGCTTCTCTCCGATTATGTTCTCTCTCGAATGAATTACATAAATCGAAACCAAAACTGTGTTTATATAGTGCACACAGCTTCTCTATCAATAACAAGATAAGTCCTAATCATAACAAAGATAGAAACATATCTTTAATCGATAGCTGCATTCTACAAACCAGGAACAAATAGAATAAACTTCCATGTTTATCTAGACTCCAAATATAACTCGAAGTAGGAATCCTGATCAGCTTCAAGTCCTGATGATCAAACCTGATCATAGTCTGAGTAGGAATCCTGATGATCAATAAGATACTGACGCTTGATCAAATACTGATGACCATGCAATACTGATGACGTCAGCAATCCTGATCAGTTGAGTCTAGCTTCTGACGATCATTGAATTCTGATCTAACAATCTCCCCCAATCTCATACTTTGTGAAATAAAGTATAGATTCTAAATATTCAATGATGTCAAAAACATGTATCAAAATGTACGAGTATCTTCAGAAACAACTTATCTGTTTAAGCTTTGTGATAGAACAGATTCATCTTCAAGAAGTTGGATAATAAACTTTCTTCTTTTTCTTCAAGAATTTGAATCAGTCTTTCCTTAAGATTTCTGAGTTCTTCATCTTCCTCATTAATCTGGTAGATAGCTGCTCTGAGATTCTGTATGGAGTTTCTCTGTAGACTGTGCTCTTCAAGCAAAAGATAAGCAATTTCCTTCCCATCAGGATTGAGAGAAAGATGAGTCATGCCAAAATTTACTTCTTTAACAGCAGTACCCCTTTGCATTTCCACATCCTGACCTCTTTGATTTAAGTACATGGGAGTATAATTACCATCGAAATTACTGTTTCCATCCAGTCTTCTTCTTATAGTTGACAAAATCATATCACTCCATTCTTTGTACACTTGGTTCTTCCATCTTAACAGATAGTGAACATATTTCAGTTCCTGTGTAGTTTTCATCAGCAGATCTTGAATAGATAGAATCTTCACACTACCATCTTTCATGAAGTACAGAAGCTTTTCTTTCTTTTCAAAACCATCATGACAATCTATAACTATATCAACAGCTAATAAATTGTTCAGGTTTTCAGAAGTTAAAGTACCTCCAATTTCTGTCAAGGAGTAAGGATCAACATATGACATATTCAGATATTCACCATCTCTGTGTCCAATACCTCCTCTTGAATTACTTGACAATTGCTTCAGACTCGAAAACATCTTTAACCAGAGTGCTTTTGATCTAACCATATCAGACAAATCAACAACACTTGAAGCGCTTGTAATAATTCCACCAGACTGAAAATTGATAGGTGTATCACAACTTAATGTGCTAATATGTTTCCACTTCTTGTCCTTTTCCTTTTCAAAGGCATAGCTTCTTTCCAGCGAAGATTCTTGTCTGCTTGAGTTCCTCCATTTTCTTTCATTTGAAACTTTAAGCCTTTGTAGATAGAGATTGAAATCATTATTTGTTCTTCTTGTAATATCTCTTCTTCTGGCTTCTTCTTCTTCATCTACTTCTTTGTTGTGACAATCAACAATAGTAGATAAGATTATCAAATCAACCTCTTGCAGAATTTCAGATTCGTCAGGATCTTGAATATTGTCAGGATTAGAATCTTCAATTTGATTTGTATTGCTGAGAGTTGATTTTCTTGATTTTCTTCTCAATTCAGGTTCTTCTTCAACAATTCCATCATCACCAAAAGTAGATCTGTCAGGAACTACTAGAGTTTGAATAGGTTCAGGAATTTCTTCAATTCTTAACCCTCTAGACCTTGTCTGTCTAGGTAATATTTGAGTTGAAGAACCTCTTTTACTTCTTCTAGCACCTCTCCTACCTCTGCTTCCTCTACCTCTAGCAGGAGCAGTATAGCTTTCCATTGTCTCTCTTTGTAGTCTCAAGAATTCTTCATGTGAGAGATCTGGATATTCTTCACTTGCTGTAGAGAGTGCTTTTCTTGCATATAATTGTTGAACTCTTTTATCAGTGTGATATAGAGTAACAATTCTGCCATCTTTTGTAGAAAATTTCTGGAATAAATTTGATGCATCTTCAGGATTATCAATAATCACATCTTCATCACCTTCAGGAATTGTAGCAAGAATGTGTCCATGACCAGGTGTCAGGATTTGATCTTCCGTCAGGATCTGAGATTGCACCAATGTTCTTACTGTCTTAACTCCAGAATCAGAAACATGAGTTGACTGTGTTGTTTGACTTTGAGAAGTTTGGATTGTCTTCATAACAACAGCATCAGAGGTTTCTCCTTGTATCGCTTTGTCACCACCATCATCTCCAGTATCATCATTATTTCTTAATACTAGATCAGGTGTACATTTTGTCTGAATAACCTTCTTCCCCTTTTTGACATCAGGATTTGACAATAATTGCAAAATTAAGGAAAGAGAGGCTTGAATTTCAGTTACCTTAGTATCCAGAGAATCAATTCTTTGATTGATTGAGGTTTGTTCTGAAACAACAGATTTCACTTGGGATTCCACTACCCTTAGTTGAAAAATAGTAGGCACCTTTGTAAAATTATTAAAGATATCAGTCCTCACTTTTTCAGTTGAACCCTTGATAGAATCAATCTCACTTTTCAGGCTTTTGGATAACAGAGTTGTAGCCTTCAGATGATTCTTCAAGTCTTGATTCTCTATAGACTTCACTGCATTATAGGCATGTTCAATAGCAGAAGAAAAACTGATAGATTCATCAGAATTGTGCCATGAATTGTTCCATTCATTCTGTCTAAATGCCTCTGCAGGATCAAAGGAAGGAGTAGAAAAATCTTGTCTCTGATTTTTCCCAGTGAAAGCTTTGCCAGCCATATATGTACTTGAGGAACCAAAATTAGTTCCAAGACTAATCTTGAGTGCTGTAGCAAGCTGTTCCTTCTCTTTTCTATTCTCATTATCATCATCACTATCATCATCAGAATTATCATCATCAGAACTATGAGATATATCAGGATCAGGAATTGCAATACCTTTCAGTTTATCCTGAGATTCTGAGATAGGATGATCTATTGGTCTTGAACGAAGTGGCTGTATCAAAATAGGCTCAGTATCAGGAGCACCACTAACGTCAGGATGAACATCGTCAGGATTTGATATGCTTGCATCAGTATTTGCAACCAATGGTTCTTGTGGAGCTTGAGGTTCAGAAGCTGCTTCAACACTTTGAGCTAAAGGTTCTTGTGTGCTTCCCTCATTGACAATGTTCTCGACCAATAGCTTTGCCTGTATCTTCACTTTGAGAAGATGGTTCTTGTGTAGCTGGAATGTTGATGTCTTCATTCTCCCTTTGAGAAAATGGTTCTTGTGTGACCATTCCACTAGCTAAGCCTTCACCCAAACTTTGATTGAGTGGTTCTTGTGTGGCAGGATCAACAGTAGCTGCTGAATTACTCTGAAATTCAGGTTCTTGTGGGCTTGATCCTTTCAGCTTCTTCTGTCTCTGATAGACTAACTCTTCTGCATTCCTCTTTTTCTTTGATGTAGGTGTAAGACCAACCAAGGAAGCAGTTGTAGAAACCTTCTCCCAAGAATGTCCTCGAATCTGAGATGGAGAGGCTGGAGAGTCTGATATAGAGACAACTTTTGTTGTTGCATCAGGAATACTAACATCAGGATTTGATGTCTGAATATCAGTATCCTTCATTTGCACTGTCAAAGGAATATGATACCTGCTCTTTGATAATTTCCTTGTCTTTTGTGGTTTTGATGAAGGTACCACAGCTTTAGTAGCAGTATCAGCAACTTCCTTGTTCACATTCATCACAGAGGATATAGGTAAGTCATCCTCTGAATCACTTTCATCAATCAACCTTAACTTCCTTTTCACAGGAACATTCTTAACAACCTTATCAGCTTTCTTGACCAGGACCCCTTGTACACCCCCTTGTATCTTCTTTTTAGTGAGTGGTGTAGAGGAAAAATCCTTTGAACCTGATTGCCTTCCAGACACATCAGTTCTAGCTGATTTCTTTGATTTTACAACTAAAGTCTTTTGAGAGACAGTAGAGGTGGTTGTTAACTGTTTAGACTGTTTAGGTTGCATGCTTGTGTCAGGAACAAGGTGGGTTGGTCCTTGTACCATAGCATTAGAAAGTAGTCCATAACGAGTAGGCATTTTCTGATGTAAGAAAAACCTAACCTCATCAGGAATAAAAGCATTTCCGCACAAAATATTTTGCCATATCAGGATTGAAAAACAATATTCAATAAGATTAAAATAAAATTTTATTTAAGAAAACAAAATTTATTTTAACAATCCTGAATAGCGTTTTGGTTTAAGAAAAATAACCAAATTAATGGTCATAGAATTAAAACACGCTTACCAGCAAACGAGGCAAAAATATTTATGGAAAACCGAACCGTCTCCTTGAGAATGTAGAAATGACCTGCACCCTTAATACACATTCTCTATAAAAGAGAACTGTTAAGCATAATCATCATATATCTATTAAAACACAAACCCTCTCCAGAGAAAAACTTACGAAAACCTTTCACCTTCTTTGTTTTTCAATGGCTGCCAACAATCAAAACAACATACCTGATGAAGAACTTGATAGAATTTGGCAACAAATGGATGAGGCTCTAGCAGAGATGGAGCCACAACCAGTTCCTGACCCTCAGGAACATGAAGCGTTTATAAACGCTATGGTTGATGTGGTGTGGCACGACTTTGTGCAAGCCAATCCTGGCTGGAATCCTCTTGAGAATCTCATCTATGAAGAGGATGAAGACGATTGGGATGATGAAGAGGATGAGGATGAAGATGATGAAGAGCTCGTCCGAGAGCTTGAGAAACGTAAGAAGAGAATTCGTGATGCTTGTACGTCATGCAAGTTGGAGGCACGGAGGCGTCCCGGTGGTCACGGTGACGATCCGCCTTCAAGTGCATCAGCTCCTCTTTTTGTCTCTTAAGGATGGAACAAGAGACCTTCCAGTTCTGATGAACTGTGAAGCTGCTCAGGAGCATTCATGCTAATTTGCAGGGCACGTGTTCATGCTTATCTGTAAAGCACGAGTTCCTGAGTAGAAAATAGACTAGGAAAACAAATATGTAATTTCCATATTTCATGTGTAATGTATCTTCAAGTATTAATGAAATTTGTCTATTTTCTCAATTGTTTGCTTCCTGTATTTTCCTGCAAAATTTGTTAGTAACACTCAAAGTGATATAGAGATGATAAATAATAAACTCTGTTAATAATGAAATTGAAATTGATAATTAAGACTGAAAACTTAATCAAAGACTAAGTAATAATCTAATTGTCCAGAGTTTACCAGGAGTGTTGATGACAAATTAGCATAGAACCTCTGGTTTTCATACCAGCTTCAAACATCTGAGCATCATGATTTGACCAGTGGACTTCCTGTCAGGATTCCATCCTATCAGGATTTGATCAAAGATACATACCTTTCTGAATAACCATCAGGATTTGACAGTTATCAGGATTTCCTCTCTGTAGCTTTTCCTCAGAAATTCTCAAAATTCATCATTCCAAGTTCATTCACCAACTTATTGAAAGTAGCTTCAGGCAGTGGCTTGGTGAATATATCAGCTAGTTGTTGATCAGTATGAACAAAGTGAAGTTCAATTGTTCCTTCCAGAACCTGTTCTCTTATAAAGTGATATCTGATACTTATGTGTTTAGTAAGAGAATGCTGAACTGGATTTCCTGTCATTGCAATAGCACTTTGGTTATCACAATAAATAGGGATTTTTGAGTATGACAGGCCATAATCTAACAACTGATTTCTCATCCACATTATCTGAGCACAACAACTTCCTGCAGCAATGTACTCAGCTTCTGCAGTTGAAGTGGAAATAGATTTCTGCTTTTTACTGAACCATGAAACTAGTCTTCCACCCAAAAACTGACAACTTCCTGAAGTACTTTTCCTGTCTATTTTGCATCCTGCAAAATCAGCATCTGAATAACCACACAACCCAAAATCTGATTCCCTTGCATACCAAAGGCCAAGTGAAGGAGTGCCTTTGAGATATCTGAAAATTCTTTTGACTGCAATCAGATGTGGTTCTCTAGGTTTTGCTTGAAATCTTGCACATAGACAGGTTGCAAACATGATATCTGGTCTACTGGCAGTGAGATACAATAAAGAGCCAATCATTCCTCTGTAGTGAGTTACATCTACCTCTTCACCTTGATCAGGATCAAGTTTGGTAGCTGTAGCTATGGGAGTTGAAGCAGGAGTACTGTCTTGCATGTTAAACCTTGTCAGTAAATTCCTTGTGTATTTAGACTGATTAATAAAAATCCCTTCATCAGTCTGTTTAACTTGAAGACCCAGAAAGTAACTCATTTCTCCCATCATGCTCATTTGATATCTTGACTGCATAAGCTTGGAAAACTTTTCACACAGCTTATTGTTTGTTGACCCAAAAATGATATCATCAACATAAATCTGAACTAACAGCAACTCCTTACCATGATTCAAATAAAATAGAGTTTTATCAATTGCACCTCTTTTGAATCCACTTTCCAGTAAGAATTGAGCTAAGGTTTCATACCATGCTCTTGGAGCTTGCTTTAGTCCATAAAGTGCCTTATCCAGTCTGTAGACATGATCTGGATATTTAGGATCAATGAAACCAGGAGGTTGTTCAACATAAACTTCTTCCTCCAGTTCACCATTTAAGAAAGCACTTTTAACATCCATCTGGAAAACCTTGAATTTCTTATGTGCTGCATAAGCAAGAAATATCCTGATGGCTTCTAGTCTTGCAACAGGAGCAAAAGTTTCATCATAGTCAATTCCCTCTTGTTGGGAATACCCCTTTGCAACTAGCCTTGCTTTATTTCTGATAATGACTCCATCAGAATCAGTCTTGTTCTTGAAAATCCACTTTGTACCAACTATTGATCTATTCTTTGGTCTTGGTACCAGTTTCCAGACTTCATTCCTTTCAAATTCATTCAGTTCTTCTTGCATTGCAGTAACCCAATCAGCATCTTTAAGTGCATCTTCAACTTTCTTAGGCTCCTCCTTGGATAGAAAGTTATTATATAAACATTCATTCTGAGTTGCACTTCTTGTTTGAACACCTGCATCAGGATCTCCAATTATCAAATCAGGAGTATGATCTTTTGTCCATTTCCTTGCTGGTGTCAAATTGTTTCTTGAAGTAGATGCTCCCCCTGGATTGGTGTTATCTTGATTGAAAGAATTTGATTGATTTGAAGCTCTCCCTGAATTATTGCTATGCCCTCCTGATGTGTTATCAGGATCTTCACTTGAATCAGTATCTGAAGAATTCTGTCCTGATGATTGAGTTGACTCTGAACTTGTAGTTGAATGCCGTTGCTCCCCCTCAACATTAGCACTACTAGTTGTATCACTGTTGTTTGCATCATCAGTATTAGCACCATCAGTACCTGGTGAGTCATCAGGATTTGGTGACCCGTCAGTACTGGATGAATGGACAGCTTCTGATTCACTTTCTTCAGGTTCCTTGGAAGCTTCATTTTCAAATAGTAATCTATCATGTGAGTCTTCAATGATTCCAGTTATCTTCTTGTCATCAAAAGATACATGTATTGACTCCATGACAGTTCTTGTCCTCAAATTAAAAACTCTGAAGGCTCTTGATGTAGGATAACCTATGAATATTCCTTCATCAGCCTTTGTTTCAAATTTCCCTAGCTGTTCAGGATGAGTTCTGAGAACAAAACATTTACAGCCAAACACATGCAAATGCTTCAGACTTGGTTTCTTCTCCTTGAGTGACTGATAAGGAGTAACACCATGCCTGTTTATCAATGTGAGATTTTGTGTATAGCATGCTGTGTTGACTGCTTCTGCCCAGAAATATGTAGGTAATTTAGCTTCTTCCAACATAGTTCTGCCAGCTTCAATAAGAGTTCTATTCTTCCTTTCTACTACTCCATTTTGCTGAGGTGTGCCAGGAGCAGAGAATTGTTGAATGATTCCTTTGTATTTGCAGAACTCTTCCATCTTTGAATTCTTAAATTCAGTACCATTATCACTTCTCAGAATCTTGACTTTGTACTTTGTGGTTGTCTCAATCATCCTCACATGATCCAACAGAACTTCAGGAGTTTCATCTTTTCTGTGCAGAAAATACACCCAGGTGAATCTAGAATATTCATCAACAATTACAAGAGTGTACCTTTTCTTACTGATGGACATGATGTTGACTGGACCAAACAGATCAAGATGTAGCATGTGATATGGTTCTTCAATAGAGGATTCTGATTTACTCTGGAATGATGTCCTTCTTTGTTTTGCTTTTTGGCATGCATCACAGAGTCCATCAGGTGTATATAAAACATTAGGTAATCCTCTTACTAACTCTTTCTTAACCAACCCATTGATGTTGCTGAAGTTGAGATGAGAAAGCTTCTTGTGCCAATTCCAACTTTCATCTACTGAAGCTTTACTGATGAAACATGTAGGGGAGCCATCAGTATCTGAGAGAATGTTGGCTTCATATATGTTACCATGTCTGTAGCCAGTTAGTGCTATCTTCCCTGTTGCTTTACTGACTACTTCACAATGTGTGGAATAGAAATTGACATGATAACCTCTGTCAGTGATTTGACTAATACTCAACAAGTTGTGTTTTAGTCCCTTCACTAGAGCTACTTTTTCAATGATGACATTTCCAATGATTATATTGCCATATCCCAAGGTTTGTCCAATGTTGCCATCTCCATAAGACACAGTTGGGCCAGCTTTTTCTTCATATTCTGATAACAGGGCTTTGTTTCCAGTCATGTGCACAGAACATCCACTATCCATGACTAACACATTTTTCCTTTTACCCTGCATCAGAATAGAAACACACTAGTTAGAACACTTAGGAACCCATACATGTTGGGTTCCTTTCTCATGCAATTTATTAATTTTAGCAGCAGAAGACTTTCTGACTTTAGCAGTCCTGACAGGATTTACTCCATCAGGATTTGCTTTGTCAGTATCAGTATTAACAAAAGCATGCTTCATTATGACATTTTCAGTTCTATCAGACTTTGTACTACTTTCAAACTTAGGCAATGGATCATAAAAGTTATAGTACAAATCATGATACTCTTTACATGTATAAATAGAATGCCATAGACTACCACAATGAAAACAGGACTTCTGCGGTTTATAGAGTACTGATCTATTCCTAACATCAGACTTAGGAATATCAGTAATCTTCTTCTTACTCTTCTTACAATCAATAGCTAGATGATTAGAGTTACCACAGTTAAAACAACACTTTCTAGGTGCATTTGGGATATACTTATAACCATTCTCTTTATTGATCCCAACTTTACCATTCCTGTTTCTCTTAACAGTAGCTTCCTTTTTCTTATCTGTAACCTCACAGATTTTATCTTTAAGCTGTTTCTGAGACAATAGACCTAGATTCTTAGTGACTTTGTTCATGACAGTTTTAGACTTTATAATTTTAATTCCTTGAGTAGAAGAAGATCCCTTTTCAAAAGTAGAATTGGAATCCTTACCAAAAACAAAATTAACAGGTGTAATCTTAGATTTGGTTGAGTCTATAACATGTCTATAGGTCTTTGGACTGACTGTCTCATCAATGACAATTTTCTCTTTCAATTTCTTATCCTCATCTGACTTATATCCTAGACACTCTTTCCAATTCTTAGAGGTATTAATCTCATGAAATTTCCTACCAGAGTCTGTCCAGGTTCTGATTTTCTCATTAGCAAATTCAAGTTCTTTTTCAAGGGAAGTACATTTAGATGTCATCTCTAAGTGCATGTGCTTAACATTATCACATTCTTTTTGTACTTCTTGCATACGAGAAAATTCAGCTTCTAATATCTCATTCCTCTTTCTAAGGTCAGACATCTCAGATAAGATTCTAGTATTCTCAGCAGTTTGACTTCTAAAGCTAATATGTAATGACTTTAGAAAACGTCTTAACTCAGAAGCATTATCAGTATCAAAATCAAAGATAGTATTTAGTACCTTATCATCAGGAGCAGCAGTTACATCAGCATTGGCCATTAATGCATAGTTGACTACCTCAGTATCAGATTCTGAGGAAGAGTCCATCCAATCCTTGCTTGATGTGATGAGTGCCTTTGTCTTGTTGCATTCAGAAGCAAAGTGACCCATACCATTACACTTGTAGCATCTAACCTTTGACTTGTCAAATTTGCTACCCTTGCTGTCCTTCTTGATATACTTGTCTTTGTCTGCTTTGAAGGTCTTCTTCTGAAAGTTGCCTTGTCTTCTATTCTTCCTGAACTTCATCCTTCTGAAGTTTCTGACAATCATAGCAACCATCTCTTCCATGTCTGAATCAGAAGATTCATCACCAGTATTGGCATCAGGATTGCCATCAGTATCTGATGAAGAGTCGTCAGTATCTGACTCAGCTTCTCTTGCTTTCCTTCTAGAGACCTCCATAGCTTTCCCTTTTGATTTTGCTTCTACATTCAAAGCAATTGACTTTGCCTTGCTGCTTTTCTTGTTCTTTCTCTGTTGAACTTCAAGATCATGAGTTCTTAGCATCCCATAGATCTCATCAAGAGACACAATGTTCAGATCGTACTGGTGTCTAATGATTGAGGTCTGAGTATCCCATTCTTCAGGTAAAGCTCTAAGAAATTTGGTGTTTGAATCTTCAGTTTCATATACTTTGTCAACTAAGGATAAGCTGTTCAATAGTGTCAGGAATCTATCATATAGATCAGTCAGGTTCTCTTCAGGTCTTGCATCGAATTGTTCATATTCTTGAATCAATAGAGCCCTTCTGTTTTTCTTGACAGATGCAGATCCCTGGCACTGAGTTTCCAAAGTATCCCAGATTTCTTTTGAAGACTTGCATGCAATCACTCTGTTTGACATAACAGCATCAAGACCATTGTGCAAGATATTCTTTATCTTTGGTTCTCTGAGTACATGAGCTTTTTCTTCTGGAGTCCATTCAGATTTAGCTTTGACCACATAATGTTCTGGTACAGTATCTGTTCGTTCTACGAACTTTGTTGGTATATATGGTCCATCACGAATCCTGTCCAGATTGTCAGGATCCATAGCCTCCAGGTACATCAGCATCTTTACCCTCCATGTGGGATATTCTGATATCTTCAAGATGGGAATCTTCATGCTTTCATACTTGGTTGTCGACATCTTTAGATCGTATCTGATTCAGAATTAAATCAGTTTGCTCTGATACCAATTGTTGCCCAGTAAATAACAATTGTAGAAGGGGGTTGAATACAATTGTATAAGATTCTCGACTTTATATATCACAAATATGAAAGATCAATAACAATAACAATAACAATAACAGCTTTATTAACTTTGATATAAAACTGTTACAAACTCTCTTAAGAAATTCTGATGTTCTTAAGAGCTGCTAGCTTACAAAAACTCTCTCAAGAAATTCTGTTCTTAAGAGCTTCTCTCCGATTATGTTCTCTCTCGAATGAATTACATAAATCGAAACCAAAACTGTGTTTATATAGTGCACACAGCTTCTCTATCAATAACAAGATAAGTCTTAATCATAACAAAGATAGAAACATATCTTTAATCGATAGCTGCATTCTACAAACCAGGAACAAATAGAATAAACTTCCATGTTTATCTAGACTCCAAATATAACTCGAAGTAGGAATCCTGATCAGCTTCAAGTCCTGATGATCAAACCTGATCATAGTCTGAGTAGGAATCCTGATGATCAATAAGATACTGACGCTTGATCAAATACTGATGACCATGCAATACTGATGACGTCAGCAATCCTGATCAGTTGAGTCTAGCTTCTGACGATCATTGAATTCTGATCTAACAGGTTCCAACCACTGGGTTGTTTATGAACCAGGTCCATGCCTTGGTGGTTTAAGACAAGGGTTGGATCTTGGCCCAATTCTTGACTACGAATTTAATATCATAGCTAGGGTTTCGGACCTCATTAATGGGCCTCATATTTGGACCATCTTAGATCTAATTAATGTAGCATTTATTGTGTCCTTAGGTGTGACGCCCTCCAAACCCGGGGTACAGATTTCAGGAGTCATCCGACCAACGGAACACTATTTAACACATGCATAATATATATAAAGACACAAATACCCCTTAACCAAGATCGCATCCAGATTATGGCAATGAACACAAGCTACTACAATATTTTATTAATACAATACCAGTTTTATCAGAGTTATTACATCACAACTAAAGTTCAAATCTAGACATCTGATCTAGAAAAGCAAAACAACAACTACCCTGCCAATGACAATGACTCGAGGGGCTCTCCTGGCTACCGGTGAACTATCGGTCACGCTATGACGACTCATACTCTCGCTTCACTGGAATAGGGTTAGAAAACAACAAGCAAGAGTGAGCCAAAATTGCTCAGCAAACATCATATGAATCATTTCTATCACAGTTGTAAGGATATGAATTTATGATATCAGAATCAACAATATTTAGCTAACACATGCTTTGTATCAATAACAATTGAAGAAAAAGAATTAGAATTTGGCTTATACATTTTATTCAAATCAAAGGTTGTGCTGTTGGCCAGCCACGCATCAACCCCGGACTAGCTCACAGCATAGTCCTCTACTGGATCCTAGGCCAATCTGGGCCTTAAGTTATTCCGACCATAAATATGGCTCGACCAATTACTGGTCCATTTTAAAAACATGCCAAATCTATCATAGGGTATAAACAATAACATGCTCAATAAGATAAACTCAATGTATAGTAATTGCAAAAGAGCTTCAACTGCTCAGTATCAAATGAAGATCGAGAAAGAATCATGGAATAATTTCAATGGTACTGATATGGACAGAAAAGTAATTATAGAAATATAATTGCTGATTCAATTAAAAGGCCGGTATTTAAGGACTGACACCCTAATTATTCATTAATTTCGTAATTAATGAATAGAGAAAATATACAGCTCATGAAAAGAGTCCAAATTATGGCAAATTGGTCAAAGAAGGATCCAGAATCCCAATTAAAGGCAATTAATGAGTCATAGCCTTTATCAACAAGGAAAAGACTTATCCTGCAAGCAATACAATGCTTATCCAATAACAAAAAGGAGACTTATTCGCTAAGACTCCTAAACATACCATAAATACTAGGCTCCAGACGCCTATATAAGGACCCTGATCCTACAATCAGAACTACGTCTTTGGCTTGATTCTCAACATTAATTGAGATACGTAGGCATCTTGTGAGGACCCATTTAGTCCGGAAACACGAGTGCAGCCATTAAAGCTCGAAGCTCATTAATCCTAGCATTAAATTCACAAAGCACGTTTTTTAATCCACAACATTTGGCGCCGTCTGTGGGAAGACAACATCAACCATGGCAAACACACGAAGAACAGCTCGGGATACTCAAACTCCCGATGATCGCCCTATCACCTCTGAGACTGATCAGCCACCGCCGACTACTGGCACACAAGGGGCGAATATCCCCACCAACACTCATGGACTGGAAATCCCGATTTCGGTTGAAGGGACGAATCCCCTGCATATGGTCATTCATGGATCTAATCCACAAGAGACCGTTCACCAGCAACCAATCACGACCTCCCCGCTGCTCATGAGTGCACCAAGGAGCCTTCAACTCTATACTACTGATCTCCCTCAATACGTGAATCAGACTTTGGGGATGCCAAGCTATGGCATGCCCCCTCGACCCATGGCGGGCGGTAGTGGAACTAATCCAATATACCATGAGGCATATGTACCCCCTTATATTCAAGGTCTGGGACCCCAAACTCGACAGACCCCTCTCATTCAAGATTACTCTGGCCCGTACACCGAGGATGAGGGCTATACAACTGGGGAGGATGTCGCCCCAAGAAGGAGACGTTCTTCCTAGACAAATCGGGAGCCACCCCAAACTACTAGGGAGAAACTTGAAGCCCATGAGGCAGAGACTGCAAGGCTCAAAAAACTCCTTGCTGAAGAAGAGGCCGCTCAATCTCGGGGCCGAACGACTGAAGGGATCCCGATAATCAACTTGGACGATCCACCGGCAAGAAGGACCAAGAGGGCTGAAGCCCCAAGGGGTGATCCTAGTATTCTGTTGCCCCTAGGAGATCCTGATGATCCTACACCACCGTTTACTCAAGACATCATGAAAACGGCTATATCCAGAAAGTTTAAGATGCCTTCGATCAAAGCCTATGATGGAACGGGAGATCCCGCAAATCATGTAAGGACCTTCTCCAATGCACTGCTGTTGCAGCCAACCAACGATGCGGTCAAGTGTAGGGCGTTTCCACAAACCTTGGCAGGCATGGCCCAACGTTGGTATAGCCGTCTACCTCCCAACTCTATTGGGTCATTCAAGGAACTAAGCAAGGCTTTCATCAATCAGTTCATTAGTGGAAGGGTGCACGAGAAAAGTTCTACATCACTCATGGCAATCCGGCAAGGGCAGAATGAGGCCCTAAGGGAGTACATCAATCGATTCACTCGAGAGGCTTTAAAAGTCCCGGACTTGGAGGACAGAGTGGCTATGATAGCCCTGCAACAAGGAACCACTGATGACCACTTCAAGCGGTCGTTAGCTAAACATCCCCCCGAGAGCATGCTGAAACTCCAAGATAGAGCCGGAAAGTATATCAAGGCTGAAGAAAGCATGAGAAAGTATGAACCCACTACTGGCGGTAGTGGAAACTCAAAGAAAAGAAAAGAAACTCAGGAGTACGACGTCAAGGAAAAGTTCCCCAGAACATCAAAGAACTCCGATTATCCCCCAAAGAGAAACAATTTTGGGCCAAAATTCACAGAATATGCAAGATTGAATACTCCCAGGAGTCAAATTCTGATGGAGATAGCCAAAGAAGAAGATATCAAATGGCCAAAGCCAATGAGAGCTGATTTGTCCAAACGGAACAAAAATCAGTTTTGTCGGTTCCACAAAGAAGTCGGTCATGACACCGATGATTGTAGACAATTGAAAGATGAGATTGAGTTTCTGATACGAAGAGGAAAACTCAGTAAGTTCACTAAGGATGGAAGCCAAGGGAGCCAAAGGGGGAACTATGAAAGGAAGGATTATGATAGAAGGGACAGCGATCAAGATCGGAATCCCAAGCCCCGAGGGCCAGTGATCAACATGATATTCGGAGGGCCAACTGCTGCTGGGTATTCCCTAAACTCAAGAAAGGCTTATGCCCGAGAGGTAATGACTGTGGTTGGAGAAGCACCGAAGCGTGCCAGAACAGAAGTGTCAATAGGTTTTGACGATTCAGACTTGGAAGGGGTAAAGTTCCCCCATGATGATCCTCTTGTCATAATACCTGTGATAGGCAACTCCGAAACAAAAAGAGTCTTGGTTGATAATGGAGCTTCTGTGGATATCTTGTTCCACGATCCCTTAATCAAGATGGGTTACACAGACTCTCAGTTAACACCCTCAAATATGCCTATATACGGATTCAACGGGGTGGAATCAAAAGTGGAAGGCACTATCCAACTCCCAATGACTATGGGGCAAGGGATGAATACGTCTACTCAGATGTTGAACTTCATAGTTATAAAAGCGACTTCAACCTACAATGCAATCCTGGGAAGGACTGGTCTTCATGCGTTCAAGGCTGTCGCCTCATCTTATCATCTAAAAATCAAGTTCCCAACGAGGAATGGGATTGGTGAAGAACGAGGAGACCAAAAGATGGCTAGAAGTTGTTATGTAGCCGCGTTAAGGCCTGATGGAACCGGGGGGCAAGTTCTCCCAATTGAAGACATGAATATCAGCGACAACGAGGACAGAAGGGGGAACCGGCTGAGGACTTGGTCCCAATTCCCCTAGTCCCAGGAGAACCAGAGAAGGTGACTTATATTGGGGCACTACTTCCCGAACCATTGAAGAGCAAACTCACGTCTTTTCTTCAAGAAAACAATGACGTTTTTGCTTGGACAGCGGCCGACATGCCAGGGATTGATCCCCAATTGATATCTCACAAATTGAATGTGGATCCAGAAAGGAAGACAGTGAAACAAAAGAAAAGAAATTTTGCTCCAGAGAGGCTTGAAGCCATTAAGCAAGAAGTGAATAAGCTTTTGGAAGCCGGGTTCATTGAGGAAATCCAATTCCCAGAATGGTTAGCTAACCCCGTGATGGTCAAAAAGCTAACGGGAAGTGGAGGATGTGCGTCGACTTCACCGACTTGAATTATGCATGCCCTAAGGATTGTTTTCCCTTACCGATGATTGATGCTCTAATAGATGCCACTGCTGGGCATGAGATGCTAAGTTTCATGGATGGTTTCAGTGGATATAATCAAATCAAGATGCACAAAGATGACATCGCCAAGGTATCATTCATCACCGACTTTGGTGTCTTCTGTTTCTTAGTCATGGCTTTTGGGCTTAAGAATGCAGGAGCGACCTATCAAAGGTTGGTAAACAAAATCTTTGAGCACCTAATTGGAAAAACCATGGAGGTCTACGTAGATGACATGTTAGTCAAAAGCCTCGATAAGGCTGATCACATTAAGCACCTCCGAGAGGCATTCGAAGTGATGAGGCACCACAAGATGATGTTGAATCCAGCTAAGTGTGCCTTTGGTGTAGGCTCGGGAAAGTTCTTGGGCCTGATGGTTTCCAAGAGAGGAATCGAGGCTAATCCCGACAAAATCAAAGCGATCCTAGACATGGAACCACCGAAGACTGTCAAGGATGTCCAAAAACTAACAGGGAGAGTGGCTGCATTAGGAAGATTCATCTCCAAGTCTGGAGAGAAGTGTTTACCCTTCTTCAAAGCACTCAAAAAAGTGAAAAATTTTGAATGGACAACGGAGAGTCAAGAGGCCTTTGAGGCCCTAAAGAAATACATGGCTGAGGCACCACTGTTGGCAAAGCCCAAGCCAGGGGAAATTCTCTATTTGTACCTGGCGGTTTCTAGCACAGCCCTTGGAGCCGTTTTGGTAAAAGAAGAAATGAAGGTCCAGAAACCCATCTACTATGTAAGTAAGATTCTACATGGGGCAGAAATAAACTACTCAACGATTGAGAAGTTTGCCTTAGCCTTGATAACGGCCTCAAGAAAGCTACGCCCCTACTTCCAGGCTCACAAGATAGAGGTCTTGACTGATCAACCTCTAAGAAACATCTTGCATAGCCCTCAAGTTAGTGGAAGATTGATCAAATGTGCCATTGAATTGGGAGAATTTGACATCAAATATAAGCCTCGGACGGCCATAAAAGCTCAAGCACTTGCTGACTTCATGGTTGAATGCACCATTGACAACCAAGAAGTCGGGGGGCAGGAAGTGATAGTGGAAGATAAGAAAGATGAGGAAACGGACTTCAAAGAATATTGGGTGCTCTATTTTGATGGAGCATCAAAAACAAAATCAAGTGGAGCTGGTTTGGTGCTACAAAGTCCTGATGGATTCCTCGTAGAGTATGCACTAAAGCTTGACTTCCCAACGACAAACAATGAGGCTGAGTATGAAGCTCTGATAGCTGGTTTAGGGCTGGCTGGAGCCCTGAGGGTCAAAACTCTGAAAGTATGTGGAGACTCGAGGCTAGTGGTTTCCCAAGTAAATGGGGAATTCGAGGCCAGAGATGAAGTCATGGCCAAGTACTTGAAACTTGTCAAGGCCATCATGACTCAGTTCGACGAATGCTATGTAGAGCACATTCCAAGGGAAGAAAACGTGAAGGCTGATGCCTTGTCTAAATTTGATTCTTCCGAAATTAAAAATTATGCAGGAAGTGTCTACTTCCAAGTCCTGAGGACCCCAAGCATCAACGGAAAGTTGGTGGCACCCATTGATGTTGGCGGTTGTTGGATTGATCCCATCAAAGCTCATCTGGAAACTGGGTGGCTACCCAACGACACTTCAGAAGCACGAAAGCTGTACGTCAGAGCACTAAGGTATACCCTGATTGAGGGAATCCTATACAAGAAGTCTTTCATCATTCCATATCTGAAATGTTTAAGACCTCAAGAGGCAGAATTGGCCCTGAAGGAAGTACACGAAGGAATTTATGGACAGCACTTGGGGGGCAGAGCCCTTGCCCATAAAATCACTCGTCTAGGTTTCTATTGGCCAAGCATACTTGCTGATGCTAAAAGCTATGTAAAGAAATGTGAACGGTGCCAGAAACATGCACCAGTGGTTAGGCAACCACCAGAGATGATGACATCCATTAACTCACCTATCCCCTTTGCTATGTGGGGAATGGATATACTCGGGCCATTTCCGATGGCAAGTGCTCAAAGGAAGTTCTTGATAGTAGCAATTGACTACTTCACCAAGTGGATTGAGGCTAAGCCATTAGCCAAGATAACCACCAAGCAAGTGATACAATTCTTCTGGGAAAATGTGATATGCAGATATGGAATTCCACAAGTCCTGGTCACGGACAATGGAACTCAGTTTAACAACGATGAGTTCAAGAAGTATTGTGATGAGAACGATATCAAGTTGCGCTTCACTTCTGTTGCCCATCCTCAAGCAAATGGGCAAGCTGAAATGGGCAAGCTGAGGTTGCAAATCGAATTATCCTGGATGGACTAAAGAAAAGAGTTGAACGCTCCAGAAACACTTGGGTAGACGAATTACTCCCCATACTTTGGGCATATCGTACTACCTGCAAAGTCACCACTGGAGCTACCCCCTTTATGTTGGCATATGGGGCAGAGGCATTGGTTCCAGTGGAGATTACTCACACGTCTCCAAGAGTTGAGGCTTATGAACCAGAAACGAATGAAGAAGGCTTGAAGTTGTCTCTAGATCTAATTGATGAAGTTAGAGATGAGGCAAATGCCAAGATAGTTGAACATCAAAAGAAGGCATCTTTCTACTACAACCTAAGGGTTAAAGAAAGGTTCTTTCATCAAGGAGACTTGGTTCTCAGAAAGATTGAAGCATCCGGAGTTGGACAAAAAAGGAAGTTGGCCCCAAATTGGGAAGGACCATATCGTGTCAAAAACGTATTTGGTCGAGGCTCATACAAGCTAGAAACCCTTGAAGGGCATGAGGTGCCAAGGACTTGGCATGCCTCCAACTTGAAAGTTTATTATGTTTAAGGTGTTTCCTAAGTGGATTCACTACTAGAAATAAGGTTTGATAAAACCAACCCAAGTTTTTAAAACTTGAGTACTGTGTAAGGGTTGAGCCCATTCTTCAAAGTTATGAATTATATACTCCTATTCATCATGTTTTGATTGCATTACATACTGATAGATATGTACAAAATGCCAACTAAACATGCAAAATCAAGAGGCAAGAAAACAACACAAGCCATGAATGGCCACAAAATATAAATAAAACTAAACTTACAAAAGTTTAAGTTAAAAGGCTGGAAATACATAGAAGGAAAATACAAAGCCATGAAAGGCCATAAGTAAACTACAAACTACGGCTGCGCTTCACCATCCTTGTCTCCCGCATCTGTCTCCTCCCCTGAGCTAGAGCCAGAAGAATGCTCATCAGCATCATGGTCATCAGCAGAAGTGTCACCGAGGGGTGATGAATGTCCTGGGTCTAAAATCCTGGCCAAGATACGCTCCAAGGGAGTAGGAGGGTGAGGAGTAGGAAAGTCAGCAGCATCAAAAACTCCAGGATGCTTGGCCAAGATAGCCTGAACAGCATCCTCCCATCCTGAAGTATGCTGGACTGGGAAAAGGATCTCGTCATGCTTCTCGATCAAGTCCTTGTACTCCTGAGAGTCAAGGTACTCATCGATGCAATCATCCTTGCCTTTCCTCAACTCAACAATATCAGCCTGAGCGTCAGCAAGCTCCTTCTCCCTCCTGGCAAGAGTCTCCTTAAGAGACTTCACCTCCTCCTCGGACCTCTCCAGCTTGACCCTGTTGGCCTCAGAGGAGGTACGCCAAGCCTTAGCTTGGAACAATACCCCCTGAAAGTTGGCATTGGTCTACCAAAAGATAAAAGTTAGAAAATTATAAGCAAAAACTTCAAAGAAATAGCTAAGGTAAAGAAAATTACTGCAGCAATAGCTTGAGCCCATAGATGCTCAGCACCCTCAAGGGTGGAATCTGCAACGAAATCCTTGTAATCACAAGGGGTAAGAGAGTGGTACGACCAGTCCACGACATGTTTGGACACCCCAGTAATGGTGTCCTTCTTCCTAATACCCCAGTTGGGGCGCCACACTGAGGACTTGGCAGACACAGGAATGTCAGCCTCGTCCACAGAGGGAATCAAGAAGCTGGGAACACTAGCCTTCCCCCTTGGATCATCTCCAATCCTAGCCCTTTTCATCCTGGATGTCTCCACATCCTTGGGCTCATTAGTCTTGTTTATAAAGGCCGCAGCTGCAAGAAAAGCCAGAAAATGGTTAGCAAAAAATCACAAAGAAAGAAAAATAGACATAATAAAAAGGGATAAGTAAAAATACCTTATCATGAACAGTAGAGAGCCCAACAGACTTGAGGACAAACTCATCCAGTAGCTCCCAAGCCACGGTAGTCCCGTTATCCTTAATGAGCTCTGAGTAGGCATGAAGTTCCTCCTCATTCAAGACAATGTTACTGGGACTACCATCAGAGACTCTCCCAAAAGATGTACGGAACAGGGTTCCCCAGTCCCCTCCTTCCCATACAAGATACATGAACTCATTTTTCCATTTGGGGTTATTATCTGGGATTGACTTGGGGTGAAAAATGAAAGGGAAGCCTACCCTATGGCTTATATACACCCAACCCAAGTTGTTGGCTGAGCTATTTTTAAATTGAAAAATCTTCCTAAACAAAGGAAAGTTTTTACGAAGGCATAAAACCATGAAACAATTAATTATCCTCCAGGCATTTGGAGGTAATTGACAACGGTTGATTTGGACATCTGCCAAGAGCCTATGGATGAACTCATGAAATGGGAACCTAAGGCCGGCAACTATGGCATCTTTATAAATGCACAAGGCATTTGACCGCCAGTGACATGAACGGTCACCGGGCCCGGCTGGAACAAGCCTCAAGGGGGCCTTTACCCTATACATCTTATTATAATCCTTTATCATATCTACTTCATGAAATCTATTGCTACAATCATACGAATCTAAAGCAGATACTGACGGGTATTCATCCCCACGTTCATTAATCATATCATGCAAAGACATGTATTTTGAACGAATAGGAATGGGGGTACCTCTTTTTGAAGCGGAATTCATCTTTTGAAGACGTTGGGAAGCTCGATCAGCCATTTCTAACCCAGAAAGTCTTTAAATCTTCAAGAAAGATTGCCCAGAAATCTTCAAAGGAACCCAGAATCTTCAAAAGAACCCAGAAATCTTCAACAAAAAACCCAGAATCTTCAAAAGAACCCAGAAATCTTCAACAAAAAACCCAGAATCTTCAAGGAAATCTTCAAATCTTCAAGCAAAAAACCCAGAAAAACGGTGAAATTCAACGGAAAAGTTCGCCGGAAATCGCCTTGCGACAGAACCCTAGCAGAGCAAATTGTAGGAAATTTTGGAGAGAATTTAGCAGAGTAACTTTGAGAAAATAGAATGTGAAGAATGAATGGAAACAAATGAGAACTCACCCTTATATAGGGATGACAGCCGGTCAATGGGCCGGTTGAAGGAAGGGCAACCGACATTAGCCAGTACGGCCCATAAAAGGCTAAAGGCCCAATTAACAAATTTAAACAGTGAAAGTTCTGGGCCCAATTATGCCCATTACAAAAACGAACCACATTTTCGATCAAAATTCTGATCGAATGAGTTCGAATAAAGCCCGAAATGGCTCCCTTATTCGACCAGAATCCTGGTCGAAAGGCTAAAAAGCCCAATAAAGGTTAAAGGCCCAATAAAAAGCTACAGGCCCAATTAATAAATTGGAATAGTTAAAGGCCTAGGGCCCAAATTGAGCCCAACGTGGGTGGGCCTTAAAGAACACAAGAGGTACAACTTGAAGAAGCCTAGCCGAATGTGTTCGACCAAGGCCCAAAATGGCACTTACCTTCGATCAGAAACCTGGTCGAAAGTATTCAACCAAAACTCAAAATGAACCAAATGTTCGACCAGAATCCTGGTCGAATGAATTCGAACAGGGCCCAAAATGGAGCAAATCTTCGATTAGAATCCTGGTCGAAATCATTCGACCAGGGGGTAAAATTGAGCCTAGATTCGACCACAAACCTGGTCGAAATCATTCGACCAGGAGGAGAAATGAGGCTTTACTTCGACCACAATCCTGGTCGAAATCATTCGACCAGGAGGAGAAATGAGGCTTTACTTCGACTAGAAACCTGGTCGAAATCATTCGACCAGGAGGAGAAATGAGGCTTTACTTTGACCACAATCCTGGTCGAAATCATTCGACCAGGAGGAGAAATGAGGCTTTACTTCGACTAGAAACCTGGTCGAAATCATTCGACCAGGAGGCAAAATGGAAGCGAATTTCGACCAGAATCCTGGTCGAAGGAGTTCGACCAGGAGCTAAAATCAAGGTAGAATTCGACCAGGATCCTGGTCGAAAATGAACTGAAAAATCGAAAATTGATTTATCTTCTATGGAATTGATGAAAAATCCCGATTCCTGTTTTGGGAAAATTACAAAATGGATTTAGAACTATATGTTCGTCAAACCAAGCCACAATACGGAAGAAAATTTCGTAACTCCCGAATAAGCTAACTTCTACGATAATCTAAAAGAGATTTTCCTAGAAGTTGGGGGGCAAATGATATGGACAGAAAAGTAATTATAGAAATATAATTGCTGATTCAATTAAAAGGCCGGTATTTAAGGACCGACACCCTAATTATTCATTAATTTCATAATTAATGAATAGGGAAAATATACAGCTCATGAAAAGAGTCCAAATTATGGCAAATTGGTCAAAGAAGGATCCAGAATCCCAATTAAAGGCAATTAATGAGTCATAGCCTTTATCAACAAGGAAAAGACTTATCCTGCAAGCAATACAATGCTTATCCAATAACAAAAAGGAGACTTATTCGCTAAGAGTCCTAAACATACCATAAATACTAGGCTCCACACGCCTATATAAGGTCCCTGATCCTACAATCAGAACTACGTCTTTGGCTTGATTCTCAACATTAATTGAGATACGTAGGCATCTTGTGAGGACCCATTTAGTCCGGAAACACGAGTGCAGCCATTAAAGCTCGAAGCTCATTAATCCTAGCATTAAATTCACAAAACACGTTTTTTAATCCACAACAGGTACAGTGTACTCATTCAGTAAGGAAATCAAGATTGGTAATCGATAATCAATGACCGTAATCAATAGTCAAGATGGAAGTCAAATAATCAATGGTTGTCAATAATAATCAAAGGATGATAAACAATAACAAGGGGTGGTAAACAATAATCAAGTGAATTGGAAATAAGGGTTTCCAATTCAGATCAAATCAAAGAATCAAGAATCTCTAGAAAAATGGAATCAGTTGTCCAAATGCGGTTAAAAGATTGATAATTTGAATTGTTCTGGGGATAACGGTATTCAAGTAATCAAGACAATAATAAATTTTATCACAAGTAAAGGCACAGATACTTGCCTGGTCTAAACTGTTGTCGGATCGACTCTGCTCACTATACCTTTCCCTTTCCCTTGCTCCGGGAATTCGATTCTATAATTAAACAACTCGTCACAATAAGTCTAACTATTCTCGTTCTACTCTCGACACTTATTCAATCAATAATCACATTTAAACAAGTAACCGGTTACGTATCGGACGTCCGGTATGATTTACGATATTTAAAACTCAGATATTTGCCCTAGTACGGGCACATACAGACTATAAAACACAACACACAATTAATATGAACGATATAACACTTATAAACATTTTTAAAACATCATACGAAACTTATTTTTTAAATCAAAACTCGGATTTTTAAATCCAATATAAACATTTAAATGCAAATAAATCAATTAATAAAATTAATTGACACTCTTTAAATACTCAAACTATTTTTAAATAAATAAATAGGCTTGAAAATAATTAAACTGAATTTTTAATTAATTAAATCTAATTAATAATTAATTTTTAAGAATTAATTGATTAAAAGAAATAACCAATTAATTAATAAATTAAATATTAATTAAAATAATTAAGTTTAATCAATTTTCGGATTAAAAAATATATATATAATTTTCCAGAATTTTTCTGATATTAAAATATATTTTTTAAAATAAAAATATGAATTTTTAAAGTTTTTAAACTATTTTCGAATTAAATTTAAAAATAAAATCCAGAAACAGTTTTCAGAAATTGAATTAGGATTTTGAAGATTGAAACCGGGTCAAACTTCGGGTAAACGGGTCGCCAAGAACTGAAACGGGTCGCCAAGAACAGCCGGAATTTTTCCAGAATCCGGCGACCTTTTCCAGATTCCGGAGAGCCAAAAACACATCCAAAATTGGGGATTTTTATATCAAAACATTCCAAATAAACACAGCAACACATTCCGATCAAAAACGTACCAAAAACATCGCCGGAATCAAAAACTCGACTATTTTCCGGCGAGCTTAAACAAATTTTCCGATCTGTAAAAATCCTACATGAAACTCTACGTTCTTTATGTTAAAATGAAGCTAAGAACACATACAATGAAATCCCTCTACCAAAAACAATGTCAGATCATTCATATGAACGGACTATTCAAAAGAAGATTTCGGGTCAAAACCCGAAAATCAAACCCATCAAAATCGAACATAAACATGAAATTAAAGCATGGATTCTTGCTAATTAGAACCCTAGGAACATGTTAGAAGCAACCAATTGAACGGAGAATCAACAGAATGAAAATCCCCAAATCGGGTATGAACCCTAATTTTAATTCGAATATTGAAAAATTCATAACAAATCGAAACATTACCAGATGATGATGAGGTTGGAAGATTCTGAAACTAGAGATCAAGAGCTTTGATTTGAGTACTTGAACTTTGATTTCTGAAATCAATAACACCTTGAACGAATGGATTGATTATTCAAGAACACGAAGAACACGTTTCGGAAATTTTTACTTTTTGATTATACACAATGCAGATTATGAAGGTTATAAGGTACGATTCATCTTTATATATTTTTGGAAAAATAATACCCCAAGAAACACTTTTGGATCGTTATAGATCCACTGGATCGTTTAAAAACCCTAATTAGGTTAAAAACACGTTTTACGAGAAGATAATTATCTACAAGGATTGATAATTATCCAAATCAATACATATCTGTTGTGGAATAAAAACTGAGCTTGCGAATTCAATGCTAAGGTTTAATGAGCTTCGAGCTTTAATGGCTGCACTTGTGTTTCGAGACTAAATCGGTCCTCACAAGATGCCTACGTATCTCAATTCGTAATTGAGAATCAAGCCAAAGACGTAGTTCTGATTGTAGGATCAGGGACCTTATATAGGCGTCTGGAGCCTAGTATTTATGGTATGTTTAGGAGACTTAGAGAATAAGTCTCCTTTTTGATAACTGATAAAGATTGCATTACTTGGCGGGCAAGTCTTTTCCTTGTTGATAAAGGCTGTGACTCATTAATTGGGATTCTGGATCCTTCTTTGATAAATTTGCCATATTTCAGACTCTTTTCATGAGCTGTATATTTCCCTTATTTATTAATTACGAAATTAATAAATAATCAGGGTTTCGGGCCTTGTTTATTGGGCCGTATTCTTGGACCAATTCGGGTCTAATTAATATGCCATTAATTATATTTTTAGGGTTATTTTTAGCCCATATCATTTGCCCCCCAATTTCTAGGAAAACTTTTCAAGCTTTCGTAGAAATTATATTGACCTTTTTCGAGATTCGGGGTCTTTTTTATCCTTTACCTAGGACTTCATTTACACTAGTGTTTCACAAATATCGCCTTATTGCAAAGTGTGGAGCGACCTACACATTTACGACGATTTCTGCCTTATTCGAGGCTAATTTGACATTTATATGAAATATTCCTAATATTTAAGGAATTTCCATGTACCCACGGGTATTTTAATAATTATTCCTAATATTTTAGGAATTTTCACGTACCTACAGGTATTTTTTATAATTATTTCTAATATTTTAGGAATTTTCACGTACCCACAGGTATTTTTAATAATTATTCCTAATATTTTAGGAATTTTCACGTACCCACAGGTATTTTTAATAATTATTCCTGATATTTTAGGAATTTTCATGTACCCACAGGTATTTTTAATAATTATTCCTAATATTTTAGGAATTTTCATGTACCCACATGTATTTTTAATAATTATTCCTAATATTTTAGGAATTTCCATGTACCGACGGGTATTTTTAATAATTATTCCTAATATTTTTGGAATTTCCAAAGCTCAGGGGTGAATTTGTCATATTTGAAACTTCAGTGGAGAATTTGTCAATTTCTAAACTTCAGGGAAGAATTTGTGAACTACTCAGAGATTGGGGTACTAAACTGCAGTTCGGCAGTTTAGTATCATTTGGCAACCAGGTCGATCAAATCGACCTCATTTGAGGGGTCTCACTCACGACCTCATTTGAGGTCGACTAAATTTTTTTTTTTTTTTTTCAAAATATTATTGCATAATAATATTTATTTTACCCGAATTTTTTTAAGGGTACTTCCGACCTCATTTTGACGTATTTTCGACCTCATTTTGAGATATTTTAGACCTCATTTTGAGGTATTTTAGACCTCATTTTGAGGTATTTTCGACCTCAATTTTTTGAGGTATTGTCGACCTCATTTTCGACTTCGAACCCAGTCTTTTTCGACCTCATTTTCGACCTCGAAAGGTCCCAGGTCGAAGTCTTCGACCTCGTTTTTCCGTGCTTTTGCGACCTCGGTCGTTCGATCTCAAACCCAGTCTCCTTCGACCTCATTTTTGAGGTATTTTAGACCTCATTTTGAGGTATTTAGACCTCATTTTTGAGGTATTTTAGACCTCAATTTGGTCCCTGGTCGAGCAATTCGACCTCGTTTTTCCGTGTTTTTTCGACCTCGGTCGTTCGATCTCAAACCCAGTCTCCTTCGACCTCATTTTTGAGGTATTTTAGACCTCAATTTGGTCCCTGGTCGAGCAATTCGACCTCGTTTTTCCGTGTTTTTTCGACCTCGGTCTTTCGACTTCAGTCTAGAGTTTCTTTGACCTCGGTTGGCTCCAACAACGCCAAACGTGGCTTATAGATACAAGAACTAACTTGAGTTCTAACACCTTAGACCTCATTTGAGGTTTCAACAACGCCAAACGTGGCTTACAGATACAAGAACTAACTTGAGTTGTAACACCTTAGACCTCATTTGAGGTTTCAACAACGCCAAACGTGGCTTACAGATACAAGAACTAACTTGAGTTCTAACACCTTAGACCTCATTTGAGGTTTCAACATCTTAATTTTCACATCGAGAGCTCTTCATGAACGAAGACAGACATAATGTTTCACTTGTTTCTTTAATTTGAGCTTCCAGTATATCGAATCGAAGCTCGTTCTGAGCTCTACTTCCTCGAATTTTCAGGGGTTTCAACCCTTATATTAACCTTCTTCCAATAGGCCTCTTTAGGCTTTTAGTTGAGCTTGTAACATAACTCTTTGATCCTTCGGGATCTTCTATCCATGCATGTTATTTATGCATATTATGTTTCTTCGTTCTTGCATTCACTTATATTTATTTAGCTTTTCTTTTGTAAGGCAATTCCTAGTACTTGGCCTCTTGAATGGGCTGGCACCTTGATCAAGTGTTATTGGTACAACTTGTTCTTTAGTAGAACAATAAGGAAATACTCAAACAAAGATAAGTAATAAAATAGTGAATGAGAACTTGAAATATTTCCTTTGAAAAAGAGGGTTCGACCCTTACATAGTGTGTTAGGCCGAATACACAATATATAATCAAGTATGTATGAGAATAACAATCAAGAACACAGGTTTGTAAATCAACAAACTGAATTATATTAAATAATTCTCTCTTAGTGATGTTAATGAATCACAAAGAGCTACTAGGTTACAAGAATAATAATTCTATGTTCGCGTCCCTTCTAGGGATAACCTATCTGTGTTTATATAGTACACAGCTACATACAATCCTTATCTAATTGATACTCCTATAAATTAGCTATACAATTATTATCAATTAAGGATTGCTTCAGTCTTCTGTCCAGTCTCCTTAGCTGTATCAATATATTCTGCTTCTTTCCATCTTCAGAATATATTGCTTCTAGAATCTTTATCTTTGCACCGACAGCTAAGTCAACTATCACCCTGTCAGACTTTATCAAACTCTGACTGGCTTCTATATAAACTCTTCACCCAGTCAGACTTTATGAAACTCTGACTGGCTTCTATATAAACTCTGATATGTACCTGGTACTTAAACACTGATGAACAAACGTCATCAATCATATCTAACAATCTCCCCCAACTTGTTCATAATAAAATGTACAAGTTAAAAAGATAATTGATGATGTCAAAACATATAACAAATGCAGTGTTTAAAATATGTCAGAGTTTAACTTTAAAACAGAGTTTAAATTTAACTTAGAACAGAAAACAACAAAAAACTTACAGTCAGACTTTACTTGACTTCTTGAATATCAGGAACAGTTCTGAGATAATCTATGAGAAGTCTTCTTTCAGCCCTTTCCAGCTCTTCAACCATAATTTTCTTCAACTCTCTCAACTCTGGATCAGATTCTCCAGTCTGATAAATTGCAGCTCTCAAAGAATAGATGGAATTTTTCCTCATCTCATTCCCTAGCCTAATAAAATATGGTTTATCAGATTCTAGATTGAATTCTAAGACTTTAACTCCCAGATCAGTCCTTAGTCTTGCACTGTTTCTTTTCATTTCCACTATTTTTCCAGCATGATTCCTATACTTTGGAATATAGACACTTGACACTCCTCCTCCAAGCATAGCTTTAGATCTCAGCATCTTCTCTCTCAACACTTGAGCAACATCATGAGTGTGTCTGTTCTTGACTTTCAAAAGATAAAGTACATATTCAAGTTCTTCCCATGATTTGAGATTGACATCAGATTCTCCAACCTTATAAACTCTTCCATCACTCATGAAGTATAACAGAAATTGCTTCTTCAATACTCTGTGAAAAATCAACTGAACAGACTCTAACTTATCAAGGTTTTCTTGTGTAACCCCAATACCAGATTCTGCCAGTGAAATATTGTCTTGAGATCTGTTATTTGTTCTTCTCTCTCTGTGTGAACCCAGTCCAGATTTATCATAGGCTTCTTTTCCCAATACTGTTCTGGTTTCTGAGAAATTCACAGCTTCAAGCTTTAAGTCTTCAAGAATTTTTGGTTTGCTGAATCCTGGAAGTAGTGTAGATTTCTGTACAACTTGAGCAACGTCAGAGGTTGTCAAAACTTTGGTAATAACATCAACTTGAGCAGCGTTAGAGGTTGATTTAGCTAATCTTGTTTCAACTTGAGCAATGTCAGAGGTTGAATAATTCTTCTTTTTCAGGTTAGGCTCTTCAATCATCACGCCTTTACCTTTATCAGCATTTGAACAAATAGGCCTCCTTGAGTACTGTAAACTCTGATCAGAGTTTACATTCTCTTTGATAACAATTCCTTTTTCTTTTCTCCTTGGAGCCTTGATTTCCTTCTTCTTGTAAATTCCAGCTTCAACATCTTTCCTGTGTTTTTCAGCAAGCAATTGCTCTTCTACCTGGATATCTTCAATAGTAACATCTTTACCATGTTCTGCTAAGAATAACTGTGTAGCAACTTCTTCATCAGTAACTGGAGATTTAGAGGAAAGAAGTAAACTTCTAACCCTTGAAGAAGACTGCCCTCCAGTGTTTAATCTTTTTCCATCAGCATTTGTCTGAGCATCAGAGTTTGACCTCCTCCCTTGCCTTTGAACATTCTTTGATCTTGGTTCTTTATCTTTTGCACCACCATCAGTGGTATCATCCTTCTGAGTCAGAGTTTGAGAGCTCTTGCATTTGTCCTTAGATACTCTCTCCCCCTTTTTGACATCATCAGACAACAAAACTGATGTGAGCAATTTAATGGAATTTGCAATTTCATCCAACTGAGTTGACATTTTTACTTGATTTTCTTCAACTTTGGACAACCTGGAATCAAAAATCTTCTGATCTTTACACAAAGAGATGTATAGAGATTTGTCCTTTTGCTGTGTAAGCTCTCTTTGAGCTATATCATTTCTTAATCCAGTAATCACCTTGTCAGAATCATCAAAACGATTGTTCAATGATTTGATTTGTACAATAGTTGCTTTGAGATGACTGAGAAGTTCTGGATTTGTAATCTCTTTGGAAGACTTCGTGACAAAATCAGCAGCTCGTTCATTGGAAAAGATAGTATCCTTGCTTGACCAATTTGAGAAGTACATATTCTGAAAATGTTCTGCAGTAGCACGATTGACTTCTCTTGCTTCATCAGAGTTAGCTTGAATATCAGACAACTCTACTTGAATGTCAGGATTGGAATGAGTAGGACTAGCTTCAGCATCGTCATCCTCTGCTTCATTCTCTGTAAGAACATTCTCTGCCACTTTTTCAGGATCATCAGAGTGTGCATTATTACTAAACTCTGTTTCTCTTTGAACAATCTCAACAACAGATTGTTGTAGAGCTTCAAGAACTAGAGCATCCTCAGAGTTTGTAACAAACTCTGCTTCAACAACATCAGGATTTGCAGTTTCTGTAGTAACAGCTTCTATAGCATTAGCAGCTGAAGTCTGATTGACTTCCTCACCTTTCTCAACTTCAAAAGTAAGTATTTCTGTGTGAGAAGCCATAGATTCTTCAATTCTCACAGTATCCAGATCAGCTTCCAAACCCTCTGTAAAATGTTCAGAGTTTAAAGAGGTGTTTGCTTCAGCTTCCATATCAAATCCATGAGGCTCAAAAATCCTGCTATCAGAGTGATCAGCAGCTTCCTCAACTACATCATCAGTATTTGATGTAGGAGCTTCTGTTGCAGTATTTACTCTGTCCTTAGAAGGCAAAGTAGTATCAAAAATCTCCTCTTGTACTTCAGAAGGTACATTCTCCATAGAAACTCTGTCCTCAAAGACAGCTTCATCAACTTGAATCTGAACTTCAAGATTTTCTACAGCTTGGGAAGAAATATTATCAGCACCAAATAGATGTGCTGCTACTAATCTCCTTTTCCTCTGATGAAGAGTTTCTTCATCAGTTTCACTATCTTCAACAGCAGCATCAGACTGTGGTCTGTTTGCTCTAACTTTTCTTTTCTTCCTTGAAGTTTTAACAGAGGTTGACCCCTCAACATCATCAGTATTAAAAGTTGTAGCAGCCTTGAAAGCTCTGTGCTTAATCCTACCTCCAGTCTTTTGTCTTGGAGCTACTTGAGTATCATTGTTTATCTGCTGTGGTTGCTGTTGTGGTTGAGGTTGAGGGTTTAAAAACTGATGAACCCTCTCAGGTAACAACAACTCACCAACATTGATTTTCTTCAAATCCTTATTTGTAAGGTCAGAGAATACCCTTTTATGCAATTTGAATGAGGGAATTACGTCCTCCTCATTAATCTCAACATTATTAACACAAGCAGAGAATAAAATCTGACAGAATCTAGAAAAGTAGACTACATTCCTATTCTCTGTCATTTTCTCTCCTATATTCATCAAGACAAGTCTAGCAAAATCGTAATTACTACCAAAAAGAAGTGAATACCCGATTTGTAGACTATCAATTGGAATCGCATCCCAATTGGTACATTTCTTCCCGAACGCTCTGGTTATGCAATCGAAAAAGAAACTCCATTCCTTTCGTAAGAGCGGTCGCTTCAACTGGCCTATCTTGACTAAAGATCCAGAGTATCCAACGGCTTGCATCATTCTTTGAAGGTCAGTATCACCAACAGCAATGGTGTACGCATCAGATTCTGCAAAACCCATTGCTTCACGTACAGTTCCTGGAGTAATGACATACTCTGTCTCTAGAAACTCAAAAACAATCGATGGAGTTCCAGAATCACCACCGTTATCATATACACCAATTTCCCAGAAAGCTTTGATCTGAGATCCATAAAGCTTTGCAGGCTCCACTAAAGCACGCCCAATTTCCGATTGAGCAAGGAAATTTTGCAGTAAATGAAACGCCTCCGGTGTGTTCTCATTGCTAAGAGGTGCTGCATAGTTATTTGGGACAAAGTCTAATCCAACAGAGGTAAACATGGAGGTTGCCTTTAGAAATCAGAGATTAAGAGTAAGAAAGTGTATGAGAAAGATTATGCAGAAAAGTGTTTGTAGAATTGTGTGAGTGAAAAGTATGTGTGAAAATGATAAGTGAGTAAAAGATTAGACGTTTGTGTGTGTATTGTATTAATATGAGATTCAAAAAAAAACTGAACAGTTTTTAATCATTAATACACAACTGTCTTACTCCTGTAATTATGTGAGTGGGACACGTGTCACACATGCAGTTACTGACAGCAAATAAGTGACAATTTTCAATGCGCATGCGCAGTAAAAACAGCAATAATTACCGCCTGTTACACTTTTCTAGGCATTAACCTCTTGAACAACTGTCCAATCATACTCTTTTTAAATTTTCAAAACAAATGTCTTTTTCTCAAAATTATAAAATGTCTGAAACCAACAAAATTTATTTTAACCATCAGAGATTAAAATTAAATTACCTCGGCGTAGAGTACACAAATCATCAGTGTTTATCAATTCTCCTCCTTTATACATAAACTCTTTTCACAAACTGTACAGGTGTGTGTATTGGTGTGTGAATTAGCAGAGTTTACTGAATATAAATATTTAGACCATCTCAAAGTGCATAGAATCCACAAACTAAAGCAGTAATAACTGGTTGCCTAAACTCTCATGTATAAAATAAAATCTGATTCTTATGTCTAAACTCTGTATACTGATATCCTTTCATTTGGATATATCTTTTATTTTTCACCCCCTTGCTATATATGCTTTCATAAAATTTTTTATTTATTTATTTATTTTTCCAGTAATCAGTGGTTGGTACTAGTCACCAAAAATCAAAGATTTTAGCCCTTATTTCATACAATAAGTTCCTGGATCTTCCTAGGCACAACATGATCTCAAAGGAATTTGTGCTCTGTTTGGCATCTTTTGATTTGAGGGTGAATTATTTGCAATTAATAATCAGAGTTTAGACTATTCATCAGTTAATACAATTAATTTATGAGAGAAAATGCAAACAGCTAATACAGACTCAGTATATAGGATCAATAAACTAAGAGATGCTATAAATATAGAGACAGTATCATGCTGTGTAAAATTTCTGCACATTTTGTAATCAGAGTTTATAATACTTAGAAGGATTCATAATTACTTACTGAAAATCATGCTTCATACATTTTTCTTCATCGGTCCATGTGTTTCAAACAAAATTACAATCAGAGTATAACATTAGACTGTAACTATCAGAGTATGATTGTCAGAGTATGACTAACAGAGTTTACTTATCAGAGTATAACATGCTGGTACAAATAACAGTTAATACATGCAAGGAATCATGAGCATAAAAATCAAACATGTATAGTTTTTTTTTAGTCTAACCCGTATCTCTAGTCGAAACCAGAGATCATTCCAAGTTCATTTACCAATCTTGTAAAAGTAGCTTCACTCAAGGGTTTGGTGAAGATATCTGCAAGTTGTTGGTCTGTAGACACAAAATGAAGCTCAATGTTCCCTTCTTCCACATGTTCCCTGATAAAATGATACCTTATGCTGATGTGATTGGTCATGGAGTGCTGTACTGGATTACCTGTCATAGCAATAGCACTTTGGTTATCACAGAAAATAGGTATTTTAGAGTACTTCAAACCATAATCCAGCAATTGATTCTTCATCCATAGAATCTGTGCACAACAGCTACCAGCTGCTATATACTCTGCTTCTGCTGTGGATGTAGAAATTGATTTCTGTTTCTTGCTATACCAAGAAACCAATCTGTCACCTAAAAATTGACAGCTTCCACTTGTACTTTTTCTGTCTATCTTACAGCCTGCAAAATCTGCATCAGAGTAACCAATTAGCTTAAACTCTGATTCTCTAGGATACCACAAACCCAAGGTTATGGTTCCTTTGAGATATTTGAAAATCCTTTTTACAGCTGTTAGATGAGGCTCTCTGGGATCTGCTTGAAATCTTGCACAAAGACATGTTGCATACATGATATCAGGTCTACTTGCAGTTAGATACAGTAAAGACCCTATCATTCCTCTGTAGTTTGTCATGTCTACTGAGGCTCCTGTGTCTTTGTCTAGCTTTGTTGCTGTAGCCATGGGAGTTGTGGCAGATGAACTATCAAGCATACCAAATTTCTTGAGAAGATTTCTGGTATATTTTGCTTGATTGATAAAAATACCATCATCTGTTTGCTTGACCTGTAAGCCTAGAAAGTAACTAAGCTCTCCCATCATGCTCATTTGGTACCTGGATTGCATAAGCTTTGCAAACTTCTTACAAAGTTTGTCATTAGTAGATCCAAAGATAATATCATCTACATAAATTTGAACTAAAAGCAAATCATCACCAGAATTGAAATAAAACAAGGTTTTATCAATTGTACCTCTTGTGAATCCACTTTCTAAAAGAAATTGAGCAAGAGTTTTATACCATGCTCTTGGTGCTTGCTTTAGTCCATATAATGCCTTGTCAAGCCTGTAGACATAATCTGGATACTTGGGATCTACAAATCCTGGTGGTTGTTCAACAAATACTTCTTCTTCAAGCTTCCCATTGAGAAAAGCACTTTTTACATCCATCTGAAAGACTTTAAACTTCTTGTGTGCAGCATAGGCCAGAAAAATTCTTATGGCCTCCAATCTTGCAACTGGAGCAAAGGTTTCATCATAGTCAATTCCTTCCTGTTGTGAATAACCTTTAGCCACAAGTCTAGCCTTGTTTCTTATAATCACACCTTCACTGTCAGTCTTGTTTCTGAAAACCCACTTTGTACCTACTATTGATCTATTCTTTGGTCTAGGTACAAGTGTCCAGACTTCATTTCTTTCAAATTCATTTAACTCTTCTTGCATTGCTGTTATCCAGTTTGCATCTTGAAGAGCTTCCTCCACTTTCTTTGGTTCTGTTTGAGACAAGAAAGCATGATACAGACATTCATTATTTGTTGCACTTCTAGTTCTCACACTAGCATCAGGATCTCCAATTATGAGATCAGGTGTGTGTGCCTGTGTCCACTTTCTTGCTGTTGGTAAGTGGTTTCTTGCATCATTATTGGATCCTCCCCCTTGATCCATGCTCTCCTGATTCATATGTTGACTCTCTGTAGCATCTGAGTCTCCCCCTGAATTGGATGCCTCAGAGTTTGAACTGTCAGAGTTTGAATCAGTTTCCTCAACTGACCCACTTGCTGTGTCTTGTTGAGCTTCTTCACGCTCCCCGTCAACTGGTTCTCTATTTTGTTCAATTTGAGAATTTCCAGTTTCTCCAGTATTTACCAGTAGAGGTTCAGAGTATGCTTCGTCAGAGTTTGTCAGAACCGCTTCATCAGAGTTTGTCGGTACTGCTTCATCAGAGTTTACATCATCAGAGAATAAACCTTCATTTTCAAAACGCAGTTGATCATATCCATCTAAGTCATCAAGTCCAGTTATTTTCTTGTCATCAAATGACACATGTATGGATTCCATGATCACTTTAGTTCTCAGATTGTAGACTCTGAATGCTTTTGTTGACAATGGATAACCAACAAAGATTCCTTCATCAGCTTTTAACTCGAACTTAGTCAACTGTTCAGGATGAGTCTTCAACACAAAGCATTTGCATCCAAATATATGAAAATATTTCAAATTTGGCTTCTTATTTTTCACCATCTCATATGGTGTTTTACCATGCTTGTTGATCAATGTTGCATTTTGAGTAAAACAAGCAGTTTGAACAACTTCTGCCCAGAAATACGTTGGTAGTTTTGCTTCTTCAAGCATAGTTCTGGCTACTTCAATTAAAGTTCTGTTCTTTCTTTCAACTACATCATTTTGCTGTGGAGTTCCAGGTGCAGAAAATTCTTGTTTCACTCCTCTTTCCTTGCAGAAAGCTTCCATGATTGAGTTTCTGAATTCAGTTCCATTATCACTCCTTATAATTTTGACTTTGTGCTGTGATCCTTTGTCCAGTAGATTTACATGATCCATCAGAGTTTGAGCAGTTTCATCCTTCTTTGACAAGAAATACACCCATGTATATCTAGTATATTCATCAACAATTACTAGAGCATATTTCTTTCTGCCCATGGACATCACATTCACTGGTCCAAAGAGATCAACATGTAGAAGATGATAAGGTTCCACTACTGAAGATTCAGATTTGCTCTTGAAAGATGACTTCCTTTGCTTGGCTTTTTGACAAGAATCACATAGGCCATCTAGACTGAGTATTGATTTTGGAAGTCCCCTTACAAGATCCTTTCTTATAAGCTCATTGATGTTGTTCAAATTGAGATGAGAGAGCTTTTTATGCCAATTCCAACTCTCTTCATTTGACATTCTGGCAGTCAGACACACTATTTTTCCATCAGAGTTTGTTACCAAACTTGCTTCATAAATGTTGTTGCGCCTGTGTCCAACTAGAACAACTTTTCCAGTAGATTTACTGATAACTTCACAGTATTCAGTATGAAAATCTACATGGTTTCCTCTGTCACAGATTTGACTCACAGATAGCAGATTATGCTTGAGTCCTGAGACTAGAGCTACATTTGTAATGATGACACTTCCAAGATTAATATTGCCATATCCCAGAGTATGTCCTATGTTGCCATCTCCATAGGAAACCTTTGGGCCAGCCTTCTCCTTAAAATCTGATAGCAGGGCTTTATTTCCAGTCATATGTCCTGAGCATCCACTGTCCAAGATAAGTGTGCTCTCTTTTATACCCTGCAATCACAAACAAGCACTAAGTGTTAGTTTTAAGGACCCAGACTTGCTTGGATCCTTTGTCTTTCTTAACAGTGTTAGCTTTTGCAGCGGAATTACTATCAACAGAGTTTAAGCTAACATTGTCAGACTTTACACTTGCAGAGTTTGCTCTAACCCATTTCAGATTGGGTTTTAGCTCATAATAGTTGTGATAAATAGCATGATAACTCTTGCAAGTATAAATGGAATGCCAAGTGCTCCCACAGTGTGTGCATAAAGTCTGTGGTCTAACCCTAACATTATCATTCTTTACTCCTGATGTAGAAGGTAAAGAATTGATATTTTTATTCTTTGTGCAGTAATTAGCAAGATGATTAGAACTACCACAATTATAACATGTTTTTCGTGGAGCAGCAGCATTAGGCAAATGATTATTTCTTTTATTTATGCCTATCTTTCCATTCCTATTCTTCTTGGACCCTTTTGGTTTCATAGCAGATTTTACCTCTTTCAACTTATGATTGAACTGTTTTCCTGTCATCAAGCCAACATTAACCTGTTTTTCACAAGTTTTTACTGGTTTTCTAACAGCTTCTAATTCCATAAGATTTTCTGTTATAATATTTTCCTGTTTTTCACAGGCTTCATCTGATTCCATATCAGCTTCCCTTATTACAACAGATTTTAACTTATTGGCTTCAGGAACAAATATCACAGGTTTAAGTTGTGGTTTAACCTTGACCTTGTCTTTAAACCTAAGTTCATCATTTTCACAATAGCCTAAACCTACAGAGTCTGTCTGTAACACTTGATGAGTGTCTCTCCCAGAGTCTGTCCAAGTTCTGATTATTTTTCTTTCTTTTTCTAGATCAGATTCTAATTGCTTATATCTTTTCAGCAACTCCTGTTCTACATAAACAGCATCATCTCTTTCTTTTTGAATCTGCTTCATATTTTCAAGTTCTCCTTCAAGAAACTTGTTTCTATCTTTAAGACTAAGATTCTCAGCTTTAATTCTCTCATTCTCTAAAGTCTGATCCCTATAGCTAACATGTACGCTTTTCAGATATACTCTTAACTCAGATATATTATCAGTATCATAAGCATAAGTAGTTAGAGGTACCTTATTTTCAGATGATTCAGTCTCATCTCTGACAGTTGCCATAAGAGCATAATTTTCTCCATCATCAGAGTCTGAAGTATCTGCCCAGTCTTTGCCTTTAGAGATGAGTGCTTTCTCAAATTTGCCTTTCTTGCACTCTGGGGCATAGTGACCCATCTCCTTACACCTGTAGCACTAGATTTCAGATTTATCCTTCTTGCCAGACTTGGTCTCCCTTCCATCAGACTTTCTGAAACTTCTCCTTTCAGAGTTTGAATCTTTCCTTGAGAATCTCTTTCCTTTCTTAAAGTTCTTAAATCCCATCTTCTTGAAGGTCTTCACCATCAGTGCAGCCATTTGCATCATCTGTTCTTCATCATCCTCAGAGTCAGAAGCTTCATCAGAGTTTGAGTCATCATCAGAGTTTGATGACTCACTTTCAGATTTAATGACTAAAGCCTTTCCCTTGGCTTTCTTCCTTGATGGTTCCTTCTTAATGGGCTTCTCCTCAACTTTGAGAGCAACAGATTTTGTCTTTTTACTCAATCTTCTATTCCTTTGTTCTATCTCCAGTTCATGAGTTTTCAATAACCCATAGATTTCATCAAGATCTGTATCAGCAAGCTCATAATTATCTTTTATTGTGGTTGTCTTTAAATCCCACTTTTCAGGTAGAGATAACAGAAACTTGAGATTAGACTCTTCATGCTCATATTCTTTATCAACCAGAGACAGATCATTCAACAGTTTGCAAAATCTGTCATAAGTCTCAGTCAAGGTTTCATTAGTTCTTGAATCAAAGTGCTCATACTCCTGTGTGAGTATTGTCTTTCTGTTCTTCTTGATAGCACCTGTTCCCTGGCATTTGACTTCTAAAGCATCCCATATCTCTTTGGCAGTTTTGCAGCCAATTACTCTGTTAGACATAACATTATCTAAAGCACTGTGGAGAAGATGTCTAACCTTTGCATCTTTTGCAATTGATGAGATGTCCTCAGGAGTCATATCTTTCTTTTCCTTTGGAACAGTCTTTTGTTCTTGTCCATCAACAACAGGGGACAATTTAGTCGGCATATGAGGACCATCATAGATTCTGTCAAGGTATTCTGGATCTGTAGCCTCCAGAAACATGGTCATCTTCACCTTCCAAATCGGATACTCTACTGGCCTGAGTATTGGAACCCTGATTGTTTCATATCGACTCACAGAATTAGGCTTAATCTGTTCAGCCTTGGGAGCAGTTTGATTTTCTTCAGACATGATTATTACTGTGATTGAATCGTAAAACTGTATATATTAAACAGCCTTGGCTCTGATACCAATTGTTAGGCCGAATACACAATATATAATCAAGTATGTATGAGAATAACAATCAAGAACACAGGTTTGTAAATCAACAAACTGAATTATATTAAATAATTCTCTCTTAGTGATGTTAATGAATCACAAAGAGCTACTAGGTTACAAGAATAATAATTCTATGTTCGCGTCCCTTCTAGGGATAACCTATCTGTGTTTATATAGTACACAGCTACATACAATCCTTATCTAATTGATACTCCTATAAATTAGCTATACAATTATTATCAATTAAGGATTGCTTCAGTCTTCTGTCCAATCTCCTTAGCTGTATCAATATATTCTGCTTCTTTCCATCTTCAGAATATATTGCTTCTAGAATCTTTATCTTTGCACCGACAGCTAAGTCAACTATCACCCTGTCAGACTTTATCAAACTCTGACTGGCTTCTATATAAACTCTTCACCCAGTCAGACTTTATGAAACTCTGACTGGCTTCTATATAAACTCTGATATGTACCTGGTACTTAAACACTGATGAACAAACATCAGCAATTATATCTAACATAGTGCTTTACTTCCTACTAAGAGCTTAAGAGCTCAGAATGGTTTCGTCGACCTTATTGCTACTTGTACTATTAGTGGATCCCTTAAGGAAACACTTAAACATAATAAACTTTTTAAATTTGAGGCATGCCAAGTTTTTGGCACCTCAGACCTTCAAGGGTTCAGGCAACAATGCTCCAATGTAAGTGACTTTGTCTGGTTCTCCCGGGATTAGGGGAATAGGATTTAGATCCTCGGCTGGCTTTCCCCTTCTTTCTTCATCGTCTTTTGAATTCATAACCTCGATTGGGAGAACCTGCCCCCCGACTCCATCAGGCCTTAACGCGGCTACATAGCAATTCCTAGCCATCTTTTGATCTCTTTGTTCTTCACCAACCCCGTTCCTTGTTGGGAACTTGATTTTCAAATGGTAAGTTGAGGCAACAGCCTTGAATGCATGAAGGCCTGTCCTACCGAGGATTGCATTATAAGTCGAGGTTGCCTTTATCACCACGAAGTTCAGCATTTGAGTTGTTGTTTGTGAACCTTGCCCTATTGTCATAGGGAGCTGAATAGTTCCCTCTACTTTGGATTCAACCCCATTGAACCCATATATGGGCATGTTTGAAGGAGTCAGTTGTGAATCGGTATATCCCATCTTGATGAAAGCGTCATGGAACAGGATGTCCACGGAAGCTCCATTATCTACTAGAACCCTCTTAGTTTTAGAGTTGCCTATTACAGGTATAATGACCAACGGGTCGTCATGGGGGAATTTCACCCCTTCAAGATCGGAATCATCAAAGCTAATAGCCACTTCTGTCTTGGCACGTTTCGGTGCTTCTCCTACAACAGTCATTACCTCTTGGGTATAAGCTTTCCTTGAGTTTCGGGAGGACCCAGCAGCAGTCGGTCCTCCAAATATCATGTTGATGACAGGCCCTCGGGGCTTAGGATTACGATCTTGGTCGTTGTCCCTCCTATCATAGTCTTTCCTTTCATAGTTTCCTTGTTGATTTCCTCGATTCCCATCCTTAGTGAACTTATCGAGTTTTCCTCTTCGGATTAAGAACTCGATTTCATCTTTCAGTTGTCTACAATCGTCGGTGTCATGACCAACTTCTTTATGGAAATGACAGAATTGATTCTTGTTTCGTTTCTCCAAGTCGGATCTTAGTGGCTTTGGCCATCGAAGATCTTCTTCCTTCTCAATATCCATCAGAATTTGACTCCTGGGAGTGTTCAATCTTGCATACTCATTGAACCTGGGTCCAAAGTTGTTCCTTTTAGGTGGAGAGTCAGAATCCTTCGCTGTCCTGGGATATTTGTCCCTAGCGTCATAGTCTTGAGTCTCCTTTCTCTTTTTTCCGTTTTCACTTCCCTCAACAGTGGGTTCATATTTCTTCATACTTTCCTCGGCCTTGATATACTTTCCGGCTCTATCTTGGAGCTTCAACATGTTTTCGGGTGGATTCTTTGCTAACGACCTTTTGAAGTGATCATCAGTAGTTCCTTGTTGTAGGGCTATCATAGCTACTTTGTCTTCCAAGTCCGGGACTTTCAGAGCCTCCTTAGTGAATCGATTTATGTATTCCCTCAAGGATTCATTCTCACCTTGCCTGATTCCCATGAGAGATGCAGAACTTTTCTCATGGACCCTCCCACTTACAAATTGGTTGATGAACGCCTTACTCAACTCTTTGAAGGATCCAATAGAATTGGGAGGCAAACGGCTGTACCAACGTTGTGCCATGCCCGCAAGGGTTTGCGGAAACGCTCGGCACTTAACCGCATCATTGGTTGGCTGCAATAACAGTGCATTGGAGAAGGTCCTTACATGATTTGCGGGATCTCCCGTTCCATCATAGGCTTTGATCGAAGGCATCTTAAACTTTCTGGATATAGCCGTTTTCATGATGTCTTGAGTAAACGGTGGTGTAGGATCATCAGGATCTCCTAGGGGCAACAGAATATTAGGATCACCCCTTGGGGCTTCAGCCCTCTTAGTCCTTCTTGGTGTCGGGTCCAAGTTGATTATCGGGACTCTCCCAGTTGCTCGGCCTTGAGCTTTGGCAGCCTCCTCTTCAGCAAGGAGTTTCTTGAGCCTTGCAGTCTCTGCCTCATGGGCTGCAATTTTCTCCTTAGTAGTCTGGGGTTGTTCCCGATTTGTTTGGGAAGATCGCTTCCTCCTTGGGGCAACATCCCTCTCTTCTGCAGATGTATAATCCTCATCCTCAGTATAGGGACCCGAATAATCTTGAATCAAAGGAGTCTGTCGAGTCTGTTGATTTTGGGGTCCGAGGCCTTGTATATAAGGGGGGACATATGCTTCATGGTCGAGGGGGCATGCCATATGTTGGCATGCCGAGAGTTTGAGTAGTATATTGAGGGAGATCCGTGGTGTGAAGTTTGTTAGGTCCAAAGTATCGTAGAAGGGGGGGGGGGGTTGAATACGATACTCACAAATAATTTAATTTCGTTCGCGGATTAATCTTTCAGTTCTATAACGAAATCAAACACACCAAACCAAATCAAGTTTCGGGGAATATATCTTTTTATAAATATAAACCTCGAGGGGTGCTACAATTTCTAATCCATAGATTAGCGTCAATGAGTTTAAGGTTACACAAATACAAAACAATGATCAAGTTCTGAGCACTATTAATTTCTCTGATAATTTTCTCCGGCTCTTCTCTCTCTCAGTAATGTCTCTGTGTTGAAATCCTTAACTGAAGAAGACACTTTCTTCACTCTATATTAACTGCAGTCTTCAATTGAAAAACCATCGAACCATTCTTGAAGAATCAATCCTGGCCGTTGGATCTTCATCAACTGGAAAAACAAGTATTACTTTTCACCTGCTCCATATTAGAAAAACTATCGAATGTAAAAGTTAATATTCCATTCGATGGTTTTTAAATGAAAACTATCGAATGAAACATTAACTCTTAATAGTTTTCTAATGATTTCTTTTTATCTCATTCGATGGTTTTTCTTAATCAAAAACCATCGAACCCTTTCCTTTAGACTTTGATTTATTTAAGAAATCCTGAGCTCCTTGGTGTATAAGTAATTGACTGTATCAATTTCTTCTGAGACGATAAAACAATCTGATCTTTTTAGTGCCGTCACCTAGTGCAACTGGTCTGGTTCACAGATGAATAACACTTGATCAATTCTTCTTTTATGTCTTGAATTCAATGCTGCTGATAAGTCCTTTGTCGTTCTGGTTGCTTCATCACTGGAATCCTGTGGTACTTAACCCTAAATCATTCACATACTTCTGTCGTCTTGAAAGTCTTGTTTTTTTTCTATCACTGAGGCTTGAACATTTTCATGAACTTCTTTCCGTGACCTGTTTACGGACTTCAAGAATACATAACGTATTTTGATTTTTTGAGTTTACCTTTTCTTCTTTGATTCTGGATTCCTGTGCTTCTGTTAATATTATTGTCTGTCTTGTCGTTTGTTGAGTTGTAGTTATCTCTTTTAAATCTTATGTTACATTATGCTTTACAATCTCCCCCTATTTGATTGGATAGAGTTCGACAAGCAAATACTTCGAGGATAACTCAACTAACTAAGGAAACATTAAACTACTTAAAGTAAGACAGCGTAATAATATTAATGCATTCTGGATCAGATATATATACATTTCCAGATTTCATAAATCAAAAAACAATTAAACTTTATACAATGAAGTTGCTCCTCTAGTCTGAGCTGATAGTTCTTTTGTTCTTTGCTTCAATCTTTAGTCCATTCCAATCTCACCTTCTTCAATCATTGGATCGGAGTTAGCAGCTTGATAATCAATCACATATAGATAGTGCAGTGGTTCTCCAGGTTTAAGGATTGCTCCTTGGATGTGTCTTCCAATATATTCAACCTCTTGACCCACTCCAGCCCATAACCATGCAATGTTAACATCTTTCTTGTTTAGCTTTGGCATGTTTGGCAGTCTGGTATGCACTTCCAATCCTCTTTCCACTCTTTTCCTATAGTAAGGAACATTCTCCATTAGAAATCTTCTAAGAGTGTCTGCTGCTTTGTCCTTCTCCGTTGATGAGAATCCAGTGGATCTAAGATACTTCTCAACTGAGATTAGATAGTTGCTTGGGTAGTCTCTCAGTTTGTCCTCAGCCAAATAGCAGATTCTGAACAAGTCATTCGTCATGAATCTCACCATTGGAGGATCTTCAGTAATCTCTGGACTGACTTTCATCACGATCTCCTTAACGTGCTCACGGAGCAGTTCATTTAGCCTTGTAGTTCTTTGGATCTTGATGAGTATAGCCTGCAATTCTGTATATGTCCTCTGTTCTAAAAACTTAGTGGAAATCACAAATGTACCTTTCTCCAGAAAACTGATTAATAAGCTCCAGGCACCATTTGCTTTAACCCCAGCATTCAGACAGATTATAGAGCTTCTCAGTGCTTTAAAGTAAGTCTGATCTTCAAGATTAGCACTTCTGATGTCCTGAATAATAACTTCCACCTCAGCATTGTCGTTGACTTCTAATCCGTCTTCAACTCCGCAAAAGGTTTTATAAGCCATTTCCCATTCAGTACCATCTTTCTTTGCCAGATCTATCATCTTCTTCTTCCTCACTTCATTATACACCTTCATTCTCTTTAGCTTTTCACTTCTCAGAATTGCTTGCTGTTTCTCCTTCTCAGCTTGCCTGGCATCTATTGCAGCTCTCTGAGCTCTTATTGCTTCCAAGGCAGCTTCTTCTTCAGGTGATAGAGAATTTGCTTCTTCTTCCATAATATCCTCCCAAATTGGATGTTCAACGGGCTCTGGATAATATGGCTCATGCTCCTCTTGATTAGGTTGCTCATGCATGACCTCAAATTCCTCTTCACTTTCCTTGTCTTCCTCTACAAGCTCCTCAATCCAGTACTGTCTGATTGGAATAGCCTCAACAGTCTCCCAAACTCCCCATTTATCCTTAGGCTTCTCTTTCTCCCCTTCTCCAACTTTCTCCCCCTTAGTTGAGGAATCCTCGATAAAAGCATCCTCAGCATAAAAGGTAGTAGAAGGATCAAGTTGCTGATTGGAAGGACCAGGTTGTCTAGATTGTTGGTTCTTCAGCATACTCCAAATAGACTCTACTCCGTCACCTTGATTCTCCAAGAAATCCATAAGCTGCTTATTAAACTCATTTATAGAAGCTAGCGACAGGTCAATGTTCTCCAATCTTGAGTTGGTAGTCTTTTCCATGTGATCCAGCCTCTTGTTTAGCTTAGACTCCACTCGTGAAAGGGTATTCAATGCATCTTTTACCCGCGCTTGACCATCCCGGATAACCAGAACGTCTTCTTTCAAAGCTTCATGTCCTTGAGACAGTGCAGTTACTTCATTCATGAATCCATCTTTAAGTTCCCTGACGTCCATCCTCAGCTCGACTAGTTCTTCCATAGCTTCCTTCTTTAAGGAGTCCACTGCCTGCTTCGTACCTGTTATAGTGCCAGATGCACTGCCAATGACCCTGAATGTTCTTCTGGAATCAGCTGCAGCCAAGTCAACTTTCTCTTGAATAGACTTTAAAGAAACATTGTCTTGACTGGAGGAGATCCCTTGGTCAAAGGAAGGTCACAGTGGAACCTTGAAAAGTGGATTTCCTTCTTTGTCTCGAACTGTCATCTCCTTGAGGGAAGATTGAACTTGTAGCTCTCTTTCTGTTGGTAACAGCAGATCATCAATATTAGGTAGGTTTAGGGTGTCACTCCTCACATTTGGCTCTGGGTGTACACTCAACGTTTCTATCGGTGTTTGACTCATTTTTCCTTTCCCACTCAGGCCAGGTGTAAGTGTTTTTGTTTCACTCAAATCCTTTGTGCTGATTGTACCTGCAGAAGAGATCACCGTAGCCGTCCTTAAGGAGGTCACCGGTGGTGCAATGGGGCTTCGCAAGTCCCCGTCCTTGGATAAACCAAGTTGCTGATCATCCTTAGATGATATATCCTTTAAAGGATCTAGAGTTTGAATCTCTAGGGGGTTAGAAACAGGCTCTTTTAACAACAGAGATCCCGAATCTTCCCCGTGAGTCTGTAAAGACTTCACCTCAGTTGACTCCTCAATAGTAATTGATTCACTGTCAACGAGTTGCCGATCTGCACCTACGTCAGACCCTTTACCCGCAGGATCCAGATATGTTCCATCTGGGGAGGTAGACAATGACCTTTTAGATTGTGCATTTAGGTCAAAGCCTTCTCTCGACGTCTGTGAAGACCCTTGGTTCTTAGAACCTTCAACCAGTGAACCTGACCGTAATATGGTCGGAACACCAGTTGCTTCCGTCAATTCTTCCTTACTTGATTGAGCTATTGGTTCAGATATTGCTTTCGTTAGCGTAGCCCAGTCAGCATCAGAAAAATCAGTAAAGGGCGCTTTGGATGAGAGAAATGAAGTATCATCAGTTGCCTCAGTTTCTGTTCTTCTCCTTTTAGAGGAAGGCAGAGCTGCTGTGGAAGGGTGTATCTCCTTATGTGGTGCTGCTTTGGCACTATCTTCCTCTACACTCATGGATGGTTCTTTAATGGGTATAGTAGGGGAAGGAGGTTCGTTTATGTTTTCATTTGGCTCTTCCAAAGGCTCTTCGACCGTGGTTAGAGGTTGTGGGTTTGCAACCTCCTGGTCAGGAATGGCCACTGAGGGCTCTGGATCAACATCCATTGGTACAGGTGCCATTACAGGTTCAGGTTGTGGAATATTACCTTGATTTACCTGTTCCCCTGGGGGTAGAAGTGGTAGGGGCACCGTTCTTAGATATTCAGTGAGAACAGTGGGTACCCCTGGAAGATAGTTGTTCTTCCTAATGAGAGCGGTTATGGCATTGCTCTTCATTCTCATGCACTCCTGGTTGGCTTCACCTTCAAAGATCTCCCGTTCATCATCTGTTAAGATATCATTGAGAATTAGCTGTAGGAACCTAGGATAGAAACATAGCACATCTTCATCTATGCCCGTTCTTTCATCCAGTGGTCCCATGCATATGATTACTTGATCAATCAGTAACCGTCCAATGTTAATATGCCTATTGTTCGCAACGGCAAACCCTATCTTTTGAAGGAATAAGGGAATACCATGCAGATTTGTTAGCTTGGCAGTAAAAACATGGATTAGGGTATGAAAGAAAAAGTTCCATGCTTTTGGCAAGTAATGCTTAAGGAACTCTCCCACAAAGAAGTTAGGTTGTTGACTTCTAATGAGAGTGAAGAAAGCATGTATCTCCTCAGTCGTGGGATCCGGAACAAGGTTTTCTGTAGGAAAATGTAAGATTTGATTAAAATCATGTTCCGTCACCCTTATTGTTCTGCCCCCTGGCACAACAAAACTGAAGGATCTTATATTGTTCTCACTTGTATCCGTGGCGGATGTGTACAACGCAGTCAATTGATCGATGCAAAGGACCACGGGAGTACTCACAGCGTATGCCACTAATGAACGTGTGTTCAAAAACTCTGCCCATGCACGAAACTGTAGGTTCGTTATGGATTGCAAGTTTTGGAACGAGACATGATTAGTCTTGGTTACGATAAATTCTCCAGCCATTATGTTTCAAATTTCCAGAAAATTAATTTTAAACCAAAACTAATTTTACACTTAAATTTAATTAATTAATTTTTTATTAATTAATCAAACTCTAACAAAAATAATCCCTTTTTAATCACTTAACAAATTCGAATACACAAACCTATCAATTAAGGAACCCTAATTGTGACCCTTTCGAATTATCAGAAAGTAGTAAGCAATTGTTTAACCAAGCAAATGCCAACTAAGAACAGAGGTAACAATGGTTCAAGAAATTAATTGATTCACTCGATGGTTTTCTTATCAAAAACAAAGCAAACTGTCACTGTACTCAAGTTTGATCCGTACAAACACAGTAATTCAAGAAATTACTGCTGTAACTATGAATTATCTCAAGAAAATGAAGGTAAACTGATGTAAACTATCGAGTTCTTTGTTGATTCTTTTTGTATATATATGTAAGTATCGAACAAACACCTTAGATCTGAAAAATGAAAAGTAAAACTGTCCAAGGGGCTGTTAAATACTTTTGAAAAAGCAAGGGTATTTTTGTACATTCAGGTTCGATAGATTTAAAAATATATGTTCGATGGTTTTCTCAGAGGGGCAATAGAGTCAAAAGGACTTCGATGGTTTTCTTTGAAAAACTATCGAGGTAGTTGTCTTTGAATATCAACAGACTCTATAGAAAACTATCGAAGATTGTTTTCTATTAAAAACAAAATCTATCGAACAACTTTTCAGAAAAAACTATCGAGAATTTTAATACAACATTAATTAAATTCCATTCGATAATTTTTTTTCTTTGACTTTCAAAATGCATCGAGAATTTAAATATAGAATTAGTTAAATTCCTTCGATATATTTTAAAAAGATTCTCAAAAACTATCGAAAATAAATTTCGATAGAATTATCTATGTACTTGAAAAACTATCGAATTTCCTAAATTCGATATTTTTGCTTCTGTCTTCATTTTAAAACCTGTTCATGTTTTAAAAATCAGAATTTTTATTTCCTGCCTAGTTTTAATTCTAATAAATCTTTTCAAATTTACCAAAATCAATTCTTAACAGAAAATTCACAATTTTCTTAGAATAAAATCAACTAAATATCATTGAGTGATATTTACCAATTATAATCTAATCAATTATGCTGCATTAATCTACAATGTTAAAAACAAAGTAAATTAATTCAAATTAAATAAATGCTTAAATATTTAGAACAAATATTAGCACTTAAATAATTTTAGAATTAATAACCAATTAAATGCCAGAAGATATATCATCCATAATTATGACATACAATTAGTACAATAATCCTAACTACGAGAATTGCTCCAGAAAATAAACTCACGGGTCCTAAGGATATAGAAATTCTCAAACTCATGTATTTACCAGGACTATCTGCAGTTACTGACTTCTAATCAAAATCAATTAGAAAGATTTAACATCCCAAGTTCACCAACCAGCTTATTGAAAGTGGATTCATCAAGCGGTTTAGTAAAGATGTCTGCAATTTGATCCTCTGTGGGTACAAAATGTAACTCCACAGTTCCATTCATGACATGCTCTCGGATAAAATGATACATGATGTCGATGTGCTTCGTCCTCGAGTGTTGCACTGGGTTGTTTGAGATTGCTATGGCACTTGTGTTGTCGCAAAATATAGGAATCTTTGTCAACAAAAGCCCATAGTCACGGAGTTGGTTTCTCATCCACAAGATCTGAGCACAACAGCTACTAGCAGCAATGTATTCAGCCTCAGCTGTTGATGTGGACACTGAATGCTGCTTCTTGCTATGCCAGGAAACTAACCTTCTTCCAAGAAACTGACAGCTTCCTGAAGTACTTTTCCGATCAATCTTACAACCTGCAAAATCAGAGTCTGTGTATCCAACAAGATCAAATCCTGTATCTTTAGGGTACCAAATTCCAAGATTTGGGGTCCCCTTAAGATATCTAAATATTCGCTTAACAGCTATTAGATGAGATTCTTTAGGATCAGACTGAAATCTAGCACACAAGCATGTTGCAAACATTATATCTGGTCTACTTGCAGTGAGATAAAGTAATGAGCCTATCATACCTCTGTAGCCTGTGATGTCAACCTTCTTACCAGTTTCATCCTTATCAAGCTTAGTGGCAGTTGGCATAGGAGTCTTTGCTGTAGATGAGTCTTCCATTTGATACTTCTTAAGAAGATCCTTGATGTACTTGGACTGACAAATGAATATACCATTTTGTTTCTGGTATACTTGCAGTCCAAGGAAGAATGACAATTCACCCATCATGCTCATTTCATAACGACTCTGCATTAACTTAGCAAATCTCTTGCATAGATCATCATTAGTAGAACCAAATATTATGTCGTCAACATATACTTGCACCAATATCAAATCATTTTTATGCTTTTTGACAAAGAGAGTTTTGTCTACAACACCTCTTGTAAAATCATTTTCATGTAAGAATTCAGAGAGAGTGTCATACCATGTCCTCGGAGCTTGTTTGAGTCCATAGAGAGCTTTGAATAGAAAGTACACAAAGTCTGCCAGTTTTGAATCCTCAAAACCTGGAGGTTGTTCCACATACACTTCTTCTTCTAACTCCCCGTTCAGAAAAGCACTCTTCACATCCATTTGATATACCTTGTAATTGGAATGTGCAGCAAATGCCAGAAACATTCTGATGGCCTCAAGTCTTGCTACTGGTGCATAGGTTTCATCATAATCAATACCCTCTTCTTGAGAGTAACCTTTAGCAACCAGTCTGGCTTTGTTTCTCGTTACAATGCCATCTTCGTCCAACTTATTTCTGAATACCCATCTTGTTCCAATAACAGATTTTCCCTTAGGCCTGGGTACCAGCTTCCAAACTTTCTGCCTTTCAAATTGATTGAGTTCTTCTTGCATAGCAATTACCCAATCTGGATCATCTAATGCATCTTCAACTTTCTTAGGTTCTGTTTCTGAAAGAAACCCAGAATAGTGACATTCATTTTGTGATGCTCTCCTAGTTCTCACTCCTGTGTCCGGATCACCAATGATCAAGTGAAAGGGATGATCTCTATTCCATACCCTTTGTCTTGGCAGATGCGATCTTGATGATTCTCCTTGTTCTAGATGTTGTGGAGTGTGACTAGTTGATCCTTTTCCTGCTCCCCCTGAGTTGTTGACGGTTTGATCTGATGATTCTGTAGACTGACTGGTGGATCCTGTAGAATTTTGAGGATCTCCACTTTGGTCACCACTTTGTCCAGAGTCATTATCATTATGATTATTATTAATAACTGTCACAACCTCAGGTACTTCTTCATTGTCAGAGAGATCTCCTGATAGATTTTCAAATACCAAGGATTCAGAGGTCTCTCCAGTTTGCAGGCCTGGTCTTTTGGTGTCGTCAAATGTTACATTAAAGCTTTCCAACACCTTCTTATCTTCGATCACATATACCCTGAACGCCTTAGATTCCAGAGAATAGCCCAGAAAAATGCCTTCATCTGCTTTGGCATCAAACTTGCCAAGATGTTCTCCATCTTTAAGTACAAAGCACTTTGCACCAAACACATGAAAGTACTTCAGTGTTGGTTTCTTGTTGGCCAATAACTCATACGGAGTCTTTTCATGATCTTTGTTAATCAGGGTACGATTCTGAGTGTAGCAAGATGTATTCACTGCTTCAGCCCAAAAGTAAGTGGGAAGTTTTGATTCACTCAACATGGTCCTTGCTGCTTCAACCAAGGTCCTGTTTTTCCTTTCCACTACTCCATTCTGTTGAGGAGTTCTTGGTGCTGAAAACTGTCTTGATATTCCTTTCTCTGAGCAGAAATCATTTAGAACTGCATTCTTGAATTCAGTTCCATTGTCTGATCTGATTGTCCGCACAGGTAGCTTAGCTTCCACTTTTATCTTCTTAATGTGATCAATGATTAGTTGTGTTGCTTCATCCTTTGATTGTATGAACAACACCCACGTGTACTTGGAGTAGTCATCCACCATCACCAATGCATACCTTTTCCTTGAAAGTGACATGACATTAACTGGACCAAATAAATCCATATGAATCAGCTGTAATGGTTCAGTAATGCTTGTCATTCCTTTGCTTCCATGTGATGCTTTCTTCGACTTCCCCTTTTCACATGCTTCACATAGTCCCTCCTGATTGAATTCCATCAGGGGCAACCCTCTCACTAACTCTCTCTTTACCAAAGAGTTCATAGTTTTGAAGTTCAAGTGTGAGAGCTTCTTGTGCCATAGCCAACTTTGTTCTGAAGATGCCTTTGCATAGAAACATGTAACTTCTCCTTCACTGGTAGAACTTAAGTCAGCTATAAACAAATTCCCTTTTCTCACTCCCAGTAGAGTAAGCTTCTCATCCTTCCTGTTGGTGATCAAGCACTTGTCCTTTCTGAAATCTACATTGTAGCCTTTATCACAGAATTGACTGATACTTAGAAGATTATGCTTTAATCCTTCAACAAGAGAGATGTTTTCAATGATGACATTTCCAGCTTTCAATTTACCATATCCCGTAGTGAATCCTTTGCTGTCATCTCCAAAGGTTACAATCGGGCCGGTCTTCTTAACCACCTCTGTAAGCAGGGACTCTTCACCTGTCATGTGTCTAGAACAACCACTATCCAGAATCCACACAACCTTTGAGCTTTTAACCTTACCCTGCAATCACAGATTGATTAAGCGGACTTTGGTACCCAAAATTGTTTGGGTCCTGAAGGTTTAGATGATTTAACAGGAGTAACATTCAATTTAGTCTTACCCTGTTTGATATTCATAGTATCTGTGGATTTAACATTACTAGTGCTATTGCTACTATCAGACATCAACTTAAAATAAGCATGCATGATGTTGTACTTACATAGCAAACACTCTTTCTTTCCACAGGGTTCATGAGTATCAGGCATGTCAGACATGTTATGCATTTCAGAAGTATTAGAAGTTTCTACTTTAACCTTGTTACATGCATGTGTAAGGTGTCCAGCAGAATTACAAATAGAACACAACTTCCTAGATGCAATGGGAGAAGATGGAACCAATTCCTGATTAACAATCTTCTTCCTCCCATTCCTGTTCTTTTTAACATTACTAACTAAGGAACCTACTTCAGTTTTAGGTAAATCAGGTTTAGGTAATTCATTCTTTACTGATTTCCTAGGCAACTTAGTCTTTACCTCTTTTTCCTTCAATAAATCCTCCTCAAGCAATTCTTGTCTTATGAAAAGGTCATCCTCATTAAAGAGTGGTGGAAACGGCTTAACAAAAACTGGACAATCAACATTCTTAAGAACATGTGGAGTATTCCTTTTGACAACTGAAGATGTCACAGGGAATTCCACAATCTTCTTACCAGCTTTCTTGTTATAGTCAAATCCTATAGCAGTTTTATTCTCTATGGCCTGAGTATCAATGATTTCCCTAGCCACTAGAGCGGAATTCTTAAAAGCATTCAGCTTCAAATCTAGATCTGAAATCTGCTTCCTGAGGATAGTCTCTATCTCATCATTACACTTGACCTTGTTCTCTAAGTACGCATTCTTTTGCTTAAGATCTTCTAATGTTACAGATACAAGCTCTAGTTCTTCATTTTTAGATTCTAGCTTTTTAATCTTAAGAACTAGTTTAGCATTTTCCATTTCTGATGCTAGCATGCTTGTGTGTACATTAAACAATTCTACACTAAGATCTTGCACAGTTTTCTTGTACTCAGAATTAGACATATCAATTGTAGTTAAGATAGGTACCTGAGATGATTGTGGTGATTCCTCTGAAGAGTCAGCCATTAGAGCAACATTTACATATTCCTCCTCTTCATCCGAATCAGTATCATCCCAGTGCTTTCCCTCTGCTATATAAGCTTTCCCTTTCTGCTTTCCAGACAATGCCTCCAGTTGCTGTTTAAGCTTGGCATTCTCCTTCTTCAACTCATCATAAGAATCCTTCTTTCCATAGACATCTTTCATGTCTCTTGCTTGACGAGGCTTCCAGCATTCAGTGGCGAAATGCCCTAACTCATTGCAGTTGTAGCATCTTGATTTGCTTCTATCAATCATGCCAGTCTTGTAGCCTCCCTTAAAGCCTGTACTAGGTGTATAATTGCTCTTCTGGAATCTGTTGGTTGAGCCCTTGAACTTGTACTTAGGGTTTCTTTTGAAACGAATATGACTAAACTTTGCAGCTAAGTACGCCATGGTTTTGTCTTCCATTTGCTCAAGCTCTTCTAGGGTGTAGTAATCACTTTCATCAACACCCAGATTCACAGAATCCATTTCTGCTTCTATTATCACCTCCTTTCCAGCTCTAGGGGTTTGAACCTGAATCTCAGAAGTTATTGGTTCATCCACTACAAGTGCTGCTGATCTCACAAGTGCATTGTGCTTATTCTCTACTGTCCCTGATCCGTAGATTATCACCCTTTGTTCCTGTTCCATCTCATAGGTCTTCAACTTGCCATAGATCATCTCTAATGACATCTTTGTGAAGTCAATTCTTTCCCTAATGGATGATGACTTGTGTTCTACATGATGGGGCAGCGTCATCATGAACTTCCTGTTCGATTCTCTCAGTGGATAGGTCTTTCCTTTCATTGCCAATTCATTGAGGAGCTTAGTATATTTCTCAAAGACCCGAGTTATACTTTCTCCTGGCAGTGACCTAAACGCTTCGTATTGAGAAGTCAGAATGTCCAATCTGTTTTCCTGCACGTCTTCAGTTCCTTCCATTATTAGGTTAATGGTATCCCACATATGTTTCCCGCTTGTACAGTTCATCAACTGATAGCTCATTTCCTTGTCCACGGAGTCCGCCAATATCAACATCAAACCGGTGTCCAATCGAATCAGTTCTTTGTCAGAATCTGTAAATTCACTTATATCCTTAGGTTGGGTGCCTGAAGGAATCCTGCTACCATCAGGAGCTGTAGATTCACTAACTGGTTTCATTGGTACAAACGGTCCGTTCTCTAATATGCCAATATACAACGGATTAGATGCCTTGATAAATAACAACATCTTCATCTTCCACAAACCGAAATCATCTCTAGTAAACGGGGGAACTTTAATACCAGCGGTTGTCTTTGGAGCACTCATGGTTTCTGAAAATTTCAAATTGTTTAAAATTCAAGAAATTCCAATTAAATGAAAAATTTTGAGAGTTAAAAAATTTGCTTCGAATTTTCACGATACGTTTGATTTTGGTCTCATTCACCGGATCTGATTTGTATATCAATCAAGTAGCTCTGATACCAATTGTTAGGTCCAAAGTATCGTAGAAGGGGGGGTTGAATACGATACTCACAAATAATTTAATTTCGTTCGCGGATTAATCTTTCAGTTCTATAACGAAATCAAACACACCAAACCAAATCAAGTTTCGGGGAATATATCTTTTTATAAATATAAACCTCGAGGGGTGCTACAATTTCTAATCCATAGATTAGCGTCAATGAGTTTAAGGTTACACAAATACAAAACAATGATCAAGTTCTGAGCACTATTAATTTCTCTGATAATTTTCTCCGGCTCTTCTCTCTCTCAGTAATGTCTCTGTGTTGAAATCCTTAACTGAAGAAGACACTTTCTTCACTCTATATTAACTGCAGTCTTCAATTGAAAAACCATCGAACCATTCTTGAAGAATCAATCCTGGCCGTTGGATCTTCATCAACTGGAAAAACAAGTATTACTTTTCACCTGCTCCATATTAGAAAAACTATCGAATGTAAAAGTTAATATTCCATTCGATGGTTTTTAAATGAAAACTATCGAATGAAACATTAACTCTTAATAGTTTTCTAATGATTTCTTTTTATCTCATTCGATGGTTTTTCTTAATCAAAAACCATCGAACCCTTTCCTTTAAACTTTGATTTATTTAAGAAATCCTGAGCTCCTTGGTGTATAAGTAATTGCCTGTATCAATTTCTTCTGAGACGATAAAACAATCTGATCTTTTTAGTGCCGTCACCTAGTGCAACTGGTCTGGTTCACAGATGAATAACACTTGATCAATTCTTCTTTTATGTCTTGAATTCAATGCTGCTGATAAGTCCTTTGTCGTTCTGGTTGCTTCATCACTGGAATCCTGTGGTACTTAACCCTAAATCATTCACATACTTCTGTCGTCTTGAAAGTCTTGTTTCTTTTGCTGTCACTGAGGCTTGAACATTTTCATGAACTTCTTTCCGTGACCTGTTTACGGACTTCAAGAATACATAACGTATTTTGATTTTTTGAGTTTACCTTTTCTTCTTTGATTCTGGATTCCTGTGCTTCTGTTAATATTATTGTATGTCTTGTCCTTTGTTGAGTTGTAGTTATCTCTTTTAAATCTTATGTTACATTATGCTTTACAAAGTTGAAGGCTGCGTGGTGCGTTCATGAGCAGCGGGGAGGTCGTAATTGGCTGCTGGTGAACGGTCTCTTGTGGATTAGATCCATGAATGACCATCTGCAGGGGATTCGTCCCTTCAGCCGATATTGGGACCTCTGGTCCTTGAGTATTGGTGGGGATATTCGCCCCTTCAGTGCCAGTAGTTGGCGGTGGTTGATTTCCGTGAGTATCAGCTTCAGAGGTGATAGGAAGCTCCTCAGAAACTGAAGTATCGCGAGTTGTTCTTCGTGTGTTTGCCATGGTTGATGTTGTCTTCCCACAGACGACGCCAAATGTTGTGGAATAAAAACTGAGCTTGCGAATTCAATGCTAAGGTTTAATGAGCTTCGAGCTTTAATGGCTGCACTTGTGTTTCGAGACTAAATCGGTCCTCACAAGATGCCTACGTATCTCAATTCGTAATTGAGAATCAAGCCAAAGACGTAGTTCTGATTGTAGGATCAGGGACCTTATATAGGCGTCTGGAGCCTAGTATTTATGGTATGTTTAGGAGACTTAGAGAATAAGTCTCCTTTTTGATAACTGATAAGGATTGCATTACTTGGCGGGCAAGTCTTTTCCTTGTTGATAAAGGCTGTGACTCATTAATTGGGATTCTGGATCCTTCTTTGATAAATTTGCCATATTTCAGACTCTTTTCATGAGCTGTATATTTCCCTTATTTATTAATTACGAAATTAATAAATAATCAGGGTTTCGGGCCTAGTTTATTGGGCCGTATTCTTGGACCAATTCGGGTCTAATTAATATGTCATTAATTATATTTTTAGGGTTATTTTTAGCCCATATCAATATCATTATATAACTAATGCACAAGAATACTGGGGCTATAACAAATGTAATATTGATATAAAACGATATATCCGTCCCTTTAAGCAATTAGGGTTCAGAACAATTTTTCCCTTTTTGAACAAAACGAATTATTCTTGCAGAATCAAATAGGTAGGAATGAAATGATACGAATATCTCTCCCGATAATGATTCGAATACGAAAGACGAAGAGATAATAATTAATGTACGAAATTCCAACGGGGCCCTTGAATTATCAAAACGGGGCTCAGATTTGAAGAAAATTCCAAATGACGAAATATTTGAAAGGGGCTTCCGACTCACCAATTAGCACATAATCACACAATAATTATCATTTAATAATATTCCAATACTCCACAATAAATATTTTTATATTAAATATATCATTGAATCAAATAATAAAATTCACGGATATTACATTAGGGCTCATTTTAGCCCACATCATTTGCCCCCCCTAACTTCGAGGAAAACTGATCACGTTTTCTCGAAGTTAAGTCGACTAATTTTTCAGTAGCCCTCCTCGGGTATGGCCTTTTTGCGGCTTATGGTACACTAGTGTTTCACGAGTATCGTTTTTAGCGTGAAGTGTGGAACGACCTACACATTCACTACGACTAGCCTTATTCGAGGCTTCATTTTTATTGGTCGAGGACACTTGATAACTAAGTTACCAAGTGTAACCAAGTTTTTGTTAGCGAAGGTTGAGTGTCGCCATAATTAGGCTAACTCTAACGAACGATCGCTCTGTATTACCCTAAACGGTGTTATATTTAGTGGGCGATGAGCCCTAATGAACCATAGCCATGGCTAACTCATAGGCAACCATAGTTTAATCAAATTGGTTTTGATTAAATAGGTACATTCAAATAGATAGGTTTTAGAAATGTATTAAAATATATAGGTCCGTAAAACCGATCCAAGTAGATTGAATTTGAAATAAATAGAACGTAGACCTGTCCAAATAAATAAGTTTAGAGATGTACTAAAATATATTTTAAAATAAGTAGGCTATTGTCCAATTATATTGAATAAGTTTTAGAGATCTGTTTTATTTAGCATAGCTAAACTTTTTTCATTAATATATTACTATTGAATGAACATATAAAAGAACGACCTACCAAACTAACAACAAAACTTTATTTTGAACGGGTTACTATTAAATATTTTATTATTTAAATTTTAATGTATTTTTTCTTGATTTTAATTTTTTTAATTATATGGAGGATATAACAGATAATATATATTAAAGAGAATAAAGTATAGTACTATATTTGTCAAAATTTTATCTTTATTCATATTTTTAAAACTAATATCGTAAATTATAATTTTCATATGTTGTTCTATTTGCTTGTAATTTTAGATGATTATTTATGCATTCATTAGCTATATTAAATTGTTAAAAAAAATATAAATGAATATTTATTTGACTTGATATGGTTTTATAATTTATAGGACAGTTCGTGTATAATTTTCAGCATAGCATTTAGTGTCACATTTATGATAAGTAATAATTATATATAGGCTTTATGACCTTTTGGCCCTTCAAGTATGGACCAATGTACCCATAAACCCTTCAGGTATAAAAGCGTATCTTTTCACCCCTCAGGTATCCGAAACGTACTCTTTTGCCACTCAACCGGTACAGAATTAAAAATCGGGTTAAAACGTTATAAACAGCAGGGGATAAAATCGGAAACTGTGTTTATGTTTTCCCTCTAGTTGTGGTAATACTTCTCCCGCCAAACTGTCCTCCCTGTTATATATAAGTTTCATGTACTCTTTACTCCCTCTCATATATAACTTCTGCATCTATTTTTCACCAGTTAGATTTGAAGGGGAAAAATGGACCCTCGTTGTTGGTGTGGAAGGGCAGCTGTCTTGAGAACTTCATGGACCGATGCTAATCCGGGGAGAAGATTTTGGGGATGTTGTCGTTACATGGTAAAATCTGTATACAATTGCTTGTTATATTGTTAGATTTTCATGTTCTTATTCTTGTTATATGTAGGAACAAAGGAGAAGTGCTTGTAATTATCATTTGTGGTTCGACCCCTCTATGTGTCCAAGATCTAGAGCTATTATTCCAGGACTGTTGAGGAAATTAGAGAAGCTTGAAGAAGAAGGGGAGAACCTGAAGGCTGTTGTTGCTGAAATGAAATGAAAAAAAGGATGGTCCCTATTTGTTTGTGTTGTTATAGTCTTCATATTCTTAAGCTTTGTAATGAGAAACTATGATGGAGAGGTCGTAGTGAAGAGACAGAATGAGCTAGCTTAAGTGTAGCCTTGTTCTAGATGAACTATGTACTGGAAATGGACTTATGTAATGCCAAATTTTTATGAATGAAATGTAATCCCAATCAGTAACATTGCAGTAACATTCAGTACATTACATAAAGCCAAAAGAAAGTCATAACTTAAGGATTACACATTCATAACAAATGCTTGTAATTATCATTTGTGGTTCGACCCCTCTATGTGTCCAAGATCTAGAGCTATTATTCCAGGACTGTTGAGGAAATTAGAGAAGCTTGAAGAAGAAGGGGAGAACCTGAAGGCTGTTGTTGCTGAAATGAAATGAAAAAAAGGATGGTCCCTATTTGTTTGTGTTGTTATAGTCTTCATATTCTTAAGCTTTGTAATGAGAAACTATGATGGAGAGGTCGTAGTGAAGAGACAGAATGAGCTAGCTTAAGTGTAGCCTTGTTCTAGATGAACTATGTACTGGAAATGGACTTATGTAATGCCAAATTTTTATGAATGAAATGTAATCCCAATCAGTAACATTGCAGTAACATTCAGTACATTACATAAAGCCAAAAGAAAGTCATAACTTAAGGATTACACATTCATAACAAAAGCTGCAGAAATGTCTGAAATTAAACAAAAGATGGACCTTAATAAAGGCTGGGGTTCTTCAAGGTGCCTTCTCCTTTCCTTTTGATGAGTGTTTTCCCTTGCTCTCATTCTTCAGATTCTTTACAGTTGCATCTATTGCCTGTCTGAGAGCAGTACTGGTGATGACATTTTTCCCATGAGATAAGAAAGGTGCAGACTTGAGCTTTTTCTTCCCAACTATAGTCTTGAATTGCTTCACTGGTGGTGGCATCTGTTTGCCTAACTTCACGGGTCCTGTGTATGTGTTGTGTTGTTCTGTGTTCCAAGAAGCATTCCCCTCCACCATGACTGTGTCACCTTCTTCATCTAGACACACAGGATTATCTGATGTGTTTTTAAAGGTAAAGGTTGGAGTGAGCCTGGTACTTCTTCTCAGTGGAGGTGGAAAAGCAGCATTATCTTCTAGAATCCTTTTGGTTTTTTTCCCTGCCTTAATCTTCTCTATCATTTCTGTTTTAATAACCATTCTTCTTGCCTCCTCAGCTTCATTTTGACTCTCTACAACAGATTTTCCCTTATCATTCATCTGAGAAGAATCTCCCATCTGTTTTTAAGATATTTCATTTTGAGCTTTCAATATCTCCTTCAGTTTTTTCAACTTTTCAGCAGCCAACATGATTGGGGAATCCAAAGTTGTTGTTAGCCTTCTTTGACATTTCAGTTTTCGAATTTTCCTTGCTGCAATTTCAATTGGAGCCTCATCATCTACATGTTCAGCTAGAACCTCATCAGCTAGAACCTCATTCTCATCTAGAACCTCATCAGCTACAACATGTTCAACTACAACATTTTCAGCCAGAACCTCATTCTCCACTTGACTAGGTTGAGTCAAGGGTGGACCATCTGTAGCCACTTCATTGTATGCCTCTTGCATTTGTTCCTCATCTACTTGGGCATTGTCTACCTTTCGAAGATCTGGGCATGTTCTTTTGTTATGACCAGTTTTGTTGCATTTTCCACACATACAAACATAAGTAGCAGTAAAATCAGTGCACAAGGTATGAGACACACAATAAATATACCTACAAACATAAGTAGCAGTAAAACATTAATATACCTCACAGACTTCTGAGTTGTCCTGCTTAATATATTCACTCCATTTTCAACCTTTTCATATGCCTCTTTAGGTTCTGGCCTTCTTTTCTTCTTGGGCCTGCCTGGCTGTTTTTCAATTGTTGGTGGTTTCAAAGAAATTCCTGATCTTTCCCAAGCCATGTGTCCATTCATAGGATATATTATTCCAGAATAAGCTTTCTTATAGTTAGATGTTGAATACACAGAATCAACATAGTCATCCACATTGTATCCTAATCTGTTGATGCATGAGATGGCATGGTGACAAGGGATGCCACTTAAATCCCACCTTTTGCAACCACAAGTTCTGTTGCCCAAATGCACTGCATACTTTGACCCAATGATTGTTGTCACTTCAAATTCATCATAACCTGCATATGTAGAATAACATCCTCCACTCCATTTTTTAAATTTCTCAAGCAACTTGTATACTTTTGGTGTAAATCTGTTACCTTCCCAACCATACATTTCCTCTCTCTTAGTTTGTAGTCTCTGCATCAGGTACTCTCTGATCATTTCTAACATAACTAAAACACCTTGTTCCCTAGCCCATAGAATGCATCTGTTAAAACTCTCACACATGTTATTAAGCAGCATATCACACTTAGTCTCTGTTTTAAAATGGGACCTTGTCCAGTGATGGAAAGGCACTGCAGTTAACCATTGCCATGCTCCTACATTTTCTTCTTTCAGATAATTCAGGGCAGTCTCAAATGCTTCTACATTACTAGCCCTAGCACAACTCCACAATCTTTCTTTCAGTGAATTTCCTCCATATTTCTGCTTAAAGTTGTTATGCATGTGTCTAACACAATACCTTTGCTCAGCCATAGGTAGCATTTCTTCTATCACATTAAGGAGACCTTTTTGTCTATCACTAATCATTGTCCACCCATCCCCAACCCTAATATCAAAATCCTGAACTAGTAAAGCTAAAAACCACCTCCAAGAGTCTAATCTTTCTGCTTCAACTACTGCATAGGCTAATGGGAACATACAATTATTACCATCTAAGCCAACAGCACACAAAATCTGACCTTTATAAGCATTCTTGATATGGCATCCATCTAGGCCAATGACCTTCCTGCAACCAAGTTTGAAGTCATGCTTCAACCCACCTAGACATATATACATCCTCCTGAATTGACCAACATTTCCTACAAAATGGACAGATTTATAATTAGGCATACATTTTTTCAAATCTATGCACTAAAACAACTTTAAACATCTGAAATATACTGAAATTACATACCTGGTTCAATCTCAATCTCAACTGTAGAGTTTGGATTCCTTTTTAACAACTCTAACTTGTAATCCCAGATTTTCTGATATTGTTCCTCATGAGTACCATTAATGATCCTCATGCATTTCCTTTTAGCTTTTCTGAGTATATGAGCTTTGAAATCAATCTGCAAATCCTTCAACACAGTCTTGTGAAAAGACTTAATTGGCCAGTTTGGATTAATCCTAAACTCAGGTAGATATTTTCTTGCTAGAAAACCAGAGTTGATAAGGGGTAATCCCTTTTGCTCTCTAACACATGTGTGATCTGTAAAGCAAAAAGAAATAATACAGTATTAAACCAATAGGTACAGTATGGACCCAATAATACAGTACTAGTCAAGGAAAGTGAATATTTAATGAAAATGACTAAAATGTACCTGGTCCCACTTTCTTTATTTGAATGCACCTGTCAAAATTATATCCAGCATTAAGGAACCAGGGACATGGAGGCTTACAAACTGCTCTAACTCTTGTTTTATCACTTTTAACAAACTTCACCACCCTCCCTTCAGTATAAGAATGCTTCATTATGGCCTCTCTGCACTGGTAATGATCTGTAAAGATCATCCCAACTATCCACTGTGGATTGTCACAATCTTTGTACACTGGAAACCTTTTTTTCCTCTTAAGAGCTTCTAGCTCTTCATCTTCATCTTCATCCATGTCATTGTCTGGCAGACTATCATTGTCATCACAATCAGTGTGATTATCATCCTTATCACTGTCAGTGTCTTCTTTACCTAGTCCAAGTCCTTCTCTTATTCTACCCACCCATTCCACTCCCTCATCTACATTATTAGCATATATCATGTCATCATCTGACATTGAGTAGTCAGAGTCATCAAAGTCATAATCATCCAGTTCATCACTCCAATCTCCTACCTCATTACTTCCATCTCCTTCACTCCTTTCAAATACATTCATTTCATCAAATGACCCCAAATTAGCTTCATCAAAATGCTCCACATATATATCTATCTTTTTATCATTTTCCATAGCATAACTTTTCAATGCAACTACATAACTATCATCTGTGATTAACACAAGACCTTTATCTAAATCTAGTTTAGGATTCCTATAATATAAACAGAACAATCCCTTATGACCCAAAGCTTTAACATATTCCCTCAAACTGTCATACCTAAGTTCTTCTTCACATTGAAAGTGATATACTATCACCTGACCCCCCCAGATATTCAGCACTTGGTAACCATTTTAACTTTCCACCATGAAATAAATTAACACTTATTCTACCATCACCTTCAATACCAACAAATATAGTATTAGAAAATTCTAACATAACTAAAACAATAAACAAGATTCTTCGAATACCCACAAAAAACAATACCCACATAACAATCGCAAACAACAAACAAGAACTTATAAAACAGAGCATTCATAAACAACAAACAAGCTTAATTAATAATCGCAAACGAGGGTTAAAAATCATACCAGGCGAGTGCTCGTTAGGATCCACCATTTTTCTTCTTCAATCGGAGCTCCAAAAAACAGAATCTGCTATGTGTTTGATTTGGGTATTCGAATTTTGGGAGTAAGTTGTGGTTTAGTTTGGGCGTAAGTGAGGAGACTGATCAACTATATGCTTTGTACCGGATAACCCCTTAAGATAATGTTAATATCGGCTTGTGTAATGTCTGATTTATCCCTGCCGTTTGTAACGTTTTAACCCGATTTTTAATTCTGTACCGGTTGAGTGGCAAAAGAGTACGTTTCGGATACCCGAGGGGTGAAAAGATACGCTTTTATACCTGAAGGGTTCATGGGTACACTGGTCCATACTTGAAGGGCCAAAAGGTCATAAAGCCTTATATATATGTTGCATGTAATAATTTTAGTTAGTTAGAAATATATAAAAAAAGAATATATTGTTTGGCTAAATAGGTAATCAGTTAGTTATTAATAATTATAATATTGTTATTTTATTTTATTAATGGAGCTGCCTGTGATATTTTTGAAAAATGAGAGGTTTTAGTTAGGAAAAGTAGAAAAGGAAATGTATTTTAACTAAAAAAAGGTAATTAGTTATTTATCAGTAGTTAAAATTTATTACATAAAATTATTGGTAATATTGTTAGAAAAAGAGAAATTTTAGTTAGAAAAAATATAAAAGGTAAATATTCAACGGTTCTAATCGATTTGATTGAAAAGATCTAATGGCTGTGAATGGAGTGACCAAACCAAACTTTTAATATTCCGTGAGTTATGTTCAATATAAACCATTTAAATATAGACATCTTAGATCACATATATACTAAATACATTGTACTGCACTATTAAGTTTTGTTTTCTTTAGATATTTTATGCAGTATATCTTCGCGCAACCTACAACATTTATTTAGAAGAAAATCATAATCGAAAAGAATTTGTTTTATAAATCAAAATTCATTATACCAAAATTTTTAGATTCATTGCAATTTCAGTGTTAATATATAAGTCAAAAATACAATGTAAAGCAATTTCGGTCCAAATTTTAAGCGGTATACATTGAAAATTTACAGTGTATAATTGTATAGGAAAAGGATATAATGTAAAGATTAGACAAATCAATGCCAATTTCCATTTTGTACAATGCACCACATTAATAGAGTGGATTGTTTGAGCTTGTTGGAGTAGTGGGTTGGAGTAGCGGGCTTAATTGAAGTCAAAACACAAAAATTATATAGCACGTCTTCCAGTCTCCAGAAACAAGGAACACAAATGAGGGAGACTGGTGTTAAGAATCGTTTTCCTCCAGCGTAATATATACTGGTCAGTGGTCAGCCATATATGTAAATATTTATTTATATTTATGTTGACTAATATGATGTCTATTCCAAAGTTTATTCCTGAGTTGCGAATTCTACGTATCTGTTTCCCACAATTTTAATATGTTAAATTTTATAAATTAGAATATTAAAAATAATGTTTAATAATTGTTTTAAATACCAATCGTAGTTACATTAAAAAATGAATTAAAGAAAACACAAGTTTCTTAACCATTTTATGTGGGTAATTGGAGTGGAGGAGACGAGTAAGGCATGCAAGAACATCATTTCGGCGCAACTTGTAGTAAGATCTATTTCGTTCATACTCCTTAGAAACCTGCACTAAATTCACTATAAATGCACCCTTTAAACCGTTTCTAACTCTCCATCTTCTAACTACAATCAAACCCCCCAACTCTAATTTTCTTCATTTATACCAAGGCAAAAAAATAAAAATAAAACCATGAGTTCAAATACGCCAATCTTCCTAGCTTCGCTTATTTTCTTTATCTTTAGTCAAGCAAAAGCAGAACTAGGAAGTGTTACATTCAATGTAGTTGAATTAGGTGCCATACCTGATGGCAAAACTGACTCATCCAAGTCTTTTCTGGATGCATGGAAGGCAGCTTGCGGGTCGGTGGTACCGGCCTCCATTTATGTGCCTCCAGGCCGATTTCTGATTCAAGGACTATATTTTGGTGACAAATGCAAGACCAAGAATGTCTTGTTTCGAATAGATGGACTCCTTGTGGCTCCGGCAGATTTTTTTGTTACTGGAAATATGGCTAATTGGATAGACTTTCGTGAAGTTGATGGTGTTACAATAAGTGGTGGGATCCTTGATGGCCAAGGCATTGGTTTGTGGGATTGCAAGTTGGCTGGAAAAAGTTGTCCTTCAGGAGCCACGGTACGTAACTATGTTTGCGATTACAAAAATTTCTTTTCCCTTCAAAAATATCTTGAAGCTTGATGATGACACTTGATAAATAGTGATATGAGCTCTGCAAATTTCTTCAGTTTTTGATGTTTTCTACTAAAACTAATGATGCAACAAAACAAACAATATCTTCTAAAACAAAACAAACAATGTGAACTGTTGTTTGACTAGTTTCTTATGCGATTATTGATTCTATTTTCTTTTTAATTTTGTGACACTGCAGACTCTAGGTTTCACGGGTTCAAAAAACATTGTAGTAAAAGGGCTAACATCGTTGAACAGCCAAATGTTTCACATTGTTGTCAATGGCTGCCAAAACGTGAAGATGAAAGGACTCAAGGTCTTGGCGTCCGGAAACAGCCCAAATACAGACGGAATTCATGTTCAATTATCATCTGGAGTCACGATTTTAAACACCAAGATTAGTACAGGAGATGATTGCATTTCAATTGGTGCAGGTACTACTGATCTGTGGATCGAAAAAGTTTTCTGTGGTCCTGGCCATGGAATCAGGTGACATTTAAATAGTATTTGACTTGCTGAATATATTTTCTTCTTATGATGCTGAAAGTCCCATGTTTTTGCAGCATTGGGAGTTTGGGTAAAGATCTAAAGGAACCAGGTGTGGAAAATGTGACTGTAAAAACAGTTACATTTTCAGGTACACAAAATGGTGCAAGGATCAAAACATGGGGTAGGCCAAGTTCTGGTTTTGCTAGGAATATATTGTTCCAACACATTACCATGAAGAACGTAAAAAATCCTTTGGTAATTGATCAAAATTACTGCCCAAATAAGAGGGATTGCCCTGGTCAGGTATGACTAGTTCTCCAAAAAACTCTACACCATAAATTCACATTGAATTATGGCATATTATTGAAGCCTAGTAAATCCATCTTCTTTTTTGGTAGAACGAGATTGAGAGTTTAAATTTTTACATTTCTTAAGATATTTTAACATTAAAACAGCTCTCATATGGATTCCTGTAACTAATTGTTGATGCATAGATTTCGGGAGTGAAAATAAGTGACGTGACATACCAAGATATTCACGGAACGTCTGCAGCTGATATAGCAGTGAAATTCGACTGCAGCAAAGAGAATCCGTGCGATGGTATAAAATTGGAGAAAGTAAAGCTCACATACAGAAACCAACCAGCTGAAGCATTTTGTAGTAATGCAGCAGGAACTGCATCTGGCATTGTTGTACCATCAAGCTGTTTGTAGAAGTTAATGAATGTACTTGTAAAATTGTTTCAAGTAGTAGAGAGACTTTTTGGTTTGTGTTGTAAAGAACAAAAAGAGGACCCTTAACACGTGCCTGTGCTACTGTCAATCCCAATGGGTTTGTGTTGCAAATGCATTGATTTTCACTTTCCTTATTAACTGTTGCAAATATATTTTACTGAGTTTGTTCTGGGCTTTACTGAGTTCCATAAAAATATATTGAATTCAGCACTTGTGGCATGAGAAGCTATCAATGTTCCGGGAATGTAGCTTAAGGGATGTTCAATGATAAGGACTATGGAGTCAATAGTTTTAATCACGGCAATGGAAATTGAATACAATTAATTTGTCTATGTATTAATTCTGTTCCTGGTATATTTCAGTGGACTTTATAATGTAAAGTCGTTTCACATATTTTCATCCTGCAATGTTAGTGAAGAAATTTAAATTGTCCCTAGGCTGTGGACAAGGACAGATTACTGAGGTTGGCCTAAAACAGAGTGATCATTTATTTGTTGAAGGAAGTAGGGAAAATGAATTTGGAGCCCAAGACACTTTGAGGTTCCGGATATATCATTTATTGAAAGTTCAAGCTTTCAGAGTGAAACATATTGAGAGGAATATGAGGCTGAGAGAAAGGTTCAGTGAGGACATTCCTGGGAGATGCTGTAAAAAAAGGAAATCATGAGCACTGGCTAAGAGGAAGTATGCTCCTTTAGTCAAGAAGAGGGGCATATAGAGGGTATGGTTAAGTTTTGTACAGACATCAGTCAAGAGGAAGGAAGAGTCTGAGAAATTGATATTCGTTCTTTTCTAGCTCTGCTTACCTGGTTGGTAATTAATGGACGTAGAAGCCTCACATCCTTATGCTCTGCTTATTGTTAAAATTCAAGTGTAGAACAACTAGAAAATGATGCTATCATAATTAAACCAAAGTTACCTAGTACCGTGTCTCTTGAAATCAAAAACGACCCCTCTCCCCGGTTTATTGGTGAAGAATCTATGAAAATTTTGAGGTGTTTTAAAACTGTGGATATATTTTGGGAAAGCATTTTTGACTTCATGACTAAAAACACTAAAATTAAATGTCACCATTATAACTCCTGGGAACGATGTTCTTCTCAACTAATAAAACAGCAAATATCCTGTTTTTTCAGATATTTCTAAACAAAATATTTGAATCCTTGGAATGTCATCTGATATCTGGAATTACATGCAAGTCTAAGATAATCCTAGCTCAAAGAATCTAAATCATGATTGTTTCAGTAAAATTTCCCCTCATTCTTTTCTGTACAAAACAGTCTACTTTACCTATTTTCTATAAACAGTTAGTAGGATTCATAACACCAGATGCTTTTCCTGCAGCATTAGAGCATGACGCTGTCGCTGGCTGATTGGTATAAGTTAGATTTACATCTTGAAGTCTTATTCCAGTGCAAGGATAACTCTTGCTACACTGCAATCTCAGTGCAACTGGTGTTGCTGATGTTCCGTGAATATCTTCATATATTACATTGCTAATCTTCACACCCGAAACCTATAACAAAATTTACATAAATGAAAAGTATGAGTTATTTGATAAAGTTAAAATTTTACCTTCAAGAATTTTGTAGTGAATCATAAATATTGCAATTTTAAACAATATCTTACCTGGTCAGGGCAATTTTGAGCGCCAGGACAGTAGTCTTGATCAATTAGAATAGGATTTTTGACATTACCCATAACAATGTGTTGAAAAAGGACATTCCTCACAAACCCTGTGCTAGATCTTGCCCATGTCTTGATTCTGACACCATTTTCGGTATTTCGGAAAGTAACAGTTTTAACTGTCAGATTCTGGACTCCAGGTTCTTGCAAATCCCAACCAAGACTTCCAATGCTGTGACAACAGTAGTTCCATGCACATTAAAATAATTAAACTATAATAAACTAATAACGATGTACGTATAAGTGGATAACATATTCATCTCCAAGACATGACCTATATATTCTGTCAGCTGCTATTTAAAAAATTAAATAAACCATACCTAATGCCGTGACCAGGGCCGCAGGAAACGCTTTCAATCCATGTGTTAGTAGTGCCGGGTCCAATTGAGACACAATCATCTCCGGTACCAATTTGAGAGCTTAGTATGCTGACTCCTGTTGACAATTGTACGTGAATGCCGTCGGTGTTGGGGCTATCAGCAGCTGCAGAAATCTTGATTCCTTGTAGCTTTGTATTATTGCATTTATAGACGATCATATGAAACATTTGACTATTCATCGACATTAATCCACTCACAACAACGTTATTTGAGCTGTAGAACCCTATGCTCTGCAACATATGATATCGTATTACAGACTCAATGAATAATCAACAAAATGAATTTGTGTATAACTTATATGAAATATAATTAACATACCGTTGCCCCTGTAGGGCAGCTTTCCCCCGAGGCTTTGCAAGCCCATAGTGCTGCACCTTGAGCGTCTAAGGTTCCACCAGAAATATAGAGTCCATTAACATTGTCGAACTTTAACCAGATTTCAGAGTTGGCAATAAGATTGTAATTAGTTGGAGCTACGATAGTACCATCAATGCGCATTACCATAGTCCTTTTACAGTTGCGGCCGCTAAAGACTACAGCACTGGTCATCAAGTATCTTCCCGGTGGCACGTACACTTGAGCTGAATTATTGGAAGCACAAGCTAAACTCCAAGCACTGAGAAAGTAGTTTGTTGAGTCTGTGGCGCCATCAGCTTTGGCTCCCAAAGATTGCACATTGTAAGATGATACAGCTGCTGATGCTAAATGCATGGAGAACGCGAAGCAAAGTGTCAAAAAAAGACAGCCCATTGTTGCACTACTTATCAATTTTATGGTGAGAGAGAATAAACGTTTGATGGTGGGAGTTGATTGTTCAGGGGCTACTTATACTTATAGGATGTTTGTAGTAATGATTAGCTATCTGTGTTTGCTGAATCTCTGCCCATAAAATCATTAATGTTGAGTATAAAATAAATAGAAAATATGTTACACATGTACTGTATTACTTATCTACTCTTGTGTGGAAAGAATAATGAACAGTTTCGTTCAATTGAAGTAACGGAAAGAATAAATAGTGTCATATTACACCGTATGACTGCTATCTTTCTAATAAGTAGACCTGACAATGGGTCGTGTCGTTTACTTTCGTGTTTTCGTGTCAAAAAATTGAAAACCGAACCCAACCCGGATTGAATCCGTGTACTATTTAGATGACATTAATCCGGAACGGATACTTTCGTGACGGGTTAAATATCAAATTGGTCATTAAAGTGGAGGTCATATATCAATTTCTTCATCGATTTTAACGGGGTCTCATTTGAATCACTAAAGTTATAATAAATATCAAATAGATACCTCTAAATATGTGATCGAGGAGTAAAATAATTTTTTATTGAGTTCTATACATTTTTCTTCAATGTCACCATAACCAAATGTAAAGTCATGAATTCTGGTATTTTAGATAATATATTTAGATTTTTTTAAAATTATTTACTATTTATTTTTAATTAAATCATAGAAAAAAACTATAAAATTTAAAACAAATTTTAATTAAAATTTAAAAAATCTGAATATATTATCTAAAATACTAGAATTCATGACTTTACATTTGGTTACGGTGACATTAAAGAAAAATATATAGAACTCAATAAAAAATTATTTTACTCCTCAATCACATATTTAGAGGTATCTATTTGATATTTATTATAACTTTAGTGATCCAAATGAGACCCCGATAAAATTGATGAAAAAATTGATATATGACCTCCACTTTAGTGACCAATTTGATATTTAACCCCTTTCGTGACTACACGGAAGTACACGGATTTTAAATAAAAAAAATAAATCTTATTTATATATTTTCTAAATATACAATATTAATAGTGAAACTTTTATTTTTATTTTTCATATATAATTATTTATATATTTTCTAAATATACAATATTATAAATAATATATATTTTAAATTTATTTCTTTATTTATTTAATTCGTGTACTTTCGTTCCGTGTCGTGTACCTATTTTGAAAACTCATATCCGACACTAATTATATTCGTGTTTTTTCGTGTCCGTGTACCAAATTTTTGCACACAAACATTAACTATTCGTGTCGTGTTCGAACCGTGTTCACGTGTCGTGTATCAAATTGCCGGCTCTACTCATAAGTGGAGATGAAAATATTTTATATTATATAATTTTTCGTAGTCCGAAAATCTAACGTACAGTTTTTATAATTGTGTAATTAGATCGTCATTATAATTAGGTGTTAATAATCAAGTGAGTCACTAAAGTGGGCTCAATGTATCAAGTTGGTCACTGAACTGAAAACGGTATCAATAAGGTCATTAAAGTGGGTTACGGGTACATTTGATTAATTCTGCTAAATTTTTGTTAACAGTAAATGATGACGTGTTTAGTATAATCTGATGTGGCAAACATCTGATAAAGTGTTCTGAATTCCTGCATCAGATTATACTAAACACATCATCATTTACCGTTAACAAAAATTTAGCAGAATTAATCAAATGTACCCGTAACCCACTTTAATGACCTTATTGATACCGTTTTCAGTTCAGTGACCAACTTGATACATTGAGCCCACTTTAGTGACTCACTTGATCATTAACCCATATAATTAGTGAGTGTTTTTTTTGGTGAAAAATGATGGATTATATGATGTATTCATAAACTTTGAAGAATTGTTTCTGTTTTTATTTTGGTCCGTAAATAGTGTAAGCTTAAAAGTTGTTGCCACGCTCATTTAAAAGGTAATTTTTAAAGCTCAAACTTAGGGTTGTAATTCGAGTCGAGTCAGGCGAGTTTGAGCAGGATATTAATTCGAGCCGAACTTTTTTTCACGAGCCGAGCCGGCTCATTTAATTAAACGAGTCTAATTTTCTGCCCAAACTCGATTAGTTTAATTTCACGAGTCGAGTCGAGTCGAGCCGGCTCGTTTAGCTAAACGAGCCCGATCATATGTTCGAGCTCGACTCGTTAACGAGTTCGAGCTCGACTCGTTAACGAGTTCGAATCGAGTCGAGCCTTATTAAACAAGCCGAGTCGGATCGGGGTCGCGAGCCGCCCGACTCGAATTACAGGTCTACGGTCAAACTACATCAATAATAAGATAAGTATTAATATTCCACATAAGATATAATTAGATAAATCACAAAGTTAATAATAACGGTGGTTTAAAGAAAAATATATTTGAATACGTAGAAATGCACATGTTTAGGGTGACTTGTTGCCAATCAGATCAGCACTCTTACGAATATCAACGGGATATGATTGGAACGGTTAATAATTTAAGAAACATTAGGTACAAACAAATGAGTGGGTTACCCTAACTTCTGGGTGCAACAATATGTTGTATTTATTTATGGCCTCACCCTCTAACCTCTACACATTAAGTATGAAAATGTTAATGCCCCAAATTATTTCTGTGATTTGATAGACGCACATCGGAGATCTCTTGTCACAAGTCGCAGATTACAACTCGCATTTTGATGTTGTTTAAATAACAAAATGTTAGGATTGTTGCTGATTAAAAACTTGTTCATATGTACAAGATTATGTTGAAATAATAAGAGATACTCTATTTGTCCCTCTCATTTTTTTACATTTTTTTTGGTACGTCCTTCTTATTTTTTTATCTTTTTTTTGTTACGTCCCTCTCATTTTTGTACACTTTTTTTTGGTACGTCCCTCTCATTTATTTACATATAAAAAATAGTAACATTTATAATATAAAATCCAATCACATTCACTACTTTCATCCACTATACCTACTTACTTTATAACTACTTTATACATTAAATATTGATTGATCCTACCATTTTACTTATTTTTCTTACTTTTTCCTATTAATTTATACTTTTTTTAACCTCCGTGTTGTCCCCTCAATGTAAAGAATTGAGGGGCCGGAGGGAGCATATCTCTAGTAAAATGACTGAATAAAACTATGATTTAAACTACAAATCACAAAATTTCACCATTTAAAGGATTCAAACTCTAAACCTTCTGATTGAAGTTTGGTTGAATTATATTCGATTCTTCGAAAATTTAAAGTGTTTGTTAAAATAATATATATATATAGGTCAGGGCTCTAGAGAGAACCCTCTTAAAAAGAGAACCAAGGAACTTTTTTTAAAAATTAGTTTTAAATTAAAATAAAAATATAAAGAGTTGTATACCATCCTAATAGTCCCAAAAAGTTAATTACTTACAAACAAAGATTCATTTTTAAATTTAAAAAAATATATGAAAAAATTATGAATCTCTTTTTGAATCTCTTATATATATAAGAGATTCATAAGCAGATTCATAATTTTTTCATATATTTTTTTAAATTTAAAAATGAATCTTTGTTTGTAAGTAATTAACTTTTTGGGACTATTAGGATGATATCTATACTCTTTATTAATAAGCAAAACAATGTAAAAATGGCGCGCGGTACTAAAAAGTACCAAAGTACCAAAGTACCAAATTTGGTTATCACTTGACCCGGGTTCGATTCCTCGCAACTACATAATTAATTATACAAGATTTATTTACTTTAAATTCTTTAGCTTCATCCAGGGTTCGATTCCTTACAACTCCGTAATTATACAAGATTTATTTATTTACTTTAAATTCAATAGTTTCATGGAGCGTTAGATTCTTTGCAGCTACGTAATCATACAAGATTTATTTATTTAATTTAATTTCTTTAGCTTTATGCACGGTTCGATTGTCTATAACTACATAATTAAATATTTATTTATTTATTATATATTTTTATCATTCAATTCTCGAAAAATACATTTTTAAATAATATTCATTAAAAATTTATTAATACTGATATTTTAATGTCGACTCATGCTTGGCCCGTGCTTGGCACGGGTTATAAGCTAGTATTAATAAACACGTATAACATAAAGTCGTTACTTCAGAATCGTTTGCGTGACTTTATTTATAAAACCAAAGGGGTAAGAATGTTGACTTTACTTGTTAACTATTTATATGAATGGTTTCTGTTTGTTAAAACACTATTTAACAAATAAATATATCAAATATTCTAAAATAATCCGTAAACGTGAGGTCGAGCTGCTTATCAGCTGGAACATAAAATGTGGAATGCAAATTTCAACTTATATACTTCACACTAATCATTGGCAATAGTTGAATAACTTCTTTTAAGTAAGTAGGGTACTAAATTGAGTTTTAAAAAATAAATATATCAAATATTCTAAAATAATTTTAGCCGTCGAATCTAATATTTTTAAAAGTAGACATTCCGACTTATATTGTATAAAATGAAAAAAAATTATAATCTGAAAAATATATAAGTTAAAAGAGGTTATATTAGATTGGATTTTCAAAAAGTCTAAACTCAAAAAAGTAATTATAAATTAATAAGGAGAAGAATTTAATTAATACCTAAATTATATTCAAATTCTGTTATGTATTAAATTAATAAGAATAATTTGATTTTAAAAAGTGTTTCTCGTTGTTGTTAGAACGGCATTCAAATACTAAAGAACTTTGATAATTTAGACTAAATATAAATAGGTTTCTTAAATTAAATAGAATTTTTAATATAAAAAATTGTCATTTTTCTTTTCTTTTCAGTTTATATAGTATTAATTGAAAACAAATCGTTAAACCATCACTAAATTACAGATTATTTTTGTGAATTTTGTGTAGGTTATAAAATCATTGAAATCTGATTTTTAAAAGTTAAGATGGAGTACAAATAGTATAAATTAAGTGTCTAAAATCTAATAAAATAATTTAAACTAAAATATTAAAAATAAAATAAATATAGATATTAAAAAGATTAGGGAGCTAGCAGATATAACAATGTTAGGTTGGTTTACTAATAGAATTATATTATTATTAACACAGAAGTTTTGATCAAATGGGCACATGGTTTGGTGATCAAGGATCAACAGTTCCTTCTAGTTCGTACATAAGTTGTTTGTCATGGGTAGCATGTCAATGATCAGAATTTGGCTTTAAAACTTGGATCACTAATGATTGAGAGGTTTGTTTTACGATTAATGTAGCACCCACTTACTTGAGAAAACAATTGAACTAAGAAACATAATAGTATTAGATTCTGTACTTTCAATCATACATGTGAAATTGTGAATGACTCTTTATCCATTACGTTACGTCCACTGGAGGGGTAGCTAGATCAACAAATATTACAAGAATGTTCAACAAATTAATGAGATAGTAGCCAGATCGTGCTTATATTCCACAATATTTTATGATTTCTATGTATATATATGTCTATTCGGTGGCTAGTTAATGGTGAATCATATATGTGTATGCTTGCGTCGATTACCAAAATCATTAGCCTGTTATTTGTTCCAATTGTTTTAACGGTGAAAATCTACAACGAAGATGCTGCACATACTAACTTTTAGGGTAGTAAATGAACAGAGTTGAGCCGAGTTTTGTTCGAATTGAGATGAGTTTGATTTTTTTAAAAAAATGAACCGAGTCTAGCCAAGTTTTCTAATCGAACGAAAATTGATGTTCAAGATCGCCTCATTAATAAACGAGCCGAACACGAGTTTGTTCACGAATATTTCGAGTCGAGCCGAACACAAATCGAACTCGAGTCGAGTCGAATTGTTCACTTATAGTTCGTACTTTTATACTCAACCAAATCTAATTTTTAAAATTACTTACTCGATTTACAGTCTCACGCCTAAAATCACATCTTAAGAATACACGATTATGTTTGAATTTCAATACTAAAAGTTAATTTATTTTCTTCCAATAATCATATTAGGTTAATATTTGTATTTATGAGTAATCAAACCTTACTCACTTCATCTAATAACAATAGTTAAAATAAAACAATTTTATCACTAACTTAGAGCCTCTCTAAAAGCCTCTGTATCATGGCTCTTAACTTGAAATTTGAGGAGGTTTGCAACTTTTTTCTCTCCAAGATACTCTTATTAACCTTAAATTCACTAAAAGTCTCATCTTTCTCCTCAATTTTAAGAGGTACGAGCCACTTTTAAATAATATTATATAATAAATTAATAATACAAACTCTTTTTCTCTATTCACTTTCTTTTGTAATTTTATGAATGCAACTTATAAATTTTAATAATGAAAAACTATTTTGGATTGGATATAAAGAGTTTAATTTTTGGTAGTACATTGATGTTATACATTTTAGATATAACAAATACAATTCCCTATTAAACCACAAAATAACTAAAATAGATCGCAATTAAGTTTTATTTAACATATTCAAATTGTTAAGTATATTATGAAATTCACAAATTTATAATTAATTAAATGAATCAAACCGAGTTTAACGAGTTCGAGCCGAGCTCGAGCCGATCCCGAGCAAAACGAGCCGAGTTCGAGTCGAACAGGTGTAAAGCTCGGCTCGAGCACATTTACTAACCGAACACATTTTCATGTTCAAGCTCGTGTTCATTTAGTAAACAAACCGAGCCGAGTCAATCTAAAATGAGCCGAGCTCGAGTTTTATTCATGAATGGTTCTATTCGCTTGCGGTTCTACTAACTTTTTCGGACAATGAATATCAAGACAAACTATCTTCAAAGTGGAAAGCAGTTTAATTTTTGATTTAATAATATTAAATTGATTTTTTTTTTTTGTTATTTTTCTTACTCTGAACGCACTCTCTCAGGCACTGAATGACTGTTTAGCTGGTCAGGATTCCACTGAATTGAAAAAATCTATTAATGTCTGACTACTTAATAGGGGTGAACAGAATAAAAACCGAAATCAAATAATTAACTGGAAAAAACCGATAAATCATATCGAAAAAATCAAATCGAAATCGATAAACGGTTAATCGAAATTGAAAAACTTTTCAATGCGGTTTGTGTTAGAAAATTGATAGTTTAAGGATATAATTAAATATATTCTTGATGTTAATTCAAATTTCTAATGTTTGGAAGTTGTTCCTTGCTATGGGAACTTAAACTTTCATGTATGGGTTTAATAATTTTCTTGTTTAAATCCATAAGAGAAATTGAGATGAAGGTAGTAGCTTGAAAAAAAGCTTGTTAAAATGAAGTTTCATTTGTCCCACATAGAAAAGAATAAGGGGACTTGGTGTCTTTATATAGCATTACACACATGAGTAGTATACAACTACTAAGGTGTTTGATGGTGCATGGTGTTAGTGTGTGCTTCACGCGCGCACACACACACGCGCGCGCCGCCGCCGCCGCCCGCCTCGCCACGCCACGCACCGCACCGCACCGGACCGGGTCGAAGGGCGATTTGGGCGAATGTCTCGGCGTCAGTGGCCCTTGTAGCTCAGTTGAAACACACAGAAGTTTGCAAATACACTTCTCTCAAAAACTCTCTCTCTGCCCTCCCTCTCCATATAGTTTTCCCTGTAGTTTACTGGTTCTCCGGTGACTGAGGTGCTGGTCGTAGTTGAGCGCTGCTGTTGCTGTGAACACCTTGCTCGGAGCTATTTTATCCTAGAAGTAGTATCTCGCCGACAACCTGACACGGTAAGTGGGGGCGAATAACTCTTCAAGAACAGTCAGGGTTTCTCGAAGTCCTGACGACTCAGTTGTTGCTTCGTTATTTTTTTTTTCTTATACACTGTTAATCTATGGCTACAGGTACTATTTCTGTCTCCCTAATTATTTATCAGTTTCTGATTTGCATGCTTTCGACCTTCATGCTTTGTTTTGTTAACTTTGGTCTTGGCCTGTCAATGCTATATCTATTATATAACTATCTCCATGTTGCTGTAGTACTTAGTATTTCCAACATTCTTGAAGAGTTATTTTGTTATATACTATTTAGCATTATGGTTAACGAGAGTGAAGTTCCTGCTAGTGGTAGTTCTGGTGCATCTGCTGGGGTCATTGATTGGACCACTTACCGTTTCCCACAACCCGTTGAACTAACGGGCTTACCTGAGAAATTCAACGGTGGTGTCGGCTTTTCTCGCTGGCAGAAAAGGATGAAATTGTGGTTGACTGTAAAGGGTCTGTGGCATGTTGTGGAGTATGAGAAACCGGTGGTGATTCAATAAAAGGCTGAAACAGTTAAGGCTTATGCAATGTGGGCTGAAAAGGATGGGGTGGCTAGGGCAACCATTCTGGCAGCCCTAACGAACACTCTGTTTGATGTTTATTCATCTGATGCCTATAGTGCTAAGCTCTTATGGGAGAAGCTGGACCTCACTCACAATACTGACTCTCAAGGTCTGGAAAAGTATTCTGTAGCGAGGTTCCTTGAATTTAAGCTGGTAGACAACAAATCCATGACTGAGCAGGTGCATGAGTTCGAGATGATAGTGCATGCTTTGAAGGAATCCGGCATGGATCTCCCTGATAAGTTTAAGGTTATGAGCGTGATTGAAAAGCTTCCGAAGTCTTGGGAAGAGTTCGCTCTCTCCCTGAAAAGACAGAAAGGAGAGATCACCTGGACCAACCTTATGCTGGACATCTCGGTGCAAGAACAACACAAGTCCAAATAGGGACATGTGATGCCATCTGAACACGGTAGCTCGAAGGTGAATGTAGTAACCGTAGGACAGAAAAGGAAGGCTGTTGCTAGGAAGGGTAATGTTAATAAACCTAAGATAGACAAGGATAAGGCCAAGAAACCAAGGGCAAACAAACTATGTTGGAATTGTGGGCAGGTTGGGCACTGGAGTAAGGACTACCCTGCAAAGAAAGGGAAGAAAACCGAGGTGGTAGCTCAAGCGAATGCTGTGCTTGGAACCACAAGTGGGCCTGTAGAGGTGGTAGCTCAAGCGAACGTTGTGCTTGGAACCACAAGTGGGCCTGTAGTGAACATGGTTGTTGGTGAGGCTTCGGCTTCTGAAACCAACGAAAACCGGTATGTAACCTACAACCCTGTACTATTTTCCACTTATCTGTCAAATGAATGGTTGATTGATACTGGAGCTAATGTGCATATTTGTGCTGATATTAGTTTGTTTGTATCTTATCAACCGAGTCAAAGCATGACAGTAACGATGGGGAATGCGAGTGCCGCTCAAGTTCATGGAGTGGGAGACGTGGACCTGAAGTTTCCTTCGGGGCGTATTCTATACCTGACAAGAGTGTATCATGTTCCCGACATGCGTAGAAATATAATAAGTGGAAGCCGTTTAGGTACAAATGGTTTTGAAATTTCCTTAAGATGTAATAAAGTAGTTCTTATTCACACTGGTACTTTCTTTGGCAAGGGTTACTTGTCAAATGGTTTATTTGTTATAAATGCTGAGCCTATTTTGGGAACTTCCTTTAATGAAATTACTCCATATGTTAATTGTGTAGAATCATCCAACTTATGGCATGCTAGACTTGGTCACTTAAATTTTGGTGCTCTTAAAAATATGATGAACTTAGAGTTGATTCCAAAACATACTATAGAAAAGAATTCTAAATGTCAAGTATGTGTGTCTGCTAAACAAATAAGGAAACCTTTTCATAATGTTGTTAGGGATTCAGACTTGTTAGATTTAGTACACATTGATATTTGTGAATTTGGTGGTATGTTAACTAAGGACCATTTTAGATACTTCATTACTTTTATAGATGATAGTAGTAGATACTGTTATGTTTATTTACTTAGACATAAGGATGAAGCACTTAGCAAATTCATGATTTATAAAACTGAAGTTGAGAAACAAACTGGTAATGTACTTAAAAGGTTGAGATCAGATAGAGGTGGTGAGTATACGAGTAACTCCTTTAATGAATTTTGCGCAAGCAATGGAATAGTTCATGAAGTTACTCCACCATACACACCTGAGTCTAATGGGGTCGCTGAGCGAAAGAACAGAACGTTCAAAGATATGATTAACAGTATGCTTATTAACTCTGGGTTGCCTAAATACATGTGGGGAGAGGCTCTGAATACGGCTTGCCATATTCTGAACAGAGTCCCTCTGAAACACATGGATAAGACACCTTATGAGTTATTGAAAGGCAAGAGGACTAGTCTCAAATATCTTCGAGTGTGGGAGTGCCTTGCAAAGGTACTTGTCCCTGAACATAAGAGGAAGAAACTAGGTCCGAAGACGGTTGATTGTATCTTTCTGGGCTATCTTGAAACCACTACAGCTATGAGATTTTTAGTAATAAAATCTGACATAGATGGTATAGTGGCTAACACGATAGTTGAATTTCGTGATGCTACATTCTTTGAGGATGTTTACCCTATGAAGACTGGTATACCTCAAGGTACTTCTGAGGAAGATCTCACTCACACATCAAGTTCTATTCCTGATCATGTGGAAAAGATGACAAATGTGGGGGCGGAACCTGGTAGTAGCTCTACTCCTATGGAGGAAGAGGAACCTAGGAGGAGTAAGCGTGCAAAGGTAGTCAAGGACTTTGGAAGTGATTTCATCACTTACAATGTCGAGGACGAACCTTTAACTTTCCGACATGCTATGGACTCCTCGGAGTCTAGGCACTAGAAGGGCGTTGTAAAGAGTGAAATTGACTCTATTGTTTCTAACGGAACATGGGAGTTAGTTGATCTCCTTCCTGAGTGTTCTACTATTGGGTGCAAGTGGATCTTTAAAAGGAAGTTGAACCCTGATGGCTCAATATAGAAGTACAAGGCTAGACTGGTGGCTAAGGGTTTTAAGCAAATGGAAGGAATTGATTTCTTTGATACATACTCTCTTGTTGCCAAAATGATAACAATCCGAATGCTTGTAGCATTGGCTTCCGTACATGGTCTGATCATCCATCAAATGGATGTAAAGACAGCTTTTCTTCATGGTGAACTTGAAGAAGAGATTTATATGGATCAGCCTGAGGGGTTTGTTGCATCTGGCAACGAAAGGAAAATATGTAAGTTAATCAAATCTATTTATGGCTTAAGACAAGGTCTCAGGGACTGGCACAAGAAGTTCGATGAAACGATTGTGACATTCAATTTTGTTAGTAATGATAGCGATAAGTGTGTCTACTCAAAAGTTAAAGGTAGTGAATGTGTCGTATTATGCTTCTATGTGGATGACATACTACTGTTTGGAACCAATATTGAGATTATTAACGAGACAAAGGATTTCTTAAAAAGGCACTTTGAGATGAAGGATATGGGTGAAGCTAGCGTGATTCTTGGTATCAAGCTGACTCAGTCAGCTAATGGAATAACCCTATCACAATCTCATTATATAGAGAAATCTATACTTGAGAAATATGGTTATTCACAATGTAGAATCTCAAGTACACCCTATGATCCTAAAGTTGCCCTTGTCAAGAATAGTTCGGGAGTCCCTGTGTCTCAGTTAAGGTATTCTCAGATTATTGGAAGCTTGCAGTATCTTGCTAACTGTACTAGACCAGATATATCATATTATGTGTCTAAGCTAGCTAGATATACAAGCTGTCCGAACAGAACTAATTGGGATGCTCTTGATAGAGTGCTTAGATATCTGAAAGGCACAATGTACCTTGGATTACACTATAGGAGATTTCCTGGTTTACTTGAAGGGTACAGTGATGCAAGTTGGATAGCTAAGAAGTCTGGTTCCAATGGAGTGACTGGATACGTGTTCACCCTAGGGGGTTGAGCAATATCCTGGAAGTCGACAAAACAGACTATAGTAACTCGGTCTACTTTTGAGGCTGAGTTGTGTGCACTTGATGCCACTGAGACGGAGGCTGAATGGTTACACGGACTGATGTCCGTGATACCTGTAGTAAGCAGACCGCTTCCTGCTATTGCTATTCATTGTGATAGTCGAACAACTATCGACAAGATTAGCAGTAAAAAGTACAATGCTGAAACAAAGAGACACATCCAAGTTAGACTTAAGTCTATAAGGGGATTAGTGTCTGATAGGATTATAGCTGTAGAGTTCATTGGAACTCAGGAAAATATAGCTGATCCTTTGACTAAAGGACTGGAACCTGCAGTGGTCCTTAAGTCGAGGTTGGGGATGGGACTGACAACCCATCACGACTCATCAACAGTGGGAACCCAATACACATGAGAGGAGATCCCTCGAAGTGTGTTCAATGTGGTAATAACAAGCTGTAAGGATGAGTTGGTAGTACCTTGATACATAGATGATACTTAGTATTTGAGTCTATCCCCTGTAAACCTATAAGGTACTGAAACTGCTGAATAGTAAGAGTTTAAAAACTCTGAATGGGATCAAGTCATTTGACGAGATGGTTGCATTACATCTCTGGAGATGCCCAGCTAAGCGAATGTGATTGTGAGGTCGCAATTAGAGGAAAAGGTTATTCCTTGAAGCATTCGACGAACAGGATCGAGACAAGACCATTAATGTCTCAAAGCCGTAGATTGGCACCATAGCCTTTGACTTGTCGTCGTCTATGGAGAATGATTACACTTAACGGATTAAGATTCAGGTGAAAAAATTTCCATCTGAATCCGGTAGCCATCGAAGTAGGGGACTTAGGAGGGTTCAAACCCGGAAGGGTACCGACTCTGAAAAACCAAGTCATGTTAAGAACCTGTCTACATTTCTATATGGATTTGTGGGGGATTGTTAGAAAATTGATAGTTTAAGGATATAATTAAATATATTCTTGATGTTAATTCAAATTTCTAATGTTTGGAAGTTGTTCCTTGCTATGGGAACTTAAACTTTCATGTATGGGTTTAATAATTTTCTTGTTTAAATCCATAAGAGAAATTGAGATGAAGGTAGTAGCTTGAAAAAAAGCTTGTTAAAATGAAGTTTCATTTGTCCCACATAGAAAAGAATAAGGGGACTTGGTGTCTTTATATAGCATTACACACATGAGTAGTATACAACTACTAAGGTGTTTGATGGTGCATGGTGTTAGTGTGTGCTTCACGCGCGAACACACACACGCGCGCGCCGCCGCCGCCGCCCGCCTCGCCACGCCACGCACCGCACCGGACCGGACCGGGTCGGGTCGAAGGGCGATTTGGGCGAATGTCTCGGCGTCAGTGGCCCTTGTTGTAATATCCGTGAATTTTATTATTTGATTAAATGATATATTTAATCTAAAATATTCATTATGGAATATTGGAATATTATTAAATGATAATTGTGGTGTGATTATGTGCTAAATGGTGAGTCGAAAGCCCCTTTCAAATATTTCGTCATTTGGAATTTTCTTCAAATCTGAGCCCCGTTTTGATAATTTAAGGGCCCCATTGGAATTTCGTACATTAATTATTATCTCTTCGTCTTTCGTATTCGAATCATTATCGGGAGAGATATTCGTATCATCTCATTCCTACCTATTTGATTCTGCAAGAATAATTAGTTTTGTTCAAAAAGGGAAAAATTGTTCCGAACCCTAATTGCTTAAGGGGACGGATATATCGTTTTGTACCAGTATTTCATTTGTTATAGCCCCAGTATTCTTGAGCATTAGTTATATAATGATATGTATTGATTTGGATAATTATCAATCCTTGTAGATGATTATCTTCTCGTAAAACGTATTTTAACCTAATTAGGGTTTTTAAACGATCCAGTGGATCTATAAAGATCCAAAAGTGTTCCTTAGGGTATTATTTTTCCAAAAATATATAAAGACGAATCGTACCTTATAACCTTCATAATCTGCATTGCGAATTATCGAAAAGTAAAAATTTCAGAAATGTGTTCTTCGTGTTCTTGAATAATCAAACTATTCGTTCGAGGTGTTATTGAAATCCAAATCTGAAGTTCTTGTACTCAAATCAAAGCTCTTGATCTCTAGTTTCAGAATCTTCCAACCTCATCATCATCTGGTAATTTTTCGATTTATTATGAATTTTTCAATATTCGAATTAAATTAGGGTTCTTGATTCGATTTGGGGATTTTCATTCTGTTGATTCTCCGTTCAATTGGTTGCTTCTAACATGTTCCTAGGGTTCTAATTAGCAAGAATCCATTCTTTAATTTCATGTTTATGTTCGATTTTGATGGGTTTGATTTTCGGGTTTTTGATCCGAATTCTTCTTTTGAATAGTCCGTTCATATGAATGATCTGACATTGTTTTTGGTAGAGGGCTTTCATTGTATGTGTTCTTAGCTTCATTTTAACATAAAGAACGTAGAATTTCATGTAGGATTTTTACAGATCGGAAAATTTGTTTAAGCTCGCCGGAAAATAGTCGGGTTTTTGATTCCGGCGATGCTTTTGGTACGTTTTTGATCGGAATGAGTTGCTGTGTTTATTTGGAATGTTTTGATATAAAAATCCCCAATTTTTAACGAGTATTTTGGTCGCCGGATTCTGGGCAGGTCGCCGGATTCTGGAAAATTTCCGGCGAGTTCTTGGCGACCCGTTCCAGTTCATCCCGACCCGTTTACCCGATTTTTCGACCCGGTTTCAATCTTCAAAATCCTAATTCATTTTCTAAAAACTGTTTTTGGATTTTTATTTTTAAAATTAATTCGAAAATAGTTTAAAACTTTAAAAATTCATATTTTTATTTTAAAAATATATTTTAATATCAGAAAAATTCTGATAAATTATATTTATTATTTTAAATCCGAAAATTGATTAAACTTAATTATTTTAATTATTTTTAATTAATAATTAATTTATTAATTAATTGGTTAATTCTTTTAATCAATTAATTCTTAAAAATTAATTATTAATTGGATTTAATTAATTAAAAATTCAGTTTAATTATTTTCAAGCCTATTTATTTATTTAAAAATAGTTTGAGTATTTAAAGAGTGTCAATTAATTTTATTAATTGATTTATTTGCATTTAAATGTTAATATTGGATTTAAAAATCCGATTTTTGATTTAAAAATTTATCGTGACTTATCTAAAATTCAAATAAGTTTCGTATGATGTTTTAAAAATGTTTATAAGTGCTATATGGTTCATATTAATTGTGTGTTGTGTTTTATAGTCTGTATATGCCCGTACTAGGGCAAATATCTGAGTTTTAAATATCGTAAATTATACCGGACGTCCGATACGTAACCGGTTACTTGTTTAAATGTGATTATTGATTGAATAAGTGTCGAGAGTAGAACGAGAATAGTTAGACTTATTGTGATGAGTTGTTTAATTATAGAATCGAGTTCCCGGAGCAAGGGAAAGGGGAAAGTAGAGTGAGCAGAGTCGATCCGACAGCAGCTTAGACCAGGCAAGTATCTGTGCCTTTACTTGTGATAAAAATGTATTATTGTCTTGATTACTTGAATACCGTTATCCCCAGAACAATTCAAATTATCAATCCTTTAACCGCATTTGGACAACTGATTCCATTTCCTTAGAGATTCTTGATTCTTTGATTTGATCTGCATCGGAAACCCTTATTTCCAATTCACTTGATTATTGTTTACCACCTATTGTTATTGTTTATCATCCCTTGATTATCATTGACAACCATTGATTATTTGACTTCCATCTTGACTATTGATTACGGTCATTGATTATCGACTACCATTATTGATTCCCTTATTGAATGAGTACACTGTACCATTGCAATTACTCCATGATTATTTCTCGATCTTCATTTGATACTGAGCAGTTGAAGCTCTTTTGCAATTACTATACATTCAGTTTATCTTATTGAGCATGTTATTGTTTATACCCTATTATAGATTTGGCATGTGTTTTTAAAAATGGACCAGTAATTGGTCGGGCCATATTCATGGTCAGAATAACTTAAGGCCCAAATTGGCCTAGGATCCAGTAGAGGACTATGACATGAGCTAGTCTGGGGTTGATGCGTGGCTGGCCAGCAGCACAACCTTTGATTTGAATAAAATGTATAAGCCAAATTCTAATTCTTTTCTTCCATTGTTATTGATACAAAGCATGTGTTAGCTAAATATTGTTGATTCTGATATCATAAATTCATATCCTTACAACTGTGATAGAAATGATTCATTGATGTTTGCTGAGCAATTTTGGCTCACTCTTGCTTGTTGTTTTCTAACCCTATTCCAGTGAAGCGAGAGTATGAGTCGACATAGTGTGACCGATAGTTCACCAGCAGCCAGGAGAGCCCCTCGTGTCATTGTCATTGGCAGGGTAGTTGTTGTTTTGCTTTTCTAGATTAGATGTCTAGATTTGAACTTTGATTGTGATGTAATAACTCTGATAAAACTGGTATTGTATTAATAAAAGATTGTAGTAGCTTGTGTTCATTGCCATAATCTGGATGCGGTCTTGGTCAAGGGGTATTTGTGTCTTTATATATATTATGCATGTGTTAAATAGTATTCCGTTGGTCGGATGACTCCTCAAATCTGTACCCCGGGTTTGGAGGGCGTCACAGTTGGTATCAGAGCAACAGGTTATGGCATTTGAAACAAGTTAGGACTTAGGGTCCAGGATAACATAGAGAGTTAGGAGTTCACGTAAGGATATTAGGAGGTCAACTAGGGATATTATGCGTAGTGATTAAATGTGGTTATAATTGCAGCCCCCTAGTTCTAGTTCAGGCTCAGACCCTTCCGAGGATACGATATCAGAGATACCTACACCCGTTGAGAGAGCAGGACCGTCTCGGCCAGTGCGATATCAGCCTAGGCATCAGGACCCAGTGGTCAGGAGAGATCAGATACCTTGTCCTATTCCACTCCGACAAGTAGCCCCAGCACCAGTGTCTCAGGCATCAGTTTGTGGGCCTTTGTATCAGCTAGGTGAGCCACCAGTTCCACACCATGTGTATCAGAGGGTGAGTAGAGAGAAGGAGTACCTTTATGGACAGGTTATGGAGATGGGTAGGGTTCGTTCGATCGAAGCAGCCGCTGTCAGAGAGAGAGACAGACTTAAGGATCATATGAGAGACATTCAGATGAGGTTTAGGGTTACGAGGACCTTGGTTGAGACTCGATTGCACGGATTAGCTTCTAGTCGAGAGGGAGAGACAGTAGCAGGGATGAGACAGATTTTGGATTATGCGATGAGTGAGATTGCAGAGATTTCAGGACCCCCGTTATGGCCGGCAGGAGCAGGTGATCTGTGAGCAGGTATTAGTAGCAGACAGATGTGACGTGGATGTATGGTCTCTAGATAGTTAGTTTATAGATGCATATTGTAGAATCAGCAGTGCACCGGGCTTATAGGAACGCCTCGGGTTGTTGTTGCATTTTTGTTGTATTGCTGGTCGGCAGTTGTGGTTCAGCCATGATATATTTTCTTTTGAAGCGTTCTACGCTTGTACTAACTCTATCTATATATATATATGATAAACCTCTTTTATAGAACTGTATTTATTCCCCTGTCATTCATTTCCAGCATCATAACTGTTATTCTACTTGTTGCAACGAGTGTATCCATACACCGTTGAGAAGATCTGTAAACCTTCGAGATATCAATTGTGATCCTTCCTTCTTTTATATGGACTATTTGATTAAGCCAATTATTGTTTATTCATCAGCGATATGGCTCCTAGACGACAAACCTGTTCAACTGATACCTCTGACCAAGAAGGTCAACAAAATACACCTCCCACGGGCCGCATGGACCCGATGGTAATCCAGTTGTTAAATACTCTTACTCAACAGGCTGCCGCATTAGCACAGCAGCAACGAACATTTCAGCAACAGCTCTTAGAACAGCAGCAACAGCATCAGCAACATCAGCATCAGCAGCATCAACAACAGCACCAGCAAGCAGCACCGGCGATTACGTTCAAATCTTTCCAGGCAGCAAAACCTCCAGAATTTAAAGGATCAGCAGACCCTGTAGAGGCTAAGGCATGGTTGAAAGAGATGGAAAAGGCTTTTGCATTGATAGAGGTGACAGAAGATAAGAAGACGGAGTATGCAAGCTATTTTCTGAAGAATGAGGCCAGTTATTGGTGGGAAACGAGTAGGGCTATGGAGCCCGAGGGATTGATTACGTGGGCAAGATTTACAGAGTTGTTTTTGGAAAGGTATTTTCCGGACTATATGAGAGATCAGATGGAATTAAAGTTTTTGGAATTAAAGCAGGGAAGCATGACAGTGCCCCAATATGAAACAAGGTTTACGGAGTTGTCAAGGTTTGTTCCAACCTATATGGATACGGAAAAGAAGAAGGCCAAGAGGTTCCAGCAGGGACTGAGGTCTTGGATTCGTAGTAAGTTAGCTGTATTGGAGTTGGACACCTATGCAGCGGTGGTCCAAAAGGCAATGATTGCAGAGACAGAGAGTGATTCTTACATGAAAGAGAGGGAGAACAAGAAAAGGAAAGCAGGGATACCCGATAAGGGACAGCAGCAGGGAAGTTTTCAAGGGCAAGCAAATAAGAAACTGGGATTTCAGCACGGAAGGAATACGAGTTTTAGGAAACCAGATACCGGAAGCGTAGGACAAGATAACCGTCTACTAACCGGCAGTCAGCAGGGACTTTCTAGACCCCCACTACCAGAATGCAAGACATGCGGGAAGCAACATTTAGGGATATGCCATCGATTGAATGTCACATGCTTTAAATGTAATCAGAAGGGACATTATTCCCGGGATTGCAAGATGGGCATTGTGTGTCATCGGTGTAAGAAACCAGGTCACATGATCAAGGACTGCAGAGCACCAGCAACCGTGAACAATATGATTCGGGCAATTGAAGCACCCCCAGTTGTTAACGTCCAGCCGTTAGCCAGGACCTACAATATGTCAATGGGAGAAGCAGTGAGAGATTCCGACGTGGTGGCAGGTACACTTCTAGTAAATTCTATTCCTGCACAAGTGTTAATAGATTCGGGAGCGACGAAGTCTTTTATTTCTGAAACGTTTGCTCGTAGATTGAATTGCGTAATGAAACCTTTAAGTGGAATGTTGACTATATAGATAGCTAATCAGGATCGTATCGCGGTCAGTTCATATTATCCTCGTTGTGAGATAGAGATTTTGGGAAATCGTTTTTATGTTGACTTGTTACCTTTTAAGTTAGGTGAATTTGATGTGATATTAGGGATGGATTGGTTGACTGAGTATGATGCAAGTATTGATTGTAAGAATAAGAGGGTTACTTTGGTTACCCTGGAAAAGAAAGAAATAATATTTAGAGGAGAGAAACAAAGAAAGAGGTTCCTGACGATGATTCAGGCTAAGAGGTTATTAAGGCAAGGTTGTGAGGCGTATTTAGCTTATGTAATAGATATAGATAAGGAAGTTTCTAAGTTAGAAGATATTCCAGTCGTAAATGAGTTTCCAGATGTTTTTCCGGAAGAATTACCAGGTTTACCTTCAGATAGAGAGATTGAATTTGCGATAGACTTAGTACCAGGCGCGGAGCCAGTATCTAAGGCCCCTTACAGAATGGCACCAGTGGAGATGAAGGAATTGGCTGATCAACTGCAAGATTTGCTAGAAAAAGGAATTATTAGACCCAGCGTTTCACCGTGGGGAGCACCAGTACTGTTTGTCAAGAAAAAGGATGGAAGCATGAGATTGTGTATAGACTATCGGGAGTTGAACAAGCTGACCATTAAGAACAAGTATCCATTACCTCGAATAGATGATCTGTTTGACCAGCTGAAAGGAGCGGTACATTTTTCAAAGATTGACCTACGGTCAGGATATCACCAATTGAAGATTAGACCAGACGACATACCGAAGACAGCCTTTCGAACAAGGTATGGGCACTATGAATTCTTAGTAATGGCGTTTGGACTAACGAATGCACCCGCAGCTTTTATGGACCTAATGAACAGGATTTTCAAGAGATATTTGGACAAGTTCGTAGTGGTATTCATCGATGACATCTTGATATACTCAAGGACAGAAGAAGAGCATGCAGACCAGTTGCGAATTGTGTTAGAAACGTTGAGACAAGAAAGACTATACGCGAAGTTTTCCAAGTGTGAATTCTGGTTGAAAGAAGTTCATTTCTTAGGACACGTGGTGAGCAGCGAAGGCATCAAAGTGGACCCAGCAAAGATAGAGGCAGTGAAAGATTGGGAGAGACCAAGGACACCGACTGAAGTCAGAAGTTTCTTGGGATTAGCCGGATACTACCGGAGATTTGTGCAAGATTTTGCGAAGATAGCTACTCCAATGACCAAGCTGACAAGGAAAAGCGAGCGATTCATATGGAACGATAAATGCGAAGAAGGCTTCCAAGAGTTAAAGAAAAGGCTAACTACGACACCAGTATTGATGCTACCAGACGATCAAGGTCATTTCGTAATCTATAGTGATGCGTCGTACAAAGGATTGGGATGCGTACTTATGCAACATGACAAGGTGATTGCTTATGCGTCAAGACAGTTGAGACCCCACGAACAGAAGTACCCTACACACGATTTAGAGTTAGCAGCTATTGTGTTTGCTTTGAAGATATGGAGACACTACTTGTATGGAGAGAGATGTGAAATTTACACCGATCACAAAAGTTTGAAGTATATCTTTACTCAGAAAGAGCTGCACAAGAGGCAACGAAGATGGTTAGAACTAATCAAGGACTACGACGTTTCTATCAACTATCATCCCGGCAAGGCAAATGTGGTAGCAGATGCATTGAGCAGGAAAGAGAGATTGAATACACTGACGATGACCAAAGAGTTGTACAAGGAATTTGAGAAGTTAGAAATCGAAGTAATTAATCTGAAGGACGCGACGGAAATGATTTATACCATGACGTTTCAACCTGAATTGTTGGAGAAGATACGAAAGTGCCAAGAGCAAGTTATGAATGATGATGTGAGTAAAATGACAGGTGAGGAAATATGTAGCCAACCTGACGACAAAGGGATCTTGAGATTTGCTTCTCAGATATGGATACCTAACGTAACGGAACTGAAAGGTGAGATTTTGCACGAAGCACATAACTCGAAGTATTCAATTCATCCAGGGAGTACGAAGATGTATCGAGATCTTAAGACGAACTTTTGGTGGCCAAATATGAAGAAAGAGATTGCGGAATGGGTAAGTAAATGCTTTACGTGTCAAAGAGTTAAGGCGGAACACCAGAGACCAAGTGGATTACTTCAACCATTGGAAATTCCCGAATGGAAGTGGGAACACATTGCGATGGACTTTGTAGTAGGATTGCCTAGAACAAAAGCTAACCATGATGCCATCTGGGTTATCGTGGATCGATTGACGAAATCTGCGCATTTTCTTCCGATTAACGAGAGATTCTCGCTAGACAAGTTAGTTCATATTTACATAAAAGAAATCGTAGTACGACATGGAGTTCCAGTATCGATAGTGTCTGATAGAGACCCTCGATTCAATTCAAGATTTTGGAGGAGTTTTCAAGAGTGTTTGGGCACCGAGTTGAGAATGAGTACGGCTTATCATCCGCAGACGGACGGTCAAAGCGAAAGGACAATTCAGACTATTGAAGATATGCTTAGGACATGTGCACTTGACTTTGAAGGCAGTTGGGACGATCATCTACCCTTGGTGGAATTTTCATATAATAATAGTTTTCATGCGAGCATCGGAATGCCACCTTACGAAGCTTTGTATGGATGAAAGTGTCGATCTCCAGTATATTGGGAAGAAGTTGGTGAACGGAAAATGATAGGACCAGAACTAGTGCAACGAACAAAGGAAGTGGTTCAATTGATTCAGAAAAGATTGATAACAGCTCAAGACCGACAGAAAAAGTATGCGGATCTAGCCAGAAAGGATGTGGGATTCGAAGAAGGAGAGCAGGTGTTACTAAAGGTTTCACCATGGAAAGGATTAGTTAGGTTTGGAAAGAAAGGGAAGTTGAGTCCGAGATATGTTGGGCCGTTTGAGATTTTGAAGAAGGTAGGCGAGGTAGCTTACGAGTTGGCATTGCCACCGCATATGCAGCACGTTCATAATGTATTTCATGTATCTATGCTTAAGAGGTATCGACCAGATTCGAATCATGTAATAGAGTATGAACCCATAGAGGTACAGGCAGATTTATCATATGTAGAACGACCGATTCAGATATTGGATCGTAAGGAGAAAGTACTAAGGAATAAGACAGTAGCGTTAGTGAGAGTTTTGTGGAGGAATCCTAAAGTAGAAGAGTCTACCTGGGAGTTAGAGAGTGAAATGTTAGGGAAGTATCCCCAGTTGTTTCCTTGATCTGATTCTGAGGACAGAATCCTATTAAGGAGGGAAGGATGTAATATCCGTGAATTTTATTATTTGATGAAATGATATATTTAATCTAAAATATTTATTATGGAATATTGGAATATTATTAAATGATAATTGTGGTGTGATTATGTGCTAAATGGTGAGTCGAAAGCCCCTTTCAAATATTTCGTCATTTGGAATTTTCTTCAAATCTGAGCCCCGTTTTGATAATTTAAGGGCCCCATTGAAATTTCGTACATTAATTATTATCTCTTCGTCTTTCGTATTCGAATCATTATCGGGAGAGATATTCGTATCATCTCATTCCTACCTATTTGATTCTGCAAGAATAATTCGTTTTGTTCAAAAAGGGAAAAATTGTTCCGAACCCTAATTGCTTAAGGGGACGGATATATCGTTTTGTACCAGTATTTCATTTGTTATAGCCCCAGTATTCTTGAGCATTAGTTATATAATGATATGTATTGATTTGGATAATTATCAATCCTTGTAGATGATTATATTCTCATAAAACGTATTTTAACCTAATTAGGGTTTTTAAACGATCCAGTGGATCTATAACGATCCAAAAGTGTTCCTTAGGGTATTATTTTTCCAAAAATATATAAAGACGAATCGTACCTTATAACCTTCATAATCTGCATTGCGAATTATCGAAAAGTAAAAATTTCAGAAATGTGTTCTTCGTGTTCTTGAATAATCAAACTATTCGTTCGAGGTGTTATTGAAATCCAAATATGAAGTTCTTGTACTCAAATCAAAGCTCTTGATCTCTAGTTTCAGAATCTTCCAACCTCATCATCATCTGGTAATTTTTCGATTTATTATGAATTTTTCAATATTCGAATTAAATTAGGGTTCTTGATTCGATTTGGGGATTTTCATTCTGTTGATTCTCCGTTCAATTGGTTGCTTCTAACATGTTCCTAGGGTTCTAATTAGCAAGAATCCATGCTTTAATTTCATGTTTATGTTCGATTTTGATGGGTTTGATTTTCGGGTTTTTGACCCGAATTCTTCTTTTGAATAGTCCGTTCATATGAATGATCTGACATTGTTTTTGGTAGAGGGCTTTCATTGTATGTGTTCTTAGCTTCATTTTAACATAAAGAACGTAGAGTTTCATGTAGGATTTTTACAGATCGGAAAATTTGTTTAAGCTTGCCGGAAAATAGTCGGGTTTTTGATTCCGGTGATGCTTTTGGTACATTTTTGATCGGAATGAGTTGCTGTGTTTATTTGGAATGTTTTGATATAAAAATCCCCAATTTTTAACGAGTATTTTGGTCGCCGGATTCTGGGCAGGTCGCCGGATTCTGGAAAATTTCCGGCGAGTTCTTGGCGACCCGTTCCAGTTCATCCCGACCCGTTTACCCGATTTTTCGACCCGGTTTCAATCTTCAAAACCCTAATTCATTTTCTGAAAACTGTTTTTGGATTTTTATTTTTAAAATTAATTCGAAAATAGTTTAAAACTTTAAAAATTCATATTTTTATTTTAAAAATATATTTTAATATCAGAAAAATTCTGATAAATTATATTTATTATTTTAAATCCGAAAATTGATTAAACTTAATTATTTTAATTATTTTTAATTAATAATTAATTTATTAATTAATTGGTTAATTCTTTTAATCAATTAATTCTTAAAAATTAATTATTAATTGGATTTAATTAATTAAAAATTCAGTTTAATTATTTTCAAGCCTATTTATTTATTTAAAAATAGTTTGAGTATTTAAAGAGTGTCAATTAATTTTATTAATTGATTTATTTGCATTTAAATGTTAATATTGGATTTAAAAATCCGATTTTTGATTTAAAAATTTATCGTGACTTATCTAAAATTCAAATAAGTTTCGTATGATGTTTTAAAAATGTTTATAAGTGCTATATGGTTCATATTAATTGTGTGTTGTGTTTTATAGTCTGTATATGCCCGTACTAGGGCAAATATCTGAGTTTTAAATATCGTAAATTATACCGGACGTCCGATACGTAACCGGTTACTTGTTTAAATGTGATTATTGATTGAATAAGTGTCGAGAGTAGAACGAGAATAGTTAGACTTATTGTGATGAGTTGTTTAATTATAGAATCGAGTTCCCGGAGCAAGGGAAAGGGGAAAGTAGAGTGAGCAGAGTCGATCCGACAGCAGCTTAGACCAGGCAAGTATCTGTGCCTTTACTTGTGATAAAAATGTATTATTGTCTTGATTACTTGAATACCGTTATCCCCAGAACAATTCAAATTATCAATCCTTTAACCGCATTTGGACAACTGATTCCATTTCCTTAGAGATTCTTGATTCTTTGATTTGATCTGCATCGGAAACCCTTATTTCCAATTCACTTGATTATTGTTTACCACCTATTGTTATTGTTTATCATCCCTTGATTATCATTGACAACCATTGATTATTTGACTTCCATCTTGACTATTGATTACGGTCATTGATTATCGACTACCATTATTGATTCCCTTATTGAATGAGTACACTGTACCATTGCAATTACTCCATGATTATTTCTCGATCTTCATTTGATACTGAGCAGTTGAAGCTCTTTTGCAATTACTATACATTCAGTTTATCTTATTGAGCATGTTATTGTTTATACCCTATTATAGATTTGGCATGTGTTTTTAAAAATGGACCAGTAATTGGTCGGGCCATATTCATGGTCAGAATAACTTAAGGCCCAAATTGGCCTAGGATCCAGTAGAGGACTATGACATGAGCTAGTCTGGGGTTGATGCGTGGCTGGCCAGCAGCACAACCTTTGATTTGAATAAAATGTATAAGCCAAATTCTAATTCTTTTCTTCCATTGTTATTGATACAAAGCATGTGTTAGCTAAATATTGTTGATTCTGATATCATAAATTCATATCCTTACAACTGTGATAGAAATGATTCATTGATGTTTGCTGAGCAATTTTGGCTCACTCTTGCTTGTTGTTTTCTAACCCTATTCCAGTGAAGCGAGAGTATGAGTCGACATAGTGTGACCGATAGTTCACCAGCAGCCAGGAGAGCCCCTCGTGTCATTGTCATTGGCAGGGTAGTTGTTGTTTTGCTTTTCTAGATTAGATGTCTAGATTTGAACTTTGATTGTGATGTAATAACTCTGATAAAACTGGTATTGTATTAATAAAAGATTGTAGTAGCTTGTGTTCATTGCCATAATCTGGATGCGGTCTTGGTCAAGGGGTATTTGTGTCTTTATATATATTATGCATGTGTTAAATAGTATTCCGTTGGTCGGATGACTCCTCAAATCTGTACCCCGGGTTTGGAGGGCGTCACACTTGTAGCTCAGTTGAAACACACAGAAGTTTGCAAATACACTTCTCTCAAAAACTCTCTCTCTGCCCTCCCTCTCCATATAGTTTTCCCTGTAGTTTACTGGTTCTCCGGCGACTGAGGTGCTGGTCGTAGTTGAGCGCTGCTGTTGCTGTGAACACCTTACTCGGAGCTGTTTTATCCTGGAAGTATTATCTCGCCGACAACCTTACACAGTAAGTGGGGGCGAATAACTCTTCAAGAACAGTCAGGGTTTCTCGAAGTCCTGACGACTCAGCTGTTGCTTCGTTATTTTTTTTTTCTTGTACACTGTTAATCTATGGTTACAGGTACTATTTCTATCTCCCTGATTATTTATCAGTTTCTGATATGCATGCTTTCGACCTTCATGCTTTGTTTTGTTAACTTTGGTCTTGGCCTGTCAATGCTATATCTATTATATAACTGTCTCCATGTTGCTGTAGTACTTGTTATTTCAAACAGTTTGATAGTGATTAATAGCAATTAACCGAACCAAACCGAATATATTGACTTGATAACTATTAATCCTAAAAACCGTACCAAACCACACCTTGCACACTCCTACTCGATTTGATTGTGTGGATATTTTTTTTTTGTCATAAATTGCTGATTGTCAATGATACTTATGATATCTTGATGATTTTCGTGTAAATTCTTTATTTTAAATTAAATGAAATAACCTCTAATTTAAGGTATAAATCTCGGTTGAATAATATTGTATACAGTTACTAAGATTTTAAGCTTATACCTTTTATTTTCATAGATTTTATAAAGAAAAGTTTTGAGAAGGAATGTTTTGAAGTACAGTAGAACCTTGATAAATGAATGTTCGATAAATGAATAAATTCGTCAAATGAATAAATTTTTTCGGTCCGGACTTGGGACAATGTGCTTAATGAATAATCTCGCTAAATGCATTAACGAATATTTTTTTTCTAAGTCTTTATAGGCTCTATATAAATATAAATGAATAATCACTATATTTTAAATAATATTTTTATATTTATGGAATATATGAATACATTTGATCCAATAAATAATTTGCATACACATTAATAAATAGTAATGTAAATCATATCTTCTCGAAAAATGCTTTTAAAGTTGCTTGTTTTTTTTCTCCACCAAAATGTATCTGATCCTCCACCAAAATGCATCTAGTAATTTTATGATTGTGTGATCAAAATAAGAATTTAGAATTATATATATCTTGTTAGAGGTGATTCTGTATATACCTTACCTCTAAATATTTTATGCATAGTAGTCGAGTGTATATGGTGTTGTGTCAATACATAGATTGTGCAATGTATATATTCCATGCATGCATGTATAACTTATCTACAATTCAAAACAAAATGAATGTAATTAAACATTACATAACAATTATAACTATGATAAATTTTAGGTACATTAACATAAAATGAATAAAAAATCTTGTTAAAACAAAATGTACAAAATAATATAATTATAATAAAAAAATCTGAAAATAATATCTAAATGAATAAATATTCATTTATTGATAATTGAATAAAATATTCATTAATCGATAAATAAATAATCTCACTAAATAAATATATTTTTTGGGTCCCGAGTATATTAATGTATCGAGGTTCTACTGTATTTGCTGCTGTATGTTCAGTTTTGTATGAGATATTAGATTAACTAGGGAATTTTTGCCCGCGCTACGCGCGCTCTAAAAATTATAATAATTTTTAAAATATTAATTTGAAGATAAATGTTTCTATATTTTTGTTATTCACGATATTGAACTCGTGCAATTTATATTCATATGTATAACATATAATTAATGATAGCCTACGCTTTGCAAGATATTATTAAAGAAATTACAAAAATTTAGTTTGTTAAATGTCAATTTAAATTTTAGAAAATAATTAAAAGAATGAATATATATAAAATATTTATTTTATTTAAATCAATGTCAAATTTGTCTCATATAAATAATAGAATTCATCTCCTCTTTGTTATACTCGATTTATTCAAAAAAAAAGTACATCACTCAAGTTCTAATTACAAAGTATAACAAAGTTAACATAAAAATTCAATTTGAGATTTCTCCTCGTCGCCTAACAGCGATGTCTCACCTTTTAAACATTGTAAAATTGAAAATTAATATAACTAATAAATATAAGTCAATTATGAAAAGGGTGATGAGAATAAGGAATTGTATCTAAGGTAATTGTTCTCAATGGTGTATCAAGTGAATATATTTTGATAGAAAATCTTTTATAATATATACAATTTTTCAAAATTTTACACAATCTTTACTGATATACATAATTTTCATAATTTTTTAACATACTTCCATACAATTATATACCATTTGAGAAAAGTTACATGATATATGAAAAGTTACGCGCGATCTAAAAATTACAATAATTTTTTTAAATATTAATTTGAAGATACATGTTTATATATTTGTGTTATTCACGATATTGACCTAGTGCAATTTATATTCATATGTATAACATACAATTAATGATAGGCTACGCTTTGCAAGATATTATTAAAAAAAATTACAAAAATTTAGTTTGATAATTATCAATTTAAAGTTTAGAAAATAATTAAAAGAATGAATATATATATAATATTTATTTTATTTAAATCAATGTCAAATTTGCCTGATATAAATAATAACATTCATCTCCTCTTACTCGATTTATTCAAAAAAAAGGTACATCACTCAAGTTCTAATTACGAAAATTTAATATATCACAAATTTCGATAACCACGTAAATGTATAACAAAGTTAACATAAAAAATCAATTTGAGATTTCTCGTCGTCGCCTAACGGCGACGTCTCGCATTTTAAACATTGTAAAATTAAAAATTAATACAACTAATAAATATAAGTCAATTATGAAAAGGGTGATGAGAATAAGAAACCGTATCTCTTCCTTTAGTGCATATAATAATCTTTGTGTTGTACATCTCTTGGGATCATAAATCTATTTATTATAAGATTAATAATTTAAATATAAATATATATAAAAAAGTTTTAACTTTTTAATAATAAATATTTCAAATTTAGTATTTTCTTCTTGAATGTTAGATGCAACCTTAATTTGTATTAAATACCATCCATTTTGAAAAACAAAGTAAATAGTATAAAATTTGATAACATCAATAAAAACTATATTTTTAAGGTACTCACTGTTTTAAATGGAGAAAATAAATTTATTTATAACATATACACTTAATAGTATTGAATTTTATTTATTATTATTATTATTATTTTGTATTATTTTCTTATTTTAGTGACTCAAATAAATTAAAATATTTTTGGTTGCAGCTAGGATTAAATTTGACAAACAAACAATTTTGAACTCTCCCATGAAACATCAAGAGAAATGAGAAATTTAGAAGTAAATGGGTGGGTTTGTACTTTGTAGCTCCTAGTAGTGAGTTGTTAATGTTTAAAGAAGGATGTCAAGATTAATTATCCTATTTCAAAGCTTGTGGTGAGAACCAAATATAGAACTCATGCATGGGTAGTTGATCTCAGTAATGTTTTTTACGGTATCCACATTTCTAAGTATTTCTTGTTTAATTATGTTCTCAAATACTTCTGTAGTTTGTCTCTGGTGAAATTTCAAAAGAAACATCAAAACTTAAATGCAAGATTTTATCGAATCCACCAGCTCCCTCTTTTACTATTTCCAATGTCTGAGCAAATTTAATAGTACTTTTTATTTACAATCTCAATTTAGTGTAACTTCTTATAATAATCAGTTGAACAAAATTGTGAGAAATTAGCAGAAAAAATTAACACATACAAATAGTGAGATTTAGCTGGAACATGTAAATCAAAATCTAAAATCATAAACTGCAACTTGACCTCATATTGTTTAAATAACTTAACTCACCAACCTACACCACAACCTCTTTTTTGAGGCTCAATGATATAATAAGTATGTTTGAAATAGCAATAATCCATTCGTTATGGTACATCACACATGTGTTGTAGATGTAAATCAAAAGTGTTGATGTCTCTCTCAGCTACATAAGGACATAATGATAATGTGATTATAGTTCTGTGTTGCACTTCCCGTTGATGTAATCAATGACTTGAGCAACTGCTTGCTCAAGTGCAGCAGCCACTGCAGCTAAATTTTCTAGGAATTCCTCGGTAGTAGGCTTGTCACCGTCAATGATATCAGTCACATATTTATAAAAACCAGGGACTTTAAGAAGATCCGCTACGTAAGCAACATCTGCTCCCTCCATGTCTTTAACTGTTGCATCATTGGCGATGATAAATGATTCATCTTGCGGGCACATTTCCAAGGAGTCACCAACCTGAAACTTGCACGATTACTCAGTTAACGTATACCTTAATTTTATTTAACTTAACACTTGTAAATCTCAATCAGCTTCACAAATACACAGATCTCAAAACTGTCATATTATCTATTAACTGAATCCTATACTTCACTTGGTTGAAATTTTCAACAGAGAACCTATCAATCTGTTGTTCAACCCATGAAAAGTTTCCGCAATTAGATAGAAATGTATTACCGAACGCAAAGCAAATCAAGGTTCAATCTTGAAAAAAATGAACTCCTTAAATCGCACATGCAACATACATAAGTCAATATGCATAGTAGGAAACATTGTTCAGAGTTTTTAAAGAGGAAACAGAAACGATTAGAACTAAGTGACACTAAGATTTGAATGTCTAGTACTCATAATAGTTTCTCGTGCAAAATTTGTATCAAGTATTTTTCCAGTACTAATTGTTTGTTAAATTGCAAATTTCTGACACATTCTCTTCTGAAATTCTGAAAAGAAAGAAGAATTAGCAAACATTATCCACTTTCCTGACGTGACCTATTTCATTGATACAGTTTAAAGGATCATGAATAAAATTTAATGAGTTTTTATCTTCTTATTGAAAGATATGGCTCTGTTTTTGTGCCATGTCTCATGAAAGTATAATTGGATGCCATAGTTCATAGAGTAAGATAGATGAACATTACAATTAAAACAATCATGGAATGTTACAGGCATACAAATCAGAATTAGCAAAGGTCACTAATTAAGTTTGCAGATTTCACTTACATTTTAAGCACTAACATTAGGCTTTGTCTCACCACTAATTAATAGAAGACAAACATAAAAGAGATATACAATTAGAGACGATCTTGCTGATTTATAAAGGAATAACAAAATCAATAATATTGCTTCCAATTAAGTAAGGATACATCATCCCTCATTTTTTGAATTCTATGTAGTGTGATTCCAAAAACATCACCTTGGAACACCCATGCATAGAAATCAATCACAACTGGACCATAAAAGTTCCATGAAAATTGGCCAACATCGTTAAAATTAAAAACTTATGAACCAAAGAAAACACACCTTAAATGTTATCGGATCTGCTAAAAGCATGATATGACCTATATTTATGTTCATATCAATAATACTCAAATATATGGCAATATAAAACATAAAGAAGACAATCCTAATTGAAATATATAATGAAGAACAATCCTTTGTTGGAACTTTCATCAAACAGGTCAGCTGCATAATTAAATTACACACTGCAAAAAATAACTACAAAAATCGTCTAATAAAGTAAATGACGCTATAATAATTGATATGATTGTTAAGTGATTAAGAACATATACCTGGCTTCGTGGAATCCATATCCTTAACACTTGCTCATGGGAACCAAACGATAAATCTTCGTCATTATAATACCTATATCATATAAAAATGTGAAAGTTATTGTCAAATAAGATACCGATTTAGATATGAAGACAAATAAACTATACATATGGATTTATCAATTATGCATAACAAATAGGTCACTCATATATAAACACGATTATATATATATATACGGATCATATATTCATAGAGAGAAAATAAAGAAAAAATGAAGAAGCTAATGAACATGGATTTGAATTATGAAAGTGATAAATTGATTTCGATTCAAAATTAGATGAACAATTGTATAACTAATCTCGTGCAGAGTCGTCAAAAATTTAAATTTGAACAGCTGGACAATAGATGGATATGAAATCAAGGATTTGATATTATCTTGTGATGTTTATTGACGGCGTAAATCATGGAGATAATTGATTGAACCTTGGAATGGATAGTCCATATAATAGAATATGGGTAACTATATGGGTAATCCACGGATCTTGTCAAATATAATATAAATACAATATAAATAGGATCCATTGGGTAAATTTTTTTACCCATCGGGTAAATTCCTCATTACACTTTAAGAATATATAGATGATAAGTATTTGGTTTATAGAGATATATATTAGTGGTAGATATTTTGTTAAATTAAATTCCATTATTACGAACATAAATAGATTTCAGGTTCGAATTCGACAGATCCTCGGATCAGATTTTTGTATATTTTTGAAGCCGGGGGCGTCACAAATAATACACTTTTATTTCAATTAATCACTCCATTTTAGCAAAAATTATTTTCTAAAATTATTTTATATCAAAAATAAAATAATTACTTAATCAATTTAAAAAAACAAACATATTTTATAAGAACAATATTGTACTTATAACAGGATATTTTTTAAAGTTTTATAAATTGAAAAAAAAATGAATGTGTAATAATTCAAAATCTGAAACGAATATAATCCGATTTTAATTTGAATTTCGTATAATTTTAATTCGAATTAGATCCTCGCCCAATCTATCTATATCTGTACTCTTTATTAAAAGTAGAAACTCTGTTAATGTGATGGTATGCCATGCATACCTCTGTATACTTCTAATTATTAGTTTAATTAATTTAATATAATTAGTTTTAATTTCAAATTAATATATATAATAATTAGTATCAAATTAAAAATTAAAAATTTATTAAAAACAGAAATCCCTCTTAATAGTATGATATATCATATATATCGCGATATACATATAATTATTAGTTTAATTAGCTTAATATAACTCACTTATTTTCAAATTAATGCAATTATTATAATCAAATTAAAATTTTATTATCAATAATAGTTTAGTTGTATACAAGAAGTATACCAACTACTATAAGTGTTCCAACTAAAAAACATAAATGGCGGTACACATATAATTATTAGTTTAATAAACTTAATTTTAAATTAATATAATAATTATTATTAAATTAAAAATAATAATCATATTAAAAGTAGAAATTCCCTCTGAATTGTATGGTGTGTCATATAATTCGCTTAATTTCCAAATAATATAATTAGTTTAATTCTAAATTAATATAATAATTAATTATTATTAAATCAATAATCTTTAAGTAGAAACCCCCGCTTAGTGGCATGGTATGTCATGTATACCGCGATATATATATATATATATAATTATTAGGTTAATTAGCTAAATAAAATGAATAATGCTAGAGGTACCGAATTGATTTTCAAAAGGGATTCCAAATGCCACATGTCATGTTCTGATTGGTTACAACTCAATTAATAAAAATGGACCCATACTATGTTATTCATGTGACTCTAACACTTGCACAAAAGAACTACAATTTTATTAACACTTTGCAAAATTAATTTTTTCCTTAGTTTTAGTTACACTACAACAAATCTGGCCAATTATGACGGAAAACTTATAACGGAATCGTTGGGCGTGCCAAACTTATGACAGAATTACAAATCTGTCATAAATGTGACCATTTACGACGAAAAACTTATGACAAAATTGCTGGGCACGCCGAACTTATGACGGAATTACAAATCCATCGTTAATCTGACAATTTACGACGAAAAATTTACGACGGAATTTTTGGTTGCGCCGAACTTATGATAGAATTACAAATGAAAAACATTTCTGTCGTAAGTTAATTATTTTATTAATAAAATTTAGCGCCAAAAAATTGGGAAAATAAGTAAATCTGTCCACGATGTCGTTTTTAACTTACGACGAATATTTATTCCATCGTAAGTTAAATATTTTAATATTTTATTTTCATTAAATTTAAGTGAAAAGTAAATTAACATTTTTTAAGCAAAAACGTTGTCGTTCTTAACTTACGACGGATATGTATTCCGTCGTAAGTTCAATATTTTAATATAATCTCTTTACAACTAAATGTAATTGAAATAATAATACTTTTATATCTCGAAAAGACATAGTTTTAAAATAAATATACGACGATTTTTCCGTCATAAAAGAGTTGTTGGGGTGGTAAATTCAAAATTTTACCAAAAACATTTGGAGGTAAATTAAAAAATTTCCCAAAAAAATAGGGGGAAAATCCAATTTTTGGAGTCCAATAACTTATGACAGATTCCGTCGTAAGTTAGCACATGTTTTTTTCGTGTTTCAATTTTTTTAAAAATATTTCTCGATGATCTAACTATATGGATATCAATATTTAAATGTTTGAGTGATATTCCAAAAATATTAGAAAAAAACAAATTTATTTGTTTCGAGATTATAGTAGTCACCTAGTGATTTGACTATTACTTCTAACTAGTGTTTAGTCTCGGATTAATGTTTTGATTTTTTAAAAAATATTTTCCAAAGATCTAACCATGTGGATATCAAGATTTATATGTTTGAGCGATATTCCAAAAATATTAGAAAAATAAATAAATTTATTTGGTTTGAGATGATAATAGTCACTGGTTATTTGACTAGTACTTCTAATAAGTGTTTAGTCCCATATTTGTATTTTGATTTTTTTTAAATTATTTACTGATGATCCAACCGTATGGATGTCAAAATTAATATATTTGAGTGATATTTCAAAAATATTAAAAATAAATAAATTTATTTGTTTCGAGATTATAGTAGTCAACTAGTGATTTGACTATTACTTCTAACTAGTGTTTAGTCCCGGATTGGTGTTTTAATTTTTTTTTGAAAACGTTTTTCAATGATTCAACCATATGGATGTCAAGATCCCCCGGTTTAATTAAAAAATAATATTAAAAAAGGTGGAACCCACAGAAAAAAGTGGGCCCCGCTAATTTTTCTAATTTTTAACCCTAAACCCGAATAAATTTTTAATTTGATTTATTCGAAGATCCAACCGTACGGATGTTAATCGGTACTCATTCTAGTGTTGGGAAAAAATAATCAAAAAATAAAAAGGTCCGGTTGTGCCGCATCTTTTCAAAAACATTGTAAAATGTTTCCCCCTTAAATGAAAATTATTACGAGCACCCTTTGCCCCCTTAATTAATTTTTCTCTCGCATTCACTCTTCTATATTAATTTTCAATTAGGGTTTCGATTGGTTCGGGATTTCAATTATTACAGTCAACTAGTGATTTGACTATTAATTCTTACTAGTGTTTAGGGGAGGATCGGTGTTCCAATTTTTTTAAAAACATTCTCGACGATCCAACCGTATGGATGTCAAGATTTTTATGTTTGATTACTATTTCAAAAAATTTAGAAATAAATATTAGAATTTGGTTTGAGATTATAGCAGTCAATTAGTGATTTGATTAGTAATTCTAACTAGTGTTTAGTGGAGGACCGGTGTTCCAATTTTTTTAAAAACATTATCGACGATCTAACCGTATGGATGTCAAACTTTTTATGTTTGATTACTATTCCAAAAATTTTAGAAATAAATAATAAAATTTGGTTTGAAATTATAGTAGTCAACTAATGATTTGACTAGTACTTCTAACTAGTGTTTAGTCGAGGTTTGGTGTTCCAATTTTTTTCATTATTTTAGGTTTGGTTTGTATATATTTTGTTTAAAAAATAAAAGATCTTCATAATATAAAATAATACTATAAATTAAAGTCTACAACAATAATTTTATAAAAAAATTATTAGTTAAAAAATATCTAAAAAGTAGTACGAATATAAAAAATGGCGGTGGGTGGGGGAGAGCGGGGGCAAAAATTTGGGGAAAAATTGAATTCACCGCCTACTGAAAACCTAAAATAGCGCAGCTTCCTTCTCTTATCCTTCCTGCAAGCCCTCTTCAGAGATGACGATCTCTTCCTGCAAGCCCTCATCGCGCGACCTCTTCACTCTATCAACTAAAACGAAACTGAGCCCTAATTTCACTGCACATGTTCCTCCAATTAGAAGCCACATCTTCGTTTTTCATCTTAATTCGATTATAGGTACTCTCTATATATATATATATATACACCTATATATATGTATGTATAGTTTGTGTGTATAATGTTATCTTGTTCTATACTTTGGACTACAATTTGTGTGCCTAATGCATTTTCCTTCGAATATGGTTTGAGGTTTGTTTTGCGTTAATTTAAGATGAATAGATACAATGGATTATGGCGAGGCGAAGGGAGAAAACAAAGAGTTCTTTACTGAATCGAGATTAGCTATGGTGTTGACTTCTTTTCCCCATTGTTTAAGATTCCTACACAATAGTAAGGTGTATTTTATATTTGTGTTTACTATCATGGATGATCTATTTTGAATTAGCTTACATTCTAGTGAAACTTTTATATACCAAACTATGCAAACCATGGAAGTTAATCTGATTATTTTTCTAGCAATTGCAAATTCTATTGGACTGGGAAAGTATGCAAATTGATCTTTTATTTTAATCAAAATTGTTGATCTTATACTATAGACACAATGAATATAGATATTGGGAATGGGGATACTTAGTGTTGTGTTAAAGTACCATCTTGGCAGTTAATTGTGGATGACTGGAAGTAATGTTGTATCCTATTGTTGGGATTTAGGCGTTTTGTTAATTTACTGTGCATCATTTAGCATAGTGTAAATGGTGAAACGTGCAATTAATGGTTTTCTGATTTGATAAATGTGCATCAATTTACTGGAATTGCTGTGAATGCATCAATTTACTGGAATTGCTGTGAATGCACTTGGTCATGGTGATCCTGATTGGATTCAAGCTATTACTCAACAGGCTAATACTCTTACTCATGTTAGCAATATTTTCTATACTATTCCTCAGGTGGGTTTTTTCTTGTTTTCGAAAACTTTAAAGTTTAAGAGTTTGTATATTTGAATGTGTGTAGATATGTGCTTAATGTGGGTAAATTTTGGTTTGGTACAGGGTAGTAATTGTTTTTGCATCAGTAATAGATTAACAGTTAATGTGATTTGATTCCATGCTATGGTGAATTACATTGAATCTCATTAAGTTCATGATTATGTGCGTTTCAATTTTTTAATGCTTCAAGGGAAGCAATTGGTTTGTTGGTATGAAGCAAATTATTTATTAAAATTGTATTTTGTAGGTGGAGCTAGCAAAACGTCTTGTATCCTGCTCTTTTGCTGATTGTGTGTTTTTCACAAATTTTGGAACTGAAGCAAATGAGGCTGCAATCAAATTTGCTCGGAAATTCTAGTGGTTTTCGCATCCCGATAAGAAGCATCCGCCCACTAATTTTATTTCATTTAGTAACAGCTTTCATGGTAGGACTATGGGCGCCCTTGCTCTGACTAACAAAGAGCATTACAGGACACCTTTTTAACTTGTCATGCCCGGAGTTACATTCTTAGAGTATGGTGATACCCAAGCTGCAACATAGCTTATTCAATCTGGCAACATTGCTGCAGTTTTTGTGGAACCTATTCAGGGTGATGGCGGTATATACAGCGCAACAAAGGACTTCTTACAATCCCTCCGTGTTGCATGTGATGTAGCCGGATCTTTGCTAGTCTTTGATGAGGTACTGTTGCTCTGCAAGAAATTATCATTTTCTTATAGATGTTTGTATTTGATTATGGCTTCCTGTTTAAACAACAGGATGTTCATAAACATAAGTTGCATAATAAATGGTTGAGTAACATGAGTAACATTTAGGAATCCAGTAAGAGTATTAGCCTGTTGAGTAACATGAGTAAAATTTCTCTAATGGTTTTTTGATTTGATAAATGTTGGGGGATTTTTGTTTAGGAATCTGTTTTTGGTGGCTTTGGTTTGCTGATTTTGTTTCTTGTTGTTAATTCAGTCGAATGGATGGTTTGAAACCCAAACGAAGATATGCTTGAGTATATCGAATCATCGTCCTGAGCACTGGCAGCCGTCCTGGAGTGGTAAATATTGTCCTGACTTTATTGATACAAATTTTAATTCATTGATAATGTGTGTAACTGTTGGACTACAATTTTTGTGCCTAATGCATTTTCCTTCGAATATGGTTTGAGGTTTGGTTTGAAATAAAGTTTTCCTGAGGTGTTGTCTTAAATTCAGTTATATGTTAGATGATCGTAGCTGGTAGCATTTCACAGTCTTACCTGTGTTCAAATATTGGCTCAATCGTTAATGATCCATCTTCTTAACCACATTATTTATCTATTCTATTTAAAGAGTTTGTCAGCTGGTCTTTGGCGTAATGTTTTGTTTTTCCAAGTTTGTGCTAGTTTGGTATGTTGGTAAGGCCTGAACATGCTAATTGCCAAAGAATTTTGCAGTTCTGTTAACTAAGTTAAAAACATAATTAACTTATTTTCTTCCAAGATTAGGCATTTTAGTTGATCATTTTAGTTGTCGGGGTCCAAGTCTTGTACTTTGTACAGAACTGATTAATTATTACGTGTGTGTGAACTCTTTATTACAAATTGATTGTCTTTGTCATCCGTTTAATTGATTTAGTATGAATGTATGTGACATCCATTATTTGTTGTACATTTTAGGGGAAGGCCCTGGCCGATGATGATGACGATTTCGAAGTTGACGACCCGAGTGACGAGAGTACTGAATCTGATGATGACCGTGATTTGAGTGCCATGCCTCACATCTCATGGCGGTCCTAGAATCAGGGGTTGAGTATTCTGAATTTAATTTAGACTATGAATGTTTGTAAGATAATCTAAGTTATGTTGTGAACTAAAGTTGGCTTGTAGAAGTTTGATGGTTTAAACTTTTGTGTGGTCGTATATGGATTTATGATAATATTTATGTAACTTTGGTACTTTTATATTTGGATTCGCTTAATTGTGTGGATGCTTGTTACAAACTTTCTTGCTTGATTTTGGTGTTGTATTGCATGGTGTTGGATTGTATGTAGATTGAGATTTAATTTGGAAGCCAAAAATGGCTGGAACCTGAAAAAGCAGCATAATGCTGCTTCTGGTCAGTCCAACTTATGACGAATTTCCGGGTAACTTATGACGGGTGTTCATCTTTTTTATATTAATTTTTATTTTTTCCACGAATAAAATATTGGTAGCAGGTGGGCCCATACTTTAACTTCCAACAGATTTTCCGTCGTAAAATATAAATTTATGACAGTATATTTCGTCGTAAGTTCATTTATTGAAAAAGATGGGTCCCACACTTGAACTTATGACGAAAAGGTATACTTGTGACGAAAACTATACTTATGACGAAAACTCTTCTTGTGACGAAACTAGTACTTATGACGAAAGACATACTTGTGACGAGAATAACATTTGTGACGAAAATGCGAACTTAAGACTTGAGCAAAAATGACGAAATTTTTCCGTCATAATTGGACCAATTGCGACGATTTCAGTGTAAAATTTCCGTCATAATTGCCCAGATTTGTTGTAGTGTTAACAACCAGTTAAATGAACTACAAAGTATTTCGCCAATGATTGTTCGTAATTGTGATGGAGTCACATGTGTGTTCTTACATAGCCAATACTTTTTAATCTTAAGTGATTTGTAGTCTATTTCTTTATGTCTTTACGTTAGTCGATCGTTATAAAATTATGGAATTTTCCATTTGGTACCAATCTGAAATTTTTAACTTTCAAGTGACACCATTTTTTTTTGCTAAGTAAGTGACACCATTCTATTTTGTATTTCAGCTCCAAAATACAATTGTTTTAATAAATATGATGAATATGTTCAAACTCCATGATTTTATGTCCCTCAAAATATTGTTGAGCATCTCTGTGCCCACCAAAAGTAAGGAGTCCACCAAAAGTAAGGAGTTTGATCAGAATGATTAGATTCATCAAATTTATCATATTCATTAGCATAGTAGTATTTTGGAGTTGAAACCCAGGTAGAATGATGCCACTTGAAAGTAAACCAAATGAAAGATTTAATAATTTTTTAACGATCGACTAACGTTTGGTTAACTGTATGGTAGTATGTTGATGAAGTCAAATACATAATGATGCTACTTAGTACCAATCAGAAAAGTCAATCGTACAATGATATCATATTATCTCTTACATAATTACTCAAATTATATATTTATTTAAATGCCACTTATTTGATTTCACTCGAGATTCGATTTTATATAATTATATAATTAAAAATAGTATTTATTTAGTATAAATTTTCATCTTAGTTTCATGTTTTAATTTTCTACAATTACATATTTAAATAATATTTATTAATTATTTTAATTTTTAATATTTTAAATTTTTTTTAATAATTTTTTATTTTCGAACCGTATTTTGGTTATTAGCTAGTTATATCTAACTAGCCTATAACCCGTGCGATGCACAGATGAATTTTAGAATTGTTTATCTTACTATCTGTATTTTGATTATATAATTTTATCAGAAGAAAATAAATTTTTAAAAATTAATAATGTATGTATGATGTTATTGTAAGCATTTGTTTGTATTTTGATGATAATGTTTTAATATATTGTCAACGGGAATAATATCTTGAACTTCTGAATATACCTTAGAAAAATAGGTAATATAAATATTTAATAATAATATGTTGTTGACGGGATTCGAACCTTGAACCCGTGGGAACATTTTGAATATCAAGAAAGAAATATTTTTGTAACCTTACATCCAACGGTTCTTCTTTTATCTATCTTTCAATCTAACAGTTGTTATTTAAAGTACCAACGACCAACCAAATAGAGGCTAGTTTGCTTATAATAATATAGTATAGATAGCTTAAAACCTGTGTGATGCACAGATTGTTTTTAATAATTGTTAATTTTATTATTTATATTTTATATTTTATTAATTGCATTTATTAAAAAAAAATAAGAAGGTATGTTAAACATTTTTAAATAATTAAAAGTATTAAAATAGATTTTAAAATAAATAAGTAACGATTTGCCCGTGATATTTTGGAAAAAGAGGGAGTTTAGTATGAAAAATAGAAAGTAATATGTGTTCGTTGAATTTTAAAATATAAAAGTAACGATTTGCCCGTGAGATTTTTGAAAAAAGAGGGGTTTTAGTAAGAAAAATAAAAAATGTGACATGTTTTAGTTGAAAAAGGTAATTGTCAATTAAAATTATTAAAATAGATTTCAAAGTAAATAAGTAAGGGTTTGCCCGTGATATATATGGAAAAAGAGGGCTTTTAGTAAGAAAAATAGAAAATATAACATATTTCAGCTGAAAAAGGTAATTGCCCGTGTTTTTTCTAAAAAAATAGGGGAAAGGTAATTGTCAATTAAAAGTATTAAAATAGGTTTTAAAATAAATAAGTAAGGGGTTGCTCATGATATATTTGGGAAATGAGGGATTTTAGTAAGAGAAATAGAAAAAGTAACATGTTTTAGCTGAAAAGGAAATTTCCCGTGATTTTTTTAGAAAAAAAAGGTAATATATTTTAACTGAAAGGGTAACTGATTATAATATTTTTTATAATAATTAAATAAACAATTAAATAAGGCAAGTACCGTACCAAAAAACAGGTACCAAAACTTTAAATGGTTCGTCTTTAATAATATAGTATAGATAGATAGATAGATTTATAATATTAGTATTTTATGCTAGTCGGTTAGTCATTAATAATTATAATATTATTATTTTATTTTATTAAATAGAACGGTTCCTGATATTTTTGGAAAATGAGAGGTTTTTATTTAGGAAAATAGAAAAGTAAAAATTTTAGTTAGAAAATATAGAAAAGAATATACACTTTGGCTAAAAATGGTAATGAGTTAGTTATTATCAATTATAGCCTTATTTTGTTATTTTATTAAATGAAACTGTCTGCGATATTTTTGGAAAATGAGATGTTTTAGTTAGGAAAGATAGAAAAGATATTCTATATAATAATTTTAATATTATAACGACTATGGATGGAGCGACCGGAATACAAAAAGTTTGAAGACCAGACTACAAAACTTTCGATGTTTCGTCATTATAGATATGATAATCGAAAGATAGATGATATCAAATCCTTTCCAAAATTGTCTTGATTATCCGAAGTTTGATTATCCGAAGTGAAAGTTGTACTTGCAAGTAGTCTGTCACCGTCCAAACAAAACCCTACTTATCATTTGTTTTTGCTAATTAGTTTAGTGTTAATTGCCCGCCATAGCACCCAATTTGAAAATCTTCACCTTTCTTCCCCGTTTAGAATAATTTCAGCCCGATTTTATCTTGAACAAACATACACCAAACTGATTCACTGCATCAATTTTTTTCAACCAACAACAAGATATCTTATATTTTATACATATTCGACATAAAATTGCCACTTGAAATCTCTTCATGTGAGTATTACGTACTCCTACCTAAATAAATCAAGTTCAAGTTCATGACCGATTGGAGTAAATTAACTTTTTCCCTATGTGTACTTTGCTTTATTCTTTTATGTACAAAATTTAACTTTCCCGTTGTTTTAATGTAAACAACTAGTAGGATTCATAACACCCGAAGCTGTTCCTGCCGCATTCGAGCATGACGCTATCGCTGGCTGACCGTTATAAGTTAGCACAACATCTTCTAGCCTTATTCCACTGCAAGGATAATCCCTGCTGCACTGTAAACTTAATGCTACTGGTGTTGCTGAGCTCCCGTGAATATCTTGATACATCACATTGCTAATTTTCACACCCGAAACCTTCAATAGGAATTGCATGAAAAGAATATTATTAGTTTTTAATCCAGCTGAGATATGTTTTACACCTATATAGCAAGTAATTTTATAAACAAAATCTACCTGGCCAGGGCAATTTAGATTGTTTGGACAGTAGTCTTGATCAATTAGAATCGGATTTCTGACATTTCCCATAACAATGTGTTGAAATACAACATTCTTAACAAATCCAGTGCTCGACCTTGCCCATGTCTTTATTCTGACACCGTTGTCAGTATTTTGGAATGTAACTGTTTTGACTGTCAGATTCTGGACTCCAGGTTCTTGCAAATCCCAACCAAGACTCCCAATGCTGCAATAACAACATTCACAGTTAAGATAACACAACATAGTGACCAAATGTTGGCAATTTTTCTGAAGAAATAATGTAACTATACCTAATGCCATGACCAGGGCCGCAGGAAACGCTTTCAATCCAAGTGTTAGTAGTGCCAGGTCCTATTGAGATACAATCATCTCCCGTACCAATTTCAGAGCTCAGTATGCTGACTCCTGTCGATAATTGTACGTGAATGCCATCGGTGTTGGGGCTCTCATCAGGTGCAGAAATCTTGATTCCTTGTAGTTTTGTATTGTTGCATTTATAGACGATCATATGAAACATTTGACTATTGATTGACCTTAATCCACTCACAACGATGTTTTTCGAGCTGTAGAACCCTACGCTCTGCAATGTAAGATCTTGTTTCATAAATTAAGACGTATGACAAGTATAAAGTCAATCATTCTGACTAGCATATATAAACTGGTTTTTGTTTGGTATGTGAATACATAACATTTGACAAATATTGGACATAACATACCGTTGCGCCTCTTGGGCAGGTTTTGCCAGCGGCTTTGCAAGCCCATAGTGCTGCCCCTTGAGCATCTAAAGTTCCACCAGAGATATAAAGTCCTTTGACATTGTCAAACTTAATCCAGTTTTCGGAATTTCCAATGAGATTATAATTAGTAGGTGCTACGATAGTGCCATCAATACGCATCACCATAGTCCTTTTACAGTAGTAGCCGCTAAAGACAACAGCACTGCTCAGCAAGTACCTTCCGGGAGGCACATACACTTGCGCGGAATTATTGGAAGCACAAGCTAATTTCCATGCAGTAAGAAAGTAGTTTGTTGTGTCAGTAGTGCCATCAGCCATGGCTCCTAATTTTTGCACATTGAAAGATGAAATAACTTGTGAAGTTGAATGCTTGAACAAGGTGAAGCAAAGTGCCAAAATAAAATAAACCTTTATTGCGCTACCCATTTGTTTACTTTGAGCACGTTCTAAAATGTGTAGAGAGATAGATTGAGCGAATAAATGTTTGGTGATGGGAGTTGACAACGTAGTGGGGGGGTATTTATAGGGGGATAACCGCCGCGGAGAATTTAGTTCTCATGATTGTCTAATGAGCTGTTGTTGGAATGAATCTCTAACCATAACCGTTTTCTGTACAAAATTATAAATCCACTTCTTCTTTTTTTGTTAGGTAAATCCACTTCTATTTTATTAGTGTATATAATACATAGATAAAATAATTAGCTAAAAAACGTAACTACATAGATGGACAAAGAATATTGTAAGTTGTAACATTGATATACTTCAACAGTCAACATATACACGGGAATTTAATTATGAGGAAGTTAGAAGTACATCTAAATTCAATAGTGAATTGCAGGTGATAGTAAACATTGGTAGCTTTTGACGCTCCATACAGAATCGTAAGTGAACGTCGTGCGTCATGCGTGTTTGGGATATCACAAAAAAGTTGATTTATAACTTAAAATGAGTAAGTGTCATATAAGGGGTTAAATGGCATTTAGGTCACTAAACTGACTAGTAACTTTCAATTAGGTCATCGAACTGAAAAAGTTTTCAATCAGGTCACAAGTCAATTTAAAATTTTCAATCAGGTCACTTGTCATTACAAACGTTAAAAAGGAGACGGAAAAATGACGAAGCAGCTGACATGGCATAACCCGACCCATTACCCGTTACCCGACCTAGCTGTTATATTACCCGTTACCCAACCCATGTAATCAGTTATTTCTCCTCTTCTTCCATATCTCAATTAGGGTTCAATTAGGGTTCATCTCCCAACCCATCTATGTCTAGTAGTAAGAGCAGTTGTTCATCTATTAGAAATCCATACGGCACAAGTAGTAATAACTACTTCATGAGCAATAAAAACTACGACTCTGATTTTGAATATCGATTCAATGGTATCAAATGCAAGTGCGATCTTGTGGCTCCTTGTCAAGAAGCTTGGAGAGAAGGCAAGACGGACCCGGGAAGAAGGTTCTTTGGTTGCAGCCAGTACAAGGCAAGTTTACTTTTTAAATTTGTTTTCATTCCTGATTGTATGTTCTAACTTGGCGCAAATATTGGTCAGGATGCAAGAAAAAAGTGCAACTTCTTTTTACGGGCTGATCCTCCTTACACGGATAGAGCAAGAGAGGTTGTTGAAGCATTGAAGGCAAAACTAAGAGCCAAAGATGAAAAACTGCAAAGAGCTACGATAGAGTTACCTTTTTTTCGAAAAAAAAATGTTGGTTTTGAACGAAGAATGTGTGTCACTTCGAAAGAAAAATGATGAATTATCAGGTTTGGTGCATAAGGAAAAGGATGGCAGAAGTGGTAGCAAAATGAAGAAGTTGCTATTGATTATTGTTATAGTTTGGTTTGTTGTTAGGTTCTTCAAGTAGTGTGAGTGTTAGCTTGGTATGTTCATTAATGGTTGTAGTTGGCAGAAGTGATAATGTTGTGTGCATCAATGTGTTTTTATTGTTCTGTGATGTGTGTTGACAAAGAACAATGTGTTATTGTTTTGTGATGTGTGCATCAATATGTGTTGTTATTAATTTAGTATTCACTTGTTCAAGCTTTAATGCTCTGTGATAATTTAAAAAATGAGAGTGGACTTGGAAACATAGATCGATACTTAAAACTTAAAATTGATAATGAAAAGATTCTCATTACAAAGAGTCATAAAATAAAACACTAAAGCTGGGAAAATGTCACACAGTCAAGGACACAATGTCTCAAAAGATTCCCATTACATACTCATATTCTAAAGCTCAAAAGATTCCCACCACATAATCAGTTCTTTTTTGGCCTTGGAGGTGCAAAAAACTTGACAGACTTTCTTGGTGTCTTTTTCTTGGCTTGTTGTGGAACTGATGCAGGAGTAGATGCAGGTGGTGTGCATCCAGTACTTGTGTGCTTCCTCAGACTTGGAGTTGGCATCTAAGAAAAGAATTAAAATGCATAAGTATAGTACAATAATATGCAATATACTTCAACACTCTCTTCACTACTAGGATAAAACCCCCTATCTGAGTCACTATCTTCAAATTACATCTCATATATTTCAGCTAAATTTGATTATTTCTCAAATTCATCCATTTTCTTTTTTTCTTCTCTAGAAGCTTTCCTAATCTCTGCAAACTCTTCATCACTATAGCAATAACCATCCCTTTCTCTATCTGAATCATCACTAGGAAGACTAACATGATACACATACAACACAATTTTATAACCAACTGCCTTACTTAACTCAATCAATTTGGGCTTTGATTCAACATTTAGTAAATAAATCCTAAGTTCAGGAGTTCTAAAATACAGAGAATCAAACTCACCAATAACAGCACCAAAACACAACTTTAATTCATCCATACTAATGTTCTCAAAATCGATATCATTTTGCACCTTTTTGACATGACTTGTATACGATTCATAAGGAACATGAACAAAATGACCTCCATAGTATAAGGTCACTTCAAACAATTTATTCCTGTAAATGTAAAGAATTTATAAAAACCTAATTTACAAACTCATGAAAAAAGCACATTCATACAATACAATTAAAAAAGTAAATATTAAGTTACTTACTGTGTTTCCATTTGTTCACCATTCGTTCCCATTTCTTCTTCTTCACCGACGTTATCATCTTCACCGGCGTTATCATCTTCATTGGTCGTCTCCATTTGTTCTTCTTCGACAGCATCTTCATTGACAAATTCATCTTCATCATTGTCTTTTTGAGTTAAATGGACCTCAATACCCGATCGAGTTTTCACCATATTTGCAGTTAGTTTTGAAATTTAGGGATGGTGCAATTTAAAATTAGGGATCGGGATTGTGTTTAGGGATTGTGTTTTAGAACGGGAATTAAAAGAATAAAAAGGGGGTGGGTTTTTAACGGGTCGGGTTGATTGGGTTTCTGTTTGTTGGGTTAACCGATGTGGCAGCTGATTTGGCAACTGATGTGGCAGAAATAGACAGAGCCCCGTCTAAAGTCAACGAGACTTAACGGGCGTGAAAATTTTTATGTGTTTAATGATTACAATGAAAATATTCATGTGTTCAGTGACTTGATTGAAACCTTTTTCAGTTCGATGACCTAATTGAAAGTTACTAGTCAGTTTAGTGACCTAAATGCCATTTAACCCGTCATATAAGTGATAAGTTGATGAATTTTTATAAGTTATACGGGTGTTTGGATAAATTTACTTATAAGTTAGTGAAGAATTTGCTAAATTAAATTTGAAAAAATAATTTTTAAATACAATGATTTCAACACTTGTATTTTAAATTAAAAAAATATTTAAAAACACAAATGTAAAAATATAAAATATTAGAAAAATAAAGAAATCAAAGAATAAGTTGATAAGTTAAGTAAAATGTTAGTGATTTCTAACATTCAACTTATCAATTTATAAGTTATAAGTTATGAAATAAGCTGAGTACACAAACACCCCTTATAAGCTCTTATCAACTTATAATGTATAAATCACCTTGCCCAAACTAGCCCATAGTCATTTATGAACAAACCTAGATTCCGCTCATTTAGATGAATCTGATTCGGTTCATTTCGTTTACTAAATAAATCCAAGCAGGAAAATATGTTCGGTAAATAAACAAGCTGGAGCTGAACGTTTTGTTGGATCGGCTCAAGCTCCGCTCGAACTCATTAAACTAGGTTCATTTATGTTATGGAATAAAAATTGTGCGTGCGAATTTAATTGTTAGGGTTTAGAGAGCTTCGAGCTTTAATGGCTGCTCTTGTTGTCGGGGACTAACTCGGTCCTAACAAGATGCCTACGTATCTCTAGTGTTTAGAGAATCAAGCCAATAAAACGTAGTTCTTGGTGTTGCCCTCGGGGCTATGGCAGCAGGGGCATACCAAGGACGTAGTGACTTGCATGTCCTTATTCGAGGATGAAGTCTAAAACGTTGTAGATGATGTATGGAGTTGTGTCCAAAACGTAGTTCTGAGATGAGGGGTCAGACCCTTTATATAGGCGTTTAGAAGCCTAATGGATAAGTATTGATTTCCTTAAAGGATAAATCTTATCCTTGACGGTGGATAAGTATTATCACTTTCTTAAAGGATAAGTCTTATCCTTGACGGTGGATAAGGATTAATTCTAGATCTTTCCTTGTAGGAGTTGTTTCCATATCATAACGGACTTGTATTGAAACAAGCCCAATTGTATTAGAACAAGCCTGTATTGGACGTCTCCTAATACATGTTGTACTTCTAGCCCAAATATTAATTACGAAATTAATATTTAATTAGAGTTTCGGGCCTTATTAATGGGTCTTATTTATGGACCAGCTAAATTTAATTAATGCAATATTAATTATGTCTTTAGGGTTATTTTTAACCCATATCATTTGCCCCCAACTTCTATGATAATGCACTAGGATTTCATAGAAGTTATACCGGTCTTTTTCGAGACTTGAGGTCTTTTAATCCCTTACCTGGGACTTACTACCCTTTCTTGGGGATTTTAATATACACTAGTGTTTCACGAATATCGTCTTGGTGTAAAGTGTGGAGCGACCTACACATTTACGACGATTTTGCCTTATTCGAGGCTAACTTGACATTTGCATAAGCCTTATATGTCTTATACCGTCTTGTTTTGGCTTCAAGCCTTTTACTGAGCATATCGAATGATGGGGTTTGGACTGAATGTCTTAGGTTTCTGGGGCTTCAACCCTTCACCCTTACGAGTTCTTATTAATGGCTCCACTCGTAGTGATTCTTTCTCAAGTCTATCAAATCAAACTTCTCTTGAGCTTGAAATTTTTTCTAATTAACAATAAACATCTTAGGCTTTCTTTTGTATGTTTATTAGCAACATTCACCCTTCGGGGTTCGTTGTATTCAGCTCTATTTGTGCAGTTGACATGCATATTTTGTATGCTTTCCTTTGCATTCATTTGTAGTTTGTCTTGGCAATGCTTTGAAGATGTTTCTACCAATCAAAACGGGTTCAACCCTTCATATGCTTTCTAGGAAGCTCATGATTTCATCGAACCTTATTTCTACTTATCATACTAGCGGATCCTTTTAGGATGCACTAAACATAATAAACTTTTAAGCTTGATGCATGCCAAGTCCTTGGCACCTCATGCCCTTCGAGGGTTTCTAATTTGTATGAGCCTCGACCAAATATGTTCTTGACGCGATATGGTCCTTCCCAATTTGGGGCCAACTTGCCTTTTTGTCCAACCTCGGATGCCTCAATCTTTCGGAGGACTAAGTCTCCTTGACGGAAGAATCTCTCTTTAACCCTTAGGTTATAGTAGAAAGATGCCCTTTTTTGATGTTCAACTACCTTAGCATTTGCCTCATCTCTAACCTCATCAATTAGATCTAAGGCCAGCATCATGCCTTCTTCATTTGTCTCTGGCTCATAAGCTTCGATTCTTGGAGATGTGTCAGTAATCTCCACTGGAACCACTACCTCTGCCTCATATGCCAACAGAAAGGGGGTTGCTCCAGTGGTGACTTTACAAGTAGTACGATATGCCCATAGTATGGGGAGCAATTCTTCTACCCAAGTGTTTCTAGAGAGTTCAACTCTTTTCTTCAGTCCATCTAGGATAATTCGGTTGACAACCTCAGCTTGCCCATTTGCTTGAGGATGGGCAACAGGAGTGAAATGTAACTTGATATCATTCTCGTCACAATACTTCTTGAATTCTTCGTTGTTAAACTGAGTTCCATTATCTGTGACCAAGATACGTGGAATCCCGTATCTGCATATCACATTTTCCCAGAAGAAATGCATTACTTGCTTGGTGGTTATCTTGGCTAATGGTTTAGCCTCAATCCACTTAGTGAAGTAGTCGATTGCCACTATCAAGAACTTTCTTTGCGCACTTGCCATTGGGAATGGTCCAAGTATATCCATCCCCCACATGGCAAATGGGATAGGTGAGTTTATGGATGTCAACATCTCGGGCGGTTGCCTAACCACTGGTGCATGCTTTTGGCACCGTTCACATTTCTTCACATAGCTTTTAGCATCTGCTAGCATGCTTGTCCAATAGAAACCTAAATGGGTAATTTTATGAGCAAGGGCTCTACCCCCCAAGTGCTGCCCACAAATTCCTTCATGCACTTCCCTTAGGGCCAATTCTGCCTCCTGAGGTCTTAAGAATTTCAGATAAGGAACAATGAAAGATTTTTTGTATAGGATTCCCTCAATCAGGGTATACCTTAGTGCTCTCACATATAGCTTTCGTGCTTCTGAAGTGTCGTTGGGTAACCACCCAGTTTCCAGATGAGACTTGATGGGATCCATCCAATATCTAGCAACATCAATGGGTGCTACTAACTTTCCATTGATGCTTGGGGTCTTCAAGACTTGGAAGTATACACTTCCTTCATAGTTTTCAATTTCAGAAGAGGCAAACTTAGACAAGGCGTCGGCCTTCATGTTTTCTTCCCTTGGAATGTGTTCCACATAGCATTCATCGAACTGAGTCATGATGGCCTTGACAAGTTTTAGGTACTTGGCCATGACTTCATCTCTGGCCTCAAACTCCCCATTTACTTGGGAAACCACTAGCCTTGAGTCTCCATACACTTTCAGAGTTTTAACTCTCAAGGCTCCAGTCAGCCCTAAGCCAGCTATCAGGGCTTCGTATTCAGCTTCGTTGTTGGTCGTTGGGAAGTCCAGTTTTAGTGCGTACTCTATGAGAAATCCATCAGGACTTTGTAGCACCAAACCTGCTCCACTTGATTTTGCTTTTGATGCCCCATCAAAATAGAGCACCCAACATTCTTTGAACACCATCTCTTCATCTTTCTTGTTTTCCACTACTACTTCCTGCCCCCCCCCCCCCCCCCCGACTTCTTGGTTGTCAATGGTGCATTCAACCATGAAGTCAGCGAGTGCTTGAGCTTTTATGGCCGTTCGAGGCTTATACTTGATTTCAAATTCTCCCCGTTCAATAGCCCATTTGATCAACCTTCCACTAACTTGAGGGCTATGCAAGATGTTTCTTAGAGGCTGATTGGTCAAGACCTCTATCTTGTGAGCCTAGAAGTATGGGCGTAGCTTTCTTGAGGCCATTATCAAGGCTAAGGCAAACTTCTCAATCGTAGAGTAGTTTATTTCTTCCCCATGTAGAATCTTGCTTACGTAGTAAATGGGTTTCTGAACCTTCAACTCTTCTTTTACCAATACGGCTCCAAGGGTTGTGTTAGAAACTGCCAAGTACAAATAGAGAGTTTCTCCTGGCTTTGGTTTTGCCAACAGTGGTGCCTCAGCCATGTACTTCTTCAAGGCCTCAAAGGCCTCCCGGCTTTCAGTTGTCCATTCAAAAATTTTCACATTCTTGAGTGCTTTGAAGAAAGGTAAGCACTTTTCTCCTAACTTGGAGATGAATCTTCCTAATGCTGCCACTCTTCCCGTTAATTTCTGGACATCCTTGACGGTCCATGGTGGCTCCATGTCCAGGATTGCTTTGATTTTATCGGGGTTAGCCTCGATTCCTCTCTTGGAAACCATGATTCCTAAAAACTTCCCTGAGCCTACACCAAAGGCACATTTAGCTGGATTCAACATCATCTTGTGGTGCCTCAGCACTTCAAACGCTTCTCGTAGATGGTTTATATGACCGGCCTTATCGAGCCTTTTAACCAACATGTCATCCACATAGACCTCCATGGTTTTTCCAATCAGGTGTTCAAAAATTTTGTTCACCAACCTTTGGTATGTTGCTCCTGCATTCTTAAGTCCAAATGCCATGACTAGATAACAGAAAACACCAAAGTCAGTGATGAATGAAACCAGACGAGGACCCTTGCCTTTTTTTTCTTGTTGTTGTTGTGATCACAAATTGATCCACCAGTGACGCAAAGCCTCTCCTTCCCTTTGACATGTCTGTCTGGTTGCTTCCTCAGCTGTATAGCAGGAGCCTCCTCCACCTCGATCTCCACATCCACCACCTCTTCGTCTACCTCGTCATCATCCTCGTCCTCCTCATCCTCATGTACAACAGTCATGGTCTACATAGACGACAAAGTATCATGTGATGTGAAGGGCTGAAAACCCCCAGATGGCGTAATGAATCCTGATCCACCTGCATATATGGGATGTGAATAATTAAGCTACAAATATGAGAAGTACCATAATAAAAACAATTATGGGAGTTGTGTTTATTACCTGATCCACCTGCATATGTCAAATGTGACTGTAATCGTGTGGACATGTACTGTTGCGAACCTAAGGCACTGGACTGTCCAAAACCAGCAAATCCATATCCCGGGAAACTCTGAGACTCGAGCATAGCAGTGAAACCATATCCTTGGGAACTCTGAGAGATGTGAAGTCTAGAGTCCTGCGTAGTAGTAAATGCGGGTCCCTGAAAACTTTCAGAGAATTGAAATGGAGACTCGAGCATAGCAGTGAAACCATGTCATTGGGAACTCTCAGAGAAGTGAAACAGAGAGTCTTGCGCAATAGTGAATGCATGTCCTTGAGAACTCTGAGGCACCTGCATAACATCTCATCCAGGATCAAAATACCGCTCCAGTGCCTCCTCACCTGTGGGGTTTGGCCACGACACATCCCATAGCTGTGATGATGGATGTGTAGGATGAGGAAGAGGAGGAGGTGGAGGGGTAATCAATGTAGGTCCACGACGTTGCCTACTAGGGACAGGTGGTGGAGGGGGTCTATCAATCAGCGCAGGGAAACCCGTCATATCCAAAGTACTCTGTAGAACCTGTACTGCCTCATCCACTACATAATCATCATCGGCAAAGCGACTCCCAGTCATCTCGTGTAAAGCACGGGAAATGCCCTCAGCATGTAGTAATATTTTGTCAATGACAATGAAAGTGAATAAAGATCCTCTATGACAATGATATAGAATATGAAAATTTTAAAGTAACAAACTTACAGCTATGGGGAGGTGTCCCTGTGTGGCCTGCATACCCTGCTCACTTGCCCAGATACGAGGATTGATTATGTAACAACGTGCGCTCTTTCATACCACGAGGGATACTGATCGGAGCACGCTGGTACTCTCGTACGAGTGTATGTGAGTGGTGAAATGATATGATCAAGTCGTGAATATCAATGTTGAACGACATGATCATGTGACATAGCCCACTGACCGGGTGCACCGTGAAAAGAACAGTGCCCAGGCAATGGTGATGATGTCGGAATCACCTGAAAAAATCCAAATCACAAAAATACAATTAGAATAATTTCAACATAATCCTAACCCAAATCAAGTAGGATTTCACAACACAATCCAATACCAATCGATTTTACAATTTACAATTTACAATTCACAAAAAGTACAATTCATAAAAATACAATTCACAAAAACTACAATTCACAAAAATTACAATTCACAAAAATACAATTCGAATTAAAAAAACATAAAGTTGGGATAGGAAATTTACCTGGGTCGCCAAGTGATGTGGTGCCTTCAGAAATGTTTTTGCCTGTGTGTGTGTTTGCTTCGGTGGTGGGGGAAAAAAGATGGAGGAAGAGATAAGTAAAAAGGAAAGGAAAAGGAAAGGAAGCTGCGTATTTTAAAATTTTAAAGAGGGGTCGCCACACCAGGTGGGGCACCCGAGGAGAAATACGCCACACCAGGTGGCGCACCCTGCATTTTTTTCAATTTTTTTTGTGTTTGCTGCTACGTTTGCTAATTTCATTTTAATCAACCATTTATTTAAATTATATTTTAATCATTTATTTAATTTAAATAAATTTATTTAATTTGAATAATAATTCATAATTTATTTAAATTAATAATTTGCATTTATCTGCATGGAAATTTTAATTTAATTTTAATCAACCATTTAATTTAATTTAATTTAATTTAATTTGAATTTAAGTTAAATTAATTTGAATAATAATTCATAATTAATTTAAATTCAAATTGTAATTTCAATTCGAATAATATTTTAGAATTTATTTAAATTTGAATTGTTTGTTTATGTGAAATGTCAGGTTTGTTGCAGTACATTATTACACTTATCGAAATATGTGCCTTATCTATTCTTCATGCTGAAACATTTAGATTTTCAAACAGTACAAAATCTTATCTTTTCAATAACATATCTATCCTATTGGCTTTCTATTTATGTACCTTCAAAACATAAACATTTTCACAACATCTACACTACACCACTACTCCATATACATTAAAGTACTGCAGCAAAGATTGCATATAATTTCGGTAAAGGTATGTAATCCTTTTTATAGATATATACGTTTTTATAATTTCCATATGTATGTTTTTCACATATCTATACCTTGTAGTAGTACCTTGTTAAACGTTAGTTATAATTGACAGTTCGTTAATATATGTTGTATGTGTTTTTACATCAGGTCAATGGAAGGTTATATCAATGTGAATTTCTTTTGGAGTGGAAAAATAATTAGGCAAGATGATGATATAACATATTCCACAGATCCAAAATATATGCATTATGTTATGTTCGGAACAAGTTTTGAAGAATTCAAGGGAATTGTTTATGAGGTTATGAACATAAGTCGGAATCATTGGAATTTGAAAATAAGTTATAAATCCAGAATTCGGTATCGTTAATGTCTTTAAGCGATATTTCTTAGGTGTTATTAGTTCCTACAGGGATGTCGGTAGGTTGTTGAGTATCCCTCGGACCATGCAGATGGGTTGGGGTGATGTTTCCGTGTTCATCGAGGCCGAACAGATTCAAGTGGAAGAGGACCCGTACTCATACACTTATGCTACTCATTCTCAACCTACCTAACGAAGTTACCAACAAGACTATGGGATGAGCAGCTAGTTTCCCGAATTCGGAACAACGGGATGGTCAAACTCTTTCTTCGGTGGAGGTTCCAACAATGAATAATTTAAGGGATATGCGGGCGGTTATAGCAGCCAAGCAGTCCAACAAATTCATCATGGTGAGGATTCACCACACCATAACCATACAGATTATGTGCAACAATCTACACCACATCATACAATGATGGGTAGAGAATTGGCCCGCATAGATGATAATCCTCTTGAATTTAATGTTGATAATTCAAGTAGTGAGGACTTCGACGATTTGTACAATGATGACGATGAGGATGAATCAGACGAGGAGGATGAACAGGTACTAAGGAGCCATGTCCCGATAGCAACTTGGTTTCAGACCGAGGATTATTCACCGGTTGTATTAAACAACCAAGCTGGAAAATACCTTGCTCTTACTGAAGATACAAAAGATCTTTCCGTTGGTCAAATGTTCTCCACCAAACAAATGTTAATTCATGATGTACGACAGATGCACATTACTACTAATCAGATGTACATCGTGTGTAGGAGCAATCCAGAACAGTTTATTGCAAAGTGTGTCGTGGAAAATTGTCCTTAGAGAATGAGATCTTCCAAGAGAAGAATCCATGGATTGTTTGAAATTACAAAGTGCAAAGAGCATACTTGTTTGGTTGATCTACCTACGCGGGATCACAGAAAAATCTCTGCAAAATTTATTGCAAATCTTGTTAAACCACATGTAAGTTATCTACGTTGAACCATCTTATAAATTTGTACAATTCATATATTATAAACATTTGTTTAACTTTTTTTTTTCAATGTGCCACAGGTTATGGAATCACCAAATATCTGAGTGAAGACCATTATAACAATGGTTAATGATGAATTCAACCACAATGTATGTTATAGTAAAGCATGGAGAGGCAAACAGTTGGCTATTGAGGAGGTCTACGGTAACTGGACTACGACATATGATGCACTACCACAGTTTTTGATGGCTATGGTACATGCCAATCCTGGGAGTATTGCGTTGCATCATTATGGTGTGTTGCTTCTGTAACGCCCCCAAATCCGGGGTCAAATGATTTGGTCGTCACACTGTACTCTTAATCCAAACAACCTGTTCAATATAAAATCAACACAATAATAATAATATCTGTGACCCCAACTCTACCAAGAATCTTTAAAGGTTATAGTGCTAGAAACAAGAATCCAAATTTCATTACAACAATCTTTCTTCCTTACAACCATTCTCTTTACAAAAATTCTAATACACTAGTATAACTTCGATAAGAAGTATACCAGGCAACTAATCTTATACAATATATTATTCAATAGAAAACATCTATATACAAAACCTCTCACTAGCTCCAAATGCTCTGGATCAGAACGTCTTTACGCTAATATCTTTCCCCATCTCTGATCAGCTACGCGGACAACTCTCGTCAATACACCTTCTTTCCGGCAGGCTAAAATATATATAAATAAAACAAGTATGAGCGAATGAATTGCTCAGCAAGCGCATTATTAAATATAATACGAAAGGTTTCCAAAATAAACTTTGGATTTTCAAATAAACAAGCCTTTGGCTTCAACATTTGTAATCTCTAATATTTTCAAAACAAGTTTGGTAATTTACCACAATTTCTCATTCTTCTTCTCTCAATTGAATAGTTTAAAACACAAAAAGATTTATATTGGTCGTTACGGCGACCGAATCAACAATATCTACAATAGTAAGTAGAAAATATGAAATAAATATAACTCATACGTCTTCAAGACCATAGTTTGTACAAAAATACTAATTTTGAAGATAACAGGTCTATTCATAACATTCTCTGAAACCAACAACTCTGGAAGGGTAGAATAATCAAGGAGTAAGAATGAGCCATCACGCTCGGTCAAGAAATAAAGAACGCACTTCAAGACTTTAATATAGTACCGACTGCGTATGCGGTATGAATAAAACTCATCAAGATAGATATCTCACGACTGCCAATGGAATCACGGAAGTGGATTTCGACTATTTGGAATCCAAATGAATTAAGAGTAAGTGATTTCAGCAAGATTGAAACCACCATTTATTAATCAACGAACCAACAACTTCACGCAACGAATAAACCTGAGAATCAGGTCATAACTCATAAGAACAAAACATATGGATGTAACTCATCTCAGAAATAAGAACTTATTCTAGAATTGGATTTTCACATTTTATCAAATCAAAGGTTGTGCTGCTGGCCAGCCACGCAACAACCCCGGACTAGCTCATGCATAGTCCTCTACGGATCCAAGGCCAATCTGGGCCTAAATTACATCGACCATAAATGGCCCGACCAATAATTGGTCCATTTTTAAAAACATTCCAATTCTATTTTATATACGTCAGGTGTCAGAACCAATGACAACCTTACTTCGACAATCAGGTGTCGGAAGAATCGACAACCTTGATACAACAATTGCTGGAAAACTCACGTTCCAGGAAACAGTTCAATTATGAAGAATCAATAAAGGGATAGCAATATAATCTAGTATCGACGAGATCGACACAACAATGGGGAGGTGCACATGAAAAGTTACAATATAATAAGCATCGACGAGTTCGATGTAACAACTGGGATATAATGAAGAATAACAATGACATGCTCAACAAGATTGAATCTGATATGAAACGGGCAATATGATATCAACAGAAAAGGGTAACAAGTCAATATAGAGTAGGGTTCAAAGAACAGGCTCTAGATGGCCTCAATAGTTCAAATCATCACATTATGGAAGATTTAATTAATGTTTACCAATCTGGTAAATGACAAGAGAGTCAAGTTCAAGTTTAAGAAGAATTCAAGGTGAAGTTTATAAATGAAGAAAACAAGGGTTTATCAACTTCTGACAGAAATAGTTCAAGTCCTTCGAACATGTACTTATAATAGATAAGCCTTGTACTTGAAGGAAGTAAACTAAATCATGCACAGCATATATGAATTCGAATCAGGGAATGGATCAGATGATCGCATTAACAAGAAAGGATAACAAGGTTTGCATAGGTGCAAGGTGAAAAATGGAATACTTGAAGGGCAAGCAACACCACTTCAGAATTTCAGAATAAGTTTTCCCTCATAGGGTTCACAAGTTCCCGCTCATCTAGGGTTGGTAATATTCCAACCTAATGTTTTAAAATCATGCCTCTTAAAAGAAAGCCTTAGTATACGGCCCATAATTATCTCTTCAAACTTTTCAATATAATAAGTATATCTTTCCAATCAATATGAAAATATGAATCTAAACTCAAAATTTAAATTAAAAATCATCAACATGTTCTAAATCACATAACAAACACACTCAATCCATCAATTTACACGAACAATCAAAAACAAAGATTCCCCCAAATTTAAACCTAAAATTCGAAAATAATTAAATAATTAAAAATCTGAAAAGTTTAAAAATCATACCCACATGAATCTTGATGGTGGATTTAGGTAGAGGATGATGAGAGATTCGATTTGGTTACAAGAACATCGAAATCGGATTCCGATAACGCCTTCAAAAGTTGGTTTGATTCTCAAGAACACGAAGAACACGTTCTAGGGTTTTTTCGGATTTTTAACTGTAATTAAGCTTGATTATACGAAAACAAAGTACGATTTGCCTTTTTATATTAAACGGAAAATAATACCCCAAACGACATTTTTGGATCGATACTGATCCGATAGATCGCTTTAAATACAATTTAACAGAATATATGCTTTAAACCTTTAATAAAGCAGAATACACGTTTCACGAGACGATAAGCATCCATAAAGTACGGATAACTACAAGTATCGTTTAATACAAAATATACGAACCAAAATACCTCTATTACGAATATTTTTGAGTACTTCCCACTTTAACGAATGAAATATTGGTACGAACGATATACCAATATCCCGAATAATTTGGGAACGATCCAAATTTTCTTTTCGATAATTAAAATAAAATAAAATAGTATGACACCCTTTTCAAAATAATTTCAAATTCCCCACACATTTCACATAGCACCACAATATCACATATTCAATTATTTAACGAATAACTTAGCACGTTTAAACAGATAAATCATTTAATAACTCTTAATATGAAATTAAAATTTCATTTCGCATCACATAATAACACGTAATTTTCCCGGATCTTACAGTTTCGGTACTCCAAGTCCATGTTGAGGACATTGTTCAATACAACAAGAAAGGCATTGTGTACGCCATTCCCACTCCCTTTGCATTGTCGTCATCGACTGACTTGAGTAGCGATTATTAGGGTTCATTGAGTACACGAAATTATCATCACATAACCATTTTATGCCCATTGCTTTGAAAATATCACCAGTACTATAACCATTTGCCATTTATCAAATTTGATAGTAATGACTATAAGCAAGCGCACTAGTATTCTGGTATTTATAAATAGATGAGTATTAAAATTCGGAACAGTTAAAGCAAATAATTTAGATCACGGGACAATTTTCCTGTGTATTCACGATTCCAATAATACCCAAAAAATTTAGAACTGGAAACACACTACTATTGCCTTTTCCTGTGTATTCACTTGTTCTTGGTAACAAAAACTTGAAATTTGTGTGTTCTTCTCATTTTCGGACCAATAATTAACATAGTGAAATAATTTGTGTTTTTTTGCCTTTTCAAGGTCTCATGTTCGACTTACGAAAAATCATAGTTACGTTTCATATTTTTTCTCAATTTTTAACTTATAACAAAGTTTAATAGTTCAACTTTAATACGAAAAAAAAAACCAAAATTTATATTTCAGAATTACATTTTCTTGAAGCATGAAAATTGATGCTTACAAACAAATTTCTATTACCAAGTTACCAATTTTACTAAGTACTAAGCAACAACCACGGGAGGAGAAGGAAAAAACAATATATATATATATATATATATATAAGGGGGTCGCCACCTCAGGTGGCGGATTCTTCCCGGGGTCGCCACATGAGGTGGCGCCCTGTACCAGAATTGAAAATTTCAACGTTAATGTACCATTTTGCATTTCTGGTACATAAATGTACCAGAAATGCGAAAAAGCCAATTAAAGAATAAAAATCATCACCACAAGTATCGACAAATTTATTTGATTAAAAGTTGGGACGAGGATTCTTACAAGAAAATGGATTACAATATTAGATATGAGTGTTGTTATAATTTTTTTTGTTAGGGTTGATATGTTTGGACTGATGATAACAAAATACTCAAGACAAGAATTTGATCATGATGTCGAAGCTGAGAGTCAGAGAGCTAAATAACAGCAGCTGATAATCAGGAAGCTAACTAGAAGGCACTTTATCTATCCAAGGACTAAAAGCCACATCAAATGTATGGAAGATATTCTGTCATCAAGTTAGGAAGCAATTCAGTAGCCAGCCAACAAACGTCTAATCGAGCAACAAGTGTTTCAGTGGTAAGTCTGCCAAAACAACTCAGTAGTGGCGGGTCAATAAGGATGAGAGATGTTTTATCTAAGGATGAAGCTAAATATATCTGTTCTACGGATAAAGCTATGAAAGTCTTATCTCATCTACGGATAAAAGCTGAAAACATCTTATCTCATCTACGGATAAAAGCTGAGAACATCTTATCTCATCTACGGATAAAAGCTGAAGACATCATATCCTTTTACGGATAAAGCTGAAGATAGTTGATCAACGGATACAGCTAAGGATGTCATGTTCTATCTATGGATGCAGCTAAGGATGTCATGTTCTATCTATGGATACAGCTTAGGATATTACTTCTAATGATATTCTGAGATTACTATTCTACGAATAAATAAAGTAGAACAGTAGTCTACGGATAAAGAATTAATACGCCTACTGATATTCATCTCATTCAACAAGAAAAGCAAATCTATATAAAGAAATCTTTTGGAGTTTTCTATAATTAACAGGTTGAATGGCGGACAGTATCAGAGATCACCATTACACACCCGTGACTAAAAGATGGTGGATAACGACGTAAAAGATGTATGGAATAGGGAGTCAAACTGTAAATATTCGAAAGCTCAAATTCCTACAAATGAAATGTGAAGTCATCCATTATCTTCTATGACTCGAAGGACACATAAGAGTTACAGCAACTACCTAGAAGTTTATCTTCTAACTGGACGCAAAGGAAAAGCTTGACAAGCACGAGGACCAAATATGCAAAACTACATGTTCACTTATCTCAGCTGATAGTGACCTGACTGTTGGGTATAATTAATTAAACTACACATCAACAATAGGGCAGTTATATATATATTTTGTATTAACAAGAACAAGCAAAATTACCAATTAACAAAACAAACACGAAGGTCAAAACAATATAATAATCAGAGACTGTAATAACAAGATAAGAAAGAACAGTTATCTCTCTGTAGCTTTAAACAAATACTGAAAGATAATTAACAGCTGAGTCGCCAAGCCTTAGAGAAGTCTTGACTGTTCTTGAAGAGATTATTGCCCCACTTACGCTGTGTTGGGTTGCAGCAATATCACTCCCAGGATAAAACAGCACAGATCAATCCACTCACAGAAATGGCAATGATGAACAGTGACCTGCACCTCAGTTCGCCCAAAAACCTATGTTTATTCTGTATGTGTTATGAGAGAGAGAGAAGAATATCTTTGCTAGGGTTTTTCACAGTTACGTATATCATATTCAATACTCTCAAACGTTCTGTTTTGTATATATATAATACAAAATAAAACGTAAAAGACCAAATAAAAATATAACTGAAGATATGGCATTTAATACTAAATATTATGATTTAATTACATTAACAGCTGTCATCAGGATTTCATATCAGTTACAGCTTCCATCAGGATATAATCCCATCAGGATCAGTAGTCAACTGGTTCAAGCCATCAGGATCAGTAGTCAACTGGTCCAAGCCATCAGGACTTAGTGTCCGTCAGGAGTGGCATCAGTACTGGACCAACCAATACTGTTAAATTAAACATAATAACACCATAATAACACCATGCACACCCACATGCCTTAGTCGTTGTACACTACTCTTGCACATGATTCTATATAAACCCACCAACCTCTCATTACCATTTCTATGTGGGATACAAGTTATTTTAATATAACCAACCCACATAACCCATTTCAAGAAACCTATTTCAACTCAATTTATTTATGGATTCCACTAAGAAAATATCTTAGATCCAAACATGAAAGTTTAAGTCCTCATAACAAGGAACAACTTCCAATTGTTAGTTTCCGTAAATTTCATCAAGAACATATTTAAAATATGCCTCAAACTTTCCATTTTCTAACAATCCCCCACAAATCCATACAGAAATGCTTACATATAGGTCCTTATCATGATTTGCTTTTCAGAGTCGGTACCCTTCCGGGTTTGAACCCTCCTAAGTCCTCTACTTCGATGGCTACCGGATCTAGATTGAATGTTTCACCTTGAATCTTTATCCGTTTGGTGTAACCACACTCCATAGACGACGATAAATCAAAGGCTATGGTGCTGATCTACGGCTTTGAGACGTTAATGGTCCTGTCTCGATCCTGTTCGTCGAATGCTTCAAGGAATAACCATTTCCTCTAATTGCGACCACACAATTACATTCGCTTAGCTGGGCATCTCCAGAGATGTACTGCGATCATCTCGTCAAATGACTTGACCCCATTCAGAGTTCAAATAACTCTTGCTACACTGGCAGTAACAATACCTTTTTAGGTTTACAGGGGATAGACTCAGATACGTGAGTATCAAGGTATATAGTAAATGTACTACCAACTCACCCTCACAGCTTGTTATTACCACATTGAAAACACTTCAAAGGATCTCCTATCAGGTGTATTGGGTTCCCGCTGCTGATGAATCATTATGGGCTATCAGTCCCATCCCCAACCTAGACTTAAGGACTACTGCATGCTCAAGTCCTTTAGTCAAAGGATCAGCTATATTATCCTGAGTTCCAATGAACTCTACAACAATAATCCTTTCAGACACTAAACCCCTTATAGACTTAAGTCTAACTTGGATGTGTCTCTTTGTTTTAGCATTATACTTTTCACTACTGATCTTGTCGATAGTTGTACGGATATCACAATGAACAGCAATGGCTGGAAGCGGTTTGCTTACTACAGGTAACACTGACATAAGTCCATGCAACCATTCAGCCTCCGTCCCCGTGGTATCTAGTGCACACAACTCAGCCTCAAAAGTAGACCGAGTAATCAAAGTCTGTCTAGTAGACTTCCAGGATATTGTTCCACCTGCTAGGGTAAACAAATATCCAGTCACTCCATTGGTACCAGATTTCTTAGCTATCCAACTTGCATCGATATATCCCTCGAGTACTCCAGGGAATCTTCGATAATGCAAACCAAGGGAAATCATTCCCTTAAGATATCTAAGAACTCTATCCAGTGCCTCCCAATGAGTCTTGTTCGGACAGCTTGTATATCTAGCTAACTTAGACACGGAATAAGAAATGTCTGGTCTAGTCACGTTAGCAAGATATTGCAAACTCCCAATAATCTGAGAATACCTTAACTGAGACACAGGTATTCCTGTACTATTCTTGACTAAGGCAACTTTAGGATCGTACGGTGTACTAGCGATTCTACAATTTGAATAACCATACTTCTCAAGTAAGATTTCTCTATATAATGAGATTGTGACAAGGTTATTCCATCAGTTGACTGTGTCAACTTGACCCCAAGAATCACACTAGCTTCACCCATATCCTTCATTTCAAAGTGCCTTTTCAAGAAACTTTTTGTATCATTAATAATCTCAATATTGGTTCTAAACAATAATATATCATCCACATATAGGCACACGATAATACATTCATTTCCTTTAACCATATAGTAGACACACTTGTCACTTTCATTAACTACAAACTCTGATTCTAAAACAGTATCATCAAACTTTTTATGCCAGTCTCTAGGAGCTTGTTTTAAGCCATATATAGACTTGATCAACTTACATACTTTCCTCTCATTACCAGAAGCAACAAATCCCTCAGGCTGATCCATATAAATCTCTTCTTCAAGATCACCATAAAGAAAAGTTGTCTTTACATCCATTTGATGGATGATAAGACCATGTACAGAAGCCAATGCTATAAGCATTCAGATTGTTGTCATCCTTGCAACAGGAGAGTATGTGTCAAAGTAATCAATGCCTTCTGTTTGCCTAAAACCCTTAGCTACCAGCCTAGCCTTACACTTACCTATTTAGCCATCAGGGTTCATCTTCCTTTTGAATATCCACTTACATCCTATAGTAGTACACCCAGGAGGAAGATCAACCAATTCACATGTTCCATTAGAAACAATAGAGTCAATCTCACTTTTTACAGCACCTTTCCAGTGCCTTGACTCCGAAGAATCCATGGCATGTCGGAAAGTCAAAGGTTCATCCTCGACATTGTAAGTGACAAAATCACTTCCAAAGTCCTTGACTACCTTTGCACGCTTACTCCTTCTGGGTTCATCTACTTCGTCAGGAGTAGAACTATTAGCAGGATCTGCCCCCACATTTGTTATCTTTTCCACATGATCAGGAATAGAACTCGATGTGTGAGTAGGATCATCATTAGAAATATCTTGAGGTATGCCAGTCTTCATAGGAAACACATCCTCAAAGAATGTTGCATCACGAAATTCAACTATAGTGTTAGCCACTATACCGTCTATGTTAGATTTTAATACTAAAAATCTCATAGCCGTAGTGGTTTCAATATAGCCCAGAAAGACGCAATCAACAGTTTGTGGACTTAGTTTCTTTCTCTTGTGTTCAGGGACAAGCACCTTAGCAAGGCAGCCCCACACACGAAGATACTTTAAACTTGTCTTTCTACTTTTCCATAATTCATAAGGTGTCTTGTCCATATGTTTCAGAGGGACTCTATTCAGAATATGGCAAGCCGTATTCAAAGCCTCTCCCCACATGTACTTAGGTAACCCAGAATTAATAAGCATGTTGTTAATCATATCTTTAAAGGTTCTGTTCTTTCGTTCAGCCACCCCATTAGACTCAGGTGTGTATGGTGGAGTCACCTCATGAACTATACCATTGCTTGCGCAAAATTCATTAAACGAGGTACTAGTATACTCACCACCTCTATCAGATCTCAAACGTTTAAGTACTTTACCAGTTTGTGTTTCAGCTTCAGTTTTGAACATAATGAATTTTTTTAGTGCTTCATCTTTAAGTCTAAGTAAATAAACATAACAGTATCTACTCCAATAATCTATAAAGGTAATAAAATATCGTTTATTATCTTTAGTCAACATGCCACCAAACTCACATATGTCCGTGTGTACTAAATCTAATACTCCTGAATCCCTAACAACATTATGAAAGGGTTTCCTACTATGTTTAGCAGTCACACATACTTGACATTTAGATTTCTTATCAATGACATGTTTTGGAATCAACTCTAAATTCATCATATTCTTTAGAGCGCCAAAATTTAAATGACCAAGTCTAGAATGCCACAAATCGGATGATTCAACACAATTAACAGAAGGTGCAACACTATCATTAATAAAACTACCCAAAACAGGCTCAACATTTATAAAAAATAAACCATCAGACAAGTAACCTTTGCCAAAAAAATGTACCAGTATGTGTAATAACTACTTTATTATATTTCAAAGAAAGTTCAAAACCAATCTTAACTAAACAACTTCAACTTATTATATTTCTACGAATATCAGGAACATGGTGCACCCTAGTTACAGATAGAACACGCCCAGAAGCAAACTTCAGGTCCACGTTTCCTATTCCAAGAACTTGAGCATCACTAGCATTCCCCATCGTCACTGTCACTCCATGAGTCTGTTGATAAGATACAAAAAGAGTAATATCAGTACAAATATGTACATTAGCTCTAGTATCAATCAACCATTCATGTGACAGATAAGTGGAAAGAAGTACAGGGTTGTAGGTAACATACCAGTCATTGGTTCTAGAGGCAACAACCTCACCAACAACCATGTTAACCTTAGGCCCATCAGTGGTTGCAAGCACAATATTAGCTTGTGCTCCCACAACAGCTTTCTTTGCAGGACAGTCCTTGCTCCAATGACCAACCTGTCCACAAGACCAACATGGTTTGTTTGTCTTTGGTTTCTTAGCCTTGTTCTGGTCATTTTTAGGCCTAGTGTTATCCTTCTTAGTGACAGCCTTTCTTTTCTGCCCAACAGTCACTACATTCACCTTCGAACTCCCATGTTCAGCAGGCATCACATGTCCCTGTTTGGACTTGTGTTGTTCCTGCACAGAGATGTCCAGCATCAGGTTTGTCCATGTGATCTCTCCTTTCTGTCTTTTCAGGGAGAGAGCAAACTCTTCCCAAGACTTAGGGAGATTTTCAATCACAGTCATAACCTAAAACTTTTCAGGAAGGTCCATTCCGGACTCCTTCAAAGCATGCACCAACATCTCAAACTCATGTGCCTGCTCAGTCATGGATTTTGTATCCACCAGTTTAAAATCAAGAAACCTAGCCACAAAATACTTTTCCAACCCTTGCGAATCAGTATTGTGTGTCTGGTCCAGCTTCTCCCATAAGAGCTTAGCAGTGAAGGAGTCAGATGAATAAACATCAAAAAGAGTGTTCGCTAAAGCTGCCAGTATAGCAGCCCTAGCCACCCCATCTTTTTCCTCCCACATAGCATAAGCCCTAACAGAATCAGCCTTTTCCTGACCAACAACCGGTTTCTCATACTGCACCACCGGCCATAGACCCTTTACCGTAAGCCACAGTTTCATCTTTTTCTGCCAACGAGAAAAACCAACACCCCCACCGAATTTATCAGGCATTCCTGACAAATCGATAGGCTGTGGGAAACGGTACGTGGTCCAATCGATGGTTGGTGCAGTAACACCAGAACCCGAAGCAATAGCACCAACACCAGGAGTTACAGTTTCGTTAACCATCTTGCTAATTAACAATATATAACACGGAATAATCTCTTCAAATTTTTTGGGTATAATTAACTAAACTACACAACAACAATAGGGCAGTTATATATATATATTTTTTGTATTAACAAGAACAGGCAAAATTACCAATTAACAAAACAAACACGAAGGTCGAAACAATATAATAATCAGAGACTATAAATAACAAGATAAGAAAGAACACTTATCTCTCTGTAGCTTTAAGCAAATACTGAAAGATAATTAACAGCTGAGTCGCCAAGCCTTAGAGAAGTCTTGACTGTTCTTGAAGAGATTATTGCCCCACTTACGCTGTGTTGGGTTGCAGCAATATCACTCCCAGGATAAAACAACACAGATCAATCCACTCACAGAAATGGCAATGATCAACAGCGACATGCACCTCAGTTCGCCCAAAAACCTATGTATATTCTGTATGTGTTGTGAGAGAGAGAAAAGAATATCTTTGCTAGGGTTTTTCACAGTTACGTATATCGTATTCAATACTCTCAAACGTTCTGTTTTGTATATATATAATACAAAATAAAACGTAAAAGACCAAATAAAAATGTAACTGAAGATATGGCATTTAATACTAAATATTCTGATTTAATTACATTAACAGCTGTCATCAGGATTTCAAATCAGTTACAGCATCCATCAGGATCAGTAGTCAACTGGTTCAAGCCATCAGGATCAGTAGTCAACTGGTCCAAGCCATCAGGACTTACTGTCCGTCAGGAGTGGCATCAGTACTGGACCAACCAATACTGTTAAATTAAATCAATAAATAATATTAAATAAATTGGTAATAAAATTCCTCGCCCAGGTCGCCTCGCGTACGCGAGACGCCGAGACATTCGCCCAAATCGCCCTTCGACCCGACCCGAGTCGAGTCGTGTCGTGACGTGGTGGGGCGAGGCGGGCGGCGGCGGTGTGTGTGTGTGTGTGTGCGCGTGAGGCACATAATAACACCATGCACACCCACATGCCTTAGTAGTTGTACACTACTCTTGCACATGATTCTATATAAACCCACCAACCTCTCATTACCATTTCTATGTGGGATACAAGTTATTTCAATATAACCAACCCACATAACCCATTTCAAGCAACCTATTTCAACTCAATTTATTTATGGATTCCACTAAGAAAATATCTTAGATCCAAACATGAAAGTTTAAGTCCTCATAACAAGGAACAACTTCCAATAGTTAGTTTCCGTAAATTTCATCAAGAACATATTTAAAATATGCCTCAAACTTTCCATTTTCTAACACTGACAGTCGTGTATCCAAGGAAAGGTCTCTTTCATGCAGATGTCACATGGGCTTGGAAGCTAAGTCAAATTGCATGAACTTAGTAATTCTTGAAGAAAGAAACACACTCAACCAGAAAGCACTCTTTGGGACTATACAAGTTTATCTGTGATGCCAGCCAAGGCATTTCCCGAATAGAAGAGCTTCAGAGTTGAGCATGTGAACAAACAGAACAAAAAATTTAATATTTTATTATTTTGTAGGTTTTGATTGTAACATACAGTTGATGTATATAAGACTGTATGGTGTAGCATAGAACATGTGAAGAGAGCACTCAGCTAAAAGAAAAAATACTTAGGCTCTCTTGCATCATCTGTGTAAGCAGCTGAGTTTGTTTTTACAAACCCAGAGAATTCTTCAATATATAGCTCAGGTGGGCTTTTTCCGATAAACCCACCTGAAAAGTTTTAAAAGTTTGCTTGTCTCCTGCATCTCTTTTTAACTTGAAGAATTCATTTTTGTTCAAAGCATGACTGGATTTTAGTTAATTTATAAACTCACATGTTCATACTCGAAAAGGTTTGAAAAAGTTTTGTAAATTAACTAGATTGTATTCACCCCCCCCCCCTTCTACAATCTAGGTTGCATTGTTCTGGGAAGAACATTTTTTTTTCTAAAATATGTTGTTATAATATGTTGTACATTAAATCACCATTTGCACTATCATAAATCATACTTGATTGCATGCACAACATTACACAATACATAGGTCACGGGAGAGCTTCTAGTTTGTTCTTTTATTAATTACTAGCGTTAAAGCCCATGCGGGCACATACACTGAAATAATTTCCCGCCCGAAATCATTTATATATTGAGATAATTTTGTAATTAGAAATTAAATAAAGGATAAGATTTTAATTTTATCTCGTATTTTATAGTACTTTTGTAATATGGCATGCCAATTTTCAACCTAATATTTTATAATTTGAGTAGATTTCATAAAATTTAGATAAATATTCATACGATAAGAATCACATGATTACTTTTTATTGCTAAAATCTTAACATGATTTTCAATAACATGATATGAACTTTATCAAATTGATTATTTGAGTATAAAATAAATAAATAATTTACCAAAATTGTCTGTATATAACATAGGCGAAGTGATTTTAACATTGTTAGAGTATATTTGTAAACAATCGATATATATATATATATATATGTAAGGGTGGGACATATTACGAAATATATTAATATTATGTAAAAGTCATCCATGCGGTGTCTCACTCATTTTTTCATATATTTTGGTACATGTTCGTACACTTTTAAACTCAAATACTTAGTTTTGTTCTAATGTTTAGAACATAATATTGAAATTTTATTTTAAAATTTTGGCAAATTGAAACAGTTTTTTATTTTATAATTTCGAATTACTTTTTAACCCGACTTTAAATTTTCACAAATATTTTGATCAATGTAAATTATGATTAGACGACCTTGATGACATGTGCATCTTCATGATATATCTAAGAACAAATATTTTGATTTCATCATAGATATATCTAAACATATGTTATAACTCAACCATTACGTATTGTATTGATCAATTTATTATATTATATAAAAATTCATATTACCATAATTTATTCGAGTTATAGTTTAACTAGTCATTATTAATAATTATTGCAGTTTTGTAATATTTATGATTCAAAAAATCATATATGTTTTCATGTTATATTGAATATTAATTACGTATTTTTTACATATATAACATAAATCCTATTTTTAAAGTTGTCATAATTTTAACATAAATTCAATTGTTTTGTTTTTTTATATTTAATGTTTTTTTGACAAATTATACCTCTAAATCATTGAAAGTCTAAATAGTTGGTCGACCAACTATCTCTAATATGACTCACATATCTAAAACTTTATATACCTAAAAATTATGTGATGCAATCAATTATTATGTATAATTTGATAAATAAAAATAAATATTTCTTAAAACCAAATCTATTTCTTGTTTCAATAATTTAATATCTACACGGAGACGAATGTAAAAAAATTCATATCTTTTTTCGGACTCGATTACATTTATCTATAATCTTATATTATTTTAAAATTTTATTTTTATATCAATCATTGAAAATGGCAAAAGAGAATTATAGAGTATGCTCAATCCATTAAAATACTTTTTGTAATTATGTACTATGCAATATTTTATAAATAGTATAAATCAATGTTTATTTATATCAAAATAAAAAAATTGAAAAAAAAAGATATGAGAACAAAAGAAAATGAGGTCTATCTAATAAAATTTTAAAGAAAACTGAAATATCTTTATAAATACAAACTAAAGGGTGATAAAAGGCCGAGTAATGTGCACTTCACATACCCTAAAAAATCGCCATTTGCACTATCATTTCACATTCTCTAGAAACTCACCATTTGCACAATCATATATCATATATACTTGATTGCATGCACAACATTACACAATACTAGGTAACGTGAAAGCTTCTAGTTTGTTCTTTTATTAATTACTAGCGTAAAAGCCCCTGCGAGGCACGGGCACTGAAATAATTTCCCGCCCGAAATCATTTATATATTGAGATAATTTTTTTAATTATAAATTCAAAAAAGGATAAAATTTTAAATTTATCTCGTATTTTATAGTACTTTTTTAATATGGCATGCCAATTTTCAACCTAATATTTTATATTTTGATTAGATTTCATAAGATTTGGATAAAATATTCATACGATAATAATCACATGATTCATTTTTATTGCTAAAATCTTAACATGATTTTCAATAACATGATATGAACTTTATCAAATTGATTGTTTGAATATAAAAATAAATAAATAATTTACCAAAATTGTCCGTATATAACATAGGCGATGTGATTTTAACATTGTCAGAGTATATTTGTAAACAATCGATATATATATATATATTATATACTATGCAATATTTTATAAATAGTATAAACCAATGTTTATTTACTTAAAAAAAAATTAAAAAAAATGATAGAAGAAAGGAAGAAAATATGGTCTATCTAATAAAATTTTAAAGAAAACTCAAAATAAAATATAGTACATTGCGTATGTATGGGCTTGATTAGAGAAGGTCAGTGGTTCAATTCCTATATAACATAATTTCATCTACTCTTTGCATAAATATAAAAGGGGTGACGTTTTTGTGATATTTTAACATGTAGGGGCAAAAACATAAATTCACAGATATTAAAATGGCATCTATTAATAATTTGAATTGGCAAAAGAGAATTGTAGATTATGATAAAAATATTTATTGTAACTATTATATTGTGCAATATTCTAGAAAAAATAGAAATCAATGTCTACTTACTAAAAAATAAAATTAAAAAAAGATGGGAGAATAGGTGGTTTATATAATAAGAGTTTGAAAGTAAACTTAAAATAAAGTGTAGCACAGTTGGTTATTGCATGAGTTTGGGAGGAATATGTTAGTGGTTTGATTCCCAACATTGACATAATTCCACTACTTTTTACATAATTATTGAATGATGGCATTTTTGTAATTTTAGAAAATACAAGGGTAAAATCGTAACTTCACAGCCATTAAAATGACAATCTTTGCCCTTGTGTTGAGATTTAATATATAGTAACTAGCGTAACAGCCCGTGCAAGGCCCGGGCTTGGATAAAAACGTCAATAATTTTTTTACGAGGAGGTCGATTTATTAACGTGAGGTTTGTGTAATCGTAACTTTGATATTGTAAGATGGGAAGTGTGAGTTGTGCAGAGTATTAAGAAATGTTTTTAGCGAATAATGTAACTACTTTGAATGACGAACGTACCTCTGTCAGGTTTTGAGACTTGTTCATATATTAATTAAATAATTTCTCGTTGAATTTGTTCATATATCGAAATAATTTTATAATTAAAAATACATTAGATGATAATATTTGCAATTTATCGTAAATTTGTAATTTTGCTTACCGTTTTCATGAATCAAATACTTGTAAATTTGATTAGATTTCGTAATATTCAACTAATATCTATATGATAAAAGGCACATGATTATTTTTATCGATGTAAGAATGATTAGACAACATTAATGACTTGTGCATATATATAATTTCCAAACAACTATTTTCTGGTTTCATATTTTTTTTCCCTTCATATAGAGTGGGTCCATGTTATAATGACGTAAGTAAATGTTTCAACTCAATCATCATAAATAATTGAAATCCTAAATTTTAAAAATTCATATATAACTCAAATTGAATTATCTTATATATATTTCTCAAAATTCATGTATTTTACTCAGTTATATAATTTTATAAATATATGGTACAAATTAATGAATTCTGAATCAACTACAATCTATACTAAACTATAATAAACAAAATGGAGTATAATTTATCATTTGGTTCACAATTCATATTGGTTATCTTTTTCAATCACAATCGATACTGATAGATCTTTGAAGTCAAATTGATTGGAATATTTAGATGTATTACTAAAAGCTATGCTACATAGAAGTTTAAAGTTCGAATCTCATCAACAACATATTAAAATAAACATTTATTACAAATACGTAAAAATTAACATTTACTCTGAGTGACTGATCCGGCAGAACAATTCAAAAATTAAAAACATAAATAAAGGTAAAATATGTGAACCACTCGTTACTATATTTAATTTTATTATAATAATTTAAATAAAAAAGTAAAATAATACAAAAATAACTCGTGCTTTGCACGTGTTATAAACAAATATATATTGATAAATATATCATTTTTAAGACTATTTGTTTTAAAAAAAAGTAATGTAAATGTGATAACTTTATAAATGTCCATGGATTATTCATCTATTTAAAAGTGAAAAATGAACATGATTTTAACCTGAAGACTTATACGAGGTTATACTGTTTTTTCAATACAAATATTGAATGACATTTTTGTAATAATAAACTCAACCTTTTCATATACAAAAAATAAACTTTACTTGTATTTTATTATGTATTAGCTTCAGTGTTGTAATTCGAAGATGTCCTCAAAGCCCACAAATCCTATTTAGAATTTCATTTATCAAAATGATTTTATGATATTACGCATCCATTTAATATATTATATAAAATTCTATTATTATTAAAGACTTATACTTTTTTTAACATCATTCAATAATTTTTTACATACAATTTGAATTTTTATTGTTAAAACTTATAGTCTAACCGACCATCATTAATAGTTAGACAATTTTATAATGCTTATGATCGAGAAAAATCATATCTTATTTTCATTTATTGCATATTAATCATGTTGATTTTTTATTTAAAACATAGATCCTGTTTTTGAGTTATCGTCTTTTTGGAATAAATTCAATTGTATCTTCTACATTTTCAAATATTTATCTTTTTAGTCGAATTATACATTTAAACGCCTCAAAGTCTAAATATTTGATCAATAAAACATTTCTAATTTAACTCAAATATTTGATATTTTATATACTTAAAAATTATGATATATAGTTCATATTTGATGTAGTTATATATTATGTATGATTTTATAGATAGAATTTATATATTTTTATTTAAATAGTATAATACATTTATATATATATATATATATACAAAGAGAAAAATAAAAATAAAAATATTTTTTTATCCGGAATAATTTGCATTCTTGTGTAACATGTGAAATTATATCATATAAATTTTATTTTCCATACTCATCATTTATCATGACAAAGAGAGTGTAAAGATTTTATTTTTTACATTTATCATTTATAATGAAAGAAAACCTTTTTTGTAATTATATACTCCGTAATATTCTACATTTTAAATCATCACCCCGATTTTTGACTCGAACATCAACCGGGGGATTAAAATGGTGGAAAAGGTGAAACAATTGTCGAAAAAAATGAGTAAATTAGAGATATACCGAAGTTAATAAAGAATGACATGTAATTAACTCCTATATATAATAAGCGTAAGGGAGATCTTATCCAAAACTTTTGTCGGTCACTATACTACCAAAAGTATACTATCCGTTGGATTATAAAACTATAAATATTCAAATCGATGAGGACCGTCAGATATAATATTAAACATTCTATTTGATTAATAATAGGATAGTATTTAAATACTAAAAAGGTGTATTTTGATAATTTAAACCTATTATAAATGGGTTTTCTATATTGAATAGAAATCTTTATGTAAAAATTCGTAATTATCTTTTCTCTTTATTTTATGGATAGTTCCAGTTAGATAATAATTATTAAACCATCATTAAATTAAAGATAATTTTGTAAGCTTCGCGTGGGCTGTAAAATCGTTAAAATCTGTTGTCTAAAACTCAAGATAGAGCCGAAGAGCCCAAACAGTAAAGTTATTATCTAAATTTTAATAAATATTTTTTTATTATTGTAGCACAAATTTAATTTTTTTTTCCTAATTCTTTTAAATTTATAAATTATTTGTTTATTTCAATAAAATATTAAAATCAATTTAAGAAACAATTAAAATCGATATGGTCCGTGTACGATCAGTATACGACCAAATTAATAATTATAGTTAGATCTTAAATAGATCGATGAGAATTGTTAGATCTAATATTAAAAAGTGTATCTAATTAATAATATAATTATATTTAAATACTAAAAATTGTATTTTTATAATTTAAAATTTTTCTATGTAAAAATTCTTAAATATCTTTTCTCTTGAATTTATGTATAGTTCCGGATAGATAATAATTGTTAAACCAAATATCAAGATAACAATTCATATCGATTACAATGATACCCTACGTTTTATAAGAGACTTAGGAGAACTCATGTACATGAATAAATTTAAACACTTTTTTTTCTAAAGGAACATAACAATTCGATTAATCCAAATTATAATTATATTATTTTACATATAATAAACATAAAAGGATAATATCAAAATATTATTAAAATGTTGAGGGTTTCATATTCATAAACGATAATTTTGAATATAATACTTATATTAAAATGTGTATTTGATTAAATGTAGGATTATATTTAAATACTAAGAAGTGTGCTTTGATAATTTAAACCAATTATAAATTGGTTTTCTATATTGAATTGAATTTTTTTTGTAAAATTTCTTAACCATCTTTTCTTTTCAGTTTATTTTATGGGTAGGTCAACTGGTCAAGTTAGATAATAATTATTAAACCATCATTAAATTAAAGATAATTTCGTTAGTTTCGCATGAGTTATAAAATCGTCAAAATTCAATTTCTAAAACTCAGGATAGAACCCAAATATTAAAGTGAGTATCTAAATTTTAATAAATTTTTTTATTATTATTGTAGCACTAATTTATTTATTTTTCCACTAATTCTTTTAAATATATAAATTTTATGTTTCTTTCAATAAAGTATCAAAATTAATTAAGAACAAATACAAATCGATAAAGAATATAATAATATGAGAATAAAATTTTATATAATCATAACATAATTTTTATTCTATTTAATAATTTTTAAGTAATAATGTATTTTAAAATTTTATTTACACCGTAAATAAAACCGAAACATTAAAAGTAAAAGCAGTTAGTAAGATACTTATATCAGTATACTCTTGATATCCTTATTATATTAAATCCTTATATATAATAATCATAATAGGGATTAGATCAAATATTAAAAAAGTTTATTTTATTAATAATAGGATTATATTTAAATATAAATAAGTTTTCTATATTAAATATAATTCTCCATGTAAAAAATTCGTGACTTTCTTTTCTCTTCCATGGACAATTCCACCTAGATAAAAATTGTTAAACCATCTTTTAATTAAAGATAATTTAGTTATCTTCATGTGGGGTGTAAAATCGTCAAAACCTGATTTTTAAAACACAAGATAAGGCCCAAATTAATAAAGTGAATATTTAAATTCTAATAATAATTATTATGTCATCATTATTTTAACACCAATTTAATTACGTTTTTCTAACTATTTTAAATTTAGAAATCTATGTTAAAAAATTAAAATCAATCTAAGAAAAATTCAAATCGACAAAGAATATAATAATACGAGGATAAAATTTTATAAAATTGTGCATATTTTTAATCCTATTTTATTAAGTTTTATATCATAACTAATCAAATATTATTTATTATTAAATAATAAATTATACGTATATGGTGATTTTGTTTTATAAGAACTCATAGAGACCTAATTTCATTGTTAGCAGAACTATATTCATATTAAAAAAACCTTATTTTGAAATTTTAGACTCAGCTACAGAAGAGGCCAAACTTTTTAAACCTATATACATTGTAAATTATTAAATTCGAAACTTTAAAAGTTTGTTAATCAATTAGTATAGTACTTTTCTGAAAAATCGTACTTTACAAAAAATATTATCAAATAACATATGTCTGCAAGAAAAAATGAAAAAATTCTTATTTTTCAAAAAAACCTATAAATTTTAATATGTTGTTGGTAGATTCAAACCTTAGATCATTCTACATGATAATTTTACTGTTATATGTAACGTTTTTCAACAATTTAATTTGAAAGATTCAACGATTATGGATTGAGTGATCAAACCGACCAAACTTAACTTATAAGGAAGCTTCCATTATTTAGTCTTTAATATAATAACATAGATATTTGCCGGAGATACTATAAAAATGAAATTTATACAGAATTTTGATCACGGTGTACTACTTTAAAAGAACTATTACAAAAAAATTATATTTTAATTGATAATTTATTTTCTCAAAAGTTCAAAGTTCCCGCATCTTTAACATATTACAAAAAAGAGTATATTATATTTTAGCAATAAATATTTAAAAAAATTATAAATATTAAGAAAAATTAATGATGTTATCATGGTAGTTTGGTCCTAAATACCGCCAAAACATTCTCAACCGTTAGATCCAATATTTTTAAAAATACATGATCAAGATTATATCATATAAAAAGAAGTTATTATCTAAAAATTATATAAGTTAAAAGATATTATATTAGGATTGGATTTTCTAAAAAGTCAAAACATAAAAATATTTGTAATTAAATAAGGAAAATGATTTAATACCTAAATAATAAAAATCGTTTAATGTTAAATAGATAGGTGAAAACCGTTAGATTTAACATTAAAAATTGTATTTGGTTAATAAAGGGTATTCTATAATCTAAACTACATATAATTAGATTTTCTAAATCGAATAAAATTCTCAACATTAAATTTCGTCACTTTATTCTCTTTTTAGTTTTAGAATAGTTTTTAATTGAAAAAGAACTATTAAACCACAACTAAATTAAAGATTATTTTGTGAATTTCATGTGGACTATAAAATTGGCAAAATCTAATTTTTATAACTCAATATAAACAAATATTAAATTTAGCGTGTAAAATATAATAAATATCAAATTTTTAACTATAATTTTTTTGGCTAAATCTTTTTTAACAATAATTTAATCATGTAAACTAATAACTTTTAAATATTAAAATATTCATAAATAAATATAATTATAAATATTAAAAAACAATCGTGTGTTGCATGGGTAATAAAAATATAATTATAAACAAAATAATTATAAATAAAATTTAAGTAACCGTACATCGCACGGGCTATAAGCTAGTATTAGAAAATATCAACAAATGAAGTGTTCATTTTGAAAAGAAATTTGCTAAGAAATGAATATGACGAACAAAGTGTATAAGCATTAGCATTACATAATTTTGATGCTAATTTTCTTAATTTTAAATTATAGACTTAACAAATAATGAGATACATAACATATACAATCTATACTATATTATTAAAGTCGAAACATTGAAAGTTTTGGTTTTCGGTTTTTGATTTTCGGTCATTTATTCTATTTAACAAATAATAAAATAATATAATAATAGTAACTAACTAATTGCATTTTATAATTAAAACACTTATCCTAACAAAATCTACTCATTTTCCAAAAATATCACGTACAATTACCTTTAAATTAAAACATATTACCTTTTATATTTGTTCTCACTAAAATCTATCTTTTCCAAAAATATCAGTAACCCTTACTTATTTATTTTAAAATATATTTTAGTACTTTTAATTATTTAAAAAATATCATAGGCAGTTACTTTTTTTAATTAAAACATGTTAGCTTTTCTATTTGTCCTTATTATTTACCTTTTATAATTAAACCACTTTTTTCCAACAAAATCTACTCTTTTTCCAAAAATAACACGGGTAATTACCTTTAATCTAAAACATATTACCTTTTCTATTTGTTCTCACTAAAATATTTTTTTCCCAAAAATATCAGGTGCAAACCTTACTTATTTATTTTAAAACCTATTTTAATGATTTCAATTATTTAAAAAAGTTTACCTATTTTAACATGCCAACGTATTTTTTTAACAAATACAATTAATATAATTAAAAATATCATGGGTTGTTAATTTTTTTAATTAAAACATGTTAGCTATTATCTGTCCTTATTATTAATATTATTTTAATGAATAATAAAATAATATTAATAATGCACCATTTATCTTCCTCAGTCCCATTTGTATTCTTTATTTATTATTTTCTATGTTCCAATTAATATTTAAGTTTCACATTTTATAATTTATCATATTGATTTTATTATTTATTTAATATTTTTCGTTCCCACTAATTTTTTTAGTTTGTCATCTTTTAATCTTCATTGATGGCCCGTGCCTTGCACGTGTTATAGGCTAGTAGTTCTTATATTAGATCAAGTTCATTACTATATTTGTTCAAAATAAAAAAAGGAATATAGAATTAGATGAAATAATGTGACTTATCTAATAAAATCTTTAAAGTAAACTCAAAAAACAATGTAGCATAGTGGTTATGCTTTGGATTTCTTAGAAGGAGGTTGGAGGTTCGATTCTCTACGTTAACAAATATTAAAATATTTTTGCATAATAATATAACAGTGGTATTTTTGTTATTTTTCAAAAAAATAGGGGTAAAATTGTAACTTCACAAGTATTAAAGTGGCATTTTTTGCCCTTGTGTTGACATATAATATATAGTAATAGATAGATAAATAGATTTTGCCTATTAATAAAAAGTAGACATATGAAAGCTATTGAAGTATCTTTCAAAATAGGTTAAACTGAAATATGTTTATAAATACAAACTAAAGGGTGATAAAAGGCCGAGTAATGTGCACTTCACATCCCCTAAAAAATCGCCATTTGCACTATCATTTCACATTCTCTGGAAAATCACCATTTGCACTATCATATATCATACTTGATTGCATGCACTTCTCAACTCCCAGTTCCAAATTTTGAGATAATTTACGTCCTCCCTCCCACTTTTTGCCTAAAATTAAAGTTATAAGTACCTTCTGGAAGGGCAAATTGTTAGGCTCAAGACATGTCTGAATACCACTATTAACAAGCCTACACTATGTGACTATGTCACACTACATGACCTAGTGATTTCTATCACTGGGATATAGTATAGGTCTCTAAATGTACTTGTCTTGTTCTCATGAACAATAGCTTTATCATGTATGCTCAGATCTATAATGAGCTTAGTAAAGTTTCTTGCATCTAGATTGTATATAGGCCATTGAATAATTGTCCTGGTAGAAGTTCAGTAATGCTCATGTAGCAGGATAGAAATGAATAAGGCCATGAAGAAATAAGTTGCAGAAATTTGTCTAAGGCATTATATAGCAAAGTCAGAAGAAAGCTATGTCGTGAAGTCACCAATATCTATGTCGTGAAGTGCTACATCGCATAGTCATCAAATGACCTATGTCGCAAAGTCATCAAATGACCTATGTCGCAAAGTCTTCAAAGGCTATATCGCGTAGTCCTCACAAGGGAGATCGCGAAGTCAGGAATGAAATGGAGTTCACGATATCAACACTTAGCCGTTTACAACAAGACAAATCAAGGTACAAAATCAAGAATCAAAAGAGACAAATACTGAAGCATTTGTTCTGGCAAGGTGGTCCAAAGAACAGATGGCAAATCTACAACTAAACTTGGAGAGAAAGATAAGAGACAAGCAGCTAAAGAAACGGGAAAGACTCTGAAAAGCAGGTGGTCCTTCCTGACACAGTTAACTTCTTATGGCAGGACAAGTTGGACTTTTAGCAAGGGGTAACTGTGTAAAAATAGGTGTGTGCACTAGTTTGTATAGGGCTTATATATATCATGCACATCCTATTGTAAGCTGTAAGAGAGATACACATAGTTTTTATCTTAAGCTCTTTTCTCTGTAAGCAAGCAAGTTCAAACTGTTCTTGTTTAGAAGCCAGAAATTCGATTGTGAATTTCCTGGAAAGCTGTAGTATTTAATTTGCTTATACAAAGTAGATTAAAGTGATTGTGTGTGTTGTTTACTTTCCGCATATTGCATAGCATAATCATTTACAGTTTATATTTAGTTTCAAGAAAACCAAAATCCATCAAACTATCCATTCACCCCCCCCCCCTTCTGTCTAGTTTCTAGGTGATATTCATTGCTAACAAGTGGTATCAGAGCGGGCTGTTAACATACAAACAGAAAAAGATCAAGAATGAGTTCACAAAAACTAAGCAGTATCAAGATTCCTCCCTTCAACAAGGAGCACTACAGCTTATGGAAGAAGAAGATGTTGTTGTTCATCAAAGCTTCTAATCCCATGTTTTTAGACATTCTAAAACATGGTCCCTTTGTTCCAATGATTGAGATTGGTGAGACAACAGTAGGCACTGAGATAATACCAGCAAAACATGTTCCCAAAGACCCCACAAAGTACACTGATTCTGAAAAGGAGAAAATAGCACTGGATGGACATCTTCAACTTATAATCTGTGAATCTATGGATTTCAACATGTATGGCACTGTTGCTCACTGTACTAGTGCCAAGAAAATGTGGGATCTTATAGAAGTGCTCTGTGAAGGAACTACTGAAGTAAGAAAGAACAAGAAGCAGATTCTTGTTTCACAATATGAAGCCTTCATGGCTCAGCCGAAAGAGGGAATCACAGAAGTGTTTGAGAGGTTCAACCAGCTGGTAAATGAGCTCAAACTCTACGACAAACACTATGAGACAGAAGAGCTTAACATGAAGTTTTTACTAACTCTTCCAGACCATTTAGAACCAAGAATCTCTTCCCTCAAAGAAAGAGATCTAACTAAGATTGGTTTTGATGTGTTGTATGGTGTTTTGAAAACCTATGAGCTGGAGTTGTTTCAAAAGAGATCCATTCAAGCTAAACAAGGGTTAATGGCAAATACTTCCTGTGCCCTTATTGTTGACAACCTAAGTCAAAGAATGGACTCTCTTAAAATCAGTCAGGTCAAGATTGAGGAACTGGAAGTTGAAGACACTGGTGATGAGGCCCAAGTTGTCTATGATTTGCCTGAGGATGATGAGTTTTACAGCATGTAAGAACTGGACAAAATGGAAAACAAATCTTTTTCTTATATGGCTAGGAGGTATCCTAACATAAGGTTTAAAAGAAAGCAGCCATTCAGGTCCAAGTTCAATACTGGAAACACTGGTGGATCTAGTGGCTCAAACACCTTCAATAAAGGAAAAGGGATTGCTGGTGCTGCTAAAGGTGGATACAAGACAGGAAGTGTGGATAGGACCAAAATAAGGTGCTATAACTGCAATGAACTTGGGCATTTTGTCACTGAGTGCAAAAAGCCTAAACAAGTCAAGAAGGACAAAGCATACTTAGAGCTTGAAGCTAAGTATGAGGCTCTACTCAAGAAACAACAGGGCAAAGCTTTTATTGCTGAGGGAAAATGCTGGGATGACTCTGATGAAGAAGAAGAACAAGAGTACTCAAACTATGCCTTGATGGCATTTTCTGATGATGGTGATTCAAGTCAGGTACCTATTCTTACTTCTCTTGATATGACTCCCCTTCAATATAAGCAAACTGTTGAAGATATGAGCACTGAGATGTTTAATATTCATACTAGCATGTTAGTAGCTAATGAAGAAATTGATAGACTAACTGCTAAGAATCTTGAGCTTACAGAAAAGAATGAGAAACTTGAGTTAATGGTTGTGAACCTGGATGGTTTGAAAAAGGAGGTTGAGTATCTTAAAAACAAAGTGATTTGTGCTGAACAGATTGAGAAAGCCCTTAGGGAACAAATTGCTGAAACTGAACTGAAACTAAGAAGCTTTAAAAACTCCTCTGAACTTATTCAAACCTATCACAAGGAACACACTGAAGACTGCAAGGTTGGAGTTGGTTTTGACTATGAAAATGACAAGGGAAGGAAGAAGGTCAAGGGCAAAGGAAAGGAAACTTTTACAAACAAAAATGCCCCAACCATACTGTCAAGTGTTGAACAGCCCATCTTCAGAAAGAGTGCTGTTGAGTTTGATGAGGAACTACTGATCATCAAGCAACAACTACTTTAAGAAGATGAGGCTGTTAAAAACACTTCTTCCTTTCCTGAACTTGTCAATCAGAAAGAGACCAAAGACAATCTTGTCAAGAGTCCTAAAGCAAAGAAAGAAGTTGTTAAGAAAAAGAAACAAAACAGAAATGGTAAAGTTGGTGTTAACAAGGGAAACAACTATTCTTATGTGCCAAATGCTCCCAGGAAACAATGTCAAAAATGCCTATCTGTTAATCATTTGACTCATAAGTGTAGTAAGCCTGAAATTGTTGAAGTTGACAACCTGAGTAACCATTCTGCCAGCATAAATTCTAGTCATGATTCTTTCTGTGGTAAGCCAAACTGCATGACATGCTCTGTGACTGTGATTGCTAACTGTTTATCTCTTAAACATAAACTTGACTCTGCACAATCTGGTGAATCACACACACATATGCATTCTCACAGGACAGGGTCCCCAATCAAGGTTGAGAGGGTGAAAACTTCATGTGAGCCTAAGAGTGTAAACTCCAAAGCCACAGAAAAAGTGAAGTCTCCTACTATGAGAAATGCAATTTATGACAGAAGAATTGTTAATCAAAATGTTTCTAAATCAACTGGACCCTACCAAGTGTGGGTACCAAAAACAACTTAGTCATTTTGTGAATGCAGGGCAACAGGAATAAAAGAGTCATATGGATCTTCGACAGTGGATGCTCAAGTCACATGACTGGTGATATAGCCCTGCTATCACATTTTGAGGAAAAGGCTGGCCCATCAGTAACCTTTGGAAATGACAACATTGGTTATACAATGGGATATGGCAGTGTTAAATCTGGAAATGTCATTATTGAAGATGTAGCATTTGTTGAAGGACTGAAGCATAATCTCTTGAGTATTGGACAATTTACCAACAGAGGTTTCAAAGTGGAATTTGATGAAGACCTTTGTTCAATCTCAAAAAGGGAGAGTGGTGAAGTTGTTCTAACTGGAGTGAAGAAAGGAAGCTTGTTTGTAGCTAATCTCAAGGCTGCAGATAAGGGAGAAATTTGTTGTTTCTACACTAAAGCCACAAATGAGGAATTCTGGCTATGGCACAGAAAGCTGTCTCACTTGAATGTTCAGGCAATGAACTCTCTAACCAAGAGAGAACTTATCAGGGATTTGCCTGCCTTGGAGTTTGTACAAGATGGAGCATGTGAAGCTTGTCAGAAAGGAAAGATTAAAAGATCTAGTCACAAGAACAAGTTGCTCAATACAAACTCAAAACCTCTGCAGCTAATTCACATGGACTTATTTGGCCCTGTGAATGTAATGTCTCTTTCCAAAAAGAAATATGCTCTAGTGATGGTTGATGACTATTCAAGATATACTTGGGTGGAATTCCTATTCTCCAAGGATGAAGCTCCCCAAGTCATAATAGAGCATATCAAGAGAGTTGATAGAGAAGCTCAAAGCACTGGTTCCTCTGTAGTTGCTTTGAGAAGTGATAATGGAACTGAGTTTAGAAATTCCACATTGTATGAGTTTTGTAAAGATAAAGGAATTTCCCAACAATTTTCAGCTCCTAGGACTCCTCAACAAAATGGAGTAGTTGAGAGAAAGAATAGAACTCTCATTGAAGCTGCAAGGACAATACTGTTGGATGCAAAGCTACCTACTAGCTTTTGGGCTGATGCTGTTAACACAGCATGCTATGTGCAGAATAGAACATTGATAAATAAGAAGTCTGGCAAAACTCCTTACTCATTAATGACTGGAAAAAGAGCATCCTTCAAGCATCTGCATGTGTTTGGCAGCAAGTGTTTTGTGATGAAAGATACCTCAGAACATATTGGAAAATTTGATGCTAAGGCATTTGAAGGTATCTTCATTGGATACTCTCTGGAAAGGACAGCATACAGAGTGTTTGTACCTGAGCAACACAAAGTTATGGAAAGCATGGATGTTACTTTTGATGACAAGAAGACTCCTGGACTTGAAACAAGTGAACAAGACAGTGTGCCATTAAGATTTGAGAACCAAGGATATTTAGAGGATTCTGATAATGAGGATGAACCCCCTGCTCAAACTGTCCCAGTAAATGAAGATCTTGAAGTTGATAATCCTCCTCAAACACCTGTGCAAGGATTCACAAACACAGGGGGAGAAGAAGATAATGCAACCTTCAATCAGAATGATCCTGATACTAGTCAAGAAAATGAACAGGGTCACACAAGGAAATGGGACAGAGCCCACACTAGGGATCAAATCATTGGAGATCCTAGTGAGGGAGTTAGAACAAGAAGGGCAACATTAAATACATGTCTGTATAGCTGCTTTCTGTCACAAGAGGAACCTAAATTAATTGAAGAAGCTTTGAAGAATTCTGATTGGATTGTTGCCATGCAAGAAGAGTTGAATCAATTTGAGAAAAACAAAGTATGGGAACTAGTGCCACCTCCAAAAGGAAAGAATGTTATTGACACCAAATGGGTGTTCAGGAACAAAATGGATGAAGAAGGAGTGGTAATTAGAAACAAAGCAAGGCTGGTTGCCAAAGGATACAGTCAGCAAGAAGGCATTGATTATGATGAGACATTTGCACCTGTAGCAAGACTGGAAGCCATCAGAATCTTCCTGGCTTTTGCAGCTCACTCAAATTTCAAGGTGTATCAAATGGATGTGAAAAGTGCATTTCTCAATGGTGATCTTGCTGAAGAAGTGTATGTATCTCAACCACCTGGCTTTGGAAATGAAAACTTTCCAGACTTTGTGTACAGACTGCTTAAGGCACTCTTGGACTCAAACAGGCACCAAGAGCCTGGTATGAGACTCTATCTCAATTCCTTCTTGAGCATCAATTTACCAGGGGTACAATTGACAAAACCCTATTCTTCAAGAAGCATGGAAATGATATCATTCTTGTTCAAATCTATGTGGATGATATCATCTTTGGCTCTTCAAACGAAAAACTCTGTGAAAGGTTCTCTAAGTTGATGCAAAGCAAATATGAGATGAGTATGATGGGAGAATTAACCTACTTTCTGGGCTTGCAAGTACATCAAAGGGAGGATGGCATCTTCATGAACCAATCAAAGTATGTCAAAGATTTTTTGAAGAAATATGGTTTAGAAGACTCATCCCCTGCAAAAACTCCCATGTCCACTGCAATCAAGCTTGATGAAGACAAGAAAGGCAAAAGAGTAGACATCAAGGTTTACAGAGGCATGGTTGGATCACTACTCTATCTCACTGCTAGCAGGCCTGATATCATGTTTGCCACATGCCTTTGTGCAAGGTTCCAGTCTGATCCCAAGGAATCTCACATGATGGCTATCAAAAGGATTTTCAAATATCTGAAAGGGACTCCTAATCTTGGGCTATGGTATCCAAAGGGCACTGGGTTCAATCTGGTTGGCTACACAGATTCTGATTATGCTGGATGCAGAATTGACAGGAAGAGCACATCTGGAAGCTGTCAGTTCTTAGGTCAAAGGTTAGTGTCCTGGTTTAGTAAGAAACAACAGTCCACAGCAACATCCACAGCTGAGGCTGAATATATTGCTGCTGGAAGTTGCTGTGCTCAATTGCTTTGGATTAGAAATCAACTCATGGATTATGGACTAGTGTTAGAACACATTCCTCTATTGTGTGATAATACTAGTGCAATATCCATAGTTGCCAATCCTGTTAATCATTCTAATACAAAGCACATTGAGATCAGGTACCATTTCATTAGGGAACATGCTGCAAATGGTACCATAGAAGTCTCTTATGTTCCAACTAAGAAACAATTAGCTGACATATTTACTAAGCCTCTGAATGAAGCTGTCTTCAACAGACTTGTGAGTGAAATTGGAATGCTCAATCCTTCATTTAGTTGTTCTAAGTAAGTATGCTAGTTAATAGTTGTAGCAGTAAATTTTCACTTATTTAAATGCTCTATTCATATGGAGTGAAAATTAGCTGAGATATGATCTATAAATATTTCAGTATTTTACTGCATATTTTTCAAATCATATTTGGTTGAGGAGTTGTGAGCTTTTGAGACATCTCGATATAGATGATTTTGAGAGTTCACGACATAATACAAATCAAACAGACTTATATCCCAAACTGTTAAAATTGTGAGACTTTGCGATATAGTTCATTTCTTGAGTTTGCGACATAGTTCATTTTAATGACTTTGCGACTTAGAATAACTATATCGACAAGTCTCCATATTTGACAGAATTTTGATTTAAATTTACTTTATTTCAATTTTTGATTTAAGTCTGACAAAATCTTACTGACAAAAAGAGAGTTTTAGACAAGGTATTTTCACTATATCGCAAAGTCATCCAAATTCTGATATCTTTAAGACTTTGCGACATAGTTTAATTCAGGACTCTGCGATATACTTTGCAAGGACTTTGCGGTACAGGCCATTTTAAGACTTCGCGACATATATTTAGTCTGTACATATTCATAACTCCATATCGCAGTGTCTCTATCATATAAATACTTTTTGTCGACCGTTCACAACTTTTCATCTTGTCATTTGCTCTCAATTTCTAAAACCTAAACTCTTCTCTCTCTTCTTCAATCTCAATCTCAATTTCAATGGCACCCAAATCTCAAACAGCTTCCTCTTCAAGCCCTTTAACCATTCCCAAAGAAACAAATCTTCTCACCATTCCCTCTGAGGCTGAGGCTAACCCGAGGTACAAGTGTTTTGTACGGTTCTTGAACACTTCCTACCTACACCAAGCCCTAACCCTGAACCCTACCTTGTATGTCGATGTGTTGGAAGGATTCTGGAGAACGGCGTTGGTATCAACAATGGCTAGGGAAGATGGAACCTCATTCCAGGAGGTTAGTTGTTCAATTGGAGGCAAACACTTCCAGTTTGGTGAAAGTGAAATCAATGAAGCTTTGGGGTTCAAGGTGGAGGGTCATGACCAAGAAGCTACAGATGCTCAAATCGTAGATTTCATGACCTTCATTATGTATGCTGATGAGATAGATACTGGAAAGCTAAATAAGAAGTTTGTGAGAAGGGAGTGGTCATTTTTGTTTAACGCACTCCAGAAGGTGTTTCTCTGCAGGAAGACAGGATGTGACCATATCAGTCACATTGATGTGAAGCTAGCCTACTCCCTGGCCAACAACCAGGAGATCAATGTGGGAGCCATAATTCTCAAGGAATTGGCTCAGAGGCTAGGCAGGACCGTTCGTGGTAGAGGTAATGACATCTTTTACCCTCGTTTCCTTCAAGTTATTTTAAATTTTCTTGATGCAAATATCCATGAATTGGAGGGTATAGATAAAACTAAAATGGCTTATTCCAAGTCCATGTCCAAAGTACTATTTGGCTCATTGGACACAAGGAATCAAGTGGATGTGATTCTAAGTGTGACCAAGCATATGCAGGACACATTTGAGTCTTATCCACTTGATAAGCCCATATACCATGCACTTTCCTGGACAGGGGAGGCTGAGACTGGAGGAGCTACACAGTCTAACCCCAGCCTTCCCATCCCATCCAGCAACCCCACTGCAAACACATCTGTAGAAATTAGGGAGCCAAGTGCATCAGTCTCCCAAAAGACTGATGTTACTAAAAAGAAGACTAAGAAGAGACCCCTAAAAGTGATTCAAGAAACTGTAGAGATAGAAAGTGAGAATCCTGAGTCACCTCTCACCAGACATAGTAAGAAATCCAAATCCAAACCTACCACTGGATCCTCCCAACAGGATTCAGATGTGGAAAAAGGGGTACACCTATTACTGTCAATGGCCTCCCAACAGGTTATTGGCATTGAAAAGAGTAGTCTCCCCACTACAACCTGTACTGAGTCTGCACAGGATCAAGAACTCACTCTTGATCCTAGGAGAAATAAGGATGCTGACACATTGAGTGGAGAGCACATCACACTTGAAACTCCTCCTATTTCTCAGGGGGAGTTGACAAAATCTAATCTACACCACACTTCTCTTCCAGATTCTACATCTAACATTTCTTCTCAACAGATCAGTCATTCACATGATTTTTCTGCAATTGATCAATCACAATCCAACACTGTGATTGAGCCAACCTCAAGTGACATGGTGCATGACACTATGCTCACCACCCAGGAACCACATCTAGTTGGTCAGGGAATGCATGCTGGGGCATATCCTAATGACACCAACACAAACATGGAGGATTCACCAGTTTTCACTGGAGACTCTATGCCAAATTCTCCCATCCTTAGGGATGTGGAACTGTCTTCACAGACAAATAGGGCTGATGTTGTAACACATCCCATTTCAATGGAGACAGCATCAGACTCTACAGTCATTCCAAGACTGGAGGAAACTCACTCAACCATTCCTCATGAAGTGCCAAGCACTAGCTCTCACTTGGCTCAGGCCACAATAACTGAATGGCTGAAACCTGTGCAACATGACAGGGCTTCAGGATCATCCTCTGTGCCACCACAATTGACGGAAGAAGAATTAAAAGATCTTCATGTGGCACAGATTGATGAGATCTCTAGGATTGCTCAACATCTCCTCACTGCAAATCTCCCAAATTCTGACTATGAGGCTATTCTTCTCACTCACAAGGAGGATGTTGAAGCACAACCGGATAAAATTGTGGATGAAGCCCAGCAAGCTGGAAATGTGGATGCTTGGCTGGATGGCAAAAGGACAGTAAAGCTCAAGGAGGCTCTAGCTTTTCTCAGGGAGGACTATCTTACAGCCTTGGGGTCAAATGCCAAAGGTCTCTCTCCTGCTGAAATCTATGATGCAGTTAATGATGTCTACAAGAGCCAACTTAAAGCTATGCATTTTCTTGGGAAGGGTCTTCAGTCAGAAATCTCCACCATTCAGGAGGAAACAACTCATTCTAATGCTCAACTAAAGAATTGCTTTCTTTCAGGCTTTCCCAAGGTAGATGGCATTCTTAAGGAAGTCCAGACAACTGCCTCCAATGTCACCAAGATGGACTGCACCCTAGCTATGGTTTCAGATAATATGAAGAAGCTCTCTACCAAGCTAGACAATCAGGTGCAGGCCAACATCAACTCAAACTCCATGCTTACAGTACTCTAGAAGAATCAGTATGGGAACAAGCTTGTTGATGAGGTTCCTATTTCTGATATCTCCAAGTTTGAATTCTCCAAACTCAAGGATCAATCCCTTAACTCCTTCAAATCTCAACAACTTTTCTCAAAAGTGGACAGCTTGGAAAGAGAGGTAGCTGATCTGAAAGCAGAAAACAAAGGACTATCTCACTCCTTGGAGCAGCTTAATGCAAAGATGGATGATCAAACCAACTCCACTTCTAATATTTTGTTGGTGCAACAACAAATGATGACCTCAATGATGAGACATATGAACCTGCCTATCCCTGGGGAAGCTCAAGACATCTTGTCTGATTCCAAGCCTAAGGGGGAGAAAGAAAAGGAGGTCATTCTGAAAAAGAAAGGGGGAGTACCTGCCAAGCAACAGAAGCTTAAGGGCAAAATTTCTGAAGAAACAATAAAGCCAATAATCCTCCCCCCTGTAGAGGTCATAAATGCACAAGGCCAGAAGAGCACAGTCACATCTACCTTCCATCCTTCTACAATGCCAAAGGACATTTCAGCTCCTCAACCTACTTCAAATTCCAAACCTATCAAAGCCACAATAATCACCCAGGCCAAGCTACAGGAAATTGCAAATTCAAACATCTATCATGATGAGGCCTTCCTGGAGCTTCTAAAAGCCATCTACAGCAATGCAAAAGGGGATGCAAGAGTCTACAGAGAGAAGATCAAGGAAAGCATCAAGTACTTCACTGTGGGAGTAAGGAAAATCAATGATGTCCATCTAAGAGAAGTTATCATGGTGTGCAAGGACAATTGCATGTGGCATCTAGCATTTCAAACTCTAGAGAAACTGAGATTTACTGAGCTGTCAATAATCCTGGACTTAATAGAAAAAGATGGGACCAACAACAGGAGACTGTTTGATGACTTGAAGATAGATCAACATCTAAGACTGCCTGAGGTTATCTCAAAGCCAAGGACAATAATCTTCCAAAGTCTATCTCAAGACAGCAGCATTGAACAGTTGGTGATTCCTTCAGATTTGACAAGAAAGAATAATGCAAAGATCAACCAGGTGGTGCAAATGCTAAGGGCCAAGAGGGGAGTCAGGACAGCTGACACTACTAGAAAACCGTCAATAGACATCGCCCATATAACATCGTTTGTTGGGGCCACCGATGTAAAAGATCCTAATTAACATCAGTTTCTAAATTACTGATGTCTTTGTATTGTTATAACATCAGATTATATCTGAACCGATGTAATAACCTTGTCTTTAAAAAAATTTAAGAACGGCTAATACTTCCCCCCTTATACTAAATGTTTTCCCTCTACAATTTCCCCCTCTTTGCCAATTTTTCTTCCCCCCATTTTTTTTGAGCTATAGTACCCCTTTCCTCTAAATCATACAAAAGTAAAAATTTAATTGAAACAAAAACTAATTAAACTGAAAAAACACTCCCTCTCTCTCGACCTCACCTCTCTCTCTCGAACTGAAGAACCCCTTTCTCTTCTGTTTGTCTCTCTCCAGTCTCTCACTCCTCTTTCTTCCGCCTCTCTCAATCATTTTCCATTCTCCTCACAATCTCATGTCTCCGATCTCCTAACAATCACTTATCCTCTCATCTCTCTCATTTTCTAGTGTTTTAAAAACTCAACTCAATTCTATTTCTCCCCCAAATTACTATACAAACCTAGGGCTTCAATTAATCATCTAAAATCCCCTAAATGGCTTCCACGGCACCTCAAATCCATCTCATTCAACCCAATTTCGCCCCCAACCCGACCCGAACCCACAAGTGTTAGAAAATGTAAATCCACTAGGAGTCAATCTGAGCACAAAATGCACAAACCAGCACTCATCTCCGAGTACACCAAAGCTCTCAAGTTTTCCTAGGAAAAACCCCTATAGTATATCATAAACTGGATAATTAACGCTCTATAATGGATGTACTTATTTTGTCCTTTTTTTGCAGGAGGGGGAGGTTGAAGCTGTTTCTACCGTTCATTCGTATGAAGATGGCATACCAGCTGGGTCGCACAAGACCAAACTAACTGCCCTTAATGTACATACAAACTGTTACTATAATTTATTGGTTTTATGTCAAATTAACTAATTTCTGTGGTGTGCCTACTTAATTTGACCTGATGAATCACACATAAAGATGTTTGCTTTTGGAGACAATATGAACTTTTTATTAACTAAAATCGATTATATATTTGACTAACAGGACTCAAAACTGCCCATTTTTCTATATGCTGAACCATTTTGATGGAATCAGGAAAGCTTAATTATCTGCTATTCTGCTACTCTTATTCTCCCTCTGTTTATCAGTCTTTTTCATTGTCATATCCTGTTTCATTAGTATCAAATTATTGATTATTATATGTTTAACGTGCTGTCCATGAGACGACCATCCGTGTATATCTGGTTAATCTTAGTAATTTATTATTTGTTATCTTTTCATAGTAAATGATACTATATAGTGTAATATTTACATATATCATTCTATTAAAATATATGTTTGACTTTAGCATACACGTGATTCATGATAATTTTTTGAAATAGGTTGCCCCTATGGGTCTGTTCTACCCAACACTTTTAGTTCCGGATGTATATCCTTCGCCACCATGGTCTTGGTAATGATAATCTTCAGTTATATCTATTGTTGCTATCCTTAATGAATAGCCTTTTATATACTAATGATTTTACTTTAGGTTTGGGGATCATGAGGATATGCTGGAAGACACATGGCATATGGAGTTTCCCAGAAGAGCAGACATGTCAGATGGATTTTACCCTGGCGTAAGTGGTGGAATGCCTATGTGGGATAGCTTCCCCATATTTCAAAACAAATCCAAGAAAGAATACAAAATTGGTCTGGCAGATGCTATCTCCAAGAGCATTCTTTCAGCTGGTATTTGAAACATCTGATATTTTCAATAGTGTTCCAAAGTAATTTTTTGATTTAATGAATCTATATGACTTACAAGTGCAGGGCGCATAGACCTTCAGAGAAGATTGTTCTGTGGCATGCAACTGGTGAGTTTTAGCTGCATGCAAGTATGTAAATATAAATTTAGTAGCTAAAGGAAATTACCCTTTTTTGGTGCTTTTAGATTGGTGGAGTGGCTTTGACAAGTGGCCTTGTTTCTGCTGTAGAAGAGATGTGTGTTTTAACTCCCATTTCTTTGAATTATAAATTTATGAATGCACTTGTATGAAATTTTATTATAGAAATTGATGCAAAATGCAGTAGATAGTAGTGACATGTCAAGAATACCCTGTTATCAGGTTCTGCTGTCTTGTTGTGTTTGTTAATGTTTCTTGGCCTCTGGTTCTAACTCCGCTTCTTCAAATTCTGAGACTGAAAGGGATCAGAATCATGATTTTAGTAAACTATTTTAGTTGATCAACTTACATTAAAAAAAAAATCCAGAAACATTAGGCAAAGGTTACTAAGTAATTTTGGTTGGTAGTAAGATCAGGATTATTATTTTGGTAGTAAATAATAATGTTTTCAAGTGTAGTTAGGGCGAAGGATCTCAAGGCTGGATTTGGTGATCCAGAAGAGGTGGCAATCAAAATAATACGCAACAATGACATAATGTGGGTAATATTATTTTTTTATATGTTTCTTTACTATTTTTCTATTGTTAAATGGTTTACTTATATTTGTTTTTATGAGAATCAATTTCCTGCTGTGCTTGCATTTAGATGGAAGTTTGTCAAGGAGCAGGGGCAGTGGAAGATTGGGTCGAAATTTTGCATCACGGACAAATTTCTAACACTGGATAATAATTCTAATGAAAAGAATAACTTGAAGAAAAAGATGCTCAAGCTAATTGATATTTACTATGATGCTTTAGATGCTCCTAAATCTGGGAAAGAGGTTACTATTGCTACTATTACTTTTCTGTTCATAACTTCTATGAGGATATAGATGCAAGCCTTTTATACTATGAGTCTATTGATTTTAAATTTTCCTTTTCCTGAGAGTCCTTATTTGTCTGGCCAACTGAAGTGAATTCTTTTTTTTACATTATTGTAATTTTACTCTTATGTAGGATGACATTGATGAGATAACTTGGCAAACTTACAAGGGACAACTGACTGAGAAGTGGCTTGACACAGGGCCAACAGACTCAGATTGCTGGTAATGAATAGAGGATATTGCAGGTACCATATTACAATTAGGACGTTTAGTTTGTGACTACGTGCATGATCATGCTTTCTTCCACCTATCACTAGAGTTATGATATTTTTCTCTTTTCTTATATAATGGAAGAGCTTCAAAATTTACAAGAATTAAATGAAAGTATAAAGGAGTAAATTTGATAGTACTAAATTGCACTACTAATGCCATAATGTATAGTAAATTGCTGGCTAGCTTTTTTTTTACATATGAAAATGATAGAGCTCAATTATTGCAAATCATAGTAAAGATGATGATATCATGAGTTGTATGAAAACTTATTATTGATATAGTAATACTTAGTGCTACCTTCTGTGAACTTAGGAGCTTGCCGACATAAGAAAATTGAGGCCTATTTGTTGAAGTGAAAGAGGAATATATACAAGGACTGACTTGTAGAGTTCTGTTGCTGTAAAGCGCTGATGAAGATGGGTTTGCTGCATCTACATCATGTCACCATTGTGTTCCTCTACGGCTCTACCTGTAATTTGTTCCTTTATTGTCCACTAGTATTGTTTTAAGATGGATGTGGTAAGAATTTGTGGATGATTTATGGAATGTGGAAAGTGGATGATTTTTGTAAATGATAGGTTATGGTAGATGGTATGTAAAGAGTTGGAATTGCATTGTCGGATGAAATTATGGCTAGGTGCCTTTATTTTTGTTGGATGGTTTTTGTTGAATTTGGTATAGTTTGTTGAATTGGTTCAATGGTTTTTATCATAGTTTGTTCTTATTTTTTTGGCATGGATTTGGTATTTTATGGTACTAAAATGGTATTCCATTATACATCAGTTGCATGGAATAAAATAAACAAACTGATGTAATTTAAACACAGTAACATCGCTTTTTCTTTGTAACAAAATCTGCAACTGATGTCTTTGTTGTCTTAGACATCAGTTATTGATTGTATTAGCTATCTTAGACATCAGTTATAAACTGTATTCTTTATTATATTAGACATCAGTTACTGACTGTAGTCGTCGTTATCTTAGACATCAGTTACTTACTGATGCCATTTATATGTATATACATCAGTTGGTTGCCAAAAAACGATGTCAAAAGGTACTTAAGACATCGGTGTAAAACCGATGTTAAAGACTTGGACCTTTCTCTACACCCACCAAGACATCGGTTGAAAAATTGGCAGACATCGGTTTTTAGCTGATGTCTATTGACTGTTTTCTAGTAGTGTGAGGAACTAGAGATGATTCACACTCTATAATATTTTCTGATTCATGGAGTCATTCCTGAATCTGTCAAAGAAAAGAGCAAGAAGAAGGATGGGGATGATGATGATGAGGAGAAAACCTATGAAAGGAGATCTCAGTCAAGGAGAAATAAGGATGGACCTAGTGAGAGCAGCAGGAGAAAATATTCAAAGAAATCAAAAGATGCTGGTGATGTCAAGAGGGATTCAAAAGGAGGAAAGGAAACAGTCAAGAGAACAAGGAGTGGAATTCAACAAGTCAAGGACATTGCTAGCAGTACTTTAACCACAACACAAGACTCTAAGTCTAGGGTGGGTATTGTTAGTAATGATCCTCCAAAATCATTATCTAAGACTTCTGAACCTGAATTGCCACAGAAGAAAGAAGGAGCCATAAAAGGAACATCAAAAAGACACTTCCACAAAGTCATAGCTGGTGGAGTGTTACAGTGGATGAAGGGAAAAGGAATGAAGCTACTTCCAAGTGATGTGGCACTGAAGACTAATTCTCCCTGCTCCACAAAGCTACCTCAAGTGAAGCACATGAAGATCAAGGGGGCAGCTAAGAGGACAAGGATAACAAAGAAGAATGGGATAATCACTAATGTTGTAGGGATCAAAGTGCTTCCTCTTGATGAAGACTATGATGAAGATGCCCTAGCATTCTTGAGAGCTCAAAGAATCTTTGAAGTCAAGGTGAAGATAGATCATCTAGAGATCAAGTACACTGATGGAAGAGAAAGGATTATGAAGCAAGGGGGCTGGCAATATTTCTATAAGTATGAGCTTGAGAGGATAAATGCCTTACTGAATTTTGAAGAAAAAGAAGAAAGGACTTGGAAGATAGATATTGCCAGGTACTTGAAAATGCATGCTGATTATGAAGAAAACATGAGGAAAGAGAATGAAGAGAAAAACATACATAGAGAGAAAGAAATGGCTGAGATGGAGGAGAGGGCTAAAGAGCTAAGGCAGAAAGGGCTGTGCAGGGTCAAACAAAATCCTTACATTGTGGAGTACAAAAACTCACATGGAGGCCAAAGCAAAATAAGGATGGAGTTTCTGGACTCCTATGTAGAAAGTGCACTCAAGGCTGCAATTGATGACTTGGAAGGCTCACCTCTCATTGAAGAACTGATTGCAAGAGAAGAACTTCAAGAAGCCATCATAGACATGAAAAGAAGAGAAGAGATAAGGAAAAAGAAGATTTATGATGATTTTCAAGAGAAGCAATTGGAAGCTGAAGCTGCTGAGCAACAAAGATAGTCTGTAAGCTCTCAAATTTTTCTATGTAATCAAATTCCTAATCTCAATGTTCATAAATTGTCTTCTCTGTTACTTAATTTCCTTCTATGTAAGTTAGGCTTGTTATCAGACATGAAATTGTGCCTAAGGATCTTACTCACAATTTGGGGGAGATTGTTAGGCTCAAGACATGTCTGAATACCACTATTAACAAGCCTACACTATGTGACTATGTCACACTACATGACCTAGTGATTTCTATCACTGGGATATAGTATAGGTCTCTAAATGTACTTGTCTTGTTCTCATGAACAATAGCTTTATCATGTATGCTCAGATCTATAATGAGCTTAGTAAAGTTTCTTGCATCTAGATTGTATATAGGCCATTGAATAATTGTCCTGGTAGAAGTTCAGTAATGCTCATGCAGCAGGATAGAAATGAATAAGGCCATGAAGAAATAAGTTGCAAAAATTTGTCTAAGGCATTATATAGCAAAGTCAGAAGAAAGCTATGTCGTGAAGTCACCAATATCTATGTCGTGAAGTGCTACATCGCATAGTCCATTTTGGTCTATGTCGAGAAGTCCTCAAGACACATGTCGTGAAGTGTTGAAGTCAGCAAAGTCAAAGAAGCCTAGATCGTGAAGTCCTCAGAAGCCTTATGTCGCATAGTCATCAAAATGACCTATGTCGCATAGTCATCAAATGACCTATGTCTCATAGTCATCAAATGACCTATGTCGCATAGTCATCAAATGACCTATGTCGCATAGTCGTCAAATGACTGATGTCGCATAGTCGTCAAATGACCTATGTCGCATAGTCATCAAATGACCTATGTCGCAAAGTCTTCAAAGGCTATATCGCGTAGTCCTCACAAGGGAGATCGCGAAGTCAGGAATGAAGTGGAGTTCACGATATCAACACTTAGCCGTTTACAACAAGACAAATCAAGGTACAGAATCAAGAATCAAAAGAGACAAATACTGAAGCATTTGTTCTAGCAAGGTGGTCCAAAGAACAGATGGCAAATCTACAGCTAAACTTGGAGAGAAAGATAAGAGACAAGCAGCTAAAGAAACGGGAAAGACTCTGAAAAGCAGGTGGTCCTTCCTGACACAGTTAACTTCTTATGGCAGGACAAGTTGGACTTTTAGCAAGGGGTAACTGTGTAAAAATAGGTGTGTGCACTAGTTTGTATAGGGCTTATATATATCATGCACATCCTATTGTAAGCTGTAAGAGAGATACACATAGTTTTTATCTTAAGCTCTTTTCTCTGTAAGCAAGCAAGTTCAAACTGTTCTTGTTTAGAAGCCAGAAATTCGATTGTGAATTTCCTGGAAAGCTGTAGTATTTAATTTTCTTATACAAAGTAGATTAAAGTGATTGTGTGTGTTGTTTACTTTCCGCATATTGCATAGCATAATCATTTACAGTTTATATTTAGTTTCAAGAAAACCAAAATCCATCAAACTATCCATTCACCCCACCCCCCTCTGTCTAGTTTCTAGGTGATATTCATTGCTAACACAAATATAAAATTAAAATAGTTATCCATATTCATCTTCTTTACATGCACATTGTCAGTTTAGTTTTACTAACCTTTTATATATTTAAATAAAATAGAGAATAAGGGAGACCATTACAGTAACCTAGAGCGAGTTTACGCAACCTAAAAAAGTACGTGCAAGGACATAGTTCAAAGTTTACAAAACAACCTTCAAACCTTAGAATACACAAAATAAAATATCAAAGCAAATCACGATCCTTCATGAGCACCAGAGCTCCCATCAACACCAGCAGTAACAATCATGTTGTCACCAGCCCTGCCAACACACCCATGAGTGTGGTTCTCCTGAGTCCATTAAGGATGCCAAAATCTTTGTCCACATCTAATAAACACCGTATAGTTTCACTGGAAAGTCTCCAATCGAGCTACTGGTGATAACGAGCACCAACATTAGTAGCAGCAGTAGCAACAACCTGCTCAACAGAGAAATCAGCATTAGTATTATTACCAACATGAAAACTCCTGGTAACATGAATACCACTTGTCAACTATGACAAAGGCGCCCGAGTGACAACATCAGAAGTGGGAGCTCGATCCACTACATTAATGGTATTAACCCCAAACCCCTCAGTATCATCAGAATCCTCCATATGCTCACTTATTGCATCATCATTAGGTTCACCTTCACCCTCCGCATTCCGTAGCCTGGGACTTTCAATATCACTGTCATTCTCACTGATGTTATCTCTATATCCAGAGTTAGAGTCAACAACATTATTTACTTCACAAGGAGAGGTTCTAACCAAGTCCTCCTCACAATCCCTTACAGTAAACAGCTATCATAACAGGCCAAACGCCTGAGTGCGAAGTCGCCAAACAACCCTTACAGCATCCAGACCAATCATAAGAAACCAGCACCTTAAACTAACTCTTAGTAATAAAATTACTAACCATCACAAAGGAAGGGATGGTCTCTCTACTTCCTAATTCAATCAGAACTCTTGCACATTCCAAAGGATTATTAGCAACAGCTGCATTATAGGTTTCACTAGACAGAGCCATAGGGGTCCCTAAAGATTTCTCTAACAAGAAGATCCCATTAACAGTCCAATAAATGAAAGGAACTCCAGTGAACGTCACCCATATTATGACCCTTGCAGTCTCAGCAATTGCACGATAGCAATCCGCCCAATTTCGTAGAAGGAATTCACAATTACCTAACCTAAATAGTGCCTGATTAAGACCCCTTTATCTTTGAATTTGAGAACCAGATAACCAACAAAATGGTTAATCTTAATAAAACCCACATTATCAAACACAGAATGTGCAGAGGCTCTTAAAACCTCAAAATTACACAAAGAGTTCTCTCTAGGCAAGGCCCTACAATAATTCGACCAGTTCAGATTAACAGACTTAAAAAACTTAGTTGGACGGTAAATAGAAACAAATCCAGTAGTCTTAACTATAGCGTTCTCTGACCTAGTAGAGTATACGTCTATTACATCATTAAGATTAAAGGAAAGGGATTGAACCTGAATCACATTAGGAGCATGCATAGGTTCCGAAGAAGCACCCATAATCACCTTGTAAGCAGAGGGAGAAACACCCACCAAATCCACTTTACCAGAGTGAGATCCACCTAAACCTACGGCATGGTAAACATCCAAACTGTAAGTTCTCGGAGCACCGGTAGAGTCAGTCACTTGAATCTGAGGTTCAGTAGTTCTTGAGAAATTAATCGTATTATGAAGATCCAAGCATGAATTAGGCATCTTAAATAATAGGGAATCAAGTGATTTCTTGTAGATATCACCAAGCGATTCATATTGCAGCAAGAGGAAAAAGAGAGGAAAAGAGAAAAGAAAGAGAAATAGTGGAGTGATGGAGTAGAGAAGATATCGATATGGTTGCGTAAAGAAGAGGTACAAATCGAAGGGGGGAAGGGGGGAGACGAAGTGATTGGCTTGGGATTTGTAAAAGGGGGAGAGAGAAGATAGAGGCGCGTGAAGCCGACTCTCATTTGATAATTTGATCGGGTGGAGATTACTATTGTCCATTATGTCTGTTTTTGTTTCATACTTCCTACTAGTTAATTGATCTCCATATCAATTGATCTTTCTTCTTATACATAAAATCGAGCTGCCAGAATAATGTTACATAAAAAATGTTAGAGTTCTCGAAATTTTTTCTTTATATCACATGTATAATTAGTAACTTTCCTTATGCTAATATGAGACCCCGCGTGTATATGTCCACAAATTATAATCCGACACTTGACGTCATTTGAGATAAAATTGGGGAATCATTTCCGGATGCACAGTACTACCCATGTTACAAGTATCTTTTTTATTACATAAATCTCCAAGGATCCAAAATTTGGGATTTTCTGTAGACCATTTCTAAAATTTAAGTAAAATTATCCATGTTTAAAAACCGTAAAACACAAAATTCATCAAACGAATAGTCCAAGAAGATGATAATAAGATTGTACAAGAAGATGATAATAAGATTGTTTGCGTTGTTTGTTAATTGTATTTAAAATGTAACTTTCAATTTTTTTTAAAATAATAAATGAATAATTTGTAATATTTAGTCAAAAATTAATCAATTTTTCTTTTAAAAAATCAAAATGAATATGTAATTAGGAATGCATTAAAAATAAGCACAGAAAAAAGTGAATTTGACAATATACCTGAAATGGTCATGTTAATTTCAGAATTAAAGAAAATGTTAAAAAGCCCGACAGCCAACTGAGCCAAGTTCTATGTATGTACGTTGGTTGTACCATGCATGTTTATGTCAACTTCCAGATTATTGGTACTTATCACTTAATCAAAACTTAAATTACTAATCATTATGTTATCGACGGCAAACCCCTCTCCGCTAATCATTTCTGGTCAACAATAAACAAGTATAACATCAAGTTGTTATTTCTGAATCGTTTGCGTGACTTTATTTCATAAGTAAGGGGGTAACAATGTTGACTTCACTTCTTAATTGTAAATTATTTGTTTGTTTATACAAAACATTGCAATATTTTTATCTTCATCAAGGGGTAATGCTTTAGAGCCGGTTTAGGAAACTTAAAATTATTGTTTATGATTTAAAGTTGCTTAAATTGTAAGTTAAAAAAGAAATTAAGTTAATATATGTTGGGTAATTTTGTATTATGAATAACTCATGAGTTACTAAAAATGTAAAAATAAAGTTAAGTTTGATGAATACTATATTTAAATGATAATATTAACTTTTATCAAATAAAATTACTAAAATAAAATAAGTTATTTAAAAAAGTTTGGCCGACCAACTTCTAACTTTAAACTATTTTTTGAACTTTAAATTATTTTTTAACTTATTACATAAATAAACATTTTTCAGCTTAAATTCAAAAATCATTTTAAACTACGAATTTAACCCATACCCAAACACCCAAATGGGTATGCATACTTCAACATATATTATTCATATTAAACCACTAATTAGTTATTGGGTTAGAAAAATAGTTGTTAGGAGTATTAGCAATAGTAGAGTAGTAGGGTCACCAATGATTATAAGAATTTGGTTTAGAGCAAGTCCAACAATGTCCTAGTTAATTATTTATAAATATTATATAATAATATGTTCTAGTGATTTAGGTACTTGATTTCTTGTAGAAACTCCAATAACATTACTTATATCCATTCCTTATTATTATTATTATAATAATATATTTGAAAAGAGAGACAAAAAGAGTGAAAGAAAGAGAGAGAAAAGAAATGTAGAAAAGGAGGGAAGTGAATTTTTTATTCATGAAAATTAAATAGGTAATGACTAGTGGTTATTTATTAATAGATAATGAGATGGATGTCCTAGTGATTTAGGTAACACTAGGACATTGTTGGAGCACCATTTTTTGCTAAATTACTTATATTTGAACTTGATATAAGTAAGGTGTTGGACTTGCTCTTAGTTAGGATGAGTGCAATTTTTTTTTCCTTTCTTATCTCATTAAAGTATAAAAATACTAACTTTAAACCCCACATCATTCCATGCACGATTATATATTTTTCTTTTTATGAATTTTAGTTATTTGGCAATAATACTTTTATTTATAATTATTTCTCTCTTGTTATATATAGTCTGATTGGGACATTATGGCACACCTGTTAAAATTATTATCTCATGTATATTATACTAGTTTTGCAGTTTCACATCTTCGGTCTTTCTCTATGTTTTATAATTTACTAGCATATATTGTGTGAAGCACATATTTTTTCACAATATTCTTACTATATGTTATACTATACATATAAGAATAATGATTGAATAAAATAATTGACACCAACAAAGTTAACAATTAAAAAAGATTAATTTCAAGAACATGTCATATATAAACGGAAATAATAATTTTTTAGTATCAACTTTACTCATAAAAAAATATTGAACTACATTCGGACAATAGTTTATAGATTTCAAAAATATCAATACTATTATATAATATACGAAACTTTTAGTATGGTACGTTGTGATTTTACTTAATTGTCCACATTAAAAGTTTGGTTGGTCGGTATGGTACGTTGTGATTTTACTTAATTGTCCTTAATTAACTGTACTTCATATTTTTACTTAATTAACCTTACTTATTTATAGAAATATATTACTAAATAATAATATTACCTATTTATAACCAATTACCTTTTTCACCCAAAATACATTTTTGTTTTCTATTTTTTCTAACAAATTCTCCTACTTTTTCAAATATATCACGGACAATTACCTTTTTTAACTAAAACATGTTAATTTTTCTATTTTTCCTTACTAAACCCCCTTCTTTTCCAAAAATATCACGGACAAACCTTTAGTTATTTATTTTTAAACCTATTTTAATATTATAATTATTTTTTAAAAGTTTACATATTTTAACAAGTCTACTTATTTTTCTTAACAAATGAAATTACTAAAAATATTAAAATATAAATAATCAAATACCTATTTATAACCAATTAACTTTTCAGCTAAAACACATTATATATTTTTTCTAACAAAGCCCCTCATTTTCTAAATATATCACGGGAAATTACCTTTTACAATTTAATTTTTCTATTGTTCTCACTAAAATCCGTTCTTTTCAAAAAATATCACAGGAAACCCTTTACTTATTTATTTTAAAACGTATTTAAATACTTTTAATTATTAAATTTTAAAATCTCATTTTCCAAAAATATCACGGACATTTACTTTTTTAAACTAAATATATGTTACATTTTTTTATTTTTTCTTACTAAAACTCCTCATTTTCCTAAAATATAACGGGCAAAACCATACTTATTTATTTTAAAATTGGTTTTAATGTTTTTAATTAATTAAAAGTGTTTAGCTATTTTAACATGCCTACTTATTTTTTGCACAATTACAATTAATAAAATATTTAAAATAATAATAATAATAAAATAACAATTAACAATCCGTGCATCACACGGGTTTTAAGCTAGTAAAAGAATAAAAGAATAAAGGAAATAAGAATAAAAACTTTACATGAACAAAAACTAGTAAGTAAAACTTCTTGTCATGTTGTGTCAAATATTTTTGTACCTCCTGCGTACTTTAGTTGTGTATTTCAATTTCAACTCAAACATGCATGATTGATTTATTTGCGGTAGTATACAAAATATGCAAGAGATTGAAACAAATAAAACATTACTTTTAATTTATATTTTTAAATACTGATAATTAATTATTATATAAAAATTAATTAAATTATATTTAAATATAATTCTACTATTAATATCACGTTGTATATTTTTAAATTAGATTATTATGATATATAATACAATTTATTACTCTATTTAATTAATTATATTTTATACTTTTGTTTATTAATAGTTCTAATTTGATTTAAAAAAATTTAACGTGAATCGAGTGACCGGATGATCAAATTATCGAGGAAACCTTCTGTGTTTAATATAACTATAATAGTATAGATATAAATAATATAAATATTAAAATATAATTAAATTATATATCAGTTTTATGGAATTCGTGAATAGCACAAAATTGGACTATATAATTAAAAGAAAACAATAAAATCGGGATTGGTTTACTAATAAGGATATTTTATATTAGTACAGAATTACATACGGGTACCATGCACATGGTTAGGTGATCAAGCGTTGAAGATCTTCTAGTTCGTACATATATGGATCCTTTTTGGTACCATGTCAAATGTCAATGATCAGAAATCGGGGCTTTAAAATTTTGATCAATAATGACTTAAGAGGCTTCTTTAATATTATAATGTATTTCATCTATCTCTCTTATTTCTATACAGTTTTTATTTTGGATGTCACTTTCATTTCTATACATTCTAAAAATAGTAAATTTTAATAATATAAAACACATTAGACCCATTACTTTTTTTCATTATCTAGATTCTATAATAATTTAAAATACTATTACACCCACTATTTCTTCCACTATCTCAAATTTATTATTAAATATTGATATGTTCTATCAGTTTATCCACTTTTTATCCAACTTTACTTAATCAACGGGACAGACGGAGTAGCATGGGAAACATATTATACTACTCCGTACATTCATAATTTTAATTTATGTATGAATACACAAACATTTAAGTGTGACAGGATTAGCTAGAAATATTATGCTACGTCTACTGTAGGGGGCATTCAAATTTAAAAAGCATTAGCATTACAACAATAACCAACAAATGAGATAGTAGCCAGGTTACCAAAAAAAAATGAGATAGTAGCTGGATCGTGCTTATTTTCTACTATATTTTATGCTTTCTCTATGTTTCTAGTCGGTGGCCAACGGTATGTCGGATGTATGTATGAGTCGAGTTGAATCGAGCCGAATTTTAGAGTGATCATGTACCGTTTATTAAAATAAATTTGAACTCGAGCTCGAGCTTAGATCGAGCAAAATAATATGTTTGAGCTTGATTCATTAAGAAAAAGTGTTGTTCATAAACGGTTCGCGAACAACTCATAAACATGTCTCACGAGGTTGGGGTTGCTCCCGAACAACTCATTAATCTTATTTACGAACTTGTTCACGAAACCATTCTTGCAAATAAATCTTAAATATTGCTCGCGAGCTTAGTACTGAAACATAAATTTTTATAATAAGTTTTCAATTCTTTTAATTTTATTTGTATTTGATATTTGTATAAAAAAATAATAAATAAGCTTAACAGTTGCTCGTAAGTGAGTTCGTGAACATATAAATCATAATAAATCATCAATCAAGATAATTCTCACATTGCCAATTCCAATAAACAAACAAAGTTCGATTTAAAAATAAATGGCAAGTAAATGTAAGTGTTTAATAGAAATAAATTTAAGATATAAAGTATTTTAATTTATGGAGTACAATTAATAAAAAAATTCGTGTATATTCTAATAATTGAATATACATTATACATCTGATTTACGAGATTATTTATCAAATTTGTTTATTAATTACTAATGAACTTGTTTATCGAACATGTTAACGAGTTCAATTATTGAACTTATTCACGAACTGAGCTATGTTCACGAACTATATTCACGAGCATGTTCACGAATATTTTACGAGCTTGTTCTCGAACTATGTTCACGAACACGTTAATCGAACTTGTTCGCGAGCTATTGAGTCAAACTTTACCGTGATCAAGTTCGTCTCGTTTATAAATCGATTCTTAAAATCATGTTCAAAATCGACTCATTTACAAATCGAACTGAATATGAACTGAGTTTTTCTCGAAACAAACACCAAATCATTCGCGAGTATATCGACTCATTTACAGCCCTACATGTATGTAGAGATGAATTACCGAAATAATTAGCCCTTTAAGTTCCGCAACTTTTAAGACGAAAGTTTATATTATTCTTCTGGACGAATAAATTTATACAGGGATGAACCTGTTCATTTTCTTTACTATCTGATAATTGTTATGTTATGATTGAATGTTATGGATGCAAATAAGACTGTGCAGATATTTAGTACAAGAAAGGGTTGTCGTGCCTTGTTTGTTGGCGCACTAGTCCCTCTGCCTTTGCTAGTATGCATGTGACAAATGTATGAAGGAATTTATGCAGGGAAAATGATGTTACCCACCAAGGGTGTAGAAATAAGTTCAACACCAAAAGAAAATGAACAGGTTCATCCTTAGAACCAACTTTAAAAAGTTTTGAAATTCCATAACTTGTAAATAAAAAACGCCCTCACGGCTTATATCACGATGAGTACTGGAAATAAATTGTCCTCGGCATTGCCGATATCAAGGCTCATAGCCTAACAAAAGTTTAAAATAAAAATAATGCAATCACTAGCTCAATGAAACGTATAACTACTACCCCCGAGACTAGGAATAAATTTATTTGTTGCTAGTTTCAAGAACTGCAAGAGGCTCAAAGGCTCTCTCATTGGTAATATTTCTTCAAGTGGATAACATTCCAAGCCTTTGGAATTGGTTTGGCATCCAAGTCTGACAGGTAATATGCTCATCCCCAAAGAACAACTCTGACCTTGTAAGGACCTTCCCAATTCGCTCCAAAAACTCCATGAGCTGCGACCTTGGTATTCGGCATGACCTTTCTGAGAACCAAGTCACCAACTTTAAAAGAACGAACTTTCACCTTGCTGTTATAGAACCTTGCTGCCCTTTGCTGGTAAGCTGCAAGCTTGACCTGAGAGTTTTCTCTTTCTTCTTCCAACAAGTCTAGATGAAGCCTTTGATTGACCTGATTTGTTTCTTCATCAAAATTATCACGTCTGAATTATCTGACACCTATCTCCACCGGAACCATAGCCTCTGAACCATAAGTGAGCATGAAGGGAGATTCCCCTATCGTGGTCCTTGGATTTGTATTGTAAGACCAAAACACCATAGACAACTCCTCTGGCCAGCTTCCCTTGCTATACTCCAGCTTCATCTTCAAGGTATGCTTTATAATTATGTTCACTGCCTCAGTTTGTCCATTGCTTTGTGGATGATATACAGCTGCAAAATCTTTCTTGATGTGTAATTCCTCACAAAGACCTTTCAACTCATTGCTATCAAATTGTTTCCCATTATAAGAAATCAACTTGTAAGGGACTCCAAACCTGCACATAATAGAATTAAAAACAAAATCTCTTAGTTTCTTTGCAGTTATAGTAGCTAGCGGGGCAGCTTCCACCCACTTACTGAAATATTTCACGGCCACCACTGCATATTTTACCCCTCCCTTAGTTGTTGGGAGTTCTCCAATTAGATCAATCCCCCATATAGCAAATGGCCATGGACTCATTAAAGATGTCAAAGAAGTGGCGGGGCTATGAGTGTAGTTTGCAAACTTCTGACACTTATCACATGTTCGAGAGAACTTGTAAGCGTCTTCCTTCATGGTAGGCCAATAATATCCATGTTTCAAGATTTTTAATACCAAGGAAAGAATTGACTATTTGAAGATGGTCAACTGCTAGAATGACAGGGTTGCAAGAGTATATTAATATGAATGATAGATGAAGGAAGCAGGAGGTGAATTTGGAGCTCCAAAACAGGAGTGGGTATAATTTGGAGGGCCAGCCTTGGGCGAACCACGTGTTGGCGCGCCAATATGCTGAATAAGACCAAGTTGGGACGCCAACTTGGAGATGCCATGAAGAAGGGATAGAATATCATTTAATGTGTGACATGTATTGAAGATTTAAAGAAGACTACAAGATGAAGACCAAACATGACTGAAAGCCTGATTCTGTATTCTAATAAGTTATCCTTATTAGGGAATTAAGGTGTGATTAAGCTTTTCTGTACACTCAAAGGTTATATTCTTGTATTCTAGAAAGTTATCCTTGTTGGGGGAGTAAGATACACCTGGTGTGACGATAACTTTGGAGAACTTGCCCTGTAGTCTAGTGGGTTATCCTCATCGGGGGGTAAGGATCAGCGTGTGCATTTGAAGTAAGCCATGACTTGTCCCTGCAACTAAATGACTGATGTGGTAGTTGGTATCGGTTGATGTTAGCTCCGGTAGTTAGGGCTAATGTTGTATCTGTGAAGGCACGGTCATAGTTGAGCCTTGGAGTCATTGAGCTAGGCTTCATCGTATGGGCTCTTCTTAGTGGGCTTGGATATACATTTCATAATGAGTTGAGAGTTCTAGTCCGACATGGACTATGCTTGATGCTTGTCACCAAGGAGACCTATCTCTAGTAGACTTAGGATCCTTGTTCTATTAGAACTAAGTGAAGCTTGATCCCTATAAATATAGGGTACGTAGGCACATTAAAGGGGTTGGACGTTGAGAGCTTAGAGAGACCACCACCGCTCCTTTGATCTCAGATTCCTGAAAACACAATCACCACCATTCTCCGACGACTATTCTGTCACCGAACCACCATCGTAGATCTTAATTCTGGCACGTAACCTCAAATTTTGTTATCACAAATTCCTCCGTTAATAAATTGGCGCTAGAAGGAGGGGATAATTAGATCTTCATCTAGGAGGAAAGATGTCTCAGAATCGCGATGAAGGTTTGTACGAAGAGGGAAGTTTTTACTCGGAGGGTTATGGAGGAGATGAACCCTACGTTCAGGTGACTGCTACAGACCCGACCTGTGACGCCCTCCAAACCCGGGGTACAGATTTGAGGAGTCACCCGACCAACGGGACACAATATAATCACTAACTATAACACATGCATAATATATAAAGACAATAAATACCCCTTGACCAAGACCGCTATAAATTATGGCATTGAACACAATATATAATCAAGTATAGGTATGAGAATAACAATTAGAACACTGTTTATGAACAATAAACTGAATGGAATTAAAAACTTCTCTCAGTGATGTAAAATATCACAGAGAGCTTCTAGGTTACAAGAATGATAATTCACGTATTCGCATCCCTTTTAGGGTTAACCTATCTGTGTTTATATAGTACACAGCTACATACAATCATTAATTGATATTCCTATAAATTAGATAACAATCAGAATCAATTAAGAATTGCTTCTGTCTTCTGTTCCGTTTCCTTAGCCATCTCGATATCTCTTTGCTTCTTTCCATCTTCAAAGAATATCGCTTCTAGAATGTTCATTGAATTGCACCGACTGCTAAGTAAACTCTGACCATCAGACTTTAACAAACTCTGACTGGTCCTCCAGCTAAACTCTGACTAGTCCTCCAGCTAAACTCTGATAGTTTCCTGGTACTTAAACACTGATAAACAAACATTAGCAATTATATCTAACAATCTCCCCCAACTTGTTCATACTAAAATGTACAAGTTAACAGATAATTGATGATGTCAAAACATATAACAAATGCAGTGTTTATAAAATCACAGAGTTTATACTTTTACTTAGAACAGAAAACTTTAAAAACTTACAGACTTCAGTTACTTAATCTCTTCAATGTCAGGTACAGTCCTGATGTAGTCCATAAGTAGTCTTCTCTCAGCTCTCTCTAGCTCAGCTACCATTATCTTCTTTATCTCCCTTAACTCTGGATCACTTTCTCCAGTTTGGTAGATAGCCGCCCTTAGAGCATAAATGATGTTCTTCCTCATATCATTTCCTAGCTTTATTATGAAGGATTTATCTGATTCCAGATTAAATTCCAACACTTTTGTACCAAGATCTGTTCTGAGTCTTGCACTGTTCCTTTGCATCTCAACAAGCGTTCCATTATAATCTCTGTACTTCGGTATGTAAGCACCAACAGTCTTTAGGCCACAAAGAGCTCTAGCTTTAACCATTCTGCTTCTTAATACCTCAGATGCTTGATGAGTTCTTTGATTTTTGACTTTCAGTAGATACAGCACATACTCTAGTTCTTCTTTCATCTTTAATCCTATATCAGCTTCACCAACTCTGTATACTCTGCCATCAGCCTTGAAGTAAAACAGAAAATCCTTCTTCAATCCTTTATGATGTATTAACTGAACCGACTCTAAAGCATCAAGATTTTCTTGAGTCACACCAACACCTGGTTCAGCTAATGAAGTTTGATCCACAGGACTGTTATTCACTCTCTTTTCTCTATGAGATCCCAGTCCAGATTTATCTCTTGATTCCTTTCCCATGATATTTCTGCTTTGGAGAATATTTACATTTGCTGGAATCAGAGAATGTTGAACAGTGATTGGCTTAGCAAAAGTTCTTTGAAGTTCAGAAGAGAGTTTAGTCTGTACAACTTGAGTAGTATTAGTGGTTGTCACAGCTTCCAGTGTTTGAACAACTTGAGCACTGTCAGAGGTTGTTTGAGCTTTCTTCAATGACTAATTTTCTTCAACTAGCTTCAATTTGCCTTTATCTAAGCTGGCTTCAACTGGCCTTCTTCAGTATTGTAAACTCTGTTGAGAGTTTACATTTTCCTTGATTACAATTCCTTTCTCCTTTGGCCTTAAAACTTTCTTGATTTTCTTCAACTTCCCAGACTTTAAATTCTTTACATGCTCTTTAGCTAGCATCAATTCTTCAGCTTGGATATCTTCTATGGTTGCATCAGCACCATGTTCTTCTAGAAACAACTGAGCAGCAATCTCTTCATCAGTAACTGGATGAGAAGTAAGCAATAAGCTTCTAGCTCTTGAAGTAGATTGAGCACCAGTGTTTATCCTTTCAGAGTTTGTAGCATCAGAGTTTGATCTTAGCTTTCCTTGCTGTAGAGTAGATTTAGATTTGAACTCTTTTCCTTGTGCACCACCATCAGTAGAATCATCCTGTCTACTCAGAGTTTGAGACTTTTTGCATTTGTCTTTAAGTACTCTCTCCCCCTTTTTGACATCATCAGGAATCAATACTGATGTGAGCAATTCAAGCGAAGCAGCAATATAATCCAGTTTATCAGACATTAAAGTCTGATTGTCTTCAACCTTGGTCAATCTGTTCTTGAGAATTTCTTGATCTTTGACCAGAGTAAGCAACATAGTTTTATCTTGCTTTAGTGACATATCTCAAGAAACCACATCATTTCTCAACCCAGTAACTGACTTCTGAGTATCATCAAAACGATTGTGAAGAGATTTAACTTGAACAATAGTTGCCTTGAGATGTGTAAGAAGCTCAGGATTTGCAATTGACTTAGCAGATTTTGTGACAAAGTCAGCAGCCCTTTGATCAGTGAATATGCAATCCTTGTCCGACCACTTGGAAAAGTACATATTCTGAAAGTGAAGTTCAGTGGCATGCTGAATATCCTTTGGATTTGATGGAGCAGAAAGTCTTTGAGAAGATGAATCAGCTTGATCATCATCAGACTTTGCAGAAGGTTCAGCATTTGAAGAATGAGGAATGTTCTCAGCAAATGTTTCTGGAACATCAGCATTTGCGAGCTTCTCAGAGTTTATATTGTCTTGAGCATTTTCTTCATTTTCATCATCAACATGAGTAGTTTCAACAGTAATTTCTGCAGTTGCTTCAAGATTATTCTCTGCAGTTTCCTCAACAATATTTTCTGCAGCTACAGCCTTTGCTGTCTGATCAACCTCTTCACCTTTTTCAATTACCTGGTGATTAACAGAGAGAACCTCTGTATGAGTAGCTAGTGACTCATCTATTATGAGTGTAGGTTGATCAGCTGCCACATCCTCTGTTTCATTAATACTACCATACTCTTCTAGAGTAGCAGAGGGATGTGCTTTAATTTCATCTTCAATATCCATCTCCAAGATGGGTTCAAGAAAATCATCATTAACAGCATCATTATTATCAGTGTTTGCTCTGGCTTCCTTAGGCGCAGTAGCATTTTCAGAATGATCTTCAATCACAGCCTCTGTTTCAACATTTGTAGAATCAGGAACCAATCCACCAAACAGATACGCAGCAACAAGCTTCCTTTTCCTAGCATTAGCAGATTCAGTTTCATCAGAAGGCACATTTGCATCAGAAACAGGTCTGTTTGTCCTCTTCTTTCTCCTTGAAGTACCAACAGATACTGGAATATCATCAGTGTTTAGAGGTTTAGCAGCTGGGACAGCCTTAAACGCTCTATTCTTAATCCTACCCCCAGTCTTTGGTTTTTGAGATGTAGATGGAAGAGGTTCAGAGTTTAAAGGCTGGTCAGGTTCTGGTTGTGCTTGTGGTTGTGGTTGAGGGTTTAAAAACTGTTGGACTGAAGCAGGAAGCATCAAGTCACCAACATTGCCTTTCTTGACATCCTTATTTGTGAGATCAGAAAATATTCTCTTATGCAATTTAAATGAGGGAATTACATCCTCCTCAGCTATCTCAACCCCATCAACACAAAAGGAAAAGATTGATTGACAGAAACGAGCAAAATAAACTACATTCCTATTTTCTGTCATCTTTTCACCTATGTTATTCAAAACAAGTCTAGCAAAATCAAAATGAGTACCATAGAGAAGAGAATACCCAATTTGTAGACTGTCGATTGGAATTGCATCCCAATTTGTGCACTTCTTTCCGAACGCCCTTGTAATACAATCGAAGAAGAAACTCCACTCCTTCCTCAAGAACGGTCGCTTCAGATTACCTGTCCTTGCCAAAGGCCCAGAGTAACCAATCTCCCTCATCATACGCTGAAGATAAGAATCACCAACAGAAATGGTGAACGCATTTAAATCTTCACACCCAAGAGCATCTCTAACAGTGGTTGGAGTGACCACATACTCTTGATCAGCAAATTCAAAAATAATTGAAGGTGTGCCTGATTCACCTCCATCATCATATACGCCTGTTTCCCAGAAGGCTTTGATTTGAGTACCAGATAACGTTGTTGGTTCCACTAAAGCTTGCCCAATATCTGATTGAACAAGGAAATTTTGAAACAAGTGAAACGCCTCTGGGACGTTCTCAGTAGATAGTGGTTCTGCATAGTTGTTAGGAACAAAATCGAGACCAAAAACTGAAACATGGTTGTTGCCATTAGAATATTTGAAAGAAATCAGAGTTTATGCTTCGAGAAAGTGTTTGAAAAAGTGATGCAAAAAAGTGTTTGTGAATATGTGAAAGTGAAACTGTGCTGTGAATAGAGTAAGTCTGTAAAAGATTTGAACGTTGTGTATATAATGATTAAATATGAATTAAAACTGAAGAGTTTTAATCATTAAAACACACAGCAGGCTTACTCGAATAATGTGTGAGTGGGACAGTTGGCACATACGTATTAATTGACAACAGTAAATCGTGGTTGTTTCCAACACGCATGCGCAGTAAAAGGCACTAATTACTGCTATTTTCTAGACACCTTTCTACATTTTCAAAAACTCAAACAAACCGTTATCAATCATACTCTCTATTTTCCAAAAATAATGTTCCTCGATAATTATGAAATGTCTGAAACACCCTTATTTATTTTAATCATCAGAGATTAAAAATAAATTACCTCGGCGTAGAGTACACAGTTCATCAGTTTTTATCAATTCTCCTCCTTCATTAATAATCTCTTTTCTCAAAATGCACAGTTGTGAATATTTGTGTGTGAATAGCAGAGTTTACTGAATATAAATATTGAGAGCATCTCAAAGTGCATAAAATCCACAAAATAAATCAGTAAAAACTGGTTGCCCAAACTCTCATATGTAAAACATATTCTGATTTTATCTAAACTCTGTATTTATTTGTATTCATTTGTTTTCACCCCCTTTAATTTTTTTTTTTATTTAATCTTTTCCAGTAATCAGTGGTTGGCACTAGTCACCAAAAATTTGAAAATTTTAGCCCTTATTTCATACAATAAGTTCATGGGTCTTCCTAGGCACAACATGATCTCAAAGGAATTTGTGCATATTTTTGCATCTTTTGCTTAGGGGTGAATTAGCAGTAACTATTTATCAGAGTTTAGACTTACATCATTTAACGTTTATGATTTATGAGAGAAAGTGCAAACAACTAATACAGACTCAGTGTATAGGATCAATAAACTAAGAGATGCTATAAATATAGAGACAGTATCATGCTGTGTAAAGTTTCTGCACACATTTGAGATTAGATCATATATAACTCAGAAAGATTCATGATTACTTACTGAGAATCATGCTTCAAACTATTTTCTTCATCGGTCATTATGATTCAGACAATAACATAATCAGAGTATAACATCAGAGTTTATCAACAGAGTATGCTTCCATCAGAGTATGCTACCAGAGTTTATCAACATGATTTGCATGACAGTTAACATATGCAGAAAAACATGAGCATATTTTCACAGATGAGTAAAGTTTGAGTCTAACCAGTATCTCTAGTCGAAACCAGAGATCATTCCAAGTTCATTTACCAGTCTTGTAAATGTAGCTTCACTCAAAGGCTTGGTGAAGATATCTGCAAGCTGTTGTTCTGTAGACACAAAATGAAGCTCAATATCTCCTTCCTCTACATGTTCCCTGATAAAGTGATACCTTATGCTGATGTGCTTGGTCATGGAATGCTGTACTGGGTTACCTGTCATAGCAATAGCACTTTGATTATCACAGAAAATAGGTATTTTAGAGTACCTTAACCCATAATCCAGCAATTGATTCTTCATCCACAGAATCTGTGCACAACAGCTACCAGAAACAATATACTCTGCTTCTGCTGTGGATGTGGAAATTGATTTCTGTTTCTTGCTGTACCAAGAAACCAGTCTGTCACCTAGAAATTGACAGCTTCCACTAGTGCTCTTTCTGTCAATCTTACAGCCTGCAAAATCTGCATCAGAGTAACCAATTAACTTAAACTCTGATTCTCTAGGATACCACAAACCCAAGGTTATGGTTCCTTTGAGATATTTGAAAATCCTCTTTACAGCTGTTAGATGAGGCTCTCTGGGATCTGCCTGAAATCTTGCACAAAGACAGGTTGCATACATGATGTCTGGTCTACTTGCAGTCAGATAAAGAAGAGACCCTATCATGCCTCTGTAGTTTGTCATATCTACTGAAGTTCCTGTATCTTTGTCTAGATTTGTTGCAGTTGCCATAGGAGTTGTTGCAGATGAACTATCAAGCATACCAAATTTCTTGAGAAGATTTCTGGTATATTTTGATTGATTGATAAAAATCCCATCATCTATTTGCTTTACTTGCAAGCCTAGAAAATAACTAAGCTCTCCCATCATGCTCATTTGATACCTGGACTGCATAAGCTTGGCAAATTTCTTACAGAGTTTGTCATTAGTAGACCCAAAAATTATGTCATCCACATAGATTTGAACTAAGAGCAAATCATTACCTGTGTTGAACTAGAACAAGGTTTTATCAATTGTACCTCTAGTGAACCCACTTTCTAAAAGAAATTGAGCCAGAGTTTCATACCATGCTCTAGGTGCCTGTTTTAGTCCATAAAGTGCTTTGTCAAACCTGTAGACATAATCTGGATGCTTGGGGTCCACAAACCCTGGTGGTTGTTCAACAAACACTTCTTCTTCAAGTTTCCCATTGAGAAAAGAACTCTTCACATCCATCTGAAAGACTTTGAACTTCTTGTGAGCAACATATGCTAGAAAAATTCTTATGGCTTCGAATCTTGCAACTGGAGCAAAGGTTTCATCATAGTCAATTCCTTCCTGTTGTGAATACCCTTTTGCCACAAGTCTAGCTTTATTCCTTGTAATTACTCCCTCACTGTCAGTCTTGTTTATGAAAACCCACTTTGTACCAACAATAGACCTGTTTTTAGGTCTAGGTACAAGTGTCCATACTTCATTTCTTTCAAATTCATTCAACTCTTCCAGCATAGCTGTTATCCAGTTGGCATCTTGAAGAGCTTCTTCCACTTTCTTAGGCTCTGTTTGAGATATGAATGCATGAAACAAACATTCATTTGCTGTGGCACTTCTTGTTTTCACACTTGCATCTGGATTTCCAATTATCAGATCAGGTGTATGAGCCTGAGTCCACCTTCTTGCTGTAGGTAAGTGGCTTCTTTCATCATTATTGGATTCTCCCCCATGATCCATGCTTTCCTGATTTTCTTGTTGACCATCTGCATTCTCTGAGGCTCCCCCTGAATTAGACTGCTCAGCGTTTGAACTTTCAGAGTTTGTATTAGATTCTTCAGCTGACTCACTTTCTGAATGTGAGTCATCATTCTGAGATGCTGCTGAAGTATCTTCATGCTCCCCCTCAACTGGTTCTCTATTTTCTTCTGTATGAGAAATTTCCTCAGTGTTTACCAGTAGAGGATCAGAGTATGCTACATCAGAGTTTGTTGGATTTGCTTCGTCAGAGTTTACATCATCAGAGTTTAGATCTTCATTTTCAAAGCGTAGTTGATCATGATTTTCTTCATCTTCAATTCCAGTTATTTTCTTGTCATCAAATGACACATGTATAGATTCCATGATCACTTTAGTTCTCAGATTATAAACTCTGAATGCTTTAGTTGATAGTGGGTATCCAACAAAAATTCCTTCATCAGCTTTTAAATCAAACTTGGTCAACTGTTCAGGATGAGTTTTCAACACAAAGCATTTGCACCCAAAAATATGAAAATATTTCAGGTTTGGTTTCTTATTCTTCACCATCTCATATGGTGTTTTCCCATGCCTGTTGATCAGTGTTGCATTTTGAGTAAAACAAGCAGTTTGAACAGCTTCTGCCCAGAAATAAGTTGACAATTTTGCTTCATCAAGCATTGTTCTGGCAGCTTCGATTAAAGTTCTGTTCTTTCTTTCAACCACTCCATTCTGCTGTGGAATCCCTGGTGCAGAAAATTCTTGCTTCACTCCTCTTTCTTTGCAAAATTCTTCCATTTTTGCATTTCTGAATTCAGTACCATTATCACTCCTGATAATTCTCACTTTAAACTGTGATCCTTTGTCCAGCAGCTTCACATGTTCCATCAGAATTAAGGCAGTTTCATCCTTCTTTACTAGAAAGTACACCCAAGTGTATCTAGTATACTCATAAACAATGACTAGAGCATATTTCTTTCTGCCTAGTGACATTACATCTACTGGACCGAATAGATCAACATGAAGAAGATGATAAGGCTTCACAACTGAAGATTCAGATTTACTCTTGAAAGATGACTTCCTTTGCTTGGCCTTCTGACAAGAATCACACAGACCATCTAAGCTGAGTATTGACTTTGGAAGTCCCCTTACAAGATCTTTTCGAATTAGCTCATTGATGTTGTTCAAGTTTAGGTGAGAGAGCTTCTTATGCCATTTCCAACTCTCTTCATTAGACATTTTTGCAGACAGACACACAGCTTTTCCTTCAGAGTTTGTTACCAAACTTGCTTCATAGATATTATTCTGTCTATGTCCAACTAGAACAACTTTCCCTGTATATTTGCTGATAACCTCACAGTATTCAGGTTGAAAATCTACATGGTAACCTCTATCACAGATTTGACTTACAGATAACAAGTCATGCTTGAGTCCTGGGACTAGAGCTACATTAGTGATGATGACACTTCCAAGATTGATATTGCCATATCCCATAGTACGTCCTATGTTGCCATCTCCATAGGAAACTTTTGGGCCAGCTTTCTCCTCATAATCTGATAGCAGGGATTTATTTCCAGTCATGTGTCCTGAACATCCACTGTCCAAGACTAGGGTACTTTCCCTTATGCCCTGCAATCACAAACAATTACAAAGAGTTAGATCTAAGGATCCAGACTTGCTTGGATCCTTTGTCTTTCTTAACATTGTTAGCTTTTGCAGCGGAATTCTTATCAACAGAGTTTAAGCTAACAGTATCAGAGTTTATACTTGCAGAATCAACTTTAACCCATTTCAAATTTGGCTTCAACTCATAATAGTTGTGATAAATGGCATGATAATTCTTACAAGTATAAATAGAATGCCAAGTACTCCCACAGTGAGTGCATAAAGTCTGTGGTCTAACCCTAACATAATCATTCTTAACTCCAGACATGAAGGGTAAAGAATTAATATCTTTTTTTTCTTGCAAAAACTTGCAAGATGGTTAGAACTACCACAATTATGACATGTTTTTCTAGGAGCATCAGTGATAGGCAAATGATTATTACTTCTGTTAATGCCTACTTTTCCATTTCTGTTCTTCCTGGACACTTTCTGTTTTTCAACAGACTTTACCTCTTTGAGCTTATAATTGAATTGTTTCTCTGTCACTAAACCAACATTCACCTGTTTAACACAAGTTTTTACTGGTTCTATCTTAACAGCTTCTTTTTCAAGTACAGAATTTTGCTTACTGGATTCAGGAACAAATTTCATAGGTTTAAGTTCTGTTCTAACTTTAACCTTATCTTTAAACCTAAGTTCATCTTTCTCACCGTAACCTAACCCAACTGTATCTGTTTGAAATACCTGATGTGTGTCCTTACCAGAGTTTGTCCAGGTTTTAATTACCTTCCTTTCTTTTTCCAAATCAGATTCTAATTGCCTAAATTTCTTAAGCAACTCCTGTTCCACATAAACAGCATCATCTCTTTCCTTTTGAACTTGTTGCATGTTAACAAGTTCTTCTTCAAGAAATTTATTTCTATCTTTAAGCTTAAGATTCTCAGATTTAATTCTCTCATTCTCTAAAGTCTGATCCCTATAACTAACATGTATGCTTTTAAGATAAATTCTCAATTCAGATATATTATCAGTATCATAAGCATAAGTTGTTAGGGGTACCTTATTTTCAGATGATTCAGATTCCTCTTTGACAGTTGCCATGAGAGCATAGTTGACATCCTCATCTGAATCTGAAGTGTCTGCCCAGTCTTTTCCTTTAGTGATGAGTGCTTTTTCAGATTTTCCTTTCTTGCACTCAGGAGCATAGTGACCCATCTCTTTACACTTGTAGCACTGGATCTCAGACTTGTCTTTCTTCCCAGATTTGATATCTCTTCTGTCAGACTTTCTGAAATTCTTCCTTTCAGAGTTTGAATCTCTCCTTGAGAATCTCTTTCCTTTCTTGAAGTTCGTGAAACCCATCTTCTTGAAAGTCTTCACCATCAAAGCAGCCATTTGCATCATTTGTTCTTCATCATCCTCAGATTCAGAAGAAACATCAGTGTTTGAGTCATCATCAGAGTTTGATGACTCACTTTCAGAGTTTATGACCAAAGCCTTTCCTTTAGCTTTCTTCTTTGATGTCTCTTTCTTAACAAGTTTTTCTTCAACTTTGAGAGCAACAGATTTTGTCTTCTTTCCAGATCTTTTGTTTCTTTGCTCTATCTCAAGTTCATGAGTTTTAAGCAAACCATAGATTTCATCGAGATCTGTTTCTGCAAGATCATAATTATCTCTTATTGTCGTTGCCTTCAGATCCCATCTTTCATGAAGAGATAGAAGGAATTTGAGATTCGACTCTTCAAGTTCATATTCTTTATCAACAAGAGATAAATCATTCAACAGTTTTCAAAATCTGTCATATGTCTCAGTCAAAGTTTCATCAGGTCTCAAATCAAAGTGTTCATACTCCTGTGTAAGAATAGTCTTCCTGTTCTTCTTTATAGCACTTGTTCCTTGACATCTGACTTCTAAAGCATCCCAAATCTCTTTGGCAGTTTTGCAGCCAATAACTCTGTTAGACATAACATTATCTAAAGCACTATGGAGAAGATGTCTAACCTTTGCATCCTTTGCAATTGATGAGATGTCTTCAGGAGTCAAATCTTTCTTTTCATTTGGAACGCTCTTCTGTTCTTGACCAACAACAACTGGAGACAGTTTTGTTGGCATATGAGGACCATCATTGATTCTATCAAGATATTCTGGATCCGTGGCTTCCAGAAACATGGTCATCTTCACCTTCCATATTGGATATTCCACTGGTCTTAGAATTGGAACCCTGATTGTCTCATATCGACTTACAGAAGTTGGTTGAACCTTTTGAGCATTAGAACCTGCCTGGGTATTTTCAGCCATGATTATAACTTGTGTTTGGATCAAAAACTGTATATATTAAACAGCCTTGGCTCTAATACCAATTGTTAGGCCGAATACACAATATATAATCAAGTATAGGTATGAGAATAACAATTAGAACACTGTTTATGAACAATAAACTGAATGGAATTAAAAACTTCTCTCAGTGATGTAAAATATCACAGATAGCTGCTAGGTTACAAGAATGATAATTCACATATTCGCATCCTTTTTAGGGTCAACCTATCTGTGTTTATATAGTACACAGCTACATACAATCATTAATTGATATTCCTATAAATTAGCTATACAATCAGAATCAATTAAGAATTGCTTCTGTCTTCTGTTCCGTTTCCTTAGCCATCTCGATATCTCTTTGCTTCTTTCCATCTTCAAAGAATATCGCTTCTAGAATGTTCATTGAATTGCATCGATTGCTAAGCAAACTCTGACCATCAGACTTTAACAAACTCTGACTGGTCCTCCAGCTAAACTCTGACTAGTCCTCCAGCTAAACTCTGATAGTTTCCTGGTACTTAAACACTGATAAACAAACATTAGCAATTATATCTAACAACAAGCTTCTACAATCTTTTATTATTACAAACCAAATTTTATCAGAGTTATTACATCACAACTAAGTTCAGAACTAGACGTCTAGTCTAATGAAAACAAGACAACAACTACCCTGCCAATGACAACCACTCGAGGTGCTCTCCTAGCTGCCGGTGAACTATCTGTCACGCTGTTCCGACTCATACTCTCGCTTCACTGGAATGGGGTTAGGAAACAACAAGAAAGAGTGAGCCAAAAGTGCTCAGCAAGCATCACAATATATATATCATCAAAATTTAAGATATGAATTTCAAGATATCTTATTCAACAATGTTTAAGCCAACACATGCTTTATATCAATATTAACTGAAGAAAAAGGAATTAGAATTGGACTTCTACATTTTATTCAAAACAAAGGTTGTGCTGCTGCCAGCCACGCAACAACCCCAGACTAGCTCATGACAAAGTCCTCTACGGATCCAAGGCCAATCTGGGCCTAAATTACATCGACCATAAATGGCCTGACCAATAATTGGTCCATTTTAAAAACATGCCAATTCTATCACAAGGTATAAGCAATAACATGCTCGATAAGTAATGCACAACATCAAGGTATAATAATTGCAAAAGAGCTTCAACGGCTTGATATCAAAAGAAAATTGGGAATAATCGTGAAATAATTCCAACGGTAATATATACTCGTTTGGGGAAAGAAATCAATGGTTAAGATCCATTATCAATGACGGTAGCCAATTGTCAATAACAGAAAATCAACAATCAATAGTTGTAACAATAATCAAGTGGTGGTAATCAACCGGTAATGGTTATGAGAAATAATCAAACGATGGTATTCAACAATCAATAGTTGAAAGCAATAATCAAATGGTGGTAATCAACCGGTAATGGTTATGAGAAATAATCAAAGAAGGTAATTAACAATCAAGGGTTGAAAACAATAATCACTGGATTGGAAATAAGGGTTTCCGATGCAGATCAAATCAAAGAATTTAGGAAATTTATAAATGGAATCAGTTGCCCAATTACGGGTCAAGGATTAACAATCTGAACTGTTCTGGAGTCTCAACATTTAAATATAGATGACAATACAATTTATCACAATAACGGCACAGATACTTGCCTGGTCTATGTCACGGCCGGTTCTACTCGTTCACTCAACTTTCCCCTTTCCCTTGCTCCGGGAACTCGATTCTATAATTTAAACAACTCATCACAGTAAGTCTAACTATCCTCATTCTAGCCTCGACAAATAATCAATTAATAACACACTTAAACATAACCGGTTACGTATCGGGCGTCCGGTATGATTTACGGTATTAACAACTCAAATCTTAACCCTAGTACGGGTATATACGGACTATAAACACATTACACAACTTATACGAACCATATAACACTTATAAACATTTTTAAACACGTCACACGGAACTTATTTGAATTTAAACAAGTCACAACAAATTTTTCAATCAAAAATCGGATTTTTAAATCCAATATAAGTATTTAAATGTAATTAAATCAATTAATAAAATTAATTGACACTTTTTAAATGCTCAAACTATTTTTAAATAATAAAACAGGCTAGAAAATAATTAAACTGAATTTTAAATTAATTAAATCGAATTAATAATTAATTTTTAAGAATTAATTGATTAAAAGAATTAATCAATTAATTAATAAATTAATTATTAATTAAAAATAATTAAAATAATTAAAATAATTAAGTTTAATCAATTTTCGAATTTAAAATTATAAATAACAATTTTCAGAATTTTTCTGATATATAAATATATTTTTAAAATAAAAATATGAATTTTTAAAGATTTTAAACTATTTTCGAATTAAATAAATAATTAAAATCCAAAAATAGTTTTCAGAAATGGAATTAGGGTTTCAAAGATCGAAACCGGGTCAGAAAACGGGTCAACCGGGTCGGGAAGAACGGAATCGGGTCACCAAGAACAACCCACCGGATTCTGGGTTTTCCAGAATCCGGCCGGTGTCCAGCGACCGGAATCCTTCATTCCTGATCAAACACACATGAAACTAGAGGGATTTTGCTCGCCCTTCCAAGACAAATACAACCAACACACAAACATACATGTATCATGCCGAAATCGAGCCCAGAATTCGGTCAAAGAATCCTGACGGCAACAACTCTGGCCGGAAACACGATCTACTAATTCTGTACATGAAACTCAACGTTTAATATGTCAAAATGAAGCTTATAACTCATACAATAAAACCCCTATATCAGAATCGATGTCAGATCAACAACAAGAACGAACGAAGCAAAAGAAAAATTCGGGTCAAAACCCGAAAATTAAACCCATTAAAATTGAACTTAAACATGAAATTAAATCATGGATTCTTGCTCATTAGAACCCTAGGAACATGTTAGAAGCAACCAATTGAACGGAGAATCAACAAAATGAAAATCCCCGAATCGGGTATAAACCCTAATTTAATTCGAATATTGAAAAATTCATAATAAATCGAAAAATTACCAGATGATGATGAGGTTGGAAGATTCTGAAACTAGAGATCAAGAGCTTTGATTTGAGTACTTGCACTTTGATTTCTGAATTCAATAACACCTTGAACGAATGGTTTGATTATTCAAGAACACGAAGAACACGTTTCGGGAATTTTTACTTTTTGATTATACGTAATGTAGATTATGAAGGCTATAAAGTACGATTCGTCTTTATATATTTTTGGAAAAATAATACCCCAAGGAACATTTTTGGATCGATATAGATCCACTGGATCGTTTAAAAACCCTAATTAGGTTAAAAACACGTTTTACGAGGAGATAATTATCTACAAGGACTGATAATTATCCAAATCAATACATATCATTATATAACTAATGCTCAAGAATACTGGGGCTATAACAAATGAAATATTGAGATAAACGATATATCCGTCCCCCTAAGCAATTAGTGTTTGGAACAATTTTTCCCTTTTCGAACAAAACGAATTATACTGGCAAGATCAAATAACTAGGGATGAAATGATACAAATAATCCTTTCGATAACGTTTCGAATACGAAAGACGAAGGAATAATAATGATGTACAAAATCTCAACGGGGCCCTTGAATTTTCAAAACGGGGCTCAAGATTGAAGAAAATTTCAAACGATGAAATATTTGAAAGGCTTCCGACTCACCAAATAACACATAATCACTTAACACTCTCACCTTAATAATATTCAAATATCCCACAAAATATTTTATACCAAATATATCATTTATTCATTAATAAATAAAAAACAAATCACAGATATTAAATCCTTCCCCCCTTAATAGGATCATGTCCTCAGGATCTGATCGAGGAAACAGCTGGGGATACATCTCTATCATGCCACCTTCTAGTTCTCAATTATACTCGTTTACCAAAGGATTTCCTCCACATGACTCTTTAACACTATCTTCTTGCGATCCCATATTGACTCAGTCGTTCTACATACAAAGAATCTGTCGGGACTTCTACAGTTTCATATTTTATCACACATCCCTCTTACCCTTGCAATCAATACTCGCATCAAACTCTCTTACTCGTAAGGCAACAATTCTCACAAAACAATTTTCCAAAACTTAGCTCACCACGAAGATTATATGAACTGGTCGCTATACGATTCTAACTTTCATTATGCAATTCAATATACGAGCAATGCTTCTAAATAAAAGACTTGGTGTACCTAGCATCACGTCGGAGTCTCTTTCTGCTTCTCCCATTGACATATTATAAGTCATTGCTAACGGCTGGATATTAACAGCCGGGGGTGCCTCTATGGCCCGGATCATGTTGTTCACGGCTGTTGGCATTCTGCAATCCTTAACCACATGTCCTGGTTTCTGGCAACGGTGACACACAATGCCTGTAGTGCAATCCCTGGAGTAGTGACCCTTCTGGTTGCACTTAAAGCATGTGACAGTCAACCAATGGCATATTCCTGGATGTCGTTTCCCGCATGTCTTGCATTCAGATAGTGGGGGTCTTGTAACTCCCTGGTAACTGTCGGCTGGTAGGCCGTTATCCTGTCCTGCACTTCCGGTATCTGGTTTCTTAAAACTTGTATCCCTACCGGGCTGAGATCCCGGCTTCTTACTTGACTGACTCTGAAAACTTCCTTGATGCTGCCCCTTCTCGGGTATCCCTACTTTCCTCTTCTTATTCTCCCTCTCCTTCATGTATGAATCACTCTCTATTTCCGCAATCATTGCTTTCTGTACCACTGCTGCATAAGTATCCAACTCCAAAATGGCTAACTTGCTACGAATCCATGACCATAGTCCCTGTTGGAACCTTTTGGCATTCTTCTTCTCCGTGTCCACATATGTCGGAACAAACCTTGACAACTCCGTAAACTTTGTCTCGTATTGGGGAACAGTCATGCTTTCCTGCTTCAACTCTAAAAACTTCAATTCCATCTGGTCTCGCATATAATCTGGAAAATACCTTTCTAGAAACAATTCTGAAAATCTAGCCCACGTAATCAATCCCTCGGGCTCCATAGCCCTACTTGTTTCCCACCAATAACTTGCCTCGCTCTTCAAGAAATAACTAGCATATTATGTCTTCTTATCTTCCGTCACTTCTATCAGGGTAAAAGCCTTCTCTATCTCTTTTAACCATGCCTTTGCCTCTACGGGGTCTGCGGATCCTTTAAACTCTGGAGGTTTCGCGGCCTGGAAAGATTTGAACGTTACCGCGGGTGCTGCCTGTTGGTGAAGCTGCTGCTGCTGATGTTGCTGTTGCTGTTCTAAGAGCTATTGCTGAATCACTTGCTGCTATTGTGCTAGCTCGGCCGTCTGTTGGGTAAGAGTATTCAAAAGTTGAATTACTATCGGATCTATATGTCCCGTGGGAGGTATATTCTGTTGACCTTCCTGTTCAGAGGAATCATTTGAACGGGTTTGTCGTCTAGGAGGCATATCGCTGATGAATAAACAATATTTGATTTAAGTAAACAGTTCAAGGAAATAGAAGGGAGGGTCACAATTGATATTTTGAAGGTTTACAGATCTTCTCAACGGTGTATGGGTACACTCGTTGTAACAAATAGAGTGACAATTATGATGCTGAAAATGAATGACAAGTGAATAATACCAATTCTGCAAAAGATGATTATCATATATATGGGGTCAGTACAAGCGTAGAACGCTTCAAAAGTAAAATACGTCATAGCTGAACTACGACTGCCGATTACAATACAAAAAAAAAATGTAACAAAAACCCGAGGCGATCCTATAAGCCCGGTGCACTGCTGATACTACAATATGCATCTATATACTGTCTATCTGAAATCCATATACCATACCAAATCTGACTTCTCCTAACCCGCTCACAAATCACCTGCTCCTGTCTGCCATAACGGTGGTCCTACAATCTCTGCAATATCTCCCATCGCGTAATCCAAAATCTCTCTCATCCCTGGTACTGTCTCTCCCTCTCGGCTAGAAGCTAAACCATGTAGTCGAGTCTCAACCAATGTCCTCGTAAATCTAAGTCTCATCTGAATATCTCCTACCTGAACTCTGAGTCTGTCCCTCTCTCGGACTACCGCTGCCTCTGCCGAACGAATCTTCCTCATCTCTAATACCTGGCTACAGAAGTACCCTCTCTCCCTACTCACCCTATGATACTCATGGTGTGGAACTGGTAGATCACAAAGCTGATACCTAGGTCCAGAAACTGATGCCTGAGAAAATGCTGCTGGGGCTACTCGTCGGAGTGGAACAGAACAAGGTATCTGATCCCTCCTAACTACTGGCTGCCTCGGCTGGTTCCGTGCCGGTCGTGACGGTCTCGACGGTCCTGCTCTAATATCCATTATAGTTCTCTCCTCTGTCGGATCTTCTGACGGGTGTGACTCTGAGCTAGAGCTAGGGGGCTGCAATCATAACCACATTTAATTACCACTCGCAATACTCTCAACTGACCTGCTAATATCCTTAAGTGAATTTCTAACCCTTTATGTTATCCTGGACCCTAAGTCCTAACTTGTTTCAAATGCCATAACATTTAGCTCTGATACCAACCTGTGACGCCCTCCAAACCCGGGGTACAGATTTGAGGAGTCACCCGACCAACGGGACACAATATAATCACTAACTATAACACATGCATAATATATAAAGACAATAAATACCCCTTGACCAAGACCGCTATAGATTATGGCATTGAACACAAGCTTCTACAATCTTTTATTATTACAAACCAAATTTTATCAGAGTTATTACATCACAACTAAGTTCAGAACTAGACGTCCAGTCTAATGAAAACAAGACAACAACTACCCTGCCAATGACAACCACTCGAGGTGCTCTCCTAGCTGACGGTGAACTATCTGTCACGCTGTTCCGACTCATACTCTCGCTTCACTGGAATGGGGTTAGGAAACAACAAGCAAGAGTGAGCCAAAAGTGCTCAGCAAGCATCACAATATATATATCATCAAAATTTAAGATATGAATTTCAAGATATCTGATTCAACAATGTTTAAGCCAACACATGCTTTATATCAATATTAACTGAAGAAAAAGGAATTAGAATTGGACTTCTACATTTTATTCAAAACAAAGGTTGTGCTGCTGGCCAGCCACGCAACAACCCCGGACTAGCTCATGACAAAGTCCTCTACGGATCCAAGGCCAATCTGGGCCTAAATTACATCGACCATAAATGGCCTGACCAATAATTGGTCCATTTTAAAAACATGCCAATTCTATCACAAGGTATAAGCAATAACATGCTCGATAAGTAATGCACAACATCAAGGTATAATAATTGCAAAAGAGCTTCAACGGCTTGATATCAAAAGAAAATTGGGAATAATCATGAAATAATTCCAACGGTAATATATACTCGTTTGGGGAAAGAAATCAATGGTTAAGATAGATTATCAATGACGGTAGCCAATTGTCAATAACGGAAAATCAACAATCAATAGTTGTAACAATAATCAAGTGGTGGTAATCAACTGGTAATGCTTATGAGAAATAATCAAACGATGGTATTCAACAATCAATAGTTGAAAGCAATAATCAAATTGTGGTAATCAACCGGTAATGGTTATGAGAAATAATCAAAGAAGGTAATTAACAATAAAGGGTTGAAAACAATAATCACTGGATTGGAAATAAGGGTTTCCGATGCAGATCAAATCAAAGAATTTAGGAAATTTATAAATGGAATCAGTTGCCCAATTACGGGTCAAGGATTAACAATCTGAACTGTTCTGGAGTCTCAACATGTAACTATAGATGACAATACAATTTATCACAATAACGGCACAGATACTTGCCTGGTCTATGTCGCGGCCGGTTCTACTCGTTCACTCAACTTTCCTCATTAAACAACTCATCACAGTAAGTCTAACTATCCTCATTCTAACCTTGAAACATAATCAATTAATAACACACTTAAACAAATAACCGGTTACGTATCAGACGTCCGGTATGATTTACGGTATTAACAACTCAAATCTTAACCCTAGTACGGGTATATACGGACTATAAACACATTACACAACTTATACGAACCATATAGCACTTATAAACCTTTTTAAACACGTCACACAGAACTTATTTGAATTTAAACAAGTCACAAATAATTTTTCAATCAAAAATCGGATTTTTAAATCCAATATAAGTATTTAAATGCAATTAAATCAATTAATAAAATTAATTGACACTCTTTAAATGCTGAAACTATTTTTCAATAATAAAACAAGCTTGAAAATAATTAAACTGAATTTTAAATTAATTAAATCTAATTAATAATTAATTTTTAAGAATTAACTGATTAAAATAATTAATCAATTAATTAATAAATAAATTATTAATGAAAAATAATTAAAATAATTAAGTTTAATCAATTTTCGAATTTAAAATAAAAAATAAAAAAATTCAGAATTTTTCTGATATAAAAATATATATTTAAAATAAAAATATGATTTTTTAAAGATTTTAAACTATTTTCGAATTAAATAAATAATTAAAATCCAAAAACAGTTTTCAGAAATGGAATTAGGGTTTCAAAGATCGAAACCGGGTCAGAAAACGGGCCAACCGGGTCGGGACGAACGGAATCGGGTCACCAAGAACAACCCACCGGATTCTGGGTTTTCCAGAATCCGGCCGGTGTCCGGCGACCGAAATCCTTCATATCTGATCAAACACACATGAAACTAGAGGGCTTTTTGTCGCCCTTCCAAGACAAACACAACCAACACACAAACATACATGTATCATGCCGGAATCGAGCCCAGAATTCGGTCAAAGAATCCCGACGGCAACAACTCCGGCCGGAAACACGATCTACTAATTCTGTACATGAAACTCAACGTTTAATATGTCAAAATGAAGCTTATAACTCATACAATAAAACCCCTATATCAGAATCAATGTCAGATCAAAAACAAGAACGAACGAAGCAAAAGAAAAATTCGGGTCAAAACCCGAATATTAAACCCATCAAAATTGAACTTAAACATGAAATTAAATCATGGATTCTTGCTAATTAGAACCCTAGGAACATGTTAGAAGCAACCAATTGAACGGAGAATCAACAAAATGAAAATCCCCAAATCGGGTATAAACCCTAATTTAATTCGAATATTGAAAAATTCATAATAAATCGAAAAATTACCAGATGATGATGAGGTTGGAAGATTCTGAAACTAGAGATCAAGAGCTTTGATTTGAGTACTTGAACTTTGATTTCTGAATTCAATAACACCTTGAACGAATGGTTTGATTATTCAAGAACACGAAGAACACGTTTCGGTAATTTTTACTTTTTGATTATACGTAATGCAGATTATGAAGGCTATAAGGTACGATTCGTCTTTATATATTTTTGGAAAAATAATACCCCAAGGAACATTTTTGGATCGATATAGATCCACTGGATCGTTTAAAACCCCTAATTAGGTTAAAAACACGTTTTACGAGGAGATAATTATCTACAAGGACTGATAATTATCCAAATCAATACATATCATTATATAACTAATTCTCAAGAATACTGGGGCTATAACAAATGAAATATTGAGATAAACGATATATCCGTCCCCCTAAGCAATTAGGGTTTGGAACAATTTTTCCCTTTTCGAACAAAACGAATTATACTGGCAAGATCAAATAACTAGGGATGAAATGATACGAATAATCCTTTCGATAACGTTTCGAATACGAAAGACGAAGGAATAATAATTGTTAGGAATATGTTGTTCTTGATGATAAACATAAAACACTTAATAGAATTTGTGTAAAGTCATTTTGTAGCTGTCAACGAAATGGCATGCTTTGCAGCATTCCGTTGACAGGACGCTCATCAACGAAATGAGTAATGTAGCAATTGCACTGTACAATACTTCACAGTTTGATATGCATTTTGTTGTATGTATTAGATAGGTTTTCTAAGTCATGTTAACTAAGTACTAGATAGGCAAAATAGGTTGGTTAATTGTAAATATATTATGCCTTGTAATTTTGTCTAAGTGAAGACATGTCAACGGTATAAAGATCACTCTGTCAACGGTATGGAGTTTACCCATCAACGAAACGAAGGAAACACCATCAACGGAATGAAGAATAAAGCTATCAATGAAACACATCTTCCTACTATCAACGAATCACTATTGCTTTTTGAACAGTTGACAAAGTGATAGTGACAGTTTACTGAACAGATCTAAAGGAGATATGGAAGTGTACTTTGCATTGGAAGCCATCAAAATGGTTACTGGAAATAAGGAAATATTCCAATTTCCAATAAGGCTATTGGGAATGATTAAAATAAGCATGAAGACAAAAGCAAAGATCTCCAAGGACCATTGGACAAAAGGAATGAAAAGCAAGCTACTGATGGTTACTACTATTGTTCTTTAGTTTAGCCAAACGTAGAATTGTAAACTTGGGTATTTATAACCAAGTGTAGCAGTTACTTTAAAAGACAAGAGAAGAAAAACAAATAGTTTGTATTAGCTATCTTTGAGAGCATACTTCTCTACAATCTTGTAACTGAGCAGCTGTGTACATTTTGTATCACAGATTATTTCCGCAATAAAAATCACTTCAGTTGGATCATCAAACAATCCAACTGAAATTATTTATGTGCTTGTGATTTTTACTTTAAGTTCAGTTTTTATTTGTAAGTTGTTTTAAGTTTAAGAAATATCAAGAATTGTATTCAACCCCCCCCCCCCCCCCCTTCTACAATTCTGTTAGGTCATTTGGGATTAACAATTGGTATCAGAGCGAGCTTCTAACATACAAGAAGTTTAAAGATCAAGACCAAAACAGTAACCATGGTGAAGAAGGATGCAGGAGTAAAGATACCAGTTCTTGATAAGGACAATTACTTTCACTGGAAAGTAAAGATGCATTTACATCTCATGTCTATGGATGAGAGATATGTAGACTGCATTGAGAAAGGTCCACACGTTCCCATGAAGTTTGCATCTAGAGTTGGACTGCCAGATGATGCTCCTGATGTGGAAATTCCAAAACTTGTCTCAGAATGGACTATTGAAGATGTTGCAGAAGTCCATAAAGATAAAAGAACCATGAACATTCTGTTTAATGGTTTGGAGCAAGAGATGTTTGACAATGTCATAAACTGTACAACCTCCAAAGAAGTATGGGACACTGTTAGAACTCTCTGTGAAGGTACTGAGCAAGTTAGGGAAAACAAAATGCAGCTCCTTATACAACAATATGAGCATTTTCATTTTAAAGCTGGTGAAACCCTAAATGACACGTTTAGTAGGTTTCAAAAGCTTTTGAATGGATTAAAGTTGTATGGGAGGATCTATCAAACCAAGGATTCAAACCTTAAATTTCTTAGAGCTCTTCCAAAAGAATGGAAGCCTATGACTGTTTCTCTCAGAAACACTCAAGAGTACAAAGACTACACTCTTGAAAGGCTTTATGGAACCTTGAAGACATATGAGTTGGAAATGGAGCAAGATGAAGAAATTGAAAAGGTACAGAAGAAAGGTGGATCTGTTGCATTGATTGCATCTGTGAACCAACTGGAAGATGACAATGAAGAAGCTGTAAAGGCCACAACTAGTTGAGCTAGTTGTAGGAGTGATGTTAGCAAGGGTAAATGCAAGATGACAGAAGAAGAAGAATCAGAACCAGCCAACTTGGATGACTTAGATGAGATTGATGAACACATTGCTTTTCTGTCAAGAAAATTCTCTAAGTTCAAGTTCAAGAGAAACTCGGAAGCAAGGCCACCAAGGAGAGACTTTCAACCTAACAAAAGTAACTGGATTGAAAAGTCTAAATCTAAATGTTTCAATTGTGGAATGCTTGGTCACTTTGCTGGAGACTGCAGAAAGCCCAAGATTGAGAAGGGCAACAGGAAATTTGAGCCTGTTGATTATAAAAAGAAATACTTTGAACTTCTCAAGCAAAAAGAAAAGGCTTTCATGTCTCAGGAGTATGATTGGGCTGGTAATGGTGAAGATTCTGATGATGATGTTGAGTATGTCAACTTGGCTCTTATGGCTAACAATCATGAGCAGGAAGCAAGCTCCTCAAGCAACCAGGTAACAATTACTAATCTTTCTGAGCTTTCTAAAGAGGAATGCGATAGTGCAGTAAATGAAATGTCTACTGTACTATATAATTTGTGTGTTACTCTTAAATCACTTACCAAAGAGAATTCAAGAATAAAAGAGACTAATTTGCTCTTAAGTGATAGGAATGCAATGTTAGAAGCACAGCTCATTGAATTTGAGAAAATGAGATGTGTTAGTAGGGATGCTAAGAAGGAACTTGGGAACGTGTTACAAAGAGAAGAAATTCTTAAAACACAACTTGAGATAGAACAAAGTGTGATTGCAAAATGGAAAGATGCCAGGAATGTTTCCACCAACATCATTAATGTTCAAGGTATGGAATCTTTCTGTGAGCAATCATGGAAAAAGAAACAAAGAGAAGCTAGGGTATGTTGGTGAAACCTTAGAATCAGAAACAGAGTCAACAAACAACAATGATCATTTGTTGAAGGTTGATATGTCAACGGAATGCAATGTTTCGTTGACAGATGAACCATCAACCGATCAGGCTGTTTCGTTGACAGAGAAAAGAAAAGATAAACTCACTAGACTTAATAACAAGTATGGTCCTGTCACCAAGAACTTTGTTCAAGGTGAGTCTAGTAATTCAAAGAAAGTTGAGAAGCTTGTCGAGAGAGCTAATGTAGGTCACTTGTCTAACAAGCAATTGAAGGACAAGTTAGAGAAAGTTCAAGTTGAGGTTAAGGGAAATAAAAAGAATAACAGGAATGGCAAAGTAGGGATTAATAAACACAACAATTACACACCTGATAAATATGCTCCTAGAAAGACATGTGTCAATTATGGAAGTGTTAGTCATTTATCTACTAACTGCAAATCTGTTAAGAAAACTGCTAATGTGAAAATGCCCAAGCCTACAATGAATAGTTCCATTCCTACAATGGCTGTTATGCCTAACATGTTTGCTCCATATGCACAATTTCAGAATCCATATACTAACATGTCATTTGTGCCTAATCCATACATGAATATGTTTAATATGCCACAAATGCCATGGAATATGAATAACCTGATTGTTCCTCCAACTATGCATGCTGTGAATGAAAATGTGAGCAACCCTCAGAAATCAACACCAAGGGTAAAGATTGACTTAAATCAATCTGAGCCCAAGGTGAAAAATGATATAAAAGGAAAAGCAAAGGCTAACAAAACAGGACCCAAGGAAACTTGGGTACCAAAATCAACTTGATTTGGTTTTATTGTGTGCAGGGAGACAAAAGGAATCTTTGGTACTTGGATAGTGGTTGTTCAAGACACATGACTGGTGATTCTACCATGCTCACAGAGTTTCAGGAAAGAGCTGGCCCTTGTATTGCTTTTGGAGATGACAGCAAAGGCTACACTAAGGGATATGGCTTGATTTCAAAAGAGAATGTCATCATAGATGAGGTTGCATTGGTGGATGGTCTTAAGCACAATTTACTTAGTATCAGCCAACTTTGTGACAAAGGATTTTTAGTTACCTTTTCTAAAGAAGCCTGTGTTGTTTCTAAAGGAGGAAACAACAATGTGGTAATGACTGGATTTAGAAGAGGGAATGTGTACATTGCTGACTTTAGTAGCACAAGTCCAGAAACCATCACTTGTCTTTTCAGCAAGGCAAGCAAGGATGAAAGTTGGCTATGGCACAAGAAATTATCTCATCTGAATTTTAAAGTTATGAATGATTTGGTGAGGAAGGATCTTGCAAGAGGAATTCCACAGGTGGAGTTCTCCAAGGATGGTTTGTGTGATGCCTGTCAAAAAGGGAAACAAAAGAAGGCATCATTCAAAAGCAAGACAGAGTCATCAATTGTCCATCAGCTTGAGTTGCTTCATATGGATTTGTTTGGCCCTGTAAATGTCATGTCTATTTCAAAGAAGAAATATTGTCTTGTGATTGTTGATGATTTTTCTAGATTTACATGGACTTTCTTTTTGCACTCCAAAGATGAGGCAAGTGAAATCATTATCAATCACATCAAGATGGTAAACAATCATCCTGACTTGAAAGTAAGAAGGATCAGGAGTGACAATGGGACAGAATTCAAGAATTCAAGCATGAAGGTGTTCTGTGAAGAAAATGGTATTTTGCATGAGTTTTCAGCAGCAAGAACACCACAGCAAAATGGTGTAGTTGAAAGGAAAAACAGAACACTTATTGAAGCTGCGAGGACAATGCTAGATGAATCAAAGTTACCAACTTATTTTTGGGCTGAGGCAGTTAATACAGCTTGCTTCACTCAAAATATTTCTTTGATTAATCAGGCCAAAGGAATGACCCCTTATCAGCTACTCAAAAGAAAGAAGCCACTATTGGATTTTCTTCATGTCTTTGGATGCAAGTGCTTTGTTCTGAGAAATCAAGCTGAGCATTTAGGGAAATTTGAAGCAAAGGCAGATGAAGCAATATTTGTGGGATATGCAGCAGGGAAAGCCTACAGAGTCTATAATCTCAGAACCAACATTGTTATGGAATCTGTACATGTTGTTTTTGATGATCTCAAAATTCAAGGTCTCTGTGATGAAGGTTTCCATGAAAGTCTTTCTTTTGAAAATGAGGAAGGAGATCAAGTGAATCATGTTAAGGCTACTGAGAAACAGCCTAAAGTTGTTGTATCTAGCACAGATGAAAGCAGCAGTGAAGATGAAATTGCTGCATTAAGGTTGAAAAGAATAGCTGCTAGCAGACCAAATGGTCATTTCGTTGACAGTCATGATGGTGGATTCGTTGACAGTCAAAATGAGCGTTTCGTTGACAGCCAAAATGGTCATACCGTTGACAGTCATAGAAATGCTTCTAGAAGTGATCAGTTAGGGACAACAATTTCAGGGGGAGTTTCTCAAGGACAAATATCCAATCAAGGCAATCATGATCATGAAGCTACCTCTTCAAGAGCAAATCTACCTCCCTCAAGGAAATGGACTAAAGATCATCCCTTTGAACTTATTATAGGTGATGTGTCTTCAAAAGTCCAAACTAGAAGAGCAACTCAAGAAGAATGTCTATATAGTAGCTTTCTGTCTCAAGATGAGCCAAAGAAAGTTGAGGATGCACTTCTAGATCCAGATTGGGTTTTGGCTATGCAAGAGGAGCTAAACCAATTTGAAAGGAACAATGTATGGAAGCTGGTGCCCAAGCCTAAGGACAGAAGTGTCATAGGCACAAAATGGGTGTTCAGAAACAAGATGGATGAAAATGGCATAGTCACAAGGAACAAAGCTAGACTGGTTGCAAAAGGCTATTCACAGGAAGAAGGAATTGATTTTGATGAAACCTTTGCTCCTGTTGCTAGACTAGAAGCAATAAGGATTTTCCTAGCCTATGCAGCCCATGCCAATTTCAAAGTCTATCAAATGGATGTGAAGAGTGCTTTTCTGAATGGGGAATTGGAAGAGGAGGTGTATGTAAGTCAACCTCCTGGTTTTGAAGATGATGATTTTCCAGAATATGTATACTTCCTCCTCAAAGCACTCTATGGTTTGAAACAAGCTCCTAGAGCCTGGTATGACACACTTTCACAGTTCCTCCTTGAGAATCACTTCACTAGAGGTACTGTAGATAAAACTCTTTTTCACAGGGTTGTGAATGGCTCTACTATACTTGTTCAAATTTATGTAGATGATATAATCTTTGGGTCTACAGATGTGAAACTTTGTCAAAAGTTTGCCAAGCTTATGCAAAGTAAATATGAAATGAGCATGATGGGAGAATTAACTTACTTTCTTGGTCTTCAAGTGAAGCAAGTTAATGAAGGCATTTTCATTAGTCAAACAAAATATATTCATGACTTATTAAAGAAGTTTAACTTAATGGAATGCTCTCCTGCCAAAACTCCCATGCCTACTGCCACCAAACTTGAATTGAATACTAAGGAAAAATCTGTGGACATTTCAAGTTACAGAGGCATGGTAGGCTCACTTTTATATTTAATAGCTAGTAGACCTGATATTATGTTTGCTACTTGTCTATGTGCTAGATTTCAGGCTGATCCTAGGGAATCCCATTTAGTTGCTATTAAAAGGATTTTCAGATATCTCAAAGGAACAACAAACCTTGGCATTTGGTATCCTAGAGAATCTGGCTTTGAACTAATTGGTTATTCAGATGCAGATTTTGCAGGATGTAAAATTGACAGGAAAAGCACAACAGGCACCTGTCAATTCTTAGGAAACAAGCTTGTCTCATGGTTCAGCAAGAAACAAAACTCAGTTTCTACCTCCACAGCTGAGGCTGAGTATATTGCAGCTGGAAGTTGTTGTGCACAGATTTTATGGATGAAAAATCAACTACTTGATTATGGAATAAGAGTTGAGAAAATTCCTATTTTCTGTGACAACACTAGTGCCATTGCCATTACTGAGAATCCAGTGCAGCATTCAAGGACCAAGCACATTGACATCAAGTACCATTTCATTAGAGAACATGTTATGAATGGCACTATGGAGTTACATTTTGTTCCAAGTGAACAACAACTTGCAGACATCTTTACCAAGCCACTTGATGAATCAACATTCTCAAGATTAGTAAGTGAGCTAGGTATGCTAAATTTCTCTTAAATATTTTTGAGATATTTGCAAGTTACAATGTAGCCAGAAATTTGCTATGTTTTTCTGTGAATTAATTTTCTCAGGAAAAAGTGAAATTTTGTCTAAGTCAAAATTACTATGTCAACGAAACGCACCATTTCGTTGACAGTCTTAGCATTTTTCTGGGTGTTTCGTTGATAGCCCTTTTATATCAACGAAACGCAGCTTTATCAACGAAATAAGACGGGACTTTAACCGCCCAATCCTGATTCGTTGATTTAGCGTAATTAATCTGAACCGTTGAAATTTGACACGTCCGTTACCACGATCTATGCATACACCCCTGTAAGTATAAATCATGGTAATTCTTTAAAAGTAACGGTTATATTTTTAAGCCAATCCAGTAATTTACATTTATTATTGGACTCTTTTTCTGAGAATTTTTGGGGGAGTATTTAAGAAATTCTATTTTCTTTAATTTCTTTTTACATGTTCTCAAAAAAATTCCAAAGGCTTTTCTCTCTTCTTCTCTCTAACAAGCAATTCAGTTCGAAGCTTTTCTTCACACAACAATGGCACCCATAGTCAAGCTTATGTCTGCTGGAGGGTTCATCTATGAGAAGAACAACTCCATCCCTTTTGTTGTCAAGGAAAACCCGAACAGTATCTTTTTCAAGATGATGGACTTCATGAAGAACTGCAAGTTGAGCTATGCAATGTTTCACTCAACTCCTCTCTATAATGAGATAATCGAGGAGATCTGGACCTCGTGTGAGTATAGTGGAACAAACTGCACACTGCAATTCACTCTCCAAGGTAATGAGTACATAGTTAATTCTGATGTATTGCAAGCATGTCTACATATTCCTGAAAATAACTGTGATGCTTTGCCTACAATCACTGAAATGGTTAACATGCTAAATTCAATAAACTACTCTGCCTACTGATAATCTGGGTAGAATAATTAGGAGAGGTTTGGTTAGGGAATATAGTTATTTAGCTGATGCATTTATCAAGGTCTTTTCTGGAAAGATTAGTAATTTTGATGCATTAACTAATTCCATGTTGATTCTTTTTACCATGCTCCTAACTGATAGATATTACAACTTTAGCACCCAACTTATGTATGAAATTAGTGCTAAGTTGGGTGACAAGGCTAATAGGAAAAATAATATCTACTATGCTAGGTTTCTGATGATGTTGGCTAATCATGTTAGTCCAACACCATTAGTAATCTCTAACCCTGTTTCCAAGTTTGAGTGTTTTGTGCAAGAAAAGAGAGTATTGACAGACATACTGAGGCTGAACCACAATGGTGATGTTCCAGTGGTGTATCTGCCAATAATTGAGGTAACTACTGCTATCCCTTCTAGTATAGTTGTTACTTCAACTGTATCACCCAGTCCTGTTGCTGTGGAGTCTGTAGCTGTGACCCAACAGGCTCCTGCCCCTGCAACAAAACCAAAATCAAAGAAATCCTCCAAGCCAACCTCAGGTGCTTCCCAAAAGGCACCTGTTGTAAAATCCACTACACAACCTAAGGGGAGTGTTGTAGGTACTGAGAGAGGTGAAGGAAGGGGTGAACATAAAATAAACCCTAAGGATAAGGAAGGACAGATGAGTGAAATCCAGCCAAGCCCCATTGTGTCTTCCCAACAAGGCACAATGAGTAAAATGGATTTAAACACAAGTCTAGTTGCATCCTCCCAAAAGGATGTGATTATTGAAACAAGCTCTCCTCCAAGAGCACACTCCAAAAGGGTAAGGGACACTTCAAGCCCACAGTCTACATTTTCCCAATACCAAAGGAGAGTGAAGCAAAAGTTAAAGGGTACACAAGGTGCACACACACTGGAAGCAACACTTCCAGTTTCTCAAATTCAGTTTGATGTAACCCCTATTATTACTCTGGGGTTACAGTCCCATTCTCTAAACATCAACCTTGAACTATCTCCATCAAATTCACCAACTCTATCTCTAGATGTGGACATGATCCATTCATCTATTCCTGATTCTCCAACTCTAATCTTGGAGAAGCCCCACTCTGAAGTTGGTGGCCATCACTTGTTAAGTGATTTGTTGGGCCATCAACCAATTTTTTCTGAAGTTGCAAGAGGATCTGTGGACCAATCTCTAAAATCAATCACCACAGATTCAACTGTAATTTCACTTTCTCAAAGTGCTTTATTGATTTCATCAACGAAACAGCTTCTTTCGTTGACAAGTGTTTCTCCATCAACGGTATCCATACCGTTGACAGTTCAAACTACCATTCCGTTGATAGGTCAATCTACACCCCTTATTGAAAATCAAGTTGTTTCCATAACTAGTGTAGATGACCTGGTGGTAGTTGAGACACTTTTAGGTTTGAGAGGGAGTGAAATTGAGAGGCTGGCTTGCAGCCAGGCAAAAGGAGAGTCTGAGAGTGAGAGGCTGGCTATTTCTTCCAGCCAGGCAAAAGGAGAGATTGAGAGTACCACCTTAGTAGGTGAAGGTGAGGGTGTGAGAGGTGTGAGCCATGGGGAGCCCATGATGCAAGAAAAGAGTGGAGAGAGAGAAGGGACTACAGGAGCAATAAGGATGGAAGCAGCCATTGCTAGTGAGTTAATGGAGGTTAGTGAGGGAGAAAGGGAACTTACTTTCCAAGAGCATTATCAACAAACTCTGGATAGTATTTCCCTGGATCCTGAGACCTTTACTCATCCTGTGTCAGCCTATCAAATTATGGCTCAACAGGGCAATGTGGAGGCAGAAAGGTCACTCAATTTAATTCATACTACTGCATCAATGCAAAGAGCAAAGGATGCCCTGACCAATCTATCTCCAGCAGCTGCAGCAAGTGGAGACTTCGATTTTTCTGATGATGAGGACAGCTTTGGTGACAATCTACAGGTGGCCACTTCTACACAGACTGGGACTTCTGTGGTGCCTCCTAGACCAAACTGGCTTTCTCAGGATATGCATGGTAGATGCAACTTGGATGCTGCTATCACAAGGCAGTACAATGAGGCATATCTATCTCATGAGTCTGCAGGAGCAAGGGACAAGAAATTCTACAAGGCCATAATGGATTCTCTGGAAATTCAAAGGCTACAAATGTTGCAGACAAGGATTGAGGCTACAGAAATCAAGGATTCAATTAGCAACCTTAGGGATGCTACTGACAGGAGGCTAGATGAAAAGCTTCCTCTTCACACTGTCTCCAAGATGTCAAGGTTTTTCACCAAGGAACCTGAAGTGTCCTCATCTTTGAAAACTCTCTCCTCTAGAGTGGACAAAGTTGAGGCTACACTTTCTCACATGCAGAAGGAACAGGAGAAGCAAACTAGCCTACTCACCCAGCTTCTGGCAGCTCAAGGAATCCCTATCATCTCACTTGATGATAACAAAAAGGGGGAGAAAACTAAGGAGCTAGAGATACAAATCACAAAGGTTTTGGTCCCAGCCATCTCCTTACCAGAAGAGCCATTAGCAATGGGGGAGTTTGGAAAGAAGAAAAAGGATGGTATTGACCTGATCCAGGAAGCCTCTATGAGGATGAAACTTGCAGAACAGATTAAGGATCACTGGTCAAATATAGAAGCAAAAGTCAAGAAGCTAGCTCACACTGCAAAGGCATCAACGGTTCAAGCTACTTCAATACCACCATCAACAAATGCAATGGTGATAGTACAAATGGAGCCACAGTTCAAGAGCTCTTATGCTATAGAGCCCCTTCAGCATGGAATCCTTCAAGATTCAAGAAATGAGAAAGGCCAATCTTCATGCTTTAGGAATGTGGATGCAAGAGGGATATCTCCAATATCACCTGTCAAACCCAAAGGCAAGAACATTGAAAGGATATTTTATCCTCAATCAAAGCCAGATGAGTTCAAAGTCCTAGGGAAGCTGATCACTAAGTGCAAGGAAAACAATCATCCAAGCATAAGGAATCAAAGGGCCATCATCTACAGGGACAGCAAGGAAATCTGTATTTGGGTTGGTCACCCAAATTTTGCTAAGGCAAAAGCTGAAGAATCTGAAAGGGCAGCAATGCAAGCATTGGCAGTTGCTCAAGCACTTGAAGATGAAGAAACCTTACAGGAAGAAAAAGCCAAGGATGGAGCTAAGGAAGCTGAAAAAGCAAGGAAAAGTGTAAGGCAACCAAAGGCTAGAGCTAAAAGGAATCTGGATTTTGATAAAGAGGATTCTCAGGACACTGCTCAAGCCACTTCCACAACAAGTGCACATCAAATTCTTGCTGATCAACCTCATGAAGGAAAATTGGCATGTGATCCTGCACATCCTGTCAACTTTCATGATCAGCCAATCATGCCAAAAGAGGAGCCTATTGAATTTGACGAAGCCTATTTTCCAAGGTTCCTATTTGAAAAGGATCAGCCAATAAAGTCAAAGAAAAGGGCTGTCAAGGCAAAGCCAATATTTGTGAGAAAGCCACAACCTCAGAAACCCCCTGCAAATCCAGAGGACTGCGTGTACATTGCTGACATCAGGGAAGAATCTAGCTTACATCTTGATTTAGACAACCTGGTGGAAGTAAGGGGCATTGCAGCTTCTCAAAAGTTGCCTGAAAGATTAGTTTTCACATTCAAGGGTGGTAGAGAGCAAGTGTGGCCTCTCTACAGGATTTTAGGAGAAGACTACCAAACACTACTCACAGTGTTTAGATGCTTGAAGAAGGACTTTGGCTTCACCAAAATAGCCAAGTCTGAGGTGGTCTCCAAAATATGTCAAATAAAGGCTAGCTGGAACAAGCCTGAGGCTCTTCCCAGAATGCTTAGAGTGCCCTCAACAGGAAAGAAGATCCATCTTCAACCTTACTGGATGATGGAATTTAAGGACAAGGACAACTGCAGAAGGTTCTTCAGGATGGAAGACCAGCTGGATAAGGCATCTAATCAAACTCTAAAGTTTATGCAGTCCAAGCTTGGTGATCAAGATGAGGAAGAGAAGATCTTCTACAGAAGGCTACAGGTCCAGATTGAGGAAAACAACTCTAAGAGAGGGAAGAAGACGATGCCACAAAGAAGACCAAGATGAATCATGTGCTCAGTCTAGAGGAGCATTTCTGGGCATCAGTCTTGTAAGTCTTGTACTTTGTTCAAAATATTATGAAGCTTAATGCATTTTCTACTTTTGTAATTTATAATGTATCTGAGTGTTTTTGTTATCATCAGGTCTCTTGATTTATGGCTGTTATTCGATCAGTCATAAATTGGGGGAGATTGTTAGGAATATGTTGTTCTTGATGATAAACATAAAACACTTAGTAGAATTTGTGTAAAGTCATTTTGTAGCTGTCAACGAAATGGCATGCTTTGCAGCATTCCGTTGACAGGAAGCTCATCAATGAAATGAGTAATGTAGCAATTGCACTGTACAATACTTCACAGTTTGATATGCATTTTGTTGTATGTATTAGATAGGTTTTCTAAGTCATGTTGACTAAGTACTAGATAGGCAAAATAGGTTGGTTAATTGTAAATATATTATGCCTTGTAATTTTGTCTAAGTGAAGACATGTCAACGGTATAAAGATCACTCTGTCAACGGTATGGAGTTTACCCATCAACGAAACGAAGGAAACACCATCAACGGAATGAAGAATAAAGCTATCAACGAAACACATCTTCCTGCTATCAACGAATCACTATTGCTTTTTGAACAGTTGACAAAGTGATAGTGACAGTTTACTGAACAGATCTAAAGGAGATATGGAAGTGTACTTTGCATTGGAAGCCATCAAAATGGTTACTGGAAATAAGGAAACATTCCAATTTCCAATAAAGCTCTTGGGAATGATTAAAATAAGCATGAAGACAAAAGCAAAGATCTCCAAGGACCATTGGACAAAAGGAATGAAAAGCAAGCTACTGATGGTTACTACTATTGTTCTTTAGTTTAGCCAAACGTAGAATTGTAAACTTGGGTATTTATAACCAAGTGTAGCAGTTACTTTAAAAGACAAGAGAAGAAAAACAAATAGTTTGTATTAGCTATCTTTGAGAGCATACTTCTCTACAATCTTGTAACTGAGCAGCTGTGTACATTTTGTATCACAGATTATTTCCGCAATAAAAATCACTTCAGTTGGATCATCAAACAATCCAACTGAAATTATTTACGTGCTTGTGATTTTTACTTTAAGTTCAGTTTTTATTTGTAAGTTGTTTTAAGTTTAAGAAATATCAAGAATTGTATTCAACCCCCCCTTCTACAATTCTGTTAGGTCATTTGGGATTAACAATAATGATGTACAAAATCTCAACGGGGCCCTTGAATTTTCAAAACGGGGCTCAAGATTGAAGAAAATTTCAAACGACGAAATATTTGAAAGGCTTCCGACTCACCAAATAACACATAATCACTTAACACTCTCACCTTAATAATATTCAAATATCCCACAAAATATTTTATACCAAATATATCATTTATTCATTAATAAATAAAAAACAATCACGGATATTACACGACCCATGTCGCCGAAAGTCGACCACCGGTGCTGATCAGTAACACGGACCTTATGGATGAGTTACACCGCATGAGTGCGACTGTGAGAGGTTTTGACACTAGGTTGAGGGCAGTTGAATCTCGAAGGTCTCGACATGGTTCGTATGGGCGTGGAGGACGTCATGTGGAGAGTGAACCTGCCAGAGGTGTTCCAGCCACCAGAATTGGAAGAGGTATTAACTACCCTGATACATTAAGGCGACCACCTATTACTCTGCGAAGGTTAGAATTTGGAGAGACTGAACCTATTGTGGAGTTTCCTGACGATAGTCAGCTGGTTCATGGCATCCCCGAGTCCCCACGAGCCCCCCCCCCCAGCATTGGACGCCACTGGTCGCCCGGGCGGCTCACGTGGTAAGCAACTAGTGATGAGATAAAGGAGTTGCTTCTGGAGATGGAGAAGGAACAAGGTGAAGGCCGAACAAATATTCATGGGCAGGACGGAAGTATGGAGATGCATGTAGAAGGGCAGCTTGTACGAGGAGGATATCGAGGAAGAGGTTCTCGGGGAGGAGGTAATCGAGGACGAGGCCAAGAGAATTCAGGATGATATACCGATATGGGTCCTCCAAAAGAACCTGTCATTGTCCCGGTACCTTCACACAGTGCAACTAGTGGGATGAGAAGAAATCAAACTCAACTAGACGCGCCAGAGATTTCGGATCCAGCACAACAACATGTAAGTCAACCTATCCCAGTTAATGTTCAAACTCCACCTTTGATGCATGGTACTCAAAATCAAACTACTCAAACTATTGTTGCATCCACTCCACCGATCACTCCACATGTCTCCGTGCAACTCACACTTCATATCATGATGCAAACACCTCCCATAGTAAGCACACCATCATCTGTGTTGGTAAGCTTTGGCGCGCCTACCCCACCTATTGCGGGTGCATTCCTGGTTGGAAGTTAGCCTAGCGGGGTTCAGAATGTACCCTGGTTAGGGGATCTTAATGTTGGAGATATAAGGAAGCTGCTGGCACACCTAGAAGGGGGAACATGTGCATTTTCCACCAAGGTGACATCTCTGTTCTCTACTGCTGTGAAAGATGCTCTATTACCCATGGGATACCGAAACATGACAGCCGATCTCCGTTTTCACGATAATTCTGATCCAAAAGAATTCTTGGAGCGTTTCAATATTGAGATGGATATGTATCAGGTTCCGAGTTTGGCTAGATGTCGTTTATTAGCTGCAACCTTCAGAGACAGTGCTCAACAGTGGTTCCAGAAGTTAGGAAGTGAAGTGATAACCTCCTGGGATAAGATGCAAGTGATGTTTTTAACACAGTTCCAAGCAGCGGTCAAATATTCACCCCTGTAACATCCTTGGCAAACATCAATCAGCGTGAGGGAGAAACATTGAGTGCTTACTTCAAGCGGTTTAGTGCAGAGGCCGCAGGGGTTAGAGGTGCGACGGATGAAACTCTAAAAAACTTCTTGATCGCTGGTTTGAGAGTGGGGACTGATTTCTGGAAACATCTACAAGGGAATGATCCAACCACTTTAGCGGAGTTGTTTTCTGAAGCCGAGTCATATAAGAGGGTTGACCAGTCGTTGGCAGATAACAAAAAGGGCGAATTATATGGGAGTAATAAGGGCAGGAGTAAGAGAAAGGATAGATCTCCAAGTCCGAACTACAGGGGTCACGGACGAAATCCTAATCGGGTGAATATTACCAATGAGAAAAGAGAACGAGAGCCCATGTCAGGTCAAGATAGAAGGCCGGGGTCTTACACACCACTTGTCGCGTCAGTCGAGCACATAAATGAGGTGACCAAGGACAGGGGATATATCGAAAACCAGCACCTCTAAATTCTTTCCAAAGCAAAGACAGAAGCAAATACTGTGAGTACCATAAATCTACCCATCATAACACCCATGAATGCAGACAGCTTAAGGAGGATATTGAAGTTTTGATCAAGGATAGGTATCTAACTGAGTGGCTGAAGAAGTATCGAGTTGACCATCCGGTTGAAAAAAGAGGTACAGGTCGCCCGCCGACGGACGATGACAAGGATAAACAAGAAGAGTCAAAGTTCGTCAGGGAAGGGAGTATTCGCACCATAGTGGGAGGACCACATATTGCAGGCGATAGTAATAAATCCATGGAAAGGTATGCTAGGAGGCTAAAACTGTACCTATGACAAATGTGAATCGACTGGATCAGCGACCACCAAAGTTGTTTCGGGGAGAGTCAACAGATATAACGTTTTTTAGGAGGATACAAAATGGGTTCATCATCCTCATAATGATGCGTTGGTGGTCACAATGGGTATTGGAAATCAAAATGTGCACCGTGTGTTTGTAGACAACGGGAGTTCGGTCAATATCCTGTATTATGATACTTACAAGAAGATGGGTTTGCCTAGGGCTGAGCAAAACCGATCCAAACCGTAAAAACCGAACCGAAATATGTTAATTCGGTTCGGTTCGGTCCTAATTTTTTTAACTTTCCGGTCATTTCGGTTTTTCGGGCCGGACCGAAATATAATTCGGTTCGGTTCGGTTTTTACAAAAACAATTCGGTTTTGGACCGAAAAAACCGAAATAAACAATATATATAATATATATAATATATTATGATAATATAATAATATATTATTTACTTACTTACGCGTTTAGTCACTCAGTACTCATTCACTACTCTACCCCCACCCCACCCCACCCCACCCCCTGAGACCTAAAAACCTAATTCCACCGGCCGCCGCCCCACCAGACCACCACGATCCCACCGCTCAGTGACCGATCTAGATACCGATTCACTTAATCACTTCTCACTTCTTCAGGTTCAAGGTACCGATTCTAGTCTCTAGATTCAAAAATCATAAATTCTTAAATGTTAATTGTTTATTGGAGAATCATAGATTCTATTTAACAATTTTTTCTTTATTGACGCGCGCTGCGCGCATCCGAGACAGCGAGACTTCCCTGACAGTTGACCTGAGAACCTGATATGTTAAGGAGTGATGCACTGATGCATTTCATTTTCAACGCACAATAGCTGAAGCGCATATTCTTGAATTTAAGAGTTGAACATTTTTTCTTTTTCATTTCAGTTAAACTATTGAGTACTTGTACTAGTTTCTGCCTACAAATTATGTGTTTTCAACCTTGTGTTTCGTTTTGACTTTCAATAGACTTTGAATTAATTCGTTTGGCTATTCATAATTTAGCTGCAGATATCAAATATCAATACACATGAACTGATGAACATTATACAGGTAATAAGGCTTTCAAAAATAATCCGGTCTTTATGAACCGAACCGAATAAACCGAATTATTTCGGTTCGGTTCGGTCCCGGTCCATATAGCAATTTCGGTCCGGTTCGGTTCCAAGAAAAACAACATTTCGGTTTTCGGTTTTTTCGGTTCGGTCCCGGTTCTGGACCGAACCACCCGAATGCTCAGCCCTAGGTTTGCCTGACAAGGACATGAAGGTTGAGAATATCTATATTTATGGCTTTGGGGGAGAATCTATCAGATTAAAGGGAACCATTAGATTGCTAGTGACATTAGAAATTGGAACGCTTTCTGCCACTCAGATTGCGGACTTCATGATAGTTGATCAAGAATCTTCTCATAACGCGTTGATTGGAAGGCAATTATTGAAAGAGATGCGGGTTGTTACTTCCATTTATCATTTGTCCATAAAATTTCCTACTCCAAGTGGAATTGGATGTGTTCGAGGAAGTGAGTATGATTCCAGGGAATGCTACAATAAGTCTGTTAAGGGATTTCAAAAGAATAGCAAGACAGGGGTAAATGAAGTACAGGGGGAGGCTGATGTTGAAAATAAATTAGTTAATGTCATTTATACAGTTCAATTCCCAGATGATTCGGAGATGAAGGAAGGGTTAACATGAGAGAAAATTTCAGACACGCTAGAAGCTGGCGCTCCAACTTTGCTTCTCTCTGAAGCTGGTGCTCCAACTTTTATTCTCTCTGAAGCTGGCGTTCCAACTGAGTCGGTTCCGAAGGTTGGCGCGACCAAAAGTTTGACACAACTATTGTTGTCTTATGAATCTTCTAGGAATGTATCAAAGGAGTCGTGGATGGTGGAGGAATCTAGAGAAGTTTTCAAGAGAAGGAGACTTGACAACGGTAAGACATTGGTTACGGAGTCATATCCTATTGTTGAGTTGGGGGAAACGAGTTCGGCAGAAAAAGATACAACCGCGAGTGTGGATTCTGATGCTGGGGATGATTCTCAGATGAATTTTGATATTGATCTTGATCCACGAATTTCGTTGCCAGTTGCGAATACGGGGTCTGCAGAAGATATAGTGATCATTAAGGTCGATGCTCATTACCCGGAAAGGGAGTTGAAAATTGGGTCACAGTTAAACCCAGAGTTAGTTGGGCAGGTCACATCTTTTTTGAAGGCTAACTTGGATGTTTTTGCTTGGAGTCATGTTTATATGGTTGGAATTGATTATAATGTGATGTGTCATCATTTGAATATTGACCCTACCAAGAAAGGTACCAGACAGAAACGGAGGCCGGTGAGTGGGGAACGTGTTTTGGCTCTACATGAGGAAGTTGATTGGCTATTGGAAGTTGGTTTGATAAAGGAGTCTTTATATCCTACATGGTTGGCTAATCCAGTATTGGTAAAGAAGCCAAATGGGAAGTGCAGGACTTGTGTGGATTTTACTGATTTAAACAAGGCATGTCCAAAGGATAGCTTTCCATTGCCGCGGATTGATCAACTGGTGGATGCTAGAGCGGGGCATGCATTGTTGAGTTTCATGGATTCTTATTCGGGGTATAGTCAAATTCCTATGTATGGGCCTGATCAGGAACATACTTCTTTTATCACAGATAGAGGGCTTTATTATTACATTGGAATGCCTTTTGGGCTTGTTCATGCTGGAGCAACTTATCAGAGGTTGGTAAACATGATGTTCAAGGATCATATTGGGAAGACCATGGAGTTATACGTGGATGACATGTCGAGCACTTGGGAGAAATGTTCAAAATATTGCGAAGATATCAGATGAGGTTAAATCCTCAGAAGTGTGTGTTCGGAGTGGAGTCAGGAAAATTTCTGGGTTTCATTGTCAACCATCGGGGTATAGAAGCAAATCCAGCAAAAATCAAGGCACTCCTTGACATGAAGTCTCCAACATGTGTAAAGCAAGTACAGAGCTTGACTGGTAGGATTGCAGCTTTGAATAGGTTTGTTTCAAGGTCTTCGGATAAGTGTCAAGAGTTCTTTAAGGCTATAAGAAGGCTAGGAAGGATTTTATGTGGACGACTGAATGTGAGTTGGCATTTCAAAATATAAAGGAACATTTGGGATCGCCTCATATGCTCGCTAAACCGGTTGAAGGAGAGGTGCTGATTTTGTACTTGGATGTTTCGGAATACTCTATAAGTGCAGTGTTGATTAAGGAAGAAGGGATGGATCAATCTCCCATATACTATGTGAGTAAGAGGTTACATGAGGTAGAGACTCGATATACAAACATGGAAAAGCTGGTTTATGCTCTTATTTTGGCTTCTCGCAAGTTACGTCCTTATTTTCAGGCTCATAAGGTAGAAGTCAGAACATCTTTTCCACTTCGACAAATTATGCATAAGCCGGAGGTGACAGGTCGGATGATGAAATGGGCAGTTGAATTGGGACAGTTTGACTTGGATTACAAACCAAGAACATCTATCAAAGGTCAAGCGTTGGCTGACTTCATATTGGAATTTTCTCCTGGGTTGGAGGAGAAAAAAATGGTCATTGTCCCTCTACAACCTATACTTAAATCAGACGTTATTGAGGCTGAGGAGTTTGAACTTTGGTGGACTCTGAGTGTTGATGGGGCAGTCAATAATGAAGGCGTTGGAGCTGGGATAGTTTTGATAAGTCCCGAGGGGCATATGCTCATGAGTGCTATCAATTTTGCATTTCGGGAAACAAACAATGGTGCTGAGTATGAAGCGTTGCTCGGGGGGTTGAGACTTGCCTTGGAGATGAAGGTTGAAAATTTACTGGTACGAAGTGATTCGATGATCGTGGTATATCAAGTGAATGGAGGTTTTCAAGCTCGTGGGCCAAGGATAGAGTTATATATGAGAAGTGTCTTGCGTCTTATCTCCAAGTTCATTAAAGTAAAGTTAGTGAAGATCCCCCGGGGGGAGAATGAACAGGCTGATGCACTTGCGAAATGTCACAATAGGATGTGAGTGTGTTGGGTGCCATTTCTTTAGAAGTATTACAGGAACCGAGTGTGCGAGAAACTGAAGTAATGCAGGTAGAGGAGGTTGAACATGTAACATGGATGACACCAATCTGGAGGTATATTAAAGATGGTTGGCTGCCTGAAAATATAATCGAGGCAATGAAGCTCAAATACAAGGCTGCAAGGTATGTGGAGTACGATGGGGTGTTATACAAAAGAGGTTTTAATCAACAGTTGCTGAAATGCATAGATGGTGATGAATATAATTACATAATCAGAGAAGTTCATGAGGGTATTTGTAGTAATCACTCGGGGGTGGATCCTTGGCATTGAAAATCTTGAAACAGGGATATTATAGGCCTACCTTGAAGGAAGACGCTTACAAGTTCTCTCGAGCATGTGATAAGTGTCAGAAGTTTGCAAACTACACTCATAGCCCCGCCACTTCACTGACATCTTTAATGAGTCAATGGCCATTTTCTATGTGGGAAATTGATCTGATTGGAGAACTCCCAACGGCTAAGGGAGGAGTAAAATATGAGTGGTGGTCATGGACTATTTCACTAAGTGGGCGGAAGTTGCCCCGCTAGCTACTATAACTGCAAAGAAACTAAGGGATTTTTTTTTTAATTATATTGTGTGCAGGTTTGGAGTCCCTTACAAGTTGATTTCTGATAATGGGAAGCAATTTGATAGCAAGGAGTTGAATGGTCTTTGTGAGGAACTACACATCAAGAAAGATTTTGCAGTTGTATATCATCCACAAAGCAATGGACGGACCGAGACAGTGAACAAAATTATAAAGCATACCTTGAAGACAAAGCTGGAGAATAACAAGGGAAGTTGGCCAGAGGAGTTGCCCATGGTGCTTTGGTCTTACAATACAACTCCAAGGTGATAATTTTGATGAAGATGCAAATCATATCAATCAGAGGCTGCATCTAGACTTGTTGGAAGAAGAAAGATAAAACTCTCAGGTCAGGCTTGCAGCTTACCAACAGAGGGCAGCAAGGTTCTACAACAGCAAGGTGAAAGTTCTTTCTTTTAAAGTTGGTGACTTGGTTCTCAGAAAGGTCATGCCAAATACCAAGGTCACAACTCATGGGGTTTTTGGAGAAAATTGGGAAGGTCCTTACAAGGTCAGAGTTGTTCTTTGGGGAGGAGCATATTACCTGTCAGACTTGGATGACAAACCAATTCCAAAAGCTTGGAATGTCATCCACTTGAAGAAATATTACCAATAAGAGAGCCTTTGAGCCTCTTGCAGTTCTTGAAACTAGCAACAAATAAATTTATTCCTAGTCTTGGGGGGTAATAGTTATACGCTTCCCTGAGCTAGTGATTGCATTACTTTTATTTTTATTTTTGTTTGGCCATGGGCCTTGATACCGGTAATACCGAAGACAATTTATTTCCAGTACTCATCGACAACTTATGGAATTTCAAAACTTTTTAGAGGTGGTTCTAAGGATGAACCTGTTCATTTTCTTTATTATCTGTTAATTGTTATGTTTGAATGTTAAGGATGCAAATAAGACTGTGCAGAAATTTAGTACATGGGAGGTTTGTCGCGCCTCACTTGTTGGCGTGCCAATAATTCTACCCTTGCTAGTATGCATGTGACAAATATATGAAGAAAGGATATGCAAGGGGTGAAAATCACCCTCTAAGGGTGTTGTAAGTAAGTTAAACCAAAGTTAGGGTTACAACTTTGCAAAGCCACGTGACTTGCATATCAAAAGAGTTTAGACTTTTAAAATAAAAATGACATTAAGCGTCAGTGTTTTCAACACCTTCTGTGTTGGCAGCATTTGTTGCATCCGCGTCAACTGTAGCATTCTCCACATCATCCAGGGGTGCATCTTTTTCAGGATTAGCATCCTCATCATGTTGGCGTGCCAAATCAGCTGTTTCTGCAGCCACAACTTCTTCGAGTGCCACTCTCTTTTCAGTAATAGCCTGGGCTTCTTTATGAGAGAGGTCAGTTATGAAGTTGTCCATTCCCGCGCCAATCATACTCGGGTTCGCCAGATAGAAAAAGTAATGCAATACGCCTTAATTATGTCATCAAAAGACTATTTGGCTATGTTAGATCAGAATTCAATGATCGTCAGAAGCTAGACTCAACTGATCAGGATTGCTGACGTCATCAGTATTGCATGGTCATCAGTATTTAATCAAGCGTCAGTATCTTATTGATCATCAGGATTCCTACTCAGACTATGATCAGGTTTGATCATCAGGACTTGAAGCTGATCAGGATTCCTACTTCGAGTTATATTTGGAGTCTAGATAAACATGGAAGTTTATTCTATTTGTTCCTGGTTTGTAGAATGCAGCTATCGATTAAAGATATGTTTCTATCTTTATTATGATTAGGACTTATCTTGTTATTGATAGAGAAGCTGTGTGCACTATATAAACACAGTTTTGGTTTCGATTTATGTACTCATCAGAGAGAGAGAATTACTTATCAGAGAGAGAACATAATCGGAGAGAAGCTCTTAAGAACAGAATTTCTTGACAGAGTTTTTGTAAGCTAGCAGCTCTTAAGAACATCAGAATTTCTTAAGAGAGTTTGTAACAGTTTTATATCAAAGTTAATAAAGCTGTTATTGTTATTGTTATTGATCTTTCATATTTGTGTTATATAAAGTCGAGAATCTTATACAATTGTATTCAACCCCCTTCTACAATTGTTATTTACTGGGCAACAATTGGTATCAGAGCAAACTGATTTAATTCTGAATCAGATACGATCTAAAGATGTCGACAACCAAGTATGAAAGCATGAAGATTCCCATCTTGAAGATATCAGAATATCCCACATGGAGGGTAAAGATGCTGATGTACCTGGAGGCTATGGATCCTGACTACCTGGACAGGATTCGTGATGGACCATATATACCAACAAAGTTCGTAGAACGAACAGATACAGTACCAGAACATTATGTGGTCAAAGCTAAAGCTGAATGGACTCCAGAAGAAAAAGCTCATGTACTCAGGGAACCAAAGATAAAGAATATCTTGCATAATAGCCTTGATGCTGTTATGTCAAACAGAGTGATTGCATGCAAGTCTTCAAAAGAAATCTGGGATACTTTGGAAACTCAGTGCCAGGGATCTGCATCTGTCAAGAAAAACAGAAGGGCTCTATTGATTCAAGAATATGAGCAATTCGATGCAAGACCTGAAGAGAGCCTGACTGATCTATATGATAGATTCCTGACACTATTGAACAGCTTATCCTTAGTTGACAAAGTATATGAAACTGAAGATTCAAACACCAAATTTCTTAGAGCTTTACCTGAAGAATGGGATACTCAGACCTCAATCATTAGACACCAGTATGATCTGAACATTGTGTCTCTTGATGAGATCTATGGGATGCTAAGAACTCATGATCTTGAAGTTCAACAGAGAAAGAACAAGAAAAGCAGCAAGGCAAAGTCAATTGCTTTGAATGTAGAAGCAAAATCAAAAGAGAAAGCTATGGAGGTCTCTAGAAGGAAAGCAAGAGAAGCTGAGTCAGATCCTGACGAATCTTCATCAGATACTGATGGCAATCCTGATGCCAATACTGGTGATGAATCTTCTGATTCAGACATGGAAGAGATGGTTGCTATGATTGTCAGAAACTTCAGAAGGATGAAGTTCAGGAAGAATAGAAGACAGGGCAACTGTCAGAAGAAGACCTTCAAAGCAGACAAAGACAAGTATATCAAGAAGGACAGCAAGGGTAGCAAATTTGACAAGTCAAAGGTTAGATGCTACAAGTGTAATGGTATGGGTCACTTTGCTTCTGAATGCAACAAGACAAAGGCACTCATCACATCAAGCAAGGATTGGATGGACTCTTCCTCAGAATCTGATACTGAGGTAGTCAACTATGCGTTAATGGCCAATGCTGATGTAACTGCTGCTCCTGATGATAAGGTACTAAATACTATCTTTGATTTTGATACTGATAATGCTTCTGAGTTAAGACGTTTTCTAAAGTCATTACATATTAGCTTTAGAAGTCAAACTGCTGAGAATACTAGAATCTTATCTGAGATGTCTGACCTTAGAAAAAGGAATGAGATATTAGAAGCTGAATTTTCTCGTATGCAAGAAGTACAAAAAGAATGTGATAATGCTAAACACATGCACTTAGAGATGACATCTAAATGTACTTCCCTTGAAAAAGAACTTGATTATGCTAATGAGAAAATCAGAACCTGGACAGACTCTGGTAGGAAATTTCATGAGATTAATACCTCTAAGAATTGGAAAGAGTGTCTAGGATATAAGTCAGATGAGGATAAGAAATTGAAAGAGAAAATTGTCATTGGTGAGACAGTCAGTCCAAAGACCTATAGACTTGTTATAGACTCAACCAAATCTAAGATTACTCCTGTTAATTTTGTTTTTGGTAAGGATTCCAATTCTACTTTTGAAAAGGGATCTTCTTCTACTCAAGGAATTAAAATTATAAAGTCTAAACCTGTCATGAACAAAGTCACTAAGAATGTAGGTCTATTGTCTCAGAAACAGCTTAAAGATAAAATCTGTGAGGTTACAGATAAGAAAAAGGAAGCTACTGTTAAGAGAAACAGGAATGGTAAAGTTGGGATCAATAAAGAGAATGGTTATAAATATATCCCAAACGCACCTAGAAAGTGTTGTTTTAACTGTGGTAACTCTAATCATCTTGCTATTGATTGTAAGAAGATTAAAAAGAAGATTGCTGATATTTCTAAATCTGATGTTAGGAATAGATCAGTACTCTATAAACCGCAGGATTCCTGTTTTCATTGTGGTAGTCTATGGCATTCTATTTATACATGTAAAGAGTATCATGATTTGTACTATAACTTTTATGATCCATTGCCTAAGTTTGAAAGTAGTACAAAGTCTGATAGAACTGAAAATGTCATAGTGAAGCATGCTTTTGTTAATACTGATACTGACAAAGCAAATCCTGATGGAGTAAATCCTGTCAGGACTGCTAAAGTCAAAAAGTCTTCTGCTGTTAAATTTAATAAAATGCATGAACAAGGAATCCAACAAGTGTGGGTTCCTAAACATTCTGACTAGTGTTTTACTATTCTGATGCAGGGTAAAAAGAAAAATGTGTTAGTCATGGATAGTGGATGTTCTGTGCACATGACTGGAAACAAAGCCCTGTTATCAGAATATGAGGAAAAAGCTGGCCCAACTGTGTCTTATGGAGATGGCAACATTGGACAAACCTTGGGATATGGCAATATAATCATTGGAAATGTCATCATTGAAAAAGTAGCTCTAGTGAAGGGACTAAAACACAACTTGTTGAGTATTAGTCAAATCACTGACAGAGGTTATCATGTCAATTTCTATTCCACACATTGTGAAGTAGTCAGTAAAGCAACAGGGAAGATAGCACTAACTGGCTACAGGCATGGTAACATATATGAAGCCAACATTCTCTCAGATACTGATGGCTCCCCTACATGTTTCATCAGTAAAGCTTCAGTAGATGAAAGTTGGAATTGGCACAAGAAGCTTTCTCATCTCAACTTCAGCAACATCAATGAGTTGGTTAAGAAAGAATTAGTAAGAGGATTACCTAATGTCTTATATATACCTGATGGACTCTGTGATGCATGCCAAAAAGCAAAACAAAGAAGGACATCATTCCAGAGTAAATCAGAATCCTCTATTGAAGAACCATATCACATGCTACATCTTGATCTGTTTGGTCCAGTCAACATCATGTCCATCAGTAAGAAAAGGTACACTCTTGTAATTGTTGATGAATATTCTAGATTCACCTGGGTGTATTTTCTGCACAGAAAAGATGAAACTCCTGAAGTTCTGTTGGATCATGTGAGGATGATTGAGACAACCACAAAGTACAAAGTCAAGATTCTGAGAAGTGATAATGGTACTGAATTTAAGAATTCAAAGATGGAAGAGTTCTGCAAATACAAAGGAATCATTCAACAATTCTCTGCTCCTGGCACACCTCAGCAAAATGGAGTAGTAGAAAGGAAGAATAGAACTCTTATTGAAGCTGGCAGAACTATGTTGGAAGAAGCTAAATTACCTACATATTTCTGGGCAGAAGCAGTCAACACAGCATGCTATACACAAAATCTCACATTGATAAACAGGCATGGTGTCACTCCTTATCAGTCACTCAAGGAGAAGAAACCAAGTCTGAAGCATTTGCATGTGTTTGGCTGTAAATGTTTTGTTCTCAGAACTCATCCTGAACAGCTAGGGAAATTTGAAACAAAGGCTGATGAAGGAATATTCATAGGTTATCCTACATCAAGAGCCTTCAGAGTTTTTAATTTGAGAACAAGAACTGTCATGGAGTCAATACATGTATCTTTTGATGATAAGAAGATAACTGGAATAATTGAAGACTCGCATGATAGATTGTTATTTGAAAATGAAGCTTCCAAGGAACCTGAAGAAAGTGAATCAGAAGCTGTCCATTCATCCAGTACTGACGGGTCACCAAATCCTGATGACTCACCAGGTACTGATGGTGCTAATACTGATGATGCAAACAACAGTGATACAACTAGTAGTGCTAATGTTGAGGGGGAGCAACGGCATTCAACTACAAGTTCAGAGTCAACTCAATCATCAGGACAGAATTCTTCAGATACTGATTCAAGTGAAGATCCTGATAACACATCAGGAGGGCATAGCAATAATTCAGGGAGAGCTTCAAATCAATCAAATTCTTTCAATCAAGATAACACCAATCCAGGGGGAGCATCTATTTCAAGAAACAATTTGACACCAGCAAGGAAATGGACAAAAGATCATACTCCTGATTTGATAATTGGAGATCCTGATGCAGGTGTTCAAACAAGAAGTGCAACTCAGAATGAATGTTTATATAATAACTTTCTATCCAAGGAGGAGCCTAAGAAAGTTGAAGATGCACTTAAAGATGCTGATTGGGTTACTGCAATGCAAGAAGAACTGAATGAATTTGAAAGGAATGAAGTCTGGAAACTGGTACCAAGACCAAAGAATAGATCAATAGTTGGTACAAAGTGGATTTTCAAGAACAAGACTGATTCTGATGGAGTCATTATCAGAAATAAAGCAAGGCTAGTTGCAAAGGGGTATTCCCAACAAGAGGGAATTGACTATGATGAAACTTTTGCTCCTGTTGCAAGACTAGAAGCCATCAGGATATTTCTTGCTTATGCAGCACATAAGAAATTCAAGGTTTTCCAGATGGATGTTAAAAGTGCTTTCTTAAATGGTGAACTGGAGGAAGAAGTTTATGTTGAACAACCTCCTGGTTTCATAGATCCTAAATATCCAGATCATGTCTACAGACTGGATAAGGCACTTTATGGACTAAAGCAAGCTCCAAGAGCATGGTATGAAACCTTAGCTCAATTCTTACTGGAAAGTGGATTCAAAAGAGGTGCAATTGATAAAACTCTATTTTATTTGAATCATTGTAAGGAGTTGCTGTTAGTTCAGATTTATGTTGATGATATCATTTTTGGGTCAACAAACAATAAGCTGTGTGAAAAGTTTTCCAAGCTTATGCAGTCAAGATATCAAATGAGCATGATGGGAGAAATGAGTTACTTTCTGGGTCTTCAAGTTAAACAGACTGATGAAGGGATTTTTATTAATCAGTCTAAATACACAAGGAATTTACTGACAAGGTTTAACATGCAAGACAGTACTCCTGCTTCAACTCCCATAGCTACAGCTACCAAACTTGATCCTGATCAAGGTGAAGAGGTAGATGTAACTCACTACAGAGGAATGATTGGCTCTTTATTGTATCTCACTGCCAGTAGACCAGATATCATGTTTGCAACCTGTCTATGTGCAAGATTTCAAGCAAAACCTAGAGAACCACATCTGATTGCAGTCAAAAGAATTTTCAGATATCTCAAAGGCACTCCTTCACTTGGCCTTTGGTATGCAAGGGAATCAGATTTTGGGTTGTGTGGTTATTCAGATGCTGATTTTGCAGGATGCAAAATAGACAGGAAAAGTACTTCAGGAAGTTGTCAGTTTTTGGGTGGAAGACTAGTTTCATGGTTCAGTAAAAAGCAGAAATCTATTTCCACTTCAACTGCAGAAGCTGAGTACATTGCTGCAGGAAGTTGTTGTGCTCAGATAATGTGGATGAGAAATCAGTTGTTAGATTATGGCCTGTCATACTCAAAAATCCCTATTTATTGTGATAACCAAAGTGCTATTGCAATGACAGGAAATCCAGTTCAGCATTCTCTTACTAAACACATAAGTATCAGATATCACTTTATAAGAGAACAGGTTCTGGAAGGAACAATTGAACTTCACTTTGTTCCTACTGATCAACAACTAGCTGATATATTCACCAAGCCACTGCCTGAAGCTACTTTCAATAAGTTGGTGAATGAACTTGGAATGATGAATTTTGAGAATTTCTGAGAAAAAGCTACAGAGAGGAAATCCTGATAACTGTCAAATCCTGATGGTTATTCAGAAAGGTATGTTTTCTTTGATCAAATCCTGATAGGACTCAATCCTGACAGGAAGTCAACTGGTCAATTCCTGATGCTCAGATGATTGAAGCTGGTATGAAAACCAGAGGTTCTATGCTAATTTGTCATCAACACTCCTGGTAAACTCTGGACAATTAGATTATTACTTAGTCTTTGATTAAGTTTTCAGTCTTAATTATCAATTTCAATTTCATTATTAACAGAGTTTATTATTTATCATCTCTATATCACTTTGAGTGTTACTAACAAATTTTGCAGGAAAATACAGGAAGCAAACAATTGAGAAAATAGACAAATTTCATTAATACTTGAAGATAAATTACACATGAAATATGGAAATTACATATTTGTTTTCCTAGTCTATTTTCTACTCAGGAACTCGTGCTTTACAGATAAGCATGAACACGTGCCCTGCAAATTAGCATGAATGCTCCTGAGCAGCTTCACAGTTCATCAGAACTGGAAGGTCTCTTGTTCCATCCTTAAGAGACAAAAAGAGGAGCTGATGCACTTGAAGGCGGATCGTCACCGTGACCACCGGGACGCCTCCGTGCCTCCAACTTGCATGACATACAAGCATCACGGATTCTCTTCTTACGTTTCTCATGCTCTCGGACGAGCTCTTCATCATCTTCATCCTCATCCTCTTCATCATCCTCATCGTCTTCATCCTCTTCATAGATGAGATTCTCAAGAGGATTCCAGTCAGGATTGGCTTGCACAAAGTTGTGCCACACCACATCAATCATAGCGTTTATAAACGCTTCATGTTCCTGAGGGTCAGGAACTGGTTGTGGCTCCATCTCTGCTAGAGCCTCATCCATTTGTTGCCAAATTCTATCAATTTCTTCATCAGGTATGTTGTTTTGATTGTTGGCAGCCATTGAAAAACAAAGAAGGTGAAAGGGTTTTCGTAAGTTTTTCTCTGGAGAGGGTTTGTGTTTTAATAGATATATGATGATTATGCTTAACAGTTCTCTTTTATAGAGAATGTGTATTAAGGGTGCAGGTCATTTCTACAATCTCGATGAGACGGTTCGGTTTTCTATAAATATTTTTGCCTCGTTTGCTGGTAAGCGTGTTTTAATTTTATGACCATTAATTTGGTTATTTTTCTTAAACCAAAACGCTATTCAGGATTGTTAAAATAAATTTTGTTTTCTTAAATAAAATTTTATTTTAATCTTATTGAATATTTTTTTTAATCCTGATATGGCAAAATATTTTGTGCGGAAATGCTTTTATTCCTGATGAGGTTAGGTTTTTCTTCCATCAGAAAATGCCTACTCGTTATGGACTACTTTCTAATGCTATGGTACAAGGACCAACCCACCTTGTTCCTGACACAGGCATGCAACCTAAACAGTCTAAACAGTTAACAACCACCTCTACTGTCTCTCAAAAGACTTTAGTTGTAAAATCAAAGAAATCAGCTAGAACTGATGTGTCTGGAAGGCAATCAGGTTCAAAGGATTTTTCCTCTACACCACTCACTAAAAAGAAGATACAAGGGGGTGTACAAGGGTCCTGTTCAAGAAAGCTGATAAGGTTGTTAAGGATGTTCCTGTGAAAAGGAAGTTAAGGTTGATTGATGAAAGTGATTCAGAGGATGACTTACCTATATCCTCTGTGATGAATGTGAACAAGGAAGTTGCTGATACTGCTACTAAAGCTGTGGTACCTTCATCGAAACCACAAAAGAAAAGGAAATTATCAAAGAGCAGGTATCATATTCCTTTGACAGTGCAAATGAAGGATACTGATATTCAGACATCAAATCCTGATGTTAGTATTCCTGATGCAGCAACAAAAGTTGTCTCTATATCAGACTCTCCAGCCTCTCCATCTCAGATTCGAGGACATTCTTGGGAGAAGGTTTCTACAACTGCTTCCTTGGTTGGTCTTACACCTACATCAAAGAAAAAGAGGAATGCAGAAGAGTTAGTCTATCAGAGACAGAAGAAGCTGAAAGGATCAAGCCCACAAGAACCTGAATTTCAGAGTAATTCAGCAGCTACTGTTGATCCTGCCACACAAGAACCACTCAATCAAAGTTTGGGTGAAGGCTTAGCTAGTGGAATGGTCACACAAGAACCATTTTCTCAAAGGGAGAATGAAGACATCAACATTCCAGCTACACAAGAACCATCTTCTCAAAGTGAAGATGCAGGCAAAGCTACAGCTTCTGTTGAAAGATTGGTTGAGAACATTGTCAATGAGGGAAGCACACAAGAACCTTTAGCTCAAAGTGTTGAAGCAGCTTCTGAACCTCAAGCTCCACAAGAACCATTGGTAGCAAATACTGATGCAAGCATATCAAATCCTGACGATGTTCATCCTGACGCTAGTGGTGCTCCTGATAATGAACCTATTTTGATTCAGCCACTTCGTTCAAGACCAATAGATCATCCTATCTCAGAATCTCAAGATAAACTGAAAGGTATTGCAATTCCTGATCCTGACATATCTCATGGTTCTGATGATGATAATTCTGATGATGATAGTGATGATGATAATGAGAATAGAAAAGAGAAGGAACAGCTTGCTACAGCACTCAAGATTAGTCTTGGAACTAATTTTGGTTCATCAAGTACATATATGGCTGGCATAGCTTTCACTGGGAAAGATCAGAGACAAGATTTTTCTACTCCTTCCTTTGATCCTGCAGAGGCATTTAGACAGAATGAATGGAACAATTCATGGCATCAATCTGATGAATCTATCAGTTTTTCTTCTGCTATTGAACATGCCTATAATGCAGTGAAGTCTATAGAGAATCAAGACTTGAAGAATCATCTGAAGGCTACTACTCTGTTATCCAAAAGCCTGAAAAGTGAGATTGATTCTATCAAGGGTTCAACTGAAAAAGTGAGGACTGATATCTTTAATAATTTTACAAAGGTGCCTACTACTTTCCAACTAAGGGTAGTGGAATCCCAAGTGAAATCTGTTGTTTCAGAACAAACCTCAATCAATCAAAGAATTGATTCTCTGGATACTAAGGTAACTGAAATTCAAGCCTCTCTTTCCTTAATTTTGCAATTATTGTCAAATCCTGATGTCAAAAAGGGGGAGAAGGTTATTCAGACAAAATGTACACCTGATCTAGTATTAAGAAATAATGATGATGATACTGGAGATGATGGTGGTGACAAAGCGATACAAGGAGAAACCTCTGATGCTGCGGTTTTGAAGTCTACAATTCAAACTTCTCAAAGTCAGACTACGCAGTCAACTCATGTTTCTGATTCTGGAGTTAAGACAGTAAGAACATTGGTGCAATCTCAGATCCTGACGGAAGATCAAATCCTGACACCTGGTCATGGACACATTCTTGCTACAATTCCTGAAGGTGATGAAGATGTAATTATTGATAATCCTGAAGATGCATCAAATTTATTCCAGAAGTTTTCTACAAAAGACGGCAGAATTGTTACTCTATATCACTCTGATAAAAGAGTTCAACAATTATATGCAAGAAAAACACTCTCTACAGCAAGTGAAGAATATCCAGATCTCTCACATGAAGAATTTTTGAGACTACAAAGAGAGACAATGGAAAGCTATACTGCTCCTGCTAGAGGTAGAGGAAGCAGAGGTAGAAGAGGTGCTAGAAGAAATAGAAGAGGTTCTTCAACTCAAACAGTACCTAGACAGACAAGGTCTAGAGGGTTAAGAATTGAAGAAATTCCTGAACCTATTCAAACTCTAGTAGTTCCTGACAGATCTACTTTTGGTGATGATGGAATTGTTGAAGAAGAACCTGAATTGAGAAGAAAATCAAGAAAATCAACTCTCAGCAATACAAATCAAATTGAAGATTCTAATCCTGACAATATTCAAGATCCTGACGAATCTGAAATTCTGCAAGAGGTTGATTTGATAATCTTATCTACTGTTGTTGATTGTCACAACAAAGAAGTAGATGAAGAAGAAGAAGCCAGAAGAAGAGATATTACAAGAAGAACAAATAAAGATTTCAATCTCTATCTACAAAGGCTTAAAGTTTCAAATAAAAGACAATGGAGAAATTCAAGCAGACAAGAATCTTTACTTGAAAGAAGCTACGCTCATGAAAAGGAGATATACAAGAAGTGGAAACATATTAGCACATTAAGTTGTGATACACCTATCAATTTTCAGTCTGGTGGAATTATTACAAGCGCTTCAAGTGTTGTTGATTTGTCTGATATGGCTAGATCAAAAGCACTCTGGTTAAAGATGTTTTCAAGTCTGAAGCAATTGTCAAGTAATTCAAGAGGAGGTATTGGACACAGAGATGGTGAATATCTGAATATGTCATATGTTGATCCTTACTCCTTGACAGAAATTGGAGGTACTTTAACTTCTGAAAACCTGAACAATTTATTAGCTGTTGATATAGTTATAGATTGTCATGATGGTTTTGAAAAGAAAGAAAAGCTTCTGTACTTCATGAAAGATGGTAGTGTGAAGATTCTATCTATTCAAGATCTGCTGATGAAAACTACACAGGAACTGAAATATGTTCACTATCTGTTAAGATGGAAGAACCAAGTGTACAAAGAATGGAGTGACATGATTTTGTCAACTATAAGAAGAAGACTGGATGGAAACAGTAATTTTGATGGTAATTATACTCCCATGTACTTAAATCAAAGAGGTCAGGATGTGGAAATGCAAAGGGGTACTGCTGTTAAAGAAGTAAATTTTGGCATGACTCATCTTTCTCTCAATCCTGATGGGAAGGAAATTGCTTATCTTTTGCTTGAAGAGCACAGTCTACAGAGAAACTCCATACAGAATCTCAGAGCAGCTATCTACCAGATTAATGAGGAAGATGAAGAACTCAGAAATCTTAAGGAAAGACTGATTCAAATTCTTGAAGAAAAAGAAGAAAGTTTATTATCCAACTTCTTGAAGATGAATCTGTTCTATCACAAAGCTTAAACAGATAAGTTGTTTCTGAAGATACTTGTACATTTTGATACATGTTTTTGACATCATTGAATATTTGGAATCTATACTTTATTTCACAAAGTATGAGATTGGGGGAGATTGTTAGATCAGAATTCAATGATCGTCAGAAGCTAGACTCAACTGATCAGGATTGCTGACGTCATCAGTATTGCATGGTCATCAGTATTTAATCAAGCGTCAGTATCTTATTGATCATCAGGATTCCTACTCAGACTATGATCAGGTTTGATCATCAGGACTTGAAGCTGATCAGGATTCCTACTTCGAGTTATATTTGGAGTCTAGATAAACATGGAAGTTTATTCTATTTGTTCCTGGTTTGTAGAATGCAGCTATCGATTAAAGATATGTTTCTATCTTTATTATGATTAGGACTTATCTTGTTATTGATAGAGAAGCTGTGTGCACTATATAAACACAGTTTTGGTTTCGATTTATGTACTCATCAGAGAGAGAGAATTACTTATCAGAGAGAGAACATAATCGGAGAGAAGCTCTTAAGAACAGAATTTCTTGAGAGAGTTTTTGTAAGCTAGCAGCTCTTAAGAACATCAGAATTTCTTAAGAGAGTTTGTAACAGTTTTATATCAAAGTTAATAAAGCTGTTATTGTTATTGTTATTGATCTTTCATATTTGTGTTATATAAAGTCGAGAATCTTATACAATTGTATTCAACCCCCCTTCTACAATTGTTATTTACTGGGCAACAGGCTATCTTGTCCTTTTCATCTTGACTTCTTGAAGATTTTTCTGTTGTGAGCTCTTCAGCCTCAAGCTGCAGGCTGGTAAGTTTCTCTTTGAGAGTTTTGATGAAAGTCTCTTGGTTCTTCACGGTCTTATCCTGGCACGCCAAGTTCGAATGAAGGTTGTGTTAGGTCCAAAGTATCGTAGAAGGGGGGGTTGAATACGATACTCACAAATAATTCAATTTCGTTCGAGGCTTAATCTTTCAGTTCTATAACGAAATCAAACACACCAAACCAAATCAAGTTTCAGGGAATATATCTTTTTATAAATATAAACCTCGAAGGGTGCTACAATTTCTAATCCGTAGATTAGCTTCAATGAGTTCTAGGTTATTCACAATCAATACATTGATAGAATTCTGAGCACTATAAATTTCTATGATCTTCTCCGGCTCAAACTTCTCTCTCCGTAATTGCTACTATGAAAAATAACCTGACTGAGGAAGACACTGCCTCTCTCTTAGTAATTGTAGGCTTTGGATTTGAAAACTATCGAACTAGGAATGAAGGAATCAATCTTGGTCGTCCATCTTCAAAATCAACATGTAAAACAAGAATACTTTTCACCTGCTCCTTATTAAAAACCATCGAATGAATTAACTTTATTCACCATTCGATAGTTTTTAAAACAAAACTATTGAATACTAAATAAAGATAAAATGGTTTTCAATTGATTACTTTAAAACACATTCGATGGTTTTCTAAGATAGAAAAACCATCGAATCTTTTTCTTTTCTTTTCTTTTAATCAACACTCCTGAGCTCCTGGGTGTTTAAGTAATAGACTGTATCACTTTCTTTTGAGACGATAAAACAACTTGATCTTTTCAGTGCCGTCAACTAGTGCAACTGGTCTGGTTCACAGATGAATAACACTTGATCAATTCTTCTTTTATGTCTTCAATTCAATGCTTCTGATAAGTCCCTTGTCGTTCTGGTTGCTTCATTTAAATCACTGGAATCCCGTGGTACTTAACCCTAAATCATTCACATACTTCTGTCGTCTTGAAAGTCTTGTTTCTTTTGATGTCACTGAGGCTTGAACATTTTCATGAACTTCTTTCCGTGACCTGTTTACGGACTTCAAGAATACATAACGTATTTTGATTTTTTGAGTTTACCTTTTCTTCTTTGATTCTGGATTCCTGTGCTTCTGTTAATACTATTGCCTGTCTTGTCCTTTGTTGAGTTGTAGTTATCTCTTTTACATCTTATGTTACATTATGCTTTACAATCTCCCCCTATTTGATTGGATAGAGTTCGACAAGCAAATACTTCGAGGATAACTCAACTAACTAAGGAAACATTAAACTAATTAAAGTAAGACAGCGTAATAATATTACATGCATTCTGGATCAGATATATATACATTTCCAGATTTCATAAATCAAAAAACAATAAAACTTTTCACATTGAAGTTGCTCCTCTTGTCTGAGCTGATAGTTCTTTTACTCTTTGCTTCAATCTTCAGTCCATTCCAATCTCACCTTCTTCAATCATTGGATCGGAGTTAGCAGCTTGATAATCAATCACTGATAGATAGTGCAGTGGTTCTCCAGGTTTAAGGATTGCTCCTTGGATGTGTCTTCCAATATATTCAACCTCTTGACCCACTCTAGCCCATAACCATGCAATGTTAACATCTTCCTTGTTTAGCTTTGGCATGTTTGGTAATCTGGTATGCACTTCCAATCCTTTCCACTCTTTTCCTATAGTAAGGAACATTCTCCATTAGAAATCTTCTAAGAGTGTCTGTTGCTTTGTCCTTCTCCGTTGATGTGAATCCAGTGGATCTAAGATACTTCTCAACTGAGATTAGATAACTGCTTGGGTAGTCTCTCAGTTTGTCCTCAGCCAAATAGCAGATTCTGAACAAGTCATTCGTCATGAATCTAACCATTGGAGGATCTTCAGTAATCTCTGGACCGACTTTCATCAAGATCTCCTTAACATGCTCACAAAGCAGTTCATTTAGCCTTGTAGTTCTTTGAATCTTGATGAGTATCACCTGCAGTTCTTCCTCAAAACTTCTTGGTGTCTTTCTCTCTCATCTTGCCTGGCATCTATTTCAGCTCTTTGAGTTTTCACCATCTCCAAGGCAGCTTCTTCTTCCAGTGATAGAGAATTTGCTTCTTCTTCCATATCATCATCCAAGATAGGATGTTCTATTGGCTCTGGATAATATGGCTCATGCTCCTCCTGTAGTGGTTGCTCTTGCATGATCTCAAATTCCTCCTCACTTTCTTCTTCTTGCACAATGTCTTCAATACAGTACTGTCTAACTGGAATAGCTTCATTGGTTTCCCAAACTCCCCATCCAGTTGTTTGCCAACCTTCATTAGTCACTTCATTTGTTTCCCCTTCTCCAACTTTCTCCCCCTTAGTTGAGGAATCCTCGATGAAGTTATCCTCATTGTTAAAGGTAGTAGAAGGATCAGGTTGTTTCTGTGACGGTCCGGGTTGTTGGTTCCTCAACATATTCCATAATCTCCTTGAGGGTGGATTGAACATGTACCTCTAGGTAATAGCAAATCATCAATATTTGGAAGGGTTAGGGTGTCACTGCTCACGTTTGGCTCTGGGTGTACACTCAACGTTTCTGTCGGTGTTTTACTCAGTTTACCTTTCCCACTCAGGCCAGGTGTAAGTGTTTTTGTTTCACTCAATCCCTTTTTGCTAGTTGTACCTGTAGAAGAAAACACCGTAGCCGTCCTTAAGGAGGTCACCGGTGGTGCAATGGGGCTTCGCAAGTCCCCGTCCTTGGATAAACCAAGTTGCTGATCATCCGTAGATGATATATCCTTTGAAGGATCTAGAGTTTGAATCTCTAGGGGGTTAGAAACAGGCTCTATTAACAGCAGAGATCCCGAATCTTCCCCAATAGTCTGTGAAGACTTTACCTCAGTTGACTCCTCAATAGTAATTGATTCATTGTCACCGAGTTGCCGATCTGCACCTACGTCAGACCCTTTACCCGCAGGATCCAGATATGTTCCATCTGGGGAGGTAGACAATGACCCTTTAGATTGTGCATTTAGGTCAAAGCCTTCTCTCGACGTCTGTGAAGACCCTTGGTTCTTAGAACCTTCAACCAGTGAACCTGACCGTAATATGGTCGGAACACCAGTTGCTTCCGTCAATTCTTCCTTACTTGATTGAGCTAATGGTTCAGATATAGCTTTTGTTAGCGTAGCCCAATCAGCATCAGAAAAATCAATAAAGGGCGCTTTGGAAGTTTGAAATAAAGTATCAACAGTTGCCTCGGTTTCTGTTCGTCTCCTTTTAGAGGAAGGCAGAGCTGCTGTTGAAGGGTGTATCTCCTTATGTGGTGCTGCTAAGGCACTATCTCCCTATACACTCACGGATGTCTGAATATTGGGTATAGGAGGGGAAGGAGGTTCGTTTATTGTTTCATTTGGCTCTTCCAAAGGCTCTTCGACCGTGGTTAGAGGTTGTGGGTTTGCAACCTCCTGGTCAGGAATGGCCATTGAGGGCTCTGGATCAACATCTATTGGTTGTGGTTCAGGAGCTAGTTCAGGTTCAGGAATGTTACCTTGATTTACCTGTTCCCCTGGGGGTAGAAGTGGTAGGGGCACCGTTCTTAGATATTCAGTGAGAACAGTGGGTACCCCTGGAAGATAGTTGTTCTTCCTTATCAGAGCGGTTATGGCATTGCTCTTCATCTTCATACACTCCATGGTCTCCTCTTCGGCGAATGTCTCGCGCTCATCATCTGTTAAGATATCATTGAGAATTAGCTGTAGGAACCTAGGATAGAAACAAAGCACATCGTCATCTATGCTTGTTCTTTCATCCAGTGGTCCCATGCATATGATTACTTGATCAATCAGTAACCGTCCAATGTTAATATGCCTATTGTTGGCAATGACAAACCCTATCTTTTGAAGGAATAAGGGAATACCATGCAGATTTGTTAGCTTGGCAGTAAAAACATGGATTAGGGTATGAAAGAAAAAGTTCCATGCATTTGGCAAGTAATGCTTAAGGAACTCTCCCACAAAGAAGTTAGGTTATTGACTTCTAATGAGAGTGAAGAAAGCATGTATCTCCTCAGTCGTGGGATCCGGAACAAGGTTTTCTGTAGGAAAATGTAAGATTCTATTAAAATCATGTTCCGTCACCCTTATTGTTCTGCCCCCTGGCACAACAAAACTGAAGGACCTTATATTATTCTCACTTGTATCTGTGGCGGTTGTGTACAACGCAGTCAATTGATCGATGCAAAGGACCACGGGAGTACTCACAGCATATGCCACTAATGAACGTGTGTTCAAAAACTCTGCCCATGCACGAAACTGTAAGTTCGTAATGGCTTGCAGGTTTTGAAACGAGACATGATTAGTTTTGGTAACAATAAATTCTCCGGCCATTTTAAATTTCCAGAAAATTAAATTTTAACCCAAAACTAATTTTCACTTAAATTTAATTAATTATTACTAATTAATCAAACTTCTGACAAAAACACCCTTTTTATCACTTAACAATTTCGAATAAACAAACCTTTCAATTAAAGAATCCTAATTGTAACCCTTTTGAATTATCAGAAAATAGTAAGCAATTGTTTAACCAAGCAAATGCCAACTAAGAATAGAGGTAACAATGGTTTAAGGATTTAATTGATTCACTCGATGGTTTTCTTTTCAAAAACAAAGCAAACTGTCACTTGACTCAAGTTTGATCCGTACAAACACAGTAACTCAAGGAATTACTGCTTTATCTATGATTTTTCTCAAGCAAATGAAGGTAAACTTATATAAACTATCGAGTTCTTTGCTGATTCTTTTTGTATATATATATATGTAAGTATCGAACAAACACCTTAGATCTGAAAATTATGAAAAGAAAAACTGTCCAAGGGGCTGTTAAATACTCTTGAAAAAGCAAGGGTATTTTTGTACATTCTTGTTCGATAGATTTAAAAAGTACTGTCGATGGTTTTATTTAGGGGGTAAAAAGGTCAATTTTTCTTCATTAGTTTTTTGAAAAACTATCGAAGTATTTAAAATAAGAATGCAAACGGACCTTTTCAAAAACCATCGAGAGTTTTTTTTTCTTTTAAAATAAAAACTATCGAACTACTGTCTTTCTGAAAAACTATCGAGAATATAAAATATTAAAGAATTTATTTCTTTCGATAGATTTTCTTTTATTTATCAAAAACTATCGAGATATATCCTTCGATAGATTTTCTTTTTATTTTTCAAAAAACTATCGAATATTTCATTCGATACTTTTTTTGTCTAATACTCAGAAAATCCATCGAAAATCCTAAAATTCGATATTTTTGCTTCTTTTCCAATTCCTAAAACCTGTTCTTGTTTTAAGAATCAGAAACTTTTATTTCCTGTCTAGTTTTAATTCTAATAAATCTTTTCAAATTTACCAAAATCAATTCTTAACAGAAAATTCACAATTTTCTTAGAATAAAATCAATTAAATATCATTAAGTGATATTAATCAATTAAAATCCAATCAATTATGTTGCATTAATCTACAATGTTAAAAACAAAGTAAATTAATTCAAATTAAATAAATGCTTGAATATTTAGAACAAATATTAGCACTTAAATAATTTTTAGAATTAATAACCAATTAAATGCCAGAAGATATATCATCCATAATTATGACATAAAATTAGTATATTAATCCTAACTACGAGAATTGCTCCAGAAAATAAATTCACGAGTCCTAAAGATATAGAAATTATTAAACTCATGTATTCACTAGGACTCTCTGCAGTTACTGACTTCTAATCAAAATCAATTAGAAAGATTTAACATCCCAAGTTCACCAACCAGCTTATTGAAAGTGGATTCATCAAGCGGTTTAGTAAAGATGTCTGCAATTTGATCCTCTGTGGGTACAAAATGTAACTCCACAGTTCCATTCATGACATGCTCTCGGATAAAATGATACCTTATGTCGATGTGCTTCGTCCTCGAGTGTTGCACTGGGTTGTTTGAGATTGCTATGGCACTTGTGTTGTCGCAAAATATTGGAATCTTTGTCAACAAAAGTCCATAGTCACGGAGTTGGTTTATCATCCACAAGATCTGAGCACAACAGCTTCCAGCAGCAATGTATTCAACCTCAGCTGTTGATGTGGAAACTGAATGCTGCTTCTTGCTATACCAGGAAACTAACCTTCTTCCAAGAAACTGACAGCTTCCTGAAGTACTCTTCCGATCAATCTTACAACCTGCAAAATCAGAGTCTATGTATCCAATAAGATCAAATCCTGTATCTTTAGGGTACCAAATTCCAAGATTTGGGGTCCTCTTAAGATATCTAAATATTCGATTAACAGCTATTAGATGAGATTCTTTAGGATTAGACTGAAACCTAGCACACAAGCATGTTGAAAACATTATATCTGGTCTACTTGCAGTGAGATAAAGTAATGAGCCTATCATACCTCTGTAGCCTGTGATGTCAACCTTCTTACCAGTTTCATCCTTATCAAGCTTAGTGGCAGTTGGCATAGGAGTCTTTGATGTAGATGAGTCTTCCATTTGATACTTCTTCAGAAGATCTTTGATGTACTTGGACTGACAAATGAATATACCATCTTGTTTTTGGTATACTTGCAGTCCAAGAAAGAATGACAATTCACCCATCATGCTCATTTCATAACGACTCTGCATTAACTTAGCAAATCTCTTGCATAGATCATCATTAATAGAACCAAATATTATGTCATCAACATATACTTGCACCAATATCAAATCATTTTTATGCTTTTTGACAAAGAGAGTTTTGTCTACGACACCTCTTGTAAAATCATTTTCAAGTAAGAATTCAGAGAGAGTGTCATACCATGTCCTTGGAGCTTGTTTGAGTCCGTAGAGAGCTTTGAATAGAAAGTACACAAAGTCTGCCAGTTTTGAATCCTCAAAACCTGGAGGTTGTTCCACATACACTTCTTCTTCTAACTCCCCGTTCAGAAAAGCACTCTTCACATCCATTTGATATACCTTGTAATTGGAATGTGCAGCAAATGCCAGAAACATTCTGATGGCCTCAAGTCTTGCTACTGGTGCATAGGTTTCATCATAATCTATACCCTCTTCTTGAGAGTAACCTTTAGCAACCAGTCTGGCTTTGTTTCTCGTTACAATGCCATCTTCGTCCAACTTATTTCTGAATACCCATCGTGTTCCAATAACAGATTTTCCCTTAGGCCTGGGTACCAGCTTCCAAACTTTCTGCCTTTAAAACTGATTGAGTTCCTCTTGCATAGCAATCACCCAATCTGGATCATCTAGAGCATCTTCAACTTTCTTAGGTTCTGTTTCTAAAAGAAACCCAGAATAGTGACTTTCATTTTGTGATGTTCTCCTAGTTCTCACTCCTGTGTCCAGATCACCAATGATCAAGTGAAAGGGATGATCTCTATTCCATACCCTTTGTCTTGACAGATGCGATCTTGATGATTCTCCTTGTTCTAGATGTTGTGGAGTGTGACTAGTTGATCCTTCTCCTGCTCCCCCTGAGTTGTTGACGGTTTGATCTGTTGATTCTGAAGACTGACTAGTGGATCCTGCAGAATGTTGAGGATCTCCACTTTGGTCACCACTTTGTCCAGAATCGTTATCATTATGATTATTATTAATGACTGTAACAACTTCAGGTACTTCTTCATTGTCAGAGAGATCTCCTGATAGATTTTCAAATACCAAGGATTCAGAGTTCTCTCCAGTTTGCAGGCCTGGTCTTTTGGTGTCGTCAAATGTTACATTAAAGCTTTCCAACACCTTCTTATCTTCAATCACATATACCCTGAAAGCCTTAGATTCCAGAGAATAGCCCAGAAAAATGCCTTCATCTGCTTTGGCATCAAACTTGCCAAGATGTTCTCCATCTTTAAGTACAAAGCACTTTGCACCAAACACATGAAAGTACTTCAGTGTTGGTTTCTTGTTGGCCATTAACTCATACGGAGTCTTTTCATGATCTTTGTTGATCAGGGTTCGATTCTGAGTGTAGCAAGCTGTATTCACTACTTCAGCCCAAAAGTAAGTGAGAAGTTTTGATTCACTCAACATGGTCCTTGCTGCTTCAACCAAGGTCCTGTTCTTCCTTTCCACTACTCCATTCTGTTGAGGAGTTCTTGGTGCTGAAAACTGTCTTGATATTCCTTTCTCTGAGCAGAAATCATTAAGAACTGCATTCTTGAATTCAGTTCCATTGTCTGATCTGATTGTCCGCACAGGTAGCTTAGCTTCCACTTCTATCTTCTTGATGTGATCAATGATTAGTTGTGTTGCTTCATCCTTTGATTGTATGAACAACACCCACGTGTACTTGGAGTAGTCGTCCACCATCACCAATGCATATTTATTCCTTGAAAGTGACATAACATTAACTGGACCAAATAAATCCATATGAATCAGTTGTAATGGTTCATTAATGCTTGTCATTCCTTTGCTTCCATGTGATTCTTTCTTCGACTTCCCCTTTTCACATGCTTCACATAGTCCCTCCTGATTGAATTCCATCAGGGGCAACCCTCTCACTAACTCTCTCTTTACCAAAGAGTTCATAGTTTTGAAGTTCAGATGTGAGAGCTTCTTATGTCATAGCCAACTTTGTTCTGAAGATGCCTTTGCATAGAAACATGTAACTTCTCCTTCACTGGTAGAACTTAAGTCAACTATAAACAAATTTCCTTTTCTCACTCCCAGTAGAGTAAGCTTCTCATCCTTCCTGTTGGTGATCAAGCACTTGTCCTTTCTGAAATCTACATTGTAGCCTTTATCACAGAACTGTCTGATACTTAGAAGATTGTGCTTTAATCCTTCAACAAGAGAGATGTTCTCAATGATGACATTTCCAGCTTTCAATTTACCATATCCCGTAGTGAAACCTTTTCTGTCATCTCCAAAGGTTACAATCGGGCCGGTCTTCTTAACCACCTTTGTAAGCAGGGACTCTTCACCTGTCATGTGTCTAGAACAACCACTATCCAGAATCCACACAACCTTTGAGCTTTTAACCTTACCCTGAGATGATTGTGGTGATTCCTCTGAAGAGTCAGCCATTAGAGCAACATTTCCATATTCCTCCTCTTCATCCGAATCAGTATCATCCCAGTGCTTTCCCTCTGCTATATAAGCTTTCCCTTTCTGCTTTCCAGAGAATGCCTCCAATTGCTGTTTAAGCTTGGCATTCTCCTTCTTCAACTCATCATAAGAATCCTTCTTTCCATAGACATCTTTCATGTCTCTTGCTTGACGAGGCTTCCGACATTCAGTGGCGAAATGCCCTAACTCATTGCAGTTGTAGCATCTTGATTTGCTTCTATCAATCATGCCAGTCTTGTAGCCTCCCTTAAAGCCTGTACTAGGTGTATAATTGCTCTTCTGGAATCTGTTGGTTGAACCCTTGAACTTGTACTTAGGGTTTCTCTTGAAACGAATGTGACTAAACTTTGCAGCTAAGTACGCCATGGTTTTGTCTTCCATTTGCTCAAGCTCTTCTAGGGTGTAGTAATCACTTTCATCAACACCCATATTCACAGAATCCATTTCTGCTTCTATTATCACCTCCTTTCCAGCTCTAGGGGTTTGAACCTGAATCTCAGAAGTTATTGGTTCATCCACTACAAGTGCTGCTGATCTCACAAGTGCATTGTGCTTGTTCTCCACTGTCCCTGATCCGTATATTATCACCCTTTGTTCATGTTCCATCTCATAGGTCTTCAACTTGCCATAGATCATCTCTAATGACATCTTTGTGAAGTCAATTCTTTCCCTAATGGATGATGACTTGTGTTCTACATGATGGGGCAGCGTCATCATGAACTTCCTGTTTGATTCTCTCAGTGGATAGGTCTTTCCTTTCATTGCCAATTCATTGAGGAGTTTAGTATATTTCTCAAAGACCTGAGTTATACTTTCTCCTGGCAGAGACCTAAACGCTTCGTATTGAGAAGTCAGGATGTCCAATCTGTTTTCCTGCACGTCTTCAGTTCCTTCCATTATCAAGTTAATGGTATCCCACATATGTTTCCCGCTTGTACAGTTCATCAAATGATAGCTCATTTCCCTGTCTGCGGAGTCCGCCAATATCAGCATTAAACCGGTGTCCAATCGAATCAGTTCTTTGTCAGAATCTGTAAATTCACTAATATCCTTAGGTTGGGTGCCTTGAGGAATCCTGCTACCATCAGGAGCTGTAGATTCACTAACTGGTTTCATTGGTACAAACGGTTCGTTCTCTAATATGCCAATATACAACGGATTAGATGCCTTGATAAATAACAGCATCTTCATCTTCCACAAACTGAAATCATCTCTAGTAAACGGGGGAACTTTAATACCAGCGGTTGTCTTTGGAGCACTCATGGTTTCTGAAAATTTCAAATTGTTTAAAATTCAAGAAATTCCAATTAAATGAAAAAATTTGAAAGTTAAAAAATTTGCTTCGTATTTTCACGCTACGTTTGATTTTGGTCTCATTCACCGGATCTGATTTGTATATCAATCAAGTAGCTCTGATACCAATTGTTAGGTCCAAAGTATCGTAGAAGGGGGGGTTGAATACGATACTCACAAATAATTCAATTTCGTTCGACGATTAATCTTTCAGTTCTATAACGAAATCAAACACACCAAACCAAATCAAGTTTCGGGGAATATATCTTTTTATAAATATAAACCTCGAAGGGTGCTACAATTTCTAATCCGTAGATTAGCTTCAATGAGTTCTAGGTTATTCACAATCAATACATTGATAGAATTCTGAGCACTATAAATTTCTATGATCTTCTCCGGCTCAAACTTCTCTCTCCGTAATTGCTACTATGAAAAATAACCTGACTGAGGAAGACACTGCCTCTCTCTTAGTAATTGTAGGCTTTGGATTTGAAAACTATCGAACTAGGAATGAAGGAATCAATCATGGCCGTCCATCTTCAAAATCAACCTGTAAAACAAGAATACTTTTCACCTGCTCCTTATTAAAAACCATCGAATGAATTAACTTTATTCACCATTCGATAGTTTTTAAAACAAAACTATCGAATACTAAATAAAGATAAAATGGTTTTCAATTGATTACTTTAAAACACATTCGATGGTTTTCTAAGATAGAAAAACCATCGAATCTTTTTCTTTTCTTTTCTTTTAATCAATACTCCTGAGCTCCTGGGTGTTTAAGTAATAGACTGTATCACTTTCTTTTGAGACGATAAAAAAACTTGATCTTTTCAGTGCCGTCAACTAGTGCAACTGGTCTGGTTCACAGATGAATAACACTTGATCAATTCTTCTTTTATGTCTTCAATTCAATGCTTCTTATAAGTCCCTTGTCGTTCTGGTTGCTTCATTTAAATCACTGGAATCCCGTGGTACTTAACCCTAAATCATTCACATACTTCTGTCGTCTTGAAAGTCTTGTTTCTTTTGCTGTCACTGAGGCTTGAACATTTTAATGAACTTCTTTCTGTGACCTGTTTACGGACTTCAAGAATACATACCGTATTTTGATTTTTTGAGTTTACCTTTTCTTCTTTGATTCTGGATTCCTGTGCTTCTGTTAATACTATTGTCTGTCTTGTCCTTTGTTGAGTTGTAGTTATCTCTTTTACATCTTATGTTACATTATGCTTTACAGGTTGCCAATGGTCGAGTTGGCTGTTTTCTTATCAGACTCCAGCTTATTTAATTTAGTATTGAGAGATTTCACATCAGTTCTCAGCCTACCAAATTCAGCTTCAAGATCATTCATATGTTTCAGATCTTCTTCCTTATTCTTTTCATGTTCAGCATTGAAGATGGGCAATTCCAATGAAGCTCGGGTGGCAGCTTTCTGTTTTTCTTTGTCCGACTTGGCAATCCATCTTTTAAAGTCAACCTCGTTGATGTTAGAGTCCCCAAGATGGCCAAAGGCGTTGAAAACTCTAAGGGAAGAACATTTTGGTGCGCCAGCGTCCATTGATGTCTCAGTTGGATTAGGTTGAATGTCTTCCCCAGTATTTCCTCCTTTTCCGGTATATAGTTTCTTGATAGGAGGAGGCTGAAAATCTGGAACGTTGTCCTGAGCTTTGTTTTTCCTGGCGGCATGTTTTTTATTGGAAACTAGGATGGTGGTAGTTGATGCTTTCTGTTGAGCAGATGAAGTGCTCATTAGCGTGCCAAAAAAATTAGGAACTCTAGTCATATCTGCAGAATACAAAGTTTTAGGCATGTGGAATAAGTTAGTAAATTATGATGACATATACAATGCAAAAAAGGGTATCTAAAACATTCAGGAATTGTTATCATATTGACACATTAAAGAATGAATGAACAAATAATAAATAACATAGTAGGTTAGGGAAGAAAGATGAATTGGCGCGCCAAAGAGTGATTCTTACCTTCTTCATCACTACTAATGGCTATCTTTTTGCCTTTTTTTTCTTTGTTTTCTTTTTTGGGGAAGACTCAGAAATACCCGCCAAAGGAGGAAGGAACTTGTATTTTTTCAAGTTGTCAAGGGTTACCAAAGAATTAAGTTTCCTGCCAGACTCTAACAATCCTAAAACTGTTGAGCATTGGGAGGAAAGAGGAGGTTGGAGAGAAGTTTTTGGTTGTTTCTGTTAGGTTTAGGGGCTACACACCAATTCGAGATTCACAACACACCAATGCAGAGCACACACACAACCAATCGATTAGTTGACAAGTAACACACACAAAACATATATGACGTGGAAACACCCACGTCCCAACTTGTATTATTAATCAAAACAGTTATCAATAATACAATCAAAACAATAACACCTCAATGGTGTCCCAACTGATACTTGAGCCAAACAATGCTCAAGCATCTCCCAAACAATACCTAAGACGATTACATCTCTTAAGCACACCTCTATCAAACAAATACAATATGACTATGTTTATATAGCCATCCAAAACTTAGCCACCAAGACTTGCCATACTTGTTTTACAAGACTTACCATACTTGTTATACAAGACTTTTTATTATTGGCACCTAATTTCCTAAATTAATCATGACCAAGACATACCATATATAATAATTGTCTATGCATACAATTATTACCATATATAATAATTGTCTACCCATACAATTATTACCAAAACAGTCTTAATCACCCAAATTCATATTACCATATTGGGTTGAACAATCGGTCAAACCCAACAATCCTCCCCTTCAACCCAATACCCATATCAGATTGAACGGTATCCATCAACGACATCGACGTCCCTCCGCCTTGCCTCCCCTCGAACAAGAATCCTCTTGCTCTTCCAAACCTTCAGTAACCATCATGCCTCCCCTCGAACAAGAATCTCCTGCTCTTGCTCTTCCAATCTTGAGAATCACTAAAACCCGTATAGTGACCTCCAAACCACCGTTATTCAACATAACGATGTATCCATCTACAAAATCACGTGCATCATCCACCACGAGTGCCCTTCCATCAGTTGAGTCACCCGATCCTTGCTTTCTCAATCTTTCGGCCCATAGAAGAACAACACTAGAATCATCCAAAATTTTCACCTGGTTGATCAAGCCATTGAAACAATTGCGATGATCTCTTCCCTCTTCTTCCATCTCGAACCCGAACAAATTGATCCACGGTGCAAGTCAACCGCCATACCACACGTAACTTTGCCTCATCCCACGTTAGTAGGCATCTTGTCAGCGAATCCTTCATTGTACTCCACCATATCAATTGAATCTTGAACTTTCCCTCCAACCTCATCCATCACGATTCACGAACCTTGGCTCTTGATACCACTTGTTAGGTTTAGGGGCTACACACCAATTCGAGATTCACAACACACCAATGTAGAGCACACACACAACCAATCGATTAGTTGACAAGTAACACACACAAAACATATATGACGTGGAAACACCCACGTCCCAACTTGTATTATTAATCAAAACAGTTATCAATAATACAATCAAAACAATAACACCTCAATGGTGTCCCAACTGATACTTGAGCCAAATAGTGCTCAAGCATCTCCCAAACAATACCTAAGACGATTACATCTCTTAAGCACACCTCTATCAAACAAATACAATATGACTATGTTTATATAGCCATCCAAAACTTAGCCACCAAGACTTGCCATACTTGTTTTACAAGACTTACCATACTTGTTATACAAGACTTTTTATTCTTGGCACCTAATTTCCTAAATTAATCATGACCAAGACATACCATATATAATAATTGTCTATCCATACAATTATTACCATATATAATAATTGTCTACCCATACAATTATTACCAAAACAGTCTTAATCACCCAAATTCATATTACCATATTGGGTTGAACAACCGGTCAAACCCAACAGTTTCACTGAAAGATAAAGGAAGACATGCTAAAATAAGTGACTAGTATAAAGAAAAAAGACAAAATAAAAGTTGAAGCGCCAATGTTCACTTGGCGCGCCAACGGAAAGATGATTATACTTACCACCAACTTTAAATTCAATTGGTTATCTAGCAGTATCGTAGAGATAGAAGAATCTCTCTTTCCAATCCTTGATATTGCTGATTTTTCCATCATTGATACCTTTGCCCATGTGGTCCCTCCAAGCAACCAGGAAATAGTAACCAGGGATATTGGATTGGAGGCTAAAAAAACAACTTATTTCTGGCATAGTTGGTTCAGGATATTCAAGTTCAGCATATATCATATAGAGTCCAAGGGCCATTCTGTAACTATTCGGTGATAATTGAATGGGTACAAGATTATACCACTCAACTACTTGGCGCAGCCAAGGGTGAAGTGGCGCGCCAGTCCCTAAAGAAATATGCCTATCTGTGATTACAGCCCTAGGAACTCTGATATTACCTATATCAAACCTATGAGGGCGCATGTCTTCATGAGGCTTGGCAAACTTTCCATCTTGAGCATATATCTTCATGACCTTCTTGATATCTTTTAAAGGAATGGTAGAAGACATATTGACACATGCAAACACTCCAGCATCTTTTCTGATTTGATCAATTTCTTTCTTTGATAACACCCCGTGTTGGGACCAATCAACGTCTACATCATGAGTTTTTAAGGGGAAAGGAAGAGTTTCTTCAGGAAAATATCAGGAAAAGAGAATTGGTCCTCCTCCTAAATGTCTTCAGTTGTTGGCGTGCCAATGTCTACACTCTCTGTTTTCTCATAATCTTCTATCAATTCATCCGCAATTGAGGGATTGGCTTGGATTTCATCTAGAAACTCATCTTCATAGTCGCTTTCTTCTACGACAATTGTTTTTCCTTTCCTCTTACTGGTTGGGTGACGTGAAATTGAAGGATTTACTGGAGGCGGCTCAGCCCAATTTTCATATTCGGAGTCATAGTCATCTGGACGAGGAATATGAGTTGGGTTTGTTACATTTTCAACAGGCGGGGTTGAGGAATGGATTGAACTGGATTTTGGAGAACGGTGCATTTTAAATAAGCTTGGGTTTCTTTATATAAACCAAGTAGGCGCGCCAAATCTTGAGGTTTTGTACTTGAATATTGGTATGATGGATAAGTAAAAGGAGTAGATGATAAAGCGATTCTCCTATTAAATTCTTTGAAAGGATGGAAGGGTGAGGTTGAAGGTGTGTTCCCCGACTTAGCCAGCTGCAAAGCCAAAACATGAAAACTATAAACAGGGGAACCCACCTCCAAGAAAAAAACATAGGTATTGCCACGCCAATATATCTATTGATGTGTTAATTTTGAACACATCTTACAAAGAAGATACTGACCTAAAAGGTTGGCAAAATTTAAAGGTACTTATGGCCAAGATAGCTGCAAGTCATTGTCGCGTCAATAATAAATGGTGCGCCAAGTATGCAACACTCAGTACAATACAGAAACATGATTGTACGAGGATGTTTGGAGAATAAAAGATCAAACACATATACGTACAACCATATACATACAAACACGCGAAGAACATGAAGAGTACAAAACTTAAAACACTTAGATCTAACAAAAAACATGGTGAAAATCTGCAAAAAAGGGTTCGAAACGTACCTTGAGTAGCTAAGATGAATGGGATGCTATTGATTCAACGAATGATGAAGATTTGAGAAATATTTAATCAAAAAAGCGATTAGGGCTTTAAAGGGTGTTATTGATGAGAGAGAAAATGAAATATGGAATGAAAAGGGGGGAAAGACGGGGTTTAAATACTCGTGGAAAAATATGTATCAAATACTTGTATAGTTGCAAAAATACAAGTAGAATACGGGGAAATGATTCTATTTGAATTTTTGGGGAATCTATAGGAGTTTTGGAGCGACGTTGAGGCAAAGTTGAAGCGCCAACATTGGGTTGGAGCGCCAATATTAAGGAACAATTTTATAAATTTTTAGTTTGTCTTATGAAAGCCCCTTTATATTTTTCAAATACAATATAGGCTTGGGGGGTAGTTGTTACATCCAAAATTTATACAAGGAAAGAATTGACTATTTGAAGATGGTCAACTGCTAGGATGACAGGGTTTCAGGAGTATATTAATATGAATGATAGATGAAGGAAATATGAGATGAACTTGGAGCTCCAAAAGAGGAGTGGGTATAATTTGGAGGGCCAACCATGGGCAGGACCAGGGTTGGAGCGCCAACCTTGGGCGAACCACGGGTTGGCGCGCCAATATGCTGAAGAAGGCCAAGTTGGGGCGCCAACTTGGAGATGCCATGAAGAAGGGATAGAATATCATTTAATGTGTGACATGTATTGAAGATTTATAGAAGACTACAAGATGAAGACCAAACATGACTGAAAGCCTGATTCTGTATTCTAATAAGTTATCCTTATTAGGAAATTAAGGTGTGATTAAGCTTGTCTATACACTCAAAGGTTATATTCATGTATTCTAGAAAGTTATCCTTGTTGGGGGAGTAAGATACGCCTGGTGTGACGATAACTTTGGAGAACTTGCCCTATAGTCTAGTGGGTTATCCTCATCGGGGGGTAAGGATCAGCGTGTGCATTTGAAGTAAGCCATGACTTGTCCCTGCAACTAAATGACTAATGTGGTAATTGGTAGCGGTTGATGTTAGCTCCGGTAGTTAGGGCTAATGTTGTTTTCGTGAAGGCATGGTCATAGTTGAGCCTTGGGGTCATTGGGCTAGGCTTCATCGTATGGGCTCTCCTTAGTGGGCTTGGATATAGATTTCATAATGAGTTGAGAGTTCTAGTCCGACATGGACTATGCTTGATGCTTGTCACCAAGGAGACCTATCTCTAGCAGACTTAGGATCCTTGTTATATTAGAACTACGTGAAGCTTGATCCCTATAAATAGAGGGTACGTAGGCACATTAAAGGGGTTGGATGTTGAGAGCTCAGAGAGACCACCACCGCTCCTTTGATCTCAGTTTCTTGAAAACACAAGAACCAGTAATCATCTTTGATCCTGCTTTGATTGCAATCACCACCATTCTCCGGTGACTATTCTGTCACCGAACCACCATTGTAGATCTTAATTCCGGCACGTAACCTCAAATTTTGTTATCACAAATTCCTCCGTTAAAAATTTACAGCCCTACATGTATGTAGAAATAAATTACCGAAATAATTAGCTCTGTAAGTTCTGCGATGTTTAAGACGAAAGTTTATATTATTCTTCTGGACGACACCTCCTTTGGAATTCTTACTGAACCATTCAAATCATTTTATTTCACTACTAATCCTATGTATCAATATTTATTTTATATTATGTAAGTTATCTCTATTTGATATGTCCAACTAACTGTAAAATAATATATTTTATGTCAAGTTAAGTTATTAGCTGTCAGACACATGTGTTTTCTAACATTATTACAATAACATAGCATAAAATATAAATATTCGCATTCAAAGAATTTCAAAAAATATTTAATAAAAAAATAATTCATTTAATATTTAAATATACTATTTGCTTAAAATTCTTAGTTATTTGAAAAATATATTTTTAGTTTAACAAATGATTCCTTATATATTGACAATTGATTTTTTTTCTTACCATTCAAAAATTATATGTATCTTATCAAAAAACATCATTCGTTCAGGATTTAATTATTCAAACGTTCAAAAAATTCAGATTTGACAAATAACTAATTAGAAAGCCTAATTAAAAAAATAGAATGTATTTTTTTCTAACCTTTTTAATTTTATAAATATAACGATAAAAGGGGAGACCATTACAGAAACTCTGCTCCCTAAGGAGCTAGTTCACGCGACCTGAAGAGGCGCAAAGAGAAAAAATTTAAGTTAGGTTACATCAAAAGAGAAATTCCAACATAACAAAATAGTAGAAACTAGTCATGGAATTAATTCCCCTTGTAGAGTCAGAACTGAAGGAAGGGGTGTTCCATATGTGCTTAAGGGTATTGAAACACCCTTCTGTAAGGAGTCCGAGGCAGATCCTCTGAATGAATACTCTATCATTATTGCTGAGGAGATTCGTGAAGAAGATATTGCTTTGGAAGCTGAACAGTCCAAAAAGTGTATATCTGATATTCCAGTCAAAGTTGCTACAACTGAAAAGACTAAATCAGATATCCATAAGTTGGATCAAAACAACTGTAGAACTAACATGCCTGCTGTTAATTCTTCTCATAAAGCATGTGGTGTGATTAATTGCATGTCTTGTGCTTTCAATGTTATGTATGCTTATTTTAATAGTAAGCATGTATCTAGTGATAAGACTGCTCCACGTCAACATGTTAATAATAAGAAGCATGTTAAAGCTAAGACTACTAATCCTCCTAAGACTAGAGTGGATTCATTTATCCCTAAGCCTACTCAGAAATGTGTTAAGGCTGGCTATAAATGGAAACGCTCTTTTGTGAAAGAGGTTGAAGTAGTTGTAGTTAAAAATGTTGTTTTGCCTGACAAAGGCCAGTTCTTTAAGTATGCCGGACCCAATCAAGTGTGGGTTCCGAGGAAGGACTAATCAATCTGATATTGCAGGGAGTTAAACAGGTGAACCGTGTTATGTGGATTCTTGACAGTGGTTGTTCAAGGCATATGACCGGAGATAGAGCCCTTCTATCAGATTTGGTTGAGAAAGCTGGCCCAGTAGTTACCTTTGGAGATGACAGCAAGGGTACTACGAAAGGATATGGCTGTTTGAAGTACGGAAATGTTATCATTGAAGATGTATCATTTGTGGAAGGTCTGAAGTTCAATCTTCTCAGCATCAGTCATTTCTGTGACAGAGGATATGCTGTTTCCTTTGAAAGAGATAAGTGTCAGATCCTTCACAAGAAGAATGGAAAGCCTGCTCTTCAAGGAGTAAGGAAAGGTGACTTGTTCATAGCTGATCTGAACTCTGGATCCAAAGATGAAGTTAATTGTTTTTATGCTAAAGCTTCATCAGATGATAGTTGGCTATGGCACAAGAAGATGTCTCGCCTTAACTTCAAAACCATGAACTCTTTAGTCAAAAGGGAATTGGTTAGAGGTTTGCCTCAGATGGAATTTACACAGGAAGGACTCTGTGAAGCATGTCAGAAAGGAAAGTCAAAGAAAGCTTCTCACAAGGGCACTGACACATCATCAATAACTGAACCACTTCAGCTACTGCACATGAATTTGTTTGGTCCAGTTAATGTGATGTCCATGTCAAAGAAACAATATGCACTTGTGATTGTTGATGACTATTCAAAATATACATGGGTTTTATTCCTACATTCCAAGGATGAGACCCCACACCTGGTGATTGATCATATAAAGTTGATTGAGCTGGATTCTAGATTCCCTGTTAGAGCCATAAGGTCAGATAATGGTACTGAATTCAAGAATGCCATTCTAAATGACTTTTGTGCTGATAAAGGAATAACAAGCCAGTATTCTGCCCCTAGAACTCCTCAACAAAATGGAGTAGTGGAAAGAAAGAATCGTACATTGATTGAAGCTGCTAGGACTATGTTAAGTGAGTCCAAACTTCCAACGTACTTTTGGGCTGAAGCAGCGAATACAACTTGTTATACTCAGAATCGAACTTTAATCAACAAGGACTTAATGAAGACTTCGTATCAGATCATGAACAACAAGAAACCAACTGTCAAGTACTTTCATGTATTTGGAGTAAAATGCTTTGTGCTTATAAATGACAATGTGAAACGTGGCAAGTTTGATGCAAAGGCACAAGAAGCTATTTTTGTTGGTTATTCCAGAAGATCTTACAGGGTCTACTTGGTTGGCAGTCACACGGTAAAGGAAAGTGTCAATGTTACTTTTGATGACACTAAGTTCCCTAATATCCAAAAAGAAGATTCATCTGAAAAGCTGAAGTTTGATAACTTGCTAGACTCAGAATCAGATGATGCATCCCCACCTGAAGTTATTGCTAGTACTGATAATAATAATGATGATAATAATCCTGGTGGTGGTGATGGAAACATTGGTAACAATGGAGATACCACTAACACTTGAGAAGAATCATCAAGGCAATCAAGCAACAACTCAGGGGGACCAAATGAAGGATCAACTAGTCACTCACAACATCAAAGTGAATTTCAAGGCGAATCATCAAGATCAAATCTTCCAAGATAGACTGTATGGAATAGAGCTCATCCTTTTGAGCTGATCATTGGTGATCCAGATGTTGGAGTTAAAACTAGAAGTGCAACTCAGAATGAATGTCATTATTCAGCATTTCTATCTGAAATGGAGCCAAAGAAAACTGAGGAAGCACTGACTGATCCAGATTGGGTGATTGATATGCAAGATGAACTCAATCAGTTTGAACAACATCAAGTCTGGAAGCTGGTACCCAGGCCAAAGAACAAGAAAGTAGTTGGTACAAGATGGGTATACAGGAACAAGCTAGATGAGGATGGCATTGTCACAAGGAACAAGGCAAGACTGGTTGCACAAGGGTATTCACAAGCTGAAAGCATTGATTATGATGAAACCTATGCACCAGTGGCTAGACTTGAGGCCATCAGGATGTTCTTAGCATTTGCAGCTTATTCCAATTTTAAAGTCTATCAAATGGATGTTAAGAGTTCATTCCTGAATGGTGAGCTGGATGAAGAAGTGTATGTGGAACAACCCCTGGCTTTGAAAATCAGGAGCTGCTGGACTTTGTGTACTTTCTCTTCAAGGCTATCTATGGTCTCAAACAAGCCCCAAGAAACTGGTATGACACTCTCTCTGGTTTTCTTTTAGAAAATGGTTTTGTTAGAGGTATCATAGACAAAACTCTTTTTTCAAAGAAACACAAAAGTGATATGATATTAGTCCAAGTCTATGTGGATGACATCATATTTGGGTCTACTAATGATAATCTCTATAAGAGATTTGCTGAGCTAATGCAGAGTAAGTTTGAAATGAGTATGATGGGTGAGCTGAAGTTCTTTCTTGGATTGCAAGTAAGTCAAAGGTCAAATGGTATATTTATTTGTCAATCCAAGTACCTCAAAGAACTCCTCAAGAAGTATCACATGGAGGATTCATCATCAGCAAGGACTCCATCTTCAACAGCCATCAAACTTGGAGCTTCTGACAATTCTATCAAGGTAGATGTTACAAGCTACAGAGGTATGATTGGCTCCTTACTCTATCTTACTGCAAGTAGACCAGATATTATGTATGCTACATGCTTGTGTGCAAGGTTCCAAGCGGACCCTAGAGATGTACATCTCGTTGCTGTGAAAAGAATCTTGAGATATCTTAAGGGTACACCTAATCTAGGTATCTGGTACCCTAAAGATTCTGATTTTAATCTTATTGGATATACAGATTCTGATTATGCAGGTAGTGTTGTGGATAGAAAGAGTACCTCTGGGAGTTGTCAATTCCTAGGAGGTAGATTGATTTCCTGGTATAGCAAGAAACAGCAAACAGTTTCCAATTCAACAGCAGAAGCTGAATATATTGTTGCTGGAAGCTGTTGTGCTCAGATCCTATGGATAAGGAATCAATTGAGGGACTATGGCTTTGTATTAGACAAAATCCCTATTTTATGTGATAATACCAGTGCCATAGAAATCTCCAACAACCCTGTGCAACACTCGAGAACGAAGCACATTGATATCAGGTATCATTTTATCCGAGAGCATGTCATGAATGGAACTGTGGAGTTACATTTTGTACCCACAGAAGAACAGACTGCAGACATATTCACTAAATCTCTTGACGAATCCACATTTACCAAGTTAATTGGTAAATTGGGTATGTTGAACAGTCTTAGTGATTAACAATATCTCTGTCATGTTTGTTCTTTGCAAAATCATTTTCTCTTGCTGATATTGAATGATATATTTTGCCAATTCTTGTTTAGAGTATAAAGCTTGTTAATTTAAATATTCTGGATAATTTATTTTCTTTAAAAATACTTTTCTCATATTTTTTAAGTGGAGAAACTTATTTTTATTGAAAATTTATTTATTTAAGAATCATTTAAGTTAGTTTCAGATTGTAAATATTGTTGTTTAAATATTTCTGCAAGTTTATATTATTTTTATGCACTTCTATAATATTCTGCAGTTTTCTAATGTTTGTGCATAAGTTCATGTAAATAGTTTCCTGTAAATATTTTTTTTATTATTTTATTTTATTTTATTTTCTTTTCTTTCTTTAGTTTTCTACTAATAGTTTTTATATGTATATATTATTTTATTTTTATTACTTATTATCATTTATTTTCTATTTGTCTTTGTTTTTTTTGTAAATATATTGTATATATTATTTCTGATCTAGCTCTTGCTTAGCTGGAACTTCAGTGCCAAATCCAATTCAGGTATTACTTTCTATCTCTCAATCCACTTCTTTTACTGTTGCTGAACCCAAGTGGTTGTTAGGGCTGACCAAGGGATTGTAGATCCACAATCTTTATCCCAGGTCTTAGAGCCAAACAATGAGTCTACAACTTAATTACTTGACCTCTCAGCCTAAACAGAAATCAAATGTTAAATAAAGAAGTATTTTGATTGAAACAGTGAGTGATCCCACAGCTCTGCCTCCTCTAAATAAATTCAACATATACTGAGGCATCTGTCAGCCCATCTGTATCCTCTCAATAGGATATGGACTTTGAAATGGCCAAAGAACTGTTTCTAGAGACATTCTCTCAACAGGATGAATCTATTGAAATTCGCCATAGGGTCATGGCACTTTGTACTGAGTCAAGCACACTCTCATTACTCACAATGGGAGAAGACAATTCCATTAGATGAAACTCAGGACACAGTGAAAGCAGAGCACCTGCAACTGGTTACAGTGCCTACCATTGTTACGGTAGAAGTGCCTTCATAGGCATCTGAGGGAAAATTTGATTCTTTGCCAAATTAAATAGAATCATTTTCTCCCCTCCCAGAGTGAACATCTCTGGCTCCCTAAGGGATTTTCCACTCGCAGATTTATCTGGAGAAAGTGGAAGGCAACTTGGTCAGTCTATCACTGAAGCAATTCAGATTTCAAATCCAAGTGATTTGATAGACATGATTGAGGATCGGGATTTGCGAACTCCTATTGCACCACCACTGACCTCTCTTGAAGAGGCTAGGGTGAGTTTCAATGTAGGTACTGATCAAAAAGGAGCAAACAGACAGCTAATGTTGAGTGATAAGAGTCAAACACTGAGATGAGTGATACACTTACAAGAGAAATTCAAGTGAGTGCACACACAGACACATACACTGCAATGTAGTTAGCTCACATAGCTGATCTACAGGAACATCTATTCAAAACCCAGGCTGATAAAGAAATTTTGCAAGCACAAGTGGTTGAACGGTCTTCTTCTTCCACCTCTATCAACAATCAGCTGGGACTGCTCAAGGAAATATTGAAGACAAATTTACTACCCAAGATCAACTCCATCAACTATCTAAACTCCTACTGGCTTCAGAAACTCAAAATGTTATATTTCTAGAGAATTCCTCAACTAAGGGGGAGAAGTTTCTAGAGAAGTTTCTAGAGAAGTTTGGAGAAGCTAAGAAGAGGGAGCTGAAAAAGATATAAAAGGAAAATGAGGAGTTTCATGGGAGTAAAGGAAAGTTAGCTCTGTTTTGTAAATGTTATATGTATAGAGCTTAGGTAAATCAAGACAGGTTCAATGTTATCATATGTTCAGTCTAGAGGAACATCTGTCTTGTATTTATCTTTACTGGTAAAATCTGGAAATGTCATATTTGATCCAGAACTTTCTAGTATTTACTTAGGCTTAAGAGTCTTATCTTTTTCTTGGTTTTAGTTGAGTGATCCTCTAGGTATTTGGTTGTTATTCTCTAACAAACAAATAGGGGGAGATTGAAAGGCATATGCTATAGCCTATTTCTAATTCGAGGAATCTACTCAACTTAAACTAGAATGTAATAAGTAAATATTAGATTAAAGGTCACAGGAATCTCAGAGAGTTTTATCAGTCAAGAGATTGAAGATTAAAGTCATCTACAGACTTGAAGTTATTCTACATTGAAAGAAGTTCAATTTATTGTTCAAGCCTCAGTGAAGTATTCAAGAAAGTGGATTTACTACAGTGACAGAGATTTCCAGTTGGTGATAGAAGAAGTACAGGATACATAGTTTATTCAGAGCCAAAGAAAAGAAGCCACAACTTTAAATGTTTTAAAGATGAAGAATTATCATTGAAATCAGTTATTCATGAACCAGATAGTGCATCGAATGACGACATCAATCAGTGGAATTAAATCATCTATATTCAGTGGTTTTCAGAAGATAAAGGAATGCAATGTTTTTAAGTTATCTTCTTTTAATTAATTAAATTATTAATCAATTTAATTAATAAATTAATTCTTTCAAAATTAATTTATTTATTAAATTAATTAATTTGGTTGTTTAAATTATTTATTAAATTAATTCCAGAAAAGAATTAATTTAATTCAGAATTTATATTAACTAATTTAATTAAAGGAAATTAACTTAATGGTATAACAATAGGTCATACCGAATCATTTTAAGGTCATACCGAATCATTTGATAGGTCATACCGAATCATTTGATAGGTCATACCGAGTCATTTCTCAGGTCATACCGACTCATTCAGAAGGTCATACAGGTTGCTTTTCCTAGGTTCTACCGAAAGTTGGTAGAAGTATGCTAGGTCATACCGGGCACTTTTCTGAGGTCATACTGCTGAAGCTTGGTTCTACTGAGCATAATTCCTTGGTCATACAAGTGTATTGATTGTTTAATTAAATCATTTTGATTTAATTAAAAGGTCATACAGGCTAATGAATTGTTGGATATCAACCCGAGGCTGGACAGAAAAGGAACAGAAGACTTTATCATCAAATTCACAACAGACCTTTTCTCTCAAGAACAAGAAAAGCATTTGATCTCATTTCTTTTCAAGCAATTAATTCTAGTTTGTATTGTTAAATCCAAACCACTAGAAGTTGATTACTTGTATTGCTTTGATTATCTAGCGGATTTTTATCCCTAGAATTTATCTCGAACATTACTTTTAGCATTCGATCTTTTTATTACAAATATTAGAAAAGTTCATGTCGAATTTATTCTAAATTTGTATTAATTAGTTTGAGATAAATACTTTGTAATCCGTACTGTATTTGCAACACCCTTCAAGTTTAATATAGTTTATATTTAACTTGAATTTTGTTTCATTTATATTCCGCATTAATTTGTTCTTAATTGTTAAATTATTCAAAGGACAAATTTCGATAAAACGGTATAGTTTGTATTCAACCCCCCTTCTACAAACTTATCAGGACCTAACAAAGTATCATTGAAACTGATAATTTGAAAGCACCGCAATCAAAATTTTCAACAATGGAGTTCCAGCATAAGTGGTGCATCTGATCCAGCAAATCATCGATAGGAAGCAAGATCCCAATTGGCGTTGCAATATTCGTTATGTCTATCTAAGGAGGAATAAGGTTGCTACTTATTTTCATTCGACCTTATTTGTTTAATGAACCAATAGGCATGATGGATGAAGTAATAGACTTCAATATGGGTCTGGGACCTCATAGAATCGGTCTTTTTGAAGTTCCTATCATGCATGAAGAATTGGCTCACATGAAGATGCTGCTTGGAGAAGGTTATGGAGGTCCGGATGAGGTGAGAGTCGCTCCTGAAATGTTGATGAACATTGGAAATGTCCCTGGGAAGAGGTTGAAATCAATAATGTCATTTTTAAAGATTCATTTCATGAAGATAATGAGTTCTTCGACTTTTAAGAGGAATCAATTTGATGCATTTATGTTAGGAATGAATATCACCTAGAAACTAGACAGAGGGGGGGGTAAATGGATAGTTTGATGAATTTTTGCTTTCTTGAAAACTAAATGTAAACTGTATATGATTATGCTATGTAATATGCAGAAAGTAAACGACACGCACAATCACTTTAATCTACTTTGTATAAGCAAATTAAATACTACAGCTTTCCAAGAAATTCACAATCGAATTTCTGGCTTCTAAACAAGAACAGTTTGTACTTGCTTGCTTAGAGAGAAAAGAGCTTGAGATAAAAACTATGTGTGTCTCTCCTACAGCTTACAGTGGTGTGTGCACCATATATATATATTCACCTATACAAACTAGGTACACACAATATTACACAGCTACCCATTCTGAAAGTCCAACTTGTCCTGCCATAAGAAGTTCACTGTGTCAGGAAGGACCACCTGCTTTTCGGAATCTTTCCCGTTCCTGTAGCTGCTTGTCTCTTATCTTTCTCTCCAAGTTTAGCTGTAGATTTGCCATCTGTTCTTTGGACCACCTTTCCAGAACAAATGCTTCAGTATTTGTCTCTTTTGATTCTTGGTTCTGTACCTTGATTTGTCTTGTTGTAAACGGCTAAGTGTTGATATCGTGAACTCCACTTCATTCCTGACTTCGCGATCTCCCTTGTGAGGACTACGCGATATAGCCTTTGAAGACTTTACGACATATGCCATAAGATGACTATGCGACATGGGTCATTTGACGACTATGCGACATAGGTCATTTGACGACTATGCGACATAGGTCATTTGACGACTATGCGACATAGGTCATTTGACGACTTCACGATCTAGGCTTCTTTGACTTTGTTGACTTCAACACTTCACGACATGTGTCTTGAGGACTTCGCGACATAGTACAAAATGGACTATGCGATGTAGCACTTCACGACATAGATATTGGTGACTTCACGACATAGCTTTCTTATGACTTTGCTATATAATGCCTTAGACAAATTTCTGCAACTTATTTCTTCATGGCCTTATTCATTTCTATCCTGCTGCATGAACACTTCTGAACTTCTACCAGGACAATTATTCAATGGCCTATATACAATCTAGATGCAAGAAACTTTGCTAAGCTCATTATAACTTTGAGCATACATGATCAAGCTAATGTTCATGAGAACAAGACAAGTACATATAGAGAACTATACTATATCCCAGTGATAGAACTCACTAGGTCATGCAATGTGACATAGTCACATAGTGTAGGCTTGTTAATAGTGGTATTCAGACATGTCTTGAGCCTAACAATCTCCCCCAAATTGTGAGTAAGATCCTTAGACACAATTTCATGTCTGATAACAAGCCTAACTTACATAGAAGGAAATTAAGTAACATAGAGGACAATTTATGAACATTGAGATCAGGAATTTTATTACATAGAAAAATTTGAAAGCTTACAGACTATCTTTGTTGCTCAGCAGCTTCAGCTTCCAATTGCTTCTCTTGAAAATTATCATAAATCTTCTTTTTCCTTATCTCTTCTCTTCTTTTCATGTCTATGATGGCTTCTTGAAGTTCTTCTCTTGAAATCAGTTCTTCAATGAGAGGGGAGTCTTTTAGATCATCAATTGCAGCTTTAAGAGCACTTTCCACATATGAATCCAGAAACTTCATCCTTATCTTGCTCATGCCTCCATAAGAATTTTTGTATTCCACAACATAAGGATTTTGTTTTACCCTGCAAAGCCCTTTCTTTCTCAGCTCCTTTGCTCTTTCCTCCATTTCAGCCATTTCTTTCTCTTTCTGAATTATCTTCTCTTCATTTTCCTTTCTCAGGTTTTCTTCATAATCAGCATGCATTTTCAAGAACCTGGAAATTTCTATCTTCCATGTCCTTTCTTCTTTTTCTTCAAAATTCAGTAAGGCATTTATCCTTTCAAGCTCATACATATAGAAATATTGCCAGCCTCCTTGCTTCATTATCCTTTCTCTTCCATCAGTGTACTTGATCTCTAGATGATCCAACTTCACTTTGACTTCAAAGATCCTTTGAGCCCTCAAAAATGCTAGGGCATCTTCATCATAGTCCTCATCTAGTGGAAGCACATTGATGCCAATAACATTTGTGAGTTTTCCAGTCTTCTTTGTTATCCTTATCCTTCTGGGTACACTCTTGATCTTCAAATGCTTCACAAGAGATACCTTTCTGGAACAAGGAGACTCAGTCTTCAGTGCCACATCACTTGAAAATAGCTTCATCCCTTTTCCCTTCATCCACTGTAACACTCCACTAGCTGTGACTTTGTGGAAGTGTCTTTTTGATGTTTCTTTTGTGGCTCCTTCTTTCTTCTGTGGCAATTCAGGTTCAGAAGTCTTAGATAATGATTTTGGAGGATCATTACTATCAGTACCCACCCTAGACTTAGAGTCTTGTGTTGTGGTTAAAGTACTGCTAGCAATGTCCTTGACTTGCTGAATTCCACTTCTTGTTCTCTTGGTTGTTTCCTTTGACCCCTTGGAATCCCTCTTGTCATTATCAGCACCTTTTGTCTTCTTTGAGGATTTGCTCCTACTACTTTCACTTGGTCCATCCTTATCACTCCTAGAATGAGATCTCCTTCTGTAGGTTTTCTCCTCATCATCATCCTCACCATCCTTCTTCTTGCTCTTTTCTTTGACAGATTCAGGAATGACTCCATGAATCAGAAAAGATTGTAGAGTGTGAATCATTTCTTGTTCCTCAACTGTCCTAACTCCTTTCTTAGATCTCAGCATCTGCAGCACCTGGTTGATCTTTGCATTGTTTTTTATTTTCAGGTCTGAGGGAATGACAAGTTGGTCAATGCTGTTATCTTGAGATAGACTTTCGTAGATAATTGTCCTTGGCTTGGAGATAACCTCACACAATCTTTGATTTTGATCTATCTTCAAGTCATTGTATAGACTTTCATTGTTCACTCCATAATTTTCAATCAACTCCAGAATGATTGACAGCTCAGTAAATCTCAGTCTCTCTAGAGTTTGAAATGATAGATGCCACAAGCAATTGTCCTTGCACACCATGATAACCTCTCTTAGATGAACATCCCTGATTTTCTTTGCTGCAACTGTGAAGTACTTGATGCTTTCCTTGAGCTTCTCTCTGTAGTCTCTTACATCTTCATGAGCATCTCTGTAGATGGCTTTCAGAAACTCCAGGAAGGCCTCATCATGATAGATGTTTGAATTGGCAACTTCCTGTAGCTTGGCCTCTGTGATAACTGTAGCTTTGACAGGTTTAGCATTGGGAGTAGGTTGAGCAGGTTGAGGAATTGAGATGTCTTTAGGCATTGTGGATGGATAGTAGGTGGTTGAGATTGTGTTCTTCTGACCTTGTGCACTTATGACCTCTACAGGGGGTAGGATTATTGGTTTGATTGTTTCTTCAGAAATTTTGCCCTTAAGCTTCTGTTGCTTGGCAGGTACTCCCCCTTTCTTTTTCAGACTAACCTCCTTTACTTTCTCCCCCTTAGGCTTGGAATCAGACAAGATGTCTTGAGCTTCCCCAGGGATAGGCAGGTTCATGTGTCTCATCATGGAAGTCATCATTTGTTGTTGTACCAGCAGGATATTGGAGGTGTTGTTGCCTTGGTCATCCAGCTTGGCATTGAGCTGGTCTAAGGATTGAGCAAGCATCCTGTTTTCATCTTTCAGAGAGGCCACTTCTCTTTCTAGACCGTCCACCTTGGAGAATAGCTGTTGAGACTTGAAAGAATTGAGAGATTGATCTTTGAGCTTGGCAAAATCAAATTTGGAGATGTTTGACAGAGGAATCTCATCGACCAATTTGTCACCATATTGATTCTTCCAAATAACATTCAGCATGGCATTAGAGTTGATGTTGGCCTTGACTTGATGTTCCAATGTAGTAGCCAGTTTCTTGATGTTGTCAGTGACCATGGCTAGAGAGATATCCATCCTGTTGACATTAGAATTTGTTTTCTGGATTTCTTTGAGGATGCCATCCACCTTGGGAAAATCAGAGAGATATGAGTTTCTTAGCTGAGTGAGGGATCTTTCTGTCTCCTCCTGGATAGAATAAATCTCTGATTGAAGCCCTTTCCCAAGATAGTGCAGAGCCTTTAGCTGATTCTTGTAGACATCATTTATAGCATCATAAACTGCAGCAGGAGAGAGATCCTTTGCATTGGAGCCCAGAGAGGTGAGATAATTCTCTCTCAGAAAAGCTAGGGCCTCCTTGAGTTTGATAGATCTCTTAGCATCCAACCAGGCATCCACATTTCCCTCTGGTTCAGCTGCATCCACTATCTTCTCCTGCTGTGCTGCAACATCCTCCTTGTGGCAAAGTAGAATAGCCTCATAATCAGCATTTGGCAAGTTGGAGGTGAGGAGGTGTTGAGCTATTTTTGAGAACTCATCAATCTGTGCCACATGGAGATCTTGAATAGCTTCTTCTGTCATTTGGGAAGGCACAGTTGATGATCGTGAAGGCCTGTCATGTTGCACAGGCTTCAGCCATTCTGACAGAGTGGCCTGAGCCAAGTGAGAGCTAGTGCTAGGCACTTCATGAGATATGAGTTTTTGAGTCTCCTCCAGCCTTGGAATGGCTGTAGAGTCTGATGTTGTCTCCATTGAAATGGGATGTGTTACAACATCAGCCCTATTTGTCTGTGAAGACAGTTCCACATCCCTGAGGATGGGAGAATTTGGCATAGAGTCTCCAGTAAAAACTGGTGAATCCTCCATGTTTGTGTTGGTGTCATTAGGATATGCCCCATCATGCATTCCCTGACCAACTGGATGTGGTTCCTGGGTGGTGAGCACAGTGTCATGCACCATGTCACTTGAGTTTGGCTCAATCACAGTATTGGATTGTGATTGATCAATTTCAGAAAAGTCATGTGAATGACTAATCTGTTGAGAAGAAATGTTAGATGTAGATTCTGGAAGAGAAGTGTGGTGTAGATTGGATTGTGGCAACTCCCCCTGAGAAATAGGAGGAGTTTCAATAGTGATGTGCTCTCCACTCTGTGTATGATCATCCTTATTTCTCCTAGGGCCAAGAGTGAGTTCTTGACCCTGTGCAGACTCTGTACAGGTTGCAGTGGGGAGGCTGCTCTTTTCAATGCCAATGACCTGTTGAGAGGCCATAGACAGTAGCAGGTGTACCCCTTTTTCCACATCTGAATCCTGTTGGGAGGATTCAGTGGTAGGTATTGGTTTTGACTTCTTCTTTTGTCTGGTGAGAGGTGACTCAGGAGTCTCACTTTCTATTTCTACAGATTCATTTATCACTTCTAGGGCTCTCTTCTTGGTCTTCTTTTTAGTAACACCAACCTTTTGAGAGATTGATGCACTTGGCTGCATAGCTTCTACAGTGGTGTTTGCAATTGGGTTACTGGATGGGATGGGAAGGCTGGGGTTAGACTGTGTAGCTCCTTCAGTCTCAGCCTCCCCTGTCCAGGAAAGTGCATGGTATATGGGCTTATCAAGTGGATAAGACTCAAATGTGTCCTGCATATGCTTGGTCACACTTAGAATCACATCCACTTGATTCCTTGTGTCCAATGAGCCAAATAGAACTTTGGACATGGACTTGGAATAAGCCAATTTAGTTTTATCTATACCCTCCAATTCATGGATATTTGCATCAAGATAATTTAAAATAACTTGAAGGAAACGAGGGTAAAAGATGTCATTACCTCTACCATGAACGGTCCTGCCTAGCCTCTGAGCCAATTCCTTGAGAATTATGGCTCCCACATTGATCTCCTGGTTGTTGTCCAGGGAGTAGGCTAGCTTCACAGCAATGTGACTGATATGGTCCCATCCTGTCTTCCTGCATAGAAACACCTTCTGGAGTGCGTCAAACAGAAATGACCACTCCCTTCTCACGAACTTCTTATTGAGCTTTCCAGTATCTATCTCATCAGCATACAGAATGAAGGTCATGAAGTCTACGATTTGAGCATCTGTAGCTTCTTGCTCATGACCCTCCACCTTGAACCCCAAAGATTCATTGATTTCCTTTTCACCAAACTGGAAGTGTTTGCCTCCAATTGAACAATTAACCTCCTGGAATGAGGTTCCATCTTCCCTAGCCATTGTTGATACCAACGCCGTTCTCTAGAATCCTTCCAACACATCGACATACAAGGTAGGGTTCAGGGTTAGGGCTTGGCGTAGGTAGGAAGTGTTCAAGAACCGTACAAAACACTTGTACCTTGGGTTAGCCTCAGCCTCAGAGGGAATGGTGAGAAGATTTGTTTCTTTGGGAATGGTTAAAGGGTTTGAAGAGGAAGCTGTTTGAGATTTGGGTGCCATTGAAATTGAGATTGAGATTGAAGAAGAAAGAGAAGAGTTTAGGTTTTAGAAATTGAGAGCAATAGACAAGATGAAAAGTTGTGAACGGTCGACAAAAAGTATTTATATGATAGAGACACTACGATATGGAGTTATGAATGTGTACAGACTAATTGTATGTCGCGAAGTCTCAAAATGGCCTGTACTGCAAAGTCCTTGCAAAGTATATCGCAGAGTCCTGAATTGAACTATGTCGCAAAGTCTTGAGGACATCAGAATTTGGATGACTTTGCGATATAGTGAAAATACCCTGTCTAAAACTCTCTTTTTGAAATTTTAAGATTTTTGTACAAGGGTGTGTGTATGCATACTTGATTTTTTTGTGTTTAGGTATGTGCAGAAAAGTTTTTTTATTTTATTTTCTTGGGTTTGGAATGATAGGTACAAAACACTTATGCATAAGTTTTTTATAAGTGTTTGTTATATTAATTAAAGATTTTTTTGGAAATATACTAATTAGCTCAAGAGCTTTTGTTACTTTTTGATGTTATTAGTTATTACTATATGAAGTAGTGTTAAATGAGTGTAAACTAGTTGAGAATTTTACTGTTGGCTGTGATTAATGATATGACATCAAGGGTCAGTGGTTTTAGAACAGGAAATTTCTTAAATAATCTATTTTTAAAATTTTTTGTGTTTGCATTTATTATTCAAGAATTAGTTTTTATGGTTAGATTGTGCATCACTTGTTTTGTAGGTACAGTGAAATGAGTTGTTCTTGGTGATTGGTTGATCTAGAAACTAGTGTTGATCATACAAGATTATTGATTAATGGGTGGAGTGTGTTCGAGGAAGCGAGATCAGCAAGTTAATGATGAGAGCATAAATAGAGGACTTTCTGTGAGATATTTTAAAAGTGGAAGTTCGAAATGGCTGGGTTCCTCGATTTCACGAGGAACTTCAGATATTAAGCAGCGACATGGGAAATGTCCATCTCTTATGGAACTATGTATTAATAAAATTTGTGAAGTATGTGTAGTTCTTTATCAAGGTTATTAATGAAAGTTGAAGGATTATGGTCATGTGGACTGAAAGTGTGTTTTGAATTTGTAACAGGATATTGATCAATACAAAACTCTGTCTATGCTGCCAAGGGATATTAATCAGCAGATAATTAATGAATTGATTTGTTCCCAATGTCTAACTGAGAGGACGCTTGAAGCCTTTCGAGACTGTGATCTCCAGGTAATTTTAGCACATGGCACTAAATCTAAAATCTTGAGACTTGTACAGGGACCATTATTTTAGTGGGAACACTTCTGATGCTCTAAGGTCATACAGAACTAAAAGTATAATGTTGTGCTTATCAGGATCTTGACTTGGGAGAATATCCAGGATTTGATGACAGCTGGATGGATGTTGTGGCTTCACAAGAAGCATCTTTGCTCTCTTTGGATCTTTCTGGTTCTGATGTTACTGACTCGGGCTTAAAGAATCTTAAAGATTGCAAAAACCTCCAAGCCTTGAATCTTAATTACTGTGACAAGATTACAGACCATGGCCTGGAGTGTATCAGATCAACCAGCAAATTCCTTTCTCCTCTAGATCAACCAGCAAATTCCTTTCTTTGTCCTTCCATCCTATTAACTTCATACACATTACATTGGTTAGTATTGTTTCCTGCTTAATTTAAATATTGTAGAGAGGTCTTAGGCTAAATGAATCTCGTTGATATTCTGTGTCATGTACTTATGTCTCTTGTTTTGGTCAGTACTAATGACGCCTGCCTGCATAACTAATCCAAATTTGTAAATGAATTTTGCTTTTAGAAATGAAGTTGTTAATGCTAGATCAATGAATCTTGGCACGTAGTAAGCACTTCTGTTTGTCTACTATAATATCGAAATCACCAGGAACATATATGCATATAAAGCGTTTTAGTTTTTCAATCAAATTGTAACATATTGTCAATAAAATAATAGTTCATTACTATTCGTGGACTATGTAATCAGGATGTTCAGAAATACCTTAGGCGGGCCTTCAAAGGCATTAGGCATTAGGGGAGCTAATTGATACTTTTGGAGGAACCATAGATACCACAAAAGTTGTTCATGCAGTTTCTGAGGTAATATAATTTAAACCTTTAGTAAAATTCATTCTGATGATTGCATATTTACTGGACTAAACTTGTCTTACTACCTCGATTATTCTTATCATTAGAGCTGCGGATGACTTTTCATTCGACTGAGATACCTTTTATCTATTTTTCTTTGGTAGTTCTATGTAATTCATTCCTGATTTTTATTCTCAATGTTTAATGAATCATCACTCTTTAGCTAGTGTATGTTGAGGTTTTGAGGAATATAGGAATTTGAGGAGTCCATTAAGTTCATGTCTAATACATAATTGTATCATCAGGTCTCCGTTAAGTATGTGTACTTGGCTCTGGGGTCTGGTATTGCAACATTTTCATGTAAGTTTTATGGCTAGCTAGCTCCTTGTTGAGTTACTAAATACCATTCTAAATTAGAAATGACTGAAAATTCTATATTTTCATTTTAAACAGGTGGCCTGCTGGAATATCACAGGGGAGAGACAGGATGCACATATTAGATATTTATACTCAAAGGCAATATTGAGGCAAGATGTTGCATTCTTTGATATTGGAACTAGAACGGGCGAAGTTGTTGAGAGATTGTCAGCTGACACTGTGATTATTCAAGGTGTTCTGACTGAAAAGGTACATTTATCTTTATAATGTAGACCAAATATACTGCCAGCCTATCCCAAACAACATTTATGTTTGTTTTCTCTTACTGTTCGATTTGTTTAACAGATATGGAGCATAGCTTGGAGCTTGGAGCGTGGAGTTTGTTTGATTTGTTCATGGTTATACACAAAGCATCTTCCGCCTCTGGAGCCCTCTTAGTTTCGATGTTATATCAATGTAGTTTCGACTGATGGTTTGGATTATGTAGTTAGTTTTGAGATGAATTGGATAATGTAGTTGGCCGATTGAATTTTATGTTTGGCTTTGATATATATTGACTTTTTGATTTTGATATTTTATTTGGCTTTTTGATTTTGGTCACTATATATATCACAAATAACATCAGCACACTAATTAACAATGATGTTTAAAAGAACAAATTAAATCAGAAAAGAAAAGAACTGATGTCCAAAGAATAGAAAGACACTGATTATTATATAGAACTGATGTCAAATACAAAGAAATACATCAGCCACTTATTAAGAAACCGATGTAAAAGAGAAACATAGACATCAGTTCCTTATTAAGGAACCGATGTAAAAAAGAAACATAGACATCAGTTCCTTATTAAAAACCGATGTTAAAGATGAACATAGACATCGGCTAAAAACCGATGTCTAATACCCCTACCTTTCTCTACACATGCAAAGACATCGCTTCTCTTTTTCAATAGACATCGGTTTTTAGCCGATGTCTAATGCAGTTTTTCTAGTAGTGTTTTGTCAGACTTAAATCAAAAATTGAAATAAAGTAAATTTAAATCAAGATTCTGTCAAATATGGAGACTTGTCGATATAGTTATTCTAAGTCGCAAAGTTATTAAAATGAACTATGTCGCAAACTCATGAAATGAACTATATCGCAAAGTCTCACAATTTTAACAGTTTGCGATATAAGTCTGTTTGATTTGTACTATGTCGTGAACTCTCAAAATCATCTATATCGAGATGTCTCAAAAGCTCACAACTCCACATCCAAATATGATTTTGAAAAATATGCAGTAAAATACTGAAACATTTATAGATCATATCTCAGCTAATTTTCACTCCAAATAAATAGAGCATTTATATACAGTGAAAATTTACTGCTGTAACAATTAACTAGCATACTTACTTAGAACAACTAAATGAAGGATTGAGCATTCCAATTTCACTCACAAGTCTGTTGAAGACAGCTTCATTCAGAGGTTTAGTAAATATGTCAGCTAATTGTTTCTCAGTTGGAACATAAGAGACTTCTATGGTACCATTTGCAGCATGTTCCCTAATGAAATGGTACCTGATCTCAATGTGCTTTGTAGTAGAATGATTAACAGGATTGGCAACTATGGATATTGCACTAGTATTATCACACATTAGAGGAATGTGTTCTAACACTAGTCCATAATCCATGAGTTGATTTCTAATCCAAAGCAATTGAGCACAGCAACTTCCAGCAGCAATATATTCAGCCTCAGCTGTGGATGTTGCTGTGGACTGTTGTTTCTTACTGAACCATGACACTAACCTTTGACCTAAGAATTGGCAGCTTCCAGAGGTGCTCTTCCTGTCAATTCTGCATCCAGCATAATCAGAATCTGTGTAACCAACCAGGTTGAACCCAGTTCCCTTTGGATACCATAGCCCAAGATTAGGAGTCCCTTTCAGATATTTGAAAATCCTTTTGATAGCCATCATGTGAGATTCCTTGGGATCAGACTGGAACCTTGCACAAAGGCATGTGGCAAACATGATATCAGGCCTGCTAGCAGTGAGATAGAGCAGTGATCCAACCATGCCTCTGTAAACCTTGATATCTACTCTTTTGCCTTTCTTGTCTTCATCAAGCTTAATTGCAGTGGACATGGGAGTTTTTGAAGGGGATGAGTCTTATAAACCATATTTCTTCAAAAGATCTTTGACATACTTTGATTGGTTCATGAAGATGCCATCCACCCTTTGATGTACTTGCAAACCTAGAAAGTAGGTTAATTCTCCCATCATACTCATCTCATATTTGCTTTGCATCAACTTAGAGAACCTTTCACAGAGTTTTTCATTTGAAGAGCCAAAGATGATATCATCCACATAGATTTGAACAAGAATGATATCATTTCCATGCTTCTTGAAGAATAGGGTTTTGTCAATTGTACCCCTGGTAAATTGATGCTCAAGAAGGAATTGAGATAGAGTCTCATACCAGGCTCTTGGTGCCTGTTTGAGTCCATAAAGTGCCTTAAGCAGTCTGTACACAAAGTCTGGGAAGTTTTCATTTTCAAAGCCAGGTGGTTGAGATACATAAACTTCTTCAGCAAGATCACCATTGAGAAATGCACTTTTCACATCCATTTGATACACCTTGAAATTTGAGTGAGCTGCAAAAGCCAGGAAGATTCTGATAGCTTCCAGTCTAGCTACAGGTGCAAATGTCTCATCACAATCAATGCCTTCTTGCTGACAGTATCCTTTGGCAACCAGCCTTGCTTTGTTTCTTATTACCACTCCTTCTTCATCCATCTTGTTTCTGAACACCCATTTGGTGTCAATAACATTCTTTCCTTCAGGAGGTGGCACTAGCTCCCATACTTTGTTTTTCTCAAATTGATTCAATTCTTCTTGCATGGCAACAATCCAATCAGAAATCTTCAAAGCTTCTTCAACTACTTTAGGTTCCTCTTGTGACAGAAAGCAGCTATACAGACATGTATTCATAGTCGCCCTTCTTGTTCTAACTCCCTCACTAGGATCTCCAATGATTTGATCCCTAGTGTGGGCTCTGTCCCATTTCCTTGTGTGCCCCTGTTCATTTCCTTGATCTGTTCCAAGCTCATTTTGGTTGACAGTTGCATTCTCTTCTTCTCCCCCTGTGTTTGTGAACCCTTGCACAGGTGTTTGAAGAAGATTGTCAACTTCAAAAACTTCATTTTCTAGAACAGTTTGAATAGATGGTTCATCTTCACTTTCAGAATCCTCAAGATAACCTTGATTCTCAAATCTTAATGGCACACTGTCTTGATCACTTGTTTTAAGTCCAGGAGTTTTCTTATCATCAAAGGTAACATCCATGCTTTCCATGACTTTGTGTTGCTCAGGTACAAACACTCTGTATGCTTTCCTTTCCAGAGAGTATCCGATAAAGATACCTTCAAATGCCTTTGCATCAAATTTTCCAACATGCTCAGAGGTATCTTTCATCACAAAACACTTGCTTCCAAAAACATGCAGATGCTTGAAGGATGCTCTTTTTCCAGTCATTAATGAGTAAGGAGTTTTGCCAGACTTCTTATTGATCAATGTTCTATTTTGCACATAGCATGCTGTATTAACAGCATCAGCCCAAAAGCTAGTAGGTAGCTTTGCATCCAATAACATTGTCCTTGCAGCTTCAATGAGAGTTCTATTCTTTCTCTCAACTACTCCATTTTGTTGAGGTGTTCTAGGAGCTGAGAATTGTTGAGAAATTCCTTTATCTTTGCAAAACTCATGCAATGTTGAATTTCTGAACTCAGTTCCATTATCACTTCTCAAAGCAACTACAGAGGAACCAGTGCTTTGTGCTTCTCTATCAACTCTCTTGATATTCTCTATTATGACTTGAGGTGCTTCATCTTTGGAGAATAGGAATTCCACCCAAGTGTATCTTGAAAAATCATCAACCATCACTAGAGCATATTTCTTTTTGGAAAGGGACATTACATTCACAGGACCAAATAAATCCATGTGAATTAGCTGCAGAGGTTTTGAGTTTGTATTGAGCAACTTGTTCTTGTGACTAGATCTTTTAATCTTTCCTTTCTGACAAGCTTCACATGCTCCATCTTGCACAAACTCCAAGGCAGGAAAATCCCTGATGAGTTCTCTCTTGATTAGAGAGTTCATTGCCTGAACATTCAAGTGAGACAGTTTCTTGTGCCATATCCAGAATTCCTCATTTGTGGCTTTAGTGTAGAGACAACAAATTTCTCCCTTGTCTGCAGCCTTGAGATCAGCTACAAACAGGCTTCCTTTCTTCACACCAGTTAGAACAACTTCACCACTTTCTCTTTTTGAGATTGAACAATGATCTTCATTAAATTCCACTTTGAAACCCCTGTTTGTAAATTGTCCAATGCTTAAGAGATTAAGCTTCAGTCCTTCAACAAATGCTACATCTTCAATAATGACATTTCCAGATTTTATACTGCCATATCCCATTGTATAACCGATGTTGTCATTTCTAAAGGTTACTAATGGGCCAGCCTTTTCCTCAAAATGTGATAGCAAGGCTATATCACCAGTCATGTGACTTGAGCATCCACTGTCCAAGATCCATATGACTCTTTTATTCCTGTTGCCCTGCATTCACAAGGTAACTAAGTTGTTTTTGGTACCCACACATGGTAGGGTCCAGTTGATTTAGAAACATTTTTGTTACCAATTCTTTTGTCATAAGTTGCATTCATCACAGTAGGATACTTCATATTGTTTGTGGCTTTGGAGTTCACACTCTTAGGCTCACATGAAGTGTTCACCCTCTCAATCCTGATTAGGGATCCTGTCATGTGAGTGTGCATGTGTGTGTGTGATTCACTAGATTGTGCAGAATCAAGTTTATGCTTTAGAGATAAACAGTTAGCAATCACAGTCACATAGCATGTCATGCAATTAGGCTTACCAGAGAAGGAATCATGACTAGAGTTTATGCTAGAAGAATGATTACTTAGGTTATCAACTTCAACATTCACTTGTTTGCTACACTTATGAGTCAAATGATTAACAGATAGACATTTCTGACATTGTTTCCTGGGAGCATTTGGCACATAAGCATAGTTGTTACCCTTGTTGACACCTACCTTACCATTTCTGTTTTGTTTCTTTTTCTTAACAACTTCTTTCTTTGCTTTAGGACTCTTGACAAGATTGTCTTTGGTCTCTTTCTGACTGACAGATTCAGGAGAGGAAGAAGTGTCTTTAGCAACCTCATCTTCTTCAAGAAGTTGTTGTTTGATGATCAATAGTTCTTCATCAAACTCAACAACGCTCTTTTTGAAGATGGGCTGTTCAACACTAGATAGAATGGTTGGGGCATTTTTGTTTGTAAAAGATTCTTTTCCTTTGCCCTTTGCCCTTTGCCTTCTTCCTTCCTTTATCATTCTCATAGTCAAAACCAACTCCAACCTTGCTATCTTCAGTGTGCTCCCTGTGATAGGTTTGAATAAGTTCAGAGGAGTTCTTAAAGCTTCTTAGTTTCAATTCAGTTTCAGCAATTTGTTCCTTAAGAGATTTCTCTATTTGTTCAGCACAAACCACTTTGTTTTTAAGATACTCAACCTCCTTTTTCAAACCATCAAGGTTCACAACCATTAACTCAAGTTCCTCATTCTTTTCTGTAAGCTCAAGATTTCTAGCAGTTAGTCTATCAATTTCTTCATTTGCTACTAACATGCTAGTATGAATATTAAACATCTCAGTACTCATATCTTCAACAGTTTGCTTATATTGAAGGGGAGTCATATCAAGAGAAGTAAGAATAGGTACCTGACTAGAATCACCATCATCAGAAAATGCCATCAAGGCATAATTTGAGTACTCTTGTTCTTCTTCTTCATCAGAGTCATCCCAGCATTTTCCCTCAGCAATAAAAGCTTTACCCTGCTGTTTCTTGAGTAGAGCCTCATACTTAGCTTCAAGCTCTAAGTATGCTTTGTCCTTCTTGACCTGTTTAGGCTTTTTGCACTCAGTGGCAAAATTCCCAAGTTCATTGCAGTTATAGCATCTTATCTTGGACCTATCCACACTCCCAGATTTGTATCCTCATTTAACTGCACCAGCAATCCCTTTTCCTTTGTTGAAAGAGTTTGAGCTACCTGAACCACCAGCATTTCCATTATTGAATCTAGACTTGAATGGTTGCTTCCTCTTAAACCTGATGTTAGGGTATCTCCTAGCCATATAAGCAAAAGATTTGTTTTTCATCTTGTCCAGTTCATCTATGCTGTAGAACTCATCCTCTTCAGGTAAATCATACACAACCTGAGTTTCATCACCAGTGTCATCACTTTCCAGTTCCTCAATCTTGACTTGACTGATTTTTAGAGAATCCATTCTTTGACCTAGATTGTCAGCAATAAGGGCACAAGAGGTATTGGCCACTAATCCTTGCTTTGCTTGAATATATCTCTTTTGAAACAGCTCTAACTCATATGTCTTCAAAACACCATACAACACATCAAAACCAATCTTTGTTAGATCTCTTTCTTTAAGGGAAGAGATTCTTGGTTCCAAGTGATCTGGAAGAGTTAGTACGAACTTCATATTGAGCTCTTCTGTCTCATAGTGTTTGTCATAGAGTTTGAGCTCGTTTATCAGTTTATTAAATCTCTCAAACACTTCTGTGATTCCCTCTTTTGGCTGAGCCATGAAGGCTTCATATTGTGAGACAAGACTCTGCTTCTTGTTCTTTCTTACTTCAGTAGTTCCTTCACAGAGCACTTCTATAAGATCCCACATCTTCTTGGCACTAGTACAGTGAGCAACAGTGCCATACATGTTGAAATCCATAGATTCACAAATGATAAGTTGAAGATGTCCATCCAGTGCTACTTTCTCCTTTTCAGGATCAGTGTATTTTGAGGGGTCTTTGGGCACATGTTTTGCTGGTACTATCTCAGTGCCATTGGTTGTTTCACTAATCTCGATCATTGGAATAAAGGGACCATGCTTTAGAATATCTAAATACATGGGGTTAGAAGCTTTGATGAAAAGAAACATCTTCTTTTTCCATAAACTGTAGTGCTCCTTGTTAAAGGGAGGAATCTTGATACTGCTAAGTTTCTGTGAACTCATTCTTGATCTTTTCCTGTTTGTACGTTAACAGCCTTCGCTTTGATACCACTTGTTAGGAATCAATATCACCTAGAAACTAGACAGAGGGGGGGTGAATGGATAGTTTGATGAATTTTTGCTTTCTTGAAAATTAAATGTAAATTGTATATGATTATGCTATGTAATATGCAGAAAGTAAACAACACGCACAATCACTTTAATCTACTTTGTATAAGCAAATTAAATACTACAGCTTTCCAAGAAATTCATAATCGAATTTCTGGCTTCTAAACAAGAACAGTTTGTACTTGCTTGCTTAGAGAGAAAAGAGCTTGAGATAAAAACTATGTGTGTCTCTCCCACAGCTTACAGTGGTGTGTGCACCATATATATATATTCACCTATACAAATTAGGTACACACAATATTACACAGCTACCCATTCTGAAAGTCCAACTTGTCCTGCCATAAGAAGTTCACTGTGTCAGGAAGGACCAACTGCTTTTCGGAATCTTTCCCGTTCTTGTAGCTGCTTGTCTCTTATCTTTCTCTCCAAGTTTAGCTGTAGATTTGCCATCTGATCTTTGGACCACCTTGCCAGAACAAATGCTTCAGTATTTGTCTCTTTTGATTCTTGGTTCTGTACCTTGATTTGTCTTGTTGTAAACGGCTAAGTGTTGATATCGTGAACTCCACTTCATTCCTGACTTCGCGATCTCCCTTGTGAGGACTACGCGATATAGCCTTTGAAGACTTTGCGACATAGGCCATAAGATGACTATGCGACATGGGTCATTTGACGACTATGCGACATAGGTCATTTGACGACTATGCGACATAGGTCATTTGACGACTATGCGACATAGGTCATTTGACGACTTCACGATCTAGGCTTCTTTGACTTTGCTGACTTCAACACTTCACGACATGTGTCTTGAGGACTTCTCGACATAGTACAAAATGGACTATGAGATGTAGCACTTCACGACATAGATATTGGTGACTTCACGACATAGCTTTCTTCTGACTTTGCTATATAATGCCTTAGACAAATTTCTGCAACTTATTTCTTCATGGCCTTATTCATTTCTATCCTGCTGCATGAACACTTCTGAACTTCTACCAGGACAATTATTCAATGGCCTATATACAATCTAGATGCAAGAAATTTTGCTAAGCTCATTATAACTTTGAGCATACATGATCAAGCTAATGTTCATGAGAACAAGACAAGTACATATAGAGACCTATACTATATCCCAGTGATAGAACTCACTAGGTCATGCAATGTGACATAGTCACATAGTGTAGGCTTGTTAATAGTGGTATTCAGACATGTCTTGAGCCTAACAATTTATCTGTTTTTAAGTCTTTTGTTCAGTTGTAGTATGTGTCGTTCAGTTCTATTAATATATCCTATGTACATATGTACTTTTGCTTAATTATTATGTTTTACTTTTCAAAAATCTACATGCTTCCAATTTATTTTCTTTTCCTGGAGTCTGGAACCATGTTGGTGACCACAACACAACACACTAAATGATTTTGTGTTGTCAGTTGTAGTGACAGTGTAGTCCTATATGAAGCGAAGAGTAGATATAATTGGGTGAAAAAATCTAACCAACCAAAATTTAGAATCTATTTCACTTAATTAAAAATTAATTAATTCAATTTTTTTATGATTTATAACCGAAGTGCTTATACATTAATTAAATATTAAATTCAAACACGAGTAACTTCACATTATTTTATGATTATTAAAATAATGAAAATTTACTTTATCAATAATAATATATGATCTAAATTTCAAATTATTTACTACACAAAAATAATTATTTTTTAATTTACAATATTTAAAAAAATGAGGCATCACCAACGTTGATGCTAGAATCTTTATTATATTCTTTTAGTTCATTTTGTTACAATTTTTTCCCAAAAAATTACAACAATGCTATAACTAACCGAAAACTAATAAAAATATTTATTTGATTAAATCAAATATATCTTAAATTATAGTTATCTGTAAGGATTAATCAAAAAATTAAATAATCACTTTAATATTTATTAATTTTGTTAGAATAATTTTGGAAAAAATTATTTCACTAAAAAAATTTCTTAAACTACGTCCCCGTGGAAAGCGGGCAAACTTTATAGTCTAAAATATTGAATAAATGTTACTTTTTAAATTGTAGGTAACCAATATAGGTAACACAATTGAAGTAAAATAATTTATTTGATCCCCTATATTTTAGATAATAATTATTTTATTATATTTTAGGGAATTAAAATAGAAAATTCCATTCGAGATGCTCTTGGCCTTGGAGTTGCTCTCAACTCCATCAACATTCCCTATAATCATTACTTATTATTATTACTATAATAAATTTGAAAAGAGATAGAAATAACTAGACAAAAAAAAAGGGAAAACAAGTAAAGAAAAGAGAGAAATGAATTTTTTATTCACTTAATAAGTAATAACTAACGATTACTTATAAATAGATAATGTGATGATTGTTCTAATCATTTAAGTAACCAAGATATATATTGTTACGGTATCATTTTTTACTTTAATTAATTATATTCCAAGTAGGTACTTCATATAAGTAAGATTTTGAATTTGCTTCTGGAATAAATAAATGTGCATAATTTCATGTCCGAGATAGAATTCAAGATTTCAGGTTGAATGGGAGCTTATTTTTTTCCATTAACATTATAATTTTTATATATTAAGAGGGGAATTGAGTGGAACCTGTCATCTCCACCAGGGAGATACTTAAATATTACAATCAATAGTTAGAAAATAGAGCAAGCTCTCATGTCTACTGTTCATAACTGCGAAAAACCAAATAAATACATAAAAGCTACCTAGTAAACAAAGTTTACATAGTCTGAACTAGTGCCACAAATATGAATCACTAAAACACATCTGTTGGCTTGTCCAAGATGCCTTCATGTGATAGTGTCATCTGCAGTTGCATTCGGCTACTTCATAGTGGCAGCTACAACATCAACCTCCGTCCTTTTTCCAACACTCAATGGATCCTCCAACTTGACAAGTTCAATCTGATGGAGTTTTCGACATAATATAATTAGTCTTGGAAGGTTTTGATTTTCCTTGTTTGATGTCCTAGCCTAGAATCCTGTTTCCTGCATTATTTGTACCTCCTGCATGCCCCAAATTGTTTCCGCGAGAATATCATCTTCCTCAAAAGATTCTAATATCGAGTTGATCTTATACTCCCAACTCTTGTGCAAATCGTGGTAATCAGTCAATTGAGAAACATTCCAGTCATTTTCTTGGCTATCTTGGTGAGAATCTTCAATGTTCTGGATATGAGTAAGCACGCAAAATCGCAGATGATAACCAACATTGAAACAAGAATACTAGCTAGTATGTCTCAAGTAGGAGTGAACACAAGTAAATCTACTAGGCAAATAATTCATAACAGTCACATGAGTAACTCAATCATTTAACTGTGTCTAAAGATAAAACCAGTAGTGAGCTTCTATTCACATTAAACATAGTTAGAACCAAGCCAAAAGAAAAGTCATAAATTTCACCAAACTGACCCAACAAAGCCCATGCCATTAAGTTGATAAAGCAACAGATCGTTTCTACAGCTAGCAGTTTTAACATTCACAGAAGCATGAAAACCAATCTCAGAATCAATAGAAAGAGGAATAAAGCGACGTGATAAATTTTTTGAATCCTTTCCTTTGAAGCATATAAGCTCCTCTGCTCTGCCTTTCCTAAAAGACAGAGAATCCAAAAGTCTAGTGCGTAACAATATATGATGTAACCCTATCCAATAAAAGTGGTTACATCATATTCTTCTGTCACTTGAAGACTTGTATGAAAATTACATGACTAAAGAAACTTGGCAATACACTAAATTTAACTTGTAGTCTATGTATATCATCCTTTTTATAAACAACTGGAAGGCTTCATAACACCAGAAGCACTTCCTCCTGCATAGGAACATGAAGCTTTCGCAGCTTGATTTCTATACGTAAGTGCGATATCTTGTAGTCTTATTCCACTGCAAGGATATTTCTTACTGCATTGTAATTGCACAGCCACTGGCGTTGCTGATGATCCACGAATGTCTTGATACCTTATATTGCTAATCCTCACTCCAGAGACCTTTTAAATTAAACGAAAAACATAAATATTGAATTAGACTAAATATTTGATCATATAAAATCCAAAAAAGTAATTAATGGAGCAACTCCTGTAATTAATTTATTAAATTTATAGGAGTACCTTGCTTGGGCAATTTTGGACGTTAGGACAGTAGTCTTGATCTATAAGAACAGGATTAGCGACATTATTCATGACAATGTGTTGGAATAGAACATTTCTAACAAATCCAGTGCTAGACCTTGCCCACGTTTTTATTCTCACACCATTGTCAGTATTCCGGAAGGTAACTGATTTCACTGTCAGATTCTGAACACCAGGTTCTTGCGCATCCCAGCCTAGACTTCCAATGCTGTTATCACAATAATTACTTTACATTACAATTATTACTTAATATTAATTTATTCCATCATATATATATAAAAGTAATGAAATTTTCAATATATTCCAGTAGGATATAAAAATATACCTAATGCCGTGACCTGGGCCGCAGGAAACGTTTTCTATCCATGTGTTAGTAGTTCCAGGTCCAATTGATACGCAATCATCTCCGGTACTAATTCGGGAGTTAACTATATTAGTTCCTGATGATAACTGTATGTGGATGCCATCTGTGTTGGGGCTACTAGCGCGTGCTGAGATCTTGATTCCTCGTATATTGGCATTGTTGCATTTGTAGACGATCATGTGGAACATTTGACTGTTTACTAACGTTAATCCACTCACAACAACATTGGTTGAGCTGTAGAGTCCCAAGGTCTGCAAGGCAGAAAATTATATCCATCAGCTTTTGTTTAATTCATAATGCAGATATGCAGGGTGCATGTGCTTAATTGAGATGTTTGAGTAATAGATCATGATTTAATGAGAAATGGAAGGATTCTTGTGTAATTTATGTTATGACGGAATATTGCAGAAATATAATATCTATTGTTTCTTGTATAATTTATGTTAATGCTCAGGAGCCAGTTGTCAACTACATTCAGATTTGAGTAGATTATGTAAATTAAGCAAAAAATTGAAGAGGTTCAACTCAGATCTTAAATCAGATGCTGTACTGAATATATAATCATATAGTTGAAAAAATATAAAGTGTTGTAGTAACATACCGTTGCACCTGTAGGACAGTTCTTTCCAGATTTCTTGCAATTCCACAGACCATTACCTTTAGCATCTATGGTTCCGCCAGTGATTGTAAGTCCATTAACTCTCTCAAACTTGATCCAGTTTTCAGAATTGGCGAGAAGATTGTAATTGGTGGAAGCTACAATAGTTCCATCGATCCGCATTGCCATACTTCTCCTACAATTGCGACCACTAAATACAATGGGGCTGCGAATCAAGTATCTTCCTTTGGGCAAGTAAACTTGAGCTGGATTTCTAGAAGCACAAGCTGAATTCCAAGCCCGAAGTAGGATCTTTGACACATCTGTCTTGCCATCAGCTCTGGCTCCTAACCTTTGCACATTGATCGAAACTCTGGCAGCTGATGATGAATTTACGAGGAAGACTATACAAAGTGTAAGAACAATATAATAAGCCATTGCACTCCTCACCATCCTGAATGCGTTTAAACAATAAGGTTGGGGAGAGTGAAAGAGAAGGAGAATGTTTGATTATGGGAATTGTGACAACGTATTTATAGTGTTTCTTGAGTTGAAAAAGTGTAAATGAATTCATATGTAAATACATGCAGACGTACAGATTTATCCCAATTGTCCAGTAACGTGCAGGTCTAGTGTATACATAATACATGCATGTTCTAGCTTGATGATGAGAAGAAACAAATTGTGTTTGCAGTAAATGCATCCTTAATTATGTCATGTGCATGGAGATTGCTGGTTTTCTTGCACTTTTCGCGCCTTATTCAGTGGTTATCACCTCAAGCAACTCTACCCAAAATATAGTTGTACACATTAGCACATGAAAGTACAGAATTCTTATGGAACTTAGCATATTCTTATGGTACAATTCTAATTATGAAAGTACAGAATTAAAATGACTAAACCGAAGGCATTTCCCTTATAATTATAGAACGATAGATTTTGTAATGTACATTTCAGAAATGTTAAATTCATAAATAAAGTTTAACTTTTTTCTTCAAATGTTAATTTATAAATGAACACCACAAAATAAAAAATAACACATATTATTTATAAATATTAGGATTTATCTTCTTTAAATACTAGCAATATTGACATTTACATTCACGGAATCACGTTTAATTACGATCATCGTTCACTTTTTTGTTTTGCTAAGCTACTACCATCCTTTCACTTTCTATTGATCAAAATGTAAACAAATTATTTAATTTAAGTTATAGAAGATTAATGTAGAAACGTAGAGTGTTTAGATGATAAGGAGTTATGCCAAGTAGTCCACGTGCCGCATTTTTTTCCGGACGGTGATAAGTTATTCCAAACATCGTTGATAACTTTTTTTAATAATTATTAATTTATTTAATGCCATTTAATTTGACTAAAAATCGCAAATTTTAAATATAAAAGGAAAAGAACTAGCATGTTACGACAAGTAGCATTGCCCGGATATTAAGGAAAAAGGACAACTACAAGTCTACAACAAATTAATGAGACTTTCGTACTGTGTACTCGAGTATAACTAACAAAAACAATCAACCAAACGAAATTAAAGAAATAATTAGAGCATCTTCGATAGGGCGAAAATTATTAGCTAAAAGTCTTGTTGACATGTCTTAAATAAAAATTATACATAATTTCTAAATTTTTTATCATTTCAATGGCACATAAATGTTAGCTATAATTTTAGTCAACCTCTTTTTGTTGGTTATTTTTGTCGAACCTCTTGAGATTTATAGCAAACTTTCACATCATTTGTTACCATATTAAAATAATATATTCTATTTTTAACAACTCGAAATGATAACATCATACTATTTTTAAAATTTAGCCAATCACATTGGAGTACATAACGTTTAGCAAATTTTAGCCAATTATTAATTAACTAGCGTAACAGCCCGTGCAAGGCACGGGCCTGCATAGAGATGTCAATAATTTTTATCGTGAAAAAGTTGGTCGTGATCGATTTATTAGATTAAGGATTGTGTATTCTTAAATTTGAGAGCGTAAAATGAGAAGTATGGTTCATGCATAGTGAGGAGTAAAGAATTTTTTTGGCGAATAGTGTAATTACTTTGAATCACAAACGTAACTATGCCAAGGCTCTAAGATTTGTTTATAGTGACTATTATTGATTTTGAGACCAAATTGAAATATTGTAGAATTTGAAGCACGAATGTACTATTGTTCTTCTTGCAATTATAAGCATGTTTACCTGTGTTTTGTGTGTCAGAGAAAGGATAGTTTGTAGATTGGTAATTTGCGTTAGAGAGCGGTTGTTATATGTTTTTCGGGAATTGACTGGGGTTTTTTTTTTTTGCAATCTAGGTTATGAATAGGTTATATGCATGCAATGTTGTTGTAATATAATCGAACATGCATGAATGAATAGAGGATTTTAAAAAGAAGCTGAAGGCCGATGCATCTTTGCACACCCTCACATCACCCAAGTTTGTGATAAACACCTTGGGAGATGAACACCTATTACAGTTTGGAGTATTCATGTCACCTATTTGTTTTTGGTTTTTTATATGGGAACTGATTCTGCACTCCTCTCATGTGTTCATCTTTATATTAAATTATATTAACATACTTAGTAAATGCATTAAAAATGTGTTTGGAATATCGTTTTACAGTTACACATTTTAATCCAATTTATTACTATATATTAAACCTCAACACAAGGGCAAAAAATTTCAATTAAATGGTCGTCACAAAAATGTCACTAATATATTATTATGCAAAAATATATTAATAGTTATTAGTACAAAGAAACAAACCTCCAACCTCCTTCTAAGATGTTCATGGGTTTAACCACTATTCTACATGTCTGTTTGAGTTTACTTCAAAAAATTTATTAGATAATCCACGTGTTTCTTCTCTTCTCTTATATTATTTTTACTTTGATATTTAAATAAATAAAATATTGGTTTGTATTATTTATATAAATCAGTTTTTCTTTTCACCTTTTCGTAATTTTGGTCAAAATTTTTATTTTCCGGACACCCCAACTAGTATCACGCCAGACCCTAGAGTGCAGGAAGAATTCCCCACGCTCCCATGAATCAAACCTTGAATGCTTTGGTCAATAACCAGTGTTCTCACCAACTCATCTACAGGCCCGGAGGCTTCTTTTTGTAATTTTATATACCTATATATTCAATCACTGAATTTTATTACAGTTGTATGTTTTCGATTAAATATATATTAATTATATTGTTTAAAATTCATACTTTTATATTATATATCTTTATTATACTTTATTTGAATTAAACTAATTATTCATACAAAAAATAAACTATTGAAATTCGACCTTATATAAGAAATATTGTATATGTTATAGAGGATGTCGTCAAGGACCCACAAACCCTATTTAGAATTTCATTTTATCAAAATGATTATATGACATTACGAATCAATTTAATGTATTCTATAAAGTTCTATTATTATTATGAAAGATTATACTTTTTTTTAACATCTTACAATAACTTTTGGAATACAATTTGAAATTTTATTTTCAAAACTTGTAATTTTCAATTTTCCCAAACTTTATCGTCAACTAACAGTTTGACCGATCATTATGTAATTATATACTATGTAATATCCTATATTTTAAAAACTCACCCCGATTTTTGACACGAATGTCACTGGGGTTGAAGGAGAGGGGGTTAGAAAGGTGAAAAAAATATGGATAAGTTAATAAAGAATGACATGTTACTTTAGAAAATGTTAAAAAATGAACAATACATTCTGGAAAAGAAAATTGTTAAGAAATGGATGCGACGAACATAGTAGGTAGCCAAATTTTTTGTATAATTTGAATGGTAATGTTCTTAATTTAAAAATTATAGAAATAACTAATAATGAGAGATATAATGTGTATAATATTTCTTACATTAGATCGAATTTTAATAGTATATTTTATGCATGAATAATTAATTTAATTCAAATAAAGTATAATATAAATTATGAATTATAATCAACATAATTAATATATATTAAATTGAAAACATACAACTGCAATAATATATAGTGATTGAATATATAGATATATAAAATTACGAAAAAGAAAAAAGAAAAACAAATTTATATAAATAATTCAAACCAACATTTTATTTATTCAAACATCAAAGCAAAAAAAAATAATATAAGAGATAAAAGACATGGGTTATCTAATAAGTTTTTTGAAATAAACTCAAAAAGGCATGTAGCATAGTGGTTAAGCCCATTGTTGTGGAATAAAATCTGAGCTTACGAATTTAATGCGAGGGTTTAATGAGCTTCGAGCTTTTATGCTGCACTCGTGTATCCGGACTAAATTGGTCCTCACAAGATGCCTACGTATCTCAAATCGTTATTGAGAATCAAGCCAAAGACGTAGTTCTGATTGTAGGATCAGGTCCTTTATATAGGCGTCTGGAGCCTGGTATTTATGGTATGTTTGGGAGTCTTAGCGAATAAGTCTCCTTTTTGATATTGGATAATCATTGTATAGCTTGCAGGATAAGTCTTTTCCTTGTCGATAAAGGCTATGACTCATTAATTGCCTTTAATTGGGATTCTGGATCCTTCTTTGACCAATTTGCCATAATTTGGACTCTTTTTATGAGCTGCATATTTTCCCTATTCATTAATTACGAAATTAATGAATAATTAGGGTGTCGGACCTTAAATACCAGCCTTTCCGTTGAATAGTCAATTATATTTCTATAATTACTTTTCTATCCATATCATTTGCCCCCCAGCTTCTGGGAAAATATCCTCGGGGTTTTCGTAGAAGTTATAGTGCGTATTTCCCAAAATTTTCCATTTTTAGGGCATTTTTTGACCTTAAACTAGGTTATTTTCGACCTGGAATTAGTATAAATTCGACCAGGATTTCGACCTGGAATCAGTACAAACTCGACCAGGATTTCGACCTGGAATTCGAGCTCAAACAGGTGTGAGGTCGAAGCTATCGACCAGGATTTCTAGGTCTTTTTCGACCTCACCTGTTCGACCTCGATTTAGTACGTTTTTCGAACAGGAACAACTGTGAGGTTGAAGCTATCGACCTGGATTTCCAAGTCATTTTCGACCTCAAGTGTTCGAGCTCATTCTCATATACCCTCGACCTGGAATTTTTGACTCCAATCCATAGGCTTTTGTCGACCTCATGTGACGACCTCGACTTTTCTTCCTTCGACCTCGATTTTGTCCCCAGGTCGATGGGCTCGACCTCGAATCATAGGTCAATTTCGACCTCGTGGTTTCGACCTCGATTTCATGTTTGTTCGACAAGAAATCCTTAAGTCATTTTCGACTAGAATTCCATGTTTTTTCTGGCTTTATTTTGGAGCGAAGTCGAACAATACGACCTCAATTCCCCATGTATTTTCGATCTCGTTTGTTCGATCTCGATTTCATGTCTTTTCGACCTCGTTTTTTCTAGGTCACAATGGACTTTATTCTTTGGGTCATTTTCGACCTCGATTTTTTGATCTCATTCCCTCGTTTTTCGACCTCGTTTTAGTGTGATGTCGAGGGATGCGAACTCGTTTTATAGTGTACTTTCGAACTCAATCGTTCGATCTCGACTCAGGGTCTTTTCGACCTCATTTTGCCAAATTTTTGACTTGTTTTTTGTGTGAAGTCGATGGACACGACCTCAGTTTCGTGTGTATTTTCGACTAGGATCATACGACCTCGATTTAGGGTCTTTTCGACCTCAAACCTTTAATTGTTTCGCTTTATTTTGGAAGTGAGGTCGTTTGATGCGACCTCGTTTTCTCGTATACTTTCGACTTGGATCGTGCGACCTTGTTTTCTAATTTTCTGCCTTGGTTACATTCCAAGATTTTATTTTTGGGTTTTCATTCTTTTCTTGGGCCTCAACTAACCCAATTTTTGATTGGATTTAAGTTATTTCTGCCTTGGGCCTAATTGGGCCTTATTTGTTTGGGCTTCGAAATTGCCTGAGTTTTAATTTATTTGGGCCTTTGCCTTTGTAATCCATAAATGGATTTATGGGCCTTACTGGTTATAGGCGGTTGCTCTTCCTTAGCCGGTTGAGTTCCCGGTTATCTTGATTATAAAAGAGTGAGATTTCTCATTTCACTCTCACTTCTCACTTTCAACTTTCCAAAATTTCTCTCTAGTTATCATAGTTTTCTCTCTCTTTTATTCTGTGGTAAGGCGATTCCCGGCGAGTTTTTCACGGTGGTGTCCTTGTTTTTCTGGGATAAATCTTCATCCCTTGAAGATTTCTGGGTTTTTCAATCTTCATCACTTGAAGATTTCTGGGTTTTTTTGAAGTTTTCTGGGAATTTTCCTTGAAGTTTTGAAGATTTGAAGTTTCTTTGAAGATTTTTCTGGGGATTTTCTTGAACGCTTGAAGATGTCTGACAAAGCTTCTCAACGCCTTCAAAGAATGAACAAAGATTCTAAGAGAGGTATCATCATCCGTTCTTCTCATATGTCACTTCAAGATATGATTTTACAACGTAGTGATGAATATCCCTCTGTATCCCACTTAGATTCTTTCGACTGCAGTAATAAATTTCATGAAATCGACTTAATTAGGGACTATAATAAAATGTATAGGATTAGGTCCCCCTATAGATTAGTCCCAGCTGGCCCAGGGGACCGTTCTTGCCATTGGCGTCCTGATACACTCTGCATTTACAAGGATGCCATTGTCGCAGGACTCAGGTTTCCCTTTCATGAGTTCATTCCCAGGCTTTTGGCTGATGTTGGGATTAACCCTTGCCAACTTCCTCCAAACGCCTGGAGAATCATTATGTGTTTCATTGTTCTTTGTTTGAAGAACAATTTCCCTTTATCTGTAGCTTTGTTTAGGAGAATTTTTCAATTTAAGAATAGTTCATCCACTTCTTTGGGTTGGGTTTATATCAACCACCGTCCTTCCACTCCCCCCATATTTCACCCTAAATCCATTCCAGACAATAACCTCAAATGGAAGGAAGAGTTCATGTACTTGATTTGGGAAAGAGGGGATTGGGGCACCCTTTTTCGTAGTTCCTTTAGTAGGGTTTCGGATGGTAGCCCTAGTGATATCATCCTAACTGATGAAGAGGCCCATGCATATGCTGAGCTCACAAAGGATAATTATGCCACAATGGCTTGGGTGATCCTGGATGAGTTTCAGCTTCGGTCCTTGGGACTTTCCAACATTTCTGATAAGGGTAATTCTCACCTCATATCTTTCTTTATTTATTTAAGATTAACTTATACCAACTGTTTCTTTCCTTATATCTTTTGCAGCTGCGGTCTTTATCAATAAGACCAACGAGCCTGAAGAGGGGGAGACAGCCAGGATGAAGAGGGCACGTTTGGCAAGGAAAGACCCTCGTGCTTCTAGTATTCCAGCTTTCATAAGGCCACATATGGACCTTACTGATGATGCTGAAGGCCCTCCCTCAGGCAAGAGTGCAGTTTGGCGCCCCAACTGGGGTCTTAGGAAGAAGGACACTGTGGTGGGAGTGTCCAAACATGCTGTGGAGTGGTCTTATCACTCTCTGACTCCTTGTGACTACAAGGATTTTGTTTCTAACTCCACCATCGAGGGGGTGGAGCATGCTGGATCTCAGGCTATGGCTGCTGTAAGTATTTCTTTCCTTCTTTTCTTTGTAGTCTTTGATTTATTTCAAGTTTAAGTATTTAACCTATAACTTGCTTGCAGATGAATGCCAACTACCAAGGGGCTCTCTTTCAAGCTAAGTCTTGGCGCTCATCTTCTGAGGCCAACCAAGGCAAGTTCGAGAAGTCCCAGGAGGAAATGGCTTCAGTGAAGGCCACCCTGGCTAGGAAGGAGAAGGAGTTGGCTGACTCCCAGGCTGAACTGGTATCTTTGAGGAAGGCCAAAGATGATTTTATTGACGAGTATCTCGACTCTGAGGAGTACGGGGACTTGATTGATAAGCATGATGGGCTCCTCTTCCCTGTTCAGTACACTAAGGGATGGGATGACGCTCTTGCTGCTGTCTTGGAGAGGATGCCTGGATCCCTCACTATATCTGATTTTCCAAGCCCTCACATTCCTACTCCTTTGGAGATGGCTTTGGCTGGAGAGGACGAGATGGAGGAGGATGATAGGATCTTAGACCTGGATCACACTTCCCCACCTGGTCAGACTGCTGGAGCTGATGATGCTGTCTTTTCCTCTAGAGAGGAAGAGGAGGAGGACGTAGACAAGGAAGATTAGGTGTAGTTTCACTTTTGGCCATCATGGCTTGTACTTTTGTTTATGTACTTTTGGCCTACGGGCTTAACTTAACTATTGTTTAAGTTTTTATTTATGTCTGGTGGCCATTCATGGCTTGTGTTGCTTTTCTTGCTTTTTGAATGTTTATGAACACTCATAATAGATAAGCTTTAAAACAAGAAAATGCTGAATTCATTCATAATTTGAAGATGGGATCAACCCTTACATAGTATCCCAGTTTAAAACTTGGGTTGGTTTCATCGAACCTTATTTATAGTAGTGAGTCCACTTGGGAGACACCTTAAACATAATAAACTTTCAAATTAGAGGCATGCCAAGTCCTTGGCACCTCATGCCCTTCAAGGGTTTCTAGCTTGTATGAGCCTCGACCAAATACATTCTTGACGCGATATGGTCCTTCCCAATTTGGGGCTAACTTCCCTTTTTGTCCAACTCCGGATGCTTCAATCTTTCTGAGAACCAAGTCTCCTTGACGAAAGAACCTTTCTTTAACCCTTAGGTTGTAGTAGAAGGATGCTTTCTTTTGATGTTCAACTATCTTGGCGTTTGCCTCATCTCTAACTTCGTCAATTAGATCTAAAGCCAGCCTCAAGCCTTCTTCATTTTCTTCTGGTTCATAAGCCTCAACTCTTGGGGAGGTGTGAGTAATCTCCACCGGGACCACTGCCTCTGCTCCATAAGCCAATAGAAATGGAGTTGCCCCGGTGGTGACTTTGCAAGTAGTACGATACCTCCAAAGTATAGGGAGTAATTCGTCTACCCAAGTGTTTCTGGAGCGTTCAACTCTTTTCTTTAGTCCATCAAGGATGATTCGATTTGCAACCTCAGCTTGCCCATTTGTTTGAGGATGGGCGACAGAAGTGAAGCGTAACTTGATATCGTTTTCATCACAATACTTCTTGAACTCATCGTTGTTAAACTGAGTTCCATTGTCCGTGACCAGGACTCGTGGAATTACATATCTGCATATCACATTTTCCCAGAAGAATTGCATCACTTGCTTGGTGGTTATCTTGGCTAAGGGCTTAGCCTCAATCCACTTGGTAAAATAGTCAATTGCTACTATCAAGAACTTTCTTTGAGCACTTGCCATAGGAAATGGCCCGAGTATATCCATTCCCCACATAGCAAAGGGGATAGGTGAGTTAATGGATGTCATCATCTCTGGTGGTTGCCTAACCACTGGTGCATGTTTCTGGCACCGTTCACATTTCTTGACGTAGCTTTTAGCATCATCAAGTATGCTTGGCCAATAGAAACCTAGACGAGTGACTTTATGAGCAAGGGCTCTGCCCCCCAAGTGTTGCCCACAGATTCCTTCATGTACTTCCTTTAGGGCCAATTCTGCCTCTTGAGGTCTCAAACATTTCAGATATGGAATGATGAAAGACTTCTTGTATAGGAGTCCCTCAATCAGGGTATACCTTAGTGCTCTGACGTATAGCTTTCGTGCTTCTGAAGTATCGTTGGGTAGCCACCCAGTTTCCAGATGAGTTTTGATGGGATCCATCCAACAGTTGCCAACATCAATGGGTGCTACCAACTTTCCGTTGATGCTTGGGGTCTTCAAGACTTGGAAGTATACACTCCCTGCATAGTTTTCAATTTCAGAAGAAGCAAACTTAGACAGGGCATCAGCCTTTATCTTTTCTTCCCTTGGAATGTGCTCCACATAGCATTCGTCAAATTGAGTCATGATGGCCTTAACAAGTTTCAAGTACTTGGCCATGACTTCATCTCTGGCCTCAAATTCCCCATTTACTTGGGAAACCACTAGCCTCGAGTCTCCACATACTTTCAGAGTTTTGACCCTCAAGGCTCCAGCCATCCCTAAGCCAGCTATCAGAGCTTCATATTCAGCCTCATTGTTTGTCGTTGGGAAGTCAAGTTTTAGTGCATACTCAATGAGGAATCCATCAGGACTTTGTAGCACTAAACCAGCTCCACTTGATTTTGTTTTTGATGCTCCATCAAAATAGAGCACCCAATATTCTTTGAAGTCCATTTCTTGATCTTTCTTATCTTCCACTATTACTTCCTGCCCCCCGACTTCTTGGTTGTCAATGGTGCATTCAACCATGAAGTCAGCAAGTGCCTGAGCTTTTATGGCCGTTCGAGGCTTATACTTGATGTCAAATTCGCCCAATTCAATAGCCCATTTGATCAATCTTCCACTAACTTGAGGGCTATGCAAGATGTTTCTTAGAGGTTGATCAGTCAAGACCTCTATCTTGTGAGCCTGGAAGTACGGGCGTAGCTTTCTTGAGGCCATTATAAAGGCTAAGGCAAACTTCTCAATCGTTGAGTAGTTTATTTCTGCCCCATGAAGAATCTTACTCACATAGTAGACGGGTTTCTGAACCTTCAATTCTTCTTTTACCAAAACGGCTCCAAGGGCTGTGCTAGAAACCGCCAAGTACAAATAGAGAATTTCCCCTGTCTTGGGCTTTGCCAACAGTGGTGCCTCGGCCATGTATTTCTTCAGGGCCTCAAAGGCCTCTTGGCTCTCCGTTGTCCATTCAAAATTTTCACGTTCTTGAGTGCTTTGAAGAAATATAAGCACTTCTCTCCTGACTTGGAGATAAATCTTCCCAATGCTGCCACTCTTCCCGTTAGTTTTTGGACATCCTTGACAGTCTTTGGTGGTTCCATGTCTAGAATTGCTTTGATTTTGTCGGGATTGGCCTCGATTCCTCTCTTGGAAACCATTAGGCCTAAAAACTTTCGCGAGCCTACACCAAAGGCAAACTTAGTTGGATTCAACATCATCTTGTGGTGCCTTAGCACTTCAAATGCCTCTCGGAGGTGCTCAATGTGATTGGCCTTATCGAGGCTCTTGACTAACATGTCATCTACGTAGACCTCCATGGTTTTTCCAATTAGGTGTCCAAAAATTTTGTTCACCAATCTTTGGTAGGTTGCCCCTGCATTCTTAAGTCCAAATGTCATGACTAGATAACAGAAAACACCAAAGTCAGTGATGAATGATACCTTGGAGATGTCATCCTTGTGCATTTTAATTTGGTTGTATCCACTGAAGCCATCCATGAAGCTGAGCATCTCGTGTCCAGCTGTAGCATCTATTAATGCATCAATCCTTAGGACATGCATCATTCAAGTCAGTGAAGTCCACACACATCCTCCATTTCCCATTGGCCTTTTTGACCATCACTGGGTTAGCCAACCATTCTGGGAATTGAATTTCCTCAATGAAACTTGCTTCCAAAAGCTTTTCAACTTCTTGTTTTATGGCTTCAAGCCTTTCCGGAGCAAAACTTCTCTTCTTTTGTTTCACCGTCTTCCTTTCAGGATCCACATTCAATTTGTGAGATATCAATTGGGGATCAATCCCTGGCATGTCGGCCGCTGTCCAAGCAAAAACGTCATTGTTTTCTTGAAGAAAAGACGTGAGTTTGCTCTTCAATGGTTCGGGCAGTAGTGCCCCAACATAAGTCACCTTCTCTGGTTCATCCGGGACTAAGGGAATTGGGATTAAATCCTCAGCTGGTTTCCCTCTTCGGTCCTCATTGTCACTAGTGTCCATATCTTCAATGGGAAGAACCTGCCCCCCAACTCCATCAGGCCTCAACGCGGCTACATAACAGCTTCTAGCCATCTTTTGGTCTCCCCGTTCTTCACCAATCCCATTCCTGGTGGGGAATTTGAGTTTCAGGTGGTAAGATGAGGCAACAGCCTTAAACGCATGAAGACCCGTCCTTCCAAGGATCGCATTGTAGGTTGAGGTTGCCTTTATAACTATGAAGTTCAGCATCTGAGTGGATGTATTCGTTCCTTGCCCCATGGTCATTGGGAGTTGGATAGTGCCTTCCACCTTTGATTCCACTCCATTGAACCCATATATGGGCATATTAGAGGGTGTCAACTGAGAATCAGTGTAACCCATCTTGATAAAAGCATCGTGGAACAATATATCCACTGAGGCCCCATTGTCAACTAGGACTCTCTTTGTTTCGGAGTTGCCTATCACAGGTACTATGACAAGAGGATCATCGTGGGGGAACTTCACCCCTTCCAAATCTGAATCATCAAAACCTATTGACACTTCTGTTCACGCACGCTTCGGTGCTTCTCCAACGACGGTCAGTACCTCTCGGGCATAAGCTTTTCTTGAGTTTCGGGAGGACCCAGCAGCAGTTGGTCCTCCAAATATCATGTTGATCACTGGCCCTCGGGGCTTGGGATTTCGATCTTGATCGTTGTCCCTTCTATCATAATCCTTTCTTTCATAGTTCCCCCTTTGGCTCCCTTGGCTTCCATCCTTGGTGAACTTGCTGAGTTTTCCTCTTCGTATCAGAAACTCGATCTCATCTTTCAGTTGTCTACAATCGTCGGTGTCATGACCAACTTCTTTGTGGAACCGACAAAATTGATTTCGGTTCCGCTTGGACAAGTCAGCCCTCATCCTCGGTGTAGGGCCCAGAAAAATCGTCTCGAAACATCTGACGAGTTTGGGTTTCACGGTTTTGGGGTTCCAAACCTGGTACGTAAGGGGGCACATAAGCCTCATGGTAGATTGGATTCATTCCACTACCACCCGCTGTGGGGCGAGGGGGCATGCCATAGCCGGGCATCCCCAAAGTCTGATTTGCGTGGTGAGGGAGATCAGTAGTGTGGAGTTGAAGACTGCGAGGTGCGTTCATAAGCAGCGCAGAGGTTGTAATTGGTTGCTGGTGAACGGTTTCTTGTGGATTAGATCCATGAATAACCATTTGTAGGGGATTCGTCCCTTCAGCAGTAATTGGGACTTCTTGTCCTTGAGTGTCGGTAGGGATATTTGTTCTTTCAGTGCCAGTAGTTGGCGGTGGTTGGCTTCCATGAGTATCAGCCCCGGAGGTGATAGGGAGGCCTTCAGAAGTATCAGAATCTCTGGTTGTTCTTCGCGTGTTTGCCATGGTTGATGTTGGAGTCCCACAGACGGCGCCAAATGTTGTGGAATAAAATCTGAGCTTACGAATTTAATGCGAGGGTTTAATGAGCTTCGAGCTTTTATGGTTGCACTCGTGTATCCGGACTAAATTGGTCCTCACAAGATGCCTACGTATCTCAAATCGTTATTGAGAATCAAGCCAAAGACGTAGTTCTGATTGTAGGATCAGGTCCTTTATATAGGCGTCTGGAGCCTGGTATTTATGGTATGTTTGGGAGTCTTAGAGAATAAGTCTCCTTTTTGATATTGGATAATCATTGTATAGCTTGCAGGATAAGTCTTTTCCTTGTCGATAAAGGCTATGACTCATTAATTGCCTTTAATTGGGATTCTGGATCCTTCTTTGACCAATTTGCCATAATTTGGACTCTTTTTATGAGCTGCATATTTTCCCTATTCATTAATTACGAAATTAATGAATAATTAGGGTGTCGGGCCTTAAATACCAGCCTTTCCGTTGAATAGTCAATTATATTTCTATAATTACTTTTCTATCCATATCACCCATGGATATCTTGGAAGGAGGTTGGAGGTTCGAATCTTTGTAGTAATACATCTATTAAAAAAATGTATAATAATATACAAGTGGCATGAAAAGGAAAAAAGAAAAACAAATTTACATAAATAATTCAAACCAACATTTTATTTATTCAAACATCAAAGTAAAAAAATAATATTATAAGAGATAAAAGACGTGGGTTATCTAATAAGTTTTTTGAAATAAACTCAAAAAGGCATGTAGCATAGTGGTTAAGCCCATGGATTTCTTAGAAGGAGGTTGAAGGTTCAAATCTCTGTAGTAACACATTTATTAAAAAAAATTTGTATAATAATATACGAGTGACATTTTTGTTATTTTTCAAAAAAAAAGAAGGTAAACGGTAATTTCGCTGAAAAGGAAAAAAGAAAAACAAATTTATATAAATAATTCAAACCAACATTTTATTTATTCAAACATCAAAGTAAAAAAAAAATATAAGAGATAAAAGACGTGGGTTATCTAATAAGTTTTTTGAAATAAACTCAAAAAGGCATGTAGCATAGTGGTTAAGCTCATAGATATCTTGGAAGGAGGTTGGAGGTTCGAATCTTTGTAGTAACACATGTATTAAAAAAAATTGTATAATAATATACGAGTGGCATTTTTGTTATTTTTCAAAAAAAAAGGGTAAAACGGTAATTTCGCGGCCATTTAATTGGCAAATTTTGCCCTTGTGTTGACCTATTATATATAGTAATAGATAGATAGATGTCATAATAGCCAACTAAATTAACTAATGCCTTTGAAGATGCTCTCGGACATTCTGTCAAAAAAAGGAGAGAAATGATTGGGCATATTCTTAAAAGGTCATGTGTGGCTTGTCGATTTATAATATGTATAATAATATGTTTTAAATTTTATGTTATATTAATATATTTAATTCTATTAATATAAATATAAATTTTAAAATGTTATTGTTGTGATTTTAATTTTGGACTTGTGAAAAAGCACTTCCCGTATTAAATTATAGCTATAGAATCTTTTTCTAGATCCTATATTTCTCATGTATTTATTTCGTTTGTGCATATTACAACGATCAAAATTATAATTTTGTATCACATCACTTTTACGTTTATTACTTATGATATATGATAATAATTATTATAATAATTATAATAAATAGGATACCATGTGTGATGCACACATATTATGTATTGCAAGTGCTCAAATGAGACCGCTTCTTAAAATGAGAACTAAGACTTAATCTCAGCCTTTCATTTTATATTAATTTTTAAATCACATCCTTTTATCTTGTCTTTCCTCGCTTGACTCAACCTCTCACCCTACTCACTGGCAATATTTTCCGATGTTAACTCCGATCACGACTCCTCATATAGCTAGACACACAAGTGTATACATCGATTCTCTCTCTCCCTCTTCTCCCTTCTCTCATGATTCTTTTTTTCGATCTGAAATTTAGCGATCGATGTTGTACGATGATATACACACATACCATGTGATATATAAAATTTAGTGATCTGATACGAACTATACAAGTAGCCAAAGACATACATACAAACCTCATTTCGAATTCGTAACTCTTATGTGAATGTCTTTTATAAATTGATAATTATGACAATAATTATGGTGTATATGATGTTGGTAGAGGTGAAAGATCAGTAATGAATGGTGGAGATTATGTTAACGATGGTGGTGATTTGCTTTAATAGATTCAGGTGGTTTGTAATGAAATTAAATGATTTGTATTGAGTATTGGGTGATTGGGGTTTCCATGTGATGATTATATAGGTGGTGGTGATAGTGATATGTGATTTTAATTTTGGTGATTCTGCTTTAAATTTCGTGATTCAGTTGATGGTGTGGTAAACTATGGCAGTGATTGTGGTGTTGGTGGTTACTAGCAACGCTGGGGTGATAATTGTTGTGGTGATGGTTGTATATATAGTTATAAAGTAAATATGTGTTTATTTAATAATTTAGTGATTTGTTGTACAATTTTAGTGATTTCGTGATAGGTTCTCAGTTCTCATAATAAGATGGGTCTCATTGGAGTAACTCCCTATGTAAATATATCAATTCTAATAATGTGTAATATTTGAGCATGATGTAATAACATAGTGGTTAACGATTTTTCATTCTAGTTTGATTCTCAATTGTCCTGATATTAATAGGGTGGTTCAAATTGTATCATTGATAGAGTATATATATATATATATATATATTATAGGATTAAGAATGCAAATAATACTAGAAGGGACGATTATAGGCACTAAAAATATTAGAATGGTTATTTTTAGAAATACAAAAGACGCAAATTAGACATTCATAATAGCCAATTGAAGAACCCTAATTCTTGGATTACATTCTCTATTATTTATTATATAGGTTTTATTTGTTTATTACATTAATTTAGTTCATACATTCACACCCACAAACTATTCTCCAGATTTCTGAATTGTAAGAGAAAATTTACTTGAAATTTGTGTTGATATCAATCCTTCTCTACAAATGACAATCTAAAAAATACACATCAAGAAATTGGCGCCGCTGCCGGGGAATGTAGAAATATTATTTTGAGTTAATTGTTTCTTATAGTTTGGATTTTATCTTTGTACATAGTTTCTTTCCTTCTTTTGTTTTTTTTTTGTTTGTGTTGCTACAAGTTTATTTATGGAACCTAGAGCAAGATTTTGAGGAAGAGAGACGGCATGGATAACAACTTTGGTTGGAATAACGCTCAAGAAATCTTTTGCAATAAAGAATAGTTTCAAGATTTTAATTCTTATCAAAATTTCAATGCGTATCAGGTGAACTCGTTGTTGAGTATGAGTTTACACTTAGATAATATAGAGGGGGTGAATATTTTATCAACTATTTCTTTGTTTTATGTTGTTTGAATCTGTTTGCTTTGTAGCTTGAGTATGTATGTTATAAAGAAAATAATGTGGAACAAAAACAAAACACAAACTTACTTTTAATCTAACGTTGTATTAGATTCAAAGATTGCTATAAACTGTGAATATGAAGATGTATTCCCAGCTTTGATTTATCATAGAGATGTTCTTGATATTACAGCTGAAATCTTAACAACTAAATATATGAGTCTGTGCACTTATAGAACATGTGCACATCTCACTTTTACAAAACTAGTACAAGACAAACTGATAAGCTAAGCTTATCTATACTAATTTACTGAAAACTGGAATCATGTGAGTTCTTCTTATTTTGCATACTGACCAGATCCACTTCTTTAGCTGATTTACTTTAACTATCTCTTTAAGCTTCTTTGAAGGCTTTTCATGTGCAATCTGCAACAATTGGACCACTGCAGGTGCCTTGGCTTATATGTAGATTTTCTATCGTGAGAATCTTCTTTGAATTTGTCTTTGAAACATTCGAGAATTGGCTAAGTACTTAATTCAAGAACTGGTCTTTAACTGTTAGATATCTCTGAGTTCTGAAGCAAGTCTTTTTGAGATATCGAATGCACCTGTCGAATGAGTCTTTTTACTTCTAGAATCCTTGAGATATCAAGTGAGTTTTTTTACTTGTGGAACCCTTGACATATCGAACAAGTATATTACCCTTGACATATCGAATGGTACAATTAACTTCTGAAATCCTAGAGATGTGGAATGAGCATTTTGACTTGTGGAATCCTTGACATGTCGAATGAGTAAAATACCCTTGACATATCAAATAATGTAATTACTCTTGAGATATCGAATAGAGTACTTTACTTCTAGAATCCTTGACATCTCGAATCCTTGACTTTTCGAGTAATTCAAATCTACTTCTCAAATTTGTACTTAGTGAAATTTCAATCTTTAAACTCCAACTATTTTTATTTTGTAACCTTTATCTTCAACTTGAGGCATGATCCAGGGATTTGATTTCAAGAATTATTATAAGACTGATATATACATGTTTACAGGGAGTTTGATTCCTAATGCCTTGTACAAATTAAATAACATAAAATTCTAACAAAGTGTTCTCCAGTTAAGCGGTCATGTAAGTAATGCACATCATTACTATGATTAGTAGGCTTGTTATATTGATGAATACAGACATGCCTTTGTGACTAACACTCGTTTGATTGTTATGACTCATGTTATAATCCATACCCTCCAAATACTGATTTTTCACGTGCCTCTGAAAGCCGGGGTCTTGATCCTTACTGTAACAGCCCGCACAAACTCAAACATCAAAATTATATCAAAAGTGAATCTACAAGACTATAACCTCCATTAACAACCAAAATCGAATCTAACACTAAATTATCAAACCCACTACAATATCACACCGAATACAACAAGAAAAAGTAAATCTAAAGCTCAAATCATCAAACCCACTAATAAAATTGAAGTTTAAAAGGGGCTTAATGTTAAAAACGAAATGTAGATCTAAAAATGCATAATATTAATGGCTCATTTCATACAAGTAGTATAAACTCTCTTGTAATATAGAAAGATTTCATTGTCAAAAAGTAAAGTGAAGAACAAGATGTAAACAAAAGGAAAAAGCTTGCATTAATAAAAATAAAATGCTTACAAAAATTAAGAAAACAATTACTAGATAAAAGCTAAAAGAAAAGGAGGCTACAACTATACTAGGGTAAAACTAGAAATGAAAAACTAGATGAGTTACATGAGAAAAGAGGGGATATTTATCGGACAATTTTAGGGTTTAGTGGGTTTTTGGGTGAATCTTGGCCATTGGTTTTCATCTCGCATCAATCAACTCCCTTTTTTGGCTTTTTCTTCAAATCTTCACTTCTTTTTCCATTTTTGCCCTTCCTTGCCCATTTTACATCATTTTTCTTCTTTTTCTCATTTATTCAATCAACAAAAATATGGAAATGCAACCAATTAATTTATTAAAAATACGAAAGCAAGCAATAAAATAGGTACAAAATTATGCAAAAATATGCACTAATCATCAAGTATATAGCAAAACCCTAGCTTAAGAATTTTTTAATTATGAATTTTATTTTGATGTTTAGATTATTTGATGAACTGATTTTTATAGTGATCTTGATTTCGGTTTTGTAAACCTTATATTTGTGTCACCATAACAACACATTTGTTATTGTTTTGAGAGAAATTTGGTAACAACACAATGAGACAATCTCGCTAGAATATTCGAATAATATGTCATTGGTTATCGGACGAAGTTGTAGGTTCATAGCTAGAAACTTGAAGCTCTGTAATGAAGTGTAGAGATATAAGCAGTGTTTTGGGCTGAATTGACAAAGCCATCGGGTGAAAAGGGCGGAGTAATCCTTTACTCGGCCAGCCAGAAGAAAATGTATCACTAAGGGTACACGAGCCTTATGCGTGTAGAAACTGAAAATCCGAACCCTTTGTCAAGTGCCTACATATCCTATTTATAGGAATCAAGCCCCATGTAGTTCTTTTAGGTTAAACTTCTCCTTTCTTGTAAATACAGCCACCTCAAGATAGACCATCTTAGAGTTATGACTGATCCAAATGCCCTTAAGCTGAGCTTTCCAGTGTCCTAGTCCAAATCCATCACTAGAAACCCATTAATTCCTCACATATTCGATGATTATCCGAATATATTGATATAAATCACATAATTATTGTTATTATCCCGTCCATAGCATTTTATCAATGGTAGAAGTCCTTCTTTTGATGATAATTATGTGCTCCTAAAGAATAGGAGGTAGAGTCCATATCCAACTGGTATTCTGTTTGCTGGAGGTTCAAACTACTCTGAACCTAAACCTCGATCCACCCTGAACCTGAACCTCGATCCACTCTGAACCTGAACCTCGGCACTATGAAGCTGCACCTTTGTCCACACAATCCATCACATGTGGGCCTTAAATCGAGCTCATGCCAGATTTTGGGCACAACAACTACCCCCCGGTTCCTTGGAGTATTGAATACAAAAGGAACTTAAGCCTTCCACTCATCAGTTCCATCTCACATTAATCCTGAAACTACGAATATAAAAATAAGCTTTCCCAACTCTGAACCCTTAAGCCTACTTGAGCAAACTCTCTATAGGAATCAAGAGGTTCAGGTAATGAAAATGCTCATTTTCCTTTACACGTGGATGAGCCTTAACCCAATAATCACATATAGGCCTATAGCTGAGCCTCTGATGTCCGAATACCGAAAATGAAGAGTCTCCTATTATTTTTCAAAAAATTAACCTCGCGTGTTTGAGTTAAATTAAAACACTAATATTCCATTTATTTCCAACTATTATCCAAGCAAAATCTAAGTTGAAGTCTAACAAAAACCTTTCCACTTCTACTTGAAAAAGGAGACATGCATCCACCTTTACTCCTCAATTTTTTTATTAAAATCATTTCTTCTAAATCCAATGAAATGCCACCACCTATACACGTTGTTCCCCACTTCTCCAGCTATTTAAACACACACCTCCTCCATTTTCCTTTTTTTTCATTCACAAATAAATACATATATACTCTCCCTTCCGACTTGAAGCTCTAAGACGGTTACGATTCCCGGTGAAGCTCTCAAACTCCGACCATCCTCCATTCCCGACTTCATTAAAGGTACGATCCCAGTCTCCTCTATGTCTTTTGAACCTTATCCGCTTATGCATGTTATCTTTATATGTGTTCACCTCTCACGTATACACACATATATAAATACATGTATGCACAAATATACACATATATCCATGAAATCAGCCTCTTAATTCCCCAATTACCATGTACTATATGCCATGTGCACTTTATGATTCATGTTTAATCTATTTAATCCTCAAAATTGAACATAAATCCAAGTAAAAACTGATGAAACCTGTCATGTCGAAAGGCCGCAATCCGTTCGTATGCCCTTTTTGTATCTGTATGTATATTAGAATCACACATCGACTCCATCCTCGTAGGGTAATTACTTGTTAACAAACTAATTATGCTATGATTACTATTACAAATCACCATTTGCATATTTCCTGTTAATAGAACTTGACCGGTTTCGTCGTCGATTGGACTCCCATATGAGGTTCAGGCTTATATCTCTAAGCCCTCACTGGGGTATCAACCTCTATGAACCTTTCCCTGACCTTCAAATGTATATTTACCCTTGTAAATTGACTATAAATGAATTAAGACACATCCTAGCTATCATGCCTTAGCTTCCCTTTTAAATCCCTTAAATCCTTGGGGTTTCACCATCTGTTTGACAGAATTCGCTAATGACCTTTCCAAAGGACTCTCATCCTTATGACCTTCCAAAAACCCACTGTCCATTTATCACTCTGTTATCTCTTTTCAAGAAAAATATTTGTCGGCCATTCACTCACTCTGCTTCATCTTTTGCAGATGTCTAGTGGATCGGCTACAGCTAGCTCACAACATTCCATAGCTCCTGAGGTTCAACCTCCAATAAACCTTATTGATTCTGACATTTCTGCAGCCAAAACCCCATCACCTCTATATCTCCATCCCGCAACAGCTGTCAGCACTAGGACCCGTTCCATGGTTAGAGTATTAGTCCCTGAAAAAACCATCATCGCAGTTCGAATAAATCTCTTTTCTCATAAGATCAGAGACACCAAACCAGTAACCATTCATCAAACTTCCTTCGAAAACTCTCCAAGAAGTAGAACAGAACCTCCCTTCCAACCTAGATACTCTTATCTTGATGAAGAGGTTTCTTCAACTAAACCTGATGTTAACCCTGACATTGAATCTGAAACTGAAACTGAGGTGGAAACCTCAGTTGAAGAAATAGAACCTCCTGAATCACAAAACCTTGTCCCAGCTTGTGAAGATTTAGATTCCCCAATGAATGCCAATAGACTAAGATTTTGCTTCAAAAGTGCCAACCTAATTGTCGATTGGTGGTACCTTCTCCCGAAGAGAGGTGTCACCGCTTCGATAACTTTGAACCAGATAAACATATTCCTTCAGTCGTGTTTTCTGCCACTTTTTTCAGAATGGGCTTGTCAATACCTTTACACCCCTTCATTCACGACATTATCTCTTTTTATGACATCGCTCCATTCCAGATGATTCCCAATGCTTATAGAATGGCTATGTGTGTGTCGATTCTTTATGACAAAGAATTTAGAAAAAAAGATGTCGGATCGAGAATTAGGATTCTTTTATCAGTTGAAACAAACAAGCAAGAACTCTGGCTTTTACTACTTGGCCGCCTGGAGTGGACATGAGGGCCAATGTATCAAAGGCAATAGAAAAGGGATGACATATTGGTTAGAGCAATTCTTATATTGCTATGACTGTCCGTCATATAGAGCTGATTTTAACAGATCCCCTAGTAAGGATTTCCCCTTCATGTTTTCTTGAATCTATACCCGTTGTGTTAAGCAATTTCTCTGACATGATTTCTACAACTGAACCTCCTATAGAGATCCCAATTAAAACTTCGCTTAAGGGTCAGTCCTTATGTTGGTCCTTGAATATTGCAGAAGGGGGGTTGAATGCAATACTGATAAATTACAATCTCTGTTTCAACAACTAAAACTAAGATTAAGATTTATCAGTAGAAGAAATGCAAACGTAAGTAGTTTACTCAAGCTAATCTCACAAAATAAATATTTTATTTAGTTTGCAAAGTGTTGCTACAACCTTGAGAAAAATGGGTTTTTCTCAAGCTTCGATTTCTTCAGATGTACAAGACTTAGAATGAGAGACAGTCTATGTATCTTACTTATATCTCTTTCATCACGGGTTTGTGGAGCTGCTGTCATTTTCTTGTGGCAGCTCCTTACAACTTGCATACCCATGTGACTTTCCTAAATTGTTATACAATCAGAGTTATCAGTACATAAAAAGCAATCTAAATACATTTTAAATTAAGCTAACACAATCCCATTAGATGTTGATGTGTTATACTCTCGAATTGGTAAGCTTTGTCTTGTTATCTCTCAAGCTTCTGTCGTAGTCTTTGCAGGTCTGATATAGTATTGGGATACTGCAGCACGCCTGTTTCTTGAACATCTAATCTATCACATGTTTGACTGGGTAGATCCCCCATTCAAAATGACTCCCTTTGAGACAGTGACTTGAACTGCCAAGTTTGCTGTCACAAGAATGTGCCTTTGATGACAATATGAAATCCCTGCCAATGTTGCTGTCAGGAGTTCCAAACTTGCTGTCAGGATAGAAGAATGTTGTTGTCTCCAGGCTTTCGCCAATGTTGTTGTCAGAGAGGATATGATGTCATGACTTGCAACATGATGTCTTCTTGTAACCTTACTGTCAATGATATGACAGTAACTTTTATTCTTGTTGTTGACCTGATGTACTCCTTGAGGCTTGAACAAATGAATGAACTTATTCCAAGATATACAATCAATTTATGACAGTAAATTAATTGGTTACAAGAACATACTCTGGTTGTGACAGTATGTTCTACTTAATAAAATTAAGCATTGCTAAACATCAAGTTAAGTTGTCTCTAAGCTATCACCCATAAATCCTAAGAATCTCCCCCAATTTGTTTTTATGGACAATAACAACAAATTTACAAACAATGCATGCTGACAACTTAACTAACAAAGATCAGAATAGCTACAAACATAATTGCTCCTGAATGATTGAGCATATATAGAGTTTTTACTTAGCTTGAGCTTGAGATCTTCTTTTTTGTATGGCTTCTTCCTCTCTTCTGAGAGCATCTACTAAACATCTCTTGAGACCATCCACTAGAGATATTTCCATAGGTGAATTTGCATCATTTTCTATTTCATCAATGTAATGTTGGACTGTGCGAGAACTGACCATCTGGGCATCCTTGAGATCTATCCACATCTCTTGACCAAAGACATAGGTTCAGAATTTTCAATTGCCTTGATCAAGCTTGAATCTTCTACCAGGAAATGCATTTAGAGTTCTCCTCTTTGTCTTGTCCAGCTTTGAGTCTTCACCCTTCCTTCTCTGAAGAATGTCTTTAATTTCAAAGGAACACAGCAGTTCTAGATTGTGAGTTGATCCAACTACCAAGTAGTGTAACTCTTTCAGTACACCGGTTCTGAGCTTGTGAAAGTTGTCCACATAAATTTCTTCCCTTTCTTGGTTGATCCTCAGAGGATTATCTAGCACACGGGGTTGAAAGTTGGGTTCTTTACTCTTCATTTTGTTCAGATTTTTGCATTTGTTCAAGAGTGCAGCTTCCAATTCTTCAACAGACTGATCATCTGCAGGCTTGGTTGGTCTCTCTTGACTTGGCATGGCTTGCTCTTCTTCTATTGGGAGATCATCTTCATATTCAAGTATTTCTTCATCAGAGTACATTACTAAGTTAGCAATATCAGCATCATCATGCTCTACCCAATTTCCATGCTTCTGATAGAATTCATCATCTCTTTCAGCTTTATACTTCAGAACATGCTCCATGACTTTGTTGGGTATATTGTCATAACTTAACAGTAGATTCACCATTCTCTCCAAGAAGAAATAATCAATTCTTCCTCTGACTTTCTCCTTTGTATATGTGATGTCTTTATTCACCACATTTGAATCAAGTTCTATAGTGAAGTCCTTTTCAACCTTTACTGATATGGATTTATCATACCAAAGAACATACAGGCTTGCTTCATTATTGGCATCTAGCTTCACTTCGACATTCTTGATTTCTTCAGCCTCGTCTCTCAGCAAGTCAAAACTGTTCGTGGGTTTTTCTTGGAGTGGTTGCCACAGCTTCCGACCAAGTCCTATAGACTTTCCTTTCCCTGAATACTTCATTTTTCCTTTCTTTACTCCGGTGGTTTTCTCAATTTTAGGTTCATGTCTGGAAAGCCATGCTTTAGCTAAGGATTTTGTCCTTTTGGGCTTGACCACTTGCTTGGCTTCATTCATGACAGCATCTTCCACGACAGTGTCTTCCATGACAGTATCTTTGTTGACAGCATCTTTCATGACAGTGTCTTCCTTGACAGTGTCGTCCTTGACAGTATCTTTGTTTTCCTTGACAGCTTCTTTGTTGACACAACATCTTTTTCAGCATAGATGATGTCAATTGCACACCTTAAGATGTTTGCCTCTAAAGCTTCAAGTGTGTTAATTTCCTCCTCATCCGTAGCACTAGCATCTTCCTTTTCTTTTTCAGGAGCTTCTTCTTTGCTTTCCTCTTGGGCTTGACTTACAGCCTTCTCAGCAGCTTTTTCACCAACATTCTTTGCCACGCCAGATTCTCCACTTCCATCTATCTCATCATCATCATCATCAAGAGAGTCATCATATGCACAACTTTCACCTTGTTCAGTTCTTTTGGCATTGGCCTTAGAGATCAACTCCTTTACTTTTGAATTGAGCTTCTTATCTCTCTTTTCCAGTAAGATATGAATTGCTTTGACAGCTTTGACTCTCTCTCTTTGTTGATTTTAGAGTTGAGAATCTGTTTTAGCACCTTCATTATTGACTTGGACTCTATTCTTGATGTTCCCTTTAGATTCAAATATCCACACTTCTTGTCACCAGCCTTTGTGACTACTCTGTGGTAGACACATAATGGATTAAAGTACACTTCTGGAAGTTTCTCTGAGATTAAGCTTTGGATTTGCAGCTATAGAATCTCATTGAAGGATGTGTGGTTTGCTTTTATCTTGGATTTCATCACACTTAACACTCTTGCTGGAAGGTTTTGCAATAGCTGTATGGTGATGAACATGGATAGTCATGTGTCCAAATACACATCAATAGCCCATCTTTTCTCCTCACTAATCTTCACACAGACACTCACAATTTTGTTCATCAGTAATGTTGAGGTTTGAGTTAAGGTTTCACTTGGCTCCCTCACTATCTCCTCAATTGTCATGTTGAACTCTTCATCCTTGTTGTGCAGTGTACTCTCCCTATAATCCACCATTAAAGCATTTGCTTCTTCTTGATCAATTTCAGTTCCTTCAATCTATATAGTTCTTGATCCGCAATATTCAGGCATCTTCCATTTGCCTTTTCCCAGCTTGTTATGTTCCTCCTTTTCTGTCCATAGCCTTTGATATGCAGTTTCCTGAGTTTAAGGAGTTGGCTCTCTTATTGACACGGGAGGAAGTATTGGTCTTTTAGATTTCTGTTTCCCTTGAATTTCCTCCAATGCTTCTTTAGACATCAACACTTTCTCTCCATCAATTTAATGTTCAACTAGATTACCAACTCCACTTGCTTGTTGACCTGCAATCTGCTCCCCCTTACTTCCTGACTCCCCCTTACTACCTGACTCCCCCTATGATACAGACACTCCATTTGCTCCACCTTGCTCCTTGACTGCTTCTGATCTTACCCTTTTCTCCCCCTTAGTTAAGTTGGCAGCATGAAGCTTAGTAGATAAAGACTGAATTGACTGTTGGATGCCAGCAAATCCAGTAGCCACCAAGTGAGACATAGTGTCAAGTTTAGCTTCATAGACATGCATTTGTTTTCCAGGGCTTCCAACCTAAGGGCAGTTTGAGTAGAGGGACCACCAGTTCTCAACCTCATTGGAGGTTAAGGAAGAGAATGGGGCAAGGAGGCTGAGGGGTTTCTCACACTCTCATTGTTTTTCTGAGTGATCTCATCACTCCTTACTGTTGAACTCTCAAGGCCTATTGCCTGATTTATGTGGGCTCCCTCAATTTCACTATGGATATGCTCAAGTCCCTCTCCTTTTGCCAGCTCATTTGGCTGCCTCTCATTTTTTGACTCACTTCTCTGTTCTTTTATCTCTCTTTTCTTTTTCTCTCCCTCACTCATCCTAGATGCATGGGTATGAGCAGTACTTGCATGCATTGAAAAAGAAGGTGTAGAGTGTACCTTGATAAGATGAGAAAGTGACACATCATCATCAGAGGCATCTTCAATAAGAACTTCATCATGAGTAGGCTGTGTAGAGGTGACAACATCTTTTCCAGAAATATTACTGTCAACAGAGGGGGTGACAGTAACTTTGACTGCATCTTTGATAGCAGGTTTGGTTGTGATAGCAACTTTGATAGTGTCTTTGACAGCAACTGAGGTTGTGACAGCAACTTCCCGAAGGTAAGATGCTCCTTGGAGATTAAACAAGGTACTGGCTGTTTCAATTTCTGGCAGAGTTGCACCTTATTCTAGCTCAGTGTTTGAAGGGGTGGTTTCCATCTCACTTTGAGAAATGGGTTCTTGTGGACCACTAGATGGGGGCTCATCCATGATAGGAGATGGATGATCAAAACTTGAAGGGTTGGGATTGTCCCCCTCTCTAGGTTGTGGAGAAGAAAAGTAGGGAAGGAAGAAGTTGAATGTGGAGAAGAGAATTTTGGCTGCTTCACAGGGTGAACTTGTGAAGCATCAATGGCAGAGGTGAAATCCTCACTGTGCCCTAACTCTTGGTGTGTTTATGCAAGTTTAGGCTCTTTATGAGGTGAATCATGAGGTTGTGCAGACTCTTTACAGGGTGCCTTGGGAGACAGGACAGTTTCAATAGAGGTCCCTTGTTGAGAAGGAACATCTAGGGAGGTGTTTGATGCCCTGTTTTCCTCTACAGTCTTTTGGGAGACTACAGGGTGGCTGACAGTGGTTTTGACCCTCTTAGCTCTCTTCTTCTTAGGCTCAAGAGGAACCACTGTGAGTTCAGTTTGACTACCATCCTTATTTACTGCACTAGGTGCAGTAACTCCCTCATTACTCTCAGTACTACCTCCAACACCAGTTTCCAAAGGTCTTTTCTTGGATTCTTGTAAGGCTTGTCTCTGTACTTTGGGTAGCCTAGAGAACCTAGGCTGAGTGTATGGTGTAGAATGTGAGTTAGCTGAATTTGGGTCTAACTCAGCCTCATCCTTGAGAGAGAAAGTATCATACCCGGTGGGTAATGGGAAATCAAGTTTAGGCACTTGATCAACCATTTGTTGTGTGAAGAAAAGTGGAATAAGTGCATTCAAATTTTGTGAGGTGAGAATTGAGCGTGTGTGTTCCTTTTTAAAACATTGCAGTCCTCTAAGCGAGGAGCATTTTCATCAACACCACACAAAGAATTAGTACACAACATTAGAAAGTGAGGATAGATAGAGATCTTTTTACCTATGGCAACTTTGAGGTGTGCCATGATTAGCTTTCCAACATCCACCTTGTAACCATGGACAAGAGAGTGAGTGAGTTTCTTGATGTAGGTGGGTATACCATTCCAACCAGTGGTCTTTGTGGAGAACACCTTTACCATTGCATCAAGAATCATGCTCCATTCTTTCCTTAAGTACTTCTTGTCCATTTCACCAGATGGGTACCACTTTGTTGTACCCTCTTCGAGAATGGGTCCTGAATACCTAATTTTCAAGAAAAAATTATTCAAGGTTTCATCATCTGCTAGTTCCTTGTAGGTTTTTCCTTGTTCAAGCACAATACCCAAGGCTGCATTGATGCCTTGGATGGTGAGAGTGTAACTGTTGTCTTTGATTTTGAATTTGATGGCTGCATTTTCACCATCGTCTTGAGCAACAGTTGACTCCCAGAATTTCTCAATCCTATCTAGATCTAGAACATGGGTTGAGGTAATGGCATTTCCAAGATAGGACTTGTTCATGAAGGAGACAAGCCCTTTGAAGTCCTCACCAGCATCATTGGGTGAGTAAATACCAACAAAGTTAGTTTGAGAGATTGATTGCTTAGGGGCCATTTTTGCTTTGTGGTTGTTTTGAGTTTGTTTGATTAACTGATGAATAAAGAGGGAAGCTCAAACGATTTAATGAAAAAGGGGAAAAGTGAAATCGTGTCTTAACTGGTTAATCCCGGTAAGTCCATCACGTGGGTTACTTGCTTTATTCTCTGTCTACGTGGAGGTTGAATTTACACCTGTAACGGTCCACTACTTTTGACAGTAACCTGTGCGTTGAAACAAATATGTCAGTAACTTTTGGTGTGATGACAGTAGGTTTTGCTTGACAGTAACCTTGTCGCGAATATGCTGTTAAAGCAAATATACTGTCAAAAATGAATAGTGACTATGTAGATAGTAACTTCTCATGACAGCAACTTAGAAGCTACTATCACAAGCTGCATTAAGAATTTGAAAATGTAAAACTAGTAAGTTAACATACCAGATTGAGTATTCCCAATTCACTTACCAACCTGTTAAAGGTGGCTTCATCCAATGGTTTTGTGAAGATATCTGCAGGTTGCTTTTCTGTAGGGACATAGATCAGTTTCACAGTTCCTCGTTCAACATGCTCTCTTATGAAATGATGTCTGATATCAATATGCTTTGTCCTAGAGTGTTGAACAGGGTTGTCTGAGATGACTATGGCACTAGTGTTGTCACAGAAGATAGAAATGTTGTTTAACACTAGACCATAATCCAAAAGCTGATTTTTCATCCATAGAATTTGTGCACAGCAACTTCCAGCTGCAATGTATTCAGCTTCTGCAGTTGATGTAGAGACTGAATGTTGTTTCTTGCTAAACCATGATACCAATCTTCCACCAAGAAATTGACAGCTACCTGTTGTACTTTTTCTGTCAATTCTACATCCAGCATAGTCTGAATCAGAATACCCAACTAGATCAAATCCAGTATTTTTAGGATACCAAAGGCCTAGATTAGGAGTGCCTTTTAGATATCTAAAAATTCTCTTGATAGCAATCAAGTGTGACTCCTTTGGATCAGCTTGAAATCTTGCACAGAGACATGTAGCAAACATTATGTTTGGTCTGCTAGCAGTTAAGTAGAGGAGAGATCCTACCATGCCTCTGTAAGCACTAGAGTTCACTTTCTTTCCTTTGGGATCAAGATCCAGATTGGTTGATGTGGAGATGGGAGTCTTGGCAGGTGATGAATCTTCCAAGTTGAACTTTTTGAGTAGTTCTTTGATATATTTGGCTTGGCATATGAAGATTCCATCATCTTGTTGAAGAACATGTAGACCAAGGAAGAATGACAGTTCTCCCATCATGCTCATCTCATATTTGTTTCTCATTAGAGATGAAAACTTTTTCACACATTTTTTCATTTGAAGATCCAAAAATAATGTCATCAACATAGATTTGAACCATAATGATGTCTTTGCCATGATGCTTGTAGAATAGAGTTTTGTGTACTACACCTCTTGTAAATTGATTTTCCAATAGAAAGGTAGAGAGTGTATCATACCAAGCTCTGGGAGCTTGCTTCAATCCATATAGTGCTTTGAACAGTTTGTATACAAAGTTATATAATTCAGCATCTTCAAATCCAGGTGGTTGTTCAACATACACCTCTTCCTCCAACTCTCCATTAAGAAAGGCACTTTTGACATCCATCTGAAACACTTTGAAGTTACAGTGTGCAGCAAAAGCTAGAAAGATCCTTATGGCTTCAAGTCTGGCAACAAGTACAAATGTCTCATCATAATCTATTCATTCATGTTGACAATAACCTTTAGCTACTAGCCTTGCTTTGTTTCTTGTCACAATTCCACTTTCATCCAGTTTGTTTCTGAATACCCCACTTTGTCTCAATGACTGATTTTCCTTTTGGTCTTGGAACCAGCTTCCATACATTGTTTCTTTCAAACTGGTTGAGTTCTTCTTGCATGGCAATCACCCAATCAGAATCTAACAACGCTTCATCAGTTTTTTTTGGTTCTATTTGAGACAGAAAACATGAGAACATGCTGTCAGCAGAGACATTATTCTTTGTTCTTACCCCAGAGGAAGGATTACCAATGATTAGGTCATTAGTGTGATCCTTGTTCCATTTTGTGGTTCTGGACAAGCTTCTGTTTTGATATGATAGATTAGCCCCAGTTTGAGGAATTGAATCTTCACCAGTGCAGTTGTCTCCACCATGCTCTTCATTATCTCCAGAGTCACCATCATTTTGAAGATTAGTTGAAATGGTCTGTGACTGAGCTGAAGTTTGATTAACATCATTAGTATTGACAGAATCTTTCTCAAGGTCAACAGTTTGAGTATAAATGGGCTCTTCATCAATAATTTCTTCTTCTTCCAAGTATCCTTGATTTTCAAAACTAAAGGTCTGCATTTGGCCATCTTCATGCAGCCCTGGAAACTTGGTTTCATCAAACACTACGTCATATATGACTTTCTACAACGCATTTACATGGTGTTGCCATATAAAACCGTTGTAGTAGCCATGTAGAATCTCGTATACTACAACACAGGCTATTAGGTGTTAGCATATATATAATTAAGCGTTGCGGTGGATGTAGTATAAACAAAAATTTTAAAATCAATTAACCATTTCACATAAAAAGTAATTTAAATTTTATTTTAAATTTTAATTGTTTAGTAATTACAAATATATTTTTTTGATAAAAAAATTAAAATCAAGCAATCATTTTACATAGTTAGAAATATAATTTGTGAAAATAATTTATTTTATTAAAATTATTAATTTGAAATAAGACTGAATGATGATTATTTAACAAAAGTAGTGTATTTTTTTTAAATTTTAAAATGAACAAATAAACTACATAGTTCTAAAAAAACACGATCAATAGGTAGTAGTTATATAGGGAATATTTTGGGGGGGGGGGATAGTGAGCGGAAAAAATACCCCTTTCGCAAAATTTTCTAACATAAACCCATTGTCTCTCCCTCATACATTATTGTCTCAAAACTCAAAACATTATTCTCTCGCTCTCTCAGTCAGTGGACAAACGCAGCTACTTCAATTAAGTTCCAGATTAATAAACTTCGAGATCGATTAAGGGTTGTAGAACAATGGGCTTCGAGATTACGGTTTCGATTTAAGTTTAAGGCTTAATCAGGGTTCAATTAGAACTTATAAATTGGGGTTCAAGTTAAGGTATTATTCTTCCTCTCCCTTATTCTGGTTTGTGGCTTATTTAGGGCTTTGATTGGTTTTGCTTTACACTTGCTTCGATTTTATATTTTTTTTGTTTATTTTTTGTTCCATTAAGATGTTAAACTTGCGAGATTATGACAAGTGACTGATATACATGCGTAATAGTCAAAGTTATCACAACAGTGAGAAACCAAGTTCTTGATTCAAAGCAAAATGAGTAAGTAGATCCTTTGTAGCCAGGGGTATTCTTTGTAGTTCTATTTTTATATTACAAAGTATGGAATTATGTATTTTATGAAATTTTCAGGTTTTATCTTGTCTATGATTGTTCTGCTGCAGCTTAATTTTTATATATGTACATTTCCATTTAATTTATATGTTTTTATTTTGTATATATGTACGTACTTTATATATATAAATGTTTTTTGTTAATACATGATATATTATAATAAGGAGAACGAGGAGATGATGAAAGTGTAGGAGCAGTGACGCATTTTATGGAATTTTGGTACTACATTTTGTACTTATATGCTAAATTTTTTTCTTCCGACTTTGGTCTCTGCCCTTGGTATACATATTCTTTTACTTACATCGATCCGGAGATGCTGCTAAGTTTTTTCAAAGAGGCGCACATGGTATTTTCAAACTTTGTTAATTGGAGATAGCCCGCCCCAAATGTCTTTATCGAAGGTAATCTCCTTCAGTTCCCTGGGTGTGCTTGCTTGCCCATGTATCTCTATGTAGTAGTTCCATATACATTGCAAGTAGAGATATATAAATAGCTTAATACACTTGAGCTACTCCTTTGGATTAACTTTCAAAAGCTTGATTACCCTTACCACTGCTAATCTTAATACAGGTTGCACACAACGTCTTTGAATTAGGACGGAAACACTATATGCAGGAGCCTGGATATATTCTTGAGTGAGTTGCCCTGTTCTTTTATACATGATTCTTAGTGATGTTGTGATTTAGGTTTAACTTGCCATAAAAGTATGTGTCTAATCTCTATATAGTATGAAGAATGTGTTTATTTATTTAATTAAGATTTCCGAGGTGAATATTTTTGTTTGGTACCTGAAATATTTTTTTTTGCCTATTTGGATCAGTTGGGTTGTATTGTATCTTTTTTTTTTGGCTTTTAACTCTGTAATTGTGTCTATAATCGAGTCGAGTTGGACATTGCCACATAGCTCAATTTGTGTTTTGGAGTTCTTTAGTTGTGAAAGTCCTTTAGTTTATGTTGTTTCATTGTTTTTGTTTGCTGGATTGGAATGTGCTTTTTATTTCTGAAGTCTTGGCGTTGTTTTAGTCGTCTGCAGTTTGAAGTTATCTATATATTCTGCAGTTTCATGGAGCCACACAACCACATCTTTTAGTGCTGCAATTTGTTATATAGTGCAACTATTATTTCCATTCATATGCGAGTTCTATGAATATCCGAAACTAGTGTTGCAATTTTTTTTAAACATGTTGTAGTTATGTGTATTCTGTAAAAAAATTTAAACTTGCTGCAATTTTCTTAGCTTCCTACAGTTTTGTGAATTTTTTCTCTTCTGGTAGTTGGCTATACTTCATCTATATTATGTACAAGAGTTGGTTGTTTCTTTTAAAAGGGTTGACTATTAAATTATATTCATATTCATTTAGATTGTTCTTGAATTTTGTTCTTCTCAGAACTGATCACAAACGCTAGCTTCTACAACTGTTCCTAACTAGTTGTCTGGCCTATGAACACTCTGGTTGGCATGGCCCTTTGATCGTGCTAATTTTTATATATTAGACCCGTAAGTTAACTGCTCGTGTGCACCTTATAACTGTTTTCCAAACCTTTATTACTAGGTCCTGTTGTGCCTTCTTCAAGAGATGGTTACGTTGTGGACGAAGCTGCTAAAGGAAATGCGGGTACGGGTAAGTCATTGTTAAAACAATGGAATGTCAAGTATTTCTACTAGCTTGGCTGCCTTCAAAAAGAAACTGAACGTAGCACTTCCAAATAAAAAGATGGTTTGCACTATAGACTGCTACTAATAGAAGTAATCTCCTATAATCAACATTGTAAGAGGTCATGTAGATTTTATAAGCGGGTTACAGTGGACTGGCATTTAGGTTGGTAGACTTGGGTAGTATAATTATGGTAGCGGTCTTATTGTAGTCCTTCAATTTCTTCGTAATGGGTTCTTTTTGAGGAGATTAGTAAAATGATTTGAGGTTATTACAGGAAAGATTGTGTGAAAAAATTAATTTTGAGTTTTGCTTAGCATAATTCTTTAATACTAACTCAATTTTTTTATAACTGTCAGGTGGTCGTTACTGGAGAAGAGCAGCTGCAAAGCCTCTAAGCTTCCCTTGAAGCCTAGAAATATAACTTGACGTGGACATATACACTATCTGGTGTTAGATATATATATATATATATATATATATATATATATATATATATATATATATATATATATACAGTTTCTTTTCTTTTGGTAGATATCTTTGCATAATTTGTAAACTTTCGTTTCTTGTTCTTGTTTTATTTTAGAGTTGAGGATTATGATGTTTATGATTGTATTGTGATTTTTATTTTTGGTTTAATAACTGAAGTTCTGTCTATTATTGATGAAATGAAAAGAACAAGTTTTAAATATTGGAAAAAGAATATATACAAATAGTACAATTTTTATGTCGCCTAGATATGTCGCCAAAAGTTTTGCTAGAGAGTGGGTCCCAAATGTGGGTCATGCCACAAATGGCCAGATGTGGGACCCATACATGGGGCCCAGCCACCCACTTTTAACATCAAAGTCCATCCTGTGGCAACACAAATTTAGCATGTTGACGTAGGTTGCAAAAGTGTTGGCTTTGAGGCTACGGTAACGGCGAAAGAACTAACACTCGAAAAGTGTTACCGTTGATATTTTTGAGGCTATGCCAACAGTTTTTGGATTTTTTGCAACAATTTTAAAGCGTTGCAGAAGGTCGTCTATGGCGTAGTGAAATGTGACATTCACACTTTCTTTAATGATCCCGTGTTCTATGACATAGACTCTGTAAGCTGTCATTTATATCCCATATCCCATTAAAATGCCTTCATAAGCTTTAGTATCAAACTTTCCCTTCTTTTCATGGTTGTCCTTCATCATGAAGCACTTACTTCCAAATACATGAAAGTATTTGACAGTAGGTTTCTTCTCAGTCAACAAATAGTAAGGGGTGCTTCCATTAGTCTTGTTGATTAAGGTTCTGTTCTGTGTGTAACAAGCTGTGTTGATTGCTTCTGCCCAGAAATATATTGGTAATTTTACATCATGCAACATAGTTCTAGAAGCTTCAATGGGGGTCATGTTCTTCCTTTCCACAACTCCATTCTGTTGTGGTGTTCTGGCAGCAGAGAATTGTTGTACAATGTCTTCATCTTTGCAGAAATTTCCAAGTGATGCATTTCTGAACTCAGTACCATTGTCATTTCTTAAGATTTGAACTTTGGCATTTGGAGTTATGTCAAGAACTCTTATGTGATCAATGATTTCTTGAGCAGCTTCATCTTTTGACTCTAGAAACTTTACCCAAGTGTACCTAGAGTAGTCATCCACCATGACCAGTGCATATCTCTTTTTGGCTAAGGATGAAACATTTACTGGGCCAAAAAGATCCATGTGAATCAGCTTGAGTGATTCAGTGTTGGTGTTTGCTTGCTTTATCCTGTGCACGTCTCTTCTCAATTTTCCCATTTGACAATCCTCACACAGTCCTTCTTGACAGAATTCCTGTTGAGGTAGTCCTCTTACAAGCTCCTTCTTCATTAGCATATTCATAGTTTTAAAGTTGAGATGAGAGAGTTTCCTATGCCAAAGCATGTTGTCACCAACAGTAGCTTTACTGTAGAAACAGTAGATTTTGTCCTTCTTTGTTGAACTTAGATCAGCAACAAACAAGCTTCCTTTCCTCACTCCTTTAAGATAAAGTCTTCCATCTTTCTTGTGATAGATGTTGCAAACCATCATATCAAAATCAACCCTTAAATCCTTTGTCACTGAATTGGCTGACACTGAGTAGATTGTGCTTTAATCCATCAACAAGAGCAATATCCCACAGTGTAACCTTTGTTGTTGTCTCCAAAAGTTATGATTGGGCTAGCTTTTTCAACAAAATGTGATAGCAGGGCTTTATCACCTGTCATGTGTCTTGAGCATCCACTTTCAATGATCCACATAACATGTTTCTTATTCTTGCCCTGCAAAACAAATTGTATTTAGGTTGCATTTGGTACCCAAATCTTGTTGGGTCCTGCAGATTTAGTAACACATGAGTTCTCATCATCTTTAAAATTAACATCAACATCATAAATCTCTTGTTTGACTTCTTTTATAACCCACTCAGTTTTAGAATTAGACCTTGTCTTTTTCTTAGTGAATGTTGCCTTCTTACTGACATCAGTAGGCCCGGAAGTCTTAACAGTTTGCATGTAAGAGCATTTTTCAGTAGACAGAATAGGCAGATTAAAACATGTACTCATGGTAGTGATCTTACAAGGCATGCAATCAATGTTGTTACAGACAGTCATAGTTCTATGCATAATAGGGGTTCTATGTAAGTTACCATTGACCTTAGTCACATTGATTTTGTTCTCTGTTGGTTTCTTACAAACATGTGTTAGATGGTGATAGGAGCCACAATTATTGCATAATATCCTAGGAGCATTTTTAACATAAGCATAGTCATTTCCTTTATTGATCCCTAACTTGTCATTCCTATTCTTAGACTTGTAGGCATCTGTGTTGACAGTATGTTCTGAAGTTGCTGTCGAGTTATTCTTGACAGTACCTTTTACTACTACTGTCTTGACAACAGGTTTAGAGGTTACTGTCTTGGATACTCTTTTGACAGTATCTTTGGAAGTTTCTGTCTTTCTATTGATGACAACATCTTTGGAACATTCTGTCAGATCGTTTGGCAAAGTTACTGTCTTGGGAATTTTGACAGTATCGTTTCCTTCATTAGGTGTGATGTCAACACTCTCATCTTCATCAAGGAGTTGTTGCTTGATGAGCATGGCTTCCTCATCAAAATCAATTTCCACAGTCTTAAAAATTGGTTTGTGAACCTTTTTGAGGATGTGAGATTTGACAGTAACACCATTTGAACAATCATGATCCACAATTTCCTTTCCAGGTCTTCTACCATAAACAAAACCTACTCCAACTTTCTGATTCTCAGTGTGTTTCTCATTGTAATCCTGAATTAGCTTAGATGAGTTCCTGAAAGCCTTAAGCTTGAATTCATTTTCAGTGATCTCATTTCTTAGAAACTCCTCTATCTCCTTAACACAGACTATGTCATTTTTAAGTCTAGCATTTTCTTGAGCTAAGGAATCTAATGGTCTGGTCTTAAGCAAAAGCATTTCATTTTCAGATTTGAGTGTTTCATTCAGTTTAGTTAGCCTAGAAATTTCTTCATTTGCAGCAATTAAACTGGTGTGGATGTTAAACATTTCAGCACTCAATTCTTCAACAGTTTGCTTATATTCATCTTTAGACATATCAAGTAAAATGAGTGATGGTACCTGACTTGAGGAGCTTGATGAAACATCATCAGATTTAGCCATGAGGGCTAAGTTCACATATTCTTCCTCTTCTTCATCATCAGATTCATCCCAGAATTTTTCTTCAGCCACATAGGCTCTTCCTTGTCCTTTCTTGAACTTTCCACTAGATCATTTGTCCATTTTCTGGCTTTGTTTTGGCCTTCTGCATTCTATATCAAAATGACCAGGTTCATTGCAGTTGTAGCATCTAAAATTTAATCTACCCACCATCCCTGTCTTGTATCCTCCTCTTGTGGCACCACCAGCAACCTTAGATGAGTTCCCTTTTCTGAACTTAGATGTTTGACCCTGAGGTTTGTATAGCTTGTTTCTTTTGAATCTTATGTTCCTGAATTTCTTAGCCATATAAGTCATGGTTGGATTGTCCGAACTTTCCATCTCTTCTACAGTGTAGAAGTCTTCATCTTCAACATCTTCAAGTTGCAGCACCAACTTCTCCTCATCATCCACCACCTCTTCAATCTTTAGAGATGACACTTGAGTTAGTTGTGTGATTTGCATTGCTTCACTTGGCTGGGTGATCTTTGGCTCATGAGCTACAAGAGCACCAGACATATTTGTCATTTTGCCTTTTGATCCACTTTGTATGACTCTTTTCTGAAAGAGTTCAAGTTCATATGACTTGAGCACACCATATAATATTTCATGAGAAATATTGTTTAGGTCTCTTCCTTCTTTGATTGATGTAACTCTGTATTCAAGATGCTCAGGAAGAGTGAGCAAGAACTTAACATTGATTTCTTTCTTTTCATAGAACTTACCATGAATCTGTAGTTCAGCTAGAAGTTTGCTGAACCTTTCAAAAATTTGTGTTAGTTCTTCACCAGGTTTTGCCATGAAGGCTTCATATTGAGATACAAGAATTTGTCTTTGATTTTCTCTAACCTCTTCACTTCCTTCGCAGAGCAGTTCGATTTTGTTCCACATCTCTTTGGCTGATGTGCATCCAATGACGTTCCCACACATGGCTTTGTCCAAGGTGAGAGAATCAAGCAAGATGAGTTGCACATAATCATCCAGAGCTACATTTTCTTTTTCTGGTTCTAAGAATTCTGAAGGTTTCTTGGCGATCCAGTGTGCTGCAACAGTGACACCATTCACCGTCGAGGCTGGAATTTCCTTCTGAGGAACAAAGGGACCATTTTCGAGGATTCCCATGTATAGTGGATTTGCAGCTTTGATGAACAACAAGATCTTTCTCTTCCATATGTTGTAGTTCTCTTTATCAAAGGCTGGAATCTTGATACTACTTGACTTTTGTGTACTCGTCATGATCTCAAATTTGTATGTCAATCTGTTGCTCTGATACCAGTTATTGGTCCTTGCGTATTGCAGAAGGGGGGGGGGGTTAAATGCAATACTGATAAATTACAATATCTGTTTCAACGACTAAAACTATGATTAAGATTTATCGGTAGAAGAAATACAAACGTAAGTAGTTTACTCAAGCTAATCTCACAAAATAAATATTTTATTTATTTTGCAAAGTGTTGCTACAACCTTGAGAAAAATGGGTTTTTCTCAAGCTTCGATTTTTTCAGATCTACAAGACTTAGAATGAGAGATAGTCTATGTATCGTACTTCTATCTCTTTCATCACGAGTTTGTGGAGCTGCTGTCATTTTCTTGTGGCAGCTCCTTACAACTTGCATATCAATGTGACTTTCCTAAATTGCTATATAATCAGAGTTATCTGTACATAAAAAGCAATCTAGATACATTCTAAATTAAGCTAACACAATCCCAGTATATATTGATTTGTTATACTCTCGAATTGGTAAGCTTTGTCTTGTTATCTCTCAAGCTTCTATCGTAGTCTTTACAGGTCTGATGCAGTATTGGGATACTGCAGCGCGCCTGTTTCTTGAACATCTAATATGTCACATGTTTGACTGGGTAGATCCCCAATTCAAAATGACTCCTTTTGAGACAGTGACCTGAACTGCCAAGTTTGTTGTCACAAGAATGTGCCTTTGATGACAGTAAGAAATCCCCGCCAATGTTGCTGTCAGGAGTTCCAAACTTGCTGTCAGGATAGAAGAATGTTGCTATCTCCAGGCTTCCGCCAATGTTGCTATCAGAGAGGATATGTTGTCATGACTTGCAACATGTTGTCTTCTTGTAACCTTATTGTCAATGACATGACAGTAACTTTTATTCTTGCTGTCGACCTGATGCATTCCTTGAGGCTTGAACAAATGAATGAACTTCTTCCAAGGTATACAATCAATTTATGACAGTAAATTAATTGGTTACCTATGACAATATGTTCTACTTAATAAAATTAAGCATTGCTAAACATCAAGTTAAGTTGTCTCTAAGCTATCACCCATAAATCCTAACACCTTAGAGCGAGCAAGAGAAGAGCTGAGAATATTGTCAGTCGAGCTAGGTGATGGTGCTAGCTTGCCGACTCCAGAAAATCTTCAAAGATGCGGGTTTATTTCTACAGGAAGACCCTTCACCTCAGCTGCAGCTGATGAGGTTGAAGTGGAAACCTCTAAATTAGGTTTCTTGTTGTACTACATGCCTTGCATTAATCTTTGTTGCACATGCATGACATTCCCTCATTCTCATTATCTTATGATTGCATATTACTGTCTTCCTTACATGTGTTAATATAATTCTTTCTGCAGACATGACTTCCGGCGTGCCATCATTTATCAACAAAACCGCCAGTTGTTACGATGATCTTTTCGGAGATGAAGACAAAGACTACCCCACCCCACCCCACCCCACCCCACCCCAATCCCAACCCCAACCCCAACCCCAACCCAACCGAGGCCACTCCAGTATCCAAGGCTAAGGCAGCCTCTGTTTCTCAAGATAAATCAACTACATCTTCCAAAGGATAATTCATTCAAAAGAAATCAACTACTACAAGGAACCGGGGGTAGTTGTTGTGCCCAAAATTTGGAATGAGCTCGATTTAAGGCCCACATGTGATATAGGCCCAGTAGAGGTGTATTGGGCAAGGATTGTGTGGATAAAGGTGCAGCTTCATAGTGTCGAGGTTCAGGTTCAGAGTGGATCGAGGTTCAGGTTCATGGTGGATCGAGGTTCAGCTTCACAGTAGTCTGAACCTCCAGCAAACAGAATAACAGTTGGATATGGACTCTACCTCCTATTCTTTAGGAGCACGGAATTATCATCAAAAGAAGGACTTCTAGCATTGATAAAATGCTAAGGACGGGATAATGACAATAATTATGTGATTTATATTAATATATTCGGATAATCATCGAATATGTGAGAAATTAATGGGTTTCTAGTGATGGATTTGGAATAGGACACTGGAAAGCTCAGCTTAAGGGCGTTTGGATCACTCACAACTCTAAGATGGTCTATCTTGAGGTGGTTGTATTTACAAGAAAGGAGAGGTTTAACCTAAAAGAACTACATGGGGTTTGATTCCTATAAATAGGATATGTAGGCACTTGACAAATGGTTCGGATTTTCACTTTCTACACGCATAAGGCTCGTGTACCCTTAGTGATACATTTTCCGGTGAATTGACTGGCCGAGTAAAGGATTACTCTGCCATTTTCACCCGATGGCTTTGTCAATTCAGCCCAAAACACTGCTTATATCTCTACACTTCATTACAAAGCTTCATATTTCTAGCTATGAACCTACAACTTCGTCCGATAACCAAGGATATATTATTAGAATATTCTAGTGAGATTCTCTCATTGTGTTGTTACCAAATTTCTGTCACAGCAATAACAAATGTGTTGTTATTATAGTGACACAAATATAAGGTTTACAAAACCGAAATCAAGATCACTGTAAAAATCGGTTCATCAAATAATCTAAACATCAAAATAAAATTCATAACAAATAAATTCGTGAATACCTTATACCCTTTTAAATATAATGCATTAATCAAGTGAGATATTACTGATAGGCTATAAGAGTCCTGACTCCCAAACCTTGTACCTGAGCCCGGACTCAGGACTCTTGGTGGCATAATCAACGGTACCTGAGCCCTGACTGATAGGCTATAAGAGCCCCGACTCCCAAACCTTGTACCTGAGCCCGGACTCAGGACTCCTGGTGGCATAATCAACGGTACCTGAGCCCTGACTGACAGGTCGCAAGAGCCCTGACTCCCAAACCTAGTACCTGAGCCCGGACTCAGGACTCCTGGTGGTGACACGTAAGGACACCTAATGATTGGCACCATTGTGTCCTGATCAAGCCACACGCCAGCAGGAGCCTGGCACACGACACCACAATCCAGGACCTGGACACGTGCAATCCATCAACATCGCCCAGGTGTCCTACCTACCTAGGATTCAACGCTCATGATTGCAGGTACAACCCCTAAACCCTAATTCTTGGCCTATAAATAGACCAAGGAAAAGAGGTCTAGGGGTTACATTCTCTTTTACACACTCAACCCATACACACACCCTCCATATTTAGATTTCTCTATAGTCCTGTCTTCCTTTCCAAAACCATTACTTATTCTCACGCCGGAGGCGCCGCCAGGGTCCAAACCCCCCTCCGGTGTTGTTTTGCAGAGTCCCAACCGCAGCGACACCGCTTCCAGGCGTGGGATCGGCTGGGAAGGACTAGATCGGGATTTGGAGTTATCATTGGCGCTAGAAGGAGGGGAACCCTGCCTTGTGGTCATAGTGCCGCTAGGCTCACCATCTTCAAGCCCAGTAAGATCTAAACCAATCCTACATTTTTAACCATGAAAATGAACTCAATTGCCTTTCTCTTTAAAGTATGCATGTTTCTTGCCATTGTGTAGCCCATATCTGTTGATTTTTAGTCCTGTTTAGCTTTCTTACTCTATTTTGTTGCTTAGATCTACATTGTTCCCTTATAGATCTATCTTAAAAACCCAGTTTTCTTGCTTTGAGATACATAAAACCCAGAAAAGGCATGCGTACATTGATTCACCTTCATTGATAAAACTCAGATCTAGATAAGATTTACTCTGTTATTGGAAAATTGTGCCAAAATTTGTGTAAATTTTTGTTGTTCTTGAACCATGGCTCGAGGTAGCAAATCCACAATGAGGCCCGCAACCAACACCCCAAGACAAGAACCACCCCTAAACCCGAACCCGAATGTGATTGAACTACCACCAGCCCAGGCTCTGGCATCTCAGATAATCCAGCCTGGTGATGCCCGGGTTGAAATTGAAATTAACAAGTTCAAGTACACGGATGTCAACATGGAACCCGGACTCATGGAAAACTTGACCGGGAACCAGTTGGTTGATGCAATCCGGATGTATAAGGAAGCTCGGCTAAATGAAGTTGAACAAAATGAGAACTCTCATGACTCTGGAGAATCTCACCGATCTCGCGCCTCAGTTTTTGACAGAATTGGGGGTAAAGACAAAGAAGCCCGGAAAAGAACTCACCACAGAACTCACAGTAAACATCAAGATACTGAAGCTGAGAAGCTCAGGAAGCTAGCTGAATTGAGGGAAAGAATCCGGAACGAAGAGCAAGCTAAACTTGACCTCAAAATCCAAAAAAGAATTCAAGAGCAGGAGGCCCGGATCCTGGGCAAAACACATGACAGGAGAAGAACCCGGGCTCCTAGCCTCGACATAGTCTCAGATGAAGAAGAATGTAATAACCCGAATTTTTGGATTAATTAAAACTTTTCTTATTATGATTAAGTGCATCAGTGAATAGTGAATTTGGTGGATGAATAGTGATTTTGAGGATTAACAAAGTTTTTCATGCCACCTATGTACGAGACGTAGTGTGGATATTCCGAAGTCATATTAGTGATCTACGGAGTAAATAAGTGAATGCAAAGACGATCGGAATTCAGAAATTCTGAATTTTATTTTGGTGTAGTATTTGACCGGGCAGTGAATTATATATTATTATATTCAAGAAACGAGATATTAAATTAAGGATTTGAGGATTTAATATTTTGGAATGTTATTATATTTGATTTGAGAATTTAGAACGAAAACCACTGAGACAGTGAAACGAAGGTTCTAGAAACCGCTGATACTTTATAACGAGATTAAGTGATTAAGCGAACGAATCATGGATTAAGGATTGAAATTATGACAGGATTAAATATAGACATGGAAGTAACATGTAACAAGATTAATTCGAGAAATGCAACATTTGGATCATCCATGTGAAAGGAAAACGAACCAGTAAAGCTGCTTGCCACCATGATCTCCATTGCTTGACACGTGTCCCCTTCTTTGCCACCATAACCCCCCACTGAGCGACACGTGTCCTGGACATGCAATGACTCACCACCTTTAACAAAAAATCAGCATTTCCAAGCAAATTAACAAAAAATCAAAAACCATTCTTATTTTCTTCATTTTCGGCCAAAGCAAAACTGCCGGATTGTAAACTTCATATCTCCTTCATTTCTCGGTGGAAAATTGCGATCTATAGCTTGTTGGAAAGGTCTTGAGATAATCTACATTTCGTATTTCACGAGTTTCTTCCATTTGAGCAAGGTAAGACCTTCAGTTTTCCAGTTCTTTAAACCGGTGTATAGTAACTCCGAGAATTCATAACTTGTTCTTGATTTTCTTTTGCAAGTTTAAGGATGATAACCATGGATGAAGACTCTCTTAAGGCTTACAAGCTCTTGTGGTGTGTTTAAGGATTCAAGGAAGGTATAAAAACCTCTGCCCCTTTTTGTTATATGAGTTTTGAAATGGTTTTGATGTTTATGTAAAGTTAAGCTCATGATTAAGTGATTAGATGAATTGTTGGTTGAGTATTGGAGGATGGGTTATGAATTTTGTTGTGATTATTCATGGAGGATTTGACTGAGTGGAGGGTGTATAAGGTGGATGGTGATTTTGGGATTGTTTGGTATTGATTTGAGTGTGTTTTGAAAATGGAAAACGTTAAGTTTTAAGCCGTCGTAATGCCCGATTCTCGTTAACTTTAAAACTGCATAGAATCCGAAAACTTAACTGCCTCTTTTGGTTCAGTGATGAACATGAGTGTGTAGAGCTTTGTTTCTAGTTTACGTGAGCGCAAGAATCATGTCGTTACGATTTACGGTTTAAGAGAAAAGTGAGTTTTAGTAAACGTCGTTCGGAGGAACAACCCTTCTCTGTTCAGCAACTTTGAGGCTATATTTGGACCACTTCGGAGCCATATTAAAATGTGAAACTTTGAGGAATAATACTAGAGACAGTTAGGAAGGCTCACGAAAAAGATTCGGATTAAAAAGATTATGTTTCGATTTTATAAAAATGTTTTAGTCGAGGTCGCGCAAGTGAAAACCACTGAAAACAAGACTTAGAAACCAAGGTTCCAAATGGTTAAGTATAACTTGGATTTGAGGATGGATTTCGAACCAAACTTATGATTTAAGTATTTGACGAATAACATGGACTTAGTGTGACGCTAGAGCGAGCAAGTAATGCCTTGGTTGTATTTCGCTTACGTGTTTAAGCATTGAGTTATAAGTGGTTTATCGAGGGGATTAACCGTGTGTTTTCGTTTGACTTTGTCTAGATTGTTCGGCATCGTCGCGAACCCCTATCACTTCTCGAGCATCAGGCAAGTTTCTAAAAACCATATTTTGAAGTATGTATATACTAGATGCAAGTTATGTATGCATACTCGATCGTTCAGAGTATATTTATTTTGAAATATATGAAATATGTTGAATAAGTTTCAATCCATATTTGCAAGTTTCCCAATATTGTGCTTCCTTATCAAAACCAGTATATCCTTGGTCTTGTTAATGATATTAAATCATGCTCGTGCGATAACCAAAATCCCATGACCTTATAATACGGTTGATGGGTGGTGATGCTTTTAAGATCCTACGCCTTGAATTATATGGTGTATATGTTTATAAACTTTTCGTATGGTGGAAGGGGACTTTATATCATAAGGTAGGTATTTGTGTACTGGAATAAGAAAGGCTCAGAGGGTAGAGCATGTATTGAGTTTATAACTTAGCCAGCGTATCGGGGTTATTTTGTAAGGTATATTTTCGAAAACCCGGACAGAGCTTTTTAGAAAGATTTTCGCAATAATTAACCTAAAGGCAACATCACCAATAAACCAGTGTTTATTTAATTAGTAAATACTTCTGGAAGCATTTACGGATTAAATAAGCCTTATTCGTCTAATTAAATTTGTTTACTTAGATGAATATCATTTTCAAAATGTTTTCTTAAAATCGCTTTGTTCCGGAATGATAACAAAGATATCCGGTAACTGTTATTCGAGGATTAATTATCTATTTAATGAATATTACTTCTGAATATTCATTTGAGGCTTACTTATTCGAGGGTTAAGTATGTATTTAATGAATATTATTTATTTATATTCATTTGAGGATTATGGACTTTAAGAATATTATTATTATTATCCATTCGAGGATTGTGTATTATTTAATGAATATTACTTCTGAATATTCATTTGAGGCTTACTTATTCGAGGGTTAAGTATGTATTTAATGAATATTATTTATTTATATTCATTTGAGGATTATGGACTTTAAGAATATTATTATTATTATCCATTCGAGGATTGTGTATTATTTAATGAATATTACTTTTGAATATTCATTTAAGAGTTATTTATTTAATGAATATTACTTTTGAATATTCATTTAAGAGTTATTTATTTAATGAATATTACTTTTGAATATTCATTTAAGAGTTATTTATTTAATGAATATTATTTTCAAATATTTATTTAAAGATTATTTATTTAATGAATATTGTTTTCAAATATTCATTTAAAGATCATTTATTTAATGAATATTATTTTCAAATATTCATTTAAGGATTAGTTGTTTAATGAAGATTATTTTCAAATATTCATTTGAGGTTTACTTATTCAATAAATATTATTAATTATTTTCAAATCAAGAAGAGGTTCCCAAAACAATGTTTTCCATTTAAATTCGTCTCTTAAGAGGATTTAAATGTTCGCTCAACCATCAAAAATATGGGAAACCTGATTTAAGAGACTACTACTCTTTTTGAACTCTCAACTCAAAACTGTCAAGGGACTGATATTTTCTTGGAGCAATTTAATTGCTGCCAGTCTAGTGTTGTGTTACCACCTCAATGATCGAGGGGTAAATTCATGGAACAAGTCGATATCCATTAACAAGCATAGCTTGGGAAATATTGGAGAATCTCCCTTTCCAACCTAGATATAACTACTTAGTGGAGTCGTATCAACAAGTGTTACACTTGGGGAAAGGAGGACGATCTTTACATTTCAGAGTCATGGATTCCATCTGAACTAGGAGTGGTGTAAGTGGTCAAGTTGTGTGGGCCCATCCAACTTTTATATATTGCCCCAAATGGGCCGGGAGGTCATAGTAAGGCGGTAGACAATGTCAGGCCGTCGTGATACTTCCATCTACATGTAGAAAACTATTTGAGCGGTGCGACCTGGGTTAGGCACAGCGGACGCGGTAGCAACTCCAGTATTGGTTCATCATCCAATTTGGATATTCCTGCAACATGTATTGGGGTGAAGAACCAATCATGTTGGTAGGGGGTCGAAAAGTGTTTGGAAATGAAGTGACAATAAATTCATGCAACTTCATCTTTTATTTATGAGTTATGACTCTGTGGATACCTTACATAACATGAGTTATGGTAAGGGAGTTGTTTATACTGAATCACCTTATAACTTCATCTTTTAAGTTATATGTTGATATTCTGCATATATAGCAGATATTTTTCGGAAAGGTTATATTTGGTTTACTTTGAAACCTCATCGTTTATACTAGAACTTTGTTCATAATATTGCCAAAGTTTGCAGAAATATTATGAAATTGATATTTGAAATACAACAATGGTATTATTTTTGGGATTACATTCCGATAAGGATGTAATTTAAGTATCGAGATATTTTGACAAATTATTGTTTTATACCCGCTTTATTTCTGGGTTGAATTAAAGGCAGAATTATGCCATACTTTCATTTCCTTGCTGAGCTATCGCTCACTCTTGCTATTGTTTTATATATATTATATAGCAGCGAAGCAGGATGCCAATGGGACGGCACATACCCCGCAAGGCATTTTCATAAACAGTTTCTAGCAGTGATCCCGAGAGTAGTACGAACCAATCGAATCAGGCTACAGCTTTCGGTATTCAACTTATGTATAGATATGAATGGTATGAGAGGATTGTGAGCATCCGAAGGCTAAGTTGGTAATGTAACATTACTTAGAAATTGTATCAGTGACAGATTCAAAGACATTTTGGGTATTGTAATAAAAATTATTTATTCCGCAGTTATTGTATGGTGTCGTTTCTGAGACTCTAACCTGTGTGTGTGTGTGTGAGACATATATTGTGGGGTCATGAGCAGGTGAATTATGAATGGTGTGAGTAATACAGGTAAGGCAAGGAGTACATGGATCGTGACTACTCTAAATCCCTGACCCCGGATTTGGGGCTGTTACAAAGAACCCCAAGAAGACTTAATAGATATGATTCATGAACTCCAGAAAAAGGTTGGTCAAGACTCGGGAATTGACATAGGGGATACCTTGACACCTTTCAGTTACTCTCTAGAGGCTACACCCAGACAGAAAAATCTCAAACACTACAACTTTGACTCCTTCAATGGTCTGGGGGACCCGGAAGTGCATGTTAATTACTTCGAGCAAATTGCAATGATATATTACTACAATGATCTCACCAAGTGCAGGTTCTTCGCCTCGACTCTTAAATCCGGGGCACAAAGATGGTTCAGCAGAATCCCATCCCGGAGCATCCACAATTGGAAGCAGTTTCGTGAATCTTTCCTGAGACGTTTTAGAGCCAATAAAACCCACGAAATGCACATGTGCCACCTAGAGACGGTTCGGCAAGCCCGGGGAGAGGCATTGGCCACCTATATGAAACGCTTCCAGGAAGCCATCAACAATGTGAGCAACTTAGATGAGCGTGAAGCTCTTACAATTTTCCGCAGAAACCTAGATCCCGACAATAATGAGAGGTATGTTCTTGACCTCATCCACAAGGAACCACAGAGCCTGGCGGCGGCATATTCCATGGCAGCCCGGTTCATTAAGGAAACAGATGTTCTTCAAGCAATGAGAATGACAAGGCAAGGACTCTCTCCACCCCGGGCTGAGGACCGCCCAAAGAACAGTTTCCACCAAGACAAAAAATTTAAACCCAACAGACAAAGCAATTACATTCAGAGCTCTCAGCTGGTATTATCTACCCAAACCCCGGACTCCAATCAAAGAAGAGAGCCCGAGAAAACCAAACCAAAGCCCGAGCCCCGACCAGAGCCGAACTGGACTCCACTTAACCGGACTCGGGCCGACATTCTGAAAGAAGTAAGAGACAAACCTTTCTTCTATCCTCCCAAACCCATGGTTACCGGACCAGAAAACCGGTCTGTCCATAAACACTGTGACTATCATGAAACCCATGGACACACAACCGAGAACTGCCTGTCTCTAAAGTTCTTTGTGGAAGAACAGATCAAGAAAGGCAACATGGGACAATACATATCCCGGAGAACGGATGACAGAGGAACAGGATCCGGGAAGGGTAAAAATATTGTGAATGTTGTATTAGGGGGGTCTATCTCGCCACCCTGGAGTCCGGACTCGGGAGATGAGATAATGATGGTTCAGACCGGTCCAGAGCAAGTAATCAGTTTCAACAAAGATGATTTTGAAGGACTCGACCCAAATCATAATGAAGCCCTAGTTGTCAGTCTAGACATAGCTGACAATGAAGTTAAAAGAATCCTGATTGACAATGGCTCTTCTGTCAATGTCTTGTTCAAACATACTGTGGACCGGATGAAGTTGGGAAGTGTAAAGATAAACGAGTGCACAGAAGATCCTCTTTACGGTTTTGGGAACAACTCAGTCCCAATTCAAGGAACCTTGTACCTACCAGTACTATTTAGGACCTATCCGAATCAAGTCAACAACATTGTTAAATTCTATGTCATCAACACTCCTTCTTCCTACAATGGGATCCTGGGAAGACCAGCCATGACTAAGCTCCAAGCTATAACCTCAACCCCACACCTAAAGTTCAAGTTTCCCACACCCTCTGGCATTGGAGAAGTCCGGGGAGATTATGAAATGGCTAGTAGATGCTATGGGCAAGGGTTAGTCATGGCTGAAACAGACCCGAAAAACAAAAGGAAAGTCAATCCTTACCAGAAAAATATGAGGCAAAAGAAACATAAATTCAACCCAAGGAAAGAGCCCGGCCAAAAAGTTGGTGAGTAGAAGATTTCAAAACCCGGGCCAGAAATAAAGATCAATTTGTATTGAAGAATAGAAAATTTGTACTCGTGATCAATTTATGAATAAAAATAGGGCACGATGTTATTTCTCACAAAATTGTATTTCACGTTATTTGTATTTCATTTTTCTTGTATCAACCCTGGCTCAGAGCCATAGGCATACAGAGGAGCCAGGGTCCCCAGCAATATGCAGATCAAAAGTCCGGCTCAGAATCAAGCCATGAGACCGGACTCACGAGCAATATGCAACTCTATAACCCTGGCTCAGAGCCATAGGCATACAGAGGAGCCAGGGTCCCCAGCAATATGCAGATCAAGAGTCCGGCTCAGAATCAAGCCACGAGACCGGACTCACGAGCAATATGCAATCAAATCGAAGTCTTAGATTCCATTCTAAGTATTAAAAAAAAAAAAAAAGTCCGGCTCAGAATCAAGCCATGAGACCGGACTCACGAGCAATATGCAACTCTATAACCCTGGCTCAGAGCCATAGGCATACAGAGGAGCCAGGGTCCCCAGCAATATGCAGATCAAAAGTCCGGCTCAGATTCAAGCCATGAGTCCGGACTCACGAGAAATATGCAATCAAATCGAAGTCTTAGATTTCATTCTAAGTACAAAAGAAAGAATCCGGCTCAGAATCAAGCCATGAGACCGGACTCACGAGCAATATGCAACTCTATAACCCTGGCTCAGAGCCATAGGCATACAGAGGAGCCAGGGTCCCCAGCAATATGCAGATCAAGAGTCCGGCTCAGAATCAAGCCATGAGACCGGACTCACGAGCAATATGCAACTCTATAACCCTGGCTCAGAGCCATAGGCATGCAAAGGAGCCAGGGTCCCCAGCAATATGCAGATCAAGAGTCGTGTTCAGAATCAAGCAATGAGACCGGACTCACGAGCAATATGCAACTCAAAAATCTTAGATTATATTCTAAGTACAAAAGAAAGAATCCGGCTCAGAACTAAGCTACGAGACCGGACTCATGAGCAATACGGATTCAAAAAATTCGAAAATGAAGTCAGCAAAAGAAATATGCATTAAAAATAAACGAGTACGGGAGCCCAGATTGACCGTTCAACCCGGAAACACTCCAAAATGTTGGGGACAAGTAAGAAATAGTCAAACATTACAAGAGAAACACAATTGAAGGTCTATTCTACAGTTTTGTTTACAGCATCAAGGAAAGGAGTATCACTCGGAAAGATGAGAGGGTTTGGGCCCTGGAAGCACTCGGGCTCGCCTTCACCACGCTCAATAGCCTCCTTGGCAGCTAAAAAAGCATCAACGAAGATCTCCCAGTTGGCTTCAGGGTTGGTCTTGATCAGGGTCTCAGCCACCTTCCAAGATCTCAAAATTTCAGGGGCACCGGCATCAGCAACTGCCTGTAGATAAGTATCGGTCTCCTGGAATTCCTTGATAATATCAGCTTCAGGTTTCATGGCAGCAAGCTTCTCCTCAGCCTCCTTCATTTTCTTCTCAAGATCAGCATTCCGGTCTCTTTCCTTAGTCAAATCAACTTGGAGCCCGGACACCTCACCATCATAAAGAATTTTCATTTCGCCAAGTTTATTTCCCAACTCAAGAATTTGCTCATCCTTTTTCAACATAACCCCAGTCAACTTCCCATCCTTCGCCCTGAACATGGCTGAGACACCGGCAGCCTTCACAGCAACCTACAAATGCAAATAAGAGAAAAATAAGTCAAAGTATTCATTAATAAAGGCAAGAAAGAGGAAGAAAACATACCTGACCAATACCACCAATCAGGTCTACCAAAAGCCCCCTCATCCCGGACTCTCCCATCTCCTTCCAGTCCTCTTCAGAGGGGAGGTGGCCAACATACTCAGCAAACTCCTCGCGACTCAGCTTACCAACCCGGGGCTCAACCACTCCGGTCTCCAAATTTTCAAAAACTGGATCCACCTTACCATCCCGATTCTCCAAATTATCAGAACCCGGGGTTCTAGGACCCGTCTTCCTTTTTTGCTTCCGGGGCCTCTTAGTAAGTTCAGTGTCAGGAAGCCCGGTATCAACCTCAATAGCTGGATCGGGAGTGGGGTGGATGGGAGCAACAGATTCCGCACCACCTTCGTTGTGGGCGCTAGACACGGACTCACCATCTGCCCGAGGTCCGGGGGTGTGGACGGCAGAAAGATTCTTCAAAGAAAAAGAGTAGTTCTTGCAAGCCATTTTTTCGTCTAAGTCGGGTCTGTAAAAAGGACGACCTGAAAAAGACAGAGAAACCGGATTAGAGAATACACAAGTAAACCGAACTCGCAGGCAGGGTTAGCAATTACTTACATCCAAGTTCATATAATTTCCTATGGTCCATAAAGGTATCCCGGGTTAATTGGTGACCAAGACATTCACAGAAGGCACGAATCTTAGCCCGGGCTTGTCCCTCGAGTTTGTAGTAAGGAAATTTCTTAGGATTCTCTCCGGCCACAAAGTGCGGCATGTAAAGCAAATCTAAACCCTTCAGCATAATCACCTCCCTATTCCAACCCTTGAGGGAAATGTTCTGCATCACTGGCTTTGCGCTACCGGACGGATACCCACACTCATCAGCCCGGAATCTCAACTCATAAAATGGTCTTTTATTCGATCTCAACATGTAGAAGAGCTGGTGAAATAGTTTAAAGGTGGGGTGGAGCCCGGATTTCTCACAACAGGCAAGAAACCAGGTTATCCACTTCACACCATTTGGAGTTATTTGGGTAATAGGAATCTCATACACATACTTGCAGAGATGTTTAACAAAGATATGCCACTCCGGATTCCATCCTGAACGCAAGTGTTCTAACCACACCCCAACAAACCCATCATCTGTTCTATCATATACCCTTTCCCCGGGCTCCGGCCATCTCCACTGTATCCGGGGTCCAAGATGAAAAGTAGCCCGAACTATCTCATCCATCTCGGAGATCGATAAATTTTTAAAACTTTCTTTTAGTGGGGGGAGGGGTTCGCCAATAATGGTCTTAGCAAACTGAGCATCCATAACAGCCTTGTCATATGGCCCGGGATCTCCGTGTTCGTGCCTATGCTTGTACGAGAAACTAAATGAATTATAAAGTCGAGACATGTCTTCGTCAGGATCCTTCCTAACAAACGTGAACTCGGTATCAACCCAATACCCATCAGGGGTAATGAGGCTACCCCGGTCAGCAAGAACTTTGGTATTAATTTGGGTAACCACAGGAATTTTCTTCTTCTTCGCCATCACACCCCAATGTAAGTCTACTATGTCTACTACTTCTGAATCTGAATTAGAACTTGTGGATGGCTCGGAATCCGGAATCAAAACTCTATTAGCCCTCCTTTTTGTCTGAACCATAAACCTAGAAATAAACCGATTCAATCTTCAGTTAGTCAAAACAACACAGAGCCCGGGCAATACATACGCCAAAAATCTATAGCAAATCAAATCTAACCCGGTCTCAACCTCTGTTTAAAATCCAATATCACTCTTCACCTATTATCAAACCAAACCGGGCTCCAATTTCTACAGTTAGTACGAACTTAATAATTTCTATAGTCTTTTTCTAAGGTTCAGCTTTTTCCCTGGCAACCCGGTCTCAAAGCTCATCGGATACAATTACCCAAGTCAAACACAAAACAAGTATGCTACACAACAAGCACCTACACTATACAGACAAGGAGCCCGGACAATGAACAACCCGGGCTCTTTTCAAAAACTGAAACGCCAGAAACACAATCCACACAAAATCAAACACCCAAACAAAGATCAAAAGCAATTACATACAATTGCATATACATCACTCAACCCAGAAAAAGCAAGAACAACACTAGAAAATCCAGAATTCGCAAACCCCAAAATCACAAGTAGTGTCACATGCAAAGCCAATTCGTGAACAAAACAGCAATACAGACACAAAGCAAGCAACAAAACCTAGTCCAACAAACAAACACATAGTTTTCCAGAAAAACCCATATTCGAATATGAACAGTTATGGAACTCGAAGCAAAAAGAAAGAGATGGTACAGCGAATGAAAAAGAAATACAAGGGGATAGACTTACAGAAAGCAGGAGACTGAGATGGCTTCGAAAGGACAACGCGAAAGCTCGGAACGCCGGCGGCCGAAGAACAGAAATCGAAAAAGCGACGGTGAAAAAGAAATAAAGTTTAGGAAAGTAAAAAGAGGAAGTAAAGAAATGGGTTTTATAAGGAAAAGCTTTTGGAGGACACGTGGTTGCAGAAGAGTGGGCGAAAAAAGGAAAAAGAAAAATACAAAACAGTTGAAAAGACAAGAGTAATTATGGCTGATAGTACTGGTGTGCGAGTTTCGAGGAGATTTGGAGTAATGCAAATTCAAACATTTTAGAGGGAAAGCTATGAAACCGATTGAAATTCCAAATAGAGATAAATTCGATCTGAAAACCCGGATTCTCATCAACCCTGGCTGTAGAACAATCATGTCCCCTACAATCTGGATTGGGGGGCAACAATCAACCAAAATTTCTTCTAAGTTACCCGAGGCTCACAACCTTGGACTTGAGAAAGAACTCTATCAACTCTCAAATCCGGGCTCATGTCACTGACACCTATCCGGATTGGGGGGCAACTACCAACCAAAATTTCTTCTAAGTTACCCAAGGCTCACAACCTTGGACTTGAGAAAGAATTCTATCAACTCTTAAATCCGGGCTCATGTCACTGACACCTATCCGGATTGGGGGGAAACTACCAACCAAAATTTCTTCTAAGTTACCCAAGGCTCACAATCTTGGACTTGAGAAAGAACTCTATCAACTCTCAAATCCGGGCTCATGTCACTGACACCTATCCGGATTGGGGGGCAACTACCAACCAAAATTTCTTCTAAGTTACCCAAGTTTTACAACTTTGGACTTGAGAAAGAATCCTATCTTACTCTCGAATCCAGGCGCATGTCATCAACAACAACCCGGATTGGGGGGCAACTACCAACCAAAATTTCTTCTAAGTTACCCAAGGCTCACAACCTTGGACTTGAGAAAGAACTCTATCAACTCTCAAATCCGGGCTCATGTCACTGACACCTATCCGGATTAGAGGGCAACTACCAACCAAAATTTCTTCTAAGTTACCCAAGTTTTACAACTTTGGACTTGAGAAAGAATCATGTCTTACTCTCGAATCCAGGCGCATGTCATCAACAACAACCCGGATTGGGGGGCAACTACCAACCAAAATTTCTTCCAAGTCATCGAAGTTCTTACGTGGAGAATTCTACTCCCCCATCCAGAAAATCTGAATAAGGGAGTGGGGGGCAAATGATAGGCTATAAGAGTCCTGACTCCCAAACCTTGTACCTGAGCCCGGACTCAGGACTCTTGGTGGCATAATCAACGGTACCTGAGCCCTGACTGATAGGCTATAGGAGCCCCGACTCATAAACCTTGTACCTGAGCCCGGACTCAGGACTCCTGGTGGCATAATCAACGGTACCTGAGCCCTGACTGACAGGTCGCAAGAGCCCTGACTCCCAAACCTAGTACCTGAGCCCGGACTCAGGACTCCTGGTGGTGACACGTAAGGACACCTAATGATTGGCACCATTGTGTCCTGATCAAGCCACACGCCAGCAGGAGCCTGGCACACGACACCACAATCCAGGACCTGGACACGTGCAATCCATCAACATCGTCCAGGTGTCCTACCTACCTAGGATTCAACGCTCATGATTGCAGGTACAACCCCTAAACCCTAATTCTTGGCCTATAAATAGACCAAGGAAAAGAGGTCTAGGGGTTACATTCTCTTTTACACACTCAACCCATACACACACCCTCCATATTTAGATTTCTCTATAGTCCTGTCTTCCTTTCCAAAACCATTACTTATTCTCACGCCGGAGGCGCCGCCAGGGTCCAAACCTCCCTCCGGTGTTGTTTTGCAGAGTCCCAACCGCAGCGACACCGCTTCCAGGCGTGGGATCGGCTGGGAAGGAATAGATCGGGATTTGGAGTTATCAATTACCTTGAGGGATAACTGTCTTCATCTTCATCATTTTTTTCTTGCTTTGGTTTCGTGTTTTTTACCGTGTGGAAGTTGCGCGCCTTCAATTGCTGTGTCAAGTATATAGCAAAACCTTAGCTTAAGTTAATTGGAGGCAGCGACTCATACTGAATATTTAATTTTAAAGATATATCATACTAAATATTTAGTTTCACATTACAATTTCGAAATTATACCTAAACAGATATATAAACGGCATCACATTTGATTATTGTCAACATCTGAGTTACTTTCTAGTTTGAATGTAATTGACTATAAAACATGCAGAATAACTTGACTCGGTTCGATTTCCACTAATTTTACTTATTCGTCATGAAGATCAAGTTTGACTAATTAATAAGCCGAGACTAAATATTATTTTTTGTTCGATTAAAAAACTCAGTTTATTTTTAAAAGAAAATAAGCTCAAATTTATTTGTAAAAACTTTGATTCGGCTCTATTTGTCAAAAGTAGAACTTAAAAACAGATTATAGAGAAATTTATAAAATTGTTTTTTGAGCGACGAGCATTTAAGGCCACAGTGTTTTTTAAAAGGTTATAGAGAAATTTATAAAATTGTTTAAATTAAATAATCATGTAAAAACTATTTTTATATAAATATATAAAATTACACTCTGCAGGAAAACATAGATAAAATTTATTCTAAGAATTTAAGATTACGTTGATTGCAAGTAAAACTTTATCCTATATTGTATTTTACTATTCGACTTGGTTAAATACTTAGAATTAGTAACCTTACTAAAAGTAACTACTATTGTCGTGCTAAAAAATAAAATTTTAAAATAACTGCGAGTAAACAAAACAATGTAAAATTTTGTTGGAGAAGAACTGACAAGTTATTTTAAGATGTCTGATCATAAATAATAATACTGTATTACCATCCTATTCAACTTCACCGACTAGCACAACAAAGGAACAACAAAACTAGAATTTAATCCTAATATGCCATTGCTGGACTCACTTTATGATTCATCCTCCGCTAAACACTTCTTTAACTAAAAAAGCTATCTCCCCACATCTTCTTGGACATCATTTTGCCTACTGAATACATTTTGACACTATCCATCTTCATACGTTTCCGATTTAAGCACAAAACATTTGGTTCTATATAACAAGTTATCACAAAACAATACTTGTAGTTCGTTTTTGCACCATAGCATACGGTCTTTTACAAATGCCTTGCTTGCATAGTAGTATTGTTGTGATTAAAGGCAACGATATACCATCATCCATGTGTTTTGCCCTCAGACTTTGAAATTAAACAAAATATTGATGACTCAGAATTTGGATGAAGTTTTGATGCAATAACCTGACATAGGAAACAAAATGTAAATCTGCTGGAAACGCACAAGGTCCTTTGTAAAAAGAATCTGTTTGCATGAGGTGTTACCTTTTCAACTTGTACCTTCACATAAATCTTTATCCATGATACTAGTTGACAGTCAGACATTCATCAAAAAACCAGCTGATCAACAGCAAAATAATAGCTTCCTACCAACAAAAATGATGCTATTCCACTACGAGCCATCCTTAACCAAATGCCACGGAACAATATGTTCCTATCTCTAGGGTGGATCCCCGTAAAACTCTCGAATCTATTCCCTGGCCGTGACCACTTCAGAAACCTCCTCTCCATGGATATAAACTGCAATAAGATAGGTGGATAATTATCGCAAACTGTGTGCATATGATTACCTTTTACCATTCCAAATCATGTTGGAGTCGAAATGATGCAAACTCTAAGAAGTATGGAAAAACATCTTCAAGAAGGCGAAAGAAGACTCCAGAAAATAACAAGGTTCAGTAAATGACCATGTTATATCATGATTAAGTTGATTGTATGGAGTCCTAATATCTCAAGTAAATTAGTTAAACAAGTCTAGAAGTCCCTTGGAGCAAGTCCAATGCAATGCCAAACTTGGTGTCATTGCTATAATTTGGCACCAAATGCAAAAAAATCAACTACAAAGGAGTTGCATATTTGGATGCAAATTTGCATAAATGCATACTTGGTGCCAAATCCAAGAATGCATATATGCATCTAGTTATTACTGGATCTACAGAAATCTTTAGTTAGTGGCACTACCACTTAAAATCCTAGAATATAGCCGGAGTGCTAAAGTGATTGGATACCAGCTAATAGAAAACAATTCAATTTATTATCATGCTTTAAATTCATAAAAGTTGATGATATTAGAAGATTACCTTGTCATTTTGTCTTGATTAGTGGGTGATATATAATTATAGCAATAAACATAACTACTAATATGTTGAATCATATATCCCCAGAAGGAGTTTTTGTAGTCTATTGGGATAATACTTCTGCATTTAACTAAGACAAGAACTGGAATGATATTCATAGAGACAAGTGAGCTGTACCAGAAATCAATGGCTTTGACCAAGTCACTGAGGTTTCCTTGGTTGAGTATAAGACAGATTATCTTAAGTTGATTTTCTTGATACAACAAAAACAACCTTTCTTGTTTCAATCACCCTTGAAGGATTGGCCAAGTTTCGCAAAGAGACCATTTTTAGGAAAAATTTGATCGCTTTGAACTATGCTCAGTTGCTAACTATACTGTTAACTGTTTCTATTAAGATTCGTATATAGAGCTACTGCATTGCACCTTATATCGCAACATTTGTGTCTGATTGGATTCGTCTGAGTCCTTCGCTTGAACAGAAAAGCAAAAGACAAATGGAGGACAAGAATGACACTCTGAAGATTAATGAAGTAATGTTGCATAGTTCCTGGTTTCACCCTACTGATGAGAAGCTTGTAAGTTTTATTTGAGGAAGATTAGCAGAGACCACTTCATATTGAGCTGTTTAAGCAAGTAGATATCTACAAGTATGATCCATAGCATCTTCCAACTAAAAGACACTACATCCATATCCTTTAACATAGTATTCTTCACGCACACACACCCTCTCAGGGTCTTTTTGCTCCTTACTAATGTATACGATACCAATAACGACCAGGTCTGGCATCTACTGCTGAGGAAGAGAGTTATTTCTACTGTCCAAGGACTTGAAATACAGGAATAGTGTGCGACCAAACCATGTCACTGGAGCTGGATTTAAGTAAGCCACTAGTACTGACAGGCCAATATACTCTTCTGATGGCAGCACCAAATGTATTGGTCTTAAAAAAATCCTGAGTCTTCTATAGGGCCAGAGCTGTCAAAGTTATAAAAACTGACTGGATGATGCACGAGTTTAGATTACCGCCTATTCCCAAGGTAGAAGCGCCAAAGAAATTTGTAGAAAAAAGCCTTTCACCACATGTAACCACCAAACTATGATTCAAAGCATTAATTTACTTTGTGCAAAAAAATTCACTATAAATTAACAATTTTTTCAAACAAGCAGGATTCTTGAGCAACTTGTAAGAAATTCAAAAAGGGAAACTCTATGGCAAAATGAGCTCTTACACACTCATAGGCATCTCCTTAATCCGCCATTACAACACCAGATATATTTTTAAACTCTACTCAGTTCAGTCCAGAGAACTTCTCTCGCATGACCCAAAATGGCTCAGTTATTCAATTATGTAATGACCTGCAACAGAATTAATCTGCTAGTTTTCTACCCTTGATATTCCGTCATATAGGCTAATCAACTCAGCCATCTTTTATAAACCATATATGAGGAGTTTCTAACGGAGACCTTAATAATGGATTTGCACTTTCACCTCCTAATTATGTCCTCCACACACTGAATTAACCGTGGAGGTTACTTTTTTAACATTTCTCCAACTATAATCACAGATGCTAATAACAGCACAGAAGATATCCACTTTAGAGGTCCACTGGAGTGCTTCAACAACTTCCGAGTAAGTGCACCAGAAGATATGCAGGGAACATAGGAAGCTACGAGACTCGCTGATTCTAAAGTAAATAAGCTAGGAATCGATAATATATTTGCAAGGATCAAAGATGAGTTTTAAAAAGAGGATACTGCAAATTCAAATGATTTATTTAACATTCAACACATTACAAGGTACAGTTCATATACTGATACATATTAATAATTACATTTAGACAACTAACTGATTTCAGCTAGCATGCACTACTTTAATATCCCATACTTGCTTACCTAGACTACTACAGATACAGACTTTAATTCCAGGCTTGCTAGTGTAAGATTTGGTGCTTGTCCTTCCCTCATAGCAGACAATAGTACAATACCCCTCACTCATCTTATAATTACCATACCTATCCCTAAACTTAAAATTTTAGCAAGTGAAAACACATGGCCCGACTTATCAAAAACAAATCTGGAGTCGACCCAAAAAAAAAGATATTTACTTTGTGTGCTACTAATTTACAGTTATTCTAATAATCATAAGGCCCTAGACACAATTCATACACATAAAAAGAACCAATATATACACCATTGAGGTCATATATGAGCACTAACAAATATACACCACCATAAAGCAAGCTAAGAGGCCAATAATTGTTTATAAACTAACTTAATATATGTAACATACCTTGGGGACCACTATACATTGTGAACGGCTTTTAGCTGTGTCAAAACAATGAGATGCAGCAGCAGCAACTGAGCCCGAAATACCAGCAGCAAAACTTACTGACAAAGGAGATAATGGGCCAATGTCTTCGTCATATCTACATAATGGTAACATTAAAATTTAGAACAAATAAAATGAAAAGAAAAGAAATTGCACAAGTATATAAACAAGGAAACCAAAGAAGTAAGAATTAAAAGATAGGTCTAATCATCAGCTGGTAACTAAACTGCAGCATACTGTCTTTAGCTAATAAGTAACTTTGAAGCATATAACAGCTTAATTTTTAGTACAAACAACAAAAGACTATAATAAAAAAATATAGAGTACCTAAGAAGGTAATGTTTACAAGATAAAAGGTACTTTCAGCTTTCAACGATCTTGAGCCAACCAGGCTCGAAGGCTAGATTACAAATTGCTACATTAACATTTAAACAAAAAATAATAATAGTAATAATAATAATAATATTATTATTATTATTATTATTATTATTATCATTATCATTATCATTATTATTTGGTAACTCGACTTTATAAATAAATTTGAAAGCTGTTTATTCTAAAAAGTTTCAACAAATTCTTATTAGCATCCCACTGAAAGGCTAAAGTAGGGTTATATTATGTTACTAAATTACCATCTGGTTTATTATCTCTTTTAACCGTCTTACACTCTTTAAGTTTTAACCAGTACTAGAAACTCTAACCCTTTATTTAAGGCCCCTAACCCCCATATCATACATGGATAATTATTTTTCATGGTGTATATAAATGAACTTCATGTAGTATAAAGGTGCTATAAACTCTAACCCTTTATTTAAGACCCCTAACCCCCATATCATACATGGATAATTATTTTTCATGGTGTGTATAATGAACTTCATGTAGTATAAAGGTGAGAAATGGAAAGAATTAGGGGATAAAACCTCTCTTCGCAGGAAATTGGTAGAGACAAAAATAAAACCACAAAATTATCAACTACCCGTCAATTTAAAATATTTAAGTCAAATTTATAATAAGCACTAGAAGAGTTTATATAGAAATCATATGCCTTGGAAGCTAAGAAATTTCCTATAGAGGAGATAAATAATCTCTTTCTATGTCTAGTTTCCAATACTATTCTAAAACAATAATTACATGAAGGAAAGTTGGAAGTAACTTCATTAGTTACTCCCACGTTTATAAGCTATAATATCCCTGAAAATCTTCATACCTACTACAATTAAATTTCATGTAAAATCCAATTAAATTAATCTTTTAATTCCTTACTCCACACCAGAACACCAGAACTCCTATTGGGGATTTCTAACGTAGTCATTAGAAGTAAGATAATGGATACTTCCTTCATGAAATTCAACATGCCGTTCAGTTATCCGCGATGAACAAGATGGGAATTTCTTTTCAGAGGTGGGGAAGAGCAGCTAGAATTAACATCAAAACTTTATATGAATCACATGAGCAAACAATGATGACTAAAATACATGAAAGAGATAGAAAGAGGTTGCGCGGACAAGGAAAAACATTAAAATGAAGCACAGATGTGCCTCGTGAAGACCCAGTCATGCGTGCATTAAAATATTTCTAGCAGTTTATATCGAGGCCCAATGCAAACCCATGCATGCACACATTTAGGGATAAATGATATTACATTCCTTCAATATATGTTTTTTAAATATAAACATTTGTAAATATTTACCTTCAATTTCAAAGATTTGTGATGTGTAAAGCAAGTCTAGATGAAATTTACAATATTCTTGATTAATTAAATGGTTAAAATAAAAACTAAGAACAAATTGTTTAAGTTCATATAATTATGGTCTCTTTAGAATAATGAATAATTATTGAACTTGGATTTTTGTTTATTGTTAGTTCAACTATTTATGATATGCATGAAAAAAAATTAGAAACTTTACAATTTTTTTAAATAATTAAACACCATGGAATAAAAATTACAACAAATTGTTTAAGTTTCTATGATTCATTTCTTTCTGGAAGGATGAATAACTATTGGACTTCAATTATTGATTAATTTTATATATCTATAATCCTTTTTATCTTTTAATCAATGAAGTTCAAATATCTCACACCTAAAGAGTTCCGGGTTCATCCCAGCATCCATGCATTTCTAATGCACAACCAATTATCAATGATTTGAAGAGGGGTATCCACTTGACAACAATGCTAGAGATTGGTTGTTACAATTAAAGCAATGATTTGATTCAAGGTGTTGTACAAGGTACATGAGTGACGACACGAATCTCTAAGCATGTAATCACAACTCAATTATCAAAATATCTCAATCGTAATATTATGTTTAGATTACAAGAATCAATCATCATTACAATAATCATAAATGATATTTCTATATTAAAATTTAACTCTATAAGATAACTTTTCATAATTTAGGAGGCGCCTGGAAATAATTAGTGTTGTACAAGGGAAGTGTGGTTTGGTCGTCAGACGCAAATCTGTCATTTCAGAAGTATAATTAGTAATTATACTTTTCGAATAATATTCGGTAGAAATTCATAATATAGTGAAATGGTACATCTTATTGTCGAATAATATAAATGGAAATTTAAAATATAGTTAAATTATACATCTTATTGCAAAAATTGTGAATAGGGTTTGTAGATATTATTTTGCAATGTTTCCAAAAAAATTAGAAATTAAATATAAATAGTAAAATAAAGTTATTGACTGAAAAGATATACAAAATAAAAAATCTAATGATTTTAAAATTATAAAAACATGAAATTTCATGAAAAAAAAACAATAAAAACTAAAATAATAAAGGTAAAGCTTAGTAAAATAAGTATCATCAACTCAATAAGCTTGTAGACATTAAATTTTTCAATATAAATATAAACAAAATCATAAATAAATATAATCAATAAGCTTCTAAAAATAAGCTTCTAAAGACCAACCCACCTATTCTTAGAGAGTTAAGAAAAACTAAGATTCCATGATATTATTATTGCTTAGGTTCTTAATCCGGATGTAGTGATTGACACGTGTATGCAATGCACATGCTTTGATTCATATAAGATGTAATTAATTATTAATTACGTGTGTTGAGCAATGACATTGCATGCAGAGTTGGATATTAATTACAGAAGGAATTCATGTCCTGATAATATTCGGGTTGATGATGTCCTCTTGAAAGCTCATAAAGATAATTATGTGAAGCCCTGCAGGTAGATTAATTTCTCACATAATTATAAGGTTGAGTGGATGATCAAGGATAAATAAGATATTAATTAAATTAATTGTCAGTGATTAATTTAATTAATGGACATGCGATATCTTAAACATGGGGAATTTAATAAGCAAATAATATAGGAGTCGAATTAAATAATAAAAGAATTGCGGTATTATGAACGGTAGTGCAAATATTAATTCTTTAGTAGATTGAATTAATATTTAATGACATTGGGCTTGGGCTTGACTCGGAATGTCATTGGAAGGCCCGACCTAATTGTCCATGATCCCTACTGAAGCCTATATATATTCTCGTTCTCCTTAAAGTTGGATACACAACAGAAATCGAAATTGAGATCTAGGGGCAGCCGCACGCAGCTAGGGTTTTGGAATTTCGAGGCTTTGAGGAGAGGAAACTTTGGGAGATCGAAGGTCACACTTCGCTCAAAGGGAATCAAGGAATTCAGTAGAAGACGTGGAATTGAATCGCTTGTGTCGTAGCAATTAAGGTTAATCTTCTTTTCGAACTCTTTAATTTATATCATAAAACGTAGTCCTATATATCGTATGTTCCAACAATTGGTACCTAATCTTGTTACGCGGTAAAAATGTCATCAAAAGATCTATGCCTGGACTTATTTGGTGTTTTATTTTGCTGCAACAAGAGATCTTGTGTACAATGTTACAGACAATGTGGTGAAGATGTTTTCAAACGGAATATGTTGTACCACCCTCCTCCTTATAGACATGCACCACAATGTTACGTTGATCAAAAGACATATAGAAACTTAAAAAATGATAAATATAAGCAGGGCATTACATAAATTTCATCGAACATGGTCCAGACATTGTTGGAAGATATATGGAAGAAAACAACTTTTAGCAATCGCCAAGAATGTGAGGTGTTACAGTATGAGATCCTCAAAACCTTCACTGAGTTTCACGAAATTGAGAGAGGCAACTATGCTACTCAGTGATTGGAATCACATCAAGTTTGGTATCCATGTGATTGTAAAAATCTCTTCCATAGTTACTCCATGTGATTCCATCAACGGAGGAACGCAAGTTTGGTGTAAGAATGCATAGCCACTGGAGATCAGCAAGGGGAATTGCTACTCAGTGATTGGAATCACATGGAGCTCTGTAACTATGGAAGAGATTTTTATAGAGAATACGAACCAATAAATTCTTAGGTTGTCATCTAGGATAACCTCTCAAATTGAACACTTTGACCTCATTGCCCAAACCAACATAATTCACACTATTCCTAGAATACTAAACACACAAAAAGTCATGTCGGCCATGCTATTTGAGTGATAAAATATTACAAATCAAACGAATAAACCAACGTATAGTCTGATTCTCAAAATTACTAAGAGGCCCATATAAACTTCCCTCAGTGAACATTGGTCAAAATTATGTGATTTAAGAAGTTTAAAAAAACATGAAACCCACAATTCAGAGCCTGAATATGTCTACTAAAAATATATTATAAACGAAAAGGATGTGTAATATATTAAACTAATACTATAATCATACCTATAGCTCTTTAGGTACAAATATAAAAATGTTTCTTTTACTTTTGCAAGTGAACGTAACAGGATTCCGTGGTTGGGGTTCAGGAATTTTAGTCCTTTTAAATAACATATATTAGGCAGTGGGCTAGTGGCTGATTAATAAAGGATGGATTTAGAACCTGGGTGGAGGCTCCATCGAAACCGCCTTCCAATCAAGCATTGCTTGGTGAAGAACTTGCCAGCTTGAGAAAAATACACCACAAAAAATGGAATCACGAAAGATTCCTGAACGCAGACCTCTCCACAGTGCACTCCACCCTTCCAAATTGATGATGTCCCAAGGATTTCTAACATTGTAGACAGCTGGTGGTCTCCCTGATCCAGTCATCATCCACGGGTAATCTTTTAATGCACTAATCATGTTGGGATGTTTTGTATTAAGGGTGGACAAAAGACCAGCAGACTTGTTCAGGGCTTTCATGTCCATATAATGTCCTGGAAATAATCTTGCAATTGCAGGCGAGACGGCATTCATTGCTACAGCAGAGGTGGTGCTTGGAACAAGAGAAGCGGAAGTAACCTGTGAACGAATTTTGAGAAGTTCAAATGGAGTGTTAATGACCGACACCACAGCACCTGTTGCTACTCCTGCCATGAGGGCCTCGGAGGCATAGACATAATTATTTTCTCGACCATCTGTAAACGCCAATGAGGTGTAGGAAAAGAATTAACACATTTGTAAAAGGAAACTAAAACAATAAATTTGGGAGATTGGGGTGCTCCAAAAACTACTTATATACTTTAAACAATTTATGTTAAGACAAGCAACAAATATAGCATAGAGTATTAGACTAGTTTCCGTACAAAAGCCGTTCTACAAAGTGCTTCAGTGTTGAACATATTTAAAAAGATATACCTTTGTAAAAAGCTGTTAGTATTTCATAAGTACCAAACCGAGCTGCAAGCGCTGGCATTCTCCCCAAAGCCAACCAACCAAAACCATTGTACAAACCTGCAACAAGCGATAGAGTCAATGGTCAGATACATATTATACATGTATACTACACATATCACTAACTAAATTTGTCAGATAAATTGAGAGATCTGCTTGAGATATTGTGTTAGTAATATTACTCTTACAAAGTGAATAGACCAAAAGTAAAAGGCAGGATGGCTAAGTTACCCGGACTCGGATACGGGTGTCGGACATGGGTGCGGATCCAAGTGTCAGACTCTTAGTTTCTAAAAACTTAGGGTTCGTGGATATGGATCCGAAATTGGACACGGGTGCGGGGATTCGACATAAAACCTTCACATATGTGCAATTATACCTACTTTTTATATATTTTACATTTGTAAATAAGTGTCTTCTACTACCAATAAAAAAACATGTACATAATTGTTTGTCATATTTATAGCATAAAATCAAAAGGATAACACGGAAATAGTAATTTATGGACATTAATCTCTAGAAAAAAGTTGTTGCGAGGCAAATCATTTTGAACTAGATTTCTTGGAGTTGAAGTGTCCGGTTTTCATATGAAGGATCAGACTCAGATCCCATACCCACACCCATGTCATGTCCGGTGGACACGGGTACGAGGGAAAAATTGAAGAGTCTGGAGCAGGATGGTATGTACTCGAGCAATTTTGGCGTTGAACTGAAGCACAATTGGACATTGGATAGCAAAATGACAATATAAAGTTTGCTCATGCCATTGCTAATCTCCTTTTTGCAACTTTTTCAAGTCAAAATGTCAATATACCATTAAATAACAGTAGTACATATCATTACTGTTATGATGTTGTTAAGGGCCAAGGGGCGTGAGGAAGCCATGGTGATAAGTAATTTGTATGGCCATCTGACGTGCAACATAATATTTACACACATATACATAGACACACATATATCGCTTCTTCGTAGAAGCTGACATCAGGCAATTGGCGCTGAACGCTGTGGTTAATGATCGGGTAGGTTGATTAGGTCCCTTGTTTTTGGGAAGCTGGAATTCTTTTAATGTATAGTTACACATAAACATATATGAATATATTGCACAAATATTACATAGCTTAAGTCCTATCTACATTCTATTGCTGAACAAATATACCGCTAGTATTAGCAAAAGATCCTATTATTCTACAATGAAGAATATATCATTTACAATGATTAAATGAAATTCAACTGTTATATAATTATTACCATGTCAAACATATATACATATGAGAAAAGTTCTATTTTTACATATAAGATAACATGTTATCCACAATTATTACAAAATTTTATATGATACACATTTCTGTTCTTTATTTTAATATTCAGGTTATATAATTACAAATTATGTGTGAACTGAAAAGAATGAAAAAAAGAGTAAACAGAAAAAGAGCAAATAAACCGAGGATGGAAGAAAAAGAATACGAGAAATTTTCAGTGGAGGAAGTTGCACCTTTCGGTGAAGTCGCTTAAAAAATCAAGGGTAAGTTACTAACTAAACTAGGAGTTGATATTTTAAAACATTACACTTTACACATATTATTAGGACTTGTTATATACTACAGTTTACACGTGTTGTTGAATCATGTCAAAACATATCTTTTCCAAAAAAATGTGGAGGGTTTGATATAATCAGAGCTTGAGAAATAACAACCAAGACACATGCATATGCCAATGAATATGCTTGCATTTTCCATTCAAGAAGCCATGTAGTCACCCTGGTGACACCATGGTCACACCATGATAACAAAGAGTTACATATAGACAATCTTCTTCATGCACACTCAAGGAAATTTACGACTTTATCTAAATACCATTACAGAATAGATAAGGTTTGGTTAGAGAGTCAAATTAAGGGTTAATCACTATTTTTGAGTACGTACGAGAACAAATTAAGCACTTTCCAGGAAAACTTGGAGCATAAAAATGGTACTTTTTTAGATCTACTTTAAATGCACACTGATTCAGCTACAGCATTGAGAAATCTATTCATCTTACAAAATGAGTATAATACATCTTAACCATGAATCACTAAAATGATTCAAAGCTTGTATGTACCCAGTGATGCATCACCTGAATTTCCTGATAAAGTACGAACTCTATGAAGAACCTGCGCTGGAGTCAACTGTTTACTAGAGTTTGATCCAACCTGTTTTTTTGCTCCAAAGAACAAACAAGCATGACTAATCAAATACTATACTGAAGCCAAGCATATGTTAGTGCACCGAAATTCAAGTCGTTACTCATACCTGTATCAGAGTTTTTAAAGTATCAATAGGGTAAGTGAGGGCAACACTTAAAGCGATGGATCCAACAGCAGCAGCTGTGTGGGGTGCATATGTCATGTTCTTGAACATGTCCTCCATCTGAAACATAGCACAAATTTTCCCAATAATTTCACCTAAAATTGAAGTTGAGCAAGCAGAACAAACAAACTAGTTAATAAGGAATCTGTCCCACTATTTTATTTTGATCTGACCGGTTTATTTATACATGTTTCGGTCTTTAGGTATTAGCGCAGTAGAGTTTTTGCAATCATTTTATACACTTTATTACTTTGTGAGTGACAGATTGGTTGTTCATTATCAATTGGAAGATTTAAAGTAGGGTAGAAATTATTTTGTGGTTTTAGGATTCACTATCCATTCTTGATTCTATTGAAAAAAAGCTCATACAGTTGAGTAGTATCTATGTTAAGGGACGGAGAAAGTAATATTTAACAGAATTATTATACGGCAAATGTCATATTAGCATAATGGCAGACAAATCAAGAGCAAGCCAATAGACTTAATAGCAGTTATCAGAGCATATTGGTATATTTATAGCATTTCCAAAATAAAATTATAATACTATACATACAAGCTCCTAGCAACGAAAATAATTAAAATTTCCTAACAAATTTCTCAGGGTGAGAGGATCCATATACTTGTACCTTACTAAACAATAAGTAAAGAAAACAAAATCAACCCATATTATATTTACATTACGTGCTACAGACCTCTCAAAGCACTTTGATCAAACAGTTAATGGGCATTATCCAAAACCTAATTCTGGGATCACAAATTCTGAATTAAACAATCATATTTGAGGGATAAATCTGAAAAGAGAACTTACAGATAGAATCGCGGGAGAATATAGAAAGGGGAAATGAAAATTTTAGTCAAACTAAAGGAGGGTTTAGGTTGGGTTTATGATACCCGTTGGTTTATTTTTCGTTTATAGAAATCAAGAATGTAATAGTTTTATAAATGTGTCTTGCTGCTTCATTGCTCAGCTACGTAGTAAGTAACATTTCATTTTTATAATCTATCTATTATTATATATACAAGCCTATGCACGGATGAATTTTAATATTTTTAATTTATTATTGTAGTATTTTTATATGATTTATTATTATTTTTTATCTTATTTTATTATCATTTATTTGTATTTTGATCTTAAAAATTAAAAAAAATTAATATGTTGTCGACGGAATAATAAATTGAACTTTTGAATGTAGTTTAGAAAAAATAGATGATATAAATATTTAATAATAATAATATGTTGTTGACGGGATTCGAATGTTGAACCCTACATCAAACGGTTCTCATTTATCTATATTTATATATAACAGTTATTATTTAGAGAACCAAACTACCAACCAACCAAATAGATAGTAGTTTGCTTATAATAGTATTTTTTAATATGATTTTTTAATATTTTTTATCTTATTTTATTAGCATTTATTTGTATTTTGATCTTAAAATTTTTTAATATGTTGTTGACGGGATTCGAACCTTGAACCCGTGAGAGCATCTTAGATATCAAAAAAAGAATATTCTTTTAATATTACATCCAACGGTTCTCATTTACCTATATTTATATCTAACGGTTATTATTCAGAGGACCAAACTAAATGACCAAACTACCAACCAAATAGAGGGTGGTTTGCTTATAATATTATAGTATTTTTATCTTATTTTATTATCATTTATATGTATTTTGATCTTAAAAAATTTTAATATGTTGTCGACGGAATAATATATTGAACTTTTGAATGTAGTTTAGAAAAATAGATGATATAAATATTTAATAATAATAATATGTTGTTGACGGGATTCGAATGTTGAACCCTACATCAAACGGTTCTCATTTATCTATATTTATATATAACGGTTATTATTTAGAGAATCAAACTACCAACCAACCAAATAGATGGTAGTTTGCTTATAATAGTATTTTTTAATATGATTTTTTAATATTTTTTATCTTATTTTATTAGCATTTATTTGTATTTTGATCTTAAAATTTTTTAATATGTTGTTGACGGGATTCGAACCTTGAACCCGTGAGAGCATCTTAGATATCAAAAAAAGAATATTCTTTTAATATTACATCCAACGGTTCTCATTTACCTATATTTACATCTAACGGTTATTATTCAGAGGACCAAACTAAATGACCAAACTACCAACCAAATAGAGGGTGGTTTGCTTATAATATTATAGTATAGATAATACACTAACAGTGGGTTTTGATAAGCAATTTAATTCAAATTGTCCATTTTACCCTACATTATATTACATCATTTTAGGGTTATTTTGACTTTTAGTATTACTATATTAATTATATATTATTTGTTGCAAAATTAATATGCATACTTATATATACATCTACATACATACATACATACATACATATATACATACATACATATATACATATACATACATATATGTGCATATATTTGTGTGAGTATGTGATAATATTTCATTTAGCAATTTTAATATATTTGGTTACATACTTATTTAGATACGTACATACATATATACATACATTTTTGTACATGTATGATAATATATGAACTTATTCGCTAACATTTACCATATCTAATTATACTATTATTTAGATATATTTACTGTAAATATTTGTCAATTAAAAATTGTCAAAATTTCATTTGAAGTAAAATTTATATATAAGGTTTGGACCTCATACACAAGATAATGCCTTAACTAGTCCACGCAATTTAGTAATCCAGATCGCGTAGAGGACTGTAAACGTCTTGATCTTCACATGTGCTGCCTTCTCGTGGGCAAACTACGATGAACTACAAACACTTAGGTTCTTACTAAGTCAAGTTATCCATTGGTATTGGCCATTCCGCCCTTACCCCAATTGCAACTGAGACTCTGCTCCACGTCTTATCTTAATGTCCTTGATAATCCGGGTATAATTCTAGACATTCGTCTCATCATTACGATGATCTTTAACGGTCCTATCGGTCCTCCGATAAGTCCCTAACTAAACTCTTTAATATTAACATCCTCAATGGCACTACTTCCGGTAGTCCACTTAACGAACTTTATAAGAGTCCTCTCATCATTCTCTTACTTCGATATAACTCTTAACACTCTCATATCCAAGTTTATAACTTAACGCTCTGATACCATTTCTGTAACACCCCCAGATCCGGGGTCAGGAATCTGGGTTGTCACGCTCCATAAATTATACAATACCTGCATTACTTACAACATTCTAATAATACAACTCCAAAGACCCCAATCACTTACGCACACACACACAAGTTATAGCCTTGGAAATGAGCAACAAAAGTAACATTTGTTATTACAACTCAAGTGTACTATCCAGGATCTCATCTATTATTTACAACTTCTACCTGAAGTTACAATAATAGACCTCACTGTTCTATACAAGGTTTAATAATACAAACCTACTCGAAAACAATTCTTACTAATTCAGTCTGCAACTATTCTGCTCACACCGGCAGTATCCATCCTGCTGAACTAACTCAAGGGTGGTCTCTCCATCCCCTTGCTCTCGTAACACGAGGTGAATCAGCAACGTTTTCTTCATGCTGAAAGTTTTAATAAAGCAAGAATGAGCTAATAGCGCTCAGCAAGAAATCTATCCCAGTTTAAATCTTTAAACCTTTAAGGTAGATAATCCATATAGGATCAAAGTTTTAACACTACTAGGGTTTGTCCCCAAAATAGTATCCCGTTCAAAATATTGTATGACTTATAATCATACTCAAATACTTTTCGTAAATCATTTAGAAATCCTTGGTATCGATATAATGAACCAAGATTCAAAACATATCTTTTAAAATAGATATCAAATATTGGAATCAAGGCTTAAAGCCTATCCATTGATTCAAAATACTATACAGTTCAACATATTGTATATCTTAAATACCTTCTCAACATATATACACACATATCTATTTAGATATCTCATACTGTTCAAAATACTATAAAATATCAGTAATGAACACCTTTTCAACTCTGTTGTGTTGTGATATAAAAGAAGCAAGAATGAGCACTATAGCTCGACAATAAGATATAGCAGCATAATCATATATGTAAGCTGATATCATAATTGAAAACCTTTAAAACTCCGTTCATATACAGAACGATATGTTTAAATATTCTTTTCGTCAAAACATGCCATACAGTTCAAATACTGTATGAGGTATAGTACTTTGTTAAAATATCATTAACAAGTATCCGTAACCGGCTTTTAACCAAAGTTACCAAAACATTTCTGAAATTCCAATCCTTGGAAAAACATGGGGAGTTGTACAGGGCTACGCATTGGTATACGATGATCAGTCGTCATACCGTAGATTTTTCTACTAGTAGATGGATAATCTCGAAGGTCATTACTCTAGCCGCATACGGGCTTTTAGGTTGGACCGGCGTCACTCGGCCTCTTACATCTTAATAACCACATGACGACATCAAGGCCACACAAGTGGACCCGCTCCCTGCCAACGGATTCCACTGGACTGGCGTCACCCAGCCTCTTATTATATTTCCACCTGGCGACATCAAGGCCAGCAAAATAGTTTTTATTTGCGGGACCGTGCGTTACTCGGCCACTTACGCGAAAATGTCGTTTCCCCCAAGCATAAGCTTGTTGATAGGTTTTATAAAAATACTCTTACTTCCGGATTATATCAGAAGTAAGTCACAATGTGGGTTGACCGTTGTCAACTGACCTCGATCCTCGAGTAAAACATTTCGAAATCATGACCTGGGAGTTTTGTAAAATATCTTTAGCTCTGATAATTCAGAAACCCAAACTATATCACTTTTAATGAAAAAGGCAAGTGAAATCATATATTCACTTCCTGGAATGGATTCCCAACTTTTGATAAGTCCAAAAAGATAATTCAATAAAAATAGTTGGGAACCCCTACTATAATCAAATAAATCTTTTTAAGATCAGAAAATATTTTAAATAACTATTGGAACCTTAAGTAATATTTAAATAAGGTTCTATGATTTTTAAATCATTTTTGGAATATTTAATAAATATTCGAATAATAAATATTGAATTATCTTTCAATATAATCCACTTAAGTGAATATTCAAGTTAATATTCACTTAATTAAATAAATATCCAAATAATAAATATTGAATTATCATTCAATAAGATTCCACTTAAGTGAATATTCAAAATAATATTCACTTAATTAAATAAATATTCAAAATAATATTTATAATAATATTATTTAAATATCTCACATTAAATATCCAATAATATATATATTGGAATATTTAATCAACATTTTAAAATATAATTGTCCCTGAAACCCTCCAGCTTCTGACAGTATAATCAGGACAAAATACTAATTTGACTCTATCATTTTAATACGATGTAAGGTTTGAAAGCATGCATCTATCATATGCATATACAAAATCTCAACATTTTTAATACCATTACATCTATATACGATGTAAGGTTTGAAAACATGCATCTATCATATGCATATACTACATCTCAACATTTTTAATACCATTACATCTATATACGATGTAAGGTTTGAAAGCATGCATCTATCATATGCATATACTATAATCTCAATAGTTTTAATACTATCACATCTATATACGATGTAAGGTTGAAAACATGTATGATATCATATCATATGCATCATCAGTATAATGTAATCTGAAATACAGCATGAGATTAGAAAACTTGCCTTGGGTCCTCGGTTGTTATGGGTTCAAGAACTTGCCGGAAAATCTATAAACAAGGAAATACTTGATCAGTCCCCTGGCTTAATCAATTAAAGTGCTTTTAACTTAAGCACTAACGTTCTATTAACGAACATCAAATGTCTCGCTCTTGGTCACTTATAACCTCATGACATTCCGTAAACTCTTAAGTCAAAATTTTGGGTGGAAATCTATTCTCAAAACCCAAGTACTTTACCATTGCTAACTCATTGTTTTAACCATCCCCTTAAGGGTATTTCACTCGCGCAACTTTTGTTCCCGCATTTTTATAAAATCGAAAAATCATCATTTTAACACGAAACCTTCTCGGTTCCTTTGATAACTGTCCATACTAGTATCCACATTAATATCTCGACCCAATTACATTTTTAAAGGGTTTGATCACAATCTCAAAGTTCATATAGTGAACTACTTAGTTATTCGAAACCGCTTTCACTAAAACAGGTGTTTATCCTAAACCGTAAATCGAAACGATACGATTCTTTCGCTAAAACAAACTACAAAACAGAGCCTACATGATCATGGTCAGAAAACCTCATTGTTAAGTCTACGAGGTAGCCGTGGTCTCTGTCAAATCTTTCTAAGGAAAATCCGTCATGGTAACGACGCTTAATCGTGAATCCCGTGTTTAAAACACTCAAATCAATCCAATAACATCAACCAATCATCAATACTTCTCATTCATCATCTAAACCAACTCATAATCTTTAACTAACAAGTCGAAACAAACATCTACAAGATCATCCATCAAACATCCACTAAACATCATACTTATCATGCATATCATCTCTTCATCACACTATCACTAATCATTATCAACTAAATCACAATTATCAAAGTATAAACACAAGTGTGAGGGGGTTTATACCTTCCTTGGTACTTAATATAGACTATAAATGGCTAGTATGCTCTTCCTTGCTCCTTGATTATCCTTTACAAGCCTAAAACTTCAAGATCAAAACAAGAAAATCAAATATTACTATTCATTCTACTATTCATCATCAACTTTAGCTCAACATTTGAGCATGATAACATCCATGGATGAAGCTAGGATCAAGGATTTACCTTAGTCTATGGATGAGGATGATTTAGAGCCCAAGAACATGATTTTTGGTGGAGTAGAACTTGAGGAAAATTCTTCTTATCTTTGAAGAAAAGAAATGGCCGAATGTTTGTGTTCTTCTTGATGCTTCCTTCTTGATTTTCTTTTCTTTTCTTTTTGTCTAATTAATTCCTAATTAGATGCATCCAATTTTGTGTGGTCTTTGTTTGGTTTTGTCATCCCATGCCACATGTCAACTTGTTGTGGTGTTGTGGTGAAAGTGGTGACAAGGTGGTGATTCATCACCTTGTCATCCTCCTGCGTCATGCTTATGTCATAATTTGTATCATCAATCCTTTTATATGTTGCACTTGATGATCTTATATGATACTTCCCATTCGGTTAGGGTTTAATCCATAATTCGTTACACTTCTGTTTCGCGATAGGTTCAAGTGATTTTGAAAACGTTTCTCTGTACCAATGTTAGGAGATACTTCCTTGATCTTTCCATTACCTTGGCTTAATATATGATCCTAGATTTTTTACCTTGGCTTAAGATATGATCATGGATTTCTCATTCTACATACTTTCTCAAAATGATCAAATCAATACATCCTTGATTGTCCGATGAATAGTGATCAAAATTTAAAGTTGGAATCTCCTGATTCTGATCGCGTTTACATTCACTTATTCTCATTATACATCACTAATATAACTTCGAAACATTCATTCCATGTCTTCCACATAGTGTGGTCTGAAAATATTTTTCATCAGCAAATTCACTATTCATCAACATTTACTATTCATCAAAAAAAATTAACTAAGCCCAAAATTTGGGGTTATTACACAATATACACTAAACAGAGATATTCTTTGTGATGCTTTGCAACTCCCCAGAGATAACTTTGCTAATTTACCTACTGAAGCAGACCTAATTGAATTTTTCACAAACATCAATTATCAAGGTCCGGTAGATTTAGTAAAGTTATCCAAAAACAATCTAGTTAGTGAGTGGGACTTATTCTTTGACACCCTGGCTAAAGTCTTCAGCAACTGCACCAAAACTAATTTTCATAATATTCCTTCTCTTCTTCAGAATATTGGTTTTGCAGTTGCTCACAATCTTCGTATCAATTTTAGCCATCTTGTCTGGAATCATTTGGTCAGACGAGTCCTAGTGGCCAAGAGTGATCATTCTAGTGGAAGGAAAGTCAAATGTTTTTTATCCTCGCTTCCTCACTTTAATGATCAATCATGTTCTTTCTGATGCTCACAAACAGATGTTTAGTCATAGTATTTCTGAAAAATTTCAGAGTACTCATGTCAAATTTTACCAAAGACTAAACACATCTTTCAAATATCTATATGTTCCCGTGGTTATTACACCTTATATGACCCAATTCATTTCTCTTCCTGCTTATGGATTGCTAGTTCCTGAGCAACAACCTCCAGTGGATCAATCCACCCATGCTGGAACTTCAGATGCAACTCCAATACAGGTAGTATTTCCTAACCCTGGCTCTTCTTCTGAGAATGTGGTTGAAACCCAAGAGGTTCCTAGGGCTGACCATGAGTTTGTAGAACCACAAACTCTATCCCAGGTCATAGAGCCAAACACTGAGTCAACTCCTATAACCACTCAACCTGAACTTAATGTATATATCAGACAAAGAAGTGTTAGTGGAGAAGATTCAATGAGAGAACCCACAGCTCTGTCTCCACCTCCAAAGAAGAGAAGAACATACAGGGAGACAACTGTTAGCCCATATGTATCCTCCCAACAGGATATGGATTTTGATAGGGCCAATGAACAGTATCTAGAGACACCCTCTCAGCAGGGTGAATCTATTGAACAAAGCCATAGGGCCATGGCAATCTGTACTGAGTCTAGCACACTCTCATTACTCACAATGGGAGAAAACATTCAATTAGATGAAACTCAGGACACCTTGACAGGAGAGAACATAGGAAATGTTACAGTGCCTACCATAGTTACGGTAGAAGTGCCTTCACAGGCATTTGAGGGAAAATTTCATTCTTTGCCAAATCAAATAAAATCATTTTCTCCCCTCCCAGAGGGAACATCTCTGGCTCCCTTAAGGGATTTTCCACTCACAGTTTATACTGGAGAAAGTGGAAGGCAACCTAGTGAATCCAACACTGAAGCAATTCAGTTTCAAAATCAAGATGACTTCTTGGAATTCACTAGGGATTGGGATTTGCGAACTCCCATGGCACCACCACTGACCTCTCTAGAAGGGGCTAGGGTGATTTTTCCTGCAGGTACGTCAACAGAGAACTTGGACAGACAGCTAGTGGTGAGAAATGAGAGTCATACACAGAGTGATACACAAGCACGTGAGATGAGTGAGACACCACTGAGAGAAATTGAGGTGAGTGCACACACTGACACAAACACTGCTTTGTTGTTAGCTCAGATAGCTGCTCTACAGAAACAACTCTTGGAAACCCATGCTGAAAAAGATTTTCTCAAAGCACAAGTGGTTGAACGGTCTTCTTCTCCCTCCTCTGTAACAAATCAGCTGGGTACTGTCAAAGATGATATTGAAGCTCTGAAGATGACTCTCCTACCCAAGGTCAATGTCATCCAGCAATCTCAAGTACTTATGGCTTCGGACATCTCTGATCTTACAACTTCAAATGCTCAGATAACAGAGAGTGTCAAGCAGATTGCTTCCATTTCTACTCAAGTGGACTACATTCAGCAAACGATTGATGAAAATCAGTGGTTTAATGATCAAAAGTTTGCAAAGATTGAAGGAGGGATGGAGCATATGAATGAAGGGATGAAGCATCTGTACTACATGATCAAGAATTCACATCAACCCAATGCTGAACAGAAGAAATTCTTTGAGGGTGATGGTGAAGATGACAAGGATGAAGGTGATCAAGGAGGAGATGGAGGAGATATAAGGGGAAGAAGTGAGGTTATTCCTAATGCTACAAAGTCTAAATCTGTAGAGGATTCCTCAACTAAGGGGGAGAATAAGGAGAAACAAGGAGGCCAAGGAGGAGATCAAGGAGGAGAAGTTGGAGGTTCAGGTAAGGACAAAGGAAATCAGAAGTTAACTTTTTCTGATGTTGACTACTATCAAGGTGAACATTGTGATTTTGATTATGTTAAATCTGAAGAAGCCCCTAAAGATATCTTTGGTGATGTGGAGGTTGAATAAGAAGCTGACTATGCTGACTGGGAAGAAGAACCTCAAGTTGATCCTGCCTTTGAAGCTGAGCTGTTAAGACAAAAAGCTGATCTCAAAAGAAGAGAGGAGGAGAATGCAAAAGTATCTGATATCATTTCTAAGCATCTTGTTATCCAAAAGGCTGAACATCAAGAAAAGCAACTGCTTCACAATCTGAAGGTCAAGGACAGAAAGTTGAATGTGAGGTTGAAGCTTGGAGAAGAATGGGATAAGGCAAGGGAGATGTTTGTTCATCAGACAGGAACAAACAATGATGGCAAATTTCTTAATATGCTAGAAAGATACAAGAAGGTCAATCCAGATAACTCAGTATATATGAAAGCTCTTCATGCAGAGATTTCAAGGATCACTATTGGATTTGACAGAGTTAGAGAGGAATTGAAGATCTACATCTATACACACAATGAAGGAACCTTCATAGTGTCTCTCAATCTTCTTGAAAGTAGAACTCTTTCTGAGCTCTGGGTCTTCATGAGCAAAGTTAAAAGATCTTCTCCATTGGTTGAGCTGCTACATGACCAGCTAAGAGATTTTGCTATGAAAGTCAGTCATCAAGTGGTAGAAGTGCCTTATGAAGTTAAATTCTATAAAGGAAGGGCACTTCAGACTTGTGGTGTAGATCCAATCTCTTTGAAAGATTATCCTGCCAAACATCTTGTCTACTTGGAGAATATGTTAAGGACTTCAGGGTTTGCTACTCAAGAGAAGACATAAGTTGCTGACTTGATTCAAGACTATTGCATAGCCAATATCACAAGATATCATCAAATGAAGAATAGGCTGAAGAAAGTCACAACTCAACATGTCAGACCTAGTGGTATTACTTCTGAATCTGATCGTGTACTGGACAAGGATTTGCTTGAATCACTGGAAGAAGGAGTGTTAGGTCCAAAGTATCGTAGAAGGGGGGGTTGAATACGATACCTACAAATAATTCAATTTCGTTCGCGGATTAATCATTCAGTTCTATAACGAAATCAAACACACCAAATCAAACCAAGAGTCGGGGAATATATCTTTTTATAAATATAAACCTCGAGGGGTGCTACAATTTCTAATCCGCAGATTAGCTTCAATGAGTTCTAGGTTATTCACAATCAATACAATGATAGAAATCTGAGCAATATTAATTTTTTCTGTAATCTCTCTGGCTCAAACTCTCTCTTAGTAATTACTACTGTAAATTAACCTCGACTGAAGAAGACACACTTCCTCTGTAGTAATTGTAGACTTGTGTTTTGAAAACTATCGAACCATAATTGAAGAATCAATCCTGGTCGTCCAATTTTCATCAACCTGTCACACAAAGCAAACTTTTCACCTGCTCCCTAATTTAAAAACCATCGAATGTATAAAGTATTTACCATTCGATAGTTTTTAAATAAAAACTATCGAAAAGCAAACTACTTTAATCTTGTTTTCAAATGGTTTTCTTAAATCATATTCGAAGGTTTTCTAAATAGAAAAACCATCGAATTCTTTTCTTGTCCTTGATCTTTTAGAAAACCCTCTGAGCTTCGGGGTGTTTCAGTTTTAGACTGTATCAATTTCTTCTGAGACGATAAAACAACTTGATCTTTTAAGTGATGTCAACTAGTGCAACTGGTCTGGTTCACAGATGAATAACACTTGATCAATTCTTCTTCTATGTCTTCAATTCAATGATGCTGATAAGTCCTTTGTCGTTCTGGTTGCTTCATTTAAATCAATGGAATCCTGTGGTACTTAACCCTAAATCATTCATATACTTCTGTAGTCTTGAAAATCTTGTTTCTTTGATTGTCACTGAGGCTTGAACATTTTCATAAACTTCTTTCCGTGACCTGTTTACGGACTTCAAGAATACATACCGTATTTTGATTTTTTGAGTTTACCTTTTTCTTATTTGATTCTGGATTCCTGTGCTTCTGTTAATATTATTGTTTGTCTTGTCCTTTGTTGAGTTGTAGTTATCTCTTTTACATCTTATGTTACATTATGCTTTACAAGGAGAGATGATGGATGAAGACAACTGAAGAAGCTCTGTTATGTAAATTTTAAATGTTTAGAGCTTAGGTGAATCAAGATAGGATAAATGTATTCATATGTTCAGTCTAGAGGAACATCTATCTTGTATTTACCTTTAATGTTTGAATCTCGAAAATGTTTAATGAAATCCAGAACTTTGTGTTATTATTTACTTAGCTTTTAAAGTCTTATTTCTACTTGTTTAGTTAGTTGAGTTATCCTCTAGGTATTTGCTTGTTATTCTCTAACAAACAAATAGGGGGAGATTGAAAGACATATGTTTAGGCCTATTTATTAACATCGAGGATTTAACTCAACATTAAACAAGTTTGTAATAAGTAAGTAATAATTCAAATTATCACAGGAATCTCAGAAGATCATATCAGTCAAAATAATGAAGATAAAAGTCATCTACAGACTTGAAGTTATTCTAAATTGAAAGAAATTCATTAATTTGATCAAGCCTCATTGAAGTTTTCAAGAAAGTGGATTTATTAAAGTGACAGAGATTTCAGGAGTGTGACAGCAAGGGTACATGTTACAATGATTAATTAAAGGGATTTAAAGAGAAGAGAATCACAGCTTTAAAGTCAGAGATGAAGAACAACCATTGAAGTTAGTCGTTCATGAACCAGACAGTACATCGAGTGTCAACAACAGTCAGTGGAAGTTCATCATTATTTAAAGTGGTTCTCAGGACAATTTCTTTTTACTAGAAATTAGTTTTTATTCTCCTTTAATTATCTATTTTATTTAATTAATTTAACTAATAAATTAATTCTGAAAGAATTAATTTATTTGATAAATTAATTAAGTAGGTAATTAATTTAGAATTAATTCTAAACTTCTAAATTCAGAAAGACTAAAAGTAAAGCCAGTAAGACTATCCATGATAGTCTTACCGAAAGTCTTACTGACTTTACTTAATAATTCAGAAATTATTTCTAAAATTAAGATAGTCTTTCCGAAAGTCTTTTTAGACTTAAGGATAGTCTTTCTGAAATTAGAAATAGTATTTCTATTATCAAAATAGTTTTTCTGATTAAAAGAAATAGTCTTTCTACTTTAATTAAGATAGTCTTTCTACTTTTAGACCAATGCACGTGCAGTTTAATAGAAATGTCAAGTGGATTAGATATAAAAGAAGAGATCAAGACAGAAGATTAGAAGTGATCAAAACATAACATTCTTCAAGCTTTCTGTCAAGAACATCACATTCTGCCGAGTCATTTTCTTTGAACAAGAATTTATTTCTAGAACTTAGTGTTAAATCCAAACCACTAGAAATCAATTACTTGTATTGCTTTGACTACCTAGCGGATCTTTATCCCTAGAACGAATCTCGAACTATTGTTTATCGTTATATCTTTTTATTACAAAAATAGATAAATTCATGTCGAATTTATTCTAGATTTGTTTTAATTAGTTTGAGATTTAATCTTGTAATCAGTACCAACATTTGTAACATCTTTCAAGTTTAATATAAGTTATATTTAACTTGAATTCTGTTTCATTTAATTCCGTCATAATTTGTTCATCTATTGTTTAATCTTAAAACAGACAAATTAGATAAAACAGTATAGTTTGTATTCAACCCCCCCCCCCCCCTTCTACAAACTTATCGGGACCTAACACAAAGATTTTGTTATCGACCAGCAGAGAGTTTTCTGTCTCTGCCTATTGCATTTGCATTACATACAAGTAGGGCCGTAAATGAGCCGATACACTCGCTAACGGTTCGGTGTTCGATTCGAGAAAAGCTCGGTTCGAGTTCGGTTCGATTTCCAAACGAGTCGATCTTGAGCATAATTTCAAGGATCGATTTATAAACGAGCTGAACTTGATCACGGTAAAGTTCAACTCAATAGCTCGCGAACAAGTTCAATTGATGTGTTCGTGAACATAGCTCGTGAACAAGCTCGTGAACATTTCATGAACAAGCTCGTGAATAAGTTCAATAATTGAGCTCGATATACAAGCTCATTAGTAGTTCATATACAAATTCGATAAATAATCTCATAAATACAATATATGTTTGATTGTTAGAATAAACTCGATATTTTTATTGATTATAATCCATTAATTAGAATATTTTATATCTTATGTTTGACATTTTAATTGTTATCATGTTGTTTCGATTAATAATTTTTTAATAATAATAATTATATCCATATCTATACTTACTTTCTATACTATTATATAATAGCTATTTCATTGAAAGTTTTGGTTTTCAAGTTTTTTGGTTTTTTGGTTTTCGGTCCTTAATTCTAATTAATAAATAATAAAAAATACAAATACTAGTAACTGGTCGATTATTACTAAATAATAACATTACCTATATATAACCAATTAATGTTTTCAGCTAAAACACATTATTATTTTTTCTAACAAAATCCCCTATTTTATCAAAAATATCACGGGCAATTACCTTTTTCAACTTAAACATGTTATTTTTCCTATTTTTTCTTACTAAAATTCCTCATTCACCAAAATCATCACGTGCAAACCCTTACTTATTATTTTAATTTTTTTTTTAATATTTTTAATTATTTTAAAAAGTTTACTTATTTTAACGTGTCTACTTTTTTTTTAATAAATACATTTAATAAAATATTAAAATATAAACAATAATATAACAACTATTAAAAATAATCTGTGCATCGCACATGTTTTAAGCTAGTATTTTTAAAATCGAAACATTAAAAGGTTTGGTTTTTGGTTTGGTTTTCACCCAATTTAATAAATAATAAAATAATACAATTGATGGTAACTCTTATTCATATCTTACCATTTTTTCACGTTATTTTTTAAATAAAACAATTACCTTTTATAAACATACATGACCGCCTTTCTAATTTAAACACCGGTTACCTTCTAATTAAAACAAATTACCTTTTATAACACACACAAATAAAAAAATATTCAAGCTCATGAATTGTTCATAAGTGAGTTCGTGAGCATAAACTCGCGAACAATATTTAAAATTTATTCGCGAGCACAATTTCATGAACAATCTCATGAACAAGGTTAATGAGTTGTTAGTGAGCAAAAACTCGTGATCAAGCTCATGAGACATGTTCATGAGTATGAGTTGTTCGTGAACAACATTTTTACTTAATGAACTAAACTCAAACATAATTTTTAGCTCGATCCAAGCTCGAGTTCGAGTTCGAATTCAATAAATTTTAACAAACGATACATGATTATTTTAAAATTCAACTCGAGTAGGCTAGTTTACGCCCTACATACAAGTTATAATGTTGGCTTGGGAGGAAAAAAAGTCTGAGCTCCTCAATAAGCTGTATTGATCCATGTCTTTTAGGCTTATTTTATTTTCTTATTTTCTTACTCAACTCTGTTTTTCCTCGTGTCTTCTCACTCTCCGCATCGTGGGTCCCTCACACCCATCCACCTATGATTACGTATACATGTGACTGAATGTAATCGTTAATGGCGGCCCCTATTATTGTTTTGAAATACAAAAACATAAAATAAAAATACCCACAATAACAACATACACTTTCGTTCTTTAAAAATATCTCAACTTCATATGTCTGACTGGTGTTTCATCACTTCAGGGTTGAATACACACAGCTGTTATGAATTTGAGATTATGCTTTTGAGCTTATAAGTTATAAAGCTTTTGGGGTTTCGCCAATCTCAACATTCAGGTAAAAATTTGGTTGTTTGAGCAAAATAGTTATGATCCTGTGAATCTCAAGATTTTGTGATTTTTTTACTTCACTCATGCAAAAGAAAGTTAATATAGTGGTGTTTTTATTACCTTGAGAGTGTTATAGATTTTTATAGTTTGGAGGAAGTGATCTTTGATTGTTTAGGCTGAGTTTTTTGTCCTAATTGCTCCATGACAATGGAGAAACAAGTTAGTTTTAGGATTGATAAAATGGAAAAACAACAGAGTTTTGGAGGACTGATGGAGAAACACTCTAGCTTTAGGGGGGAGAAGCAGAAGAGTTTCGGTAGTAGGGATATGGAGAAGCAGAAGAGCTTCCGCGGAATAATGGACAAACAGAAGAGTTTTAGATTAGCCATGGAGAGGCAACTTAGTTTTGGTGGTGAGAGCAAGAGAAGCAAAGAATCACCTGGGAAGAGAGGAGATTCTCCGCTTCATCTTGCTGCTCGGGCTGGGAATTTGTTAAAGGCGATTGATATCCTTCACAGGTTTGATGCTAATGCTATAACGGATTTGCTATCCAAGAAAAATCAAGAGGGTGAGACTGCTTTGTATGTTGCTACGGAAAATGGGCATGCTCTTGTTGTTGCGGAATTCTTGAAACATCTGGATCTTCAAACTGCCTCTATTGCAGCCAATAACGGATATGATCCTTTTCATGTTGCTGCAAAGCAGGGCCAACTTGGTAAAAATGGCAATATTTTGTGCACTTTGATTATATATTTTTATGTATTTTGTGATAAAACTGTCTGAATTGTTCTTGCTCCTTTTCTAATTTGACTTTGCATTTAGATGTTGATAAAGTTCTCTGAGTGTTTTTTCCTAAGAAACATGTTGACTCTGGTGTGTAAAACTTTTATAGGTTTGCTGTTTTATATCTGATGATGGCATGTCAAGTTTCTGTTTTTGAGTACAAGTATACTTTTTCTTTAAAATGATCCATGGAGTGGCAATTCTGAGTTGTTTAAGCCTCCAAGTGACATTTATAACATTTTTTGATAAAAAAATTCTTTAATCTTGGACATCATGTCAATTCAAAGATATTGGTCGTCCATTGTTTGTAGGCCAAACAAGGGTAGATCAGGGACTCTTGTGACCCCAAGGGTAAGCCTGGTCGTTAAGATATTTTTAGGTGAACTGCTCGAGTGTATGATGAACTACAATAATAAAAAAGAATAAATTAAACATCTTAAGCATTGAAATGATAGAGTTAGGGTGATTTAATCACAAAAGAATCACTACCTTAAGGATTTCTCAACCACGGAGCAGTAGAGATAAAATATAATGGATCACAATCCATAAAGGAACCTAAATGCTCCAAGTCACTATTCAACAATTTCCTCGAATAATAATAGAATACATCTCCTACATTAAAAGGTAATGATAGAAATAAGAACACTATTCCTAATCAATAACTGCTACGTATTTTCAGTTCACTATCATAATTATGCCAAAGAAGTGACTCAAATTCTGACTAGTACCATAACCTAGAATATTGCTAGTAATTTACTTATAGAACATGAGTAAACCATTTAATGATTTCCAACCATCTATTTCTCAAAATTGTAACAAAAAGCAAGTACATATTAATCTTTTGGTTCTTTGTTCCGCGCCTAATAAGGGTCATTAAAAGGCCTTTGGTGATCCTGGGGTAAGCCTGGTTCTTTATTTCAATTATATAGTGTGATGTGATCATGCTGTTTGTCATCCTGATAACCTTTTATGACATGATTTTGCAGAGGTCCTAAAAGAACTACTGCATTCATTTCCCAACCTGGTTATGACTACAGATGCATCCAATTCAACTGCTTTGCACACTGCTGCAGCTCAGGGACACATTGATGTAGTCAATCTGCTTCTGGATGCTGACTCAAATCTTGCAAAGATAGCTCGAAACAATGGCAAGACAGTGCTCCACACAGCAGCAAGGATGGGCCACTTGGAAGTTGCAAAATCTCTTTTGAGCAAAGATCCAAGCATTGGGTTTAGGACTGATCTTAAAGGGCAAACTGCAGTACACATGGCAGTGAAGGGAAAAAATGTTGAGATTGTGCAGGAACTAATCAAACCTGATCCCTCAGTACTGAGTTTGGAAGACAGCAAGGGGAACACGGCATTACATATTGCAACAAGAAAGGGTTGTTCTCAGGTTATATCTACATTTTTCTCATCTTTCATATATATAAATATATATATATATATATATATATATATATATATATATTATATATTCACATCATGCGTTATTTATCCTTTAGATGTCTATTTTTCGTCTCGTCCTTACCTTCTGACAAAGTATTTTAAATTTAAATATGTCTCACATTGCCAAAATGTAGCACTCGGAGTCACTTCAGCGTCAAACTACTAGTCTATCAGACTATCACATGCAGTAATATCAATGTACCCATTTCTCCTAGCTATTATCGAAAACATTTGTGGCTGTGCATCTGCACCATATCTATGGTTTTTAAGTTCTCTAATTTACAGAGAGTTACTTCTGTTTCCCTCAGAGACATGATTAGCAAAGTTTAGAGTCTGTGTGGTAACTACATGCCTTAAGGTACTCGATTTTTTAATTCCAAGACTAACATCCAATCTTTTTACAATTTTTATATGGGGACTTACAACCCTGGTCGTTTAATCACGAAAATGGATTGTTAAAGCAAGTACCACTGTATTAGTAAAACTCAGTCGAATGAAGTTTCTGTCGTAGGTAGGAGGTAGCTTGACAATGTAGTCTTAGTTTGGCCCATGTTGAAACTTGAGGAGGCTGTTATCATTTAGCATTAATGTTAAATGTTGTCCTTTATGCTTTTGATACAGATTGTGTCTTGCTTAGTATCTGTTGAGGGCATTAATGTCAATGCAGTCAACAAGTTGGGAGAAACCCCTCTTGATATTGCAGTGAAGTTTGGAACACCAGAACTTATTGCCATGTTGAAGGAAGCAGGTGCCAATAATGGAACACCTCCGACTGCAGCAAAACAGCTCAAGCAGACTGTCAGTGACATAAAGCATGATGTAGAGTCGCAAATCCGACAGACACGTCAAACTGGCTTCAGAGTAAAGAAAATTGCGAAGAGGATAAAGAAGCTCCACATCAGTGGTCTCAACAATGCTATAAATTCAGCAACTGTTGTTGCTGTCCTTATTGCTACAGTGGCTTTTGCAGCCATCTTTACTGTCCCTGGTCAATATGTTGAGGATAAAAACCGAAGAAGTTCACTAGGGGAAGCTCATATAGCCAAGTATCCTGCTTTCATAATATTCTTTTTGTTCGACAGTTTGGCATTATTTATCTCTTTGGCCGTTGTTGTAGTGCAGACGTCTGTGGTTGTGATAGAAGAAAAATCAAAGCAGCAACTCATGTTTGTCATAAACAAGCTAATGTGGTTGGCTTGCCTTTCCATTTCAATTGCTTTTATTTCTCTCACATATGTAGTTGTGGGTAAACATGAAAGGTGGCTTGCAGTGTATGCAACTGTGATTGGTAGTGTAATTATGCTCACTACTATTGGCTCAATGTGTTATTGCGTTATTCGGCATAGGTTGGAGGAGTCAAAGATGAGGAGCATAAGAAGATCTGAGACCCCTCGTTCTGTTTCTATGTCATCAGATCCAGAGATGTATAATAAGAGGATGTATGCGGTCTAAGAGTTTTTGACATTTTGACATGAGAAGATTACAAAAGAAAATGAACTTTAAATAGTCCCTGGTACCAATATATGTACAGCAGGTATCCTTCAATAATAGTTGAAATGTTTTCAGAGGTGGACTGAGTTGCATGTAGAGGCCTATTCAGAAAGCATACCGAGAGATGTAGGTTCTTTTTGCCTTGCTGAGTATTTACGTTTTTAGTGTTGCCAGGAGGTGAGTTTTTGGATAGAATCAAGTCAACCGATTATAACATGGTACGGGTTATGTTGGGATTCAACAGCTGCAAGAAGGCAGCAACAACAGATGTATGATATAGTTGCATTGCAAAAGGTTTGACCCAATCTGACTGCAAGTGAACTTTGTTACAAATAAATGTTTATATGTATATACAAGTTGCGACGACATCCTGCTATTTATGTGGTCTTTCTGTTACTATTTTTGTGGGTATCAATACCATGTTGTACAACCACGGACTTTGAAATGAGACTAAAATGCAATAGTGTTAAATATGTGCGCTCAGATTATTATTTGGTTGGGGTGGGAGGTGTTTAGCGGTGCATACTGTATCCTTTTTTAACAGCATTACCACTTGCATCTTTAAGACTATTCAATCGATCTTTCTGCCACATTTTGCTTGAACTGTAGACTGACCAGGAAGAAAGTGTGATTGGGCTATGAACAGAAGTAAAAGTTTTGCATGATAGTCGTGATATTGTTACACATTGGTGTCAACATCTAGTGGGAAAATGGTGCAGTCCTTGAGTTACTTTATGTGCGGGAAATTTAGGTTCTAATACTTGTTGTTCAGAAGTTTTCTTTCATCTTCCTGATTCTGTTACAGAATCTGCAGATTTTTCTGGTTCATTCTAAGCTACATAAAGGTTCTTATTGTCTATCTAGTTTTACATTTAAACAGAACCTTCAACCTTCCCATGGAACTACCATTTGTTTACCCTGAAATGCTATCCTCCAAAGATACTATATTGTTACAAAATAACGTGGCACAATAGATGATTTAGATGCGTGCACCTGTTGTGTTTTCAGCTAAAAGAATGTTGAAGTATTTACAGTGTAGAAGGTGACCATGTTATCTCAAGAGGAAAACCACAGAAGCATACTAACAAACGATTCATTCCACTTGTCTACGATTTTGTATCTTTTTCAGAAGCGTGCAAACTCTTACTGTCATCATTATCAGATTGTTTGCTTCCATGCTTAGAACCACTACCCTCCGAGTGCTTTTTATTATTTCCTCGGTTCCTCTTAGAACCACTACCCTCCAAGTGCTTTTTGGAAAAACTGCCCTCTGAATGCTTTCCGGAACTACTGCTCTTTGAAGAATCAGTCTGCGTTGATCTGCGCGAGTAGCAATGACGTACATGAACTGTATGACATCTTTTCTCTGATGACCAATTACCTCTTAGAACCACCTTGAGTACGACTTCCTTGTCGTGGCTGTCTTCAGACCACCAGGTTTGTGTAAAACCATCAAGAAGTTCTGTGATATGCAAATCCTCATGACGAATTAAAACATCTGCAACTTGGTCAGGTCCAATTACCCCAGATGCTGGAATGACCTATACAATGACAAAGTGTATACATTTATAAAACTGATTATTGATTTTGGTTGCGAGTATTGAGCATAAAGACCCAAGTCAGAATATGAAATCCCTTCAACATTCAGCTTTAATACACTACCTCAAGCCAACGAGGGAAACCAAAGGCACCTCTTGGACTGTATACCAAATCTTGCTTTTCCTCCTCGATAATAGCCTGCCCTTCACATATAATCTGAAAAATGGCCCTGTCTATTGCACTCTTGTTTATGATTTTAAAGCTGCTGGTTTCTTGGTTTTGTAGGACTATGCGGTTGGTATTGACATCTGTTTTGGGAACAAAATGTAGCTCATTGTGCACACTATTTTTTGCTTGCTGAGAGTTGATGATTTTCCCCAGTTGTTGCCTCCGGATTGATCTATCAACATTAGCTATTTCGACATTTAATTTGCATCGGACAGGTTTGTGATCGCTTTCTAACACTTCCATACAAGAATCATACCTGCCAAAATGAAGCAAGTGATGAATAAATTTAGAAAAAGAAAGCGTGTAAGCAAGAAGAGATGAGCAACAAAAACTCACTGTAATATTGAACCTACTACAGGGCACTCTAAATTGCACTCTAGTGCTGAAGATGACCGGTTGTCTCGGTATAATATCCTATCACACCAGGCAGGAATGCGCTTTTTCTCTCCAGAATCATATCCTGGACAAAGTAAATATTTATCAAGTAAATTACCAAAATAAATGGAATTAAATTATCAAGTAAGATACCTCCTAATCCAGGTTTCCCCCTGTCAAACTTGTAAGTGGGAGTGAATGTTATGATGGCTTCTCTCATTCCTTGAAAAACTTTACTAGCTTTCATTTCCGCTCTCAGTTGATCTCTTTCACGTAGCCAGTCAAAACTTCTCTGGGACACCAGATCTCTTGCGTCATCATACGATATTCCAAATAGTCGATAATTTAAATCCCCACAAAATATGACCAAATCAGCTTCAGCTAAATCCGGTTTCCCTTTACCAGGATGGGGCTCTACCGGCTGTCAAACAAAATTATTCTCTAGTTCAATTTGATGATTTTACAATTGGAGAAGAAATATATACTATATATCAGCTCCAGATGTGCATACATTTACCCCACGAGGACCTTGAGCCGCTGATGAAACACCAGCTGCAACACAGATGATCCATGGCAAGCCACAAGAATAAAGAATCCAAATTAAATAAGTGGACAAGACGAGAGAACAAATTAAGAACAGGTATCGCAGCATACCAGAAGCATTGTTCAGGAGATTAGACGACCGGCTAAAGGCCATTGTTTTATATATATGACTAAAATCAGCATTGCGACGATTGACAGCTTCCAGATGTGCAGCGAAGTGGCAGTTCACAAAACACATTATTCGATCATACACTCTTAACCTCAAACCAACACCACCCTGCTTAGAAAAATGGGGAAATGTTAATCAAAAATATTATTATACATCTACAACCATGACATGTGAAGTATGTAAAGAAATATATGAATACCTTATTACCGAATGTTCGACCCAGTCCACATGCAACAGCGCCAGCATCAAGGTCTCCCACGAATGTTCTAACAGTAGTCCTTACCCTGGATTTTGGATATTTACAACAGAACAGAATAAAGTTTAAATAACGCGCACTTCTTAGAACATTAATCACCATAAATACCTTTCAGAAGGCCAGAAATGCGAGGCTTGTTTCACGTAAGAAGAGCTTAACAACTTTCCGGGGCCATGTACTTACCAGATAGCAATGAGCAAGCCGGCTAGCTGCCTCGAACCTACACGTTCAAAAGTTGAGCCTTCATCCACTACCTTCCCAATTGCATCTTGCCACAAGTGTCCAATAGCACTCCCTTCAAGTCCTACCTACAATTTAGACGCTAGATAATCAACACAATTGTAAAATCTGCAGAAAACAGAGTAAATAGACAACCAGAGTAGGAGATAATTTTTTTAAAAATTTTCCACTACAATCTACAAGCATATGCTACATTAAAATTTTGGTTGCAAATTAAAGTTTGAAAAACATAAATTCAGTGAGATTTTAATAAAAAGATAAAAACAAACAAATAATCAATACGCAGTTGGCCTTAATTGTTCTAATTTAAACAAGTAAAGAGTTTAAATCTGAAAATTCTTGACAGAAGGGTATGAAATGTAAATATCAGTCAAATCAATTTAAATGTGAAAATTGTCAATAAAGTTACAGTGCAATTTGTAACAAATCTTAGTAGGTCAGATCAAGATTAGAGTAATGTTGCTCCAAATAATTTCCTGTAGTTAATCTAGTACAATATGCATTAGGCCTTATTGGTTCTAATTAACACTAATGTAAAACACAGATTTCTTCTAATAGAATTTCAGCATATGATAAGAGAGCTTGAGGAATCTCACAGTTTCTTTTGCAGCAGACATGGCTAAAAAACCTGCACCCATCTCCACTTCTTGCAGACCAACAACCAAAATGCCGACATCTGAGACTGCAGAACCTAACCAAGTCACAAGTGAATCATGTGGAGGTTTCTCTTGACCAACATTCCATGTCCCAACTAAAATTTTAAGATTTTCTCGTCTTTTATAGATTTGTTCTCTCTTGGATAATTCTGGTCTTATTATCTGATCAAGCGGCCCTGGAGATACAATGCTCCATCCACGTATACCACCATGGGTAGCCAAACTATAAACATGACCATTTCCAACTACCAATTTTATAACAGGGCCATTGTGGGCAACCCAACCTGAAACCAAAACTCCGTCAAGATCCAGCACTTGAACGATGCCACTCACATATCCGACCCAAATGCGTGATCCATAGGTACAAAAGCATAGCACTGCACAAGGATGATGATTAAACTCCTGTATACGATTGCCATTTCCATCCCACTGAACAATTAAGCCATTTGTACATCCACTTAAGATCAGTCCATTTGAGGCAATCACTACAGCTTCTGTTTTCAGCTTCATTTCTTCGTTCCCACTCTTTGATGCAGCCCTACGAACAGCACCTGCAGCTCCCAAAATAGCATGGCGTGACCTTTTCAAAAATCCTTGGGGTTTTTCCTTTTTAGTTTTAGTAACTAATTTTGCATTCGTCTCATCTTCAACACCTTGATCTTGCACTGATGGCATATCAGCTCTATTCTCAATATGACCATCTACATTACACACTTTTAAAAGTTCCCTTGTGCGAGCATCCCTGCAGTTCACCGACTATCAGGATAATTAGGTCTGATTTGAAGTTTCTTTCAAAATTATCAAGTAACTAGGCATATAGTTTATTATTTTTTTTTGTTTTTAAACATTTAATTAATTGCAAAATTAAGTACTAGAAAAAACTAATCACCATTTACTATTAAAATGACGGATGTTTGTAGATTCCATAAAACCGCTATATTAATTTCAGGGAGCATGAAGTGAATCTGTACCAGAGTGAGATAGAAGAAGTCCCAAATGCCCACACTTTAGCTAGAATCTTATCGCACAACAAAACCTTGACATCTTGAGAAGATATATTACAGACACCATTGGCAGTAACTTGACTCCTGAGATTAGCATATGATTTTTCCACTAGTAAAGATGCCATGTGTTTTTCCTCTATTTTTAAAGAAAGAGATTTAACAATAGCTTCCCAAGGCCAGACATGTATAACACCACCTTCAGAACCTGACCATAAGTCGCCTGAATTCCAATGGTAGGAGCTTAAGATCCAACATCATAAATACGAGATACATATAGGGAAAGAAAAACAACACAAATATTATCTTAATTATTTGTAAATTAAATTTCATTAACACTAAAAATAACATAAAAAAAAACAGCAGCTGCAGTAGACAGAACGATTATTCAGGACATGTTCTTCCACCACATACACATACGTGCTTACAAGTTTCTGCTACCAATAAGAAAAACCAGAAAGATCCTAGATTGTTCTGGTACAACAATAACAGATAGAAGATGAATTGATAACGCTACAATGTACGTCTAAATATCAAACTTAAAAGAATATTTATCTTCCCCCTGTTGGTTTTCCTTGAATTTAAACAATGATTATACCCTCAGATCAGATACCATGATGTTTTTAAGCACTACATCTGCTAAAACTCACAACTACATCAGTTCTCGTCTTTGATCTCTCATATTACATCAACACCAAGCCAGAAAACTACGATTACAAACAATCTAAACTCTATCGCATACATTCCTACTTGCAAAAAGACAAACTTACCATATGAAGAAATTACCAAAGAAAGAACAGAACCACGATGAGCCTGCCACGACAAACATTCATTAAACGGATCATCATTTAACTCCTCATCCATGTTCCATGACCTGATTTTACCATCCTTGTGTCCACTCCAAACCAACTTACTTCCGCAATCAATTGCCAAGCACATTGTTGGTGCAGTTTTCACCGACTCATAAAAAGGCGCTGCCTCTTCATCACCACGTCTTGCTCTACCTCCTATCCCAATCCCTGGCTCATAAGCATCGGATAATTTCCAGACCCTCACTCCACACTCCTCTCCGGCCCATAACTGCGTGTCAGTACTCTCAATCGTTCTCAAAAACTTTCCAACCTGAGTTTCGCGAAGCGGATGCGGGCGAAGCTCCAGGAATGGGGGCCTGTTGGGATGCACTGCAGCGCGGCGTGGCGCTTTGAAAATATCCGGTGCATTTTCGTCATTTCCGATAAATTCGGGAAGCGATTGGCCGTCTGACGACGTGGTGCACTCGTAACCAGTGTTGGTGCAGCTACAGACGACCGGTGTTCCATCGCTGGATTCGGAGTTGCAGTCGTCATTGTTGTAGTTAGAGACACCACCGCGCTCGTCTAGGCTGTATTTGTTTTGTAACTGTGGACGGTGGCGTTTTATGTTTGTGCCTGTGTTAGTACGGAGCTGGTGTGAGTTTGATTGTTGATAGTTGTTATGCGTTGCTGCATTTGGATCGGTTCCGTTGATCACAATGTGTTTTGTACAGTTTTTGTTAGGCGGTTGTGCTTTTAAGGCAGTCGAGTTAGTTTGATCAGGTGGCGTTTGTGCGTGGCCTGTTGGTGGCGCATTGTCTAACACACACACTGAATCATCATCCTCGGGTAGTTGTTCGGTTTTTTTGCGAGGTTGTGCAGTTTTGTTTTGATTGTCCGGTGTTTTGTTTGTTTTTTTGTGGTTAGTAGCATTGTTTTTCGTCGTTGTGCTGCCTGTTGGTGGTGCATTGTCTAACACACACGTTGGATTATCATCATCTTCTGATGATTCTCCTGTTTGTGGCGCATTGTCTAGAACACACGATGGATTCTCATAATTATCTCTCGATGGTTCTGTTGTTTTGCTTTTATTTTGTGAAGCACGGGAAGCTCGTGGTTTATTGTCATCCGTTATTGTTTTGTTTTGAGACCGTGAAGCAGATTGAGCTGGTGGATTATTGTCACCCTTTTTCATGTTCTTGTCAGGAAGAGCGCTGGCCTGGTCAGCCTTTTGTCCTTCTGTATTGCTTTTGGACAATGGTGCATTGTCTAATGAAAAAGATGCTTGTATTGTCTTATTGCCCGAATAAATTTCATCATTTACAGATTCAACTGTATCATTCTCAGACGAGACCGTTGGCTTGTTGTCATAGTCATTGGACCTCTCTCCAGTTACATTTGGTGGAGGTGCATTGTTAAGCGAACACACCGGACCATCAACATTAGAAGATGTTGGTGCATTATTGTGGTTGTCCGTAGATGATTCTCCCTCATCTTTTTTGTGAGATGGCGGGGCATTATCATCGTCATCCCGAGATTGCTCTCCCATTGTAATGTTTGCAGAGAGCTAAAGTGGCAGAGTGTGATATGAGGTAGAAAGAGAAAATGAATGTTTGTTTCTTGGTATTGCAGAGAGAGGGGGAGGAAAGGTTCAAAATTAGTGTTGATCTGTGGACAGGCTTACTCACAATGTATGGACAAGAATGTGTTTCTCCATTTTGCAATGCACATTAGAATGAGGTCCACCTCCACCATTTGGAATTTCTTGAAATAAATTTGACCAGATGAAATGTAAGAATTTACTATTTAGTCAACACAATAGGCGCATTTAGTTGGTTTAATTATTATTATGTCCAGCATCAATTATAGGCGCATTTGATTCAAGATACGTAAACTACTTGAGAAGTCATTCGTTCTAGGACGGAAAAACAGGCCCTTCAACTTAAGTTGGTACGGACAAAGAGCAATAAATAGTTCAATAAAAATCACACCAGATCTAATTTTGAGAATCACTTGGTGGGTGTTGGACAACTTTAATTTGACTAAAATTAGCATGTCTTAATTTTTTGGGCCGATGGATTACGCATTAATGACACTCCAAAGGGGTTTCATATTTGGATGCAAAGGATTATAAGATACTCTAGACATGATACAATGAGATCTACAAATCAAACGATTCATTAAAAAAAATACATATAACTGTATTTGTAATTTAAAATTTTGAATATAGAAATGGTCACCAGAGATTTGTAAGGAAAAAAATTACAGCTATATAATTCTTTATTCTCCTAAAAACATAAGAACCGAGGAATCAAATCAAACACACCCCGGAATGTTGAGGAATCAAACGATGCTCACGTATAATTATGAAGAACGAGTTATAATGTTTGGCTGACTTCTACAAGATTCCAGTATTCAAGAAAGCCCATTTAATAATCCAGAAGAAAAAAACGGATGATCTAATTATGCCATGAAGATACATGAAACTGGTGCTCATTTCGCCTCGTTACAGGGCCTTACATTTTAGCTGCTGGCCTTCAGCTATCAACTTAGGAGTCATCATCAGATGTCCACTACAAAAATTTACCAGGCATAACAATTATTTGCAATGTTTGATCATCGCTTCACCCATTGGAAGCTCTTTCTAGCTTTCGCTTTGCCAGGTTTCTTCCGTTCCACAACTCTGGAGTCCCTTGTCAAGAACCCAGCTGCCGATGCATACAATGAATTAGTAAGGCGATCAACAAGTTGAACAAAACCAAGCTTGAGAGCAAACACAAATTTCTAATTTAACAAGCTTAAAAAATGGATACAAAGCATGCTGCATGCTGAATGCTGATATGCACCATAATATATTCAGGGGTTGGAGTGACATAAAACCAACGATAACTATCACAAGTACATACAAGGAAACAACTTAATATTCTTAAAGAATGAATGAGTATATAACAAAATATCATATTACTAATACATAAACTAGATGGAAGCATAATATCAAGTCAGTAGAAAAAGTTAGAGAGGAGTAAATTCTTATCTTTTTCTGCCACTCCGCTCCTTCCATAAGTGGGAAGTTTGGAAATAAATGAGAACTAGCTTATAACTTTCTTATATTCCTACAAGGGAGCGTAGCCATCTTCTTCATAGATCATTATCACTTTCACAACTCCTTCTATTACCTCCTAAGAAAATTGAGAATAGACAGAAGAAAATTTCTTAAGCTTAATTTCTCCTCCCCTCCCAACTTCTGTCTTCTGCTTTGAAAACTAAGAAACTCTGTTATTGGCTGTAAAAGTTTCTGTTTCATAGTAAAAGCATCTTCTGTGTGTATACCAGGGACAAGCAAAGGCAGTCCATCTCTGCCATCTAACTGACCCTACAAACGAATGAACAGTTGCACTCTCTGCTTCAGAGAAGATACTATTCAAGTGTTCTCTAAAGAAGTTCGTTGACATCAGCTACTAGTTCCAAATGCTTAGGGATTTATTTGTTGCTTTCATGCAGATTTGTAACACAAAAATAGATTAATATATTTCATCCAGTATAAATGAAAATCCAAGGGTTTTTTTGAGTTACAGACGACAAAAGGATAATGACCATCTGAAAGTGAACCCAAGGTTAATATGTTGCCACTTGGTCCTACCAACTTCAGAGAAGATATATTGATACGGTGCTCGCTACGGCTTCCTTATGGAGCCCACCGTTTTTACATTTAAAGTTTCAATTGCATATTCATATAAGTTCAAGTCATTTACATTAATCTCCTTATTTCTTCTTTCACTCGGGAATTTAATTCAACAAAAGAGTACCTTTAGCTATTCACTCTAATATGTTACTATAATACTACTCTCAAATTTGTGATAGGCATATCAATGAATTATGTGAACCACAGTGCATTACTGAAATGTTTATAGTGAATATTATATATTGCATCATATCTGTGTCCAAAAATAATACTATATCTAAGAATCGACAATCAGATTATATATTTAATCAGAATATCAGATAATGTGTAATGGGATAGCTACATATATTGTCTCTATACAGGTAGACAGCAGCTAATTATGTCAAGACCAACATACAACAATATAAATTAATTAGGTTATTTGTATATTTACTATTCATATGTAAAGAATCAGATGATACCAATCACACAATTATATATAATTATTATACATAATAATAAGTCAGTCCCAAGTTAAATATATTAAAGAGAAAATGGAACCTGAGATACATCTCTCGTAACTTTCCTGAGATGTGAATAAACGTATTGTGTTTTCTGATAATCATGTTACGAGGGAGGTTCGGAATCAAGCCCTAACCTTAGTCCAAGGATTACATAAAATCTGGACAAATTATGTTTCTGAAAGTATATGCCTTCCCATTAGGGCTCCAGAAAATTTATAGAAAAAAAAAGGGTGTAGGAGGGATATTGAACCCACGCCTTAACCAATGCAAAAAACTAAAAGGACAAACTTGTACCAATTAGACTAAGCACAGATTATGTTTATATGATAGCTGTAACTATCATACTCCAGATTCCAGGGTAATCATAGAGTAACCCTGGTTACATCATGCCCCCACCCCTGCCCACATATGTAATTATGTGTAGACCATTTGTGGCGTTTAGCCATGTGTACAACTCCCAACAGACATATAATTAAAGAATGTTCTCTTCTCCAGTTATCCATCCAAATTCCAAAGTACCGACATAATCAGGACATCAAACTATTTGACAAACTGAAGATAATGAAGTTGGAAGATTACACCTCATAAGAATACAGGAATCTAAGTACACTTAGTAGAACTCCCAAGTATCTGTGCTAGAGATTAGAGCTAGCAACCTAGCATTCAATCCTTTTCCGGCTTTGCCATACATCCTCAAGATTCAACGCTCACCAATTTGTAGCATTTGTTCTAGTAAGAGCTAAAAGCTACGTGGCAGAAAAAGCTTCAGGAACTTCAGCCTCGTAAGCAGTACCTAGGAAGCTTTGGTATACAAGTCCTAGGTGGACGCTTTAGACAGAGTAAATTTAAATTTATCGAACTATATCGATAACGAATGTAAAATTAGATATCGTACATCATCAAATACTTAAATTGGTAATTTTCTTGAAAAAAAGTTGCTACTAGCATGGTTGTTACGTCGGTAAGTCGAGTCGAGTCGACCGGGGTGCTCGGCAAGTCGAGTCGTGACTAGTCGAGACTAGTCAACATGATATAAAATTAAAATATATATATATATATATATTACATACTTAATTACTTATATATATATATATATATATGATATATGTGTGTTCTAACTTCTACTTCTAAGTTGTAACAAAAAAAATTCTCTTTTCTCCAACTCAACAAGCACACTGCACAGCAGTGGCTGCAAGACTGCACTGCAGTGCCAGTGGCCGCACTACTGCACTAGTCAGTAGTCGCTGCAACTGCACTGCACTACTACAGTGGCTACACTAAATTGAAATTGCAGCCACTGGAGGTGTTTGGATACGACTGGAGGCGACTGGAGGCGACTGGAGTCGCGATTGGAGTATTTAGGTTACATATATTGTTTAAGGGGCTTGTTTTTGTTAATGGGCTTTTCTGTTTTTTTTATTTTTTACACCAGTCGCACGACTAGTCGACCCAGTCGACCCGACTAGTCGACCGAGTCGAAGCAAGTCGCCCGAAATATGTACAAACAGCAAGTCGAGGTACCAAGTCGACCTCTACATACCAACTGGTAGACTAGTTGACGACTAGTCGCGACTAGTCGAGCGAAGTGACAACAATGGCTATTAGTAACATCTATTTCTGAAGCTCAAAGGTATTTATACAAATTACGGGGACACTATTTAGGCAAAGTTTAATAAGCACAGGAACCTTAATAATTAATTGGGTGTTCCTAGCATAGACCTTATTTTAAAGCATGATCTGCGATCCCTGCACATGCTATCGTCCTCTTGAATCTCAAAATATATTGGGATATTATATTCATACTAACATCAGCACGGAAAATAAAATGTCCGACCTGCAAAAGATATACATTTTGATATAAAAAGGAAGAGCTAGAAAGGTATAATGCATTTGTACCTTCCTTGAGAGGAGGACGTAGATCAGGCTCCCAATTTTGTAACGCCCTGCTGATACCCAAGCGAATTGCACCCACCTGACCTGTTTAATGAAATTTTTCCATTTGAGCTTAACATAAAACTGAATGACGCATAAGGATAATAATATAGTGAATCGAGACTTCCATACGAAAAAAATAAACTGACCATATTGCTTATTACACAAAATCTCTGTTAACTTGCCCCAGCCCATTCACAGGCCTAACCGACACCTAATTCTACACATCCAATCATCTAAATGCATCCACGTCCAAAGAACAGAATACTTACAGAGAGGCATATACTTCACGAATAATATGTTCTAATTTGACAGAAGCTCACAAAATGTTTAGATATGTATTTTGGCATTAGGTGAAGATCAGTGGTGAATACTTGAGATATGTTTAGCTGGTGCATATGCTTCCTAGCTTTATTACATTTAATCACGTAATTGAGACCCTCAGTACTGAGATTTCAATTAATTTCACTCATCAAGTCCAGTTAACGACATTTCTTACTTCTTTACTATCATTATTTATAGTAACTTTAGTGGCAGAATGAGGGAACAGCAACTACCCCATATGTTAACTGTTTTTTGTAAGAGTTTGACTTGAGACTCAAGGGCTAGGTCATGTGTCTGGGTTGTGCAGATGTTTCCTTATTTTCATATTGTTCCAAGCACCCTCTGTAAATTATACTCTCAAAATAATTTTCCGAGATTAATTTCTCTTACACGCACAATTGTCTAAATTATGGGAATATAAGTCATTTTGCTTAGTCCCGAGTCACAAACAGGTTTGCATTTTTAATGACTGATTTAATGAAGATAAGAAATCTTTATCAATTTTCAAATGCTTTAGAAAAACATTAATACTTAAGGTATTTGATGAGCAAATATATGATATTATACTTAATAACTTACACAGTCACGTCAAATTATTTTTATGTGCAAATGTGAGCAAGTGTTTAGGAACATAAAAACTCAAAAAGGGTTAATATGGACTCTAATGGACCACTTATAGATTGGTACAAAAAGAATCAGAAACCCTTGATACTTTAACATATTAATTTACGGAAAGGAAAATATATAACAGACAGCCCACCAGAAGCACGAACAAGTAAAGCTACCACAAAAGAGAATAAAAATGGCAAACTAAAAACGCATACACCCACAAGACCAGTAGAGAGGACAGAACTGGAACGAAAAAGGGTTGACATGGATTTGAAGTTCTTAACTGAACATCAAAGTATAAAACTATGGGGGGGAAAATAGAACTAACAAGCCTAACTTACGTAGAGTAACCTAAAATTATGCATTTCATTAGTATAACTAACCTGAGATACCACCTCCCTTCACAGTACAGTTGACATCCCAAAGACCCAAAGTCTTTGTCTCAGTGAAAGGACGAAGAAGAGCAGCACGCTGATCAAGCATAGGGAAGTAGACATCAAATTGTTTGTCATTAACTACAAATTTACCCTCTCCAGGTTGAATCCAGACACGAGCTATGCTACACTTCCTCTTTCCTGTTCCATAAGCCCTTCCCTTGCTATCTACTTGCCTCACCCGTGCATTTGCAACTTCTTCCTGCTTCTGGCGCTCTATATCTGCCCTTGAAGTTTTCCTAGTATTCTTTTCATAACGAATATCCTCTATCTCACTTAGAGGAGGCAGTCCTTGAATTCCTTCCAGATCCTTCAGTGCAATCAAACTCTCCAACATTTCTTCTGTGATTCCAGACGTAGCAACTAGGTCACCAAAAGCACGATCTGGACCTGCAACAACCATATAAATCAACAATAATCTTTGCCTATTTCAAATTTTAGTTGATCACTAACACAACAAAACATCACATGCTTGTTTATATTTTTCCAGTAGCCTTCCAACTGCTCTGTTCATATGCTACCACCCACTTTTTTTTAATAGAAGTTTCTAAACAAACAGTAAACGTATAGAACTGGAAGCAGTTAATAGTTAATACCGGTGATACTATATCACTATTATCAGATCAATGTTAGCTCTACTTTCATAAAGCTATGGCATCTATAGCTTCACTTTTGATATGCGGCCAATTTAATAAACTTTCCTGCAAGTCCATGTTGCTATTTATAAAGTAGCTCATTTCTAAAGTCCCATTTACACCACCAAATAAATGATTAGCTCAGCCTAAAGTTCCACTTAAGCGGTCATGACTCGTGACTCTTCTAAAGTACACATCAAACGAAAGGCATCTCCACTTGAGACATTTAATAAAACCACAACAAAAGATAATCCCTACCCTTTTCCAAGATTAACATAACCAATCATTGAAACTTTGTAAACTCCACGAACCAAAATTCATAAATATATGCATACAATGCTTAAACAAAACAAACACTTCATCATTTAAAATCTCACCTTTAAGCACGACAGAAAGCTCCTTCTCTTCTTTCTCAAGTAACAAATTTTCTTCTTTAATCTTCTCACTTTCCTCATTACCAACCTCTCCCTCCACCCCGTCTTCACTGTCCAAATCCCACGCCTTGTATCCATCCGCCGTAGCCCAATTTTCCTCCACTCCATCACCCCCAACCTCCTTAACACTCCCCTCGATCCCTTTAAACAAATCAAACTCTTCGTCCTCCTCTTTCTCATTAACCCAGTCCTTATTAACTACACCGGACCTCTGAACCTCCTTAACACTCCCCTCAATCCCTTTAAACAAATCAAACTCTTCATCGTCCTCTTTCTCATTAACCCAGTCCTCATTCACTACAACGGACCTCTGAACCTTCTTTAAACCCCCCTCAACCCCTTTAAACAAATCATAATCACTATCCTCCTCTTTCTCATTCACCCCATTCTGATTCCCTAAACCCGCTTTCGGAACCTCTTTAAAAGCCCCCTCAACCCTTTTAAACAAATCATCATCACTACCCTCCTCTTTCTCATTCAACCAATCCACATTCCCTTTTCGTACCGCGCCACCAACCTTAAACAAATCATTCCCTTGCCCATCACCCTTTTTCGAACCCTCGTTATCTAAAACCCCACCTAAACTAGCAGAATCTTCGATATCCGAAGATGGATTCCAGTTTCCACTGTTCCCATTGTTGTTTTTGTTATTGGTCGAGAAGTGTTTGACAAAATGCCTGAGAGAGTTAAAATTAGGGTTTGGGAAAATAGGGGTTTGGGGAGATGGGTTAGTGAGATAGGGATGATTAGAGTGGTGGGGTTGTGTTGATACTAAGACTGAGATCAAACGGAGGTGGTGATTAGAGGGTTTTGATATGAAGCGCGAGAGCATTGCTTCTACTGTGTGTGTGTGTGTGTGTGTGTTGAGGGTTTTAGTAGCAGAGGCTGCAATGCTGCTACAGTTTGTGCTTCAATAATAAATGAAAGATGAAGCTTTTCTAGACTTGTTTATTTTGTCCGAGATTTTTTTAATTTCTACCCAAAAAATGTGCAGCTTTTTTTTTTACTATGTACTAGCATATAACCCGTGCAAGGCACGGGCCTTAAAAATAATAAATTTAATGTGAACGAAAAATATTAAAATAAAAGTAAAAATTAATATGATAAATTATAAAATTAGAAACTTAAATATTCATTGGAACATAAAAAAATAAAAAAAAAATACAAATGAGGCCGAGGAAGATAAATGAGGTATTATTAATATTATTTTATAATAAAATAATATTAATAATAAGGACAGATAGAAAATCTAACATGTTTTAATTAAAAAAAATAATTGACCGTGATATTTTTAGAAGTGTTTTAATTATATTAATTGTATTTATTAAAAAAATATGTTGACATGTTAAAATAAGTAAGTTTTTTTTAATAAGGACAAATAGAAAAGTTAACATGTTTTAATTAAAAAAAAGTAACTGCACGTAATATTTTTAGATGTGTTTTAATTATATTAATTTTATGTGTTAAAAAAATACGTTCACTTGTTAAAATAGGAAAGTTTTTTTAAATAATTAAAAGTATTAAAATAGGTTTTAAAATATATAAGTTGCACTTGATATTTTTGGAAAAGAGAGATTTTAATGATAACAAATATAAAAGGTAAAATATTTTAATTTAAAGGTAAGTGCCCGTGATATTTTTGGAAAAGAAGTAAATTTTATTAGAAAAAAAATGTTTTAACTATAAAAGGCAATCAGCTAGTTACTATTTTTATATTATTTTATTATTTATTAAATAGAGTATTAAAATAGGTTTTAAAATAAATAAATAAGGATTGCACCTCATATTTTTGGAAAATAGGGATTTTAGTGATGATGTGTTTTAATTATATTAATTGTATTTGTTAAAAAAAACGTTCACTTGTTAAAATAGGTAAGTTTTTTTAAATAATTAAAAGTATTAAAATAAATTTTAAAATATATAAGTAAGAGTTGCACTTGATATTTTTGGGAAATAGAGATTTTAGCGATAACAAATATAAAAGGTAATATAATTTAATTTAAAGGTAATTACCCGTGATATTTTTGGAAAAAAAGTAGATTTTGTTAGAAAAAAAATGTTTTAATTATAAAAGACAATCAGCTAGTTAATATTTTTATATTATTTATTATTTATTAAATAGAGTATTAAAATAGATTTTAAAATAAATAAGTAAGGATTGCACCTCATATTTTTGAAAAATAGAGATTTTAGTGATAACAAATATAAAAGATATTATGTTTTAATTTAAAGGTAATTGTCGTGATATTTTTGGAAAAGGAGTAGATTTTGTTAGATTTTTTTTAATTATAAAAGGCAATCAGTTAGTTACTATTTTTATATTATTTTATTATATATTAAATAGAGTATTAAAATAGGTTTTAAAATAAATAAGTAAGGATTGCACATCATATTTTTGGAAAACATAGATTTTAGTAATAATAAATATAAAAGATAATATGTTTTAATTTAAAGATAATTGTAATTATATTTTTGGAAAAGTAGTAGATTTTGTTAGATTTTTTTTTTTTTAATTATAAAAGCCAATCATCTAGTTACTATTTTGGTAACTTGACAATAATACAATTTCATTAAAGATTTGATTTGTAGTAGCTTTCCTTATCCTAAAAAGAAAGAAGTATATTTGTAGCAGTGTATTCTAAATTTAAACAAATTAGATCCTACATTTCCATTTTTTTGATTAGATTTCAATATTATTTGATTTTTATGTAGTAAAATATAGTGAAATATTAATGTAGAATAAAACTTTCCCGAATTTTGATTATATTATTAATTTATTAATTAGAAAAAGTACCGAAAACCAAAAACCGACCGTTAACCGAAAACCAAAACTTTCAATGTTTCGGCTTTAATAATATAGTATAGATGTTTATATTCAAGTTACTATCTTTCTGTTTACCATATATATGTCTTAAAAAATAATTTTAGATATCAGAGAACAAAATTCCTCTTAAAAGTTTTAATATTTAGGGGTGAAAATAAAATACAAGAGATGATAGAAATTGCTTACATTCACTCTCTCATATTTCCTTTTTTTAGATTCTAACTTTTAGGCCAAAAATAATTATAAAAGATATATATAAATATATGGGTGGCATTCTAGAGAGAACTTGTTAACATTAATATTCATAATACATATTTTTATCACATTTTTTATTAGATATGATTATAAATTTCAATTATGAAATCAAAAAACAAAATTAAACTCCTTTTTTTAAAAAAATAATTGAAAATTAGTCAAATAGTCCAAAGTGATTCTACAGCGGAATCAAATCTATCCAAAATGATTCTGCAGCAGAATCAAATTTAAAATCAATATTTTTATTCAAATTTTAAATGTTAATTTTTTTTTAAGTTTGTATATGTTAATATTCTACGTTAGAATCCGATTATATATTTTATGTAAAAAAAATTAAAATAATTTATGAGATTCTATAATAGAATATATGATTCTCCTCGATTCTCTATATAAGATGGTTCTCTCTAGGACAATGACCTATAAATCTATACTTCTATCTATACTTCTTTTAATATATTATAATATTTTTTATAGTAAAAATATAATATAATATTTTTATATATTTCTTTTATAATATAATATTTTTGGAAATAATATTTTTATATATTTGTTTTACAATTAAATAAGGTCGTATCAAAAAACAGGTACCAAAATTTTTAATGTTTCGTCTATTATAGATAGTATAGATAGATATATAGGTTTATAATATTAGTATTTTATGCTACTAAATGGAATAGCTCGTGGTATTTTTGAGGTTTTAGTTAGGAAAAATATTAGTTAGAAAATATAAAAAAGAATATACGTTTTGGAAAAAAAGCTAATCGGTTAGTCATTATTATATTATTATTTTATTTTATTAAATAGAATTGTTCGTGATATTTTTGGAAAATGAGAGGTTTTATTTAGGAAAAATAGAAAAGTAGAAATTTTAGTTAGAAAATATAAAAAAAAATATACACTTTGACTAAAAATGGTAATTAGTTAGTTATTAGCAATTATAACATTATTATGTTATTTTATTAAATGAAACTTTCTACAATATTTTTGGTAAATGAGATGTTTTAGTTAGGAAAAATAGAAAAGATATTCTATATAATAATTTTAATATTTTATCTAACGGTTCTCATCGATTTGATCAGAAATATCTAACGGCTATGAATTGAGTGACCAGACTACAAAACTTTCAATGTTTCGTATTTAATATAATAGTATAGATTAAAGACGAAACATTAAAAGTTTTGGTCGGTTGACCGGTCTGTGTTTGGGTCGGGCCTATTTATAATTTGGGTTGGATCTATCTATAACCAATTTATTTATAATCAATTACCTTTTCCAGCTAAAAAACATTACATATTATATATATTTTTCTAACCAAAACAACTCATCTTCTAAAAATAATATAGGTAACATATATATATAAAATGGTAATATTATTACATATTTATAACCGATTACCTTTTTCAGCTAAAACACATTATTTGTTTTACATTATTTGATCCTTTCTAAGGGAGTGCAAACATTTCCTTTGCTTTGGTCCATTTGTCACCCTACTTCAATCTGATGTCTAACTTCATTTCTTTAACTTGTAAGCTATGAAGACGTTGTTTCTCTTCATGCTCAGCTTTTTGAATTTGAATTTTTTTCAGAAATTATTTGAGATGCCTTTGCACTCTCATCTTGTCTCCTCCTTATATCTGCATGCTGCTTCCTCGGCTCCTTTTCAAAAACAGGGTCAGGGTTGAATAAATCATCTTGCTCATCTGTTAGGGTTGATATGTTTGGAATGATGATAACAAAATACTCAAGACAAGAATTTGATCATGGTGTCGAAGCTGAGAGTCAGAAAGCTAAATAACAGCAGCTGATAATCAGGAAGCTAACTAGAAGACACTCTATCTATCCAAGGACTAAAAGCCACATCAAATGTATGGAAGATATTCTGTCATCAAGTTAGGAAGCAATTCAGTAGCAGGTCAACAAACGTCTAATCAAGCAACAAGTGTTTCAGTAGTGAGTCTGCCAAAACAACTCAGTAGTGGTGGGTCAATAAGGATGAGAGATGTTTTATCTAATGATGAAGCTAAATATATCTGTTCTACGGATAAATCTATGGAAGTCCTTATCTCGTCTACGAATAAAAGCTGAGAACATCTTATCTCATTTACGGATAACAGCTGAGGACATCATATCCATTTACGGATAAAGCTGAAGATAGTTGATCTACAGATACAGCCAAGGATGTCATGTTCTATCTATGGATACAGCTAAGGATGTCGTGTTCTATCTATGGATGCAGCTAAGGATGTCGTGTTCTATCTATGGATACAGCTTAGGATATTACTTCTACTAATATTATGAGATTACTATTCTACGGATAAAAGAAGTAGAATAGTAGTCTATGAATAAAGAATTAATACGCCTACTGATATCCATCTCATTCAACAAGAAAAGCAAATCTATATAAAGAAATCTTTTGGATTTTTCTATAATTAATAGGTGGAATGGAGGACAGTCTCTGTTAGGAATATGTTGTTCTTGATGATAATTATAAAAACACTTAGTAGATTTTGTATTAAGTTATTTTGTAACTGTCAACGGAAATAGCATGCTTTGCAGTGTTTCGTTGACAGGAAGCTCATCAACGAAATGAGTGATGTAGCAATTGCACTGTACATTACTTCATAGTTTGATATGCAGTTTGTTGAGTACTAGATAGGTTTTCTAAGTCATGTTGACTAAATGGTTAGATAGGCAAAATAGGTTGGTTAATTGTAAATATTTAGTGCCTTGTAATTTTGCCTAAGTGAAGACATGTCAACGGAATGAAGATTACTCTATCAACGAAACAAGGAAGCTCATCAACGAAACAAAGAATAAAGCTATCAACGAAAACACATCTCTATGCCATCAACGAATCATTATTGCTTTTCTATACAATTGACAAAGTGATAGTGACAGGTTCCTGACAGATCAAAAAGGAGATGTGGAAGTGTACTTTGCATTGGAAACCATTAAAATGGACATGGGGAATAAGGAAACATCCCAGTTTCCAATTGGGCTCTTGGGAGTGATCATAATAAGCATGAAGTCAAAAGCAAGGATCTCCAAGGACCACTGGACAAAGGGATGAAAAGCAAACTATTGGCGGTTACTCATTGTACTATTAGTGTAGCCAAAAATAGGGTTGTAAACTTGGGTTTATATAACCAAGTGTAGCAGTTACTTTATTTGGTGGAAAAGAAAAACAAAGAGTTTGTATTAGCTATCTTTGAGAGCATTTTTCTTCTCTACAACCTTGTAACTGAGCAGCTGTGTACTTTTGTATCACAGATTATTTCCGCAATAAAAACACTTCAGTTGGATCATCAAACAATCCAACTGAATTATTTATATCTTGTGTTTTTATTTATTCAGTTCAGTTTTATTTTATAAAGTGTTTTAGTTTTAAGAAAAATATCAAGAATTGTATTCAACCCCCCCCCTTCTACAATTCTGTTAGGTCATTTGGGAATAACAATTGGTATCAGAGCAAGCTTCTAACATACAAGAAGTTTAAAGATCAAGACCAAAACAGAAACCATGGTGAAGAAGGATGCAGGTGTGAAGATACCAGTTCTTGATAAAGACAATTACTTTCACTGGAAAGTAAAGATGCATTTACATCTCATGTCTATGGATGAGAGGTATGTAGACTGTATTGAGAAAGGTCCACACGTTCCCATGAAGCTTGATTCTAGGGTTGGACTGCCAGATGATGCACCTGATGTAGAGATTCCAAAAACTGTCTCAGAATGGACTGTTGAAGATATTGCAGAAGTCATAAAGACAAAAGGACCATGAACATTCTGTTTAATGGTTTGGAGCAAGAGATGTTTGACAATGTTATCAACTGTACAACCTCTAAGGAAGTATGGGATACTGTTAGAACTCTCTGTGAAGGAACTGAGCAAGTCAGGGAAAATAAAATGCAACTCCTTATACAACAATATGAGCATTTTCATTTTAAAGCTGGTGAAACCCTAAATGACACGTTTAGTAGGTTTCAAAAGCTTTTGAATGGATTAAAGTTGTATGGGAGGATCTATCAAACCAAGGATTCAAACCTTAAATTTCTTAGAGCTCTTCCAAAAGAATGGAAGCCTATGACTGTTTCTCTCAGAAACACTCAAGAGTACAAAGACTACACTCTTGAAAGGCTTTATGGAACCTTGAAGACTTATGAGCTGGAAATGGAGCAAGATGAGGAAATTGAAAAGGTACAAAAGAAGGGTGGATCTATTGCATTGATTTGCATCTGTGAACCAACTTGAAGATGACAATAAAGAAAACTGCAAAGGCCACAACTAGTCGATCTAGTTGTAGGAGTGATGTTAGCAAGGGTAAAGACAAGATGACAGAAGAAGAAGAATCAGAACCAGCCAACTTGGAGGACTTAGATGAGATTGATGAACACATTGCTTTTCTGTCTAGAAAATTCTCTAAGTTCAAGTTCAAAAGAAACTCAGAAGCAAGGCCACCAAGAAGAGACTTTCAACCTAGCAAAACAAACTGGATTGAAAAGTCTAAGTCAAAATGTTTTCAATTGTGGAATGATTGGTCACTTTGCTGGAGACTGCAGAAAGCCCAAGGTTGAGAAGGGCAACAGGAAATTTGAGCCTGTTGATTATAAAAAGAAATACTTTGAACTTCTCAAACAAAAAGAAAAGGCTTTCATGTCTCAGGAGTATGATTGGGCTGGTAATGGTGAAGATTCTGATGATGATGTTGAGTATGTCAACTTGGCTCTTATGGCTGACAATCATGAGCAGGAAGCAAGTTCCTCAAGCAACCAGGTAACAATTACTAATCTTTCTGAGCTTTCTAAAGAGGAATGCGACAGTGCAGTAAATGAAATGTCTACTGTATTATATAATTTGCGTGTTACTCTTAAATCACTTACTAAAGAGAATTCTAGAATAAAAGAGACCAATCTGCTCTTAAGTGATAGGAATGCAATGTTAGAAGCACAGCTCATTGAATTTGAGAAAATGAGATGTGTTAGTAGGGATGCTAAGAAGGAACTTGAGAACGTGTTACAAAGGGAAGAAATTCTTAAAACACAACTTGAGATAGAACAAGGTGTGATTGCAAAATGGAAGGATGCCAGGAATGTTGCTGCCAACATAATTAATGTTCAAGGCGTGGAATCCTTCTGTGAGCAATCATGGAAAAGGAACAAAGAGAAGCTAGGGTATGTTGGTGAAACCTTAGAATCAGAAACTGAGTCAACAAACAACAAGGATCATTTGTTGAAGGTTGATATGTCAACGAATGCAATGTTTCGTTGACAGATGAACCATCAACCGATCAGGCTGTTTCGTTGACAGAGAAAAGAAAAGATAAACTCACTAGACTTAATGACAAGTATGGTCCGGTCACCAAGAACTTTGTTCAAGGTGAGTCTAGTAAATCAAAGAAAGTTGAGAAGCCTGTTGAGAGAGCTAATGTAGGTAACTTGTCTAACAAGCAATTGAAAGACAAGTTAGAGAAAGTTCAGGTTGAGGCTAAGGGAAATAAAAAGAATAACAGAAATGGCAAGGTAGGAATTAACAAACACAACAATTACACACCTGATAAATATGCACCTAGAAAGACATGTGTCAATTGTGGAAGTGTTAATCATTTATCTACTAACTGCAAATCTGTTAAGAAATCTGTTAATGTGAAAATGCCCAAGCCTGCAATGAACAGTTCCATGCCTAAAATGCCTGTTATGCCTAACATGTTTGCTCCATATGCACAATTTCAGAATCCATATGCTAGCATGCCATTTGTGCCTAATCCTTACATGAATATGTTTAACATGCCACAAATGCCATGGAACATGAATAACATGATTGTTCCTCCAACTATGCATGCTATGAATGAAAATATGAGCAACCCTCAGAAATCAACACCAAGGGTAAAGATTGATTTGAATCAATCTGAACCCAAAGTGAAAAATGGTACAAAAGGGAATACAAAGGCTAACAAGACAGGACCCAAGGAAACTTGGGTACCAAAATCGACTTGATTTGGTTTTATTGTGTGCAGGGAGACAAAAGGAATCTTTGGTACTTGGATAGTGGTTGTTCAAGACACATGACTGGTGATTCTACCCTGCTCACAGAGTTTCAGGAAAGAGCTGGCCCTTGTATTGCTTTTGGAGATGACAGCAAAGGCTACACAAAGGGATATGGCTTGATTTCAAAAGAGAATGTCATCATAGATGAGGTTGCACTGGTGGATGGTCTTAAGCACAACTTGCTTAGTATCAGCCAACTTTGTGACAAAGGATTTTTAGTTACTTTTTCCAGAGAAGCCTGTGTTGTTTCTAAAGGAGGAAACAACAATGTGGTAATGACTGGATTCAGAAGGGGGAATGTGTACATTGCTGACTTTAGTAGCACAAGTTCAGACACCATCACTTGTCTCTTCAGCAAGGCAAGCAAGGATGAAAGTTGGTTATGGCACAAGAAGTTATCCCATCTGAATTTCAAAGTTATGAATGATTTGGTGAGGAAAGATCTTGCTAGAGGAATTCCACAGGTGGAGTTCTCCAAGGATGGTTTGTGTGATGCCTGTCAAAAGGGAAAACAGAAGAAGGCATCATTCAAAAGCAAGACAGAGTCATCAATTGTCCAGCAGCTTGAATTGCTTCATATGGACCTATTTGGCCCTGTAAATGTTATGTCAATCTCAAAGAAGAAATACTGTCTTGTGATTGTTGATGATTTTTCTAGATTTACATGGACTTTCTTTTTGCACTCTAAAGATGAGGCAAGTGAAATCATTATCAATCACATCAAGATGGTAAGCAATCATCCTGATTTCAAAGTAAGAAGGATTAGGAGTGACAATGGGACAGAATTCAAGAATTCAAGCATGAAGGTGTTCTGTGAAGAAAATGGTATTTTGCATGAGTTTTCAGCAGCAAGAACACCACAGCAAAATGGTGTAGTTGAAAGGAAAAACAGAACACTTATTGAAGCTGCAAGGACAATGCTAGATGAATCAAAGTTACCTACATATTTTTGGGCTGAGGCAGTTAACACAGCTTGCTTTACTCAAAATATTTCTTTGATTAATCAGGCCAAAGGAATGACCCCTTATCAGTTACTCAAAAGAAAGAAGCCACTATTAGATTTTCTTCATGTCTTTGGATGCAAGTGCTTTGTTCTGAGAAATCAAGCTGAGCATTTGGGGAAATTTGAAGCAAAGGCAGATGAAGCAATATTTGTGGGATATGCAGCAGGGAAAGCTTACAGAGTCTATAATCTCAGAATCAACATTGTTATGGAATCTGTACATGTTGTTTTTGATGATCTCAAAATCCAAGGTCTCTGTGATGAAGGTTTCCATGAAAGTCTTTCTTTTGAAAATGAGGAAGGAGATCAAGTGAATCATGATAAGGCTACTGAGAAACAGCCTAAAGTTGTTGTATCTAGCACAGATGAAAGCAGCAGTGAGGATGAAATTGCTGCATTGAGATTAAAAAGGATAGCTGCTAGCAGACCAACTGGTCATTTTGTTGACAGTCATGATGGTGGATTCGTTGACAGTCAGAATGAGCGTTTCGTTGACAGCCAAAGCGGTCATACCGTTGATAGTCATAGGAATGCTTCTAGAAGTGATCAATTAGGGACAACAAACTCAGGGGGAGTTTCTCAAGGACAAATATCCAATCAAGGCAATCATGATCATGAAGCTACGTCTTCAAGAGCAAATCTACCTCCCTCAAGGAAATGGACTAAAGATCATCCCTTTGAACTTATTATAGGTGATGTTTCTTCAAAAGTCCAAACTAGAAGAGCAACTCAAGAAGAATGTCTATATAGTAGCTTTCTGTCTCAAGATGAGCCAAAGAAAGTTGAGGATGCACTTCTAGATCCAGATTGGGTTTTAGCCATGCAAGAAGAGCTAAACCAATTTGAGAGAAACAACGTTTGGAAGCTGGTGCCCAGGCCTAATGACAGGAGTGTTATAGGCACAAAGTGGGTGTTCAGAAACAAGATGGATGAAAATGGCATAGTCACAAGGAACAAAGCTAGACTGGTTGCAAAAGGCTACTCACAGGAAGAGGGAATTGATTTTGATGAAACCTTTGCTCCTGTTGCAAGACTAGAAGCAATAAGGATTTTCCTAGCCTATGCAGCCCATGCCAATTTCAAAGTCTATCAAATGGATGTGAAGAGTGCTTTTCTGAATGGGGAATTGGAAGAGGAGGTGTATGTAAGTCAACCTCCTGGTTTTGAAGACGATGATTTTCCAGACTATGTGTACTTCCTTCTCAAAGCACTCTATGGTTTGAAACAAGCACCTAGAGCCTGGTATGACACTCTCTCACAGTTCCTCCTTGAGAATCATTTCACTAGAGGTACTGTAGATAAAACTCTTTTTCACAGGGTTGTAAATGGCTCTACTTTACTTGTTCAAATTTATGTAGATGATATAATCTTTGGGTCTACAGATGTGAAACTTTGTCAAAAGTTTGCCAAGCTTATGCAAAGTAAATATGAAATGAGCATGATGGGAGAATTAACTTACTTTCTTGGTCTCCAAGTAAAGCAAGTTAATGAAGGTATTTTCATTAGTCAAACAAAATACATTCATGATTTATTAAAGAAGTTTAACCTAATGGAATGCTCTCCTGCCAAAACTCCCATGCCTACTGCCACCAAACTTGAATTGAATACTAAGGAAAAATCTGTGGACATTTCAAGTTACAGAGGCATGGTAGGCTCACTTTTATATTTAACAGCTAGTAGACCTGATATTATGTTTGCTACATGTCTATGTGCTAGATTTCAGGCTGACCCTAGAGAATCCCATTTAGTTGCTATTAAAAGAATTTTCAGGTATCTCAAAGGAACACCAAACCTTGGCATTTGGTATCCTAGAGAATCTGGTTTTGAACTAATTGGTTATTCAGATGCAGACTTTGCAGGATGTAAAATTGACAGGAAAAGTACAACTGGAACCTGTCAATTCCTAGGAAACAAGCTTGTGTCATGGTTCAGCAAGAAACAAAACTCAGTTTCTACCTCCACAGCTGAGGCTGAGTATATTGCAGCTGGAAGTTGTTGTGCACAGATTTTATGGATGAAAAACCAACTACTTGATTATGGATTAAGAGTTGAGAAAATTCCTATTTTCTGTGACAACACTAGTGCCATTGCCATTACTGAGAATCCAGTGCAGCATTCAAGGACCAAGCACATTGACATCAAGTACCATTTCATTAGAGAACATGTTATGAATGGTACTGTGGAGTTACATTTTGTTCCAAGTGAACAACAACTTGCAGACATCTTTACCAAGCCACTTGATGAATCAACATTCTCAAGATTAGTAAGTGAGCTAGGTATGCTAAATTTCTCTTAATTATTTTTGAGATATTTGCAAGTTAAAATGCAGCCAGAAACTTGCTATGTTTTTCTGTGAATTAATTTTCTTAAGAAAAAGTGAAATTTTGTCTAAGTCAAAATTACTATGTCAACGAAACGAACCATTTCGTTGACAGTCTTAGCAGTTTTCTGGGTGTTTCGTTGATAGATCTTTTATATCAACGAAACGCAGCTTTATCAACGAAATAAGACGGGACTTTAACCGCCCAATCCTGATTCGTTGATTTAGCGCTTTTAATCTGAACCGTTGTAATTTGACACGTCTTTTACCACGATCTATGCATACACCCCTGTAAGTATAAATCATGGTAATACTTTAAGAGTAACGGTTATATTTTTAAGCCAATCAAGTAATTTACATTTATTATTGGATTCATTTTCTAAGAATTTTTGGGGGAGTATTTAAGAAATTTTATTTTCATTATTTCTTTTTACCTGTTCTCAAAAATTCCAAAGGCTTTTTCTCTCTTCTTCTCTCTAACAAGCAATTCAGTTCGAAGCTTTCCTTTAATCAACAATGGCACCTATAGTCAAGCTTATGTCTGCTGGAGGGTTCATCTATGAGAAGAACAACTCCATCCCTTTTGTTGTCAAGGAAAACCCGAACAGCCTGTTCTTCAAAATGATGGATTTCATGAAGAATTGCAAGTTGAGCTATGCAATGTTTCACTCTACACCACTCTACAATGAGATAATCGAGGAAATTTGGACCTCATGTGAGTATAGTGGAACAAACTGCACACTACAGTTCACCCTTCAAGGTAATGAGTACATAGTTAATTCTGATGTTTTGCAAGCATGTTTACATATTCCTGATAATAACTGTGATGCTTTGCCTACTAACACTGAAATAACTACCATGCTAAATTCTATAAACTACTCTTTGCCTACTGATAATCTGGGTAGAATAATTAGGAGAGGTTTGGTTAGGGAATACAGTTATTTAGCTGATGCATTCATTAAGGTCTTTTCTGGAAAGATTAGTAATTTTGATGCATTAACTAACTCTATGTTAATTCTCCTAACCATGCTTCTAAATGATAGATATCACAACTTTAGCACCCAACTTATGTATGAAATTGGTGCTAAGTTGGGTGACAAAGCAAATAGGAAGAAAAATATCTATTATGCTAGGTTTCTGATGATGTTGGCTAACCATGTTAGTCCAGCACCATTAGTTATCTCTAACCCTAATGCCAGGTTCGAGTGCTTTGTGCAAGAAAAGAGAGTATTGACAGACATACTGAGGCTGAACCACAATGGTGATGTTCCAGTGGTGTATCTGCCAATCATTGAGGTAACTACTACTATCCCTGTTAGTGTAGCTAACTCCTCTACTGTTTTACCTTCCAATGTTGCTATGGAGTCTGTAGCTGTGACCCAACAGGCTCCTACCCTAGCAACAAAACCTAAATCAAAGAAATCCTCCAAGCCAACCTCAGGTGCTTCTCAAAAGGCACCTGTTGTAAAAACTACCACACAACCTAAGGGGAGTGAGTCTGGAGTTGTAAGAGGTGAGGGAAGGGGTGAACATCAAAGAAACCCCAAGGATAAGGAAGGACAGGTTAGTGTGTACCAGCCAAGCCCCACTGTGTCTTCCCAACAAGGCACAATGAGTAAAATGGATTTAACCACAAGTCTAATTGCATCCTCCCAAAAGGATGTGATTATTGAAACAAGCTCTCCACCAAGAGCACAGTCCAAGAGGGTAAGGGACACTTCAAGCCCAAAGTCTACATTTTCCCAATACCAAAGGAGAGTGAAGCAAAAGTCCAAGGGTACACAGGGTGCACACACACTGGAAGCAACACTTCCAGTTTCTCAAATTCAGTTTGATGTAACCCCTATCATTTCTCTGGGGTTACAGTCCCATTCTCTAAACATCAATCTTGAATTATCTCCATCAAATTCACCAACTCAATCTTTAGATGTGGACATGATCCATACATCTATTCCTGATTCTCCAACTCTAATCTTGGAGAAGCCCCACTCTGAAGCTGGTGGCCATCACTTGTTAAGTGATTTGTTGGGCCATCAACCAATTTTTCCTGAAGTTGCAAGGGGATCTGTGGACCAATCTTTAAAATCAATCACCACAGACTCTACTGTAATTTCTCATTCTCAAAGTGCTTTCTTGACTTCATCAACGAAACAGTCTATTTCGTTGACAAGTGTTTCTCCATCAACGGTATCCATACCGTTGACAGTTCAAACTACCATTCCGTTGATAGTTCACTCTGCACCTTTAATTGAAAATCAAGTTGTTCCCACAACTAGTGCAGATGATCTAGTGGTAGTTGAGACACTTCTAGGACTGAGAGGGAGTGAAACTGAGAGGCTGGCTTGCAGCCAGGCAAAAGGAGAGAATGTGAGTGAGAGGCTGGCTATTTCTTCCAGCCAGGCAAAAGGAGAGATTGAGAGTTCCACCTTAGAAGGTGAAGGTGAGGGTGTGAGAGGTGTGAGCCATGGGGAGCCCATGATGCAAGAACAGAGTGGAGAGAGAGAAGGGACTACAGGCGAAATAAGGATGGAAGCAGCCATTGCTAATGAGTTAATGGAGGTCAGTGAGGGAGAAAGGGAACCTACTTTCCAAGAGGTTTATCAACAAACTCTGGATAGTATTTCCCTGGATCCTGAGACCTTTACTCATCCTGTGCCAGCCTATCAAATTATGGCTCAGCAGGGCAATGTGGAGGCAGAAAGGTCACTAAATCTAATTCATACAACTGCATCAATGCAAAGAGCAAAGGATGCCCTGACCAATCTACCTTCAGGAGCTGCAGCAAGTGGAGAATTTGAGTTTTCTGATGCTGAGGACAGCTATGGTGATAATCTACAGGTGGCCACCACTTCACAGACTGGGACTTCTGTGGTGCCTCCTACACCAGGCTGGCTTTCTCAAGGTATGCATGGTAGAGCCACTCTAGATGCTGCTATCTCCAGGCAGTACAATGAAGCCTACTTAGCTCATGAGTCTGCAAATGCAAGAGACAAGAAATTCTACAAGGCCATCATGGATTCTCTGGAAATTCAAAGGCTACAAATGATGCAGACAAGGATTGAGGCTACAGAAATCAAGGACTCTATTAGCAATTTCAGGGATGCTAACTACAGGATGATGGATGAAAAGCTCCCTCTTCTCACTATGTCCAAAATGAACAGGTTTCTCTCTAAGGAACCTGAAGTGGCTACCTCCTTGAAGACTCTCTCTTCTAGAGTGGACAAGGTGGAAGCTACTTTATCTCAAATGCAAAAGGAACAGGAGAAGCAGACTCAACTTTTGGCCCAGCTAGTGGCAGCTCAAGGACTCCCAGTTGTCTCTCTTGATGATAACAAAAAGGGGGAGAAATCTCAGGAGCTAACCATTCAAATCACAAAGGTGCTGGTCCCAACCATCACATTGCCACAGGAGCCACTAGCAATGGGGGAGTTTGGAAAGAAGAATAAGGATAGCATTGACTTGATCCAGGAAGCTTCTATGAGGATACAACTTGCAGCACAGATCAAAGATCATTGGTCCAACATAGAAGCAAGGTTCAAGAAAATTACTGAATCTTCAAAGACAGATCAGCCATCAACAAATGCAATGGTGACTGCACAAGTGGAGCCACAGTTCAAGAGCTCTTATGCTATAGAGCCCCTTCTACATGGAGTCATTCAAGGACCAAGAAAGGAGAAAGGACAAACTTCATGCATTAGGGATGTGGAAGAAGCTACATTACAAAGAAGCTTATCTCCCAAGTCTCCTGCTAAACCAAAAGGCAAAAACATAGCAAGGACTTTCTATCCTGCACCTTATCCAGATGAGCTCAAACTACTTGGACTTCTCATCACAAAAAGCAAGGAAAGTAATAATCATGAGATAAGGAAGCAAAGGGCAATTGTCTACAGGAATGGACAACAAATCTGTGTTTGGGCTGGTCATCCAAACTTTGCTGAAGCCAAGGCTGAGGAATCAGAAAGAGCAGCTATGCAAGCTCTTGCAGTAGCTCAAGCTCTAGATGAAGAAGAAAGACAGCAAGAAGAAAAAGCCCAAAAGGAAAGGAGTGAAAAGAAGAGTACAAGGCAACCAAAGGCAAGGGCTAGAAGAAACATAACCTTTGAAAATGATGACTCTCAGAGTATTGCATCAGACTCTTCTGTACCTCCAACAATTCCTGATCCATCTTTAAAGTTAGCCTGTGATCCCAAACATCTTGTTAATTATCATGATCAGCCAATTGAGCCAAAGGAAGAGCCAATTGAGTTTGATGAGGCTAACTTTCCTAAATTCCTTTTTGAGATGGATCCAAAGAAGAAATTGAAGCAAAGGGCTGTCAAGACAAAGCCAGTATTTGTGAGAAAGCCACAACCTCAAAAACCCCCTTCAAATCCAGAGGACTGCATGTACATTGCTGACATCAGGGAAGAATCCAGCTTGCATCTTGAGTTAGACAACCTGGTGGAAGTAAGGGGCATTGCAGCTTCTCAGAAGCTACCTGAAAGATTGGTTTTCACATACAAGGGTGGTAGAGAACAAATTTGGCCTCTCTACAGAATTCTAGGAGAAGACTACCAAACACTACTCACAGTGTTTAGATGCTTGAAGAAAGACTTTGGCTTCACCAAAACAGCCAAGTCTGAGGTGGTCTCCAGAATATGTCAAATAAAGGCTAGCTGGAACAAGCCTGAGGCTCTTCCCAGGATGCTAAGAGTGCCCTCAACAGGAAAGAAGATCCATCTTCAACCTTTCTGGATGATGGAATTCAAGGACAAGGACAACTGCAGAAGGTTCTTCAGGATGGAAGACCAGCTGGACAAGGCATCTAATCAAACTCTAAGGTTTATGCAATCCAAGCTTGGTGATCAAGATGAAGAAGAGAAGATCTTTTACAGAAGGCTACAGGTCCAGATTGAGGAGAACAACTCTAGGAGAGGGAAGAAGACTATGCCCCAAAGAAGACAAAGATGAATTATTTGCTCAGTCTGGAGGAGCACATTTGGGCATTAGTTTTGTAAGTCTTGCATTATTTCTAAAAACTTTATGAAGCTCAATACAACTTTTACTTTTATCATGTGTAATATGCCTGAGTGTTTTTGTTATCATCAAGGCTCTTGATTTATGGCTGTTATTCTATCAGTCATAAATTGGGGGAGATTGTTAGGAATATGTTGTTCTTGATGATAATTATAAAAACACTTAGTAGATTTTGTATTAAGTTATTTTGTAACTGTCAACGGAATAGCATGCTTTGCAGTGTTTCGTTGACAGGAAGCTCATCAACGAAATGAGTGATGTAGCAATTGCACTGTACATTACTTCATAGTTTGATATGCAGTTTGTTGAGTACTAGATAGGTTTTCTAAGTCATGTTGACTAAATGGTTAGATAGGCAAAATAGGTTGGTTAATTGTAAATATTTAGTGCCTTGTAATTTTGCCTAAGTGAAGACATGTCAACGGAATGAAGATTACTCTATCAACGAAACAAGGAAGCTCATCAACGAAACAAAGAATAAAGCTATCAACGAAACACATCTCTATGCCATCAACGAATCATTATTGCTTTTCTATACAATTGACAAAGTGATAGTGACAGGTTCCTGACAGATCAAAAAGGAGATGTGGAAGTGTACTTTGCATTGGAAACCATTAAAATGGACATGGGGAATAAGGAAACATCCCAGTTTCCAATTGGGCTCTTGGGAGTGATCATAATAAGCATGAAGTCAAAAGCAAGGATCTCCAAGGACCACTGGACAAAGGGATGAAAAGCAAACTATTGGCGGTTACTCATTGTACTATTAGTGTAGCCAAAAATAGGGTTGTAAACTTGGGTTTATATAACCAAGTGTAGCAGTTACTTTATTTGGTGGAAAAGAAAAACAAAGAGTTTGTATTAGCTATCTTTGAGAGCATTTTTCTTCTCTACAACCTTGTAACTGAGCAGCTGTGTACTTTTGTATCACAGATTATTTCCGCAATAAAAACACTTCAGTTGGATCATCAAACAATCCAACTGAATTATTTATATCTTGTGTTTTTATTTATTCAGTTCAGTTTTATTTTATAAAGTGTTTTAGTTTTAAGAAAATATCAAGAATTGTATTCAACCCCCCCCCCTTCTACAATTCTGTTAGGTCATTTGGGAATAACAGTCTCAGAGATCACCATTACACACCCGTGACTAAAAGATGGTGGATAACGACATAAAAGATGTATGGAATAGGGAGTCAAACTGTAAATATTCGAAGACTCAAATTCCTACAAATGAAATATGAAGTCATCCATTATCTTCAATGTCTCGAAGAACAAATAAGAGTTACAGCAGCTACCTAGAAGTTTATCTTCTAACTAGACACAAAGGAAAAGCTTGACAAACATGAGGACCAATATGCAAAACTACATGTTCACTTATCTCAGCTGATAGTGACTTGACAGTCGTGTATCCAAGGAAAGGTCTCTTTCATGCAGATGTCACGTGGGCTTGGAAGCTAAGTCAAATTGCATGAACTTAGTAATTCTTGAAGATAGAAACACACTTGACCAGAAAGCACTCTTTGGGACTATCAAAGTTCATCTGTGATGCCAGCCAAGGCACTTCCCGAATAGAAGAGCTTCAGAGTTAAACATGTGAACAAACAGAGCCAGAAATGTAATATTTTATTATGCTGTAGGTTTTGATTGTAACATACAGTCGATGTATATAAGACTATATGGTGTAGCATAGAAAAATGTGAAGAGAGCACCGAGGTAAAAGAAAAACACTTAGGCTCTCTTGCATCATCTGTGTAAGCAGGTGAGTTTGTTTATACAAACCCATAGAATTCTTCAATATACATCTCAAGTGGGATTTTTCCGATAAACCCGCCTGAAAAGTTTAAAAAGTTTGCTTGTCTCCTGCATATCTTTTTAACTTGAAGAATTCATTTTTGTTCAAAGCATGACTGGATTTTAGTTAAGTTACAAACTTGTACATGGCATGTATGACGATTTCCTGAGCCTCAAATCTCATAACGATAAAAGGGGCATCATTCATATAAATTATGGAGAAACTGAGCAAGTCCAAAAGAAAAGGTTGTGCCTCCTCACACAGAAACTTGACTTGTTTTGCTATGAAACGGGTGAAGAGTTGTCTGATTTCTTTTCAAGATTTCAGAGATTTTTACAAGATTCAAAGCAGTGTGGGAAGGAGTTTTCAAGCAAGGACTCAAACTTAATGTTTGCAAAATCTTTACCCAGGAAATGGAAGCATATCTCTGTGTTTATCAAAAACACCCTTACGTCCAAAGATCTAATGGCAATCTATTAAGCACTCTCGAAGCCAGTAAAATTGAGGTTGTGCAAGACACAAAGATTATCAGAGATAAAAGGGAAAAAGAAACCAGAGATGTGGTCATCTCCGACCAAGATTTGAAAGAAGAAGAAAGAACAGAAGCATTCAACTTGAAGATCTGTGAATGTACCAGAACTGCATCAAACAAGGGCAAGGAAAGAATGCAACTGGAAGATGAAGTCCTTTTTGTAAAAAGGGTCTCCACTGAAGAGGGTTATTTGAATTCAACAAAGGAATCTATCAACCTTGTACTCACGGCCAAAGAAAATCAAGAAGCAAGTTCAACCAGCAATCAGGTATTTCCTTTAAAGCCAACAAAGCAGGTTAAAGAAGTATGTTGCAGCACTGTAATGAGTATAATTGATGAATTACATGATGTGCGTATTCCTCTTAACATTCTCATTGAAGAAAATGTCAGACTCAAAGCAACTAATGTTATGCTTAGTGAGATAAATGCTATGTTGGAAACTCAAGTCTCTGAGTTTGAGAAAACAAAAGTTGATTGCCTAAATGAAAAACAAGAACTTGAAGTTGTCTTAAGAAGAGAAATGGTTCTGAAAGAGCAGCTGAAAAGGGAACAAGTGGAATAATTCCAGTTACATTGTGTCCAACATTATCAAAACTCAAGGAATGGACACATTTTGCAAGGAGCCCTGGAATTACAATAAAAGAAGCTAGAGGATGTGGAGACTGCTCTAACGATGGTAAAACCATTCAGGAGTAATCAGACTCTAGAGAAATTGAGCAAGAAGTTTGAACCAGGTTTCAAAAACCGTGTTCAATCAATAAGTAGCAAAACCATCAAGGAAGAAGGGTCAAAGGCAGATGCAAAGGAGAGCAAGAATGAACCAACAATGATTAACAGTAATAGCAACTACCTATCAGAAGAAAGTACTTCCAGAAGGTCATGTATTCGATGTGGTAGTGTTAATCACTTGTTTACTACTTGCAAATCTGTTCAACCAAGGTCTGCTCAACTGCTTATGACTAATATGTCTGTCATGCATCACATTTTTGCTAATAATGCTCTAGACTCAACCAGATATGCCAACATGCCATTTGTTCATCATCCATATTGGTATGTATTCAATATGTCTCAAATGTCATGGAGCATGCCTGACTTGAATGATCTGTATGCTCAAACATTTCCTTGTCGAGCATCAAACTTCGAGGTTTCAGAGCAACATATGGATGCCAATCTTTTAAAGCCAGTACCTAAGGATAAAATTGATTTGAATCCTTTGAAGCCCAAAGTTCAGAAAGAGAAGATGACAGTCATAAAAGCTAAAAAGTCAAAACTCAAGGAAACTTGGGTACCAAAGCCTACTTGATCCAGTTTTGAAAGTGTGCAGGAGGAAAATAAAGAAGCCATGGCTCCTCGGCTATGGAAGCTCTAGACTCACTACTAGAGTTTATATCCTGCTCACAGAATGCTTAGAGGAAATTAGCCCTTCCACCAGTTTGTAAAGATGATATTTGTAGTCATGATTAAGGAATGTAGCATGACTTCGGCAAACAATGTCAGACACACATCAATAATGAGAAACTTCTGTAGTAGATTGACGCCTTATGCGTATGTGGGCAGAGATATCTCTCCCATTGTTCTCTTCGTTTCTCCACTAAAACCAACCAACATTGTAGATTTTCTCGTCATGTCTTCGTCCTTCAAGCCCATTTGTTTAAGGGCTCCCAACATCATGATGTTGAATGCACTTCCATTGTCAACAAGTATTCTTTTCATAAGGCAATTCCCTATAGGCATAGAGATTACCAAACTGTCATGTTGAGGCTCCGTCACATGTTCTCTTGCGGACTTGTCAAATTGAATTATGAGAAGTTTGTCTCTTATCAAATCTACCCGTTGTGATTGTAGCTTGACTTCCTTTGCCAATCTTTTGGCCTGTGAGTATGTGGCTCCATAAACATCAGAGCCTACCGCAATAAGGTTGATCACCTTGTGGTGTGGGGGTGGAGGTGGCAATATTGGAGTTGTCATGTCCTTCTTGTCGTAGTCTCCTTTGTGTCTTCCCATGAATTCTGACAGGTGTCCTCGCTTGACGAGTGCATGTATCTCCTTTCTCAAGGCTACACATTTGTACGTTACGTGGTCGTAATCACCATAAAAATCACACCATAGCTTAGAATCTGGATTAGCTCTTGGTTGTCACTTCTTGGTGGCCATTCACCACATTACCAAGTTTGCTTAATTCTCTGACCAACATCGTTGGGCCGATATCAAACCCATAACTGTCAAAACGTGGTGGCAAGGTTGGATCTTTTCTCCAGTTAGTCCTTCCTTGTACATTGCTGATGAGTACACCTTCACGTTCATTCCTCGAGTACAATTTGTAATCCCTTGATCTTTGTGTTTTCAATGTTCTACTAGGCTGATAGTAGTTGTAGACCTCTTTCTTCTTGTCCTCTTCCAATCGAATCTGCTCCATAGCATTTGTTTGTACGTCATCCATATTTTTACATGGATATTTAGTCAATTCGTCGTATAAAGGTGAATCTGGCACTAACCCACGTCGAAAAGCCTCAATAGCTGTAGGCATGTCACAATTGTTGATTGTCACCTTTTCCCTATTGAATCTTGACAAGTAGTCTCGTACTGGTTCCCTATATCATTGCACAATACAATACATATCACTTGTCATTTTCTCAAACTCTCGACTACTAGCGTATTGGAAATTGAAGGCGTCAACCAAATCAGAAAATGAGTTGATGGACCCGTTGGGTAAGCCCACGAACCATTGTAATGTTGGACCCGTCAGTGTTGCTCCAAAGCCCTTACACATGCAAGGCTCACGTAATTCTTTCGGAATGGGTACCGTAAACTTCCTTTATTTGTATTGAGCCACATGCTCTTGTGGATCAGCCACACTATCATACAATTTGATGTTAGGCACATAGAACCTTTTTGGACTATCCACTATGGCGATGTCGTCCGAGAAAGGCGAATCAGTGTAACTCATGGGGCCTGCCTTCTCCAATGGCCTTGGTACACCTAGGATCCTTGCAATCATGTCCTTCATTTCCTGTAACTCATTTTGTACTTCACTAAGGATGTGTTTGTGTTACCTCGAGCTTCGATATCCCGACTTCTTATGGGACTTGTGGCCATCAATCTTTCTATTTTCAGTTGAGTAGCGTCGTTCTTCCTTTTCTTCATCTTCGTTATTACGCAGTTTCTCATTATCAAGGTTGACAATGGGTGGTTCCTTATCATGTTCAGGTTCGTCGTCATAGATGTCATTCATGTCAAGTCGTCATACCACACTAGATATTGTCTTTTTCATCACTTTTGAAGATTTTCCTGAACCCAATTCGACCTTGAGTGCCTTATTTTCTGATTGTAACTCATCCACGTCAGATTGTAGCTTCTTGATTGTAGTAATCATGTCATTGTCATCGTCATTTCCCACGTTACTCCCTCGTTTGGAAGTTTCACCATGAGGTGGTTCTTCTTCCATCGTAGAAATCAAACAATTCCTTAATTAGTTTCTCACAGACGGTGCCAAATTATTTTGGTAACTAGATTTATACCCGTGCAATGCACGGGATGCTTTATATATCATTTGTATATATTTTAATTTTGTTTAAATTGTTATTTTTAATTTTTCTAAAAGTATTATTCTGATTTAATTTCAACTTTATAAATTTTTAATGATAACCAAACTTGAAAACATATAAATTTCACATATATTTATTTAAGTTTATATTGTATTTTTGAAATGATACTTGTTTTTTATTTTTATATTTTTAAAATCACTATTTGTTTGTAATCATTTATTATTTTCCTAAATTTAACTTTGATAATTTTAGTTTGCTATTGTTTGTCTTATATCAAGTTATCTGTTAACATTTTTTATTTAATTTAGTTTGTTATTTGTTTAATTTAATTATTTTATTTATATACTTAATTTTTTCTTAAAATATTATATAGCTAAAGATATACCGAGCATACCATGTCATACATTAATTATTTTTGTATTATAGTTATCATTTTCTTAATTATTTTGAAAGAAATAAACACCAATATTTTTTTTATTATAGTTATTATTTTTATTTTATTTTTGTTGTAATTATATTAGTAATCACAAGGTTAAACATATCTAACTCATATTTATATTTAAGTTTTATCTTTAACGTCATACCATACCACCTAAACCCCTTTACACCAATTATATATAAAGATATAATTTTTTGATCATTTATAATGAGAATAGGACATTTTAGTTATCTTTTTATTTAATAATTTGAATTTCATACAAATTGAGATTTTGTTTTATTTTTAATTCAAAATAAGAGACATATTTGTAAATGAAACTAATTTACATTAAGTAATACATATGCTAATATATATATATATATATATATATATATACACTATTAGAGTCTGGTCATGAAAGTTTTTGTAGTCTGGTCACTCCATTCATAGCTGTCTGATCAAATCAATGAGAACCGTTAAATAAAATATTAAAATTATTATATAGAATATCTTTTCTATTTTTTCTAACTAAAACATCTCATTTTCCAAAAATATCGCAGACAGTTTCATTTAATAAAATAACATAATAAGGTTATAATTGCTAATAACTAACTCATTACCACTTTTAGCCAAATTGTATATTCTTTTTTATATTTTCTAACTAAAATTTCTACTTTTCTATTTTCCTAAATAAAACCTCTCATTTTCCAAAAATATCACGAATAGTTTTATTTAATAAAATAAAATAATAATATTATAATTATTAATCACAGGAAAATCATTATTTTTTTTTAAAAAATTTAAAAATATCAAGGAAAAACCCTTACTTATTTAATTTAAAACCTATTTTAATATTTCTAATTATTAAAAATAAATTACCTATTTTAACATGCCTACTTAATATTTTTAACAAATGTAATTAATAGAATATTAATATATAAATAACGAAATAACGACTATTAAATACAATCCGTGCATCGCACGGGTTTTAAGCTAGTATATATATATATATATATATATATATATATATATATATATCATTTAAAAATTTATCTTTAATTATTTTTAGCTAAATATTGACCATAATTTGTTGATTATTAATTTCAAGATTTATCTTTTCTGATTATAGATAATATTTATATAACTTTTTAGTTTTTAAAGATCATTGTTTGATCTTCATTATAATTAATTATAATTATATTCTTTGTTTTAGTGATTTTTTGTTTCAAAATGTTAAATATTTGTTGGAGCATGGTGATTATAATGTTAAGTATATCTAACCTTTATTTTATATTTACATCTTATTTTAAATTATTTTCCCTTTTCTATGTGAGAGTATGAGCTTGTTTGGGTAAATTTAAAATTATTGCTTATAACTTAAATTGCTTAAAATCAAAAGTCATAACTTATCTATACTATATTATTAAAACCGAAACATTGAAAGTTTTGGTTTTCGGTTAACGGTTGGTTTTTGGTTTTCGGTTTTCGGTACTTTTTCTAATTAATAAATTAATAATATAATCAAAATTTGGGAAAATTTTATTCTATATTAATATTTCACTACATAAAAATCAAATAATATTGAAATCTAATCAAAAAAATGGAAATGTGGGATCTAATTTGTTTAAATTTAGGATACACTGTTACAAATATACTTCTTTCTTTTTAGGATAACGAAAGCTACTACAAATCAAATCTTTTATGGAATTGTATTATTGTCAAGTTACCAAAATAGTAACTAGATGATTGACTTTTATAATTAAAATATTTTTTTACTAACAAAATCTACTCCTTTTTCCAAAAATATCATTACAATTATCTTTAAATTAAAACATATTACCTTTTATATGTGTTATTACTAAAATCTATGTTTTCCAAAAATATGAGTGCAATTCTTACTTATTTATTTTAAAACCTATTTTAATACTCGATTTAATATATAATAAAATAATATAAAAATAGTAACTAACTGATTACCTTTTATAATTAAAAACAAAATCTAACAAAATCTACTCCTTTTCCAAAAATATCACGACAATTACCTTTAAATTAAAACATAATATCTTTTATATTTGTTATCACTAAAATCTCTATTTTCCAAAAATATGAGGTGCGATCCTTACTTATTTATTTTTAAAACCTATTTTAATACTCAATTTAATATATAATAAAATAACATAAAAATAGTAACTAACTGATTGCATTTTATAGTTAAAAAAAATCTAACAAAATGTACTTTTTTCCCAAAAATGTCACGGAAATTACCTTTAAATTAAAATATATTACCTTTTATATTTGGTATCACTAAAATATCTTTTCCAAAAATATCAAGTGCAACTCTTACTTATATATTTTAAAACTTATTTTAATACTTTTAATTATTTAAAAAAAACTTACATTTTTAAACAAGTCAACGTATTTTTTTAACAAATACAATTAATATAATTAAAACACACCTAAAAATATTACGGGTAGTAATTTTTTTTAATTAAAACATGTTAGCTTTTCTATTTGTCCTTATTAACAAAATTTACTTATTTTAACATGTCAACATATTTTTTTAATAAATACAATTAATATGATTAAAACACTTCTAAAAATATCACGGGCAATTAATTTATTTAATTAAAACATGTTAGTTTTTCTATCTATCCTTATTATTAAGTGTAATCCTTAATTATTTATTTTAAACATATTTTAATACTCTATTTAATAAATAATAAAATAATATAAAAATAGTAACTAGATGATTGCCTTTTATAATTAAAGCAAAAATTCTAACAAAATATACTCCTTTTCCAAACATATCACGACAATTACCTTTAAATTAAAACATATTATCTTTTATATTTGTTATCACTAAAATCTCTATTTTCCAAAAATATGAGGTGCGGTCCTTACTTATTTATTTGAAAACCTATTTTAATACTCTATTTAATAAATAATAAAATAATATAAAAATAGTAAGTAGCTGATTGTCTTTTATAGTTTTAAAAACAATTCTAACAAAATCTACTTCTTTTCCAAAAATATCACGGGAAATTACCTTTAAATTAAAATATATTACCTTTTATATTTGTTATCACTAAAATCTCTCTTTTCCAAAAATATCAAGTGCAACCCTTACTTATATATTTTAAAACCTATTTTAATACTTTTAATTATTGAAAAAAACTTACCTATTTTAATAAGTCAACGTATTTTTAAAAAAATATAATTAATATATTTAAAACACATCTAAAAATATTACGCGCATATACTTTTTTTTTTAATTAAAACATGTTAACTTTTCTATTTGTTCTTATTAAAAAAACTTACTTATTTTAACATGTCAACGTATTTTTTTTAATAAATACAATTAATATGATTAAAACACTTCTAAAATATCACGGGCAATTATTTTATTTAATTAAAACATGTTAGCTTTTCTATCTGTCATTATTATTAATTTTATTTTATTATAAAATAATATTAATAATACCTCATTTATCTTCATCAGCCTCATCTGTATTTTTTTTATGTTTCAATTAATATTTAAGTTTCTCATTTTATAATTTATCATATTAATTTTTACTTTTATTTTAATATTTTCCGTTCACATTAAATTTTTTAGTTTATTATTTTTTAAGACTCGTGCCTTGCACGGGTTATAAGCTAGTACATCTTTTGTTTCATTGATTTTAACTTTTTGATATACATATTTAATTATTTTATTTTTAGTTATGTTGTTTACTAAAATGTACCACCTAAACCTAAATGTAGGACCACGACCACATCATACCATAACACCTAAACCCTTTTACACCAATTATATATAAAGATATAATTTCTTGTTGGGTTAAAAGTTAAGTATATTTGATTTAGTGATTAATGGACATGTAGAAAATAAAATGGACAAGTATAGAAAAAGTAAACAAAAAAACAAAACACAAAACTTTTGGCGACGAGGAAAATCCCTTGTAAAAGGTTAAAAACCGCGGGTGAAATTGTCTCAGCCAAATGATCCATTATAATCAACTAAACAATGGTTACAAAGTGAATAAAAATTGAAGAACAAGTACAATAAAGTCTATATCAGTTTGCACTCGTGTAGTATTTGAGAGAGAATTGAAGTGTAGTTGTAGTAGGAGTGTGTAGTTGTGTTGTAAATGAACTCTATTGCTATATATATCTCTCTCCTTCAGCTGATTTTCCCGTTGCTACAATTGTGGAGCACGTGCCTCGTACGTATAGAGTAGTTTCTAATTTATCTCCTATCTTTCACGACATGTAGCTCACGAGTGAACATGTTCAACTGTGTTCCGCACTTGTCTATCATTCTTCAAGTGTCAAATATAATTCAACTCTTATTTGATTGGGTCTCCATGTGACTTGGTCAAATTAGTACGTTATATATATTTTTTAATAAAAAAATAGGCTATACACATATGTATATAGTCGTCAGATGTCAACGGTTTTCATGTCGAAAAGTAGTTGTCAGTATGAAGTAGTGTGAAGTAAATAAGTAGAAAATTTATGTTGTTATGTACTCAAATCATTGTATTAATAGTTATTTTTTTTAAAATTAACTAGTTGAAAAAGCCGCGCTTCGCGGCGGCCTAATAATTTTAAAAAAAAACTCTATTAATTAAATTACAAAAATTACTCTATCCTCGCTAATAAGCCGTACTCCCATGAAACACGCTTTCCTTTTTAATATCAAAATCTCAAATTTAATATATAGAAAATATATATTTGTCTTATATATTAATTTTTATGTTACCATACTCCATTCTAATGAGCCACTCTTTCGTTAAAAAAATACATATATAACTCCACATATTCTACTTCAAATAAAACGTTTAATTATGTATTACAAACGCTTATTCTAACTTTTAATTGCAAGTACTTCTTTTATATCCGAACTCTTCTCCTCTATAAATTGAAACACTTATTGTGCTTCAAATAGAACTTTGCAAGTACTTCTTTTATATTTGAACTATTCCCCATTACAAATTTAAACACCTATTCTACTTCAAATAAAACTTTTAATTATATGTCTTCGCTATAAATTTGAACTCTTCTCCTCAATAAATTCGAACACTTATTCTATTTCTAATATGTTAAAGGATATTTTTTTTTTGATTTATTAGTATCTAAAATTCAAAAATTCTAGAAAATTAGGAAAATATATTGAAACAATCTTAAGGGCGTCACCTCACCTCCTGCATATCCTCCTTTATATAAAAGATATATATATTGAAAAATATAAGATCGAAAAATATGTTAATCAATTAGGCCCGTCATTTCATCTAATAAGCATTCATGGACATGCAATTTGTTTTTATTATTATGGATTTAAAGTATAAAAATATATTTGGACACCAAAGTCAGGAAATCTCTTCTATGTCAAAAAAATGGAAAATTAAAGTCATGAACATAAATCTAAATAAAATAAAGACCCTTACGGATGACGTGAGGGCTAAAAAAACATTCATGATAAGTTCAATGGTCAGTAGCGGAACCAGAAACTTATATTACCCGGACTCATATCAAAGTTAGAAAATTACCCGGTGCTCAAATTCTTTTTTCTCAATATTTGTAGTAAAAACTCGAGGCTAAAAAGGAAATTCTATTAAATTTTTTGAATCTAACCGGTGATTCAGCCTCCTTTAACCCCCTTAGTTCCGCCCCTGTCAATGGTACATCTCTGATCTCTCTATGTGTCAACATAAAGAAGAGAAAAAAACATCACAGGAAAACATAAATAAATTAAAGTATAAACTTTTGAAATACAGTAAAGAAAGTTTTACAGTTAGACGTACTTGGTCACATACCACGGGTCGAAATATTAACATAATTTAACGTGATAAGTTCTCTATCCTAGATTCCAAGTCCTCCAACCATCTATTTAGATTATAAGAAGATTAGATGTATGTACCTGTAAAAAAACTTATTCTGCTTATAAAAAAGCTTTTAATTATATATCTTACCTATAAATTCGAACTATTATTCTTTATAAATTCGAACATCTACTCTACTTCAAATAGAACTTTATTTATATGTTTTCTCTATAAATTCGAACTCTTCTCCTCTATAACTTCGAATACCTATTCTACTTCTAATATGCTAAAGAATATTTTTTGATTTATTAGTATTTAAAATTGTAAACCTTTAGAAAAATTTGAAAAATAGATTGAGACGATCTTAGACACGCCACCTCACCTCCCGCGTATCCTCCTTTATATATATACTAGTTGAAAAAGCCGCGCTTCGCGACGGCGTTATAATTGTTTTAAAAAAACTCTTTCAATAAATTAAATTATAACAATTATTCATTCCTCTCTAATAAGTCGTCCTCCCGTTAAATACGTTTCTCAATTTTAACATATTGACCTTTCCTTTCTAATATGTCGCTTTCTCGTTAAAAAAATATTTATATAAATTCGCACTTCTATTTTACTTCACATAGAACTTTTAACCATGTCTTACAAACACCTATTCTACTTTCAATAGAACATTTTAAGTATATGCATTTCTTATAAATATATTTAAACTCTTCTACTATATAAATACGTAAACATATTTTACTTCTGATAGAACTTTTAATTATATGTGTAACTTATAAAATTGAACTATTCTCCTTTATAAACTCGAACACTTATTATACTTCAAATATAATTTTTATTTATATGTCTTCCCTATAAACTTGAATTGTTGTCCTCTATAAATTCGAACACCTATTTTACTTCTAATATGTTATTATACTTCGTATATAACTTTTATTTATATGTCTTCTCTATAAATTCAATTTTTTCTCCTTTACAAATTCGAACACATATTCTACTTCAAATATGTTAAATGATATTTATCTATTTAGTAGTATTTAAGATTCTAAAATTCTACAAAATTATAAAAGTAAATTGGGGTGATTTTAGAGGCGCCATCTAACCTTCCGCGTATACTCCAAAATTATAAACAAACTAAAGATGAGAAGTATACATTTTACCATATATGATAAGATTTGCCTTTTAAAAGTAAATAAGTTCTAAACATAATTTATATGAACAGTCATAAAGTCTCTATCAAGATCTCGTATGAGTTACGTGGCTAGAATCAATCCATTGTAAGTAGTTAACATCACACTATTAGAGAAAGAGTCTGAGTTCAGTTAAATGAATACAACGTTAAGCGAAATTCTTTTAAAAGAAAAATAAAAAAATAAAATACACCAATTTTCTAAGTAGTTGATTACTTGATTGTGCAAATATAGAGAAGCAAGAGTTTCTTTTTCCTTTTTTTCTTCTATAAGAGAGACGCAAAAGATATTAATTACTATGAATTATGAAATGAAAAAGCTCTTAGCCTTTGGATTACTAATTTTAAAACATTCCAAAGTAAAAAGAAAACATATAAAAATTTACAAATTTAGGAAGGCTAAGTTGATGAAAATCAATTTATATATTTTCAAGATCATATAACTTGTGCGAACATGAGAATTTATACGTACAAATCTTGAAATAAACACAATCTCAAATATAAAATTGCAATTTGCAATTTGAAAATACAAAAAAAATTGAAAGACAAAATTATAATGTAGAACAAACAATCTAAACATATAATTTCAGTTTCTAAATTATTGTATTTTAAAAATAAAGGCAATTGTGCGCTTGTCTTTTAATGATCAACTGTAGCTTCACTTTTTTAGCGACCCAAAAAATGTTTTCTAAACAAAGGCATGCTCAAACCATGCAAATTCGAAAAATTCAGAAACTTATTGTCATCACAGTTCTTTAAAAAAAAGAATTAAGGAGGCAGAAGTTATAAGTAGTCCCGTGCAATTGAGTTGTCCAAATTAACACATAAATCACTTGTATTGATTCATGCATCCTACAATAAAAAAACATGAAAAAAATATCTTGAGAAAAACACATGTACGTATATAAATTTACATAAACATAAGACATCAAAGAAAAGAGTTACTATCAACATATTTTTAACGCAATATAAAGAATTTCGTTTATCCGCCGCTTTACGGTCCAAAAATATTATATATGAGAAAAGCACAAATCAATATATAACAACTTGAGGCGCACATATCAAGCAATCAATTCAAATGCATTGCATTTTCTACTTGAAGTATGTTAACCTTTTCTATTACAAATATGTCTTCTCTCAAATCTTGAATTCTTTTTCTTCGTAAATTCAAACTCTTATTCTACTTCTTAAAGAATATATTTTTATTTAGTACTATTTAAAATTCTGAAAATTCTGAAAAATTAGAAAAATAAATTGAGACGATTTTACATGCGCCACCTCACCTCCCGCGTATCCTCCTTTATATATATATATTGATTTAGTAAACACTTCACTAACCTATATATAAGTAAATTTATCGTAACATTTAAATAATTTATAAGAATTCATTTATTTATCACTTTTATGACATTTATTCATTTTAAGATAAAGATTACATCATACACACGATGATTCAATCGCAAAGAATGGTGTAAAAAATGGGGTTCATGAGTGAAATAAACTGCCCACGAGTGAAGTAAACTTGAGATTTCAAAGAATGTCAAACAAGAAGAATAATACGAAGAATACAAAACCACTTCTATGCATCTTGTCACTGTCAACGATCAATCTCAGTTCTATCAGCTGATTTGTCATTAGAGAGAAGGCTAAGAGGGTTCAATATCACTCTTGTAGTTCTTTCCTTAGATCTTCACTTAAAAATCTTCTTGAATTGTTTAAAAGTAGACATTTGAGTCGAGCCTAGTTAAATTTCTTTATTTTCTTCTAATTGCAACATTAAAATCACAAACATAGCTTGAAAGTCTACAATAAACATTTGATTATTTAACCCCATTCTTACAGTGCCGATGAAGATGGAATAGAGAAATAATTGATAAAGTTGCTTCATGAATATGTGATGTTATGCATGTAAATAGGTTTTTGATTTGGTTGGGTCAAACTAGGTTTTAACCCATGGATTTAGGTTAGGTTAGTCCAACTAAATGTCTGAGTTACATATCAATTAACACTATTGGGTCGTTTGTATAAAAATAAGTAGTACTAGCTTTTAACAAATACTGCATTAACACTTGAAGGTTTAATAAGCAAGTATGCATCTGAATTTTGTTTTACTAAGAGGTCAGGTACTGAAATGCCCATTACAGTGACGACTGAGTGGATCTCTTCCACCTTCCCAGCTTCTCCCTCCCCTGTAACAACAATAAGATCTTTTAGAAAAAGAATAATTAAAAGTTGACCGTGCTCAATAGCCTCAAGAGTTGTCTTATTAATTAAAACAATTGCATCCTCCCAAACTTAACTTCTTGGTGGTGCAAATAGTTTGCTGTGTTTTATGATGGAAAAGAGTAGCTATGGTACACAAACTGTTAAATTGGGGATAGACTAAAATGCAAAACAAATCCTTTGCAAGTCCTTTACTTTAAAGGGGGGAAATACGAAAACTAATAGAAATTTGCACCCAATCTAATTTTCAGTCACAATGCTAACCAATGCAGTAAACTTAAAAAGGGAAAGAACAATTTAATCTACTTTACCAGATCCATACTTTTCGAAATTAATTTAACAGGCAAGAATTTGGTTAATCGATACAATCTAAAAGGGCTAATCTGCAGTAAAGAGCATACACTAATATGACAGTATTAATATTTCATTACAAGTAAACTGGATTTTTTTTTTTGCAAATACTCGTCTCATATTAAAATACAGGATTCCACTGTGAACATTACATGTCCTTATACCACAGCACGTGCTATATTAATGTGCATATTGCATCACATCCTACGATACAAAACATGCACACCACACTTATCATTTTGCGCAGAAGTCTGATTTGGCTACAAAGTGCACTCTAAACATCATATACTTTGAGCTGACTTAGTACCTACCGTATCAAATATATACCTGCGCAGAGTGCACAGTTAGCTAACATAATAGAGTGGCGTGCAAGGAAACAGGTTTTAAAGTTTAGGATGCCAAAAAGACCATAAAAGTTGCTGGGTGCGATTTATTAACTCTTCCAAAACTCAGCTTAGTAAATGCAAATCAAAGATAATATTTTTCATCTGATTAGTTGATATGTTGATAGAGACAATATGTTGATGCATACATAAACTACTAATGAAGGTGTTACCAACAGCACTTCCGAAAAATTAAAAAACCAATTGGTTAAAAAAGCTCATGACAAAGAGAGAATAATTGATTACTGAGATTCGCATACCTGGCGAGGTCCAATAGCTAACTCATTATCCAGAATAGATGTTGCTCTAAATCCCATGGAATGAAGCACTTCTTCATAACTATGCACATCAAGATAAACAATAAGATGCCATCAGCATGTGCAAACTATCACTGGTTAACATCAATGAAATCTGATAATAAAGTTAATGATCAAGAATTACTCTGCAACAGATACTTTATATGGGGGTCCGCCAACGTGATCGCTGATCTGCAAAGAAGGAAAGAAAAAATGAGTTGAGATGTAGACCAACTTGAACTCACTTGATAACACCCGGGGGGCTGGAGGTGTCTGAGTTAAAAACAAGTATGTATAGATTCTTTAATTTCTTTCGTGCATTTTATTTCACAAGACAGAATCAATATAGAGCAAAAAGTCTCTGTAACATTGCTTGGAATATTCAGGGGGTTTAAGAGTATTACCGGAAACATCAATGTTATGAGCTCTCCACTTGGTTTCAGAAGATCTTGAATTCGGCTTGCCCAAGCTGATCTCATGTCTGGTTCAATAGCACAGAAAAACCTGTAACGTTAACCTTGAAATGTGAAAAACATACATTACAATCCTGATACTGTAAATCAACTTAGATCATTTTTCACTTACGTATAGTCAAAAACAAGATCAAATAATCCGGTTGGTTGCCAGGTGAAGAAGTCCGTCTTTAGGAATGTGTGATAGTTGGCATTGGAAGAAGACGAGGACAACTGTCCTGATGTTCAGATTAGAAATAGCATTTTCCATTAAGTAATGTGGTGTAACAAACATAACAATGCAAGATTACTTACCCAGGTTCCAATGACCATTGCCTCTTAACTATTGTCTATGATGAAACTTTTGTGTTGAAGCAATATAGGTGTATGCATGACGTTATGTAGTAAACGACAAAATTTGTTATTTGCCGAAAATCGATCTCTATTTAGTGATTTTTAAAGTTGACATCAACATACATCGCTAACCATTTGGTATTTGCCAATAATCAATATCTATGTAGTGATTATTAAAGTTGAAATATATAATAGATTTAATACACATAAATTTTAGAGAAAACTGGTTAACAATTGTCAAAAGAAGCAAATACATTGTATAGGGTGATTCCATAGTGAACAACTCGTTTTCCCTGTCCTAATTCTTTATAACACATAACGAAAACTTAAAAATTCAAATATATCTCAGAGATATATAATTTGGCACAAACAACTACTGAGCATACATGTACGACAATTAATTAAAAGAGTTGAATTTAGACACCTTATCTTATTTTATAAATTAATTTCAATTTTTTTCAAGATGTCTGAGTTCATAGCCTAGTAAGGTGTAAAGCAACTAAACTATATAAACCACATAATACCCCATCAATAATCCCTATACCTAATACCTATGTTGCAGACTCCATGAACATAACGGCCTTTCTGAAGTGTTGAGCACATGCCAGACTTCTTAATATACTGCTCACAAAATTACAGATTACTAGGAAACAAAAAGTGCAATAGAATGCTGTTAGTTCAACTTATGTGGCTACAGATGTAAGAATTCTGAGTTCAGATTATTTTTGGAATTAGTAAATTTGATAGATCTGATTTCAAGTTTGCATCAAAATCTCTCAAATTTACAGTACTTCCTAAAGATAGAAGGTTTTGCTAAAATAAAAGGAAAAATCAGCTATTACCTTGGTAGCTATCTCAATTGCACTCTCTGATATATCCAATCCAACAACATAACGATCAGGAGATGCAATTGCTATGACATCATGCCCCTGCCAAATTTGACAATATTCGTGAGAATGACCCAACATAGAAGAGAATATCAATTTTCGTTGTATAAGTTGAACCACTGCTATATGAACATAATCAAACGAATAACGAAGTTGATCTCTATTACGGATATACAGAACTCCTACCTAGTTTAAACCAAAGTAAACTTTAAAAAGGCAATACTTTTCTTTTGAATTGACTGCAAATGTTTCTGTTTGGTATAACATGACTTGTAGGTACGAAAAGACAATCATTTTCGCTAGCAAATGCAAGATTCATAATATATCTAGTACAGCGCTTGAAGAGTTCAGCAAAATCCTATATCCGAAGCAAACTACATTAATGCTGATAACTGACAACTCAAATCCATCTTTGGAATTTATATTGAAAGAGCACTTTAGAGTTTAGTATTGATATTTATTTATGTTTTGTAGCTCAATTCAAACTCCAACGCTTGCTAATAGTTCCAAAGCACTACATAATTTACTTCTCTATGCTACTGGCATATTTGGAAGTTGGTATTGTAGGTAAAATGGAAAATGGAATTGCGAATTGCCGGTCTTATGTTGTGTTTGGTTGGGGAGAATGGAATGGAATGAGTAAATTAATGAGTAACAATGGCGTTTGGAAGGAAGATTTGAAAAAAAACGAATGAAAGTAAATTTTTTATGATGGAAAATGTGAAGAAAATGGGATGGAAAGGAATGGAGCATTCCTTCTCAAAATGGGGTGATTGATCTCTGGTTTAGGTTGTTATGAATGGAATGGATAAAACAATGAAAAATGTCAACAATACATATTATAGTTCAAATTTCATTCCATTCCATTTTCATTCATCTCAACCAAACACGACATAGAATAGATAATATATTGGTTAGTTTACCATAATAAGATGCATTATGCATGGATCTGGAATGGATCATTCTTAAGTATAGAAAGATGGCTAGTTTTTGTCTAACAAGGTTAATTTATAATCAATCAGTGGTTGGTAAATGATAAACCCAACTTAAGTCAATATAACCTAATCCTCATTCCTTATGAATTCTGATTCTCATTCCCAATGTTTCAATAAGATGTCTGTATTTACCAAAAAGAAAAGAAAAAAAAATACAGTTTAAAAAAAGAGAAATCCAAACATAGAAGATGTTATATAATTAACAAATTCCAGTTCTAGCGAGCATGTGTGTAGTACATAGTTTGACTTAAATATAAAGATAAAGATAGAGAGCATACACTGCCACAACCAGGAACCAAAGCCCTGCCTTTAGGAAGAGAATCCGTTTGGAGAAGATGCAAGAGAATAGGGGTGGGTTGTCCTAAATCCCATGGAGTAACTCCTTCTCTCCAGCTTTTCTCCCAACCATCTAAATACAAACCAAGGCTTATTATTACTACAACCTAACCAACAAATGTAATCATAATTCTACATCATGTGTAACATACATACACAAAGCACATTAGGGGTGACAAATTCAGGTTTCATGTCGTGTTTGTTCGAAAACTTATCAATATGGGGTTAATCCCAAACTTGATAAAATATGGAAATACACAAGTAGAAATTGTCAGGTCGTCCAGTCCTGTCACGTAACTTTTCGGATTATGCTCTTAATCATAGTAACGCTGAGTGGTCAGTACTGAGTAGAGTCAAGACATTGTCACCCCTAATACATAAATATATTGCAAATTATGTAAATATCATACAGAAAACATAGCAACCGGTTGCAAAGGGTACCTCTCCATAAATCGTATCTCCTACCGCGGGTGACCAGATATGCGGTTGTGTTGTTAATAACATTGAAATTTTCCATAAAATATAAATTTGGTAATTGCAAACAGGTTTAATGGAAAATCGAAAGTGAGTGATCATTTAAAATTATAGAAACACAATATATACACAATTTCGAAGATGTAATTACTGGAGTAAGTAGTAACACCGCTTCATTTACAAAATCTAAACTCATCGTGATCAGTTTGCAAACCCCTAACTGAAATATAACAAATTAAAAACAAAAGAAGGCATGAATTAAGGTCTGAAATTAACTAGTAACTACCATTTCTATAAATCAAAAAATCGATATATTAACATCAACTATGAAAATTCTACAGTAGTATATATATATATATATAAGGAGAGAGAGAGAGAGAGAGAGAGAGAGAGAGAGAGAGAGAGAAGAGAGAGAGAGGTACCGGAAGAATGAGAGTGTACGATTTGGCGGAGCTTATCAACACCAGCTTTGGCTTTGTTTGAGTTCATAGCAGAAGAAGCACTCCCAATAATCACTGCTTGTTTCCTTTGAATAAAACCATAATTGTTCAGATTTATTATTCCTCTACTATTTCTCCACAAGGTTGAAACTAACATATTCAACATCCCTATCAGTTTCCTTTTTAGTGTACTTCCTTTTACAGTTTTACATATGATGTGAATTGTGATATTCTTCCTCCTTTTTTTAGTTCATTTTATTAATTTATTACCTCCGTTTCACAATACAATACAGGTCCATTTTCTATTTTTAGATTTACATTTTAAAATGCTTTGACCGAATATCTATTCAAATTATTTTTTCAAATTTTTTTGTGAATAAAAATTTAAATATCAAAGTTTTATTTAAGTAAAAGAAAATTTAAAAAATAATTTATGTAACTATTCGGTCAATGCACTTTAAAATACGTGTCGGAAAATCAAAAGTGGACAAGTATTTTCAAACGAGGAGAGTATTTTTTATTGACATAAAATGAAGTATTATATTAAATTCCGCACTTTAATAAATGAAAAATGTTGGAGAATTCAAAAACTTGTCCCAAAAAATCTCTCAAAAGCTTATGTGTCCTTCTATAATTGGTAAATTTCATAATACAAATATGAGAATATGCGCGCTATATATGCGTTCACGAATTAAAACACGTCATATGTTTTTCACGTTATTTTGTACAAATTTTGGAAAATATTTTTGGGTTTTCTAGCAATATTCTTAATAAATTATTTTCTACCTTCCTAATTAGTTGTCATATTTTGAATTTTAACGGTCAAATTGACCAATTTTTGATTAACTTCTCATTTTATAATTTACAAAATCTGAAAAATATATATTAAAGTAAATTAAATATACATTTCAATGATATAATTTTTGTTATACTTTTTATTCATCTATCTATACTATCTATACTATATTATTAAAGACGAAACATTAAAAGTTTTGGTCGGTCGGTCGGTCGATATTTGGGCCGATTCACGGGCCTATCTATAATCAATTTATTAATAACCAATTACCTTTTTTCACTACATTACCTATTATATATTTTTTTTAAACCAAACCAACTCATCTTCTAAAAATAAAACGGGCAACATATATATAATATGGTAATATTATTATATATTTATAACTGATTACCTTTTTCAGCTAAAACACATTATTTTTATATTTTTTACCTAAAACAACTCATCTTATAAATAAGACACATATATGAAAACCAAGTTATTGATAAACAATTACCTTTTTCAGCTAAATTATATTACCTATTTCATATATCTATTTAACTAAAACAAATTATTTTCTAAAAATAAGACGGACAATATATCTATACTATATTATTAAAGACGAAACATTAAAAGTTTTGGTCGGTCGGTCGGTCGGTCGGTATTTGGGCCGATTCACGGGCCTATCTATAATCAATTTATTAATAACCAATTACCTTTTTTCACTACATTACCTATTTTATATTTTTTTTAAAACCAAACAACTTATCTTCTAAAAATAAAACGGACAACATATATATAATATGGTAATATTATAACCGATTACCTTTTTCAGCTAAAACACATTATTTTTATATTTTTTACCTAAAACAGCTCATCTTATAAATAGGACACATATATGGAAACCAAGTTATTGATAACCAATTACCTTTTTCAGCTAAAACATATTACCTATTTCATATATCTATTTAACTAAAACAAATCATATTCTAAAAATAAGACGGGCAGTATATATATAAAATGGTAATATTATTATATATTTATAACCGACAGCTAAAACACATTATGTGTTTTATATTTTCTAACTAAAACAACTTATCTTCTAAATATAATACATGCAAAATAAATATACAATGGTAATATTGTTTTATATAAATATTAATAAATAACAAGTTATTCTTTTCAGCTAAAACAAATTACCTCTTTTATATTTTCTAACTTAAACAACTAATTTTCTAAAAGTAATGCAGGCGTATATATAAAAAAATTAATATAATTTTATATAATTTTTAATAAGTAACTAATTGTATTTTTAAGGATATTACCTGTTTATATTTTTTAACTGAAACAACTAATGTTCAAATTAAAAATAACACGGGCAAAAGATAGATATATTGGTAATATTGTTATATTAAACTTATGAAATTCATGTTTATTATAATTTTTTTAACATTCAATTTAAACGAGATAATTAATGAAAATAAAAGTAACAGTATATTCAAATAAACTCGGTATATTGAACAAGCACATATTTTGATATTTGCACTTGAGTCCCTTTTTAGATTTTTAAGAGTAAAAAAATACGAATCATTAGATATGTTATTTTAAAATATTTTATATTTTAATATCTAAAATACTACTATTGATTACGTCAATAATATATTAAATTTAAATATTATATTGTTAGATTTATAAATCCAATATATATATATATATATATATATTAAAATTTTATCAAATTATATATAATAACTAAAATCTAAATAAAAAATAAAAAAATATTAAAGAAGACCGTGCATCGCACGGGATATAAGCTAGTATATATATATTTATAAAATGGTAATATTATTATATATTTATAACCGACAGCTAAAACACATTATGTGTTTTATATTTTCTAACTAAAACAACTTATCTTCTAAATATAATACATGCAAAATAAATATACAATGGTAATATTGTTTTATATAAATATTAATAAATAACAAGTTATTCTTTTCAGCTAAAACAAATTACCTCTTTTATATTTTCTAACTTAAACAACTAATTTTCTAAAAGTAATGCATACGTATATATAAAAAAATTAATATAATTTTATATAATTGTTAATAAGTAACTAATTGTCTTTTTAAGGATATTACCTGTTTATATTTTTTAACTGAAACAACTCATGTTCAAATTAAAAATAATACGGGCAAAAGATAGATATATTGGTAATATTATTATATTAAACTTATGAAATTCATGTTTATTATAATTTTTTGGATATTTATCAAAAATACCACTTTTTTTAAAGTTTTTTTGCGATTTTACCATCTTCTCAAAATATTTACAAAAATACCTTCTTTTTAAAAATAATTTGCGAAAATACCATCTTTTAAAAAGATTTTTGCAAAAATACGTTCTGCAACTAAATACAACCTACGTAGGTTGCATCCGGTTGCACGTGTGATTGCAACTAGATGCAACTTTCCAAATACAACCTACGTAGTTTGCATCCAGTTGCATATGTGGTTGAAATTAGATGCAACTAGATGCAACTTTTTAAAAAATAATTGAAAAAACAGCTAAGAATTCAAAAAAAATTATTAATAAAAGGGGTAAACTTGTGGTATTGGTTTACCTGGGGGTTCAATAGTTAACTTTTGGGGTTCAATGTTTCTATTTTGGATTTTAGAAATATAAAGAATGACGAATAATTCGTATACGGACTTAGGGTTTAGGGTTTAGGAAACAACCCTAAAATCAGGACGCCCGAAAAACACAATTATTAACAAGTTGCATCTGTGGTTGATTTTGGTTGCAGTTTGCAGAAGGTATTTTTGCAAATAAGATGGTATTTTCGCAAAATATTTTTTTTTAAAAGGTATTTTTGCAAAAATATTTCTGGAATGGGATATTTATGAAAAAAGCCCTAATTTTTTTAACATTCAATTTAAACGAGATAATTAATTAAAATAAAAGTAATAGTATATTCAAATAAACTCGGTATATTGAACAAGCACATATTTTGATATTTGCACTTGAGTCCCTTTTTAGATTTTTAAAAGTAAAAAAATACGAATCATTAGATATGTTATTTTAAAATATTTTATATTTTAATATCTAAAATACTACTATTTATTACGTCAATAATATATTAAATTTAAATATTATATTGTTAGATTTATAAATCCAATATATATATATATATATTAAAATTTTATCAAATTATATATAATAACTAAAATCTAAATAAAAAATAAGAAAATATTAAAGAAGACCGTGCATCGCACGGGATATAAGCTAGTATTATTAAAGACGAAACATTAAAAAATTTGGTCAGGCGGTCGATCGGTCGATATTTGGGCCGGGCCTATCTATAATTTGGGTCGGGCCTATCTATAATCAATTTATTTATAACCAATTATTTTTTTCAGCAAAAACACATTACATATTTTATATATTTTTCTAACCAAAACAACTTATCTTCTAAAAAAAATTTAGGTAACATATATATAAAATGGTAATATTATTACATATTTATAACTGATTATCTTTTTCAGCAAAAACACATTATATGTTCTACATTTTTTAACTAAAACAACTCATCTTCTAAACATAATACATGAAAAATAAATATGTAATGGTAATATTGTTACATATAATTATTAATAAATAACCACTTACCCTTTTCAGCTAAACACATAACCTTTTTTATTTTTTTCTAACTTAAACAACTAATTTTCTAAAAGTAACACGAGCAACATATATATAAAAAGGTAATATAATTTTATATTTTTTAGTTAAAATAAATTACCTATTTTATATATTTTTCTAACCAAAACAACTTATCTTCTAAAAATAAAATAAGTAACATATATATAAAATGATAATATTATTACATATTTATAACCGATTACCTTTTTCAGCAAAAACACATTATCACACATTATCTGTTCTACATTTTCTAACTAAAACAACTCATCTTCTAAACATAAAACATGGAAAATAAATATGTAATGGTAATATTGTTATATATAATTATTAATAAATAACCACTTACCCTTTTCAGCTAAACACATAATCTTTTTTATTTTTTTCTAACTTAAACAACTAATTTTCTAAAATTAACATGAGCAACATATATATAAAAAAGTAATATAATTTTATATTTTCTAATTTAAACGACTAATTTTCTAAAAGTAACATGGGCAACATATATATAAATGTAATATAATTTTATATAATTATTAATAAGTAACTAACTGTCTATTTAAGGACATTGTCTGTTTTATATTTTTTAAGTAAAATAACTCATATTCGAATTAAAAATAACACGGGCAAAATATAGATATAATGACAATATTAGTATATTAAACTTATAAAATCCGGGGTTAATATAATTTTTTCTAACATACAATTTAAATAAGATAATTAATACAAAAATAAAAGTAAACTTGGTACATTACGTTATTTGCACTTTAGTTACATTTAGATTTTTAAGAGCAAATAAATACAGACCGTTAGATCTATTATTTAAAAATATTTTATATTTTAATATCTAAAATACTACTAAAGATTACGTCATCAATTTATTAAATTAAATTATTTATATTATTAGATATATAAATCCAATTTATTATATACACATATAAATATATATTAAAATTTCATAAAATAACATATAATTATAAAAATCTAAATAAAAAATAATAAAATATTAAAGAAAACTGTGCATCGCGCCATATATAAGCTAGTATTATATATGTTACTACCTCCGTCCCCCTCAATTCTTTACGTTGAGGGAACGACACAGAGGTTAAGAAAAAATGTAAATTAATAAGGAAAAGTAAGAAAAATGAGTAAAGTGATGGGACCGATCAATATTTAATGTATAAAGTGGATATAATGTAGGTATAGTAGAGGAAAGTAGTGAATGTGATTGGATTTTATATTATAAAATGTTACTATTTTTTGTATGTAAAGAAATGAAAGGGACGTACCAAAAAGGAAAATGTAAAGAAATGAGAAGGACAAAGGGAGTATATTTAATCAAAGTTTGATACTACAGAACAACTAATTAAGGACGCATGGAAAATCATTTTAGAGTGACTACTTGTGTAGAACATCGGTAATGTATACATGCTAATTTATACTCCCTTTGTCCCGTTGAATTATATACGTTGGGTTCGGATACGGAAACCAAGAAAATGTATAAAAAATGAGTAAAGTTAGATAAAAAGTGGATAAAGTTATGGGACCTATCAATATTTAATAATAGATTTGAAATAGTGGAGGAAAGTAGTGGATGTAATAGTGTTTTAAATTATTATAGAATAGAGATAGTTGAGAAAGGTAGTGGGGGTAATGTGTTTTATATTATTAAAAATTACTATTTTTGGAATGTATAGAAATGAGAGGCACGTCCCAAAATGGAAACTGTATAGAAATGGAAGGGACAGAGGGAGTATGATTACAACCTATTTTTCCTTTGAATTCATGTATACTATCAATCAATATTATATTATTAAACACAAAATATTAAAAGTTTGATCGGTACAGTACCTATATTTTTGTGCATGTTTTTTGGTACCTATTTTTTTGGTACTTCGTGATTTTACTTAATTACTTTTACTAATATTATTAAATAGTAAGACATATTTATAACCAATTATCTTTTTCACTTTTTTTCCCAAAAATATCACATGCAATTACCTTTTTTTTAACTAAAAACATGTTATTTTTTTCTATTTTTACTTACTAAACCCATCAATTTCCAAAAATATCACGGGTAAACCTTTAATTATTTATTTTAAAACTTTTTATAAATTATATATTTTTAAAATCTATTCTAATGTTTTTAATTTTTTTAAAAGTTTATATATTTTAACATGTATGCTTATTTTTTTTTAGCAAATGCAATTAAATAAATATTATGATGTAAATAATCAAACAACAACTATTAAAAATCTCCACCTTTCCCAAAAATATCACAAAATATCACGGGAAATTACCCTTTTTAACTAAAACATGTTACATTTTCTATTTTTACTTACTAAAACCTCTACTTTTCCAAAAATATCACGGATAACTCATAAATATTTATTTTAAAACCTATTTTTATTTTATTTATACTTACTAAACCCCCTCCTTTTTCAAAAATATCACATGTAAAACTTTTAATTATTTATTTAATTATATTTTTTGGTACCTGTTTTTGGGTACGGTACTTGTCTTATTTAATTATTTATTTAATTAATATAAAAATATTACAATCAGTTACTTATTCAGTTAAAATACATTATTTTTCCTATTTTTTCTAACAAAATCCCCTCTTTTTCTAAAATAGTCACGAGCAATTTCCCTTTTCAGCTAAAACATGTTACTTTTTCTATTTTTCTTACTAAAATCCCTCTTTTTCCAAATATATCACGGGCAAACCCTTACTTATTTATTTTAAAAACCTATTTTAATACTTTTAATTGGAAATTACATTTTTCAACTAAAACATGTCACTTTTTTTATTATTTATTTTTACTAAAACCCCTCTTTTTCCAAAAATATCACGGGCAAACTGTTACTTTTATATTTTAAAATTCAACGAAAACATGTTGTTTTTTCTATTTTTCCTTACTAAAACATATCATGTAACAACTCGACTTTTCGGACTATTAAATCTAAATACAAAACTTAAATAAAGTATTATACAATGACAATTACAGACAGAAGCGTGACAAAAGTTCTATTACAAAGCTAACAATTACAAAAGCACAGCTAATGATAATCCAAAAACCAATCTATTCCGAACCTAAGATTCTCGAACTCAAAAACTATCTCACTTGAGTTACACCGAACCTGAAAATTGTAAGTAATGAGCTATACAGCCCAGCAAGAAACCAATCGATCCAACTAGTCGGGCAAAAAACATGTATACATACAAGATAATACGATATTCAATACGATACAATAACGATACACAATACATAATTTTCGATTCACATATTCTTATTATTATTCGATAGATATGATACCACATAACAACAATAACTCGAAACCCATTATTCATGCCACGATCACTACAACCCGGTGATAATGGTCCTAAATTTTCAAAAAAAAAATTCACTACAACCCGGTGACAATGGTCCTTATTCTTATTCGATATTTTCACAAACCATGACACAAATCAAAGTCTCAAGTCTATTGCTTACACATAACACATATCAAATAATACATATCACTTCAAATTATAATCGCTTAGCCCATGATTTGATAAACAAATATACAGATATAAACATAATTTCAAAAACACTAGGAAAATCGATCGGAAGCTTACCTCAATGCGAAAAATCAAGAATCAAATCATCCCAGAGCACGTACCCAATTCTGACCAGAACTGTATTTACTCTTTTTGACCCTCTAAACGACGTTTTTTTTGAAATTCTTAAGCCATGCATGTTGTAGAGAATGAAAAGTTCTTTCCGACAAGGGATTGCTCATCAGAAACAGATTTATAACGAATCGGGAATTAAATAAAACATCTGCTGATTGAACAAAAACTGAAAAATGAGATCTGGTCATGTTTTGTAATTTTAAGAACGGTTCAGAGCATAATCTGGAAACACACAATGAAATATAAGTTGTAGGAAATTGAAAGAGCTTTCCGAAAAGTCCGGAATCATCAAATTCCGACTTAAGACGAATTTATTACGAATTTTACGAGACAACTGATTTATTAGAGACAAATACCTACGAATTTTACACACAAGGACGAGAAAGAAGAACAATGGTGTTTATATAGCGGCACAAAACCCTAACTTTAAACCCTCTAATTATAATTATCGGTGTTCAAATCTGATTCAAACTTTAGGCCCATTAGTCTAATTTAATTTTAAATCCTATTCTTTTTCAAATTATTTCATTATTATTAATCTAAAAATTACGGGATATTACATATCTTTTTCCAAAATATCACGGACAAACCGTTACTTATTTATTTTAAAATATATTTTAATACTTTTAATCATTTAAAAAAGTTTAACACACCTACTTATTTTTTTTAACAAACGCAATTAATAAAATATAAATAATAAATAATAAAATTAACAATTATTAAAAACAATCCATGCATCGCACGGGTTTTAAGCTAGTATTATTAAAGATGAAACATTAAAAGTTTGGTCGGTACAAGATCTGATTTTTGGTGCCTGTTTTTTGGTACCAGTTTTTTGATACTTCGTGATTTTACTTAATTACACTTATTTATATATAAAAAGTATTATTAAATAATAAGACATATTTATAACCAATTACCCTTTTTAGTTAAAACACAATATTTTTTTCTATTTTTTTTTAACAAAATCTCTTTTTTCCCAAAAATATCAAGGCTATTACCTTTTTCAAAAATATCATGGACAATTACCTTTTTCAACTAAAACATGTTACCTTTTCCATTTTTCCTTACTAAAATTACTTTTTTTTTTCATATATATATCACGGACATACCCTTATTTATTTATTTATTTTAAACCTATTTTAATGCTTTTAATTATTTAAAACAATTTACCTATTTTAACATGTCCACTTATTTTTTTAACACATGCAATTAATGAAATATTAAAACATAAATAATCAAATACGAAACATTAAAGTTTGGTCAGTACGGTACCTATTTTCGGTACTTCGTGATTTTACTTAATTAACCTTACTTATCAATAAAAAAAGTATTATTAAATAATAATATTATCTATTTATAATCAATTACCTTTTTAAGTTTGAACACAATATATTTTTATATTTTTATATTTTTTATAACTAAATCTCCTTCTTTTAAAAAAATATCACGAGCAATTACATTTATAATTACCTTTTCCAAAAGTATCACGGTCAATTATATTTTTCAACTAAAACATGTTACATTTTCTGCTCTTCCTTACTAAAACCCCTCTTTTTTCCATATATCATGGCCAAAACCTTAATTATTTATTTTAAACCTATTTTAGTGCTTTTAATATTTAAAAAAGTTTATCTTTTTTTTACATGTCCACTTATTTTTTTAATGATTTTACTTAATTAACCTTACTTATCAATAAAATATATTATTAAATAATAATATTATCTATTTATAATCAATTAATAGAACACGATATTTTTTCTAACTAAATCTCCCCCTTTTAAAAAAATATTAACAGCAATTTACATTTATAATTACTTTTTTCAAAAGTATCACGGACAATTACCGTTTTCAACTAAAACATGTTACCTTTTCTACTCTTCCTTGCTAAAACCCCTCTTTTTCCGGATATATCACGGGCAAAACCTTAATTATTTATTTTAAACCTATTTTAGTGCTTTTAATATTTAAAAAACTGTACCTATTTTTACATGTCCACTTATTTTTTAACAAATATAATTAATAAAATATTAAAACATAATTAATTAATTAACAACTCTAAAAAACAATCTGTGCATCGCAGTTTTAAGCTAGTATGATTAAAACTTAATTATCTATTTATTGTTGGTAAGATTTTTTGGATGGGTGGTCTCCACTATTTTGAACGATTTAGTAAATTTTTTATATCTACTCTTGGATTGTACTTGGCCCAAACTAAAACAACGCGTCACCTTCCTTGTGGGTAGGGCTGTTCACGAACCGAGTCGAGTCGAGTTTTGATGTAAACGAGTCGAGATTTTTTTTTTCTGACGAGCCGAGCCGAGCTTCCTTACCGAACGAAAAATCTGTTCGAGCTCGAGCTCGTTAAGTAACGAGTCGAGCACGAGCTTTTATCGAACATTAACGAGCCGAGTCGAATCGAGCTTTTATCGAACAGCTCGTTAAGCCCGAATATTTTTAGTCTTTTAGCGGCCCAGCCCAATAAACTAAACAACCTAATCCCTAATCTCTCTCATTTTTTTCACTCATTCGCTCGCAGCCTCACCGCACATCCGCACACGGCACACCAACCTAATCCCTAAATCCCCAAATCCCTAATTCCAAACCTAAATCCCTAATCCCTAAACTCATATCAGCAAATTTAAGGTTGGAGACATCGATTCCTCGGAGACAGCTACCAGCGAATAAGGTTGTACCAGCGAATATCTACGACTTCTAATTTCAATTACACGCAATTACTTGTAAGTTCTTCAATCTTCTGTACTTGTCTTATACTCTGTTCGATTTGTGTTCGATTTATTTTCGATTTGTGCACTGCTGGTACTTATTCATTATTGAATATTAATGATTTGTCTGATTTTATATTTTATACTTACGGCTATATATAAAGGGTATTATGGATGGCTAAGGCTAAGGCTATATAAAGGGTCTTTGTCTTCCGTAAACCGTTATTAGGTACAATGGACGAGTCTAGCCGGGGTTTAAAAGTAATACAAAAATTTATCCGATATCAATCTGAATATAAATCCTAAATCATATGTTCGTAAGATTTTTATTTTCCTTTAAATCGCATTTTCAGTTTCAAGTGATTTATATCAACTCGAAATTGATTTGTTTGCAAAAACAAATTGCCCGCATAAACAAACTAAACCAGCATAGCAATGCTGCAATTTGAAGTTGGATGATCAACATCAAAGGAAGCTTAGAATTGTGATTTTATAATATGTATACTGATAATGTTATCTGAAAATTTGTGCAAGCCAGCAAAAGCACTAATATATATCTTCCTATAACTCTCTGTTTTGTACTTGTTAGTCCTTATTTGCAGAACAACTTGGATGAACTATGTGTGCCAAAAACATGATCAGAAACTTAGTGAACATTGAGTTATCTTAATAGTATTTCTTAAATAAAACAAAGTTATGTACTGTTATTTTTTACAATGTGTATTTTTTAAATTAAATATTACATAATATAGACATGATTGTTTTAAAGACAAATTGAGGTTCAGTTGTTCAAATTAAGTGTAGATTTTATCGTTGTATTGATGGTAGATTGTGTTTTTATATTGCCTTTTGAATTTTTTTTAATCCGTTGGAAAAATGCATTAATGTATTAACTACTTGGTAAGTTTAAGTTTGGTTCTCCAGGGAGGAGTTGTTTTGTGTCCTGAATTGGCTTTTATGAGGCATGGTCATTTTTAGTCATGATTGATTTTCTCTTCCTATTGCCACACTACATTTCTTGCTTCATGTGATCTGCATTTCATGCAAAAGTCGTCATTGTTATTTTCCAGTAGAATTGTTTTCTTTTACTGCTTCGTTGATATATATTGATGATAACTGACAATGATCCTGCTACTATTGCTGATTTTAAAAGTATTCTTTATGGATAATGTTAGCATTAAAGACTTGGGTCCTGTGAAGGTTGAAATATTGATGGTATGTTTAATTTTAGACTTGTAGATGCTGGTTTACAAAATAAACCTCTTTCCTAGTCTTTGCAGAAGGGCAAATTACTCTATTTGACAAACACCAGGCCTGATATTGTTTATATAGTTTATCATCTTAGTAAGTTTGTATTTGCCTATCCCCTTTATGAGGCACAATCATTTCTAGACATGATTGATTTTCTTTTCCAATTGCCATGTTACTCTTTTTTCATTTCATGAAACTCTTCATTGTTGTGCTGTATATTGTTGTCCTGCATATTGCATTTTTGTATAATGCGTACTCTAGTTAATTTCTTCTTATAGTTTCTTCTTATATTATTGTCATGTCCTTCATACACTGATTCATTCATGTACTCTAGTTAATTTCTTCTTATAGTTTCTTCTTATAGTTTCTGTATTGATTTAATGTCATTGTCATTGCAGATTCAGATGACATCTTCCAAAAAAAAAAAAAAACATTGAAATTATTCCGGAAAATGCTGAATTTGAAGAAGTAAGAAGTCTTGGTGAAGAAAGTCTTGGTGATGAATCGCTATCTGAAGACGCCGGTAATGATAAGGGCACATCTGGACATGAGGAAATGTCAAGAAAAAGAAAAGGTGACAGCTTTGAAACTCAGCAATCCAACCAGCCTTACCAAAAGAAGCAAAGACAGAAGCAAGCTCGTTGTTGGCTGCATTTGGACGTTATTACGGAGAATAATCAGAAAATTGCGATTTGTCAATTTTGTAAAACAAGAATGAAATGTGGGAGTACAGGATGCACAACGACGTTGAACAGGCACGTGGATAAATGTCTGGCTGCACATGGACGAAAGAACCAAACACTACTTCAGTTTCAACCGAGCGATTCCTTATCTTCTGAGGTAACACTTAGTAATTTCAAATATGATCATACTCAGATGAGAAAAATCATTTCTCATTATATCTTGGTTAATGAATTACCATTTAGACACGTCGAAAGTTTTATGTTTGATATGGTTATGCGAACAGCTACCCCGTATTGGCAGAAAATTAGTAGGCAGGCTGTTAAAAAGGATTGTGTGAGTACTTTTGAAATTGAAAGGGATAAATTAAGAGAAAACTTTAAATCTATTAGGAAAATTAACATTACTACTGATATGTGGACTTCGTCACATCAAAAACTTGGATACATGGTTGTCACGGGTCATTGGATTGATTCTAATTGGAAGCTTAACATGAGGGTTCTGAATTTTTGTAATGTCCCTCCCCCACATAGTGGATTTGTGATTTCAGAGGCTTTATTTAAGTGTTTGAATGAGTGGGGAATCATTGATAAAATTGGGACATTAACCGTAGATAATGCTTCGGTAAATGATGTTGCTTTAAGGTATCTAAAGCAGACTTTTAGTCTTAGAAATAAATTATCAATTAGAGGGAAAATGTTCCATGCACGATGTTGTGCACATATATTAAACTTATGTGTACAAGATGGTTTAGAACCAACTAAGGAAATAGTGGACAGAATTCGGGATGGTGTTAAATATGTGGCAGCCTCGGAAGGTCGTAGAATTAAATTTTCTGAAATTTGCATGTCATTAGGTTTGAAATGTAAGAAGTTGATTTTAGATGTTCCAACTCGTTGGAATTCAATATTTAACATGTTGTCTTGTGCTATTGAATTTAAAGATGCATTTTTTATCTATTCCACATCTGATCTGGAGTTTAAAGAATATGTACCAAGTCCAGGGGACTGGGAAAGAGTTGAAGGTGTCTGCTCATTTCTTGAGGTATTTTCAGATGTCACAAAAGTTGTCTCTGGTTCAGAATATTCAACTTCAAACCTGTTTTTATCAGAAATCAGGAGGGTTAAGCAAATAATAGACATAAGGGCGATTGATCCGAATATGCATATTCGAGAGATGGCACGGAAAATGGAATTGAAGTTTGAAAAATACTGGGGAGAAACTAATTTAGTGATGTCGATAGGTGCCGTCTTGGATCCACGCTTTAAAATGATACTTCCAAAATTTTGCTTTCCTACCCTTTATCCAATTGCAAGTGATTCAGAAAAAAATTTGTCATATTTAAGAAATGCTTTGACTGATCTGTATTTAGAATATTGCAAGGAAGATAAAGATGCTTTAACAAGGAATGAATCAAGTGAAGTGTCTTCGTCCGATGCTAATTTCTTTAATGAACAGCGTGAAACACCAAAAGGCATCAATGATTTTGAGAGCTTTATTCGGGAGAGTGGTGGAATTATTGAGCCTACAAAGTCAGAACTGGAAGAGTACCTAAGTGAGAATATTATTCCTCCAAATTCAAAATTTGACGCTCTTGCTTGGTGGAAAGCAAACGCTTCGAAATTTCCTGTTTTGTCTAAGATGGCATCCGATGTATTGAGCATTCCTATTAGTACTGTGGCTTCAGAGTCGACTTTTAGCGCTGGTAGTAGAGTGATCGAACCGCATCGCTCCTGTTTGAAGCCAAAAACTGTTGACGTGCTGTTGTGTGGAGCCGATTGGGTGCGTGAACTATATGGATTGAAAAAATGTAAACAGGTACGTACTTCTTAATTCTTATATTATATGAATGCACCTAATAATATTCACTATTCTGTTTATAATATAAATCTGAATTTTTTTTTCCAGAATGAGGACAAGGAAATCGTGGTTCATTTGGATTGAAGAACGACAATAGAGTTGCAATCAGTAAGGCTGTAAGTATTTACATTTCACTAATTTGCATTTGCATCTTCACTTTAATAACAAATATTGTATGTTCATAATAGTTTAAATAGAGTAATAGAGGCACTGATAGTACAACTTCCTTATCTCCAGCTCTGTTTCTCATCTCCTTGATCTCTTGATCATTTATGTTGGGATCCATTTACTAGCCTTGACAATTTTTAGCCAAGATTTAATCTCATCGTTTACTTACTTTGTATTGTTGACTGTTACTGCCAGTCATTTTGATCCACTTTTTGAGTCCTTTTGTGAATTCTTCAAGACTAGTCTCTTCATTTCCATCTGTGTCAAGATCTTCAAATATTTTCATCAGAGCATCATCTTCAGCCATTTGCGCCTTATCTGCTAATTTTATTGTTGGTTATTCACATAATTTTATTTTTGGTCAGACAAAGTAATAGAAGAGCAGTCAATTATTCGACTGTGAAGAGACTGGAAAAATGTAGAATTGATTAAATTATGCTAGAATCTATGCAAGCAGTAAATAATTGCCTAAAAACCATGTACAGTAGCTTTACAATAAAGAATCTCAAAGCCAAGAAAACAATATTTACCACACAGAAGATTTAAATACGGAAATGAATAAAAACCAGTTGGGTTCTATATAGTAAATAATATGATTACCTCATCTAGATGCTTGATTGGCTGTGCGGTATCATGAGAATGGCTTGTGGCTGTACGAAGCCAATGTTTAACTGTATTCATAAACTCTGTCGAACTGATTTGTTCATTCCCATCGTGATCAAGTTCGTTTAAAATATTCTCCATAACCTTTTCCCTGCTTAATACAGATTTGCTGAGTTTGATTCTGTTGAAAAGTTCTGTAAGCTCAGGAGATAATTGTTGGTCGCCATCTTTATCTAATTTTTGGAAGAGCCCGGAATGTTTTTGCAGACAAAAGATAATTAACAATTTGCACAATCTTCTTAAGTGTGAAGCAGAGATTTCTGAGATAATGACACGGCGTACAAGATCAAATAAAAAAGCTCGATTCTTTTAGTTTTTTTTATTGTAATTACCCTAAACAAATATCCAATCGAAACTCCTCAGCACTTGGGATTGCCTTTTTTTTTAAATGGCTGAAGTTTTCATTTTTGGAGTTGTTAATATTGGCTTGTTGTAAATTTGTACATGACAGGGATTTCTTCAAGCACACTAAAACGGGGACAGGTTCATCAAGTTCAAGTTAGAGTTTGGGATGAGATGCCACATGCCATGAGAATCTGGGGAATTTTCTTTTTTTAGATTTTTGGTGCTTCAATTTGAAATTCTAGATTCTCCAATGTATTTTGTTTTTAAATTTCTCAGATGTAATGTAGCCTGATAATGAACCTTATGGTTTTGGACTTTTGGTATGATATGCTGGACTGCAGACTGCTGGTATGGTATTTGTTAGAAAGTAATGCAAGTGCCACTGCCAAGTACTATAAAAAGTTACAGAATATGCCTCAATTTTTCGATCTTAAACGAGCCGAACTCAAGCCGAACGAGCTCGAGCCGAGCTCGAGTCGAGCTTGCTAATATGTAATAACCTCAAATTTTTGGATTTAGTTAAAAAAAAAATTTATTTTATTTTTATTTTATTTTTGATGAATAGTAAATTTCTGAACCGAAAAATATTTTCAGACCACACTATGTACGAGTCGGGATAATGAACTTTCGAAATCGTATTAGTGATCTACGATGTAAATGAAGGAATGCAAAAGCTGTCAGAATCGGAAAAATAGCATTTTCTGTTTTCTCCGAAATTTCACCAATAACGGACGGATTAATCATTATATAAATATATTGGAGGATTTTATATTATCGATTCCATGGATATGGATTTAATAAAAGAATTAGTGATATCAAGATCGGTTATGGTAAACTACTTCGATAAAACACTTAAGAAACCCTGCGAATATTCTACGAGATTAAACGGAGACGGAACAACGGGACACTTACGGGATTAAATAAAGGCATGGAAGTAACATGTAACAAGATTAATTCGAGGAATGCAACATTTGTATCATCCGTGTGAAAGAGAACGAACCAGTAAAGCAAACCAGTAAAGCTACTTTAGCCAAACGCGTGCATGCTCGACACGTGTCCGATGACTAGCCAAAATGTGATGACTCACCACTTCTTAATACAAAATATCTCACACTTTCCAAGATCAACCAAGGCAAAGAAAAGAGAAAAGAAAAACTCTCCCCATTTCCATTCCAGATTTCTGCTCAGCTTGCATAAGGAGCAAAGAAAAATTCATAACTCCAAATCTACTTGTCCTAAAATCACCAAATTTTAACCATAGCTTCTCCACTCCATGGGTAACATTCGTTCAAAATTTCATGGTCCACAAAGGAGTGTAGCCTAGCCAAATCGCTTCCCCAAGTTGGAGAACCCAAACTGTCCAGTTTCTGTCCAGCGGAAAGATGGGGCTCAAAACCCTAGCTAGGGAGCTTTAAATTTGGTGATCTATAACTCAAAAAAATCTTATGAAGAGTACAAGGTCTGGTAAAAATCTTAGCACCGAACTCTTAGTTTTCGATTTGTTATGGATTTTACAAGATGAGGATGAATAGTAACTTTTCATGATTCTTGATTTTGTTTCTTAAGGATTAAGCTTGTTAAGGTTTGTTCAAAGCTCAAGGAAGGATTATAAACTATTGTTAGTGTATATGAAGCATAAAGGAAGGTATAAACTCTTGAAACCCTTAGTTATAAATTGATTTACATGGTTAGTTTTAAGTATAGTTTAGTTAGTTTGATTATAAGGATGATTAAGTGATTTTGATGAAAGTTTGATGTTGATTTGATGATGAGCAAGTAGATGTTGGTTTTGACTGGTTGATGATGATTATGGGTTAGTAATGATGTTGAGGATTTGACTTGGTGATTTGGTTGGATTGATTATGTAAAGTTTATGATTAAACTTTGGAATCGTTAAAACATAGTCGTTATAATGCCCGATTTTCCTTAGCCTTGTTCTGTTTGTGATGTTCGAACATAATACCTTCTGTCCAAGGTCACCACTGCCTATTATAGTGTAGGTCTTTTTTCGAGGTTCGTTTTGGTGCGAATATCATGTGAATCCGATTTACGGTTGAGGAGAAACGAGTGTTTTAGTAAAGGATGTTTCGCGAGACCAAACGATGCCACTTAGTCAACTTTGAGGCTATGATCGAACCACTTAGAGGTCATAATAAAATGTGAAACTTTGTGTTAACATGCTAGGTATGTTTAGGAAGACCCTCGAAAAGATTTCGTGTTAAAAGGATTAAATCTCAATTTTATAAAAATGCGTGAGCGAGCATGCTCGAGTAGAAGTTCTTAAGGAGTTAATTTGGAAATGGACTTTGTACTTGAGATAGTATATACTTAGTATGGTGAAAGCGTTTAAGTTATTAATCTTGAACCTTGTGTTGATTCTAGATTACTGGACCAACCTGAGACTTACTGCTACTTCGGGATTTCCAGGCAAGTTTTCTCATCCCATGCTGTATTTTAAAGAACCATATTCTGATGTATGCATATAATAGATGCAAGTTTCTAAATCCATACTTTGAAGTATTAATTATATAACACTGCCTTTGCCATGTATAGTGTTGTATAGTTTTGAGATAAATGATTATATTGTGTTAAATAGAATTTGACTTTTGGATATTATACGAGCTTTGAGATAATGTACTTACGAACCGATATACCTTGTAGCTCTATAGATAAGAGCATGTTCATTGTTTCGACTCTAGACCGGGAGTCGATATTTTTGTTATATAGATAGTCGTGGAAACCCGGAGGGATTCCAGCGACAGATTACTATTCATCTTGAGGAATATTATTAATAATCATTATTTATGTTCCGGAAAGTATTTATTACTTGGAAATGATTTGGTAATTGGCTTATAAGCTAGATATCGGGTAAATGTTATTTGAGAATTAATTATTTAATATTATTTTAGAATATTCATTTGAGGATTATTTATTTAATGAATATTACTTTTAGATATTCATTCGAGGATTAATTATTCATTTAATGAATATTATTTTGAATATTCATTTAAGGGTTATTTATCTAATGAATATTACTTTGAATATTCATTTGAGACTTAATTATTTAATGAATATTATTTTCGAATATTCATTTGAGATTTATTAATTAATGAATATTATTTTGAATATTCATTGGAGGTTTACTTATTTGAGGAATATTATTTTCGAATATTCATTTGAGATTTATTAATTAATGAATATTATTTTGAATATTCATTTGAGGTTTACTTATTTGAGAAATATTATCTTTGAATATTCATTTAATCACTATTTACCTGATGAATATTATTTTCAAAGATTCGTCTAAGGTTTACTTATTTAATAAATATTATTGATTATTTTTCAAATCAAAAAGAGGTTCCCAAAAAACTGTTTTCCATTTAAATCTGTCTTTAAGAGGATTTAAATGCTCGCTCAACTATCAAAAATATGGGGAACCTGATTTAAGTGTCTACTACTCTTTTTAAACTCTCAACTCAAAATTGTCAAGGGACAGATATTTTCTCGGAGCAATGTAATTGCTGCAAGTCAAATATTGTGTTACCACCTCAATGATCGAGGGGTAAATTCATGGAACAAGTCGATATCCATTAACAAGCAATAGCTTGGGAAATATTGGAGAAGCTCTCTTTCCAACCTAGATATAACTACTTTGTGGAGTCGTATCAACAAGTATTACACTTGGGGAAAGGAGGACGATCTTTACGTTTCAGAGTCATGGATTTCATCTGAACTAGGAGTGGTGTAAGTGGTCCAGTTGCGACGACCCATCCAACTTTTATTGCCCCAAATGGGCCGGGAGGTCACTGTAAGGCGGTAGACAATGTCAGGCTGTCGTGATTCTTCCATCTACATGTAGAAAACTATTTGAGCGGTGCGACCTGCTACTGATCATAGCAAGGTTAGGCACAACGGGCGCGGTAGCAACTCCTGTATTAGTTCATCATCCAATTTGGATATTCCTGCATCATGTATTGGGGTGAAGAACCAATCATGTTGGCAGGAGGTCGAAAGTGTTTGGAAATGAAGTGACAATAAATTCTTGCAACTTCATCTTTTATTTTATGAGTTATGACTCTGATAAAACTTTACTCAGATTATATATGCATAAGTGGATGTGGGGTTACGGAAACATTATATTAATTTTCCTTGTAACGTCATCATTTATATTATACTAGTATTTTATCCGTTTAATGCATAGCCTGTGGCTACAAAGATATTTTCGAACTATATAGTGTTTTGAATCAATGAATAGGTTTAAGCCTTGATTCCAATATTTGATATCTATTTTAAAAAGATACGTTTTGAGTCTTGGTTTATCATACTGATACCAAGGATTTCCAAATGATTATGAAGAGTATATGAGTATGATTATAAGTCATATGGTATTTTAAACGGTATACTATTTTGGGGTTCGACCCTAGTATTGATAAAAGCTTTGATCCCTTATGGATTATCTCCCTAAAAGGTTTAAAGATTTAAACTGGGATAGATTTCTTGCTGAGCACTATTAGCTCATTCTTGCTTTATTAAATATTTCAGCATGAGGAAAACATTGCCGAATCTACCTCGTGTTACGAGAGCAAGGGAATGGAGAGACCACCCTAGAGTTAGTTGATGCAGGATGGATACTGTCAGTGTGAGCAGAATGGTTGCAGCTTGAACTAGTGAGAATTATTTTGAGTGGGTTTGTATTTCTAAACCTTGTATAGAATTGTGAGGTCCTGGATAGTACATTTGGGTTGTAATAACAAATGCTGATTATTGTTGCTCATTTCCAAGGCTATAACTTGTGTGTGTGTGCGTAAGTGATTGGGGTCTTTGGAGTTGTATTATGAGAATGTTGTAAGTAATGCAGGTTTTGTATCATTGATGGAGTGTGACGACCCAGATTCCTGACCCCGGATCTGGGGGTGTTACATAATAGCTCGGCTCGAGCTCGTTTTTTATGTTCGAGCTCGAGCTCGAGCTATTCACGAACCGAGCCGAGCCGAGCTCGAGCTTTTTCACGAACAACTCGGTTCGTGAACAGCCCTACTTGTGGGATGAGTACAAAGCACTACGATTAGAAGTGGCCACACGGACGGTTACGACCGGCTAATCCATAACCGTCTGTTGAAATAACTCGCCTAAATCGGATCGTTACGGTCCGAATCAGAACCGGCACAAACCGTATAGTAAAACGGGGCATTCACGGGTTACCAATACATGAACCTTAATCGGACCGGCACGACCCGTTTGAACGGCAACAATCCGTGTAAACGCATGAATCGGCACGCCACGTTACAAACCGGCACGACACGTTACATTTTTCAAACAATTTGGAGTGAATTTATATAAATAAATATTTGTGTGTATCTGTGCATGTGTTTGTTACTTATCTAACCATGTGTTTGTCAGGCAGGCTGTCGGTGTGTGAGTGTCAAATTGTCACGTGAGTGTGAGTCAAATTGTCACAGACTCACAGTGACACTTTGTTAGGTCCAAAGTATCGTAGAGGGGGGGGGGGTTGAATTTGATACTCACAAATAATTCAATTTCGTTCGCGGATTAATCATTCAGTTCTATAACGAAATCAATCACACCAAATCAAACCAAGAGTCGGGGAATATATCTTTTTATAAATATAAACCTCGAGGGGTGCTACAATTTCTAATCCGTAGATTAGCTTCAATGAGTTCTAGGTTATTCACAATCAATACATTGATAGAATTCTGAGCACTATAAATTTCTCTGATCTTCTCCGGCTCAAACTTCTCTCTCCGTAATTGCTACTATGAAATAACCTGACTGAAGAAGACACACTTCCTCTGTTAGTAATTGTAGACTTGATTTTAGAAAAACCATCGAACCAAAAATAATGGAATATTCTTGGCCGTTGGATCTTCATCAACCTGACAACAATGTCACTTCTTCACCTGCTCCTCCAATTAGAAAACTATCGAATTGGAAATCCATCGAATGGAAAACCATCGAATGGATTAATAGAAATTTTCTATTCGATAGTTTTTAAAGAAAACTATCGAAAAAGAAATTCCCTTTTCCATTGAATCTAATGATTTTCTTAGAAAAGCTTTCGATGGTTTTTATTTCTTTTAAAAAATAAAAACCATCAACTCAATTTCTTTTGATTCCTTAGAATCACATTCGATAGTTTTTCATAAATGAAAAACCATCGAATCACATTATGTCTTTGTTCCTTTTAGAAAACCTTTCTGAGCTCCTTGGTGTTTCAGTTTTAGACTGTATCAATTTCTTCTAAGACGATAAAACAACTTGATCTTTTCAGTGCCGTCACCTAGTGCAACTGGTCTGGTTCACAGATGAATAACACTTGATCAATTCTTCTTCTATGTCTTCAATTCAATGCTGCTGATAAGTCCTTTGTCGTCATGGTTGCTTCAATTAAATTACTGGAATCCCGTGGTACTTAACCCTAAATCATTCACATACTTCTGTCGTCTTGAAAGTCTTGTTTCTTTTGTTGTCACTGAGGCTTGAACATTTTCATGAAATTCTTTCCGTGACCTGTTTACGGACTTCAAGAATACATACCATATTTTGATTTTTTTTTTGAGTTTACCTTTTATTCTTTGATTCTGGATTCCTGTGCTTCTGTTAATACTATTGTCTGTCTTGTCCTTTGTTGAGTTGTAGTTATCTCTTTTACATCTTATGTTACATTATGCTTTACAATCTCCCCCTATTTGATTGGATAGAGTTTGACAAGCAAATACTTCGAGGATAACTCAACTAACTAAGGAAACATTAAACTAATTAAAGTAAGACAACGTAATAATATTAAATGCATTCTGGATCAGATATATATACATTTCCAGATTTCATAAATCAAAAAACAATTAAACTTTATACAATGAAGTTGCTCCTCTAGTCTGAGCTGATAGTTCTTTTGTTCTTTGCTTCAATCTTCAGTCCATTTCGATCTCACCTTCTTCAATCATTGGATCGGAGTTAGCAGCTTGATGATCAATCACTGATGGATAGTGCAGTGGTTCTCCAGGTTTAAGGATTGCTCCTTGGATGTGTCTTCCAATATATTCAACCTCTTGTCCCACTCCAGCCCACAACCATGCAATGTTAACATCTTTCTTGTTTAGCTTTGGCATGTTTGGTAGTCTGGGATGCACTTCCAATCCTCTTTCCACTCTTTTCCTATAGTAAGGAACATTCTCCATTAGAAATCTTCTAAGAGTGTCTGCTGCTTTGTCCTTCTCCGTTGATGTGAATCCAGTGGATCTAAGATACTTCTCAACTGACATTAGATAGTTGCTTGGATAGTCTCTCAGTTTGTTCTCAGCCAAATAGCAGATTCTGAACAAGTCATTCGCCATGAATCTAACCATTGAAGGATCTTCAGTAATCTCTGGACCGACTTTCATCAAGATCTCTTTAACATGCTCACGGAGCAGTTCATTTAGACTTGTCGTCCTTTGAATCTTGATGAGAATAACTTGCAATTTTGTGTATGTCCTCTGTTCTAAAAACTTAGTGGAAATCACAAATGTACCTTTCTCCAGAAAACTGATTAATAAGCTCCAGGCACCATTTGCTTTAACCCCTGCTTTCAGACAGATTATAGAGCTTCTCAGTGCTGTGAAGTAAGTCTGATCTTCAAGATTAGCACTTCTGATGTCCTGAATGATAACTTCCACCTCAGCATTGTCGTTGACTTCTAATCCTTCTTCAACTCCGCAAAAGGTTTTATAAGCCATTTCCCATTCAGTACCATCTTTCTTTGCCAGATCTATCATCTTCTTCCTCCTCACTTCATTATACACTTTGAATCTCTTCAGTTTTTCACTCCTCAGAACTGCTTGTTGTTTCTCTTTCTCAGCTTGCCTGGCATCTACCGCAGCTCTCTGAGCTCTTATTGCTTCCAAGGCAGCTTCTTCTTCTGGTGACAGAGAATTTGCTTCTTCTTCCATACTATCCTACGAGATTGGATGTTCAATAGGCTCTGGATAATATGGCTCATGCTCCTCTTGAATAGGTTGTTCATGCATGACCTCAAATTCCTCTTCACTCTTCTTCTCTTCTTCTACAAGTTCTTCTATCCAGTACTGTCTGATAGGAATAGCTTCAACCGTCTCCCAAACTCCCCATCCATCCTTAGCTTGCTCCCCTTCTCCAACTTTCTCCCCCTTAGTTGAGGAATCCTCGATGAAAGCATCCTCAGCATAAAAGGTAGTAGAAGGATCATGCTGCTGATTTGAAGGACCAGGTTGTCCAGATTGTTGGTTTTTCAGCATACTCCAGATAGACTGTACTCCGTCACCTTAATTCTCCAAGAAATCCATAATCTGCTTATTCATTTCATTAATAGAAGCTAGCGACAGGTCAATGTCCTCCAATCTTGAGTTGGTAGTCTTTTCCATATGATCCAGCCTCTTGTTTAGCTTAGACTCCACTCTTGAAAGGGTATTCATTGCATCTTTTACCCGCGCTTGACCATCCCGGATAACCAGAACGTCTTCTCTTAAAGCTTCATGTCCCTGTGACAAAGCAGTTACTTCATTCATGAATCCATCTTTAAGTTCCCTGACGTCCATCCTCAACTCGACCAGTTCTTCCATAGCTTCCTTCTTTAAGGAGTCCACTGCCTGCTTCGTACCTGTTATAGTGCCAGATGCACTGCCAATGACCCTGAATGTTCTTCTGGAATCAGCTGCAGCCAAGTCAACCTTCTCTTGAATAGTCTTTAAAGAAGCATTGGCTTGACTAGAGGAGATCCCTTGGTCAAAGGAAGGTCGCAGTGGAACCTTGAATAGTGGATTTCCTTCTTTGTCACGAACTGTCATCTCCTTGAGGGAAGATTGAACTTGTAGCTCTCTTTCTGTTGGTAATAGCAAGTCATCAATATTTGGTAGGGTTAGGGTGTCACTCCTCACGTTTGGCTCTGGGTGTACACTCAACGTTTCTGTTAGTGTTTCATTCATTTTTCCTTTCCCACTCAGGCCAGGTGTAGGTGTTTTTGTTTCACTCATTCCCTTTGTGCTAATTGTACCTGCAGAAGAAAACACCGTAGCCATCCTTAAGGAGGTCACCGGTGGTGCAATGGGGCTTCGCAAGTCCACGTCCTTGGATAAACCAAGTTGCTGATCATCCGTGGATGATGTATCCTTTAAAGGATCTAGAGTTTGAATCTCTAGGGGGTTAGAAACAGGCTCTATTAACAGCAGAGATCCTGAACCTTCCCCAATAGTCTGTGAAGACTTTACCTCAGTTGACTCCTCAATGTGAATTGATTCATCGTCACCGAGTTGCCGATCTGCACCTACGTCAGACCCTTTACCCGCAGGATCCAGATATGTTCCATCTGGGGAGCTAGGCAATGACCCTTTAGATTGTGCATTTAGGTCAGAGCCTTCTCTCGACGTCTGTGAAGACTCTTGGTTCTTAGAACCTTCAACCAGTGAACCTGACCGTAATATGGTCGGAACACCAGTTGCTTCCGTCAATTCTTCCTTACTTGATTCAGCTATTGGTTCAGATATAGCTTTTGTGAGCATTGCCCAATCATAGTCAGAAAAATCTGTGAAGGGTTCTTTGGATGAGAGAAATGAAGTATCAACAGTTGCCTCAGTTTCTGTTCTTCTCCTTTTAGAGGAAGGCAGAGCTGTTGTTGAAGGGTGTATCTCCTTATGTGGTGCTGCTTTGGAACTATCTCCCTCTACGCTCAAGGATGTTTGTATACTGGGTATAGTAGGGGAAGGAGGTTCGTTCATTGTTTCATTTGGCTCTACCAAAGGCTCTTCGACCGTGGTTAGAGGTTGTGGGTTTGCAACCTCCTGGTCAGGAATGGCCACTAAGGGCTCTGGATCAACATCCATTGGTTGTGGTTCAGGAGTCAGTTCAGGTTCAGGAATATTACCTTGATTTACCTGTTCCCCTGGGGGTAGAAGTGGTAGGGGCACCGTTCTTAGATAGTCTGTGAGAACAGTGGGTACCCCTGGAAGATAGTTGTTCTTCCTGATGAGAGCGGTTATTGCATTGCTCTTCATTCTCATGCACTCCTGGTTGGCTTCACCTTCAAATATCCGCCGTTCATTATCTGTTAAGACATCATTGAGAATGATCTGTAGGAACCTAGGATAGAAACAAAGCACATCGTCTATGCCTATTCTTTCATCCAGTGGTCCCATGCATAGAATTACTTGATCAATCAGTAACTTTCCTATGTTTATATGCCTATTGTTAGCAATGGCAAACCCTATCTTTTGAAGGAATAAGGGAATACCATGCAGATTTGTAATCTTAGCAGTAAACACATGGATAAGTGTATGAAAGAAAAAGTTCCATGGCTTTGTCAAGTAATGCTTCAGAAACTCTCCCGCAAAGAAGTTAGGTTGTTGACTTCTTATGAGAGTGAAGAAAGCATGTATCTCCTCAGTTGTGGGATCCGGAACATGGTTTTCTGTTGGAAAACGAAGTATTCTATTAAAGTCATGTTCCGTCACCCTTATTGTTCTGCCCCCTGGCACGACAAAACTAAAGGATCTTACGTTATTCTCAGTTGTATCCGTGGTGGTTGTGTACAACGTAGTCAATTGATCGATGCAAAGGACTACGGGAGTACTCACAGCATATGCCACTAATGAACGTGTGTTCAAAAACTCCGCCCATGCACGAAACTGTAAGTTCGCATTGGCTTGCAGGTTTTGAAACGAGACATGATTAGTCTTAGTAATAATAAATTCTCCAGCCATTTTAAATTTCCAAAAAATTTAAATTAACCAAAACTAATTTTCTTTTCTTGTAAATTTAATTAATTATCACTAATTAATCAAATCCTTAACAAAATTACCCTTTTCTTTCTCAACCACACAAAGTCGAACACTATTTCTTTTGAACCCTAATTGTTAACCTTCAAATAATCACTAAACACTCAAAGAAATCAATTGATAAATCACTTAATTTCTTAAAGTTGAACACAGTTAACAACAAGATTACAATTAGAAATACTTCGATGGTTTCTTTGATAAACAAGAACAGAACACTTAACACTTCAATTGACCAAAAACACACAAGTTTCACTGTTAAATGAATTTACTGTGGTAATTTGTCAGATTGCTCGGTTAAAAATCGAGAAACTGTCGAAGAATGTTCTTGATGTGTATATATATATAATGTAAGTATTATGCACGGCCTTAGCTTTCTTTAGATCTGAAAATGAAGAGAAAACTTCTAAGGCAGTGTATTTATACTTCCTGAAACTGCAGGGGTAATTTTGTCAATTCAGTTTCGATAGTTTTGTAAATGTACTGTCGATGGATTTCTCAGAGGGGTAAAAAGGTCAATTCACCCTTCGATAGTTTTCAAAAACTATCGAGGTTGAAAGAAATAGAAGTTTAACAGACCTTTTTCAGAAAACTATCGAAGCATTTAGGAATTAAAAACAAAAACTATCGAAGTGTATTTGAAAACTATCGAGAATTTGGATATTAAATTATATAAATTCCTTTCGATATATTTTTAATTTATTTTCAAAATCTATTGATAATTGTATTCGATAGTTTTCTTTTCCCATACCAAAAACCATCGAAAATTAATTTCGATAGATTTCTTTTAGTACTTAGAAAAACTATCGAATTTTCTAAATTCGATATTTTTTGCTTCTGTCTAAATTTCAAAACCTGTTCTATTTTAAAATTCAGACTTTTTGTATTTCCTGTCAAATTTTAATTTTAATAAATCTTTTAAAATTTACCAAAATCAATTGTTAACAGAAAATTCACAATTTTCTTAGAATAAAATCAATTAAATATCATTGAGTGATATTAACCAATTAAAATCTAATGAATTATGCTGCATTAATTTACAATGTTAAAAACAAAGCAAATTAATTCAAATTAAATAGATGCTAAAATATTTAGAACAAATATTAGCACCTAAATAATTTTTAGAATTAATAACTAATTAAATGCCAGAAGATATATCATTCTTAAATATGACATAAAATTAGTATAATAATCCTAACTACGAGAATTGCTCCAGAAAATAAATTCACGAGTCCTAAGGATATAGAAATTCTTAAACTCATGTATTTACTAGGACTATCTGCAGTTACTGACTTCTAATCAAAATCAATTAGAAAGATTTAACATCCCAAGTTCACCAACCAGCTTATTGAAAGTGGATTCATCAAGCGGTTTAGTAAAGATGTCTGCAATTTGATCCTCTGTGGGTACAAAATGTAACTCCACGGTTCCATTCATGACATGCTCTCGGATAAAATGATACCTGATGTCGATGTGCTTCGTCCTCGAGTGTTGCACTGGGTTGTTTGAGATTGTTATGGCACTTGTGTTGTCGCAAAATATTGGAATCTTTGTCAACAAAAGCCCATAGTCACGGAGTTGGTTTCTCATCCACAAGATCTAAGCACAGCAGCTACCAGCAGCAATGTATTCAGCCTCAGCTGTTGATGTGGACACTGAATGCTGCTTCTTGCTGTACCAGGAAACTAACCTTCTTCCAAGAAACTGACAGCTTCCTGAAGTACTCTTCCGATCAATCTTACAACCTGCAAAATCAGAGTCTGTGTATCCAATAAGATCAAATCCTGTATCTTTAGGGTACCAAATTCCAAGATTTGGGGTCCCCTTAAGATATCTAAATATTCGCTTAACAGCTATTAGATGAGATTCTTTAGGATCAGACTGAAACCTAGCACACAAGCATGTTGCAAACATTATATCTGGTCTACTTGCAGTGAGATAAAGTAATGAGCCTATCATACCTCTATAGCCTATGATGTCAACCTTCTTACCAGTTTCATCCTTATCAAGCTTAGTGGCAGTTGGCATAGGAGTCTTTGATGTAGATGAGTCTTCCATTTGATACTTCTTAAGAAGATCCTTGATGTACTTGGACTGACAAATGAATATACCATCTTGTCTTTGGTATACTTGCAGTCCAAGGAAGAATGACAATTCACCCATCATACTCATTTCATAACGACTCTGCATTAACTTAGAAAATATCTTGCATAGATCATCATTAGTAGAACCAAATATTATGTCATCAACATATACTTGCACCAATATCAAATCATTTTTATGCTTTTTGACAAAGAGAGTTTTGTCTACAACACCTCTTGTAAAATCATTTTCAAGTAAGAATTCAGAGAGAGTGTCATACCATGTCCTTGGAGCTTGTTTGAGTCCATAGAGAGCTTTGAATAGAAAGTACACAAAGTCTGCCAGTTTTGAATCCTCAAAACCTGGAGGTTGTTCCACATACACTTCTTCTTCTAACTCCCCGTTCAGAAAAGCACTCTTCACATCCATTTGATATACCTTGTAATTGGAATGTGCTGCGAATGCCAGAAACATTCTGATGGCCTCAAGTCTTGCTACTGGTGCATAGGTTTCATCATAATCTATGCCCTCTTCTTGAGAGTAACCTTTAGCAACCAGTCTGGCTTTGTTTCTCGTTACAATGCCATCTTCGTCCAACTTATTTCTGAATACCCATCTTGTTCCAATAACAGATTTTCCCTTAGGGTACCAGCTTCCAAACTTTCTACCTTTCAAACTGATTGAGTTCCTCTTGCATAGCAATCACCCAATCTGGATCATCTGGATCATCTAGAGCATCTTCAACTTTCTTAGGTTCTGTTTCTGAAAGAAACCCATAATAGTGACATTCATTTTGTGATGTTCTCCTAGTTCTCACTCCTGTGTCCGGATCACCAATGATCAAGTGAAAGGGATGATCTCTATTCCATACCCTTTGTCTTGGCAGATGCGATCTTGATGATTCTCCTTGTTCTAGATGTTGTGGAGTGTGACTAGTTGATCCTTCTCCTGCTTCCCCTGAGTTGTTGACGGTTTGATCTGATGATTCTGTAGACTGACTAGTGGATCCTGTAGAATTTTGAGATCTCCACTTTGGTCACCACTTTGTCCAGAATCATTATCATTACGATTATTATTAATAACTGACACAACTTCAGGTTCTTCTTCATTGTCAGAGAGATCTCCTGATAGATTTTCAAATACCAAGGATTCAGAGTTCTCCCTTGTTTGCAGGCCTGGTCTTTTGGTGTCGTCAAATGTTACATTAAAGCTTTCCAACACCTTCTTATCTTCAATCACATATACCCTGAAAGCCTTAGATTCCAGAGAATAGCCCAGAAAAATGCCTTCATCTGCTTTGGCATCAAACTTGCCAAGATGTTCTCCATCTTTAAGTACAAAGCACTTTGCACCAAACACATGAAAGTACTTCAGTGTTGGTTTCTTGTTGGCCATTAACTCATACGGAGTCTTTTCATGATCTTTGTTAATCAGGGTACGATTCTGAGTGCAGCAAGCTGTATTCACTGCTTCAGCCCAAAAGTAAGTGGGAAGTTTTGATTCACTTAACATGGTCCTTGCTGCTTCAACCAAGGTCATGTTCTTCCTTTCCACTACTCCATTCTGTTGAGGAGTTCTTGGTGCTGAAAACTGTCTTGATATTCCTTTCTCTGAGCAGAAATCATTAAGAACTGCATTCTTGAATTCAGTTCCATTGTCTGATCTGATTGTCCGCACAGGTAGCTTAGCTTCCACTTCTATCTTCTTGATGTGATCAATGATTAGTTGTGTTGCTTCATCCTTTGATTGTATGAACAACACCCACGTGTACTTGGAGTAGTCATCCACCATCACCAATGCATATCTTTTTCTTGAAAGTGACATGACATTGACTGGACCAAATAAATCCATATGAATCAGCTGTAATGGTTCAGCAACGCTTGTCATTCCTTTGCTTCCATGTGATGCTTTCTTCGACTTCCCCTTTTCACATGCTTCACATAGTCCCTCCTGATTGAATTCCATCAGGGGCAACCCTCTCACTAACTCTCTCTTTACCAAAGAGTTCATAGTTTTGAAGTTCAAGTGTGAGAGCTTCTTGTGCCATAGCCAACTTTGTTCTGAAGATGCCTTACTGTAGAAACATGTAACTTCTCCTTCACTGGTAGAACTTAAGTCAGCTATAAACAAATTTCCTTTTCTCACTCCCAGTAGAGCAAGCTTCTCATCCTTCCTGTTTGTGATCAAGCACTTGTCCTTTCTGAAATCTACATTGTAGCCTTTATCACAGAATTGACTGATACTTAGAAGATTGTGCTTTAATCCTTCAACAAGAGAGATGTGTTCAATGATGACATTCCCAATTCCCAATTTACCATATCCCATAGTGAATCATTTGCTGTCATTTCCAAAGGTCACAGTAGGGCTGGTCTTCTTAACCACCTCTGTAAGCAGGGACTCTTCACCTGTCATGTGTCTAGAACAGCCACTATCCAGAATCCACATGACCTTTGAGCTTTTAACCTTACCCTGCAATCACAGATTGATTAAGCGGACTTTGGTACCCAAAGTTGTTTGGGTCCTGAAGGTTTAGATACTTTAACAGGAGTAACATTCAACTTAGTCTTACCCTGTTTGACATTCATATTATCTGTGGATTTAACATTACTAGTGCTATTGCTATTATCATTCATCAACTTAAAATAAGCATGCATGATGTTGTACTTACATAGCAAACACTCTTTCTTTCCACAGGGTTCATGAGTATCAGGCATGTCAGACATGTTATGCATTTCAGAAGTATTAGCAGTATCTACTTTAACCTTTTTACATGCATGTGTAAGGTGTCCAGCAGAATTACAAATAGTGCACAACTTCCTAGATGCAATGGGAGAATATGGAACCATTTCCAGATTAACAACTTTCTTCTTCCCATTCCTGTTCTTTTTAGCATTACTGACTAAGTCACCTACTTCAGTTTTAGGTAATGCAGCTTTTACTGATTTCCTAGGCAACTTGGTCTTTACCTCTTTAACCTTCAACAAATCCTCCTCAAGCAATTCTTGTCTTATGATAAGATCATCTTCATCAAAGAGTGGTGGAAAAGGCTTAACAAAAACTGGACAATCAACATTCTTAAGAAGATGTAGAGTATTCCTTTTAACAACTGAAGATGTCACAGGAAATTCCACTATCTTCTTACCAGCTTTCTTGTTATAGTCAAATCCTATAGCAGTTTTATTCTCTATGGCCTGAGTATCAATGATCTCCCTAACAATTAGAGCGGAATTCTTTAAAGCATTCAGTTTCAAATCTAAATCTGAAATCTGCTTCCTGAGGATAGTCTCTATCTCATCACTACACTTGACCTTGTTTTCTAAGTACGCATTCTTTTGCTTAAGATCTTCTAATGAGACAGCTACAAGCTCTAGTTCTTCATTTTTAGATTCTAGATTTTTAATCTTAAGAACTAGTTTAGCATTTTCCATTTCTGATGCTAGCATGCTTGTGTGTACATTAAACAATTCTACACTAAGATCTTGCACAGTTTTCTTGTACTCAGAATTAGACATGTCAATTGTTGTTAAGATAGGTACCTGAGATAATTGTGGTGATTCCTCTGAAGAGTCAGCCATTAGAGCAACATTTACATATTCCTCCTCTTCATCCGAATCAGTATCATCCCAGTGTTTTCCCTCTGCTATATAAGCTTTCCCTTTCTGCTTTCCAGACAATGCCTCCAGTTGCTGTTTAAGCTTGGCATTCTCCTTCTTCAACTCCTCAATAGAATCTCTCTTTCCATAGACATCTTTCATGTCTCTTGCTTGACGAGGCTTCCGGCATTCAGTGGCGAAATGCCCTAACTCATTGCAATTGTAGCATCTTGATTTGCTTCTATCAATCATGCCAGTCTTGTAGCCTCCTTTAAACCCAGTCCCTGGTGAATAATTTCTCTTTTGGAATCTGTTGGTTGAGCCCTTGAACTTATACTTAGGGGTTCTCTTGAAACGAATATGACTAAACTTTGCAACTAAGTACGCCATGGTTTTGTCTTCCATCTGCTCAAGCTCTTCTAGGGTGTAGTAATCACTTTCATCAACACCCAGATTCACAGAATCCATTTCAGCTTCTATAATCACCTCCTTTCCAGCTCTAGAAGTTTGAACCTGAATCTCAGAAGTTATTGGTTCATCCACTACAAGTGCTGCTGATCTCACAAGTGCATTGTTCTTGTTCTCCACTGTCCCTTGTCCGTAGATTATCACTCTATGTTCCTGTTCCATCTCATAAGTCTTCAACTTGCCATAGATCATCTCTAGTGGCATTTTTGTGAAGTCAATTCTTTCCCTTATGGATGATGACTTGTGTTCTACATGATGGGGCAGCGTCATCATGAACTTCCTGTTTGATTCTCTCAGTGGATAGGTCTTTCCTTTCATTGCCAATTCATTTAGGAGCTTAGTATATTTCTCAAAGACCTGAGTTATACTTTCTCCTAGAAGAGACCTAAATGCCTCATACTGAGAAGTCGGGATGTCCAATCTGTTTTCCTGCACGTCTTCAGTTCCTTCCATTATCAAGTTAATGGTATCCCACATATGTTTCCCGCTTGTACAGTTCATCAACTGATAGCTCATTTCCTTGTCTACGGAATCTGCTAATATCAACATCAATCCTGTATCCAATCGAATCAGTTCTTTGTCAGAATCTGTATACTCAGTTATATCCTTAGGTTGGGTGCCTTGAGGAATCCTGCTACCATCAGGAGCTGTAGATTCACTAACTGGTTTCAATGGTACAAACGGTCCGTTCTCTAATATGCCAATGTATAACGGATTTGATGCCTTGATAAATAACAACATCTTCATCTTCCACAAACCGAAATCATCTCTAGTAAACGGGGGAACTTTAATACTAGCTGTTGTCTTTGGTGCACTCATGGTTTTTGAAAATTCCAAATTGTTTAAAATTCAAGAAATTCCAATTAAATGAAAAAATTTGAAAGTTAAAAAATTTGCTTCGAATTTTCACGCTACGTTTGATTTTGGTCACATTCACCGGATCTGATTTGTATGTCAATCAAGTAGCTTTGATACCAATTGTTAGGTCCAAAGTATCGTAGAAGGGGGGGGGGGGGGGGTTGAATACGATACTCACAAATAATTCAATTTCGTTCGCGGATTAATCATTCAGTTCTATAACGAAATCAATCACACCAAATCAAACCAAGAGTCGGGGAATATATCTTTTTATAAATATAAACCTCGAGGGGTGCTACAATTTCTAATCCGTAGATTAGCTTCAATGAGTTCTAGGTTATTCACAATCAATACATTGATAGAATTCTGAGCACTATAAATTTCTCTGATCTTCTCCGGCTCAAACTTCTCTCTCTGTAATTGCTACTATGAAATAACCTGACTGAAGAAGACACACTTCCTCTGTCAGTAATTGTAGACTTGATTTTAGAAAAACTATCGAACTAAAAATAATGGAATATTCTTGGCCGTTAGATCTTCATCAACCTGACAACAATGTCACTTCTTCACCTGCTCCTCCAATTAGAAAACTATCGAATTGGAAATCCATCGAATGGAAAACCATCGAATGGATTAATAGAAATTTTCCATTCGATAGTTTTTAAAGAAAACTATCGAAAAAGAAATTCCCTTTTCCATTGAATCTAATGATTTTCTTAGAAAAGCTTTCGATGGTTTTTATTTCTTTTAAAAAATAAAAACCATCAACTCAATTTCTTTTGATTCCTTAGAATCACATTCGATAGTTTTTCATAAATGAAAAACCATCGAATCACATTATGTCTTTGTTCCTTTTAGAAAACCTTTCTGAGCTCTTTGGTGTTTCAGTTTTAGACTGTATCAATTTCTTCTGAGACGATAAAACAACTTGATCTTTTCAGTGTCGTCACCTAGTGCAACTGGTCTGGTTCACAGATGAATAACACTTGATCAATTCTTCTTCTATGTCTTCAATTCAATGTTGCTGATAAGTCATTTGTCGTCATGGTTGCTTCAATTAAATCACTGGAATCCCGTGGTACTTAACCCTAAATCATTCACATACTTCTGTCGTCTTGAAAGTCTTGTTTCTTTTGTTGTCACTGAGGCTTGAACATTTTCATGAACTTCTTTCCGTGACCTGTTTACGGACTTCAAGAATACATACCATATTTTGATTATTTTTTTTTGAGTTTACCTTTTCTTCTTTGATTCTGGATTCTTGTGCTTCTGTTAATACTATTGTCTGTCTTGTCCTTTGTTGAGTTGTAGTTATCTCTTTTACATCTTATGTTACATTATGCTTTACACACTTGGTGTGCATGCATGCAATATTTTAAGTGTATCTAATTAATTATTAGGATATTGTTATATTAATTAATCATCTTTCACTGCAGTTTAAAGATGGATTTATGATATTTAATATTTATAACAAAAAATCAACAGTTTTGCTATAGGACAATAACATAAAGGACAATAACATAAACGCATAAAGTGTTACTGCAGTTTATATTCGATGTAATCTTGTTTACAGTGTACCATCAAGTCTGCCGTGTGAACCGCCCGTGTGTGAATCGTGTGAACCGTCGAGCCGTCCACGAGTTACCCTTCCCAGAATCGCCCTGCCCCGCCCCGGCCCGTCGCCCCAACCGTGTCGTTCCCGTCCTCGGCCTTCAGCAACTCGACACGCCTACAAACCGGCACGGCCGTCCATGTGGCCACCTCTAACTACGATAGCGTGTAACCCCAACTTGTAGTTGTGTTACCTAATTCTTTTCTTCCGAATCACCCACCACAACTACCAAAAGTTATGCACCAATCTAAAAAAATTAGGGCTAACCTATAACTTGGTTTACACATTCACCATAGACATGGATTCTTCTTTTTTTTTTTTGCTAAATACATGGATTCTTTTTTTACTTTCTGGCGATTTGCAATTTGAACCTCTACTCAATATGTGAATGCATGCTACAAAGAATAAACAAACATCTGTTACTAGCGCAAAGCTTCTCTACAAGTTAAAAGCTCACGTCCAGTTAACTACTAGTATCTCCTTATAATAGAAAAAGTCTCGCCAATTCCTCCGGTTTTAGGAATAAGGTTAAGGTGGTGATGTACCAGTATACATAAAATGTCCCCGGTTTTAGGCAAGAATCAAGAGTAGGTTACTGTTACTGATGCATAACCTGCGTTGGTTTTCAGTGCTGATGTTGATATATTCTATCCGACACAAAGAACCTTAATTATATTCTGGTTACCAAGGATGAAGCAAATCAAACATCATCCTTGCTCCTTAGAGAGGCCAGGCTGATGAGGCAATGCTTCAATCACCTTTAAAGGGTCGGAAGAAGAAAACTAGAGTATCATCCATAGAAAGACGACACTCTACACATGGCTCACCAGATCCATGGTTAGGGCATTAGGCATCATCTAAGAAAAGGGCCACAAGCTACACGCCCAACTTACCTTCTCTGACTCCACAGTTGTAATGTACAGCAAAAGTATATCGCAACAAAAACTCTACAGAAATTTAAACCAGTATTCAAATAATTAGTTGTGTGTAGATCTTCAGTTTAACTAAGTACTATAATGCTATATTAGCATTTATGGCCTTGCATGTAAGTCCTGGATATTTCTGCAATATCTTTCTTTATACATATATGCTTATAACAAGTGAATGTCCTAGACGTTCTTTCAGTTTCTCAAAAGATCACAACCTTTGTAGAGAAGAGAATTAACATACCAGGCCAACCCCGCCCCCAGAAAAGAGTTACAGATGTTATCAGAATCCTTACTTTTAGAGTTCAGACTTCATAGACAGAAAAAAAAAGGTGAATAGAACTATTCAATCCGAACTACTTGACCGACATTGGACCACAACTCATTAGATCCTAACACAAATTCGCATTAAGGATACATTCAGCATAAGATTGGATACTTTGAAGACCACCCATGTTTTTGTAGAGTAAGGAATTCTTCACTGATTTATACAGCAACAGGCTTGCCCCGGCCCAAAGAGAATCCCCTAGTTCCATCTGGCATGCGAGGTCCAGGAGGTTGCTTGAAAACAGTGGGGTGCTCAGAGTTGATAGGGTGAACTGATGAGGAACCTCCCACATGATTCCCACGGTGGTTTGAATTGTGGTTGTGGTTGTGGTGTTGAGGTCGTGCACGCCCCTTTCCACGTCCACGGCCACGCCCCTTGCCACGTCCACCCTCTTTCTCATTTGCATGTTCCTCTCCCTGCCAGATATAGTTACATAAGCATTATATACCCCATGAAATTAAAAGCATTTAATTATCCATCAATGACATTTGTAAAAGAATTAGCTTACTCCTTAATTCAAAGAAATTAAAAGGATGCTGGTGAGTGCTACTTTTAAGAAAAAAGCTTCTATATTTGATTATGCTGTAATGCTGACTCTTAGCCAACACCCTCTAACTTAAATACCAGACGACACTTTTTTTTTTTCTGAATTTACCTATTTTACTTTAAAACTTTAAGGGGGACGTGAAGCAAAAATATTGAAGAAAAAGTTGCAAACATATTCTCACATCACATCTGTACAATGAATGATAACAGATCAACACAATGGCCATACTGAGATAACACAATCAATCAACTTTAAACACTGAAGGATATATTGTTGTCAGATCTGAAGTTCACTGCAGTTGTAGCTTCAGGAAACCCAAACAAAAGAAGTGGTTGAGCAAGAGAATACATGTGAAGACAAATATTTCGCTCTTTCGTGAGAAACAAAATCACCTGTAGCTCAATCCCCTCCCCCTCCCCGCGGGCCAAACTAAAATAGTAAACTTTTCCATGGGTGAACCAATATATAAACTACTTATACATCCTGAATAATAGGCAGTGAAACTTACTCTGTGCTCATGAAGTGACTGGCCTTCAGACAGTTGAGAAGGATCTTCTATATGTTTCTCATTAGGGTCTTCCTCCCTCGCAGATGTGTCAGCTTCTTTACGCTGAACTTCACCATCTTGCCCACCTTTCTTTCCTCGTACTTGAGCAGATGTTGCCTGATAGAAAAGAATTCAGGGAAAAGTCTAGATAAGTTACAAGCTAGAATCTTAATATGGCAACTATAGATTCAATGCTAAACTAGCATCATGTGCTAGCTGTAGAGATGTTCCATATATGAGTAAGGTCTTATTAGCACTTGAAATTTCAATGCTAAAATAGCATTATGTGCTAGCTGTACAGATGTTCCATATATGTGTAAGGTCTTATTGCCCAGCCACTTCGATTATATTGTGAGAGCTTTCAAAATATTAACGACAGAATACACACACACACACACACACAATTGTGAGATCTTTCAAAATATTAACGACAGAATACACACACAGAGGGGGAGAGAGAGAGAGAGAGAGAGAGAGAGAGAGAGAGAGATGAACATACTGCATGTTTATGCAGTACACGGACTTTCAGGCCATTTCTCCAGGTACCCTCTTCACTTAACTCTGTGACCTGAATGATAGTGAAACGTTAGTATCTTCCAGTAATTCAGGAAAAAAAAGAGACAAATAGCTATAAAAATCTGAAAAACAAAAAAAAAACTGAACACATACTGCTCGTTCAGCAATTTCAACGGATTCATATTCCACAAACGCATGCAACTAGACAGAAAATAGAATCAAATATTAGATAAGTTATCAATCTTGCAAAAGTCATGTTAAATGTAAACCCAATCTGTCAAGATCACAAACAAAAACGGATTCAATTATAAATCTAGTTCAATATTAGTTGATAAGGAAACCAACAAAAAACAACGAAGTCTGCCAGTTATCGTTGTTCCTTCCAAAAATCATTGATTGGCTGCAAAGCATGCTTCGTAAAGTATAAGTGAGAATCTGCTGGAATATTTTACCTTGCTACTATAATAACTTATGCCATCAGCTTTTGCTGCTCTAGATCCGGAGGATGACCCTCCATTGGAAGGCTGGGGCTGGCAGGTACGAATTGACTTCACACTGACAAGGGTTTAGACTATATTATGTAGCGAAAGGAACATATATATATATCCAGTATCAAAGTATTTAATCAGCTGTTTATGTACCTTCCAACAGCTGAGAAAATCTTCATGAGGTTCTGGTGACAATGGTCTTCGGGCAAATTTTCAGCAATAACTATACGGGACTGGAACAAACCAAATAACGTGGATAAGTGAAAGAGCAAAAGACTAGATGAACAAAGACACCCCAAATATCTCATTCAAACTCTTACAACTTCTAAAAAAATTATAGCATGTACTCAAGTTCCAAATTCACAGTATCATTTCCGGTACTTCCCGTTCACAAAGTATTTAGAACATGGCCACTGAGTAAGCAGAAACTTGAACCCAGAAGTTATTCCTACACAAAGTAAAAATCTAGTAAACAACGGCGACCTACTTGCAGCTCTTCCATATCCGAATCTGTAAGGGGGAGTAGGCGTCGCACTTTCTTCCCATCTTCACTAACCACCTACAGATTGTTGCATCAAAACAATCAAAAGAACTGTAGAACAAAAATAAGAGCATACAAAAATTATAGTGTGAAAGCTTACAAGCTTTGTTGAGTTCCGCAGGATGCCAGCAAGCTGGGAAGTACTGCTAACAAAAGCTTTAATTTTCTTGAAAGAGGTAACAACAGAGATTGGCACTGCATCAAGTTTGATAAGTACCATTTTTAGTTAATTTTATCATTTGGAATTTAAAAAGAGAACATGCAACTGAAATCCAAGCAGTAAGTTTCATTTTTCTTAAGGGGTTGAAAATAGTGGTTTGACATTATTAAAATTATTAAATTATAAATAGTAACACATATTATACTCGCTGTGAGCCATTGTGGTTTTGATTGAGCACATTGCATAGACTAAATCTTATGAGAATTAAATAATAGCAAACAACCTGAGAAAACAGAGGTAATTCCACAATTGAAAAAAAAACGAAACAGAAGGTAAACAATATATATAAAAAAGAAACTAGTTCAACTGATCAGTAAAAACCTATAATATACTTGGATCCAAATTATATCCAAGTGTTTATGCTAGTGCTTTAGTTTTCATTGTAACACATCTTCTTCCATTAAATTGTGATGTTCACTTGTATCATGCCTCTCACAAGAAAAATATACGACACTATGTCAATAAAATCTTCAATTAATTTTTAACAGCACATATGTTTGACGTCGCTTATACTTTGGCAAGAAGACTTCAAGTTTCTGATATATAGCACTAATGCAAAATTTACGAAAACAAATTGAGCTCGTATTCTATATTCTGCAATATATGCACAATATATTGAATTGATAGAAACTATTAGTCATCACAGCGTGCATACAGTGAAAATCCTATACAACATAAGAACTACAAGAGTTGCATTAAAAAGCTATAATATGATAACAATCGAAAAGCTGTACCATATCCATCAGGATCTTTGTTGATGAACTTCATTAGATGATCAGTAGTAGCCAAATTGACATCGCTGAAATAATACTCCACCTGCAGATTGTTGCATTAAAGATACATCATCGAATCAGTGAGACACTTTTGTTATGAAGATCCTTGTGATGAATAAAATATTCGAATGATACAACTTAGCTAATTGACATGGTCTACCATATTTCATGTTGCACATAATAACAACAAAGAAAGCCATCTACATTCTGGTTGTCTGGAAACTCTGAGCACATAAAAAGATTACTCCCTTTTAATTGAATTGCAAACCATAGTTTTAAAAGAGAAAAGAGTCGAAAGAACAACAAAATAGATCAACGACATCAGAAGATCAATAAATCAGATGTAAAGCTCAATAGCTAGCATTCTCATTTTGAACTTTGATATCCAAGTGCCAAAACTTATTGTCAAAATTTGTAAATCGCGTGCGAGTCATCCCCCACAAACCTTGTAATTATGATGTTCGAACCACAATCTGAACAAAGTGGCTCCGTCTTTATGAAATTGTACTATTTTGGAACTAACCACTTTAGAGATTTGTAAATATTAAAATTAACACTTCTTCTTTTGTCCTTACATAAGTAAGCAATATAATTAGCAAAACAATATACGACAAAAAAACATTTAAGAACCAAGAGCATTGGAAAACATTATTCAAAAAATATCTTCACTTATATTGTCTATTATTAATGTACAACAAAAGGAATCTCTAAAAGATATAAGAATGACAACAGTTGCATAGTAGTTTTTACCAAGTATAATACCAATGTACGACAAAAAGGAAACTGCCGTATGTTTCAAAAAAGAAATATCCCCAATTTGATATGTACCACACAAATAAAGGAACTACTATCCACTTCGGAAAGATATATGACCAATAATAATGCATATTATGAATGCACGACAAAAAAAAGATTGTCGTATGCTTCAAAAAATATCCCGGGCTGTCCTGTGAATCACACTAATAAAGAACTACAGTCCAATTCGCCAAAAATTAAGACCTATAAATAATGCAAACATAAACACATATAATGCACTCCGACAAATAAGAATCTAAAAGATGCAATAACCTATAGGATAAATCAGTAAAAACCAAATTCCTCGATCCCCATGTAATTTAACATACGTGTCAAACATATAAACGGCCTAACCTATTATCCATGTGAGCAAGCATAAGCTTAGGGCACAAGCAAGCATAAAATTCACAATTTACAACTAAAAACGATACCAACTAAATCACAAAATACAACAATTAACAGTCTCAATTGAACAATAAACAACCTAATTTTAGCATATACACATAAATATAGCAAAATTACTACCTGATTAATGACTTTCTGTGCAGCTTCATCCGTAATCTCACTCTTATTCACCTCACCGCCACTCTTCTTACTGGAACCACCTTGAACCGCCTGCTGAATAACCTGCTTCTGCTGCTGCTGGTGATACTGCACAACCGGCACGTACTGCTGCGTAAAGCCTCTCTGATTCTGCATCGCCACTCTCACATGACCTTGACCGTGAAAATAGCCACTCCCCGGCGCTTTATGGTACATAAATGTGGGAACCGGATCAGCTGAACGCGGCACAAACTCAGCAGCTTTCGCATTGAGTCGACTCGCCGACAAGTTCCTTGAAAGGGAAGGATCAGATTGTTGTGGACGCTCTTCGTCTTTGGATATCGAATCGGAGGCCATTTCAAGCTCAGATTATAAAATTAGGGTTTACAATTGGTAAAGTGAATGGATCTGATGTTTCAATTAGATAAAGAGATAGAGGTGTATGTGAGTATATATGTTATTGAAGAGTGTATGTATAGGATAGGTGTTGTATGTATATGTTTGAAGAGTGATATGGAGCTTCAAGGGGAAGAGGAGAGGGGGAGTGTCTGGGGGGCAGGAGCAGAGAGACAATGGAGAGGATTTCTCGGTTTTAAAGATTTGCCCCTTTGTGTGTATTTATAGGGGGGGTGGGTCTTTTCTGTTTCGAGTCTCTATCTAGTCTAGTGGTGAAATATATTTACTGTTTCAGTACAAAATTTATCCATCTTTTTTCATGCTTTTGCAATTTGGATGAGTGTACTTGATAAATTTTATGTATAATGTATACAATATCCTACATTCCTACCTATACTATTCTATTAAGGATTCATGGTTTGTGTATGTACCTAAAAGCCAAATTCGGATTCATGGTAATCGTATGTACCAAAAAGCCCCAAGTCCAATGTTCCAAATCCAAAATCCTTTGATCCGTCAAAAAGTCTAGCTTGGAAAAAAAATTAAACTTTTAAAATATCCGGATAACAATTCAATTTTAAAAACATCAATAATTTTGTTATAAAAAAGATGGTCGAGATCGATTTATTAACTTGAGTATTGTGTAATCTTAAGTTCAACAGTGTAATATGAGAAGCATGGTTGTGCATAATGAAGAGTAAGAAATTTTGTTGACGAATAGTGTAATTACTTTTAATCATGAACGTAATTGCGTCAAGGTTACGAGATTTGTTTATTGTGAGTGTTATTGATATTGAGAACATATTGATTCTAAGAACAAATTGAAACAGTGTAGAATTTGAAACACGAGTGTACTATTGTTCTCCTTGCGATTATAAGCAGGTTTACCAGAATTTTGTGTGTTGGAGAAAGTACAATTTGTAGATAGGAATTTTACCTTAAAAAGCGGTTGTTGTCTGTTTTTCAGCGATCGACTGATTTGATTTTTATTTATTTGTAGTCTAGATTATGAATGGTTAAATGTACACAATGGTGTTGTAATATAATAGAACACACATGAATGAGATTGTGGATTTTAAAAATACGCGGAAGGTCGGCGCGTCTATGCACACCCCGCAAGACCTGAGTTTATGATAAACATTTGGGAGATGAGTACCAATTGTAGTCTAGAGCATTCATACCACCTATTTGTTTCTTTCTTTTTTTTTTAGTTGGAAACGCATTCTGCACTCCTCTCATGTGTTTGTCGCTATATTAAATTATATGAACACACTTAGTAAATTCTTTAATAATGTGTTTGAAATGTCGTTTTACAGTTACAAATTTTAATCCAATTTTTTTTATATATGATCATCGCTTACTTGTAATAATGTGTTTTAACTTGACTATATATATGTATTTTATGTAATTATTGAAGCGATAATTGATATCGAGTCCAAAATTCAAATCTCATATCGATTAATTTGATTATATATATTGGCGACCCAAACACCTTAAATTCACATTATATATTTTTTTGAAATCGTAAATCAAACCATACATATGAAAAAAGATTACATAATTTTTTTAAGTATATTAACATATGTACAAATTGATATGATAGATGATGCAAAATTTGAGTCATTATCTACTTGATACAAATAAATATCATTTACAATACTAAAGTAATCCTATTATTTTCGGACCAATTTTATGACATTTTGTGTACCTACTTATCTTTATATGTTGTGTTTTTTAAAATACTTATTTTTATATGTTATCATTCAACTGATGACCAATATCGAGTCCAAAATTTAAATATCATATTTATTAATTGGATTATATATATTTTGACCCAAACGTCTTCAAATTCACATTATTATCTTTTTGAATTGTAGAGCCAATCATATAAATAAAAATATTTACGTAAAAATTGTTAAATGTATTAAGTTACGTACAAATTAGTATGGTAGATGAAGTAATTTATAATTGTAAAGCATAATGTAACATAAGATGTAAAAGAGATAACTACAACTCAACCAAGGACAAGACAGACAATAATATTAACAGAAGCACAGGAATCCAGAATCAAAGAAGAAAAGGTAAACTCAAAAAATCAAAATACGTTATGTATTCTTGAAGTCCGTAAACAGGTCACGGAAAGAAGTTCATGAAATATGTTCAAGCCTCAGTGACAACAAAAGAAACAAGACTTTCAAGACGACAGAAGTATGTGAATGATTTAGGGTTCAGTACCACAGGATTCCAGTGATGAAGCAACCAGGACGACAAAGGACTTATCAGCAGCATTGAATTGCAGACATAAAAGAAGAATTGATCAAGTGTTATTCATCTGTGAACCAGACCAGTTGCACTAGGTGACGGCACTGAAAAGATCAAATTGTTTTATCGTCTCGGAAGAAATTGATACAGTCTAAAACTTAAACACCCTGAAACTTTTCTGGAGACTAACAAAAGAAAAGGTTCGATGGTTTTTCTAATTAGAAAACCATCGAATATATGTAATCATGACATGACATGATTATTTTATTATTTGATAGTTTTCTAAAATAGAAAACCATCGAATGTATGTAATCATGTAATGAAATGATTACTTTATTATTTGATAGTTTTCTAGTTTAGTAAACCATCGAATGGAAAGCATAAAGTAAGTATTCTATTTGATAGTTTTTATTTAAAAACTATCGAATTGAATAATTACTTTATTCATTCGATACTTTTCAAATTAGAAAGTGGGTGAAAAGTTTGTTTGTCTGACAGGTTGATGAGAATTGGACGGCCAAGATTGTTTTAACAATTAAGGTTCAATAGTTTTCAAAAACAGAAGTCTACAATTAACAGAGAGAAGAGTGTGTCTTCTTCAGTCTGGTTATTTTCATAGTAGCAATTACGGAGAGAGAGTTTTGAGCCGGAGAAGATCAGAAAATTTATAGTGCTCAGAATTCGATCAATGTATTGATTATGAATAGCCTAGAACTCATTGAAGCTAATCTACGGATTAGAAATTGTAGCACCCCTCGAGGTTTATATTTATAAAACGATATATTCCCCGACTCTTGGTTTGGTTTGGTGTGTTTGATTTCGTTATAGAACTGAATGAATTATCCGCGAACGAAATTGAATTATTTGTGAGTATCGTATTCAACCCCCCCCCCCCCTTCTACGATACTTCGGGACCTAACAATTGGTATCAGAGCTTGTTAATCGATATACAGATTAGATCCGGTGTTTTAGGCCAATCACTCAAGTTCTCAGAATTTTCGGATTTTTTAATTTTCAAAATTTTCATTTCTTGAAATTTTTGAATTTTAAATAATTTGAATTTTATTCTTGAAATATTTTTATTTTTCAAGAAGTTCGAAATTCTTGGAATTTAAAGTATTTCATATCCTAAGCCAAAGGTTCTCAAAAGATTGTTAGAGAGGAGGTTAGGAATGGACAAACAAATATCTCAGTAACGTTTATTAATGTTGGAACCTCAGAACAGAATAGAAGAATTACTAGTAGCTGAATCAGAAGAAGCTCAGGTAGAAAACCTCGAGAGACTAGACTAAAGATCAGTGTTTCACTTGTCAAGGAAGTTTAGTCACATCAGATTCAGAAGGAGTACAAAAGCCACATCCATGGATCAGGCTTATTTTTTACGAAGCAAAGATTCTTCAGGATTCAGTTCAAAGAGGTAGTTACAGACTGAGATGGTAACAAAAACAAGAGTGATAGTTTCAACTATGATAAGAACTATGTAACGAGAAACTATCAGGGTGTGCTACACAATGAAGAAGCCTAACAAACAAAGAAGAATAGGGACTCAGTTAATAGCTGAAACAGAAGTGGAATGCTTTGTTGAAGAAGCATCAGCACAAAACTTATGTTGCTTAAGGAAAGAGTTGGGATGGATCAGATGACGAGAAGATCATGGATATCTTGCTTTCATAGCAATCTCTGAAGATGATTCACCTCACATATCTCAGGTATCTTTTCCTTGAACCAATGCAGTATTTAATTCTCAATATTCAAAGCATGTACATAGGAGATCTTATATATGTGTGTATGAATATTTGTAGAATAAGATTTGCAAGTGAGATAAAAGCTTTCTTAAGAAACAACTCTTAGTTTTAGGGGTTAAGTTTCTGGCACATAAGACCTTAGTAAAGCTAAGTTTCAGTATCCCTAGTAGAACAAGATTTGCTCATTTATTCTGAATTGTTTGTTAAGGGATAATCAGTTTGAAGGATGGAGGAATTACCTTTAGAGTCGGTAGAATTTGTAGAACACCAAGCTGTATCTAAAACTGACTTAGGTAATAGAGAAAGTTAGATGCCATACAACAACAGAATGGATTAGATAGAATTAGTGATTTAATTGTTAATTCTTTTATTCCATGTGTGCTTAGAAAATTATTGAATATCTGTAAATTTACTTGCTACCTGTTACACTTGTGTATATTGGTTAAAGTAGAAAGTACTGAATTTTCTAAAATGCAAAACATGCCTAATTTGCACATCTCTTATCTGCAATGTCAAAATGCTCAATGTATGCCATTTATTCTTATTAACATGTTTGCTTATTTAAATATTATGAATGCATCTCTTAGAACTTGCATTAATCATGGAAAAAGCATGTTTAAGAATTACATTAGAGCAACGACTGCAAGGTCAGTCAGAGATAAGAATAAGCATGTATAGGTTGAAGCTGTTGTTACCACTTTTAAAAGCAAAATCTCTAATCCATCTGGACCCAAGCAAATAAGTTGGGTACCAAGAACTGTCAATCCATTTGTGAGTGCAGGCAAATCAGGTTAATCGATTTATATGCTTTCTTGGTCTTTACTACTGAAGACATATGATCGAAGAAAGAACTTGCCATCAAATGTGATTGAGAAAGCTGTTCCGTCAATAATCTTTGGAGATGACAGCAAAGGTTTTCATCACGGGACATGGCTACGTTTGAAATGGAATGTCATCATGTTTACAATAATTGGTATCATTGATAACAACTAATAATTGGAGTCAAGGATAACAATTAGAAGCAATTCTCTTGCTGAAGATTCAAAGCACAAGTCTTTTTATTCAATGAAGGAGCAGTGTTTTATCCCAAGCAGGAAGGTTGAGAAGCTCTCACCCTTGCATGACAATACAAGGAACTCTTTTCTAAAGATGGTATTGGTGAGAGGACTGCCTCATCTGGGATTCAAGCTAGATGAAATATATGAGGCATGTCATTAAGGGAAGTCAAAGAAACATCACAGAAAAGCTATAATGTGATAAGCATTACTGAGCCGCTTCAGATGATACGTATGGAACTCTACGGACTAGTTAATGTCTTATCTACAACAAAGTAAAGATATACTTCAGTGATGGTTGATGTCTACTCTTAATACAAACTGGTGTTGTTAGTTCAATCTGAAGGACAGGACATCACAGATGAGATTAATCACATTTCCATGATCAGTAACAAATACAGGAAGACCCTGTATTGGCCAATAGAAGCAAACTCTGATTTTCTTTCAGGGGTTTGAAGGAAATTGTTCTACAAGTAAGCATCTTGGCAAGATTGGCAGCTAAGGCTCTTAAGGATATTTTCCTCGGCTAATCAGTGGAATCTAAAGCCTACGAGGTAAATTTGATTAATCAACAAGAGGTGATTGAAAGTCTGAATATGATGTTCAACAACTCCAAGCTCTCAGCTGTTATGTGTGAAATTAATGGTAATGATGATTCAAATCCAAGCAGTGGTAATGGTAGTTTAACTACACAGCTCAGTACTTCAACAGAACCACTCAGCGAGGATGAGGATTCTCAGGAAATCCCAGCAACAGCTTAGGGGGAGCAAAAGAAGGATCAATTAGTCAGATCAACACCACAATGAATATCTAGAGGACACTTCAAGAACGTATATGTCAAGACAAAGGGTTTAGATTCAATATCATTCCTGATGTCTAGTTCTTAGTGATCCTAGTGGTGGAGTAAAGACTGGAGCTATAGAGTATGAATGATTATTTTTTTGGTTTTCTTTCTGAAGAAGAAACAAAGAAAGGTAAAGAAGCTCTGATGGATCCAGATTGGGTGATTGCAAAGCAAAATGAACTCAATCAATCTGAAAGGCAGAAAGTTTGGAAGCTGGTACCCAGGCCTAAGGGAAAATCTGTTATTGGAACAAGATGGGTATCCAGAATACTGGATGAAATTGGCATTGTTATGAGGGACAAGGCCAAACTGGATGCTAGGTTACTATTAGGAAGCAGTATCTAACGAGAAGCACCAGTGACGAGACTTGAGGATATCAGGATATATCTGGCACCTGCTGCATATTCAAACTTTAATATCTATATGGTGAATATGATCAAGTGCTCTCCTGATTGGTGAGATAGTAGAAGAATTCAATGTACAACAGATCCTGGCATTTGCTGTTGCAGATCAATTGGACGTTGTATAACTTCTCTTCACAAGATCACTACAGATTGGTATGAACCGGTATCAATACTCAAGCAATCGTCAAAGACATGGTATGCCACTCTAACTGAACTTTTACAGAATATGAATTTATTAGAGTTGTCATAAGGCACAAACATAATGTCATATATGTGCAGTGATATCATGATTATATTATATGTTGGTCTACTAACGAAAACTTGTGCAAGAAATTTGCCAAGTCATTGCAGAGAATGTACAAGATGAGTATGTTGGGAAAGTTGCAATTCTTTTTGGATTTACTTTGAGCAAGCCAGAAGATTAATTCTTTTAGGAGCACAAGTAAGCCAAAAGAGTGATGGCAATAAAAGTAAGTCAAGAATCTTTTGAATGTGCACAATTGAGAAGATTCTAGACATGCCAAGACTCCCTACCAACAGCAGCCACTAAAGCTTGATCAGGACAAATCAGGTAAAAGACAGAAATGACAAGCTAGAGAGGTATGCGTCTCATTAAGTTATTAGCTGCAAATTGACAACACATATTGTATTCTCAAGTTGCCAATGTGCAAGGTTCCAAGTGGATTTCAAAAATCTAGTCTTATAGTTATCAACATGATTTTGAGATATCTTAAGGGAATACCAAATCTCAGTATATGGTACCCTAAAGATACTTGTTAACATGTTTAGCTATTTAGATATAAAATACGCAGGTTGTAAGAAAGACAGGAGAAGCATCTCTGAATGACAGGAGGAGCATCTCTAGAAGCTGTCAACTTCGTGGAGGAAGATTGATTTCTTGTTATTATTTCAGGAAATAACTTTATCTCCAACAACTCTGTGGAACAATTCACGACAATGCACCTTGACAACAGGTATCATTTCTTTCGAGAGCATGTCTTCAATTCATAGAGTAACTTGCAGACACGCACCTTATTTGAAAATCTAATCTGCAAGAAACTCTTGAATAAGTTCACAAGTATAAAATTGTTCATATTTTAAGGACTTGTGAATTTATTTAACATCCAGTCCTCATCTTAATAATTTAGTGCTAATATCTAACTCATAGATATTTAGTACTAATTTATTATTATTTATTTAATGAAATTTGAATTATGGAAATTGAAGCAGTTCAATATCTTATTTGCTCCATAATTTAAAATACATAAAATAAATATGCAGCATAATTTATTGGATTTTAATTGGTTAATATCATTCAATGATATTTAGTCGATTTTATTCTGAGAAAATTGTGAATTTTCTGTTGACAATTGATTTTGGTAAATTTGAAAAGATTTATTAGAATTAAAACTTGATAGGAAATAAAATAGTCTAAATTTTAAAACAAGAACAGGTTTTAAAATGAAGACAGAAGCAAAAAATATCGAATTTAGGAAATTTGATAGTTTTTCAAGTACATAGATAAATCTATCGAAATAAATTTTCGATAGTTTTTGAAAAGGAAAAAGAAAAACTATTGAAAACATTTCTCGATACTTTTTGAGGAAAATTTGAAAAAGCATCGAATTGAATTTCATTATTCTTTATCTAAATTCTCGATGGTTTTTGAATTAAAATGAAAATCTATCTGAGAGAATTAATTTTTCCTTTATTTTAATTCTCGATAGTTTTTCCACAAAGGATCCCTCGATAGTTTTTCAAGCTTTAAAAGGTAACAAGTTCGATAGTTTTTCAGAAAAACTTTTTAAATTCTGATTTTCAAACTCTTCGTTATTTTTCAAAATTTATCGAAGTAAAGTTGACAGTTTTACCCCCAACTGAAAACCATCGAACATACTATTAAAAAACATCGAACACTGTAAAGACAATATTGCCCCTGTCAATTCAATAAGTATTTAACAACCCCTTACGTTTTTTTTCTTATTATCAGATCTAAGGGCTTTTGTTTATACTTACTAGAATACATATAACCAAGAACATCACTGCCTCAAGAACTTGTTTCTAAGAAAACTATTTTCACTATTGTTCTTTAGAAGTTAATTGTTTTCAATTGATTTCTTCAGATAATTCTGATTATTTGTGTTACCAAAAGTAGGGTTCTTGATAATAGTGATTCGAAGTTGTGTTTTTTTTAAGAAAAAGGGGTAATTTTGTTTTAAGGGTATTTTGTGTCAAGTTTGATTAATTAGTAATAATTAATTAAATTTAATTGGTTTTAGTTTTGGTTTAAAAGTAACCAAGACTAATCATGTCTCGTTTCAAAACTTGCAAGCCATTACGAATTTACAGTTTCGTGCATGGACAGAGTTTCTGAACACACGTTCATTAGTGGCATATGCCTTGAGTACTCCCGTAGTCCTTTGCATCGATCAATTGACTGCGTTGTACACAACCGCCACGGATACAAGTGAGAATAACGTAAGATCCTTCAGTTTTGTTGTGCCAGGGGGCAGAACAATAAGGGTGACGGAACATGACTTTAAAAGAATACTACATTTTTCTATAGAAAACCATGTTCCGGATCCCACAACTGAGGAGATACATGCTTTCTTCACTCTCATAAGAAGTCAACAACCTAACTTCTTTGTGGGAGAGTTCCTTAAGCATTACCTGACATGGGACCACTGGATGAAAGAACATGCATAGATGATGTGCTTTGTTTCTATCCTAGGTTCCTACAGCTAATTCTCAATGATATCTTAACAGATGATGAGCGTGAGACATTCGCCAAATAGGAGACCATGAAGTGCATGAAGATGAAGAGCAATGCAATAACCGCTCTGATAAGAAAGAATATCTTCCAGGGGTACCCACTGTTCTCACTGAATATCTAAGAACGGTGCCCCTACCACTTCTACCCCCAGGGGAACAGGTAAATGAAGGTAACATTCCTCAACCTGAACTGGCTCCTGAACCACAACAATGGATGTTGATCCAGAGCCCTCAGTGGCCATCCAGACCATGAGATTGCAACCCACAATCTCTAACCACGGTCGAAGAGCCTTTGGAAGAGCCAAATGAAAACATAAACGAACCTCCTTCCCCTACTATACCCATTAAAGAACCATCCATGAGTGTAGAGGGAGATAGTGCCAAAGCAGCACCACATAAGGAGATACACCCTTCAACAACAGCTCTGCCTACCTCTAAAAGGAGACAAACAGAAACCGAGGCAACTGTTGATACTTCATTTCTCTCATCCAAAGCGCCCTTTATTGATTTTTCTGATGCTAATTGGGCTACGCTAACTAAAGCTATATCTGAACCAATACCTCAATCAAGTAAGGAAGAATTGACGGAAGCAACTGGTGTTCCGACCATATTACGGTCAGGTTCACTGGTTGAAGGTTCTAAGAACCAACGGTCTTCACAGACGTCGAGAGAAGGCTTTGACCTAAATGCACAATCTAAAGGGTCACTGTCTACCTCCCCAGATGGAACATATCTGGATCCTGCGGGTAAAGGGTCTAACGTAGGTGCAGATCGGCAACTCGGTGACAATGAATCAATTTTAATTGAGGAGTTAACTGAGGTAAAGTCTTCACAGACTATTGAGGAAGATTCGGGATCTCTGCTGTTAATAGAGCCTGATTCTACCCTCCTAGAGATTCAAACTCTAGATCCTACAAAGGATACATCATCTACGGATGATCAGCAACTTGGTTTATCCAAGGTCGGGGACTTGCGAAGCCCCATTGCACCACCGGTGACCTCCTTAAGGACGGCTACGGTGTTTTCTTCTGCAGGTACAACTAGCACAAAGGGATTGAGTGAAACAAAAACACTTACACCTGGCCTGAGTAGGAAAGGAAAAATGAGTGAAACACTAACAGAAACGTTGAGTGTACACCCAAAGCCAAACATGAGGAGTGACACCCTAACCCTTCCAAATATTGAAGATTTGCTATTACCTGGAGGTACATGTTCAATCCACCCTCAAGAAGATTATGGAATATGTTGAGGAACCAACAACCCGGACCTTCACAGCAACAACCTGATCCTTCTGCTACCTTTTACAATGAGGATAACTTCATCGAGGATTCCTCAACTAAGGGGGAGAAAGTTGGAGAAGGGGAAACAAATGAAGTGACTAATGAAGGTTGGAAAACAACTGGATGGGGAGTTTGGGAAAACAGTGAAGCTATTCCAGTTAGATAGTACTGGATTGAAGACATTGTGCAAGAAGAAAAAAAGTGAGGAGGAATTTGAAGTCATGCAAGAGCAACCGATTCAGGAGGAGCATGAGCCATATCATCCAGAGCCAATAGAACATCCTATCTTGGATGATGATATGGAAGAAGAAGCAAATTCTCTATCACTAAGAGAGAAAGACACCACTGAAGGTGATTCTCATCAAGATCCAAAGAACTACAAAGCTAAATGAACTGCTTCGTGAGCATGTTAAGGAAATCTTGATGAAGGTCATTCCAGAGATTACTGAAAACCCTCCTATGGTTAGATTCATGACGAATGACTTGTTCAGAATCTGCTATCTGACGGAGGACAAACTGAGAGATTACCCAAACAAATATCTAATATCAGTTGAGAAGTATCTTAGATCCACTGGATTCACATCAACGGAGAAGGACAAAGCAGCAGACACTCTTAGAAGATTTCTAATGGAGAATGTTCCTTACTATAGGAAAAGAGTGGAAAGAGGATTGGAAGTGCATACCAGATTGCCAAACATGCCAAAGCTAAACAAGAAAGATGTTAACATTGCATAGTTATGGGCTGGAGTGAGTCAAAAGGTTGAATATATTGGAAGACACATCTAAGGAGCAATCCTTAAACCTGGAGAACCACTGCACTATCTATCAGTGATTGATTATCACGCTGCTAACTCCGATCCAATGATTGAAGAAGGTGAGATTGGAATGGACTGAAAAACAGAAGCAAAGAACAACAGAACTATCAGCTCAGACATGAGGAGCAACTTCAATGTGAAAAGGTTCATTGTTTCTTTGATTTATGAAATCTGGAAAGTATATATATCTAATCCAGAATGCATTAATATTATTACGCTGTCTTACTTTAAGTAGTTTCATGTTTCCTTAGTTAGTTGAGTTATCCTCGAAGTATTTGCTTGTCGAACTCTATCCAATCAAATAGGGGGAGATTGTAAAGCATAATGTAACATAAGATGTAAAAGAGATAACTACAACTCAACCAAGGACAAGACAGACAATAATATTAACAGAAGCACAGGAATCCAGAATCAAAGAAGAAAAGGTAAACTCAAAAAATCAAAATACGTTATGTATTCTTGAAGTCCGTAAACAGGTCACGGAAAGAAGTTCATGAAATATGTTCAAGCCTCAGTGACAACAAAAGAAACAAGACTTTCAAGACGACAGAAGTATGTGAATGATTTAGGGTTCAGTACCACAGGATTCCAGTGATGAAGCAACCAGGACGACAAAGGACTTATCAGCAGCATTGAATTGCAGACATAAAAGAAGAATTGATCAAGTGTTATTCATCTGTGAACCAGACCAGTTGCACTAGGTGACGGCACTGAAAAGATCAAATTGTTTTATCGTCTCGGAAGAAATTGATACAGTCTAAAACTTAAACACCCTGAAACTTTTCTGGAGACTAACAAAAGAAAAGGTTCGATGGTTTTTCTAATTAGAAAACCATCGAATATATGTAATCATGACATGACATGATTATTTTATTATTTGATAGTTTTCTAAAATAGAAAACCATCGAATGTATGTAATCATGTAATGAAATGATTACTTTATTATTTGATAGTTTTCTAGTTTAGTAAACCATCGAATGGAAAGCATAAAGTAAGTATTCTATTTGATAGTTTTTATTTAAAAACTATCGAATTGAATAATTACTTTATTCATTCGATACTTTTCAAATTAGAAAGTGGGTGAAAAGTTTGTTTGTCTGACAGGTTGATGAGAATTGGACGGCCAAGATTGTTTTAACAATTAAGGTTCGATAGTTTTCAAAAACAGAAGTCTACAATTAACAGAGAGAAGAGTGTGTCTTCTTCAGTCTGGTTATTTTCATAGTAGCAATTACGGAGAGAGAGTTTTGAGCCGGAGAAGATCAGAAAATTTATAGTGCTCAGAATTCGATCAATGTATTGATTATGAATAGCCTAGAACTCATTGAAGCTAATCTACGGATTAGAAATTGTAGCACCCCTCGAGGTTTATATTTATAAAACGATATATTCCCCGACTCTTGGTTTGGTTTGGTGTGTTTGATTTCGTTATAGAACTGAATGAATTATCCGCGAACGAAATTGAATTATTTGTGAGTATCGTATTCAACCCCCCCCTTCTACGATACTTCGGGACCTAACAATAATTTATAATATATAAAATATGAACCACATGCAAATATATGTATGATTTACAATATTAAAATAATCCAATTTCTAACTGGTCAATTTTAAAGTATTTTCTATACCTAATTTTTTAACGTGATTTTTTCTTCCAGTATGGTTACGTTTGCAAAATACATGTTATAAATATGATAGAGATGAAAAAATTCGTCTATTATTTTTTTAAATGTTAAAAAAAATTAAAAATATTCGATTATATATATATATATATATGACCCAAACGTCCTTAAATTCACATTATTTATTTTAAAAAAATCTCGAGTTCAACCATATATATATGAAAAGATGGCGTTGTTAGATCAGAATTCGATGATCGTCAGAAGCTAGACTCAACTGATCAGGATTGCTGACGTCATCAGTATTGCATGGTCATCAGTATTTGATCAATCGTCAGTATCTTATTGATCATCAGGATTCCTACTCAGACTATGATCAGGATTGATCATCAGAACTTGAAGCTGATCAGGATTCCTACTTCGAGTTATATTTGGAGTCTAGATAAACATGGAAGTTTATTCTAATTGTTCCTGGTTTGTAGAATGTAGCTATCGATTAAGGATAGGTTTCTATCTTTGTTATTGATTAGGACTTATCTTGTTATTGATAGAGAAGCTGTGTGCACTATATAAACACAGTCTTGGTTTCGATTTATGAACACACACACACACACATACGAGAAGAACATAATCGAGGGAATCAAGAGAGAAGCTCTTAAGAACATAATTTCTTGAGAGAGTTTTTTGTAAGCTAGCAGCTCTTAAGAACATCAGAATTTCTTGAGAGAGTTTGTAACAGTTTTATATCAGAGTTAATAAATCTGTTATTGTTATTGTTATTGATCTTTCATATTTGTATTATATAAAGTCGAGAATCTTATACAATTGTATTCAACCCCCTTCTACAATTGTTATTTACTGGGCAACAATTGGTATCAGAGCAAACTGGTTTATTTTTAAATCAGAGACGATCTAAGATGTCGACAACCAAGTATGAAAGCATGAAGATTCCCATCTTGAAGATATCAGAATATCCTACATGGAGGGTAAAGATGTTGATGTACCTGGAGGCTATGGATCCTGACAATCTGGACAGGATTCGTGATGGACCATATATACCAACAAAGTTCGTAGAACGAACAGATACTGTACCAGAACATTATGTGGTCAAAGCTAAATCTGAATGGACTCCAGAAGAAAAAGCTCATGTACTCAGAGAACCAAAGATAAAGAATATCTTGCACAATGGTCTTGATGCTGTTATGTCAAACAGAGTGATTGCATGCAAGTCTTCAAAAGAAATCTGGGATACTTTGGAAACTCAGTGCCAGGGATCTGCATCTGTCAAGAAAAACAGAAGGGCTCTATTGATTCAAGAATATGAACAATTCGATGCAAGACCTGAAGAGAGTCTGACTGAGCTATATGATAGATTCCTGACACTATTGAATAGCTTATCCTTAGCTGACAAAGTATATGAAACTGAAGATTCAAACACCAAATTTCTTAGAGCTTTACCTGAAGAATGGGATACTCAGACCTCAATCATTAGACACCAGTATGATCTGAACTTTGTGTCTCTTGATGAGATCTATGGGATGCTAAGAACTCATGATCTTGAAGTTCAACAGAGGAAGAACAAGAAAAGCAGCAAGGCAAAGTCAATTGCTTTGAAGGTAGAAGCAAAATCAAAAGGGAAAGCTATGGAGGTCTCTAGAAGGAAAACAAGAGTAGCTGAATCAGATCCTGACGACTCTTCATCAGATACTGATGGCAATCCTGATGCCAATACTGGTGATGAATCTTCTGATTCAGACATGGAAGAGATGGTTGCTATGATTGTCAGAAACTTCAGAAGGATGAAGTTCAGGAAGAATAGAAGACTAGGCAACTTTCAGAAAAAGACCTTCAATGCAGACAAAGACAAGTATATCAAAAAGGACAGCAAAGGTAGCAAATTTGACAAGTCAAGGGTTAGATGCTACAAGTGTAATGGTATGGGTCACTTTGCTTCTGAATGCAACAAGACAAAGGCACTCATCACATCAAGCAAGGATTGGATGGACTCTTCCTCAGAATCTGATACTGAGGTAGTCAACTATGCGTTAATGGCCAATGCTGATGTAATTGCTGCTCCTGATGATAAGGTACTAAATACTATTACTGACAATGCTTCTGAGTTAAGACGTTTTCTAAAGTCATTACATATTAGCTTTAGAAGTCAAACTGCTGAAAATACTAGAATCTTATCTGAGACGTCTGACCTTAGAAAGAGGAATGAGATATTAGAAACTGAATTTTCTCGTATGCAAGAAGTACAAAAAGAATGTGATAATGTTAAACACATGCACTTAGAGATGACATCTAAATGTACTTCCCTTGAAAAAGAACTTGAATATGCTAATGAGAAAATCAGAACCTGGACAGACTCTGGTAGGAAATTTCATGAGATTAATACCTCTAAGAATTGGAAAGAGTGTCTAGGATATAAGTCAGATGAAGATAAGAAGTTAGCAGAGAAAATTGTCATTGATGAGACAGTTAGTCCAAAGACCTATAGACATGTTATAGACTCAACCAAATCTAAGATTACTCCTGTTAATTTTGTTTTTGGTAAGGATTCCAATTCTACTTTTGAAAAGGGATCTTCTTCTACTCAAGGAATTAAAATTATAAAGTCTAAACCTGTCATGAACAAAGTCACTAAGAATGTAGGTCTATTGTCTCAGAAACAGCTTAAGGATAAAATCTGCGAGGTTACAGATAAGAAAGAGGAAGCTACTGTTAAGAGAAACAGGAATGGTAAAATTGGGATCAATAAAGAAAATGGTTATAAGTATATCCCAAATGCACCTAGAAAGAGTTGTTTTAACTGTGGTAACTCTAATCATCTTGCTATTGATTGTAAAAAGAGTAAGAAGAAATTGCTGAAATTCCTAAGTCTGATGTTAGGAATAGATCAGTATTTTACAAACCACAGAATTCCTGTTTTCATTGCGGTAGTCTATGGCATTCTATTTATACATGTAAAGAGTATCATGATTTGTATTATAACTTTTATGATCCATTGCCTAAGTTTGAAAGTAGTACAAAGTCTGATAGGACTGAAAATGTCATAGTGAAGCATGCTTTTGTTAATACTGATACTGACAAAGCAAATCCTGATGGAGTAAATCCTGTCAGGACTACTAAAGTCAAAAAGTCTTCTGCTGCTAAAATTAATAAATTGCATGAGAACGGAACCCAACATGTATGGGTTCCTAAGTGTTCTAACTAGTGTGTTTCTATTCTGATGCAGGGTAAAAAGAAAAATGTGTTAGTCATGGATAGTGGATGTTCTGTGCACATGACTGGAAACAAAGCCCTGTTATCAGAATATGAGGAAAAAGCTGGCCCAACTGTGTCTTATGGAGATGGCAACATTGGACAAACCTTGGGATATGGCAATATAATCATTGGAAATGTCATCATTGAAAAAGTAGCTCTAGTGAAGGGACTAAAACACAACTTGTTGAGTATTAGTCAAATCACTGACAGAGGTTATCATGTCAATTTCTATTCCACACATTGTGAAGTAGTCAGTAAAGCAACAGGAAAGATAGCACTAACTGGCTACAGGCATGGTAACATATATGAAGCCAACATTCTCTCAGATACTGATGGCTCCCCTACATGTTTCATCAGTAAAGCTTCAGTAGATGAAAGTTGGAATTGGCACAAGAAGCTTTCTCATCTCAACTTCAGCAACATCAATGAGTTGGTTAAGAAAGAGTTAGTAAGAGGATTACCTAATGTCTTGTATACACCTGATGGACTCTGTGATGCATGCCAAAAAGCAAAACAAAGAAGGACATCATTCCAGAGTAAATCAGAATCCTCTATTGAAGAACCATATCACATGCTACATCTTGATCTGTTTGGTCCAGTCAACATCATGTCCATCAGTAAGAAAAGGTACACTCTTGTAATTGTTGATGAATATTCTAGATTCACCTGGGTGTATTTTATGCACAGAAAAGATGAAACTCCTGAAGTTCTGTTGGATCATGTGAGAATGATTGAGACAACCACAAAGTACAAAGTCAAGATTCTGAGAAGTGATAATGGTACTGAATTTAAGAATTCAAAGATGGAAGAGTTCTGCAAATACAAAGGAATCATTCAACAATTCTCTGCTCCTGGCACACCTCAGCAAAATGGAGTAGTAGAAAGGAAGAATAGAACTCTTATTGAAGCTGGCAGAACTATGTTGGAAGAAGCTAAATTACCTACATATTTCTGGGCAGAAGCAGTCAACACAGCATGCTATACACAAAATCTCACATTGATAAACAGGCATGGTGTCACTCCTTATCAGTCACTCAAGGAGAAGAAACCAAGTCTGAAGCATTTGCATGTGTTTGGCTGTAAATGTTTTGTTCTCAGAACTCATCCTGAACAGCTAGGGAAATTTGAAACAAAGGCTGATGAAGGAATATTCATAGGTTATCCTACATCAAGAGCCTTCAGAGTTTTTAATTTGAGAACAAGAACTGTCATGGAGTCAATTCATGTATCTTTTGATGATAAGAAGATAACTGGAATCATTGAAGACTCGCATGATAGATTGTTATTTGAAAATGAAGCTTCCAAGGAACCTGAAGAAAGTGAATCAGATCCTGTCAATTCATCAGATACTGATGGGTCACCAAATCCTGATGACTCACCAGGTACTGATGGTGCTAATACTGATGATGCAAACAACAGTAATACAACTAGTAGTGCTAATGTTGAGGGGGAGCAACGGCATTCAACTACAAGTTCAGAGTTAACTCAATCATCAGGACAGAATTCTTCAGATACTGATTCAAGTGAAGATCCTGATAACACATCAGGAGGGCATAGCAATAATTCAGGGAGAGCTTCAAATCAATCAAATTCTTTCAATCAAGTTAACACCAATCCAGGGGGAGCATCTACTTCAAGAAACAATTTGACACCAGCAAGGAAATGGACAAAAGATCATACTCCTGATTTGATAATTGGAGATCCTGATGCAGGTGTTCAAACAAGAAGTGCAACTCAGAATGAATGTCTATACAATAACTTTCTGTCCAAGGAGGAGCCTAAGAAAGTTGAAGATGCACTTAAAGATGCTGATTGGGTTACTGCAATGCAAGAAGAACTGAATGAATTTGAAAGGAATGAAGTCTGGAAACTGGTACCAAGACCAAAGAATAGATCAATTGTTGGTACAAAGTGGATTTTCAAGATTCCTGATGAGGTTAGGTTTTTCTTACATCAGAAAATGCCTACTCGTTATGGACTACTTTCTAATGCTATGGGACAAGGCCCAACCCACCTTGTTCCTGACACAAGCATGCAACCTAAACAGTCTAAACAGTTAACAACCACCTCTACTGTCTCTCAAAAGACTTTAGTTGTAAAATCAAAGAAATCAGCTAGAACTGATGTGTCTGGAAGGCAATCAGGTTCAAAGGATTTTTCCTCTACACCACTCACTAAAAAGAAGATACAAGGGGGTGTACAAGGGGTCCTGGTGAAGAAAGCTGCTAAGGTTGTTAAGAATGTTCCTGTAAAAAGGAAGTTAAGGTTGATTGATGAAAGTGATTCAGAGGATGACTTACCTATATCCTCTGTGATGAATGTGAACAAGGAAGTTGCTGATTCTGCTACTAAAGCTGTGGTACCTTCATCAAAACCACAAAAGACAAGGAAATTATCAAAGAGCAGGTATCATATTCCTTTGACAGTGCAAATGAAGGATACTGATATTCAGACATCAAATCCTGATGAGTCATCTACTCCTGATGCTCTAGCAAATCCTGATGTTAGTATTCCTGATGCAACAACAAAAGTTGTCTCTATATCAGACTCTCCAGCCTCTCCATCTCAGATTAGAGAAATTTCTTGGGAGAAGGTTTCTACAACTGCTTCCTTGGTTGGTCTTACACCTACATCAAAGAAAAAGAGGAATGCAGAAGAGTTAGTCTATCAGAGACAGAAGAAGCTGAAAGGATCAAGCCCACAAGAACCTGAATTTCAGAGTAATTCAGCAGCTACTGTTGATCCTGCCACACAAGAACCACTCAATCAAAGTTTGGGTGAAGGCTTAACTAGTGGAATGGTCACACAAGAACCATTTTCTCAAAGGGAGAATGAAGACATCAACATTCCAGCTACACAAGAACCATCTTCTCAAAGTGAAGATGCAGGCAAAGCTACAGCTTCTGTTGAAAGATTGGTCGAGAACATTGTCAATGAGGGAAGCACACAAGAACCTTTAACTCAAAGTGTTGAAGCAGCTTCTGAACCTCAAGCTCCACAAGAACCATTGGTAGCAAATACTGATGCACGCATATCAAATCCTGACGATGTTCATCCTGACGCTAGTGGTGCTCCTGATAATGAACCTATTTTGATAAAGCCACTTCGTTCAAGACCAATGGATCATCCTATCTCAGAACCATAGGATAAACTGAAAGGTATTGCTATTCCTGATCCTGATATTACTCATGGTACTGTTGATGATACTTCTGATGATAGTGATGATGATGATGAGAATCGAAAAGAGAAGGAACAGCTTGCTACAGCACTCAAAATTAGTCTTGGAACTAATTTTGGTTCATCAAGTACATATATGGCTAGCAATGCTTCCACTGGGAAAGATCAGAGACAAGATTTTTCTATTCCTTCCTTTGATCCTGCAGAGGCATTTAGACAGAATGAATGGAACAATTCATGGCACCAATCTGATGAATCTATCAGTTTTTCTTCTGCTATTGAACATGCCTATAATGCAGTGAAGTCTATAGAGAATCAAGACTTGAAGAATCATCTGAAGGCTACAACTCTGTTATCCAAGAGCCTGAAAAGTGAGATTGATTCTATCAAGGGTTCAACTGAAAAAGTGAGGACTGATATCTTTAATAATTTTACAAAGGTGCCTACTACTTTCCAATTGAGGGTAGTGGAATCCCAAGTGAAATCTGTTGTTTCAGAACAAACCTCCATCAAACAACGAATTGATTATCTGGATATTAAGGTAACTGAAATTCAAACCTCTCTTTCCTTAATTTTGCAATTATTGTCAAATCCTGATGTCAAAAAGGGGGAGAAGGTTATTCAGACAAAATGTACACCTGATCTAGTATTAAGAAATAATGATGATGATACTGGAGATGATGGTGGTGACAAAGTGATACAAGGAGAAACCTCTGATGCTGTTGTTATGAAGTCTACAATTCAAACTTCACAAAGTCAAACAACACAGTCAACTCATGTTTCTGATTCTGGAGTTAAGACAGTAAGAACATTGGTGCAATCTCAGATCCTGACGGAAGATCAAATCCTGACACCTGGTCATGGACATATTCTTGCTACAATTCCTGAAGGTGATGAAGATGTAATTATTGATAATCCTGAAGATGCATCAAATTTATTCCAGAAGTTTTCTACAAAAGACGGTAGAATTGTTACTCTTTATCACACTGATAAAAGAGTTCAACAATTATTTGCCAGAAAAGCACTCTCTACAGCAAGTGAAGAATATCCAGATCTCTCACATGAAGAATTCTTGAGACTACAAAGAGAGACAATGGAAAGTTATACTGCTCCTGCTAGAGGTAGAAGAGGTGCTAGAAGAAATAGAAGAGGTTCTTCAACTCAAACAGTACCTAGACAGACAAGGTCTAGAGGGTTAAGAATTGAAGAAATTCCTGAAGCTTCACAAAATCTAATAGATCCTGTTATCAAGGATATCATGGAGAAAGAAGACAAGGAATTTGTTGAAGAAGAACCTGAATTGAGAAGAAAATCAAGTAAATCAACTCTCATCAATACAAATCAAATTGAAGATTCTAATCCTGACAATATTCAAGATCCTGACGAATCTGAAATTCTGCAAGAAGTTGATTTGATAATCTTATCTACTGTTGTTGATTGTCACAACAAAGAAGTAGATGAAGAAGAAGAAGCCATAAGAAGAGATATTGCAAAGAGAACAAATGAAGATTTCAATCTCTATCTACAAAGGCTTAAAGTTTCAAATGAAAGAAAATGGAGAAATTCAAGCAGACAAGAATCTTTACTGGAAAGAAGCTATGCTTTTGAAAAGGAAAAGGATAAGAAGTGGAAACATATTAGCACATTAAGTTGTGATACACCTATCAATTTTCAGTCTGGTGGAATTATTACAAGCGCTTCAAGTGTTGTTGATTTATCTGAGATGGTTAGATCAAAAGCACTCTGGTTAAAGATGTTTTCAAATCTGAAGCAATTGTCAAGTAATTCAAGAGGAGGTATTGGACACAGAGATGGTGAATATCTGAATATGTCATATGTTGATCCTTACTCTTTGACAGAAATTGGAGGTACTCTAACTTCTGAAAACCTGAACAATTTATTAGCTGTTGATATAGTTATAGATTGTCATGATGGTTTTGAAAAGAAAGAAAAGCTTCTGTACTTCATGAAAGATGGTAGTGTGAAGATTCTATCTATTCAAGATCTGCTGATGAAAACTACACAGGAACTGAAATATGTTCACTATCTGTTAAGATGGAAGAACCAAGTGTACAAAGTATGGGCTGACATGATTTTGTCAACTATAAGAAGAAGACTGGATGGAAACAGTAATTTCAATGGTAATTATATTCCCATGTACTTAAATCAAAGAGGTCAGGATGTGGAAATGCAAAGGGGTACTGCTGTTAAAGAAGTAACTTTTGGTATGACCCAACTTACTCTCAATCCTGATGGGAAGGAAATTGCTTATCTTTTGCTTGAAGAGCACAGTCTACAGAAAAGCTCCATACAGAATCTCAGAGCAGCTATCTACCAGATTAATGAGGAAGATGAAGAACTCAGAAATCTTAAGGAAAGATTGATTCAAATTCTTGAAGAAAAAGAAGAAAGTTTATTATCCAACTTCTTGAAGATGAATCTGTTCTATCGAAAAGCTTAAACAGATAAGTTGTTTCTGAAGATACTTGTACATTTTTTATATATGTTTTGACATCATTGAATATTTGGAATCTATACTTTATTTCACAAAGTATGAGATTGGGGGAGATTGTTAGATCAGAATTCAATGATCGTCAGAAGCTAGACTCAACTGATCAGGATTGCTGACGTCATCAGTATTGCATGGTCATCAGTATTTGATCAAGCGTCAGTATCTTATTGATCATCAGGATTCCTACTCAGACTATGATCAGGATTGATCATCAGAACTTGAAGCTGATCAGGATTCCTACTTCGAGTTATATTTGGAGTCTAGATAAACATGGAAGTTTATTCTAATTGTTCCTGGTTTGTAGAATGTAGCTATCGATTAAGGATAGGTTTCTATCTTTGTTATTGATTAGGACTTATCTTGTTATTGATAGAGAAGCTGTGTGCACTATATAAACACAGTCTTGGTTTCAATTTATGAACACACACACACACATACGAGAAGAACATAATCGAGGGAATCAAGAGAGAAGCTCTTAAGAACATAATTTCTTGAGAGAGTTTTTTGTAAGATAGCAGCTCTTAAGAACATCAGAATTTCTTGAGAGAGTTTGTAACAGTTTTATATCAGAGTTAATAAAGCTGTTATTGTTATTGTTATTGATCTTTCATATTTGTGTTATATAAAGTCGAGAATCTTATACAATTGTATTCAACCCCCTTCTACAATTGTTATTTACTGGGCAACAGGCGTAAAAATTGTCGAGTATATTAATTTATGGTGAAATTTGTACGATAGACGATGCAGTTTGTAATATTCCTATCTGTTGTGGAATAAAAACTGAGCTTGTGAATTCAATGCTAGGGTTAGAGAGCTTCGAGCTTTAATGGCTGCACTTGTGTTTCCAGACTAAATCGGTCCTCACAAGATGCCTACGTATCTCAATTCGTTATTGAGAATCAAGCCAAAGACGTAGTTCTGATTGTAGGATCAGGGACCTTATATAGGCGTCTAGAGCATAGTATTTATGGTATGTTTAGGAGTCTTAGCGAATAAGTCTCCTTTTTGATATTAGATAAGCATTGTATTGCTTGTAGGATAAGTCTTTTCCTTGTCGATAAAGGCTATGACTCATTAATTGCCTTTAATTGGGATTCTGGATCCTTCTTTGACTAATTTGCCATAATTTGGACTCTTTTTATGAGTTGTATATTTTCCCTATTCATTAATTACGAAATTAATGAATAATCAAAGTTTCGGGCCTTGAATATTGGGTCGTGTTCTTGGACCAATTCGGGTCAAATTAATATGTCATTAATTATATTTTTAGGGTTAGTTTTAGCCCATATCATTTGCCCCCCAATTTCTAGGAAAACTTTTCAAGTTTTCGTAGAAATTATATTGACCTTTTTCAAGATTCGGGGTCTTTTTATCCTTTACCTAGGACTTTATTTACACTAGTGTTTCACAAGTATCGCCTTATTGCAAAGTGTGGAGCGACCTACACATTTACGACGATTGTTGCCTTATTCGAGGCTAATTTGACATTTATATGAATTATTCCTAATATCTAAGGAATTTCCATGTACCCACAGGTATTTTTAACATTTATTCCTAATATTTTAGGAATTTTCGTGTACCCACATGTATTTTTAATTTTTATTCCTAATATTTTAGGAATTTTCATGTACCCACAGGTATTTTTAACATTTAATCCTAATATTTTAGGAATTTTCGTGTACCCACAGGTATTTTTAACATTTATTCCTAATATTTTAGGAATTTCCATGTACCCACAGGTATTTTTAATAATTATTCCTAATATTTTAGGAATTTTCATGTACCCACAGGTATTTTTAATATTTATTCCTAATATTTTAGGAATTTTCGTGTACCCACAGGTATTTTTAATATTTATTCCTAATATTTTAGGAATTTTTGTGTACCCACATGTATTTATTCCTAATATTTTAGGAATTTTCATGTACCCACAGGTATTTTTAATAATTATTCCTAATATTTTAGGAATTTTCGTGTACCCACAGGTATTTTTAATAATTATTCCTAATATTTTAGGAATTTTCGTGTACCCACAGGTATTTTTAACATTTATTCCTAATATTTTAGGAATTTCCATGTACCCACAGGTATTTTTAATAATTATTCCTAATATTTTAGGAATTTTCATAGCTCAGGGGTGAATTTGTCATATTTGAAACTTCAGTGGAGTATTTGTCAATTTCTAAACTTCAAGTAATAATTTGTGAACCATTGGGAACTTGGGGTACTAAACTGCACTTTGGCAGTTTAGTCTCAATTTTCCACCAGGTCGAAGCATTCGACCTCATTTGAGGGCTCACTTTCGACCTCATTTGAGGTCTACTGAAATGTTTTTTTTTTATAAATATTATTGAATAATAATATTTATTTTACCCAATTTTTTAAGGGTAGTTTCGACCTCATTTTGAGATACTTTAGACCTCATTTTGAGATTTTCTAGACCTCATTTTGAGGTATTTTAGACCTCATTTTGAGGTATTTTCGACCTCAATTTTTTGAGGTATTGTCGACCTCATTTTCGACCTCGAGCCCAGTCGTTTTCGACCTCATTTTCGACCTCGAGCCCAGTCGTTTTCGACCTCATTTTCGACCTCGAAAGCTCCCAGGTCGAAGTCTTCGACGTCGTTTTTCCGTGCTTTTTCGACCTCGATCGTTCGATCTCAAACTCAGTCTCCTTCGACCTCATTTTTGAGGTATTGTAGACCTCAATTTGAGGTATTTTAGACCTCAATTTGGTCCCAGGTCGAACAATTCGACCTCGTTTTTCCGTGCTTTTTCGACCTTGGTCGTTCGATCTCAAACCCAGTCTCCTTCGACCTCATTTTTGAGGTATTTTAGACCTCATTTTTGAGGTATTTTCGACCTCAATTTGGTCCCAGGTCGAACAATTCGACCTCGTTTTTCCGTGCTTTTTCGACCTTGGTCGTTCGATCTCAAACCCAGTCTCATTCGACCTCATTTTGAGGTATTTTAGACCTCATTTTTGAGGTATTTTAGACCTCAATTTGGTCCCAGGTCAAGCAATTTGACCTCATTTTTCCGTGTTTTTTCGACCTCAGCCTTTCGACTTCAGTGTAGAGTTTCTTCGACCTCGGTTGGCTCCAACAACGCCAAACGTGGCTTATAGATACAAGAACTAACTTGAGTTCTAACACCTTAGACCTCATTTGAGGTTTCAACAACGCCAAAGGTGGCTTATAGATACAAGAATTAACTTGAGTTCTAACACCTTAGACCTCATTTGAGGTTTCAACAACGCCAAATGTGGCTTACAGATACAAGAACTAACTTGAGTTCTGACACCTTAGACCTCATTTGAGGTTTCAACAACGCCAAACGTGGCTTACAGATACAAGAACTAACTTGAGTTCTGACACCTTAGACCTCATTTGAGGTTTCAACAACGCCAAACGTGGCTTATAGGTAGAGGACCTGACTTTGAGGTTCAACATCTTAATTTTCACATCGAGAGGTCTTCATGAACGAAGACAGACATAATGTTTCACTTGTTTCTTTAATTTGAGATTCCAGTATATCGAATCGAAGCTCGTTCTGAGCTCTACTTCCTCGAATTTTCAGGGGTTTCAACCCTTATATTAACCTTCTTCCAATAGGCCTCTTTAGGCTTTTAGTTGAGCTTGTAACATAACTCTTTGATCCTTCGGGATCTTCTATCCATGCATGTTATTTATGCATATTATGTTTCTTCGTTCTTGCATTCACTTATATTTATTTAGCTTTTCTTTTGTAAGGCAATTCCTAGTACTTGGCCTCTTGAATGGGCTGGCACCTTGATCAAGTGTTATTGGTACAACTTGTTCTTTAGTAGAACAATAAAGAAATACTCAAACAAAGATAAGTAATAAAATAGTGAATGAGAACTTGAAATATTTCCTTTGAAAAAGAGGGTTCGACCCTTACATAGTGCTTTACTTCCTACTAAGAGCTTAAGAGCTCAGAATGGTTTCGTCGACCTTATTGCTACTTGTCCTATTTGTGGATCCTTTTAGGAAACAACTAAACATAATAAACTTTCAAATTTGAGGCATGCCATGTTCTTGGCATCTCAGTCCCTTCTTTCTTCATCGTCTCTCGAATCCATAACCTTGATTGGGAGAACCTGCCCCCCGACTCCATCAGGCCTTAACGCGGCTACATAGCAACTCCTAGCCATCTTTTGATCTCCTTGTTCTTCACCAACCCCGTTCTTTGTTGGGAACTTGATTTTCAAATGGTAAGTTGAGGCAACAGCCTTGAATGCATGAAGGCCTGTCCTCCCAAGGATTGCATTATAAGTCGAGGTTGCCTTTATCACCACGAAGTTCAGCATTTGAGTTGTTGTTTGTGAACCTTGCCCTATTGTCATAGGGAGCTGAATAGTTCCCTCTACTTTAGATTTAACCCCATTGAACCCGTATATGGGCATGTTTGAAGGAGTCAGTTGCGAATCGGTATATCCCATCTTGATGAACGCATCATGGAACAAGATGTCCACGGAAGCTCCGTTATCTACCAGAACCCTCTTGGTTTTAGAGTTGCCTATTACAGGTATAATGACCAACGGGTCGTCATGGGGGAACTTCACCCCTTCAAGATCAGAATCATCAAAGGTAATAGCCACTTCTGTCTTGGCACGTTTCGGCGCTTCTCCTACAACAGTCATTACCTCTCGGGCATAAGCTTTCCTTGAGTTTCGGGAGGATCCAGCAGCAGTCGGTCCTCCAAATATCATGTTGATGACAGGCCCTCGGGGCTTAGGAGTACGATCTTGGTCGTTGTCCCTCCTATCATAGTCTTTCCTTTCATAGTTTCCTTGTTGATTTCCTCGATTCCCATCCTTAGTGAACTTATCGAGTTTTCCTCTTCGGATTAAGAACTCGATCTCATCTTTCAGTTGTCTACAATCGTCGGTATCATGACCAACTTCTTTATGGAAACGGCAGAATTGATTCTTGTTCCGTTCCTCCAAGTCGGATCTTAACGGCTTTGGCCATCGAAGATCTTCTTCCCTCTCAATTTCCATCAGAATTTGACTTCTTGAGGTATTCAACCTTGCATATTCATTGAACCTGGGTCCGAAGTTGTTCCTTTTAGGTGGAGAGTCAGAATCTTTCGCTGTCCTGGGATATTTGTCCCTAGCGTCATACTCTTGAGTCTCCTTTCTCTTTTTTCCGCTTTCACTTCCCTCAACAGTGGGTTCATACTTTCTCATGTTTTCCCCGGCCTTGATATACTTCCCGGCTCTATCTTGGAGCTTCAACATGTTTTCGGGTGGATGTTTTGCCAAGGATCTCTTGAAGTGATCATCAGTAGTTCCTTGTTGCAGGGCTATCATAGCTACTTTGTCCTCTAAGTCCGGGACTTTCAGAGCCTCCCTAGTGAATCGGTTGATGTAGTCCCTTAGGGCTTCATTCTGTCCTTGCCGGATTTCCATGAGTGATGCAGAACTTTTCTCATGCACCCTTCCACTAATGAATTGATTGATAAAAGCTTTGCTTAGCTCTTTGAAGGATCCAATAGAGTTGGGAGGTAAACGGCTGTACCAACGTTGAGACATACCCGCAAGAGTTTGGGGAAACGCCATACACTTAACCGCATCATTGGCGGGCTGCAACAGCAGTGCATTGGAGAAGGTCCTCACGTGATTAGCGGGATCTCCCGTTCCATCATAGGCTTTAATTGAAGGCATCTTGAACTTTTTGGATATAGCCGTTTTCATGATGTCTTGAGTAAACGGTGGTGTAGGATCATCAGGATCTCCTAGGGGCAGCAGAATGCTAGGATCACTCCTTGGGGCTTCGGCCCTTCTAGTTCTCCTTGACGGTGGATCCAAATTGATTATCGGGACTCCTCCCGTTCCTTGGTTTTGTGTCCTTGCGGCTTCTTCTTCAGCCAGTAGCTTCTTGAGCCTTGCAGTCTCGGCTTCATGGGCCGCTAGTTTCTCCCTTGTAGTTTGGGGTCGTTCTCTATTGGTCTGGGAAGAACGTCTCCTTCTTGGGGCGAAATCCTCCCCAGTTGTATAACGCTCATCTTCGGTGTATGGGCCAGAGTAATCTTGAACGAAAGGGGTCTGGCGAGTTTGGGGTCCCAGACCTTGAATATAAGGGGGCACATATGCCTCATGGTAGATTGGATTAGTTCCACTACCGCCCGCCATGGGTCGAGGGGGCATGAATGAATGAATGACCATCTTGAGGGGATTCGTCCCTTCAACCGAAGTTGGGATTTCCGGTCCTTGAGTGTTGGTGGGGATATTCGCCCCTTGAGTGCCAGTAGTCGGCGGTGGTTGATCAGCCTCAGAGGTGATAGGGCGATCCTCAGGAGTTTGAATATCCCGAGCTGTTCTTCGTGTGTTTGCCATGGTTGATGTTGTCTTCCCACAGACGGCGCCAAATGTTGTGGAATAAAAACTGAGCTTGCGAATTCAATGCTAGGGTTAGAGAGCTTCGAGCTTTAATGGCTGCACTTGTGTTTCCAGACTAAATCGGTCCTCACAAGATGCCTACGTATCTCAATTCGTTATTGAGAATCAAGCCAAAGACGTAGTTCTGATTGTAGGATCAGGGACCTTATATAGGCGTCTAGAGCCTAGTATTTATGGTATGTTTAGGAGTCTTAGCGAATAAGTCTCCTGTTTGATATTAGATAAGCATTGTATTGCTTGCAGGATAAGTCTTTTCCTTGTCGATAAAGGCTATGACTCATTAATTGCCTTTAATTGGGATTCCGGATCCTTCTTTGACTAATTTGCCATAATTTGGACTCTTTTTATGAGCTGTATATTTTCCCTATTCATTAATTACGAAATTAATGAATAATCAGGGTTTCGGGCCTTGAATATTGGGCCGTGTTCTTGGACCAATTCGGGTCTAATTAATATGTCATTAATTATATTTTTAGGGTTAGTTTTAGCCCATATCACTATCATAATTGCCTTTTTTGTAAAAAAATATTTTAAAATCTAAACATGCAAAAACTTTTAACTGATTTTCTTTTCAAAGTTACTAAATGCCATTAACACAACAAATGGGCAGAGTAAAAGAGTTTTTATGCAATAATACCATGACTTGATCTTAATCAAAAATTACAGCTTCGAGCCATTTGTTGTGTTAATGGCATTTAGTAACTTCGAAAAGAAAATCAGTTAAAAAATTTTGCATGTTTAGATTTTAAAATATTTTTTTACAAAAAAGGCAATTATGATAAGAATAATTACATTAAATGTTTATTAGCGACGTAACATATTTAAAGTATACTAGCTTATAAACTGTGCGAAATACAAGTCAAAATTAAAATATTAATACATTTAATAAGTATTATTTAAACTAACTTATAACCCGTGCAATGCACAATTCTCTTTTTAATATTTATAATTATATTAATTCGTGTTTTTTTAATTTTAATATTTTAATAATTTTAAATATTGTTAATATTTTCAAATTTAAAAGTATAAATATTTTATATTAACATATTGTTAATAGAATTTTGATATTTTGAAAAAGTAATTACCTATTAAAAGATATTACAACTCTTTATATCAAAAAGTAATTAGTGCAAAAATAAACAAAAAAGCTAATATTAATTAGAGTTTAAATGCTTACTTTACTGTTTGAGTTCTCAAAGTAAGATTTGAACGACTTTGCATCCCACACGAAAATTACAAAATAATATTTAATTTATTAATTATTTAACAATTATTATTCAACTAGAAATATTCACGAACCGAAAAAAAAAGTTACAAGTTTTTACATTATAAATTCTATTCATTTTAGAAATATGTTTATAATTGATTTAAATTATTAAAATATAATTTTTTAGTATTTAAATATAATTATACTAACAACTAAATACACTTTTAATATTGAGTAATGCTTGAGAACCCAACAAAATTTCCCAAAACTTGTACAGAATGACTTGTCTAACACTTGGCAATTTTTAATTTGTGGGTGCATATGTAGGCATGCAAGATCCCATATTCTTATTAGGAATATTACCATAAATGATGAGTTTGGGAGATGTTTTGGAAAATTTTATTGGCATCTTTCTTTAATTTTAAATCAAACGGTTCTCATCTACCTCTATTAAAATTTAATGGTTCTTATGATTTTGACTGATACAAATGGTATTGAATTTAAACCTTATCAAACATAAATTAATTAAAAAGAATATTATTTATTAATAGATCTAGATGACTAATTATTTAGTTATAAGTCTAACTATTATTATTATTTTTATGATTTTGATAAAATCCCTCCAACGCTTATTATATATAAGAATAATAATATAATGGATATATTTTGATTATAATAATATAAGAGATATCACTTTAATAATTTTTACTCTATAACTTTTAAAAATAAAATGTAATATTAAGTATAAAAAACTGTAATAATATAGTATATTCTTTATTTTTATTTATTTTTTGCAAGTTTATTTTTATTATCGAAAACATAAAAAAGATTTTATTTTTTGCACCGTTAATACGTCACATGCAATACATGTGATGACATTGGAGAGATGTGGTTACGACTTACTACCTATGTTACACTAAAATTTTGTATTATCACAAACTTTGTATTATCACATGTCACCACTTAATAACCATTTTTTAAACAGTATAGACAAGAATAACAATTCTCGAATGACATGATTAAAATTATCAAATGAAATACGCATATGGTGTTACATATCACTTACGCATCTACCAACGAGATAATTACTCAATAATCAAATGTAACTTCGGTTTTAAACTAAAATATTAGACACACAATTAAAGATTGAGTATCATACAAATTTTTTATTTTATTAAAATTGAGTATACAAAAATAGTTGGAGTATTATACATATACACACTCTACCTATATACTCACAAATTTATATATCACTGAAAATTCTAATTTTATATATCTTTTTTTTCTCTCTCTCGTACAATCGAGGTGTGTGTTATACCCGAAATTTGACTAATAATAATGAGCTTAGCAATTCTAATGTCCGGATATTTCGGGGATTGATACCTATTTTGGACATATAAACAATATCAAGATTGAAGATACGATGAAGACTTATTGTTGAAAAATCACTCTTTTGGTTGCCACGCCAACATCTTTGGCATGCCAACATCTTTGGCACGCCAACTCCATTGAATAATTGAAGGCCTCCAGAGGTTTGCCAGATGAGAAGGCCTTCGGGGGTTTTATTGGCTTGAAGACCTAGTTGGCGCGCCAACAGCGTTGGCATGACCACTAGAGTTGTTATTTGACCTGAAGACCTATTTGGCGCGCGCTAACATCATTGGCGCGACTATTACTATATTGAAGAACTTGATTCTGCATTCTGGTGAGTTAGTCTCATCAGGGAATCATCAATTTATATGTTAAAAGCCTGAATTTGTATTCCAATAATTTATCCTTATTGGGGGATCATAGGTAATTAAACTTGTCGATACGCTATTGGGGTCTAATAATATGTATGATTTTGTGTTCTGATGTGTAAAAATAATGTAAACTGCAAGCACAGAGTGTTTAGTTGTAGCAATCACAGATCGATCCACAGAGACTATGTATTTTCAAAACCCTAACAATTAACTCAGGCGAACTAGACAATAAGATTTGAGATGAGATTTGTTTAACCTAATTAACAAATAAAACCAAATATGAAAAACCTAGGAATTCGAATCCATTAATCAATCACAATTAATATCAACCCGCCCTAAAATCAATTCGCTTTCCTTCACAAATAAGATATATCAATTAACGAGACAAGCATATACTATGAAACTTGTTATCTAACAATAACCTATCAAAATTTCATGGAGCAAGCATAGGCTATGAAAAATAAATCCGGTAACAATAATATATCAAAATCACTTTGTCAATTGACCAATTAAGCACCAAGAAAAATAATGAGAACCAATTAATATGAACGAGAAGATATTAACAATAATTAAATTAACTTCATCTTCATCCTAGGGAACTAAATTACCTATGCATGATTATATAATTAATAAACAATACATATAAAGCAATTAACGATTACTAATTAATTAATATAAGAAATTGGCAAAGAAACAAGCATGCAAATTGTAAAGATCAACGAGTGGACAAAACTAAGGTTATAAAGTAATGAATAATTCCTAGCCGAATGGAAATCAGCTGCTATCACCGAGCAAATAAACCAAAGCCGGGAAGAAATTGAGCACCGAAAAATAAATAACTTGCGTAAACAAAATATATGAATTTTTTTGAAAATATCATAAGGATTAAAACTGTTTTAGAATAAAGACACGAGTAATAAAATTCTAACCCTACACCTAATTATCAAATCTAATCTAAATTGGTGTCTAAATATAAGAGAGGAGCCCCATATATATAGAGAAAAATAATGGGATTGGGCTCTTTGATTACAAATCGGATACTAAAAATATTTCCTCAATTCCTTTTCTTCTCCGATAAGTTTTCCAATTTTTCTCTAATTTCCTTTTGACTTCAAATATTTCCACCTCCTTGCCTTTTTTCACCTTTTTCTGCGTGAAATATGATTTTATTTATTTTCCTACAAAACAAAAGAAAACAATTTATTAAATAATAAAATTACGAAAACGAACATAAAATAGGTATTAAAAATGTATTAAATTATGGAGCTATCAAATGCCCACATACCTATCTTTTGCTCGTCCACGAGAAAAACTAATATATTATAAACTACTAACTAATAGATACTACCACTTCCGTAGGTGATCGCAGTTGCATTTGGCATATGCAACAAGTCCTTTAAACCCCTAGGCAGCTCTAGTGGACGAGTAAGGTCTCGTGAGGGCCTATAGTGAATGTACCCACAAAATCCATCTAGCTCATGTAAAAGATTGCACGGCAATGCAACGCCACACATACAAGTCCTCTCATGCTACATCAACTTAAGAATCAAAGTGAATTTGCAATGTCTTGGGTTGGAAGGTGCAAGGATTCACATAGTCTACTCAAAGAAATACGCATAAGTGCTCAAAAGTCCATGTCAAGTGTAAGAATAAGTTGGTAACCATGCTAAGCCGACAAGAGTACACCTTTGAGTCAAAACTTGGGATCTCAAATGTAGAAACAAGCAATAACTCACCTTTCACTCACAAAAGAATATTCACTCAAGAACAAGGGTAAGTGTATCATTCTATTCCAACAAAATCATAAGCATGCGTGACATTTGGTATCAATCTAACTTTAACACAACATACATCAATGATGATAATCAAAAGGTCTTTATTTGGGTTGTAACGGGGCTAGGGACAAGGTATGTCAAGTAAGGCCAAAGAAGGTGAAGTGTCAAAAGCTAGTAGGCACCATAATTAATCATATACATCACCAAACATCCTCCCCGCACATGAATTTTCTACTTGTCTTCCAACAAAATGTTTTATTAGTTGAATGAAGAAGGATCACACAAACATAAGTATGCTCTCATGATATTTTTTTTCTTTTTGTTTTGTTTTTTTTTCTCTTTCATTTCTCTTTTTTTTCATCATTTTTTTTGCGAGAGCTAAGATATAGATATAAATAACCACAATCCTGTTATTCCCAGAACAATGCAACCTAGATTGTAGAAGGGGGGGGGGGGTGAATACAATCTAGTTAATTTTACAAAACTTTTTCAAACCTTTTACGGTATGAACAAATATGCATGCAAATTAACTAAAATTGTGTCAAGCCGTGAACATAAATGAATTCTTCGAGTTAAAAAGAAATGCAGGAGACAAGCAAACTTTTTAAACTTTTCAGGTGGATTTTCGGAAAAAGCCCACCTAAGGTGTATATATTGAAGAATTCTCTGGTTTTGTTTTTCAACAAACTCCAGCTGCTTACACAGATGATGAAAGAGAGCCTAAGTGTTTTACATTCAGCTTTGTGCTCTCTTCACATGTTTCTATGCTACTCCACACAGTCTTATATACATCGACTGTGTGTTACAAACAAAACCTACAACATAATAAAATATTACATTTTTGGCTCTGCTTGTTCACATGCTCATCTCAGAAACTATCCTATTCGGGAAATGCCTTGGCTGGCATCACAGATAAACTTTTATAGTCTCAAATGGTGCTTTCTGATTGAGTGTGCTTCTCTCTTCAAGAATTACTAAGTCCATGCAATTGACCTAGCTTCCAAGCCAATGTGACATCTGCATGAAAGAGACCTTTTCTTGGTTACCCGACTGTCAATTCACTATCAGCTGAGATAAGTGAACATGTAGTATTGCATATAGGTCTTCATGCTTGTCAAGCTTTTCCTTTGTGTCTAGTCAGAAGATAAACTTCTAGGTAGCTGCTTTAACTCTTATTTATCCATCGAGACATAGAAGATAATGGATGACTTCACATTTCATTTGTAGGAATTTGAGCCTTCGAATATTTACAATTTGACTCCCTATTCCATACATCTTTTGTGTCGTTATTCAACATCTTTTAGTCACGGGTGTGTAATGATGATCTCTGAGACTGTCCTCCATTCAACCTGTTAAATAAAGAAAACTTCAAAAGATTCATTTACATAGATTTGTTTTTCATGTTGAATGAGATGAACATCAGTAGGCGTATTAATTCCTTATCTGTAGACTACCATTCTGCGTCAAGTATCCGTAGAAAGGTAATCACAGAATATCCATAGAAGTAATATTCCATAACTATATCCATAGATGGGACATGACATTCTTGGCTGCATCCATAGATAGACCATGACCTCCTTAGCTGCATCCATAGATAAAACATGACATCCTCAGCTGTATCTGTAGATCGACTTCCTTCAGCTTTTATCCGTAGATATGGTGTCCTCAGCTTTTATCCGTAGATGAGACAAAATGTTCTCAGCTTCTATCCGTTGATGAGATAAGATGTCCTCAGCTTCTATCCATTGATGGTATTTGATGTTTTCAGCTCTTATCCGTAGATGAAATAAGATTTCTATAGCTCTATCCGTAGAACAAATACACTTAGCTTCATCTTTAGATAAAACATCTTGTCATCCTTATTGATTCATCATTACTGAGTTGTTTAGGCAGGCTTACCACTGAAACACTTGGTGCTTGATTAGACGTCTGTTGGCTTGCTTCTGAATTACTTCCTAACTTGATGACAGAATATCTTCCATACCTTTGATGTGTCTTTTAGACCTTGGATAGATAAAATGCCTTATAGTTAGCTTCCTGATTTATCAGCTTCTGTGAACTAGCTTTCTGACAATCAGCTTCGGTATCATGATCAAATTCTTGTCTTGAGTATTTTGTTATCATCATTCCAAATGTATCAACCCTAACAATCCTCCTTCAAAAATTTCTTGAACAATGACTATTAAGTAAGCAATCAAACCAAATATTTCCCCAAAAGTAATGAACAAAAGAAAACCCATCTCACACACCTTATTACTCCCCCAAGTTCCTACTAGTCTTTGACAATTTGGGATCAAGCATAAGTAAGGTCGTGCAAGAAAAAGGGTTAGGCACGTAATGTGGTGTGTCACCGAAAAAATAGGATCAAGCTCAAGTGGGTAACTAATTGATCATATAAAAATGGTGTGGTAATTTAGAAAATATAGGTTATTCCTAAATGCCTTTATCATCTTATCATCAAATAATGTCATGCATTTCAAGAAAGGTCTCAAATAAGTGCTAGCAATGCAAACAACATGTGGACACTCAAGCAAACGAATATAAAATGCAAAAGATATGCATATAGGCTCAAAAACTCACTTGGTGGTGAAACATAACCAATCCCAAGCAAAAATCTCTTCAATGAACCAACTTGTACTCAAAGCATGAAAACCAAATCACTTTGCACATATTCATGTCCTTCTAATTACTTGCAACATTCAGTAAGTCTACTAGTTTCAACTTTCTAGTGTATGTGTGTGGACAAGAACTTAGCAAATCACTTCTCAATCAAAAGCATCAGAAACACAAGATTACTATTGTGACGCCCTCCCAATCTGGGGTCATGATCGGGGAGTCACTACCACCTCTATACATATTAAACCCATAAACAATATAATAAAAGCATGCAGACTTGACCCCAACTCTACCCTGGATCTTTAACAGTTGATGGTGTGAAACAAGCATCCACTATCTAATTCATTAATACATAAGTCTCAAAAGTTATTACAACCAAGTCTTAAAAGTTCTATGCTCTCTATTACAAAACACCTTCTAGATATGGCCATCACCTACCTGAGCTGGCATCCCAAAAACAACCCTATAGGAAGACTTCCTAGCTGTCTGAAATGTACGTACCATCTTCTCGTTTCACTGTGGGTTAGAATAGGGAAAAAGAATGAGCCAAATGCCCAGCAAGTAATAATATGACCAAACAGTTATCCACTGGGAAACAGTTTCAATAGCAATATGTATGACATGGGTATAGCAAAGTCCGTATCAAAGGATTATCAGAATCAATGAATTGAATATACAATTTCAAAACAGTTTCCAATATCAATGTATATAGCATGGTTTAAGCAGAATCCATAATAAGGTATTATCCAAAACAATGGCATAAATATGCAATTTCAAAGGGTAAACCAATTTCATTATCAAGATATCCGTTTCAAGAAAACAATAATTAATTTTGGAGATTTTTCACAACGCACCGGACAATACGGGTGATCAGCCACGTAAAGTCCCCATACCGGACACACAGTCCCTCTGGTCCTTGAATTGGGTCCCATTAGGCAACACATTGGCCTTTAGACTAGTCCATCCCTAGTCCATTTATTATAATTAAAAAGTGCTGGACCGGCGTTACTCGGCCTCTTACGCCTCCAATCTTAGGAATCCGTGGAAACCATAAATCAGAATTTAAATGAGTTCAAACTTTATTCCTTTTTTTTAAAACATCTTCAGATATAAAGAAGTCCTTTGGAAATCAGATAAGTTCAATCAAAACAATCTGGATTTCTATTAGTGGAATATAAGAAATATTTATCATTGGGTATGTTCTGGAAATGTACTAAAATGAGGTATAGGTGTATTCACTTTCAGGTATAAAAGGGTTTGAATAAGTATATGATCAAATTCAGGTTATGGAATTATAGGTCATCAGGTTTCAATTCATGTATATGATCAGGGTATAAAGGTTTAGGGATAAAGAACTAAACAAAGCATGGTATATAATTCAACATGGTATATATGAACAAAGATCAGGGTCATCAATGAACAATAAGCGTTTTCAGAATTAAAGGTATATCAAGGCAAGGTAACAATTCATATATGTCAAAATGAAACAATGGAATCAAAATATGAAAGCAAGTTTGTATTACTTGCCTTAAGTAGATAAAGGGTAATGAGCAATCACTGGTTTTCCACCTTAGTCTTTCCCTTGTCCCTAAGTTCCACTTCCTTGAACTCTCTAAGTTCCACTTCCTTGGACTCTACAAAAGAATATAATCTATCTTAGAATTCCCTCTCTAAGATGTCAATCCTTTATTCTAAACTACCCAAACGCATCCTAGCGCGTAAACATATAATAGTTATACCATAAAACAATTATAACCACGTAATAGACAATCATCCGTATAAACTCACATCGTCATTTAAATACACATAACATGTTCCTTATACATATATACATATAATAATATACCTTTCAAATCATACCACATTTGGTATCCCTTAAATCAATTTAACCAATGCTAACTATATCCTTAATACTTTCACAACAATGTTTTCATCTCAAAAAGCTGAAAAATCTGCTGCGCATACTTTACTAAAACATTTTTCATAATTCCAAAACTAATCAAACAATTACCAAATTTGACAGGCTATTTCCTGATTACAAAACCAACTTAGCATAAAAGTTTCAACTTCAGAACACTTTATTTAGTATAAAAACGAACTGTATAAAGTAGGTACTAAGCACAGAAAAATCTCAGCTGCGCAACTTTTAGTAAAACATACATAACTTTTTATCCGTAAATCCTATCGACACAAAGTTAGCACGTGCACAAACTATATTCAATTTAGAACATTGACATCCAAAGACCTCTGTCTAAAACAGGCAGCAACATTTCGAAATATGGCAAAACAGAACAGGCAGTTTTTCTGGAAAATTTCAGCATGATGTTTTTCTTTATAAATCATTCCAAACACAAACTCATTCACAACTAACCATCCAATATTACAACTAGAACTCATGTTCTCAAGAATCACTAAACTTATACATGCATTTATCAAATAAACAAGTTAACAATTCCATTACTTGGAATTTCACTACAATTCCCAAATCAAAACTTTTAATTATCAAAACTTCATACTAACCAAACTTAACCCAATAAATCAACATGCATCCCTTATAAACCGAAGTTAACAATTAAACAACATCATAAACAAATTTCCAAAACCGAATTCTAAAAAGGGGAAAAATCGAATTTTGAACATGCATTTCGATTTCTTCACATGCAACTCAAAATCGAACTAAATATAGGTATTAACACAATAATCGGACTCAAAAGCATCATCATCGTCCCCGTCGGCTCGCCGGAGCTCATTGCCGACGGCGGCAATGGTCGGAGGTGCCCGGAAAATATGAAAAACCCGGGTTTCCTTCACAACCTCACCAATAAGTAATATTAATCAACCAACTAATCACAAAATCATCACAAGCAAGCTTTTGGGTTTGAATCAAATCAAAATTTCCGAAACCCCTTGCATGCAACAATCGGTACACAATACACACGGCATACACATACACACACGATTACACATATATATATATATGTATGTATAATCATAATCATCAATATAGTTGAGAGTGAGAGAGATTTTACAAGAAAATCGAGAGAGAGAGTGATAGCCGAGAGAGAGAGAAGTCGAGAGAGAAAAGAGAGAAAAGAGAGATGATCGGCAAAGTGAGAAAGAGGGGAAATGGGTGCAGGGGTTTTATAAGCCCAGGGGTATTTTAGTAACTTCATAATTATAAAATCTGATTTGCTAATAAACAAAACCAACACAAATGCTTTTCTAAAATTCGGAATAAACTGAAGGTAATGTCTAAAAATCCAAATTTTATTTTTAAAACAAAGAATACGAATTTACAAGCTCACCCATATTTTTAAAATATTTTTGTGATCCAAATTGAATTAAATATGAATTTTCAAAGTTTTGATCACTTAAAGGGCATTTAACTCATAAAATCAGTTTTAAATCCTTAAAGCCAAAAATAAATTCCTCCACTAATTTTAGAAAATACTAGAATATAACCTAAAGGTTGTGAAAAAGATTTCACAATAAAAAGAGTCTCCAATGATTTTATAAAATTCCCGGAACTTCAAAAAGAACTAATTTTTAATAAAAAATTCATGTAAAATGCATTTAAAAGCATACACAAGTATTTTAATCCATATCATTCACCAAGTAAACATCTAATCATCACATTTTCAATTATCCACCTTTCACACAATATTTACATACCATAGAACTCAAATATTATTAAATATTAATATAGTACAAGCGTTTTTCTGAGTCGTTATAACCTTCCCCCCTTAAAAAGATTCTGTCCTCAGAATCTAACCTTATGAAAATAGGTGCGGATACTTTTCAAGCATCTCGCTCTCAAGTTCCCAAGTTGATTCTTCAACTTTAGGATTCCTCCACAAAACCTTAACTAGCTTAACAATCTTATTCCTTAATTTCCTATCCATATGATCCTGAATCTCTACAGGTTGTTCTACATATGACAAATCAGGTTGAATCTCAAAAGGTTCATATTCGATCACGTGATTTGCATCAGGATTAAATCTCTTAAGCATCGAAACATGAAAAACGTTATGAATATGCTCCATGTGCGGTGGTAACGCTAACTCATATGCAACCTTTCCAATACGTCTCAGTATCTCAAACGGTCCTACATATCTCGGGCTAAGTTTCCCTTTCTTGCCAAATCTCGTAACTCCTTTCCATGGCGACACTTTCAGCAACACTTGATCTCCTTCTTCAAAGCTTATATCCTTCCTGTCTTGGTCCGCGTACTTCCGTTGTCTGTCTTGTGCCGTAACTAGCCTTTTCCGAATGATTTCAATCTTTTCCTTCGTTTGTTGTACTAGCTCGGGTCCTAAAACTTTTCGTTCTCCAACTTCTTCCCAATATACAGGCGATCTACATTTCCTTCCATACAAAGCTTCATACGGTGGCATTCCAATACTCGCGTGATAGCTGTTGTTGTACGAAAACTCTACTAACGGCAAATGTTCATCCCAACTTCCTTTAAAATCCAGTGCACAAGCTCTAAGCATGTCTTCAATGGTTTGAATCGTTCGTTCACTTTGGCCATCAGTTTGTGGATGATAAGCGGTACTCATCTTAAGCTTGGTACCCAGACATTCTTGAAATTGTTTCCAAAATCGGGAGTTAAACCTTGGATCACGATCCGACACAATGGTTACTGGAACTCCGTGGCGTGTCACAACTTCCTTCAGGTATAGCTGTACTAACCTATCCAGTGAAAATCTTTCATTGATTGGGAGAAAATGTGCAGACTTGGTCAGACGGTCTACAATTACCCATATGGCATCATGATTAGCTTTTGTCCTCGGTAGTCCAACAATAAAATCCATGGCAAGATGTTCCCACTTCCATTCCGGAATATCCAATGGCTGCAATAGTCCGCTCGGCTTCTGATGTTCGGCTTTGACTCGTTGACAGGTATAACACCTACTTATCCATTCGGCAATTTCTCTTTTCATATCAGGCCACCAGAAATGTTCCTTCAAATCTCGATACATTTTCGTGCTACCAGGGTGAATTGAGTACTGTGAACTATGGGCTTCTCGCAAGATTTCATTCTTCAATTCTGTCACATTTGGAATCCATATCCTCGTAGAAAATCTCAAAACTCCTTTGTCATCCTTTTGGGTGCAGATCTCTTCACCAGTCAATGTGTTCATCTCTTGATTCATAATCTCCTCCTGACATCTTCGTATCTTTTCCAACAATTCCGGTTGAAACGTCATAGCGTTGAGAACCTCGTCAGTAACTTCCGAATCATAAACTTCTAGTTTCAACTTCTCAAATTCTTGAAGCAATTCCTTAGGTATCGTGAACAAATTCAATCTCTCCTTTCGACTTAACGCATCCGCCACAACATTCGCTTTTCCTGGGTGGTAGTTAATACTACAATCATAGTCCTTGATTAGCTCCAACCATCTCCGTTGCCTCATGTTCAATTCCTTCTGAGTGAATATATACTTTAAGCTCTTATGATCCGTGTAGATTTCACACTTCTCTCCGTATAGATAATGTCTCCAAATTTTCAGTGCGAACACAATAGCTGCTAATTCCAAATCATGAGTTGGGTACTTTCGTTCGTGCGGTTTGAGTTGTCGTGAAGCATACGCGATCACTTTTCCATGTTGCATTAAAACACATCCCAATCCTTTGTGTGAAGCATCACTGTAGATAACAAAATTTCCTTGATCATCTGGTAAGACTAACACTGGTGCCGTCACTAATCTTCCTTTCAGCTCTTGGAAACTTTCCTCACATTTCTCAGTCCAAACAAACTTCTCATTCTTCCGAGTCAGTGCAGTTAACGGTGTAGCTATCTTTGAAAAATTTTGAACAAATCTCCGGTAGTATCCAGCTAATCCGAGAAAACTTCTCACTTCAGTAGGGGTCCTTGGTCTTTCCCAATTGACCACAGCTTCAATCTTGGCAGGGTCCACTCTCACTCCTTCTCGACTAATAACGTGTCCAAGAAATTGTACTTCTTTCAACCAGAATTCACACTTTGAAAACTTTGCATATAACTTTTCCTTTCTCAGGACTTCCAACGCGATCCTTAGATGTTCCGCATGATCTTCCGAAGACTTTGAATATATCAAGATGTCATCAATAAATACAATCACAAACTTATCCAAATACGTTCGAAAAACTCGGTTCATCAAATCCATAAACACAGCCGGGGCATTAGTTAATCCAAATGGCATCACTAAAAATTCGTAATGTCCATATCTCGTGCGAAAAGCAGTCTTCGAAACGTCTTCAGGTTTGATCTTCAGTTGATGGTATCCGGATCTTAAATCAATCTTTGAAAAATATGCTGCTCCTTTGAGTTGATCAAATAAATCATCGATTCGCGGTAACGGGTACTTATTCTTTACCGTCAACCTGTTAAGTTCTCGATAGTCTATACACAATCTCATACTTCCGTCTTTCTTCTTGACAAATAATACTGGCGCTCCCCACGGCGATACACTAGGCCTTATAACTCCTTTATCCAAAAGATCTTGTAGCTGCGTAGCCAATTCCTTCATTTCTGCCGGTGCCATTCTGTAAGGTGCCTTTGATACTGGTTCCGTTCCAGGTGCCAAATCAATCGTAAATTCTACTTCTCGATCTGGAGGTAATCCGGGTAATTCGTCAGGAAAAACTTCAGGGAACTCATTTACAACCGGTATCTCCTCCATCTTCAACACTTGTTTCTCCACATCTACAACATGAGCCAAATAAGCTTCACAACCTTGTCGCAGTAGTCGTGTCGTTTGCATAAACGTTAAGAATTTCCTAGTTTGTCTTTGACCTTGAAACACCACTTCTTGATCTCCGTCCACACGCAATCTTACTTGCTTTTTCCTACATTCAATCTGCGCATCACAATCTACCAACCAATCCATTCCTAGGATAACATCGAATTCTCCCATTTTGAACGGTATCAAATCCGCATGAAAAAGATATCCACCGATCTCGATTTTACAGTTAGGACACACTTGGTCTACGGGAACTCTATCCTGGTTAGCCACTTCTATTACTAACGTCCTTTCCAATGGTTTTATCTCACATTTCAATTTATCAAGGAATCTTTCAGATATAAAAGATCTAGTTGCTCCAGAATCAATTAACACTTTAGCTTTAACAGAATTCACAGGAAGCGTACCTGCTACTACTTCTCTGTCCTGAACCGCTTCATTGATTAACATATTAAAAGTTCTGGCTCGAGGTTGAGATGACTGTGACCGTGTTGGTGGTGCAGTGAGTCTAAGTACATTAGCAGACTGGACCGGTTCCTTACATTCCCGCGCAAAATGTCCCGCTTTTCCACATTTAAAACATGTTAGTCCTCCTGGTTTTGAACTTGGACATCCATCAGCATAGTGTCCTTTCTTGTTGCATTTAAAACAGGTGATATTCAACTTGTTACAGATTCCTGAATGCCTTTTTCCACACGTCTTGCACTCTGGTATAGACGGCTTTCCCGTGATAGTTGGTGGCTTTCCTCCTTGAGGTTTCCTGTCTGAACTTCCAAATCCACTCCTCTGTTTCTGAAATTTCCTATCTCCTCCTGATTGATTTCCAAACCTTTTCCTATTCTGAGAACTTCCTTGTCCTTCATCTCCTTGGCTTCTTTCAGATCCTCCAAACTTCCGTTTCTTTCCAAATTTCTCCTTTTGAACTAATTCGCTTTCGCCCTCAATGATCATCGCTTTCTGTACTACCGCAGTATAATTTCTCAACTCAAAAGCTGCAACTCTACTCCTTAACCATGGCTTTAATCCGTGCTGAAACTTTCTAGCCTTACTGACATCATCTCCTACGTACCTAGGTGCAAATCTTGCTAACTCCGTAAATTTGGCTTCGTATTCTGCCACACTCATCCCTTCTTGTTTCAATTCTAAGAATTGAACTTCCAACTGATCTTGTAGGTACCTTGGTAAATACTTCTCCTGAAATAGTTCCGTAAATCTTTGCCAAGTAATTTCTCCTTCTCCTAACTTCACAGATTCCCACCAAAAATTAGCTTCTGCCTTCAAGTAGTAACTAGCAAATTCAGTTTTCTGATTTTCCCCAACCTTAACTAACGCAAACGCTTTCTCAATGTCGATTAACCATGATTTCGCCTCAACAGGGTTTAGAGTGCCTTTAAATTCAGGTGGGTGGACAGCTTGAAATGATTTAAAGGTTGTCAAAGGTTGAACAATTTGTTGTTGTTGTTGTTGAGTCAAGGCAGCAGTTTGTTGTTGGAGTAATTGAAGTATCTGAGTTATAGTTGGGTCTACCGGGTTTTGGGCCTCGGTATCAGTTGTTTGTTGAGTAGAAGCAGTGGTCTTTTTCTTTGGTGGCATTTTTCTGATAAGAGATAAGCAATTTATGAAACAATATGCCTATATATATACCACAATGTAAACTCTTTTTGAAAACGTTTATAAAACTGTATGTAACATAAAAATTTTAAAACTTTTAGCCATATTGTTAGATAATTTGCTCGTCTCCGTAACAGGGTAAACAGGGTAAACATAGGTATTATAGGAACAGGTTAACAATAAAAGGGGTAACAGTTTGAAGCAAGGTATAAGAAAAGTACGTGCATAATGTAAAGATATGAGTCTGGTACAATAGATGATAGGGTACATGATCACCCCATAAAGTCATAGAAAAGTCAATGTCAAAGCAGATAATATAATAATGTCTACTAGGAAAAAGGGAAAATATCCTAATAGCGAGTAGTCAAGCGTGCAAATAACCAATAATAAAACCAATGGGCTCTAACAGATGTCCCACTCTCAGAATCCAACCAACTCTAGTCTCGGCCGCCACGAACAGCTCTCAGCTCACACAGCATCCAGCTAACAATCCTAGTCACTCTCCTGGCCTCCTCTAAAGCATCAACAGTGACTGGTCCCTCAGCTAAGCGCTTTCGCGCTGACTCCTCTACAGTACGGATCCTATCCTGCCACTCCGCCTCAGTAACAGCAACACGACGGTCTGCCTCATCCGACATCCGATCTACAAGGGCCTGAAGCTCGGCATTCTGTCCGGAAAGGGTCTCTAGGTCTCTAGCAAGGTCTACATGTGCATGAAGAAAAATAGGTGCAGGATTTCCCAAAACTGAAATACGAGAATCAACAGATGCTGCTCTCCAAGGGATAGTAGTCTGAACAGGTACAGGTGCAAATGGTGTCTCAACGGACTGAACACTAGGACTACCTATCTCCACTGGGTCAGATAACGTGATAGAGGGGTGAGGGGGTGTGTCTCCACCGACAACGTCCATCTCCTGCGATAACAATATAGATATAGATACTTATATAATAACAGGTTATCTCAATCCTAAAGACTTAATCTTAAAAGAAAGTACTTACGCCTACCGTTGCTACTTAGCATTTATCCATCTAATATCCTAACATATTCCTACTCCTTACATAACTATCGTAATCATCTATTATTAATAGGGATCCTAATCTTTTATTAATAGGGATCCTAATCCTGGCTTGTTTCAGTGACCAAAACTGACAGCTCTGATACCAACCTGTGACGCCCTCCCAATCTGGGGTCATGATCGGGGAGTCACTACCACCTCTATACATATTAAACCCATAAACAATATAATAAAAGCATGCAGACTTGACCCCAACTCTACCCTGGATCTTTAACAGTTGATGGTGTGAAACAAGCATCCACTATCTAATTCATTAATACATAAGTCTCAAAAGTTATTACAACCAAGTCTTAAAAGTTCTATGCTCTCTATTACAAAACACCTTCTAGATATGGCCATCACCTACCTGAGCTGGCATCCCAAAAACAACCCTATAGGAAGACTTCCTAGCTGTCTGAAATGTACGTACCATCTTCTCGTTTCACTGTGGGTTAGAATAGGGAAAAAGAATGAGCCAAATGCCCAGCAAGTAATAATATGACCAAACAGTTATCCACTGGGAAACAGTTTCAATAGAAATATGTATGACATGGGTATAGCAAAGTCCGTATCAAAGGATTATCAGAATCAATGAATTGAATATACAATTTCAAAACAGTTTCCAATATCAATGTATATAGCATGGTTTAAGCAGAATCCATAATAAGGTATTATCCAAAACAATGGCATAAATATGCAATTTCAAAGGGTAAACCAATTTCATTATCAAGATATCCGTTTCAAGAAAACAATAATTAATTTTGGAGATTTTTCACAACGCACCGGACAATACGGGTGATCAGCCACGTAAAGTCCCCATACCGGACACACAGTCCCTCTGGTCCTTGAATTGGGTCCCATTAGGCAACACATTGGCCTTTAGACTAGTCCATCCCTAGTCCATTTATTATAATTAAAAAGTGCTGGACCGGCGTTACTCGGCCTCTTACGCCTCCAATCTTAGGAATCCGTGGAAACCATAAATCAGAATTTAAATGAGTTCAAACTTTATTCCTTTTTTTTAAAACATCTTCAGATATAAAGAAGTCCTTTGGAAATCAGATAAGTTCAATCAAAACAATCTGGATTTCTATTAGTGGAATATAAGAAATATTTATCATTGGGTATGTTCTGGAAATGTACTAAAATGAGGTATAGGTGTATTCACTTTCAGGTATAAAAGGGTTTGAATAAGTATATGATCAAATTCAGGTTATGGAATTATAGGTCATCAGGTTTCAATTCATGTATATGATCAGGGTATAAAGGTTTAGGGATAAAGAACTAAACAAAGCATGGTATATAATTCAACATGGTATATATGAACAAAGATCAGGGTCATCAATGAACAATAAGCGTTTTCAGAATTAAAGGTATATCAAGGCAAGGTAACAATTCATATATGTCAAAATGAAACAATGGAATCAAAATATGAAAGCAAGTTTGTATTACTTGCCTTAAGTAGATAAAGGGTAATGAGCAATCACTGGTTTTCCACCTTAGTCTTTCCCTTGTCCCTAAGTTCCACTTCCTTGAACTCTCTAAGTTCCACTTCCTTGGACTCTACAAAAGAATATAATCTATCTTAGAATTCCCTCTCTAAGATGTCAATCCTTTATTCTAAACTACCCAAACGCATCCTAGCGCGTAAACATATAATAGTTATACCATAAAACAATTATAACCACGTAATAGACAATCATCCGTATAAACTCACATCGTCATTTAAATACACATAACATGTTCCTTATACATATATACATATAATAATATACCTTTCAAATCATACCACATTTGGTATCCCTTAAATCAATTTAACCAATGCTAACTATATCCTTAATACTTTCACAACAATGTTTTCATCTCAAAAAGCTGAAAAATCTGCTGCGCATACTTTACTAAAACATTTTTCATAATTCCAAAACTAATCAAACAATTACCAAATTTGACAGGCTATTTCCTGATTACAAAACCAACTTAGCATAAAAGTTTCAACTTCAGAACACTTTATTTAGTATAAAAATGAACTGTATAAAGTAGGTACTAAGCACAGAAAAATCTCAGCTGCGCAACTTTTAGTAAAACATACATAACTTTTTATCCGTAAATCCTATCGACACAAAGTTAGCACGTGCACAAACTAGATTCAATTTAGAACATTGACATCCAAAGACCTCTGTCTAAAACAGGCAGTAACATTTCGAAATATGGCAAAACAGAACAGGCAGTTTTTCTGGAAAATTTCAGCATGATGTTTTTCTTTATAAATCATTCCAAACACAAACTCATTCACAACTAACCATCCAATATTACAACTAGAACTCATGTTCTCAAGAATCACTAAACTTATACATGCATTTATCAAATAAACAAGTTAACAATTCCATTACTTGGAATTTCACTACAATTCCCAAATCAAAACTTTTAATTATCAAAACTTCATACTAACCAAACTTAACCCAATAAATCAACATGCATCCCTTATAAACCGAAGTTAACAATTAAACAACATCATAAACAAATTTCCAAAACCGAATTCTAAAAAGGGGAAAAATCGAATTTTGAACATGCATTTCGATTTCTTCACATGCAACTCAAAATCGAACTAAATATAGGTATTAACACAATAATCGGACTCAAAAGCATCATCATCGTCCCCGTCGGCTCGCCGGAGCTCATTGCCGACGGCGGCAATGGTCGGAGGTGCCCGGAAAATATGAAAAACCCGGGTTTCCTTCACAACCTCACCAATAAGTAATATTAATCAACCAACTAATCACAAAATCATCACAAGCAAGCTTTTGGGTTTGAATCAAATCAAAATTTCCGAAACCCCTTGCATGCAACAATCGGTACACAATACACACGGCATACACATACACACACGATTACACATATATATATATGTATGTATAATCATAATCATCAATATAGTTGAGAGTGAGAGAGATTTTACAAGAAAATCGAGAGAGAGAGTGATAGCCGAGAGAGAGAGAAGTCGAGAGAGAAAAGAGAGAAAAGAGAGATGATCGGCAAAGTGAGAAAGAGGGGAAATGGGTGCAGGGGTTTTATAAGCCCAGGGGTATTTTAGTAACTTCATAATTATAAAATCTGATTTGCTAATAAACAAAACCAACACAAATGCTTTTCTAAAATTCGGAATAAACTGAAGGTAATGTCTAAAAATCCAAATTTTATTTTTAAAACAAAGAATACGAATTTACAAGCTCACCCATATTTTTAAAATATTTTTGTGATCCAAATTGAATTAAATATGAATTTTCAAAGTTTTGATCACTTAAAGGACATTTAACTCATAAAATCAGTTTTAAATCCTTAAAGCCAAAAATAAATTCCTCCACTAATTTTAGAAAATACTAGAATATAACCTAAAGGTTGTGAAAAAGATTTCACAATAAAAAGAGTCTCCAATGATTTTATAAAATTCCCGGAACTTCAAAAAGAACTAATTTTTAATAAGAAATTCATGTAAAATGCATTTAAAAGCATACACAAGTATTTTAATCCATATCATTCACCAAGTAAACATCTAATCATCACATTTTCAATTATCCACCTTTCACACAATATTTACATACCATAGAACTCAAATATTATTAAATATTAATATAGTACAAGCGTTTTTCTGAGTCGTTATAACTATAGCATGTAAGGGTGCATCAAGCCACAATCAATCGTTTTACAAGGCTAGAATTCTACAATTTACAAGACTAAAACTCTTCTTGGGATTTTTTCATTTTTCAATATTTTTTGGACTTTTTGTTTTTTTTTAATAATACTAATAAACCCCTCCCCCATACCTAAATCATGCATTGTCCTCAATGTATGCAAATGAGAGAAAAATGACAAAGTAAAAGGACGAGAATACTTGATAAGGGCATGCTGGAGGAATAGAACAATACTATAACACACAGACACACAACAAACACATTCTCACACACACACACACACACTCACACTCCCCTATACCTACACTTCACTATGGGAGACACATACAAAAACACTTATTAACCAATACCAGCACGAGGAAAACCTACCTTCGTGACACAATCAACAAGCATGTGAAACTCACCCACAAAGACAACATTATCCACTGGAGAAAGATGATCTTGAACCATAATAAAACTCATACCACTAACATCATTCATAGACCAAGTAAATGCTTCTTTATGTTGTTTAAGCAGATTAATTACTTTAAATTCTTGGTTAACTATCAAAGACTGATCAAGAGTGGAAAAAGATAGATTAGAAACAAGTGGGGGTGGCTCACCAACAGATTTCTTAACAACTGACTTAGGATTAAAAGAACTATCCTCAAGTTGAGTTTCATGCTTACAACAAATGTCATTCAATTCATCTAACATCTCCTCAGAAGAAAAATTCGTATACAGCTCATGAAGTTCTTTATTACTCTAAGACTCTAAAAAAATATTGTTCTCAAGAAAAGATACAATTGCACTATTCTCAAGATGTGACCATGAAGCAACATCATCAATCAAATTAACTCCTACGGGTTGTTCAAAAAGCTCATTAGATTGATTACCTACATTAAAGACATTAAGATCTATCGTCATATTTCCAAAAGTGAGTTTCATCGAACCATTCCTACAGTTGATCAAGGCATTAGAGGTAGCAAGAAAAGGTCTTCCTAGAATGATGGGAATTTGATTTTTGAGATTTTGGACAGGTTCAGTTTCTAGAACAATGAAATCGACGGGGAAGACAAAATCACCAACCTTAATCAACACATCTTCCACTATACCCGTTGGATTTTTGACAGAACGGTCAGCTAACTAAAGAGTGATACTAGTCTCTTTAAGTTCACCTAAACCCAAGTCTTGATAGACAGATAATGGAAGAAGATTCACACTAGCTCCTAAATTGAGTAAAGCTTTATCAATGAAAGTATTACAAATGACACAAGAAATTGTAGGACAACCAGGATCCTTATACTTCAAATGGATTTGATTTGACAAAATAGAGCTAACATTAGATGTTAGGAAAGTTTTCTTAGGAACATGAGTGGTTCTTTTATGAGTACACAAATCTTTTAGACACTTAGCATAAGAGGGAACTTGTTGAATTGCATCTAAAAGAGGAATGTTAATCTTGACTTGCTTGAAGACTTCTAAAATCTTATCTAATTGATTAAAGAATTTTTCATTAGACATATCAGAGTGGGATTTTGAAGGTGGTTCATCGGAGGGTGATGACTCATTAGATTCAATTTCTTCGGAACTCTTGGGATTAGAAGATTGTTTAAGACTAGGATTCAAGAGTAACAGATTTGGTTCAGATTTAAGCTTATCTTCTTCTTGAGTATTGACGCCAACATGATTATTGAATTGATTACCAAACTTTAGAGAGATAACATAATTCACATTTTTATGAGACTTTTGATTTGGATGAAATTTAGGATTAATCTCGGGTTGACTAGGAAATCGATTTTCTCTCTCTCTCACTGATGGTGTTTGCCAACTGACTAACTTGGACCTCTAGTTTAGATATGGCTTGAGCATTGGAATTTAGCAATTGCCTATCTTGGGTCATAGTGTTCATGAAATGTTAAGATTTGAGCAATGCCTCTAAACTCTTTTCAATGGAAGTAAATCTTTTGTCAGATTCGGTAAAACCAGGAGGATTTAAGGGGACTGAATTTTGATATTGACCGAGATTTTGTGGAGGATATGAGTTAGGATTTTGAGTTGGGTATGGACCAGGATTGGGCTTTTGAAAAGCAGGTTGAGAATTTTGGTTATACTGATTGTATTGACCTTGGTTCCATGAGAAATTTGGATGATTTTTCCAACCAGGATTGTATGTGGTTGCATATGGATCATTCCTAACTCTAGATTGAAACATGACATTGGCTTGTTCAATTTCAGGACAATTTTCTATCAAATGAGTAGAAGAATTATAGTTTGCACACAGAAACACTTGTGAGGATACCTTGTTGGTTTCTAAGGCTTCTAAACGTCTAGTGAGAGTAGCTAACTTAGCTTCGGTTGCAATAGAATTACCAACTACGTGTACACCCTTAGATTTTTCAGTTTCCTGACTGGGTTCCCTAGTTGACTCCCACAACATTGTTCTTTCAGCTAACTCCTCAAAAAATTGCCAAGCTTCTAAATCAGTTTTATCCATAAACTTCCCATTACACATAGACTCTAACAAGGCAGTGGTTTGGCTATCTAAGGCTTCATAAAGAATTTTATAAAGTCTCCATTTTTCTATACCATGTTGAGGACACTTAGACAACAGCTTTTGTAATCTATCAAAATATTTCCAAAAAGGCTCATTTCGATTTTGTTGAAATTGGTTGATTTTATTCCTAAGTCTGTTTGCCTTATGGTTTGGAAAATATTTTTTAAGAAATATAGCTACAAATCCCTCCCACGTGGAAATAGAATTAACGGGTAGACTATACAACCACTATTTAGCATCTTCTTTTAAAGCAAAGTTAATGAGTCTAAGCCTAATGGAATCCTCACTTAGTTGTTGAAGTTTTTGTAAGGCACACACTTCCTCAAATTCTCGAATGAAAAGATATGGATCCTCTCCCTCTACCCCAGCAAACCTAGGTAACATGCTAATGTTGTGATGTTTGATTTCAAAATTGTTTGCGGTTACTGCTGGTAGCACTATGCATGAGGGTTGAGCGGTACGAGCGGGGTAACAACGTTCTTTAAGAGAGACAGCCATGACGGTTGTTGGAACTTCTACTTCTTTTGACTCAATTTTAGGGGGTGAAGGGAACTCGAGTTGTCTTACTACTCCAGGTGATGAAAGGTCGGATTGTCTCACTAATCTAGATGTAGTGTCTCGAACCCAAATACTTTGCATACAAGAGAAGCAATCAAATAAGCACGTAGCAGACAAGAGCTATAAGTAAACACCCAAGAATATGCAAAATCAAAAGAAAAATCTATGTTATCCTAAAAAAAATCTAGACCTTGCTCCTAACAATAAGATACTACTAAAAGTAACAGTCAAAAAGCATTCGTCGTGACTGGCCAGGCAGGTGGAAGCATTGCCAAGAGGCTAAGCACAATTCTAGGCACCAGTCTAAAGGCCAGGTAAGCTTTCGCTAGCCTAGACACCACCGAAAAATACTTAGTGATTTGTTCCTCCAAGATTCTCTTCCTAGTTGAGCGCGAAATCCTAGGGGCTAACGTCTAATTGATTTTATGAAGGAAAAAGGAATGCAAGATGAACGAATTAGTGATTTATGGGCCAAGGAAAGGGTGATGAAATCCCTCACCTTATCTTGAAATTGGATGGCGCCCTTAAGATTGATTAGGTGATGCAACACACAAAGAACGATAAATAAACACTTATAGATGCACTACACTACGTGTTCTATTCTAAATTGTACGTACCTCTTTCCTCCAGCAATCACCACAATTGTATAAGATGGAAATCGATAAAGACAATAAATAAATCTAGATGATGTGCTCCTATGTGAGAGAATGAATGATGCAGCAAGTTGGTTTTTAACAAATAACTAACTAATATTTTTGGATTTTTCAAATACTCAATTCTCTTTCCTTCACAAATAAGATATATGAATTAACGAGACAAACATATACTATGAAACTTGTTATCTAACAATAACCTATCAAAACTTCATGGAGCAAGCATAGGCTATGAAAAATAAATCCGGTAACAATAAAATATCAAAATCACTTTGTCAATTGACCAATTAAGCACCAAGAAAAATAATGAGAACCAATTAATATGAACGAGAATATATCAACAATAATTAAATTAACTTCATCTTCATCCTAGGGAATTAAATTACCCATGCATGATTATATAATTAATAAACAATACATATAAAGCAATTAACGATTACTAATTAATTAATATAAGAAATTGGCAAAGAAACAAGCATGCAAATTGTAAAGATCAACGAGTGGACAAAACTAAGGTTATAAAGTAATGAATAATTCCCGGCCGAATGGAAATCAGCTGCTGTCACCGAGCAAATAAACCAAAGCCGGGAAGAAATTGAGCACCGAAAAATAAATAACTTGCGTAAACAAATTATATGAAAATTGCTGAAAATATCATAAGGATTAAAACTGTTTCAGAAGAAAGACACGAGTAATAAAATTCTAACCCTACTCCTAATTATCAGATCTAATCTAAATTGGTGTCTAAATACAAGAGAGGAGCCCAATATATATAGGGAAAAATAATGGGTTTGGGCTCTTTGATTCTAAAAATATTTCCTCAATTCCTTTTCTTCTCCGATAAGTTTTCCAATTTTTCTCTAATTTTCTTTTGACTTCAAGTATTTCTACCTCCTTGCCTTTTTCACCTTTTTCTGCTTGAAATATGATGTTATTTATTTTCCTACAAAACAAAAAAAACAATTTATTAAATAATAAAATTACAAAAACAGACATAAAATGGGTATTAAAAATGTATTAAATTATGGACCTATCATGTTCGATTAAAGTTGATATTAAGTGCTGATTAATAAGAATTTTATGTTAAATTTGGGGAAATTTTATGTTAATTTTGTCTCAGGTAGTAGCATATTTTTCTGTTGTATTTATCTTTTAATTTTTATAAGGTAAGAAAAGTGATTTTACCCTCATACTCACACGCCTTACCCTTACCTGCAGTAGTATTACAGATTGTATATATCTATTTGTTTATGTTTTAATGTAAATTCAGGATGTTGCACAAATGGAGAGAAAGAAGAAACCAGTTCTTTCTACTTTGAAATTGTTAGTGTTCGGTAACGTGGCATCTACTTCTGCTAAAGCTATGCTACCATTGCTCCCAAGAAAAGAGCTTTTTTAATGATCCTCTATATCATTAAGGTATTGGATTTGTAACTTATCATATCGATAATAGTATTTGTACTTGTACATTTGCAGGCATCAGTGAGTGGAATGGCAAAACATGCTTTAATAAGCCCATTCACAGAAAGTAAAAGGTATATCACTATATCAGTATATGTTAATAAATTGAATTTAATACTATAATAGAGGACTTCATGAGATTATATTTGTTATTTCAATTGATTCGATCTTAACATTTCCTCTTCACATTAAATTATTAGGGATGGTAAATTGCTTAATAGTTTTACCTTCATTATTGATTTTTCATCTTATCCAGACTAAAGGAAGAATTAATTTCTCAAATTCATTTTGTTCGAAAAATATACACCATATATGCAGAATATAGGATATCAACATGAAAACTTCTTATGAAGACATATTGTTAGTAATGAATACCACTTAGAAACTAGACAGAGGGGGGGGGGGTGAATGGATAGTTTGATAGATTTTCGCTTTCTTGAAACTAAAATGCTGCAGTAGATTGTGTAGTAAAGAAATGCGGAATTAAAATAAACAACACACACAATCACTTTAATCTACTTTGTATTAAGCAAATTAAATACTACAGCTTTCCAGAATTTCACAACTGAATTTCTGGCTTCTAAACAAGAACGTTTGTATCTTGTTTTCTTACAGAGAAAAGAGTGCTTTAGATAAAACTATGTGTATCTCTCATTCTGCTAACAGTAGGGTGTGCACAATATATATTTACCTATACAAACTAGTGCACACACCTATTTACACAGTTACCCCTAGCTGAAAGTCCAACTTGTCCTGCCATAAGAAGTTAACTGTGTCAGGAAGGACCACCTGCTTTTCGGAGTCTTTCCCATTTCTGTAGCTGCTTGTCTCTTATCTTTCTCTCCAAGTTTAGCTGTAGATTTTCCATCTGTTCTTTGGACCACCTTGCCAGAACAAATGCTTCAGTATTTGTCTCCTTTGATTTTTGGTTTTGTACCTTGATTTGTCTTGTTATAAACGGCTAAGTGTTGACATCGTGAACTCCACTTCATTCCAGACTACGCGATATGGCCTTTAAGGACTTTGCGACATAGGCCATTTGAGGACTTCGCGATCTAGCCTTTTTGAGGACTATGCGACATAGATTATTTGAGGACTATGCGACATAGGCTATTTGAGGACTTCACGATCTAGCACATTTTGACTTTGCTGACTTCAACACTTCACGACATGAGTCTTGAGGACTTCACGACATAGTACAAATTGGACTATGCGATACACCACTTCTCGACATGGATATTGGTGACTTCACGACATAGCTTTATTCTGACTTTGCTATATAATGCCTTAGTCAAATTTCTGCAACTTATTTCTTCAGGGCCTTATTCATCTCTATCCTGCTGCATGAACAATTCTGAACTTCTACCAGGACAATTATTCAATGGCCTATATACATTCTAGATGCAAGAAACTTACTAAGCTCATTATAATTCTGAGCATACACGATCAAGCTAATGTTCATGAGAACAAGACAAGTACAATAGAGACCTATACTATATCCCAGTGATTGAATTCACTAGGTCATGTAGTGTGACATAGTCACATAGTGTAGGCTTGTTAATAGTGGTATTTAGACATGTCTTGAGCCTAACAATCTCCCCCAAATTGTGAGTAAGACCCTTAGGCACAATTTCATGTCTGATAACAAGCCTAACTAACATAAAAAGGAACTAAGGTTCAGAAAGAACAAAAAGATGAATAGTATGAATAGAGTTTTTACTGCATACAGAAAATGAAGGCTTACGGATTGTCATTGTTGCTTAGCTGCTTCTTTTTCCAGTTGCTTATCAAGAAGATCATCATAAATTTTCTTCTTTCTCATTTCTTCCTTTCTCTTCATATCTAAGATGGCCACCTGAATTTCTTCTCTTGCAATAAGTTCTTTAATGAGAGGTGAGTCTTTAAGATCATCAATTGCAGCTCTAAGGGCACTTTCCACATATGAATACAAAAACTCCATCATTATCTTGCTTTTGCCTCCATTTTAATTTTTGTATTCCACAACATAAGGATTTTGTTTTACCTTGCATAGCCCTTTCTTTCTTAGCTCTTTAGCCCTCTCTTCCATTTCAGCCATCTCTTTCTCTTTTTGAATTATCTTCTCTTCATTTTCCTTCCTCAGATTTTCCTTGTAGTCAGAGTGCATCTTCAAGAATCTGGCAATCTCTATCTTCCACAATCTCTCTTCCTTTTCTTCAAAGTTTAGCAGTGCATTTATTCTTTCAAGCTCATATTGAGGAAAATATTGCCAACTCCCTTGCTTCATTTGTCTTTCTCTTCCATCAGTGTATTTGATCTCTAGATGATCTAGCTTCACCTTGACTTCAAAGATTCTTTGAGCTCTCAAAAATGCTAGGGCATCTTCATCATAGTCTTCATCCAGAGGAAGAACTTTGATCCCTACTACATTAGTGATTACCCCATTCTTCTTTGTTATCCTTGTCCTCTTGGCTACACTCTTGATCTTCAAATACTTCACTTGAGGTAGCTTTCTGGAGCAGGGAGATTTAGCCTTCAGTGCCACATCATTTGGAAGTAGCTTCATACCTTTCCCTTTCATCCACTGTAACACTCCACTAGCTGTAACTTTGTGGAAGTGTCTTCTTGATATTTCTTCTGTGGCAATTCAGGTTCAGAAGTCTTGGATAAAGATTTTGGAGGATCATTACTAACAGTACCCACCCTAGACTTGGAGTCTTGTGTTGTGGTTAAAGTACTGCTAGCAATGTCCTTGACTTGCTGAATTCCACTTCTTGTTTTCTTGATAGTTTCTTTGCTTCCTTTTGAGTCTTTGTTGTCATCCTTAGCATCTTTGGATTTCTTTGAAGTTTTCCCTTTGCTGCTTTCACTTGCCCCATCCTTATCACTCCTTGACTGACCTCTTCTTTTGTAGATTTTCTCTTCATCATCATCCTTGTCATCCTTCATATCCTTTCTTTCTTTTAAAGACTCTGGAATTCTGCCATGAATGAGAAATGATTGTAGAGTTTGGATTATTTCCAGCTCTTCTGCTGTTCTGAGACCTCTTTTAGCCCTGAGCATCTGAAGCACCTCATTTATCTTGTCCTTATTCTTCATCAACAACTGTGCAGGAACTATAAGCTGATCAATAGAGTTTGCTTTGGTGGTGCTTTGGAAAATTATTGTTCTTGGCTTTGAGATGACCTCAAGCAATCTTTAAAATTGGCCCTTCTTCAAATCCTCATACAGCATTCTGTTGTTGTCACCTTTCTTCTCTATCAGCTCTAGAATTACATATAGTTCAGTGTATCTCAGCTTCTCCAGAGTTTCAAAAGACAAATGCCATAGTTCATTTTCTTTGGATACCATGATAATTTCTCTTAGATAGGCATTCTTTATATTCCTGACTACCACAGTTAGGTACTTGATGTTTTCCTTGATCATTCTCCTGTAGTCCTTGGTGTCACCGTGTACACTGATTAGGATGGCTTTCAGAAACTCCAGAAAGGCCACATCATGATAGATGTTTGAGTTGGCAACTTCCTGTAGCTTGGCCTCAGTGATGATTTTACTTTTGACAGGCTGAGCACTTGTTGAGATGAGAGGAGCAGGACCATCCATGGGCATTGTGCCAGGATAATAGGTTGTAGTCACACTACTTTTCTGGCCAGCTAAACTGGTGACAGAAACAGTAGGAAGGGTGATTGGCTTGAGCTCCTTTTCTGATATTAGTTTCCCTTTCAGCTTTTGCTTTGTAGGAGCTCCCCCTCTCTTTTCCAGAATGACCTCTTCCTTTCCTTTCTCCCCCTTAGGCTTGGGATCAGACAAGATTTCTTAAGCTTCTCCAGGAACATGAAGATTCATGCTTCTCATCATAGAGGTCATCATTTGTTGTTGGACCAACAGAATGTTTGAAGTTGAGTTGCTTTGGTCATCCATCTTGGCATTGAGCTGCTTCAATGATTGAGATAGCATTTTGTTGTCAGCCTTAAGATCAGCAACCTCCTTTTCTAAGCTATCCACCTTGGAGAATAGGTGTTGAGATTTGAAAGAGTCAAGGGATTGCTCCTTGATCTTGGAGAATTCAAACTTGGAGATTTCAGAGATTGGAATGTCATCTACAAGTTTGTTTCCATATTGATTCTTCCACAACACTGTGAGCATTGAGTTGGAGTTGATATTGGCCTGCACCTGATTATCCAGCTTAGTAGAGAGCTTCTTCAAATTATCAGAGACCATAGCTAAGGTGCAGTCCATCTTGGAGATATTGGAAGCTGTTTTCTGAACCTCCTTTAGAATGTCATCTACCTTGGGAAAGTCAGAGAGATAACAGTTCTTGGGAATGTCATCTGACTGAAGACCTTTCCCAAGGAAGTGCATAGCTTTGAGTTGGCTCTTGTAGACTTCATTGACAACATCATAGATTTCAGCAGGAGAGAGACCTTTAGCATTTGACCCTAAGGCTGTAAGATAGTTCTCCCTGAGAAAAGCTAGAGCCTCCATCAACTTCACATTTCTTTTACCATCCAGCCAAGCATCCACATTTCCAGCTTGCTGGGCTTCATCCACAATCTTGTCTTGCTGTGCTTCAACATCCTCCTTATGAGAGAGAAGAATAGCCTCATAATCAGAGTTTGGGAGATTTGCAGTGAGGAGGTGTTGAGCAATTCTAGAGATCTCATCAATCTGTGCCACATGAAGATTTTGCAATTCTTCTTCCGTCAATTGTGGTGGCACAGAGGATGATCCTGAAGCCCTGTCATGTTGCACAGGTTTCAGCCATTCTGTCATGGTGGCCTGAGCCAAGTGAGAGCTAGTGCTAGGCACTTCAGGGGGGATAGAGGTGTGAGTTTCCTCCAGTCTTGGAATGACTGTGGAGTCTGATGTTGTCTCCATTGAAACAGGATGAGTGACAACATCATCTCCATGTGCCTGTGAAGGCAGGTCCAAGTTCATAAGGAATGGAGAGTTTGGCATAGAGTCTCCAGTAAGAACTGGTGAATCCTCTATGTTTTTGTTGGTGTCATTAGGATATGCCTCAACATGCATTCCCTGACCAACTAAATGTGGTTCCTGAGTGGTGAGCACAGTGTCATGCACCATGTCACTTGAAAGTGGCTCAATCACAGAAGTAGATTGTGATTGATCAATGGCAAGATTGTCATGAGAATGACTCTCTTGTTCAGAAGAAATATGTGATGGATAAACTAATAGAGAAGTGGGGTTTAGATTGGATTTTGGCAACTCCCCCTGAGAAATAGGAGGAGTTTCAGTTGTGATGTGCTCTCCACTCTGTGTAAGTTCACCCTTATTTCCACTTGGGTCAAGAGTGAGTTCTTGACCCTGTGCTGACTCTATACAAGATGTAGTGGGGAGACTACTCTTTTCAATGCCAATGCCCTGTTGAGAGGCCATTGACAGTAACAGGTGTACCCCTTTTTCCACATCTGAATCCTGTTGGGAGGATTCAGTGGTAGGTATAGATTTGGGCTTCTTGCTTTGTCTTGTGAGAGGTGACTCAGGATTCTCACTACCTAACTCTACTGATTCATTGATCACTGCTAGGGCTCTCTTCTTTGTCTTCTTTTTAGTAGCACCAACCTTTTGGGAAGTTGGTGCAATTGGCTCCCTAATGACTATTGTACTGTTTGCAGGGGGTTCATTGGATGGGTTAGGAAGGCTTGGGTTAGACTTGGAGGCTCCTTCTGTCTTAGCCTTCCCTTTCCAGGAAAGTTCATGGTATATTGGCTTATCAAGTGGATAAGATGCAAATGTGTCCTGCATATGCTTGGTCACACTTAGTATCACATCCACTTGATTCCTTGTGTCCAATGACCCAAATAGAACTTTGGACATGGACTTGGAATAAGCCATTTTATTTTTATCTATACCCTATAGTTCATGTATATTAGCATCGAGATAATTTAAAATACATTGAAGGAAACGAGGATAAAAGATTTCATTACCTCTACCACGAACTGTCCTCCCTAGCCTTTGAGCCAATTCCTTGAGGATTATTGCTCCAACATTTATCTCCTGATTGTAGGCTAGGGAGTAGGCTAACTTCACAGCAATGTGACTGATTTGGTCCCATCCTGTCTTTCTGCATAAAAACACCTTCTGGAGTGCATCAAATAGAAACGACCACTCCCTCCTGACATGCTTCTTGTTCAACTTAGCCATGTCGACCTCATCTGCATACTGGATTAAATCCATGAATGCTGTCATTTCCGCATCAGTGGCTTCAGTATCATGACCTTCAACCTTGAACCCCAAGGCCTCATTTATCTCCTTTTCTCCAAATTGGAAGTGCTTGCCCCCAATTGTGCAATTCACCTCCTGAAACGAGGTTCCATCTTCCTTCGCCATTGTTGCAACCATAGTTGTTCTCCAGAACCCTTCCAATACATCGACATACAGAGTGGGGTTTAGGGTTAAGGCTTGGCGGAGGTAGGAGGTGTTTAAGAACCGTACAAAGCACTTGTACCTAGGGTTTGCCTCCGCCTCATAGGGAATTGTGAGAAGATTTGTTTCTTTGGGTATGGTTAAAGGGATTGAGGATGATACTGTTTGAGATTTGGGTGCCATTTCGAGATTGAGAGTGAAGAAGAGAGAAGAGAATTTGAGTTTAGGTTTGAGAATTGAGAGTAATAGACAAGATGAAAAGTTGTGAACGGTTAGAAAAGAGTATTTATATGATAGAGACACTGCGATATGGAGTTATGAATATGTACAGTCTATTTGTATGTCGCGAAGTCTCAAAATAGCCTGTACCGCAAAGTCTTGCAAAGTATATCGCAGAGTCCAGAAATGAACTATGTCGCAAAGTCTTAAAGATAGAAAGATTGGGGGGGGGGGGGGGGGGACTTTGCGATATAGTATAAATACCCTGTCTAAAACTCTCTTTTTCGAAATTTGAAGCATTTTGTCAAACTTAAATCAAAAACTGAAATAAAATTAATTTAAATCAAAATTCTGTCAAATATGGAGACTTGTCGATATAGTTATTCAAAGTCGCAAAGTCATAAAATGAACTATGTCGCAAACTCATGAAATGAACTATATCTCGAAGTCTTACAATTTCAACAGTTTGCGATATAAGTCTGTTCGATTTGAATTAAGTCGTGAACTCTCAAGATCACCTATGTAGAGATGTCTTAAAACCTCATAACTTCTCAGAAAAGTAAGATTTGAAAAATATGCAGTAAAATACTGAAATATTTATAAATCATATCTCAGCGAATTTTCACTCCAAATGAATAGAGCATCTAAATACAGTGAAAATTTACTGCTGCAACTATTAACTAGCATATTTACTTAGAACAACTAAATGAAGAATTGAGCATTCCTATTTCACTCACAAGTCTGTTGAAGACAACTTCATTTAGAGGTTTAGTGAATATGTCAGCTAATTGTTTCTCTGTTGGAACATAAGAGACTGCTATAGTACCATTTGCTGCATGTTCCCTAATGAAATGGTACCTTATCTCAATGTGCTTTGTAGTAGAATGATTAACAGGATTAGCTACAATGGATATTGCACTAGTATTGTCACACATCAGAGGAATGTGTTCTAACACTAGTCCATAATCCATGAGTTGATTTCTAATCCAAAGCAATTGAGCACAACAGCTTCCAGCAGCAATATATTCAGCCTCAGCTGTAGATGTTGCTGTGGATTGTTGTTTCTTACTGAACCAGGACACTAACCTTTGACCTAAGAATTGGCAGCTTCCAGAGGTGCTCTTCCTATCAATTCTGCATCCAGCATAATCAGAATCTGTGTAACCAACCAGGTTGAACCCAGTGCCCTTTGGATACCATAGCCCAAGATTAGGAGTCCCTTTCAGATACCTGAAGATTCTTTTGATAGCCATCATGTGAGATTCCTTAGGATCAGACTGGAACCTTGCACAAAGACATGTGGCAAACATGATGTTTGGCCTGCTAACTATGAGATAGAGCAGTGATCCAACCATTCCTCTATAGACCTTGATGTCAACTCTCTTGCCCTTCTTATCTTCATCTAGCTTGATTGCAGTGGACATAGGAGTTTTTGCTGGGGATGACTCGTCTAAACCATATTTCTTTAAGAGATCTTTAACATACTTAGATTGGTTTATAAAGATGCCATCCTCCCTTTGATGTACTTGCAGGCCTAGGAAGAAGGTTAACTCTCCCATCATACTCATGTCATATTTGCTTTGCATCAACTTGGAGAACCTTTCACAGAGTTTTTCATTTGAAGAGCCAAAGATGATATCATCCACATAGATTTGAACTAGAATGATATCATTTCCATGCTTCTTGAAGAATAGAGTTTTATCAATTGTACCCCTGGTAAATTGATGCTCAAGAAGGAATTGAGATAGAGTTTCATACCAGGCTCTAGGTGCCTGTTTGAGTCCATAGAGTGCCTTGAGCAATCTATACACAAAGTCTGGGAAGTCTTCATTCTCAAAGCCAGGTGGTTGGGACACATATACTTCTTCAGCAAGATCACCATTGAGAAATGCACTTTTCACATCCATTTGATACACCTTGAAATCTGAGTGAGCTGCAAAAGCCAAGAAAATTCTGATGGCTTCCAGTCTTGCTACAGGTGCAAATGTCTCATCATAGTCAATGCCCTCTTGTTGACAGTATCCTTTGGCAACCAACCTTTCTTTGTTTCTAATCACCACTCCTTCTTCATCCATCTTGTTTCTGAACACCCATTTAGTGTCAATAACATTCTTACCTTCTGGAGGTGGCACTAGTGCCCATACTTTGTTTTTCTCAAATTGATTCAATTCTTCTTGCATGGCAACAATCCAATCAGAATTCTTCAAAGCTTCTTCAATTACTTTTGGTTCTTCTTGTGACAGAAAGCAGCTATACAGACATGTATTCATTGTTGCCCTTCTTGTTCTAACTCTCTCACCAGGATCTCCAATGATTTGATCCCTAGTGTGGGCTCTGTCCCATTTCCTTGTGTGACCCTATTCATTTCCTTGACTTGTTCCAGGATCATCTTGATTGACAGTTGCATTCTCTTCTTCTCCCCCTGTGTTTGTGAACCCTTGCACAGATGTTTGAAGAAGATCATCAACTTCAAGAGTTTCATTTTTTGGAACAGTTTGAGCAGGTGGTTCATCCTCACTTTCAGAATCCTCAAGATATACTTGATTTTCAAATCTTAATGGCACACTGTCTTGTTCACTTGTTTTAAGTCCAGGAGTTTTCTTGTCATCAAAGGTAACATCCATTCTTTCCATAACTTTGTGTTGCTCAGGTACAAACACCCTGTATGCTGTCCTTTCCAGAGAGTATCCAATGAAAATACCTTCAAATGCCTTAGCATCAAATTTTCCAACATGCTCAGAGGTATCTTTCATCACAAAACACTTGCTTCCAAACACATGAAGATGCTTGAAGGATGCTCTTTTTCCAGTCATTAATGAGTAAGGAGTTTTTCCAGACTTCTTATTGATCAATGTTCTATTTTGCACATAGCATGCTGTGTTAACAACATCAGCCCAAAAGCTAGTAGGTAGCTTTACATCCAACAACATTGTCCTTGCAGCTTCAATGAGAGTTCTATTCTTTCTCTCAACTACTCCATTTTGTTGAGGTGTTCTAGGAGCTGAAAATTGTTGAGAAATTCCTTTATCTTTGCAAAACTCATACAATGTTTAATTTCTGAACTCAGTCCCATTATCACTTCTCAAAGAAACTACAGAGGAACCAGTGCTTTGTGCTTCTCTATCAACTCTCTTAATATGCTCTATAAAAACTTGAGGTGCTTCATCCTTGGAGAACATGAATTCCACCCAAGTATATCTTGAATAATCATCAACCATCACTAGAGCATATTTCTTCTTGGAAAGGGACATTACATTCACAGGGCCAAATAGATCCATGTGAATTAGTTGCAGAGGCTTTGAGTTTGTATTGAGCAACTTGTTCTTGTGACTTGATCTTTTAATCATTCCTTTTTGACAAGCTTCACATGCTCCATCTTGCACAAATTCCAAAGCAGGCATATCTCTGATGAGTTCTCTCTTTGTCAGAGAGTTCATTGCCCGAACATTCAAGTGAGACAGTTTCTTGTGCCATAGCCAGAATTCTTCATTTGTGGCCTTAGTGTAGAAACAACAAATTTCTCCCATGTCTGCAGCCTTGAGATCAGCTACAAACAAGCTTCCTTTCTTCACACCAGTTAAAACAACTTCACCACTTCCTCTTTTTGAGATTAGACAATGATCTTCATCAAATTCCACTTTGAAACCCCTGTTGGTGAATTGTCCAATACTCAAGAGGTTATGCTTCAGTCCTTCAACAAATGCTACATCTTCAATAATGACATTCCCAGATTTAACACTGCCATATCCCATTGTATAACCAATGTTGTCATTTCCAAAGGTTACTGATGGGCCAGCCTTTTCCTCAAATTGTGACAGCAGGGCTATATCACCAGTCATGTGACTTGAGCATCCACTGTCCAAGATCCATATGACTCTTTTATTCCTGTTGCCCTGCATTCACAAAAAGACTAAGTTGTTTTTGGTACCCACACTTGGTAGGGTCCAGTTGATTTAGAAATAGTTTTGTTAACAATTCTTCTGTCATAAATAGCATTCTTCACAGTAGGAGACTTCACTTTGTTTGTGGCTTTGAAGTTTACACTCTCTCAACCTTGATTGGGGATCCTGTCCTGTGATTGTGCAAATGTGTGTGTGATTCACAAGATTGTGCAGAGTCAAGTTTATGCTTAAGAGATAAGCAATTAGCAATCACAGTCACATAGCATGTCATGCAGTTAGAATTACCACAGAAAGAATCATGGTTAGAGTTTATGCCTACAGAATGGTTACTCAGGTTATCAACTTCAGCAATTTCAGGTTTACTACACTTATGAGTCAAATGATTCACAGATAGGCATTTATGACATTGTTTCCTAGGAGCATTTGGCACATAAGCATAATTGTTACCCTTGTTGACACCTACAGTACCATTTCTGTTTTGTTTCTTTTTCTTAACAACTTCTTTCTTAACTTTAGGACTCTTGACAAGGTTGTCTTTGGTTTCTTTCTGATTAACAGATTTGGGAGAGGAAGAAGTATCTTTAGCAGCCTCATCTTCTTCAAGAAGTTGTTGTTTGATGATCATTAATTCTTCATCAAACTCAACAACACTCTTTTTGAAGATGGGCTTTTCAACACTAGACAAAATGATTGGGGCATTTTTGTTTGTAAAAGATTCTTTTCCTTTGCCCTTTGCCTTCTTCCTTCCTTTATCATTCTCATAGTCAAAACCAACTCCAACCTTGCAGTCTTCAGTGTGCTCCTTATGATAGGTTTGAACAAGCTCAGAGGAGTTCTTAAAACTTCTTATCCTTAATTCATTTTCAGCAATTTGTTCTCTAAGAGCTGTTTCTATTTGTTCAGCACAAACCACTTTGTTTTTAAGATACTCAATCTCTTTCTTCAAACCATCAAGGCTCACAACCATTAGCTCAAGTTTTTCATTCTTTTCTGTAAGCTCAAGATTTTTAGCAGTTAGCCTATCAATTTCTTCATTTGCAACTAACATGCTAGAATGAATATTAAACATTTCAGTACTCATGTCTTCAACAGTCTGCTTATATTGAAAGGGAGTCATATCAAGAGAAGTAAGAATAGGTACCTGACTTGAGGAATCACCATCATCATAAAATGTCATCGAGGCATAGTTTGAGTACTCTTGTTCTTCTTCTTCATCAGAATCATCCCAGCACTTTCCCTCAGCAATAAAAGCTTTACCCTGTTGTTTCTTGAGTAGAGCTTCATACTTAGCTTCAAGCTCTAAGTATGCTTTGTCCTTTTTGACCTGTTTAGGCTTTTTGCACTCAGTGGCAAAATGTCCAAGTTCATTGCAGTTATAGCACCTTATTTTGGACCTATCCACACTCCCAGATTTGTATCCTCCTTTAGCAGCACCAGCAATTCCTTTTCCTTTATTGAAGGAGTTTGAGCCACTTGAACCACCAGCATTTCCACTATTAAATTTGGACTTGAATGGCTGCTTCCTCTTAAACCTAATGTTAGGATATCTCCTAGCCATATAAGCAAAAGATTTGTTTTCCATCTTGTCCAGCTCATCTATGCTGTAGAACTCATCCTCCTCAGGCAGATCATAAACAACTTGAGTTTCATCACCAGTGTCATCACTTTCCAGTTCTTCAATCCTGACTTGACTGACTTTAAGAGATTCCATTCTTTGACCTAGATTGTCAGCAATAAGGGCACAAGAAGTATTGACCATTAATCCTTGCTTTGCTTGAATGGATCTCTTCTGAAACAACTCTAGCTCATATGTTTTCAAAACACCATACAACACATCAAAACCAATCTTTGTTTGATCTCTTTCTTTAAGAGAAGAGATTCTTGGTTCCAAGTGATCTGGTAAAGTTAGCAGGAACTTCATGTTAAGCTCTTCAGTCTCATAGTGTTTGTCATAGAGTTTGAGCTCATTTATTAGCTTGTTGAACCTCTCAAACACTTCTGTGATTCCCTCCTTTGGCTGAGCCATGAAGGCTTCATACTGTGAAACCAGAATCTGCTTTTTGTTCTTTCTTACTTTAGGAGTTCCTTCACATAGCACTTCTATGAGATCCCACTTTTTCTTTGCACTATTGTAGTGAGCAACAGTGCCATACATGTTGAAATCCATAGATTCACAGATGATAAGTTGGAGATGTCCATCCAGTGCTATTTTCTCCTTTTCAAGATCAGTGTATTTTGAGGGGTCTTTTGGAACATGCTTTGCTGGTATTATCTCAGTGCCAACAGTTGTTTCACCAATCTCAATCATTGGAATAAAGGGACCATGCTTTAGAATGTCTAAGTACATGGGATTTGAAGCTTTGATAAAGAGCAACATCTTCTTCTTCCAAAGACTGTAGTGCTCTTTGTTAAAGGGAGGAATCTTGATACTGCTTAGTTTTTGTGAACTCATTCTTGATTTTTTTTTTTTGTATATTAACAGCCTGCTCTGATACCACTTGTTAGTAATGAATACCACTTAGAAACTAGACAGAGGGGGGGGTGAATGGATAGTTTGATAGATTTTCGCTTTCTTGAAACTAAAATGCTGCAGTAGATTGTGTAGTAAAGAAATGCGGAATTAAAATAAACAACACACACAATCACTTTAATCTACTTTGTATTAAGCAAATTAAATACTACAGCTTTCCAAAATTTCACAACTGAATTTCTGGCTTCTAAACAAGAACAGTTTGTATCTTGTTTTCTTACAGAGAAAAGAGTGCTTTAGATAAAACTATGTGTATCTCTCATTCTGCTAACAGTAAGGTGTGCACAATATATATTTACCTATACAAACTAGTGTACACACCTATTTACACAGTTACCCCTAGCTAAAAGTCCAACTTGTCCTGCCATAAGAAGTTAACTGTGTCAGGAAGGACCACCTGCTTTTCGGAGTCTTTCCCATTTCTGTAGCTGCTTGTCTCTTATCTTTCTCTCCAAGTTTAGCTGTAGATTTGCCATCTGTTCTTTGGACCACCTTGCCAGAACAAATGCTTCAGTATTTGTCTCCTTTGATTTTTGGTTATGTACCTTGATTTGTCTTATTATAAACGGCTAAGTGTTGATATCGTGAACTCCACTTCATTCCAGACTACACGATATGGCCTTTGAGGACTTTGCGACATAGGCCATTTGAGGACTTCGCGATCTAGCCTTTTTGAGGACTATGCGACATAGATTATTTGAGGACTATGCGACATAGGCTATTTGAGGACTTCACGATCTAGCACATTTTGACTTTGCTGACTTCAACACTTCACGACATGAGTCTTGAGGACTTCACGACATAGTACAAATTGGACTATGCGATACATCACTTCTCGACATGGATATTGGTGACTTCACGACATAGCTTTATTCTGACTTTGCTATATAATGCCTTAGTCAAATTTCTGCAACTTATTTCTTCAGGGCCTTATTCATCTCTATCCTGCTGCATGAACAATTATGAACTTCTACCAGAACAATTATTCAATGGTCTATATACATTCTAGATGCAAGAAACTTACTAAGCTCATTATAATTCTGAGCATACATGATCAAGATAATGTTCATGAGAACAAGACAAGTACAATAGAGACCTATACTATATCCCAGTGATAGAATTCACTAGGTCATGTAGTGTGACATAGTCACATAGTGTAGGCTTGTTAATAGTGGTATTCAGACATGTCTTGAGCCTAACACATATGCACCTAATGAGGTAAGATAGAATGAAAGTATTTTTACTTTTTGTAATTGATCTGAACATTCATAACAGCTTATCTTGGATTCATCTGAAAGTTGTATATGTAACACGTGGGTCTAAAATTACAGATATTGAGGAGGTTTGTGTATGCTAACTTTTACAAGTATCGATATTCTTTATATGTCAATGATTTTTCTTTCTCATGCTTACAACTACTATACTGATTTATAACAATTTGTTAGGCATGACTATTCATTAGTTGTTCTATGGATTAATATAACCTGCATTGCTGTTTCTGAATTTATCTACAAGGACTTTTGTAGGCACTTTTTCGCAAATGCGTGAGCTTTTCTGTAATAATAATCTATTTTTCAAAGAGAATAACTTACTAAAATCATTTAATAAGTTATTGTTTCGGAATGTTTTGTTATGGTCTTCTTCTAAAACATTTAAAAATTATTTATAAATAAATTTCTTGCGTGGCCTGATGTAAAATGATGAGTGCGGGAAAGAGCAAATGTTGCACACCTGTTTTACCAATTTTAAGTTTTTTGTTGTAGTCCAATTAATGGTTTTGTTTGGTTCTTTTTTCTTGCATTAAGGAGTAACTATACATATGACTTTTGATTTCGATTTACTGTATCAGGTGGAGAATTCAAACCAATATAACCAGGATTACTTTTGATGGCTTATTTGAAGGACGAGATTCTCTTCTATTAAAACTAGTGCAACTGGGGCTATTGGTCTCTTCAAACATTCGGAAAAATAATGCAAAATCAGAATAGAATATCTGACTTTGAATGATTGTTTCGGGGGTCAAAAAAACTTAGTTTTGGCTGATTTTTGGATATTTCTTAGTCTAAAGGATCCTCAATTACTGGTAAAAATTTCAGAATATTCCGGATTATGGAAGGTCGGTTTTTGTCAGTTTTTCAGTTGCTGGGCAGAGTTGATTCAATTCTATTTGTGGTCTTTTTTTGGTAAGATTTATTGATTTCAGGAGTTATATCTTTTGATGCTTATATACCTATACTTCCTAGAGAAAAACTTTGTGTTCCCATTATTTTTTTAGTGAAAGATTGTGATTCTTTTCCGCTTTGGGGTTTTCCACCTAAATTGGTTGTGTCTTGTTGGATCCTTGGATAACTTTCTGTTCAGCTATGATGAGTCACAGATATGTGGTGTAAAGCAAAGTCTTGAGGTATCAAATAATTTTGTGGGCTTGGGCTTTGCAACGCAACCCTAGTCCAATCAGTTTGATAATGATCGAGTGACATTGCTTCTTTTGCCCGAACCAAGGAATCCCTTAGATATGATGCAAAACGGATCTTGTTTTATCATTGATCAGAGATTTCTCGGGGAAAAGGCCCTTGACCCGCAACATGTAAAGGAGGATGACTTGAAACACATAGTTTGGGCTCCTAGAATATGGCACCATGGGGGCATTCTATTTGATTGTATCGAAAGGCCTAATGAATTGGGATTTCCTATTGGTCCAGGTTATTTCGGGGCAAGCGAATCCTTTATGATGAAGAGGATGAGCTTCAAGAAAATGATTTTGAGTTAAGGTTTCTTGTTCTCCAAGAACTACGTGGACTTGATTTCCTATAAATATAGATTCGTAGACACATTATAAGGGGTTGGAAGAGAAGTACTCATCGAGCCACCACCATAAAACACTTGCAATCTCAGCCCCCAATTCATCACAATCACCATACTCCAGTGACTTTTCCGGAGAAGAACCTATTGGGTATAATTCACTAAACTACATAGCAACAATAGGGCAGTTATATATATTTTTGAATTGACAAGAACAATCAAATATACCAAGTAACAAAACAAACACGAAGGTCGAAACAAGAAAATGATCAGAGACTATAAATAACAAGATAAGAAAGAATTACTTATCTCTCTGTAGCTTTTAACAAGTACTGATAGATAAAGAACAGTTGAGTCGCCAAGCCTTAGAGAAGTCTTGACTGTTCTTGAAGAGATTATTGCCCCACTTACGCTGTGTTGGGTTGCAGCAATATCACTTCCAGGATAAAACAGCTCAGATCAATCCACTCACAGTAATGGCAATGATCAACAGTGACCTGCACCTCAGTTCGCCCAAAAACTATGTATAATATGTATGTGTTTTGAGAGAGCAGAGAAGAAAAATGTTGCTAGGGTTTTTCTGTATCTTAGTACAATAATCTCTCCTCTGTGTCAAACATTTTAGTTTTGTATATATCATACAACATAAAACGTAACAGACCAATTAAAATTGTAAATGAAGATATGATATTTAATACTAAATATTCTGATTTAATTTCATTAACAGCTGTCATCAGGATTTCATATCAGTTACAACTCCATCAGGATCAGTACTGGTCCATCAGGATCAGTAGTCAACTGGTCCAAGCCATCAGGATCAGTAGTCAACTGGTCCAAGCCATATCAGGATCAGTAATCAACTGTCAGGACTTACTGTCCGTCAGGAGTGGCATCAGTACTGGACCAACCATCAGGATTTACTGTCCGTCGAGAGTGGCATCAGCACTTGACCAACCATCAGGATCAATCCAAGAACTAGTCCATCAGGATTTAATATAAATCCTGACCCAGTTCGTTGAGCTATTACAAATAAATACTGATACTGTTAAATTAAATCAATAAAAAATATTAAATAAACAGGTAATAAAATTCCTCGCCCAGGTCGCCTCGCGTACGCGAGACGCCGAGACATTCGCCCAAATCGCCCTTCGAACCGAACCGAACCACGTCGTGTCGTGATGTGGCGTGTCGGCGGTGTGTGTGTGTGTGTGTGTGTGTGCACGCGCGCGTGAGGCACACAATAACACCATGCACACCCACATGCCTTAGTAGTTGTACACTACTCTTGCACATGGTTCTATATAAACCCACCAACCTCTCATTACCATTTCTATGTGGGATATAAGTTATTTCAACTTAAACAACCCACATAACCCATTTCAAGCAACCTATTTCAACTCAATTTATTTATGGATTCCACTAAGAAAATGTCTTAGATCCAAACATGAAAGTTTAAGTCCTCATAACAAGGAACAACCTCCAATTGTTAGTTTTCGGAAATTCCATCAAGAACATATTTAAAATATGCCTCAAACTTTCCATTTTCTAACAATCCCCCACAAATACATACAGAAATGCATATCAGTCCTTATCATGACTTGTTTTTTCAGAGTCGGTACCCTTCCAGGTTTGAACCCTCCTAAATCCTCTACTTCGATGGCTACCGGATCTAGATGGAATGTTTCACCTTGAATCTTTATCCGTTTGGTGTAACCACACTCCATAGACGACGACAAATCAAAGGCTATGGTGCTGATCTACGGCTTTGAGACGTTAATGGTCCTGTCTCGATCCTGTTCATCGAATGCTTCAAGGAATAACCCTTTCCTTTAATTGCGACCACACAATTACATTCGCTTAGCTGGGCATCTCCAGAGATGTACTGCTATCATCTTGTCAAATGACTTGACCCCATTCAGAGTTCAAATAACTCTTGCTATACTGGCAGTATCAGTAACTTTTAGGTTTATAGGAGATAGACTCAGATACGTGAGTATCAAGGTATATAGTAAAGGTACTACCAACTCACCCTTACAGCTTGTTATTACCATATTGAATACACTTCAAGGGATCTCCTCTCAGGTGTATTGGGTTCCCACTGTAGATGAATCATAATGGGCTATCAGTCCCATCCCCAACCTCGACTTAAGAACTACTGCATGCTCAAGTCCTTTAGTCAAAGGATCAGCTATATTATCCTGAGTTCCAATGAACTCTATAGCAATAACCCTTTCAGACACTAGACCCCTTATAGACTTAAGTCTAACTTGGATGTGTCTCTTTGTTTTAGCATTATACTTTTCACTACTGATCTTGTCGATATTTGTACGGCTATCACAATGAACAGCAATGGCTGGAAGCGGTCTGCTTACTACAGGTAACACTGACATAAGTCCATGCAACCATTCAGCCTCCGTCCCCGTGGCATCTAGTGCACACAACTCAGCCTCAAACGTAGACTGAGTAATCAAAGTCTGTCTAGTAGACTTCCAGGATATTGCTCCACCTGCTAGGGTAAACAAATATCCAGTCACTCCATTGGTACCGGATTTCTTAGCTATCCAACTTGCATCACTATATCCCTCGAGTACTCCAGGGAATCTTCGATAATGCAAACCAAGGGAAATAGTTCCCTTAAGATATCTAAGAACTCTATCCAGTGCCTCCCAATGAGTCTTGTTCGGACAGCTTGTATATCTAGCTAACTTAGACACAGAATAATATCTGGTCTTGTCACGTTAGCAAGATATTGCAAACTCCCAATAATATGAGAATACCTTAATTGAGACACGGGAATTCCTGAACTATTCTTGACTAGGGCAACTTTAGGATCGTACGGTGTACTAGCGATTCTACAATTTGAATAACCATACTTCTCAAGTATAGATTTCTCTATATAATGAGATTGTGTCAAGGTTATTCCATCAGTTGACTGTGTCAACTTGACCCCAAGAATCACACTAGCCTCACCCATATCCTTCATTTCAAAGTGCCTTTTCAAGAAACTTTTTGTCTCGTTAATAATCTCAATATTGGTTCCAAACAATAATATATCATCCACATATAGGCACACGATAATACATTCATTTCCTTTAACCATGTAGTAAACACACTTGTCACTTTCATTAACTACAAACTCTGATTCTAAAACAATTTCATCAAACTTTTTATGCCAGTCTCTAGGAGCTTGTTTTAAGCCATATATAGACTTGATCAACTTACATACTTTCCTCTCGTTACCAGAAGCAACAAATCCCTCAGGCTGATCCATATAAATCTCTTCTTCAAGATCACTATGAAGAAAAGCTGTCTTTACATCCATTTGATGGATGATGAGACCATGCACAGAAGCCAATGCTATAAGCATTCAGATTGTAGTCATCCTTGCAACAGGAGAGTATGTGTCAAAGTAGTCAATGCCTTCTTTTTGCCTAAAACCCTTAGCTACCAGCCTAGCCTTATACTTATCTATTGAGCCATCTGGGTTCATCTTCCTTTTGAAGATCCACTTACATCCTATAGTAGTACACCCAGGAGGAAGATCAACCAACTCCCATGTTCCGTTAGAAACAATAGAGTCGATCTCACTCTTTACAGCACCTTTCCAGTGCCTTGACTCCAAAGAATCCATGGTCTGTCGGAAAGTTAAAGGTTCCTCCTCGACATTATAAGTGACAAAATCACTTCCAAAGTCCTTGACTACCTTTGCACGCTTACTCCTTCTAGGTTCCTCTACTTCATCAGGAGTAGAACTACTAGCAGGATCTGCCCCCACATTTGTCATCCTTTCCACATGATCAGGAATAGAACTCGATGTGTGAGTGAGATCATCATTAGAAATACCTTGAGGTATACCAGTCTTCATATGGAACACATCCTCAAAGAATGTTGCATCACGAAACTCAACTATAGTGTTAGCCACTATACCGTCTATGTTAGATTTTAACACTAAAAATCTCATAGCCGTAGTGGTTTCAATATAGCCCAGAAAGATGCAATCAACAGTTTTCGGACCTAGTTTCTTTCTCTTGTGTTCAGGGACAAGCACCTTAGCAAGGCATCCCCACACACGAAGATACTTTAAACTTGTCTTTCTACTTTTCCATAATACATACGGTGTCTTGTCCATATGTTTCAGAGGGACTCTATTCAGAATATGGCAAGCCGTATTCAAGGCCTCTCCCCACATGTACTTAGGCAACCCAAAATTAAGATGCATGTTGTTAATCATATCTTTAAAAGTTCTGTTCTTTCGTTCAGCCATCCCATTAGATCCAGGTGTGTATGGTGGAGTCACCTCATGAACTATATCATTGCTTGCGCAAAATTCATTAAATGAGGTACTAGTATACTCACCACCTCTATCATATCTCAAACTTTTAAGTACTTTACCAGTTTGTGTTTCACCTTCAATTTTGAACATAATGAATTTTTCTAGTGCTTCATCTTTATGCCTTAGTAAATAAACATAACAGTATTACTACAATCATCTATAAAGGTAATAAAATATCGTTTATTATCCTTAGTCAACATGCCACCAAATTCACATATGTCTATGTGCACTAAATCTAAAACACCTGAATCCCTAGCAACATTATGAAAGGGTTTCCTAGTTTGTTTAGCAGTCACACATACTTGACATTTAGATTTCTTATCAATGGCATGTTTTGGAATCAACTCTAAATTCATCATATTCTTTAGAGCACAAAAATTTAAATGACCAAGTCTAGAATGCCACAAATCGGATGATTCAACACAATTAACAGAAGGTACAACACTATCATTAATAAAACTGCCCAAAACAGACTCAACATTTATCAAAAATAAACCATCAGACAAGTAACCTTTGCCAAAAAATACACCAGTATGTGTACTAACTACTTTATTACATTTTAAAGAAAGTTCAAAACCATTCTTAACTAAACAACTTCCACTTATTATGTTTCTACGAATATCGGGAACATGATGCACTCTAGTGAGGGATAGAACATGCCCAGAAGCAAACTTCAGGTCCACGTTCCTATTCCAAGAACTTGAGCAGCACTAGCATTCCCCATCGTCACTGTCAATCCATGAGTCTGTTGATAAGACACAAATAGAGTAATATCAGTACAAATATGTACATTAGCTCCAGTATCAATCAATCATTCATGTGACAGATAAGTGGAAAGAAGTACAGGGTTGTAGGTAACATACCCGTCATTGGTTCCAGAGGCAACAACCTCACCAACAACCATGTTAACCTTAGGCCCATCAGTGGTTCCAAGCACAATATTAGCTTATGCTCCCACAGTTTCTTTGCTTTCTTTGCAGGACAGTCCTTGCTCCAATGACCAACATGTCCACAAGACCAACATGGTTTGTTCGCCTTTGGTTTCTTAGCCTTGTTCTTGTCATTTTTAGGCTTAGTGTTATCCTTCTTAGTGACAACCTTTCTTTTCTGTCCAACAATCACTACATTCACCTTCAAACTTCCATGTTCAGCAGGCATCACATGTCCATGTTTGGACTTGTGTTGTTCCTGCACAGAGATGTCCAGCATAAGGTTTGTCCATGTGATCTCTCATTTCTGTCTTTTCAGGGAGAGAGCAAACTCTTCCCAAGACTTAGGGAGCTTTTCAATCACAGCCATAACCTGAAACTTCTCAGGAAGGTCCATTCCGGACTCCTTCAAAGCATGCACCAACATCGCAAACTCGTGTGCCTGCTCAGTCATGGATTTTGTATCCACCAGTTTGAAATCAAGGAACCTAGCCACATAATACTTTTCCAACCCTTGCGAGTCAGTATTATGTGTCTGGTCCAGCTTCTCCCATAAGAGCTTAGCAGTGAAGGAGTCAGATGAATAAACATCAAATAGAGTGTTCGCTAAAGCTGCCACCCCATCCTTTTCCTCCCACATAGCATAAGCCCTAACAGATTCAGCCTTTTCCTGATCAACAACCGGTTTCTCATAATGCACCACCGGCCATAGACCCTTTACCGTAAGCCACAGTTTCATCTTTTTCTACCAACGAGAAAAATCAACACCCCCACCGAATTTATCAGGCATTCCTGACAAATCGATAGGCTGTGGGAAACGGTACATGGTCCAATCGATGGTAGGTGCAGTAACACCAGAACCAGAAGCAGTAGCACCAACAAGAGTTTCAGTTTCGTTAACCATTTTGCTAATTAACAATATATAACACAGGTAATCTCTTCAGGATTGTTGGGTATAATTCACTAAACTACACAGCAACAATAGGGTAGTTATATATATATTTGAATTAACAAGAACATGCAAATATACCAAGTAACAAAACAAACACGAAGATCGAAACAAGAAAATAATCAGATACTGTAAATAACAAGATAAGAAAGAATTACTTATCTATCTATAGCTTTTAACAAGTACTGATAGATAAAGAACAGCTGAGTCGCCAAGCCTTAGAGAAGTCTTGAATGTTCTTGAAGATATTATTGCCCCACTTACGTTGTGTTGGTTTGCAGCAATATCACTTCCAAGATAAAACATCTCATATCAATTCACTCACAGTAATGGCAATGATCAACAGCGACCTGCACCTCAGTTCACCCAAAAACTATGTATATTATGTATGTGTTTTGAGAGAGCAGAGAAGAAAAACGTTGCTAGGGTTTTCTTTGTATCTTCGTAAAATCTATATATCTCCTATCAATCCAAGAACTAGTCCATCAGGATTTAATATAAATCCTGACTCAGTTCGTGCGTACGCGAGACGCCGAGACATTCGCCCAAATCGCCCTTCGACCCGAATCGTGTCGTGGCAAGGCGGGCGGCGACGGCGGCGCGTGTGTGCGCGCGCATGAGGCACACAATAACACCATGCACACCCACATGTCTTAGTAGTTGTACACTACTCTTGCACATGGTTCTATATAAACCTACCAAGCTCTCATTACCATTTCTATGTGTGATATAAGTTATTTCAACTTAAACAACCCACATAACCCATTTCAAACAACCTATTTCAACTCAATTTATTTATGAATTTCACTAAGAAAATGTCTTAGATCCAAACATGAAAGTTTAAGTCCTCGTAACAAGGAACAACCTCCAATTGTTAGTTTTCGGAAATTTCATCAAGAACATATTTAAAATATGTCTCAAACTTTCCATTTTCTAACAGAACCAATCTTTGATTTCGGCTTGTAACCTTAAATTTTGTTATCGCAAATTCCTCCGTTAACGGCGTGAAAAGTTTAACACTCACAATATTAATAAAAATTTAAGTTCCTATGCTATAAGAATAATGCAGAAGTAATACAGGGTAATAAAAAGGGTTAACGAGCTATTTCAGTACTGTACAATACATAAACTTTCAGTTGGGTTACCAGCCCAAAAAAACTTTCAATCGCATAATTTAAGTAACAATTATTTTCAATCGCAACACTGTACAGTCATAAATTTTCACTGCCGTTAAAATTGGTTTGACTTTAACGGAGCTCCGTTAAAGTACCGATCAACTTTCAATTAGGTCACTGAACGAAAAAACTTTCAATTAGGTCACTGAACGAAAAAACTTTCAGTTAAAATTTGAACTGAATTTTTTAAAAATATTTGTTGAAAAAACATATAAATTGAATGGGTATGTTAAAATTTGAATTTAATTAAATTCTAATTAGCCGAAAAAATTACAAATTAAAAAAATTACACTTTGAATTGAAAAAATGTGATATCTTAAAATATTTGTTCGTATGTATCAATTTATAAAGATATAAATTGAGTGGGTATGTGAAATTTTAAATTAAACTAAATTCTAATCATCCGAAAATAATTACCATTTCAAAGAAAACTTTCAAGGGGTATGTTATGTGATTGAATGGGTATGTTCAACTTTAAATTAAATTTAATTCTAATCATCCGAAAAAATTTACAAATTCAAAAAAAAATACATTTTGGTTTGAAAAAATATATGATATCGTAAAATATTTGTTCGCATGTATCGATTTATAAACAGATAAATTGAAAGGGTATGTTCAATTTTGAATCTAATTAAATTCTAATCATCCTAAAAAAATTACAAATTGAAAAAATTACACTTTGAATTGAAAAAACGTGATATCTTTAAAAAAAATTGTTCACTTATATCGATTTATAAGCATATAAATTGAATGAGTATGTTCAATTTTAAATTAAATTAAATTCTAATCATCCGAACAAAATTACAAATTCAAAAAAAAAATACACTTATAGGCATATAAATTGAATGGTAACCCAACTGAAAATTGATATAAAGTTAAGTGATAGAATTGTAGTACACGTCAGCCAAGTCAGCGTCCACATCAGCAGTCCGTTAGTGCATTTAACGGAACGAAACGGCAGTAATCTGTTTGAAATATTTTTATTATTCAAATGTTTGACTGAAAACTTTTTTGAGCTGGTAACCCAACTGAAAGTTTATGTATTGTACAGTGCTGAAATAGCTCATTAACCCGTAATAAAAAGGATTAAAAGCATATCTCGTTAGGGTAACGAAAAGGGTAAAAAGCATCCACTATACCAATAGTTGGTATTTTTGTACTCTTAAATTAATAATTTGCTATTTTTTGAATTTTTCCTAAAATTTATGGGAGAATTATAAATCGAGGTAAAGTATATCAAATGAATTTGTGAAATTAAATGTGTTTAGATTTGTTTTCAGCACTTTTAACATGTACCAAATAAATTCATAACTTTATGTTGTTACTACGGATCCGTCTTTAAAACTCTGATAATACTAATTTATTTTTATTATATAATAAAATATAATATAAAATTGTATACCTGAAATTAGGATAAAAGTATATATTATATTAACATTATTTAATTTTGTAATTATAAAGAATCGACTGCGTGAAATAAAAAAAAATAAATTAAATGAATGTACCTGATTTATTATTCAGTTGCATGAAATTGCACCATCATCAGGCCTGGATATCATGGACAAATAAGTTCTAGTTTCAAGGATTTCCACACAACCGGTAACTTGTCAATTCTTCTTTCAGTTCGATATATATATATATGCACTAGATTTTCATCTATTAAAAGATACACGTTTCTTAACACTCAAATTTTATTACAAACATCGTGTATTTGATTAAGATTACTTTTCACTTTTATCTATGGTACACATGCACACACAGGTCGGGAATTTTTGTGAAAACATCTTCTTCATTTTTTGAAATGAGGGTAAGGTTACTTACATCTTACCCTACTCAGACCCTGTAATAAGCGAGAAACATGATTATTTTTCACTTTTATCTATGGTACACATGCACACACAAGCCGAGAATCTGTGTGAAAACAACCTCTTCATTTTTTGAAATAAAGGTAAGGTTACTTACATCTTACCCTTCCCGGACCCTGCAATAAACGAGAAATACTAAGTATGATTTGGTTTGATTCTTACATGAAATTGAAATCAAGTTTAGTGATGACCAAAATTTAATATTTTGATATTATTGAATCCCAATTTTCTTTAGTGTCCAATTTTTCTTATAAAGAGGATAGATGGTAGTGTTTCGAACAAAAAAGAAGGTACATGGTAGTATTGTACTTTAATCACCTTTTCATTTTACGTCATGCAAAATAAAAATAGATTCTTTCCTAGTTCATGATCTTTACATTTTATTATGCACCATTTTGCTATTCTATGAGTTTGTTTAAAACATAGTAATATTTAACATGCATATTTCACATACTAAAGAAATTATTAGAATGTATCATGTACAGATGTATTGCACATGTACGACCTTGTGCCATTTAAATGTCATACAAAGGTCCTACATAATTTAAAAGAGGGCTTGCACTTGACCGGCTTAGAATCCTGGGTCCACAGCAGAACGAGGATACAATTTGAATTACAAGACAAAATATGTATGGGGATACCTTTATAAAGTTCCTGACTCGGTACCAGACAGGGCGAACTGCGTGCCAGTCACACCTTATATCAGTACTTGAAATCCGTTCTTCATATCAGAGGCATCATAGTAATAGCCGATATATCTTGAAAGCAGCAACATAAAAGTGATGTCTAAAGGTTCCTACTGTCTTCATCAGTTTTGCATTGTAGGCATTCTAGAACTGAAGATTAAGCTGATTATTCTTAGTCAGCATTCTTTCTCGACTCGTACTTCCTCTTGATAGCTTTCCAGAATGCAGGTATTGCAACATTATCACACACTTCTTTGAATGAGGGTAGGTAATTTACATCTACAATGACATGATCCCCGGTGTCATCTTGAATCTGATATTTACGATGAGGACAATCATTTAGATAGTCAGAAAAAATTAAAGTTTATGAAAGAATATATAATCAAATGCTTAGAAATGTCAATATCTAACAGTAATATTTTGATCAAAGTCATGGAAAGAATGCCTAAATTTATTTAGCAAAAAAAAGAAAAAGAAAAAAAGAATGCCTAAATTTTGTGCTAGTATACCAAAAAATAAGCCCTACATGCACAGTAAGGGAGTCAGTTTGCTATCACTGACAGCTTGAGCCTTATTTATACGGTATATACTACTAATATAGTTCCAGAATTCTCTTTCACAGGTTCAGTTAATAAGACTATCACTGGAGAAGAAAATTAAAATTTGAAACGGAAAGGAAAACATTAGAACTCTTTAGGATATGTTATAGTATTATGTAGCTACTACCGAAGAGATATGCATATAAAAGCTAATCATACAAATACCTACAGTTTGACCAACAATTATATTCATTAATTAATATACTAAGTAATATTTTGATGTATATAACAGTCTATCAGTATAAAGGTGGAGAAGAAGGATCACATCATGACCATTCACTCCCCCGTCATTATTGTTTTTTTTACAAATTAATGCACAATAATCATTAAAAAAACAGTTAAAGTATCACTCCCAAATTAAACATAACACTTTTTCTCAAAAATTATTCATCCAAAATTATATTCTCCTAAATAAATTCTATATAACATGTAAATAAAAATTATAGTCATTTCTCTCTCCTTTAGACATACAAAAGATTATTCAGTTCACAAGTTAAGAGCATCTTTTAACTTCAGAGCAATATGAGGGTAATATAAAAAATATTGATGGTGTTTCTTCTTGGACATCTCAGAAATGACATGTAAATCAGGACAGGTCAATCATAGATACTCTCCACATCAATCTATGAGATACTTGCTTCCACTTTTTAGTTTCAGCTCAAAAACTTGCCAGCTAAGCTACTAATTGGAATTCTGCTGGCAACGTTTTTTCCTCTTACAGAAGATCTAATCAGTTCTTTGTGTAACTATCTACTTAGAAAGGTCTGAAAGAGATAGATGCATGTCATGATACTTCTCCTGACAAGGAAAGAATGATCTTAATTCCCGCCATAGCTAGTTGATACACTTATCCTGATTATCTGAGTGATCTGAGAAAGAATAGCTTCCTTTTCGGTTTTCGTAAAGACGGCTTGTGAAACCTTTTGTATTCTCCTGAAGAGATTATACCTGCTTTCTATTACTAATCCGTCTCTTAAAGATGTGAAAAGTTAAACTAGCCCGTCTACAGTTTTCAATTTTTTTTAGGTACAACTAGCCCTACTATCTAAGAAGCTTGGTTTTAGGATTACTCCAAAATTAAGTGGTTTGGCATGTTCTAAAATCTCAAGTCCAAGTTCACTAATCCAACAGGAATTTAATTTATCTATACACATGCTGCACCTATTTCCAGTCAAGTAATAATTAAAAAAATGCCAGGACATTAATGATTAACACACAGACATATCTATCTATGGTACTAATTAATATACTAAACAAACTAGTAATTGCTCTCTGGCATCAAATAAATTAATTAGTATCATATCATCTATGGCACTAATTAATATACTAAACAAACTAGTACTTGCTCTCTGGCATCAAATAAATTGATGTACTGAAGAATCCCTCCAGATTGCAAGAACTTAAATATCTTGTATGGGGATTTGCCAACACCCAAAAGATAAACATAGGGGATAAGGAAAAAAGGCTCAAATAGTTTACTAGATACCAACAGATAAAAAACAATTTATCTCCAAAATGGTATATGCACAGATTCATAGGGGTGTGGAAAAAAGCCTCAAATAGTTTAATAAATTTAGGAACTCACAACAACATCAAAACCAAATATGGTTAGGTTAAGCATCTTGCTAAGCCATTTAGCAGCATCAGTTACTAGCTGAAGGTCCATCTGCTGTTCTTTAGCTTCCTGGTAATTCGCATCTCCAGACTGCTGCTCTTTTTGGGCAGTTGGTAGAGACTTTAAGCTGAGGGAAAGAGCGAGGGAATTTCAGTTTTTAAACATATGAAGATGAAAGACCATATGAAGATTCAAGATAAACATAGCTACCTATCAAAGACTAAAGGTTTATGCCCAGATTTTTCAGATAGCTTTATTAACATATCAGCATTTGGTGTAGACTTCTTCACTGCATGGAAGATCTCATCCCCCAGCACGTAAAACTTAAACAAAGTAGATGAATGATTCACATATTCCTGCAAATTCAAAAACATGTCACCTTCAAACAGAAAGCAAGAGTAATCAGCACTATAGTAGTAATACCAGAAACAAAATTATGTTGTGTTTGGTTGGGGCAAATGAATTTAGAGGCTGTGGAATGGAAGTGGCATTAGAGTGTAATTCTAGGATGATAAACATAATCTCAGCCCATCCTCACAAAAGCATGTCTCTGGTTTCTCAATCAGAGTAGGCAATAAATTCAGAAAATTTATACCCATTTGTATTAATGTAATTATCGGATAACATGATTAAGGAGTCAGAGAGCAAACTGTGTACAGCTATTGAGCAATGGCTCCCACTGCGACTACCGAGTAACCACTAATTAAGTTCATTTGATAGAATTAAAACTGAGGTCTGGAGTCTTCGGCCTCTCAAATCTGAAATTTTTAGCCAAACAGATTGTAACAAAACAGAGTTGGTTCGGATAATTTCTCCTAATTTAATAGAAGTACATTGATGTGATGCAGTGCAAAGTTCATTTCACCAACTACAATGCACACACAACAATTACATGCAGGGGCAGACGTACAGCCTGGGGAGTGGGTGCCCAGGAACCCACTGGGCCTGCTGCTAAGCCCATATTATGTAGCAATTTTAGTGAAGGAACCCACAGAAAAAAATACAAGGAACCCACTAAATTGAAACCCAAATCTGAAAAAAAAAAACCCAAATTCAGTACTAATTCTATTGCAGCAGCCTTGAGAATTGAAATCCTGAATTAGAATTTAGAAACCTCAAACAAAAACAAATGGAACTCTATCTCATCTCTTTATGCTCGGTTTGTTTGTGTCTCCTCCCTCCTGATGTCTACAATTGGTCAGTGAACTCTCTCTTATACAAGGAACCCACTCACAAAAATTCCTGGGTCCGCCACTATTTACATGTACCATCATATTAGACTAATGTGACAAACTCTAGTACACCGTATTAGTTATAATCAGAGAAGCCTATATAACACATTAAACCTGGCAGCATTATCTTTCTTCACTATCCGAATCATCCATCCATTAGTTAACTATATGTGAGTAAATATATAGAATAGTCACTTCGTTCTTCGGGACATTAGATTAGCCTCTACTTATAACAGTAGATTACCTTGTGTAGTTGTGTCTAATTTTAAGGCACTGTGGGTTGAACAAATTACGGCTGTACACATTTGTCACTATACTTGGTCTATTAGTGTATTCGTCATTACAGCCACTAGTACTGTTAAATGTTTATTTATGTCATGGATAAAGTTAAGCTAGAATGTTCTACTTCCAATCTAAATCGAGTGAAGCTATTAAGGAGAACAAGGGCAGTTAATTGTGTCATTTAGCCAAATCATTTAGGCTGTCACAATGAGAAATCATAGAAAGTTACAAACTGGGACCACAATATATAATTCTATATCACCTGAGACAGTAATAAGAAATCCAGATTTCAAATGGCACGTGTACTACATTCATGTCCTGAATGAAGGACAAACCAATTACTCATACATAAAATATTGACCCTTCATTATTTGTCAACAGAAACAAAATCTTTTAATAAAGTTACTGTCGATAGAAACAAATTCTTTAATAAAGTTACTGTCATTGTTACACCAATTATTGCCTACCTGCACAACTGCTGGAAGTGGAACATTCAGACCTTTGTAATCATCTATGTTGTAGACAATCGCCTGCCAATTGACAGATAATGAATTTAGAAAAACGAGCAGACAGGCTGAAAATTAAATCGCTGACAGAGACTATATATGAATGAAATATATATTGCTCTACCAAACACAACTATGCAATACCAGCTCTATTCACGCAAGAGCACTTATACTAGAGTTTAGTATGATAAGATGCATTTTCCATCTACAAATTAAATAAAAGAAACTTCACCATTGCACAAAGCACTTCACGCGAACCACTACCAAGCAAAAACACATACGCAATTTGTTTTCGCAGTCACAAGGAATGAAAACCTTCAGAAAGTTTGTCAGGTGTAAAAGGTAATACGCTAGTTCGTTCAATTGCATGAAGCAGAGGGACAAGGACAAGTGCACAATATCCCAACTGACAACTCTAACAAACGCCATCTACTGAATAGGAGGCAAAGTAATAGCACGGACCATGTGGCACCACACTACCACTGAAGCTGGCAACTTAATCTAATAAGCAAGTAATTCCCCACAATCACAATGCTTCTTTCCTAATAAAACATCCTACCTAAAACGACTTCACTAACTTCATATAAACCTAAACTAATTAATTCAATGCCTTATAAACACACACACAAAGAAAAGAGGCCATCAAATTACATGCCATGTATACAGACACATATAAGCCTTATAAGTTAATGGAAAAAATAAGTTTCTTGACGTCCCAAACTAAATTTGCACCAGGTACTCATTACTACGCAAAATTCACAAGAGGATTAAACAAAAAATGTGAAGTCTAATTTGCATTAAAGCATAATACTTAACTTATAAGCTATGATATTACTTCTAAGTAAATTTTAACTTATAAGTTACTTTTAAGCTCATACAAACAGCTATACTCACGGATATGTTTATTAATTATCGCTGTATCTACCTTTTACATAATTGCGACTTAATCCTTTTACAGTTTTATTGAAGACAAGACATTTAGGTTCACATATGAATTAATGGAAGCTTTTAGTTTGTCTTTTCGACAGGTTAATTACTTTAGAATTGGTGATATAAATTACAATGTAAATTTAGATAAATAATCATGCCTTCATTAGTTTCTCAACACCTTTACCCCGTCTGAAGTTATAAAATTAGATGATAGCACATATTTCAGGTTTAAATAGCTTTATATAATCATAATTTTGACAAAACTTTCATGTCCTAATCTAAGAGCTAACAGAAAGCAGTTAGGAACTCAATGACAACTAGAAGAAAAAAAGAGGGAGTTGACATGTGCGTGAAGCACAAAATCTACTAATTAAGAGTCATTGAAATATCACATAGAAGTAAAATTTTCAATCTGTCATTAAGGCTAGAGAATAAAAAATAAAGCTTCAAGCTGCCAAATAAAAATTGTATATAAGAAACACTTTTAAGCTGTGCTTTTGATTTCTGTAAGGTTACAATGTACTATTTTTTTTTTTTTTCAATTTATGAGAGATTAAGATTAATATTTCCATGTTTAAGGTAAAAATATTGTTTCTAAGTTACAAGGTTCCTCTTCATCAGTCAAGTTCATGTTATTTTGTGAATTTGTTCAAAGAAACCTATACGCATATGTGTGTGTGCGCCCGCTACAAATGCAATTGAAAAAACTTGCAGAATTTTAGTAAGGAATAACCGAAACCATTTGTAGTTTATTGCAGACAATAATGAAAGCGACCTGTTGTACCAGAGGTAAATGAAGCAATTCTGCGATTAAAGATGTTCAACTCATCATACAACACTGGACAACACAGACTTTCCAATAACGTTTAAATTTCATATAAGCATAAGAGGACAGTTATTACCATGCTGTGAGCATCGCTGACACCACAAGCCACTTGAGCTTTTACAATACTTGGTGGAGACAGTGCAGCTTCTTGCAACCTTTGTTGCAAATCAGGTACATCAAAATTATCTACCTGCAAATAAAGTCTCTAATAAAAATATAGAACTACTAAGATTGTATGGAGCCATCTAAAAGAATAACTCGCATCAAGAGCAAAAAGGGGAAACACATGAGTCGCAAAAAGACCTTTTCTTTTGCCAAAATAATATCAACAGGCACTCCTTCCATTACTTAATCACGAATTGTTGAAAAATATAATATTGATTTTGCTAGTCCCTACTCTGTGTTAATTGATAACGAAGAAATCGATAGCTGAATTTTGCTGGTCCCTACTCTGTGTTAATCAAGGTTGTTAAGTCGGCAAGTCGAGCCAAGGCGCCCGAGTACCTTCAAACTCAAAAGTCGATAAGTCGCCCGACTAGTCGTAAAAAGTCGACAAGTAGTCGACATACATATATATAGAGTAATTATAATATATATATATATACACTATAGGGACACACATCAATTTTCTTAGTTCAAATAAAAACTAGTAGATAATAAGTTCAACTACCCAAAGCCAAACATCTCTAAGCAAATAAAAACATAATTAAAGAGTAATTCAACTAAACAAAATAAAAAAACCCAATCATGCATAATCAATAATCATCCATCTCGAAATCATCTCCCCCTCCATAATTTTTCTGCAACAAAAAAATTAAATCAGAAGCAGTTTTTTGTTACAGGACAAAAAAAAGTGAAGCTGTGCAGAAAGAAAAAGCAGTGAAGTGGTTAGTGGAGCACTGGAGCAGTGAAAATGACTGGAGCAGTGATGTTTACAATTGTAATTTGTAACTGGAGCAGTGATGTTTTCAATTTTTAGTTTTAATAAAATTGAAAGTTTATAATTCAATGAATCTATATAATAGTGAAAGTTTTAATAAAATTGATAAACTGAAAATCCAAACAAGCTTAAAAATAAAAGAAAACGTTTTTCTTTTAATAAAAATAAAAATTAAATTAAATTATTTTATTCAATTGAAAATAAAAGAAATGAAAATTCGAAAATAAAAATAATTCTATTTGAAAAAACGTTTTTCTGTAATGAGCAGAAAATAATTAAATGAAATGAATAAATGTTTTTTGAATAAAAGAAATTAAACAAAAAGTAAAAAAAACTTATATATACATACGACCGTGTATATATATGCACATCGTGTAAAAAAAAGAAGATGGAAGAAGATTGAAGAAGAAAACTAACAGAAGAAAAAGAAGAAAAATAGAAGAGGAGATGAAGGAAGGACTTACCAGATGAGCCGCCGGAATCGCTGGTGTCGCCGTCGCCGTGGGAGAAGGACTAACAGAAGGAGGATGGAGTCGCCGTCGCCGTGGGAGGATGGAGAAGGACTTCAATTTGTGTTTTAGTTAAACCACGTAAGTTAAACCTAAACCCCCCCCCCCCCCCCCCCTTTTTCAATTCGGGTCGGGTTCTGGGTCGGGTCCGGGTAAAACCCATGGACTCGGGTTCTGGGTCGGGTCCGGGTAAAACCCATGGACTTCAAACTCACAAGTCGGCGGTCGACTTATTCAGAATTGCCGACTAGTCGCCGACTAGTCGTCGACGTGACAACAATGGTGTTAATTGATAACGAAGAAATCGATAGCTGACAGCTCAGTTACCCGGACTCTCCATTTTTTCCCTCATACCCGTGTCCACCGGACATGACATGGGTGTGGGATCTGAATTGGATCCTTTTTATTTAAAAGGTACGCTTCATCTGGCAGCATACCATAAAAGCTCTCCTCCGAACTTGTTTATAAAAGGCAAGGTCCATAAATAACTTGTTTTCGTGTTAATATTTTGATATTATGCTACAAATTAATATACATAATTAAGTTTATATGATTTATGTGTAGTAAAAACCACATTTATGAATGTACAATAAATCAGTCTATATAAAGTATTACTTATGTTAAGCTTTCATGCAGAGGGCATGCAGAGTGCCCTCCAAATCCAAGGATCCTAGATAGTTTAAATTTTAAAACTAAGAGTCTAGCTCTTGGATCCGCACCCGTGTCCCACACCCATACCCAAGTTCGGGTAACATAGGCTGACAGTAGTACATAGATTAGAATTTAAAGCACACTAGCAACCCTAATCTTCATTTATGTTCGTAAACCAGAAAAGCCTCTATGATTCTATCTAAAGAGTACATAAGATGTAAATCTCTAATCTTGAAAAGTAGGTGGGATATTCTGTTTCTCGTTTGATCGATTTCAGAAAAAACAATGTATGAACTTTTCATGTTTTGAGCTATAATAACCAAAATTTCCTCATAAAGTCAGCGACTCACCATCCCTTTCCCTTCTATATGTTAATAGAGTTCTGCGTTCATTCATATCAAGCAAAAGAGTTGAATATAAACCTAATGAGCTAGAACATAATCAGCCATTGAAAACTTGGCAATAAATAATTAAAACAAGGACACAAACTACGAAAAGCATAAACAACACTATCACACTACTGCTTCTCTTTGACAACTGTTTTATCTAATTGATCTAAAATTTCAAAACTTTGGTATTCGTCCATCCTTGGTAAAATATCTTATAGCAAACTGTGGTGTTAAGAGTTGTGGTGTTAAGAGTTCAATCCATTTCACTCCCTGCTGAAGACATTAGTTTCTGTTACTTGTGCACATCAAATTTTAAGAGACGAAGGATATTTGACCGGTGTCCACTTAACAGTATCAGAAAAAAAGTGACTAAACCACAGGCGCTCTTCATTTGAACTATTGCACTAAAAGGAAAACATGGATAAAAACTCTAGGAAAATACCTTGATACAGCGAGGGGCCCTGATTTTATTTCGACCTTCTGTGTTGAGCTTTTCCAGACCAAGTAAGAGAGTTTGGATCTTGAAGCGATCCAACACAGGGTCTATGTTACTAATTGGATCGATAACACAGCAATCTGACCTCTCTTCCAAGCACCTGTAAAGACAAAAGTTGCTTGATTTTAACCAGAATAACTTCATATCAAAAGTCTCAAGTGCTGTACTGATTAATCATTCATATACTTTCGTCTAGTTTTTTTAAGGCAGCTATTGTACTAATTAGATGGCCCCTCCCCCCGTCTCACTGCATTTGCAACAAGCTTCTGATTATTCATTAAAAAGATGCAATAGATATTTACTAGATTTAAAAAAAAAAATGTTAATGTATTAATTAGATAATAACCCCCCCCCCCCCCCCCCCCCACTACATTTGCAGCAAGCTTCTGATTGTTCATTAAAAAGATGCAAGAAATGTTTACTACTTTTTTTAAAAATGTTAAGTACTACTATAAATTTAACATTGAAAAAAATATAAAAGTTTATACAAAAATATATCTACAATATAGTTCTAGAATTTCCTACATTTCTTCTATGCTCATAAGAACATCGTTAAACATGCAGAAGGATACAGGTTGTACAGAATATTAGATGCAAGACATTGCTGCAATGACAACACGTTACGCACTAAAATCGAATTAGGGGAACATCTGAGCAATTGCAGGAAACCAATGCCATAAATAATCCATCAAAGTGTAAACCTTTTATTTTGTTTTTTAATCGAACAAAAATGCTTTGTTGGTCATAACCTCTATGTACATTTGTGGCTTTCTGTATCCATGCGTCATGCGTGTGGTGTGAGATTAATGGAAGGAGGGGAATAGTTTACTTATATGAGGATAAGCTTTCCATAAATATAAAACCATATACAAAAAACTAACGATATTAACAGACTAAAACACAAGAAAAACGAACATTAACACGCTAAAAGCATAGTATGTACTTTGCCACCAAGCGTGGGCCAATTACTTGGTGGCTTTAATCAACAATTGTATTAAACATCAAACGAAAACTACTACCAATCTGATCTATGTGGAAGAAAATTGAACTAAAAAAAATTCAAAAACACGACAAACCGGGTCAAGGATGCCATCTATAACATGACCTCCAAGTTGGCTCCTCTGATGCAAATTGTTGATACCTTACATTTAAAAATGAAACTGTTCCAAATTTAAGAGTACAGATAACCCTGATAACTTGGTTTAGGGATTATGTTTTGGGACAAAATAAAGTGCTTAATTAAACACATCCACAAATAGCATCAAACAACAAAGAGAAGCAAGAGTGAGATGTTAATTTGTCTTGCATGCCACAGGATACACCAGAATCAACCTTGGTATTGACTATATTTGACAGATACTCATGTAGAAATATCAGGATCCAGGAGTGATACATATTACAAACAACCTTGTAACAGTCAAAGAGTAGTTTGAATACTTTGGACCTTCGAAACTTCCAAAGTGTAATGAGTTTGAGCACATAAATCTATACTATATTATTATAAGAAAACTAGCTTCTATTTGATTGGTCGTTGGTACTTTAAATAACAACCGTTAGATTGAAAGATAGATAAAAGGAGAACCGTTAGATGTAATGTTAAAAGAATATTTTTTTCTTGATAGTCAAAATGCTCCCACGGGTTCAAGGTTCGAATCCCGTCAACAACATATTATTATTAAATATTTATATTACCTATTTTTCTAAGCTACATTCAGAAGTTCAAGATATTATTCCCGTTGACAATATATTAAAAAAAATTATCATCAAAATACAAACAAATGCTTACAATAACATCATACATACATACATTATTAATTTTTAAAAATTTATTTTCTTCTGATAAAATCATATAATCAAAATACAGATGGTAAGATAAAAAAATTCTAAAATTCATCCGTGCATCGCACGGGTTATAGGCTAGTATTATATGAAGCAAAGTAACTAGCCATAGCAAGGCATCATGCAAACATCATATGTGACGCGTGACAAAAGTCTAATAAAAATGCTTAGGAAAGGGGTAGAGGGGGAAATTATGTGACTGACTGAAGAACACCATTCTCCACAAGGAACAGGCAGAAACCACAAAAGCACAAAAACTAATTGCATGTATATCTCAAAGCTGAAGTTCATGATTTCATATGGACTAGTTATGACCAAGACACCAAATATATTATAATATTAACCAAAAATAGTGTAGTGGATACCTTTGCACTTCCAGCATGCCCTTGCTGTAGATGATGTTATTAGATATTTCCAAAGAACTATTCAATTCAACAGAGATAATCTCATCCGTTGCTTTATGGATAACCATATCGACTTGTTGCAACTGGGTTGATATGGGCAGCTCAAAAGTAAGGGGCAAAAATATCAAACCGTTCACATTGGGACGCAAGGGAAATGCACCTCTCTGCCAAAACCAAACAGTCAAATATATAAAAAATCAAAAGCTTTAGGATGAATAAATATATAAGAACGTTAAAAGATAAATTTGACAGCTTACATAGCTGTATAGCCATGAGCCCTTGACACAGTATTGGAGATTTAGAAGCTATGACTATGAGCATAACTTAACTATCTAAATAGTCCAAAATTTTCTTCTTTGGGACCGGAATATGGTGTGTGTTCATAAACTTGTAGGAATTCTCACCTTGGCAAAGTCTTCTTCACGAGAAGGCTTCATGACATAACCAACCACTAGTCCATTCTTGCCTATTGCCTAATTGTCAAGAAAAATATTAGATAGAGCGTCAACCAATACATATAAACAGTACCTTGGACATGGACACCTTTTCATAATGATAGTGATATTATTTGGATATGGAATTTTATAAGAAGAAATTAAAGATAAAAGACAAATAATATGAAGTGAATGGATGGTAAGTGAACATTACTGAACAGTGGACAAGTAATTTTTTTGCAGACAAATACATGTTAGTATACAGACACATTACAACTACTTCCTTCCAAGAGGTGAACTACTTATGTTACGAAGTTGATTACCTCTCTTTAATTGATTAGTTGTATATATTTTGCACATTATCAGACAATTACTTCTTCAAGGACATGAGTGGGCTAATAGTTCTATACAGTACCATAGTGATCTAATAGTGCTTATGTTATGGCATGATGTCATGTTTGTACCGTGTACTTTACACTCTTAGAAAATATTTATATATACATGGACTTGGTTCACTTATCTTTAGTACGTATATGGTTGAATGTGCTTCTTGAGGATCCACTAGGCATCCTAGATAATTTTTTTTATAGAAAGTGATGAGGGTCACCCTACACGCACATTTGCACCATATACAACAAGAGCCACAATTTGGCATACGAAAAGGCATTGCGGGTTGTTGGTCCACAAATATTTAATTGATAGAGCAGGAAACAGTTATGACGACAAAGAAAATAATCAATCAGCAAATAGATCACAATGAAACATGTATATCTCATCCATTCCTTAAGTTTAGGGATTCAAAACTCCTAATTGTACATATAAAAATGTGGAGCAACAAACAATGAATGTGAAAACCAACACGCAAAAGAAGAGGAAGATTTCACGAGAAAATCACACTTGCTACCTATAGTATCAAACTCATCTCATTCCATATCAACGCATTTCAATAATTCAATAACTTCGATCATAACCTTTAATGATATAAGATTAGGTACTAAATATGGGAAATAATAGCATAGGCTACCTTTCTATTGTAACTGCAAATTGTCAATGGTAACTGTTCCAGTTTGTCTATAAAAACCAAGCCAGATTCCTTGCTTGTACCGCCACCTTCCAATACATGAAAACTAGAGAATGTTAGCCTTGCACATCTGAGTGAACCAATTGATCTCATACAGTGTTAAGGTGATTTGTTCATAGCCTTGACACTTTAGAGTTTGGACATGCACACAAAATGATCTACATATTCAAGGACCTCTGTAGCTTGCAGATATTAATATAGTTCATGAACCTGTAGGTTAGCAAGGATACTATTTTCCTATTGATAGAAATGAATGATATTAGCTGAACAATAAGTTGATATACTTGATTCACCTTATTCTTAAATTTTAGAAAAAAATTATACCAAATCTAGAGATTCGATACTTAGTCAAGTTAAAGTATAGATACTATTAACATTGAAAAAGAATACCTGTGTCACCAGCTAACTCTCCTCCATGTGATCCTGCAATAAAAATAAACTAATCAAGTGAAGTTGTACTAATGGTTACATATTAAAATATTAATATCCAACATGTTCTTCGGTTGAATTTATTATCAACCAGCAGTCTCCATCTAATTGAGTCTATACATTTTAACATAAAACTGATGAATTTTCCACTACGAATGAAATGTATATAAATGAACTCAACAAAATATAGAACCACACGAAAGATAAGTGAAACATGGTATATTATTTCCCTTCTGATTCTCTACAAAATTTTCAAATTTTTTCTTGGTAATAAATTATTGTCTCTGATTCAACTTAATTTACTAAGAATGAGTTAGTCTTAAAGAGTAAGGAAGTTTAGTTCTACTCACTAAGAATAACGTACAGCCAACTGTTGTTTAGTTTAGCAAACAGTTCTTTGCTGATATTACTAGCTACATGCAGAATACTCCCTCCATAATCACCCCAGGCCCTTGCAACCTCTTTATCAATGACCTCGACAGAAGATGAATTCAATATGAAGATGTCAAATGAGAATTGCTTCGAGATCTTTTCCAGAAGTCTAACCTATACCAGATAAATTAAGTGTTCAAGAACCACAGCATAAATATACCAGAAAGAATGGTTTCCGCTATAAGTTAAACCACAATAGTCATTTCATGCTTACACTTAATGAACAGTCATGCAGTTGCATAATATAAAAAGTGAGTCTTTGATTGTCAAAATCTAGGACTGATGTCCAGAAAAGTCGGGCCAGCATTTCATAAAGAAAGAGAACAATTCAAGAAACTCCATGATGAAAAGCAGTGGGATTTTAAAGCAATTTGCTTCCTTAAATGTCAAAGAAAATTATTCCATTCTCACTTTAAAGCCTAGATCTCATATAGGTCTCTGATTATAACATATAAGACATCAAAGTCTCAAACTCAATTCACTCAAGCAGTTTCTCTGTACTATTTCTTACACAAAAGACACAACAAAGATAAATCTTAATCAGTGATGGGAAGTACCTATTACTTATCTATAACCCGCTTATATCATAAGTTTACTATATGCTGTCAAAGTAAGTGGGCAACCAAATACGATATCAGCAATACTGCCAATCTGAAGAAAGTTGCATGTGCGTATATTTTACCATTTATCATAATGTTTGAAGATATCTGGGCTAAAAACTTCTAGTATGTAACGAGACACGGTAGGAGTCGAAGACTACATGTTAATATTAGTGTAAAACAATTAATGTCGAAAACGTACTAGAGGTTAAACTCAGGGGACTTACCGGAAGTGCACTCAATTCATGCTTTAATACACTTGAAATATTTTTTTTGTTAAAACAAAACATCATGGAAGTGTAGTTCTATGACCTATCTTCTTCCCCTCCCCCTCCCCCTGTTCTCTCCAAACCTTCTCTTCTCCAATCAGCTTCACCAGTATCAAACCAAAGTTTTTGCAACAATTGGTGTTCATTTATCGCAAAAAAAAACCCTAATTATATAGCATTTCTGCTATCAGTGTTTGACTCTTAACACTCATAAAAAGGTTGATGTTGGTCATTCGTTGAACAAAAACTGGGTCACTTTGTGGCATTTAATAGACATTTCTGCAACTTTAGTGTCCCCAGTAATGAAATTTGACAAGTGATTACTTCCACCATTAGCATGACTCATCCGTTCATAAAGCATATTCATAGACTGAGGTTTTCAACATAGAATATGGTGATGCTAGTATTGAAAATGTCTTGCTAATCTGCTATTCCCAAAGCTAATTGGATATAACCCTTGGATTTGGCCTAGTAGTTACTAGTTACTTTTCACACTTTTCTACCAAGTGGTTGAGGATTCAAGCCTCATCCCGAAATCTAAAATTTGTCCTGTGTGCGTTTTAAATAAGTAAGAAAATAAATCAGTTCAGTTAATTGAACCGCGGGTAAGCCTGTCAAAGTCAACCTCAGAATTATTTTCTTGAAATTTATTAGGACATGCAATACGCATAATTACCTTGGTTACAAGGTCATAAAGAAAATGTCAGTAATTTCTAGACAACAACTTGATGTATTTAGCATACAACTCGTCTAGATAACAACTTGACCTTTTTAGCATATTTACAACTCACCACAGCATCACTCCATAATAATTGTATAACATGGTATAACAATTACCTTTGGAGCTGAAAGATCAAGTCCATATGATATTCCCTGCAAAAAGAAAAATAGTGCTGTATACATTAGCAACCCAATAAAGCTCTAATGCTAACATTCTGTACCAATTTAGGATTTCCGAAACAAACAGACAAACTAAAATACTGTCAGAAGCTCAAGATGAAGCAGGCACTTGGGTACAAGTCCACTGCGTTTGTCTATCTCCATCAGCTTAAGAATTCATTTGAAGATAATAACTACACCTAAATTAAAATATAGCGAGTGTAAGGCTCCATTAGTTTGCCGGAAAATATTTTCTCCAAAAACATTTGTCCGGAAAATGAATTCCGAACATTTTTCTGAAACCAAACAAATGATGGCAGATACCGGAAAACATTTTTATATTTTCCAGCAAACAAAAGGAGCCTAAATAATAAGAAGTTTTTCTTGCACTGCATTTGATTAAATGAACACTATTTAAACACTAATAAAAATTACTGATTAATCAATAACAAGTCGAAAAAGTATCCAACCAAAATCGCATTATCGACAAAACAACAACCTCGTTTCTTAACAGCACTACTAATTAATCAAGACAAAGAAATCAAATTCTGAAATGCATAGACAACTATACATACAAACATCGACATCAATTACTAATTTTCTTCGAGACATTTAAACAAACAAGTAGAGTGCATAAAATAAAAGGAAGGGGGATGATAATTACAGTGGGGATGTTGGAGTACCGAAGCTTTCGGAATACATAATCTGCTCCGGGTCTAAGTAATACGTCGTCGTTTTGGGTAGAAACGACGTCGTTGTCGGGCAGGAGAAGGGCTGAGCTGTCTAGAAGTACTCCCCTCACTCCAGTAAAGTCCATTTTTATGTAATTGTAGGGGCGGATGAGTTTGCTTAGAGTGAAATGTGAGAGTAGAAAAGCAATGTAATCAGGAAGTGTCTCGAAGTGCGTACTTGCAAAGCTTACCCGACCTGTATTATTTTGCTTTGTTTTATTCCACGTGGCGGAAGATGGTCACGTGTTACGTGGCTGAAAAAATGTGCTGTATTATTTTCCAAAGGCCAAATAAATGCCGGAAAGTTTAGAAATTGTTTTCCGAAAAATATTTTTCAGCAAAATAAACGGAGCTTAAGTGGCATAAACGGTTGATGCCACTTAAATAAAAAGTGATTTCATATTTTTTCCTTTTTCAGTTTTTTGTTATTGAAAATAAGTTAGTGTGGATGAAATGCTTGCGAATTATGATGAAAAACATGTTAGTTGAGTAAATATTTGGGAACTTAAGGTAGCTCATTGCAACAATTTTTTTGTCATGGTAAGCTACTGCATACCATCATTGTCAATATCTCTGCAACTCTTAGTAGCTATACCAGCACTGAAAATTCTCAAGCGCTGAAATCAATTATGATGGTGGGCTGGCCTAGAACCGATCTTGTGTGGGTCACTGTAAATGTGGATGGTTCAACGAGTCAGCTAGTATTGACGGTCTCATTTGTGATCACTTTGGCCAGTGGATTTGTCATTTGTGGGTTTACAGGTTGTATAGGCTCTGTTATGTAATCACCAGAAGACACTGATTTATTTAAACTCCATTTGATACCGAGGACTCTCAGAGACAGCTCTGTTAGACTGTTACAAAAAATGAACATAGTGCATTATCCTTCAAAAAAATGAACAAAGTGCATTATATTACACTCTACTTGGAGTCTTGGGATTATTTCTATGGTGGAGTTGTAACATTTTTTTTGATAAGCAAAAACTTTCATTAATTAATGAAACAAACGTTCAGACAACCAAAGAGAATAAAGGGCACCACTTAGAGCTAAACACCAAAAACGCAACTTAAAGCAATAAGAACCAAAACACTTGCTGACCAACATCACTGATGATCGCGGTTAACATCTGCAAACTGTGCCAATAACAGAATGATTTGGCTTAAGCTGAGCCCCTCCTCACCAGAACTTCCCAAAGCATCCAACCAGTTTGATAAAGATTCACCTCCATTACCTTTCTTGCCCAGAGCATTTTTATTTTCTTCCATCTTGAGTTTCGTGGCATCTTCCGACCATTCAGAAGTTGTGATTCCTTTAGCAACATACTTGTCGAGATCATAGAATGCAATATCCTTCTCGCAGCACCAGGCTCTCAGAATATGTCTATAAAAATGCATTTATTAATTTAAATATGTATTTATATATTTAAACAATTGAAAAAAAAAATTAAAAATTGTATATTTATTTAAATTATCGAATTGGTTTAGTTTTTTTTCAATTTGGTTGGAAACTAACCAGAACCGAACTATTTGAAAAGGTTCAATTTTTCGGTTTGGGATCAGTTCGGTTTTACATTGTTCATTTTTAATCGGTGTAACTTGAAATTTTAGCATGAAAGAGAAAATTATTGTAAATATATAATTTTAGTGCCTCCTAAACTACTCCAATCTCTCTGCTCATTTGTAAGAGCTCATTCTCACTTTTAACTAATATTTTATACCATTGTAAATGGTTCCCACTTATTATTATTCCTCTTATAAGTCAGACATCCATTCAGCAGCAGTAAATTGCACTTGTTGTAATATGTATCACATGTTAATTATTACCATAACTTATTTGTATGGGATTGCAGAAGTTGGGGAAGAATCCATAATTTAATTGAATCATGAGAAGCATGGAACATTCAAACATATCTTTAAGAATCATCAAGTCTCTATCTCTTTAACATTGTGTCTAGATGTAGTTAGTAAGCTGTGGTGACTGCTTGGCTGTGTTGTCTCTCGTGATGATGACCGATTTAATTTGAGTCCTCATCTCCTCAACAATGTCTTTGGAGTTGGTAAGTTGCGCAAGCTGTTAGGCTCAAGGCATGTCTGAATACCACCATTAACAAGCCTACACCTTGTGACTATGTCACTCTACATGACCTAGTGAAGTTTATCACTGGGATATAGTATAAGTCTCTATTGTACTTGTCTTGTTTTCATGTACTTAGCTTTATTCTGTATGCTCAAGTTTATAATGAGCTTAGTAAGTTTCTTGCACCTAGATTGTACATAGGCCATGAAATAATTATCCTGGAAGAAGTTCAATTTGTTCATGTAGTAGAATAAAAGTGAATAAGGCCTTGAAGAAATAAGTTGCAGAAATTTGTCTAAGTCCCTATATCGTGAAGTCAGAATAAGCTATGTCGTGAAGTCTCCAAAATTCATGTTGTGTAGTACTGAGATCGCATAGTCTGAAATGAACTATGTCGTGAAGTCCTCAAGGCACATGTCGTGAAGTGTTGAGATCGCAAAGTCTGAAATGTACTAGATCGTGAAGTCCTCAAAGGCTATATCGTGAAGTCAGAAATATGTCATATCGCATACTCCTAAAATACTTAGCAAAGTCCTCATATAGCAAAGTCAGAAATGCTCTATGTCGACAAGTCATAGGATAAGGAGTATACTGGAGTTCACGATGTCAACACTTAGACGGTTTACAACAAGACAAATCAAGGTACAGAATCAAAGTTCAAGGAGACAAATACTGAAGCATTTGTTACGGTTAGGTGGTCCAAAGACAGATGGCAAATCTACAGCAAAACTTGGAGAGAAAGAATAGAGACAAGCAGCCACAGATAAGGGAAAGGACGACAGAAAGCAAGTGGTCCTTCCTGACACAGTTAACCTCTTATGGAAAAACAAGTTGGAGTTACAGTTAGGGGTAGCTGTGTAAATAGGTGTGTGCACCAGTTTGTATAGGCAATATATATTGTGCACACCCTATAGTTAGCTGTAAGAGAGATACAAATAGAATTATTCAAGCACTCTTTTCTCTATAAGAAAACAAGAAAGCACTATTCTTGTTTAGAAGCAGAATTTCACTTGTGAAATTTTGGTAGCTGTAGTATTTGATTTACTTTATACAAAGTAAATTAAAGTGATTGTGTGTGTTCTGTTCTTTTTATTTCCGCATTTTCATACATACACAATCTAATACAGTTCTTAGTTTCAAGAATCGAAAAACATTCAAACTATCCATTCACCCCCCCTTCTGTCTAGTTTTCTAGTGATATTCATATCTAACAAGTGGTATCAGAACAGGCTGTTGAAATACAAACAAAAAAAGATCAAGAATGAGTTCACAGAAACTAAGCAGTATCAAGATTCCCCCCTTTGACAAGGAACACTACAATCTATGGAAGAAGAAGATGTTGTTGTTCATCAAAGCTTCAAACCCCATGTATTTAGACATCCTAAAACATGGTCCCTTCATTCCAATGATTGAGATTGCTGAAACAATTGTTGGTACTGAGAAAATACCAAAGCATTATGAGCCTAAAGATCCTTCCAAATACACTGATCCTACAAAAGAGAAAGTTGCTCTAGATGGAAATCTCCAACTCATTATTTGTGAATCTATGGATCTTAACATGTATGGCACTGTTGCTCATTGTAGTAGTGCAAAGAAGATGTGGGATCTCATAGAAGTGCTATGTGAAGGAACTCCTGAAGTAAGGAAAAACAAGAAGCAGATTCTTGTTTCTCAGTATGAAGCCTTCATGGCTCAGCCAAAAGAGGGCATCACATAAGTATTTGAAAGGTTCAACAGGTTGATAAATGATCTTAAGCTCTATGACAAACACTATGAAACTGAAGAGCTTAACATGAAGTTCTTATTGACTCTTCCAAGTAATTTGGAGCCAAAGATCTCTTCTCTCATGGAAAGAGATCTAACCAAGATTGGTTTTGATGTGTTATATGGTGTGCTGAAAACATATGAACTGGAGTTGTTTCAGAAAAGATCCATTCAGGCAAAGCAAGGTATAATGGCTAACACATCATGTGCTCTTATTGTTGACAATTTAGGTCAAAGAATGGAAGCAATGAAAGTCAACCAAGCCAAGGTTGAAGAGCTGGATGTTGAGGACACAATTGATGAATCTCAAGTCATCTATGACTTGCTTGAGGAAGATGACTTCTACAACATAGATGAACTGGATAAAATGGAGAACAAATCTTTTGCTTACATGGCTAGGAGGTATCCTAACATAAGATTCAAAAGGAAGCAGCCATTTAAGTCCAATTTTAATGCTAGTGGTGCTGGTGGATCAAGTGGTTCAAACAACTTCAACAAAGGGAAAGGAACTGTTGGTGCTGCAAAGGGTGGATACAAAACTAGAAGTGTGGATAGGTCAAAGATAAGGTGCTACAACTGTAATGAACTTGGGCACTTTGCTACAGAGTGCAAGAAGCCCAAACAAGTCAAGAAGGACAAAGCATACTTAGAACTTGAATCAAAGTATGAAGCTCTACTTAAGAAACAACAGGGCAAGGCTTTTATTGCAGAGGAAAAATGTTGGGATGATTTAGATGAATAAGAAGAACATGAGTATGTAAACTATGCCTTGATGGCTTATTCTGATGATGGTGATTCTTCAAATCAGGTACCTATTCTTACTTCTCTTGAAATGTCTCTCTCTCAATACAAGCAAACTGTTGAAGATATGAGTACATAGATGTTTAATATTTATACTAGTATGTTAGTTGCTAATGAAGAAATTGATAGGCTAACTGCTAAGAATATTGAACTTACAGAAAAGAATGAGGAACTTGAGTTAATGGTTGTGAACCTTGATGGCTTGAAACAGGAGGTTGAGTATCTTAAGAATAAAGTAGTTTGTGCTGAACAAATAGAAAAAGCCCTTAGGGAACAAATTGCTGAAAATGAATTAAAGATAAGAAGCTATAGAAACTTTGTTGAGATTGTTCAAGCCTATCATAAGGAACACACTGAAGACATTAAGGTTGGAATTGGTTTTGATTATGAGAATGACAAGGGAAGGAAGAAGGCTAAGGGCAAGGGAAAAGAATCTTTTGTAAACAAAAATGCCCCAACTATCTTGTCTGGTGTCAAAGAGCCCATCTTCAAAAAAAGTGTTGTTGAGTTTGATGAAGAATCAATGGTCATCAAACAACAGTTATTTGAAGAAGATGAGGCTGCTAAAGACACTTCTTCCTCTCCTAATTCTGACAATCAGAAAGAAATCAAAAATAATCTTACCAAGAGTCCTAAGGTCGTTAAGGAAGTTGTTAAGAAAAAGAAACAAAACAGGAATGGAAAAGTAGGTGTTAACAAGAGTAACAGTTATACTTTTGTGCCAAATGCTCCTAGGAAACAATGTCAAAAATGCTTATCTGTTAATCATTTGACTCATAAGTGTAACAAATCTGTTAACAATGAAGTGGATAATCTAAGTAACCATTCTGTTGGCATGAATGATATCCATGATTCTTTCTGTGGTAAATCTAACTGCATGACATGCTATGTGACTGTGATTGCTAATTGCTTATCTTTGAAGCAAAAACTTGACTCTGCACAATCATGTGAATCACACACACATATGCACACTCACAGGACAGGATCCCCAATCAAAGTTGAAAGGGTAAAGACTTCATGTGAGCCTAAGAGTGTCAACTCTAAAGCTTCCAAAACAGTGAAGTCTCCTACTGTGAAGAATGCTGATTATGATAGAAGAATCAATTACAAAAATGTGTCTAAATCAACTGGACCCTACCAAGTGTGGGTACCAAAAACAACTTAGTCATTTTGTGAATGCAGGGTGAAAGGCATATGTATAGACCTATTTGTAATCACAGAGGATTCTACTCAACATAAAATAAGATGTAATAAGTAAATAATAAAAGTCATATGTCACAGGAATCTCAGAAGATAATATATGTCAAAAGAATGAAGGTTAAAGTCATTTACAGACTTGAAGTAATTCTACATTGAAAGAAGTTCAATTTATTGATCAAGCCTCAGTGAAGTATTCAATCTCAATGGATTTATTAAAGTGATAGAGATTTCAAGATGTGACAGCAAATGTGCAGGTTACAGAGTTTAAGGAAAAGGGAAAAGAAAGTGGATCACTGCTTAAAGTCAAACTGATGAAGAACAGACATTGTCGTTAGTCACTCATGAACCAGACAGTACATTGAGTGTCAACGTTCTACAAGTGTTATTTCTTCATCTAAGTTTTAGTGGTTCAAGAATTAATTGTGAAGACAAGGAATTATACTTATTCTCTTCTAAATAATTATTACTACTAAGTAAATTATTTATTAAATTAATTCTGTTAAGAATTAATTTAATATATAAATTACTTAAATAATTATTTGAATTAGAATAAGAAATGAACTAGGAAGACTTAGAAAATAAACTAAGAAGACTAATTGGATTGTTTTCCCGAAAGTCTTCCTAGGCATTTTCTAAGTATTTTTAGTTTAAAAGAAAGTCTTCCCGAATGTCTTCCCAAGCCATTGGATTGTTTTCCCGAAAGTCTTCCCAAGCCATTTCATTGTCTTCCCGATTGTCTTCCTTATACAAATCAAAAGAGTTGATTGGTGCGTGAAGATTAAAGTAATGCAGTACATGTATTGATATATATATATATGATCAAAAGGCAATTCAAGACTAAACATTCAATATCAAAGACAGAAAGAACAAAAACATTACATTCAAAGCTTCTGCCTTTACTTCTCAACTGTCCGGGCTCAAATTAATCAGTGGATTTAATTCTTGAATTGTTCTTAACATTTAATCCATACGAATTAGTTCTCTTGTACTGCTTTGACAATCTAGCGGATCATAATCCCTAGAAATTATATCGAACTAATTTTTTAGTATTCGATCCTTTTTATTACAAAAATAGATAAATTCATGTCGAATTTATTCTAGGTTTGTTTTATCAAGAACTCTGTAATCCGTACTCAGACTGTAATACCTTTCAAGTTTAATATAACTTATATTTAACTTGAATATTGTTTCAGTTTATTCCACATTAATTTGTTCTTAAATTGTTATATATTCAAACGAACAAATTCGATTAAACGGTATAGTTTGTATTCAACCCCCCTTCTACAAACTTATCAGGACCTATGTAACACCCCCAGATCCGGGGTCAGGAATCTGGGTTGTCACGCTCCATCAATTATACAATACCTGCTTTACTTACAACATTCTAATAATATAACTCCAAAAGACCCCAATCACTTACGCGCACACACACACAAGTTATAGCCTTAGAAATGAGCAACAATAAGTAACATTTGTTATTACAAATCAAATGTACTATCCAGGATCTCATCTATCATTTACAACCTCTACCTGAAGTTAAAATAATAGACCTCACAATTCTATACAAGGTTTAATAATACAACCTACTCGAAAACAATTCTCACTAATACAGTTTGCAACTATTCTGCTCACACCGGCAGTATCCATCCCGCTGAACTAACTCAAGGGTGGTCTCTCCATTCCCTTGCTCTCGCAACACGAGGTGAATCGGCAACGTTTTCTTCATGCTGAAAGGTTTAATAAAGCAAGAATGAGCTAATAGCGCTCAGCAAGAAATCTATCCCAGTTTAAATCTTTAAACCTTTAAGGAAGATAATCCATATGGGACCCATATTTAAAAACTACTAGGGTTCGACCCCCAAAATAGTATACCGTTCAAAATACCGTATGACTTATAATCATACTCAATTACTTTTCGTAAATCATTTAGAAATCCTTGGTATCGATATAATGAACCAAGATTCAAAACATATCTTTATAACCACATGCTACGCATTAAACGGATAAAATACTAGTATAACATAAAAGATGAAGTTACGAGGAAAATTAATATAATGATTCCGTGACCCAAAATCCACTTATGCATATATAATCTGAGTAAGCTTTCATCAGAGTCATAACTCATAAAGTAAAAGATGAAGTTGCAAGGATTTATTGTAACTTCATTTTTGAACACTTTTCAACCCCCTGCCAACATGATCGGTTCGTCTCCCCAATACATGTTGCAGGAATATCCAAAATTGGATGATGAACTAATACTGGAGTAATCACCGCGCCAGTTGTCCCAACCTCACTATGATCAGTAGCAGGTCGTACAACTAAAAATGTTTTCTACATGTAGATGGAAGAACACGACAGCCTAACATTGTCTCCGCCTTTCTGGATCTCCCGGCCCATTTGGGGCAATAAAAATGGATGGGTCGGCGCAACTCGACCCCTTATACCGCTCCTAGTTCAGATGAAATCCATGACTCTGAAACGTAAAGATCGTCCTCCTTTCCCCAAGTGTAATACTTGTTGATACGACTCCACTAAGTAGTTATATCTAGGTTGGAAAGGAAGATTCTCCAATATTTCCCAAGCTATTGCTTGTTAATGGATATCGACTTGTTCCATCAATTTACTCCTCGATCGTTGAGGTGGTAACACAATATTTGACTTGCATCAATTAAATTGCTCCGAGAAAATATCTGTCCCCTGACAGTTTTGAGTTGAGAGTTTAAAATGAGTAGCAGTCACTTAAATCAGGTTTCCCATATTTTTGATAGTTGAGCGAGTATTTAAATCCTCTTAAAAGATAGATTTAAATGGAAAAACAGTGTTTGGGAATCTCCCCTTGATTTAAAATAATTAATAGTACAACTTAGAATATCCTTCGTAATTATTGAAGGTCGAGGATAAACTTTAAATAATACAACTCATTTTAAAACGTGTTAAAAGTATTTAATAAATAATCAAATAATATTTATTAAATAGATAAACCTTAAACGAATATTCAAAAATAATATTTATTAAATAAATAATGACTGAATGAATATTCAAAATAATATTCATTAAATAAATAAACCTTAAATGAATATTCAAAAAAATAATATTCATTAAATAAATAATCATCGAATAACAGTTACCCGATATCTTTATCGGAAAAATAATCTTTTAAAATATAAAAAGAAAATATCTACTTCCGGTCTAAAGAATAAAATCATACGCCCTTTTTCTAGGGCATTCATAAAACATGGCTTCTTAACTAATATCCCATATCTAGCTTAGAAGCCCATAATCAAATCATAACCTCGAGTATCACTATATATAGCAGTTCGAAGACAAACATGCAATTTATGTATCACAATGTACTTGGGAATAAAACATGTATACTTCTCATTTGCATATCATATATGAAAGCAGTTTATTATCACAACAACAGTAGCATAGGTTTCGAAAATTTGCATGCATCTATCATATGCATATATTTCATCTCAACAATTTTAATGCCATCACATCTATATACGACGTGAGGTTTGAAAGCATGCATAATACCATATGCATATAGTTCATCTCAACAATTTTATACCATCACATCTATATACTATGTGAGGTTTGAAAGCATGCATAATACATATCACATGCATCATCAGAATATTATAACTTAAAATAAAGCATGGAATGAGAAAACTTGCCTCGGATCCTTGGTTGTTAGGGGTTCAAGAACTTGCCGGGAAATCTATAAACAAAGAAATACTCGATCAGTCCCTAGCGTAATCATTTGCTCATAACACTCATTTAAAGTCCACTATATGTTAAACACATCATGTAGTCACGTTATTCCTCAACAAGGTTCGTGTTTTAATCGACTCGAAATAATCCTTTATCTTAGTCACAATGGTTGGTCAAAGTAGTACCCTAGAGTTGACTTTTCATAGAGTTACTATTCGCACGCCTTTCACTAAAACGCTCATATCTCCTAAACCGTAAATCAAAACGATACGATTCTTTTGCTAAAACAAATTAGACAACCATATCCTTGTACCCATAGGCAGTGATGATACTAAAAATGACTTTATGGTCTCAGAAATTAACTGTTTTTAAGGGTTAACGAAATTTTGCCATTACGACGGCTATAATTCGGACATTTCCATTTTGTCACAACATAACCAAGCCACACCGGGCATACCAGACATCCACAACCTCAACAAACAACCTTTTTACTTCTCTAAGGTCAGTGGTGTGGCTACAATCCAACACCCACCATTTTTCATATTTTACAAAGTTAAATAACAACTAAAATACTCAAACATGATCTCTTAAGCTTATAACATCAAAACAATCATCAAAACTCATATGAACTCAAAGGGTGGGTTATGGTTTTACCTCCTTGGATGCTCTAACAACACTATCAAGTGTTTATAAACCTTTGACAAGCTTTAGACGGTCCTTAAAGTGCTAAATCCTTAAGATCAAAACAAGAAACCACTTGAAGTTACTATTCATCCTCATCTTGTAAAATCCATAACAAATCGAAAAATAAGAGTTTGGTGCTAAACTTTTTACCAGACCTTGTGCTCTTCATAAGATTTCTTTTGAGTTATAGATCATCAAATTTTAAGCTTCCTATCTAGGGTTTTGAGCCCCATCTTTCCGCTGGACAGAAACTGGACAGATTGGGTTCTCCAACTTGGGGAAGAGATTTAGCAAGGCTACACTCCTTTTTTGACCATGAAATTTTGAAAGAATGTTACCCATGGAGTGGAGAAGCTATGGTTAAAATTTGGTGATTTAAGGATGGATAGAAGTGGAGATATGAATTTTTCTTTGAGCTTGGTTTCTGCTGGGCAGAATTGTTTGTTTGTTTTGTTTTGTTGTTATGAAATGAATTAATACATGTATATATATATATATATTAATCTTTGGATGCATCTTCTACTTTTGTGTTGTCAACACTTCATTGGTCCAAGTGTTGGCCTTACATAACACTTCCCACTTTTTGGTTAAATGCAAAAGGGTCATCCTTGTTATAGTTGACTTTCAAGCATGATACTTTGGTTTCTCTGCTTCCACCAATTTGATTCTCTTTGTGTCTTTGGTTAAAATACTAATGTTACACTTCTACGCAATATTTTATTATCTCATTGCGGCACAATCCTTTAGATCAAAATAAATTCTAATATTCCTCGTTTATTCTCTTTATCTCAGAATTTGCTCTCCCGGTTTCTAAAGCGTTCTTGAACTCGTTTGCATTCTCTTTGCTCTGGGATTATATTCTCAATCCTCTTTCCCCCTCATAATATATATATATCCTTCCTTGGACTCTTATATAATACTCCTCATGTGGTTAGGGTTTAATCCGTAATTCGTTACGCTTTTGTTTCGCGATAGGTTCAAGTGATTCTAAAAACATTTCTCACCTTGGTTTAAGATATGATCATGGTTTTCTCATTCTACATACTTTCTCAAAACGATCAAATCAATAAATCTTTGATTGTCCGATGAATAGTGATCAAAATTTAAAGTTGGAATCTCCTGATTCTGATGGCGTTTACATTCTTTTATTCTTCCTACACATCAATAATATAACCTCGAAACGTTCATTCTATATCATCCACATAGTGTGGTCTGAAAAATTTTCCATCAGCAAATTTACTATTCATCAGGGGCAATTTTACTATTCATCAAAAAAAAATAACTAAGTCCAAAATTTGGGGTTATTACAGTCTCCCCTCCTTAAAAGGATTCCGTCCCGGAATCTAAGAAAATAGCTGAGGTTACTCTTTCAATATAGAAATCTCCAGTTTCCAGGTTGACTCTTCAACCCTCTGGTCTCATTACAACTCTTACTCATTCCGGTCTGTGCTATCTACCGGACGCTTTATATAAGCCAATTCTGGCTATGTTCTTATACACCCATTTTCTATCAACATCCGACTACTCTCGCAATCGGCGGTACAACGCTTACCGTAACTTTGGTTATCTGAAATGTTTCTTCCGGTCGGTCCGTCGGTTTGCGGATCCTACGTAGTGCTCGCACTCAATCTCGTTGCCAAACATGTTTGGAAAACTCCTCCCGAATCGGGAGTTCAATCATTGGTTCTTATCTGACACGATGGTGACTGGAACTCCACGTCACCCAACTATCTCTTTCGTAACTCTTCGGTTAACGATCTTTTGCTAAAAACAAAATATGAGTAGACCCATTTGATTCATCAATTATAGCTCAATTGACGTCATAGTCCAACTCGATTCTTGTTGATCCTATCACATAATCCATTATAGTAAAATTACATTCCTAATCCGGAATCTCTACTAACTGTGATAGTCAACTAGGTCTTTGTTCTGCCTTCATTTTCTGACATATCCAATATTCGTTTACCAATCGATAAATCATTTTATTTATCCGGCCACTTATAACATTTCCTTAACTTTCTTTAATTTACTCTCGGTGTAGCTGTCTTTCTATGACATATCTTTATTCCTTAATTTATTCAGGCTCAATCAGGACTTTTAAATAATCCTTGTTGTACTCTTAACTTCAAACTTCATCCTTTCAGTTCCTCTTATTAGTCCTTCTGAAAATTAGCATCCTTTATCTCTTGAACATTAGGAACCCAAGCTCAGTAAAAATACCTCATGATTCCTTTATCATCTTCTCAGTCTTTAATTCTTTCTTCAACATTAACCTTATACCTTCACTCGTCATTTGTTCTTGACATAACTTGATTTCCTGCAGCAATTTTGGTTGCATTGCAATCTCAACTAGTCTCTCAATACCATTTCCGGTTATCTTAACCTCAATTTCCATTTTCTCAAATCCTTAGATTAACTTTATCCGACGATGTTATCATCTTAAGTCTCTCTTTCCTACTAAGGGCATTGGCCACCACACTGGCCTTCCCTGGGTGGTAAAGAATCCCACCATCATAATCCTTGATTAGCTTTAGCTATCTTTTCTATTATCATGGTAAGTTCTTTCTGGGAAAGTGTATCTAATGCTCTTATGATTTGTATAAATCTCGCACTTCTTTCCATACAATTAGTGCCTCCAAATCTTTAAAGCGAAAACTATCGCTGCCAATTCTAAGTCATGCGTAGGGTATCTAAATTCATATTCCTTTAATTGTCTGGATGCATACGCAATTACCTTTCCGTGCTGCATAAGCACAAACCCTAATCCTCAATGTGATGCGTCACTATAGATCACAAAATCTCCCTTCCTGTCTGGCAGTACCAGCACAAGACGGTGACTAGTCTCTTCTTTAATTCTTGGAAACTTTTCTCACATTTCTCGGTCCATTCAACTCTTCAGTCTTTCGAGTAAATCGGGTCAGTGGGGCTGCCATTTTAGCAAAATCTTGTACACATCTTCGGTAATATCCGGCTAAATCCACAAAATTACTCACCTCGGTTGGTGTGGTTGGTCTTTCCTAGTTGGAAACGTCTCCTATCTTTGCAGGGTCAACCAGTACTCCTTTACTGTTGACCACATGTCCTAAAATTGTACTTCCTTTAGCCAAAACTCGCACTTTGAGAACTTGGCATATAACTTTTCTCTCCTCAGTGCTTCTAACACGATCCTCAAATGTTCTGCATGTTCTTCCTCGGTCTTTGAGGTAAACCTAAATATTGTCGATGTCACTATGACATACTTATCCAAATACTTCTTGAAAAGTCTATTTAGCACGTCCATGAAAGCTGCAAGGGCATTCGTCAGCCCAAACAACATTACTAAAAACTCGTAGTGTCCATACTTGGTGCGAAACGCAGTCTTGGGTACGTTCTCAGGCTTAATATTCAATTGATGGTATCCAGTTCTCAATCAATATTCGAGAATTTAACTGCATCATGCAGCCGATCGATCAAATCACCGATCCTTGGCAGGGGTATTCATTCTTAACAATTAGCCTATTTAGCTCTCGATACTCTATGAACAGCCTCATGCTGTCGTCCTTTTTCTTCACCAATAACACGGGTGCATCCCACGGTGACGCACTTGGTCTTATCATTCCTTCCCCTAACAATTTCTACAATTGAGCGACTAATTTCTTCATCTCGACTGGAGCTAGTCGGTACGGGGCCTTCGAAACTGGCGCCGTTCTTGGAGCTAATTCTATACCAGACTTTATTTCTCTATCGGGTGGTAACCCCGGAAGATCTTCTGGAAATACATCCTCGAATTCGTTAACCACTGGGATATTTTGTACACTAGGTACTTCCCGTTTAGTATCCATCACAGTCGCTAAACAAGTTTCATCTTCTTGGAGGTCAAACGTTTCCTCGTCCGACAATCTGAATTCTTACTTCCTTTCTTTCTCAATCTATTCGCGTTTCATACTCTATTTTCTTTATACCCATTTCTTTTTCGTCCACTTTGCTTCCATTTCTATCACAGTCGTTTCATAAACCAAGGTAACATAATCAGTCGTTTCGTTCACTTCGTTATTCTGAATTCGCATCATGCGAAACAAACCTTGGCAATTTCCGTAAACTTCGATTCATAGTTGTCGTACTCATTTATCTTGGCTCTCAGCTTCAACACTCTCCTTTTTCCAAATACTAAGGAAAATACTTGCATGGTACCAAGAATACTTCAAGCAACAGAATGCTTTATATATATATATATATATATATATATATATATATATATATATATATATAAACTTGTTAGGTCCTGATATGTTTGTAGAAGGGGGGTTGAATACAAACAGTACCGTTTAATCGAATTTGTATTGTTGAATTTAACAATTACAATACCAAATTTAATGCGGAATAAAATGAAACAAGATTCAAGTTAAATAAAACTCTATTGAACTTGAAGGGTGTTACAAATCAGTGTACAGATTACAAGGTTCTTGTTAAAACAAATCTAGAATAAATTCGACATGAATTTATCTATATTTGTAATAAAAGGATCGAATACTAAAAAGTAGTTCGATAGTAATTCTAGGGATTATGATACGCTAGATTGTCAAAGCAGTACAAGTAATTGAATTCTAGTTGATTGAATGTAACTTTGCTGGCTAGAATTTATTACAAGAATTAAATGGAGCTTTGCAGTTGGTTCGCTTGAAATGGCAGAAGAGAGTAAATGAGAAGCTGTTCTTTCTGTCTTTTAAATGTGTTGAAGTGTTCTGCCTTGTTTGATCATACTTTGGTATATAACACAAGTCAACAGGACATTTTTTTCACGCGCCAAACCATTTTATTTAGATTTATACTTGGTAGTACTATCCAATATACTTGGTAGTACTATCGGTAGTACTATCCAATTATACTGGTAGTACTATCGGTAGTACTATCAAAGGATAGTACTGCTAGTACAAAATAATCAGAAATAAACCTATTTTAATAAGTTCTACTTTTAACTGATTTAATAAATGAATTAATTTATTTAGAATTAATTCACCGATTAAATAAATTAAATAACTGACTCAAATAATTTCATAAATAAATTAATTCTGGAGAATTAATTTATATATTAAATTACTTAAGATCTAGATTGATTAATTTAATATATGAATTAATTCTGAAAGAATTAATTCATAGATTAAATTAATTATCTTATAGAATAATATTAAAAGAGAATTACACTAATTCTTAGAACCACTAAAATTGATGACGAACTTCCACTGGCTGACGTTGACACTCCATGTACTGTCTGGTTCATGAGTGACTAACTTTAGTGAATGTTCTTCATCTTTAACTTTAAGCTGTGATTCTTTAATCCTTCTATTTAAACAAAGGACTGTAACCTGTACTTTTCTCCGTCACACTTCTGAAATCTCTGTCACTTTTAAATAGTTCCACTTCCTTGAATACTTCACTGAGGCTTGAACAATAAATTGAACTTCATTCAATGTAGAATAACTTCAAGTCTGTAGATGACTTTAATCTTCATTCTCTTGACAGATATAATCTTCTGAGATTCCTGTGACATCTATATTTATTATTTACTTATTACATCTTGGTTTATGTTGAGTAGAATCCTCTGTGTTTACAAATAGGCCTAGACATATGCCTTTCAAAACTTTGTAAAAATTCTCGCTAAGGGGGCGACCTGGTTAGGTCTCAATCAAATTATCGTTTGAAAATCTTCCCACCATACTTCACTGCATACAAATGCATCGTGAATTCGCTTATATAAATTTGACCGAAAGTTGAACTTAGTGATACAATAACTAGTTCATTTCAATAAACATTAACAACTAGCTGAACAAAATTTGCTAGTTCGATTAGTTTGGGACGCAACATCTAGCTAGGATAATTAGCTAGATTTTCATCATATCATTAAAATTTCAACTAGTTAGAACAATTAACTAGTCACTCATTATGGCACATGCAATTAGCCATTTTCAATCTACTAGTACAAAATCTCGACATCGTAGTCGAAGAAAGAAGAAAACAAAATTTTGACTACTCGGATAATGAATTGAAAAGAAGAATAATAAGTTTGGGACGAACAAGGTAATTATAATCCTTCAATAGAATATAAGGTCTGAATAGAAAGTTCTCGGTATCGGAACAATCGATAACCTCCCACCAAACATTTCTCATCAGTGAAACGGTCCACCCAAAGGTGTCCCCGTACATAAGCTTTGTCAAATTCTTCGATAGAATTGAATTCGGAATATCAATATCAAATTGATATCCCTTCTACGATTTCAACGTCTGATGTGCAAATCTCTTCTTAACAGAAGAAAAGAATTCATGAGTAGTCTCTGAAATATATATATCATCTATGTTTAAACAAATAGCTAGATATTTATGAACTCGACTGAGGAGTCCAAATATGAAGAAATAAATGAATATTTAACAATTGTTGGTTGCATCCCAAGTTGAAGTAGGAAACTAGAAGGGTTACCTGACATGAATTATTCAAGGTAACACGGGCATGAACAGTTTTAGATTGAGGAGTGTACCAACAAGTAGATACCAAGAAGTCAATGGTCATCATAATTTCTAACATCACCCGTATGAGGATGATCTTATCTTAATGTTTTTGATAATCCGTGTACAATTCTAAACGTCCTTCTCATCATTATGATGATCTTCAACAGTCCTATCGGTCCTCCGATAAGTCCCCAACTAAACTCTTTAATCTTAACATCCTCGATGGCACTACTTCCGGTAGTCCACTTAACGAACTCTATATGAGTCCTCTCGTCATTCTCTTACTTTGATATAACTCTTAACACTCTCATATCCAAGTTTATAACTTAACGCTCTGATACCATTTCTGTAACACCCCCAGATCCGGGGTCAGGAATCTGGGTTGTCACGCTCCATCAATTATACAATACCTGCTTTACTTACAACATTCTAATAATATAACTCCAAAAGATCCCAATCACTTATGCACACACACACACACAAGTTATAGCCTTGGAAATGAGCAACAATAAGTAACATTTGTTATTACAAATCAAATGTACTATCCAGGATCTCATCTATCATTTACAACCTCTACCTGAAGTTAAAATAATAGACCTCACAATTCTATACAAGGTTTAATAATACAACCTACTCGAAAACAATTCTCACTAATACAGTTTGCAACTATTCTGCTCACACCGGCAGTATCCATCCTGCTTAACTAACTCAAGGGTGGTCTCTCCATTCCCTTGCTCTCGCAACACGAGGTGAATCGACAACATTTTCTTCATGCCGAAAGGTTTAATAAAGCAAGAATGAGCTAATAGCGCTCAGCAAGAAATCTATCCCAGTCTCCAAAGTTGTACCTCTGTAGATTTTGACTTCATAAGGAAAATGTACAACTTGAGGGCTGGCCTTCATAGCAGAATCTCTCAGCCGGTCATAAAGAAGCTCGTTCAAGCAAGAAGATCTCTTTACTTTACTCATCAGAATCCACAATTCAGAGAGAGATCTTCTTTGTAGGAGGTCAAGAGAAATGGTGAATGACCCTTCAAGAGCACTTGAGACATAGATGAACAGTTCTTGCCTCACTTGATCAAATGCAGATGTAATCCTTAGAATATCTTCCTTCAATGCCTTCATGTACAATGAATTGTCTGGATTAACATTTCTGATCTTCTCAAGCAACTTCAGAAAAGTAGCATCATTGTTTGTGCCTCTCTGAGGGATATCAAACATCTCCCTTGCCTTATCCCATTTGATTCCTTGCTTCATCCTAACATCCAATCTCCTTTCTTTGACATGAATACTATGAAGACGTTGTTTGTCTTCATGTTCAGCATTTTGAATTTTCAGCTTCTGAGAAATGATGTTAGAGACCTTGGCATTCTCATCCTCCTTTCTTCTTAACTCTGCCTGCTGCTTCTTCAACTCCTTTTGAAACAATGGGTCAGGTGTGTATAGATCAGCTTCATCTTCCCAATCATCAAAGTTTGCTGCCTCTTCAACCTCCTCCTCACCAAAAGCTTCTTCAGGTATGGGCTTCTCCAGATTACCAGATGCATCAAATTGGAAGTCATCCTGTTCACTGTGGTAGTAGTAGGCATCATCAAAGACAGTATCCTCCAGTGATTGTTTACCTTTCCCCTTATCTTTTCCAGAAGCTCCTCCCGCTTCTCTTTCTTCTCCCCCTTAGTTGAGGAATCCTCTACAGTTTGAGCTTGAGAAGCTCTAGGATTCACCTCAGATGTTCCCCTTATTTCTCCTTCTTCTCTCCTCTCTCCTTCATCTCCTCCTTGATTAGCATCATCATCTCCCTCAAAGAATGTTTTCTGTTGTGCTGTGAGTTGATGTGTATTCTTTATCATGTAGTACAGATGCTTCATCCCTTCGTTCAGATGCTCCATTCCACCTTCAATCTTAGAGAATCTTTGAACATTAAGCCATTGATTTTCATCAATAGTTTGCTGAATAAAATCCACTTGAGTAGTAATGGCAGCAAACTGATCAACATTTGACGTTGTAAGATCAGAAACATCCGAAGCCAGAAGTACTTGAGATTGCTGAACAGCATTGATCTTTGGTAGGAGAGTAGTCTTCAAGCTTTCAATATCATCTTTAATCAAACCCAGCTGATTTGTTACAGAGGTGGAAGAAGAAGACCGTTCAACCACTTGTGCTTTAAGAATTTCCTTCTCAGCCTGGGTTTCTTGCAGTTGTTTCCGTAGAGCAGCTATCTGAGCTAACAAATAAGCAGTGTTTGTGTCAGTGTGTGCACTCACTTCAATTTCTCTCAGTGGTGTTTCACTCAACTCACGTGCTTGTGTATCACTCTCTGTTTGATTTTGATCTCTAATCACTAGCTGTCTTTCCAAGTTATCAAATTGAGTACCTGCAATAGAAATCACCCTAGCCCCTTCAAGAGAGGTCAGTGGTGGTGCAATGGGAGTTCGCAAATCCCGATCCCTGATTGAGTCTGTCAAAATATTTGACATTGTATACTGAATTGCTTCAGGGATAGACTCATCAGGTTGCCTTTCACTTTCTCCAGTAAAAACTGCGAGTGTAAAATCCCTTAGGGGAGCCAGAGATGTTCCCTCTGGGAGGGGAGAAAATGATTCTATTAAAGGTGGAAAAGAATCAGATTTTCCCTCTGATGCCTGTGAAGGCACTTCTACCGTGACAATGGTAGGCACTGTTTCAGATCCTAAGTGCTCTCCTAACAATGTGTCCTGAGTTTCTTCTATTTGGATGTCTTCTCCCATTGTGAGTAATGGGAGAGTGCTTGACTCATTACAGGTTGCCAGGGCCCGATGGCGAATTTCAATAGATTCATCCTGTTGAGAGGATGTCTCCAGAGACTGTTCAATGGCCATATCAAAGTCCAAATCCTGTTGGGAGGATATGGATGGGCTTACAGATGTCTCTCTATAGGTTTTTCTTTTCTTTAATGGTGGAGACAGAGCTGTGGGTGCACTCAGTGTTTGTTCACTACTAGACCTTTGTCTTATCAAAGAAGCAGTTTCAGGTTGAGAGGTTAAAGGATTAGACACAGTGTTTGGCTCTCTGACCTGGGTTAGAGATTGTGGTTCTACAACCTCTTGGTATGTCCTATCAACCACTTGGGTTTCATCAAAGGTGCCAGATGATCCAGAGATAGGATGTATTACCTGTATTGGCAGTTCCTCTGAAGTTCCAGCTGCAATGACTAGTTGTTGATCAGGAACAAAAGGTTCAAAAGTAGGAAGGTTAATGAATTGTGCCATGAATGGGCTGACTACCACTGGTGTGATATTCAATTTAAGAGAAGTGTGGAGTCTTTGATAGAACTTACGATCAGTAGTAGGAGAAGGAACAAATAAAGCATTTAAGAACAACTCCTTGTGAGCATCAGAAAACACATGATTGATTAAGATAGTGAGAAATCTAGGATAGAAACAACTGACTTTTCTACCACTATCATGATCAATCCTGGCATTAGATACTCTCCTAACTATAAGACTCCAGATAAGATGACCAATGTTAAGTCTAACATTAAACACAATAGCATAAGCAATGTACTGCAACAAAGATGGAATATTTTGAAAATTACTTTTAGTACAATTGCTGAAAACCTTTGCTAAAGTATCAAATAAGACATCTCATTCACAGACCAAATTAGCCTTACTGAGTTTGGGCAACTCCAAAGGACCTTGATAATGAATTCTGTTGAAAAACTGAATTAATTCAATATCAGAAGGAGTCCTATCAAAGTTGTCCCTAGGAAGTTGAAAAACTTCACAAAACAAACCCTCAGTAATAGTGTACTGTGTGTGCTCAATTGTGAAAGATATAGAATTCAAATCATCAGAAATTACAGCACTAGAACACAACAACCTCAGTGGTTCAATCTTTAAATCAGCAGATAAACATATAGCACGACTAACACAACACTGCGAATTTAAAAACTGAATCCAAGGTCGAAAACGATCAACCGGGCATTTCAAAGGATCAAAATACCCAATGTAATTGTTTTTAACAACCTCAAAATTCTGAGCCATAATAAACTAAGCAAAGATTAACACAGAAAATCAAAAACTCAAATAATTATGAATAATTCGAATTTAAGGATTTTAAAATTAATTAAAAATTAATTAAAAATCCAAATTTTCAAAGTTCTCCAAAAATTATCAAATTTTAGTATGTTAATCCTTGACACAAACCACACACTGTACTATTTTTAGAACTCAAAAACACCTATTAAAACCCTAAAAACGAATGAAAAACCCTTGAAATTCAAAAAACTCAAGAAATTAAAACTCAATGAAACTTTGATTTTAAGATCTTGAATTAAAGGTCTTGAATAGATCTGCTCAGTGATGGTTTTAGATTCTAAAACAAGCAAGAAACGGATTCAGAAATCGAAAAAGAAATGGACAGAACTTCGTTTCTTTGAGAATAAAAGAGAGAGAGAATTCTAAAATCAGTGAAGTTAAAACTTGAACTAGAAGGACTCAGTAAAAAGTAAAAGAAACGAATAAGAATATATATATATATATATATATATATATATATATATATATATATAACCTGATAATACTAAGGTAAAAAAAACCTGATAGTACTATGGTTAAAAGAAAACACACGGTAGTACTATGGTAATTAAACAGAAAAGAAAAAAAAATTATAAACAAAAAGCTTAGTAGTACTATCCAAAACTCGGTAGTACTATCAGAATAAAAAAAAGAAAAACAAAAAGAAATGTTGGTAGTACTATCTAACACACGGTAGTACTATTGAAAATAGGCTAGTAGTACTATGACAAGATACACTAGCAGTACTATTACAAAAAGGACAAAACAAAACAAAACAAAACAAAAATGCTGGTAGTACTAACAGAATGAACTAGTAGTACTATCACTTGATAGTACTACCGATAGTACTACTAGTTCAAAACTAGTAATACTAACGAAAATCAGATTAAAATAAAAGGAAAAATGCTGAGAATAACTAAACTTTACAGAAAATGAATAAAAATGCATGAAAATTTTGTACAAGCCTAGAAAAATTCATAGAAAATTCCATAAATCCTAGAAAAATATGCAGAAAATTATAGACATGCAGTAAATTAATATAAACTTGCAGAAATATTTAAACAACAATATTTACAATCTGAAACTTATCTAAATAATTCTGAATAAATATATTTTCAATAAAAATACATTTCTCTACTTAAAAAAAATATGAGAAAAATATTTTTAAAGAAAATAAAATATTCAGAAACATTTAAATTAACAAACAAGCAATTTCAAACAAGAAAAGACAGTAATATCACTTAACAACCACAAGAGAAAAATGATTTTTAGAAAAGAACAAACAGGACAGAGACATTATGCATCACTAAGACTGTTCAACATGCCCAACTTACTAACTAACTTAGTAAATGTGGATTCGTCAAGAGACTTAGTGAATATATCTGCAGTTTGTTCTTCTGTGGGTACAAAATGTAACTCCACAGTTCCATTCATGACATGCTCTCTGATAAAATGATACCTGATATCAATGTGCTTCGTTCTCGAGTGCTGCACAGGGTTGTTGGAGATTGCTATGGCACTTGTATTATCACACAAAATAGGAATTTTGTCTAATACAAAGCCATAGTCCCTCAATTGATTCCTTATCCATAGGATCTGAGCACAACAGCTTCCAACAGCAATATATTCAGCTTCTGCTGTTGAATTGGAAACTGTTTGCTGTTTCTTGCTATACCAGGAAATCAATCTACCTCCTAGGAATTGACAACTCCCAGAGGTACTCTTTCTATCAACAACACTACCTGCATAATCAGAATCTGTATATCCAACAAGGTTAAAACCAGAATCTTTAGGGTACCAGATACCTAGATTAGGTGTACCCTTTAAGATATCTCAAGATTCTTTTCACAGCAACGAGATGTAAATCTCTAGGATCCGCTTGGAACCTTGCACACAAGCATGTAGCATACATAATATCTGGTCTACTTGCAGTAAGATAGAGTAAGGAGCTAATCATACCTCTGTAGCTTGTAACATCTACCTTGATAGAATTGTCAGAAGCTCCAAGTTTGACTGCTGTTGAAGATGGAGTCCTTGCCGATGCTGAATCCTCCATGTGATATTTCTTGAGGAGTTCTTTGAGATACTTGGATTGACAAATAAATATACCATTTGACCTTTGATTTACTTGCAATCCAAGAAAGAACTTCAGCTCACCCATCATACTCATTTCAAACTTACTCTGCATTAGCTTAGAAAATCTCTTACAGAGATCATCATTAGTAGACCCAAATATGATGTCATCCACATAGACTTGGACTAATATCATATCACTTTTGTAGTTCTTTGAAAAAAGAGTTTTGTCTATGATACCTCTAACAAAACCATTTTCTAAAAGAAAACCAGAGAGTGTGTCATACCATTTCCTTGGGGCTTGTTTGAGACCATAGATAGCCTTGAAGAGAAAGTACACAAAGTCCAGCAACTCCTGATTTTCAAAGCCAGGGGGTTGTTCCACATAAACTTCTTCATCAAGCTCACCATTCAGGAATGCACTCTTAACATCCATTTGATAGACTTTAAAATTGGAATAAGCAGCAAATGCTAAGAACATCCTGATGGCCTCAAGTCTAGCCACTGGTGCGTAGGTTTCATCATAATCAATGCCTTCAGCTTGTGAATACCCTTGTGCAACCAGTCTTGCCTTGTTCCTTGTAACAATGCCATCCTCATCTAGCTTGTTCCTGTATACCCATCTTGTACCAACTACTTTCTTGTTCTTTGGCCTGGGTACCAGCTTCCAGACTTGCTGTTGTTCAAACTGATTGAGTTCATCTTGCATAGCAATCACCCAATCTGGATCAGTCAGTGCTTCCTCAGTTTTCTTTGGCTCCATTTCAGATAGAAATGCTGAATAATGACATTCATTCTGAGTTGCACTTCTAGTTTTAACTCCAACCTCTGGATCACCAATGATCAGCTCAAAAGGATGAGCTCTATTCCATACAGTCTGTCTTGGAATATTTGATCTTGATGATTCACCTTGAAATTCACTTTGATGTTGTGAGTGACTAGATGATCCTTCATTTGCTCCCCCTGAGTTGTTGCTTGATTGCCTTGATGATTCTTCTCCAGTGTTGGTGGTATCTCCATTGTTACCAGTGTTTCCACCACCACCACCATGATCATTATCATCATTGTTATTATCATTACCAGCAATAACTTCAGGTGGGGCTGCATCATCTGATTCTGAGTCTGGCAAGTTATCAAACTTCAGCTTTTCAGATGAATCTTCTTTTTGGATATTAGGGAACTTAGTGTCATCAAAAGTAACATTGACACTTTCCTTTACTATGTGACTGCCAACCAAGTAGACTCTGTAAGATCTTCTGGAATAACCAACAAAAATAGCTTCTTGTGCCTTTGCATCAAACTTGCCACGTTTCACAGTGTCATCTATAAGCACAAAGCATTTTGCTCCAAATACATGAAAGTACTTGACAGTTGGTTTCTTGTTGTTCATGATCTCATAAGGAGTCTTCATTAAGTTCTTGTTGATTAAAGTTCGATTCTGAGTATAACAAGCTGTATTCGCTGCTTCAGCCCAAAAGTACGTTGGAAGTTTAGACTCACTTAACATAGTCCTAGCAGCTTCAATCAATGTACGATTCTTTCTTTCCACTACTCCATTTTGTTGAGGAGTTCTAGGGGCAGAATACTGTCTTGTTATTCCTTTATCAGCACAGAAGTCATTTAGGATAGCATTCTTGAATTCAGTACCATTATCTGACCTTATGGCTCTAACAGGGAATCTAGAATCCAGCTCAATCAACTTTATATGGTCAATCACCAGGTGTGGGGTCTCATCCTTGGAATGTAGGAATAAAACCCATGTATATTTTGAAAAGTCATCAACAATCACAAGTGCATATTGTTTCTTTGACATGGACATCACATTAACTGGACCAAACAAATCCATGTGCAGTAGCTGAAGTGGTTCAGTTATTGATGATGTGTCAGTGCCCTTGTGAGAAGTTTTCTTTGACTTTCCTTGCTGACATGCCTCACACAGTCCTTCCTGTGTAAATTCCATCTGAGGCAAACCTCTAACAAATTCCCTTTTGACTAAAGAGTTCATGGTTTTGAAGTTAAGGTGAGACATCTTCTTGTGCCATAGCCAACTATCATCTGATGAAGCTTTAGCATAAAAACAATTAACTTCATCTTTGAATCCCGAGTTCAGATCAGCTATGAACAAGTCACCTTTCCTTACTCCTTGAAGATCAGGCTTTCCATTCTTCTTGTGAAGGATCTGACACTTCTCTCTTTCAAAGGAAACAACATATCCTCTGTCACAGAAATGACTGATGCTAAGAAAATTGAACTTCAGACCTTCCACAAATGATACATCTTCAATGATAACATTTCCATACTTCAAACAGCCATATCCTTTCGTAATACCCTTGCTGTTATCTCCAAAGGTAACTACCGGGCCATCTTTCACAACCAAATCTGATAGCAGGGCTCTATCTCCGGTCATATGCCTTGAACATCCACTGTCAAGAATCCACATAACACGGTTTACCTGTTTAACTCCCTGCAATATCAAATTGATTAGTCCTTCCTCGGAGCCCAAAATTGATTGGGTCCGGCATACTTAAAGAACTGGCCTTTGTCAGGAAAAACAACATTTTTAACTAAAACTACTTCAACCTCTTTCACAAAAGAGCGTTTCCATTTATATCCAGCCTTAGCACATTTCTGAGTAGGCTTAGGGATAAATGAATCCACTATAGTCTTAGGAGGACTAGTAGTCTTAGCTCTAACATGCTTCTTATTATTAACATGTTGACGTGGAGCAGTCTTATCACTAGATACATGCTTACTATTAAAATAAGCATACATAACATTGAAAGCACAAGACATGCAATTAATCACACCACATGCTTTATGAGAAGAATTAACAGCAGGCATGTTAGTTCTACAGTTGTTTTGATCCAACTTATGGATATCTGATTTAGTCTTTTTAGTTATAGCAACTTTGACTGGAATATCAGATATACACTTGTTGGACAGTTCAACTTTCAAAGCAAGATCTTCTTCACGAATCTCCTCTGCAATGATGATAGAGTATTCATTCAGAGGTTCTGCCTCAGACTCTTTACAAAAGGGTGTTTCAATACCCTTAAGCACATATGGAATACCCCTTCCTTCAGTACTGACTCTACAAGGGGAATTAATGCCTAGCAATCCAACAGCCTCATTATAACCATAACCTATACTAACATGATTACCAATAGCTTGTTGGTTGTAAATCTCTTTAGCAGTCTTGCATGAATTATAGTAAGCATTGGCTTTAGTATTAAGCTCACTATTCTTTTCTTTAAGAATGGTTTCCAGTTGAATATAACATTTAACCCTATTCTCAAGAAATGCAATTTTCTCAAAAAGTTCATCCTGATTAACATGCACTAGTTTTAATTCTTTTATCTCCTGTTCAAGAGCTGTGTTCAAAAGAATTATTCTATCATTTTCAGTGCGTGCACAAGAAATAGTACCACTAAGATGACGAATCATTTCAGTGTCAGTGAACTTTACCTCTGACATGTATCTAGATGAAGTGCTTTCCTCTTTAGCCATTAAAGCAAGGTTCCCAATCTCACCTGCTTCTTCATCACTGTCAGTGTCATCCCAACTCTTTCCTTCAGCAACATAAGCTTTCCCAATCTTGTTCTTCTTGCTAGAATCAAATGTGTTCCTTGTCACTTGCTTTGGCTTTCTGCATTCAGTAGCAAAGTGACCCAACTCATTGCAATTGTAGCATCTGATTGTGTTCCTTTCCACAGTTCCAGTTTTGTAGCCACCCCTTTGTGCCACTTGAAGAGGAAGATCCACCTCTCTGAAATCTGGGCCTGAACTTAAGATTGAGATTCCTTTTGAATCTGAACTTCCCAAACTTCCTGACTATCAAAGCCAAATCACCATCCTCCAACTGATCAAGTTCCTCTAAAGAATAGAAATCACCACCAGATTGATCAATGGATGTTAATCCATATTCAGCATCAATAACATTCCTGTTAGAACTGGAAGAATGAACAGTCTTCACTTCCAGTTTCTGTGGGACTTCAGCAGCCAATGCAGTAGAAGTACTAACTATCTTCCCAGTTCCATATAACTCATCCTGTTGAATCTGCTCCAGCTCATAGGTCTTCAGAACACCATACAATCTTTCCAAAGCAATATCTCCCAAATTTCTTGCTTCTCTAATGGCAGATATTCTGTGCTCCAAATGACGTGGAAGAGTAAGTATGAACTTCTTGTTAATTTCCTTGGTAGTATAGCGCTTCCCATTGCGATTCAGATAATTGATTAATTTGTTGTATCTCTCAAAAACCTCAGAGATACCTTCACCAGGGTTTGATCTGAAATGCTCATATTGAGAGGTGAGAATTTCCAGCCTATTCTCTCTAACTTCCTCTGTCCCCTCATTGATTATCTCTATAGTTTCCCAAATGTGTTTGGCAGTATCACAATTTAGGACATGATTATGCATGACAGGATCAAGACAATCAACAAGGATCAACTGAAGACAGGCATCCAAGGTAACATCCTCTTTTCCACCAGGAGTGTAATCATTGGGATCCTTAGGGTACATACTGGCAGCCCTAGTAACCACATCATTCTCTATTAGCTCTCCCTCAACAATCATAGGGATTTTGGGACCATTCTTCAGCACATCAAAATATTTAGGATTAGCAACTTTAAGAAATAGGAGCATTTTCTTCTTCCACATAGGATAATGCTCCTTGCTGAACATTGGGATTTTGACTGTACCCACTTTCTGTGTAGTAGACATCTTTTGAGATTTTTAGGAATAATAAAAATTTCAGAGTTTAAGAAAAATCTCAAAACAATTGGATCTTTGATTTGTATATCAATCAAAAGGCCCTGATGCCAATTGTTAGGTCCTGATATGTTTGTAGAAGGGGGGTTGAATACAAACAGTACCGTTTAATCGAATTTGTATTGTTGAATTTAACAATTACAATACCAAATTTAATGCGGAATAAAATGAAACAAGATTCAAGTTAAATAAAACTCTATTGAACTTGAAGGGTGTTACAAATCAGTGTACATATTACAAGGTTCTTGTTAAAACAAATCTGGATTAAATTCGACATGAATTTATCTATATTTGTAATAAAAGGATCGAATACTAAAAAGTAGTTCGATAGTAATTCTAGGGATTATGATCCGCTAGATTGTCAAAGCAGTACAAGTAATTGAATTCTAGTTGATTGAATGTAACTTTGCTGGCTAGAATTTATTACAAGAATTAAATGGAGCTTTGCAGTTGGTTCGCTTGAAATGGCAGAAGAGAGTAAATGAGAAGCTGTTCTTTCTGTCTTTCAAATGTGTTGAAGTGTTCTGCCTTGTTTGATCATACTTTGGTATATAACACAAGTCAACAGGACATCTTTTTCACGCGCCAAACCATTTTATTTAGATTTATACTTGGTAGTACTATCCAATATACTTGGTAGTACTATCGGTATTACTATCCAATTATACTGGTAGTACTATCGGTAGTACTATCAAAGGATAGTACTGCTAGTACAAAATAATCAGAAATAAACCTATTTTAATAAGTTCTACTTTTAACTGATTTAATAAATGAATTAATTTATTTAGAATTAATTCACCGATTAAATAAATTAAATAACTGACTCAAATAATTTCATAAATAAATTAATTCCGGAGAATTAATTTATATATTAAATTACTTAAGATCTAGATTGATTAATTTAATATATGAATTAATTCTGAAAGAATTAATTCATAGATTAAATTAATTATCTTATAGAATAATATTAAAAGAGAATTACACTAATTCTTAGAACCACTAAAATTGATGACGAACTTCCACTGGCTGACGTTGACACTCCATGTACTGTCTGGTTCATGAGTGACTAACTTTAGTGAATGTTCTTCATCTTTAACTTTAAGATGTGATTCTTTAATCCTTCTATTTAAACAAAGGACTGTAACCTGTACTTTTCTCCGTCACACTTCTGAAATCTCTATCACTTTTAAATAGTTCCACTTCCTTGAATACTTCACTGAGGCTTGAACAATAAATTGAACTTCTTTCAATGTAGAATAACTTCAAGTCTGTAGATGACTTTAATCTTCATTCTCTTGACAGATATAATCTTCTGAGATTCCTGTGACATCTATATTTATTATTTACTTATTACATCTTGGTTTATGTTGAGTAGAACCCTCTGTGTTTACAAATAGGCCTAGACATATGCCTTTCAAAACTTTGTAAAAATTCTCGCTGAGGGGGCGACCTGGTTAGGTCTCAATCAAATTATCGTTTGAAAATCTTCCCACCATACTTCACTGCATACAAATGCATCGTGAATTCGCTTATATAAATTTGACTGAAAGTTGAACTTAGTGATACAATAACTAGTTCATTTCAATAAAAATTAACAACTAGCTGAACAAAATTTGCTAGTTTGATTAGTTTGGGACGCAGCATCTAGCTAGGATAATTAGCTAGATTTTCATCATATCATTAAAATTTCAACTAGTTAGAACAATTAACTAGTCACTCATTATGGCACATGCAATTAGCCATTTTCAATCTACTAGTACAAAATCTCGACATCGTAGTCGAAGAAAGAAGAAAACAAAATTTTGACTACTCGGATAATGAATTTAAAAGAAGAATAATAAGTTTGGGACGAACAAGGTAATTATAATCCTTCAATAGAATATAAGGTCTGAATAGAAAGTTCTTGGTATCGGAACAATCGATAACCTCCCACCAAACATTTCTCATCAGTGAAACGGTCCACCCAAAGGTGTCTCCGTACATAAGCTTTGTCAAATTCTTCGATAGAATTGAATTCGGAATATCAATATCAAATTGATATCCCTTCTACGATTTCAACGTCTGATGTGCAAATCTCTTCTTAACAGAAGAAAAGAATTCATGAGTAGTCTCTGAAATATATATCATCTATGTTTAAACAAATAGCTAGATATTTATGAACTCGACTGAGGAGTCCAAATATGAAGAAATAAATGAATATTTAACAATTGTTGGTTGCATCCCAAGTTGAAGTAGGAAACTAGAAGGGTTACTTGACATGAATTATTCAAGGTAACACGGGCATGAACAGTTTTAGATTGAGGAGTGTACCAGCAAGTAGATACCAAGAAGTCAATGGTCATCATAATTTCTAACATCACCCGTACGAGGATGATCTTATCTTAATGTTTTTGATAATCCGTGTACAATTCTAAACGTCCTTCTCATCATTATGATGATCTTCAACGGTCCTATCGGTCCTCCGATAAGTCCCTAACTAAACTCTTTAATCTTAACATCCTCGATGGCACTACTTCCGGTAGTCCACTTAACGAACTCTATATGAGTCCTCTCGTCATTCTCTTACTTCGATATAACTCTTAACACTCTCATATCCAAGTTTATAACTTAACGCTCTGATACCATTTCTGTAACACCCCCAGATCCGGAGTCAGGAATCTGGGTTGTCACGCTCCATCAATTATACAATACCTGCTTTACTTACAACATTCTAATAATATAACTCCAAAAGACCCCAATCACTTACGCACACACACACACACACACAAGTTATAGCCTTGGAAATGAGCAACAATAAGTAACATTTGTTATTACAAATCAAATGTACTATCCAGGATTTCATCTATCATTTACAACCTCTACCTGAAGTTAAAATAATAGACCTCACAATTCTATACAAGGTTTAATAATACAACCTACTCGAAAACAATTCTCACTAATACAGTTTGCAACTATTCTGCTCACACCGGCAGTATCCATCCTGCTGAACTAACTCAAGGGTGGTCTCTCCATTCCCTTGCTCTCGCAACACGAGGTGAATCGGCAACGTTTTCTTCATGCTGAAAGGTTTAATAAAGCAAGAATGAGCTAATAGCGCTCAACAAGAAATCTATCCCGGTTTAAATCTTTAAACCTTTAAGGAAGATAATCCATATGGGACCCATATTTAAAAACTACTAGGGTTCGACCCCCAAAATAGTATACCGTTCAAAATACCGTATGACTTATAATCATACTCAATTACTTTTCGTAAATCATTTAGAAATCCTTGGTATCGATATAATGAACCAAGATTCAAAACATATCTTTATAACCACATGCTACGCATTAAACGGATAAAATACTAGTATAACATAAAAGATGAAGTTACGAGGAAAATTAATATAATGATTCCGTAACCCAAAATCCACTTATGCATATATAATCTGAGTAAGGTTTCATCAGAGTCATAACTCATAAAGTAAAAGATGAAGTTGCAAGGATTTATTGTAACTTCATTTTTGAACACTTTTCAACCCCCTGCCAACATGATCGGTTCGTCTCCCCAATACATGTTGCAGGAATATCCAAAATTGGATGATGAACTAATACTGGAGTAATCACCGCGCCAGTTGTCCCAACCTCACTATGATCAGTAGCAGGTCGTACAACTAAAAATGTTTTCTACATGTAGATGGAAGAACACGACAGCCTGACATTGTCTACCGCCTTTCTGGATCTCCCGGCCCATTTGGGGCAATAAAAATGGATGGGTCGGCGCAACTCGACCCCTTATACCGCTCCTAGTTCAGATGAAATCCATGACTCTGAAACGTAAAGATCGTCCTCCTTTCCCCAAGTGTAATACTTGTTGATACGACTCCACTAAGTAGTTATATCTAGGTTGGAAAGGAAGATTCTCCAATATTTCCCAAACTATTGCTTGTTAATGGATATCGACTTGTTCCATCAATTTACTCCTCGATCGTTGAGGTGGTAACACAACATTTGACTTGCAGCAATTAAATTGCTCCGAGAAAATATCTGTCCCCTGACAGTTTTGAGTTGAGAGTTTAAAATGAGTAGCAGTCACTTAAATCAGGTTTCCCATATTTTTGATAGTTGAGCGAGTATTTAAATCCTCTTAAAAGATAGATTTAAATGGAAAAACAGTGTTTGAGAATCTCCCCTTGATTTAAAATAATTAATAGTACAGCTTAGAATATCCTTCGTAATTATTGAAGGTCGAGGATAAACTTTAAATAATACAACTCATTTTAAAACGTGTTAAAAGTATTTAATAAATAATCAAATAATATTTATTAAATAGATAAACCTTAAACGAATATTCAAAAATAATATTTATTAAATAAATAACGACTGAATGAATATTCAAAATAATATTCATTAAATAAATAAACCTTAAATGAATATTCAAAAAAATAATATTCATTAAATAAATAATCATCGAATAACAGTTACCCGATATCTTTATCGGAAAAATAATCTTTTAAAATATAAAAAGAAAATATCTACTTCCGGTCTAAAGAATAAAATCATACGCCCTTTTTTTAGGGCATTCATAAAACCTGGCTTCTTAATATCTAGCTTAGAAGCCCATAACAAATCATAACCTCGAGTATCACTATATATAGCAGTTCGAAGACAAACATGCAATTTATGTATCGCAATGTACTTGGGAATAAAACATGTATACTTCTCATTTGTATATCATATATGAAAGCAGTTTATTATCACAACAACAGTAGCATAGGTTTCGAAAACTTGCATGCATCTATCATATGCATATATTTCATCTCAACAATTTTAATGCCATCACATCTATATACGACGTGAGGTTTGAAAGCATGCATAATACCATATGCATATAGTTCATCTCAACAATTTTATACCATCACATCTATATATGATGTGAGGTTTGAAAGCATGCATAATACATATCACATGCATCATCAGAATATTATAACTTAAAATAAAGCATGGAATGAGAAAACTTGCCTCGGATCCTTGGTTGTTAGGGGTTCAAGAACTTGCCGGGAAATCTATAAACAAAGAAATACTCGATCAGTCCCTAGCGTAATCATTTGCTCATAACACTCATTTAAAGTCCACTATATGTTAAACACATCATGTAGTCACGTTATTCCTCAACAAGGTTCATGTTTTATTCGACTCGAAATAATCCTTTATCTTAGTCACAATGGTTGGTCAAAGTAGTACCCTAGAGTTGACTTTTCATAGAGTTACTATTCGCACGCCTTTCACTAAAACGCTCATATCTCCTAAACCGTAAATCAAAACGATACGATTCTTTCGCTAAAACAAACTAGACAACCATATCCTTGTACCCATAGGCAGTGATGATACTAAAAATGACTTATGGTCTCAGACATTAACTGTTTTTAAGGGTTAACGAAATTTTGACATTACGACGGCTATAATTCGGACATTTCCATTTTGTCACAACATAACCAAGCCACACCGGGCATACCATACATCCACAACCTCAACAAACAACCTTTTTACTTCTCTAAGGTCAGTGGTGTGGCTAAAATCCAACACCCACCATTTTTCATATTTTACAAAGTTAAATAACAACTAAAATACTTAAACATGATCTCTTAAGCTTATAACATCAAAACAATCATCAAAACTCATATGAACTCAAAGGGTGGGTTATGGTTTTACCTCCTTGGATGCTCTAACAACACTATCAAGTGTTTATAAACCTTTGACAAGCTTTAGACGGTCCTTAAAGTGCTAAATCCTTAAGATCAAAACAAGAAACCACTTGAAGTTACTATTCATCCTCATCTTGTAAAATCCATAACAAATCGAAAAATAAGAGTTTGGTGCTAAAATGTTTACCAGACCTTGTGCTCTTCATAAGATTTCTTTTGAGTTATAGATCATCAAATTTTAAGCTTCCTAGCTAGGGTTTTGAGCCTCATCTTTCCGCTGGACAGAAACTGGACAGATTGGGTTCTCCAACTTGGGGAAGAGATTTAGCTAGGCTACACTCCTTTGTTGACAATGAAATTTTGAAAGAATGTTACCCATGGAGTGGAGAAGCTATGGTTAAAATTTGGTGCTTTAAGGATGGATAGAAGTGGATATATGAATTTTTCTTTGAGCTTGGTTTCTGCTGGGCAGAATTGTTTGTTTGTTTTGTTTTGTTGTTATGAAATGAATTAATACATGTCTATATGTATTAATCTTTGGATGCATCTTCTACTTTTGTGTTGTCAACACTTCATTGGTCCAAGTGTTGGCCTTACATAACACTTTCCACTTTTTGGTTAAATGCAAAAGGGTCAAGCATGATACTTTGGTTTCTCTGCTTCCACCAAGTTGATTCTCTTTGTGTCTTTGGTTAAAATACTAATGTTACACTTCTACGCAATATTTTATTATCTCATTGCGGCACAATCCTTTAGATCAAAATAAATTCTAATATTCCTCGTTTATTCTCTTTATCTCAGAATTTGCTCTCCCGGTTTCTAAAGCGTTCTTGAACTCGTTTGCATTCTCTTTGCTCTGGGATTATATTCTCAATCCTCTTTCCCCCTCATAATATATATATCCTTCCTTGGACTCTTATATAATACTCCTCCTGTGGTTAGGGTTTAATCCGTAATTCGTTACGCTTCTGTTTCGCGATAGGTTCAAGTGATTCTAAAAACGTTTCTCACCTTGGTTTAAGATATGATCATGGTTTTCTCATTCTACATACTTTCTCAAAACGATCAAATCAATAAATCTTTGATTGTCCGATGAATAGTGAACAAAATTTAAAGTTGGAATCTCCTGATTCTGATGGCGTTTACATTCTTTTATTCTTCCTACACATCAATAATATAACCTCGAAACGTTCATTCCATATCATCCACATAGTGTGGTCTGAAAAATTTTCCATCAGCAAATTTACTATTCATCAGGGGCAATTTTACTATTCATCAAAAAAAAAAAAATTAACTAAGTCCAAAATTTGGGGTTATTACAACCTAACACAGGGCAACATGAATAAAAGAGTTATATGGATCTTGGACAGTGGATGCTCAAGTCACATGACTAGTGATATAGCCCTGCTATCACATTTTGAGGAGAAGGCTGACCCATCAGTACCCTTTGGAAATGACAACATTGGTTATACAATGGGATATGGAAGTGTTGAATCTGGAAATGTCATAATTGAAGATGTAGCATTTGTTGAAGGACTGAAGCACAATCTCTTGAGTATTGGACAATTCACCAATAGGGGATTCAAAGTGGAATTTGTTGAAGATCAATGTCTAATCTCTAAAAGAGGAAGTGGTGAAGTTGCTTTAACTGGTGTAAAGAAAGGAAACTTGTTTGTGGCCAATCTAAAGGCTGCAGACAAGGGTGAAATTTGTTGTTTCTACACAAAAGCCACAAATGAAGAATTCTGGCACAAGAAACTGTCTCACTTGAATGTCAAGACAATGAATTCTCTAGCAAAGAGAGAACTCATCAGAGACATGCCTGCTTTGGAATTTGTTCAAGATGGAGCCTGTGAAGCATGTCAAAGAGGGAAGATAAAAAGGTCAATTCACAAGAACAAATTGCTCAACTCAAACTCAAAACCTCTGCAGTTAATTCACATGTACCTATTTGGCCCTGTAAATGTAATGTCACTTTCCAAGAAGAAATATGCTCTAGTTATGGTTGATGATTATTCAAGATACACTTGGGTGGAATTCCTATTTTCCAAGGATGAAGCTCCTCAAGTTATTATAGAGCATATCAAGAGAGTTGATAGAGAAGCACAAACCACTAGTTCCTCTGTGGTTGCTTTGAGAAGTGATAATGGAACTGAATTTAGAAATGCCACATTGTATGAGTTCTGCAAAGACAAGGGCATTTCTCATCAATTTTCAGCTCATAGAACTCCACAACAAAATGGAGTGGTAGAAAGAAAGTATAGAACTCTCATTGAAGCTGCAAGAACAATGTTGTTGGATGCAAAGCTACCTACTAGCTTTTGGGATGATGCTGTTAACACAACATGTTATGTGCAAAATAGAACATTAATCAATAAGAGGTCTGGAAAAACTTCTTACTCCTTGATGACTGGAAACAGAGCATCCTTCAAGCATCTTCATGTATTTGGAAGCAAGTGTTTTGTGATGAAAGATACATCTGAGCATGTTAGAAAATTTGATGCAAAGGCATTTGAAGTTATCTTCATTGGATACTCTCTGGAAAGGACAACATACGTAGTGTTTGTACCTGAGCAACACAAACTGATGGAGAGCATGGATGTTACATTTAGTGACAAGAAATTCCCTGGACTTGAAACAAGTGAAAAAGACAGTGTGCCATTAAGATTTGAAAATCAAGGATATCTCGAAGATTCTGAAAGTGAAGATGAGACACCTGTTCTAACTGTTCCACATGATGAAAGAAGTGAAGTTGATGATCACCTTCAAACACCTGTGCAAGGGAACACTAACACAGGGGGAGAAGAAGAGAATTCCAATGTTGGTGATCAAAATGACCCCGAGTCAAGCCAAAGAGATGAACATGTTCATACAAAAAAATGGGACAGAGCCCACACTAGGGAACAAATCATTGGTGATCCTAGTGAAGGTGTTAGAACAAGGAGAGCTACAATGAATACATGTTTGTATAGATGCTTTCTGTCACAGGAAGAACCAAAAGTAATTGAAGAAGTTTTGAAGCATTCTGATTGGATTGTTGCCATGCAAGAAGAATTGAATCAATTTGAGAAGAACAAAGTTTGGGAATTAGTACCACCTCCTGAAGATAAGAATGTCATTGAAACCAAATGGGTATTCAGGAACAAAATGGATGAAGAAGGTGTGGTTGTGAGAAACAAAGCAAGGTTGGTTGCTAAAGGATACTGTCAACAAGAAGGCATTGATTATGATGAGACATTTGCACCTGTCAACAAGAAGGCATTGATTATGATGAGACATTTGCACCTGTAGCTAGACTGGAGGCCATCAGAAATTTTTTGGCCTTTATAGCTCATTCAGACTTCAAGGTGTATCAAATGGATGTGAAAAGTGCTTTTCTCAATGGTGATCTTGCTGAAGAAGTTTATGTGTCCCAACCTCCTGGCTTTGAGAATGAATAATTTCCAGACTTTGTGTATAGATTGCTCAAGGCACTCTATGGACTCAAACAAGCACCTAGAGCCTGGTATGAAACCCTTTCTCAATTTCTTCTTGAGCATCAATTCACAAGAGGGACAATTGATAAAACTCTATTCTTCAAGAAGCATGGTAATGATATCATTCTAGTTCAGATTTATGTGGATGATATCATCTTTGGCTCTTCAAATGAAAAACTCTGTCAAAGGTTTTCCAAGTTGATGCAAAGCAAGTATGAGATGAGTATGATGGGAGAGTTAACCTACTTCTTAGGTCTGCAAGTAAATCAAAGGGAGGATGGCATCTTCATAAATCAATCAAAGTATGTCAAAGATCTTTTAAAGAAATATGGTTTAGAAGATTCATCCCCTGCAAAAACTCCAATGTCAACTGCAATTAAGCTTGATGAAGATAAAAGAGGTAAGAGAGTTGACATCAAGGTTTACAGAGGCATGGTTGGATCATTACTCTATCTCACAGCTAGTAGGCCAGACATCATGTTTGCCACATGTCTATGTGCAAGGTTTCAATCTGATCCCAAGGAATCTCACATGATGGCAATCAAAAGAATATTCAGATATCTGAAAGGGACTCCTAATCTTGGCTTATGGTATCCAAAGGGCACTGGGTTCAACCTGGTTGGTTACACAGATTCTGATTATGCTGGATGCAGAATTGATAGGAAGAGTACTTCAGGAAGCTTCCAGTTCTTAGGTCAAAGGTTAGTGTCCTGGTTCAGTAAGAAACAACAATCCACAACAACATCTACAGCTGAGGCTGAATATATTACTGCTGGAAGCTGCTGTGCTCAATTGCTTTGGATTAGAAATCAACTCATGGATTATGGACTAGTGTTGGAACACATTCCTCTGATGTGTGACAATACTAGTGCAATATCCATTGTTGCCAATCCTTTTAATCACTCTACTACAAAGCACATTGAGATAAGGTACCATTTCATTAGGGAACATGCTACAAATGGTACTATAGCAGTCTCTTATGTTCCAACTGAGAAACTATTAGCTGACATATTTACTAAACCCCTAAATGAAGCTGTCTTCAACAGACTAGTGAGTGAAATTGGAATGCTCAATCCTTCATTTAGTAGTTCTAAGTAATTATGCTAGTTAATTGTTGCACCAGTAAATTTTCACTGTATTTAAATGCACTATTTGATTGGAGTGAAAATTAGCTGAGATATGATTTATAAATATTTCAGTATTTTACTGCATATTTTTCAAAATCATATTTGTTTGTGGAGTTGTGAGCTTTTAAGACATCTCTACATAGGTGATTTTGAGAGTTCACGACTTAGTTCAAAATAAACAGACCTATATCGCAAACTGTTAAAGTTGTGAGACTTCACGATATAGTTCAATTCTTGAGTTTGCGATCTACTTATTGGACTTCGCGACACAGAATAACTATATCGACAAGTCCCAACACATTAACAGAATTTTGAATTAAATTGATTTTATTTCAAAATTTTGATATATGTCTGACAAATTGATTGAAATTCCAAAAGAGTGTTATCGACAAGGTATTTATACTATATCGCAAAGTCTCCTTAAATTTCCTACCATCTAGACTTTGCGACATAGTTCATTTCTAGACTTTGCGATGTACTTTGCAAGACTTCGCAATACAATCTATTTTGAGACTTCACGACATCAAACTAGTCTTTACACATTCATATCTCTATATCGCACTGTCTCAGTCATATAAATACCTTTTGCAAACACTTTCACATCTTTTCATCTTGTCGATTACTCTCAATTCTTAAACCTAATTTCAAATCTTTCCCCTCTTTTCAATCTCAAACTCAGAAATGGCACCCAAATCTCAAACAGCTGCTTCATCAAATCCCTTAGTCATACCCAAAGAAACCAACTTTCTCACTATCCCCTCTTTCACAATGAACCCACCTATGTATGTTGACCTACTAGAAGCTTTCTGGAGGACTGCAACCTGTATTGTCATGGCCAAGGAGGATGGAACTTCATTTCTAGAGATACATTGCACAGTTGGAGGCAAGGAATTGTAGTTTGGGGAGAAAGAAGTGAATGAAACTTTGGCTTTAAGACTGAAAATCATGATGCTGAAGCAAATGATCAACAGATGGTGGATTTTATGACCTTAATTAAGTATGCTGATACAATTGAGATGGCCAAGCTGAACAAGAAGAATGTTAGGAGGGAGTGGTCATATCTGTTTGATGCTCTCCAAAAAGTGTTCCCGTGCAGAAAGACAGGATGGGATCAAATTAGCCACATTGTTGTGAAGCTTGCCTACTCCTTGGCCTACAATCAAGAAATCAATGTTGGAGCTATCATCATTCGGGAACTGGCTCAAAGGTTACGTAAAACTCCACGTGGTAGAGGTACTGAAATCTTCTACCCTCGCTTCATTCAATGCATTTTAAATCATTTAGATAATAAGCTGCATAAAGTAGAAGGTATAGACACAACAAAGCTGGCTTATCCTAAGTCCATGTCCAAAGTCATTTTTGGAACATTGGACACTAGGAATCAGGTGGATGTTGTTTTGAGTGTGACTAAGCATATGCAAGACATATTCGAAACCTACACCCTTGATAAGCCCATATATCATTCACTTTCCTGGAAAGAGAAGGCTAAGACTGATGGAGCTTCAAAGTCTAACCCAAGCCTCCCTAACCCATCCAGTCAACCATCTGCAAACACTACTCTAGTGATTAGGGAGCCAAGTGCACCAACCTCTCAAAAGGTTGCTGTCACTAAAAAGAAGAGTAAGAAGAGAGCCATTGCAATTACTGATGATTCTGTAGATTTAGGTAGTGAGGAACCTGAGTCATAGCTCACCAGACAAAGGAAGAAGTCTAAACAGATAGCCACCACTGAATCCTCCCAACATGATTCAGATGCGATAAAAGGGGTAAACCTGTTACTATCAATGGCCTCTCAAAAGGTCATTGGTATTGAAAAGAGTAGTCTCCCCACTACAACCTGTAAAGAGTCTGCACAGAGTCAAGAACTCACTCTTGACTCAGGTGAACAACAGGGTGGAACTTCACTGAGTGGAGAGCACATCACTATTGAAACTCCTCCTATTTCTCAGGGGGAGTTGCCAAAATCAAATCTCAACCCCACTTCTCTCTTAGAATCTAAAAATGCAAATATTTCTTCTCTACAGGAAAGTCATTCTCATGACAATCCTACATTTGATCATTCCTTCTTTGATTCTGTGAATGAGCCACTTTCAAGTGACATGGTACATGACACTGTGCTCACCACCCAGGACCCACATTCTGTTGGTCAGGAAATGCACGCTAGGGCATATTCTAATGACACCAACAAAAACACAGAGGATTTACCAGTTTTTACTAGAGACTCTGTGCCAACTTCTCCAATCCTTAGGGATTTGGAAATGCCTTCACATGCACATAGAGATGATGCTGTAACTCATCTCATTTCAATGGAGACAACATCATACTCTACAGCCATTCCAAGGCTGGAGGAAACTCACACATCTTTCATCCTGTTGCAGAACCTTCATCCCTGACAGAAGTGCCTAGCACTAGCTCTAACTTGGCTCATGCCACTTTGTCTCACTGGCTGGGGTCTGTGCAACATGACAGGCCTTCAGGATCATCATCTGTGCCCACTCAATTGACGGAAGAAGCCCTCCAAAGCTTAAATGTGGCACAGATTGATGAGTTCTCAAAGATTGCTCAACATCTCCTCACAGCTGGCCTCCCAAACAAGGACTATAAGGCCATTCTCTTATGTCACAAAGGAGGATGTTGAGGCACATAAAGATAAGATAGTTGATGAGGCTCAACAGGATGGTAATGTGGATGCCTGGTTGGATGCCAAGAGGTCTGTGAAGCTCAAGGATGCTCTAGCATTTCTCAGGGAAGACTACCTTACATCTTTGGGGTCCAATGCCAAAAGTCTATCTCCTGCAGAAGTCTATGATGCAGTCAATGAGGTCTATAAAAATCAGCTAAAGGCTCTGCACTATCTTGGGAATGGTCTTCAATCAGAAATCTCCACTATCAAGGAAGAAACAGATCAATCATTGGCAAAGCTCAAGAATTCTTATCTTTCTGATTTTCCCAAGGTAGATGGCATCCTCAAGGAAGTACAGAAGACTTCTCAAAATGTCACCAAGATGGATTACACCCTAGCCTTGGTCACTGATAATCTAAAGAAGCTGTCTACCAAGCTAGAAAATTAGGTGCAATCCAACATCAATTCAAACTCCATGATTTCAGTGATGTGGAAGAATCAATATGGAGACAAGCTGGTGGATGAAGTACCTCTTTCCAATATCACAAAGTTTGACTTCTCCAAGCTCAAGGATCAATCTCTAAATTCTTTCAAGTATGAGCAACTATTCTCTAAGGTTGATAGGCTGGAAAGAGAAGTAGTTGAGCTCAAATCTGAGAACAAAGGGATCTCTCACTCTTTGGAGCAGCTCAATTCTAAACTGGATGACCAAAGCAATGCAACCTCAAACATTCTGCTAGTCCAACAACAGATGATGAATGCAATGATGAAGAGCATGAATCTTCCAATTCCTGGTGAAGCCCAAGGCATCTTGTCTGATACCAAGCCTAAAGGGGAGAAGGAAAATGAAAGCATTATCCTGGAGAAGAAAGGGGGAGTCTCAGCAAAGCAAAAGCAAAAGGGCATCCTGATTAAGGAAAAAGATCTTAAGCCTCTTACCTTTCCTACAGTGACTGTCACCAGTAGAGATGGCCAGAAAAGTATTGTCACCTTCACATTCTATCCTGGCACAATGCACATGGATGCCAATGCTCCTCAAATCACATCAACTGCTCAACCAGTAAAAGCTGACATTCTCACTGAGGCGAAGCTACAGGAAGTTGCCAACTCAAACATCTATCATGATAAAGCCTTCCTGGAGTTTCTGAAAGCCATCAAAACCAGTGTGGATGGTCAAACCCTGAACTACAGACACAAACTCAATGAAGAAATCAAATATTTTACAGTGGTAGTCAGGAGGGTAAAAGAAATCCACCTGAGAGAGATAATCATGGTCTCCGAAGGCAATTGCATATGGCATTTGTCCTTTGAATCTCTAAACAACCTGAAGTATACTAAATTGGATACACTTCTGGAGCTCATTGAGAGGAAAAGGGAAAACAACAAAAGGCTATATGATGAACTTAAAAGAGATCAATTCCTGAGGCTGCCTGAGGTCATCACAAATCCAAGAACTATAATATTCCAAAGCATCACAAAGGCAAACTCCATTGATCAATTGGTGATTCCTACTCACTTGGAGATGAAAAGCAAAGACAAGATTTTTCAAGTGATTCAAATGCTGAGAGCAAAGTGGGGATTCAGGACTATAGAAGAATTAGAGACAATTCAAATTCTGCAAACATTTCTTACTTCTGGCAGAATACCTGAATCAATCAAAGTGAGGAAAGAAAAGAAAGAAGACAAGGAGGATGAAGATAAGAGTGGTGGAAGAAGGAGTCTCCAAAGGAGTGATAAGGATGGGAAGAGTGAAAGCAGCAAGAGCAAATCATCCAAGAAATCTAAAGATGTTGATAGTGACAAGAAAGACACTCATGGAAAGAAGGAAGCGGAAAAGAGAAACAGTGGAAATCAGCAAGCCAAAGACATTGCTAGAAGTATTTTAACCACAAAACAAGACTTTAAGTCTAGGGTGGATATTGTTGGTAATGATCCTCCAAAATCTGAAACCAAGGCTTCTGAAACTGATTTGCCACAGAAGAAAAGTGAAGCCACAAAATCAAAATCTAAAAGACACTTCCACAAAGTCACAGCTAGTGGAGTTCTACAGTGGATTAAAGGGAAATGATTAAGGTTACTTCCAAATGATGTGGCACTGAAGACTAAATCTCCTTGTTCAAGAAAGCTACCTCAAGTGAAGCACTGGAAAATCAAAAGTGTAGCCAAAAGAATAAGGATAACAAAGAGAAATGGAGTGATCACAAATGTTATTGGGCTAAATGTACCTCCTCTGGATGAAAACTATGATGAAGAAGCCCTAGCATTCCTGAGAGCTCAAAGGATCTTTGAAGTCAAAGTAATACAAGATCATCTAGAGATCAAATACACTGATGGAAGGGGAAAAGAAATAAAAACTGGAAGCTGGCAATACTTTCCAATCTATGATCTAGAAAGGATCAATGCATTGCTGAATTTTGAGGAAAAAGAAGAAAGAATTTGGAAGATAGAAATTGCCAGGTACTTGAAAATGCAATTTGATTATCAAGAAGAACTAAGGAAGTGGAATGAAGAGAAAAGAATTCAGAAAGAAAAGGAGATGGCAGAAATGGAAGAAAAGGCTATGGAGCTAAGGAAGAAAGGGCTATGCAAAGTGAAGCTCAATCCTTATGTAGTGGAGTACATGAACAAAAATGGAGGGATAAGCAAAATAAGGATGGACTTCCTGGACTCTTATGTGGAAAGTGCTCTGAAGACTGCTGTTGAAGACTTAGAAGACTCTCCTCTCTTGGAAGAATTGACAGCAAGGGATGAAATTCTTCTAGCCATTTCAGAAATGAACAGAAGGGAAGAAGCTAGAAAGAAGAAAGTTTATGATGATTATCTAGAAAAGCAAATGGAATCTGAAGTTGTTTAGCAATAGAAAAATCATCTGTAAGCTATCATTTTCTGTTTGTAATCAAATCCTGTTCATAATGTTCATCTGCAATTCTCTCTGAAATATGATTCCTTTTATGCGAGGTAGGCTTGTTATCAGACATGAAATTGTGCCTAAGTTTCTTACTCACAATTTGGGGGAGATTGTTAGGCTCAAGGCATGTCTGAATACCACCATTAACAAGCCTACACCTTGTGACTATGTCACTCTACATGACCTAGTGAAGTTTATCACCGAGATATAGTATAGGTCTCTATTGTACTTGTCTTGTTTTCATGTACTTAGCTCTATTCTGTATGCTCAAGTTTATAATGAGCTTAGTAAGTTTCTTGCACCTAGAATGTACATAGGCCATGAAATAATTGTCCTGGAAGAAGTTCAATTTGTTCATGCAGCAGGATAAAAGTGAATAAGGCCTTGAAGAAATAAGTTGCAGAAATTTGTCTAAGTCCCTATATCGTGAAGTCAGAATAAGCTATGTCATGAAGTCCCCAAAATTCATGTCGTGTAGTACTGAGATCGCATAGTCTGAAATGAACTATGTCGTGAAGTCCTCAAGGCATATGTCGTGAAGTGTTGAGATCGTAAAGTCTGAAATGTACTAGATCGTGAAGTCCTCCAAGGCTATATCGTGAAGTCCTCAAAGGCTATATCGTGAAGTCAGAAATATGCCATATCACATACTCCTAAAATACTCATATAGCAAAGCCCTCATATAGCAATGTCAGAAATGCTCTATGTCGACAAGTCAAAGGATAGGGAGTATACTGGAGTTCACGATGTCAACACTTAGACGTTTTACAACAAGACAAATCAAGGAACAGAATCAAAGTTCAAGAAGACAAATACTGAAGCATCTGTTACGATTAGGTGGTCCAAATACATATGGCAAATCTACAGCAAAACTTGAAGAGAAAAATAAGAGACAAACAGCTACAGATAAGGGAAAGGACGACAGAAAGCAAGTGGTCCTTCCTGACACAGTTAACCTCTTATGGAAAAACAAGTTGGAGTTACAGTTAGGGGTAGCTGTGTAGATAGGTGTGTGCACCAGTTTGTATAGGCAATATATATTGTGCACACCCTATAGTTAGCTGTAAGAGAGATACAAATAGAATTATTCAAGCACTATTTTCTCTGTAAGAAAACAAGAAAACAATGTTCTTGTTTAGAATCCAGAATTTCACTTGTGAAATTTTGGAAGCTGTAGTATTTGATTTACTTTATACAAAGTAGATTAAAGTGATTGTGTGTGTTCTGTTCTTTTTATTTCCGCATTTTCATACATACACAATCTAATACAGTTCTTTGTTTCAAGAATCAAAAAACATTCAAACTATCCATTCACCCCATCTGTCTAGTTTTCTAGTGATATTCATATCTAACACAAGCTGCATTGTGTCTGGTGATCATAATGGGCTACTGGTTTGCTTTGGGGAAAAAAAGCATTGTTGTTTTCTTGTTGGCAAACTTTTCTTTTTTACTTTCATTTCCTATTTACTTTCTTGTCATTTGTCAAATTTGCAAATGTATCCTATATTAATATAATCGTGGGTTGCTATGCCTATCCTTGTTATGTTGTTGTCCTTTTCAATTCGACATATTTCGGTTGTTGTGTCTGCAAGTTACATCACCTTTTTTACCAGATTAAATTGTCAAATTGTTATTGTTGTTTTTCACAGTTATGAGATTTGTGTTAATTGCATTTGAAAATACAAATATACCTTAGCATATTGCGGAACTATGTATGTGCCTTCCTCATGTTTTTCATGTTACCAATTGATAAGTGGATTTTATATCCACTTGGAATGCTTCATATCGGCTTAAATTGATGACTTGAACTCAAGTATGTGGTGTGTTTAATGTGTTTTCATTAAGTTTTGCAGAACCAAGAGTTGGAGGTTAATTTGATTAAAATTCGGATTTTCCGGGTAGGTTGCGCAGTCTTCACTGTTTTGGCCATATCTGGAGTTCTACAAGTCCGATTCTAACGATCTTACAGCTCACGCGAAGAGGACAACATTTTCTATAATTCTGGACAGAAGGTACGGCGCGGCAGCGCCGTGTTTGTGCTTGTTTATGGCGCGGCAGCGCCGTGGAAAAAGGAGCAGAATTTGTCTGGCGCGGCAGCGCCGCTTTCCTGTGTATTTGTGGCGCGGCAGCGCCGGGATGTCTGGCGAAAATTCCTGTTTTAAACCCGATTTGCTGATTTTTCGAGTGGGAGTTAAAATTACAATTCAGTACGACTTGTGGATACCTGGAGGCATATATAAAGAGAAAAAAACCCTAGAGAACAGGAGAGACACATACCACATATTATATACGGAGTTGTAAAGCACGAAGAAGCAAGGAAGACGATAGTTTTCAATTTATTCTTGTATTCTTCTAACTTGTGGATGCTTGGTTTGGGTGTAGTCTTTAGAACCTTGATATTTATTCAATATAATTCGTTTTCTTCAATCATGTTTACATTAGAACCCATGGTGACGATTAGTTTGATTATGAACTAACTCGTTGTCATGGGGTTTTAGCGGATTTATTCATGAAGTTTATTTGTTGAATTTTCTCGATGCCTAGAGTGTGATTGATGTGATATCCTATCATGGTTGTTTTAATTCGTTATAGGAGAGTAGCTAACTCCTGTAATTGTGTGTTAATTCTTATTGAAGCGAAAGTGGATCTAAGAGTTTAGAACTTGCCATGCTAGCATAGGTTTATGCGTGAGAATATCATTCGTAATTAGTGTCGTAACTCTAACCGTTTTATGACGACTATGTGATCAATTGAATGCTTGTACTTCAACCATTATGTTTTCAATCTTTATAGACATATAAGGACTAAGCATAATTGGGAGACCAAGTGATTTCTATCTTAATTGTGGATATTATTTAGGATGGTATTGGTACAACGAAAGTTGGCTTATATCAGTTTTGTGTGTTCGATCAGGTATTAATAAATCACATGAAAAGGCTAGAGAATTGGAAACTATAGATGGATTGTTTAATGAAGTTAGGATCCCATGTTTTCTCTGCATAAGTAATTCGATTCCAAATCTTGTTAGTTAATTAATTCTTAGTTTATTAAATTGCTTCATAGTTAATCTTAGTTATTCAAAACCCTATTTTGATACTTATCTTAGCAGTGAGTAATAACCATACATTGGTGCATAAGTGCATAGCTATAACAACATAACCAGTCTCTGTGGGAACGAACTTAACTTTATCATATACTACTTGTGACCACGTGCGCTTGCGTGTTGTTTTTGGTCGTAACACCAATAAATAAATTACCAATGCTAGGAGGAATTCGAACACTTAGTATCTTATAAAACTGCCAACACAAATGAGTATTATATGACATCACAGAGACTTGGTCACAAAGTGATGCAGATGTTCCCAGTGAGTTTCCTAAATGTTTTTTCTCATCTTAGTTAAATTTATGACGTATCAAACCTTGTAGACTTGATGTATAACTTTCTTTATTTTTAACCAAAAAAATGACTACTAAAACAGAGCGAAAGGTTAAATAAAACCGAAGAACCATCGAAGAGTCTAACATTCTTTGGTTTTGGTATAGAAGGAAGTAAGAATCCTCTTCAACTCGGTATTGTAAAGATCAAGTTTCTCCATTTGAATTGTGTGTCCTTCATCCTCTATGTAATGCAATGTTGTATCCCCTCCCAATTGCCTACATATTCATTTTGTGTTTTTGAGGCTCTTTGTACCGATCTAAGAAATATAATATATCTCCGCTCATGCATTTTTAGATCTTTTTAACTACGATTACTTATAAAACTTCTAATACTCACCTAAACATGTAGGAAAACATCCAGAACGGATAATTACTACAATAAAGGACTTACATTTTTGTCTTCTCAGCAACTGTCGAATTAAAAACCTTGTCATCGTCTCCCCACACCAGATGAACTTTTTGCAACAACAAAGATTATGTACATATTATGTATCTGATCAATTAGAAAGAGAGTTTAACGAGTAGAATAAAATTCAGCAACATTACATTCATCAAAGTAACAAACCTGACTTAAGCTTATGGAGTTCACTTCATTGTCTAGGGTGACCCAAGCCTCAGCTAACTCAACTATCTCCTTCCTGTTGGTAAAAAACTCCTGTAGCAATCCACCAAGGAAATTAAAACCATTTTTGAGATTAACTAAGCACAAACAGAAAACAATGAATTAACTCACTCTTAGAAAATCCTTGGCGACAAACAGAGGCATATTAACAGGACCATGATTAGCAATTGTAAGAAACTTCATAAGCCCCTCAACTGTACTTGGCAACAAAAAATCAACAAAACTATCAAATCCATACTTCTCCAACACATTAAGTTCAATAATCGTATCACTAGCAACAACAAATTCAACCAACTCTGGATCTAACTTAGCCATCTTAAACCCTACAGCTGCTCCATAACTTAAACCAACAACAGTACACTTCTTAACACCAACTTTTCGCAATGCTGCTACCACAACCTCCGCTTGAAAGGTTGTGGACCGCCCCGGCTTATCGGTAAACGAGCCACCGAAAAATAGTAGGTCAGGTACGTAGACTGCATAGGTGCTAGATATAGCCACAACTTGTGACATCCATGAAAAAATACCATCAGCTGCAAATCCATGTAGGAAAACAACATTTGGCTTGTTTCTGGATTTTGTTTTCGATGGTACGCACATTTTGATCTGTGTTTCGGGCTCTGTTTCGATAATTTGAGGTGATAATCCGTAAAATTTCATTAGTAGCCAAACTATAGGCTTCGAGATTGCAAAAATAGTTACCATCCTTTTCTTTTTCTTGGCTTTCTTCTTGTAATATAAAGTTGAAGGTAGTATTATATATTTACACAACACTAAATATTATAACTATAGTTTTGCTGTCCGAAGGAATGTACAGCGGGTCAAGGATGGCGTTCGATCTTGCTAGTTTTGTGTTTATCGTGCTAAAACTGAGAATGCGAGAGATTTATTAATCTTAAAAAATTAAAGTAACGTTTATAAAACCAGTGTTTATCGTGCTAAAACTGAGAATGAGAGAGATTTATTAATCTTAAAAGCAGTGTATGTGATGTTGAGTGTTGACTAACCCCACAAACAAACATAGTAACTGCTTAATTATTAATGCAGAATTGTATTCAATTCAAGACACATAAATACAGTTTATTTTAATTCACAAATCTTAGACCATCCGCAACGCTAGAGCCCGAGTCCATCTTTTTCGAATTTCACTTTTATGCCACAATAGCAAGACTTGGTTTTGTGAAAAACTTGTCCAATACCTTTCAATGTAAAGCCCAACCCAACTGGTTAGTAGGTCCTACTTACTCGTTTTATGGATTATATTTAATAAATACTCCCTTTGTTTTTATTTGAAGTCGTTTTAGAGATTTGCAAATATTTTTTAACATATGACATTCTTGGTTATCCATCCATAATTGGTTGTTTTTCCCTTCAAATACCCTTCTCATCTCTCATCATTTATTAATGTTTGCATTTAGCATTCATTATTCGTTGGGGATAGAAATGTAAAACACATAGCTAATAATTACAATTAGCGTTTTACACGTGTTATGCACCGAAAACACACCCTTAAAAATTTTTAAATCTTAAAATTTTTAAAATAATTAAAATATATTACATAATAGAACTTATACTAATTTTTTTCCATATATGTTTACTAAATATACGCACGTATGTAAAAATAAGTTATGTTTAGTGATGAGCATTCTCCCCGCTGCGTCAACCCCGGTCCGATGCGCCCCACCGCCGAGTACGAGTACGGGATCGGGGCGGGTTCAGGGAATGATTTCGGGGTCGAGGGTCGGGGGTCGGGGATAACACTCCCTGACCCCGATCCGACACTTATCCCTAGTTATGTTATTGGTTTTTAAGAAAATAAATATTTATAATTAGAAAATAAATATTTATAATTAAAAATTAAATATTCAACGCATGAAATATTGATTGAACAAATATATAAAATGCTACCATCATAACAAAATAACATAATATACGATATTAGAATTTGTTTGAAATGTACCATCAATTTTTAAATTAATAAGAATGTTGAACGTCCTAACCCATCTTAAAATTATACTTCTTTTTAACTCCATCATCATTGACGTGAATATGTTTGATTTTGTTCCCAATTTTGACTCTAGATTATCACATTAAAATTATCATTATTAACTGAATCATGCACCTGATTCAAAAAAAACAAAATGGTTGAGTTATTAAGAATGAGAAAGACAAATTTGATGTTAGACAAATATCACAATTAATTATTTGAATTAAAAAATTTATGTTTACCACGTCAAAATTAATATTGTATGAGGTAATTTTAAATTCTTGTAAGGCATTGAAAATCTAGAATTTGAACTAATTTTACCACATTCGAGGCGAAGTATATTGTATTGATATGTACTAACTTTCAATCATCCAAAGATATACTGAATGTCAGAATTTTTCATGTAATGATTTTCAATTTTCCAGGATACTGGTTTTCATTTTCTTCTTATGATGAAGGTTTTAAATTCATTAGAATAAATTTTAAACCTACATTTAATATGCTATAATTTTAGGATTTTGTGTATAGTAAGTCAAACCAATGAAAAGAGCTCAACAATGACCAATCAAACTGAATGTTGCACCAAAAGTTGTCAAGCCAATTGAGGACAAGGCAGACTATGTGTACATTGCAGAAATACAGGAGTACTCATCCATAGATCTCTACCTTGATGAAATTAGTGAAGTAAGAGGCACATACAAATTCAGAGTTCTGCCTGAAAGACTAACTTTGGTCTACAAAGGAGGGAGAGTGAGATCATGGCCCTTGCAACAAGTACTGAATGAAGGATATTCCACCTTAGTGAAGATTTTCTCAAGCTTCAAGAACACAGGGGGGTTTTCTGAAGTTGCAAGAGGTGCAGTATTGAAGAAGATTGAAGAAATTAGGGATAGTTGGAACTCCCCTGATAGTTTGCCAAGAAAGATGAAGATCCCTTACAATGGACAAATAATCTATCTCCAACCTTACTGGATGATGGAATTCAAAGATGACAAGGGCTGTAGAAGATTCTTCAGGATTGAAGATCAACTGTCTAAGGCCAGCACTAAGTACCTTAGATGGTTGCAAGCTAAGCTAGATCCAAAGATTGTCGAAGAAGATGCATTCTACAGGAAACTTCAAGAGCAAATCAAGGCCATCTATGCTAAGGAAGGGAGACAAAATATACAGCCTCCCAGGGAAAAGAAAAAGGATTAAATTCTGCTCAGGCTAGAGGAGCAACCTTAAACTTCCACTCAGTAATTTCTTATCTTAAACTTTGTAGCTTAATACAGTTATGTTCTTTTAATGCAATATTCTCATAATGTGTTTTGTTATCATCAAGACCTTTAATTTATGGTTGTTATCATATCAGACATAAATTGGGGGAGATTGTTACGAAATATGTTGTTCTTGATGATAACTTAAAATATAAAACATTTCTGTAGAAGTCATTTTGTAACTAATAATGGATGACATACTTTCTGTAGTATCCGTTGTTGGGAAGCTTATCCACGGATAAGTAATTTTGTAGCATATTCAATTTTACTCTAGTCTAAGGATTGAAAGTATTAAGTACTAAGTCATGTTGAGTTTCAGTAGATAAACATGATAGGATAGCTAATTGTAAATAGGTTGTGCTGTGTAATTCTGTTTAAGTGAAAATTAATGACAACAGATGAAGACTTAATGCTATCCACAGATGATCAACTCAATGCTATCCACGGATGACCAACTTAATACTATCCACGGATAGTCATCCACAGATAGTCATCCACGAATAGCCAAGAACACTACCAAAGGATGAAGCTCAAGATTAAAGGTTGATGGTGACTTGACACTGGAGAAGCACATGGGTTGATAGAGTAAACAAAAAGAATATGGAAGCCAAACACCGGTGAACCTCGAAGAAGAAGAAACATTCCATTTCCATGCAAACATAAGAGATGTACAAACAAGCCAACTTGTCAAGAGTATAACATCTCAGTCACATGCATCTGGAATGAAGAAGCAAGCATATTGGACCTAGAAAATAGAGATAGTTTTTGTCTGTAGTATGACTTGTAAACTTGGGTCTTTATAACCAAGTGTAGCAGTTCTTTGAAAACAGAGAAAACAGTTTTACATTGTCTTTGCTTAGGTTTTCTCTCTTACATTTCTTAGGAGAAAAGAACTATAATAGCAGCTGTGTATTTGTAACCAAATATCACAGATTATTTCTTCAATATATATCTCAGGTGGATCACAAAACAATCCACCTGAAATTTTTAAACCACTGTGTTCTTATCTTTATTTTGTTTCTGCAATTTAATTTATATGTTCTTACTTTCAAGTTGCAGAAAAGTTGTAAAAATCTAGAATTGTATTCACCCCCCCCCCCCCTTCTACAATTCTGTAAGTGTGTAACTGAGAATAACATTAACCTTAATATTTTAGATGGCAAAATTATTTTTATCGTTTAATAGAATAAGATAAAAAGAAAAGAGATGATACAAGTTGGCAACAATATAGTCACACTATAAAACAAATAAAAAAAGTAAAAGCTGCTACACTCTTCCCCGACCACCAACTCGGGCTCCATCCAAGTTCAGTTTTTGCTTCAACGCAGAAATAAGAAACTGGATCCATTTCACGTTCTCCAACGCAACACTTGGGCTCGCGTTGGAGATGGTCTTAAAGCATTATTGGAATTCAGATTCATGTTGGTGAATTAATTAATTTGAAAAAAAGAAAATATATGTGAAAATTTGTTGAAGCAAACTCAAAGATAAAGAACATATCAAAAAAATATGTACTGCTCGCTGCTCAAAGAGAAAAAAACATATCAAAAAATTATGTGCTACTTCATTTTTATCGCTGCTACACTTAACTAAGAGCATGTTTGGGTAAAAATAAAAGACTAATGTTAGAGTTGCTGAATTTAGTACAAAATTAATTATTAAAGTACAAAAATGAGGTACAAAATAATGTGGCATTGATGACATGTTAATTTAAAATATTTTAATTAATAAAAATGATATGAATACAGAGGGTCCATTTTATTTAATTGATTTACAACATGTCCTTTTGTAATTATTTTTGTATCTAATTCAATAGCTCTAGTATTTTTTAAAATAAAATAATTGCTAATAGTTTAAACTTACTTCAAATAATAAGTGAAAAATGAAATTATGTGTTTGGACAATTTTATATTCTAGTTAGCTTATAAGTTATTAAAAATTGTAAAAATAAATAAATTTGATAAATAATACATTTCAATGATTATATTAACTTCATTAAATAAAATTACAAAAATAAAGTAAGTTGTCAACAAAGTACCTTATATCAATATTTTTAAATTTAAATTATTTTTCAATTTATTAAACAAATAAATATTTTACAACTTAAAATAAAAAATTACTTTAAATCCCCAACTTCTAAGTAATTGCCAAGCAGCCCCTAAACCCAAAAGATGCATGTTTACCCAAAAGATGCATGTTGATGTTGAAAATATTAACTTAGAAATTACAGCCACACGCCAGCAATGACATAAAAATCAGAATCTGAAAACTCAACTCATTATAGTAGAGGATGGAAACCGATTTCGAATATTAAATTTACGATATATGTTTGGTATTAAAATATTATAATGTTAAAGTTTGGATTTTAAATTATCAAGTGCGAAACACTTGTCAAAACTGAAATATAAATTTTATATTTATCACAATTTGTGTAAGAAGAACTATGAGATGAATAGTTGAAATGGTGAACAAGAGACATAGTTTAGATCCTGGAACGTAACTATATATGGGCTGACTTAGGCTTGAGCCCTCAAAAAATTTCTTTTTTTAAAATATTATATATATATATATATATATATACACACACACACACACTGATTTTTGATAGCCCAATAATGTATTAAGCCCACAACCCATTTTCTGTTTTGTCCAGCCCATTCAAATTAACCATATGTTATATATATATATATATATATATATATATATATATATATACATTCATACCTACAGTGAATGGGTTTAAAAGCTGGAAGAGAATTTCCTCTACAAAAGATTGTGCTTTTTCACAACATGTTGGAGTTCCTTGTTCACAACATAATATTGTTGTGAGCTCCTGTGAAAATTTGATGAAGCCTTCTCAACGAATTGTTAATGTATTGCGAGTACGATCTCAAAAAGAAGTTCTAAGGAACTGTTTGCGTGTTAAGGCGACAATTAGATGTGTTCGATGACTTGCATTACAAGGGTGTGCATTTAGAGGTAACGATGAATCTGTTGACTCTGAAAATTGTGGAAATTTTATTGAATTGCTAAAGTTCATGGGAGACTTAAATAATAATATTGTTTTGGCTATTACTTATACTAGTCCTCTCATTCAGAAGCAAGTTTTACACCTTCTGGCCAATAGTGTGAAAAAACAAATTCGTAAAGAGATTGGAAATTCAAAGTTTTGCATTCTTGTTGATGAAGCCCATGATAGCTCTACTCAAGAACAAATGGGGATTATTATTAGATTCATTGATGTTAGTGGTCTTGTTCATGAACATTTTTTTGCAATTCTGGGAGTTCAGAACACAAACGCATCTACTTTGAAAAAGGTTATATTTGATGCCTTGGATTATTTCGATCTTAATACTTGTAATCTACGATGCCAGGGGTACAATGGAGCGTCCACATGTGTGGCGCTTGGAATGGTTTACAAGATTTAATTTTGAAAGAGTGTCCACAAGCATACTATGTGCACTGCTTTGCACATCGTTTACAACTAGCTCTATTTGTTGCTTCAAATGACGTACAAGGAGTTTGGCTATTCTTTTCGAAGCTAACTTCTATAGTTAATTTTGTGAATGTTTATCTAAATCGTAAAACTGAAGTAAAAGACCTTCAGAAGCTTGAACTAGAGAAGATGATTGCTAGCGGAGAAGTTGTCACTGACAGAGGCTCCAATCAAATGGTTACTTTACAAAGAGGTGGAACAACAAGGTGGAGTTCTCATTTTTCTTCAGTCCGTAGCATGATTGCAATGTATAGTGCAGTGAGTATATTTCTTTTAGATCTCAACACCAGTGGGTCTACAAACGCCATTCGAGGCGGAGCTAGTGGAGAATACATGCATATGAGGTCTTTCGACTTTGTATTTTATTATATTTAATGAACAGAACCATGGGAATTACCAATGTGTTATGTAAAGCTTTGCAAGAGAAGTCTCATGACATTATGAATGCTATGAGTTTGGTATCAACGACAAAGATGCTCCTGGAGAAGCTTAGATCAGAAGGTTGGGAGGACTTTGTTGCTGAGGTGGTGTCATTTTGTACCAAATATAGCATTCGTGTGCCAGATTTGAGTGCTCTGTACACCGTCAGTTGTGGTAGATCCTGCTCTCATAGAGATAATATTACTCTTGAACATCATTATCACTTTGATGTATTTGCTAAAGTGATAGAATATCAAGTTAAGGAGCTGAAAAGTAGATTTAATGATGAAGCAATTGAGCTCCTTACTCTTACTTCGGCATTAGATCCTTACAATCAGTTTAAGTCATTCTATATTGATAAGATTTGTCGCCTTGTTAACACATTTTATCCTCGTGATTTTACAAGAAGTGATGTTGATGCGCTAAGATGTGAGTTGGAACATTATGAGTTGGATATTGTTGGTGGTGCTCAATTTCAAAATATAGCAACTATTTCAGAATTATGTCATACACTAGTCAAGATGAGAAAATCAAAACCTTTTGTTATGGTTGGCAGGTTAGTCTGTCTTATCTTAACTCTTCCTGTTTTCACGGCATCTACTGAAAGAGCCTTTTCTGCCATGAAATTTTGAAGACTGATCTTCGTAGCAAGATGGATGATGCATTCTGGGAGATATTATGGTTATATATAGAGACAATTTGCTAAAAAACTAACATAGAATCGATGATTAATGAATTTGATAATATGGGTTATCAGCGTGTGAAATTTCGCCGAAGATTTTTCAAGCCCATCCCATTTTGTATTCCTGGTTCCGTCCTTGTGTAGATCGGAAGAGAGTATAATAAGAGATATTTGAGAACGAAGAAAAAAAAATAAGATTTACAAGGAAACAAGGAGAAGAAAATGTTAGTAATGAATACCACTTAGAAACTAGACAGAGGGGGGGTGAATGCATAGTTTGATAGATTTTTGCTTTCTTGAAACTAAATTGCTGCAATAGATTGTATGTAAAGAAATGCGGAATAAACAACACACACAATCACTTTAATCTACTTTGTATTAAGCAAATTAAATACTACAGCTTTCCAGAATTTCACAACTGAATTTCTGGCTTCTAAACAAGAACAGTTTGTATCTTGTTTTCTTACAGAGAAAAGAGTGCTTTTGATAAAACTATGCGTGTCTCTCTTACAGCTTACAGTGGTGTGTGCACGATATATATTCACCTATACAAACTAGGCACACACCTATTTACTCAGTTACCCCTAGCTGAAAGTCCAACTTGTCCTACCATAAGAAGTTAACTGTGTCAGGAAGGACCACCTGTTTTTCGGAGTCTTTCCCGTTTCTGTAGCTGCTTGTCTCTTATCTTTCTCTCCAAGTTTAGCTGTAGATTTGCCATCTGTTCTTTGGACCACCTTGCCAGAACAAATGCTTCAGTATTTGTCTCTTTTGATTCTTGGTTCTGTACCTTGATTTGTCTTGTTATAAACGGCTAAATGTTGATATCGTGAACTCCACTTCATTCCAGACTATGCGATGTCACTTGTAAAGACTACGCGATATGGCCTTGAGGACTTTGCGACATAGGCCATTTGAGGACTTCGCGATCTAGCCTTTTTGAGGACTATGCGACATAGACTATTTGAAGACTATGCGACATAGGCTGTTTGAAGACTATGCGGCATAGGCTGTTTGAGGACTTCACGATCTAGCACATCTTGACTTTGCTAACTTCAACACTGTTGGAACGTATGATTACTGTTCTGCGTTTTACTATATGATTGATTATGAGTTCGAAAAGAAAACTTTACCTTAATCGCTACGATTCTGATCCACGTCTTCTACTGAATTCCTTGATTCCCTTCGAGCGAAGTGTGGCCTTCGATCTCCCAAAGTTTCCTCTCCTTAAAGCCTCGAAATCCCAAAACCCTAGCTCCTTGCGGCTGCCCTAGGTTTTAATCTCGAATTATGAAAAAACGTTTTCAGCTTTAGGAGAACAAGAATATATATAGGCTCCAGTATGGATCATGGACAATTAGGTCGGGCCTCCCAATGACATTCTGGATCAAGCCCAATGTCATTAAATATTAATTCTATCCACTAACGAATTAATATTTGCACTACCTTTCCTAATACCGTAATTATATTATTATTAAATTCGGCTCCTATATTATTTGCTTATTAAATTCCCCATGTTTAAGATATCGTATGTCCATTAATTAAATTAATTTCTGATAATTAATTTAATTAATATCTTTTTATCCTTGATCATCCACTCAACCTTATAATTATGCAAGAACAAATCTGCCTGCAGGACTAAAGCATAATTATCTTTATGAGCTTTCAAGAGGACATCATCAACCCGAATATTATCAGGACATGGTTTCCTTATGTAATTAATATCCCACTCTGCATGCAATGTCATTGCTCAATACATAATATTGTAATTAACAATTAATTACATCACATATGAATCAAAGCATGTGCATTGCATACAAGTGTCAATCACTACACTTGGATTGAGAACCTAAGCATTAATAATATCATAGAATCTTAGTTCTTCTTTATTGTCAGAATAGAAGAACAATTCTAATATTTCGATCCTGTTCAATATACACAAAGTATACAAGTATTATTTAATAGTCAAGATAAACTATTCCCAAATAATACTTCAGTTATTCCAGTGGTTTGTCTAATTCCACTTAAACAGTGAACCCTTTATATTATATATAGACACTGATAATTTAATCTTCTGTTATCCCATTTGATACTAAATTATCCACAATATATAATAAACAGACAATGTAAAAATATGCAATCAAGATTCTCAATAAAATGGACAATGTTTATATACTACTAATGAATAGTTTAGTATAAAACCCAACAATCTCCCACTTATACTCAAGCTATTCTTTGAGTATATCAGTGTTTATTAATATAATCCGCTACCAGTTTAAATAACTATTCTGTGACCAGACATCTGACTCCTATCGCCTCCACGTGTTCTTCAAAAACCTTAGCTGGTAAACTCTTCGTGAAAGGATCAGCACGGTTGTCCTTTGATGCTATATCAGTCACAATAATATCTCCTCGCTTAACGAACTGTCGTATGAGGTGATACTTACGCTCAATGTGTTTTGCTGCTTTATGTTCTCGTGGTTCCTTTGTATTTGCAACAGCACCAGTATTATCACAATAAATTGTGATTTGCCACGGCAAATTAGGAACTACATTCAAATCCAGCAGGAAATTCCGGAACCATATAGCCTCCTTAGCTGCCTCAGAGGCTGCCACATATTCAGCTTCCATGGTTGAGTCTGCGATGCATTTCTGCTTCACACTCCTCCATATTACAGATCCACCTCCTAAAGTAAAAACACACCCCGAGGTTGACTTCCTCTTATCCCTATCTGTCTGGAAATCTGAATCGGTATATCCCACAGGAAACAAGTCTGAAGCCTTGTAAATTAACATATACTTCTTAGTCCTTCGCAGGTACTTAAGTATCGTTTTTACTGCACTCCAATGTTCCTGACCTGGATTGGACTGATATCTACTGACCATGCCTACGGCAAAGCAAATATCAGGTCTCGTGCATAACATGACATACATTAAGCTTCCACATGCTGAAGCATAAGGAACTGCTTTCATGTTCTCTATCTCCTTAGGTGTCTTAGGACACTGCTCCTTTGATAGAGAGACTCCATGTCTAAAAGGTAAATTACCCTTCTTAGAGTCCTGCATGTTAAAACGAGCCAATACCTCATCAATGTACGGTTCTTGAGATAAAGCCAACGTTCTTTTCTTGCGATCTCTTATAACTTTGATCCCAAGAATGTATGCGGCTTCACCTAAGTCTTTCATTTCAAATTGTTTGAACAACCATGCCTTAATAGATGACAACATCTCTACATTGTTTCCAATGAGCAAAATGTCATCTACATATAGTACTAGAAAAACCACTGCATTTCCTTCACTTTTCTTATACACACATGCTTCGCTTGGACTCTGATCATAACCATTTGACTGGACGGCCTGATCAAAATGAATGTTCCACTCCCTGGAAGCTTGTTTCAGTCCATAAATGGACTTCTTAAGCTTACACACTAGATGCTCTTGGCCCTCTTTGATGAATCCCTCTGGTTGCTGCATATGGATGTTTTCATCAAGACTTCCATTTAGGAAAGCTGTCTTGACATCCATTTGCCAAATCTCATAATCGAGATGAGCTGCTATAGATAAAAGAATCCGGATTGACTTAAGCATGACTACCGGAGAAAAGGTTTCCTCATAATCAATTCCTTGTTTCTGAGTATACCCTTTCGCAACAAGTCTTGCTTTCCAGGCTTTCACCTTTTTGTCAGATCCTCTTTTTCTTTTGTAGATCCACTTGCATCCAATGGGTTTTACACCATTGGGTGGTTCCACGAGATCCCAGACTTGACTGGAATACATAGATTCCATCTCAGATTGCATAGCCTTTTGCCAAAGATCTGCATCCTTATCTTGCATTGCTTCTTCGTATGTCCTGGGATCCTCATCATGTTCACCAGAGACTAAGTCCGAAGACTCTCCCAAAAACATGAACCTCTCAGGTTGATTAACAACCCTCCCACTACGACGAAGCATTGGTGTTGTATTAGTGATAGGTTGTTCATTTACTTTTGGTTGTTCTACTTGTACCGGTGGCATATTAGAATTATCTTGTCCTCCCACTATTTCCTCTAAAACAACAGTACTCATGGGTTTGTGATTCATTATATAGTCTTCCTCTAAGAATCTAGCATTGGTGCTTACAATGACATCCCGATCCTTAGGACTATAAAATAAATACCCTTTTGTTCCCTTGGGATAACCCACAAACAACCTCACTTCTGTACGAGAATCTAACTTAGTCACGTTATTGTTCAGCACATGTGCTGGACAACCCCAAATCCGAATGTGTTTCAAACTAGGTTTGGTACTAGTCCACAATTCTTTTGGAGTTTTTGGAACTGACTTAGAAGGTACCAAGTTTAGAAGATAAGCTGCTGTTTCTAGAGCATGTCCCCAAAACGACTTGGGTAAATTCGAATAACTCATCATCGATCTAACACTCTCTAAAAGAGTCCGGTTCCTTCTTTCTGCTACACCATTCTGCTGAGGTGTGCCAGGTGCAGTCAACTGGGATGAAATCCCATGTTCTGATAAATATTCTCTAAATTCTCTAAGCAGGTATTCGCCCCCACGATCTGATCGTAGTGACTTGATACATTTTCCTGAATGTCGCTTCTCCGCACTTGCTTTGTACTCTTTGAATTTTTCAAAGCACTCAGACTTGCGGTGCAACAGATAAATGTATCCATATCTCGAATAATCGTCAATGAAAGTGACAAAATATTCATACCCACCTCTCGCTTGGATATTCATAGGTCCACATAAATCAGTATGAACCAATTCTAACACATCTTTGGCTCTATTTCCTTTTGCCTTAAAAGGTCTACTGGTCATTTTTCCTTCCAAGCAAGATTCACAGACTGGAAATGGCTCCACTGCCAACGAGCCTAAAGGCCCATCTACTACCAATCTTTGAATCCTCCTCAAGTTAATATGACCTAATCTCAAGTGCCAAAGATATGTTTGGTTCAATCCAGAAGGTTCCTTTCTTTTACTAGAGGTATAAAATGTATTATTAATTTCACTTGGTTGCAGTATTGGTTCTATAGGATTAATAATATATAAATTGTCTTGCAATGTACCAGAACATATAACTCGTTTATTCATCATAATGGAAACATTATGATCCAAACAAACATTATAACCATCCATAGCAAGTTTAGAAACCGAAATTAAATTCCTTCTAAATGAAGGTACATAAAGACAATTATTCAAAACCAAAATCCTATCATAACCAAAAGATAAAGAAATAACTCCAACTGCAACCACTGCTACTTTCGTAGCATCTCCCATGAACACATATATCTCGCCATCTCTAAGCAGCCTGGTTTTCTGGAACCCCTGCATGGAATTACAAACATGATCAGTGGCTCCTGTGTCTACACACCAAGTGTTCGTAGACATAACCGCTATATATGTTTCCGTAACAAGAGAAAGAGACATACCAGTATTGTTCTTCTTAGAAAGAGGACAATCCTTTTTCCAGTGACCCGACTGCTTGCACTTGAAGCACTTGCCCTTAGGCTTCTTCACTGAATTCTGAACTCCCAATGGTTTCACAACTTTCTGTGCCTGAACCTTCTTCTTCTTCTTTCCTTTCGGCTTTGAAGAAGAAACTTTCTCAGCCACATTTACCTGAACATGCTCCTGAAATAATGATTCCGCTGCCTGAAGCTCTGTCAGAAGTTCTGCAAGACTATACAACTTCTTGTTCATGTTGTAATTCAAGCGAAACGGCTCAAAGCTTTTTGGCAAACTCATAAGTATGATATCGACCTGCGTTTCCGCATCAATATCAGCACCAAGGACCTCTAGTTCATTTATATGAGACATCATCAGAAGAACATGGTCCCTTACAGGTGTTTTTTCAGCCATCTGAGTGTTCATTAGAGACTTCATTGCTACTTGCCTAGCAGCCCTATTCTGATCTCCGAAAAGCTCCTTGAGATTATAGAGCATATCTGCAGCAGTGTCCATGGCCTGATGCTGATGTTGCAAAACACCCGACATTGCTGCCAGAATGTAACATCGCGACATCTCATCTGCCTTAGTCCACTTCTTAAAATACTCTTTTTCCTCATCCGGAGCATCGGCAGCAGGCTGTTCCGGTTTGGGTTCAACAGTACAAAATTTGAACTCTTCAGCAGTCAACACTATGTCCAAATTGCGTTTCCATTCAATATAGTTAGGTCCGGTAAGTTTGTTATCCTTAAGTATGGTGAAAAGTGGATTAAAGCCCATTCTATCCTGAGAATCATGCATATAAAACTTAATCAGAAAATTGCATATATCTTAAAACCTATTTGATTCCTCTAACAATTAATTTAAAATTAATGCACTAATATTTAAATTCCATAAATATCTGGTACGCCATGATGGATGACATATATACCATTTAAATTTAAATATTACTTCGGTCCTACTACTAAATAATACGCCACGTTAGGGTGGACTATATATTATCTTTCATAGCTAAGTGTATACCATTATTTAGATCTTAAGTTGCCTTTAGTCAGACCCATCCGTTCGATGTATCAATGGATAAATCCCAGGTGTTTTCGGTGAAGTCACAGACGGACTCGCTTAAAAACACAACCCCTAAGACAGAAATATCCATTATCAACATCAATCAAGGAATGTCCAACTTTTTTCTCGAATTCTATGAAACTTGGTATGTCACGATGGGGTGAGCTTACCTTTCAATATTCGTGATTAACTTAAGAAGATTGTCCTAGTAATATCCTTAACACTACCTAGACGTCATAAATCATATGCCACGATGGGTGACATATATCCAATTCATAATCGTCCTAGTGTTAAATTACATACAACCAATAATGGATGACCATGGGATCAATATCAAATTAATTCCCTCTCCCACTTAGTATTTTACTTTGAGGATTTTTTTATATCTACATGCATCGTCCTATGTTAATTCTTCGAGGTCCACATGTTATCATAATAACAAGACAAAGAACACATAACATATAAGAACATGGCATGACGATCAACATAATTAAAGCATAGCATATAACCCTATGTTCATGTCGTTCTAGCATACTAAGGTTAGTATTGCATGGCATGATAATCACATAAGGCATATAAAATTGCAATAATTAAAATAAATAGCAGAAATTATGTAAAACATAATAAAACACATCCACTATTATGGCCCCAGAAAATTAGCTTCGAATTCTTTTTGTTGAAAATTTCCCGAAATCTTCAGGAGCCCGTTTGGAGGCCTAAACAGCGTCAGAATGGGTCGAAAAGAGATCCATTCCAGCCTGTTCGTCTCGTTCTGCCGTTTCCGAAAAGTGCTTATTCGCCCAAATCGGACATCGTATGCAAAATCTGCAGCCAAAACAGCGAAGCTCCCACGAAAACAGTATGGCGCAGCGGAAGAACTCTGTTTCTCGTATCTCCGATGTTTAAACGATTACATACAATATAATACAGCAAAACAAACCTATTCTATTACATACATCTGATCATAATCTTAACTATCACGATAAACCCTCGTGATTTACAACAATCAAACATTCACGATAAACCACGTGATTTACAACAATCAAACATCCACGATAAACCACGTGGGATCCAATCACATAATCAAATAAAACATGACCATAATAGTGGATTACAACCTGCATCACAGAATCAATACAAGCAACCACCATATACATGCATATATAATTACGACATGGACATCATATCATAAAACACAGAACTGCATAACCAGGCTCTTGATGCCAATTGTTGGAACGTATGATTACTGTTCTGCGTTTTACTATATGATTGATTATGAGTTCGAAAAGAAAACTTTACCTTAATCGCTACGATTCTGATACGATTCTGATCCACGTCTTCTACTGAATTCCTTGATTCCCTTCGAGCGAAGTGTGGCCTTCGATCTCCCAAAGTTTCCTCTCCTTAAAGCCTCGAAATCCCAAAACCCTAGCTCCTTGCGGCTGCCCTAGGTTTTAATCTCGAATTATGAAAAAACGTTTTCAGCTTTAGGAGAACAAGAATATATATAGGCTCCAGTATGGATCATGGACAATTAGGTCGGACCTCCCAATGACATTCTGGATCAAGCCCAATGTCATTAAATATTAATTCTATCCACTAACGAATTAATATTTGCACTACCTTTCCTAATACCGTAATTATATTATTATTAAATTCGGCTCCTATATTATTTGCTTATTAAATTCCCCATGTTTAAGATATCGTATGTCCATTAATTAAATTAATTTCTGGTAATTAATATCTTTTTATCCTTGATCATCCACTCAACCTTATAATTATGCAAGAACAAATCTGCCTGCAGGACTAAAGCATAATTATCTTTATGAGCTTTCAAGAGGACATCATCAACCCGAATATTATCAGGACATGGTTTCCTTATGTAATTAATATCCCACTCTGCATGCAATGTCATTGCTCAATACATAATATTGTAATTAACAATTAATTACATCACATATGAATCAAAGCATGTGCATTGCATACAAGTGTCAATCACTACACTTGGATTGAGAACCTAAGCATTAATAATATCATAGAATCTTAGTTCTTCTTTATTGTCAGAATAGAAGAACAATTCTAATATTTCGATCTTGTTCAATATACACAAAGTATACAAGTATTATTTAATAGTCAAGATAAACTATTCCCAAATAATACTTCAGTTATTCCAGTGGTTTGTCTAATTCCACTTAAACAGTGAACCCTTTATATTATATATAGACACTGATAATTTAATCTTCTGTTATCCCATTTGATACTAAATTATCCACAATCAATACTATTATATAATAGACGAAACATTAAAAGTTTGGTTGGTTGGTATGGTATGTTGTGATTTTACTTAATTGTCCTTTCTTAATTTCGTGTTTTTACTTAATTAGCCTTACTTATTTATAGAAATATATTATTAAATAATAATATTACCTATTTAAAACCAATTATCTTTTTCACCTAAAATACATTATTTTTTTTATTTTTTCTAACAAATTTCCCTACTTTTTTACTTTTTTTTTAACTAAAACATGTTAGTTTTTCTATTTTTCCTTACTAAAACCCCTCATTTTTCAAAAATATCACGGACAAACCTTTAGTTATTTATTTTTAAACCTAATATTATAATTATTTTTTTAAAAGTTTACCTATTTTAACATGTCTACTTATTTTTCTTAACAAATGCAATTACTAAAAATATTAAAATATAAATAATCAAATACCTATTTATAACAAACTACCTTTTCACCTAAAACACATTATAGATTTTTTATAACAAAGTCCCTCATTTTTTAAATTTATCACGGGAAATTGCCTTTTTCAATTTACTTTTTCTATTTTCTCACTAAAATCCATTCTTTTTCTAAAAATATCACGGGCAAACCCTTTAATTATTTATTTTAAAACGTATTTAAATATTTTAAATTATTAAATTTAAAACCTCATTTTTCAAAAATATTACGGTCATTTACCTTTTTAAACTAAATACATGTTACATTTTTTATTTTTCCATACTAAAAACCCTCCATTTTTTAAAAATATAACGAGTAAACCCTTACTTATTTATTTTAAAATCTTTTTAATATTTTTAATTGATTAAAAGTGTTTAGCTATTTTAACATGCCTACTTATTTTTTTAACAAATACAATTAAACAAAAAATAATAAAATAACAATTAACAATCCGTGCATCGCACGGGTACGTTGTGATTTTACTTAATTGCCCTTAATAAACCGTACTTAGTGTTTTTACTTAATTAACCTTACTTATTTATAGAAATATATTATCAAATAATAATATTACCTATATATAACCAATTATTTTTTCACCTAAAATACATTTTTTTTCTATTTTTTCTAACAAATTCCCCTACTTTTTCAAATATATCACGGGCAATTACCCTTTTTAACTAAAACATGTTAGTTTTTTCTATTTTTCCTTACTAAAACCCTTCATTTTCCAAAACTATCACCGACAAACATTTACTTATTTATTTTTAAACCTATATTAATATTATAATTATTTTTTAAAAATTTACCTATTTTAACATGTCTATTTATTTTTCTTAACAAATGCAATTAATAAAAATATTAAAATATAAATAATCAAATACCTATTTATAACCAATTAACTTTTCAGCTAAAACACACTATATATTTTTTCTAACAAAGTCCCTCTTTTTCTAAATATATTACGGGAAATTGTCTTTTACAATTTACTTTTTCTATCTTTCTCACTAAAATCCATTCTTTTTTCAAAAATATCACAGGAAACCATTTACTTATTTATTTTAAAACGTATTTAAATACTTGCATTTACCTTTTTAAACTAAATATATGTTACATTTTTTTTTATTTTTTCTTACTAAAACTCCTCATTTCCAAAAATATAACGGATAAACCCATACTTATTTATTTTAAAATATGTTTTAATGTTTTTAATTAATTAAAAGTGTTTAGCTATTTTAATATTCCTACTTATTTTTTGCACAATTACAATTAATAAAATATTAAAAAGAATAATAAAATAACAATTAACAATCCGTGCATCGCACGGGTTTTAAGCTAGTATATAATAAACAGACAATGTAAAAATATGCAATCAAGATTCTCAATAAAATGGACAATGTTTATATACTACTAATGAATAGTTTAGTATAAAACCCAACAAACACTTCACGACATGAGTCTTGAGGACTTCACGACATAGTACAAAATGGACTATGCGATCCAGCACTTCTCGACATGGATATTGGTGACTTCACGACATAGCTTTATTCTGACTTTGCTATATAATGCCTTAGTCAAATTTCTGCAACTTATTTCTTCAGGGCCTTATTCAACCCTATCCTGCTGCATGAACAATTCTGAACTTCTACCAGGACAATTATTCAATGGCCTATATACATTCTAGATTGCAAGAAACTTACTAAGCTCATTATAATTCTGAGCATACATGATCAAGCTAATGTTCATGAGAACAAGACAAGTACAAAGAGAGACCTATACTATATCCCAGTGATAGAATTCACTAGGTCATGTAGTGTGACATAGTCACATAGTGTAGGCTTGTTAATGGTGGTATTCAGACATGTCTTGAGCCTAACAATCTCCCCCAAATTGTGAGTAAGACCCTTAGGCACAATTTCATGTCTGATAACAAGCCTAACTAACATAAAAGGAACAAATATAAAGAAGATAGAAAGATGAACAGAACTTGATAACAACTTGGAAACATACCCTTACAGAATTTTTCCTTGAGCTACATAGCTTCAGTTCTCAATTGTTTTTCTAAGAAATCATCATAGACCTTCTTCTTCCTTAATTCCTCATTCTTCTTCTTTTCAGAAATGGCTAGTAGAATTTCATCCCTTGCAATCAGCTCTTCAATGAGAGGAGAGTCTTTTAGATCTTCAGCTGTTGTTCTAAGGGCACTTTCCACATATGAATCTATAAACTCCATCCTTATCTTGCTTTTTCCTCCATAATGATTTTTGTACTCCACAATATAAGGATTTTGTTTTACCCTGCATAGCCCTTTCTTCCTCAGCTCCTTTGCTTTTTCCTCCATCTCAGCCATCTCCTTTTCTTTCAGACACCTCTTTTCTTCATTTAGCTTCCTTAGGCTTTTCTCATAATCAGAGTGCATCTTCATGAATCTAGCAACTTCTATCTTCCACAATCTCTCCTCCTTTTCTTCAAAATTCAGTAGAGCATTTATTCTTTCAAGCTCATATTGTGAGAAGTATTGCTAGCCTCCTTGCTTCATTTCCCTTTCTCTTCCATCAGTGTATTTGATCTCTAGATGATCTAGCTTCACCTTGACTTCAAAGATTCTTTGAGCTCTCAAAAATGCTAGGGCATCTTCATCATAGTCTTCATCCAGAGGAAAAACCTTGATCCCTACTACATTTGTGATTACCCCATTCTTCTTTGTTATCCTTGTCCTTTTAGCTGCCCTCTTGATCTTCATATGCTTCACTTGAGGTATCTTTCTGGAGCAGGGAGAATTAGTCTTCAGTGCCACATCATTTGGAAGCAACTTCATTCCTTTCCCTTTCATCCACTGTAACACTCCACTAGCTGTGACTTTGTGGAAATGTCTTTTTGAATTTTCCTTTGTGGGTTCAACTCTCTTCTGTGGCAAATCAGATTCAGAAGTCTTAGATAATGATTTTGGAGGATCATTACTAATAGTACCCACCCTAGACTTAGAGTCTTGTGTTGTGGTTAAGGCACTGCTAGCAATGTCCTTGACTTGCTGATTTCCACTCCTTGACTTCTTGACAGTTTCTTTATTTCTCTTGGGGTCCTTGTCTTCACCAGCATCTTTTGATCTCTTTGATGATTTGCTCTTGCTGCTGTCACTAGCTCCATCCTTATTGCTCCTTGTTTGAGATCTCCTTCTATAGGTTTTCTCTTCATCATCCCCCTCATCATCTTTCATCTTGTTTCTTTCTTTGAGTGACTCAGGAATGGTTCCATGAATCAAGAAAGATTGTAGAATTTGAATCATTTCAAGCTCTTCTGATGTTCTTACTCCTCTCTTGGATCTCAGCATCTGCAACACTTGATTGATTTTGGCATTGTTCTTCATTGTCAAGTTTGCAGGAATCACCAGTTGGTCAATGCTGTTGTCTTTAGATAGACTTTGAAAAATTATTGTCCTTGGGTTAGAGATAACTTCAGGCAATCTTTGATATTGGTCTATCTTCAAGTCATCATATAGCCTCATGTTGTTCTCCCCATGCTTTTCAATCAATTCCAGAATTGTGGACAGTTCAGTAAACCTCAGTTTCTCTAGAGTTTGAAATCATAGATGCCACAAGCAATTGTCCTTGCACACCATGATAACTTCTCTTAGATGGACATCCTTGATTTTTCTGACTGCTACAGTGAAGTACTTGATGCTCTCCTTGATCTTTTCTCTGTAGATTCTTGTATCTCCTTGAGCACTGCTGTTGATGGCTTTCAGAAACTCCAGGAAGGCCTCATCATGATAGATGTGAGAGTTGGCAACTTCCTGTAGTTTGGCCTCAGTGATAATGACAGCTTTGATAGGTTTGGCATTAGAAATTTGTTGAGGAGCTGAAATGTCTTTTGGCATAGTGGATGGATAGTAAGTGGTAGTGACAGTGCTTCTTTGACCTTGCTCATTGATGACATCCACAGAGGGAAGAGTGATTGGCTTGATGATTTCTTCAGTTATTTTGCCCTTAAGCTTCTGTTGCTTGGCAGGTACTCCCCCTCTGTTTTCCACGTTAACCCCTTTTCCTTTTCCTTTCCCCCCCTTAGGCTTGGAATCAGACACAATGTCTTGAGCTTCTCCAGGAATAGGCAGGTTCATGCTTCTCATCACAGAGGTCATCATTTGTTGTTGGACCAACAGAATGTTAGAAGTTGAGTTGGTTTGGTCATCCATTTTGGCATTGAGGAGCTCCAAGGAATGAGAAATCCCTTGGTTTTCAGATTTCAAAGATGCCACTTCCTTCTCCAACCTTTCCACCGTGGAAAACAGCTGCTCAGACTTGAAAGGATTGAGGGCCTGATCCTTGAGCTTTGAGAAATCAAATTTAGTGATATTGGAAACAGGAACCTCATCCACCAGTTTGTCACCATACTGGTTTTTCCACAGCACTGAGAGCATAGAATTGATATTGATGTTAGACTGCAGTTGGTTGTCTAACTTGGTGGACATTTTCTTCAAATTGTCAGCCACCATAGCTAGAGATAGATCTGTTGTAGACACTTGCTGAGTGGTCTTCCTGACTTCTTTGAGGATGCCATCTACCTTGGGAAAATCAGAGAGATAAGCATTCCTTAGCTGAACCATAGAATGGTCAGTTTCCTCTTTGATAGTTGAGACCTCTGATTGAAGACCTTTCCCAAGATAGTGCAGAGCCTTCAATTGACTTTTATACACCTCATTGACTGCCTCATAGATATCTGCAGGAGAAAGACCCTTGGCATTTGATCCTAGAGCTGTGAGATAGTCTTCCCTGAGATATGCTAGTGCATCCTTTAGCTTCACTGTCCTCTTAGCATCCAACCAGGCATCCACATTTCCATCATGTTGGGCTTCATCCACAATCTTTTATGCTTGAGCCTCAACATCCTCCTTGTGACAGAGCAAAATAGCTTCATAGTCCTGATTTGGGAGTCCAGCTGTGAGGAGATGTTGGGCAATCTTTGAGAACTCATCTATCTGTGCCACATGAAGATTTTGCAATTCTTCTCCTGTCAATTGTTGTGGCACAGAGGATGATCCTGAAGCCATATCATGTTGCACAGGCTTCAGCCATTCAGTCATTGTGGCATGGGCCAAGTGAGTGCTAGTGCTAGGCACCTCAGGAGGGATAGATGTAAGAGTTTCCTCCAATCTTGGAATGACTGTGGAGTCTGATGTTGTCTCCATTGAAATGGGACGAGTCACAACATCAGCTCCATGTGCCTGTGAAGGCAAGTCCAAGTCCATAAGGAATGGAGAGTTAGGCATAGAGTCTCCAGTAAGAACTGGTGAATCCTCTATGTTTGTGTTGGTGTCATTAGGATATGCCTCAGCATGCATTCCCTGACCAACTAAATGTGGTTCCTGAGTGGTGAGCACAGTGTCATGCACCATGTCACTTGAAATTGGCTCAATCACAGGAGTGGATTGTGATTGATCAAGTGCAGAAATGTCATGAGAATGACTATTCTGTTGAGAAGAAATATTAGATGTAGATTCTGGAAGAGAAGTGTGGTGTAGATCAGATTTTGGCAACTCCCCCTGAGAAATAGGAGGAGTTTCAATTGTGATGTGCTCTCCACTCTGTGTAGTATCACCCTTATTTCCACTGGGGTCAAGAGTGAGTTCTTGACCCTGTGCAGACTCTTTACAGAATGTAGTGGGGGAGGCTACTCTTTTCAATACCAATGCCCTGTTGAGAGCCTGTTGGGAGGATTCAGTGGTGGCTATAGATTTGGATTTCTTCTTTTGTCTAGTGAGTTGTGACTCAGGTTTCTCACTTCCTAAATCTACAGTCTCATTAATTACAGCAAGGGTTCTCTTCTTTGTCTTCTTTTTAGTAACACCAATCTTTTGAGAGACTAGTGCACTTGGCTCCCTAATTACTACTGTACTGTTTGCAGGGGGTCATTGGATGGGTTAGGAAGGCTTGGGTTAGACTCTGTAGCTTCATCAGCCTTAGCCTTTCCTTTCCAAGAAAGTTCATGATATTTAGGCTGATCAAGTGTGTAAGTTTTGAATGTGTTTTGCATATGCTTTGTCACACTCAAAATTACATCAACTTGATTCCTAGTGTCCAATGTACCAAATAGAACTTTGGACATGGACTTAGGATAAGCCAACTTTGTTGTGTCTATCCCTTCTAATTCATGCAAATGAGAATCTAAATGATTTAAAATGCATTGAAGAAAACGAGGATAGAAGATTTCAGTACCTCTATGGCGTGGAGACTTGCCTAACCTTTGAGCCAACTCCCTTACAATGATTGCTCCTACATTGATTTCCTGGTTGTATGCCAGGGAATGAGCAAGCCTCACTGCAATGTGGCTGATTTGATCCCACCCAGTTTTTCTGCACAGAAACACCTTCTGCAAAGCATCAAACAAGAACGAACACTCCCTCCTTACATGCTTCTTGGTCAGCTTCCCCATATCTATCTCATCAGCATACTTTATCAGTGTCAAGAAATCCACCATTTCCTTGTCACTGGCCTCAGCATCATGCCCCTCCGTCTTAAAACCAAATGTTTCATTTACTTCTTTCTCCCCAAATACCAACTCCTTTCCTCCAATACTGCAGGTTACTTCATAGAATGAAGTGCCATCCTCCCTCGCCAATAAAGTGCAATTGGCCGTTCTCCAAAACCCCTCAAGGATATCAACATACAAGGGTGGATTCATCGTCAACGCCTGATAAAGATATGAGGTGTTCAGAAAGTGTACAAAGCACTTGTACCTTGGGTTTGCCTCGGTTTCAGATGGAATGGTGAGATGATTGGTTTCTTTGGGAATTGTTAAAGGGCTAGAAGAAGAAGCTGTTTGAGATTTGGGTGCCATTTGAAATTGAGATTGAAGAAGAGAGAAGAGAGTTTGAGTTTAGGTTTTAGAAATTGAGAGCAATAGACAGAATGAAAAGTTGTGAACGGTCGGCAAAAAGTATTTATATGATAGAGACACTGCGATATGAAGTTATGAATATGTACAGTCTATTTGGATGTCGCGAAGTCTCAAAATAACCTGTACCGCAAAGTCTTGCAAAGTATATAGCAGAGTCTAGAAATGAACTATGTCGCAAAGTCTTAAGAACAAAAAGATTGAGGGAGACTTTGCGATATAGTATAAATACCCTGTCTAAAACTGTCGTTTTGGAATTTCAAGCATTTTCTCAGACTTATATCAAAATTCTGAAATAAAATTAATTTAAATCAGGAGTCTGTCAAATATGGAGACTTGTCGATATTGTTATTCTAAGTCGAGAAGTCATAAAATGAACTATGTCGCGAACTCATGAAATGAACTATATCGCGAAGTCTCACAATTTCAGCAGTTTGCGATATAAGTCTGTTTGATTTGAACTAAGTCGTGAACTCTCAAGATCATCTATGTAGAGATGTCTTAAAAACTCATAACTTCTCTAGAAAAGTATGATTTGAAAAATATGCAGTAAAATACTGAAATATTTATAAATCATATCTCAGCTAATTTTCACTCCAAATGAATAGATCATCTAAATACAGTGAAAATTTACTGCTGCAACAATTAACTAGCAGACTTACTTAGAACAACTAAATGAAGGATTGAGCATTCCAATTTCACTCACAAGTCTGTTGAAGACAGTTTCATTTAGAGGTTTAGTAAATATGTCAGCTAATTGTTTCTCAGTTGGAACATAAGAGACTTCTATGGTACCATTTGCTGCATGTTCCCTAATGCAATGGTACCTGATCTCAATGTGCTTTGTAGTAGAATGATTAACAGGATTGGCAACTATGGATATTGCACTAGTATTGTCACACATCATAGGTATGTGTTCCAACACCAGTCCATAATCCATAAGTTGATTTCTAATCCACAGCAATTGAGCACAGCAACTTCCAGCAGCAATATATTCAGCCTCAGCTGTAGATGTTGCTGTGGACTGTTGTTTCTTACTGAACCAGGACACTAACCTTTGACCTAAGAATTGGCAGCTTCCAGAGGTGCTCTTCCTGTCAATTTTGCATCCAGCATAATCAGAATCTGTGTAACCAACCAGGTTGAACCCAGTGCCCTTTGGATACCATAGCCCTAGATTAGGAGTCCCTTTCAAATACCTGAAGATTCTTTTGATAGCCATCATGTGAGATTCCTTAGGATCAGATTGGAACCTTGCACATAGGCATGTGGCAAACATGATATCAGGCCTGCTAGCTGTGAGATAGAGTAATGATCCAGCCATGCCTCTGTAGACCTTGATGTCTACTCTCTTGCCTTTCTTGTCTTCATCAAGCTTGATAGCAGTGGACATGGGAGTTTTTGCAGGGGACGAGTCTTCCAAACCATATTTCTTCAAATGATCTTTGACATACTTTGATTGGTTTATGAAGATGCCATCCTCCTTTTGATGTACTTACAGACCTAGAAAATAGGTTAACTCTCCCATCATACTCATCTCATATTTGCTTTGCATCAACTTAGAGAACCTTTCACAGAGTTTTTAATTTGAAGAGCCAAATATGATATCATCCACATAGATTTGAACTAGAATGATATCATCCACATAGATTTGAACTAGAATGACATCATTTCCATGCTTCTTGAAGAATAGAGTTTTATCAATTGTACCCCTGGTAAATTGATGCTCAAGAAGGAATTGAGATAGAGTTTCATACCAGGCTCTAGGTGCCTGTTTAAGTCCATAGAGTGCCTTGAGCACTCTATACACAAAGTCTGGGAAGTCTTCATTCTCAAAGCCAGGTGGTTGGGACACATAAACTTCTTCAGCAAGATCACCATTGAGAAATGCACTTTTCACATCCATTTGATACACCTTGAAATCTGAGTGAGCTACAAAAGCCAAGAAAATTCTGATGGCTTCCAGTCTTGCTACAGGTGCAAATGTCTCATCATAGTCAATGCCTTCTTGTTGACAATATCCTTTGGCAACCAACCTTGCTTTGTTTCTTATCACCACTCCTTCTTCATCCATCTTGTTTCTAAACACCCATTTAGTGTCAATAACATTCTTTCCTTCTGGAGGTGGCACTAGTTCCCATACTTTGTTTTTCTCAAATTGATTCAATTCTTCTTGCATGGCAACAATCCAGTCAGAATTCTTCAAAGCTTCTTCAATTACTTTTGCTTCCTCTTGTGACAGAAAGCAGCTATACAAACATGTATTCATTGTTGCCCTTCTTGTTCTAACTCCTTCACCAGGATCTCCAATGATTTGATCCCTAGTGTGGGCTCTGTCCCATTTCCTTGTGTGACCCTGTTCATTTCTTTGACCTGATCCAGGATCATTTTGAGTGTTAGTTGCATTCTCTTCTTCTCCCCCTTGTGTTTGTGAATCCTTGCACAGGTGTTTGAAGAAGATCATCAACTTCAAGAGTTTCATTTACTGGAACAGTTTGAGCAGGAGGTTCATCCTCACTTTCAGAATCCTCAAGATATCCTTGATTTTCAAATCTTAATGGCACACTGTCTTGTTCACTTGTTTTAAGTCCAGGAGTTTTCTTGTCATCAAAGGTAACATCCATGCTTTCCATGACTTTGTGTTGCTCAGGTACAAACACCCTGTATGATGTCCTTTCCAGAGAGTATCCAATGAAAATACCTTCAAAATGCCTTAGCATCAAATTTTCCAACATGCTCAGAGGTATCTTTCATCACAAAACATTTGCTTCCAAACATATGAAGATGCTTGAAGGATGCTCTTTTGCCAGTCATTAATGAGTAAGGAGTTTTTCCAGACTTCTTATTGATCAATGTTCTATTTTGCACATAGCATGCTGTGTTAACAGCATCAGCCCAAAAGCTAGTAGGTAGCTTTGCATCCAACAACATTGTCCTTGCAGCTTCAATGAGAGTTCTATTCTTTCTCTCAACTACTCCATTTTGTTGAGGTGTTCTAGGAGCTGAAAATTGTTGAGAAATTCCTTTATCTTTGCAAAACTTATACAATGTTGAATTTCTGAACTCAGTCCCATTATCACTTCTCAGAGCAACTACAGAGGAACCAGTACTTTGTGCTTCTTGTTAGGCTCAAGACATGTCTGAATACCACTATTAACAAGCCTACACTATGTGACTATGCCACACTACATGACCTAGTGAATTCTATCACTGGGATATAGTATAGGTCTCTTTAATGTACTTGTCTTGTTCACATGAACATTAGCTTGATCATGTATGCTTAGAATTATAATGAGCTTAGTAGGTTTCTTGCAACCTAGAATGTATATAGGCCATTGAATAATTGTCCTGGTAGAAGTTCATAAATGTTCATGCAGCAGGATAGAGATGAATAAGGCCATGAAGTTCTTACTAACTCTTCCAGATCACTTGGAACCAAGAATCTCTTCCCTTAAAGAAAGAGATCTAACAAAGATTGGTTTTGATGTGCTGTATGGTGTTTTGAAGACATATGATGTTAGATATAATTGTTGATGAGTGTTTATCAGTGTTTAAGCAACAGGTATTCATCAGAGTTTACTGGAAGCCAGTCAGAGTTTATTAAAGTCTGACGGAGTGAGAGTTTGCTAAAGCTGTCGGTGCTAACATTGAAGATTCTAGAAGCAATATATCTTGAAGATGGAAAGAAGCAAGATATATTGAGACAGACAAGGAAACGGAACAGAAGACAGAAGCAATCCTAATTTGATATGATTTGTATAGCTAATTTATAGGAATATCAATTAGAGATTGATTCTATGTAGCTGTGTACTATATAAACACAGATAGGTTAACCCTAAAAGGGATGCGATTATTGAAAACATTATTCTTGTAACCTTGCAGCTCTCTGTGATATTTTACATCACAAAGAGAAGAGTTATTTATATAATTCAGTTGTTGATTTATAAACAGTGTTCTTTATTGTTATTATCATACTTATATTGATTATATATTGTGAAATCGGCCTAACAATTGGTATCAGAGCCTAGGCTGTTTAATATATACAGTTTATCGATCTAAACACAAGTATAATCATGGCTGACAACTCTCAGGAAGGTTCTAATGCAGGTTCGAATGCTCAGAAGGTTCAACCAACTTCTGTTAGTCGATATGAGACTATAAGGGTTCCAATTCTAAGATCAGTTGAATATCCAATATGGAAGGTGAAGATGACCATGTTTCTGGAAGCCACAGATCCAGAATACCTTGATAGAATCAATGATGGTCCTCATATGCCAACAAAATTGTCTCCTGTTGTTGATGGTCAAGAACAAAAGACTGTTCCAAAAGAGAAGAAAGATTTGACTCCTGAAGACATCTCATCAATTGCAAAGGATGCAAAAGTTAGACACCTTCTCCATAGTGCTTTAGATAATGTCATGTCTAACAGAGTTATTGGCTGCAAAACTGCCAAAGAAATTTGGGATGCTTTGGAAGTCAGGTGTCAAGGAACAAGTGCTATAAAGAAGAATAGGAAGACCATTCTAACACAGGAGTATGAACACTTTGACTCTAGATCTGATGAAACTTTGACTGATACTTATGACAGATTTTGTAAATTGTTGAATGATTTGTCCCTGGTTGATAAAGAATATGAACTTGAAGAGTCAAATCTCAAGTTTCTGTTATCCCTACCTGAAAGATGGGATTTGAAGGCGACAACAATCAGAGACAATTATGATCTTGCAGAAACAGATCTTGATGAAATCTATGGGTTGCTCAAAACTCATGAACTGGAGATAGAACAAAGAAACAAAAGATCTGGAAAGAAGACAAAATATATTGCTCTTAAAGTTGAAGAAAAGCCTGTCAAGAAGGAATCATCAAGAAAGAAAACCAAAGGAAAGGCTTTAGTCATTAAATCTGACAGTGAGTCATCAAACTCTGATGATGGCTCAAACACTGATGATGAAGCTTCTGATTCTGAGGATGATGAAGAAGAGACGATGAAAATGGCTGCTTTAATGGTGAAGACCTTCAAGAAGATGGGATTCAAGAACTTCAAGAAAGGGAAGAGATTCTCTAGGAGAGATTCAAACTCTGATAAGAGAAATTTCAGAAAGTCTAATGGAGGGAATACCAAGTCTGGAAAGAAAGACAAGTCTGAGATCCAGTGCTACAAGTGTAAAGAGATGGGTCATTATGCTCCAGAGTGCAAGAAAGGAAAATCTGAGAAAGCACTCATCACTAAAGGCAAGGACTGGGCAGACACTTTAGACTCAGATGAGGGAGTTAATTGTGCTCTCATGGAAACTGTTAAAGATGAAGCTGAGTCATCTGAAAACAAGGTACCCCTAACTACTTATGCTTATGATACTGATAATATATCTGAATTAAGAGTTTATCTAAAAAGCATACATGTTAGTTATAGGGATCAGACTTTAGAGAATGAAAGAATCAAATCTGAGAATCTAGGTCTTAAAGAGAGGAATAAATTTCTTGAAGAGAGACTTGTTAACATGCAACAAGTTCAAAAGGAGAGAGATGATGTTGTTTATGTTGAACAGGAATTGCTTAAAAGATATAGGCAAATAGAATCTGAGTTGGAAAAAGAGAGGAAAGTGATTAAAACTTGGACTAATTCTGGAAAAGACACACATCAAGTTTTTCAGACAGACACTGTAGGTCTAGGTTACTGTGAGAAAGATGAACTTAGGTTTAAAGATAAAGTGAAATTAAAACCACAACTGAAACCTGTGAAATTTGTTTCTGAATCCAGTAAGCTAAAGTCAGTAGTTGTGAAAGAAGCTGTTATGGAACCAGTTGAAACTTGTGATAAACAGGTTAATGTTGGTTCAATAACAGAGAATAAGGTTAAAATAGAAGCTGTTAAAGAACCAGTAAAAATCTGTGATAAGCAGGTTAATGTTGGTTCAATGACAGAAAAACAATTCAAACATAAGCTCAAAGAGGTAAAGTCTGTCAACAAACAGAAAGTGTCCAAGAAAAATAGGAATGGAAAAGTAGGCATTAATAAAAGAAATGATTATCTGCCTAATTCTGATGCTCCTAGGAAGACATGTCATAATTGTGGTAGTACTAACCATCTTGCAAGTTTCTGCACGAAAAATAAAGATATTAATTCTTTACCCTCCAAGTCTGGGGTAAAGAATGATTATGTTAGGGTTAGACCACAGACTTTATGCACACACTGTGGGAGCACTTGGCATTCCATTTATACTTGTAAGAGTTATCATGCTATTTATCACAACTATTATGAGCTGAAACCCAACCTGAAATGGGTTAAAGCAAACTCTGCAAGTGTAAAGTCTGACACAGTTAGCTTAAACTCTGTTGAAAGTTATTCCGTTGCAAAAGCTAACAATGTTAAGAAAGCCAAAGGATCCAAGCAAGTCTGGATCCTTAAATCTAACTCTTTGTAATTGTCTGTGATTGCAGGGCATAAGGGAAAGTACCCTAGTCTTGGACAGTGGATGTTCAGGACACATGACTGGAAATAAAGCCCTGCTATCAGATTATGAGGAGAGAGCTGGCCCAAAAGTTTCCTATGGAGATGGCAACATAGGACGTACTATGGGATATGACAATATTAATCTTGGAAGTGTCATCATCACAAATGTAGCTCTAGTCCCAGGACTCAAGCATGATTTGCTCTCTGTGAGTCAAATCTGTGACAGAGGATACCATGTAGATTTTCATACTGAACATTGTGAAGTTATCAGCAAATCTACTGGGAAAGTTGTTCTAGTTGGACACATGCACAATAACATTTATGAAGCAAGTTTGGTAACAAACTCTGAAGGTAAAGCTGTGTGTCTAACTGCAAAAATGTCAAATGAAGAGAGTTGGAAATGGCATAAGAAGCTCTCTCATCTAAACTTGAACAACATCAATGAGCTAATACGAAAAGATCTTGTAAGGGGACTTCCAAAGTCAATACTCAGCTTAGATGGTCTGTGTGATTCTTGTCAAAAGGCCAAGCAAAAGAAGTCATCTTTCAAGAGTAAATCTGAATCTTCAGTTGTGGAATCTTATCATCTTTTACATGTTGATCTCTTTGGTCCAGTGAATATAATGTCAATGGGCAGAAAGAAATATGCTTTGGTAATTGTTGATGAATACACCAGATACACATGGGTGTATTTCTTAGCAAAGAATGATGAAACTGCCTTAATTCTTATGGATCATGTGAAGCAATTGGACAAAGGATCACAGCACAAAGTAAAAATTATCAGGAGTGATAATGGTACTGAATTCAGAAATTCTGAAATGGAAGCTTTCTGCAAGGAAAGAGGAGTGAAGCAAGAATTTTCTGCACCTGGAACTCCACAGCAAAATGGTGTAGTTGAAAGAAAGAACAGAACCTTAATCGAAGCTGCCAGAACAATGCTTGATGAAGCAAAATTGCCAACTTATTTCTGGGCAGAAGCTGTTCAAACAGCTTGTTTTACTCAAAATGCTACACTGATCAACAAGCATGGGAAAACACCATATGAGATGGTGAAAAATAAGAAGCCAAATTTGAAATATTTTCATATTTTTGGATGCAAGTGTTTTGTGTTGAAAACTCATCCTGAACAATTGACCAAGTTTGACTTAAAAGCTGATCAAGGAATTTTTGTTGGATACCCACTATCAACTAAAGCTTTCAGAGTCTACAATCTGAGAACTAAAGTGATCATGGAATCTATACATGTGTCATTTGATGAAAAGAAAATAACTGGAATAGAAGATGAAGAATATCATGATCAACTTCGATTTGAAAATGAAGATCTAAACTCTGATGACGTAAACTCTGATGAAGCAAATCCAACAAACTCTGACGAAGCATACTTTGAACCTCTACTGATAAACACTGAGGGAATTTCTCTGACAGAACAAAATAGAGAACCAGTCGAGGGGGAGTGTGAAGATACTTCAGAAACATCTCAAGATAATAACTCAAATTCTGAAAGTGAATCAGCTGAAGGATCTATCCCAAACTCTGAGTCAAACACTGAAAATCCAAACTCTGAGCAGTCCAATTCAGGGAGAGCCTCAGAGAATGCAAATGGTCAAGGAGAAAATCAGGAAAGCATGGATCAAGGGGGAGGATCTAATATTGATAATAGAAGCCAATTACCAACAGCAAGAAGGTGGACACAAGCTCATACACCTGACTTGATAATTGGAGATCCAGAAGCTAGTGTAAAAACTAGAAGTGCTACAAATAATGAATGTCTGTTTCATGCATTCTTATCTCAAACATAGCCCAAGAAAGTGGAAGAAGCTCTTCAAGATGCCAACTGGATAACAGCTATGCAAGAGGAGTTAAATGAATTTGAGAGGAATGAAGTCTGGACACTTGTACCAAGACCAAAGAACAGATCTATTGTTGGTACAAAGTGGGTTTTCAGAAACAAAACAGACAGTGATGGAGTGATTACAAGGAATAAGGCTAGACTTGTGGCTAAAGGCTATTCACAGTAGGAAGGAATTGACTATGATGAAACTTTTGCTCCAGTTGCAAGATTGGAGGCAATAAGGATTTTTCTGGCCTATGCTGCACACAAGTTTAAAGTCTTTCAGATGGATGTGAAAAGTGCTTTTCTCAATGGGAAACTTGAAGAAGAAGTGTTTGTTGAACAACCACCAGGGTTTGTAAATCCCAAACATCCAGATTATGTCTACAGGCTTGACAAGGCATTATATGGACTAAAGCAGGCACCTAGAGCATGGTATGAAACTCTAGATCAATTTCTTTTAGAAAGTGGGTTCACTAGAGGTACAATTGACAAAACCTTGTTATACTTTAATTCTGGTGATGATTTGCTGTTAGTTCAAATCTATGTGGATGACATAATTTTTGGGTCTACTAATGACAAACTCTGTAAGAAATTTGCCAAGCTTATGCAGTCAAGGTATCAAATGAGCATGATGGGAGAGCTTAGTTATTTTCTAGGCTTACAAGTAAAGCAAACAGATGATGGGATTTTTATCAATCAAGCAAAAAATACCAGAAATCTTCTCAAGAAATTTGGTATGATTGATAGTTCATCTGCTACAACCCCCATGGCTACTGCAACAAAGCTATACAAAGACACAGGAGCCTCAGTAGATATGACAAACTATAGAGGAATGATAGGGTCTCTTCTTTATCTCACTGCAAGTAGACCAGATATCATGTATGCAACATGTCTTTGTGCAAGATTTCAAGCAGACCCCAGAGAGCCACATCTAACAGCTGTGAAAAGAATTTTCAAATATCTCAAAGGAACCATAACCCTTGGTCTGTGGTACCCTAGAGAATCAGAGTTTAAATTAATTGGTTACTCTGATGCAGATTTTGCAGGCTGTAAGATAGACAGAAAAAGCACAAGTGGAAGCTGTCAATTTCTTGGTGACAGATTAGTTTCTTGGTACAGCAAGAAACAGAAATCAATTTCTACATCCACAGCAGAAGCAGAGTATATAGCTGCTGGTAGCTGTTGTGCACAGATTTTATGGATGAAGAATCAATTGCTGGACTATGGATTAAGGTACTCTAAAATACCTATTTACTGTGATAATCAAAGTGCTATTGCTATGACAGGTAATCCAGTACAGCATTCCATGACCAAGCACATCAGCATAAGGTATCATTTTATCAGGGAACATGTAGAAGAAGGAGATATTGAGCTTCATTTTGTGTCTATAGACCAACAGCTTGCAGATATCTTCACCAAACCTTTGAGTGAAGCTACCTTTACAAGACTGGTAAATGAACTTGGAATGGTCTCTGGTTTTGACTAGAGATACTGGTTAGATCCAAAATCTATACATGATTGATTTTATGCTCATGATTCTTTGCATGTGTTAACTGTTATTTGTACCAGTATGTTAAACTCTGATAGTAAACTCTGTTAGTCATAAAGTATCAGTCATACTCTATCGGTTAAAGTCTGAAGTTAAACTCTGATGTTATACTCTGATTGTGATATTGTCTGAAACAAATGGACCGATGAAGAAACCTGTATGAAGCATGATTCTCAGTAAGTAATCATGAATCTTTCTGAATAATATATGATCTAATCTCAAAATGTGTAGTAACTTAACACAACATGATACTGTCTCTATATTCATAGCATCTCTTAGTTTATTGATCCTATACACTGAGTCTGTATTAGCTGTTTGCACTTTCTCTCATAAAGTAATTGTATTATCTGATGAAAAGTCTAAACTCTGATAATTAGTTGCAAATATTTCACCCTCCAATCAAAAGATGCCAAAAAGTGCACAAATTCCTTTGAGATCATGTTGTGCCTAGGAAGACCCATGCACTTATTGTCTGAAATAAGGGCTAAAATCCTTGATTTTTGGTGACTAGTGCCAACCACTGATTACTGGAAAAAAAAAATAATAATAATAAAAATTCAAAGGGGGTGAATATAATAAATTTTATATTACAGAGTTTAGATAAAATCAGATTTTATTTTATACATGAGAGTTTGGACAACCAGTTTTTACTGATTTATTGTGTGGATTTTATGCACTTTAAGATGCTCTAAATATTTATATTCAGTAAACTCTGCTATTCACACACAATTTTTCACAACTGTGCATTGAGAGAAAAGAGATTATGAATAAAGAAGGAGGATTGGTAAACACTGATGGACTGTGTACTCTACACTGAGGTAATTTTATTTTAATCTCTGGTGATTAAAATTAATTATTTGTTTCAGACAGTTAACAATTTTTGAGAAAACATTCTTGAAAATAAAAGAGTATGATTGGTAACGGTTCCAATTTGTATTAAACAGAGGAGAGAGGTTAATTGTCTAGGAAAGTGTAAAAGGCGGTAATTATTGCTGTTTTTACTGCGCATGCGCATTGGAAATTGTCAATTACTGTTGTCAGTCATTGCATGTGTGCCACGTGTCCCACTCACACAGTTAACGGAGTAAGACAGTTGTGTATTAATGATTAAAAACTCTTCAGTTTTTAATTTTGATTTTCATATTTAAACAATACACACACTTACGGCTAAACCTTTCACATCTTACTCCAATTCACATCTATTGTCACACACACATATTCACAAACACTTTTCTACTTACAAACTCTTTCAAGCTTTTGCATCTATTTCTTTGTTAATCCTTCATATCTTACTAATGGCGACTACAGCGTTTGTTTCTTCTGGGTTAGAGTTTGTCCCTAATAATTATGTAGCACCACTAAATACTGCCAACGCACCAGAGGCGTTTCATATGATACAAGAATTTCTTGCTCAGTCAGCGATTGGGCGTGCTCTAGTCGAACCAACAAAACTTTCTGGTTCGCAAATCAAGGCCTTCTGAGAGATAGGTATGTATGATGATGGTGGTGAATCTGGCAACCCATCAATAATCTTTGAATTTGAAGAAGCAGAGTATGTAATTACTTCTGGTACAATTCGGGCTGCAATGGGGTTTCCTGAGTTTTCTTCATATACAACTGGAATGGGTGACATTGATTTGCTGAGGATGATGCGAGAGATTGGGTATTCTGGACCTTTGACAAAGATTGGACAATTGAAGCGACCGTTCTTGCGGAAGGAGTGGAGCTTCTTCTTTGATTGCATCACAAGAACGTTCGGAAAGAAATGCACGAACTGGGATGCTATTCCCACAGACAGTCTGCAAATCGGGTATTCTCTTTTATATGATAATCATTTTGATTTTGCACGACTTGTCTTGAATAATTTAGGGGAGAAAATGACAGAGAATAGAGGGGTAGTATACTTTTCTAGATTTTGTCAGATTTTATTCTCTTACTGTGTTAAAGGGGTAGATATAGTTGATGAAGATGTCATTTCTTGTTTTAAATTACACAAGAGGATATTCTCTGATCTTATCAACAAAGTTGTTAAGAAAGGGGTTGTTGGAGATTTGTTACTGCCTGCATCTGTGCAGCAGTTTGTAAATGATCAAGTTAATCCACCAACACAAGCTCCTTCTCAATCAGAACACCAACCTGAACCTCTACAAACAGAACTTCCTCCATCTACTTCTGTCCCACATAAATCCAGTGGTAGGACTAAGCATGTTCGCTCCAAACCTGCGAAGTCTGTTAGACCAGCTACTGAAGTAGGAATGTCCAAGACATCTGTGCCAAAGGGTGTTGGTCCTTCTAAGAAAAGAAGAGCAAATCGATCAAAAACTGATGATGAAGCTGATATTGATGATGAACCACTTCATCAGAGAAAAAGAAGACTAGTAGCCAATTATCTTTTTGATAATGTGGATGAATCTACACCAGTATCTGAAGCTGTCCAGCATGAAGCTCCAGAAGATTTTGTTGAGGAGCCTGTTGTAAATAATGCTAATGAGGACAGGGTTTTTGTAAACACTGAAGCTCCTGAAGTTAATGTTCAGGAGGCTACTGAAGATGTTGAAGCAGCCACTGTACCTGACATGGCAAATGCTGATATAGAGGCTGAAATTTTTGAGCAAGATACTTTATTTGCTGATCTTGATATGGATAATATTCTGGAAGCATATCCTAGTATCAGTGTTTGTGATACTGAGGATGTGGCAGCTGATCAACCCACCCAAATTTTAGATGAGTCAATTGCAACTCACACAGAGATTCTCTCTGTAAATAATCAAATTCCTGAATTGGGTGAGGAGGTTGATCAGGTAGTTGAAGCTGCTGTCGAGAAATTGGTTGAAGCTACAGCAGAAGAAGTTCAAACAGAAGAAGTTGTTGCAGAGTCAGTTCCTGTAGAAACAGAGGTTTTTGTAAATACAAACTCTGAGATAAATGCTGAGGCTACTGCAGACAGTGTTCATGAAGAAATTGCAGAGCAGATAGAAGAAAATGCTAATGAAGCTAGGGTTGATTTTGATAATGCTGATCACACATCTGTAAACTCTGATCATGCAAACTCTGAGGTTTATCCTGCACTTTCAAACTCTGATAGTCATGAGTCACTACCTTTTCTAAGGGATCCTACTACAGAGTCTATCAAGGAAAACCAAAATGCAACTGAAGCTCACTTCAGAGAAATGCATTATGCTAATTGGTCTGGAGCAGACTGCATTTTCTCTACTCAAAGGGCTGCTGATTTTGTACAAAAGTCTGCTGAAGAGATTTCTAATCCTGAGCTGTTAGCTCATTTTAAGGCGACCATTGTTCAAGTCAAGTCATTGCACAATCGCTTTGATGAGACAAACAAAGTTGTTCTTGGGTTGAGTAATGATATTGCTCTTAAGGATTTAGCAATGAAGCAAGATAGAGCTAGATTTTCATCTTTGATCAAGGATCAAGAAGAAATCAAGAAGAGGCTATCCAATGTTGAAAGCAATCAAGCTGCCATATCTACTAAAATTGATTCGATTGCTACTTCACTAGAGTTGCTGACATCAGTTTTTATTCCTGATGATGTCAAAAAGGGGGAGAAAGTACCTAAAGACAAATGCAAAAGGACTCCAACCTTTAGACTGAGGGATGATTCAAATGATGGTGGAAGCCGAGGAACAGAGAAAAGGTCAAAGTCTTCTCAAGAGCAAGGGAGACTTCGGTCAAACTCTGCTAGACAGACATACTCTGAGAGAAAGCATTCTGGTGGTCAATCTTCTTCAAGACTTAAGAGTCTAGTGATTTCATCAAATACAACTACTGATGAAGAGATTGCTGCTAAGTTTTTCATGGAAGAACATGGTGGTGAAGCCACAATGGAAGATTTGGATGCTGAGATGAAGCTTCTTGCTGAAGAACACCAGAAAAAGATTGAAGCTGGTACTTATAAGAAGAAATCTGTAAAGGCTCCTAGATTAAAGGAAAAAGGAATTATCATCAAGGAAAATACTCAACAGAGTATACAATATTCCAGGAGGCCTACAGTAAATGTTTCTGAAAAAGGAAAAGGTATACTGGTAGAAGAAGGACAGTTATCAAAGAAGAATTATTCAACCTCTGATGTTGCTCAAGTTGAATCAAGGCCAAATAAATCAACCTCTGACGTTGCTCATGTTGATGTTTCTACTAAAGTTGTGACAACCTCTGACAATGCTCAAGTTGTACAAACTCAACTAGCTCCACAACTCCAAGGTTTCTTAAGACCTGTACTTTCTGAAACTCTGACGCTAGAAGCTGTGGACTTTTCACAAACCAGAACAGTACTTGGAAAAGAATCTTATGATAAGTCTGGTTTGGGTTCACACAGGGAGAAAAGAATAAATAAAAGACCTTTTGATCATTCATCACTGGCAGAACCTGGTGTGGGGGTATCTCAAGAGAGCCTTGATAAACTAGAGTCTGTTCAGATGGTTTATCATAGAGGGTTGAAGAAAGAGGTGCTGTTATATTTTATGTCTGACGGAAGAGTATACAGAATAGGAGAAGCTGATGTTCAATTGAAACTATGGGAAGAGCTTGAGTATGTTCTATATCTTCTCAAAATCAAAAATAGAAGTACTCATGATGCTGCTCTAGTTCTAAAAGACAGAATGATGAAGTCCAAAGTTCTTCTTGGAAGAGGGGTTTCAAGTGCATATATTCCTAAGTACAGAGATGCTTATGGAAAGATTGTTGAAATGAAGAGAAACAGTGCCAAGCTCAATACTGCACTGGGTATAAAGGTTTTAGAATTCAACCTAGAGTCAGACAAATCATACTTTATCCGGCTAGGGAATGAAATGAGGAAGAACAACATTTATTCTCTGAGAGCTGCCATCTACCAGACTGGAGAAAGTGATCCAGAGCTTAAGGAATTGAAAGAAATCATGGTGGATGAGCTAGCAAAAGCAGAAAGGAGGCTACTTATTGACTATCTCAGGACAGTGCCTGATATTGAAGAGATTAAGTAAAGTCTGACTGTAACAGCCCCAAATCCGGGGTCAGGGATTTAGGGTTGTCACAATCCATGTACTCCTTGCCTCACCTGTATTACTCACACCATTCATAATTCACCTGCTCATGACCCCACAACATATGTCACACACACACACACACAGGTTAGAGTCTCAGAAACGACACAATACAACAATTGCGGAATAAATAACTTTTATTACAATACCCAAATGTCTTTTGAATCTGTTACTGATACAATTTCTAAGTATTGTTACATTACCAACTTAGCCTTCTGATGCTCACAATCCTCTTATACCATTCATGTCTATACATAAGTTGAATACCAAAAGCTGTAGCCTAATTCGATTGGTTCGTACTACTCTTCGGGATCACTGCTAGAAACTGTTTATGGAAACGCCTTGCGGGGTATGTGCCGTCCCGTTGGCATCCTGCTTCGCTGCTATATAATATATATATATATAACAATAGCAAGAGTGAGCGATAGCTCAGCAAGGAAATGAAAGTATGGCATAATTCTGCCTTTAACTCAACCCAGAATAAAGCGAGTATAAGACAATAATTTGTCAAAATATCTCGATACTGAAATTATATCCTTATCGGAATGTATTCCCAAAAACAGTACCATTATGGTACTTCAAATATCATTTCCATAATATTTCTGCAAACTTTCGATATTCAAACTATGAACAAAGTTCTAGTATAAAAGATGAGGTTTCAAAGGAAACCAAATATAACCTTTCCGAAAAATATCTGCTAAATAAGCAGAATATCAACATATAACTTAAAAGATGAAGTTATAAGGTGATTCAGTATAAACAACTCCCTTACCATAACTCATATTATGTAAGGTATCCACAGAGTCATATGATATAAAAGATGAAGTTATATGGATTTATTGTCACTTCATTTCCAAACACTTTTCGACCCCCTGCCAACATGATTGGTTCTTTATCCCAATGTATGTTGCAGGAATATCCAAATTGGATGATGAACTAATACTGGAGTTGCTACCGCGTCCGCTGTGCCTAACCTTGCTATGATCAGTAGCAGGTCGCACCGCTCAAATAGTTTTCTACATGTAGATGGAAGTATCACGACGGCCTGACATTGTCTACCGCCTTACTATGACCTCCCGGCCCATTTGGGGCAATATAAAAGTTGGATGGGCCCACGCAACTTGACCACTTACACCACTCCTAGTTCAGATGAAATCCATGACTCTGAAACGTAAAGATCGTCTTCCTTTCCCCAAGTGTAATACTTGTTGATACGACTCCACTCAGTAGTTATATCTAGGTTGGAAAGGAAGATTCTCCAATATTTCCCAAGCAATGCTTGTTAATGGATATCGACTTGTTCCAGGAATTTACCCCTCGAGCATTGAGGTGGTAACACAATACTTGGCTGGCAGCAATTAAATTGCTCCGAGAAAATATCTGTCCCCTGACAGTTTTTGAGTTGAGAGTTTAAAAAAGTAATAGTCATTTAAATCAGGTTTCCCATATTTTTGATAGTTGAGCGAGCATTTAAATCCGCTTATAAGACGGATTTAAATGGAAAACATTGTTTTGGGAACCTCTTTTTGATTTGAAAATAATTAATAACATTTATTAAATAAGTAAACCTTCAAATGAATATTTGAAAATAATATTCATCAAATAAACAAACCTCGAATGAATATTTAGAAATAATATTCATTAAATAAGTAAACCTTAACTGAATATTCAGAAATAATATTCATTAATAAATAATCCTCAAATGAATATTCAAAAATAATATTCATTAATAAATAATCCTCAAATGAATATTCAAAAATAATATGCATTAATAAATAATCCTCAAATGAATATTCAAAAATAATATTCATTAATAAATAATCCTCAAATGAATATTCAAAAATAATATTCATTAAATAATTAAATCTCAAATGAATATTCGAAAGTACTATTCATTAATTAAATAATCCTTAAATGAATATTCAAAAATAATATTCATTAATAAATAATCCTCAAATGAACATTCATAAATAACATTCTTTAAATAAATAATTAATCCTCGAATAACAGTACCCGATATCTTTATCGGAAAATAACCTTTATCATATACAAAATATAATCCCTTCTGATCTTTCAAGAAAATCACACGCCCTTATCCTAGGGCAAATATAAAATCCTGGCTTATAGCTGATATCCCATATCTAGCTTAGAAGCCCATAATCAAATCATTTCCAAGTAATAAATACTTTCCGGAACATAAATAATGTTTAATAATAATATTCCTCAAGATGAATAGTACTCTGCCGCTGGAATCCCTCCGGGTTTCCACGACTATCTATATAACAAAAATATCGACTCCCGGTCTAGAGTCGAAACAATAAACCTGCTTTTATCTATAGAGCTACAAGGTACACCGGTTTATAACTACTTTATCTCAAAGCTCATATATAAACCAAAATCAACTCTATTTTATACAATATATAACATGTATCGCAAAACTGTATAACTCCACACATGGCAAAAGCAGTAATATATAATCAATACTTCAAAGTATAGATTTAGAAAACTTGCCACAAAGATTTGGTATATAAATTGGGAATACACAAGTATTGACCATAGGAAAATATACATACTCTGAATAATAGAGTAAGGTTTAGTAAACTTGCCTGATGCTCGAGAAGTGATAGGGGTTCGCGACGATGCCGGACAATCTAGACAAAGTCAAAGAAAACGTACGATTAATCCCCTGGATAATCCATTTGTACTCAATGCTTAAACACGTAAGCGAAACACAACCAAGGCATTACTAGCTCGTCATAGGCTCATACTAAGTCCATGTTAATCGACAATTACTTAAGTCGTATGTTTAGTCCGAAATCGATCCTCGAATACAAGTTATACTTAACCATTTACAACATTGGTTTCTAAGTCATGTTCTTAGTGGTTTTCACTTGCGCAACCTCTGCTGTCGCATTTTTATAAAATCGAAAAATAATCTTTTTAATAAGAATCTTTTTCGTGAGCCTTCCTAACTGTCTCTAGTATTATCCCTCAAAGTTTCACATTTTAATATGGCTTCTAAGTGGTCCAAATATAGCCTCAAAGTGGCTGACTAGAGAAGGGTTGTTCTTCCGAACGACGTTTACTAAAACTCACTTTTCTCCTAAACCGTAAATCGTATAGGCATGATCTTTATACCAAAACAAACCTTTAAACAAGATCTACAGGCTCCTGGTCAGTTCTGCTCAAAAATATTCCAAGAACAGTTCGTAATTCTTGCTCAAAACAACCTTAAATCAAATGGGCATTACGACGGCTATAATCGTAACGTTTTCCATTTCCAAAACACAACCAAATCAATACCAATTAATCCCAAACTCACCATCCACCTTATACACCCTCCACTCAGTCAAATCCTCCATGAATAATCAAAACAAATTCATAACCCATCCTCCAAACTCAACCAACAATTCATATAATTACTTAATCATGATCTTAACCTTACATAAACATCAAAACCACTTCAAAACTCATATAAACAAAAAGGGGCAGGGGTTTTTATACCTTCCTTGGTGCTTCATATACACTAACAATGGTTTATAATCCTTCCTTGAGCTTTGAACAAACCTTATCAAGCTTAATCCTTAAGAAACAAAATCAAGAATCATGAAAAGTTACTATTCATCATCACTTTGTAAAATCCATATAAAATCGAAAAACAAGAGTTTGGTTCTAAGATTTTTACCAGACCTTGTACTCTTCATAAGCTTTCTTTTGAGCTATAGATCGCCACATTTAAAGCTTCCTAGCTAGGGTTTTGAGTCCCATCTTTCCGCTGGACACAAACTGCACAGTTTGGGTTCTCCAACTTGGGGGAGGGATTTGACTAGGCTACACTCCTTCGTTGTCCAAGAAATTTTGAACGAATGTTACCCATGGAGTGGAGAAGCTATGGTTAAAATTTGGTGATTTAAGGATGGATAGAAATGGAGTTATGGATTTTTCTTTCCTCCTTGCACAAGCTGAGCCGAAAATGGGGGGAAGAGTTCTTCCTCTCCTTTTTCTTTTTGTTTTGATAATTAGATAAGGATGCTGATTTTTGTTACAAAAGTGGTGAGTCATCACATTGTCCTTGTCATCAGGACACGTGTCAAGCCATGGAGTATCATGGTGGCAAAGCAGGGACACGTGTCGCGCATGCATGTGTTTGGTTCGTTTCTTTTCACATGGATGATCCAAATGTTGCATCCCTCGAATTAATCTTGTTACTTGTTACTTCCATGTCTATATTTAATCCTGTAAATATTGCCTTGTTCCTCTTGAAACGATTCGAAATATTTTCCAAAAAGAGCGAGTAAAACTTTACGCGATTCTCGCAGTGAATAGTAACTATTCACTATTCACTTCAACAATCGGATTCTTAAATCGACTTTAATAAAATAATAAAATTCCAAAATATTAAATCCTCAAATCCTCAATTTTAATATCTCATTTCTTGAATATAATAATATATAATTCGCTGCCCGGTCGAATATTACACCAAAATAAAATTTGGAATTTCTGAATTCCGATCGTCTTTGCATTCACTTATTTACTCCGCAGATCACTAATATGACTTCGGAATATCCACACTACGTCTCGTACATAGGTGGCATGAAAAATTTTCTTAACCCTCAAAATCACTATTCATCTACCAATATCACTATTCACTGCTGCACTTAATCATAATAAGAAAAGTTTTAAATTTTTCCAAAAATTCGGGTTATTACAGTCTCCCCTCCTTAAAAGGATTCCGTCCCGGAATCAACTTAGGAGTAACTGGGGTACTTCTCTTCCATTGCACTTTCTAACTCCCAGGTGGATTCTTCCACCTCTTGATTTTCCACAAACCTCTCACTAGCTTGTCAACCTCGTCACTTAGCACTTGCTCTTTTCTATCCGTGATTTCCACAGGTTGTTCTTTGTAAGTCAGACCAGGTTGTATATCTTCCTGCTCGTACTCTAGCATATGCTGGGCATCTATAGTATACTGACGTAGCATTGACACATGAACCCCGTTATGACCATTCTACAAGTTTGGGGGGTAAGGCTGGCTCGTAGGCCACCTTCCTGACGCGTTTTAAAATCTCAGATGGCCCAATGAATCTCTGGCTCAACTTCCCTTTATTTTCAAATCTCATTAATTCCTTCCACGAGGATATCTTTTAGCATCACGAATCTCTAACCTCATATTCTCTATCTTGTTTGTACAGAAAATACACCAACATAAACTTGCTTGTCATCCATCAACATGCCATTTAGCTTATCAATAGCAGTACCATCTCTATACTCGCGGGCTTAGTCCGCATACTTTCTCTGTCTGTCTTGGCTGTCACCAGCCACTTGTTGGTGAAATCTTTTGTCTTTCTAGTTTGTTGGACTAACTTGGGTTTTGTGTAAAATCTCATCCTTTAATTCCCGATCATTCGGAATCCATCTCTGTCTCATTTTAATTAAGGGTATCGGCCACCACATTGGCCTTCCCCGGATGGTAGTGTATCTCACAGTCATAATTCTAGGTCAATTCTAGCCATTTCTCCATCTCATGTTATCTACTATCACGGGTAACTCAAAGCCAATTCATTACATTCCATAAAATTTGTGGGTGCATTAGTCGACCCAAAATAACCTCGCTGAAAACTCGAAGTGTCTATTCCAAGTACGAATCGCAGTCTTGGGTATATCCTCGGATTTAACTTCCAACTGGTGATACCCAGTTCTTAAATAAATTTGGAAATACACGGCGTTCTTCCGCTGATCAAACAATCATTTACAAGGGTACCTATTCCCCCTGTCGAACTCATTCAACTCTCGAGGTTTGATGCATAATCTTGTGCTAACATCTTTCTCTCTTACAACAACACTAGGCTCTCCACGGTGGTACACTGGGTCTTATCATATACGTGCCCAACAATTCTTGTAACTGAGTCGCTAGCTCTTTCATTCCCACTATACCCTGAATACTCAGTATTCATTCTCATGTCATCCAAATCGATATCTGGTAGCTCATTAAAACCTTGTACAATCTCCCAAAACCATTGTAGTTCCCTTTATACTTGGTATCTCTTTTCTTGGCGTCAACCATAAGGGCTAATTAAGCCTCGTATTTCTGACGTAATAGTTTCTAAGTCTGAACTATATTCAAGAATCTCTAAATCTGCCTCCATCCTTTAATTATTACTCTCTCTCCCTCACAATCAGTCTGGGCTCCATTGGGTGTCAACCAACCCATTCTTATTATAATATCAACTTCTCCCAACTTGAAAAGAATCAGGTCTATCAAAAGTGTCGACCTCATATTTCTAGTTCACAACCTGGACGTACCAGTCTTATGGGAAAATCCCTCGAATGGCTATTTCTACTTGTAGTTATTCCCTTTAGCGGCTCGGCCTTAAGGTTTAATTATCATGCAACTTCTTGATATACAACGATACATTAGCTCTGTCTAAATAGTATAGAAGGGCACCTGCTATTTAAAGGTCCTGACAGTGGGCTGCTTATTGGAGGTAGCCCTGGTTGAAACTTACTGGCTTTCTTTTCTTCTGTGTTCACATGCTCCGGAACAAACCTCGATAATTCGGAAAACTTGGTCTCATACTTGGTCACAGTCATGGTTTCTTGTTTTAACTCTTTAACTTTCATTTTCATCCGGGTCTTCATATATTTCCGAAAATTATTCCTCTAAAACAACACACGCTGCACCTCTCCCAAGTCACAATACCAGCTCCCTCTGACTCCATCGTTAGTACTTATCTTGCTAACCCAGAGGTAGTGTCCATTCGTAAACAACTCCTCCAAAATCTCGATTCCACTATAGGGCATCTATCTAACACCGTTGTCATTGGAGTACACGACACATCGCTATTCCTTTCACATATATCGATTGACACACTTTCCATTATCATAATATCCTTGGGAGAATACACTAATTCATTGATATGTCACTAACATTCTATTCGTCTTAGCGATTCGCTCCTGTCATAGGCGATTTCGTTGCGAATCTAATTCCTATCAGCGAATTTTGACTTATTTGACCTGGTTGGCCTCCCCTTAGAATTCAATGAGGATAACAAAAATTATGGGGCCTTGAAAAGACAGCTCCCATATCAAGGAAAACGTCACACACTGGTGATCATAAGGTTATGAGTTTTAAGGTAACCTTATTGGGGGTAAGAGAATTTTACCGAGAGATCAATATGATCATAAGAACTCAACGTTGTGTGCCTCAATTGAGACATTACTAAAGGTAATTAACCTTCTTGTATTTCACAACTTACAAGTGATGGCGTCCCATCCGACTTCTATCACACAGACAGATAGTCCTTGTAGCCCCTATAAATATAGGGTTGTTCGTCTCAGTGGAAGTTGAAAAGTATGAAAGCAATTTGATATCAATTTAATGATTATCGTCTTTCGGCAATATTTCTTTAAAGGAACACCTTGGATTAAAATTGAACAGATTCCAAAGGTGCGGTTTCCAAAGAAAAGAACAACCAAAAAGATACTGGTACTTAACAAGCAAATGGTGAGGTATCACCATAGGGTCATTCATTATTTGAAGAAAAGTAAAAGCTTAAATAACATCATTTGACAGGGCTTCGAAAGCCTGAAAGTAGGCATTGTGATAGCCTCTGGCACAATTGAAACTGAATATGGTTTAACACAAGTGTTATAAAACAACTTCGAAGAGAGAATATACCCTTTATCAGAATTCTTTCCTGGAGAGAGGTCAAGATAGATCATAGATTGGGAAGGTACCCCACATAATTTGCAAACGGGGAGGGTATTACCAAGGTCTCTACGGATGCCTTTTTCGTCGGCTCCTCTAATGGATAATCGTTCAATTCCAAAGCTTTTCTTCTCCATGCACACCCTAAGGTGATCGATACTTACGTTATTGCCGACTCATAATAGTCGCTAAGGATTCAACCATCGACCTTTGCAATCGCAGGGAATTCTATTCGACTAGGCGCAAACATCCCAAGTAAGCGTTATGTTCTATAAGAAGACTTCGATACCGTTGTCGCCCATAGCAATGACAATTCCTCATGTCGACTGGGCAGTACTCCGGAAGATCGTTAGAAACTACAAGCTTAAATCCGGTCTCTATTTCAATCATCCTTATACCCCATATTCCTTCTCCCATATCAATCCCGTGCGCTACATAAGCTTAACACTTTTGGCACAATAGCCTTTTCATTTAAGTCAATCCCGGAATTTCTCAGTCCGTCTTGGTCCTTAAATACATTTCGCATTTACCGTTCAATCTCAACTTCACCATTTTATCTCTACAATCAATTGTAGCAATCAAGGTCTGTCCACCAGCCCATATAGCGGCCATCTTACCCAATCCACAGGGTTCGCTCTAGTTTCCACTCTCTTTGGTGACATCCTATGGTAATCAGAAAGACAAGGTTTGCCAAAATTTGTTGAATTTCTTCCCAAAATCAGGGGAATTTGATCAATCTATTTACCTACTAGTAATGCTCGGATCTGATTTCCGACCTTTCGGTTCTATCCTCATAATTCCTTCCCGGTTTCCTGAGGGTGGTAAATCTCGTTCTCGATTCCGTCTTAGCGTGCTTGTCTTACCATAACATTTACATGGTACATATACCCAAAATTCTTCTTGAGATAATAAAATCCCTCAATGATATAATAGACACTATTTCCCGTGGAATCGCTGGTCGTGGGGGTTTGAAATCTCATAGCCCAAAACAATTCCTTACACTATTCTAGGCAACTAAGTACCCTTAATCGTTCGTGAAAATCTGGACATCTTGGTTCTTACGTATGCCGCCTCCTTATGGGCAACTATAACTGACTACGAGTAACAGGTTTCGTTCAAGTCGAATCAATCCACTGATACTGGCTATACTGCCTCTACCTCTTCTGCCTTGGAGACTCTACTCCATTTTCTTTGTCATACCTCTTGATATATCATGAACGATCCTTAAACTCTTGTCTCGTCACTTATTTATCCCTTGAAGGTTCGTCCGGTCTTATTATACGACCTCAAGTAACATACTACATCTTTATCAATCAACACGTCCTCTACAAGATTCTTTCCTTGACCCACTACGGGGTCTTCCTCTAGATCCTCCTATGGATCTTCCTTTATCGGGTCTTCGTCCATCTCAAGAAGCGCATCATCAAATGCCTACTCGAAGGCCTCGGGATCTGGTATCTCAGAATCCCATCCATCTATAACTCATACGAATCGAGGTGACTAACCATGAAGTCCTAAGTACGGTTTCCCAGAAGAAGTCCCTTCTCGGGCTTTATCTTAAACAGTCAGGGTCATGTCTTCTAACTCGACTGCGAACTTAATTTGAGCTCTAGATGCTCTTATCATTATTAAGGGTATTGTAAGACTCGATCTCCTATCGTTTCTGAGGACTGTAACCTAACGCTCTGATACCATCTCTGTAACAGCCCCAAATCCGGGGTCAGGGATTTAGGGTTGTCACAATCCATGTACTCCTTGCCTCACCTGTATTACTCACACCATTCATAATTCACCTGCTCATGACCCCACAACATATGTCACACACACACACACACAGGTTAGAGTCTCAGAAACGACACAATACAACAATTGCGGAATAAATAACTTTTATTACAATACCCAAATGTCTTTTGAATCTGTTACTGATACAATTTCTAAGTATTGTTACATTACCAACTTAGCCTTCTGATGCTCACAATCCTCTTATACCATTCATGTCTATACATAAGTTGAATACCAAAAGCTGTAGCCTAATTCGATTGGTTCGTACTACTCTTCGGGATCACTGCTAGAAACTGTTTATGGAAACGCCTTGCGGGGTATGTGCCGTCCCGTTGGCATCCTGCTTCGCTGCTATATAATATATATATATATAACAATAGCAAGAGTGAGCGATAGCTCAGCAAGGAAATGAAAGTATGGCATAATTCTGCCTTTAACTCAACCCAGAATAAAGCGAGTATAAGACAATAATTTGTCAAAATATCTCGATACTGAAATTATATCCTTATCGGAATGTATTCCCAAAAACAGTACCATTATGGTACTTCAAATATCATTTCCATAATATTTCTGCAAACTTTCGATATTCAAACTATGAACAAAGTTCTAGTATAAAAGATGAGGTTTCAAAGGAAACCAAATATAACCTTTCCGAAAAATATCTGCTAAATAAGCAGAATATCAACATATAACTTAAAAGATGAAGTTATAAGGTGATTCAGTATAAACAACTCCCTTACCATAACTCATATTATGTAAGGTATCCACAGAGTCATATGATATAAAAGATGAAGTTATATGGATTTATTGTCACTTCATTTCCAAACACTTTTCGACCCCCTGCCAACATGATTGGTTCTTTATCCCAATGTATGTTGCAGGAATATCCAAATTGGATGATGAACTAATACTGGAGTTGCTACCGCGTCCGCTGTGCCTAACCTTGCTATGATCAGTAGCAGGTCGCACCGCTCAAATAGTTTTCTACATGTAGATGGAAGTATCACGACGGCCTGACATTGTCTACCGCCTTACTATGACCTCCCGGCCCATTTGGGGCAATATAAAAGTTGGATGGGCCCACGCAACTTGACCACTTACACCACTCCTAGTTCAGATGAAATCCATGACTCTGAAACGTAAAGATCGTCTTCCTTTCCCCAAGTGTAATACTTGTTGATACGACTCCACTCAGTAGTTATATCTAGGTTGGAAAGGAAGATTCTCCAATATTTCCCAAGCAATGCTTGTTAATGGATATCGACTTGTTCCAGGAATTTACCCCTCGAGCATTGAGGTGGTAACACAATACTTGGCTGGCAGCAATTAAATTGCTCCGAGAAAATATCTGTCCCCTGACAGTTTTTGAGTTGAGAGTTTAAAAAAGTAATAGTCATTTAAATCAGGTTTCCCATATTTTTGATAGTTGAGCGAGCATTTAAATCCGCTTATAAGACGGATTTAAATGGAAAACATTGTTTTGGGAACCTCTTTTTGATTTGAAAATAATTAATAACATTTATTAAATAAGTAAACCTTCAAATGAATATTTGAAAATAATATTCATCAAATAAACAAACCTCGAATGAATATTTAGAAATAATATTCATTAAATAAGTAAACCTTAACTGAATATTCAGAAATAATATTCATTAATAAATAATCCTCAAATGAATATTCAAAAATAATATTCATTAATAAATAATCCTCAAATGAATATTCAAAAATAATATGCATTAATAAATAATCCTCAAATGAATATTCAAAAATAATATTCATTAATAAATAATCCTCAAATGAATATTCAAAAATAATATTCATTAAATAATTAAATCTCAAATGAATATTCGAAAGTACTATTCATTAATTAAATAATCCTTAAATGAATATTCAAAAATAATATTCATTAATAAATAATCCTCAAATGAACATTCATAAATAACATTCTTTAAATAAATAATTAATCCTCGAATAACAGTACCCGATATCTTTATCGGAAAATAACCTTTATCATATACAAAATATAATCCCTTCTGATCTTTCAAGAAAATCACACGCCCTTATCCTAGGGCAAATATAAAATCCTGGCTTATAGCTGATATCCCATATCTAGCTTAGAAGCCCATAATCAAATCATTTCCAAGTAATAAATACTTTCCGGAACATAAATAATGTTTAATAATAATATTCCTCAAGATGAATAGTACTCTGCCGCTGGAATCCCTCCGGGTTTCCACGACTATCTATATAACAAAAATATCGACTCCCGGTCTAGAGTCGAAACAATAAACCTGCTTTTATCTATAGAGCTACAAGGTACACCGGTTTATAACTACTTTATCTCAAAGCTCATATATAAACCAAAATCAACTCTATTTTATACAATATATAACATGTATCGCAAAACTGTATAACTCCACACATGGCAAAAGCAGTAATATATAATCAATACTTCAAAGTATAGATTTAGAAAACTTGCCACAAAGATTTGGTATATAAATTGGGAATACACAAGTATTGACCATAGGAAAATATACATACTCTGAATAATAGAGTAAGGTTTAGTAAACTTGCCTGATGCTCGAGAAGTGATAGGGGTTCGCGACGATGCCGGACAATCTAGACAAAGTCAAAGAAAACGTACGATTAATCCCCTGGATAATCCATTTGTACTCAATGCTTAAACACGTAAGCGAAACACAACCAAGGCATTACTAGCTCGTCATAGGCTCATACTAAGTCCATGTTAATCGACAATTACTTAAGTCGTATGTTTAGTCCGAAATCGATCCTCGAATACAAGTTATACTTAACCATTTACAACATTGGTTTCTAAGTCATGTTCTTAGTGGTTTTCACTTGCGCAACCTCTGCTGTCGCATTTTTATAAAATCGAAAAATAATCTTTTTAATACGAATCTTTTTCGTGAGCCTTCCTAACTGTCTCTAGTATTATCCCTCAAAGTTTCACATTTTAATATGGCTTCTAAGTGGTCCAAATATAGCCTCAAAGTGGCTGACTAGAGAAGGGTTGTTCTTCCGAACGACGTTTACTAAAACTCACTTTTCTCCTAAACCGTAAATCGTATAGGCATGATCTTTATACCAAAACAAACCTTTAAACAAGATCTACAGGCTCCTGGTCAGTTCTGCTCAAAAATATTCCAAGAACAGTTCGTAATTCTTGCTCAAAACAACCTTAAATCAAATGGGCATTACGACGGCTATAATCGTAACGTTTTCCATTTCCAAAACACAACCAAATCAATACCAATTAATCCCAAACTCACCATCCACCTTATACACCCTCCACTCAGTCAAATCCTCCATGAATAATCAAAACAAATTCATAACCCATCCTCCAAACTCAACCAACAATTCATATAATTACTTAATCATGATCTTAACCTTACATAAACATCAAAACCACTTCAAAACTCATATAAACAAAAAGGGGCAGGGGTTTTTATACCTTCCTTGGTGCTTCATATACACTAACAATGGTTTATAATCCTTCCTTGAGCTTTGAACAAACCTTATCAAGCTTAATCCTTAAGAAACAAAATCAAGAATCATGAAAAGTTACTATTCATCATCACTTTGTAAAATCCATATAAAATCGAAAAACAAGAGTTTGGTTCTAAGATTTTTACCAGACCTTGTACTCTTCATAAGCTTTCTTTTGAGCTATAGATCGCCACATTTAAAGCTTCCTAGCTAGGGTTTTGAGTCCCATCTTTCCGCTGGACACAAACTGCACAGTTTGGGTTCTCCAACTTGGGGGAGGGATTTGACTAGGCTACACTCCTTCGTTGTCCAAGAAATTTTGAACGAATGTTACCCATGGAGTGGAGAAGCTATGGTTAAAATTTGGTGATTTAAGGATGAATAGAAATGGAGTTATGGATTTTTCTTTCCTCCTTGCACAAGCTGAGCCGAAAATGGGGGGAAGAGTTCTTCCTCTCCTTTTTCTTTTTGTTTTGATAATTAGATAAGGATGCTGATTTTTGTTACAAAAGTGGTGAGTCATCACATTGTCCTTGTCATCAGGACACGTGTCAAGCCATGGAGTATCATGGTGGCAAAGCAGGGACACGTGTCGCGCATGCATGTGTTTGGTTCGTTTCTTTTCACATGGATGATCCAAATGTTGCATCCCTCGAATTAATCTTGTTACTTGTTACTTCCATGTCTATATTTAATCCTGTAAATATTGCCTTGTTCCTCTTGAAACGATTCGAAATATTTTCCAAAAAGAGCGAGTAAAACTTTACGCGATTCTCGCAGTGAATAGTAACTATTCACTATTCACTTCAACAATCGGATTCTTAAATCGACTTTAATAAAATAATAAAATTCCAAAATATTAAATCCTCAAATCCTCAATTTTAATATCTCATTTCTTGAATATAATAATATATAATTCGCTGCCCGGTCGAATATTACACCAAAATAAAATTTGGAATTTCTGAATTCCGATCGTCTTTGCATTCACTTATTTACTCCGCAGATCACTAATATGACTTCGGAATATCCACACTACGTCTCGTACATAGGTGGCATGAAAAATTTTCTTAACCCTCAAAATCACTATTCATCTACCAATATCACTATTCACTGCTGCACTTAATCATAATAAGAAAAGTTTTAAATTTTTCCAAAAATTCGGGTTATTACACTGACTGTAAGTTTTTAAAGTATTCTGTTCTAAGTAAAAGTTAAACTCTGATATGTTATAAACACTGCATTTGTTATATGTTTTGACATCATCAATTATCTTTTAAACTTGTACATTTTTATTATGCACAAGTTGGGGGAGATTGTTAGATATAATTGCTGATGAGTGTTTATCAGTGTTTAAGCAACAGGTATTCATCAGAGTTTACTGGAAGCCAGTCAGAGTTTATTAAAGTCTGACGGAGTGAGAGTTTGCTAAAGCTGTCGGTGCTAACATTGAAGATTCTAGAAGCAATATATCTTGAAGATGGAAAGAAGCAAGATATATTGAGACAGACAAGGAAACGGAACAGAAGACAGAAGCAATCCTAATTTGATATGATTTGTATAGCTAATTTATAGGAATATCAATTAGAGATTGATTCTATGTAGCTGTGTACTATATAAACACAGATAGGTTAACCCTAAAAGGGATGCGATTATTGAAAACATTATTCTTGTAACCTTGCAGCTCTCTGTGATATTTTACATCACAAAGAGAAGAGTTATTTATATAATTCAGTTGTTGATTTATAAACAGTGTTCTTTATTGTTATTATCATACTTATATTGATTATATATTGTGAAATCGGCCTAACATATGAGTTAGAGTTGTTTCAAAAGAGATCTATTCAAGCAAAGCAAGGATTAATGGCCAATACCTCTTGTGCCCTTATTGCTGACAATCTAGGTCAAAGAATGGAATCTCTAAAAGTCAGTCAAGTCAAGATTGAGGAACTGGAAAGTGATGACACTGGTGATGAAACTCAGGTTGTCTATGATCTATGTAAAGCATAATGTAACATAAGATGTAAAAGAGATAACTACAACACAACAAAGGACAAGACAGACAATAATATTAACAGAAGCACAGGAATCCAGAATCAAAGAAGAAAAGGTAAACTCAAAAATTCAAAATACGTTATGTATTCTTGAAGTCCGTAAACAGGTCACGGAAAGAAGTTCATGAAAATGTTCAAGCCTCAGTGACAGCAAAAGAAACAAGACTTTCAAGACGACAGAAGTATGTGAATGATTTAGGGTTAAGTACCACGGGATTCCAGTGATTTAATCGAAGCAACCAGAACGACAAAGGACTTATCAGCAGCATTGAATTGAAGACATAAAAGAAGAATTGATCAAGTGTTATTCATCTGTGAACCAGACCAGTTGCACTAGGTGACGTCACTAAAAAGATCAAGTTGTTTTATCGTCTCAGAAGAAATTGATACAGTCTAAAACTGAAACACCCTGGAGTACAGAAGCTTTTCTAAATAATCAAGTACAAGAAAAGATTTCGATGGTTTTTCTTAATAGAAAACCATCGAATGAGTTTAAAGAAAACCATTAGAATTCTAGTTTAATAGAATTTGTCTTTCGATAGTTTTTATTAAAAATTATCGAATGGTAAATTCTTTTTAAACATTCGATAGTTTTCAATTTGGAAAAGCAGGTGGTGAAGTGACTTTGTTGTCAGGTTGATGAAGATCCAACGGCCAATGTTAATTCAATTAATTTGGTTCGATGGTTTTTCAATTGAAGACTGATGTTAATACAGAGTGAAGAATGTGTCTTCTTCAGTTAAGGCAAAATACACAAAGACATTACTGAGAGAGAGAATTGAGCCGGAGAAATTTTCAGAGAATTAATAGTGCTCAGAACTTGATCATTGTTTTGAATTTGTGTAACCTTAAACTCATTGAAGCTAATCTACGGATTAGAAATTGTAGCACCCCTCGAGGTTTATATTTATAAAAAGATATATTCCCCGACTCTTGGTTTGATTTGGTGTGATTGATTTCGTTATAGAACTGAATGATTAATCCGTGAACGAAATTGAATTATTTGTGAGTATCGTATTCAACCCCCCCCCTTCTACGATACTTTGGACCTAACAATTGGTATCAGAGCTACTTGATTGACATACAAATCAGATCCGGTGAATGTGACCAAAATCAAACGTAGCGTGAAAATTCGAAGCAAATTTTTTAACTTTCAAATTTTTTCATTTAATTGGAATTTCTTGAATTTTAAACAATTTGGAATTTTCAGAAACCATGAGTGCACCAAAGACAACAGCTGGTATTAAAGTTCCCCCGTTTACTAGAGATGATTTCGGTTTGTGGAAGATGAAGATGCTGTTATTTATCAAGGCATCAAATCCGTTATACATTGGCATATTAGAGAACGGACCGTTTGTACCAATGAAACCAGTTAGTGAATCTACAGCTCCTGATGGTAGCAGGATTCCTCAAGGCACCCAACCTAAGGATATAACTAAGTATACAAATTATGACAAAGAACTGATTCGATTGGATACAGGATTGATGTTGATATTAGCAGATTCCGCAGACAAGGAAATGAGCTATCAGTTGATGAACTGTACATGCGGGAAACATATGCGGGATACCATTAACTTGATAATGGAAGGAACTGAAGACGTGCAGGAAAACAGATTGGACATCCTGACTTCTCAGTATGAGGCTTTTAGGTCTCTTCCAGGAGAAAGTATAACTCAGGTCTTTGAGAAATATACGAAGCTCCTAAATGAATTGGCAATGAAAGGAAAGACCTATCCACTGAGAGAATCAAACAGGAAGTTCATGATGACGCTGCCCCATCATGTAGAACACAAGTCATCATCCATAAGGGAAAGAATTGACTTCACAAAAACGCCACTAGAGATGATCTATGGCAAGTTGAAGACTTATGAGATGGAACAGGAACAGAGAGTGATAATCTACGGACAAGGGACGGTGGATAGCAAGCACAATGCACTTGTGAGATCAGCAGCACTTGTAGTGGATGAACCAGCAACTTCTGATATTCAGGTTCAATCCCATAAAGCTGGAAAGAAGGTGATTATAGAAGCTGAAATGGATTCTGTGAATCTGGGTGTTGATGAAAGTGATTACTACACCCTAGAAGAGCTTGAGAAGATGAAAGACAAAACCATGGCGTACTTAGCTGCAAAGTTTAGTCATATTCGTTTCAAGAGAAACCCTAAGTATAAGTTCAAGGGCTCAACCAACAGATTCCAGAAGAGCAATTATTCACCAGGGACTGGCTTTAAGGGAGGCTACAAGACTGGCATGATTGATAGAAGCAAATCAAGATGCTACAATTGCAATGAGTTAGGGCATTTCGCCACTGAATGCCGGAAGCCTCGTCAAGCAAGAGACATGTAAGATGTCTATGGAAAGAGAGATTCTATTGAGGAGTTGAAGAAGGAGAATGCCAAGCTTAAACAGCAACTGGAGGCATTGTCTAGAAAGCAGAAAGGGAAAGCTTATATAGCAGAGGGAAAACACTGGGATGATACTGATTCGGATGAAGAGGAGGAATATGTAAATGTTGCTCTAATGGCTGACTCTTCAGAGGAATCACCACAATTATCTCAGGTACCTATCTTAACAACAATTGACATGTCTAATTCTGAGTACAAGAAAACTTTGCAAGATCTTAGTGTAGAATTGTTTAATGTACACACAAGCATGCTAGCATCAGAAATGGAAAATGCTAAACTAGTTCTTAAGATTAAAAATCTAGAATCTAAAAATGAAGAACTAGAGCTTGTAGCTGTCTCATTAGAAGATCTTAAGCAAAAGAATGCGTACTTAGAAAACAAGGTCAAGTGTAGTGATGAGATAGAGACTATCCTCAGGAAGCAGATTTCAGATTTAGATTTGAAACTGAATGCTTTTAAGAATTCCGCTCTAATTGCTAGGGAGATCATTGATACTCAGGCCATAGAGAATAAAACTGCTATAGGATTTGACTATAACAAGAAAGCTGGTAAGAAGATAGTGGAATTTCCTGTGACATCTTCAGTTGTTAAAAGGAATACTCCACATGTTCTTAAGAATGTTGATTGTCCAGTTTTTGTTAAGCCTTTTCCACCACTCTTTGATGAAGATGATCTTATCATAAGACAAGAATTGCTTGAGGAAGATTTGTTGAAGGTTAAAGAGGTAAAGACCAAGTTGCCTAGGAAATCAGTAAAAGCTGCATTACCTAAAACTGAAGTAGGTGACTTAGTCAGTAATGCTAAAAAGAACAGGAATGGGAAGAAGAAGATTGTTAATCTGGAAATGGTTCCATATTCTCCCATTGCATCTAGAAAGTTGTGCACTATTTGTAATTCTGCTGGACACCTTACACATGCATGTAAAAAGGTTAAAGTAGATACTGCTAATACTTCTGAAATGCATAACATGTCTGACATGCCTGATAATCATGAACCCTGTGGAAAGAAAGAGTGTTTGCTATGTAAATACAACATCATGCATGCTTATTTTAAGTTGATGAATGACAATAGCAAAAGCACTGTTAATGTTAAATCCACAGATACTATGAATGTCAAACAGGGTAAGACACAATTGAATGTTACTCCTGTTAAAGGATCTAAATCTTCAGGACCCAAACAATTTTGGGTACCAAAGTCCGCTTAATCTATCTGTGATTGCAGGGTAAGGTTAAAAGCTCAAAGGTCGTGTGGATTCTGGATAGTGGCTGTTCTAGACACATGACAGGTGAAGAGTCCCTGCTTACAGAGGTGGTTAAGAAGACCGGCCCTACTGTGACCTTTGGAGATGACATCAAAGGATTCACTATGGGATATGGTAAATTGAAAATTGGGAATGTCATCATTGAACACATCTCTCTTGTTGAAGGATTAAAGCACAATCTTCTAAGTATCAGTCAATTCTGTGATAAAGGCTACAATGTAGATTTCAGAAAGGACAAGTGCTTGATCACAAACAGGAAGGATGAGAAGCTTGCTCTACTGGGAGTGAGAAAAGGAAATTTGTTTATAGCTGACTTAAGTTCTACCAGTGAAGGAGAAGTTACATGTTTCTACAGTAAGGCATCTTCAGAACAAAGTTGGCTATGGCACAAGAAGCTCTCACACTTGAACTTCAAAACTATGAACTCTTTGGTAAAGAGAGAGTTAGTGAGAGGGTTGCCCCTGATGGAATTCAATCAGGAGGGACTATGTGAAGCATGTGAAAAGGGGAAGTCGAAGAAAGCATCACATGGAAGCAAAGGAATGACAAACATTGCTGAACCATTACAACTGATTCATATGGATTTATTTGGTCCAGTCAATGTCATGTCACTTTCAAGAAAAAGATATGAATTGGTGATGGTGGATGACTACTCCAAGTACACGTGGGTGTTGTTCATACAATCAAAGGATGAAGCAACACAACTAATCATTGATCACATCAAGAAGATAGAAGTGGAAGCTAAGCTACCTGTGCGGACAATCAGATCAGACAATGGAACTGAATTCAAGAATGCAGTTCTAAATGATTTCTGCTCAGAGAAAGGAATATCAAGACAGTTTTCAGCACCAAGAACTCCTCAACAGAATGGAGTAGTGGAAAGGAAGAACAGGACCTTGGTTGAAGCAGCAAGGACCATGTTAAGTGAATCAAAACTTCCCACTTACTTTTGGGCTGAAGCAGTGAATACAGCTTGCTACACTCAGAATCGTACCCTGATAAACAAAGATCATGAAAAGACTCCGTATGAGTTAATGGCCAACAAGAAACCAACACTGAAGTATTTTCATGTGTTTGGTGCAAAGTGCTTTGTACTTAAAGATGGAGAACATCTTGGCAAGTTTGATGCCAAAGCAGATGAAGGCATTTTTCTGGGCTATTCTCTGGAATCTAAGGCTTTCAGGGTATATGTGATTGAAGATAAGAAGGTGTTGGAAAGCTTTAATGTAACATTTGACGACACCAAAAGACCAGGCCTGCAAACAAGGGAGAACTCTGAATCCTTGGTATTTGAAAATTTATCAGGAGATCTCTCTAACAATGAAGAAGAACCTGAAGTTGTGACAGTTATTAATAATAATCATAATGATAATGATTCTGGACAAAGTGGTGACCAAAGTGGAGATCCTCAAAATTCTACAGGATCCACTAGTCAGTCTACAGAATCATCAGATCAAACCGTCAACAACTCAGGGGGAGCAGGAGAAGGATCAACTAGTCACACTCCACAACATCTAGAACAAGGAGAATCATCAAGATCGCATCTGCTAAGACAAAGGGTATGGAATAGAGATCATCCCTTTCACTTGATCATTGGTGATCCGGACATAGGAGTGAGAACTAGGAGAACATCACAAAATGAATGTCACTATTCTTGGTTTCTTTCAGAAACAGAACCTAAGAAAGTTGAAGATGCTCTAGATGATCCAGATTGGGTAATTGCTATGCAAGAAGAACTCAATCAATTTGAAAGGCAGAAAGTTTGGAAGCTGGTACCCAGGCCTAAGGGAAAATTTGTTATTGGAACAAGATGGGTATTCAGAAATAAGTTGGATGAAGATGGCAATGTAACGAGAAACAAAGCTAGACTGGTTGCTAAAGGTTACTCTCAAGAAGAGGGTATAGATTATGATGAAACCTATGCACCAGTAGCAAGACTTGAGGCCATCAGAATGTTTCTGGCATTCACAGCACATTCCAATTACAAGGTATATCAAATGGATGTGAAGAGTGATTTTATGAACGGGGAGTTAGAAGAAGAAGTGTATGTGGAACAACCTCCAGGTTTTGAGGATTCAAAACTAACAGACTTTGTGTACTTTCTATTCAAAGCTCTCTATGGACTCAAACAAGCTCCAAGGACATGGTATGACACTCTCTCTGAATTTTTACTTGAAAATGATTTTACAAGAGGTGTTGTAGACAAAACTCTCTTTGTCAAAAAGCATAAAAATGATTTGATATTGGTGCAAGTATATGTTGATGACATAATATTTGGTTCTACTAATGATGATCAATGCAAGAGGTTTGCTAAGTTAATGCAGAGTCGTTATGAAATGAGTATGATGGGTGAATTATCATTCTTTCTTGGACTGAAAGTATACCAAAAACAAGATGGTATATTCATTTGTCAGTCCAAGTACATCAAGGATCTTCTTAAGAAGTATCAAATGGAAGACTCATCTACAGCAAAGACTCCTATGCCAACTGCCACTAAGCTTGATAAGGATGAAACTGGTAAGAAGGTTGACATCACAGGCTATAGAGGTATGATAGGCTCATTACTTTATCTCACTGCAAGTAGACCAGATATAATGTTTGCAACATGCTTGTGTGCTAGGTTTCAGTCTGATCCTAAAGAATCTCATCTAATAGCTGGTAAGCGAATATTTAGATATCTTAAGGGGACCCCAAATCTTGGAATTTGGTACCCTAAAGATACATGATTTGATCTTATTGGATACACAGACTCTGATTTTGCAGGTTGTAAGATTGATCGGAAGAGTACTTCAGGAAGCTGTCAGTTTCTTGGAAGAAGGTTAGTTTCCTGGTACAGCAAGAAGCAGCATTCAGTGTCCACATCAACAGCTGAGGCTGAATACATTGCTGCTGGTAGCTGCTGTGCTCAGATCTTGTGGATGAGAAACCAACTCCGTGACTATGGGCTTTTGTTGACAAAGATTCCAATATTTTGCGACAACACAAGTGCCATAGCAATCTCAAACAACCCAGTGCAACACTCGAGGACGAAGCACATCGACATCAGGTATCATTTTATCTGAGAGCATGTCATGAATGGAACTGTGGAGTTACTTTTTGTACCCACAGAGGATCAAATTGCAGACATCTTTACTAAACCGCTTGATGAATCCACTTTCAATAAGCTGGTTGGTGAACTTGGGATGTTAAATCTTTCTAATTGATTTTGATTAGAAGTCAGTAACTGCAGATAGTCCTAGTAAATACATGAGTTTAAGAATTTCTATATCCTTAGGACTCGTGAGTTTATTTTCTGGAGCAATTCTCGTAGTTAGGATTATTGTACTAATTTTATGTCATAATTATGGATGATATATCTTCTGGCATTTAATTAGTTATTAATTCTAAAAATTATTTAGGTGTTAATATTTGTTCTAAATATTTTAGCATCTATTTAATTTGAATTAATTTGCTTTGTTTTTAACATTGTAAATTAATGCAGCATAATTCATTAGATTTTAATTGGTTAATGTCACTTAATGATATTTAATTGATTTTATTCTAAGAAAATTGTGAATTTTCTGTTAACAATTGATTTTGGTAAATTTTAAAAGATTTATTCAAAATAAAATTTGACAGGAAATATAAAAAGTCTAAATTTTAAAATAGAACATGTTTTGAAATTTAGACAGAAGCAAAAAATATCGAATTTAGAAAATTCGATAGTTTTTCTAAGTACTAAATGAAAACCATCGAAGGTTAATTCGTTAGTTTTCAAGTAGGAAAAGAAAAACCATCGAAATAAACCTTTCGATAGTTTTTGAAGATAGAAATTGAAATCTATCGGAGAGAATTTATTTTTCCTTTATTTAAATTCTCGATAGTTTTCAGAAATAACCTCGATAGTTTTTGGTTTTACACAGATACAACCTTCGATAGTTTTTCAGAAAAGCGTTTTGAATTCTAATTCTCATACACTTCGATACTTTTTCAAAAAACCATCGAAGTGAAGATGACCTTTATGCCCCTCTGAAAAATACATCGAAGGTACAATTAAAACTATCGAACAATGGAATTACAATTTTACCCCTTTCAGTTTCAAGAGGTATTTAACTGGCACTTAGCTTTTTTTCTCTTTATAGTTTCACAAATCTGAGAAAAGTTTTTTTGTCGAGTATAATACTTACAAATAGAGATACAGCCAAGAACATCAAAACTCGATAGATTTCATTTTTTAACCGAGAATTACACACAATAACTTCATTTTTTTACAGTGATTTCATTTTCAACAGTGAAACCTCTGTACTTTGTGACTTCTGTGGTTTCAAATCTTGGTTGTGGTTAAAGAATTCTATCGAAAACCATTTTTTTTTCGAACCTTACCTGAGAATACTGTTCTTGAATAGTGAATTTTAGTTGAAATCCATCTCTTTGGAAGTGTATTTTAATTGAAACTCCTTTTCTTGAGTTAGAAAAATTTAGGGTTCTTAATTTGGAAGTATAATTGTTCGAAGTTGTTTAAGTGTTTAAAAGGGGTATTTTGTTAAAAGTTTGATTAATTAGAAATAATTAATTGAAAAATTAGTTTTGGTTTAAAATTAATTTTCTGGAAATTTGAAACATAATGGCTGGAGAATTTATCGTAACCAAAACTAATCATGTCTCGTTTCAAAACTTGCAATCCATAACGAACCTTCAGTTTCGTGCATGGGCGGAGTTTTTGAACACACGTTCATTAGTGGCATATGCTGTGAGTACTCCCGTGGTCCTTTGTATCGATCAATTGACTACGTTGTACACAACCGCCACGGATACCACTGAGAACAATGTACGGTCCTTCAATTTTGTTGTGCCAGGGGGCAGAACAATAAGGGTGACGGAACAAGACTTTAATCGAATCCTACATTTTCCTACAGAAAACCTTGTTCCTGATCCCACAACTGAGGAGATACATGCTTTCTTCACTCTCATAAGAAGTCAACAACCTAACTTCTTTGTGGGAGAGTTTCTGAAGCATTACTTGCCAAAGCCATGGAACTTTTTCTTTCATACACTTATCCATGTGTTTACTGCTAAGCTTACAAATCTGCATGGTATTCCCTTATTCCTTCAAAAGATAGGGTTTGCCATTGCTAACAATAGGCATATAAACATAGGAAAGTTACTGATTGATCAAGTAATTCTATGCATGGGACCACTGGATGAAAGAACAGGCATAGACGATGTTCTTTGTTTCTATCCTAGGTTCCTACAGCTCATTCTCAATGATGTCTTAACAGATAATGAACGACAGATATTTGAAGGTGAAGCCAACCAGGAGTGCATGAGAATGAAGAGCAATGCAATAACCGCTCTCATCAGGAAGAACAACTATCTTCCAGGGGTACCCACTGTTCTCACAGACTATCTAAGAACGGTGCCCCAACCACTTCTGTAACAGCCCCAAATCCGGGGTCAGGGATTTAGGGTTGTCACAATCCATGTACTCCTTGCCTTACCTGTATTACTCACACCATTCATAATTCACCTGCTCATGACCCCACAACATATGTCTCACACACACACACACACATACACAGGTTAGAGTCTCAGAAACGACACAATACAACAACTGCGGAATAAATAACTTTTATTACAATACCCAAATGTCTTTTGAATCTGTTATTGATACAATTTCTAAGTATTGTTACATTACCAGCTTAGCCTTCTGATGCTCACAATCCTCTAATACCATTCATGTCTATACATAAGTTGAATACCAAAGCCGTAGCCTGATTCGATTGGTTCGCACTACTCCCGGGATCACTGCTAGAAACTGTTTATGGGAACGCCTTGCGAGGTATGTGCCGTCCCATAGGCATCCTGCTTCGCTGCTATATAATATATATAAAATAATAGCAAGAGTGAGCGATAGCTCAGCAAGGTAATGAAAGTATGGCATAATTCTGCCTTTTAATACAACCCAGAAATAAAGCGGGTATAAGACAGTAATTTGTCAAAATATCTCGATACTGAAATTATTTCCTTATCGGAATGTATTCCAAAAATAGTACCATTGTGGTATTTCAAATATCATCTCCATAATATTCTGCAAACTTTCGATATTCATACTATGAACAAAGTTCTAGTATAGTATAAAAGATGAAATAACAAGGTACCTCAGTATATCCTTTCCGTAAAATATCTGCTATATAAATATAAGCAGACTATCAACATATACTTGAAAGATGAAGTTATAAGAAAATTCAATATCATCTTTCATATCAAACATTTACCTCATATCATAATTTGGAAATAAATACAATGTAAATTTATTCCCAATTCATTTTCTAAACTCATATGATCACGTATATCCTGTAGATAAAATCATATACTTTTCGTAAATTCATACTCTTCCTTATAAACTCATATACTGGAATATACTGGATTACTCTTGAGTAACCTTTCTGAAAACTTTCATGAAACTGAATAGCTGGAATAAACTATCCTTCTTTGAAAACTTTCATGAAACTGAATAGCTGGAACAAACTTTCTTTTTCTGAAATCTTGCATGAAACATGCTCTTTCATGGATGCTGAACTGTAAATGGAGATTCTGGGCGCCAAGGATACCCCTACGATGATCAGTCGCAAGCTGTATCCCCCTGATCTTTTTCTACGTAGAAGGGAAGAATAGACAGTATCTGACTGACCTACCTCCCCGCCAATCGGTTGTAGGCAGGAAGTACAGACCCGTTTCACCAATCCGTCGGCCTGTGACTCTCCTATGAGGAAGAACAGACCCGTTTCACCAGTCCGTCGGCATGTTGCTCTCCTCTTTCCTACGGTCGGGCAATTTCTGATAAACTAAGGGAAGAACAGACCCGTTCACCAGTCCGTCGGCCATATTGTAATTCCCTTAGGGGACCGGCGCTACTCAGTCCCTTACATACTCTCCAAGTTCGAGTAAATCCATAACACTGAAACATGAAGTTCCTTTCCCTTTTTCCCCAAGAATACAACTCCACAAAGTAGTCATATCTGGTTGGAAAGGAAAATTCACCCATATTTCCCAAGCTGACGCTTGTTAATGGATGCAACTAATTCCACTGATCTTACCCCTCGAATCTTGAGGAAGTAATCAAAATCATTTTGATGGTAGTAAACCAGACTGATAAATTCATTGATTTAAAAAGGCTTAGGACCGGGCAGTCCACTGGAAACATACATAAAATCTTGAGAAAGGTCCCATGCATTTGTAGTTTGAGCGAACATTTAAGTCTTTCTGAATATAGACTTAAACGGGAAATAGATTTGGGAACCTTCTCTATTTATAATAAAAATTGACTGAAATATACTTTATTAGCTATCTAGGGTTTAAAATAGTTTTCATCAAATATTTCCTTAAGAAGTAGGGCTTTAAATAATTAATGCAAACTATATTTAATAAAGAATATTTATTTAGAAATAATTCTCAAGTACTTTCTTATCAAAAAGGGTAGATAACAACTATTCATCATATATTTAAAATATACCCTTAATAGATTACACTCCAAATGATCTTAAATTTGTAAACCACTTATCGAGATTAATTGTAATAACACAATAAAATAACCCTAGATAGCAACTGATACCATTCTTAGTATGTAAAATAAATATAGAGAATATATAATATATCTCTAGATAACAACTGATACCATTCCCGGTCCAAAGTATAAATGCAGAGTATATTCCCCCTACTGAGGGTTTTGCTTAGCACATCAGCTCCAAAATATTACTATATCCATAGCTTATAAGTTCAACTGGTATCAATACTTTGATTTAGCATCATAGAAATCATTTCGAAATCATACACATATAGCATATATCTCAAATTCTTTAGTTATCACCACAACAGTTCTAAAAAGGTATAAGTTTGAAAACTTGCATCTAGTATATGCATACTTCAAAATATGGTTTTAGAAACTTGCACGATACTTGGAACAAAGAATATATATACATAGATATATTTCTGAATCAACAAGTATTAGACATTCGAAAATATGCCCACTCTAACAATAGAGTAAGGGTTAGTAAACTTGCCTGATGCTCGAGAAGTGATAGGGGTTCGCGACGATGCCGGACAATCTAGACAAAGTCAAAGAAACGCACGATTAATCCCCTGGATAATCCACTTGTACTCAATGCTTAAACACGTAAGCGAAACACAACCAAGGAATTACTAGCTCGTTATAGGCTCATACTAAGTCCATGTTTAATCGACGATTACTTAAGTCGTAGGTTTAGTCCGAAATCTATCTTCGAATACAAGTTATACTTAACCATTTGCAACATCGGTTTCTAAGTCATGCTCTTAGTGGTTTTCACTTGCGCAACCTCGACTAAAACATTTTTATAAAATCGAAAATAATCTTTTTAATCCGAATCTTTTTTGTGAGCCTTCCTAACTGTCTCTAGTATTATTCCTCAAAGTTTCACATTTTAATATGGCTTCTAAGTGGTCCAAATATAGCCTCAAAGTGGCTGACCAGAGAAGGGTTGTTTCTCCGAACGACGTTTACTAAAACTCACTTTTCTCTTAAACCGTAAATCATAACGACATGATTCTTGCGCTCACATAAACTAGAAACAAAGCTATACACACTCATGTTCATCATTGAACCAAAAGAGGCAGTTAAGTTTTCGGATTCTAGGCAGTTTATAGAGTTACCGAAAATCGGGCATTACGACGGCTTAAAATCGAATAATCCAATTTTGTCACAACATAACCAAGCCACACCGGGCATACCATACATCCACAATCTCAAAAAACAACCATAATACACCTCTAAGATCAGTTGTGAGGCTCAAATCCAACACCCATCATTTTACACATTTCACAAAGTTAAATAACAACTAAAATACTTAAACATGATCTCTTAAGGTTATAACATCAAAACAATCATCAAAACTCATATGAACTCAAAGGGGCAGAGGTGTTTATACCTTCCTTGAAGCTTTCCAAGCATCAACAATGGCTAATCTAGGCTTGGGGGGTGCTTGGATGATCCTTATATATCTTGAACTCATGGAAACAAAACCATAAAAACAAGTAGTTACTATTCATCATCTTTCTTAGTCACTAAAATCGGACGGGTAAAACACAGAGGTGAGGCGAGCGCTTACCATGGTTGCGTAGAGCTTCTCGAGAGATTCGATTTGAGTGGTGGAACGCCAAAAACGGACAAGGGAATCACGAGTTATGAGCATTTCTTTCTCCACCATTTTCTCCCCCTCTCTCTCTCGGGTTCTCTTCAAAATGGGGAGAATTCTCTTTTTTTTCTTTTTTTTTTATAACTAGATAAGAATGCTGATATTTGTATAAAAAGTGGTGAGTCATCACATTTTGGTGAGTCACCAGGACACGTGTCGCGCATGCATGCGTTTGGTTAAAGTAGCTTTACTGGTTCGTTTCTTTTCACATGGATGATCCAAATGTTGCATCACTCAAATTAATCTTGTTACATGTTACTTCCATGTCTATATTTAATCCTGTAAATGTTGCCTTGTTCCTCTTGAAACGATTCAAAATATTTTCCAAAAAGAGCGAATAAAACTCTACGTGATTTTCGCAGTGAATAGTAACTATTCACTATTCACTCCAACAATCGAATCCTTAAATCGACTTTAATAAAATAATAAAGTTCCAAAATATTAAATCCTCAAATCCTCAATTTTAATATCTCATTTCTTGAATATAATAATATATAATTCGCTGCCCGGTCAAATACTATAACAAAATAAAATTTGGAATTTCTGAATTCCGATCGTCTTTGCATTCACTTATTTACTTCGTAGATCACTAATATGACTTCGGAACGTCCACACTACGTCTCATACATAGGTGACATGAAAAAGTTTCTTAACCCTCAAAATCACTATTCATCCACCAATATCACTATTCACAGCTGCACTTAATCATAATAAGAAAAGTTTTAAATTTTACCAAAAATTCGGGTTATTATAACTTCTGCCCCCAGTGGAACAGGTAATTGAAGGTAATATTCCTCCACCTCAACCTGAAATGGCACCTGAGCCAATGGATGTCGATCCAGAGCCCTTAGTGGCCATTCCTGACCAGGAGGTTGCAAACCCACAACCTCTAACCACGGTCGAAGAGCCTTTGGTAGAGCCAAATGAAACAATGAACGAACCTCCTTCCCCTACTATACTGATAGAGTATATATTTATATATTTTTTTAAATGATTTTATTCCTCATATTTATTATATTTTGCATTTAATTGGATATTTATTTAATAAATTTTAATGTTTTATTGTAGGATGCAAGGAAATCCTAAACTTGGAAGGATTGGAGAATAAAGAGCTTAATTTGGAGATTTATTAGAAGAAAATTCGGATTTGTTGGGCTGCCTGCACATAATTCACTGTTTGGGTCATATCTTGAGATCTAGAAGTCAGAATTGGACGATTTAACAGCCCACGCGAAGATAATAAAAATATCTTTTATTCTAAAGTGGTCCAATTATCAAATTACTTCAGGAACGTCCCAGAATTACTGAAGAAAAGTCAGCTACGAATTTTCCTTGTAAAACAGAATCAGTTTAGGAAACGTAATTGTACTTTCCTCAAGGCATTAAAATATTTGAGGATATATATATAAACATCAGATCTGAGAGATACATATATACAGAGAGAGATTGATATACATACATACATATTCATCCACCGACAAGGAGAACAAGGAGACGGCTGATTACGAAGATCTAGTTTTCAACTTATCTTTGTATTCTTCTAATTAGGCGATACTTTGGATTCTCGTTTGTTTCTTCAAAAACCCTAGTACTTTTATTCAGTATTCCAGACATATTTATTATCATATTTTCATCAGATCCCATGGTGACGAGCGGTTCGATTATGAACTAATCGTTATCGTGGGATTCTAACGGATTTATTTATGGATTTTAGTAGTTAATTGTTTTAAAGATGTGTGTGTGATGGCTAATTGATATCCTAGTTTGGTTGTGCTTATTCTTCTTGGATACGTAGCTAACATCTAAGTTGTTTGTTAATCTCTATTGATTGCGAAAGTGGATATAGAGGTTTAGAACTTGCCATGCTAGCATAGGTTTATGTATGTTTGTCATGCATGATTCGTAGGTAATTTTAACCATCTTACCTGCCCTATGTAATCTGAATGGATAACTTGCTCGTTAAACCGTTATGTTTTCAAATCTTATAGACATATAGGGTCTAAGCATAATTGGTGTCTACTTAACTTCTATCTCTTTTGTGGATGTTTGAGTGGTTTGGTATACGTATACTGAAAGGTAGCGTGTACTGATTTCGTGTTATCCGATTAGTTGTCACAACCGTCACATGCATTGATTAAAGACAACAGACTCTAGATGAAGTATTTAATGAAGTTAGGATCCCATGTTTTATTCTCATAAGTAATTCAACAGCAATCTCTTTAGTTAATTATAATCTTGTTAAGTTGATTAGATAATTTAGTTAATCAAAACACAACTTTGATACTTGTCTTAGCATTGAACAATAGCCATACATTGTTGCATAAGTGCATAACTATAATAACCAAAACAGTCTCTGTGGGAACGAACTCTACTTATTCTTATATTACTTGTGACCGCGTACGCTTGCGTGATTTTGTGCGAACAAGTTTTTGGCGCCGCTGCCGGGGACTCAGTGTTATATATATAGTTTATGTGCTTGTCATCAGTGGTCGTTAAAGTTCACTGACTTGGATTGTTCTTTCATCAATTTTACTTTGTTTGGTGTGTTTCAGTTATTTTAGTGAGCGTGTATGTGAACACGTTCTTAATCTCGGAAAGAAGAACTTGAATTGAATCTAGTTATGGGAGAACCAGTAGCAGAAATGAAGGTTTTGAAGGACTATTCTCAGCCAAAGATCAATGACATTCAATCTAGCATTGTCAGGCCAGCTATTGCAGCTAATACTTTTGAAATCAAGCCTGGCACGATTCAGATGGTGCAGAACTCAGTTCAGTTTGGGGGTGCTCCAACGGAAGATCCTAATATGCATATTAGGGATTTCATTGAGATTTGCGACACCTTCAAGTTCAACGGAGTGTCGGAAGATGCTGTGAAGCTGAGACTTTTTCCGTTTTCTCTGAGGGATAAAGCTAAGGGCTGGTTGCACTCTCTACCAACAGGTTCTATTGCTACATGGGAGGATCTTGCTCAGAAGTTTCTCACTAAATTCTTTCCTATGGCCAAAACAGCAGCAATCAGGAATGCTCTTACTCAGTTTGCACAGCATTCTGGAGAAACTTTATGTGAAGCTTGGGAGCGCTACAAGGAGATGCTTAGGAAGTGTCCTCATCATGGAATGCCTGATTGGATGGTGATCAATTTTTTCTATAATGGTCTGGGAGGTCAATCACGACCAATGCTTGATGCGGCATCAGGAGGAGCTCTTTGGGCTAAAAGCTACGAGGAATCTTACGAACTTATTGAGATGATGGCTGCTAATGAATACCAGAATCCAACTCAGAGGTTATCACAAGGAAAGGTAGTAGGAATTCTGGAAGAGGATGCAGCTACTGCTATTGCTGCACAGCTAAAGGCTTTGTCTATGAAGGTGGATTCTTTGACTAACTATGGAGTTCAGCAGGTGGCTAGTGTGTGTGAGCTTTGTGCAGGTGCACATGACACGACTCAGTGTGCCATATCTAGTGAATCGGCGCAGTTCGTGAGCAATTTCCAGAGACCACAGCAGCCAGTGCCTAATGCCTATCATCCTAATAACAGGAACCATCCTAACTTCAGTTGGAGTAATAATCAAGGAGGCAACCAACAACCACAACAGCCGTATCAGCAGTATCAAGGTCAACAATTTGGAGCTAAGCCATTCAACTCTTCTGGTTTTCAGCAGCAGTATGCTCCAAGGCAACCGTATCAACCACCAGGTTTTCAACAACCGTCTCAAGGCAATGTTGGTCAGTCATCTAATGAAAAGTCTGAATTGGAGGAATTGAGGCTAATGTGCAAGAGCCAAGCTGTTTCCATCAAAACTCTGGAGAATCAAATCGGTCAGATTGCCAATGCCTTGTGGAGAGGTCAAGGAACATGTAAAAGCAGTTACCTTGCGATCTGGAAAGGTTACGAGTGATCAGAACTCAGAAACAGAGCAAAACGGAAAAATTTTGAACTCCCAGCAGAATGAGGAGCGCGCCTGCGCCCTAGGGAGCGCTCCCGTGCCTGACCTTCTGCCAAAAGTTGAAGAAAATGAAGAAAAATCTATTCAGGGGGAAAACGAAGCAGAGAAGAATGACCATTCTACTGAGAAACCTATTCCGAAGCAAAGTACAGAGACCAAGGAAGTCTATCCTCCTCCGCCATTCCCTAAACGACTTCAGAAACAAAAGTTGGATAAGCAGTTTGCCAAATTTCTGGAGGTTTTCAAAAAGTTGCATATCAATATACCTTTTGCGGAAGCTCTAGAACAAATGTCGAGCTACGCAAAGTTCATGAAGGGTATTCTATCTCGGAAGTTGAAACTCGAGGAGTTGGAAACCGTTGCTTTAACAGAAGAATGCAGTGCTATTCTACAGCAGAAGTTACCTCCTAAACTCAAGGATCCAGGGAGTTTCACCATACCATGCAGTATCGGCAATCTATCTTTCAACAAATGCTTGTGTGACTTGGAAGCTAGTATTAATCTGATGCCGTTGTCTGTTTTCATGCAACTTGGTTTACCTGAACCAAAACCTACGAACATGTCTTTGCAGTTAGCTGATCGGTCGAGCACATATCCAAGGGGTATAGTGGAAGATGTTTTGGTTAAAGTGGATAAGCTCATTTTCCCTGCTGATTTTGTTATTCTGGACTTTGAGGAAGACAAGAAGATTCCGATTATCTTGGGAAGACCGTTCTTAGCTACATGCCGAACTTTGATCGATGTGCAGAAAGGAGAGCTTACAATGAGGGTTCAAAATCAGAAGGTCACTTTTAACGTGTTCAAGGCAATGAAATTTCCAACTGAGGAAGAAGAGTTCTTTAAATTGGAGATGGTCGATTCTGTCATCAATACAGAGATTGAACAACCGCTGAAGTCAGATACAATGGAGAAAGTCTTGATAGGGAATTCTGATATCGAAGACGAAGAAAGAGCAGAGCAACTTCATTTGTTGAATGCACCTCCGTGGAAAAGAAAAATTGATGCGTCATTCGAATCTCTTGGATCAGCAGAGCTGAACAATTCTCAGGATCGACTTAAACCATCTATGGAAGAAGCTCCTACACTTGAACTCCAACCACTGCAAGATAAATTGAGGTATGGTAAAGTCTACGAGAGCAACAGACTATATAAGGAGAAGGTTGAGGACTGGCATGAAAGAGGGGTGATGAAACATTCATTTGTGCCTGGTCAGCTAGTTATGCGTTTCAAGTCTCGTTTCAGATTTTTTCCAGGAAAGCGTAAGTCGAGGTGGTTGGAGCCTATCACGGTTAAATCAGCATTTCCGCATGATGCAGTAGAGATTTTCCATAAGTTTCCGGACGAAGCGTTCAAGGTTAATGGTCAGAGGCTGAAGCATGACGTTGGTAATACGGTGAATCGTGAGTCGACGTTCACCGTTCTTGCGACTGGATGAAAAAGGATTCACGTCAAGCTATTGACGTAAAACAAGCGCTTCGTGGGAGGCAACCCACGCGAATATGTAGTATTATTATTTTGTGTTTAAAAAAAAAAAAAAAGAAAGAGGTTAAGTGTTTTGACGTAGAGGGAGGCGATGCTCCGCCTCATGAGCCTGCAGCAGAGACGGGGGAAAATATGTTGAGAAAGTGGATGCTCCACTTTCGACCCATTCACCAGGTTGATTGATAAGAATGTCGAGCTAAAGACCTTAAAAAAAGCACTTCTTGGGAGGCAACCCAAGATTTTGGAGGAGGAACACTCTCCCACATTTTTCAACCGGGACTTCATGCACTAGGGGAGTATTTCTAACCTTTCTTTCTATAATTTTTCACTCCTATTATTTTTGTATTTCTTTTAGGATCTTGTTAGTTTTGCATATTTATATATATTATTCATTGGGGACAATGAACCGCTTAAGTGTGGGGACGTGTTCTTAATAATAATATATTTTAAAAACCAAAAAAAAAAAATTATATATTATAAAAATCCAAAAAAATTGAAAATTTAAAACTTTTTGTATATAATTGCCTTGTCTCAAAAGCATGTTAGTATGGATAAGTACACATTGTGTAGATTAATTTCGCATGATTAATTCTGAGTGTCACATTCATGAAAAATAATTTGATGCTTGGTAATTCCTTGTGTGTGCTTGCGAAAATTTGAAAACTTGATATGTTTCTTGGTCAATTTTAGTGAGTTAAGCATGCTTTTACCATGTGAGGATTTGAGCCTAATTTATGATTGATACATTTTTTATCAATCCATTTTTTGTTGTGTGATGTTCATCATGATTATTGTTGCTCTAGAACTTGTTTTAAACCGTTTTGAGACTACATGATACGTGTATGCATGAATATGATAAAGGCACTAGGATTAACCTTATTTACCCAAACAATACCCATATGAAAAATAATCCTTAGTGAACCCCTTTGAGCTTATACCCGTTTCTTTCGTATATCACCACTCTAAAACTTTTTAGCCTACTTATTTATTCTTGTCTTGATTTATCTGGTAGAGCATATTGATTCAATTTATGGGTTGGTGAATATTTAGTGTGGGGATTTCTTTTGGTTAAAGTGTTACATCTTGGTGGGATACAATATGGTATGAAAGTTGCAAACAAGTATTAAGTACTCCTTTGAGATCAATGGGTGGCGAGTGCAATATCATATTAAAGGGACGATCCATGTGTGCTGGTATTAAGTACATTCTTGGTGACTATTCACTGCCCTTGGTTACTGGAGAATGACTTGACTTATAAAAAAAAAATTATGAGCAAGAGGAAAATCAAGTAGAGTGTGTTCATTTGATTGATACAATGTGAAAGTGGGAAAGTACATGGGCTATAAGTACTTGGAAGTTTAATGCTTGTGAAAGCTTGATCAACTTTTACATGATCTAAGTTTCATATTAGGTGCTTTAATTAAAAGTGAACACTATGCTCTATCAGTTATCAAGTTTAGCCACTTGTTAGCCTGGTTCTTTGATATCCTACCCCGTACCTAAGCCCCGTTACAACCTTTAACGAAGACCTTTTGATTCATGTATGCATATATACGAGGTAGTGGAGATTTGGTGGACAACCAAGCATATGGTAGCACATGAGTACATTGATTGAACTTGAGCGATACACTTATACCCATACACTTGTGTGAAGTGAGAGCAATGTGAGATTCTATCCATAGCATGCTTACTTGTTGAATGCGACTTTGATGTCCATCTCATGATATTTTTGTCTATCTAGACATTGTGTGCATACTTGGATTATTTTGTGTTAATGATGCTTAAAGTGAGAGTACTTGTACTTTCAGACACTTTTAGGTTGATATGTGATTGAGATTTACAATGTGTGGAGTACTATGACATGTTGCATGTTTGAGAGACTTGGTGGTTGAAAATATTTGATTTTGTGGGTATATCATCTATAAGCCCTCACGAGACAAAACTCGTCCTACTAGGGCTGCCTAGGGGTTTAACGGCTTGTTGCATATGCTCAATGCAATCGTGTCATCTACGAAAGTGGTGGTCCTATTAGTTAGTATTATTTTTATTTCTTTATTTGCCCGAGGACGTACAAAATGCTAAGTGTGGGGATGTTTAATAGAGTATATATTTATATATATTTTATATGATTTTATTCCTCATATTTATTATATTTTACATTTAATTGGATATTTATTTAATAAATTTTAATGTTTTATTGTAGGATGCAAGGAAATCCTAAACTTGGAAGGATTGGAGAATAAAGAGCTTAATTTGGAGATTTATTAGAAGAAAATTCGGATTTGTTGGGCTGCCTGCACATAATTCATTGTTTGGGTCATATCTTGAGATCTAGAAGTCAGAATTGGACGATTTAACAGCCCACGCGAAGATAATAAAAATATCTTTTATTCTAAAGTGGTCCAATTATCAAATTACTTCAGGAACGTCCCAGAATTACTGAAGAAAAGTCTGCTACGAATTTTCCTTGTAAAACAGAATCAGTTTAAGAAACGTAATTGTACTTTCCTCAAGGCATTAAAATATTTGAGGATATATATATAAACATCAGATCTGAGAGATACATATATACAGAGAGAGATTGATATACATACATACATATTCATCCACCGGCAAGGAGAACAAGGAGACGGCTGATTACGAAGATCTAGTTTTCAACTTATCTTTGTATTCTTCTAATTAGGCGATACTTTGGATTCTCGTTTGTTTCTTCATAAACCCTAGTACTTTTATTCAGTATTCCAGACATATTTATTATCATGTTTTCATCAGATCCCATGGTGATGAGCGGTTCAATTATGAACTAATCGTTATCGTGGGATTCTAACGGATTTATTTATGGATTTTAGTAGTTAATTGTTTTAAAGATGTGTGTATGATGGCTAATTGATATCCTAGTTTGGTTGTGCTTATTCTTCTTGGATGCGTAGCTAACATCTAAGTTGTTTGTTAATCTCCATTGATTGCGAAAGTGGATATAGAGGTTTAGAACTTGTCATGCTAGCATAGGTTTATGTATGTTTGTCATGCATGATTCGTAGGTAATTTTAACCATCTTACATGCCCTATATAATCTGAATGGATAACTTGCTCGTTAAACCGTTATGTTTTCAAATCTTATAGACATATAGGGTCTAAGCATAATTGGTGTCTGCTTAACTTCTATCTCTTTTGTGGATGTTTGAGTGGTTTGGTATACGTATACTAAAAGGTAGCGTGTACTGATTTTGTGTTATCCGATTAGTTGTCACAACCGTCACATGCATTGATTAAAGACAAAAGACTCTAGATGAAGTATTTAATGAAGTTAGGATCCCATGTTTTATTCTCATAAGTAATTCAACAGCAATCTCTTTAGTTAATTATAATCTTGTTAAGTTGATTAGATAATTTAGTTAATCAAAACACAACTTTGATACTTGTCTTAGCATTGAACAATAGCCATACATTGTTGCATAAGTGCATAACTATAATAACCAAAACAGTCTCTGTGGGAACGAACTCTACTTATCCTTATATTACTTGTGACCGCGTACGCTTGCGTGATTTTGTGCGAACATATACCCAGTGTACAAACATCCATGAGTGTAGAGGGAGATAGTGCCAAAGCAGCACCACATAAGGAGATACACCCTTCAACAACAGCTCTTCCTTCCTCTAAAAGGAGAAGAACAGAAACCGAGGCAACTGTTGATACTTCATTTCTCTCATCCAAAGAACCCTTCACAGATTTTTCTGACTATGATTGGGCAATGCTCACAAAAGCTATATCTGAACCAATAGCTGAATCAAGTAAGGAAGAATTGACGGAAGCAACTGGTGTTCCGACCATTTACGGTCAGGTTCACTGGTTGAAGGTTCTAAGAACCAAGAGTCTTCACAGACGTCGAGAGAAGGCTCTGACCTAAATGCAAAATCTAATGGGTCATTGCCTAGCTCCCCAGATGGAACATATCTGGATCCTGTGGGTAAAGGGTCTGACGTAGGTGCAGATCGGCAACTCGGTGACGATGAATCAATTCACATTGAAGAGTCAACTGAGGTAAAGTCTTCACAGACTGTTGGGGAAGGTTCAGGATCTCTGCTGTTAATAGAGCCTGTTTCTAACCCCCTAGAGATTCAAACTCTAGATCCTTTAAAGGATACATCATCCACGGATGATCAGCAACTTGGTTTATCCAAGGACGGGGACTTGCGAAGCCCCATTGCACCACTGGTGACCTCCTTAAGGACGGCTACGGTGTTTTATTCTGCAGGTACAATTAGCATAAAGGGAATGAGTGAAACAAAAACACCTACACCTGGCCTGAGTGGGAAAGGAAAAATGAGTGAAACACTAACATAAACGTTGAGTGTACACCCAGAGCCAAACGTGAGGAGTGACACCCTAACCCTACCTAATATTGATGATTTGCTATTACCAACAGAAAGAGAGCTACAAGTTCAATCTTCCCTCAAGGAGATGACAGTTCGTGACAAAGAAGGAAATCCACTATTCAAAGTTCCACTACGACCTTCCTTTGACCAAGGGATCTCCTCTAGTCAAGCCAATGCTTCTTTAAAGACTATTCAAGAGAAGGTTGACTTGGCTGCAGCTGATTCCAGAAGAACATTCAGGGTCATTGGCAGTGCATCTGGCACTATAACAGGTAAGAAGTAGGCGATGGACTCCTTAAAGAAGGAAGCTATGGAAGAACTGGTCGAGTTGAGGATGGACGTCAGGGAACTTAAAGATGGATTCATGAATGTAGTAACTGCTTTGTCACAGGGACATGAAGCTTTGAGAGAAGACGTTCTGGTTATCCGGGATGGTCAAGCGCGGGTAAAAGATGCAATGAATACCCTTTCAAGAGTGGAGTCTAAGCTAAACAAGAGGCTGGATCATATGGAAAAGACTACCAACTCAAGATTGGAGGACATTGACCTGTTGCTAGCTTCTATGAATGAAATGAATAAGCAGATTATGGATTTCTTGGAGAATCAAGGTGACGGAGTACAGTCTATATGGAGTATGCTGAAGAACCAACAATCTGGACAACTTGGTCCTTCAAATCAGCAACCTGATCCTTCTACTACCTTTTATGCTGAGGATGCTTTCATCGAGGATTCCTCAACTAAGGGGGAGAAAGTTGGAGAAGGGGAGCAAGCTAAGGATGGATGGGGAGTTTGGGAGACGGTTGAAGCTATTCCTATCAGACAATACTGGATAAAAGAACTTGTAGAAGAAGAGAAGAAGAGTGAAGAGGAATTTGAGGTCATGCATGAGCAACCTATTCAAGAGGAGCATGAGCCATATTATCCAGAGCCCATTGAACATCCAATCTGGGAGGATAGTATGGAAGAAGAAGCAAATTCTCTATCACCGGAAGAAGAAGCTGCCTTGGAAGCAATAAGAGCTCAGAGAGCTACAGTAGATGCCAGGCAAGCTGAGAAAGAGAAACAACAAGCAGTTCTGAGGAGTGAAAAACTGAAGAGATTCAAAGTGTATAATGAAGTGAGGAAGAAGAAGATGATAGATCTGGCAAAGAAAGATGGTACTGAATGAGAAATGGCTTATAAAACCTTTTGCGGAGTTGAAGAAGGATTAGAAGTCAACGACAATGCTGAAGTGGAAGTTATCATTCAGGACATCAGAAGTGCTAATCTTGAAGATCAGACTTACTTCACAGCACTGAGAAGCTCTATAATCTGTCTGAAAGCAGGGGTTAAAGCAAATGGTGCCTGGAGCTTATTAATCAGTTTTCTGGAGAAAGGTACATTTGTGATTTCCACTAAGTTTTTGGAACAGAGGACATACATTGAATTGCAGGTTATTCTCATCAAGATTCAAAGGACGACAAGGCTAAATGAACTGCTCCGTGAGCATGTTAAAGATATCTTGATGAAAGTCGGTCCAGAGATTACTGAAGATCCTCCAATGGTTAGATTCATGGCGAATGACTTGTTCAGAATCTGCTATTTGGCTGAGGACAAACTGAGGGACTACCCAAGCAATTATCTAATCTCAGTTGAGAAGTATCTTAGATCCACTGGATTCTCATCAACGGAGAAGGACAAAGCAGCAGACACTCTACGAAGATTTCTAATGGAGAATGTTCCTTACTATAGGAAGAGAGTGGAAAGAGGATTGGAAGTGCATCCCAGACTACCAAACATGCCAAAGCTAAACAAGAAAGATGTTAACATTGCATGGTTGTGGGCTGGAGTGGGTCAAGAGGTTGAATATATTGGAAGACACATCCAATGAGCAATCCTTAAACCTGGAGAACCACTGCACTATCTATCAGTGATTGATTATCAAGCTGCTAACTCCGATCCAATGATTGAAGAAGGTGAGATCGAAATGGATTGAAGATTGAAGCAAAGAACAAAAGAACTATCAACTCAGACTAGAGGAGCAACTTCATTGTATAAAGTTTAATTGTTTTTTGATTTATGAAATCTGGAAATGTATATATATCTGATCCAGAATGCATTTAATATTATTACGCTGTCTTACTTTAATTAGTTTAATGTTTCCTTAGTTAGTTGAGTTATCCTCGAAGTATTTGCTTGTCGAACTCTATACAATCAAATAGGGGGAGATTGTAAAGCATAATGTAACATAAGATGTAAAAGAGATAACTACAACTCAACAAAGGACAAGACGGACAATAATATTAACAGAAGCACAGGAATCCAGAATCAAAGAAGAAAAGGTAAACTCAAAAAATCAAAATACGTTATGTATTCTTGAAGTCCGTAAACAGGTCATGGAAAGAAGTTCATGAAAATGTTCAAGCCTCAGTGACAGCAAAAGAAATAAGACTTTCAAGACGACAGAAGTATGTGAATGATTTAGGGTTAAGTACCACGGGATTCCAGTGATTTAATCGAAGCAACCAGAACGACAAAGGACTTATCAGCAGCATTGAATTGAATACATAAAAGAAGAATTGATCAAGTGTTATTCATCTGTGAACCAGACCAGTTGCACTAGGTGACGGCACTAAAAAGATCAAGTTGTTTTATCGTCTCAGAAGAAATTGATACAGTCTAAAACTGAAACACCCTGGAGTACAGAAGCTTTTCTAAATAATCAAGTACAAGAAAAGATTTTGATGGTTTTTCTTAATAGAAAACCATCGAATGAGTTTAAAGAAAACCATTAGAATTCTAGTTTAATAGAATTTGTCTTTCGATAGTTTTTATTAAAAACTATCGAATGGTAAATTCTTTTTAAACATTCGATAGTTTTCAATTTGGAAAAGCAGGTGGTGAAGTGACTTTGTTGTCAGGTTGATGAAGATCCAACGGCCAAGGTTAATTCAATTAATTTGGTTCGATGGTTTTTCAATTGAAGACTGCAGTTAATACAGAGTGAAGAATGTGTCTTCTTCAGTTAAGGCAAAATACACAGAGACATTACTGAGAGAGAGAATTGAGCCGGAGAAATTATCAGAGAATTAATAGTGCTCAGAACTTGATCATTGTTTTGAATTTGTGTAACCTTAAACTCATTGAAGCTAATCTACGGATTAGAAATTGTAGCACCCCTCGAGGTTTATATTTATAAAAAGATATATTCCCCGACTCTTGGTTTGATTTGGTGTGATTGCTTTCGTTATAGAACTGAATGATTAATCCGTGAACGAAATTGAATTATTTGTGAGTATCGTATTCAACCCCCCCCCCCCCCCCTTCTACGATACTTTGGACCTAACAATCTACCTGAGGAGGATGAGTTCTACAGCATAGATGAGCTGGACAAGATGGAAAACAAATATTTTGCTTATATGGCTAGGAGATATCCTAACATTAGGTTTAAGAGGAAGCAGCCATTCAAGTCTAGATTCAATAGTGGAAATGCTGGTGGTTCAGGTAGCTCAAACTCTTTCAACAAAGGAAAAGGGATTGCTGGTGCTGCTAAAGGAGGATACAAATCTGGGAGTGTGGATAGGTCCAAAATAAGATGCTATAACTACAATGAACTTGGGCATTTTGCCACAGAGTGCAAGAAGCCTAAACAGGTCAAGAAGGACAAAGCATACTTAGAGCTTGAAGCCAAGTATGAAGCTCTACTCAAGAAACAACAGGGTAAAGCTTTTATTGATGAGGGAAAGTGCTGGGATGACTCTGATGAAGAAGAAGAACAAGAGTACTCAAACTATGCCTTGATGGCATTTTCTGATGATGGCGACTCTTCAAGTCAGGTACCTATTCTTACTTCTCTTGATATGACTCCCTTTCAATATAAGCAGACTGTTGAAGACATGAGTACTGAAATATTTAATATTCATACTAGCATGTTAGTTGCAAATGAAGAAATTGACAGGCTAACTGCTAAAAACCTTGAGCTTACAGAAAAGAATGAGGAACTTGAGTTAATGGTGGTGAGCCTTGATGGTTTGAATAAGGAGATTGAGTATCTCAAAAACAAATTAATTTGTGCTGAACAAATAGAAAAAGCTCTTAGAGAACAAATTGCTGAAAATGAATTAAAGCTAAGAAGTTTCAAAAACTCATCTGAGCTTATTCAAACCTATCACAAGGAACACACTGAAGACTACAAGGTTGGAGTTGGTTTTGACTATGAGAATGATAAAGGAAGGAAGAAGTCAAAGGGCAAAGGAAAAGAATCTTTTACAAACAAAAATGCCCCAACCATTCTGTCTAGTGTTGAAAAGCCCATTTTCAAAAAGAGTGTTGTTGAGTTTGATGAAGAACTATTGATCATCAAACAACAACTTCTTGAAGAAGATGAGGCTGCTAAAGACACCTCTTCCTCTCCTGAATCTGTAAGTCAGAAAGAGACCAAAACAACCTTGTCAAGAGTCCTAAAGTAAAGAAAGAAGTTGTTAGGAAAAAGAAACAAAACATAAATGGTAAGGTAGGTGTCAACAAGGGTAACAACTATGCTTATGTGCCAAATGCTCCCAGGAAACAATGTCAAAAATGCCTATATGTTAATCATTTGACTCATAAGTGTAGTAAACCTGAGATTGCTGAAGTTGATAACCTGAGTAACCATTCTGCTAGCATAAAATTCTAGTCATGATTCTTTCTGTGGTAAGCCAAACTGCATGACATGCTATGTGACTGTGATTGCTAACTGTTTATCTCTTAAACATAAACTTGACTCTGCACATTCTTGTGAATCACACACACATGTGCACACTCACATGACAGGATCCCCAATCAAGGTTGAGAGGGTGAAAACTTCATGTGATCCTAAGAGTGTAAACTCCAAAGCCACAGAAAAAGTGAAGTCTCCTACTGTGAAGAATGCAATTTATGACAGAATAATTGTTCACAAAAATGTTTCTAAATCAAATGGACCCTACCAAGTGTGGGTACCAAAAACAACTTAGTCATTTTGTGAATGCAGGGCAACAGGAATAAAAGAGTCATATAGATCTTGGACAGTGGATGCTCAAGTCACATGACTTGTGATATAGCCCTGCTATCACATTTTGAGGAAAAGGCTGGCCCATCAGTAACCTTTGGAAATGACAACATTGGTTATACAATGGGATATGGCAGTGTTAAATCTGGAAATGTCATTATTGAAGATGTAGCATTTGTTGAAGGACTGAAGCATAACCTCTTGAGCATTGGACAATTCACAAACAGGGGTTTCAAAGTGGAATTTGATGAAGATCATTGTCTAATCTCAAAAAGAGGAAGTGGTGAAGTTGTTTTAACTGGTGTGAAGAAAGGAAGCTTGTTTGTAGCTAATCTCAAGGCTGCAGACAAGGGAGAAATTTGTTGTTTCTACACTAAGGCCACAAATGAGGAATTCTGGCTATGGCACAAGAAACTGTCTCACTTGAATGTTCAGGCAATGAACTCTCTATCAAAGAGAGAACTCATCATGGATATGCATGCACTGGAATTTGTGCAAGATGGAGCATGTGAAGCTTGTCAGAAAGGGAAGATCAAAAGATAAAGTCATAAAAACAAATTGCTCAATATAAACTCAAAACCTCTGCAGCTAATTCACGTGGATCTATTTGGCCCTGTGAATGTAATGTCCCTTTCCAAGAAGAAATATGCTCTAGTGATGGTTGATGATTATTCAAGATATACTTGGGTGGAATTCCTATTCTCCAAGGATGAAGCACCCCAAGTTATTATAGAGCATATCAAGAGAGTTGATAGAGAAGCACAAAGCACTGGTTCCTATGTAGTTGCTTTGAGAAGTGATAATGGAACTGAGTTCAGAAATTCAACATTGTATGAGTTTTGCAAAGATAAAGGAATTTCTCAACAGTTTTCAGCTCCTAGAACTCCTCAACAAAATGGAGTAGTTGAGAGAAAGAATAGAACTCTCATTGAAGCTGCAAGGACAATGCTGTTGGATGCAAAGCTACCTACTAGCTTTTGGGCTGATGCTGTTAACACAGCATGCTATGTGCAAAATAGAACATTGATCAATAAGAAGTCTGGCAAAACTCCTTACTCATTAATGACTGGAAAAAGAGTATCCTTCAAGCATCTGCATGTGTTTGGAAGCAAGTGTTTTGTGATGAAAGATACCTCCGAGCATGTTGGTAAATTTGATGCAAAGGCATTTGAAGGTATCTTCATTGGATACTCTCTGGAAAGGACAGCATACAGGGTGTTTGTACCTGAGCAACACAAAGTCATGGGAAGCATACCTTTGATGACAAGAAAACTCCTGGACTTAATACAAGTGATCAAGATAGTGTGCCATTAAGATTTGAGAATAAAGGTTATCTTGAGGATTCTGAAAGTGAAGATGAACCACCTGTTCAAACTGTTCTAGAAAATGAAATTCTTGAAGTTGACAATCTTCTTCAAACACCTGTGCAAGGGTTCACAAACACAGGGGGAGAAGATGAGAATGCAACTGTCAACCAAAATGAGATTGGAACAGATCAAGGAAATGAACAGGGTCATACAAGGAAATGGGACAGAGCCCACACTAGGGATCAAATCATTGGAGATCCTGGTGAGGGAGTTAGAACAAGAAGGGCAACAATGAATACATGTATGTATAGCTGTTTTCTGTCACAAGAGGAACCTAAAGTAGTTGAAGAAGCTTTGAAGAATTCTGATTGGATTGTTGCCATGCAAGAAGAATTGAATCAATTTGAGAAAAACAAGGTATGGGAACTAGTGCCACCTCCAAAAGGAAATAATGTTATTGACACCAAATGGGTGTTCAGAAACAAGATGGATGAAGAAGGAGTGGTAATTAGAAACAAAGCAAGGCTGATTGCCAAAGGATACTGTCAGCAAGAAGGCATTGACTATGATGAGACATTTACACCTGTAGCTAGACTGGAAGCCATCAGAATCTTCCTGGCATTTGAAGCTCACTCAGATTTCAAGGTGTATCAAATGGATGTGAAAAGTGCATTTCTCAATGGTGATCTTGCTGAAGAAGTTTATGTGTCTCAACCACCTGGTTTTGAGAATGAAGACTTCCCAAACTTTGTGTATAGACTGCTCAAGGCACTCTATGGACTCAAACAGGCACCTAGAGCCTGGTATGAAACTCTATCTCAATTTCTTCTTGAGCATCAATTTACCAGGGGTACAATTGACAAAACCCTATTCTTCAAGAAACATGGAAATGATATCATTCTTGTTCAAATCTATGTGGATGATATCATCTTTGGCTCTTCAAATGAAAAACTCTGTGAAAGGTTCTCTAAGTTGATGCAAAGCAAATATGAGATGAGTATGATGGGAGAGTTAACCTACTTTCTAGGTTTGCAAGTACATCAAAAGGAGGATGGCATCTTCATAAACCAATCAAAGTATGTCAAAGATCTTTTGAAGAAATATGGTTTAGAAGACTCATCCCCTGCAAAAACTCCTATGTCCACTGCAATCAAGCTTGATGAAGACAAGAAAGGCAAAAGAGTAGACATCAAGGTTTACAGAGGCATGGTTGGATCACTACTCTATCTCACAGCTAGCAGGCCTGATATCATGTTTGCCACATGCCTTTGTGCAAGGTTCCAGTCTGATCCCAAGGAATCTCACATGATGGCTATCAAAAGGATTTTCAAATATCTGAAAGGGACTCCTAATCTTGGGCTATGGTATCCAAAGGGAACTGGGTTCAACCTGGTTGGTTACACAGATTCTGATTATGCTGGATGCAGAATTGACAGGAAGAGCACCTCTGGAAGCTGCCAATTCTTAGGCCAAAGGTTAGTGTCCTGGTTCAGTAAGAAACAACAGTCCACAGCAACATCCACAGCTGAGGCTGAATATATTGCTGCTGGAAGTTGCTGTGCTCAATTGCTTTGGATTAGAAATCAACTCATGGATTATGGACTAGTATTAGAACACATTCCTCTGATGTGTGATAATACTAGTGCAATATCCATAGTTGCCAATCCTGTTAATCATTCTACTACAAAGCACATTGAGATCAGGTACCATTTCATTAGGGAACATGCTACAAATGGTACCATAGAAGTCTCTTATGTTCCAACTGAGAAACAATTAGCTGACATATTTACTAAACCTCAAAATGAAGCTGTCTTCAACAGACTTGTGAGTGAAATTGGAATGCTCAATCCTTCATTTAGTTGTTCTAAGTAAGTATGCTAGTTAATTGTTGCAGCAGTAAATTTTCACTGTGTTTAAATGTTCTATTTATTTGGAGTGAAAATTAGCTGAGATATGATTTATAAATATTTCAGTATTTTACTGCATACTTTTCAAAATCATATTTGGTTGTGAAGTTGTGAGCTTTTGAGACATCTCGATATAGATGATTTTCTGAGTTCACGACACAGTTCAAATCAAACAGACTTATATCGCAAACTGTTGAGATTGTGAGAGTTTGCGATATAGTTCATTTCATGAGTTTGCGACATAGTTCATTTTATGACTTCGCGACTTAGAATAACTATATCGACAAGTCTCCATATTTGACGGAATTTTGATTTAAATCAATTTTATTTCAAAATTTGATAAAAGTCTGACAAATTGCTTGGAATTCCAAAAAGAGAGCTTTAGACAGGGTATTTATACTATATCGCAAAGTCTCCCCAATCTTTTTACCTTTAAGACTTTGCGACATAGTTCATTTTTAGACTATGCGATATACTTTGCAAGACTTTGCGGTACAGGCTATTTTTGACTTCGCGACATACAAATAGATTGTACATATTCATAACTCCATATTGCAGTGTCTCTATCATATAAATACTCTTTTCTAACCGTTCATGACTTTTCATCTTGTCTATTGCTCTCAACTCTCAAACCTAAACTCAAATTCTCTACTCTCTTTTTCACTCTCTCTTTTGAAATGGCACCCAAATCTCAAACAGTATCATCCTCAATTCCTTTAACCATTCCCAAAGAAACTAATCTACTCTCAATTCCTTCAGAGGCGGAGGCAAACCCAAGGTACAAGTTCTTTGTACGGTTCTTAAACACCTCCTACCTCCGCCAAGCCTTGACCCTGAACCCCACTCTATATGTCGATGTGTTGGATGGATTCTGGAGAACAGCTTTGGTTGCAACAACGGAGAGGGAAGATGGAACCTCATTTCAGGAAGTGAATTGCACAATTGGGGGCAAGCACTTCCAGTTTGGAGAAAAGGAGATTAACGAAGCCCTAGGATTCAAGGTTGAGGGTCATGATACTGAAGCTAGTGATGATGAGATGGTTGTTTTCATGGATTTCATCAAGTATGCAGATGAAATTGACATGGCAAAGTTGAACAAGAAGCATGTCAGGAGGGAGTGGTCGTTTCTTTTTGATACACTCCAAAAGGTGTTCTTATGCAGGAAGACAGGATGGAACCAAATCAGTCACATTGCTGTGAAGCTGGCCTACTCCCTAGCCCACAATCAGGAGATAAACGTTAGAGCAATAATCCTCAAGGAATTGGCTCAAAGGCTAGGGAGGACAGTTCGTGGTAGAGGTAATGAAATCTTTTATCCTCGTTTCCTTCAATGTATTTTAAATTATCTTGATGCTAATATACATGAACTTGAGGGTATAGATAACAATAAAATGGCTTATTCCAAGTCCATGTCCAAGATTCTATTTGGGTCATTGGACACAAGGAATCAAGTGGATGTGATTCTAAATGTGACCAAGCATATGCAGGACACATTTGAATCATATCAACTTGCTAAGCCAATATACCATGAACTTTCCTGGACAGGGAAGGCTAAGACTGAAGGAGCCACACAGTCTATCCCCAGCCTTCCTATCCCATCCAGTAACCCTACTGCAAACACAACTGTACAACTTAGGGAGCGAAGTGCATCAGTCTCTCAAAAGACTGGTGTTACTAAAAAGAAGACAAAGAAGAGAGCCCTAGAAGTGATACAAGAATCTATAGAGACAGAAAGTGAGAATCCTGAGTCACCTCTCACCAGACACAGTAAGAAATCAAAATCCAAACCTACCACTGAATCCTCCCAACAGGATTCAGATGTGGCAAAAGGGGTACACCTGTTACTGTCTATGGCCTCTCAACAGGTCATTGGCATTGAAAAGAGCAGCCTCCCCACTGCAACCTGTACAGAGTCTGTACAGGGTCAAGACCTCACTCTTGACCCTAGGAGAAATAAGGGTGATGAAACACTGAGTGAAGAGCACATCACACTTGAAACTCCTTCTATTTCTCAGGGGGAGTTGCCAAAATCCAATCTACACCACACTTCTCTTCCAGAATCTACATCTAATATTTCTTCTCAACAGAATAGTCATTCTAATGACATTTCTGCAATTGATCAATCACAATCCAAATATGTGATTGAGCCAACCTCAAGTGACATGGTGCATGACACTGTGCTCACCACCCAGGCACCACATCTAGTTGGTCAGGGAATGCATGCTGGGGCATATCCTAATGACACCAACAAAAAAATAGAGGATTCACCAGTTCTTACTGGAGACTCTATGCCAAACTCTCCATTCCATATGGACATGGATTTGCCCTCACAGGCATATAGAGATGGTGCTGTAACTCATCCCATTTCAATGGAGACAGCATCAGACTCTACAGTCATTCCAAGACTGGAGGAAACTCATCAATCAAACCCCCCTGAAATCAGCTCTAACTTGGCTCAGGCCACATTGTCAGAATGGCTGAAGCCTGTGCAACATGACATGGCTTCAGGATCATCTACTGTGCCACCACAATTGACGGGAGAAGAATTACAAAATCTTCATGTGGCACAGATAGATGAGTTCTCAAAGATAGCTCAACATCTCCTCACCTCAAATCTACCAAATGTTGATTATGAAGCTATCTTACTTTGCCACAAGGAGGATGTTGAAGCTCAGCAGGAGAAGATAGTGGATGAAGCTGAACCAGAGGGAAATGTGGATGCCTGGTTGGATGCTAAGAGGACTCTCAAACTCCAGGATGCCCTAGCTTTTCTAAGAGAAGATTACCTAACTTCTCTGGGCTCCAATGCAAAGGATCTCTCTCCTGCTGCAATTTATGATGCTGTCAATGATATTTACAAGAATCAATTGAAGGCTCTGCACTATCTTGGGAAAGGGCTTTAATCAGAGATCTATTCTATAAAGGAGGAGATAGATAGATCCCTCACTCAACTAAGAAACTCCTATCTCTCTGATTTTCCCAAGGTGGATGGCATCCTCAAGGAAGTCCAGAAAACCTCTTCTAATGTCACCATGATGGATCTTTCTCTTGCTATGGTCACAGACAACATCAGGAAAATGGCTATCACACTGGAAAATCAGGTCAAAGCCAACCTAACCTCTAATACTATGATGAATGTCATGTGGAAGAATCAGTATGGTGATAAATTGGTAGATGAGGTCCCTATGTCAAACATCTCCAAATTTGACTTTGCCAAGATCAAGGATCAATCTCTTAATTCTTTCAAATCTCAGCAACTATTCTCTAAAGTAGATGGTCTAGAAAGAGAAGTGGCCTCTCTAAAGGATGAAAACAGGATGCTTTCTCAATCCTTACAAAAGCTCAATGACAAGCTGGATGACCAAGACAACAACACTTCTAATATCTTGTTGGTGCAACAGCAAATGATGACTTCCATGATGAGACACATGAACCTGCCTATCCCTGGGGAAGCCCAAGACATCTTGTCTGATTCCAAGCCTAAGGGGGAGAAAGAAAAGGAGGTCATTCTAAAAAAGAGAGGGGGAGTACCTGCCAATCAGCAAAAGCTTAAGGGCAAACTCACTGAAGAAACAATAAAGCCAATAATCCTTCCCCCTGTAGAGGTCATAAGTACACAAGGCCAGAAGAGCACAGTCACAACTACTTTCCATCCCTCTACAATGCCAAAGGACATTTTAGCTCCTCAACCTACTTCAAGTGCCAAACCTATCAAAGCCACAATTATCACTAAGGCCAAGCTACAGGAAATTGCCACTTCAAACATCTATCATGATGAGGCCTTCCTGGAGCTTCTGAAAGCCATCTACAGCAATGCCAAAGGGGATGCAAGGGTCTACAGAGAAAAGATCAAGGAAAGCATCAAGTACTTCACTGTGGGAGTAAGGATAATCAAGGATGTCCATCTAAGAGAAGTTATCATGGTGTGCAAGGACAATTGCTTGTGGCATCTAGCATTTCAAACTCTGGAGAAACTGAGATTTACTGAGCTGTCAATCATTCTAGATTTGATTGAAAAGGATGGGGCAAACAACAAGAGACTGTTTGATGACTTGAAGATAGACCAACATCAAAGATTGCCTGAGGTTATCTCCAAGCCAAGGACAATAATCTTCCAAAGTCTATCTCAAGACAGCAGCATAGACCAACTGGTGATTCCCTTAGACTTGACAATGAAGAACAATGCTAAGATCAACCATGTGTTGCAGATGCTGAGATCCAAGAAAGGAGTTAGGACAGCTGAAGAGCTAGAAATGATTCACACTTTACAATCCTTTTTTATTCATGGAGTCATTCCTGAGTCTATTAAAGAAAAGAGCAAGAAGAAGGATGGTGAGGATGATGATGAGGAGAAAACCTACAGAAGGAGATCTCAGTCAAGGAGTAATAAGGATGGATCAAGTGACAGTAGCAGGAGCAAAACATCTAGGAGATCAAAAGGAGCTAATGATGACAAGAGGGACTCCAAGGGAACAACAGTCAAGGAAACTAGAAGTGGAATTCAGCAAGTCAAGGACTTTGCTAGCAGTACTTTAACCACAACACAAGACTCCAAGTCTAGGGTGGGTACTGTTAGTAATGATCCTCCAAAATCTTTATCCAAGACTTCTGAACCTGAATTGCCACAGAAGAAAGATGAAGCCATAAAAGAAATATCAAGAAGACACTTCCACAAGGTCACAGCTAGTGGAGTGTTGCAGTGGACCAAGAGCAAAGGAATGAAGCTACTTCCAAATGATGTGGCACTAAGACAAAGTCACCTTGTTCCAGAAAGGTACCTCTTGTGAAGCATATGAAGATCAAGAGTGTACCCAGAAGAATAAGGATAACAAAGAAAACTGGAAAACTCACCAATGTTGTTGGCATCAATGTGTTTCCACTAGATGAGGACTATGATGAAGATGCCCTAGCATTTTTGAGGGCTCAAAGGATCTTTGAAGTCAAGGTGAAGCTAGACCATCTGGAAATCAAGTACACTGATGGAAGAGAAAGAATAATGAAGCAAGGAGGCTGGCAATACTTCTCTAAGTATGAACTTGAAAGAATAAATGCCTTACTGAACTTTGAAGAAAAGGAAGAAAGGATGTGGAAAATAGAGATTGCCAGGTTCATGAAGATGCATTCTGATTATGAAGAGAATCTAAGAAAGGAAAATGAAAAGAAGGTAATTGAGAAAGAAAAGGAGATGGCTGAAATAGAGAAAAGAGCTGAGGAACTGAGGAAGAAAGAGTTTTGCAGGGTGAAACAAAATCCTTATACTGTGGAGTACAAAAACTCTCTTGGAGGCAAAAGCAAGATAAGGATGGAGTTTCTGGACTCATATATAGAAAGTGCCCTCAAAGCTGCAATTGATGATCTAAAAGACTCTCCTCTCATTGAAGAACTTATTGCAAGGGAAGAGCTTCAAGTGGCTATCCTAGACATGAAGAGAAGGGAAGAAATGAGGAAGAAGAAAATTTATGATGCTCTTCAAGAAAAGCAACTGGAAAAAGAAGCTGCTAAGCAACAATGACAATTTGTAAGCCTTCATTTTCTGAATGTTGTAAGAACTATATTCAGTCTATTCTTCATTTTTGTTCCTTCTGAACCTTATTTCCTTTTATGTTAGTTAGGCTTGTTATCAGACATGAAATTGTGCCTAAGGGTCTTACTCACAATTTAGGGGAGATTGTTAGGCTCAAGACATGTCTGAATACCACTATTAACAAGCCTACACTATGTGACTATGTCACACTACATGACCTAGTGAATTCTATCACTGGGATATAGTATAGGTCTCTTTAATGTACTTGTCTTGTTCTCATGAACATTAGCTTGATCATGTATGCTCAGAATTATAATGAGCTTAGTAGGTTTCTTGCAACCTAGAATGTATATAGGCCATTGAATAATTGTCCTGGTAGAAGTTCAGAATTGTTCATGCAGCAGGATAGAGATGAATAAGGCCATGAAGAAATAAGTTACAGAAATTTGACTAAGGCATTATATAGCAAAGTCAGAATAAAGCTATGTCGTGAAGTCACCAATATCCATGTCGAGAAGTACTAAATCGCATAGTCCATTTTGTACTATGTCGTGAAGTCCTCAAGACTCATGTCATGAAGTTTTGAAGTCATCAAAGTCATAATGCACTAAATCTTGAAGTCACCAACAGCCTATGTCGTGAAGTACTCAGAAAGCCTATGTCGCATAGTCTTCAAATGACCTATGTCGCATAGTCCATGAGAAGGCTAGATCGTGAAGTCTTCAAATGACCTATGTCGCATAGTCCACAAGAAGGCTAGATCGCGAAGTCCTCAAATGACCTATGTCGCAAAGTACTCAAAGGCCATATCGCGTAGTCTTCACAAGGGACATCGCAAAGTCAGGAATAGAGTGGAGTTCACGATATCAACACTTAGCCGTTTACAACAAGACAAATCAAGGTACAGAACCAAGAATCAAAAGAGACAAATACTGAAGCATTTGTTCTGGCAAGGTGGTCCAAAGAACAGATGGCAAATCTACAGCTAAACTTGGAGAGAAAGATAAGAGACAGGCAGCTACATAAACGGGAAATACTCCGAAAAGCAGGTGGTCCTTCCTGACACAGTTAACTTCTTATGGCAGGACAAGTTGGACTTTCAGCAAGGGGTAACTGTGTAATTAGGTGTGTGCCTAGTTTGTATAGGTGAATATATATCGTGCACACACCACTGTAAGCTGTAAGAGAGATACACATAGTTTCATTCTTAGAACTCTTTTCTCTGTAAGCAAGCAAGATACAAACTGTTCTTGTTTAGAAGCCAGAAATTCGATTATGAATTTTTGTAAAGCTGTAGTATTTAATTTACTTAATACAAAGTAGATTAAAGTGATTGTGTGTGTTATTTACTTTCTGCATATAACATAGCATAATCATATACAACTTATATTGTGTTTCAAGAATCGAAAAATACATCAAACTCTCCATTCACCCCCCCCCCCTCTATCTAGTTTCTAGTGGTATTCATTTCTAACACTTCTCTATCAACTCTCTTAATATGCTCTATAATAACTTGAGGTGCTTCATCCTTGGAGAATAGGAATTCCACCCAAGTGTATCTTGAATAATCATCAACCATCACTAGAGCATATTTCTTCTTGGAAAGGGACATTACATTCACAGGGCCAAATAGATCCATGTGAAGTAGTTGCAGAGGTTTTGAGTTTGTATTGAGCAACTTGTTCTTGTGACTTGACCTTTTAATCTTTCCTTTTTGACAAGCTTCACATTCTCCATCTTGCACAAACTCCAAGGCAGGCATATCTCTGATGAGTTCTCTCTTAGTTAGAGAGTTCATTGCATGAACATTCAAGTGAGATAGTTTCTTGTGCCATAGCCAGAATTCTTCATTTGTGGCCTTAGTGTAGAAACAACAAATTTCTCCCTTGGCTGCAGCCTTGAGATCAGCTACAAACAAGCTTCCTTTCTTCACACCAGTCAAAACAACTTCACCACTTCTTCTTTTTGAGATTAGACAATGATCTTCATCAAATTCCACTTTGAAACCCCTGTTGGTGAATTGTCCAATACTCAAGAGGTTATGCTTCAGTCCTTCAACAAATGCTACATCTTCAATAATGACATTCCCAGATTTAACACTGCCATATCCCATTGTATAACCAATGTTGTCATTTCCAAAGGTTACTGATGGGCCAACCTTTTCCTTAAATTGTGATAGCAGGGTTATATCACCAGTCATGTGACTTGAGCATCCACTGTCCAAGATCCATATGACTCTTTTATTCCTGTTGCCCTGCATTCAAAAAATGACTAAGTTGTTTTTGGTACCCACACTTGGTAGGGTCCAGTTGATTTAGAAACATTTTTTGTTAACAATTCTTCTATCATAAATAGCATTCTTCACAGTAGGAGACTTCACTCTGTTTGTGGCTTTGGAGTTTTCACTCTTAGGCTCACATGAAGTTTTCACCCTCTCAACCTTGATTGGGGATCCTGTCCTGTGAGTGTGCACATGTGTGTGTGATTCACAAGATTGTGCAGAGTCAAGTTTATGCTTAAGAGATAAACAGTTAGCAATCACAGTCACATAGCTTGTCTTGCAGTTAGACTTGCCACGGAAAGAATCATGACTAGAATTTATGCCTACAGAATGGTTACTCAGGTTATCAGCTTCAGCAATCTCAGGTTTACTACACTTATGAGTCAAATGATTTACAGATAGGCATTTTTTACATTGTTTCCTAGGAGCATTTGGCACATAAGCATAGTTGTTACCCTTGTTGACACCTATCTTACCATTTCTGTTTTGTTTCTTTTTCCTAACAACTTCTTTCTTGACTTTAGGACTCTTGACAAGGTTGTCTTTGGTCTCTTTCTGATTAACAGATTTGGGAGATGAAGAAGTGTCTTTAGCAGCCTCATCTTCTTCAAGAAGTTGTTGTTTCATGATCATTAATTCTTCATCAAACTCAACAACACTCTTTTTGAAGATTGGCTTTTCAACACTAGACAAAATGGTTGGGGCATTTTTGTTTATAAAAGATTCTTTTCCTTTGCCCTTTGCCCTTTGCCTTCTTCCTTCCTTTATCATTCTCATAGTCAAAACCAACTCCAACCTTGCAGTCTTCAGTGTGCTCCTTATGATAGGTTTGAACAAGCTCAGAGGAGTTCTTAAAACTTCTTATCCTTGATTCATTTTCAGCAATTTGTTCTCTAAGAGCTTTTTCTATTTGTTCAGCACAAACCACTTTGTTTTTAAGATACTCAACCTCTTTCTTCAAACCATCAACGCTCACAACCATTAGCTCAAGTTTTTCATTCTTTTCTGTAAGCTCAAGATTTTTAGCAGTTAGCCTATCAATTTCTTCATTTGCAACTAACATGCTAGTATGAATATTAAACATTTCAGTACTCATGTCTTCAACAGTCTGCTTATATTGAAAGGGAGTCATATCAAGAGAAGTAAGAATAGGTACCTGACTTAAAGAATCACCATCATCAGAAAATGCCATCAAGGCATAGTTTGAGTACTCTTGTTCTTCTTCTTCATCAGAATCATCCCAACACTTTCCCTTAGTAATAAAAGCTTTACCCTGTTGTTTCTTGAGTAGATCTTCATACTTAGCTTCAAGCTCTAAGTATGCTTTGTCCTTTTTGACCTATTTAGGCTTTTTGCACTCAGTGGCAAAATGCCCAAGTTCATTGCAGTTAAAGCATCTTATTTTGGACCTATCCACACTCCCAGATTTGTATCCTCCTTTAGCAACACCAGCAATCCTTTTTCCTTTATTGAAAGTGTTGGGTTTGTCCAGCATGTCCCTCTAAATGTTGACACGTAGGCGCTTGGCTTCTGGCTAGTATATGGAAATAAAGTTGCGCCTCTTCTACAAGCTCGGGCTTTTAGATCAGCTGGTAAAGCGCTTGATCCTAAAAATTGGTATCAGAGCGAGGTCTCGTGGTCGAAACCCACCGTAAGGCATTTGTGCATCCATTGTACCCCTAACAGGGACTTATTAGTGGTGGCACATGCTGGGGGGGGGGGATTGTTGGGTTTGTCCAGCATGTCCCTCTAAATGTCGACACGTAGGCGCTTGGCTTCTGGCTAGTATATGGAAATAAAGTTGCGCCTCTTCTACAAGCTCGGGCTTTTAGATCAGCTGGTAAAGCGCTTGATCCTAAAAGAAAGTGTTTGAGCCACTTGAACCACCAGCATTTCCACTATTAAATTTGGACTTGAATGGCTGCTTCCTCTTAAACCTAATTTTAGGATATCTCCTAGCCATATATGCAAAAGATTTGTTTTCCATCTTGTCCAGCTCATCTATGTTGTAGAACTCATCCTCCTCAGGCAAATCATAAACAACCTGAGTTTCATCACCAGTGTCATCACTTTCCAGTTCATCAATCTTGACTTGACAGACTTTTAGAGATTCCATTCTTTGACCTAGATTGTCAGCAATAAGGGCACAAGAGGTATTGGCCATTAATCCTTGCTTTGCTTGAATAGATCTCTTCTGAAACAACTCTAGCTCGTATGTCTTCAAAACACCATACAACACATCAAAACCAATCTTTGTTAGATCTCTTTCTTTAAGGGAAGAGATTCTTGGTTCCAAGTGATCTGGTAGAGTTAGCAAGAACTTCATGTTAAGCTCTTCAGTCTCATAGTGTTTGTCATAGAGTTTGAGCTCATTTATCAGCTTGTTGAACCTCTCAAATGCTTCTGTGATTCCCTCCTTTGGTTGAGCCATGAAAGCTTCATACTGTGAAACCAGAATCTGCTTTTTGTTCTTTCTTACTTCAGGAGTTCCTTCACATAGCACTTCTATGAGATCCCACATTTTCTTTGCACTACTGCAGTGAGCAACAGTGCCATACATGTTAAAATCCATAGATTCACAGATGATAAGTTGGAGATGTCCATCTAGTGCTATTTTCTCTTTTTCAAGATCAGTGTATTTTGAGAGGTCTTTTGGAACATGCTTTGCTGGTATTATCTCAGTACCAACAGTAGTTTCAGCAATTTCAATCATTGGAGTAAAGGGACCATGCTTTAGAATGTCTAAATACATGGGATTTGAAGCTTTAATGAAAAGTAACATTTTCTTCTTCCATAAGTTGTAGTGCTCCTTGTTGAAGGGAGGAATCTTGATACTGCTCAGTTTCTGTGAACTCATTCTTGATCTTTTACTGTTTGTATATTAACAGCCTGCTCTGATACCACTTGTTAGTAATGAATACCACTTATAAACTAGACAGGGGGGGTGAATGGATAGTTTGATAGATTTTTGCTTTCTTGAAACTAAATTGCTGCAGTAGATTGTATGTAAAGAAATGCGGAATAAACAACACACACAATCACTTTAATCTACTTTGTATTAAGCAAATTAAATACTACAGCTTTCCAGAATTTCACAACTGAATTTCTGGCTTCTAAACAAGAACAGTTTGTATCTTGTTTTCTTACAGAGAAAAGAGTGCTTTTGATAAAACTATGTGTGTCTCTCTTACAGCTTACAGTGGTGTGTGCACGATATATATTCACCTATACAAACTAGGCACACACCTATTTACTCAGTTACCCCTAGCTGAAAGTCCAACTTGTCCTGCCATAAGAAGTTAACTGTGTCAGGAAGGACCACCTGCTTTTCGGAGTCTTTCCTGTTTCTGTAGCTGCTTGTCTCTTATCTTTCTCTCCAAGTTTAGCTATAGATTTGCCATCTGTTCTTTGGACCACCTTGCCAGAACAAATGCTTCAGTATTTGTCTCTTTTGATTCTTGGTTCTGTACCTTGATTTGTCTTGTTATAAACGGCTAAATGTTGATATCGTGAACTGCACTTCATTCCAGACTATGCGATGTCACTTGTAAAGACTACGCGATATGGCCTTGAGGACTTTGCGACATAGGCCATTTGAGGACTTCGCGATCTAGCCTTTTTGAGGACTATGCGACATAGACTATTTGAAGACTATGCGACATAGGCTGTTTGAAGACTATGTGACATAGGTTGTTTGAGGACTTCACGATCTAGCACATCTTGACTTTGCTGACTTCAACACTTCACGACATGAGTCTTGAGGACTTCACGACATAGTACAAAATGGACTATGCGATCCAGCACTTCTCGACATGGATATTGGTGACTTCACGACATAGCTTTATTCTGACTTTGCTATATAATGCCTTAGTCAAATTTCTGCAACTTATTTCTTCAGGGCCTTATTCAACCCTATCCTGCTGCATGAACAATTCTGAACTTCTACCAGGACAATTATTCAATGGCCTATATACATTCTAGATTGCAAGAAACTTACTAAGCTCATTATAATTCTGAGCATACATGATCAAGCTAATGTTCATGAGAACAAGACAAGTACAAAGAGAGACCTATACTATATCCCAGTGATAGAATTCACTAGGTCATGTAGTGTGACATAGTCACATAGTGTAGGCTTGTTAATGGTGGTATTCAGACATGTCTTGAGCTTAACAGAAAAGATGGGCACCTAAGGTGAGGGGAAGTGAAAAGAAAAAAAGAATAAAAAGAGAGAACGACAAAAGCTTGCTTTACCAGCTAGTTCTAATTTACCTCAGTACATATATAATTTTGAACAATATAGCTACTCAAACACACACCCCAAAATTAGTCCATGAATTTAGGACTCTGAAGTCTAAAGTACAATATTTTTTTTTTTACAGATTTGCAAGTTTTTTTCTTTTGAAAAGGTGTTGCAATTAGGTCTGTCAATGGATCGGAGATTCGACGAGATTTGTAGCTAAATTAACGGGTATGGATCTTTTCAAAAAAATTCGATCCGTTAATGATCCGATCTGATAAGGGTCCGATCCGATAAGAATCCGATCCTAATATATTATATTTATTTTATATTTTATATATTAATATCATATATATAATATATATTAAGTATATGTAAAACAAATATAATATTTTAAATTTTATATAAATAATATTATTTTGAAATTTAAATTCAGATTTGTCAATGTATATGTCATATTTTTAATATTAATTTCATAAAAAGATAAAAAAACTAATTTTTGAATTAAAAAAATAAAAAAATAAATCTTTCCTTAATTGTTAAACGGGTCGGACCTCCGATCCGATAACCCGAAGGGATCGGGTATGGATCGGCTTAAAAATATCCGACAACTGATCCGAACCGAACCCGAATTTTTTTAAAGAATTCGGATATGAGTTTAGGGTTATTCGATCTGAATCCGAACCGTTGACAGGCCTAGTTGCAAGTTTACAATGATAAAAGAGTTAAGTGCATTTCGTGTACTTACAATTTGATTGTCAGACCACTTGCAATACTGACATTCAAAAACTCACACTTGCAATCCTATAATTCAATTTTTGTTACACTTTGTGTATCTCCGTCAAATCAGGTTAACACCATCAACTAAAATAGGGGTAAAACAGTGTTTTAATTTTTCATCTTCTTCTTCAAACTTCAAACTGTGGTCCACCGTTGATGAAAGTTTTTGGAATTTAAAACTCGAATATCTCATTATTTTCTTAACAAAATCACTGGATTTAAATTGCAACATGATCGTCTATTTCTCCTCTACAATATGATATCAGGTTTGACTATTTAAGATTTATTTTCAGAAATAGTATATTTCAAAATTTTTGATGTCAATTTTGTCATTGAGTTTCTACGATCTATTGTCACTATTAGAAATTTGTCTTTATATTTAGACATCGAATTATGAATGCATAACCATATGTACTTAACATGTGGTAGATCTTTACTAAAAAAACATATATAAGAGCTCAAGATCTCAAATTGAAAACTCTGATATCGAGTTTACTCTAAATTCTGTATATATAAAAATAAGGTCATGTTCCTTTTAGAACCCTTAACCTAAGAACTCTTAGAACTCTATCTTATATTTTAAAATAATATATATTTATTATATGTAGATCATGGGTAAAGTTGTCCAAAAATACAAAATACATAATTTAGAGCTAATTAATATTTGATTAACGATAATAATCGTACATCGATATCGATCACAAAATTCTCCATCACCATCATAAAATTCCCCCAATTATTTTTATCAATTTTTGTGAAAATATTCAAGTTATGGTATAAACACAATATCAAATAACAGTGTTCAACAGCTAAACATTCAAATACAAGTAAGTTTAGTTGAGAACTTTAAAATTTATGTGTTTGATTTCAAATTCGATTGCCTACTTTTATGTTCAGCGGTAGAACACAAAAGTTATGGTATGAAAATAATGTGAATAACATTGTTCAACAGCTGAACATTATAAAAATAATCAAGTTCACTTGTAGAATTTCATGGAAAAAAGTAAGTTCAGTTGTAGAACTTTGAAGTTCATATGCATAACTTTTAAAATTTAGTTACAGAACACTGTATTTATACTATGAAATAAAATAGGTTCGGCAGTAGAATCATTTTATTCCAACAATACCCTTATAAGATTTTGTATATAAAAATGAATTGAATCTAAACAGTTGATCTAGTAATAATCCAACGGCTTATAACAGTTCTAACGTTCTTTTTTAGTGATTGGTTCTCTCTTGAGCCTAACCCTATAAAAATATATGTGAATATATACGTATATAAATATGAAGAGAAACAAAGAAGATAATAATGACACCAATCAAGAAAAATTATGAAATTAGAAATTTGAAATATGAATTTATTGCAATTAGAGTTCATTTAGTGAATTGTGGGATAAACTAGGTGCAGTATATTTGTTATATGCAGAAAGGAATGAAATGTCCTTAAATAAATTAATGAATCTATACAGATTTGATGATCGTACACATTTTTTTAAAAAGTTAGAAATTTAATATTGTAAATGAGAGTTTTCAATGTTACTATTACAAACGATCCGATAGACAAAACGTAAATATACGAAGTGCAAATAAAATTACAGAAAGTACTACTTGAACAAAATACAAACCTCAAGGTCTCAAACTCCCAAACGTCTTTAGTCAAACAAACTGTTGTCCAATGTCCCTCCACCTTTACATTCAAAAACCACACACACTAAACACACACACCACTTCACTAAACCTCCCTAGATCTGCTCCTAAATTCCTGTTTAAACCCCATAAAATCTTCAATCATGTTAAATAAATCCTCATCAGCTTCCAAAAAAACCAAGAATGATCCAATTAAAAGAGCTCCATTTCAAGAACTCAACAAAGGGTTATCAAGAAACAGTAGTGGTAGAAGCACTAGTAGCATTTCTTCTTCAATTGATGCCCCAACTGGGTGTCTTCGATTCTTTTTATCGAATTCGAAAACACCCATTTCTCATAAGCCCAAATTGAAGTCCAAAATGACTACTAAGTCTGCTCCCAATGCGAAAATGAGGTCTACTTTTTCGAGATCTAGTAAAAACCCAAATGAAAATCACCCCCCGAAACCCAAAAAGAAGAAAAAAGATCTCATTGTTTCAGCTGTTGCTTCAAAATCTAAGCTTTTGAGGAAAAGCCCATCTGGGTTGAGTGAGTTTGGGGTAAATTTGTGTTCTTCGAAGAGATTTGTTAATGTGTTTGATGATATGGGTGTTAGTAGTGTTGATTTTACTCCTGTTGGTAAATTAGGATGTGGGTCTGGTTTAGATTGTGATAAGAGTGGGGTAGAAAAAGGGTCGAGTAGTGGTAGTGCTATTAAGACACCGCCTGTTCAGGCTTCGGTGTCTCCGGAGCTTCTTCGTGGTTCTTCGGTGTTGAATTCGAATAGTACGATGACACCTAGTACTTGTTATGGTGCTGGTCATGTTATTTCTGGGGTTACTGATAAGAGGAAATGTAGGCCTAAAGGTGTTCTTACTGTCGGAGTAGGACTTGATTCTTCTGGTTGTAAAATTGAAGGTGATAATGTTATTGGCAGTGAGGATAGTTCGGGCCATTTTATAAGGATTCTTACGGGTTCTAGGCCTTCTTTGGTTCCTTTGCCTGTTGAAGCTTCTATGAGCTGGCATTTATCTCCATGTCACGAGGACGATGTGAGTGAGAAGGATGATTCTGAAAGTAAAATGTGTCAAAAAGGGAATTCAGCAGGATTAGTTACACCAGACTTACCCTTTTTGTCTTCGTCGCCTGATGAGCTTGCTGCCAATCTATGCGACACTGGTAGTTATTATGATAATATTGATTCAGATGCCACTCGATTAACAAGGATAACTTTGCTTTCTCCCAGAAAACTGGCTGAATTTCAAGCGATAGTAGGGGATTCATCTGATAAAGCAGTGGAACGTCTGTCAATGTCTTCTCCGTTAATTACACCTGCTAGTAAGGTTGTATTGTCAAAAGAAAGAAGGGTTAATGAAAATAATTGGGATGGAGAAAGTTCTCCGCTTTCTATTGGGTCCCTGAGTAGTGGGAATGTTATGCAGACTCCAAAGTCAGAGTCAAGCTCAGAAAGACGTGTTTTTCCATCTTGGTTAGATGTGGAAGGTTCTGCAGAACAAAATCAGGAAACTGCAATAGATTCGTTGACGGAAGTTCTACGGCTACAAAGTTTATCACCAAGGAGCCATAAATCACTCTGGGATCCACTTGGTTTAAATTTCCGGTCCACTGACTTGAGTTCACCTTCCACTTCTATTGATCCTATCCAGCATCAGAAAGCTATAAAGAAGCACGATTCTTGGTTTTTAGGGTCTAATTTTGAGGATATGCAGGAATCCGAGACAAGAATTTCTTGGAGGGAAGGTCTAGTGAGTCAGATTTTTGAAATGGATGACCTAGATTGCTGCAGGTTCATGTCAGATGACGAGAGTGATGCGGAAGGAAGCAGTGAATATCTATTAAAATTATGTCATGAGTCTCAAGGTGAAGAAAATGACAGGTTATCAATTGGTGGCTTGAGGTCTCCTCAGTTTCTCGACCATGAACCTGAAATTGGTAGTAAAGGAAATGGAAAATCATCTTCTTTGATACCCAGTTCATGTGCCGAATCCATATGCACTGACGGTGGAGGGCTAGTTGCTTCCAGGGATTCAGACTGGACTATATGCTACAAAAACCATTTGTTTGACGTATAATTGCTATTATCTCCTTTCTCTTCAACATTAACCAAGTAGTAAGTTTTTCTGTGCTTACTGCCCTTTGAGAACACTTTTTATTGCTTTATAATGTAGCTTAATGTCCAACATCAAAATATATGAAACATGTTCTTTTAGTTCTTCAATTATTCTTGTTAGCTATATATTTGCCATTGATGAAGCCGTTGATGAGTACCTCTTCAGTAATGGTGATTCTCATGGTTAATTTTCTTAATACCTTGTTCTTATTCAATTCATCCACTATGTCTATATATATCAGTACACCTATACGAGCAACAACACTATGCAAAGTTTGTTACATTATGGTCTTTGATTAAAAAAATTGAAATTAACTAAGCAAAAAAAGTCAGGATTATAATATAAACTCATAAGCTTAAACTTGTCAATATTTACGTTTTGTGCTTAGCCTTAGTTGTAATATCTGGTAAACATTATTTAATCCTATAAGAGAATTAAGCTACACAATATTTTATAATAAGCCACAAGGGTTTTCACTTGTCTGACTCTAGTGGTGTGATGTACTTTATGATATAGCTTGAAGTTGATGTACCTTGGCAAGGATATGAGTTGCTGAGTAAACCTGTTATGCTGCTTTGAAGGAAATATGTCTATATTGCCTTATTTGCTGCATGAATAAATATTCTGACTAACTTTTTGAACTTTAGTATCCCAATTACCAAAAAGAATTGAAACATCATAAGTAATTTATTATGACATACAGATATAGATTCAGGGTGGATGCAGGATTAAATGATTAAGAGGGCTGATTAATTTTTTGTTACATATACAAAAATGAAAATAATTTATTAGATTTTTCTTAAATATAAGAAAATATAGACTAATACTCTTTCAAGTCGTGAGAAAGGAAAGTAATGCCAAAACAAAGTAATTCTATGTCGAAACATATGGAAAACAATTTATGTTTATATGGCTATATTTCTACATTTTGTATTTAAGTCCAAGTTAGAGCTTTTAGTGGGGCATAAAAGAACTCTCCAAACAGTTTTAAAGTCTATGTTTGTTCAAGGGCCTTTAGTACTATTGTAGAGTTTTTGAGAAAGCTGGGGATGGCCAAGGCTATATATGGCCTTAATGTGCGTCTGCGATTGTATACATTCCCCTGGCATGACAATCTTCCTCAGCATTTAAGTTCCCAGTATATTATTCAAGTCCATATACTAATAAATTGAACAAAAAATGAAATAGACCATCAAACTAACAGTTAGAAGTAGTTTCATCCAGTGCCTGCAATCAAAAGAGTTGACCACTGGAAAAGATCTGGATGATAATGTTTTTTAAGAGAATGTATCTTGCAATTTTTTTATATATATAAATACAGTTTTATCTACTTACAACCTTGTTATTCACTACAGTTTTAGTATATGCAACATCAGCAATCATATCATCAATGAAATCACAAGTCATTAAGTCATTTTATTATATCTGGTTTCACTTCTTTCTGTTTTCTTTTAGTCCATTAACATTGGTAGATTGTAATGGTCCCCGTGTTCTCTAGCAAGATACGTCATGTATAAAAAAATAAAATCTGAACGACTCTGATTCAGGGGTGGATGCAAGGTTAAATAATTAAGGGGGCTGATATATTTTTTATCACATAAATTAATACTAAAAAATGTTATATAATTTATAAAATAGATAGATTTCAACTCTTGTAAGTCGCAAGAAAGGAAATTACCACCAAAACAAATTTAATTCTATGTCGAAACATATAAGAAGCAAATCATGTTTTTGAGAAAGCTGGGGGCGGCCAAGGCTATGTATGGCATTAACGTCGACTGTATAGATTGCTCTGTCAATTGTCATGACGATTTTGCTCAGCATTATGGTTTTCAGTATTATTATTCAACTCCACAGAAGTAAAATAAGAGTTTTTTTCTGGAAAATATGAAAAAGGCCGTCACACCAACATTAGAAGTAGTTCCTCTAGTGCCTGCAATCAAAAGAGTTGACCTCTGGATAAGATCTAAATGATGACATTTTTTAAGAGAATGCATCTTGCAATAATTTTTTGACATCTAAATACAGTTTTGTCTACTTACTGTCTTGCCTTGTTATTCACTACATAAATAGATCATCACTAGAGAGTCCTAGCATAGATTTATATATTTTCATATTAGCAACATTTTACGGAGTCTTGTCAAGTAGAAAGCATGATAGATTTACATATGATACATACTTGGAGCCTATTGACTCCTTGTTACCTGGTTACAGATTTGCATTGGCCTGCATGTTATCCCCTTTTCAGTACTATGTTACATTAGAAATAAAATCATAAATGAAATTACAAGATATCAAATCATTTTCTTATAGAAGTAAACCTCGAGTCTAGTTTCACAATGTGTTGGTGACACCTTGTTTTTCTTTTAGTCCATTAGCATTTGGTGCCAGTGTTCTCTAGCGAGATCCTGCATAGAACAGCAAATAAATTAGATTAATTGTATCTCATTTATTAGCTGTAGTAACTGTCATGGGCACAATTGATGCTAATCTTATTTAACTGAGCGAGAGTAAGCTCTCATCGTAATATCAGATGTTTCCGGTTTGAACATTCTGGGAAGCAGATGTAGATGCACTTTTATAGGCCGAATAACTGTTTATCAGTAATTAGTTCCTTGGTTGCTAGAGTTAAGCACTTCTTTTCATGCCTGGATGAGGGTATATATTGCCATGGAGGTCAGGGCCAATATACGAGCTTAAATAAGGAAACTAGCATTGGTGCCCGCTTCGCTGGGCTTCCATTTGAAATTATAGTTTAACGATAATTAACTGATTACATAGATTTGGTTTTGTTTTGCCGAAACTTAAAAAAAGCCGAGAGAACAAAGTTTCGGTTAAATTACATATTTAGACTGATTACTTAGTTATGGGTTTCCAAGGGCCTATATTGTTATACAAAAACAATTTTGTCAAAAGTCCTGCGTTGTTTTTTTTTTCTGGTGCTGATCACTTCGTCGTTGTTTTATTGCTTGTTGGAGATCGGAAGTTTAGCTGTGACAGGCCATCCAAGTGGTAAGTTGCATTTGATGCCTGTTTGGAGTAGGAAAAAGTATCATTTTTGATGCTCTAAACTATTTACAGAAAGTGTTAATGAATGTAAACTTATTCTTGTAAAATGAATGGACCTGAGTTGTATCTTGTTGCATTGAGCTACTTGCTTCGTCTTTCTTCTGGTTTGGGTTGACAAATTCTTTGCATATATTTGTTGTTGAATACTTCGGTGATTTGTTGACGACGTTAAAATCTTTGATCAGTCGTTTGACTGTGAATTTTTGGTTCTCTAACTCTTTGAGTTGTGCTGGAAACTTTTCCTCTGTCCCCAACTATGTAGAAATAGAGACACTCTGAATGTTAATTTTGATAAAAGTATGTTTAATCATTTGTAATTGTGTGTTTTATAAACCTGTTTGAACACTTGAACAACTCTTTTTCCAATTACTGAACGAATTTGTTGGTCATCCAACATAAGTTCAATGCTACCGCTATCATCTGCTGCCACAGCTGAAATGGTGAACCTGTAATATGAAAGAGACTAATTGATTATAATTACAATTTCTATGTAGGTATTGCAATATAAGTTCAACTCTTTGACATACTTCTTATCTGGGTGTGGCAGAATCCTATCACACTTGAGGCACTACCAATTTTCTTCATCCAATGCCACTTCTTGTTCACAGTTTGTACACACTGTACAATACCATTTCTCATTTTCTTCCACAGATTGTATGTTTAGGTGTGCACAGACTTCTCTCTACAGGAAAAAAAAAAGCAAATTATGATATGAATCATTGATTTCATGTTTTTTGATTGTCTTTTACCATGATGTAATCTTTTCCCAGACTTTTGATTGTTGCAACATTTAGTAGTTCGACTCTCTTATGTTTGTCCAAAGCATACATGTGCTGTGAGAAATCTGGTTGTGCTAACCTACAAAATGTTTAGTTTACATTGTTAACATCACTAAGTTTAGTATAAAAATTTGATTACGAAGTTGTAGCGAACATACTTTTTTCTTAGTATAACCACAGTGTAATGGTTATAATTCAGGTACCATTGAGTACCTCCAACCCTAGACAAATCCACCTCATCTGAATTTCATTACGTTGTTAATATTTCATAATTACGATGTTTTACTTATAGAATTGATGCAATAATCAGTCTTACCATTCCATAATCCAACTCGACAACTTGCTAATATTATTATTGGCGGTTTTTCCAAAACCTGATTCATTTCTTTATCAAATTGCTCAGCAAATGAATCCTAGAAAGTAACATTTATGGATGACCTTAAAATTGGATTTTGCATCTATTAATGAGCATTTAGAATGTAATAATTTTGAATAGAACAATATTTATTTAAGCTAACCTCCCATCTGTAATGACCAACTTGACCTGTTTCTGTGGTTGTCAATGTCTGTTAACTAAATCTGTTAAAGGTTGATAATATTTGATTATACCTACGACATCTACAATAAAAAGAAATGTTGAATGTTAAAATAATTTCAAATGACGAAAGGATATAAATATTGACTAAATCTGTTTGTGGAAATACCTGCTAAATATGCATTTTGTTCTGCCAACTCCTTTAGCTCCGAATGGTCGTAGAAATCAAAAGCATTTGGTTCAATACTATGTCCATCATCCTGTATTTGTTTGATCTGAGTTTCATTTGAAAAGATCAACTGAATTTTTTTTCTTAAACATCTGAACTTATCCTCCGATTTATATTCCTGCACGGTGAATTTCCTAATAATGCAGACATTGCCTACAGTCAACTTTGGTTCCAGCTGCTCCACACAGTTTCCCGGGATGAAGGCGTGCAGCCTATTATTCTGAAAAGAAATCAATATTATGTTCCGATATGCTGCTTCAGCACCACAAAGATATCTGCCATCAAAGTATGCATTAATCTCATCAATGGACTGGTCATCATCGTCCACAGTTTTTTGTTTTTTCCTCCTATTAACATGCACAGTGGCGCAATCATGACCTTTAAGGCAATACTTAAATAAATATTTAAGACTTCGTGCATGACAACAGATTTCAACATTCATATGACACTGATATTTGACCAACAAATCGCGATTATATGGAACCACCCATTGGTTGTCCAAATCAGTTTTACGAACATGCACGGTAACATTTTGACGCCTTCACATATAAATAGGAAAGCCACTTTCATCAAAAGTTGTTCGAGGACAGTACCTAAATAACAATTTAAAAGAAAATGTTGGTTCAGTTTGTTTTAGACAATTAAATAACTGTTAAAAAACCTATTCAAACTCACTTCTTTGGAAAATGGCGGATACAATGCATATCTTTCATGCATGCAGATTTGACATTTTGCAAACCACATGGACCATGTATCATATATTCTTTCACAGCAGCATAACCAACAGGATCTAATAGAGGATCGGGAATCTCAGCAGACACAAATTTGTCGACATTTTCCTTAAGGTACTTCTTAGAAGTTTTATCAAGCCATATCAGCATATGCACATGTGGAAGGCCTCGCTTTTGAAACTCTACGACATACATGACTACAACAAAATTATATATTCAATTACTCTGGCAATGATGTACAATAGTTTCAGAAATAAATGGAATAATTGTATTTTTGAATAATATATACCTCCAATACAAACACCAAAGTAGGCCTTGTTCTTTATGTCTGCCATTAGCTGATCGAGCTTCAATCTGAAAACTCGTGAGATAATGTCAGGACAATTTGGTGATATGCAACCAGGAAGGAACTCCATCATTTTCTGTATCTCATCCCAGAGCGGATTACATGTCATTGTCAGAAATATATCGGGATGACCAACATAACGGCATACGGCTAATGCATCTTGAAAATTTTGTTGCATGTATCGCTTCGATCCAACAAACCCTGCTGGTAGAATGATACCCTTACCTACATTTGTTGCGTCCGAATCACCTCTACGAACAGAATCACATATGTGACTATATAATTCATTCCGCAAAATAGTTTGATGAGTCCGAAACCACCATAGTCGTGTTTGTTCAATTGACGAAAAGGCATCAACTAAATATTGTTGAAATAGTCTTCCGCCCAACCGAGGAGTTAAACTTGAAAAGTATTCAATATAGTGTTGAAAATCATTAATAATTTTTTTTTTCAATTACATTATATGGTGAAAAATATAGCAAGAAAGTTAATAGTGAGAGCATATAAACACTATAATGAACCAGTTTACCATCATTTTCTCGAACTTGGAATGAATATGAGTAAAAATCTTTCATCGACAAATAACCACGAACTTTGTTTGAACTTTCAACAGTCTTCTGAAACTTAATTTTTGGATGAAAGCCATCTTCGCCATTGGGGAACAATATGGGATACTGGAGAGCCATTAACTTTGGATGTACATATGAGACACGGACCAAACCTATAATTTTATCATCAATGATAATATCACGCACACCACACGTATCATCATTATCACCAACCATAATTCCAGCTACTTCATCACTATCAAATATATGATTCTCTCGACCACTTTCAGATCGAGATACCTTTAGAGTAATTTCCAAATCAATAACCTCATCATTATCATATTTATCACGCTGCTGCCTGAATTGTTGAACCAATTCATTGGTTTCATCCAACATTGTTATTAAACCTTGTACTACATCAGCATCAACAGTTTTCCTGTCTTCAATATTTACCCAACGAAGACGATTATCCACTTCATTGAAAGTGTCGTATATGTAAAGTTGACAGAATTTCAGATTGTCTTTCTTATTTGGAATCAAAGATCCAAATACGTGGTGGTTTTGGCCATTTAACCTATAAACATAAGGTGATATTCCAATATTTATGGAATGATCGATGTTTCCACCAGTAGATGTAAAGGAGAACATGGAATTATACAAACGTATCATTCGATGGAAAGCAGGTCCCTTTTTCTTGTCATTATACAACTCCATCAAGTAACGTGGCATCAGAGGGACCTCAGGCAATTTAACTGCACCCTTCATACAACAAAGTGAGAATATAGGAGGGCCTTTGGTCACATTTTTATTGACCCGTTCTTCTTTCCACATGCGAGCATTGCATTTAGAACATATGGCGGATGGTGCTCCCAAAGTAGCATACTATTCGGGGATAACACGTTTGCCACGTGTAGTTTGTCTAACGGCCTTGAAAGAATTCATTTGATTTTCTGCAATTTTATGTAAAAACAGTAATTAAATTATAATTTCTATATGATAACATGGTAATGACATGAAATTGACAAACCATTAAAAGCATCATCTTCGCTGTCGTCATCCCTTTCGCTGTCCGAACCATACTCTGAACTCTCTGACTCTGTGAGTATCATAGTTGATAATGTTACACATAAATATAAGACAAAAAAAAAAAGCTTGTAAGTGAGCATGAACTCACCACTACATTCATAATCTGACTGTCCAGATTCATCGCTAGACATTGTTCCGGCTATAATACTGGGACCTATGACCATTTAGTAGAAATGTTTGTTATAAACAGAAACATTTGACTGTATGTTAATACGGACAATTGGATTCACAATTAATATCATAAAGAGACTGTCACCTTCATTGAAATCATTACTTTGCTCCTCAATATTAACAAAGTGTTCCGTAAATAATTTACAACCTGAATCAATACAAATTCTCTTTCCTTTTCGCTTCGACATAATAGGAGATGGATTAAAAATCTCAGAATCATTTGGTATACCGGCGATGTTTGTTATATCAGACAAAGGTGTTCCGCGTGTAGTATGACTTGAAGTACTGAGAAATGCCACATTCCTCCTCAAGATTGCTGTGTTAAGTGTTAATGTAATATCAGAACATTAACATCAGAACATTAACATTTTAATAAAAAGCAAAATCATTTGAGAAGTAACATACACTTAAATTCTGTCCCACTATTTATCGGACATGAGGCTTCAGTTCCCAGGAAAGGAGTACAAACTGTCAATAACAACATTAAGATGACATTTATAGAATATAAAAATTTATAAATTCATTATAGACGTAAAATTAACAAACTTACATTCATCACAAATTTGAGGTGAAGGTGAACATGATCTAACCACATTGGTTGATGTGTCGCCATTACTTGTGTCATACATAGTATGAGTTTGCCTAAAAGGAGCATTCATTGCTACAAAAAGATAGCATGAAATGTGTAACACGATGGTATCAACTAACAAATACTTTAAAACACGACATACTTGTAATATTGGACAAAGGGGTTCGGTAACTATTATTCGCTGGACCATTGATAGGAGAATCCGTATTCGTCATGGTAGCTGTGTTAACAATAACAAATATTTTCAAAATTCAGTGAAACTTTGTTCTCTCGAACATAGATTTCAAGTTTCGGCAAAACGAAACCGAATCTATGTAATCAGTTAATTGTCGTTAAATTATAATTTGAAATGAAGACAGAGTAAACAACTTACATTGGTTGTGAATTTGAGAAGAAAGATAAGCTGATCCAAAAACAATTGTTGATGACAAAATATTAAAGCTTGGACAGGCAGTTTGAGAATCACAAACACGAGCATTAATAAGACATGAAAACGAAGTAACTGATTAAATGATCTGGTAGTAAATGATTCAATAATTATAAACAAACATTAGACAACTTACATTCGTTCTCTTTGTTTAAATTCTTGAACCTTCTTCTTGTTTTTCTCTTATCATAACCTTGGACCAAATCTTCAGAACTAAAATGATACCAAGGGTTTTCATCATCCATGGCTTCCTTCGAGTTGTACTTAGTTGATTAGTCAAATCTTGAGAGAAGGTTTACAAAGTTTTTTTTCAAAATTTGAAAACTTTCGAGTTGAAACTTTCGAATGGATTAAAATGTATGAATCACGCCTGGATCAAGAATCAAGGTTAGTAAAAATAATGGTAGGCCAGCAATTAGATAAAACTTCCCCAGTAAGCTTCCAAATTTAGGCTCTAATCTGGCACTTTCCCTTAATTAAATATATTAAATATTCAATATAGGCAACATGTCAGTGGAAGGTGGTAAAGCAACATCAAAGCAATTTACAATAAGTAAACAAAATATGCAATATCGGTGGCATTGCATGTAATTTAAACAAAGAATGGGGGTAATGAGTTAACAGAAGGGGTGTTACTGTTCAAAACAGGGAGTAGGAACTATAATATACATAGATTATTTATGAACTTGTCATTTCAGGTGATAATTGGATATAGTGTGTTAGAATATCACAAAAAAGTTACTTATATATTAAAATGAGTAAATGTTATATAAGTTGATGAATTATTATAAGTTACATGAGTTTTGGATAAATTTATTTATAAGTTAGTGAAGAATTTGCTAAATTAAATTTGAAAAAATAATTTTTAAATATAATGATTTCAACACTTGTATTTTAAATTAAAAAATATTTAAAAATACAAATGTAAAAATATAAAATATTAGAAAAATAAAGAAATCAAAGAATAAGTTGATAAATTAAGTAAAATGTTGGTGATTTTTAACATTCAACTTATCAATTTATAAGTTATAATTTATCAAATAAGTCGAGTACATAAACATTTCTCATAAGCTATTATCAACTTATAATGTATAAAAAGAGGTAGCCAAACAGGCCGTGCGTATTTGGGATATCACAAAAAAGTAGACTTATAAATGAGTAAGTGTCATACTCAAAATAGGTGACCTAACGGCCGATGCTGGATTTCTGTTGGATCAGATAAGTTGATGAATTCTTATAAATTATACGGGTGTTTGGATAAATTTACTTATAAGCTAGTGAATAATTTGCTAAATTAAATTTGAAAAAATAACTTTTAAATTCAATGATTTCAACACATGCATTTTAAATTAAAAAAATATTTAAAAACACAAATGTAAAAATATAAAGTATTAAAAACCAAAAAAATCAAGCAATAAGTTATAAATTGAGGTCATAAATTAGTTGACAAACATCTCCATAAATTCTTATGGTTTTATAAGCTATAAATCGACTTATTTTCGGTCAGCCAAACAACCCCATTGAGTGCATCGTTTTCAGGATTTATCCCAGTAATTGAGCTTCATTGTTTCTGCTGAAATTTAATTACCCTCTAGTTTGTCAGTTTGTCTTTGTCACTTTGCCATGGCTGGTGTGTTCAGTGTCTTAATTTAATTATATTTGTATAGGTTAGTTAAAATATATAATTTTTAAAAAGATTTAAGTTGTAAAAATAAGATCCTAGATACTCTTTTGTCCCCCTCATTTTTTATAATTTTTTTTCACTGTTTAACATGCATTTTAAGATTCGTATAAAGTATATTTCCACGACTTATTTTTAAAATTTTCTTTTTTTAATAAAAACTCAAACGTTAAATTTTTATTCAAAAAAAAAAAATTAAAATAATATATAGAACAATACTTTACGGGAGTCTTAAAATGCGTGTTAAACCTTCATTCTTCAATATAAAGAACCTAGGACAGAGAGAGTACAATATCAATCAATACTATTATATAATAGACGAAACATTAAAAGTTAAGTTGATCGGTATGGTACGTTGTGATTTTACTTAATTAACTTTACTTTGGTTGGTCGGTATGGTACATTGTGATTTTACTTAATTGTCCTTAATTAACTGTACTTCATGTTTTTACTTAATTAACCTTACTTATTTATAGAAATATATTATTAAAAAATAATATTACCTATTTATAAACAATTACCTTTTTTAACTAAATATATCACGGAAAATTACCCTTTTTAACTAAAACATGTTAGTTTTCTATTTTTCCTTACTAAAACATCTCCTTTTCCAAAAATATCACGGACAAACATTTAGTTATTTATTTTTAAACATATTTTAATATTAAAATTATTTTTAAAAGTTTACCTATTTTAACATGTCTATTTATTTTTCTTAACAAATGCAATTACTAAAAATATTATAATATAAATAATCAAATACCTATTTATAATCAATTACATTTTCAGTTAAAACACATTATATATTTTTTCTAACAAAATATCACATTTTCTAAATATATCACAGGAAATTGCCTTTTACAATTTAATTTTTTATTTTTCTCACTAAAATCCATTATTTTTTCAAAAATATCACAAAAAACTCTTTACTTATTTATTTTAAAACATATTTAAATACTTTTAATTATTAAATTTTAAAACCTTATTTTTCAAAAATATCACGGGCATTTACCTTTTTAAACTAAATATATGTTACATTTTTTATTTTTTCTTAATAAAACCCCTCATTTTCAAAAAATATAACGGGCAAACCCATATGTATTTATTTTAAAATCTGTTTTAATGTTTTTAATTAATTAAAAGTGTTTACCTATTTTAACATGCCTACTTATTTTTTGCACAATTATAATTAATAAAATTTAAAAAAATAATAATAAAATAACAATTAACAATCCGTGCATCGCACGGGTTTTAAGCTAGTATATATGTATAATCAGAGTAGAGTATTTAGTCTTTTTTATATCGATAAGTAATTAATTAATAAAAAATCATACGATAATTTAAAAAATAATCAAAATTGAATAAATTCAATCAAAAAATAATGTGTTACTCGTGGATTAGAATTAAAATACGTAACTTCACAAATTTTTGTGCTTTACAATTTTTAGGTAAAATTATTTCATCTTCTAGACAATTTGTTTTACCAAGTCTACACGAAATTAGTTAGAATCTAACAGTTTTTCAAACACGACTCAGATCATTTTTCAGGTTACCAGTCAATTTTGTGTATTTGTTGCATGAACGTGTTTAAAAGTTAGAGTTTTGAGTTAAAATTAGATGTTTGAGCTAAATTAGAGATTTGATAATATGAATGTTTGATAGTTGACAAATTAAAATAGCAGTTTGCACTAAGTTAATTTTCAAAAAATTACCAGGAAGAGATTTTTTAATTAAATGATCGTAAATGTGTTTAGTTTAAAACAGAAAGAAGAAATATATTTTCAGATTTGGTAGGTGTTGTGAAATATATTCTACTATTCTACCGTCAATTCATTTTAATTTTTATCCACAAACATCTTCTAAACTTCGAGCTGGCAAACAAAAATTATAACACAAAAATACTAGGAAATCAAATAAAAATTTCAAAATTTTATCCAAAATATCACGTGTCCACTTGTTATTGGTTGACAATAATAACTGCCAGCATGCATTATAAATATCTAATTAAAACATCTCATTTTATCGAATTATATTGATCACGTCATTATATGACAGACCATTATTTATTTGTACATGTTGAAACCATTCCTTTTAAACAAAAGTAGTGGAAGAGAGGTATTGAAAAGCACATACCAAAGAAACAGGCTACTTAAAGTCTCGAGTTGAGGAAGATACAACATTCAGAAAAAATGGAGGGCTTGATTCCAAAGATATACAAGAGCTTAAGGAGAAGCAAGACTTTAAGACAGCATAAAAATCCTCAACAAAGTCCGATTCACAACATCGAAGATTTTTATCCTGATGGTTATAATTTCCGACATGACTTGCCTCAGATTGATGGTTTTGATACCAAAACTAAGTTGATGCAACGACGGCTAAAGTCTGATCGTCATGCCCGATAGATCTATTCTCCTTCTCAGACAAATTATTAATCTCGATCAATAGAATATTGATTTATCCAACACCTATCTCAACAAGGTCTTCCTTTATCACTAGTATATAGTATAACTTATACAGAACCAAAGCCAGGTTTGTTACATTACCAGTTTCTTATAAATCAAACGTTCCTGCAAATTTGTCCTGCAAGTTGTACGTTTCTCCGACTTTCCTGGCTTTTCCTTAAACTTTTTAAACACATTACTATGTACGAGTATTTCAGTAATCAGATTGCGAAAGCAAAGATAGAAACACAAATTTTGGCTGCAAGTTACCAACTTGCAAGATTCTAATGCCTGCATTTGTAATTTTAATATTCTTGCTGCAACTATACAACTAGTTTCTGGTGATAATTACTAAGCTCAACTACTGTTATCTTCCCAATGAATACCTTTAATAGGATCTAAAGTGAACCAAGAATTCTCGGTTCATGCTACGCCTTTACCTCTAGGTTAGACCCGGATCCTCGATTTATAATGATTAGGCCTTGTTTAAAATCTAGACTGCGTCGATTCTTTACTCCAAATTATAAGTAGTCTTGATACAAGTTGATGTTCTATCTGTCAATAGAATGCTAATTATCATGATTACTTCTTCCACATTTTTATTTACGTACTTGTTTCTTTCGATGAAGCTTCTATGTGATGGAACTTCTACCATCACAAAATAACAGTCGTAACAACTAGGTTCCTACTCTTCTATAAATGATGCATAATCGTTGTAGGAACAATACTAATTCGGTATTGCTGTGCATTTAAATACATAGTCTCTTACTGTTATTGATAAGTCTAACTCTTTTCGCATGGTTGTTTTCTCCCTTCTGCTGGCTCGTCGGCACCTCCGGTGTACTTCTGAGACTACAAAATCAATGATATCTTCTGTTAATTTTATGTTCCAAGTGATATCTCCTGTTATGTGATGCAACATACTTGATACATCCATAGTGCAATATAAACAACAAACAAATAGGAAAGTTAGATTCTGCTATTGAAACCAAACTTTCATTAATAAGTTTAAGTTTTTTTTTGCTGATTGAGTGTTTATAGAATATTTTGCTAGTCCCGCACTTGCACACTTATTTATGTTGTGGACACTTGGACCGAATTACCAAGTCTATGAACTTCTGCATCCATCAAATAGTAAACGCAAAATTTGCAGCGGGAAATCATATGGTTTAGAAACATTTTAGGAAAAAGACCGACTCATCACTTACGATAAAAGTGAGTACACCATCAGAAACAGAAAATTTAACAAGTAGACATGTGGTTGCAAGTAGTGAAAGCATTTTAGGAAATTGACGGTCTAATGATGATAGGTGAATCCGTGAATGTGTTTGCTGATGATCATCTAATCATTATTCCTGCAGGTAACTTCGAAGTTCAGACATGAAAACGAAGAACAAATGTTTAGATGCATCAACAATATATGCAGAAAATATCACACATGGACAAACCCTTTATTAGTACAAGTCTAGACAAAACCCATAACACAGCCTGTAATATAAGTTCAGTGAGTTTACATTGGAGAATATATTAACAAAGATACACATATTCTGAAGAATAAACCTTCAACCTAGCTAGTACTGGTTTGTTACAAAAAAAATAAGAAAAACAAAAGTCGGGTGTTCATATACCACAACATACACTTGGGGGAAGCAAGGTACAAAAAGACTGTCGTTACTTGCAGTATTAGAGGGGGAGAAGTTTTTCTAGGTTTCCAAAGAGTTACTTATTATCCTCTGGTTACAGAAACAGATAAATTACATTTGATCATCGCGAGTGTATGAATTTAGAATGAATTATTAAGTTATATCGTTATGTTAAAGCATAAACTACATTATCTACTATTTTCAATCTGTAAATCATGCCAAGATTCAACTGTTTAGACATTGATTGCTCATCGCATTCTCTACCTATACTCTTGACAAATTTCATCTTCTTCTTCATCCCTCACTCTCGTGTCAAATTTCCTTGGAAACCTTTTATTCATCCCAATTAATGAAAAACACCCTACTTGTCTGATACTTGATACTTGTCACTGGAACAAGACTTGACATAGACCAAAGCTAGGTACCAGTACAAAATAAGAATGACAAGGTCATTAGAATGTAAATTATATGCATGTTTTTATGAAATAATTATTTTACCTTACAGTATTTAAGTGTCGTGACTTTGAAGATGTTTAAGGAATCTCCAAGTCCAACCTTCATTAACAAGAAATTCTGGAATAATATGCTGAGCTGGTTTCCCTGACCTATTTTACTTGCCATTCATTGGCCTTTTTCCAGATTTATTCATTTACTAATCCATGACATAAGATCTACTAGGGAACATAAATATACTATAAATGTGAAACAGAAGAGTTAAGTAATTAATATTGTTAAACCTACTAAAACCATTGGATGGTCTTACAGCTTTCATGTTGTTAACATCTATGAATCTACTAGTGAAACATCCAGCATTTAAAAATATATAGATTTATTTTGTCCAGCCAGAGGACAAACATTTTACATCCCTTGTAAGATGAGAGGTTGATAATATCAAGAAACGTTAGTATAAATCATTCAGGCCTCATTTCAGTACCTGAAAAGGAGTAACAAAGGAAACAAGAACACCACCATGGATAGATACAGAAGCCTCTTTCTAGCTCTCCTGGTCATAGGGATATGTCATGCCCTTGCTAAAGGTGCACCTAAGAAGTTGAAGAGTGAAAGATTATGCAATCAGTGTTCTGCATGTGATACAAGTAAATGTCCTGCAAGTGAAGCCTACCCTCATATGACTGCATACGATAACACGCTCATTTCCGGAGCTTTGCAATCTGATTTTGTGAATGCCAAAGACAGAGGAGTTTATTCAGTACCAAATATAGTAGGGGGTGAGTCCCCCGAGCATAATGCTTATTTTGGGTGGCAATCCACTTCCGGTGCAGCTTCTGGTTATCACAGGTACCCACAATGTTCTTGCGGACTATCTGCAAATGAGAGTCACACACAAGTTTAGCCAAAGATACTTGGATAACAATTATTCACAAACAAAAAAAACAATATTATAGAATAACATCATAACTTAAATTGCAAAAGTATAACAAGGATTGGCTGGACATGTTGCAAAGATGCACACATTTAGCAAAATATATACACTTGACATATACTATATTTTTTTGGAGGCAGGTTCAGCAACTATATGGACAAGTGTTCAGGGGGTCAGAACTACCTCACAGTTGACAAGCATGGCAAGGTGAGTCTTCGTGCTTTAAAATCCCTGGAGAGTTTGGCTGAAGCAGATTGGAAGTCGTACAACCCACCCACACATCTGAATCACAGGGAGTATCGATTCTGGTTCTCTCGCAGTACTGGGAAATGCCTCACAGTATTTGGAGGAAAGACAGAGAAACGGATTGTTGGTGTAGCTGACTGTAAATTCAATGGAGAAAACCTCGGCCAGCTATTTGCCTTCCGTTTTCATTACCACAACACCTTTTGTTGCTGTAATCTTTACAACAACTAGTTTCTGAAGTTACAAGCATTCACAACAACTATGCTATCAATCTCGCAAATCGTGGCCTGTGTTTTCCCTCCAACTCCATTATTATAGTTATCAATACTTCCTGTCGTGATCTTTACACCACTCAGTGTCTTAAGATATGAGCATATATATCATGTATGATAGGATCAATGTCACAAGAAAAAAGGAAGAGTGGTTTGATTATTCCATTGCAGTCGTCTTCTACATATATCTGTCATATGCAATTAATTTTGAGCATAAACGACCGCGGCAGTGCCACATTAGTCTGAATGGAAAATACTGTTTTTTTAATTTCCCAACGAGTAATACCATATACAACTCTAATTTCATCACTTTTACATTGCTCCATCGTCATTAAGCAATAACGTAGCAACTGCATACATAATCTCATAATACAAGTTCTTTCTGCAAGTTGTGAGAAGACAAATGAATTTAATTCTAGTGTAAATCTCTTTTTAAGGCCTAGACAAAAAATGTAGAAATAAATTCAAAAATATAAATAATTTCACAATATGGACATTGTAGAGCAACAAAGAGAAGTCTTAAATCACCATTACTCAAACATATGTGAAGCTGCACACAAGGAAATTTTCAAGTTCTACCATTTCCCTGTAACATTGCATGTCACAACTTTCAGGTGATATAATATTCCGATGTCTACTTTTCTCTCCAAGGCAAAGAGACTCAAGATCGTATAATTCCTAATTTGGCTCTATCTGTTACCAACTGGAATGGGAGGGATTGGCTCCTCAATATTTCCGGTAGTGTTCAAACAAGGTGGCTTTGCTGCTCCATAATAAAAGAATGCCATAATTTTTGACAACTCATCTGCTGTTCGAATTGCTGATAGCAGAAAAAAGAAGAGAAAATGTCAAGGTCTTGCTCACTAGAGGACAACTCATGTTACAATAGTTCTCTTAAATTTTACCTTTTTCTCGGTGCAAGATTTTCCCAGCTTTTGTAAAGACAAGCTCCGGGAATTGGGAAACTCGAAGAGCAGACACCAAATCACACTCGACAACAGCATCAAGAGCTACACACTATTTCGAAAAATAAATAAATACAACGGAACAAGACGTCTGAAGTGCAATAACTTTAAGGAAAATAAGAACATTGCAGGAAGAAAAAGAATTATCACACATTTCTCGTTAATACTATCAAAGAATTAAGGAGTTCAAGAATTACTTCCATAAAATTATGTTCTTACCCTGGGAGATGGTAGTCTGCAGTTCCATATAATGTGTATGGCTTTCTCCAATTCATTTTGAATCTTTTCATTTTCCTTCGGCCTAAAGACAAAGATTAACATAGTTGCTAATCAATAATTCGACAAAACATACATTTTAGTATTTAAATATTTCTAACAAGAAATAGTAAAGTATTATGTGGATGTTAAGGGTTTTAATGCGCTTTTTACTAGAGCACTTGTTGCACAACAGACGGATCCTCTAATAATTCCACATCTTAGTACAGCTTTTCTTATTAGCTCTTAGTTCAGAGGTCATGAATACATCTTTGTTTGTCTGTCTTACGCTAACTTCCTCTATCAATAATGTGATAGTCCCATGTGGGTACAGTGTTGGGATCTTGCATTATGTTATCTGGCTACTCCTTGGCAGCTCCCTTTTGAGATACATAGGTAGTCTAGCATAAGGGAATCCCTTCACATAAAGCTTCTGATTTGGTACTTATACAGAGAAGAAGAGGACAAATAGCAGATACACGCTGATAATATGAGAAGAACAAGGACTTTGCAGGGAGAAAAAAGATTGTAAGGATACACACTTGACGGATGACAAAATCCCAGAACTCGGATATATGTTTGAGTAAAAAATTTCAAGAATCAAGACAAGCTACAATCTTCTGCGAATTGATAAACAAGAAAGATGTCCACTAAAGAATTGAGTAGCGTCTCAAGATCAGCATCTCATCTTCAAAAGATATGGTCATCAGAGACTAAATATGAGACATGTCAATAATCAAAGAAGAATATTGAAAAGGAAAGTAGGTTAAGAATCTCCTCTACTACTGGAAAACTAACACTTAAAAATATTATTTCTGGTTTACTAATTAGCTATAAGACAAAAATACTAACAAATTCAAAACCAAATATTATAACGCATGGCAGGAAAAGAAATATGCATTAAAAAAATTAGCTACAAGCACTGAGACAATTCTTAGGTGTCCACAATATACCGACAGGAGAAGAGGCTACGATAGCACTGAAGTCTTGAGCACATATAGCTAGTCAATGCTGGAAGATTTGATTGCACAATAAGGTATCTTACAGGAATAAAAATAAGGATTAAGAAAAACTGTACAAAACACTATTCCAAAAGGATCAAGTCTTACAAGTGATTCCCTCTGAATCAAACATTAGAAGAAACAAATTCAAGTCCAAGGCCAAGAATAGTCTAAATGAACAATATAAATACAGAGAAATAGAACTGACCTTTTATAACGATTATGAACAAGAACAATTAAAGGACTTATGTCCTTAAAAACAGCTTCTTCCCATTCTGCGCCGGTAATGTCTTTGATTGGACGTATATAGTCATCATCTTGCCATAAAATTTCATTTTCACTATCATACTTTTCATCATCTTCATCCTTCTTGACATTTTTTATGGTGATCTTATTAAAAAATTGATCTAAACCGAAACCGCGTCCATCAGCATCTTCAGGCCAATCAGGGTCATCCTCTTCCACAACAAGGGGGTAATCGGATAAAAGCTTTTGCATCTTTTTACTTCTCTCAACAGGGTCCACCTCTTCCTCAACGTCAGGATTCATATCAATTACTTCTCTAATTTTTCTTCTCCATACCTTTCTTTCTTCTTCATCACTAACAAAAGTATCATCCTCCCCATCACTTGAACTAGATTTTTCCTCTCCCTTATCTTTTCCATCGTCAGACTTCAGTTCTTCGACTACTTTAGAAGCTCTAAGGGGACTTCTTTTCGGATTACTAACCTGAATTATAATTCCATCCGGTAAATAACATATATTAAGATATATAGATTAATATATAGGCTTTATGACCTTTTAACCCTTAAAGTTTGACGATTTATACCCATCAACCCTAAAACTTTGAAGTCGTACCTTTTAACCCTTGAAATACCCATTAAAGTTCAATTAACCCTTTTTTCTATTTTTCTTCCGATAATACCCCTACAAGGGCTAAGAGGTACTATTTTTCATACTTCAAGGGCTAAAAGGTATATACCCTTTTATACTTCAATGTGTGCATTTAAAATTCAATCTTCATTGCCACAGCACCTTGAAGAGAGTATGCTCTTGGATATCAGAGGGTGAAGCTTGCAGTAGCATTTGGTCTTCAGAAAATGAGGCAGGCATGACCATAACAATTGTGAAGAACCTTCGAATGCTGTGTTTTTTGTGTTTTACTTTAGGGAGTAGCTGCAAAAAGGGTAACTAGCTATATCAGTACAGGTGGGCAAGTTTAAGATAATCCCACATTACCACCATCTTTTCATGGTCTATTTGATCAGAATCTTTGTCTATTATCTCCTGTCTCTAGATCCCAGAGAGTGAGTGCATTTCTAAAGTTGGACAGACAAAGTTCAAATACCACTTACTAATCTCACCAATCCTAATTAGTCTCGTGCATTAGTGTATGATTGATTATGAGTCATGGGATGATTCAGATTCAGGGAAGGTGCCTAGAGCCCACCAAATAAGCCTTCTACCATTTCCCTCCGTTGCTTAATGAACTTGGGTATTATTAGTGCATGATTGACTATGATAGTATTTGCTAGACAGGGGATGTGCATAGAGCCCACAAACTAAGCTTCCCAACGATTCTGTTTAATGCTTAATACATCTTTCTTTAGGAAGAAATATATCTATCTACCTACAAGGCTCCAGAGAATATGATTCTGATATGCACAAGTTTACGTTTATTATGTATTAAGACATTTAACTATCGCGGCAAACAATAAAATAGTCTCTGAAATGAACAGAGCGAATACGGGAAGATTGGGAATCAGGGAATGTAATAAAGTTCAGATCCTTCTGCAATCTTTTACCCCCCACATTTTACAGATTGCAATACCTTAACTCCAACATACTTCTTCCCTCCACTAAGTATTTTCAGAAAGTAAAAGTTATGACATAAAGCAAGGAGGAGACAGAAAAACGAGGAATTTGAAAGTTTGATATTGAAGTTTTTCACTAGTTGATATAATATTATGTATACTGCATATGTATACTGCATATGAAGGTAAAGTGTATTTGATCGTTAATAGGATTATATTAAAATATTAAAAGGTGTATTTTTAATGATATGAATTAGAGTACGTAACATATGAACACTATGAGTAGAAACGGAACATAGGATGATGAAAGTATGTATCTTTGTTGAAACATTGAAGTATAAAAGTCCAAATGTGTTGAAACAATCCTCACACATCCGAAGGTTCTTCACAATTGTTATGGTCATGCCTACCTCATTTTCAGAAGACCAAATGCTACTGCAAGCCCTCTGATATCCAAGAGCATACTCTCTTCACGGTGTTGTGGCAATGAGGGTTGAATTTTAAATGCACATTGAAGTATAAAATGGTATATATCTTTTAGCCCTTGAAGTATGAAAAATAGTACCTCTTAGCCCTTGCAGGGGTATTATCGGAAGAAAAATAGAAAAAAGGGTTAATTGAACTTTAATGGGTACTTCAAGGGCTAAAAGGTACGACTTCAAAATTTTAGGGCTGATGGGTATAAATCGTCAAACTTTAAGGGCTAAAAGGTCATAAAGCCTAATATATAATATGAAAAAGAAGGAAAACCCAACCAGCAATTCTGACTTCAAAAAGTATGGCGATGACAAGCCAAAGGAGTTCCTTCTGCAACTACTGAATTCACTACAGCTCAATTTGTGTCTTGTAAAGGGACCATTCCGAGAAAACAAAGGTGAGTACTTCATATTTGTTTCTTGCATGGGAGAGAATAAAGGCAGCATCCATAGTGTTTGCTGCAGTGCCATTCTACAAAGTAAATCAAATAAAAATGCAAAAATTTAGCTTCAATTAAAATAGCAAAAGCAATATGATGTCCGACATATACAATAAGACACTTGAAGATGCATTTGGTAGCAGATATGAGCAGATAGTTACTACGAGAAACTTCGTACTGCTCTTAAGAATAAACCCTGAAGAAACTAGACTGTTATTCAAGGAGTCAGTTCAGTGACGTCCTACACTAATCCAAGACATGATACCTCAGCAAACCGTAAATGTAATATAATCCACAGTAAGTTCATGCCAATGTGATATAGGCCCGGAAGAAAATTCAAACTTTGCCATCATTTCTAATATTAATATTGAAAGTACTCGCACATAAAGCAAGAAGAACACAATTTTTATCAATCACTGCATAAACCATTTTATAACACCCACGATAACATAATCAAGCCGAATTGGACTTAAAATCTTATCATGGACACATTCGTTTCCCAATTATTCGAATTGTAAATGTGGGAGCATCATAATACACCTACAGATGTTAACTTAATTCCATTTTTAAAGAACACGAAAAGACCAATCTTCCTATGGCTGATAAGGCATCAAAGATAATTAATTTCATAGATTTTAGAGATGAAATATGCACAATTCAAGAAACAATTAAGGGGGTTTCAGACAAAACAGATTTGCAGCAAACCCAGAAATGAATTAGGATTTTCTCATCCAACAGATACAATATGATGTCAAGATATGAAAATATACTATGAAGATATAGAATAGAGCATCCATTACCTTAAAGTTGGGTTGTTCAAGTTGTATGAGTTGGTATCTTCAACTTGTCTTCAACTCCAATTAGTGTTTGGGTGATAAACCCCAATATTCTAAAACCCACAAAACAACTCAAACCCAATGTAGATAACACATGTTATGTATACAAACTTCGACTAATTTTTAAGAAAAATAGACAAGCATTTTAAATAATCTAAAATTTGTATGTTATAATAAATTATTTATATCTTCAAATAATATATTTTCATTAATTATTTTTGACATATGATATATGTAATTTAAATTATAAAATTGATCAATTTAACCAAGAAGAATCAAATAAGAAAGTTTGAGTGGGACGGAGAGAGTACATTTTTGTACTATTTTAATTATTATGAATAACTTTTTAGAATAATTATTTTTTAAAATATATTATAATAATGAAACACAAATTAAGTTACGTGAAAAATAATTTATTTTTTTTACAACATTGTGTATTTTAAAAAAAAATCTTGTATACTGCATAAGGACATCATCATACTTTATAATTACTAGCTTATAACACATACGAAGCACGGGCTTTTTTTAATATATTATAATATTTTTTATATTAATATATAATATAATATAATATAATATAATATTTTTGGAAAATTAGAGATTTTAGTAAGGACAAATAGAAAAGGTAACAACATACTTTAATTGAAAAAAGTAATTACACATGATATTTTTGGAAAACGAGTAGATTTTCTAATAAAAAGAAAAAAAGAAAAATGTGTTTTAATTATAAACTAGCGTAAAAGCCCGCCTGTTTATATAGTGAAAAAATAATTTCGCACCAATATATATACATATCAAAATAATTTTGTAAATATGGTAAATGATAGTATTTTGAATTTATATTATATATGCATAGTATTTATATATATATATTTTCTAATTGAATAAGATTTCATAAAATTTGGATAAATTTCTATAAGATAAAGACCAAATGATTTTTTTTAATCTTCAAAATATTAGTTTAGTTTTGAATGTCGTGAAGTGAATTTTATCAAAATTAAAAATTTAAGATAATTTAAATGTTTATTTTATCAGAGTTCTCCGTATATAAAATGAATGTATGTAAATTCATGTATTGTTAATAAAATAACAATATATTTGTAATATAATATTGGTCACAAATGTACGAATATACTTTAAATACATCATAAAATTTCTTACTTTTAATTTCGTGTTTAAGATGTGTGTAAAATAATATAATTTTAATGAAATAAAAGTATATTTATAAAATATAAAATTGGTCATTCATGTAAGACTATAGAGTGAACACATTATAAAATTTCTTTATTTTATGTAAAAGTCAATCTTGAAGTTGTCTTACTCTTTCCTTTATATGTACATATTTGTACCTTTTAAACTCAATTGTATATGTTTAGTCTAGTATTAATTATAAAATATCTAAGACAGTAGTTTAAAAATTACACAAATTGAAAATTTATATATATGTAATTTAGAATCATTTTTTTTAACACAACCATAAAATTCTATCCCATGCGATTTTAATATTTGAATTATAAATTATCTTGTGTTTGATCTTATATGAATCATAATATACCTAAATAATTTAACATCTGTGTAGACTCAGTTGTATTTATATGTATAATATATGTTCTAAACACTGGCGATTAACCGCTAGACGGTGACTAATCAATCCGAATGTGTTAAAATCGGATCGGAAAATCAATTTTTATAGAAATCGATCTAGAAATCATATAATTTGGATTAACTGGGCACAAATTGGTTTAATCGGTCGAAAATTGGCTTACGAACCGATTAAAATGAACAAAATATACCCAGCCCCTTTTTCAACCAACCAAGACGACAAAGAAAACCCGATACTTAATTGGGTCTAAAAAAATACCGATTTTAATGGTTGCATATCAGTTTTATATATTTCAGCCGACCTAACCCAACCCTATTTAAATTAAAAAATTTGTTCGATAATTTATATATATATATATATATATATATATATATATATTATATGTAACTGTACATTATATAATACAGTATATCATTGATAAGTGGATTTTATATCTACTTGGAACGCTTCATATCGGCTTAAATTGATGACTTGAACTCAAGTATGTGGTGTGTTTAATGTGTTTTCATTAAGTTTTGCAGAACCAAGAGTTGGAGGTTAATTTGATTAAAATTCGGATTTTCCGGGTAGGTTGCGCAGTCTTCACTGTTTTGGCCATATCTGGAGTTCTACAAGTCCGATTCTGACGATCTTACAGCTCACGCGAAGAGGACAACATTTTCTATAATTCTGAACAGTAACCTGGCGCGCGGGCGCGGACCAAACGCGCGGGCGCGGACCAAACGCGCGGGCGCGGACCAACCGCGCGGGCGCGGACCAACCGCGCGGGCGCGCGCGCGAGGCAGAATTGGAGCGCGCGGGGGTGCAGCAAACGCGCGGGGGCGCAGCAAACGCGCGGGGGCGCAGCAAACGCGCGGGGGCGCAGCAAACGCGCGGGGGCGCAGCAAACGCGCGGGGGCGCAGCAAACGCGCGGGGGCGCGCCTAGGGCGCGGCCGCCTGGCAGAATAGTTGGAAATTTTCCTGATTTCGATTTTTAATTGGAAATATGGAAATATCTTGCTGAAAAAGCCTCCTGGAGTTTATATAAACACAACCCTTCACCAATAATCAGGACATATAATTCCCAGCAACACATAGAGAGAGAGTCAAGACACGGAGATTCAAGTTTGACGAAGGATTCCTACGCGCGTGACAAGCAACGGAGTTCTAGATCTACTTTTCTTTTGTATTTTTCTTGGCGATACTCTTGGATGCTTTTGGGATTTGTTTTCTCAACTCTATTACTTTAGTATCCATATTATTCGAATCTTGTTCATTATCATGTTTTCATCAAATCCCATGGTGACGAGCGGTTCGATTATGAACTAATCGTTATCGTGGGATTCTAACGGATTTATTTATGGATTTTAGTAGTTAATTGTTTTAAAGATGTGTGTGTGATGGCTAATTGATAACCTAGTTTGGTTGTGCTTATTCTTCTTGGATGCGTAGCTAACATCTAAGATTGTTTGTTAATCTCTATTGAATGCGAAAGTGGATATAGAGGTTTAGAACTTGCCATGCTAGCATAGGTTTATGTATGTTTGTCATGCATGATTCGTAGGTAATTTTAACCATCTTACCTGCCCTATGTAATCTGAATGGATAACTTGCTCGTTAAACCGTTATGTTTTCAAATCTTATAGACATATAGGGTCTAAGCATAATTGGTGTCTGCCCAACTTTTATCTCTTTTGTGGATGTTTGAGTGGTTTGGTATACGTATACTGAAAGGTAGCGTGTACTTATTTCGTGTTATCCGATTAGTTATCACAACCGTCACATGCATTGATTAAAGACAAAAGACTCTAGATGAAGTACTTAATGAAGTTAGGATCCCATGTTTTATTCTCATATACATAAATCGATTTTAATCCTCTTAGTTAGTTAATTCTTAGTTTAATAATTTGTTCTCTAGTTAATTTTAGATAATCAAACCCAAATTGTTAATTGTCTTAGCAGTGGATAAAAATCATACATTGTTGCATAGGTACATTAATTGAATTGAACACCTCATTAGATCTCTGTGGGAACGAACTTGACTTATTCGTATATTACTTGTGACCACGTACGCTTGCGTGATTTTGTGCTAACAAGTTTTTGGCGCCGCTGCCGGGGATCATCGGTGTTTTATTTTAGTTTATGTGCTTGTCATCAGTGGTCGTTAGAGTTCACTGACTCGGATTGTAGTTGTTTGTTCTGTGTGTTTCAGGTACTTGAACGTGTATGCGAACACGTTCTCAGACTCGTAAATTGGAAGAAGAAAGATTACAGTTAGTAAAGATGGGAGACGTTCCAGAAGAAGTAGCACCTGCAGCTAAGGCTTTGAAGGACTATTCTCAGCCAAAGATCAATGATATTCAATCGAGTATTGTCAGGCCGGCTATTGCAGCTAATACCTTTGAAATCAAGCCTGGCACGATTCAGATGGTGCAGAATTCAGTGCAGTTTGGGGGTGCTCCAATGGAAGATCCTAATATGCATATTAGGGATTTCATCGAGATTTGCGACACCTTCAAGACCAACGGAATGTCGGAAGATGCCGTGAAGCTGAGACTTTTCCCATTTTCTCTGAGGGATAAGGCTAAGGGCTGGTTGCATTCTCTACCAGCAGGTTCTATTACTACATGGGAGGATCTTGCTCAGAAATTTCTTACTAAATTCTTCCCCATGGCTAAAACTGCTGCGATCAGGAATGCTCTTACTCAGTTTTCTCAGCATTCTGGAGAAACTTTATGTGAAGCTTGGGAGAGATACAAGGAGATGCTTAGGAGATGTCCACATCATGGATTGCCCGACTGGATGGTGATTAATTGTTTTTATAATGGTCTGGGAGCACAATCAAGACCAATGTTAGATGCAGCATCAGGTGGAGCTCTATGGGCTAAGAGCTACGAGGAAGCTTATGAGTTAATTGAGATGATGGCTGCGAATGAATATCAGAATCCTACTCAGAGATTATCACAAGGCAAAGTAGCAGGAGTTCTTGAAGTTGATGCAGCTACAGCTATAGCAGCCCAGTTGAAGGCTTTGACAATGAAGGTGGATTCTTTGACGAATTATGGAGTTCAGCAGGTGGCTAGTGTTTGTGAGCTTTGTGCAGGGGCACATGACACGAATCAGTGTGCCATATCTAGTGAATCGGCACAGTTCGTGAGCAATTTTCAGAGACCATCACAGCCAGTTCCAGCCACCTATCATCCCAATAGCCGGAATCATCCTAATTTCAGCTGGAGCGACAATCAACAATCTCAGCAGCCTTATCAGCCATTCCAAGGTCAGCAATTTGGAGCAAAGCCTTACAATCCTCAGAATTTTCAGCAGCAGCAAGGGCAGAATTTTCAGCCACAGTATGCTCCTAGGCAACAATTTCAGCCACCAGGATTTCCGCAACAACCTCATGCTAGTGCGGGGCAGTCTTCGAATGAAAAATCTGAATTGGATGAGTTGAGAATGATAGTTAAAAGCCAGGCGGCATCGCTCAAGACTTTGGAGAATCAGATGGGGCAGTTGGCAAGTGCCTTACTCAGCAGAGCTCAGGGAACTCTTCCTAGCGATACAGAGCCTAATCCAGGAAAGACAGTTGTCCAAGAACATGTGAAAGCAGTTACCTTGAGATCGGGAAAGGTCACGGGCAATCAAAAATCAGCAGTTGAAGAAGAGGAAGAAATTCAGCAGCATCAGGTGGAACCTTCTAAGGAAAAGCCAATTTTTGATTTGGCAGCTAAGCAATTGGACGGTGAGGCTGAAAAGAGCAAAAATTCTGCTAACAAGTCTACTTCGGAGCAGACTATTTACCCACCTCCTCCATACCCAAAGAGGCTCCAGAAGAAGACTACAGAGAGTAACCAGATCTATCCTCCTCCTCCATATCCAAAGAGGCTACAGAAGCAGAATCTTGACACAAAATTCGCCAAATTTCTCGAGGTTTTCAAGAAGTTACACATCAACATACCTTTTGCAGAAGCTCTTGAACAGATGCCGAGCTATACCAAGTTCATGAAGGGTATTCTCTCACGGAAGTTGAAACTCGAGGATTTGGACACCGTTGCTTTGACAGAGGAGTGTAGTGCAGTTCTACAGCAGAAATTGCCACCGAAGCTTAAAGATCCGGGAAGTTTTACCATACCTTGCACTATTGGCAATCAACTTTTCAGAAAATGCTTATGTGATTTGGGAGCTAGCATTAATCTAATGCCAATGTCTGTTTTTAAGCAACTTGGGTTGCCTGAGCCGAAACCAGTTAATATGACTTTACAGTTGGCTGATCGGTCGATCACATATCCAAGGGGTATAGTGGAGGATGTCTTGGTAAAGGTGGATAAGCTGATTTTTCCTGCTGATTTTGTTATTCTTGACTTTGAGGAGGATAAGAAGATTCCTATCATCTTGGGAAGACCTTTTCTGGCTACTGGCCGAGCGTTGATCGATGTTCAGAAAGGAGAGCTCACAATGAGGGTGAGTAATCAAAAGGTCATCTTTAATGTGTTCAAGGCTATGAAATTTCCGACAGAGGAGGAAGAGTGTTTTAGCTTGAAGATGGTTGATACGGGTCAGAGAAAGGAGTTCGATCAGCTGTTGAGCAAAAATTCGGACATGCACAAGTTCGAGCATCACATCAGTGATTCCATTGACAATTCTTCCATTCGAGATCTTTCGAATGTCAAGCTTGGAAAACTTCCACCACATTTGAAGTATGTCCTTCTGAATGATGAGTTGGTAATTTTTAAAGAGTGTGAAGATAATGTGTTGAGAAGGTGGAACAAGGATGATGAGGTAAAAGAGTGTTCTTATCAATCGACGGAGAAGCATAAACACCTTGGAGGTGTAAAGAAGAAAAAGAAAAAATCGATTGGTGGAAAAGTTAAGGTGAAGTTTGATTTGGAAAAGATGTGGGAAGAAAGCAAGAAGGTTATCAAACAATGGGTGAATGGTCCTTCTGCTAAGGACAAGTCAAATGCGATCTTCGAGCCACCATGATTTGATTCACATTTGTCCGGCTAAATGACATTAACGACAGCGCTATGTGGGAGGCAACCCATGTGTTAGGTATGTTTCTACTATCTTTCTTATTACCTTCAATGAGGGCATTGAATATTCTAAGTTTGGGGGTGATTTGGGGATAAGTAGTGTTGTGGTGTTATGTGTTCATGTAGGATTCATATTGCATGTGTAGTTGTAGTTTATTCGTAGTTTTTCATGTTCATGTCATATAGGGCATTCTGTTTGCATAGTTTTTATTTATCATGTGAGTCCATTTTAGTTGCATGCATATTTCATGATTCCGTAGGACTTGACTATTTCCGTTGGTGAGTCGATGTTGATTGGAGTGTGGTTGTGATGAGTAGAGGGTTGATTAAGTTTCTAAGTATTGACTTGCATGCCAGAAACAAATCTAGTTCATAAGTCTCATTGGTTGCTTTTGAATTTGATCAGACCATGCTTGTTTGGTGTTAGAATTTAACCACTTGTTTACATTTAGAATGTTGGCTAGATTCTTGAAAACGAAGGAGCACTTATGTATAAGTTTGGGGGAAACCAGGGATTTCATGCTAGTTGTAATAAAGGCTAGGCGTCAAATGGCTAGTAGCCGGCTCATTGAAAAGATGAGTAGTCTAGGGTGGGATGAGAAAAAGGCAAAGAGCACTCATTCCGAAATTGTTGAAAAAAAAAAAGAAAAAAAAAGAGAAAAGTTGAAAAAGAAAAAAAAAAGTTGTGTTTGTTTTGTGTTTATGCAGAATTGATCAGGGTGAGCTCTTTAGTACTCGAGCAAGTAAGTTCTTTGGGGACTTTGTGCCTAGTGACCTAAGACTTTTCTGGTCTGGGATCCGCTGACCTAAAGCTCGTTAAATGGGTATTATTGCAAAATCCTTCCGAGGACTCATCCATTGCACGGTCAAATAAGCATGTGTATTGTGTTTAGTATGTTGTTCTGTAATAAAAGCATGAATTCCTATCTAACTCAAGTGGATATTGAGGTGTTTTTAAGTGGTTTCTTTTGTCTAGAGTTCATTCTGTTTGTAAGCTTGTGGTTGTTTTGGCTAAGAGTAGGTATGGTCTTGATTTAGTTTGGGAGTATATTGGTGAGCATCGCACACACGCACGTTTCTGTGTTTGTCTTGTTGGTCGATGGGAATTTGGTCGAGCTCTGTTTGGAAGACTGTGTTCTTTGAGATGTTGGCTCGTTGATTGGTTTTGGTTGGTTTGAAGGGATCGTTGCATTTTCATATTAGTTGCATACATGCATTGCATTGTTAGTTGCATGAGTAGATGGATTTTGTGGGTACATTCGCTATAGGCCCTCACGAGACCTTACTCGTCCACTAGGGCTGCCAAGGGGTTTAAAGGGCTTGTTGCATATGCCAAATGCAACCGTGATCACCTACGGAAGTGGTACTAGTTAGTTGTATATAGTTATGTTTATTTATGCTTGAGGACAAGCATCGGTTTAAGTTTGGGGGTGTGATAAGTGGATTTTATATCTACTTGGAACGCTTCATATCGGCTTAAATTGATGACTTGAACTCAAGTATGTGGTGTGTTTAATGTGTTTTCATTAAGTTTTGCAGAACCAAGAGTTGGAGGTTAATTTGATTAAAATTCGGATTTTCCGGGTAGGTTGCGCAGTCTTCACTGTTTTGGCCATATCTGGAGTTCTACAAGTCCGATTCTGACGATCTTACAGCTCACGCGAAGAGGACAACATTTTCTATAATTCTGAACAGTAACCTGGCGCGCGGGCGCGGACCAAACGCGCGGGCGCGGACCAACCGCGCGGGCGCGCGCGCGAGGCAGAATTGGAGCGCGCGGGGGCGCAGCAAACGCGCGGGGGCGCAGCAAACGCGCGGGGGCGCGCCTAGGGCGCGGCCGCCTGGCAGAATAGTTGGAAATTTTCCTGATTTCGATTTTTAATTGGAAATATGGAAATATCTTGCTGAAAAAGCCTCCTGGAGTTTATATAAACACAACCCTTCACCAATAATCAGGACATATAATTCCCAGCAACACATAGAGAGAGAGAGTCAAGACACGGAGATTCAAGTTTGACGAAGGATTCCTACACGCGTGACAAGCAACGGAGTTCTAGATCTACTTTTCTTTTGTATTTTTCTTGGCGATACTCTTGGATGCTTTTGGGATTTGTTTTCTCAATTCTATTACTTTAGTATCCATATTATTCGAATCTTGTTCATTATCATGTTTTCATCAAATCCCATGGTGACGAGCGGTTCGATTATGAACTAATCGTTATCGTGGGATTCTAACGGATTTATTTATGGATTTTAGTAGTTAATTGTTTTAAAGATGTGTGTGTGATGGCTAATTGATAACCTAGTTTGGTTGTGCTTATTCTTCTTGGATGCGTAGCTAACATCTAAGATTGTTTGTTAATCTCTATTGAATGCGAAATTGGATATAGAGGTTTAGAACTTGCCATGCTAGCATAGGTTTATGTATGTTTGTCATGCATGATTCGTAGGTAATTTTAACCATCTTACCTGCCCTATGTAATCTGAATGGATAACTTGCTCGTTAAACCGTTATGTTTTCAAATCTTATAGACATATAGGGTCTAAGCATAATTGGTGTCTGCCCAACTTCTATCTCTTTTGTGGATGTTTGAGTGGTTTGGTATACGTATACTGAAAGGTAGCGTGTACTTATTTCGTGTTATCCGATTAGTTATCACAACCGTCACATGCATTGATTAAAGACAAAAGACTCTAGATGAAGTACTTAATGAAGTTAGGATCCCATGTTTTATTCTCATATACATAAATCGATTTTAATCCTCTTAGTTAGTTAATTCTTAGTTTAATAATTTGTTCTCTAGTTAATTTTAGATAATCAAACCCAAATTGTTAATTGTCTTAGCAGTGGATAAAAATCATACATTGTTGCATAGGTACATTAATTGAATTGAACACCTCATTAGATCTCTGTGGGAACGAACTTGACTTATTCGTATATTACTTGTGACCACGTACGCTTGCGTGATTTTGTGCTAACAATCATCTTATTTATAGACGTGTACATAACTAAAATTATTATGTTAATAAAAAAAATATTAGCACTAAAATCGTAAGTTATACGTATTTTAGCTTTACTTGAATTTTTGTAATGAGGACATTGTGTAATATTTATTTTTTTATAAAAATTATTTAAAACATTCAAACCAACCCAACCCGGCGCAAACTTAAGGATGATAAGTACGGTTGGGCCATGAATTAATTTTTTGTGAGTTGGATTAAAAAATTTCAAACTTATTTAATTAGACTGGGTTGCAAAAATGCTTCCAACACCCGACGACCTAACCCCCTAACTATGATTCCCATTTTTTACAGTCCCTTGTATAATTCTAAAATATAAAAGTTACGTATAATATGTTACTTATTTTAGATCAAATTTTGATTATAGATTTATCAATACTTGAATAATTGGTATAAAGCTAATAAGTGACATAGTATTGGATAAAAATATAAATCATATAACAATTAACATTTAATCAAAAAAATTAAGGGTGAAATAATAAAATTTGTAAGGAAATACATAATTATATATTAAAACTACGAAAACTTAAAAATAAGGAGCTATATAATAATATAAACTAACATTTTTTATTTAAAAAATTGAATAAGCATGTTGTATAAATAATATAAAACAACATATTATTTAATCAAAAGTTGAAATAATAAAAGATAATATGATGAGCGAATATACTTTATCTAATAATAATTTTAAAATAAACTCAAAACTCAATGTAGGACACTCGATTATGACATGAAACTGTTACGAGGAGGCCAACATTTTGATTCTCGATGTTTACACACAAATTTGACATTTTCTATCTTTAGTAATAAAGGGGTGACATGTTTGTAATTTTAAAAATACAAGAGTAAAGTTGTAATTTCATGAACACTTTTTTGGTTCTTTTTGCCTCTGATGATCTTTTAATATATAAAAGTAGATTTTTAAAAAATTGGTTATGTATGTAAAATTATACATTTAGATTGTCTTGCTCTTTTTTTCCATGTATATATATATATTTTCGTATTTATATAATTTTAAATTCAACTATCTATTTTAATTCTATTATTCATTACACACATTATCTAACAACCTAGTTTAGAATTTAAGTAAATTGAAACATATTTTATATTATGATTTAGAATTATTTTTTAACTCAACTTTAAATTTATATATCTAAAAATTATATGATGCAATTATATCCACACGTAAATGAAATATTTATCTTTCTTAAAATATTATCATATTATTATCCAATAATCTAATATATACATAGAGACGAATTTTAACAAATTCATATTTTCCCAATTTGAATTTGGTTACATTATGAATAATTTAGAATTTCTTTTTTATAAGAAATATAAACCAACAATATATTTAATCAAAAAGTAAAGAAAAAAAGAGAAAATAGGATTATAAGGGAACCTATAGCTTATCTAATAAGATTTTTAAAGTTAGCTCAAAAATTGATGCAGCACAATGGTTATGATACTTTATTTGTAAGTGGAAGATTTGTGTTCGAATCCTGAAAGCAACAAAATTTCATATAATTTTTTCATAAACTATGGAGGGGTGGCATTTTTGTAATTATATGATAAATAACGGTAAAGCTGTAATTTCACAGTCATTTTATTGGCATATTTTGCCCTTGGTTGGCTTTTAATATATAGAAGAAGATACGTAAGCATATTAAAATCGGTAAGATTTAAAAAAAAATTAAAAGCGTTAAAATATGTTTTAAAATAAATAAGTAAGGGTTGCACCTCATATATTGGGAAAAGAGAGATTTTAGTGAGAAAAAAATATAAAAAAGTAATATGTTTTAATTAAAAAAAATAATTGTCCATGATACATTTGGAAAAGGAGTAGATTTTGTTAGAAAAAAATATGTTTTAATTATAAAACGCAATTAGCTAGATAAATGACCCTTATAATATTTCTTATAGTAAAAATATAATATAATATTTTAATATATTTCTTTTATAATATATATTTTTTGGAAAATGAGAGATCTTAGCAAGGACAAATAGAAAATGTAACAAATTTTAATTGAAAAAGGTAATTGTCCGTGATATTTTTGGAAAAGGAGTGAATTTTGTTTAAAAAAATAGACAATGTGTTTTAATTATAAATATGTAGGTATGTTAAAATAGGTAAGTTTTTTTTTAATAATTAAAAACATTAATATATATTTTAAAATAAATAAGTAAGGGTTGTGCCTGATATTTTGGGAAAAGAGATTTTAGACACGAAAACTATTTTTAACTTAATGAGTAAACTCAATGACAACACACCTATAAACAAAGTTTCTTTTTGGAAGAAAAAACTCGTTAAACTCGTTGCTCCTATATGAAGTTACATCATTATACAAAATTGCATGATAAATTTATAGTGCAGTACCAAAAATAACAAATCATGTTTAGTTTAAGAGGTTTACATACTTCAAATACTTATAAAATATTTATATATTGTCTCTTTTTAATTATGTAATAGGACAAGAAATAAAGTATATAATTTAAAAGTCGTGCGATGCACATATTGTTTTTAATAATTGTTATTTTCATTAATTATGTTTTAATATTTTATTAATTGCATTTGTTAAAAACAGATAAGTAGGTATATTAAACTTTTTAAAATAATTAAAATTATTTAAATCAATTTTAAAATAAATTAAGTAATGGTTTGCTGTGATATTTTTTGAAAGGGAGGGGTTTTAGTAAGAAAATTAAAAAAAAGTAACATGTGTTTTAGTTGAAAAAAGTAATTGTCCGTAATTAAAAGTATTAAAATAGATTTTAAATAATTAAGTAAGGATTTGCCCGTGATATTTTTGAAAAAGGAAGAATTTCAGTAAGAAAAAATAGAAAAATTAACATGTTTTAGTTGAAAAAAAAAAGATAATTGCCTGTGATTTTTTTTTTTATTAAAAGAGGGGATAAATAAGTAAGGATTTGCCCGTGATATTTTTGAAAAAGGAGGGATTTTGGTAAGGAAAAATAGAAAAAATAACATGTTTTAGTTGAAAAATGTAATTGCCCGTGATTTTTTTAGAAAAAGAGGGAATCTATTAAAAAATAGACAAACTAATATATTTTAGCCGAAAAGATAATTGGTTATAAATAATGTTATTATTTAAAAATAAGTAAGGATAATTAAGTGAAATCGCTTTAAAAATAAGTAAGGGTAATTAAGTAAAATCACTTAGAACCAACCGACCAACCAAACTTTTAATGTTTCGTCTATTATAATATAACAAGCCTATAACCTGTGCAACGCACGAACGACTTTAATATTAATTTTGAAATTTACTTTTAAATTTTTTGAGATTTTAATACTTCTAAAAATGCTAGATTTTTAAAAAGAATTAAAAGTACTACTTTAATACTTTAAATCTAAAACAATTTATAGATTTTATAATAGTTTATTAGCTTAGTAAGCATGTCAGTAAAGATAACCGTCAAAATTATCAATATATTTTGTTGTAATATATATAAATACTAGCGTAACAGCCTGTGCAAGCTGCATAGAAACATCAATAATTTTTTTGCGAGGATGTCGATTTATTAACGTGAGGTTTGTGTAATCGTAAGTTTGATAGTGTAAGATGAGAATTGTGAGTTGTGCAGAGTAGTAAGAAATTTTTTTGGCGAATAATGTAACTACTTTGAATGATGAACGTACCCTTGTCAGGTTTTGAGACTTGTTCATATATTAATTAAATAATTTCTCACTGAATTTGTTCATATATCGAAATAATTTTATAATTAAAAATACATTAGATGATAATATTTGTAATTTATCGTAAATTTGTAATATTGTGTACCGTTTTATGAATCAAATACTTGTAAATTTGATTAGATTTCGTAATATTCAACTAATATCTATATGATAAAAGGCACATGATTATTTTTATCGATGTAAGAATGATTAGACAACATTAATGACTTGTGCATATATATAATTTTCAAACAACTATTTTCTGGTTCCTTTTTTTTTTTCCCCTTCATATATATAGAGTGGGTTCATGTTATAATGACGTAGGTAAATGTTTCAACTCAATCATCATAAATAATTGAAATCCTAAATTTAAAAAATTCATATATAACTCAAATTGAATTATCTTATATATATTTCTCAAAATTCATGTATTTTACTCAGTTATATAATTTTATAAATATATGTTACAAATTAATGAATTCTGAATCAACTATAATCTATACTAAACTATAATAAACAAAATGGGGTATAATTTATCATTTGGTTCACAACTCATATTGGTTATCCTTTTCAATCATAATCGATACTGATGGGTCTCAGAAGTCAAATTGATTGGAACATCTAGATGTATTACTAAAAGTTATGCTACATAGAAGTTTAAGGTTCGAATCCCATCAACAACATATTAAAATAAATATTTATTACAAATATGTTAAAATTAACATTTACTCTGAGCGGCTGATCCGACAGAACAACTCAAAAATTAAAAACATAAATACAGGTGTTAGGCTCAAGGCATGTCTGAATACCACTATTAACAAGCCTACACATTGTGACTATGTCACTCTACATGACCTAGTGAAATCTATCACTGGGATATAGTATAGGTCTCTATTGTACTTGTCTTGTTTTCATGTACTTAGCTCTATTTTGTATGCTCAAGTTTATAATGAGCTTAGTAAGTTTCTTGCATCTAGAATGTACATAGGCCATGGAATAATTGTCCTGGTAGAAGTTTAAATTGTTCATGCAGCAGGATGGAAGTAAATAAGGCCTTGAAGAAATAAGTTGCAGAAATCTGTCTAAGTCCCTATACCGTGAAGTCAAAATGAGCTATGTCGTGAAGTCCCCAAAATCCATGTCGTGAAGTACTGAGATCGTATAGTCCAAAATGAACTATGTCGTGAAGTCTTCAAGGCTCATGTCGTGAAGTGTTGAGATCGCAAAGTCATAATGTACTAGATGGTGAAGTCCTCAAAAAGGCTATATCGTGAAGTCCTCATAGGCTATATTGTGAAGTCAGAAATATGCCATATCACATACTCCTAAAATACTCATATAGCAAAGTCCTCATATAGCAAAGTCTCAAATGCTCTATGTCGACAAGTCACAGAATAAGGAGCATGTCGGAGTTCACGATGTCAACACTTAGGCGTTTACAACAAGACAAATCAAGGTACATAATCAAAGTCCATGGAGACAAATACTGAAGCATCTGTTGTGGTTAAGTGGTCCAAAGACAGATGGAAAATTTACAGCAAAACTTGGAGAGAAAGAATAGAGACAAGCAACTACAGATAAGGGAAAGGACGACAGAAAGCAAGTGGTCCTCCCTGACACAGCCAACCTCTTATGGAAAAACAAAGTGGAGTTACAGTTAGGGGTAGCTGTGTAAATAGGTGTGTGCACCAGTTTGTATAGGACATATATATATTGTGCACACCCTACTGTTAGCTGTAAGAGAGACATACATAGATTTATTCAAGCACTCTTTTCTTTGTAAGAAAACAAGAATACACTGTTCTTGTTTAGAAGCCAAAATTTCACTTGTGAAATTTTGGAAGCTGTAGTATTTGATTTACTTTATACAAAGTAGATTAAAGTGATTGTGTGTGTTCTATTTATTTTATTTCCGCATTTTCATATTACACAATCTATCACAACTTTTAAGTTTCAAGAAAAAGAAAAATATTCAAACTATCCATTCACCCTCCCCCCCTCTGTCTAGTTTCTTAGTGATATTCATATCCAACAAGTGGTATCAGAGCAGGCTGTTGAAATACAAACAGTAAAAGATCAAGCTCGAGTTCACATAAACTAAGCAGTATCAAGATTCCTCCCTTCGACAAGGAACACTACAATCTATGGAAAAAGAAGATGTTGCTGTTCATTAAAGCTTCAAACCCCATGTATTTAGACATTCTAAAACATGGTCCCTTCACTCCAATGATTGAAATTGCTGAAACAACTGTTGGTACTGAGAAAATACCAAAGAGATATGAGCCTAAAGATCCTTCAAAATACACTGATCCTGAAAAGGAGAAAATGGCTCTAGATGGATATCTTCAACTCATTATTTGTGAATCTATGGATCTTAACATGTATGGCACTATTGCTCACTGTAGTAGTGCAAAGAAGATGTGGGAGCTCATAGAAGTGCTATGTGAAGGAACTTCTGAAGTAAGGAAAAACAAGAAACAGATTCTTGTTTCACAGTATGAAGCCTTCATGGCTCAGCCAAAAGAGTGCATCACAGAAGTGTTTGAAAGGTTCAACAGGTTGATAAATGATCTTAAACTCTATGACAAGCACTATGAAACTGAAGAGCTTAACATGAAGTTCTTATTGACTCTTCCAAGTCATTTGGAGCCAAGTATCTCTTCTATCATGGAAAGAGATCTAACCAAGATTGGTTTTGATGTGTTATATGGTGTACTAAAGACATATGAACTGGAGCTGTTTCAGAAAAGATCCATTCAGGCAAAGTAAGGCATAATGGCCAGTACATCATGTGCTCTCATGGCAAATAATCTAAGCCAAAGGATGGAAGCTATGAAAGTTGGTCAAGCTAAGATTGAAGAGCTGGATGTTAAGGACACTGTTGAAGAACCTCAAGTCACTTATGACTTGCCTGAGGAAGATGACTTCTACAGCATAGAAGAACTGGATAAAATGGAAAACAAATCTTTTGCCTATATGGCTAGGAGGTATCCTAACATAAGATTCAAAAGGAAGTTGCCATTTAAGTCCAAGTTTAATGCTAGTGGAGCTGGTGGATCAAGTGGTTCAAACAACTTCAACAAAGGGAAAGGAACTGTTGGTGCTGCAAAGGGTGGATACAAAACTGGAAGTGTGGATAGGTCAAAGATAAGATGCTATAACTGTAATGAACTTGGGCACTTTGCTACAGAGTGCAGGAAGCCCAAACAAGTCAAAAAGGACAAAGCATACTTGGATCTTGAAGCAAAGTATGAAGCTCTACTCAAGAAACAGCAGGGCAAGGCTTTTATTGCAGAGGGAAAATGCTGGGATGATTCTGATGAAGAAGAAGAGCAAAGTGTGTAAACTATGCCTTGATGGCTTACTCTGATGATTGTGACTCTAATCCTTCAAGTCAGGGCAACATGAATAAAAGGGTCATATGGATCTTGGACAGTGGATGCTCAAGTCACCTGACTGGTGATATAGCCCTGCTATCACACTTTGAGGAGAAGTGTTAGGTCCTGATATGTTTGTAGAAGGGGGGTTGAATACAAACAGTACCGTTTAATCGAATTTGTATTGATAGAAGATTTAACAATTTCAATAACAAATTATCTGCGGAATAAAATGAAACAAGATTCAAGTTAAATAAAACTCTATTGAACTTGAAGGGTGTTACAAATCTGTGTATAGATTACAGAGTTCTTGTTAAAACAAATTTAGAATAAATTCGACATGAATTTCTATATTTGTAATAAAAGGATCGAATACTAAAAAGTAGTTCGATATAATTTCTAGGGATTATGATCCGCTAGATTGTCTAAAGCAATACAAGTAATCAATTCTTATGGATTAAATGTTACAATCAATTCAAGAATTAATTTCACTGAGAAACTGCTTAAACAGTTGAAGGAGTAAAGACAGAAGCTTTTGATGGAATGATTCTTGCTTTTCTTCTGTTGATAATCTGCTTTGTTTTGACTTCCACTTGTATTTATACACAAGTCACAGAATTACCTATCACGCGCCAAAACAAATCAATTCGGTTTATACTAGCAGTACTATCCATTAAGCTTAGTAGTACTATCGGTAGTACTAACCAAATGATTTGGTAGTACTATCGGTAGTACTATGGAGGATAGTACTACTAGTAGTAAACTGATAGTACTACTAGTACTAATTAGATTTAGGAATAAAACTGTTTTTAATAAATTCTACTTTTAATTGATTTAATCAAATGAATTAATTCATTTAGAGTTAATTCACTGATTAAATAAATTAAATAAATGACTTAAATAATTCCATAAATAAATTAATTCTAGAGAATTAATTTATACATTAAATTACTTAAGATCTAGATTGATTAATTTAATATATGAATTAATTCTGAAAGAATTAATTCATAGATTAAATTAATTATCTTATAGAATAAATTAAAAGAGAATTAAAACTAATTATTAGAACCACTAAAATAGATGACGAACTTCCACTGGCTGACGTTGACACTCCATGTACTGTCTAGTTCATGAGCGACTAACTTTAATTGTTGTTCTTCATACTTGACTTTAAGCTGTGATTCTTTTCTCCTTCTATTTAAAACAAAGGACTGTAACCTGTACTTTTTCCCGTCACACTTCTGAAATCTCTGTCACTTTTAAATAGTTCCACTTCCTTGAATACTTCACTGAGGCTTGATCAATAAATTGAACTTCTTTCAATGTAGACTTACTTCAAGACTGTAGATGACTTTAATCTTCATTCTCTTGACAGATATAATCTTCTGAGATTTCTGTGACATCTGTATTTATTATTTACTTATTACATCTTGGTTTATGTTGAGTAGAATCCTCTGTGTTTACAAATAGGCCTAACCATATGCCTTTCAATCTCCCCCTATTTGTTTGTTAGACAATAACAATCAAATACCTCTAGAGGATAACTCAACTAAATCAAGAAAAGATAAGACTTTTAAGAGCCAAGTAAATAATAAAAAGTTCTGGATTAAATATAACAATTTCCAGATTCAAACAATAAAGATAAATACAAGATAGATGTTCCTCTAGACTGAACATATGAATACATTTTCCTATCTTGATTTACCTAGCTCTAAACATTTAACATTTACAAATGAGCTAAACCTATCACGTCTTAGTCTCTAATTTCACCTTCTTCAGCTTCCTGCAAGGTGACTATAAGATCTTTGTCGAGGACACGATCACTTTCAGAAACCACTCTACTTGGCATTACTGGTTGAGAGGTGATCTTCTTCAATCTGTTCTTCATCTGAGCATACCTTGGAACTTTCTCCGTGCAGTAGTCTGAAATCATATCAGCAACCTCAGACTTATCTTCAGTGGTAAACCCAGAAGTTCTCAGAAGATTCTCCAACTTCACCAGTTGCATAGCAGTTTGCAGCTTCAATGAATCAGGATCCAGCCTTACCGTCTCCAAAGTTGTACCTCTATAGATTTTGACTTCATACGGGAAGTGTACAACTTGAGGGCTGACCTTCATTGCAGAGTCTCTCAGTCTGTCATATAGAAGCTCGTTCAAGCAAGAAGATCTCTTAACCTTACTCATTAGAATCCACAATTCAGAGAGAGATCTTCTTTGGAGTAGTTCAAGAGAGACGGTGAATGACCCTTCAAGAGCACTTGAGACATAGATGTACAGTTCTTGCCTCACTTGATCAAATGCAGATGTAATCCTTAAGATATCTTCCTTCAATGCCTTCATATATAATGAGTTGTCCGGATTAACAGTTCTGATCTTCTCAAGCAACTTCAGAAAAGTAGCATCATTGTTTGTGCTTCTTTGAGGGATATCAAACATCTCCCTTGCCTTATCCCATTTGCCTCCTTGCTTCATCCTAACATCCAATCTCCTTTCTTTGACATGAATACTATGAAGACGTTGTTTGTCTTCATGTTCAGCCTTTTGAATCTTCAACCTTTGAGATATAATGTCGGAGACCTTAGCATTCTCATCCTCCTTTCTCCTTAACTCTGCTTGCTGCTTCTTCAACTCCTTTTGAAACAAAGGGTCAGGTGTATATAATTTAGCTTCATCTTCCCAATCATCAAAGTTGGCTGCCTCTTCAACCTCCTCCTCACCCATAGGTTCTTCAGGGATAGTCTTCTCCAGATCACCAGACATATCAAATTGGAAATCATCTTGTTCACCATGGTAGTAGTAGGCATCATCAAAAGCAGACTCCTCCATTGATTGTTTACCCTTCCCTTTATCTTTTCCAGAAGCTCCTTCTCCAGCTTCTCTGTTTTCTCCTTCTTTCTTCTCCTTCTCCCCCTTAGTTGAGGAATCCTCTACAGTTTGAGCTTTGGAAGCCCTAGGATTCACCTTAGAAATTCTCCTTATTTCTCCTTATTCACTTCTATCTCCTCCTTCATCAGCATCATCATCCTCATCATCATCATCATCAAAGAATGTTCTTTGCTCGTCAGTAGGTTGATGTGACTTCTTTATCATGTAGTACAGGTGCTTCATCCCTTCATTCAAATGCTTCATTCCTCCTTCTATCTTAGACAACCTTCCTTCAGTAAACGTTTGATTTTCATCAGCTGTTTGCAGAATGAAGTCCACCTTGGTAGAAATGGCAGCAATCTCCTTGACACTTTCTGATATCTGAGCATTTGACGTTGTTAAGTCAGCAATGTCTGAAGCCACCAGTACTTGAGATTGTTGGATTGAATTCAGCTTCGGGAGTAGATTATTTTTCAATCCTTCCAGGTCATCCTTAACAGTACCCAGCTGATTAGATACAGAGGTGGTAGATTGTGCAACCACTTGTGCTTTCAAAAGATTGTTCTCAGCCTGGGTTTTTTGTAACTTTATCTGTAGATCAGCTAGCTAGTTCAACAAAGCAGTGTTTGTGTCAGTGTGTGCACTCACTTCAATTTCTCTCAGTGGTGTTTCACTCAACTCACGTGCTTGTGTATCACTTTGTGTTTGACTCACATCTCTCACAACTAACTGTCTGTCTGGGTTTTCAGTAGATGTACCTGCATGAAAAATCACCCTAGCCCCTTCAAGAGAGGTCAGTGGTGGTGCAATGGGAGTTCGCAATTCCCGATCCCTGGTTGAGCCTGTCAAAATATTTGACATTGTATACTGAATTGCTTCAGTGACAGACTCACCTGGTTGCCTTTCACTTTCTCCAGTATAAACTGCGAGTGAAAAATCCCTTAGGGGAGCCAGAGATGTTCCCCCTGGGAAGGGAGAAAATGATTCTATTAAAAGTGGCAAAGAATCAGATTTTCCCTCTGATGCCTGTGAAGGCACTTCTACCGTGACAATGGTAGGCACTGTTTCAGATCCTAAGTGCTCTCCTAACAACGTGTCCTGAGTATCTTCTATTTGGATGTCTTCTCCCATTGTGAGTAATGGGAGAGTGCTTGACTCATTATAGGTTGCCAGGGCCCGATGGCGAATTTCAATAGATTCATCCTGTTGAGAGGATGTCTCCAGAGACTGTTCAATGGCCATTTCAAAGTCCATATCCTGTTGGGAGGACATGGATGGGCTTACAGATGTCTCTCTATAGGTTTTTCTTTTCTTTAGTGGTGGAGACAGAGCTGTGGGTGCACTCAGTGTTTGTTCACTACTAGACCTTTGTCTTATCATTGAAGCAGATCCAGGTTGAGAGGGTAAAGGATTAGACACTGTGTTTGGCTCTCTGACCTGGGTTAGAGATTGTGGTTCTACAACCTCTTGGTCTGTCCTATCAACCACTTGGGTTTCAGCAAAGGTGCCAGATGATCCAGAGGTAGGATGTATTACCTATATTGGCAGTTCCTCTGAAGTTCCAGCTGCAATGACTAGTTGTTGATCAGGAACAAAAGGTTCAAAAGTAGGAAGGTGAATGAACTGTGCCATGAATGGGCTTACTACCAATGGTGTCATGTTCAATTTTTGAGAAGTGTGGAGTCTTTGATAGAACTTACGATCAGAAGTAGGAGAAGGAACAGATACAACATTTAAGAACAACTCCTTGTGAGCATCAGATAGCACATGATTGATTAAGATAGTGAGAAATCGAGGATAGAAACACCTGACTTTTCTACCACTATCATGATCAATCCTGGCATTTGCTACTCTTCTGACTATCATACTCCAGATAAGATGACCAATGTTAAGTCTAATATTAAACACAATAGCATAAGCAATGTACTGTAACAAAGATGGAATATTTTGAAAATTGCTTTTAGTACAATTGCTGAAAACCTTAGCTAAAGTATCAAATAAGACATCCCATTCACAGACCAAATTAGATTTACTGAGTTTGGGCAACTCCAAAGGACCTTGATAATGAATTCTGTTGAAAAACTGAATTAATTCAATATCAGAAGGAGTCCTATCAAAGTTATCCCTAGGAAGTTGAAAAACTTCACAAAACAAATCCTCAGTAATAGTGTACTGTGTGTGCTTAATTGTGAAAGATATAGAATTCAAATCATCAAAAATTACAGCACTAGAACACAACAACCTCAGTGGTTCAATCTTTAAATCAGCAGTTAAACAAATAGCACGACTAACACAATACTGCGAATTTAAAAACTGAATCCAAGGTCGAAAACGATCAATCGGGCATTTCAAAGGATCAAAATACCCAATATAATTGTTTTTAACAACCTCAAAATTATGAGCCATAATTTACTAAGTAAAAATTAACACATAAAATCAAAAACTCAATTAATTATGAATAATTCGAATTTAAGGATTTTAAAATTAATTAAAAATCCAAAATTTCAAAGTTCTCCAAAAATTATCAAATTTTAGTATGTTAATCCTTGACACAAACCACACACAATGCTATTTTTAGAATCAAAAACTCACTTTTAAAACCCTAAAAACGAATCCCAAAACCCTTGGTGTAACAGCCCCAGATCCGGGGTCAGGAATCTGGTCGTTACGGTCATCATTCCATACATCATGCTTGACTTGAATCAATACAAATAAACAACATGCTATGACCCCACCATCTATCTCACACACACACACACACAAGTTATAGTCCCAGAGATGAACTTGAAATAAGTACTGCTAACAGGGTCCATAAACATATCATAAGTGATTACAAGCCCAAATATAATTTACAAGTTTAAGTTTGCTGCCACTTCTTACGTTATGTCATACATATAATTAAAAGCTGAATCTGAACTACCAGTCTATATCACTAGTAGGCTCTACCTCAGCTATGGCGGCTGTAGTATCAGGGGAGAGTCCTCTGGGTTCCAAAACCCTCTTGCGGCTGGTGGTGCGAAACATCTGGTTTATCTGTTGTGGTGATATATATAAAAACAAGCAAGGGTGAGCAACAAGGCCCACCAAAATAATGTTGAACTGATAAACAATATATATATAATCAAGTATCAACTTTCATAGGAAACATTTACTTCATATATACTCTGGAAATAAAACAATGTAAATTTATTTCCAATTCATTTTCTAAACTCATCTGATCACGTATATCCTGTAGATAAAATCATATACTTTTCGTAATTTCATACTCTTTCTTATAAACTCATATACTGGAATATACTGGATTACTCTTGAGTAACCTTTCTGAAAACTTTCATGAAACTGAATAGTTGGAACAAACTTTCTGTTTCTGAAATCTTGCATGAAACATGCTCTTTCATGGATGCTGAACTGTAAATGGAGATTCTGGGCGCCAAGGATACCCCTACGATGATCAGTCGCAAGCTGTATCCCCCTGATCTTTTTCTACGTAGAAGGGAAGAATAGACAGTATCTGACTGACCTACCTCCCCGCCAATCGGTTGTAGGCAGGAAGTACAAACCCGTTTCACCAGTCCGTCGGCCTATGACTCTCCTATGAGGAAGAACAGACCCGTTTCACCAGTCCGTCGGCCTGTTGCTCTCCTCTTTCCTACGGTCGGGCAATTTCTGATAAACTAAGGGAAAAACAGACCCGTTCACCAGTCCGTCGGCCATATTGTAATTCCCTTAGGGGACCGGCGCTACTCAGTCCCTTACATACTCTCCAAGTTCGAGTAAATCCATAACACTGAAACATGAAGTTCCTTTCCCTTTTTCCCCCAAGAATACAACTCCACAAAGTAGTTATATCTGGTTGGAAAGGAAAATTCACCCATATTTCCCAAGCTGACGCTTGTTAATGGATGCAACTAATTCCACTGATCTTACCCCTCGAATCTTGAGGAAGTAATCAAAATCATTTTGATGGTAGTAAACCAGACTGATAAATGCATTGATTTAAAAAGGCTTAGGACCGGGCAGTCCACTGGAAACATACATAAAATCTTGAGAAAGGTCCCATGCATTTGTAGTTTGAGCGAACATTTAAGTCTTTCTGAATATAGACTTAAACGGGAAATAGATTTGGGAACCCTCTCTATTTATAATAAAAATTGACTGAAATATACTTTATTAGCTATCTAGGGTTTAAAATAGTTTTCACAAAATACTTCCTTAAGAAGTAGGGCTTTAAATAATTAATGCAAACTATGTTTAATAAAGAATATTTATTTAGAAATAATTCTCAAGTACTTTCTTATCAAAAAGGGTAGATAACAACTATTCATCATATATTTAAAATATACCCTTAATAGATTACACTCCAAATGATCTTTAATTTGTAAACCACTTATCGAGATTAATTATAATAACACAATAAAATAACCCTAGATAGCAACTGATACCATTCTTAGTATGTAAAATAAATATAAAGAATATATAATATATCTCTAGATAACAACTGATACCATTCCCGGTCCAAAGTATAAATGCAGAGTATATTCCCCCTACTGTGGGTTTTGCTTAGCACATCAGCTCCAAAATATTACTATATCCATAGCTTATAAGTTCAACTTGTGTCAATACCTTTGACTTAGCATCATAGAAATCATTTCGAAATCATACACATATAGCATATATCTCAAAATCTTTAGTTATCACCACAACAGTTTTTAAAAAGGTATAGGTTCGAAAACTTGCCTGATTTCTGTGTCCGAGGGTGGTGCCTGGCAGTGGTCCGGTAATCTATCAATAACAAATATACCTTTTGTCAGTAACTCATACTCGGGAATCAAGCAATCATCATACTTAAACTTAAACGCCATACCAATACAACAATATGCTCATAACCCTCGCAATCTCTGCTATCATCTTATAGTTGGACATCGTTCCAACTTGTCCTTGGTCTGACTTGAGTCTATAGGTGTTCTAGAGTCAACCTCTTATGATCCATTTCAAGATTTTCAACTCGTTCTCAGGGTTTTTCTAAAGTGGTATTCAAGTGCTTGCTTTAAGGGGTTTCTCGCACTTAACCTTACTTCGAACATTTTTATAAAATCGAAAAATGATCATTTTCACACAAGGTTTTCTCCTACTCTTTCCTTACTGTCTCTACTATTTAATTGCCAAAATTATCTCCTGCAATGATCAAGTCAAGAGAGCTTTATTTCAGTTACAAACTCATCTTCTCGTTTCTGAACCACTTTTACTAATTTGACCATATCTCCTAAACCGTAAGTCCGATAGTTACGATTCTTGCGCCAAAACAATCTACGTTCAAAAATCTATAAGTACAAGTCATATACTCATCAAGGTCAGAGACCTATCTCGACTGTTAAGCCCTGTTTTCAAGGGTTTTAGAAATTTCGTCATTACGACGGCTGTAAATCGAATAATCCCAAATTTCAAACCATCTAAATTGCTCATCAATCACTCCAATCAACATATACATCTGATTCAACCAAGAACTGAGGCCAAGCAATGCCTTTACATTCTTAATACTCAATATTACTTGTAACAAAGCTCAAACATAGCTACTAATGTCAACTAAGGCTATAAACATGCATCAACATCATTAATCATCCATAAACTTCACACTACTTCAAGGGTTTCAAGATTTATACCTTCTTTGGAGTTTATATAAGCCTAATAATCCTTGTATGATCCTTGTATGGTCCTAAGATAGCTTGAATCCACAAAAGAAATCATGAAAACAAGGTTAGCTCTCGGAGTTACTATTCACCCAGTAAAAGAACTACAAAAACGAAGGCCTTACCGTGCTCAAATGGAACATTCTTGTGAAATAAACGTTGTAGATTATCTCAAGACCTTTCCAACAAGCTAAAGAACGCAAGATTTGAGTAAGAAACGAAGGAGATATGACTGCTACAGTTTGGCCAAATGTTGCTCTTCAATGGTGGGGAAAATGTTTTGATTTTTCTTTTCTTTCTTCCTTTGTATAATTACTTAGATATTTATCCAATTAAGTGGTGAGTCATCAACCCTGATGTCCTCTTCTTGTGACACATGGCGAGCATGCACTGGCTCCGTTAAAGTAGCTTTACTGGTTCGTTTATTTTCGTAGAATGCTCGCAAGGTTTCTCGAGGGTTCTATCGAGGTATTTTACCGAAATCGTTCTCGATACTTCTAATTCATTTATCAAATCCATATCCATGGAATTAATAATTTAAATCCTTAAATATCCTCAAATAATAATTATTTAGTCCGTTTTTGGTGAAATTTCGGAGAAAACGAAAAATGCTATTTTTCCGATTCTGACAGCTTCTGCATTCTTTTATTTCCGTCGTAGATCACTAATGCGACTTTGAAAGTTTATTATATCGTCCCGCATATAGGGTGGTCTGAAAAACTTTTAAATGAAGAGTTACTATTCATCAGTGGTTTTTCTATAATCCTTTGGATCAAAATCCGTGCCAATATTCCTGATCTATTTTCTCTTTACTCTTTGCACTTAGAAAACGTTCTAGTGCTTTCTCGGGCATACGCTATCTTGTTTACGGAGTTGTCGGATGTATTCCAGATATTGATTTGGATGACATAAAAATACTTTCCTTCCCTGGAGTATTGTATTCTTATCTTCCAGATTGATTGCTCTTATTTATATGTTCAGTCCATTCTTATTATTCTCAAAATGTTTGAAAACTGAAATCCATATTCATTTCATACTTAATTCTCCAAAAACCATTACCACAATCCACATATATATACATACATCATCATACAATAAAAGTTTTAATTCTACCCAAAATCTGGGGTCTTACACTTGGAATTCAAAAACTCAAGAACACAAAAACTTAAAGAAATCTGGATTTTAGACACTCAAATTAATGGGCTTGAGAAGATGAACACAGTGATGGTCTCAGTTTTTAAAACTATCAAGAAACGAACTCAGAAATTGAAAAACAAATGGCAGCAATTCGTTTTCTTGATGAATAACAAAGAGAGAATTTTAAAAGCAGTTATGTAAAAATATGAACTGAGAAGTACTAAGTAAAAAGTAAAAAACAGTATATATATATACTACTAGTACTAAGGTAAAAGAAGAAAAAACAACTGGTAGTACTATGGTTAAAAACACGGTAGTACTATCAAGAAAAAAAATAAAAAAAATACCTAGAAGTACTATCAAGACTACGGTAGTACTAACAACAGTAAAAAAAATGACTTAGTAGTACTAACTAAAAATACACTAGCAGTACTATGAAAAATAAAAAAAAACAAAAACAAAAATAAGAAGAAAATGCTGGTAGTACTAACAGAATGAACTAGTAGTACTATCAAGGGATAGTACTACCGATAGTACTACTAGTTCAAAACTAGTAATACTAACAAAAATTAGAAAATAAAATAGAAAATCAGTCTAAAAATAAAAAGAAAATCCTGAAAATAATAAAACTTTACAGAAAAAGAATAAAAATACAGAAAAAATATGTACAAGTCTAGAAAAATTCACAAAAAATTCCATAAATCCTAGAAAAAAATGCAGAAAATAATAGAAATGCACAGAATTAAAACTTGCAGAAAAATTTAAACAACACTATATACAATCTAAAACTCATCTAAATAATTATATTTTCAATAAAAATACATTTCTCCACTTAAAAAATATGAGAAAAATATTTTTAGAGTAAATATATTATTCAGAAACATTTAAATGAACAAGCATACAATTACAAACAAGAATTGGCAGTAATATTACTTAACAACCACAAGAGAAAAATGATTTTTAGAAAAGAACAAACATGACAGAGATATTATCAATCACTAAGACTGTTGAACATACCCAACTTACTAACTAACTTAGTAAATGTGGATTCGTCAAGAGACTTAGTGAATATATCTGCAGTTTGTTCTTCTGTGGGTACAAAATGTAACTCCATAGTTCCATTCATGACATGCTCTCGAATAAAATGATACCTGATATCAATGTGCTTCGTTCTCGAGTGCTGCACATGGTTGTTGGAGATTGCTATGGCACTTGTATTATCACATAAAATATGGATTTTGTTTAATACAAAGCCATAGTCCTTCAATTGATTCCTTATCCATAGGATCTGAGCACAACAGCTTCCAGCAGCAATATATTCAGCTTCTGTTGTTGAATTGGAAACTGTTTGCTGTTTCTTGCTATACCAGGAAATCAATCTACCTCCTAGGAATTGACAACTCCCAGAGGTACTCTTTTTATCAACAACACTACCTGCATAATTAAAATCTGTATATCCAATAAGATTAAAACCAGAATCTTTAGGGTACCAGATACCTAGATTAGGTGTACCCTTAAGATATCTCAAGATTCTTTTCACAGCAACGAGATGTAAATCTCTAGGGTCCGCTTGGAACCTTGCACACAAGCATGTAGCATACATAATATCTGGTCTACTTGCAGTAAGATAGAGTAAGGAGCCAATCATACCTCTGTAGCTTGTAACATCTACCTTGATATAATTGTCAGAAGCTCCAAGTTTGATAGCTGTTGAAGATGGAGTCCTTGCTGATGCTGAATCCTCCATGTGATACTTCTTGAGGAGTTCTTTGAGATACTTGGATTGACAAATAAATATACCATTTGACCTTTGACTTACTTGCAATCCAAGAAAGAACTTCAGCTCACCCATCATACTCATTTCAAACTTACTCTGCATTAGCTTAGCAAATCTCTTACAGAGATCATCATTAGTAGACCCAAATATGATGTCATCCACATAGACTTGGACTAATATCATATCACTTTTGTGTTTCTTTGAAAAAAGAGTTTTGTCTATGATACCTCTAACAAAACCATTTTCTAAAAGAAAACCAGAGAGAGTGTCATACCATTTTCTTGGGGCTTGTTTGAGACCATAGATAGCCTTGAAGAGAAAGTACACAAAGTCCAGCAACTCCTGATTTTCAAAGTCAGGGGGCTGTTCCATATACACTTCTTCATCAAGCTCACCATTCAGAAATGCACTCTTAACATCCATTTGATAGACTTTAAAATTGGAATAAGCTGCAAATGCTAAGAACATCCTGATGGCCTCAAGTCTAGCCACTGGTGCATAGGTTTCATCATAATCAATGCCTTCAGCTTGTGAATACCCTTGTGCAACCAGTCTTGCCTTGTTCCTTGTAACAATGCCATCCTCATCTAGCTTGTTTCTGTATACCCATCTTGTACCAACTACTTTCTTGTTCTTTGGTCTGGGTACCAGTTTCCAGACTTGATGTTGTTCAAACTGATTGAGTTCATCTTGCATAGCAATCACCTAATATGGATCAGTCAGTGCTTCCTCAGTTTTATTTGGCTCCATTTCAGATAGAAATGCTGAATAATGACATTCATTCTGAGTTGCACTTCTAGTTTTAACTCCAACATCTGGATCACCAATGATCAGCTCAAAAGGATGAGCTCTATTCCATACAGTTTGTCTTGGAAGATTTGATCTTGATGATTCACCTTGAAATTCACTTTGATGTTGTGAGTGACTAGATGATCCTTCATTTGCTCCCCCTGAGTTATTGCTTGATTGCCTTGATGATTCTTCTCCAGTGTTGGTGGTATCTCCATTGTTACCAGTGTTTCCACCACCACCACCATGATCATTATCATCATTGTTATTATCATTACCAGCAATAACTTCAGGTGAAGCTACATCATCTGATTCTGAGTCTGGCAAGTTATCAAACTTCAGCTTTTCTGATGAGTCTTATTTTTGGATACTAGGGAGCTTAGTGTCATCAAAAGTAACATTGACACTTTCCTTTACTAGGTGACTACCAATCAAGTAGACCCTGTAAGATCTTCTGGAATAACCAACAAAAATAGCTTCTTGTGCCTTGGCCTCAAACTTGCCACGTTTAACATTGTCATCTTTAAGCACAAAGCATTTTGCTCCAAATACATGAAAGTACTTGAGAGTTGGTTTCTTGTTGTTCATGATCTCATAAGGAGTCTTCATTAAGTCCTTGTTGATTAAAGTTCGATTCTGAGTATAACAAGCTGTATTCGCTGCTTCAGCCCAAAAGTACATTGGAAGTTTAGATTCACTTAACATAGTCCTTGTAACGCCCTCCCAATCTGGGGTCATGATTGGGGACTCATTACAAGCTATATACATATAAACCTGTGAATAATAATATAAACATGCTGACACGACCCCAACTCTACCCTGGATCTTTAACAATTAATGGTATGAAACAAGCATTAACTATCTAATTAATATAAATACATAACATAAGTCTCCAAAAGTTTTTACAACCATAACTTAAAAGTGCTACATTTCTTTATACAAAACACCTTCTACAAATCTTCGTCACCCGCTAGAGCTGGCATCCCAAAGATAAACCTATAGAAAGGCTTCCTAGCTGTCTGAAAAGTGCGTACCATCTTCTTGCTTAACTGTGGGTTAGAACAGGGAAAAGAATGAGCCAAAAGCTCAGCAAGTAATAATATGACCAAATAATTAACCACAATAAAACAGTTTTCAATACCAACCTGTACGTCATAAGTATAGCAGAATCCATATCAAGGAATTATCATAACAATGAACTGGTTATACAATTTCAAAGGGTAAACCAATTTCCTTATGAAGATATATGATTTCAAGAAAAATAATAAGTGATTTGGAGATTTTTCACAACGCACCGGACAATACGGGCGATCAGCCACGTAAAGTCCCCATACCGGACACACAGTCCCTCTGGTCCTTGTATTGGGTCCCCAATAGGCACACATTGGCCTTAAGACTAGTCCATCCCTAGTCCATTCATTATAATTAAAAGTGCTGGGTCGGCGTCACTCGGCCTCTTACGCCTCCAAATCTTAGAAATCCGTGAAAACCATAAATCAGAAAATGATTGTACATTTTGAAATTCCCTTTCCTTTAAAACCTTCCTTATAAAAGAAATCCTTTTTAAATCAATGAATAAGTATTGAATAGAGTAAAAGTGAAAGTTCATGTATCTTCAATTTCCAGTAAGTGTGTGGTTCACAGGTACGGTTTCAAATCTTATGAAAAAGGATCTCAGGTCAAAGGACATTAAAAGGTAAATATAATTAAAGGATAAGGGTAAAGTTTGAAGAAAAGTCTAAGAAAGATATGGTTCAAAAGACATTGTGTTGTGTCTATAGTGTTTGTATAAGAAAGAGTCTTTTGGAAATCAGGGTATAAAGGTTTATGGAGAGAAAACTAAAGAAAGTAGGGTTTACAGAACAACATGGTATATGGACAGATGTAAGGGTTACCAATAAACAATATGTGTTTTCAGAATTTAAAAGTATATCAAAGCAAGATAACAATTCATATATGTCAAACTGAAAGAAAGGAATCGAAATACGAAAGCAAGTTAGTATTACTTGCCTTAAGTAGTTAAAAAGAGTAATCAAATTCACTGATTTTCCACCTTTGTCTTGCCTTTATTTCTAGGCTCTACTTCTTTGGATTCTTAAGTAGCATTTAGAACAAACCGTACTCTCTGAATTTCTGCCTTCACCTTGCCTTGCCTTTATCTCTATGTTCCACTTCTCGTGACTCTATAAAAGAGTATATATACTATCTCAGAAAGATCCTCTCAAAATTCTAATCCTTATTCTAAACTACCCAACGTTCCCTAAACGCGTAATCACATAATATTTATACCACTTATAACTCTTAACCATATAATAAGCACAAAATTCACATAAGCACACATTGTCATTCAGGTTCACATAACATACTTATTTAACATATAAGTATATACCCTGACTTTCCGTTTATACCACGCTTGGTTATCCCTTTAAATCAACTTGACCAATGCCATCCATATCCTTAACACCTTTACCAATAATGCAATCAATCTCAAAAGCTGAAATTCTGCTACGCATACTTTACCAAAACATTTATCATAAATCCAAAAATAATCAAATAAATAAATCAGGTCAAGCCTGTAATAAAATAATAAAATAGTTTTGAAAGTATTAATTAAATTTGATCTATACTTAATCGAGATTAAATAATAATCAATTAATAAAATTAACCAATTAACTATCCATTAATTGGTCAATTAAATCAATTACATTATGATCTAAAACCGATTAAAAATAATCAAATTCAATTACTCCTTGAAACACTAATAATAAAATGCATATAATAAATAAATATAAAGATTTTACGAAATTTCGGCATGACCCGTTCGTAAACAGGACTAGCCAAAAATTTTGCATGTACTATGTTGCGCCCCCAGTCACAGGACGGATCACATAGTACGACACACAATAACCTGTATAATTTAACAGCAAATAATATCACAAATACCTCAACCAACAACTATCATAATTCCCCAAGCCGGGAATCAAACCAATCAATATCCCAACAAATTTATAACTCAAACCAAACTTTAAATACATTATTATACAATACACGACCAACGTGTACTTGAAACATTAACAAATTACGAAAACATAATCTGAAATCCAACTCAACATACTAAAATGAATTAGTAAAATAAATAGGCTACTAAGGTTTAAATTCTGCTGAACAATAACCAGAATTACAAGTAACTTTTAAAGAAAAATCTGCATCGCACTCTCCTTTATTAAAACAATCCTGCACAACCAATAAAATATTAAATAATACCAATTCAATTAAACACTAACATTTATACGTATATACCAACTAAATCAGTTAACAACATTCACATACTATTTAAGACCGCCCTCACATAATTGTCACTACACGAATTTAGCAATTACTACACACACACACACACACACACACACACACACATATATATATATATATATATATATATATATATATATATACACATCTCGATCATCTATCACAATTTCACACTACTCATTAATAAATATACAAAACGAAACATTACAGGAAACAAATCCTCAATTTCATAATTAATCAATCCAACGAATTATAACACCAATATTACTAAAACAAGATTTTCTATATAACATAATTTAAATAACAAGCAAAATTTTATAATAATACTAAAAACCGAATTATTAAAATGCCTTATTAATAGCATAAACAAACCAACGAATTATATATGTAATCATTACCATTTAATCACAAAACAAATTTCTATACTCACATATACAGAAAACGAATTATTAATAATCACCTAAACAATACATACAGAAACGAATTTTAATTAAACTTAAATAAATAAAGCGAAAACAATAAATAGGGGTTTCGATATATACCTACAAAACTCACAATCGGGACGAACATATGACAGTGGTGGTGGTAATGACGGTTACCGGCCGGGAAGCTGCCGAGAACGGCGGCGGCGATTGGTGGCGTGGCTGCAGAACTGCAGTGAACACTGGCGGCCGAACGAAAGGACAAACAGCGGGGGAGACTTGATCAGAAAGGAGAGTTGCGCGGAAGAAGAAGAAGGAAGGAAGGAGGTGGCGCGTGAGAGGGATTCGCGAGGGAGAGAGAAGAAACCGAATGCTCAGTTTGTTTTGTTGAAGATATACACGGGAGTGTTATGTATATAGATTAGGTAGGATTAAATAATTAATGGATAAGGATGATTGCTAACACTCAAATAGCCCGTTGACTGGAATTTGCGGGACTAATACAATACTGAAAAAAATAGTTTTTAAACGAATTAAACTCTAAAATACTTACATCGAACTAATAAATTATTTATGTCCCAAAATTATTCTAAAAACATCTAAATGCATAAAATTCATAATTAAATAAATTTCCAACTATTTTAATCAAATTAAATTATGCCGGGCTCAATTAACTAATAAATACTGACAAATAATTTTACACATATACTACCACATTCACATATTCCCAGAATAGTATGAAATTTAATATCTAAAAATCAAACTTTTTATTTTTAAAAAAGAGAATACAAATTTGCAAGCTCACACATATTTTTAAAACATTTTTAGGATCAAAACTGAATTAAATATGAATTTTCAAAGTTTAAATCACATAAATGACATTTACCTCATAAAATCAGTTTTATATCCTTAAAGCCAAAAATAAATTCCTCCACTAATTTTAGAAAATAATAGAATATAAAATAAGGGTTATGAAAAAGATTTCACAATAAAAAGAATCTCCGATGATTTTATAAAATTCCTGGAAGGTCAAAAAGAATTGATTTTTAATAAGATCATCATTTAATATGCAATTACAAGCATACACATAATTTTTAATCTATACCATTCACCAAGTAAACATCTAATCATCAAATTTTCAGATATCCACCTATCACACCATATTCACATATCATAGATCTCCAATATTATTAAATATTAATACTATACAAGCGTTTTTCTGAGTCGTTATAACCTTCCCCCCTTAAAAAGATTCTGTCCCCAGAATCTAACCTTATAAAAACAGATGTGGATACTTTTCCAGCATCTCGCTCTCAAGTTCCCAAGTTAATTCTTCAACTTTGGGATTCCTCCACATAACCTTAACTATCTTAACAGTCTTATTCCTTAATTTCCTATCCATACTGTCCTAAATTTCTACAGGTTATTCTACATATGACAAATCAGGTTGAATCTCAATAGGTTCATATTCGATTACGTGATTTGTATCATGATTAAATCTCTTAAGCATCGACACATGAAAAACGTTATGAATGTGCTCCACGTGTGGTGGTAACGCTAGCTTATATGCAGCTTTTCCAATATGTCTCAGTATCTCGAATGGTCCTACATATCTTGGCTAAGTTTCCCTTCCTTGCCGAATCTCGTAACTCCTTGCCATGGCGACACTTTTAGCAACAGTTGGTCTCCTTCTTCAAAGTTTACATCCTTCCTGTCTTGGTCAGCGTACTTCCATTGTCTGTCTTGTGCCGTAACTAGTCTTTTCCGAATGATTTCAATCTTTTCATTTGTTTGTTGTACTAGCTCGAGTCCCAAATCTTTTCGTTCTCCCACTTTTTCCAATACACAGGCGACCTATATTTCCTTCTATACAATGCTTCATACGGGGGCATTCCAACGCTTGCGTGATAGTTGATGCGGTAAAAGAATTTCACTAATGGTAAATGATCACCTCAATTGCGTTCAAATTCCATCGCACAACTCTAAGTATATCTTCGATTGTCTGGATAGTCTATTCATTATGACTGTAAGTTTAAGGACGATAAACAGTACACATATTCAACTTTGTTTCTGAGCATGCCAAAAACTTTCTTCCAAATCTTGAGTTAAATTGAGGGTCTTGGTGAGATTCAATTGATACTTGAACCTCATGCTTTACTACTATCTCTTACAGGTAAAACCGATTTATCCAATGAATGTTTCTCGTTGATGGAAAAAGGAAATGTACCGATTTGGTTAATCTGTCGAACATGATTCAATTGGCGTCATGAGATGTTCCTATTTCAACTTAGGAATTCCTACTGGTTGTAATTATCTACCGGGTCTTTGATTTTTAGTCTTAACTTTCTGACAAGTAACACTCTTACTTATTCATCCAGTAATATCCCTTTCATATATGTCCACCAAGATTTTCTTTTAATCCTCGTTACATCCGTGAACTCCTAGGATGGATCGAATACTTCGAATTCACGTGCATCATTCAATATCTCATTCTTTAACCGTGTCACATTAGGTATCCAATTTCTAGAGAAAATCTAACAATTCTTTTATCATCCTTTTGACTCCTACTTTCTCCTGTAAAGTTACTCATGCTATCGTTCATCACTTCTGCTTAACATTTTTCTACTTTTCTCCATAGTAGCTCCAGTTGAAAAGTCATTGTATATATGTATATCACCTCCGTAGCTTGATCTGAGATACGAACCTCCATTCCTACTTTCTCAAATTCCTTGATCAGTACTATCCATTTTCTCTACCTTATGTGTACAGTTCCTTTTCGGTGAAAATATATTTCAAAGAATAGATTTCATACTTTCCTCCATACAAGTAGGCCTCCAAATCAATGCGAAGACTATTGTGGCTAGTTCCCAGTCGTGTGTCGGGTGTTTCCACTCGTGGTTCTTCAGTTGTCTAAAAACATACACAGTCATCTTATCATGTTAAATTAGTCTTGATTCTTAATACCAAGTTGCAATCTCAATTTAGTCGTTGATGTTGTCCAATGGTACATGAGTCATCATTTTTCAATAACAATGAATCTATTTTTACCAGTATGGCTCGACTAAAGAGTTCTGTTCCTCTAGCACTTTAAATATATTTCCCTATTCATTTATCTTCTTCTTTAACTCTTGAATGCTTTCTAGTAAGCTTGATTAATGGTGTGGCTATCTTGGTACAATCCTTGAAAAACTTTCGATAATCTCCATTCAATCCCATAAAACTTCTAACTTCTGCAGGTGTCTTAGGCCTTACCCAATTCTTTACCGTTTCAACCTTGGCTGAATCCACTTGGATTCCTTCTCTACCAACTATCTGTCCTAGTAATTGCACTTCTGTCAACCAAAACTCGCACTTAGAAAACTTTGCGCACAATCTCTCTTTCATTTCTATTGGTGTCATTCTAGATGGTGCCTTTGAAATTCGTTCTACTTCGGGTGCTAAGTCTACAGCAAACTCTATTTTCATTTTGGGAGGTAAACCTGAAATATCGTCGAGAAATACTTCCGGAAATTCAACTACTGGAATCTTTTCCCCTTAGGTGTCTCTTTACTGGGGTTAACCACATGTGCAAGATATGCTTGACAACCTTGGCACAAAAATCTATTTCCCTGTACGACCAGTTAGAATTTCTTTGTGGCTTCTGACTTAGGAACACAACTTCTACTTTTTCCGTGGCTCGCAATTCCATTTTCCCCATACTCTTTTAACTAATCCATTCTTAGAATTTGCATCAAATTTCCCTGACTTGACAGGGATCAAGTCATCCTAAGAAAATTAAAACTTTGGCATTTCCGTAATCTATGTGAAACGTATATGTAACTACATTATTATTTTCACTACATCGCTCAGGGTCATATTAAGGGTTCTTGTCCTTGGTTTCTTAGTAAATGGTGGTCCATTCATCATTAAAATATTGTTTACTGGACTTAACGATTGCAACCTCTTAAGAAACGCCATACCTCTCCACACTTGATACACGTAATTCTTGCCTTCGATCTATGGCCCTCATGGGCGCAATGTCCTCTCTGAGTACACTTGTAACGTACCATATTGATCTTATTACAACTCTCAGTTGTTTCCTTCCATAAGTTCTAATTTCTAGTATCGAAGGTCTCCGAGGTCTTTGTTGATCCAAACCTTTTGGACGGTTCCCTTGCCCATCACTTTCAGTTTTCTGGTCTTCCAAATCCAACATTCCTATTTGACTAAAACTCAGGCCTTATATTGAAATGGTTATGAAAGTTCCCTATTTGTTGGCTTCCTTCCGGTGTCTCTGGCTTCCCTTTTTCTAGCTTCTTCTGTTGTGATCAATCACTTTATTTCTTACTTTAACATGATTTGTATTCGTATACCCCTGTTACCTTCTTCTCATCCATACCAAACTCTCGGTAATGATTAAACATTGACATCGTGTCGTAAGTCTTATGAGCAATCTGACTCAACACACCATCCCTCATTTTAAAACAGTTTCCCATTTTTGCTCCAAAACAATTTCCCGTCATAATAAGTACAACTTGACACTTAAAATATCGTCATTCGCCCTTGCAATTTCAAATCGCTGATACCTCTAAGAGTTTCCGACAAAATGAATCAATAGGTAGGAAGGTGTCAATAGATATGGATATATGACAAGTATGTTTAGTAAGAATTTCTGGTAAAAAGAATCAACTAAGAGATCCAAAATGATCATCGAACTTTATCAGGTTGCATTTGTCAATTTAAACAACAAGGTACAGAAGGTGGCCAACCTTTAGTACTTCCATGACAAATAGCACTGGTGGCGTCCCACCAGACTTCTATCACACAGATAGGAAGTCCCTGAATCCCCTATATATATAGGGTTGTTCATCTTAGTTACAGCAAGGATGATAAAAAATTTAAGAGGAACATAGTAAAAGTTTAAGAGTTTCAAAAGTTTATGTTACACCTATGTATATAATATTGAATCAAGTTGCCTCTGAACAATAGAGGCATTTCATAAAGAATAAAATAATAGGAATGAAAACTGAATCTTTTAAAAAAAAAAGTAAATTGAATAAAATCAAGGGCTAGTTGTGAACCGACTTATCCTTACATCGAACATATGGAGATAATCATGCCTTGTCTCATGTAGATGGTCCTTAGGGGAGTAAATTTCTAGTTTGTGGTTATAGGTATGTCCCACTAATAAATCAACTGTATGGAATCTTGAATAAAGAAAGAATCTATACTTAGGCTACTTCTCTGGGCAAAATGTCTCTATCGCGGGGGAAAATTCGTTATTATATCGTAAAGAATCTATCTACGTGTTTCTAGACGTCTTGTGGGTTCTACTCTCGCTCAACTCTAACTACACTTGATATGACGCTTGGCGTGGTGTTTTCCTATAACATTCGCGGTGTAGCCGAAATCGCAGACGAACTTCTGGAAAATACATAAGGACCTACATGTGATGCCTCCCAAACTGGTAGTCTGACGCTCCGATTGATTCCTCCAGCTTTGAATTAGTTTCCTCGTTCGTACCCCGATCTTCAAACGGTTCCAGCGTATACTCGCTCGACATGTCGAAATACTATATAACATGAAAGCGCGTAACTTAAGTTAATATTTTTGCAGAAAATTCGGCATGACCTATTCATAAAATGGACTATGCCCTGTTTTAAAAATATCTCAAATACTAACTCAATCAACCACATATAATCCATAATTCATCTCAATATTCCATCCATATCCAACCCCTTCATTTGACACATAAGAATTAAATCTGCCTTGACTTGCAGCAATACTATCAGAAAAGAAATTTACCCAAAAGATAACGTAAATCTCCACTTGGCCGGGTGTATACACTAATACTGACGGATATGGCTTAGGAAAAGGAATCTCAGATGAAGGATAATCCCTGGAAACAGCCTTTATCTGCAACAACACAATAATAAACCAAGAAGATACTTAAACGGTAAAGGGTTATCTTAATTCTACTAATATTCATCCAAAAGTAACCTGCATCTAAAAATCCTATCTTACTTAATAATTTTAAGTCCTACTTCTCACCCTATATCCCCTTTATTATTGTTATACCTAATCCTGGCTTGTTTCAGTGACCAAAAACTGTCCGCTCTGATACCAACCTGTAACGCCCTCCCAATCTGGGGTCATGATTGGGGACTCATTACAAGCTATATACATATAAACCTGTGAATAATAATATAAACATGCTGACACGACCCCAACTCTACCCTGGATCTTTAACAATTAATGGTATGAAACAAGCATTAACTATCTAATTAATATAAATACATAACATAAGTCTCCAAAAGTTTTTACAACCATAACTTAAAAGTGCTACATTTCTTTATACAAAACACCTTCTACAAATCTTCGTCACCCGCTAGAGCTGGCATCCCAAAGATAAACCTATAGAAAGGCTTCCTAGCTGTCTGAAAAGTGCGTACCATCTTCTTGCTTAACTGTGGCTTAGAACAGGGAAAAGAATGAGCCAAAAGCTCAGCAAGTAATAATATGACCAAATAATTAACCACAATAAAACAGTTTTCAATACCAACCTGTACGTCATAATTATAGCAGAATCCATATCAAGGAATTATCATAACAATGAACTGGTTATACAATTTCAAAGGGTAAACCAATTTCCTTATGAAGATATATGATTTCAAGAAAAATAATAAGTGATTTGGAGATTTTTCACAACGCACCGGACAATACGGGTGATCAGCCACGTAAAGTCCCCATACCGGACACACAGTCCCTCTGGTCCTTGTATTGGGTCCCCAATAGGCACACATTGGCCTTAAGACTAGTCCATCCCTAGTCCATTCATTATAATTAAAAGTGCTGGGCCGACGTCACTCGGCCTCTTACGCCTCCAAATCTTAGAAATCTGTGAAAACCATAAATCAGAAAATGATTGTACATTTTGAAATTCCCTTTCCTTTAAAACCTTCCTTATAAAAGAAATCCTTTTTAAATCAATGAATAAGTATTGAATAGAGTAAAAGTGAAAGTTCATGTATCTTCAATTTCCAGTAAGTGTGTGGTTCACAGGTACGGTTTCAAATCTTATGAAAAAGGATCTCAGGTCAAAGGACATTAAAAGGTAAATATAATTAAAGGATAAGGGTAAAGTTTGAAGAAAAGTCCAAGAAAGATATGGTTCAAAAGACATTGTGTTGTGTCTATAGTGTTTGTATAAGAAAGAGTCTTTTGGAAATCAGGGTATAAAGGTTTATGGAGAGAAAACTAAAGAAAGTAGGGTTTACAGAACAACATGGTATATGGAAAGATGTAAGGGTTACCAATAAACAATATGTGTTTTCAGAATTTAAAAGTATATCAAAGCAAGATAACAATTCATATATGTCAAACTGAAAGAAAGGAATCGAAATACGAAAGCAAGTTAGTATTACTTGCCTTAAGTAGTTAAAAAGAGTAATCAAATTCACTGATTTTTCACCTTTGTCTTGCCTTTATTTCTAGTCTCTACTTCTTTGGATTCTTAAGTAGCATTTAGAACAAACCGTACTCACTGAATTTCTGCCTTCACCTTGCCTTGCCTTTATCTCTATGTTCCACTTCTCGTGACTCTAAAAAAGAGTATATATACTATCTCAGAAAGATCCTCTCAAAATTCTAATCCTTATTCTAAACTACCCAACGTTCCCTAAACGCGTAATCACATAATATTTATACCACTTATAACTCTTAACCATATAATAAGCACAAAATTCACGTAAGCACACATTGTCATTCAGGTTCACATAACATACTCATTTAACATATAAGTATATACCCTGACTTTCCGTTTATACCACGCTTGGTTATCCCTTTAAATCAACTTGACCAATGCCATCCATATCCTTAACACCTTTACCAATAATGCAATCAATCTCAAAAGCTGAAATTCTGCTACGCATACTTTACCAAAACATTTATCATAAATCCAAAAATAATCAAATAAATAAATCAGGTCAAGCCTGTAATAAAATAATAAAATAGTTTTGAAAGTATTAATTAAATTTGATCTATACTTAATCGAGATTAAATAATAATCAATTAATAAAATTAACCAATTAACTATCCATTAATTGGTCAATTAAATCAATTACATTATGATCTAAAACCGATTAAAAATAATCAAATTCAATTACTCCTTGAAACACTAATAATAAAATGCATATAATAAACAAATATAAAGATTTTACAAAATTTCGGCATGACCCGTTCGTAAACAGGACTAGCCAGAAATTTTGCATGTACTATGTTGCGCCCCCAGTCACAGGAAGGATCACATAGTACAGCACACAATAACCTGTATAATTTAACAGCAAATAATATCACAAATACCTCAACCAACAACTATCATAATTCCCCAAGCCGGGAATCAAACCAATCAATATCCCAACAAATTTATAACTCAAACCAAACTTTAAATACATTAATATACAATACACGACCAACGTGTACTTGAAACATTAACAAATTACGAAAACATAATCTGAAATCCAACTCAACATACTAAAATGAATTAGTAAAATAAATAGGCTACTAAGGTTTAAATTATGCTGAACAATAACCAGAATTACAAGTAACTTTTAAAGAAAAATCTGCATCGCACTCTCCTTTATTAAAACAATCCTGCACAACCAATAAAATATTAAATAATACCAATTCAATTAAACACTAAACTTTATACGTATATACCAACTAAATCAGTTAACAACATTCACATACTATTTAAGACCGCCCTCACATAATTGTCACTACACGAATTTAGCAATTACTACACACACACACACACACACACACACACACACATATATATATATATATATATATATATATATATATATATATATATATATATATATATATATATAAATCTCGATCATCTATCACAATTTCACACTACTCATTAATAAATAACGAAACATTACAGGAAACAAATCCTCAATTTCATAATTAATCAATCCAACGAATTATAACACCAATATTACTAAAACCAGATTTTCTATATAACATAATTTAAATAACAAGCAAATTTTTATAATAATACTAAAAACCGAATTATTAAAATGCCTTATTAATAGCATAAACAAACCAACGAATTATATATGTAACCATTACCATTTAATCACAAAACAAATTTCTATACTCACATATACAGAAAACGAATTATTAATAATCACCTAAACAATACATACAGAAACGAATTTTAATTACACTTAAATAAATAAAGCGAAAACAATAAATAGGGGTTTCGATATATACCTACAAAACTCACAATCGGGACGAACATATGACAGTGGTGGTGGTAATGACGGTTACCGGCCGGGAAACTGCCGAGAACGGCGGCGGCGATTGGTGGCGTGGCTGCAGAACTGCAGTGAACACTGGCGGCTGAACGAAAGGACAAACAGCGGGGGAGACTTGATCAGAAAGTAGAGTTGCGCGGAAGAAGAAGAAGGAAGGAGGGAGGTGGCGCGTGAGAGGGATTCGTGAGGGAGAGAGAAGAAACCGAATGCTCAGTTTGTTTTGTTGAAGATATACACGGGAGTGTTATGTATATAGATTAGGTAGGATTAAATAATTAATGGATAAGGATGATTGCTAACACTCAAATAGCCCGTTGACTGGAATTTGCGGGACTAATACGATACTGAAAAAAAATAGTTTTTAAACGAATTAAACTCTAAAATACTTACATCGAACTAATAAATTATTTATGTCCCAAAATTATTCTAAAAACATCTAAATGCACAAAATTCATAATTAAATAAATTTCCAACTATTTTAATCAAATCAAATTATGTCGGGCTCAATTAACTAATAAATACTGACAAATAATTTTACACATATACTACCACATTCACATATTCCCGGAATAGTATGAAATTTAATATCTAAAAATCAAACTTTTTATTTTTAAAACAGAGAATACAAATTTTCAAGCTCACACATATTTTTAAAACATTTTTAGGATCAAAACTGAATTAAATATGAATTTTCAAAGTTTAAATCACATAAATGACATTTACCTCATAAAATCAGTTTTATATCCTTAAAGCCAAAAATAAATTCCTCCACTAATTTTAGAAAATAATAGAATATAAAATAAGGGTTATGAAAAAGATTTCACAATAAAAAGAATCTCCGATGATTTTATAAAATTCCTGGAAGGTCAAAAAGAATTGATTTTTAATAAGATAATCATTTAATATGCAATTACAAGCATACACATAATTTTTAATCTATACCATTCACCAAGTAAACATCTAATCATCAAATTTTCAGATATCCACCTATCACACCATATTCACATATCATAGATCTCCAATATTATTAAATATTAATACTATACAAGCGTTTTTCTGAGTCGTTATAGTCCTGACAGCTTCAATCAATGTACGATTCTTTCTTTCCACTACTCCATTTTGTTGAGGAGTTCTAGGGGCAGAATACTGTCTTGTTATTCCTTTATCAGCACAAAAGTCATTTAGGACTGCATTCTTGAATTCAGTTCCATTATCTGACCTTATAGCTCTAACAGGGAATCTAGAATCCAGCTCAATCAACTTTATATGGTCAATCACCAGGTGTGGGGTCTCATCCTTGGAATGTAGGAATAAAACCCATGTATATTTAGAAAAGTCATCAACAATCACAAGTGCATATTGTTTCTTTAACATGGACATCACATTAACTGGACCAAACAAATCCATGTGCAGTAGCTGAAGTGGTTCAGTTATTGATGATGTGTCAGTGCCCTTGTGAGAAGCTTTCTTTGACTTTCCTTTCTCACATGCCTCACACAGTCCTTCCTGTGTAAATTCCATCTGAGGCAAACCTCTAACCAATTCCCTCTTGACTAAAGAGTTCATGGTTTTGAAGTTAAGGTGAGACATCTTCTTGTGTCATAGCCAACTTTCATCTGATGAAGCTTTAACATAGAAACAGGAAACTTCATCTTTGAATCCAGAGTTTAAGTCTGCTATGAACAAGTCACCTTTCCTTACTCCTTGAAGAGCAGGCTTTCCATTCTTCTTGTGAATGATCTGACACTTCTCTCTTTCAAAGGAAACAACATATCCTCTATCACAGAAATGATTGATGCTGAGAAGATTGAACCTCAGACCTTCCACAAATGATACATCTTCAATGATAACATTTCCAAACTTCAAACAGCCATATCCTTTCGTAATACCCTTGCTGTTATCTCCAAAGGTAACTACTGGGCCAGCTTTCTCAACCAAATCTGATAGCAGGGCTCTATCTCCGGTCATATACCTTGAACAACCACTGTCAAAAATCCACATAACACGGTTTACCTGTTTAACTCCCTGCAATACCAAATTGATTAGTCCTTCCTCGGAACCCAAACTTGATTGGGTCCGGCATACTTAAAGAACTGGCCTTTGTCAGGCAAAACAACCTTTTTAGCTAAAACTACTTCAACCTCTTTCACAAAAGAGCATTTTCATTTATAGCCAGCCTTAACACATTTCTGAGTAGGCTTAGGGATAAATGAATCCACTCTAGTCTTAGGAGGACTAGTAGCTCTAACATGCTTCTTATTATTAACATGTTGACGTGGAGCAGTCTTATCATCAGATACATGCTTACTATTAAAATAAGCATACATAACATTGAAAGCACAAGACATGCAATTAATCACACCACATGCTTTATGAGAAGAATTAACAACATGCATGTTAGTTCTACAGTTGTTTTGATCCAACTTATGGATATCTGATTTAGTCTCTGTTGTTGAAACAAATTTGACTGGTATATCAGATATACACTTGTTGGACTGTTCAACTCCAAAAGCAAGATCTTCCAAACGAATCTCCTCTGCAATGATGATAGAGTATTCATTCATAGGTACTGCTTGAGATTCTCTAAAGAAGGGTTTATCAATACCCTTAAGCACATCTGGAATACCCCTTTCTTTAGCGCTGACTCTATTAGGGGTATTTATGCTTAATTTACCAATAGACTCATTGTAGTCATACCCTATTCCTACAGTCTGACTAATAATTTGTTTATTGATAATTTCTTTAGCCGTCTTACAAGAGTTATAGTAAGCATTAGCCTTGACCTTAAGTTCACTAATCTGATTCTTAAGAATGGTTTCCAATTGAATATAACAATTAACCCTGTTCTCAAGAAATGCTATTTTCTCAGTAAGTTCATCCTGATTAACATGCACAAGTTTTAATTCTTTTATCTCCTTTTCAAGAGCTGTGTTTAAAAGAATTATTCTATCATTTTTACTACGTGCACAAGAAACAGTACTACTAAGATGATAGATCATTTCAGTATCAGTGAACTTTACCTCTGACATGTATGTAGATGAAGTGCTTGCCTCATTAGCCATTAAAGCAAGGTTTCCAATTTCACCCACTTCTTCATCACTGTCAGTATCATCCCAACTCTTTCCTTCAGCAACATAAGCTTTCCCAATCTTGTTCTTCTTGCTAGAATCAAATGTGTTCCTTGTCACTTGCTTTGGCTTTCTACATTCAGTAGCAAAGTGACCCAACTCATTGTAATTGTAGCACCTGATTGTGCTCCTTTCCACAGTTCCAGTTTTGTAGCCACCCCTTGTGCTACTTGAAGAGGAAGATCCACCTCTTTGAAATCTGGGCCTGAACTTAAGATTGGGATTCCTTTTGAATCTGAACTTCCCAAACTTCCTGACTATCAAAGCCAAATCACCATCCTCCAGCTGATCAAGTTCCTCTAAAGAATAGAAGTCACCACTAGATTGATCAATGGATGTTAAGCCATATTCAGCATCAGTAACATCCATGTTAGAACTGGAAGGATGAACATCCTTCACTTCCAGTTTCTGTGGGACTTCAGCAGTCAATGCAGTAGAAGTACTAACTATCTTCCCAGTTCCATAGAGCTCCCTTTGTTGAATCTGCTCCAGCTCATAGGTCTTCAGAACACCATAAAGTCTTTCCAAAGCAATCTCTCCCAGATCTCTTGCTTCTCTAATGGCAGATATTCTGTGCTCCAAATGAGGTGGAAGTGTAAGTATGAACTTCTTGTTAATTTCCTTGATAGTGTAGTGCTTCCCATTGAGATTCAGATCATTGATTAATTTGTTGTATCTCTCAAAAACCTCAGAGATACCTTCATCAGAGTTCGATCTGAAATGCTCATATGAAGAGGTGAGAATTTCCAGCTTATTCTCTCTAACTACCTCTGTCCCCTCATTGATTATCTTTATAGTGTCCCAAATGTGTTTGGCAGTATCACAAGTTTAGGACATCATTATGCATGACAGGATCAAGAAAATCAACCAGTATCAACTGTAGACAGGCATCCAAGGTAGAATCCTCCTTTTCATCAGGAGTGTAATCCTTGGGATCCTTAGGGTACATCCTAGCAGCTCTAATGACCACATCATTCTCTATCTGCTCTCCCTCAACAATCATAGGGAGTTTAGGACCATTTTTCAGCACTCCAATATATTTAGCATTGGCCACTTGAAGAAACAGGAGCATTTTCTTCTTCCACATAGGATAATGCTCCTTGCTGAACATGGGGATTTTGACTATACCAACTTTTTGTGTAGTAGACATTTTTGAGATTTTTAATGAATAATAAAATTTCAGAGTTTAAGAAAAAATCTCAAAACAATTGGATCTTTGATTTGTATATCAATCAAAAGACTCTGATGCCAATTGTTAGGTCCTGATATGTTTGTAGAAGGGGGGTTGAATACAAACAGTACCGTTTAATCAAATTTGTATTGATAGAAGATTTAAAAATTTCAATAACAAATTATCTGCGGAATAAAATGAAACAAGATTCAAGTTAAATAAAACTCTATTGAACTTGAAGGGTGTTACAAATCTGTGTACATATTACAGAGTTCTTGTTAAACCAAATTTAGAATAAATTCGACATGAATTTATCTATATTTGTAATAAAAGGATCGAATACTAAAAAGTAGTTCGATATAATTTCTAGGGATTATGATCCGCTAGATTGTCTAAAGCAATACAAGTAATCAATTCTTATGGATTAAATGTTACAATCAATTCAAGAATTAATTTCACTGAGAAATTGCTCGGACAGTTGAAGGAGTAAAGACAAAAGCTTTTGATGGAATGATTCTTGCTTTTCTTCTGTTGATAATCTGCTTTGTTTTGACTTCCACTTGTATTTATACACAAGTCACAAAATTACCTATCACGCGCCAAAACAAATCAATTCAGTTTATACTAGCAGTACTATCCATTAAGCTTAGTAGTACTATCGGTAGTACTAACCAAATGACTTGGTAGTACTATGGAGGATAGTACTACTAGTAGTAAACTGATAGTACTACTAGTACTAATTAGAATTAGGAATAAAACTGTTTTTAATAAATTCTACTTTTAATTGATTTAATCAAATGAATTAATTCATTTAGAGTTAATTCACTGATTAAATAAATTAAATAAATGACTTAAATAATTCCATAAATAAATTACTTAAGATCTAGATTGATTAATTTAATATATGAATTAATTCTGAAAGAATTAATTCATAGATTAAATTAATTATCTTATAGAATAAATTAAAAGAGAATTAAAACTAATTCTTAGAACCACTAAAATAGATGATGAACTTCCACTGGCTGACGTTGACACTCCATGTACTGTCTGGTTCATGAGCGACTAACTTTAATGGTTGTTCTTCATACTTGACTTTAAGCTGTGATTCTTTTCTCCTTCTATTTATAACAAAGGACTGTAACCTGTACTTTTTCCCGTCACACTTCTGAAATCTCTGTCACTTTTAAATAGTTCCACTTCCTTGAATACTTCACTGAGGCTTGATCAATAAATTGAACTTCTTTCAATGTAGACTTACTTCAAGACTGTAGATGACTTTAATCTTCATTCTCTTGACAGATATAATCTTCTGAGATTTCTGTGACATCTGTATTTATTATTTACTTATTACATCTTGGTTTATGTTGAGTAGAATCCTCTGTGTTTACAAATAGGCCTAACCATATGCCTTTCAAGAAGGCTGGCCCATCAGTAACCTTTGGAAATGACAACATTGGTTATACAATGGGATATGGCAGTGTTGAAACTGGTAATGTCATAATTGAGGATGTAGCATTTGTTGAAGGACTGAAGCACAATCTCTTGAGCATTGGACAATTCACCAATAGGGGATTCAAGGTTGAATTTGTTGAAGATCAATGTCTAATATCTAAAAGAGGAAGTGGTGAAGTTGCTTTAACTGGTGTAAAGAAAGGAAGCTTGTTTGTTGCTAATCTAAAGGCTGCAGACAAGGGTGAAATTTGTTGTTTATACACAAAAGCCACAAATGCAGAATTCTGGCTGTGGCACAAGAAACTGTCTCACTTGAATGTCAAGGCAATGAATTCTCTAGCAAATAGAGAACTCATCAGAGACATGCCTGCCTTGGAATTTGTTCAAGATGGAGCTTGTGAAGCATGTCAAATAGGGAAGATAAAAAGATCAATTCACAAGAACAAACTGCTCAACTCAAACTCAAAGCCTCTGCAGTTAATTCACACAGACCTATTTGGCCCTGTAAATGTAATGTCCCTTTCCAAGAAGAAATATGCAAAGGCATTTGAAGGTATCTTCATTGGATACTCTCTGGAAAGGACATCATACAGAGTGTTTATACCTGAGCAGCATAAAGTGATGGAAATCATGGATGTCACTTTTAATGACAAGAAATTCCCTGGACTTGAAATAAGTGAAACAGACAGTGTGCCATTAAGATTTGAAAATCAGGGATATCTTGAAGATTCTGAAAGTGATGATGAAACACTTGTTCTAACTGTTCCACATGTTGAAACAAATGAAGTGGATGATCTTCTTCAAACACATGTGCAAGGGAACACTAACACAGGGGGAGAAGAAGAGAATGCAACTGTTGATGATAATGACCCTGAGTCAAGCCAAAGAGATGAACATGGTCATACAAGGAAATAGGACAGAGCCCACACTAGGGAACAAATCATTGGTGATTCTAGTGAAGGTGTTAGAACAAGGAGAGCAACAATAAATACATGTATGTGTAGCTGCTTTTTGTCACAAGAAGAAGCAAAAGTAATTGAAGAATCTTTGAAGCACTCTGACTGGATTGTTGCCATGCAAGAAGAATTGAATCAATTTGAGAAGAACAAAGTTTGGGAATTAGTACCACCTTCTGAAGGTAAGAATGTCATTGACACCAAATGAGTATTCATGAACAAAATGGATGAAGAAGGTGTGGTTGTGAGAAACAAAGCAAGGTTGGTTGCCAAAGGATACTGTCAACAAGAAAGCATTGACTATGATGAGACATTTGCACCTGTAGCTAGACTGGAGGCCATCAGGATATTCTTGGCCTTTGCAGCTCACTCAGACTTCAAGGTGTATCAAATGAATGTGAAAAGTGCTTTTCTCAATGGTGATCTTGCTGAAGAAGTTTATGTGTCCCAACCTCCTGGCTTTGAAAATGAAGACTTCCCAAACTTTGTGTATAGATTGCTCAAGGCACTCTATGGACTCAAACAGGCACCTAGAGCCTGGTATTAAACTCTATCTCAATTTCTTCTTGAGCATCAATTCACTAGAGGTACAATTGATAAAACTCTATTCTTCAAGAAACATGGTAATGATATCATTCTAGTTCAAATCTATGTGGATGATATCATCTTTGGCTCTTCAAATGAAAAACTCTGTCAAAGGTTTTCTAAGTTGATGCAAAGCAAATATGAGATGAGTATGATGGGAGAGTTAACCTACTTCCTAGGCCTGCAAGTACATTAAAGGGAGGATGGCATATTCATAAATCAATCTAAGTATGTCAAAGATCTTTTAAAGAAATATGGTTTAGAAGATTCATCCCCTGCAAAAACTCCAATGTCTACTGCAATCAAGCTTGATGAAGACAAAAGAGGCAAGAGAGTTGACATCAAGGTCTACAGAGGCATGGTTGGATCATTACTCTATCTCACAGCTAGTAGGCCTGATATCATGTTTGCCACATGTCGATGTTCAAGATTTCAATCTGATCCCAAGGAATCTCACATGATGGCAATCAAAAGACTATTCAGATATCTGAAAGGGACTCCTAATCTTGGCTAATGGTATCCAAAGGGCAATGGGTTCAACCTGGTTGGTTATACAAATTCTGATTATGCTGGATGCAGAATTGACAGGAAGAGCACTTCAGGAAGCTGCCAATTATTAGGTCAAAGGTTAGTATCCTGGTTCAGTAAGAAACAAAAATCCACATCAACATCTACAGCTGAGGCTGAATATATTGCTGCTGGAAGCTGCTGTGCTCAATTGCTTTGGATTAGAAATCAACTCATGGATTATGGACTAGTGTTGGAAAACATTCCTCTGATGTGTGACAACACTAGTGCAATATCCATTGTTTCCAATCCTATTACTCACTCTACTACAAAGCACATTGAGATAAGGTACCATTTCATTAGGGAACATGCTGCAAATGGTATTATAGCAGTCTCTTATGTTCCAACTGAGAAACAATTAGCTGACATATTTACAAAACCCCTAAATGAAGCTGTCTTCAACAGACTAGTGAGTGAAATTGGAATGCTCAATCCTTCATTTAGTAGTTCTAAGTAATTATGCTAGTTAATTGTTGCAGCAGTAAATTTTCACTGTATTTAAATGCACTATTTGATTGGAGTGAAAATTAGCTAAGATATGATTTATAAATATTTCAGTATTTTTACTGCATATTTTTCAAAATCATATTTGTTTGTGGAGTTATGAGCTTTTGAGACATCTCTATATAGGTGATTTTGAGAGTTCACGACTTAGTTCAAAATAAACAGACCTATATCGTAAATTGTTAAATTTGAGAGACTTCGCGATATAGTTCAATTCTTGAGTTTGCGATCTACTTATTGGACTTCGCGACACAGAATAACTATATCGACAAGTCTCCACATATTAACAGAATTTTGATTTAAATTAATTTTATTTCGAAATTTTGATATATGTCTGACAAATTGATTAAAATTCCAAAAAGAGAGTTCTCGACAAGGTATTTATACTATATCGCAAAGTCTCCTTAATTTTTCTACCTTTTAGACTTTGCGACATAGTTCATTTCTGGACTTTGCGATCTACTTTGCAAGACTTCGCGATATAGTCTATTTTGAGACTTCTCGACATCAAAATATTCTGTACACATTCATATCTCTATATCGCACTGTCTCAGTCATATAAATACTTTTGCAAACACGTTCACATCTTTTCATCTTGTCGATTACTCTCAATTCCTAAACCTAATCTCAAATCTTTTTCTCATGTTCAATCTCAAACTTAGAAATGGCACCCAAATCTCAAACTGCTGCTTCATCAAACCCTTTAACCATACCCAAAGAAACCAATTTTCTCACTATCCCCTCTGACACAGAAGCAAACCCAAGATACAAGTGTTTTGTTCACTTTTTGAACACATCCTATCTTCGCCAAGCTTTAACCATGAACCCACCTATGTATGTTGATGTACTGGAAGCATTCCGGAGGACTGCAAAATGTACTATAATGGCGAGGGAGGATGGAACTTCATTTCTGGAGATAACTTGTACGGTTGGAGGCAAGCAATTGTAGTTTGGGGAGAAAGAAGTGAATGAAGCTTTGGGTTTTAAGACTGAAGGTCATGATGCTGAAGCAACTGATCAACAAATGGTGGATTTCATGACCTTGATTAAGTATGCAGATACGATTGAGATGGTGAAGCTGAATAAGAAGAATGTAAGGAGGGAGTGGTCTTTTCTGTTTGACGCACTCCAGAAGGTGTTCCTGTGCAGGAAGATAGGGTGGGACCAAATCAGCCACATTGCAGTGAAGCTTGCTTATTCTTTGGCCTACAACCAGGAAATCAATGTTGGAGCAATCATCCTTAGGGAGTTGGCTCAAAGGCTAGGTAAGCCTCCACGTGGCAGAGGTAATGAAATTTTCTACCCTCGTTTTATTCAATGCATTTTAAATTCTTTAGATAATCAACTGCATGAATTAGACGAGATAGATACATCAAAATTGGCTTATCCTAAGTCCATGTCCAAAGTCATTTTTGGTACATTGGACACTAGGAATCAAGTGGATGTAGTTTTGAGTGTGGCAAAGCATATGCAAGACACATTCGAAACCTATCCCCTTGATAAGCCCATATATCACTCTCTTTCCTGGAAAGGGAAGGCTAAGATTGATGGAGCCTCAGAGTCTATCCCAAGCCTTCCTATCTCATCCAGTGACCCCCTGCAAACAATACATTAGTGATTAGAGAGCCAAGTGCACCAATCTCTCTAAAGGTTGATGTTACTAAAAAGAAGACAAAGAGTAGTTGTCACAGCTCACTAGACAAAGAAAGAAATCCAAGCAGATAGCCACCACTGAATCCTTCCAACAGGATTCAGATGTGATAAAATGGGTAAACCTATTACTATCAATGGCCTCTCAACAGGTCATTGGTATTGAAAAGAGTAGTCTCCCCACTACATTTTGTACAAAGTCAACACAGGGTCAAGAACTCACTCTTGACTTAGGTGAAAATCAGGGTGGAACTACACAGAGTGGAGAGCACATCACTATTGAAACTCCTCCTATTTCTCAAGGGAGTTGCCAAAATCACATCTAAACTCCTCTTCTCTTTCAGAATCTACAAAAGCACAAATTTCTTCAATACAGGAAAGTCATTCACATGACAATCCTGCACTTGATCATTCACTATTTGATTCTGTGAATGAGTCCCTTTCAAGTGACATGGTGCTTGACACTGTGCTCACCACCCAGGACCCCCATTCAGTTGGTCAGGAAATGCATGCTGGGGCATATTCTAATGACACCAACACAAACATGGAGGATTCACCAGTTTTAACTGGAGACTCTATGCCTACTTCTCCAATCCTTAGGGATTTGGAAATGCCTTCACAGGCACATAGAGATGATGTTGTAACTCATCCCATTTCAATGGAGACAGCATCATACTCTATAGTTATTCCAAGGTTGAAGGAGACTCAATCCACTTTCATACCTGTTGCAGAACCCTCATCTGTGGTAGGAGTGCCTAGCACTAGCTCTCACTTGGCTCAGGCCACCATGTCTCAATGGCTGAAGTCTGTGCAACATGACAGGCCTTCAGGATCATCCTACGTGCCCACTCAATTGACTGAAGAAGCACTCCAACATCTCCTCACAGCTGGACTTCCAAATAAAGACTATGAAGCAATTCTATTATGTCATAAGGAGGATGTTGAGGCACAGAAGGAGAAGATTATAGATGAGGCTCAACAAGATGGCAATGTAGATGCCTGGTTGGATGCCAAAAGGTCTGTGAAGCTGAAAGCTGCTCTAGCCTATCTCAGGGAAGAATATCTTACCACCTTGGGGTTCAATGCCAAGAATCTTTCTCCTGTAGAGGTTTTTGAAGTAGTCAATGAGGTGTACAAGAGTCAGTTAAAGGCTCTGCATTATCTTGGGAATGGTCTTCAATCAGAGATATCTACCATCAAGGAGGAAACAGACCAATCTATGGCTAAGCTCAGGAACTCTTATCTCTCTGATTTTCCCAAGGTAGATGGCATCCTGAAGGAGGTACAAAGGACTACTCAAAATCTCACAAAGATGGATTGCACTCTAGCTTTGGTTACCGATAATCTCAAGAAGCTATCCACCAAGCTAGAGAATCAAGTGCAATCCAACATCAACTCCAACTCCATGATTTCAGTAATGTGGAAAAATTAGTATGGTGACAAGCTGGTGGATGAAGTCCCAATATCTAACATCTCAAAGTTTGACTTCTCAACGATCAAGGACCAGTCTCTCAACTCCTTCAAGTCTGAGCAACTTTTCTCCAAGGTTGATAGATTGGAAAGAGAGGTGGCGGAACTAAAATTTGAAAACCAAGGGATTTCTCATTCCTTGGAGCTCCTCAATTCAAAGTTGGATGACCAAAGCAATACAACCTCCAATATCTTGCTAGTCCAGCAGCAAATGATGACAACAATGATGAGAAGCATGAATCTTCCTATTCCTGGTGAAGCTCAAGATATCTTGTCTGATCCCAAGCCTAAGGGGGAGAAAGGAAAGGAAGACATCATTCTGGAAAAGAAAGGGGGAGCACTAGCCAAACAAAAGCTATAGGGCAAAATCACAGAAAAAGATCTCAAGCCTCTAACCCTTCCTACTGTTTCTGTGACAAGTAGAGATGGCCAGAAGAGCTCTGTCACAACAACCTTCTATCCTGGCACAATGCCCATGAATGTAACTGTTCCTCAAGTCACTTCAAGTGCTCAGCCAGTCATAGTTGATATTGTCACTAAGGCCAAACTACAGGAAGTTGCCAACTCAAATCTCTATCATGATGAAGCCTTCCTGGAGTTTCTGAAAGCCATGAAAATCAGTGTACAAGGTAAAGCCCTGAAATACAGAAACAAGATCAATGAAGAAATCAAATATCTCACAGTAGCAGGAAAGAAATGCATCTAAGAGAGATACTCATGGTCTCCAAAGGCAACTGTATCTGGAATTTGTCCTTTGATACTCTAGACACTCTCAAGTACACTAAACTGGATACACTACTGGAGTTAATTGAACAGAAATAGGAGAACAACAGAAGACTGTATGATGAGCTGAAGAGAGATCAATTCTTGAGATTGCCTGAAGTTATTTCAAATCCTAGAACAATAATATTCCAAAGTCTCACCAAGTCAAACTCCATTGATCAATTGGTGATTCCAGCTCAACTGGAAATGAAGAACAAAGGCAAGATCAATCAAGTAGTTCAAATGCTTAGAGCAAAGAGGTGAATCAGGACTGCAGAAGAGCTTGAGATTATTCAAATTCTACAATCACATCTCACATATGGCAGATTACCCGAGTCAGTCAAACCAAGAAATGAAAAGAAAGATGATAAAGATGATGAGGACAAGAGCAGCAGGAGAACAAGTCAACAAAGGAGTGATAAGGATGAGAAAAGTGAAACCAGCAGAAGCAAATCATCTAGAAAATCCAAAGATGCTGACAAAGACAAGAAGGACACTCAATCAAAGAAAGAAACTGAAAAGAGAAAAAGTGGAAATCAGCAAGCCAAGGACATTGCTAGCAGTATCTTAACCACAAAACAAGACTCTAAGTCTAGGGTGGATACTATTGGTAATGATCCTTCAAAATCTAGATCCAAGGCTTCTGAAACTGATTTGCCACAAAAGAAAAGAGAAGCCACAACTGCAAAGTCTAAAAGACACTTCCACAAAGTCACAGCTAGTGGAGTGTTACATTGGATTAAAGGGAATTGATCAAAGCTACTTCCAAATGATGTGGCACTGAAGACTAAATCTCCTTGTTCAAGAAAGCTACCACAAGTAAAGCACTGGAAAATCAAAAGTGTGGCCAAAAGAACAAGGATAAAAAAGAAGAATGGAGTAATCATAAAAGTTGTTGGGATAAAAGTACTTCCTCTAGATGAAGACTATGATGAAGATGCCCTAGCATTCCTGAGAGCCCAAAGAATCTTTGAAGTCAAAGTGATACAAGATCATCTAGAGATCAAATACACTGATGGAAGGGAGAAAGAGATGAAGACTGGAGGCTGACAATATTTTCCAACTTATGATCTTGAAAGAATCAATGTCTTGCTGAATATTGAAGAAAAGGAAGAAAGAATGTGGAAGATAGAAATTGCCAGGTTTATGAAAATGCACTCTGATTATCAAGAAGAACTAAGGAAGAGGAATGAAGAGAAGAGAATTCAGAAAGAAAAGGAGATGGAAGAAATGGAAGAGAAGGCTAAGGAATTAAAAAAAAAGGGCTATGCAAAGTGAAGTTCAATCCTTATATAGTGGAGTACAAAAATAAACATGGAGGAAAAAGCAAAATAAGGATGGAGTTTCTGGATTCTTATGTGGAAAGTGCCCTGAAAGCTGCTGTTGAAGATTTAGAAGACTCTCATCTCTTAGAAGAATTGACTGCAAGGGATGAAATTCTGTTAGCCATTTCAGAAATGAACAGAAGGGAAGAAGCCAGAAAGAAGAAAGTCTATGATGATTATCTAGAAAAGCAAATGGAATCTGAAGCTGTTCAGCAATAGAAAAATCATCCGTAAGCTATCATTTTTTATTTGTATCAAATCTTGTTCATAATGTTCATCTACTCTTTTCTCTGAAAGTATGTTTCCTTTTATGTAAGTTAGGCTTGTTATCAGACATGAAATTGTGCCTAAATTTCTTACTCACAATTTGGGGGAGATTGTTAGGCTCAAGGCATGTCTGAATACCACTATTAACAAGCCTACACATTGTGACTATGTCACTCTACATGACCTAGTGAAATCTATCACTGGGATATAGTATAGGTCTCTATTGTACTTGTCTTGTTTTCATGTACTTAGCTCTATTTTGTATGCTCAAGTTTATAATGAGCTTAGTAAGTTTCTTGCATCTAGAATGTACATAGGCCATGGAATAATTGTCCTGGTAGAAGTTCAAATTGTTCATGTAGCAGGATGGAAGTAAATAAGGCCTTGAAGAAATAAGTTACAGAAATCTGTCTAAGTCCCTATACCGTGAAGTCAAAATGAGCTATGTCGTGAAGTCCCCAAAATCCATGTCGTGAAGTACTGAGATCGCATAGTCCAAAATGAACTATGTCGTGAAGTCTTCAAGGCTCATGTCGTGAAGTGTTGAGATCGCAAAGTCATAATGTACTAGATCATGAAGTCCTCAAAAAGGCTATATCGTGAAGTCCTCAAAGGCTATATCGTGAAGTCAGAAATATGCCATATCACATACTCCTAAAATGCTCATATAGCAAAGTCCTCATATAGCAAAGTCTCAAATGCTCTATGTCGACAAGTCACAGAATAAGGAGCATGTTGGAGTTCACGATGTCAACACTTAGGCGTTTACAACAAGACAAATCAAGGTACATAATCAAAGTCCATGGAGACAAATACTGAAGCATCTGTTATGGCTAAGTGGTCCAAAGACAGATGGCAAATCTACAGCAAAACTTGGAGAGAAAGAATAGAGACAAGCAGCTACAGATAAGGGAAAGGACGACAGAAAACAAGTGGTCCTCCCTGACACAACCAACCTCTTATGGAAAAACAAAGTGGAGTTACAGTTAGGGGTAGCTGTGTAAAAATGTGTGTGCACCAGTTTGTATAGGACATATATATATATTGTGCACACCCTACTATAAGCTGTAAGAGAGACATACATAGATTTATTCAAGCACTCTTTTCTCTGTAAGAAAACAAGAATACACTGTTTGTTAGGAATATGTTGTTCTTGATGATAATTATAAAAACACTTAGTAGATTTTGTGTTAAGTCAATTTTGTAACTGTCAACGGAATGGTATGCTTTGCAGCTTCCGTTGACAGGTAGCTCATCAACGGAATGAGTCTCATCAACAGAATGAGTTATGTAGCAATTGCACTGTACAATACTTCACTAGTTGATAGGCAATTGTTGTTGGTGTTAGATAGGTTTTCTAAGTCATGTTGACTAAGTACTAGATAGGCAAAATAGGTTGGTTAATTATAAATATAATGTGCCTTGTAATTTTGCCTAAGTGAAGACATGTCAACGGAATGGAGATTACACTATCAACGGATTGAAGAATATACCATCAACGGATTGGAGAATAAAGCTATCAACGGAATACATCTCACTACTATCAACGGATTACTATCACTTTTCTGAACAATTGACAAAGTGATAGTGACAGTTTTTTGACAGATCAAAAGGTGATGTAGAAGTGTACTTTGCATTGGGAGCCATCAAAATGGTTACTGGGAATGAGGAAACATTCCATTTACCAATGAAGTTCTTGAGTGGAATCATAATAAGCATGAAGACAAAAGACAAGATCTCCAAAGGACCATTGGACAAAAGGAATGAAAAGCAAGCTGTTGGCGGTTACCTTTAGTACCTTTTAGTGTAGCCAAAATAGTATTGTAATCTTGGGATATATAACCAAGTGTAGCAGTACATTTTATTGTAAGAAGTGAGATAGAATAGTTTTGTATTAGCTTAATTATAAGAGCACTCTCACTCTACAATTTGTAATTGAGCAGCTGTGCTACATTTGTAACACAGATTATTCCCGAAATAAAAATACCTCAGTTGGATCCTCAAAACATCCAACTGAAATTTTATATTTGCTTGTGTGTTTTTATTTTCTCTGTCAAGTTATTTAAAAGTTGTTTTAAGTTTAAAAATATCTAGAATTGTATTCAACCCCCCCTTCTACAATTCTGTTAGGTCATTTGGGATTAACAATCGGTATCAGAGCAAGCTTCTAATATACAAGAAGTTTAAAGATCAAGGCAAAAAACAGAAACCATGGTGAAGAAGGATGCAGGTGTAAAGATACCAGTTCTAGATAAGGACAATTACTTTCACTGGAAAGTAAAAATGCATCTACATCTCATGTCTATGGATGAGAGATATGTAGACTGCATTGAGAAAGGTCCACACGTTCCCATGACGTTTGCATCTAGAGTTGTACTGCCAGATGATGCTGAAGATGTGGAAATTCCAAAGCCTGTCTCTGAATGGACTGTTGAAGATGTTGCAGAAGTCCCTAAAGATAAAAGAACCATGAACATTCTGGTCAATGGCTTCGAGCAAGAGATGTTTGACAATGTTATCAACTGTACAACTGCTAAAGAAGTATGGGACACTGTTAGAACACTCTGTGAAGGAACTGAGCAGGTAAGGGAGAACAAAATGCAACTCCTCCTACAACAATATGAACACTTTCATTTTAAAGCTGGTGAAACCCTAAATGATACATTTAGTAGGTTTCAAAAGCTTTTGAATGGCTTGAAGTTATATGGGAGGGTCTACCAAACCAAGGATTCAAACCTCAAATTTCTTAGAGCTCTTCCAAAAGAGAGGAAGCCTATGACTGTTTCTCTGAGAAACACTCAAGAGTACAAAGACTATACTCTTGAAAGGCTTTATGGAACTTTAAAGACATATGAGCTGGATATGGAGCAAGATGAAGAAATTGAGAAGGTGCAAAAGAAAGGTGGATCTGTTGCATTGGTTGCATCTGTGAACCAACTGGAAGATGACAATGAAGAAGCTGCAAAAGCTACAACTAGTCGAGCTAGTTGTAGAAGTGATGTTAGCAAGGGTAAAGGCAAGATGACAGATGAAGAAGAAGAACTAGCCAACTTGGATGACTTAGATGAAATTGATGAGCACATTGCTTTTCTTTCAAGAAAATTTTCTAAGTTGAAATTCAAGAGAAACTCAGAAGAAAGGCCACCAAGGAGAGACTTTCAACCTAGCAAAAATTATTGGGTTGAAAAGTCTAAGTCTAAATGTTTCAACTGTGGAATGATTGGTCACTTTGCTGGAGATTGCAGAAAGCCTAGAACTGAGAAGGGCAACAGCAAAATTGAGCCTGTTGATTATAAAAAGAAATACTTTGAACTTCTCAAGCAAAAAGAAAAGGCTTTCATGTCTCATGAGTATGATTGGGCTGGTAATGGTGAAGATTCAGATGATGATGTTGAGTATGTCAACTTGGCTCTAATGGCTAACAATCATGAGCAGGAAGCAAGTTCCTCTACCAACCAGGTAACAACTACTAATCTTTCTGAGCTTTCTAAAGAGGAATGCAATAGTACAATTAATGAAATGTCTATTGTATTGTATAATTTGCGTGTTACTCTTAAATCACTTACCAAAGAGAACTCAAGAATTAAAGAGACTAATTTGTTCTTAAGTGATAAGAATGCCATGTTAGAAGCACAGCTCATTGAGTTTGAGAAAATGAGGTGTGTTAGTAGGGATGCTAAGCTGGAACTTGAGAAAGTGTCAAAAAGGGAAAATATTCTTAAAACACAACTAGAAATAGAACAGAGATTGATTGCAAAATGGAAAGATTCCAGGAATGTTGCTAGCAACATCATTAATGTTCAAGGTATGGAATCTTTCTGTGAACAATCATGGAAAAAGGACAAAGAGAAGCTAGGGTATGCTGCTGAAACCTTAGAATCAGAATCAGAGTCAACAAACAACAATGATCATTCGTTGAAGGTTGATACGTCAACGGATTGCAAGCTTCCGTTGACAGATGAACCATCAACCGATCATGATGTTCCGTTGACAGAGGAAAGAAAAGAAGAACTCACTAGACTTAATAACAAGTATGGTCCTGTCACCAAGAACTTTGTTCAAGGCGAGTGTAGTAAATCAAAGAATGTTGAGAAGCCTGTTGAGAGAGCTAATGTAGGTCGCTTGTCTAACAAGCAATTGAAAGACAAGTTAGAGAAAATTCAAGTTGAGGTTAAGGGCAATAAAAAGAATAACAGAAATGGCAAAGTAGGGATTAACAAACATAACAATTACACACCGGATAAGTATGCTCCTAGAAAAACATGTGTTAATTGTGGTAGTGTTAGTCATTTATCTGCTAATTGCAAATCTGTTAAGAAGCCTACTAATGTGAAAATGCCTAAGCCTGCAATGAATGCCTCTATGCCTGCAATGCCTGCAATGCCTGCAATGCCTGTTATGCCTAATATGTTTGCTTCATATGCACAATTTCAAAATCCATATGCTAGCATGCCATTTGTGCATAATCCATATATGAATATGTTTAATGTGCCACAAATGCCATGGAATGTGAATAACATGTTTGTTCCTCCAAGTATGCATGCTATGAATGAAAATGTGAGCAACCCTCAGAAATCAACACCAAAGGTAAAGGTTGATTTAACTCAATCTGAGCCCTAGGTGAAAAATGATGTGAAGGGAAAATCAAAGGCTAACAAAACAGGACCCAAGGAAACTTGGGTACCAAAATCAACTTGATTTGGTTTTATTGTGTGCAGGGAGACAAGAGGAATCTTTGGTACTTGGATAGTGGTTATTCAAGACACATGACTGGTGATTCTACCCTGCTCACAGAGTTCCAGGAAAGAGCTGGCCCTTGTATTACTTTTGGAGATGACAATAAAGGCTACACTAAGGGATATGGCTTGATTTCAAGAGAAAATGTCATCATTGATGAGGTTACAATGGTGGATGGTCTAAAGCACAATTTGCTTAGTATCAGCCAACTTTGTGACAAAGGATTTTTAGTTACTTTTTCAAAAGAATCCTGTGTTGTTTCTAAAGGTGGAGACAACAATGTGGTAATGACTGGGTTCAGAAGAGGGAATGTGTACATTGCTGACTTTAGTTGCACAAGTCCAGACACCATCACTTGTCTTTTCAGCAAGGCAAACAAGGATGAAAGTTGGCTATGGCACAAGAAATTGTCTCATTTGAATTTCAAGGTTATGAATGACTTGGTGAGGAAAGATCTTGCTAGAGGAATTCCACAGGTGGAATTCTCCAAGGATGGTTTGTGTGATGCCTGTCAAAAGGGGAAACAAAAGAAGGCGTCATTCAAAAGCAAGACAGAGTCATCAATTGTTCAACAACTTGAGTTGCTTCATATGGATCTATTTGGCCTTGTCAATGTCATGTCCATTTCAAAGAAGAAATACTGTCTTGTGATTGTTGATGATTTTTCTAGATTTACATGGACTTTCTTTTTGCACTCAAAAGATGAGGCAAGTGAAATCATTATCAATCACATCAAGATAGTAAACAATCATCCTGATTTCAAAGTAAGAAGGATTATGAGTGATAATGGGACAGAGTTTAAGAATTCAACTATGAAGATGTTCTGTGAATAAAATGGTATTATGCATGAATTTTCGGCTGCAAGGACACCACAGCAAAATGGTGTAGTCGAAAGGAAAAACAGAACACTCATTGAAGTTGCAAGGACAATGCTATATGAATCAAAGTTACCAACTTATTTTTGGGCTGAGGCAGTTAACACAACTTGCTTCCCTCAAAATATTTCTTTGATTAACACAGCTACATCTTCTAAAGCTAATCTACCTCCCTCAAGGAAATGGACTAAAGATCATCCCTTTGAACTCATCATAGGTGATGTTTCTTCAAAAGTCCAAACTAGAAGTGCAACTCAAGAGGAATGTCTATATAGTAGCTTTCTGTCTCAAGATGAGCCAAAGAAAGTTGAGGATGCACTTCTAGATCCAGATTGGGTTTTAGCTATGCAAGAGGAGCTAAACCAATTTGAGAGAAACAAAGTTTGGAAGCTGGTGCCCAGGCCTAAAAACAGGAGTGTTATAGGCACAAAATGGGTGTTCAGAAACAAGATGGGTGAAAATGGCATAGTCACAAGGAATAAAGCTAGATTGGTTGCTAAAGGCTACTCACAGGAAGAGGGAATTGATTTTGATGAAACTTTTGCTCCTGTTGCAAGACTAGAAACAATAAGAATTTTTCTAGCCTATGCAGCTCATGCCAATTTTAAGGTCTATCAAATGGATGTGAAGAGTGATTTTCTGAATGGGGAATTGGAAGAGGAGGTGTATGTGAGTCAACCTCCTGGTTTTGAAGATGATGATTTTCAAGAATATGTGTACTTTCTCCTCAAGGCACTCTATGGTTTGAAACAAGCACCTAGAGCCTGGTATGACACACTTTCATAGTTCCTCCTTGAGAATCACTTCACTAGAGGTACTGTAGATAAAACTCTTTTTCATAGAATTGTGAATGGCTCTACCATACTTGTTCAAATTTATGTGGATGACATAATTTTTGGGTCTACAGATGAAAAACTTTGTCAAAAGTTTGCCAAGCTTATGCAAAGTAAATATGAAATGAGCATGATGGGAGAATTAACTTATTTTCTTGGTCTCCAAGTGAAACAAGTTAATGAAGGCATTTTCATTAGTCAAACAAAGTACATTCATGATTTGTTAAAGAAATTTGACTTAATGGATTGCTCTCTTGCCAAAACTCCCATGCCTACTGCTACTAAACTTGAATTGAATACTAAGGAAAAATCTGTGGACATTTCAAGTTACAGAGGCATGGTAGGCTCACTTTTATATTTAACAGCTAGTAGACCTGATATTATGTTTGCTACATGTCTATGTGCCAGATTTCAAGCTGATCCTAGGGAATCCCATTTAGTTGCTATTAAAAGAATTTTCAGATATCTCAAAGGAACACCAAACCTTGGCATTTGGTATCCTAGAGAATCTGGCTTTGAACTAATTGGTTATTCAGATGCAGACTATGCAGGATGTAAATTTGACAGGAAAAGCACAACTGGCACCTGTCAATTCCTAGGGAATAAGCTTGTGTCATGGTTTAGCAAGAAACAAAACTCAGTTTCTACCTCCACAGCTGAGGCTGAGTACATTGCAGATGGAAGTTGTTGTGCACAGATTTTATGGATGAAAAATCAACTACTTGATTATGGATTAAGAGTTGAGAAAATTCCTATTTTCTGTGACAACACTAGTGCCATTGCCATTACTGAGAATCCAGTGCAACATTCAAGGACCAAGCACATTGACATCAAGTACCATTTCATTATAGAACATGTTATGAATGGTACTATGGAGTTACATTTTGTTCCAAGTGAACAACAACTTGCAGACATCTTTACCAAGCCACTTAATGAAACAACATTCTCAAGATTAGTAAGTGAGCTAGGTATACTAAATTTCTCTTAATTATTTATGAGATTTTTGCAAGTTAAAAATGCAGCCAGAAATTTGCTATGATTTTCTTTGGAGTACTTTTCTCAGAAAAAGTGAAATTTTGTCTAAGTCAAAATTACTATGTCAACGATTGCCTTAATCCGTTGCCAGTCTTAGCATTTTTCTGGGTATTCCGTTGACAGCTCTTTTATGTCAACGGAATGCAGCTTTATCAACGGAATAGGCTGGATGTTAAACGCCCAATTCTAATCCATTGATATAGCGCTTTTAATCTAAACCGTCGATTTGCACGTCTTTTTACCACGATCTATACATACACCCCTGTAAGTATAAATCATGGTCATATTTTAATTTTAACGGTTAAATTTTGAGCCAATCCAGTAATTTACAATTATTATTGGACTTTATTTTTGAGAAATTTTGGGGGAGTATTTAAGCAATTTTGCTTTCTTTAATTTATTTTTATCTTACTCTCCAAATTTCCAAAGGCTTTCTCACTTCTTCTCTCTTAAAGCAAAACACAGTTCGAACTTAACTCAATTCAACAATGGCGCCCATAGTTAAACTTATGTCTGCTGGAGGGTTCATTTATGAGAAGAACAACTCCATTCCATTTGTTGTCAAGGAAAGCTCGAATGAAATCTTTCACAAGATGATGGATTTCTTGGTGAACTGCAAGCTGAGTTATGCAATGTTTCACTCCACTCCACTCTATCATAAAATCATTGAGGAGATTTGGACCTCCTGTGATTTCAGTGACGCAAACTGTACTATGCAATTCACACTTCAAGGTAAAGAGTATACTGTTAATTCAGATGTTTTGTAAGCATGTCTTCATATTCCTGAGAATAACTGCTTAGCTTTGCCCACAATGGCGGAAATGGTTAACATGCTTAATTCTATTAATTACTATTTGTCTACTGTGAATTTGGGTAAGATAATTAGGAGAGGTTTGGTAAAGGAGTATAGTTACTTAGCAGATGCTTTTATTAAAGTGTTTTCTGTTAAATTAGTAATTTTGATGCTTTAAGTAACTCTATTCTAATTCTATTTGCCATGCTTCTCACTGATAAATATTATAACTTTAGCACCCAACTTATGTATGAACTTGGTGCTAAGTTGGGTGACAAGCAAACTAGGAAAAATAATATTTATTATGCTAGATTTCTAATGATGTTGGCTAACCATGTTAGTCCAACACCATTGGTTATCTCTAACCCCAATTCCAGATTTGACTGTTTTGTCCAAGAGAAGAGGGTTCTAACAGACATCTTTAGGCTCAATCACAATGGTGATGTCCCAATGGTGTACTTGCCAGTCATTGAGGTAACACTTTCTCAACTTGTTAATTTAAATGTTACTTCAACTGTTGTTGTTGCAATGGAGCCTGTAGCTGTGACCCAACAGGCTCCTGCCCCTGCAACTAGACCTAAATCTAAAAAGTCTAAATCTACCAAGCCAACCTCAGGTGCTTCTCAAAAGGCACCTGTTGTAAAATCCACTACACAGCCTAAGGGGAGTGAAGCAGGTATGGTGAGTGGTGAGGGAAGGGGTGAACATCAAAGAAATCCCAAGGATAAGGTGGGAGAGGTGAGTGTTTCCCAGACTAGCCCTATTGTGTCTTCCCAACAAGGCACAATGAGTAAAATGGATATTAGCTCAAGTCTAACTACATCCTCTCAAAAGGGTGTAGTTATTGAAACAAGCTCTCCTCCAAGAGCACACACCAAAAGGGTAAGGGACACATCTAGTCCCCAAACAACTTTTTCCCAATACCAAAGAAGGGTGAAACAGAAATCCCAGGTCACACAGGGTGCACACACACTGGAAGCAACAACTCCAATTTCTCAAATTCAGTTTGATGTAGCCCCAATTTTTACTCTGGGGTTACAGTCCCACTCCCTCAATATTAATATTGAGACAACTCCACAAAATTCTTCTTCACACTCATCAGATGTGGATATGATCCATTCATCTATTCCTGATTCTCCATCTCTATTCTTGGAGAAGCCCCACTCTGAAATTGGTGGTCATCACTTATTAAGTGATTTGTTGGGCCGCCAATCATCTTTTTCTGAAACTACAAGAGGATCTGTGGAACCATCTTTAAAATCAATCACCACAGATTCTACTGTAATTTCAATTTCTCAAACTCCTTTATTGACTTCATCAACGGAACTATCTCTTCCATTGACAAGTGTTTCTCCATCAACGGAATCCATTCCGTTGACAGTTCAAACTACCATTCCGTTGATAGCTCATTCTGCACCTATTATTGAAAATCCAGGTGTTCACACAACTAGTGCAGATGACCTAGTGGTAGTTGAAACACTTTTAGGATTGAAAGGGAGTGAATCTGAGAGGCTGGCTTGCAGCCATGCAAAAGGAGAGAATGAGAGTGAGAGACTGGCTATTTCTTCGAGCCAGGAAAAAGGAGAGATTGAGAGTTCCACCTTAGTAGGTGAAGGTGAGGGTGTGAGAGGTGTGAGCCATGGGGAGCCCATGATGCAATAAAATAGTGGAGAGAGAAGGGACTACAGGAGCTCAAAAGGCAGGAAGCAGCCATTGCAAGTGAGTTAGTGGAGGTTAGTGAGGGAGAAAGAGAATTGTCTTTCCAAGAGCATTATCAACAAACTCTGGATAGCATTTCTCTGGATCCTGAAACCTTTACTCACCCTGTGCCAGCATATCAAATCATGGCTCAACAGGGCAATGTGGAGGCAGAGAGGGCACTCAATCTAATTCATACAACTGCATCCATGATGAGGGCTAAGGATGCACTTGCCAATCTGTCTCCAGGAGCTGGTGGAAGTGGTGATTTTGATGAATCTTCAAGTGATGCTGACAGTCTTGATGCTGATTTGCAAGAGGTGGCTACTACTACACAGACTGGGTCATCTGTGATGCCTCCTAAGCCAAGATGGCTTTATCAAGACTCACTTGGATATCATGGTCTGGATACTGCAATCACAAGGCAGTATAATGAAGCTTACTTGGCTCATGAGTCTGCACCTCACACTGAAAAGAAATTCTACAAGGCCATTATGGACTCTCTAGAAATCCAGAGGCTCCAAATGCTACAGACAAGGATTGAGGCCAAGGAAATCAAGGACACCATTGCAAGCTTGAAGGACTCCACAGATAGGAGATTTGATGAAAAGCTCCCCCTTCTCACTGTGACCAAAATGAACAAATTCTTCAACAAGGATCATGAGGTGGCAACCACTTTGAAAACTCTTACTGGTAGGATGGACAAAGTGGAAGCCACATTAACTCATATGCAACAAGAATAGGAGAAGCAAACTCAGCTATTGACACATCTAGTGGCAGCTCAAGGTCTCCCTCTCATCACTCTTGATGATAACAAAAAGGGGGAGAAATCAAAGGAGCTTAATATTCAAGTCACAAAAGTTATGGTCCCAGCCATTTCTTTACCACAGGAGCCACTAGCTATGGGGGAGTCTATCAAAGGTAAATTGGATGGAATTGACCTGATCCAACGTGCATCTCTGAGACTACAACTTTCAGAACAGATAAATGAGCAAATGAAGGATATAGATGCACTGGCTAAGAAATAAACATCCATCAACGGATCAAGCTACTTCTACATCAATGGATCTCAGCATTACAGTGTCAACGGATGAGCCCATCCCCTCATCAACGAATGCTATGGTCTTAGTGTCAACGAATTTGGAGCCACAGATTAAATTCTTATATGATCTAAAGCCTCTTCTACGTGGAGTGATTCATGGTCCAAGGAAAGAAAAGGGACAAACTTCATGTATTAGAGATGTGGACTCAACTACTCTTCAAAGATGCTTATCTCCAAAATCCCCAGCTAAACCAAAGGGCAAGAATATTGCTAGGATCTTCTATCCTCCTCCATTTCCAGATGAGCTCAAGGTTCTGGGTAAACTTATTGTAAAATGCAAGGAAAGCAATGACCCTGAAATCAGGAATCAAAGACCAAAAGTCTACAGGAATGAGCAAGAGATCTGTGTTTGGGCTGGTCACCCAAATTTTGCTGAAGCTAAAGCTGAGGAATCAGCTAGGGCAGACATGCAAGCTCTTGCAGTTGCCCAAGCTCTAGATGAAGAGGAAAGATTGCAAGAAGAAAGAGCTAGAGCTGAAGCTGAGCAAGCAAAGAGAAAGAGAAAAAGTACAAGGCAACCTAAAACAAGAGCTAAAAGAAACTTGGATTTTGATAAGGATGATTCTCAAAGCACTGTAACAGATGCACCTGTAACAGCTGTGCCTTCAACTTTCTCTGATCCAGGTTTTGGAACAAAATTAGCTTGTGATCCTGAACATCCAGTAAATTTTCATGACCAACCAATTGAGCCAAAGGAGGAGCCATTTGAGTTTGATGAAGCTAATTTGCCCAAATTTCTGGTTGAAATGGAATCAAAGAAGAAATCACAGCAGAGGGCTACTAAGGCTAAACCTGTTTTTGTGGGAAGGCCACAGGTTGAAAAACCACCTACAAACCCAGAGGACTTCATCTACATTGCAGACATAAGGGAGGAGTCAGACCTAAACCTATATCTTGATGACTTGGTGGAAGTGAGAGGAATTGGAGCTACTCATAAACTACCAGAGAGATTAGTGTTTGTCTACAAGGGTGGAAGGGAACAGATTTGGCCTCTACACAGAATTCTATGAGAGGATTATCAGACTTTGCAAGTGGTGTTCAAGTGCTTAAAGAAAGATTTTGGGTTCACCAAAACTGCTAAGCCTGAGGTTGTCTCCAAGATATGTCAAATAAAAGCTAGCTGGAACAAGCCTAATGCACTTCCCAGAGTTCTAAAGGTCCCTCAAACAGGAAAGAAAATTCATCTCCAACCCTTTTGGATGATGGAATTCAGAGACAAGGACAACTGTAGGAGATTCTTCAGAATAGAGGACCAATTGGAACAGGCATCTAATGAAACACTAAGATTCATGCAATCCAAGTTGGGAGAACAAGATGAAGAAGAGAAGATTTTCTACAGGAGGCTCCAAGCTCAAATTGAGGAGAACAATGCTAAGAAAGGGAAGAAAACAAGGCCACAGAGACAAAGATGGTAAATCTGCTCAGGCTAGAGGAGCAACTCTGTGCACCTATATTGTAAGAATTTATACTTTGTTTTCAATAAATTTCTAAAGTATTATGAAGCTCAATACAATTTCTACTTTTGTAATTTGTAATTTGTTTAAGTGTTTTTGTTATCATCAAAGCTCTTGATTTATGGCTGTTATTCTATCAGTCATAAATTTGGGGAGATTGTTAGGAATATGTTGTTCTTGATGATAATTATAAAAACACTTAGTAGATTTTGTGTTAAGTCAATTTTGTAACTGTCAACGGAATGGTATGCTTTGCAGCTTCCGTTGACAGGTAGCTCATCAACGGAATGAGTCTCATCAACGGAATGAGTCTCATCAACGGAATGAGTTATGTAGCAATTGCACTGTACAATACTTCACTAGTTGATAGGCAATTATTGTTGGTATTAGATAGGTTTTCTAAGTCATGTTGACAAAGTACTAGATAGGCAAAATAGGTTGGTTAATTGTAAATATAATGTGCCTTGTAATTTTTCCTAAGTGAAGACATGTCAACGGAATGGAGATTACACTATCAACGGATTGAAGAATATACCATCAACGGATTGGAGAATAAAGCTATCAACGGAATACTGTTAGGAATATGTTGTTCTTGATGATAATTATAAAAACACTTAGTAGATTTTGTGTTAAGTCACTTTTGTAACTGTCAACGGAATGGTATGCTTTGCAGCTTCCGTTGACAGGTAGCTCATCAACGAAATGAGTGATGTAGCAATTGCATTGTACAATACTTCACTGGTTGATATACATTTGTTGTAGGTATTAGATAGGTTTTCTAAGTCATGTTGACTATGTACTAGATAGGCAAAATAGGTTGGTTAAGTGTAAATATATTGTGCCTTGTAATTTTGCCTAAGTGAAGACATGTCAACGAAATGAAGATTAGTCTATCAACGGAATGAAGATTAATCTATCAACGAAATGAAGAATATACCATCAACGGAATGAAGAATAAAGCTATCAACGAAACACATCTTACTTCTATCAACGAATCATTATCACTTTTCTGAATAGTTGACAAAGTAATAGTGACAGTTTTCTGACAGATCAAAAGGTGATGTAGAAGTGTACTTTGCATCGGAAGCCATCAAAATGGACACTGGGAATAAGGAAATATTCCAATTTCCAATTAGGTTCTTGAGTGGGATCATAATAAGCATGAAGACAAAAGACAAGATCTCCAAGGACCATTGGACAAAAGGGATGAAAAGCAAGCTACTGGAGGGTACCTTTAGTGTATTTTAGAGTAGCCAAAAATAGCATTGTAAACTTGGGTTTTATAACCAAGTGTAGCAGTTCATTTTTAAGATAAGTGAGTGAGAAAAAAATAGTTTGTATTAGCTTCTTTCAAGAGCACTCTCACTCCAAATCAGGAACTGAGCAGCTCTGATACTTTTGTAACACATATTATGTTAGGCCGAATACACAATATATAATCAATATAAGTATGATAATAACAATAGAGAACACTGTTTATGAATCAACAACTGAATTATATAAATAACTCTTCTCTCAGTGATGTTAAAGAATCACAGAGAGCTGCTAGGTTACAAGAATAATGTATTCAGTATTCGCATCCCTTTTAGGGTTAACCTATCTATGTTTATATAGTACACAGCTACATAGAATCAATCTCTAATTGATATTCCTACAAATTAGCTATACAATTTATATCAAATTAGGATTGCTTCTGTCTTCTGTTCCGTTTCCTTATCTGTCTCAATATATCTTGCTTCTTTCCATCTTCAAGATATATTGCTTCTAGAATTTTCATATTAGCACCGACAGCTAAAGTAAACTCTCACCGTCAGACTTTAAGAAACTCTGACTGGCTTCTAGTAAACTCTGATGAGTACCTGTTGCTTAAACACTGATAAACAATCATCAACAATTATATCTAACAATCTCCCCCAACTTGTGCATAATAAAAATGTACAAGTTATCAGATAATTGATGATGTCAAAACATATAACAAATGCAGTGTTTAAAATATAACAGAGTTTAACTTTAACTTAGAACAGAAAACTTTAAAAACTTACAGTCAGACTTTACTTAATCTCTTCAATATCAGGCACTGTCCTGAGATAGTCAATGAGTAGTCTCCTTTCAGCTTTTTCTAGCTCATCCACCATTATTTCTTTCAATTCTTTAAGCTCTGGATCACTTTCTCCAGTCTGGTAGATAGCAGCTCTCAGAGAATAAATGCTGTTCTTCCTCATTTCATTCCCTAGCCGGATAAAATAAAATTTGTCTGACTCTAGATTGAATTCCAAAACCTTTATACCCAGTGCTGTCTTGAACTTGGCACTGTTTCTCTTCATTTCAACAATCTTTCCATAAGCATCTCTGTACTTAGGAATATATGCACTTGAAACACCTCCTCCAAGCATAGCTTTTGTTTTCAGCATCCTATCTCTTAAAACTAGAGCAGCATTATGAGTACTTCTATTTTTGATTTTGAGAAGATATAGAACATACTCAAGCTCTTCCTATAGTTTCAATTGAACATCAGCTTCTCCTACTCTGTATACTCTTCCATCAGACATAAAGTATAACAGAACCTCTTTCTTTAATCCTCTATGATAAACCATCTGAACAGACTCTAGTTTATCAAGGCTCTCTTGAGATACCCCAACACCAGGTTCTGCCAGTGATGAATGGTCAAAAGGACTGTTATTGATTCTCTTTTCTCTGTGTGAACCCAAACCAGATTTATCATAAGATTGCTTTCCATGTACTGTTCTGGTTTGAGAAAAGTCCACAGCTTCTAGCTTCAGAGTTTCAGAAAGTACAGGTCTTAAGAAACCTTGGAGTTGTGGAGCTAGCTGAGTTTGTACAACTTGAGAATTGTCAGAGGTTGTCACAATTTTAGTAGAAATATCAACTTGAGCAACGTCAGAGGTTGATTGATTTAGCCTTGATTCAACTTTAGCAACGTTAGAGGTTGAATAATTCTTCTATGGTAACTGTCCTTCTTCTACCAGTATACCTTTTCCTTTATCAGTATTTGCAATCATAGGCCTCCTTGTGTGTTGTAAACTCTGTTGAGTATTTTCTTTGATAGAGAGTGCAATTTCCTTTTTCCTAGGAGCCTTTACTGATTTCTTCTTATAAGTACCAGCTTCAATCTTTTTCTGGTGTTCTTCAGCAAGAAGCTTCATCTCAGCATCCATATCTTCCACTGTGACTTGACCATCATGTTCTTCCAAAAAGAGTTTAGCAGCAATCTCTTCATCAGTAATTGGATTATCTGAAATCACTAATCTTTGAAGTTTTGAAGAGGATTGTCCACCAGAGTTTACTCTTTCAGAGTATGTCTGTCTAGCAGAGTTTGACCTAAGTCTCCCTTGCTCTTGAGAAGACTTTGACCTTTTCTCTGCTCCTCTGCTTCCACCATCATTAGAATCATCCCTCAGTCTCAAGGTTGGAGTCCTTTTGCATTTGTCTTTAGGTACTTTCTCCCCCTTTTTGACATCATCAGGAATAAAAACTGATGTCAGTAACTCTAGTGATGTAGCAATAGAATCAGTCTTAGTAGATATTTCATCCTGATTGCTCTCAACCTTGGTTAGCCTCTGCTTGATTTCTTCTTGATCCTTGATCAGAGATAAAAATTTAGCTCTATCTTTCTTCAATGCTAATTCCTTAAGAGCAATATCATTACCCAATCCAAGGACAACTTTGTGAGTCTCATCAAAGCGATTGTGCAATGATTTGACTTGAACAATGGTAGCCTTAAAATGTGTTAACAGCTCAGGATTAGAAATCTCTTCAGCCGACTTATGTACAAAATCAGCAGTCCTTTGTGTAGAGAAAATGCAGTCTGCTCCTGACCAATTAGCATAATGCATTTCTCTGTAATGAGCTTCAGTTGCATTTTGATTTTCTTTGATAGACTCTGCAGTAGGATCCCTTAGAAAAGGTATTGACTCATGATCATCAGAGTTTGAAAGTGCAGCATTGATCCCAGAGTTTGCATGATCAGAATTTACAGATGTGTGATCAACATTATCAAAATCAACTCTATCTTCATTAACATTTTCTGCTATCTGCTCTGCAATTTATTCAGCAACATTGTCTGCAGTAGCCTCAGCGTTTATCTGTGCAGCTTCATGAATCTCAGAGTTTGCATTTACAAGAACCTCTGTTTCTACAGGAACAGACTCTGCAACAACTTCTTCTGTTTGAACAGTATTCTCTTTCAGAGTCTCTGCTGTAGCTTCATCCAATTGCTATACAGCAGCTTCAACTACCTGATCAACCTCCTCACCCATTTCAGGAATTTGATTAGTAACAGAGAGATTCTCTGTGTGAGTAGCAAGGGACTCTTCAATAATCAGGGTGGGTTGATCAGTTGCCACATCCTCAGTGTCACAAACACTGATACTAGGATGTGCTTCAAGAATTTTATCCATATCAAAATCAGCAAATAAAGCATCTTGCTCAAACATTTCATCCTCTGTATCAGCATTTGCCATGTCAGGCACAGTGGCTGCTTCAACATCTTCAGTAGCCTCCTGAATAATAACTCCAGGAGCTTCAGTATCCACAAAGACCCTGTCCTCATTATCATCATTTACAGCAGACTCCTGAACAACAACTTCTGGAGCTTCATCCTGGACAGCTTCAGTGTCTGGTGTAGATTCATCCAAATTATCAAAAAGATAATTAGCTACTAATCTTCTTTTCCTCTTATGAAGAGTTTCATTATCAACATCATCCTCATCATTAGGTTTTGGTCTATTTGCTCATCTCTTCTTAGAATGACCCTTTGGCACAGAAGACTTGGACACCCCCACTTCAGTAGCTGGTCTAACAGACTTTACAGGTTTGGAACCAACATGCTTAGTCCTACCACTGGATTTATGTTTGACAGATGTAGATGGAGGAAGTTCTGTTTGTAAAGGTTCTGATTGAGAAGGAGTTTGTGTTTGTGGATGGATTTGATCATTTACAAACTGTTGCACAGATGCAGGAAGTAACAAATCTCCAACAACCCCTTTCTTAACATCCTTGTTGATAAGATCAGAGAATATCCTCTTGTGTAATTTAAAACAAGAAATAACATCTTCATCAACTATTTCTACCCCTTGAACACAGGCAGAGAATAAAATCTGACAAAATCTAGAAAAGTAAACTACCCCTCGATTCTCTGTCATTTTCTCCCCTAAATTAGTTAAGACAAGTCTTGCAAAATCAAAATGATTATCATATAAACGAGAATACCCGATTTGCAGACTGTCCGTGGGAATAGCATCCCAGTTGGTGCATTTCTTCCCGAACGTTCTTGTTATGCAGTCAAAGAAGAAGCTCCACTCCTTCCTCAAGAACGGTCGCTTCAACTGTCCTATCTTTGTCAGGGGCCCAGAATACCCAATCTCTCGCATCATCCTTAGCAAATCAGTGTCACCCATTCCAATTGTATATGAAGAAAACTCAGGAAACCCCATTGCAGTTCGAATTGTACCAGAAGTAATTACATACTCTGCTTCTTGAAATTCAAAGATTATAGATGGGTTGCCAGAATCACCACCATCATCATAAATACCCGTCTCCCAGAAAGCCTTGATTTGCGAACCAGAAAGTGTTGTTGGTTCTACTAGAGCACGCCCAATCGTTGACTGAGCAAGAAATTCCTGAATCATGTGAAACGCCTCTGGTGCATTGGCAGTGTTTAGTGGTGCTGCATAATTGTTAGGAACGAACTCTAACCCAGAAGAAACAAACGCTGTAGTCGCCATTAGTAAGATTTGAAAGAATAACAAAGAATCAGATGCAAAAGCTCGAAAGAGTTTGAAAGTAGAAAAGTGTTTGTGAATATGTGTGTGTGACAATAGATGTGAATTGGAGTAAGATGTGAAAGGTTTAAACGTATGTGTGTGTATTGTTTAAATATGAAATTCAAAATTAAAAACTGAACAGTTTTTAATCATTAATACACAACTGTCTTACTCCGTTAATCGTGTGAGTGGGACACGTGGCACACATGCAATGACTGACAACAGTAATTGGCAGTTTCCAATGCGCATGCGCAGTAAAAATAGCAATAATTACCGCCTTTTACACTTTCCTAGACACGCAACCTTTTTCTTCTGTTTAATACAAATTAGAACCGTTACCAATCATACTCTTTTGTTTTCAAGAATGTTTTCTCAAAATTGTTAACTGTCGGAAACAAATAATTAATTTTAATCATCAGAGATTAAAATAAAATTACCTCAGCGTAGAGTACACAGTTCATCAGTGTTTACCAATCCTCCTCCTTCATTCATAATCTCTTTTCTCTCAATGCATAGTTGTGAAAAAAATTGTGTGTGAATAGCAGAGTTTACTGAATATAAATATTTAGAGCATCTTAAAGTGCATAAAATCCACACAATAAATCAGTAAAAACTAGTTGTCCAAACTCTCATGTATAAAATAAAATCTGATCTCATCTAAACTCTGTACTATAAAATTTATTATTTTCACCCCCTTCGTTTTTTTTTTTTTAATTTTTCCAGTAATCAGTGGTTGGCACTAGTCACCAAAAATCAAAGATTTTAGCCCTTATTTCATACAATAAGTTCCTGGGTCTTCCTAGGCACAACATGATCTCAAAGGAATTTGTGCACTTTTTGGCATCTTTTGATTGGAGGGTGAAATATTTGCAACTAATTATCAGAGTTTAGACTTTTCATCAGTTAATACAATTAATTTATGAGAGAAAGTGCAAACAGCTAATACAGACTCAGTGTATAGGATCAATAAACTAAGAGATGCTATAAATATAGAGACAGTATCATGCTGTGTAAAATTTCTGCACATTTTGAGATCAGATCATATATTACTTAGAAAGATTCATGATTACTTACTGAGAATCATGCTTCATACAGGTTTCTTCATCGGTCCATATGTTTCAGACAATATCACAATCAGAGTATAACATCAGAGATTAACTTCAGACTTTAACCGACAGAGTATGACTGACACTTTATGACTAACAGAGTTTACTATCAGAGTTTAACATACTGGTACAAATAACAGTTAACACATGCAAAGAACCATGAGCATAAAATCAATCATGTATAGATTTTGAATCTAACCAGTATCTCTAGTCAAATCCAGAGACCATTCCAAGTTCATTTACCAGTCTTGTAAAGGTAGCTTCACTCAAAGGTTTGGTGAAGATATCTGCAAGCTGTTGGTCTGTAGACACAAAATAAAGCTCAATATTTCCTTCTTCCACATGTTCCCTGATAAAATGATACCTTATGCTGATGTGCTTGGTCATGGAGTGCTGTACTGGATTACCTGTCATAGCAATAGCACTTTGATTATCATAGTAAATAGGTATTTTAGAGTACCTTAATCCATAGTCCAACAATTGATTCTTCATCCATAAAATCTGTGCACAACAGCTACCAGCAGCTATATACTCTGCTTCTGCGGTGGATGTGGAAATTGATTTCTGTTTCTTGCTGTACCAAGAAACTAATCTGTCACCTAGAAATTGACAGCTTCCACTTGTGCTTTTTCTGTCTATCTTACAGCCTGCAAAGTCTGCATCAGAGTAACCAATTAATTTAAACTCTGATTCTCTAGGGTACCACAAACCAAGGGTTATGGTTCCTTTGAGATATTTGAAAATCCTCTTCACAGCTGTTAGATGTGGCTCTCTGGGGTCTGCTTGAAATCTTGCACAAAGACATGTTGCATACATGATATTTGGTCTGCTTGCAGTGAGATAAAGAAGAGACCCTATCATGCCTCTGTAGTTTGTCATATCTACTGAAGCTCCTGTATCTTTGTCTAACTTTGTTGCAGTAGCCATGGGAGTTGTGGCAGATGAACTATCAAGCATACCAAATTTCTTGAGAAGATTTCTGGTATATTTTGCTTGATTTATAAAAATCCCATCATCTGTTTGATTTACTTGCAAGCCTAGAAAATAACTAAGCTCTCCCATCATGCTCATTTGGTATCTTGACTGCATAAGCTTGGCAAATTTCTTACAGAGTTTGTCATTAGTAGACCCAAAAATTATGTCATCCACATAGATTTGAACTAACATCAAATCATCACCAGAATTAAAATAGAACAAGGTTTTGTCAATTGTCCCTCTAGTGAACCCACTTTCTAAAAGAAATTGAGCTAGAGTTTCATACCATGCTCTAGGTGCCTGCTTTAGTCCATATAATGCCTTGTCAAGCCTGTAGACATAATCTGGATGTTTGGGATCTACAAACCCTGGTGGTTGTTCAACAAACACTTCTTCTTCAAGTTTCCCATTGAGAAAAGCACTTTTCACATCCATCTGAAAGACTTTAAACTTCTTGTGAGCAGCATAGGCCAGAAAAATCCTTATTGCCTCCAATCTTGCAACTGGAGCAAAGGTTTCATCATAGTCAATTCCTTCCTGCTGTGAATAGCCTTTAGCCACAAGTCTAGCCTTATTCCTTGTAATCACTCCATCATTGTCTGTTTTGTTTCTGAAAACCCACTTTGTACCAACAATAGATCTGTTCTTTGGTCTTGGTACAAGTGTCCAGACTTCATTCCTCTCAAATTCATTTAACTCCTCTTGCATTGCTGTTATCCAGTTAGCATCTTGAAGAGCTTCTTCCACTTTCTTGGGCTCTGTTTGAGATAAGAATGCATGAAACAGACATTCATTATTTGTAGCACTCCTTGTTCTCACACTTGCATCTGGATCTCCAATAATTAAATCAGGAGTATGAGCTTGTGTCCACCTTCTTGCTGTTGGAAAGTGGCTTCTTTCATCATTATTAGATCCTCCCCCTTGATCCATGCTCTCCTGATTTTCTTCTTGACCATTTTCATTCTCTGAGGCTCCCCCTGAATTGGACTGTTCAGTATTTGAACTTTCAGAGTTTAACTCAGAGTTTCTGTTTGATTCTTCAGCTGACTCACTTTCAGAATTTGAGTCATTATCTTTAGATGTTTCTGAAGTATCTTCACGCTCTCCCTCGACTGGTTCTCTATTTTGTTATGTCAGAGAAACTTCCTCAGTGTTTATCAGTAGAGGTTCAGAGTATGCTTCGTCAGAGTTTGTTGGATTTGCTTCATCAGAGTTTACATCATCAGAGTTTAGATCTTCATTTCCAAAGCGAAGTTGATCATGATATTCTACATCTTTTATTCCAGTTATTTTTCTGTCATCAAATGACACATGTATAGATTCCATGATCACTTTAGTTCTCAGATTGTAGACTCTGAATGCTTTAGATGATAGTGGGTATCCAACAAAAATTCCTTCATCAGCTTTTAAGTCAAACTTGGTCAACTGTTCAGGATGAGTTTTCAACACAAAGCACTTGCATCCAAAAATATGAAAATACTTCAAATTTGGCTTCTTATTTTTCACCATCTCATATGGTGTTTTCCCATGCTTGTTGATCAGTGTAGCATTTTGAGTAAAACAGACAGTTTGAACAGCTTCTGCCCAGAAATAAGTTGGCAATTTTGCTTCATCAAGCATTGTTCTGGCAGCTTCGATTAGAGTTCTGTTCTTTCTTTCAACTACACCATTTTGCTGTGAAGTTCCAGGTGCAGAAAATTCTTGCTTCACTCCTCTTTCTTTGCAGAAAGCTTCCATTTCAGAATTTCTGAATTCAGTACCATTATCACTCCTTAGAATTTTCACTTTGTACTGTGATCCTTTGTCCAATAGCTTCACATGATCCATCAAAGTTAAGGCAGTTTCATCCTTCTTTGCTAAGAAGTACACCCAGGTGTATCTGGTGTATTCATCAACAATTACCAAAGCATATTTCTTTCTGCCCATTGACATTACATTCACTGGACCAAAAAGATCAACATGTAAAAGATGATAAGGTTCCACAACTGAAGATTCAGATTTACTCTTGAAAGATGACTTCCTTTGCTTGGCCTTTTGACAAGAATCACACAGACCATCTAAGCTGAGTATTGACTTTGGAAGTCCCCTTACAAGATCTTTTCGAATCAGCTCATTGATGTTGTTCAAGTTTAGGTGAGAGAGCTTCTTATGCCATTTCCAACTCTCTTCATTTGACATTTTTGCAGACAGACACACAGCTTTTCCTTCAGAGTTTGTTATCAAACTTGCTTCATAAATGTTATTGCGCCTGTGTCCAACTAGAACAACTTTTCCGGTAGATTTACTGATAACCTCACAGTGTTCAGTATGAAAATCTACATGGTATCCTCTGTCACAGATTTGACTCACAGAAAGCAGATCATGCTTGAGTCCTGAGACTAGAGCTACATTTGTGATGATGACACTTCCAAGATTGATATTGCCATATCCCAGAGTACGTCCTATGTTGCCATCTCCATAGGAAACTTTTGGGCCAGCTTTTTCCTCAAAATCTGTTAGCAGGGCTTTATTTCCAGTCATGTGTCCTGAGCATCCACTGTCCAAGATAAGAGTGCTCTCTTTTATGCCCTGCAATCACAAACAATCTATAATAACCCGAATTTTTGGAAAAATTTAAAACTTTTCTTATTATGATTAAGTGCAGCAGTGAATAGTGATATTGGTGGATGAATAGTGATTTTGAGGGTTAAGAAAATTTTTCATGACACCTATGTACGAGACGTAGGGTGGATATTCCAAAGTCATATTAGTGATCTATGGAGTAAATAAGTGAATGCAAAGACGATCGGAATTCAGAAATTCCAAATTTTATTTTGGTGTAGTATTTGACCGGGCAGTGAATTATATATTATTATATTCAAGAAATGAGATATTAAAATTGAGGATTTGAGGATTTAATATTTTGGGAATTTTATTATTTTATTAAAGTCGATTTAAGGATTCGATTGTTGAAGTGAATAGTGAATAGTTACTATTCACTGCGAGAACCGCGTAGAGTTTTACTCGCTCTTTTTGGAAAATATTTCGAATCGTTTCAAGAGGAACAATGCAACATTTACAGGATTAAATATAGACATGGAAGTAACATGTAACAAGATTAATTTGAGGGATGCAACATTTGGATCATCCATGTGAAAGGAAAACGAACCAGTAAAGCTACTTTAACCAAACGCATGCATGCGCGACACGTGTCTTGGTGACTCACCAAAATGTGATGACTCACCCCTCTTTTATACAAATATCAGCATACTTATCTATTTATCCAAAACAAAAGAAAAAGAAAAGAAGAAAAGAAAGAGGAAGAACTCTCCCCCCATTTTCGGCTCAGCTTGCACAAGGGGGAGAGAAAAATTCATAACTCCATTTCCATCCATCCTTAAATCACCAAATTTTAATCATAGCTTCTCCACTCCATGGGTAACATTTGCTCAAAATTTCATGGCCAAAAAAGGACTGTAGCCTAGTCAAATCGCTTCCCCAAGTTGGAGAACCCCAAACTGTCCAGTTTCTGTCCAGCGGGAAGATGGGACTCAAAACCATAGCTAGGAAGCTTTAAATTTGGCGATCTATAGCTCAAATGAAAGCCTATGAAGAGTACAAGGTCTGATAAAAATCTTAGCACCAAACTCTTGTTTTTTGATTTTATATGGACTTTACAAAGTGATGATGAATAGTAACTCCGAAAGTTGTTAACTTGTTTTCTTAATTGAATCTTAAGGTTTAAGCTTTGTAAGGAGTATATAAGGCTTGTTGAGTGGTTGTGGCCACTGGTTAGTGTTGGTAGAGCATCAAGGAAGGTATACCACTCATCCACCCTTTGATTTATGTTGAGATTTAAGGAAGGAGTATATGTGCTTGAAGTATATAAACTGATTATGTTGTAAAAATGGTTGTGTTGTTGAATTGATTTGGTTTTAAGAGGTTTTGACATAACAAAAACCGGGAAACGTTACGATTATAGTCGTCGTAATGCCCATTTGATTTAAGGCTGTTTTGAGAAAGAATTACGAACTGGTCTTGGAGTATTTTTGAACAACACTGACCATGAACATGTAGGTCTTGTTTTAAGGTTTGTTTTGGTATAAAGATCATGTCTATACGAATTACGGTTTATGAGATATGACCATTTTAGTGAAAGTGGTTCAAGGAACGAGATTGCAGAAATGTACCAACTTTGAGGCTATATTTGGACCAATTAGAAGCCATATGAAAATGTGAAACTTTGAGGAATAATACTAGAGACAGTTAGGAAGGCTCACGAAAAAGATTTGGATTAAAAAGATTATTTTTCGATTTTATAAAAATGTTGTAGCCGAGGTCGCGCAAGTGAAAACCACTAAGAACATGACTTAGAAACCAATGTTGTAAATGGTTAAGTATAACTTGTATTCGAGGATCGATTTCGGACTAAACCTACGACTTAATCAATTGCCGATTAAACATGGACTTAGTATGAGCCTATAACGAGCTAGTAATTCCTTGGTTGTGTTTCGCTTACGTGTTTAAGCATTGAGTTATAAGTGATTTATCGAGGGGATTAACCGTGTGTTTTCGTTTGACTTTGTCTAGATTGTCCGGCATCGTCGCGAACCCCTATCACTTCTCGAGCATCAGGCAAGTTTACTAACCCTTACTGTATTGTTAGAGTGGGCATATTTTCAAATGTTTAATACTTGTTGATTCAAAAATATATCTATATATATATATTCTTTGTTCCAAGTATCGTACAAGTTTTCTCATTCTATGCTTTATTTTAAGTTATAATATTCTGATGATGCATATGGTATATTATGCATGCTTTCAAACCTCACGTCATATATGGATGTGATGGTATAAAAGATATTGAGATTATAGTATATGCATGTGATAGAGGCAAGTTTTCAAACCTATGCCTCTATAAACTGTTGTGGTGATAAACAAAAGATTTTGAGATATATGCTCTCTGTTCATAATTTCAAATGATACTTATGATGCTAAGTAGAAGTTATTTGTATCAGTTGTATCTAGAGTTATATTATATATACTCTGTATTTATACTACGTACCGAGAATGGTATCAGTTGCTATCTAGGGTTATTTTATTAATTATTATAATTAATCTGGTTAAATGATTTATAAACTGAGGATTATTTGGGGTTTAACTGCTAAGAATGTACCTAAGTATAAGGTGATTAATTTATTATCAATTCTTTTGTTAAGAAAGTATTTGGAAATTACTTCTAAATAAACATTCTTTATTAAATATAGTTTTCATTAATTATTTAAAGCCCTACTTCTTAAGGAAGTATTTTGTGAAAACTATCCTTTAACCCTAGATAGCTAATAAAGTTTTATTCAGTCAATTATAAATATAATTAGAGAAGGTTCTCAAATCTATTTCCCTTTTAAGTCTATATTCAGAAAGACTTAAATGTTCGCTCAAACTACAAAGATGCATGGAACCTTTCTCAAGATTTTATGTTGTTTTAAGTGGACTGCCCGGTCCTAAATCTTTTTGAAACTATTAATTTAACAGCTTCGTATGCTACCATCAAAATGATTTTGATTACTTCCTCAAGACTCGAGGAGTAAGATCAGTGGAATCAGTTGTATCCATTAACAAGCGTCAGCTTGGGAAATATGGGTGAATTTTCCTTTCCAACCAGATATGACTACTTTGTGGAGTTGTATACTTGGGGAAAAAGGGAAAGGAACTTTATGTTTCTTCTACGTGTTGGAACGGACGATTACTGTTCTGCGTTTTACTATATGATTGATTACGAGTTCGAAAAGAAAACTTTACCTTAATCGATACGATTCTGATCCACGTCTTCTACTGAATTCCTTGATTCCCTTCGAGCGAAGTGTGGCCTTCGATCTCCCGAAGTTTCCTCTCCTTAAAGCCTCGAAATCCCAAAACCCTAGCTCCTTGCGGCTGCCCTAGGTTTTAATCTCGAATTATGAAAAACTGAAAAACAAACGTTTTTTAGCTTTTAGGAGAACAAGAATATATATAGGCTCCAGTAGGGATCATGGACAATTAGGTCGGGCCTCCCAATGACATTCTGGGTCAAGCCCAATGTCATTAAATATTAATTCTATCCACTAACAAATTAATATCTGCACTACCTTTCCTAATACCGTAATTATTTTATTATTAAATTCGGCTCCTTATTATTTGCTTATTAAATTCCCCATGTTTAAGATATCGTATGTCCATTAATTAAATTAATTTCTGATAATTAATTTAATTAATATCTTTTTATCCTTGATCATCCACTCAACCTTATAATTATGCAAGAACAAATCTGCCTGCAGGACTAAAGCATAATTATCTTTATGAGCTTTCAAGAGGACATCATCAACCCGAATATTATCAGGACATGGTTTCCTTATGTAATTAATATCCCACTCTGCATGCAATGTCATTGCTCAATACATAATATTGTAATTAACAATTAATTACATCACATATGAATCAAAGCATGTGCATTGCATACAAGTGTCAATCACTACACTTGGATTGAGAACCTAAGCATTAATAATATCATAGAATCTTAGTTCTTCTTTATTGTCAGAATAGAAGAACAATTCTAATATTTCGATCCTGTTCAATATACACAAAGTATAAAAGTATTATTTAATAGTCAAGATAAACTATTCCCAAATAATACTTCAGTTATTCCAGTGGTTTGTCTAATTCCACTTAAACTGTGAACCCTTTATATTATATATAGACACTGATAATTTAATCTTCTGTTATCCCATTTGATACTAAATTATCCACAATATATAATAAACAGACAATGTAAAAATATGCAATCAAGATTCTCAATAAAATGGACAATGTTTATATACTACTAATGAATAGTTTAGTATAAAACCCAACAATCTCCCACTTATACTCAAGCTATTCTTTGAGTATATCAGTGTTTATTAATATAATCCTCTACCAGTTTAAATAACTATTCTGTGACCAGACATCTGACTCCTATCGCCTCCACGTGTTCTTCGAAAACCTTAGCTGGTAAACTCTTCGTGAAAGGATCAGCACGGTTGTCCTTTGATGCTATATCAGTCACAATAATATCTCCTCGCTTAACGAACTGTCGTATGAGGTGATACTTACGCTCAATGTGTTTTGCTGCCTTATGTTCTCGTGGTTCCTTTGTATTTGCAACAACACCAGTATTATCACAATAAATTGTGATTTGCCGTGGCAAATTAGGAACTACATTCAAATCCAGCAGGAAATTCCGGAACCATATAGCCTCCTTGGCTGCCTCAGAGGCTGCCACATATTCAGCTTCCATGGTTGAGTCTGCGATGCATTTCTGCTTCACACTCCTCCATATTACAGCTCCACCTCCTAAAGTAAAAACACACCCCGAGGTTGACTTCCTCTTATCCCTATCTGTCTGGAAATCTGAATCGGTATATCCCACAGGAAACAAGTCTGAAGCCTTGTAAATTAACATATACTTCTTAGTCCTTCGCAGGTACTTAAGTATCATTTTTACTGCACTCCAATGTTCCTGACCTGGATTGGGCTGATATCTACTGACCATGCCTACGGCAAAGCAAATATCAGGTCTCGTGCATAACATGACATACATTAAGCTTCCACATGCTGAAGCATAAGGAACTGCTTTCATGTTCTCTATCTCCTTAGGTGTCTTAGGACACAGCTCCTTTGATAGAGAGACTCCATGTCTAAAAGGTAAATTACCCTTCTTAGAGTCCTGCATGTTAAAACGAGCCAATACCTCATCAATGTACGGTTCTTGAGATAAAGCCAATGTTCTTTTCTTGCGATCTCTTATAACTTTGATCCCAAGAATGTATGCGGCTTCACCTAAGTCTTTCATTTCAAATTGTTTGAACAACCATGCCTTAATAGATGACAACATCCCTACATTGTTTCCAATGAGCAAAATGTCATCTACATATAGTACTAGAAAAACCACTGCATTTCCTTCACTTTTCCTATACACACATGCTTTGCTTGGATTCTGATCATAACCATTTGTCTGGACGGCCTGATCAAAACGAATGTTCCACTCCCTGGAAGCTTGTTTAAGTCCATAAATGGACTTCTTAAGCTTACACACTAGATGCTCTTGGCCCTCTTTGATGAATCCCTCTGGTTGCTGCATATGGATGTTTTCATCAAGACTTCCATTTAGGAAAGCTGTCTTGACATCCATTTGCCAAATCTCATAATCGAGATGAGCTGCTATAGATAAAAGAATCCGGATTGACTTAAGCATGACTACCGGAGAAAAGGTTTCCTCATAATCAATTCCTTGTTTCTGAGTATACCCTTTCGCAACAAGTCTTGCTTTCCAGGCTTTCACCATTTTGTCAGATCCTCTTTTTCTTTTGTAGATCCACTTGCATCCAATGGGTTTTACACCATTGGGTGGTTCCACGAGATCCCAGACTTCATTGGAATACATATATTCCATCTCAGATTGCATAGCCTTTTGCCAAAGATCTGCATCCTTATCTTGCATTGCTTCTTCGTATGTCCTGGGATCCTCATCATGTTCACCAGAGACTAAGTCCGAAGACTCTCCCAAAAACATGAACCTCTCAGGTTGATTAACAACCCTCCCACTACGACGAAGCATTGGAGTGGTATTAGTGATAGGTTGTTCATTTACTTGTGGTTGTTCTACTTGTACCGGTGGCATATTAGAATTATCTTGTCCTCCCACTATTTCCTCTAAAACAACAGTACTCATGGGTTTGTGATTCATTATATAGTCTTCCTCTAAGAATCTAGCATTGGTGCTTACAATGACATCCCGATCCTTAGGACTATAAAACAAATACCCTTTTGTTCCCTTGGGATAACCCACAAACAGCCTCACTTCTGTACGAGAATCTAACTTAGTCACGTTCTTGTTCAGCACATGTGCTGGACAACCCCAAATCCGAATGTGTTTCAAACTAGGTTTGGTACTAGTCCACAATTCTTTTGGAGTTTTTGGAACTGACTTAGAAGGTACCAAGTTTAGAAGATAAGCCGCTGTTTCTAGAGCATGTCCCCAAAACGACTTGGGTAAATTCGAATAACTCATCATCGATCTAACACTCTCTAAAAGAGTCCGGTTCCTTCTTTCTGCTACACCATTCTGCTGAGGTGTGCCAGGTGCAGTCAACTGGGATGAAATCCCATGTTCTGATAAATATTCTCTAAATTCTCCAAGCAGGTATTCGCCCCCACGATCTGATCGTAGTGACTTGATACATTTTCCTGAATGTCGCTTCTCCGCACTTGCTTTGTACTCTTTGAATTTTTCAAAGCACTCAGACTTGCGGTGCAACAGATAAATGTATCCATATCTCGAATAATCATCAATGAATGTGACAAAATATTCATACCCACCTCTCGCTTGGATATTCATAGGTCCACATAAATCAGTATGAACCAATTCTAACACATCTTTGGCTCTATTTCCTTTTGCCTTAAAAGGTCTACTGGTCATTTTTCCTTCCAAGCAAGATTCACAGACTGGAAATGGCTCCACTGCCAACGAGCCTAAAGGCCCATCTACTACCAATCTTTGAATCCTCCTCAAGTTAATATGACCTAATCTCAAGTGCCAAAGATATGTTTGGTTCAATCCAGAAGGTTCCTTTCTTTTACTAGAGGTAGAAAATGTATTATTAATTTCACTTGGTTGCAGCATTGGTTCTATAGGATCAATAATATATAAATTGTCTTGCAATGTACCAGAACATATAACTCGTTTATTCATCATAATGGAAACATTACGATCCAAACAAACATTATAACCATCCATAGCAAGTTTAGAAACCGAAATTAAATTCCTTCTAAATGAAGGTACATAAAGACAATTATTCAAAACCAAGATCCTATCATAACCAAAAGATAAAGAAATAACTCCAACTGCAACCACTACTACTTTCGTAGCATCTCCCATGAACACATATATCTCGCCATCTCTAAGCAACCTGGTTTTCTGGAACCCCTGCATAGAATTACAAACATGATCAGTGGCTCCTGTGTCTATACACCAAGTGCTCGTAGACATAGCCGCTATATATGTTTCCGTAACAAGAGAAAGAGACATACCAGCATTGTTCTTCTTAGAAAGAGGACAATCCTTTTTCCAGTGACCCGACTGCTTGCACTTGAAGCACTTGCCCTTAGGCTTCTTCACTGAATTCTGAACTCCCAATGGTTTCACAACTTTCTGTGTCTGAACCTTTTTCTTCTTTCCTTTCGGCTTTGAAGAAGAAACTTTCTCAGCCACATTCACCTGAACATGCTGCTGAAATAATGATTCCGCTGCCTGAAGCTTTGTCAGAAGTTCTGCAAGACTATACAACTTCTTGTTCATGTTGTAATTCAAGCGAAACGGCTCAAAGCTTTTGGGCAAACTCATAAGTATGATATCGACCTGCGTTTCCGCATCAATATCAGCACCAAGGACCTCTAGTTCATTTATATGAGACATCATCAGAAGAACATGGTCCCTTACAGGTGTTTTTTCAGCCATCTGAGTGTTCATTAGAGACTTCATTGCTACTTGCCTAGCAGCCCTATTCTGATCTCCGAAAAGCTCTTTGAGATTAAAGAGCATATCTGCAGCAGTGGTCATGGCCTGATGCTGATGTTACAAAACACCCGACATTGCTGCCAGAATGTAACATCGCGACATCTCATCTGCCTTAGTCCACTTCTTAAAATACTCTTTTTCCTCATCCGGAGCATCGGCAGCAGGCTGGTCCGGTTGGGGTTCAACAGTACAAAATTTGAACTCTTCAGCAGTCAACACTATGTCCAAATTGCGTTTCCATTCAATATAGTTAGGTCCGGTAAGTTTGTTATCCTTAGGTATGGTGAAAAGTGGATTAAAGCCCATTCTATCCTGAGAATCATGCATATAACACTTAATCAGAAAATTGCATATATCTTAAAACCTATTGGTTTCCTCTAACAATTAATTAAAATTAATGCACTAATATTTAAATTCCATAAATATCTGGTACGCCATGATGGATGACATATATACCATTTAAATTTAAATATTACTTCGGTCCTACTACTAAATAATACGCCACGTTAGGGTGGACTATATATTATCTTTCATAGCTAAGTGTATACCATTATTTAGATCTTAAGTTGCCTTTAGTCAGACCCATCCGTTCGATGTATCAATGGATAAATCCCAGATGTTTTCGGTGAAGTCACAGACGGACTCACTTAAAAACACAACACCTAAGACAGAAATATCCATTATAAACATCAATCAAGGAATGTCCAACTTTTTTCTCGAATTCTATGAAACTTGGTATGTCACGATGGGGTGAGCTTACCTTTCAATATTCGTGATTAACTTAAGAAGATTGTCCTAGTAATATCCTTAACACTACCCAGACGTCATAAATCATACGCCACGATGGGTGACATATATCCAATTCATAATCGTCCTAGTGTTAAATTACATACAACCAATAATGGATGACCATGGGATCTAATATCAAATTAATTCCCTCTCCCACTTAGTATTTTACTTTGAGGATTTTTTTATAACTACATGCATCGTCCTATGTTAATTCTTCGAGGTCCACATGTTATCATAATAACAAGACAAAGAACACATAACATAGTAGAACATGGCATGACGATCAACATAATTAAAGCATAACATATAACCCTATGTCCATGTCGTTCTAGCATACTAAGGTTAGTATTGCATGGCATGATAATCACGTAAGGCATATAAAATTGCAATAATTAAAATAAATAGCAGAAATTATGTAAAACATAATAAAACACATCCACTATTATGGCCCCAGAAAATTAGCTTCGAATTCTTTCGTTGAAAATTTCCCGAAATCTTCAGGAGCCCGTTTGGAGGCCTAAACAGCGTCAGAATGGGTCGAAAAATCGGGGAATGGTACTTCCGTTACATTGCAACATGTTCGTCTCGTTCTGCCGTTTCCGAAAAGTGCTTATTCGCCCAAATCGGACATCGTATGCAAAATCTGCAGCCAAAACAGCGAAGCTCCCACGAAAACAGTATGGCGCAGCGGAAGAACTCTGTTTCTCGTATCTCCGATGTTTAAACGATTACATACAACATAATACAGAAAAACAAACCTATTCTCTTACATACATCTGATCATAATCTTAACTATCACGATAAACCCTCGTGATTTACAACAATCAAACATTCACGATAAACCACGTGATTTACAACAATCAAACATCCACGATAAACCACGTGGGATCCAATCACATAATTAAATAAAACATGACCATAATAGTGGATTACAACCTGCATCACAGAATCAATACAAGCAACCACCATATACATGCATATATAATTACGACATGGACATCATATCATAAAACGCAGAACTGCATAACCAGGCTCTTGATGCCAATTGTTGGAACGGATGATTACTGTTCTGCGTTTTACTATATGATTGATTACGAGTTCGAAAAGAAAATCACGTTGTTAACGGTTGATTCCACGCTCTTCTATTGTATTCCCAAATTCCCTTGAGCGAAGTGTGGCCTCCGTCTTCTCAAGTTAACCTCTCTTCTTGCTCCTAGGTGGCTACAATATTTTTCTTAACCAACCCTAGCAAGAAGAGAATAAGAATATATATAGGGCTACAATATGGATCATGGATAATTAGGTTGGGCCTTTTAATTACATCCTGGGCCTAGCCCAATGTAATTAAATATTAATTCAATCCACTAAAGAATTAATATTTGCACTACCTTTCCTAATACCGCAACTTAATTAATTAATTCGGTTCCAATATTATTTGCTTATTAAATTCCCCATGTTTAAAATAGCGCATGCCCATTAATTAAATAAATTACTGATAATTCATTTAATTAACATCTTATATCCTTGATCATCCACTCTACCTTTATTTAATTATGCAGGAATAAATCCACCTGCAGGGTTTCACATAATTAAATCCTTTTGAGCTTTCAAGGGGACATCATTAACCCGAATATTATCAGGACACGGATTCCTTCAATAAATAATATCCACCATATATATTATTCCATCACCCAAAATATAATGATATAATTCAAAAGAATTATTTCATATATAAATCAAAGCATGTAAATAATATACACGTGTCAATTACTATATCTGGATTAAGAACCTAAGCATTAATAATAACATAGAATCTTAGTTCACCTTCTTAATCAGTTTAAGGGAACAATTCTAAATTTGATCCTGTTCAATATACACAAAGTATACAAGTATTATTTAATAGTCAAGATAAACTATTCCCAAATAATACTTCAGTTATTCCAGTGGTTTGTCTAATTCCACTTAAACTGTGAACCCTTTATATTATATATAGACACTGATAATTTAATCTTCTGTTATCCCATTTGATACTAAATTATCCACAATATATAATAAATAGACAATGTAAAAATATGCAATCAAGATTCTCAATAAAATGGACAATGTTTATATACTACTAATGAATAGTTTAGTATAAAACCCTCGTGATTTACAACAATCAAACATCCACGATAAACCACGTGGGATCCAATCACATAATTAAATAAAACATGACCATAATAGTGGATTACAACCTGCATCACAAAATCAATACAAGCAACCACCATATACATGCATATATAATTACGACATGGACATCATATCATAAAACGCAGAACTGCATAACCAGGCTCTTGATGCCAATTGTTGGAACGGACGATTACTGTTCTGCGTTTTACTATATGATTGATTACGAGTTCGAAAAGAAAACTTTACCTTAATCGATACGATTCTGATCCACGTCTTCTACTGAATTCCTTGATTCCCTTCGAGCGAAGTGTGGCCTTCGATCTCCCGAAGTTTCCTCTCCTTAAAGCCTCGAAATCCCAAAACCCTAGCTCCTTGCGGCTGCCCTAGGTTTTAATCTCGAATTATGAAAAACTGAAAAACAAACGTTTTTTAGCTTTTAGGAGAACAAGAATATATATAGGCTCCAGTAGGGATCATGGACAATTAGGTCGGGCCTCCCAATGACATTCTGGGTCAAGCCCAATGTCATTAAATATTAATTCTATCCACTAACGAATTAATATCTGCACTACCTTTCCTAATACCGTAATTATTTTATTATTAAATTCGGCTCCTTATTATTTGCTTATTAAATTCCCCATGTTTAAGATATCGTATGTCCATTAATTAAATTAATTTCCGATAATTAATTTAATTAATATCTTTTTATCCTTGATCATCCACTCAACCTTATAAGTATGCAAGAACAAATCTGCCTGCAGGACTAAAGCATAATTATCTTTATGAGCTTTCAAGAGGACATCATCAACCCGAATATTATCAGGACATGGTTTCCTTATGTAATTAATATCCCACTCTGCATGCAATGTCATTGCTCAATACATAATATTGTAATTAACAATTAATTACATCACATATGAATCAAAGCATGTGCATTGCATACAAGTGTCAATCACTACACTTGGATTGAGAACCTAAGCATTAATAATATCATAGAATCTTAGTTCTTCTTTATTGTCAGAATAGAAGAACAATTCTAATATTTCGATCCTGTTCAATATACACAAAGTATACAAGTATTATTTAATAGTCAAGATAAACTATTCCCAAATAATACTTCAGTTATTCCAGTGGTTTGTCTAATTCCACTTAAATTGTGAACCCTTTATATTATATATAGACACTGATAATTTAATCTTCTGTTATCCTATTTGATACTAAATTATCCACAATATATAATAAACAGACAATGTAAAAATATGCAATCAAGATTCTCAATAAAATGGACAATGTTTATATACTACTAATGAATAGTTTAGTATAAAACCCAACACTACGTAGAAAAAGACCAGGGGGATACAGCTTGCGACTGATCATCGTAGGGGTATCCTCGGCGCCTAGCATCTCCATCTATTGTTCATCATCCATAAAAGAGCATGTGTTATGCAAGTTTTCAGAGAAAGAAAGTTTACTCAAGAGTATTCAAGTTTATTCCAGTATATGAGTTTATCAGAAAGCATATGAAATTACAAAAAGATATATGGAATCAGATGAGTTTAGAAAATGGATTGGAAATATTTTACATTGTATTTATTTCCAAATTATGATATGAGGTAAATGTTTGATATGAAAGATGATATTGAATTTTCCTTATAACTTCATCTTTCAAGTATATGTTGATAGTCTGCTTATATTTTATATAGCATATATTTTACGGAAAGGATATACTGAGTTATCTTGTTATTTCATCTTTTATACTATACTAGAACTTTGTTCATAGTGTGAATATCGACAGTTGCAGAGTATTATGAAATGATATTTGAAATACCACAATGGTACTATTTTTGGAATACATTCCGATAAGGAAATAATTTCAGTATCGAGATATTTTGACAAATTATTGTCTTATACCCGCTTTATTTCTGGGTTGAATTAAGGGCAGAATTATGCCATACTTTCATTACCTTGCTGAGCTATCGCTCACTCTTGCTATTATTTTATATATATTATATAGCAGCGAAGCAGGATGCCAATGGGACGGCACATACCTCGCAAGGCGTTTCCATAAACAGTTTCTAGCAGTGATCCCGGGAGTAGTACGAACCAATCGAATCAGGCTACGGCTTTTGGCATTCAACTTATGTATAGACATGAATGGTATTAGAGGATTGTGAGCATCAGAAGGCTAAGTTGGTAATGTAACAATACTTAGAAATTATATCAGTAACAGATTCAAAAGACATTTGGGTATTGTAATAAAAATTATTTATTCCGCAGTTGTTATATGGTGTCGTTTCTGAGACTCTAACCTGTGTGTGTGTGTGTGAGACATATATTGTGGGGTCATGAGCAGGTGAATTATGAATGGTGTGAGTAATACAGGTAAGGCAAGGAATACATGGATTGTGACAACCCTAAATCCCCGACCCCGGATTTGGGGCTGTTACAGAGATGGTATCAGAGCATTAGGTTACAGTCCTTAGAAACGATAGGAGATCGAGTCTTACAATACCCTTAATAATGATAAGAACATCTAGAGCTCAAATTGAGTTCGTCGTCGGGTTAGAGGACATAACCCTGACTGTTTGAGATGAAGCCCGAGAGGGGACTTCTTTTGGGAAACCGTACTTAGGACTTCATGGTTAGTCACCTCGATTCGTATGAGTTATAGATGGATGGGACTCCGAGATACCAGATCCCGAGGCCTTCGAGTAGGAAATTGATGATGCGTTCCTTGAAATGGACGGAGACCCGATAAAGGAAGATCCATAGGAGGATCTAGAGGAAGACCCCATAGTGGGTCAAGGGAAGAATCTTGTAGAAAATGTGCCAATTGATAAAGATGTGGTGTGTTACTTGAGGTCTAATAATAAGACCGGACGAACCTTCGGAGGTCAATTAAGTGCCGATACGAGAGTTTAGGATCGTTATGATTCATCAAGAGATATGACAAAGAAAATGGAGTAGAGTCTCCAAGGCAGAAAAGGTAGAGGCAGTATAGCCAGTATCAGTGGGTTGATTCGACATGAACGAAACTTGTTACTCGTAGTCGGTTATAGTTTCCCATAAGGAGGTGACATACGTAAGAAACAAGATGTCCAGATTTTCACGAACGATTAAGGGTACTTAGTTGCCTAGTATAGCGAGAGGAATTGCTTTGGCTATGAGGTTTCAATCCCCCACGACCAGCGATTCCACTGGAACTAGTGTCTATTACATCATTGAGGGATGTTATTATCTCAAGGAAAATTTTGGTTATATGTACCATGCAAATGTCATTGTAAGACAAGCACGCTAAGACGGAATCGAGAACGAGATTTACCACCCTCAGGAAACCAGGAAGGAATTATGAGGATAGAACAGAAAGGTCGGAAATCAGATCCGAGCATTACTAGTAGGTAAATAGATTGATCAAATTTCCCGGATTTTGGAGAGAAATTCAGCAAATTTTGGCAAACCTTGTCTTTCTGATTACCAGAGGATGTCACCAAAGAGAGTGGAAATTAGAGTGAACCCTGTGGATTGGGTAAGATAGCCGTTATATGGGTTGGTGGACAGACCCTGATTGCTATAATTGATTGTAGAGATAAAATGATGAAGTTGAGATTGGACGGTAAAGGCGAAATATATGTAAGGACCAAGACGGACTGAGAAGTTCCGGGATTGACTTAAACGAAAAGGCTATTGTGCCAAAGTGTTAAGCTTATGTAGCGCACGGGATTGATATGGGAGAAGGAATATTGGGTATAAGGATGATTGAAATAGAGACCGGATTTAAGCCTGTAAATTCTAACGATCTTCCGGAGTACCGCCTAGTCGACATGAGGAATTGTCATTGCTATGGGCGACAACGGTATCGAAGTCTTCTTATAGAACAGAACGCTTACTTGAGAGGTTTGCACCTAGTTGAATAGAATTCCCTGCGATTGCAAAGGTTGATGGTTGAATTCTTAGCGACTATTATAAGTCGGCAATGACGTAAGTATCGAGCACCCTAGGGTGTGCCTGGAGAAGAAAAGCTTTAGAATCGAACGATTATCCATTAGAGGAGCCGACATAAAAAGGCATCCGTAGAGACCTTGGTAGTACCCTCCCCATTTGCAAATTATGTGGGGTACCTCCCCAATCTATGATCTATCTGGACCTCTCTCCAGGAAAGAATTCTGATAAAGGGTATATTCCCTATTCGAAGTTTTTTTATAACACTTGTGCTAAACCATATTCAGTTTCACTTGTGCCAGAGGCTGTCACAATGCCTACTTTCAGGTTTCCGAAGCCCTGTCAAATAATGTTATTTAAGCTTTTACTTTTCTTCAAATAATGAATGACCCTATGGTGATACCTCACCACTTGTTGTTAAGTACCAGTATCTTTTGGTTATTCTTTTCTTTGTATTTTCTTTGGAAACCGCACCTTTGGAATCTGTTCAATTTTAATCCAAGGTGTTCCCTTGAGAAATATTGTCGAAAGACAATAATCATTGAATTGATCTCGAATTGCTTTCATACTTTTCAACTTCCACTGAGACGAATAAACCTATACTTATAGGGGCTACAAGGACTATCTGTCTGTGTGATAGAAGTCGGATGGGACGCCATCACTTGTAAGTTGTGAAATACAAGAAGGTTAATTACCTTTAGTAATGTCTCAATTGAGGCACACAACGTTGAGTTCTTATGATCATATTGATCTCTCGGTAAAATTCTCTTACCTCCAATAAGGTTACCTTAAAACTCATAATCTTATGACACCAGTGTGTGACATTTTCTTTGATATGGGAGCTATCTTTCAAGGCCCCATAATTTTTGTTATCCTTATTGAATTTCAAGGGGAGGCCAACCAGGTCAAATAAGTCAAAATTCGCTGATAGGAATTAGATTCCAACGAAATCGCCTATGACAGGAGCGAATCCCTAAGACGAATAGAATGTTAGTGGACATATCAATGAAATTGGTTTATTCTCCCAAGGATATTATGATAATGGAAAGCTTGTCAATCGATATATGTGAAAGAAATAGCGATGTGCCGTGAACTCCAGTGACAACGGTGTTAGATAGATGCCCTATAGTGAGATTGAGATTTTGGAGGAGTTGTTTACGAATGGACACTACCTCTGGGTTAGCAAGATAAGTACTGACGATGGAGTCAGAGGGAGCTGGTATTGTGACTTGGGAGAGGTGCAGCATGTGTGGTTCTAGAGGAATAATTTTCGGAAACATATGGAGACCCGGATGAAAATAAAAGTTAAAGAGTTAAAACAAGAAACCATGACTGTGACCGAGTCTGAGGCCAAGTTTTCCGAATTATTGAGGTTTGTTCCGGAGTTTGTGAACACAGAGTAAAAGAAAGCCAGTAGGTTCCAACCAGGGCTACCTCCAACAAGAAGCCCACTGTCAGGACCTTTAAATAGCAGGTGCCCTTCTATACTATTTAGACAGAGCTAATGTATCGTTGTATATCAAGAAGTTGCATGACAATTAAACCTTAAGGCCGAGCCGCTAAAGAGAATAATTACAAGTAGAAATAGTCAATCGAGGGATTTTCCCAGAGGACTGGTACAGCTAGGTTGTGAACTAGAAATATGAGGTCGACACTTTTGATAGACCTGATTCTTTTCAAGTTGGGAGAAGTTGATATTATAATAAGAGTGGGTTGGTTGACACCCAATGGAGCCCAGACTGATTGTAAGGGAGAGAGAGTAATAAATAAATAATGGAGACAAATTCAGAGATTCTTGAATATAGTTCAGACTAAGAAACTATTACGCCAGAGATATGAGGCTTAATTAGCTCTTATGGTTGACGTCAAGAAAAGAGATGCCAAGTATAAAGGGAACTACAATAGTTTTGGGAGATTGTAAAAGGTTTTAATGAGCTACCAGATATAGATTTGGATGACATGAGAATGAATACCGAGTATTCAGGGTATAGTGGGAATGAAAGAGTTAGTGACTCAGTTACAAGAGTTGTTGTATAAGGGTATGATAAGACCCAGTGTACCACCGTGGAGAGCCTGGTGTTGTTGTAAGAGAGAAATATGTTAGCACAAGATTATATATCGAACCTCGAGAGTTGTATGAGTTCGACATGGAGGATAGGTACCCTTGTAAATGATTGTTTGATCAGCGGAAGAACGCTGTGTATTTCCAATTTATTTAAGAACTGGGTATCACCAGTTGGAAGTTAAATCCGAGGATATACCCAAGACCGTGATTCGTACTTGGAATAGACACTTCGAGTTTTCAGCGAGGTTATTTTGGGTTGATTAATGCACCCACAAATTTTATGGAATATAATGAATTGGCTTTGAGTTACCTGTGATAGTAGATAACATGAGATGGAGAAATGGCTAGAATTGACCTAGAATTATGACTGTGAGATACACTACTATCCGGGGAAGGCCAATGTGGTGGCCGATACCCTTAATTAAAATGAGACAGAGATGGATTCCGAGTGATCGGGAATTAAAGGATGAGATTTTACACAAAACCCAAGTTAGTCCAACAAACTAGAGAGACAAAAGATTTCACCAACAAGCGGCTAGTGACAACCAAGACAGACAGAGAAAGTATGCGGACTAAGCCCGCGAGTATAGAGATAGTACTGCTATTGATAAGCTAAATGGCATGTTGATGGATGACAAGCAAGTTTATGTTGGTGTATTTTCTGTACAAACAAGATGGGGAATATGAGGTTAGAGATTCGTGATGCTAAAAGATATCCATGGAAAGAATTAATGAGATTTGGAAAGAAAGGGAAGTGAGCCCGAGATTCATTGGGTCATCTGAGATTTTAAAACGCGTCAGGAAGGTGGCCTACGAGCCAGCCTTACCCCCCCAAACTTGTAGAATGGTCATAACGGGGTTCATGTGTCAATGCTACGTCAGTATACTATAGATGCCCGGTATATGTAGAGTACGAGCAGGTAGATATACAACCTGGTCTGAATTAAAAAGAACAACCTGTGGAAATCACGGATAGAAAAGAGCAAGTGCTAAGTGACGAGGTTGCCAAGCTAGTGAGAGGTTTGTAGAAAATCAAGAGGTGGAAGAATCCACCTGGGAGTTAGAGAGTGCAATGGAAGAGAAGTACCCCATTTACTCCTAAGTTGATTCCGGGACGGAATCCTTTTAAGGAGGGGAGACTATAATAACCCGAATTTTTGGAAAAATTTAAAACTTTTCTTATTATGATTAAGTGCAGCAGTGAATAGTGATATTGGTGGATGAATAGTGATTTTGAGGGTTAAGAAAATTTTTCAAGCCACCTAGGTACGAGACGTAGGGTGGATATTCCAAAGTCATATTAGTGATCTACGGAGTAAATAAGTGAATGCAAAGACGATCGAAATTCAGAAATTCCAAATTTTATTTTGGTGTAGTATTTGACCGGGCAGTGAATTATATATTATTATATTCAAGAAATGAGATATTAAAATTGAGGATTTGAGGATTTAATATTTTGGGAATTTTATTATTTTATTAAAGTCGATTTAAGGATTCGATTGTTGAAGTGAATAGTGAATAGTTACTATTCACTGCGAGAACCGCGTAGAGTTTTACTCGCTTTTTTTGGAAAATATTTCGAATCGTTTCAAGAGGAACAATGCAACATTTACAGGATTAAATATAGACATGGAAGTAACATGTAACAAGATTAATTTGAGGGATGCAACATTTGGATCATCCATGTGAAAGGAAAACGAACCAGTAAAGCTACTTTAACCAAACGCATGCATGCGCGACACGTGTCCTGGTGACTCACCAAAATGTGATGACTCACCCCTCTTTTATACAAATATCAGCATACTTATCTATTTATCCAAAACAAAAGAAAAAGAAAAGAAGAAAAGAAAGAGGAAGAACTCTCCCCCCATTTTCGGCTCAGCTTGCATGAGGGGGAGAGAAAAATTCATACCTCCATTTCTATCCATCCTTAAATCACCAAATTTTAACCATAGCTTCTCCACTCCATGGGTAACATTCGTTCAAAATTTCATGGCCAACAAAGGAGTGTAGCCTAGTCAAATCGCTTCCCCAAGTTGGAGAACCCCAAACTGTCCAGTTTCTGTCCAGCGGGAAGATGGGACTCAAAACCCTAGCTAGGAAGCTTTAAATTTGGCGATCTATAGCTCAAATGAAAGCTTATGAAGAGTACAAGGTCTGGTAAAAATCTTAGCACCAAACTCTTGTTTTTCGATTTTATATGGATTTTACAAAGTGATGATGAATAGTAACTCCGAAAGTTGTTAACTTGTTTTCTTGATTGAATCTTAAGGTTTAAGCTTTGTAAGGAGTATATAAGGCTAGTTGAGTGGTTGTGGCCACTGGTTAGTGTTGGTAGAGCATCAAGGAAGGTATACCACTCATCCACCCTTTGATTTATGTTGAGATTTAAGTGAAGTTTCTAGTAATGTTTAAGAATAAGCATGATTATGGAGTTTGGAGTATGTATGGTTAATTCTTGATGGATACTTGTTGTTGGTTGATGTTGGTGATATGTGCTTGAAGTATATAAACTGATTATGTTGTAAAAATGGTTGTGTTGTTGAATTGATTTGGTTTTAAGAGGTTTTGACATAACAAAAACCGGGAAACGTTACGATTATAGTCGTCGTAATGCCCATTTGATTTAAGGCTGTTTTGAGCAAGAATTATGAACTGGTCTTGGAGTATTTATGCACAAAACTGACGATGAACTTGTAGGTCTTGTTTTAAGGTTTGTTTTGGTATGAAGATCATGTCTATACGAATTACGGTTTATGAGATATGACCATTTTAGTGAAAGTGGTTCAAGGAACGAGATTGCAGAAATGTACCAACTTTGAGGCTATATTTGGACCACTTAGAAGCCATATGAAAATGTGAAACTTTGAGGAATAATACTAGAGACAGTTAGGAAGGCTCAGGAAAAAGATTTGGATTAAAAAGATTATGTTTCGATTTTATAAAAATGTTGTAGCCGAGGTCGCGCAAGTGAAAACCACTAAGAACATGACTTAGAAACTAATGTTGTAAATGGTTTAGTATAACTTGTATTCGAGGATCGATTTCGGACTAAACCTACGACTTAAGCAATCGCCGATTAAACATGGACTTAGTATGAGCCTATAACGAGCTAGTAATTCCTTGGTTGTGTTTCGCTTACGTGTTTAAGCATTGAATTATAAGTGGTTTATCGAGGGGATTAACCGTGTGTTTTCGTTTGACTTTGTCTAGATTGTCCGGCATCGTCGCGAACCCCTATCACTTCTCGAGCATCAAGCAAGTTTACTAACCCTTACTCTATTGTTAGAGTGGGCATATTTTCAAATGTTTAATACTTGTTGATTCAAAAATATATCTATATATATATATTCTTTGTTCCAAGTATCGTACAAGTTTTCTCATTCTATGCTTTATTTTAAGTTATAATATTCTGATGATGCATATGGTATATTATGCATGCTTTCAAACCTCACGTCATATATGGATGTGATGGTATAAAAGATATTGAGATTATAGTATATGCATGTGATAGAGGCAAGTTTTCAAACCTATGCCTCTATAAACTGTTGTGGTGATAAACAAAAGATTTTGAGATATATGCTATCTGTTCATAATTTCAAATGATACTTATGATGCTAAGTAGAAGTTATTTGTATCAGTTGTATCTAGAGTTATATTATATATACTCTGTATTTATACTACGTACCGAGAATGGTATCAGTTGCTATCTAGGGTTATTTTATTATATTATTATAATTAATCTGGTTAAATGATTTATAAACTGAGGATTATTTGGGGTTTAACTGCTAAGAATGTACCTAAGTATAAGGTGATTAATTTATTATCAATTCTTTTGTTAAGAAAGTATTTGGAAATTACTTCTAAATAAACATTCTTTATTAAATATAGTTTTCATTAATTATTTAAAGCCCTACTTCTTAAGGAAGTATTTTGTGAAAACTATCCTTTAACCCTAGATAGCTAATAAAAGTTTTATTCAGTCAATTATAAATATAATTAGAGAAGGTTCCCAAATCTATTTCTCTTTTAAGTCTATATTCAGAAAGACTTAAATGTTCGCTCAAACTACAAAGATGCATGGAACCTTTCTCAAGATTTTATGTTGTTTCAAGTGGACTGCCCGGTCCTAAATCTTTTTGAAACTATTAATTTAACAGCTTCGTATGCTACCATCAAAATGATTTTGATTACTTCCTCAAGACTCGAGGAGTAAGATCAGTGGAATCAGTTGTATCCATTAACAAGCGTCAGCTTGGGAAATATGGGTGAATTTTCCTTTCCAACCAGATATGACTACTTTGTGGAGTTGTATACTTGGGGAAAAAGGGAAAGGAACTTTATGTTTCAGTGTTATGGATTTACTCGAACTTGGAGAATATGTAAGGGACTGAGTAGCGCTGGTCCCCTAAGGGAATTACAATAAGGCCGACGGACTATTGCAACGGGTCTGTTCTTCCCTTAGTTTATCAGTAAGTGCCCGACCGTAGGATAAGAGGAGAGTAACAGACTGACGGACTATTGCAACGGGTCTGTTCTTCCTCATAGGAGAGTAACAGGCCGACGGACTGGTGAAACGGGTATGTTCTTCCTACCTACAACCGAAGGCGGGGAGGTAAGTCGGTGTGAGACTGATTATCTTCCCTTCTACGTAGAAAAAGACCAGGGGGATACAGCTTGCGACTGATCATCGTAGGGGTATCCTCGGCGCCTAGCATCTCCATCTATTGTTCATCATCCATGAAAGAGCATGTGTTATGCAAGTTTTCAGAGAAAGAAATTTTACTCAAGAGTATTCAAGTTTATTCCAGTATATGAGTTTATCAGAAAGCATATGAAATTACAAAAAGATATATGGAATCAGATGAGTTTGGAAAATGGATTGGAAATATTTTACATTGTATTTATTTCCAAATTATGATATGAGGTAAATGTTTGATATGAAAGATGATATTGAATTTTCCTTATAACTTCATCTTTCAAGTATATGTTGATAGTCTGCTTATATTTTATATAGCAGATATTTTACGGAAAGGATATACTGAGTTATCTTGTTATTTCATCTTTTATACTATACTAGAACTTTGTTCATAGTATGAATATCGACAGTTGCAGAGTATTATGAAATGATATTTGAAATACCACAATGGTACTATTTTTGGAATACATTCCGATAAGGAAATAATTTCAGTATCGAGATATTTTGACAAATTATTGTCTTATACCCGCTTTATTTCTGGGTTGAATTAAGGGCAGAATTATGCCATACTTTCATTACCTTGCTGAGCTATCGCTCACTCTTGCTATTATTTTATATATATTATATAGCAGCGAAGCAGGATGCCAATGGGACGGCACATACCTCGCAAGGCGTTTCCATAAACAGTTTCTAGCAGTGATCCCGGGAGTAGTACGAACCAATCGAATCAGGCTACGGCTTTTGGCATTCAACTTATGTATAGACATGAATGGTATTAGAGGATTGTGAGCATCAGAAGGCTAAGTTGGTAATGTAACAATACTTAGAAATTGTATCAGTAACAGATTCAAAAGACATTTGGGTATTGTAATAAAAATTATTTATTCCGCAGTTGTTATATGGTGTCATTTCTGAGACTCTAACCTGTGTGTGTGTGTGTGTGACATATATTGTGGGGTCATGAGCAGGTGAATTATGAATGGTGTGAGTAATACAGGTAAGGCAAGGAATACATGGATTGTGACAACCCTAAATCCCCGACCCCGGATTTGGGGCTGTTACACAATCACTGAGTGTTAGATTTAAGGATCCAGACTTGCTTGGATCCTTTGGCTTTCTTAACATTGTTAGCTTTTGCAGCGGAATCACTATCAACAGAGTTTAAACTAACATTGTCAGACTTTACACTTGCAGAGTTTGCTCTAACCCATTTCAAGTTGGGTTTTAGCTCATAATAGTTGTGATAAATAGCATGATAACTCTTGCAAGTATAAATGGAATGCCAAATGCTCCCACAGTGTGTGCATAAAGTCTGAGGTCTAACCCTAACATAATCATTTTTTACTCCACACTTGGAGGGTAAAGAATTAATATTTTTGTTCTTCTTGCAAAACCTGGCAAGATGGTTAGTACTACCACAACTATGACATGTTTTTCTAGGAGTAGCAGAATTAGGCAGATACTCATTTCTTTTATTAATGCCTACTTTTCCATTCCTATTTTTCTTAAACATTTTCTGTTTGTTGACAGACTTTACTTCTTTGAGCTTATGTTTGAATTGTTTTTCTGTCATAGAACCAACATTAACCTGTTTATCACAGATTTTTACTGGTTCTTTAACAGCTTCTAACTCAATCTTATTCTCTGTTATTGAACCAACATTAACCTGTTTTTCACAAGTTTCAACTAGTTCCATAACAGCTTCTCTCACAACTACAGACTTTAGCTAACTGTATTCAGAAACAAATTTCACAGGTTTAAGTTGTGGTTTCACTTTCACTTTATCTTTAAACCTAAGTTCATCTTACTCACAGTAACCTAATCCTACAGTATCTGTCTGAAAAACTTGATGAGTGTCTTTTCCAGAATTAGTCCAGGTTTTAATCACTTTCCTCTCTTTCTCTAATTCAGATTCAATTTGCCTATATCTTTTAAGCAATTCCTGTTCAACATAAACAGCATCATCTCTTTCCTTTTGAACTTGTTGCATGTTAACAAGTCTCTCTTCAAGAAATTTATTCCTCTCTTTAAGACCTAGATTCTCAGATTTGATTCTCTCATTTTCTAAAGTCTGATCCCTATAACTAACATGTATGCTTTTTAGATAAACTCTCAATTCAGATATATTATCAATATCATAAGCATAAGTTGTTAAGGGTACCTTATTCTCAGATGTTTCAGATTCATCTTCAACAGTTGCCATGAGAGCATAGTTTACATCCTCATCTGAATCTGAAGTGTCTGCCCAGTCTTTTCCTTTAGTGATGAGTGCTTTTCCAGATTTTCCTTTTTTTGCATTCTGGAGCATAATGACCCATCTCTTTACACTTGTAGCACTGGATCTCAGACTTGTCTTTCTTTCCAGACTTGGTATCTCTTCTTTCAGACTTTCTGAAACTCCTTCTTTCAGAGTTTGAATCTTTTTTAGAGAATCTCTTTCCTCTCTTGAAGTTCTTGAAACCCATCTTCTTAAAAGTCTTCACCATCAAAGCAGCCATCTTCATCATTTGTTCTTCATCATCCTCAGATTCAGAAGAAGCATCAGTGTTTGAATCATCATCAGAGTTTGATGACTCACTATCAGATTTTATGACCAGAGCCTTTCCCTTTGCTTTCTTCTTTGATGTTTCTTTCTTCATGAGTTTTTCTTCAACTTTGAGAGCAACAGATTTTGTCTTCTTTCCAGATCTTTTGTTTCTTTGTTCTATCTCCAGTTCATGAGTTTTGAGCAACCCATAGATTTCATCAAGATCTGTTTCTGCAAGATCGTAATTGTCTCTTATTGTTGTCGCCTTCAAATCCCATCTTTCAGGTAGGGATAGAAGAAACTTGAGATTTGATTCTTCAAGTTCATATTCTTTATCAACCAGAGACAGATCATTCAACAGTTTACAAAATCTGTCATATGTCTCAGTCAAAGATTCACCAGGTCTTGAATCAAAGTGTTCATACTCCTGTGTGAGAATAGTCTTCCTGTTCTTCTTTATTGCACTTGTTCCTTGACACCTGACTTCTAAAGCATCCCAGATTTCTTTGGCAGTTTTGCAGCCAATAACTCTGTTAGACATGACATTATCTAAGGCACTATGGAGTAAGTGTCTAACCTTTGCATCCTTTGCAATTGATGAAATGTCTTCAGGAGTCAAATCTTTCTTCTCTTTTGGAACAGTCTTTTGTTCTTGACCAGTAATAACAGGAGACAATTTAGTTGGCATATGAGGACCATCATTGATTCTATCAAGGTATTCTGGATCTGTGGCTTCCAGAAACATGGTCATCTTCACCTTCCATATTGGTGTTGGGTTTTATACTAAACTATTCATTAGTAGTATATAAACATTGTCCATTTTATTGAGAATCTTGATTGCATATTTTTACATTGTCTATTTATTATATATTGTGGATAATTTAGTATCAAATGGGATAACAGAAGATTAAATTATCAGTGTCTATATATAATATAAAGGGTTCACAGTTTAAGTGGAATTAGGCCAACCACTGGAATAACTGAAGTATTATTTGGGAATAGTTTATCTTGACTATTAAATAATACTTGTATACTTTGTGTATATTGAACAGGATCAAATTTAGAATTGTTCCCTTAAACTGATTAAGAAGGTGAACTAAGATTCTATGTTATTATTAATGCTTAGGTTCTTAATCCGGATATAGTAATTGACACGTGTATATTATTTACATGCTTTGATTTATATATGAAATAATTCTTTTGAATTATATCATTATATTTTGGGTGATGGAATAATATATATGGTGAATATTATTTATTGAAGGAATCCGTGTCCTGATAATATTCGGGTTAATGATGTCCCCTTGAAAGCTCAAAAGGATTTAATTATGTGAAACCCTGCAGGTGGATTTATTCCGGCATAATTAAATAAAGGTAGAGTGGATGATCAAGGATATAAGATGTTAATTAAATGAATTATCAGTAATTTATTTAATTAATGGGCATGCGCTATTTTAAACATGGGGAATTTAATAAGCAAATAATATTGGAACCGAATTAATTAATTAAGTTGCGGTATTAGGAAAGGTAGTGCAAATATTAATTCTTTAGTGGATTGAATTAATATTTAATTACATTGGGCTAGGCCCAGGATGTAATTAAAAGGCCCAACCTAATTATCCATGATCCCTATTGTAGCCCTATATATATATTCTTATTCTCTTCTTGCTAGAGGGGGTTAAGAAAAATATTGTAGCCACCTAGGAGCAAGAAGAGAGGTTAACTTGAGAAGACGGAGGCCACACTTCGCTCAAGGGAATTTGGGAATACAATAGAAGAGCGTGGAATCAACCGTTAACAAGGTGATTTTCTTTTCGAACTCCTTAATTGTGTATCATAAATTGTAGTAGAACCCCAAGTCCGTGGTTCCCAACAATTGGTATCAAGAGCCTGGTTATGGGTTCTATGTTTTATGATATGATGTCCATGTCGTAATTAAAATTGGTTATGTATGTATAGTGGTATGCTTGGATAATAATCTTTTGCAGGTTGTTTAGTATCCACTATTATGGCCTCGTTTTATTTTAATTATGTGTTTGGATCCCACGTGGTTTAATCGTGGTTATTTTTTGTTTTGGTTTCCACGTGGTTTATCGTGGTTGTAAATCACGAGGGTTGATCGTGCTAGTTTTGTTTTCTATTATGATTTTGTAATCTTGTAATCATGATTTGTATTCATGTTAGATTATGATCTGATGTAATAGCATAGGTATGTTATGTTGTATGTAACTATTTGATCGACGGAGTTGCAAGAAAACAAAGTTCTTCCGCTGATGCTACAAGATTTCGCCTATGCAACTTCGAACTGTTGTAACTTTTTCATACGGTGTCGGATTTCGATGAGTAATACCTTTTCGGAAAGGGATTTCGATGTTCTACACGATTGAAAAATGACTATGTCAAAGTTTCATGTGCGTCTGAGCTCGTTTAGACCCTCAAACAGCGAGATGAAGTTTTCGCAGGATTTTCGGATGAAATTTTTTTTGGCCATAATAGTGGATTTATTTTTTATTTTAATTTTTCTGCTATTTAATTTTAATTATTGCATTAAATAATTATTATGTGTGTTGTTAATTATGTGTGTAATTTTAATTGCATGGTTAACATAAATAGGACGACATGGACATAAATTTTCATTTATTGCTTTAATTAAATGTTTTATGTTATTAAATTATGTGTGTATTTGGAATGCATGTTAGACATAATTATAATGACATAGGCCCCATTTAATTATGTAGAGAGGCATGCTATGCTATGTTATGTGTTCTTTGTATTGTTATTTTGATAACATGTGGACCTCGAAGAAATAACATAGGGCGATGCATCTAGATAAAATTACTCATGTTAAAATACTAAGTGGGAGAGGGAATTAATTTGATATTAGATCCCATGGTCATCCATTATTGGTTGTATGTAATTTAACACTAGGACGATTATGAATTGGATATATGTCACCCATCGTGGCATATGATTTATGACGTCTGGGTAGTGTTAAGGGTATTACTAGGACAATCTTCTTAAGTTAATCACGAATATTGAAAGGTAAGCTCGCCCCATCGTGACATACCAAGTTTCATAGAATTCGAGAAAAAAGTTAGACATTCCTTGATTGATGTTGATAATGGATATTTCTGTCTTAGGTGTTGTGTTTTTAAGCGAGTCCGTCTGTGACTTCACCGAAAACATCTGGGATTTATCCATTGATACATCGAACGGATGGGTCTGACTAAAGGTAACTTAAGATCTAAATAATGGTATACACTTAGCTATGAAAGATAATATATAGTCCACCCTAACGTGGCGTATTATTTAGTAGTAGGACCGAAGTAATATTTAAATTTAAATGGTATATATGTCATCCATCATGGCGTACCAGATATTTATGGAATTTAAATATTAGTGCATTAATTTTAATTAATTGTTAAAGGAAACCAATAGGTTTTAAGATATATGCAATTTTCTGATTAAGTGTTATATGCATGATTCTCAGGATAGAATGGGCTTTAATCCACTTTTCACCATACTTAAGGATAACAAACTTACCGGACCTAACTATATTGAATGGAAACGCAATTTGGACATAGTGTTGACTGTTGAGAGTTCAAATATTGTACTGTTGAACCCCAACCGGACCAGCCTGCTGCCGATGCTCCGGATGAGGAAAAAGAGTATTTTAAGAAGTGGACTAAGGCAGATGAGATGTCGCGATGTTACATTCTGGCAGCAATGTCGGGTGTTTTGCAACATCAGCATCAAGCCATGACCACTGCTTCAGATATGCTCTTTAATCTCAAGGAGCTTTTCGGAGATCATAATAGGGCTGCTAGGCAAGTAGCAATGAAGTCTCTAATGAACACTCAGATGGCTGAAAAAACACCTGTAAGGGACCATGTTCTTCTGATGATGTCTCATATAAATGAACTAGAGGTCCTTGGTGCTGATATTGATGCGGAAACGCAGGTCGATATCATACTTATGAGTTTGCCAAAAAGCTTTGAGCCGTTTCGCTTGAATTACAACATGAACAAGAAGTTGTATAGTCTTGCAGAACTTCTGACAGAGCTTCAGGCAGCGGAATCATTATTTCAGCAGCATGTTCAGGTAAATGTGGCTGAGAAAGTTTCTTCTTCAAAGCCGAAAGGAAAGAAGAAGAAGAAGGTTCAGACACAGAAAGTTGTGAAACCATTGGGAGTTCAGAATTCAGTGAAGAAGCCTAAGGGCAAGTGCTTCAAGTGCAAGCAGTCGGGTCACTGGAAAAAGGATTGTCCTCTTTCTAAGAAGAACAATGCTGGTATGTCTCTTTCTCTTGTTACGGAAACATATATAGCGGCTATGTCTACGAACACTTGGTGTGTAGACACAGGAGCCACTGATCATGTTTGTAATTCCATGCAGGGGTTCCAGAAAACCAGGCTGCTTAGAGATGGCGAGATATATGTGTTCATGGGAGATGCTACGAAAGTAGCAGTGGTTGCAGTTGGAGTTATTTCTTTATCTTTTGGTTATGATAGGATCTTGGTTTTGAATAATTGTCTTTATGTACCTTCATTTAGAAGGAATTTAATTTCGGTTTCTAAACTTGCTATGGATGGTTATAATGTTTGTTTGGATCGTAATGTTTCCATTATGATGAATAAACGAGTTATATGTTCTGGTACATTGCAAGACAATTTATATATTATTGATCCTATAGAACCAATGCTGCAACCAAGTGAAATTAATAATACATTTTCTACCTCTAGTAAAAGAAAGGAACTTTCTGGATTGAACCAAACATATCTTTGGCACTTGAGATTAGGTCATATTAACTTGAGGAGGATTCAAAGATTGGTAGTAGATGGGCCTTTAGGCTCGTTGGCAGTGGAGCCATTTCCAGTCTGTGAATCTTGCTTGGAAGGAAAAATGACCAGTAGACCTTTTAAGGCAAAAGGAAATAGAGCCAAAGATGTGTTAGAATTGGTTCATACTGATTTATGTGGACCTATGAATATCCAAGCGAGAGGTGGGTATGAATATTTTGTCACTTTCATTGATGATTATTCGAGATATGGATACATTTATCTGTTGCACCGCAAGTCTGAGTGCTTTGAAAAATTCAAAGAGTACAAAGCAAGTGCGGAGAAGCGACATTCAGGAAAATGTATCAAGTCAATACGATCAGATCGTGGGGGCGAATACCTGCTTGGAGAATTTAGAGAATATTTATCAGAACATGGGATTTCATCCCAGTTGACTGCACCTGGCACACCTCAGCAGAATGGTGTAGCAGAAAGAAGGAACCGGACTCTTTTAGAGAGTGTTAGATCGATGATGAGTTATTCGAATTTACCCAAGTCGTTTTGGGGACATGCTCTAGAAACAGCGGCTTATCTTCTAAACTTGGTACCTTCTAAGTCAGTTCCAAAAACTCCAAAAGAATTGTGGACTAGTACCAAACCTAGTTTGAAACACATTCGGATTTGGGGTTGTCCAGCACATGTGCTGAACAAGAACGTGACTAAGTTAGATTCTCGTACAGAAGTGAGGCTGTTTGTGGGTTATCCCAAGGGAACAAAAGGGTATTTGTTTTATAGTCCTAAGGATCGGGATGTCATTGTAAGCACCAATGCTAGATTCTTAGAGGAAGACTATATAATGAATCACAAACCCATGAGTACTGTTGTTTTAGAGGAAATAGTGGGAGGACAAGATAATTCTAATATGCCACCGGTACAAGTAGAACAACCACAAGTAAATGAACAACCTATCACTAATACCACTCCAATGCTTCGTCGTAGTGGGAGGGTTGTTAATCAACCTGAGAGGTTCATGGTTTTGGGAGAGTCTTCGGACTTAGTCTCTGGTGAACATGATGAGGATCCCAGGACATACGAAGAAGCAATGCAAGATAAGGATGCAGATCTTTGGCAAAAGGCTATGCAATCTGAGATGGAATCTATGTATTCCAATGAAGTCTGGGATCTCGTGGAACCACCCAATGGTGTAAAACCCATTGGATGCAAGTGGATCTACAAAAGAAAAAGAGGATCTGACAAAAAGGTGAAAGCCTGGAAAGCAAGACTTGTTGCGAAAGGGTATACTCAGAAACAAGGAATTGATTATGAGGAAACCTTTTCTCCGGTAGTCATGCTTAAGTCAATCCGGATTCTTTTATCTATAGCAGCTCATCTCGATTATGAGATTTGGCAAATGGATGTCAAGACAGCTTTCCTAAATGGAAGTCTTGATGAAAACATCCATATGCAGTAACCAGAGGGATTCATCAAAGAGTGCCAAGAGCATCTAGTGTGTAAGCTTAAGAAGTCCATTTATGGACTGAAACAAGCTTCCAGGGAGTGGAACATTCGTTTTGATCAGGCCGTCCAGTCAAATGGTTATGATCAGAATCCAAGCGAAGCATGTGTGTATAGGAAAAGTGAAGGAAATGCGGTGGTTTTTCTAGTACTATATGTAGATGACATTTTCTCATTGGAAACAATGTAGGGATGTTGTCATCTATTAAGGCATGGTTGTTCAAACAATTTGAAATGAAAGACTTAGGTGAAGCCGCATACATTCTTGGGATTAAATTTATAAGAGATCGCAAGAAAAGAACGTTGGCTTTATCTCAAGAACCGTACATTGATGAGGTATTGGCTCGTTTTAACATGCAGGACTCTAAGAAGGGTAATTTACCTTTTAGACATGGAGTCTCTCTATCAAAGGAGCAGTGTCCTAAGACACCTAAGGAGATAGAGAACATGAAAGCAGTTCCTTATGCTTCAGCATGTGGAAGCTTAATGTACGTTATGTTATGCACGAGACCTGATATTTGCTTTGCCGTAGGCATGGTCAGTAGATATCAGTCCAATCCAGGTCAGGAACATTGGAGTGCAGTAAAAACGATACTTAAGTACCTGCGAAGGACTAAGAAGTATATGATAATTTACAAGGCTTCGGACTTGTTTCCTGTGGGATATACCGATTCAGATTTCCAGACAGATAGGGATAAGAGCAAGTCAACCTCGGGGTGTGTTTTTACTTTAGGAGGTGGAGCTGTAATATGGAGGAGTGTGAAGCAGAAATGCATCGCAGACTCAACCATGGAAGCTGAATATGTGGCAGCCTCTGAGGCAGCCAAGGAGGCTATATGGTTCCGGAATTTCCTGCTGGATTTGAATGTAGTTCCTAATTTGCCACGGCAAATCACAATTTATTGTAATAATACTGGTGCTGTTGCAAATACAAAGGAACCATGAGAACATAAAGCAGCAAAACACATTGAGCGTAAGTATCACCTCATACGACAGTTCGTTAAGCGAGGAGATATTATTGTGACTGATATAGCATCAAAGGACAACCGGGCTGATCCTTTCACGAAGAGTTTACCAGCTAAGGTTTTTGAAGAACACGTGGAGGAGATAGGAGTCAGATGTCTGGTCACGGAATAGTTATTTAAACTGGTAGCGGATTATATTAATAAACACTGATATACTCAAAGAATAGCTTGAGTATAAGTGGGAGATTGTTGGGTTTTATACTAAACTATTCATTAGTAGTATATAAACATTGTCCATTTTATTGAGAATCTTGATTGCATATTTTTACATTGTCTATTTATTATATATTGTGGATAATTTAGTATCAAATGGGATAACAGAAGATTAAATTATCAGTGTCTATATATAATATAAAGGGTTCACAGTTTAAGTGGAATTAGACAAACCACTGGAATAACTGAAGTATTATTTGGGAATAGTTTATCTTGACTATTAAATAATACTTGTATACTTTGTGTATATTGAACAGGATCAAATTTAGAATTGTTCCCTTAAACTGATTAAGAAGGTGAACTAAGATTCTATGTTATTATTAATGCTTAGGTTCTTAATCCGGATATAGTAATTGACACGTGTATATTATTTACATGCTTTGATTTATATATGAAATAATTCTTTTGAATTATATCATTATATTTTGGGTGATGGAATAATATATATGGTGAATATTATTTATTGAAGGAATCCGTGTCCTGATAATATTCGGGTTAATGATGTCCCCTTGAAAGCTCAAAAGGATTTAATTATGTGAAACCCTGCAGGTGGATTTATTCCGGCATAATTAAATAAAGGTAGAGTGGATGATCAAGGATATAAGATGTTAATTAAATGAATTATCAGTAATTTATTTAATTAATGGGCATGCGCTATTTTAAACATGGGGAATTTAATAAGCAAATAATATTGGAACCGAATTAATTAATTAAGTTGCGGTATTAGGAAAGGTAGTGCAAATATTAATTCTTTAGTGGATTGAATTAATATTTAATTACATTGGGCTAGGCCCATGATGTAATTAAAAGGCCCAACCTAATTATCCATGATCCCTATTGTAGCCCTATATATATTCTTATTCTCTTCTTGCAAGAGGTGGTTAAGAAAAATATTGTAGCCACCTAGGAGCAAGAAGAGAGGTTAACTTGAGAAGACGGTGGCTACACTTCGCTCAAGGGAATTTGGGAATACAATAGAAGAGCGTGGAATCAACCGTTAACAAGGTGATTTTCTTTTCGCACTCCTTAATTGTGTATCATAAATTGTAGTAGAACCCCAAGTCCGTGGTTCCCAACAATTGGATATTCAACTGGTCTTAGAATTGGAACTCTTATAGTCTCATATCGACTAACAGAAGTTGGTTGAACCTTCTGAGCATTAGAACCCGCATTAGAACCTTCCTGAGAGTTGTCAGCCATGATTATACTTGTGTTTGGATCGATAAACTGTATATATTAAACAACCTAGGCTCTGATACCAATTGTTAGGCCGAATACACAATATATAATCAATATAAGTATGATAATAACAATAGAGAACACTGTTTATGAATCAACAACTGAATTATATAAATAACTCTTCTCTCAGTGATGTTAAAGAATCACAGAGAGCTGCTAGGTTACAAGAATAATGTATTCAGAATTCGCATCCCTTTTAGGGTTAACCTATCTGTGTTTATATAGTACACAGCTACATAGAATCAATCTCTAATTGATATTCCTACAAATTAGCTATACAATTTATATCAAATTAGGATTGCTTCTGTCTTCTGTTCCGTTTCCTTATTTGTCTCAATATATCTTGCTTCTTTCCATCTTCAAGATATATTGCTTCTAGAATTTTCATATTAGCACCGACAACTAAAGTAAACTCTCACCCCGTCAGACTTTAACAAACTCTGACTGGCTTCTAGTAAACTCTGATGAGTACCTGTTGCTTAAACACTGATAAACAATCATCAGCAATTATATCTAACATATTATTTCCGCAATAAAAACATCTCAGTTGGATCCTCAAAACATCCAACTGAAATTTTATATTTGCTTGTGTTTTTATTTTCAGTGTTGTTTTATTTGAAAGTTGTTTTAAGTTTAGAAATATCTAGAATTGTATTCAACCCCCCTTCTACAATTCTGTTAGGTCATTTGGGATTAAAAATTGGTATCAGAGCAAGCTTCTAACATACAAGAAGTTTAAAGATCAAGGCCAAAACAGAAACCATGGTGAAGAAGGATGCAGGTGTAAAGATACCAGTTCTAGATAAGGACAATTACTTTCACTGGAAAGTAAAAATGCATCTACATCTCATGTCTATGGATGAGAGATATGTAGACTGCATTGAGAAAGGTCCACACGTTCCCATGAAGTTTGCATCTAGAGTTGGACTGCCAGATGTTGAAGATTCCAAAACCTGTCTCAGAATGGACTGTTGAAGATGTTGCAGAAATCCATAAAGATAAAAGAACCATGAACATTCTGTTTAATGGTTTGGAGCAAGAGATGTTTGACAATGTTATAAACTGTACAACTTCTAAAGAAGTATGGGACACTGTTAGAACACTCTGTGAAGGAACTGAGCAAGTTAGGGAGAACAAAATGCAACTCCTCATACAAAAATATGAACACTTTCATTTTAAAGCTGGTGAAACCCTAAATGACACGTTTAGTAGGTTTCAAAAGCTTTTGAATGGATTAAAGTTGTATGGGAGGGTCTACCAAACCAAGGATTCAAATCTCAAATTTCTTAGAGCTCTTCCAAAAGAGTGGAAGCCTATGACTGTTTCTCTGAGAAACACTCAAGAGTACAAAGACTATACTCTTGAAAGGCTTTATGGAACCTTAAAGACATATGAGCTGGAAATGGAGCAAGATGAAGAAATTGAGAAGGTACAAAAGAAAGGTGGATCTATTGCATTGATTGCATCTGTGAACCAACTGGAAGATGACTATGAAGAAGCTGTAAAAGCCACAACTAGTCGAGCTAGTTGTAGGAGTGATGTTAGCAAGGGTAAAGGCAAGATGACAGAAGAAGAAGAAGAAGAACCAGCCAACTTGGATGACTTAGATGAGATTGATGAACACATTGCTTTTCTTTCAAGAAAATTTTCTAAGTTCAAATTCAAGAGAAACTCATAAGTAAGGCCACCAAGGAGAGACTTTCAACCTAGCAAAAATAATTGGATTGAAAAGTCTAAGTCTAAATGTTTCAACTGTGGAATTATTGGTCACTTTTATGGAGATTGCAGAAAGCCCAAAGTTGAGAAGGGCAACAGGAAATTTGAGCCTGTTGATTATAAAAAGAAATACTTTGAACTTCTCAAGCAAAAAGAAAAGGCTTTCATGTCTCAGGAGTATGATTGGGCTGGTAATGGTGAAGATTCAGATGATGATGTTGAGTATGTCAACTTGGCTCTAATGGCTAACAATCATGAGCAGGAAGCAAGTTCCTCTAGCAACCAGGTAACAGTCACTAATCTTTCTGAGCTTTCTAAAGAGGAATGCGATAGTGCAGTTAATGAAATGTCTACTGTACTGTACAATTTGCGTGTTACTCTTAAGTCACTTACCAAAGAGAACTCAAGAATTAAAGAGACCAATTTGCTCTTTAAGTGATAGAAATGCCATGTTAGAAGCACAGCTCATTGAGTTTGAGAAAATGAGGTGTGTTAGTAGGGATGCTAAGATGGAACTTGAGAAAGTGTTAAAAAGGGAAGAGATTCTTAAAACACAACTAGAAATAGAACAAAGTGTGCTTGCAAAATGGAAAGATTCCAGGAATGTTGCTACCAACATCATTAATGTTCAAGGTATGGAATCCTTCTGTGAGCAATCATGGAAAAAGAACAAAGAGAAGCTAGGGTATGCTGTTGAAACCTTAGAATCAGAATCAGAGTCAACAAACAACAATGATAATTTGTTGAAGGTTGATACGTCAACGGAATGCAAGGTTTCGTTGACAGATGAACCATCAACCGATCATGCTGTTTCGTTGACAGAGAAAAAGAAAGAAGAACTCACTAGACTTAATAACAAGTATGGTCATGTCACCAAGAACTTTGTTCAAGGTGAGTCTAGTAAATCAAAGAAAGTTGAGAAGCCTGTTAAAAGAGCGAATGTAGGTCACTTGTCTAACAAGCAATTGAAAGACAAGTTAGAGAAAATTCAAGTTGAGGTTAAGGGCAATAAAAAGAATAACAGAAATGGCAAAGTAGGGATTAACAAACATAACAATTACACACCTGATAAGTATGCTCCTAGAAAAGCATGTGTCAATTGTGGTAGTGTTAGTCATTTATCTGCTAATTGCAAATCTGTTAAGAAGTCTACTAATGTGAAAATGCCTAAGCCTACAATGAATGTCTCTATGCCTGCAATGCCTGTTATGCCTAATGTGTTTGCTCCATATGCACAATTTCAGAATCCATATGCTAGCATGCCATTTGTGCCTAATCTATACATGAATATGTTTAATGTGCCACAAATGCCATGGAATGTGAATAACATGCTTGTTCCTCCAAATATGCATGCTATGAATGAAAATGTGAGCAACCATCAGAAATCAACACCAAAGGTAAAGGTTGATTTAACTCAATCTGAGCCCAAGGTGAAAAATGATGTAAAGAATAAATCAAAGGCTAACAAAACAGGACCCAAGGAAACTTGGGTACCAAAATCAACTTGATTTGGTTTTATTGTGTGCAGGGAGACAAAAGGAATCTTTGGTACTTGGATAGTGGTTTTTTAAGACACATGACTGGTGATTCTACCCTGCTCACAGAGTTTCAGGAAAGAGCTGGCCCTTGTATTGCTTTTGGAGATGACAGCAAAGGCTACACTAAGGGATATGGCTTGATTTCAAAAGAGAATGTCATCATAGATGAGGTTGCATTGGTGGATGGTCTAAAGCACAATTTGCTTAGTATCAGCCAACTTTGTGACAAAGGATTTTTAGTTACTTTTTCAAAAGAAGCCTGTGTTGTTTCTAAAGTAGGAGACAACAATGTGGTAATGACTGGATTCAGAAGAGGGAATGTGTACATTGCTGACTTTAGTAGCACAAGTCCAGACACCATCACTTGTCTTTTCAACAAGGCAAGCAAGGATGAAAGTTGGCTATGGCACAAGAAATTGTCTCATTTGAATTTTAAGGTTATGAATGACTTGGTGAGGAAAGATCTTGCTAGAGGAATTCCACAGGTGGAATTCTCAAAGGATGGTTTGTGTGATGCTTGTCAAAAAGGGAAACAAAAGAAGGCATCATTCAAAAGCAAGACAGAGTCATCAATTGTCCAACAACTTGAGTTGCTTCATATGGATCTATTTGGCCCTGTAAATGTCATGTCCATTCCAAAGATGAAATACTGTCTTGTGATTGTTGATGATTTTTCTAGATTTACATGGACTTTCTTTTTGCACTCCAAAGATGAGGCAAGTGAAATCATTATCAATCACATCAAGATGGTAAACAATCATCCTGATTTCAAAGTAAGAGGGATTAGGAGTGACAATGGGACAGAATTCAAGAATTAAACTATGAAGATGTACTGTGAAGAAAATGGTATTTTGCATGAATTTTCAGCAGCAAGGACACCACAGGAAAATGGTGTAGTTGAAAGGAAAAACAGAACACTTATTGAAGCTGTAAGGACAATGCTAGATGAATCAAAGTTACCAACTTATTTCTGGGCTGAGGCAGTTAACACAGCTTGCTTCACTCAAAATATTTCTTTGATTAATCAAGCCAAGGGAATGACCCTTTATCAACTACTCAAAAGAAAGAAGCCACTATTGGATTTTCTTCATGTCTTTGGATGGAAGTGCTTTGTTCTGAGAAATCAAGCTGAGCATTTGGGGAAATTTGAAGCAAAGGCATATGAAGCAATATTTGTGGGATATGCAGCAGGGAAAGCTTACAGAGTCTATAATCTCAGAACCAACATTGTTATGGAATCTGTACATGTTGTTTTTGATGATCTCAAAATTCAAGGTCTCTGTGATGAAGGTTTCCATGAAAGTCTTTCTTTTGAGAATGAGGAAGGAGATCAAGTGAATCGTGTTAAGGCTATTGAGAAACAGCCTAAAGTTGTTGTGTCTAGCACAGATGAAAGCAGTAGTGAAGATGAAATTGCTGCATTAAAATTGAAAAGAATAGCTGCTAGCAGACCAAATGGTCATTCCGTTGACAGTAATGGTGGAGGATTCGTTGACATACAAAATGAGCATTTCGTTGATAGTCAAAATGGGCATTCCGTTGACAGTCATGGAAATGTTTCTAGGAATGATCACTTAGGGACAACAAACTCAGGGGGAGTTTCTCAAGGACAAATATCTAATCAAGGCAATCATGATCACGAAGCTACATCTTCTAGAGCTAATCTACCTCCCTCAAGGAAATGGACTAAAGATCATCCCTTTGAACTCATTGTAGGTGATGTTTTTTCAAAAGTCCAAACTAGAAGAGCAACTCAAGAGAAATGTCTATATAGTAGCTTTCTGTCTCAAGATGAGCCAAAGAAAGTTGAGGATGCACTTCTAGATCCAGATTGGGTCTTAGCTATGCAAGAGGAGATAAACCAATTTGAGAGAAACAAAGTTTGGAAGCTGGTGCCCAAGCCTAAGGACAGGAGTGTTATAGGCACAAAGTGGGTGTTTAGAAACAAGATGGATGAAAATGGCATAGTCACAAGGAACAAAGCTAGATTGGTTGCAAAAGGCTACTCACAGGAAGAGGGAATTGACTTTGATGAAACCTTTGCTCCTGTTGCAAGACTAGAAGCAATAAGGATTTTCCTAGCCTATGCAGCCCATGCCAATTTCAAGGTCTATCAAATGGATGTGAAGAGTGCTTTTCTGAATGGGGAATTGGAAGAGGAGGTGTATGTAAGTCAACCTCCTGGTTTTGAAGATGATGATTTTCCAGAATATGTGTACTTCCTCCTCAAAGCACTCTATGGTTTGAAACAAGCACCTAGAGCCTGGTATGACACACTTTCACAGTTCGTCCTTGAGAATCACTTCACTAGAGGTACTGTAGATAAAACTCTTTTTCATAGGATTGTGAATGACTCTACTATACTTGTTCAAATTTATGTAGATGACATAATTTTTGGGTCTACAGATGAAAAACTTTGTCAAAAGTTTGCCAAGCTTATGCAAAGTAAATATGAAATGAGCATGATGGGAGATTTAACTTATTTTCTTGGTCTCCAAGTAAAGCAAGTTAATGAAGGCATTTTCATTAGTCAAACAAAGTATATTCATGATTTGTTAAAGAAATTTAACTTAATGTAATGCTCTCTTGCCAAAACTCCCATGTCTACTGCCACCAAACTTGAATTGAATACTAAGGAAAAATCTATGGACATTTCAAGTTACAGAGGCATGGTAGGCTCACTTTTATATTTAACAGCTAGTAGACCTGACATTATGTTTGCTACATGTCTATGTGCTAGATTTCAGGCTGACCCTAGGGAATCCCATTTAGTTGCTATTAAAAGAATTTTCAGATATCTCAAAGGAACACCAAACTGTTAGAAATGAATACTACTAGAAACTAGACAGAGGGGGGGGGGTGAATGGATAGTTTGATATATTTTTCGATTCTTGAAACTTAAGTAAACAACTGTATGTGATTATGATATGTAATATGCAGAAAGTAAATAACACACACAATCACTTTAATCTACTTTGTATAAGCAAATTAAATACTACAGCTTTCCAGGAAATTCACAATCGAATTTCTGGCTTCTAAACAAGAACAGTTTGAACTTGCTTGCTTACAGAGAAAAGAGCTTAGCAAATAACTATGTGTATCTCTCTTACAGCTTACAGTTGTGTGTGCACGATATATATATTCACCTATACAAACTAGGCACACACAATACTACACAGCTACCCCTTCTGAAAGTCCAACTTGTCCTGCCATAAGAAGTTCACTGTGTCAGGAAGGACCACCTGCTTTTCGGAGTCTTTCCCGTTTCTGTAGCTGCTTGTCTCTTATCTTTCTCTCCAAGTTTAGCTGTAGATTTGCCATCTGTTCTTTGGACCACCTTGCCAGAACAAATGCTTCAGTATTTGTCTCCTTTGATTCTTGGTTCTGTACCTTGATTTGTCTTGTTATAAACGGCTAAGTGTTGATATCGTGAACTCCACTTTATCCCTGACTTCACGATCTCCCTTGTGAGGACTACGCGATATAGCCTTTGAAGACTTTGCGACATAGGTCATTTGATGACTATGCGACATAGGTCATTTGATGACTATTCGACATAGGTCATTTGATGACTATGCGACATAGGTCATTTGATGACTATGCGACATAGGTCATTTGATGACTATGCGACATAAGGCTTCTGAGGACTTCACGATGTAGGCTCTTTTGACTTTGCTGACTTCAACACTTCACGACATGTGTCTTGAGGACTTCTCGACATAGTACAAAATGGACTATGCGATATAGTACTTCACGACATGGATATTGGTGACTTCACGACATAGCTTTCTTTTGACTTTGCTATATAATGCCTTAGACAAATTCCTGCAACTTATTTCTTCATAGCCTTATTCAACTCTATCCTGCTGCATGAACACTTCTGAACTTCTACCAGGATAATTATTCAATGGCCTATATATACAATCTAGATGCAAGAAACTTTACTAAGCTCATTATAAATCTGAGCATACATGATAAAGCTATTGTTCATGAGAACAAGACAAGTACATTTAGAGACCTATACTCTATCCCAGTGATAGAAATCACTAGGTCATGTAGTGTGACATAGTCACATAGTGTAGGCTTGTTAATAGTGGTATTCAGACATGTCTTGAGCCTAACACAAACCTTGGCATTTGGTATCCTAGAGAATCTGGCTTTGAACTAATTGGTTATTCAGATGCAGATTATGCAGGATGTAAAATTGACAGGAAAAACACAACTGGCACCTGTCAATTCCTAGGAAACAAGCTTGTGTCATGGTTCAGCAAGAAACAAAACTCAGTTTCTACCTCCACAGCTGAGGCTGAGTACATTGCAGCTGGAAGTTGTTGTGCACAGATTTTATGGATGAAAAATCAACTACTTGATTATGGATTAAGAGTTGAGAAAATTCCTATCTTCTGTGACAACACTAGTGCCATTGCCATTACTGAGAATCCAGTGCAGCATTCAAGGACCAAGCACATTGACATCAAGTATCATTTCATTAGAGAACATGTTATGAATGGTACTGTGGAGTTACATTTTGTTCCAAGTGAACAACAACTTGTAGACATCTTTACCAAGCCACTTGATGAATCAACATTCTCAAGACTAGTAAGTGAGCTAGGTATGCTAAATTTCTCTTAATTATTTTTGAGATTTTTGCAAGTTAATTTTCAGCCAGAAATTTGCTATGATTTTCTGTGAATTAATTTTCTCAGGAAAAAGTGAAATTTTGTCCAAGTCAAAATTACTATGTCAACGAATGCCTCATTCCGTTGACAGTCTTAGCATTTTTCTGGGTATTTCGTTGACAGCTCTTTTATGTCAACGAAACGCAGCTTTATCAACGAAATAGACGGGACCTTAAACGCCCAATTCTGATTCGTTGATATAGCACTGTCAATCTGAACCGTTGAAATTTGCACGTCTTTTTACCACGATCTATGCATACACCCCTGTAAGTATAAATCATGGTAATATTTTAATTGTAACAGTTAGATTTTTAAGCCAATCCAGTAATTTATATTTATTATTGGACTTAATTTTTGAGAAATTTTGGGGGAGTATTTAAGAAATTTTGTTTTCTTTAATTCTTTTCTACCTTGTTCTCAAAATTTCCAAAGGCTTTCTTACTTCTTCTCTCTCAAAGCAAAACAAAGTTTGAGTTTTTCTTCGCTCAACAATGGCACCCATAGTCAAACTCATGTCAGCTGGAGGGTTCATTTACGAGAAGAACAACTCCATTCCATTTGTTGTCAAGGAAAGTCCGAACAGAATCTTTCACAAGATGATGGATTTCTTGATGAATTGCAAACTCAGTTACGCGATGTTTCACTCCACTCCGCTCTACAATGAAATAATAGAGGAGGTTTGGACCTCCTGCGAGTATAGTGGGACAAACTGCACCTTGCAATTCACCATTCAAGGTAAAGAGTATATTGTCAATTCAGATGTATTGCAAGCTTGTCTTCACATTCCTGAGAATAATTGTTTAGCTTTACCAACACATGCTGAAATTGTTAACATGCTTAATTCAATAAATTACTCTTTGCCAACTGAGAATTTAGGTAAAATTATTAGGAGAGGCTTGGTAAGGGAGTGGAGTTATTTAGCAGATGCTTTTATTAAAGTATTTTCTGGTAAAATTAGTAATGTTGATGCTTTAACTAACTCCATTCTGATTTTGCTTACCATGCTTCTCACTGATAAATACTATAATTTTAGCACTCAATTGTTGTATGAACTAGGTGCTAAGTTAGGAGATAAGAAATCTAGGAAAAAGAATATCTATTATGCTAGATTTCTAATGATGTTGGCTAACCATGTTAGTCCAACACCATTAGTTATCTCTAACCCAAATTCCAGGTTTGACTGTTTTGTCTAAGAGAAGAGGGTGCTAACAGACATCCCGAGGCTGAATCACAATGGTGATGTCTTAATGGTGTATCTGCCAGTTATTGAGGTAACACTTTCTCAACTTGCCAATTTAAATGTTACTTCAGTTTCTGCTACTGTTTCCACTTTTGTTGCAATGGAGTCTGTAGCAGTGACCCAACAGGCTTCTGCCCCTGCAACTAGACCTAAATCCACAAAATCTAAATCTACCAAGCCAACCTCAGGTGCTTCTCAAAAGGCACCTGTTGTAAAATCCACTACACAACCCAAGGGGAGTGTTTCTGGTGTGGTGAGTGGTGAGGGAAGGGGTGAAAATCAAAGAAACCCCAAGGATAAGGTGGGAGAGGTGAGAGTTTCCCAGACTAGCCCCATTGTGTCTTCCCAACAAGGGACAATGTGTAATATGGATATTAGCACAAGTCTAATTGCATCCTCTCAAAAGGATGTAGTTATTGAAACAAGCTCTCCTCCAAGAGTACACATCAAAAGGGTAAGGGATACATCTAGCCCCCAAACAGCTATCTCCCAATACCAAAGAAGGGTAAGACAAAAATCCCAGGTCACACAGGGTGCACACACACTGGAAGCAACAATTCCAGTTTCTCAAATTCAGTTTGATGTAGCCCCAATTTTTACTCTGGGGTTACAGTCCCACTCTCTCAATATTAATATTGAGACACCTCCACAAAATTCACCAACACAGTCATTAGATGTGGATATGATCCATTCATCTATTCCTGATTCTCCAACTTTGTTCTTGGAGAAGCCCCACTCTGAAATTGGTGGTCATCACTTGTTAAGTGATTTGTTGGGCCACCAATCATCTTTTTCTGAAGCTACAAGAGGATCTGTGGAACCATCTTTAAAATCAATCACCACAAATTCTACTATAATTTCACTTTCTCAAAATCCTTTCTTGACTTCATCAACGGAACTATCTCTTCCGTTGACAAGTGTTTCTCCATCAACGGTATCCATACCGTTGACAGTTCAAACTACCATTCCGTTGATAGTTCATTTTGCACCTTTTATTGAAAATCAAGTTGTTCACACAACTAGTGCAGATGATATAGTGGTAGTTGAAACACTTCTAGGATTGAAAGGGAGTGAATCTGAGAGGCTGGCTTGCAGCCAGGCAAAAGGAGAGGATGTGAGTGAGAGGCTGGCTATTTCTTCCAGCCAGGAAAAAGGAGAGACTGAGAGTTCCACCTTAGTAGGTGAAGGTGAGGGTGTGAGAGGTGTGAGCCATGGGGAGCCCATGATGCAAGAAAAGAGTGGAGAGAGAGAAGGGACTACAGATGCTGAAATGAAGGAACCAGCCATTGCCAGTGAGTTAATGGAGGTTAATGAGGGAGACAAAGAATTGACTTTCCAAGAGCATTATCAACAAACTCTGGATAGCATTTCTTTGGATCCTGAAACCTTTACTCATCCTGTGCCAGCCTATCAAATCATGGCTCAACAGGGCAATGTGGAGGTAGAAAGGTCACTCAATCTTATTCATACAACTGCATCTATGATGAGGGCTAAGGATGCACTTGCCAATTTGTCTCCAGGAGCTGGTGGAAGTTTTGAATATGATGATTCTTCAAGTGCTGAGGATAGTCTTGATGTTGTTCTACAGGTGGCTACTACTGCACAGACTGGGACTTCTGTGGTGCCTCCTAAGCCAAGATGGCTTTCTCAAGACTTGCCTGAACATCAAAGTTTGGATGCTGCCATCATAAGGCAGTATAATGAAGCATATTTGGCTCATGAGTCTGCACCTGACACTGAAAAGAAATTCTACAAGGCACTCATGGATTCTCTAGAAATTCAGAGACTCCAGATGCTGCAGACAAGGATTGAAGCCAGGGAAATCAAGGACTCCATTGAAAATCTAAAGGATGCCACAACAAGGAGGCTTGATGAAAAACTCCCACTTCTCACTGTTGCCAGGATGACCACTTTCTTCAACAAGGATAATGAGGTGGCAACTACTTTGAAAACTCTTACTTCTAGGGTGGACAAAGTGGAAGCCACATTAACTCAAATGCAGCAGGCACATGAGAAGCAAACTCAACTTTTGACTCAGCTAGTGGCAGCTCAAGGTCTCCCTGTTATTACTCTTGATGATAACAAAAAGGGGGAGAAATCTAAGGAGCTTAATATTCAAGTCACAAAAGTTATGGTCCCAGCCATTTCTTTACCACATGAGCCATTAGCTATGGGGGAGTCACTAAAGGATAAATTGGATGGCATTGACCTGATTCAACAGGCATCTATGAGGCTACAACTTGCAGAACAGATAAAAGAACAGTGGTCTATTATAGATGCAAGAATCAAGAAGATTGCTGAAACTGCAAAGAACAAACATCCATCAACGGATCAAGTTATTTCTACAGCACCATCAACGAATGCCATGGTCTTAGTGTCAACGGAATGGGAGCCACAAACTAAATCTTCTTATGATCTAAAACCTCTTCTACATGGAGTGTTTCCTGGTCCAAGAAAAGAAAAGGGACAAACCTCATGTATTAGAGATGTGGACACAACTACATTTCAAAGATGCTTATCTCCAAAATCCCCAGCTAAACCAAAGGGCAAGAATATTTCTAGGACATTCTATCCACCTCCATTCCCAGATGAGCTCAAGGTTCTGAGTGAACTTATCAGAAAATACAAGGAAAGCAATGTGCCTGAAGTAAGGAATCAAAGAGCAATAATCTACAGGAATGAGCAAGAGATTTGTGTTTGGGCTGGTCACCCAAATTTTGCTGAAGCTGAAGCTGAGGAATCAGCTAGGGCAGGCATGGAAGCTCTTGCAGTTGCCCAAGCTCTTGATGAAGAGGAAAGACAGCAAGAAGAAAGAGCTAGGGTTGAAGCTGAGGAAGCAAAGGAAAAGAGAAAAAGTACAAGGCAACCCAAGGCAAGAGCTAAAAGAAACTTGGCCTTTGATAAGGATGATTCTCAAGACACTGTAATAGATGCCCCTGTAACAGCTGTGCCTTCAACTTTTTCAAATCAAAGCATTGGAGGAAAATTAGCTTGTGATCCTGAACATCCTGTTAATTTTCATGATAAACCAATTGTGCCAAAGGAAGAGCCTTTTGAGTTTGATGAAGCTAATTTTCCCAAATTTCTAATTGAGATGGATGCAAAGAAGAAATCACAGCAGAAGGTTTCTAAGGCTAAGCCAGTTTTTGTGAGGAGGCCACAGGTTGAGAAACCACCAACAAACCCAGAGGACTTCATCTACATTGCTGACATAAAGGAGGAGTCTGACTTAAACCTATATCTTGAGGACTTGGTAGAAGTGAGAGGGATAGCAGCCACTCAGAAATTACCAGAGAGATTAGTGTTTGTGTACAAGGGTGGAAGGGAAAGAATCTGGCCTCTGCACAGAATTCTAGGAGAAGACTATCAGACACTGATGGTGGTGTTCAAATGCTTAAAGAGAGATTTTGGGTTCACCAAAACTTCCAAGTCTGAGGTTGTCTCCAAGATTTGTCAAGTCAAAGCTAGCTGGAACAAACCTGATGCACTTCCCAGGGTTCTAAAGGTCCCTCAATCAGGAAAGAAAATTCATCTCCAACCCTTTTGGATGATGGAATTCAGAGACAAGGACAACTGCAGAAGATTCTTCAGAATGGAGGACCAATTGGAAAAGGCATCTAATGAAACTCTAAGATTCATGCAATCCAAGTTGGGTGAACAAGATGAAGAAGAGAAGATTTTCTACAGGAGGCTCCAAGCTCAGATTGAGGAGAACAATGCAAGGAAGGGGAAGAAAACAAGGCCATAGAGACAAAGTTGATAAATCTGCTCAGGCTAGAGGAGCAGCTCTGTGCACTTGTATTGTAAGAATTTCTAATTTGTGTTCAGTCAATTTTCAATAAATCATGAAGCTCAATACAAATTCTACTTTTGTAATTTATAATTTGTCTAAGTGTTTTTGTTATCATCAAGGCTCTTGATTTATGGCTGTTATTCTATCAGTCATAAATTGGGGGAGATTGTTAGGAATATGTTGTTCTTGATGATAATTATAAAAACACTTAGTAGATTTTGTGTTAAGTCACTTTTGTAACTGTCAACGGAATGGTATGCTTTGCAGCTTCCGTTGACAGGTAGCTCATCAATGAAATGAGTGATGTAGCAATTGCACTGTACAATACTTCACTGGTTGATATACATTTGTTGTAGGTATTAGATAGGTTTTCTAAGTCATGTTGACTATGTACTAGATAGGCAAAATAGGTTGGTTAAGTGTAAATATATTGTGCCTTGTAATTTTGCCTAAGTGAAGACATGTCAACGGAATGAAGATTAGTCTATCAACGGAATGAAGATTACTCTATCAACGAAATGAAGAATATACCATCAACGGAATGAAGAATAAATCTATCAACGAAACACATCTTACTGCTATCAACGAATCATTATCACTTTTCTGAATAGTTGAAAAAGTGATAGTGACAGTTTTCTGACAGATCAAAAGGTGATGTAGAAGTGTACTTTGCATTGGAAGCCATCAAAATGGACACTGGGAATAAGGAAACATTCCAATTTCCAATTAGGTTCTTGAGTGGGATCATAATAAGCATGAAGACAAAAGACAAGATCTCCAAGGACCATTGGACAAAAGGGATGAAAAGCAAGCTACTGGCGGGTACCTTTAGTGTATTTTAGAGTAGCCAAAAATAGCATTGTAAACTTGGGTTTTATAACCAAGTGTAGCAGTTCATTTTTAAGATAAGTGAGTGAGAAAAAAATAGTTTGTATTAGCTTCTTTCAAGAGCACTCTCACTCCAAATCAGGAACTGAGCAGCTCTGATACTTTTGTAACACATATTATTTCCGCAATAAAAACATCTCAGTTGGATCCTCAAAACATCCAACTGAAATTTTATATTTGCTTGTGTTTTTATTTTCAGTGTTGTTTTATTTGAAAGTTGTTTTAAGTTTAGAAATATCTAGAATTGTATTCAACCCCCCCTTCTACAATTCTGTTAGGTCATTTGGGATTAACAAATACATCTCACTACTATCAACGGATTACTATCACTTTTCTGAACAGTTGACAAAGTGATAGTGACAGTTTTATGACAGATCAAAAGGTGATGTAGAAGTGTACTTTGCATTGGGAGCCATCAAAATGGTTAGTGGGAATGAGGAAACATTGCATTTACCAATGAAGTTCTTGAGTGGAATCATAATAAGCATGAAGACAAAAGACAAGATCTCCAAAGGACCATTGGACAAAAGGAATGAAAAGCAAGTTGTTGGCGGTTACCTTTAGTACCTTTTAGTGTAGCCAAAATAGTATTGTAATCTTGGGATATATAACCAAGTGTAGCAGTTCATTTTATTGTAAGAAGTGAGATAGAATAGTTTTGTATTAGCTTAATTAAAAGAGCACTCTCACTCTACAATTTGTAACTGAGCAGCTGTGCTACATTTGTAACACAGATTATTCCCGAAATAAAAATACCTCAGTTGGATCCTCAAAACATCCAACTGAAATTTTATATTTGCTTGTGTGTTTCCCCGTCTACAATTCTGTTAGGTCATTTGGGATTAACACTGTTCTTGTTAATCTATTGCATATTAATCATGTTGATTTTTTATTTAAAACATAAATCATGTTTTTGAGTTATCGTCTTTTTGGAATCAATTCAATTGTATCTTCTACATTTTCAAATATTTATCTTTTTAGTCGAATTATACATTTAAACCCCTCAAAGTCTAAATGTTTGATCAATAAAATATTTCTAATTTAACTCAAATATTTGATATTTTTTATACTTAAAAATTATGATATATAGTTCATATTTGATGTAGTTATATATTATGTATGATTTTATAAATAGAATTTAGATATTTTTATTTAAATAGTATAATACATTTATATATATACAAAGAGAAAAATGAAAATGAAAATATTTTTTTATCCGGAATAATTTACATTCATGTGTAACATGTGAAATTATATCATATAAATTTTATGGGATATGCCGAAGTTAATAAAGAATGACATGTAATATTAGAAAATATCAACAAATGAAGTGTTCATTCTGAAAAGAAATTTGCTAAGAAATGAATGTGACGAACAGAGTGTATAAGCATTAGCATTACATAATTTTGATGCTAATTTTCTTAATTTTAAATTATAGACTTAACAAATAATGAAATGCATAACATATACAATAGTTCTTATATTAGATCAAGTTCATTACTATATTTTATATATAATTAATTAATTCTAATAATGTAAAATAGTGATATATAATATGATATAAAAATATGAATTATCAACAACATAAATAAAGTATATTTAATCAAAAATATACAACTATACTAAAAATATATAACGATGATTGATCATTTGCATATATATATATATATATATATATAATAACGTAAATAAAAAATACAAATTTATATAAATAATATGGACCAATATTTCTCTTACTCAAAGGTTCAAAATAAAAAAGCAATATAGAATTAGAGGAAATAACGTGACTTATCTAATAAAATCTTTAAAATAAACTCAAAAAACAATGTAGCATAGTGGTTATGCTTTAAACTTCTTAGAAGGAGGTTGGAGGTTTGATTCTCTACATTAACAAATATTAATATATTTTTGCATAATAATATAACAGTGGTATTTTTGTTATTTTTCTAGGGGTAAAATTGTAAATTCACAAGCATTAAAATGACACTTTTCTCCCTTGTGTTGACATATAATATATAGTAATAGATAAATATAAATATTTTCTAAAAAATGGTCGTGTTTTTGAATTCTAAGTAAAGTATAATTTAAAAAGTTTTTAGTTATGTTATATATGTGAGAAAATCAAAAATTAAAACTTTCAATGTTTCGGCTATTATATAATATACTAGCATATAATCCGTGCAAGACACGGGCCTTAAAAAATAATAAACTAAAAAATTTAATGTGAACGGAAAATATTAAAATAAAAATAAAAATTAATATGATAAATTATAAATGAGAAACTTAAATATTAATTGAAACATAAAAAAAATATAAAAAAATACAGATGGGGCTGAGGAAGATAAATGAGTTATTATTAATATTATTTTATAATAAAATAATATTAATAATAATGACAAATAGAAAGTCTAACATGTTTTAATTAAAAAAAGTAATTGTTCGTGATATTTTTAGAAGTGTTTTAATTATATTAATTGTATTTATTAAAAAAACGTTGACATTTTAAAATAAATAAGTTTTTTTAATAAGGACAAATAGAAATGCTAATATGTTTTAATTAAAAAAAAGTAACTGCCCGTAATATTTATTAGATGTGTTTTAATTATATTAATTGTATTTGTTAAAAAAATACATTCCCTTGTTAAAATAGGTAAGTTTTTTTAAATAATTAAAAGTATTAAAATAAGTTTTAAAATATATAAGTAAGGGGTTGCACATGATATTTTTGAAAAAGAGAGATTTTAGTGATAACAAATATAAAAAATAATATATTTTAATTTAAAGGTAATTGCCCGTGATATTTTTGGAAAAGAAGTAGATTTTATACCTCATAATTAGACATCCATTAACCATTTTACAACATGATATGAATTTTGATATATTCAAATTTTGTAAAATATCTAACTAGTATATTACAATTATAATTTAGGTTATTTGACTAAATTGAACGATTCAAAAATGTATTAGTTGATTACATATCATACATTACTAATTCATGCTATAAAATTATATATTATGAATTAGTAGAAGTAGAAAAGAAAAAGATAATTAAATTTTGTTAATATGTCTCAATTATCAAAATACCAAATTTTCTTTTATTTACTCTCTGACACACACACATATTATGTGTATGATTGAATAGTAGTATGATGATGTGCAAGCTAAGACAAAGACCCAAGTTCAATTCCTATCAACAACTGTCTTAGTACAAGGGCAATTTAGACATTTCAAATACATTAAAATGTCTCAGTACAAGGGAAATTTAGACATTTCAAATACATTAAATTGTCTCACCAATTAGATGGAATACAATGTCTCATGAATTAGTAGCCCCTTTTGGGCTGTTATATATACTAGCCTATAACCCGTGCGATGCACGGATGAATTTTAGTTTGTTTTAATCTTATGATATATATATTGTTTTATATGATTTTATCAATAGAAATATAAATTATAAATTATAATAAAATATAATAATATATGCACGATGTTATTCTAAGCATTTATTTGTATTTTGATAATAAAAAATTATTAATATGTTGTAAATGGGAATATAATCTTGAACTTCTGAACGTACTTTAGAAAAATAGATAATATAAATATTTAATAATAATATGTTGTTGACGGATTCAAATCTTGAACCTGTGGGAGTACTTAACATTATATCTAATGGTTCTGCTTTATCTATCTTTAGATCTAACGGTTGTTATTTAGAGTACCAAACTACCAACCAACCAAATAGAGGGTAGTTTGTTTATAGTATAGATAATAGAGATATTGTTTTAAATGATTTTATCAATAGAAATATAAATTATAAAATATATATCTATACTATCAATACTATCATATAATAGACGAAACATTAAAAGTTTGGTCGGTCAGTATGGTACGTTGTGATTTTACTTAATTGTCCTTTTTTAAATTCGTGTTTTTACTTAATTAACCTTACTTATTTATAAAAATATATTATTAAATAATAATATTACCTATTTATAAGCAATTACCTTTTTCAGCTAAAATGCATTTTTTTTTTCTAACAAATTCCCCTACTTTTTCAAATATATCACGGACAATTACTGTAATATCCGTGAATTTTATTAATAATATAAATTATATTTTTGTGTAGAATAATTATTGTGGAATATCTGGATATTAATAAGTTACGATTGTTGAGTGATTATGTGCTAATTGGTGTGTCGAAAGCCCCTTTCAAATATCTTGTCATTTGAAATCATCTTCAATTTTGAGCCCTGTTTTGAAAATTCAAGGGCCCCGTTGAAATTTTGTACATCATTATATCCCTTCGTCTTTCATATCTAAATCATTATCGGAAGATTAATTTGTATCGTTATATCCCTAGTTATTTGATCTTGTCAATATTATTCGTTTTATTCAAAAAAGGAAAAATTATTCTGAACCCTAATTGTTTAGGGTAATTGATATATCGTTCATATCAATATTACATATGTTATAGCCCCAATATTTTTGAGCATTAGTTATATAATGATATGTATTGATTTGGATAATTATCAGTCTTTGTAGATAATTATCATCTCGTAAAACGTGTTTTTAACCTAATTAGGGTTTTAAGACGATCCGGTGGATCTATATCGATCCAAAAATGTTGTTTGGGGTATTATTTTTCAATAAATATAAAAAGACGAATCGTACATTATTCCTCGTATAAACTGCATTTCATATTCTCGAAAATATAAAAATCCCCGAACCGTGTTCTTCGTGTTCTTGAATAATCAAAATCAATTTCGAAGGTGTTATTGAAATCAGAATTTGAAGTACAAGTACTCAAATCAAAGATCTTGAGCTCTAGTTTCAGAATCTTCCAACCTCATCATCATCTGGTAATGTTTCGATTTTATATGAATTTTTCAAGTTTCGAATTAAATTAGGGTTCTTGATAAAATTGGGGATTTTCATTCTGTTGATTCTCCGTTCAATTGGTTGCTTCTAACATGTTCTCTTGTTCTAATTAGTAGGAATCCATGCTTTAATTTCATGTTTGTGTCCAGATTTGAGAATTCGAATTTTAGGGTTTTTGCCCGATTTTTATTTTGATTACTCCGTTCATATGAATGATCTGACATTGTTTTTGGTAGAGGGCTTTCATTGTGTGTGTTCTTAGCTTCATTTTGATATAAAGAACGTAGAGTTTCATGTACAAAATTTGTAGATCGGAAAATTTCTTGAGCTCGCCGGAAAACAGTTGGGTTTTTGATTCCGGTGATGTTTTTGGTTTGTTTTTTATCGGAATGTATTGGTATGGTTATTAGGAGTGTTTTGGTACCAAAAGCCCCAATTTCTGTTAAGTTTTTGGCTCACCGGAATCTGGGATTGTCACAGGATTCTGGAAAAATTTCGGGTTGTTCTTCCCGACCCGTTTACCCGTTTTCCTGACCCGGTTTCAATCTTCGAAACCCTAAATTATTTTCAGAAAACTGTTTTTGAATTTTATTTTTAAATTTAATTCGAAAATAACTTAAAATATTATAAAATTCATATTTTTATTTTAAAAATATATTTTTAAATTCAGAAAATTCTGAAAAATCATATTTATTTATTTAAATTCAAAAACTGATTAAATTTAATTATTTTTATTATTTTTATTTATAATTAATTAATTTAATTAATTGATGAATTCTTTTAATCAGTTAATTCTTAAAAATTAATTATTAATTAGATTTAATTAATTTAAAATTAAGTTTAATTATTTTCTAGCTTGATTAATTATTTAAAAATAGTTTGAGCATTTAAACAGTCTCAATTAATTTTTATTAATTGATTTAATTGTTTTTAAATACTTATATTGGGTTTAAAAATCCGATTTTTGATTTAAAATTTGTTTGTGACTTATTTAAATTCAAATAAGCCTCGTATGTTGTTTTAAAAATATGTATAAGTGCTATATGGTTCGTATGAGTTGTGTAATGTGTTTTATAGTACGTATATGCTCGTATGAGGGCTAGTGTCTGTGTTTTAAATACCGTAAATTAGACCGGGCATCCGATAAGTACCTGGTTACTTGTTTAAATGTGATAATGATTATGATTGTGTGTTGAGGATATAATGAGGACAGTTAGACTTACTGTTATAAGTTGTTTATTATAGAATCGAGTTCCCGGAGCAAGGGAAAGGGCAAAGTAGAGTGAACGAGGTAGAACCCCGTCAGCGACGTAGACCAGGCAAGTATTTGTGCCTTTACTTGTGATAAATTGTTATTGTCTTCAATACTTGAATGTTGTTATTCCCCAGAACAAATCAGATTATCAAATTCTTACCCCGTATTTGAGCAACTGATTCCAATTCCTTGAATATTCCTAATTCCTTGATTTGATCCACAACCATGTTGGTTATCGGAACCATTATTTTTCCATGCACTTGATTATTGAATACAACCATTGATTATTGACTATAACCATTGATTTTGAATACAACCATTAATTGTTGACTACAACCATTGATTACCTTCGTATATGAGTACGTTGTACCGTTGAAACCATTCCGCAATTATTTCTCGAACTTCATTTGATACTGAGCAGTTGAAGCTCTTTTGCAATTATTATATCTTGACATTGTGCATTTATCTTATTGAGCATGTTATTGCTTATACTTCATGATAGAATTGGCATGTTTTTAAAATGGGACCAGTAACTGGTCGAGCCATATTTATGGTTGGAATAATTTAAGGCCCAGATTGGCCTAGGATCCAGTAGAGGACTTTGCCGTGAGCAAGTTCGGGGTTGATGCGTGACTGATCAGCAGCTCAACCTTTGATTTGAAAGAAATGTAGAAGTCCAATTCTAATTCTACCTACTTCAATTGAAATTGTTAAAAAGCATATGTTGGCTTGAATATTGTTGATTCAGATATTGTGAATTCCTATCATTATAAATTGTGATTGAAATATATATTATGCTTGCTGAGCACTTTTGGCTCACTCTTGCTTGTTGTTTTCTAACCCTATTCCAGTAAAGCGAGAGTATGAGTCGGCATAGCGTGATCGATAGTTCACCGGCAGCTAGGAGAGCCCCTCGAGTGGTTGTCATTGGCAGGGTAGTTGTTTGTTTTGTTTTGTTAGACTAGATGTCTAGCTCTGAACTTAAGTTGTAATGATATAACTCTGAAAACTTGTTTGTATTAATAATAGAATGTAGAAGCTTGTGTTCAATGCCATAATCTGGATGCGGTCTTGGTTAAGGGGTATTTATGTCATTATATATCATGCATGTGTTATATCCAGGTTTATATTGTGTCCCGTTGGTCGGGTGACTCCCCAAATCTGTACTCTGGGTTTGGAGGGCGTGAAAATTACCTTTTTTAACTACAACATGTTAGTTTTTCCATTTTTCCTTACTAAAATCCCTCATTTTCCAAAACTATCACAGACAAACTTTTAGTTATTTATTTTTAAACCTAATATTATAATTAATTTTTTAAAAATTTACCTATTTTAACATGCCTACTTATTTTTCTTAACAAATGCAATTACTAAAAATATTAAAATATAAATAATCAAATACCTATTTATAACCAATTTACCTTTTCAGCTAAAACACATTATAGATTTTTTCTAACAAAGCCCTTCTTTTTCTAAATATATCACGGGAAATTGCCTTTTTCAATTTACTTTTTCTATTTTTCTCACTAAAATCCATTCTTTTTCTAAAAATATCACGGACAAGCCCTTTACATATTTATTTTAAAACATATTCAAATAATTTAAATTATTAAATTTTAAAACCTCATTTTCCAAAAATATCACGGGCATTTACCTTTTTAAACTAAATATATGTTACATTTTTTATTTTTCCATACTAAAACCCCTCATTTTCCAAAAATATAACGAGCAAACCCTTATTTATTTTAAAATCTGTTTTAATGTTTTTAATTAATTAAAAGTGTTTAGCTATTTTAACAAGTCTACTTATTTTTTTAACAAATACAATTAAAAAAAACAATTAACAATCCGTGCATCGCACGGGTTTTAAGCTAGTATTATTAAAGACGAAACATTAAAAGTTTTGGTCGGTCGATCGGTCGGTATTTGGGCCGGGCCTATCTATAATTTGGGTTGGGTCTATCTATAACCAATTTATTTATAACCAATTACTTTTTTCAGCTAAAACAAATTACCTATTTTATATATTTTTCTAACCAAAACAACTCATCTTTTAAAAATAAAATTGGTAACATATATATAAAATGGTAATATTATTACATATTTATAACCGATTACCTTTTTCAGCTAAAACACATTATTTGTTTTACATTTTCTAACTAAAACGACTCATTTTCTAAACAGAATACATGGAAAATAAATATCTACTTACCATTTTCAGCTAAACAAATAACTTTTTTTTTATTTTTTTTCTAACTTAAACAACTAATTTTCTAAAAGTAACAAGAGCAACATATATATAAAAAAAGTAATATAATTTTATATTTTCTAATTTAAACAACTAATTTTTTAAAATTGACACGGGCAATATATATATATATATATATATATATATATATAATTTTATATAATTATTAATAAGTAACTAACTGTCTTTTTGAGGACATTGCATGTTATATTTTTTAACTAAAACAACTCATATTCGAATTAAAAATAACACGGACGAAATATAGATATAATGACAATATTATTATATTAAACTTCTAAAATCCATGTTTATAACATACAATTTAAATAAGATAATTAATAAAAAATAAAATTAATCGCATACGTTAGAAGAAACTCGGTACATTACATTACAGAGCACATATTTTGTTACTTGAACTTTAGTCACTTTTACATTTTTTAAGAGCAAATAAATACAAACTTTTAGATCTATTATTTAAAAATATTTTATATTTTAATATCTAATATACTACTAAATATTACATCAAAAAATTATTGAATAAAAATATTTATATTATTAGATATATAAATCCAATTTATTATATACATATATATATATATATTAAAATTTTATCAAATAATATATAATTACAAAAATCTAAATAAAAAATAATATACTATTAAAGAAAACCGTGCATCGCACAAGATATAAGCTAGTAATAATATATGCACGATGTTATTCTAAGCATTTATTTGTATTTTGATAATAAAAATTATTAATATGTTGTAAATGGGAATATAATCTTGAACTTCTGAACGTACTTTAGAAAAATAGATAATATAAATATTTAATAATAATATGTTGTTGACGGGATTCGAACGTTGAACCTGTGGGAGTACTTAACATTATATCTAATGGTTCTGCTTTATCTATCTTTAGATCTAACGGTTGTTATTTAGAGTACCAAACTACCAAACTACCAAATAGAGTGTAATGTGCTTATAGTATATATAGTAGAGATATTGTTTTAAATGATTTTATCAATAGAAATATAAATTATAAAATATAATAAAATATAATAATATATGCACGATGTTATTCTAAGCATTTATTTGTATTTTGATAATAAAAATTATTAATATGTTGTAAATGGGAATATAATCTTGAACTTCTGAATGTACTTTAGAAAAATAGATAATATAAATATTTAATAATGATATGTTGCTGACGGAATTCGAACCTTGAACTCGTAGAAGTACTTAATGTTAGATCAGGATTCAATGGTTGTCAGGATCTAGACTCAACTGATCAGGATTGCTGACGTCATCAGTATTGCATAGTCATCAGGATTGCATGGTCGTCAGTATCAGGACTGATATCAGGATTTCTATCAGGACTGGGATCAGGATTGATCATCAGGACTGGAAGCTGTTCAGGATTTCTAATTCGAGTTATATATGGAGTCTAGTTAAAGAAGGAATTTTATTTTGTCGGTTCCTAGTTTGTAGGAATGTAGCTGTCAATTAAGGATATGTTTCAATCTAGTTTGTAATTGATTAGGACTTATCTTGTAATTGATAGAGAAGTTGTGTAGTATATAAACACAATTTAGGTTTTGATTTTTATTGATCACACACACTAGTATTTTGTAACCTTGAAGCTCTTAAGAACTCAGAATTTCTTGAGAGTTTTGTAACAGTTTTATAACAGATTTAATAAAACTGTTATTATTCGTATTTGTGTTTAATAAAGTCGAGAATCTTATACAATTGTATTCAACCCCCCTTCTACAATTGTTATTTACTGGGCAACAATTGGTATCAGAGCAAACTGATTTAAATTTAAATCAGATACGATCTAAGATGTAGACAACCAAGTATGAAAGCATGAAGATTCCCATCCTGAAGAAATCTGAGTATCCAACATGGAAGGTAAAGATGCTGATGTACCTGGAGGCTATGGATCCTGACTATTTGGATAGGATTCGTGATGGACCTTATATCCCTATGAGATTAGTCGGACAAACAGATACAGTACCTGAACACTATGTGGTGAAGGTGAAAAATGAATGGACTCCAGAAGAAAAAGCTGATGTTCTCAGAGATGCCAAGATAAAGAATATTCTCCACAATAGTCTTGATGCTATCATGTCTAACAGAGTGATTGCATGTAAATCTGCAAAGGAGATATGGGACACTTTGGAAGTTCAATGCCAAGGATCTGCTTCTGTCAAGAAAAACAGAAGGGCTCTATTGATTCAAGAGTATGAACAATTTGATGCTAGACCTGATGAGAGCCTGACTGATTTATATGATAGATTTCTGACACTCCTGAACAATCTATCTTTAGTTGGCAAGGAATATGTTTCTGAAGAGTCAAATACCAAGTTTCTGAGAGATTTAACAGAAGAATGGGATACTCAAACTTCGATCATTAGACATCAGTATGATCTAAACACTGTGTCTCTTGATGAAGTCTATGGGATGCTAAGAACCCATGATCTTGAGGTTCAACAGAGAAAGAGTAAGATAAGCAGCAGGGCAAAGTCTATTGCCTTGAACGTTGAGGCTAAATCCAAAGGAAAAGTTGTGGAGGTTTCCAGAAGAAAATCAAGAATGGTTGAGTCAGGTCCTGATGACTCATCATCAGATACTGATGGCAATCCTGATGCCAATACTGATGATGATTCTACTGATTCAGACATGGAAGAGATGGTTGCTATGATAGTCAGGGGTTTCAAGAAGATGAAATTCAGAAAGGCTAGGAGACAAAGCAACTTTCAGAAGAGGACCTTCAATGCTGACAAAGACAAGTACAACAAGCAGGACAACAAAAGTAGCAAATTTGACAAGTCAAAGATAAGATGCTACAAGTGTAATGGTATGGGGCACTTTGCTACTGAGTGCAAGAAGGCTAAAACACTCATTACTTCAAGCAAGGATTGGATGGACTCTTCCTCAAAATCTGATAATGAGGTGGTCAACTATGCCCTAATGGCCAATACTGATGAAACTGCTGTTCCTGATGAAAAGGTACCAAATATTGTTTTTGATTTTGATATTGATAATGCCTCTGAATTAAGACGATTTCTAAAGTCATTGCATATTAGCTTTAGAAGTCAAACTGCTGAAAATGCTAGAATCTTATCTGAGATGTCTGAACTTAGGAAAAGGAATGAGCATCTAAAAGCTGAATTTTCTTTTATGCAAGAAGTACAGAAAAAATGTGATAATGCTAAGCACATGCATTTAGAGATGAAATTTAAATGTATTGCTCTTGAAAAAGAACTTGAATATGCTAATGAGAAAATCAGAACCTGGACAGACTTTGGTAGAAAATTTCAGGAAATAAATAACTCTAAGAATTGGAAAGAATGTCTAGGGTATAAGTCAGATGATGATAAGAAATTGAAAGAGAAAATTGTTGTTGATGAGACAGTTAATCCAAAAACCTATAAACATGTTATAGACAAAACCAAATCTAAGATTACTCCTGTTAATTTTGTTTTTGGTAAGGATTCCAATTCAAATTTTGAAAAGGGATCTACTTATGTTCAAAGTGTTAAATTTGTTAAGTCTAAACCTTTCTTGAGTAAAGCCACTAAGAATGTAGGTTTACTGTCTAAGAAACAACTCAAGGATAAAATCTGTGAGGTTACAGATAAGAAGATGGAACCTACTGTCAAAAGACACATGAATGGTAAAATTGGGATTAATAAAGAAAATGGTTATAAATATGTCCCAAATGCACCTATAAAATGTTGTTTTACCTGTGGTAACTCTAATCATCTTGCCATTGATTGCAGGAAGAGTAAAAAGAAGATTACTGAAATTCCTAGGTCTGATGTTAGGAGTAGATCAGTATTTTATAAACCACAGAAGTCATGTTTTCATTGTGGTAGTAAATGGCATTCTATTTATACATGTGAAGAATACCATGAGTTGTACTATAACTTTTGTGATCCATTGCCTAAATTTAATAAAAGTACAATTTCTGGTAATCTTAAGAATGTCAATGTGAAACATGCATTTATTAATTCTGATATTGACAAAGCAAATCCTGATGGACACAATCCTGACAGAATTGCTAAAGTCAATAAGTCTTCTTCTGCTAAATCTAATAAACTGCATGGAAAGAGAACCCAACAAGTGTGGGTTCTTAAATGTTCTAACTAGTGTGTTGTTATTCTGATTGCAGGGAAAAAGGAAAAATGTGTTAGTCATGGATAGTGGATGTTCTGTGCACATGACTGGAAACAAAGCCCTGTTATCCGAATATGAGGAAAGAGCTGGCCCAACTGTGTCTTATGGAGATGGCAACATTGGACACACATTGGGATATGACAATATAATCATTGGAAATGTCATCATTGAAGAAGTAGCTCTAGTGAAGGGACTAAAACACAACCTGTTGAGTATTAGTCAAATCACTAACAGAGGTTATCATGTCAATTTCTACTCCACTCATTGTGAAGTAGTCAGCAAGGAAACAGGAAAGATACCATTGACTGGCTACAGGCATGGTAACATTTATGAAGCCAACGTTCACTCAAATACTGATGACTCCCCTACTTGTCTCATCAGTAAAGCATCAGTAGATGAAAGTTGGGCTTGGCACAAGAAGCTTTCTCATCTCAACTTCAGTAATATCAATGAGTTGGTTAAGAAAGATTTAGTGAGAGGATTACCTAAAGCTTTTTATACTCCTGATGGACTCTGTGATGCTTGTCAGAAGGCTAAACAGAGAAGGACATCATTTAAGAGTAAATCAGAATCCTCTATTGAAGAACCATATCACATGCTGCATCTTGATCTATTTGGACCAGTCAACATAATGTCTATCAGTAAGAAAAGGTACACTCTTGTCATTGTTGATGAATATTCAAGATTCACCTGGGTGTATTTTCTGCACAGAAAAGATGAAACTCCTGAAATACTGTTGGACCATGTAAGAATGATTGAGACAACCACAAAGTACAAAGTCAAGATTCTGAGGAGTGATAATGGAACAAAATTCAAGAATTCAAAGATGGAAGAGTTCTGCAAATACAAAGGAATCATTCAACAATTCTCTGCTCCTGGCACATCCCAGCAAAATGGAGTAGTTGAAAGGAAAGCTAAATTGCCTACATATTTCTGGGCAGAAGCAGTCAATACAGCATGCTATACTCAAAATCTCACAATGATAAACAGACATAGTGTAACTCCCTATCAAATGCTCAAGGAGAAGAAACCAAGTTTGAAGCATCTGCATGTGTTTGGCTGTAAATGTTTTGTTCTCAGAACTCATCCTGAACAGCTAGGAAAGTTTGAAACCAAGGCTGATTAAAGAATTTTTATTGGCTATCCAGCCTCAAGAGCTTTCAGAGTTTTCAACTTGAGAACAAGGTCGGTCATGGAGTCAATTCATGTATCTTTTGATGATAAAAAAATAACTGGAATAAATGAAGACTCTCATGATAGTTTGATCTTTGAAAATGAATCCATCATGGAACCTGAAGAAAAAGAATTAGATACTGACACTTCATCAGATACTGATGGGTCACCAAATCCTGATGATCCATCAAATCCTGATGACTCACCAAATATTGATGGTGCTACTGATGGTGCTAATAATGATACTGACAGTTCACATGTTGAGGGGGAGCAACAACAAAATGTTACTGATACTGATAGTGATACTATTCAACCATCAGGAGGAGAACAGTTGTCAGATTCTGATTCAAGTGATAATCCTGATAATTCATCAGGAGGAGATAGCAATAATTCAGGGGGAGCTTCAACTGAAACCAATTCTTCTAATCAAGATAACACTAATCCAGGGGGAGCATCTACTACAAGAAATGACTTACCACCAGTAAGGAAATGGACTGCAAGCCATACTTCTGATTTGATAATTGGGGATCCTGATGCAGGTGTTCAGACAAGAAGTGCAACTCAGAATGAATGTCTATATAATAACTTTCTGTCCAAGGAGGAACCAAAGAAAGTTGAGGATGCACTTAAAGATGCTGATTGGGTTACTGCAATGCAAGAAGAATTGAATGAATTTGAAAGGAATGAAGTCTGGAAACTTGTACCAAGACCAAAGAATAGGTCAATTGTAGGTACAAAATGGATTTTCAAAAATAAGACAGATTCAGATGGTGTGATTATCAGAAATAAAGCAAGACTAGTTGCAAAGGGGTACTCTCAACAAGAAGGAATTGACTATGATGAAACTTTTGCTCCTGTTGCAAGACTAGAGGCCATCAAGATCTTTCTGGCATATGTAGCTCACAAGAAATTCAAGGTTTTCCAGATGGATGTGAAAAGTGCTTTCTTAAATGGTGAACTGGAGGAAGAAGTATATGTTGAACAACCTCCTGGTTTCATTGATCCCAAATATCCAAATCATGTCTATAGATTGGATAAGGCATTTTATGGACTAAAGCAAGCACCAAGAGCCTGGTATGAAACCCTAGCTCAATTCTTACTGGAAAGTGGATTCAAAAGAGGTACCATTGATAAAACTCTCTTTTATTTGAATCATGGTAAGGATTTGCTTTTAGTTCAGATTTATGTGGATGATATCAAATGAGCATGATGGGAGAAATGAGTTACTTTGATAGGTCCAAAGTATCGTAGAAGGGGGGGTTGAATACGATACTCACAAATTATTCAATTTCGTTCGCGGATTAATCATTCAGTTCTAAACGAAATCAAATGCCCCAAATCAAAACACGAGTCGGGGAATATATCATTTTATAAATATAAACCGCGAAGGGTGCTACAATTTCTAATCCGTAGATTAGCTTCAATGAGTTCTAGGTTATACACAATCAATACAATGATAGAGTTCAAGCAATATTAATTTCTCTGTAATCTCTCTGGCTCGATCTCTCTCTTAGTAATTGCTTATGTGTGATTAACCTCGACTGAAGAAGACACTATCTTCACTCTGTATTAATTGTAGTCTTTTGTTTGAAAACTATCGAACCAAGAATAAAGAATTAGTCTTGGCCGTCCAATTTCCATCAACCTGAAAAACAAACATACTTTTCACCTGCTCTTTACATTTGAAAACCATCGAATTGAATAAAGGTATTTTCCATTCGATAGTTTTATTTATAAAACTATCGAATGACAAATACTTTATTATGGTTTTCAGAATGGATTTCCTTGATCTCATTCGATGGTTTTTATAAATGAAAAACCATCGAACTCTTTTTCTTGTCCTTGATCTTTTAGAAAATGCTTCTGAGTTCTAGGGTGTTTAGTAATAGACTATATCAATTTCTTCTGAGACGATAAAATAACTTGATCTTTTTAGTGCCGTCAACTAGTGCAACTGGTCTGGTTCACAGATGAATAACACTTGATCAATTCTTCTTCTATGTCTGCAATTCAACGCTGCTGATAAGTCCTTTGTCGTTCTGGTTGCTTCAAATAAATCACTGGAATCCTGTGGTACTTGACCCTAAATCATTCACATACTTCTGTAGTCTTGAAAATCTTGTTTCTTTGATTGTCACTGAGGCTTGAACATTTTCATGAACTTCTTTCCGTGACCTGTTTACGGACTTCAAGAATACATACCATATTTTGATTTTTTGAGTTTACCTTTTCTTCTTTGATTCTGGATTCCCGTGCTTCTGTTAATATTATTGTATGTCTTGTCCTTTGTTGAGTTGTAGTTATCTCTGTTTCATCTTATGTTACATTATGCTTTACAATCTCCCCCTATTTGATTGGATAGAGTTCGACAAGCAAATACCTCGAGGATAACTCAACTAACTAAGGAAACATGAAACTAATTAAAGTAAGACAGCTTGAATAATATTAATTGCATTCTGGATTAGATATATATACATTTCCAGATTTCATAAATCAAAAAACAATAAAACTTTATACATAGAAGTTGCTCCTCTAGTCTGAGCTGATAGTTCTTTTGTTCTTTGATTCTTATCTTCAGTCCATTTCAATCTCACCTTCTTCTCTCACCGGATTGGAGTTAGCAGCTTGATAATCAATCAAAGAAGGATAGTGCAGTGGTTCTCCAGGTTTAAGGATTGCTCATTTGATGTGTCTTCCAATATACTCAACCTCTTGTCCCACTCCAGCCCACAACCATGCAATGTTAACATCTTTCTTGTTTAGCTTTGGCATGTTTGGTAGTCTGGGATGCACTTCCAATCCTCTTTCCACTCTCTTCCTGTAGTAAGGAACATTCTCCATTAGAAATCTTCTCAGAGTGTCTGCTGCTTTGTCCTTCTCCGTTGACGAGAATCCAGTGGATCTAAGATACTTCTCCACTGATATTAGATAGTTGCTTAGATAGTCTCTCAGCTTGTCCTCAGTCAAATAGCAGATTCTGAACAAGTCATTCGTCATGAATCTAACCATTGGAGGATCTTCAGTAATCTCTGGACTGACTTTCATCAAGATATCTCTAACATGCTCATGGAGCAGTTCATTTAACCTTGTAGTCCTCTGTATCTTAATGAGCAACACCTGCAATTCTGTGTATGTCCTCTGTTCAAAAAACTTAGTGGAAATTACAAAGGTACCTTTCTCAAGAAAGTTGATTATTATGTTCCAGGCACCGTTTGCTTTAACCCCAGCTTTCAGAAAGATCATAGAGTTTCTCAATGCTGTGAAGTAAGTCTGATCTTCAAGATTGGCACTTCTGATGTTTTGAATGATAACTTCCACCTCAGCATTGTCGTTGACTTCTAATCCGTCTTCAACTCCGCAAAAGGTTTTATAAGTCATCTCCCAGTCAGATCCTGATTTCTTCGCCAAATCCATCATCTTCTTCTTCGTCACTTCACTATACATCTTGAATCTCTTTAGCTTTTCACTCCTTAGAACTGCTAGATGTCTTTGTTTCTCAGCATGCCTGGCATCTCTTTCAGCTCTCTCAGCTTTCAACGTCTCCAAGGTAGCTTCTTCTTCTTGTGACAGAGGATTTGCTTCTTCTTCCATATTATCCTCCCAGATTGGATGTTCAACAGGCTCTGGATAATATGGCTCATGCTCTTCCTGTGGTCGCTCATGCATGACCTCTTCAAATACCTCTTCACCTCTTTCTTCTTCCTGCTATGTTCTCTATCCAGTACTGTCTTATCGGAATAGCTTCATTGGTTTCCCAAACTCCCCATCCATCCAGACCTTGCTCCCAAGCTCCAACTTTCTCCCCCTTAGTTGAGGAATCCTCTATAAAGTTATCCTCAGCATAAAAGGTAGTAGAAGGACCAGGTTGCTAATTTGAAGGTCCAGGTTGTTGGTTCCTCGGCATAGTCCAGATTGACTGTACTCCGTCGCTTTGATTCTCCAATAAATCCGTAATCTCCTTACTCATGTCCTGCAAAGAAGCCAGCTTCAGGTCAATGTTGTCCAATCTTGAGTTGGTAGTCTTTTCAATATGATCCAATCATTTGTTTAGCTTAGACTCCACTCTTGAAAGGTGTTAGATATAATTGCTGATGATTTTTTATCAGTGTTTAAGTAACAGGTACTCATCAGAGTTTATACTAGAAGCCAGTCAGAGTTTGTTAAAGTCTGACGGGGTGAAAGTTTGCTGAAGCTGTCGGTGCTAATATGAAGATTCTAGAAGCAATATATCTTAAAGATGGAAAGAAGTAAGATATATTGAGATAGCTAAGGAAACGGAACAGAAGACAGAAGCAATCCTAATTTGATATAAATTGTAAAGCTAATTTGTAGGAATATCAATTAGAGATTGAATCTATGTAGCTGTGTACTATATAAACACAGATAGGTTAACCCTAAAAGGAAGGCGAATACTGAATACATTATTCTTGTAACCTAGCAGATCTCTGTGATATTTTACATCACTGAGAGAGGAGTTATTTAATATAATTCAGTTTATTGTTCATAAACAGTGTTCTTGATTGTTATTCTCATACATATATTGATTATATATTGTGTATTCGGCCTAACAATTGGTATCAGGGCATAGGCTGTTTAATATATATAGTTTTATGATTCAAACACAAGTATAATCATGACTGAACAAATTCCAACCGGTGCAGCTCCTGAAAAGGTTCAACCTACCTCTGTGAGTCGATATGAAACTATCAGGGTTCCAATTCTCAGACCAACAGAATATCCAATATGGAAGGTGAAGATGACCATGTTTCCGGAAGCCACAGATCCAGAATATCTTGATAGAATTTATAATGGTCCTCATAAACCAACTAAACTGTCTACTGTTGTTGCTGGTGAAGAGCAAAAGCTTATTCCAAAGGAAAAGAAAGATTTGACTCCTGAAGACATCTCATCGATTGCAAAGGATGCAAAGGTTAGACATCTTCTCCACAGTGCCTTAGATAATGTTATGTCTAACAGAGTTATTGGTTGCAAAACTGCCAAAGAAATTTAGGATGCTTTAGAAGTCAGATGCCAAGGAACTAGTACTATAAAGAAGAACAGAAAGACCATACTGACACGGGAGTATGAACACTTTGACTCAAGATCTGGTGAAACTTTGACTGAGACATATGACAGATTCTGTAAACTGTTGAATGATTTATCTCTTGTTGATAAAGAATATGATCTTGAAGAGTCTAATCTCAAGTTTCTTTTATCTCTACCTGAAAGATGGGATTTAAAGACAACAACAATAAGAGATAATTATGAGCTTGCAGATACAGAGCTTGATGAAATCTATGGGTTTCTTAAAACTCATGAACTGGAGATAGAACAAAGGAACAGAAGAACTAGTAAGAAGACAAAATATGTTGCTCTCAAAGTTGAAGAAAAACTCATGAAGAAAGAAACATCAAAGAAGAAAGCTAAAGGAAAAACTTTGGTCATAAACTCTGAGAATGAGTCATTAAACTCTGATGATGACTCAAACACTGATGCAAATGGCTGCTTTGATGGTGAAGACTTTCAAAAAGATGGGTTTCAAGAACTTCAAGAAAGGAAAAAGATTCTCAAGGAAAGATTCAAACTCTGAAAGAAAGAGTTACAGAAAGTTTGAAGGAAGGGATACCAAGTCTGGAAAGAAAGACAAGTCTGAGATCCAGTGCTACAAGTGTAAAGAGATGGGTCATTATGCTCCAGAGTGCAAGAAAGGAAAATCTGAGAAAGCACTCATCACTAAAGGAAAAGACTGGGCAGACACTTCAGATTCTGATGAAGATGTCAGCTATGCTCTCATGGCAACTGTTGAAGATGAATCTGAAACATCTGAGAATAAGGTACCCCTAACAACTTATGCTTATGATATTGATAATATATCTGAAATGAGAGTTTATCTTAAAAGCATACATGTTAGTTATAGAGATCAGACTTTAGAAAATGAGAGAATTAAATCTGAGAATCTTAAGCTTAAAGATAGAAATAAATTTCTTGAAGAAGAGCTTGTTAACATGCAACAAGTTCAAAAGGAAAGAGATGATGCTGTTTATGTTGAACAAGAGTTGTTAAAGAGGTTTAGACAACTAGAATCTGATTTGGAAAAAGAGAGAAAAGTGATTAAAACCTGGACTAATTCTGGAAAAGATACACATCAAGTTTTTCAAACAGATACAGTTGGATTAGGCTACTGTGAGAAAGATGAACTTAGGTTTAAAGAAAAAGTTAAAGTTAAACCACAACTTAAACCTGTGAAATTTATTCCTGAATCCAGTAAGCTAAAATCTGTAGTTGTAAAAGAAGCTGTTATGGAGCCAGTTGAAACTTGTGAAAAACAGGTTAATGTTGGTTTAATAACAGAAAATCAGATTGAGACAGAAGCTGTTAAGGAACCAGTAAAAATCTGTGATAAACAGGTTAATGTTGGTTTGATGACAGAAAAACAATTCAAACATAAGCTCAAAGAGGTAAAGTCTGTTAACAAACAGAAAGTGTCCAAGAAAAATAGGAATGGAAAAGTAGGCATTAATAAAAGAAATGATTATCTGCCTAATTCTGATGCTCCTAGAAAGACATGTCATAGTTGTGGTAGTACTAACCATCTTGCAAGTTTCTGCATGAAAAACAAAGATATTAATTCTTTACCCTCCAAGTCTGGAGTGAAGAATGATTATGTTAGGGTTAGACCACAAACTGTATGCACTCACTGTGGGAGCACTTGGCATTCCATTTATACTTGCAATATTTATCATGCTATTTATCACAATTATTATGAGTTGAAGCCCAACTTGAAATGGGTTAGAGCAAACTCTGCAAGTGTAAAGTCTGATACTGTTAGCTTAAACTCTGTTGATGATAATTCCGCTGCAAAAGCTAACTATGTTAAGAAAGCCAAAGGATCCAAGCAAGTCTGGATCCTTAAATCTAACTCTTTGTAATTGTTTGTGATTGCAGGGCATAAGGGAAAGCACCCTAGTCTTGGATAGTGGATGTTCAGGACACATGACTGGTAATAAAGCCCTGCTATCAGACTATGAGGAGAAGGCTGGCCCAAAAGTTTCCTATGGAGATGGCAACATAGGACGTACTATGGGATATGGCAATATCAATCTTGGAAGTGTCATTATCACAAATGTAGCTCTTGTCCCAGGACTCAAGCATGACTTGCTATCTGTGAGTCAAATCTGTGACAGAGGTTACCATGTAGATTTTCAACCTGAATTCTGTGAGGTTATCAGCAAATCTACTGGGAAAGTTGTTCTAGTTGGACACAGACAAAATAATATCTATGAAGCAAGTTTGGTAACAAACTCTGAAGGAAAAGCTGTGTGTCTGTCTGCAAAAATGTCAAATGAAGAGAGTTGGAAATGGCATAAGAAGCTCTATCATCTAAACTTGAACAACATCAATGAGCTAATACGAAAAGATCTTGTAAGGGGACTTCCAAAGTCAATACTCAGCTTAGATGGTCTGTGTGATTCTTGTCAAAAGGCCAAGCAAAGGAAGTCATCTTTCAAGAGTAAGTCTGAGTCTTCAGTTGTGGATCCTTATCATCTTCTTCATGTTGATCTATTTGGTCCAGTGAATATAATGTCTCTTGGCAGAAAGAAATATGCTCTAGTCATTGTTGATGAGTACACTAGGTACACATGGGTGTATTTCTTAGCAAAGAAGGATGAAACTGCTTTAGCTCTGATGGATCATGTAAAGCTACTGGACAAAGGATCACAGCATAAAGTGAAAATTATCAGGAGTGATAATGGAACTGAATTCAGAAATGCAACAATGGAAGAATTTTGCAAAGAAAGAGGAGTGAAGCAAGAATTTTCTGCACCAGGGACTCCACAGCAAAATGGTGTAGTTGAAAGAAAGAACAGAACCTTAATCGAAGATGCCAGAACAATGCTTGAAGAAGCAAAATTGCCAACTTATTTCTGGGCAGAAGCTGTTCAAACTGCTTGTTTTACTCAAAATGCAACACTGATCAACAGGCATGGAAAAACACCATATGAGATGGTCAAGAATAAGAAGCCAAATTTGAAATATTTTCATATTTTCGGATGCAAATGCTTTGTTTTGAAAACTCATCCTGAACAGTTGACCAAGTTTGACTTAAAAGCTGATGAAGGAATTTTTGTTGGATACCCACTGTCAACTAAAGCATTCAGAGTCTACAATCTGAGAACCAAAGTGATCATGGAATCTATACATGTGTCATTTGATGACAAGAAAATAACTGGAATAGAAGATGAAAAATATCATGATCAACTTCGCTTTGAAAATGTAGATCTAAACTCTGATGACGTAAACTCTGATGAAACAAATCCAACAAACTCTGACGAAGCATACTCTGAACCTCTACTGGTAAACACTGAGGAAGTTTCTCTGACAGAACAAAATAGAGAACCAGTTGAGGGGGAGCGTGAAGATACTTCAGAAACTTCTCAAAATGATGACTCAAATTCTGAAAGTGAGTTAGCTGAAGAATCAAATAGAAACTCTGGGTCAAACTCTGAAAGTTCAAATACTGAACAGTCCAATTCAGGGGGAGCCTCAGAGAATGCAAATGGTCAAGAAGAAAATCAGGAGAGCATGGATCAAGGGGGAGGATCTAATAATGATAATAGAAGCCAATTACCTGCAGCAAGAAGGTGGACACAAGCTCATACACCTGACTTGATAATTGGAGATCCAGAAGCTAGTGTAAGAACTAGAAGTGCTACAACTAATGAATGTCTGTTTCATGCATTCTTGTCTCAAACTGAACCCAAGAAAGTGGAAGAAGCTCTTCAAGATGCTAACTGGATAACAGCAATGCAAGAGGAGTTGAATGAATTTGAGAGGAATGAAGTCTGGACACTTGTACCAAGACCAAAGAACAGATCTATTGTTCGTACAAAATGGGTTTTCAGAAACAAAACAGACAGTGATGGAGTGATTACAAGGAATAAATCTAGACTTGTGGCAAAAGGATATTCTCAACAGGAAGGAATTGACTATGATGAAACCTTTGCTCCAGTTGCAAGATTGGAGGCCATAAGGATTTTTCTAGCATATGCTGCTCACAAGAAGTTTAAAGTCTTTCAGATGGATGTGAAAAGTGCTTTTCTCAATGGGAAACTTGAAGAAGAAGTCTTTGTTGAACAACCACCAGGATTTGTGGATCCCAAACATCCAGATTATGTCTACAGGCTTGACAAAGCTCTTTATGGACTAAAGCAAGCACCTAGAGCATGGTATGAAACTCTGGCTCAATTTCTTTTAGAAAGTGGGTTCACTAGAGGTACAATTGACAAAACCTTGTTCTATTTTAATTCTGGTGATGATTTGCTGTTATTTCAAATCTATGTGGATGACATAATTTTTGGGTCTACTAATGATAAACTCTGTAAGAAGTTTGCAAAGCTAATGCAGTCAAGATATGAAATGAGCATGATGGGAAAGCTTAGTTATTTTCTAGGCTTGCAAGTAAAGCAAACAGATGATGGGATTTTTATCAATCAAGCAAAATATACGAGAAATCTTCTCAAGAAATTTGGTATGCTTGATAGTTCATCTGCAACAACTCCTATGGCAACTGCAACAAAGCTAGACAAAGACACAGGAGCCTCAGTAGATATGACAAACTACAGAGGAATGATAGGGTCTCTTCTTTATCTAACTGCAAGTAGACCAGACATCATGTATGCAACTTGCCTTTGTGCAAGATTTCAAGCAGATCCCAGAGAGCCTCATCTAACAGCTGTGAAGAGAATTTTCAAATATCTCAAAGAAACCATAACTCTTGGTTTGTGGTATCCTAGAGAATCAGAGTTTAAATTAATTGGTTACTCTGATGCAGATTTTGCAAGCTGTAAGATTGATAGAAAGAGCACAAGTGGAAGCTGTCAATTTCTAGGTGACAGATTAGTTTCTTGGTACAGCAAGAAACAGAAATCAATTTCCACATCCACAGCAGAAGCAGAGTATATTGCAGCTGGTAGCTGTTGTGCACAGATTCTATGGATGAAGAATCAATTGCTGGATTATGGATTAAGGTACTCTAAAATACCTATTTTCTGTGATAATCAAAGTGCTATTGCTATGACAGGTAATCCAGTACAGCACTCCATGACCAAGCACATCAGAATAAGGTATCATTTTATCAGGGAACATGTGGAAGAAGGAAATATTGAGCTTCATTTTGTGTCTACAGACCAACAGGTTGCAGATATTTTCACCAAGCCTTTGAGTGAATCTACCTTTACAAGACTGGTAAATGAACTTGGAATGGTCTCTGGTTTTGACTAGAGATATTGGTTAGACTCAAAATCTTTACTTCTGTGATTTGTTGCTCATGATTCTTTGCATATGTTAACTGTCATTCATACCAGTTTGTCAAACTCTGAAATTATACTCTGTTAGTCATACTCTGTCAATTATACTCTGATGTTAAACTCTGATTGTGATTTTGTCTGAAACATATTGACCGATGAAGAAAATTGTATAAAGCATGATTTTCAGTAAGTAATCATGAATCCTTCTGAGTGATATAAATTCTGATCTCAAATGTGTGCAGAAACTTTACACAGCATGATACTGTCTCTATATTTATAGCATCTCTTAGTTTATTGATCCTATACACTGAGTCTGTATTAGCTGTTTGCACTTTCTCTCATAAATTAATAGTGTTAACTGATGAAAGTCTAAACTCTGATAATTATTTGCTAAAATTTCACCCTCATATCAAAAGATGCAAAAATATGCACAAATTCCTTTGAAATCAAGTTGTTCCTAGGAAGACCCATGAACTTATTGTATGAAATAAGGGCTAAAATTTTTGATTTTTGGTGACTAGTGTCAACCACTGATTACTGGAAAAATAAAAATAAATAAAAATAAATAAATAAATAAATAAAAAATCGAAGGGGGTGAAAATAATAAATTTATAAGTACAAAGTTTAGACAATATCAGATTTTGTTTTATAAATGAGAGTTTGGGCAACCAGTTTTTACTGATTTAATTTGTGGATTTTATGCACTTTCAGATGCTCTCAATATTTATATTCAGTAAACTCTGCTATACACACACAAATATTCACAACTGTGCATTTTGAGAAAAGAGTTTATGAATAAAGGAGGAGGATTGCTAAACACTGATGAATTGTGTACTCTACGCCGAGGTAATTTAATTTTAATCTCTGATGATTAAAATAAATTTCTTTGTTTCAGACATATTATGATTTTGAGAAAAGACATATATTTTGAAAATTCAAAGGAGTATGATTGGACAACAGTTCAAAATTGTATTAAAAAGAGGAGAGAGGTTGAGTGTCTATGAAAGTGTAATAGGCGGTAATTATTGCTCTTTTTACTGCGCATGCGCATTGGAAACTGCCAATTACTGTTGTTAGTCATTTTATATGTGCCACATGTCCCACTCACACGATTCACGGAGTAAGACAGTTGTGTGTATTGATTAGAAACTGTTCAGTTTTTAATTCTTTCTTTTTGTATTAATATACAATACACATATTCGTTTAAACTTTTCACAACTTACTCCAATACACACACATACACATTTTCACAAACACTTTTAATGCAAACACTCTCGAATTTTCTCTAAGCCATTCTCTGTTTATTTCTAAATCGTACTAATGGCTTCTACTGCTTTTGTATCTTCTGGGATTGAATTTGTCCCAAATAACTATGCTGCTCCTTTGATTAATGAGAACGCACCGGAGGCGTTTCATTTGATGCAGAATTTTCTTGCCCAATCTCCTATCGGGCGTGCTCTTGTAGAACTAATGGCTTCTACTGCTTTTGTATCTTCTGGGATTGAATTTGTCCCAAATAACTATGCTGCTCCTTTGATTAATGAGAACGCACCGGAGGCGTTTCATTTGATGCAGAATTTTCTTGCCCAATCTCCTATCGGGCGTGCTCTTGTAGAACCAGAGAAGCTTTCTGTGCTTCAAATCAAAAGCTTTTGGGAAACTGGTGTCTATGATGATGGTGGTGATTCTGGAACACCATCTATTGTTTTTGAGTTTCAAGAAACAGAGTATGTCATTACTCCTGGTACTGTTCGTGCTACAATGGGATTTGGTGAACATTTTGCTTACACTATTGCTGTTGGTTATGCTGATTTACTGAGAATGATGAGGGAGATCGGTTATGGTGGATCTTTGGCTAAGATAGGTCAGTTGAAGCGACCGTTCTTGAGGAAAGAGTGGAGCTTTTTCTTTGACTGTATAACAAGAACGTTCGGAAAGAAGTGCACCAACTGGGATGCAATCCCCACTGAAAGTCTACAAATTGGGTATTCTCTTATATATGGTACTCAATTTGATTTTGGTAGACTAGTTCTTATTAATATGGGTGAAAAGATGACTGAAAATAGGAGAGTAGTTTACTTTGCTAGATTCTGTCAGCTTTTATTTTCTGCCTGTGTTAATGGGGTAGATATTGTTGATGAAGATGTAATTCCATGTTTTAAGTTACACAAGCGTATATTCTCTGATCTTGTGAATAAGGATGTTAAGAAGGGTAATGTAGGTGATCTTTTACTGCCTGCATTAGTACAACAGTTTTTGGATGATTCTATCCAAGCATACCAACAACCAGAACCTATAAACACTAAAATTCCTCCATCCACATCACAACCAATCCAGAAAAGTGGCAGAGTCAAACACAGGGCTTTTAAACCAGCAAAGTCTGTTAAGCCAGCTACTAAGGTTGGGGTATCTAAGACTTCTGTGCCAAACTCTGTTGGACCTTCTAAGAAAAGGAGAGCAAAGAGACCTCGTTCTGATGATGAGGATGATACTGAAACTCTGACTCAGAGAAGAAGAAGGTTGATATCTAACTATCTTTTTGATGAGTTAGACACTGAAGCTGTTCCTGTGGATGTTCCTACAGCTGTTCCTGAAGCTGAACATAATGTAGCTCCTGATGTTGTAATTCAGGAGGCTGATGTAAATATTGATGATACTGTGCATACAGAGGACAGAGCAAATGCTAATGTCAATTTTGAAGACAATGATACTGCAAATGCTGATGCTGATCATTTTGTTGATCCTTTGGACATGGATATTGAAGCACATCCTGCAATCAGTGTTTGTGACACTGAGGATGTGGCAGCTGATCAAGCCACCTTAGTTATTGATGAGTCTATGGGAACTCATACAGAGATTCTCTCTGTCACCAATCAAATTCCTGAATTGGGTGAAGAGGTTGATCAGGAAGCAAAATCTGTCTCATCTGAGAAGATTGTTGAAGTTGAGAAGATGGTTGAAGCTACAGCAGAGACTCTTGAAGAAAATATTCTTGTTGCAAACTCTGTTCCAAATGTTGTTCTAGAAGAAGAAAAAGTTGCTAAGGACGTAAACTCTGAGAGGAATGAAGCTGTTGCAGAGCATATTCATGATGAAGCTGCACAGTCAAATATTGAAGCTACTGCAGAGAATGTAGTTGAAGAAGCTGCAGAGCCTCTAGCAGCAAATGTTGATGAAGACATAGTTGTTTCTGAAAATAATGATCACACTTCTGTCAATTCTGATCATGCAGACTCTGATGACAATGAATCAATACCTTTTCTAAGGGATCCTACTACAGAGTCTGTCAAGGAAAATCAAAATGCAACTGAAGCTCATTTTAGAGAAATGTATTATGCAAATTGGTCAGGAGCAGATTGTATTTTCTCTAAACAAAGGACTGCTGATTTTGTTGATAAATCTGCTAAAGAAATTTCAAATCCAGAGCTTCTTAGTCACTTAAAGGCTACAATAGTGCAAGTGAAGTCTCTTACCAATCACTTTGATGAGACTCACAAAGCTGTGATAGGCCTGAGCAATGATATTGCTGCTAAGGAGTTGGCCTTCACTACGCCATAGATTGCTTATAGCAACCCCCAAACTGTGTTACCATAGACCCGTTTTAAAGTTACCATAGGCCAAAATTGGGCTATAGTAACACCAAAGCTGTGTTACGTTCTCAGCAGTAACTACAGGTATCTAAGGTAACATAAAACCACAGCCTATGGTAACATACCAAATGTGGTTGCAAAAAACCTCTGTAGTAACATCTTAAACATTCTATAGTAACATAGTTTGTGTGTTACAATAGATGATACAAATTTGCATAACAGTGGGGCCCACACGTGGGGCCCACACGTGGGATCCCCACGTTGGACCCCCACGTGGGACCCCACGTGGGACCCCCACGTGGGGCCCACATGTGGGGCCCACTTCTGGGTAGGGGCCACATGTGGGGCCCACTTTTTGTGCCTGCAGTGGGGCCCACCTGCTCACTGTTCAAGGTCTATTGTAACACCTAATATTACCTACTGCAACACCTAATATTATCTAATGCAACACATACAGTGATAAATATAATAGCCTATTGCAACACACATTTTACCTATTGTAACAGCATAAATGTAACCAAATAAAAATGCACCAACAGAATATTTAATTCCCATAAAACAAACCAACAACAATTCTAATCCAAAAGCAACTACATCAAAATCCAAACCAACAATTCAAATCCACCAGCAATACATCAAATCCACCAGCAGTTTTATACATAACTAAAATAGACAAAGCAATAGAAGTCTAAGAGCTAGGTCCATTGGTCATAGGAGTACCATCACCTACTGTGTCACTGGAAATCGTCGCACAGATTTCACCAATATCAACATTCAGAGTGGGGTTTGCTTCAGCTAATTTTTTTAGGGCCAATGTCAAGTTGTCCTGGACCTTCCGATTGATCTTGCCATCCACTTCAGCGCAGACCTTCTGGTTTACCTTTGCTTCCACTTCGACAGCAACTTCCTGCCTTATCTTTTTTGTCAGCTCTTGCACGTATGAATCGGTTGGAGCTGGAGCTGAAGTAGAAGTTTTGAGACACTTCGGGTCATGTCTTCCTATAAGCCAACCTCGACCATGAGATTTTTTTGCACCCGAAACTAGTTCGTCAAGACCATCAAGCCCTTCTGATGATCCGAGTTTCTTGTTAATTGTATCCTAGAAAATAAATCTAAGTCAATATATGAAAATGAAAATGGACTGTAAAGATGAAATATGGACTGTAAAGATGAAAATGGACTGTAAAGATGAAATATGGACTGTAAATATGAATTGTTACTTACAATTCTGAACTCCATCACATCAGGATTAGATTGGTATTTTCGTCCAGGCTTGCGCTTACGAGTTTTGGCAAAAATCTTTGCATAATATAGGTCGTCATCTGGCTGCTCGCCATCTGGCTGCTCGCCATCTGGCTGCTGGTCATCTGGCTGCTGGTCATCTGGCTGCTCATCATCTGGCTGCTTGTTTTTCTTGCAAAAATTAATAACCAATATGCAAAAATTAAGAACCAACCTTTATGAACAGAAACTTATGATGTGACACAATCCTAGATGGAAAGAAATAAGCGTTTAATCTAAACTATAAACTACTAGATAAAAACTTGTAAACTGAAATTAAATTAAAGAGAATCCATTTTTCACAGATTTATATTAAATTAAATTAAAGAGAAGCAATTTTCTTAACTATAATTCACGACTCTAAAAAAGATTGACATTTTATTTTTTGACAATCCTGAGTAATTTTATAATTACATAAACTAATCCATTTTCAGTGGGGGCTTAGCTTAGCAACTAGATGATTTAAATTAAATTAAAGAGAATCCATTTTCACAGATTTATATTAAATTAAATTATAGAGAAGCAATTTTCTTAACTATAATTCACCACTCTAAAAAAGATTGACATTTTATAATTTTTAACTAGATTGACAATCCTTTGTATTGATTGACTCGCAACAGGATTGATAATAAATTTTCAGGAACTTACCATCTTGTGTTCAATTTGAGAAAATAGTTTGGGGCCAGCAGTGTGTGTGTCTGTGTATTGACGACGACTTTTAGCATTTCTTTCAGCCCTCTTCTGCAAAAAAACATGAAAAAGAGCACTAGTTTATGTCACTGAAAATTGAACAAATGGCAAACCTGTAGAAAACAACACCTTTTTATACATAAAAATTATACCTGAATTTCAGGATCTCCCCAAAATTTTAGGAGCAGCTTAAATTCCTCAAGTGGAATCTCATCCGGCTTATTTTCTAGCCTCTCCTCATCAGTTGCATACGCAGCATAATGACTGCTCTTTATTCGACTCTTGTACCCCTTCCAACTCTGTTGAATTGTCTTCCATGACCATGTTTTTAATTCCTCGGGAATAATATAGCGTTGCTTACATATAAATCAAATATAAAATGGAATAAGTTAGTCTAAAATGCTATCTGACCAACATTATTTACATGAAGCTAGTTAAAGTTTAATGATTACCTTAACATAATTCCACAGGGTATTCTTTAGATTTTCAGGAACATGTTCCCAAGATGCATAAGTCAGTGGCACACACCTCTTTAGTGTCCCCAGAAAGCGACTCAATTCTGAAACATTTTTATCGTCATCTGAAACAGGCTGGCACTTTTTATTCATGGAGATGACTACCCTTTTCTCAAACGGCCTTGTATGTACCTTATCCATCCTCGTTTTCCCTCGTAATCTCTTAGGAACTTTGACTTAAGTACCGAGTTCAAAACATATAAAAAGTTAAATCAAAACACTATTATGTAATTGCCTTGTTTCACAAAGGAATAACATGAAAATGATTCAAGTAAATACACATAAAAATGATTCAAGTAAATACACATATTTATATTGACATGCATATGAATTAATACTAATGTATACAAGTATTAAATCAAATAAACGAAGATAAACCTGCTTCAACTTCTTCCATTTCAATGTCTGGCAGGTCAGTTTCCGGAACTTTGTCATTTTTAGTTCCACTTCCAGTTGCAATCGCTGATGCAGCTTCTTTTTGTTTGCGTTCCCGCATAGCAAGATAATCCACCATTGATCCAAGTCCTTGACAACATGGTAACTGTGTTTTTGCAGGTTCCACCATACCTGAATTTGCCGCCGCCTCATTCTTATCATTCTGAGTGGAACCATTTTCAGTTGTAGTCACAGCATTAGATCGTGAACGAGTAGTTGGTCCATTAAGAACCTTGTTTTTTTTCACTTTTTGGGTTTTCTAAAAAATAAATTGAATTAGTACTAAGATTAAAATTTTAATTAACTCGCTACATGGTAGAAAAGATGCACCTTTGGCAGAATTTCTGAAGCATCATCTTCGCTTTGTTCCTCACTTTCTTCAATATATTCATCCTCGTCTCGAATATTTTTTTTCCCTTTACTTTTTCCTTTGTCCTTTTTGAATGCAGCTGACACACCAACAGCTAATTCAGGCACCCCTAGAGCTCTAAGCTTTTCTCTGTTTCTCTGCATAATTAGAAATTTAATCATTTCATACTTGCTCAGCTTCATAGGTTTTATTGGAGATGATGGAGAAAGTGGTGGGGGAGGTGGTAGAACATCATCCTGCACGTGCGTAATTAAAAGAAACATATAGTTAGTGAAATAGCAATATATGTGGAACATCGATTAGGTTACATATTTGTATTGATTTTGGTTATCTAACCTCCATGTCATTCTCATCCATATTTTCATCTCCATCTACGTCTTTACCTTCATCTACGTCTTTACCTGCATCTATTGAATTATGTAAATCCAATTTCCTCCGAACACTTCCAGACTTCAGATCCACATTTTCATCAATGCCTTGTGAATTTTTGATCAATGCCGACTTCTGAGCACTTTTCTCTTCAACAGATTTTGGCTTCTGCTTGAGGGCTGCATCAATGATTTCTGGTCTAGCACCAACCAGGCGTGCCGAGTTCCTAGCACTAGTGACTTCGGCTTCACCCCTGCCTTCACGTTGATTTTTTAAAAGTTCCGGCTTCCGAGAACTCTTAACTTGATTTGGAATTGTGACTTGTGCATTATTCAGCCGTGCTGACTTCCTAGGAGTGTAGACTTCAGTGGACTTCTTATTTCTTTTTTGCTGCTGTAATTGATGAGTGGTCACAAACGGACGTTTCACTTGTTTAGTCGCTGCAACAATAGAATTAAATTTTTAGTACACCAACAAATATCAGAACTCTCATAAAAGTATTAATAATATGTAGATCAATATTTGTGACCTTGCTCAAACTAGAAGGAACAAACAATTTAAATATATAACTAAAAAAGTTTAATACCTTCAAACACATTTGCCCTTGGCCGTATGACTACATGCGGTTGCATTTGCGGTAATGGCTCGATTCTAGTATCAACAGTGTTATCAATATAAAGATCTATGTTGCCACCATTTTTACCTAATCCGCACAATTCTTGATCATTCGCCACCATTTTCCATCCCTCTTCCTGATTACCATCTCTTGCGTAAATTCCTCCAATTTCAGTATACTTAAGGTCATCTTTAACATGTTCCATCAGCACCGTGTAAGAAAAGCAATCAGGATCTAAGTTAAACACACACCCTTTTCCACCCACATATTGTGTATTCTGAAATTTTCCCATGTGATAAATTCTTAGATTGATGCGCTTCTCTGTCATCCTAAAAAAAAAAGAAACTTACATTAGAACCAGTTCAAACAAAAAATAAGAATCAATTTAAAAGCAACAACTGTTAAAATTTAAAAGCAGTCTAGCAAAAGAATGTAAATTAACTTATATGTACTGCTAAGACTTATTTACACACATTAAATACTATATTAACTTGACTTGGAAGTAGTGAAGCAATTAAAATGCAGTAAGTCAAAATGCAGTAAATCACTAACAAACATTATTCAAAATTAAGAAGCATGGACTTAATTGAGAAGCACTTAACAAACACTAGACAGTTTCATTGACTACTTTTGGAGGAATGATAAATTTTGTTGCAGGTACATCTTCTCTAGACCAGCTCACATCACCAACTTGATTTCCAATTCCATGACCATGTTGAATATCATCTATAATCGGATCAATGAAACCATCCTCGCTCCCATTTTCACCTTCGACATCACACCAGTCCCTCGGCAGTCTCTTGATAACATTATGATACATCTTGTCAGTCGGGTCTTCAATATAAAAACATTGTTGTACTTGTGAAGCCATAACATAAGGATCAGTTTTTTGAATCAGTCTGTTAAAATTGACCCGTGTAAGGTCATACAAATCCTTTTCTGCATGGTACCAACAACACCTAAATAAATAACAAATTCCATGTAAAAGGCATAAAAAAACATCAAAACAGGCCAAGCATCATCAAATTTATTATCAACAGGGAAACTGCATTTGGGCAATCAACACAAAATCTTTTTTGTTGTCATAATACATGTAATTAGCATTGTAGTTACCTAAGTATAACACAGACAGCAACTAAAATCCAGATTATCACAGATTATATTAGAAGAACAACACATAGGTTCTCTTCAAGGAAGTTAAATTCTTATGGCTAAAAGTAACCAAGAAAACAACTATTTGAGTCATTCTAAAGATTTTAGCTAGTAGCCAAGCTTAACAAATGATAGCAAAATGGTGTATGACAATTGTTGCGAACAAAGTCTAACCAAGAAAACAAATTATAGGCATTTGATAACTCATTTAGGCTCAACCACCAAGCTCAACCACCAAAATAGTTGGGTAAGTAAATCATAACTAAATAACCAGAAAACAAATTGACTCGTACTACAAAGTTAATTGATTATATAGATTTTGCGCATATACAGAAAAATAGAGACCAAGGGGTAGAGAGATGGATAACGAGACAGAGAGATGGAGAGAGAGACACAAAGAGAGAGAGACAAAGAGATACAAAGAGAGAGACAGAAAGAGGGGGGGGGGGAGAGAGAGAGAGAGAGAGGAAGAGTGGGAGAGAGAAAATTGAAGCATGCAACACAGATTATACATAAATCGAAGCATATAAAGTAAGATAAAGTAAGATCTATACCTTAATTGAACAAAGCTCGAACCCTAATTGAAATCTTCAACCAAACCTCGACTGACCAGCTCGAACCCTAATTGAATCGTAAAACCAAGCTTCGCTTGACTAGCTCGAACCCTAATTGAACCCTAATAGAACTGCTATTGCGGCTGAGTTTACATTTTGAGAGAGAGAAAATGAAGAAAGAACTGAGAGAGAGAGAATGAAGAATGAAGCGGCTGTGTCTTTACTTTCCCCCCTTTCCAATTTTTCATTTTGCCGCTCGTGTCTCCTTTTTTTTTGCTAAGTTTGCCGCTCGTGTTTTGCCACTCAGCACAGTATTTACTTTCTTTTTTTAATTTTGTAAATATTATCAATTTATGTTAATTTCTTGAAATTAAAATATAATGTTAAATTTATTATTTTCATAATTTTGTAATAATTCACAATTTATACATAACTTAGTTTTCCTTATACATAATTTATTAAATTTTTTAATGAATTTAGGTTAAATTTAAGAATTTTTTGATATTATTTTATTTAAAAACCTTTTTATTTGAAATTTATAAACAAAAGGTAATATTTATGAAAAATCAATAATTTAATTATTTGATGGAATATTACGTTTTAAAATGATAATTTCAACAATTTTGTCACAATTAATTCTTTTCTAAATTCAAATAATTATTAAATCATTAATTTTAAATAACATAAAAATTTTGTTTATGAATACCCTATGGTAACACATCACATGGTGTTACCCACTGTTAACACCTTTATAGCTATAGTAACATACTTTTGAGGATTTGGTAACACCACAATCACAAGGTTGCGATAGCTCAAAAATGTCATACCTATGGTAACATCCTTAGTGGTAACACCCATGCCCAAAAGTTGCAATAGGTCATCTATGGCGTAGTGCTTGAAGATTGATAGAGCTAAATATTCTTCTATGATCAAGGATCAGGTGGAAATAAATCAAAGGCTAAGCAAAGTTGAGAGCAATCAAGATGAAATGTCTACAAAGATTGATTCTATTGCTGCATCTTTGGAATTGCTGACATCAGTGCTTATTCCTGATGATGTCAAAAAGGGGGAGAGAGTTCCTAAAGACAAATGCAAAAGGGCTCCAACTCTGAGACGGAGGGATGATGCAACTGATGGTGGAAACAAAGAATCAGAGAGAAGGTCAAAATCTATTCAAGAGCAAGGGAGACTTAGGTCAAACTCTGATAGAAATCTGACAAACTCTGATAGAGTAAACTCTGGTGCTCAATCTTCTTCAAGACTTAAAAGTCTAGCTATTTCAGCAAATCCAATTACTGATGAAGAGATTGCTGCTAAACTCTTTTTGGAAGAACATGGTGGTGAAGCCACAGTTGAAGACATTGATGCTAAATTGCAGATTCTTGCTGAAGAGCATAAGAAGAATGTTGAATCTGGAATTTATAAGAAGGCTACCAAGGCTCCTAGGAAAAAGGAACAAGGAATTTCTATTAGAGAGAATGTAAATTCTGAACAGAGTTTACAATACTCAAGGAGGCCTGTTGGAGCAAATACTGATAAAGGGAAAGGAAAAATGATTAAAGAACCCAAGTTATCAAAGAAGGCTTATTCAATCTTTGACGTTGCTCAAGTTGAATTAAGACCTAATCAATCAACCACTGACGTTGCTCAAGTTGATGATTCTGTTAAAGTTGTGACAACCTCTGACACTGCTCAAGTTGTACAAACTCAATTGATATCTCCACAACTCCAAGGTACTTTTCGAAGACCATCTAAAGATGAAACTCTGAAGCCAGAAAATGTGAACATTCTACAAAGCAGAACTGTGTTAGGAAAGGAATCCTATGATAGATCTGGTTTGGGATCACATAGAGAGAGAAGAATAAATAACAGTCCTTTAGATCATACATCTCTGGCAGAACCTGGTGTTGGGGTAACTCAAGAAAGCCTTGACAAGTTAGAGTCTGTTCAGATGATCTATCACAGAGGAATCAAAAAGGAGTTTCTGTTATATTTTATGGTTGATGGAAGAGTTTATAGAGTTGGAGAAGCTGACATTCATCTAAAACTATGGGAAGAGCTGGAGTATGTTTTATATCTGCTAAAAGTGAAAAATCAAAGTACTTACAATGTTGCTCAAGTTTTAAGAGAGAGAATGATGAAGTCTAAAGTTTTGTGTGGAGCCAAAATTTCAAGTGCATATATTCCTAAGTACAGAGATTACCATGGAAATCTGGTAGAAATGAAGAGAAACAGTGCTAGATTCAAAACAGCACTTGATATTAAAGTTTTGGAATTCAATTTGGAATCAGACAAGTCTTACTATATCAGGCTAGGAAATGAGATGAATAAAAACAGCATATATTCTCTGAGGGCTGCCATATATCAAACTGGTGAAAAAGACCCAGAATTTAAGGAGCTGAAAGAGATTATGACTGCTGAGCTAGAAAGAGCTGAAAGAAGACTTCTAACAGATTATCTCAAGACAGTGCCTGACATTGAGGAAATTAAGTAAAGACTATCTGTAAGTTTTTAAGTTTTCTGTTCTAAGTAAAAGTTAAACTCTGTTATGTTATAAACACTGCATTTGTTATATGTTTTGACATCATCAATTATCTTTTAAACTTGTACATTTTTGTTATGCACAAGTTGGGGGAGATTGTTAGATATAATTGCTGATGATTGTTTATCAGTGTTTAAGTAACAGGTACTCATCAGAGTTTATACTAGAAGCCAGTCAGAGTTTGTTAAAGTCTGACGGGGTGAAAGTTTGCTGAAGATGTCGGTGCTAATATGAAGATTCTAGAAGCAATATATCTTGAAGATGGAAAGAAGCAAGATATATTGAGATAGCTAAGGAAACGGAACAGAAGACAGAAGCAATCCTAATTTGATATAAATTGTATAGCTAATTTGTAGGAATATCAATTAGAGATTGAATCTATGTAGCTGTGTACTATATAAACACAGATAGGTTAACCCTAAAAGGAAGGCGAATACTGAATACATTATTCTTGTAACCTGGCAGCTCTCTGTGATATTTTACATCACTGAGAGAGGAGTTATTTAATATAATTCAGTTTATTGTTCATAAACAGTGTTCTTGATTGTTATTCTCATACATATATTGATTATATATTGTGTATTCGGCCTAACAAAAGGGTGTTCATTGCATCTTTTACCCTAGCTTGACCATTCCGGATAACCAGAACGTCTTCTCTCAAAGCTTCTTGTCCTTGTGTAAGAGTATATACTTCATTCATGAATCCATCCTTCAGCTCTTTGACGTCCGTCCTCAATTCGACCAGCTCTTCCATTGCTTCCTTCTTCAAGGAGTCCACTGCTTGCTTAGTACCTGTTATAGTGCCAGATGCACTGCCAATGACCCTGAATGTTCTTCTGGAATCAGCTGCAGCCAAGTCAACCTTCTCTTGAATAGTCTTTAAAGAAGCATTGCCTTGACTAGAGGAGATCCCTTGGTCAAAGGAAGGTTTCAGTGGAACCTTGAATAATGGATTTCCTTTTGTATCATGAACTGTCATCTCCTTGAGGGTGGATTGAACATGTACTTCTCGTTCTGTCGGTAATAGCAAATCATCTATTTGTGGAAGGGTTAGGGTGGCACTTCTCACATTTGGCTCTGGGTGTACACTCAACGTTTCTGTCGGTGTTTCACTCATTTTACCTTTCCCACTCAGGCCAGATGTAAGTGTTTTTGTTTCACTCAATCCCTTGTTGCTAATTGTACCTGCAGAAGAAAACACCGTAGCCGTCCTTAAGGTCACCGGTGGTGCAATGGGGCTTCGTAAGTCCCCGTCCTTGGTTAAACCAAGTTGCTGATCATCCGTAGATGATATATCCTTAGAAGGATCTAGAGTTTGAATCTCTAGGGGGGCTAGAATCAGGCTATATTAACAGCAGAGATCCTGAAACTTCCCCTTTAGTCTGTGAAGACTTTTCCTCAGTTAACTCCTCAATGTTAATTGATTCATTGTCACCGAGTTGCCGATCTGCACCTACGTCAGACCTTTTACCCGCAGGATCCAGATATGTTCCATCTGGGGAGTTAGGTAATGACCTTTGAGATTGTGCATTTAGGTCAGAACCTTCTCTCGACGTCTGTGAAGACTCTTGGTTCTTAGAACCTTCAACCAGTGAACCTGACCTTAATATGGTCGGAACACCAGTTGCTTCCGTCAATTCCTCCTTGCTTGATTGAGCTATGGGTTCAGATATTGCTTTAGTTAGTGTAGCTCAATCAGCATCAGAAAGATCAACAAAGGGCTCTTTGGAAGATTGAAATAAAGTTTCAACAGATGCCTCGTTTTCTATTCTTCTTCTTTTAGAGGAAGCCAGAGCTGCTGTTGAAGGGTGTGTCTCCTTATGTGGTGCTGCTTTGGCACTATCTTCCTCTACACTCATGGATGTCTGTATGATGGGTATAGTAGGGGAAGGAGGTTCATTTATGTTTTCATTTGGCTCTTCCAAAGGCTCTGTGACCGTGGTTAGAGGTTGTGGGTTTGCAACCTCCTGGTCTGGAATGGCCACTAAGGGCTCTGGATCTACATCCATTGGTTGTTGTACATGAGCCATTTCAGGTTAAGGAACATTACCTTCATTTACCTGTTCCCCTGGGGGTAGAAGTGGTAGGGGCACCGTTCTTAGATATTCAGTGAGAACAGTGGGTACCCCTGGAAGATGATTCTTTCTTATCAGAGCGGTTATTGCATTGCTCTTCATCCTCATGCACTCCATGGTCTCCTCTTCTGCAAATGTCTCACGTTCATCATCTGTTAAGATATCATTGAGAATTAGTTGTAGGAACCTAGGATAGAAACAAAGCACATCATCTATGCATGTTCTGTCTTCCAGTGGTCCCATGCACAGAATGACTTGATCAATCACTAGCCTTCCTATGTTTATATGCCTATTGTTAGCAATGGCAAACCCTATTTTCTGAAGAAATAAGGGAATACCATGCATATTTGTAAGCTTGGCAGTAAAAACATGGATCAGTGTGTGAAAGAAAAAGTTTCATGGCTTTGTCAGGTAATGCTTAAGGAACTCTCCCACAAAGAAGTTTGGTTGTTGACTTCTGTTGACTCGTAAACACGCAAGTATACGCGATCACAAATAGCAAGTGATAAATAGAATTCGTTCCGCAGAGACTAGGTGTAAATGCCAATTTAAATACCTATGCAACAGTGTATGGTTACTTCTTAATGCTTGACCAATTATCAAATTGAGTTGTTGCTTATTACTTAAATAATAAAACAATTATCAACTAAGAGTGAATTAACAAACGAGATTACTTATGTAAGAGAAAACATGGGGTTCCAATTTCATTAACTACTTCATCTAGAATCTTATGCCTTTTCAACCTAGCATGTGCAAGCGATGATAACTGATTAGACGCACTAAACTGACACACGCCAACTTTCGTTGTACATATATCATCCTACTGATCATCCACAATCGATAGAAGTCAAGTAGTCACCAAATATGCTTAGTCCCTATATGTCTATAGAGATTGAAAACATAATGGTTTACAATCAAGCATCCAAATAATCACATAGTCGGTGCAAGACGGTTAGAATTACACCACAAATTAATACATGGTCTTCACATGCAAAAACCTACGCTAGCATGGTATGTTCTAAACCCTAGATCCACTTTCGCAATCACTAGGATTCAACAAACAATTACGGATGTTCGTGACGCACCCATAACGAATAAGCACCCCCATACTAGGTTAAACATATATCAAGCACACACCAAGGCATAAAAACATTTAATAACTAGAATCCATGGAAAACTCCATTAAAACCCCATGATAACGATTAGCCCATAATCGGACTTCTCATCATCATGGGTTCAAATGATAACATGAATCTATAAACAATTAATAATGAATAATAGAAAAGAAATTGAGAGCAAAATAAAGCCCAGAAATTGTAGAGAAGAAATACAAAAGATGGAATCAATAGGCCTCCTTGCTTGTCACTAGCTTGAAGAACCCTCGAATTTGATCTCTTGTTCTTAGAATAATAATGTTTTTGATAGATAGTTAGCTGCTAAATTAACCTAATCAATGGTGTTTTTAAAGTATAAGATATTACATAATAAACCCAAGATACGAGCCCTAACAAATTAGGCCCAACACAAATTAACCCGGTTTGGAGTGAAATACATACTGACTCGATGCATTCCAGGAGGACACAGGCGCTCTTGCGCCTCTAAATGGTGCTCTTGCGCCTTCAACTCCCTGGAATTTTACTTTGCAAACCCACCAAGCGCTCTTGCTCAAGATTTTTGAGCTCTTGCGCCTCCTAAGGCGCTCTTGCGCAGGAAACTGGCGCTGCAGCGCCTCCAGCTCCCTGGAATTTTTGCCCAGCAATGTAGAGCATTTCCGTGGCTTCGCGTGGGCTGTTGAATCGTCAGAATCGGACTTGTAGAACTCCAGATATGGCCAAAACCGTGAGAGCTTCGCAACCTACCAGGAAAATCCGACTTTTGATCTCATTAACCTCCAACTCTTGGTTCTGCAAAACTTAATGAAAACACATTAAACACACCACATACTTGAGTTCAAGCCATCATTTTAAGCCGATATGAAGCATTCCAAGTGGATTAAAATCCACTTATCACACCCCCAAACTTAAACCGATGCTTGTCCTCAAGCATAAACAAACATAACTATATACAACTAACTAGTACCACTTCCGTAGGTGATCACGGTTGCATTTGGCATATGCAACAAGCCCTTTAAACCCCTAGGCAGCCCTAGTGGACGAGTAAGGTCTCGTGAGGGCCTATAGCGAATGTACCCACAAAATCCATCTAACAATGCAACTAACAATGCAAACTATATGAATGCAACTAATATGAAAATGCAAACGATCCCCTCAAACTAACCATAACCAATCAACAAGCCAACATCTCAAGGAATGCAATCTTTCAAACAGAGTTCAACCAAATTCCCGTATACTAACAATACAAACACAGAAACGTGCGTGTGTGCAATGCTCATCAATATACTCTCAAACTAAATCAAGACCATATCCTATTCTTCACCAAAACAACCACAGGCTTATAAACAAAATGCACTCTAGACACAAGAAACCACTTAAAGACACCTCAATAACCACTCGAGTTAGACAGGAATTCATGCTTTTATTACAAAACAACATACTACACAATACACATGCTTATTTGACCGTGCAATGGCTGAGACCCCTAAAGGCTTATACAATAATACCCATGTAGCGAGCGTTAGGTTAGTGGATCCCAGACCGGAAAAGTCTTAGGTCACTAGGCACAAAGTCCCCAAGAACTTAATTACTCGAGTATTAAAGAGCTCAACCTGATCAATTTTGCATAACAACTAACAAAACACTTTTTTTTCTTTTCTTTTTTTTCTATTTTTTTTTTCTTCGGAATGAGTGCGCTTTGCCTTTTTCTCATCCCACCCTAGACTACTCATCTTTTCAATGAGCCGGCTACTAGCCATTTGACGCCTAGCCTTTACTGACAACTAGCATGATATCCCTGTTTTCCCCAAACTTAGACTTAAGTGCCTCTTTGAATTTCAAGAGAATAGAAAACATTCTAAATATAAGCAAGTGGTTAAATTCTAACTTCCAAACAAACATGGTCTGATCAAATTCAAAAGCAACCAATGAGACTTGTGAATTTACATTTGTTTCTGGCATGCAAGTCAATTCATAGGAACTTAATCAACCCTCTATTCATCACTACCACACTCCAATCAACATCGACTCACCAACGGAAATAGCCAAATCCTACGGGATCACGAATTATGCTATGCATGCTAATGCAACTAACATGAACTCACATGGCATAAACAAACAAAACAAAAAACAAATATGCTCTATATGACAATTATGCAACAATATGAATGAAATTATACTAACATGCATTATGATTTCTAAATGAACACAATGACACAATTACTACTAATCCTCAAATCACCCCCAAACTTAAGATATTCAATGTCCTCATTGAAGGCAATAAAAAGGATAAAGAACATACCTAACTATCGGCAGGATCACCCTCCTCGGGTGGTAAATCTGGTGGTGGATATACGAAGAATCGGGGACCACACAACACAACTGTTTTATTTGAAAGCAGGAAATCCATGGGTTGCCTCCCAAGAAGCGCCTTTCTTTAACGTCTTTAGCTAGACTTGGCCACGATTTTAACTTGAAAAATTTCCACACCGCACCTCTATAAGGGCCACTTAAGGATCTTTTCTGGAGCGACATCTTCAACGACAAGCTTTACCCGTCTTCGCTCCTCACCAGATCTCTTAACAACATTCTCCCGCCTACCTGAAAAGTTAGCAGCAATAACAATAGCAAGCAAAGGAGATGAATTACAAGAAACATACCCCAGGTGAACTAGCAATGGGTTGAGCTCGAGTTTGGGAGCTCCTTCAAATGATGGCTTAAGGCGCACCTGAGAATTCCAGAGATCTTCCACTCCAAGCAACTTATGTGGAATACGTAGCCCCATTAGCCAAGGCACTGTAATCCTCAGCTGGCCATGCCTTGCCTTCTCCTTCTCCGTGTCATACTTTTTACTCTGCCCTGCATCAACCAATTTCAAGCTAAAACACTCCTCATCCTCCGCCGGCAAATTCATGGCTAGAGTTTGCTTCTGAAGCCTCGGTGGATATGGAGGAGGAAAATCGATTTGGATACTCTCTGTAGTCTTCTCCGGAGTAGATTTGTCAGCAGGAGTGATGCTCTTTTCCTCTTCGGCCTCCAACTGGTCGAAGTCAGATTGCAACGGAGCGGCATTCAACAACTGAACATGCTCTTCTAATTCATCATCTTCAATGTCAAACTTCCATTGAAAAACACTCTCTACAGACTTTGACTTTAACGGCTGATCAACCTTCTTACGGTGTTCAATATCAACCATTACCACACTGAGACCCTCTTCATCCTTCGAAGGAAATAGCATAGCCACTTGAGCCTTGGAGTTTTCTTGATCTTGGGCTGATTCTTCAGAATTTTCAGATTGCAAAGGAAGTGGTTGCGGCTGATTATTCAGAACCGAATTTTCTGGACATTCTGAATTTTCTGATTGGGTTGCCTCCGGTTCTCCTTCCTTATCAGCTTCATGTTCTGCTTCTTCCTCATCTTTGCCCTCAGACTCTCCTTCCTGAACTTCGATCAAGGTCTCACCCGTGGCTAAGAAAGGCCAGTCAAGACTGATGGGAAGGTTCTTGTCCTCCTGCTCTACAGCCAGGCCTTCTGTGTCACTTGCAATTTGATTCAATGTTTTTAATGCATTTGCAATTTGACCAATCTGATCTCCTATTGTCTGGAGAGACAATGCATTGCTTTTAACCATCAACCTCAATTCTTCTAATTCAGCTTCTTCGGTCGACTGTTGGTTAGACCAAGTCTGAAATTGCTGCTGCTGAAATTTAGGAGGTTGAAAGTGTTGATGCACTGGGGCATACTGATGCTGAAATTGTTGCCCCTGTTGCTGCTGAGTTCCCCATGGACTGTATGGCTCATCTCCAAACTGCTGATTTTGGAGCGGGTAGGACGGATATTGGGATTGCTCCATACCACTCTGATTGTAGTCCCAGCTGAAATTTGGCCGGTTTCTGTTATACTCACATTGATGAGTGTAATGTCCACCTGCACACAGCTCACACACAATTACGAAGTCCTGCTCCCAATAATCCATCAAATAAATAAAAAAACAGTTCAAGTCAGTAATCTATAACGACCACTGATGACAAGCACTTAAACTACAAATAACACCGTAGTCCCCGGCAGCGGCGCCAAAAACTTGTTGACTCGTAAACACGCAAGTATACGCGATCACAAATAGCAAGTGATAAATAGAATTCGTTCCGCAGAGACTAGGTGTAAATGCCAATTTAAATACCTATGCAACAGTGTATGGTTACTTCTTAATGCTTGACCAATTATCAAATTGAGTTGTTGCTTATTACTTAAATAATAAAACAATTATCAACTAAGAGTGAATTAACAAACGAGATTACTTATGTAAGAGAAAACATGGGGTTCCAATTTCATTAACTACTTCATCTAGAATCTTATGCCTTTTCAACCTAGCATGTGCAAGCGATGATAACTGATTAGACGCACTAAACTGACACACGCCAACTTTCGTTGTACATATATCATCCTACTGATCATCCACAATCGATAGAAGTCAAGTAGTCACCAAATATGCTTAGTCCCTATATGTCTATAGAGATTGAAAACATAATGGTTTACAATCAAGCATCCAAATAATCACATAGTCGGTGCAAGACGGTTAGAATTACACCACAAATTAATACATGGTCTTCACATGCAAAAACCTACGCTAGCATGGTATGTTCTAAACCCTAGATCCACTTTCGCAATCACTAGGATTCAACAAACAATTACGGATGTTCGTGACGCACCCATAACGAATAAGCACCCCCATACTAGGTTAAACATATATCAAGCACACACCAAGGCATAAAAACATTTAATAACTAGAATCCATGGAAAACTCCATTAAAACCCCATGATAACGATTAGCCCATAATCGGACTTCTCATCATCATGGGTTCAAATGATAACATGAATCTATAAACAATTAATAATGAATAATAGAAAAGAAATTGAGAGCAAAATAAAGCCCAGAAATTGTAGAGAAGAAATACAAAAGATGGAATCAATAGGCCTCCTTGCTTGTCACTAGCTTGAAGAACCCTCGAATTTGATCTCTTGTTCTTAGAATAATAATGTTTTTGATAGATAGTTAGCTGCTAAATTAACCTAATCAATGGTGTTTTTAAAGTATAAGATATTACATAATAAACCCAAGATACGAGCCCTAACAAATTAGGCCCAACACAAATTAACCCGGTTTGGAGTGAAATACATACTGACTCGATGCATTCCAGGAGGACACAGGCGCTCTTGCGCCTCTAAATGGTGCTCTTGCGCCTTCAACTCCCTGGAATTTTACTTTGCAAACCCACCAAGCGCTCTTGCTCAAGATTTTTGAGCTCTTGCGCCTCCTAAGGCGCTCTTGCGCAGGAAACTGGCGCTGCAGCGCCTCCAGCTCCCTGGAATTTTTGCCCAGCAATGTAGAGCATTTCCGTGGCTTCGCGTGGGCTGTTGAATCGTCAGAATCGGACTTGTAGAACTCCAGATATGGCCAAAACCGTGAGAGCTTCGCAACCTACCAGGAAAATCCGACTTTTGATCTCATTAACCTCCAACTCTTGGTTCTGCAAAACTTAATGAAAACACATTAAACACACCACATACTTGAGTTCAAGCCATCATTTTAAGCCGATATGAAGCATTCCAAGTGGATTAAAATCCACTTATCAACTTCTTATGAGAGTGAAGAAAGCATGTATCTCCTCAGTTGTGGGATCCGGAACATGGCTTTCTGTTGGAAAATGTAGAACTCTATTAAAGTCATGTTCCGTCACCCTTATTGTTCTGCCCCCTGGCACAACAAAACTGAAGGATCTCACATTATTCTCACTTGTATCCGTGGCGGTTGTGTACAACGCAGTCAATTGATCGATGCAAAGGACTACGGGAGTACTCAAAGCATATGCCACTAACGAACGTGTGTTCAGAAACTCTGCCCATGCACGAAACTGTAAGTTCGTAATGGCTTGCAAGTTCTGAAACGAGACATGATTAGTTTTGGTTACGATAAATTCTCCGGCCATTTTAATTCAAATTTCCAGAAAATTAAATTTAAACCAAAACTAATATTTTCAATTAATTATTTCTAATTAATCAAACTTAACAAAAATACCCCTTTTCGGAAATACACAAATTCGAACACAAGATTTTAGAACCCTAATTGCTAACTTCAAACAACCACTAAAATCCAAAGAAGTTAACTGTTAAAACAATTATCTCCCAAAGATATGAACTGTTAACACTTTGCAGAGGTCATATATATCATTCGATGGATTCTTCCTTAAGATGTTCTAAAAACTTAAAACAATTAAGTTTTCACGGTTAAAATTCAGTCAACAGTGAAAAACAGTAATCTTTTCAAGGTTTTCTCGGTAAAAATGAAGAATATTATCGAAATGGTGTTCTTGAAAGTGTATATATCTTGTAAGTATTATAAACGAAAGCTCAGTTTTCTCAGATCTGTGAAAAAAAATGAAAAGAAATTACCAAGGCAATGTTTTATACATAATGAAACTGACAGGGGTATAACTGTCTTTACATGGTTCGATATTTTTAAATGAACGTTCGATGGTTTTCACTTAGGGGCAAAACTGTCAACTTCCCTTCGATAGTTTTTGGAAAACTATCGAAGTTTTTGAAAATTAGAATTCAGAACGTTTTGATGAAAACTATCGAAGGCTGATTCTATTTAAAACTGAAAAACTATCGAACTGATTATATGAAATATATCGAGAATTTAAATATTAACTAAGATAGATTCTCTTCGATATATTTTCAACTTAAATTCAAAAACTATCGAATTTTGTGTTCGATAGTTTTCTTTTCCTTTTCCAAAAACCATCGAAAATAAATTTCGATAGCTTTTTTTTTTGGTACTTAGAAAAACTATCAAATTTCTTACATTCGATATATTTTGCTTCTGTCTAAATTTCAAAACCTGTTCTGTTTTAAAATTCAGACTTTTTGTATTTCTGTGAACTTTTAATTTGAATAAATCTTTTCAAATTTACCAAAATCAATTGTTAACAAAAAATTCACAATTTTCTTAGAATAAAATCGACTAAATATCATTGAATAATATTAACCAATTAAAATCCAATAAATTATGCTGCATTAATCTACATTGTTAAAAACAAAGTAAATTAATTCAAATTAAATAGATGCTTAAATATTTAGAACAAATATTAACACCTAAATAATTTTTATAATTAATAACCAATAAAATGCGAGAAGATATATCATCCATAATTATGACATAAAATTAGTACAAAAATCCTAACTACGAGATTTGCTCCAGAAAATAAATTCATGAGTCCTAAGGATATGGAAATTCTTAAACTCATGTATTCACTAGGACTATCTGCAGTTACTGACTTCCAATCAAAATCAATTAGAAATATTTAACATCCCAAGTTCACCAACCAGCTTTGAAAAAGTGGATTCATCAAGCGGTTTAGTAAAGATGTCTGCAATTTGTTCCTCTGTGGGTACAAAGTGTAACTCCACAGTTCCATTCATCACATGCTCTCGGATAAAATGATACCTGATGTCGATGTGCTTCGTCCTCGAGTATTGCACTGGAGTGTTAGAGATTGTTATGGCACTTGTGTTGTCACAAAATATTGGAATCTTAGTCAACAAAAGCCCATAGTCACGGAGTTGGTTTCTCATCCACAAGATTTGAGCACAACAGCTTCCAGCAGCAATGTATTCAGCCTCAGCTGTTGATGTGGAAACTGAATGCTGCTTCTTGCTATACCAAGAAACTTATATTCTTCCAAGAAACTGACAGCTTCCTGAATTACTCTTCCGATCAATCTTACAACCTGCAAAATCAGAGTCTGTATATCCAATAAGATCAAATCCTGCATCTTTAGGATACCAAATTCCAAGATTTGGGGTTCCCTTAAGATATCTAAATATTCGCTTAACAGCTATTAGATGAGATTCTTTAGGATCAGACTGAAACCTAGCACACAAGCATGTTGCAAACATTATATCTGGTCTACTTGCAGTGAGATAAAGTAATGAGCCTATCATACCTCTGTAGCCTGTGATGTCAACCTTCTTACCAGTTTCATCCTTATCAAGCTTAGTGGCAGTTGGCATTGGAGTCTTTGCTGTAGATGATTCTTCCATTTGATACTTCTTCAGAAGATCTTTGATGTACTTGGACTGACAAATGAATATACCATCTTGCCTTTGATACACTTGCAGTCCAAGAAAGAATGACAATTCACCCATCATACTCATTTCATAACGACTCTGCATTAACTTTGCAAATCTCTTGCATAGATCGTCATTAGTAGAACCAAATATTATGTCATCAACATATACTTGCACCAATATCAGATCATTTTTTTGCATTTTATAAAAGAGATTTTTGTCTATGACACCTCTTGTAAAATCATTTTCAAGTAAGAATTCAGAGAGAGTATCATACCATGTCCTCAGAGCTTGTTTAAGTCCATAAAGTGCTTTGAATAGAAAGTACACAAAGTCTGCCAGTTTTGAATCCTCAAACCCTGGAGGTTGTTCCACATACACTTCTTCTTCTAGCTCCCCATTCAGAAAAGCACTCTTCACATCCATTTGATATACCTTGTAATTGGAATGTGCTGCGAATGCCAGAAACATTCTGATGGCCTCAAGTCTTGCTACTGGTGCATAGGTTTCATAATAATCTATACCCTCTTCTTGAGAGTAACCTTTAGCAACCAGTCTGGCTTTTTTTCTCGTTACAATGCCATCTTCATCCAGCTTATTTCTGAATACCCATTTTGTTCCAATAACAGATTTCCCTCTTGGCCTGGGTACCAGCTTCCAAACTTTCTGCCTTTCAAACTGATTTAGTTCATCTTGCATTGCAATCACCCAATCTGGATATTCTAGGGCATCTTCAACTTTCTTAGGTTCTGTTTCTGAAAGAAACCCATAATTGTGACATTCATTTTGTGATGTCCTCCTAGTTCTCACTCCTGAATCTGGATCACCAATGATCAAGTGAAAGGGATGATCTCTATTCCATACCCTTTGTCTTGGCAGATGCGATCTTGATGATTCTCCTTGTTCTGGATGTTGTGGAGTGTGACTATTAGATCCTTCTCCTGCTCCCCCTGAGTTGTTGACGGTGTGATCTGTTGATTCTGTAGACTGACTAGTGGATCCTATAGAAGTTTGAGGATCTCCACTTGTGTCACCACTTGGTCCAGAATCATTATCATTATGATTATTATTATCACCAGGAACAACTTCAGGTTCTTCCTCTATGTCAGAGAGATCTCCTGATAGATTTTCAAATATCAAGGATTCAGAGTTCTCTCTTGTTTGCAGGCCTGGTCTTTTGGTGTCGTCGAATGTTACATTTAAGCTTTCCAACACCTTCTTATCTTCAATCACATATACCCTGTAAGCTTTAGATTCCAGAGAATAGCCCAGAAAAATGCCTTCATCTGCTTTGGCATCAAACTTGCCTAGATGTCCTCCATCTTTTAGTACAAAGCACTTTGCACCAAACACATGAAAGTACTTCAGTGTTGGTTTCTTGTTGGCCATTAACTCATACGGAGTCTTATTATGATCTTTGTTAATCAGGGTTCGATTCTGAGTGTAGCAAGCTGTATTCACTGCTTCAGCCCAAAAGTAAGTGGGAAGTTTTGATTCATTCAACATGGTCCTTGCTGCTTCAACCAAGGTCCTGTTCTTCCTTTCCACTACTCCATTCTGTTGTGGAGTTCTTGGTGCTGAATACTGTCTTGATATTCCTTTCTCTGAACAGAAATCATTAAGAACTGCATTCTTGAATTCAGTTCCATTGTCTGATCTGATTGTCTGTACAGGTAGCTTAGCTTCCACTTTTATCTTTTTGATGTGATCAATGATTAGTTGTGTTGCTTCATCTTTTGAATGTAAAAACCACACCCACGTGTACTTGGAGAAATCATCCACCATCACTAATGCATATCTTTTTCTTGAAAGTGACATAACATTAACTGGACCAAATAAATCCATATGAATCAGCTGTAGTGGTTCAGTAATGTTTGTCATTTCTTTGCTTCTATGTGATGCTTTCTTCGACTTCCCTTTTTCACATGCTTCACATAGTCCCACCTGATTGAATTCCATCAGGGGCAACCCTCTCACTAACTCTCTCTTTACCAAAGAGTTCATAGTTTTGAAGTTCAGATGTGAGAGCTTCTTGTGCCATAACCAACTTTGTTCTGAAGATGCCTTTCCATAGAAACATGTAATTGCTCCTTCACTGGTAGAACTTAAGTCAGCTATGAACAGGTTTCCTTTTCTCACTCCCAGTAGAGCAAGCTTCTCATCCTTCCTATTTATGATCAAGCACTTGTCCTTTCTGAAATCTACATTGTAGCCTTTATCACAGAATTGACTGATACTTAGAAGATTGTGCTTTAATCCTTGAACAAGAGTGATGTTTTCAATGATGACATTTCCAATTCTCAAATTACCATATCCTGTAGTGAATCCTTTGCTGTCATCTCCAAAGGTTACAATCGGGCCGGTCTTCTTAACCACCCCTGTAAGCACGGACTCTTCACCAGTCATGTGTCTAGAACAACCACTATCCAGTATCCACACAACCTTTGAGCTTTTAACCTTACCCTGCAATCACAGATCGATTAAGCGGACTTTGGTACCCAAAATTGTTTGGGTCCTGAAGGTTTAGATGTTTTAACAGGAGTAACATTCAATTTTGTCTTATCCTGTTTGATTTTCATAGTATCTGTGGATTTAGCATTAACAGTGCTTTTGCTGTTATCATTCATCAACTTAAAATAAGCATGCATGATGTTGTATGTACATAGCAAACATTATTTCTTTCCACGGGGTTCATGAAGATCAGGCATGTCAGACATGTTATGCATTTCAGAAGTATTAGCAGTTTCTACTTTAACCTTTTTACATGCATGTGTAAGGTGTCCAGCAGAATTACAAATAGTGCACAACTTCCTAGATGCAATGAGAGAATATGGAACCATTTCCTGACTAACAATCTTCTTCTTCCCATTCCTGTTCTTTTTGGATTTACTAACTGAGTCACCTACTTCAGTTTTAGGTATTACAGTTTTTACTGAATTCCTAGGCAACTTAGTCTTCATCTCTTTTTCCTTCAATAAATCCTCCTCAAGCAATTCTTGTCTAGATATAAGTCATCCTCATGAAAAGGTTCTGAGAAGGGCCTGACAAAGACTCGACTGACCACATTCTTAAGAATGTGTGGAATATTCTTCTTGACAACAACATGGGATGTCACAGGAAATTCCAGAGTTTTTTTCCCAGCCTTCTTGGTGTAGTCAAGTCCTATAGCAGTTTTATTACCCTGGGTCTGAGTATCAATGATCTCCTTAGCAATCAGGGCGGAATTCTTAAAAGCATTCAGCTTCAGATCTAACTCTGAAATCTGCTTCCTGAGGATAGTCTATATCTCATCATTACACTTGACCTTGTTTTCTAAGTACACATTCTTTTGTTTAAGATCTTCTAATGTGACAGCTACAAGCTCTAGTTCTTCATTCTTAGATTCTAGAAATTCAATCTTAAGAACTAGTTTAGCATTTTCCATTTCTGATGCTAGCATGCTTGTGTGTACATTAAACAATTCTACACTAAGATCTTGCACAGTTTTCTTGTACTCAGAATTAGACATGTCAATTGTTGTTAAGATAGTTACCTGAGATAATTGTGGTGATTCCTCTGAAGAGTCAGCCATTAGGGCAACATTTACATATTCTTCCTCTTCATCCGAATCAGTATCATCCCAGTGTTTTCCCTCTGCTATATAAGCTTTCCCTTTCTGCTTTCCAGACAATGCTTCCACTTGCTGTTTCAGCTTGGCATTCTCCTTCTTCAAATCCTCATATGAGTCTCTCTTTTCATAGACTCCCTTTCTGTCTCTTGCTTGACGAGGCTTCTGGCATTCAGTGGCAAAATGCCCCAACTCATTGCAGTTGTAGCATCTTGATTTGATTCTATCAATCATGTCAGTCTTGTATAGCCTCCCTTAAAGCCAGTGCTCGGTGAATACTTGCTTTTCTGAAATCCGTTGGTTGAGCCCTTGAACTTGTACTTAGGGATTCTGTTGAAACGGATGTGGCTAAACTTTGCAGCTAAGTACGCCATGGTTTTGTCTTCCATTTGCTCAAGCTCTTCAAGGGTGTAGTAGTCACTTTCATCAACACCCAGATTTCCAGAATCCATCTCAGATTCTATAATCACCTCCTTTCCAGCTCTAGGGGTTTGAACCTGAATATCAGAAGTTGTTGGTTCATCCACTACAAGTGCTGCTGATCTCGCAAGTGCATTGTGCTTGTTATCCACTGTCCCTGATCCGTAGATTATCACTCTTTGTTCCTGTTCCATCTCATAAGTCTTCAACTTGCCATAGATCATCTCTAATGACATCTTGGTGAAGTCTATTCTTTCTCTTATGGATGATGACTTGTGTTCTACATGATGGGGCAGCATCATCATGAACTTCCTGTTTGTTTCTCTCAGTGGATAAGTCTTTCCTTTCATTGCCAATTCATTCAGAAGCTTAGTATATTTCTCAAAGACCTGAGTTATACTTTCTCCTGGGAGAGACCTAAAAGACTCATACTGAGAAGTCAGGATGTCCAATCTGTTTTCCTGCACGTCTTCAGTTCCTTCCATTATTAGGTTAATGGTATCCCACATATGTTTCCCGTTTGTACAGCTCATTATTTGATAGCTCATTTCCTTGTCTGCGGAGTCCGTCAATATCAACATTAAACCTGTATCCAGTCTAATCAGTTCTTTGTCTGAATCAGTATACTCAGAGATATCCTTAGGTTGGGTGCCAGCAGGAATCCTGTTACCTTCAGGGGTTGTCATTTCATCAACTGATTTCATAGGTACATATGGTCCGTTCTCTAAAATGCCAATATACAACGGATTCGATGCCTTAATAAATAACAGCATCTTCATCTTCCACAAACCGAAATCATCTCTTGTAAACGGGGGAACTTTAATACCAGCGGTTGTCTTTGGAGCACTCATGGTAGAAAATTTCAAATTGTTTAAAATTCAAGAAATTCCAATCAAATGAAAAATTTTGAAAGTTAAAAAATTTGCTTCGAATTTTCAAGCTATGTTTGATTTTGGTCTCATTCACCGGATCTGATTTGTACGTCAATCAAGTAGCTCTGATACCAATTGATAGGTTCAAAGTATCGTAGAAGGGGGGTTGAATACGATACTCACAAATTATTCAATTTCGTTCGCAGATTAATCATTCAGTTCTAAACGAAATCAAATGCACCAAATCAAAACACGAGTCGGGGAATATATCGTTTTATAAATATAAACCGCGAAGGGTGCTACAATTTCTAATCCGTAGATTAGCTTCAATGAGTTCTAGGTTATACACAATCAATACAATGATAGAGTTCAAGCAATATTAATTTCTCTGTAATCTCTCTGGCTCGATCTCTCTCTTAGTAATTGCTTCTGTGTGATTAACCTCGACTGAAGAAGACATTATCTTCACTCTGTATTAATTGTAGTCTTTTGTTTGAAAACTATCGAACCAAGATTAAAGAATTAATATTGGCCGTCCAATTTCCATCAACCTGAAAAACAAACATACTTTTCACCTGCTCTTTACATTTGAAAACCATCGAATTGAATAAAGGTATTTTCCATTCGATAGTTTTATTTATAAAACTATCGAATGACAAATAATTTATTATGGTTGTCAGAATGGATTTCCTTGATCTCATTCGATGATTTTTATAAATGAAAAACCATCGAACTCTTTTTCTTGTCCTTGATCTTTTAGAAAATGCTTCTGAGTTCCAGGGTGTTTAGTAATAGACTGTATCAATTTCTTCTGAGACGATAAAACAACTTGATCTTTTTAGTGTCGTCAACTAGTGCAACTGGTCTGGTTCACAGATGAATAACACTTGATCAATTCTTCTTCTATGTCTGCAATTCAATGCTTCTGATAAGTCCTTTGTCGTTCTGGTTGCTTCAAATAAATCACTGGAATCCTGTGGTACTTGACCCTAAATCATTCACATACTTCTGTAGTCTTGAAAATCTTGTTTCTTTGATTGTCACTGAGGCTTGAACATTTTCATGAACTTCTTTCTGTGACCTGTTTACGGACTTCAAGAATACATACCATATTTTGATTTTTTGAGTTTACCTTTTCTTCTTTGATTCTGGATTCCTGTGCTTCTGTTAATATTATTGTATGTCTTGTCCTTTGTTGAGTTGTAGTTATCTCTGTTTCATCTTATGTTACATTATGCTTTACATACTTTCTTGGTCTTCAAGTTAAACAGACTGATGATGGCATCTTTATCAATCAGTCTAAATATACAAAGAATTTATTGAAAAGGTTTAACATGCAAGATTGTGCTACTGCAAGTACTCTCATAGCTATAGCTACCAAACTTGATCCTGATCAAGGTCCTGAGGTGGATGTAACTCACTACAGAGGATTGATTGGCTCATTATTGTATCTAACTGCAAGTAGACCATATATCATGTATGCAACCTGTCTTTGTGCAAGATTTCAAGCAAAACCTAGGGAACCTCATCTGATTGCAGTCAAAAGAATTTTTAGATATCTCAAAGGGACTCCTTCTCTTGGTATTTGTATGCAAGGGAATCAGATTTTGGTTTGTATGGTTATTCAGATGCTGATTTTGCAGGGTGTAAGATAGACAAGAAAAGTACTTCAGGAAGCTGTCAGTTTTTGGGTGGTATATTAGTCTCTTGGTTCAGTAAAAAGCAAAAGTCAATCTGTACTTCAACAGCAGAAGCTGAGTACATTGCTGCTGGAAGTTGTTGTGCTCAGATAATGTGGATGAGAAATCAGTTGTTAGATTATGGCCTGTCATACTCAAAAATCCCTATTTATTGTGATAACCAAAGTGCTATTGCAATGACAGGAAATCCAGTTCAACATTCTCTTACTAAGCACATCAGTATTAGATATCACTTTATAAGGGAACAAAAACTGGAAGGAACAATTGAACTACATTTTGTTCCTACTGATCAACAACTAGCTGATATATTCACCAAGCCACTGCCTGAAGCTACTTTCAATAAGTTGGTGAATGAACTTGGAATGATGAACCTTGAGAATTTCTGAGAAAACCTACAGAGAAGAAATCCTGATGACTGTCAAATCCTGATGGTCATTCAGTAAGGTATGTAATTTTGATCAAATCCTGATAGGATTTAATCCTGACAGGAAGTCAACCGGTCAATCCTGATAGACAGGTCAATATTTCATTACTTAATTTGTGCCTGATTTTTCGTTAGTATCTGATGAGAAACGTTTGAGTATTAGTTGGACAACTGTTACACGCGTGTGTTGCACTATTATATAGATACACATCAAAAGCTGTGCAGTTTTATTTAATTTCACATGTAATCTGGTCCACTAATTATTTGTGCACAAATCATATTTTGCCACCTGTCATAGAGAGTAATATTTTGTTTAAACAAAATACATTTGATTTTCTAAATTCCTGATTACTCTTTCATCATCAGTTTTTCATCTTCTTCTTTCTCTGTGCTCAAGAACCCTAATTTCTAAATCTCAAATCTCAAGTTTTCTATACTGTTTTAATGGCGTCTTCATCTTTCATGAACAAGCAAACTGTGATTAGTGGTGTTACTTTTGCCACTAATAATTTTGTAGCTGTTTTGGGTCATCAGGATCTGCCTTCTGAGTTTCATATAATTCAAGATTTTCTAGCTTCAAGTCAATTGAAGTTTGCTCTAACAGAACCTGCAAGTGTTTCTTTTAAGTCGGTTATGCAGGTGTGGAATTCAGTTTCTTTTGAAAAAGACGATTCTGGCTCAATCCTGATGAGCTTTGAATATGATGGGGTTAATCACTGTGTGACTCCTGCAATTGTGGAGGAAGCCCTGCATTTGCCTATTCTTGGTGATGCCGTTCCTGATAATGTTTCAGACTCGACTCTTTTTGAGTTTGTTACAAAATTGGGTTACAATGGGGAAGTTAAGAGATATGGCAATCTCTTTAGGACAAAGCTGAAGAAGGAATGGAACTATTTCTTTGACACCATTAGTCGATGCTTCCTGAACAAAACATCTAATTTTGATGCTCTACCATCAGGATCACTCAAAATAGGGTATTCTCTTATATACTCTACTATTTTTTTATTATGGGTCATTTATTCTGAAAGATTTAAGTGATAGAAAATCAGATAAATTAGGTTCTATCTGTTTTCTTAGATTTTTACAGTTGATATTTAATCACTTATGTCCTAATGTTGTGTTTGAGAATGATGTGATTCTACCTATTTGTAGAATTACTGAGAATAACATTAAGTCCTTAGTCAACAGTGATAAGGCAAATGGTTTCACAGGCACTGCCTATATTCCTGATGAGGTCAGGCTTTTCTTGCAAGAGAAAATGCCTACTTGTTATGGATTAGTTTCTGATGCCATGGGGCAAGGCCAATCACACCTTGTTCCTAACCCAAGCATCCAACCTAAACAGTCAAAACAGTCAACAGCCACCTCTATTGTCTCTCAAAAGACTCTAGTTGTAAAAACAAAGAAATCAGCTAGAATTGATGTGTCTGGAAGGCAATCAGGTTCAAAGGATTTTTCTTCTACACCACTCACTAAAAAGAAGATAAAAGGGGGTGTATAAGGGGTCCTGGTACAGAAGAAGGCTGAGAAAGTTGTTGATGTTGTTACAGTTAAGAAGAAATTAGTTCTCAGGGATGAGACTGATTCAGATGATGATATGACTATCTCCTCTAAGATTAAAATGTCAAAGAAGTTGCTGATACTGCTATTGAAGCTATGGCACAATCTTCTAAGCCACAGAAGAAAAGAAAATTGACAAAAAACAGGTATCATATTCCTTTAGACAAGAAGCAGGATACTGATGGACAAGACACTTCTATTCCTGATGAGCAGTCAAATCCTGATGCTCAGTCAAATCCTGACGTTGGTAATTATGACGATGCACCAAGTCAAGTGATAGCAATTTCTGAATCTCCAGTCAAAGCCTCTCCACCAACAAGACATATTGATATTCCATGGGAGAAGCTTGGTGTTGCTGCCTCTAAACTTGGATTTACACATCCTTTGGATAAGAAAAGGAAGGCAGAAGAGATTGTATTCATAAGACAGAAGAAGCTGAAAGGATCAAGCCCACAAGAACCTGAATCTCAATGTGATTCAGCAGCTACTAAAGATCCTGCCCCACAAGAACCACTCAATCAAAGTTTGGGTGAAGGCATAGCTATTGGAATGGTCCCACAAGAACCATTTTCTCAAAGGGAAAATGCAGACACTTCAATTCCAGCTACACAAGAACCATCTTCTCAATGTGAAGATGCAGGCAAAGCTACAGCTTCTGAGGAATTTCCTGACAATGCTCAAGGGGTTTCTGGTGCATATGAAAGTGCAAGATTGGTCGAGGACACTGTCATTGAGGGAAGTACATAAGAACCTTCAGCTCAAAGTGTTGAAGAAGCTTCTAAACCTCAGGCTACACAAGAACCATTAGTATCAAATCCTGATGTAAGCCAAGCAAATCCTGACAGTGTTGCTCTTGACGCTAGTGGTGCTCCTGATGCAGAGCCAATCCTGATACAGCCACTTAGCTCAAGACCAATGACAGCTTCTATCACAGCATCTTAGGATAAACTTAAAGGTATTGCTATTTCTGATCCTGATGTTCCTAATAATTCTGATGCTGATGATAGTGATGATGATAATAAAGATGAGAAGGATCAGCTTGCTACAACAATTAAATCTAGTCTTGGAACCAACTTTGGTTCATCAAGCACATTCATGGCTGGCAAGGCTACCTCTGGAAAAGATTTAAGACAAGATTTTTCTGGTCCTTCTGAGATCATTCCTGCTGAACTGTTCAGAAAAGATGAATGGAATAATTCATGGTATAGGTCTGATGAATCTGTCAGTTATCCATATGTCTTGGATCATGTTTATGATGCTGTCAAATTGATTGAAAATGAAGATTTGAAGAATCATTTGAAGGCTACAACTCTCTTATCCAAAAGCCTCAAGCATGAGATTGATTCTGTCAAGGTTGCTACTGATTTGGTGAGGGGTGATATTGCTCATAACTTTACAAAGGTGCCCACTGCTCTTCAACTAAGGATAGTGGAATCCCAAGTAAAGTCAGTTATTTCTGAACAATCCTCCATCCACAGCAAAATTGATTCTCTTGATTCCAAGGTATCTGACATTCAAACCTCTCTTGCCTTGATTTTAAATATTTTATCTAATCCTGATGTCAAAATGGGGGAGAAGGTAAGTCAGACAAAATGTACACCTAATCTACTATTAAGGAATAATGATGATGATACTGGAAATGATGGTGGTGACAAAGTTTTACAAGGAGAAACCTCTGATGCTGCTGTTGTGAAATCTACAATTCAAACTTCTCAAAGTCAAACAACACAGTCAACTCATGTTTTTTATTCTGGAGTAAGGACAGTGAGGACATTGGTGCAATCTCAGATCCTGATGGAAGAACAAATCCTGACAGGTGATCAAATCCTGATGAATGATCAAATCCTGACACCTGGTCATGGACAAATTCTTTCTACAATTCCTGAAGGTGATGAAGATGCAACCAATTTATTCCAAAAGTTCAAAATAAAAGATGGTAATGTTGTTACTCTTTATCACACTGATAAGAGGGTACAACAACTATTTGCAAGAAAGGCACTATCTACAGCAAGTGAAGAATATCCTGATCTCTCACATGAAGAATTTCTAAATGCTCAAAGAGAAATGATGGAAAGCTTTAAAAATCCTGCTCCTGCTAGAGGTAGAGGATGCAGAGGTAGAAGAGGTGCAAGAAGAGGAAGAAAAGGCTCATCAATTTCAAATATGCCTAGACAGACAAGGTCTAGAGGTTTAAGAATAGAAGAAATTTCTAATGTTCCACAAATCTCAATAGTTCCTGATATTCAACCTGACAGGACTATTTTTGGTGATGAAAGATTACATGAAGAATTTGAACCACAAATGAGAAGAAGTTCAAGACAATCAACTCTCATCAGTAATACAACTCAAATTGAAGATTCTAATCCTGACACCGTTCCTGACACTGGTCAAGATCCTGATGAATCTGATATTCTACAAGAGGTTGATCTGTTAATTCTTTCTGAAGTGGTTGATTCTCATAATAGAGAAGTGGATGAAGAAGAAGAAGCAAGAAGGAGGGAGATAACAAGAACAACATCTATAGATATTAATCTTTATTTGCAGAAGCTTAAAATTCAAACAAGTTGTTATGGAGAAATTCAAGAAGACAACAACACAAGCTGGAAAGGAGCTATGTTCTTGAGAAGGAGAAGGATAAGAAGCGGAAGCATATAGATACTGTAAGGTGTGATAGACCTATCAACTTTCAGTCAGGTGGAATCATAACAAATGTCTCCAGTGTTACTGATTTTGCTGATTCTCAAAGATCTAGAGCACTCTGGTTACAAATGTTTTCTAATCTAAGGAAAATGACAAGTAATACAAGAGGAGGTATTGGACACAGGGATGCTGAATTTCTGAATATACCACATGTTGATCCTCATGCCTTGACTGAAATTGGAGGTATTTTAACTTCTGAACACCTGAACAATTTATTAGCTGTTGATATAGTTATAGATTGTCATGATGGTACTGAAAAGAAAGAAAAGCTTCTATACTTCATGAAGGATGGTAGTGTGAAGGTTTTGACCATTCAAGAGCTGTTGTTTAAATCTACAAAGGAACTGAAATATGTTCACTATCTGCTGAGATGGAAAAACAAAGTGTACAAAGAATGAAGTGATGCAATTCTGTCAACAATTAGAAGAATACTGGATGAAGGAAGAAATTTTAATGGTAATTATACTCCCATGTATTTAAATCTAAGGGGTCAAGATGTGGAAATGCAAAGGGGCACTGCTGTTAAAGAGGTGACTTTTGGCATGACACAGATTACTCTTAATCCTGATGGGAAGGAAATTGCTTATCTATTGCTTGAAGAGCACAGTCTACAAAGAAGCTCCATACAGAATCTCAGGGCAGCTATCTTTCAGATTAATGAAGAAGATGAAGAACTTAAAGATCTTAAAGAAAGATTAATTCAAATTCTTGAAGACAAGGAAGAAAGCCTACTATCAAATTTCTTGAAGATGAATTTATTCTATCAAAGAATCTGAACAGATAAGTTGTTATTGTAAATAATTGTACATTTTGTATATAAGTTTTTGACATCATTGAATCTAGGAATCTATACTTTATTTTACAAAGTATGAGATTGGGGGAGATTGTTAGATCAGGATTCAATGGTTGTCAGGATCTAGACTCAACAGATCAGGATTGCTGACATCATCAGTATTGCATTGTCATCAGGATTGCATGGTCGTCAGTATCAGGACTGATATCAGGATTTCTATCAGGACTGGGATCAGGATTGATCATCAGGACTGGAAGCTGTTTAGGATTTCTAATTCGAGTTATATATGGAGTCTAGTTAAAGAAGGAAGGTTATTTTGTCGGTTCCTAGTTTGTAGGAATGTAGCTGTCAATTAAGGATATGTTTCAATCTAGTTTGTAATTGATTAGGACTTATCTTGTAATTGATAGAGAAGATGTGTAGTATATAAACACAGTTTAGGTTTCGATTTTTATTGATCACACACACGAGTATTTTGTAACCTTGAAGCTCTTAAGAACTCAGAATTTCTTGAGAGAGTTTTGTAACAGTTTTATAACAGATTTATTAAAACTGTTAATATTCATATTTGTGTTTAATAAAGTCGAGAATCTTATACAATTGTATTCAACCCCCCTTCTACAATTGACCCCCTTCTACAATTGTTATTTACTGGGCAACACTTAACTTTATATCTAACAGTTCTGCTTTATCTATCTTTAGATCTAACTGTTGTTATTTAGAGTACCAAACTACCAACCAACTAAATAGATGGTCATTTGCTTATAATAGTATAGTATAGACTAGCTTTAAACCGATTGCACGAGACGCTTTATAAATAACATTATTAGTTTTTGTATATTATATTAACTTATATTTTAATTTTCATTTTAGCAAAAATTAAAATAATGCTTTCAAATGCACATGATTCTTTATAAATATTATTTATAATAAGTTCTTTTTATATTAGTTTAAATTACAAAATAATATCCACAAATCATATTCACTTTTTTGCATTTAGGAGTATAATTTAACAATATTTTTAAATTTTATTATTATTGTAAATAATGTTTACGAAAAGACATATATGTCCCTGACGACTGGAACCATCTTAACCCGATATTCTAATTATATGTAGGATATAATAATAGATAGATTGTATACATGTATAATAATTTTTATAATATGAGAGTTTGACAAAAAAGATGAGAGGATGCAGAATATAAAAATAGTTAAAAAATTATTAATTAATTGATAAATATAAGATTCACGTTATGTATGTATAAGCTTTTTTGTTCCAGTTAATCCATTTCAATTCAAATTTTAATAAATAAAAATTAGTTATATTAAAAATTCGATTCGATTAATAATTCGATTTGATAATGATTTGATCAACTAAAAAAATGAATTGTATCACATTCGATCCCGATAAAAATATAATCAGATGATAAAAAATAATTTATATATATAAAAATTTAGTTAAGTTTATAAATTTTACTTTTTACCATTCAAGTTGATTTATCATCTTTTGAATACTATTATTTCGTTATGTTGCTCTCAAATATCCCCTTATTTTATTAAATTTAAACGAGTAGATCATGTTGAAAATATTGCTCACATGTATTAATTTGAGTGTATTTTTACACAACTAACAAAATATCTATATTTTAATATATAAAAATTTTAAATTCTTTCAATTTCAAGTTTGATGTATAATGATTTTTGATATTTATTTCTTAAATTATTTTATCATTTTATCTATGTGAAGTATTTGTACTTATTTATAAATATATATAATATTGAATTTAAAATTTATCCCCAAACTCAAGAAAATTATATTTGGTTTAATTTTGGTGTATTTATTAGACCTTGTTTTAAAATTAACACAGTTAAAGACAAATTATATATTTGATTTAATTGTATAATTTATCATATAAAATTTAATAAAAATATTTATATGTAAAATTTGAACAAAAACATTAATTTTAAGTTTGATTCTACTGCAAAATCGTTTTAGATAAATTTGATTCTTTTGTATAATTAGTTTGATCTTTTTGATTAATTTTTATCTATTTTTTAAAAAAAAGTTGTGTAATTCATTTTTTTATATATTAATTTAAATTGATGATTATATTTATTTTTTTTGGTAAACAGAATTAACTCCTTATATATAATAAGCGTAAGGGAGATCTTATCCAAAACTTTGGTTGGTCACTGTACTACCAAAAGTATACAATCCGTTGGATTATAAAACTATAAATCTTCAAATCGATGAGGACCGTCAGATATAATATTAAAAATTTTATTTGATTATTAATAGGATAATATTTAAATACTAAAAGATGTATTTTGATAATTTAAACCAATTATAAATAGGTTTTCTATATTGAATAGAAATATTTATGTAAAAATTCGTAATTATCTTTTCTCTTTAGTTTATAGATAGTTCCAGTTAGATAATAATTATTAAATCATCATTAAATTAAAGATAATTTTGTAAGCTTCGCGTGGGCTGTAAAATCGTTAAAATCTGTTGTCTAAAACTCAAGATAGAGCCCAAACAGTAAAGTTATTATCTAAATTTTAATAAATATATTTTTATTATTGTAGCACCAATTTAATTTTTTTTCCTAATTCTTTTAAATTTATAAATTCTATGTTTATTTCAATAAAATATTAAAATCAATTTAAGAAAAAATTAAAATCGATCGTCCGTGTACGATTACGACCAAATTAATAATTTCAGTTAGATCTTAAATAGATCGATGACAATTGTTAGATCTAATATTAAAAAGTGTATCTGATTAATAATAGAATTATATTTAAATACTAAAAAGTGTATTTTGATAATTTAAAATTTTTCTATGTAAAAATTCTTAAATATCTTTTCTCTTGAATTTATGTATAGTTCCAGTTAGATAATAATTGTTAAACCAAATATCAAGATAACAATTCATATCAATTACAACGATACACGTGGACCCTACGTTATAACAGACTTAGGAGAAGTGATGTACATGAATAAATTTAAACACTTTTTTTTCTGAAGGAACATAACAATTTGATTAATCCAAATTATAATTATATTATTTTACATATAACAAACATAAAAGGATAATATCAAAATATTATTAAAATATTGAGGGTTTCATATTCATAAACGATAATTTTGAATATAATACTTATATTAAAATATGTATTTGATTAAAGGTAGGATTATATTTAAATACTAAGAAGTGTGCTTTGATAATTTAAACCAATTATGAATTGATTTTCTATATTGAATTGAATTATTTATGTAAAACTTCTTAACCATCTTTTCTTTTCAGTTTATTTTATGAGTAGGTCAACTGGTCAAGTTAGATAATAATTATTAAACCATCATTAAATTAAAGATAATTTCGTTAGTTTCGCATGGGTTGTAAAATCGTCAAAATTCAATTTCTAAAACTCAAGATAGAACCCAAATAGTAAAATGTGTATCTAAATTTTAATAAATATTTTTTTATTATTGTAGTACCAATTTATTTATTTTTCCCGCTAATTCTTTTAAATATAGAGAAATTTTATGTTTCTTTCAAAAAAGTATCAAAATTAATTAAGAACAAATTCAAATCGATAAAAAATATAATAATATGAGAATAAAATTTTATATAATCATAACATAATTTTTATTCTGTTTAATAAATTTTAAGTAATAATGTATTTTAAAATTTTATATACACTGTAAATAAAACCGAAACATTAAAAGTAAAAGCAGTTAGTAAGATACTTATATCAGTATATACTTGATATCCTTATTATATTAAATCCTTATTTATAATAATCATAATAGGGATTTTATCCAAAATTTTGGTCGTAGACAACCAAATTAATAAGGACCACTAGATCTTAACTAGATAAATGAAAATCGTTTGATCAAATATTTAAAAAGTGTATTTTATTAATAATAGGATTATATTTAAATTCTAAAAGGTGTATTTTGATAATTTAAACCAAATATACCAAATATAAATAAGTTTTCTATATTGAATAGAATTCTCCATGTAAAAAATTCGTGACTTTCTTTTCTCACAATTCCAGTTAGATAAAAATTGTTAAACCATCATTTAATTAAATATAATTTAGTTATCTTGGCAATATATATATATATATATATATATATATATATTTAGTTATCTTCATGTGGGGTATAAAATCGTCAAAATCTGATTTTTAAAACACAAGATAAAGCCCAAATTAATAAAGTGAATATTTAAATTCTAATAATAATTATTATGTCATCATTATTTTAACACCAATTTAATTACTTTTTTCTAACTATTTTAAATTTAGAAATCTATGTTCAAAAATTAAAATCAATCTAAGAAAAATTCAAATCAACAAAGAATATAATAATATGAGGATAAAATTTTTATAAAATTGTGCATATTTTTAATCCTATTTTATTAAGTTTTAGATCATAACTAATCAAATATTATTTATTATTAAATAATAAATTATACGTAAATGGTGATTTTGTTTTATAAGAACTCATGGATACCTAATATCATTGTTAGCAGGACTATATTCATATTAAAAAACCCGTATTTTGAAATTTTAGACTTAGCTAGGCCAAACTTTTTTAACATATATACATTGTAAATTATTAAATTCGAAACTTTAAAAGTTTCTTAATCAATTAGTATAGTACTTTTCTGAAAAATCGTACTTTACAAAAAATATTATCAAATAACCTATGTCTGCAAGAAAAAAAATGAAAAAATTCTTTATTTTAAAAAAAAAACCTATAAATTTTAATATGTTGTTGGTAGATTCAAAACTCAGATCATTCTACATGATAATTTTACTGTTATATCTAACGTTTTTCAACAATTTAATTTGAAAGATCCAACGATTATGGATTGAGTGATCAAACAAAGCGACCAAACTTATAAGGAAGCTTTCATTATTTAGTATTTAATATAATAACATAAATATTTATACGATATACTATAAAAAATGAATTTTATACAGAATTTTGATCGTCATGGTGTACTACTTCTACTTTAAAAGAAGAACTATTACAAAAAAATTATATTTTAATTGATAATTTATTTTCTCAAAAGTTCAAAGTTCCCGCATCTTTAACATATTACAAAAAAGAGTATATTATATTTTAGCAATAAATATTTAAAAAAATTATAAATTAAAAAAATTATAAATATTAAAAAAAATTAATGATGTTATCATGGTAGTTTGTTTTTAAATACCGCCAAAACATTCTCAATAGTTAGATCCAATACTTTTAAAAATAGATGATCAAGATTATATCATATAAAAAGAAGTTATTATCTAAAAATGATATAAGTTAAAAGATATTATATTAGGATTGGATTTTCTAAAAAGTCAAAACATAAAAATAGTTGTAATTAAATAAGGAAACTCATTTAATACCAAAATAATAAAAATCGTTTAATGTTAAATAGATAAGTGAAAACCGTTAGATTTAACATTAAAAACTGTATTTGGTTAATAAAGGGTATTCTAATAATCTAAACTACATATAAGTAGATTTCCTAAATCGAATAGAATTCTCAACATTAAATTTCGTCACTTTATTCTCTTTTTAGTTTTAGAATAGTTTAGCGTGTAAAATATAATAAATATCAAATTTTTAACTATAATTTTTTTGGCTAAATCTTTTTTAACAATAATTTAATCATGTAAACTAATAACTTTTAAATATTAAAATATTCATAAATAAATATAATTATAAATATTAAAAAAACAATTTGCATGGATAAAAATAAATTTAAGTAACCGTGCATCACCGCTATAAGCTAGTATATTATAAAAGGGGAAGCCCCTAAACCAACCAAGGCCCAATACATCAGAAAAAGGGCTCAAGGTGAACAATAAACCATGTTTTAGAAGGAACAACTTACGATAAAACCTTCCCGACACTTTGAAAATGCATGAGGAAGGGGTTGGAACAGCTATTGAAACTATCACTAAAACAACTTAAATAAAACTTAAATAACGGAGAGAGGATCGACATAACTACCATGTCCATTTAATATAAAATGATATGAGATAAATATTTTATATATTTGTATATGAGATAAATATTTTTTAAAATTAGATTATAAAAATTTTTCTTAATACAAGAAGGTTAACCACGTTTTTTTTAAATTTATTTGATCATGCCTCTTCGGTTGAGATTAGTCTATGTATGGATAGTGACATAGTGTTAACCTCATAAAAATAATTCTAGCGGATTGGGTTGAATTAGTTTATATAATAAATTTAAGAAAGATCTTATTCAAATTCTGATCCTAATTCTGATCCTGGTTCTCATTATCACCAAAATAATTTCAGTCGTTGGATTTAATTATATTTTAAAATATACAATCAAGATTATATTATATAAAAATAGCGCCAAAATAATCTCAGCCATTGGATCTAATTATATTTTAAAATAGACAATCAAAATTATATCATATAAAAATAGAAATTATTATCTAAAAAGTATATAAGTCAAAAGTGGAAGTAGTAGTACTAAAATTGTATTTGAAATTATTATAATTATTACATATCAAGATAATATGGATCATTAAATTTTAAAATAGATAAATAAGAATTGTTAGATCGAATATGAAAAAGTGTATTTGATTGTTAGTTGAATTATATTAAAAATACAAAAAAATATATTTTGATAATTTAAACCAAATACATGAAAATTTCCTAAATCGAATATAATTCTCAAAGTACAAAATTTTCACTTTCTCCTATCTTTAGTTTTGGTGTAGTTTTTAATTGTAAAAAAAAATTGTTAAACTTTCACTAAATTAAAAATTATTTTGTTAGATCTTAAAGTAGATAGATGAAATCCTTTGAATGCAGTACTAAAAAGTGTATTTGTTTGTTAGTAGATTATATTCAAATACTAAAAAAAAAGTATTTTTCAAAATTAAATTAAATATAAATAAATTTTCTATGTTCATCAAGAATATTTTGATATAAAAATTCGTCACTTTTTTATCTCTCTTCAATTTCAGAATATTTTCAATCGGAAAAGAATTGTTAAACCATTATTAAATTAAATATTATTTTGTGAGTTTCGTGTGTACCGTAAAACATTCAAATCTGATTTTTAGAACTCAGGATATAGGATATACAGTACAAATAGTTAATTTAGCGTTTAAATCTAACAAATAAAGTTCAAAAATTAATAACATAAAAATATTAAAAAATAAATAAATATATATATATATATATATATATATAATTATAGATATTAAAAAATAGCCACGCGTTGCACGAGATCTTATCCAAAACTTTGGTCTATATACCGTCAAACTAATAAGGACCACTGATTTTGAAATAGATATATAAATAAGAACCGTTAATGTTAAAAAAATGTGTTTGATTGTTATTAGAATTATATTCAAATACTAAAAAGTGAATTTTAATAATAAAAACAAAAAATGAGTAGGTTTTTTAAGTTGAATAGAATTGTCAATATACAAATTTCTATCTTTATCTTTTATACGGTTCCTGAGTAATTTCAGTTGAATTATAATGAATGAATCATCATTAAATTAAAAATAATTTCGTTAATTAATATAATTATAAATTTTAAAAAATAACCACGCATTGCACGTATTATAAGCTAGTATTGAAAATATTAAAAACATGATAATACTATTTAAATACTAGTTTAGATATTTAATCATACAAAATTCCGACACAAATTCTACTAATAAGCAGTTAATTACAAAAAATATATAATCACCATAACTATAGCTATTTCTATAATTATACAATTTAAACCAATCAAAATTGAGTTTTATTAGAGCAAGTTTAATGTTAGATGCAAAATAACTATAGATAATTTTATAATTTTGTACCAAAAAATGTTTTTGATTTTAAAATAGAACTTCATTTTGCATTTAAATAGTTAAAAATTTAGCTAATTTTTTGTTTCACTCTCGTAACTTTGACGTAAAGTACATCAACATACAAGTCATATATAATATAACTAGTTTACTAAGCCGCGCTTCGCAGCGGACTTATAATATTTTACAATTTTTCAAATAAATATTGATGTGTAAAAATAATGTAAACTGCAAGCGCATATTGTTCAGTTGTAGCAATCACAGATCGATCCCCAGAGACTATGAATTTTCAAAACCCTAACAATTAACTCAGGCGAACTAGACAAATAAGATTTGAGATGAGATTTGTTTAACCTAATTAACAATGAAAATCAGATATGGAAAACCTAGGAATCTGAATCTATTAATCAATCACAATTAATATCAACTCGACCTAAAATCAATTCTCTTTCCTTCACAAATAAGATATATCAATTAACGAGACAAGCATATACTATGAAACTTGTTATCTAACAATAACCTATCAAAACTTCATGGAGCAAGCATAGGCTATGAAAAATAAATCCGGTAACAATAATATATCAAAATCACTTTGTCAATTGAACAATTAAGCACCAAGAAAAATTATGAGAACCAATTAATAGGAACGAGAAGATATCAACAATAATCAAATTAACTTCATCTTCATCCTAGGAGAATTAACTTAGCTAGACATGGCAGAAGAAACAAAACAATTAAATATATAGAATGCAAGCAAAATTGTTTGAATAAAATATAAAGAACTTGTATTGAAAGACAATAATAAATCTATCCTACTCCTAATTATCAGATCTAGTCTAAATTCTAGGTGTCTAAATTGATGTCTCAAATACAAGAGAGGAGACCTATATATATAGGAAAAGTAATGGGTTTGGGCTCTTTGACTACAAATCGGATTCTAAAAATATTTCCTCAATTCCTTTTTCTTCTCCGATAAATTTTCCAATTTTTCTCCAATTTCCTTTTGACTTCAAGTATTTCCATCTTCTTGTCTTTTTCACCTTTTTCTGTTTGAAATATGATTTTATTTATTTTCCTACAAAACAAAAAAAAACAATTTATTAAATAATAAAATTACGAAAACAGACATAAAATAGGTATTAAAAAATGTATTAAATTATGGGCCTATCAAATATATTACAAATTACTATATATTTTCAATAAATTAAACAATTATATTTCTAATATAACTCATATTTCTAATATAACAGTATAACTCTACGGTTTCTTTGAGATTTTTCTTTCCGTCTTAGTGAAATTCTAAATAAATATCAAAAGAGATAACCGTTTAAGATTTTCATTCTTTTAATATCATCTCAAATATTATTACATTTATCACTAATTTTATCTTTTTCAAAATTTAATTTTTATTTGAAAATACATAATACAATATCAATATTAAATTCTAGAATATTTTACACTCCTCCTATTTGAATACCCTTTTGTTAAATATGTTCACTCCCAATAAGTCCCTCTCTTATTGCTACCAAATCTAACAACTAACCCATTAAATAATTAATTATAAAAATTGTAAACTTAAGTTTAGTATTTTTAAAGATTAATTTAATTAATGTAAAAAAACTTGTATTTTTTTTATAACTATATTATCTTCTATATAATTTAAAAGGTAAAACATAGAAGACTTGATTTTAAATATATAAAATATATAGATAATTTAAAAGCGATTTCTTTTACAAAAAATTATGAAACATAATTTTTTATAGTTTATATGTATTGTGAGCCACTCTCTCATTAAACATAAGTTATTATTATTTTTACAAAAAAATTATAAAAAATAAATATTTATATTTATCTATTTGTTAATATTTAAAAGTTAATGACATCAACATAATTATGGCCAATTATTATCATTCAATGAACTTAAAAAAATAAAATAAGAATTTAGAGTTGTGATACTAAAATTAATAAGAATATACAAACCATCATATTCAAGATTTTGCTTCATGTTCGGAGCAGTGAAACCACCTGTCAAAAGTAAATATTAATATATAAGAATGAATAAAGATATACAAAGTAGTAACACTACAACACAAATGACTTCTAGCAACAAGAATGAATAAAGATATACAAAGTAGTAACACTACAACACAAATGACTTCTAGCAACGCGTGTCAAATTCTACACATACCTCTATCTTCAACAGTATATTTGAAAACACGATGCATAATTTTTGCGATTCACATAAACACAAAATAAGTTAAAGGTGATAAAATTCACGCATATATATAATAGATAGAAGAAAAAGGTAAAGTGAGAGATTAAAGTCGAACCTTCGTGGAGAAAAGTTCCATTGATGTATTCTCTCTACAGCAAAACATTACACCAAAAGTTAAGGAGGCTTCCTACATTCAGTGGCAAAATGCCCTAATTCATTGCAGTTGTAACACCTTGATTTGCTCCTGTCAATCATGTCTGTCCTGTAGCCTCCCTTAGAGCCAGAGCCTGAAGAATATTTGTTCTTCTGAAACCTATTTGCTGATCCCTTGAACTTGTACATAGGGTTTCTCTTGAAACATATATGACTAAACTTTACAGCTAAGTACGCCATGGTTTTGTCTTCCATTTGCTCAAGTTCCTCCAAAGTGTAGTATTCACTTTTTTCAGCACCTGGATTTACAGATTCCAACTCAGCCTCTATAATCTCTTCTTTTCCAACTTTAGGGGTTTGAACCTGAATTTTAGAAGTTGTTGGTTCATCCACTACAAGTGTAGCTGATCTTGCGAGTGCAGTATTTTTGTTGTCCACTGTCCCTGGTCCATATATTATCACTATCTATTCTTTATTATTTTCCTCGATTACATGATAGTAAAAAAGAAATTAATACTCCCTCCGTCCCATTTTTATTGTCCACAATCAAAAATCCATATTTTATTCAATTATACTAAAATAAAAAATAGTTACCAAATAATTGAATTGTTTTTCACAAAAGCTAACATAATTAACACGTAATTTACCATATTAACTAAATGTGGACTATTATTTTGGGACAAGCGAAAAAGGAAATACTGGACAATAAAAATGGGACGGAGGGAGTATATTAAATTGAACTCGTAGAATAAGTTAAGGAGAATATTAATATAGTATACTTAGTTTCCTTTATTAGAAGATAGTGGTAAGGAATTAATATATAAATTGGACTTTGAAAAGAAAGTTTAGGGAAATATTAATATAACATATTTAGCTTTCTTACTTGAAAGACAATATTACAGAAATTAGTAAATAAATTAGATTAGTAAAGAACATTTAAGAGAATATTAATATAGTATATTTAGTTTCATGTGTTAGAAAATAGTAAGAACGAAATTGAGAATTTATCGAATATTATAAAGGCAAGAATATTAAAATTTTATATTTAGTTTTATCTATTAATAAAAATTTAAAAGATAACTGAGATATTTTCTAATAAAAAATTTAGGAGAATATTACATGAATCTTAAAATTATATATTTAGTTTCCTCCATTAGTAAATATTTTAAAGTCAAGAATCTTAAAATTGAGATATTTTCGAATCTTTAATATTAATAAGTCAAAAAATTGAGAAAATTAGAAAAATAGACTTGAGCGATTTGAGACGACACCTCAAGTTTGGGAGAATATAAGGTAATTAATATTTCCATTACTAAAAAATTAAAAGGCAATTTCTCAAATCATTCCCTTTATTATTTTCCTCGATTACAGGATATCAAAAAAGAATTTAGTATATTAAATTGAATTCGTAGAATAAGTTAAGGAGAATATTAATATAGTATACTTATTTTCCTCCATTAGAAGATAGTGGTAAGGAATTAGTATATAAATTGGACTTGAAGAGAAAGTTAGGGAAATATTAATATAAGATATTTAGATTTCTTACTTGAAAGACAGTATTAAAGAAATTAATAAATAAATTAGATTAGTAGAGAACATTTAGGAGAATATTAATATAGTATATTTAGTTTTCTCTATTAGTAAAAACTAGCTTTATAATCCGTGCGAGACACGGGTTTATTCTAGAATATTTTATAATTTGTCAGTAATTTCGGTATATTTGCTTGTGATATATTTGTGTTGATGATTTGATAACTGAGATATTTGAAATTTTAAGTTAGAACGTGTAAAGCTAATATTATCCTTTTTTATTATATTTTATTCTGTTAATCGGAAGTTCGTGATACACGCCTATGATTTGGATGTGAATACTTTGTTGTTGATTTTCGGGTATGTAAATATTTGATGTTTGTTTACTACATAATTTGTTCTTTAAGAAACTCAGTATGACTTTACTTACATACAGTATTTTTAATTAATGTTGATGGTTTGATTATTGAGATATTTGAAAATTTAAGTTAGCATCAGTTGTTGTAAAGTTAATATTCCTCCTTTTTATTGGATTGTATTTGTTTGATTGTAAGTTCGTGTGATATATATCAATGATTTAGACGTGAAAAGGTTGTTGTTGATTTTCGAGTTACTAAGTATGTGATGTTTCTTTACTGCATAATTTGTTTTAATAATTATATATATATATATATATATATATATATATATATATATATATATATATATAATTTTACATACGTATTCTTAATTAGTTAACAATGAATAACTCTCTTGCAAATTACTTCGACCACAATGAAGATAACATGAAATCATGTCAAATTAGTAACCATTTGATATTATAAATTTATGTTATGTATATATTTATTCCAATATCATTAATATTTTTCAATTATATTTTATTACTTTTCTAAATATATATCATTTAAAAAATCATGTATATAAACGATAAGTATTAATTACTAAACAATTAATATACTTTAATGAAGATTAATAATTAATGTGCAATATATTAATATGTAATAATAGTAGAGAATTAATATGAAATAATTAAGGAAGGGGTAATAATGACATTTCATGAAATAAAGGGTATAATTGTCATTTCACCTTGATTTTTTTGTCTCACACAACTGTAAGACCCCAGATTTTTGGGTAGAATTAAAACTTTTATTATATGTTGATGTGATTATGGATAGTGGCAATTACTTGAGAATTAAGTATGAATGATTATGAATTTCAGTTTTCAAACATTTTGAGAATAATAAGAATGGACTGAACATATAAATAAGAACAATCAATCTGGAAGGTAAGAATACAATACTCCAGGGAAGAAAAGTATTTTTATGTCATCCAAATCAATATCTGGAATGCATCCGACAACTCCGTAAACAAGATAGCGTATGCCCGAGAAAGCACTAGAACGTTTTCTAAGTGCAAAGAATAAAGAGAAGTAAACCAGGAATATTGGAACGAATATTGATCCAAAGGATTATAGAAAAACCACTGATGAATAGTAACTTTTGATGAATAGTAAATTTTGTCGTTTAAAAGTTTTCCAGACCACCCTATATACGGGTCGATATGATGAACTTTCAAAGCCGTATTAGTGATCTACGATGAAAATAAAGGAATGCAAAAGCTGTCAGAATCGGAAAAATAGCATTTCCGTTTTCTCCGAAATTTCGCCATTAACGGACGGATTAATTATTATTTGAGAATAATTAAGAATTTAAATTATCAATTCCATGGATATGGATTTAATGAAAGAATTAGAGATATTAAGAACGATTACGATAAACTACTTCGATAGAACACTTAAGAAACCCTGCGAACTTTTTACGCGATTAAACGGAGACGAAACACTTACGAGATTAAATACAGACATGGAAGTAACATGTAACAAGATTAAGTCGAGGAATGCAACATTTGGATCATCCATGTGAAAGGAAACAAACCAATAAAGCAAACCAGTAAAGCTACTTTAACAGAACCGTTGCATGTGCGACAAGTGTCGAAAGAAGAAGAAGCCAAGGACTATGACTCACCAATTTGACCATTAAAATACCACAAATATCTTAAGTAATTAAACAAAAAGAAAATCAAAGAAATCACTTGGAAGAACCAAGCAACTTTCGGCCAAAACTTCAAGATTTCAAGACCAATTTCCAAGCATCCATAATTCATGTTCTTGGATTCAAAAGCTTCCTAATCCCTAAACCAAGGTAATCTCTTAATCTTAGCATCATCCATGGAGGGTATCATGCTCAAATCCTAGGTAGAAGATGAACATGAATAGTGATTTTCAAGAACTAACTTTAGTTTCTTGATTTCTTTTGTTGATTCAAGCTACCTTAAGGTTATATAAGGGCTATACAAGGATTATTAGGCTTATACACACTCCAAGGAAGGTATAACTCTTGAACCCTTGTTTATAAATTTGATTTATATGGTTAGTTTTAAGTATGGTTTAGTTAGTATAATCATAAGGATGATTGAGTGGTTTTAACGGAGGTTTGATGAAAGTTTGATGTTGTTTTGATGATAAGCAAGTAGATGTTGGTTTTGACTGATTTGTGATGATTATGGGTTAGTAATGATGTTGAGGATTTGACTTGGTGATTTGGTTTGGATTGATCTTGTAAGTTTATGATTAAACTTTGGAATCGTTAAAACATAGCCGTTATAATGCCCGATTTTCCCTAGCTCTGTTGTGTCTGTGATGTTCGGACATAAAGACTTCTGTCCAGAGTCACCACTGCCTAGTATTGTGTAGGTATTGTTTCAAGGTTCGTTTTGATATAAAGATCATGTGATTCCGAATTACGGTTTAGGAGAAACGAGTATTTTAGTTAAGGATGTTTCGAGAAACCGAGCTATACCACTTAGCCAACTTTGAGGCAATGATCAAACCCCTTAAGTGACCAATCAGAATGTGAAACTTTGTGTTAACATGCTAGGTATGTTTAGGAGGACTCTCGAAAAGATTTCGTGTTAAAAGGATTTAATCTCTATTTTATAAAAATGTTCGAGTCAAGCGTACGCAAGAAGAGTCTTAAGGAGTCGACTTGAAAACACATTTTAGCCTAAGTAAAGTATGTACTTGGTGTCTTAAAAAGTGTTAAGTGAGTAATCTCGGATATTTTGACTATGTATAGATCGCCGGATTGACTCGAGGCACACTACCCCTACCTCACCACCAGGCAAGTTTTCTAAACCTATTCTACTGTTGTTGTGATAATAATTGTTCTCGATTATGATATGTGATTGCGATATATATAAACTGCATACTTGTTTTCGGATTGCTATGTATAGCAATACTTGAGGATTATGACTTGAAGTTGGGGCTTATGAGTTAGATATGGGATATCAGCTATAGGCCAGGAATTTTATAGTTGCCCTAGGATAAGGGCGTGTGATTTTCTTGAAAGATACGTATTGATTATAATTGGTATTTGATAAAAGTTATTTTCTGATAAAGATATCGGGTACTGTCATTCGAGGATTATTAATTTACTTAAAGGTTATGAATTATATTCATTTAAGGATTATTTGTTTGATGAATATTATTTTCAAATATTCATTTAAGGATTATTTATTTAATGAATATTATTTTCAAATATTCATTTAAGGATTATTTATTTAGTGAATATTATTTTCAAATATTCATTTAAGGATTATTTATTTAATGAATATTATTTTCAAATATTCATTTAAGGATTATTTATTTGATGAATATTATTTTCAAATATTCATTTAAGGATTATTTATTTAATGAATATTATTTTCAAATATTCATTTAAGGTTTACTTATTTAGTAACTATTGTTAGTTATTTTCAAATCAGAAAGAGGTTCCCAAAAAGCTATTTTTCCATTTGAATCTGTCTTTTAAGAAAATTCAAATGCTCGCTCCACTATCAAAAATATGGGAAACCTGATTTAAGTAACTGCTCTTCATTTTAAATTCCCAACTCAAAACTGTCAAGGGACAGGTATTTTCTCCGAGCAACGAAACTGCTGCAAGTCAAATATTGTGATACCACCTCAACGATCGAGGGGTAAATTCCTGGAACAAGTCGATATCCATTAACAAGCATCGCTTGGGAAATATTGGAGAATCTTCCTTTCCAACCTAGATATAACTACTTAGTGGAGTCGTATCAACAAGTATCACACTTGGGGAAAGGAGGACGATCTTTACGTTTCAGAGTCATGGATTTAATCTGAACTAGGAGCAACGTGTAAGAGGTCGAGTCGCGCCGATCCATCATTTTATTGGCCCAACCGTTGGCCGGGAGATCCAGAAAGGCGGTAGACAATGTCAGGCTGTCGTGATTCTTCCATCTACATGTAGAAAACAAATAATTTTGTTGTACAAACCTGCTGCTGATCATAGTAAGGTTGGTACGACGGGCGCGGAGAAGGCTCCAGTATTGGTTCATCATCCAATTTGGATATTTTCCTGCAACATGTATTGGGGTGAAGGACCAATCGTGTTGGCAGGGGGTTGAGAAGCGTTTGGGAATGAAGTGACAACAAATTCATGCAACTTCATCTTTTATTCTATAAGTTATGAGTCTGGTAAAACCTGATTAAGGATATATATGCATAAGTGGACTTTGGGTTACGAAAATATCCCATTAATTTTCCTCGTAACTTCATCCTTTACGCTATACTAGTTTCTTATCTGTTGAAGGCATAACATGTGACTGCAATATATCTTTGAATTGTTATACTTTGGTAATCTGTTATAAGTTATTTTTGGTGGGCTCTATTGCTCACCCTTGCTTTATTTATTTATATCACAACAACAGCTAGAGCAGATGGCCCGCAACAGTCACACCCCGCGAAAGCGGGTAGCAGTCGTCAGAGATTTACCCGTTGATGTCGTAGCCGCCATAGCTGAGGTAGTAACCACTAGTGTTCTAAGCTTCAGCTTTTGTGTATCAGACTTATGTATCTTATGATTAATGTAATCAACGGCAAGAACTTTTAAATGCTCTGTAATCTTTTGGGTTTGTAATAACTTATAACTTGTGGATCATATGACTAGATACTTATTCCAATTTCATCTCTGGAACTATAACTTGTTGTGTGAGTGGTGTTGTTATTGTGGGGTCACAGCATGTAGTTTAATTGTTTTGATTCAAGTGCAAGTATTATTGATGGGAATTGAGACCGTAACGACCGGATCCCCGACCCCGGATCTGGGGCTGTTACAGAAATGGTATCAGAGATTTAGAGTTATAAACCCCAGAGATGAGGCAGCGTTACAATAATAAATTCACTAAGATAATAAGAACTCTTGCCAAGTTCGACTAAAACCCTTATGGGAACTTTAATATCATGATAGTAACATAGTTCGTTATTGTGTAGGTGAGCTATATCTCTGACCCTGAGGCTTATGAGAGACAGCACGACGAGGACTTGCTTAGGACTTCAGATCCATACTATGAGGATATTGAGGAGGACCCGGAGGAGGTCCAGATAGATGCGGATACCGAGGATATCGAGGATTCTGATGATGAGGATCCAGAGGAGGATCAGACCCTAGCGGATACTGAGGATGTGGAAGGGGATGCTGAGGACCAGCCTCCACTTCCTACTGAGGGAGCCCCTACCCCTCCACCACTGCCCTTGAGCCCTTACCCTGATGATCATGAGGAGCCTACCCCTGAGCCACAGCAGGCAGAGGCTGCACCACCAGCCGAGCCGGTTACCCCACCCCATGTTCCGTTAGAGGGGATACCAGTGTGTGTGCACAACTGGACCGTGAGCAGAGTTCAGACAGATTTGGTGGTAGCTGAGGCTAGACTAGCAGAGTCCCGGATGCAGCTAGCAGTAGAGAGAGATGCCAGGATGGTACGCCAGGGCGGCGGGAGGTCTGTGCCCCCTCGGGTTGCCCGGAGGGCGATGACTCGCATTGAGTTGAGGGCACGGATGAGGATTCGAGCTTTGCCTACTGATGGCAATGGCAGGATATCTAGGGTTGATGCTGAGGAGATCTTTCGCATAGCCATGGCGAGGGTGAGGGCATGGCGCCGCACCAGTGGCTGATTTCAGAGTTAGTGATATGGTAGTCTAGTCTTCTAGTCACGTACGGACATAGTAGTGCCGATTTTTGGTGGGATTGTTCCATTGTATATGTTATCCCTTTCTGACTAGAAGGATAGACCATGTATTTCACTTTTGACTAGATGTTGGTAGAACAGTTGTACTTGCAAACTGTTGATGTTGACCCAGACTTTGTATCTTCAGTACTATGTATATATTTGTTTCCTTTCAGTTGAATCCAGTCCTGTTATGACTCGATCACAAGTTTACTATATTATTGTTTGCACCTTATTATTGAATTGCGATAAAATATAGAACTGCGGAAGTCTCCCAATTATGTAATGACTGTATCTGTAACCCAGTAAACGATCTTAATATGAATTTTCCAAATTTCAGTAAGATGCCTCCACGAAGAGTGGGAACTAGGGCAAATCCCCCTGAATCTGCTGATCAAGAAAGCCATAATCAGAATAGGGAAGACCCTGAGTATAATGAAGAAATGGATGAAGATTATAATGAACAGGACGACTCCCGGTACGGGGAGGCAGATGAATCCTTTTTCACTGCGGACGTTGAAAATGAGGAAGAGGAAGGTGAAGCGGAACAGGGAGAAGGGGACCAGGGTGGAGACCCCATGGGTCAGTTTATGAATCTACTTAGGCAAAATTTGGACCGCTACCCCCAACCACCCCAAGGGAACAACAATACCATAGCAAACTCTTTTAGGGCCTTTAAGTCACTCAAGCCCCCAGAATTCCAAGGTTCGGCTGACCCAGTAGAGGCAAGAGCCTGGATAAAGGAGATGGAAAAGTCCTTTGAGATTTTGAGTATTGAGGAGGCACAGAAGACTGTTTTTGCCACTTACCTTCTGAAAGGAGAGGCCAATTATTGGTGGGAGGCCAAGAAGAACATGGAGACGGACGCTATTGTAACTTGGGAAAGGTTTAAGCAATTGTTTCTAGAGAAGTATTTCCCAAGGTTCATGAAGACTCAAATGGAACTCAAGTTTTTGGAACTAAAGCAGAATAATTTGACAGTGGCTGACTATGAGGCAAAGTTTACCGATCTATCAAGGTTTGTACCAGAATTTGTAGATACCGAAGAGAAGAAAGCTAATCGGTTTCAGCAGGGATTGAAGCAGTGGATTCAGAATCGCGTAGCAGTTCTGGAGATTACAGACTATGCCACATTGGTACAAAAGGCTTCGATTGTGGAAGCAGGGAGTGATCAGATGCATAAGGAAAGAGAGAAAGGGGGAATAAAGAGAAAGCATGCAAGTATGGGTGGAGGTTTTTCAGGAGGAAACCCCCAAAATAGGTTTAACCGCGGAGCAGTCTCCCTACCCGAGAGGAATACGGGGTTCAAACGACCCGTGAGCACAAGTGTAAACCAGGGCGGTAACCCATCAGGAGTGTCCCGCTCCTACCAATCTCAACCTCCATTACCAGTATGTGTGACTTGTGGGAGGAAACATCCCGGTGTGTGCAACCAAAAACTGATAACCTGTTATAAGTGTGGGCGAAGGGGACATTATGCTACCAATTGTGCTACGAGTAACCCTAGCGTCAGCCAAGGCCTCACTTGTTTTCAGTGTGGACGCCAAGGTCATATGAAGAAGGATTGTCCCATGAACCGACCCGCAGCATCAGGGGCAAGCAGGGCTGCCTCCAATAGACCACCAACTGCTAGGACTTTCAACATGACAGTGCAGGATGCCGTGAGGAACACGGATGTGATAGCAGGTACCTTTTCTCTAAATTCAGTTAGCGCAAATGTTTTATTTGATTCTGGAGCAACTAAGTCGTTTATATCGAGGGATTTTGCGCATAAATTGAAACTTAAAGCCCGACCATTAAAGGATTCCCTACAAATAGAGATAGCTAATCACGAAATAGTCCCAGTTAATCAGATTCACCCCAACTGCAAATTAGAAATAGGGGGACAGTCTTTTTGTGTGGATCTGATTCCTTTTAAACTAGGAGAATTTGATGTCATTTTGGGGATGGATTGGTTGTCTCGCAATAACGCACAAATAGATTGTAAAGGGAAGAGGGTTAGATTGAATACCCCGGGAAAGAAGGAAATAGTGTTTAGGGGGATGAGACAGACACAGAAATTTCTAACCATGGCACAGACCAAAAGATTGTTACGAAAGGGGAATGAGGCTTACTTAGCATATGTCGTGGACACCCAGAAAGAGGTACCTAGATTACAGGACATCCCAGTAGTCAATGAGTTCGAAGATGTGTTTCCACAAGATCTTCCAGGATTACCACCCGATAGAGTAATTGAGTTTGCTATTGAATTAGCCCCGGGGACGGCGCCAGTTTCGAAGGCCCCGTACCGGTTAGCCCCAGTAGAAATGAAAGAGCTAGCTACCCAGTTACAAGAACTGTTGGAGAAGGGTATGATAAGACCCAGTGTGTCGCCGTGGGGGGCACCCGTGTTGTTTGTTAAGAAGAAAGATGGGAGCATGAGGTTATGCATCGACTACCGAGAGTTGAACAAGCTAACTATAAAGAATAAGTACCCATTGCCCAGAATAGACGATTTGTTTGACCAGCTAAAGGATGCTGTGTACTTCTCCAAGATTGACTTGAGAACCGGATATCATCAATTAAAGATTAAACCAGAAGATATTCCAAAGACTGCTTTCCGTACCAGATATGGACATTATGAGTTCTTGGTGATGTCATTTGGATTGACCAATGCCCCGGCAGCTTTCATGGATTTAATGAATAGGGTGTTCAAGAAGTATTTGGACGAGTTTGTTATAGTTTTTATAGATGATATTCTTATCTACTCAAAGACAGAGGCAGAACACGCAGAACATTTGAGGATAACTCTAGAAATACTCAGGAAGGAACAATTGTATGCCAAATTCGCAAAGTGTGAATTCTGGCGAAATGAGGTTCAGTTTTTAGGACATGTGATCAATAAGGAGGGAGTGTTGGTTGACCCCTCCAAGATAGAGGCAGTTTCAAATTGGGAACGACCAACCACACCAACAGAGGTGAGAAGTTTCATAGGGTTAGCAGGGTATTACAGAAGATTCGTTAAGGATTTCGCGAAGATCGCAGCCCCGTTAACCCGACTTACCCGAAAAACTGAGAAGTTTGAATGGACGGAAAAGTGCGAGAGTAGTTTCCAAGAGTTAAAGAAGAGGTTGGTGACTGCCCCTGTGTTGGCATTACCAGACGGAAAAGGAGATTTTGTGATTTACAGTGATGCTTCGCATAAGGGATTAGGGTGCGTGCTGATGCAGCACGGTAAGGTAATCGCCTATGCGTCGAGACAATTGAAGGAGTATGAGATTCGATATCCTACTCATGATCTAGAACTAGCAGCAATAGTCTTCGCTTTAAAGATTTGGAGGCACTACTTGTATGGAGAGAAGTGCGAGATTTACACTGACCATAAGAGCCTCAAGTATATTTTCACCCAGAAGGAGCTTAACATGCGCCAGAGAAGATGGTTAGAATTGATTAAGGATTATGACTGTGAGATTCTTTATCACCCAGGGAAGGCCAATGTGGTGGCTGATGCCCTTAGTAGGAAAGAGAGACTCAAGACGATAATGTCGTCGGAAGAACTAATTAGAGAATTTGAAAAGATGGAAATAGAAGTGAAGGTGACCGGAGACGGTACCGAAAAGCTGTTTGAGATTTCCTTGCAGCCAGAGTTGCTAGAAAAGATAAGAAGGTGTCAGGAAAGGATGATAAGTGAAGACAGACAGTCAATGACCGGTGAAGAGATCCACACTGTCAAGGATGATAAAGGGATAAGGAGGTACACTTACCGAGTTTGGGTTCCGAATGTTCGAGAACTGAAAGACGAGATTTTACACGAGAGTCACAGTTCTAGGTATTCAATCCACCCAGGGAGCACCAAGATGTATGGAGATTTGAAAGAATACTACTGGTGGCCTAACATGAAAAAGGACGTAGCAGAGTGGGTAAGCAGATGCTTGACCTGCCAACGAGTGAAAGCGGAACACCAAAGGCCCAGTGGACTTTTACGACCCTTAGAGATTCCCGAATGGAAATGGGAACATCTAGCCATGGATTTCGTAGTGGGTTTACCAAGGACCAAGGCCAATCACGATGCCATATGGGTAATCATAGACCGATTAACAAAGTCAGCCCACTTTCTTCCGATCAACGAAAGGTACACTGTCGACCGATTAGTGGATATCTACTTGAAAGAGATAGTGGCGCGGCACGGAGTCCCAGTCGCCATAGTATCTGACCGAGATCCCAGATTTAACTCCAGATTCTGGAGGAGCTTCCAGGAATGTGTAGGAACCCGGCTGAACATGAGTACTGCCTATCACCCCCAAACAGACGGACAAAGTGAAAGGACCATCCAAACACTAGAGGATATGTTAAGGGTCTGTGCTATAGACTTTAAAGGAAATTGGGATGATCACCTACCACTGATTGAGTTTTCCTACAACAATAGTTTTCATTCGAGTATAGGAATGCCGCCTTATGAGGCCCTTTATGGAAGAAGATGTCGATCTCCCTTGTATTGGGATGAAGTTGGGGAGCGAAAGATGCTTGGACCCGAAGTGGTCCAACGGACTAAGGACATAGTAGAACTAATCAAAGGACGGCTGGTAGCAGCCCAAGATAGACAAAAGAAGTATGCCGATTTGGCTCGGAAGGACAAGGAATATGAAGTGGGAGACCTAGTGTTCTTAAAGGTATCTCCTTGGAAGGGTTTGATGAGGTTCGGAAAGAAAGGAAAACTGAGTCCCAGATATATTGGACCATTTGAAATCTTAAGGCGCATTGGGAACTTAGCATATGAGCTAGCCTTACCCCCAAACCTGCAGCAAGTGCATAATGTGTTTCATGTTTCAATGTTGAGGAAGTACAACCCGGATGCTAAGCATATAGTGGAGTACGAACAAGTGGACATGCAGCCAGACCTAACCTATGTGGAGCAACCAGTGGAAATCATAGATCAAAAGGAACAAGTGCTCCGAAATAAGGTCATCAAGCTAGTCAGAGTTTTATGGCAGAATCATAATGTGGAAGAATCAACTTGGGAACTAGAAAGTGCAATACTAGAAAGATATCCCCATTTATTTTCAGAGTGATTCCGGGACGGAATCCTTTTAAGGAGGGGAGACTGTAAGACCCCAGATTTTTGGGTAGAATTAAAACTTTTATTATATGTTGATGTGATTATGGATAGTGGCAATTACTTGAGAATTAAGTATGAATGATTATGAATTTCAGTTTTCAAACATTTTGAGAATAATAAGAATGGACTGAACATATAAATAAGAACAATCAATCTGGAAGGTAAGAATACAATACTCCAGGGAAGAAAAGTATTTTTATGTCATCCAAATCAATATCTGGAATGCATCCGACAACTCCGTAAACAAGATAGCGTATGCCCGAGAAAGCACTAGAACGTTTTCTAAGTGCAAAGAATAAAGAGAAGTAAACCAGGAATATTGGAACGAATATTGATCCAAAGGATTATAGAAAAACCACTGATGAATAGTAACTTTTGATGAATAGTAAATTTTGTCGTTTAAAAGTTTTCCAGACCACCCTATATACGGGTCGATATGATGAACTTTCAAAGCCGTATTAGTGATCTACGATGAAAATAAAGGAATGCAAAAGCTGTCAGAATCGGAAAAATAGCATTTCCGTTTTCTCCGAAATTTCGCCATTAACGGACGGATTAATTATTATTTGAGAATAATTAAGAATTTAAATTATCAATTCCATGGATATGGATTTAATGAAAGAATTAGAGATATTAAGAACGATTACGATAAACTACTTCGATAGAACACTTAAGAAACCCTGCGAACTTTTTACGCGATTAAACGGAGACGAAACACTTACGAGATTAAATACAGACATGGAAGTAACATGTAACAAGATTAAGTCGAGGAATGCAACATTTGGATCATCCATGTGAAAGGAAACAAACCAATAAAGCAAACCAGTAAAGCTACTTTAACAGAACCGTTGCATGTGCGACAAGTGTCGAAAGAAGAAGAAGCCAAGGACTATGACTCACCAATTTGACCATTAAAATACCACAAATATCTTAAGTAATTAAACAAAAAGAAAATCAAAGAAATCACTTGGAAGAACCAAGCAACTTTCGGCCAAAACTTCAAGATTTCAAGACCAATTTCCAAGCATCCATAATTCATGTTCTTGGATTCAAAAGCTTCCTAATCCCTAAACCAAGGTAATCTCTTAATCTTAGCATCATCCATGGAGGGTATCATGCTCAAATCCTAGGTAGAAGATGAACATGAATAGTGATTTTCAAGAACTAACTTTAGTTTCTTGATTTCTTTTGTTGATTCAAGCTACCTTAAGGTTATATAAGGGCTATACAAGGATTATTAGGCTTATACACACTCCAAGGAAGGTATAACTCTTGAACCCTTGTTTATAAATTTGATTTATATGGTTAGTTTTAAGTATGGTTTAGTTAGTATAATCATAAGGATGATTGAGTGGTTTTAACGGAGGTTTGATGAAAGTTTGATGTTGTTTTGATGATAAGCAAGTAGATGTTGGTTTTGACTGATTTGTGATGATTATGGGTTAGTAATGATGTTGAGGATTTGACTTGGTGATTTGGTTTGGATTGATCTTGTAAGTTTATGATTAAACTTTGGAATCGTTAAAACATAGCCGTTATAATGCCCGATTTTCCCTAGCTCTGTTGTGTCTGTGATGTTCGGACATAAAGACTTCTGTCCAGAGTCACCACTGCCTAGTATTGTGTAGGTATTGTTTCAAGGTTCGTTTTGATATAAAGATCATGTGATTCCGAATTACGGTTTAGGAGAAACGAGTATTTTAGTTAAGGATGTTTCGAGAAACCGAGCTATACCACTTAGCCAACTTTGAGGCAATGATCAAACCCCTTAAGTGACCAATCAGAATGTGAAACTTTGTGTTAACATGCTAGGTATGTTTAGGAGGACTCTCGAAAAGATTTCGTGTTAAAAGGATTTAATCTCTATTTTATAAAAATGTTCGAGTCAAGCGTACGCAAGAAGAGTCTTAAGGAGTCGACTTGAAAACACATTTTAGCCTAAGTAAAGTATGTACTTGGTGTCTTAAAAAGTGTTAAGTGAGTAATCTCGGATATTTTGACTATGTATAGATCGCCGGATTGACTCGAGGCACACTACCCCTACCTCACCACCAGGCAAGTTTTCTAAACCTATTCTACTGTTGTTGTGATAATAATTGTTCTCGATTATGATATGTGATTGCGATATATATAAACTGCATACTTGTTTTCGGATTGCTATGTATAGCAATACTTGAGGATTATGACTTGAAGTTGGGGCTTATGAGTTAGATATGGGATATCAGCTATAGGCCAGGAATTTTATAGTTGCCCTAGGATAAGGGCGTGTGATTTTCTTGAAAGATACGTATTGATTATAATTGGTATTTGATAAAAGTTATTTTCTGATAAAGATATCGGGTACTGTCATTCGAGGATTATTAATTTACTTAAAGGTTATGAATTATATTCATTTAAGGATTATTTGTTTAATGAATATTATTTTCAAATATTCATTTAAGGATTATTTATTTAATGAATATTATTTTCAAATATTCATTTAAGGATTATTTATTTAGTGAATATTATTTTCAAATATTCATTTAAGGATTATTTATTTAATGAATATTATTTTCAAATATTCATTTAAGGATTATTTATTTGATGAATATTATTTTCAAATATTCATTTAAGGATTATTTATTTAATGAATATTATTTTCAAATATTCATTTAAGGTTTACTTATTTAGTAACTATTGTTAGTTATTTTCAAATCAGAAAGAGGTTCCCAAAAAGCTATTTTTCCATTTGAATCTGTCTTTTAAGAAAATTCAAATGCTCGCTCCACTATCAAAAATATGGGAAACCTGATTTAAGTAACTGCTCTTCATTTTAAATTCCCAACTCAAAACTGTCAAGGGACAGGTATTTTCTCCGAGCAACGAAACTGCTGCAAGTCAAATATTGTGATACCACCTCAACGATCGAGGGGTAAATTCCTGGAACAAGTCGATATCCATTAACAAGCATCGCTTGGGAAATATTGGAGAATCTTCCTTTCCAACCTAGATATAACTACTTAGTGGAGTCGTATCAACAAGTATCACACTTGGGGAAAGGAGGACGATCTTTACGTTTCAGAGTCATGGATTTAATCTGAACTAGGAGCAACGTGTAAGAGGTCGAGTCGCGCCGATCCATCATTTTATTGGCCCAACCGTTGGCCGGGAGATCCAGAAAGGCGGTAGACAATGTCAGGCTGTCGTGATTCTTCCATCTACATGTAGAAAACAAATAATTTTGTTGTACAAACCTGCTACTGATCATAGTAAGGTTGGTACGACGGGCGCGGAGAAGGCTCCAGTATTGGTTCATCATCCAATTTGGATATTTTCCTGCAACATGTATTGGGGTGAAGGACCAATCGTGTTGGCAGGGGGTTGAGAAGCGTTTGGGAATGAAGTGACAACAAATTCATGCAACTTCATCTTTTATTCTATAAGTTATGAGTCTGGTAAAACCTGATTAAGGATATATATGCATAAGTGGACTTTGGGTTACGAAAATATCCCATTAATTTTCCTCGTAACTTCATCCTTTACGCTATACTAGTTTCTTATCTGTTGAAGGCATAACATGTGACTGCAATATATCTTTGAATTGTTATACTTTGGTAATCTGTTATAAGTTATTTTTGGTGGGCTCTATTGCTCACCCTTGCTTTATTTATTTATATCACAACAACAGCTAGAGCAGATGGCCCGCAACAGTCACACCCCGCGAAAGCGGGTAGCAGTCGTCAGAGATTTACCCGTTGATGTCGTAGCCGCCATAGCTGAGGTAGTAACCACTAGTGTTCTAAGCTTCAGCTTTTGTGTATCAGACTTATGTATCTTATGATTAATGTAATCAACGGCAAGAACTTTTAAATGCTCTGTAATCTTTTGGGTTTGTAATAACTTATAACTTGTGGATCATATGACTAGATACTTATTCCAATTTCATCTCTGGAACTATAACTTGTTGTGTGAGTGGTGTTGTTATTGTGGGGTCACAGCATGTAGTTTAATTGTTTTGATTCAAGTGCAAGTATTATTGATGGGAATTGAGACCGTAACGACCGGATCCCCGACCCCGGATCTGGGGCTGTTACACACAACCCCCTAGTTGCTCTATTATATATATAATAGATTTAAAAGATAACTGAGATATTTTCTAATAAAAAATTTAGGAGAATATTACAAGAATCTTAAAATTATATATTTAGCTTCCTCCATTAGTAAAGATTTTAAAGGCAAGAATCTTAATAATTGAGATATTTTTGAATTTTTAATATTAATAAGTCAAAAAATTGAGAAAATTAGAGAAATAGACTGGGCGATTTGAGAGCCACCACCTCACCACCCTCGTCTTCTCCTTTATATAAGTATAAAGTAATGTGCAATTTTGTGTACTTGCATTTTGCGTGTTAGACCACTTGGGATACTAAACTTCATAAACTAGCACTTGCTATACTGGACATTCCAAATTTTTACACAATGCGTGTTTCTGTTAAATTTGTCTAACTCTGTCAATTTGAACAAGGGTAAAATAGTCTTTTTAATTGACCTCAAAGCAACTTTTACTAAATAAAAATAAAAAATATCATTTTTGACATTCCTCTTTCTTCCATCTTCTTTGCAGTCACCCTCTTTTGTATCATCTTCCCCACACCATTAACACCTACGAGCTCTACCCTTTTTCCTTTCTAAATTTCGCAATTAATATCTTTCAACGCAGCAACACCCTTATAACTCTTAGTCACATTCTTTAACCTAGCCCCAGATGCAATGCTACACGGATTTCAAATTGTCTATTACCCCATTTATAATCATCATTAAACGAAAAATTAATCTTTGAAAAAATGATGAATATCATCTTTCCCACTTGTTTCAGCTATATCAACAACTACAACTTATAATATAGGTGGGTTTTTAATGTACCGAGAGTTCATAGTATTAAACCCAGCTATGCATTTTATCGAACAGTTGGTGGACATGATTGATTTGGCTGGTATTCAGTGTTCGTCGTGCATTTGTTGGTTTGTTCGTACTGCCTAATGGGAGCCCTGGTGTTTGTGTGCTTGATGTTTGGGTGCGCCATTCTTGGAGTGGTTTTTATAGGGTCTTGGAGGATGGCCGATGTGCTGGAGTGGTTTATCGCGAGGAACCATCTTGCTGGTTACCTGGTTCATGGTGCAAAACATCAAAAGTATGTATGGGTGATGGGGTGTGGTTCATTTTCGCAGAACTAAAAGACTGTTACTTCTGGTTTTATTCGATATGGAGAATATTAACAAGTTGGATCAACCACTTGTGTAGTTTTATTGGGAAGGGATGTGTTGACTTTGCAGGTCGTGGTATGTATAGCATAGGGTATTTGCAGAATGATATTGTGGTGGTCCTGTTTGCTGGTTATTGATGGTTATGGATAGGTGGGTGTTGTTCCAGAATAATGAGATGCTGGTGTGTTTTGCGAGGGGAGCTGTTGAGCGTGCATGTAGGATTGCTGTTAGTCGAGGTATAGATTCGTTTAAGTGGTGCTGTGGTTATAGGCCAGAAATTTTTAAGTTTTATTTCCTGGTTGTGATGGATAGTTTGAAGCTTGTGAAGAAATCGCAGGAGTGGATTTTGTTGGTGTTTAAGCTGGCTTGGGTGGAGGTTAAAACTGAAAACTGTTTAAAAGACTGTTTTACCCTTGCTTAAACAAACGGAGTTGGACAGATTTAACGGAAACAAGCATTGTATAAAATTTTGGAATGTCCAGTAAAACAAGTGCTAGTTTATGAAATTTAGTATCCCAAGTGATCTGACACACAAATTGCAAGTACACGAAATGCACTTTACTCATAAGTATATTGATTAAATGATGATGTGCATGAATCGAAGACATAAATGCGATTAAATGATGATTTAGCACAGATGCATAAATACATCATTGATTTCAAATTTAAAACCAATATACATTTAATTTCATAAAAATGAAACCAATTATTGAACTTGCTCTTGTCGCTTAAAAAGAAGATGTGGATTTGGTGTGTTTAATCGGAAGTCTAAACCATGCGCAGCCATAACTGAAAGGGATTTGGGATGCTTCCTCTATGGAAACAAAAACAAAGTGGGTAGTACAGTAGTCAACAAAACCATATGGAAACAAAAGTAAAGTCGGTAGTACAGTGATCAACATAAGCCTATTTATAACCTCCTTGAAAATTCAACTAAACCCCAGACTTGTTCTCCTTCCTTCTTACAGTTATAGACACACACGCAAACACACACAAATGGCTGCTTCATTCACCGGCTGTATAAAAAAATCTCGTCTTTTATTTGGGCATCAAATTGCTCATGACAAACTTGCCTTGACTCCTTTCTCCATCATTTGTTGCAAATCTTCATCACATTCTGTAACTTGTTCTTTGTCATCATCTTCACCTGCTAACCCAGGTAACATTTTCTTGATTTTTCAGCAAACCCTTTTGATTTTTGTTCATTAATTGTGTAAATTAGTCTTTTAATGGTTTCTAGCTAGATTCTTTTTGTGTTTCTTGAGTCTTTGGCATGACCCTTTTGATATTTTTGTTTATAAATGTGTGAAATTAAATAGTGCCTACAGCCTATATGAAATATTGCATTCTTATTGAAATTTTAGCATTAATTTGTTGATAAATGTCAAGGGGTTGGAGTACCACTGTTTGGTGGAGTTCGACACATAAAGGACTCCTATATATCTGCTGTTGTATGTGTTTCTATACCAACTCCTTGCACACTCACATATAACACTTGCTTAAGGTACCTATTATATCTTGTTTGTAAAGAAGGGCATACACATACCTATCCTTTACTCATAGGGGTAGAGTCGTAGAGAGTCGTTTCTATAAAGACCCCCGGCTTTGGCAGTACTAAAATCGTAAAGACCCCCAGCTTTGGCAGTACTAAAATCATAAAAACATCAAAGTTAGTATCAATTCTGTATTGCTGCATGTGAGAACATGTGGCTATTTATAAGTTAGCTATCAATAATGAAGTTGCATACAATAGTTGTTGTTGGAGGAATTTCGTAACACCCCGAATCGGAGTTTCCCGGAATAACGAATTATGAAAATAGGGGGATTTGAGATTTTTGGATGTTTGGGGGCTGAGCTCGTATGATGACTCCTCAGAAATTGAATAGAGAATGGGTTCTTTCTCTTCCTCTTTCCCGAGTGTCAATTGCCGTATCATAAAAGGTGCCTACGTACCCCTTTATATAGGGATCAAGCCTCACGTAGTTCTTGGAAAACAAGTCATTAGATAAGCCATTTCAGTTCAAGCCCATAAATAGTCAAAGTTTATCCATCCTCACGTTCCCATAAATAGTTCAAGGATTATCAATCCACCGCACGTTCCCATAAATAGTTCAAGGATTATCAATCCACCTCACGTTCCCATAAATAGTCCGGTCTTCACACATTTTCCTACAATCTTGCGGCATCTCCGCATTTCTTTCCATGATTTGAAGAATATCGTTTGGAGATATTTTCCGTTATTCGTTGATTGAGATTGATTCTTTCCTCGTTTCAGGGAGAGGATATTACTTAGTGGTCAAACAATTAATTATTAATCTGAATTAATAATTATTAAATGGAGAAATTTGGACTATGCCAAAACGTGGCATAACAACAAGCCTCCAGTTCTTCAATATAGCTTGTTGCAGTGGAGAACTAAAAATCTTTGAACTTCCAAATTTCTTCGGTCGCTTGGCGTTTTGTATATAGTCTGAATTGACGTACTCGCTTTTCAAGTGTCATTGTCCACATAAGAATGTGTTTTCGTTTGTCCACGAGCCCCCGAGCTGAGGCTTTAATAAGATACCCAATTTCAAATGTCAGGCTTTCAGCCCATATCACATCCGGTCACACACGTTTTCCTACAATCTCGCGGCATCTCCGCATTTCTTCCCATGATGGTAGGAATGTCTCGTACCAACCATATCACGTCCGGTCCCACACGTTTTCCTGCAATCTCGCGGCATCTCCGCATTTCTTCCCGTGATTGTAGGAATGTCTCGTGCTAATCATATCACATCCAGTCCCACACATTTTTCTGCAATCTCGTGGCATCTCCGCATTTCTTCCCGTGATTGTAGGAATGTCCCATGCCAACCATATCACGTCCAGTCCCACACGTTTTCCTACAATCTCGCGGCATCTCCGCATTTCTTCCCGTGATTGTAAGAATGTCCCGTGCCAACCAAGAAATATCCATCTATCAATGGGCCTTCAATAATGTAATTTTATTCATGGACTCTCCCCTGAGAGTAGGGTCTTCAATATTAATCCTCCTTCGAAAAGAGAGCTTTCGAAAACAATACCCTTATCAGATAAGGACCTTCCACACTTATTTTTGTCCATGCACGAGCTAGTGAAGTAATCAAATCATGTGCTACGAATCTTGCATCAAAATTCTTTAACATCTCCATGATTCAGATTCTGCCCAGATCTGTTTTTTTACCTTTTTGACCCTGTAAACGATGTTTTCTTGCAAAACACAAAACATGAAGGTTGTAGAAAACGAAAAGAACTTTCCGATGATATATGGCTCGTCAGAAACAGACTTATAATGAATCGGGAATCAAATAAAACATCTGCTGATTAACTTCTCAATACTAAAAAACGGGATCTGATTATGTTTTGTGATTTCGAAAATAGATCGAAACATAATCTCAGAAAACACCAAGAACGAAAGTTGTAGGAAATCGCAAAAGCTTTTCAAATCATAAAAAATCATCAAAATCTCACATGTATTAAATTTACTACGAATTTTATAAGATAACTTATGTATACGGACAAAAGCATAAGAAAACTTATCTTAATTTTGAAAAGAACCTCGAACCACCGCTTCCACCGTTCTTCTCCTCCATTAAAGCCGCTCCAGATCCGATAAAACCCCCCATGTGCATGATTTAGATGATTTGATTGTCCTCCACAATTAAAAAATAATCCCCTCCTTCTAGCGCCAATTGTTGTTGGAGGAATTTCGTAACAACCCGAATCAGAGTTTCCCGGAATAACGAATTATGAAAATAGGGGGATTTGAGATTTTTGGATGTTTGGGGGCTGAGCTCGTATGATGACTCCTCAGAAATTGAATAGAGAATGAGTTCTTTCTCTTCCTCTTTCCCGAGTGTCAATTGCCGTATCATAAAAGGTGCCTACGTACCCCTTTATATAGGGATCAAGCCTCACGTAGTTCTTGGAAAACAAGTCATTAGATAAGCCAATTCAGTTCAAGCCCATAAATAGTCAAAGTTTATCCATCCTCACGTTCCGATAAATAGTTCAAGGATTATCGATCCACCTCACGTTCCCATAAATAGTTCAAGGATTATCAATCCACCTCACGTTCCCATAAATAGTCCGGTCTTCACACGTTTTCCTACAATCTTGCGGCATCTCCGCATTTCTTTCCATGATTTGAAGAATATCGTTTGGAGATATTTTCCGTTATTCGTTGATTGAGATTGATTCTTTCCTCGTTTCAGGGAGAGGATATTACTTAGTGGTCAAGCAATTAATTATTAATCTGAATTAATAATTATTAAATGGAGAAATTTGGACTATGCCAAAACGTGGCATAATAATAGTCACCCTCGATAACCCTTTGGTATAGACATGAGACATCGATAAAGCAACTTTTGATTAAAAATCGATTATCAGCTGATCACACCTTGATGCATCTTTTAGCAAGCATAATTATTTATTCTTTTAAATTATAACTAACATTCGGTATGTCATTCAATTCTTTTTGTTGTTACTACAAAAGGTGGTAGCTGAGATCAGTAAGCTAGTTACCGAGACACTGTTGAATGGAGCACTGAAGACGTTTACCAGATATTCAGTTAAAGATGAAAATATCGATGTATGTAGCATTTTTCTTACACAACATATCCTTATTGATTGTCCTGCATATCATGAATCCTGATTAGTGTGCTATGTATGTTAGTTCACTCCATTTTCTCACATTTTGTTAAATTATCTTAGGAAACAAATGATATAACAACTTATAGATGAAGTAACATATACATACCATACCCGAAAACGTTTTTATGAGGAATAATATTCAATTAATATGAAATGAATGATGTGATTTTTTTCTTTTTTTTTTGGGCCTTTACTATGTTAAAAAAATGATCTATTTTGGGCAGTGTTACTATGCTGCTGAAATGAGCTCATCATTTATCATGTCCTTATGCTGCACCTTTTGGACATATGACTTCTGATATCAACGCATCGCTGTTGTTTTGATCAATCAGGTCGTGTGGGTTCCTGGTAGTTTCGAGATTGCTGTTGTTGCAGCAAGGCTTGGAAAGTCCAAAAAGTATGATGCAATATTGTGTATTGGGGCTGTGGTATGATTTCGTCTCACTATATCACAAATCAATATGTCCTAATAAAATCACTCAGTATGTAACTTTGTTCAAATTTAATGGAACTCCATAAACTGTTAAATCAAGCAAATGCTTTTGGTGTTGGGTATAATTACTAACTACACAACAACAATAGGGCAGTTATATATATAATTGTATTAACAAGAACAGGCAAAATACCAATAAACGAAACAAACACAAAGGTCGAAACAATAATATAATTAGAGACTGTAAAATTACAAGACAAGAAAGAACACTTATCTCTCAGGAGCTTTAACAAATACTGAAAGATAATTAACAGCTGAGTCGCCAAGCCTTAGAGAAGTCTTGACTGTTCTTGAAGAGATTATTGCCCCACTTACGCTGTGTTGGGTTGCAGCAATATCACTACCAGGATAAAACAGCACAGATCAATCCACTCACAGAAATGGCAATGATCAACAGCGAACAGCACCTCACTTCGCCCAAGAACTATGTATTCTGTTTGTGTTGAGAGAAAACCAGAGAAGATAATAGTTGCCTAGGGTTTTCAGAGTTACGTATAGTTGCCTAGGGTTTTCGGAGTTACGTATCTTCTTTAGTCTAACGTTCTTCTTTGTATATATAAATATCATACAAAATAAAACGTAACAGACCAAATATTGTAACTGAAGATATGACATTTAATACTAATTATTCTGATTTAATTACTATAACAGTTGTCATCAGTATTTGATATCAGTTACAGCTCAGTCAGGATTTCCTGGTCCATCAGGATTTGATCATCATCAGTACTGAAATCAAGCCATCAGGACTTGCTGTCCATCAGGAGTGGCATCAGTACTTGACCGACCATCAGGATTTCGTCAAGACTGGACCAGCCATCAGGATCCAGATACTGACACAGGCCATCAGGATCAGTAGTCATCAGGATTTCACTCCAAGTACTGACCAGGCCATCAGGATTTGATCCAAGAATTGGTCATCAGGAGCGGGCGGCGGCGGCGCGCGCGTGTGTGTGTGCGCGCGCGTGAGGCACATACTAACACCATGCACACCCACATGCTTAGTAGTTGTACACTACTCTTGCACATGTTTCTATATAAACCCACCAACCTCTCATTACCATTTCTATGTGGGATACAAGTTATTCTAATATAACCAACCCACATAACCCATTCAAGCAACCTATTTCAACTCAATTTATTTATGGATTACACTAAGAAAATGTCTTAGATCCAAACATGAAAGTTTAAGTCCTCATTACAAGGAACAACCTCCAATTGTTAGTTTCCGGAAATTTCATCAAGAATATATTTAAAATATGCCTCAAACTTTCCATTTTCTAACATTTGGTGTTGTAATGTTTGTCAGCCTAATCCTGTATATGCAAAACATTCAATCAAGTACATGTCGGAACTTCATTCAGTTGAGAGCTGTTGTTTTTTTTGCTATCTTGTTATAATTGCTAGTCAGTGTGGAATTATGTTTTAACTATTGACCAGTATCATATTTGCTATTTTCATAGATCCGAAACACGTAAAAGCATATATACCCACAAATTGAGTCATTACCTTTTCTGGGTTTATAGGGAATATCTACGGGTTGATGATTAAAATTGGTTATATAGTTTAAGCAGCAGAAGTCTGTATTCAAGTCTTTTTTCCTTCACTCCCCGTAGTTTCTTCCCTTGCATGAATTATGATAGAGTTATTTGACAAATGTATAATGAAGGCTTATAAGAGTCCAGAGTTGGTTGATTATTGTCATTTTTAAACATACAAGTTCTAGGTTAAACTAGATGCATTTGATTAATTTATCTTATATTATATCCCTCCTTTTCTGTTTATGTATGTTGTTGGAGGAATTTTGTAACAACACAAATCGGAGGTTGCTGGAATAACGAAATACGAAAATAGGGGGATTTAGGATTTTTGGATGTTTGGGGACTGGACTTGAGAGGTGTCTCGATTTGTCTCAGATATCGGATCCCTTTGCCAAGATGTCTGCGTACCAATTTATACTGGATCAAGCCCACGCAGTTCTATGTAATTGTGTTTATCCCTAAGAGACTTTAGGGATAAACTTTGTTAATGTGGTAAATTACCGATTTTATCTTGCATTATCTTGGCATTGTGATATCTTCTTGATTTGAAGGATATCGTTTGGGGATATTTTCCGTTATTCGTTGATTGAGATTGATTCTTTCCTCGTTTCAGGGAGAGGATATTACTTAGTGTTCAAATAATTAATTATTAATCTGAATTAATAATTATTAAACGGAGAAATTTGGACTATGCCAAAATATGGCATAACAACAAGCCCCCAGTTCTTCAGTGTAGCTTGCTGCAGTGGAGAACTAAAAATCTTCAAGCTTCCAAATTTCTTCTATTGCTGAAAAAGCTAAAAATAAAAGGTCAGTAAATCATACAGAGCACTACTGTGCGCGTAATCCGTACGAGGATACAAGTAGGAGACAATACGATGACCAAAATAGGATATATATTTTTGCCAAGGTTTCAAAAGTGCGAGTATATATAATATCTTTTTGAAATCCGTTGCGGTCTCATTGTCAAGTTAGGACCTTGGCGTTTTGTATATAGCCCGAATTGGCGTACAGGCTTTTCAAAAGTCATTGTCCACATAAGGATTTGTATTCGTTCATCCGCGAGCCCCCGAGCCGAGGCTTTAATAAGTCATGCTTTCAGCCTATATCATGTATGGTCCAACACGTTTTCCTACAATCTTACGGCATATCCGCATTTCTTTCCATGATTGCAGGTTTGTCCCGTGTCAACCAAAAAACATCCATTTACCAATGTGCCTTCAATAATGTAATTTTATCCCTGGACTCTCCTCTGAGAGTAGTAGGGTCTTCAATCCAGAGGGTCGCTGACTCCTTTCCAAGCATGTAGTAGTGCGGGACTTATAGCTTGCCCAACCTGTCCTACTTGACAATTTAAGTTCACAAGTTTGAAATATTTTTGACATATATGTATTATCGCGACGATATATGAAAAATATTTTGAACATAGTCAAAAAATAAGATAAATATGCCATCTAAGAATGCCGCGATATTTATTTTCTTAAAAAATAATGTCCTTTGTAAGAATTTTCTTCAAAAATTATGTGTCTCACATAAATATTTTTTTTCTTCAAAAATAGCAGTTCGTTCAATATCGTAAAATATCCACAATTCTCCAAAATAAAAATATCGAACGATATTTTCTAAAATATATATGCGGATCTCGCAATAATTTTACAAGCATAATAAAATATTACTCACACGAATTTTTAAGATAGTAGATATTTTTCGTAAAAAATATTTAAAATAAAACATAATTTTATGCACGCATGACATAATATTTAATTTGCAGAAAAAAAATAAGAATTAAAAACTTATCTTTTACTGTTCGTATATTTGAGAGCTGTCAGTTTTCTGTTGCCCGTCCTGCGCGTGTTGCTTCTATTTTTTGTCCTGCTGTTGCTTTTCATCACCAATTTGTGTGGGCTCCACTCTATGCTATCTCTGCTTTACTTCCTGTTTGTTAACCACGTACCATGGAGTTTCTTGTTTGGCTGGTTTTCTTCCGTTTTTATTTTTTACTTTTGCTGGTCCCACGAATCACCATTCTTTTCTTTTGTTTGTTCTTTTTTTCTTCTTTTTCCACACTCGCTTCTTGCTTGTTTTTATTTGCTGCCTCTGTTTTGAACCAAAACTGTTGCTCACGACCATCAAAATTGTTCCTATCGATTTGTGTTTGTGCATATCGATAAAAACCCAAAACCCCATGATAGGCTATGTATAGACCGGACCCGTCATAAACCCGGACTCCTATCTCAATCATGGTCCACCAACTAGTCTGGATTCATATTTTGTCATGACTCACCAAGTCCTAGCCCGTATCGAAGTCCGAGCTCATCTACTAGTCCGAACGCGTATCGGAAGCCGGGTCCATCAACAAGTCCGAGCTCATATTGTAGTCCGGGCTCACCTACAAAACTCGAGCTCACAGATTGGGCTTAAGTTCAAAGTTTAATCCATCCCTGGCAACAAAGGCAATAACTCACATGAAGGCTACACATTGGTACATGACGTGGTTAGGTCATGACGGATGGCCACACCTGGTGACGACACGTAAAGATTCCTAATGATTGGGATGACTATTTCCTATTCAAACCACACGCCAGCAGGAGCCAGGCACACGATGCCACAATCCTTCACCTGGACACGCGCAATCCATCAACATCACCCAGGTGTCCTACCTACCTAGGATTCAACGCTCATGATTGCAGGTACATTCTCTTTTACACACCTAACCTATACACACACCCTCCATATTTAGATTTCTCTATATTCCTGTCTCCCTTTCCAAAGCCGTTACTCATTCTCACGCCGGAGGCGCCGCCAGGGTCCAAACCCCCCTCCGGTGTTGTTTTGCAGAGTCCCAACCGCAGCGACACCGCTTCCAGGCGCGGGATCGGCCGGGAAGGTCCTAGATCGGGATTTGGAGTTATCACCCCATGTGTGTATTTTTTTTTGTTGAAAATAATTCGTCCTCCACGAATAATAAAATTAATCCCCTCCTTCTAGCGCCAATTGTTGTTGGAGGAATTTCGTAACAACACAAATCGGAGGTTGCTGGAATAACGAAATACGAAAATAGGGGGATTTAGGATTTTTGGATGTTTGGGGACTGGACTTGGGAGGTGTCTCGATTTGTCTCAGATATCGGATCCCTTTGCCAAGATGCCTGCGTACCAATTTATACTGGATCAAGCCCACGCAGTTCTATGCAATTGTGTTTATCCCTAAGAGACTTTAGGGATAAACTTTGTTAATGTGGTAAATTACCGATTTTATCTTGCATTATCTTGGCATTGTGATATCTTCTTGATTTGAAGGATATCGTTTGGGGATATTTTCCGTTATTCGTTGATTGAGATTGATTCTTTCCTCGTTTCAGGGAGAAGATATTACTTAGTGTTCATATAATTAATTATTAATCTGAATTAATAATTATTAAACGGAGAAATTTGGACTATGCGAAAATATGACATAACAATGTACTTTATTCATTTTAAGGTAAAAGTTACGTCATTTAATTTAAGATACAAACACGCACTTTATCTTATCCCCCGCCTGTCACCCACCTGTCCAGAGGAAATCTAATCCCAAAAGGGGAAATCTCACCGCAACAGTAAAATTTTGATTAGGTTATAAAGCACATTTCACAGCGGACACAAACACACACAACACATTTAGCAACTCATTTAGCGAATGATTGCTTTCTAAAGTCTATACAATTTGTATATATTTTGTTGTATAGGTAAGAGGTGATACTACCCATTATGATGCCGTTTCTAATTCAGCAGCTTCTGGAATACTTTCAGCCAGTCTAAGTTCAGGTTGGTTTACATGTTTTATCATTGTTTTTACCTAATATTCAGTTAAAATCTCGATTCTAACTTATTATATTCTTTACTATCTTATTGGTAACTGCATTCCTAGAAGATTTTTCAATGGGAAAAACCAGCCAAATGTTTGTATGTTGTATAGAGAAGATGCCCTGTTACTATTATTAATGAAACTTAAACAATAGACACCTATGAGGACTCCCTCTAACAGAACATAAAAACGCGTAGGAAGACTCAACAGCTACTTTCGTAGAAGATTTTGAAATGAAAAAGAAACCAAATGAATGTTGATAACATTGAGGCAGCTAACCCGAGCTCAACCTAGAGACAACAGATAGATTGTTGTCAATATATAAAAGCTGTTTAAAAAACCTTAGCCTACGGAAACACGCCTCCTTGTTCAAGGCACATCACTAAACAAGAACCTCTGATATTCTCAAATCCCAAGCACCTGAAATTTTAATATTTAAAACAACCCAAATAAAAGAAGCAGGATCAAAAGTTGACAGCAGAAACAAGAGCCTATGGACCGGTTTTTTTGACACAAGTATTTTACTCTAGGAAAGTTCAAAGTACTTTATTGTAAAGCATATTGAGAACAGGCAAACACATCACACATGAATGTATTATCGACAACCAGAGAAGGCACCGGATTTGCACCAATCTTCCATAGGTTATAAAATCTTTCTTGGTAATTATAAAATCTTTCTTGTTTTTATTTGGATTTTTCGATATTATTTTCATCGCAGCTGTTCCTTGCGTATTTGGCGTCTTGACGACTGAAGATTTGGGTCAGGTAATGCTTTGAGCATTTTCTAAATTGAAGTGATTACTTTTAATAATCTCCGTCATAAAGCCTGATAAAATGTCATAGCAACCATTTTTATACTAATCAAGCTTAGCATCAACTTAAAGTTAAAAAACAGATCAATTACCCCCCTTTTTGCTGCTGAGGTTTTGTTAAGTAAAAAAGACACCCAGTCTTCTTTTTCTATTGTCATTACGAGATCGGTTATTAATTTATGTCCACTACATTGCAGGCTATGGACTAGAGCCGGCAATTTGATACACGACACGTGAACACGGTACGAACACGACACGGATAATTAGTGTTTGGGTGCAAAAATTTGGTACACGAACACGAAAGTACACGAACACGAAAAAACACGAATATAATTAGTGTCTGGTTTGGGTTTTCACAATAGGTACACGACACGAAACGAAAGTACACGAATTAATGAAGTAAATAAATAATTTTAAAAAATATATATTATTTATAGTATTGCATATTTAGAAAATATGTAAGGAATTACATATGAACAATAAATAAAAGTTTCATGACTAATTAGCAGTAAGTTATACATAAGAAGTATACATTTATATATATAAGTTATATTTACAAATTTTTGTAAAATTGTATGTATTACATATTTAATACACATTTCATAAAAATTTACATAATTAAAATAGTTTTATAATATATAAATTTTAATTTAATTAAATTTATATTTTTGTTTAATGTACACGAATACGACACGTAAAGTACACGACACATTTTGAATTGGATATGTGTTTCAAATTTAGTACACGAATCCAAAACGGGTCGGATATGGGTTTTACATTAAGTACACGAAAACACGAAAGTACACGATACGAAAGTACACGACACGGTCCAATTGCCAGGTCTACTATGGACCTAGCTGGTAGTGGTAAATCAGAGAATAAGGGTGCGGAAGCGGCTTTAACAGCTGTAAGTTTAATTATAACCAGCGTATAATCCCTGTATTTTAACATTAATTTTGAAATTTATTTTTAAATTTTTTGTGATTTTAGTACTTCTGAAAATGTTATTTTTTTACAAAGAATTAAAATTACTACTTTAATACTTCCGATCTAACAAAAATTTATAAAAGTTTATTAGTTTAGTAAGCATGTTCGTGACCGTCCAAATTATCAATATATTTTGTTGTAATAATATAAATAAAAATAAAAATGTGTTTTTTAAAAAAAGTCGTGTTTTTGAATTCTAATTATAGTATAACCGAAAGAGTTTGTACTTATGTAATATATATGAGTTTTGATTGAATTGTATTAATTTTTAATTATGTTTAATATTTTATTAATTGTATTTGTTGAAAAAATAAGTAGGCATGATAAAATAGGTGAACTTTTTAAAATAATTAAAAACGCATTAAGTAAGAGTTGCTCCTAATATTTTTGAGAAAGAGAGATTTTTAGTAAGGAAAAAAAATAACATTGAAAAAGTTAATTTTTCGTGATATTTTTGAAAAAGACAAGAATTTCGTTAGAAAAAAGAGAAAAAATATTGTCTTTTGGCTGAAAAAGGTAATATTTTTTTATGAAAAGATAATGTGTTTTAATTTAAAAACAATCGATTAGTTAGTATAATTAAATTGTTTTATCATTTTTAATGAGGATAAACGACCGAAAACCAAAATTTTCAATGTTTGGGCTATTATATAATAGTATAGATATATAGATTAAGGAGAATAAATGACCAAAAATCAAAAATCAAAACTTTCAATATTTCGACTATTATATAATACTAGCTTAAAACCTGTGCGATACACGGATTGTTAATTGTTATTTTATTAATTGTAATTGTGCAAAAAATAAGTAGGCATGTTAAAATAGCTAAACACTTTTAATTAATTAAAAACATTAAAACATATTTTAAAATAAATAAGTATGAGTTTGCCCATTATATTTTTGAAAAATGAGGGGTTTTAATAAGAAAAAATAAAAAAGTAACATATATTTAGTTTAAAAAGATAAATGCCCATGATATTTTTGGAAAATGAGGTTTTAAAATTTAATAATTAAAAGTATTAAATACGTTTTAAAATAAATAAGTAAATGATTTCCTGTGATATTTTTGGAAAAATAATGGATTTTAGTGAGAAAAATAGAAAAAGTAAATTGTAAAAGGCAATTTTCCGTGATATATTTAGAAAATGAGGGACTTTGTTAGAAAAAATATAAAATGTGTTTTAGCTGAAAAGGTAATTTTTTATAAATAGGTATTTGATTATTAATATTTTAATATTTTTAGTAATTGCATTTGTTAAGAAAAATAAGTAGGCATGTTAAAATAGGTAAACTTTTAAAAAATAATTATAATATTAAAATAGGTTTAAAAATAAATAACTAAAGGTTTGTCCGTGATATTTTTGGAAAATGAGGGGTTTTAGTAAGGAAAAATAGAAAAACTAACATGTTTTAGTTAAAAAAGGTAACTGCCATTGATATATTTGAAAAGGTAGGGGAATTTGTTAAAAAAAATAGAAAAAATAATGTATTTTAGGTGAAAAAGATAATTGGTTATAAATAGGTAATATTATTATTTAATAATATATTTTTAAAAATAAGTAAGGTTAATTAAGTAAAAACACGAAGTACAGTTAATTAAGGGCAATTAAGTAAAATCACAACGTAGCATACCGACCAACCAAACTTTTAATATTTCGTCTATTATATAATAGTATTGATTTATGAAATTTTGAAAAATGAAAATACAGTTTATGTTTACTATATACTAGCTTAAAACCCGTGCGATGCACGGATTGTTAATTGTTATTTTATTATTATTTTTTTAATATTTTATTAATTCTAATTGTGCAAAAATTAAGTAGGCATGTTAAAATAGCTAAACACTTTTAATTAATTAAAAACAGTTAAACAAATTTTAAAATAAATAAGTATGGGTTTGTCCCTTATATTTTTGGAAAATGAGGGGTTTTAGTAAGAAAAAATAAAAAATGTAACATATATTTAGTTTAAAAAGGTGAATGTCCGTGATATTTTTGGAAAATTAGATTTTAAATTTTAATAATTAAAAGTATTTAAATACGTTTTAAAATAAATAAGTAAAGAGTTTCTGTGATATTTTTGAAAAAAGAATGGATTTTAGTAAGAAAAATAGAAAAAGTAAATTGTAAAAGGCAATTTCCCGTGATATATTTAGAAAAGGAGGGACTTTGTTAGAAAAAATATATAATGTGTATTAGCTGAAAAGATAATTGGTTATAAATAGGTATTTGATTATTTATATTTTAATATTTTTAGTAATTGTAGTTGTTAAAAAAAATAAGTAGACATGTTAAAATAAGTAAACTTTTAAAAAATAATTATAATATTAAAATAGGTTTAAAAATAAATAACTAAAGGTTTGTCCGTGATATTTTTGGAAAAGGAGAGATTTTAGTAAGGAAAAATAGAAAAACAAACATGTTTTAGTTAAAAAGGTAATTGTCCGTGATATATTTGAAAAAGTAGGGAAATTTGTTAGAAAAAATAATGTATTTTAGGTGAAAAATGTAATTGGTTATAAATAGGTAATATTATTATTTAATAATATATTTTTATAAATAAGTAAGGTTAATTAAGTAAAAACACGAAGTACAGTTAATTAAGAGCAATTAAGTAAAATCACAACGTACCATACCGACCAACCAAACTTTTAATGTTTCGTCTATTATATAACAGTATTGATATTATATAATATATAGTATAGATAGATAGATGTCATTTGCGATAATTTTAAAAAAGGAGAAATTTTAGTTAAAAATATAAAAAAGAATATATGTTTTGGCTAATAAAGGTAATATGTAATCGGTTAATTATTAGTATTTATAACATTAGTATCTTATGTTACTAAATGGAATTGCCTAAGATATTTAATGAAAATGTGATGTTTTAGTTAGGAGAATTTTAGTTGGAATTTTTTTTAAAAAAAATATACGCTTGGTCAAAAAAGCTAATCGGTTAGGTATTAGTAATTACTAGCGTAACAGCCCGTGCAAGGCATGGGCCTTGTAATATCCGTGAATTTTTATATATATATATATAAAAACTATATTTGGTGGAGAATAATTATTGTGGGATATTTGGAGTATTAATAAGTTACGATTATGAAGTGAGTATGTGTTATTTGGTGAGTCGAAAGCCCCATTCAAATATTTCGTCATTTGGAATCTTATTCAGTTTTGAGCCCCGTTTTGAAAATTCAAGGGCCCCGTTGAAATTTTGTACATCATTATTATCCCTTCGTCCTTCGTCCTTCATATTCGAATTGTTATCGAAAGAATTATTCGTATTGTCATATCCCTATTTATTTGATCTTGTCAGTGTAATTCGTTCGTTCAAAAAGGGAAAAAAAAATTTCAAACCCTAATTGTCCAGGGTGACGGATATGTCGTTTATGTCAATATTTCATATGTTATAGCCCCAGTATTCTTGAGCATTAGTTATATAATGATATGTATTGATTTGGATAATTATCAGTTTTTGTAGATAATTATCTTTTCGTAAAACGTGTTTTTAACCTAATTAGGGTTTTTAAACGATCCAGTGGATCTATATCGATCCAAAAATGTCGTTTGGGGTATTATTTTTCACTAAGTATAAAAAGGAGAATCGTACATTATACCTCATATAATCCGTATTGCAAATATACAAAAATACAAAATTCCCGAAACGTGTTCTTCGTGTTCTTGAATAATCAAACCATTCGTTCAAGGTGTTATTGAAATCCAAATCCAAAGTTCAAGTACTCAAATCAAAGCTCTTGATCTCTAGTTTCAGAATCTTCCAACCTCATCATCATCTGGTAATTTTTCGATTTATTATGAATTTTTCAATATTCGAATTAAATTAGGGTTTATACCCGATTTGGGGATTTTCATTTTATTGATTCTCCGTTCAATTGGTTGCTTCTAACATGTTCCTAGGGTTCTAATTAGCAGGAATCCACGATTTGATTTCATGTTTAAGTTCAATTTTGATGGGTTTAATTTTCGGGTTTTGACCTGAATTTTTCTTTTGCTTCGTTCGTTCTTGTTGTTGATCTGACATTGATTATGATATAGGGCTTTTATTGTATGAGTTATAAGCTTCATTTTGACGTATTAAACGTTGAGTTTCATGTACAGAATTGGTAGATCGTGTTTCCGGCCGGAGTTGTTGCCGTCAGTTTCTTTGACCGAATTCTGGGCTCGATTCCGGCATGGTACATGTATGATTGTGTGTTGGTTGTGTTTGTCTTGGAAGGGCAAGCAAAAGCCCTCTAGTTTTGTGTTTGTTTGATCAGGAATGAGGGATTCCGGTCACCGGACACCGGCCGGATTCTAGAAAACCCAGAATCCGGTGGGTTGTTCTTGGTGACCCGATTTCGTTCTTCCCGACCCGGTTGACCCGTTTTCTGACCCGGTTTCGATCTTTGAAACCCTAATTGCATTTCTGAAAACTGTTTTTGGATTTTAATTATTTATTTAATTCGAAAATAGTTTAAAATCTTTAAAAATTCATATTTTTATTTTAAAAATATATTTTTAATTCAGAAAAATTCTGTAAAATTATATTTATTATTTTAAATTCGGAAATTGATTAAACTTAATTATTTTAATTATTTTTAATTAATAATTTATTTATTTAATTAATTGGTTAATTCTTTTAATCAGTTAATTCTTAAAAATTGATTATTAATTAGATTTAATTAATTAGAAATTCAGTTTAATTATTTTCAAACCTGTTTTATTATTTAAAAATAGTTTGAGCATTTAAAGAGTGTCAATTAATTTTATTAATTGATTTATTTGCATTTAAAAACTTATATTGGATTTAAAATTCCGATTTTTGATTTAAAAATTTGTTTGCGACTTATTTAAATTCAAATAAGCCTCGAATAGTGTTTTAAAAATATTTATAAGTGCTATATGATTTATATAGAGTGGAATAATGTGTTTAGAGTCCGTAAATGTTTTATATGGGGAGTTGTGTCTGAGTTTGCTTATCGGAAAAATAGGTCGGGCATTCGATAAATCTCGGAAGTGGCACGATAGGTTGTTTAGACTTATAAAATGATTACGAGTGATATGTCGAGGCTAGTATTGATAATGAGATGTACTAATATGAGATATGTATTTTAGAATCGAGTTCCCGAGGTAAGGGAAAGGAGAAGGTAGAATAGCAACGGTAGAGGTTGACTACGTCGAATCAGGCAAGTGTCTATTTCTTTCACAAATCCTTGAGAAATTTTACTCTGAGCTATGATATGTATGTTGTTATCAAACCAATCCCTATGATTCGATTCTTGTTCGTATCTGAACTAATAACATTGTTTCTTGAAAAATTCCTGATTTCTTTGATTATCCACAATCTTGTTGAATATTGAGAATCCTCGCCTGCGATCCACTTGTGTATATTATAACCTTGATATTTCTTGAGACGAATGTGTTGCTTCTTTGAAACCATTCCGTACTTGTTTCACGGACCTTACTTGATCTTGATCAGTTGAAGCTCTTTTGCAATTTATCATATTATTTCACCCTTGTTGTGATTGATTATCAGTTGAAACTCTTTTGCTATTGTCATTTCACCCTCGTTGTGATTTCTTGTCAGATGAAACTCTTTTGTTATTGTTATTTCACCCTTGTTGTGATTGATTATCAGTTGAAACTCTTTTGCTATTGTCATTTCACCCTCGTTGTGATTGATTGTCAGATGAAACTCTTTGTTATTGTCATTTCACCCTCGTTGTGATTGATTGTCAGATGAAACTCCTTTGCTATTGTCATTTCACCCTCGTTGGGATTTATTGTCAAATGAAGCTCTTGATATTGTTATACTATTTTATTCTTGTTGTGATTATTATTGAAGCTTGTATTGCTTATGTGTTATGATAGAATTGGAATTGTTTTGAAAAATAGACCAGCAATGGTCGGACCAAATTTTGGTCGATGATAATTATGGCCAGGATGGCCAAGGATCCAGTGGAGGGCTTTGCTATAAGCAGGTCCGGGGTTGATGCGTGGCTGGCCAGCAGCTCAACCTTTGATTTGAATGAGATAAATAAAAAATCCAATTCTAATATGTTTTCTTCAGAAGAGATTGATATAATCATGCATTGTGCTTTGATTCAAATTCTTGTGAATTCTTTTCACTTTGGAACTGCATTGGATATATATATATGATGTTTGCTGAGCACTTTTGGCTCACTCTTGCTTGTTGTTTTATAACCCTATTTCAGTGAAACGAGAGTATGAGTTGGCACAGCGTGACGGATAGTTCACCGGCAGCTAGGAGAGCTCCTCGAGTGATCGTCCTTGGCAGGGTGGTTGTTTGTTTGTTTTGTTTTGTTAGACTAGATGTCTAGCTCTGGACTTAAGTTGTGATGTAATAACTCTGATAGAATCTGGTTTGTAATAATAAAATATTGTAGAAGCTTGTGTTCAATGCCATAATCTGGATGCGATCTTGGATAAGGGGTATTTTATGTTATTATTATATTATGCATGTGTTTTATTCAGGTATATTGTGAGTTGTTGGTCGGGTGACCTCCCAAACTTGTACCCCGGGTTTAGAGGGTGCCACAGGTTGGTATCAGAGCAACAGGTTATGGCATATGAAACAAGTTAGGATTTAGGGTCCAGGATAACATAGAGGGTTAGGAATTCACCTAGTGGTCATAGGAGGTCGATTAGAAATATTATGCGTAGTAATCGAGTACGGTTATAATTGTAGCCACCTAGCTCTAGTTCAGATTCAGATCCGTCAGAGCACCCGGTAGAGGAGAGACTTGTACCAGATGAGAGAGCAGGACCGTCGCGACCGACGCGACCTCAGACTGGACCTACAATGGTCAGGAGGGATTCTATACCTTGTCCCGTTCCACTTCGACGCATACCCGCAGCACCGCGATCTCAGGCTTCAGTTTCCGGACCTTTGTTCCAGATCACTGATCCGCCAGTTCCACATCACCATTATCAGAGGATGAGAGAGGAGAGGGATTTCTTTCATAGATAGGTGTCAGAGATGCGTGAGATGCGTTCAGCAGAGGCAGTTGTAGCCATAGATAGAGATAGATTCAGAGATCAGATAGTTGATACACGGATGAGACTTAGGGTTGTGAGGACATTGGTAGAGACGAGATTGCATGGACTAGCTACTAGCAGAGAGGGAGAGACTACAGCAGGGATGAGAGAGATTTTGAACTATGCGATGAGAGAGATTGGGGAGATTGCTGGACCAGCACTATGGGAGATTAGAGACGATGATCCGTGAGCAGGAGTAGATGAGATGGAATGTTATGGAAATGGATGAATTCTAGTCAGAGAGTACATAGATGCATAGTATAGTATCAGCAGTGCACCAGGCCTATAGTATTGTCTTGGATTGTGGTTGTAATTTTGTTGTTGTACTGTTGATCGGCAGTTATAGTTCAACTATAACATATTCTACTTTTGAAAGCGTTCTACGCTTGTATCGAATCTTATTATATATGACCATTAATTTTGCAGAACTATCATTATTTTCCTGTCGTTCTAATTCAGCACCATGATTGCTATTCTACTTATCGCAACAGTTGTCTTTGTATATACCGTTGGAAACTTGTAACCACCACGGTACCATTTGACGATTCGTAACCCTTGATTCTAACAACAATATTCTTTTCATTTATAAATTGTTTGATTAAATCAGTTATTGTTTATTCATCAGCAACATGCCACCTAGACGAAACACGCGTGCGAATAATTCCAATGACCGAGAAGGTCAACAGAATACACCCCCGACGGGTAATTTAGATCCGGTTGTAATACAGCTTTTGAACACCCTTACTCAACAAACTAATGCGTTAGCACAACAGCAACAACAGATTCAACAACAGTTGCTACAATATCAACAGTATCAGCAGCAGCAGCATCAGCAACAACAGCATCAGCAGCAGCAGCATCAACAGCAACAACATCAGCAGCAGCAGCACCAGCAGGTAGCACCCGTGGTTACGTTCAAATCGTTTCAAGCAGCGAAACCTCCAGAGTTTAAGGGATCCGCTGATCCAGTTGAGGTAAAGGCATGGTTGAAGTAAATGGAGAAAGCTTTTATGTTAATAGAGGTAACGGGAGAGAAGAAAACTGAGTATGCTAGTTATTTTCTGAAAAATGAGGCAAGCTATTGGTGGGAGACTAGTAAGGCTTTAGAACCAGAAGGATTAGTTACGTGGGAGAGATTTACAGAGTTGTTCTTAGAGAAGTATTTTCCTGACTATATGCAAGATCAAATAGAGTTGAAGTTTCTAGAATTAAAGCAGGGTAGTATGACAGTTTCTCAATATGAGACCAAGTTTACTGAGTTGTCTAGGTTTGTTCCGACATACGTGGAAACGGAGAAGAAGAAGGCCAAGAGGTTCCAACAGGGACTGAGGTCATGGATTCGTAGTAAGTTAGCAGTTTTGGAGTTAGACACATATGCAGCCGTAGTACAGAAGGCAATGATCGCGGAAGGAGAGAGTGATTCATATATGAGAGAGAAAGAGAATAAGAAAAGAAAGATAGGGGCATCCGATAAGGTACAGCCACAGGGAGATTTTCAGAGTCGTTCAAACAAGAAACCAGGATTTCAGATGAGTAGAGGTTCAAATTTCAGGAAGACAGATACCGGAGATACAGGACCAATCAATGTTCCATCCAACAACGATCAGCAAGTAGTTTCCAGACCTCCACTGCCAGAATGTAAGACATGTGGGAAGAGACACCCCGGAGTATGCCACAGATTGAGTGTTACGTGTTTTAATTGCAACCAGAAGGGTCATTATTCCAGGGACTGCAAGACAGGCGTTGTGTGTTATTGATGCAAGAAACCAGGTCATATGATTAAGGATTGCAGGGCGCCAGTACCCGTGAACAACATGATTCGAACGATAGAGGCACCTCCAGCTGTCAATGATCAGCCGCAAGCCAGGACGTATAACCTAACGATGAGGGAAGCAGATTTTGACACTGATGTGATAGCAGGTATACTTCTAATGAATTCAGAAGCTACTAAGTCGTTTATTTCTGAGACGTTTGCTCGTAATTTAAATTGCGTAATGGAACCTTTAAGTGGAGTGTTGAACGTGGAGATAGCTAACCGAAATCGTATACCGGTCAGTTTATGTTGTCCCCGTTGTGAAGATTGAGATTCTAGGGAATTGTTTTTATGTCGATTTGTTATCATTAAGTTGAGAGAAATTGGTGTGATCTTAGGAATGGATTGGTTATCTGAGTGCGATGTGCGCATTAATAAGACTATAACGTTAGTTAGAATAGCGTGGAGAAGGTCTAAGGTAGGAGAATGTATTTGGGAATTAGAGAGTAAAAGATGTTAGAAGAGTATCCCCAGTTGTTCCTTGACTTGATTCTGAGGACAGAATCCTATTAAGGGGGGAAGGATGTAATATCCGTGAATTTTTTTATATATATATATATATAAACTATATTTGGTGGAGAATAATTATTGTGGGATATTTGGAGTATTAATAAGTTACGATTATGAAGTGAGTATGTGTTATTTGGTGAGTCGAAAGCCCCTTTCAAATATTTCGTCATTTGGAATCTTATTCAGTTTTGAGCCCCGTTTTGAAAATTTAAGGGCCCCGTTCAAATTTTTTACATCATTATTATCCCTTCGTCCTTCATATTCGAATTGTTATCGAAAGGATTATTCGTATCGTTTCATCCCTATTTATTTGATCTTGTCAGTGTAATTCTTTTCGTTCAAAAAGGGAAAAAAATTTCCAAACCCTAATTGTCCAGGGTGACGGATATGTCGTTTATGTCAATATTTCATCTGTTATAGCCCCAGTATTCTTGAGCATTAGTTATATAATGATATGTATTGATTTGGATAATTATCAGTTTTTGTAGATAATTATCTTTTCATAAAACGTGTTTTTAACCTAATTAGGGTTTTTAAACGATCCAGTGGATCTATATCGATCCAAAAATGTCGTTTGGGGTATTATTTTTCACTAGGTATAAAAAGGAGAATCGTACATTATACGTCATATAATCCGTATTGCAAATATACAAAAATAAAAAATTCCCGAAACGTGTTTTTCGTGTTCTTGAATAATCAAACCATTCGTTCAAGGTGTTATTGAAATCAAAATCCAAAGTTCAAGTACTCAAATCAAAGCTCTTGATCTCTAGTTTCAGAATCTTCCAACCTCATCATCATCTGGTAATTTTTCGATTTATTATGAATTTTTCAATATTCGAATTAAATTAGGGTTTATACCCGATTTGGGGATTTTCATTTTATTGATTCTCCGTTCAATTGGTTGCTTCTAACATGTTCCTAGGGTTCTAATTAGCACGAATCCATGATTTAATTTCATGTTTAAGTTCAATTTTGATGGGTTTAATTTTCGGGTTTTGACCCGAATTTTTCTTTTGCTTCGTTCGTTCTTGTTGTTGATCTGACATTGATTATGATATAGGGCTTTTATTTTATGAGTTATAAGCTTCATTTTGACGTATTAAACGTTGAGTTTCATGTACAGAATTGGTAGATCGTGTTTCCGGCCGGAGTTGTTGCCGTCGGTTTCTTTGACCGAATTCTGGGCTCGATTCCGGCATGGTACATGTATGATTGTGTGTTGGTTGTGTTTGTCTTGGAAGGGCGAGCAAAAGCCCTCTAGTTTTGTGTTTGTTTGATCAGGAATGAGGGATTCCGGTCACCGGACACCGGCCGGATTCTGGAAAACCCAGAATTCGGTGGGTTGTTCTTGGTGACCCGATTTCGTTCTTCCCGACCCGGTTGACCCGTTTTCTGACCCGGTTTCGATCTTTGAAACCCTAATTGCATTTCTGAAAACTGTTTTTGGATTTTAATTATTTATTTAATTCGAAAATAGTTTAAAATCTTTAAAAATTCATATTTTTATTTTAAAAATATATTTTTAATTCAAAAAAATTTTGTAAAATTATATTTATTATTTTAAATTCGGAAATTGATTAAACTTAATTATTTTAATTATTTTTAATTAATAATTTATTTATTTAATTAATTGGTTAATTCTTTTAATCAGTTAATTCTTAAAAATTGATTATTAATTAGATTTAATTAATTAAAAATTCAGTTTAATTATTTTCAAACCTGTTTTATTATTTAAAAATAGTTTGAGCATTTAAAGAGTGTCAATGAATTTTATTAATTGATTTATTTGCATTTAAATACTTATATTGGATTTAAAATTCCGATTTTTGATTTAAAAATTTATTTGCGACTTATTTAAATTCAAATAAGCCTCGAATAGTGTTTTAAAAATATTTAAAGTGCTATATGATTTATATAGAGTGGAATAATGTGTTTATAGTCCGTAAATGTTTTATATGGGGAGTTGTGTCTGAGTTTGCTTATCGGAAAAATAGGTCTGGCATTCGATAAATCTCGGAAGTTGCCCGATAGGTTGTTTAGACTTATAAAATGATTACGAGTGATATGTCGAGGCTAGTATTGATAATGAGATGTACTAATATGAGATATGTATTTTAGAATCGAGTTCCCGAGGCAAGGGAAAGGAGAAGGTAGAATAGCAACGGTAGAGGTTGACTACGTCGAATCAGGCAAGTGTCTATTTCTTTCACAAATCCTTGAGAAATTTTACTCTGAGCTATGATATGTATGTTGTTATCAAACCAATCCCTATGATTCGATTCTTATTCGTATCTGAACTAATAACATTGTTTCTTGAAAAATTCCTGATTTCTTTGATTATCCACAATCTTGTTGAATATTGAGAATCCTCGCCTGCGATCCACTTGTGTATATTATAACCTTGATATTTCTTGAGACGAATGTGTTGCTTCTTTGAAACCATTCCGTACTTGTTTCACGGACCTTACTTGATCTTGATCAGTTGAAGCTCTTTTGCAATTTATCATATTATTTCACCCTTGTTGTGATTGATTATCAGTTGAAACTCTTTTGCTATTGTCATTTCACCCTCGTTGTGATTTCTTGTCAGATGAAACTCTTTTGTTATTGTTATTTCACCCTTGTTGTGATTGATTATCAGTTGAAACTCTTTTGCTATTGTCATTTCACCCTCGTTGTGATTGATTGTCAGATGAAACTCTTTGTTATTGTCATTTCACCCTCGTTGTGATTGATTGTCAGATGAAACTCCTTTGCTATTGTCATTTCACCCTCGTTGTGATTTATTGTCAAATGAAGCTCTTGATATTGTTATACTATTTTATTCTTGTTGTGATTATTATTGAAGCTTGTATTGCTTATGTGTTATGATAGAATTGGAATTGTTTTGAAAAATAGACCAGCAATGGTCGGACCAAATTTTGGTCGATGATAATTATGGCCAGGATGGCCAAGGATCCAGTGGAGGGCTTTGCTATAAGCAGGTCCGGGGTTGATGCGTGGCTGGCCAGCAGTTCAACCTTTGATTTGAATGAGATAAATAAAAAATCCAATTCTAATCTGTTTTCTTCAGAAGAGATTGATATAATCATGCATTGTGCTTTGATTCAAATTCTTGTGAATTCTTTTCACTTTGGAACTGCATTGGATATATATATATATATATATATGATGTTTGCTGAGCACTTTTGGCTCACTCTTGCTTGTTGTTTTATAACCCTATTCCAGTGAAACGAGAGTATGAGTTGGCACAACGTGACAGATAGTTCACCGGCAGCTAGGAGAGCTCCTCGAGTGATCGTCCTTGGCAGGGTAGTTGTTTGTTTGTTTTGTTTTGTTAGACTAGATGTCTAGCTCTGGACTTAAGTTGTGATGTAATAACTCTGATAGAATCTGGTTTGTAATAATAAAAGATTGTAGAAGCTTGTGTTCAATGCCATAATCTGGATGCGATCTTGGATAAGGGATATTTTATGTTATTATTATATTATGCTTGTGTTTTATTCAGGTATATTGTGAGTTGTTGGTCGGGTGACCTCCCAAACTTGTACCCCGGGTTTGGAGGGTGCCACAGGCCTGCATAAAAACATCAATAATTTTGTGATAAGAAAGATGGTCGAGATCGAGATATTAACTTGAGGATTATGTAGTCTTAAGTTCAAGAGTGTAAGATGAGAAACATGGTTGTACATAATAAAGAGTAAGAAATTTTGTTGACGAATAGGGTAATTACTTTAAATCACAAACGTAATTGCGCCAAGGTTATGAGACTTGTTCATTGTGAGTACAATTATTGATTTTGAGAACATATTGAATCTGAGAACATATTGAAACAATGTAGAATTTGAAACACGAGTGGACTATTGTTCTCGTTGCGATTATAAGCAGGTTTACCAGAGTTTTGTGTTTTGGAGAAAGTACAATTTGTAGATATGAATTTTACTTTACAAAGCGGTTGTTGTCTATTTTTCAGCGATCGATTGGTTTGGTTTTTTTTCTTTGTAGTCTAGATTATGAATGGTTAAATGCACACAATGTTGTTGTAATATAATAGAACATGTAATATCCGTGAATTTTATTATTTGATTAAATAATATATTTAATCTAAAATATGTATTTTGGAAGATTGGAATATTATTATATGATATTTAGTGTGTGATTATGTGCTAAATGGTGAGTCGGAAGCCCCTTTCAAAAATTTCGTCATTTGGAATTTTCTTCAAATTTGAGCCGTTTTGATAATTCAAGAGCCCCGTTGAAATTTCGTACATTCATTTTTAATTCTTCGTCTTTCGTATTCGAATCGTTATCGAAAGGGTTATGGGATTCTATTTAACCCTACCTATTTGATTCTGCAATTTAATTTCAATTTTTGATCCGAAAAAGGAAAAATCGTTCCGAACCCTAATTGCTTAAGGGGACGGATTTATCGTTCTATATCAATATTGAAGTTGTTATAGCCCTAGTATTCTTGAGCATTAGTTATATAATGATATATATCAATTTGGATAATCATCAACCTTTTTAACCCCTTATTTTTAGTAAAACGTGTTTTTGACCTAATTAGGGTTTTTAAACGATCTAACGAATCAATATCGATCCAAAAATGTTATTTGGGGTATTATTTTTCCAGAAATATAAAAAGACCAATCAGACTTCATAACCCTAGCAATTCTTCAGAAATTACTCAAAAATATTCGAAATTCCCAAAAATTATTTTGTGTTCTTGATCTTCAATCAATTCGTTCTAAGGGTTATTGAAGTCCAAATTTGAAGTTCTTATACTCAAATCAAAGCCCCAAAAATCTAGTTTCAGAATCTTCCAACCTCATCATCATCTGGTAAGTATTCGATTTTATATTGATTTTACAAGTTTCGAATTAAAATTAGGGTTCTTAATTAATTTGGGGGTTTTCATTCTGTTGATTCTCCGTTCAATTGGTTGCTTCTAACATGTTCCTAGGGTTCTAATTAGCAAGAATCCATGCTTTAATTTCATGTTTAAGTTCAATTTAGTCGGGTTTGATTTTCGGGTTTTGACCCGATTTCTTCTTTCGATTCGTACGTTCTTGATATTGATCTGACATTGTTTTTGATAAAGGGCTTTGATTGTATGAGTTATAAGCTTTATTTTGGTATATTAATCTTTGAGTTTCATGTAGGATTTAAGTAGATCGGGTTTCCGGCCGAGGTCGTCGCCGGCGAGTTCTTTGAATGAATTCTGGGCACGATTCCGGCATGGGACAGATGTGTGTGTATGTGGGTTGTGTTTGTCTTGCAAAAGCGAACAAAAGCCCTATGGTTTGGTTTTGTTTTGATCGGAAACGGCGAAGTCCGGCCACCGGACGCCGGCCGGATTCTGGAAAACCCAGATTCCGGCGGGTTGTTCTTGGTGACCCGGATTCGTTCTTCCCGACCCGTTTACCCGATTTTTCGACCCGGTTTCAATCTTCAAAACCCTAATTCATTTTCAGAAAACTGTTTTTGAATTTATTTTTAAATTTAATTCGAAAATAGTTTAAAAACTTTAAAAATTCATATTTTTATTTTAAAAATATATTTTAATATCAGAAAAATTCTGATAAATTATATTTATTATTTTAAATCCGAAAATTGATTAAACTTAATTATTTTAATTATTTTTAATTAATAATTAATTTATTAATTAATTGGTTAATTCTTTTAATCAATTAATTCTTAAAAATTAATTATTAATTAGATTTAATTAATTAAAAATTCAGTTTAATTATTTTCAAGCCTATTTATTTATTTAAAAATAGTTTGAGCATTTAAAGAGTGTCAATTAATTTTATTAATTGATTTATTTTCATTTAAATGTTTATATTGGATTTAAAAATCCGATTTTTGATTTAAAAATTAGTAATGACTTATTAAAAATTCAAATGAGTTTCAGACGATGTTTTAAAAATATTTATAAGTGCTATATGGTTCATATTAATTGTGTGTTGTGTTTTATAGTCTGTATATGCCCGTGCTAGGGCAAACATCTGAGTTTTAAATATCGTAAATTATACCGGACGTCCGATACGTAACCGGTTACTTGTTTAATTGTGATTATTGATTGAATAAGTGTCGAGAGTAGAACGAGAATAGTTAGACTTATTGTGATGAGTTGTTTAATTATAGAATCGAGTTTCCGGAGCAAGGGAAAGGGGAAAGTAGAGTGAGCAGAGTCGATCCGACAGCAGCTTAGACCAGGCAAGTATCTGTGCCTTTACTTGTGATAAAAATTATTATTGTCTTGATTACTTGAATACCGTTATCCCCAGAACAATTCAAATTATCCATCTTTTAACCGCATTTGGACAACTAATTCCATTTCCTTAGAAACTCTTGATTCTTTGATTTGATCTGCATCGGAAACCCTTATTTCCAATTTACTTGATTATTGTTTACCACCTATTGTTGCTATTTACCATCCTTTGATTATCATTGACAACCTTTGATTATTTGACTTCCATCTTGACTACCAATTACGGTTATTGATTAACGATTACCAATATTGATTCCCTTATTGAATGAGTACACTGTACCATTGAAATTACTCCATGATTATTTCTCGACCTTCACTTGATACTGAACAGTTGAAACTCTTTTGCAATTACTATACATTCAGTTTATCTTATTGAGCATGTTATTGTTTATACCCTATTATAGAATTGGCATGTGTTTTTAAAAATGGACCAGTAATTGGTCGGAATAACTTAAGGCCCAGATTGGCCTGGGATCCAGTAGAGGACTATGACATGAGCTAGTCCGGGGTTGATGCGTGGCTGGCCAGCAGCACAACCTTTGATTTGAATAAAATGTATAAGCCAAATTCTAATTCTTTACTTCAATCATTATTGATACAAAGCATGTGTTAGCTAAATATTGTTGATTCTGATATCTTAAATTCATATCCTTACAACTGTGATAGAAATGATTCATTGATGTTTGCTGAGCAATTTTGGCTCACTCTTGCTTGTTGTTTTCTAACCATATTCCAGTGAAGCGAGAGTATGAGTTGGCATAGCGTGACCGATAGTTCACCAGCAGTCAGGAGAGCCCCTCGAGTCACTGTTATTGGCAGGGTAGTTGTTGTTTTGCTTTTCTAGATTTAATGTCTAGATTTGAACTTTAGTTGTGATGTAATAACTCTGATAAAACTGGTTTGTAATAATAAAAGATTGTAGTAGCTTGTGTTCATTGCCATAATCTGGATGCGGTCTTGGTCAAGGGGTAATTGTGTCTTTATATATATTATATATTATGCATGTGTTAATTATTATTCCGTTGGTCGGATGACTCCTCAAATCTGTACCCCGGGTTTGGAGGGCGTCACAGTTGGTATCAGAGCAACAGGTTATGGCATTTGAAACAAGTTAGGACTTAGGGTCCAGGATAACATAGAGAGTTAGGAATTTACGTAAGGATATTAGGAGGTCAACTAGGGATATTACGCGCAGTAATTAAATGTGGTTATAATTGCAGCCCCCTAGTTCTAGTTCAGACTCAGACCCTTCCGAGGATACGATAGCAGAGATACCTACACCCGTTGAGAAAGCAGGACCGTCTCGGCCAGTGCGATATCAGCCTAGGCATCAGGACCCAGTAGTCAGGAGAGATCAGATACCTTGTCCTATTCCACTCCGACAAGTAGCCCCAGCACCAGCATCTCAGGCATCAGTTTGTGGGCCTTTGTATCAGTTATGTGAGCCACCAGTTCCACACCATGTGTATCAGAGGGTGAGAAGAGAGAAGGATTTCCTTTATGGACAAGTTATGGAGATGGGTAGGATTCGTTCGATCGAGGCAGCCGCTGTCAGAGAGAGAGACAGACTTAGAGATCAGATGAGAGACATTCAGATGAGGTTTAGGGTTACGAGGACTTTGGTTGAGACTCGATTGCATGGATTAGCTTCTAGTCGAGAGGGAGAGACAGTAGCAGGGATGAGACAGATTTTGGATTATGCGATGAGTGAGATTGCAGAGGTTTCAGGACCCCCGTTATGGCCGGCAGGAGCAGGTGATCTGTGAGCAGGTATCGGTAGTAGACAGATGTGACATGGATGTATGGTTCTAGATAGTTAGTATATAGATGCATATTGTAGAATCAGCAGTGCACCGGGCTTATAGGAACGCCTCGGGTTGTTGTTGCATTTTTGTTGTTGTATTGCTGGTCGGCAGTTATGGTTCAGCCATGATATATTTTCTTTTGAAGCATTCTACGCTTGTACTAACTCTATCTATATATATATGATAAACCTCTTTTATAGAACTGTATTTATTCCCCTGTCATTCATTTCCAGCATCATAACTGTTATTCTACTTATTGCAACGAGTGTATCCATACACCGTTGAGAAGATCTGTAAACCTTCGAGATATCAATTGTGATCCTTCCTTCTCTTATATGAACCGTTTGATTAAGCCAATTATTGTTTATTCATCAGCGATATGGCTCCTAGACGACAAACCCGTTCAACTGATACTTCTGACCAAGAAGGTCAACAAAATACACCTCCCACGGGCCGTGTGGACCCGATGGTAATCCAGTTGTTAAATACCCTTACTCAACAGACTGCCGCATTAGCACAACAGCAACGTGCATTTCAGCAACAGCTCTTAGAACAGCAGCAACAGCATCAGCAACATCAGCATCAGCAGCATCAACAACAGCACCAGCAAGCAGCACCGGCAGTTACGTTCAAATCTTTCCAGGCAGCAAAACCTCCAGAATTTAAAGGATCAGCAGACCCTGTAGAGGCTAAGGCATGGTTGAAAGAGATGGAAAAGGCTTTTGCCTTGATAGAGGTGACAGAGGATAAGAAGACAGAGTATGCAAGCTATTTTCTGAAGAATGAGGCTAGTTATTGGTGGGAAACGAGTAGGGCTATGGAGCCCGAGGGATTGATTACGTGGGCAAGATTCACAGAGTTGTTTTTGGAAAGGTATTTTCCGGACTATATGAGAGATCAGATGGAATTGAAGTTTTTGGAATTAAAGCAGGGAAGCATGACAGTGCCCCAATATGAAACAAGGTTTACGGAGTTGTCAAGGTTTGTTCCAACCTATGTGGATACGGAAAAGAAGAAGGCCAAGAGGTTCCAGCAGGGACTGAGGTCTTGGATTCGTAGTAAGTTAGCTGTATTGGAGTTGGACACCTATGCAGCGGTGGTCCAAAAGGCAATGATTGCAGAGGCAGAGAGTGATTCTTACATGAAAGAGAGGGAGAACAAGAAAAGGAAAGCAGGGATACCCGATAAGGGACAACAGCAGGGAAGTTTTCAAGGGCAAGCAAATAAGAAGCTGGGATTTCAGCACGGAAGGAATACAAGTTTCAGGAAACCAGACACCGGAAGCGTAGGACAAGATAACCGTCTACTAACCGGCAGTCAGCAGGGACTTTCTAGACCCCCACTACCAGAATGCAAGACATGCGGGAAGCAACATCTAGGGATATGCCATCAATTGAATGTCACATGCTTTAAATGCAATCAGAAGGGACATTATTCCCGGGATTGCAAGATAGGCATCGTGTGTCATCGGTGTAAGAAACCAGGTCACATGATTAAGGACTGCAGAGCACCAGCAACCGTGAACAATATGATTCGGGCAATTGAAGCACCCCCAGTTATTAACGTCCAGCCGTTAGCCAGGACCTACAATATGTCAATGGGAGAAGCAGTGAGAGATTCCGACATGGTGGCAGGTACACTTCTAGTAAATTCTATTCCTGCACAAGTGTTAATAGATTCGGGAGCGACGAAGTCTTTTATTTCTGAGACGTTTGCTCGTAGATTGAATTGCGTAACGAAACCTTTAAGTGGAGTGTTGACTATAGAGATAGCTAATCAGGATCGTATCACGGTCAGTTCATATTATCCCCGTTGTGAGATAGAGATTTTGGGAAATCGTTTTTATGTTGACTTGTTACCTTTTAAGTTAGGTGAATTTGATGTGATATTAGGGATGGATTGGTTGACTGAGCATGATGCAAGTATTGATTGTAAGAATAAGAGGGTTACTTTGATTACCCTAGAAAAGAAAGAGATAATATTTAGAGGAGAGAAACAAAGAAAGAGGTTCCTGACAATGATTCAGGCTAAGAGGTTATTAAGGCAAGGTTGTGAGGCGTATCTAGCTTATGTGATAGATATAGATAAGGAAGTTTCTAAGTTAGAAGATATTCCAGTCGTAAATGAGTTTCCAGATGTTTTTCCGGAAGAATTACCAGGTTTACCTCCAGATAGAGAGATTGAATTTGCGATAGACTTAGTACCAGGCGCGGAGCCAGTATCGAAGGCCCCTTACAGAATGGCACCAGTGGAGATGAAGGAATTGGCTGATCAACTGCAAGATTTGCTAGAAAAAGGAATTATTAGACCCAGCGTTTCACCGTGGGGAGCACCAGTACTGTTTGTCAAGAAAAAGGATGGAAGCATGAGATTGTGTATAGACTATCGGGAGTTGAACAAGCTGACCATTAAGAACAAGTATCCGTTACCTCGAATAGATGATCTGTTTGACCAGCTGAAGGGAGCGGTACATTTTTCAAAGATCGACCTACGGTCAGGATATCACCAATTGAAGATTAGACCAGACGACATACCGAAGACAGCCTTTCGAACAAGGTATGGGCACTATGAATTTTTAGTAATGGCGTTTGGACTAACGAATGCACCCGCAGCTTTTATGGATCTAATGAACAGGATTTTCAAGAGATATTTGGACAAGTTTGTAGTGGTATTCATCGACGACATCTTGATATACTCAAGGACAGAAGAAGAGCATGCAGACCAGTTGCGAATTGTGTTAGAAACGTTGAGACAAGAAGGACTATACGCGAAGTTTTCCAAGTGTGAATTCTGGTTGAAAGAAGTTCATTTCTTAGGACACGTGGTGAGCAGCGAAGGCATCAAAGTGGACCCAGCAAAGATAGAGGCAGTGAAAGATTGGGAGAGACCAAGGACACCGACTAAAGTCAGAAGTTTCTTGGGATTAGCCGGATACTACCGGAGATTTGTGCAAGATTTTGCGAAGATAGCTACTCCAATGACCAAGCTGACAAGGAAAAGCGAGCGATTCATATGGAACGAAAAGTGCGAAGAAGGCTTCCAAGAGTTAAAGAAAAGACTAACTACGGCACCGGTATTGATGTTACCAGACGATCAAGGTCATTTCGTAATCTATAGTGATGCGTCGTACAAAGGATTAGGATGCGTACTTATGCAACATGACAAGGTGATTGCTTATGCGTCAAGACAGTTGAGACCCCACGAACAGAAGTACCCTACACACGATTTGGAGTTAGCAGCTATTGTGTTTGCTTTGAAGATATGGAGACACTACTTGTATGGAGAAAGATGTGAAATTTACACCGATCACAAAAGTTTGAAGTATATCTTTACTCAGAAAGAGCTGAACATGAGGCAACGAAGATGGTTAGAACTAATCAAGGACTACGACGTTTCTATTAACTATCATCCCGGCAAGGCAAATGTGGTAGCAGATGCATTGAGCAGAAAAGAGAGATTAAATACACTAATGATGACCAAAGAGTTATACAAGGAATTTGAGAAGTTAGAAATTGAAGTAATTAATCCGAAGAACGCGACGGAAATGATTTATACCATGACGTTTCAACCTGAATTGTTGGAGAAGATACGAAAATGCCAAGAGCAAGTTATGAACGACGATGTGAGTAAAATGACAGGTGAGGAAATATGTAGCCAACCGGACGACAAAGGGATCTTGAGATTTGCTTCTCGGATATGGATACCTAACGTAACGGAACTGAAAAGTGAGATTCTGCACGAAGCACATAGCTCGAAGTATTCAATTCATCCAGGGAGTACGAAGATGTATCGAGATCTTAAGACGAACTTTTGGTGGCCAGATATGAAGAGAGAGATTGCGGAATGGGTAAGTAAATGCTTTACGTGTCAAAGAGTTAAGGCGGAACATCAGAGACCAAGTGGATTACTTCAACCATTGGAGATTCCCGAATGGAAGTGGGAACACATTGCGATGGACTTTGTAGTAGGATTGCCTAGAACAAAAGCTAACCATGATGCCATCTGGGTTGTCGTGGATCGATTGACGAAATCTGCGCATTTTCTTCCGATTAACGAGAGATTCTCGCTGGATAAGTTAGTTCATATTTACATAAAAGAAATCGTAGTACGACATGGAGTTCCAGTATCGATAGTGTCTGATAGAGACCCTCGATTCAATTCAAGATTTTGGAGGAGTTTTCAAGAGTGTTTGGGCACCGAGTTGAGAATGAGTACGGCTTATCATCCGCAGACGGACGGTCAAAGCGAAAGGACAATTCAGACTATTGAAGATATGCTTAGGACATGTGCACTTGATTTTGAAGGCAGTTGGGACGATCATCTACCCTTGGTGGAATTTTCATATAATAATAGTTTTCGCGCGAGCATCGGAATGCCACCTTACGAAGCTTTGTATGGACGAAAGTGTCGATCTCCAGTATATTGGGAAAAAGTTGGTGAACGGAAAATGATAGGACCAGAACTAGTACAACGAACAAAAGAAGTGATTCAATTGATTCAGAGAAGATTGATAACAGCTCAAGACCGACAGAAAAAGTATGCGGATCTAGCCAGAAAGGATGTGGGATTCGAAGAAGGAGAGCAAGTGTTACTAAAGGTTTCACCATGGAAAGGATTAGTTAGATTTGGAAAGAAAGGGAAGTTGAGTCCGAGATATGTTGGGCCGTTTGAGATTTTGAAGAAGGTGGGCGAAGTAGCTTACGAGTTGGCATTGCCACCGCATATGCAGCACGTTCATAATGTATTTCATGTATCTATGCTTAAGAAGTATCGACCAGATTCGAATCATGTAATAGAGTATGAACCAATAGAGGTCCAGGCAGATTTATCATATGTAGAACGACCAATTCAGATAGTGGATCGTAAGGAGAAAGTACTAAGGAATAAGACAGTAGCGTTAGTGAGAGTTTTGTGGAGGAATCCTAAAGTAGAAGAGTCTACCTGGGAGTTAGAGAGTGAGATGTTAGAGAAGTATCCCCAGTTGTTTCCTTGATCTGATTCTGAGGACAGAATCCTATTAAGGGGGGAAGGATGTAATATCCGTGAATTTTATTATTTGATTAAATGATATATTTAATCTAAAATATGTATTTTGGAATATTGGAATATTATTATATGATATTTAGTGTGTGATTATGTGCTAAATGGTGAGTCGGAAGCCCCTTTCAAAAATTTCGTCATTTGGAATTTTCTTCAAATTTGAGCCGTTTTGATAATTCAAGAGCCCCGTTGAAATTTCGTACATTCATTTTTAATTCTTCGTCTTTCGTATTCGAATCATTATCGAAAGGGTTATGGGATTCTATTTAACCCTACCTATTTGATTCTGCAATTTAATTTCAATTTTTGATCCGAAAAAGGAAAAATCGTTCCGAACCCTAATTGCTTAAGGGGACGGATTTATCGTTCTATATCAATATTGAAGTTGTTATAGCCCTAGTATTCTTGAGCATTAGTTATATAATGATATATATCAATTTGGATAATCATCAACCTTTTTAACCCCTTATTTTTAGTAAAACGTGTTTTTGACCTAATTAGGGTTTTTAAACGATCTAACGAATCAATATCGATCCAAAAATGTTATTTGGGGTATTATTTTTCCAGAAATATAAAAAGACCAATCAGACTTCATAACCCTAGCAATTCTTCAGAAATTACTCAAAAATATTCGAAATTCCCAAAAATTATTTTGTGTTCTTGATCTTCAATCAATTCGTTCTAAGGGTTATTGAAGTCCAAATTTGAAGTTCTTATACTCAAATCAAAGCCCCAAAAATCTAGTTTCAGAATCTTCCAACCTCATCATCATCTGGTAAGTATTCGATTTTATATTGATTTTACAAGTTTCGAATTAAAATTAGGGTTCTTAATTAATTTGGGGATTTTCATTCTGTTGATTCTCCGTTCAATTGGTTGCTTCTAACATGTTCCTAGGGTTCTAATTAGCAAGAATCCATGCTTTAATTTCATGTTTAAGTTCAATTTAGTCGGGTTTGATTTTCGGGTTTGGACCCGATTTCTTCTTTCGATTCGTACGTTCTTGATATTGATCTGACATTGTTTTTGATAAAGGGCTTTGATTGTATGAGTTATAAGCTTTATTTTGGTATATTAATCTTTGAGTTTCATGTAGGATTTAAGTAGATCGGGTTTCCGGCCGAGGTCGTCGCCGGCGAGTTCTTTGAATGAATTCTGGGCACGATTCCGGCATGGGACAGATGTGTGTGTATGTGGGTTGTGTTTGTCTTGCAAAAGCGAACAAAAGCCCTATGGTTTGGTTTTGTTTTGATCGGAAACGGCGAAGTCCGGCCACCGGACGCCGGCCGGATTCTGGAAAACCCAGATTCCGGCGGGTTGTTCTTGGTGACCCGGATTCGTTCTTCCCGACCCGTTTACCCGATTTTTCGACCCGGTTTCAATCTTCAAAACCCTAATTCATTTTCAGAAAACTGTTTTTGAATTTATTTTTAAATTTAATTCGAAAATAGTTTAAAAACTTTAAAAATTCATATTTTTATTTTAAAAATATATTTTAATATCAGAAAAATTCTGATAAATTATATTTATTATTTTAAATCCGAAAATTGATTAAACTTAATTATTTTAATTATTTTTAATTAATAATTAATTTATTAATTAATTGGTTAATTCTTTTAATCAATTAATTCTTAAAAATTAATTATTAATTAGATTTAATTAATTAAAAATTCAGTTTAATTATTTTCAAGCCTATTTATTTATTTAAAAATAGTTTGAGCATTTAAAGAGTGTCAATTAATTTTATTAATTGATTTATTTTCATTTAAATGTTTATATTGGATTTAAAAATCCGATTTTTGATTTAAAAATTAGTAATGACTTATTAAAAATTCAAATGAGTTTCAGACGATGTTTTAAAAATATTTATAAGTGCTATATGGTTCATATTAATTGTGTGTTGTGTTTTATAGTCTGTATATGCCCGTGCTAGGGCAAACATCTGAGTTTTAAATATCGTAAATTATACCGGACGTCCGATACGTAACCGGTTACTTGTTTAATTGTGATTATTGATTGAATAAGTGTCGAGAGTAGAACGAGAATAGTTAGACTTATTGTGATGAGTTGTTTAATTATAGAATCGAGTTCCCGGAGCAAGGGAAAGGGGAAAGTAGAGTGAGCAGAGTCGATCCGACAGCAGCTTAGACCAGGCAAGTATCTGTGCCTTTACTTGTGATAAAAATTATTATTGTCTTGATTACTTGAATACCGTTATCCCCAGAACAATTCAAATTATCCATCTTTTAACCGCATTTGGACAACTGATTCCATTTCCTTAGAAACTCTTGATTCTTTGATTTGATCTGCATCGGAAACCCTTATTTCCAATTTACTTGATTATTGTTTACCACCTATTGTTGCTATTTACCATCCTTTGATTATCATTGACAACCTTTGATTATTTGACTTCCATCTTGACTACCAATTACGGTTATTGATTAACGATTACCAATATTGATTCCCTTATTGAATGAGTACACTGTACCATTGAAATTACTCCATGATTATTTCTCGACCTTCACTTGATACTGAACAGTTGAAACTCTTTTGCAATTACTATACATTCAGTTTATCTTATTGAGCATGTTATTGTTTATACCCTATTATAGAATTGGCATGTGTTTTTAAAAATGGACCAGTAATTGGTCGGAATAACTTAAGGCCCAGATTGGCCTGGGATCCAGTAGAGGACTATGACATGAGCTAGTCCGGGGTTGATGCGTGGCTGGCCAGCAGCACAACCTTTGATTTGAATAAAATGTATAAGCCAAATTCTAATTCTTTACTTCAATCATTATTGATACAAAGCATGTGTTAGCTAAATATTGTTGATTCTGATATCTTAAATTCATATCCTTACAACTGTGATAGAAATGATTCGTTGATGTTTGCTGAGCAATTTTGGCTCACTCTTGCTTGTTGTTTTCTAACCCTATTCCAGTGAAGCGAGAGTATGAGTTGGCATAGCGTGACCGATAGTTCACCAGCAGTCAGGAGAGCCCCTCGAGTCACTGTTATTGGCAGGGTAGTTGTTGTTTTGCTTTTCTAGATTTAATGTCTAGATTTGAACTTTAGTTGTGATGTAATAACTCTGATAAAACTGGTTTGTAATAATAAAAGATTGTAGTAGCTTGTGTTCATTGCCATAATCTGGATGCGGTCTTGGTCAAGGGGTAATTGTGTCTTTATATATATTATATATTATGCATGTGTTAATTAGTATTCCGTTGGTCGGATGACTCCTCAAATCTGTACCCCGGGTTTGGAGGGCGTCACAGAACACACATGAATGAGATTAAGAATTTTAAAAATGCAAGACATGAGTTTGTGATAAACACGGGCGATGAGTACCAATTGTAGTTTAGAGCATTTTATGCCACCTGTTTGTTTCTCTCTTTTTTACTTGGGAACTCATTCTGCACTCCTCTTGTATCCATCGCTATATTAAATTATATGAACACACTTAGTAAATTCTTTAATAATGTGTTTGGAATATCATTTTACAGTTACAAATTTTAATCCAATTTTTTTATATATATGATCATCGTTTACTTGTAATAATGTGTTTTAACTTGACTATATATATATATATATATATATATATATATATATATATGTGTGTGTGTGTGTGTGTATGTGTGTGTATTTTATGTAATTATTGAAGCGATAATTGATATCGAGTCCAAAATTCAAATCTCATATCGATTAATTTGATTATATATAGGCGACCCAAACACCTTAAATTCACATTATATTTTTTTTTTGAAATCGTAAATCTAACCGTGCAAATGAAAAAAGATTACATAAATTTTTTTAAGTATATTAACATATGTACAAATTGATATGATAGATGATGCAAAATTTGAGTCATTATCTACTTGATAAAAATAAATATCATTTACTAGCAATCCTATTATTTTTAGACCAATTTTATAACATTTTGTATAATTACTTATCTTTATATGTTGTGTTTTTTAAAATACTTATTTTTATATGTTAATTCAACTGATAACCAATATCGAGTCCAAAATTTAAATATTAGTGGTTGTGAATGACTTGTTTTTCAATCTTTCATTTTTTTAAAATCGTAGATCCAATCATGTAAATAAAAAAATTATGTAAAAATTGTAAAATGTATTAAGTTACGTATAAATTAGTACGATGATGCAATTTGTAATTTATAATATATAAAATCTAAACCATATATATATATATATACACACACACACATCTATACTATATTATTAAAGACGAAATAGATAATATATATATAAAATTGTAATATTATTACATATTTATAACTCATTAATATTTAAGTTTTTCATTTTATAATTTAACATATTGATTTTTATTCTTTATTTAATATTTTTCGTTCTTATTAATGTTTTTAATTTGCCATTTTCTAATCTATTTTGATGGTTCGTTCTTGTAGGATAGTAGTCTATTATTTTAAATTGGCGTAAAAGACGGGTTAGTTACCAATCAAATGAGACATATTTAAAATAGTTATATATTGATAAATTGAGGCAGTTATTATATTAAAATGGTTTTTCCACTTTTAAAATTTTAACATTTATTTAAAGCATACAATAATGTAACTATTAATCTATATAATTAAAGTAATATGTATGTAAATAAATGAATAATAAATTGATATTAAAATTGTGTATTATAAACTTTATACTTGAAATTGAATTATTAATATCGTATTTAATGTAAAATAGTAATCAAATTGTTTGATTAATAAATATTTATGAAACTTTAATTATAAATATGATTATATAATTGTGAATAATTTAAAGTAAAAAGTGATTTATTAACAAAAAAATTTTGTGACTAAAAAAAATATGTAATGCATGAATATTTTAAATCAAGTAATTACTGGATTTAAATTAAAATTGTCAACTAATCATGATTATTAAAATATTATGAGAATGATAAATAAGAAAACAAATTGTAATATGTTTAGTCTAAAAGTTAAGAGTGGTTTTTCATTGGCCTTAAAATAATTAATATTTTTTTAATGGTGAAATATATAGCATCTAGACTCAAGTATTATAATGAACGATTACAATAATTTTTATAATCCAAAAAATAAAATCAACCGTTTCAAGTATCTATTAATATATTAAGTTACAATTTCTTTAATTTTTTTTTATCATAATTGATTAACATCGAATTTTTTAATTACAATAAATAATATATGGGGTAATTAGCCTCACATCTATATAAAAACCTAAAATTATGATCTTTAACAATTAAATAATATAAAAATAGTAACTACCTTATTGCCTTTTATAATTAAAACACTTTTTCCTAACAAAATCTACTTCTTTTCAAAAATATCACGAATAATTACCTTTAAATTAAAATATACATCTTTTAAATATATTATCTTTCAAATATCACGGATAATTACATATTTTACTTATGTTTTTATATTTTTTTAAGATAATTAAGGGTAATTAAGTAAAAACACGAAGTAAAAGATAATATTATCTTTTATTTCATGTTTTTACTTAATTAACCTTACTTATTTTTAAAACAAATATTAAATAACAATAACATTAAATAATAATTACCTTTTTTGCTAAAACATATTATTTTTCTATTTTTTTTAACAAAATCTTCTCTTTTTCCAAAAATATCATGGACAATTGCCATTTTTAACTAAAACATATTACCTATAATTTATTAATGAGAATAGCTAACTGAAAAATAAAATTTTCTCGAATTTTGATTATATTATTAATTTATTAATTAGAAAAAGTACCGAAAACCAAAAACTAACCGAAAACCAAAAACCGAAAACCAAAAACCGAAAACCAAAATTTTCAATTTTTATCTTTTACTTCGTGTTTTTATTTAATTACTCTTACTTATCTTTAATAAAACAATATTAAATAACAATAACATTAAATAATAATTACTTTTTTTGCTAAAACATATTACTTTTCTATTTTTTCTAACAAAATCTTCTCATTTTCCAAAAATATGGACAATTACCATTTTCAACTAAAACATATTACCTATAATTTATTAATGAGAATAGGTAACTAAAAAATAAAAATTTCCCAAATTTTGATTATATTATTAATTTATTAATTAGAAAAAGTACCGAAAATCAAAAACTAACCGAAAACCGAAAACCAAAACTTTCAATGTTTCGGCTTTAATAATACTAGCTTAAAACCTGTGCGATGCACGGATTGTTAATTGTTATTTTATTATTATTTTTAATATTTTATTAATTGTAATTGTGCAAAAAATAAGTAGCCATGTTAAAATAGCAAAACACTTTTAATTAATTAAAACATTAAAACATATTTTAAAATAAATAAGTATGGGTTTGCCCGTTATATTTTTGGAAATGAGGAGTTTTAGTAAGAAAAATTAAAAAAATGTAACATATATTTAGTTTAAAAAGGTAAATGCCCGTGATATTTTTGGAAAATGAGGTTTTAAAATTTAATAATTAAAAGTATTTAAATACGTTTTAAAATAAATAAGTAAAGAGTTTTCTGTGTTATTTTGAAAAAAGAATGGATTTTAGTAAAATGTAAAAGGCAATTTTCCGTGATATATTTAGAAAAGGAGGGACTTTGTTAGAAAAAATATATAATGTGTTTTAGCTGAAAAAATAATTGGTTATAAATAGGTATTTGATTATTTATATTTTAATTTTTTTGTAATTATATTTGTTAAGAAAAATAAGTAGACATGTTAAAATAGGTAAACTTTTAAAAAATAATTATAATATTAAAATAGGTTTAAAAATAAATAACTAAATGTTTGTCCGTAATATTTTTGGAAAATGAGGGGTTTTAGTAAGGAAAAATAGAAAAACTAACATGTTTTAGTTAAAAAAGGTAACTGCCCGTGATATATTTGAAAAAGTAGGGAAATTTGTTAGAAAAAATAATGTATTTTAGGTGAAAAGGGTAATTGGTTATAAATAAGTAATATTATTATTTAATAATATATTTTTATAAATAAGTAAGGTTAATAAAAACTAATTAAGGACAATTAAGTAAAATCACAACGTACCATACCGACCAACCAAACTTTTAATGTTTCGTCTATTATATAATAGTATTGATAGTATAGATAGTATATATATTATTATTATTTTATTTCATTAAATAAAACGTACGTTATATTTTTGAAAAATGTGAGGTTTTAGTTAGGAAAAATAGAAGAGTAGAAATTTTAGTTAAAAAATATAATAAAGAAAATATATTTTGGCTAAAATAGTTAATTGGTTAGTTATTATTTATTAATAATTATTATTTTATTATTTATTTTACGAAAAGAAAATATTTGTACTGATAATCAATTCTAATATTATACCCATTTCTATTCACAGATAAAGATGGCATCGTTGTTTAAAGAATTAAGCACAAGTTGAAGGAGCAGTAATACAGGTTGATTTGATAGAAAATAATATGTCGATAACTCTAGTAAACTAAAAATTCCCCCATCAACTTCTGAAAAGGGTTGACATACTATTTACTATTTCATATTTCGAGACAGAGGCTATATATTATACTCCTTCCGTTCCTTAAATAATGGCAATATATCATCAAAATTTTGTTTCATAATAAATGATGATATAGGTATTTGATTACTCTATTAGCCCTTGTTAACAATCTATTCATACAGGGCCATTCCATAACATTTGAGGATCCGAGACAAAATCGAGAAAAGGATCTAAATGACACAAATTTAACTTAAATGATCCCAAATAACACAATTCAAAATTAAGATCTCATATGGCACACAAAAACGCGAGATCGTCATACGTTTCCATTTTTCCATTGATTCAATATTGAATGAATTTTCAATGTTCTGTGATGCCAAGTAGGACCACCAGAGACTGCCTTCATCTAATAAAGAATGTGACAATAAAGGACAGTTGCACTGTTAGTCAAGCAAAAGCAGGGTTGGACCCACCATGTGGAAACCTTACTTGTTACTTTGTATTTTATGGAAAACGCGATATTAATTTACGTTTCTAAGACAAACGTTAACAGAATTTGCGTTTTTAACTTTTACAAACGCTATGCGAAGTTACGTTTTTTACTTTTAAAACTGATTTCACAAAAAATATTAACAGAAACGTCAGACGAAATAACATTTTCAGGTGATAAAAAGGGTCATTTTTTCAAATTATGCTATTTAGGGCATTCTTTTTCAAAATTGTGCTATTAGGGGCCAATACCCGGCAAAATCGGAAAAAGGACTCCATTTTTTTTCCTTATAATAATGAGAATTAAAATTATATAATTATAAACTAAGTCAAGATAAAGTTGATATTTTTTTCTTCGAACACTCTTAGTTATTACTCTTAAAAATTGAGAATCTACTAAGTTTAAAAATGATAAAAATAATAGTAAATATAAGTATAGTTTTGGAAACGGGCATGTAAAATGACAATGATGAAATATATGATAGTGCAAAGTGCGAACTAAAATTCAAGTAAATACGATAGTTTGTAAATATTGACAAAATTTAGAGAGGATAGAACAATTAAAAGCTTATCCAAGAAAATTATATACTGTAATGACCTACCTAAACTACATAATACACAATTTTACAAAATCAATATGAAAGCAAATCACTTGAATAAAATTAAAAGAGATAAAAAAGAAGTTGAATGAATAAGTCTTGAATCATGTTATACATTAGGACAAATATGCAAATATTTAATTTTTTTTTACGAAATACCAATATATACTAGTATTAATGTAGAAAATTTGGATCCCCAAAAATGTAAGGGCCCACAATGATCGTCCTGTTCGTCCTTCACGGGCCGGCCCTGTATCTATATCTTTTTGTTATCTCACACTTACCGTTACCGAATATCTATTATATATATAATATAGCAATTAGGGGGTTGCTTGAGACAATTTATTCATATTAAAATTACCAAATTACCCCTACATATTACATAATAATAATTCTGTATTTAAAACATATATTAATTATATATAATTCATTAATATCTCCATATTCATTACTCCATTATTATTTAATATATTAGTAATTTATAATTACATTTCTACTAATAGTTAAATGATTGGATATTTAATATCTGTAATTATATCTAACTCATTATTACTTAATAATATTTCAAAATTAATATGTTAATACATACATGTGTGTGTGTATAATTATATTGTTAAATCTAAAATATTAAAAAATTATCGATCATCTCGGATTTGTAGTTTCGAATGCATCGTCCATCAAACTTTTAATATTACATTTATAACAAAAATGGGTTTCAGTTTGGGCATAAACAGATAAAAACAAATATTTACCTAAATTATAATCACTTAAACAAATTAACTGATGACAACACATACTTTTGTCAACATTCGAATAACTTATTTATCACACTTACAGAAGACAATAAAAACTTCCATAAAATCTAAAGCACCAGTTTCTATTCTTAATGTATAGTCAATACCCTTTTTCTGTTGCTATCCCTTGGATACTAACCTTGCCTTGTACCTTTTGCTGCCATCAGGTTCTTCTTTGATCCTGAACACTCACTTATTATGTAAAGCCTTCTTTCCTGCTGGTAATTCTGTTAAAGACCAAGTCTCATTCTTCTCAAGAGAATTCATCTCTTCTTCCATGGCTGATTTCCACTTAACTGAATCATCCACCTGAACTGCCTCTAAATAACACTGAGGCTCTCCGTCCTCAGTCAATAACATGTAATATGCTGAAGGAGAAAATCTTTGTGGCGGCCTCACAATTCTGCTAGATCTTCTTACCTCAGCATGTGGAGTAACTGAAACTGTCTCATCAGCATTCCCAGAACTCCCACTATTTCCTACAAGATCTTCTTCAGTAATATCTTCAAGAACTGCTTTCTCTTTTTCAGATTGTTCTTTTGTAAACTCATAATCGACTACAAGCTTATCCTTGTACACTGCATTTTCATTAAAAGTAACATCTCTACTTCTAACGACCTTCTTCGTCAGTTCATCCCAGAAACGGTAACCCATATCATCTGAGCCATAACCAATGAAGATACACTTCCTTGTTTTCGGATCAAGCTTGTCTCTGTCTGAATCTTTAACAGGCACATAAGAAACGCAACCAAAAACTCGCAAGTGTGAAAGATTTACCTCTTTTTTATGCCACTCTTCTTCAGGAATCTTGAACCCCAAAGGAACTGAAGGTCATCTGTTTATGAGATACGCTGTTGTGCTAACTGCATCTGCCCAAAAAGTCTTCGGTAACCCTGCATGTAACCTCATACTCTTGGCCCTCTCATTCAAGGTTCTATTCAAGCACTCTGCAACACCATTCTGTTGCGGTGTCTCTGGAATAGTTTTAATCATTCTAATCCTGTATTCTGAACAATAGATTTTAAACTCATCACTACTATACTCACCACCATTATCTGACATCAAACTCTTAACCTTCAAATCGGTCTGGTTTTCAACTTCAGTCTTCCACTTCTTGAAAGTATCAAACACATCTGATTTTTTCTTCAAAAAATAAATCCATACCTTTCTAGTGGAATCATCAATGAAAGTGACATAGTAGCGAGATCCTCCCAACGACACAACTGTTGTTGGACCATATACATCTGTATGAACTAGCTCTAACTTCTTAGCCTTCGGGGTCCTCCCTGATTTTGCAAAAGTAACTCATTTCTACTTTCCAAGAACACATGACTCATAGAACCCAACTTCCACATTCTCCAGCTCTAGAATCTTCCCCTTTGAAGTTAACAACTTCATACCCTTTTCACTCATATGACCAAGTCTTTGGTGCCACAAAGTTGAAGACCCAATCTCATCAATAACTGCATTTGCTTCATAGCTAGATTGTTCAACTATGTACAAAGTCCCCTTCTTCTCTCCACGAGAAACAACCAGATTCCCCTTTATAACCTTCCATTGTCCGTTTCCGAAAGAAACTCGATACCCTTCCTTATCTAACTGACCCACAGATATCAACATCTTCTTAAGTCCAGGAATGTACCTTACATCTTTCAACGTCCAGCTAGTACCTAAAGAGGTCTTGAGATTAATATCTCCTATGCCCGCAATATCCAAAGTCTCATCATCAACAAGATGGACTTTACCAAAATTTCCAAGTCTGAAATTTAACATCAAATCCTTGAAAGAGGTCGCATGGAATGATGCACCAGAATCCATAACCCATGATTCAACCGAAAATTCAACACAACAAATCAAAGCATCGTCGCTCACCACTTCTTCAACTACATTAGCTGAATTATCCTCTTTCTTTTTTCCTTTAGGAGCTACCGGAGTCGTACACTGATTTCTGAAGTGACCCTTCTTCTGACAATTCCAACAAATAATCTCCTTGCGATCTTTGGATTGTCCTCTTTTCTGTGACTTCGATCTACTACGCCCCTGATTATGCCCCCTCTCGGACTTTCTACTTCTGCTCTCTGTACTCAATAAGGAACCTGATGACTCTCCTGAGTTTCTCCTACGAATATCTTCTCCAAGAATCGAATCTCGAACTCCATTAAAAGTCATCTTACCGCTCCCAGATGAATTACTAATAGTAGTGACAAATCCTGACCAACTGTCAGGTAACGAGGATACCAACAACAAGGCTTGTACTTCATCATCGAATTTAATATCCACTGATGCCAATCTTGATATGATAGAATTAAATTCGTTCACATGATCAGCAACACAATCACCTCCATCCAATCTCGCGGCAAACAACAAACGACACAAATACACCTTATTCGAAACAGATGGCTTCTCATACATATTTGTTAACGCCTTGATCAATCCATGAGTGGTCGTTTCTTTGATGATATTGTATGCAACGTTCTTCGCCAAAGTCAATCTGACAACACCTAGAGCCTGCCTATCCAATAGCTTCCATTCAGTCTCATCCATCTTATCTGGGTTCTTCTCTTCTAGCGGTTGGTGTAGTTTTTTATGATACAAATAATCTTCAATTTGCATCTTCCAATATCCAAAATCTTTGCCATCAAATTAGTCGATCTTTACTTTCCCTTCTTCTGCCATCGCTCCCACTCGCCTGAAAACCTAGGCTCTTGATACCAGTTGTTCAGTATACAACAACGAAAACAAAACCCAAAGCGAATAAACAAGAACAAGAAAATAAACGACAATCACACAAGACCAAAATTTACGTGGTTCGGAAATTCCTACTCCACAAGCCGCACTAATTTTGTATTGATCTCTCACAACTATGTTTTGTTCTGTTGTGTTGGTGTTTTACAATTACATGAGACTATTTATAAGAGAAAAAACTGGGCCTAAAACTAATCAGAGTCTAATTCTGAAATTCTGAAATTACTAACTCTAATTAGAATTCAGATCTGGAAATTCTAACTCAAATCAGAAACTAATTCTAAAACCTGTTAGACTCCACAAACCCAACACACAATATATAGGACTCGAAAGCAAATTTTAAGACTATAACGACTCAGAAACAAAAAACGCTTGTATAGTATTAATATTTAATAATACTTGAGATCTATAATATGTGAATATTGTGTGAAAGGTGAATATTAGAAAATGTGATGATTAGATGTTTACTTGGTGAATGGTACGGATTAAAATCTATGTGTATGCTTTTAATTGCATTTTATATGAATTTCTTATTAAAAATCAATTCTTTTTGACCTTCCGGGAATTTTATAAAATCATCGGAGATTCTTTTTATTGTGAAATATTTTTCACACCCTTTATTTTATATTCTATTATTTTCTAAAATTAGTGGAGGAATTTATTTTTGGGGTTAAGGATTTAAAACTGATTTTATGAGGTAAATGTCATTTATGTGATTTAAACTTTGAAAATTCATATTTAATTCAATTTCAATCATAAAAATATTTTAAAAATATGTGTGAGCTTTTAAATTCGTAATATTTGTTTTAAAAATAAAATTTTGATTTTTAGATATTATTTTCATTTTATTTCGGATTTTAGAAAGGCAATTTATTGGTTTTCTTTTATAATAAAACAGTTTTCAGAATTAGGAAATTACCAATTTGACCTTGGGAATTATAAAACCCTCACGCCTGATTCTTCTTCCCCTTTTCTTTTCAGTTGACACCTCTGTTCTCTCTCTCTTGTTTCTCTCTCAAATCTCTCTCTCAAATCTCTCTCCTTCCCTCTTCTTTATCTTTTGATTTTATTAACCAAATTCGTTGATTAGATAGTCAAATCGAAGCTCTTGCCGAGCTCTACACTTTAATACCAATAGTGTTGAGTTTGGTGAAGATTAGAAAATGAGTTTTGTAAATTGGGGTTTCGGATTTTTGACAAGAATCAAGTGTTCTTGAAGTTCAAATGTTTAATTGTGATTGTAGAGTCGATTGGGGGTGAATTCATACAAAACCCCTTCGTAATTAAGGTTGCATGTCTTTTGTTTAATTTCGATTTTTTTCTTAAAAATATAGGCTTCGGATTTTTGAGTTATTTTGATCAAAATGGGTTGATTTAACTCATGATTAGGTGTTTTAATGATAATAAGTAATTAATCTAAGTTGCATGCCGAGCTTTGGGTGATTTTTGGATTTTAGAGTCCGGTTTGATTCTTGAGATAAACTTGACATGAATATATGTGATTATGTGTATTAAGGTTGTAGGATAATTGTAAGTTAGTATTGAGACTTGCATGTGGGTTTTGAGTGTAAATAATTGTTGATTAGTTGTATCATATGTTATGTGATAAGAATTTGTGGTGTTTAAAAGTTTATGTTGGAGAATGATCTATGTTGAATTTCCAGAAACTGCCTGTTCTGTTTTGATTGATTTCGATTGGTTGTTACCTGTTGTAGACAGTAAGTCTAGGATGAAATTGTTCTAATTGGAGTCTAGTTTGTGCACGCGCAAACCTTGTATCGATAGAGTTAATCACTAAAAAGTTATTCAAGTTTTACTAAGAGTGGTACAAGGCAGAAATTTTCTGTGTTCAGTATGTATTTTAACCAATTCGTTTTTGGTCTTAATAAACTTTTCTGGAGCTGAAATCTTTATGCTAATTTGGTTTGGTATTCAGGCTCCTTCCTGTCAAATGTGGTATTTGTTTGATTATTTTTGGATTTCTTAAAAAGGTTTTAGTAAAGTTGCACAGCAGGAATTTTCTGTGCTTCAGTACCTAATTTAACCAGTTCGTTTTTAATCTAAATGAATTGTTCTGAAGTTGAAAATTTTATGCTAAGTTGTATTAGTATTCAGTAAGTATCCTGTCAAATGTGGTATTTGTTTGATTAATGTTGGATTTATGAAAAATGTTTTGGTAAGGCATGCGCAGCAGATTTTTCAGCTTTTGAGATGAAAACATTGTTTGTAAAGATGTTAAGGATATGGTTAGCATTGGTCAAGTTGATTTAAAGGGATAACCAAGTGTGGTATAAACGGAAAGTCAGGATATATACATATATGTTAAAGGAGTATGTTATGTGAACCTAAATGGCAATGTGCGCTTATGTGAGTTTTGTGCTTATTATATGGTTAAGAGTTATAAGTGATATAAATATTATGTGTTTACGCGTTTAGGGAACGTTGGGTAGTTTAGAATAAGGATTAGAATTTTGAGAGGATCATTCTAAGATAGTATATACTCTTTTGTAGAGTCACGAGATGTGGAACATAGAGATAAAGGAAAGGCGAAGGCAGAAATTCAGTGAGTACGGTTGTTCTAAAAGCTACTTAAGAATCCGAAGAAGTAGAGCCTAGAAATAAAGGCAAGACTAAGGTGGAGAACCAGTGAATCTGATTACTCTTTTTAGCTACTTAAGTCAAGTAATTCTGACTTGCTTTCGCTTCTAAATGTCATTCTTTCATTTTGACATATATGAATTGCTATCTTGTTTATATGCCCTTTTAATCCTGAAAACATATCATGTTCATTTGGTAAATCCTTATTTCTGTTCATATACCTTGTTGGTTCATACACCATACTATGTTTAGTTCTTTCTTTGATCCTTTACACCCAAAAGTGAATATACCATAACTCACATTTTAGTACATATCCAAAACATACCTATGACATTTACTTCTTGATTTCCCATTGATAGAAATCCAGATTGATCAAATTGAACTTACCTGATTCACAAAAGATACTTCTATACAAACATTATAGACACAACACAAATGTTATATGAACCATATCTTGCTTGAACTTTTCTCCAGATCTTACCCTTATCCTTTGATTATACTCACATTTTGATGCCTTTTTAACCTGAGATTCTATTGCATTAGATTTGAACTTGTACCTATGAATCACCCACTTACTTGAAATTTGAGAATACATGAACTTTCACTTTGACTCTATACAAATACTTATCTTTTGATTTAAAAGGATTTCTTTCATGAGAAAGGTTTTAAAAGAAAGGAAGTTTCAAAAGTTATAATCATTTAAATTCCGATTTATGGTTTCCACGGATTCCTAAGATTGGAGGCGTAAGAGGCCGAGTGACGCCGGTCCATCACTTTTAATTATAATGCAATGACTAGGGATGGACTAGTCTACAGGCCAATGTGTGCCTAATGGGACCCAATACAAGGATCAGAGGGACTGTGTGTCCGGTATGGGGACTTTACGTGGCTGATCACCCGTATTGTCCGGTGCGTTGTGAAAAATCTCCAAATTACTTATTGCTTTTCTTGAAATCATATATCTTTATAAGGAAACTAGTTTACCCTTTGAAATTGTATAATTAGTTCATTGTTCGGATAATCCCTTGATATGGATTCTGCTATACTTATGACATACAGATTGGTATTGAAAACTATTTCACTGTGGTTAATTATTTGGCCATATTATTACTTGTTGAGCATTTGGCTCATTCTTTTCCCTGTTCTAACCCACAGTTAAACAAGAAGATGGTACGCACCTTTCAGACAGCTAGGAAGTCTTCTTATATGGTTATATTTGGGATGCCAGCTCAGGTAGGTGTTGACCACTTGTAGAAGGTGTTTTTGTAAGGAGGGAACGTAGAGCTTTTGGGACATGGTTGTAATAACTTTTGAGATTTTTATTATGTAATAAAATGAAGTAGATAGTTGATGCTTGTTTCATACCATTACCTGTTAAACATCCAGGGTAAAGTTGGGGTTGTGTCTTCATGTTTATATTATTATTCACGGGTTTATATGTATAAAGGTTGTAGTGACTCCCCAATCATGACCCCAGATTGGGAGGGCGTCACAGGATGGTATCAGAGCGGTCAGTTTTTGGTCACTGAAACAAGCCAGGATTAGGTGTAACAATAATAAGGGAATATAAGGTGAGAAGTAGGACTTAAGCTTATTAGGCAAGATAGGATTTGTAGATACAGGTTACTTTTAGGATGAGTATTAGTAGAATTAAGATAACCCTTTACCATTTAAGTATCTTCTTGGTTTATTATTGTGTTGCTACAGATAATGGCTGTTTCGAGAGATTACCCTTCATCTGAGATTACTTTTCCTAAGCCATATCCGTCAGTATCAGTGTATACACCCGGCCAAGTGGAGATTTACATTACCCTTTGGGTAAATTTCTTTTCTGATAAGTATAGCTGCAAGTCAAGGCAGATTTATTTCTTACATGACAAATGAAGGGGTTGGAGATGGATGGAATATTCAAATGAATTATGGATTATATTTGGATGATTTTGTTAGTATTTGAGATATTTTTAAAACAGGGCATAGTCCATTTTACGAATAGGTCATGCCGAATTTTCTGTAGAAATATTAACTTAAGTTACGCACTTCCATGTTATATAGTATTCCGACATATCGAGCGAGTATACGCTGCAACCATCCAAAGATCGAGTTATGGACGAGGAAACTAATTCGAAGCTGGAAGAGTCAATTGGAGCGTCAGAGCTACCAGTTCAGAAGACATCACCTGTAAATCCTTATGTACTTTACAGAATTTCATTTGCAACTTCGGCTGCACCGTGGAAGCTATATGAAACACCACGCCAGGTGTCGTATCAAGTGTGGTTAGAGTTGAGCGAGAGTAGAATCCCCAAGATAACGTCTAGAAACACTTAGATAGATTCTTTACGATATAATAACGATTTTCCCCGCGATATGGACATTTGCCCAGAGAAGTGGCCTAAGTGTAGATTCTTTCTTTATTCAAGATTACATACAGTTGATTTACTATCGGGACATACCTATAACCTCAAACTAGAAATTAACTCCCCTAAGGACCCTCTACATGAGACAAGGCATGATTATCTCCATACGTTCGATGTAAGGATAAGTCGGTTCATAACTAGCCATTGATTTTATTCAATTTACCTTTTTAAAAGATTCAATTTTTCATTTCTATTATTTTATTCTTTACGAAATACCTCTATTGTTCAGAGGCTAATTGATCCAATATTATATAACATAAACTTTTGAAACTCTTAAACTTTTCCTATGTTCCTCTTAAATTTTTTTATCCTCCTTGTTGTAACTGAGATGAACAACCCTATATATATATAGGGGATTCAGGTACTTTCTATTTGTGTGATAGAAGTTCGGTGGGACGCCACCAGTGGTGTGTTTGTTATGGAAGTACTAAAGGTTGGCCACCTTCTGTACCTTGTTGTTTAAATTGACAAATGCAACCTGATAAAGTTCGATGATCATTTTGATCTTTTAGTTTGATTCTTTTTACCAGAAATTCTTACTAAACATACTTGTCGTATATCCATATCTATTGACACCTTCCTATCTATTGATTCATTTTGTCGGAAACTCTTAGAGGTATCAGCGATTTGAAGTTGCAAAGGTGAATGACGATATTCTGAGTGTTAAGCTGTACTTATATTGACGGGAAACTGTTTTGATAAAAAATGGGAAATTGTTTTAAAAGGAAGGATTGTATGTCGAGTCAGATTGCTCATTAGACTTACAACACGATGTCAAGGTTTATTATTACCGAGAGTTTGGTATGGATAAGGAGAAGGTAACAAGGATATATGAATACTAATCACGTTGAAGTAAGAAATAAAATGATTGATCACAAACAGAAGAAGCTAGAAAAAGGGAAGCCAGAGACACCGGAAGGAAGCCAACAAATAGGGAACTTTTAGAACCATTTCAATATAAGGCCTGAGTTTCAGTCAAATAGGAATGTTGAATTTGGAAGACCAGAAACTGGAAATGATAAACAAGGGAACCGTCCATAAAATATGGATTAACCAAGACCTCTGAAACCTCCGATACCAGAATGTAGAACTTGTGGAAAGAAGCAACTGGGAGTTTGTAATAAGATCAATATGGTACGTGACAAGTGTACTCAGACAGGACACTACGCCAATGAGAGCCATAAACCGAAGGCAAGAGACATTCCTTAAGAGATTACAAGCACTAGACCCAGTAAGCAATATGTTAAGGGTAACATGACCATTACACACTAAGTAACCAAGGACAAGAATCCTCAATATAACCATGAGTGATACAGTAAAGAACAAGGATGTGGTTGCAGATACGTTTCATATTAGCTACATAAGTGCCAAAGTGTTAACGGATTCGAAGCCACAAAGTATTTTATTTTCAGAGAATTTGCTCGTAAGTCGGACTGTAAAACGCAACGGTTAAGTAAAGTTTTGACTACATGAATAACTACTCAGGAGCATATATCGATTAATCTAGCTTGTCCTCACTGTGAGATTGATATAATAGAAATCTGATGTAAATTCTAAGAAAGGATTGGTTAACAGAGTAGGAAGAAAATGGAAATTTCGAGCCCTAGATAATGTAAAAGTTGTTATCCGAGGCCGAAAGCAGACGAAGAGGTATCTAACTATCAAATAGGTAAAAGATTATTGTGTCAAGGTTGAAAAGCTTATCGTCATACGGGGTAAATGTTAGGAAAGAAACACCTTGGATAGAGAAGATTCTAGTAGCTAACGAATTTCAAATTGTATTACTTGACAATCTTTTAGGTTTACCTCCCGCCAGGGAAGTAGATTTGTTGAAGACTTAGCACCCGGGACAAAACCAGTTTCGACGGCTCCATATAAAATGGCATAAGTAGAAATGAAAGAGTTAGCAATTCAATTGTAAGATCTTAGGAAAAAGGGAGTTATAAGGTCTAGTGTATTCCTATTGGGTGCACCAAGTTGACCATTAAGAACAAATACCCATTGTCAAGGATTGATGATCTGACCAGTTAAAGAACACAGTGTGCTTTTCAAAATTTATTTATGATTTGGTTACTGTCATTTAAAAAAAAAAAACTCGAAGATATTCCTTAGACGATGTTTTGAACCTGATGTATATAGACACTATGAGTTCTTAGTGATGGAGTTCGGTTTGATGAATTCAACTGCCAATTTTATGAACATGATGAATAGAAATTTTAAGAAATATTTGGATAAGTTTGAGAATGTTTTCATAAATGACATCTTAAGGTATTCAAAGATGGAAGAAGAGCATACAGATCATTTGAGAATAACCCTAGAAATTTTAAGAAAAGAGATATTGTGCGCAAAGTTTTCTAAGTGCGAGTTTTGGTTGAAAGAATTACAATTACTAGGACAGGTAATTAGTAGAGAAGGAATCCAAGTGGATCCAGCTAAGGTTGAAACGTTAATGAATTGAGTAAGGCCTAAGACACCTACAAAAGTTAGAGGTTTTATGAGATTGGATGGAGATTATCGAAGGTTTTTCAAGGATTATACCAAGATAGCCACACCATTAACCAAGCTTACTAGAAAGCATCCAAGAGTTAAGATAAATGGAAAAGGAAGTATTTAAATTGCTAGAGGAACGGGACTCTTTAGTCGAGCCATAATGGTAAAATAGATTCATTGTTACCGGAAATGATGACTCATGTACCTTAGGACAATATCAATAACTAAGATTCAGAACACAACTTTGTGTTAAGAATCAAGACTGATTTAACATGTTAAGATGACTGTATATATTTTTAGACAGCTGAAGAACCACGAGTGGAAACACCCGACACATGACTGAGAGCTAGCCACAATAGTCTTCGCATTGATTTGGAGGCCTACTTGTATGAAGGAAAATATGAAATCTATTCGGATCATAAACATTTGAAATATATTTTCACCGAAAAGGAGCGGTATACATAAGGTAGAGGAAATGGTTAGGACTGATCAAGGAATTTGAAAAAGTAGGAATAGAGGTTCGTATTTCAGATCAAGCGACGGAGATGATAAGCATATATACAATGACTTTTCAACTGGAGCGGCTAGAGAAAAGTAGAAAAATGTCTCGCGGAAGTGATGAGCGATAACATGAGTAACTTTACAGGAGAAAGTAGAAGGATTCAAAAGGATGATAAAGGAATTTTAGGTTTTTCTCTAGGAATTGGATACCTAGTGTGACATGGTTAAAGAATGAGATACTGAATGATGCTCGTGAATTCGAAGTATTCGATCCATCCCAGATGTACGAAGATGTAACAAGGCTTAAAAGAAAATCTTGGTGGACATATACGAAAGAGATATTACTGGATGAGTAAGTAAGTGTTTTACCTGTCAAGGAGTTAAAACTGAACATCAAAGACCTAGCGGATAATTACAACCAGTAGAAATTCCCGAGTTGAAATAGGAACATCTCATGATGCCAAGTCGGTACATTTCCTTTTTCCATCAACGAGAAACATTCATTGGATAAATTCGTTTTATCTGTAAGAGATAGTAGTAAAGCATGAGGTCCAAGTATCAATCGAATCTTACCAAGACTCTCAATTTAATTCAAGATTTGGAAGAAAGTTTTTGACATGCTCAGAAACCAAGTTAAATATGTGTATCATTTATCGTCCTTAAACATATAGTCATAGTGAATAGACTATCCAGATAATCGAAGATATACTTAGAATTTGTGCGATGGATTTTGAAAGCAATTGAGGTGATCATTTACCATTAGTAGAATTCTTTTACCGCAACAACTATCACGCAAGTATTGGAATGCCCCCGTATGAAGCATTGTATGGAAGGAAATATAGGTCACCTGTGTATTGGAAAAAAGTGGGAGAACGAAAAGTTTTGGGACCCGAGCTAGTACAACAAACGAAGGAAAAGATTAAAATCATTCGAAAAAGACTAGTTACGGCACAAGACAGACAACGGAAGTACGCTGACCAAGACATGAAGGATCTGAGTTTTGAAGAAGGAGATCAAGTATTGCTAAAAGTGTCGTCATGGAAAGGAGTTACAAGATTTGGCAAGAAAGGGAAACTTAGCCTGAGATATGTAGGACCGTTTGAGATACTAAGACGTGTCGGAAAAGTTGCATATGAGTTAGCGTTACCACCCAATATGGAACACGTTCATAACGTTTTTCATGTGTCGATGCTTAAGAGATTTAATCCTGATACAAATCACATGATCGAATATGAGCCTATTGAGATTGAGCCAGATTTATCTTATGTAGAACAACCTGTAGAAATTCAGGATCGTTTGGATAGGAAATTAAGGAATAAGACTGTTAAGTTAGTTAAGGTTTTGTGGAGGAATCCCAGAGTTGAAGAATCGACTTGGGAACTTGAGAGCGAGATGCTGGAAAAGTATCCGCATCTGTTTTCATAAGGTTAGATTCTGGGGACAGAATCTTTTTAAGGGGGGAAGGTTATAACGACTCAGAAACAAAAAACGCTTGTATAATATTAATATTTAATAATACTTGAGATCTATAATATGTGAATATTGTGTGAAAGGTGAATATTAGAAAATGTGATGATTAGATGTTTACTTGGTGAATGGTATGGATTAAAATCTATGTGTATGCTTTTAATTGCATTTTATATGAATTTCTTATTAAAAATCAATTCTTTTTGACCTTCCGGGAATTTTATAAAATCATCGGAGATTCTTTTTATTGTGAAATATTTTTCACACCCTTTATTTTATATTCTATTATTTTCTAAAATTAGTGGAGGAATTTATTTTTGGGGTTAAGGATTTAATACTGATTTTATGAGGTAAATGTCATTTATGTGATTTAAAATTTGAAAATTCATATTTAATTCAATTTCAATCATAAAAATATTTTAAAAATATGTGTGAGCTTGTAAATTCGTAATATTTGTTTTAAAAATAAAATTTTGATTTTTAGATATTATTTTCATTTTATTTCGGATTTTAGAAAGGCAATTTAATGGTTTTCTTTTATAATAAAACAGTTTTCAGAATTAGGAAATTACCAATTTGACCTTGGGAATTATAAAACCCTCACACCTGATTCTTCTTCCCCTTTTCTTTTCAGTTGACACCTCTGTTCTCTCTCTCTTGTTTCTCTCTCAAATCTCTCTCCTTCCCTCTTCTTTATCTTTTGATTTTATTAACCAAATTCGTTGATTAGATAGTCAAATCGAAGCTCTTGCCGAGCTCTACACTTTAATACCAATAGTGTTGAGTTTGGTGAAGATTAGAAAATGAGTTTTGTAAATTGGGGTTTCGGATTTTTGACAAGAATCAAGTTTTCTTGAAGTTCAAATGTTTAATTGTGACTGTAGAGTCGATTGGGGGTGAATTCATACAAAACCCCTTGGTAATTAAGGTTGCATGTCTTTTGTTTAATTTTGATTTTTTTCTTAAAAATATAGGCTTCGGATTTTTGAGTTATTTTGATCAAAATGGGTTGATTTAACTCATGATTAGGTGTTTTAATGATAATAAGTAATTAATCTAAGTTGCATGCCAAGCTTTGGGTGATTTTTGGATTTTAGAGTCCGGTTTGATTCTTGAGATAAACTTGACATGAATATATGTGATTATGTGTATTAAGGTTGTAGGATAATTGTAAGTTAGTATTGAGACTTGCATGTGGGTTTTGAGTGTAAATAATTGTTGATTAGTTGTATCATATGTTATGTGATAAGAATTTGTGGTGTTTAAAAGTTTATGTTGGAGAATGATCTATGTTGAATTTCCAGAAACTGCCTGTTCTGTTTTGATTGATTTCGATTGGTTGTTACCTGTTGTAGACAGTAAGTCTAGGATGAAATTGTTCTAATTGGAGTCTAGTTTGTGCACGCGCAAACCTTGTATCGATAGAGTTAATCACTAAAAAGTTATTCAAGTTTTACTAAGAGTGGTACAAGGCAGAAATTTTCTGTGTTCAGTATGTATTTTAACCAATTCGTTTTTGGTCTTAATAAACTTTTCTGGAGCTGAAACTTTATGCTAATTTGGTTTGGTATTCAGGCTCCTTCCTGTCAAATGTGGTATTTGTTTGATTATTTTTGGATTTCTAAAAAAGGTTTTAGTAAAGTTGGACAGCAGGAATTTTCTGTGCTTCAGTACCTAATTTAACCAGTTCGTTTTTAATCTAAATGAATTGTTCTGAAGTTGAATATTTTATGCTAAGTTGGATTAGTATTCAGTAAGTATCCTGTCAAATGTGGTATTTGTTTGATTAAATTTGGATTTATGAAAAATGTTTTGGTAAGGCATGCGCAACAGATTTTTCAGCTTTTGAGATGAAAACATTGTTTGTAAAGATGTTAAGGATATGGTTAGCATTGGTCAAGTTGATTTAAAGGGATAACCAAGTGTGGTATAAACGGAAAGTCAGGATATATACATATATGTTAAAGGAGTATGTTATGTGAACCTAAATGGCAATGTGCGCTTATGTGAGTTTTGTGCTTATTATATGGTTAAGAGTTATAAGTGATATAAATATTATGTGTTTACGCGTTTAGGGACCGTTGGGTAGTTTAGAATAAGGATTAGAATTTTGAGAGGATCATTCTAAGATAGTATATACTCTTTTGTAGAGTCACGAGACGTGGAACATAGAGATAAAGGAAAGGCGAAGGCAGAAATTCAGTGAGTACGGTTGTTCTAAAAGCTACTTAAGAATCCGAAGAAGTAGAGCCTAGAAATAAAGGCAAGACTAAGGTGGAGAACCAGTGAATCTGATTACTCTTTTTAGCTACTAAAGGCAAGTAATTCTGACTTGCTTTCGCTTCTAAATGCCATTCTTTCATTTTGACATATATGAATTGCTATCTTGTTTATATGCCCTTTTAATCCTGAAAACATATCATGTTCATTTGGTAAATCCTTATTTCTGTTCATATACCTTGTTGGTTCATACACCATACTATGTTTAGTGCTTTTTTTTGATCCTTTACACCCAAAAGTGAATATACCATAACTCACATTTTAGTACATATCCAAAACATACCTATGACATTTACTTCTTGATTTCCCATTGATAGAAATCCAGATTGATCAAATTGAACTTACCTGATTCACAAAAGATTCTTCTATACAAACATTATAGACACAACACAAATGTTATATGAACCATATCTTGCTTGAACTTTTCTCCAGATCTTACCCTTATCCTTTGATTATACTCACATTTTGATGCCTTTTTAACCTGAGATTCTATTGCATTAGATTTGAACTTGTACCTATGAATCACCCACTTACTTGAAATTTGAGAATACATGAACTTTCACTTTGACTCTATACAAATACTTATCTTTTGATTTAAAAGGATTTCTTTCATGAGAAAGGTTTTAAAAGAAAGGAAGTTTCAAAAGTTATAATCATTTAAATTCCGATTTATGGTTTCCACGGATTCCTAAGATTGGAGGCGTAAGAGGCCGAGTGATGCCGGTCCAGCACTTTTAATTATAATGCAATGACTAGGGATGGACTAGTCTACAGGCCAATGTGTGCCTAATGGGACCCAATACAAGGACCAGAGGGACTGTGTGTCCGGTATGGGGACTTTACGTGGCTGATCACCCGTATTGTCCGGTGCGTTGTGAAAAATCTCCAAATTACTTATTGCTTTTCTTGAAATCATATATCTTTATAAGGAAACTGGTTTACCCTTTGAAATTGTATAATGAGTTCATTGTTCAGATAATCCCTTGATATGGATTCTGCTATACTTATGACATACAGATTGGTATTGAAAACTATTTCACTGTGGTTAATTATTTGGCCATATTATTACTTGTTGAGCATTTGGCTCATTCTTTTCCCTGTTCTAACCCACAGTTAAACAAGAAGATGGTACGCACCTTTCAGACAGCTGGGAAGTCTTCTTATATGGTTATATTTGGGATGCCAGCTCAGGTAGGTGTTGACCACTTGTAGAAGGTGTTTTTGTAAGGAGGGAACGTAGAGCTTTTGGGACATGATTGTAATAACTTTTGAGATTTTTATTATGTAATAAAATGAAGTAGATAGTTGATGCTTGTTTCATACCATTACTTGTTAAACATCCAGGGTAAAGTTGGGGTTGTGTCTTCATGTTTATATTATTATTCACGGGTTTATATGTATAAAGGTTGTAGTGACTCCCCAATCATGACCCCAGATTGGGAGGGCGTCACAAAGACATTGTCTAAATTTACAACTTTGGTTCACCATTTGTAATTGTGATTATCGGATTAAGCGTGTGGTCATGTGTTCATGCCCATCAACATCTATATATTCTTGTCATGTATATACTTTGGTTCTTCGTTACACCTTATTTACATCAAAATCAAAAAAAACATATGTTCTGAACAGTGCAGGTAGTTGACTTTCACGCATTTGATGATATTAATGAAGAGACAGCTGCTAGCGTATATATTACAATGCAACATATAAAATTAAGGCAACTGATACAAATCAACTCAATTTCTTCTTAATTCATTAAGTATCTCTTCCAAACCAATGAACGTTCACACTCAATCATGACTATTGCAAAATTCAAAACTTCAAAATTCTTCTATTTTACATTTTTATGAAAAAAGAGTTCTATTACTAATCGAAAGAAATAATCTAAAATGACAAATAATTTATTTCTTAAACATGTAAAAAATCCAGTAAAATATGAATTTAGATCATACTCGTGCCTCGCACGGGTTATAAAGTTAGTTAGTGAAAATAATGTAAACACCTACCTAGAAAATGAGGTAAACACTCACATTTTCTAAAAATTAGTTTCAGGAGTACTAGCTTTAATTTTAACGTTGTGAAAAATAACATCATATCTTAATTTGTTAAAATAAATTTTAAATGAAAGCATGTTTTGAAACTCTATTGTATTTTTTTCTTTATAAAAATAATTTGAAAATGAGGTTGTTTATTTTTCTTTATACAATATAAACACGTAAAAAACAAAATTTAAAAGATTAAAAAATATTGTGCTTAGGGGTGAGCATTCGGGCGGTTCGGTCCAAAACCGGACCGAACCGAAAAAACCGAAAACCGAATTGTTGATTTTTTTGGAACCGAACCGGACCGAATTTGTTCTATGGACCGGGACCGAACCGAACCGAAATAATTCGGTTTATTCGGTTCGGTTCCTAAAAACCGAATTATTTTTTAAAAATCCTGTATCACATTCATGGTATATTGAATTCTGGAACAAAAGTGCAGAAATTTAACAATAAACAGCAGGGGAGGGGGTAGTCAGTACTCATAGTAGTGTAATTGTGTTGTGTAATAGTCCGTAACATTATTAGAATATTAGATTATTATAAAATATACATAAAAAATATATAATATATATATGTATTTTATATTTCGGTTTTTTCGGTCCAGAACCGAATTTTTTTTTGAAAACCGAACCGAACCGAAATTTATTTCGGTCTGGACCGAAAAACCGAAATGACCGGAAAGCTAGAAAAATTGGGACCGAACCGAACCGAATTAACATATTTCGGTTCGGTTTTTTCGGTTTGGATCGGTTTTGCTCAGCCCTAATTGTGCTCGTAAGAATATAATGTATTTTGAATGAAAAGTTCTACTCGAAAATAAACGCAAAAATTGATTAATCAAATAGTACACTTTATAAAAGAAATTAATTTCCATTATAAAGGAGTAAATTTTTGAAAAAGATTGAGTGATTTAAATTTGGTTAATCAAATATTCTTAAACTGAATACAAATAAAACACACAATAGTTCTATAAAATTATTCAAATTAAACTAGACAAGAATACAAATAAATTCATAACAATCAATACCACCATAACTGAAATAAATCAAAAACCGAAAAAGAAAAAAAAAAGACAAATTAATGAGAGAATTTTGCCATTGCAGATGATAGAAGAGTTTCATCACATCGCAAGCTGAGTCGAATTTGACCATTAAGCTAGAGCGTATCTTTAAAATGAGGTTGTTTGTAGTTGTTGCACCCGACCACTTTCATTGTTTCATGCATACACAACTGTAAAGTTAAAAAAAATCTTATCCAGTTTATCGTGGTGCAAATCTTGAAAATATTTTTGAACTACTTCAATCAATTTTTCAATTGTAGAAGGAGCTTCTTGTTGTTGCAGTGACTGTATTATTCTAAAATATCCCAAATCTAGAACATTCATGTCTGGACTATTTGGTGGTTGATAACACAATCTAATATCATAACCATAACGTACAGCAGCCTCAACAAAATCTTTATCACTTGGATCAACATGTGGTCGTGCATTATCTTGTTGAATCCAAATAGTTTCAGAATTGCCTCCTGGCCATTTTTCTCTAATTGCTTGAAGCAATTTTTCAATCATAAATCTTTTAATAACTTCTTTTGTTACAGATTGTATCGACTTTACCATCATGGTACCTGCAGACGATTTTTGCTACTCCTTTTTGCAGGCTCTTCAAATACAAAAGACAAAATACCCAACTTAATTTCCATCAAATGTTTCATCCCGAGTACTTCAATCGCCGACTCTAGACTTCTTGGACTTACGATTTTTTCGGTTCTGGGGCGTCTTCAATTAGGGCTTAGGTTTGGGATCAAATAGGTTCTAAATTAAGAGTTCAAATTGATTAATTGATTATTTTATGTTTTATCTCTTTATCTAAGGGATGAACTGGATTCAAAATTAGGGCCTCTGCAACTTGGTTTGAGGGCTTCGATTTATAGGTGTTCCTATTTCTATTTGGTTATATTGTTTTTCATTTTCGATTTATTTTGTGTTTATGTATGAGCAGAAGGAGAAATATTTGCAAGTTATATCTGTATGATTTGTTTTATTTTTCATTTTCGATTTGTTTTGTTTGGGCATTTTGAAGTACATTGTTAGAAAGGTTTAATTGCGGTGGATGGGACTAGTTTCACTATAGTAAAGGTTTTCGACAAAGAGAAGTGTTTTAATTTTATGTTATGTACTTTAATAGTTTTAGCAGTCGAAAAGATTGAATTGGTTATTGACCTTGTAATGCTCGATTAGATGATTGACTGGTTTAAGCGGAAATCGTAATAACTATGGTTGTAATGTAGTATGAGTTTCTAGTGTGCTTGAACTTGAATGTGTTGGTGACTTTTTTGCTCTGTCAGGTTAATCGTTACCCGTGGGTAGTTCTATTCATTATGTGTCTTTAGTTATCATTTTAGAATATGTGTAATGTACTTTGTAAATGCATTGCGAAGTTCATCTATTTTTTAAGTAAACTACGAAGCATCTGGTATAGAACGACTAGGTTTATTGTAGAGTCTTCAAGGACTCTGTAGGTTGTATAGTATACGATGCTTTGCTAGATTACATGTACTTTTATTCTTGTTGTAATTGACCTCTGTACAGTATACGGTGCTTTGCTAGATTACATGTACCGTCACTCAGGTATTATCAGTGCTCGTACAGAGGATATCTTTGTTGTTCTCAAGAATCTAATATCATTTTAGATATCCCGTTATCTTGACAATTATGTTATACCATTTTAGATTATAGCGATTGTTTTCATAAGTTCTTCTTGGATTTGTCAATAGAGAAGAAAGTGCTTTAAGGCACATTTAACATTTTCGTGGATTTTCTTTGTCAGATCACAGAGCATATATATGTTGGGTCATGCATACAAAATGAGACTGATGTAGACACTTTGTCTAGAGTTGTGGTAGGTTTCTCTATTTCTTTACTTTTTTCCGGAATTTCTGTTTATTTAAAATCTATATGTTTCGGATAAGTAGAATGTATATTGTGCTCCAGCAAGCTTTACATTATGTTAAGGTAACTTGTAAGCTTAAAATGATGATAGGATCTTACGTTTATATAGACTCTAGTCCTTGGACAAATATGAACTTGTCCTTCTGGTAATTGGTTGTAATCCAGGAAACGATGGAACATTAATGGACAAATCTTAATTTTGATATTGGACCCTTGAGTGCCTCCCCAACAAGTGGTCAAGATGACAATGGTATTCCTACGACTCAGGGCGACACTGAATTTTAGCAATATAATTATGTAAATTTTCTTAATATCTGAACTTGGTCAGTTTGCACTTATAAGTTATCTACTTCATCCTACGTGCTTGGTGTTGGCACTTACGTTTGAAGAATTTGTAATGAATATTTTAGGTATTTTGTTTTGTTGTTTGGACGTGCCTTGGTTGCATGGTTTGGTTGGTATGTAGAATATTTGGGATGTTTTATAGGATGGTTTCGATGGGAAATGTTTTGGATGGATTTCTTTTATGTACGAAACTGTTCTGGCCAAAGTTTTAATTAAAGCGTTGCATTTGTCTTTTCCTAATGTTGAATTTTCAAAAAAATGGTGTTGCATTAGTAAATATACTGTTGCATTACATGACAATTACTGTTCAAAAATCTAGTGCAAAGCATTGCATTACTGAAGGCATGTGGACCCGCCACTGACGTGGCAAGCAGGACCCACTGCTGGCGTGGCACGAGGTCCCCTACTAACATGGCACGTGGGACCCACTGCTGACATGGCATGCAAGTTACTGATGTGGCCATTGAGTGGGCCCCGCTGATGACGTGGCATACAAGTGGCCCTATGTTTAAGGCAACACTCATTGGTGTTGCATTTCCTTGATTTTGGTGTTGCAGTACACTTATAATGTAATACTTTGACGCCGTTGCAGCAGATGACCAAAAGTGTTGCATTACATATCAAAGGTCACGCCCGCGGATGCAACGCCCATTTCGTGTTGCATTTTTGAAAATGAAGCTGAATGCAACGCTTTTTTGGTCTACAGCCACATTAAAAAAGCATTGCATATGAGCACCTATGACGTAGTGATTGTTATTTCAGTCATCATGGATATAAATCACTTATACCTTCTTTCTGAATTACTTATAATGACCCCATTAGGCCATTATCTATACATCATTCCTATTGAAGATCGATAACATTTTTCAATACATACTGTTCCATCTTTTACATGGATATATATGTATCTCTGCAACAGGGAGTTACTGCCGTGCTGAATTTCCAAAGTGTCACTGAAGCACAGAATTGGGGAATTAATTCAAAGTTGGTCAATGAATCATGCCAACAGTCTAATATACTTATGATCAATTATCCAATAAGGTATCGACATTTCAAATTTGTAATTATTGAGAACTCATAGACTAAGGTATAGAGATTTCAAATTTGTAACTATTGAAAAATCACAGACTAAATATTTGAAAACCTATAGTTGTCACCGCTTATACACTAGTTACAATATAAATTATACCTTGTATTTCACACTGTATTTTATATTTTAATGGCATGTGGAGGGTCAATCTACATTTTTCATATCCAATGTACAGTTATACATAGAATTGCAGTCACCTGCATTAATGTGTGGGTTTTCTTCCAATTATGCTTAATTGAGCTTAAATAGGTGTTGATTAATGTGTGTTTGAAGGTGTTGAACTTGGACACCATCGATCTGCTTACTGTTAAACTGTGGCTTAAAGCACTTTCTTCTCTATTGACAAAAACAGAATGCCGAATGCAAGCAATGCTTGTTCTGGCTTTAATGATGCTTGTGGGTGGACATTTTTCAACTTGAATGTAATCCATGATAAGCATAAAGATGATCCAGTGACAGTGTTGCAGGCTGACTTTGTAGGTACACTACAAACTAAATATGAGAATGAATTTGTTTTTTTGGCTTTTCTTTTTCTTTTTTGTTGGATTACTAGTTAGAGGTTGCACTCCCACATTAATATTTGTAGCTCGTACATTCTCGTTTTCGTTGGCTTATGAATTCAGTAGTGGCCTCTGTTCTTTTTTATATATTTTTTTGAGGGCTTAAAGTAATTACTTCTTTTGCTAGTTATCTTGATGTCAAACTTATTTTTTCTCTGTACATTATAGGACATGGACTGTGACAATCAAGCATGTCGGGTGATGCAATCCCTTTGGTCAGTAAAGAATTTTTTGTAAAGTTAATAATCAATATTTACGTATGGCATGACAAGAAGTTTTTGTGAAGAGATTTACACACCAAGTTATCTCTTTTTCAATCTAATTAGTCTAGAGTTGATTCGTTATATAGAAATATTGGTAATCTTATTTTATCTTCCTGCCCTATGTAATCTATAATATGACTAGGTAGGTTGTCTAACTTAAAACTTTTGTAATAGTTCACAGCATGAGAATTGCAACACAAAGGTAGTTTGTGGGATACTTGTTGGATAAGACTTCACTTATTATGACAGAACAAACTTGTTCCGAGGGCTACTGCAGAAGTCAACTAAACTCAAATGTAACCATTTTAGCTGAGGTTGCGGATAGGCTTGCGACTTCTATCTTCAGAGTTTTTAATAACCATTCCTAGTGACAATCATTACAGTCCTCCTATGAGTGGTAGCACTAGCTTTTAGTTTGATACTGAGATGCCTTTGTTGTTTATAAGATAATCAAAAGCTAGTTGGTTGATTTCGTGTATGAAAATATTTCGATGTAGCTTGTTGAATTGAGATTGATGTTTTGGATTATTACGTATGTATTATGATTTTATGTCAGGTGGAAATGAAAAGAATGGGTTCATGTTGAATTGGTTGTGTTTGGAATGCATATAAATAAATTGTATATTTTTTATTGTAAACATAAAAATGTTGCCATTGATGTTATAAAGTGTTGGAAAAAAGAACAACTAATATTAAAAAATGTTGCAGTAGACAAAAAATTGTTTTGCATAAAACTGGGTCCCACAGTGGGCCCACATGTTGACCCATATAAATGGCCCCATAAGTGGGTTGTGGGGCCCAGTTTTTAGGGACATATGTGGGGCCCACTGTTATTTTGTAAAAAGTTTAACAGAAAGGCAACATATATATTATGTTGGTATAGGGTAAAAATATTGTTGCTATAGCTATCTATTACAACACTAAAACTCATGTTGCCATAGAGAAGGATAATGTTGGCATAGACCCCAAAGGCAACATCAAAAAAACCAACACACAAAAAGTGTTGGCTTTGCAATTTTTGGGCCTACAACAACATAATTTGGACATACGACAACAGTTTTCGAGGCTTGCCATAGGCCATTTATGGTGTAGTGAAGGCATTTGCCTCTTCCTGATCAATCTCAGCTCCTTCAGTCCATGTATTTCCTGAGGTGGTGTATTCAAGCATTTTTCCTTTTCCTTTCCCCAACTTGTTCTGTTCCTCCTTTTCTCTCCATAGCTTTTCAAGTGCAGTCTCCTAAGGTTTTGAAGTTGGCTCTCTTATTGATATAGAAGGAAGTATTGGTCTTTTGGATTTTGATATCCCTTGCATTTCCTCCAATGTTTCTTTAGACATCAATACTTTCTCCCCACCAATTTCATATTCAAATAAGTTTTCAGCTCCACCTGCTTGTTGATCTGCAAGTTGCTCCCCCTTACTTCCTGACTCCCCCTTAGCTCCCCTTTCTTCTTGACAGATACTGACTCCCCCTTAGCTCCACCTTTCTCCTTGACAGATTCTGATCTTACCTTTTTCTCACCCTTAGGTAAGTTGGCAGCATCAAGTTGAGCAGATAACAGCTGAAGGGACTGTTGGATGCCAGCAAAGCTAGTAGCCACTAGGTGAGAAACACTGTCCAGCTTGCCTTCCATAGAGAGACACCTGTGTTCCAGGGCTTGCAGCTTGAGGGCAGATTGAGTAGAGGGGCCACCAGTTCTCAACCTCTTTGGAGGGGAAGGAAGAGAATGGGGCATGGAGGCTGAGGGGTGTCTCACACTCTCAGGGTTTTTCTGAGTGATTTAATCACTCCTCACTTTAGAACTCTCAAGTCCTAGTGCCTGAATTGTGTGGACTCCCTCAATTTCACTTTGGACATGCTCAAGTCCCTCTCTTTTTGCCAGCTCATTTGGCTGCCTCTCATTTTTTGGCTCACCTCTCTTTTCTTTTATCTCTCTTTTCTTTTGCACTCCCTCACTCAACCTAGATGGATGGGTATGAGTAGTACTGACATGCATAGAAAAGGATGGTTTAGAATGTACCTTTATATACTGAGAGAGTGGCACATCATTATCAGAGGCATCTTCAACAAGTACAACATCAAAATCAGGCTGTATAGAGGGGACATCAGCTTTTCCAGAAATGTTACTGTCAACTGAATCTTGGAGAGCAGGATTGGGCGTGACAGCAAGTTTGGATGCGACAACAACTTGAACTGCATCCTTGACAACAACATTCACAGTGTCTTTGACAGCAACTAAGGCTGTGACAACATCTTCCCGAGGGTAAGATGCTCTGTGGAGATTGAACAGGGTACTGGCTGTTTCAATATCTGGCAGAGTTGTACCTTGTTCTTGCTCAGTGTTTGAAGGAGTGGTATCCATTTCACTTTGAGAAATGGGTTCTTGTGGACCACTGGATGGGGGCTCATCCATGATTGGAGATGGATGATCAAAACCTGAAGGGTTGGGAATGTCCCCCTCTCTAGGTTGTGGAGAAGAAACAAGAAATGGACCAGGGAAGAAAGAAGATGAAAGTGGAGAAGAGAATATTGGCTGCCTCACAGAGTGAACTTGTGAAGCATCAATGTTGGATGTGAAGTCCTTACTGTGCCTTAACTCCATGTGTGTGTCTGCAAGTGGAGGCTCCTCATGAGGTTGTGCAGCCTCTTTACAGGGTACCTTGGGAGACATGCCAGTTTCAATAGATGTCCCTGTTTTCCTCTACAGTCTTTTGGGAAACTGCAGTACCTTGGGAGACATGCCAGTTTCAATAGATGTCCCTGTTTTCCTCTACAGTCTTTTGGGAAACTGCAGAGTGGCTGACAGTGGTTTTGACCCTCTTAGCTCTCTTCTTCTTAGGCTCAAGAAGAACCACTGTGGGTTCTATTTGACTACCCTCCTTATTTGCTGCACTAGGTGCAGGAACTCCCTCATTGCTCTTAGAACTACCACCAACACCAGTTTCTAAAGGTCTTTTTCTGGATTCTTGCAAGGCTTGTCTCTGTACTTTGGGAAGTCTAGAGAACCTAGGCTGAGTGTATGGTGTAGAATGTGGGTTAGCTGAATTTGGGTCTAATTCAGCCTCATCCTTGAGAGAGAAGGTTTCAAACCCAGAGGGCAATGGAAATCAAGGTTAGGCACTTGATCAACCATATTTTATGTGAAACAGAATGGAATGTGTGCATTTAAATTCTGTGAAGTGTGAGTGTTTCTTTTCAAAACATTGCAGACCTCTGTGCGAGGAGCATTTTCATCAACATCACATAAAGAATTAATGCACAATATTAGGAAGCGAGGATAGAAAGATACCTTGTTACCTACGACAGCTTTTAGGTGTTCCATGAGTAGCTTCCCAACATCCACCTTGTAGCCATGGACAAGAGAGTGAGTCAGTTTCATGATGTTAGTGGGTATCCCGATCCAACCAGTTGTTTTTGTGGAGAACACCTTCACCATGGCATCAAAAATCATACTCCATTCTTTCCTAAGGAACTTCCTGACCATTTCACCAGATGGGTACCATTTGGTTGTACCCTCTTCGAGAATGGGTCATGAATACACAATTTTCAAGAAAAGCTTCTTCAAGGTCACATCATCTGCAAGCTCTTGGTAGATTCTTCCTGGTTCTAGCACAATTCCCAGAGCTGCATTGATACCTTGAATAGTGAGAGTGTAGTTGTTCTCTCTGATTTTGAAAGTGATGGTTGCATTGTCACCATCTCCCTGAGCAACAGCTGACTCCTAGAAATTGTCAATCATGTCTAGATCTAGAACAGGAGTTGAGGTAATTGCGTACCCAAGATAGGACTTATTCAAGAAAGAAACAAGCCCTTTGAAATCTTCACCAACATCATTTGGAGAGTAGATACCAACAAAGTCAGTTTGAGAAATTGAGTGCTTGGGGGCCATTTTTGCTTATTGAGAAAAGAAAGAGAGTGAGAAAATTGCTTGAGTAAAGAAGAGAAGAGTGTTGTGTTTGCTTTTTGGGTTTGGTTGAATAACTGAAGAATAAAGAGGGAAGTTCAAGCTTTTTACTAAAACTGTGGAAAATTAAAAACGTGTCTTAACCCAGTAACTCAATCACGTGGGTTACTGGCTTAATTCTCTCTTTTCGTGGAGGATGATTGTATAATTCTAACGGTCCACTACTTTTGACAGTAACCTGTGCGCTGAAACAAATTTGTCAGTAACTTTTGGTGTGATGACTGTAGGTTTTGCTTGACAGTAACATTGTCGCAAAAACTTATTGTCATCGTTAAGTATTTTAATGACAGTATCTTTTACCATTCTTGACAAAAAGTTATTTACTGATTTCAAGAAACTAACTGTCAGGACATACAGTGACAGTCACTTTTCTTGACGACAGTAACCCTTGTGAGAAACAATAATTGTCGAGAATCTTAATTGATCTTTTCATTAATTTACTTAACTGAAGAGTCAGCATATAAGCAGATTCAATTTAATCACAGATTTGTTTTTCATACACAGGAAATTAATTAGTTAATCAACACAAATACACATCAAATAGATAAAGGAATCACATGAGCCAATATAACAAGTTTTATTAATCAAATCATTCTTTAACAAACAAAAGTTACACTTTTTCATTAAAGATTTTATTGACTACGCCTAGAAGTTCTGCACGAGCTACTTCTTCTGTGCGTCCTTCCTGCTTGAGAAGCTCTTGGAGTTCCTCCTTTTGTTCTTGCCATTTAGCCTCTTCAGCGGCCTTGGCTGCTAACTCTTTTTCTTTTTCCTCTTCGAGGATGTCGTCTAACTCATCAAACATCTTTTCAACTTCTTCTTTGTATGGAGACTCACGACTAATCTTAGGCCTGTACTCGATTCCTACTTTGTTGTCTATTTTACCTTTTCTGAGTGATAAACTAATATGGCCTAAGGTTCATTTTATAGGCATACTAGGTGAGAGAGGAAGGTAAATGGTGAACAATTTAGAGTACCCATACAACTACCACAGATTGCAATAAAGAGTGATGTCTTCCACTAATCCAACAATCAAAGAAAATATTACCAATCAGTGTAATTCATTGACCAATCTCTCAAAATTTGAAACCATTCAAGTTAATGACATACAAAGTCTAACTATCAAGATTAAGACGAGCACAAAATTCAATTTAACATAGTCAAAGCAAACATGTTGTCAAAAACAGATAGTGACTAAAGTAGGCAGTAACTTCTCATGACAACAACTTTTAAAGGCTACTGTCACAAGATGCAAAAATACAAATATGAAAATGTAAATACTAGTAAGTTAACATACAAGATTTAGCATTCCCAATTCACTTACCAGCCTATTAAAGGTGGCTTCATCCAATGGTTTAGTGAAGATGTCTGCAAGTTGCTTTTCTGTTGGGACATAAATCAACTTCACAGTTCCTCTTTCAACATGCTCTCTTATGAAGTGATGTCTTATGTCAATGTGCTTTGTCCTAGAGTGTTGAACATGATTGTCTGAGATGGCCATGGCACTAGTATTGTCACAGAAGATAGGAATATTGTTTAACGCTGACCATAATCCAAAAGCTGATTCTTCATCCACAGAATTTGTGCACAGCAACTTCCAACTACAATGTATTCAACCTCTGCAGTTGATGTGGAGACTGAATGCTGTTTCTTGCTAAACCATGACACCAATCTTTCACCAAGAAATTGACAGATACTTGTTTTACTTTTTCTGTCAATCCTACATCCAACATAGTCTGAATCAGAATACCCAACTAGCTCAAATCCAGTATTTTTGGGATACCAAAGGCCTAGATTAGGAGTGCCTTTTAGATATCTAAAAATCCTCTTGATAGCAACCAAGTGTGACTCATTTGGATCAGCTTGAAACCTTGCACAAAGACATGTAGCAAACATTATGTCTGGTTTGCTAGCAGTTAGGTAGAGGAGTGATCCAACCATGCCTCTGTAAGAACTAGAGTCCACTTTCTTCCCCTTGGGATCTAGATCCAGACTGGTTGATGTAGAGATGGGAGTCTTGGCAGGTGATGAATCTTCTAAGTTGAACTTCTTGAGAAGTTCTTTGACATACTTTGCTTGACAAATGAAGATTCCATCATCTTGTTGAAGGACTTGTAGACTAAGAAAGAATGATAGTTCTCCCATCATGCTCATCTCATACTTATTTCTCATGAGAGATGAGAACTTTTCACACAACTTTTCATTTGAAGAACCAAAGATGATATCATCCACATAGATTTGAACCAAAATGATATTTTTGCCATGATGCTTGTAGAATAGGGTTTTATCTACTACACCTCTTGTAAATTGATTTTCCAATAGAAAAGTAGAGAGAGTATCATACCAGGCTCTGGGAGCTTGTTTCAGTCCATAAAGTGCTTTGAACAGCTTGTACACAAAGTTGTACATTTTAGCATCTTCAAATCTTGGTGGTTGTTCAACATACACCTCTTCCTCTAACTCTCCATTTAGAAAGGCACTTTTGACATCCATTTGAAACACCTTAAAATTGCAGTGTGCGGTAAAGGCTAGAAAGATCCTTATGGCTTCAAGTCTGGCAATAGGGGCAAATGTCTCATCATAATATATCCCTTCCTATTGATAGTAACCTTTGGCTACTAACCTTGCTTTGTTTCTTGTCACATTCCCACCTTCATCCATTTTTTTTTCTGAAGACCCACTTTGTTTCAATAACTAACTTTCCTTTAGGTCTTGGAACCAGTTTCCACACATTGTTTCTTTCAAACTGGTTGAGTTCTTCTTGCATGACAATCACCCAATCAGAATCTAACAATGCTTCATCAATAGTTTTTGGTTCCACTTGAGACAGGAAACAGGAGAACATGCTGTCAGCAGAAACATTGTTCCTGGTTCTTACCCCAGAAGAAGGATCTCCAATGATTAGGTCATTTGTGTGATCCCTATTCCATCTTGTGGTTCTGGGCAAGCTTATGTTCTGATCTGAAACATTGGCTTCAGTTTGAGGGATTGAATCTTCACCAGGGCAGTTGTCTCCACCATGCTCTTCAATATCTCCAGAGTCACCATCATTTTGAGGATTACCTGAAATGGTCTATGACTGAGCTGGAGTTTGATCAACATCATTTGAAATGACAACATCTTTCTCAAGATCAACAGTTTAAGTGAAACTGGGCTCTTCATCAACAATTTCTTCTTCTTCCAAGTATCCTTGATTTTCAAATCTAAGAGTCTGCATTTGACCATCTTCATGCAGCCCTGGAAACATGGTTTCATTAAATGTGACATTCATACTTTCATCAATAATCCTGTGTTCCATGACATAGACTCTGTAAGCTATCATTTCTATTGCATAACCCATGAAGATGCCTTCATAAGCTTTGGTGTCAAACTTTCCCTTCTTTTCATGGTTGTCTTTCATCATGAAGCACTTGCTTCCAAACACATGAAAATATTTGACAGTAAGTTTCTTCTCAGTCAGCAAATAGTAAGGAGTATTACCATGAGTCTTATTGATCAAGGTTCTGTTCTGTCTGTAACAAGCTGTGTTGATGGCTTCTGCCCAGAAGTATGTTGGCAACTTTGCATCATGTAGCATAGTCCTGGCAGCTTCAATGAGAGTTCTGTTCTTTCTCTCCACAACTCCATTCTGCTGTGGAGTTCTTGCAGCAGAGAATTGTTGTACAATTCCTTCATCCTTGCAGAAATTTCCAAGAGTGGCATTTCTGAACTCAGTACCATTGTCACTCCTCAGAATCTGAACTTTGGCATTTGGAGTTCTGTCAAGAACTCTTATGTGATCAATGATAACTTGAGCAGATTCATCTTTTGACTCTAGATACTTCACCCAAGTATACCTAGAGTAATCATCCACCATAAGTAATGCTTATCTCTTTTTGGCTAAAGATGGGACATTTACTAGTTCAAAGATATCCATGTGAATTAGCTTTAGTGGTTCAGTGTTGGTGTTGACTTGCTTTGATCTGTGCACAACCCTTCTCAATTTTCCCATTTGACAGTCCTCACACAGTCCTTCTTGACAGATGTTAGGTCCTGATATGTTTGTAGAAGGGGGGTTGAATACAAACGATATCGTTTAATCGAATTTTTCCTTTAAAAGATTTAACAGTTTAGAACAAATTAATGCGGAATAAAACTGAAACAATATTCAAGTTAAATATAACTTATATTAAACTTTACGAGTGTTACAATTTGATCACTGATTACAAGTTTCTTGATAAAACAAACCTAGAATAAATTCGACATGAATTTATCTATTTTTGTAATAAAAAGGATCGAATACTAAAAAGTAGTTCGATATAAAATCTAGGGATTATGATCCGCTAGAAAGTTAAAGCAGTACAAGTGAAATGATCCTTATGAATTTAATGTTAAGATCAAGTCAAGAATTAATTCACTTGAAGAAATGAATGCTTTGCAGTTGGAAGAAATAAAGACAAAGAGCTTTTTTTAATTTGATGCTGTATGTTTCTGTCTTGATCTTGTATGTTGTGTTGTCTTCGAATTGAATGCCTTTGCTATTTAAACACACAGTCTTTTCTTTTCATCAAACCCACGTGCAAATCCATTTACAAATTGCACTAGGAAGACTTATAGAAAAACTGTCATTTATGCCTTGGAAGACAATCAGGAAGACAAGGAAATGCAAAGGGAAGACAATCGGGAAGACTAGGGTTTACTCTAGGAAGACAATCGGGAAGACTCACTGAGTCTTCCTAGTTTAAAAAACAGAGTTTTCCTAGTTTAAACCTAAATCTTCCTAGTTCATTTTTATTCTAATTTAAATAATTAACTAAATAAATTATGTATTAAATTAATTCTTTATAGAATTAATTTAATAAATAATTTACTTAATAGTATTAATTATTTATAAGAGAATAAATAGAATTAGTTGACTTCTCAATTAGTTTCAGAATCACTTAAAACTTAGATAAAGAATAAACATAATAGTATGTTGACACTGAATGTATTGTCTGGTTCATGAGTGACTAACGACAATGTCTGTTCTTTATCTGTTTGACTTTAAGCAGTGATTCACTTCCTTTTCATTCAAGAACTCTGTAACCAGTATCTTTTGTTGTCACCACTTGAAATCTCTGTCACTTTAATAAATCCACTGAGCTTGAATACTTCACTAAGGCTTGATCAATAAATTGAACTTCTTTCAATGTAGAATAACTTCAAGTCTGTAGATGACTTTTAATCTTCATTCTTTGACAGATATAATCTTCTGAGATTCCTGTGACATTTGACTTTTATTATTTACTTATTACATCTTAATTAAAGTTGAGTAGAATCCTCGGTGTTTACAAATAGGCCTAGACATATGCCTTTCAATCTCCCCCTATTTGTTTGTTAGACAATAACAACCAAATACCTCTAGAGGATAACTCAACTAAAACAAGAAAAGATAAGACTTTTAAGAGCCAAGTAAATAATAAAAAGTTCTGGATTAAATATAACAATTTCCAGATTCAAACAGTAAAGATAAATACAAGATAGATGTTCCTCTAGACTGAACATATGATTACATTTTCCTATCTTGATTTACCTAGCTCTAAACATTTAACATTTACAAATTGAGCTAAACCTATCATGTCTTAGTCTCTAATTTCACCTTCTTCAGATTCTTGCAAGGTGACTAGAAGATCTTTGTCGAGGACACGATCACTTTCGGAAGCCACTTTACTTGGCATTACTGGTTGAGAGGTGATCTTCTTCAATATGTTCTTCATCTGAGCATACCTTGGAACTTTCTCCGTGCAATAGTCTGAGATCATATCAGCAACCTCAGACTTCTCTACAGTAGTAAACCCAGAAGTTCTCAGAAGATTCTCCAACTTCACCAGTTGCATAGCAGTTTGTAGCTTCAAGGAATCAGGATCCAGCCTTACCGTCTCCAAAGTTGCACCTCTATAGATTTTGACTTCATACGGGAAGTGTACAACTTGAGGGATGGCCTTCATTGCAGACTCTCTCAGCCGGTCATAAAGAAGCTCGTTCAAGAATGAAGATCTCTTTACCTTACTCATTAGAATCCACAATTCAGAGAGAGATCTTCTTTGGAGTAGTTCAAGAGACACAGTGAATGACCCTTCAAGAGCACTGGACACATAGATATACAATTCTTGCTTCACTTGATCAAATACAGATGTAATCCTTTGAATATCTTCTTTCAAAGTCTTCATGAATAATGAGTTGTCTGGATTAATAGTTCTGATCTTCTCAAGCAACTTCAGAAAAGTACCATCATTGTTTGTGCTTCTCTGAGGGATATCAAACATCTCCCTTGCCTTATCCCATTTGCTTCCTTGCTTCATCCTAACATCCAATCTCCTTTCTTTGACATGAATACTATGAAGACGTTGTTTGTCTTCATGTTCAGCCTTTTGAATCTTCAGCTTCTGAGATATGATGTCGGAGACCTTGGCACTTTCATCCTCCTTTCTTCTTAAGTCTGCCTGTTGCTTCTTCAATTCCTTTTGAAACAAAGGGTCAGGTGTGTATAAATCAGCTTCATCTTCCCAATCATCAAAGTTGGCTACCTCTTCAACCTCCTCCTCACCAAAAGCTTCTTCAGGTATGGTCTTCTCCAGATCACCAGATGTGTCAAATTGGAAGTCATCCTGTTCACCATGGTAGTAGTAGGCATCATCAAAAGAAGCCTCCTCCAATGATTGTTTCCCTTTCCCCTTATCTTTTCCAACTCCAGAAGCTCCTACAGCTTCTCTGTTTCCTCCTTTCTTCTCCTTCTCCCCCTTAGTTGAAGAATCCTCTACAGATTGAGCTTTGGAAGCCCTAGGATTCACCTCAGAAGTTCTCCTTATCTCTCCTTGTTCTCTCCTATCTCCTCCATCTCCTCCTTCATCAGCATCATCCTCATCATCATCATCATCATCATCATCTCTCTCAAAGAATGTTCTTTGCTCTGCAGTAGGTTGATGTGAGTTCTTTATCATGTAGTACAAGTGCTTCATTCCTTCATTGAGATGCTCCATTCCTCCTTCAATCCTAGACATCCTTTCTTCATTAAACCTTTGATTTTCATCAGATGTTTGCAGAATAAAGTCCACCTTGGTAGAAATAGTAGCAATCTCCTTGACACTCTCTGATATTTGAGCATTTGACATTGTAAGATCAGAGATGTCCGAAGCCACGAGTACTTGAGATTGTTGGATGGAATTCAGCTTCGGGAGCAAAGTACTCTTGAGTCCTTCCAGATCATCCTTAACAGTACCCAGCTGATTAGATACAGAGGTGGAAGATTGTGAAACCACTTGTGCTTTCAGAAGATTGTTCTCAGCCTGGGTTTCTTGTAACTATTTCTGTAGATTAGCTAGCTGGTTCAACAATAAAGCAGTGTTTGTGTCAGTGTGTGCACTCACTTCAATTTCTCTCAGTGGTGTTTCACTCAACTCACGTGCTTGTGTATCACTCGGTGTTTGTCTCTCATGTCTCACCACTAGCTGTCTATCCAAGTTCTCCGAGGATGTATCTGCAATTGAAATCACCCTAGCCCCTTCAAGAGAGGTCAGTGGTGGTGCAATGGGAGTTCGCAATTCCTAATCCCTGGTTGAGTTTGTCAAAATGTTTGACATTGTAAACTGAATTGCTTCAGTGACAGACTCACCTAGTTGCCTTCCACTTTCTCCAGTATAAACTGCGAGTGAAAAATCCCTTAGGGGAGCCAGAGATGTTCCCTCTGGGAGGGGAGAAAATGATTCTATTATAGGTGGCGAAGAATCAGATTTTCCCTCTGATGCCTGTGAAGACACTTCTACCGTAACTATGGTAGGCACTGTTTCAAACTCAAAATTAAAGTGCTCTCCTTGCATAGTGTCCTGAGATTCATCTATATGGATATCTTCTCCCATTGTGAGTAATGGGAGTGTGCTTGACTCAGTACAAGATGCCATGGCCCTATGGCGAATTTCAATAGAATCACCCTGTTGAGAGGATGTCTCCAGAGACTGTTCAGTGGCCATATCAATGTCCATATCCTGTTGAGAGGATACAGATGGGCTTACAGATGCCTCCCTATAGGTTTTTATTTTCTTTAAGGGCGGAGACAGAGCTGTGGGAGCACTCTTTGCAGTTATTTCACTAACTCTTCTTTGACTGGTTTGAACATTAGGCTCAGGTTGTTTGTCAGTAGTGTTTGACTCTCTGTTTGGCTCTATGACCTGGGTCAGAGATTGTGGTTCTACAACCTCCGGGTCAGCCCTAACAACCACTTGGGTTTCAACAATTGTACCAGAAGAAGATCCAGGGTTAGGAATAACTCCCTGTAGTGGAACTGGATGTGGCTGAGGAACTTGTTCACCAAAGATAGGAAGATTAATGAATTGACTCATCAATGGTGAAACAAGAACAGGAATGTTGAGGAATTTGGATGAGACATCAAGCCTGGTGTAGAATTTAGTATCTGTGGTTGGAGAGGTTTCAAATCTGGTTTCCCTAAACAGTTCTACCTGCTCTGCAGTGAGAAGATGATTAATGATAAGAGTGAGAAAGCGAGGGTACCAACACTTCACTTTCACATGATTATCAGAATCTCTCCTAAAGTGAGAAAGCATGTTAATCATTAAGTTCCACAGAATTTCAGCAAAATTCAATCTACGACCAAATACAATAGCATAAGCAATATATTGATTAAGACTGGTAATGCCATGAAAATTGGTTTTTGTGCAATTACCAAATGCTCTTGCTATTGTATCAAAGAACAGATCCCATTCCCTTACAAGAAAACTCTTGGACAATATAACCATTTGTAAGGGACCCTGATAATGAATATTCACAAAGAACTGTGATAACTCATCATCAGTGGGTAAAGGGTCAAACCTGTCCTTAGGAATCTGTAAAACATCACAAAATAACTCAAAGGTGACTGTATATTGCTGATTTAAAATATGGAATGTAAAAGATTTTGAATCATCAGCAATAACAGCAGTTGAACATAGAAACCTCAAAGGATCAATTTTAAGAAGTGCAGAGGCACAAATAGCATGACTGACACAAGTCTCACTATTTAAAAATTGAATCCAAGGTTTAAATCGTTCCACCTTACATTTTGACGGATCAAAATACCCAACATAGTTATTTAAAACAAGTTCAAAATTAGGATCCATTTTTATAAAACAAGAAATTTTAATTAACTTAAAATAAAATTAGAATTTTAGGGATTTTTAGAATTAATTAAAATTACTTAAAATCCACAAAATTAAAATTTTATCAAAATTAACCGAATTAAAATTTTTAATCCTAAAATTTCGAATTAACACTTTTGAAAAGCAAAATGACTGGGCAAATGATTTTACAGCACACACACAGTTTAACAAACACACAGTTTAACAAACACAGAAAACACTATGATCACTAACACACAAGAATTACTTAGCAAAATCAAGAAAAACCCAAGTCGAATGAGAATTTAAACAAAAAATCCGACAACAATTCGACTCAACAGGTTGATTTTGAAGAACAATGAGTTTTGCTAAGTAAAAACTTGAGCAAGATTGATAAAGATCAAAGATTTCTGCACAAAAATGAGAGAATTCGAAGAGGGGGATTTGAAAAACAAAAAACTGATAAGAAATTGAATAGAAATGGGCGTATGTATTGTATATATATATATATATATATATATATATATATATATATATTAGAATAAAAACTCTAAAAAGAAAAAGACTTGAACGAGTTTTTTTTTAAATTTGTACTGGGAAGACAATCGGGAAGACTTAGGATAGTCTTCCCGGTAGTCTTCCTAGAACAAATTAGGAAATCTTCTGAAAAATCAATAAAACAAAAACCGAAAATAAAATAGTTATTAGTGAGTCTTCCCAATAGTCTTCCTAGTTCAAAAACTGGGAAGACTTAGGAAAAGACTTAAAAATAAATAGAAAAAACAAAAAACAAAAAGAAAAATTCCTTGTCTTCCCGGTAGTCTTCCTAGTATAAAACTGGGAAGACTTAGGAAAAAACTTAGAATTAATTAAAATTATTTACAGAAAAATGCAGAAAACTAATAAAAATGCATGAAAAATATATAAAAGTCTAGAAAAATTCACAGAAAATTCCATAAATCCTAGAAAAATATGCAGAAAAATATGGAAGTGCATAAAATTAATATAAACTTGCAGAAAAATTTAAACAATAATATTTACAATCTGAAAAACATCTAAATAATTCTAAATAATTACATTTTCAATAAAAATACATTCTCCGCTTAAAAAATATGAGAAAAATATTTTTAGAGAAAATATATTATTCAGAAATATTTAAATTAACAAGCATGTAATATTAAACAAGAATTGACAGAAATATTAATCAAGAACATTAAGAGAAAAATGATTTTTAGAAAAGAACAAACATTACAGAGACATTATCAATCACTAAGACTATTCAACATACCCAACTTACTAACTAACTTAGTTAATGTGGATTCGTCAAGAGACTTAGTGAATATATCTGCAGTTTGTTCTTCTGTGGGTACAAATTGTAACTCCACAGTTCCATTCATGACATGCTCTCGGATAAAATGATACCTGATATCAATGTGCTTTGTTCTCGAGTGCTGCACAGGGTTGTTGGAGATTACTATGGCACTTGTATTATCACATAAAATAGGGATTTTGTCTAATACAAAGCCATAGTCCTTCAATTGATTCCTTATCCATAGGATCTTAGCACAACAGCTTCCAGCAGCAATATATTCAGCTTCTGCTGTTGAATTGGAAACTGTTTGCTGTTTCTTGCTATACCAGGAAATCAATCTACCTCCTAGGAATTGACAACTCCTAGAGGTACTCTTTCTATCAACAACACTACCTGTATAGTCAGAATCTGTATATCCAATAAGATTAAAACCAGAATCTTTAGGGTACCAGATACCTAGATTAGGTGTACCCTTAAGATATCTCAAGATTCTTTTGACAACAACGAGATGTAAATCTCTAGGGTCCGCTTGGAACCTTGCACACAAGCATGTAGCATACATAATATCTGGTCTACTTGTAGTAAGATAGAGTAAGGAGCCAATCATACCTCTGTAGCTTGTAACATCTACCTTGATAGAGTTATCACAAGCTCCCAGTTTGACTGCTGTTGAAGATGGAGTCCTTGCTGATGCTGAATCCTCCATGTGATACTTCATGAGGAGTTCTTTGAGATACTTGGATTGACAAATAAATATACCATTTGACCTTTGACTTACTTGCTGTAACAGCCCCAAATCCGGGGTCGGGGATTTAGGGTTGTCACGATCCATGTACTCCTTGCCTTACCTGTATCACTCACACCATTCAAATTCACCTGCTCATGACCCCACAATATATGTCTCACACACACACACACACACACAGGTTAGAGTCTCAGAAACGACACAATACAACAACTGCGGAATAAATAATTTTTATTACAATACCCAAATGTCTTTTGAATCTGTTACTGATACAATTTTCTAAGTATTGTTACATTACCAACTTAACCTTCTGATGCTTACAATCCTCTAACACCATTCATGTCTATACATAAGTTGAATGCCTAAAGCCGTAGCCTGATTCGATTGGTTCGTACTACTCTTCGGGATCACTGCTAGAAACTGTTTATGAAGGCGCCTTGCGGGGTATGTGTCGTCCCATTGGCATCCTGCTTCGCTGCTATATAATATATATAAAACAATAGCAAGAGTGAGTGATAGCTCAACAAGGTAATGAAAGTATGGCAAAATTCTGCCTTTAACTCAATCCAGAAATATGAGGGTATAAGACAATAATTTGTCAAAATATCTCGATACTGAAATTATTTCCTTATCGGAATGTAATCCCAAAAACAGTACCATCATTGTACTTCAAATATCATTTTCATAATATTTCTGCAAACTTTTGCTATATTATGAACAAAGTTCTAGTACAAAGGATGAGGTTTCAAAGTAACCCAAATATAATCTTTCCGAAAAATAGCTGCTATATAAGCAGAATATCAACATATAACTTAAAAGATGAAGTTATAAGGTGATTCAGTATAAACAACTCCCTTACCATAACTCATATTATGTAAGGTATCCACAGAGTCAAATGATATAAAAGATGAAGTTACAAGGATTCATTGTAACTTTATTTTAAACACTTTTCGACCCCCTGCCAACATGACCGGTAAACCTGTACCACGGGTGTCATCCTTGGTCCCTTTCAATACATGCTGCAGAATCCCTCTGCCAACATGATCGGTAAACCTGTACCAATGGAGCCATCCGTGGTCCCTTTCAGTACATGTTGCATAATTATCCAAAATGGATGATGAACCAATACTGGAGCCTTCTCCGCGCCCGTCGTACCAACCTTACTATGATCAGTAGCAGGTTGTACAACAAAAATATGTTTTCTACATGTAGATGGAAGTATCACGACAGCCTGACATTGTCTACCGCCTTTCTGGATCTCCCGGCCCATTTGGGGCAATAAGGTGATGGATCAGCGCGACTCGACCTCTTACACATGCTCCTAGTTCAGATGAAATCCATGACTCTGAAACGTAAAGATCGTCTTCCTTTCCCCAAGTGTAATACTTGTTGATACGACTCCACTCAGTAATTATATCTAGGTTGGAAAGGAAGATTCTCCAATATTTCCCAAGCGATGCTTGTTAATGGATATCGACTTGTTCCAGGAATTTACCCCTCGATCGTTGAGTTGGTATCACAATACATGACTGGCAGCAATTAAATTGCTCCGAGAAATATCTGTCCCCTGACAGTTTTTGAGTTGAGAGTTTAAAATGAATAGCAGTTACAAAAATCAGGTTTCCCGTATTTTGGATAGTTGAGCGAGCATTTAAGTCTTCTTAAAAGACAGACTTAAATGGAAAAACATTGTTTTGGGAACCTCTTTTTGATTTACGAATACTTAATAATATTTATTAAATAAGTAAATCTTAAATGAATATTTGAAAATAATATTCCTTAAGTAAGTAATCCTCAAATGAATATTTACAATAATATTCATTAAATAAATAATTAATCTTCAAATGAATATTTAAAAAATAATATTCATTAAATAATCCTCAGACGAATATTCACAATAATATTCTTCGATTAAATAAACCTCATTTGAATATTCGAACATAATATTCATTAATTAATAAATCTCATTTGAATATTCGAAAGTAATATCCATTAAATAAATAGTCCTTAAATTGTTAGATCAGAATTCAATGATCGTCAGAAGCTAGACTCAACTGATCAGGATTGCTGACGTCATCAGTATTGCATGGTCATCAGTATTTGATCAAGCGTCAGTATCTTATTGATCATCAGGATTCCTACTCAGACTATGATCAGGATTGATCATCAGAACTTGAAGCTGATCAGGATTCCTACTTCGAGTTATATTTGGAGTCTAGATAAACATGGAAGTTTATTCTATCTGTTCCTGGTTTGTAGAATGCAGCTATCGATTAAAGATATGTTTCTATCTTTGTTATGATTAGGACTTATCTTGTTATTGATAGAGAAGCTGTGTGCACTATATAAACACAGTTTTGGTTTCGATTTATGTAGATTATTCGGAGGAGAACATAATCGAATAGAAGCTCTTAAGAACAGAATTTCTTGAGAGAGTTTTTGTAAGCTAGCAGCTCTCAAGAACATCAGAATTTCTTGAGAGAGTTTGTAACAGTTTTATATCAGATTTAATAAAGCTGTTATCTTTCTTTCATATTTGTTATATATACATTAAAAAGTCGATTATCTTATACTATTGTATTCAACCCCCCTTCTACAATAGATTATTACTGGGCAACAATTGGTATCAGAGCAAACTGATTTAATTCTGAATCAGATACGATCTAAAGATGTCGACAACCAAGTATGAAAGCATGAAGATTCCCATCTTAAAGATATCAGAATATCCTACATGGAGGGTAAAGATGCTGATGTACCTGGAGGCTATGGATCCCGACTACTTGGACAGGATTCGTGATGGACCATATATACCAACAAAGTTCGTAGAACGAACAGATACTGTACCAGAACATTATGTGGTCAAAGCTAAATCTGAATGGACTCCAGAAGAAAAAGCTCATGTACTCAGAGAACCAAAGATAAAGAATATCTTGCACAATGGTCTTGATGCTGTTATGTCAAACAGAGTGATTGCATGCAAGTCTTCAAAAGAAATCTGGGATACTTTGGAAACTCAGTGCCAGGGATCTGCATCTGTTAAGAAAAACAGAAGGGCTCTATTGATTCAAGAATATGAACAATTCGATGCAAGACCTGAAGAGAGCCTGACTGAGCTATATGATAGATTCCTGACACTATTGAACAGCTTATCCTTAGTTGACAAAGTATATGAAACTGAAGATTCAAACACCAAATTTCTTAGAGCTTTACCTGAAGAATGGGATACTCAGACCTCAATCATTAGACACCAGTATGATCTGAACATTGTGTCTCTTGATGAGATCTATGGGATGCTAAGAACTCATGATCTTGAAGTTCAACAGAGGAAGAACAAGAAAAGAAGCAAGGCAAAGTCAATTGCTTTGAAAGCAGAGGCTAAATCAAAAGGAAAAGCTATGGAGGTCTCTAGAAGTAAATCAAGAGTAGCTGAGTCAGATCCTGACGACTCTTCATCAGCTACTGATGGCAATCCTGATGCCAATACTGGTGATGATACTTCTGACTCAGACATGGAAGAGATGGTTGCTATGATTGTCAGAAACTTCAGAAGGATGAAGTTCAGGAAGAATAGAAGACAAGGCAACTTTCAGAAAAAGACCTTCAAAGCAGACAAAGACAAGTATATCAAAAAGGACAGCAAGGGTAGCAAATTTGACAAGTCAAAGGTTAGATGCTACAAGTGTAATGGTATGGGTCACTTTGCTTCTGAATGCAACAAGACAAAGTCACTCATCACATCAAGCAAGGATTGGATGGACTCTTCCTCAGAATCTGATACTGAGGTAGTCAACTATGCGTTAATGGCCAATGCTGATGTAATTGCTGCTCCTGATGATAAGGTACTAAATACTATCTTTGATTTTGATACTGATAATGCTTCTGAGTTAAGACGTTTTCTAAAGTCATTACATATTAGCTTTAGAAGTCAAACTGCTGAGAATACTAGAATCTTATCTGAAATGTCTGACCTTAGAAAGAGGAATGAGATATTAGAAGCTAAATTTTCTCGTATGCAAGAAGTACAAAAAGAATGTGATAATGCTAAACACATGCACTTAGAGATGACATCTAAATGTACTTCCCTTGAAAAAGAACTTGAATATGCAAATGAGAAAATCAGAACCTGGACAGACTCTGGTAGGAAATTTCATGAGATTAATACCTCTAAGAATTGGAAAGAGTGTCTAGGATATAAGTCAGATGAGGATAAGAAATTGAAAGAGAAAATTGTCATTGATGAGACAGTCAGTCCAAAGACCTATAGACATGTTATAGACTCAACCAAATCTAAGATTACTCCTGTTAATTTTGTTTTTGGTAAGGATTCCAATTCTACTTATGAAAAGGGATCTTCTTCTACTCAAGGAATTAAAATTATAAAGTCTAAACCTGTCTTGAATAAAGTCATTAAGAATGTAGGTCTATTGTCTCAGAAACAGCTTAAGGATAAAATCTGTGAGGTTACAGATAAGAAAAAGGAAGCTACTGTTAAGAGAAACAGGAATGGTAAAATTGGGATCAATAAAGAAAATGGTTATAAGTATATCCCAAATGCACCTAGAAAGAGTTGTTTTAACTGTGGTAACTCTAATCATCTTGCTATTGATTGTAAAAAGAGTAAGAAGAAAATTGCTGAAATTCCTAAGTCTGATGTTAGGAATAGATCAGTATTTTACAAACCACAGAATTCCTGTTTTCATTGTGGTAGTCTATGGCATTCTATTTATACATGTAAAGAGTATCATGATTTGTACTATAACTTTTATGATCCATTGCCTAAGTTTGAAAGTAGTACAAAGTCTGATAGAACTGAAAATGTCATAGTGAAGCATGCTTTTGTTAATACTGATACTGACAAAGCAAATCCTGATGGAGTAAATCCTGTCAGGACTGCTAAAGTCAAAAAGTCTTCTGCTGTTAAATTTAATAAAATGCATGAACAAGGAATCCAACAAGTGTGGGTTCCTAAACATTCTGACTAGTGTTTTACTATTCTGATGCAGGGTAAAAGGAAAAATGTGTTAGTCATGGATAGTGGATGTTCTGTGCACATGACTGGACACAAAGCCCTGTTATCAGAATATGAGGAAAAAGCTGGCCCAACTGTGTCTTATGGAGATGGCAACATTGGACAAACCTTGGGATATGGCAATATAATCATTGGAAATGTCATCATTGAAAAAGTAGCTCTAGTGAAGGGACTAAAACACAACTTGTTGAGTATTAGTCAAATCACTGACAGAGGTTATCATGTCAATTTCTATTCCACACATTGTGAAGTAGTCAGTATAGCAACAGGAAAGATAGCACTAACTGGCTACAGGCATGGTAACATATATGAAGCCAACATTCTCTCAGATACTGATGGCTCCCCTACATGTTTCATCAGTAAAGCTTCAGTAGATGAAAGTTGGAATTGGCACAAGAAGCTTTCTCATCTCAACTTCAGCAACATCAATGAGTTGGTTAAGAAAGAATTAGTAAGAGGATTACCTAATGTCTTGTATACACCTGATGGACTCTGTGATGCATGCCAAAAAGCAAAACAAAGAAGGACATCATTCCAGAGTAAATCAGAATCCTCTATTGAAGAACCATATCACATGCTACATCTTGATCTGTTTGGTCCAGTCAACATCATGTCCATCAGTAAGAAAAGGTACACTCTTGTAATTGTTGATGAATATTCTAGATTCACCTGGGTGTATTTTCTGCACAGAAAAGATGAAACTCCTGAAGTTCTGTTGGATCATGTGAGAATGATTGAGACAACCACAAAGTACAAAGTCAAGATTCTGAGAAGTGATAATGGTACTGAATTTAAGAATTCAAAGATGGAAGAGTTCTGCAAATACAAAGGAATCATTCAACAATTCTCTGCTCCTGGCACACCTCAGCAAAATGGAGTAGTAGAAAGGAAGAATAGAACTCTTATTGAAGCTGGCAGAACTATGTTAGAAGAAGCTAAATTACCTACATATTTCTGGGCAGAAGCAGTCAACACAGCATGCTATACACAAAATCTCACATTGATAAACAGACATGGTGTCACTCCTTTTCAGTCACTGAAAGAGAAGAAACCAAGTCTGAAGCATTTGCATGTGTTTGGCTGTAAATGTTTTGTTCTCAGAACTCATCCTGAACAGCTAGGGAAATTTGAAACAAAGGCTGATGAAGGAATATTCATAGGTTATCCTACATCAAGAGCCTTCAGAGTTTTTAATTTGAGAACAAGAACTGTCATGGAGTCAATACATGTATCTTTTGATGATAAGAAGATAAATGGAATCATTGAAGACTCGCATGATAGATTGTTATTTGAAAATGAAGCTTCCAAGGAACCTGAAGAAAGTGAATCAGATCCTGTCAATTCATCAGATACTGATGGGTCACCAAATCCTGATGACTCACCAGGTACTGATGGTGCTAATTATACTGATGATGCAAACAACAGTAATACAACTAGTAGTGCTAATGTTGAGGGGGAGCAACGGCATTCAACTACAAGTTCACAAGTTCAGAGTCAACTCAATCATCAGGACAGAATTCTTCAGATACTGATTCAAGTGAAGATCCTGATAACACATCAGGAGGGCATAGCAATAATTCAGGGAGAGCTTCAAATCAATCAAATTCTTTCAATCAAGATAACACCAATCCAGGGGGAGCATCTACTTCAAGAAACAATTTGACACCAGCAAGGAAATGGACAAAAGATCATACTCCTGATTTGATAATTGGAGATCCTGATGCAGGTGTTCAAACAAGAAGTGCAACTCAGAATGAATGTCTATACAATAACTTTCTATCAAAGGAGGAGCCTAAGAAAGTTGAAGATGCACTTAAAGATGCTGATTGGGTTACTGCAATGCAAGAAGAACTGAATGAATTTGAAAGGAATGAAGTCTGGAAACTGGTACCAAGACCAAAGAATAGATCAATTGTTGGTACAAAGTGGATTTTCAAGAACAAGACTGATTCTGATGGAGTCATTATCAGAAACAAAGCTAGACTAGTTGCAAAGGGGTATTCCCAACAAGAGGGAATTGACTATGATGAAACTTTTGCTCCTGTTGCAAGACTAGAAGCCATCAGGATATTTCTTGCTTATGCAGCACATAAGAAATTCAAGGTTTTCCAGATGGATGTTAAAAGTGCTTTCTTAAATGGTGAACTGGAGGAAGAAGTTTATGTTGAACAACCTCCTGGTTTCATTGATCCTAAATATCCAGATTATGTCTACAGACTGGATAAGACACTTTATGGACTAAAGCAAGCTCCAAGAGCATGGTATGAAACCTTAGCTCAATTCTTACTGGAAAGTGGATTCAAAAGAGGTGCAATTGATAAAACTCTATTTTATTTGAATCATGGTAAAGAGTTGCTGTTAGTTCAGATTTATGTTGATGATATCATTTTTGGGTCAACAAACAATAAGCTGTGTGAAAAGTTTTCCAAGCTTATGCAGTCAAGATATCAAATGAGCATGATGGGAGAAATGAGTTACTTTCTGGGTCTTCAAGTTAAACAGACTGATGAAGGGATTTTTATTAATCAGTCTAAATACACAAGGAATTTACTGACAAGGTTTAACATGCAAGACAGTACTCCTGCGTCAACTCCCATAGCTACAGCTACCAAACTTGATCCTGATCAAGGTGAAGAGGTAGATGTAACTCACTACAGAGGAATGATTGGCTCTTTATTGTATCTCACTGCCAGTAGACCAGATATCATGTTTGCAACCTGTCTATGTGCAAGATTTCAAGCAAAACCTAGAGAACCACATCTGATTGCAGTCAAAAGAATTTTCAGATATCTCAAAGGCACTCCTTCACTTGGCCTTTGGTATGCAAGGGAATCAGATTTTGGGTTGTGTGGTTATTCAGATGCTGATTTTGCAGGATGCAAAATAGACAGGAAAAGTACTTCAGGAAGTTGTCAGTTTTTGGGTGGAAGACTTGTTTCATGGTTCAGTAAAAAGCAGAAATCTATTTCCACTTCAACTGCAGAAGCTGAGTACATTGCTGCAGGAAGTTGTTGTGCTCAGATAATGTGGATGAGAAATCAGTTGTTAGATTATGGCCTGTCATACTCAAAAATCCCTATTTATTGTGATAACCAAAGTGCTATTGCAATGACAGGAAATCCAGTTCAGCATTCTCTTACTAAACACATCAGTATCAGATATCACTTTATAAGAGAACAGGTTCTGGAAGGAACAATTGAACTTCACTTTGTTCCTCCTGATCAACAACTAGCTGATATATTCACCAAGCCACTGCCTGAAGCGACTTTCAATAAGTTGGTGAATGAACTTGGAATGATGAATTTTGAGAATTTCTGAGGAAAAGCTACAGAGAGGAAATCCTGATAACTGTCAAATCCTGATGGTTATTCCAAAAGTTTTCAAAAGCATTACAATGGCATCTTCATCATTCATGAACAAACAGACAGTGATTAGTGGTGTTACATTTGCCACTAACAATTTTGTGGCTCCATCTCAGCAAGAGCCTCATCCATCTCCTGCCAAATCAAGTCAAGCTCTTCATCAGGTATGTTGTTTTGATTGTTGGCAGCCATTGCAAGAATGAAGAAGGAAAAAGGTTTTTCTATGGAAAAGGGTTTTGTGTTTGTTGGAAAATGATTATTATGTTTAACAGTCTCTATTATATAGAGAATGTGTGTTAAGAATGCAGGTCATTTTACAATCTCGAGGAGACGGTTCAGTTTTCCATAAATATTTTTGCCTCGTTTGCTGGTAAGCGTGTTTTAATTCTATGACTATTAATTTGGTTATTTTTCTTAAACCAAAACACTATTCAGGATTGTTAAAATAAATTTTGTTTTCTTAAATAAAATTTTATTTTAATCTTATTGAATATTTTTTTTCTCAATCCTGATATGGCAAAATATTTTGTGCGGAAATGATTTATTCCTGATGAGGTTAGGTTTTTCTTACATCAGAAAATGCCTACTCATTATGGACTACTTTCTAATGCTATGGGGCAAGGCCCAACCCACCTTGTTCCTGACACAAGCATGCAACCTAAACAGTCTAAACAGTTAACAACCACCTCTACTGTCTCTCAAAAGACTTTAGTTGTAAAATCAAAGAAATCAGCTAGAACTGATGTGTCTGGAAGGCAATCAGGTTCAAAGGATTTTTCCTCTATACCACTCACTAAAAAGAAGATACAAGGGGGTGTACAAGGGGTCCTGGTCAAGAAAGCTGATAAGGTTGTTAAGAATGTTCCTGTGAAAAGGAAGTTAAGGTTGATTGATGAAAGTGATTCAGAGGATGACTTACCTATATCCTCTGTGATGAATGTGAACAAGGAAGTTGCTGATACTGCTACTAAAGCTGTGGTACCTTCATCAAAACCACAAAAGACAAGGAAATTATCAAAGAGCAGGTATCATATTCCTTTGACAGTGCAAATGAAGGATACTGATATTCAGACATCAAATCCTGAAGAGTCATCTACTCCTGATGCTCTAGCAAATCCTGATGTTAGTATTCCTGATGCAACAACAAAAGTTGTCTATATATCAGACTCTCCAGCCTCTCCATCTCAGATTCGAGAACATTCTTGGGAGAAGGTTTCTACAACTGCTTCCTTGGTTGGTCTTACACCTACATCAAAGAAAAAGAGGAATGCAGAAGAGTTAGTCTATCAGAGACAGAAGAAGCTGAAAGGATCAAGCCCACAAGAACCTGAATTTCAGAGTAATTCAGCAGCTACTGTTGATCCTGCCACACAAGAACCACTCAATCAAAGTTTGAGTGAAGGCTTAGCTAGTGGAATGGTCACACAAGAACCATTTTCTCAACGGGAGAATGAAGACATCAACATTCCAGCTACACAAGAACCATCTTCTCAAAGTGAAGATGCAGGCAAAGCTACAGCTTCTGTTGAAAGATTGGTCGAGAACATTGTCTATGAGGGAAGCACACAAGAACCTTTAGCTCAAAGTGTTGAAGCAGCTTCTGAAACTCAAGCTCCAGAAGAACCATTGGTAGCAACTACTGATGCAAGCATATCAAATCCTGACGATGTTCATCCTGACGCTAGTGGTGCTCCTGATACTGAGCCTATTTTGATACAGCCACTTCGTTCAAGACCAATGGATCATCCTATCTCAGAATTACAGGATAAACTGAAAGGTATTGCAATTCCTGATCCTGACATATCTCATGGTTCTGATGATGATAATTCTGATGATGATAGTGATGATGATCGAAAAGAGAAGGAACAGCTTGCTACATCACTCAAAATTAGTCTTGGAACTAATTTTGGTTCATCAAGTACATATATGGCTAGCAATGCTTATACTGGGAAAGATCAGAGACAAGATTTTTCTATTCCTTCCTTTGATCCTGCAGAGGCATTTAGACAGAATGAATGGAACAATTCATGGCACAATTCTGATGAATCTATCAGTTTTTCTTCTGCTATTGCACATGCCTATAATGTAGTGAAATCTATAGAGAATCAAGACTTGAAGAATCATCTGAAGGTTACTACTCTGTTATCCAAAAGCCTGAAAAGTGAGATTGATTCTATCAAGGGTTCAACTGAAAAAGTGAGGACTGATATCTTTAATAATTTTACAAAGGTGCCTACTACTTTACAACTGAGGGTAGTGGAATCCCAAGTGAAATCTGTTGTTTCAGAACAAACCTCCATCAAACAAAGAATTGATTCTCTGGATTCTAAGGTAACTGAAATTCAAGCCTCTCTTTCCTTAATTTTGCAATTATTGTCCAATCCTGATGTCAAAAAGGGGGAGAAGGTTATTCAGACAAAATGTACACCTGATCTAGTATTAAGAAATAACAATGATGATACTGGAGATGATGGTAGTGACAAAGTGATACAAGGAGAAACCTCTAATGCTGTTGTTATGAAGACAATCCAAACTTCTCAAAGTCAAACAACGCAGTCAACTCATGTTTCTGATTCTGGAGTGAAGACAGTAAGAACATTGGTGCAATCTCAGATCCTGACGGAAGATCAAATCCTGACACCTGGTCATGGACATATTCTTGCTACAATTCCTGAAGGTGATGAAGATGTTGTTAGGAATATGTTGTTCTTGATGATAAGCATAAAACACTTAGTAGAATTTGTGTAAAGTCAATTTTGTAGCTGTCAACGAAATAGCATGCTTAGCAGTGTTTCGTTGACAGGAAGCTCATCAACGAAATGAGTGTTGTAGCAATTGCATTGTACAATACTTCACAGTATGATAGGCATTCTATTATATGTTTTAGATAGGTTTTCTAAGTCATGTTGACTATGTACTAGATAGGCAAAATAGGTTGGTTAATTGTAAATATGTTATGCCTTGTAATTCTGCCTAAGTGAAGACATGTCAACGGTATGAAGATTACTCTGTCAACGGTATGGAGTTTACCCATCAACGAAACGAGGGAAACACCATCAACGGAATGAAGAATGAAGCTATCAACGAAACACATCTCCTTGCTATCAACGAATCAATGTTGCTTTTTGAACAGTTGACAAAGTGATAGTGACAGTTTACTGAACAGATCTAAAAGGAGATATGGAAGTGTACTTTGCATTGGAAACCATCAAAGTGGTTACTGGAAATAAGGAAACATTCCAATTTCCAATAAGGCTCTTGGGAATGATTATAATGAGCATGAAGACAAAAGCAAAGATCTCCAAGGACCATTGGACAAAAGGAATGAAAAGCAAGCTACTGATGGTTACTTCTATTATTCTTTAGTTTAACCAAATGTAGAATTGTAAACTTGGGATTTATAACCAAGTGTAGCAGTCACTTTAAAAAGAGAGAAGAAAAACAAATAGATTGTATTAGCTATTTTTGAGAGCATTCTTCTCTACAACATTGTAACTGAGCAGCTGTGAACATTTGTATCACAGATTATTTCCGCAATAAAAACACTTCAGTTGGATCATCAAACAATCCAACTGAATTATTTATATCTTGTGTTTTTATTTATTCAGTTCAGTTTAATTTCATAAAGTGTTTAGTTTCAAGAAAATATCAAGAATTGTATTCAACCCCCCCCTTCTACAATTCTGTTAGGTCATTTGGGAATAACAATTGGTATCAGAGCAAGCTTCTAACATACAAGAAGTTTAAAGATCAAGACCAAAAACAGAAACCATGGTGAAGAAGGATGCAGGTGTGAAGATACCAGTTCTTGATAAAGACAATTACTTTCACTGGAAAGTAAAGATGCATTTACATCTCATGTCTATGGATGAGAGGTATGTAGACTGCATTGAGAAAGGTCCACACGTTCCCATGAAGCTTGACTCTAGAGTTGGACTGCCAGATGATGCACCTGATGTAGAGATTCCAAAAACTGTCTCAGAATGGACTGTTGAAGATATTGCAGAAGTTCATAAAGATAAAAGGACCATGAACATTCTGTTTAATGGTTTGGAGCAAGAGATGTTTGACAATGTTATCAACTGTAAAACCTCTAAGGAAGTATGGGATACTGTTAGAACACTCTGTGAAGGAACTGAGCAAGTCAGGGAAAATAAAATGCAACTCCTTATACAACAATATGAGCATTTTCATTTTAAAGCTGGTGAAACCCTAAATGACACGTTCAGTAGGTTTCAAAAGCTTTTGAATGGATTAAAGTTGTATGGGAGGATCTATCAAACCAAGGATTCAAACCTTAAATTTCTTAGAGCTCTTCCAAAAGAATGGAAGCCTATGACTGTTTCTCTCAGAAACACTCAAGAATATAAAGACTACACTCTTGAAAGGCTGTATGGAACCTTGAAGACTTATGAGCTGGAAATGGAGCAAGATGAAGAAATTGAAAAGGTACAGAAGAAGGGTGGATCTATTGCATTGATTGCATCAGTGAACCAACTTGAAGATGACAATAAAGAAGCTGCAAAGGCCACAACTAGTCGATCTAGTTGTAGGAGTGATGTTAGCAAGGGTAAAGACAAGATGACAGAAGAAGAAGAATCAGAACCAGCCAACTTGGAGGACTTAGATGAGATTGATGAACACATTGCTTTTCTGTCTAGAAAATTCTCTAAGTTCAAGTTCAAAAGAAACTCAGAAGCAAGGCCACCAAGAAGAGACTTTCAACCTAGCAAAACAAACTGGATTGAAAAGTCTAAGTCAAAATGTTTCAATTGTGGAATGCTTGGTCACTTTGCTGGAGACTGCAGAAAGCCCAAGGTTGAGAAGGGCAACAGGAAATTTGAGCCTGTTGATTATAAAAAGAAATACTTTGAACTTCTCAAACAAAAAGAAAAGGCTTTCATGTCTCAGGAGTATGATTGGGCTGGTAATGGTGAAGATTCTGATGATGATGTTGAGTATGTCAACTTGGCTCTTATGGCTGACAATCATGAGCAGGAAGCAAGTTCCTCAAGCAACCAGGTAACAATTACTAATCTTTCTGAGCTTTCTAAAGAGGAATGCGACAATGCAGTAAATGAAATGTCTACTGTATTATATAATTTGCGTGTTACTCTTAAATCACTTACTAAAGAGAATTCAAGAATAAAAGAGACCAATCTGCTCTTAAGTGATAGGAATGCAATGTTAGAAGCACAGCTCATTGAATTTGAGAAAATGAGATGTGTTAGTAGGGATGCTAAGAAGGAACTTGAGAACGTGTTACAAAGGGAAGAAATTCTTAGAACACAACTTGAGATAGAACAAAGTGTGATTGCAAAATGGAAGGATGCCAGGAATGTTGCTACCAACATAATTAATGTTCAAGGCGTGGAATCCTTCTGTGAGCAATCATGGGAAAGGAACAAAGAGAAGCTAGGGTATGTTGGTGAAACCTTAGAATCAGGAACAGAGTCAACAAACAACAATGATCATTTGTTGAAGGTTGATATGTCAACGGAATGCAATGTTTCGTTGACACATGAACCATCAACCGATCAGGCTGTTTCGTTGACAGACAAAAGAAAAGATGAGGTTGCATTGGTGGATGGTCTTAAGCACAACTTGCTTAGTATCAGCCAACTTTGTGACAAAGGATTTTTAGTTACTTTTTCTAGAGAAGCCTGTGTCGTTTCTAAAGGAGGAAACAACAATGTGGTAATGACTGGATTCAGAAGGGGGAATGTGTACATTGCTGACTTTAGTAGCACAAGTTCAGACACCATCACTTGTCTTTTCATCAAGGCAAGCAAGGATGAAAGTTGGTTATGGCACAAGAAGTTATCCCATCTGAATTTCAAAGTTATGAATGATTTGGTGAGGAAAGATCTTGCTAGAGGAATTCCACAGGTGGAGTTCTCCAAGGATGGTTTGTGTGATGCCTGTCAAAAGGGAAAACAGAAGAAGGCATCATTCAAAAGCAAGACAGAGTCATCAATTGTCCAGCAGCTTGAATTGCTTCATATGGACCTATTTGGCCCTGTAAATGTTATGTCCATCTCAAAGAAGAAATACTGTCTTGTGATTGTTGATGATTTTTCTAGATTTACATGGACTTTCTTTTTGCACTCTAAAGATGAGGCAAGTGAAATCATTATCAATCACATCAAGATGGTAAGCAATCATCCTGATTTCAAAGTAAGAAGGATTAGGAGTGACAATGGGACAGAATTCAAGAATTCAAGCATGAAGGTGTTCTGTGAAGAAAATGGTATTTTGCATGAGTTTTCAGCAGCAAGAACACCACAGCAAAATGGTGTAGTTGAAAGGAAAAACAGAACACTTATTGAAGCTGCAAGGACAATGCTAGATGAATCAAAGTTACCTACATATTTTTGGGCTGAGGCAGTTAACACAGCTTGCTTTACTCAAAATATTTCTTTGATTAATCAGGCCAAAGGAATGACCCCTTATCAGTTACTCAAAAGAAAGAAGCCACTATTGGATTTTCTTCATGTCTTTGGATGCAAGTGCTTTGTTCTGAGAAATCAAGCTGAGCATTTGGGGAAATTTGAAGCAAAGGCAGATGAAGCAATATTTGTGGGATATGCAGCAGGGAAAGCTTACAGGGTCTATAATCTCAGAATCAACATTGTTATGGAATCTGTACATGTTGTTTTTGATGATCTCAAAATCCAAGGTCTCTGTGATGAAGGTTTCCATGAAAGTCTTTCTTTTGAAAATAAGGAAGGAGATCAAGTGAATCATGATAAGGCTACTGAGAAACAGCCTAAAGTTGTTGTATCTAGCACAGATGAAAGCAGCAGTGAAGATGAAATTGCTGCATTAAGGTTAAAAAGGATAGCAGCTAGCAGACCAAATGGTCATTTCGTTGACAGTCATGATGGTGGATTCGTTGACAGTCAGAATGAGCGTTTCGTTGACAGCCAAAACGGTCATACCGTTGATAGTCATAGGAATACTTCTAGAAGTGATCACTTAGGGACAACAAACTCAGGGGGAGTTTCTCAAGGACAAATATCCAATCAAGGCAATCATGATCATGAAGCTACGTCTTCAAGAGCAAATCTACCTCCCTCAAGGAAATGGACTAAAGATCATCCCTTTGAACTTATTATAGGTGATGTCTCTTCAAAAGTCCAAACTAGAAGAGCAACTCAAGAAGAATGTCTATATAGTAGCTTTCTGTCTCAAGATGAGCCAAAGAAAGTTGAGGATGCACTTCTAGATCCAGATTGGGTTTTAGCCATGCAAGAAGAGCTAAACCAATTTGAGAGAAACAATGTTTGGAAGCTGGTGCCCAGGCCTAATGACAGGAGTGTTATAGGCACAAAGTGGGTGTTCAGAAACAAGATGGATGAAAATGGCATAGTCACAAGGAACAAAGCTAGATTGGTTGCAAAAGGCTATTCACAGGAAGAAGGAATTGATTTTGATGAAACCTTTGCTCCTGTTGCAAGACTAGAAGCAATAAGGATTTTCCTAGCCTATGCAGCCCATGCCAATTTCAAGGTCTATCAAATGGATGTGAAGAGTGCTTTTCTGAATGGGGAATTGGAAGAGGAGGTGTATGTAAGTCAACCTCCTAGTTTTGAAGATGATGATTTTCCAGACTATGTGTACTTCCTTCTCAAAGCACTCTATGGTTTGAAACAAGCACCTAGAGCCTGGTATGACACTCTCTCACAGTTCCTCCTTGAGAATCATTTCACTAGAGGTACTGTAGATAAAACTCTTTTTCACAGGGTTGTAAATGGCTCTACTTTACTTGTTCAAATTTATGTAGATGATATAATCTTTGGGTCTACAGATGTGAAACTTTGTCAAAAGTTTGCCAAGCTTATGCAAAGTAAGTATGAAATGAGCATGATGGGAGAATTAACTTACTTTCTTGGTCTTCAAGTAAAGCAAGTTAATGAAGGCATTTTCATTAGTCAAACAAAATACATTCATGATTTATTAAAGAAGTTTAACCTAATGGAATGCTCTCCTGCCAAAACTCCCATGCCTACTGCCACCAAACTTGAATTGAATACTAAGGAAAAATCTGTGGACATTTCAAGTTACAGAGGCATGGTAGGCTCACTTTTATATTTAACAGCTAGTAGACCTGATATTATGTTTGCTACATGTCTATGTGCTAGATTTCAGGCTGATCCTAGAGAATCCCATTTAGTTGCTATTAAAAGAATTTTCAGATATCTCAAAGGAACACCAAACCTTGGCATTTGGTATCCTAGAGAATCTGGTTTTGAACTAATTGGTTATTCAGATGCAGATTTTGCAGGATGTAAAATTGACAGGAAAAGTACAACTGGAACCTGTCAATTCCTAGGAAACAAGCTTGTGTCATGGTTCAGCAAGAAACAAAACTCAGTTTCTACCTCCACAGCTGAGGCTGAGTATATTGCAGCTGGAAGTTGTTGTGCACAGATTTTATGGATGAAAAACCAACTACTTGATTATGGATTAAGAGTTGAGAAAATTCCTATTTTCTGTGACAACACTAGTGCCATTGCCATTACTGAGAATCCAGTGCAGCATTCAAGGACCAAGCACATTGACATCAAGTACCATTTCATTAGAGAACATGTTATGAATGGTACTGTGGAGTTACATTTTGTTCCAAGTGAACAACAACTTGCAGACATCTTTACCAAGCCACTTGATGAATCAACATTCTCAAGATTAGTAAGTGAGCTAGGTATGCTAAATTTCTCTTAATTATTTTTGAGATATTTGCAAGTTAAAATGCAGCCAGAAATTTGCTATGTTTTTCTGTGAATGAATTTTCTCAGGAAAAGGTAAAATTTTGTCTAAGTCAAAATTACTATGCCAACGGAATGCACCATTTCGTTGACAGTCTTAGTACTTTTTCTGGGTGTTTCGTTGATAGTTCTTTTGTATCAACGAAACGCAGTTTTATCAACGAAATAGACAGGACCTTAAACGCCCAATTCTGATTCGTTGATATAAAGCGCTTTTAATCTGAACCGTTAAAAAATTGACACGTCTTTTACCACGATCTATGCATACACCCCTGTAAGTATAAATCATGGTAATACTTTAAGAGTAACGGTTATATTTTTAAGCCAATCCAGTAATTTACATTTATTATTGGATTCATTTTCTGAGAATTTTTGGGGGAGTATTTAAGAAATTTTATTTTCATTATTTCTTTTTACCTGTTCTCAAAAATTCCAAAGGCCTTTTCTCTCTTCTTCTCTCTAACAAGCAATTCAGTTCGAAGCTTTCCTTTAATCAACAATGGCACCTATAGTCAAGCTTATGTCTGCTGGAGGGTTCATCTATGAGAAGAACAACTCCATCCCTTTTGTTGTCAAGGAAAACCCGAACAGACTGTTCTTCAAAATGATGGATTTCATGAAGAATTGCAAGTTGAGCTATGCAATGTTTCACTCTACACCACTCTACAATGAGATAATCGAGGAAATTTGGACCTCATGTGAGTATAGTGGAACACACTGCACACTAAAATTCACTCTTCAAGGTAATGAGTACATAGTTAATTCTGATGTTTTGCAAGCGTGTTTACATATTCCTGATAGTAACTGTGATGCTTTGCCTACTAACACTGAAATAACTACCATGTTAAATTCTATAAACTACTCTTTGCCTACTGATAATCTGGGTAGAATAATTAGGAGAGGTTTGGTTAGGGAATACAGTTATTTAGCTGATGCATTCATTAAGGTCTTTTCTGGAAAGATTAGTAATTTTGATGCATTAACTAACTCTATGTTAATTCTCCTAACCATGCTTCTAAATGATAGATATCACAACTTTAGCACCCAACTTATGTATGAAATTGGTGCTAAGTTGGGTGACAAAGCAAATAGGAAGAAAAATATCTATTATGCTAGGTTTCTGATGATGTTGGCTAACCATGTTAGTCCAGCACCATTAGTTATCTCTAACCCTAATGCCAGGTTCGAGTGCTTTGTGCAAGAAAATAGAGTATTGACAGACATACTGAGGCTGAACCACAATGGTGATGTTCCAGTGGTGTATCTGCCAATCATTGAGGTAACTACTACTATCCCTGTTAGTGTAGCTAACACCTCTACTGTTTTACCTTCCAATGTTGCTATGGAGTCTGTAGCTGTGACCCAACAGGCTCCTACCCTAGCAACAAAACCAAAAACAAAGAAATCCTCCAAGCCAACCTCAGGTGCTTCTCAAAAGGCACCTGTTGTAAAAACTACCACACAACCTAAGGGGAGTGAGTCTGGAGTTGTGAGAGGTGAGGGAAGGGGTGAACATCAAAGAAACCCCAAGGATAAGGAAGGACAGGTTAGTGTGTACCAGCCAAGCCCCATTGTGTCTTCCCAATAAGGCACAATGAGTAACATGGATTTAAACACAAGTCTAATTGCATCCTCCCAAAAGGATGTGATTATTGAAACAAGCTCTCCTCCTAGAGTACAGTCCAAAAGGGTAAGGGACACTTCAAGCCCAAAGTCTACATTTTCCCAATACCAAAGGAGAGTGAAGCAAAAGTCCAAGGGTACACAGGGTGCACACACACTGGAAGCAACACTTCCAGTTTCTCAAATTCAGTTTGATGTAACCCCTATCATTTCTCTGGGGTTACAGTCCTCTTCTCTAAACATCAATCTTGAATTATCTCCATCAAATTCACCAACTCAATCTTTGGATGTGGACATGATCCATACATCTATTCCTGATTCTCCAACTCTAATCTTGGAGAAGCCCCACTCTGAAGCTGGTGGCCATCACTTGCTAAGTGATTTGTTGGGCCATCAACCAATTTTTCCTGAAATTGCAAGGGGATCTGTGGACCAATCTCTAAAATCAATCACCACAGACTCTACTGTAATTTCTCATTCTCAAAGTGCTTTCTTGACTTCATCAACGAAACAGTCTATTTCGTTGACAAGTGTTTCTCCATCAACGGTATCCATACCGTTGACAGTTCAAACTACCATTCCGTTGATAGTTCACTCTGCACCTTTAATTGAAAATCAAGTTGTTCCCACAACTAGTGCAGATGATCTAGTGGTAGTTGAGACACTTCTAGGACTGAGAGGGAGTGAAACTGAGAGGCTGGCTTGCAGCCAGGCAAAAGGAGAGAATGTGAGTGAGAGGCTGGCTATTTCTTCCAGCCAGGCAAAAGGAGAGATTGAGAGTTCCACCTTAGAAGGTGAAGGTGAGGGTGTGAGAGGTGTGAGCCATGGGGAGCCCATGATGCAAGAACAGAGTGGAGAGAGAGAAGGGACTACAGGAGAAATAAGGATGGAAGCAGCCATTGCTAATGAGTTAATGGAGGTCAGTGAGGGAGAAAGGGAACTTACTTTCCAAGAGGTTTATCAGCAAACTCTGGATAGTATTTCCCTGGATCCTGAGACTTTTACTCATCCTGTGTCAGCCTATCAAATTTTGGCTCAACAGGGCAATGTGGAGGCAGAGAGGTCACTACAACTAATTCACACAACTGCATCAATGCAAAGAGCAAAGGATGCCTTGACCAATCTACCTCCAGGAGCTGAAGCAAGTGGAGACTTTGATTTTTCTGATAATGAGGATAGCTTTGGTGACACTCTACAGGTGGCCACTACTGCACAGACTGGGACTTCTGTGGTGCCTCCTACACCAAACTGGCTTTCTCAAGATATGCATGGTAGAAGCAATTTGGATGCTGCTATCACAAGGCAGTACAAAGAAGCATATCTAGCTCATGAGTCTGCAGGAGCAAGGGACAAGAAATTCTACAAAGCCATAATGGATTCTCTGGAAATTCAAAGGCTACAAATGTTGCAGACAAGGATTGAGGCTACAGAGATCAAGGATTCAATCAGCAACCTTAGGGCTGCTAATGATAGGAGGCTAGATGAAAAGCTTCCTCTTCTCACTGTGTCCAGGATGAACAGGTTTTTCTCTAAAGAACCTGAAGTGGATTCCTCCTTGAAGACTCTCTCTTCTAGAGTGGACAAGGTGGAAGCCACTCTATCACAGATGCAAAAGGAACAGGAGAAACAAACTCAACTATTGGCCCAGCTAGTGGCAGCTCAAGGACTCCCAGCCATCTCTTTTGATGATAACAAAAAGGGGGAGAAATCTAAGGAGCTAGACATTCAGATTACCAAGGTTATGGTCCCAGCCATTTCCCTACCAAAGGAGCCATTAGCAATGGGGGAGCTTGGCAAGCAGCAAAAGGATGGTATTGACCTTATACAAGAAGCTTCTATGAGGATGAGACTTGCAGAACAAATCAAAGAACATTGGTCCAACATAGAAGCAAAGTTCAAGAAGATTACTGAAGATAAGGACTCAAATCCATCAACGGAACAGCCATCAACGAATGCCATGGCACTAGCATCAACGGAATGGGAGCCACAGACAAATTCTTTCTATCACCAAGAGCCCCTTCTACATGGAGTCACTCAAGGACCAAGGAAGGAAAAAGGACAAACATCATGCATTAGGGATGTGGAACAAGCTACAATTCAAAGAAGCCTATCTCCCAAGTCCCCTGCTAAACCAAAGGGCAAAAACATAGCAAGGACTTTCTATCCTGCACCTTATCCAGATGAGCACAAGCTTCTTGGTCTACTCATCACAAAAAGCAAGGAAAGTAATAATTATGAGATAAGGAAGCAAAGGGCAATTGTCTACAGGAATGGACAACAAATCTGTGTTTGGGCTGGTCATCCAAACTTTGCTGAAGCCAAGGCTGAGGAATCAGAAAGAGCAGCTATGCAAGCTCTTGCAGTAGCTCAAGCTCTAGATGAAGAAGAAAGGAAGCAAGAGGAAAGCACTAGAGAGGAAAGGAGTTCAAAGAAGAGCACAAGGCAACCCAAAGAGAGAGCTAGGAGAAACATAGACTTTGAGAGTGCTGATTCTCAGAGTACTGCATCAGACTCTTCTATACCTATTGCACCTCCAACAATTGCTAATCCAGTTTTTGAGGGAAAGTTGGCCTGTGATCCTGCACATCCTGTCAATTTTCATGATCAACCAATCATGCCAAAAGAGGAACCAATTGATTTTGATGAGGCATACTTTCCAAAGTTCCTGTTAGAAAAGGACCAACCAATGAAGACAAAGAAGAGGCCTGTCAAAGCAAAGCCTGTTTTTGTGAGAAAGCCACAATCTCAAAAACCCCCTTCAAACCCAGAGGACTGCATGTACATTGCTGACATCAGGGAAGAATCCAGTCTACATCTTGACTTAGACAACCTGGTGGAAGTAAGGGGAATTGCAGCTTCTCAAAAGTTGCCTGAAAGACTAGTGTTCACATTCAAGGGTGGTAGAGAACAAGTGTGGCCTCTCTACAGAATTTTAGGAGAAGACTATCAAACACTACTCTCAGTGTTTAGATGCTTGAAAAAGGACTTCGGTTTCACCAAAACAGCCAAGTCTGAGGTGGTCTCCAAAATCTGTCAGTTAAAGGCTAGCTGGAACAAGCCTGAGGCTCTTCCAAGGATACTTAGAGTTCCCTCAACAGGAAAGAAAATCCATCTTCAACCTTATTGGATGATGGAGTTTAAGGACAAGGACAATTGCAGAAGATTCTTCAGAATGGAAGACCAGCTGGAGAAGGCATCTAATCAAACTCTAAAGCTGATGCAATCCAAGCTTGGTGATCAAGATGAAGAGGAGAAAATCTTCTACAGAAGACTACATGTCCAGATTGAGGAAAACAACTCCAAGAGAGGGAAGAAGACTATGCCACAAAGAAGTCACAGATGAAACATTTGCTCAGACTAGAGGAGCACTTGTGGGCATTAGTCTTGTAAGTCTTATATTTTGTCTATAAAGTTTTGAAGCTTAATACATTTTCTACTTTTGTAATTTATGATGTATCTGAGTGTTTTTGTTATCATCAAGTCTCTTGATTTATGGTTGTTATTCTATCAGTCATAAATTGGGGGAGATTGTTAGGAATATGTTGTTCTTGATGATAAGCATAAAACACTTAGTAGAATTTGTGTAAAGTCAATTTTGTAGCTGTCAACGAAATAGCATGCTTAGCAGTGTTTCGTTGACAGGAAGCTCATCAACGAAATGAGTGTTGTAGCAATTGCATTGTACAATACTTCACAGTATGATAGGCATTCTATTATATGTTTTAGATAGGTTTTCTAAGTCATGTTGACTATGTACTAGATAGGCAAAATAGGTTGGTTAATTGTAAATATGTTATGCCTTGTAATTCTGCCTAAGTGAAGACATGTCAACGGTATGAAGATTACTCTGTCAACGGTATGGAGTTTACCCATCAACGAAACGAGGGAAACACCATCAACGGAATGAAGAATGAAGCTATCAACGAAACACATCTCCTTGCTATCAACGAATCAATGTTGCTTTTTGAACAGTTGACAAAGTGATAGTGACAGTTTACTGAACAGATCTAAAAGGAGATATGGAAGTGTACTTTGCATTGGAAACCATCAAAGTGGTTACTGGAAATAAGGAAACATTCCAATTTCCAATAAGGCTCTTGGGAATGATTATAATGAGCATGAAGACAAAAGCAAAGATCTCCAAGGACCATTGGACAAAAGGAATGAAAAGCAAGCTACTGATGGTTACTTCTATTATTCTTTAGTTTAACCAAATGTAGAATTGTAAACTTGGGATTTATAACCAAGTGTAGCAGTCACTTTAAAAAGAGAGAAGAAAAACAAATAGATTGTATTAGCTATTTTTGAGAGCATTCTTCTCTACAACATTGTAACTGAGCAGCTGTGAACATTTGTATCACAGATTATTTCCGCAATAAAAACACTTCAGTTGGATCATCAAACAATCCAACTGAATTATTTATATCTTGTGTTTTTATTTATTCAGTTCAGTTTAATTTCATAAAGTGTTTAGTTTCAAGAAAATATCAAGAATTGTATTCAACCCCCCCTTCTACAATTCTGTTAGGTCATTTGGGAATAACAGATGTAATTATTGATAATCCTGAAGATGCATCAAATTTATTCCAGAAGTTTTCTACAAAAGACGGTAGAATTGTTACTCTTTATCACACTGATAAAAGAGTTCAACAATTATTTGCCAGAAAAGCACTCTCTACAGCAAGTGAAGAATATCCAGATCTCTCACATGAAGATTTCTTGAGACTACAAAGAGAGACAATGGAAAGCTATACTGCTCCTGCTAGAGGTAGAGGAAGCAGAGGTAGGAGAGGTGCTAGAAGAAGTAAAAGAGGTTCTTCAACTCAAATAGTACCTAGACAGACAAGGTCTAGAGGGTTAAGAATTGAAGAAATTCCTGAAGCTTCACAAAATCTAACAGATCCTGTTATCAAGGATATCATGAAGAAAGAAGACAAGGAATTTGTTGAAGAAGAACCTGAATTGAGAAGAAAATCAAGTAAATCAACTCTCAGCAATACAAATCAAATTGAAGATTCTAATCCTGACAATATTCAAGATCCTGACGAATCTGAAATTCTGCAAGAGGTTGATTTGATAATATTATCTACTGTTGTTGATTGTCACAACAAAGAAGTAGATGAAGAAGAAGAAGCCAGAAGAAGAGATATTACAAAAAGAACATATGAAGATTTCAATCTCTATCTACAAAGGCTTAAAGTTTCAAATGAAAGACAATGGAGAAATACAAGCAGACAAGAATCTTTACTTGAAAGAAGCTACGCTCATGAAAAGGAGAAATACAAGAAGTGGAAACATATAAGTACACTAAGGTGTGATAAACTTATCAATTTTCAGTCTGGTGGAATTATAACAAGTGCTTCAAGTGTTGTTGATTTGTCTGATATGGCTAGATCAAAAACACTCTGGTTAAAGATGTTTTCGAATCTGAAGCAAATGTCAAGTTACACAAGAGGAGGTATTGGACACAGGGATGCTGAATTTCTAAACATGACTTATGCTGATCCTTACTCCTTAACTGAAATTGGAGGTACTTTAACTTCTGAAAACTTGAACAATTTATTAGCTGTTGATATAGTTATAGATTGTCATGATGGTTTTGAAAAGAAAGAAAAGCTTCTGTACTTCATGAAAGATGGTAGTGTGAAGATTCTATCTATTCAAGATCTGCTGATGAAAACTACACAGGAACTAAAATATGTTCACTATCTGTTAAGATGGAAGAACCAAGTGTACAAAGAATGGAGTGACATGATTTTGTCAACTATAAGAAGAAGACTGGATGGAAACAGTAATTTCGATGGTAATTATACTCCCATGTACTTAAATCAAAGAGGTCAGGATATGGAAATGCAAAGGGGTACTGCTGTTAAAGAAGTAACTTTTGGTATGACCCAACTTACTCTCAATCCTGATGGGAAGGAAATTGCTTATCTTTTGCTTGAAGAGCACAGTCTACAGAAAAGCTCCATACAGAATCTCAGAGCAGCTATCTACCAGATTAATGAGGAAGATGAAGAACTCAGAAATCTTAAGGAAAGACTGATTCAAATTCTTGAAGAAAAAGAAGAAAGTTTATTATCCAATTTCTTGAAGATGAATCTGTTCTATCAAAAAGCTTAAACAGATAAGTTGTTTCTGAAGATACTTGTACATTTTGATACATGTTTTGACATCATTGAATATTTGGAATCTATACTTTATTTCGCAAAGTATGAGATTGGGGGAGATTGTTAGATCAGAATTCAATGATCGTCAGAAGCTAGACTCAACTGATCAGGATTGCTGACGTCATCAGTATTGCATGGTCATCAGTATTTGATCAAGCGTCAGTATCTTATTGATCATCAGGATTCCTACTCAGACTATGATCAGGATTGATCATCAGAACTTGAAGCTGATCAGGATTCCTACTTCGAGTTATATTTGGAGTCTAGATAAACATGGAAGTTTATTCTATCTGTTCCTGGTTTGTAGAATGCAGCTATCGATTAAAGATATGTTTCTATCTTTGTTATGATTAGGACTTATCTTGTTATTGATAGAGAAGCTGTGTGCACTATATAAACACAGTTTTGGTTTCGATTTATGTAGATTATTCGGAGGAGAACATAATCGAATAGAAGCTCTTAAGAACAGAATTTCTTGAGAGAGTTTTTGTAAGCTAGCAGCTCTCAAGAACATCAGAATTTCTTGAGAGAGTTTGTAACAGTTTTATATCAGATTTAATAAAGCTGTTATCTTTCTTTCATATTTGTTATATATACATTAAAAAGTCGATTATCTTATACTATTGTATTCAACCCCCCTTCTAAAATAGATTATTACTGGGCAACATAAATGAATATTCACAAATAATATTCATTAAATAAATACTTAATCCTCGAATGAATATTCAAAAGTAATGTTCATTAAATAATAAAATAATCTTCAAATGAATATTCAAAATAATATTCTTAAAGTCAATAATCCTCAAATGAATATTCGAAAGTAATATTCATTAAATAAATAATTAATCCTCAAATGAATATTCGAAAGTAATATTCATTAAATAAATAATTAATCCTCGAATGAATATTCAAAAGTAATATTCATTAAATAAATAATTAATCCTCGAATAATTAAATGAATTCTTATCGTTTAAAAGTTTTTCAGACCACCCTATATGCGGGACGATATAATAAACTTTCAAAGTCGCATTAGTGATCTACGATGGAAATAAAAGAATGCAGAAGCTGTCAGAATCGGAAAAATAGCATTTTTCGTTTTCTCCGAAATTTCACCAAAAACGGACTAAATAATTATTATTTGAGGATATTTAAGGATTTAAATTATTAATTCTATGGATATGGATTTGATAAATGAATTAGAAGTATCGAGAACGATTTCGGTAAAATACCTCGATAGAACCCTCGAGAAACCTTGCGAGCGTTCTACGAAATTAAACGAACCAGAAAAGCTACTTTATTCCAAGCCAATGCATGCTTGCCAAGTGTCAAGACAAGAAGAGACCAAGGGTGATGACTCACCACATTGGATAAATATCAAGTAATTAAACAAGATAAGAAGAAAAAGAAAAAGGAAGAGAAATTTCGGGAGAGAAGAAGAAAGAAAAATGGGAGAGAAAGAAATGATCATAACTTGAGATTCCGTGGTCCGTTTTTGGCGTTCCACCACTCAAATCGAAGCTCTCGAGAAGCTCTACGCAACCATGGTAAGCGCTCGCCTCACATCTGTGATTTACCCTTCGATTTCAGTGAGTAACAGTTGGAGAAGATGATGAATAGTAACTTGTATTTTGCTTTGTTGCTTTTGATATTGAGTTTGTGGCTTCCAAAGGTTGTATCAAGAAAGGATCTAAGGTTACATAAGGAATATAGCAGCAAGCAAGCTTGGAGGAAGGTATAAACCTCTGCCCCTTTGAGTTTTATATGAGTTTTAAAGTGGTTTTGATGTTCATGTAAAGTTAATATCATGATTAAGTGATTTAGTGATTATTTGGATTTGTTTGAATGTGTAAAATGATGGGTGTTGGATTTGAGCCTCCCCACTGATCTTGGAGGTGTATGATGGTTGTTTGTTGAGGTTGTAGATGTATGGTATGCCCGGTGTGGCTTGGTTATGTTGTGACAAAATAGGATTATTCGATTTTAAGCCGTCGTAATGCCCGATTTTCGGTAACTCTATAAACTGCCTAGAATCAGAAAACCTAACTGCCTCTTTTGGTTCAGTTATGAACATGAGTGCGTAGAGCTTTGTTTCTAGTTTATGTGAGCGCAAGAATCATGTCATTACGATTTACGGTTTATGAGATATGACCATTGTAGTGAAAGTGGTTCAAGGAATGAGATTGCAGAAATGTACCAACTTTGTGGCTATGTTTGAGACCCTTAAGAGTTGTTTTAAAATATGAAATTTTGTATTGAAGTGTCAAGGGCAGTTATGAAGGTTTGTACGAAGGTTTCGAGTCCAAAAGATTATTTTCCGATTTTTTAAAAATGTGTTAGCCGAGGTTGCGCAAGTGAAAACCTTTAAGAGCATGACTTAGGAACCAATGTTGAAAATGGTTAAGTATAACTTGTATTCGAGGATCGATTTCGGACTAAACCTACGACTGAAGTAATTGTCGACTAAACATGGACTTAGTATGAGCCTATAACGAGCTAGTAATGCCTTGGTTGTGTTTCGCTTACGTGTTTAAGCATTGAGTTATAAGTGGTTTATCGAGGGAATTAACCGTGTGTTTTCGTTTGACTTTGTCTAGATTGTCCGGCATCGTCGCAAACCCCTATCACTTCTCGAGCATCAGGCAAGTTTACTAAACCTTACTCTATTATTCAGAGTAGGTATATTTTCCAATGTTCAATACTTGTGTATTCCCAATTTATATACCAAATCTTTGTTGCAAGTATTGTGGCAAGTTTTCTAAATCTATACTTTGAAGTATTGATTATATATGACTGCTTTTGCCATGTGTGGAGTTATACAGTTTTGCGATACATGTTATATATTGTATAAAATAGAGTTTGATTTTGGTTTATATATGAGCTTTGAGATAAAGTAGTTATAAACCGGTGTACCTTGTAGCTCTAGAGATAAGAGCATACTTCTTATTTTCGACTCTAGACCGGGAGTCAGTATTTTGAGATATAGAGATAGCCGTGGAAACCCGGAGGGATTCCAGCGGCAGTGTACTAATTATTTTGAGGACTACTATTATTAAACATTAATTATATTTTTAGAAAGTATTAATTACCTGGAAATGATTTGAGGAATGTTATTTGAATATTACCTCATTCGAAGGTTATTATTTGTAAATGATTTGGTAACTGGCTTATAAGCTAGATATGAGATATCGGTTATAAGCCAGGTTTTTATAAAGGTCCTAGGTTAAGGGCGTGAGATATTTCTTTAGATCAGAAACAATTATATTTTCTGTGTATATATTAAAGGTTATTTTCCGATAAAGATATCGGGCAACGGTTATTTAATCCTTATTTAGTTAAGGAATATTATTGTGAATATTCACCTGAGGATTTTCTAATGATTATTATGTTGAATAATCATTTGAAGAGTATTTATTTATTTAATGAATATTATTTATGAATATTCATTCGAGGATTAATTATCTATTTAATGAATATTACTTTTGAATATTCATTTGAGGCTTACTTATTCGAGGGTTAATTATGTATTTAATGAATATTAATTATTTATATTCATTTGAGGATTATGGACTTTAAGAATATTATTATTATTATCCATTCGAGGATTATTTATTATTTAATGAATATTATTTTGAATATTCATTTGAGGTTTACTTATTTGAGGAATATTATTTCGAATATTCATCTGAGGTTTATTTAATGAATATTATTTATAAATATTCATTTGAGGATTGTTTATTTAATGAATATTATTTTCAAATATTCATTTGAGGATTGTTTATTTAATGAATATTATTTATAAATATTCATTTGAGGATTGTTTATTTAATGAATATTATTTTCAAATATTCATTTGAGGATTGTTTATTTAATGAATATTATTTTCAAATATTCATTTGAGGATTGTTTATTTAATGAATATTATTTTCAAATATTCATTTGAGGATTACTTATTTAAGGAATATTATTTTCAAATATTCATTTGAGGATTACTTATTTAATGAATATTATTTTCAATATTCATTTAAGATTTACTTGTTTAATAAATGTTAGTAAGTATTTTTAAATCAAAAAGAGGTTCCCAAAACACTGTTTTTCCATTTGAATCTGTCTTTTCAAGAAGATTTAAATGCTCGCTCAACTATCAAAAATATGGGAAACCTGATTTAAGTGACTACTACTCTTTTAAACTCTCAATTCAAAAACTGTCAAGGGACAGATATTTTCTTGGAGCAATTTAATTGTTGCCAGTCTAATGTTGTGTTACCACCTCAATGATCGAGGGGTAAATTCATGGAACAAGTCGATATCCATTAACAAGCATAGCTTGGGAAATATTGGGGAATCTTCCTTTCCAACCTAGATATAACTACTTAGTGGAGTCGTATCAACAAGTGTTACACTTGGGGAAAGGAGGACGACCTTTACGTTTCAGAGTCATGGATTTCATCTGAACTAGGAGTGGTGTAAGTGGTCCAGTTGCGATAGACCCATCCAACTTTTATGGCCCCAAATGGGCCGGGAGGTCACTGGAAGGCGGTAGACAATGTCAGGCCGTCGTGATTCTTCCATCTACATGTAGAAAACTATTTGAGCGGTGCGACCTGCTACTGATCATAGCAAGGTTAGGCACAGCGGGCGCGGTAGCAACTCCATTATTAGTTCATCATCCAATCTGGATATTCCTGCAACAGGTATTGGGATGAAAAACCAATCATGTTGGCAGGGGGTCGAAAGTGTTTGAAAATGAAGTGACAATAAATTCATGCAACTTCATCTTTTATTTATGAGTTATGACTCTGTGGATACCTTACATAACATGGGTTATGGTAAGGGAGTTGTTTATACTGAATCACCTTATAACTTCATCTTTTAAAATATGTGTTGATATTCTGCTTACATTGCAGATACTTTTGGAAAGGTTATATTTGGTTTCCTTTGAAACCTCATCTTTTATACTAGAACTTTGTTCATAGTTTGAATATCGAAAGTTTGCAGAAATATTATGAAAATGATATTTGAAGTACAATAATGGTACTGTTTTGGGAATACATTCCGATAAGGATATAATTTCAGTATCGAGATATTTTGACAAATTATTGTCTTATACCCGCTTTATTCTGGGTTGAGTTAAAGGCAGAATTATGCCATACTTTCATTTCCTTGCTGAGCTATCGCTCACTCTTGCTATTGTTTTATATATAGTATATAGAAGCGAAGAAGGATGCCAATGGGTCGGCACATACCTCGCAAGGCGTTTCCATAAACAGTTTCTAGCAGTGATCCCGAGAGTAGTACGAACCAATCGAATCAGGCTACAGCTTTTGGTATTCAACTCATGTATAGACATGAATGGTATAAGAGGATTGTGAGCATCAGAAGGCTAAGTTGGTAATGTAACAATACTTAGAAATTGTATCAGTAACAGATTCAAAAGACATTTGGGTATTGTAATAAAAGTTATTTATTCCGCAATTGTTGTATTGTGTCGTTTCTGAGACTCTAACCTGTGTGTGTGTGTGTATGTGTGTGTGAGACATATGTTGTGGGGTCATGAGCAGGTAAATTATGAATGGTGTGAGTATTACAGGTAAGGCAAGGAGTACATGGATTGTGACAACCCTAAATCCCTGACCCCGGATTTGGGGCTGTTACATAGTCCTTAAATGAAATTTCACAAATAATATTCATTAAATAAATACTTAATCCTCGAATGAATATTCAAAAGTAATGTTCATTAAATAATAAAATAATCTTCAAATGAATATTCAAAATAATATTCTTAAAGTCAATAATCCTCAAATGAATATTCGAAAGTAATATTCATTAAATAAATAATTAATCCTCAAATGAATATTCGAAAGTAATATTCATTAAATAAATAATTAATCCTCGAATGAATATTCAAAAGTAATATTCATTAAATAAATAATTAATCCTCGAATAACGGTACCCGATATCTTTATCGGAAAATAACCTTTAATACATACAAAAATATAATTACTTATGATCTAAAGAAATATCATACGCCCTTAACCTAGGGCCTTTATAAAAACCTGGCTTCTAACTAATATCCCATATCTAGCTTAGAAGCCCATAATCAAATCATTTCCAAGTAATAAATACTTTCCGGAACATAAATAATGTTTAATAATAATATTCCTCAAGATGAATAGTACTCTGCCGCTGGAATCCCTCCGGGTTTCCACGACTATCTATATAACAAAAATATCGACTCCCAGTCTAGAGTCGAAACAGTAAACATGCTCTTATCTATAGAGCAACAAGGTATACCGGTTCATAAGTACATTATCTCAAAGCTCGTATAATATCCAAAAGGTCAGATTCTATTTAACACGATATAATCATTTATCTCAAAACTATACAACACTATACATGGCAAAAGCAGTATTATATAACTAATACTTCAAAGTATGGGTTTAGAAAAACTTGCCTGATGCTCGAGAAGTGATAGGGGTTCGCGATGATGCCGGACAATCTAGACAAAGTCAAAGAAAACGCACGATTAATCCCCTGGATAATCCACTTGTACTCAATGCTTAAAGACGTAAGCGAAACACAACCAAGGAATTACTAGCTCGTTATAGGCTCATACTAAGTCCACGTTTAGTCGACAATTACTTAAGTCGTAGGTTTAGTCCGAAATCGATCCTCGAATACAAGTTATACTTAACCATTTACAACATTGGTTTCTAAGTCATGTTCTTAGTGGTTTTCACTTGCGCAACCTCGGCTAACACATTTTTATAAAATCGAAAAATAATCTTTTTAATACGAATCTTTTTTGTGAGCCTTCCTAACTATCTCTAGTATTATTCCTTAAAGTTTAACATTTTAATATGGCTTCTAAGTGGTCCAAATATAGCCTCAAAGTGACTGACCAGAGATGGGTTGTTTCTCCGAACGACGTTTACTAAAACTCACTTTTCTCTTAACCGTAAATCGTAACGACATGATTCTTGCGCTCACATAAACTAAAAACAAGGCTCTACACACTCATGTTTATAATTGAACCAAAAGGGGTAGTTAAGTTTTCGGACTCTAGGCAGTTTTTAGAGTTCACGAGAATCGGGCATTACGACGACTTAAAACTTAACGTTTTCCATTTTCAAAACACAACCAAATCAATACCAAACCATCCCAAACTCACCATCCACCTTATACTCCCTCATCTCAGTCAAATCCTCCATAAATATTCAAAACAAATTCATAACCCATCCTCCAAACTCAACCAAAAATTCATCTAATCACTTAATCATAATCTTAACTTTACATGAACATCAAAACCACTTCAAAACTCATATAAACAAAAAGGGCAGAGGTTTTTATACCTTCCTTGAAGCTCTAGCAACACTAACCAGTGCTCACAATCAGTCAACAAGCCTTAGATACTCCTTACAAAGCTTAAACCTTAAGATCAAATCAAGAAAACAAGTTAACAAAATTTCGGAGTTACTATTCATCTTCACTTTGTAAAATCCATATAAAATCGAAAAACAAGAGTTTGGTTCTCAACTCTTTACCACATCTTCTACTCTTCAAGGGCTTTCTTTTGAGTCCTATCTCATCACCAGGGGATGCTTGAATCTCGACTTATTGGCGTTCTAAGGTGAGTGGTCGAAACTGGAAAAGGGCAGGACAGTTTCGGTTCTCCGACTTGGGGAAGGGATTTGACTAGGCTACACTCCTTTGTTGGCCATGAAATTTTGAACGAATGTTGCCCATGGAGCGGAGAAGCTATGGTTACAATTTGGTGATTTATGGATGGATAGAAGTGGAGATATGAATTTTTCTTCACTTGATGCTCCTGCTGGCAGAATGGGGAAGAGTTCTTCCTTTTTCTCTTTTCTTGTTTTAATTACTTAGATATTTGTATAATTAAGTGGTCAAAATTGGTGAGTCATGGTCCTTGATGCCTTTTTCTTGCGACACTTGTCAAGCATGCACTGGTTCAGCTAAAGTAACTTTACTGGTTCGCTTTCATTTCACATGGATGATCCAAATGTTGCATCCCTCGAATTAATCTTGTTACATGTTACTTCCATGTCTATATTTAATCCAGTAAATGTTGTCTTGTTCCTCTTGAAACGATTCGAAATATTCCCTAAAAAGAGCGAATACAACTCTACGCGATTCTCGCAGTGAATGGTAACTATTCACTATTCACTCCAACAATCGAATCCTTAAATCGACTTTAATAAAATAATAAAACTCCAAAATATTAAATCCTCAAATCCTCAAATTTAATATCTCATTTCTTGAATATAATAATATATAATTCACTGCCCGGTCAAATAGTACATCAAAATAAAATTTGGAATTTCTGAATTCCGATCGTCTTTGCATTCACTTATTTACTCCGTAGATCACTAATATGACTTCGGAATATCCACACTACGTCTCGTACATAGGTGGCATGAAAAATTTTCTTAACCCTCAAAATCACTATTCATCCACCAAATTCACTATTCACTGATGCACTTAATCATAATAAGAAAAGTTTTAATTTTACCAAAAATTCAGGTTATTACACTTGCAATCCAAGAAATAATTTCAGCTCACCCATCATACTCATTTCAAACTTACTCTACATTAGCTTAGCAAATCTCTTACAGAGATCATCATTAGTAGCCCAAATATGATGTCATCCACATAGACTTGGACTAATATCATATCATTTTTGTGTTTCTTTGAAAAAAGAGTTTTGTCTATGATACCTCTAACAAAACCATTTTCTAAAAGAAAACCAGAGAGAGTGTCATACCATTTCCTTGGGGCTTGTTTGAGACCATATATAGCCTTGAAGAGAAAGTACACAAAGTCCAGCAGCTCCTGATTTTCAAAGCCAGGGGGCTGTTCCACATAAACTTCTTCATCAAGCTCACCATTCAGGAATGCACTCTTAACATCCATTTGATAGACTTTAAAATTTGAATAAGCTGCAAATGCTAAGAACATCCTGATGGCCTCAAGCCTAGCCACTGGTGCATAGGTTTCATCATAATCAATGCTTTCAACTTGTGAATACCCTTGTGCAACCAGTCTTGCTTTGTTCCTTGTCACTATACCATCCTCATCTAGCTTGTTTCTGTATACCCATCTTGTACCAACTACTTTCTTGTTCTTTGGTCTGGGTACCAGCTTCCAGACTTGCTGTTGTTCAAATTGATTGAGTTCATCTTGCATAGCAATCACCCAATCTGGATCAGTCAGTGCTTCCTCAGTTTTCTTTGGCTCCATTTCAGATAGAAACCCTTGTTAGGTCCAAAGTATCGTAGAAGGGGGGTTGAATAAGATACTCACAAATAATTCAATTTCGTTCGCGGATTAATCTTTCAGTTCTATAACGAAATCGAACACACCAAACCAAATCAAGTTTCGGGGAATATATCTTTTTATAAATATAAACCTCGAGGGGTGCTACAATTTCTAATCCGTAGATTAGCTTCAATGAGTTTAAGGTTACACAAATACAAAACAATGATCAAATTCTGAGCACTATTAATTCTCTGATAATTTCTCCGGCTCAGTTCTCTCTCTCAGTAATGTTTCTGTGTAGAATGCCTTAACTGAAGAAGACACTATCTTCTCTCGTATTAATTGTAGACTTCTTTTGAAAAACCATCGAACCAAACTTGAAGAATCAATCCTGGCCTTTGGATCTTCATCAACCATATAAGACAAAACAAACTTTTCACCTGCTCCTCTAATTTGAAAACTATCGAATGGTAAAGTTAATATTCCATTCGATGGTTTTTATTAAAAACTATCGAATGAAACATTAATTAACATTAGTTTTCAATAACTCTCATTCGATGGTTTTCTAAATAGAAAAACCATCGAATACTTTTCTTGTCCTTGTCCTTTTAGAAAAGCTCCTGTGTACCAGGGTGTTTAAGTTTTAGACTGTATCAATTTTTTGAGATGATAAAACAACCTGATCTTTTTAAGTGCCGTCACCTAGTGCAACTGGTCTGGTTCACAGATGAATAACACTATATCAATTCTTCTTTTATGTCTTCAATTCAGTGCTGCTGATAAGTCCCTTGTCATTCTGGTTGCTTCGATTAAATCACTGGAATCCTGTGGTACTTAACCCTAAATCATTCACATACTTCTGTCGTCTTGAAAGTCTTGTTTCTTTTTCTGTCACTGAGGCTTGAACATTTTCATGAACTTCTTTCCGTGACCTGTTTACGGACTTCAAGAATACATAACGTATTTTGATTTTTTGAGTTTACCTTTTCTTCTTTGATTCTGGATTCCTGTGCTTCTGTTAATATTATTGTCTGTCTTGTCCTTTGTTGAGTTGTAGTTATCTCTTTTATATCTTATGTTACATTATGCTTTACAATCTCCCCCTATTTGATTGGATAGAGTTCGACAAGCAAAAACTTCGAGGATAACTCAACTAACTAAGGAAACATGAAACTAATTAAAGTAAGACAACGTAATAATATTAATGCATTCTGGATCAGATATATATACATTTCCAGATTTCATAAATCAAAAAACAATTAAACTTTATACAATGAAGTTGCTCCTCTAGTCTGAGCTGATAGTTCTTTTGTTCTTTGCTTCAATCTTCAGTCCATTCCGATCTCACCTTCTTCAATCATTGGATCGGAGTTAGCAGCTTGATAATTAATCACTGATAGATAGTGCAGTGTTTCTTCAGGTTTAAGGATTGCTCCTTGGATGTGTCTTCCAATATATTCAACCTCTTGACCCACTCCAGCCCATAACCATGCAATGTTAACATCTTTCTTGTTTAGCTTTGGCATGTTTGGCAGTCTGGTATGCACTTCCAATCCTCTTTCCACTCTTTTCCTATAGTAAGGAACATTCTCCATTAGAAATCTTTTAAGAGTGTCTGCTGCTTTGTCCTTCTCCGTTGATGAGAATCCAGTGGATCTAAGATACTTCTCAACTGAGATTAGATAGTTGCTTGGGTAGTCCCTCAGTTTGTCCTCAGCCAAATAGCAGATTCTGAACAAGTCATTCGTCATGAATCTAACCATTGGGGGATCTTCAGTAATCTCTGGACCGACTTTCATCACGATCTCCTTAACATGCTCACGGAGCAGTTCATTTAGCCTTGTAGTTCTTTGGATCTTGATGAGTATAGCCTGCAATTCTGTATATGTCCTCTGTTCTAAAAACTTAGTGGAAATCACAAATGTACCTTTCTCCAGGAAACTGATTAATAAGCTCCATGCACCATTTGCTTTAACCCCAACATTCAGACAGATTATAGAGCTTCTCAGTGCTTTGAAGTAAGTCTGATCTTCAAGATTAGCACTTCTGATGTCCTGAATAATAACTTCCACCTCAGCATTGTCGTTGACTTCTAATCCTTCTTCAACTCCGCAAAAGGTTTTGTAAGCCATTTCCCATTCAGTACCATCTTTCTTTGCCAGATCTATCATCTTCTTCTTCCTCACTTCATTATACACTTTGAATCTCTTCAGTTTTTCACTCCTCAGAATTGCTTGTTGTTTCTCTTTCTCAGCTTGCCTGGCATCTACTGCAGCTCTCTGAGCTCTTACAGCTTCCAAGGCAGCTTCTTCTTCTGGTGATAGAGAATTTGCTTCTTCTTCCATAATATCCTCCCAGATTGGATGTTCAACGGGCTCTGGATAATATGGCTCATGCTCCTCTTGATTAGGTTGCTCATGCATGACCTCAAATTCCTCTTCACTCTCCTTCTCTTCTTCTACAAGTTCCTTTATCCAGTAATGTCTGATAGGAATAGCTTCAACTGTCTCCCAAACTCCCCATCCATCCTTAGGCTTCTCTTTCTCCCATTCTTCAACTTTCTCCCCCTTAGTTGAGGAATCCTCGATAAAAGCATCCTCATCAAAAAAGGTAGTAGAAGGATCAGGTTGCTGATTTGAAGGACCAGGTTGGCTAGTTTGTTGGTTCTTCAGCATAGTCCAAATCGACTGTACTCCATCACTTTGATTTTCCATGAAATCTAGCAGATCCTTATTCATCTCGTGCATAGAAGCCAGCTTCAGGTCAATGTCATCCAATCTGGAGTTGGTAGTCTTCTCAATCTTGTCCAATCTCTGGTTCAGCTTAGACTCCACTCTAAAAAGGGTGTTCATTGCATCTTTTACCCTAGCTTGACCATCCCGGATAACCAGAACGTCTTCTTTCAAAGCTTCTTGTCCTTGTTGCAAGGCATCCACTTCATTCATGAAACCATCTTTAAGTTCCTTTACGTCCGTCCTCAACTCGATCAGTTCGTCCATAGCTTCCTTCTTTAAGGAGTCCACTACCTGCTTCGTACCTGTTATAGTGTCAGATGCACTGCCAATGACCCTGAATGTTCTTCTGGAATCAGCTGCAGCCAAGTCAACCTTCTCTTGAATATTCTTTAAAGAAGCATTGGCTTGACCAGAGGAGATCCCTTGGTCTAAGGAAGGTCGCAGTGGAACCTTGAATAGTAGATTTCCTTCTTTGTCACGAACTGTCATCTCCTTGAGGGTAGATTGAACTTGTAGCTCTCTTTCTGTCGGTAACAGCAAATCATGAATATTAGGTAGGGTTAGGGTGTCACTCCTCACATTTGGCTCTGGGTGTACACTCAACGTTTCTGTCGGTGTTTGGATCATTTTTCCTTTCCCACTCAGGCCAGGTGTAAGTGTTTTTGTTTCACTCAAATCCTTTGTGCTGATTGTACCTGCAGAAGAAAACACCGTAGCCGTCCTTAAGGAGGTCACCGGTGGTGCAATGGGGCTTCGCAAGTCCCCGTCCTTGGATAAACCAAGTTGCTGATCATCCTTAGATGATATATCCTTTTTAGGATCTAGAGTTTGAATCTCTAGGGGGTTAGAAACAGGCTCTTTTGACAGCAGAGATCCCGAATCTTCCCCGATAGTCTGTGAAGACTTTACCTTAGTTGACTCCTCAATAATAATTGATTCATTGTCAACGAGTTACCGATCTGCACCTACGTCAGACCCTTTACCCGCAGGATCCAGATATGTTCCATCTGGGGAGGTAGACAATGACCCTTTAGATTGTGCATTTAGGTCAAAGCCTTCTCTCGACGTCTGTGAAGACCCTTGGTTCTTAGAACCTTCAACCAGTGAACCTGACCGTAATATGGTCGGAACACCAGTTGCTTCCGTCAATTCTTCCTTACCTGATTGAGCTAATGGTTCAGATATAGCTTTCGTTAGCGTAGCCCAATCAGCATCAGAAAAATCAATAAAGGGCGCTTTGGAAGTTTGAAATAAAGTATCAACAGTTGCCTCGGTTTCTGTTCGTCTCCTTTTAGAGGAAGGCAGGGCTGCTGTTGAAGGGTGTATCTCCTTATGTGGTGCTGCTAAGGCACTATCTCCCTCTACACTCACGGATGTCTGAATATTGGGTATAGGAGGGGAAGGAGGTTCGTTTATGGTTTCATTTGGCTCTTCCAAAGGCTCTTCGACCGTGGTTAGAGGTTGTGGGTTTGCAACCTCCTGGTCAGGAATGGCCACTAAGGGCTCTGGATCAACATCCATTGGTTGTGGTTCAGGAGCCAGTTCAGGTTCAGGAATGTTACCTTGATTTACTTGTTCCCCTGGGGGTAGAAGTGGTAGGGGCACCGTTCTTAGATAGTCAGTGAGAACAGTGGGTACCCCTGGAAGATAGTTGTTCTTCCTTATCAGAGCGGTTATGGCATTGCTCTTCATTTTCATACAATCATGGTTCTCCTCACCATCAAATGTCTCCCGTTCATCATCTGTTAAGACATCATTGAGAATTAGCTGTAGGAACCTAGGATAGAAACAAAGCACATCATCTATGCCTGTTCTTTCATCTAGTGGTCCCATGCATATGATTACTTGATCAATCAGTAACCGTCCAATGTTAATATGCCTATTGTTGGCAATGGCAAACCCTATCTTTTGAAGGAATAAGGGAATACCATGCAGATTTGTTAGCTTGGCAGTAAAAACATGGATTAGGGTATGAAAGAAAAAGTTCCATGCTTTTGGCAAGTAATGCTTAAGGAACTCTCCCACAAAGAAGTTAGGTTGTTGACTTCTAATGAGAGTGAAGAAAGCATGTATCTCCTCAGTCGTGGGATCCAGAACAAGGTTTTCTGTAGGAAAATGTAAGATTCGATTAAAATCATGTTCCGTCACCCTTATTGTTCTGCCCCCTGGCACAACAAAACTGAAGGACCTTACGTTATTCTCACTTGTATCCGTGGCGGTTGTGTACAACGCAGTCAATTGATCGATACAAAGGACCACAGGAGTACTTACAACATATGCCACTAATGAACGTGTGTTCAAAAACTCTGCCCATGCACGAAACTGTAAGTTCGTTATGGATTGCAAGTTTTGAAATGAGACATGATTAGTTTTGGTAATCATAAATTCTCCAGCCATTTTAAAATTTCCAGAAAATTTAAATAAAACAAAACTATTTTTCCTTTTAAATTTAATTAATTATTTCTAATTAATTAAACCTTAACTAAAATAACCCCTTTACTTTTAAAAAGACACAAACTCGAACCAAACACAACTTAAATTAGAACCCTAAATTGTTAACTTCAAATATTCACTTTAATCCAAAGAAATCAATTGATAAACAAATAATTTCTAAAGAGTAATACTGTTAACAGTTCTATAAGGTTCAAAGATTCAAGTTCGATGGTTTTCTTTCTTGATATGTTTCAAAAACTCAAAAAGAAACAAACTTCACGGTTAAAATCAATTAACAATGGAGTAACAGTAACTTTTTCAAGTTTTAATCTGAGATTTTGAAGAAAATATCGATGGAGACGTTCTTGTTTGTGTATGTAACTTTGTAAGTATAAAATGCTTTTCTTAGATCTGTGAATAGAAGGAAAAAAAACGTCTAAGGGGCTCTTTTATACCATTTTTACACGGACAGGGGTATTTTAGTATATACAGTGTTCGATGGTTTTTAAAAGTACCTTCGATGGTTTTCTGCAAGGGGCAAACCTGTCAACTGTACTTCGATAGTTTTTGAAAAACTATCGAAGTTTTTGAAACTCAGAATTTAAAAAGGTTTAACAGAAAACTATCGAAGTGTTTTTCTTTGAAAAACTGAAAAACTATCGAACAAATTCTTTTGGAAAAACTATCGAGAACTTTAATATTAATTAATTAAGTTCACTTCGATATTTTTTTCTTTGTATTTCAAAATTTATCGAGAATGTAAATATTGAATTAATTAGATTCCTTCGATATATTTCAAAAAGATTCTCAAAAACTATCGAGAATTGTTTTCGATAGTTTTTCTTTTCCTTTTCAAAAACTATCGAAAATTAATTTCGATAGATTTATCTATGTACTTGAAAAACTATCGAATTTCCTAAATTCGATATTTTTTGCTTCTTTCTTCATTTTAAAACCTGTTCTTGTTTTAAAATTCAGACTTTTAATTTCCTGTCAAGTTTTATTTTGAATAAATCTTTTAAAATTCACCAAAATCAATTGTTAACAGAAAATTCACAATTTTCTCAGACTAAAATCAACTAAATATAATTAACTGATATTAATCAATTAAAATCCAATGAATTATGTTGCATTAATCTACAATGTTAAAAACAAATCAAATTAATTCAAATTAAATAGATGCTAGAATATTTAGAACATATATTAGCACCTAAATAATTTTTAGAATTAATAACTAATTAAATGCCAGAAGATATATCATCCATAATTATGACATAAAATTAGTACAATAATCCTAACTACGAGAATTGCTCCAGAAAATAAACTCACGAGTCCTAAGGATATAGAAATTCTTAAACTCATGTATTTACCAGGACTATCTGCAGTTACTGACTTCTAATCAAAATCAATTAGAAAGATTTAACATCCCAAGTTCACCAACCAGCTTATTGAAAGTGGATTCATCAAGCGGTTTAGTAAAGATGTCTGCAATTTGATCCTCTGTGGGTACAAAATGTAACTCCACAGTTCCATTCATGACATGCTCTCGGATAAAATGATACCTGATGTCGATGTGCTTCGTCCTCGAGTGTTGCACTGGGTTGTTTGAGATTGCTATGGCACTTATGTTGTCGCAAAATATTGGAATCTTTGTCAACAAAAGTCCATAGTCACGGAGTTGGTTTCTTATCCACAAGATCTGAGCACAACAGCTTCCAGCAGCAATGTATTCAGCCTCAGCTGTTGATGTGGAAACTGAATGCTGCTTCTTGCTATACCAAGAAACTAACCTTCTTCCAAGAAACTGACAGCTTCCTGAAGTACTCTTCCGATCAATCTTACAACCTGCAAAATCAGAGTCTGTGTATCTAATAAGATCAAATCCTGTATCTTTAGGGTACCAAATTCCAAGATTTGGGGTCCCCTTAAGATATCTAAATATTCGCTTAACAGCTATTAGATGAGATTCTTTAGGATCAGACTGAAATCTAGCACACAAGCATGTTCCAAACATTATATCTGGTCTACTTGCAGTGAGATAAAGTAATGAGCCTATCATACCTCTGTAGCCTGTGATGTCAACCTTCTTACCAGTTTCATCCTTATCAAGCTTAGTGGCAGTTGGCATAGGAGTCTTTGTTGTAGATGAGTCTTCCATGTGATACTTCTTAAGAAGATCCTTAATGTACTTGGACTGACAAATGAATATACCATCTTGTCTTTGGTATACTTGCAGTCCAAGGAAGAATGACAATTCACCCATCATGCTCATTTCATAACGACTCTGCATTAACTTAGCAAATCTCTTGCATAGATCATCATTAGTAGAACCAAATATTATGTCATCAATATATACTTGCACCAATATCAAATCATTTTTATGCTTTTTGACAAAGAGAGTTTTGTCTACAACACCTCTTGTAAAATCATTTTCAAGTAAGAATTCAGAGAGAGTGTCATACCATGTCCTAGGAGCTTGTTTGAGTCCGTAGAGAGCTTTGAATAGAAAGTACACAAAGTCTGCCAGTTTTGAATCCTCAAAACCTGGAGGTTGTTCCACATACACTTCTTCTTCTAACTCCCCGTTCAGAAAAGCACTCTTCACATCCATTTGATATACCTTGTAATTTTGGAATGTGCAGCAAATGCCAGAAACATTCTGATGGCCTCAAGTCTTGCTACTGGTGCATAGGTTTCATCATAATCTATACCCTCTTCTTGAGAGTAACCTTTAGCAACCAGTCTGGCTTTGTTTCTCGTTACAATGCCATCTTCGTCCAACTTATTTCTGAATACCCATCGTGTTCCAATAACAGATTTTCCCTTAGGCCTGGGTACCAGCTTCCAAACTTTCTGCCTTTCAAACTGATTGAGTTCCTCTTGTGTAGTAACCCTAATTTTCAGGGTTTATTAATATTATTATTTGATTGATTTATTGATTTCTCAAAGAGGAGAAATTGTGTTATGTATATAATTATTTATAATATTTGTGAAATTTGAGTATTTTATTTGGGAAATTTAAATGCGAATTTCCTAATTATTTGAGTAATAAAAAAATAGTAATATTTAATTATTTTGAGTAAATTAAAAATTTGCTGCATTGCGCGATTAAATGATTAAAATAAATAGTATGTGAATATGCGAATGTGCTATTATGTGATTAAGATGAATTTTAGTATTTATTAGTAAGTGGAGCCCAGCCTTATTTGATTTTATAAATAAGGTTGAGAATTTGTTTAATTATATAAGTTGAGCATTTAAATATTTTGGAATAATTTTAGTATTTAACTCATTTTTATGAGTCAGGATTTATTATTATTAGTATTATTATTTAAATATTTGATTGGATTTCCAGTAAGGAGGAATAAGATCGTGTGGATCTTATTATGTAACTAGAGTTGATAATGTTAAAGATATGAAGAAATCATGTTTATATGTTGTAGGGTGAGATATGTGTGCCCACGTATTTTTTTATTGTAATTTTAGTAATTCAAATCTATTTAAATCATGCATTATTGACCTTCTAAAATTTTTATATAAACATCGGAGTTAGTAAAAATCACGAAATCTTTTGTGATATTATATTTATGATATTATTTAGTTTTTAAAATTCTTGGGAGAATTATTTTGGGCGTTTAAGTATTTTAAAGTGATTTTACGAGTTATGTTTCGATTAAACGATCAAACTTGTAAAATTCATATTTAATTCATTTTTGATCCTAAAAATATTCTAAAAAAATATGGGGATGCTTGTAATTTTATAAAGTTTATTTTAGAAATTTTTTAAGTATTTTTCCCTGTAATTTCTGTTAAATTTCGAATTTAGAAAAGATTTAAAGTATTTATAATAAAAAGAGTTTTGATTTTAGTACGAGTCACATGGTTATGTATGTTATTGCGGAGTCGTGAATGTGTTTCGATAATATGTTGAGTATGTTAATATGTCAGTTTGTAATTTGATTCTGGATTGAGATATTAGTTTATAAACAGGTGGTTTGTTATATAAATAGAGAAGTGTTGTCGAATTTTCGGCAGAACTACTAAATGAGCAGTATTTGGTAAATGTATATGATATGCTAAGTTAGTTTAAATGTGTCAGTGAATGAAATGTGGTTATATGTGATTAAGGGTGCAACCAGTAATATGTATAGTTATAAAAGTTGTCAGTCCAAGCATGCGCTATGTGCTATGTGAAATATATGAACTTATGTGAATTAGATGATGGACGTGCTACATGATAAATGTGAATATGATTGCTTATTGATTATTTATTTCTGGATTAAGTGACTGCAAGTCTATGCAGAGCTATTTCTTATATGTATACTGCAAGTCTATGCAGAGTTATTTTCTTATATGAGTTCTGCAAGTTGAGGCAGACTATTTGGTATTAAATAAGTTATGGATTTAAATGTGAATTGTTATGGTTGATTGATATTGAAAGTTAAGTATTTTGAAAGCAGGGCAATGACCACTATACGAATAGGTCATGCCCAATTTTCTGTAGAATATATATGTGCTAAGTTATATGAGCTTAAGTTTATAAATGGTTAAGTTAAGTAAAGTATAGTGTGAAAGCTAAGTATGTTTTGTATTTAATTAGTGAATAGTTGGGCGGACACGATCTCGAGAGTGCAGATTCGTAGCAACCGCATTTGTGATGGATTAAAGAATTACCAGAATGAGAATTGTGATGACATGATAGAAAAAGATGAGATCATAGTACTTCAGTTTATGTGACAGCTAAGGACCAAAGGCAAGTTTACTAACTCGTACTCTTTTGTTCAGAGTATCGTATCAAGATTCATGTTTTCAATTCTTAATTTAATTATTGTTTCATAACCAGATTCTTTTATTATCCTGAGATTGAGAAACCTATTGTTTTGATTTGACGAACTCTATTTCATTTCCTAACCTATACCTTGCAGCACCTTGTATTGCCAGATATACCTTGATCCCTGTGATGGGAAATCTTAATTCTTATGCATTTGTTTTACCGGAATGCAGTTGATAAAGTTATATTGACAGTTGAAAGTATTAGTTAAAGTAATGAGGTGGTCGATTGTTCTGACACCTAACTCCCAGCGGTGAGTTTGAATTGGAAGTTTTAATTAAAATGAAATGTTTTTAAGGACTGCAGACGCCAGTCAGAGTATCAGTATTATGTGGGCCAAAAGTGGCCATGGATCCAGTTCAGTATTTGGATATACCGTGGGTATGATCCGGGTTTTGGTGTGACTGATCATCCACCTTAACCAGTTGCGTCACAGTAAAAATCCAATTCAATCTTACATTCCCTATTGTTTATCATTGTTGTTCAGTTATCAGTTTCATTGATTATTGTTATACATTGCCATATTCTTGGCCAGTTGAGTTCAGTTCATACATATTGTTATCACTGCATCATCAGTTGATATTGTATTGTACTATATACTTATTGAGCTTCTTTTGCTCACTCTTGTTTATTCTTTGACCCTCCAGTGAAGAAGTAAAGTACCAGTACTAAATTGCATAGCTATGGATGGGATGATTCGAGATGTCGATGGGTAGATGAGTGGATGCAGAGCATTTGGATCTAGTATGGGGTATTGTATAAAGTTATTTTCAGTAAATACTATTATGTATAAATTAGTATTGCCTGGTATACTTCACATCGAAGTTATATCAGTGTTTTAGATTTATGTATGTAAAGAGATTGTGGTATAAAAGAAAGTTTAAGTTGAGTTTAAGTTTGTAAAGTTTTGGTTTCTTGTTTCTAGAACTATAACTTAAAAGATTCTTGGTAGTGTTGGGGTCACAGGTGTTCCATTTGTATTGGTTTTTATTTAAGCAGGTTGTTTAAGTTGAGATTTTAGCGTGGCGACCAAATCCACTGACCCCGGGATTTGGGGGCGTCACAGTTGGTATCAGAGCGGAGTTATAGTAAACTAGAAACGAGAGTGTGTAGGAGTGTGTATAGTTATGTGAGAACGTCAGAGCTCACATAGAGTTCGTGTTGGACTATTGGATATAGTACCAACTAGTAATTTAAGATATAGTGCTTGTTTGAGATATTTGAGCTTAGTTGAGTTGAGTTGAGTGGATAGAAATCCTTGCGACTGTAGACGTAGCTGGTGGAATCTTCAGAGACTATTGCGGGTCGACGATGACGTTTGATATCGATAACCGTTGGACGTGTAGCAGAAGAACTTAGAATCGAATGATGAGTCGTCAGAGGAGCTGATATAGAAGACCTACCTGAAGATCTTGGCAATATTTCCTTCCTTATTGAATTCTGTGACATTCCTTTAAGTTTCTAAAACACTGTCAAGTTGTGATATTCGAACTTCTACTTTTCCTCAATAGTGAATAACTATAGTATTGACGAATCATCATTTCCTCGTATTGTGCCAGTAATTTCCTTTCTGGTTATTCTTTTTCTGGAAGTAGTACCTTTGAAATCTGTTCAGTAGTAATCCAAGAATGTATCTGAGAATTTCTCATCAAAAGACCTTAAGGGTTAAATTGATTTAAACTCGTTTATATTTCTCTACTCTGGCTGAGATGAACAACCCTAATTATAGGGGACACAAGGACTCTCTGTCTGTGTGATAGAAGTTGGATGGGACGCCATCACTTGTGTGTTGTGCAATACAAGAAGGTTAACTACCTTTAGTAATGTCTTATCTAAGGCACGCAACAGTAGTTCGTTGATCATATTGATCTCTCCGTAATTCCTTTATTTCAAAAACATTTGCATTCAAATTGTAACTCAATAACCACAATTGTGGGACATTCGTTATGATACGACCTCCTTTCACTTTAAAATATCATGAATTTGATTATCTCAAATAGTTTGGGAAGTATGCCAAGTAGGTTGGAAGTAGTTAACCCTTGCGGTGGGAGTATCAAGAGCCAAAGCGGATCAAGATGCGATTAGAATACTAGTAACGTGTAACGTGTAGTAGTACGACCAAGTTGCCTTGTGTAGAGTAACTGGTAGAATACCAGAGTAGAAAGAATGAGTATTAAAGAGTAAAGAGTTAGTATTATTGAGAATGCAATAAGAGTTAAAGGTTATTGAAAGGACCTTAGTAACACCTTCAGCTGATTCCGAGGACGGAATCCTTATAAGGTGGGTAGATTGTAGTAACCCTAATTTTCAGGGTTTATTAATATTATTATTTGATTGATTTATTGATTTCTCAAAGAGGAGAAATTGTGTTATGTATATAATTATTTATAATATTTGTGAAATTTGAGTATTTTATTTGGGAAATTTAAATGCGAATTTCCTAATTATTTGAGTAATAAAAAAATAGTAATATTTAATTATTTTGAGTAAATTAAAAATTTGCTGCATTGCGCGATTAAATGATTAAAATAAATAGTATGTGAATATGCGAATGTACTATTATGTGATTAAGATGAATTTTAGTATTTATTAGTAAGTGGAGCTCAGCCTTATTTGATTTTATAAATAAGGTGGAGAATTTGTTTAATTATATAAGTTGAGCATTTAAATATTTTGGAATAAATTTAGTATTTAACTCATTTTTATGAGTCAGGATTTATTATTATTAGTATTATTATTTAAATATTTGATTGGATTTCCAGTAAGGAGGAATAAGATCGTGTGGATCTTATTATGTAACTAGAGTTGGTAATGTTAAAGATATGAAGAAATCATGTTTATATGTTGTAGGGTGAGATATGTGTGCCCACGTATTTTTTTATTGTATTTTTAGTAATTTAAATCTATTTAAATCATGCATTATTGACCTTCTAAAATTTTTATATAAACATCGGAGTTAGTAAAAATCACGAAATCTTTTGTGATATTATCTTTATGATATTATTTAGTTTTTAAAATTCTTGGGAGAATTATTTTGGGCGTTTAAGTATTTTAAAGTGATTTTACGAGTTATGTTTCGATTAAACAATCAAACTTGTAAAATTCAGATTTAATTCATTTTTGATCCTAAAAATATTCTAAAAAAATATGGGGATGCTTGTAATTTTATAAAGTTTATTTTAGAAATTTTTTAAGTATTTTTCCCTGTAATTTCTGTTAAATTTCGAATTTAGAAAAGATTTAAAGTATTTATAAAGGTTTTCAGAATTTGGAAAAGACAGAAATGCCCCTGGGGCTATTACCAGCCGCCAGCAGCATACGGATATTTACGATATACAGATATGTATAGATAAGGTCGAGAGAAAAGAAACTGAGAAGAAAACACAATTTCCCCACCCCCGACCTCTTCTTCCGCGCTGCGCCTCCTCTCCTCTGTCTTTCTTCTCCTGCGCGCGCAGCCGCCACCACCTGCTGCCGCCGTTCTTCAGTTTCCGGCCGCTGCGCCGCCGTCCGCGACACCGGCCTTCTTCTCCGTCACAGCCACCGCCCCTGTTATCTTCTTGCCGACTGTGTGATTCAGTAAGTATATATATATGTATACATATGCATAACAATCGAACTGAGCTTTGTATTTGCAGTCGAATATTTATGATTCTTCTGTTTTGGTGATGTTTTATAATTCGTTTTTTTTTGTATGAGATTAAGTTAATAATTCGTTTTTGTCTATTAAATTAGGATAATTACAAATTGTTTTGTAGTGATTAGTTATAAATTAGTTTTATATAGGATTAGTTAACGAATTCGATTTGGTGATTGGAGATGTTTATAAAGTCATTTTATTAGTTATGTGTACTTTAAATTCGTTTAGTTAATTATGAAATATTAATAATTCATTTTTATGTAATTAATTAATGGAATTACAAATTTGTTTTTGTAATAAATTAGTATAAATTCGTTTTGTTGATTAAGTGGTGTATTAATAATTCGTTTGGATTGTTAAGTTATGAAATTGAGAATTCGTTTTGTAGTAATCAAATATATATAATTCGTTTGTTTTTATTATTAGTTGGGATAGTAATAGATTCGTTTTTGGTAAAAGTGGTGTAAATGTTTAGATGTGAAGTTAAAATAGTAATGATGTGTATGATTTTGTTTCGAGTCATATATGCTATTTATAATTTCGATTTTCCATATAAATTGCGTTATAGTTACGCGTTAATTCTGTAAACTTGTTTTTGATAGTAAGTGTCTAATAAAGTGTTTTGTAGTATATGGATTATAAATCCGTTAGTATGTGGATAGTATATATATGTATATATATATCCCTTTTCTGCCATTAGTATATGTTGATATCAGTTCAAATGGTTTGGTTAAAGTGTGATATAGTTATAAGTGTGTTTTGATATTAATTAGTTGAAGATTCAAGTTATTATTATTATTTGAGATTAATTGATTTATTTGGTTGTGCAGGTTATTGGAGAGTCAATTAGTAATATGGTGCAGAGTTTTATAAAGTATTTATAATTTAGTTATCTTCGTATAAATTCAGATTGACAGCAGTTTATTTCTGTTTAGTAAGTTATTATAGTATGTCGAGCTTGATTTCGAGAAGTTGATAATTGTATATTATAGTTGGAAGTATTTAAAGTTGGCTGAGTTGCGTACTAGCCATTTTAGTAAGTTCAGTATTCTGATTTGGTTCCCAGTTTTGGGATTTGTGTAGTTAGTGAGATATTATGTTTTAGTATTTTGAAATTATACAGGTTTATTGTGTGCTGTACTATGTGATCCGTCCTATGCTTGGGGACGTAGCATAGTACATGCAAAATTTTTGGCTAGTCCTGTTTACGAACGGGTCATGCCGAAATTTCGTAAAATATAAGTAATTATTTTATTAGTTGTTTTAAAACCCTTAGAGTGTAAAGAGTAGTTGAATTTGATTATTTTTAATCGATTTTAAATATTAATGTAATTGATTTAATTGACCGATTAACTGAGTAGTTAATTGGTGAATTTTATTAATTAATTATTATTTAATCTTGATTATTTATAAATCAGATTTAACTAATGTTTTCAAAATCTGTTTTATTGTTTACCTGGTTTTGATTAATTCTATTTAAATTAGTGATAATTAGTTTTAAAGTATAATGATTGTTTTCAATCCGTAGATATTTTATATTCAAACCTTTATATAAGAAAGACCAAATATTTTCCAAAAAGAGTTTTGATTTTAGTACGAGTCACATGGTTATGTATGTTATTGCGGAGTCGTGAATGTGTTTAGATAATATGTTGAGTATGTTAATATGTCAGTTTGTAATTTGATTCTGGATTGAGATATTAGTTTATAAACAGGTGGTTTGTTATATAAATAGAGAAGTGCTGTCGAATTTTCGGCAGAACTACTAAATGAGGAGTATTTGGTAAATGTATATGATATGCTAAGTTAGTTTAAATGTGTCAGTGAATGAAATGTGGTTATATGTGATTAAGGGTGCAACCAATAATATGTATAGTTATAAAAGTTGTCAGTCCAAGCATGCGCTATGTGCTATGTGAAATATATGAACTTATGTGAATTAGATGATGGACGTGCTACATGATAAATGTGAATATGATTGCTTATTGATTGTTTATTTCTGGATTAAGTGACTGCAAGTCTATGCAGAGCTATTTCTTATATGTATACTGCAAGTCTATGCAGAGTTATTTTCTTATATGAGTTCTGCAAGTTGAGGCAGACTATTTGGTATTAAATAAGTTATGGATTTAAATGTGAATTGTTATGGTTGATTGATATTGAAAGTTAAGTATTTTGAAAGCAGGGCAATGACCACTATACGAATAGGTCATGCCCAATTTTCTGTAGAATATATATGTGCTAAGTTATATGAGCTTAAGTTTATAAATGGTTAAGTTAAGTAAAGTATAGTGTGAAAGCTAAGTATGTTTTGTATTTAATTAGTGAATAGTTGGGCGGGCACGATCTCGAGAGTGCAGATTCGTAGCAACCGCATTTGTGATGGATTAAAGAATTACCAGAATGAGAATTGTGATGACATGATAGAAAAAGATGAGATCATAGTACTTCAGTTTATGTGACAGCTAAGGACCAAAGGCAAGTTTACTAACTCGTACTCTTTTGTTCAGAGTATCGTATCAAGATTCATGTTTTCAATTCTTAATTTAATTATTGTTTCATAACCAGATTCTTTTATTATCCTGAGATTGAGAAACCTATTGTTTTGATTTGACGAACTCTATTTCATTTCCTAACCTATACCTTGCAGCACCTTGTATTGTCAGATATACCTTGATCCCTGTGATGGGAAATCTTAATTCTTATGCATTTGTTTTACCGAAATGCAGTTGATAAAGTTATATTGACAGTTGAAAGTATTAGTTAAAGTAATGAGGTGGTCGATTGTTCCGACACCTAACTCCCAGTGGTGAGTTTGAATTGGAAGTTTTAATTAAAATGAAATGTTTTTAAGGACTGCAGACGCCAGTCAGAGTATCAGTATTATGTGGGCCAAAAGTGGCCATGGATCCAGTTCAGTATTTGGACATACCGTGGGTATGATCCGGGTTTTGGTGTGACTGATCATCCACCTTAACCAGTTGCGTCACAGTAAAAATCCAATTCAATATTACATTCCCTATTGTTTATCATTGTTGTTCAGTTATCAGTTTCATTGATTATTGTTATACATTTCCATATTCTTGGCCAGTTGAGTTCAGTTCATACATATTGTTATCACTGCATCATCAGTTGATATTGTACAGTACTATATACTTGTTGAGCTTCTTTTGCTCACTCTTGTTTATTCTTTGACCCTCCAGTGAAGAAGTAAAGTACCAGTACTAAATTGCATAGCTATGGATGGGATGATTCGAGATGTCGATGGGTAGATGAGTGGATGCAGAGCATTTGGATCTAGTATGGGGTATTGTATAAAGTTATTTTCAGTAAATACTATTATGTATAAATTAGTATTGCCTGGTATACTTCACATCAAAGTTATATCAGTGTTTTAGATTTATGTATGTAAAGAGATTGTGGTATAAAAGAAAGTTTAAGTTGAGTTTAAGTTTGTAAAGTTTTGGTTTCTTGTTTCTAGAACTATAACTTAAAAGATTCTTGGCAGTGTTGGGGTCACAGGTGTTCCATTTGTATTGGTTTTTATTTAAGCAGGTTGTTTAAGTTGAGATTTTAGCGTGGCGACCAAATCCACTGACCCCGGGATTTGGGGGCGTCACATCTTGCATAGCAATCACCCAATCTGGATCATCTAGAGCATCTTCAACTTTCTTAGGTTCTGTTTCTGAAAGAAACCCAGAATAGTGACATTCATTTTGTGATGTTCTCGTAGTTCTCACTCCTGTGTCCGGATCACCAATGATCAAGTGAAAGGGATGATCTCTATTCCATACCCTTTGTCTTGGCAGATGCGATCTTGATGATTCTCCTTGTTCTAGATGTTGTGGAGTGTGACTAGTTGATCCTTCTCCTGCTCCCCCTGAGTTGTTGACGGTTTGATCTGTTGATTCTGAAGACTGACTAGTGGATCCTATAGAATGAGGATCTCCACTTTGGTCACCACTTTGTCCAGAATCATTATCATTATGATTATTATTAATAACTGTAACAACTTCAGGTACTTCTTCATTGTTAGAGAGATCTCCTGATAGATTTTCAAATACCAAGGATTCAGAGTTCTCTCCAGTTTGCAGGCCTGGTCTTTTGGTGTCGTCAAATGTTACATTAAAGCTTTCCAACACCTTCTTATCTTCAATCACATATACCCTGAAAGCCTTAGATTCCAGAGAATAGCCCAGAAAATGCCTTCATCTGCTTTGGCATAAAACTTGCCAAGATGTTCTCCATCTTTAAGTACAAAGCACTTTGCACCAAACACATGAAAGTACTTCAGTGTTGGTTTCTTGTTGGCCATTAACTCATACGGAGTCTTTTCATGATCTTTGTTGATCAGGGTTCGATTCTGAGTGTAGCAAGTTGTATTCACTGCTTCAGCCCAAAAGTAAGTGGGAAGTTTTGATTCACTCAACATGGTCCTTGCTGCTTCAACCAAGGTCCTGTTCTTCCTTTCCACTACTCCATTCTGTTGAGGAGTTCTTGGTGCTGAAAAATGTCTTGATATTCCTTTCTCTGAGCAGAAATCATTTAGAACTGCATTCTTGAATTCAGTTCCATTGTCTGATCTGATTGTCCGCACAGGTAGCTTAGCTTCCACTTCAATCTTCTTGATGTGATCAATGATTAGTTGTGTTGCTTCATCCTTTGTTTGTATGAACAACACCCACGTGTACTTGGAGTAGTCATCCACCATCACCAATGCATATCTGTTTCTTGAAAGTGACATAACATTAACTGGACCAAATAAATCCATATGAATCAGCTGTAATGGTTCAGTAATGCTTGTCATTCCTTTGCTTCCATGTGATGCTTTCTTCGACTTCCCCTTTTCACATGCTTCACATAGTCCCTCCTGATTGAATTCCATCAGGGGCAACCCTCTCACTAACTCTCTCTTTACCAAAGAGTTCATAGTTTTGAAGTTCAGATGTGAGAGCTTCTTGTGCCATAGCCAACTTTGTTCTGAAGATGCCTTTGCATAGAAACATGTAACTTCTCCTTCACTGGTAGAACTTAAGTCAGCTATAAACAAATTTCCTTTTCTCACTCCCAGTAGAGTAAGCTTCTCATCCTTCCTGTTGGTGATCAAGCACTTGTCCTTTCTGAAATCTACATTGTAGCCTTTATCACATAACTGACTGATACTTAGAAGATTGTGCTTTAATCCTTTAACAAGAGAGATGTTCTCAATGATGACATTTCCAGCTTTCAATTTACCATATCCCGTAGTGAATCCTTTGCTGTCATCTCTAAAGGTTACAATCGGGCCGGTCTTCTTAACCACCTCTGTAAGCAGGGACTCTTCACCTGTCATGTGTCTAGAACAGCCACTATCCAGAATCCACACGACCTTTGAGCTTTTAACCTTACCCTGCAATCACAGATTGATTAAGAGGACTTTGTTACCCAAAATTATTTGGGTCCTGAAGGTTTAGATGATTTAACATGAGTAACATTCAATTTAGTCTTACCCTGTTTGATATTCATAGTATCTGTGGATTTAACATTACTAGTGCTATTGCTACTATCATTCATCAACTTAAAATAAGCATGCATGATGTTGTACTTATATAGCAAACACTCTTTCTTTCCACAGGGTTCATGAGTATCAGGCATGTCAGACATGTTATGCATTTCAGAAGTATTAGCAGTTTCTACTTTAACCTTTTTACATGCATGTGTAAGGTGTCCAGCAGAATTACAGATAGAGCACAACTTCCTAGATGCAATGGGAGAAGATGGAACCAATTCCTGATTAACAATCTTCTTCTTCCCATTCCTGTTCTTTTTAACATTACTAACTAAGGAACCTACTTCAGTTTTAGGTAAATCAGGTTTAGGTAATTCATTTTTTACTGATTTCCTAGGCAACTTAGTCTTTACCTCTTTTTCCTTCAATAAATCCTCCTCAAGCAATTATTGTCTAATGAAAAGATCATCCTCATTAAAGAGAGGTGGAAACGGCTTAACAAAAACTGGACAATCAACATTCTTAAGAACATGTGGAGTATTCCTTTTGACAACTGAAGGTGTCACAGGGAATTCCACAGTCTTCTTACCAGCTTTCTTGTTATAGTCAAATCCTATAGCAGTTTTATTCTCTATGGCCTGAGTATCAATGATTTCCTTAGCCACTAGAGCGGAATTCTTAAAAGCATTCAGCTTCAAATCTAGATCTGAAATCTGCTTCCTGAGGATAGTCTCTATCTCATCATTACACTTGACCTTGTTCTCTAAGTACGCATTCTTTTGCTTAAGATCTTCTAATGTTACAGCTACAAGATCTAGTTCTTCATTTTTAGATTCTAGTTTTTTAATCTTAAGAACTAGTTTAGCATTTTCCATTTCTGATGCTAGCATGCTTGTGTGTACATTAAACAATTCTACACTAAGATCTTGCACAGTTTTCTTGTACTCAGAGTTAGACATATCAATTGTAGTTAAGATAGGTACCTGAGATGATTGTGGTGATTCCTCTGAAGAGTCAGCCATTAGAGCAACATTTCCATATTCCTCCTCTTCATCCGAATCAGTATCATCCCAGTGCTTTCCCTCTGCTATATAAGCTTTCCCTTTCTGCTTTCCAGAGAATGCCTCCAATTGCTGTTTAAGCTTGGCATTCTCCTTCTTCAACTCATCATAAGAATCCTTCTTTCCATAGACATCTTTCATGTCTCTTGCTTGACGAGGCTTCCGGCATTCAGTGGCGAAATGCCCTAACTCATTGCAGTTGTAGCATCTTGATTTGCTTCTATCAATCATGCCAGTCTTGTAGCCTCCCTTAAAGCCTGTACTAGGTGTATAATTGCTCTTCTGGAATCTGTTGGTTGAGCCCTTGAACTTGTACTTAGGGTTCCTCTTGAAACGAATATGACTAAACTTTGCAGCTAAGTACACCATGGTTTTGTCTTCCATTTGCTCAAGCTCTTCTAGGGTGTAGTAATCACTTTCATCAACACCTAGATTCACAGAATCCATTTCTGTTTCTATTATCACCTCCTTTCCAGCTCTAGGGGTTTGAACCTGAATCTCAGAAGTTATTGGTTCATCCACTACAAGTGCAGCTGATCTCACAAGTGCATTGTGCTTGTTCTCCACTGTCCCTGATCCGTAGATTATCACCCTTTGTTCCTGTTCCATCTCATAGGTCTTCAACTTGCCATAGATCATCTCTAGTGGCATCTTTGTGAAGTCAATTCTTTCCCTAATGGATGATGACTTGTGTTCTACATGATGGGGCAGCGTCATTATGAACTTCCTGTATGATTCTCTCAGTGGATAGGTCTTTCCTTTCATTGCCAATTCATTGAGGAGCTTAGTATATTTCTCAAAGACCTGAGTTATACTTACTCCTGGCAGTGACCTAAACGCTTCATATTGAGAAGTCAGGATGTCCAATCTGTTTTCCTGAACGTCTTCAGTTCCTTCCATTATTAGGTTAATGGTATCCCACATATGTTTCCCGCTTGTACAGTTCATCAACTGATAGCTCATTTCCTTGTCTGCGGAGTCCGCCAATATCAACATTAAACCGGTGTCCAAACGAATCAGTTCTTTGTCAGAATCTGTAAATTCACTTATATCCTTAGGTTGGGTGCCTGAAGGAATCCTGCTACCATCAGGAGCTGTAGATTCGCTAACTGGTTTCATTGGTACAAACGGTCCATTCTCTAATATGCCAATATACAACGGATTAGATGCCTTGATAAATAACAGCATCTTCATCTTCCACAAACCGAAATCATCTCTAGTAAACGGGGGAACTTTAATACCAGCGGTTGTCTTTGGAGCACTCATGGTTTATGAAAATTTTAAATTGTTTAAAATTCAAGAAATTCCAATTAAATGAAAAATTTTGAAAGTTAAAAAATTTGCTTCGAATTTTCACGCTACGTTTGATTTTGGTCTCATTCACCGGATCTGATTTGTATATCAATCAAGTCGCTCTGATACCAATTGTTAGGTCCAAAGTATCGTAGAAGGGGGGGTTGAATACGATACTCACAAATAATTCAATTTCGTTCACGGATTAATCTTTCAGTTCTATAACGAAATCGAACACACCAAACCAAATCAAGTTTCGTGGAATATATCTTTTTATAAATATAAACCTCGAGGGGTGCTACAATTTCTAATCCGTAGATTAGCTTCAATGAGTTTAAGGTTACACAAATACAAAACAATGATCAAATTCTGAGCACTATTAATTCTCTGATAATTTATGTTGGTGAGATCACAAGGCAGTATGAACAGGAAGACGTGATAACTCAACACTAAAACATGACAGGTAAATAATACTACGCCTACACAGAAATCAGGAAGAAATGAATACAAGGCAAATACAAAGAATCAAAACATTAGATAGATCTTTGAAGTCTACTACAGGTCATTGAAAGAAGTTCATTAACATGTTCATGCCTCAATGAAGAATAAGGTTTGAAGACTTTCAAGGTTTCAGAAGGTGTGTAGATTCGGTATAAGTGCCACAAGAAGATTTCAGTGTATTAGCATTGATTGTGTTATAGACAGTGTTCGAAGCATAGGAATCTTGTTCAATTGAATACAGGGTAAAGACAAAGGTTAAAGAAGATAGTTACAATCTTGAAGTTATACTCACTGAAAGAAGTTCATTTATATGTTCGAGCGTCAGTGAAGAACAGAGAATGAAGTATTCAAGATAGTAGTAGAAATGAAGACGTTGTCTAAAGTACCAGGAAGGATTCCAGTGAAAGTGCGTTGTTTATTGACAATCTATGTTCGAAGCAATTTGGACTGCTGCCGACTTATCAATTGGAATGCAATGAAGATGTGAAGATTCAATTCAGTGTTAGTCGTCTGTGAACCAGACCAGTTGCACCAGGCGTCAACACATATGAAGAAGATCAACACATTTATTCTACAGAAAGAATTGATGAAGTCCAACATGATAATTCCAGAAAATATCAAGCAGATTAACAAGAATTATCAGTGTTGAAGAAAACCATGAAAAGCTAAATTATCAAAAGGAAAATCATAAGTCAAAAGGTGTTAAGTGTACAAAAGTTGAAACCTCGATAAAGAAACTGCAAGAAAGGAAACTTGAAGGTTTAAGTGTTGACCAACCAAACCTTGGGTGCTAATTTGCACTTTGACAAGGTTGGCCAAAAACCATTTAAATGGTTTTTGTTTGGTCGATAGTTTTTGTTAAACCAAAAACCATTTCGATGGTTTTTTTGTTTTAAAAACAAAAAAACTATTTCGATGGTTTTTTGTTTTTAAAAAAAACAAAAACCTTCGATAGTGTTCTTTTGGTTAGTTTTGTTGGGGCCGAGATTTTTGACTGCTGCGATACTTTTAATGCTCCGATAGTTTATGAAATTTATTTTATAAACTTAAATAAATTTATTTTAAACTTTTTAATTAAGTTTATTATAAATTTAAAATAAGTTTATTTAATAAATTTATTAAAACTAAAAAGGAGTATTTCGATAGTTTATGAAATTTATTTTATAAACTTGAAATAAATTTATTTTAAACTTTTTAATTAAGTTTATTATAAATTTAAAATAAGTTTACTTAATAAATTTATTAAAACTATTGAATGGTATTAAGATAACTTGGTTCGATAGTTTTTTCTACAGCATGAAGAATTGAGTGGACACAACTCAAAAAGTAGTGTTCGATAGTTTTCTTTTAAAAACTATAAAAGTCTACACATCTGAAGCAGAAGAATATTGAAGAGTACTTCTTCTGTTCTTCATCTTCTTCGACGAAGTGAAGAAATACAGAGAGAGACAGAGAAGGAGACAATTATTTTATACCTGAACTTCTCACCGGGGAAACGTTATAATGCCCAAACTTTGTTCAATCTTAAGGGCCATTATAAAGTTTCTCCGGTAATTAAATCCTTTAGACAAACAAATAGATACAAACATTGTTTAGGATTTAATTTGTTCAATCTTTGTAGAAGCAAGAACAAATTGTTCTTGGAAGCCGGTAAATTTATTTACTGGGTGTAGCACCCCTTCAAGATTTATAGTCGAATATAACTCTTGGAAAATCTCGTGTTGTTATTGTCTTGTCCGAAATACTATTCACCCTAAAGAACACGAACCCACTACAAGAACACTAGTTTAATTATCCGGAAAAGATTCGAAAGAATTTTTTATAGTTAGTGAGTATTGTATTCAACCCCCCCCTTCTACGATACTTCGGGACCTAACAATTGGTATCAGAGCTTGTTGATCGATATACAGATCAGATCCGGTGTTTTAGACCAAACAGTCAAGTTCTCAGATTTTTCGGATTTTTTAATTTTCAAAATTTTCATTTCTTGAAATTTTTTAATTTTAAATAATTTGAATTTTATTCTTGAAATATTTTTATTTTTCAAAAAATTCGAAATTCTTGGAATTTAAAATATTTCATATCCTAAGCCAGTGGTTCTCAAAAGATTGTTAGATTCAAGATTCCTCCGAGCGATAAAGATGATTTTAATCTTTTGAAGAAAAAGTTTAAAGAAGCTGATTTCAGAACCTACTGAAGAAAATTGTGGAATTTCCTCAAAGGCTTACTCCATAGGATCCCACTAGATTTTCAGGTGCAGGAAAGGAAGAAGTTTCTACGGATACAATTTTTCAAGAGATTTTTAATCAACTCTATTGATTCAGAGATACACAATCACAAAGTGAATTGTACCAATGCTACATTTATCTGCGAATCAAAAGAGAATATAAGGAAAGGAATTGAGGAGGTTAGAGACAATGGAATAGACATTCAAATATCTCAGTAACATACATTAATGCTGGAACCTCAGAACAGAATAGAAGAATTACTAGTAGCTGAATCTTAGGAAGCTCAGGTAGATGGAAGTGACTTGTACACTTTAGAAAACCTTGAGAGACTGGACTACAGATCAGTGTTTCACATGTCAAGGAAGTTTAGTCACATCAGATTCAGAAGGAGTACAAAAGCTACATCCAAGGAACATGCCTTTTTATTCCGAAGAAAAGACTCTTCAGGATTCAGTTCAAGAGGTAGTTACAAGACTGAGATGGTGACAAAAACAAGATTGATAGTTTCAACTATGATAAGAACTATGTTACAAGAAACTATCAGGGTTTGCTACACAGTACAAGGAGCCTGACAAACAAAGAAGAATAGGGACTCAGTTAATGAGCTGAAACAAAAGTGGAATGCTTTGTTGAGGAAGCATCGGGACGAAACTTATGTTGCTTAAGGAAAGAGTTGGGATGGATCAGATGACGAGAAGATCATGGATATCTTGCTTTCATAGCAATCTCTAAAGATGATTCACCTCACATATCTCAGGTATCATTTCCTTGAACTTTCTTAAGAAACAACTCTTACTTTTAGGGGTTAAGTTTCTGGCATATAAGACCTTCGTTAAGCTAAGTTTCAGTATCCCTAGTAGAACAAGATTTGCTCATTTATTCTGAATTGTTTGTTAAGGAATAAATAGTTTAAAAGATGGAAGAATTACCTTTAGTGTCAGTAGAATTTGTAGAACACCAAGCTATATCTAAAACTGACTTAGGTAATAGAGAAAGTTAGATGACATACAACAACATAATGGATTAGATAGAATTAGTGATCTAATTGTTAATTCTTTTATTCCATGTGTATTTAGAAAATTATTGACTACCTGTAAATCTACTTGCTACCTGTTACACTTGTGTATATTGGTTAAAGTAGAAAGTACTGAATTTTCTAAAATGCCTAATTTGCACATTTCTTATCTGCAATGTCATAATGCTGAATGTATGCCATGTATTCTTATTAACATGCCTGCTTAATTGAATGTCATGAATGCATCTCTTAGTACTTGCATTAATCATAGAAAAAACATGTTTAAGAATCACATTAGGGCAAAGACTGCTGGTCAGTCAGAGATAAGAATAAGCATGTAAAGGTTGAAGGTGTTCTTATCTCTGTTAAAAGCAAAATCTCTAATCCATCTGGACCCAAGCAAATAAGTTGGGTACCAAGAACTTTTAATCCATTTGTGAGTGCAGGGCAAATCAGGTTAATCGATTTATATGGTTTCTTGGTCATTACTACTGAAGACATATGATCGAAGAAAGAACTTGCTATCAAATGTGATTGAGAAAGATGTTCCGTCAATAATCTTTGGAGATGACAACAAAGGTTTTCATCACGGGACATGGCTACGTTGGAAAAGGAATGTCATCATGTTTACAATAATTGGTATCATTGATAACAACTAATAATTGGAGTCAAGGATAACAATTAGAAGCATCTTTCTTGCTGAAGATTAAAGCACAATCTTCTAAGTATCAGTCAATTCTGTGATAAAGGCTACAATATAGATTTCAGAAAGGACAAGTGCTTGATCACAAACAGGAAGGATGAGAAGCTTACTCTACTGGGAGTGAGAAAAGGAAACCTGTTCATAGCTGACTTAAGTTCTACCAGTGAAGGAGCAATTACATGTTTCTATGGAAAGGCATCTTCAGAACAAAGTTGGTTATGGCACAAGAAGCTCTCACATTTGAACTTTAAAACTATGAACTCTTTGATAAAGAGAGAGTTAGTGAGAGGGTTGCCCCTGATGGAATTCAATCAGGAGGGACCATGTGAAGCATGTAAAAAAGGGAAGTCAAAGAAAGCATCACATAGAAGCAAAGAAATGACAAGCATTGCTGAACCATTACAACTGATTCATATGGATTTATTTGGTGCAGTAAATGTTATGTCACTTTCAAGAAAAAGATATGCATTGGTGATGGTGGATGGCTACTCCAAGTACATGTGGGTGTTGTTCGTACATTCAAAAGATGAAGCAACACAACTAATCATTGATCACATCAAAAAGATAGAAGTGGAAGCTAAGCTACTTGTACGGAAAATCAGATCAAACAATGGAACTGAATTCAAGAATGCAGTTCTAAATGATTTTTGTTCAGAGAAAGGAATATCAAGACAATTTTCAGCACCAAGAACTCAACAGAATGGAGTAGTGGAAAGGAAGAACATGACCTTGGTTGAAGCAACAAGGACCATGTTGAATGAATCAAAACTTCCCACTTACTTTTGGGCTGAAGCAGTGAATACAGCTTGCTACACTCAGAATCGAACCCTGATTAACAATGATCATAATAAGACTCCGTATGAGTTAATGGCCAACAAGAAACCAACACTGAAGTTTTTTCATGTGTTTGGTGCAAAGTGCTTTGTACTAAAAGATGGAGGACATCTAGGCAAGTTTGATGCCAAAGCAGATGAAGGCATTTTTCTGGGCTATTCTCTGGAATCTAAAGCTTACAGGGTATATGTGATTGAAGACAAGAAGGTGTTGGAAAGCTTAAATGTAACATTCGACGACACCAAAATATCAGGCCTGCAAACTAGAGAGAACTCTGAATCCTTGATATTTGAAAATCTATCAGGAGATATCTCTGACATAGAGGAAGAACCTGAAGTTGTTCCCGGTGATAATAATAATCATGATGATAATGATTCTGGACCAAGTGGTGACAGTGATGGAGATCCTCAAACTTCTACAGGATCCACTAGTCAATTAACAGAATCAACAGATCACACCGTCAACAACTCAGGGGGAGCAGGAGAAGGATCAATTAGTCAGATCAACACCACAATGAAAATCAAGAGGACACTTCAAGAACAGATCTGTCAAGACAAAGGGTTTAGATTCAAGATCATTCCTGATGTCTAGTTCTTAGTGATCCTAGTGGTGGAGTGAAGACTGGAGCTATAGAGTATGAATGATTATTTCCTTGGTTTTCTTTCTGAAGAAGAAACTAGGAAAGTTAAAGAAGCTCTGATAGATCCAGATTGGGTGATTGCATAGCAAGATGAACTCAATTAATTCTAAAGGCAGATTGTATGGAAGCTGGTATCCAGACCAAATAACAGAGTTGTAATTGGTACAAGGATAACCAGAAGTTTACTGGATAACAATGGCATTGTTATGAGGGACATGGCCAAACTGGATGCTAGGTTACTATCAGGAAGCAGTATCTAACAAGAAGCACCAGTGACGAGACTTGAGGATATCAGGATATATCTGGCACCTGATGCATATTCAAACTTTAATATCTATATGGTGAATATGATCAAGTGCACTCCTGATTTGTGAGATAGTAGAAGAAGTCAATGAACAGCTTCTCTTCAAGATCACTATAGGTTGGTATGAACTGGTATCAATACTCAAGCAATCGTCAAAGACATGGTATGATACTCTAACTGAACTTTTGCAGAATGTGAATTAATTAGAGTCGTCATATATATATATATATAACTCTCTATATCTTAAGACACAAACATAATGTCATATATGTGCAGTGATATCATGATTATATTATATGTTGGTCTACTAACGAAAACTTGTGCAAGAAATTTGCCAAGTCATTGCAGAGTATGTACAAGATGAGTATGTTGGGAAAGTTGCAATCCTTTTTGGAATTACTTTGAGCAATCCAAAAGAATAATTCTTTTAGGAGCACAAGTAAGCCAAAAGAGTGACGACAATAAAAGTAAGTCAAGAATCTTTTGAATGTGCACAATTGGGAAGATTCTAGACATGCCAAGACTCCCTGCCAACAGCAGCCACTAAAGCTTGATCAGGACAAATCAGGTAAAAGACAGAAATGACAAGCTAGAGAGGTATGATCATCTCATTAACTTATTAGCTGTAAATTGACCACACATATTTTATTCTCAAGTTGCCAATGTGCAAGGTTCCAAGTGGATTTCAAAAAATCTAGTCTTATAGCTATTAACATGATTTTTAGATATCTTAAGGGAATACCAAATCTCGGTATATGGTACCCTAAAGATACTTGTTAACATGTTTAGCTATATAGATATAAAATACGCAGGTTGTAAGAAAGACAGGAGAAGCATCTCTGGAAGCTGTCAACCCAAATGACAGGAGAAGCATCTCTAGAAGCTGTCAACTTCGTGGAGGAAGATTGATTTCTTGAAATAACTTCATCTCCAACAACTCTGTGGACCACTCCACGACAATGCACCTTGACACCAGGTATCATTTCTTTCGAGAGCATGTCTTCAATTCATAGAGAAACTTGTAGACACGCACATTATTTGAAAATCTCATCTGCAAGAAACTCTTAAAAATAAGCTCATAAGTATTAAGTTGTCCATATTTTAAGGACTTGTGAATTTATTTAACATCCAGTCCTCACCTTAATAATTTAGTGCTAATATCTAACTCATAGATATTTAGTATTAATTTATTATTATTTATTTAATGTAATTTGAATTATGGAAATTGAAGCAGTTCAATATCTTATTTGCTCCATAATTTAAAATACATAAAATAAATATGCAGCATAATTTATTGGATTTTAATTGGTTGATATCATTCAATGATATTTAGTCGATTTTATTCTAAGAAAATTGTGAATTTTCTGTTAGCATTGATTTTGGTAAATTTGAAAAAGTTTATTCAAATTAGAAGTTGACAGAAAAACAGAGGTTTGATTTTTGAAACATGAACAGGTTTTAAAAATTGAATCAGAAGCAAAAACCATCGAATTTAGAAAATTCGATAGTTTTTCTAAGTACTAAATAAAAACCATCGAACTCAAATTCGATAGTTTTTAAGAAGGAAAGGAAAAACCATCGAAAACACCTTTCGATAGTTTTTGAGATAGAAATTGAAATCTATTGAAAAGAATTTATTTTTCTTTTATCTAAATTCTCGATAGTTTTCAGAAAACAGTTCGATAGTTTTGTTTTAAACTACAAAAAAAAAACCTCGATGGTTTTTCAGAAAATAGATTTGGATTCCCATTTTCAAACAAAAATCTATCGAAGGTACAAATTAAAACTATCGAACATAAAAAGACATTTGAAGGCGAGGAGACCATGGAGTGCATGAGGATGAAGAGCAATGCAATAACCGCTCTGATAAGAAAGAATCATCTTCCAGGGGTGCCAACTGTTCTCACTGAATATCTAAGAACGGTGCCCCTACCACGTCTACACCCAGGGGAACGGGTAAACTAAGGTAATATTCCTGAACCTGTACTGGCTCCTGAACCTGAACCAATGGATGTTGATCAAGAGCCCTCAGTGGCCATCCCTGACCAGGAGGTTGAAAACCAACAGCCTTTAACCACGGTCACAGAGCCTTTGGAAGAGTCAAATGAAACCATAAACGAACCTCCTTCCCCTCCTATACCCAATATTCAGACATCCATGAGTGTAGAGGGAGATAGTGCCAAAGCAACACCACATAAGGAGATACGCCATTCAACAACAGCTCTGCCTTACTCTAAAAGGAGAAGAACAGAAAACGAGGCAACTGTTGAAACTTCATTTCAATCATCCAAAGCGCCCTTTATTGATTTTTCTGAAGTTGATTGGGCTACACTAACCAAAGCTATATCTGAACCCCTGCCCCAAACAGAAAAAGGAAAATTGACGGAAGAAACTAGTTCTCCGACCATTTCACGGTCCGGACTACTGGTTGAAGGTTCTTTACTGAACCAAGGGTCTTCACAGACGTTGAGAGAAGGTTTTGACCCAAATGCACAATCTAAAAGGTCATTGCCTAACTCCCCAGATGGAACATATCTGGATCCTGCGGGTACCGGGTCTGACATAGGTGCAGATCGGCAACTCGGTAACAATGAATAAATTTCATTTGAGGAGTTACCTGAGGATATGTCTGCAAAGACTTCAGAGGGAGTTTCAGGGCCTCTGTTTTCAATAGAGCCTGATTCCAACCCCCCAGAGATTCAAACTCCGGATCCTATTAAGGAAAGATCATCGCAAGATGATCAACAACTTGGCTTGACCAAGGACGGGGATTTGCGAAATCCCATTGCACCACCAATGACCTCCTTAAGGATGGCTATGGTGATTTTCCTTGTAGGTACATTTGGATGCTGAAGCTCTGAGAGATAAGAGTGAAACACTAGTGAGGTACACGAAACAGAATCACACACACAGTGAGGAATAAAGAGAAACACCAAATCCCATTCCCTATCCCTTAAACTTGGTTCGTTATGTTTTACCTTTAAAGACCTACAGTTGAGACCTTATTTCGGGACCTAACATTTGGTTGTTTTAGGGCCCTAAAAAGTGTGATCTAACAGTTGGGAGGTATAAGGAAGATGTCGGGAAATTTGGTTCGTAGGACGATCGACGGTGAAGCCATCTTGCAGTATTTAAAGGGCATCGTTGATCAGACTACATATTACTACTTCTTTTCTAACAGATGCTACATGAGAATTCCTTCAAGACCCAGGAAAACTTCTTTTCTTAACTAAGGGGGAGAAATGAGTTATAATCAGATTATTGGAGGATTCCTCAACTAAGGGGGAGAAGTGGTAAGAAAAAGTAGAGGTACACCACACCACAATTCTATTGATCTTTCAACTATTGGGGAGAGACTAAGAGGAGAAGTGGTAGATTTCCTAGAAGACGGAGAAGTGGTATTGGTTCACCACTGTTCTAATAATGGGAGCAACTGTATTCCATAGTGGGAGGAGTTGTATTCCAAATGAGGAGAAGCAAGGGAGATATGTGCTTTTCAGAAAAGGAAATATGGTTGTACAACAGAAGCCGCTGAACTCCGAATGGAGAGAAGTGGAGAGGTATACTTCAGTAAGTGGTAGACAAAGACATTTCATTACCACTGAAGAATCTCGAGAAGCTGCTAATGATTACTTCAAGACTGAGAAGGATTATTTGGCAGAGATTTAAAGAACCAAAGAAATGAAGATGAGTTACTACATGAATATCAGTTCAGTCCTAAAAGAACAATCATCTATCATTTCAGTTTGAACAAGAAATCTGGAAGTGAAGAATTTGATCCAGAAAACTAGTAGCATTATTTACAAGTCTCGGGTAATCACTTTTTCTACTTGTTAGTTGAGTTATCCTCTCTATAATTTGTTTGTTAGGTTTAACAATCAAATAGGGGGAGATTGTTGGTGAGATCACAAGGCAGTATGAACAGGAAGACGTGATAACTCAACACTAAAACATGACAGGTAAATAATACTACGCCTACACAGAAATCAGGAAGAAATGAATACAAGGCAAATACAAAGAATCAAAACATTAGATAGATCTTTGAAGTCTACTACAGGTCATTGAAAGAAGTTCATTAACATGTTCATGCCTCAATGAAGAATAAGGTTTGAAGACTTTCAAGGTTTCAAAAGGTGTGTAGATTCGGTATAAGTGCCACAAGAAGATTTCAGTGTATTAGCATTGATTGTGTTATAGACAGTGTTCGAAGCATAGGAATCTTGTTCAATTGAATACATGGTAAAGACAAAGGTTAAAGAAGATAGCTACAGTCTTGAAGTTATACTCACTGAAAGAAGTTCATTTATATGTTCGAGCGTCAGTGAAGAACAGAGAATGAAGTATTCAAGATAGTAGTAGAAATGAAGACGTTGTCTAAAGTACCAGGAAGGATTCCAGTGAAAGTGCGTTGTTTATTGACAATCTATGTTCGAAGCAATTTGGACTGCTGCCGACTTATCAATTGGAATGCAATGAAGACGTGAAGATTCAATTCAGTGTTAGTCGTCTGTGAACTAGACCAGTTGCACCAAGCGTCAACACATATGAAGAAGATCAACACATTTATTCTACAGAAAGAATTGATGAAGTCCAACATGATAATTCTAGAAAATATCAAGCAGATAAACAAGAATTATCAGTGTTGAAGAAAACCATGAGAAGCTAAATTATCAAAAGGAAAATCGCAAGTCAAAAAGTGTTAAGTGTACAAAAGTTGAAACCTCGATAAAGAAACTGCAAGAAAGGAAACTTGAAGGTTTAAGTGTTGACCAACCAAACCTTGGGTGCTAATTTGCACTTTGACAAGGTTGGCCAAAAACCATTTAAATGGATTTTGTTTGGTCGATAGTTTTTGTTAAACCAAAAACCATTTCGATGGTTTTTTTGTTTTAAAAACAAAAAAACTATTTCGATGGTTTTTTGTTTTTAAAAAAAACAAAAACCTTCGATAGTTTTCTTTTGGTTAGTTTTGTTGGGGCCGAGATTTTTGACTGCTGCGATACTTTTAATGCTCCGATAGTTTATGAAATTTATTTTATAAACTTAAATAAATTTATTTTAAACTTTTTAATTAAGTTTATTATAAATTTAAAATAAGTTTATTTAATAAATTTATTAAAACTAAAAAGGAGTATTTCGATAGTTTATGAAATTTATTTTATAAACTTGAAATAAATTTATTTTAAACTTTTTAATTAAGTTTATTATAAATTTAAAATAAGTTTACTTAATAAATTTATTAAAACTATTGAATGGTATTAAGATAACTTGGTTCGATAGTTTTTCTACAGCATGAAGAATTGAGTGGACACAACTCAAAAAGTAGTGTTCGATAGTTTTCTTTTAAAAACTATAAAAGTCTACACATCTGAAGCAGAAGATTATTGAAGAGTACTTCTTCTGTTCTTCATCTCATTCGACGAAGTGGAGAAATACAGAGAGAGACAGAGAAGGAGACAATTATTTTATACCTGAACTTCTCACCGGGGAAACGTTATAATGCCCAAACTTTGTTCAATCTTAAGGGCCATTATAAAGTTTCTCCGGTAATTAAATCCTTTAGACAAACAAATAGATACAAACTGTAACAGCCCCAAATCCGGGGTCGGGGATTTAGGGTTGTCACGATCCATGTACTCCTTGCCTTACCTGTATCACTCACACCATTCATAATTCACCTGCTCATGACCCCACAATATATGTCTCACACACACACACACACACACACAGGTTAGAGTCTCAGAAACGACACAATACAACAACTGCGGAATAAATAATTTTTGTTACAATACCCAAATGTCTTTTGAATCTGTTACTGATACAATTTTCTAAGTATTGTTACATTACCAACTTAGCCTTCTGATGCTTACAGTCCTCTAATACCATTCATGTCTATACATAAGTTGAATGCCAAAAGCCGTAGCCTGATTCGATTGGTTCGTACTACTCTTCGGGATCACTGCTAGAAACTGTTTATGGAAACGCCTTGCGGGGTATGTGCCGTCCCATTGGCATCCTGCTTCGCTGCTATATAATATATATAAAACAATAGCAAGAGTGAGCGATAGCTCAGCAAGGTAATAAAAATATGGCATAATCCTGCCTTTAACTCAACCCAGAATAAAGCGGGTATAAGACAATAATTTGTCAAAATATCTCGATACTGAAATTATTTCCTTATCGGAATGTATTCCCAAAAACAGTACCATTAATGTACTTCAAATATCATTTCATAATATTTCTGCAAGCTTTTGCTATATTATGAACAAAGTTCTAGTATAATATAAAAGATAAGGTTTCAAAGTAAACCAATATAACTCTTCCAAAAATATCTGCTATGTAAGCAGAATATCAACACATAACTTAAAAGAAGTTATAAGATGATTCAGTATAAACAACTCTCTTACCATAACTCATGTTATGTAAGGTATCCACAGAGTCATATGATATAAAAGAGGAAGTTACGAGGAAAATTAATATAATATTTCCGTAACCCAAAATCCACTTAGGCATATATATCCTTAATCAGGTTTTATCAGAGTCATAACTCATAAAAGATGGAGTTGCATGAATTTATTGTAACTTTATTTTTGAACACTTTTCGACCCCCTGCCAACATGACCGGTAAACATGTACCACGGTGTCATCCTTGGTCCCTTTCAATACATGTTGCAGAATCCCTCTGCCAACATGATCGGTAAACCTGTACCAACGGAGCCATCTGTGGTCCCTTTCAGTACATGTTGCAGAATTATCCAAAATGGATGATGAACCAATACTGGAGCCTTCTCCGCGCCCGTCGTACCAACCTTACTATGATCAGTAGCAGGTTGTACAACAAAATATGTTTTCTACATGTAGATGGAAGTATCACGACAGCCTGACATTGTCTACCGCCTTTCTGGATCTCCCGGCCCATTTGGGGCAATAAGGTGATGGGTCGGCGCGACTCGACCTCTTACACATGCTCCTAGTTCAGATGAAATCCATGACTCTGAAACGTAAAGATCGTCCTCCTTTCCCCAAGTGTAATACTTGTTGATACGACTCCACTCAGTAGTCATATCTAGGTTGGAAAGGAAGATTCTCCAATATTTCCCAAGCGATGCTTGTTAATGGATATCAACTTGTTCCAGGAATTTACCCCTCGATCGTTGAGGTGGTAACACAATATTTGACTTGCAGCAACTAAATTGCTTCGAGAAAATATCTGTCCCCTGAAAGTTTTGAGTTGAGAGTTTAAAAAGAGTAGCAGTTACTTAAATCAGGTTTCCCATATTTTTGATAGTTGAGCGAGCATTTAAATCCCCTTTAAAAGACGGATTTAAATGGAATATTCTTAAAGTCAATATCCTCAAATGAATATAAATAATATTCTGTAAGTCGATAATCCTCAAATGAATATTAATAAATAATATTATGTAAGTCGATAATCCTCAAATGAATATTAATAAATAATATTCTTAAAATGAATATTAATAAATAATGTTCTTAAAGTCAATAATCCTCAAATGAATATTCATAAATAATATCCCTTAAATAAAATAATTAACCCTCGAATAACAGTTAACCGATATCTTTATCGGAAAATAACCTTTAACATATACCAAAATATAATTACTTCTGATCTTAGAGAAAATCACCCGCCCTTATCCTAGGGCAAATATAAAATCTTGGCTTATAGCTGATATCCCATATCTAACTCATAAGCCCCAACTTCAAGTCATAACCTCAAGTATTGCTATACATAGCAATTCGAAAACAAGTATGCAATAACACATGTATACTTCTCATTTGCATATATAACTGAAATAGTATTTAAATAGTATTTCTCGACCGAGATAATACTCAAATAACATTCCTCAAAACACATAGTATTCTGCCGATGGAATCCCTCCGGGTTTCCACAGCTATCTACATATCTCAAAATACCGACTCCCGATTTAGAGTCGAAAACAATGAATATGCTCTTATATATAGAGCTACAAGGTATACCGGTTCATAAGTACATTATCTCAAAGCTCGTATATAAACCAAAATCAAACTCTATTTTATACAATATATGACATGTATCGCGAAACTGTATAACTCCCCACATGGCAAAAGCAGTAATATATAATCAATACTTCAAAGTATAGATTTAGAAAACTTGCCACAATACTTGCAACAAAGATTTGGTATATAAATTGGGAATACACAAGTATAGAACATTGGAAAATATACCTACTCTGAATAATAGAGTAAGGTTTAGTAAACTTGCCTGATGCTCGAGAAGTGATAGGGGTTCGCGACGATGCCGGACAATCTAGACAAAGTCAAAGAAAACGTACGATTAATCCCCTGGATAATCCACGTGTACTCAATGCTTAAACACGTAACCGAAATACAACCAAGGCATTACTAGCTCGTCATAGGCTCATACTAAGTCCATGTTAATCGACAATTACTTAAGTCGTAGGTTTAGTCCGAAATCGATCCTCGAATACAAGTTATACTTAACCATTTACAACATTGGTTTCTAAGTCATGTTCTTAGTGGTTTTCACTTGCGCAACCTCAGCTTCCTTATTTTTATAAAATCGAAAAATAATCTTTTTAATACGAATCGTTTTCGTGAGCCTTCCTAACTGTCTCTAGTATTACTCCTCAAAGTTTCACATTTTAATATGGCTTCTAAGTGGTCCAAATATAGCCTCAAAGTGACTGACCAGAGATGGGTTGTTCTTCCGAACGGCGTTTACTAAAACTCACTTTTCTCCTAAACCGTAAATCGTATAGACATGATCTTTATACCAAAACAAACCTTAAAACACGATCTACGTGTTCATGGTCAGTGTTGTTCAAAAATATTCCAAGACCAGTTCGTAATTCTTGCTCAAAACAGTCTTAAATCAAATGGGCATTACGACGGCTATAATCGTAACGTTTCCCGGTTTTTGTTATGTCAAAACCTCTTAAAACCAAATGAATTCAACAACCCAACAACTTTTACAACATAACCAGTTCATATACTTCAAGAACACATCACCAACATCAACCAACAACAAGTATTCATCAAGGATTAACCATACATACTCCAAACTCCATAATCATGCTTATTCTTAAACATTACTAGAAACTTCACTTAAATCTCAACATAAATCAAAGGGTGGATGAGTGGTATACCTTCCTTGATGCTCTACCAACACTAACCAGTGGCCACAACCACTCAACCAGCCTTATATACTCCTTACAAAGCTTAAACCTTAAAATCCAATCAAGAAAACAAGTTAACAACTTTCGGAGTTACTATTCATCATCACTTTGTAAAATCCATATAAAATCGCAAAACAAGAGTTTAGTGCTAATATTTTTACCAGACCTTGTACTCTTCATAAGCTTTCTTTTGAGCTATAGATCGTCAAATTTAAAGCTTCCTAGCTAGGGTTTTGAGTCCCATCTTCCCGCTGGACAGAAACTGGACAGTTTGGGGTTCTCCAACTTGGGGAAACGATTTAACTAGGCTACACTCCTTTGTTGGCCATGAAATTTTGAGTGAATGTTACCCATGGAGTGGAGAAGCTATGGTTAAAATTTGGTGATTTAAGGATGGATAGAAATGGAGTTATGAATTGTTATCTCCTCCTTGCACAAGCTGAGCCGAAAATGGGGGGAAGAGTTCTTCCTTTCTTTTCTTTTTCTTTTGTTTTGGATAAATAGATAAGTATGCTGATATTTGTATAAAAGAGGGGTGATTCATCACATTTTGGTGAGTCACCAGGACACGTGTCGCGCATGCATGCGTTTGGTTAAAGTAGCTTTACTGGTTCGCTTTCCTTTCACATGGATGATCCAAATGTTGCATCCCTCGAATTAATCTTGTTACATGTTACTTCCATGTCTATATTTAGTCCTGTAAATGTTGCCTTGTTCCTCTTGAAACGATTCGAAATATTTCCTAAGGAGCGAATAAAACTCTACACTATTTTTCGCAGTGAATAGTAACTATTCACTTCAACAATCGGATCCTTAAATCGACTTTAATGAAATAATAAAATTCCAAAATATTAAATCCTCAAATCCTCAATTTTAATATCTCATTTCTTGAATATAATATATAATTCGCTGCCCGGTCGAATATTACACCAAAATAAAATTTGGAATTTCTGAATTTCGATCGTCTTTGCATTCACTTATTTACTCCGCAGATCACTAATATGACTTCGGAATATCCACACTACGTCTCGTACATAGGTGGCATGAAAAATTTTCTTAACCCTCAAAATCACTATTCATCCACCAATATCACTATTCACTGCTGCACTTAATCATAATAAGAAAAGTTTTAAATTTTTCCAAAAATTCGGCTTATTACACAAACATTGTTTAGGATTTAGTTTGTTCAATCTTTGTAGAAGCAAGAACAAATTGTTCTTGGAAGCCAGTAAATTTATTTACTGGGTGTAGCACCCCTTCAAGATTTATAGTCGAATATAACTCTTGGAAAATCTCGTGTTGTTATTGTCTTGTCCGAAATACTATTCACCCTCAAGAACACGAACCCACTACAAGAACACTAGTTTAATTATCCGGAAAAGATTCGAAAGAATTTTTTATAGTTAGTGAGTATCGTATTCAACCCCCCCCCCCTTCTACGATACTTCGGGACCTAACAATTTCTCCGGCTCAGTTCTCTCTCTCAGTAATGTTTCTGTGTAGAATGCCTTAACTGAAGAAGATACTATCTTCTCTCGTATTAATTGTAGACTTCTTTTGAAAAACCATCGAACCAAACTTGAAGAATCAATCCTGGCCGTTGGATCTTCATCAACCATATAAGACAAAACAAACTTTTCACCTGCTCCTCTAATTTGAAAACTATCGAATGGTAAAGTTAATATTCCATTCGATGGTTTTTATTAAAAACTATCGAATGAAACATTAATTAACATTAGTTTTCAATAACTCTCATTCGATGGTTTTCTAAATAGAAAAACCATCGAATACTTTTCTTGTCCTTGTCCTTTTAGAAAAGCTCCTGTGTACCAGGGTGTTTAAGTTTTAGACTGTATCAATTTTTTGAGACGATAAAACAACCTGATCTTTTTAAGTGCCGTCACCTAGTGCAACTGGTCTGGTTCACAGATGAATAACACTTGATCAATTCTTCTTTTATGTCTTCAATTCAGTGCTGCTGATAAGTCCCTTGTCGTTCTGGTTGCTTCGATTAAATCACTGGAATCCCGTGGTACTTAACCCAAAATCATTCACATACTTCTGTCGTCTTGAAAGTCTTGTTTCTTTTGCTGTCACTGAGTCTTGAACATTTTCATGAACTTCTTTCCGTGACCTGTTTACGGACTTCAAGAATACATAACGTATTTTGATTTTTTGAGTTTACCTTTTCTTCTTTGATTCTGGATTCCTGTGCTTCTGTTAATATTATTGTATGTCTTGTCCTTTGTTGAGTTGTAGTTATCTCTTTTACATCTTATGTTACATTATGCTTTACAACCCTGAATAATGACATTCATTCTGAGTAGCACTTCTAGTTTTAACTCCAACATCTGGATCACTAATGATCAGCTCAAAAGGATGATCTCTATTCCATACAGTCTTTCTTGGAAGATTTGATCTTGCTGATTCACCTTGAAATTCACTTTGATATCGTGGGTGACTAGATGATCCTTCATTTGCTCCCCCTGAGTTGTTGCTTGATTGCCTTGATGATTCTTCTCCAGTGTTGGTGGTATCTCCATTGTTACCAATGTTTCCACCACCACCACCATGATCATTATCATCATTGTTATTATCATTACCAACAATAACTTCAGGTGAAGCTTCATCATCTGATTCTGAGTCTGGCAAGTTATCAAACTTCAGCTTTTCAGATGAGTCTTCTGTTTGGATACTAGGGAGCTTAGTGTCATCAAAAGTAACATTGACACTTTCCTTTACTTGGTGACTACCAATCAAGTAGACCCTGTAAGATCTTCTGGAATAACCAACAAAAATAGCTTCTTGTGCCTTGGCCTCAAACTTGCCACGTTTAACATTGTCATCTTTAAGCACAAAGCATTTTGCTCCAAATACATGAAAGTACTTGACAATTGGTTTCTTGTTGTTCATGATCTCATAAGGAGTCTTAATTAAGTCCTTGTTGATTAAAGTTCGATTATGAGTATAACAAGCTGTATTCACTGCTTCAGCCCAAAAGTACATTGGAAGTTTGGACTCACTTAACATAGTCCTGGCATCTTCAATCAATGTACGATTCTTTCTTTCCACTACTCCATTCTGTTGAGGAGTTCTAGGGGCAGAATACTGTCTTGTTATTCCTTTATCAGCACAAAAGTCATTTAGGACTGCATTCTTGAATTCAGTTCCATTATCTGACCTTATAGCTCTAACAGGGAATCTAGAATCCAGCTCAATCAACTTTATATGGTCAATCACCATCTGTGGGGTCTCATCCTTGGAATGTAGGAATAAAACCCATGTATATTTAGAAAAGTCATCAACAATCACAAGTGCATATTGTTTCTTTGACATGGACATCACATTAACTGGCCCAAAAAAATCCTTGTGCAGTAGCTGAAGTGGTTCAGTTATTGATGATGTGTCAGTGCCCTTGTGAGAAGCTTTCTTTGACTTTCCTTTCTGACATGCCTCACACAGTCCTTCCTGTGTAAATTCCATCTGAGGCAAACCTCTAACCAATTCCCTCTTGACTAAAGAGTTCATGGTTTTGAAGTTAAGGTGAGACATCTTCTTGTGCCATAGCCAGCTTTCATCTGATGAAGCTTTAACATAAAAACTAGTAACTTCATCTTTGGATCCAGAGTTTAAGTCTGCTATGAACAAGTCACCTTTCCTTACTCCTTGAAGAGCAGGCTTTCCATTCTTCTTGTGAAGGATCTGACACTTCTCACTTTCAAAGGAAACAGCATATCCTCTGTCACAGAAATGAATGATGCTGAGAAGATTGAACTTCAGACCTTCCACAATAGATACATATTCAATGATAACATTTCCAAACTTCAAACAGCCATATCCTTTTGTAATACCCTTGCTGTTATCTCCAAAGGTAACTTCTTGGCCGGCTTTCTCAACCACATTTGATAGCAGGGCTCTATCTCCGGTCATATGCCTTGAACAACCACTGTCAAGAATCCACATAACACGGTTTACCTGTTTAACACCCTGCAGTATCAAATTGATTAGTCCTTCCTCGTAACCCAAACTTGATTGGGTCCGGCATACTTAAAGAACTGGCCTTTGTCAGGCAAAACAACATTCTTAACCAAAACTACTTCAACCGCTTTCACAAAAGAGCGTTTCCATTTATAGCCAGCCTTAACACATTTCTGAGTAGGCTTAGGGATAAATGAATCCACTCTAGTCTTAGGAGGACTGGTAGTCTTAGCTCTAACATGCTTCTTATTATTAACATATTGACGTGGAGCAGTCTTATCATCAGATACATGCTTACTATTAAAATAAGCATACATAACATTGAAAGCACAAGACATTCAATTAATCACACCACATGCTTTATGAGAAGAATTAACAGTAGGCATGTTAGTTCTACAGTTGTTTTGATCCACTTTATGGATATCTGATTTAGTCTCTGTTGTTGAAACAACTTTGACTGGTTTATCAGACATACACTTGTTGGACTGTTCAACTTCCAAAGCAAGATCTTTAATACGCATCTCCTCTTGAATAATGATAGAGCATTCATTCAGAGGTTCTCCTTGGGACTCTCTAAAGAAGGGTTTATCAATACCCTTAAGCACATCTGGAATACCCCTTTCTTCAGCACAGACTCTATTAGGGGTATTTATGCTTATTTCTCCAATAGACTCATTATAGTCATAGCCTATGCCAACAAATTGACCAATGGCTTGTTTATTGAATATTTCTTTAGCAGTCTTACAAGAGTTGTAGTAAGCACTATCTTTGACCTTAAGTTCACTTATCTGATCCTTGAAAATGGTTTCCAGTTGAATATAACATTTAACCCTATTCTCAAGAAATGCTATTTTCTTAGTTAGTTCATCCTGATTAACATGCACAAGTTTTAATTCTTTTATCTCCTTTTCAAGGGTTGTGTTCAAAAGAATTATTCTATCATTTTCTCTACGTGCACAAGAAACAGTAGTACTAAGATGATAGATCATTTCAGTATCAGTAAACTTTACCTCTGACATGTATGTTGATGAAGTGCTTGCCTCATTAGCCATTAAAGCAGGGTTTCCAATTTCACCTGCTTCTTCATCACTATCAGTATCATCCCAACTCTTTCCTTCAGCAACATAAGCTTTCCCAATCTTGTTCTTCTTGCTAGAATCAAATGAGTTTCTTCTCACTTGCTTTGGCTTTTTACATTCAGTAGCAAAGTGACCCAACTCATTGCAATTGTAGCACCTGATTGTGCTCATGTCCACAGTTCCAGTTTTGTAGCCACCCCCTGTGCTACTTGAAGAGGAAGATCCACCTCTCTGAAATCTGGGCTTGAACTTAAGATTGGGATTCCTTCTGAATCTGAACTTCCCAAACTTCCTGACTATCATAGCCAAATCACCATTCTCCAGCTGATCAAGTTCCTCTAAAGAATAGAAGTCACCACCAGATTGATCAGTGGATGTTAGGCCATATTCAGCCTCAATAACATCCATGTCAGAACTGGAAGGTTGAACAACCTTCACTCCCAGTTGCTGTGGGACTTCTGTTGTCAATGCAGTAGAAGTACTAACTATCTTCCCAGTTCCAAAGAGTTCCCTTTGTTGAATCTGCTCCAGCTCATAGGTCTTCAGAACACCATAAAGTCTTTCCAAAGAAATCTCTCCCAGATCTCGTGCTTCTCTAATGGCAAATATTCTGTGCTCCAAATGAGTTGGAAGTGTAAGTAGGAACTTCTTGTTAATCTCTTTGATAGTGTAGTGCTTTCCATTGAGATTCAGATCATTGATCAATTTATTGTATCTCTCAAAAACCTCAGAGATACCTTCATCAGGGTTTGATCTGAAATGCTCATAAGAAGAGGTGAGAATTTCCAGCTTATTCTCTCTTACTTCCTCTGTCCCCTCATTGATTATCTCTATTGTGTCCCAATGTGTTTGGCAGTAGCACAGTTTAGGACATGATTATGCATGATAGGATCAAGACAATCAACCAGTATCAACTGTAGACAGGCATCCAGTGAAGCATCCTCTTTCTCATCAGGAGTGAAGTCCTTGGGATCCTTAGGAAACATCCTAGCAGCTCTAGTGACAACATCATTCTCTATCTGCTCTTCCTCCACAATCATAGGAATTTTAGGACCATTCTTCAGCACTCCTAGATATTTAACATTTGCAACTTGAAGAAACATGAGCATTTTCTTCTTCCACATAGGATAATGCTCCTTGCTGAATATGGGAATTTTGACTGTACCAACTTTATGAGATGTAGACATCTTTTGAGATTTTTGAAGAATAATAAAATTTTCAGAGTTAAAGAAAAAATCTCAAAACAATTGGATCTTTGTTTAGTATATCAATCAAAAGGCTCTGATGCCAATTGTTAGGTCCTGATATGTTTGTAGAAGGGGGGTTGAATACAAACGATACCGTTTAATCGAATTTGTCCTTTAAAAGATTTAACAGTTTTGAACAAATTAATGCGGAATAAAACTGAAACAATATTCAAGTTAAATATAACTTATATTAAACTTGACGAGTGTTACAATTTGATCACTGATTACAAGTTTCTTGATAAAACAAACCTAGAATAAATTTGACATGAATTTATCTATTTTTGTAATAAAAGGATCGAATACTAAAAAGTAGTTCGATATAAAATCTAGGGATTATGATCCGCTAGAAAGTTAAAGCAGTACAAGTGAAATGATCCTTATGAATTTAATGTTAAGATCAAGTCAAGAATTAATTCACTTAAAGAAATGAATGCTTTGCAGTTGGAAGAAATAAAGACAGAGAGATTTTTTTAATTTGATGCTGTATGTTTCTGTCTTGATCTTGTATGGTGTATTGTCTTCGAATTGAATGTCTTTGCTATTTAAACACACAGCCTTTTCTTTTAATCAAACCCACGTGCAAATCCATTTACAAATTGCACTAGGAAGACTTATAGAAAAACTGTCATTTATGCCTTCGAAGACAATCGGGAAGACAAGGAAATGCAAAGGGAAGACAATCGGGAAGACTAGGGTTTACTCTACGAAGACAATCGGGAAGACTCTCCTAGTTTAAAAAACAGAGTCTTCCTAGTTTAAACCTAAGTCTTCCTAGTTCATTTTTATTCTAATTTAAATAATTAACTAAATAAATTATGTATTAAATTAATTCTTTACAGAATTAATTTAATAAATAATTTACTTAATAGTATTAATTATTTATAAGAGAATAAATAGAATTAGTTGACTTCTCAATTAATTTCAGAATCACTTAAAACTTAGATAAAGAATAAACATAATAGTATGTTGACACTCAATGTACTATCTGGTTCATGAGTGACTAACGACAATGTCTGTTCTTTATCTGTTTGACTTTAAGCAGTGATTCACTTCCTTTTCATTCAAGAACTGTGTAACCAGTATCTTTTGCTGTCACCACTTGAAATCTCTGTCACTTTAATAAATCCACTAAGCTTGAATACTTCACTGAGGCTTGATCAATAAATTGAACTTCTTTCAATGTAGAATAACTTCAAGTCTGTAGATGACTTTTAATCTTCATTCTTTGACAGATATAATCTTCTGAGATTCCTGTGACATTTGACTTTTATTATTTACTTATTACATCTTAATTAAAGTTGAGTAGAATCCTCGGTGTTTACAAATAGGCCTAGACATATGCCTTTCAACAGAATTCCTGTTGAGGTAGTCCTCTAACAAGTTCCTTCTTCATCAGCATGTTCCTTGTTTTGAAGTTGAGGTGAGAGAGTTTCCTGTCCCAAAGCATATTGTCACCAACAGTAGCTTTACTTTAAAAACAGTAAATCTTGTCCTTCTTTGCTGAGTTTAAATCAGCAATAAATAGGTTTCCTTTCCTCACTCCTTTGAGAGAGAGGCTTCCATCTTTCTTGTGATAGATGTTGTAGACCATCATGTCAAAGTCAACCTTAAATCCTCTGTCACTGAATTGGCTGACACTGAGCAGATTGTACTTCAATCCATCAACAAGGGCAATGTCATTAATGAGAACATTCCCAAATTCCAAACAACCATATCCCACAATGTAACCTTGGATGTTGTCTCCAAAGGTTATGATTGGACCAGCTTTCTCCACAAAATGTGATAGCAGGGCTTTATCACCAGTCATGTATCTTGAGCATCCACTGTCAATGATCCACATGACATGTTTCTTATTCTTGCCCTGCAAAACAAATTGTGTTTAAATTGCATATGGTACCCAAGTCTTGTTGGGTCCTGCAGATTCAGTATCACAAGAGTATTCATCATTTTCAGCACTAACAACCACATCAGGAATCTTCTGTTGTCATCACCCACTCAGATTTAGAATTAGACTTAGTCTTTGTTGCCCAGTAATAAACAATTGTAGAAGGGGGATTGAATACAATTATATAAGATTCTCGACTAAGTAAAATATATATCACAAATATGAAAGAATGATAACAGCTTTATTAAATCTGATATAAAACTGTTACAAACTCTCTCAAGAAATTCTGAGTTCTTGAGAGCTGCTAGTTTACAAAAATACTCGTGTATGATCAGTTTTATCGTGATCGATTTCAAAACCAAAACCTAAACTGTGTTTATATACTACACAGCTTCTCTATCAATGATAAGTCCTAATCAATTACAAGGATTGAAACCTATCCTAAATTGATAGCTACATTACTACAAACCAGGAACCGACAAAATAAACTTCCATGTTTAACTAGACTCCAAATATAACTCGAAGTAGGAATCCTGATCAGCTTCCAGTCCTGATGATCAATCCTGATCCCAGTCCTGATATTCATCCTGATCCTGACGACCATGCAATCCTGATGACGTCAGCAATCCTGATCAGTTGAGTCTAGATCCTGACGATCATTGAATCCTGATCTAACAATCTCCCCCAATCTCATACTTTGTAAAATAAAGTATAGATTCCTAGATTCAATGATGTCAAAAACATATATACAAAATGTACAAGTAGTATCTTCAGCAGCAACTTATCTGTTTAGATTCTTTGATAGAACAGATTCATCTTCAAGAAGTTGGATAACAGATTTTCTTCTTTTTCTTCAAGAATTTGAATCAGTCTTTCCTTAAGATTTCTGAGATCTTCATCTTCCTCATTAATCTGGTAAATAGCTGCTCTGAGATTCTGAATGGAGCTTCTTTGTAGACTGTGCTCTTCAAGCAAAAGATAAACAATTTCCTTCCCATCAGGATTAAGACTAAGTTGTGTCATACCAAAAGTTACTTCTTTAACAGCAGTACCCCTTTGCATTTCCACATCTTGACCTCTTTGATTTAAGTACATGGGAGTATAATTGCCATTGAAATTTCTGTTTCCATCCAGTCTTCTTCTTATTTTTGACAAGATCATGTCACTCCACACTTTGCACACTTTATTCTTCCATCTTAACAGATAGTGAACATATTTCAGTTCCTGTGTAGTTTTCATCAGCAGATCTTGAATGGATAGAATCTTCACACTTCCATCTTTCATGAAGTACATAAGCTTTTCTTTCTTTTCAATACCATTATGACAATCTATAATTATATCAACAGCTAATAAATTGTTCAGGTTTTCAGAAGTTAAAGTACCTCCAATTTCAGTCAAGGAGTAAGGATCAACATAAGACATATTCAGATATTCAGCATCCCTGTGTCCAATACCTCCTCTTGAATTACTTGACAATTGCTTCAGATTTGAAAACATTCGTAGCCAGAGTGCTTTTGATCTAACCATATCAGACAAATCAACAACACTTGAAGCACTTGTTATCATTCCTCCATTCTGAAAATTGATAGGTGTGTTATGTTGGGAACCACGGACTTGGGGTTCTACTACATTTTATGATACACAATTAAGGAGTGCGAAAAGAAAATCACCTTGTTAACGGTTGATTCCACGCTCTTCTATTGTATTCCCAAATTCCCTTGAGCGAAGTGTGGCCTCCGTCTTCTCAAGTTAACCTCTCTTCTTGCTCCTAGGTGGCTACAATATTTTTCTTAACCAACCCTAGCAAGAAGAGAATAAGAATATATATAGGGCTACAATAGGGATCATGGATAATTAGGTTGGGCCTTTTAATTACATCCTGGGCCTAGCCCAATGTAATTAAATATTAATTCAATCCACTAAAGAATTAATATTTGCACTACCTTTCCTAATACCGCAACTTAATTAATTAATTCGGTTCCAATATTATTTGCTTATTAAATTCCCCATGTTTAAAATAGCGCATGCCCATTAATTAAATAAATTACTGATAATTCATTTAATTAACATCTTATATCCTTGATCATCCACTCTACCTTTATTTAATTATGCCGGAATAAATCCACCTGCAGGGTTTCACATAATTAAATCCTTTTGAGCTTTCAAGGGGACATCATTAACCCGAATATTATCAGGACACGGATTCCTTCAATAAATAATATTCACCATATATATTATTCCATCACCCAAAATATAATGATATAATTCAAAAGAATTATTTCATATATAAATCAAAGCATGTAAATAATATACACGTGTCAATTACTATATCCGGATTAAGAACCTAAGCATTAATAATAACATAGAATCTTAGTTCACCTTCTTAATCAGTTTAAGGGAACAATTCTAAATTTGATCCTGTTCAATATACACAAAGTATACAAGTATTATTTAATAGTCAAGATAAACTATTCCCAAATAATACTTCAGTTATTCCAGTGGTTTGTCTAATTCCACTTAAACTGTGAACCCTTTATATTATATATAGACACTGATAATTTAATCTTCTGTTATCCCATTTGATACTAAATTATCCACAATATATAATAAACAGACAATGTAAAAATATGCAATCAAGATTCTCAATAAAATGGACAATGTTTATATACTACTAATGAATAGTTTAGTATAAAACCCAACAATCTCCCACTTATACTCAAGCTATTCTTTGAGTATATCAGTGTTTATTAATATAATCCGCTACCAGTTTAAATAACTATTCCGTGACCAGACATCTGACTCCTATCTCCTCCACGTGTTCTTCAAAAACCTTAGCTGGTAAACTCTTCATGAAAGGATCAGCCCGGTTGTCCTTTGATGCTATATCAATCACAATAATATCTCCTCGCTTAACGAACTGTCGTATGAGGTGATACTTACGCTCAATGTGTTTTGCTGCTTTATGTTCTCGTGGTTCCTTTGTATTTGCAACAGCACCAGTATTATCACAATAAATTGTGATTTGCCGTGGCAAATTAGGAACTACATTCAAATCCAGCAGGAAATTCCGGAACCATATAGCCTCCTTGGCTGCCTCAGAGGCTGCCACATATTCAGCTTCCATGGTTGAGTCTGCGATGCATTTCTGCTTCACACTCCTCCATATTACAGCTCCACCTCCTAAAGTAAAAACACACCCCGAGGTTGACTTCCTCTTATCCCTATCTGTCTGGAAATCTGAATCGGTATATCCCACAGGAAACAAGTCCGAAGCCTTGTAAATTATCATATACTTCTTAGTCCTTCGCAGGTACTTAAGTATCGTTTTTACTGCACTCCAATGTTCCTGACCTGGATTGGACTGATATCTACTGACCATGCCTACGGCAAAGCAAATATCAGGTCTCGTGCATAACATAACATACATTAAGCTTCCACATGCTGAAGCATAAGGAACTGCTTTCATGTTCTCTATCTCCTTAGGTGTCTTAGGACACTGCTCCTTTGATAGAGAGACTCCATGTCTAAAAGGTAAATTACCCTTCTTAGAGTCCTGCATGTTAAAACGAGCCAATACCTCATCAATGTACGGTTCTTGAGATAAAGCCAACGTTCTTTTCTTGCGATCTCTTATAAATTTAATCCCAAGAATGTATGCGGCTTCACCTAAGTCTTTCATTTCAAATTGTTTGAACAACCATGCCTTAATAGATGACAACATCCCTACATTGTTTCCAATGAGAAAATGTCATCTACATATAGTACTAGAAAAACCACCGCATTTCCTTCACTTTTCCTATACACACATGCTTCGCTTGGATTCTGATCATAACCATTTGACTGGACGGCCTGATCAAAACGAATGTTCCACTCCCTGGAAGCTTGTTTCAGTCCATAAATGGACTTCTTAAGCTTACACACTAGATGCTCTTGGCACTCTTTGATGAATCCCTCTGGTTACTGCATATGGATGTTTTCATCAAGACTTCCATTTAGGAAAGCTGTCTTGACATCCATTTGCCAAATCTCATAATCGAGATGAGCTGCTATAGATAAAAGAATCCGGATTGACTTAAGCATGACTACCGGAGAAAAGGTTTCCTCATAATCAATTCCTTGTTTCTGAGTATACCCTTTCGCAACAAGTCTTGCTTTCCAGGCTTTCACCTTTTTGTCAGATCCTCTTTTTCTTTTGTAGATCCACTTGCATCCAATGGGTTTTACACCATTGGGTGGTTCCACGAGATCCCAGACTTCATTGGAATACATAGATTCCATCTCAGATTGCATAGCCTTTTGCCAAAGATCTGCATCCTTATCTTGCATTGCTTCTTCGTATGTCCTGGGATCCTCATCATGTTCACCAGAGACTAAGTCCGAAGACTCTCCCAAAACCATGAACCTCTCAGGTTGATTAACAACCCTCCCACTACGACGAAGCATTGGAGTGGTATTAGTGATAGGTTGTTCATTTACTTGTGGTTGTTCTACTTGTACCGGTGGCATATTAGAATTATCTTGTCCTCCCACTATTTCCTCTAAAACAACAGTACTCATGGGTTTGTGATTCATTATATAGTCTTCCTCTAAGAATCTAGCATTGGTGCTTACAATGACATCCCGATCCTTAGGACTATAAAACAAATACCCTTTTGTTCCCTTGGGATAACCCACAAACAGCCTCACTTCTGTACGAGAATCTAACTTAGTCACGTTCTTGTTCAGCACATGTGCTGGACAACCCCAAATCCGAATGTGTTTCAAACTAGGTTTGGTACTAGTCCACAATTCTTTTGGAGTTTTTGGAACTGACTTAGAAGGTACCAAGTTTAGAAGATAAGCCGCTGTTTCTAGAGCATGCCCCCAAAACGACTTGGGTAAATTCGAATAACTCATCATCGATCTAACACTCTCTAAAAGAGTCCGGTTCCTTCTTTCCGCTACACCATTCTGCTGAGGTGTGCCAGGTGCAGTCAACTGGGATGAAATCCCATGTTCTGATAAATATTCTCTAAATTCTCCAAGCAGGTATTCGCCCCCACGATCTGATCGTAGTGACTTGATACATTTTCCTGAATGTCGCTTCTCCGCACTTGCTTTGTACTCTTTGAATTTTTCAAAGCACTCAGACTTGCGGTGCAACAGATAAATGTATCCATATCTCGAATAATCATCAATGAAAGTGACAAAATATTCATACCCACCTCTCGCTTGGATATTCATAGGTCCACATAAATCAGTATGAACCAATTCTAACACATCTTTGGCTCTATTTCCTTTTGCCTTAAAAGGTCTACTGGTCATTTTTCCTTCCAAGCAAGATTCACAGACTGGAAATGGCTCCACTGCCAACGAGCCTAAAGGACCATCTACTACCAATCTTTGAATCCTCCTCAAGTTAATATGACCTAATCTCAAGTGCCAAAGATATGTTTGGTTCAATCCAGAAGGTTCCTTTCTTTTACTAGAGGTAGAAAGTGTATTATTAATTTCACTTGGTTGCAGCATTGGTTCTACAGGATTAATAATATATAAATTGTCTTGCAATGTACCAGAACATATAACTCGTTTATTCATCATAATGGAAACATTACGATCCAAACAAACATTATAACCATCCATAGCAAGTTTAGAAACCGAAATTAAATTCCTTCTAAATGAAGGTACATAAAGACAATTATTCAAAACCAAAATCCTATCATAACCAAAAGATAAAGAAATAACTCCAACTGCAACCACTGCTACTTTCGTAGCATCTCCCATGAACACATATATCTCGCCATCTCTAAGCAGCCTGGTTTTCTGGAACCCCTGCATGGAATTACAAACATGATCAGTGGCTCTTGTGTCTACACACCAAGTGCTCGTAGACATAGCCGCTATATATGTTTCCGTAACAAGAGAAAGAGACATACCAGCATTGTTTTTCTTAGACAGAGGACAATCCTTTTTCCAGTGACCCGACTGCTTGCACTTGAAGCACTTGCCCTTAGGCTTCTTCACTGAATTTTGAACTCCCAATGGTTTCACAACTTTCTGTGTCTGAACCTTCTTCTTCTTCTTTCCTTTCGGCTTTGAAGAAGAAACTTTCTCAGCCACATTTACCTGAACATGCAGCTGAAATAATGATTCCGCTGCCTGAAGCTCTGTCAGAAGTTCTGCAAGACTATACAACTTCTTGTTCATGTTGTAATTCAAGCGAAACGGCTCAAAGCTTTTTGGCAAACTCATAAGTATGATATCGACCTGCGTTTCCGCATCAATATCAGCACCAAGGACCTCTAGTTCATTTATATGAGACATCATCAGAAGAACATGGTCCCTTACAGGTGTTTTTCAGCCATCTGAGTGTTCATTAGAGACTTCATTGCTACTTGTCTAGCAGCCCTATTCTGATCTCCGAAAAGCTCCTTGAGATTAAAGAGCATATCTGCAGCAGTGGTCATGGCCTGATGCTGATGTTGCAAAACACCCGACATTGCTGCCAGAATGTAACATCGCGACATCTCATCTGCCTTAGTCCACTTCTTAAAATACTCTTTTTCTCATCCGGAGCATCGGCAGCAGGTTGGTCCGGTTGGGGTTCAACAGTACAAAATTTGAACTCTTCAGCAGTCAACACTATGTCCAAATTGCGTTTCCATTCAATATAGTTAGGTCCGGTAAGTTTGTTATCCTTAAGTATGGTGAAAAGTGGATTAAAGCCCATTCTATCCTGAGAATCATGCATATAACACTTAATCAGAAAATTGCATATATCTTAAAACCTATTTGTTTCCTCTAACAATTAATTAAAATTAATGCACTAATATTTAAATTCCATAAATATCTGGTACGTCATGATGGGTGACATATATACCATTTAAATTTAAATATTACTTCGGTCCCACTACTAAATAATACGCCACGTTAGGGTGGACTATATATTATCTTTCATAGCTAAGTGTATACCATTATTTAGATCTTAAGTTGCCTTTAGTCAGACCCATCCGTTCGATGTATCAATGGATAAATCCCAGGTGTTTTCGGTGAAGTCACAGACGGACTCGCTTAAGAACACAACTCCGTAGACAGAAATATCCATTATCAACATCAATCAAGGAATGTCCAACTTTTTTCTCGAATTCTATGAAACTTGGTTTGTCACGATGGGGTGAGCTTACCTTTCAATATTCGTGATTAACTTAAGAAGATTGTCCTAGTAATTTCCTTAACACTACCCAGACGTCATAAATCATCCGCCACGATGGGTGACATATATCCAATTCATAATCATCCTAGTGTTAAATTACATACAACCAAAAATGGATGACCATGGGATCTAATATCAAATTAATTCCCTCTCCCACTTAGTATTTTAACATGAGTAATTTTATCTAGATGCATCGCCCTATGTTATTTCTTCGATGTCCACATGTTATCAAAATAACAATACAAAGAACACATAACATAGCATAGCATGCATCTCTGCATAATTAAATGGGGCCTATGTCATTATAATTATGTCTAACATGCATTCCAAATACACACATAATTTAATAACATAAAACATTTAATTAAAGCAATAAATGAAAATTTATGTCCATGTCGTCCTATTTATGTTAACCATGCAATTAAAATTACACACATAATTAACAACACACATAATAATTATTTAATGCAATAATTAAAATTAAATAGCAGAAAAACCAAAACAAAAAATAACCACGATTAAACCACGTGGGATCCAAACACATAATTAAAATAAAACGAGGCCATAATAGTGGATACTAAACAACCTGCAAAAGATTATTATCCAAGCATACCACTATACATACATAACCAATTTTAATTACGACATGGACATCATATCATAAAACATAGAACCCATAACCAGGCTCTGATACCAATTGTTGGGAACCACGGACTTGGGGTTCTACTACATTTTATGATACACAATTAAGGAGTGCGAAAAGAAAATCACCTTGTTAACGGTTGATTCCACGCTCTTCTATTGTATTCCCAAATTCCCTTGAGCGAAGTGTGGCCTCCGTCTTCTCAAGTTAACCTCTCTTCTTGCTCCTAAGTGGCTACAATATTTTTCTTAACCAACCCTAGCAAGAAGAGAATAAGAATATATATAGGGCTACAATAGGGATCATGGATAATTAGGTTGGGCCTTTTAATTACATCCTGGGCCTAGCCCAATGTAATTAAATATTAATTCAATCCACTAAAGAATTAATATTTGCACTACCTTTCCTAATACCGCAACTTAATTAATTAATTCGGTTCCAATATTATTTGCTTATTAAATTCCCCATGTTTAAAATAGCGCATGCCCATTAATTAAATAAATTACTGATAATTCATTTAATTAACATCTTATATCCTTGATCATCCACTCTACCTTTATTTAATTATGCCGGAATAAATCCACCTGCAGGGTTTCACATAATTAAATCCTTTTGAGCTTTCAAGGGGACATCATTAACCCGAATATTATCAGGACACGGATTCCTTCAATAAATAATATTCACCATATATATTATTCCATCACCCAAAATATAATGATATAATTCAAAAGAATTATTTCATATATAAATCAAAGCATGTAAATAATATACACGTGTCAATTACTATATCCGGATTAAGAACCTAAGCATTAATAATAACATAGAATCTTAGTTCACCTTCTTAATCAGTTTAAGGGAACAATTCTAAATTTGATCCTGTTCAATATACACAAAGTATACAAGTATTATTTAATAGTCAAGATAAACTATTCCCAAATAATACTTCAGTTATTCCAGTGGTTTGTCTAATTCCACTTAAACTGTGAACCCTTTATATTATATATAGACACTGATAATTTAATCTTCTGTTATCCCATTTGATACTAAATTATCCACAATATATAATAAACAGACAATGTAAAAATATGCAATCAAGATTCTCAATAAAATGGACAATGTTTATATACTACTAATGAATAGTTTAGTATAAAACCCAACAATCTCCCACTTATACTCAAGCTATTCTTTGAGTATATCAGTGTTTATTAATATAATCCGCTACCAGTTTAAATAACTATTCCGTGACCAGACATCTGACTCCTATCTCCTCCACGTGTTCTTCAAAAACCTTAGCTGGTAAACTCTTCATGAAAGGATCAGCCCGGTTGTCCTTTGATGCTATATCAATCACAATAATATCTCCTCGCTTAACGAACTGTCGTATGAGGTGATACTTACGCTCAATGATACTCACTTAAAGAAATGAATGCTTTGCAGTTGGAAGAAATAAAGACAGAGAGATTTTTTTAATTTGATGCTGTATGTTTCTGTCTTGATCTTGTATGGTGTATTGTCTTCGAATTGAATGTCTTTGCTATTTAAACACACAGCCTTTTCTTTTAATCAAACCCACGTGCAAATCCATTTACAAATTGCACTAGGAAGACTTATAGAAAAACTGTCATTTATGCCTTCGAAGACAATCGGGAAGACAAGGAAATGCAAAGGGAAGACAATCGGGAAGACTAGGGTTTACTCTACGAAGACAATCGGGAAGACTCTCCTAGTTTAAAAAACAGAGTCTTCCTAGTTTAAACCTAAGTCTTCCTAGTTCATTTTTATTCTAATTTAAATAATTAACTAAATAAATTATGTATTAAATTAATTCTTTACAGAATTAATTTAATAAATAATTTACTTAATAGTATTAATTATTTATAAGAGAATAAATAGAATTAGTTGACTTCTCAATTAATTTCAGAATCACTTAAAACTTAGATAAAGAATAAACATAATAGTATGTTGACACTCAATGTACTATCTGGTTCATGAGTGACTAACGCCAATGTCTGTTCTTTATCTGTTTGACTTTAAGCAGTGATTCACTTCCTTTTCATTCAAGAACTGTGTAACCAGTATCTTTTGCTGTCACCACTTGAAATCTCTGTCACTTTAATAAATCCACTAAGCTTGAATACTTCACTGAGGCTTGATCAATAAATTGAACTTCTTTCAATGTAGAATAACTTCAAGTCTGTAGATGACTTTTAATCTTCATTCTTTGACAGATATAATCTTCTGAGATTCCTGTGACATTTGACTTTTATTATTTACTTATTACATCTTAATTAAAGTTGAGTAGAATCCTCGGTGTTTACAAATAGGCCTAGACATATGCCTTTCAACAGAATTCCTGTTGAGGTAGTCCTCTAACAAGTTCCTTCTTCATCAGCATGTTCCTTGTTTTGAAGTTGAGGTGAGAGAGTTTCCTGTCCCAAAGCATATTGTCACCAACAGTAGCTTTACTTTAAAAACAGTAAATCTTGTCCTTCTTTGCTGAGTTTAAATCAGCAATAAATAGGTTTCCTTTCCTCACTCCTTTGAGAGAGAGGCTTCCATCTTTCTTGTGATAGATGTTGTAGACCATCATGTCAAAGTCAACCTTAAATCCTCTGTCACTGAATTGGCTGACACTGAGCAGATTGTACTTCAATCCATCAACAAGGGCAATGTCATTAATGAGAACATTCCCAAATTCCAAACAACCATATCCCACAATGTAACCTTGGATGTTGTCTCCAAAGGTTATGATTGGACCAGCTTTCTCCACAAAATGTGATAGCAGGGCTTTATCACCAGTCATGTATCTTGAGCATCCACTGTCAATGATCCACATGACATGTTTCTTATTCTTGCCCTGCAAAACAAATTGTGTTTAAATTGCATATGGTACCCAAGTCTTGTTGGGTCCTGCAGATTCAGTATCACAAGAGTATTCATCATTTTCAGCACTAACAACCACATCAGGAATCTTCTGTTGTCATCACCCACTCAGATTTAGAATTAGACTTAGTCTTTGTTGCCCAGTAATAAACAATTGTAGAAGGGGGATTGAATACAATTATATAAGATTCTCGACTAAGTAAAATATATATCACAAATATGAAAGAATGATACAGCTTTATTAAATCTGATATAAAACTGTTACAAACTCTCTCAAGAAATTCTGAGTTCTTGAGAGCTGCTAGTTTACAAAAATACTCGTGTATGATCAGTTTTATCGTGATCGATTTCAAAACCAAAACCTAAACTGTGTTTATATACTACACAGCTTCTCTATCAATGATAAGTCCTAATCAATTACAAGGATTGAAACCTATCCTAAATTGATAGCTACATTACTACAAACCAGGAACCGACAAAATAAACTTCCATGTTTAACTAGACTCCAAATATAACTCGAAGTAGGAATCCTGATCAGCTTCCAGTCCTGATGATCAATCCTGATCCCAGTCCTGATATTCATCCTGATCCTGACGACCATGCAATCCTGATGACGTCAGCAATCCTGATCAGTTGAGTCTAGATCCTGACGATCATTGAATCCTGATCTAACAATCTCCCCCAATCTCATACTTTGTAAAATAAAGTATAGATTCCTAGATTCAATGATGTCAAAAACATATATACAAAATGTACAAGTAGTATCTTCAGCAGCAACTTATCTGTTTAGATTCTTTGATAGAACAGATTCATCTTCAAGAAGTTGGATAACAGATTTTCTTCTTTTTCTTCAAGAATTTGAATCAGTCTTTCCTTAAGATTTCTGAGATCTTCATCTTCCTCATTAATCTGGTAAATAGCTGCTCTGAGATTCTGAATGGAGCTTCTTTGTAGACTGTGCTCTTCAAGCAAAAGATAAACAATTTCCTTCCCATCAGGATTAAGACTAAGTTGTGTCATACCAAAAGTTACTTCTTTAACAGCAGTACCCCTTTGCATTTCCACATCTTGACCTCTTTGATTTAAGTACATGGGAGTATAATTGCCATTGAAATTTCTGTTTCCATCCAGTCTTCTTCTTATTTTTGACAAGATCATGTCACTCCACACTTTGCACACTTTATTCTTCCATCTTAACAGATAGTGAACATATTTCAGTTCCTGTGTAGTTTTCATCAGCAGATCTTGAATGGATAGAATCTTCACACTTCCATCTTTCATGAAGTACATAAGCTTTTCTTTCTTTTCAATACCATTATGACAATCTATAATTATATCAACAGCTAATAAATTGTTCAGGTTTTCAGAAGTTAAAGTACCTCCAATTTCAGTCAAGGAGTAAGGATCAACATAAGACATATTCAGATATTCAGCATCCCTGTGTCCAATACCTCCTCTTGAATTACTTGACAATTGCTTCAGATTTGAAAACATTCGTAGCCAGAGTGCTTTTGATCTAACCATATCAGACAAATCAACAACACTTGAAGCACTTGTTATCATTCCTCCATTCTGAAAATTGATAGGTGTGTTATGTTGGGAACCACGGACTTGGGGTTCTACTACATTTTATGATACACAATTAAGGAGTGCGAAAAGAAAATCACCTTGTTAACGGTTGATTCCACGCTCTTCTATTGTATTCCCAAATTCCCTTGAGCGAAGTGTGGCCTCCGTCTTCTCAAGTTAACCTCTCTTCTTGCTCCTAGGTGGCTACAATATTTTTCTTAACCAACCCTAGCAAGAAGAGAATAAGAATATATATAGGGCTACAATAGGGATCATGGATAATTAGGTTGGGCCTTTTAATTACATCCTGGGCCTAGCCCAATGTAATTAAATATTAATTCAATCCACTAAAGAATTAATATTTGCACTACCTTTCCTAATACCGCAACTTAATTAATTAATTCGGTTCCAATATTATTTGCTTATTAAATTCCCCATGTTTAAAATAGTGCATGCCCATTAATTAAATAAATTACTGATAATTCATTTAATTAACATCTTATATCCTTGATCATCCACTCTACCTTTATTTAATTATGCCGGAATAAATCCACCTGCAGGGTTTCATATAATTAAATCCTTTTGAGCTTTCAAGGGGACATCATTAACCCGAATATTATCAGGACACGGATTCCTTCAATAAATAATATTCACCATATATATTATTCCATCACCCAAAATATAATGATATAATTCAAAAGAATTATTTCATATATAAATCAAAGCATGTAAATAATATACACGTGTCAATTACTATATCCGGATTAAGAACCTAAGCATTAATAATAACATAGAATCTTAGTTCACCTTCTTAATCAGTTTAAGGGAACAATTCTAAATTTGATCCTGTTCAATATACACAAAGTATACAAGTATTATTTAATAGTCAAGATAAACTATTCCCAAATAATACTTCAGTTATTCCAGTGGTTTGTCTAATTCCACTTAAACTGTGAACCCTTTATATTATATATAGACACTGATAATTTAATCTTCTGTTATCCCATTTGATACTAAATTATCCACAATATATAATAAACAGACAATGTAAAAATATGCAATCAAGATTCTCAATAAAATGGACAATGTTTATATACTACTAATGAATAGTTTAGTATAAAACCCAACATGTTACACCTTAGTGTACTTATGTGTTTCCACTTCTTATCTTTTTCTTTCTCAAAAGCATAGCTTCTTTCTAGTAAAGATTCTCGTCTGCTTGGATTTCTCCACAATCTTTCATTTGAAAGTTTAAGCTTTTGTACATAGAGATTGAAATCTCTATTTGTTATTCTTGTGATTTCTCTTCTTCTGGCTTCTTCTTCATCCACTTCCTTGTTGTGAGAATCAACCACAGTAGATAAGATTAACAACTCAATCTCTTGCAGAATTCCAGATTCATCAGGATCTTGAACATTGTCAGGAACAATATCAGGATTAGAATCTTCAATTTGATTTGTATTGCATAGAATTAATTGTCTTGGTTTTCTTCTTAATTCTGGTTCTTCTTCATCAAACTCCTTGTCTTCCTTCTCAATGATATCCTTGATAACAGGATCTATTAGATTTTGTGAAGCTTCAGGAATTTCTTCAATTAATAAACCTCTAGACCTTGTCTGTCTAGGCACTGTTTGAGTTAAGGAACCTCTTCTACCTCTTCTAGCACCTCTCCTACCTCTGCCTCCTCTTCCTCTAGCAGGAGCAGGGTTATTAAATCTTTCCATCATTTCTCTCTGTTGACTTAAGAATTCTTCATGTGAGAGATCAGGATATTCTTCACTTGCTGTAGAGAGTGCTTTTCTTGCAAATAATTGTTGAACTCTTTTATCAGTGTGATAGAGAGTAACAATGCTACCATCTTTTGTAGTGAACTTCTGGAATAGATTTGATGCATCTTCAGGATTATCAATAATAACATCTTCATCTCCTTCAGGAATTGTAGCAAGAGTCTGTACATGACCAGACATCAGGATTTGATCACCTGTCAGTATTTGTTTTTCCGTCAGGATCTGAGATTGCACCAATGTTCTTACTGTCTTAACTCCAGAATCAGAAACATGAGTTGACTGCGTTTTTTGACTTTGAGAAGTTTGGATTGTAGACTTCATAACAGCAGCATCAGAGGTTTCTCCTTGTAGAATTTTATCACTACCATCATTTCCAGTATTATCATCGTCATCATTATTTCTCAATATTAGATCACGTGTACATTTTGTCTGACTTACCTTCTCCCCCTTTTTGACATCAGTATTTGACAATATATATTCAAAATTAAGGTAAGAGAGGTTTGAATGTCAGTTACCTTAGAATCAAGAGTATCAATTCTGTTGTTGATTGAGGAATGGTCAGCAATGATTGAATTAACCTTAGATTCCACTATTCGTAGTTGACGAGCAGTAGGCACCGTGGTAAAATTATTAGATATATCAGTCCTAACCAAATCTGTTGTAGCTTTGACAGAATCAATCTCATTTTTGAGGCTTTTGGATAACAAAGTAGTTGCCTTCAAATGATTCTTCAAGTCTTGATTCTCTATCAATTTCACTGCATCATAGGCATGATCTAGAGCATAAGGATAGCTCACAGAATTAGCAAATTTGTACCATGAATTATTCCATTCATGTTGTCTAATTGCCTCAGCAGGATCTTCAAAAGGAACAGAAAAGTCTTGTCTGAAGTCTTTTCCAGTAGTAGCCTTGCCAGTCATGAAGGTGCTTGACGAACCATAGTTAGTTCCAAGACTAGATTTTAAAACTCTGGCAAGCTGTTCCTTCTCTTCATTATTATCATCATCACTATCATCAGAGTCATCATCATCAGTACCAGGAGTAACGTCAGGATCAGGAATAGCTATACCTTTCAGTTTATCCTGTGAATCTGTGATAGGATGGTCCATTGGTCGTGATCTTAGTGGTTGTATCAGAATTGGCTCAGTATCAGGAGCACCACTAGCATCAGGAGCAACACCGTCAGGATTTGATAAGCTTGCATCAGTATTTGTTACTGATGGTTCTTGTGTAGCATGAGGTTCTGAAACTGCTTCAACACTTTGAGTTGGAGGTTCTTGTGTGCTTCCCTCATTGACAGTGTCCTCGAAAAATCTTTGAACTTCATCTGCACCAGAAATCCCTTGAGCATTGTCAGGAAATTTCTCAGAAACTGTAGCTTGGCCTGCATCTTCACTTTGAGAAGATGGTTCTTGTGTGACCATTCCAATTGCTAAGCCTTCACCCAAACTTTGATTGAGTGGTTCTTGTGTGGCTGGATCATCAGAAAGAGCTGCTGAACCACTTTGAGGTCCAGGTTCTTGTGGGCTTGATCCCTTCAGTTTCTTCTGTCTAGAGAACACTAACTCCCCTGCTTTCCTTAGCTTTTCCATTGGATGTTTAATCCCAAGATTGGAAACAGCAGCACCATACTTCTCCCATGAAATATCAACATGTCTTTTTTGTTGGAGAGTCATGTGCTGGAGAGTCTGAAATAGTAACCACTTGACTTGGTGCAGCATCAGGAATACTAACATCAGGATTTGCTTGAGCAGCTGAATTTGATTGCTCATTAAGAATAGAACTGTCCTGTACATCAGTATCCTGCTTCTTTTCGAAAGGAATATGATACCTGCCCTTAGATAATTTCCTTTTCTTCTGTGATGTAGAGAATGGTACCACAGCTTCTGTAAGACCCCAGATTTTGGGTAGAATTAAAAACTTTTATTTTATGTTGATGTATATACGAATAGTAGTAACGAATTGAGAATCAAGTTATGAAATGAATATGGATTTCAGTTTTCAAGTATTATGTGAATAGTGAGAATGGACTGACCATTTAGATAAGAATAATCTCTCTGGAAAATAAGAATATAACACCCCAAGGAAGAAAAGTATTTTATGTCATCCAAATCGATATCTGGTATGCATCCGACAACTCCGTAAACAAGATAGCGTATGCCCGAGAAAGCTCTAGAACATTGTCTAAGTACAAGAAATAAAGAGGAAATAAAACAGGAATATTGGAACGGATAATGATCCAAATGATTATGGATGAATAGTGACTTTTGTTAAAAACCACTGATGAATAGTAACTTTTTCATTTAAAGTTTTTCAGACCACCCTATATACGAGACGATGTAATAAACTTTTGAAGTCGTATTAGTGATCTACGATGTAAATGAAGGAATGTAAAAGCTGTCAGAATTGGAAAAATAACATTTCTGTTTTCTCCGAAATTTCACCATTAACGGACGGATTAATCATTATTTGGGAATATTGAAGGATTTAGATTATCAATTCTATGGATATGGATTAATAAAGGAATTAGAGATATCAAGGATGTACAGGATTAAATATAGACATGGAAGTAACATGTAACAAGATTAGTTCGAGGAATGCAACATTTGGATCATCCATGTGAAAGGGAACGAACCAGTAAAGTTACTTTAACGGAGCCATTGCATGTTCGACAAGTGTCGAAAGAAGAAGGCACCAAGGACCATGACTCACCATTTTGACCATTAAAATACCACAAATATCAAAAGTAATTAAACAAAAAGAAAAATCAAAACAACACCACCATTTCCATTGAAGCTCTCGGCCAAGAAAAGGAGAAGGGAGAAGTGAAGATTTCTTCCACCAACAATTGCAAGCTAGAGCTCAAAACGAAGCTAGTGATTAGTATAAGGTGAGCCATGAATCTTATAGCCTTTCTTTAAGTATTTCATATTCAAATAAATGGATGAAGATGATGAATGAATAGTAACCAAGTTTTTGTTTGGTTTTGATTTTGAAACTATGGCTTCTAAAGGTTATATCAAGCAAGGATCTAAGTTTATATAGGTGTATTGGGAGTAAACAAGCTTGGAGGAGGTATGAACCTTGAACCCTTGAAAGTATTAAGTGATTTTTGAAGCTTTAATGGTGTAAAAGCATGTTTATGATCTTAGTAGCTATGATTGGGCTTTGTTATGAGTTGTATTGAGTTTTAAGAACGTAAAGGCATTGCTTGGCCTCAGTTCTTGGTTATATAAGATGTATATGTTGTGTGGAGAGATTGGTGAGCAAGTTGAATGGTTTGAATTTTAGGATTATCCGATTCATAGCCGTTATAATGCCCGATTTTCCTTAACCATTGTTTTGTCTATGATGTTCGGACATAAGGACTTCTGTCCAGACTCACCACTGCCTAGTATTGTGTGGTTCTTTCTTCAAGGTTCGTTTCGATATAAAGATCATGTGATTCCGAATTACGGTTTAGGCGAAACGAGTAATTTAGTAAAGAATGTTTCGAGAAACCGAACTATACCACTTAGCCAACTTTGAGGCAATGATCAAACCCCTTAAGTGACTAATCAGAATATGAAACTTTGTGTTAACATACTAGGTACGTTTAGGAGGATCCTCGAGAAGATTTCGTGTTAAAAGGATTTAATCTCTATTTTATAAAAATGTTCGAGTCGAGCGTGCGCAAGAGGATTCTTAAGGAGTTAACTAGAAACCATGTTTTGGTTTAAGTAAAGTACATACTTAGTTTCGTGCAAGTATTCAAGTGATTAACCTTGGATATTTTGACTATGTATAGATCGCCGGATTGACTCGAGGCACACTACCCCTACCTCACCACCAGGCAAGTTTTTAAAACCTATACTACTGTTGTTGTGATAATAAACTGCTTTCATATATGTTATGTAAATGCGATATATAAATTGCATGCTTGTTTTTGAACTGCTATATATATAGCAATACTTGAGGATATGATTTGATGTGGGGCTTATAAGCTAGATATGGGATATCAGTTATAAGCCAGTTTTGTATATAATGCCCTAGGATAAGGGCAGTTGATTTCTCTAAGATCAGAAGTAATTATGCTTGGTATATGTTAAAGGTTATTTTTTTTTCCGATAAAGATATCGGGTAACTGTTATTCGAGGGTTAATTATTTTATTTAAGAATATTATTTATTAATATTCATTTTAAGAATATTATTTATTACTATTCATTTGAGGATTTTCGACTTACAGAATATTATATTCATTTGAGGATTATTGACTTTAAGAATATTATTTATTAATATTCATTTTAAGAATATTATTTATTAATATTCATTTGAGGATTATCGACTTACAGAATATTATATTCATCTGAGGATATTGACTTTAAGAATATTATCGTACATATTCATCTGGGGATTATGTAATGAATAGTATGTTTGAATATTCATTTGAAAGTTATTTAATTGTTTATTGAATATTACCTTTGAATATTCATTCGAGGATTGATTATTTATTTAATGAATATTACTTTTGAATATTCATTTGAGACTTAATTATTTAATGAATATTATTTTCGAATATTCATTTGAAATTTATTAATTAATGAATATTATTTTGAATATTCATTTGAGGTTTACTTATTTGAGAAATATTACCTTGAATATTCATTCGGGGTTTATTAGTTAATGAATATTATTTTAAATATTCATTTAATCCTAATTTATTTAATGAATATTATCTTTGAATATTCATTTAATCTTTATTTACTTAATGAATATTATTTTCGAATATTCATTTGAAGGTTACTTATTTAATAAAGATTATTAATTATTTTCAAATCAAAAAGAGGTTCCCAAAACAATGTTTTTCCATTTAAATCTGTCTTTTAAAGGGGATTTAAATGCTCGCTCAACTATCAAAAATATGGGAAACCTGATTTAAGTGACTGCTACTCTTTTTAAACTCTCAACTCAAAACTGTCAGGGGACAAATATTTTCTCAAAGCTAGGTAATTGCTGCAAGTCAAATATTGTGTTACCACCTCAACGATCGAGGGGTAAATTCCTGGAACAAGTCGATATCCATTAACAAGCAATAGCTTGGGAAATATTGGAGAATCTTCCTTTCCAACCTAGATATAACTACTTAGTGGAGTCGTATCAACAAGTGTTACACTTGGGGAAAGGAGGACGATCTTTACGTTTCAGAGTCATGGATTTCATCTGAACTAGGAGTGGTGTAAGTGGTCAAGTTGCGTGGGCCCATCCAACTTTTATTGCCCCAAATGGGCCGGGAGGTCACAGTAAGGCGGTAGACAATGTCAGGCTGTCGTGATTCTTCCATCTACATGTAGAAAACTATTTGAGCGGTGCGACCTGCTACTGATCATAGCAAGGTTAGGCACAGCGGACGCGGTAGCAACTCCAGTATTAGTTCATCATCCAATTTGGATATTCCTGCAACATGTATTGGGGTGAAGAACCAATCATGTTGGCAGGGGGTCGAAAAATGCTTGAAAACGAAGTGGCAATAAATTCATACAACTCCATCTTTTATGAGTTATGACTCTGATAAATCCTGATTAAGGATATATATGCATAAGTGGATTTTGGGTTACGGAAATATTATATTAATTTTCCTTGTAACTTCATCCTTTATATTATACTAGTTTCTTATCTGTTTAAGGCATAACATGTGGCTACAGAAATATCTTTGAATTGTTATATTTTGGTAATCTGTTATAAGTTATTTTTGGTGGGCTCTATTGCTCACCCTTGCTTTATTTATTTATATCACAACAACAGCTAGAGCAGATGGCCCGGTTCGAGCACACTCTGCGCAAGCGAGTGGCAGTCGTCAGAGATCTACCCGCTGAGGTCGTGACCGCCATAGCTGAGGTAGTAGTAATCAGTAGCTTAGGCTACAGCTTTTGGTTCAGACTTATTTATATTTATGATTAATGTAATCAACGGCAAGAACTTTTAAATGCTCTGTAATCTTTTGGGTTTGTAATAACTTATAACTTGTGGATCCTATGACTAGATACTTATTTCAATTTCATCTCTGGGACTATAACTAGTTGAGTGTGTATGGTGATGTATTGTGGGGTCACAACATGTAGTTTAATTGTTTTGATTCAAGTGCAACTATTATTGATGGGAATTGAGACCGTAACGACCGGATCCCCGACCCCGGATCTGGGGCTGTTACAGAAATGGTATCAGAGAGTTAGAGTTATAAAGCCCAGAGATGATGCGACGTTACAATAATAAATTCACTAAGATAATAAGAACTCTTGCCAAGTTCGATTAAAACCCTTATGGGAACTTTAATATCATGATAGTAACATAGTTCGTTATTGTGTAGGCGAGCGACATCTCTGACCCTGAGGCTTACGAGAGACAGCATGATGAGGACTTGCTTCGGACTACAGATCCATACTATGAGGGTGTTGGGGAGGAGGACCCGGAGGAGGACCGGGAGGAGGTCCAGGCGGATGCGGACACCGAGGTTGTTGAGGATTCTGATGATGAGGATCCCGAGGAGGACCCGACCCTAGCTGATACTGAGGATATGGAGGGGGATGCTGAGGACCAGACTCCACTTCCTATCGAGAGAGCCCCTACCCCTCCACCACTGCCTTTGAGCTCTTTCCCTGATGAGTTTGAGGAGCTTACCCCTGAGCCACAGCAGACAGAGGATGCACCACCAGCAGACCCGGTTACCCCATCCCATGTTCCGTTAGAGGGGATACCAGTATGTGTGCATAACTGGACCGTGAATAGAGTTCAGTCAGATTTGATAACGGCTGAGGCCAGGTTGGCAGAGTCACGGATGCAGCTAGCAGCGGAGAGAGATGCCAGGATGGTACGCCAGGGCGGCGGGAGGTCTGTGCCCCCTCGGGTTGCCCGGAGGGCGATGACTCGCATTGAGCTGAGGGCACGGATGAGGATTCGAGCTTTGCCTACTGATGGCAATGGCAGGGTATCCAGGGTTGATGCTGAGGAGATTTTCCGCATAGCCATGGCGAGGGTGAGGGCATGGCACCGTACCAGTGGCTGATTTCAGAGTTGGTGATGTAGTAGTCTAGTCTTCTAGTCACGTACGGACGTAGTAGTGCCGACTTTTGTGGGATTGTTCCATTGTATATATTATCCCTTTTTCTGACTAGAAGGATAGACCATGTATTTCACTTTTGACTAGATGATGTTAGGACGGTTGTACTTGTAAACTGTCGATGTCGACTCAGACTTTATATCTTTGGTAGCATGTATATATTTGTTTCCTTTCAGTTGAATCCAGTACTGTTGTGACGAGATCACAAGTTTATTATACTGTTGTCTACACCGTGCGATTAAATTGCGATAAAATATAAAACTGCGGAAGTCTACTTCCAATTATGTAATGACTGTATTTGTAACCCAGTAAACGAGCCTAATGTGAATTTTCCAAATTTCAGTAAGATGCCTCCACGAAGAGTGGGAAATAGGGCTAATCCCCCTGAATCTGATGATCAAGAAAGCCACAATCAAAATAGGGAAGACCCTGAGTATGATGAAGAAATGGATGAGGATTATAATGAACAGGACGACTCCCAGTATGGGGAGGCTGATGAATCTTTTTTCACTGCAGACATTGAGAATGAAGAAGAGGAAGTTGAAGAGGAACAAAGAATAGAGGACCAGGGTGAAGACCCCATGGGTCAGTTCATGAATCTACTTAGGCAAAATTTGGACCGTTATCCCCAACCACCCCAAGGAAACAACAATGCCATAACAAACTCTTTCAGGGCCTTTAAGTCTCTCAAGCCCCCAGAATTCCAAGGATCGGCTGACCCAGTAGAGGCAAGAGCTTGGATAAAGGAAATGGAAAAGTCCTTTGAGATTTTAAGCATTGAGGAGGCGTAGAAGACCGTTTTTGCCACTTACCTACTGAAAGGAGAGGCCAACTATTGGTGGGAGGCCAAGAAGAACATGGAGACAGATGTTATCGTGACTTGGGAAAGGTTCAAGCAATTGTTTCTAGAAAAGTATTTCCCAAGGTTTATGAAGACTCGGATGGAGCTTAAGTTTTTGGAGCTAAAGCAGAATAACCTGACAGTGGCTGAGTATGAGGCAAAATTTACCGAGCTATCAAGGTTTGTGCCAGAGTTTGTAGATACCGAAGAAAAGAAAGCTAATAGGTTTCAACAGGGATTGAAGCAGTGGATTCAAAATCGTGTGGCAGTCTTGGAGATTGCAGACTATGCCACGTTGGTACAAAAGGCTTCAATCATGGAAGCATGGAGTGATCAGATGCATAAGGAAAGAGAGAAAAGAGGAATAAAAAGAAAGCATGTGAGTATGGGTGGAGGTTCTGCTGGAGGAAAACCCCAAAATAGATTTAACTGCGGGACAGCCTCCCTACCTGAAAGGAATACGGGTTTCAAGCGAACCGTAAGCTCAAGCGTGAACCAGGGCGGCAACCCATCCGGAGTGTCCCACTCCCGCCAATCTCGACCCCCATTCCCAGCATGTGCGACCTGTGGAAGAAAACATCTCGGTGTGTGCAACCAGAGACCGGTAACTTGTTACAAGTGCGGGCGAGGGGGCCATTATGCTACCAATTGTACCGCAGTTAACCCTAGTGTCAGCCAAGGCCTCACTTGTTTTCAGTGTGGACGCCAAGGTCATATGAAGAAGGATTGCCCCACGAACCGACCCGCAGCATCAGGGGCCAGCAAAGCTGCCTCTAACAAACCACCAACTGCTAGGACTTTCAACATGACAGTGCAGGATGCCGTGAGGAACACGGATGTGATAGCAGGTACCTTTTCTCTAAATTCAGTTAGCGCAAATGTTTTGTTTGATTCTGGAGCAACTAAGTCTTTTATATCAAGGGATTTTGCGCATAGATTGAAACTTAAATCCCAACCATTAAAGGATTCCCTACAAGTAGAGATAGCTAACCACGAAATAGTCCCAGTAAATCGAATCCACCCAAACTGCAAATTGGAAATAGGGGAACAATCTTTTTATGTGGATTTGATTCCTTTTAAATTAGGAGAATTTGATGTCATTTTGGGGATGGATTGGTTGTCTCGCAATGACGCCCAGATAGATTGTAAAGGGAAAAAGGTTAGATTAAATACCCCAGGAAAGAAGGAAATAGTGTTTAAGGGAATGAAACAGACGCAGAAATTTCTAACCATGGCGCATACCAAAAGATTGTTAAGAAAGGGAAATGAGGCTTACTTAGCATATGTTGTAGACACCCAGAAAGAGGTGCCTAGGTTACAGGACATTCCAGTAGTCAATGAGTTCGAAGATGTGTTTCCACAAGATCTCCCAGGATTACCGCCCGATAGGGTAATTGAGTTTGCTATTGAATTAGCCCCGGGGACGGCGCCAGTCTCGAAGGCCCCGTACCGGTTAGCCCCAGTAGAAATGAAAGAGCTAGCTACCCAGTTACAAGGACTGTTGGATAAGGGTATGATAAGACCCAGTGTGTCGCCGTGGAGGGCACCAGTGTTGTTTGTTAAGAAGAAATATGGGAGTATGAGGTTATGCATCGACTACCGAGAGTTGAACAAGCTAACCATTAAGAATAAGTAACCATTACCAAGACTAGACGATTTATTCGACCAGCTAAAGGATGATGTATACTTCTCTAAAATTGACCTGAGGACCGGATATCACCAATTAAAGATTAAACCCGAAGATATCCCGAAGACTGCATTCCGTACCAGATATGGACATTATGAGTTCTTGGTGATGTCGTTTGGATTGACCAATGCCCCAGCAGCTTTCATGGATTTAATGAATAGGGTGTTCAAGGAGTATTTGGACGAGTTCGTTATAGTTTTCATTGACGATATTCTTATCTACTCAAAGACAGAGGCAGAACATGCAGAACATTTGAGGATAGCCTTAGGAATACTCAGGAAGGAGCAATTGTATGACAAATTCGTGAAGTGTGAATTCTGGCAAAACGAGGTTCAGTTTTTAGGACATGTGATTAACAAGGAAGGAGTGTTGGTTGACCTCTCCAAGATAGAGGCTGTTTCAAATTGGGAATGACCAACCACACCAACGGAAGTAAGGAGTTTCATAGGATTAGCAGGGTATTATAGAAGATTTGTCAAGGATTTTGCGAAAATCGCAGCCCCGTTAACCCGACTTACCCGTAAAACTGAGAAATTTGAATGGACGGAAAAATGCGAGAAGAGTTTCCAAGAGTTAAAGAAGAGGTTGGTAACTGCCCCTGTGTTGGCATTGCCAGATGGAAAAGGAGATTTTGTGATTTACAGTGATGCTTCGCATAAGGGATTAGGGTGCGTGCTAATGCAGCACGGTAAAGTGATCGCGTATGCATCAAGACAATTGAAGGAATATGAGATTCGATATCCTACTCATGATTTAGAATTAGCAGCTGTAGTTTTTGCTTTAAAGATTTGGAGGCACTACTTGTATGGAGAGAAGTGCGAGATTTATACTGACCATAAGAGCCTCAAGTACATTTTTACCCAGAAGGAGCTCAACATGCGCCAGAGAAGATGGTTAGAGTTGATCAAGGATTATGACTGTGAAATTCTGTATCACCCAGGGAAAGCCAATGTGGTGGTTGACGCTCTTAGTAGGAAAGAGAGACTCAAGATGATAATGTCATCGGAAGAGCTGATTAGAGAATTTGAAAAGATGGAAATAGAAGTGAAGGTGACCGGGGGCGGTACCGAAGAGCTGTTTGAGATTTCCTTGCAACCAGAGTTGTTAGAAAAGATAAGAAGGTGTCAAGAAAGAATGATAAGTGAAGACAGGCAGTCAATGACCGGAGAAGAGATCCACACTGTCAAGGATGATAAAGGAATAAGGAGGTATACTTACCGGATTTGGGTTCCGAATGTTCGAGAACTGAAAGACGAGATTTTACACGAGAGTCACAGTTCTAGGTATTCAATCCACCCAGGAAGCACCAAGATGTATGGAGATTTGAAAGAGTACTACTGGTGGCCTAACATGAAAAAGGATGTAGCAGAGTGGGTAAGCAGATGCTTGACCTGCCAAAGAGTGAAAGCGGAACACCAAAGACCTAGTGGACTGTTGCGACCCCTAGAGATTCCCGAATGGAAATGGGAACACCTAGACATGGACTTTGTAGTAGGTTTACCAAGGACCAAGGCCAATCACGATGCCATATGGGTAATCATAGACCGATTAACGAAGTCAGCACACTTTCTTCCGATTAACGAAAGGTACACTGTCGACAGACTAGTGGATATTTACTTGAAGGAAATAGTGGTACGACATGGAGTCCCAGTCGCCATAGTATCTGACCGAGATCCCAGATTTAACTCCAGATTTTGGAGAAGCTTCCAAGAATGTGTAGGGACCCGGCTGAACATGAGTACTGCCTATCACCCCCAAACAGACGGACAAAGTGAAAGGACCATCCAAACACTAGAGGATATGTTAAGGGTCTGTGCTATAGACTTTAAAGGGAATTGGGATGATCACCTACCACTGATTGAGTTTTCCTACAACAATAGTTTTCATTCATGTATAGGAATGCCGCCTTACGAGGCCCTTTATGGAAGAAGATGTCGATCCCCCTTGTATTGGGATGAAGTTGGGGAGCGAAAGATGCTTGGACCCGAAGTGGTCCAACGGACTAAGGACATAGTAGATCTAATCAGAGGACGGTTGGTAGCAGCCCAAGATAGACAAAAGAAGTATGCTGATTTAGCCCGGAAGGACAAGGAATATGAAGTGGGAGACCTAGTGTTCTTAAAGGTATCTCCTTGGAAAGGTTTGATGAGGTTCAGGAAGAAAGGAAAACTGAGTCCTAGATATATTGGACCATTTGAGATCTTAAGACGTATTGGGAACTTAGCATATGAACTAGCATTACCCCCAAACCTGCAACAAGTGCACAACGTGTTTCATGTTTCGATGCTAAGGCCCTACAAGTCAGACGCTAAACATATAGTGGAATACGAGCACGTAGACATGCAGCCCGACTTGACCTATGTGGAGCAACCAATGGAAATTATAGACCGAAAGGAACAAGTGCTCCGGAATAAGGCCATCAAACTAGTCAGAGTTGCGTGGAGAAATCATAATGTGGAAGAATCAACTTGGGAGCTAGAAAGCGAAATGCTGGAAAGATATCCCCATTTGTTTTCAGAGTGATTCCGGGACGGAATCCTTTTAAGGAGGGGAGACTGTAAGACCCCAAATTTTGGGTAGAATTAAAAACTTTTATTTTATGTTGATGTATATACGAATAGTAGTAACGAATTGAGAATCAAGTTATGAAATGAATATGGATTTCAGTTTTCAAGTATTCTGTGAATAGTGAGAATGGACTGACCATTTAGATAAGAATAATCTCTCTGGAAAATAAGAATATAACACCCCAAGGAAGAAAAGTATTTTATGTCATCCAAATCGATATCTGGTATGCATCCGACAACTCCGTAAACAAGATAGCGTATGCCCAAGAAAGCTCTAGAACATTGTCTAAGTACAAGAAATAAAGAGGAAATAAAACATGAATATTGGAATGGATAATGATCCAAATGATTATGGATGAATAGTGACTTTTGTTAAAAACCACTGATGAATAATAACTTTTTCATTTAAAAAGTTTTTCAGACCACCCTATATACCGGACGATGTAATAAACTTTCGAAGTCGTATTAGTGATCTACGATGTAAATGAAGGAATGTAAAAGCTGTTAGAATTGGAAAAATAGCATTTCTGTTTTCTCCGAAATTTCACCATTAACGGACGGATTAATCATTATTTGGGAATATTGAAGGATTTAGATTATCAATTCTTTGATATGGATTAATAAAAGAATTAGAGATATCAAGGACGTACAGGATTAAATATAGACATGGAAGTAATATGTAACAAGATTAGTTCGAGGAATGCAACATTTGGATCATCCATGTGAAAGGGAACGAACCAGTAAAGTTACTTTAACGGATCCATTGCATGTTCGACAAGTGTCGAAAGAAGAAGGCACCAAGGACCATGACTCACCATTTTGACCATTAAAATACCACAAATATCAAAAGTAATTAAACAAAAAGAAAAATCAAAACAACACCACCATTTCCATTGAAGCTCTCGGCCAAGAAAAGGAGAAGGGAGAAGTGAAGATTTCTTCCACCAACAATTGCAAGCTAGAGCTCAAAACGAAGCTAGTGATTAGTATAAGGCGAGCCATGAATCTTATAGCCTTTATTTAAGTATTTCATATTCAAATAAATGGATGAAGATGATGAATGAATAGTAACCAAGTTTTTGTTTGGTTTTGATTTTGAAACTATGGCTTCTAAAGGTTATATCAAGCAAGGATCTAAGTTTATATAGGTGTATTGGAAGTAAACAAGCTTGGAGGAGGTATGAACCTTGAACCCTTGAAAGTATTAAGTGATTTTTGAAGCTTTAATGGTGTAAAAGCATGTTTATGATCTTAGTAGCTATGATTGAGCTTTGTTATGAGTTGTATTGAGTTTTAAGAACGTAAAGGCATTGCTTGGCCTCAGTTCTTGGTTATATAAGATGTATATGTTGTGTGGAGAGATTGGTGAGCAAGTTGAATGGTTTGAATTTTGGGATTATCCGATTCATAGCCGTTATAATGCCCGATTTTCCTTAACCATTGTTTTGTCTATGATGTTCGGACATAAGGACTTCTGTCCAGAGTCACCACTGCCTAGTATTGTGTGGGTCTTGCTTCAAGGTTCGTTTCGATATAAAGATCATGTGATTCCGAATTACGGTTTAGGAGAAACGAGTAATTTAGTAAAGAATGTTACGAGAAACCGAACTATACCACTTAGCCAACTTTGAGGCAATGATCAAACCCCTTAAGTGACTAATCAGAATATGAAACTTTGTGTTAACATACTAGGTACGTTTAGGAGGATCCTCGAGAAGATTTCGTGTTAAAAGGATTTAATCTCTATTTTATAAAAATGTTCGAGTCGAGCGTGCGCAAGAGGATTCTTAAGGAGTTAACTAGAAACCATGTTTTGGTTTAAGTAAAGTACATACTTAGTTTCGTGCAAGTATTCAAGTGATTAACCTTGGATATTTTGACTATGTATAGATCGCCGGATTGACTCGAGGCACACTACCCCTACCTCACCACCAGGAAAGTTTTCAAAACCTATACTATTGTTGTTGTGATAATAAACTGCTTTCATATATGTTATGTAAATGCGATATATAAATTGCATGCTTGTTTTTGAACTGCTATATATATAGCAATACTTGAGGATATGATTTGATGTGGGGCTTATAAGCTAGATATGGGATATCAGTTATAAGCCAGTTTTGTATATAATGCCCTAGGATAAGGGCAGTTGATTTCTCTAAGATCAGAAGTAATTATGCTTGGTATATGTTAAAGGTTATTTTTTTTTCCGATAAAGATATCGGGTAACTGTTATTCGAGGGTTAATTATTTTATTTAAGAATATTATTTATTAATATTCATTTTAAGAATATTATTTATTAATATTCATTTTAAGAATATTATTTATTAATATTCATTTTAAGAATATTATTTATTAATATTCATTTGAGGATTTTCGACTTACAGAATATTATATTCATTTGAGGATTATTGACTTTAAGAATATTATTTATTAATATTCATTTTAAGAATATTATTTATTAATATTCATTTGAGGATTATCGACTTACAGAATATTATATTCATTTGAGGATATTGACTTTAAGAATATTATCGTACATATTCATCTGGGGATAATGTAATGAATAGTATGTTTGAATATTCATTTGAAAGTTATTTAATTGTTTATTGAATATTACCTTTGAATATTCATTCGTGGATTGATTATTTATTTAATGAATATTACTTTTGAATATTCATTTGAGACTTAATTATTTAATGAATATTATTTTCAAATATTCATTTGAAATTTATTAATTAATGAATATTATTTTGAATATTCATTTGAGGTTTACTTATTTGAGGAATATTACCTTGAATATTCATTCGGGGTTTATTAGTTAATGAATATTATTTTAAATATTCATTTAATCCTAATTTATTTAATGGATATTATGTTTGAATATTCATTTAATCTTTATTTACTTAATGAATATTATTTTCGAATATTCATTTGAAGGTTACTTATTTAATAAAGATTATTAATTATTTTCAAATCAAAAAGAGGTTCCCAAAACAATGTTCTTTCATTTAAATCTGTCTTTTAAAGGGGATTTAAATGCTCGCTCAACTATCAAAAATATGGGAAACCTGATTTAAGTGACTGCTACTCTTTTTAAACTCTCAACTCAAAACTGTCAGGGGACAAATATTTTCTCAAAGCTAGGTAATTACTGCAAGTCAAATATTGTGTTACCACCTCAACGATCGAGGGGTAAATTCCTGGAACAAGTCGATATCCATTAACAAGCAATAGCTTGGGAAATATTGAAGAATCTTCCTTTCCAACCTAGATATAACTACTTAGTGGAGTCGTATCAACAAGTGTTACACTTGGGGAAAGGAGGACGATCTTTACGTTTCAGAGTCATGGATTTCATCTGAACTAGGAGTGGTGTAAGTGGTCAAGTTGCGTGGGCCCATCCAACTTTTATTGCCCCAAATGGGTCGGGAGGTCACAGTAAGGCGGTAGACAATGTCAGGCTGTCGTGATTCTTCCATCTACATGTAGAAAACTATTTGAGCGGTGCGACCTGCTACTGATCATAGCAAGGTTAGGCACAGCGGACGCGGTAGCAACTCCAGTATTAGTTCATCATCCAATTTGGATATTCCTGCAACATGTATTGGGGTGAAGAACCAATCATGTTGGCAGGGGGTCGAAAAATGCTTGAAAACGAAGTGGCAATAAATTCATACAACTCCATCTTTTATGAGTTATGACTCTGATAAATCCTGATTAAGGATATATATGCATAAGTGGATTTTGGGTTACGGAAATATTATAATAATTTTCCTTGTAACTTCATCCTTTATATTATACTAGTTTCTTATCTGTTTAAGGCATAACATGTAGCTACAGAAATATCTTTGAATTGTTATATTTTGGTAATCTGTTATAAGTTATTTTTGGTGGGCTCTATTGCTCACCCTTGCTTTATTTATTTATATCACAACAACAGCTAGAGCAGATGGCCCGGTTCGAGCACACTCTGCGCAAGCGAGTGGCAGTCGTCAGAGATCTACCCGCTGAGGTCGTGACCGCCATAGCTGAGGTAGTAGTAATCAGTAGCTTAGGCTACAGCTTTTGTTTCAGACTTATTTATATTTATGATTAATGTAATCAACGGCAAGAACTTTTAAATGCTCTGTAATCTTTTGGGTTTTTAATAACTTATAACTTGTGGATCCTATGACTAGATACTTATTTCAATTTCATCTCTGGGACTATAACTAGTTGAGTGTGTATGGTGATGTATTGTGGGGTCACAGCATGTAGTTTAATTGTTTTGATTCAAGTGCAACTATTATTGATGGGAATTGAGACCGTAACGACCGGATCCCCGACCCCGGATCTAGGGCTGTTACAGAAATGGTATCAGAGAGTTAGAGTTATAAACCCCAGAGATGATGCGACGTTACAATAATAAATTCACTAAGATAATAAGAACTCTTGCCAAGTTCGATTAAAACCCTTATGGGAACTTTAATATCATGATAGTAACATAGTTCGTTATTGTGTAGGCGAGCGACATCTCTGACCCTGAGGCTTACGAGAGACAGCATGATGAAGACTTGCTTCGGACTACAGATCCATACTATGAGGGTGTTGGGGAGGAGGACCCAGAGGAGGACCCGGAGGAGGACCCGGAGGAGGTCCAGGCGGATGCGGACACCGAGGTTGTTGAGGATTCTGATGATGAGGATCCCGAGGAGGACCCGACCCTAGCTGATACTGAGGATATGGAGGGGGATGCTGAGGACCAGACTCCACTTCCTATCGAGAGAGCCCCTACCCCTCCACCACTGCCTTTGAGCCCTTTCCCTGATGAGTTTGAGGAGCTTACCCCTGAGCCACAGCAGACAGAGGATGCACCACCAGCAGACCCGGTTACCCCACCCCATGTTCCGTTAGAGGGGATACCAGTATGTGTGCATAACTGGACCGTGAATAGAGTTCAGTCAGATTTGATAACGGCTGAGGCTAGGTTGGCAGAGTCACGGATGCAGCTAGCAACGGAGAGAGATGCCAGGATGGTACGCCAGGGCGGCGGGAGGTCTGTGCCCCCTCGGGTTGCCCGTAGGGCGATGACTCGCATTGAGCTGAGGGCACAGATGAGGATTCGAGCTTTGCCTACTGATGGCAATGGCAGGGTATCCAGGGTTGATGCTGAGGAGATTTTCCGCATAGCCATGGCGAGGGTGAGGGCATGGCACCTTACCAGTGGCTGATTTCAGAGTTGGTGATGTAGTAGTCTAGTCTTCTAGTCACGTACGGACGTAGTAGTGTCGACTTTTGTGGGATTGTTCCATTGTATATATTATCCCTTTTTCTGACTAGAAGGATAGACCATGTATTTCACTTTTGACTAGATGATGTTAGGACGGTTGTACTTGTAAACTGTCGATGTCGACTCAGACTTTATATCTTTGGTACCATGTATATATTTGTTTCCTTTCAGTTGAATCCAGTACTGTTGTGACGAGATCACAAGTTTATTATACTGTTGTCTGCACCGTGCGATTAAATTGCGATAAAATATAAAACTACGGAAGTCTACTTCCAATTATGTAACGACTGTATTTGTAACCCAGTAAATGAGCCTAATGTGAATTTTCCAAATTTCAGTAAGATGCCTCCACGAAGAGTGGGAAATAGGGCTAATCCCCCTGAATCTGATGATCAAGAAAGCCACAATCAAAATAGGGAAGACCCTGAGTATGATGAAGAAATGGATGAGGATTATAATGAACAGGACGACTCCCAGTATGGGGAAGCTGATGAATCTTTTTTCACTGCAGACATTGAGAATGAAGAAGAGGAAGTTGAAGAGGAACAAAGAATAGAGGACCAGGGTGAAGACCCCATGGGTCAGTTCATGAATCTACTTATGCAAAATTTGGACCGTTATCCCCAACCACCCCAAGGAAACAACAATGCCATAGCAAACTCTTTCAGGGCCTTTAAGTCTCTCAAAGCCCCCAGAATTCCAAGGATCGGCTGACCCAGTAGAGGCAAGAGCTTGGATAAAGGAAATGGAAAAGTCCTTTGAGATTTTAAGCATTGAGGAGGTGTAGAAGACCGTTTTTGCCACTTACCTACTGAAAGGAGAGGCCAACTATTGGTGGGAGGCCAAGAAGAACATGGAGACAGATGTTATCGTGACTTGGGAAAGGTTCAAGCAATTGTTTCTAGAAAAGTATTTCCCAAGGTTTATGAAGACTCAGATGGAGCTTAAGTTTTTGGAGCTAAAGCAGAATAACCTGACAGTGGCTGAGTATGAGGAAAAATTTACCGAGCTATCAAGGTTTGTGCCAGAGTTTGTAGATACCAAAGAAAAGAAAGCTAATAGGTTTCAATAGGGATTGAAGCAGTGGATTCAAAATCGTGTGGCAGTCTTGGAGATTGCAGACTATGCCACGTTGGTAGAAAAGGCTTCAATCGTGGAAGCAGGGAGTGATCAGATGCATAAGGAAAGAGAGAAAGGAGGAATAAAAAGAAAGCATGTGAGTATGGGTGGAGGTTCTGCTGGAGGAAAACCCCAAAATAGATTTAACCGCGGGACAGCCTCCCTACCTGAAAGGAATACAGGTTTCAAGAGAACCGTAAGCTCAAGCGTGAACCAGGGCGGCAACCCATCCAGAGTGTCCCACTCCCGCCAATCTCGACCCCCATTACCAGCATGTGGACCTGTGGAAGAAAACATCTCGGTGTGTGCAACTAGAGACCGGTAACTTGTTACAAGTGCGGGCGAGGGGGCCATTATGCTACCAATTGTACCACAGTTAACCCTAGTGTCAGCCAAGGCCTCACTTGTTTTCAGTGTGGATGCCAAGGTCATATGAAGAAGGATTGCCCCATGAACCGACCCGCAGCATCAGGGGCCAACAAAGCTGCCTCTAACAAACCACCAACTGCTAGGACTTTCAACATGACAGTGCAGGATGCCGTGAGGAACACGGATGTGATAGCAGGTACCTTTTCTCTAAATTCAGTTAGCGCAAATGTTTTGTTTGATTCTGGAGCAACTAAGTCTTTTATATCAAGGGATTTTGCGCATAGATTGAAACTTAAATCCCAACCATTAAAGGATTCCCTACAAGTAGAGATAGCTAACCACGAAATAGTCCCAGTTAATCGAATCCACCCAAACTGTAAATTGGAAATAGGGGAACAATCTTTTTATGTGGATTTGATTCCTTTTAAATTAGGAGAATTTGATGTCATTTTGGGGATGGATTGGTTGTCTCGCAATAACGCCCAGATAGATTGTAAAGGGAAAAAGGTTAGATTAAATACCCTAGGAAAGAAGGAAATAGTGTTTAAGGGAATGAAACAGACACATAAATTTTTAACCATGGCGCAGACCAAAAGATTGTTACGAAAGGGAAATGAGGCTTACTTAGCATATGTTGTAGACACCCAGAAAGAGGTGCCTAGGTTACAGGACATTCCAGTAGTCAATGAGTTCGAAGATGTGTTTCCACAAGATCTCCCAGGATTACCGCCCTATAGGGTAATTGAGTTTGCTATTGAATTAGCCCCGGGGACGGCGCCAGTCTCGAAGGCCCCGTACCGGTTAGCCCCAGTAGAAATGAAAGAGCTAGCTACCCAGTTACAAGGACTGTTGGATAAGGGTATGATAAGACCCAGTGTGTCGCCGTGGAGGGCACCAGTGTTGTTTGTTAAGAAGAAAGATGGGAGTATGAGGTTATGCATCGACTACCGAGAGTTGAACAAGCTAACCATTAAGAATAAGTACCCATTACCAAGAATAGACGATTTATTCGACCAGCTAAAGGATGCTGTATACTTCTCTAAAATTGACCTGAGGACCGGATATCACCAATTAAATATTAAACCCTAAGATATCCCGAAGACTGCATTCCGTACCAGATATGGACATTATGAGTTCTTGGTGATGTCGTTTGGATTGACCAATGCCCCAGCAGCTTTCATGGATTTAATGAATAGGGTGTTCAAGGAGTATTTGGACGAGTTCGTTATAGTTTTCATTGACGATATTCTTATCTACTCAAAGACAGAGGCAGAACATGCAGAACATTTGAGGATAGCCTTAGGAATACTCAGGAAGGAGCAATTGTATGCCAAATTCGCGAAGTGTGAATTCTGGCGAAACGTGGTTCAGTTTTTAGGACATGTGATTAACAAGGAAGGAGTGTTGGTTGACCCCTCCAAGATAGAGGCTGTTTCAAATTGGGAACGACCAACCACACCAACGGAAGTAAGGAGTTTCATAGGATTAGCAGGGTATTATAGAAGATTTGTCAAGGATTTTGCGAAAATCGCAGCCCCGTTAACCCGACTTACCCGTAAAACTGAGAAATTTGAATGGACGGAAAAATGCGAGAAGAGTTTCCAAGAGTTAAAGAAGAGGTTGGTAACTGCCCCTGTGTTGGCATTGCCAGATGGAAAAGGAGATTTTGTGATTTACAGTGATGCTTCGCATAAGGGATTAGGGTGCGTGCTAATGCAGCACGGTAAAGTGATCGCGTATGCATCGAGACAATTAAAGGAATATGAGATTCGATATCCTACTCATGATTTAGAATTAGCAGCTGTAGTTTTTGCTTTAAAGATTTGGAGGCACTACTTGTATGGAGAGAAGTGCGAGATTTATACTGACCATAAGAGCCTCAAGTACATTTTTACCCAGAAGGAGCTCAACATGCGCCAGAGAAGATGGTTAGAGTTGATCAAGGATTATGACTGTGAAATTCTGTATCACCCAGGGAAAGCCAATGTGGTGGCTGACGCTCTTAGTAGGAAAGAGAGACTCAAGATGATAATGTCATCGGAAGAGCTGATTAGAGAATTTGAAAAGATGGAAATAGAAGTGAAGGTGACCGGGGACGGTACCGAAAAGCTGTTTGAGATTTCCTTGCAGCCAGAGTTGTTAGAAAAGATAAGAAGGTGTCAAGAAAGAATGATAAGTGAAGACAGGCAGTCAATGACCGGAGAAGAGATCCACACTGTCAAGGATGATAAAGGAATAAGGAGGTATACTTACCAGATTTGGGTTCCGAATGTTCGAGAACTGAAAGACGAGATTTTACACGAGAGTCACAGTTCTAGGTATTCAATCCACCCAGGAAGCACCAAGATGTATGGAGATTTGAAAGAGTACTACTGGTGGCCTAACATGAAAAAGGATGTAGCAGAGTGGGTAAGTAGATGCTTGACCTGCCAAAGAGTGAAAGCGGAACACCAGAGACCCAGTGGACTGTTGCGACCCCTAGAGATTCACGAATGGAAATGGGAACACCTAGCCATGGACTTTGTAGTAGGTTTACCAAGGACCAATGCCAATCACGATGCCATATGGGTAATCATAGACCGATTAACGAAGTCAGCACACTTTCTTCCGATTAACGAAAGGTACACAGTCGACAAACTAGTGGATATTTACTTGAAGGAAATAGTGGTACGACATGGAGTCCCAGTCGCCATAGTATCTGACCGAGATCCCAGATTTAACTCCAGATTTTGGAGAAGCTTCCAAGAATGTGTAGGGACCCGGCTGAACATGAGTACTGCCTATCACCCCCAAACAGACGGACAAAGTGAAAGGACCATCCAAACACTAGAGGATATGTTAAGGGTTTGTGCTATAGACTTTAAAGGGAATTGGGATGATCACCTACCACTGATTGAGTTTTCCTACAACAATAGTTTTCATTCAAGTATAGGAATGCCGCCTTACGAGGCCCTTTATGGAAGAAGATGTCGATCCCCCTTGTATTGGGATGAAGTTGGGGAGCGAAAGATGCTTGGACCCGAAGTGGTCCAACGGACTAAGGACATAGTAGATCTAATCAGAGGACGGCTGGTAGAAGCCCAAGATAGACAAAAGAAGTATGCTGATTTAGCCCGGAAGGACAAGGAATATGAAGTGGGAGACCTAGTGTTCTTAAAGGTATCTCCTTGGAAAGGTTTGATGAGGTTCGGGAAGAAAGGAAAACTGAGTCCTAGATATATTGGACCATTTGAGATCTTAAGACGTATTGGGAACTTAGCATATGAACTAGCATTACCCCCAAACCTGCAACAAGTGCACAACGTGTTTCATGTTTCGATGCTAAGGCCCTACAAGTCAGATGCTAAACATATAGTGGAATACGAGCATGTAGACATGTAGCCCGACTTGACCTATGTGGAGCAACCAATGGAAATTATAGACCGAAAGGAACAAGTGCTCCGGAATAAGGCCATCAAACTAGTCAGAGTTGTGTGGAGAAATCATAATGTGGAAGAATCAACTTGGGAGCTAGAAAGCGAAATGCTGGAAAGATATCCCCATTTGTTTTCAGAGTGATTCCGGGACGGAATCCTTTTAAGGAGGGGAGACTGTAAGACCCCAGATTTTGGGTAGAATTAAAAACTTTTATTTTATGTTGATGTATATACGAATAGTAGTAACGAATTGAGAATCAAGTTATGAAATGAATATGGATTTCAGTTTTCAAGTATTCTGTGAATAGTGAGAATGGACTGACCATTTAGATAAGAATAATCTCTCTGGAAAATAAGAATATAACACCCCAAGGAAGAAAAGTATTTTATGTCATCCAAATCGATATCTGGTATGCATCTGACAACTCCGTAAACAAGATAGCGTATGCCCGAGAAATCTCTAGAACATTGTCTAAGTACAAGAAATAAAGAGGAAATAAAACAGGAATATTGGAACGGATAATGATCCAAATGATTATGGATGAATAGTGACTTTTGTTAAAAACCACTGATGAATAGTAACTTTTTCATTTAAAAAGTTTTTCAGACCACCCTATATACGGGACGATGTAATAAACTTTCGAAGTCGTATTAGTGATCTACGATGTAAATGAGGGAATGTAAAAGCTGTCAGAATTGGAAAAATAGCATTTCTGGCTAATTGAGAATTTACCAAAATATACATAAGATGTATGTTAGGGTATCGACTTACAGAATATTATATTCATTTGAGGATTATTGACTTTAAGAATATTATTTATTAATATTCATTTTAAGAATATTATTTATTAATATTCATTTGAGGATTATCGACTTACAGAATATTATATTCATTTAAGGATATTGACTTTAAGAATATTATCGTACATATTCATCTGAGGATTATGTAATGAATAGTATGTTTGAATATTCATTTGAAAGTTATTTAATTGTTTATTGAATATTACCTTTGAATATTCATTCGAGGATTGATTATTTATTTAATGAATATTACTTTTGAATATTCATTTGAGACTTAATTATTTAATGAATATTATTTTCGAATATTCATTTGAAATTTATTAATTAATGAATATTATTTTGAATATTCATTTGAGGTTTACTTATTTGAGGAATATTACCTTGAATATTCATTCAGGGTTTATTAGTTAATGAATATTATTTTAAATATTCATTTAATCCTAATTTATTTAATGAATATTATCTTTGAATATTCATTTAATCTTTATTTACTTAATGAATATTATTTTCGAATATTCATTTGAAGGTTACTTAGTTAATAAAGATTATTAATTATTTTCAAATCAAAAAGAGGTTCCCAAGACAATGTTTTTCCATTTAAATCTGTCTTTTAAAGGGGATTTAAATGCTCGCTCAACTATCAAAAATATGGGAAACCTGATTTAAGTGACTGCTACTCTTTTTAAACTCTCAACTCAAAACTGTCAGGGGACAAATATTTTCTCAAAGCTAGGTAATTGCTGCAAGTCAAATATTGTGTTACCACCTCAACGATCGAGGGGTAAATTCCTCGAACAAGTCGATATCCATTAACAAACAATAGCTTGGGAAATATTGGAGAATCTTCCTTTCCAACCTAGATATAACTACTTAGTGGAGTCGTATCAACAAGTGTTACACTTGGGGAAAGGAGGACGATCTTTACGTTTCAGAGTCATGGATTTCATCTGAACTAGGAGTGGTGTAAGTGTTCAAGTTGTGTGGGCCCATCCAACTTTTATTGCCCCAAATGGGCCGGGAGGTCACAGTAAGGCGGTAGACAATGTCAGGCTGTCGTGATTCTTCCATCTACATGTAGAAAACTATTTGAGCGGTGCGACCTGCTACTGATCATAGCAAGGTTAGGCACAGCGGACGCGGTAGCAACTCCAGTATTAGTTCATCATCCAATTTGGATATTCCTGCAACATGTATTGGGGTGAAGAACCAATCATGTTGGCAGGGGGTCGAAAAATGCTTGAAAACGAAGTGGCAATAAATTCATACAACTCCATCTTTTATGAGTTATGACTCTGATAAATCCTGATTAAGGATATATATGCATAAGTGGATTTTGGGTTACGGAAATATTATAATAATTTTCCTTGTAACTTCATCCTTTATATTATACTAGTTTCTTATCTGTTTAAGGCATAACATGTGGCTACAGAAATATCTTTGAATTGTTATATTTTGGTAATCTGTTATAAGTTATTTTTGGTGGGCTCTATTGCTCACCCTTGCATTATTTATTTATATCACAACAACAGCTAGAGCAGATGGTCCGGTTCGAGCACACTCTGCGCAAGCGAGTGGCAGTAGTCAGAGATCTACCCGCTGAGGTCGTGACCGCCATAGCTGAGGTAGTAGTAATCAGTAGCTTAGGCTACAACTTTTGTTTCAGACTTATTTATATTTATGATTAATGTAATCAACGGCAAGAACTTTTAAATGCTCTGTAATCTTTTGGGTTTGTAATAACTTATAACTTGTGGATCCTATGACTAGATACTTATTTCAATTTCATCTCTGGGACTATAACTAGTTGAGTGTGTATGGTGATGTATTATGGGGTCACAGCATGTAGTTTAATTGTTTTGATTCAAGTGCAACTATTATTGATGGGAATTGAGACCGTAACGACCGGATCCCCGACCCCGGATCTGGGGCTGTTACAGCTTCAGTAGCAGTATCAGCAACTTCCTTATCCACATTCATTATAGAGGATATAGGTAAATCATCCTCAGAATCAGTCTCATCCCTGAGCACTAACTTCCTTTTAACAGAAACAGCCTCAATACCCTTAGCAGCTTTCTTCACCAGGACCCCTTGTACACCCCCTTGTAACTTCTTTTTAGTGAGTGGTGTAGAGGAAAAATCCTTTGAACCTGATTGCCTTCCTGACACATCAGTTCTAGCTGTTTTCTTTGATTTTACAACTAAAGTCTTTTGAGAGACAATAGAGGTGGTTGTTGACTGTTTAGACTGTTTGGGATGAATGCTTGGGTTAGGAACAAGATGTGATTGGCCTTGCCCCATAGCATTAGAAAGTAGTCCATAACAAGTAGGCATTTTCTGATGTAAGAAAAACCTGACCTCATCAAGAATAAAGGCATTGCCTTATCAGGATTAAAAAATATTTTCAATATGAAGTGAGAATAAAATTTCATTTAAGAAAACAAAATTTTATTTCAATAATCCTGAAAAAATGTTTTTGTTTTTAAAATTCACCAAATTAATGGTGTAGAACCCACAGAAACATTCTTACCACTTAACAAGGCAAAATAGTTATAGAAAACTGAACCGTCGCCTCGAGAATAAGCAAATGACCTGCCGTCTTAACAAATAACCTTTATAAAAGAAAAGAGAGTGTTAAACAGTATTATCATTTATCATCAAAAATACACAAACCCTCTCCATAGAGAAAAAATATCTTACGCAAACCTTTCATCTACTTATTTTCTCCATGGCTGTTAACCATCAACCAAACAACTTACCAGTTGAAGAACTTGATTTAATTTGGCAAGAGATGCAGGAAGCTCTTGATGAAATCGCAGAGCATGAAGAACCACAACCTGTTCCTGATCCTCAGGAACATGAGGCCTTTGTGAATGCAATGGCTGAAGTACTTCTTCATAACTTCTATCAGGCAAACCCTGATTGGAATCCTCTAGAAAATCTTATCATTGTCGATGAAGAGGATGAAGACGATGACGAAGATGATGATGAGGATGAGGATGAGGAGCTCGAGCAAGAGCGTGAGAGAAAAAGAAAGAAGATTCTTGATGCTTGTATGTCATGCAAGTTGGAGGCATGGAAGAGTCCCGGTGGTCACGGTGACGATCCGCCTTCAAGTGCATCTGCTCCCCTCCTTGTCTTTTAAGGATGGAACAGGAGACCTTCCAATCCTGATGGACTGTGAAGCTGCTCAGGAGCATTCATGCTAATCTGCAAGGCACGCGTTCCTGAGTAGAAAAGTAGACTAGAAAAGAACTTATGTAATTTCCTTTTCAATTGTAAAGAATCTTCAAGAATTAATGAAATTTATCAATTTTCTCAATTGTTCTTTTTCTTTGCTATCCTGCAGAAATTGTTAGTAACACTGCATTTGATACATAACATGATGAATAGTAATCTCTGATAGAAGTTGAATTGAAATTGAAAATTAAAACTTAAGACTTAATCAAAGACTAAGTATAAATTTTATTTTCCAGAGAATACCAGCAATGTTGATGTCAAATTATCGTAGAACCTCTGGTTTTCACACCGGCTTCAAAATCTTTCAGAATGACCATCAGGATTTGATAGTCATCAGGATTTCCTCTCTGTAGCTTTGTTTCTGATTATCACTCCATCAGAATCAGTTTTGTTCTTGAAAATCCACTTTGTACCAATAATTGATCTGTTCTTTGGTCTTGGTACCAGTTTCCAGACTTCATTTCTTTCAAATTCATTCAATTCTTCTTGCATTGCAGTAACCCAATCAGCATCTTTGAGTGCATCTTCAACTTTCTTAGGTTCCTCCTTGGATAGAAAGTTATTGTATAGACATTCATTCCGTGTTGCACTTCTTGTCTGAACACCTGCATCAGGATCTCCAATGATCAAATCAGGAGTATGACTTGCAGTCCATTTCCTTGCTGGTGGTAAATCAGTCTTTGAAGTAGATGCTCCCCCTGGATTGGTGTTATCTTGATTTGAAGAATTTGCTTCAGTAGAAGCTCCCCCTGAATAATTGATATCCCTTCCTGATGAATTATCAAGATCATCATTTGAATCAGTATCTGAAGAATTCTGTCCTGATGTTTGAGTTGACTCTAAACTTGTAGTAGAATGCTGTTGCTCCCCCTCAACATTTGCACTACTAGATGTATTACCATTATTTGCATCATCAAAGTTAGCACCATCAGTATTTGGTGTGACATCAGGATTTGATGGATCACCAGGATCTGATGAATTGACAGGATCTGATTCGCTTTCTTCAGGTTCCTTGGTAGCTTCATTTTCAAAAATCAGCCTATCATGAGAGTCTTCATTGATTCCAGTTATCTTCTTATCATCAAAAGATACATGTATTGACTCCATGACTGTTCTTGTTCTCAAATTAAAAACTCTGAAGGCTCTTGATGCAGGATAGCCTATGAAAATTCCTTCATCAGTCTTAGTTTCAAATTTCCCTAGCTGTTCAGGATGAGTTCTGAGAACAAAACATTTACAGCCAAACACATGCAGATGCTTCAAACTTGGTTTCTTCTCCTTGAGAGATTGATAAGGAGTAACACCATGTCTGTTTATCAATGTGAGATTTTGAGTATAGTGTAACAGCCCCAAATCCGGGGTCAGGGATTTAGGGTAGTCACGATCCATGTACTCCTTGCCTTACCTATATTACTCACACCATTCATAATTCACCTGCTCATGACCCCACAATATATGTCACACACACACACAGGTTAGAGTCTCAGAAACGACACAATATAACAACTGCGGAATAAATAATTTTTATTACAATACCCAAATGTCTTTTGAATCTGCTACTGATACAATTTCTAAGAATTGTTACATTACCAACTTAGCCTTCTGATGCTCATAATCCTCTCATACCATTCATGTCTATACATAAGTTGAATACCAAAAGCCGTAGCCTGATTCGATTGGTTCGTACTACTCTCGGGATCACTGCTAGAACTGTTTATGGAAACGCCTTGCGAGGTATGTGCCGTCCCATTGGCATCCTGCTTCGCTGCTATATAATATATATAAAATAATAGCAAGAGTGAGCGATAGCTCAGCAAGGTAATGAAAGTATGGCATAATTCTGCCTTTAATTCAACCCAGAAATAAAGCGGGTATAAGACAATAATTTGTCAAAATATCTCGATACTGAAATTATTTCCTTATCGGAATGTATTCCAAAAATACCATTGTTGTATTCCAAATATCATTTCCATAATATTCTGCAAACTTTTGCTATTCATACTGTAACAGCCCCAGATCCGGGGTCAGGAATCTGGTCGTTACGGTCATCATTCCATACATCATGCTTGACTTGAATCAATATAAATAAACAACATGCTATGACCCCACCATCTAGCTCACACACACACACAAGTTATAGTCCCAGAGATGAACTTGAAATAAGTACTGCTAACAGGGTCCTTAAACATATCATAAGTGATTACAAGCCCAAATATAATTTACAAGTTTAAGTTTGTTGCCACCTCTTAAGTTATGTCGTACATATAATTAAAAGCTGAATCTGAACTACCAGTCTATATCCCTAGTAGGCTCTACCTCAGCTATGGCGGCTGTAGTATCAGGGGAGAGTCCTCTGGGTTCCAAAACCCTCTTGCGGCTGGTGGTGCGAAACATCTGGTTTATCTGTTGTGGTGATATATATAAAAACAAGCAAGGGTGAGCAACAAGGCCCACCAAAATAATGCTGAACTGATAAACAATATATATAAAATCAAGTATCAACTTTCATAGGAAACATTTATTTCATATATACTCTGGAAATAAAACAATATAAATTTATTTCCAATTCATTTTCTAAACTCATCTGATCACGTATATCCTGTAGATAAAATCATATACTTTACGTAAATTCATACTCTTCCTTATAAACTCATATACTGGAATATACTGGATTACTCTTGAGTAACCTTTCTGAAAACTTTTATGAAACTGAATAGCTGGAATAAACTATCTTTCTTTGAAAACTTTCATGAAACTGAATAGCTGGAACAAACTTTCTGTTTATGAAATCTTGCATGAAACATGCTCTTTCATGGATTCTGAACTGTAAATGGAGATTCTGGGCGCCAAGGATACCCCTACGATGATCAGTCGCAAGCTGTATCCTCCTGATCTTTTTCTACGTAGAAGGGAAGAATAGGCAGTATCTGACTGACCTACCTCCCCGCCAATCGGTTGTAGGCAGGAAGTACAGACCCGTTTCACCAGTCCGTCGGCCTGGTACTCTCCTATGAGGAAGAACAGACCCGTTTCACCAGTCCGTCGGCCTGTTGCTCTCCTCTTCCTACGCTCGGGCAATTTCTGATAAACTAAGGGAAGAACAGACCCGTTCACCAGTCCGTCGGCCATATTGTAATTCCCTTAGGGGACCGGCGCTACTCAGTCCCTCACACATTCTCCAAGTTCGAGTAAATCCATAACACTGAAACATGAAGTTCCTTTCCCTTTTTCCCCAAGAATACAACTCCACAAAGTAGTCATATCTGGTTGGAAAGGAAAATTCACCCATATTTCCCAAGCTGAAGCTTGTTAATGGATGCAACTAATTCCACTGATCTTACCCCTCGAATCTTGAGGAAGTAATCAAAATCATTTTGATGGTAGTAAACCAGACTGATAAATTCAATGATTTAAAAGATTTAGGACCGGGCAGTCCACTTGAAACAACCATAAAATCTTGAGAAAGGTTCCATGTATCTTTGAAGTTTGAGCGAACATTTAAGTCTTTCTGAATATAGACTTAAACGGGAAATAGTTTTGGGAACCTTCTCTAATTATATTTATAATTGCCTAAATAAAACTTTATTAGCTATCTAGGGTTTAAAAATAGTTTTCAAAAAATAATTCCTTAAGAAGTAGGGCTTTAAATAATTAAATCAAACTATAATTAATAAAGAATATTTATTTAGAAATAATTCTCAAGTACTTTCTTATCAAAAAGGGTAGATAACAACTATTCATCATATATTTAAAATATACCCTTAATAGATTAAACTCCAAATGATCTTTAATTTGTAAACCACTTATCGAGATTAATTGTAATAACACAATAAAATAACCCTAGATAGCAACTGATACCATTCTTAGTATGTAAAATAAATATAGAGAATATATAATATATCTCTAGATAACAACTGATACCATTCCCGGTCCAAAGTATAAATGCAGAGTATATATCCCCCTACTGGGGGTTTTGCTTAGCACATCAGCTACAAAATACTACTATATCCATAGCTTACAAGTTCAACTTGTATCAATACTTTGACTTAGCATCATAGAAATCATTTCGAAATCATACACATATAGCATATATCTCAAAATCTTTAGTTATCACCACAACAGTTTTTAAAAAGGTATAGGTTTGAAAACTTGCCTGATCTCTGAGCCCGAGGGTGGTGTCTGGCAGTGGTCCGGTAATCTATCAATAACAAAGATACCTTTTGTCAGTAACTCATACTCGGGAATCAAGCAATCATCATACTTACACTTAAACGCCATACCAATACAACTATATGCTCATAACCCTCGCAATCTCTGCTATCATCTTATAGTTAGGCACGTGTTTGCTATCAAGGGACATCGTTCCAACTTGTCCTTGATCTGACTTGAGTCTATAGGTGTTCTAGTGTCAACCTCTTATGATCCATTTCAAGATTTTCAACTCGTTCTCAGGGTTTTTCTAAAGTGGTATTCAAATGCTTGCTTTAAGGGGTTTCTCGCACTTAACCTTACTTCGAACATTTTTATAAAATCGAAAAATGATCATTTTCACACAAGGTTTTCTCCTACTCTTTCCTTACTGTCTCTACTATTTAATTACCAAAATTATCTCCTGCAATGATCAAGTCAAGAAAGCTTTATTTCAGTTACGAACTTATCCTCTTGTTTCTGAACCACTTTTACTAATTTGACCATATCTCCTAAACCGTAAGTCCGATAGTTCCGATTCTTGCGCCAAAACAATCTACGTTCAAAAATCTATAAGTACAAGTGATATACTCATCAAGGTCAGAGACCTATCTCGACTGTTAAGCTCTGTTTTCAAGGGTTTTAGAAATTTCGTCATTACGACGGCTATAAATCGGATAATCCCAAATTTCAAACCATCTAAATTGCTCATCAATTACTCCAATCAACATATACATCTGATTCAACCAAGAACTGAGGCCAAGCAATGCCTTTACGTTCTTAATACTCAATATTACTTGTAACAAAGCTCAAACATAGCTACTAATGTCAACTAAGGCTATAAACATGCATCAACATCATTAATCATCCATAAACTTCACACTATGTTGCCCAGTAAATAACAATTGTAGAAGGGGGGTTGAATACAATTGTATAAGATTCTCGACTTTATATAACACAAATATGAAAGATCAATAACAATAACAATAACAATAACAATAACAGCTTTATTAACTTTGATATAAAACTGTTACAAACTCTCTTAAGAAATTCTGATGTTCTTAAGAGCTGCTATCTTACAAAAACTCTCTCAAGAAATTCTGTTCTTAAGAGCTTCTCACCGATTATGTTCTCTCTCGAATGAATAATTCTCTCTCTCTGATGAGTACATAAATCGAAACCAAGACTGTGTTTATATAGTGCACACAGCTTCTCTATCAATAACAAGATAAGTCCTAATCATAACAAAGATAGAAACATATCTTTAATCGATAGCTGCATTCTACAAACCAGGAACAAACTTCCATGTTTATCTAGACTCCAAATATAACTCGAAGTAGGAATCCTGATCAGCTTCAAGTCCTGATGATCAAACCTGATCATAGTCTGAGTAGGAATCCTGATGATCAATAAGATACTGACGCTTGATCAAATACTGATGACCATGCAATACTGATGACGTCAGCAATCCTGATCAGTTGAGTCTAGCTTCTGACGATCATTGAATTCTGATCTAACAATCTCCCCCAATCTCATACTTTGTGAAATAAAGTATAGATTCCAAATATTCAATGATGTCAAAAACATGTATCAAAATGTACAAGTATCTTCAGAAACAACTTATCTGTTTAAGCTTTGTGATAGAACAGATTCATCTTCAAGAAGTTGGATAATAAACTTTCTTCTTTTTCTTCAAGAATTTGAATCAGTCTTTCCTTAAGATTTCTGAGTTCTTCATCTTCCTCATTAATCTGGTAGATAGCTGCTCTGAGATTCTGTATGGAGTTTCTCTGTAGACTGTGCTCTTCAAGCAAAAGATAAGCAATTTCCTTCCCATCAGCAATTTCTTTAACAGCAGAACCCCTTTGCATTTCCACATCCTGACCTCTTTGATTTAAGTACATGGGAGTATAATTACCATTGAAATTACTGTTTCCATCCAGTCTTCTTCTTATAGTTGACAAAATCATGTCACTCCATTCTTTGTACACTTGGTTCTTCCATCTTAACAGATAGTGAACATATTTCAGTTCCTGTGTAGTTTTCATCAGCAGATCTTGAATAGATAGAATCTTCACACTACCATCTTTCATGAAGTACAGAAGCTTTTCTTTCTTTTCAAAACCATCATGACAATCTATAACTAGATCAACAGCTAATAAATTGTTCAGGTTTTCAGAAGTTAAAGTACCTCCAATTTCTGTCAAGGAGTAAGGATCAACATATGACATATTCAGATATTCACCATCTCTGTGTCCAATACCTCCTCTTGAATTACTTGACAATTGCTTCAGACTCGAAAACATCTTTAACCAGAGTGCTTTTGATCTAACCATCTCAGATAAATCAACAACACTTGAAGCGCTTGTAATAATTCCACCAGACTGAAAATTGATAGGTGTATCACAACTTAATGTGCTAATATGTTTCCACTTCTTGTCTTTCTCCTTTTCATGAGCGTAGCTTCTTTAAGTAAAGATTCTTGTCTGCTTGAATTTCTCCATTGTCTTTCATTTGAAACTTTAAGCCTTTGTAGATAGAGATTGAAATCTTTATTTGTTCTTCTTGTAATATCTCTTCTTCTGGCTTCTTCTTCTTCATCTACTTCTTTGTTGTGACAATCAACAACAGTAGATAAGATTATCAAATCAACCTCTTGCAGAATTTCAGATTCGTCAGGATCTTGAATATTGTCAGGATTAGAATCTTCAATTTGATTTGTATTGCTGAGAGTTGATTTACTTGATTTTCTTCTCAATTCAGGTTCTTCTTCAACAATTCCATCATCACCAAAAGTAGATCTGTCAGGAACTACTAGAGTTTGAATAGGTTCAGGAATTTCTTCAATTCTTAACCCTCTAGACCTTGTCTGTCTAGGTACTGTTTGAGTTGAAGAACCTCTTTTACTTCTTCTAGCACCTCTCCTACCTCTGCTTCCTCTACCTCTAGCAGGAGCAGTATAGCTTTCCATTGTCTCTCTTTGTAGTCTCAAGAAATCTTCATGTGAGAGATCTGGATATTCTTCACTTGCTGTAGAGAGTGCTTTTCTGGCAAATAATTGTTGAACTCTTTTATCAGTGTGATAAAGAGTAACAATTCTACCGTCTTTTGTAGAAAACTTCTGGAATAAATTTGATGCATCTTCAGGATTATCAATAATCACATCTTCATCACCTTCAGGAATTGTAGCAAGAATGTGTCCATGACCAGGTGTCAGGATTTGATCTTCCGTCAGGATCTGAGATTGCACCAATGTTCTTACTGTCTTAACTCCAGAATCAGAAACATGAGTTGACCGCGTAGTTTGACTTTGAGAAGTTTGGATTGTCTTCATAACAACAGCATCAGAGGTTTCTCCTTGTATCACATTGTCACCACCATCATCTCCAGTATCATCATCATTATTCCTTAATACTAGATCAGGTGTACATTTTGTCTGAATAACCTTCTCCCCCTTTTTGACATCAGGATTTGACAATAATTGCAAAATTAAGGAAAGAGAGGCTTGAATTTCAGTTACCTTAGTATCCAGAGAATCAATTCTTTGTTTGATTGAGGTTTGTTCTGAAACAACAGATTTCACTTGGGATTCCACTACCCTTAGTTGGAAAGTAGTAGGCACCTTTGTAAAATTAGTAAATATATCAGTCCTCACTTTTTCAGTTGAACCCTTGATAGAATCAATCTCACTTTTCAGGCTTTTGGATAACAGAGTAGTAGCCTTCAGATGATTCTTCAAGTCTTGATTCTCTATAGATTTCACTGCATTATAGGCATGTTCAATAGCAGAAGAAAAACTGATAGATTCATCAGATTGATGCCATGAATTGTTCCATTCATTCTGTCTAAATGCCTCTGCAGGATCAAAGGAAGGAGTAGAAAAATCTTGTCTCTGATCTTTCCCAGTGAAAGCTTTGCCAGCCATATACGTACTTGATGAACCAAAATTAGTTCCAAGACTAATCTTGAGTGCTGTAGCAAGCTATTCCTTCTCTTTTCTATTCTCATTATCATCATCACTATCATCATCAGAATTATCATCATCAGAACCATGAGATATATCAGGATCAGGAATTGCAATACCTTTCAGTTTATCCTGTGATTCTGAGATAGGATGATCTATTGGTCTTGAACGAAGTGGCTGTATCAAAATAGGTTCATTATCAGGAGCACCACTAGCGTCAGGATGAACATCTTCAGGATTTGATATGCTTGCATCAGTATTTGCTACCAATGGTTCTTGTGGAGCTTGAGGTTCAGAAGCTGCTTCAACACTTTGAGTTAAAGGTTCTTGTGTGCTTCCCTCATTGACAATGTTCTCGACCAATCTTTCAACAGAAGCTGTAGCTTTGCCTGCATCTTCACTTTGAGAAGATGGTTCTTATGTAGCTGGAATGTTGATGTCTTCATTCTCCCTTTGAGAAAATGGTTCTTGTGTGACCATTCCACTAGCTAAGCCTGCACTCAAACTTTGATTGAGTGGTTCTTGTGTGGCAGGATCAACAGTAGCTGCTGAATTACTCTGAAATTCAGGTTCTTGTGGGCTTGATCCTTTCAGCTTCTTCTGTCTCTGATAGACTAACTCTTCTGCATTCCTCTTTTTCTTTGATGTAGGTGTAAGACCAACCAAGGAAGCAGTTGTAGAAACCTTCTCCCAAGAATGTCCTTGAATCTGAGATGGAGAGGCTGGAGAGTCTGATATAGAGACAACTTTTGTTGCTGCATCAGGAATACTAACATCAGGATTTGATGTCTGAATATCAGTATCCTTCATTTGCACTGTCAAAGGAATATGATACCTGCTCTTTGATAATTTCCTTGTCTTTTGTGGTTTTGATGAAGGTACCACAGCTTTAGTAGCAGTATCAGCAACTTCCTTGTTCACATTCATCACAGAGGATATAGGTAAGTCATCCTCTGAATGACTTTCATCAATCAACCTTAACTTCCTTTTCACAGGAACATCCTTAACAACCTTATCAGCTTTCTTGACCAGGACCCCTTGTACACCCCCTTGTATCTTCTTTTTAGTGAGTGGTGTAGAGGAAAAATCCTTTGAACCTGATTGCCTTCCAGACACATCAGTTCTAGCTGATTTCTTTGATTTTACAACTAAAGTTTTTTGAGAGACAGTAGAGGTGGTTGTTAACTGTTTAGACTGTTTAGGTTGCATGCTTGTGTCAGGAACAAGGTGGGTTGGTCCTTGTACCATAGCATTAGAAAGTAGTCCATAACGAGTAGGCATTTTCTGATGTAAGAAAAACCTAACCTCATCAGGAATAAAAGCATTTCCGCACAAAATATTTTGCCATATCAGGATTGAAAAAAAATATTCAATAAGATTAAAATAAAATTTTATTTTAACAATCCTGAATAGCGTTTTGGTTTAAGAAAAATAACCAAATTAATGGTCATAGAATTAAAACACGCTTACCAGCAAACGAGGCAAAAATATTTATGGAAAACCGAACCGTCTCATCGAGATTGTAGAAATGACCTGCACCCTTAATACACATTCTCTATAAAAGAGAACTGTTAAGCATAATCATCATATATCTATTAAAACACAAACCCTCTCCAGAGAAAAACTTACGAAAACCTTTCACCTTCTTTGTTTTTCAATGGCTGCCAACAATCAAAACAACATACCTGATGAAGAACTTGATATAATTTGGCAACAAATGGATGAGGCTCTAGCAGAGATTGCAGAGCAAGAGGGACCTCAGCCTATTCCTGATCCACAGGAGCATCATGCTTTTGTGAATGCGATGGCTGATGTGCTTCTTCATAACTTCCATCAGGCAAATCCTGATTGGAATCCTCTTGAAAATCTCATCGTTGTCAATGAAGAGGATGAAGACGATTGGGATGATGAAGAGGATGAGGATGAAGATGATGAAGAGCTCGTCCGAGAGCTTGAGAAACGTAAGAAGAGAGTCCGTGATGCTTGTATGTCATGCAAGTTGGAGGCACGGAGGCATCCCGGTGGTCACGGTGACGATCCGCCTTCAAGTAAATCAGCTCCTCTTCTTGTCTCTTAAGGATGGAACAAGAGACCTTCCAGTTCTGATGAACTGTGAAGCTGCTCAGGAGCATTCATGCTAATTTGCAGGGCACGTGTTCATGCTTATCTGTAAAGCACGAGTTCCTGAGTAGAAAATAGACTAGGAAAACAAATATGTAATTTCCATATTTCATGTGTAATGTATCTTCAAGTATTAATGAAATTTGTCTATTTTCTCAATTGTTTGCTTCCTGTACTTGTCTGCAAAATTTGTTAGTAACACTCAAAGTGATATAGAGATGATAAATAATAAACTCTGTTAATAATGAAATTGAAATTGATAATTAAGACTGAAAACTTAATCAAAGACTAAGTAATAATCTAATTGTCCAGAGTTTACCAGGAGTGTTGATGACAAATTAGCATAGAACCTCTGGTTTTCATACCAGCTTCAAACATCTGAGCATCAGGATTTGACCAGTGGACTTCCTGTCAGGATTGAGTCCTATCAGGATTTGATCAAAGAAAACATACCTTTCTGAATAACCATCAGGATTTGACAGTTATCAGGATTTCCTCTCTGTAGCTTTCCCTCAGAAATTCTCAAAATTCATCATTCCAAGTTCATTCACCAACTTATTGAAAGTAGCTTCAGGTAGTGGCTTGGTGAATATATCAGCTAGTTGTTGATCAGTAGGAACAAAGTGAAGTTCAATTGTTCCTTCCAGAACCTGTTCTCTTATAAAGTGATATCTGATACTTATGTGTTTAGTAAGAGAATGCTGAACTGGATTTCCTGTCATTGCAATAGCACTTTGGTTATCACAATAAATAGGGATTTTTGAGTATGACAGGCCATAATCTAACAACTGATTTTTCATCCACATTATCTGAGCACAACAACTTCCTGCAGCAATGTACTCAGCTTCTGCAGTTGAAGTGGAAATAGATTTCTGCTTTTTACTGAACCATGAAACTAGTCTTCCACCCAAAAACTGACAACTTCCTGAAGTACTTTTCCTGTCTATTTTGCATCCTGCAAAATCAGCATCTGAATAACCACACAACCCAAAATCTGATTCCCTTGTATACCAAAGGCCAAGTGAAGGAGTGCCTTTGAGATATCTGAAAATTCTTTTGACTGCAATCAGATGTGGTTCTCTAGGTTTTGCTTGAAATCTTGCACATAGACAGGTTGCAAACATGATATCTGGTCTACTGGCAGTGAGATACAATAAAGAGCCAATCATTCCTCTGTAGTGAGTTACATCTACCTCTTCACCTTGATCAGGATCAAGTTTGGTAGCTGTAGCTATGGGAGTTGAAGCAGGAGTACTGTCTTGCATGTTAAACCTTGTCAGTAAATTCCTTGTGTATTTAGACTGATTAATAAAAATCCCTTCATCAGTCTGTTTAACTTGAAGACCCAGAAAGTAACTCATTTCTCCCATCATGCTCATTTGATATCTTGACTGCATAAGCTTGGAAAACTTTTCACACAGCTTATTATTTGTTGACCCAAAAATGATATCATCAACATAAATCTGAACTAACAGCAACTCCTTACCATGATTCAAATAAAATAGAGTTTTATCAATTGCACCTCTTTTGAATCCACTTTCCAGTAAGAATTGAGCTAAGGTTTCATACCATGCTCTTGGAGCTTGCTTTAGTCCATAAAGTGCCTTATCCAGTCTGTAGACATGATCTGGATATTTAGGATCAATGAAACCAGGAGGTTGTTCAACATAAACTTCTTCCTCCAGTTCACCATTTAAGAAAGCACTTTTAACATCCATCTGGAAAACCTTGAATTTCTTATGTGCTGCATAAGCAAGAAATATCCTGATGGCTTCTAGTCTTGCAACAGGAGCAAAAGTTTCATCATAGTCAATTCCCTCTTGTTGGGAATACCCCTTTGCAACTAGTCTAGCTTTATTTCTGATAATGACTCCATCAGAATCAGTCTTGTTCTTGAAAATCCACTTTGTACCAACAATTGATCTATTCTTTGGTCTTGGTACCAGTTTCCAGACTTCATTCCTTTCAAATTCATTCAGTTCTTCTTGCATTGCAGTAACCCAGTCAGCATCTTTAAGTGCATCTTCAACTTTCTTAGGCTCCTCCTTGGATAGAAAGTTATTGTATAAACATTCATTCTGAGTTGCACTTCTTGTTTGAACACCTGCATCAGGATCTCCAATTATCAAATCAGGAGTATGATCTTTTGTCCATTTCCTTGCTGGTGTCAAATTGTTTCTTGAAGTAGATGCTTCCCCTGGATTGGTGTTATCTTGATTGAAAGAATTTGATTGATTTGAAGCTCTCCCTGAATTATTGCTATGCCCTCCTGATGTGTTATCAGGATCTTCACTTGAATCAGTATCTGAAGAATTCTGTCCTGATGATTGAGTTGACTCTGAACTTGTAGTTGAATGCCGTTGCTCCCCCTCAACATTAGCACTACTAGTTGTATCACTGTTGTTTGTATCATCAGTATTAGCACCATCAGTATCTGGTGTGTCATCAGAATTTGGTGACCCGTCAGTACTGGATGAATGGACAGCTTCTGATTCACTTTCTTCAGGTTCCTTGGAAGCTTCATTTTCAAATAACAACCTATCATGCGAGTCTTCAATGATTCCAGTTATCTTCTTATCATCAAAAGATACATGAATTGACTCCATGACAGTTCTTGTTCTCAAATTAAAAACTCTGAAGGCTCTTGATGTAGGATAACCTATGAATATTCCTTCATCAGCCTTTGTTTCAAATTTCCCTAGCTGTTCAGGATGAGTTCTGAGAACAAAACATTTACAGCCAAACACATGCAAATGCTTCAGACTTGGTTTCTTCTCCTTGAGTGACTGATAAGGAGTAACACCATGCCTGTTTATCAATGTGAGATTTTGTGTATAGCATGCTGTGTTGACTGCTTCTGCCCAGAAATATGTAGGTAATTTAGCTTCTTCCAACATAGTTCTGCCAGCTTCAATAAGAGTTCTATTCTTCCTTTCTACTACTCCATTTTGCTGAGGTGTGCCAGGAGCAGAGAATTGTTGAATGATTCCTTTGTATTTGCAGAACTCTTCCATCTTTGAATTCTTAAATTCAGTACCATTATCACTTCTCAGAATTTTGACTTTGTACTTTGTGGTTGTCTCAATCATCCTCACATGATCCAACAGAACTTCAGGAGTTTCATCTTTTCTGTGCACAAAATACACCCAGGTGAATCTAGAATATTCATCAACAATTACAAGAGTGTACCTTTTCTTACTGATGGACATGATGTTGACTGGACCAAACAGATCAAGATGTAGCATGTGATATGGTTCTTCAATAGAGGATTCTGATTTACTCTGGAATGATGTCCTTCTTTGTTTTGCTTTTTGGCATGCATCACAGAGTCCATCAGGTGTATATAAAACATTAGGTAATCCTCTTACTAACTCTTTCTTAACCAACTCATTGATGTTGCTGAAGTTGAGATGAGAAAGCTTCTTGTGCCAATTCCAACTTTCATCTACTGAAGCTTTACTGATGAAACATGTAGGGGAGCCATCAGTATCTGAGAGAATGTTGGCTTCATATATGTTACCATGCCTGTAGCCAGTTAGTGCTATCTTCCCTGTTGCTTTACTGACTACTTCACAATGTGTGGAATAGAAATTGACATGATAACCTCTGTCAGTGATTTGACTAATACTCAACAAGTTGTGTTTTAGTCCCTTCACTAGAGCTACTTTTTCAATGATGACATTTCCAACGATTATATTGCCATATCCCAAGGTTTGTCCAATGTTGCCATCTCCATAAGACACAGTTGGGCCAGCTTTTTCCTCATATTCTGATAACAGGGCTTTGTTTCCAGTCATGTGCACAGAACATCCACTATCCATGACTAACACATTTTTCCTTTTACCCTGCATCAGAATAGAAACACACTAGTTAGAACACTTAGGAACCCATACATGTTGGGTTCCTTTCTCATGCAATTTATTAATTTTAGCAGCAGAAGACTTTCTGACTTTAGCAGTCCTGACAGGATGTACTCCATCAGGATTTGCTTTGTCAGCATTAGTATTAACAAAAGCATGCTTCACTATGACATTTTCAGTTCTATCAGACTTTGTACTACTTTCAAACTTAGGCAATGGATCATAAAAGTTATAGTACAAATCATGATACTCTTTACATGTATAAATAGAATGCCATAGACTACCACAATGAAAACAGGAATTCTGTGGTTTGTAAAATACTGATCTATTCCTAATATCAGACTTAGGAATTTCAGCAATTTTCTTTTTACTCTTTTTACAATCAATAGCAAGATGATTAGAGTTACCACAGTTAAAACAACACTTTCTAGGTGCATTTGGGATATATTTATAACCATTCTCTTTATTGATCCCAACTTTACCATTCCTGTTTCTCTTAACAGTAGCTTCCTTTTTCTTATCTGTAACCTCACAGATTTTATCTTTAAGCTGTTTCTGAGACAATAGACCTAGATTCTTAGTGACTTTGTTCATGACAGTTTTAGACTTTATAATTTTAATTCCTTGAGTAGAAGAAGATCCCTTTTCAAAAGTAGAATTGGAATCCTTACCAAAAACAAAATTAACAGGTGTAATCTTAGATTTGGTTGAGTCTATAACATGTCTATAGGTCTTTGGACTGACTGTCTCATCAATGACAATTTTCTCTTTCAATTTCTTATCCTCATCTGACTTATATCCTAAACACTCTTTCCAATTCTTAGAGATATTAATCTCATGAAATTTCCTACCAGAGTCTGTCCAGGTTCTGATTTTCTCATTAGCATATTCAAGTTCTTTTTCAAGGGAAGTACATTTAGATGTCATCTCTAAGTGCATGTGTTTAGCATTATCACATTCTTTTTGTACTTCTTGCATACGAGAAAATTCAGCTTCTAATATCTCATTCCTCTTTCTAAGGTCAGACATCTCAGATAAGATTCTAGTATTCTCAGCAGTTTGACTTCTAAAGCTAATATGTAATGACTTTAGAAAACGTCTTAACTCAGAAGCATTATGAGTATCAAAATCAAAGATAGTATTTAGTACCTTATCATCAGGAGCAGCAGTTACATCAGCATTGGCCATTAATGCATAGTTGACTACCTCAGTATCAGATTCTGAGGAAGAGTCCATCCAATCCTTGCTTGATGTGATGAGTGCCTTTGTCTTGTTGCATTCAGAAGCAAAGTGACCCATACCATTACACTTGTAGCATCTAACCTTTGACTTGTCAAATTTGCTACCCTTGCTGTCCTTCTTGATATACTTGTCTTTGTCTGCTTTGAAGGTCTTCTTCTGAAAGTTGCCCTGTCTTCTATTCTTCCTGAACTTCATCCTTCTGAAGTTTCTGACAATCATAGCAACCATCTCTTCCATGTCTGAATCAGAAGATTCATCACCAGTATTGGCATCAGGATCGCCATCAGTATCTGATGAAGAGTCGTCAGTATCTGACTCAGCTTCTCTTGCTTTCCTTCTAGAGACCTCCATAGCTTTCCCTTTTGATTTTGCTTCTACATTCAAAGCAATTGACTTTGCCTTGCTGCTTTTCTTGTTCTTTCTCTGTTGAACTTCAAGATCATGAGTTCTTAGCATCCCATAGATCTCATCAAGAGACACAATGTTCAGATCGTACTGGTGTCTAATGATTGAGGTCTGAGTATCCCATTCTTCAGGTAAAGCTCTAAGAAATTTGGTGTTTGAATCTTCAGTTTCATATACTTTGTCAACTAAGGATAAGCTGTTCAATAGTGTCAGGAATCTATCATATAGATCAGTCAGGCTCTCTTCAGGTCTTGCATCGAATTGTTCATATTCTTGAATCAATAGAGCCCTTCTGTTTTTCTTGACAGATGCAGATCCCTGGCACTGAGTTTCCAAAGTATCCCAGATTTCTTTTGAAGACTTGCATGCAATCACTCTGTTTGACATAACAGCATCAAGACCATTGTGCAAGATATTCTTTATCTTTGGTTCTCTGAGTACATGAGCTTTTTCTTCTGGAGTCCATTCAGATTTAGCTTTGACCACATAATGTTCTGGTACAGTATCTGTTCGTTCTACGAACTTTGTTGGTATATATGGTCCATCACGAATCCTGTCCAGATTGTCAGGATCCATAGCCTCCAGGTACATCAGCATCTTTACCCTCCATGTGGGATATTCTGATATCTTCAAGATGGGAATCTTCATGCTTTCATACTTGGTTGTCGACATCTTTAGATCGTATCAGATTCAGAATTAAATCAGTTTGCTCTGATACCAATTGTTGCCCAGTAAATAACAATTGTAGAAGGGGGGTTGAATACAATTGTATAAGATTCTCGACTTTATATAACACAAATATGAAAGATCAATAACAATAACAATAACAATAACAATAACAATAACAGCTTTATTAACTTTGATATAAAACTGTTACAAACTCTCTTAAGAAATTCTGATGTTCTTAAGAGCTGCTAGCTTACAAAAACTCTCTCAAGAAATTCTGTTCTTAAGAGCTTCTCACCGATTATGTTCTCTCTCGAATGAATAATTCTCTCTCTCTGATGAGTACATAAATCGAAACCAAGACTGTGTTTATATAGTGCACACAGCTTCTCTATCAATAACAAGATAAGTCCTAATCATAACAAAGATAGAAACATATCTTTAATCGATAGCTACATTCTACAAACCAGGAACAAACTTCCATGTTTATCTAGACTCCAAATATAACTCGAAGTAGGAATCCTGATCAGCTTCAAGTCCTGATGATCAAACCTGATCATAGTCTGAGTAGGAATCCTGATGATCAATAAGATACTGACGCTTGATCAAATACTGATGACCATGCAATACTGATGACGTCAGCAATCCTGATCAGTTGAGTCTAGCTTCTGACGATCATTGAATTCTGATCTAACACACTACTTCAAGGGTTTCAAGATTTATACCTTCTTGGGAGTTTATATAAGCCTAATAATCCTTGTATGATCCTTGTATGGTCCTAAGATAGCTTGAATCCACAAAAGAAATCAAGAATCAAGAGTTAGCTTTCGGAGTTACTATTCATCCAGTGAAAGACCTGCAAAAACGAAGGCCTTACCATGCTTAAATGGAAAACTCTTGTGCAATAGAAGTTGTAGCTTATCTCAAGACCTTTCCAACAAGCTAAAGAACGCAAGATTTGAGTAAGAAACGAAGAATATATGGCTGCTACAGTTTGGCCGAGCTTCACTTCCAAAATGCTTTCCTTTTTCTCTTGATTTTCTTTTCTTTCTTCTTTTGTTTAATTACTCTTAATATTTATCCAATGTGGTGAGTCATCACCTCTGGTCTCTTCTTGTCTTGACACTTGGCAAGCATGCATTGGCTTGGGATAAAGTAGCTTTTCTGGTTCGTTTAATTTCGTAGAATGCTCGCAAGGTTTCTCGAGGGTTCTATCGAGGTATTTTACCGAAAGCGTTCTCGATACTTCTAATTCATTTATCAAATCCATATCCATGGAATTAATAATTTAAATCCTTAAATATCCTCAAATAATAATTATTTAGTCCGTTTTTGGTGAAACTTCGGAGAAAACGAAAAATGCTATTTTTCCGATTCTGACAGCTTTTGCATTCCTTTATTTCCATCGTAGATCACTAATGCGACTGTGAAAGTTTATTATATCGTCCCGCATATAGTGTGGTCTGAAAAACTTTTAAATGAAGAGTTACTATTCATCAGTGGCTTTTCTATAATCCTTTGGATCAAAATCCGTTCCAATATTCCTGATCTATTTTCTCTTTACTCTTTGCACTTAGAAAACGTTCTAGTGCTTTCTCGGGCATACGCTATCTTGTTTACGGAGTTATCGGAGATATTCCAGATATTGATTTGAATGACATAAAAATACTTTCCTTCCCTGGAGTATTGTATTCTTATCTTCCAGATTGATTGTCCTTATTTATATGTTCCGTCCATTCTTATTATTCTCAAAATGTTTGAAAACTGAAATCCATATTCATTTCATATTTAATTCTCCAAAAACCATTACCACCATCCACATATATATATATACATCATCATACAATAAAATTTTTAATTCTACCCAAAATCTGGGGTCTTACACATACCATGAACAAAGTTCTAGTATTTTATATTTAATATCTTCTATATAAAATATAAGCAGACTATCAACATAAAACTTAAAAGATGAAGTTATAAGGAAAATTCAATATCATCTTTCATATCAAACATTTACCTCATATCATAATTTGGAAATAAAGACAATGTAAAATATTTCCAATCCATTTTCTAAACTCATCTGATTCCATATATCTTTTTCATAAAATCATATACCTTTTCGAAATCTCATATGCTTTCTTATAACTCATATGCTTGTATAAACTTGAATAAGTTTGTGTAAACTTTCTTTTTCTGAAAACTTGCATAAAACATGTTCTTTCATGGATGATGAACTGTAGATGGAGATTCTAGGCGCCGAAGATACCCCTACGATGATCAGTCGTAAGCTGTATCCCCCTGGTCTTTTTCTACGTAGAATGGAAGAATAAACAGTCTCTCACTGACCTATCTCCCCGCCTGCGGTTGTAGGTGGGAAGAACAGACCCGTTCATAGTCCGTCGGTCTGTTACTCTTCCGTTACCCTACGGTCGGGCACTTACTTATCATCTAAGGGAAGAACAGACCCGTTCATAGTCCGTCGGTCTTATTGTAATTCCCTTAGGGGACCGGCGCTACTCAGTCCCTTACATATTCTCTGAGTTCGAGTGAATCCATGACTCTGAAACATAAAGTTCCTTTCCCTTTTTCCCCCTAGTATACGACTCCACAAAGTAGTCATATCTGGTTGGAAAGGAAAATTCACCCATATTTCCCAAGTTGATGCTTGTTAATGGATAAATCTTGAGATTTAGGACTGGGCAGTCCACTTGGAACAAACATAAAATCTTGAGAGAGGTCCCATGAGTCTTTGTAGTTTGAGCGAACATTTAAGTCTTTTTGAATATAGACTTAAAAGGGAAATAGATTTGGGAACCTTCTCTAACTATATTTATAATTGACTGAATAAAACTTTATTAGTTATCTAGGGTTAAAGAGTAGTTTTCACAAAATACTTCCTTAAGAAGTAGGGCTTTAAATAATTAATGAAAACAATATTTAATAAAGAATATTTATTTAGAAGTAATTCCCAAATATTTTCTTAAGAAAAGGATGGATAAAACTGATGATAATATAATAATATAACCCTAGATAACAACTGATACCATTCCCGGTCCGTAGTATAAATACAGAGTATATACCCCCTACTCAGGGTTTTTCTTGACATACTGACTTATATATATATTACCATAATCATAGCTTATAAGTCCAACTTATACTTAGCATCATAAATATCGTTTCAAAATCATGAGCACAAAACATATATCTCAAAATCTTTTATTTATCACCACAACAGTTTATAGAGGCATAGGTTTGAAAACTTGCATGCATCTATCATATGCATATATTCCTTCTCAACAATTTTATACCATCACATCCATATACGACGTGAGGTTTGAAAGCATGCATAATACCATATGCATCATCAGAATATTATAACTTAAAATAAAGCATGGAATGAGAAAACTTGCCTCGGGTGGTCGATGTAGTCGGGACTCGGGACGTGGAATGGTGATCTATAATTTAATCAATAACGTCCGGTTAGTCCTTTATACGATCCAATTAAACCACAATATTCACGCACAACAATGAATTCTATAACGACCTTTTAAACAACACATTCTTGGTTCGTTATAAGCCCATAATGCTCCTTAATCATTTCGTACAAAACTTGGTTCGTAATGGTTTACGCTTATCAATTTACTTAAACGAATTCTAAGTTATAACCAAACATTCACTTAAGGGGATTTTCACTTGTGCACCCTTCTGAGGTTACAACTATTTTTGTCCCGAATTCTTGTTACAAGACAGTACTAATCTCAAGAGTCACAAACTCTCTCATACAAAACTTAACTTTCATCCCTAGCCAAGATACTCCATTCAACAATTCTTAAATCACCAAAACCTCATCTTACACTCTAGGTCAGTTTATAAACATCAATAATCCATCAAGAACATGCATCTAAAATCAAGTCACAACCATAAATCATCAAGATTTCATCATCCAAGCACCAAACTTCCAAGAACAAACTCATACTTAAACTCAAGCTTAAAACTCAAACTAAATAAAAAGGGTGGATGGTGTTCATACCTTTCTTGAAGTCTTAACATAATAACAAGAGCTTTTAAGCCTTAAGGAAGCCTTGATTCATGCTTAACATCCTCAAACTCACAAAAGAAATCAAGAACACAAGTTAGTGTTCCCGGATTCACTATTCTTCCGCAACTTTGACCCAATATTTGAACACGTTACACTACTTGGATTGCCACAAAAATTTGAACGTACCTTGGTTATGGATTGAGGAAGCTCTGGTACAAATTTGGGGATTTTATCATGAGTAGATATTAAGTTACGAATTTTTCTTCATTGCTTGGTCCTGCTGGGCAGAAAATCTGGAGAATGAGAGAGAGAGCTTTTCTCTTGCCTTCCTTCTTTTCTTTTTGTTTTGGTTAATTGATAATAATGCTGATATTTTGTATAAAAGTGGTGAGTCATCACCTCTAGTTGTCTCATCTTGTGACACTTGTCCAACATGCATTCGCTTAGATAAAGTAGCTTTACTGGTTCGCTTTCCTTTCACATGGATGATCCAGATGTTGCATCCCTCGAATTAATCTTGTTACATGTTACTTCCATGTCTATATTTAATCCTGTAAATGTTGCCCTGTTCCTCTTGAAACGATTCGAAATATTTCCTAAAGAGCGAATAAAACTCTACGCGATTTTCGCAGTGAATAGTAACTCTACACCAAAATAAAATTTGGAGTTTCTGAATTCCGATCGTCTTTGCATTCACTTATTTACTCCTTAGATCACTAATATGACTTTGGAATATCCACACTACGTCTCGTACATAGGTGGCATGAAAAATTTTCTTAACCCTCAAAATCACTATTCATCCACCAATTCACTATTCACTGATGCACTTAATCATAATAAGAAAAGTTTTAATTTTACCAAAAATTCGGGTTATTATAGTCTCCCCTCCTTAAAAGGATTTCGTCCCGGAATCGGCTTAGGAATGACTGGGGGTACTTCTCTCCCATTGCACTTTCTAACTCCCAGGTGGATTCTTCCACTTCTTGATTCTCCACAAACCTCTCACTAGCTTGGCAACCTCGTCTCTTAGCACTTGTTCTTTTCTATCCGTGATTTTCACAGGTTGTTCTTTGTAAGTCAGACCAGGTTGTATATCTACCTTCTCGTACTCTAACATATGCCGGGCATCTATAGTATACTGACGTAGCATTGACACATGAACCTCATTATGACCATTCTACGAGTTTGGGGGGGGGGTAAGGCTGGCTCGTAGGCCACCTTCCTGACGCGTTTTAAAATCTCAGATGGCCCAATGAATCTCGGGCTCACTTCCCTTTCTTTCCAAATCTCATTAATTCCTTCCACGAGGATATCTTTTAGCATCACGAATCTCTAACCTCATATTCTCCATCTTGTTTGTACAAAAAAAATATACACCAACATAAACTTGCTTGTCATCCATCAACATGCCATTTAGCTTACCAATAGCAGTACTATCTCTATACTCGCGGGCTTAGTCCGCATACTTTCTCTGTCTGTCTTGGTTGTCACTAGCCGCTTGTTGGTGAAATCCTTTGTCTTTCTAGTTTGTTGGACTAACTTGGGTTTTGTGTAAAATCTCATCCTTTAATTCCCGATCATTCGGAATCCATCTCTGTCTCATTTTAATTAAGGGTATCGGCCACCACATTGGCCTTCCCCGGATGGTAGTGTATCTCACAGTCATAATCCTAGGTCAATTCTAGCCATTTATCCATCTCATGTTATCTATTATCACGGATAACTCAAAGCCACTTCATTAAATTCCATAAAATTTGTGGGTGCATTAGTCAACCCAAAATAACCTCGCTGAAAACTCGAAGTGTCTATTCCTAGGACGAATCGCAGTCTTGGGTATATCCTCGGATTTAACTTCCAACTGGTGATATCCAGTCCTTAAATAAATTTGGAAATACACAGCGTTCTTCCGCTGATCAAACCATCATTTACAAGGGTACCCATTCTCCATGTCGAACTCATACAACTCTCGAGGTTCGATACATAATCTTGTGCTAACATCTTTCTCTCTTACAACAGCACCGGGCTCTCCATGTGGTACACTGGGTCTTATCATACCCTTATACAACAATTCTTGTAACTGAGTCACTAACCCTTCCATTCCCATTATACTCTGAATACTCGGTATTCATTCTCATGTCATCCAAATCGATATCTGGTAGCTTATTAAAATGTTGTACAATCTCCCAAAACCATTGTAGTTCCCTTTATACTTGGTATCTCTTTTCTTGGCGTCAACCAACCCATCCTTATTATCATATCATCTTCTCCCAACTTGAAAGGAATCAGCTCTATCAAAAGTGTCGACCTCATATTTCTACTTCACAACCTAGATGTACCAGTCCTATGGGAAAATCCCTCGATTGACTATTTCTACTTGTAATTATTCCCTTAGTGGCTCGGCCTTAAGGTTTAATTGTCATGCAACTTCTTGATATACAACGATACATTAGCTCTGTCTAAACAGTATAGAAGGGTACCTGCTATTTAAAGGTCCTGACAGTGGGCTGCTTGTTGGAGGTAAATAATTCAGTTGGATTGTTTGATGATCCAACTGAAGTGTTTTTATTGCGGAATTAATCTGTGATACAAATGTACACAGCTGCTCAGTTACAGAGATGTAGAGAAGAATGCTCTCAAAGATAGCTAATACAAACTATTTGTTTTTCTTCTTTTTTTTTTGAAGTAACTGCTACACTTGGTTATAAATACCCAAGTTTACAATTCTACGTTTGGCTAAACTAAAGTACAATAGTAGTAACCATCAGTAGCTTGATTTTCATTCCTTTTGTCAAATGGTCCTTGGAGATCCTTGCTTTTGTCTTCATGCTTATAATGATCATTCCCAAGTGCCTTATTGGAAATTGGAATGTTTCCATAATTCCAGTAACCATTTTGATGGCTTCCAATGCAAAGTACACTTCCATATCTCCTTTAGATCTGTTCAGTAAACTGTCACTATCACTTGGTCAACTATTCAAAAAGTAATAGTGTTTCGTTGATGTTGTGGAGATGTGTTTCGTTGATAGCTTTATTCCTTGTTTCGTTGATGAGCTTCCTTGTTTCGTTGATGAGCTTCCTTGTTTCGTTGATAGAGTAATCTTCATTCCGTTGACATGTCTTCACTTAGGCAAAATTACAAGGCACAATATATTTACAATTATCCAACCTATTTTGCCTATCTAACCATTAGTCAACATGACTTAGAAAACTTATCTAATACTCATAACAAACTGCATATCAAACTATGAAGTATTGTACAGTGCAATTGCTATAACACTCATTCCGTTGATGAGCTTCCTGTCAACGAAACACTGCAAAGCATGCCATTTCGTTGACAGTTACAAAAATGACTTAATACAAAATCTACTAAGTGTTTTTATAATTATCATCAAGAACAACATATTCCTAATAATCTCCCCCAATTTATGACTGATAGAATAACAGCCATAAATCAAGAGCCTTGATGATAACAAAAACACTCAGTTAAATTACACATGATAAAAGTAGAATTTGCATTTAGCTTCATTAAGTTTTAGACATAAAATAAGACTTACAAGACTAATGCCCAAATGTGCTCCTCTAGACTGAGCAAATGATTCATCTTGGTCTTCTTTGAGGCATAGTCTTCTTCCCTCTCCTAGAGTTGTTTTCCTCAATCTGGACCTGTAGCCTTCTGTAAAAGATCTTCTCTTCTTCATCTTGATCACCAAGCTTGGATTGCATGAACCTTAGAGTATGATTAGATGCCTTATCCAGCTGGTCTTCCATCCTGAAGAACCTTCTGCAGTTGTCCTTGTCCTTAAATTCCATCATCCAGTAAGGTTGAAGATGGATCTTCTTTCCTGTTGAGGGCACTCTTAGCATCCTGGGAAGAGCCTCAGGCTTGTTCCAGCTAGCCTTTATTTGACATATCTTGGAGACCACCTCAGACTTGGCTGTTTTGGTGAAGCCAAAGTCTTTCTTCAAGCATCTAAACACTGTGAGTAGTGTTTGGTAGTCTTCTCCTAAAATTCTGTAGAGAGGCCATGTTTGTTCTCTCCCACCCTTGTATGTGAAAATCAATCTTTCAGGTAACTTTTGAGAAGCTGCAATGCCCCTTACTTCCACCAGGTTGTCTAAATCAAGATGTAAGCTGGATTCTTCCCTGATGTCAGCAATGTACATGCAGTCCTCTGGATTTGTAGGGGGTTTCTGAGATTGTGGCTTCCTCACAAATACTGGCTTTGCCTTGACAGCCCTTTTCTTTGTCTTTATTGGTTGATCCTTTTCAAATAGGAACTTTGGAAAATAGGCTTCATCAAATTCAATAGGCTCCTCCTTTGGCATGATTGGTTGATCATGAAAGTTGACAGGGTGTGCAGGGTCACAGGCCAACTTTCCTCCAATAGGTGGATCAATAGGAATTTGATGTGCACTTGTTGTGGAAGGGGCTTGAGCAGTGTCCAGAGAGTCCTCTTTTTCAAAGTTCAGATTCCTCTTAGCTCTAGCCTTTGGTTGCCTTACACTTTTCCTTGCTGGTTCAGCTTCATTAGCTCCATCCTTGGCTTTTCCTTCCTGAAAGGTTTCTTCATCTTCAAGTGCTTGAGCAACTGCCAATGCTTGCATTGCTGCCCTTTCAGATTCTTCAGCCTTGGCCTTTGCAAAATTTGGGTGACCAACCCAAATACAGATTTCCTTGCTGTCCCTGTAGATGATGGCCCTTTGTTTCCTTATGCTTGGATGATTGCTTGCCTTGCTCTCAATGATCAGCTTCCCTAGGACTTTGAACTCATCTGGCTTTGGAGCAGGATAAAATATCCTTTCAATGTTCTTGCCTTTGGGTTTGGCAGGTGATATTGGAGACATCCCTCTTGCATCCACATTCGTAAAGCATGAAGATTGACCCTTCTCATTTCTTGAATCTTGAAGGATTCCATGCTGAAGAGGCTCTATAGCATAAGAGCTCTTGAACTGTGGCTCCATTTGTACAATCACCATTGCATTTGTTGATGGCTGATCTGTCTTTGAAGATTCAGTAATGTTCTTGAACCTTGCTTCTATGTTGGACCAGTGATCTTTGATTTGTTCTGCAAGTTTCATCCTCATAGAAGCTTCCTGGATCAAGTCAATACTATCCTTCTTCTTCTTTCCAAACTCCCCCATTGCTAGTGGCTCCTGTGGCAGTGAGATGGCTGGGACCAACACCTTTGTGATTTGAATGTTTAGCTCCTTAGACTTCTCCCCCTTTTTGTTAGCATCAAGAGAGATGACTGGGAGGCCTTGAGCTGCCACTAGCTGAGTGAGTAGCTGAGTTTGCTTCTCCTGTTCCTTCTGCATTTGAGAAAGTGTAGCTTCCACCTTGTCCACTCTTGTAGAGAGAGTTTTCAAGGATGTAGCCACCTCAGGTTCCTTAGAGAAAAACCTGGTCATCTTGGACACAGTGAGAGGAGGGAGCTTTTCATCCATCATCCTGTAGTTAGCATCCCTGAGATTGCTAAGGGAGTCCCTGATTTCTGTAGCCTCAATCCTTGTCTGCAGCATCTGTAGCCTTTGAATTTCCAGAGAATCCATGATGGCCTTGTAGAATTTCTTGTCCCTTGCATTTGCAGACTCATGAGCTAGATAGGCCTCATTGTACTGCCTTGAGATAGCAGCATCTAGAGTGGCTCTGCCATGTAGATCCTGAGAAAGCCAGCTTGGTGTAGGAGGCACCACAGAAGTCCCAGTCTGTGAAGTGGTGGCCACCTGTAGATTATCACCATAGTTGTCCTCATCATCAGAAAACTCAAAGTCTCCACTTGCTGCAGCTCCTGGAGGTAGATTGGTCAAGGCATCCTTTGCTCTTTGCATTGATGCAGTAGTATGAATTAAGTTGAGTGACCTTTCTGCCTCCACATTGCCCTGTTGAGCCATAACTTGATAGGCTGGCACAGGATGAGTAAAGGTCTCAGGATCCAGGGAAATACTATCCAGAGTTTGTTGATAATGCTCTTGGAAAGTAAGTTCCCTTTCTCCCTCACTGACCTCCATTAACTCATTAGCAATGGCTGCTTCCATCCTTATTGCTCCTGTAGTCCCTTCTCTCTCTCCACTCTTTTCTTGCATCATGGGCTCCCCATGGCTCACACCTCTCACACCCTCACCTTCACCTACTAAGGTGGTACTCTCAACCTCTCCTTTTGCCTGGCTGGAAGAAATAGCCAGCCTCTCACTCTCATTCTCTCCTTTTGCCTGGCTGCAAGCCAGCCTCTCAATTTCACTCCCTTTCAAACCTAAAAGTGTCTCAACTACCACCAGGTCATCTACACTAGTTGTGGAAACAACTTGATTTTCAGTAAAAGGTGTAGAATGACCTATCAACGGAATGGTAGTTTGAACTGTCAACGGTATAGGTACCGTTGATGGAGAAACACTTGTCAACGAAAGAGGCTGTTTCGTTGATGAAGTCAATAAAGCATTTTGAGAAAGTGAAATTACAGTAGAATCTGTGGTGATTGATTTGAGATTGGGGTCCACAGATTCTCTTGCAGTTTCAGAAAAATTTGGTTGATGGCCCAACAAATCACTTAATAAGTGATGACCATCAGCTTCAGAGTGGGGCTTCTCCAAGATTAGAGTTGGAGAATCAGGAAAAGATGTATGGATCATGTCCACATCTAAAGATTGAGTTGGTGAATTGGATGGAGATAAATCAAGATTAATGTTTAGAGAGTGGGACTGTAACCCCAGAGTAATAATAGGGGTTACATCAAACTGAATTTGAGAAACTGGAAGTGTTGCTTCCAGTGTGTGTGCACCCTGTGAACCCTTGGTCTTTTGCTTCACTCTCCTTTGGTATTGGGAAAATGTAGACTTTGGGCTTGAAGTGTCCCTTACCCTTTTGGACTGTGCTCTAGGTGAAGAGCTTGTTTCAATAATCACATCCTTTTGGGAGGATGCAATTAGACTTGTGTTTAAATTCATTTTACTCATTGTGCCTTGTTGGGAAGACACAATGGGGCTAGGCTGGGAAACACATACCTCACCTTCCTTATTCTTGGGGTTTCTTTGATTTTCACCCCTTCCCTCACCTCTTACAACTCCAGACTCACTCCCCTTAGGTTGTGTGGTAGTTTTTACAACAGGTGCCTTTTGAGAAGCACCTGAGGTTGGCTTGGAGGATTTCTTTGATTTTGATTTAGTTGCTGGGGCAGGAGCCTGTTGGGACACAGCTACAGACTCCATAGCAACAAGGTTGGAGGAGACAATAGAAGTAACAGCTATACTAACAGGGATAGTAGTAGTTACCTCAATGATTGGCAGATACACCACTGGAACATCACCATTGTAGTTCAGCCGCAGTATGTCTGTCAATACTCTCTTTTCTTGTACAAAGCACTCAAACCTGGCATTAGGGTTAGAGATAACTAATGGTGCTGGACTAACATGATTAGCCAGCATCATCAGAAACCTTGCATAATAGATATTTTTCTTCCTATTTGCCTTATCACCCATCTTAGCACCAATTTCATACATAAGTTGGGTGCTAAAGTTGTAATATCTATCATTTAGAAGCATGGTTAGGAGAATTAACATAGAGTTAGTTAATGCATCAAAATTACTAATCTTTCCAGAAAAGACCTTAATGAATGCATCAGCTAAATAACTGTATTCCCTAACCAAACCTCTCCTAATTATTCTACCCAGATTATCAGTAGGCAAAGAGTAGTTTATAGAATTTAGCATGGTAGTTATTTCAGTGTTTGTAGGCAAAGCATCACAGTTATTATCAGGAATTTGTAAACATGCTTGCAAAACATCAGAATTAACTATGTACTCATTACCTTGGAGAGTGAATTGCAGAGTGCAATTTGTTCCACTATACTCACATGAGGTCCAAATCTCCTCAATTACTTCATTGTAGAGTGGTGTAGAGTGAAACATCGCATAGCTCAACTTGCAATTCTTCATGAAATCCATCATTTTGAAGAAAAGTCTGTTCGGGTTTTCCTTTGCAACAAACGGGATGGAGTTGTTCTTCTCATAGATGAACCCTCCAGCAGACATAAGCTTGACTATGGGTGCCATTGTTGAGTGAGGAAAAGCTTCGAACTGAGTTGCTTGTTAGAGAGAAAAAGAGAGAAAAGCCTTTGGAATTTTTGAGAGCAGGTAAAAAAGGAATTAAAGAAAATAGAAATTCTTAAATACTCCCCCAAAAATTCTCAGAAAATGAGTCCAATAATAAAAGTAAATTACTGGATTGGCTTAAAAATATAACCGTTACGCTTAAAGTATTACCATGATTTATACTTACAGGGATGTATGCATAGATCGTGGTAAAAGACGTGTCAGTTTTCAACGGTTCAGATAAAAAGCGCTAAATCAACGAATCAGAATTGGGCGTTTACAGTCCCGTCTGTTTCGTTGATACAGCTGTGTTTCGTTGACATAAAAGAGCTATCAACGAAACACCCAGAAAAATGCTAAGACTGTCAACGAAATGGTTTGTTTCGTTAGCATAGTTATTTTGACTTTGACAAAATTTTACTTTTTCCTGAGAAAAATAAATCACAGAAAATCATAGCAAATTTCTGGCTGCATTATGACTTACAAACATCTCAGAAATAATTAAGAGAAATTTAGCATACCTAGCTCACTTACTAATCTTGAGAATGTTGATTCATCAAGTGGCTTGGTAAAGATGTCTGCAAGTTGCTGTTCACTTGGAACAAAATGTAACTCCACAGTACCATTCATAACATGTTCTCTAATGAAATGGTACTTGATGTCAATGTGCTTGGTTCTTGAATGCTGCACTGGATTCTCAGTAATGGCAATGGCACTAGTGTTGTCACAGAAAATAGGAATTTTCTCAACTCTTAATCCATAATCAAGTAATTGATTTTTCATCCATAAAATCTGTGCACAACAACTTCCAGCTGCAATATACTCAGCCTCAGCTGTGGAGGTGGAAACTGAGTTTTGTTTCTTGCTGAACCATGACACAAGCTTGTTTCCTAAGAATTGACAGGTGCCTGTTGTGCTTTTCCTGTCAATTTTACATCCTGCATAATCTGCATCTGAATAACCAATTAGTTCAAAACCAGATTCTCTAGGATACCAAATGCCAAGGTTTGGTGTTCCCTTGAGATATCTGAAAATTCTTTTAATAGCAACTAAATGGGATTCCCTAGGATCAGCCTGAAATCTAGCACATAGACATGTAACAAACATAATATCAGGTCTACTAGCTGTTAAATACAAAAGTGAGCCTACCATGCCTCTGTAACTTGAAATGTCCACAGATTTTTCCTTAGTATTCAATTCAAGTTTGGTGGCAGTGGGCATGGGAGTTTTGGCAGGAGAGCATTCCATTAAGTTAAATCTCTTTAATAAATCATGAACATATTTTGTTTGACTAATGAAAATGCCTTCATTAACTTGCTTCACTTGAAGACCAAGAAAGTAAGTTAATTCTCCCATCATGCTCATTTCATATTTACTTTGCATAAGCTTGGCAAACTTTTGACAAAGTTTCACATCTGTAGACCCAAAGATTATGTCATCTACATAAATTTGAACAAGTATAGTAGAGCCATTCACAATCCTGTGAAAAAGAGTTTTATCTACAGTACCTCTAGTGAAGTGATTCTCAAGAAGAAACTGTGAGAGTGTGTCATACCAGGCTCTAGGTGCTTGTTTCAAACCATAGAGTGCTTTGAGGAGGAAGTATACATATTCTGGAAAATCATCATCTTCAAAACCAGGAGGTTGACTCACATAGACCTCCTCTTCCAATTCCCCATTCAGAAAAGCACTTTTCACATCCATTTGATAGACTTTGAAATTGGCATGGGCTGCATAGGCTAGGAAAATCCTTATTGCTTCTAGTCTTGCAACAGGAGTAAATGTTTCATCAAAATCAATTCATTCTTCCTGTGAGTAGCCTTTTGCAACTAGTCTTGCTTTGTTCCTTGTGACTATGCCATTTTCATCCATCTTGTTTCTGAACACCCATTTTGTGCCTATTACACTCCTGTCCTTAGGCTTGGGCACCAGCTTCCAAACATTGTTCCTTTCAAATTGGTTTAGCTCTTCTTGCATAGCCAAAACCCAATCTGGATCTAGAAGTGCATCCTCAACTTTCTTTGGCTCATCTTGAGACAGAAAGCTGCTATATAGACATTCTTCTTGAGTTGCTCTTCTAGTTTGGACTTTTGAAGAAACATCACCTATAATAAGTTCAAAGGGATGATCTTTAGTCCATTTTCTTGAGGGAGGTAGATTTTCTCTAGACGAGGTAGCTTCATGATCATGATTGCCTTGATTGGATATTTGTCCTTGAGAAACTCCCCCTGAGTTTGTTGTCCCTAAATGATCACTTCTTGAGACATTTCTATGACTTTCAACGGTATGACTGATTTGGCTGTCAACGAAACGCTCATTTTGACTGTCAACGAAACCACCATCTTGACTGTCAACGAAATGACCATTTGGTCTACTAGCAGCTATTCTTTTCAATCTTAATGCAGCAATTTCATCTTCACTGCTGCTCTCATCTGTGCTAGATGCAACAACTTTAGGCTGTTTCTCAGTAGTCTTAACATGATTCATTCGATCTCCTTCCTCATTCTCAAAAGAGAGACTTTCATGGAAACCTTCATCACAGAGACCTTGAATTTTGAGATCATCAAAAACAACATGTACAGATTCCATAACAATGTTGGTTCTGAGATTATAGACTCTGTAAGCTTTCCCTGCTGAATATCCCACAAATATTGCTTCATCTGCCTTTGCTTCAAATTTCCCCAAATGCTCAGCTTGATTTCTCAGAACAAAGCACTTGCATCCAAAGACATGAAGAAAATCCAATAGTGGCTTCTTTCTTTTGAGTAGTTGATAAGGGGTCATTCCCTTGGCCTGATTAATCAAAGAAATATTCTGAGTGAAGCAAGCTGTGTTAACTGCCTCAGCCCAAAAATAAGTTGGTAACTTTGATTCATCTAGCATTGTCCTAGCAGCTTCAATAAGTGTTCTGTTTTTCCTTTCAACTACACCATTTTGCTGTGGTGTCCTTGCTGCTGAAAACTCATGCATAATGCCATTTTCTTCACAGAATATCTTCATGCTTGAATTCTTAAATTCTGTCCCATTGTCACTCCTGATCCTTCTTACTTTCAAGTCAGGATGATTGTTTACCATCTTGATGTGATTGATAATGATTTCACTTGCCTCATCTTTAGAATGTAAAAAGAAGGTCCAAGTAAATCTAGAAAAATCATCAACAATCACAAGACAATATTTCTTCTTTGAAATAGACATGACATTTACAGGACCAAACAGATCCATATGAAGTAATTCAAGCTGATGGACAATTGATGACTCTGTCTTGCTTTTGAATGATGCCTTCTTTTGTTTCCCTTTTTGACAGGCATCACACAAACCATCCTTGGTAAACTCCACCTGTGGAATTCCTCTAGCAAGATCCTTCCTTACCAATTCATTCATAACCTTGAAATTCAGATGAGATAATTTCTTGTGCCATAGCCAACTTTCATCCTTGCTTGCTTTGCTGAAAAGACAAGTGATGGTGTCTGGACTTGTGCTACTAAAGTCAGCAATGTACACATTCCCTCTTCTGAATCCAGTCATTACCACATTGTTGTTTCCTCCTCTAGAAACAACACAGGCTTCTTTTGAAAAAGTAACTAAAAACCCTTTGTCACAAAGTTGACTGATACTAAGCAAATTGTGCTTAAGACCATCCACCAATGCAACTTCATCTATGATGACATTCTCTTTTGAAATCAAGCCATATCCCTTAGTGTAGCCTTTGCTGTCATCTCCAAAAGCAATACAAGGGCCAGCTCTTTCCTGAAACTCTGTGAGCAGGGTAGAATCACCAGTCATGTGTCTTGAACAACCACTATCCAAGTACCAGAGATTCCTTTTGTCTCCCTGCACACAATGAAACCAAATCAAGTTGATTTTGGTACTCAAGTTTCCTTGGGTCCTGTTTTGTTAGCCTTTGCTTTTCCTTTTATATCATTTTTCACCTTGGGCTCATTTTGATTTAAATCAACTTTTACTCTTGGTGTTGATTTCTGATTGTTGCTCACATTTTCATTTACAGCATGCATATTTGAAGGAACACACATATTATTCATATTCCATGGCATTTGTGGCATACTAAACATATTCATGTATGGATTAGGCACAAATGGCATGCTGTAATATGGATTTTGAAATTGTGCACATGGAGCAAACATGTTAGGCATAACAGGCATTGTAGGCATAAGATTATTCATTGCAGGCTTGGGAATTTTCATATTAGCAGTTTTCTTAACAGATTTGCAGTTAGTAGATAGATGATTAACACTTCCACAATTGACACATGTCTTTCTAGGAGCATATTTATCAGGTGTGTAATTGTTGTGTTTGTTAATTCCTACTTTGCCATTCCTGTTATTCCTTTTATTTCCCTTAGCCTCAATTTGAACATTCTCTATCTTATCTTTCAATTGCTTGTTGGACAAGTGACCTACATTAGCTCTCTCAACAGGCTTCTCAACTTTCTTTGATTTACTAGACTCACCTTGAACAAAGTTCTTGGTGACAGGACCATACTTATTATTAAGTCTAGTGAGTTCATCTTTTCTTTTCTCTGTCAACGAAACACCCTGATCGGTTGATGGTTCATGTGTCAACGAAACATCGCATTCCGTTGACATATCAACCTTCAACAAGTGATCATTGTTGTTTGTTGACTCTGTTTCTGAATCTAAGGCTTCACAAACATACCCTAGTTTCTCTTTGTTCTTTTTCCATGATTGTTCACAGAAAGATTCCATACCTTGAACATTAATGATGTTGGTAGCAACATTCCTGGCATCTTTCCATTTAGCAATCACACTCTGTTCTATTTCTAGTTGTGTCTTAAGAATTTCTTCCCTTTGTAACACGTTCTCAAGTTCCTTCTTAGCATCCCTACTAACACATCTCATTTTCTCAAATTCAATGAGCTGTGCTTCTAACATTGCATTCCTATCACTTAAGAGCAAATTAGTCTCTTTAATTCTTGAATTCTCTTTGGTAAGTGATTTAAGAGTAACACGCAAATTATATAATACAGTAGACATTTCATTTACTGCACTATCGCATTCCTCTTTAGAAAGCTCAGAAAGATTAGTAATTGTTACCTGGTTGCTTGAGGAACTTGCTTCCTGCTCATGATTGTCAGCCATAAGAGCCAAGTTGACATACTCAACATCATCATCAGAATCTTCACCATTACCAGCCCAATCATACTCCTGAGACATGAAAGCCTTTTCCTTTTGCTTGAGAAGTTCAAAGTATTTCTTTTTATAATCAACAGGCTCAAATTTCTTGTTGCTCTTCTCAATCTTGGGCTTTCTGCAGTCTCCAGCAAAGTGACCAAGCATTCCACAATTGAAACATTTAGATTTAGACTTTTCAATCCAGTTTGTTTTGCTAGGTTGAAAGTCTCTTCTTGGTGGCCTTGCTTCTGAGTTTCTTTTGAACTTGAACTTAGAGAATTTTCTTGACAGAAAAGCAATGTGTTCATCAATCTCATCTAAGTCATCCAAGTTGGCTGGTTCTGGTTCTTCTTCTTCTGTCATCTTGTCTTTACCCTTGCTAACATCACTCCTACAACTAGATCGACTAGTTGTGGCCTTTGCAGTTTCTTTATTATCATCTTCCAGTTGGTTCACAGATGCAATCAATACAATAGATCCACCCTTCTTCTGTACCTTTTCAATTTCCTCATCTTGCTCCATTTCCAGCTCATAAGTCTTCAATGTTCCATACAGCCTTTCAAGAGTGTAATCTTTGTACTCTTGAGTGTTTCTTAGAGAAACAGTCATAGGCTTCCATTCTTTTGGAAGAGCTCTTAGAAATTTAAGGTTTGAGTCCTTAGTTTGGTAGATTCTCCCATACAACTTTAATCCATTCAGAAGCTTTTGAAACCTACTAAACGTGTCATTTAGGGTTTCACCAGCTTTAAAATGAAAGTGCTCATATTGTTGTATAAGGAGTTGCATTTTGTTCTCCCTTACTTGCTCAGTTCCTTCACATAGTGTTCTAACAGTGTCCCATACTTCCTTGGAGGTTGTACAGTTTATGACATTGTCAAACATCTCTTGCTCCAAACCATTAAACAGAATGTTCATGGTTCTTTTATCTTTATGGATTTCTGCAAGATCTTCAATGGTCCATTCTGAGACAGGTTTTGGAATTTCTACGTCAGGAGCATCATCTGGCACTCCAACTCTAGATGCAACCTTCATGGGAACGTGTGGACCTTTCTCAATGCAGTCTACATATCTCTCATCCATAGACATGAGATGTAAATGCATCTTTACTTTCCAGTGAAAGTAATTGTCCTTATCAAGAACTGGTATCTTCACTCCTGCATCCTTCTTCACCATGGTTTCTGTTTTTGGTCTTGATCTTTAAACTTCTTGTATGTTAGAAGCTTGCTCTGATACCAATTGTTAATCCCAAATGACCTAACAGAATTGTAGAAGGGGGGGTTGAATACAATTCTTGATATTTTCTTAAACTTAAAAACACTTTAAGAAATTAAACTAAACTAAATAAATAAAAACACAAGATATAAATAATTCAGTTGGATTGTTTGATGATCCAACTGAAGTGTTTTTATTGCGGAATTAATCTGTGATACAAATGTACACAGCTGCTCAGTTACAGAGATGTAGAGAAGAATGCTCTCAAAGATAGCTAATACAAACTATTTGTTTTTCTTCTCTTTTTTTTGAAGTAACTGCTACACTTGGTTATAAATACCCAAGTTTACAATTCTACGTTTGGCTAAACTAAAGTACAATAGTAGTAACCATCAGTAGCTTGCTTTTCATTCCTTTTGTCCAATGGTCCTTGGAGATCCTTGCTTTTGTCTTCATGCTTATAATGATCATTCCCAAGTGCCTTATTGGAAATTGGAATGTTTCCATAATTCCAGTAACCATTTTGATGGCTTCCAATGCGAAGTACACTTCCATATCTCCTTTAGATCTGTTCAGTAAACTGTCACTATCACTTGGTCAACTATTCAAAAAGTAATAGTGTTTCGTTGATGTTGTGGAGATGTGTTTCGTTGATAGCTTTATTCCTTGTTTCGTTGATGAGCTTCCTTGTTTCGTTGATGAGCTTCCTTGTTTCGTTGATAGAGTAATCTTCATTCCGTTGACATGTCTTCACTTAGGCAAAATTACAAGGCACAATATATTTACAATTATCCAACCTATTTTGCCTATCTAACCATTAGTCAACATGACTTAGAAAACCTATCTAATACTCATAACAAACTGCATATCAAACTATGAAGTATTGTACAGTGCAATTGCTATAACACTCATTCCGTTGATGAGCTTCCTGTCAACGAAACACTGCAAAGCATGCCATTTCGTTGACAGTTACAAAAATGACTTAATACAAAATCTACTAAGTGTTTTTATAATTATCATCAAGAACAACATATTCCTAACAGCCCTGGTTGAAACCTACTGGCTTTCTTTTCTTCTGTGTTCACTAACTCCGGAACAAACCTCGATAATTCGGAAAACTTGGCCTCATACTCGGTCACAGTTATGGTTTCTTGTTTTAACTCTTTAACTTTCATTTTCATCCGGGTCTCCATATATTTCCAAAAATTATTCCTCTAAAACAACACACGCTGCACCTCTCCCAAGTCACAATACCAGCTCCCTCTGACTCCATCGTCAGTACTTATCTTGCTAACCCAGAGGTAGTGTCCATTCGTAAACAACTCCTCCAAAATCTCAATTCCACTATAGGGCATCTATCTAACACCGTTGTCACTGGAGTTCACGGCACATCGCTATTCTTTTCACATATATCGATTGACACGCTTTCCATTATCATAATATCCTTGGGAGAATAAACCAATTTCATTGATATGTCACTAACATTCTATTCGTCTTAGGGATTCGCTCCTGTCATAGGCGATTTCGTTGCGAATCTAATTCCTATCAGCGAATTTTGACTTATTTGACCTGGGTGGCCTCCCCTTAGAATTCAATGAGGATAACAAAAATTATGGGGCCTTGAAAAGACAGCTCCAATATCAAGGAAAACGTCACACACTGGTGATCATAAGGTTATGAGTTTTAAGGTAACCTTATTGGAGGTAAGAGAATTTACCGAGAGATCAACATGATCATAAGAACTCAACGTTGTGTGCCTCGATTGAGACATTACTAAAGGTAATTAGCCTTCTTGTATTTCACAACTTACAAGTGATGGCGTCCCATCAGACTTCTATCACACAGACAGATAGTCCTTGTAGCCCCTATAAGTATAGGGTTGTTCGTCTCAGTGGAAGTTGAAAAGTATGAAATCAATTCGAGATCAATTTAATGATTATCGCCTTTCGACAATATTTCTCAAAGGAATACCTTGGATTAAAATTGACCATATTCCAAAGGTGCGATTTACAAGAAAAGGATAGCCATAAAGATACTGGTATTTAACAAACAAGTGGTGATGTATCACCATAGGGTCATTCATTATTTGAAGAAAAGTGAAAGCTTAAATAACATCATTTGACAGGGCTTCGAAAGCCTGAAAGTAGGCATTGTGACAGCCTCTGGCACAAGTGAAACTGAATATGGTTTAGCACAAGTGTTATAAAACAACTTCGAAGAGGGAATATACCCTTTATCAGAATTCTTTCCTGGAGAGAGGTCAAGATAGATCATAGATTGGGGAGGTACCCCACATAATTTGCAAATGGGGAGGGTACTACCAAGGTCTCTATGGATGCCTTTTATGTCGGCTCCTCTAATGGATAATCGTTCAATTCCAAAGCTTTTCTTCTCCATGCACACCCTAGGGTGCTCGATACTTACGTTACTGCCGACTCATAATAGTCTCTAAGGATTCAACCATCGACCTTTGCAACCGCAGGGAATTCTATTCGACTAGGCGCAAACATCTCAAGTAAGCGTTCTGTTCTATAAGAAGACTTCGATACCGTTGTCGCCCGTAGCAATGACAATTCCACATGTCGACTGGGCGGTACTTCGGAAGATCGTTAGAAACTACAAGCTTAAATCCGGTCTCTATTTCAATCATCCTTATACCCAATATTCCTTCTCCCATATCAATCCCGTGTGCTACCTAAGCTTAACACTTTGGCACAATAGCCTTTTCATTTAAGTCAATCCCGGAATTTCTCAGTCCGTCTTGGTCCTTAAATATATTTCGCCTTTACCGTCCAATCTCAACTTCATCATTTTATCTTTACAATCAATTATAGCAATCAGGGTCTGTCCACCAGCCCATATAACGGCTATCTTACCCAATCCACAGGGTTCGCTCTAATTTCCACTCTCTTTGGTGACATCCTCTGGTAATCAGAAAGACAAGGTTTGCCAAAATTTGCTGAATTTCTTTCCAAAATCAAGGAAATTTGATCAATCTATTTACCCACTAGTAATACTCGGATCTGATTCCCGACCTTTCTGTTCTATCCTCATAATTCCTTCCTGGTTTCCTGAGGGTGGTAAATCTCGTTCTCGATTCCGCCTTAGCGTGCTTGTCTTACAATAACATTTGCATGGTACATATACCCAAAATTCTCCTTGGGATAATAAAATCCCTTAATGATGTAATAGACACTCTTTCCAGTGGAATCGCTGGTCGTGGGGGATTGAAACCTCATAGCCAAAGCAATTCCTTACACTATACTAGGCAACTAAGTACCCTTAATCGTTCGTGAAAATCTGGACATCTTGGTTCTTACGTAAGCCGCCTCCTTATGGGCAACTATAACCGACTACGAGGAACAGGTTTCGCTCAAGTCGAATCAATCCACTGATACTGGCTATACTGCCTCTACCTCTTCTGCTTTGGAGACTCTACTCCATTTTCTTTGTCATGTCTCTTGATGAATCATAACGATCCTAAACTCTCGTATCGGCACCTATTTGACCTCTGAAGGTTCGTCCGGTCTTATTATTAGACCTCAAGTAACACACCACATCTTTATCAATCGGCACATTTTCTACAAGATTCTTCTCTTGACCCACCATGTGGTCTTCCTCTAGACCCTCCTATGGATCTTCCTTTATCTGGTCTCCGTCCATTTCAAGGAGCGCATCATCAAATGCCTACTCGAAGGCCTCGGGATCTGGTATCTCAGAGTCCCATCCATCTATAACTCATACGAATCGAGGTGACTAACCATGAAGTCCTAAGTACGGTTTCCCAAAAGAAGTCCCATCTCGGGCTTCATCTTAAACAGTCAGTGTCATGTCCTCTAACCCGACTACGAACTCAATTTGAGCTCTAGATGTTCTTATCATTATTAAGGGTATTGTAAGACTCGATCTCCTATCGTTTCTGAGGACTGTAACCTAATGCTCTGATACCATCTCTGTAACAGCCCCAAATCCGGGGTCAGGGATTTAGGGTAGTCACGATCCATGTACTCCTTACCTTACCTGTATTACTCACACCATTCATAATTCACCTGCTCATGACCCCACAATATATGTCTCACACACACACACAGGTTAGAGTCTCAGAAACGACACAATATAACAACTGCGGAATAAATAATTTTTATTACAATACCCAAATGTCTTTTGAATCTGCTACTGATACAATTTCTAAGTATAGTTACATTACCAACTTAGCCATCTGATGCTCATAATCCTCTCATACCATTCATGTCTATACATAAGTTGAATACCAAAAGCCGTAGCCTGATTCGATTGGTTCGTACTACTCTCGGGATCACTGCTAGAACTGTTTATGGAAACGCCTTGCGAGGTATGTGCCGTCCCATTGGCATCCTGCTTCGCTGCTATATAATATATATAAAATAATAGAAAGAGTGAGCGATAGCTCAGCAAGGTAATGAAAGTATGGCATAATTCTGTCTTTAATTCAACCCAGAAATAAAGCGGGTATAAGACAATAATTTGTCAAAATATCTCGATACTGAAATTATTTCCTTATCGGAATGTATTCCAAAAATACCATTGTTGTATTCCAAATATCATTTCCATAATATTCTGCAAACTTTTGCTATTCATACCATGAACAAAGTTCTAGTATAAAAGATGAAGTAGCAAGATAACTCAGTATATCCTTTTCGTAAAATATCTTCTATATAAAATATAAGCAGACTATCAACATATAACTTAAAAGATGAAGTTATAAGGAAAATTCAATATCATCTTTCATATCAAACATTTACCTCATATCATAATTTGGAAATAAAGACAATGTAAAATATTTCCAATCCATTTTCTAAACTCATCTGATTCCATCTATCTTTTTCATAAAATCATATACCTTTTCGAAATCTCATATGCTTTCTTATAACTCATATGCTTGTATAAACTTGAATAAGTTTGTGTAAACTTTCTTTTTCTGAAAACTTGCATAAAACATGTTCTTTCATGGATGATGAACTGTAGATGGAGATTCTAGGTGCCGAAGATACCCCTACGATGATCAGTCGTAAGCTGTATCCCCCTGGTCTTTTTCTACGTAGAAGGGAAGAATAGACAGTCTCTCACTGACCTATCTCCCCGCCTGCGGTTGTAGGTGGGAAGAACAGACCCGTTCATAGTCCGTCGGTCTGTTACTCTCCCGTTACCCTACGTTCGGGCACTTACTTATCATCTAAGGGAAGAACAGACCCGTTCATAGTCCGTCGGTCTTATTGTAATTCCCTTAGGGGACCGGCGCTACTCAGTCCCTTACATATTCTCCGAGTTCGAGTGAATCCATGACTCTGAAACATAAAGTTCCTTTCCCTTTTTCCCCCTAGTATACGACTCCACAAAGTAGTCATATCTGGTTGGAAAGGAAAATTCACCCATATTTCCCAAGCTGATGCTTGTTAATGGATACAGATTATTCCACGGATCTTACTCCTCGAGTCTTGAGGAAGTAATCAAAATCATTTTGATGGTAGTATACAAAGCTGTTAAATAGTTTCAAAAGATTTAGGACCGGGCAGTCCACTTGGAACAAACATATAATCTTGAGAGAGGTCCCATGAGTCTTTGTAGTTTGAGCGAACATTTAAGTCTTTTTGAGTATAGACTTAAAAGGGAAATAGATTTGGGAACCTTGTCTAACTATATTTATAATTGACTGAATAAAACTTTATTAGTTATCTAGGGTTAAAGAGTAGTTTTCACAAAATACTTCCTTAAGAAGTAGGGCTTTAAATAATTAATGAAAACTATATTTAATAAAGAATATTTATTTAGAAGTAATTCCCAAATATTTTCTTAAGAAAAGGATGGATAAAAATGATGATAATATAATAATATAACCCTAGATAACAACTGATACCATTCCCGGTCCGTAGTATAAATACAGAGTATATACCCCCTACTCAGGGTTTTTCTTGACATACTGACTTATATATATATTACCATAATCATAGCTTATAAGTCCAACTTATACTTAACATCATAAATATCGTTTCAAAATCATGAGCACAAAACATATATCTCAAAATCTTTTATTTATCACCACAACAGTCTATAGAGGCATAGGTTTCAAAACTTGCATGCATCTATCATATGCATATATTCCTTCTCAATAATTTTATACCATCACATCCATATACGACGTGAGGTTTGAAAGCATGCATAATACCATATGCATTATCAGAATATTATAACTTAAAATAAAGCATGGAATGAGAAAACTTGCCTCGGGTGGTCGATGTAGTCGGGACTCGGGACGTGGAATGGTGATCTATAATTTAATCAATAACGTCCGGTTAGTCCTTTATACGATCCAATTAAACCACAATATTCACGCACAACAATGAATTCTATAACGACCTTTTAAACAACACATTCTTGGTTCGTTATAAGCCCATAATGCTCCTTAATCATTTCGTACAAAACTTGGTTCGTAATGGTTTACGCTTATCAATTTACTTAAACGAATTCTAAGTTATAACCAAACATTCACTTAAGGGGATTTTCACTTGTGCACCCTTCACTCAAACATTTCTCTAAACTCGACAAATTCATATTTTCACTTGATTCTTTTTTGGTCATTTTCCTTACTGTCACAGTCTTCTGTCACCAAAGTTCCAGAATTTTATCAATCTTTTAAGGGGTCCGAATTCAATTTACCATCCAGTGTCATGTAGCAGTTTTTGTTTCTTGACATCCTTACACTAAAATGACCATATCTCATAAACTATAAATCCTCTCAACATGAACTTTATATGTATACAAACTACAAACCAAGATATTGACAAGTATGGTCAGTGGTTTCTGAGGTTAAACTATTTTTGTCCCGAATTCTTGTTACAAGACAGTACTAATCTCAAGAGTCACAAACTCTCTCATACAAAACTTAACTTTCATCCCTAGCCAAGATACTCCATTCAACAATTCTTAAATCACCAAAACCTCATCTTACACTCTAGGTCAGTTTATAAACATCAATAATCCATCAAGAACATGCATCTAAAATCAAGTCCCAACCATAAATCATCAAGATTTCATCATCCAAGCACCAAACTTCCAAGAACAAACTCATACTTAAACTCAAGCTTAAAACTCAAACTAAATAAAAAGGGTGGATGGTGTTCATACCTTTCTTGAAGTCTTAACATACTAACAAGAGCTTGTAAGCCTTGAGGAAGCCTTGATCCATGCTTAACATCCTCAAACTCACAAAAGAAATCAAGAACACAAGTTTGTGTTCCCGGATTCACTATTCTGCCGCAACTTTGACCCAATATTTGAACACGTTACACTACTTGGATTGCCACGAAAATTAGAACGTACCTTGGTTATGGATTGAGGAAGCTCTGGTAAAAATATGGTGATTTTATCATGAGTAGATATTAAGTTACGAATTTTTCTTCATTGCTTGGTCCTGCTGGGCAGAAAATCTGGAGAATGAGAGAGAGAGCTTTTCTCTTGCCTTCCTTCTTTTCTTTTTGTTTTGGTTAATTGATAATAATGCTGATATTTTGTATAAAAGTGGTGAGTCATCACCTCTAGTTGTCTCATCTTGTGACACTTGTCCAACATGCATTCGCTTAGATAAAGTAGCTTTACTGGTTCGCTTTCCTTTCACATGGATGATCCATGTAACAGCCCCAAATCCGGGGTCAGGGATTTAGGGTTGTCACAATCCATGTACTCCTTGCCTTACCTGTATTACTCACACCATTCATAATTCACCTGCTCATGACCCCACAACATATGTCTCACACACACACACACAGGTTAGAGTCTCAGAAACGACACAATACAACAACTGCGGAATAAATAACTTTTATTACAATACCCAAATGTCTTTTGAATCTGTTACTAATACAATTTCTAAGTATTGGTACATTACCAGCTTAGCCTTCTGATGCTCACAATCCTCTAATACCATTCATGTCTATACATAAGTTGAATACCAAAACCATAGCCTGATTCGATCGGTTCGTACTACTCCCGGGATCACTGCTAGAAACTGTTTATGGGAGCGCCTTGCGAGGTATGTGCCGTCCCATAGGCATCCTGCTTCGCTGCTATATAATATATATAAAATAATAGCAAGAGTGAGCGATAGCTCAGCAAGGTAATGAAAGTATGGCATAATTCTGCCTTTAATTCAACCCAGAAATAAAGCGGGTATAAGACAATAATTGTCATAATATCTCCATACTGAAATTATTTCCTTATCGGAATATATACCACAACAGTACTTCAAATATCAATTATCGTCTTTATACGAAAGATAAGTGAAATTCGTACTTGCCGTAGCAATTTATCAAGATAAGTATCCTTTACTGAAAACTCGAATATTTTCCCTAATCGGGATATGATAGAAATTTGGATGCTGACACCCTGCTCCAGTGACGTAGCACTCAGCAGTTGTGGATACTATAACACTCAACAGTTCAAGATACTGTCAGATGGGAACACTGAACTCCGTATGTAGGAGAAATTTCATTTGAACTCTGTATTGAGATTTCAATAATTCCAGACGTGGATCGACGATGATCAGTCGCCGCTTCCAGGTCCACCGCGGGTCTTCTCTACTAGTAGAAGGATAAAAACTCCATCCGTAATTACCCTCAGGTAAAAGCTCCATCCGCAATTACCTTGGATGAAAGCTCCATCTGCAATCATCCTGAATGAAAGCTCCATCCGCAATCATTCTGGCGCAAGTTGGGCCAAATTCTAGTTCCCCGGGCAAATGCCCGTTCAAAGATCGCACTGGGATCCTTTGGTTACTCCCAGAATCAATCGGAAGTTAACCCATTAACCCATATTGGCTTTTAGCCGGACTTTCACAATCTCTGGTTACTCCCGAACAATGGGAAGCTAACCCATAAGTACATACTGGCCTATAGCCGGAAACTCAGGTTGAGCGACAAATAGTCTTCATGAAATCGAGATTGAATCTTTTACTCTTTTTGTGAAAGGGGAACCCTTAGTAGTAGGGCTATAATCCCAAAATAATATCTCTTATATAAACAAAGGAAGGAAACAAGATTTTCTCCCAACTCTGGATTTTCAATTCTCAATATGTACGAAAGCATTTAGATGGCTCAAGTGAGGTGATAATGATCGGGAATAATATTGGGGAATCCTTATAATTCTCGGAAATATTATTAAAGGTCAAGAATATAAAAAAATATAATTCTCAAAGACCTCTAATGCTTTTAAACAAATAATATGATTTTTAAATCACTAAAAGATATTTAATAATTAATAAGGAAATATGTATTGAAGAAATTTCCTCAAATAAATGATTATTCAAACATAATCCTCTCTGAATAAATAAATATTCAATAATTAAACCTTGAATGAATAATAAATAATTAAATAAATAAACTTCGAATGAATAATAAAATAATATTCATTAAGTAAATGATCCTTAAATGGATATTCACAATAATATACTTCAAGTCAATAATCCCCAAATGAATATTCATAAATAATGTACTTTAAGTCAATAATCCTCAAATGAATATTCATAAATAATATAAATAGTAAATCCTCGAATAACAGTACACGATATCTTTATCGGAAAATAACCTTTAATATATATACAGAAAATATAATTATTTCTGATCTAAAGGAATATCTTACGCCCTTAACCTAGGGCCTTTATACAACCTGGCTTCTAACTAATATCCCATATCTAGCTTAGAAGCCCATAATCAAATCATTTCCAAGTAATAAATACTTTCCGGAACATAAATAATGGTTAATAATAATAGTCCTCAAGATGAATAGTACTCTGCCGCTAGAATCCCTCCGGGTTTCCACGACTATCTATATAACAAAATATCGACTCCCGGTCTAGAGTCGAAAACAAGAAGTATGCTCTTATCTCTAGAGCTACAAGGTATACCGGTTATATATACTTAACTCAGAAGATCATATATAATCAAAAGGTCAAATTTTTATTTCAACAGGAAATAAGATGTGTCGCAAAACTGTACAACTTTATACATGGAAAAAGCAGTATTATAATTAATACTTTAAAAGTACAAGTTTAGAAAACTTGCCTGATGCTCGAGAAGTGATAGGGGTTCGCGACGATGCCGGACAATCTAGAAAAGTCAAACGAAAACACACGGTTAATCCCCTCGATAAACCACTTATAACTCAATGCTTAAACACGTAAGCCAAATACAACCAAGGCATTTCTTGCTCGCTCTAGCGTCACACTAAGTCCATGTTATTCGTCAAATACTTATATCATAAGTTTGGTTCGAAATCCATCCTCAAATCCAAGTTATACTTAACCATTTGGAACCTTGGTTTCTAAGTCTCGTTTTCAGTGGTTTTCACTTGCGCGACCTTGACTAAAACATTTTTATAAAATCGAAAAATAATCTTTTTAATCCGAATCGTTTTCGTGAGCCTTCCTAACTGTCTCTAGTATTATTCCTCAAAGTTTCACATTTTAATATGGCTTCTAAGTGGTCCAAATATAGTCTCAAAGTGGCTGACCAGAGAAGGGTTGTTTCTCCGAACGACGTTTACTAAAACTCACTTTTCTCTTAAATCGTAAATCGTAACGACATGATTCTTGCGCTCACGTAAACTAGAAACAAAGCTCTACACATTCATGTTCATCACTGAACCAAAAGAGGCAGTTAAGCTTTCGGATTATAGGCAGTTTATAGAGTTACCGAAAATCGGGCATTACGACGGCTTAAAATCGAATAATCCAATTTTGTCACAACATAACCAAGCCACACCGGGCATACCATACATCCACAACCTCAACAAACAACCATCATACACCTCTAAGATCAGTGGTGAGGCTCAAATCCAACCCCCATCATTTTACATATTTAAACAAAGTCAAACAATCACTAAATCACTTAATCATGATCTTAACTCACATGAACATCAAAACCACTTCAAAATTCATAAAAACAAAAAGGGGCAGAGGTTTTTATACCTTCCTTGATGCTTCATATACACTAACAATGGTTTATAATCCTTCCTTGAGCTTTGAACAAACCTTATCAAGCTTAATCCTTAAGAAACAAAATCAAGAATCATGAAAAGTTACTATTCATCATCACTTTGTAAAATCCATATAAAATCGAACAACAAGAGTTTGGTTCTCAACTTTTTACCACACCTTCTACTCTTCAAGGGCTTTCGTTTGAGTCCTATCTCATCACCAGGGGATGCTTGAAGCTCGACTTATTGGCTTTCTAAGGTGAGTGGTCGAAACTGGAAAAAGCAGGACAGTTTCGGTTCTCCGCCTTGGGGAAAGCATTTGACTAGGCTACACTCCTTTGTTGGCCATGATATTTTGAACGAACGTTGCCCATGGAGTGGAGAAACTATGGTTACAATTTGGTGATTTATGGATGGATAGAAGTGGAGATATGAATTTGTCTTTCCTTGATGCTCCTGCTGGGCAGAAAAATGGGGGGAGAGTTCTTCTCTCTTTCTTTTTCTTTTCTTTTGTCTTGGTTAATAATAATGATAATGCTGATATTTGTGTGAAGAGTGGTGAGTCATAGCCCTATGTGGCTTCATCTCTCGACATGTGTCGAACATGCATTGGTTCTGTTAAAGTAACTTTACTGGTTTGCTTTACTGATTCGTTTCTTTTCACATGGATGATCCAAATGTTGCATTCCTTGAATTATTCTCGTTACATGTTACTTCCATGTCTATATTTAATCCTGTAAATGTTGCCTTGTTCTTCTTGAAACGATTCGAAATATTTTCCAAAAGAGCGAGTAAAAACTCTACGCGATCTTCGCAGTGAATAGTAACTATTCACTTCATCAATCGAATCCTTAAATCGACTTGAATAAAATAATAAAATTCCAATATATTAAATCCTCAAATCCTCAATTTTAATATGTCATTTCTTGAATATAATAATATATAATTCGCTGCCCGGTCGAATATTACACCAAAATAAAATTTGGAATTTCTGAATTCCGATCGTCTTTGCATTCACTTATTTACTCCGTAGATCACTAATATGACTTCGGAATATCCACACTACGTCTCGTACATAGGTGGCATGAAAAATTTTCTTAACCCTCAAAATCACTATTCATCCACCAATATCACTATTCACTGCTGCACTTAATCATAATAAGAAAAGTTTTAAATTTTTCCAAAAATTCGGGTTATTACAGTCTCCCCTCCTTAAAAGGATTCCGTCCCGGAATCAGCTTAGGAATAACTGGGGGTACTTCTCTTCCATTGCACTTTCTAACTCCCAAGTGGATTCTTCCACTTCTTGATTCTCCACAAACCTCTCACTAGCTTGGCAACCTCGTCTCTTAGCACTTGTTCTTTTCTATCCATGATTTCCACGGGTTGTCCTTTGTAAGTCAGACCAGGTTGTTACCTACCTGCTCGTACTCTACATATGCCGGGAATCTATAGTATACTGACGTAGCATTGACACATGAACCTCGTTATGACCCTTCTACAAGTTTGGGGGGTAAGGCTTGCTCGTAGGCCACCTTCCTGACGCGTTTTAAAATCTCAGATGGCCCAATGAATCTCTGGCTCAACTTCCCTTTCTTTCCAAATCTCATTAATTCCTTCCACGAGGATATCTTTTAGCATCACGAATCTCTAACCTCATATTCTCTATCTTGTTTGTACAGAAAATACACCAACATAAACTTGCTTGTCATCCATCAACATGCCATTTAGCTTATCAATAGCAGTACCATCTCTAAACTCGCAGGCTTAGTCCGCATACTTTCTCTGTCTATCTTGGCTGTCACCAGCCGCTTGTTGGTGAAATCTTTTGTCTTTCTAGTTCGTTGGGCTAACTTGGGTTTTGTGTAAAATCTCATCCTTTAATTCCTAATTATTCGGAATCCATCTCTGTCTCATTTTAATTAAGGGTATCGGCCACCACATTGGCCTTCCCCGGATGGTAGTGCATCTCACAGTCATAATCCTAGGTCAATTCTAGCCATTTCTCCATCTCATGTTATCTACTATCACGGGTAACTCAAAGCCAATTCATTACATTCCATAAAATTTGTGGGTGCATTAGTCAACCCAAAATAACCTCGCTGAAAACTCGAAGTGTCTATTCCAAGTACGAATCGCAGTCTTGGGTATATCCTCTGATTTAACTTCCAACTGGTGATACCCAGTTCTTTAAATAAATTGGAAATACACAGCGTTCTTCCGCTGATCAAACAATCATTTACAAGGGTACCTATTCTCCATGTCGAACTCATACAACTCTCGAGGTTCGATATATAATCTTGTGCTAACACCTTCCTCTCTTACAACAACACTGGGCTCTCCACGGTGGTACACTGGGTCTTATCATACCCTTATACAACAACTCTTATAACTGAGTCACTAACTCTTTCATTCCCACTATACCCTGAATACTCGGTATTCATTCTCATGTCATCCAAATCGATATCTGGTAGCTCATTAAAACCTTGTACAATCTCCCAAAACCATTGTAGTTTCCTTTATACTTCGTGTCTCTTTTCTTGGCGTCAACCATAAGAGCTAATTATGCCTCATATCTCTGGCATAATAATTTTTTTTTAGTCTAAACTATATTCAAGAATCTCTGAATCTGTCTCCATTCTTTATTTATTCCTCTCTCTCCCTTACAATCAATCTGGGCTCCATTGGGTGTAAACCAACCCATTCTTATTATAATATCAACTTCTCCCAACTTGAAAGGAATCAGATCTATCAAAAGTGTCGACCTCATATTTCTAGTTCACAACCTGGATGTACCAGTCTTATGGGAAAATCCCTCGAATGGCTATTTCTACTTGTAATTACTCCCTTAGTGGCTCGGCCTTAAGGTTTAATTATCATGCAACTTCTTGATATACAACGATACATTAGCTCTGTCTAAATAGTATAAAAGGGCACCTGCTATTTAAAGGTCCTGACCGTGGGCTGCTTGTTGAAGGTAGCCCTGGTTGAAACCTACTGGCTTTCTTTTATTCTGTGTTCACAAACTCCGGAACAAACCTCAATAATTCGGAAAACTTGGCCTCATACTCAGTCACAGTCATGGTTTCTTGTTTTAACTCTTTAACTTTTATTTTCATCCGGGTCTCCATGTACTTCTGAAAATTATTCCTCTAGAACCACACACGTTGCACCTCTCCCAAGTCACAATACCAGCTCCCTCTGATTCCATCGTCAGTACTTATCTTGCTAACCCAGAGGTAGTGTACATTCGTAAACAACTCCTCCAAAATCTCAATTCCACTATAGGGCATCTGTCTAACACCGTTGTCACTGGAGTTCACGGCACATCACTATTTCTTTCACATATATCGATTGACACGCTTTCCATTATCATAATATCCTTGGGAGAATAAACCAATTTCATCGATATGTCACTAACATTCTATTCGTCTTAGGGATTCGCTCCTGTCATAGGCGATTTCGTTGTGAATCTAATTCCTACCAGCGAATTTTGACTTATTTGACTTGGGTGGCCTCCCCTTAGAATTCAATGAGGATAACAAAAATTATGGGGCCTTGAAAAGACAGCTCCCATATCAAGGAAAACGTCACACACTGATGATCATAAGGTTATGAGTTTTAAGGTAACCTTATTGGAGGTAAGAGAATTTTACCGAGAGATCAATATGATCATAAGAACTCAACGTTGTGTGCCTCAATTGAGACATTACTAAAGGTAATTAGCCTTCTTGTATTTCACAACTTACAAGTGATGGCGTCCCATCCGACTTCTATCACACAGACAGATAGTCCTTGTAGCCCCTATAAGTATAGGGTTGTTCGTCTCAGTGGAAGTTGAAAAGTATGAAAGCAATTCGAGATCAATTTAATGATTATCGCCTTTTGACAATATTTCTCAAAGGAACACCTTGGATTAAAATTGAACAGATTCCAAAGGTGCGGTTTTCCAAAGAAAATACAAAGAAAAGAATACCCAAAAAGATACTGGTACTTAACAAACAAGTGGTGATGTATCACCATAGGGTCATTCATTATTTGAAGAAAAGTGAAAGCTTAAATAACATCATTTGACAGGGCTTCGAAAGCCTGAAAATAGGCATTGTGACAGCCTCTGGCACAAGTGAAACTGAATATGGTTTAGCACAAGTGTTATAAAATAACTTCGAAAAGGGAATATACCCTTTATCAGAATTCTTTCCTGGAGAGAGGTCAAGATAGATCATAGATTGGGGAAATATCCCACATAATTTGCAAATGGGGAGGGTACTACCAAGGTCTCTACGGATGCCTTTTATGTCGGCTCCTCTGATGGATATTCGTTCAATTCTAAAGCTTTTCCTTTCCACGCACCCTAAGTTGTTCGATACTTACGTCATTGTCGACTTATAATAGTCGCTAAGAATTCAACCATCAACATTTGCAATCGCAGGGAATTCTATTCGACTAGGCGCAAACATCCCAAGTAAGCGTTCTGTTCTATAAGAAGACTTCGATACCGTTGTTGCCTGTAGCAATGACAATTCCACATGTCGACTGGGCGGTACTTCGGAAGATCGTTAGAAACTACAAGATTAAATTTGGTCTCTATTTCAATCATCCTTATATCCAATATTCCTTCTCCCATATCAATCCCGTGCGCTACATAAGCTTAACACTTTTGGCACAATAGCCTTCTCATTTAAGTCAATCCCGGAACTTCTCAGTCCGTCTTGGTCCTTAAATATATTTCGCCTTTACCGTCCAATCTCAACTTCATCATTTTATCCCTACAATCAATTATAGCAATCAGGGTCTGTCCACCAACCCATATAACGGCTATCTTACCCAATCCACATGGTTCGCTCTAATTCCCACTCTCTTTGGTGACATCCTCTGGTAATTAGAAAGACAAGGTTTGCCAAAATTTGCTGAATTCCTTTCCAAAATCAGGGAAATTTGATCAATCTATTTACCTACTAGTAATGCTCGGATCTGATTTCCGACCTTTCTGTTCTATCCTCATAATTCCTTCCTGGTTTCCTGAGGGTGGTAAATCTCGTTCTCGATTCCGTCTTAGCGTGCTTGTCTTACAATAACATTTGCATGGTACATATACCCAAAATTTTCCTTGGGATAATAAAATCCCTCAATGATGTAATAGACACTCTTTCCAGTGGAATCGCTGGTCGTGGGGGATTGAAACCTCATATCCAAAGCAATTCCTTTCACTATACTAGGCAACTAAGTCCCCTTAATCGTTCGTGAAAATCTAAACACCTTGGTTCTTACGTATGCCGCCTCCTTATGGGCAACTATAACCGGCTACGAGTAACAGGTTTCGTTCAAGTCGAATCAATCCACTGATACTGGCTATACTGCCTCTACCTCTTCTGCTTTAGAGTCTCTACTCCATTTTCTTTGTCATACCTCTTGATGAATCATGAACGATCCTTAAACTCTCGTCTCGTCACTTATTTATCCCTTGAAGGTTCGTCCGGTCTTATTATTAGACCTCAAGTAACACACCACATCTTTATCAATCGGCACGTTTTCTACAAGATTCTTCCCATGACCCACTATGGGGTCTTCCTCTAGATCCTCCTATGGATCTTCCTTTATCCGGTCTCCATCCATTTCAAGGAACGCATCATCAAATGCCTACTCGAAGGCCTCGGGATCTGGTATCTCAGAATCCCATCTATCTATAACTCATACGAATCGAGGTGACTAACCATGAAGTCCTAAGTACGGTTTCCCAAAAGAAGTCCCCTCTCGGGCTTCATCTTAAACAGTTAGGGTCATGTCCTCTAACCCGACTACGAACTCAATTTGAGCTCTAGATGCTCTTATCATTATTAAGGGTATTGTAAGACTCGATCTCCTATCGTTTCTGAGGACTGTAACCTAACGCTCTGATACCATCTCTGTAACAGCCCCAAATCCGGGGTCAGGGATTTAGGGTTGTCACAATCCATGTACTCCTTGCCTTACCTGTATTACTCACACCATTCACAATTCACCTGCTCATGACCCCACAACATATGTCTCACACACACACACACAGGTTAGAGTCTCAGAAACGACACAATACAACAACTGCGGAATAAATAACTTTTATTACAATACCCAAATGTCTTTTGAATCTGTTACTAATACAATTTCTAAGTATTGGTACATTACCAGCTTAGCCTTCTGATGCTCACAATCCTCTAATACCATTCATGTCTATACATAAGTTGAATACCAAAACCATAGCCTGATTCAATCGGTTCGTACTACTCCCGGGATCACTTCTAGAAACTGTTTATGGGAGCGCCTTGCGAGGTATGTGCCGTCCCATAGGCATCCTGCTTCGCTGCTATATAATATATATAAAATAATAGCAAGAGTGAGCGATAGCTCAGCAAGGTAATGAAATTATGGCATAATTCTGCCTTTAATTCAACCCAGAAATAAAGCGGGTATAAGACAATAATTGTCATAATATCTCCATACTGAAATTATTTCCTTATCGGAATATATACCACAACAGTACTTCAAATATCAATTATCGTCTTTATACGAAAGATAAGTGAAATTCGTACTTGCCGTAGCAATTTATCAAGATAAGTATCCTTTACTGAAAACTCGAATATTTTCCCTAATCGGGATATGATAGAAATTTGGATGCTGACACCCTGCTCCAGTGACGTAGCGCTCAGCAGTTGTGGATACTATAACACTCAACAGTTCAAGATACTGTCAGATGGGAACACTGAACTCCGTATGTAGGAGAAATTTCATTTGAACTCTGTATTGAGATTTCAATAATTCCAGACGTGGATCGACGATGATCAGTCGCCGCTTCCAGGTCCACCGCGGGTCTTCTCTACTAGTAGAAGGATAAAAACTCCATCCGTAATTACCCTCAGGTAAAAGCTCCATCCGCAATTACCTTGGATGAAAGCTCCATCCGCAATCATCCTGAATGAAAGCTCCATCCGCAATCATTCTGGCGCAAGTTGGGCCAAATTCTAGTTCCCCGGGCAAATGCCCGTTCAAAGATCGCACTGGGATCCTTTGGTTACTCCCAGAATCAATCGGAAGTTAACCCATTAACCCATATTGGCTTTTAGCCGGACTTTCACAATCCCTGGTTACTCCCGAACAATGGGAAGCTAACCCATAAGTACATACTGGCCTATAGCCGGAAACTCAGGTTGAGCGACAAATAGTCTTCATGAAATCGAGATTGAATCTTTTACTCTTTTTGTGAAAGGGGAACCCTTAGTAGTAGGGCTATAATCCCAAAATAATATCTCTTATATAAACAAAGGAAGGAAACAAGATTTTCTCCCAACTCTGGATTTTCAATTCTCAATATGTACGAAAGCATTTAGATGGCTCAAGTGAGGTGATAATGATCGGGAATAATATTGGGGAATCCTTATAATTCTCGGAAATATTATTAAAGGTCAAGAATATAAAAAAATATAATTCTCAAAGACCTCTAATGCTTTTAAACAAATAATATGATTTTTAAATCACTAAAAGATATTTAATAATTAATAAGGAAATATGTATTGAAGAAATTTCCTCAAATAAATGATTATTCAAACATAATCCTCTCTGAATAAATAAATATTCAATAATTAAACCTTGAATGAATAATAAATAATTAAATAAATAAACTTCGAATGAATAATAAAATAATATTCATTAAGTAAATGATCCTTAAATGGATATTCACAATAATATACTTCAAGTCAATAATCCCCAAATGAATATTCATAAATAATGTACTTTAAGTCAATAATCCTCAAATGAATATTCATAAATAATATAAATAGTAAATCCTCGAATAACAGTACACGATATCTTTATCGGAAAATAACCTTTAATATATATACAGAAAATATAATTATTTCTGATCTAAAGGAATATCTTACGCCCTTAACCTAGGGCCTTTATACAACCTGGCTTCTAACTAATATCCCATATCTAGCTTAGAAGCCCATAATCAAATCATTTCCAAGTAATAAATACTTTCCGGAACATAAATAATGGTTAATAATAATATTCCTCAAGATGAATAGTACTCTGCCGCTAGAATCCCTCCGGGTTTCCACGACTATCTATATAACAAAATATCGACTCCCGGTCTAGAGTCGAAAACAAGAAGTATGCTCTTATCTCTAGAGCTACAAGGTATACCGGTTATATATACTTAACTCAGAAGATCATATATAATCAAAAGGTCAAATTTTTATTTCAACAGGAAATAAGATGTGTCGCAAAACTGTACAACTTTATACATGGAAAAAGCAGTATTATAATTAATACTTTAAAAGTACAAGTTTAGAAAACTTGCCTGATGCTCGAGAAGTGATAGGGGTTCGCGACGATGCCGGACAATCTAGAAAAGTCAAACGAAAACACACGGTTAATCCCCTCGATAAACCACTTATAACTCAATGCTTAAACACGTAAGCGAAATACAACCAAGGCATTTCTTGCTCGCTCTAGCGTCACACTAAGTCCATGTTATTCGTCAAATACTTATATCATAAGTTTGGTTCGAAATCCATCCTCAAATCCAAGTTATACTTAACCATTTGGAACCTTGGTTTCTAAGTCTCGTTTTCAGTGGTTTTCACTTGCGCGACCTTGACTAAAACATTTTTATAAAATCGAACAATAATCTTTTTAATCCGAATCTTTTTCGTGAGCCTTCCTAACTGTCTCTAGTATTATTCCTCAAATTTTCACATTTTAATATGGCTTCTAAGTGGTCCAAATATAGTCTCAAAGTGGCTGACCAGAGAAGGTTGTTTCTCCGAACGACGTTTACTAAAACTCACTTTTCTCTTAAATCGTAAATCGTAATGACATGATTCTTGCGCTCACGTAAACTAGAAACAAAGATCTACACATTCATGTTCATCACTGAACCAAAAGAGGCAGTTAAGCTTTCGGATTATAGGCAGTTTATAGAGTTACCGAAAATCGGGCATTACGACGGCTTAAAATCGAATAATCCAATTTTGTCACAACATAACCAAGCCACACCGGGCATACCATACATCCACAACCTCAACAAACAACAATCATACACCTCTAAGATCAGTGGTGAGGCTCAAATCCAACCCCCATCATTTTACATATTTAAACAAAGCCAAACAATCACTAAATCACTTAATCATGATCTTAACTCACATGAACATCAAAACCACTTCAAAATTCATAAAAACAAAAAGGGGCAGAGGTTTTTATACCTTCCTTGATGCTTCATATACACTAACAATGGTTTATAATCCTTCCTTGAGCTTTGAACAAACCTTATCAAGCTTAATCCTTAAGAAACAAAATCAAGAATCATGAAAAGTTACTATTCATCATCACTTTGTAAAATCCATATAAAATCGAAACACAAGAGTTTGGTTCTCAACTTTTTACCACACCTTCTACTCTTCAAGGGCTTTCGGTTGAGTCCTATCTCATCACCAGGGGATGCTTGAAGCTCGACTTATTGGCTTTCTAAGGTGAGTGGTCGAAACTGGAAAAAGCAGGACAGTTTCGGTTCTCCGCCTTGGGGAAAGCATTTGACTAGGCTACACTCCTTTGTTGGCCATGAAATTTTGAACGAACGTTGCCCATGGAGTGGAGAAGCTATGGTTACAATTTGGTGATTTATGGATGGATAGAAGTGGAGATATGAATTTTTCTTTCCTTGATGCTCCTGCTGGGCAGAAAAATGGGGGGAGAGTTCTTCTCTCTTTCTTTTTCTTTTCTTTTGTCTTGGTTAATAATAATGATAATGCTGATATTTGTGTGAAGAGTGGTGAGTCATAGCCCTATGTGGCTTCATCTCTCGACATGTATCGAACATGCATTGGTTCTGTTAAAGTAACTTTACTGGTTTGCTTTACTGATTCGTTTCTTTTCACATGGATGATCCAAATGTTGCATTCCTTGAATTATTCTCGTTACATGTTACTTCCATGTCTATATTTAATCCTGTAAATGTTGCCTTGTTCTTCTTGAAACGATTCGAAATATTTTCCAAAAGAGCGAGTAAAAACTCTACGCGATCTTCGCAGTGAATAGTAACTATTCACTTCATCAATCGAATCCTTAAATCGACTTGAATAAAATAATAAAATTCCAAAATATTAAATCCTCAAATCCTCAATTTTAATATGTCATTTCTTGAATATAATAATATATAATTCGCTGCCCGGTCGAATATTACACCAAAATAAAATTTGGAATTTCTGAATTCCGATCGTCTTTGCATTCACTTATTTACTCCGTAGATCACTAATATGACTTCGGAATATCCACACTACGTCTCGTACATAGGTGGCATGAAAAATTTTCTTAACCCTCAAAATCACTATTCATCCACCAATATCACTATTCACTGCTGCACTTAATCATAATAAGAAAAGTTTTAAAATTTTCCAAAAATTTGGGTTATTACAATCCAGATGTTGCATCCCTCGAATTAATCTTTTTACATGTTACTTCCATGTCTATATTGTTGCCCTGTTCCTCTTGAAACGATTCGAAATATTTCCTAAAGAGCAAATAAAACTCTACGCGATTTTCGCAGTGAATAGTAACTATTCACTATTCACTTCAACAATCGAATCCTTAAATCGACTTTAATAAAATAATAAACTTCCAAAATATTAAATCCTCAAATCCTCAATTTTAATATCTCATTTCTTGAATATAATAATATATAATTCACTGCCCGGTCAAATACTACACCAAAATAAAATTTGGAGTTTCTGAATTCCGATCGTCTTTGCATTCACTTATTTACTCCGTAGATCACTAATATGACTTTGGAATATCCACACTACGTCTCGTACATAGGTGGCATGAAAAATTTTCTTAACCCTCAAAATCACTATTCATCCACCAATTCACTATTCACTGATGCACTTAATCATAATAAGAAAAGTTTTAATTTTACCAAAAATTCGGGTTATTATATATAGCATGCTGTGTTGACTGCTTCTGCCCAGAAATATGTAGGTAACTTAGCTTCTTCCAACATAGTTCTGCCAGCTTCAATAAGAGTTCTATTTTTCCTTTCAACTACTCCATTTTGCCGAGGTGTGCCAGGAGCAGAGAATTGTTGAATAATTCCTTTGTATTTGCAGAACTCTTCCATCTTTGAATTCTTGAATTCAGTACCATTATCACTTCTCAGAATCTTGACTTTGTACTTTGTGGTTGTCTCAATTACCTCATATGATCCAACAGTATTTCAGGAGTTTCATCTTTTCTGTGCATAAAGTACACCCAGGTGAATCTAGAATATTCATCAACAATTACAAGAGTGTACCTTTTTTTACTGATGGACATAATGTTGATTGGACTAAATAGATCAAGATGCAGCATGTGATATGGTTCTTCAATAGAGGATTCAGATTTACTCTTGAATGATATCCTTCTCTGTTTAGCCTTTTGACATGCATCACATAGTCCATCAGGAGTATATAACACTTTTGGCAATCCTCTAACTAAATATTTCTTAACCAACTCATTGATATTGCTGAAGTTGAGATGCGAAAGCTTCTTGTGCCAATTCCAACTTTCATCTACTGATGCTTTACTGATGAGACATGTAGGAGAGCCATCAGTATTTGATTGAATGTTGGCTTCATATATGTTACCATGCCTGTAGCCAGTCAATGCTATCTTTCCTGTTTCTTTGCCGGCTACTTCACAATGAGTGGAATAGAAATTGACATGATAACCTCTGTCAGTCATTTGACTAATACTCAATAGATTGTGTTTTAGTCCCTTCACTAGAGCTTCTTCTTCTGGAGTCCATTCACTCTTCGCCTTGACCACATAGTGTTCAGGTACAGTGTTTGTCCGTTCTATGATCCTTGTAGGAATATATGGTCCATCACGAATCCTGTCCAAATAGTCAGGATCCATAGCCTCCAGGTACATCAACATCTTTACCTTCCATGTTGGATATTCTGATTTCTTCAGGATGGGAATTTTCATGCTTTCATACTTAGTTGTCGACATCTTAGATCGTATCTGATTAAATTTAAATCAGTTTGCTCTGATACCAATTGTTGCCCAGTAATAAACAATTGTAGAAGGGGGTTGAATACAATTGTATAAGATTCTCGACTAAGTAAAATATATATCACAAATATGAAAGAATGATAACAGCTTTATTAAATCTGATATAAAACTGTTACAAACTCTCTCAAGAAATTCTGAGTTCTTGAGAGCTGCTAGTTTACAAAAATACTCGTGTATGATCAGTTTTATCGTGATCGATTTCAAAACCAAAACCTAAACTGTGTTTATATACTACACAGCTTCTCTATCAATGATAAGTCCTAATCAATTACAAAGATTGAAACCTATCCTAAATTGATAGCTACATTACTACAAACCAGGAACCGACAAAATAAACTTCCATGTTTAACTAGACTCCAAATATAACTCGAAGTAGGAATCCTGATCAGCTTCCAGTCCTGATGATAAATCCTGATCCCAGTCCTGATATTCATCCTGATCCTGACGACCATGCAATCCTGATGACGTCAGCAATCCTGATCAGTTGAGTCTAGATCCCGACGATCATTGAATCCTGATCTAACAGTCTTCTTATTAGTGGATGTAGCCTTTTTACTGTTACCAATAGGCTCAGAAGTCTTAACAGCTTGCATATAGGAACACTGTTCAGTAGATAGAATTAGGGCTAAACATTTGGTTCGGTTAACCGAATACCGAATCGAAATAACCGAAATAATTCGGTTCTGTTAACCGAACCGAAATAATTTGGTTTTAAAAATATGTGTTATTCGGTATTTCGGTTATTTCGGGTTTTTTACCGAAATAACCGAAAATATAAAATATTATATATAATATATATTTTTTATTTATATATGATATGTCATTTATGCTACTAATCCTAGTTTCTTTCTTTTTTAGCTCAATTATTGATTCACGTAGTATATTGTTGCTGAGTTGTTGTTGGTATTTTGCATGTTATTAGTTTTCTATCAAGTCTCTAGGAGACTAGGACGCACTTTACTTTGTTTAGAAACATCATTTTCCAAAATTTATGAATTATTAACATTTTATCTCATATTGAAGCTCCTTATTTGTTTAAAAGATACTACATGTTTGATGTTTCTGTTAACAATTGATTTTAATTCGGACTTTTTTTTCTAATTCGGTATTCGGTTTTAACCGAAATAATTAATTCGCTTCGGTAAATAACCGAAATTATTTCGGTTCTTAATTCAGTTATAGATTTTGCTCTTATTCGGTATTCGATAATCGAATTATAATTCGGTTCGGTTACCGAATAACTGAATACTCAGCCCTAGATAGAATAGGCAGGTTGAAACAAGTACTCATGGCAGTTATTTTACAAGGCATGCACTCAGTGTTGTTACAGACAACCATAGTTCTATGCATAATGGGGGTTCTGTGTAAGTTACCATTGACCTTAGTCACATTGTTCTTGGTCTCTTTTGGTTTCTTACAAACATGTGTTAAATGATGAGAGGAGCCATAATATTGCACAGTTTTTTGGGAGCACTACCAACATTAGCATTGCCATTTCCTTTGTTGATTCCTAACTTGCCATTCCTCTTCTTAGACTTGTAGGTGTCTGTGTTAACATGATGTTCTGAAGTTGCTGTCGAGTTCTTCTTGACAGTACCTTTTACACCTACTATTTTGACAGTAGGTTTAGAAGTTACTGTCTTGGATACTCTTTTGACAGTATCTTTGGAAGTTTCTAATCTTGCCATTGATGACATCATCTTTAGAACATTCTGTCAGATTGTTTGGGAAAGTTTCTGTCTTGGGAATTTTGACAATATCCTTTCCTTCAACTGATGTACTATCAGCCCTCTCATCTTCATCAAGAAGCTGTTGCTTGATAAGCATGGCTTCCTCATCAAACTCAAATTTAGAAATCTTGAAAATAGGTTTGTGAATCTTTTTGGGAATGTGAGGTTTGACAGATTCATCAGTTGAACAATCCTGATCCACAGTCTCCTTACCAGGTCTCCTACCATACTCAAACATATCCCTACTTTCTGATTCTCTGTGTATTTCTCATTGTAATCCTGAAGTTGCTTAGATGAGTTTCTGTAAGCTTTAAGCTTGAATTCATTTTCATCAATTTCATTCCTTAGAAACTCTTCTATTTCCTTAGAACAAACTATTTCATTTTTAAGTCTTGCATTTTCTTGAGCTAAGGACTCTAATGGACTGGTCTTTAGCAAAAGCATGTCATTCTCAGAAGTGAGTGTTTCATTTAGTTTAGCTAGTCTAGCAATCTCTTCATTAGCAGTAGTTAAACTAGTATGAATGTTAAACATTTCAGCACTCAAATCTTCAACAGTTTGCTTGTACTCATCTTTAGACATTTCAAGTAGAACAAGTGAGGGTACCTGACTTGGAGAGCTTGATGAAACCTCATCAGACTTAGCCATGAGAGCTAGGTTCACATATTCTTCTTCCTCTTCATCATCAGATTCATCCCAACATTTTCCTTCTGCTACATAGGCTCTTCCTTGTCCTCTCTTGAACTGTCCACTTGACCCTTTATCCATTTTTTGATTTTTTTTGGTCTTCTGCATTCAGTAGCAAAATGACCAAGTTCATTACAGTTGTAACATCTAAACTTAGATCTGTCCACCATCCTTGTTTTGTATCCTCCTCTTGTGGCACCACCAGCAGCCTTGGAAGAGTTTCCTTTGCTGAACCTAGATGTCTGACCCTGAGGCTTGTATGGCTTGTCTCTCTTGAATCTTATGTTTTTGAATTTCTTAGCCATATAAGCCATGGTTGGATTGTCCATCCTTTCCATCTCTTCTATTGAATAGAAGTCTTCATCTTCAACATCAGTTAGTTGCAGCACTACCTTCTCATCATCATCCACAACTTCTTCAATCTTTAGAGAAGATACTTGAGCAGGTTGGGTGATTTGGATTCCTTCACCAGGCTGGGTGATCCTTGGCTCATGAGCTACAAGAGCACCAGACATATTTGCCATCTTCCCTTTTGATCCATTATGTATTTCTCTTTTTCTGGAAGAGTTCGAGCTCATATGATTTGAGCACACCATATAATGTCAAGAGAAATATTGTTTAGATTTCTTCCTTCTCTGATGGTTGTGACTCTGTGCTCTAGATGCTCAGGAAGTGTGAGTAAGAACTTAACATTTATCTCTTTCTAGTACTTGCCATGTATCTGTAGTTCAGTTAGCAGTTTACTGAACCTTTCAAACATTAGAGTTAGTTCTTCTCCAGGTTTTGCCATGAAGGCTTCATACTGTGAGACAAGGATCTGTCTTTGATTTTCCTTGACCTCTTCACTTCCTTCACAGAGCAGCTCGATCTTATTCCACATTTTCTTGGCAGATGTGCATCCAATGATGTTCCCACACATGGCTTTATCCAAGGTGAGTGCATCAAGCAGGATGAGTTGCAAATAATCATCCAAAGCCACCTTCTCTGTTTCTGGTTCCAGAAACTCTGAAGGTGGTTTAGCAACCCAGTGTGCTGGGATGAGAACACCATCCACAGTCGAGGCTTCTATCTCCTTTTGAGGAACAATGGGACCATTCTGGAGGATACCCAAGTATAATGGATTTGCAGCTTTGATAAACAACAAGATTTTTCTTTTCCATACGTTGTAATTTTCTTTATCAAATGCATGGATCTTGATGCTACTTGACTTCTACAAACTTGTCATGATCTCAGATTTGTATGTTAATCTGTTGCTCTGATACCAGTTGTTGGTCCTTGAGTATTGCAAAAGGGGGGGGGGTTGAATTCAATATTGATAAATTTCAATCTATGTTTCAACAACTAAAACTAAGATTAATGTTTATCAGTAGGAGAATTACAAACACAAGTAGATCTACAAAACTTAGAATAAGGAGATAGTCTTAGTATACTAATCCTATCTCTATCATCACGGGTCTGTGGAGCTGCTGTCATTATCTTGTGGCAGCTCCTTACAATTTGCAAACCCATGTGACTTTCCTAAATTTCTATTCAAAGAGATTTATCATTAAATAAAAAGCAATCTAGATACATTCTAAATTAAGCTCATATAATCCAGTAAATGTTGATTTGTCGTGCTCTTGAATTGATAAGCTTTGTCTTGTTATCTCCTAAGCTTCTGTCGTAGTCTTTGCAGGCCTAATACAATGTTGGGATACTGAATCACGTCTGTTTCTTGAACATCCAAAACTGTCACATGTTTGACTTAGTAGATCCCCAAATCAAACTACTCCATTTGAGACAGTGACCCGAGCTGCTAAGTTTGCTGTCACAGGAATATGCTTTTGGTGATAGTATGAAATCCCCGCCAATGATGTTGTCAGGAGTTCCAAACTTGCTGTCAGGATAGGATAAAGTTACTGTCTCAGGGCTTCCGCCAATGTTGCTGTCAGAGTGGATATGCTGTCATGACTTGCAACATACTGTCTTCTTGTAACCTTACTGTCAGTGATATGACAATAGTATTTATTCTTGCTGTCGACCTTATGAACTTCTTGAGGCTTGAACAAACAGATGAACTTCTTCCAAGATATACAAAAGGCTTATATAACAGTAAACAAAATGGTTACAATAACATACTCTGGCTGTGACAGTATGTTCTACTTAATAAAATTAAGCATTGAAAAATATCTAGTTAAGTTGTCTCTAAGCCATCACCCATAAATCCTAACACTTCTTTGTATGTCCTGGGATCCTCATCATGTTCACGAGAGACTAAGTCCGAAGACTCTCCCAAAAACATGAATCTCTCAGGTTGTTGAACAACCCTCCCATTACGACGAAGCACTGGTGCGGTATTAGTGATAGGTTGTGCATTAACTTGTGGTTGTTCTACTTGTACTATCGGCACATTAAGATTATTTGTTCCTCCCACTAATTCCTCTAAAACAATAGTACTCATGGGTTTGTGGTTCATTATATAGTCTTCCTCTAAGAATCTAGCATTGGTGCTAACAATGACATCCCGATCCTTAGGACTGTAAAACAAATAACCTTTCGTTCCCATGGGATAGCCCACAAACAGCCTCACTTCTGTACGAGAATCTAACTTAGTCACATTCTTGTTCAGCACATGTGTTGGACAACCCCAAATCTGAATGTGTCTTAGACTTGGCTTGTCACCAGTCCATAATTCTATCGGAGTCTTAGGAACCGACTTAGAAGGTACTAGGTTCAGAAGGTAAGCCGCTATTTCTAAAGCATGTCCCCAAAATGACTTGGGTAAATCCGAATAACTCATCATCGACCTAACACTCTCCAACAGAGTCTGGTTCCTTCTCTCTGCTACACCGTTCTGTTGGGGTGTGCCAGGTGCAAACAACTGGGATGTGATACCATGTTCTGATAAATATTCCCTAAATTCTCCAAGTAGGTATTCGCCACCACGATCTGATCATAGTGACTTGATACTTTTACCAAGTCGTTTCTCCGTTTTATCTTTGTACTCCCTAAATTTATCAAAGCACTCAGACTTACATCGCAACAAGTAAATGTACCCATATCTTGAATAATCGTCAATGAAAGTGACAAAATACTCATAAACACCTCTTGCTTGGATATTCATAGGTCCACATAAAACAGTATGAACCAACTCTAACACTTCTTTAGCTCTATTCCCCTTTGCCTTAAAAGGCTTGTTAGTCATTTTACCTTCCAAGCAGGGTTCACATACTGGAAATTGCTCCACTGCCAATGAGCTTAAAGGCCCGTCTACTACTAGTATTTGAATCCTCCTCAAGTTAATATGACCTAATCTTAAGTGCCAAAGAAGTGTTTAGTTCAAACTAGACGGTTCCTTTCTTTTATTAGTGATAAAAGATGTGTTATTTAATACCCTTTGTTGCAGTTGCAGTGCAGGTTGTCTGGGATTAATAATGTACAAATTGTCTTGCAATGTACCAGTACATATAACTTGTTTATTCATCATAATAGAAACATTACGATCCAAACAAACATTATAACCATCCAAAGCAAGTTTAGAAACCGAAATCGAATTCCTTCTAAAAGAAGGTACATAAAGACAATTGTTCAAAACCAAAATCTTATTACAACCAAAAGATAAAGTAACGTCTCCCACTGCTACTTCCGTAGCATCACCCATGAACACATATATCTCGCCATCTCTAAGCATTCTGGATTGCTGGAACCCCTGTATAGAATTACAAACATGGTCAGTGGCTCCTGTATCTACACACCAAGTGCTCGTAGATATAGCCGCTATATATGTTTTCGTAACTAGAGAAAGAGACATACCAGTTTTGTTCTTCTTAGAAAGAGGACAATCCTATTTCCAGTGACCCGATTGCTTGCACCTGAAGCACTTGCCCTTAGGCTTCTTCACAGCATTCTGAACTCCCAATGGTTTCACAACTTTCTGTTCCCGAGCCTTTTTCTTCTTCTTCTTGCCTTTCGGTTTAAAAAAATAACCTTTCTCAGCCACATTCACTTGAAGATTCCGTTGAAACGATCCTTCAGCTGCCTGAAGCTCTGTCAGAAGTTCCGCAAGACTATACGACCTCTTGTTCATGTTGTAATTCAAGCGGAACTGCTCAAAACCTTTGGGCAAACTCATAAGGATGATATCGATTTGCGTTTCTGCATCAATCTCAGCACCAAGGACCTCCAGTTCATTTATATGAGACATCATTAAAAGAACATGGTCCCTTACATGTATTCCTTCAGCCATCTGAGTGTTCATTAGAGATTTCATTGCTACTTGCCTAACAGCCCTATTCTGATCTCCGAAAAGTTCCTTGAGATTAAAAAGCATATCCCCAGCAGTGGCCATGGCTTGATGTTGATGCTGCAAAACACCCGACATTGCTGCCAGAATGTAACATCGTGACATCTCATCTGCCTTAATCCACTTCTTATAATACTCCTTATCCTCATCCGGAGCATCGACAGCAGGCTGATCCGGTTTGGGTTCAATAGTACACAATTTGTATTCCTCAACAGTCAACACTATGTCCAAATTGCGTTTCCATTCAATATAGTTAGGTCCGATAAATTTGTTATCCTTAAGTATGGTGAAAAGTGGATTAAAGCCCATTCTATCCTGAGAATCATACATATAACACATAATTAGAATGTCACACATAAAAACTTAATACCTATAGACTCCTCTAACTATTAATTAATATTAATGTACTAACACTTAAACACCATAAGTATCTGGTGAACCACGATGGGTGACATATATACCAACTATATTTGTTTAAATGTTACTTCGGTCCTATTACTAAATAGTATGCCACGTTAGGGTGGTCTCTTACTACCTTTCATAGCTAAATGTATACCATTATTTAAATCTTAAATTGATCCCTTAAATCAGACCTTTCCGTTTGATGTATCAATGGATAAATCCCAGATATTTTTGGAGAAGTCACATCGGTCTTGCTTAATACCCAACAACCTAGTCAGAAATATCCATTATCAACATCAATCAAGGAGTGTCCAATTAGTTTCTCGAATTCTATGAAACTTGGTATGTCACGTTGGGGTGATCTGTTGAGATTTATGGGTGATAGCATAGAAACAACTTAACTTTGAATGTACTTAATTTTCAAATTAAGTAGAACATACTGTCATAGCCAAAGTATGTTCTTGTAATCAATATGTAATGTTATTCTAGTTGTATTATTTGAAAGAAGTTCACTTATGTGTTCAAGCCTCAAAGAATGCTTTTTGGATGACAACATGAATAAAGGTTGCTGTCCTAAAGCTGTGACAGTAAGATTACAAGAAGACAGAATGTTGCAAGTCACGACAGCATATTCACTCTGACAGCAACATTGGCGGAAGACTACGCGACAGCAACTATTGCCCTCGACAGCAAGTTTGGGATCCTCGACAGCACTCTATGCGGGGAACTCATACTGTCACCAAAAGATCATTCCTGTGACAGCAAGCTTTGCGGCAAAATTAACTGTCTCAATAAAGATCCTTATGCTAGGTATCTTTCTCAGTCAAATCCCGTGACAGTTTAAATGTTCAAGAAACAGGCGTGATGCAGTATCCCTAAGCTGCACCGAGTCTGCAAGACTACGACAGAAGCTTCAAGCACTGCAAACAAAAGCGAATCAATTCAAGAGCAAGGTCAAGTCTCTATTTGCTGAATTGTGTTAGCTAGAAATAGAATGAATCTAGGTTGCTTTTGTTATGATGTATATCTGACATATTAGCAATTTAGGATAGTCACATGGGTAAGACAATCTGTAAGAAGCTGCCACTTGACAATGACAGCAGCTTCACAAACCCGTGACTGATAGTGATAGGATTAGTCTTATACCTACTGTCAATTCATTCTAGATATGTAACGAAGACTAGCAAGTACCTTGAAGAAAAACGAAGCTCAAGATTTCTCTCTTGAGGTTGTAGCAACACTTTGCAAAATAAATAAAACATTTATTTTGTGAATACTGTCTTCTCTATTTTACTATTTGTGAATGCATACATATTATTGATAACATTAAATCTTAGTTTTAGTTGTTGAAACTGAGATTGAATTTTATCAGTATTGCATTCATCCCCCCCCCCCCTTCTGCAATACACAAGGACCAACAACTGGTATCAGAGCTTTCAGATTAATATACATATCTGAGATCCTGACGACAATGCAGAAATCAAACGGTATCAAGATCCCAGCTTTTGATAAAGAGAACTACAGTATTTGGAAAAGAAAGATCTTGTTGTTTATCAAAGCTGCGAATCCACTATACCCAGGTATACTCGAGAATGGTCCTTTCATTCCAAGAAAGGAAATTGAAGCCACAACAGTAAATGGTGAGATCATTCCTGCACATTGGGTTCCCAAAGATCCCTCGGAATTTTTGGAAACTGAAAAGGAGAAAATGGTGCTAGATGATCACTTGCAACTCATCTTGCTCGATTCTTTCACGTTGGATAAAGCCATGTGTGGAAGTGTGATAAGCTGCACATCAGCCAAGGAGATGTGGATCAGGTTAGCCTTACTCTGTGAAGGAAGTGAAGAAGTTAAGGGCAACCAAAGGCAAATACTTATATCTCAATATGAGGCATTTATGGCCAAGCATGGTGAAGACTTAACCTCCATGTTTGAAAGGTTCAGTAAGCTCTTAACTGAACTGCAAATACATGGCAAGTACTATGACAGAAAAGAATTGAACGTCAAGTTCTTGCTTACACTGCCTGATCATCTTGAACACAAGACAACAGCCATATGAGAAGGAAGAGATCTTAACAATATAACCTTTGAGACACTTTATGGCATTCTGAAATCGTATGAACTTGAACTCTTTCAAAAGAGAGCCATACAAAGTGGAACAAGGAACAAGATGGCTAATATGTCAAGTGCCCTAGTAGCATAAGTGCCAAGGATCACACAACCTAGTGAAGCACTACAAATCACTCAACCAACCCCTGTACAATCCTTGAAGATAGAAGATGTTGTTGAAGATGATGAGAAAGTAGTACTACAGCTCAAGGATGTGGAAGATGAAGACTTCTACACTATGGAGGAACTGGAAAGCATGGACAATCCTACTATGGCTTACATGGCCAAAAAGTTCAGGAACTTCAGATTCAAGAAGGATAGGTCATTCAGGCCCCAAGGCCAAGCATCCAAGTTCACCAAGGGAAGCTCATCAAAGGCTGCTGTGGGAAGCTCATTCAAAGGAGGATACAAGACTGGATTTGTGGATAGATCTAAATTCAAGTGTTACAACTGTGGTGAACCTGGTCATTTTGCTACTGAGTGCAAAAGACCCAAACAGGTTCAGAGATTTGAGAAAGGAACTGGTGGATACTCCAAGAAGAATCAAGGTAGAGCCTATGTGGCTGAAGGAAAGTGTTGGGATGAGTCTGATGATGAAGATGAAGAAGAATATGTCAACCTAGCTCTCATGGCTAGCACTGATGAAGTAACATCAACATCCTCAAGTCAGGGCAAGAAGAAAGATCAAGTCATGTGGATCATCGACAGTGGCTGCTCAAGACACATGACAGGTGATAAAGCCCTGCTATCACATTATGTTGAGAAAGCTGGCCCAATCATAACCTTTGGAGACAACAGCAAGGGTTACACAGTGGGATATGGCTATCTAGAAATTGGAAATGTTGTCATTGAAGATATTGCTCTTGTGGATGGATTGAAGCACAGTCTACTCAGTGTCAGCCAATTCAGTGACAGGGGATTCAAGGTTGATTTTGATATGATGTTGTGTAACATTTATCACAAGAAGAAAAGTAGCCTCTCTCTAAAAGGGGATAGAAAAGGAAGCTTGTTTGTTGCTGACTTAAATTCAACAAAGAAGGATAAGGTTTACTGTTTCTACAGTAAAGCAACTGTTGGTGACAGTATGCTTTGGCACAGGAAGCTCTCACATCTCAACTTCAAGACAATGAATATTCTGATGAAGAAGGAGTTAGTGAGAGGTTTGCCCCAACAGGAATTCTGTCAAGAAGGACTGTGTGAAGATTGTCAAATGGGCAAACTGAGAAGAGCTGTGCACAAGTCCAAGCAAGTAAACACCAACATAGAAGCACTCAAGTTAATTCACATGGATCTCTTTGGACCAGTCAATGTACCATCTATGGCCAGAAAGAGGTATGCCTTAGTAATGGTGGATGATTACTCAAGGTACACTTGGGTGAAATTTCTTGAATCCAAAGATGAAGCTGCTCAAGTGATTATTGATCAAGTCAGAGTTCTTGATAGAACCCCAAACTCAAAAGTTCAAATCTTGAGGAGTGACAATGGTACAGAATTCAGAAATGCCACACTTGGAAATTTCTGTAAAGATGAAGGAATTGTACAACAATTCTCTGCTGCAAGAACTCCACAGCAGAATGGAGTTGTAGAAAGAAAGAACAGGACTCTCATTGAAGCAGCTAGAACTATGTTGCATGATGCTAAACTGCCAACATATTTCTGGGCTGAAGCTATCAACACAGCCTGTTATACTCAGAACAGAACCATGATCAACAAAACTCATGCAAGTACACCTTACTGTCTGTTAACTGGAAAGAAACCTACTGTCAAATATTTTCATGTGTTTGGGAGCAAATGCTTTATGATGAAGGATAACCATGAGAAGAAAGGAAAATTTGACACCAAGGTTTTTGAAGGACTATTCATGGGTTACAGCACAGAAAGGACTGCCTACAGAGTTTATGTTATGGAACACAGGATTATTGAAGAAAGTGTTAATGTCATATTTGATGAAACCAAGTTTCCAGGACTGCATGAAGAAGGAAAGATGCAGACATTCAGATTTGAGAATCAAGGATACTTGGAAGCTGAGGAGATTGTGGATGAAGAACCTAGCTTCACTCAAGTTGTTGAAGTTGATGAAGATACTGTCAATGCCACTACTGTCAACCAAACTCCAGCTCAGTCACAGACCATATCCTCTAACATTCATGACAATGGTGACTCTGGAGACAATGAAGAACATGGTGAAGACAATGGGATTGGTGATCATTCAACTCAACAAACTGAAGGAAGTGTTCCTGTGCAGTCAAGTAGCTTGCCCAGAATCACCAAGTGGAACAAGGATCACTCAAGTGACCTCATCATTGGTGACCCTAATTCTGGAGTGAGGACCAGGAACAAAGTCTCTGCTGACAGCATGTTTTCATGCTTCCTGGCTCAAATGGAACCTAAAACAATTGATGAAGCATTGTTGGATTCTGACTGGGTGATAGCCATGCAAGAAGAGCTAAATCAGTTTGAAAGAAACAATGTATGGAAATTGGTTCCAAGACCTAAGGGAAAGTCAGTTATTGAGACCAAGTGGGTTTTCAGAAACAAACTTGATGAAAATGGATTAGTGACAAGGAACAAAGCAAGGCTAGTGGCTAAAGGTTACTGTATGATGAGACATTTGCTCCTGTTGCAAGACTTGAAGCTATAAGAATCTTTCTAGCTTATGCTGCACACTGCAACTTCAAAGTATTTCAGATGGATGTCAAAAGTGCCTTTCTAAATGGAGAGCTGGAAGAAGAAGTGTATGTGGAACAGTCACCAGGGTTTGAGGATGCTGAAATGCATAATTTTGTGTACAAACTCTTCAAAGCTTTGTATGGACTAAAGCAAGCACCCAGGGCATGGTATGACACACTTTCCACCTTTCTTCTGGAAAACCAGTTTACCAGAGGAGTTGTGGACAAGACACTTTTCTACAAGCATCATGGCAAGGACATCATTCTGGTACAAATCTATGTGGATGACATCATTTTTGGTTCTACAAATGAGAAGCTGTGTGAGAAGTTTTCCCATCTCATGAGCAACAAATATGAGATGAGCATGATGGGAGAATTGTCATTCTTTCTGGGGTTACAAATTCTTCAACAAACTGATGGAATCTTCATAAGCCTAGCCAAGTATATTAAGGAACTTCTCAAAAAGTTCAACTTGGAAGATTCATCTCCTGCAAAGACACCAATGTCCACAGCAACTAGTCTGGATCTTGACCCTAAAGGAAAGAAAGTTGACTCAAGCACCTATAGAGGCATGGTAGGATCTCTCCTATACCTAACTGCTAGCAGACCTGACATCATGTTTGCTACATGTCTCTGTGCAAGGTTTCAAAGTGATCCAAAGGAGTCACACTTGGTAGCCATCAAGAGGATCTTTAGATACTTAAAAGGCACTCCTAACCTAGGCCTTTGGTATCCTAAGAATACTGGATTTGATCTAATTGGTTACTCAGACTCAGACTATGCTGGATGCAAGATTGACAGAAAGAGTACTACTGGTAGCTGTCAATTTCTTGGTGGAAGATTGGTCTCATGGTTTAGCAAGAAGCAGCATTCAGTTTCTACCTCAACTGCAGAAGCTGAGTACATTGCTGCAGGCAGTTGCTGTGCACAAATTCTATGGATGAAAAGTCAACTTCTAGATTATGGTCTAGTGTTAAGAGAAATTCCTATTTACTGTGATAACACTAGTGCCATAGCCATCTCAGACAATCCAGTTCAACACTCTAGGACAAAGCACATTGATATAAGACATCACTTCATCAGAGAGCATGTTGAACAAGGAACTGTGAAGCTGATTTATGTCCCAACTGACAAGCAACTTGCTGATATCTTCACTAAGCCATTGGATGAAGCAACCTTCAACAGGTTGGTAAGTGAATTGGGAATGTTGAATCTGGTATGTTAATTCTCTAAGGTTTCTAAATTTTCAATTCTTTTTGAAGCTCATGACAGCAACTTCAAACCTGCTGTCAAGAGAAGTTACTGTCTACTTGGTTTATGTCTGTTATGTGACAGCATGTGTTGATTTGACTTTTCATGTCAGTATTTTGTGCCAGTCTCATACTTTTAAACCGTGTATGACTTTAATGTGGTTATCCGTTAAGTTTGAGAGTTAAAAATCTGTTCCAAGGGACTTTCACACTCTTTTGCATTAATCTGTAGGATTAAAGGAGGACACGACCATTAATTACTTTTGTGGTAGTTGTATGGGTACTCTAACTGTTGACCATTAGACTTTAATCCTTAGACGGTTTTGCCTATAAATTAACCTTAGGTTTCACCAGTCTGCTCTCAGTTTTAAAGTAAATAATGGAAAACAAAGTAGGAATTGAAGTTGGTCTAAAGAAGTGTGACAGTGAACCCGACAATGAAGAGATCGATGAACTCTTTGAGATACTGTTGGACGCCTTGGATGAGATAGACGAGGAAAAGGAGGCCAAGGCTAAGGAAGAGGAGGCCAAGGCTATGGAAGAAGAGAAGGAGCTTCAGGCACTTCTTGAAAAAGAAGGTCGCTCTGAAGAAGAGATTAAGGAAGAAGTCTTAGAACTAGTTGATAAAATCATAAAATGATGTATTCAATATTCTATTCTGAATGATTTTATTAATAATAATAATAAAAGTTCTTGTCTTTGTGGTTATTGAGTTTATGATTTGTCTGTGTTAATTGCTTAATATCTGTGTTCAAAAGATTACATTGCTAAATCCATAATTTGTCAATATTAAGTTAAGTGTATGAATCAAGCATTCTAATAAGTTCATGACAGAACCATTTCCTAATCGAAGTTACTGTCGTTAAGAAGGATACTGTCGTGTGTTTCTTGACAGCAACCTTCTTGACAGCAGGAAAAGACTTTCTGTCAAGACTTGTAAAGGATACTGTCATTCATATGCTTAACGGTGACAGCAAGTTTTTGCGCAATAGTTGCTGTCGCGCAAAACCTACTGTCACCACCACTTATTACTGACAGATTGTTTCTAGCGCACAGGTTACTGTCAACAATAGTGGACCGTTGTAATTGGATATTCACCCCACGTTTGACAGTGAATAACGGGCAGTAACTCACGTGTTAAGAGAGTGGGTTAAGACACGTTCTTTAACTCCACTTTTTGAGCAACCGTTTGAGATACCCATATTTATTCTCCAGTTACTCAGACATATCACTCTCACAAAACTCAAGGCAAAATACTTTTCTTCAAGCAAAAAGCTACTTTCTCACTTTCTTCTTTTCTTGAAATCTCAATGGCCCCCAAACAGACTCTCTCTCAAACAAACTTTGCTGGCATCTTTTCCCCAAATGATGCTGGTGAAGGCTTCAAAGGACTAGTGTTTTTCTTGAACAAGTCCTATCTCGGTTATGCCATAACCTCAACCCCCATTCTCGACTTAGACAGACTTGAGGCGTTTTGGCAAACTGCTGTTGCTCAAACTGAGGGTGAGAACCCTGGTATTCAATTCACAATCTCTGGGCAACAATACATTCTCACAGCTGAGGTCATCAATACTGCTCTTGGAATTACACTGGAAGCAGGCCAAAACTTTGCTCCACTTGCTAATGATGACACTCTGAAGAAGCTCTTCTTGAAGATTGGGTATGCAGGCCCTATTCTCGAAGAGGGAACAACCAAGTGGTACCCGTCTGGTGAAATGGACAGGAAATATCTGAGGAAGGAGTGGAGCATGATATTTGATGCAATGGTCAAGGTGTTCTCTACCAAGTCCACAGGCTGGAATGGGATACCCTCCTACATCAAGAAACTGACACATTCTCTTGTCCATGGATACAAGGTGAATGTTGGAGCTCTCCTCATGGCACACATCAGGGCTGCCATAGGTAAGAAGGTATCATTCTACCCTCGCTTTCTTATGATGTGTATCAATTCTTTCTGTGAATTTAATAATGATGCCCCTCGTCTAGAGGTTTGCTCTGTCTTGAAAAAGAACACACACACACTGTTATCTTCACAGGCTCTAAATGCACATATTCCACTTTGTTTCACTCAGCACATGGTTGATCAAGTGTCCAACCTTGATTATCCATTACCTTCTGGTTATGATTCCTTTTCTCTTGAGAATGAAACTGAATTAGACCCAAATTCAGTTAACCCCCATTCAACACCATACACTCAGCCTAGGCCCTCTAGACTTCCCAAAGCCCAAAGAGAAGCCTTGCAAGAATCCAGAAAAAGATCCTTAGATGCTGATGTTGGTGGTAGCTCTGTTAGTCAAGAGGGAGACACTGCACCTAGTGCAGCAAATAAGGAAGGTAGTCAAACAGAACCCACAGTGGTTCCCCCTGAGCCTAAGAAGAAGAGAGTTAGGAGGACCAAAACCACTGTCAGCCACCCTGCAGTCTCCCAAAAGACTGTAGAGGAAACCAGGGAAATACACTCCTCCCTAGATGTGCCTTCTCAACAAGGGACATCTATTGAAATTGGCATGTCTCCCAAGGCACCCTGTACAGAGTCTGCACAAACTCATGGTTCCCAACCTGAGATACCCCCACTTGAAGAAACACACAGTGAGTTAGGGCACAGTGAGGATTTCTCTACTCCTATTGATGGTTCACATGTTTCATCTGTGAATCAGCCCCCACTCTCTACTACACTTTCACCTTCTTCCTTCCCTACACATTCTTTTGTTTCTTCTCCACAACCTAGAGAAGGGGACAGTCCCAACCCTTCAGGTTTTGATCATCCATCTCCAATCATGGATGAGCCCCCATCTAGTGGTTCACAAGAACCCATTTCTCAAAGTGAGATGGACACCACTCCTCCAAACACTGAGCAAGGGCAAAGTGGTATTTTGTCAGAAAATGAAACAACCAACACTTTGTCTGACCTCCAAGGAGCATCTTACTTTCAGGAAGATGCTGTCACAGCCTCTGTTGATGTCAAAGACACTGGGAATGCTACTGTCCTGGCCACAGCTGCTGTCATAGGTGGAGAGAAAGATACTGTCACTACAGAACCTACTGTCACTCCACATCCCAAAGTTGCTGTCATGCCAGAACCTGTTGTCCAGACTCCAACTGACAGTAACATTCCTACTCAAGATGCTGTCAAGCCCTCCCAGCCTGATTTTGATGCTGTACTTGTTGAGGATGCCTCTGATGATGACCTACCTCTTGCCAAACTCCTAAAGGTACATTCTAAATCTTCTCCTTCCATGCATGTTAGTATTGCTCATACCCATGCATCTAGGTTGAGTGAGGGTGTGCAAAAGAAAAGAGAGATAAAAGAAAAGAGAGGTGAGCATAAAAATGAGAGGCAGCCAAATGAGCTGGCAAAAGGAGAGGGACTTGAGCATGTCCAGAGGGATATTGAGGGAGCCCACACTATTCAGGCACTAGGCCTTGAGAGTCAAACTGTGAGGGGTGATGAGATCACTCAAAAACACCCTGAGAGTGTGAGAACCCCCATAGCCTCCAAGCCCCTGTCTTTTCCTTCCCCTCCAAGAAGGTTAAGGTATGGTGGCCCATCTGCTACTTTTGGTAACAGGATTGCAGCTCTTGAAGGACAGTGTGCTACTTTGGACTCCAAACTAGACTCTCTCTCTCAACTGGTGGTTGATGGTTTTTCTGCTACTCAACTCTCTATTCAGTTCCTTACTGACCTGGTAGCTGCCAACTCAACTAAGGGGGAGAAGGTAGCAAGATCAGAATCATTGCCTATTCAAGAGTCAGGTGGAACTCAGGGGGAGCCAGTATCTGTGAAGCCCAAAGGGGGAGCAAACCGAGTTTCAGGAGTTAAAAGGAAAGCAAGGACTAAGGGGGAGCAAGCCAAATCAAGCAGTGAACAACCACAGGATAAAGCTGAAGACCTGGTTGAAGTTGAATTGGATGGTTAACAGGTGTTGATGTCAAAGGCAACTCAAGATGCAATGCAAAGAAGACCTGCATCTAGACACCCAATCTTGCCTCCTGTGGTGATTAGAGAACCTACTCCAGAAACTCAAGAAACTGCTCTATAGAAGAAATGGAGAGAAATGGAGGAACAAAACAAACTTGGGAAAGGTAAAGGGAAACTGCCTGAATCCATCCAAGAAGGAATCATGTGGTCAAATGGCACTCAATTTGATCAAGAAGAAGCCAATGTCTTGATGGTGGATTACAGGGAGAGCACATTACACAACCATGACAGTGAATTTAGCAGTTTGGTGGAAAAAGCAATGAATGCTCCAAGCAACCGTCCAACCAACACCACAAAACTGTTAAAGGATCAAATCACTAGTGTCAGTGTAATGGTGAATGATGAGAAAAGATGGGTTGTAAGTATTTATCTCACTTCTGGCATATCTTATTTCATCACAATGCAGTTATTGCAGAGTCTGCCAGCAAAGGTGTTGTGTGCCTTGAAGGGAAAGATCAGGGTAACTCAAACACCATTCAATGAAATATTGGATATGCAAATCCAGAACCTGATCATACAGAAGCTACCTGAAGTCTACTCAAATCCACCAAGTGTTTTCTACAGATCTAAAACTAAGGATGGCACAAGAAGGAACAGCTTCATGAATTTGGGTAGCCCATCCAGAATGGAAACCAAGTCAATTCTGAAGGTACTAGATGGAATACTCAGTTCAAATGCCAATCCAGGAAGAGTTCATGCTGTTCAAGAGATCTACAAAATGCTGGTGTTGAGAGACAAGGCACTGGGAGCTAAAATGAAGGAGCTAATCACTAGAGCCAATGCCAAAAGAAATGATCAAGGTGGAAGTTGCTTCTATAACATTCCTCCTCATGATGATGATGATGATGATGATGATGAAGATGGTGAGGATGGAGGTGGTGAAGCTTCTGGAAATGCTGGAAATGCTGGTGGAAGTAATTCTGGGAATACTGGTATTCAATCTCAGAATGAAGGCAATGAAGAAACTCCTAGCCAGGAAAAGAAAGATGCTGGTGCAACAGATGAAGAGGAGTCAAGAATAATGGAAGCTTTGGAGGCAAGCATTCTTAGATGTGCTATTGACTGCATAAATGCTGAAAAAGATGTTGTCACCAAAGGTACTGTCGACAAGGATACTGTCATAGAAGATGCTGTCTTGGAAGATGCTGTTGACAAGGGTACTGTCAAGGAAGGTTCTGTCAAGGATGAAGCCAAGGCTACTGTCAAACCCATAAGACTGAAAGCTAAAGCTAAGGCATGGTTTTCTAGACAGAAACCTGCAGGAAAGCACAAATACTCAGGAAAGGAAAAGGCCACTGGATTTGGCAGAAATCTAAGGAAGCCAATTCAATCAATTCCTCCCAACAGTCTTAAGGTTCAACAAATGAAATCAAAAGAAATTAAGAGTGTTGAGGTTAAGCTGGATGCAAATCAAGAGGCCTCTGAGTACATTCTGTGGTGGGAAGAATCAAGGTCTGCCAAGATTGACAAGGACTTCAATCTGGTAGCCACATCAACCAAGAACAGCACATCAACCATAGATAAGAGAAGAATTGATTTCTTCTACCTGGAAAGAATGGTAGAGTTGCTGGAGAGCTATGATAATGTTTCAGAGGCTGTCATGGAACATGTTCTAAAATATCAGGCAGATAGGGATGCTGAATTTTATCAGAAATTTGGCTATAACTTTGTAGATTTTGATGATGCTGATATTTTAACTGATCTCCCAGCCTCTCCTATACCATATCACTGGTACTATGAGTTTCATGATTCACCCACAGAAGAAGGGCAAGCCCAACCAACTCAGAAAGGGCAACCCAAGCCAAGCAAAGGACCTGAATCTTCTGAATATTCTCAAACTCAGTCAGAGCTTGATAAGAAGGAAGCTGAATTACTGGAAAAACACAAGGCCTCTAACAAGGCAGAAAGTGAAGCTCCAAATTATCAACCATATATGCTGGAAAATCCCCTAAGAGTCAAGTTCCTAAAAGAAGAAATCTATGTTTGCAGCTTGCATAAGCTTAAAACATCCACTCTGAAGGATTTACAGTATATGGTAGCTGGTTCAATTCATCCCTTGGAACAGATTTGTTCTGATGAGATAGAGAAGTTATTGGAAGGGAGAAAAGGAGAAGACTCAAATCTGGACAAGCAAAGAAGGAAGTCTCTCAATGCTTATCCTGGAAGTAGATTCAAGCTCATTAATGAAGAACTTCATTTCAGAACCTATCCATATGATATAGAGCAATGGCTGAATCTCAGGGATGTTAGTTCTCTCATCTCCCCTTCCATAAAGAAGATCATTGATGAAGTAGAGGATGATGCAGTGTCTGCTGCTGAAATTTCTCTTGTAGAAAGTCTAAGAGGCTGCTTGGCAGAAGCTCTCAAAAGAGAGGATGTAGCAAGACAGAAGAGGAGATCTCAAGCTAAGTAAAAATTCTTAATCCATTCTGATCTTGTTAGTTAAGTTGTCAGCACATATTGTAAATTTGTTGTTATTTTCCATAAAAACAAATTGGGGGAGATTGTTGGGATTTATGGGTGATAGCATAGAAACAACTTAACTTTGAATGTACTTAATTTTCAAATTAAGTAGAACATACTGTCATAGCCAAAGTATGTTCTTGTAATCAGTATGTAATGTTATTCTAGTTGTATTATTTGAAAGAAGTTCACTTATGTGTTCAAGCCTCAAAGAATGCTTTTTGGATGACAACATGAATAAAGGTTACTGTCCTAAAGCTGTGACAGTAAGATTACAAGAAGACAGAATGTTGCAAGTCACGACAGCATATTCACTCTGACAGCAACATTGGCGGAAGACTACGCGACAGCAACTATTGCCCTCGACAGCAAGTTTGGGATCCTCGACAGCACTCTATGCGGGGAACTCATACTGTCACCAAAAGATCATTCCTGTGACAGCAAGCTTTGCGGCAAAAGTAACTGTCTCAATAAAGATCCTTATGCTAGGTATCTTTCTCAGTCAAATCCCGTGACAGTTTAAATGTTCAAGAAACAGGCGTGATGCAGTATCCCTAAGCTGCACCAAGTCTGCAAGACTACGACAGAAGCTTCAAGCACTGCAAACAAAAGCGAATCAATTCAAGAGCAAGGTCAAGTCTCTATTTGCTGAATTGTGTTAGCTAGAAATAGAATGAATCTAGGTTGCTTTTGTTATGATGTATATCTGACATATTAGCAATTTAGGATAGTCACATGGGTAAGACAATCTGTAAGAAGCTGCCACTTGACAATGACAGCAGCTTCACAAACCCGTGACTGATAGTGATAGGATTAGTCTTATACCTACTGTCAATTCATTCTAGATATGTAACAAAGACTAGCAAGTACCTTGAAGAAAAACGAAGCTCAAGATTTCTCTCTTGAGGTTGTAGCAACACTTTGCAAAATAAATAAAACATTTATTTTGTGAATACTGTCTTCTCTATTTTACTGTTTGTGAATGCATACATATTATTGATAACATTAAATCTTAGTTTTAGTTGTTGAAATTGAGATTGAATTTTATCAGTATTGCATTCATCCCCCCCCCCCTTCTGCAATACACAAGGACCAACATGATCTTACCTTTCAATATTCGTGATTAGTTTAAGAAGTTTGTTTTAGTAATATCCTTAACACTATCACAAAGTCCACATGTATCACAAAGAAAAATACAAAACACGTATAACATAGCAAGATACATATCATGATTAAGCGTAATAAACATAACCCTATGTGCATGTCATTCTAGAATACTAAGGTTAGTATCACATGGCATGAAACACATATAAGGCACATATAATAGCAATAATAATAAAAAAAAGTGGATAATCAAAATGTAAAACATATTAATAAACCATCCACTATTATGGCCCAAAGAAAATTGCTCGAAAATCATTCGGTGAAAACTTCGGGTTGCTGTTTGGAGGCCTAAATGACCTCGAATGGCCAAAAAACGTCATGGGTGATAGTTTAACTATCTGTTTTGAAAAGTAGCTCATTTCCTTTCCGAAAATATATTGCATGCCCTTATCCGACACTGTCTGCAAATTCTGGACAATGGCACAGCAGTAGGACCAGCCAGCCAGTACACTACACCATAGATTGCCTATAGCAACCAAATTTGATAAAATAATCCGAAAATTGTTGCTATTACTTGACAAGTTTTTATAAATTTATATATATATCAAGGATTTTGAAAACGTTACAAAAAATCGAAAAGATTGCAAAATTTGCATTATATTGCAACAATTTTAAAAATCGCTGCTATACATATTTGGGCCCAAAATATTGGCGGGCTACAAGCGCGGGCTACTAAAATTAAAAACGTTTCTTAATTATTTTTACACGACTTGATAAAATAACGAAAAAGAAAATCATAAAAACACAAACACACATAGAACCACATAAAGAGACACAGACATACATCGAAGAAAACTCAAGTCGGAATAAAACAATAAAATTGAAGAAGACTCGAGCTTGAAGACTGGTATGTTCCTTAAATCTTCTTCCCCGATCGAGTTTGTTAATGTAGGTTTCAATTAGGTGTTAATTTCATGTTTATATTTTTTGTCAATTAGGGTCTATATACATGTTGTGTTCTTATCTGTAATTTTTGGGGTTATTTTTATTGCTAATTAGGATTTATATGTATATTGTATCCAATGTATATTCCAATTTGGGGTTTTTTGTTAATAGGCTCTATTTTGTAACTTTGTTGTTTTGGTTTTGGGGATTTTCAGGATAACTTACCTTGAGCATTGTTATAATGACTTGGTTGTATTCTGGTTTGTGTGTATTCAGAGAGAGTGAGATGGAGGAGAGGGGAAATGTCCAGGAACATACCAGTCAAGGAACATACTTATAGATTCAATGGACCTTTCAATTGAGCTTCAGACTGAGAAATGTCAAGGAAGATTCAGATTGATATGTTGCTATCAATCGAGCCTTATAGCCCCAATTCGTCTTCTCTGCGGTTAAGTATGTGACAACTCACTAAGTCTTCTCTGTCATTCATGTATTACAAATTTTTTAGGGTTCTAACTTCTTCATATATTAATGTTCTTTCTGATGAGAAATCTGGTGGTACTTAGGATTTGAGTTTGGAAACTAATATCACCAAGGTAACATAAGAAGTAGAAAGAAAAATGTGTTGCTGAGACTTTGTGTAACACCCCCAGATCCGGGGTCAGGAATCTGGGTTGTCACGCTCCATCAATTATACAATACCTGCATTACTTACAACATTCTAACAATACAACTCCGAAGACCCCAATCACTTACACACACACACACAAGTTATAGCCTTGGAAATAAGAAACAACAGTAACATTTGTTATTACAAATCAAATATACTATCCAGGATCTCATCTATTATTTACAACCTCTACCTGAAGTTACAATAATAGACCTCACCGTTCTATACAAGGTTTAATAATACAAACCTACTCGAAAATAATTCTCCTGGTTCAAACTGCAACTGCTCTGCTATCTCCGGCAGTATCTATCCTGCTGAACTAACTCAAGGGTGGTCGCTCCATTCCCTTGCTCTCATAACACGAGGTGAATCGGCAATGTTTTCTCCATGCTGAAAGTTTTAATAAAGCAAGAATGAGCTAATAGCGCTCAACAAGAAATCTATCCCAGTTTAAATCTTTAAACCTTTAAGGTAGATAATCCATATAGGATCAAAGTTTTTAACACTACTAGGGTTTGACCCCAAAATAGTATACCGTTCAAAATACTGCATGACTTATAATCATACTCAAATACTCTTCGTAAATCACTTAGAAATCCTTGGTATCAATATGATAAACCAAGTCTCAAACATATCTTTTTAAAATAGATAGTAATATTGGAATCAAGGCTTACAACCTATTCATTGATTCAAAATACTATACAGTTCAACATACTGTATATCTTAAATCCCTTCTCAACATATATACATGCATATCTATTTAGATATCTCATACTGTTCAACATACTGTAAAATATCAGTAATGAACACCTTTTATAAAAGAAGCAAGAATGAGCACTATAGCTCGACGATAAAATATAGCAGCATAATCATATATGTAAGCTGATATCATAATTGAAAACCTTTAAAACTCTGTTCATATACAGAACGATATGTTTAAATATTCTTTTCGTCAAAACATGCCATACAGTTCAAATACTGTATGAGGTATAATACCTTGTTAAATTATTATTAACAAGTATCCGTAACCGGTATTTAACCCAAGTTCCAAACATTTCCGAAATTCCAATCCTTGAAAAAAAACATGGGGAGTTGTACAGGGCTACGCACTGGTATACGATGATCAGTCGTTATACCATAGATTCTCTACTAGTAGATGGATAATCCCAAAGGTCATTACCCTAGCCGCATACGGGCTTTTAGGTTGGACCGGCGTCACTCGGCCTCTTACATATTAGTAACCACATAGCGACATCAAGGCCACACAAGTGGACCCGCTCCCTGCCAACGGATTCCACTGGAGTGGCGTCACCCAACCTCTTATTATCTTTCCACCTGGCGACATCAAGGCCAGAAAAATAATTTTTATTTGCGGGACCGTGCGTTACTCGGCCACTTACGCGAAAATGTCGTTCCCCCAACTATCTTTAACTTGAACGGATATTAATCCAGTTCCCCAAGCATAAGCTTGTTGATAGGTTTTGTAAAAATACCCTTACTTCCGGATTATATCGGAAGTAAGTCACAATGTGGGTTGACCGTTGTCAACTGACCTCGATCCTCGAGTAAAACATTTCGAAATCACGACCTGGGAGTTTGGTAAAATATCTTTAGTTCTGATAATTCAGAAACCCAAAATATAATCACCTTTGATGAAATAGGCAAGTGAAATCATATATTCACTTCCTGGAATGGATTCCCAATTTTTGATAAGTCCAAAACCTTAATCATCATTTGAGATACATAATTTAAAAGTAGTTGGGAACCCCTACTATAGTCACATAAATCTCTTTTGAGATCAGAAAATATTTTAAATACCTATTGGAACCTTACGTAATATTTAAATAAGGTTCTATGATTTTTAAATCATTTTTGGAATATTTAATAAATATTCAAATAATAAATATTGAATTATTATTCAATAAAATTCTACTTAAGTGAATATCCAAAATAATGTTCACTTAATTAAATAATTATTCAAATAATATTATTTAATATTTAACATTAAATATCCAATAATATATATATTGGAATATTTAATCAACATTTTTAAAACATAGCTGTCCCTGGACCCTACAGTTTCTGACAGTATAATCAAGACAAAATAGTAATTTAACTCCCGGTCTAAGTTTTAAAATCCTCGTACGAGCGCTCTACCCTTAGAGCCTCTATAACACCTCGATTTATATCTAATATTTACATAGCATATAAACCTTATATCTTATACAACTTTTTACTAAAAGCATAAACAGTTTATAAATCTTTTCACAGCATTAAAGCAGAATATATATATCAATCACAACATAAATCACAACAGCATCACTTATATGATGTAGGGTTTGAAAACTTGCATCTATCATATGCATATATTACATCTCATCATTTTTAATACCATCACATCTATATACGATGTAAGGTTTAAAAGCATGCATCTATCATATGCATCATCAGTATATTGTAATTTAAAATACAGCATGGAATGAGAAAACTTGCCTCGTGTCCTTGGTTGTTAGGGGTTCGAGAACTTGTCGGGAAATCTATAAACAAAGAAATGCTCGATCAGTCCCCTGGCTTAATCATTTAAAGTGCATTTAACTTAACCACTAACGTTCTATTAATGAAATCAAATGTCTCGCTCTTGGTCGCTTATAACCTCATGACATTCCGTAAACTCTTAAGTCAAAAGTTTGGGTGGAAATCTATTCTCAAAACCCAAGTACTTTACCATTGTTAACTCATCGTTTTAACCATCCCCTTAAGGGTATTTCACTCGCGCAACTTTTGTTCCCGCATTTTTATAAAATCGAAAACTTATCTTTTTAACACAAAACCTTCTAGGTTCCTTTCCTAACTATTCAAGCTAGTATCCATTTTAATATTTCGACTCAATTCCATTTTTAGAGGGCTTGATCACAATCTCAAAGTTCATGCAATGAACTACTTAGTTATCCGAAACCGCTTTCACTAAAACGGATGTTTCTCCTAAACCGTAAATCGAAACGATACGATTCTTTCACCAAAATAAACTACAAAACAGAGCCTACATGATTATGGTCAGAAACCGCATTTTTATGTTTAGAAGGTAGCCGTGGTTTCTGTCAAAACTTTCTAAGGAAAATCCGACATGGTAACGACGCTTAATCGTGATTCCAGTGTTCAAAACACTCAAATTCATTCACCAATCAATACCCAAGCAATCATAACTCAAGGATCTCATCTAAACCAACTTATTTCTGTCTAAACATGCTCATCACATCATTCACAAGTTCAACCATCATTAATCCACTAAACATCATACATATCATGCATAACACTTCTACATCACACTATCCTTAATCACTATCATTTAAATCACAAAAATCAAAGTATAAACACAAGTGTAAGAGGGTTTATACCTTCCTTGGTACTTAATATAGACTAGAAATTGTTAGTATGCCCTTCCTTGCTCCTTGATTATCCTTTACAAGCTTAAAACTTCAAGATCAAACAAGAAATTCAAACATTACTATTCATTTCTACTATTCATGCTCATCTTTTGATCAAGATTTGAACATGATGCAATCCATGGATGAAGCTAGGATTTAGGGATTACCTTAGTTTGGAAATATGGAAGCTTTAGAATCCATCCTTGCAATTTTTGGAGAAGTGGAAGTTGAAGAAACTTTTTTAAGGAATGGAAGCATGGTATTTGGTCGAATGTTTGATGAAGATGGGGATGATATTTGCTTGATTTTTCTTTTCTTTCTTTTGGCAATTTACTTTTAATTGGATGCATCTCTTTTGTGTGGTTATGGTGGAGTTTAGTCACCCCCTTGCCACATGTCAAGCCATGTGTGGTTTTGAGCAAAAATGGTGACAAGGTGGTGATTCATCATCTTGTCACCCCCCTATGTCATGCTTATGTCATTTCTTGTATCATCAATCCTCTTATATGATGCACTTGATGATCTTATATGATACTTCCCTTTCGGTTAGGGTTTAATCCATAATTCGTTACGCTTTTGTTTCGCGATAGGTTCAAGTGATTTGTTTTAAAAAAAACGTTTCTCTGTACCAATGTTAGGAGATACTTCCTTGATCTTTCCATTACCTTGGCTTAATATATGATCCTAGATTTCTCACCTTGGCTTAAGATATGATCATGGATTTCTCATTCTACATACTTTCTCAAAACGATCGAATCAATACATCCTTGATTGTCCGATGAATAGTGATCAAAATTTAAAGTTGGAATTTCCCGATTCTGATCGCGTTTACATTCACTTATTTTCCTTATACATCACTAATATAACTTCGAAACATTCATTCCATGTCTTCCATATAGTGTGGTCTGAAAATATTTTTCATCAGCAAATTCACTATTCATCAACATTTAATATTCATCAAATTTTTTTTTTACTAAGTCCAAAATTTGGGGTTATTACACTTTGTAAGTTCTAAAATGTGGTGATAATATTTTACGGAATATGGCTACATATATTTTTTATTTAGGCGTTACATTTTTTCTGGTTCCGATCAGTTACTTTTTGCAGAATGCAGACATTCTTGAAAATCTTTTCATATGCAGGTAGGCAAGGTCAAGTCCAATCTTAATTAGATGACCTTAATTAGTCCAATCTTTAGATTTAATATCTTTACACTAAAGAAAGTTCTTTCTATCTATTTTCAGTTAAACATGTCTATCGTATTTAGGATAAAAGGGAGCTTATGAGACGAAAGAGAGCTTATCGTATTTAGCTCGATGTGATCTACCGTTGTTATGGTGTCTCTAATCTTTCATTTGTTTTCTGATCCTTGAAATATGATTGTATTAAAAATTATGAGCTTTATTTAATTTTATGCAGGTAGAGATAATAGTTTGAGACTGTCCCCAACCTGCAGCAATTTTGGTGCAAAATTGCCCTAATCTCAACTCTTTAGCACTGCGGGAATTCATGCTGCAAGACTTCAAAATATTGGCACTCGTCAAGGTAAATAATGGTTCTATGAGTGGGAGAATAAATATAAAGATGTGTAAGTGTTAGTTTATCTTAATAATGTTTTTTATGACTTAAATTGCTGACCACATGTAACATTTTGCTTATTGTTATTTATTTCAATTTTTACCAAGGTACGACGCATGATGTATATGAAAAGGATTAGCATTGTGGTGGATGAAAAGGTCTCGTATTAAACATGGTTAGTCAAACTAAGTGTCAACACTTTATACAACTATCATAAAGGGGGACCTTAAAAAAATTAAGAAAGACATACATATCAAAAGTTTGTCACCTATTTGTCACCTCTGGATGGCTAATTTTGGCAACTTATGTGTAAGACATAGTGAGAGGGAACCTTATTATTAAAAACCTGATCATTAAAATTCAATATGAGCTGTTAGTATATATCAAGAGACTTCGTTACAAATAAAGCAGAGGGGTTACAGGTTGCATCCCTACCTTCTTAAGAGGATCATAATAATCTTTTCTTTGCATTTTCAGTTTCAAGGATAACTGGTTTCTTTTGATTTTCCTTGTAATTCCAGATTCAACTATAAGTGGTTTCTTTTGCTGAGGAAGATAGAGATGACGATGGATTAGATGAGGACGATGGATTAGATGAGGTGAATGGAGATGAGGATGCAGTTGAAGAAGAAGATGACGACACATAAGTCGTTTTTGTCACTTTATGTTTAAATTATCTGTTAACGGTTGTAGACCGCATGTAGTTTATGTCTAAATTTGCGTGTGACCGTTTGGTAGCTATTTTTATGCGACTTAGTCATTTCGTTTTTACTTTACATTTTAAATGGTTTGTACGATCATGTTGTAACATGGTGCTGCTTTTGAATTGTTGGTCATGTAGCACAATGGTGTAGATATTTTGCATTTAGTTGCCTTGGTTTATAAATTGTCCTAGTTTATTGTATTTCCAACATGATCCTACTAATGTTTTTTAGAAAAAATGTTACAATAGGGTCAAAATATGTTGCATTAATCTATAAAATATCATTGCAATTGGTCTGAGAAATGTTGCTTTAAAGTGTTAATTCACTACACTCTTATGCTATTGCAATGATTTTAAGTCGTTGTTGTAGAGCCTAAAATGTTGCTACTGAACTTTATTGCAATGATTTAATTGTGTTGCTGTATGGTTTCAAAAACGTTGCAACATGGCTCTATTGCAGCGGGGCGGATGCAACGGTCAATTTTTGCAAAATCATTGCCATAGACTCTACTGCAACACATATAGGCCTTAAGGCAATGTATTTCTGTCGTTGCAATATGCAATCTATGGTATAGTGGTAGCAGAAATTCTGGGCAGAAAATCAGTTAAAATGCAACAGAAAATTGTCCTCTTTTCGGCTCCAAATCATGATTCTTTGCAATCGTAAGCAATACATGGATACAAAAATCCAATAACGGTTACAAATAAAATAGGGCTAATACAATCTAATTGTAAAACCTATTCTATTACAACAAATCATAATCTAACTCGAATATACATCGGATTACAAGATTACAAACCAATAAAACAAATCAAAAGAACATACACGATCAACCCTCGTAATTTACAATCACATAAATTAATAACCACGATAAACCACGTGGGATCCAATCGCATAATAAATAACCACGATAAACCACGTGGGATCCAATCATATAATTATAAAACATGGTCATAATAGTGGATAACAACCTGCATCACAAAATACATACGAGCAACCACTATATACATGCATATATAATTACGACATGGACATCATATCATAAAACGCAGAACCCTAGAACCAGGCTCTTGATGTCAATTGTTGGAACGTACGATATATAGGACTGCGTTTTATGATAAAATTAAAGAGTTCGAAAAGAAAATTAACCTTAATCGTTACGGCACAAGCGATTCAATTCCACGTCTTCTACTGAATTCCTTGATTCCCTTTGAGTGAAGTGTGACCTTCGATCTCCCAAAGTTTCTTCTCCTCAAAGCCTCGAAATTCCAAAATCCTAGTTGCGTGCGGCTGCCCCTAGGTCTCAATTTCAATTTTTGTTTTTTTTTTGTTTTTGTGTCCAGCTTTAAGGAGAACGAGAATATATATAGACTTCAGTAGGGATCATGGACAATTAGGTCAGGCCTTCCAATGACATTCCGAGTCAAGCCCAATGTCATTAAATATTAATTCAATCTACTAAAGAATTAATATTTGCTCTATTGTTCCTAATACTGCAATTCTTTTATTATTTAATTCGGATCCTATATTATTTGCTTACTAAATTCCCCACGTTTAAGATATCGCATGTCCATTAATTAAATTAATCACTGACAATTAATTTAATTAATATCTTATTTATCCTTGATCATCCACTCAACCTTATAATTATGTCAGAAATTAATCTATCTGCAGGGCTTCACATAATTATCTTAATGAGTTTTCAAGAGGACATCATCAACCCGAATATTATCAGGACATGGATTCCTTCTGTAATTAATATCCCACTCTGCAGGCAATGTCATTGCTCAATACATAATATTGTAATTAATAATTAATTACATCACATATGAATCAAAGCATGTGCATTGCATACAAGTGTCAATTACTACATCCAGATTAAGAACCCAAGCAATAATAATATCATAGAATCTTAGTTCTTCTTTATTGTCAGAATAGAAGAGCAATTATAATATTTTGATCCTATTCAATATACTCAAAATATACAAGTATTATTCAATACTTCAGTCATTCCAGTGGTTTATCTAGTACCACTTAGACTGTGAACCTTTATTATATTATATACAGACACTGATAATTTAATCTTCTGTTATCCCATTTGATACTAGATTATCCACAATATATAATAAACAGACAATGTAATAATATGCAATCAAGATTTTCAATAAAATGGTCAATGTTTATATACTTCAAACGAATAGTTCAGTATAAAACCTAACATGTTGCTGAACAACTAATCGCCAAAAGAGATGTTAATGAACTGCAATATGGGAGTCATCCAAAGTCAGAATTAATTCTTGGGGTTGAATCTGATCAAAAGTTGACGAGATAGAGCAAATTGTGGAGAGGTTAAGTGCGCTAATTTTGAGTGGAAGGACACCTCGAGCTCAAGTTTGTAGTATTTGTTCAATTACAGGCCATTCTACTGATTCATGTCCAGCTTAGAGACCTTGTTATGAAAGTATCAGCGAGTATCAAGGAGAAAATCCGTTATTGGATTCATATAATCCAACATAGAGAGGTAATCCTAACTTGAGGCATGGTGATTACAATCTAAATAGGTTTCAGCATCAACACACTTTGACATTCCTTGATTTCCAACAAAGAGAACAAGTTCAACAAAATTTTGCTAGTGGAAGCACTATTGAGAAGTTGTTGGCTAGGTTAGCCGAAGGACAACTGGAGATGCAAAAGAAGTGTACTAAAGATTCTCAAGACACCAAGGAGGTGCAGAAACAACTTGGTGATGTGGTTCAAAAGATGAACCAAAAGCAAGAGTTTGCTGAAATTCCTGCAACTATAGCACCACAACCACAGTTTGAGTATGTGAATGTCATTATAACCACAACTCATTAGGTGAAGGAATTCTGAATTCACAAGCTAATGACATATTTGATGTTACAAAGGAAGAATATGAAAGTCTCCATGATGACACTGCGAAAGTAATCGCAACAACATATGAAGAGAAGTCTCCTAATCTTTTGTATCCATTTGGTACTAATAGTCGCTTCGATTATGTCCCTTTTCCATCTAGGTTGGTGCAAATCAAAGTGAGAGTGAGGATAAAAATCACGTGGACACAAAAATATGTTTGTCGGAGAGTACAAGAGAGAGTGTTGTGCAAGAAGATTCTAAAGTGGCAGAAGAAAAGGTGGAAGATGTAATTTATGAAGAAAATCCTACTCTTGAGGGTACACCAAATATTTTGAGGGAGTTGTTGATGCATTCTATTTTGTGTAATGCACCTAAATTGGAGAGGAAGCCTTCACCGACTCATTTGAGGTATTACATACCGTTCTGATTGGATTGATGATTAAAATAGGTAACAAAAAAAAAGGTACGCATGTTAAAATAGGTGAACTTTGTTAAATAATTAAAAACGTTAAAATGTGTTTAAAAATGAATAAGTAAGGGTTTGCTCGTTATATTTTTGGAGAATGAAAGGATTTAGAAAGAAAAAATAGAAAAAGTAACGTGTTTAAGTTGAAAAAGGTGATTGCGTGTGATATTTTGAAAAAGGAGGGAATTTTGGTAGAGAAAATAGAATAAGTAACGTGTAGCTGGAAAAGATAATTGGTTATAAATATGTAATGTTATTATTTAATAAAATATTTTGAAGATAAATAACAATAATTAAGTTAAAACACAAAGTTAACCGTTAGATATTGATTCATTGAATCTTGTATAAAGAAAAATATTTTCAGAGATAAATTCAAAGTTTGAAACTCATCGACAAGACATTAAAAACAGAAAAAAAGAAAAAAAATATTTATATAATAACATAGATATTTATGAGATATACTATAAAAAAATGAATTTTATACATAATTTTGATCGTCACGGTGTACTACTTTAAAAGAAGAACTATTACAAAAAAAATTATATTTTAATTGATAATTTATTTTCTCAAAAGTTCAAAGTTCCCACATAATTACATATTACAAAAAAGAGTATATTATATTATAGCAATAAATATTTAAAAAAAATTATAAATATTAAGAAAAATTAATGATGTTATCCTAGTAGTTTGGTCCTAAATACCGCCAAAACATTCTCAACCGTTAGATTCAATACTTTTAAAAATAGATGATCAAGATTATGTCATATAAAAAGAAGTTATTATCTAAAAATGATATAAGTTAAAAGATATTATATTAGGATTGGATTTTCCAAAAAGTTAAAACATAAAAATAGTTGTAATTAAATAAGGAAACCCATTTACTACCAGAATAATATAAATCCTATAATCTTAAATGGATAGGTGAAAACCGTTAGATTTAACATTAAAAACTGTATTTGGTTAATAAAGGGTATTCTAATAATCTAATGTACATATAAGTAGATTTCCTAATACGAATAGAATTCTCAATATTAAATTTTGTCACTTTAAGATATTTTTAGTTTTAGAATAATTTTTAATTGAAAAAGAAATATTAAATCACAACTAAATTAAAGATTATTTTGTGAATTTCATGTGAACTGTAAAATTGGTCAAATCTAACTTTTATAACTCAATATAAACAAATATTAAATTGAGCGTGTAAAATATAATAAATATCAAATTTCTAACTGTAATATTTTTTAACAATAATTTAATCATGTAAACTAATAACTTTTAAATATTAAAATATTCATAAATAAATATAATTATAAATATTAAAAAAAGAATCGTGTGTTGCATGGGTAATAAAAATATAAATTATAAACAGAATAATTATAAATAAAATTTAAGTAATCGTAATATGATATTGATAGATAGGTTTGGTTTAGTAGAAAAAGTAAATAATAAAAAAAAGGATAAAAAATTGTGAAGCAGTAGATAAGATTGAGTTGGCCATTTGTGTAAGATATTTGAGGGGTGAAGGACTAGAAATGCAATTATAAACGGCGTGAGACAAAATTAGGGTTGTTTCGAAGAGGATGATGGAATTTGGAAAAAGGGAGGGGATAAAGATATGCTTGTTTGTGGAACACAAAAGTGCGGAGATGAATAACTCGATATACATGATAGAACCCCCTACAGATATGGTAGATTACGAGGTAGATTCGGATGGATTGATGATTGATCCCATCATATCTCCGGCTATAACCGGCGTAGCCAAATTACTGGAAGACTGTGCGATGGCGAGGTTGGGTTCGCGGATTTACTTGTTTGGGGGTGTAAGTCTTAATCGTGAGTGTTGCATTGAGAAACTCCCCATCTCTGATGAATTAAAGCTTTCTGTTTTGTATTTCGACACTAATCACATGGAATTAGGGCTCCGCCATGCAGCCTCCCTCAACGCTCCCAAGCAGACTCCTTGTGTCTTCTCAGCTCGTGGTATGATTTACGCTCTAGGATCCTCTCTTCAAGGTTGTAATTATAATCATAATAATTGCAGCGGTATCTTTGAGAGGTATGACCCTACAGCCGATAAGTGGCAAGTCCTGCCTGACCCTCCCCTCCCATTTGGCAACATGTCAAACGCACTCTGGTGTGATTCTGCAACCCTTTTAAGGGATAGGTACGTTTTTGTCGGGAATATGATTACCATGCTCTATCTCATCTTCGACCTGGATACCCAAAAGTGGGCCTCTCCCCTCCCGGAATCCACTCTTGCATCCTCCTTCCCGTATGGTTCCCTCTGTGTCGATGACTCCCTTTACTATCTCATTGGATTTGGAACCTGGAAGTATGGAACTGATTATGAAGCAAATTCCAACTGGATTGACCAAGTAGATGACGATGACGATGTTGGTCCCATAGTAAGCATTGTTAAAAGGGGTCCTCTCTTCTTAGATGACCCCTCTAAGTTGCTCCATAGCCCTTGTTTCTCCCCCGAAAGTAAACAGGTTATGACTAGATTGGAACACATCCCTTTGCTCGTGTATACGGATCTCTGCGAATGGAGAGAACTTTTCCACTTGGGGGGACGCTTCTTTTGCTCTGTGGCCACTTCCCAGCTTATCAATGCTTATGACCACACCCGTGATCAACCTTATTGCCGTGGTGTTTGGATATATGTTTTTGAGGAGGTCAACTTACCTGCTCCAAAATCTACTTATTTCCGGACTTTAGCTTCTTTCTCCTACAAAATTCGCACTCCCTTCCACAATACTGCCTCTTTCATCCGCTGCTGTGCTTTTGGCTCCGTTCCAGACTGTATGTTCTCCGTTTCCCTCTTTGTTCTCTCAAGTTTCTTTTTCTTGATTCCAGTTTTTTTATTGTTTCCTGTACATATTTGCTTTTAGATGCTTAATTTATTGATAACTGTTACTGTTATATCACTATTTGCCATTCATTCTGAATCTATTAATGTACGTTGTAAATTTTCAAACCAAGTGACTAACTAACTCTGTAAACACCAACCTGCCGCTAGTTCTCTACTAGTGCTGCTGAATTACTCTTGTACTTACTAGAATTATCTTTTTGTATTCTACCGGGGTCTTGACAGTGAGTCACCTGTCACCATATAGCCCATCTCTCTTTTGATGTTAAATCATATCACATATGTTGTGGGCCTCGTGGAAAATCGGTGTATGTAAACAACCTTAAGTGATTGTTTGGGTTTAGTTATTTACTACTGAAGTAATATTTGTTGCCATATGCTGTTGGCACTTTAATGCTACTCCCTGGTTTAGTAAATTACTGTTCTTATTTCACACGGCATCCTAGTAATTTCCAAATACCTTTTCTTATTGTCAAAGCTCAATCTGCACATCATATCTTTTGTTATAATTTAGAAAGCCTCTGCAGAACCGTTTCTTTAATGTAGATACCTTATTTTCTATCTGCTGTATCTGTGTAGCATTTATGCAAGAAGAAGACCTTTGTCTCTTCTTTCTCTCTAATGACCTGTCAGGAGAATAATAGGAAGTACAAGTAGCAATGCAGTCTTAGCTAATAAGGGGTAGTTGTCTTGTAAGGGTACTACAGTATCTTACTACTTTTAAGAGGTGTAATGGTATATAGCCTCTATTTATACCCGAGTCCGGGTAATACAGTAAATAGCTATGGTTACTTTTAATTCTGCTGGGTTTGAACTTTTATCAGTAAATGGGAATATCTCCCCCCCCCCCCCCCCCCCTCCTTCTCTCTCTAGTTTTCTGCACTTTCTCCCTTTATAATTGATTTCTTATGCAAATTAGGTCTATTTCACTTTTAACCTATTTGAATTCTATGTGCTCGTGTTCTAAACTAGCTTTGTTGAAACTTGAAACTGTTTCACACTTTCACTCTTGTTTACTATAAATCTTAGCTAAAAACATAAAAACCAGAAAATACAAACCCTGGAGAATCCTCATTATATATCAAAAAAACCATGATGTGTTTTGTGCGCTAACCTCAATATGTTTTGTGCGTTCGTGGTAAACTCTGAATGGCACGTAGCGCTGGTGTTCAGCATGTAATACAACTTTGTCAGATTACAAATAAGAGATTAAAAAATGAGAAGTTTCTTGTTTAAAGGCAGATCACGTGTTATCAGCATGTAATGCAATTTTTTCTTGCAACAGGAAGAGAAAGAAATTAGAAGTTTCTAGTTTAAAGAAAGATTACTTTCATAACACTTATCAGAAGTGTATTTTTTTTTTTAATGTATTAATTGTTCTTCACCTTTGTAACACAGCATGGGTGAAGGAACCTCTGAAAATAAAGCAGGTGGCGAAAGAGAGAAAGACCGTCAAACATGAGCAGATCCAGAATGCTCATGGTAGCGGGAGTAAGGGACAAGGGTCTTTAGCAGGTAAAACTGACTTTGTCGCATGATCAATCTAGATGACTAAATTTCTAGTCCTACGTGAACTGAATAAAATCATTTACCAATTGCAGCTACAGATGAAATTACAAGGTTAAAAGCTGAGTTGGCAGAGAAGAATGCCCTTTTGATTACCATGGAGTCGTTATTGTCCGCATATGGTCACCGCTCAGTAAGCTAAATGGATGCTCATTTATGTTTGTGAAATGTGTAGAATAATTAGGTCTTTTTTGTGGGTTGTTTTTGAAATTGGACTGTAGATTTCGTTTATGCCGCAATCCTTCTCATTTTATCATTTTAATTGAGGAGCCCGGTCCCCAGCAATCGTTTGCTGGGGACGATTTTCGCAGCAATCGATTTCTACACCGTTGGATCGACCATCCAACGGTTGTGGTTTAAAAAAAAATTGAACCGTACCGCGAAAACTTTATGCGGTACGGGCTAATTACATTTTTGCCCCTCCACCCGTCACGGAAAGTTTCCGCGGTACGTCCAGAAAGGTAAGACAAGAATGACTATCACGAACCCACCTCATCTCCTTCTCATCTCTCTCCTCATCTCTCTCTTAATCTCTCTCCCACCCCCCACTCAGACCCACTCCCCGAACTCCAATCTCTCTGATCCACCTCCGACTTCTCCACAATCCACCTCTCCGACTCTCTCTTCTGCCGCATTCTCTCCCACCACCCTCGCTCCTCTCTCCTCATCTTCTTCGATGCTACTCAGCTCCACAACAAACCTGAACTCCAGCTCCAATCTCTCAAATCCTATGAAGCATGAGTGCGGGTGCGGGTGCGTGGGTGCGTAGTGCGGGGATACGGAAATTCGGCAAATATAAAAATATGGGGATTCGGGTGCGGGGGGATTCGGCAAATATTATTACATTAAAAATACGTTTTATGTATGTATTTCAAGAGTTTCATCTAAATTAAACTAAATAGTCAGCTAAATAAGTTTTCTAGTCTTAATAATACATATCATTATTACTTAATAACACAACTAATTCATTTTAACGTAGTTAACTGATTAAGTATTTAAGTATCTACATTAACTTCTCTTATTTGTGGGTAAGGGAAGAATCCCCAAGAATCCCCGCGCACCCAAGAATCCCCAAGAATCGAGTGCGCGGTGCGGCGGGTAAGTGAAGAATCCCTGCTTTCCAGCAAATCTGAGTTAAACTCTTATAAAAACATCAAGTATGAAATAGCTTTGGCTGGTTTTCCGAATATAGTATTCATATTGATATTCTTATTAGAGTTGCTTGTTGACAAAGAAGATGAGCTTTCTTCCATTTTTGCAATATTAAGAACATGTGGCACCATCTTATCACTTTTATGGGAGTTCTTGAATAAGTGTTGTATGTAAATACTGAATAGTGAGATCTACTCAGGAACAACTTACATGGTAAATAAATTGCATGTAGAAAAAAATAGGTGTAAATGGTAACAATCAGAATACAGAGGTAATATGTGTGTTATTCAGGTAGCAAGAAGTTGCTCACTTAAAAAAAATGTAATTAGCCCAGTTACATTTGACCAATCTGAATTGTTCATGCCGCGGAAACATCTGACCAATCTCTTACTTTTCTGGACGTACCGCGGAAACTTTCCGCGGTATGGGTGAAGGGGCAAAAATGTAATTAGCCCGTACCGCAGAAAGTTTCCGCGGTACGGTCCAATTTTTTTTTAAACCACAGCCGTTGGATAGTCGATCCAACGGCGTAGAAATCAATTGCTGCGAAAATCGTCCCCAGCAAACGATTGCTGGGGACCGGCTCCCTTTAATTGAATATGCTAAAGAGATAAACTTTTCTTATGGTTCTGTGACTACTGTCCTTTACATGTTATATTATCTTCGTTGACCACCCTTCAGTGTAGAAAGGTAGATATGAAACTGGAGTAACTGATCTTATTAAAAATAAGTGTTGCTTTGCTAGTATCTATGGATGTTTTTATTGACTTACAGTATTATTTTGTTTCAAACAAGTTTAACCAGAATTATTCTACAGATCCCGTTGGATTGCATTGGGGATGATGGAGCAGAAAAATTCCTGAAACAGGATTTTCAAACAAGATTACAGGATAATTCAAATTGCCAAGACACTCCTGGAGGAAACTAGAAAGGCTTTGGCCTTTGGATGTTCTAACTTCTCAAGTTGTGCTTCGCTATTAATTTTTAATATGTTAAGTTTGTACTAGTCAAATGACTCAAATGGTTTAACTTCATGTTTTCACTTTTCTGTTTTGTAATCTGAATTTGATTGTGGTTTGTGGTTGTGGATGTATTGAATTGCAGATTTGGACAATTAGCAAATTGGTTGATTTGTGAACGACTGAACATGTGAAAATGTGATTAAGAATTATATAATGCTAGTTATTGAACTGAACTTGGTCTTGACGAGTTGAGTCAAGCTTGAGTTGATTATTTCAAAACTTGACTAGGTTTGTTAAGACGTAAGACTAGCGGACATTAAAATTGTTTTAACTCGGGCAGGTAAGCGTATTGAACCTAACTTATCCAATTCGAAGTGTCAAACTCTTGTTCCCATATTGAACAACTTGCACTGACTGGATAGCTTGACATTATAGATGCACATACCAAGCAGATTAGTTTTCGAGTTTACATGTTGACATGGTAGTGTTAAAAAGAGATTGGTTTGCAGGACTGCTCGACATTTTTTGAAGCATTTATAGGTTTAGAATGTTTACTTTAATAAGTGTTCTGTTAACTATAAAACAGAAAATTATAGAAAACGGGTTAGAGCTCTTTACTAAATTTGGAAAACAAAAACAAGCAAAACATACATGAGGATTCTCAGATACTATTAGAAGATAAGTTCTAGAACTTGTTCATCGAAATGAGAGAGAAACAATTTTCAAAATTTGAATCCTGGCCAGAATAACGACTACCATCACTACTAGTAGCCAATTTCTGAAAAAATGATCACTCCAACCATCCATCAACATATGGTTGGCCATATTTGGCCAAGGCTTACAGATCTGTAGTGGCTTCCATGTCATCTCCGCCTGGTTTTTTTTCCTTCTTGGTTGCCGCTTCGATTTACAAACTCATCCCCCTTTTTAATTTGTTTTTGTGTGAAATTAGAAATTTAGGAGGCAACGCGAAAATCAGTTAGTGTTAGTATTAATATATTATATTTAGTAAATTTTCAATTTAATTTCTAAAAATATATAACCACAATTTAAGATCAACTAGCATTAATATTAATATATAAAAAATAATTTCTTTATTAAAAAAGTATTGTTTAAAATTATAAAATACTATTTTCTAAATATAGACAACAATTATAGTCAATCCCATTGGAGCACAACACATTACAGATTTGGCCAATTTTAGCTAACCATTAATTTATATTATTTTAGTCAACCATTTTAGCTAACCGCATTGGAGATGCTTTAACTGCAAAGAAGGTCGATGGTATATGATAGAATATATATTTTAGATGATGTTTATTCCCACATTAGTTATATTTTGTATTTAATTGGATCTTTATTAATTAGATTTTAATATTTTATTGTAGGAAGTAAAAAATTATAAATTGGAAAGGATTGGAGATAAATTAGAAAAAAAATTCGGATTATTTGGGCTGCACATGCAAGACTCATTATTTTGGACATGTCTTGAGTTCTAGATATCGGATTTCGACGATTTAACAGAACACACGAAGATAACGAGATTCTTTTTCATTCTAGTCTTTCATTCTAGAATGGTCCAGATATCAAATTCCAATTGCAGCAGTCCAGAAACAGAAGAGAAACGTCAACTACGAATTTTGACTTTAGAAACCTATTCAATTTGGGAAATATTTCTTGTATATTCCTAAAAACAATAAAAATACTTTTGTAATTAGGATATTATTATTAGATATCATATATATATATATATATATATATTATTAGGCATAGCACATACGTATAGCCATAGCCACCAAGAGAAGAAACCAAGAGGAGGTGAATGAGGACTTTATGTTTGGAGATTTCAACGTCAACAACATAGGGATAATTCTTTTACCTCTACACTTCGTATTGTATTATAATTTTCTCATGTATTTTATCACTTTCATCATGATTATGGTTGGCTAGATATTATTGTTGGACGGCTATTTTGAAACACTAAACTTTATGACAATTATGCGGTTTTGATATTCTGAGAGGTGTTCTTGATTGTGCTTATATATACGGCAATGCTTATGGAGATTCTTGAATTTTACACGAATAGCAAAACTTGTTTCTATGTGGTCCATGGCAAGTTCTTTATAAGTATCTTCCAGAGCATATTAATGAAATTCAGAATTGTGTCATGAGTTTAGGGTGGATCTAGATGCTTTCCAACGTGTTTCACTAATTGTTTACAGACAAACTTTTCCTTGTATACTTGTTATTTTAGTTATTAGATAAAATCACAAAACAAATCCCTCTCTTGATATTATTAGCAGGATAGAAGAAAAGTGAGCCCTTGATTCTAGGCGTTGAACGATACCTTACTTACTCTACATTATATTCGACACAAAAAGGTTTAAATTGAGTCACATCAATTTTTGGTCTCGCGTCGCCGGGGATTGAAATTTCCTTTTCTTTTGTTTTGTTTTTTTGTACATATATTTTTCTTTCTTTTCCAAATTTTCTTCGCCTATTGCTTGTTCTGTTTCAGGTGTAGGTGGAATTTTTGACTGATTGACATGGCTGCAAGTCCTACACTACGTGATGATATTGCGGTGTCAATTGCTGGTATTGGGCGTACTTGTATGGTTATCCTGAACCTGATTAAGGGAAGAGTAGTATTTTTTAGCTCAAATAAAATCTCCTAATGAGGCTACATGTCTTTCATGATCTTTCAACGGAGGAACCAAATCAACATCACTCTCGGTTTGTGACCATTGTTGAATGTATGGGACCTGAGAGGGCAAATCCTCAAATTTTGAAGATGAAAGCTTTCTCGTTTTCTCTTGATGGAGCAACTTTGGATTGGTTCGAAGATTTGCCCAAATGATTCATTACTTCTTGGTGAAACTCTAATAAGTTTTGATGATGTATTGTTAGCAAGCTGTTAACATCTTTATGATATAAAACAACAAGCTACTTCTATATGTTTCTAAAATTGTGTTGTAGGACATGTACTTTGAATAATATATTTTATTGTCAGCAAGCTAACAATGCAGAAACGGGGTTTGATACCAAGCTATCAGTCTTGGTACAGAGTATATCAACAAGCTATCAGTTTTGGTACAGAGTATATCAGCAAGCTTTCAGTACTCCGCCCAGAAGTTGTTCAAATCAAATGCAAGTCTGTTTTTCATGGAGATCTTATAACACTTGATTTGTAAGGATTCTAATATTTATATAAACGTTATATTTAATATTAGAGCTATGGTTTTTCAAATGACTTGTTCAAAATATTTTCCTATCTTTTAGGAGTTGAAGTTTTCAAAGTTCTATCTTTTTATCAACTCTCCTAAATTGATTTTTAATTATGTACTGAAGGGTTTTGTTTTTAAACATTTTATCCTCCTAAACTTCAGTATGATATTGTTAAGTAAACATTTGATTTTCAAATTGTTTAACAAACTTGAACGTGAGAATAGGAGATTCAAGACCGTTGCAAGTTGTGTGATAATTTGAATATTGATCGTTTATCTTATACATTTTTGGGAGTGTAGTATTAGTTTTTGATTCGCTACATTAGAACAAAACAGAAAACACTACAGGGACTCCAAGGAAACAACTCGGCGCATTCATTCAAAATCTTTCTTACTTGAGCTCTCGTATTCGTATTCTTATATTGAGTTCATAGTTTGAGTTGTATTGATTTATATCGATTGTATTGTTCATTGTGTTAGTGTTTGTTGCTGAGTAGTGAACTATGACACAGGGTTCAAGGAACTAGTTAGATATATAAGTTTGTACTTGGGAAGTATAGGACTTAGAGGTCTTTTGGTTCAGGGAACAGGGTTGTCAGCAAGCTGCTATCAGTGACAGGGAAGAAGGGAGATATATTGATTAATCTTGTAATTGGTTTATAAGTGATTAATAATATATTCTCTTCCCAGGTATGGTAGGGGACCAGGACGTAGACCATAGAGACTAGGGGTCGAACCTGGCTAAAATTCTCGGTGTTATTTACTTGTTGTTTATTTACTTTTGCACTGCATTCTGTATCTTAGCTAGCTGACAGACTAGATTATATTCGTAACAACAAGCTGACTAGTTTAGTATAAATATTTGGTAAAGTATTAAAATTGGATATAGTTAGCCTAACACACCTATTCACCCCCTCTAGGTGTAATTTCATTTGGTATCAGAGCTTTGGTATACTAATATTTTTGTAACAGGAAAAGTATCGATCTAATGGCTGACAATTATCCCGAAGGAAAGTCCAATTACCGAGCTCCTCTCCTCACTGGAATTGACAACTACAACTGGTGGAAAGGACGAATGGAAACTTATTTATCCAAAGATCCACTTGTTCTAAGGGTTGTAGATAAAGGCCCATATGTATTTCTTGATAAAGATGGCATAGATAAAGATGTAGATAATCTTACTCCGGACGACTTAATCAAATATGGCTACAATGGGAAGGCAAGAAATTCTCTCATGAATGGTCTAAATCAAGCCGAGCATGACAAGGTTTCTTCACTCCAATCATCAAAGGAGATGTGGGATGCATTGGAAATATATCATGAAGGATCCAAATCTCTAAAGAAGGTGAAACTTAGCAAGCTCATGAATGAGTTTGGCAATTTCAAGCTCAAGGAAGGCGAAACAATCAAAGAAAGTCAAGCTAGATGTCAAGTCAATATCAATGCACTAGAGAGACTTGGAAAGAAGATCCCTCATGATGAAATCAACATGAAAGTTCTAAGTGTTGTTCCATTCATCTATGAATCAAAAGTAACTGCCTTGGAATCTTCTTCAACTATTGATACTATATGGATCATTTGGTTGTCTTTGTTGAGCTAGAACAATTTGAATCAAAGATACATGAAAGCAAGATGTAATCCAGTAAATCTCCAATTGAAAAGATGAAAAATCTAGCCTTACACTCTTCTGGCAGCAAGCTATTATCCGATGATGAATCAGAATCAGATGAAGAATTGGCCCACATGTCCAGAAAAATCAAAAGAATGATAGAGAAGAAAAACAAATTAAAGACAGAGAAGGGCAAAGCTTTTGGTACAAGAAGAGAGTCAAAAGATTCAAAGGAAGCTACATGTTACGAGTGTGGCAAGAAAGGTCATTTCAAAAGGGACTGCTACAAGCTGAAGAGCAAGCTGAAGCAGCAAGCTGCTCCAAAGGAAAGAAGAAAATCAAAGGCATTTTTAACATAGAGTGATGATGAGGATTCAGCTTCTAATGATGAGTCTAGTGATGAGATTTTAAACCTGGCTCTTGTTGGTCTTGGTGATGAAGATGCTCATAATGAGAGTGATGCTTCAAAATCATATGACAATGTAAGTGAGGTAAATTCAAATAAGTATGATTCTAGTTCTAGTAATAAATCTTTAGATGAACTAACATTGCAGGGATATAGCAATATATCTATTGTTCAGTTCATGGAATTGAAAAATGAAAACAATGAGCTTGAGAAGATAAATGCTAATTTAAGAAAGATGATTGCTGACCTTATGGTCGAGAAGACTCCAACAAACAACCATAGTGAATTTATTGTTGATCTAAAGGCAAAATTGTTTCAATCTGAAGGAGTAAACAAAGCGTTACTAAGAAGGAATGATACATTGATGAAGGTACTCAGTGATCTTAGGACAAAAATTAAAGCAAAGGATGCATGCCTTGAGACATTCACAACCAAAGAATCTTCTTCATCAAAAGAGATATCATAGCAAGCTGATAAGATCAAACAGTTGGAAGCTGAGATAGAGAACCTTCATAAAGGAATGGGAAAGTTTGTTCAAGGAGAAGAAGTGTTAAAAACCATGATGAAACAAACAAAGGTTCCATTGGATAAGGAAGGACTTGGAATGGATTCAACATCAAAGGACAAGACTCTTCAATATGAAGGCAAACATGGTATTCCTTATGATTATGCTATGCCATGGAGAATCTGCTTCAAATGTGGTAAGAAGGGTCATTTGGCAAGGAATTGCAAAGTTCAAGATGGTGAACCAGCAAGCTGGAATAGACAGACAAGTCACATATAGCAAGCTGCTAGACAGACAAGTCACAGACAGCAAGCTGCTAGAACAGAAAGAACAAGGAATCAAGCTCCTAAAGTGGTCCAAATGTGGATCAAGAAATCTGATTTAAATGTTCTTTATGTATTATCAACTAACCATGCTGGACCCAAAAAAATATGGGTACCAAAACGTTGAGTTTTGTTTGTTTTGTATGTATGTCTTGTGGCCAAAATAAAAGCTAGACAATGGATTTTGGACAGTGGATGTACAAGACATAAGTGTTGTAATATCCCAAAATTTTGTAATATTTGAAACCCTAATGAATAGTAAATTTGCTAATGAAAAATATTTTCAGACCACACTATGTGGAAGACATGGAATGAATGTTTCGAAGTTATATTATTGATGTATAGGAAGAATAAGTGAATGCAAACGCAATCAGAATCAGGAGATTCCCATTCGAGTTTTAAATCACTATTCATCGGACAATCAAGGATGTATTGATTTGATCGTTTTGAGAAAGTATGTAACACCCCAGATCCGGGGTCAGGAATCTAGGTTGTCACGTCACCATCCAATCGTATATTACCTGTACCAACTCAATTGTTAGGAATATGTTGTTCTTGATGATAATTATGAAACACTTAGTAGATTTTGTATTAAGTCAATATTGTAACTGTCAACAGAATGGTATGCTTTGCAGCTTTCGTTGACAGATAGCTCATCAACGAAATGAGTGATGTAGCAATTGCACTGTACAATACTTCACTGTTTGATATTCATTTGTTTTAGGTATTAGATAGGTTTTCTAAGTCATGTTGACTAAGTACTAGATAGGCAAAATAGGTTGGTTAATTGTAAATATATTATGCCTTGTAATTTTGCCTAAGTGAAGACATGTCAACGGAATGAAGATTACTCTATCAACGGAATGAAGATTACTCATCAACGAAATGAAGAATATACCATCAATGAAATGAAGAATAAATCTATCAACGAAACACATCTTACTGCTATCAACGAATCATTATCACTTTTCTGAATAGTTGACAAAGTGATAGTGACAGTTTTCTGACAGATCAAAAGGTGATGTGGAAGTGTACTTTGCATTGGAAGCCATCAAAATGGACACTGGGAATGAGGAAACATTCCAATTTCGAATTAGGTTCTTGAGTGTGATCATAATAAGCATGAAGACAAAAGACAAGATCTCCAAGGACCATTGGACAAAAGGGATGAAAAGCAAGCTACTGGCGGTTACCTTTAGATTATTTTAGAGTAGCAAAAAATAGCATTGTAAACTTGGGTTATATAACCAAGTGTAGCAGTTCATTTAATGTGAGTGAGTGAGATAAAAATAGTTTGTATTAGCTTCTTTCAAGAGCACTCTCACTCCAAATCAAGAACTGAGCAGCTGTGATACTTTTGTAACACAGATTAATTCCACAATAAAATCATCTCAGTTGGATCCTCAAAACATCCAACTGAAATTTTATATTTGTTTGTGTTTTTATTTTCAGTATAGTTTTATTTTGAAAGTTGTTTTAAGTTTAGAAATATCTAGAATTGTATTCAACCCCCCCCCCCCCTTCTACAATTCTGTTAGGTCATTTGGGATTAACAATTGGTATCAAAGCAAGCTTCTAACATACAAGAAGTTTAAAGATCAAGGCCAAAACAGTAACCATGGTGAAGAAGGATGCAGGTGTAAAGATACCAGTTCTAGATAAGGACAATTACTTTCACTGGAAAGTAAAAATGCATCTACATCTCATGTCTATGGATGAGAGATATGTAGACTGCATTGAGAAAGGTCCACACGTTCCCATGAAGTTTGCATCTAGAGTTGGACTGCCAGATGATGCTGAAGATGTAAAAATTCCAAAACCTGTCTCAAAATGGACTGTTGAAGATGTTGCAGAAGTCCATAAAGATAAAAGAACCATGAACATTCTGTTTAATGGTTTGGAGCAAGAGATGTTTGACAATGTCATGAACTGTACAACTTCTAAAGAAGTATGGGACACTGTTAGAACACTCTGTGAAGGAACTGAGCAAGTTAGGGAGAACAAAATGCAACTCCTCATACAATAATATGAGCACTTTCATTTTAAAGCTGGTGAAACCCTAAATGACACGTTTAGTAGGTTTCAAAAGCTTTTGAATGGATTAAAGTTGTATGGGAGGGTCTATCAAACCAAGGATTCAAACCTCAAATTTCTTAGAGCTCTTCCAAAAGAGTGGAAGCCTATGACTGTTTCTCTGAGAAGCACTCAAGAGTACAAAGACTACACTCTTGAAAGGCTTTATGGAACCTTAAAGACATATGAGCTGGAAATGGAGCAAGATGAAGAAATTGAGAAGGTACAAAAGAAAGGTGGATCTATTGCATTGATTGCATCTGTGAACCAACTGGAAGATGACAATGAAGAAGCTGTAAAAGCCACAACTAGTCGAGCTAGTTGTAGGAGTGATGTTAGCAAGGGTAAAGGCAAGATGACAGAAGAAGAACAAGAACCAGCCAACTTGGATGACTTAGATGAGATTGATGAACACATTGCTTTTCTTTCAAGGAAATTCTCTAAGTTCAAATTCAAGAGAAACTCAGAAGCAAGGCCACCAAGGAGAGACTTTCAACCTAGCAAAAAATAATTGGATTGAAAAGTCTAAGTCTAAATGTTTCAACTGTGGAATGATTGGTCACTTTGCTGGAGATTGCAGAAAGCCCAAAGTTGAGAAGGGCAACAGGAAATTTGAGCCTGTTGATTATAAAAAGAAATACTTTGAACTTCTCAAGCAAAAAGAAAAGGCCTTCATGTCTCAGGAGTATGATTGGGCTGGTAATGGTGAATATTCAGATGATGATGTTGAGTATGTCAACTTGGCTCTAATGGCTAACAATCATGAGCAGGAAGCAAGTTCCTCTAGCAACCAGGTAACAATTACTAATCTTTCTGAGCTTTCTAAAGAGGAATGCGATAGTGCAGTTAATGAAATGTCTACTGTACTATATAATTTGCGTGTTACTCTTAAATCACTTACCAAAGAGAACTCAAGAATTAAAGAGACCAATTTGCTCTTAAGTGATAGAAATGCCATGTCAGAAGCACAGCTCATTGAGTTTGAGAAAATGAGGTGTGTTAGTAGGGATGCTAAGATGGAACTTGAGAGAGTGTTAAAAAAGGAAGAGATTCTTAAAACACAACTAGAAATAGAACAGAGTCTGATTGCAAAATGGAAAGATTCCAGGAATGTTGCTACCAACATCATTAATGTTCAAGGTATGGAATCTTTCTGTGAGCAATCATGGAAAAAGAACAAAGAGAAGCTAGGGTATGCTGTTGAAACCTTAGAATCAGAAACAGAGTCAACAAACAACAATGATCATTTTTTGAAGGTTGATACGTCAACGGAATGCAAGGTTTCGTTGACAGATGAACCATCAACCGATCAGGCTGTTTCGTTGATAGAGAAAAGAAAAAAAGAACTCACTAGACTTAATAACAAGTATGGTCCTGTCACCAAGAACTTTGTTCAAGGTGAGTCTAGTAAATCAAAGAAAGTTGAGAAGCCTGTTGAAAGAGCGAATGTAGGTCACTTGTCTAACAAGCAATTGAAAGACAAGTTAGAGAAAATTCAAGTTGAGGTTAAGGGCAATAAAAAGAATAACAGAAATGGCAAAGTAGGGATTAACAAACATAACAATTACACACCTGATAAATATGCTCCTAGAAAGACATGTGTTAATTGTGGTAGTGTTAGTCATTTATCTGCTAACTGCAAATCTATTAAGAAGTCTACTAATGTGAAAATGCATAAGCCTACAATGAATGCCTCTATGCCTGCAATGCCTGTTATGCCTAATGTGTTTGCTCCATATGCACAATTTCAGAATCCATATGCTAGCATGCCATTTGTGCCTAATCCATACATGAATATGTTTAATGTGCCACAAATGCCATGGAATGTGAATAACATGTTTGTTCCTCCAAATATGCATGCCATAAATGAAAATGTGAGCAACCCTCAGAAACCAACACCAAAGGTAAAGGTTGATTTAACTCAATCTGAGCCCAAGGTGAAAAATGATGTGAAGAGTAAATCAAAGGCTAACAAAACAGGACCCAAGGAAACTTGGGTACCAAAATCAACTTGATTTGGTTTTATTGTGTGCAGGGAGACAAAAGGAATCTTTGGTACTTGGATAGTGGTTGTTCAAGACACATGACTGGTGATTCTACCCTGCTCACAGAGCTTCAGGAAAGAGCTGGCCCTTGTATTGCTTTTGGAGATGACAACAAAGGCTACACTAAGGGATATGGCTTGATTTCAAAAGAGAATGTCATCATAGATGAGGTTGCATTGGTGGATGGTCTTAAGCACAATTTGCTTAGTATCAGCCAACTTTGTGACAAAGGATTTTTAGTTACTTTTTCAAAAGAAGCCTGTGTTGTTTCTAAAGTAGGAGACAACAATGTGGTAATGACTGGATTCAGAAGAGGGAATGTGTACATTGCTGACTTTAGTAGCACAAGTCCAGACACCATCACTTGTCTTTTCAGCAAGGCAAGCAAGGATGAAAGTTGGCTATGGCACAAGACATTGTCTCATTTGAATTTTAAGGTTATGAATGATTTGGTGAGGAAAGATCTTGCTAGAGGAATTCCACAGGTGGAATTCTCCAAGGATGGTTTGTGTGATGCCTGTCAGAAAGGGAAACAAAAGAAGGCATCATTCAAAAGCAAGACAGAGTCATCAATTGTCCAACAGCTTGAGTTGCTTCATATGGATCTATTTGGCCCTGTAAATGTCATGTCCATTTCAAAGAAGAAATACTGTCTTGTGATTGTTGATGATTTTTCTAGATTCACATGGACTTTCTTTTTGCTCTCTAAAGATGAGGCAAGTGAAATCATTATCAATCACATCAAGATGGTAAACAATCATCCTGATTTCAAAGTAAGAAGGATTAGGAGTGACAATGGGACAAAGTTGAAGTGAGAGGAATAGCAGCTTCTCATAAACTACCAGAGAGATTGGTGTTTGTCTATAAGGGTGGGAGAGAACAGATTTGGCCTCTACACAGAATTCTGGGAGAAGACTATCAGACACTGCTATCTGTGTTCAAATGTCTGAAGAAAGATTTTGGTTTTACCAAAACAGCCAAGTCTGAGGTTGTCTCCAAAATTTGCCAAATCAAAGCTAGCCGGAACAAGCCTGGTGCACTTCCCAGAGTATTGAAGGTCCCTCAAACAGGAAAGAAAATTCATCTCCAACCTTTTTGGATGATGGAATTCAGAGACAAGGACAACTGTGGAATATTCTTCAGAATAGAAGACCAACTGGAAAAAGCATCCAATGAAACTATAAGATTAATGCAATCCAAGTTGGGGAATCACGATGAAAAAGAGAAGATTTTCTACAGAAGACTTCAAGCTCAGATTGAGGAGAACAATGCAAGAAAAGGGAAGAAAACAAGGCCACAGAGGCAAAGATGAAATATCTGCTCAGACTAGAGGAGCAACTCTGTGCACTTGTTTTGTAAGACTTTCTACTTTGTATTTCAATAAAATGCAAAAATATAATGAAGCTCAATGCAATTTCTGCTTTTATCATTTGTAATATGTCTGAGTGTTTTTGTTATCATCAAGGCTCTTGATTTATGGCTGTTATTCTATCAGTCATAAATTGGGGGAGATTGTTAGGAATATGTTGTTCTTGATGATAATTATAAAACACTTAGTAGATTTTGTATTAAGTCAATATTGTAACTGTCAACGGAATGGTATGCTTTGCAGCTTTCGTTGACAGGTAGCTCATCAACGAAATGAGTGATGTAGCAATTGCACTGTACAATACTTCACTGTTTGATATTCATTTGTTGTAGGTATTAGATAGGTTTTCTAAGTCATGTTGACTAAGTACTAGATAGGCAAAATAGGTTGGTTAATTGTAAATATATTATGCCTTGTAATTTTGCCTAAGTGAAGACATGTCAACGGAATGAAGATTACTCTATCAACGGAATGAAGATTACTCATCAACGAAATGAAGAATATACCATCAATGAAATGAAGAATAAAGCTATCAACGAAACACATCTTACTACTATCAACGAATCATTATCACTTTTCTGAATAGTTGACAAAGTGATAGTGACAGTTTTCTGACAGATCAAAAGGTGATGTGGAAGTGTACTTTGCATTAGAAGCCATCAAAATGGACACTGGGAATGAGGAAACATTCCAATTTCCAATTAGGTTCTTGAGTGTGATCATAATAAGCATGAAGACAAAAGACAAGATCTCCAAGGACCATTGGACAAAAGGGATGAAAAGCAAGCTACTGGCGGTTACCTTTATATTATTTTAGAGTAGCCAAAAATATCATTGTAAACTTGGGTTATATAACCAAGTGTAGCAGTTCATTTAATGTGAGTGAGTGAGATAAAAATAGTTTGTATTAGCTTCTTTCAAGAGCACTCTCACTCCAAATCAAGAACTAAGCAGCTGTGATACTTTTGTAACACAGATTAATTCTGCAATAAAATCATCTCAGTTGGATCCTCAAATCATCCAACTGAAATTTTATATTTGTTTGTGTTTTTATTTTCAGTATAGTTTTATTTTGAAAGTTGTTTTAAGTTTAGAAATATCTAGAATTGTATTCAACCCCCCCTTCTACAATTCTGTTAGGTCATTTGGGATTAACATCAATGATCCAATCAAAACACATCATAGACCCAAATCTCTTACTCACACAAGTTATAGCCTTAGAAACGTTACATAGTAACATTAGTTATTACAAACCAAATGTACTAACCAGGATCTCACACTATTAATTACAACCTCTACATGAAGTCGCATTAATAGCTAATATAGTTGAAGCCTATCCAGCTTACTTCTGTGGTATCCATCCTGAGCTGAACTATCTCAAGGGTGAATCTGCAATTTCCTTTCTCTCATGATATGGAGCCAACTGACTATGTTCTCCTTGTACTGAAATATAATTTTTAAAAGCAAGAATGGGCGAAAAAATGCTCAGCAAGTTACGTAGTTACTAATATAAAGTTTGTCCAACAATATAATAGTAGTACAAAGATCTTTCCAGTATAGAGTATTCATACTTAATATGAAGTTTAAAATACCACCATATGAATGACTTTAGTTCATAGTTTTGAAAGACACTATCCGTGGCTTAGCACGGTCTTTAGAAATCACAAGTACGCAGTTCTAGATATTGCAAGATGAACAACACTAGTTCACAAGTTTTAAAAATATTGTTTGTCTTTTGTCAACACATTTAATTCAGTTCAAGATACTGTACCAGAGAATATACTTTTCAACCACTATCAACATTATCGGTAACTCAGCACCTAGGCTTTCGTTACAATGTTACAGTACAATTCTAATTGGAGGATGGGACTACTTCCGGAGCCTTTTATAACACCCTACCGTACACGATGATCAGTTGCTTCAGTACGGTAGTACGATCAGTAACCTTTTCTACATGTAGATGGATGAACACTCTTAATTGGTTATCACCCTAGCCGCATATGGGCTATTACCAACTGGACTGCCACCACAACCTCTTACACGGTATAAATTGCTGGACTGCCACTACAGCCTCTTACGCGATATCTCCTAGTCCCGGATGAACAATCAAAGAAAACTGGAACCGAAAATTAATCCTGGTATCCCAAGTAAATGACACTTGTCAACGATGTTCAATGTTTTAGTTTACCTTACTTCCAGAATGTTTGGGGAAGTAAGTCACAATGTGATTTGACTTGAGTCAACGGATTTGTTTGTCAAGAAGAGTTTACTTTAAAAAATCACGACCTGGGAGTTAATCGGAATTTTCTGAAATTAGCGAGTTTGAAATTCTTAAATTTGGGCAGGGTAGAAATCCCAAGACATGAGTATTTTCGAGGAATAGAGAGATTAAAACCATTTGCTCGACTCCTCGAACTGGATTCCCAATTTTTGATGAGTTAGAAAATATTTATTCGTATTTAAATAATTTAATAAACTCGGAAATAATATTTGGGAACCCCTACTATTTTTAAATAATTTTCTGAAGGTTAGAAAATATTTAAATAATTAATCAAGGCCTCAAATAATTTTTAAATCATTTTAAAATATTTAATAAGTATTTAAATAATATTTATTAAATAAATAAACAATTTGAAATATTTAATAAATATTTACATAATATTTATTAAATAGTAAACAATTAAATAAATCCTTTTTAAATGAATATTCAAAATAATATTCATTTAAATAAATAAATATCCCATAATATTTAAAATATCCAAATTATATTTTTTTTTTGGAATATTTTAAATCAGTATTTGAAAATAATCTGTCCCCGGCAATCTCCGAGTTTTTAGGACAGCGTTTATGAAATTATTTCCGACTCCCGACCTAAGTTGAATATAGAAAGTACGCTCTACACCTAGAGCCTTATATACATCGACTTATATCTATATCGATATATAGCATATAAAACGAACAATTACCATTGAAATCTGATACGATACTTAAAACAATTCATGCATTTATAGCAGTTATAACACAACAACAATTTAAAATCATATCCGAATACTTAAGTTTCGGGTTTTGAAAACTTGCACGATACTCGGGGCAAAAGAGTGGATAATTATTTTTGAATACACAAGTATAAAACATTTGAAAATATACCTACTCTGAACAATAGAGTAATGGTTAGTAAACTTGCCTGATGTCCAAGCTCTGATGTCCAAGCTCTAACTGGGTGTGGGTGTTTCTCTTCTAGTCCTGGAACCTTTACCAAGACAATACATAATCTTAATTAGTCACTTGATTTACAGTTCACTTATTCTAAGTAAACTTTACTTTACCCGACTTTCACTCTCTCGGGTCCACTTCACTTACGATCCTTTTTATCGTTTCATAATCGTTTAATAACAGGTACTAAGTAAGCAGTGGACTCCTTGAAGAAGGAAGCAATGGAGGAACTATTCGACTTGAGGACAGATGTCAAAGAGCTTAAAGATGGATTCATGAATGAGGTGAATGCTCTGCAACAAGGACAAGAAGCTTTGAGAGAAGACGTTCTGGTTATCTGGGATGGTCAAGCTAGGGTAAAAGATGCAATGAACACCCTCTCTAGAGTGGAGTCTAAGCTGAACCAGAGATTGGACAGAATTGAAAAGACTACCAAGTTGAGATTGGATGACATTGACCTGAAGCTAGCTTCTGTGCAAGAAATGAATAAAGACATTGCTGAGTTCATGGAGAACCAAAGTGACGGAGTACAGTCAATTTGGAATATGTTGAGGAACCAACAACCCGGACCTTCAAATCAACAACCTGATCCTTCTACTACCTTTTACAATGAGGATAACTTCATCGAGGATTCCTCAACTAAGGGGGAGAAAGTTGGAGGATGGGGGCAAATGGATGGGATTTATGGGAAACCAATGAAACTATTCCGGTTAGACAGTACTGGATTGAGAACATGGTGCAAGAAGATGAGAGTGAGGAGGAATTTGAAATCATGCATGAGCAACCACTACAAGAGGAGCATGAGCCATATTATCCAGAGCCAATAGAACATCCTATCTTGGATGATGATATGGAAGAAGAAGCAAATTCTCTGTCACTGGAAGAAGAAGCTGCCTTGGAGATATTAAAAGCTGAAAGAGCTGAAAGAGATGCCAGGCAAGCTGAGACGGAAAGAATTCAAGCAGTTCTAAGGAGTGAGAAGCTAAAAAGATTCAAGGTGTATGCTGAAGTGAGGAAGAAGAAGATGATGGATTTGGAAAAGAAGCAAGGTATTGACTGGGAGATGGCTTATAAAACCTTCTGTGGAGTTGAAGACGGATTAGAAGTCAACGACAATGCAGATGTGGAAGTTATCATTCAAGACATCCAAAGTGCAAATCTTGAAAATCAGACTTACTTCACTGCACTGAGAAATACTGTGATCTTTCTGAAAGCTGGGGTTAAAGCAAACGGTGCCTGGAACATAGTGATCAACTTTCTTGAGAAAGGTACCTTTGTGATTTCCACTAAGTTTTTTGAACAGAGAACATACACAGAACTGCAGGTGATTCTTATCAAGATTCAAAGGACTACAAGGCTAAATGAACTGCTCCGTGAGCATGTTAAAGAAATCTTGATGAAAGTCAGTCCAGAGATTACTGAAGATCCTCCAATGGTTAGATTCATGACGAATGACTTGTTCAGAATCTGCTATTTGACTGAGGACAAGCTGAAAGATTATCCAAATAACTATCTCATATCAGTGGAGAAGTATCTCAGATCCACTGGATTTACTTCAACGGAGAAGGACAAAGCAGCAGACACTCTGAGAAGATATCTAATGGAGAATGTTCCTTACTATAGGAAGAGAGTGGAAAGAGGATTGGAAGTGCGTACCAGACTGCCAAACATGCCAAAGCTAAACAAGAAAGATGTTAACATTGCATGGTTGTGGGCTGGAGTGGGTCAAGAGGTTGAATACATTGGAAGACACATCCAAGGAGCAATCCTTAAACCTGGAGATTCATTGCACTATCCATCTGTGATTGATTATCAAGCTGCTAACTCCGATCCAATGATTGAAGAAGGTGAGATCGAAATGGACTGAAGAAAAGAAGCAAAGAACAAAAGAACTATCAGCTCAGTCTAGAGGAGCAACTTCTATGTGTAAAGTTTTATTGTTTTTTGAATTATGAAATCTGGAAATGTATATATATCTGATCCAGAATGCAATTAATATTATTCAGTTGTCTTACTTTAATTAGTTTCATGTTTCCTTAGTTAGTTGAGTTATCCTCGAAGTATTTGCTTGTCGAACTCTATACAATCAAATAGGGGGAGATTGTAAAGCATAATATAACATAAGATTTAAAAGAGATAACTGCAACTCAACAAAGGACAAGACAGACAATAATATTAACAGAAGCACAGGAATCCAAATCAGAGAAGAAAAGGTAAACTCAAAAAATTAAAATATGGTATGTATTCTTGAAGTCCGTAAACAGGTCACGGAAAGAAGTTCATGAAAATGTTCAAGCCTCAGTGACAATAAAAGAAACAAGACTTTCAAGACTACAGAAGTATGTGAATGATTTAGGGTTAGTACCACAGGATTCCAGTGATTTAATTGAAGCAACCAGATCGACAAAGGACTTATCAGCAGCATTGCATTGAAGACATAGAAGAATTGATCAAGTGCTATTCATCTGTGAACCAGACCAATTGCACCAGTTGACGACACTTAAAAAGATCAGGTTGTTTTATCGTCTCAGAAGAAATTGATTTAGTCTAAATCTAAACACCCTGAAACTCAAAAGGTTTTTTAAAAGATCAAGAACAAAAGGAAATGGTTCGATGGTTTTTCATTTATGAAAACCATCGAATGTGATTAAGGAAAACAATCAGAAAACCAATATTAATTAATTTGTCATTCGATAGTTTTATTTAAAAAACTATCGAATGGAAAATTACTTTAATTCATTCGATGGTTTTTCAAATTGAGGAGCAGGTGAAAAGATGGCTTGTTTGTCAGGTTGATGAAGAATGAACGGCCAAGATGAATTGTTTATTTTGGTTCGATATTTTTTCTACACAAGTCTACAATTAATAGAGATATAAAGAAGTGTCTTCTTCAGTTAAGGCAGAACACAGAGACATTACTAAGAGAGAAGCTTGAGCCGGAGAGAATTGACAGAGAAATTAATATTGCTCAGAATTCTATCATTGTAGTGAATTTGTGTAACCTTGAACTCATTGAAGCTAATCTACGGATTAGAAATTGTAGCACCCCTCGCGGTTTATATTTATAAAACGATATATTCCCCGACTCGTTATAGAACTGAATGATTAATCCGCGAACGAAATTAAATAATTTGTGTGTATCGTATTCAACCCCCCCTCCCTTCTACGATACTTTGGACCTAACACTTCTTAAGAAGATCTTTGATGTACTTGGACTGACAAATGAATATACCATCTTGCCTTTGATACACTTGCAGTCCAAGAAAGAATGACAATTCACCCATCATGCTCATTTCATATCGACTCTGCATTAACTTAGCAAATCTCTTGCATAGATCATCATTAGTAGAACCAAATATTATGTCATCAACATATACATGCACCAATATCAAATCATTTTTGTGTTGTTTGTAAAAGAGAGCTTTGTCTACGACACCTCTTGTAAAGTCATTTTCAAGTAAAAATTCAGAGAGAGTGTCATACCATGTCCTTGGAGCTTGTTTGAGTCCATAGAGAGCTTTGAATAGAAAGTACACAAAGTCTGCCAGTTTTGAATCCTCAAACCCTGGAGGTTGTTCCACATACACTTCTTCTTCTAACTCCCCGTTCAGAAAAGCACTCTTCACATCCATTTGATATACCTTGTAATTGGAATGTGCTGCGAATGCCAGAAACATTCTGATGGCCTCAAGTCTTGCTACTGGTGCATAGGTTTCATCATAATCTATACCCTCTTCTTGAGAGTAACCTTTAGCAACCAGTCTGGCTTTGTTTCTCGTTACAATACCATCTTCGTCCAACTTATTTTTGAATACCCATCTTGTTCCAACAACAGATTTCCTTTTAGGCCTGGGTACCAGCTTCCAAACTTTCTGCCTTTCAAACTGATTGAGTTAATCTTGCATTGCAATCACCCAATCTGGATCATCTAGGGCATCTTCAACTTTCTTAGGTTCTGTTTCTGAAAGAAACCCAGAATAGTGACATTCATTTTGTGATGTCCTCCTAGTTCTCACTCTTGTGTCCGGATCACCAATGATCAAGTGAAAGGGATTATCTCTATTCCATACCCTTTGCCTTGGCAGATGCGATCTTGACGATTCTCCTTGTTCTAGATGTTGTGGAGTGTGACTAGTTGATCCTTCTCCTGCTCCCCCTGAGTTGTTGACGGTATGATCTGTTGACCCTGTTGATTGACTAGTGGATCCAGTAGTAGTTTGAGTATTTCCACCACTATCACCACATGGTCCAGAATCATTATCATTATCATTATTATTAATAACTGTAACAACTTCAGGTTTTTCTTCAATGTCAGAGAGATCTCCTGATAGATTTTCAAATACCAAGGATTCAGAGTTCTCTCTAGTTTGCAGGTCTGGTCTTTTGATGTCGTCAAATGTTACATTAAAGTTTTCCAACACCTTCTTATCTTCAATCGCATATACCCTGTAAGCCTTAGATTTCAGAGAATAGCCCAAAAAAATGCCTTCATCTACTTTGGCATCAAACTTGCCTAGATGTTCTCCATCTTTAAGTACAAAGCACTTTGCACCAAACACATGAAAGTACTTCAGTGTTGGTTTCTTGTTGGCCATTAACTCATACGGACTCTTTTCATGATCTTTGTTGATCAGGGTTCGATTCTAAGTGTAGCAAGCTGTATTCACTGCTTCAGCCCAAAAGTAAGTAGGAAGTTTTGATTCATTCAACATGGTCCTTGCGGCTTCAACCAAGGTCCTGTTCTTCCTTTCCACTACTCCATTCTGTTGAGGAGTTCTTGGTGCTGAATACTATCTTGATATTCCTTTCTCTGAGCAGAAATCATTAAGAACTGCATTCTTGAATTCAGTTCCATTGTTTGATCTGATTGTCCGCACAGGTAGCTTAGCTTCCACTTCTATCTTCTTGATGTGATCAATGCTTAGTCTTGTTGCTTCATCCTTTGATTGTAAGAACAACACCCACGTGTACTTGGAGTAGTCATCCACCATCACCAATGCATATCTTTTTCTTGAAAGTGACATAACATTGACTGGACCAAATAAATCCATATGAATCAGCTGAAGAGGTTCAGCAATGCTTGTCATTTCTTTGCTTATATGTGATGCTTTCTTCGACTTCCATTTTTCACATGCTTCACATAGTCCCTCCTGATTGAATTCCATCAGGGGCAACCCTCTCACCAACTCTCTCTTTACCAAAGAGTTCATAGTTTTGAAGTTCAAGTGTGAGAGCTTCTTGTGCCATAGCCAACTTTGTTCTGAAGATGCCTTACTGTAGAAACATGTAACTTCTCCTTCACTGGTAGAACTTAAGTCAACTATAAACAAATTTCCTTTTCTTACTCCCAGTAGAGCAAGGTTCTCATCCTTCCTATTTGTGATCAAGCACTTGTCCTTTCTGAAATCTACATTGTAGCCTTTATCACAGAACTGACTGATACTTAGAAGATTGTGCTTCAATCCTTCAACAAAAGAGATGTTTTCAATGATGACATTCCCAATTTTCAATTTACCATATCCCGTAGTGAATCCTTTGTTGTCATCTCCAAAGGTTACAATCGGGGCGGTCTTCTTAACCACCTCTGTAAGCAGGGACTCTTCACCAGTCATGTGTCTAGAACAGCCACTATCCAGAATCCACACAACCTTTGAGCTTTTAACCTTATCCTGCAATCACAGATCGATTAAGCAGACTTTGGCCCCCAAGTCACCTAATTCTACTCTAAATGCAGGGCTCCTAACGCCTATATAAAGGACCTGATCCTTCAATCAGAACTACGTTTTTTGGCTTGATTCTCAATTACATTAATTGAGATACGTAGGCATCTTGTGAGGACCTGTGTAGTCACGAAACACGAGAGCAGCCATTAAGACACGACTGTCCACTACCTTACATTAAAAACCCGCCGTCAATATCTAAACCTACTTTTTGTTCCACAACATTTGGCGCCGTCTGTGGGAACCTTACAACAACCATGGCTATAACACGAAGAACAGCAACCGCTATTGGATCAACTGTCACCACCACTGTTCCGATCACCACAGAACCAGGGTCGTTACCCCTCACCACAGAGATGGTGTCTCAACCACTAGGGTCGTTACCCCTCACCACAGAGATGGTTTCTCAACCACTAGGGACGTTGCCCATCACCACGGAGGTAGTTTCTCAACCACAAGGGACGAATCCCCAAGCTTCCATACCTCAGAACGAGACTAACCCTCTTCAGATGGTTGTCTCGCCACTAGATCGCAACCTTCCCCGAGGAGCACTGATCTCCACAACCGTGCTTCCTATAAGCACCAATCCAGCATACGGACTGCCCAACTATCCCCCTGAAGCCGGAGGGACTGGCCATGCCCCAATAATTCATGAACCATACGAACCACCCTACATTCGAGGATTGGGACCTGTCCCTGAAGGAAGATACTTGGATTATTCTGGGCCCTACTCTGATGACTACTCGTCTGATGAAGGACGAGATCGAGCACCCAGAAGAAGAAGAGCCAGCAAAGAGCCCCTTGGAAGAAGGAATCGGGGGGCAACTACAAGGGCACCTATGACTGCCATGGAAAGGATAAGGGCTCATGAGGCTGAGATCCAGAAACTAAAGAAAAACATAGAGATAGAGCAACAAAGGAGGCAGACTCAGCCTTCGAACCAAGGGGCAGGAGATGTCCCCATAATTGATTTAGGAACACCTTCAAGGAGGCAAGAAGGAGCTAGGGCTCCAAGGACGGAGATTCCCAAGTCAGATCCCCGTGTTTTAACACAACTGGGTGACCCAAACGATCCTATTCCACCCTTCACTGAGGAAGTAATGGACGCTCACGTATCAAGGAAATTCAAGATGCCTACTATCAAGGCATATGACGGAACGGGTGATCCCGCAACCCACGTGAGGACTTTTTCGAATGCACTGTTGCTGCAACCAGTTACCGATGCCCTTAAATGTAGGGCATTTCCTCAAACCCTGGCTGGCATGGCCCAAAGATGGTATAGTCGTTTGCCGCCCAACTCTATCAGTTGTTTTAGAGATCTGAGCACGGCTTTCATCAATCAGTTCATCAGTGGACGGGTACATGAAAAAAGCTCTGCTTCACTCATGAATCTGATCCAAGGAAAGAATGAGACGTTGAGAGATTATCTCAAGCGTTTCACCAAGGAGACGTTGAATATACCTGATCTAGACAATAAGGTAGCTATGATAGCCCTTCAACAAGGAACCACAGATGTCTTTTTCAAGATGTCGTTGGCTAAACACCCTCCTGAGAACATGGTTGAGCTCCAACAGAGGGCTGGTAAGTACATCAAAGCTGAGGAAAGCATGAAGAAAACTGACACCCCCACCCTTGGCGGTGGCAACAATGGTGGCTCAAAGAAGCGAAAGACGGAGCAAGAGTATGATGTCGAGGACAAATATCCTCGTACGACTAGAGACTCTGATTCAGCTCCAAGGAAAAACAATCCAGGCACGAAATTTACTGAATATGCAAGGTTGAATGCTCCAAGGAGTCAAATCCTTTATGACATTGAAAAAGATAGAGACTTCCGATGGCCGAAGGCACTAAGGGGAGATCCTGAAAAGAGAGACAAGAACAAGTATTGTAGGTACCATAAAGACTCGGGCCATGATACTGATGATTGTAGGCAACTCAAGGACGAAATTGAGTTTCTGATCCGGAAAGGGAAATTGAACAAATTCACCAAGGATGGGGACAGGAACCCCCCTATGAGAGACTATGATAGAAGGGATGGGGACCGAGATCAAGGTCGTAACCCACAACCCCGAGGGCCAGTAATCAACATGATTTCAGGAGGACCAACCGCGGCAGGAACCACTAGGAACTCTCGGAAGGCTTATGCCCGAGAAGTAATGCATATTGTTGGAGAAGCACCCAAGCGTGCAAAAACTGAGATGTCGATTGGATTCGATGACTCGGACCTTGAAGGGGTGAAGTTCCCCCATGACGACCCTTTAGTGATAGCCCCCGTGATTGGAAACAATGAGGTAAAACGAGTCCTGGTGGACAATGGAGCCTCTGTTGATGTCCTTTTCCATGACACGTTCTTGAAGATGGGGTATAATGATTCCCAACTGACCCCCTCGAACATGCCCATATACGGGTTTAACGGGGTGGAATCTAAAGTTGAAGGCACAATTCAGTTGCCTATGACTATTGGTAAGGAACCAAAAGAAGTAACTCAAATGTTGAATTTCGTGGTAATCAAAGCATCCTCGACCTACAACGCCATCCTTGGAAGAACTGGACTTCATGCTTTTAAGGCTGTGGCCTCAACCTACCATCTAAAAGTCAAGTTCCCAACCAGGAGTGGTGTTGGAGAAGAAAGGGGCGATCAAAAGACGGCTAGAAGCTGTTATGTAGCCGCGTTAAGACCAGACGGAGTCGGGGGGCAGGTTCTCCCTATCGAAGACATGGATGTTAGAGAAGATGAGGACCATAGAGGGAAGCCAGCTGAGGATTTGGTTCCTGTTCCATTGGATCCCCTCGAACCTGAAAAGGTGACTTACATTGGAGCACTACTAAAAGAACCTTTGAAGGGCGAGTTGATCACGTTCCTACAAGAGAACAGTGATGTATTTGCGTGGACGGCTGCCGACATGCCAGGGATTGATCCCCAACTGATAACTCACAAGCTCAATGTCGATCCAAAAAGAAGGGCGATACAGCAGAAGAAGAGGAACTTTGCACCAGAGAGGCAAGAGGCCATAAAACAAGAAGTTGAAAAGCTCCTAGAAGCTGGATTCATTGAAGAAATCCAATTTCTAGAATGGTTGGCAAACCCGGTTATGGTTAAGAAAGCCAATGGGAAGTGGAGGATGTGCATAGACTTCACTGATTTGAATGATGCTTGTCCCAAGGATTGCTTCCCACTACCAAGGATTGACACTTTGATAGATGCTACTGCAGGGCATGAGATGCTGAGCTTCATGGACGGTTTCAGTGGTTACAACCAAATCAAGATGCACAAGGATGACACAGCCAAGGTATCATTCATTACTGATTTTGGGGTCTTTTGCTACCTTGTCATGGCTTTTGGACTAAAGAATGCAGGGGCGACTTATCAACGCCTAGTTAACAAGATCTTTGCCCACTTGATTGGGAAAACCATGGAGGTCTACGTTGATGACATGCTCGTTAAGAGTTTGTTTAAAGACGACCACATCCAGCATCTGAAGGAAGCATTTGAAGTGCTGAGGCACCATAAGATGATGCTAAATCCTGCCAAGTGTGCTTTTGGAGTAGGATCAGGAAAGTTCTTGGGTCTCATGGTCTCTAAGAGGGGCATTGAAGCTAACCCTGACATGATCAAAGCTATCCTCGACATGGAGCCTCCTCGTTCCGTTAAGGACGTTCAGAGGTTGACTGGAAGAGTTGCAGCCTTAGGGAGATTTATATCAAAGTCTGGGGACAAATGCTTATCATTTTTCAAAGCCCTGAAGAAGGTCAAGGATTTTGAGTGGACAACTGAGAGTCAAGAGGCTTTTGAAAAGCTCAAGAAGTACATGGCTGAGGCCCCGTTGCTGGCCAAACCAAGCCCGGAAGATACTCTTTATCTCTACTTGGCAGCCTCCGATCAAGCTCTCGGTGCTGTCCTTGTAAAGGAGGAACGAAAGGTTCAAAAACCAGTCTACTATGTAAGCAAAATTTTGCATGGGGCAGAATTGAACTATTCTGTTATTGAGAAGTTTGCTTTGGCACTAATCACGGCCTCAAGGAAGCTACGCCCTTACTTTCAGGCGCACAAAATTGAAGTCCTGACAGACCAACCTTTGAGAAGCATTCTACATAGTCCAAAGGCCAGTGGAAGGCTAATTAAATGGGCAGTTGAGCTAGGAGAGTTCGACATCAAATATAAGCCTCGAACAGCCATTAAGGCTCAGTCATTGGCTGACTTCGTGGTTGAATGTACTATTGTCAACCAAGAAGTCGGGGGGCAAGAGTTAGTACCCCATGAGGCACTTGAAGTTGAAAATAAGGATGAAGAGCTTGATTTGAAAGAACGTTGGATACTCTATTTTGATGGAGCATCAAAAACAAAGTCAAGTGGTGCAGGCTTAGTTTTGCAAAGCCCCGATGGGTTTACAATTGAGTACGCTTTGAAGTTGGACTTCCCTACGACCAACAATGAAGCTGAGTATGAGGCCTTGATAGCTGGTTTAGGCTTGGCTAGAATTCTGAGGGTCAAGAACCTAAAGGTATGTGGAGATTCAAGGTTGGTTGTCTCGCAAGTTAATGGTGAGTTTGAAACCAGGGATGAAACTATGGCTAAGTATCGGAGAGTTGTGAAAGCTGTTATGACTCAGTTTGATGAGTGCTATGTGGAACACATCCCCAGAGAGGAGAATATGAAGGCTGATGCCTTGTCTAAATTTGCTTCTTCTGAGATTGAGAATTACTCGGGAAGTGTTTACTTTCAGGTCTTGAAGGCCCCTACTATTGATTCAAAACTTGTGGCTCCCATTGATATAGGAGGCTGTTGGATGGATCCAATCAAGGCTCATCTTGAGACTGGATGGCTCCCTGATAACGCCAAAGAGGCACGCAAGTTGTCTGTGAGAGCATTGAGGTACACTTTGATTGAAGGGATACTTTATAAGAGGTCTTTTGTGATCCCCTACCTAAAATTGTTAAGGCCCCAAGAGGCACGAGAAGCACTTGAAGAAGTCCATGGAGGAATTTGTGGACAACACTTGGGGGGCAGAGCCCTTGCTCATAAGATAACCAGACTAGGCTTTTATTGGCCCGAAATGCTGAACGATGCCAAGGATTTTGTTAAGAAGTGTGATCGTTGTCAGAAACATGCACCAGTGGTTAGGCAACCACCTGAGATGCTGACTTCAATCAATTCTCCAATTCCGTTTGCTATGTGGGGAATGGACATACTTGGTCCCTTTCCAATGGCTACGGCACAAAGGAAGTTTCTAATAGTGGCAATTGATTACTTCACCAAGTGGATTGAGGCCAAACCCTTGGCCAAGATAACCACTAAGCAAGTTGCTCAGTTCCTGTGGGAAAGTATCATGTGTAGGTACGGGATACCTCGTATCCTTGTTACGGATAACGGAACACAGTTCAACAATGAAGAATTCAAGAAATATTGCGAAGAAAATGCAATTGAGCTCAGGTTCACCTCGGTTGCCCACCCTCAAGCAAATGGGCAAGCAGAGGTCGCAAATCGAATCATACTCGATGGATTGAAGAAAAGGGTCGAACGTTCCAGGAACACTTGGGTGGACGAGATACTGCCTATACTTTGGGCTTATCGTACCACTTGCAAAGTCACCACTAGAACAACCCCGTTCATGCTTGCATATGGAGCAGAAGCTGTAGTACCTTTAGAAATCTCACATGTATCCCCAAGGATAGAAGCCTTTGAGCAAGAGGCTAATGAGGAAGGAATGAGATTGGAACTCGACTTAATTGATGAAGTCAGGGATGAAGCACACGCTCGAAACGTGGAATATCAGAAAAGAACCTCCTTCCATTACAACCAAAGGGTTAAGGAAAGGTTCTTTCGACATGGAGACTTGGTTCTCCGGAAGATTGAGGCATCCGGAGTTGGACAGAAAGGGAAGTTAGCCCCGAATTGGGAAGGACCATATCGGGTCAAGAATGTGTTTGGACGAGGCTCATACAAGTGTTAGTGTAGGTGCCCTAGAGGCAATACATTGTCTCTTTTGATAAACCTGTATGTCATTTGATTATTCAATAAACGTATTTATTATGACTTTAATTACTGCGATATATTTGTTAGCATAATAAATGTCCTTAGAATCATGATACACATTATATAGTTTAAGTATATGACTTGAACTTGAGATTATATAATATATCATATTCTTAAAAAGGTCCCTAGTCGAGTATTATTAAATATAGGACAATAATAATACATAAATAGACTAATATGTTGATTGACAGATAACCACATCTCATTGGTTATAAGTATGGAGATACTAAAGTCAATGCATAGGTACATGTAGGAGTACATGGTACTGGACAGACCCACAGTGAGATTCTTCATGTTTAATAAAGTCATAAGAAAGACTCACAGTGATAATGGTGTAATGATCCTTAGACTTGAGATCATTATATTTCTATACGAGGATTAATATACTTTGACAACATTAAAAGTTACCTTTGACCGGGTGATGATAAAAGTGGACATCGGGTATATCATGAGTCATATGAGAAATATGAATGATAGATAAAGGATTTAACCCTCCTATTATTAGGGGAGATATTATTGGCCTCTTGATTGAGTGAGACTATGAAAAATGCATGGCCATGCTCAAATATTGATTTGTTTTAATAGTTTACTCATTGATCAAGGAAACCCGGATTAAGCATTGAAGAGGATGACTAAATACATGCCTCGAGTTTAATCTATAATATTTGGTTAAAGGGATTATATTACACGGAAACATTAATCACGAAAGGTTTAATTGGATCACCAATTATTATTATTACTTGGGTAGCAATGATGTATTACTAGATGCCGCTCATTGTTTATATTTTGTTATTGGATATTGAAATTATTGCCAACGTAATAATAACCTAAAGGGTTACACAATAAGAACGTTTTAAAAGGAGTTTTAATTTAAATATCAGATTTAAATTAAATAATTATAAATTCGAAATTGGTTAATTAATTAATTAAGTTGGACTTAGTTAATTAAATGATATTTCGAATTTAATTCATTAACAACCCAAATCAGTTTGGTTTAGTTGAAGCCCAAGCTGATTAGGGTTAGGCCCAATCTCTCTTATCCTATATATACATAATGATGTATAGTTTTAGGGTTAGTTCAGAAAATTCGTTTTCAAGAGAGGCTAGAGAGAGAGAGAAGGCAGTTTTATTTGGCTAGTACCTGCTCCTTGGATCGTTGGACGATCGGACGTTCTTGTGGACGATTTAGAGACACAGATCTTGACGCAAGGTTTGTGTGGTGATTGCAATCCAGGACCTCCATCTTACAGAATTCGTAAAGCTCTTAACTGGTATGATTTCGTTTCTCCATAATCAGTCACAACTTATACATGGATTCTGCGTTAGGGTTTCGTAAATTTTATTATTTTACGACTGTTTTTCGCTGCGTTTTTACAATGAAACCCAACAACAAGTTGGAAACCCTTGAAGGGACCGAAGTGCCAAGAACTTGGCACGCTGCAAACTTAAAAGTTTACTATGTTTAGTGTTTCCTAATCGCGGGTTAGGGCTTTGTTTTAATTTGTGCTTGTGACATATGCTTTGTTTATTTATTATTCATGATTGGATCATGAAAAAGTAATAAACAGTATGTCATCCTTATATGATATGTCATGTCACTAATTGTTTATATGAGCATTGTGGATGGTTATGGCTTATTGACCTATAGGTTAGAGGTTTTTGTTTTAATGTTGGTTTGGTTTCTAAATACGACTTGCATGTCGTCTTCATTCCTTGTAATGTTTTATCTCGAATGTAACTCGAGTTCCTTTGTAAGTCCCTTAGTATAGTTTTCATTGTAATCATCCATGGAGGATTTGGAAGCATTGAAGACTAAGGATTCAATGGAAGCAATGGAGAAGATTTTGTAATAGTTAGATATAACCACCATAGATTGACCTTGATCTTTTCATTAGCTTGAAAAAGGATCACATAGGATTGAGCCATAACCATTACACATTTACTTTACGCACTTTACATATGATGTATGGAATGTATGTATAGAGTAGAAGATGCATGCTTTAGTTAGATTAATGATGTATGCATGTATTAGATACATCACCCATGCCATGCTTGCCATGTTTAAACAAGATAAAATCTGTAACGATTCAAGATTTTAAAATTGAACAAAACGAACATGAGATTCCTGTGTTTATGAAACACGGAAATAAGTATGAATTTCCAATTTTTTGATATGGGGCGATTTTGACAAAAATACAAGCAGTGCTTGTAAGAAAGGTGGATTTTAAGTGAGACCACTGTGACTCCTCCGCTGGACTGGAAATCAAACCATTGATAAATTTTGAATTGAAGTACTTAGTTCAAGGAAAAATTGGGAATCTCTTGATGATGGGATCATGGTCGTTTTAATAATAAAATCCCTTAACAAAATATTAAGTTTTAATCGGATGCTTTCCAATGAATGAACACTCATCGAATCCTAGATCGATTAGGGGAAGGGCTGTCAGTGGCAGGGGACTCCTATCTATCGTGGTGAGATGCGACGAATATAAACGGTTATATTCGGCCGTTGTATCATTGGGTCAAACTTAACTGAGTCGTCATAATAAGGTGAAAATAAACGGTTATATTCAACTATTATGAACTTAGAAGCATAGAGTTTGGTTAAAAATCTATTAGATAGATAAGATCAATCGTTGTTCGCCAAACTATCCAAGAATTATATGTGATATAATTGACAACTGTTGTCTACCTAAATAATCATTTTTAAGGACTTCCAGTGGTTGACTTAGAACATGACGAAATATGGATCTTGGCTCACTAGAAAGAATTATGCGATATACTTTCTGAATTAATAGTAAGGGCTATTAATTTGATAAAAAAAAATAGTGGGAGATATATTATGAATATATCATAATCATTTGAACATAATAATTGATAACTCAGACTATCTAATGTTTATTTTGTGCTTTTATCTTTGTAGAAATGGCAAATAACACAAACACACTATCCGTACGATCAATCCTTGAGAAGGATAAACTGACAGGAGGAAACAACTTCCTAGACTGGCAGAGGAATTTGAGGATTGTCCTCAGGCAGGAGCGCAAGCTTCATGTCATTGACATCCCTCCGCCAGGTCCCCTTCCTGAGGGCGCTACTGTTGAGGAACAAGCGGCCCACACAAAGGATGAGAATGATGCAAATGATGTTGCATGTCTTATGTTGGCAACTATGAGTGCTGAGCTTCAAAGACAGCATGTGCATATGGATGCATATACTATCTATGAACACTTGCAAAGCATGTTTGCAAGCCAAACTCGTCAAGAAAGGATCAACACGAGTAAGTCACTTTTTAATTGCAAACAAGGGGCAAGTGAACCAGTTGGACCACATGTTCTGAAGATGATTGGTTACATTGAGTACCTTGAAACTTTGGGTTTCCCGGTTGGACCGGAAACTGGTATTGACCTTATCATGAATTCTTTGAACAACAAATTCACTCAGTTTGTTGTGAACTACAATATGAATGAATTTGACAAAACACCTACTGAATTGTTGTCTATGTTGAGAACATATGAGACCAACATGAAGGCAGCTGAACCTGCTCCCATACTGATGGTGGGCAATAAAGGTAAGGCGAAAGGGAAAGGCAAGTGGAAGGGTAAGAAGAAGACTGGATCTGATTCTGCACCCAAGCCAAAGTCAGGTCCCAAACAGGCTTTCAAGCCTAAAGGTGGTGTTGCTAAGGGTGAATGTCACTACTGTAAGAAAACTGGTCACTGGAAGAGAAACTGTTCAGTTTACTTGGAGGATCTAAAGAAGAAGAAGGTTGATCAAGCTTCTACTTCAGGTATATATGTTATAGAAGTCAATCTGTCTATTTCTACATCTTGGGTATTGGATACTGGATGTGCTTCTCACATTTGTTTAAATGTGCAGGAAATGCAGAGAAGTAGGACATTGGCTAAAGGAGAAGTGGACCTACGAGTTGGCAATGGAGCAAGAGTTGCTGCTTTAGCTGTAGGAACTTATTATTTATCTTTGCCCTCTGGGCTTGTTTTAGAACTAGAAAACTGTTTTTACGTGCCTGCGATTTGCAGAAACATTATTTCTGTTTCTTGTTTGGACAAGAAAGGTTTTTCGTTTACAATAAAGAACAACAGTTGCTCTTTTGCTTTGAATGATTTAACCTATGGTGTTGCACGTTTGTTTAATGGTTTATATGTTCTTGACTTAGATAATCCTGTCTATAATATAGAAAACAAACGACTTAAAGTTAATGACTCAAATCAAACATACCTCTGGCATTGTCGTCTAGGCCATATAAATGAGAAACGCATATCCAAATTACATAAGGATGGATACTTGGATAAGTTTGATTTTGAATCATACCTAGAATGCGAGTCTTGTTTGCTTGGTAAGATGACTAAAGCCCCTTTCACTGGTAAGGGTAAAAGGGCCATTGAACGTCTGGAGCTAATACATAGTGATGTATGTGGCCCAATGCGTGTGATGGCTAGAGGAGGCTACTACTACTTCATAACATTTACTGATGATTTCAGTAGATATGGATATGTATATCTTATGAAGAATAAATCCGATTCTTTTGAAAAGTTCAAAGAATACAAGGCTGAAGTAGAGAAGCAAATTGGCGGAGGTGCAAGTATTAAGATCTTACGATCTGATCGTGGGGGTGAATACTTAAGCACTGAATTTAAAGAGTATTTAAAGGAGTATGGTATTGTATCACAACTCACTCCGCCAGGTACACCTCAATGGAATGGAGTTTCAGAGAGGAGAAATCGCACCTTGTTGGACATGGTGCGATCGATGATGAGTCATGCAGATCTTCCAATTAGTTTCAGGGGTTATGCTCTAGAAACAGCGGCTTTCACACTTAACCGTGTTCCTACTAAGAAGGTTCAAAAGACTCCATATGAGATATGGATGGAGAAACGTTCAGGCATGAGCTTTATGAAAGTTTGGGGATGCAAGGCGTTTGTGAAACGTCAAGTATCTGACAAGCTTGGACCTAAATCCGAAGAATGCAATTTTGTGGGATACCCTATTGAAACAAAGGCGTATTATTTTTATAGTCCTTCTGAGCAGAAAGTGTTCATTGCTCGAGATGCTGTCTTCATGGAAAGAGATTTTGTTTCCAAAAGAAACAGTGGGAGAACTATAGATCTCGATGAAGATCGAGAACCAGAAAATAACATTGAACCTGAGGTGGAACAAGAGCAGGATAATAATAATGCTCAACAAACACAGGTTGTTCGTAGATCTGGTAGAATTCGCCATGAGCCAGAGAGATATGGATTTCTCTTAACTCAATGTGGTGAATTGATGCTCATAGATGAAGATGAGCCTCTCACATACCAAGATGCTATGAACAGTCCAGACTCTAAGAGATGGCTAGAAGCCATGAAATCCGAGATGGATTCCATGTACGAAAACCAAGTATGGACTTTGGTTGATCCACCTGAAGGGGTAAAACCCATAGGGTGCAAATGGGTTTTCAAGAAGAAAACTGACATGGATGGAAATGTTCAGACCTATAAAGCAAGGCTGGTTGCAAAAGGTTTCAAACAAATTCATGGTATTGACTATGATGAGACATTCTCACCAGTGGCTATGGTCAAGTCCATAAGGATTTTGCTTGCCATTGCAGCATTCCATGATTATGAAATCTGGCAAATGGATGTCAAAACGGCCTTCCTTAATGGAAGCCTTGAAGAGGATGTGTACATGACACAGCCTGAAGGTTTTGTCGATCCAAGGAATGTTGGCAAGGTATGTAAATTACGTCGATCCATTTATGGATTGAAGCAAGCCTCTAGGAGATGGAATATCCGTTTTGATGAAACAGTCAAGGAGTATGGTTTTGTTCAAAACGAAGATGAACCTTGTGTTTACAAGAAGGTTAGTGGGAGCCATGTGGCATTCATAGTATTATATGTTGATGATATACTACTAATGGGGAATGACATACCTACTCTAAAGGCTGTTAAGACATGGTTAGGGAGCAACTTCTCTATGAAAGACTTAGGAGATGCATCCTACATTCTAGGAATGAGGATCTATAGGGATAGATCTAGAAGGATGATCGGTCTAAGTCAGAGTACATACATTGATAAGGTTTTGCATCGTTTTGGTATGCAAAATGCAAAAAGGGGATAGGTCCCCGTGTCTCAAGGGATAACGATCTCTAAAGATCAGTGTCCGAAATCATTGGATGAGAAGGACCGCATGAGTAAAGTTCCATATGTCTCAGCAATTGGATCTATCATGTATGCAATGGTGTGTACTCGCCCCGATGTTTCGTATGCTTTGAGCATGACGAGCAGATACCAGTCTGATCCAGGTGAAGGTCATTGGACGGCAGTCAAGAATATTCTAAAGTACCTGAAAAGGACTAAAGATTCATTCTTAGTGTATGGAGGAGAGGAGAAACTGGTTGTAAAAGGTTACACCGATGCAAGTTTCCAAACAGATAAGGATGATACTGTATCACAGTCTGGTTTTGTGTTTTGTCTAAACGGAGGTGCTGTAAGCTGGAAGAGTTCAAAGCAAGAGACAGTAGCTGATTCTACAATGGAGGCTGAGTACATTGCAGCTTGTGAAGCAGCTAAAGAAGCAGTTTGGATTCGAAAATTCATTACTGAATTGGGAGTGGTTCCATCGATTGCAGATCCAATAGACTTGTACTGCGATAATAATGGAGCCATTGCACAGGCTAAAGAACCTAGATCTCACTCCCGAGCCAAGCATATACTCAGAAGGTATCACCTTATTCGAGAGATCAATGAAAGGGGTGACATACACATATGTAAAGTGCACACAAATGATAACATTGCAGACCCACTGACCAAAGGCTTGTCGCAGCAGAAGCACGACGGTCATACTAGTTCCATGGGTATTAGATACATGGGTGATTGGCTCTAGTGCAAGTGGGAGATTGTTAGTGTAGGTGCCCTAGAGGCAATACATTGTCTCTTTTGATAAACCTTTATGTCATTTGATTATTCAATAAACGTATTTATTATGACTTTAATTACTGCGATATATTTGTTAGCATAATAAATGTCCTTAGAATCATGATACACATTTTATAGTTTAAGTATATGACTTGAACTTGAGATTATATAATATATCATATTCTTAAAAAGGTCCCTAGTCGAGTATTATTAAATATAGGACAATAATAATACATAAATAGACTAATATGTTGATTGACAGATAACCACATCTCATTGGTTATAAGTATGGAGATACTAAAGTCAATGCATAGGTACATGTAGGAGTACATGGTACTGGACAGACCCACAGTGAGATTCTTCATGTTTAATAAAGTCATAAGAAAGACTCACAGTGATAATGGTGTAATGATCCTTAGACTTGAGATCATTATATTTCTATACGAGGATTAATATACTTTGACAACATTAAAAGTTACCTTTGACCGGGTGATGATAAAAGTGGACATCGGGTATATCATGAGTCATATGAGAAATATGAATGATAGATAAAGGATTTAACCCTCCTATTATTAGGGGAGATATTATTGGCCTCTTGATTGAGTGAGACTATGAAAAAATGCATGGCCATGCTCAAATATTGATTTGTTTTAATAGTTTACTCATTGATCAAGGAAACCCGGATTAAGCATTGAAGAGGATGACTAAATACATGCCTCGAGTTTAATCTATAATATTTGGTTAAAGGGATTATATTACACGGAAACATTAATCACGAAAGGTTTAATTGGATCACCAATTATTATTATTACTTGGGTAGCAATGATGTATTACTAGATGCCGCTCATTGTTTATATTTTGTTATTGGATATTGAAATTATTGCCAACGTAATAATAACCTAAAGGGTTACACAATAAGAACGTTTTAAAAGGAGTTTTAATTTAAATATCAGATTTAAATTAAATAATTATAAATTCGAAATTGGTTAATTAATTAATTAAGTTGGACTTAGTTAATTAAATGATATTTCGAATTTAATTCATTAACAACCCAAATCAGTTTGGTTTAGTTGAAGCCCAAGCTGATTAGGGTTAGGCCCAATCTCTCTTATCCTATATATACATAATGATGTATAGTTTTAGGGTTAGTTCAGAAAATTCGTTTTCAAGAGAGGCTAGAGAGAGAGAGAAGGCAGTTTTATTTGGCTAGTACCTGCTCCTTGGATCGTTGGACGATCGGACGTTCTTGTGGACGATTTAGAGACACAGATCTTGACGCAAGGTTTGTGTGGTGATTGCAATCCAGGACCTCCATCTTACAGAATTCGTAAAGCTCTTAACTGGTATGATTTCGTTTCTCCATAATCAGTCACAACTTATACATGGATTCTGCGTTAGGGTTTCGTAAATTTTATTATTTTACGACTGTTTTTCGCTGCGTTTTTACAATGAAACCCAACAACAAGTTGGAAACCCTTGAAGGGACCGAAGTGCCAAGAACTTGGCACGCTGCAAACTTAAAAGTTTACTATGTTTAGTGTTTCCTAACCGGACTCACTATTAGGACAAGTAGAAATAAGGTCGATGAAACCAGTCCGAGTTTTTAACTCGAGGTAGAAAGTAGAGTATTATGTAAGGGTTAAACTCACCTCCAGGTTGATTCATTTATGCAAAGGATGTTTTCATTCCATACTTTTTTGTCTTGAAAAAATTAATACATTACCAAGCATTGATAAAGTGCAACCTAAGAAAAGGCCAAGTACATGCTAAAATTGATCAAGATTTGGTTGAACGAAAATCCCGAAAAAGCAAAAATCTTCGTCGGACAAAAATCCTGGTCCAAAAACAGCAATTCTGGTTAAAAAATGACATTCCCGAAGCGAAAATTGAGATTGAAAAACAAATTTTGGTCGACAAAATGCTTATAACTCGAAGCAGTGTCCGATCAGAATTTATTTGGCGAAAAGTTTGACTAAAGCCTGATTAGAACAAAAAACAACTCCTGGTCGAAAAAACCTTCGATCAGAGGAAAATTTGAAGCAAAAATCGATCAGGTCTGGTCTAAAAGAAGGAAATTTTTAGGCTCGAAGTTTCTGCTCGGAAAATTAATTTTCGTCCGAAAAAATAATTTCTGCTCGAAAAATTAATTTCTGCTCGAAAATTAATTTATGCTGGAAAAATTAATTTCTGCTGAAAAATTAATTTATGCTCGAAAAATTAATTTCTGCTGAAAAATTAATTTTTGCTTGAAAAATTAATTTATGCACGAAAATTAATTTCTGCTCGAAAAATTAATTTCTGCTGGAAAAATTAATTTCTGCTGAAAAATTAATTTCTGCTCGAAAAATTAATTTCTGCTCGAAAAATTAATTTCTGCTCGAAAATTAATTTCTGCTCGAAAATTAATTTATGTCCGAAAATAATTTATGTCCGAAAATAAGTTGTGACCGAAGAAAATATTCTGCTCGAAATTAAAAAAAGAAAAAAAAAATAGTCGATCAAAATTCGCCATTTTTGGCCAGCCGCACATCCTGGCCGCAGACATGTGCGAGGAGGAGGAATTTAGAAGGAAAAATCGATCAGGGCCTGACCAAAACACAACCACCAACTTCTGTCCCCTCACGGGGAACCAGTCAAGGCAGCCAAATTTTCTGTCCCCTGGAGGGGAACACAGCCATGTGCAGAGTAGACCAACAATTCCTGACCGAAATTTTGTGCGAGCAGAGCAAAAATGAAGAGGCAAAAATCGATCAGGGCTGGTCTAGAGCTTATGAAAACGAACCCGCATTTTACAAATATTTACAAAATTAATTTTTGTAATTTGCGAAAATTATTTTCAAAAATATTTTTAATATTTTTGGAAATAGAGAAAAATACCTGTGGGTACATAAAAATTCCTAAAAATATTAGGAATAATTATTAAAAATACCTGTGGGTACATGAAAATTCCTAAAATATTAGGAACAATTATTAAAATACCTGTGGGTACAGGAAAATTCCTAAAATATTAGGAATAATTATTAAAAATACCTGTGGGTACAGGAAAATTCCTAAAATATTAGGAATAATTATTAAAAATACATGTGGGTACAGGAAAATTCCTAAAAATATTAGGAATAATTATTAAAAATACCTGTGGGTACATGAAAATTCCTAAAATATTAGGGATATTTCATATTAGCCTCGAATAAGGCAACAATCGTCGTAAATGTGTAGGTCGCTCCACACTTTGCAATAAGGCGATACTTGTGAAACACTAGTGTAAATAAAGTCCTAGGTAAGGGATAAAAAAGACCCGGAATCTCGAAAAAGATCAATATAATTTCTATGAAAGCTTGAAAAGTTTTCCTAGAAATTGGGGGGCAAATGATATGGGCTAAAAATAACCCTAGAAATATAATTAATGATGTATTAATTAGACCTAGATTGGTCCAAGAATTAGGCCCAATAAATGAGGCCCGAAACCCTAATTATTTATTAATTTCGTAATTAATAAAAGGGGAAAATGTGCAGCTCATAAAAAGAGTCCAAATTGTGTCAACTTCATCAAAGAGTAGCCTCCAAGGCATACAAACCTAATAGGAGTCAGCCTCCTACAAAATAGGATTCACAATCCTGATCTAAGAATGCGACTTGGCCCCCAAGTCACCTAATTCTACTCTAAATGCAGGGCTCCTGACGCCTATATAAAGGACCTGATCCTTCAATCAGAACTACGTTTTTTGGCTTGATTCTCAATTACATTAATTGAGATACATAGGCATCTTGTGAGGACCTGTGTAGTCACGAAACACGAGAGCAGCCATTAAGACACGACTGTCCACTACCTTACATTAAAAACCCGCCGTCAATATCTAAACCTACTTTTTGTTCCACAACAACTTGCTTGACGAGGCTTCCGGCATTCAGTGGCGAAATGCCCTAACTCATTGCAGTTGTAGCATCTTGATTTGCTTCTATCAATCAAGCTAGTCTTGTAGCCTCCCTTAAAGCCTGTACCAGGTGAATACTTGCTCTTCTGGAATCTGTTGGTTGAGCCCTTGAACTTGTACTTATGGTTTCTCTTGAAATGAATGTGGCTAAACTTTGCAGCTAAGTACGCCATGGTTTTGTCTTCCATTTGATCAAGCTCTTCTAGGGTGTAGTAATCACTTTCATCAACACCCAGATTAACAGAATCCATCTCAGCTTCTATGATCACCTCCTTTCTAGCTCTAGGGGTTTGAACCTGAATATCAGAAGTTGTTGGTTCATCCACTACAAGTGCTGCTGATCTCACAAGTGCATTGTGCTTGTTATCCACTGTCCCTGGTCCGTAGATTATCACTCGTTGTTCTTGCTCCATCTCATAAGTTTTTAGCTTGCCATAGATCATCTCTAATGACATCTTTCTATTCTTTCCCTTATGGATGAGGACTTGTGTTCTACATGATAGGGCAGTGTCATCATGAACTTCCTGTTTGTTTCTCTCAGTGGATAGGTCTTCCCTTTCATTGTCAATTCATTAAGAAGCTTAGTATATTTCTCAAAGACCTGAGTTATACTTTCTCCTGGAAGAGACCTAAACGATTCATACTGAGAAGTCAGGATGTCTAATCTGTTTTCCTAAACGTCTTCAGTTCCTTCCATTATTAAGTTTATGGTATCCCACATATGTTTCCCGCTTGTACAGTTCATCAACTGATAGCTCAATTCCTTGTCTGCGGAGTCTGCCAATATCGACATCAAACCTGTATCCAATCGAATCAGTTCTTTGTCAGAATCTGTGTACTCAGTGATATCCTTATGTTGGGTGCCTTGAGGAATTCTGGTACCATAAGGAGCTGTAGATTCACTAACTGGTTTCATTGGTACAAACGGTCCGTTCTCTAATATGCCAATATACAACGGATTAGATGCCTTTAAATAACAACATCTTCATCTTCCACAAACCGAAATCATCTCTTGTAAACGGGGGAACTTTAATACCAGCAGTTGTCTTTAGAGCACTCATGGTTTCTGAAAATTTCAAATTGTTTAAAATTCAAGAAATTCCAATAAAATGAAAAATATTGAAAGTTAAAAAATTTGCTTCGAATTTTCAAGCTACGTTTGATTTTGGTCTCATTCACCAGATCTGATTTGTACGTCAATCAAATAGCTCTGATACCAATTGTTAGGTCTAAAGTATCGTAGAAGGGGGGGTTGAATACGATACTCACAAATTATTTAATTTCGTTCACGGATTAATCATTCAGTTCTTTAACGAAATCAAATGCACCAAATCAAAACACGAGTCGGGGAATATATCATTTTATAAATATAAACCTCGAGGGGTGCTACAATTTCTAATCCGTAGATTAGCTTCAATGAGTTCAAGGTTACACAAATTAAATACAATGATAGAATTTTGAGCAATATAAATTTCTCTGTTAATTCTCTCCTGCTCAAACTTCTCTCTTAGTAATGTCTCTGTGTTCTGCCTTAACTGAAGAAGACACTTCTTTATATCTCTATTAATTGTAGACTTGTGTAGAAAAACTATCGAACCAAAATAAACAATTCATCTTGGCCGTTCATTCTTCATCAACCTGACAAACAAACCATCTTTTCACCTGCTCCTCAATTTGAAAAACCATCGAATGTATTAAAGTAATTTTCCATTCGATAGTTTTTAAATAAAACTATCGAATGACAAATTAATTAATATTGGTTTTCTGATTGATTTCCATAATCACATTCGATGGTTTTCATAAATGAAAAACCATCGAACCATTTCCTTTTGTTCTTGATCTTTTAAAAAAACCTTTGAGTTTCAGGGTGTTTAGATTTAGACTAAATCAATTTCTTCTGAGACGATAAAACAACCTGATCTTTTTAAGTGCCGTCAACTGGTGCAACTGGTCTGGTTCACAGATGAATAACACTTGATCAATTCTTCTATGTTTTCAATTCAATGTTGCTGATTAGTCCTTTGTCATTCTGGTTGCTTCAAATAAATCACTGGAATCCCGTGGTACTAACCTTAAATCATTCACATACTTCTGTAGTCTTGAAAATCTTGTTTCTTTGATTGTCACTGAGGCTTGAATATTTTCATGAACTTCATTCCGTGACCTGTTTACGGACTTCAAGAATACATACCATATTTTGATTTTTTGAGTTTACCTTTTCTTCTTTGATTCTGGATTCCTGTGCTTCTGTTAATATTATTGCCTGTCTTGTCCTTTGTTGAGTTGTAGTTATCTCTGTTGTCAGAGCTTTGGATTCTCATGAGCAGAGTGAAAGGAGATTCTTATTTGAATGTACTGCTGCATGAGCAACTCAAAGAATTTGCTATAAAGGTCAGTCCTCAGGTTGTTAGTGTTCCATTTGAAGTCAAGTTTCACAAAGGAAGAGCACTACAAACCTGTGGAGTGGATCCTGTTTCTTTAAAGGTCTTTCCTGCAATGCATCTGATCAAGCTGGAAAATATGCTAAGGACTACTGGATTTGCTTCAGAAGAAAAGACCGAAGTTGCTGACATCATTCAAGACTATTTTATAGCCAACATTAAAAGGTATCATCGGTTGAAGAATAGATTGAAGAAAGTCAGAACTTTACCAGTCAGACCAACAAATCTCACAACTGAAAGTGATCGTGTCCTAGCCAATGACTTGCTAGATGCTATGGAGGAAGGTGAAATGAGGGATCAAGAATTGTGATCATTAGCTCTGTTTTGTAAATGTTAAATGTTTAGAGCTTAGGTAAATCAAGATAGGATCAATGTGTACACATGTTCAGTCTAGAGGAACATCTATCTTGTATTTATCCTTAATGTTTGAATCTGGAAAATGTTTAATGAAATCCAGAACTTTGTTTTCTTATTTACTTAGTTCTTAAAGTCTTATTTTTACTTGTTTATTTAGTTGAGTTATCCTCTAGGTATTTGCTTGTTATTCTCTAACAAACAAATAAGGGGAGATTGAAAGGCATATGTATAGGCCTATTTGTTAACATCGAGGATACAACTCAACTTAAATAAGTTTGTAATAAGTAAGTAATAATTCAATTGTCACAGCCTCACAGGAATCTCAGAAGATCATATCAGTCAAAAGAATTAAGATTAAATGTAACAGCCCCAAATCCGGGGTCCGGGATTTAGGGTTGTCACAATCCATGTACTCCTTGCCTTACCTGTATTACTCACACTATTCATAATTCACCTGCTCATGACCCCACAATATAAGTCTCACACACACACACACAGGTTAGAGTCTCAGAAACGACACACTACAACAACTGCGGAATAAATAATTTTTATTACAATACCCAAACGTCTTTTGAATCTGTTACTGATACAATTTCTAAGCATTGTTACATTACCAACTTAGCCTTCTGATGCTCACAATCCTCTTATACTATTCATGTCTATACATAAGTTGAATACCAAAAGCCATAGCCTGATTCGATTGGTTCATACTACTCTCGGGATCACTGCTAGAAACTGTTTATGGAAACGCCTTGCGAGGTATGTGCCGTCCCATTGGCATCCTGCTTCGCTGCTATATAATATATATAAAATAATAGCAAGAGTGAGCGATAGCTCAGCAAGGTAATGAAAGTATGGCATAATTCTGCCTTTTATTCAACCCAGAAATAAAGCGGGTATACGACAATAACTTGTCAAAATATCTCGATACTGAAATCATTTCCTTATCGGAATGTATTCCAAAAATAGTACCATTACTGTACTTCAAATATCATTTCAGAATACTCTGCAACTTTCGATATTCATACTATGAACAAAGTTCTAGTATAGTATAAAAGCTGAAATAATAAGATAACTCAGTATATCCTTTCCGTAAAATATCTGCTATATAAAATATAAGCAGACTATCAACATATACTTGAAAGATGAAGTTATAAGGAAAATTCAATATCATCTTTCATATCAAACATTTAACTCATATCATAATTTGGAAATAAATACAATGTAAAATATTTCCAATCCATTTCTAAGCTCATCTGGTTCCATATATCTTTTTCGAAACAATCATATACCTTTCTCAAAACAATCATATACCTTTCGTAATTTCATATGCTTTCTCATAACTCATATACTGGAATAAACTTGAATACTCTTGAGTAAACTTTCTTTTTCTGAAAACTTGCATAAAACTGAATAACTTGAGTAAACTTTCTTTTTCTAAAAACTTGCATAAAACTTTCATTCTCCGATAATTTGCATAAAACATGTTCTTTCATGGATGATGAACAATAGATGGAGATTCTGGGCGTCGAGGATACCCCTACGATGATCAGTCGTAAGGCGAATCCCCCTGCTGTTTTTCTACGTAGAAGGGAAGATAATCAGTCTCACACCAACTTACCTCCCCGCCAATCGGTTGTAGGTAGGAAGAACAGACCCATTCATAGTCCGTTGGCCTGTTACTCTCCTCTTATCCTACGGTCGGGCACTTATTGATAAACTAAGGGAAGAACAGGCCCGTTCATAGTCCGTCGGCCTTATTGTAATTCCCTTAGGGGACCGGCGCTACTCAGTCCCTTACATATTCTCCAAGTTCGAGTAAATCCATAACCCTGAAACATAAAGTTCCTTTCCCTTTTTCCCCAAGTATACAACTCCACAAAGTAGTCATATCTGGTTGGAAAGGAAAATTCACCCATATTTCCCAAGCTGACGCTTGTTAATGGATACAACTAATTCCACTGATCTTACTCCTCGAGTCTTGAGGAAGTAATCAAAATCATTTTGATGGTAGCATACGAAGCTGTTAAATTAATAGTTTCAAAAAGGTTTAGGACCGGGCAGTCCACTTGAAACAAACATAAAATCTTGAGAAAGGTTCCATGCATCTTTGTAGTTTGAGCGAACATTTAAGTCTTCCTGAATATAGACTTAAAAGGGAAATAGTTTTGGGAACCTTCTCTAATTATATTTCTAATTGACTGAATAAACTTTATTAGTTATCTAGGGTTAAGGAATAGTTTTCACAAAATACTTCCTTAAGAAGTAGGGCTTTAAATAATTAATGAAAACTATATTTAATAAAGAATATTTATTTAGAAGACATTTCCAAATACTTCCTTAACGAAAGAATGGATAATAAATAATAATAATAATATAATAATATAAACCTAGATAACAACTGATACCATTCCCGGTCCGTGCTTTAAATACAGAGTATATACCCCCTACTGAGGGTTTTTCTTGACATATCGACTTATATATATATATTACCATGACCATAGCTTATAAGTCCAACTTATACTTAGCATCATAAATATCGATTCGAAATCATGAACACATAGCATCTATCTCAATATCTTATTTATCACAACATCTATATACGATGTGAGGTTTGAAAGCATGCATCTATCATATGCATATACTATAATCTCAATAGTTTTAATACTATCACATCTATATACGATGTGAGGTTTGAAAACATGCATCTATCATATCCTATGCATCATCAGTATAATGTAATCTGAAATACAACATGGGATTTAGAAAACTTGCATCTAGTATATGCATACTTCAAAACATGGTTTTAGAAACTTGCACGATGCTTGGAACAAAGAATATATATATATATAGATATATTTCTGAATCAACAAGTATTATACATTCGAAAATATGCCCACTCTAACAATAGAGTAAGGGTTAGTAAACTTGCCTGATGCTCGAGAAGTGATAGGGGTTCGCGACGATGCCGGACAATCTATACAAAGTCAAAGCAAACGCACGATTAATCCCCTGGATAATCCACTTGTACTCAATGCTTAAACACGTAAGCGAAACACAACCAAGGAATTACTAGCTCGTTATAGGCTCATACTAAGTCCACGTTTAGTCGACGATTACTTAAGTCGTAGGTTTAGTCCGAAATCGATCCTCGAATACAAGTTATACTTAACCATTTACAACATTGGTTTCTAAGTCATGTGCTTAGTGGTTTTCACCCGCGCGACCTCGGCTAAAACATTTTTATAAAATCGAAAAATAATCTTTTTAATCCGAATTTTTTTCGTGAGCCTTCCTAACTGTCTCTAGCATTACTTCTCAAAGTTTCACATTTTAATATGGCTTCTAAGTGGTCCAAATATAACCTCAAAGTGACTGACCAGAGATAGGTTGTTCCTCCAAACGACGTTTACTAAAACTCACTTTTCTCTTAAACCGTTCGGCCAAATTAGGCGAACCACATATCATTACGAAGCTTATAACATAAACTACACAATAATGGGCAGTAGGACTCAAGGGTCGAGCTCTAACAGAGGAAAAACAGGGAACCAATCAGTAGGTAAAAATTTGGGCATTACGACGGCTATAACTCGGATATTCCCAAATTTCAAATCATCCAAAATGCATATCGATCACTCCACACAACACATACATCTTATATAACATAGAACTGAGGCCAAGCAATGCCTTTCCGTTCATATAACTCATTATAACTTAGATCAAAGCCCAATCATACCAACTAAGGCTATAAACATGCATAAACACCATTAATCATCCATAAACCTTATAATACTTCAAGGGTTTCAAGATTTATACCTTCTCCAAGCTTGCTTGCTGCTATATTCCTTATGTAACCTTAGATCCTTGCTTAATACAACCTTTGGAAGCCACAAACTCAATATCCAAAAACAAAACACAATACAAGTTAGTATTCATCATCTTCTCCAACTGTTAATCACTGAAATCGAAGGGGTAAATCATAGAGGTGAGGCGAGCACTTACCATGGTTGCGTAGAGCTTCTCGAGAGCTTCGATTTGAGTGGTGGAACGCCAAAAACCGCCAAGAGAAACTCAAGTTATGGTCACTTCTTCCTCCACCATTTTTCTCCTCATTTCTCCCTCGGGTTTTTCTTCAAAATGGAAGAATTCTTCTTTTCTTTTTGTTTTGGCCAATTAATGATAAGGCTGATATTTTGTATTAGAAAGTGGTGAGTCACCACATTTTGGCTAGTCACAGGGACACTTGTCGCGCATGCATGCGTTTGGCTAAAGTAGCTTTACTGGTTCGTTTCCTTTCACATGGATGATCCAAATGTTGCATCCCTCGAATTAATCTTGTTACATGTTACTTCCATGTCTATATTTAATCATGTAAATGTTGCCTTGTTCCTCTTGAAACGATTCGAAATATTTCCCAAAAAGAGCGAATAAAACTCTACGCGATTTTCGCAGTGAATAGTAACTATTCACTATTCACTTCAACAATCGAATCCTTAAATCGACTTTAATAAAATAATAAAATTCCAAAATATTAAATCCTCAAATCCTCAATTTTAATATCTCTTTTCTTGAATATAATAATAATAAATCATTGCCCGGTCAAATACTACACCAAAATAAAATTTGGAATTTCTGAATTCCGATCGTCTTTGCATTCACTTATTTACTCCGTAGATCACTAATATGACTTTGGAATATCCACACTACGTCTCGTACATAGGTGGCATGAAAAATTTTCTTAACCCTCAAAATCACTATTCATCCACCAATATCACTATTCACTGCTGCACTTAATCATAATAAGAAAAATTTTAAATTTTTCCAAAAATTCGGGTTATTATAGTCTCCCCTCCTTAAAAGGATTCCGTCCCGGAATCAACTTAGGAATAACTGGGGGTACTTCTCTTCCATTGCACTTTTTAAATCCCAGGTGGATTCTTCCACCTCTTGTTTTTCCACAAACCTTTCACTAGCTTGTCAACCTCGTCACTTAGCACTTGCTCTTTTCTATCCGTAATTTCCACAGGTTGTTCTTTGTAAGTCAGACCAGGTTGTATACCTACATGCTCGTACTCTACATATGCCGGGCATCTATAGTATACTGATGTAGCATTGACACATGAATCCTGTTATGACCATTCTACAGGTTTGGGGGGGCAAGGCTGGCTCGTAAGCCACCTTCCTGACGCGTTTTAAAATCTCAGATGGCCCAATGAATTTCGGGCTCAACTTCCCTTTCTTTTCAAATCTCCTTAATTCCTTCCACGAGGATATCTTTTAGCATCACGAATCTCTAACCTCATATTCTCCATCTCGTTTGTACAGAAGTACACCAACATAACCTTGCTTGTCATCCATCAACATGCCATTTAGCTTATCCATAGCAGTACTATCTCTATACTTGCGGGCTTAGTCCGCATACTTTCTCTGTCTCTCTCGGTTGTCACTAGCCGCTTGTTGGTGAAATCTTTTGTCTTTCTAGTTTGTTGAACTAACTTGGGTTTTGTGTAAAATCTCATCCTTTAATTCCCGATCATTCGGAATCCATCTCTGTCTCATTTTAATTAAGGGTATCGGCCATCACATTGGCGTTCCCCGGATGGTAGTGTACCTTACAGTCATAATTCTAGGTCAATTCTAGCCATTTCTCCATCTCATGCTATCTACTATCACGGGTAACTCAAAGCCCATTCATTACATTCCATAAAATTTGTGGGTGCATTAGTCAACCCAAAAATAACCTTGCTGAAAACTCGAAGTATCTATTCCAAGTACGAATCGCAGTCTTGGGTATATCCTCGGATTTAACTTCCAACTGGTGATACCCTGTTCTTAAATAGATTTGGAACTACACAACGTTCTTTCGCTGATCAAACAATCATTTACAAGGGTACCTATTCTTCATGTCGAACTCATACAACTCTCGAGGTTCGATGCATAATCTTGTGCTAACATCTTTCTCTCTCACAACAACACCGGGCTTTGCACGGTGGTACACTGGGTCTTATCATACCCTTATACAACAACTCTTGTAACTGAGTCACTAACCCTTTCATTCCCATTATACTCTGAATACTCGGTATTCATTCTCATGTCATCCAAATCGATATCTGGTAGCTCATTAAAACCTTTTACAATCTCCCAAAACCATTGTAGTTCCCTTTATACTTGGTGTCTCTTTTCTTGGCGTCAACCATACGAGCTAATTAAGCCTCATATCTCTGGCGTAATAGTTTCTTAGTCTAAACTATATTCAAGAATCTCTAAATCTGCCTCCATCCTTTAATTATTACTCTCTCTCCCTTACAATCAGTCTGGGCTCCATTGGGTGCCAACCAACCCATCCTTATAATATCAGCTTCTCCCAACTTGAAAGGGATCGGGTCTATCAAAAGTGTCGACCTCATATTTCTAGTTCACAACCTGGATGTACCAGTATTATGGAAAAATCCCTCGATTGACTATTTCTACTTGTAATTATTCCCTTAGTGGCTCGCCTTAAGGTTTAATTGTCATGCAACTTCTTGATATACAACGATACATTAGCTCTGTCTAAACCGTATAGAAGGGCACCTGCTATTTAAAGGTCCTGACAGTGGGCTGCTTGTTGGAGGTAGCCCTGGTTGAAACCTACTGGCTTTCTTTTCTTCTGTGTTCACAAACTCCGGAACAAACCTCGATAACTCGGAAAACTTGGCCTCATACTCGGTCACAGTCATGGTTTCTTGTTTTAACTCTTTAACTTTCATTTTCATCCGGGTCTCCACATATTTCCGAAAATTATTCCTCTAAAACAACACACGCTGCACCTCTCCCAAGTCACAATACCAGCTCCCTCTGACTTCATCGTCAGTACTTATCTTGCTATCCCAGAGGTAGTGTCCATTCGTAAACAACTCCTCCAAAATCTCAATTCCACTATAGGGCAGCTATCTAACACCGTTGTCACTGGAGTTCACGGCACATCGCTATTCCTTTCACATATATCGATTGACACGCTTTCCATTATCATAATATCCTTGGGAGAATAAACCAATTTCATTGATATGTCACTAACATTCTATTCGTCTTAGGGCTTCGCTCCTGTCATAGGCGATTTCGTTGCGAATCTAATTCCTATCAGCGAATTTTGACTTATTTGACCTGGTTGGCCTCCCCTTAGAATTTAATGAGGATAACAAAAATTATGGGGCCTTGAAAAGACAGCTCCCATATCAAGGAAAACGTCACACACTGGTTATGAGTTTTAAGGTAACCTTATTGGAGGTAAAAGAATTTACCGAGAGATCAACATGATCATAAGAACTCAACGTTGCGTGCCTCAATTGAGACATTACTAAAGGTAATTAGCCTTCTTGTATTTCACAACTTAAAAGTGATGGCGTCCCATCCGACTTCTATCACACAGACAGATAGTCCTTGTAGCCCCAATAAGTATAGGGTTGTTCGTCTCAGTGGAAGTTGAAAAGTATGAAAGCAATTCGAGATCAATTTAATGATTATCGTCTTTCGACAATATTTCTCAAGGGAACACCTTGGATTAAAATTGAACAGATTCCAAAGGTGCGGTTTCCAAAGAAAATACAAAGAAAAGAATAACCAAAAGATACTGGTACTTAACAACAAGTGGCGAGGTATCACCATAGGGTCATTCATTATTTGAAGAAAAGTAAAAGCTTAAATAACATTATTTGACAGGGCTTCGAAAACCTGAAAGTAGGCATTGTGACAGCCTCTGGCACAAGTGAAACTGAATATGGTTTAGCACAAGTGTTATAAAACAACTTCGAAGAGGGAATATACCCTTTATCAGAATTCTTTCCTGGAGAGAGGTCAAGATAGATCATAGATTGGGGAGGTACCCCACATAATTTGCAAATGGGGAGGGTACTACCAAGGTCTCTACGGATGCCTTTTATGTCGGCTCCTCTAATGGATAATCGTTCAATTCCAAAGCTTTTCTTCTCCATGCACACCCTAAGGTGCTCGATACTTACGTTATTGCCGACTCATAATAGTCGCTAAGGATTCAACCATCGACCTTTGCAACTGCAGGGAATTCTATTCGATTCGGCGTAAGCATCTCAAGTAAGCATTCTATCGTAAGAGGACTTCGATACCGTTGTCGCCCATAGCAATGACAATTCCTCATGTCGACTGGGCGGTACTCCGGAAGATCGTTAGAATCTACAGGCTTAAATCCGGTCTCTATTTCAATCATCCTTATACCCAATATTCCTTCTCCCATATCAATTCCGTGCGCTACATAAGCTTAACACCTTTGGCACCATAGCCTTTTCATTTAAGTCAATCCCGGAATTTCTCAGTCCGTCTTGGTCCTTAAATATATTTCGCCTTTACCGTCCAATCTCAACTTCATCATTTTATCTCTACAATCAATTATAGCAATCAGGGTCTGTCCACCAGCCCATATAACGGCTATCTTACCCAATCCACAGGGTTCACTCTAATTTCCATTCTCTTTGGTGACATCCTCTGGTAATCAGAAAGACAAGGTTTGCCAAAATTTGCTTAATTTCTCTCCAAATCTGGGAAATTTGATCAATCTATTTACTTACTAGTAATGCTCGGGTCTGATTTCCGACCTTTCTTTTCTATCCTCATAATTCCTTCCTGGTTTCCTGAGGGTGGTAAACCTCGTTCTCGATTCCGTCTTAGCGTGCTTGTCTTACAATAACATTTGCATGGTACATATACCCAAAATTCTCCTTGAGATAATAAAATCCCTCAATGATGTAATAGACACTATTTCCAGTGGAATCGCTGGTCGTGGGAGATTGAAACCTCATAGTCAAAACAATTCCTTCCACTATTCTAGGCAACTAAGTACCCCTAGTCGTTCGTGAAAATCTGAACACCTTGGTTCTTACGTATGCCGCCTCCTTATGGGCGACTATAACCGACTATGAGTAGCAGGTTTCGTTCAAGTCGAATCAATCCACTGATACTGGCTATACTGCCTCTACCTCCTCTACTTTGGAGACTCTACTCCATTTTCTTTGTCATATCTCTTGATGAATCATAAACGATCCTTAAACTCTCGTCTCGTCACTTATTTATCCCTTGAAGGTTCGTCCGGTCTTATTATTAGACATCAAGTAACACACCACGTCTTTATCAATCGACACATTTTCTACAAGATTCTTCCCTTGACCTACTATGGGGTCTTCCTCTAGATCCTCCTATGGATCTTCCTTTATCGGGTCTCCGTCCATTTCAAGGAACGCATCATCAATTGCCTACTCGAAGGCCTCGGGGTCTGGTATCTCAGAATCCCATCAATCTATAACTCATACGAATCGAGGTGTACTAACCATGAAGTCCTAAGTACGGTTTCCCAAAAGAAGTACCCTCTCGGGCTTCATCTTAAACAGTCAGGGTCATGTCCTCTAACCCGACTACGAACTTAATTTGAGATCTAGATGTTCTTATCATTACTAAGGGTATTGTAAGACTCGATCTCCTATCGTTTCTGAGGACTGTAACCTATACGCTCTGATACCATTTATGTAACAGCCCCAAATCCGGGGTCAGGGATTTAGAGTAGTCACGATCCATTTACTCCTTGTCTTACCTGTATTACTCACACCGTTCATAATTCACATGCTCATGACCCCATAATATATGTCTCACACACACACACACACAGGTTAGAGTCTCAGAAACGACACGATACAACAACCGCGGAATAAATAATTTTTATTACAATACCCAAATGTCTTTTGAATCTGTCACTGATACAATTTCTAAGTAATGTTACATTACCAACTTAGTCTTCTGATGCTCACAATCCTCTCATACCATTCATATCTATACATAAGTTGAATACCAAAAGCTGTAGCCTGATTCGATTGGTTCGTACTACTCTTCGGGATCACTGCTAGAAACTGTTTATGGAAACGCCTTGCGGGGTATGTGCCGTCCCATTGGCATCCTGCTTCGCTGCTATATAATATATATAAAACAATAGCAAGAGTGAGCGATAGCTCAGCAAGGTAATAAAAGTATGGCATAATCCTGCCTTTAACTCAACCCAGAATAAAGCGGGTATAAGACAATAATTTGTCAAAATATCTCGATACTGAAATTATTTCCTTATCGGAATGTATTCCCAAAAACAGTACCATTATTGTACTTCAAATATCATTTCATAATATTTCTGCAAACTTGTGTTATATTATGAACAAAGTTCTAGTATAAAAGATGAGGTTTCAAAGTAAACCAAATATAACCTTTCCGAAAAATATCTGCCATGTAAGCAGAATATCAACATATAACTTTGAAGATGAAGTTATAAGGTGATTCAGTATAAACAACTCCCTTACCATAACTCCTGTTATGTAAGGTATCCACAGAGTCATATGATATAAAAGATGAAGTTATATGGATTTATTGTCACTTCATTTCCAAACACTTTTCGACCCCCTGCCAACATGATTGGTTCTTTATCCCAATGCATGTTGCAGGAATATCCAAATTGGATGATGAACTAATACTGGAGTTGCTACCGCGTCCGCTGTGCCTAACCTTGCTATGATCAGTAGCAGGTCGCACCGCTCAAATAGTTTTCTACATGTAGATGGAAGAATCACGACAGCCTGACATTGTCTACCGCCTTACAGTGACCTCCCGGCCCATTTGGGGCAATAAAAGTTGGATGGGCCCACGCAACTTGACCACTTATACCACTCCTAGTTCAGATGAAATCCATGACTCTGAAACGTAAAGATCGTCCTCCTTTCCCCAAGTGTAACACTTGTTGATACGACTCCACTAAGTAGTTATATCTAGGTTGGAAAGGAAGATTCTCCAATATTTCCCAAGCTATTGCTTGTTAATGGATATCGACTTGTTCCATGAATTTACCCCTCGATCGTTGAGGTGGTAACACAATATTTGACTTGCAGCAATTACATTGCTTCGAGAAAATATCTGTCCCCTGACATTTTTTGAATTGAGAGTTTAAAAAGAGTAGTAGTCACTTAAATCAGGTTTCCCATATTTTTGATAGTTGAGCGAGCATTTAAATCCCCTTTAAAAGACAGATTTAAACGGAAAAACATTGTTTTGGGAACCTCTTTTTGATTTGAAAATAATTAATAATATTTATTAAATAAGTAACCTTAAACGAATATTTGAAATAATATTCATTAGGTAAGTCTCCTCAAATGAATATTTGAAAATAATATTTATTAAATAATTAAGCCTCAAATGAATATTCAAAATAATATTCATTAATTAATAAATTTCAAATGAATATTCGAAAATAATATTCATTAAATAATTAATCTCAAATGAATATCCAAAAGTAATATTCATTAAATAAATAATCAATCCTCGAATGAATATTCAAAGGTAATATTCATTAAACAATTAAATAACTTTCAAATGAATATTCAAACATACTATTCATTACATAATCCCCAGATGAATATATACGATAATATTCTTAAAGTCAATATCCTCAAATGAATATAAATAATGTTCTGTAAGTCGATAATCCTCAAATGAATATTAATAAATAATATTCTTAAAATGGATATTAATAAATAATATTCTTAAAGTCAATAATCCTCAAATGAATATTCATAAATAATATTCCTTAAATAAAATAATTAACCCTCGAATAACAGTTACCCGATATCTTTATCGGAAAATAACCTTTAACATATACCGAAATATAATTACTTCTGATCTTAGAGAAAATCACCCGCCCTTATCCTAGGGCATTATATACAAAACTGGCTTATAACTGATATCCCATATCTAGTTTATAAGCCCCACATCAAATCATATCCTCAAGTATTGCTATATATATAGCAGTTCAAAAACAAGCATGCAATTTATATATCGCATTTACATAACATATATGAAAACAGTTTATTATCACAACAACAGTAGTGTAGGTTTTGAAAACTTGCCTGATGCTCGAGAAGTGATAGGGGTTCGCGACGATGTCAGACAATCTAGACAAAGTCAAAGGAAACGCACGATTAATCCCCTGGATAATCCACTTGTACTCAATGCTTAAACACGTAAGCGAAACAAAACCAAGGAATTACTAGCTCGTTATAGGCTCATACTAAGTCCACGTTTAGTCGACAATTACTTAAGTCGTAGGTTTAGTCCGAAATCGATCCTCGAATACAAGTTATACTTAACCATTTACAACATTGGTTTCTAAGTCATGTTCTTAGTGGTTTTCACTTGCGCGACCTCGGCTAAAACATTTTTATATAATCGAAAAATAATCTTTTTAATACGAATCTTTTTCGTGAGCCTTCCTAACTGTTTATAGTATTATTCCTCAAAGTTTCACATTTTAACATGGCTTCTAAGTGGTCCAAATATAGCCTCAAAGTGACTGACCAGAGATGGGTTGTTCCTCCGAACGGCGTTTACTAAAACTCACTTTTCTCTTAAACCGTAATTCGTATAGACATGATCTTTATACCAAAACAACCCTTAAAACAAGACCTACATGCTCATGGTCAGTGTTATTCAAAAATATTCCAAGACCAGTTCGTAATTCTTGCTCAAAACAGCCTTAAATCAAATGGGCATTACGACGGCTATAATCGTAACGTTTCCCGGTTTTTGTTATGTCAAAACCTCTTAAAACCAAATAAATTCAACAACCCAACAATTTTTACAACATAATCAGTTTATATAATTCAAGAACATATCACCAACATCAACCAACAACAAGTATCCATCAAGATTTAACCATACATACTCCAAATTCCATAAACATGCTTATTCTTGAACATTACTAAAAACTTCACTTAAAATCCAACATAAATCAAAGGGTGGATGAGTGGTATACCTTCCTTGAATCCTTAAACACACCACAAGAGCTTGTAAACCTTAAGAGCATCTTTACCTATGGTTATCATCCTTAAACTTGCAAAAGAAAATCAAAAACAAGTTATGAACTTCCGGAGTTACTATTCATCATCACTTTGTAAAATCCATATAAAATCGAAAAACAAGAGTTTGGTTCTCAACTTTTTACCACACCGTCTACTCTTCAAGGGTTTTCTTTTGAGTCCTATCTCATCACCATGGGATGCTTGAAGCTCGACTTATTGGCTTTCTAAGGTGAGTGGTCGAAACTGGAAAAGGCATGACAGTTTCGGTTCTCCGACTTGGGGAAGGGATTTGACTAGGCTATACTCCTTTGTTGGCCATGAAATTTTGAGAGAACGTTGCCCATGGAGTGGAGAAGCTATGGTTAAAATTTGGTGATTTAAGGATGGATAGAAATGGAGTTATGGATTTTTCTTTGGACTCTGTTTCTGCTGGGCAGAATGGGGGGGGGGGGGGAGTTCTTCTCTCTTTCTTTTTCTTTTCTTGATTAATCATAATAATGCTGATATTTTGTATAAAAGTGGTGAGTCATCACATTTTGGTGAGTCACCAGGACACGTGTCGCGCATGCATGTGTTTGGTTAAAGTAGCTTTACTGGTTCGTTTTCTTTCACATGGATGATCCAAATGTTGCATCCCTCGAGTTAATCTTGTTACATGTTACTTCCATGTCTATATTTAATCCTGTAAATGTTGCTCTGTTCCTCTTGAAACGATTCGAAATATTTCCTAAAGAGCGAATAAAACTCTACGCGATTTTCACAGTGAATAGTAACTATTCACTATTCACTTCAACAATCGAATTCTTAAATCGACTTTAATAAAATAATAAAATTCCAAAATATTAAATCCTCAAATCCTCAATTTTAATATCTCTTTTCTTGAATATAATAATAATAAATCACTGCCCGGTCAAATACTACACCAAAATAAAATTTGGAATTTCTGAATTCCGATCGTCTTTGCATTCACTTATTTACTCCGTAGATCACTAATATGACTTTGGAATATCCACACTACGTCTCGTACATAGGTGGTGGCATGAAAAATTTTCTTAACCCCCAAAATCACTATTCATCCACCAAATTCACTATTCACTGATGCACTTAATCATAATAAGAAAAGTTTTAATATTACCAAAAAATTGGGTTATTACAGCAACTCGGCCTTAAGGTTTAATTGTCATGCAATTTCTTGATATACAACGATACATTAGCTCTGTCTAAACAGTATAGAAGGGCACCTGCTATTTAAGGGTCCTGACCGTGGGCTGCTTGTTGGAGGTAGCCCTGGTTGAAACCTACTGGCTTTCTTTTCTTCTGTGTTCACAAATTCCGGAACAAACCTCGATAATTCGGAAAACTTGGCCTCATACTTGGTCACCGTCATGGTTTCTTGTTTTAACTCTTTAACTTTCATTTTTATCCGGGTCTCCACATATTTCCGAAAATTATTCCTCTAGAACCACACACGCTGCACCTCTCCCAAGTCACAACACCAGCTCCCTCTGACTCCATCGTCAATACTTATCTTGCCAACCCAGAGGTAGTGTCCATTCGTAACAACTCCTCCAAAATCTCAACTCCACTATAGGGCATCTATCTAACACCGTTGTCACTGGAGTTCACGGCACATCGCTATTTGTTTCACATATATCGATTGACACGCTTTCCATTATCATAATATCCTTGGGAGAATAAACCAATTTCATTGATATGTCACTAATATTCTATTCGTCTTAGGGATTCGCTCCTGTCATAGGCGATTTCGTTGCGAATCTAATTCCTATCAGCGAATTTTGACTTATTTGACCTGGTTGGCCTCCCCTTGAAATTCAGTAAGGATAACAAAAATTATGGGGCCTTGAAAGATAGCTCCCATATCACAGAAAATGTCACACACTGGTGATCATAAGGTTATGAGCTTTAAGGTGACCTTATTGGAGGTAAGAGAATTTTACCGAGAGATCAATATGATCATAAGAACTCAACGTTGTGTGCCTCAATTGAGACATTACTAAAGGTAATTAGCCTTCTTGTATTTCACAACTTACAAGTGATGGCGTCCCATCAGACTTCTATCACACAGACAGATAGTCCTTGTAGCCCCTATAAGTATAGGGTTGTTCGTCTCAGTGGAAGTTGAAAAGTATGAAAGCAATTCGATATCAATTTAATGATTATCGTCTTTCGACAATATTTCTTAAAGGAACACCTTGGATTAAAATTGAACAGATTCCAAAGGTGCGGTTTCCAAAGAAAATACAAAGATAAGAATAACCAACAAGATACAGGTACTTAACAAACAAGTGGTGAGGTATCACCATCGGGTCATTCATTATTTGAAGAAAAGTCAAAGCTTAAATAACATCATTTGACAGGGCTTCAAAAACCTGAAAGTAGGCATCATGACAGCCTCTACATAATTGAAATTAAATATGATTTAACACAAGTGTTATAGAATAACTTCAAAGAGGGAATATACCCTTTCTTTCAGAATTCTTTCCTGGAGAGAGGTCAAGATAGATCATAGATTGAGGAAATACCCCACATAATTTGCAAATGGGGAGGGTACTACCAAAGTCTCTACGGATGCCTTTTATGTCGGCTCCTCTAATGGATAATCGTTCAATTCCAAAGCTTTTTTTTCCACGCACCCTAAGGTGTTCGATACTTACGTTATTGCCGACTCATAATAGTCGCTAAGGGTTCAACCATCGACCTTTGCAATCGCAGGGAATTCTATTCGACTAGGCGCAAACATCTCAAGTAAGCGCTCTGTTCTATAAGAAGACTTCGATACCGTTGTCGCCCGTAGCAATGACAATTCCACATGTCGACTGGGCGGTACTTCGGAAGCTCGTTAGAACCTACAGGCTTAAATCCGGTTTCTATTTCAATCATCCTTATACCCAATATTCCTTCTCCCATATCAATCCCATGCGCTACATAAGCTTAACACTTTTGGCACAATAGCCTTTTCATTTAAGTCAATCCCGGAATTTCTCAGTCCGTCTTGGTCCTTAAATATATTTAGCCTTTACCGTCCAATCTCAACTTCATCATTTCATCTCTACAATCAATTATAGCAATCAGGGTCTGTCCACCAACTCATATAACGGCTATCTTACCCAATCCACAGGGTTCGCTCTGATTTCCACTCTCTTTGGTGACATCCCCTGGTAATCAGAAAGACAAGGTTTGCCAAATTTGCTGAGTTTCTTTCCAAAATCATGGAAATTTAATCAATCTATTTACCTACTAGTAATGCTCGGATCTGATTTCCGACCTTTCTGTTCTATCCTCATAATTCCTTCCTGGTTTCCTGAGGGTGGTAAATCTCGTTCTCGATTCCGTCTTAGCGTGCTTGTCTTACAATATCATTTGCATGGTACATATACCCAAAAAATTTCTTGAGATAATAAAATCCCTCCATGATGTAATATACACTATTTCCAGTGGAATCGCTGGTCGTGGGGGATTGAAACCTCATAGCCAAAGCAATTCCTTTCACTATTCTTAGGCAACTAAGTACCCTTAATCGTTCGTGAAAATCTGAATACCTTGGTTCTTACGTATGCCGCCTCCTTATAGGCAATTATAACTGACTACGAGTAACAGGTTTCGTTCAAGTCGAATCAATCCACTGATACTGGCTATACTGCCTCTACCTCTTCTACTTTGGAGACTCTACTCCATTTTCTTTGTCATATCCCTTGATGAATCATTAACGATCCTTAAACTCTCGTTTCGTCACTTATTTATCCCTTGAAGGTTCGTCCGGTCTTATTATTATACCTCAAGTAACACACCACATCTTTAACGATCGGCACATCTTCTACAAGATTCTTCCCTTGACCCACCATGGGGTCTTCCTCTAGATCCTCCTATGGATCTTCCTTTATCGGGTCTCCGTCCATTTCACGGAACGCATCATCAATTGCCTACTCGAAGGCCTTGGGATCTGGTATCTCGGAATCCCATCCATCTATAACTCATACGAATCGAAGTGACTAACCATGAAGTCCTAAGTACGGTTTCCAAAAGAAGTCCCCTCTCGGGCTTCATCTTAAACAGTCAGGGTCATGTCCTCTAACCCGACTACGAACTCAATTTGAGCTCTAGATGTCCTTATCATTATTAAGGGTATTGTAAGACTCGATCTCCTATCGTTTCTGAGGACTGTAACCTAACGCTCTGATACCATCTCTGTAACAGCCCCAAATCCGGGGTCCGGGATTTAGGGTTGTCACAATCCATGTACTCCTTGCCTTACCTGTATTACTCACACTATTCATAATTCACCTGCTCATGACCCCACAATATAAGTCTCACACACACACACACAGGTTAGAGTCTCAGAAACGACACACTACAACAACTGCGGAATAAATAATTTTTATTACAATACCCAAACGTCTTTTGAATCTGTTACTGATACAATTTCTAAGCATTGTTACATTACCAACTTAGCCTTCTGATGCTCACAATCCTCTCATACCATTCATGTCTATACATAAGTTGAATACCAAAAGCCGTAGCCTGATTCGATTGGTTCATACTACTCCCGGGATCACTGCTAGAAACTGTTTATGGAAATGCCTTGCGAGGTATGTGCCGTCCCATTGGCATCCTGCTTCGCTGTTATATAATATATATAAAATAATAGCAAGAGTGAGCGATAGCTCAGCAAGGTAATGAAAGTATGGCATAATTCTGCCTTTTATTGAACCCAGAAATAAAGCGGGTATACGACAATAACTTGTCAAAATATCTCGATACTGAAATCATTTCCTTATCGGAATGTATTCCAAAAATAGTACCATTACTGTACTTCAAATATCATTTCAGAATACTCTGCAACTTTCGATATTCATACTATGAACAAAGTTCTAGTATAGTATAAAAGCTGAAATAATAAGATAACTCAGTATATCCTTTCCGTAAAATATCTGCTATATAAAATATAAGCACACTATCAACATATACTTGAAAGATGAAGTTATAAGGAAAATTCAATATCATCTTTCATATCAAACATTTACCTCATATCATAATTTGGAAATAAATACAATGTAAAATATTTCCAATCCATTTCTAAGCTCATCTGGTTCCATATATCTTTTTCGAAACAATCATATACCTTTCTCAAAACAATCATATACCTTTCGTAATTTCATATGCTTTCTCATAACTCATATACTGGAATAAACTTGAATACTCTTGAGTAAACTTTCTTTTTCTGAAAACTTGCATAAAACTGAATAACTTGAGTAAATTTCTTTTTCTGAAAACTTGCATAAAACTTTCTTTCTCCGATAATTTGCATAAAACATGTTCTTTCATGGATGATGAACAATAGATGGAGATTCTGGGCGCCGAGGATACCCCTACGATGATCAGTCGTAAGGCGAATCCCCCTGCTGTTTTTCTACGTAGAAGGGAAGATAATCAGTCTCACACCGACTTACCTCCCCGCCAATCGGTTGTAGGTAGGAAGAACAGACCCGTTCATAGTCCGTCGGCCTGTTACTCTCCTCTTATCCTACGGTCGGGCACTTACTGATAAACTAAGGGAAGAACAGGCCCGTTCATAGTCCGTCGGCCTTATTGTAATTACCTTAGGGGACCGGCGCTACTCAGTCCCTTACATATTCTCCAAGTTCGAGTAAATCCATAACCCTGAAACATAAAGTTCCTTTCCCTTTTTCCCCAAGTATACAACTCCACAAAGTAGTCATATCTGGTTGGAAAGGAAAATTCACCCATATTTCCCAAGCTGACGTTTGTTAATGGATACAACTGATTCCACTGATCTTACTCCTCGAGTCTTGAGGAAGTAATCAAAATCATTTTGATGGTAGCATACGAAGTTGTTAAATTAATAGTTTCAAAAAGGTTTAGGACCGGGCAGTCCACTTGAAACAAACATAAAATCTTGAGAAAGGTTCCATGCATCTTTGTAGTTTGAGCGAACATTTAAGTCTTCCTGAATATAGACTTAAAAGGGGAATAGTTTTGGGAACCTTCTCTAATTATATTTCTAATTGACTGAATAAACTTTATTAGTTATCTAGGGTTAAGGAATAGTTTTCACAAAATACTTCCTTAAGAAGTAGGGCTTCAAATAATTAATGAAAACTATATTTAATAAAGAATATTTATTTAGAAGACATTTCCAAATGCTTCCTTAACGAAAGAATGGATAATAAATTATAATAATAATATAATAATATAAACCTAGATAACAACTGATACCATTCCCGGTCCGTGCTTTAAATACAGAGTATATACCCCCTACTGAGGGTTTTTCTTGACATATCGACTTATATATATATATATATTACCATGACCATAGCTTATAAGTCCAACTTATACTTAGCATCATAAATATCGATTCGAAATCATGAACACATAGCATCTATCTCAATATCTTATTTATCACAACATCTATATACGATGTGAGGTTTGAAAGCATGCATCTATCATATGCATATACTATAATCTCAATAGTTTTAATACTATCACATCTATATACGATGTGAGGTTTGAAAACATGCATCTATCATATCCTATGCATCATCAGTATAATGTAATCTGAAATACAGCATGGGATTTAGAAAACTTGCATCTAGTATATGCATACTTCAAAACATGGTTTTAGAAACTTGCACGATGCTTGGAACAAAGAATATATATATATATATATATATATAGATATATTTCTGAATCAACAAGTATTAGACATTCGAAAATATGCCCACTCTAACAATAGAGTAAGGGTTAGTAAACTTGCCTGATGCTCGAGAAGTGATAGGGGTTCGCGACGATGCCGGACAATCTAGACAAAGTCAAAGCAAACGCACGATTAATCCCCTGGATAATCCACTTGTACTCAATGCTTAAACACGTAAGGGAAACACAACCAAGGAATTACTAGCTCGTTATAGGCTCATACTAAGTCCACGTTTAGTCGACGATTACTTAAGTTGTAGGTTTAGTCCGAAATCGATCCTCGAATACAAGTTATACTTAACCATTTACAACATTGGTTTCTAAGTCATGTGCTTAGTGGTTTTCACCTGCGCGACCTCGGCTAAAACATTTTTATAAAATCGAAAAATAATATTTTTAATCCGAATCTTTTTCGTGAGCCTTCCTAACTGTCTCTAGCATTATTCCTCAAAGTTTCACATTTTAATATGGCTTCTAAGTGGTCCAGATATAGCCTCAAAGTGACTGACCAGAGATGGGTTGTTCCTCCGAACGACGTTTACTAAAACTCACTTTTCTCTTAAACCGTTCGGCCAAATTAGGCGAACCACATATCATTACGAAGCTTATAACATAAACTACACAATCATGGGCAGTAGGACTCAAGGGTCAAGCTCTAACAGAGGAAAAACAGGGAACCAATCAGTAGGTAAAAATTTGGGCATTACGACGGCTATAACTCGGATATTCCCAAATTTCAAATCATCCAAAATGCATATCGATCACTCCACACAACACATACATCTTATATAACATAGAACTGAGGCCAAGCAATGCCTTTCCATTCATATAACTCATTATAACTTAGATCAAAGCCCAATCATACCAACTAAGGCTATAAACATGCATAAACACCATTAATCATCCATAAACCTTATAATACTTCAAGGGTTTCACGATTTATACCTTCTTCAAGCTTGCTTGCTGCTATATTTCTTATGTAACCTTAGATCCTTGCTTAATACAACCTTTGGAAGCCACAAACTCAATATCCAAAAACAAAACAAAATACAAGTTACTATTCATCATCTTCTCCAACTGTTAATCACTAAAATCGAAGGGGTAAATCACAAAGGTGAGGCAAGCGCTTACCAGGGTTGCGTAGAGCTTCTCGAGAGCTTCGATTTGAGTGGTGGAACGCCAAAAACCGCCAAGAGAAACCCAAGTTATGGTCACTTCTTCCTCCACCATTTTTCTCCTCATTTCTCCCTCGGGTTTTTTCTTCAAAATGGAAGAATTCTTCTTTTCTTTTTGTTTTGGCCAATTAATGATAAGGCTGATATTTTGTATTAGAAAGTGGTGAGTCACCACATTTTGGCTAGTCACAGGGACACTTGTCGCGCATGCATGCGTTTGGCTAAAGTAGCTTTACTGGTTCGTTTCCTTTCACATGGATGATCCAAATGTTGCATCCCTCGAATTAATCTTGTTACATGTTACTTCCATGTCTATATTTAATCATGTAAATTTTGCCTTGTTCCTCTTGAAACGATTCGAAATATTTCCCAAAAAGAGCGAATAAAACTCTATGCGATTTTCGCAGTGAATAGTAACTATTCACTATTCACTTCAACAATCGAATCCTTAAATCGACTTTAATAAAATAATAAAATTCCAAAATATTAAATCCTCAAATCCTCAATTTTAATATCTCTTTTCTTGAATATAATAATAATAAATCATTGCCCGGTCAAATACTACACCAAAATAAAATTTGGAATTTCTGAATTCCGATCGTCTTTGCATTCACTTATTTACTCCGTAGATCACTAATATGACTTTGGAATATCCATACTACGTCTCGTACATAGGTGGCATGAAAAATTTTCTTAACCCTCAAAATCACTATTCATCCACCAATATCACTATTCACTGTTGCACTTAATCATAATAAGAAAAGTTTTAAATTTTTCCAAAAATTCGGGTTATTATATTAAAGTCATCCTATAGACTTGAAGTTATACTACATTGAAAGAAGTTCAATTATTTGATCAAGCCTCAGTGAAGTACTCAAGGAAGTGGATTTATTAAAGTGACAGAGATTTCAGATGTGTGACAGCAAATGTACATGTTACAATGGTTGACCAAAGTCAAAAGCAGTTAATGGATCACAGCTTATAGTCAAGATGAAGAACAGACATTGGAGTTAGTCACTTATGAACCAGACAGTACATCAAGTGTCAACTTCATACAGTGGATATTCTTCATCAAGTTCAAGTGGTTCAAGGATTGGTTATGCTATCTTGTAAGGATTTAAATTCTCTTTTAAATTAGTTATTAATTTATTGATTAAATTAATTCTTCAGGATTAATTTAACAAATAAATAAATTAATTAATTTATTGAATAAATTAATTTATCAGAATTAATTTTTGAAATAAATTAATTAGTAGAATTAATTTAAAATAGAATTAGAATTATATTAGAATTTCTAAAATAAAATGAACTGGAATGACTATCAAGGATAGTCATCCCGATAGTCATTCCAAGTCATTTTACATTAAAAATGAACTGGAATGACTATCAAAGGATAGTCATCCCGATAGTCATCCTAGTTCATTTCAAGGTTATTCTAAATTAATTCATATAATTCTGATAGTCATTCCAGGCATAAAGGATAGTCATTCCAGGCTTATTAATAGTCATTCTAGACTATTATGATAGTCGTTCCAATGGTAAAAGGAACGTGCAGATTAAAATTTGTCAAGTCGATTAACTTTCTAAAAGTAGATCAAGATAGCAGCTTAGTTTATCATCAAAACATAACATCTTACAAGAACTTTCTGTCAAGAGCTTAAACTCTGCCGTGAACATTTTGATTATCTGTAAATCATTTCTAGTTCATAGTGTTAAATCCAAACCACTAGAAATCATTTACTTGTACTGCTTTGACTATCTAGCGGATCTTTATCCCTAGAACGTACCTCGAACTATCGTTTATTGTTATATCTTTTTATTACAAAAATAGATAAATTCATGTCTAATTTATTCTAGATTTGTTTTAATTAGTTTGAGATTCAATCTTGTAATCAGTACCAAATTTGTAACACCTTTCAAGTTTAATATAAGTTATATTTAACTTGAATTTTGTTTCATTTAATTTTGCAATAATTTGTTCTTGAATTGTTTAATCCTAAAACGAACAAATTCGATAAAACGGTATAGTTTGTATTCAACCCCCCCTTCTACAAACTTATCGAGACCTAACAATATCAGAAATGATACCTCAACCCCATATCATATTAACCTGATTCCTGATATCGAACCCATACCACTTTTATGAACTAAACGACTCCTAAGTGTTTTTGAAAATTTTTAATGAATTTTTTTGTACCTGTAAATAAACTTACATAACTACTCAACCATTTATTCTTTCATTTTTCGAAGTAGTATTATGATCCACTAAAAATGTATTTCAGTATGTACAGTGGGTAATCCATATAATCCCATTAATCAAATATGATCTTCCAACTTATTTATCTCCATCAAAGATTCCCACCTAATCTCAAAAGCATCTTTAGTAAACGAATTAATTACAAATTGTTGAAGTCCGCAAAGGTAGAATAATGAAAATGGGCAAGTTTTTGAGAAATTTTTTCATTAATGTGCCATGAACACAACAAATAAATAGAATAATGGAGTTTTTTTTTTGCAATAACATCATTACTTGATCTTAAGCAAAAATTATAGCAAAGGGATATTTGTGGCTCATAACTTCGAGTGAAGTACTTAATTAGAACTCACTTAAAAGTGGTTATGTTCCCATTTCGCATTAGTGCATAATCAAATATTAGCAATTCATAGTAATTGTTCATCCCAGTAAAATACATATTGACATATCATATTAAATATGTTGAGTTGATGAGTGGTATTTTGTATCATTTATTCACTATTTTTTGGATTGAATTCGGCGCTTGGAATTAAGTTTTGTTATCTTTTTATGTGTTTTTGATTAATTTTAGGTAAAGTGTCTTCTTCACGAAAAAAGTTGTTTTGAGGTGATTTAGAGATATTTTGAGGCCAAAAAGATGAAGAATTACAAAGGCTTTGTACATGACACAACCTGGGATGTAAAGAGCATGAAAATTTGGCTAAGACAAAGTCAAGGAAGTCAATTGTTGGCCAACAAATAAAAATTCTGCCCAACAAGACGGGTCGCGACATCGCGGGATTTTGGTGAAGACTCCGCTCCACCACGAAGCGCTTTGCTCCATCGCGGGGTGCCTGTTCAATTCTCCGCTCCATTGCAGAGCATACAGCTACCTTTTTGAAATCAAAGTTGTAACTGAAGAGGGATTGAGTAATTTGTTATTAGGCCTATGCGCGTGGGCTTGTAACATGTGTTAGGAATTATGTTGATTCTTGATGATAACTAAACAACTCAGCAAATTTATATAAGTACATGTAGCTTTCAACGGATAACATGTGTATACAATATCCGTTGAAAGGTAGCTTACCAACCGATATGTTGCCCAGTAATAAACAATTGTAGAAGGGGGGGTTGAATACAATTGTATAATATTCTCGACTTATTAAAGTATATATCACAAATATGAAAGAATAATAACAGCTTTATTAAATCTAATATAAAACTGTTACAAGACTCTCTCAAGAAATTCTGATGTTCTTGAGAGCTGCTAAGTTACAAAATACTCGTGTATGCGATTGGTTGGATTCATAAATCAAAACCTAAACTATGTTTATATACTACACAGCTTCTGTAACAGCCCCAAATCCGGGGTCAGGGATTTAGGGTTGTCACAATCCATGTACTCCTTGCCTTACCTGTATTACTCACACCATTCATAATTCACCAGCTCATGACCCCACAACATATGTCTCACACACACACACACATGTTAGAGTCTCAGAAATGACACAATACAACAACTGCGGAATAAATAACTTTTATTACAATACCCAAATGTCTTTTGAATCTGTTACTGATACAATTTTTAAGTATTGTTACATTACCAGCTTGGCCTTCTGATGCTCACAATCCTCTAATACCATTCATGTCTATATATAAGTTGAATACCAAAGCCGTAGCCTGATTCGATTGGTTCGTACTACTCCCGGGATCACTGCTAGAAACTGTTTATGGGAACGCCTTGCGAGGTATGTGTCGTCCCATAGGCATCCTGCTTCGCTGTTATATAAAATATATAAAATAATAGCAAGAGTGAGCGATAGCTCAGCAAGGTAATGAAAGTATGGCATAATTCTGCCTTTTAATACAACCCAGAAATAAAGCGGGTATAAGACAGTAATTTGTCAAAATATCTCGATAATGAAATTATTTCCTTATCGGAATGTATTCCAAAGTACCATTGTGGTATTTCAAATATCATTTCATAATACTCTGCAACTTTCAATATTTATACTATGAACAAAGTTCTAGTATAGTATAAAAGATGAAATAACAAGATAACTCAGTATATCCTTTCTGTAAAATATCTGGTATATAAAATATAAGCAGACTATCAACATATACTTGAAAGATGAAGTTATAAGGAAAATTCAAATATCATCTTTTTCATAAAATCAAATACCTTTTTGTAATCTCATATACTTTCTGGTAAACTCATATACTGAAATAAACTGGAATACTCTTGAGTACACTTTCTCTTTCTGAAAACTTGCATAGAACTGAATGACTGGAATAACTTTCTTTTCTGAAAACTTGCATAAAACTGAGTAACTGGAATGATTTCTCTTTCTCTGAAAACTTGCACAAAATGTGCTCTTTCATGAATAGTGAACTATAGATGGAGATGCTAGGCGCCGAGGATACCCCTGCGATGATCAGTCGCAAGCTGTATCCCCCTGCTATTTTTCTACGTAGAAGGGAAGATAATCAGTCTCACACCGACTTACCTCCCCGCCAATCGGTTGTAGGCAGGAAGAACAGACCCGTTCATAGACGGTCGATTCTGTTACTCTCCACTTATCCTACGGTCGGGCACTGATAATCATCTAAGGGAAGAACAGACCCGTTCACTAGTCCGTCGGCCATACTGTAATTCCCTTAGGGGACCGGCGCTACTCAGTCCCTTACATATCTCCAAGTTCGAGTAAATCCATAACACTAAAACATAAAGTTCCTTTCCCTTTTTCCCCAAGTATACAACTCCACAAAGTAGTCGTATCTGGTTGGAAAGGAAATTCACTCATATTTCCCAGGCTGATGCCTGTTAATGGATATCGACTTGTTCCATGAATTTACCCCTCGATCGTTGAGGTGGTAACACAATATTTGACTTGCAGCAATTACATTGTTCCGAAAAATATCTGTCCCTTGACAGTTTTTGAATTGAGAGTTTAAAAAGAGTAGTAGTCACTTAAATCAGGTTTCCCATATTTTTGATAGTTGAGCGAGCATTTAAATCCCCTTTAAAAGACAGATTTAAATGGAAAAACATTGTTTTGGGAACCTCTTTTTGATTTGAAAATAATTAATAATATTTATTAAATAAGTAACCTTAAACGAATATTTGAAATAATATTCATTAAGTAAGTATCCTCAAATGAATATTTGAAAATAATATTTATTAAATAATTGAGCCTCAAATGAATATTCAAAATTATAACGACTCGGAAAAATGATTGTACAATATTAATATTTAATAATATTTGAGTTTTATGATTTGTGATTATTGTGTGAAAGGTGGATATTTGAAAATGTGATGATTAGATGTTTATTTGGTGAATGGTATGGATTAAAATACTTGTGAATGCTTTTAAATGCATTTTACATGAATTTCTTATTAAAAATTAGTTCTTTTTGACCTTCCGGGAATTTTATAAAATCAACGGAGACTCTTTTTATTGTGAAATCTTTTTCACAACCTTTAGTTTATATTCTAGTATTTTCTAAAATTAGTGGAGGAATTTATTTTTGGCTTTAAGGATTTAAAACTGATTTTATCAGTTAAAAGTCCTTTAAGTGATCAAAACTTTGAAAATTCATATTTAATTCAATTTTGATCACAAAAATATTTTAAAAATATGGGTGAGCTTGTAAATTCGTATTCTTTATTTTAAAAATAAAATTTTGATTTTTAGACATTACCTTCAGTTTATTTCGAATTATAGAAAAGCATTTATGTTGGTTTTGTTTATTAGAAAATCAGATTTTTAATTATGAAATTACTATTTTGCCCCTGGGCTTATAAAACCCAGCACTCAGTTCTTTTCCCCTCTTCTTCACTCCCGACTCAACTCTCATCTCTCTCTTTTCTCTCTTCTCTCTCTCGGTTATCTCTCCCTCTCAATTTTCTGTAAAAATCTCTCCCTCTCTCACATATGTTGATGATTATACATACATATATATATGTAATCGTGTGTGTATGTATGTGTATGGCCGTGTGTGCGTGTATATGTGTGTATCGGTTTTTGCATGCAAGGGGTTTCGGCAATTTTTGATTTAATTCAAACCCGAAAGCTGCTTGTGATGATTTTGTGATTAGTTGGTCGATTAATATTGCTTATTGGTGAGGTTGTGAAGGAAACCCGATTTTTCCGGGCACCTCCGACCATTGCCGCCGCCGGCAATGAGCTCCGGCGAGCCGACGGGGACGATGATGATGCTTTTGAGTCCGATTATTGTATTAATAGCTATGTTTAGTTAAGATTTTGATTGCATGTTGAGAAATCGAAATGCATGTTCATATTTCGATTTTTCCCCTTTTTAGAATTCGGTTTGAAATTTGTTTATGTTGATGATTGGTTGTTGATTTCAAGTTATAGTGATTGCATGTTGATTACATGAGTTAAGTTTAAATGATTCGAATTTTTATGGTTAAAGGTTTTGATTTGGGAATTTTTAGTGAAATTCCAAATAATGGAATTGTTAACTTGTTAATTTGGGTATTTGATAAATGCATGTATAAGTTTAGTAATTCTTGAGAACATGAGTTTTAGTTGTGATATTGGATGGTTAGTTGTGAATGAGATTGTGTTGGAATGATGGTATATAGAAAAACATCATGCTGAATTTTCCAGAAAAAACTGCCCTGTTCTGTTTTGCTATATTTCAAATTGTTGCTGCCTGTTTTAGACAGAGGTCTTAGGATGTCAATGTTCTAAATTGAATCTAGTTTGTGCACGCGCTAACCTTGTATCAATAGGATTTACGAATAAAAAGTTATACTTGTTTTACTAAAAGTTGCGCAGCAGGGATTGTTCTGTGCTTAGTACCTACTTTATACAGTTCGTTTTTATACTAAATAAAGTGTTCTGAAGTTGAAACTTTTATGCTAAGTTGGTTTTGTAATCAGGAAATAGCCTGTCAAATTTGGTAATTGTTTGATTAGTTTTGGAATTATGAAAAATATTTTAGTAAAGTATGCGCAGTTGATTTTTCTGCTTTTTGAGATGAAAACATTGTTGTGAAAGTATTAAGGATATAGTTAGCATTGGTTAAATTGATTTAAGGGATACCAAATGTGGTATGATTTGAAAGGTATATTATTATATGTATATATGTATAAGGAACATGTTATGTGTATTTAAATGACGATGTGAGTTTATACGGATGATTGTCTATTACGTGGTTATAATTGTTTTATGGTATAACTATTATATGTTTACGCGCTAGGATGCGTTTGGGTAGTTTAGAATAAAGGATTGACATCTTAGAGAGGGAATTCTAAGATAGATTATATTCTTTTGTAGAGTCCAAGGAAGTGGAACTTAGAGAGTTCAAGGAAGTGGAACTTAGAGACAAGGGAAAAACTAAGGTGGAGATTCAGTGATTGCTCATTACCCTTTTTAGCTACTTAAGGCAAGTAATACAAACTTGCTTTCGTATTTCGATTCCATTGTTTCATTTTGACATATATGAATTGTTATCTTACCTTGATATACCTTTAAATTCTGAAAACACTTATTGTTCATTGATAACCCTTACCTTTGTTCATATATATATACCATGTTGAACTGTATACCATGCTTTGTTTAGTTCTTTATCCCAAAACCTTTATACCCTGATCATATACATGAATTGAAACCTGATGACCTATAATTCCATAACCTGAAGTTGATCATATACTTATTCAAACCCTTTTATACCTGAAAGTGAATACACCTATACCTCATTTTAGTACATTTCCAGAACATACCCAATGATAAATATTTCTTATATTCCACTAATAGAAATCCAGATTGTTTTGATTGAACTTATCTGATTTCCAAAGGACTTCTTTATATCTGAAGATGTTTTAAAAAGGAATAAAGTTTGAACTCATTTAAATTCTGATTTATGGTTTCCACGGATTCCTAAGATTGGAGGCGTAAGAGGCCGAGTAACGCCGGTCCAGCACTTTTTAATTATAATAAATGGACTAGGGATGGACTAGTCTAAAGACCAATATGTGCCTAATGGGACCCAATACAAGGACCAGAGGGACTGTGTGTCCGGTATGGGGACTTTACGTGGCTGATCACCCGTATTGTCCGGTGCGTTGTGAAAAAATCTCCAAAATTAATTATTGTTTTCTTGAAACGGATATCTTGATAATGAAATTGGTTTACCCTTTGAAATTGCATATTTATGCCATTGTTTTGGATAATACCTTATTATGGATTCTGCTTAAACCATGCTATATATATTGATATTGGAAACTGTTTTGAAATTTTATATTCAAATTATTGATTCTGATAAATCCCTTGATACGGACTTTGCTATACTCATGCTATCCATATTGATATTGAAACTGTTTCCCAGTGGATAACTGTTTGGTCATATTATTACTTGCTGGGCATTTGGCTCATTCTTTTCCTACTCTAACCCACAGTTAAACGAGAAGATGGTGCGCACTTTGCTAACAGCTAGGAAATCTTCCTATAGGGTTGTTTTTGAGATTCCAGCTCAGGTAGGTGATGACCATTGGTAGAAGGTGCCTTGTAATAGAGAACATAGAACTTTTAAGTCATGGTTGTAATAACTTTTGAGAATTTTGTTTATGTATTAAGGAATTAGATAGTGGATGCTTGTTTCATACCATCAACTGTTAAAGATCCAGGGTAGAGTTGGGGTCAAGTCTGCATGCTTTTATTATATTGTTTATGGGTTTAATATGTATAGAGGTGGTAGTGACTCCCCGATCAGGACCCCAGATTGGGAGGGCGTCACAGGTTGGTATCAGAGCTGTCAGTTTTTGGGTCACTGAAACAAGCCAGGATTAGGATCCCTATTAATAAAGGATTAGGATCCCTATTAATAAAAGACTAGGATCCCTATTAATAAAAGATGATTAAGATAGTTATGAAAGGAGTAGGAATCTGTTAGGATATTAGATGGATAGATGCTAAGTTGCCACGGTAGGCGTAAGTACTTTCTTTTAAGTTAAGTCTTTAGGATTAAGATAACCTGTTATTATATAAGTATCTATATCTATATTGTTATCGCAGGAGATGGACGTTATTGGTGGAGACACACCCCCTCACCCCTCTATCACATTATCTGACCCAGTGGAGATAGATAGTCCTAGTGTTCAGTCCGTTGAGACACCATTTGCACCTGTACCTGTTCAGACTACTATCCCCTGGAGAGCAGCATCTGTTGATTCTCGTGTTTCAGTCATGGGAGATCCTGCACCTATATTTCATCATGCACATGTAGACCTTGCTAGAGATCTAGAGACCCTTTCAGGACAGAATGCCGAGCTTCAGGCCCTTATAGATCAGATGTCTGAGGAGGCGGACCGTCGTGTTGCTGTTACTGAGGCGGAGTGGCAGGATAGGATCCGTACTGTAGAGGAGTCAGCGCGAAAGCGCCTAGCTGAGGGACCAGTCACTGTTGATGCTTTAGAGGAGGCCAGGAGAGTGACTAGGATTGTTAGCTGGATGCTGTGTGAGCTGAGAGCTGTTCGTGGTGGACGAGATTAGCTATGGTTGGATTCTGAGAGTGGGACATCTGTTAGAGCCCATTGGTTTTAGTATTGATCATTTGCACGTTTGACTACTCGCTATTAGGATATTTTCCCTTTTTCCTAGTAGACATTATTATATTATCTGCTTTGACATTGGCTTTGCTTTGACTTTATGGGGTGATCATGTACCCTATCATCTATTGTACCTGACTTTTATCTTTACGTTATGCACATACTTTTCTTATACCTTGCTTTAAACTGTTATACCATTTATTGTTAACCTGTTCCTATAATACCTATGTTTACCCTGTTTACCCTGTTACGGAGACGAGCAAATTATCTAATAATATGGCTAAAAGTTTTAAATTTTCTTTATGTTGCATACAGTTTTATAAACATTTTCAAAAAGAGTTTACACTGTGGTATATATATGCATATTGTTTCATAAATTGCTTATCTCTTATCAGAAAAATGCCACCAAAGAAAAAGACTACTGCTTCTACTCAACAAACAACCGATACCGAGGCCCAGAACCCGGTAAACCCAACTATAACTCAGATACTTCAATTACTCCAACAACAAACTGCTGCCTTGACTCAACAACAACAACAAAATGTTCAACCATTGACAACTTTTAAATCATTTCAAGCTGTCCACCCACCTGAATTCAAAGGTACTCTAAACCCTGTTGAGGCGAAATCATGGTTAATCGACATTGAGAAAGCGTTTGCGTTAGTTAAGGTTGGGGAAGATCAGAAAACTGAGTTTGCTAGTTACTACTTGAAGGCAGAAGCTAATTTTTGGTGGGAATCTGTGAAGTTAGGAGAAGGAGAAATTACTTGGCAAAGATTTACGGAACTATTTCAGGAGAAGTATTTACCGAGGTACCTACAAGATCAGTTGGAAGTTCAATTCTTAGAATTAAAACAAGAAGGGATGAGTGTGGCAGAATACGAAGCCAAATTCACTGAATTGGCAAGATTTGCACCTAGATACGTAGGAGATGATGTCAGTAAGGCTAGAAAGTTTCAACACGGATTAAAGCCATGGTTAAGGAGTAGAGTTGCAGCTTTTGAACTGAGAAATTATACTGCGGTAGTACAGAAAGCGATGATCATTGAGGGCGAGAGCGAATTAGTTCAAAAGGAGAAATTTGGAAAGAAACGGAAGTTTGGAGGATCTGAAAGAAACCAAGGTGATGAAGGACAAGGAAGTTCTCAGAATAGGAAAAGGTTTGGAAATCAATCAGGAGGAGATAGGAATTTTCAGAAACAGAGGAGTGGATTTGGAAGTTCAGACAAGAAACCTCAAGGAGGAAAGCCACCAACTATCACGGGAAAGCCATCTATACCAGAGTGCAAGACGTGTGGTAAAAGACATTCAGGAATCTGTAACAAGTTGAACATCACATGTTTTAAATGCAACAAGAAAGGACACTATGCTGATGGATGTCCAAGTTCAAAACCAGGAGGACTAACATGTTTCAAGTGTGGAAAAGCAGGACATTTTGCGCGGGAATGTAAGGAACCGGTCCAATCTGCTAATGTACTTAGACTCACTGCACCACCAACGAGGTCACAGTCATCTCAACCCCGAGCAAGAACTTTTAATATGTCAATCAATGAAGCGGTTCAGGACAGAGATGTAGTAGCAGGTACGCTTCCTGTGAATTCTGTTAAAGCTAAAGTGTTAATTGATTCTGGAGCAACTAGATCTTTTATATCTGAAAGATTCCTTGATAAATTGAAATGTGAGATAAAACCATTGGAAAGGACGTTAGTAATAGAAGTGGCTAACCAGGATAGAGTTCCCGTAGACCAAGTGTGTCCTAACTGTAAAATAGAGATCGGTGGATATCTTTTTCATGCGGATTTGATACCATTCAAAATGGGAGAATTCGATGTTATCCTAGGAATGGATTGGTTGGTAGATTGCGATGCGCAGATTGAATGTAGGAAAAAGCAAGTAAGATTGCGTGTGGACGAAGATCAAGAAGTGGTGTTTCAAGGTCAAAGACAAACTAGGAAGTTCTTAACGTTTATGCAAACGTCACGGCTACTGCGACAAGGTTGTGAAGCTTATTTGGCTCATGTTATAGATGTGGAGAAGCAAGTATTGAAAATGGAGGAGATACCAGTTGTAAATGAGTTCCCTGAAGTTTTTCCTGACGAACTACCTGGATTACCTCCAGATCGAGAAGTAGAATTTACGATTGATTTGGCACCTGGAACGGAACCAGTATCAAAGGCACCTTACAGAATGGCACCGGCAGAAATGAAGGAATTGGCTACGCAGCTACAAGATCTTTTGGATAAAGGAGTTATAAGGCCTAGTGTATCGCCGTGGGGAGCGCCAGTTTTATTTGTCAAAAAGAAAGACGGAAGCATGAGATTGTGTATAGATTATAGAGAACTCAACCAGTTGACTATAAAGAATAAGTACCCGTTACCGCGAATCGATGATTTATTTGATCAACTCAAAGGAGCAGCATATTTTTCAAAGATTGATTTAAGATCTGGATATCATCAACTGAAGATCAAACCTGAAGACGTTTCGAAAACTGCTTTTCGCACGAGATATGGACATTACGAATTTTTAGTGATGCCATTTGGATTAACTAATGCCCCGGCTGTGTTTATGGATTTGATGAACCGAGTGTTTCGAACGTATTTGGATAAGTTTGTGATTGTATTTATTAATGACATCTTGATATATTCAAAGTCTTCGGAAGATCATACGGAACATCTAAGGATCGCGTTGGAAGTCCTGAGAAAGGAAAAGTTATATGCAAAGTTTTCAAAGTGTGAATTCTGGTTAGAGGAAGTACAATTTCTTGGTCACGTTATTAGTCGAGAAGGAGTGAGAGTGGACCCTGCCAAGATTGAAGCTGTGGTTAATTGGGAAAGACCAAAGACCCCTACTGAAGTGAGAAGTTTTCTCGGATTAGCTGGATACTACCGGAGATTTGTTCAAGATTTTTCAAAGATAGCTACACCGTTAACTGCACTAACTCGGAAGAATGAGAAGTTTGTTTGGACTGAGAAATGTGAAGAAAGTTTCCAAGAGCTGAAAGGAAGATTAGTGACGGCACCAGTGTTAGTCTTACCAGATGATCAAGGAAATTTCGTTATCTACAGTGATGCTTCACACAAAGGATTAGGATGTGTTTTAATGCAACATGGAAAAGTGATCGCGTATGCTTCACGACAACTCAAGCCGCACGAACGAAAGTACCCAACGCATGATTTGGAATTAGCAGCTATTGTGTTCGCACTAAAGATTTGGAGACATTACCTCTACGGAGAGAAGTGTGAAATCTATACGGATCATAAGAGCTTAAAGTATATATTCACTCAGAAGGAATTGAACATGAGGCAACGGAGATGGTTGGAGCTAATTAAGGACTATGATTGTAGTATTAACTATCACCCGGGAAAAGCGAATGTTGTGGCGGATGCGTTAAGTCGAAAGGAGAGATTGAATTTGTTCACGATACCTAAGGAATTGCTTCAAGAATTTGAGAAGTTGAAACTAGAAGTTTATGATTCGGAAGTTACTAACGAGGTTCTCAACGCTATGACGTTTCAACCGGAATTGTTGGAAAAGATACGAAGATGTCAGGAGGAGATTATGAATCAAGAGATGAACACATTGACTGGTGAAGAGATCTGCACCCAAAAGGATGACCAAGGAGTTTTGAGATTTTCTACGAGGATATGGATTCCAAATGTGACGGAATTGAAGAATGAAATCTTGTGGGAAGCCCATAGTTCACAGTACTCAATTCACCCTGGTAGCACGAAAATGTATCGAGATTTGAAGGAACATTTCTGGTGGCCTGATATGAAAAGAGAAATTGCCGAATGGATAAGTAGGTGTTATACCTGTCAACGAGTCAAAGCTGAACATCAGAAGCCGAGCGGACTATTGCAGCCATTGGATATTCCGGAATGGAAGTGGGAACATCTTGCCATGGATTTTATTGTTGGACTACCGAGGACAAAAGCTAATCATGATGCCATATGGGTAATTGTAGACCGTCTGACCAAGTCTGCACATTTTCTCCCAATCAATGAAAGATTTTCACTGGATAGGTTAGTACAGTTATATCTGAAGGAAGTTGTGACACGCCACGGAGTTCCAGTAACCATTGTGTCGGATCGTGATCCAAGGTTTAACTCCCGATTTTGGAGACAATTTCAAGAATGTCTGGGTACCAAGCTTAAGATGAGTACCGCTTATCATCCACAAACTGATGGCCAGAGTGAACGAACAATTCAAACCATTGAAGACATGCTTAGAGCTTGTGCGCTAGATTTTAAAGGAAGTTGGGATGAGCATTTACCGTTAGTAGAGTTTTCGTACAACAACAGCTATCACGCGAGTATTGGAATGCCACCGTATGAAGCTTTGTATGGAAGGAAATGTAGATCGCCTGTATATTGGGAAGAAGTTGGACAACGAAAAGTTTTAAGACCCGAGCTAGTACAACAAATGAAGGAAAAGATTGAAATCATTCGGAAAAGGCTAGTTACGGCACAAGATAGACAACGAAAGTACGCGGACCAAGACAGGAAGGATATAAGCTTTAAAGAAGGAGATCAAGTGTTGCTAAAAGTGTCGCCGTGGAAAGGAGTTACAAGATTTGGCAAGAAAGGGAAACTTAGCCCGAGATATGTAGGACCGTTTGAGATACTGAGACGTATTGGAAAAGTTGCATATGAGTTAGCGTTACCACCGCACATGGAGCATATTCATAACGTTTTTCATGTTTCGATGCTTAAGAGATTTAATCCTGATGCGAATCACGTGATCGAATATGAACCTTTTGAGATTCAACCTGATTTGTCATATGTAGAACAACCTGTAGAAATTCAGGATCATATGGATAGGAAATTAAGGAATAAGATTGTTAAGTTAGTTAAGGTTTTGTGGAGGAATCCCAAAGTTGAAGAGTCGACTTGGGAACTTGAGAGCGAGATGCTTGAAAAGTATCCGCATCTATTTTCGTAAGGTTAGATTCTGGGGACAGAATCTTTTTAAGGGGGGAAGGTTATAACGACTCGGAAAAATGATTGTACATGTTGTGGAATAAAATCTGAGCTTACGAATTTAATGCGAGGGTTTAATGAGCTTTCGAGCTTTTATGGCTGCACTTGCGTTTCGAGACTAAATCGGTCCTCACAAGATGCCTACGTATCTCAAATCGTTATTGAGAATCAAGCCAAAGACGTAGTTCTTGGTGTTGCCCTACGGGCTATGGCGGCAGGGGCATACCAAGGACGTAGTGACTTGTATGTCCTTATTCGAGGATGAAGTCTAAAACGTAGTTCTAGGGGTGCCTTTGTGGCTTGTTGCGCCTTCGAGGCGTTGTGACGTATGGAGCTGTGCCCCAAAACGTAGTTCTGATTGTAGGATCAGGGTCCTTATATAGGCGTCTAGAGCCTAGTATTTATGGTATGTTTAGGAGTCTTAGCGAATAAGTCTCCTTATTGATAATGGATAAACATTGTATTTCTTGCAGGATAAGTCTTTTCCTTGTTGATAAATGCTATGACTCATTAATTGCCTTTAATTGGGATTCCGGATCCTTCTTTGATGAATTTACCATATTTTGGACTCTTTTTATGAGCTGTATATTTTCCCTATTTATTAATTACGAAATTAATAAATAATCTGGGTTTTGGGCCTTAAATACTTGTCCTTTCCAAAGAATAGTCAATTATATTTCTATAATTACTTTTCTGTCCATATCATTTGCCCCCCAACTTCTGGGAAAATCTCCTCGGGGTTTTCGTAGAAGTTATATCGTGTTTTCCCCAAAATTTTCTATTTTTGAGGGTATTTTTGACCTCAAATTAGGTCATTTTCGACCAGAAATTCAAGTCATTTTCGACTAGGAATTCAAGTCTTTTTCGACTAGGAATTCGACCTGGATTGGTCCCAGGTCGATGGCTTCGACCTCATTTTATAGGTCATTTTCGACCTCGGTCATTCGACCTCGGCCCTTCCTTTCTTCGACCAGGATTTTTGACCTCGATCGATCCCAGGTCGATGGCTTCGACCTCATTTTTTCGACCTCGAATCCTTCTGTTTTCGACCTCACTTGGGTGTGAGGTCGAGGGGTTCGAGCTCGAATTATAGTGTATTTTCGATCTCAATCAATCGACTTCGATCTAGGGTCTTTTCGACCTCAAATTTTCAATTTTTTGATTGGATTTTTGGTGCGAAGTCGATGGAAACGACCTCAATTCCTCGTATATTTTCGACTTCGAGCCTTCGATGTCGTTCTGAGGTTTTTTCGACCTCGTTTTCATTATTTTTCGACTTTATTTGGGAGCGAGGTCGTCAGAATCGGCCTCGTTTTCCCATATGTTTTCGACCTCGGTCGTACGATTTCGATTTAATGTCTTTTCGACCTTAAATCTTTGATTTTGCCTTGGCTATATTTCAAATTTCATTCTTTTCTTGGGCCTTAACTAGCCCAATTTTTAATTGGACTTAAATTATTCCAGCCTTGGGCCTTATTGGGCCTTTATTGTTTGGGCTTCGAATTTGCCTGAGACCCAAATTATTTGGGTTTTAATCTCTATAATCCATAAATGGATTTGTGGGCCTTAACTGGCTATAGACGGTTGCCCTTCCTTAACCGGTTGGGTTTCCAGTCACTAGGCGATTCCTGGCGAGATTTTCTGTTGAATCTCATCGTTTTCTGGGTTTCTTACTTGAAGTTTTGAAGAATTCTTTGAAGATTCTGGGCTTTCTTTGAAGTTCGATTCTGGGTTTAAATGGCTGATCGCGCTTCCCAACGTCTATGATAATGCACTAGGATTTCATAGAAGTTATACCGGTCTTTTTCGAGACTTGGGGTCTTTTTATCCCTTACCTGGGACTTACTACCCTTTTTTGGGGATTTTAATATACACTGGTGTTTCACGAGTATCGTCTTGGTGTAAAGTGTGGAGCGACCTACACATTTACGACGATTTTGCCTTATTCGAGGCTAACTTGACATTTGCATAAGCCTTTTATGTCTTATACTGTCTTGTTTTGGCTTCAAGCCTTTCATTGAGCATATCGAATGATGGGGTTTGGACTGAATGTCTTAGGTTTCTAGGGTTTCAACCCTTCATTTGCTTTCTAGGAAGCTCATGATTTCATCGAACCTTATTTCTATTTGTCCTAGTAGTGAGTCCAATCAGGACACACTTTAAACATAATAGACTTTCAAATTTGAGGCATGCCAAGTCCTTGGCACCTCATGCCCTTCGAGGGTTTCTAGCTTGTACGAGCCTCGACCAAATACGTTCTTGACGCGATATGGTCCTTCCCAATTTGGGGGCAACTTGCCTTTTTGTCCAACTCCGGATGCCTCAATCTTTCGGAGGACTAAATCTCCTTGTCGAAAGAATCTCTCTTTAACCCTTAGGTTGTAATAGAAAGATGCTCGTTTCTGATGCTGAACTATCTTGGCATTTGCTTCATCTCTAACTTCATCAATCAAATCTAAGGTCAGCCTCAAGCCTTCCTCATTTGTTTCTGGCTCATAAGCCTCAATTCTTGGAGACGTGTGAGTAATCTCCACTGGAACCATTGCCTCTGCCCCATATGCCAACAGAAAGGGGGTAGCTCCAGTGGTGACTTTGCAGGTAGTATGATATGCCCATAGTATGGGAAACAATTCGTCCACCCAAGTGTTTCTGCAGCGTTCAACTCTTTTCTTCAGTCCATCTAGGATAATTCGATGTGCAACCTCAGCTTGCCCATTTTCTTGAGGATGAACGACAGAAGTGAAGCACAACTTGATATCGTTCTCATCACAATATTTCTTAAACTCATCGTTGTTAAACTGAGTTCCATTGTCTATGACCAAGATACGTGGAATCCCGTATCTGCATATCACATTTTCCCAGAAGAAATGCATCACTTGCTTGGTGGTTATCTTGGCTAATGGCTTAGCCTCAATCCACTTGGTGAAGTAGTCGATTGCTACTATCAAGAACTTTCGTTGTGCACTTGCCATTGGGAAAGGTCCAAGTATATCCATTCCCCACATGGCAAATGGAATTGGTGAGTTTATGGATGTCAACATCTCTGGTGGTTGCCTAACCACTGGTGCATGCTTCTGGCACCTTTCACATTTCTTCACGTAGCTTTTAGCATCAGCAAGTATGCTCGGCCAGTAGAAACCTAGACGACTAACTTTATGGGCAAGGGCTCTGCCCCCCAATTGTTGCCAACAAATTCCTTCATGTACTTCCTTTAGGGCCAATTCTGCCTCTTGAGGTCTCAAGCATTTCAGATAAGGAATGATGAAAGACTTCTTGTATAGAATTCCCTCAATCAAGGCATACCTTAGTGCTCTCACATACAGTTTTCTTGCTTCTGAAGTGTCGTTGGGTAGCCACCCAGTTTCTAGATGGGCCTTGATGGGATCCATCCAACAACTAGCAACATCAATGGGTGCTACCAACTTTCCGTTGATGCTTGGGGTCTTCAAGACTTGGAAGTATACACTCCCTGCATAGTTTTCAATTTCTGAAGAAGCAAACTTAGACAAGGCATCAGCCTTCATGTTTTCTTCCCTTGGAATGTGCTCTACATAGCATTCGTCAAATTGAGTCATGATTGCTTTGACGAGCTTTAAGTACTTGGCCATGATTTCATCTCTGGCTTCAAACTCCCCATTTACTTGGGAAACCACTAGCCTCGAGTCTCCACATACTTTCAGAGTTTTGACTCTCAAGGCTCCAGCCAGCCAGCCCTAAGCCAGCTATCAGAGCTTCATATTCAGCTTCGTTGTTTGTCGTTGGGAAGTCCAGTTTTAGTGCGTACTCTATGAGGAATCCATCAGGACTTTGTAGCACTAAACCGGCTCCACTTGATTTTGTTTTTGATGCTCCATCAAAATAGAGCACCCAACATTCTTTGGAGACTATTTCTTCAACTTCCTTGTCTTCCACTGTCACTTCCTGCCCCCCGACTTCTTGGTTGTCAATGGTGCATTCAACCATGAAGTCATCAAGTGTTTGTGCTTTTATGGCCGTTCGAGGCTTGTATTTGATGTCAAATTCCCCTAGTTCAATGGCCCATTTAATCAATCTTCCACTTACTTGAGGGCTATGCAAGATGTTTCTTAGAGGCTGATTAGTCAAGACCTCTATCTTGTGTGCCTGGAAGTATGGACGTAGTTTTCTTGAGGCCATAATCAAGGCTAAGGCAAACTTCTCTATGGTAGAGTAGTTTATTTCTTCCCCATGTAGGATCTTGCTCACGTAGTAGATGGGTTTCTGAACCTTTAACTCTTCTTTTACCAAAACAGCTCCAAGGGCAGTGTTGGATACTGCCAAGTATAGATAAAGAACCTCTCCTGGTTTTGGTTTGGCCAATAGTGGTGGCTCAGCCATGTATTTCTTCAAGGCCTCAAAGGCCTCTTGGCTTTCAGCTGTCCATTCAAAAAATTTCACATTCTTAAGTGCTTTGAAGAAAGGTAAGCACTTCTCTCCTGACTTAGAGATGAATCTTCCCAATGCTGCCACTCTTCCAGTTAGTTTCTGGACTTCCTTAACAGTCTGTGGTGGTTCCGTGTCTAGAATTGCTTTGATTTTGTCGGGATTAACCTCGATTCCTCTCTTGGAAACCATCAGGCCTAAAAACTTTCCCGAGCCTACACCAAAGGCACACTTAGCTGGATTCAACATCATCTTGTGGTGCCTTAGCACTTCAAATGCCTCTCAGAGGTGCTCAATGTGATCGACCTTATCGAGGCTTTTGACTAACATGTCATCTACGTAGACCTCCATGGTTTTTCCAATTAGGTGTTCAAAAATTTTGTTCACCAACCTTTGGTAGGTTGCCCCTGCATTCTTAAGTCCAAATGCCATGACTAAATAACAGAAAACACCAAAGTCAGTGATGAATGATACCTTGGAGATGTCATCCTCATGCATCTTGATTTGATTGTATCCACTGAAGCCATCCATGAAGCTAAGCATCTCGTGTCCAGCTGTAGCATCTATTAGTGCATCAATCCTTGGTAAGGGAAAACAATCCTTAGGACATGCATCATTCAAATCAGTGAAGTCGACGCACATCCTCCATTTTCCGTTAGCCTTTTTGACCATCACGGGGTTAGCCAACCATTCTGGGAATTGAATTTACTCAATGAACCCAGCTTCCAAAAGCTTTTCAACTTCTTGTTTGATGGCTTCAAGCCTCTCGGGAGCAAAACTTCTCTTTTTCTGTTTCACCGTCTTCCTTTCAGGATCCACATTTAATTTGTGAGTTATCAATTGGGGATCAATCCCTGGCATGTCAGCCGCTTCTCCGGTTCACCAGGGACTAAGGGAATGGGGATTAAATCCTCAGCTGGTTTCCCTCTTCGGTCCTCATTGTCACTAGTATCCATGTCTTCAATTGGGAGGACTTGCCCCCCGATTCCATCAGGCCTTAACGCGGCTAAATAACAACTTCTAGCCATCTTTTGGTCTCCTCGTTCTTCACCAATCCCATTCCTCGTTGGGAACTTGATTTTTAGATGATAAGATGAGGCAACAGCCTTGAACGCATGAAGACCAGTCCTTCCCAGGATTGCATTATAGGTTGAAGTCGCTTTTATAACTATGAAGTTCAACATCTGAGTAGACATATTCATCCCTTGCCCCATGGTCATTGGGAGTTGGATAGTGCCTTCCACTTTTGATTCCACCCCGTTGAATCCGTATATAGGCATATTTGAGGGTGTTAACTGAGAATCAGTGTAACCCATCTTGATAAAAGCATCGTGGAACAAGATATCCACTGAAGCTCCATTGTCGACTAGGACTCTCTTTGTTTCAGAATTGCCAATCATAGGTATGATGACTAGAGGGTCATCGTGGGGGAACTTCACCCCTTCCAAGTCTGAATCATCAAAACCTATTGACACTTCTGTTCTGGCACGCTTCGGTGCTTCTCCAACCACAGTCATTACCTTTCGAGCATAAGCTTTTCTTGAGTTTCGGGAGGACCCAGCAGCAGTTGGCCCTCCGAATATCATGTTGATGACTGGCCCTCGGGGCTTAGGGTTACGATCTTGGTCGTTGTCCCTTCTGTCGTAATCCTTCCTTTCATAGTTTCCTCTTTGACTCCCTTGGCTTCCATCCTTAGTGAACTTGCTGAGTTTTCCTCTTCGTATCAGAAACTCAATCTCATCTTTCAATTGTCTACAATCATCGGTGTCATGACCGACTTCTTTGTGGAACCGACAAAACTGATTTTGGTTCCGTTTAGACAAATCAGCCCTCATTGGCTTTGGCCATTTGATTTCTTCTTCCTTGGCTATCTCCATCAGAATTTGACTCCTGGGAGTATTCAATCTTGTATATTCTGTGAATTTTGGCCCAAAATTGCTTCTCTTGGGGGGAGAATCGGAGTTCTTTGATGTTCGGGGAAACTTTTCCTTGACGTCGTACTCCTGAGTTTCTTTTCTTTTCTTTGAGTTTCCACTACCGCCAGTAGTGGGTTCATATTTTCTCATACTTTCTTCAGCCTTGATATACTTTCCGGCCCTATCTTGGAGCTTCAGCATGCTCTCGGGGGGATGTTTAGCTAACGACCGTTTGAAGTGGTCATTAGTGGTTCCTTGTTGCAGGGCTATCATAGCCACTCTGTCCTCTAAGTCCGGGACTTTTAAAGCCTCTCGAGTGAATCGATTGATGTAGTCCCTTAGGGCCTCATTTTGTCCTTGCCGGATTGCCATGAGTGATGCAGAACTTTTCTCATGCACCCTTCCACTAATGAACTGATTGATGAAAGCCTTGCTTAGTTCCTTAAATGACCCAATAGAGTTGGGAGGTAGACGGCTATACCAACGTTGGGCCATGCCTGCCAAGGTTTGTGGAAACGCCCACTTGACTGCATCGTTGGTTGGCTGCAACAGCAGTGCATTGGAGAAGGTCCTTACATGATTTGCGGGATCTCCCGTTCCATCATAGGCTTTGATCGAAGGCATCTTAAACTTTCTGGATATAGCCGTTTTCATGATGTCTTGAGTAAACGGTGGTGTAGGATCATCAGGATCTCCTAGGGGCAACAGAATACTAGGATCACCCCTTGGGGCTTCAGCCCTCTTGGTCCTTCTTGGTGGATCCAAGTTGATTATCGGGATTCCTTCAGTCGTTCGGCCCCGAGATTGAGCGGCCTCTTCTTCAGCAAGGAGTTTTTTGAGCCTTGCAGTCTCTGCCTCATGGGCTGCAAGTTTCTCCCTAGTAGTTTGGGGTTGCTCCCGATTTGTCTGTGAAGAACGTCTCCTTCTTGGGGCGACATCCTCCCCAGTTGTATAACCTTCGTCCTCGGTGTATGGGCCAGAGTAATCTTGAATGAGAGGGGTCTGGCGAGTTTGTTGTTGTTGGGGTCCCAGACCATGAATATAAGGGGGCACATATGCCTCATGGTAGATTGGATTAGTTCCACTACCGCCCGCCATAGGTCGAGGGGGCACACCATAGCTTGGCATCCCCAAAGTCTGATTCGCGTATTGAGGGAGATCAGTAGTATGGAGTTGAAGGCTCCTTGGTGCATTCATGAGCAGCGGGGAGGTCGTGATTGGTTGCTGGTGAACGGTCTCTTGTGGATTAGATCCATGAATGACCATCTGCAGGGGATTCGTCCCTTCAACCGAAATCGGGATTTCCGGTCCTTGAGTATTGGTGGGGATATTCGCCCATTGTGTGCCAGTAGTCGGCGGTGGCTGATCAGCTTTAGAGGTGATAGGGCGATCATCGGGAGTTTGAGTATCCCGAGCTGTTCTTCGTGTGTTTGCCATGGTTGATGTTGTCGTCCCACAGACGGCGCCAAATGTTGTGGAATAAAATCTGAGCTTACGAATTTAATGCGAGGGTTTAATGAGCTTTCGAGCTTTTATGGCTGCACTTGCGTTTCGAGACTAAATCGGTCCTCACAAGATGCCTACGTATCTCAAATCGTTATTGAGAATCAAGCCAAAGACGTAGTTCTTGGTGTTGCCCTACGGGCTATGGCGGCAGGGGCATACCAAGGACGTAGTGACTTGTATGTCCTTATTCGAGGATGAAGTCTAAAACGTAGTTCTAGGGGTGCCTTTGTGGCTTGTTGCGCCTTCGAGGCGTTGTGACGTATGGAGCTGTGCCCCAAAACGTAGTTCTGATTGTAGGATCAGAGTCCTTATATAGGCGTCTAGAGCCTAGTATTTATGGTATGTTTAGGAGTCTTAGCGAATAAGTCTCCTTATTGATAATGGATAAACATTGTATTTCTTGCAGGATAAGTCTTTTCCTTGTTGATAAATGCTATGACTCATTAATTGCCTTTAATTGGGATTCCGGATCCTTCTTTGATGAATTTACCATATTTTGGACTCTTTTTATGAGCTGTATATTTTCCCTATTTATTAATTACGAAATTAATAAATAATCTGGGTTTGGGCCTTAAATACTTGTCCTTTCCAAAGAATAGTCAATTATATTTCTATAATTACTTTTCTGTCCATATCAGTACAATATTAATATTTAATAATATTTGAGTTTTATGATTTGTGATTATTGTGTGAAAGGTGGATATTTGAAAATGTGATGATTAGATGTTTATTTGGTGAATGGTATGGATTAAAATACTTGTGAATGCTTTTAAATGCATTTTACATGAATTTCTTATTAAAAATTAGTTCTTTTTGACCTTCCGGGAATTTTATAAAATCAACGGAGACTCGTTTTATTGTGAAATCTTTTTCACAACCTTTAGTTTATATTCTAGTATTTTCTAAAATTAGTGGAGGAATTTATTTTTGGCTTTAAGGATTTAAAACTGATTTTATGAGTTAAAAGTCCTTTAAGTGATCAAAACTTTGAAAATTCATATTTAATTCAATTTTGATCACAAAAATATTTTAAAAATATGGGTGAGCTTGTAAATTCGTATTCTGTATTTTAAAAATAAAATTTTGATTTTTAGACATTACCTTCAGTTTATTTCGAATTATAGAAAAGCATTTATGTTGGTTTTGTTTATTAGAAAATCAGATTTTTAATTATGAAATTACTATTTTGCCCCTGGGCTTATAAAACCCAGCACTCAGTTCTTTTCCCCTCTTCTTCACTCCCGACTCAACTCTCATCTCTCTCTTTTCTCTCTTCTCTCTCTCGGTTATCTCTCCCTCTCAATTTTCTGTAAAAATCTCTCCCTCTCTCACATATGTTGATGATTATACATACATATATATATGTAATCGTGTGTGTATGTATGTGTATGGCCGTGTGTGCGTGTATATGTGTGTATCGGTTTTTGCATGCAAGGGGTTTCGGCAATTTTTGATTTAATTCAAACCCGAAAGCTGCTTGTGATGATTTTATGATTAGTTGGTCGATTAATATTGCTTATTGGTGAGGTTGTGAAGGAAACCCGATTTTTCCGGGCACCTCCGACCATTGCCGCCGCCGGCAATGAGCTCCGGCGAGCCGACGGGGACGATGATGATGCTTTTGAGTCCGATTATTGTATTAATAGCTATGTTTAGTTAAGATTTTGATTGCATGTTGAGAAATCGAAATGCATGTTCATATTTCGATTTTTCCCCTTTTTAGAATTCGGTTTGAAATTTGTTTATGTTGATGATTGGTTGTTGATTTCAAGTTATAGTGATTGCATGTTGATTACATGAGTTAAGTTTAAATGATTCGAATTTTTATGGTTAAAGGTTTTGATTTGGGAATTTTTAGTGAAATTCCAAATAATGGAATTGTTAACTTGTTAATTTGGGTATTTGATAAATGCATGTATAAGTTTAGTAATTCTTGAGAACATGAGTTTTAGTTGTGATATTGGATGGTTAGTTGTGAATGAGATTGTGTTGGAATGATGGTATATAGAAAAACATCATGCTGAATTTTCCAGAAAAAACTGCCCTGTTCTGTTTTGCTATATTTCAAATTGTTGCTGCCTGTTTTAGACAGAGGGCTTAGGATGTCAATGTTCTAAATTGAATCTAGTTTGTGCACGCGCTAACCTTGTATCAATAGGATTTACGAATAAAAAGTTATACTTGTTTTACTAAAAGTTGCGCAGCAGGGATTTTTCTGTGCTTAGTACCTACTTTATACAGTTCGTTTTTATACTAAATAAAGTGTTCTGAAGTTGAAACTTTTATGCTAAGTTGGTTTTGGTAATCAGGAAATAGCCTGTCAAAGTTGGTAATTGTTTGATTAGTTTTGGAATTATGAAAAATGTTTTAGTAAAGTATGCGCAGTTGATTTTTCTGCTTTTTGAGATGAAAACATTGTTGTGAAAGTATTAAGGATATAGTTAGCATTGGTTAAATTGATTTAAGGGATACCAAATGTGGTATGATTTGAAAGGTATATTATTATATGTATATATGTATAAGGAACATGTTATGTGTATTTAAATGACGATGTGAGTTTATACGGATGATTGTCTATTACGTGGTTATAATTGTTTTATGGTATAACTATTATATGTTTACGCGCTAGGATGCGTTTGGGTAGTTTAGAATAAAGGATTGACATCTTAGAGAGGGAATTATAAGATAGATTATATTCTTTTGTAGAGTCCAAGGAAGTGGAACTTAGAGAGTTCAAGGAAGTGGAACTTAGAGACAAGGGAAAAACTAAGGTGGAGATTCAGTGATTGCTCATTACCCTTTTTAGCTACTTAAGGCAAGTAATACAAACTTGCTTTCGTATTTCGATTCCATTGTTTCATTTTGACATATATGAATTGTTATCTTACCTTGATATACCTTTAAATTCTGAAAACACTTATTGTTCATTGATAACCCTTACCTTTGTTCATATATATATACCATGTTGAACTGTATACCATGCTTTGTTTAGTTCTTTATCCCAAAACCTTTATACCCTGATCATATACATGAATTGAAACCTGATGACCTATAATTCCATAACCTGAAGTTGATCATATACTTATTCAAACCCTTTTATACCTGAAAGTGAATACACCTATACCTCATTTTAGTACATTTCCAGAACATACCCAATGATAAATATTTCTTATATTCCACTAATAGAAATCCAGATTGTTTTGATTGAACTTATCTGATTTCCAAAGGACTTCTTTATATCTGAAGATGTTTTAAAAAGGAATAAAGTTTGAACTCATTTAAATTCTGATTTATGGTTTCCACGGATTCCTAAGATTGGAGGCGTAAGAGGCCGAGTAACGCCGGTCCAGCACTTTTTAATTATAATAAATGGACTAGGGATGGACTAGTCTAAAGGCCAATATGTGCCTAATGGGACCCAATACAAGGACCAGAGGGACTGTGTGTCCGGTATGGGGACTTTACGTGGCTGATCACCCGTATTGTCCGGTGCGTTGTGAAAAAATCTCCAAAATTAATTATTGTTTTCTTGAAACGGATATCTTGATAATGAAATTGGTTTACCCTTTGAAATTGCATATTTATGCCATTGTTTTGGATAATACCTTATTATGGATTCTGCTTAAACCATGCTATATATATTGATATTGGAAACTGTTTTGAAATTTTATATTCAAATTATTGATTCTGATAAATCCCTTGATACGGACTTTGCTATACTCATGCTATCCATATTGATATTGAAACTGTTTCCCAGTGGATAACTGTTTGGTCATATTATTACTTGCTGGGCATTTGGCTCATTCTTTTCCTACTCTAACCCACAGTTAAACGAGAAGATGGTGCGCACTTTGCTAACAGCTAGGAAATCTTCCTATAGGGTTGTTTTTGAGATGCCAGCTCAGGTAGGTGATGACCATTGGTAGAAGGTGCCTTGTAATAGAGAACATAGAACTTTTAAGTCATGGTTGTAATAACTTTTGAGAATTTTGTTTATGTATTAAGGAATTAGATAGTGGATGCTTGTTTCATACCATCAACTGTTAAAGATCCAGGGTAGAGTTGGGGTCAAGTCTGCATGCTTTTATTATATTGTTTATGGGTTTAATATGTATAGAGGTGGTAGTGACTCCCCGATCATGACCCCAGATTGGGAGGGCGTCACAAAAATAATATTCATTAATTAATAAATTTCAAATGAATATTCGAAAATAATATTCATTAAATAATTAATCTCAAATGAATATCCAAAAATAATATTCATTAAATAAATAATCAATCCTCGAATGAATATTTAAAGGTAATTTTCATTAAACAATTAAATAACTTTCAAATGAATATTCAAACATACTATTCATTACATAATCCCCAGATGAATATGTACGATAATATTCTTAAAGTCAATATCCTCAAATGAATATAAATGATATTCTGTAAGTCGATAATCCTCAAATGAATATTAATAAATAATATTCTTAAAATGAATATTAATAAATAATATTCTTAAAGTCAATAATCCTCAAATGAATATTCATAAATAATATTCCTTAAATAAAATAATTAACCCTCGAATAACATTTACCCGATATCTTTATCGGAAAATAACCTTTATCATATACAAAATATAATCACATCTGACCTTTCAAGAAAATCACACGCCCTTACCCTAGGGCAAATATAAAACCCTGGCTTATAGCTGATATCCCATATCTAACTTATAAGCCCCAACTTCAAGTCATAACCTCAAGTATTGCTATACATAGCAAATCGAAAACAAGTATGCAATTTATATATATCGCAATCGCATATCATAATTGAAAACAGTTATTATCACAACAACAGTAATATAGGTTTTGAAAACTTGCCTGATGCTCGAGAAGTGATAGGGGTTCGCGACGATGTCGGACAATCTAGACAAAGTCAAAGAAAACGCACGATCAATCCCCTATATAATCCACTTGTACTCAATGCTTAAACACGTAAGCGAAACACAACCAAGGAATTACTAGCTCGTATAGGCTCATACTAAGTCCATGTTTAATCGACAATTACTTAAGTCGTAGGTTTAGTCCGAAATCGATCCTCGAATACAAGTTATACTTAACCATTTACAACATTGGTTTCTATGTCATGTTTTCAGTGGTTTTCACTTGCGCGACCTCGACTAAAACATTTTTATAAAATCGAAAAATAATCGTTTTAATCCGAATCGTTTTCGTGAGCCTTCCTAACTGTCTCTAGTATTATTCTTCAAAGTTTCACATTTTAATATGGCTTCTAAGTGGTCCAAATATAGCCTCAAAGTGCCTGACCAGAGAGGGGTTGTTCCTCCGAACGACGTTTACTAAAACTTACTTTTCTCTTAAACCGTAAATCATAACGACATGATTCTTGCGCTCACGTAAACTAGAAACAAAGCTCTACACACCCATGTTCATCATTGAACCAAAAGAGGCAGTTAAGGTTTCGGATTCTAGGCAGTTTTTAGAGTTAACGAGAATCGGGCATTACGACGGCTTAAAACTTAACGTTTTCCATTTTCAAAACACAACCAAATCAATACCAAACAATCCCAAACTCACCATCCACCTTATACTCCCTCCGCTCAGCCAAATCCTCCATAAATATTCAAAACAAATTCATAACCCATCCTCCAAATTCAACCAACAATTCATCTAATCACTTAATCATGATCTTAACTTTACATAAATATCAAAACCACTTCAAAACTCATATAACAAAAAGGGGCAGAGGTTTTTATACCTTCTCCAAGCTTGCTTGCTGCTATATTCCTTATGTAACCTTAGATCCTTGCTTAATACAACCTTTGGAAGCCACAAACTCAATATCCATAAAACAAAATACAAGTTACTATTCATCATCACTTTGTAAAATCCATATAAAATCGCAAAACAAGAGTTTGGTTCTCACCTTTTTACCACACCTTCTACTCTTCAAGGGCTTTCTTTTGAGTCCTACCTCATCACCAGGGGATGCTTGAAGCTCGACTTATTGGCTTTCCAAGGTGAGTGGTCGAAACTGGAAAAGCAGGACAGTTTCTGTTCTCCGACTTGGGGAAGCGATTTGACTAGGCTACACTCCTTTGTTGGCCATGAAATTTTGAACGAATGTTGCCCATGGAGTGGAGAAGCTGTGGGTAACATTTGGTGATTTTATCATGAGTAGATATTAAGTTACGAATTTTTCTTCATTGCTTGGTCTTGATGGGCAGAAATCTGGAAAATGAGAGAGATAACTTTTCTCTTGCTTTTCTTCTTTTCTTTTTTCTTTGTTTTTGGTTAATAATGCTTGAAATGCTGATTTTTTTTAAGAGAGTGGTGAGTCATCACATTGTCCTTGTCATCAGGACACGTGTCAAGCCATGGAGTATCATGGTGGCAAAGCAGGGACACGTGTCGCGCATGCATGTGTTTGGTTCGTTTCTTTTCACATGGATGATCCAAATGTTGCATCACTCGAATTAATCTTGTTACATGTTACTTCCATGTCTATATTTAATCCTGTAAATGTCGCTTTGTTCCTCTTGAAACGATTCAAAATATTTTCCAAAGGGCGAATAAAACTCTACGCGGTTCTCGCAGTGAATAGTAACTATTCACTATTCATTCCAACAATCGAATCCTTAAATCGACTTTAATAATAAAATTCCAAAATATTAATCCTCAAATCCTCAATTTTAATATCTCTTTTCTTGAATATAATAATATACCATTCGCTGCCCGGTCGAATATTACACCAAAATAAAAATCAAAATTTCTGAATTCCGATCGTCTTTGCATTCACATTTACTCCGTAGATCACTAATATGACTTCGAAATATCCACACTACGTCTCGTACATAGGTGGCATGAAAAATTTTCTTAACCCTCAAAATCACTATTCATCCACCAATATCACTATTCACTGATGCACTTAACCATAATAAGAAAAGTTTTAAATTTGTTCAAAAATTTGGGTTATTATAGTCTCCCCTCCTTAAAAGGATTCCGTCCCGGAATCAACTTAGGAATAACTGGGGGTACTTCTCTCCCATTGCACTTTCTAACTTCCAGGTGGATTCTTCCACCTCTTGATTTTCCACAAACCTTTCACTAGCTTGGCAACCTCGTCACTTAGCACTTGCTCTTTTCTATCCGTGATTTCCACAGGTTGTTCTTTGTAAGTCAGACCAGGTTGTATATCTACCTGCTCGTACTCTACACATGCCGGGCATCTATAGTATACTGACGTAGTATTGACACATGAACCCCGTTACGACCATTCTACAAGTTTGGGGGTAAGGCTGGCTCGTAGGCCACCTTCCTGACGTGTTTTAAAATCTCAGATGGCCCAATGAATCTCGGGCTCGACTTCCCTTTCTTTCCAAATCTCATTAATTCCTTCCACGAGGATATCTTTTAGCATCACGAATCTCTAACCTCATATTCTCCATTTTGTTTGTACAGAAAATACACCAGCATAAACTTGTTTGTCATTCATCAACTTGCCATTTAGCTTATTAGTAGCAGTACTATCTCTATACTCGCGGGCTTAGTCCGCATACTTTCTCTGTCTGTCTTGGTTGTCACTAGCCGCTTGTTGGTGAAATCTTTTGTCTTTCTAGTTTGTTGGACTAACTTGGGTTTTGTGTAAAATCTCATCCTTTAATTCCCGATTATTCGGAATCCATCTCTGTCTCATTTTAATCAAGGGTATCGGCCACCACATTGGCCTTCCCCGGATGGTAGTGCATCTCACAGTCATAATCCTAGGTCAATTCTAGCCATTTCACCATCTCATGCTATCTACTATCACGGGTAACTCAAAGCCAATTCATTACATTCCATAAAATTTGTGGGTGCATTAGTCAACCCAAAATAACCTCGCTGAAAACTCGAAGTGTCTATTCCTAGTACGAATCGCAGTCTTGGGTATATCCTCGGATTTAACTTCCAACTGGTGATACCCAGTTCTTAAATAAATTTGGAAATACACCGCGTTCTTCCACTGATCAAACAATCATTTACAAGGGTACCTATTCTCCATGTCGAACTCATACAACTCTCGAGGTTCGATATATAATCTTGTGCTAACATCTTTCTCTCTTACAACAACACCGGGCTCTCCACGGTGGTACACTGGGTCTTATCATACCCTTATACAACAACTCTTGTAACTGAGTCACTAACTCTTTCATTCCCACTATACCCTGAATACTCGGTATTCATTCTCATGTCATCCAAATCGATATCTGGTAGCTCATTAAAACCTTGTACAATCTCCCAAAACCATTGTAGTTCCCTTTATACTTGGTATCTCTTTTCTTGGCGTAATAGTTTCTTAGTCTAAACTATATTCAAGAATCTCTGAATCTGTCTCCATCCTTTATTTATTACTCTCTTTCTTTGCAATGAATTGGCTCCATTGGGTGTCAACCAACCCATCCTTATTATAATATCAACTTTTCCCAACTTGAAAGGAATCAGGTCTATCAAAAGTGTCGACCTCATATTTCTAGTTCACAACCTAGATGTACCAGTCCTATGGGAAAATCCCTTGATTGACAATTTCTACTTGTAATTATTCCCTTAGTGGCTCGGCCTTAAGGTTTAATTGTCATGCAACTTCTTGATATACAACGATACATTAGCTCCGTCTAAACAGTATAGAAGGGCACCTGCTATTTAAAGGTCCTGACAGTGGGCTGCTTGTTGGAGGTAGCCCTGGTTGAAACTTACTGGCTTTCTTTTCTTCTGTGTTCACAAACTCCGGAACAAACCTCGATAATTCGGAAAATTTGGCCTCATACTTGGTCACAGTCATGGTTTCTTGTTTTAACTCTTTAACTTTCATTTTCATTCGGGTCTCCATATATTTCCAAAAATTATTCCTCTAAAAACAACACACGCTGCACCTCTCCCAAGTCACAATACCAGCTCCCTCTGACTCCATCGTCAGTACTTATCTTGCTAACCCAGAGGTAGTGTACATTCGTAAACAACTCCTCCAAAATCTCAATTCCACTATAGGGCATCTGTCTAACACCGTTGTCACTGTAGTTCTCAGCACATCGCTATTCTTTTCACATATATCGATTGACACGCTTTCCATTATCATAATATCCTTGGGAGAATAAACCAATTTCATCGATATGTCACTAACATTCTATTCGTCTTAGGGATTCGCTCCTGTCATAGGCGATTTCGTTGCGAATCTAATTCCTATCAGCGAATTTTTTGACTTATTTGACCTGGTTGGCCTCCCCTTGAAATTCAATAAGGATAAAAAAATTTATGGGGCTTTGAAAGATAGCTCCCATATCAAAGAAAATGTCACACACTGGTGATCATAAGGTTATGAGTTTTAAGGTAACCTTATTGGAGGTAAGAGAATTTTACCGAGAGATCAATATGATCATAAGAACTCAACGTTGTGTGCCTCAATTGAGACATTACTAAAGGTAATTAGCCTTCTTGTATTTCACAACTTACAAGTGATGGCGTCCCATCCGACTTTTATCACACAGACAGATAGTCCTTGTAGCCCCTATAAGTATAGGGTTGTTCGTCTCAGTGGAAGTTGAAAAGTATGAAAGCAATTCGAGATCAATTTAATGATTATCGCCTTTCGACAATATTTCTCAAAGGAACACCTTGGATTAAAATTGAACAGATTCCAAAGGTGCGGTTTTCCAAAGAAAATACAAAGAAAGAATAACCAAAAAGATACTGGTACTTAACAAACAAGTGGTGATGTATCACCATAGGGTCATTCATTATTTGAAGAAAAGTGAAAGCTTAAGTAACATCATTTGACAGGGCTTCGAAAGCCTGAAAGTAGGCATTGTGACAGCCTCTGGCACAAGCGAAACTGAATATGGTTTAGCACAAGTGTTATAAAACAACTTCGAAGAGGGAATAAACCCTTTATCAGAATTCTTTCCTGGAGAGAGGTCAAGATAGATCATAAGTTGGGGAGGTTTGCCAAGGTCTCTACGGATGCCTTTTATGTCGGCTCCTCTAATGGATAATCGTTCAATTCCACAGCTTTTCTTTTCCATGCACACCCTAAGGTGCTCGATACTTACGTCATTGCCGACTTATAATAGTCGCTAAGAATTCAACCATCAACATTTGCAATCGCAGGGAATTCTATTCGACTAGGCGCAAACATCCCAAGTAAGCGTTCTGTTCTATAAGAAGACTTCGATACCGCTGTTGCCCGTAGCAATGACAATTCCACATGTCGACTGGGCGGTACTTCGGAAGATCGTTAGAAACTACAAGATTAAATCTGGTCTCTATTTCAATCATCCTTATATCCAATATTCCTTCTCCCATATCAATCCCGTGCGCTACATAAGCTTAACACTTTTGGCACAATAGCCTTTTCATTTAAGTCAATCCCGGAACTTCTCAGTCCGTCTTGGTCCTTAAATATATTTCGCCTTTACCGTCCAATCTAAACTTCATCATTTTATCTCTACAATCAATTATAGCAATCAGGGTCTGTCCACCAACCCATATAACGGCTATCTTACCCAATCCACAGGGTTCGCTCTAATTTCCACTCTCTTTGGTGACATACTCTGGTAATCAGAAAGACAAGGTTTGCCAAAATTTGCTGAATTTCTTTCCAAAATCCGGGAAATTTGATCAATCTATTTACCTACTAGTAATGCTCGGATCTGATTTCCGACCTTTCTGTTCTATCCTCATAATTCCTTCCTGGTTTCCTGAGGGTGGTAAATCTCGTTCTAGATTCCGTCTTAGCGTGCTTGTCTTACAATATCATTTGCATGGTACATATACCCAAAATTTTCCTTGAGATAATAAAATGCCTCAATGATGCAATAGACACTCTTTCCAGTGGAATCGCTGGTCGTGGGGATTGAAACCTCATAGCCAAAGCAATTCCTTTCACTATTCTTAGGCAACGAAGTACCCTTAATCGTTCGTGAAATCTGAACATCTTGGTTCTTACGTATGCCGCCTCCTTATGGGCAACTATAACCGACTACGAGTAACAGGTTTCGTTCAAGTCGAATCAATCCACTGATACTGGCTATACTTCCTCTACCTCTTCTACTTTGGAGACACTACTCCATTTTCTTTGTCATACCTCTTGATGAATCATGAATGATCCTTAAACTCTCGTCTCGTCACTTATTTATCCCTTGAATGTTCGTCCGGTCTTATTGTACGACCTCAAGTAACACTCCACATCTTTATCAATCGACACGTCCTTTACAAGATTCTTTCCTTGACCCACTATGGGGTCTTCCTCTAGATCCTCCTATGGATCTTCCTTTATCGGGTCTCCGTCCATTTCAAGGAGCGCATCATCAAATGCCTACTCGAAGGCCTCGGGATCTGGTATCTCAGAGTCCCATTCATCTATAACTCATACGAATCGAGGTGACTAACCATGAAGTCCTAAGTACGGTTTCCCAAAAGAAGTCCCCTCTCGGGCTTCATCTTAAACAGTCAGGGTCATGTCCTCTAACCCGATTACGAACTCAATTTGAGCTCTAGATGTTCTTATCATTATTAAGGGTATTGTAAGACTCGATCTCCTATCGTTTCTGAGGACTGTAACCTAACGCTCTGATACCATTTCTGTAACAGCCCCAAATCCGGGGTCAGGGATTTAGGGTTGTCACAATCCATGTACTCCTTGCCTTACCTGTATTACTCACACCATTCATAATTCACCTGCTCATGACCCCACAACATATGTCACACACACACACACACACAGGTTAGAGTCTCAGAAATGACACAATACAACAACTGCGGAATAAATAACTTTTATTACAATACCCAAATGTCTTTTGAATCTGTTACTGATACAATTTCTAAGTATTGTTACATTACCAGCTTGGCCTTCTGATGCTCACAATCCTCTAATACCATTCATGTCTATACATAAGTTGAATACCAAAGCCGTAGCCTGATTCGATTGGTTCGTACTACTCCCGGGATCACTGCTAGAAATTGTTTATGGGAACGCCTTGCGAGGTATGTGCCGTCCCATAGGCATCCTGCTTCGCTGCTATATAATATATATAAAATAATAGCAAGAGTGAGCGATAGCTCAGCAAGGTAATGAAAGTATGGCATAATTCTACCTTTTAATACAACCCAGAAATAAAGCGGGTATAAGACAGTAATTTGTCAAAATATCTCGATACTGAAATTATTTCCTTATCGGAATGTATTCCAAAAATAGTACCATTGTGGTATTTCAAATATCATTTCATAATACTCTGCAACTTTCAATATTTATACTATGAACAAAGTTCTAGTATAGTATAAAAGATGAAATAACAAGATAACTCAGTATATCCTTTCTGTAAAATATCTGCTATATAAAATATAAGCAGACTATCAACATATACTTGAAAGATGAAGTTATAAGGAAAATTCAAATATCATCTTTTTCATAAAATCAAATACCTTTTTGTAATCTCATATACTTTCTGGTAAACTCATATACTGAAATAAACTGGAATACTCTTGAGTAAACTTTCTCTTTCTGAAAACTTGCATAGAACTGAATGACTGGAATAACTTTCTTTTCTGAAAACTTGCATAAAACTGAGTAACTGGAATAATTTCTCTTTCTCTGAAAACTTGCACAAAATGTTCTCTTTCATGAATAGTGAACTGTAGATGGAGATGCTAGGCGCCGAGGATACCCCTGCGATGATCAGTCGCAAGCTGTATCCCCCTGCTGTTTTTCTACGTAGAAGGGAAGATAATCAGTCTCACACCAACTTACCTCCCCGCCAATCGGTTGTAGGCAGGAAGAACAGACCCGTTCATAGACGGTCGATTCTGTTACTCTCCACTTATCCTACGGTCGGGCACTGATAATTATCTAAGGGAAGAACAGACCCGTTCATCAGTCCGTCGGCCATATTGTAATTCCCTTAGGGGACCGGCGCTACTCAGTCCCTTACATATCTCCAAGTTCGAGTAAATCCATAACACTGAAACATAAAGTTCCTTTCCCTTTTTCCCCAAGTATACAACTCCACAAAGTAGTCGTATCTGGTTGGAAAGGAAATTCACTCATATTTCCCAGGCTGATGCCTGTTAATGGATATCGACTTGTTCCATGAATTTACCCCTCGATCGTTGAGGTGGTAACACAATATTTGACTTGCAGCAATTACATTGTTCCGAAAAATATATGTCCCTTGACAGTTTTTGAATTGAGAGTTTAAAAAGAGTAGTAGTCACTTAAATCAGGTTTCCCATATTTTTGATAGTTGAGCGAGTATTTAAATCCCCTTTAAAAGACAGATTTAAATGGAAAAACATTGTTTTGGGAACCTCTTTTTGATTTGAAAATAATTAATAATATTTATTAAATAAGTAACCTTAAACGAATATTTGAAATAATATTCATTAAGTAAGTATCCTCAAATGAATATTTGAAAATAATATTTATTAAATAATTGAGCCTCAAATGAATATTCAAAATAATATTCATTAATTAATAAATTTCAAATGAATATTCGAAAATAATATTCATTAAATAATTAATCTCAAATGAATATCCAAAAATAATATTCATTAAATAAATAATCAATCCTCGAATGAATATTTAAAGGTAATTTTCATTAAACAATTAAATAACTTTCAAATGAATATTCAAACATACTATTCATTACATAATCCCCAGATGAATATGTACGATAATATTCTTAAAGTCAATATCCTCAAATGAATATAAATGATATTCTGTAAGTCGATAATCCTCAAATGAATATTAATAAATAATATTCTTAAAATGAATATTAATAAATAATATTCTTAAAGTCAATAATCCTCAAATGAATATTCATAAATAATATTCCTTAAATAAAATAATTAACCCTCGAATAACAGTTACCCGATATCTTTATCGGAAAATAACCTTTATCATATACAAAATATAATCACATATGACCTTTCAAGAAAATCACACGCCCTTACCCTAGGGCAAATATAAAACCCTGGCTTATAGCTGATATCCCATATCTAACTTATAAGCCCCAACTTCAAGTCATAACCTCAAGTATTGCTATACATAGCAAATCGAAAACAAGTACGCAATTTATATATATCGCAATCGCATATCATAATTGAAAACAGTTATTATCACAACAACAGTAATATAGGTTTTGAAAACTTGCCTGATGCTCGAGAAGTGATAGGGGTTCGCGACGATGTCGGACAATCTAGACAAAGTCAAAGAAAACGCACGATCAATCCCCTAGATAATCCACTTGTACTCAATGCTTAAACACGTAAGCAAAACACAACCAAGGAATTACTAGCTCGTATAGGCTCATACTAAGTCCATGTTTAATCGACAATTACTTAAGTCGTAGGTTTAGTCCGAAATCGATCCTCGAATACAAGTTATACTTAACCATTTACAACATTGGTTTCTAAGTCATGTTTTCAGTGGCTTTCACTTGCGCGACCTCGACTAAAACATTTTTATAAAATCGAAAAATAATCGTTTTAATCCGAATCGTTTTCGTGAGCCTTCCTAACTGTCTCTAGTATTATTACTCAAAGTTTCACATTTTAATATGGCTTCTAAGTGGTCCAAATATAGCCTCAAAGTGGCTGACCAGAGAGGGGTTGTTCCTCCGAACGACGTTTACTAAAACTCACTTTTCTCTTAAACCGTAAATCGTAACGACATGATTTTTGCACTCACGTAAACTAGAAACAAAGCTCTACACACCCATGTTCATCATTGAACCAAAAGAGGCAGTTAAGTTTTCGGATTCTAGGCAGTTTTTAGAGTTAACGAGAATCGGGCATTACGACGGCTTAAAACTTAATGTTTTCCATTTTCAAAACACAACCAAATCAATACCAAACAATCCCAAACTCACCATCCACCTTATACTCCCTCCGCTCAGTCAAATCCTCCATAAATATTCAAAACAAATTCATAACCCATCCTCCAAATTCAACCAACAATTCATCTAATCACTTAATCATGATCTTAACTTTACATAAATATCAAAATCACTTCAAAACTCATATAACAAAAAGGGGCAGAGGTTTTTATACCTTCTCCAAGCTTGCTTGCTGCTATATTCCTTATGTAACCTTAGATCCTTGCTTAATACAACCTTTGGAAGCCACAAACTCAATATCCATAAAACAAAATACAAGTTACTATTCATCATCACTTTGTAAACTCCATATAAAATCGAAAAACAAGAGTTTGGTTCTCAACTTTTTACCACACCTTCTACTCTTCAAGGGATTTCTTTTGAGTCCTACCTCATCACCAGGGGATGCTTGAAGCTCGACTTATTGGCTTTCCAAGGTGAGTGGTCGAAACTGGAAAAGCAGGACAGTTTCTGTTCTCCGACTTGGGGAAGCGATTTGACTAGGCTACACTCCTTTGGTGGCCATGAAATTTTGAACGAATGTTGCCCATGGAGTGGAGAAGCTGTGGTTAAAATTTGGTGATTTTATCATGAGTAGATATTAAGTTACGAATTTTTCTTCATTGCTTGGTCTTGCTGGGCAGAAATCTGGAAAATGAGAGAGAGAACTTTTCTCTTGCTTTTCTTCTTTTCTTTTTTCTTTGTTTTTGGTTAATAATGCTTGAAATGCTGATTTTTGTTAAGAGAGTGGTGAGTCATCACATTGTCATCAGGACCTTGAGCAATGTCAGGATTTGAGTCTGAAATTTGAGCTGTATTGCAGATGAGTGTTGATTGTTTTGGTCTTCTTCTCAGTTCAGGTTCTTCTTCACTAACCTCTTTATCTTCCTTCTCAATAATATCCCTGACAACAGGATCTATTGGATTTTGTGAAGTTTCAGGAATTTCTTCAATTCTTAACATTCTAGACCTTGTCTGTCTAGGCATTGTTGGAGTTGATGAGCTTCTTCTACCTCTTCTAGCACCTCTCCTTCCTCTGCCTCCTCTACCTCTAGCAGGAGCAGGATTATTAAAACTTTCCATCATTTCTCTTTGTTGAATTAAGAATTCTTCTTGTGAGAGATTAGGAAATTCTTCACTTGCTGTAGAGAGTGCTTTCCTTGCAAATAGCCGTTGAACCCTCTTATCAGAGTGATAAAGAGTAACAACATTACCATCCCTTGTTGTGAACTTCTGGAATAGATTTGATGCATCTTCAGGATTGTCAATGAGCACATCTTCATTACCTTCAGGAATTGTAGAAAGTGTTTGTCCATGACCAGGTGTCAGGATTTGATCATTCATCAGGATTTGATCACCTTTCAGGATTTGTTCTTCCGTCAGGATATGAGATTGCACCAATGTCCTTACTGTCTTTATTCCAAAATCAGAAACATGAGTTGACTGCGTTGTTTGACTTTGAGAAGCTTGAATTGTAGACTTCATAACAACAGCATCAGAGGTTTCTCCTTGTAGAACTTTGTCACCACCATCATTTCCAGTATCATCATCATTATTGCAAGTTGAGCTATGCAATGTTTCACTCTACACCACTCTACAATGAGATAATCGAGGAGATTTGGACCTCATGTGAGTATAGTGGGACAAATTGCACTTTGCAATTCACCATCCAAGGTAATGAGTATATAGTTAATTCTGATGTATTGCAAGCATGTCTACATATTCCTGAAAATAACTGTAATGCTTTGCCTACATACACTGAAATGGTTAACATGCTAAATTCTATAAACTACTCATTGCCTACTGATAATTTGGGTAAGATTATTAGGAGAGGTTTGGTTAGAGAATACAGTTACTTAGCTGATGCATTCATTAAAGTCTTTTCTGGAAAGATTAGTAATTTTGATGCATTAACTAATTCTATGTTGATTCTCTTAACCATGCTCCTAACTGATAGATATTATAACTTTAGCACCCAACTTATGTATGAAATTGGTGCTAAGTTGGGTGATAAGGCAAATAGGAAGAAAAATATCTATTATGCTAGATTTCTGATGATGTTGGCTAACCATGTTAGTCCAGCACCATTAGTTATCTCTAACCCTGTTTCCAGGTTTGAGTGTTTTGTGCAAGAGAAGAGGGTTTTGACAGATATTCTGAGACTTAACCACAATGGTGATGTCCCAGTGGTGTATCTGCCCATCATTGAGGTAACTTCTTCTAACCCTGTTAGTGTAGTTGTTACTTCTATTATTTCACCCACTAATGTTGCTATGGAGTCTGTAGCTGTGTCCCAACAGGCTCCTGCCCAAGCAGCAAAACCTAAATCTAAGAAATCCTCCAAGCCAACCTCAGGTGCTTTTCAAAAGGCACCTGTTGCAAAAACTACTTCACAACCCAAGGGGAGTGATTCTGGAGCTGTAAGAGGTGAGGGAAGGGGTGAACATCAAAGAAAACCCAAGAATAAGGAAGGAAAGGATAGTGTGTCCCAGCCAAGCCCCATTGTGTCTTCCCAACAAGGCACAATGAGTAAAATGGATTTAAACACAAGTCTAGTTGCATCCTCCCAAAAGGATGTGATTATTGAAACAAGCTCTCCTCCAAGAGCACACTCCAAAAGGGTAAGGGACACTTCAAGCCCACAGTCTACATTTTCCCAATACCAAAGGAGAGTGAAACAAAAATCCAAGGGTACACAGGGTGCACACACTCTGGAAGCAACACTTCCAGTTTCACAAATTCAGTTAGATGTAACCCCTATCATTACTCTGGGGTTACAGTCCCATTCTCTAAACATCAACCTTGAACTATCTCCACCAAATTCACCAACTCAGTCTTTAGATGTGGACATGATCCATTCATCTATTCCTGATTCTCCAACTCTTATCTTGGAGAAGCCCCACTCTGAAGCTGGTGGTCATCACTTGTTAAGTGATTTGTTGGGTCATCAACCAATTTTTTCTGAAGTTACAAGAGGATCTGTGGACCAATCTCTAAAATTAATCACCACAGATTCTACTGTAATTTCACTTTCTCAAAGTGCTTTATTGACTTCATCAACGAAACAGTCTCTTTCGTTGACAAGTGTTTCTCCATCAACGGTATCCATACCGTTGACAGTTCAAACTACCATTCCGTTGATAAGTCATTCTACACTCCTTATTGAAGATCAAGTTGTTTTCACAACTAGTGTAGATGACCTGGTGGTAGTTGAGACACTTTTAGGTTTGAGAGGGAGTGAAATTGAGAGGCTGGCTTGCAGCCAGGCAAAAGGAGAGAATGAGAGTGAGAGGCTGGCTATTTCTTCCAGCCAGGCAAAAGGAGAGGCTGAGGGTTCCACCTTAGTAGGTGAAGGTGAGGGTGTGAGAGGTGTGAGCCATGGGGAGCCCATGATGCAAGAATATAGAGGAGAGAGAGAAGGGACACAGGAGCAGCAAGGGAGGAGGCAGCCATTGCTAGTGAGTTAATGAGGGTCAGTGAGGGAGAAAGGGAACTTACTTTTCAAGAGCATTATCAACAAACTCTGGATAGTATTTCCCTGGATCCTGAGACCTTTACTCATCCTGTGCCAGCCTATCAAGTTATGGCTCAACAGGGCAATGTGGAGGCAGAGAGGTCACTAAACCTAATGCATACAACTTCATCAATGCAAAGAGCAAAGGATGCCTTGACCAATCTATCTCCAACAGCTGCAGCAAGTGGAGACTTTGACTTTTCTGATGATGAGGACAGCTTTGGTAACAATCTACAGGTGGCCACTACTTCACAGACTGGGACTTCTGTGGTGCCTCCTAGACCAAACTGGCTTTCTCAGGATATGCAAGGAAGATGCACTCTAGATGCTGCTATCTCAAGGCAGTACAATGAGACATATCTAGCTCATGAGTCTGCAAATGCAAGGGACAAGAAATTCTACAAGGCCATCATGGATTCTCTGGAAATCCAAAGGCTACAGATGCTACAGACAAGGATTGAAGCTACAGAAATCAAGGATTCCATTAGCAACCTCAGGGATGCTACTGACAGGAGGCTAGATGAAAAGCTTCCTCTTCTAACTGTGTCCAAGATGAACAGGTTTTTCTCCAAGGAACCTGAAGTGTCCTCATCTTTGAAGACTCTTTCCTCTAGAGTGGACAAAGTTGAGGCTACACTTTCTCACATGCAAAAGGAACATGAAAAGAAAACACAGCTACTCACCCAGCTTTTGGCAGCTGAAGGACTCCCTATCATCTCACTTGATGATAACAAAAAGGGGGAGAAATCTAAGGAGCTAGAGAAATCTAAAGAGCTTGATATACAAATCACAAAGGTTTTGGTCCCAGCCATTTCCTTACCAAATGAGCCACTAGCAATGGGGGATCTTGGACAGAAGAAAAAGGATAGTATTGACCTAATTCAGGAAGCTTCTATGAGGATGAGACTTGCAGAACAGATTAAAGATCATTGGTCCAACATAGAAGCAAGGGTCAATAAAATTGCTGGAACTGCAAAGAACTCAAATCCATCAACGGATCAACCATCAACGAATGCCATGGTTGTAACATCAACGGAATGGGAGCCACAGTTCAAGAGTTCTTATGTTATAGAACCCCTTCAGCATGGAGTCTTTCAAGATTCAAGAAATGAGAAAGGGCAAGCTTCATGCTTTAGGAATGTGGATGCAAGAGGGATATCTCCAATATCACCTGTCAAACCCAAGGGCAAGAACATTGCAAGGATATTTTATCCTCCACCAAAGCCAGATGAGTTCAAAGTCCTAGGGAAGCTGATTATTGAAAGCAAAGAAAGCAATCATCCAAGCATAAGGAACCAAAGGGCCATCATCTACAGGGATAGCAAGGAAATCTGCATTTGGGTTGGTCACCCAAATTTTGCTAAGGCCAAAGCTGAAGAATCTGAAAGGACAGCAATGCAAGCACTGGCAGTTGCTCAATCACTTGAAGATGAAGAAACCCTACAGGAAGAAAAGGCCAAGGATGAAGCTGAGGAAGCTGGAAAGGAAAGGAAGAGTGTAAGGCAGCCAAAGGCTAGAGCAAAAAGGAATCTAAATTTTGATAAAGATGATTCTCAGGACACTGCTCAAGACTCTTCCACAACTAGTGCACATCAAATTCCTGTTGATCTACCTCATGAAGGAAAGTTGGTGTGATCCTGCACATCCTGTCAACTTTCATGATCAACCAATAATGCCAAAAGAGGAGCCTTTTGAATTTGATGAGGCCTACTTTCCAAAGTTCCTATTTTAGAAGGATCAACCAATGAAGACAAAGAAAAGGGCTGTCAAGGCAAAGCCAGTATTTATGAGAAAGCCACAACCTCAGAAACCCCCTGCAAATCCAGAGGATTGCATGTACATTGCTGACATCAGGGAAGAATCCAGTCTACATCTTGACTTAGACAACCTGGTGGAAGTAAGGGGCATTGCAGCTTCTCAAAAATTGCCTGAGAGACTGGTCTTTGTATTCAAGGGTGGTAGAGAACAGGTGTGGCCTCTCTACAGAATTTTAGGAGAAGACTATCAAACACTACTGTCAGTGTTTAGATGCTTGAAGAAGGACTTTGGCTTCACCAAAACAGCCAAGTCTGAGGTGGTCTCCAAAATCTGTCAGATAAAGGCTAGCTGGAACAAGCCTGAGGCTCTTCCTAGGATGCTTAGAGTGCCCTCAACAGGAAAGAAGATCCATCTTCAACCTTACTGGATGATGGAATTTAAGGACAAGGACAATTGCAGAAGATTCTTCAGGATGGAAGACCAGCTGGATAAGGCATCTAATCAAACTCTAAAGTTTATGCAATCCATGCTTGGTGATCAAGATGAAGAAGAGAAGGTCTTTTACAGAAGGCTACAGGTCCAAATTGAGGAAAACAACTCTAAGAGAGGGAAGAAGACTATGCCACAAAGAAGACACAGATGAATCATTTGCTTAGTCTAGAGGAGCACTTTTGGGCATTAATCTTGTAAGTCTTGTATTTTGTCTAAAATATTATGAAGCTTAATGCATTTTCTACTTTTGTAATTTATGATGTATCTGAGTGTTTTTGTTATCATCAAGTCTCTTGATTTATGGTTGTTATTCTATCAGTCATAAATTGGGGGAGATTGTTAGGAATATGTTGTTCTTGATGATAAACATAAAACACTTAGTAGAATTTGTGTAAAGTCACTTTGTAGCTATCAACGAAATGGCATGCTTTGCAGCATTCCGTTGACAGGAAGCTCATCAACGAAATGAGTGATGTAGCAATTGCACTGTACAATACTTCTAGTTTGATATGCATTTCATTGTAGATATTGGATAGGTTTTCTAAGTCATGTTGACTAAGTACTAGATAGGCAAAATAGGTTGGTTAATTGTAAATATCTTATGCCTTGTAATTTTGCCTAAGTGAAGACATGTCAACGGAATGAAGATTACTCTGTCAACGGTATGGAGTTTACTCATCAACGAAATGGAGTTTACTCATCAACGAAATGAAGAATAAAGCTATCAACGAAACACATCTCCCTGCTATCAACGAATCATTATTGCTTTTCTGAATAGTTGACAAAGTGATAGTGACAGTTTACTGAACAGATCTAAAGGAGATGTGGAAGTGTACTTTGCATTGGAAGCCATCAAAATGGTTACTGGAAATAAGGAAACATTCCAATTTCCAATAAGGCTCTTGGGAGTGATCATAATAAGCGTGAAGACAAAAGCAAAGATCTCCAAGGACTATTGGACAAAAGGGATGAAAAGCAAGCTACTGATGGTTATTACTAGTGTACTTTAGTGTAGCCAGAAATAGCATTGTAAACTTGGGAATATATATAACCAAGTGTAGCAGTTAAAATAGAGAGAAGAGAAGAAAAACAAATAGATTGTATTAGCTATCTTTGAGAGCATTTTCTTCTCTGCATTATTGTAACTGAGCAGCTGTGTACTTTTGTATCACAGATTATTTCCGCAATAAAAATCACTTCAGTTGGATCATCAAACAATCCAACTGAAATTATTAAGTGCTTGTGGTTTTTATTTTATAAGTTCAGTTTTAATTTGTAATTTGTTTTTAAGTTTGAGAAATATCAAGAATTGTATTCAACCCCCCCCCTTCTACAATTCTGTTAGGTCATTTGGGATTAACATTCATTTTTGAGGCTTTTGGATAACAGAGTAGTAGCCTTCAAATGATTCTTCAAATCTTGATTCTCTATTAATTTCACTGCATCATAGGCATGATCTAGAGCATAAGGATAGCTAACAGAATCAGCAGATTTGTACCAAGAATTGGTCCATTCATGATTTCTAAGTGCCCCAGCAGGATTTCCAAAAGGAACAGAAAAGTCTTGTCTTAAGTCTTTTCCAGTAGTAGCCTTGCCAGTCATGAAGGTGCTTGATGAACCAAAGTTGGTTCCAAGACTAGATTTAATAACTCTGGAAAGCTGATCCTTCTCTTCTTGATTATCATCATCACTATCATCAGCATCAAAATGAAAAGTAACATCAGGATCAGGAATAGCTATACCTTTAAGTTTATCCTGAGATGCTGTGATAGGATCTATCATTGGTCTTGAGCTAAGTGGCTGTATTAGGATTGGTTCAGCATCAGGAGCACCACTAGCGTCAGGAGCAACACTGTCAGAATTTGATTGGCTTGCATCAGTATTTGCTACCAGTGGTTCTTGTGGAACATGAGGTTCAGCTGCTTTAACACTTTGAGTTAAAGGTTCTTGTGTACTTCCCTCATTAACAGTGTCCTCGACCAATCTTTCAACTTCATCTGCACCAGAAATCCCTTGAGCTTTGTCAGGAAATTCCTCAGAAACTGTAGCTTTGCCTGCATCTTCACATTGAGAAGATGGTTCTTGTGTGGCTAGAATAGAAGTGTCTTCATTCTCCCTTTGATAAAATGGTTCTTGTGTGACCATTCCAATTGCTAAACCTTCACGCAAACTTTGATTGAGTGGTTCTTGTGTGGCTGGATCATTAGTATTAGCTGCTGAACCACTTTGAGGTCCAGGTTCTTGTGGGCTTGATCCTTTTAGTTTCTTCTGTCTAGTGAACACTAACTCTTCTGCTTTCCTTAGCTTTTCCATTGGATGTTTAATCCCAAGATTGGAAGCAGCAGCACCATCCTTCTCCCATGAAATATCAAAATGTCTTTTTGTTGGAGAGTCTTTCGCTGGAGAGTCTGAAATAGGAACCACTTGACTTGGTGCATCATCAGGAATACTAACATCAGTATTTGCTTGAGCATCAGGATTTGACCGCTCATCAGGAATAGAAGTATCCTGACCATCAGTATCCTGCTTCTTGTCTAAAGGAATATGATACCTGCTCTTTGATAATTTCCTTTTCTTCTGTGGTTTAGACCATGGTACCACAGCTGCAGTAGCAGTATCAGCAACTTCCTTATTCACATTCATTATAGAGGATATAGGTAAATCATCCTCAGAATCAGTCTCATCCCTGAGCACTAACTTCCTTTTCACAGAAACAGTCTCAACACCCTTTGCAGTTTTCTTTACCAGGACCCCTTGTACACCCCCTTGTAACTTCTTTTTAGTGAGTGGTGTAGAGGAAAAATCCTTTGAACCTGATTGCCTTCCAGACACATCAGTTCTAGCTGATTTCTTTGATTTTACAACTAAAGTCTTTTGAGAGACAATAGAGGTGGTTGTTGACTGTTTAGACTGTTTGGGATGAATGCTTGGGTCAGGAACAAGGTGTGATAGGCCTTGCCCCATAACATTAGAAATTAAACCATAACAAGTAGGCATTTTCCGATGTAAGAAAAACCTGACCTTATCAGGAATAAAAGCATTGCCAATAAAACCATTTGCCTTATCAGGATTGAAATATGTATTTTCGAAAAGCATTTAAAATAAAATTTCATTTAAGAAAACAAAATTTATTTCAACAACCCTGAAAAGAATTTTCTTTAAAAAAATGATTACAAAGTTAATGGCGTAGTAACCACTGGAACACTCTTAGCAATTAACGAGGCAAAGTAGACATGAAAAGCTGAACAGTCGCCTCGAGATTGAGTAAATGACCTGCACTCTTAACAAATAATCTCTATAAAGGATAGAGAATTTCAATCATAATTGTCATTTATCATCAAAACACAAAACCCTCTCCACAGAGAAAACAAAAGTATAACACAAACCTTTCGTATTCTTACTTTCACCATGGCTGCAAACAACCAAAATGATTTACCTATTTAGGAACTCGATGAGATCGAGTTAATCTGGCAAGAGATGCAAGAGGCTCTGGATGAAATTGCAGAGAATGAAGAGCCACAACCTGTTCCTGACCCTCAGGAACATGAGGTCTTTGTGAATGCAATGGCTGATGTCCTCCTGCACAACTTCCAACAGGCAAACCCTGATTGGAATCCTCTTGACAATCTTGTCATTGTTAATGATGAAGAGGATGAAGACGATGACGATGATGATGATGATGATAATGAAGAGCTCGAGCGAGAGCTTGAGAGAAAAAGAAAGAGGGATGTAACAGCCCACTTGCATTAATCATAATATAAATAAGTCTGATACACAAAAGCTGAAGCTTAGACTACTGATTGCTACTACCTCAGGTATGGCGGCTACAACATCAGCGGGTAAATCTCTAACGGCTGCTACCCACTTGCGCAGAGTGTGCCTGTTGCGGGCCATCTGCTCTAGCTGTTGTTGTGATATAAATAAATAAAGCAAGGGTGAGAAATAGAGCCCACCAAAATAGTTTATGACAAATTATCAGTATATAACAGTACAAAAATATCATTGCAATCACAGGTTATGCCTTAAACGGATAAGAGACTAGTATAATATAAAAGATGAAGTTACAAGGAAAATTAATATAATGTTTCCATAACCCAAAATCCACTTATGCATATATATTATGAGTAAGGTTTTATCAGAGTCATAACTCATAAAATAAAAGACGAAGTTGCAAGGATTTATTGTGACTTCATTTTCTTTAAACACTTTTCGACCCCCTGTCAACATGATTGGTTCTTCTCCCCAATACATGTTGCAGGAATATCCAAATTGGATGATGAACTAATACCGGAGTTGCTACCGCGCCCGCTGTACCAACCTTACTATGATCAGTAGCAGGTTGTACAACAAAAATATGTTTTCTACATGTAGATGGAAGAATCACGACAGCCTGACATTGTCTACCGCCTTTCCGGATCTCCCGGCCCATTTGGGGCAATAAAAGTTGGATGGGTCGGCGCAACTGGACCACTTACACCACTCCTAGTTCAGATGAAATCCATGACTCTGAAACGTAAAGATCGTCCTCCTTTCCCCAAGTGTAACACTTGTTGATACGACTCCACTAAGTAGTTATATCTAGGTTGGAAAGGAAGATTCTCCAATATTTCCCAAGCGATGCTTGTTAATGGATATCGACTTGTTCCATCAATTTACCCCTCGATCGTTGAGGTGGTAACACAACATTTGACTTGCAGCAATTAAATTGCTCCGAGAAAATATCTGTCCCTTGACAGTTTTTGAATTGAGAGTTTAAAATGAGTAGCATTCATTTAAATCAGGTTTCCCATATTTTTGATAGTTGAGCGAACATTTAAATCCTCTTAAAAGACATATTTAAATGGAAAAACATTGTTTTGGGAACCTCTTTTTGATTTAAAAATAATTAATAATACAGCTTAGAATATCCTTCATAATTATTGAAGGTCGAGGATAAACTTTAAATAACATTTCTCATTTTTAAAACTTGTTCAAAGTATTTAATAAATAATCGAATAATATATATTAAATAAGTAAACCTTAAACGAATATTCGAAAATAATATTCATTAAGTAAATAATGATTAAATGAATATTCAAAAATAATATCCATTAAATGTATAACGATTAAAGGAATATTCAAAAATAATATTCATTAAATGAATAAGAATTAAATGAATATTCAAAATAATATTCATTAAATAAATAACCTTGAATGAATATTTAAAATAATATTCATTAAATAAATAAACCTCAAATGAATATTCAAAAATAATATTCATTAAATAAATAAACTTCAAATGAATATTCAAAAATAATATTCATTAAATAAATAAACTTCAAATGAATATTCAAAAATAATATTCATTAAATAAATAAGGATTAAATAACAGTTGCCCGATATCTTTATCGGAAAATAACCTTTAATATATACAGAAAATATAATTACTTCTGATCTAGAGAAAATCACCCGCCCTCATCCTAGGGCATTTATAAAAACATGGCTTATAGCTGATATCCCATATCTAACTTATAAACCCCAACCTCAAGTCATAACCTCGAGTATTGCTATATATAGCAGTTCAAAAACAAGTATGCAATTTATATATCGCAATGCATATCATATATGAAAACAGTTTATTATCACAACAACAGTAAGTATAGGTTTCGAAAACTTGCCTGGTGGTGAGGTAGGGGTAGTGTGCCTCGGGTTAATCCGGCGATCTATACATAGTCAAAATATCCGATATTAATCACTTAATACTTTTATGAAACTAAGTACGTACTTTACTTAAGCTAAAACATGTTTTCAAGTTAACTCTTTAAGAACTTCCACTGGCGTATGCTTGTTCAGGCATTTTTGTAAAATAGAGATTAAATCCTTTTAACACGAAATCTTTTCGAGGGTCTTCGTAAACGTACCTAGCATGTTAACACAAAGTTTCACATTCTAATAAGTCGCTTAAGGGGTTTGATCATTGCCTCAAAGTTGGCTAAGTGGTATAGTTCGGTTTCGCGAAACATCCTTTACTAAATTACTCGTTTCTCCTAAACCGTAAATCGGATTCACATGATCTTCGCACCAAAACGAACCTTGAAACAAGACCTACACTATACTAGGCAGTGGTGACCTTGGACAGAAGTCCTTATGTTCGAATATCACAAACAAAACAGGGTTAAGGAAAATCGGGCATTATAACGGCTATGTTTTAACGATTCCAAAATTTAATCATAAACTTTACATGTTCAATCCAACCAAACCATCAAGTCAATTTCTCAACATCATAACTAATCCATAAACATCCTCAACCATAGTCAAAACCAACATCTACTTATTCATCCTCAAAACAACATCAAACTGTCATCGAAATCAACCAATCATCCTTATGATCATACTAACTAAACTATACTTAAAACTAATCATATAAATCAAATTATAATCAAGGGTTTCAAGAGGTATACCTTCCTTGGAGTGTATATGAGCTTAATAAACCTTGTATAGTCCTTATATAACCTTAAGATAGCTTGAATCAACCAAAGAAATCAAGAAACAAAAGTTAGTTCTTGAAATTACTATTCATGCCTAAACTTTGCACAAGGCTTTGATCATGCTAACCTTAATGGATGATAATGAAACTTGGTGCTCTTCTTAATCCATCCTCGAGCTTTCCAAAGAGCTATTACTTGTGATTTATGGATGAGTGGAAGATGATTTCTTGAAAAAGTATCTTGGATGAAGCTTTTTGGCCGAAAGTTTTGTTCTTCAAGATGGAGAGTTTTCTTGATTTTTGGTCTTGTTACATGTTACTTCCATGTCTATATTTAATCCTGTAAGTGTCGCGTTGTTCCGTCACCGCTTAATCTCGTAGAATGTTCGCAGGGTTTCTTAAGTGTTCTATCGAAGTAGTTTACCGTAAGCGTTCTTGACATTACCAATTCTTTTATTAAATCCGTACCCATGGAATTGATAATTTAAATCCTCCAATATTTTCAAATAATGATTAATCCATCCGTTATTGGTGCAATTTCGGAGAAAACAAAAATGCTATTTTTCCGATTCTGACAGCGTTTGCATTCCTTCATTTACATCGTAGATCACTAATACGACTTTGAAAGTTTATTATATCGTCCCGTATATAGTGTGGTCTGAAAACTTTTTAAAATGAAAAAGTTACTATTCATCAGTGGTTTTTAACAAAAGTTACTATTCATCGATAGTTCTTATATAAGTACAAAATTTGGGGATATTACAGTCTCCCCTCCTTAAAAGGATTCCGTCCCGGAATCAGCTTGAAAATAAATGGGGGTACTTTTCCAGCATAGCACTTTCTAATTCCCAGGTTGATTCTTCCACATTATGGTTTTGCTACAAAACTCTGACTAGCTTGATGACCTTGTTCCGGAGCACTTGTTCCTTTTGATCTATGATTTCCACAGGTTGCTCCACATAGGTTAGGTCCGGCTGCATGTCTACGTGTTCGTATTCCACTATGTGCTTAGCATCCGGGTTGTATTTCCTCAGCATTGAAACATGAAACACATTGTGCACTTGTTGCAGGTTTGGGGGTAATGCTAGCTCATATGCTAACTTTCCAATACGTCTCAAGATCTCAAATGGTCCAATGTATCTAGGACTCAGCTTTCCCTTCTTTCCGAACCTCATCAAACCTTTCCAAGGAGATACCTTTAAGAACACTAGGTCTCCCACTTCATATTCCTTGTCCTTCCGGGCCAAATCAGCATACTTCTTTTGTCTATCTTGGGCTGCTACCAGCCGTCCTCTGATTAGATCTACTATGTCCTTAGTCCGTTGGACCACTTCAGGCCCAAGCATCTTTCGCTCTCCAACTTCATCCCAATACAAGGGAGATCGGCATCTTCTTCCATAAAGGGCCTCGTAAGGCGGCATTCCTATGCTTGCATGAAAACTATTGTTGTAGGAAAACTCAATCAGTGGCAGGTGATCATCCCAACTCCCTTTAAAGTCTATAGCACAGACTCTTAACATATCCTCTAGTGTTTGGATGGTCCTTTCACTTTGTCCGTCTGTTTGGGGGTGATAGGCAGTACTCATGTTCAACCGGGTTCCTACACATTCTTGGAAGCTTTTCCAAAATCTGGAGTTAAATCTGGGATCTCGGTCAGATACTATGGCGACTGGGACCCCGTGTCGCACCACTATCTCTTTCAAGTAAATATCCACTAGTCTATCGATAGTGTACCTTTCGTTGATCGGAAGAAAGTGAGCTGACTTCGTCAGTCTATCTATGATTACCCATATGGTGTCATGATTGGCCTTGGTCCTTGGTAAACGTACTACGAAGTCCATGGCTAGGTGTTCCCATTTCCATTCGGGAATTTCTAGGGGTCGTAAAAGCCCACTGGGTCTCTGGTGTTCCGCTTTCACTCGTTGGCAGGTCAAGCATCTGCTTACCCACTCTACTACATCCTTTTTCATGTTAGGCCACCAGTAGTATTCTTTCAAATCTCCATACATCTTGGTGCTTCCTGGGTGAATTGAATACCTTGAACTGTGACTCTCGTGCAAAATCTCGTCCTTTAGTTCTCGAACATTTGGAACCCAAATTCGGTAAGTGTGCCTCATTATTCCTTTATCATCCTTGACAGTGTGGATCTCTTCCCCGGTCATTGACTGTCTGTCTTCACTCATCATTCTTTCTTGACATCTTCTGATCTTTTCTAACAACTCTGGCTGCAGTGAAATCTCAAACAGCTTTTCGGTACCGTCTCCGGTTACCTTCACTTCTATTTCCATCTTTTCAAATTCTCTAATCAGCTCTTCTGAAGACATTATCATCTTGAGTCTCTCTTTCCTACTAAGGGCATCAGCCACCACATTGGCTTTCCCTGGGTGATAAAGAATTTCACAGTCATAATCCTTGATCAGCTCTAACCATCTTCTCTGGCGCATGTTGAGCTCCTTCTGGGTAAAAATGTACTTGAGGCTCTTATGGTCAGTGTAAATCTCGCACTTCTCTCCATACAAGTAGTGCCTCCAAATCTTTAAAGCGAAAACTACTGCTGCTAGTTCTAGATCATGAGTAGGATATCGAATCTCATGTTCCTTCAATTGTCTTGACGCATATGCGATTACCTTACCGTGCTGCATCAGCACGCACCCTAATCCCTTATGCGAAGCATCACTGTAAATCACAAAATCTCCTTTTCCATCTGGCAATGCCAACACAGGGGCAGTCACCAACCTCTTCTTTAGCTCTTGGAAACTATTCTCGCACTTTTCCGTCCATTCAAACTTCTCAGTTTTTCGGGTAAGTCGGGTTAACGGGGCTGCGATCTTCGCAAAATCCTTAACAAATCTTCTATAATACCCTGCTAATCCTATGAAACTTCTTACCTCGGTTGGTGTGGTTGGTCGTTCCCAATTTGAAACTGCCTCTATCTTGGAGGGGTCAACCAACACTCCCTCCTTATTGATCACATGTCCTAAAAATTGAACCTCATTTCGCCAAAATTCACACTTTGCGAATTTGGCATACAATTGTTCCTTCCTGAGTATTTCTAGGGTTATCCTCAAATGTTCTGCATGCTCTGCCTCTGTCTTTGAGTAGATAAGAATATCATCGATGAAAACTATAACAAACTCGTCCAAATACTTCTTGAACACCCTATTCATCAAGTCCATGAAAGCTGCTGGGGCATTGGTCAATCCAAAGGACATCACCAAGAACTCATAATGTCCATATCTGGTGCGGAATGCAGTCTTTGGGATATCTTCGGGTTTAATCTTCAATTGGTGATATCCGGTTCTTAGGTCAATTTTAGAGAAGTACACAGCATCCTTTAGCTGGTCGAACAAATCGTCTATTCTGGGTAATGGGTACTTATTCTTTATAGTTAGCTTGTTCAACTCCCGGTAGTCGATGCATAACCTCATACTCCCATCTTTCTTCTTAACAAACAACACTGGTCCCCCCCACAGCGACACACTGGGTCTTATCATACCCTTCCAACAGTTCTTGTAACTGGGTAGCTAGCTCTTTCATTTCTACTGGGGCTAACCGGTACGGGGCCTTCGAAACTGGCGCTGTCCCCGGGGCTAACTCGATAGCAAACTCAATTACCCTATCGGGTGGTAATCCTGGAAGATCTTGTGGAAACACATCTTCGAACTCATTGACTACTGGGATGTCTTGTAAACTGGGCACCTCTCTCTAGGTGTCTACGACATAAGCTAAGTAAGCCTCGTTTCCCTTTCGTAACAATCTTTTGGTTTGCGCCATGGTTAGGAATTTCTGTGTCTGTTTCATTCCCTTAAACACTATCTCCTTCTTCCCTGGGGTATTTAATCTAACCTTTTTCCCTTTACAATCTATCTGTGCGTTATTGCAAGATAACCAATCCATCCCCAAAATGACATCAAATTCTCCTAATTTAAAAGGAATCAAATCCACACAAAAAGACTGTTCCCCTATTTCCAATTTGCAGTTGGGGTGAATCTGATTAACTGGAACTATTTCATGGTTAGCTATTTCTACTTGTAGGGAATCCTTTAATGGTTGGGCTTTAAGTCTCAATTTATGCGCAAAATCCCTCGATATAAAAGATTTTGTTGCTCCAGAATCAAATAAAACATTTGCGCTAACTGAATTCAGAGAAAAGGTACCTGCTATCACATCTGTGTTCCTCACGGCATCCTGCACTGTCATGTTGAAAGTCCTAGCAGTTGGTCGTTTGTTGGAGGCAGCTTTGCTTGCCCCTGATGCTGCGGGTCGATTCATGGGGCAATCCTTCTTCATATGACCTTGACGCCCACACTGAAAACAAGTGAGGTTTCTGTTGACACTAGGGTTAGCTGCGGTACAAGAGTTAGCATAATGGCCCCCTCGTCCACACTTATAATAGGTTATCTGTTTCTGGTTGCACACATCGGGATGTTTCCTTCCACAAGTTGTACATGCTGGTAATGGAGGTCGAGATTGGTGGGAGTGGGACACTCCTGATGGGTTGCCGCCCTGGTTTACGCTGGCGCTTACGGATCGCTTGTACCCCATATTCCTCTCGGGTAGAGAGACTGCCCCGCGGTTAAACCTGTTTTGGGGGTTCCCTCTTGCAGAACCTCCACCCATACTGGCATGTTTCCTTTTTATCCCCCCTTTCTCTCTTTCCCTCTGCATCTGATCACTCCCTGCTTCCACGATTGAAGCTTTTTGCACTAGGGTGGCATAGTCTGAAATCTCCAAGACTGCCACGCGATTCTGAATCCACTACTTCAATCCTTGTTGAAACCTATTAGCTTTCTTCTCTTCGGTATCTACAAACTCTGGTACAAACCTTGATAGCTCGGTAAATTTTGCCTCATAATCGGCCACTGTTAGGTTATTCTGTTTCAGTTCTAAAAACTTGAGCTCCATTTGAGTCTTCATAAACCTTGGGAAATACTTCTCTAGAAACAATTGTTTGAACCTCTCCCAAGTTATGATAGCATCCGTCTCCATTCTCTTCTTGGCCTCCCACCAATAGTTGGCCTCTCCTTTCAGAAGGTAAGTGGCAAAAGCAGTCTTCTGTGCCTCTTCAATACTTAAAATCTCGAAGGACTTTTCCATTTCCTTTATCCAGGCTCTTGCCTCTACTGGGTCAGCCGATCCTTGGAATTCTGGGGGCTTGAGTGACTTAAAGGCCCTGAAAGAGTTCGTCACGGTATTGTTGTTTCCTTGGGGTGGTTGGGGATAATGGTCCAAATTTTGCCTAAGTAGATTCATGAACTGACCCATGGGGTCTCCACCCTGGTTCTCTATTCTTTGTTCCTCTTCAACTTCCTCTTCTTCATCCTCAAATTCCGCAGTGAAAAAGGATTCATCTGCCTCCCCATACTGGGAGTCGTCCTGCTCATTATAATCTTCATCTATCTCTTCCTCATTTTCAGGGTCTTCCCTATTTTGGTTGTGGCTTTCTTGATCCTCAGATTCATGGGAGTTAGCCCTAGTCCTCATTCTTCGTGGAGGCATCTTACTGAAAATTTGGAAAATTTCACATTAGGCTCATTCACTGGGTTACAGATTTCTTTGTACAATCGTTACATAATTGGAAGTAGACTTCCGCAGTTCTATATTTTATCACAATTCAATCATAATAGGACAGACAGCAGTATAATAAACTTGTGATCACGTCACAACAGAACTGGATTCAACTGAAAGGAAACAAATATATACATGGTAACAAAGATACATAGTTTGGGTCGACATCGACAGTTTACAAGAACAACCGTCCTAACAACATCTAGTCAAAAGTGAGATACATGGTCTATCCTTCTAGTCAGAAAAGGGATAATATATACAATGGAACAATCCCACAAAATCGGCACTACTATGTCCGTACATGACTAAAAGACTAGACTACTACATCACCAACTCTGAAATCAGCCACTAGTGCGGCCCAATGCCCTCACCCTCGCCATAGCCATGCGGAAAATCTCCTCAGCATCAACCCTGGATACCCTGCCATCGCCATCAGTAGGCAAAGCTCGAATCCTCATCCGTGCCCTCAGCTCAATGCGAGTCATCGCCCTCCTGGCAACCCGAGGGGGCACAGACCTCCTGCCGCCCTGGCGTACAATCCTGGCATCTCTCTCTGCTGCTAGCTGCATCCGTGACTCTGCTAGTCTAGCCTCAGCCACTACCAACTCTGACTGAACTCTGTTCACTGTCCAGTTATGCACACACTGGTATCCCCTCTAACGGGACATGGGGTGGGGTAACCGGGTCTGCTGGTGGTGCAGCCTCTGTCTGCTGTGGCTCAGGGGTAATCTCCTCAAAATCATCAGGGGAAGGGCTCAAAGGCAGTGGTGGAGGGGTAGGGGCTCTCTCAGTAGGAAGTGGAGTCTGGTCCTCAGCATCCCCCTCCATACCCTCAGTATCAGCCCGGGTCTAGTCCTCCTCTGGATCCTCATCATCAGAATCCTCAACAACCTCGGTGTCCGCATCTGCCTGGACCTCCTCCGGGTCCTCCTCCGCAAAATCCTCATAGTATGGATCTGTAGTCCGGAGCAAGTCCTCATCGTGCTGTCTCTCAAAAGCCTCAGGGTCAGAGATGTCGCTCGCCTACACAATAACGAACTATGTTACTACCATGATATTAAAGTTCCCGTAAGGGTTTTAATCGAACTTGGCAAGAGTTCTTATTATCTTAGTGAATTTATTATTGTAACGTCGCATCATCTCTGGGGTTTATAACTCTAGATCTCTGATACCATTTCTGTAACAGCCCCAGATCCGGGGTCGGGGATCCGGTCGTTACGGTCTCAATTTCCATTAATAATACTTGCACTTGAATCAAAATAATTAAACTGCATGCTGTGACCCCGCAATAACAATACCACACACACACAACTAGTTATAGTCCCAGAGATGAAATTGGAATAAGTATCTAGTCATAGGATCCACAAGTTATAAGTTATTACAAACCCAAAAGATTACAGAGTACGCTTAATAGTTCTTGCCGTTGCTTACATTAATCATAATATAAATAAGTCTGATACACAAAAGCTGAAGCTTAGACTACTGATTGCTACTACCTCAGCTATGGCGGCTACAACATCAGCGGGTAAATCTCTAACGGCTGCTACCCGCTTGCGCAGAGTGTGCCTGTTGCGGGCCATCTGCTCTAGCTGTTGTTGTGATATAAATAAATATAGCAAGGGTGAGCAATAGAGCCCACCAAAATAGTTTATGACAAATTATCAGTATATAACAGTACGAAAATATCATTGCAATCACATGTTATGCCTTAAACGGATAAGAGACTAGTATAATATAAAAGATGAATTTTACAAGGAAAATTAATATAATGTTTCCATAACCCAAAATCCACTTATGCATATATATTATGAGTAAGGTTTTATCAGAGTCATAACTCATAAAATAAAAGACGAAGTTGCAAGGATTTATTGTGACTTCATTTTCTTTAAACACTTTTCGACCCCCTGTCAACATGATTGGTTCTTCTCCCCAATACATGTTGCAGGAATATCCAAATTGGATGATGAACTAATACCGGAGTTGCTACTGCGCCCGCTGTACCAACCTTACTATGATCAGTAGCAGGTTGTACAACAAAAATATGTTTTCTACATGTAGATGGAAGAATCACGACAGCCTGACATTGTCTACCGCCTTTCCGGATCTCCCGGCCCATTTGGGGCAATAAAAGTTGGATGGGTCGGCGCAACTAGACCACTTACACCACTCCTAGTTCAGATGAAACCCATGACTCTGAAACGTAAAGATCGTCCTCCTTTCCACAAGTGTAACACTTGTTGATACGACTCCACTAAGTAGTTATATCTAGGTTGGAAAGGAAGATTCTCCAATATTTCCCAAGCGATGCTTGTTAATGGATATCGACTTGTTCCATCAATTTACCCCTCGATCGTTGAGGTGGTAACACAACATTTGACTTGCAGCAATTAAATTGCTCCGAGAAAATATCTGTCCCTTGACAGTTTTTGAATTGAGAGTTTAAAATGAGTAGCATTCACTTAAATCAGGTTTCCCATATTTTTTATAGTTGAGCGAACATTTAAATCCTCTTAAAAGACAAATTTAAATGGAAAAACATTGTTTTGGGAACCTCTTTTTGATTTACAAATAATTAATAATACAGCTTAGAATATCCTTCATAATTATTGAAGGTCGAGGATAAACCTTAAATAACATTTCTCATTTTTAAAACTTGTTAAAAGTATTTAATAAATAATCGAATAATATTTATTAAATAAGTAAACCTTAAACGAATATTCAAAAATAATATTCATTAAGTAAATAATGATTAAATGAATATTCAAAAATAATATCCATTAAATGTATAACGATTAAAGGAATATTCAAAAATAATATTCATTAAATAAATAAGGATTAAATGAATATTCAAAATAATATTCATTAAATAAATAACCTTGAATGAATATTTAAAATAATATTCATTAAATAAATAAACCTCAAATGAATATTCAAAAATAATATTCATTAAATAAATAAACTTCAAATGAATATTCAAAAATAATATTCATTAAATAAATAAACTTCAAATGAATATTCAAAAATAATATTCATTAAATAAATAAGGATTAAATAACAGTTGCCCGATATCTTTATCGGAAAATAACCTTTAATATATACAGAAAATATAATTACTTCTGATCTAGAGAAAATCACCCGCCCTCATCCTAGGGCATTTATAAAAACATGGCTTATAGCTGATATCCCATATCTAACTTATAAGCCCCAACCTCAAGTCATAGCCTCGAGTATTGCTATATATAGCAGTTCGAAAACAAGTATGCAATTTATATATCGCAATGCATATCATATATGAAAACAGTTTATTATCACAACAACAGTAAGTATAGGTTTCGAAAACTTGCCTGGTGGTGAGGTAGGGGTAGTGTGCCTCGGGTTAATTCGGCGATCTATACATAGTCAAAATATCCGAGATTAATCACTTAATACTTTTATGAAACTAAGTACGTACTTTACTTAAGCTAAAACATGTTTTCAAGTTAACTCTTTAAGAACTTCCACTCGCGTATGCTTGTTCAGGCATTTTTGTAAAATAGAGATTAAATCCTTTTAACACGAAATCTTTTCGAGAGTCTTCCTAAACGTACCTAGCATGTTAACACAAAGTTTCACATTCTAATAAGTCGCTTAAGGGGTTTGATCATTGCCTCAAAGTTGGCTAAGTGGTATAGTTCGGTTTCGCGAAACATCCTTTACTAAATTACTCGTTTCTCCTAAACCGTAAATCGGATTCACATGATCTTCGCACCAAAACGAACCTTGAAACAAGCCTACACTATACTAGGCAGTGGTGACCTTGGACAGAAGTCCTTATGTTCGAATATCACAAACAAAACAGGGTTAAGGAAAATCGGGCATTATAACGGCTATGTTTTAACGATTCTAAAGTTTAATCATAAACTTTACATGTTCAATCCAACCAAACCATCAAGTCAATTTCTCAACATCATAACTAATCCATAAACATCCTCAACCATAGTCAAAACCAACATCTACTTATTCATCCTCAAAACAACATCAAACTTTCATCGAAATCAACCAATCATCCTTATGATCATACTAACTAAACTATACTTAAAACTAATCATATAAATCAAATTATAATCAAGGGTTTCAAGAGTTATACCTTCCTTGGAGTGTATATGAGCTTAATAAACCTTGTATAGTTCTTATATAACCTTAAGATAGCTTGAATCAACCAAAGAAATCATGAAACAAAAGTTGGTTCTTGAAATTACTATTCATGCCTAAACTTTGCACAAGGATTTGATCATGCTAACCTTAATGGATGATAATGAAAGTTGGTGCTCTTCTTAATCCATCCTAGAGCTTTCCAAAGAGCTATTACTTGTGATTTATGGATGAGTGGAAGATGATTTCTTGAAAAAGTATCTTGGATGAAGCTTTTTGGCCGAAAGTTTTGTTCTTCAAGGTGGAGAGTTTTCTTGCTTTTTGGTCTTGGTTAATTTTTGATAATTATCTTGATATTTTGTTAGTCAAAGTGGTGAGTCATCACATTTTTCCTCATCACAGGGACACTTGTCAAGCAACGGAGACACATGGTGGCAAGCAGCTTTACTGGTTCGTTTCCTTTCACATGGATGATCCAATTATTGCATCCCTTGGACTAATCTTGTTACATGTTACTTCCATGTCTATATTTAATCCTGTAAGTGTCGCGTTGTTCCGTCACCGCTTAATCTCGTAAAATGTTCGCAGGGTTTCTTAAGTGTTCTATCGAAGTAGTTTGTCGTAAGCGTTCTTGACATTACCAATTCTTTTATTAAATCCGTACCCATGGAATTGATAATTTAAATCCTCCAATATTTTCAAATAATAATTCATCCATCCGTTATTGGTGAAATTTCGGAGAAAACAGAAATGCTATTTTTCCGATTTTGACAGCGTTTGCATTCCTTCATTTACATCGTAGATCACTAATACGACTTTGAAAGTTTATTATATCGTCCCGTATATAGTGTGGTCTGAAAACTTTTTAAAATGAAAAAGTTACTATTCATCAGTGGTTTTTAACAAAAGTTACTATTCATCGATAGTTCTTATATAAGTACAAAATTTGGGGATATTACAATTTAAATGCTCGCCCAACTATCAAAAATATGGGAAACCTGATTTAAATGACTGCTACTCATTTTAAACTCTCAACTCAAAACTGTCAGGGGACAGATATTTTCTCGGAGCAATTTAATTGTTGCAAGTCAAATGTTGTGTTACCACCTCAACGATCGAGGGGTAAATTGATGGAACAAGTCGATATCCATTAACAAGCATCGCTTGGGAAATATTGGAGAATCTTCCTTTCCAACCTAGATATAACTACTTAGTGGAGTCGTATCAACAAGTATTACACTTGGGGAAAGGAGGACGATCTTTACGTTTCAGAGTCATGGATTTCATCCGAATTAGGAGTGGTGTAAGTGGTCCAGTTGCGCCGACCCATCCATTTTATTGCCCCAAATGGGCCGGGAGATCCGGGAAGGCAGTAGACAATGTCAGGATGTCGTGATTCTTCCATCTACATGTAGAGAACATATTTTTGTTGTACGACCTGCTATTGATCATAGTAAGGTTGGTACGACGGGCGCGATAGCAACTCCGGTATTGGTTCATCATCCAATTTGGATAATTCTGCAACATGTATTGAAAGGGACTAAGGATGACATTCTTGGTACAGGTTTACCGATCATGTTAGCAGAGGGTTGAAACGTGTTCAAAAATGAAGTTACAATAAATCCTTGCAACTTCCTCTTTTATTTTATGAGTTTTGACTCTGATAAAACCTTACTCAGATTATATATGCATATGTGGATTTTGGATTACGGAAACATTATATTAATTTTCCTCGTAACTTCATCTTTTATGTTATACTAGTCTCTTATCCGTTTAAGGCATAACCTGTGGTTACAAAGATATTTTCGAACTGTTTATACTGAATCACCTTATAACGTCATCTTTTAAGTTATATGTTGATATTCTGCTTACATAGCAGATATTTTTCGGAAAGGTTATATTGGTTTACTTTGAAACCTCATCTTTTATACTAGAACTTTGTTCTTAATATAGTAAAAGTTTGCAGAAATATTATGAAAATGATATTTGAAATACAACAATGGTACTGTTTTTGGAATACATTCCGATAAGGAAATAATTTCAGTATCGAGATATTTTGACAAATTATTGTCTTATAGCCGCTTTATTCTGGGTTGAGTTAAAGGCAGGATTATGCCATACTTTTATTACCTTGCTGAGCTATCGCTCACTCTTGCTATTGTTTTATAAATATTATATAGCAGCGAAGTAGGATACCAAGGATTCGGCGCACATCCCTCAGGCGAGTGGTAAGCGCAAGGCATTCTCATGAGCAGTTTCTAACAATGATCCTGGAAGTAGTGTGAACCAGTGAGATCAAGCTGGAGCTTTTGGTATTCATCTTATGTATAGATATGAATGGTATGAGAGGGTGGTGAGTATAACAAGGCTAAGTTGGTAATGTACCATTACTTAGGAGTTGTATCAGTAGCAAATTCAAAAGACATTTGAGTATTGTAATAAAGATTATTTATTCCGCAATGGTTGTATTTGTGTCGTTTCTGAGACTCTAACCTGTGTGTGTGTGTGAGAGATATATACATTGTGGGGTCATAAGCAGATGAATTGTGTCTATTGCGAGTAAAGCAGGCAAGGCAAGAAGTAAGTGGACCGTGACTACTCTAAATCCCTGACCCCGGATTTGGGGCTGTTATAGAAATGGTATCAGAGCGTTAGGTTACAGTCCTCAGAAACGATAGGAGATCGAGTCTTACAATACCCTTAATAATGATAAGAACATCTAGAGCTCAAATTGAGTTCGTAGTCGAGTTAGAGGACATGAACCTGACTGTTTAAGATGAAGCCCGAGAGGGGACTTCTTCTGGGAAACCGTACTTAGGACTTCATGGTTAGTCACCTCGATTTGTATGAGTTATAGATTGATGGGATTCTGAGATACCAGACCCTGAGGCCTTCGAGTAGGCAATTGATGATGCGTTCCTTGAAATGGACGGAGACCCGATACAGGAAGATCCATAGGAGGATCTAGAGGAAGACCCCATAGTGGGTCAAGGAAAGAATCTTGTAGAGAACGTGTTGATTGATAAAGATGTGGTATGTTACTTGAGGTCGCACAATAGGACCGGACGAACCTTCAGAGGTCAAATAAGTGCCGATACGAGAGTTTAGAATCGTTATGATTCAACAAGAGATATGACAAAGAAATGGGGAAGAGTCTCCAAAGAAGAAGAGGTAGAGGCAGAATAGCCGATACCGGTGGAAAGATTCGACTTGAACGAGACCCGTTACTCGTAGTCTGTTGCAGTGCCTAGGGAGGCAGCATACGTAAGAACGAAGACGTTCAAACTTCATCTATGATTAAGGGTACTTAGTGACCTTAACTAGTAGAGGCATTACCTTATTTATGGGGTTTAACTCCCCACGATCAGCGATTCCACCAAGGAAGGTGTTTACTACGGTACTGAGGCATTTTATTACCTCGAGCAAGATTTTTGTATGTACGTACTACGCAAGGTGTCATTGTAACACGAGTTCGCCAAAACGAGATGTATTTAAAGAATCAAGACGGACTAAGAAAGTCTGGGAAAGACTTAAATAAAAAGGCTGTTATGCCACAAGTGTTAAGCTTATGTAGCATCCGGGATTGATACAAGAAAGGAAATGTTTGGTATGAAAACAGTTATAATAGTAATTGGGTTTAAGCCTGTAGATTCTAACGATCTTCCGGAGTACCGCCCAGTTGACACATGGAATTCGTCGTTGCTATGGGCGACACCGGTATCGAAGTCCTCTTACGATAGAACGCTTGCTTGAGATGCTTGCGCCGAGTCGAATAGAACTCCCTGCGATTGCAAATGTTGATGGTTGAATTCTTAGCGACTATTATAAGTCGGCAATGACGTGAGTATCGAACACCTTAGGGTGCATGGAAAAGAAAAGCTTTGGAATTGAACGATTATCCATTAGGGGAGCCGACATAAAAGGCATCCGTAGAGACCTTGGTAGTACCCTCCCCATTTGCAAATTATGTGGGGTACTTCCCCAATCTATGATCTATCTTGACCTCTTTCCAAGAAAGAATTCTGATAAAGGGTATATTCCCTCTTCGAAGTTATTTTATAACACTTGTGTTAAATAATATTTAATTTCAATTGTTTTAGAGGCTGTCACGATGCCTACTTTCAGGTTTTCGAAGCCCTGTCAAATGATGTTATTCAAGCTTCCACTTTTCTTCAAATAATGAATAACCCTATGATGATACCTCACCACTTGCTTGTTAAGTACCAGTATCTTTTTGGTTATTCTTTTTTTTTGGAAACCGCACCTTTGGAATCTGTTCAATTCTAATCCAAGGTGTTCCTTTGAGAAATATTATCGAAATACGATAATCATTAAATTGATCTCGAATTGCTTTCATACTTTTCAACTTCCACTGAGACGAACAACCCTATACTTATAGGGGCTACAAGGACTATCTGTCTATGTGATAGAAGTCTGATGGGACGCCATCACTTGTGAGTTGTGAAATACAAGAAGGCTAATTACCTTTAGTAATGTCTCAATCGAGGCACACAACGTTGAGTTCTTATGATCATGTTGATCTCTCGGTAAATTCTCTTACCTCCAATAAGGTTACCTTAAAACTCATAACCTTATGATCACCAGTGTGTGACGTTTTCCTTGATATGGGAGCTATCTTTTCAAGGCCCCATAATTTTTGTTATCCTCATTGAATTCCAAGGGGAGACCGACCAGGTCAAATAAGTCAAAATTCGCTGATAGGAATTAGATTCGTAACGAAATCGCCTATGACAGGAGCGAATCCCTAAGACGAATAGAATATTAGTGACATATCAATGAAATTGGTTTATTCTCCCAAGGATATTATGATAATGAAAAGGGGGTCAATCGATATATGTGAAAGGAATAACGATGTGCCGTGAACTCCAGTGACAACGGTGTTAGATAGATGCCCTATAGTGGAATTGAGATTTTGGAGGAGTTGTTTACGAATGGACACTACCTCTGGGTTAGAAAGATAAGTACTGGCGATGGAGTCAGAGGGAGCTGGTATTATGACTTGGGAGAAGTTGATATTATAATAAGGATGGGTTGGTTGACACCCAATGGAGCCCAGACTGATTGTAAGAGAGAAAGATGTTAGCACAAGATTATGCATCGAACCTCGAGAGTTGTATGAGTTCGACATGGAGAATAGGTACCCTTGTAAATGATTGTTTGATCAGCGGAAGAACGCTGTGTATTTCCAAATTTATTTAAGAACTGGGTACCACCAGTTGGAAGTTAAATCCGAGGATATACCCAAGACTGCGATTCGTACTAGGAATAGACACTTCGAGTTTTCAGCGAGGTTATTTTGTGGTTGACTAATGCACCCACAAATTTTTATGGAATGTAATGAATTGGCTTTGAGTTATCCGTGATAGTAGATAACATGAGATGGAGAAATGGCTAGAATTGACCTAGGATTATGACTGTGAGATACACTACCATCCGGGGAAGGCCAATGTGGTGGCCGATACCCTTAATTAAAATGAGACAGAGATGGATTCCGAATGATCGGGAATTAAAGGACGAGATTTTACACAAAACCCAAGTTAGTCCAACAAACTAGAAAGACAAAAGATTTCACCAACAAACGGCTAGTGACAGCCAAGACATACAGAGAAAGTATGCGGACTAAGCCCGCGAGTATAGAGATAGTACTGCTATTGATAAGCTAAATGGCATGTTGATGAATGACAAGAAAGTTTAGGTTGGTGTATTTTCTGTACAAACAAGATAGAGAATATGAGGTTAGAGATTCGTGATGCTAAAAGATATCCTCGTGGAAGGAATTAATGAGATTTGGAAAGAAAGGGAAGTTGAGCCTGAGATTCATTGGGCCATCTGAGATTTTAAGACGCGTCAGGAAGGAGGCCTACGAGCCAGCCTTACCCCCCCCCCAAACTTGTAGAATGGTCATAATGGGGTTCATGTGTCAATGCTACGTCAGTATACTATAGATGCCCGACATATGTTAGAGTACGAGCAAGAAGATATACAACCTGGTCTGACTTACAAAGAACAACCTGTGGAAATCACGGATAGAAAAGAGCAAGTGCTAAGAGACAAGGTTGCCAAGCTAGTGAGAGGTTTGTGGAAAATCAAGAAGTGGAAGAATCCACTTGGGAGTTAGAAAGTGCAATGGGAGAGAAGTACCCCAGTTATTCCTAAGCTGATTCCGGGACGGAATCCTTTTAAGGAGGGGAGACTGTAATGACCCGAATTTTTGGTAAAATTAAAACTTTTCTTATTATGATTAAGTGCATCAGTGAATAGTGAATTTGGTGGATGAATAGTGATTTTGAGGATTAAGAAAAATTTTCATGCCACCTATGTACGAGACGTAGTGTGGATATTCCGAAGTCATATTAGTGATCTACGGAGTAAATAAGTGAATGCAAAGACGATCGGAATTCAGAAATTCCAAATTTTATTTTGGTGTAGTATTTGACCGAGCAGTGAATTATATATTACTATAATCAAGAAATGAGATATTAAATTTGAGGATTTAATATTTTGGAATTTTATTATATTTGATTTGAGAATTTAGAACGAAAACCGCTGATACTTTATAACGAGATTAAGCGATTAAGCAAACGAATCATGGATTAAGGATTGAAATTATGACAAGATTAAATATCCTACATGATCATCAAGAGAATTATATCAAGTGGATTCAAGGATTTAAATAAAAAGGAAGCTAACCAAGAGTTAAGGAACTCTATAAAAAGAGATTGAGAATATTCGAAGAAACACGAGAACATTTTCTAAGAACAAGGAATAAAGAGGGAATAGATAAGGGATGTTGGAGTTAATATTGATTTAAGGGATTGTGCCACAGTGGAGTAATAAAATGCAACATATAAGTTGTAACGTATTGATTTTATTAAAAGGACACAAAGACGATCCAATTGGTGGAAGAAGAAAAACCAAGGTGTCATGCATGAAAGTCAACCAAAAAGCTAATGGTGTAATTGCAACATTGGCAAAAATGGGGTTGTTTGATGAGAGAGCAACAAGTGGACCAATGGGTGGTTAACAACACAAAATAAAAGATGCATCCAAGTTGAAAAACAAAAGAAAAGCAAAGATGAGCAAGAAGCTCTCCAATCTGCCAAACAAGAGTACAACTCAAAGAAAAATTCATATCTCCACTTCTATCCATCCATAAATCCCCAAATTGTAACCATAGCTTTTCCACTCCATGGGTAACATTCGTCCAAAATTTCATAGTCCAAAAAGGGGTGTAACCTAGTTAAATCCCTTCCCCAAGTTGAAGATTCCAATCTGCCCTGTTCCTGGCAGTTTCTGCCATCGATCTTAAAACGCCCATACGTAGAGCTTCAAGCATTCCCTGGTGATGATCTAGGACTAAAAAGAAAGCCCTTGAAGATCAGAAGGTGTGGTAAAAGATTTGAGAACGAAACTCTTATTTTTCGATTTTATATGATTTTTACAAGATGGTGTGTTCTAGGATGATTAGTTACTAACTTAGTTTTCATATTTTGTTTCTTGATGGTTTGGCTTCCAAAGGATGTTCTAAGCAAGGTTTAAGAGTTGTAAAGTCTTTAGAGCACTTCTAAGCTTCAAGCCAAGGTATAAATCTTTGAAACCCCTTTGATGAATATTTTGTTTTAATGGAGTTTTGATGTGGTATGCATGTTTAAGAGGCATGAATCTTGTGTGGATGTTATGAAAATGGAAAAGTAAGTATTGTAGCTCCAAGACCTGTTGAGGTAGTGAGGAAGATGATGAATGGTGTATATGAGTCTTGGGTGTTGGTTGAATGCTTATTTGGGTTGATTAAAAATTGGATTATTCGATTTTAAGCCGTCGTAATGCCCGATTTTCGATAACTCTAAAAACTGCCTAGAATCCGAAAACCTAACTGACTCTTTTGGTTCAGTGATGAACATGAGTGTGTAGAGCTTTGTTTCTAGTTTACGTGAGCGCAAGAATCATGTCATTACGATTTACGGTTTATGAGATATGACCATTTTAGTGAAAGTGGTTCAAGGAATGAGATTGCAGAAATGTACCAACTTTGTGGCTATGTTTGAGACCCTTAAGAGTTGTTTTAAAATATGAAATTTTGTATTGAAGTGCCAAGGTCATTTATGAAAGTTTGTACGAAGGTTTCGAGTCCAAAAGATTATTTTTCGATTTTATAAAAATGTGTTAACCGAGGTTGCGCAAGTGAAAACCACTAAGAACATGACTTAGAAACCAATGTTGTAAATGGTTAAGTATAACTTGTATTCGAGGATCGATTTCGGACTAAACCTACGACTTAAGTAATTGTCGATTAACATGGACTTAGTATGAGCCTATAACGAGCTAGTAATGCCTTGGTTGTGTTTCGCTTACGTGTTTAAGCATTTAGTACAAGTGGATTATCCAGGGGATTAATCGTGCGTTTTCTTTGACTTTGTCTAGATTGTCCGACATCGTCACGAACCCCTATCACTTCTCGAGCATCAGGCAAGTTTCTAAATCTATACTTTGAAGTATTGACTATATAATACTGCTTTTGCCATGTATAAAATTAGACAGTTTGGCGATATATCTTATTTCTTGTTGAAAGTAGATTTGACCTTTGGATTATATAAAATCTTTGGAGTTAAGTAGTTATGAACCGGTTTACCTGGTAGCTCTAAATATAAGAGCATATTCATTGTTTTCGACTCTAAATCGGGAGTCGGTATTTTGAGATATATAGATAGCCGTGGAAACCCGGAGGGATTCCATCGGCAGAATACTATGTATTTTGAGGATTGTTATTTGAGTATTATATCATTCGAGGAATGATATTTGCTTACTATATCTTTCAAGGAATGTTATTTGAGTTTTATCTCAGTCGAGAACTACTATTTGAATACTATTTCAGTTATATATGTTAATGGAAGGCATAACTGTTTTCGAAAGTATATTGTGATACTTGCGTTATGATTCGATTATGGGCTTCTAAGCTAGATATGGGATATTAGTTAGAAGCCAGTTTTTTTATAAATGCCCTAGGTAAAGGGTGTATGATTTTATGTTAGGCCGAATACACAATATATAATCAAATATACGTATGAGAATAACAATAAGAACACTGTTTATGAATAATAAACTGTATGGAATTAATAACTCCTCTCTCGGTGATGTAAAATATCACAGAGAGCTGCTAGGTTACAAGAATAATGTTTCACGTATTCGCATCCCTTTTAGGGTTAACCTATCTGTGTTTATATAGTACACAACTACATACAATCTTCTAATTGATATTCCTATAAATCAGCTATACAATTAATATCAATCTAGAATTGCTTCTGTCTTCTGTTCCGTTTCCTTAGCCATCTCGATATCTCTTTGCTTCTTTCCATCTTCAAAGAATATCGCTTCTAGAATCTTCATTGACTTTTAAACCGACAGCTAAGCAAACTCTGACTGTCAGAGTTTAACAAACTCTGACCAGTACTCCAGCTAAACTCTGATAGTTTCCTGGTACTTTAAACACTGATAAACAAACATCAACAATTATATCTAACAATCTCCCCTAACTTGTGCATACAAAATGTACAAGTTAACAGATAATTGATGATGTCAAAACATATAACAAATGTAGTGTTTATAAAATCACAGAGTTTATATTTAACTTAGAACAGAAAACTTAAAAACTTACAGACTCCATTTACTTAATTTCTTCAATATCAGGTACAGTTCTGATATAGTCCATAAGCAATCTTCTTTCAGCTCTTTCAAGCTCAGCTACCATTATCTTCTTCAGCTCCTTTAACTCTGGATCACTCTCTCCAGTTTGGTAGGTAGCAGCCCTCAGAGCATAGATACTATTATTTCTCATCTCATTTCCCAGCTTTATTATGAAGGATTTATCTGACTCCAGATTAAATTCCAACACTTTTATACCAAGATCTGTTCTGAGTCTTGCACTGTTCCTCTGCATTTCAACAAGCTTTTCATTGTAATCTCTGTACTTTGGTATGTAAGAACCAGCAGACTTTAAGCCACAAAGAACTCTAGCTTTCATCATTCTGCTACTTAATACCTCAGCTGCTTGATGAATGCTTTGATTTTTGATTTTCAGTAGATACAACACATACTCCAGCTCTTCTTTCATTTTTAATCCAATGTCAGCTTCACCAACTCTATATACTCTGCCATCAGTCTTGAAGTATAATAGAAAATCATTTTTCAACCCTCTATGGTGTATTAACTGAACCGACTCTAAAGTATCAAGATTTTCTTGAGTCACACCAACTCCTGGTTCAGCTAATGAGGTATAATCAATAGGACTATTATTCACCCTCTTTTCTCTTTGAGATCCTAAACCAGATCTATCTCTTGATTCTTTGCCCATGATGGTTCTACTTTGGAGAATATTAACATTTCCAGGAATTAGAGAATGTTGAACTGTGATTGGTTTAGCAAAAGTCCTTTGAAGTTCAGAAGATACCAAAGTCTGTACAACTTGAGTAGAATCATTGGTTGTCACAGCTTCTGATGATTTAACAACTTGAGCATTGTTAGAGGTTGATTTAGCTTTCTTCAGTACTTGTGTCTTTTCTACAAGCTTCCCTTTGCCCTTATCCAAACTAGCTTCAACTGGCCTTCTTGAATATTGTAAACTCTGTTGAGAGTTTACATTTTCTTTGATAGAAATTCCTTTTTCTTTTGGCCTTGTGACTTTTACAGCCTTCTTGATCTTCCCAGATTTTAAATTCTTCTCATGCTCTTCAGCTAGCATTTTCTCTTCTGCTTGAATATCTTCAATAGTTGCCTCTGCACCATGTTCTTCCAGAAACAACTGAGCTGCAATCTCTTCATCAGTATTTGGTTGAGAAGTGAACAATAAGCTTTTAGCTTTTGAAGAAGATTGAGCACCAATATTTACTCTTTCAGAGTTTGTCTTAGCAGTAGCAGAGTTTGACCTTAGTCTCCCTTGCTCTTGAATTGATTTTGACCTAAACTCTTTGTCTTTGGCACCACCATCAGTAGTATCATCCTGTTTACTCAGAGTTTGAGATTTCTTGCATTTGTCCTTAGAAACTCTCTCCCCCTTTTTGACATCATCAGGAATTAACACTGAGGTGAGCAACTCAAGTGAAACAGCAATTGAATCAAGCTTGTCAGACATGACATTTTGATTTGCTTCAACTTTACTCAGCCTGGTTTTTATAGCATCCTGATCTCTAGATAAATAAAATTTTTCTTTCTTCAAAGTCAGCTCCCTTGCAGCTACATCATTTCTCAACCCAGTCACATCTTTTTGAGTTGCATCAAAACGATGGTTAAGAGACTTTACTTGAACAATCGAAGCTTTAAGATGTGCAAGAAGCTCAGGATTAGTGATAGATGCAGCAGACTTTGCCACAAAATCAGCTACCCTATGAGAAGTAAAGATAAAGTCATTGCTCAACCAATTTGCATAGTACATATCCTGAAAATGTGCTTCAGTAGCATAATTAGATGTACCACCAATATCAGTCACCTTAGGAATATTTTGACCAGAAATCCTTGTAGAAGAAGAAGAATCAGCTTGATCATCAGACTTTGCTGTAGATTCTTTACTTAGAGAATTTGGAATATTCTTAGCAAAAGTTTCTTGTGCATCTTCATTTGCAAGCTTCTCAGAGTTTAAATTTTCAACTACAGTTTCTTGAACAGCCTCAACAACAGGCTCTGCAGTAGCTTCAAAAACATCTTCTGCAGCATCTTCAATAATAGTCTTTGCAGTAGCTTCAAGAACATCAGCCTTTGTTGCCTGATCAACCTCTTCACCTTTTTCAATTACCTGGTGAGTAACAGAGAATACCTCTGTATGAGTAGACAAAGACTCATCAAGAATTACTGTGGGTTGATCAGCTGCCACATCCTCAGTTTCACCAACACTGCCAAACTCTTCAAGAGTTGCAGAAAGATGTGCTTCAAAATTCTCTTCCATGTCCATTTCCAGAATAGGCTCAGGTTGTTCATCATGAAGATCAGCCATTTTATCAGTATTTGCTCTGGCTTCTTCAAGCACAGTAGCATTTTCAGGAACATTTTCAGAAACAATCTCTGGAGCTGCAGCAGGTGTAGATTCTGGAACCAAACCATCAAATAGATAAGCAGCAACTAGCTTCCTCTTCTTGGTGTGTATTGACTCATTTTCATCAGAAGGAGGTCTATTTGCCCTCTTCTTTTTCCTTGAAGTACCAACAGACCTTGGTAAATCATCATCATTTGAAGGTTTAGCAGCCTTGACAGCCTTAAAAGCTCTATGTTTTGTTCTACCCCCAGCTTTTGGTCTTTGAGATGTAGATGGAAGAGGTTCAGTGTTTAGTTGTGATTGAGTGTTTGGTTGTGGTTGGGGTTGTAAAAACTGTTGGACTGAAGCTGGAAGTAACAAATCCCCAACATTTCCTTTCTTAACATCTTTATTTGTTAAGTCAGAGAATACTCTCTTATGCAACTTAAATGAAGGAATAACATCATCTTCAGTAATGTCAACTCCAGTTACACAAACAGAAAATATTAACTGACAAAAACGAGCAAAATAAACCACACCCCTATTCTCTGTCATCTTTTCTCCTATATTATTCAAAACTAGTCTAGCAAAATCGAAATTGTTACCATAAAGAAGAGAATACCCGATTTGCAGACTGTCTATTGGAATAGCATCCCAATTTGTACACTTCTTCCCGACCGCTCTTGTTATGCAATCAAAGAAGAAACTCCATTCCTTCCTTAAGAGCGGTCGCTTCAAGTTACCAGTCCTTGCCAATGACCCAATAGCAGACTGGGCAAGAAAATTCTGAAACAAATGAAACGCCTCCGGTGCGTTCTCATTACTAAGAGGTGCTACATAGTTGTTAGGAACGAACTCTAAACCAACAGAGTTAAAAACAGTAGTTGCCATTAGAAAAGATTTAAAAAAGATCAGAGTGTACGCTTGGAAAGGTGTTTGAAAAATTGATGCAGAAAAGTGTTTGTGAAAAGGTGTGTGTGAAAATGTTTGTGAATAGAAGTAAGTCTGTAAAGAATATGAACGTTGTGTGTATAATGGTTAAATATGAAACACAAAAATTAAAACTGAAAAGTTTTAATCATTAAGACACACAGCAGGCTTACTCGTGAAGTGTGTGAGTGGGACAGTTGTCACAAATGCATTAACTGACAGCACTAATCGTGGTAGTTTCCAACACGCATGCGCAGTAAAAACAGCAATAATTACTGCTATTTACACGCTTCATCATTTTCAAAACGCATACAAACCGTTGTCAATCATACTCTCTATTTTCAAAAATAATGTTCCTCAAAAAATATGAAATGTCTGAAACATCTTTATTTATTTTAATCATCAGAGATTAAAAATAAATTACCTCTGCGTAGAGTACACAATTCATCAGTGTTTAGCAATTCTCCAACATCATTAATATTCTCTTTTCTCAAAGTTCACAGTTGTGATTATTTGTGTGTGAATAGCAGAGTTTACTGAATATAAATATTTAGAGCATCTCAAAGTGCATAAAATCCACAAATTAAATCAGTAAAAACTGGTTGCCCAAACTCTCATATGTTAACAAATTCCGATGTCATCTAAACTCTGTACCTATATATGTATTTATTTGTTTTCACCCCCTATCTAAAAATTTCTGTTTTTTTTCTTTTCTTTTCCAGTAATCAGTGCTTGGCACTAGTCACCAAAAAATTCAAATTTTAGCCCTTATTTCATACAATAAGTTCATGGGTCTTCCTAGGCACAACATGATCTCAAAGGAATTTGTGCATGTTTTTGCATATTTTGCTTGGGGGTGAGTTAGCAGCAACTAATTATAAGAGTTTAGACTCACATCATTTAACGTATATCATTTATGAGAAAAAGTGCAAACAGCTAATACAGACTTAGTGTATAGGACCAATAAACTAAGAAATCTTATAAATATTGAGACAGTATCATGCTGTGTAAAGTTTCTACACACATTTGAGATCAGATCATATGTAACTCAGAAGGATTCATGATTATTTACTGAGAATCATGCTTCATACTGTTTTCTTCATCAGTTAATATGTTTCAGACAATATCACAATCAGAGTTTAACATAAGAGTTTAACATCAGAGTTTAACCAACAGAGTATGCTTAATAGAGTTTAACAACATGATTTGCATGACAGTTAACATATGCATAGAAACATGAGCAAACTATCACAGAAGAGTAAATTTTGAGTCTAACCAGTATCTCTAGTCGAAACCAGAGATCATTCCAAGTTCATTTACCAGTCTTGTAAATGTAGTTTCACTCAATGGCTTGGTGAAGATATCTGCAAGCTATTGTTCTGTAGACACAAAATGAAGCTCAATATTTCCTTCTTCCACATGTTCCCTGATAAAGTGATACCTTATGCTGATATGCTTGGTCATGGAGTGTTGTACTGGATTTCCTGTCATAGCAATAGCACTTTGATTATCACAGAAAATAGGTATCTTAGAGTACCTTAACCCATAATCCAGCAATTGATTCTTCATCCACAGAATCTGTGCACAATAGCTACCAGCAGCAATATACTCTGCTTCTGCTGTGGATGTAGAAATTGATTTTTGTTTCTTGTTGTACCAAGAAACTAGTCTGTCACCTAAAAATTGACAGCTTCCACTGGTGCTCTTTCTGTCAATCTTACAACCTGCAAAATCTGCATCAGAGTAACCAATTAGCTTAAACTCTGATTCTCTAGGATACCACAAACCCAAGGTTATGGTTCCTTTGAGATATTTGAAAATCCTCTTCACAGCTGTTAGATGAGGCTCTCTGGGATCTGCTTGAAATCGTGCACAAAGACAGGTTGCATACATGATGTCTGGTCTACTTGCAGTAAGATAAAGAAGAGACCCTATCATGCCTCTGTAGTTTGTCATATCTACTGAAGCTCCTGTGTCTTTGTCTAGCTTGGTTGCAGTTACCATAGGAGTTGTTGTAGATGAACTATCAAGTATACCAAATTTCTTGAGAAGATTTCTGGTATATTTTGCTTGATTGATAAAAATCCCATCATCTGTTTGCTTTACCTGCAAGCCTAGAAAATAACTAAGCTCTCCCATCATGCTCATTTGGTACCTGGACTGCATAAGCTTGGCAAATTTCTTACAGAGTTTATCATTAGTAGACCCAAAGATTATATCATCCACATAGATTTGAACTAAAAGCAAATCATTACCAGAATTGAAATAGAACAAGGTTTTATCAATTTTACCTCTAGTGAACCCACTTTCTAAAAGAAATTGAGCCAGAGTTTCATACCATGCTCTAGGTGCCTGCTTTAGTCCATAAAGTGCTTTGTCAAGCCTGTAGACATAATCTGGATGCTTGGGATCAACAAACCCTGGTGGTTGTTCAACAAACACTTCTTCTTCAAGTTTCCCATTGAGAAAAGCACTCTTCACATCCATCTGAAAGACTTTAAACTTCTTGTGAGAAGCATATGCTAGAAAAATCCTTATGGCTTCCAACCTTGCAACTGGAGCAAAGGTTTCATCATAGTCAATTCCTTCCTGTTGTGAATATCCTTTTTGCCACAAGTCTAGCTTTGTTCCTTGTAATTACTCCCTCACTGTCAGTCTTGTTTCTGAAAACCCACTTTGTACCAACAACAGATCTGTTCTTGTGTCTTGGTACAAGTGTCCATACTTCATTTCTTTCAAACTCATTCAATTCCTCCTGCATTGCTGTTATCCAGTTAGCATCTTGAAGAGCTTCATCCAATTTCTTAGGCTCTGTTTGAGACAAGAATGCATGAAACAGACATTCATTTGTTGTAGCACTCCTTGTTTTCACACTAGCATCTGGATCTCCAATAATTAGATCAGGTGTATGAGCCTGTGTCCACTTTCTTGCTGTAGGTAAGTGGCTTCTTTCATCATTATTGGATTCTCCCCCTTGATCCATGCTTTCCTGATTTTCTTGTTGACCATCTGTATTCTCTGAGGCTTCCCCTGAATTGGACTACTCAGTGTTTGAACTTTCAGAGTTTGAGCCAGAGTTTATGTTAGATTCTTCAGCTGACTCACTTTCAGAATGTGAGTCATCATTTTGAGATGTTCCTGAAGTATCTTCATGCTCCCCCTCAACTGGTTCTCTATTTTGTGCTGTCAGAGAAACTTCCCCAGTGTTTACCAGTAGAGGTTCAGAGTATGCTTCAACAGAGTTTGTTGGATTGGCTTCATCAGAGTTTACGTCATCAGAGTTTAGATCTTCATTTTCAAAGCGTAGTTGATCATGATTTTCTTCATCTTCAAGTCCAGTTATTTTCTTGTCATCAAATGACACATGTATAGATTCCATGATCACTTTAGTTCTCAGATTGTAGACTCTGAATGCTTTAGTCGACAGTGGATAGCCAACAAAAATTCTTTCATCAGCTTTTAATTCAAACTTGGTCAACTGTTCAGGATGAGTTTTCAACACAAAGCATTTGCACCCAAAAATATGAAAATATTTCAGGTTTGGTTTCTTTTTCTTCACCATCTCATATGGTGTTTTCCCATGCCTGTTGATCAGTGTAGCATTTTGAGTAAAACAAGCAGTTTGAACAGCTTCTGCCCAGAAATAAGTTGGCAATTTTGCTTCATCAAGCATTGTTCTGGCAGCTTCGATTAAAGTTCTGTTCTTTCTTTCCACTACACCTGTAATATCCCTAAATTTTGTACATATTTGAAAACCACTGATGAATAGTAACTTTTGATGAATAGTAAAAAATTTTCGTTTAAAAAGTTTTTCAGACCACACCATATACGGAACGATATAAGAAACTTTCAAAGTCGTATTAGTGATCTACGATGTAAATAAAGGAATGCAAAAGCTGTCAGAATCGGAAAAATAGCATTTCCGTTTTCTCCGAAATTTCACCAATAACGGACGGATTAATTATTATTTGAGATTATTGAGGATTTAAATTATCAATTCCATGGATATGGATTTAATAAAAGAATTAGTAATATTAAGAACGATTACGGTAAACTACTTCGATAGAACACTTAAGAAACCCTGCGAACATTTTACGAGATTAAACGGAGACGGAACAACGAGACATTTACAGGATTAAATATAGACATGGAAGTAACATGTAACAAGATTAGTTCGAGGGATGCAACATTTGGATCATCCATGTGAAAGGAAACGAACCAGTAAAGCGAACAAGTAAAGTTACTTTATCCAAGCCAGTGCATGTTGGACAAGTGTCAAAGGATGAAGACCACTAGAGCTATGACTCACCAATTGTATACAAAATATCTAAGTAATCAAACAAGAAAAGAAAAAGAATAATTCTCCCCATTTTGAAGAGAAACTTTCGGCCAAAATCTTCAAATTCTCAAGACCAACTTCCAAGCATCCATAATTCATGTTCTTGGATTCAAAAGCTTCCTAATTCCTAGACCAAGGTAATCTCTTAATCCTAGCATCATCCATGGATGGTATCATGCTTAAATCTTAGGTCAAAGATGAACATGAATAGTGATTTCCAAGAACTAACTTTTGATTCTTGATTTCTTTTGATGATTCAAGCTACCTTAAGGTTATATAAGGGCTATACAAGGATTAGTAGGCTCATATACACTCCAAGGAAGGTATAACTCTTGAAACCCTTGTTTATAAATTCGATTTATATGATTAGTTTTAAGTATAGTTTAGTCGATGTAATCGTAAGAGTGATTAAGTGATTTTGATGAAAGTTTGAGGTTGCTTTGATGATAAGCAAGTAAATGTTGGTTTTGACTGATTGGTGATGTTTATGGATTAGTAATGATGTTGAGGATTTGACTTGGTGATTTGGGTTGGATTGATCTTGTAAGTTTATGATTAAACTTTGAAATCTTTAAAACATACCCGTTATAATGCCCGATTTTCCGTAACCATGTTTTGTTTGTGATACCCGAGCATAAGGACTTCTGTCCAAGGTCACCACTGCCTAGTATAGTGTAGGTCATGTTTCAAGGTTCGTTTTGGTATAAAGATCATGTGAATCCGATTTACGGTTTAAGAGAAACGAGTGTTTTAATTAAGGATGTTTCGAGAAACCGAACTATACCACTTAGCCAACTTTGAGGCAATGATCAAACCCCTTAAGTGACTAATCAGAATATGAAACTTTGTGTTAACATGCTAGGTATGTCTAGGAAGACCCTCGAGAAGATTTTGTGTTAAAAGGATTTAATCTCTATTTTATAAAAATGTTCGAGTCAAGCGTGCGCAAAAAGGATTTTTAAGGAGTTAACTAGAAACCATGTTTTAGTTAAGTAAAGTACATACTTAGTTCGTGCAAGTGTTTAAGTGATTAATCTTGGATCTTTTGACTATGTATAGATCGCCGGATTGACTCGAGGCACACTACCCCTACATTTGAGGTTATGACTTGAAGTGAGGCTTATAAGCTAGATATGGGATATTATTTATAAGCCAGTTTATATATAATGCCCTAGGTTAAGGGCGGACGATTTTCTCTAAGATCAGAAGTAATTATATTTCTGTATATGTTAAAGATTATTTTCCGATAAAGATATCGGGTAACTGTTATTCGAGGATTAATTATTTATTTAATGAATATTATTTATTTAATGAATATTCATTTGAGGATTATTGACTTAAAGAATATTATTATATTCATTTGAGGATTATTGACTTAAAGAATATTATTATATTCATTTGAGGATTATTGACTTTAAGAATATTATTTTGAATATTCATCTGAAGATTATTTTATTATTTAATGAACATTACTTTTGAATATTCATTCGAGGATTAAGTATTTATTTAATGAATATTATTTGTGAATATTCATTTAAGGACTATTTATTTAATGAATATTATTTTCGAGTATTCATTTGAGATTTATTAATTAATGAATATCAATTTGAATATTCATTTGAGGTTTACTTATCGAGGATTATTTATTTATGAACATTACTTTTGAATATTCATTCAAGGCTATTTATTTAACGGATATTATTCTGAAATTCATTTAATCTTTAATTACTTATTAAATATTAATTTCGAGTATTCATTGAAGGATTACTATTTCATAAATATTATTAATTATTTTCAAATCAAAAAGAGGTTCCCAACACAATGTTTTCCATTTAAATCTGTCTTAAAAGCGGATTTAAATGCTCGCTCAACTATCAAAAATATCACAACAACAGCTAGAGCAGATGGCCCGCAACAGTCACACCCTGCGCAAGCGAGTGGCAGTCGTTAGAGATTTACCCGTTGATGTGGTAGCCGCCATAGCTGAGGTAGTAGCAAACAGTAGTCTAAGCTTCAGCTTTGTGTTTCAGACTTATTTATGTTATGATTAATGTAATCAACGGCAAGAACTATTAAATGTATTCTGGAATCTTTTGGGATTGTAATGACTTATAACTTGTGGATTCCCTAACTAGATACTTATTCCAATTTCATCTCTGGGACTATAACTAGTGGTGTGTGTAGTGTTGTTATCGTGGGGTCACAGCATGCAATTTTATTATTTTGATTCAAGTACAAGCATGATTGATGGGAATTGAGACTGTAACGACCGGATCCCCGACCCCGGATCTGGGGCTGTTACAGAAATGGTATCAGAGCGTTAGAGTTATAAGCCCCAGAGATGATGCGATGTTACAATAATAAATTCACTAAGATAATAAGAACTCTTGCCAAGTTCGACTAAAACCCTTATGGGAACCTTAATATTATGATAGTAACATAGTTCGTTGTTGTGTAGGCGAGTGACATCTCTGACCCTGAGGCTTATGAGAGACAACACGACGAGGACTTGCTTAGGACTACAGATCCATGCTATGAGGATATTGAGGAGGACCCGGAGGAGGACCCGGAGGAGGTCCAGGCAGATGCGGACACCGAGGTTGTTGAGGATTCGGATGATGAGGATCCAGAGGAGGATCAGACCCTAGCTGATACTGAGGATATGGAGGGGGATGCCGAGGACTAGACTCCACTTCCTACTGAGAGAGCCCCTACCCCTCCACCACTGCCTTTGAGCCCTTCCCCTGATGATTTTGAGGAGCTTACCCCTGAGCCACAGCAGACAGAGGCTGCACCACCAGCCGACCCGGTTACCCCACCCCATGTCCCGTTAGAGGGGATACCAGTGTGTGTGCATAACTGGACCGTGAGCAGAGTTCAGTCAGATTTGGTGGTAGCTGAGGCTAGACTAGCAGAGTCCCGGATGCAGCTAGCAGCAGAGAGGGATGCCAGGATGGTACGCCAGGGCGGCGGAAGGTCTGTGCCCCCTCGGGTTGCCCGGAGGGCGATGACTCGCATTGAGCTGAGGGCACGGATGAGGATTCGAGCCTTGCCTACTGATGGTGATGGCAGGGTATCCAGGGTTGACGCTGAGGAGATTTTCCGCATGACCATGGCGAGGGTGAGAGCATTGGGCCGCACTCGTGGCTGATTTCAGAGATGGTGATGTAGTAGTCTAGTCTTCTAGTCATGTACGGACATAGTAGTGCCGATTTTTGGTGGGATTGTTCCATTGTGTATAATATCCCTTTTCTGACTAGAAGGATAGACCATGTATTTCACTTTTGACTAGATGTTGTCAGGACGGTTGTACTTGTAAACTGTCGATGTTGATTCGGACTATGTATCCTTGGTACTATGTAGATATTGTTTCTTTTCAGTTGAATTCCGTTCTGTTGTGACGCGATCACAAGTTTATTATACTGTTGTCTGTACTATTATGATTCAATTGTGATAAAATATAGAACTGCGAGAGTCTACTTCCAATTATGTAACGATTGTATTTGCAACCAAGCGAATGAACCTAACATGAAACTTTCCAAATTTTCAGTAAGATGCCTCCACGAAGAATGAGAACTAGGGCTAACCCCCACGAATCTGATGATCAAGAAAGCCACAACCAAGATAGGGAAAACCCCGAATATGAGGAGGAGATGGATGAAGATTATAATGAGCAGGACGACTCCCAGTATGGAGAGGCCGATGAACCCTTTTTCACTGAGGAATTTGAGACTGAAGAAGAGGAAGTTGAAGTGGAACAAAGGAGAGAGGACCAGGGTGGAGACCCCATGGGTCAGTTCATGAATCTACTTAGGCAAAATTTGGACCGTTATCCCCAACCACCCCAAGGGAACAACAGCATTGTGGCAAACTCTTTTAGGGCCTTTAAGTCACTCAAGCCCCCAGAATTCCAAGGATCGGCTGACCCAGTAGAGGCAAGAGCCTGGATAAAGGAAATGGAAAAGTCCTTTGAGATATTGAGCATCGAGGAGGCACAGAAAACTGTTTTCGCCACTTACCTTCTGAAAGGAGAGGCCAACTATTGGTGGGAGACCAAGAAGAACATGGAGACGGATGTTATCGTGACTTGGGAAAGGTTCAAGAAATTGTTTCTAGAAAAGTATTTCCCGAGGTTTATGAAGACTCAGATGGAGCTTAAGTTTTTGGAACTGAAGCGGAATAACCTAACGGTAGCTGAATATGAGGCGAAATTTACCGAACTTTCAAGGTTTGTGCCAGAGTTTGTAGATACTGAAGAAAAGAAGGATAGTAGATTTCAACAAGGGTTAAAGCAATGGATTCAGAATCGTGTGGCAGTCTTGGAGATTTCAGACTACGCCACGTTAGTGCAAAAGGCTTCGATTGTGGAAGCAGGGAGTGATCAGATGCAGAGAGAAAGAGAGAAAGGGGGAACAAAAAGGAAACATGCAAGTATGGGTGGAGGTTCGGTAGGAAGAAACACCCCAAATAGGTTTAACCGCGGGGCAGCCTCCCTACTTGAAAGGAATACGGGTTTCAAGCGAACCATGAGCTCAAGTGTGAACCAGGGCGGCAACCCATCAGGAGTGTCCCACTCTTACCAATCTCGACCTCCATTACCAGTGTGTACAACTTGTGGGAAGAAACATCCCGGTGTGTGCAACCAGAAACAGATAACCTGTTATAAGTGTGGGTGAAGGGGCCATTATGCTACCAATTGTACTATGGGTAACCCTAGCGTCAGCCAAGGCCTCACTTGTTTTCAGTGTGGACGTCAAGGTCATATGAAGAAGGATTGTCCCATGAACCGACCCGCAGGATCAGGAGCCAGCAAAGCTGCCTCCAACAAACCACCAACTGCTAGGACTTTCAACATGACAGTGCAGGATGTCGTGAGGAACACGGATGTGATAGCAGGTACCTTTTCTCTGAATTCAGTTAGCGCAAATGTTTTATTTGATTCTGGAGCAACTAAGTCTTTTATATCGAGGGATTTTGCGCATAGATTGAAACTTAAAGCCCAACCATTAAAGGATTCCCTACAAGTAGAGATAGCTAACCACGAAACAGTCCCAGTTAATCGAATTCACCCAAACTGCAAATTGGAAATAGGGGAACAGTCTTTTTATGTGGATTTGATTCCTTTTAAATTAGGAGAATTTGAGGTCATTTTGGGGATGGATTGGTTGTCTCGCAATAACGCGCAGATAGATTGTAAAGGGAAGAAGATTAGATTGAATACCCCAGGAAAGAAGGAAATAGTGTTTAGGGGAATGAAACAGACACAGAAATTTCTAACCATGGCGCAGACCAAAAGGTTATTACGAAAGGGGAACGAGGCTTACTTAGCATATGTCATAGACACCCAGAAGGAAGTGCCTAGATTACAGGACATCCCAGTAGTCAATGAGTTCGAAGATGTGTTTCCACAAGATCTTCCAGGATTACCACCCGATAGGGTAATTGAGTTTTCTATTGAGTTAACCCCGGGGACGGCGCCAGTTTCGAAGGCCCCGTACCGGTTAGCCCCAGTAGAAATGAAAGAACTAGCTACCCAGTTACAAGGACTGTTGGATAAGGGTATGATAAGACCCAGTGTGTTGCCGTGGGGGGCACCAGTGTTGTTTGTTAAGAAGAAAGATGGGAGTATGAGGTTATGCATCGACTACCGAGAATTGAACAAGCTAACTATAAAGAATAAGTACCATTACCTAGAATAGACAATTTGTTCGACCAGCTAAAGGGTACGATGTACTTCTCTAAAATTGACCTGAGAACCGGATATCACCAATTAAAGATTAAACCCGAAGATATCCCGAAGACTGCATTCCGTACCAGGTATGGACATTACGAGTTCCTGGTTATGTCGTTTGGATTGACCAATGCCCCGGCAGCTTTCATGGATTTGATGAATAGGGTGTTTAAGCAGTATTTAGATAAGTTCGTCATAGTTTTCATCGATGATATTCTTATCTACTCAAAGACAGAGGCAGAACACGCAGACCATTTGAGGATAGCCCTAGAAATACTCAGGAAGGAACAGTTGTATGCCAAATTCGCAAAATGTGAATTCTGGCGAAACGAGGTCCAGTTTTTAGGACATGTGATCAATAAAGAGGGAGTGTTGGTTGACCCCTCCAAGATAGAGGCAGTTTCAAACTGGGAACGACCAACCACACCAACAGAGGTAAGGAGTTTCATAGGATTAGCAGGGTATTATAGAAGATTTGTCAAGGATTTTGCGAAAATCGCAGCCCCGTTAACCCGACTTACCCGTAAAACTGAGAAGTTTGAATGGACGGAAAAGTGTGAAAAGAGTTTCCAAGAGCTAAAGGAGAAACTGGTAACTGCCCCTGTGTTGGCATTGCCAGATGGAAAAGGAGATTTTGTGATTTACAGTGATGCTTCGCATAAGGGATTAGGGTGCGTGCTGATGCAGCACGGTAAGGTAATCGCGTATGTGTTAAGACAATTGAAGGAATATGAGATTCGATATCCTACTCATGACTTAGAACTAGCAGCCGTAGTTTTCACCTTAAAGATTTGGAGGCACTACTTGTATGGAGAGAAGTGCAAGATTTACACTGACCATAAGAGCCTCAAGTACATTTTTACCCAAAAGGAGCTCAACATGCGCCAGAGGAGATGGTTAGAGTTGATTAAGGATTATGACTGTGAAATTCTTTATCACCCAGGGAAAACCAATGTGGTGGCTGATGCCCTTAGTAGGAAGGAGAAACTCAAGATGATAATGTCTTCGGAAGAGCTAATTAGAGAATTTGAAAAGATGGAGATAGAAGTGGAGGTAACCGGAGACGGTACCGAAAAGCTGTTTGAGATTTCACTACAACCAGAGTTGTTAGAAAAGATCAGAAGATGTCAAGAGAGGATGCTGAGTGAAGACAGACAGTCGATGACCGGAGAAGAGATCCACACGGTCAAGGATGATAAAGGAATAATGAGGTATACTTACCGAATTTGGGTTCCGAATGTTCGAGAGCTAAAAGACGAGATTTTACACGAGAGTCACAGTTCGAGGTATTCAATTCACCCAGGAAGCACCAAGATGTATGGAGATTTGAAACAGTACTACTGGTGGCCTAACATGAAAAAGGACGTAGTAGAGTGGGTAAGCAGATGCTTGACCTGCCAACGAGTGAAAGCGGAACACCAGAGGCCCAGTGGACTCTTGCGACCCCTAGAGATTCCCGAATGGAAATGGGAACATTTAGCCATGGATTTCGTAGTAGGTTTACCGAGGACCAAGGCCAATCACGATGCCATATGGGTAATCATAGACCGATTAACGAAGTCAACACACTTTCTTCCGATCAACGAAAGGTACACTGTCGACAAACTAGTGGATATTTATTTGAAAGAGATATTGGTGCGACACGGAGTCCCAGTCGCCATAGTATCTGACCGAGATCCAAGATTTAACTCCAAATTTTGGAGGAGCTTCCAAGAATGTGTAGGAACCCGACTGAACATGAGTACTGCCTATCACCCCCAAACAGACGGACAAAGTGAAAGGACCATCCAAACACTAGAGGACATGTTAAGAGTATGTGCTATAGACTTTAAAGGAAGTTGGGATGATCACCTACCACTGATTGAGTTTTCCTACAACAATAGTTTTCATGCAAGCATAGGAATGCCGCCTTACGAGGCCCTTTATGGAAGAAGATGCCGATCTCCCTTGTATTGGGATGAATTTGGAGAGCGAAAGATGCTTGGGCCCGAAGTGGTCCAACGGACTAAGGACATAGTAGACCTAATCAGAGGACGACTGGTAGCAGCCCAAGATAGACAAAAGAAGTATGCTGATTTGGCCCGGAAGGACAAGGACTATGAAGTGGGAGACCTAGTTTTCTTAAAGGTATCTCCTTGGAAAGGTTTGATGAGGTTCGGAAAGAAAGGAAAACTGAGTCCCAGATATATTGGACCATTTGAGATCTTAAGACGTATTGGGAACTTAGCATATGAGCTAGCATTACCCCCAAACCTGCAACAAGTGCATAATGTGTTTCATGTTTCAATGTTGAGGAAGTACAACTCGGATGCTAAGCACATAGTGGAGTACGAACATGTGGACATGCAACCAGACCTAACCTATGTGGAGCAACCAGTGGAAATCATAGATCAAAAGGAACAAGTGCTCCGAAACAAGGTCATCAAGCTAGTCAGAGTTTTGTGGCAGAACCATAATGTGGAAGAATCAACTTGGGAACTAGAAAGTGCTATGCTAGAAAAGTACCCCCATTTGTTTTCAAACTGATTCCGGGACGGAATCCTTGTAAGGAGGGGAGACTGTAATATCCCTAAATTTTGTACATATTTGAAAACCACTGATGAATAGTAACTTTTGATGAATAGTAAAAAAATTTCGTTTAAAAAGTTTTTCAGACCACACCATATGCGGAACGATATAACAAACTTTCAAAGTCGTATTAGTGATCTACGATGTAAATAAAGGAATGCAAAAGCTGTCAGAATCGGAAAAATAGCATTTCCGTTTTCTCCCAAATTTCACCAATAACCGACGGATTAATTATTATTTGAGATTATTGAGGATTTAAATTATCAATTCCATGGATATGGATTTAATAAAAGAATTAGTAATATTAAGAACGATTACGGTAAACTACTTCGATAGAACACTTAAGAAACCCTGCGAACATTTTACGAGATTAAACGGAGACGGAACAACGAGACATTTACAGGATTAAATATAGACATGGAAGTAACATGTAACAAGATTAGTTCGAGGGATGCAACATTTGGATCATCCATGTGAAAGGAAACGAACCAGTAAAGCGAACCAGTAAAGTTACTTTATCCAAGCCAGTGCATGTTGGACAAGTGTCAAAGGATGAAGACCACTAGAGCTATGACTCACCAATTGTATACAAAATATCTAAGTAATCAAACAAGAAAAGAAAAAGAAGAATTCTCCCCATTTTGAAGAGAAACTTTCGGCCAAAATCTTCAAATTCTCAAGACCAACTTCCAAGCATCCATAATTCATGTTCTTGGATTCAAAAGCTTCCTAATTCCTAGACCAAGGTAATATCTTAATCCTATCATCATCCATGGATGGTATCATGCTTAAATCTTAGGTCAAAGATGAACATGAATAGTGATTTCCAAGAACTAACTTTTGATTCTTGATTTCTTTTGATGATTCAAGCTACCTTAAGGTTATATAAGGGCTATACAAGGATTAGTAGGCTCATATACACTCCAAGGAAGGTATAAATCTTGAAACCCTTGTTTATAAATTCGATTTATATGATTAGTTTTAGGTATAGTTTAGTCGGTGTAATCGTAAGAGTGATTAAGTGATTTTGATGGAAGTTTGAGGTTGCTTTGATGATAAGCAAGTAAATGTTGGTTTTGACTGATTGGTGATGTTTATGGATTAGTAATGATGTTGAGGATTTGACTTGGTGATTTGGGTTGGATTGATCTTGTAAGTTTATGATTAAACTTTGGAATCGTTAAAACATAGCCGTTATAATGCCCGATTTTTTGTAACCATGTTTTGTTTGTGATACCCGAGCATAAGGATTTCTGTCCAAGGTCACCACTGCCTAGTATAGTGTAGGTCTTGTTTCAAGGTTCGTTTTGGTATAAAGATCATGTGAATCCGATTTACGGTTTAAGAGAAACGAGTGTTTTAATTAAGGATGTTTCGAGAAACCGAACTATACCACTTAGCCAACTTTGAGGCAATGATCAAACCCCTTAAGTGACTAATCAGAATATGAAACTTTGTGTTAACATGCTTGGTATGTCTAGGAAGACCCTCGAGAAGATTTTGTGTTAAAAGGATTTAATCTCTATTTTATAAAAATGTTCGAGTCAAGCGTGCGCAAAAAGGATTTTTAAGGAGTTAACTAGAAACCATGTTTTAGTTAAGTAAAGTACATACTTAGTTCGTGCAAGTGTTTAAGTGATTAATCTTGGATCTTTTGACTATGTATAGATCGCCGGATTGACTCGAGGCACACTACCCCTACCTCACCACCAGGCAAGTTTTCAAAACCTATACTACTGTTGTTGTGATAATAACTGTTTTCATATTTGATATGCAAATGCGATATATAAATTGCGTACTTGTTTTCGAACTAATGTATATAGTAACATTTGAGGTTATGACTTGAAGTGAGGCTTATAAGCTAGATATGGGATATCAGTTATAAGCCAGTTTTATATATAATGCCCTAGGTTAAGGGCGGGCGATTTTCTCTAAGATCAGAAGTAATTATATTTCTGTATATGTTAAAGATTATTTTCCGATAAAGATATCGGGTAACTGTTATTCGAGGATTAATTATTTATTTAATGAATATTCATTTGAGGATTATTGACTTAAAGAATATTATTATATTCATTTGAGGATTATTGACTTAAAGAATATTATTATATTCATTTGAGGATTATTGACTTAAAGAATATTATTATATTCATTTGAGGATTATTGACTTTAAGAATATTATTTTGAATATTCATCTGAAGATTATTTTATTATTTAATGAACATTACTTTTGAATATTCATTCGAGGATTAAGTATTTATTTAATGAATATTATTTGTGAATATTCATTTAAGGACTATTTATTTAATGAATATTATTTTCGAGTATTCATTTGAGATTTATTAATTAATGAATATCAATTTGAATATTCATTTGAGGTTTACTTATCGAGGATTATTTATTTATGAACATTACTTTTGAATATTCATTCAAGGCTATTTATTTAACGGATATTATTCTGAAATTCATTTAATCTTTAATTACTTATTAAATATCAATTTCGAGTATTCATTGAAGGATTACTATTTCATAAATATTATTAATTATTTTCAAATAAAAAAGAGGTTCCCAACACAATGTTTTCCATTTAAATCTGTCTTAAAAGCGGCTTTAAATGCTCGCTCAACTATCAAAAATATGGGAAACCTGATTTAAACTCTCAACTCAAAAACTGTCAGGGGACAGATATTTTCTCGGGGCAATTTAATCGCTACCAGTCAAGTATTGTGTTACCACCTCAACGCTCGAGGGGTAAATTCCTGGAACAAGTCGATATCCATTAACAAGCATCGCTTGGGAAATATTGGAGAATCTTCCTTTCCAACCTAGATATAACTACTGAGTGGAGTCGTATCAACAAGTATTACACTTGGGGAAAGGAAGACGATCTTTACGTTCCAGAGTCATGGATTTCATCTGAACTAGGAGCATGTGTAAGAGGTCGAGTCGCGCTGATCCATCATTTTATTGCCCCAAATGGGCCGGGAGATCCAGAAAGGCGGTAGACAATGTCAGGCTGTCGTGATACTTCCATCTACATGTAGAAAACATATATTTTGTTGTACAACCTGCTACTGATCATAGTAAGGTTGGTACGACGGGCGCGGAGAAGGCTCCAGTATTGGTTCATCATCCAATTTGGATATTCCTGCAACATGTATTGGGGTGAAGAACCAATCATGCTGGCAGGGGGTCGAAAAGTGCTTGGAAACGAAGTGGCAATAAATTCATGCAACTCCATCTTTATTTTATGAGTTATGACTCTGATAAAAAAAAACCTTACTTAAATTGCATGTGCATAAGTGGATTTTGGATCGCGGAAATATTATATTAATTTTCCTCGTAACTTCATCATTTATGTTATACTAGTTTCTTATTCGTTTAAGGCATAACATGTGGTTACAAAGATACTTTTGAACTGTTATTGTTATAAATTATTTTTGGTGGGCTTTATTGCTCACCCTTGCTTTATTTATTTATATCACAACAACAGCTAGAGCAGATGGCCCGCAACAGTCACACCCTGCGCAAGCGAGTGGCAGTCGTCAGAGATTTACCCGTTGATGTGGTAGCCGCCATAGCTGAGGTAGTAGCAAACAGTAGTCTAAGCTTCAGCTTTGTGTTTCAGACTTATTTATGTTATGATTAATGTAATCAACGGCAAGAAATATTAAATGTATTCTGGAATCTTTTGGGATTGTAATGACTTATAACTTGTGGATTCCCTAACTAGATACTTATTCCAATTTCATCTCTGGGACTATAACTAGTGGTGTGTGTGTAGTGTTGTTATCGTGGGGTCACAACATGCAGATTTATTATTTTGATTCAAGTACAAGCATGATTGATGGGAATTGAGACCGTAACGACCGGATCCCCGATCCCGGATCTGGGGCTGTTACAACACCATTCTGCTGTGGAGTCCCTGGTGCAGAAAATTCTTGCTTCACTCCTCTTTCTTTGCAAAATTCTTCCATTGTTGCATTCTGAATTCAGTACCATTATCACTCCTGATTATTTTCACTTTATACTCTGATCCTTTATCCAGTAGCTTTACATGTTCCATCAGAGTTAAGGCAGTTTCATCCTTCTTTGCTAGAAAATACACCCAGGTATATCTAGTGTACTCATCAACAATGACTAAGGCATATTTCTTTCTGCCAAGAGACATTACATTTACTGGACCAAATAGATCAACATGAAGAAGATGATAAGGATCCACAACTGAAGATTCAGACTTACTCTTAAATGATGACTTCCTTTGCTTGGCCTTTTGACAAGAATCACACAGACCATCTAAGCTGAGTATAGATTTTGGAAGTCCCCTTACAAGATCTTTTCGAATTAGCTCATTGATGTTGTTCAAATTTAGATGAGAGAGCTTCTTATGTCATTTCCAACTCTCTTCATTAGACATCTTTGCAGACAGACACACAACTTTTCCTTCAGAGTTTGTTACCAAACTTGCTTCATAGATATTATTGCGTCTGTGTCCAATTAGAACAACTTTCCCTGTAGATTTGCTAACAACCTCACAGTATTCAGGTTGAAAATCTACATGATAACCTCTGTCACAGATTTGACTCACTGATAGCAAGTCATGCTTGAGTCCTGGGACTAGAGCTACATTTGTGATGATGACACTTCCAAGATTGATATTGCCATATCCCAGAGTACGGCCTATGTTGCCATCTCCATAGGAAACTTTTGGGCCAGCTTTCTCCTCATAATCTGATAGCAGGGCTTTATTTCCAGTCTTGTGACCTGAACATCCACTGTCCAAGACTAGGGTGCTTTCCCTTATGCCCTGCAATCACAAATAATTACTGAGAGTTAGTTTTAAGGATCCAGACTTGCTTGGATCCTTTGACTTTCTTAATATTGTTAGCTTTTGCAGCGGAATTCTTATCAACAAAGTTTAAGCTAACATTATCAGAGTTTACACTTGCAGAATCAACTTTAACCCATTTCAAATTTGGCTTCAACTCATAATAGTTGTGATAAATGGCATGATAATTCTTGCAAGTATATATAGAATGCCAAGTACTCCCACAGTGAGTGCATAAAGTCTGTGGTCTAACCCTAACTTAATCATTCTTAACTCCAGACTTGGAGGGTAAAGAATTAATATCTTTGTTCTTCCTGCAAAAACTTGCAAGATGGTTAGTACTACCACAATTATGACATGTTTTTCTAGGAGCATCAGTGATAGGCAAATGATTATTACTTCTATTAATGCCTACTTTTCCATTTCTGTTCTTCCTGGACCGTTTCTGTTTTTCAACAGACTTTACCTCTTTGAGCTTATACTTGAATTGTTTCTCTGTCATTAAACCAACATTAACTTGTTTAACACAGGTTTTTACTGGTTCTTCCTTAACAGTTTCTTTTTCAAGTACAGAGTTTAGCTTACTGGCTTCAGGAACAAATTTCATAGGTGGAAGATGTGATCTAACTTTAACTTTATCTCTAAACCTAAGTTCATCTTCCTCACAGTAACCTAACCCAACTGTATCTGTTTGAAATACTTGATGTGTATCTTTTCCAGAGTTTGTCCAGGTTTTAATTACCTTCCTCTCTTTTTCCAATTCAGATTCTAGTTGCCTAAATTTCTTAAGCAACTCCTGTTCAACATAAACAGCATCATCTCTTTCCTTTTGAACTTGTTGCATGTTAACAAGTTCTTCTTCAAGAAATTTATTTCTCTCTCTAAGCTTTAGATTCTCAGATTTAATTCTTTCATTTTCTAAAGTCTGATCTCTATAACTAACATGTATGCTTTTAAGATAAATTCTCAATTCAGATATATTATCAGTATCATAAGCATAAGTTGTTAGGGGTACCTTCTTTTCAGATGATTCAGATTCATCTTTAACAGTTGCCATGAGAGCATAGTTGACATCCTCATCTGAATCTGAAGTGTCTGCCCAGTCTTTTCCTTTAGTGATGAGTGCTTTTTCAGATTTTCCTTTCTTGCACTCTGGAGCATAGTGACCCATCTCTTTACACTTGTAGCACTGGATCTCAGACTTGTCTTTCTTCCCAGATTTGATATCCCTTCCTTCAGACTTTCTGAAACTCTTCCTTTCAGAGTTTGAATCTCTTCTAGAGAATCTCTTTCCTTTCTTGAAGTTCTTGAAACCCATCTTCTTGAAAGTCTTCACCATCAAAGCAGCCATTTGCATCATCTGTTCTTCATCATCCTCGGTTTCAGATGATTCAACAGTGTTTGAGTCATCATCAGAGTTTGATGACTCACTTTCAGAGTTTATGACCAAAGCCTTTCCCTTAGCTTTCTTCTTTGATGTCACTTTCTTAAGAAGTTTTTCTTCAACTTTGAGAGCAACAAATTTTGTCTTCTTTCCAGATCTTTTGTTTCTTTGTTCTATCTCAAGTTCATGAGTTTTAAGCAACCCATAGATTTCATCAAGATCTGTCTCTGCAAGATCATAATTATCTCTTATTGTTGTTGCCTTTAAATCCCATCTTTCAGGTAGAGATAGAAGAAACTTGAGATTTGACTCTTCAAGATCATATTCTTTATCAACCAGAGACAAATCATTCAACAGTTTACAGAATCTGTCATATGTCTCAGTCAAAGTTTCATCAGGTCTTGAGTCAAACTGTTCATACTCCTGTGTAAGTATAGTCTTCCTGTTCTTCTTTATAGCACTTGTTCCTTGACATCTGACTTCTAAAGCATCCCAAATTTCTTTGGCAGTTTTACAACCAATAACTCTGTTAGACATGACATTATCTAAGGCACTATGAAGAAGATGTCTAACTTTTGCATCCTTTGCAATTGATGAGATGTCCTCAGGAGTCATATCTTTCTTTTCCTTTGGAACAGTCTTTTGTTCTTGGCCAGCAACAACAGGAGACAGTTTAGTTGGCTTGTGAGGACCATCATAGATTCTATCAAGGTATTCTGGATCTGTGGCTTCCAGAAACATGGTCATCTTTACCTTCCATATTGGATATTCTGCTGGTCTGAGAATTGGAACCCTAATCGTCTGGTATCGACTCACAGAAGTTGGTTGAACCTTCTCGGGATTAGAACCTGCTTGAATGTTTTCATCCATGATTATACTTGTGTTTGGATCAAAAACTGTATATATTAAACAGCCTAGGCTCTGATACCAATTGTTAGGCCGAATACACAATATATAATAAAATATACGTATGAGAATAATAATAAGAACACTGTTTATGAATAATAAACTGTATGGAATTAATAACTCCTCTCTCGATGATGTAAAATATCACAGAGAGCTTCTAGGTTACAAGAATAATGTTTCACGTATTCGCATCCCTTTTAGGGTTAACCTATTTGTATTTATATAGTACACAGCTACATACAATCTTCTAATTGATATTCCTATAAATCAGCTATACAATTAATATCAATCTAGAATTGCTTCTGTCTTCTGTTCCGTTTCCTTAGCCATCTCGATATCTCTTTGCTTCTTTCCATCTTCAAAGAATATCGCTTCTAGAATCTTCATTGACTTTTACACCGACAGCTAAGCAAACTCTAACTGTCAGAGTTTAACAAACTCTTACCAGTACTCCAGCTAAACTCTGATAGTTTCCTGGTACTTTAAACACTGATAAACAAACATCAGCAATTATATCTAACATTTTATTCTTTAGACCAGAAGTAATTATATTTTCTGTATATGTTAAATATTATTTTTCCGATAAAGATATCGGGTAACTGTTATTCGATGATTATTTATTTAATGAATATTGTTTTGAATATTCATTTAAGGTTGATTTATTTAATGAATATTATTTTTGAATATTTATTTGAGGTTTATTTATTTAATGAATATTATTTTGAATATTCATTTAAGATTTATTTATTTAATGAATATTATTTTGAATATTCATTTAATCCTTATTTAAGGTTTTTGGCTCGCAATAAAGCTAGGGTCCTGGCCCCCTCTTTTTCTTTCATAGCTTGAGACAGGAGGGCCTACCTATCCCGATAGAACCCCATAAAGGAACGGGAGTTGTTGTTCCTATTAACTTGTGTGACGGAAGAGTGTGTTTAATGAATATTATTTTTCAATATTCATTTGAGGTTTATTTATTTAATGAATATTATTTTGAATATTCATTTAATCCTTATTTATTTAATGAATATTATTTTTGAATATTCATTTAATCATTATTTACTTAATGAATATTATTTTCGAATATTCGTTAAGGTTTACTTATTTAATAAATATTATTCGATTATTTATTAAATACTTTTAGAATGTTTTAAAAATGAGAAATGTTATTTAAAGTTTATCCTGGACCTTCAATAATTATGAAGGATATTCTAAGCTGTATTATTAATTATTTTAAATCAAAAAGAGGTTCCCAAAACACTGTTTTTCCATTTAAATATGTCTTTAAGAGGATTTAAATGCTCGCCCAACTATCAAAAATATGGGAAACCTGATTTAAGTGACTGCTACTCATTTTAAACTATCAACTCAAAACTGTCAGGGGACATATATTTTCTCAGAGCAATTTAATTGCTGCAAGTCAAATGTTGTGTTACCACCTCAACGATCGAGGGGTAAATTGATGGAACAAGTCGATATCCATTAACAAGCATCGCTTGGGAAATATTGGAGAATCTTCCTTTCCAACCTAGATATAACTACTTAGTGGAGTCGTATCAACAAGTATTACACTTGGGGAAAGGAGGACGATCTTTACGTTTCAGAGTCATGGATTTCATCCGAATTAGGAGTGGTGTAAGTGGTCCAGTTGCGCCGACCCATCCATTTTATTGCCCCAAATGGGCCGGGAGATCCGGGAAGGCAGTAGACAATGTCAGGCTGTCGTGATTCTTCCATCTACATGTAGAGAACATATTTTTGTTGTACGACCTGCTACTGATCATAGTAAGGTTGGTACGACGGGCGCGGTAGCAACTCCGGTATTGGTTCATCATCCAATTTGGATAATTATGCAACATGTATTGAAAGGGACTAAGGATGACATTCTTGGTACATGTTTACCGATCATGTTGGCAGAGGGTTGAAACGTGTTCAAAAATGAAGTTACAATAAATCCTTGCAACTTCCTCTTTTATTTTATGAGTTTTGACTATGATAAAATCTTACTCAGATTATATATGCATAAGTGGATTTTGGGTTACGGAAACATTATATTAATTTTCCTCGTAACTTCATCTTTTATGTTATACTAGTCTCTTATCCGTTTAAGGCATATCCTGTGGTTACAAAGATATTTTCGAACTGTTTATACTGAATCACCTTATAACGTCATCTTTTAAGTTATATGTTGATATTCTGCTTACATTGCAGATATTTTTCGGAAAGGTTATATTGGTTTACTTTCAAACCTCATCTTTTATACTAGAACTTTGTTCTTAATATAGTAAAAGTTTGCAGAAATATTATGAAAATGATATTTGAAATACAACAATGGTACTGTTTTTGGAATACATTCCGATAAGGAAATAATTTCAGTATCGAGATATTTTGACAAATTATTATCTTATACCCGCTTTATTCTGGGTTGAGTTAAAGGAAGGATTATGCCATACTTTTATTACCTTGCTGAGCTATCGCTCACTCTTGCTATTGTTTTATAAATATTATATAGCAGCGAAGTAGGATACCAAGGATTCGGCGCACATCCCTCAGGCGAGTGGTAAGCGCAAGGCATTCTCATAAGCAGTTTCTAACAATGATCCTGGAAGTAGTGTGAACCAGTGAGATCAAGCTGGAGCTTTTGGTATTCATCTTATGTATAGACATGAATGGTATGAGAGTGTGGTGAGTATAACAAGGCTAAGTTGGTAATGTACCATTACTTAGGAGTTGTATCAGTAGCAAATTCAAAAGACATTTGAGTATTGTAATAAAGATTATTTATTCCGCAATGGTTGTATTTGTGTCGTTTCTGAGACTCTAACCTGTGTGTGTGTGAGAGAGAGATATATACATTGTGGGGTCATAAGCAGATGAATTGTGTCTATTGTGAGTAAAGCAGGCAAGGCAAGAAGTAAGTGGACCGTGACTACTCTAAATCCCTGACCCCGGATTTGGGGCTGTTACAATCTTAGTACTACTGTTTCATGTGCACGTAAAGAGAATGATAGAATAATTCTTTTGAACACAACTCTTGAAAATGAGGTAAAAGAATTAAAACTTCTGCATGTTAATCAGGATGAACTAACTGAGAAAATAGCATTTCTTGAGAATAGGGTTAAATGTTATATTCAACTGGAAACCATTCTTAAGGATCAGATTAGTGAACTTAAGGTTAAGGCTAATGCTTATTATAACTCTTGTAAGACTGCTAAAGAAATCATCAATAAGCAAGTTATTGGTCATACTGTAGGAATAGGGTATGACTATAATGAGTCTATTGGTAAATTAAGCATAAATACCCCTAATAGAGTTAGTGCTGAAGAAAGGGGTATACCATATGTGCTTAAGGGTATTGATAAACCTTTCTTTAGAGAGTCCCAAGCAGATCCTCTGAATGAATACTCTATCATTATTGAAGAGGAGATACTTATGGAGGATCGTGCTTTTGATCTTGAACAGTCCAAAAAATGTAAGTCTGACAAACCAGTCAAAGTTGTTTCTGTAAAGAAGACTAAGTCAGACATTCATAAATTGGATCAAAACAACTGCAAAACTGACATGCCTGCTATTAATCTTTCTCATAAAGCATGTAGTGTGGTTAATTGCATGTCTTGTGCTTTCAATGTTATGTATGCTTATTTTAATAGTAAGCATGTATCTGATAATAAGACTGCTCCACGTCAACATGTTAATAATAAGAAGTATGTTAGATCTAATACTACTAGTCCTCCAAAGACTAGAGTGGATCCATTTATCCCTAAGCCTACTCAGAAATGTGTTAAGGCTAACGCTCTTTTGTGAAAGAGGTCTATGTAGTTAAAGTTAAAAATGTTGTTTTGCCTGACAAAGGCCAGTTCTTTAAGTATGCCGGACCCAATCAAGTTTGGGCTCCGAGGAAGGACTAATCAATTTGATACTGCAGGGTGTAGAAAAAGTAAACCGTGTTGTGTGGGTTCTGGACAGTGGCTGTTCAAGGCATATGACCGGAGATAGAGCCCTGCTATCAAATGTGGTTGAGAAAGCTGGCCCAGGAGTTACCTTTGGAGATAACAGCAAGGGTTTTACCAGAGGATATGGCTGTTTGAAGTTTGGAAATGTTATCATTCAAGATGTATCTATTGTGGAAGGTCTGAAGTTCAATCTTCTCAGCATCAGTCATTTCTGTGACAGAGGATATGCTGTTTCCTTTGAGAAGGATAAATGTCAGATACTTCACAAGAAGAATGGAAAGCCTGCTCTTCAAGGAGTAAGGAAAGGTGATTTGTTCATAGCTGATATGTACTCTGGATCCAAAGATGAAGTTACCTGTTTTTATGCTAAAGCTTCATCAGATGAGAGTTGGCTATGGCACAAGAGGTTGTCTCACCTTAACTTCAAAACCATGAACTCTTTAGTCAAGAGGGAATTGGTTAGAGGTTTGCCTCAGATGGAATTTACACAGGAAGGACTGTGTGAGGCTTGTCAGAAAGGAAAGTCAAAGAAAGCTTCTCACAAGGGCACTGACACATCTTCAATAACAGAACCTCTTCAGCAACTGCATATGGATTTGTTTGGTCCAGTTAGTGTGATGTCCATGTCAAAGAAACAGCATGCACTTGTGATTGTTGATGACTATTCCAAATATACTTAGGTTTTATTCCTACATTCCAAGGATGAGACCCCACAGATGGTGATTGATCATATAAAGTTGATTGAGCCGGATTCTAGATTCCCTGTTAGAGCTATAAGGTCAGATAATGGAACTGAATTCAAGAATGCAGTCCTAAATGGCTTTTGTGCAGATAAAGGAATAACAAGACAGTATTCTGCTCCTAGAACTCCTCAACAGAATGGAGTGGTAGAAGAAATAATCGTACATTGATTGAAGCTGCTAGAACTATGTTAAGTGAATCAAAACTTCCAATGTACTTTTGGGCTGAAGCTGTGAACACTGCTTGTTATACTCAGAATCAAACTTTAATCAACAAGGACTTAATGAAAACTCCTTATGAGATCATGTACAATAGAAAACCATTTATCAAATACTTTCATGTATTTGGTGCAAAATGCTTTGTGCTTAAGGATGATAATGTGACACGTGGCAAGTTTGAGGCCAAGGCACAAGAAGCAATTTTCATTGGTTATTCCAAAAGATCTTACAGGGTGTATTTGATTGATACTCACCAAGTGAAGGAAAGTGTCAATGCTACATTTGATGACACTAAATTCCCTAATATCCAAACAGCAGATTCATCTGAGAAACTGAAGTTTGATAACTTGCCAGACTCAGAATCAGATGATGAAGCCCCACCTGAGATTGTTGCTGGTAATGACAATAATAATGATGATAATAATCCTGGTGGTGATGGTGGAAACATTGGTAACAATGGAGATACCACTAACACTGGAGAAGAATCATCAAGGCAATCAAGCAACAACTCAGGGGGAGGAAATGAAGGATCTACTAGTCATTCACAACACCACAATGAATTTCAAGGCGAATCATCAAGATCAAATCTTCCAAGACAGACTGTATGGAATAAAGCTCATCCTTTTGAGCTGATCATTGGTTATCCAGGTGTTGGAGTTAAAACTAGAAGTGCTACTCAGAATGAATGTCATTATTCAGGGTTGTTAATCCCAAATGACCTAACAGAATTGTAAAAGGGGGGGTTGAATACAATTCTTGATATTTCTTAAACTTAAAACAACTTACAAATAAAAACTGAACTTAAAGTAAAAATCACAAGCACATAAATAATTTCAGTTGGATTGTTTGATGATCCAACTGAAGTGATTTTTATTGCAGAAATAATCTGTGATACAAAATGTACACAGCTGCTCAGTTACAAGAATGTAGAGAAGAAAAATGCTCTCAAAGATAGCTAATACAATCTATTTGTTTTTCTTCTCTTACACTTATTTTTAACTGCTACACTTGGTTATATATTCCCAAGTTTACAAGGCTATTTTTGGCTACTCTAAAGTACACTAAAGGTAACCGCCAATAGTTTGCTTTTCATCCCTTTATCCAGTGGTCCTTAGAGATCCTTGCTTTTGTCTTCATGCTTATTATGATCACTCCCAAGAACCCAAATGGAAACTGGGATGTTTCCTTATTCCCCATGTCCATTTTAATGGTTTCCAATGCAAAGTACACTCCCACATCACCTTTTAGATCTGTACAGTAAACTGTCACTATCACTTTGTCAACTGTTCAGAAAAGCAATAATGATTCGTTGATAGCAGAGAGATGTGTTTCGTTGATAGCTTTATTCTCCATTTCGTTGATGAGTAAACTTCATTCCGTTGATGAGTAAACTTCATTCCGTTGATGAGTAATCTTCATTCCGTTGACATGTCTTCACTTAGGCAAAATTACAAGGCACAAGATATTTACAATTAACCAACCTATTTTGCCTATCTATCAATTAGTCAACATGACTTAGAAAACCTATCTAATACATACAACAAAATGCCTATCAAACCATGAAGTATTGTACAGTGCAATTGCTACATCACTCATTTCGTTGATGAGCTTCCTGTCAACGGAATGCTGCAAAGCATGCCATTTCGTTGACAGCTACAAAATAACTTTACACAAATTCTACTAAGTGTTTTATGTTTATCATCAAGAACAACATATTCCTAACAATCTCCCCCAATTTATGACTGATAGAATAATAGCCATAAATCAAGAGACTTGATGATAACAAAAACACTCAGATACATTATAAATTACAAAAGTAGAAAATGCATTAAGCTTCATAATATTTTGAACAAAATAAAAGACTTACAAGACTAATGCCTAGAAGTGCTCCTCTAGACTGAGCAAATGATTCATCTTGGTCTTCTTTGTGGCATAGTCTTCTTCCCTCTCTTAGAGTTGTTTTCCTCAATTTGGACCTGTAGCCTTCTGTAAAAGATCTTCTCTTCCTCATCTTGATCACCAAGCATGGATTGCATAACCTTTAGAGTTTGATTAGATGCTTTATCCAGCTGGTCTTCCATCCTGAAGAATCTTCTGCAGTTGTCCTTGTCCTTAAATTCCATCATCCAGTAAGGTTGAAGATGGATCTTCTTTCCTGTTGAGGGCACTCTGAGCATTCTGGGAAGAGCCTCAGGTTTGTTCCAGCTAGCCTTTATTTGACATATTTTGGAGACCACCTCAGACTTGGCTGTTTTGGTGAATCCAAAGTCCTTCTTCAAGCATCTAAACATTGTGAGTAGTGTTTGGTAGTCTTCTCCTAAAATCCTGTAGAGAGGCCACACTTGCTCTCTACCACCCTTGAATGTGAAAACTAATCTTTCAGGCAACTTTTGAGAAGCTGCAATGCCCCTTACTTCCACCAGGTTGTCTAAATCAAGATGTAAGCTAGATTCTTCCCTGATGTCAGCAATGTACATGCAGTCCTCTGGATTTGAAGGGGGTTTCTGAGGTTGTGGCTTTCTCACAAATATTGGCTTTGCCTGGACAGCCCTTTTCTTTGACTTTGTTGGCTGATCCTTTTCAAATAGGAACCTTGGAAAATAGGCTTCATCAAATTCAATAGGCTCCTCTTTTGGCATGATTGGTTGATCATGAAAGTTGACAGGATGTGCAGGATCACATGCCAATTTTCCTTCATGAGATTGACCAACAGGAATTTGATGTGCACTTGTTGTGGAAGAGGCTTGAGCAGTGTCCTGAGAATCCTCTTTGTCAAAGTCCAGATTCCTTTTAGCTCTAGCCTTTGGTTGCCTTGTGCTCTTTTTTGCACTCCTTTCCTCTCTTGCTTTTTCTTCTTGCTGTCTTTCTTCTTCATCAAGAGATTGAGCAACTGCAAGTGCTTGCATTGCTGCTCTTTCTGACTCTTCAGCTTTAGCTTCAGCAAAGTTTGGGTGACCAGCCCAAACACAGATTTCTTGCTCATTCCTATAGACAATTGCCCTTTGCTTCCTTATCTCGGGATCATTGCTTTTCTTGCTCTTTGTGATAAGTAGACCAAGAAGCTTGAGCTCATCTGGATAAGGTGTAGGATAGAGAATCCTTGCTATATTTTTGCCTTTTGGTTTAGCAGGGGACTTGGGAGATAAGCTTCTTTGGAGTGTAGCTTGTACCACATCCCTAATGCATGAAGTTTGTCTTTTTTCCTTCCTTGGACCTTGAGTGACTCCATGTAGAAGGGGCTCTACCTGATAGAAAGAATTGGTCTGTGGCTTCCATTCCGTTGATACTAGAACCATGGCATTCGTTGATGGTTGATCCGTTGATGGAGGTATTGAAGTAGCTTGAACCGTTGATGCCTTTGCAGTGTCAGCTAACTTCTTCACTCTTGCTTCTATATTTGACCAGTGATCCTTAATCTGTTCTGCAAGTTTCATCCTCATAGAGGCTTCCTGGATCAGGTCAATACCATCCTTTTTCTTCTTTCCAAACTCCCCCATTGCTAATGGCTCTTCTGGTAAGGAGATGGCTGGGACCAAAACCTTTGTGATTTGTATATCAAGCTCCTTAGTTTTCTCCCCCTTTTTGTTATCATCAAGGGAGATGATAGGGATTCCTTGAGCTGCCAGAAGCTGGGTGAGTAGCTGAGTTTGCTTCTCCTGTTCCTTCTGCATGTGAGAAAGTGTAGCTTCAACTTTGTCCACTCTAGAGGAGAGAGTTTTCAAAGATGAAGACACTTCAGGTTCCTTGGTGAAAAACCTTGACATCTTGGAGACAGTGTGAAGAGGAAGCTTTTCATCTAGCCTCCTGTCAGTAGCATCCCTAAGGTTGCTAATTGAATCCTTGATTTCTGTAGCCTCAATTCTTGTCTGCAACATTTGTAGCCCTTGAATTTCCAGAGAATCCATTATGGCCTTGTAGAATTTCTTGTCCCTTGCAGTTGCTGACTCATGAGCTAGATATGCCTCATTGTACTGCCTTGTAATAGCAGCATCCAAGTTGGATCTACCATGCATATCTTGAGAAAGCCAGTTTGGTGTTGGAAGCACCACAGAAGTCCAAGTCTGTGTAGTAGTGGCCACCTGTAAATTGTCACCAAAGCTGTCCTCATCATCAGAAAAATTGAAGTCTCCACTTGCTGCAGCTGCTGGAGATAGATTGGTCAGGGCATCCTTTGCTCTTTGCATTGATGCAGTAGTATGAATTAGATTTAGTGACCTTTCTGCCTCCACATTGCCCTGTTGAGCCATAATTTGATAGGCTGATACAGGATGAGTAAAGGTCTCAGGATCCAGGGAAATACTATCCAGAGTTTGTTGATAATGCTCTTGGAAGGTAAGTTCCCTTTCTCCCTCACTGACCCCCATTAACTCACTAGCAATGGCTGCTTCCTCCCTTATCACTCCTGTAGTCCCTTCTCTCTCTCCACTCTTTTCTTGCATCATGGGCTCCCCATGGCTCACACCTCTCACACCCTCACCTTCACCTACTAAGGTGGTACTCTCAATCTCTCCTTTTTCCTGGCTGGAAGAAATAGCCAGCCTCTCACTCTCAGACTCTCCTTTTGCCTAGCTGCAAGCCAGCCTCTCAATTTCACTCCCTCTCAAACCTAAAAGTGTCTCAACTACCACCAGGTCATCTACACTAGTTGTGGAAACAACTGGATTTGCAATAAGGGGTGTAGATTGACCTATCAACGGAATGGTAGTTTGAACTGTCAACGGTATGGATACCGTTGATGGAGAAACACTTGTCAACGAAAGAAGTTGTTTCGTTGATGAAGTCAATAAAGCACTTTGAGAAAGTGAAATTACAGTAGAATCTGTGGTGATTGATTTTAGAGATTGGTCCACAGATCCTCTTGCAACTTCAGAAAAAATTGGTTGATGGCCCAACAAATCACTTAACAAGTGATGGCCACCAGCTTCAGAGTGGGGCTTCTCCAAGATTAGAGTTGGAGAATCAGGAATAGATGAATGGATCATGTCCACATCTAGAGATAGAGTTGGTGAATTTGATGGAGATAGTTCAAGGTTGATGTTTAGAGAATGGGACTGTAACCCCAGAGTAATGATAGGGGTTACATCAAACTGAATTTGTGAAACTGGAAGTGTAGCTTCCAGAGTGTGTGCACCCTGTGAACCCTTGGATTTTTGTTTCACCCTCCTTTGGTATTGGGAAAAAGTAGACTGTGGGCTTGAAGTGTCCCTTACCCTCTTGGAGTGTGCTCTTGGAGGAGAGTTTGTTTCAATAATTACATCCTTTTGGGAGGATGCAATTATACTTGTGCTTAAATCCATATTACTCATTGTGCCTTGTTGGGAAGACACAATGGGGCTTGGCTGGATCTCACTCATCTTTCCTTCCTTATCCTTAGGGTTTCTTTTATGTTCACCCCTTCCCTCACCTCTCACAGCACCTACAACACTCCCCTTAGGTTGTGTAGTGGATTTTACAACAGGTGCCTTTTGGGAAGCACCTGAGGTTGGCTTGGAGGATTTCTTTGATTTTGGTCTTGTTGCTGGGGCAGGAGCCTGTTGGGTCACAACTACAGACTCCACAGCAACAGTACTGGGTGATACAGTTGAAGTAACAATTATACTAGAAGGGATAGCAGTAGTTACCTCAATTACTGGCAGATACACCACTGGAACCTCACCATTGTGGTTCAGCCTCAGTATGTCTGTCAGTACTCTCTTTTCTTGCACAAAACACTCAAACTTGGAAACAGGGTTAGAGATAACTAATGGTGTTGGACTAACATGATTAGCCAACATCATCAGAAACCTAGCATAATAGATATTCTTTTTCCTATTAGCCTTATCACCCAACTTAGCACCAATTTCATACATAAGTTGGGTGCTAAAGTTGTAATATCTATCAGTTAGGAGCATGGTAAATAGAATTAACATAAAATTGGTCAATGCATCAAAATTGCTAATCTTACCAGAAAATACCTTGATAAATGCATCAGCACAATTACAGTTATTTTCAGGAATGTGTAAACATCCTTGCAATACATCAGAATTAACTATGTACTCTTTACCTTGGATGGTGAATTGTAGTGTGCAGTTTGTTCCACTGTACTCACACGAGGTCCAAATCTTCTCGATTATCTCATTATAGAGAGGAGTTGAGTGAAACATTGCATAGCTCAATTTGCAGTTCTTCATGAAGTCCATCATCTTGAAAAAGATACTGTTTGGACCCTCCTTGACAACAAATGGAATTGAGTTGTTCTTTTCATAAATGAACCCTCCTGTTGACATAAGCTTGACTATGGGTGCCATTGTTGTGTGAAGAAAAGCTTCGAACTAAATTGCTTGTTAGAGAGAAGAAGAGAGAAAAGCCTTTGGAATTTTTGAGAACAGGTAAAAAGAAAATAAAGAAAATAGAATTTCTTAAATACTCCCCCAAAAATTCTCAGAAAAAGAGTCCAATAATAAATGTAAATTACTGGATTGGCTTAAAAATATAACCGTTACTTTTAAAGAATTACCATGATTTATACTTACAGGGGTGTATGCATAGATCGTGGTAACGGACGTGTCCAATTTCAACGGTTCAGATTAATTGTGCTAAATCAACGAATCAGGATTGGGCGGTTAAAGTCCCGTCTTATTTTGTTGATAAAGCTGCGTTTCATTGATATAAAAGAGCTATCAACGAAACACCCAGAAAAATGCTAAGACTGTCAACGAAATGGTTCGTTTCGTTGACATAGTAATTTTGACTTAGACAAAATTTCACTTTTTCCTGAGAGAATTAATTCACAGAAAAACATAGCAAGTTTCTGGCTGCATTTTAACTTGCAAAAATCTCAAAATAATTAAGAGAAATTTAGCATACCTAGCTCACTTACTAATCTTGAGAATGTGGATTCATCAAGTGGCTTGGTAAAGATGTCTGCAAGTTGTTGTTCACTTGGAACAAAATGTAACTCCAAAGTACCATTCATAACATGTTCTCTAATGAAATGGTACTTGATGTCAATGTGCTTGGTCCTTGAATGCTGCACTGGATTTTCAGTAATGGCAATGGCACTAGTGTTGTCACAGAAAATAGGAATTTTCTCAACTCTTATTCCATAATCAAGTAGTTGATTTTTCATCCATAAAATCTGTGCACAACAACTTCCAGCTGCAATATACTCAGCCTCAGCTGTGGAGGTAGAAACTGAGTTTTGTTTCTTGCTGAACCATGAGACAAGCTTGTTTCCTAAGAATTGACAGGTGCCTGTTGTGCTTTTCCTGTCAATTTTACATCCTGCAAAATCTGCATCTGAATAACCAATTAGTTCAAAGCCAGATTCTCTAGGATACCAAATGCCAAGGTTTGGTGTTCCTTTGAGATATCTGAAAATTCTCTTAATAGCAACTAAATGGGATTCCCTAGGATCAGCCTGAAATCTAGCACATAGACATGTAGCAAACATAATATCAGGTCTACTAGCTGTTAAATATAAAAGTGAGCCTACCATGCCTCTGTAACCTGAAATGTCCACAGATTTTTCCTTAGTATTCAATTCAAGTTTGGTGGCAGTAGGCATGGGACTTTTGGCAGGAGAGCATTCCATTAAGTTAAACTTCTTTAATAAATCATGAATATATTTTGTTTGACTAATGAAAATGCCTTCATTAACTTGCTTCACTTGAAGACCAAGAAAGTAAGTTAATTCTCCCATCATGCTCATTTCATATTTACTTTGCATAAGCTTGGCAAACTTTTGACAAAGTTTCACATCTGTAGACCCAAAGATTATGTCATCTACATAAATTTGAACAAGTATAGTAGAGCCATTCACAACCCTGTGAAAAAGAGTTTTATCTACAGTACCTCTAATGAAGTGATTCTCAAGGAGGAACTGTGAAAGTGTGTCATACCAGGCTCTTGGTGCTTGTTTCAAACCATAGAGTGCTTTGAGGAGGAAATATACATATTCTGGAAAGTCATCATCTTCAAAACCAGGAGGTTGACTTACATACACCTCCTCTTCCAATTCCCCATTCAGAAAAGCACTCTTCACATCCATTTGATAGACTTTGAAATTGGCATGGGCTGCATAGGCTAGAAAAATCCTTATTGCTTCTAGTCTTGCAACAGGAGCAAAGGTTTCATCAAAATCAATTCCTTCTTCCTGTGAATAGCCTTTTGCAACCAATCTAGCTTTGTTCCTTGTGACTATGCCATTTTCATCCATCTTGTTTCTGAACACCCATTTTGTGCCTATGACACTCCTGTCCTTAGGCTTGGGCACCAGCTTCCAAACATTGTTCCTTTCAAATTGGTTTAGCTCCTCTTGCATAGCCAAAACCCAATCTGGATCTAGAAGTGCATCCTCAACTTTCTTTGGCTCATCTTGAGACAGAAAGCTACTATATACACATTCTTCTTGAGTTGTTCTTCTAGTTTGGACTTTTGAAGACACATCACCTATAATAAGTTCAAAGGGATGATCTTTAGTCCATTTCCTTGAGGGAGGTAGAATTGCTCTTGAAGAGGTAGCTTCATGATCATGATTGCCTTGATTGGATATTTGTCCTTGAGAAACTCCCCCTGAGTTTGTTGTCCCTAAATGATCACTTCTAGAAGTATTTCTATGACTGTCAACGGTATTACCATTTTGGCTGTCAACGAAACGCTCATTTGACTGTCAACGAATCCACCATCATGATTGTCAACGAAATGACCATTTGGTCTGCTAGCAGCTATTCTTTTCAATCTTATTGCAGCAATTTCATCTTCACTGCTGCTTTCATCTGTGCTAGATACAACAACTTTAGGCTGTTTCTCAGTAGACTTAACATGATTCACTTGATCTCCTTCCTCATTTTCAAAAGAAAGACTTTCATCGAAACCTTCATCACAGAGACCTTAAATTTTGAGATCATCAAAAACAACATGTACAGATTCCATAACAATGTTGGTTCTGAGATTATAGACTCTGTAGGCTTTCCCTGCTGCATATCCCACAAATATTGCTTCATCTGCCTTTGCTTCAAATTTCCCCAAATGCTCAGCTTGATTTCTCAGAACAAAGCACTTGCATCCAAAGACATGAAGAAAATCCAATAGTGGCTTCTTTCTTTTGAGTAGCTGATAAGGGGTCATTCCTTTGGCCTGATTAATCAAAGAAATATTTTGAGTGAAGCAAGCTGTATTAACTGCCTCAGCCCAAAAATAAGTTGGTAACTTTGATTCATCTAGCATTGTCCTTGCAGCTTCAATAAGTGTTCTGTTTTTCCTTTCAACTACACCATTTTGCTGTGTTGTCCTTGCTGCTGAAAACTCATGCAAAATACCATTTTCTTCACAGAACACCTTCATGCTTGAATTCTTGAATTCTGTCCCATTGTCACTCCTAATCCTTCTTACTTTCAAGTCAGGATGATTGTTTACCATCTTGATGTGATTGATAATGATTTCACTTGCCTCATCTTTGGAGAGCAAAAAGAAAGTCCATGTAAATCTAGAAAAATCATCAACAATCACAAGACAATATTTCTTCTTTGAAATAGACATGACATTTACAGGGCCAAACAAATCCATATGAAGCAACTCAAGCTGATGGACAATTGATGACTCTGTCTTACTTTTGAATGATGCCTTCTTTTGTTTCCCTTTTTGACAGGCATCACACAAACCATCCTTGGAAAACTCCACCTGTGGAATTCCTCTTGCAAGATCTTTCCTCACCAAATCATTCATAAATTTAAAATTCAGATGAGATAATTTCTTGTGCCATAGCCAACTTTCATCCTTGATTGCCTTGCTGAAAAGACAAGTGATGGTTTCTGGACTTGTGCTACTAAAGTCAGCAATGTACACATTCCCTCTTCTGAATCCAGTCATTACCACATTGTTGTTTCCTCCTTTAGAAACAACACAGGCTTCTTTAGAAAAAGTAACTAAAAATCCTTTATCACAAAGTTGGCTGATACTAAGCAAATTGTGCTTAAGACCATCCACCAATGCAACCTCATCTATGATGACATTCTCTTTTGAAATCAAGCCATATCCCTTAGTGTAGCCTTTGCTGTCATCTCCAAAAGCAATACAAGGGCCAGCTCTTTCCTGAAACTCTGTGAGCAGGGTAGAATCACCAGTCATGTGTCTTGAACAACCACTATCCAAGTACCAAAGATTCCTTTTGTCTCCCTGCACACAATAAAACCAAATCAAGTCGATTTTGGTACCCAAGTTTCCTTGGGTCCTGTTTTGTTAGCCTTTGCTTTTCCTTTTATATCATTTTTCACCTTGGGCTCAGATTGATTTAAATCAATCTTTATCCTTGGTGTTGATTTCTGAGGATTGCTCACATTTTCATTCCAGCATGCATAGTTGGAGGAACAAACATGTTATTCATATTCCATGGCATTTGTGGCACATTAAACATATTCATGTATGGATTAGACACAAATGGCATGCTGGCATATGGATTTTGAAATTGTGCATATGGAGAAAACATGTTAGGCATAACAGGCATTGTAGACATAGAACTATTCATTACAGGCTTGGGAATTTTCACTTTAACAGTCTTCTTAACAGATTTGCAGTTAGTAGATAAATGACTAACACTTCCACAATTGACACATGTCTTTCTAGGAGCATATTTATCAGGTGTGTAATTGTTGTGTTTGTTAATCCCTACTTTGCCATTCCTGTTATTCTTTTTATTTCCCTTAGCCTCAACTTGAACATTCTCTAACTTATCTTTCAATTGTTTGTTGGACAAGTGACCTACATTAGCTCTCTCAACAGGCTTCTCAACTTTCTTTGATTTACTAGACTCACCTTGAACAAAGTTCTTGGTGACAGGACCATACTTATTATTAAGTCTAGTGAGTTCATCTTTTCTTTTCTCTGTCAACGAAACAGCCTGATCGGTTGATGGTTCATCTGTCAACGAAACATTGCATTCCGTTGACATATCAACCTTCAACAAATGATCATTGTTGTTTGTTGACTCTGTTTCTGATTCTAAGGTTTCACAAACATACCCTAGTTTCTCTTTGTTCTTTTTCCATGATTGTTCACAGAAAGATTCCATACCTTGAACATTAATGATGTTGGTAGCAACATTCCTGGCATCTTTCCATTTAGCAATCACACTTTGTTCTATTTCAAGTTGTGTCTTAAGAATTTCTTCCCTTTGTAACACGTTCTCAAGTTCCTTCTTAGCATCCCTACTAACACATCTCATTTTCTCAAAATCAATGAGTTGTGCTTCTAACATTGCATTCCTATCACTTAAGAGCAAATTAGTCTCTTTTATTCTTGAATTCTCTTTGGTAAGTGATTTAAGAGTAACACGTAAATTATATAATACAGTAGACATTTCATTTACTGCACTATCGCATTCCTCTTTAGAAAGCTCAGAAAGATTAGTAATTGTTACCTGGTTGCTTGAGGAGCTTGCTTCCTACTCATGATTGTTAGCCATTAGAGCCAAGTTGACATATTCAACTTCATCATCAGAATCTTCACCATTACCAGCCCAATCATACTCCTGAGACATGAAAGCCTTTTCTTTTTGCTTGAGAAGTTCAAAGTATTTCTTTTTATAATCAACAGGCTCAAATTTCCTGTTGCCCTTCTCAACCTTGGGCTTTCTGCAGTCTCCAGCAAAGTGACCAAGCATTCCACAATTGAAACATTTAGATTTAGACTTTTCAATCCAGTTACTTTTGTTAGGTTGAAAGTCTCTCCTTGGTGGCCTTGCTTCTGAGTTTCTCTTGAACTTGAACTTAGAGAATTTTCTTGACAGAAAAGCAATGTGTTCATCAATCTCATCTAAGTCATCCAAGTTGGCTGGTTCTGGTTCTTCTTCTTCTGTCATCTTGCCTTTACCCTTGCTAACATCACTTCTACAACTAGCTCGACTAGTTGTGGCCTTTGCAGCTTCTTCATTGTCATCTTCCAGTTGGTTCACAGATGCAATCAATGCAATAGATCCACCCTTCTTCTGTACCTTTTCAATTTCTTCATCTTGCTCCATTTCCAACTCATATGTCTTCAAAGTTCCATAAAGCCTTTCAAGAGTGTAGTCTTTGTACTCTTGAGTGTTTCTGAGAGAAACAGTCATAGGCTTCCATTCTTTTGGAAGAGCTCTGAGAAATTTAAGATTTGAGTCCTTGGTTTGATAGATCCTCCCATACAGCTTTAGTCCATTCAAAAGCTTCTGAAACCTACTAAACGTGTCATTTAGGGTTTCACCAGCTTTAAAATGAAAATGCTCATATTGTTGTATAAGGAGTTGCATTTTATTTCCCTAACTTGCTCAGTTCCTTCACAGAGAGTTCTAACAGTGTCCCATACTTCTTTGGAGGTTGTACAGTTAATGACATTGTCAAACATCTCTTGCTCCAAACCATTAAACAGAATGTTCATGGTTCTCTTATCTTTATGGATTTTTGCAAGATCTTCAATAGTCCATTCTGAGACAAGTTTTGGAATTTCTACATCAGGAGCATCATCTGGCACTCCAACTCTAGATGCAAACTTCATGGGAACGTGTGGACCTTTCTCAATGCAGTCTACATATCTCTCATCCATAGACATGAGATGTAAATGCATCTTTACTTTCCAGTGAAAGTAATTGTCCTTATCAAGAACTGGTATCTTTACACCTGCATCCTTCTTCACCATGGTTACTGTTTTGGTCTTGATCTTTAAACTTCTTGTATGTTAGAAGCTCGCTCTGATACCAATTGTTAATCCTAAATGACCTAACAGAATTGTAGAAGGGGGGGTTGAATACAATTCTTGATATTTCTTAAACTTAAAACAACTTACAAATAAAAACTGAACTTAAAGTAAAAATCACAAGCACATAAATAATTTCAGTTGGATTGTTTGATGATCCAACTGAAGTGATTTTTATTGCGGAAATAATCTGTGATACAAAATGTACACAGCTGCTCAGTTACAAGAATGTAGAGAAGAAAAATGCTCTCAAAGATAGCTAATACAATCTATTTGTTTTTCTTCTCTTACACTTATTTTTAACTGCTACACTTGGTTATATATTCCCAAGTTTACAAGGCTATTTTTGGCTACTCTAAAGTACACTAAAGGTAACTGCCAATAGTTTGCTTTTCATCCCTTTATCCAGTGGTCCTTAGAGATCCTTGCTTTTGTCTTCATGCTTATTATGATCACTCCCAAGAACCCAAATGGAAACTGGGATGTTTCCTTATTCCCCATGTCCATTTTAATGGTTTCCAATGCAAAGTACACTCCCGCATCACCTTTTAGATCTGTACAGTAAACTGTCACTATCACTTTGTCAACTGTTCAGAAAAGCAATAATGATTCGTTGATAGCAGAGAGATGTGTTTCGTTGATAGCTTTATTCTCCATTTCGTTGATGAGTAAACTTCATTCCGTTGATGAGTAAACTTTATTCCGTTGATGAGTAATCTTCATTCCGTTGACATGTCTTCACTTAGGCAAAATTACAAGGCACAAGATATTTACAATTAACCAACCTATTTTGCCTATCTATCACTTAGTCAACATGACTTCGAAAACCTATCTAATACATACAACAAAATGCCTATCAAACCATGAAGTATTGTACAGTGCAATTGCTATATCACTCATTTCGTTGATGAGCTTCCTGTCAACGGAATGCTGCAAAGCATGCCATTTCGTTGACAGCTACAAAATAACTTTATACAAATTCTACTAAGTGTTTTATGTTTATCATCAAGAACAACATATTCCTAACAAGGGTTCCTATCTGAGTTAGAGCCAAAGAAGACTGAGGAAGCACTGACTGATCCTGATTGGGTGATTGATATGCAAGATGAACTCAATCAATTTGAACAACAGCAAGTCTGGAAGCTGGTACCCAGACCAAAGAACAAGAAAGTAGTTGGTACTAGATGGGTACACAGAAACAAGCTGGATGAGGATGGCATTGTTACAAGGAACAAGGCAAGACTGGTTGCTCAAGGGTATTCACAAGCTGAAGGCATTGATTATGATGAAACCTATGCACCAGTGGCTAGACTTGAGGCCATCAGGATGTTCTTAGCATTTGCAGCTTATTCCAATTTTAAAGTCTATCAAATGGATGTTAAAAGTGCATTCCTGAATGGTGAGCTGGATGAAGAAGTGTATGTGGAACAGCCCTGGCTTTGAAAATCAGGAGCTGCTGGACTTTGTGTACTTTCTCTTCAAGGCTATCTATGGTCTCAAACAAGCCCCAATGAAATGGTATGACACACTCTCTGGTTTTCTTTTTAAAAATGGTTTTATTAGAGGTATCATAGACAAAACTCTTTTTTCAAAGAAACACAAAAGTGATATGATATTAGTCCAAGTCTATGTGGATGACATCATATTTGGGTCTACTAATGATAATCTCTATAAGAGATTTGCTAAGCTAATGCAGAGTAAGTTTGAAATGAGTATGATGGGTGAGCTGAAGTTCTTTCTTGGATTACAAGTAAGTCAAAGGTCAAATGGTATATTTATTTGTTAATCCAAGTATCTCAAAGAACTCCTCAAGAAGTATCACATGGAGGATTCAGCATCAGGAAGGACTCCATCTTCAACAGCAGTCAAACTGGGAGCTTGTGATAACTCTATCAAGGTAGATATTAAAAGCTACAGAGGTATGATTGGCTCCTTACTCTATCTTACTGCAAGTAGATGCTACATGCTTGTGTGCAAGGTTCTAAGCGGACCCTAGAGATTTACATCTCGTTGCTGTTCAAAGAATCTTGAGATATCTTAAGGGTACACCTAATTTAGGTATCTGGTACCCTAAAGATTCTGGTTTTAACCTTGTTGGATATACAGATTCTGATTATGCAGGTAGTGTTGTTGATAGAAAGAGTACCTCTGGGAGTTGTCAGTTCCTAGGAGGTAGATTGATTTCCTGGTATAGCAAGAAACAACAAACAGTTTCCAATTCAACAGCAGAAGCTGAATATATTGCTGCTGGAAGCTGTTGTGCTCAGATCCTATGGTTAAGGAATCAATTGAAGGACTATGGCTTTGTATTAGACAAAATCCCTATTTTATGTGATAATACAAGTGCCATAGCAATCTCCAACAACCCTGTGCAGCACTCGAGAACGAAGCACATTGATATCAGGTATCATTTTATCAGAGAGCATGTCATGAATGGAACTGTGGAGTTACACTTTGTACCCACAGAAAAACAGACTGCAGATATATTCACTAAATCTGTTGAAGAATCCACATTTATCAAGTTAGTTGGTAAATTGGGTATGTTAAACAGTCTTAGTGATTAACAATATCTCTGTCATGTTTGTTCTTTCAAAAATTCATTTTCTTGGATTGTAAGTAAGTCAAAGGTCAAATGGTATATTTATTTGTCAATCCAAGTATCTTAAAGAACTCCTCAAGAAATATCACATGGAGGATTCAGCATCAGCAAGGACTCCATCTTCAACAGCAGTCAAACTTAGAGCTTGTGACAACTCTATCAAGGTAGATGTTACAAGCTATAGAGGTATGATTGGCTCCTTACTCTATCTTACTGCAAGTAGACCAGATATTATGTATGCTACATGCTTGTGTACAAGGTTCCAAGCGGACCCTAGAGATTTACATCTCGTTGCTGTGAAAAGAATCTTGAGATATCTTAAGGGTACACCTAATCTAGGTATCTGGTACCCTAAAGATTCTGGTTTTAACCTTGTTGGATATACATATTCTGATTATGCAGGTAGTGTTGTTGATAGAAAGAGTACCTCTGGGAGTTGTCAATTCTTAGGAGGTAGATTGATTTCCTGGTATAGCAAGAAACAACAAACAGTTTCCAATTCAACAGCAGAAGCTGAATATATTGCTGCTGGAAGCTGCTGTGCTCAGATCCTATGGATAAGGAATCAATTGAGGGAATATGGCCTTGTATTAGACAAAATTCCTATTTTATGTGATAATACAAGTGCCATAGCAATCTCCAACAACCCTGTGCAGCACTCGAGAACGAAGCACATTGATATCAGGTATCATTTTATCAGAGAGCATGTCATGAATGGAACTGTGGAGTTACATTTTGTACCTACAGAAGAACAAACTGCAGATATATTCACTAAGTCTCTTGACGAATCCACATTTACCAAGTTAGTTGGTAAATTGGGTATGTTGAATAGTCTTAGTGATTAACAATATCTCTGTCATGTTTGTTCTTTGTAAAATCATTTTCTCTTGCTGATATTGAATGATATATTTTGCCAATTCTTGTTTAGAGTATAAAGCTTGTTAATTTAAATATTCTGAATAATTTATTTTCTTTAAAAATATTTTTCTCATTTTTTTTAAGTGGAGAAATTTATTTTTATTGAAAATTTATTTATTTAGAATCATTTAAGTTAGTTTCAGATTGTAAATATTGTTGTTTAAATATTTCTGCAAGTTTATATTAATTTTATGCACTTCTATATTATTCTGCATATTTTTTTTCTAGGATTTATGGAATTTTCTGTAAATTTTTCTAGTCCTGTAAATATTTTTTTTGTATATATATATTATTTCATTTTATTTTAATTTTATTATTATTTATTATCTTTTATTTTCTATTTGTCTTAGTTGTTTTTATAAATATATTGTATATATTATTTCTGATCTAGCTCTTGCTTAGCTGGAACTTCAGTGCCAAATCCAATTCAGGTATTACTTACTATATCTCAATCCACTTCTTTTACGGTTGCTGAACCCAAGTGGTTGTTAGGGCTGACCAAGGGATTGTAGATCCACAATCTCTATCCCAGGTCTTAGAGCCAAACAATGAGTCTACAACTTAATTACTTGACCTCTCAGCCTGAACAGAAATCAAATGTTAAACAAAGAAGTTAGTTGATTGAAACAGTGAGTGATCCCACAGCTCTGCCTCCTCTAAAAGAAATTCAACATATACCGAGGCATCTGTCAGCCCATCTGTATCCTCTCAATAGGATATGGACTTTGAAATGGCCAATGAACTGTTTCTAGAGACATTCTCTCAACAGGATGAATCTATTGAAATTCGCCATAGGGCCATGGCACTTTGTACTGAGTCAAGCACACTCTCATTACTCACAATGGGAGAAGACAATTCCATTAGGTGAAACTCAGGACATAGTGAAAGCAGAGCACCTACAACTGGTTACAGTGCCTACCATTGTTACGGTAGAAGTGCCTTCATAGGCATCTGAGGGAAAGTTTGATTCTTTGCCAAATCAAATAGAATCATTTTCTCCCCTCCCAGAGGGAACATCTCTGGCTCCCAAAGGGATTTTCCACTCGCAGATTTATCTGGAGAAAGTGGAAGGCAACTTGGTCAGTCTATCACTGAAGCAATTCAGATTTCAAATCCAAGTGATTTGATAGACATGATTGAGGATCGGGATTTGCGAACTCCCATTGCACCACCACTGACCTCTCTTGAAGAGGCTAGGGTGAGTTTAAATGCAGGTACTGATTAAAAAGGAGCAAACAGACAGCTAATGTTGAGTGATGCGAGTCAAACACTGAGTGAAACAGATGCACGTGAGATGAGTGATACACTTACAAGAGAAATTCAAGTGAGTGCACACACAGACACATACACTGCAATGTAGTTAGCTCACATAGCTGATCTACAGGAACATCTATTCAAAACCCAGGCTGATAAAGAACTTTTGCAAGCACAAGTGGTTGAACGGTCTTCTTCTTCCACCTCTGTCAACAATCAGCTGGGACTGCTCAAGGAAATCTTGAAGACAAATTTACTACCCAAGATCAACTCTATCAACTATCTAAACTCCTACTGGCTTCAGAGACTCAAAATGTTATATCTGTAGAGAATTCCTCAACTAAGGGGGAGAAGTTTATAGGTAAGTTTATAGAGAAGTTTGGAGAAGCTAGGAAGAGGGAGCTGAAAAAGATATAAAAGGAAAAGGAGGAGTTTCAGGGGAGTAAAGGAAAGTTAGCTCTGTTTTGTAAATGTTATATGTATAGAGCTTAGGTAAATCAAGACAGGTTAAATGTTATCATATGTTCAGTCTAGAGGAACATCTGTCTTGTATTTATCTTTACTGGTGAAATCTAGAAATGTCATATTTGATCCAGAACTTTCTAGTATTTACTTAGGTTTAAGAGTCTTATCTTTTTCTTGGTTTTAGTTGAGTGATCCTCTAGGTATTTGGTTGTTATTCTCTAACAAACAATTAGGGGGAGATTGAAAGGCATATGCTATAGCCTATTTGTAATTCGAGGATTCTACTCAACTTAAACAAGAATGTAATAAGTAAATATTAGATTAAAGGTCACAGGAATCTCAGAGAGTTTTATCTGTCAAGAGAATGGAGAATTAAAGTCATCTACAGACTTGAAGTTATTCTACATTGAAAGAAGTTCAATTTATTGTTCAAGCCTCAGTGAAGTATTCAAGGAAGTGGATTTACTACAGTGACAGAGATTTCCAGTTGGTGACAGAAGAAGTACAGGATACAGAGTTTAATCAGAGCTAAAGAAAAGAAGCCACAGCTTTAAATGTTTTAAGGATGAAGAACTTTCATTGAAGTCGGTTATTCATGAACCAGACAGTGCATCGAATGACGAGATCAGACAGTGGAATTTATTCATCTATATTCAGTGGTTTTCAGAAGATAAAGGAATGCAATGATTTAAAGTTATCTTCTTTTAATTAATTAAATTATTAATCAATTTAATTAATAAATTAATTCTTTCAGAATTAATTTATTTATTAAATTAATTAATTTAGTTGTTTAAATTATTTATTAAATTAATTCCAGAAAAGAATTAATTTAATTTAGAATTTAAATTAACTAATTTAATTAAAAGAAATTAACTTAATTCGGTATGACCTAGTGTTGTTTAAACAGCAGGTCATACCGAATAAATTCAAGGTCATACCTAATCATTCCTTTCAGGTCATACAAAGACTTTGGTGAATCATTACTCAGGTTCTACCGAATTTACAAAGACTTTGGTGAATGATTGCTCAGGTCATACAAAGACAAGTGTAGGTCATACTTAATCATTGTTTTCAAGGTTCTACCGAATGAGTGAGTGTTTTTGTAGGTTCTACCGAATGATTGATTAGCTTTTCAAAAGTTCTACCGAAAATTGACAGATATTTTTGAAGGTCATACCGGACATACTTTGCAGGTTCTTTTGAAGGAGCTTGGTTCTACCGAGTTTTATTCTCAGGTCATACAAGTGTTTTCATTTGATTAATCAGGTCATATTGAATTAATCAAAAGGTCATACAGCTGATTTGAGGTCATACAGAACTAATGTAAATGTATTTACCCGAGGAGGACAGAAGGAAAGAAATAGAGTGAAATATCATATCTTTACAGAACCTTTTCTCTGAAGAACACGAAGAAGCCATTTGATCTAATTTCTTCTCAAGCAATTAATTCTAGTTTGTATTGTTAAATCCAAACCACTAGAAGTTGATTACTTGTATTGCTTTGATTATCTAGCGGGTTTTTATCCCTAGAATTTATCTCGAACTTTGCTTTTAGCATTCGATCTTTTTATTACAAATATTAGAAAAGTTCATGTCGAATTTATTCTAAATTTGTATTAATTAGTTTGAGATAAATACTTTGTAATCCGTACTGTATTTGCAACACCCTTCAAGTTTAATATAGTTTATATTTAACTTGAATATTGTTTCATTTATATTCCGCATTAATTTGTTCTTAATTGTTAAATTATTCAAAGGACAAATTTCGATAAAACGGTATAGTTTGTATTCAACCCCCCTTCTACAAACTTATCAGGACCTAACATAGAACCACAATCTCTGACCCAGGTCATAGAGTCAAACAGAGAGTCAAACACTTCTGACAATCAACCTGAGCCAAATGTTCAATCCAGTGCAAGAAGATTTAGTGATGTAAATACAATGAGTGTTCCCACAGCTCTGTCTCCACCTCTAAAGAAAAGAAAAACCTATAGGGAGGCATCTGTAAGCCCATCTGTATCCTCTCAAAAGGACATGGACATTGATATGGCCACTGAACAGTCTCTGGAGACATCCTCTCAACAGGATGAATCTATTGAAATTCGCCATCGGGCCATGACATCTTGTACTGAGTCAAGCACTCTCCCGTTACTCACAATGGGAGAAGATATCCAAATAGATTATACTCAGGACACTATGCAAGGAGAGCACTTTACTTTTGATTTTGAAACAGTGCCTACCATAGTTACGGTAGAAGTGCCTTCACAGGCATCAGAGGGAAAATCTGATTCTTCGCCACCTTTAATAGAATCATTTTCTCCCCTCCCAGAGGGAACATCTCTGGCTCCCCTAAGGGATTTTTCACTCGCAGTTTATACTGGAGAAAGTGAAAGGCAACCATGTAACACCCCCAGATCCGGGGTCAGGAATCTGGGTTGTCACGCTCCATCAATTATACAATACCTGCATTACTCACAACATTCTAATAATACAACTCCAAAGACCCCAATCACTTACGCACACACACACAAGTTATAGCCTTGAAAATGAGCAACAATAAGTAACACTTGTTATTACAAACCAAATGTACTATCCAGGACCTCATCTGTTATTTACAACCTCTACCTGAAGTTAGAATAATAGACCTCACAATTATATACAAGGTTTAGTAATACCAACCCACTCAAAATGATTCTCACTAATTCAAGCCGCAACTATTCTGCTCATACCGACAGTATCAATCATGCATCAACTAACTCCAGGGTGGTCTCTCCATTCCCTTGCTCTCGTAACACGAGATGGATTCGACAATGTTTTCCTCATGCTAAAAGATTTAATAAAGCAAGAATGAGCTAATAGTGCTCAGCAAGAAATCTATCCCAGTTTAAATCTTTAAACCTTTTAGGGAGATAATCCATATGGGATCAAAGAATTTATCACTACTAGGGTCTAATCCCAAAATAGTATACCGTTCAAAACACCGTATGACTTTAATCATACTTATATACTCTTCGTAATCATTTGGAAATCCTTGGTATCAGTATGATAAACCAAGACTCAAAACATATCTTTTTAAAATAGATATCAAATATTGGAATCAAGGCTCAAAGCCTATTGTTAGATCAGAATTCAATGATCATCAGGATCTAGACTCAACTGATCAGGATTGCTGACGTCATCAGGATTACATGGTCGTCAGGATCAAGATACATGTCAGGACTGGGATCAGGATTGATCATCAAGACTGGAAGCTGATCAGGATTCCTACTTCGAGTTATATTTGGAGTCTAGATAAACATGGAAGTTTATTCTGTCGGTTCCTGGTTTGTAGAATGGAGCTATCGATTAAGGATAGGTTTCTATCTTTGTTATTGATTAGGACTTATCTTGTTATTGATAGAGAAGCTGTGTGAAGTATATAAACACAGTTTTAGGTTTTGGTTTAAAAACCAATATTACACTCGAGTATTTGTGTAACCTAGAAGCTCTCGAGAACATAGAATTTCTTGAGAGAGTTTTTGTAACCTAGCAGCTCTCAAGAACATCAGAATTTCTTGAGAGAGTTTGTAACAGTTTTATATCAGATTTATAAAGCTGTTATCTTTCTTTTCATATTTGTGATATATACATTAAGAAGTCGATTATCTTACTCTATTGTATTCAACCCCCCTTCTATAATAGATTATTACTGGGCAACAATTGGTATCAGAGCAAACTGATTTATTTTTGAATCAGAGACGATCTAAGATGTCGACAACCAAGTATGAAAGCATGGAGATTCCCATCTTGAAGATATCAGAATATCCTACATGGAGGGTAATGATGCTGATGTACCTGGAGGCTATGGATCCTGACTACTTGGACAGGATTCGTGATGGACCATATATACCAACAAAGTTCGTAGAACGAACAGATACTGTACCAGAACATTATGTGGTCAAAGCTAAATCTGAATGGACTCCGGAAGAAAAAGCTCATGTACTCAGGGAACCAAAGATAAAGAATATCTTGCATAATAGTCTTGATGCTGTCATGTCAAACATGGTGATTGCATGCAAGTCTTCAAAAGAAATCTGGGATACTTTGGAAACTCGGTGCCAGGGATCTGCATCTGTCAAGAAGAACAGAAGGGCTCTTTTGATTCAAGAATATGAACAATTCGATGCGAGACCTGAAGAGAGCCTGACTGAACTATATGATAGATTTCTGACACTATTGAATAGCTTATCTTTAGTTGACAAAGTATATGAAACTGAAGATTCCAACACCAAGTTTCTAAGAGCTTTACCTGAAGAATGGGATACTCAGACCTCAATCATTAGACACCAGTATGATCTAAACATTGTGTCTCTTGATGAGATCTATGGGATGCTAAGAACTCATGATCTTGAAGTTCAACAGAGAAAGAACAAGAAAAGCAGCAAGGCAAAATCAATTGCTTTGAAAGCAGAGGCTAAATCAAAAGGAAAAGCTATGGAGGTCTCTAGAAGTAAATCAAGAGTAGCTGAGTCAGATCCTGACGACTCTTCATCAGATACTGATGGCAATCCTGATGCCAATACTGATGATGATTCTTCTGACTCAGACATGGAAGAGATGGTTGCTATGATTGTCAGAAACTTCAGAAGGATGAAGTTCAGGAAGAGTAGAAGACAAGGCAACTTTCAGAAAAAGACCTTCAATGCAGACAAAGACAAGTATATCAAAAAGGACAGCAAGGGTAGCAAATTTGACAAGTCAAAGGTTAGATGCTACAAGTGCAATGGTATGGGTCACTTTGATTCTGAGTGCAAGAAGACAAAGGCACTCATCACATCAAGCAAGGATTGGATGGACTCTTCCTCAGAATCTGATACTGAGGTAGTCAACTATGCGTTAATGGCCAATGCTGATGTGACTGCTGCTCCTGATGATAAGGGTAAAAAGAAAAATGTGTTAGTCATGGATAGTGGATGTTCTGTGCACATGACTGGAAACAAAGCCCTGTTATCAGAATATGAGGAAAAAGCTGGCCCAACTGTGTCTTATGGAGATGGCAACATTGGACAAACCTTGGGATATGGCAATATAATCATTGGAAATGTCATCATTGAGAAAGTAGCTCTAGTGAAGGGACTAAAACACAACTTGTTGAGTATTAGTCAAATCACTGACAGAGGTTATCATGTCAATTTCTATTCCACACATTGTGAAGTAGTCAGTAAAGCAACAGGAAAGATAACACTAACTGGCTACAGGCATGGTAACATATATGAAGCCAACATTCTCTCAAATACTGATGGCTCCCCTACGTGTCTCATCAGTAAAGCTTCAGTAGATGAAAATTGGAATTGGCACAAGAAGCTTTCTCATCTCAACTTCAGCAACATCAATGAGTTGGTTAAGAAAGATTTAGTAAGAGGATTACCTAATGTCTTGTATACACCTGATGGACTCTGTGATGCATGTCAAAAAGCAAAACAAAGAAGGACATCATTCCTGAGTAAATCAGAATCCTCTATTGAAGAACCATATCACATGCTACATCTTGATCTGTTTGGTCCAGTCAACATCATGTCCATCAGTAAGAAAAGGTACACTCTAGTAATTGTTGATGAATATTCTAGATTCACCTGGGTGTATTTTCTGCACAGAAAAGATGAAACTCCTGAAGTTCTGTTGGATCATGTGAGAATGATTGAGACAACCACAAAGTACAAAGTCAAGATTCTGAGAAGTGATAATGGTACTGAATTTAAGAATTCAAAGATGGAAGAGTTCAGCAAATACAAAGGAATCATTCAACAATTCTCTGCTCCTGGCACACCTCAGCAAAATGGAGTAGTTGAAAGGAAAAATAGAACTCTTATTGAAGTTGGCAGAACTATGTTGGAAGAAGCTAAATTACCTACATATTTCTGGGCAGAAGCAGTCAACACAGCTTGCTATACACAGAATCTCACATTGATAAACAGACATGGTGTTACTCCTTATCAATCACTCAAGGAGAAGAAACCAAGTCTGAAGCATTTGAATGTGTTTGGCTGTAAGTGTTTTGTTCTCAGAACTCATCCTGAACAGCTAGGAAAATTTGAAACAAAGGCTAATGAGGGAATTTTCATTGGTTATCCTGCATCAAGAGCCTTCAGAGTTTTCAATTTGAGAACAAGAATTGTCATGGAGTCAATACATGTATCTTTTGATGATAAGAAGATAACTGGAATCATTGAAGACTCACATGATAGATTGTTATTTGAAAATGAAGCTTCCAAGGAACCTGAAGAAAGTGAATCAGATCCTGTCCATTCATCAGATACTGATGGGTCACCAAATCCTGATGACTCACCAGGTACTAATGGTGCTAATACTGATGATGCAAACAATAGTGATACAACTAGTAGTGCTAATGTTGAGGGGGAGCAACAACATTCAACTACAAGTTCAGAGTCAACTCAATCATCAGGACAGAATTCTTCAGATACTAATTCAAGTGATGATCCTGATAACACATCAGGAGGACATAACAATAGTTCAGGGAGAGCTTCAAATCAAGCAAATTCTTTCAATCAAAATAACACCAATCCAGGGGGAGCATCTACTTCAAGGAACAATTTGACACCAGCAAGGAAATGGACAAAAGATCATACTCCTGATTTGATAATTGGAGATCCTGATGCAGGTGTTCAAACAAGAAGTGCAACTCAGAATGAATGTCTATACAATAACTTTATGTCCAAGGAGGAGCCAAAGAATGTTGAAGATGCACTTAAAGATGCTGATTGGGTTACTGCAATACAAGAGGAACTGAATGAATTTGAAAGAAATGAAGTCTGGAAACTGGTACCAAGACCAAAGAATAGATCAATTGTTGGTACAAAGTGGATTTTCAAGAACAAGACTGATTCTGATGGTGTCATAATCAGAAACAAAGCAAGGCTAGTTGCAAAGGGGTATTCCCAACAAGAGGGAATTGACTATGATGAAACTTTTGCTCCTGTTGCAAGACTAGAAGCCATCAGGATATTTCTTGCTTATGCAGCTCATAAGAAATTCAAGGTTTTCCAGATGGATGTTAAAAGTGCTTTCTTAAATGGTGAACTGGAGGAAGAAGTTTATGTTGAACAACCTCCTGGTTTCATTGATCCTAAGTATCCAGATCATGTCTACAGACTGGATAAGGCACTTTATGGACTAAAGCAAGCTCCAAGAGCATGGTATGAAACCTTAGCTCAATTCTTACTGGAAAGTGGATTCAAAAGAGGTGCTATTGATAAAACTCTATTTTATTTGAATCATGGTAAGGACTTGTTGTTAGTTCAGATTTATGTTGATGATATCATTTTTGGGTCAACAAACAATAAGCTTTGTGAAAAGTTTTCCAAGCTTATGCAGTCAAGATATCAAATGAGCATGATGGGAGAAATGAGTTACTTTCTTGGTCTTCAAGTTAAACAGACTGATGAAGGGATTTTTATCAATCAGTCTAAATATACAAGGAATTTATTGACAAGGTTTAACATGCAAGACAGTACTCCTGCTTCAACTCCCATAGCTACAGCTACCAAACTTGATCCTGATCAAGGTGCTGAGGTAGATGTAACTCACTACAGAGGAATGATTGGCTCTTTATTGTATCTCACTGCAAGTAGACCAGATATCATGTTTGTAACCTGTCTATGTGCAAGATTTCAAGCAAAACCTAGAGAACCCCATCTGATTGCAGTCAAAAGAATTTTTAGATATCTCAAAGGCACTTCTTCACTTGGCCTTTGGTATGCAAGGGAATCAGATTTTGGGTTGTGTGGTTATTCAGATGCTGATTTTGCAGGATGCAAAATAGACAGGAAAAGTACTTCAGGAAGTTGTCAGTTTTTGGGTGGAAGACTAGTTTCATGGTTCAGTAAAAAGCAAAAATCTATTTCCACTTCAACTGCAGAAGCTGAGTACATTGCTGCAGGAAGTTGTTGTGCTCAGATAATGTGGATGAGAAATCAGTTGTTAGATTATGGCCTGCCATACTCAAAAATCCCTATTTATTGTGATAACCAAAGTGCTATTGCAATGACAGGAAATCCAGTTCAACATTCTCTTACTAAACACATCAGTATTAGATATCACTTCATAAGAAAACAGGTTCTGGAAGGAACAATTGAACTACACTTTGTTCCTACTGATCAACAACTAGCTGATATATTCACCAAGCCACTGCCTGAAGCTACTTTCACGAAATTGGTGAATGAACTTGGAATGATGAATTTTGAGAATTTCTGAGGAAGGTTACACAGAAGAAATCCTGATAACTGTCAAATCCTGATAGTTATTCAGAAAGGTATGTTATCATTGATCAAATCCTGATAGGATGCAATCCTGACAGAAAATCAACTGGTCAAATCCCGATGCTCAGATATTGAAGCTGGTGTGAAAACCAGAGGTTACATGCTAATTTGTCATCAACACTCCTGGTAAACTCTGAGAAATAAGATTATTACTTAGTCTTTGATTAGGTTTTCAGTCTTAATTCTCAATTTCAATTAAATTTCTATCAGAGTTTACTATTCATCATTTTAATTTCAATTTGATTGTTACTAACAAATTCTGCAGGCAAGTACAGGAAGAAAACAATTGGGAAAATAGACAAATTTCATTAACTCTTGAAGATTCATTACAGATGAAAAATGGAAATTACATATTTGTTTTCCTAGTCTATTTTCTACTCAGGAACACGTGCCCTGCAAATAAGCATGAACATTCCTGAGCAGCTTCACAGTCCATCAGGATTGGAAGATTCCTATTTCCATCCTTAAAGGACAAGAAGAGGAACTGATGCACTTGAAGGCGGATCGTCATCGTGATCACCGGGATGCTTCCTTGCCTCCACCGTGCATGAAGCACTTGCATCAAGCACTTTCTTTCTTCTCCTCTCTCGCTCTTCAACGAGGTCCTCATCCTCTTCATCATCCTCATCGTCTTCATCCTCTTCATAGATGAGATTCTCAAGAGGATTCCAGTCAGGATTGGCTTGCACAAAGTCGTGCCACACCACATCAACCATAGCGTTTATAAACGCTTCATATTCCTGAGGGTTAGGAACTGGTTGTGGCTCCATCTCAGCAAGAGCCTCCTCCATCTCCTGCCAAATCAAGTCAAGCTCTTCATCAGGTATGTTGTTTTGATTGTTGGCAGCCATTGAAAAATGAAGAAGGTGAAAAGTTTTTGGTAAGTTTTTATTCTTTGGAGAGGGTTTTTGTTAGATAGATGCTGTTATGATTAACAGTTCTCTTTTATAGAGAATGTGTATTAAGAATGCAGGTCATTTTTACAATCTCAAGGAGACAGTTCGGTTTTCCATAAATATTTTTGCCTCGTTTGCTGGCAAATGGTTTCATAGGAAATGCTTTTATTCCTGATGAGGTTAGGTTTTTCTTACATCAGAAAATGCCTACTTGTTATGGATTACTTTCTAATGCTATGGGGCAAGGCTCAACCCACCTTGTTCCTGACACAAGCATGCATCCTAAACAGTCTAAACAGTTAACAACCACCTCTAATGTCTCTCAATAGACTTTAGTTGTAAAATCAAAGAAATCAGCTAGAACTGATGTGTCTGGAAGGCAATCAGGTTCAAAGGATTTTTCCTCTACACCACTTACTAAAAAGAAGTTACAAGGGGGTGTACAAGGGGTCCTGGTGAAGAAAGCTGATAAGGTAGTTAAGGATGTTTCTGTGACAAGGAAGTTAAGGTTGATTGATGAAAGTGATTCAGAGGATGATTTACCTATATCCTCTGTGATGAATGTGAACAAGGAAGTTGTTGATACTGCTACTAAAGCTGTGGTAATTTCATCAAAACCACAAAAGAAAAGGAAATTATCAAAAAGCAGGTATCATATTCCTTTGACAGTGCAAATGAAGGATACTGATATTCAGACATCAAATCTTGATGAGTCATCTACTCCTGATGCTCTAGCAAATCCTGATGTTAGTATTCCTGATGCAACAACAAAAGTGGTCTCTATATCAGACTCTCCAGCCTCTCCATCTCAGATTAGAGAAATTTCTTGGGAGAAGGTTTCTAAAATTGCTTCCTTGGTTGGTCTTACACCAAACTCAAAGAAAAAGAGGAATGCAGAGGAGTTAGTCTATCAGAGACAAAAGAAGCCGAAAGGATCAAGCCCACAAGAACCTGAATTTCAGAGTAATTCAGCAGCTACTGTTGATCCTGCCACACAAGAACCACTCAATCAAAGTTTGGGTGAAGGCTTAGCTAGTGGAATGGTCACACAAGAACCATTTTCTCAAAGGGAGAATGAAGACATCAACATTCCAGCTACACAAGAACCATCTTCTCAAAGTGAAGATGCAGGCAAAGCTACAGCTTCTGTTGAAAGATTGGTCGAGAACATTGTCAATGAGGGAAGCACACAAGAACCTTTAGCTCAAAGTGTTGAAGCAGCTTCTGAACCTCAAGCTCCACAAGAACCATTGGTAGAAAATACTGATGCAAGCATATCAAATCCTGACGATGTTCATCCTGACGCTAGTGGTGCTCCTCATACTGAGCCTATTTTGATACAGCCACTTCGTTCAAGACCAATGGATCATCCTATCTCGGAATCACAGGATAAATTGAAAGGTATTGCAATTCCTGATCCTGATTTTACTCATGGTACTGAATATGATGTTTCTGATGATAGTGATGATGATAATGAGAATCGACAAGAGAAGGAACAGCTTGCTACAACACTCAAGATTAGTCTTGGAACTAATTTTGGTTCATCAAGTACATTTATGGTTGGCAATGCTTATACTGGGAAAGATCAGAGACAAGATTTTTCTATTCCTTCCTTTGATCCTGCTGAGGCATTTAGACAGAATGAATGGAACAATTCTTGGCACAATTCTGATGAATCTATCAGTTTTTCTTCTGCTATTGAACATGCCTATCAAGCAGTGAAATCTATAGAGAATCAAGACTTGAAGAATCATCTGAAGGCTACAACTCTGTTATCCAAGAGCCTGAAAAGTGAGATTGATTCTATCAAGAGTTCAACTGATAAAGTGAGGACTGATATCTTTAATAATTTTACAAAGGTGCCTACTGCTTTACAATTGAGGGTAGTAGAATCCCAAGTGAAATCTGTTGTTTTAGAACAAACCTCAATCAACCAAAGAATTGATTCTCTGGATACTAAGGTAACTGACATTCAAGCCTCTCTTTCCTTAATTTTGAGTTTATTATCAAATCCTGATGTCAAAAAGGGGGAGAAGGTTAGTCGGACAAAATGTACACCTGATCTAATATTAAGGAATAATGATGATGATACTGGAGATGATGGTGGTGACAAAGTGATACAAGGAGAAACCTCTGATGCTGCAGTTTTGAAGTCTACAATTCAAACTTCTCAAAGTCAAACAACGCAGTCAACTCATGTTTCTGATTCTGGAGTTAAGACAGTAAGAACAATGATGCAATCTCAGATCCTGACGGAAGAACAAATCCTGACACCTGGTCATGGACATATTCTTGCTACAATTCCTGAAGGTGATGAAGATGTGATTATTGATAATCCTGAAGATGCATCAAATTTATTCCAGAAGTTTTCTACAAAAGACGGTAGAATTGTTACTCTTTATCACACTGATAAAAGAGTTCAACAATTATTTGCTAGAAAAGCACTCTCTACAGCAAGTGAAGAATATCCAGATCTCTCACATGAAGAATTTTTGAGACTACAAAGAGAGACAATGGAAAGCTATACTGCTCCTGCTAGAGGTAGAGGAGGCAGAGGTAGGAGAGGTGCTAGAAGAAGTAGAAGAGGTTCTTCAACTCAAACAGTACCTAGACAGACAAGGTCTACAGGGTTAAGAATTGAAGAAATTCCTGAACCTATTCAAACTCTAGTAGTTCCTGACAGATCTACTTTTGGTGATGATGGAAATATTGAAGAAGAACCTGAATTGAGAAGAAAATCAAGAAAATCAACTCTCTGCAATACAAATCAAATTGAAGAATCTAATCCTGATGTTGTTCCTGATAATATTCAAGATCCTGATGATTCTGAAATTCTGCAAGAGGTTGATTTGATAATCTTATCTACTGTTGTTGATTGTCACGACAAGGAAGTAGATGAAGAAGAAGAAGCCAGAAGAAGAGAAATTACAAGAAGAACAAGTAGAGATTTCAATCTCTATTTACAAAGGCTTAAACTCTCGAATGAAAGAAAGTGGAGGAACCCAAGCAGACAAGAATCTTCACTGGAAAGAAGCTATGCTTTTGAAAACGAAAAAGACAAGAAGTGGAAACACATAAGTACACTGAGGTGTGATACACTTATCAATTTTCAGTATGGTGGAATTATTACAAGCGCTTCAAGTGTTGTTGATTTATCTGATATGGTTAGATCAAAAGCACTCTGGTTAAGGATGTTTTCAAATCTGAAGCAATTGTCAAGCAATTCAAGAGGAGGTATTGGACACAGGGATGCTGAATATCTAAATATGTCATATGTTGATCCTTACTCCTTAACTGAAATTGGAGGTACTTTAACTTCTGAAAACCTGAACAATTTACTAGCTGTTGATATAGTTATAGATTGTCATGATGGTTTTGAAAAGAAAGAAAAGCTTCTGTACTTCATGAAAGATGGTAGTGTGAAGATTCTATCTATTCAAGATCTGCTGATGAAAACTACACAGGAACTGAAATATGTTCATTATCTTTTGAGATCGAAGAATCAAATATGCAAAGTATGGAGTGACATGATTTTGTCAACAATAAGAAGAAGACTGGATGGAAACAGTAATTTCAATGGTAATTATATTCCCATGTACTTAAATCAAAGAGGTCAGGATGTGGAAATGCAAAGGGGTACTGCTGTTAAAGAAGTAAATTTTGGCATGACTCATCTTACTCTCAATCCTGATGGGAAGGAAATTGCTTATCTTATGCTAGAAGAGCATAGTCTTCAAAGAAACTCCATATTGAATCTCAGAGCAGCTATATATTAGATTAATGAGGAAGATGAAGAACTCAGAAATCTAAGGAAAGACTGATTCAAATTTTTGAAGAAAAAGAAGAAAATCTGTTATCCAACTTCTTGAAGATGAATATGTTCTATCAAAGAGTCTAAACAGATAAGTTGTTGCTGCAGATTCTGTACATTTTGTATATATGTTTTTGACATCATTAAATATTTGGAATCTATACTTTATTTCACAAAGTATGAGATTGGGGGAGATTGTTAGATCAGAATTCAATGATCGTCAGGATCTAGACTCAACTGATCAGGATTGCTGACGTCATCAGGATTACATGGTCGTCAGGATCAAGATACATGTCAGGACTGGGATCAGGATTGATCATCAGGACTGGAAGCTGATCAGGATTCCTACTTTGAGTTATATTTGGAGTCTAGATAAACATGGAAGTTTATTCTGTCGGTTCCTGGTTTGTAGAATGGAGCTATCGATTAAGGATAGGTTTCTATCTTTGTTATTGATTAGGACTTATCTTGTTATTGATAGAGAAGCTGTGTGAAGTATATAAACACAGTTTTAGGTTTTGGTTTAAAAACCAATATTACACTCGAGTATTTGTGTAACCTAGAAGCTCTCGAGAACATAAAATTTCTTGAGAGAGTTTTTGTAACCTAGCAGCTCTCAAGAACATCAGAATTTATTGAGAGAGTTTGTAACAGTTTTATATCAGATTTAATAAAGCTGTTATCTTTCTTTTCATATTTGTGATATATACATTAAGAAGTCGATTATCTTACTCTATTGTATTCAACCCCCTTCTACAATAGATTATTACTGGGCAACACCTATTCATTGATTCAAAACACTATATAGTTCGAAAATATCTTTGTAACCACAGGCTATGCATTAAACGGATAAGATACTAGTATAACATAAAAGATGAAGTTACGAGGAAAATTTAATATAATGTTTCCGTAACCCAAAATCCACTTATGCATATATAATCTGAGTAAGGTTTTATCAGAGTCATAACTCATAAAATAAAAGATGAAGTTGCAAGGATTTATTGTAACTTCATTTTGTTAAACACTTTTCGACCCTCTGCCAACATGATCGGTAAACTTGTACTAAGAGGGCTACCCTTTAGTCCCTTTCAATACATGTTGCAGAATTATCCAAGTTGGATGATGAACTAATACTAGAGTAATCTCCGCGCCAGTTGTCTAACCTTACTATGATCAGTAGCAGGTTGTACAACTAAAAAGGGTTTTCTACATGTAGATGGAAGAACACGACAGCCTGACATTGTCTACCGCCTTTCTGGATCTCCCCAGCCCATTTGAGGCAATAAAAATGATGGATCGGCGCGACTCGACCTCTTACACTTGCTCCTAGTTCGGATGAAATCCATGACTCTGAAACGTAAAGATCGTCCTCCTTTCCCCAAGTGTAATACTTGTTGATACGACTCCTCTGAGTAGTTATATCTAGGCTGGAAAGGAAGATTCTCCAATATTTCCCAAGCGATGCTTGTTAATGGATATTGACTTGTTCCATCAATTTACCCCTCGATCGTTGAGGTGGTAACACAACATTTTACTTGCAGCAATTAAATTGCTCCGAGAAAATATATGTCCCTTGACAGTTTTTGAATTGAGAGTTTAAAATGAGTAGCAGTCACTTAAATCAGGTTTCCCATATTTTTGATAGTTGAGCGAGCATTTAAATCCTCTTAAAAGACATATTTAAATGGAAAAACAGTGTTTTGGGAACCTCTTTTTGATAAAAAAATAATTAATAATACAGCTTAGATTATCCTTCATAATTATTGAAGGTTGAGGATAAACTTTAAATAACATTTCTCATTTTTAAAACTTGTTAAAAGTATTTAATAAATAATCGAATAATATTTATTAAGTAAGTAAACCTTAAACGAATCTTTGAAAATAATATGTATTAAGTAAATAATGATTAAATGAATATTCAAAAATAATACTCATTAAATAAATAAGGATTAAATGAATATTCAAAATAATATCCATTAAATAAATAAACCTCAAATGAATATTCAAAAATAATATTCATCAAATAAATAAAGCTCAAATGAATATTCAAAAATAATATTCATCAAATAAATAAACCTCAAATGAATATTCAAAAATAATATTCATCAAATAAATAAACGTCAAATGAATATTCAAAAATAATATTCATCAAATAAATAATCATCGAATAACAGTTGCCCGATATCTTTATCAGAAAAATAATCTTTAATATATACAGAAAATATAATTACTTCTGATCTAAAGAAAATCACACGCCCTTATCCTAGGGCATTTATAAAAACCTGGCTTCTAACTAATATCTCATATTTAGCTTAGAAGCCCATAATTAAATCATAAAGCAAGTATCACAATATACTTTCGAAAACAGTTATGCCTTTCATTAGCATATATATCTGAAATAGTATTCAAATAGTATTTCTCGACTGAGATAATACTCAAATAACATTCCTTGAAAGATATAGTAAGCAAATATCATTCCTCGAGTGATATCATACTCGAATAACAATCCTCAAAATACATAGTATTCTGCCGATGGAATCCCTCCGGGTTTCCACGGCTATCTACATATCTCAAAATACCGATTCCCGATTTAGAGTCGAAAACAATGAATATGCTCTTATATTTAGAGCTACCAGGTAAACCGGTTCATAACTACTTAACTCAAAAGATTTTATGTAATCCAAAGGTCAAATCCATTTTAACAAGAAATAAGATATATCGTAAAACTGTCCAATTTTATACATGGCAAAAGCAGTATTATATAGTCAATACTTCAAAGTATAGATTTAGAAACTTGCATCTATTATATGCATACATCAGAATATGGTACTTTAAAATACAGCATGGAATGAGAAAACTTGCCTGGAAATCCCGATGTAGCAATAAGTCTCAGGTTGGTCCAGTAATCTAGAATCAACACAAGGTTCAAGATTAACAACTTAAACGCTTTCACCATACTAAGTATATACTAACTCAAGTACAAGTCCATTTTCAAGTTAACTCCTTAAGATCCTCAACTCGAGCATGCTCGCTCACGCATTTTTATAAAATTGAGATATAATCCTTTTAACACGAAATCTTTTCGAGGGTCTTCCTAAACGTACCTAGCATGTTAACACAAAGTTTCACATTCCAATAAGTCGCTTAAGGGGTTTAATCACTATCTCAAAGTTCATGCAATGAACTACTTAGTTACGCGCAACTGCTTTCACTAAAACGGACGTTTCTCCTAAACCGTAAATCGAAACGATACGATTCTTTCGCTAAAACAAACTAGGAAACAGGACCTACATGATCATGGTCAGAAACCTTATGTTTATGTCCTTTAAGGTATTCGGGATTTCTGTCCAAACTTCCTAAGTAATATTTGACATGGTAACGACGCTTAAACGCGATTCCCGTGTTTAAAACACTCTAATCAATTCATCAATACACAACCAACAATCACAACCCAAGGATCTCCTCCAAATCACTTTATTTCTGTCTAAACATACTCATAACACTAATCACTAGTTCAACCATCAATCAATCCATTAAACCTCATACATATCATGTAAATCATCTCTAAATCATACTATCACTAACAATCATCCATTTATACACTAATATCAAATCATAAGTAAAAGTGTGAGAGGGTTTATACCTTCCTTGGTACTTAATATAGACTATAGATGGCTAGTATACCCTTCCTTACTCCTTGATTATCCTTTACAAGCCTTAAACTTCAAGATCAAAACAAGAAACCACTTGAAGTTACTATTCACCTCATCTTGTAAACTCCATAACAAATCGAAAAATAAGAGTTTCGTGCTAAACTTTTTACCAGACCTTGTGCTCTTCATAAGATTTCTTTTGAGTTATAGATCATCAAATTCTAAGCTTCCTAGCTAGGGTTTTGAGCCCCATCTTTCCGCTGGACAGAAACTGGACAGATTGGGTTCTCCAACTTGGGGAAGAGATTTAGCTAGGCTACACTCCTTTGTTGACCATAACATTTTGAACGAATGTTACCCATGGAGTGGAGAAGCTATGGTTAAAATTTGGTGATTTTAGGACAAGTAGATTTGGAGTTATGAATTTTTCGTTTCTCCTTGTGCAAGCTGAGCAGAAATTTGGGAAGAAAATGGGGGAGAGTATTTGCTTGCTTTCCTTGATATTTTGTGATAAAGTGGAGTGGTTGGCTGGTGGGATAAGTGATATACATGATGATGTAGTGTGCTTGTGTCATCTTTGTTTTAGTGAGTCATAGCTTTCTTTGCCTCATCATCGGACACATGTCAAGCAACGGGATATCATGGTGGCAAAGCAGCTTTACTAGTTTGTTCCCTTTCACATGGATGATACAATTGTTGCATTCCTTGGATTAATCTTGTTACATGTTACTTCTATGCCTATATTTAATCCTGTAAGTGTCGCGTTGTTCCGTCACTGCTTAATCCCGTAGAATGTTCGCAGGGTTTCTTAAGTGTTCTATCGAAGTAGTTTACCGTAACCGTTCTTGATATCACTAATTCTTTTATTAAATCCATATCCATGGAATTGATAATTTAAATCCTCCAATATATTTAAATAATGATTAATCCATCAGTAATAGGAGAAATTTCGGAGAAAACAGAAAATGCTCTTTTTCTGATTCTGACAGCTTTTGCATTCCTTCATTTTCATAGTAGATCACTAATACGACTTCGAAAGTTCATTATCCCGACTCGTACATAGGGTGGTCTGAAAATCTTTTTCGGTTCAGAAATTTACTATTCATCAGAATTTTACTATTCATCAAATAAGATTTTTTTTTTAACTAAGTCCAAAATTTGGGGTTATTACAATCTCCCCTCCTTAAAAGGATTCCGTCCCGGAATCTAAGAAAATAGCTGAGGTTACTCTTTTAATATAGAAATCTCCAGTTTCCAGGTTGACTCTTCAACCCTCTGGTCTCATTACAACTCTTAGTCATTCCGGTCTGTGATATCTACCAGACGCTTTATATAAGCCAATTCTGGCTATGTTCATATACACCCATTTTCTATCAACATTCAATTATTCTTGCAATCGGCGGTACAAAACTTACCGTAACTTCGGTTGTCTGAAATGTTTCTTTCGGTCGGCCCGTCGGTCTGCGGATCCTACGTAGTACTCACACTCAATCTCGTTGCCAAACATGTTTGGAAAACTCCTCCCGAATCGGGAGTTCAATCATTGGTTCTTATCTGACATGATGGTGACTGGAACTCCACGTCACCCAACTATCTCTTTCCTAACTCTTCGGTTAACGATCTCTTTGCTGATAACAAAATATGAGTAGACTCATTTGATCCATCAATTATAGCTCAATTGACGTCATAGTCCGACTTGATTCTTGTTGATCCTATCACAGAATCCATTATAGTAAAATTACATTCCTAATCAGGAATCTCTATTAACTGTGATAGTCAACTAGGTCTTTGTTCTGCCTTCATTTTCTGACATATCCAATATTTGTTTACCAATCGATAAATCCTTTTATTTATCGGGCTACCTATAACATTTCCTTAACTTTTCTTTACCTTTTTGTACTCTCAGTGTAGCTATCTCTTTATGACAGATCTTTATTCCTTGATTTATTCTGGCTCAATCAGGACCTTTAAATAATCCTTTATGTTCTCGTGACTTCAAACTTCATCCTTTCAGTTCCTCTTATTAGTCATTATGAAAATTTAGCATCTTTTATCTCTTGAACATTAGGAACCCAAACTTGGTAAAATATACCTTATGATTCCTGGAAATTTTCTCACATTTCTCGATCCATTCAACTTTTTCGGTCTTTCAAGTAAGTCTGGTTAGTGGGGCTGCTATCTTAGCAAAATCTTGTACACATCTTCGGTAATATCCGACTAAATCCACAAAATTACTCACCTCGGTTGGTGTGGTTGGTATTTCCTAGTTTGAAAATGTCTCCTATCTTTGCAGGGTCAACCAGTACTCCTTTACTGTTGACCACATGTCCTAAAATTGTACTTCTTTTAGCCAAAACTCGCACTTTGAGAACTTGGCATATAACTTTTCTCTCCTCAGTGCTTCTAACACGATCCTCAAATGTTCTGAATGTTCTTCCTCGGACTTTGAGGTAAACCTAAATATTGCCGATGTCACTATGACATACTTATCCAAATACTTCTTGAAAAGTCTATTCAGCACGTCCATGAAAACTGCAAGGGCATTCGTCAGCCCAAACGACATTACTAAAAACTCGTAGTGTCCATACTTGGTGCGAAACGCAGTCTTGGGTACGTTCTCAGGCTTAATATTCAATTGGTGGTATCCAGTTCTCAATCAATATTCGAGAATTTAACTGCATCATGCAGCTGATCGATCAAATCACCGATCCTTGGCAGGGGTATTCATTCTTAACAATTAGCCTATTTAGCTCTCGATACTCTATGCACAGCCTCATGTTGTCGTCCTTTTTCTTCACCAATAACACGGGTTCATCCCACGGGGACGCACTTGGTCTTATCATTCCTTCCCCTAACAATTTCTAAAATTGAGCGACTAATTTCTTCATCTCGACTGGAGCTAGTCGGTACGGGGCCTTCGAAACTAGCGCCGTTCTAGGAGCTAATTCTATAGCAGACTTCATTTCTCTATCGGGTGGTAACCCCAGAAGATCTTCTGGAAATACATCCTCGAATTCGTTGACAACAGGGATATTCCGTATGCTAGGTACTTCCCGTATCGTATCCATCAAAATCGATAAACAAGTTTCATCTTCTTGGAGGTCAACGTTTCCTCGTCCGACAATCTGAATTCTTACTTCCTTTCTTTCTCAATCTATTCGCGTTTCATACTCTATTTCCTTTATTCCTGTTTCTTTCTCGTCCACTTTGCTTCCATTTCTATCATAGTCATTTCATTAACCAAGGTAACATAATCAGTCGTTTCGAACACTTCGTTATTCTGGATTCACATCATGCGAAACAAACCTTGGCAATTTCCGTAAACTTCGATTCATAATTGTCGTACTCATTTATCTTGGCTCTCAGATTCAACACTCTCCTTTTTCCAAATACTAAGGAAAATACTTGCATGGTACCAAGAATACTTCAAGCAACAGAATGCTTTATGTATATAAAAAAAAACTTTGTAAAAATTCTCGCTGAGGGGGCAACCTGGTTAGGTCTCAATCAAATTATCGTTTGAAAATCTTCCCACCATACTTCACTGCATACAAATGCATCGTGAATTCACTTATATAAATTTGACTGAAAGTTGAACTTAGTGATACAATAACTAGTTCACTTCAAGAAACATTAACAACTAGCTGAACAAAATTTGCTAGTTTGATTGGTTTGGAACGCAGCATCTAGCTAGGATGATTAGCTATATTTTCATCATATCATTTAAAATTTCAACTAGTTAGAACAATTAACTAGTCACTCATCATGGCACATATAATTAGCCAGTTTCAATCTACGAGTACAAAATCTCGACATTATAGTCGAAGAAAGAGAAAACAAAATTTTGACTACTCGGATAATGAATTGAAAAGAAGAGTAAATAAGTTTAGGATGAACAAGGTAATTATAACCCTTGAATAAAATATATGATATGAATAGGAAATTCTTGGTATCGGAACAATCGATAACCTCCCACCAAACATTTCTCATCAGTGAAACGGTCCACCCAAAGGTGTCTCCGTACATAAACTTTATCAAATTTTCCAATAGAATTGAATTCGGAATATCAATATCAAATTGATATCCTTTCTACAATTTCAACGTCTGATGTGCAAATCTCTCCTTAATAGGAGAAAAGAATTCCCGAGTAATCTCTGAAATATATATCATCCATGTTTTAAATAAACAGTTTGATATTTATGAACTCGAAGAGTCCAAGTATGAAAGGAGAAATCGCTTTTCAAGATAATCGTTAAAGAATACTCATCAAATAATAAAGGAAGTATCAATTGAACATTCCTTAGATGTTAGATCAGAATTCAATGATCGTCAGGAGCTAGACTCAACTGATCAGGATTGCTGACGTCATCAGGATTACATGATCGTCAGGATCAGAATGCATATCAGGACTGGGATCAGGATTGATCATCAGGACTGGAAGCTGATCAGGATTCCTACTTCGAGTTATATTTGGAGTCTAGTTAAACATGGAAGTTTATTCTGTCGGTTCCTGGTTTGTAGAATGTAGCTATCAATTATGGATAGGTTTCAATCTTTGTAATTGATTAGGACTTATCATTGATAGAGAAGCTGTGTAGTATATAAACACAGTTTTGGTTTCGATTTATGAAGGAGAACATAATCGAATAGAAGCTCTCGAGAACATAGAATTTCTTGAGAGAGTTTTTGTAAGCTAGCAGCTCTCAAGAACATCAGAATTTTTTGAGAGAGTTTGTAACAGTTTTATATCAGATTTAATAAAGCTGTTATCTTTCTTTTCATATTTGTGATATATACATTAAGAAGTCGATTATCTTACTCTATTGTATTCAACCCCCCTTCTACAATAGATTATTACTGGGCAACAATTGGTATCAGAGCAGACTGGTTTATTTTTAAATCAGAGACGATCTAAGATGTCGACAACCAAGTATGAAAGCATGAAGATTCCCATCTTGAAGATATCAGAATATCCTACATGGAGGGTAAAGATGCTGATGTACCTGGAGGCTATGGATCCTGACTATTTGGACAGGATTCGTGATGGACCATATATACCAACAAAGTTCGTAGAACGAACAGATACTGTACCAGAACATTATGTGGTTAAAGCTAAATCTGAATGGACTCCAGAAGAAAAAGCTCATGTACTCAGGGAACCAAAGATAAAGAATATCTTGCATAATAGTCTTGATGCTGTCATGTCAAACAGGGTGATTGCATGCAAGTCTTCAAAAGAAATCTGGGATACTTTGGAAACTCAGTGCCAGGGATCTGCATCTGTCAAGAAGAACAGAAGCGCTCTTTTGATTCAAGAATATGAATAATTCGATGCAAGACCTGAAGAGAGCCTGACTGATCTATATGATAGATTTCTGACACTATTGAATAGCTTATCTTTAGTTGACAAAGTATATGAAACTGAAGATTCGAACACCAAGTTTCTAAGAGCTTTACCTGAAGAATGGGATACTCAGACCTCAATCATCAGACACCAGTATGATCTAAACATTGTGTCTCTTGATGAGATCTATGGGATGCTAAGAACTCATGATCTTGAAGTTCAACAGAGAAAGAACAAGAAAAGCAGCAAGGCAAAATCAATTGCTTTGAAAGCAGAGGCAAAATCAAAAGGAAAAGCTATGGAGGTCTCTAGAAGTAAATCAAGAGTAGCTGAGTCAGATCCTGACGACTCTTCATCAGATACTGATGCCAATATTGATGATGATTCTTCTGATTCAGACATGGAAGAGATGGTTGCTATGATTGTCAGAAACTTCAGAAGGATGAAGTTCCGGAAGAATAGAAGACAAGGCAACTTTCAGAAAAAGACCTTCAAAGCAGACAAAGACAAGTATATCAAAAAGGACAGCAAGGGTACCAAATTTGACAAGTCAAAGGTTAGATGCTACAAGTGTAATGGTATGGGTCACTTTGCTTCTGAATGCAACAAGACAAAGGCACTCATCACATCAAGCAAGGATTGGATGGACTCTTCCTCAGAATCTGATACTGAGGTAGTCAACTATGCGTTAATGGCCAATGCTGATGTAACTGCTGCTCCTGATGATAAGGTACTAAATACTATCTTTGATTTTGATACTGACAATGCTTCTGAGTTAAGACATTTTCTAAAGTCATTACATATTAGCTTTAGAAGTCAAACTGCTGAGAATACTAGAATCTTATCTGAGATGTCTGAACTTAGAAAAAGGAATGATATATTAGAAGCTGAATTTTCTCGTATGCAAGAAGTACAAATAGAATGTGATAATGCTAATCACATGTACTTAGAGATGAAATCCAAATGTACTGCTCTTGAAAAGGAACTTATATATGCTAATAAGAAAATCAGAACCTGGACAGACTCTGGTAGAAAATTTCATGAGATTAATACCTCTAAGAATTGGAAAGAGTGTCTAGGATATAAGTCAGATGAGGATAAGAAATTGGAAGAGAAAATTGTCATTGATGAGACAGTCAGTCCAAAGACCTATAGACATGTTATAGATGCAACCAAATCTAAGATTACTCGTGTTAATTTTGTTTTTGGTAAGGATTCCAATTCTACTTTTGAAAAGGGATCTACCTCTACTCAAGGAATTAAAATCATTAAGTCTAAACCTGTCTTGAATAAAGTCATTAAGAATATAGGTCTATTGTCTCAGAAACAGCTTAAGGATAAAATCTGTGAGGTGACAGATAAGAAAAAGGAAGCTACTGTTAAGAGAAACAGGAATGGTAAAATTGGGATCACTAAAGAAAATGGTTATAAGTATATCCCAAATGCACCTAGAAAGTGTTGTTTTAACTGTGGTAACTCTAATCATCTTGCTATTGATTGTAAGAAGAGTAAGAAGAAGATTGCTGATATTTCTAAGTCTGATGTTAGGAATAGATCAGTATTCTATAAACCACAGAAGTCCTGTTTTCATTGTGGTAGTATATGGCATTCTATTTATACGTGTAAAGATTATCATGATTTGTACTATAACTTCTATGATCCATTGCCTAAGTTAAATAGGAGTACAAAGTCTGATAGAGTTAAAAATGTCATAGTAAAGCATGTTTTTGTTAATACTGATACTGACAAAGCAAATCCTGATGGAGTAAAACCTGTCAGGACTGCTAAGGTCAGAAAGTCTTATGCTGTGAAATTTAATAAATTGCATGAAAAAAGAACCCAACATGTATGGGTTCCTAAGTGTTCTAACTAGTGTGTTTCTATTCTGATGCAGGGTAAATAGAAAAATGTGTTAGTCATGGATAGTGGATGTTCTGTGCACATGACTGGAAACAAAGCCCTGTTATCAGAATATGAGGAAAAAGTTGGCCCAACTGTGTCTTATGGAGATGGCAACATTGGACAAACCTTGGGATATGGCAATATAATCATTGGAAATGTCATCATTGAAAAAGTAGCTCTAGTGAAGGGACTAAAACACAACTTGTTGAGTATTAGTCAAATCACTGACAGAGGTTATCATGTCAACTTCTATTCTACACATTGTGAAGTAGTCAGTAAAGCAACAGGAAAGATAGCATTGACTGGCTACAGGCATGGTAACATTTATGAAGCCAACATTCTCTCAAATACTGATGGCTCCCCTACATATCTCATCAGTAAAGCTTCAGTAGATGAAAGTTGGAATTGGCACAAGAAGATTTCTCATCTCAACTTCAGCAACATCAATGAGTTGGTTAAGAAAGATTTAGTAAGAGGATTACCTAATGTCTTGTATACACCTGATTGACTCTGTGATGCATGTCAAAAAGAAAAACAAAGAAGGACAGCATTCCAGAGTAAATCAGAATCCTCTATTGGAGAACCATATCACATGCTACATCTTGATCTATTTGGTCCAGTCAACATCATGACCATCAGTAAGAAAAGGTACACTCTTGTAATTTTTGATGAATATTCTAGATTCACCTGGGTGTATTTTCTGCACAGAAAAGATGAAACTCCTGAAGTTCTGTTGGATCATGTGAGAATGATTGAGACAACTACGAAGTACAAAGTCAAGATACTAAGAAGTGATAATGGTACTGAATTTAAGAATTCAAAGATGGAAGAGTTCTGCAAATACAAAGGAATTATTCAACAATTCTCTGCTCCTAGCACACCTCAGCAAAATGGAGTAGTTGAAAGGAAAAATAGAACTCTTATTGAAGCTGGCAGAACTATGTTGGAAGAAGCTAAATTACCTACATATTTCTGGGCAGAAGCAGTCAACACAGCATGCTATACTCAGAATCTCACATTGATAAACAGACATGGTGTTACTCCTTATCAGTCACTCAAGGAGAAGAAACCAAGTCTGAAGTATTTGCATGTGTTTGGCTGTAAGTGTTTTGTTCTCAGAACTCATCCTGAACAGCTAGGAAAATTTGAAACAAAGGCTGATGAGGGAATTTTCATTGGTTATCCTGCATCAAGAGCCTTCAGAGTTTTTAATTTGAGAACAAGCACTGTCATGGAGTCAATACATGTATCTTTTGATGATAAGAAGATAGTTGGAATCAATGAAGACTCTCATGATAGATTGATTTTTGAAAATGAAGCTACCAAGGAACCTGAAGGAAGTGAATCAGAAGCTGTCAATACATCAGATCCTGATGGGTCACCAAATCCTGATGACACACCAGATACTGATGGTGCTAATACTGATGATGCAAACAATAGTAATACAACTAGTAGTGCTAATGTTGAGAGGGAGCAACATCAAGACAGAATTCTTCAGATATTGATTCAAGTGATGATCCTGATAATACATCAGGAGGACTGAACAATAATTCAGGGAGAGCTTCAAATCAAGCAAATTCTTTCAATCAAAATAACACCAATCCAGGGGGAGCATCTACTGCAAGGAACAATTTGACACCAGCAAGGAAATGGACAAAAGATCATACTCCTAATTTGATAATTGGAGATCCTGATGCAGGTGTTCAAACAAGAAGTGCAACTCAGAATGAATGTCTATACAATAACTTTCTGTCCAAGGAGGAGCCAAAGAAAGTTGAAGATGCACTTAAAGATGCTGATTGGGTTACTGCAATGCAAGAAGAACTGAATGAATTTGAAAGGAATGAAGTCTGGAAACTGGTACCAAGACCAAAGGATAGATCAATTGTTGGTACAAAGTGGATTTTCAAGAACAAGACTGATTCTGATGGTGTTATAATCAGAAACAAAGCAAGGCTAGTTGCAAAGGGGTATTCCCAACAAGAGGGAATTGACTATGATGAACTTTGAGAATTTTTGAAGAAAGCTACAGAGAGGAAATCCTGATAACTGTCAAATCCTGATGGTTATTCAGAAAGGTATGTTTTCTTTGATCAAATCCTGATAGGTTGGAATCCTGACAGGACGTTAACTGGTTAATCCTGATGTACAGGTCAGTATTTTCATTGCTAAATTTGTGCCTAATTTTTCGTCCATATCTGCTAATGGACGATTGAGTTTTAGTAGGACAACTGTATGCGCGCGTGTGTTGCACTTTTATAGATATATCTATACTACACATAAAAAGCGGTGCAGTTTTATTTAATGTCACACGTTATCTGTCCACTAATTCTTTATGCACAAATCATATTTTGCCACCTGTTATTGAGAGTAATACTTTGTTTTAACAAAATACTTTTCATTGTTCTACATCTTTAATTACTCTCTCATCATCAGTTTTCGTTTTCTATCTCTCTCTCTGTGCTTTCATACCCTAATTGCTTCAAATCTTAATTCTCAAGTCTTCAAAAGTATTACAATGGCGTCTTCATCATTCATGAACAAACAAACAGTAATTCGTGATATTACTTTTGCCACTAATAACTTTGTAGCCATACTAGACCATCAGGAATTGCCTACTGAGTTCCATATAATTCAAGATTTTCTTACTTCAAGCCCATTGAAGTATGCTTTAACAGAGCCTGCAAGTGTTTCTTTTAAGTCTATAATGCAGGTTTGGAACACAGTTATTTTTGGTCAAAGTTCTACAGGAATCATTTTGATACAGTTCGAATCAAATGGAGTAACTCATCATGTCACCCCTGCTGTTATAGAAGAGGCGTTGCATTTGCCTATTCTGGGTGATAATGTTCCTAGTGTGATTTCAGACTCTACTCTATTTGAGTTTGTCAAAAAACTGGGCTACAATGGTGACGTAAAGAGATATGGCAATCTCTTTAGGACAAAGCTTAAGAAGGAATGGAATTTCTTCTTTGATACAATCAGCCGCTGTTTCCTGAACAAGACATCAAATTTTGATGCTCTTCCATCAGGATCTCTCAAAATTGGGTACTCTCTTATCCATTCTACAGTATTTGATTATGGGACTTTTATCTTAAAAGCTTTAAGTGATAGGAAATCAGATAAGTTGGGTTCTGTCTGTTTTCTTAGATTTTTATAGTTGATATTTAATCACTTATGTCCTAATGTTGTTTTTGAGAATGATGTAGTTCTACCAATCTGTAGAATTACTGAGAATAATATTAAGTCCTTAGTCAACAGTGATAAGGCAAATGGTTTCATAGGAAATGCTTTTATTCCTGATGAGGTTAGGTTTTTCTTACATCAGAATATGCCTACTTGTTATGGATTACTTTCTAATGCTATGGGGCAAGGTTCAACCCACCTTGTTCCTGACACAAGCATGTAACCTAAACAGTCTAAACAGTTAACAACCACCTCTAATGTCTCTCAACAGACTTTAGTTGTAAAATCAAAGAAATCAGCTAGAACTGATGTGTCTGGAAGGCAATCAGGTTCAAAGGATTTTTCCTCTACACCACTCACTAAAAAGAAGTTACAAGGGGGTGTACAAGGGGTCCTGGTGAAGAATGCTGATAAGGTCATTAAGGATGTTTCTGTGAGAAGGAAGTTAAGGTTGATTGATGAAAGTGATTCAGAGGATGATTTACCTATATCCTCTGTGATGAATGTGAACAAGGAAGTCGCTGATACTGCTACTAAAGCTGTGGTACCTTCATCAAAACCACAAAAGAAAAGGAAATTATCAAAAAGCAGGTATCATATTCCTTTGACAGTGCAGATAAAGGATACTGATATTCATATATCAAATCCTGATGAGTCATCTACTCCTGATGCTCTAGAAAATCCTGATGTTAGTATTCCTAATGCAACAACAAAAGTGGTCTCTATATCAGACTCTCCAGCCTCTCCATCTCAGTTTAGAGAAATTTCTTGGGAGAAGGTTTCTAAAATTGCTTCCTTGGTTGGTCTTACACCAAACTCAAAGAAAAAGAGGAATGCAGAGGAGTTAGTCTATCAGAGACAAAAGAAGCTGAAAGGATCAAGCCCACAAGAACCTGAATTTCAGAGTAATTCAGCAGCTACTGTTGATCCTGCCACACAAGAACCACTCAATCAAAGTTTGGGTGAAGGCTTAGCTAGTGGAATGGTCACACAAGAACCATTTTCTCAAAGGGAGAATGAAGACATCAACATTCCAGCTACACAAGAACCATCTTCTCAAAGTGAAGATGCAGGCAAAGCTACAGCTTCTGTTGAAAGATTGGTCGAGAACATTGTCAATGAGGGAAGCACACAAGAACCTTTAGCTCAAAGTGTTGAAGCAGCTTCTAAACCTCAAGCTCCACAAGAACCATTGGTAGCAAATACTGATGCAAGCATATCAAATCCTGACGATGTTCATTCTGACGCTAGTGGTGCTCCTGATACTCAGCCTATTTTGATACAGCCACTTCGTTCAAGACCAATGGATCATCCTATCTCAGAATCACAGGATAAAATGAAAGGTATAGCTATTCCTGATCCTGATGTTACTCATAGTACTGATGATGAAAACTCTGATGATAGTGATGATGATGAGAATCGAAAAGAGAAGGAACAGCTTGCTACGGCACTCAAGATTAGTCTTGGAACTAATTTTGGTTCATCAAGTACATTTATGGCTGGCAATGCTTATACTGGGAAAGATCAGAGACAAGATTTTTCTATTCCTTCCTTTGATCCTGCTGAGGCATTTAGACAGAATGAATGGAACAACTCATGGCACAATTCTGATGAATCTATCAGTTTTTTTCTGCCATTGAACATGCCTATCAAGCAGTGAAATCTATAGAGAATCAAGACTTGAAGAATCATCTGAAGGCTACAACTCTGTTATCCAAGAGCCTGAAAAGTGAGATTGATTCCATCAAGAGTTCAACTGATAAAGTGAGGACTGATATCTTTAATAATTTTACAAAGGTGCCTACTGCTTTTCAGCTAAGGGTAGTAGAATCCCAAGTGAAATCTGTTGTTTCGGAACAAACCTCAATCAACCGAAGAATTGATTCTCTGGATACTAAGGTAACTGACATTCAAGCCTCTATTTCCTTAATTTTGAATTTATTATCAAATCCTGATGTCAAAAAGGGGGAGAAGGTTAGTCGGACAAAATGCACACATGATCTAGTATTAAGGAATAATGATGATGATACTGGAGACGATGGTAGTGACAAAGTGATACAAGGAGAAACCTCTGATGCTGTTGTTATGAAGTCTACAATTCAAACTTCTCAAAGTCAAACAACGCAGTCAACTCATGTTTCTGATTCTGGAGTTAAGACAGTAAGAACAATGATGCAATCTCAGATCCTGACGGAAGAACAAATCCTGACACCTGGTCATGGACACACTATTGCTACAATTCCTGAAGGTGATGAAGATGTGATTATTGATAATCCTGAAGAAGCATCAAATTTATTCCAGAAGTTTTCTACAAAAGATGGCAGAATTGTTACTCTATATCACACTGATAAAAGAGTTCAACAATTATATGCAAGAAAAGCACTCTCTACGACAAGTGAAGAATATCCAGATCTCTCACATGCAGAATTTTTGAGACTACAAAGAGAGACAATGGAAAGCTATACTGCTCCTGCTAGAGGTAGAGGAAGCAGAGGTAGGAGAGGTGCTAGAAGTGTTAGATCAGAATTCAATGATCGTCAGAAGCTAGACTCAACTGATCAGGATTGTTGACGTCATCAGTATTGCATGGTCATCAGTATTTGATCAAGCGTCAGTATCTTATTGATCATCAGGATTCCTACTCAGACTATGATCAGGTTTGATCATCAGGACTTGAAGCTGATCAGGATTCCTACTTCGAGTTATATTTGGAGTCTAGATAAACATGGAAGTTTGTTCCTGGTTTGTAGAATGCAGCTATCGATTAAAGATATGTTTCTATCTTTATTATGATTAGGACTTATCTTGTTATTGATAGAGAAGCTGTGTGCACTATATAAACACAGTTTTGGTTTCGATTTATGTACTCATCAGAGAGAGAGAATTATTCATTCGAGAGAGAACATAATCGAAGAGAAGCTCTTAAGAACAGAATTTCTTGAGAGAGTTTTTGTAAGCTAGCAGCTCTTAAGAACATCAGAATTTCTTAAGAGAGTTTGTAACAGTTTTATATCAAAGTTAATAAAGCTGTTATTGTTATTGTTATTGTTATTGATCTTTCATATTTGTGTTATATAAAGTCGAGAATCTTATACAATTGTATTCAACCCCCCTTCTACAATTGTTATTTACTGGGCAACAATTGGTATCAGAGCAAACTGATTTAATTCTGAATCAGATACGATCTAAAGATGTCGACAACCAAGTATGAAAGCATGAAGATTCCCATCTTGAAGATATCAGAATATCCTACATGGAGGGTAAAGATGCTGATGTACCTGGAGGCTATGGATCCTGACAATCTGGACAGGATTCGTGATGGACCATATATACCAACAAAGTTCGTAGAACGAACAGATACTGTACCAGAACATTATGTGGTCAAAGCTAAATCTGAATGGACTCCAGAAGAAAAAGCTCATGTACTCAGAGAACCAAAGATAAAGAATATCTTGCACAATGGTCTTGATGCTGTTATGTCAAACAGAGTGATTGCATGCAAGTCTTCAAAAGAAATCTGGGATACTTTGGAAACTCAGTGCCAGGGATCTGCATCTGTCAAGAAAAACAGAAGGGCTCTATTGATTCAAGAATATGAACAATTCGATGCAAGACCTGAAGAGAGCCTGACTGAGCTATATGATAGATTCCTGACACTATTGAACAGCTTATCCTTAGTTGACAAAGTATATGAAACTGAAGATTCAAACACCAAATTTCTTAGAGCTTTACCTGAAGAATGGGATACTCAGACCTCAATCATTAGACACCAGTATGATCTGAACATTGTGTCTCTTGATGAGATCTATGGGATGCTAAGAACTCATGATCTTGAAGTTCAACAGAGAAAGAACAAGAAAAGCAGCAAGGCAAAGTCAATTGCTTTGAATGTAGAAGCAAAATCAAAAGGGAAAGCTATGGAGGTCTCTAGAAGGAAAGCAAGAGTAGCTGAGTCAGATCCTGACGACTCTTCATCAGATACTGATGGCAATCCTGATGCCAATACTGGTGATGAATCTTCTGATTCAGACATGGAAGAGATGGTTGCTATGATTGTCAGAAACTTCAGAAGGATGAAGTTCAGGAAGAATAGAAGACAAGGCAACTTTCAGAAAAAGACCTTCAAAGCAGACAAAGACAAGTATATCAAAAAGGACAGCAAGGGTAGCAAATTTGACAAATCAAAGGTTAGATGCTACAAGTGTAATGGAATGGGTCACTTTGCTTCTGAATGCAACAAGACAAAGGCACTCATCACATCAAGCAAGGATTGGATGGACTCTTCCTCAGAATCTGATACTGAGGTAGTCAACTATGCGTTAATGGCCAATGCTGATGTAACTGCTGCTCCTGATGATAAGGTACTAAATACTATCTTTGATTTTGATACTGATAATGCTTCTGAGTTAAGACGTTTTCTAAAGTCATTACATATTAGCTTTAGAAGTCAAACTGCTGAGAATACTAGAATCTTATCTGAGATGTCTGACCTTAGAAAAAGGAATGAGATATTAGAAGCTGAATTTTCTCGTATGCAAGAAGTACAAAAAGAATGTGATAATGTTAAGCACATGCACTTAGAGATGACATCTAAATGTACTTCCCTTGAAAAAGAACTTGAATATGCTAATGAGAAAATCAGAACCTGGACAGACTCTGGTAGGAAATTTCATGAGATTAATACCTCTAAGAATTGGAAAGAGTGTCTAGGATATAAGTCAGATGAGGATAAGAAATTGAAAGAGAAAATTGTCATTGATGAGACAGTTAGTCCAGAGACCTATAGACATGTTATAGACTCAACCAAATCTAAGATTACTCCTGTTAATTTTGTTTTTGGTAAGGATTCCAATTCTACTTTTGAAAAGGGATCTTCTTCTACTCAAGGAATTAAAATTATAAAGTCTAAACCTGTCATGAACAAAGTCACTAAGAATGTAGGTCTATTGTCTCAGAAACAGCTTAAGGATAAAATCTGTGAGGTTACAGATAAGAAAAAGGAAGCTACTGTTAAGAGAAACAGGAATGGTAAAATTGGGATCAATAAAGAAAATGGTTATAAGTATATCCCAAATGCACCTAGAAAGTGTTGTTTTAACTGTGGTAACTCTAATCATCTTGCTATTGATTGTAAGAAGAGTAAGAAGAAGATTACTGATATTCCTAAGTCTGATGTTAGGAATAGATCAGTACTCTATAAACCGCAGAAGTCCTGTTTTCATTGTGGTAGTCTATGGCATTCTATTTATACATGTAAAGAGTATCATGATTTGTACTATAACTTTTATGATCCATTGCCTAAGTTTGAAAGTAGTACAAAGTCTGATAAAACTGAAAATGTCATAGTGAAGCATGCTTTTGTTAATACTGATACTGACAAAGAAAATCCTGATGGAGTAAATCCTGTCAGGACTGCCAAAGTCAAAAAGTCTTCTGCTGTTAAATTTAATAAAATGCATGAACAAGGAATCCAACAAGTGTGGGTTCCTAAACATTCTGACTAGTGTGTTTCTATTCTGATGCAGGGTAAAAGGAAAAATGTGTTAGTCATGGATAGTGGATGTTCTGTGCACATGACTGGAAACAAAGCCCTGTTATCAGAATATGAGGAAAAAGCTGGCCCAACTGTGTCTTATGGAGATGGCAACATTGGACAAACCTTGGGATATGGCAATATAATCATTGGAAATGTCATCATTGAAAAAGTAGCTCTAGTGAAAGGACTAAAACACAACTTGTTGAGTATTAGTCAAATCACTGACAGAGGTTATCATGTCAATTTCTATTCCACATATTGTGAAGTAGTCAGTAAAGCAACAGGGCAGATAGCACTAACTGGCTACAGGCATGGTAACATAAATGAAGCCAACATTCTCTCAGATACTGATGGCTCCCCTACATGTTTCATCAGTAAAGCTTCAGTAGATGAAAGTTGGAATTGGCACAAGAAGCTTTCTCATCTCAACTTCAGCAACATCAATGAGTTGGTTAAGAAAGAGTTAGTAAGAGGATTACCTAATGTCTTATATACACCTGATGGACTCTGTGATGCATGCCAAAAAGCAAAACAAAGAAGGACATCATTCCAGAGTAAATCAGAATCCTCTATTGAAGAACCATATCACATGCTACATCTTGATCTGTTTGGTCCAGTCAACATCATGTCCATCAGTAAGAAAAGGTACACTCTTGTAATTGTTGATGAATATTCTAGATTCACCTGGGTGTATTTTCTGCATAGAAAAGATGAAACTCCTGAAGTTCTGTTGGATCATGTGACGATGATTGAGACAACCACAAAGCACAAAGTCAAGATTCTGAGAAGTGATAATGGTACTGAATTTAAGAATTCAAAGATGGAAGAGTTCTGCAAATACAAAGGAATCATTCAACAATTCTCTGCTCCAGGCACACCTCAGCAAAATGGAGTAGTAGAAAGGAAGAATAGAACTCTTATTGAAGCTGGCAGAACTATGTTGGAAGAAGCTAAATTACCTACATATTTCTGGGCAAAAGCAGTCAACACAGCATGATATACACAAAATCTTACATTGATAAACAGGCATGGTGTCACTCCTTATCAGTCACTCAAGGAGAAGAAACCAAGTCTGAAGCATTTGCATGTGTTTGGCTGTAAATGTTTTGTTCTCAGAACTCATCCTGAACAGCTAGGGAAATTTGAAACAAAGGCTGATGAAGGAATATTCATAGGTTATCCTACATCAAGAGCCTTCAGAGTTTTTAATTTGAGAACAAGAACTGTCATGGAGTCAATACATGTATCTTTTGATGACAAGAAGATAACTGGAATCATTGAAGACTCACATGATAGATTGTTATTTGAAAATGAAGCTTCCAAGGAACCTGAAGAAAGTGAATCAGAAGCTGTCCATTCATCCAGTACTGACGGGTCACCAAATCCTGATGACTCACCAGGTACTGATGGTACTAATACTGATGATGCAAACAACAGTAATACAACTAGTAGTGCTAATGTTGAGGGGGAGCAACGGCATTCAACTACAAGTTCAGAGTCAACTCAATCATCAAGACAGAATTCTTCAGATACTGATTCAAGTGATGATCCTGACAACACATCAGGAGGACATAGCAATAATTCAGGGAGAGTTTCAAATCAATCAAATTCTTTCAATCAAGATAACACCAATCCAGGGGGAGCATCTACTTCAAGAAACAATTTGACACCAGCAAGGAAATGGACTAAAGATCATACTCCTGATTTGATAATTGGAGATCCTGATGCAGGTGTTCAAACAAGAAGTGCAACTCAGAATGAATGTTTATACAATAACTTTCTATCCAAGGAGGAGCCTAAGAAAGTTGAAGATGCACTTAAAGATGCTGACTGGGTTACTGCAATGCAAGAAGAACTGAATGAATTTGAAAGGAATGAAGTCTGGAAACTGGTACCAAGACCAAAGAATAGATCAATTGTTGGTACAAAGTGGATTTTCAAGAACAAGACTGATTCTGATGGTGTCATAATCAGAAACAAAGCAAGACTAGTTGCAAAGGGGTATTCCCAACAAGAGGGAATTGACTATGATGAAACTTTTGCTCCTGTTGCAAGACTAGAAGCCATCAGGATATTTCTTGCTTATGCAGCACATAAGAAATTCAAGGTTTTCCAGATGGATGTTAAAAGTGCTTTCTTAAATGGTGAACTGGAGGAAGAAGTTTATGTTGAACAACCTCCTGGTTTCATTGATCCTAAATATCCAGATCATGTCTACAGACTGGATAAGGCACTTTATGGACTAAAGCAAGCTCCAAGAGCATGGTATGAAACCTTAGCTCAATTCTTACTGGAAAGTGGATTCAAAAGAGGTGCAATTGATAAAACTCTATTTTATTTGAATCATGGTAAGGAGTTGCTGTTAGTTCAGATTTATGTTGATGATATCATTTTTGGGTCAACAAACAATAAGCTGTGTGAAAAGTTTTCCAAGCTTATGCAGTCAAGATATCAAATGAGCATGATGGGAGAAATGAGTTACTTTCTGGGTCTTCAAGTTAAACAGACTGATGAAGGGATTTTTATTAATCAGTCTAAATACACAAGGAATTTACTGACAAGGTTTAACATGCAAGACAGTACTCCTGCTTCAACTCCCATATCTACAACTACCAAACTTGATCCTGATCAAGGTGAAGAGGTAGATGTAACTCACTACAGAGGAATGATTGGCTCTTTATTGTATCTCACTGCCAGTAGACCAGATATCATGTTTGCAACCTGTCTATGTGCAAGATTTCAAGCAAAACCTAGAGAACCACATCTGATTGCAGTCAAAAGAATTTTCAGATATCTCAAAGGCACTCCTTCACTTGGCCTTTGGTATGCAAGGGAATCAGATTTTGGGTTGTGTGGTTATTCAGATGCTGATTTTGCAGGATGCAAAATAGACAGGAAAAGTACTTCAGGAAGTTGTCAGTTTTTGGGTGGAAGACTAGTTTCATGGTTCAGTAAAAAGCAGAAATCTATTTCCACTTCAACTGCAGAAGCTAAGTACATAGCTGCAGGAAGTTGTTGTGCTCAGATAATGTGGATGAGAAATCAGTTGTTAGATTATGGCCTGTCATACTCAAAAATCCCTATTTATTGTGATAACCAAAGTGCTATTGCAATGACAGGAAATCCAGTTCAGCATTCTCTTACTAAACACATAAGTATCAGATATCACTTTATAAGAGAACAGGTTCTGGAAGGAACAATTGAACTTCACTTTGTTCCTACTGATCAACAACTAGCTGATATATTCACCAAGCCACTACCTGAAGCTACTTTCAATAAGTTGGTGAATGAACTTGGAATGATGAATTTTGAGAATTTCTGAGGAAAAGCTACAGAGAGGAAATCCTGATAACTGTCAAATCCTGATGGTTATTCAGAAAGGTATGTATCTTTGATCAAATCCTGATAGGACTCAATCCTGACAGGAAGTCAACTGGACAAATCCTGATGCTCAGATGTTTGAAGCTGGTATGAAAACCAGAGTTTCTATGCTAATTTGTCATCAACACTCCTGGTAAACTCTGGACAATTAGATTATTACTTAGTCTTTGATTAAGTTTTCAGTCTTAATTATCAATTTCAATTTCATTATTATCAGAGTTTATTATTTATCATCTCAATATCACTATGAGTGTTACTAACAAATTTTGCAGGCAAGTACAGGAAGAAAACAATTGAGAAAATAGACAAATTTCATTAATACTTGAAGATACATTACACATGAAATATGGAAATTACATATTTGTTTTCCTAGTCTATTTTCTACTCAGGAACTCGTGCTTTACAGATAAGCATGAACACGTGCCCTGCAAATTAGCATGAATGCTCCTGAGCAGCTTCACAGTCCTTCAGAACTGGAAGGTCTCTTGTTCCATCCTTAAGAGACAAGAAGAGGAGCTGATTTACTTGAAGGCGGATCGTCACCGTGACCACCGGGACGCCTCCGTGCCTCCAACTTGCATGACATACAAGCATCACGGATTCTCTTCTTACGTTTCTCAAGCTCTCGGACGAGCTCTTCATCATCTTCATCCTCATCCATTTGTTGCCAAATTCTATCAAGTTCTTCATCAGGTATGTTGTTTTGATTGTTGGCAGCCATTGAAAAACAAAGAAGGTGAAAGGTTTCGTAAGTTTTTCTCTGGAGAGGGTTTGTGTTTTAATAGATATATGATGATTGTTTAACAGTTCTCTTTTATAGAGAATGTGTATTAAGGGTGCAGGTCATTTCTACAATCTCGATGAGACGGTTCGGTTTTCCATAAATATTTTTGCCTCGTTTGCTGGTAAGCGTGTTTTAATTCTATGACCATTTATTTGGTTATTTTTCTTAAACCAAAACGCTATTCAGGATTGTTAAAATAAATTTTGTTTTCTTAAATAAAATTTTATTTTAATCTTATTGAATATTTTTTTTAATCCTGGTATGGCAAAATATTTTGTGCGGAAATGCTTTTATTCCTGATGAGGTTAGGTTTTTCTTACATCAGAAAATGCCTACTCGTTATGGACTACTTTCTAATGCTATGGTACAAGGACCAACCCACCTTGTTCCTGACACAAGCATGCAACCTAAACAGTCTAAACAGTTAACAACCACCTCTATTGTCTCTCAAAAGACTTTAGTTGTAAAATCAAAGAAATCAGCTAGAACTGATGTGTCTGGAAGGCAATCAGGTTCAAAGGATTTTTCCTCTACACCACTCACTAAAAAGAAGATACAAGGGGGTGTACAAGGGGTCCTGGTGAAGAAAGCTGATAAGGTTGTTAAGAATGTTCCTGTGAAAAGGAAGTTAAGGTTGATTGATGAAAGTGATTCAGAGGATGACTTGCCTATATCCTCTGTGATGAATGTGAACAAGGAAGTTGCTGATACTGCTACTAAAGCTGTGGTACCTTCATCAAAACCACAAAAGACAAGGAAATTATCAAAGAGCAGGTATCATATTCCTTTGACAGTGCAAATGAAGGATACTGATATTCAGACATCAAATCCTGATTTTAGTATTCCTGATGCAGCAACCAAAGTTGTCTCTATATCAGACTCTCCAGCCTCTCCATCTCAGATTCGAGGACATTCTTGGGAGAAGGTATCTACAACTGCTTCCTTGGTTGGTCTTACACCTACATCAAAGAAAAAGAGGAATGCAGAAGAGTTAGTCTATCAGAGACAGAAGAAGCTGAAAGGATCAAGCCCACAAGAACCTGAATTTCAGAGTAATTCAGCAGCTACTGTTGATCCTGCCACACAAGAACCACTCAATCAAAGTTTGGGTGAAGGCTTAGCTAGTGGAATGGTCACACAGGAACCATTTTCTCAAAGGCAGAATGAAGACATCAACATTCCAGCTACACAAGAACCATCTTCTCAAAGTGAAGATGCAGGCAAAGCTACAGCTTCTGTTGAAAGATTGGTCGAGAACATTGTCAATGAGGGAAGCACACAAGAACCTTTAGCTCAAAGTGTTGAAGTAGCTTCTGAACCTCAAGCTCCACAAGAACCATTGGTAGCAAATACTGATGCAAGCATATCAAATCCTGACGATGTTCATCCTGACGTTAGTGGTGCTCCTGATACTGAGCCTATTTTGATACAGCCACTTCGTTCAAGACCAATGGATCATCCTATCTCAGAATCTCAGGATAAACTGAAAGGTATTGCAATTCCTGATCCTGATAAATCTCATGGTTCTGATGATGATAATTCTGATGATGATAGTGATGATGATAATGAGAATAGAACAGAGAAGGAACAGCTTGCTACAGCACTCAAGATTAGTCTTGGAACTAATTTTGGTTCATCAAGTACATATATGGCTAGCAATGCTTTCACTGGGAAAGATCAGAGACAATATTTTTCTACTCCTTCCTTTGATCTTGCAGAGGCATTTAGACAGAATGAATGGAACAATTCATGGCACAATTCTGATGAATCTATCAGTTTTTCTTCTGCTATTGAACATTCCTATAATGCAGTGAAGTCTATAGAGAATCAAGACTTGAAGAATCATCTGAAGGCTACTACTCTGTTATCCAAAAGCCTGAAAAGTGAGATTGATTCTATCAAGGGTTCAACTGACAAAGTGAGGACTGATATCTTTAATAATTTTACAAAGGTGCCTACTACTTTCCAACTAAGGGTAGTGGAATCCCAAGTGAAATCTGTTGTTTCAGAACAAACCTCAATCAATCAAAGAATTGATTCTCTGGATACTAAGGTAACTGAAATTCAAGCCTCTCTTTCCTTAATTTTGCAATTATTGTCAAATCCTGATGTCAAAAAGGGGGAGAAGGTTATTCAGACAAAATGTACACCTGATCTAGTATTAAGAAATAATGATGATGATACTGGAGATGATGGTGGTGACAAAGTGATACAAGGAGAAACCTCTGATGCTGTTGTTATGAAGATAATCCAAACTTCTCAAAGTCAAACAACGCAGTCAACTCATGTTTCTGATTCTGGAGTTAAGACAGTAAGAACATTGGTGCAATCTCAGATGAAGTAGATGAAGAAGAAGAAGCCAGAAGAAGAGATATTACAAAGAGAACAAATGAAGATTTCAATCTCTATCTACAAAGGCTTAAAGTTTCAAATAAAAGACAATGGAGAAATTCAAGCAGACAAGAATCTTTACTTGAAAGAAGCTACGCTCATGAAAAGGAGAAATACAAGAAGTGGAAACATATTAGCACATTAAGTTGTGATACATCTATCAATTTTCAGTCTGGTGGAATTATTACAAGCGCTTCAAGTGTTGTTGATTTGTCTGATATGGCTAGATCAAAAACACTCTGGTTAAAGATGTTTTCAAATCTGAAGCAATTGTCAAGTAATTCAAGAGGAGGTATTGGACACAGAGATGGTGAATATCTGAATATGTCATATGTTGATCCTTACTCCTTGACAGAAATTGGAGGTACTTTAACTTCTGAAAACCTGAACAATTTATTAGCTGTTGATATAGTTATAGATTGTCATGATGGTTTTGAAAAGAAAGAAAAGCTTCTGTACTTCATGAAAGATGGTAGTGTGAAGATTCTATCTATTCAAGATCTGCTGATGAAATCTACACAGGAACTGAAATATGTTCACTATCTGTTAAGATGGAAGAACCAAGTGTACAAAAAATGGAGTGACATGATTTTGTCAACTATAAGAAGAAGACTGGATGGAAACAGTAATTTCAATGGTAATTATACTCCCATGTACTTAAATCAAAGAGGTCAGGATGTGGAAATGCAAAGGGGTACTGCTGTTAAAGAAGTAAATTTTGGCATGACTCATCTTTCTCTCAATCCTGATGGGAAGGAAATTGCTTATCTTTTGCTTGAAGAGCACAGTCTACAGAGAAACTCCATACAGAATCTCAGAGCAGCTATCTACCAGATTAATGAGGAAGATGAAGAACTCAGAAATCTTAAGGAAAGACTGATTCAAATTCTTGAAGAAAAAGAAGAAAGTTTATTATCCAACTTCTTGAAGATGAATCTGTTCTATCACAAAGCTTAAACAGATAAGTTGTTTCTGAAGATACTTGTACATTTTGATACATGTTTTTGACATCATTGAATATTTGGAAATCTATACTTTATTTCACAAAGTATGAGATTGGGGGAGATTGTTAGATCAGAATTCAATGATCGTCAGAAGCTAGACTCAACTGATCAGGATTGCTGACGTCATCAGTATTGCATGGTCATCAGTATTTGATCAAGCGTCAGTATCTTATTGATCATCAGGATTCCTACTCAGACTATGATCAGGTTTGATCATCAGGACTTGAAGCTGATCAGGATTCCTACTTCGAGTTATATTTGGAGTCTAGATAAACATGGAAGTTTGTTCCTGGTTTGTAGAATGCAGCTATCGATTAAAGATATGTTTCTATCTTTATTATGATTAGGACTTATCTTGTTATTGATAGAGAAGCTGTGTGCACTATATAAACACAGTTTTGGTTTCGATTTATGTACTCATCAGAGAGAGAGAATTATTCATTCGAGAGAGAACATAATCGAAGAGAAGCTCTTAAGAACAGAATTTCTTGAGAGAGTTTTTGTAAGCTAGCAGCTCTTAAGAACATCAGAATTTCTTAAGAGAGTTTGTAACAGTTTTATATCAAAGTTAATAAAGCTGTTATTGTTATTGTTATTGTTATTGATCTTTCATATTTGTGTTATATAAAGTCGAGAATCTTATACAATTGTATTCAACCCCCCTTCTACAATTGTTATTTACTGGGCAACAAGAAGAAGTAGAAGAGGTTCTTCAACTCAAATAGTACCTAGACAGACAAGGTCTACAGGGTTAAGAATTGAAGAAATTCCTGAACCTATTCAAACTCTAGTAGTTCCTGACATATCTACTTTTGGTGATGATGGAAATGTTGAAGAAGAACCTGAATTGAGAAGAAAATCAAGAAAATCAACTCTCTGCAATACAAATCAAATTGAAGAATCTAATCCTGATGTTGTTCTTGATAATATTCAAAATCCTGATGATTCTGAAATTATGCAAGAGATTGATTTAATAATCTTATCTACTGTGGTTGATTCTCACAACAAAGAAGTAGATGAAGAAGAAGAAGCCAGAAGAAGAGAAATTACAAGAAGAACAAGTAGAGATTTCAATCTCTATTTACAAAGGCTTAAACTTTCAAATGAAAGAAAATGGAGGAACCCAAGCAGACAAGAATCTTCACTGGAAAGAAGCTATGCCTTTGAAAAGGAAAAAGACAAGAAATGGAAACACATAAGTACATTGAGGTGTGATACACTCATCAATTTTCAGTATGGTGGAATTATTACAAGCGCTTCAAGTGTTGTTGATTTATCTGAGATGGTTAGATCAAAAGCACTCTGGTTTAGGAAGTTTTCAAATCTGAAGCAATTGTCAAGCAATTCAAGAGGAGGTATTGGACACAGAGATGCTGAATATCTAAATATGTCATATGTTGATCCTTACTCCTTAACTGAAATTGGAGGTACTTTAACTTCTGAAAACCTGAACAATTTAATAGCTGTTGATATAGTTATAGATTGTCATGATGGTTTTGACAAGAAAGAAAAGCTTCTGTACTTCATGAAAGATGATAGTGTGAAGATTTTATCTATTCAAGATCTGCTGATGAAAACTACACAAGAACTGAAATATGTTCATTATCTTTTGAGATCGAAGAATCAAATATGCAAAGAATGGAGTGACATGATTTTGTCAACAATAAGAAGAAGACTGGATGGAAACAGTAATTTCAATGGTAATTATATTCCCATGTACTTAAATCAAAGAGGTCAGGATGTGGAAATGCAAAGGGGTACTGCTGTTAAAGAAGTAAATTTTGGCATGACTCATCTTTCTCTCAGTCCTGATGGGAAGGAGATTGCTTATCTTATGTTAGAAGAGCATAGTCTTCAAAGAAACTCCATATTGAATCTCAGAGCAGCTATCTACCAGATTAATGAGGAAGATGAAGAACTCAGAAATCTTAAGGAAAGACTGATTCAAATTCTTGAAGAAAAAGAAGAAAATCTGTTATCCAACTTCTTGAAGATGAATTTGTTCTATCAAAGAGTCTAAACAGATAAGTTGTTGCTGCAGATTTTGTACATTTTGTATATATGTTTTGACATCATTGAATATTTGGAATCTATACTTTATTTCACAAAATATGAGATTGGGGGAGATTGTTAGATCAGAATTCAATGATCGTCAGGAGCTAGACTCAACTGATCAGGATTGCTGACGTCATCAGGATTACATGATCGTCAGGATCAGAATGCATATCAGGACTGGGATCAGGATTGATCATCAGGACTGGAAGCTGATCAGGATTCCTACTTCGAGTTATATTTGGAGTCTAGTTAAACATGGAAGTTTATTCTGTCGTTCCTGGTTTGTAGAATGTAGCTATCAATTATGGATAGGTTTCAATCTTTGTAATTGATTAGGACTTATCATTGATAGAGAAGCTGTGTAGTATATAAACACAGTTTTGGTTTCGATTTATGAAGGAGAACATAATCGAATAGAAGCTCTCGAGAACATAGAATTTCTTGAGAGAGTTTTTGTAAGCTAGCATCTCTCAAGAACATCAGAATTTCTTGAGAGAGTTTGTAACAGTTTTATATCAGATTTAATAAAGTTGTTATCTTTCTTTTCATATTTGTGATATATACATTAAGAAGTCGATTATCTTACTCTATTGTATTCAACCCCCCTTCTACAATAGATTATTACTGGGCAACATTAGATAATTGAAAGAATACGAAATAAATTATAGACCTGGAAGGATAGATGAATAATGGTTCCCTCTTCAGGTCATCCTGGAACATGAACAAAACGCTCCGGTGAGTAATGGTAGCTTAATTCTGCGTATTTAACCCTTAAAGTAATGAGTGGAGGAAAGAAAATGAATAAACTGAATATAACAGTTGTTGTTGCATCCCCAGTTGAAGTAGGAAATTAAAGGGGTTACCTGACATGAACTATTCAAGGTAACATAGGCAGGAACAGTTTTAGATTGAGGAGTGTACCAGCAAGTAGATACCAAAAAGTCAATGGTCATCATAATTTCTAACATCACCCGTACGAGGATGATCTTATCTTTCTGCCTTTATGGCTAAGGGTACTAATCAACGGTACCTCAAAATCGTACAAGTCCTTAAATAGGTCGGGAGTTCGAAATATATTCGCCATTCCCCGATAGTCGTTCAGAGATTGGGCCTCATACGGCCGCATCAACACATCACGAAAAATGAAGGTCCATTAACGTATATGTAATTTCTTAACACTAGTCGTATCGAACGAATCCAACCCCAGGCCACCATAGGCCTCGTTCCTCGTAGGTCCTGAGATTGTCGCATTGCTCGTTGCAACCATACGTATCTTTATCAGAATCACGCTATTCATTCTTCATATCTTTGATTTCTGAGTTGAGCCATCATGGCCTATCGTACGAAATGTACTCGCGATGCGATTTAGCACGTTCGTCTCACGATAACGTTCTGGTACTATACGTACGCAACAGTCTCCTTTTTAGGTAACAAAATACCCATTGACGGAAAAGACACCAACTCTTGTGGAATCATTGTTCTCAAGGCTTGGACCTCATACACAAGATAATGCCCTAACTAGTCCACGCAATTTAGTAATTCGGATCGCGTAAAGGACTGTAAACGTCTCAATCTTCACATGTGCTGCCTTCTAGTGGCAAACTACGATGAACTTCAAACACTTAGGTTCTTACTAAGTCAAGTTATCCATTGGTATTGGCCATTCCGACCTTACCCCAACTGCAACCGAGACTCTGCTCCGCGTCTTATCTTAATGTTTTTAATAATCCATGTACAATTCTAAACGTCCTTCTCATCATTATGATGATCTTCAACGATCCTATCGGTCCTCCGATAAGTCCCCAACTAAACTCTTTAATCTTAACATCCTCAGTGGCACTACTTCCGGTAGTCCACTTAATGAACTCTATATGAGTCCTCTCGTCATTCTCTTACTTCGATATAACTCTTAACACTCTCATATCCAAGTTTATAACTTAACGCTCTGATACCATTTCTGTAACACCCCCAGATCCGGGGTCAGGAATCTGGGTTGTCATGCTCCATCAATTATACAATACCTGCATTACTCACAACATTCTAATAATACAACTCCAAAGACCCCAATCACTTACGCACACACACACAAGTTATAGCCTTGAAAATGAGCAACAATAAGTAACACTTGTTATTACAAACCAAATGTACTATCCAAGACCTCATCTGTTATTTACAACCTCTACCTGAAGTTACAATAATAGACCTCACAATTATATACAAGGTTTAGTAATACCAACCCACTCAAAATGATTCTCACTAATTCAAGCTGCAACTATTCTGCTCATACCGACAATATCCATCATGCATCAACTAACTCCAGGGTTGTCTCTCCATTCCCTTGCTCTCGTAACACGAGGTGGATTCGGCAATGTTTTCCTCATGCTGAAAGATTTAATAAAGCAAGAATGAGCTAATAGTGCTCAGCAAGAAATCTATCCCAGTTTAAATCTTTAAACCTTTTAGGGAGATAATCCATATGGGATCAAAGCTTTTATCACTACTAGGGTCTAATCCCAAAATAGTATACCGTTCAAAACACCGTATGACTTTAATCATACTTATATACTCTTCGTAATCATTTGGAAATCCTTGGTATCAGTATGAAAAACCAAGACTCAAAACATATCTTTTTAAAATAGATATCAAATATTGGAATCAAGGCTTAAAGCCTATTCATTGATTCAAAACACTATATAGTTCGAAAATATCTTTGTAATCACAGGCTATGCATTAAACGGATAAGATACTAGTATAACATAAAGATGAAGTTACGAGGAAAATTTAATATAATGTTTCCGTAACCCAAAATCCACTTATGCATATATAATCTGAGTAAGGTTTTATCAGAGTCATAACTCATAAAATAAAAGATGAAGTTGCAAGGATTTATTGTAACTTCATTTTGTTAAACACTTTTCGACCCTCTGCCAACATGATCGGTAAACCTGTACTAAGGGGGCTACCCTTTAGTCCCTTTCAATACATGTTACAGAATTATCCAAGTTGGATGATGAACTAATACTGGAGTAATCTCCGCGCCAGTTGTCCAACCTTACTATGATCAGTAGCAGGTTGTACAACTAAAAAGGGTTTTTTACATGTAGATGGAAGAACACGACAGCCTGACATTGTCTACCGCCTTTCTGGATCTCCCCGGCCCATTTGGGGCAATAAAAATGATGGATCGGCGCGACTCGACCTCTTACACTTGCTCCTAGTTCGGATGAAATCCATGACTCTGAAACGTAAAGATCGTCCTCCTTTCCCCAAGTGTAATACTTGTTGATACGACTCCACTCAGTAGTTATATCTAGGCTGGAAAGGAAGATTCTCCAATATTTCCCAAGCGATGCTTGTTAATGGATATCGACTTGTTCCATCAATTTACCCCTCGATCGTTGAGGTGGTAACACAACATTTGACTTGCAGCAATTAAATTGCTCCGAGAAAATATATGTCCCTTGACAGTTTTTGAATTGAGAGTTTAAAATGAGTAGCAGTCACTTAAATCAGGTTTCCCATATTTTTGATAGTTGAGCGAGCATTTAAATCCTCTTAAAAGACAGATTTAAATGGAAAAATAGTGTTTTGGGAACCTCTTTTTGATAAAAAAATAATTAATAATACAACTTAGAGTATCCTTCATAATTATTGAAGGTTGAGGATAAACTTTAAATAACATTTCTCATTTTTAAAACTTGTTAAAAGTATTTAATAAATAACCGAGTAATATTTATTAAGTAAGTAAACCTTAAACGAATCTTTGAAAATAATATTCATTAAGTAAATAATGATTAAATGAATATTCAAAAATAATACTCATTAAATAAATAAGGATTAAATGAATATTCAAAATAATATCCATTAAATAAATAAACCTCAAATGAATATTCAAAAATAATATTCATCAAATAAATAAACCTCAAATGAATATTCAAAAATAATATTCATCAAATAAATAAACCTCAAATGAATATTCAAAAATAATATTCATCAAATAAATAAACCTCAAATGAATATTCAAAAATAATATTCATCAAATAAATAATCATCGAATAACAGTTGCCCGATATCTTTATCGGAAAAATAATCTTTAATATATACAGAAATTATAATTACTTTTGATCTAAAGAAAATCACACGCCCTTATCCTAGGGCATTTATAAAAATATGGCTTCTAACTACTATCTCATATTTAGCTTAGAAGCCCATAATTAAATCATAAAGCAAGTATCACAATATACTTTCGAAAACAGTTATGCCTTCCATTAGCATATATATCTGAAATAGTATTCAAATAGTATTTCTCGACTGAGATAATACTCAAATAACATTCCTTGAAAGATATAGTAAGCAAATATCATTCCTCGAATGATATCATACTCGAATAACAATCCTCAAAATACATAGTATTCTGCCGATGGAATCCCTCCGGGTTTCCACGGCTATCTACATATCTCAAAATACCGACTCCCGATTTAGAGTCGAAAACAATGAATATGCTCTTATATTTAGAGCTACCAGGTAAACCGGTTCATAACTACTTAACTCAAAAGATTTTATATAATCCAAAGGTCAAATCCATTTTAACAAGAAATAAGATATATCGCAAAACTGTCCAATTTTATACATGGCAAAAGCAGTATTATATAGTCAATACTTCAAAGTATAGATTTAGAAACTTGCATCTATTATATGCATACATCATAATATGGTACTTTAAAATACAGCATGGAATGAGAAAACTTGCCTGGAAATCCCGAGGTAGCAATAAGTCTCAGGTTGGTCCAATAATCTAGAATCAACACAAGGTTCAAGATTAACAACTTAAACGCTTTCACCATACTAAGTATATACTAACTCAAGTACAAGTCCATTTTCAAGTTAACTCCTTAAGATCCTCAACTCGAGCATGCTCGCTCACGCATTTTTATAAAATTGAGATATAATCCTTTTAACACGAAATCTTTTCGAGGGTCTTCCTAAACGTACCTAGCATGTTAACACAAAGTTTCACATTCCAATAAGTCGCTTAAGGGGTTTAATCACTATCTCAAAGTTCATGCAATGACCTACTTAGTTACGCGCAACCGCTTTCACTAAAACGGACGTTTCTCCTAAACCGTAAATCGAAACGATACGATTCTTTCGCTAAAACAAACTAGGAAACAGGGCCTACATGATCACGGTCAGAAACCTTATGTTTATGTCCTTTAAGGTATTCGGGATTTCTGTCCAAACTTCCTAAGTAAAATTTGACATGGTAACGACGCTTAAACGCGATTCCCGTGTTTAAAACACTCTAATCAATTCATCAATCCACAACCAACAATCACAACCCAAGGATCTCCTCCAAATCACTTTATTTCTGTCTAAACATACTCATAACACTAATCACTAGTTCAACCATCAATCAATCCATTAAACCTCATACATACCATGTAAATCATCTCTAAATCATACTATCAGTAACAATCATCCATTTATACACTAATATCAAATCATAAGTAAAAGTGTGAGAGGGTTTATACTTTCCTTGGTACTTAATATAGACTATAGATGGCTAGTATACCCTTCCTTGCTCCTTGATTATCCTTTACAAGCCTTAAACTTCAAGATCAAAACAAGAAACCACTTGAAGTTACTATTCATCCTCATCTTGTAAAATCCATAACAAATCGAAAAATAAGAGTTTGGTGCTAAACTTTTTACCAGACCTTGTGATCTTTATAAGATTTCTTTGGAGTTATAGATCATCAAATTCTAAGCTTCCTAGCTAGGGTTTTGAGCCCCATCTTTCCGCTGGACAGAAACTGGACATATTGGGTTCTCCAACTTGGGGAAGAGATTTAACTAGGCTACACTCCTTTGTTGACCACGAAATTTTGAACGGATGTTACCCATGGAGTGGAGAAGCTATGGTTAAAATTTTGTGATTTTAGGACAAGTAGATTTGGAGTTATGAATTTGTCTTTTCTCCTTGTGCAAGCTGAGCAGAAATTTGGGAAGAAAATGGGGGAGAGTATTTGCTTGCTTTCCTTGATATTTTGTGATAAAGTGGAGTGGTTGGCTGGTGGGATAAGTGATAGACATGATGATGTAGTGTGCTTGTGTCATCTTTGGTTTAGTGAGTCATAGCTTTCTTTGCCTCATCATCGGACACATGTCAAGCAACGGGATATCATGGTGGCAAAGCAGCTTTACTAGTTTGTTCCCTTTCACATGGATGATACAATTGTTGCATTCCTGGGATTAATCTTGTTACATGTTACTTCCATGCCTATATTTAATCCTGTAAGTGTCGCGTTGTTCCGTCACCGCTTAATCCCGTAGAATGTTCGCAGGGTTTCTTAAGTGTTCTGTCGAAGTAGTTTACCGTAACCGTTCTTGATATCACTAATTCTTTTATTAAATCCATATCCATGGAATTGATAATTTAAATCCTCCAATATATTTAAATAATGATTAATCCATCAGTAATAGGTGAAATTTCGAAGAAAACAGAAAATGCTCTTTTTCTGATTCTGACAGCTTTTGCATTCCTTCATTTTCATAGTAGATCACTAATACGACTTCGAAAGTTCATTATCCCGACTCGTACATAGGGTGGTATGAAAATCTTTTTCAGTTCAGAAATTTACTATTCATCAAATAAGAAATTTTTTTTTTAACTAAGTCCAAAATTTGGGGTTATTACAAACCAGGTGAGTCTGTCACTGAAGCAATTCAGTTTACAATGTCAAATATTTTGATAGACTCAACCAGGGATTAGGATTTGCGAACTCCCATTGCACCACCACTGACCTCTCTTGAAGGGGCTAGGGTGATTTCTTATGCAGGTACATCCTCTGAAAATCTGGACAGACAGTTAGTTGTGAGAGATGAGAGTCAAACACAGACTGATACACAAGCACGTGAGTTGAGTGAAACACCACTGAGAGAAATTGAAGTGAGTGCACACACTGACACAAACACTGCTTTGTTGTTGAACCAGCTAGCTGCTCTGCAGAAACAGTTACAAGAAACCCAGGCTGAAAACAATCTTCTCAAAGCACAAGTGGTTGCATAATCTTCCATGTAACAGCCCCAAATCCGGGGTCAGGGATTTAGAGTAGTCACGATCCACTTACTTCTTGCCTTGCCTGCTTTACTCATAATAGACACAATTCATCTACTTATGACCCCACAATGTATATATCTCTCACACACACACACACAGGTTAGAGTCTCAGAAACGACACAAATACCACAATTGCGGAATAAATAATCTTTATTACAATACCCAAATGTCTTTTGAATTTGCTACTGATACAACTCCTAAGTGATGGTACATTACCAACTTAGCCTTGTAATACTCACCACCCTCTCATACCATTCTATCTATACATAAGATGAATACCAAAAGCTCCAGCTTGATCTGACTGGTTCACACTACTTCCAGGATCACTACTAGAAACTGCCCATGAGAATGCCTTGCGCTTACCACTCGCTTGAGGGATGTGCGCCGAATCCTTGGTATCCTGCTTCGTTGCTATATAATATTTATAGAACAATAGCAAGAGTGAGCGATAGCTCAGCAAGGTAATAAAAGTATGGCATAATCCTGCCTTTAACTCAACCCAGAATAAAGCGGGTATAAGACAATAATTTGTCAAAATATCTCGATACTGAAATTATTTCCTTATCGGAATGTATTCCAAAAACAGTACCATTGTTGTATTTCAAATATCATTTTCATAATATTTCTGCAAACTTTTACTATATTATGAACAAAGTTCTAGTATAATATAAAAGATGAGGTTTCAAAGTAAACCAATATAACCTTTCCGAAAAAAATATATCTGCTATGCAAGCAGAATATCAACATATAACTTAAAAGATGAAGTTATAAGGTGATTCAGTATAAACAACTCCCTTACCATAACTCATATTATGTAAGGTATCCACAGAGTCATATGATATAAAAGATGAAGTTACGAGGAAAATTTCATATAACGTTCCGTAACCCAAAATCCACTTATGCATATATAATCTGAGTAAGGTTTTATCAGAGTCATAGCTCATAAAATAAAAGATGAAGTTGCAAGGATTTATTGTAACTTCATTTTTGAACATTTCTCAAATTCCCTGCCAACATGATCGGTAAACCTTTCAATACATGTTGCAGAATTATCCATAAATGGATGATGAACTAATACTGGAGCATTGTCGCGCAGAAGCCACAACCTTTACGATGATCAGTCGTACGTTGTGCATCTCACCATTTGTTTCTCAACATGTAGAAGGAAGAACCGACGGATTTACTTGTCCACCGCCTCCTGGAACCACCCGACCAACAGTTGGGCCATTGATGGACAGGCGCCACTCAGCCACTTACTCGGCTCCTAGTTCGAATAAAATCCATGACTCTGAAACGTAAAGTTCGTCCTCCTTTCCCCAAGTATATTACTCGTTGATAGGACTCCACAAAGTAGTCGTATCTAATTGGAAAGGAAAATTTACCAATATTTCCCAAGCTATTGCTTGTTAATGGATATCGACTTCTTCCATCAATTTACTCCTCGATCGTTGAGGTAGTAACACAACATTTGACTTGCAGCAATTAAATTGCTCAGAGAAAATATTTGTCCCCTGACAGTTTTGAGTTGAGAGTTTAAAATGAGTAGCAGTCACTTAAATCAGGTTTCCCATATTCTAGATAGTTGAGCGAGTATTTAAATCCTCTTCAAAAAGATAGATTCAAATGGAAAACCGTGTTTTGGGAACCTCTCCTTGATTTAAAATAATTAATAATACAGCTTAGAATATCCTTCATAAATGTTGAAGGTCAAGAATAACTTTAAATAATACAACTCAATTTAAAAATGTGTTAAAAGTATTTAATAAATAATCAAATAATATTTATTAAATAAATAAACTTTAAATGAATATTCAAAAATAATATTCATTAAATAAATAGTGATTAAATGAATATTCAAAATAATATTCATTAAATAAATAAGGATTAAATGAATATTCAAAATAATATTCATTAAATAAATAAGCCTTAAATGAATATTCAAAAATAATATTCATTAAATAAATGATCATCGAAAAACAGTTACCCGGTATCTTTATCGGAAAAATAATCTTTAACATATACAGAAAATATAACTACTTCCAGCCTAAAGAATAAAAATCATACGCCCTTTACCTAGGGCATTTATAAAAACCTGGCTTCTAACTAATATCCCATATTTTGCTTAGAAGCCCATAATCAAATCATGACCTCGAGTATCACTATATATAGCAGTTCGAAGACAAGCATGCAATTTATATATCGCAATGTACTTGAGAATCAAACATGCATACCTCGCATTTGCATATCATATATGAAAGCAGTTTTTTATCACAACAACAGTAGGCATAGGTTTCGAAAACTTGCATCTATTATATGCATACATCAGAATATGGTACTTTAAAATACCGCATGGAATGAGAAAACTTGCCTGATGCTCGAGAAGTGGTAGCGGTTCGCGACGATGTTGGACAATCTAGACAAAGTCAAAGAAAACGTACGATTAATCCCCTAAATAATCCACTTATAACTTAATGCTTAAACACGTAAGCGAATCACAATCATAGCACTTAATGGCTTAATATAGCCGCGTACTAGGTCCATGCTACTTGCCAAATACTTAAGTTGTAAGTTTGGTTCGAAATCGATCCTCAAATCCAAGTTATACTTAACCATTTATAACATTGGTTTCTAAGTCGGGTTCTTAGTGGTTTTCACTTGCGCAACCTCTGCGGTCGCATTTTTATAAAATCGAAAAATAATCTTTTGGACTGGAAACCTTCTCACACCTCTTGCCAACTGACCTTAGCACTTTACCACGAAATCTCATATTTTATAATCACTTGTAAGGGTCTCAAACACAGTCATGAAGTTGATGTGTTTCTGCAATTTCATTTCTCGAACAACTTTTACTAAAACGACCATAACTCAAAAACCGTAAATCAGAATATTTCGATTCTTGCACCAACGCGATCTATGAATCAAAATCTACAAGTATAGGTCATGTACTCATTAAGGACAGGGGTTCGAACCTACTGTCAAGCACTGTCTTAATGGTAAAAGAAAATTTCGGCATTACGACGGCTGTAAATCGAATAATCCAATTTTTAACCAATCCATATAAGCATTCAACCAACACCCAAGACTCATATACACTATTCATCATCTTCCTCACTGCCTCAAAAGGTCTTGGAGCTACAATACTTATTTTCCATTTTCATAACAACCACACAAGATTCATGCCTCTAAATATGCATACCACATCACAACTCCATTAAAACACAATATTCATCAAAGGGGTTCAAAGATTTATACCTTGGCTTGAAGCTTAGAAGTGCTCTAAAGACTTTACAACTCTTAAACCTTGCTTAGAACATCCTTTGGAAGCCAAACCATCAAGAAACAAATATGAAAACTAAGTTAGTAACTAATCATCCTAGAACACACCATCTTGTAAAAATCATATAAAATCGAAAAATAAGAGTTTTGTTCTCAAATCTTTTACCACACCTTCTGATCTTCACGGGCTTTCTTTTGAGTCCTAGATCATCACCAGGGAATGCTTGAAGCTCTACTTATGGGTGTTTTAAGATCGATGGCAGAAACTGCCAGGAACAGGGCATATTGGAATCTTCAACTTGGGGAAGGGATTTGACTAGGCTACACCCCTTTGTTTGCCACCAAACTTTAGGCATGATTTTTACATAGAATGAGGAGGCTATGGTTAAAATATGGTGATTTATGGATGGATAGAAGTGGAGATATGAATTTGTCTTTGAGTTGTGCTCTTGTTTGGCAGATTGGAGAGCTTTTGCTCATCTTACTTTTGTTTTGTTTTTCAACTTGGATGCATCTTTTCTTTTGTGTTGTTAACCACCCATTGGTCCACTTGTTGCTCTCTCATTAGTCCAAGTGTTGGCCTCTCATCAAACAACTCCATTGTTGCCAATGTTGCAAATACACCATTAGCTTTTTTGTTGAATTTCATGCATGACACCTTGGTTTTTCTTCTTCCACCAATTGGATCGTCTTTGTGTCCTTTTAATAAAATCAATACGTTACAGCTTATATGTTGCATTTTATTACTCCACTGTGGCACAATCCCTTAAATCAATATTGTTAGGTCCTGATAAGTTTGTAGAAGGGGGGTTGAATACAAACTATACCGTTTTATCGAAATTTGTTCGTTTAAGATTAAACCAATTAGAACAAATTAATACGGAATAAAAACTGAAACAATATTCAAGTTAAATAGAAACTCTATTAAACTTGAGGGGTGTTACAATTTTGATCACTGATTACAAAGAACTTGATAAAATAAATCTAGAATAAATTCGACATGAATTTATCTATTTTTGTAATAAAAAGGATCGAATACTAAAAAGTAGTTCGATATAAAATCTAGGGATTATGATCCGCTAGAAAGTCAAAGCAGTACAAGAGATACAATTCTTATGGATTAAATGTTAAGAACAATCAAGAATTAATACTCCTGCAGAAATTTAGAGCTTTGCAGTTGAAGGAATTTAAGACAGAGCTTTTAATAGAATGTTTGTTTGCTTTTGTCTTCTGTTAGAAAAATGATCAGTGCTTGTCTTCGAATTGTCTTGTGTCTTTAATACAATTGCTTTTCTTTTTGGTAAACCACGTGCACTTCACAGATTGTAAATGCACTAGGAAGACAATCAGAAATACAAGACTTTTTGCCTTGGAAGACTCTCGGGAAGACAATGGAATGCAAGTGGAAGACAATCGGGAAGATTCTGATTTGCCTAGGAAGACAATCGGGAAGACTCTCTTCTGAGTCTTCCTATTTCATCAAACTAAGTCTTCCTAGTTCAAACCTAAGTCTTCCTAGTTCATTTTTATTCTAATTTAAATAATTAACTAAATAAATTATGTATTAAATTAATTCTTTACAGAATTAATTTAATAAATAATATACTTGATAGTATTAATTATTTATAATAGAATAAATGGAATTAGTTGACTTCTCAATAAATTCCAGAAACACTTAAAACTTAGATAAAGAATAAACATAATAGTACGTTGACACTCGATGCACTGTCTGGTTCATGAGTGACTAACGACAATGTCTGTTCTTTATCTGTTTGACTTTAAGCAGTGATTCACTTCCTTCTCATTCAAGAACTCTGTAACCAGTATCTTTTTCTGTCACCACTTGAAATCTCCGTCACTTTAATAAATCCACTGAGCTTAATACTTCATTGAGGCTTGATCAATAAATTGAGCTTCTTTCAATGTAGAATCACTTCAAGTCTGTAGATGACTTTAATCTTCATTCTTTGACAGATATAATCTTCTGAGATTCCTATGACATTTGTTTTTTATTATTTACTTATTACATCTTAATTAAAGTCGAGTAGAATCCTCGGTGTTTACAAATAGGCCTATACACATGCCTTTCAATCTCCCCCTATTTGTTTGTTAGACAATAACAACCAAATACCTCTAGAGGATAACTCAACTAAAACAAGAAAAGATAAGACTTTTAAGAGCCAGGCAAATAATAAAAAGTTCTGGATTAAATATAACAATTTCCAGATTCAAACAATAAAGATAAATACAAGATAGATGTTCCTCTAGACTGAACATATGAATACATTTTCCTATCTTGATTTACCTAGCTCTAAACATATAACATTTACAAATGAGCTTACTACATCATGCCTTTAGTCTCTAATTTCACCTTCTTCAGCTTCTGCCAAGGTGACTAGAAGATCTTTGTCAAGGACACGATCACTTTCAGAAACCACACCACTTGGCATTACTGGTTGAGTGGTGATCTTCTTCAATCTATTCTTCATCTGAGCATACCTTGGAATTTTCTCCGTGCAGTAGTCTGAAATCATATCAGCAACTTCAGACTTGTCTTCAGTGGTAAACCCAGAAGTTCTTAGAAGATTCTCCAACTTCACCAGTTGCATAGCAGTCTGTAGCTTCATGGAATCAGGGTCCAGCCTCACAGTCTCTAAAGTTGTACCTCTGTAGATTTTGACTTCATAAGGAAAATGTACAACTTGAGGGCTGGCCTTCATAGCAGAATCTCTCAGCCGGTCATACAGAAGCTCGTTCAAGCAAGAAGATCTCTTTACTTTACGCATCAGAATCCACAATTCAGAGAGAGATCTTCTTTGTAGGAGGTCAAGAGAAACAGTGAATGACCCTTCAAGAGCACTTGAGACATAGATGAACAGTTCTTGTCTTATTTGATCAAATGCAGACGTAATACTTAAGATATCTTCCTTCAATGCCTTCATATATAATGAGTTGTCTGGATTAACAATTCTGATCTTCTCAAGCAGCTTCAGAAAAGTAGCATCATTGTTTGTGCCTCTTTGAGGGATATCAAATATCTCCCTTGCCTTGTCCCATTTGATTCCTTGTTTCATCCTAACATCCAATCTACTTTCTTTGACATGAATACTATGAAGACGTTGTTTGTCTTCATGTTCAGCCTTTTGAATCTTCAGCCTTTGAGATATGATGTCGGAGACCTTAGCATTCTCATCCTCCTTTCTTCTTAGTTCTGCCTGTTGCTTCTTCAACTCCTTCTGAAACAAAGGGTCAGGTGTGTATAGATCAGCTTCATCTTCCCAATCCTCAAAGTTGGCCGCCTCTTCAACCTCCTCCTCACCAAAAGCTTCTTCAGGAATGGTCTTCTCCAGATCACCAGAAGTGTCAAATTGGAAGTCATCCTGTTCACCATGGTAGTAGTAGGCATCATCAAAAGTAGACTCCTCCACTGATTGTTTACCTTTCCCCTTATCCTTTCCAGAAGCTCCTCCAGCTTCTCCAGCTTCTGTGTTTCCTCCTTCTTTCTCCTTCTCCCCCTTAGTTGAGGAATCCTCTACAGTTTGAGCTGTGGAAGCCCTAGGATTCACCTCAGATGTTCTCCTTATCTCTCTTATTTCTCTTCTATCTCCTCTTTCATCAGCATCATCCTCATCCTCATCATCTCCCTCAAAGAAAGTTCTTTGCTCTTCAGTAGGTTGATGTGATTTCTTGATCATATAGTATAGGTGCTTCATCCCTTCATTAAGATGCTCCATTCCTCCTTCAATCCTAGACATCCTTCCTTCATTAAACCTCTGGTTTTCATCAGATGTTTGCAGAATAAAGTCCACCTTGGTAGAAATAGAAGCAATCTCCTTGACACTCTCCGATATCTGAGCATTTGACGTTGTAAGATCAGAGATGTCTGAAGCCACCAGTACTTGAGATTGTTGGATTGAATTCAGCCTCGGGAGTAGATTATTCTTCAATCCTCCCAGGTCATCTTTCACAGTACCCAGCTGATTTGATACAGAGGTGGTAGATTGTGCAACCACTTGTGCTTTCAGAAGATTGTTCTCAGCCTGGGTTTCTTGTAACTTCCTTTGTAGATCAGCTAGCTGGTTCAATAACAAAGCAATGTTTGTGTCAGTGTGTGCACTCACTTCAATTGCTCTTAGTGGTGTTTCACTCAACTCACGTGCTTGTGTTTCACTCGGTGTTTGATTCATATCTCTCACCACTAACTGTCTTTCAAGATTTTCAGAAGAAGTACCTGCATGAAAAATCACCCTAGCCCCTTCAAGAGAGGTCAGTGGTGGTGCAATGGGAGTTCGCAATTCCCGATCCCTGAGTGAGTCTGTCAAAATATTTGACATTGTATACTGAATTGCTTCAGGGACAGACTCATCAGGTTGCCTTTCACTTTCTCCGGTATAAACTGCGAGTGAAAAATCCCTTAGGGGAGCCAGAGATGTTCCCTCTAGGAGGGGAGAAAATGATTCTATTTGAGTTGGCGAAGAATCAGATTTTCCCTCAGATGCTTGTGAAGGCACTTCTACCGTAACTATGGTAGGCACTGTTTCAAAGTCAAAAGTAAAGTGCTCTCCTTGCATAGTGTCCTGAGTATAATCTAGATGGATATCTTCTCCCATTGTGAGTAATGGGAGAGTGCTTGACTCAGTACAAGATGCCATGGCCCGATGGCGAATTTCAATAGATCCACCCTGTTGAGAGGATGTCTCCAGAGACTGTTCAGTGGCCATATCTATGTCCATATCCTTTTGAGAGGATACAGATGGGCTTACAGTTGTCTCCCTATAGGTTCTTCTTTTCTTTAAGGGTGGAGACAGAGCTGTGGGAGCACTCATTTCAGCTATATCACTAACTCTTCTTGAACTGGTTTGAATATTAGGCTCAGGTTGTGTATCAGAAGTGTTTGACTCTCTGTATGGCTCTATTACCTGGGTCAGAGACTGTGGTTCTACAATCTCTGGGTCAGCCCTAACAACCACTTGGGTTTCAATTGAAGTACCAGAAGAAGAACCAGAGTTAGGAATAACTACCTGCAGTGGAACTGGATGTGGTTGAGGAACTTGTTCACCAAAGATAGGTAGATTAATGAATTGACTCATCAGTGGTGAAACAAGAACAGGGATATTTTGGAATTTGGATGAGACATCAAGTCTGGTGTAGAATTTGGTGTCTGTGGTTGGAGAGGTTTCAAATCTAGCTTCTCGAAACAGTTCTACCTGCTCAGCAGTGAGAATATGATTAATGATAAGAGTTAGAAAGCGAGGGTACCAACACTTTACTTTCACACCATTATCAGAATCTCTCCTAGAGTGAGCAAGCCTGATAAGCAATAGGTTCCACAGAATCTCAGCAAAGTTCAATCTACGACCAAATACTATAGCATAGGCAATATACTGATTAAGACTGGTAATGCAATGAAAGTTTGTTTTTGTGCAGTTACCAAATATCCTAGCTATAGTATCAAAGAACATATCCCATTCCCTTACAACAAAGCTTTTGGACAATTTAACCATCTGTAAGGGACCCTGATAATGAATATTCACGAAGAACTGTGATAACTCATCATCAGTGGGTAAAGGATCAAACCTGTCCTTTGGAAAATGTAAAACATCACAAAATAAATCAAAAGTGACTGTATATTGCTGGTTTAAAATATTAAACGAAAAAGATTTTGAATTTCCAGCAATAACAACACTTGAACACAAAAACCTTAAAGGATCAATTTTTAGAGGTGCATTGGCACAAATAGCATGACTGATACAAGTCTCGCTATTCAAAAATCGAATCCAAGGTCTAAAGCGTTCCACTTTGCATTTTAAAGGATCAAAATACCCAATATAATTATTTAACACAAGTTCAAAATTATTAGGATCCATTTTAAAACAAGACACAAAATTTAATTAATCTTAAAATAAAATTAAAATTTTAGGGATTTTTAGAATTAATAAAAATTACTTAAAATCCAGAAAATTAAACTTTTATCAAAATTAACCAAATTTTAACTTAAAATCCTAAAAATTTGAACTACACTTGAAAAACAGAAATGAATTGGGCAAATGAATCTCAAGAACACACACAACTCAGTTGTTGTGGAACGAAAAGTGAGTTTAGATATTGACGGCGGATATTTAATACAAGGTAGTGGACAAGCGTGTCTTAATGGCTGCTCTTGTGTTTCGAGACTGAATCGGTCCTCACAAGATGCCTACGTATCTCAATTATCACTGAGAATCAAGCCAAGAAAACGTAGTTCTAATGTTGAGGGGTTAGGCCCTTTATATAGGCGTCTGGAGCCCTAAAATCGTGGTAGAATTAGGTTACTTGGTGGCCAAGTAACCGCCTTTGAATAGTGGATAACTCTTATCAGAATTAGTTTCCATGCTGGAGTTGGTTTCCATGTTGGACGTTGTATTGGAAGTTTCCTAGTGGTTTCCAACCACTGGACTGCATATGAACCAAGCCCATGCCTTAGTGGTTTAAAACAAGGGTTGGACCTTGGCCCAATTGTTGACTACAAATTTATCATTATAGTCATGGTTCCAGGCCTCATTAATGGACCTCGTATTTGGACCATTTCAAGTACATTTAATGCATCATTAAATGTGTCCTTAGGGCTTTATTTTAACCCATATCATTTGCCCCCCTAACTTCGAGAAAACTGATCAGGTTTTCTTGAAGTTAAGTTGACCAATTTTCAATGGCCCCCCTTGGGTATGGCCTTTTGCGGCTTAAGGTACACTAGTGTTTCACGAGTATCGTCTTTTAGCGTGAAGTGTGGAGCGACCTACACATTCACTACGATTTAGCCTTATTCGAGGCTTCATTTTTAATTGGCTGAGAACACCTGATAACTAAGTTATCGAGTATAGCCAACTTTTGTTAGTGAAAGTTTGAGTTTTGCCAAAATTTGGCTAACTCCGAAGGACAATCACTAAATATTGCCCCAAACGGGTTATATTTGGCGGGCAACGAGCCCTAAATGGTGCTATATGGCACCATTCGATGGTAAACGACGTTAAATGGTGTTAAATGATGTTAAATGGTGTTAAACGATACTAAAGAGCGTTAAACGACGCTAAACGGCATCAAAACGACACTAAATGGTGCTAAACGATGAAAAACGACGTTAAATGGTGTTAAACGACACAAAAACGATGCTAAACAGCACTAAAAGCGTTAGACGACGCTAAACGACACTAAAACGGTGCTAAAAATTTTGGTCCAGCTGGAGGTCCTCCGGGTGCCAAGCCGTCCAGCCATGCTCGGCTAAAATTTTTTTTTTTTTTTTTTTTTTTTTTTTTTTTTTTTTTCGGCTGTGCCTGGTGCCTGGTCGGCTGACTGCCTGGTCGGCCGTGGGTCTGGTCGGCCAGGATGAATTTTTTTTTTTTTTTTGTTTTTTTGTTTTTGAGCCATGTCTTGGTCGGCCGTGGCTCTTGTTTCCTATCATGATATTTTTTGTTGTTTTGGCGCGATTTCAACCATCGTGCGTGATTTCAACCATTGTGACTTTAAACATGGTTTTTGGTTGGTGTTTACCAATATGTTGGTCATGTTGGCTTACTTAGAAAAGAGCCATTGGGCGTGTTTTCAACCATCATCAGTGATTTCAACCAACCAAGCATGAAACCAAGATTTAAACATGGTTTTTGGTTGGTGTTTACCAATATGTTGGCCATGTTGGCTTACTTAGAAAAGAGCCATTGGGCGTGTTTTCAACCATCGTCAGTGATTTCAACCAACCAAGCATGAACCAAGATTTAAACATGGTTTTTGGTTGGTGTTTACCAATATGTTGGCCATTTTGGCTTACTTTGATGAAAGAGTGGTTTCAATCGTGATAACATTTCTAGTCATCCAGGGCTGATCATCAAAAGCTTCCCACGGAGGCTCTAGTCATCCGGGGCTAATCATCCAAAAGCTTCCCACGGAGGCTCTAGTCATCCGGGGCTAGTCATCAAAAAGCTTCTCTCGGAGGCTCTAGTCATCCGAATGGATGGTGGTTGCCCCCGACTCTGGATTCCTTATTTAAAACCAACATGGGTGTTTTGAAACCAACATGTTGTCTTCAAACCAAAGGATTAAACTTTTGGTTTTCAAACCAAGTTACCAACTTAATCAACTTTAACTGGTAGCTTCATGTTGCCCCAGGTCATAATTTCATCCGTCTTCTTGTTTGAAATCAAGGCTCACTCAAGACTTGATTTGTCCTTCACGACCTCAACTCATTTCATGGTTTCTTGGTCTGAGACGACTGATTTCAACTTGGTTCTTGATCCTCGACTCTTGATCATAGATCTTGAGGTCATCCTTATTTTCAATCAAGGATGTAATTACTATCTCAAACTTATTCTTTGTCCTTTATTCAAGGATGAGAATTCTCCCTTTCTCTCATTTTTGTTTTCAAAGATGTAAGCACTATTCCAAGCTCATCCTTGTTTCCATTCAAGGATGTATGATGGACTCCCATCTTTGGTTTCAAAGTACCTAGGGCTTGTTTCAAATCATGGCTTGTGCCTTGTACTCGGTGACTTGGAATCAAGGTTTAAGTGGTTTCTCACCTTCAATCCTTGTTCTCTTGTTTGGAAACAAGGGGTGGTTTCTGATCAAGGATAGTTTGCCACCACTAGTCGGTCTAGAGCCTGTTTGAGGGCGTGGTCGGCCACCTCTGGTTAGCCTAAGGCCTCCCCGAGGGCGTGGTAGGCCACCCCTAGTCGGCCGAAGGCCTTCCTAAGGGTGTGGTCGGCCATCCCTGGTCGGCCATGGACCCATAATGTTTTGAAAAAATTTCATCTTGGTGAAAGCCTTGATTTTCTTGACCTCTTGGTTGTAAACAAGGCACTTGTTTGTATCCAAGGGTGTGTTTCCCGTCAAGGTCATCACTTTAATTTCCTTATTCTTGGATCCTCAATCATGAATTTAAATTTGATTCTCAATTTCTTGATCCATACTTTTGAATTCAAAATTGACACTTGATCCCAGTTCCAGGTTGTTGAAGACCTAGAATGTAATTTAGACAGCCTTCTTGGCTTATTTGTCCCCTCGAGACTCAACCTTGCATATTGATCCCTTAGTATAGGATTCAAGATCCAAACCAGGTTTCTCATTCTTGATTCTTGGTTTAAAATTCAAGATGTTCATTTAGTTGGCCTTCTTGGCTATGCTTGGTCTTTCTAACTTGTCTTTTATTCGACCATTTGTAAACTTAACTTGAGGATCCTTTGGGTCCTTCATTATCTCAATCATTTGTAATGTGTTCATGGTTTATTTCTTATCTTGTTTACTTGTTTTCAGTACTTATGATTGCACATATCGAGTGTTGGTACATAAAAACAAGGTATAAGAAAATAAACATGCATTGGAAACAAAACAAGGACGGGGTTCAACCCTTTTTATAAATAATAAGCTGTAAATATGGGCTACAAGGACGGGTTCAACCCTTTTTATAAATAATAAGCAGTATCTCGCCCACCCAAGTGTTCCAGGATCGTTCGACCCTTTTCTTCAATCCATCCAGTATGATTCGATTCGCCACCTCTGCTTGCCCATTTGCTTGGGGGTGGGCAACCGAGGTGAACCTGAGCTTAATTGCGTTTTCTTCGCAATACTTCCTCAATTCTTCATTGTTGAACTGTGTTCCATTATCCGTAAAAAGGACCAAGTATGTCCATTCCCCACATAGCAAACGGAATTGGAGAATTGATTGAAGTCAGCATCTCAGGTGGTTTCCTAACCACTGGTGCATGTTTCTGACAACGATCACACTTCTTAACAAAATCCTTGGCGTCGTTCAGCATTTCGGGCCAATAAAAGCCTAGCATGGTTATCTTATGAGCAAGGGCTATGCCCCCCAAATGTTGTCCACAAATCCCTTCATGGACGTCTTCAAGTGCTTCTCGTGCCTCTTGGGGCCTTAGACATTTTAGGTAGGGGATCACAAAAGACCTTTTATAAAGCAGCCCTTCGATCAAAGTATACCTCAATGCTCTCACAGACAACTTGCGTGCCTCTTGGGTGTTATCTGGGAGGCATCCAGTTTCAAGGTGAGTCTTGATTGGATCCATCCAACAGCCTCCTATATCAATGGGAGCCACAAGTTTTGAATCAATAGTAGGGGCCTTCAAGACCTGAAAGTAAACACTTCCCGAGTAATTCTCAATTTCAGAAGAAGCAAACTTGGACAAGGCATCGGCCTTCACATTCTCCTCTCTGGGGATGTGTTGCACATAGCACTCGTCAAATTGAGTCATAACAGCGTTCGCAACTCTCCGATATGTGGCCATAGTTTCGTCCCTGGTTTCAAACTCACCATTAACTTGCGAGATAACCAACCTTGAATCTCCACATACCTTCAGGTTCTTGACCCTCAGAATTCTAGCCAATCCTAGACCAGCTATCAAGGCCTCATACTCAGCTTCATTGTTGGTTGTAGGGAAGTCCAACTTCAAAGCGTACTCAATTGTAAACCCACCGGGGCTTTGCAAAACTAAGCCCGCACCACTTGACTTTGTTTTTGATGCTCCATCAAAATAGAGTATCCAACGCTTTTTCAGATCAAGCTCTTCATCCTTATTTGCAACTTCAAGTGCCTCATGGGGTACTACCTCTTGCCCCCCGACTTCTTGGTTGTCAATGGTACATTCAACCACGAAGTCAGCCAATGCCTGAGCCTTAATGGCCGTTCGAGGCTTATATTTGATGTCGAACTCTCCTAGCTCAACTGCCCATTTAATTAGCTTTCCACTGGCCTTTGGATTATGTAGAATGCTTCTCAAGGGTTGGTTCGTCAGGACTTCAATTTTGTTTGCATAATATACGGGTTTCTGAACCTTTCGTTCCTCTCTTACAAGGACAGCACCGAGAGCTTGATCGGAGGCTGCCAAGTAGAGATAAAGAGTATCTTCCGGGCTTGGTTTGGCCAGCAACGGGGCCTTAGCCATGTACTTCTTGAGTTTTTCAGAAGCCTCTTGGCTCTCTGTTGTCCACTCAAAATCCTTGACCTTTTTCAGGGCTTTGAAAGACGATAAACATTTGTCCCCAGACTTTGAGATAAACCTTCCTAAAGCTGCAACTCTTCCAGTCAACCTCTGAACGTCCTTAACGGAATGAGGTGGTTCCATGTCGAGGATAGCTTTAATCTTGTCGGGGTTAGCTTCAATGCCTCTTTTGGAGACCATGAGACCCAAGACTTTTCCTGATCCTACTCCAAAAGCACACTTGGCAGGATTTAGCATCATCTTATGGTGCCTCAGCACTTCAAATGCTTCCTTCAGATGCTGGATGTGGTCGTCTTTAAACAAACTCTTAACGAGCATGTCATCAACGTAGACCTCCATGGTTTTCCCAATCAAATGGGCAAAGATCTTGTTAACTAGGCGTTGATAGGTCGCCCCTGCATTCTTTAGTCCAAAAGCCATGACAAGGTAGCAAAAGACCCCAAAATCAGTAATGAATGATACCTTGGCTGTGTCATCCTTGTGCATCTTGATTTGGTTGTAACCACTGAAACCGTCCATGAAGCTCAGCATTTCATGCCCATTGGCTTTCTTAACCATAACCGGGTTTGCCAACCATTCTGGAAATTGGATTTCTTCAATGAATCCAGCTTCTAGGAGCTTTTCAACTTCTTGTTTTATGGCCTCTTGCCTCTCTGGTGCAAAGTTCCTCTTCTTCTGCTGTATCGCCTTTCTTTTTGGATCGACATTGAGCTTGTGAGTTATCAGTTGGGGATCAATCCCTGGCATGTCGGCAGCCGTCCATGCAAATACATCACCATTCTCTTGTAGGAACGTGATCAATTCGCCCTTCAAAGGTTCTTTTAGTAGTGCTCCAATGTAAGTCACCTTTTCAGGTTCGAGGGGATCCAATGGAATAGGAACCAATTCCTCAGCTGGCTTCCCTCTATGGTCCTCATCTTCTCTAACATCCATGTCTTCGATAGGGAGAACCTGCCCCCCGACTCCATCTGGCCTTAACGCGGCTACATAACAGCTCCTAGCCGTCTTTTGATCGCCCATTTCTTCTCCAACACCATTCCTGGTTGGGAACTTGATTTTTAAATGGTAGGTTGAGGCCACAGCCTTAAAAGCATGAAGTCCAGTTCTTCCGAGGATGGCATTGTAGGTCGAGGATGCTTTGATTACCACAAAATTCAACATTTGAGTTACTTCTTTTGGTTTCTTACCAATAGTCATAGGCAACTGAATTGTGCCTTCAACTTTAGATTCCACCCCGTTAAACCCGTATATGGGCATGTTCGAGGGGATCAGTTGGGAATCATTATACCCCATCTTCAAGAACGTGTCATGGAAAAGGACATCAACAGAGGCTCCATTGTCCACCATGACTCGTTTTACCTCATTGTTTCCAATCACGGGGGCTATCACTAAAGGGTCGTCATGGGGGAATTTCACCCCTTCAAGATCCGAATCATCGAACCCAATTGACATCTCAGTTTTTGCACGCTTGGGTGCTTCTCCAACAATATGCATTACTTCTCGGGCATAAGCCTTCCGAGAGTTCCTAGTGGTTCCTGCAGCGGTTGATCCTCCTGAAATCATGTTGATCACTGGCCCTCGAGGTTGTGGGTTACGACCTTGATCTCGGTCCTCATCCCTTCTATCATAGTTTCTCATAGGGGGGTTCCTGTCCTCATCCTTGGTGAATTTGTTCAACTTTCCTTTCCGAATCAGAAACTCAATTTCATCCTTGAGTTGCCTACAATCATCAGTATCATGGCCCGAGTCTTTATGGTACCTACAATACTTGTTCTTGTCTCTCTTTTCAGGATCTCCCCTTAATGGCTTCGGCCATCGGAAGTCTCTATCTTTCTCAATGTCATAAAGGATTTGACTCCTTGGAGCATTCAACCTTGCATATTCAGTAAATTTCGTGCCTGGAGCTGAATCAGAGTCTCTAGTCGTACGAGGATATTTGTCCTTGACATCATACTCTTGCTCCGTTTTTCGTTTCTTCGAGCCACCATTGTTTCCACCACCTGTAGTGGGGGTGTCAGTCTTCTTCATGCTTTCCTCAGCTTTGATGTATTTTCCAGCCCTTTGTTGGAGCTCAACCATGCTCTCAGGGGGGTGTTTGGCCAATGACATCTTGAAAAAGACATCCATGGTTCCTTGTTGGAGGGCTATCATAGCTACCTTGTTGTCTAAATTAGGTATATTCAATGTCTCCTTGGTGAAACGCTTGAGATAGTCTCTCAACGTCTCGTTCTTTCCTTGGGTTAGATTCATGAGTGAAGCAGAGCTTTTTTGATGCACCCGTCCACTGATGAACTGATTGATGAAAGCCGTGCTCAGATCTCTAAAGCAACTGATAGAGTTGGGCGGCAAATGACTATACCATCTTTGGGCCATGCCAGCCAGGGTTTGAGGAAATGCCCTACATTTAAGAGCATCGGTGACTGGTTGCAGCAACAGTGCATTTGAAAAAGTCCTTACATGGGTTGCGGGATCGCCCGTTCCGTCATATGCCTTGATAGTAGGCATCTTGAATTTCCTTGATACATGAGCGGCCATTACCTCTTCAGTGAAGGGTGGAATAGGATCGTCTGGGTCACCCAGTTGTGTTAAAACACGGGGATCTGACCTGGGAATCTCTGTTCTTGGAGTCCTAGCTCTTTCTTGCCTCCTCGAAGGTCTTTCCAAATCAATTATAGGAACATCTCTTGCCCCTTGGTTCAAAGGCTGAGTTTGCCTTCTTTGTTGTCCTATCTCCATGTCTTTCTTTAGTTTCTGGATCTCGGCCTCATGAGCCCTTATCCTTTCCATGGCAGTCATAGGTGCCCTTGTAGTTGCCCCCCGATTCCTTCTTCCAAGGGGCTCTTTGCTGGCTCTTCTTCTTCTGGGTGCTCGATCTCGTCCTTCATCAGACGAGTAGTCATCAGAGTAGGGTCCAGAATAATCCAAGTATCTTCCTTCAGGGACAGGTCCCAATCCTCGAATGTAGGGTGGTTCGTATGGTTCATGAATTATTGGGGCATGGCCACTCCCTCCGGCTTCAGGGGGATAGTTGGGTAGTCCGTATGCTGGATTGGTGCTTATAGGAAGCACGGTTGTGGAGATCTGTGCTCCATGGGGAAGGTTACGATCGAGGGGTGAGACAACCATCTGAAGAGGGTTCATCTCGTTCTGAGGTATGGAAGCTTGGGGATTCGTCCCTTGTGGTTGAGAAACCACCTCTGTGGTGAGGGGTAGCGACCCTAGTGGTTGAGAAACCATCTCGGTGGTGAGGGGTAAAGACCCTGGCTCCGTGGTGATTGGAATAGTGGTGGTGACAGTTGATCCAGTAGCGGTTGCTGTACTCCGTGTTATAGCCATGGTTGTTGTAAGGCTTCCCACAGACGGCGCCAAATGTTGTGGAACGAAAAGTGAGTTTAGATATTGACGGTGGATATTTAATACAAGGTAGTGGACAAGCGTGTCTTAATGGCTGCTCTTGTGTTTCGAGACTGAATCGGTCCTCACAAGATGCCTACGTATCTCAATTATCACTGAGAATCAAGCCAAGAAAACGTAGTTCTAATGTTGAGGGGTTAGGCCCTTTATATAGGCGTCTGGAGCCCTAAAATCGTGGTAGAATTAGGTTACTTGGTGGCCAAGTAACCGCCTTTGAATAGTGGATAACTCTTATCAGAATTAGTTTCCATGCTGGAGTTGGTTTCCATGTTGGACGTTGTATTGGAAGTTTCCTAGTGGTTTCCAACCACTGGACTGCATATGAACCAAGCCCATGCCTTAGTGGTTTAAAACAAGGGTTGGACCTTGGCCCAATTGTTGACTACGAATTTATCATTATAGTCATGGTTCCAGGCCTCATTAATGGACCTCGTATTTGGACCATTTCAAGTACATTTAATGCATCATTAAATGTGTCCTTAGGGCTTTATTTTAACCCATATCATCAGTTAAACACACACAATACTTCTAAGATCACTTTAACACAAAGGAATCACTTAGCAATTCAAAAACAATCAAGTCGAATGGAAATAAAAAACAGAATTTGGACAGCAATTCGACTTAATATGCTGATTTTGAAAGAACAGAACTAAATTGCTAAGTAAATACTTGAGCAAGAATGATTGAGATCAAAGATTTCTGCACAAAAATGAGAGAATTCGAAGAGGGGGTTTGAAAACAAGAAAAAAACTGATAAGGCAAATAAAGAAAAGTTGTGCGTACTGTGTATCTATATATATGTATATTAGAATAAAAATAAAACTGAAAAGAAAAGAATTGCAACGGTTTAATTTAAATTTGTATTGGGAAGACAATCGGGAAGACTTAGGATAGTCTTCCCGGTAGTCTTCCTAATACAAATTAGAAGTCTTCCGGATAAACATTAATATAAACTCAGAAAATAAATAAAGTAATTCTAAGTCTTCCCGATAGTCTTCCTAGTTCAAAAACTGGGAAGACTTAGGAAAAGACTTAAAATTAATTAAAAATAAATCTGAAAAAGAAAAATTAAACAGAAAAATCCTTAGTTTTCCCGAATGTCTTCCTAGTGTAAAACTGGGAAGACTTAGGAAAAATTCAGAATTTAATTAAAATAATTACATAAAAGTGCAGAATTAATATAAAAATGCATGAAAAATACTTAAAAACCTAGAAAAATTCACAGAAAATTCCATAAATCCTAGAAAAATATGCAGAATATTATAGAAATGCATAAAAATAATATAAACTTGCAGAAATATTTAAACAACAATATTTACAAACTGAAAAATATCTAAATAATTCTAAATAAATATATTTTCAATAAAAATACATTTCTCCACTTAAAAAATATGAGAAAAATATTTTTAAAGAAAATAAAATATTCAGAACCATTTAAATCAACAAGCATGCAATTATTAAATGAGAATTGGCAGTAAATATCAGTTAAATGACAAGAGAAAATGACTTTTTGAAAGAACAAACATGACAGAGATATTGTTAATCACTAAGACTGTTTAACATACCCAATTTACCAACTAACTTGATAAATGTGGATTCGTCAACAGATTTAGTGAATATATCTGCAGTCTGTTCTTCTGTGGGTACAAAGTGTAACTCCACAGTTCCATTCATGACATGCTCTCTGATAAAATGATACCTGATATCAATGTGCTTCGTTCTCGAGTGCTGCACAGGGTTGTTGGAGATTGTTATGGCACTTGTATTATCACAAAAAATGGGAATTTTGTCTAATGCAAAGCCATAGTCCTTCAATTGATTCCTAATCCATAAGATCTGAGCACAACAGCTTCCAGCAATAATATATTCAGCTTCTGCTGTTGAATTTGAAACTGTTTACTTTTTCTTGCTATACCAGGAAATCAACCTACCTCCTAGGAATTGACAACTCCCGGAGGTGCTCTTTCTATCAACAACACTACCTGCATAGTCAGAATCTGTATATCCAATAAGATTAAAATCAGAATCTTTAGGGTACCAGATACCTAGATTAGGTGTACCCTTAAGATATCTCAAGATTATTTTCACAGCAACGAGATGTACATCTCTAGGGTCCGCTTGGAACCTTGCACATAAGCATGTAGCATACATAATATCTGGTCTACTTGCAGTAAGATAGAGTAAGGAGCCAATCATACCTCTGTAGCTTGTAACATCTACCTTGATAGATTTGTCAGAAGCTCCAAGTTTGACGACTGTTGAAGATGGAGTCCTTGCTGATGCTGAATCCTCCATGTGATACTTCTTGAGGAGTTCTTTAAGATACTTGGATTGACAAATAAATATTTCATTTGTCCTTTGACTTACTTGCAATCCAAGAAAGAACTTCAGCTCACCCATCATACTCATCTCAAACTTACTCTGCATAAGCTCAGCAAATCTCTTATAGAGATTATCATTAGTAGACCCAAATATGATGTCATCCACATAGACTTGGACTAATATCATATCACTTTTGTGTTTCTTTGAAAAAAGAGTTTTGTCTATGATACCTCTAACAAAACCATTTTCTAAAAGAAAACCAGAGAGAGTGTCATACCATTTTCTTGGGGCTTGTTTGAGACCATAGATAGCCTTGAAGAGAAATTAAGTACACAAAGTCCAGCAGCTCCTGATTTTCAAAGCCAGGGGGCTGTTCCACATACACTTCTTCATCAAGCTCACCATTCAGGAATGCACTCTTAACATCCATTTGATAGACTTTAAAATTGGAATAAGCAACAAATGCTAAGAACATCCTGATGGCCTCAAGTCTAGCCACTGGTGCATAGGTTTCATCATAATCAATGCCTTCAGCTTGAGAATACCCTTGTGCAACCAGTCTTGCCTTGTTCCTTGTAACAATGCCATCCTCATCTAGCTTGTTCCTGTATACCCATCTTGTACCAACTACTTTCTTGTTCTTTGGCCTGGGTACCAGCTTCCAGACTTGCTGTTGTTCAAACTGATTGAGTTCATCTTGCATAGCAATCACCCAATCTGGATTAGTCAGTGCTTCCTCAGTTTTCTTTGGCTCCATTTTAGATAGAAATGCTGAAAAATGACATTCATTCTGAGTTGCACTTCTAGTTTTAACTCCAACATCTGGATTACCAATGATCAGCTCAAAGGGATGAGCTCTATTCCATACAGTCTGTCTTGGAAGATTTGATCTTGATGATTCGCCTTGAATTTCACTTTGATGTTGTGAGTGACTAGTTGATCCTTCATTTGCTCCCCCTGAGTTGTTGCTTGATTGCCTTGATGATTCTTCTCCAGTGTTGGTGGTATCTCCATTGTTACCAGTGTTTCCACCACCATCACCATGATCATTATCATCATTGTTATTATCATTACCAGCAATAACTTCAGGTGGGGCTTCATCATCTGAATCTGAGTCTGGCAAGTTATCAAACTTCATTTTCTCAGATGAATCTGCTGTTTGGATATTAGGGAATATAGTGTCATCAAAAGTAACATTGACACTTTCCTTTACTGTGTGACTACCAATCAAGTAGACCCTATAAGATCTTCTAGAATAACCAACAAAAATAGCTTCTTGTGCCTTTGCATCAAACTTGCCACGTTTCACATTGTCATCTATAAGCACAAAGCATTTTGCTCCAAATACATGAAAGTACTTGACAGTTGGTTTCTTGTTGTTCATGATCTCATACGGAGTCTTCATTAAGTCCTTGTTGATTAAAGTTCGATTCTGAGTATAACAAGCTGTATTCGCTGCTTCAGCCCAAAAGTACGTTGGAAGTTTGGACTCACTTAACATAGTCCTAGCAGCTTCAATCAATGTACGATTCTTTCTTTCCACTACTCCATTTTGTTGAGGAGTTCTAGGGGCAGAATACTGTCTTGTTATTCCTTTATCAGCACAAAAGTCATTTAGAATGGCATTCTTGAATTCAGTACCATTATCTGACCTTATGGCTCTAACAGGGAATCTAGAATCCAGTTCAATCAACTTTATATGGCCAATCACCAGGTATGGGGTCTCATCCTTGGAATGTAGGAATAAAACCCATGTATATTTTGAATAGTCATCAACAATCACAAGTGCATATTGTTTCTTTGACATGGACATCACATTAACTGGACCAAACAAATCCATGTGCAGTAGCTGAAGTGGTTCAGTTATTGATGATGTGTCAGTGCCCTTGTGAGAAGCTTTCTTTGACTTTCCTTTCTGACAAGCCTCACACAGTCCTTCCTGTGTAAATTCCATCTGAGGAAAACCTCTAACCAATTCCCTCTTGACTAAAGAGTTCATGGTTTTGAAGTTAAGGTGAGACATTTTCTTGTGTCATAGCCAACTATCATCTGATGAAGCTTTAGCATAAAAACAATTCACCTTTCCTTACTCCTTGAAGAGCAGGCTTTCCATTCTTCTTGTGAAGGATCTGACACTTCTCTCTTTCAAAGGAAACAGCATATCCTCTGTCACAGAAATGACTGATGCTGAGAAGATTGAACTTCAGATCTTCCACAAATGAAACATCTTCAATGATAACATTTCCGTACTTCAAACAGCCATATCCTTTCGTAATACCCTTGCTGTTATCTCCAAAGGTAACTACTGGGCCAGCTTTCTCAACCAAATCTGATAGCAGGGCTCTATCTCCGGTCATATGCCTTGAACAGCCACTGTCAAGAATCCACATAACACGGTTTACCTGTTTAACTCCCTGCAATACCAGATTGATTAGTCCTTCCTCGGAACCCACACTTGATTGGGTCCGGCATACTTAAAGAATTGGCCCTTGTCAGGCAAAACAACATTTTTAACTAAAACTACTTCAACCTCTTTCACATAAGAGCGTTTCCATTTATAGCCAGCCTTAACACATTTCTGAGTAGGCTTAGGGATAAATGAATCCACTCTAGTATGAGGAGGACTAGTAGTCTTTGCTTTAACATGCTTCTTATTATTAACATGTTGACGTGGAGCAGTCTTATCACTAGATACATGCTTACTATTAAAATAAGCATACATAACATTGAAAGCACAAGACATGCAATTAATCACACCACATGCTTTATGAGAAGAATTAACAGCAGGCATGTTAGTTCTACAGTTGTTTTGATCCAACTTATGGATATCTGATTTAGTCTTTTTAGTTGAAGCAACTTTGACTGGAATATCAGATATACACTTTTTGGACTGTGCAACTTCCAAAGCAATATCTTCTTCACGAATCTCCTCAGCAATAATGATAGAGTATTCATTCAGAGGATCTGCCTCGGACTCCCTACAGAAGGGTGTTTCAATACCCTTAAGCACATATGGAACAACCTTTCCTTCAGATTTGAATCTACAAGGGGAATTAATTCCAAGCAGTCCAATAGCCTCATTATAATCATAACCTATACTGACATGATTACCCATAGCTTGTTTATTCATAATCTCTTTAGCCGTCTTACAAGAATTGTAATAGGCATTAGCTTTGGTATTAAGCTCACTAATCTGATCTTTGAGAATGGTTTCCAATTGTTGATACAATTTAACCCTATTCTCAAGAACTGCTACATTTTTAGTGAGTTCATCTTGATTAATATGCACTAGTTTTAATTCTTTTATCTCATTTTCAAGATTTGTGTTCAAAAGAATTATTTTATCATTTTCAAAGCGTGCACAACTTAAAGTATCACCAAGATGACGAATCATTTCAGTATCAGTGAACTTTACCTCAGACATGTTGGGTGGAGATAACATGGAATCAAAGAGTTTGTCTCCTATTGCCATGAGTGCAAGATTCCCAATCTCACCTGCTTCTTCATCACTGTCAGTGTCATCCCAACTCTTTCCCTCAGCAACATAGGCTTTCCCAATCTTGTTCTTCTTGCTAGAATCAAATGTGTTTCTAGTCACTTGCTTTGGCTTTCTGCATTCAGTAGCAAAGTGACCCAACTCATTGCAATTGTAGCATCTGATTGTGCTCCTTTCCACAGTTCCAGTTTTGTAGCCACCCCTTGTGCCACTTGAAGAGGAAGATCCACCTCTCTGAAATCTGGGCCTGAACTTAAGATTGGGATTCCTCTTGAATCTGAACTTCCCAAACTTCCTGACTATCAAAGCCAAATCACCATCCTCCAGCTGATCAAGTTCTTCTAAAGAATAGAAGTCACCACCAGATTGATCAATGGATGTTAATCCATATTCAGCATCAATAACATTCATGTTAGAATTGGAAGGTTGAACAGTCTTCACTTCCAGTTTCTGTGGGACTTCAGCAGCCAGTGCAGTAGAAGTACTAACAATCTTCCCAGTTTCATACAGCTCCCTTTGTTGAATCTGCTCCAGCTCATAGGTCTTCAGAACACCATACAATCTCTCTAAAGCAATCTCATTCATATCTCTTGCTTCTCTAATGGCAGATATTTTGTGCTCCAAATGAGGTGGAAGTGTAAGAAGGAACTTCTTGTTAATCTCCTTGTTGGTGTAGTGCTTCCCATTGAGATTCAGATCATTGATTAATTTGTTGTATCTCTCAAAAACCTGAGAGATACCTTCACCAGGGTTTGATCTGAAATGCTCATATTGTGAGGTGAGAATTTCCAGCATATTCTCCCTAACTTCCTCTGTCCCCTCATTGATTATCTCTATGGTTCCCCAAATGTGTTTGGCAGTATCACAATTTAGGACATGATTATGCATGATAGGATCAAGACTATCAATAAGGATCAACTGAAGACAGGAATCCAAGGTAACATCCTCTTTCTCATCAGGAGTGTAATCCTTGGGATATTTAGGGTACATCCTAGCAGCCCTAGTAACAACATCATTCACTTTTAACTCTTCCTCAATAATCATAGGGAGTTTGGGACCACTCTTCAGCACATCCAAGTATTTAGGATTAGCAACTTTAAGAAATAGGAGCATTTTCTTCTTCCACATTGGATAATGCTCCTTGCTGAACATTGGGATTTTGACTGTACCCACTTTCTGTGTAGTAGACATCTTTTGAGATTTTTAGGAATAATAAAAAAATCAGAGTTTAAGAAAAATCTCAAAACAATTGGATCTTTGATTTGTATATCAATCAAAAGGCTCTGATGCCAATTGTTAGGTCCTGATAAGTTTGTAGAAGGGGGGTTGAATACAAACTATACCGTTTTATCGAAATTTGTTCGTTTAAGATTAAACCAATTAGAACAAATTAATGCGGAATAAAAACTGAAACAATATTCAAGTTAAATAGAAACTCTATTAAACTTGAGGGGTGTTACAATTTTGATCACTGATTACAAAGAACTTGATAAAACAAATCTAGAATAAATTCGACATGAATTTATCTATTTTTGTAATAAAAAGGATCGAATACTAAAAAGTAGTTCGATATAAAATCTAGGGATTATGATTCGCTAGAAAGTCAAAACAGTACAAGAGATACAATTCTTATGGATTAAATGTTAAGAACAATCAAGAATTAATACTCCTGTAGAAATTTAGAGCTTTGCAGTTGAAGGAATTTAAGACAGAGCTTTTAATAGAATGTCTGTTTGCTTTTGTCTTCTGTTAGAAAAATGATCAGTGCTTGTCTTCGAATTGTCTTGTGTCTTTAATACAATTGCTTTTCTTTTTGGTAAACCACGTGCACTTCACAGATTGTAAATGCACTAGGAAGACAATCAGAAATACAAGACTTTTTGCCTTGGAAGACTCTCGGGAAGACAATGGAATGCAAGTGGAAGACAATCGGGAAGATTCTGATTTGCCTAGGAAGACAATCGGGAAGACTCTCTTGTGAGTCTTCCTAGTTCATTAAACTAAGTCTTCCTAGTTCAAACCTAAGTCTTCCTAGTTCATTTTTATTCTAATTTAAATAATTAACTAAATAAATTATGTATTAAATTAATTCTTTACAGAATTAATTTAATAAATAATATACTTGATAGTTTTAATTATTTATAATAGAATAAATGGAATTAGTTGACTTCTCAATAAATTCCAGAAACACCTAAAACTTAGATAAAGAATAAACATTACAGTACGTTGACACTCGATGCACTGTCTGGTTCATAAGTGACTAACGACAATGTCTGTTCTTTATCTGTTTGACTTTAAGCAGTGATTCACTTCCTTCTCATTCAAGAACTCTGTAACCAGTATCTTTTTCTGTCACCACTTGAAATCTCTGTCACTTTAATAAATCCACTGAGCTTGAATACTTCATTGAGGCTTGATCAATAAATTGAGCTTCTTTCAATGTAGAATCACTTCAAGTCTGTAGATGACTTTAATCTTCATTCTTTGACAAATATAATCTTCTGAGATTCCTGTGACATTTGTTTTTTATTATTTACTTATTACATCTTAATTAAAGTTGAGTAGAATCCTCGGTGTTTACAAATAGGCCTATACATATGCCTTTCAAATATTAACTCCAACATCCCTTATCTATTCCCTCTTTATTCCTTGTTCTTAGAAAATGTTCTCGCGTTTCTTCGAATATTCTCAATCTCTTTTTATAGAGTTCCTTAACTCTTGGTTAGCTTCCTTTTTGTTTAAATCCTTGAATCCACTTGATATAATTCTCTTGATTATCATGTAGGATATTTAATCTTGTCATAATTTCAATCCTTAATCCATGATTCGTTTGCTTAATCGCTTAATCTCGTTATAAAGTATCAGCGGTTTTCGTTCTAAATTCTCAAATCAAATATAATATAATTCCAAAATATTAAATCCTCCAATCCTCAAATTTAACATCTCATTTCTTGATTATAACGATATATAATTCACTACCCGGTCAAATACTACACCAAAATAAAATTTGGAATTTCTGAATTCCGGTCGTCTTTGCATACACTTATTTACTCCGTAGATCACTAATATGACTTCGGAATATCCACACTACGTCTCGTACATAGGTGGCATGAAATTTTTTTCTTAATCCTCAAAATCACTATTCATCCACCAAATTCACTATTCACTGATGCACTTAATCATAATAAGAAAAGTTTTAATTTTACCAAAAATTCGGGTTATTACATTCCACCTCTGTATCTAATCAGCTGGGTACTATCAAGGATGATCTGGAAGGTTTGAAGAGTACTCTGCTCCCGAAGCTGAATTCAATCCAACAATCTCAAGTACTGGTGGCTTCAGACCTTTCTGATTTAACAACGTCAAATGCTCAGATTTCAGAAAGTGTCAAGGAGATTGCTGCCATATCTACCAAGGTGGACTTTATTCTGCAAACATCTGATAAAAATCAAACGTTTAATGAAGAAAGGATGTCAAGGATTGAAGGAGGAATGGAGCATCTGAATGAAGGTATGAAGCACTTGTATAATATGATAAAGAACTCACATCAACCTACAGCACAACAAAGAACATTCTTTGAGGGAGATGATGAAGATGAGGATGATGATGCTAATGAAGGAGGAGATAGAGGAGAAAGGAGAGATAAGGAGAACTTCTGAGGTGAATCCTAGGGCTTCCAAAGCTCAATCTGTAGAGGATTCCTCAACTAAGGGGGAGAAGGAGAAGAAAAGAGAAAGAGAAGTTGGAGGAGCTTCTGGAGTTGGAAAAGATAAAGGGAAAGGTAAACAATCACTGGAGGATACTGTCTTTGATGATGCCTACTACTACCATGGTGAACAGGATGACTTCCAATTTGATGCATCTAGTAATCTGGAGAAGACCATACTTGAAGAACCTATTGGTGAGGAGGAGGTTGAAGAGGCAGCTAACTTTGATGATTGGGAAGATGAAGCTGATTTATACACACCTGACCCTGTGTTTCAAAAGGAGTTGAAGAAGCAGCAGGCAGATTTAAGGAGAAATGAGGATGAGAATGCAAGGGTCTCCGACATCATATCTCAGAAGCTAAAGATTCAAAAGGCTGAACATGAAGACAAACAACGTCTTCATAGTATTCATGTCAATGAAAGGAGATTGGATGTGAGGATGAAGTAGGGAAGCAATTGGGATAAGGCAAGGGAGATGTTTGATATCCCTCAGAGAAGCACAAACAATGATGGTACTTTTCTGAAGTTGCTTGAGAAGATCAGAACTGTTAATCCAGACAACTCATTATACATGAAGGCATTGAAGGAAGATATCCTAAGGATTGCATCTGCATTTGATCAAGTAAGGCAATAACTGTATATCTATGTGTCAAGTGCTCTTGAAGGGTCATTCACTGTTTCTCTTGAACTACTCCAAAGAAGATCTCTCTCTGAATTGTGGATTCTAATGAGTAAGGTAAAGAGATCTTCATGCTTGAATGAGCTTCTATATGACAGATTGAGAGACTCTGTAATGAAGGCTAGCCCTCAAGTTGTACACTTTCCGTATGAAGTCAAAATCTATAGATGTACAACTTTGGAGACGATAAGGCTGGATCCTGATTCTTTGAAGCTACAGATTGCAATGCAACTGGTGAAGTTGGAGAATCTTCTGAGAACTTCTGGGTTTACTTCTGTAGAGAAGTCTGAGGTTGCTGATATGATCTCAGACTATTGCACGGAGAAAGTTCCAAGGTATGCTCAGATGAAGAACAGATTGAAGAAGATCACCACTCAACCAGTAATGCCAAGTGGTGTGGTTTCTGAAAATGATCGTGTCCTTGACAAAGATCTTCTAGTCACCTTGCAAGAAGCTGAAGAAGGTGAAATTAGAGACTAAGACATGATGTAGTTAGCTCAATTTGTAAATGTTATATGTTTAGAGCTAGGTAAATCAAGATAGGAAAATGTATTATTTGTTCAGACTAGAGGAACATCTATCTTGTATTTATCTTTATTGTTTGAATCTGGAAATTGTTATATTTAATCCAGAACTTTTTATTATTTGCTTGGCTCTTAAAAGTCTTAGCTTTTCTTGTTTTAGTTGAGTTATCCTCTAGAGTATTTGGTTGTTATTGTCTAACAAACAAATAGGGGGAGATTGAAAGGCATATGTCTAGGCCTATTTGTAATCACCGAGGATTCTACTCAACTTAAAATAAGATGTAATAAGTAAATAATAAAAATCAATTGTCACAGGAATCTCAGAAGATTATATCTGTCAAAGAATGAAGATTAAAGTCATCTACAGACTTGAAGTGATTCTACATTGAAAGAAGATCAATTTGCTGATCAAGCCTCAGTGAAGTATTCAAGCTCAGTGGATTTATTAAAGTGACAGAGATTTCAAGTGGTGACAGCAAAAGATACTGGTTACAGAGTTCTTGAATGAGAAGGAAGTGAATCACTGCTTAAAGTCAAACAGATAAAGAATAGACATTGTCGTTAGTCACTCATGAACCAGACCGTGCATTGAGTGTCAACGTACTAATATGTTTATTCTTTATCTAAGTTTTAAGTGATTCTGAAATTAATTGAGAAGTCAACTAATTCTATTTATTCTCTTATAAATAATTAATACTATTAAGTAAATTATTTATTAAATTAATTCTGTAAAGAATTAATTTAATACATAATTTATTTAGTTGATTATTTAAATTAGAATAAAAATGAACTAGGAAGACTTAGGTTTGAACTAGGAAGACTCAGTTTATTGAACTAGGAAGACTCACAAGTGAGTCCTCCCAATTGTCTTCCTAGGTAAACCTAGTCTTCCCGATTGTCTTCCATTTACATTTTGTTGTCTTCCCGAAAGTCTTCTAAGGCTTATTGGATTGTTTTTCTGCTTGTCTTCCTAGTGCAAAATCATATTCTGTCAAGTGGATGTGCACGTGGTTTACAAAATGAAATGCAATGATATAAATACAAGGCATAAGAAGACTTGGACAATAATTACAATATTACAACACAGAACAAAGAGAAGCAAAGCAACAGAGAATATCAAAACATTTCATCTTTCTCTGTCTTCTTAACTTCTCATCAGTAAAAGCATTCAAGATCATAAGTGAATTAATTCTTGTATTGTTCCTATCATTAAATTCATAAGGATCATTTCACTTGTACTGCTTTAGCTTTCTAGCGGATCATAATCCCTAGATTTTATATCGAACTACTTTTTAGTATTCGATCCTTTTTATTACAAAAATAGATAAATTCATGTCGAATTTATTCTAGGTTTGTTTTATTAAGAACCCTTGTAATCAGTGATCAAATTGTAACACTCGTCAAGTTTAATATAAGTTATATTTAACTTGAATATTGTTTCAGTTTTATTCCGCATTAATTTGTTCTAAATTGTTAAATCTTTTAAAGGACAAATTCGATTAAACGGTATAGTTTGTATTCAACCCCCCTTCTACAAACTTATCAGGACCTAACAGACATGATTAGTCTTGGTCACAATAAATTCTCCGGCCATTGTATTTTCAAAAATTCCAGAAAATTTAAAATTTTTAAACCAAAACTAATTTAATTAATTATTTCTAATTAATTAAAATTTTAAAATAACCCCTTTTATCTGAATTAAACACCTTGACCAAAAACAATTCCCAAAAGTAAGAACCCTTATTTGTAAATTGATAACTTTCAAATTAATTTAAACCTTAAGAAATCGATTGATTAATCAACAGAATATCCAACAGGTTTCGCATTATCACAGCACTCAAGGTTCAGTTGTCACAATCGATGGTTTTCTCTTGAAACCGATTAAAAACTCAAAAGAACACCAATATACAGTGATTTCACGGTTAAAATGGAATGACTGTAGTAAAATTGGATTCTTGAAAGTAAATATTAGTAAAAAGATCAAGAAACTATCGAGTTTTTCTTGTTCTTAGCCGTGTATATTATGTAAGTATATGTACGAGTCCTTAGATCTGTAAAATGAAGAGAGAAAAATGTCTAAGGGCCATATTTATACTGACTAATCTTCAGGGGTATTTTAGACATTTCAGGTTCGATATATTTTAAAAACAACTGTCGATGGTTTTTATTTAGGGGCAAAAAGTAATTCAAACTTCGATAGTTTTTTGAAAAACTATCGAAGTGGTTAAAATTAGAATTCAAACAGACTTTTTCAAAAACCATCGAAAGATTTTTCTTTAAAAACCAAAAACTGTCGAACTATTTTTCTGAAAACTATCGAGAATTTTAAGTATTGAAAAAAAATTAAATCCCTTTCGATAGATTTCAATTTACATTTCAAAAACTATCGAGAAATTACTTCGATAGTTTTCCTTTCTTTTCCAAAAACTATCGAAAATTGCTTTCGATAGATTTTATCCAGTACGTAGAAAAACTATCGAATTTCCTAATTCGATATATTTTAGCTTCCAGTTTATCTTTAAACTTGTTCTTGTTTAAAAAAGAAACTTTCCTTTTTCTTATTTTCTGTCAACTAAAAATTTGTTTAAAATCAAACTTTTTCACCAAAAATTCAAAGTTAACAGAAAATTCACAATTTTCTTAGAATAAAATCGACTAAATATCATTAAATGATATTAACCAATTAAAATACAATAAATTATACTGCATTAATCTACAATGTTTAAAACAAAGTAAACTAATTCAAATTAAATAAGTGCTGAAATATTTAGAACAAATATTAGCACTTAAATAATTTTAGAATTATTAACTAGTTAAATGCCATAAGATATATCATCCATAAATATGACATAAAATTAGTACAGTAATTCTAACCTACGAGAATTTCTCCTGAAAATAAATTCACGAGTCCTAAGGATATAGAAATTCTTAAACTCATGTATTTACTAGGACTATCTTGCAGTTACTGACTTCTAATCAAAATCAATTAGAAAGATTTAATATCCCAAGTTCACCAACCAGCTTAGAAAAAGTGGATTCATCAAGCGGTTTAGTAAAGATGTCTGCAATTTGTTCCTCTGTGGGTACAAAATGTAACTCCACAGTTCCATTCATGACATGCTCTCGGATAAAATGATACCTGATATCGATGTGCTTCGTCCTCGAGTGTTGCACTGGGTTGTTGGAGATTTCTATGGCACTTGTGTTGTCGCAGAATATTGGAATCTTAGTCAACAAAAGTCCATAGTCACGGAGTTGGTTCCTCATCCACAAGATTTGAGCACAACAGCTACCAGCAGCTATGTATTCAGTTTCAGCTGTTGATGTGGACATTGAGTCCTGCTTCTTGCTATACCAAGAAACTAACCTTCTTCCAAGAAACTGACAGCTTCCTGAAATACTCTTCCGATCAATCTTACAACCTGCAAAATCTGAATCTATATATCCAATAAGATCAAATCATGTATCTTTAGGGTACCAAATTCCAAGATTTGGGGTTCCCTTAAGATATCCAAATATTCGCTTAACAGCTATTAGATGAGATTCTTTGGGATCAGACTGAAACCTAGCACACAAGCATGTTGTAAACATTATATCTGGTCTACCTGTAGTGAGATATTGTAAGGAGCCTATCATACCTCTGTAGCTTGTGATGTCAATCTTCTTACCAGTTTCATCCTTATCAAGTTAGTGGCAGTTGGCATAGGAGTCTTTGCTGTAGATGAGTCTTCCATTTGATACTTCTTCAGAAGATCTTTAATGTACTTGGACTGGAAAATGAATATTCCATCTAGCCTTTGATACACTTGTAGTCTAAGAAAGAATGACAATTCACCCATCATTCTCATTTCATATCGACTCTGCATTAACTTATCAAATCTCTTGGATAGATCATCATTAGTAGAACCAAATATTATGTCATCAACATATACTTGCACCAATATCAGATATTTTTGTGCTTTTTATAAAAGAGAGTTTTATCTACGACACCTCTTGTAAATTTATTTTCAAGTAAAAATTCAGAGAGAGTGTCATACCATGTCCTTGGAGCTTGTTTGAGTCCATAGAGAGCTTTGAATAGAAAGTACACAAAGTCTGCCAGTTTTGAATCCTCAAACCCTGGAGGTTGTTCCACATACACTTCTTCTTCTAGCTCCCCATTCAGAAAAGCACTCTTCACATCCATTTGATATACTTTGTAATTGGAATGGGCTGCGAATGCCAGAAACATCCTGATGGCCTCAAGTCTTGCTACTGGTGCATAGGTTTCATCATAGTCTATACCCTCTTCTTGAGAGTAACCTTTAGCAACTAGTCTGACTTTGTTTCTCGTTACAATGCCATCTTCATCCAACTTATTTCTGAATACCCATCTTGTTCCTATAACAGATTTTCCTTTAGGCCTGGGTACCAGCTTTCAAACTTTTTGCCTTTCAAACTGATTGAGTTCATCTTGCATAGCAATCACCCAATCTGGGTCATCTAGGGCATCTTCAACTTTCTTAGGTTCTGTTTCTGAAAGAAACCCAGAATAGTGACATTCATTTTGTGATGTCCTTCTACTTCTCACTCCTGTGTCCGGATCACCAATGATCAAGTGAAATCGATGATCTCTATTCCATACCCTTTGTCTTGGCAGATGCGATCTTGATGATTCTCCTTGTTCAAAATGTTGTGGAGTGTGACTAGTTGATCCTTCTCCTGCTCCCCCTGAGTTGTTGCCGGTATGATATGTTGATTCTGTTGATTGACTAGTGGATCCTGTAGTAGTTTGAGGATCTCCACCACTGTCACCACTTGGTCCAGAATCATTATCATTATCATTATTATTATTACCATGAAAAACTTCGGATTCTTCTTCAATGTCAGAGAGATCTCTTGATAGATTTTCAAATACCGAGAATTCAGAGTTCTCTCTAGTTTGCAGGCCTGGTCTTTTGGTGTCATCAAATGTTACATTAAGTCTTTCCAACACCTTCTTATCTTCAATCACATACACCCTGTAAGCTTTAGATTCTAGAGCATTGCCCAGAAAAATGCCTTCATCTGCTTTGGCATCAAACTTTCCTAGATGTTCTCCATCTTTTAGTACAAAGCACTTTGCACCAAACACATGAAAGTACTTCAGTGTTGGTTTCTTGTTGGCCATTAACTCATACAGAGTCTTTTCATGATCTTTGTTAATCAGGGTTCGATTCTGAGTGTAGCAAGCTGTATTCACCGCTTCAGCCCAAAAGTAAGTGGGAAGTTTTGATTCATTTAACATTGTCCTTGCTGCTTCAACCAAGGTTCTGTTCTTCCTTTCCACTACTCCATTCTGTTGAGGAATTCTTGGTGCTGAAAACTGTCTTGATATTCCTTTCTCTGAGCAGAAATCATTAAGAACTACATTCTTGAATTCAGTTCCATTGTCTGATCTGATTGTCCGCACAGGTAGCTTAGCTTCCACTTCTATCTTCTTGATGTGATCAATGATTAGTTGTGTTGCTTCATCCTTTGTATGTAAGAACAACACCCAAGTGTACTTGAAGTAGTCATCCACCATCACTAATGCATATCTTTTTCTTGAAAGTGACATAACATTGACTGGACCAAATAAATCCATATGAATCAGCTGAAGAGGTTCAGCAATGCTTGTCATTTCTCTGCTTCTGTGTGATGCCTTCTTAGACTTCCCTTTTTCACATGCTTCACATAGTCCCTCCCGATAAAATTCCATCAGGGGCAACCCTATCACTAACTCTCTCTTTACCAAAGAGTTCATAGTTTTGAAGTTCAAATGTGAGAGCTTCTTATACCATAGCCAACTTTGTTATAAAGATGCCTTACTATAGAAACATGTAACTTCTCCTTCACTGGTAGAACTTAAGTCAGCTATAAACAAATTTCCTTTTCTCACTCCCAGTAGAGCAAGCTTCTCATCCTTCCTGTTTGTGATCAAGCACTTGTCCTTTCTGAAATCTGCATTGTATCCTTTATCACAGAATTGATTGATACTTAGAAGATTGTGCTTCAATCCTTCAACAAGAGAGATGTTTTCAACGATGACATTCCCAATTCTCAGATTACCATATCCCGTAGTGAATCCTTTGTTGTCATCTCCAAAGGTTACAATCGGGCCGGTCTTCTTAACCACCTCTGTAAGCAGGGACTCTTCTCCTGTCATGTGTCTAGAACAGCCACTATCCAGAATCCACACGACCTTTGAGCTTTTAACCTTACCCTGCAATCACAGATTGATTAAGCGGACTTTGGTACCCAAACTTGTTTGGGTCCTGAAGGTTTAGATACTTTAACAGGAGTAACATTCAAGTCAGTCTTAACTTGTTTGACTTTCATGATGTCTGTGGATTTATCATTTTTACTATTAGTGCTACTAGATGCATTCATCAACTTAAAAGAAGCATGCATGATATTGTATGCACAAAGTAAACACTCTTTCTTTCCACGTGGTTCATGAAGATCAGGCATGTCAGACATGTTATGCATTTCAGAAGTAACAGCAGTTTCTACTTTAACCTTTTTACATGCATGTGTAAGGTGTCTAGTAGAATTACAATTAGTGCATAACTTCCTAGATGCAATGGGAGAAGATGAAACAATATTTTGATTAACACTATCTTTCCCATTCCTGTTCTTTTTAGCCTTACTAACCTTATTGCCTATATCAGTTTTAGGTAATTCAGTTTTTACTGACTTCCTAGGCAACTTAGTCTTTATCTCTACTTCCTTCAATAAATCCTCCTCAAGCAATTCTTGTCTTATGATTAGATCATCCTCATTAAAAGGTGCTGAAACAGGCTTAACAAAAACTGGACAATCTACATTCTTAAGAATATGTGGAGTATCCTTCTTGACAGCTGAAGATGTCACAGGAATTTCCACTATCTTCTTTCCAGTTCTTTTGCTGTAGTCAAATCCTATGGCAGTTTTATTCCCTAAGGTCTGAGTATCAATTATTTCCTTAGCAATATAGGGCGGAGTTCTTATATGCATTCAGTTTCAAATCTAGGTCTGAAATCTGCTTCCTGAGGATAGTCTCTATCTCACCATTACACTTGACCTTGTTCTCTAAGTACTCATTCCTCTGTTTAAGATCTTCTAATGTGATAGCTACAAGCATTAGTTCTTCATTCTTAGATTCTAGATTTTTAATCTTAAGAACTAGTTTAGCATTTTCAATTTCTGATGCTAGCATGCTTGTGTGTACATTAAACAATTCTACACTAAGATCTTGCACAGTTTTCTTGTACTCAGAATTAGACATGTCAATTGTTGTTAAGATAGGTACCTGAGATGATTGTGGTGATTCCTCTGAAGAGTCAGCCATTAGGGCAAGATTTACTTACTCTTCCTTTTCATCTGAATCAGTATCATCCCAACTTTTACCCTCTACAATATAAGCTTTTCCTTTCTGCATTCCAGATAAGGCTTCCAGTTGCTGTTTTAACTTGGCATTCTCTTTCTTCAAATCCTCATAAGAATCTTTCTTGTCATAGACATCTTTCTTGTCTCTTACTTGACGAGGCTTCCGGCATTCAGTGGCGAAATGCCCTAACTCATTGCAGTTGTAGCATCTTGATTTACTTCTATCAATCATGTCAGTCTTGTAGCCTCCCTTAAAGCCAGTGCCTGGCGAATACTTGCTCTTCTGAAATCTGTTTGTTGAGCCCTTGAACTTGTACTTGGGGTTTCTCTTGAAATGAATGTGGCTAAACTTTGCAGCTAAGTACGCCATGGTTTTGTCTTTCATTTGCTCAAGCTCTTCTAGGGTGTAGTAATCACTTTCATCAACACCCAGATTCACAGAATCCATTTCAGCTTCTATAATCACCTCCTTTCCAGCTCTAGGGGTTTGAACCTGAATATCAGAAGTTGTTGGTTCATCCACTACAAGTGCAACTGATCTTGTGAGTGCAGAGTTCTTGTTGTCCACTGTCCCTGGTCCGTAGATTATCACTCTTTGTTTTTGCTCCATCTCATAAGTCTTAAGCTTGCCATATATCATTTCCAATGGCATCTTAGTAAAGTCAATTCTTTCCCTTATGGATGAGGACTTGTGTTCTACATGATGGGGCAGTGTCATCATGAACTTCCTGTTTGTCTCTCTCAGAGGATAGGTCTTCCCTTTCATGGTTAATTCATTCAGCAGCTTAGTATACTTCTCAAAGACATGAGTTATACTTTCTCCAGGAAGTGACCTAAATGATTCATATTGAGAAGTCAGGATGTCCAATCTATTTTCCTGCACATCTTCAGTTCCTTCCATTATTAAATTTATGGTATCCCGCATTTGTTTCCCGCTCACACAGTTCATTAACTGATAGCTCATTTCTTTGTCTGCGGAGTCTGTCAATATCAGCATCATACTTGTATCCAATCGAATCAGTTCTTTATCTATATCTGTGTACTCAGATAAATCCTTTGGGGTTGAGCCTTGAGGAATTCTGGTACCATCAGGAGATGTTGATTCACCAACTGGTTTCATTGGTACAAACGGTCCGTTCTCTAAAATGCCAATATACAACGGATTAGATGCCTTGATAAATACAACATCTTCATCTTCCACAAACCGAAATCATCTCTAGTGAAGGGGGGAACCTTGATACCAGCAGTTGTCTTTGGAGCACTCATGGTTTCTGAAAATTTCAAACTATTTAAAATTCAAGAAATTTCAATCAAATGAAAAATTTTGAAAATTAAAAAATTTGCTTCAAATTTTAAAGCCTTGTTTGATTTTGGTCTCATTCACCGGATCTGATTTGTACGTCAATCAAGAAGCTCTGATACCAATTGTTAGGTCCAAAGTATCGTAGAAGGGGGGGTTGAATACGATACTCACAAATTATTCAATTTCGTTCGCGGATAATTCTTTCAGTTCTAATACGAAATCAAATGCACCAAATCAAAACACGAGTCGGGGAATATATCATTTTATAAATATAAACCGCGAGGGGTGCTACAAATCTAATCCGTAGGATTAGCTTCAATGAGTTCAGGTTAACGTAATCAATACAAACTATAGAAATTAATGCAACATAAATTCTCTTCTGTAAATGTTCTTGAGCTTTTAATTTCTTCTGTCTCTTTTGATCAACTGTAAACCAACTGAGGAAAACACTTCCTTAACTCACGTAATTGTAAACTTCAAAAACCATCGACGGCTAAGAAGAAATCCTGGCCGTTCAAGCTTTTGATCAACCTGACAAAATAATACAATTCAACATGCTCCTCTATTAAAAAACTATCGAATGAATTAGTTTTTATTTCATTCGATAGATTTTAAAAAAATCTATCGAATGAAAAAGCTATCATTCGATGGTTTTTCCTTTAACTCCATCTGATCCACTTCGATGGTTTTTCTAAGAAGAAAACCATCGAATTCTTTCTTCTTTCACTTTGACCCTTGAAGTTTCTTTTCTTTTTCAACAAGTGATTTGTACTTCCATTTAAACCTAAACATACCTTGTAATATTCTTTTGACTTTCAGGATGTTTCAGATTTAGACTTTAAATCAACTTCTTCCGAGATGATAAACATCTTGATCTTTTAGGTGCTGACAACTGGTGCAACTGGTCTGGTTCACAAATGACTAACACTCGATCAATACATCCATGTCTTCAATTCAATGTTGTTGATAAGTCCTTTGTCGTTCTGGTTGCTTCATTAAAATCACTGGAATCCTATGGTACTAACTCTTAATCATTTTAATATTTCTGTAGTCTTGAAAGTCTTGTTTCTTTATTTGTCACCAAGGCTTGAACATATTAAAGAACTTCTTTCCGTGACATGTTTACGGACTTCAAGAATACATACCATATTTTGATTTTTTGAGTTTACCTTTTCTTCTTTACTTCTAGATTCATGTGCTTCTGTTAATATTATTGTCTGTCTTGTCCTTTGTTGAGTTGTAGTTATCTCTGTTACATCTTGTAAAGCATAATGTAACATAAGATGTAAAAGAGATAACTTCAACTCAACAAAGGACAAGACAGACAATAGTATTAATAGAAGCACAGGAATCCAGAATCAAAGAAGAAAAGGTAAACTCAAAAAATCAAAATACGTTATGTATTCTTGAAGTCCGTAAACAGGTCACGGAAAGAAGTTCATGAAAATGTTCAAGCCTCAGTGACAGCAATAGAAACAAGACTTTGAAGACGACAGAAGTATGTGAATGATTTAGGGTTCAGTACCACGGGATTCCAGTGATGAAGCAACCAGAACGACAAGGGACGTATCAGCAGCATTATAATTGAAGTCATAAAATAAGAATTGATCAAGTGTTATTCATCTGTGAACCAGACCAGTTGCACTAGGTGACGGCACTGAAAAGATCAAGTTGTTTTATCGTCTCAGAAGAAATTGATACTGTCCAAAACTTAAACACCCAGGAGCTCAGGAGTAATTACTAAAGGACAAAAGACAAGAAAAAGTATTCGATAGTTTTTCTTTTGAAAAAACTATCGAATGGTGGTTGAAGTGATTCATTGAATAACCAAGTGAATTAATTTGGCATTCGATAGTTTTGATTTAAAAACCATCGAATGGCAAATTGATTTATTCCATTCGATGGTTTTTTAATCCATTCGATGGTTTTTCAATTCATGGAGCAGGTGAAAAGTTGTGCTTGTCTGACAGGTTGATGAAGATCCAACGGCCAAGAATATTCTATTCTAAATGGTTCGATGGTTTTCAATTTAAGTCTGCAGTTAATACAGAGTGAAGAATGTGTCTTCTTCAGTTAAGGATTTTAACACAGAGACATTACTGAGAGAGAGAAGAGCCGGAGAAAATTATCAGAGAAATTAATAGTGCTCAGAACTTGATCATTGTTTTGTATTTGTGTAACCTTAAACTCATTGACGCTAATCTACGGATTAGAAATTGTAGCACCCCTCGAGGTTTATATTTATAAAAAGATATATTCCCCGAAACTTGATTTGGTTTGGTGTGTTTGATTTCGTTATAGAACTGAAAGATTAATCCGCGAACGAAATTAAATTATTTGTGAGTATCGTATTCAACCCCCCCCCCTTCTACGATACTTTGGACCTAACAATTGGTATCAGAGCTACTTGATTGATATACAAATCAGATCCGGTGAATGAGACCAAAATCAAACGTAGCGTGAAAATCCGAAGCAAATTTTTTAACTTTCAAAATTTTTCATTTAATTGGAATTTCTTGAATTTTAAACAATTTGAAATTTTCAGAAACCATGAGTGCTCCAAAGACAACCGCTGGTATTAAAGTTCCCCCGTTTACTAGAGATGATTTCGGTTTGTGGAAGATGAAGATGTTGTTATTTATCAAGGCATCTAATCCGTTGTATATTGGCATATTAGAGAACGGACCGTTTGTACCAATGAAACCAGTTAGTGAATCTATAGCTCCTGATGGTAGCAGGATTCCTTCAGGCACCCAACCTAAGGATATAAGTGAATTTACAGATTCTGACAAAGAACTGATTCGATTGGACACCGGTTTAATGTTGATATTGGCGGACTCCGCGGACAAGGAAATGAGCTATCAGTTGATGAACTGTACAAGCGGGAAACATATGTGGGATACCATTAACCTAATAATGGAAGGAATTGAAGACGTGCAGGAAAACAGATTGGACATTCTGACTTCTCAATACGAAGCGTTTAGGTCACTGCCAGGAGAAAGTATAACTCAGGTCTTTGAGAAATATACTAAGCTCCTCAATGAATTGGCAATGAAAGGAAACACCTATCCACTGAGAGAATCGAACAGGAAGTTCATGATGACGCTGCCCCATCATGTAGAACACAAGTCATCATCCATTAGGGAAAGAATTGACTTCACAAAGATGTCATTAGAGATGATCTATGGCAAGTTGAAGACCTATGAGATGGAACAGGAACAAAGGGTGATAATCTACGGATCAGGGACAGTGGACAACAAGAACTCTGCACTCACAAGATCAGTTGCACTTGTAGTGGATGAACCAACAACTTCTGATATTCAGGTTCAAACCCCTAGAGCTGGAAAGGAGGTGATTATAGAAGCTGAAATGGATTCTGTGAATCTGGGTGTTGATGAAAGTGATTACTACACCCTAGATGAGCTTGAGCAAATGGAAGACAAAACCATGGCGTACTTAGCTGCAAAGTTTAGTCATATTCGTTTCAAGAGAAACCCTAAGTACAAGTTCAAGGGCTCAACCAACAGATTCCAGAAGAGCAATTATACACCTAGTACAGGCTTTAAGGGAGGCTACAAGACTGGCATGATTGATAGAAGCAAATCAAGATGCTATAACTGCAATGAGTTAGGGCATTTCGCTACTGAATGCCGGAAGCCTCGTCAAGCAAGAGACATGAAAGATGTCTATGGAAAGAAGGATTCTTATGATGAGTTGAAGAAGGAGAATGCCAAGCTTAAACAGCAATTGGAGGCATTCTCTGGAAAGCAGAAAGGGAAAGATTATATAGCAGAGGGAAAGCACTGGGATGATACTGATTCGGATGAAGAGGAGGAATATGTAAATGTTGCTCTAATGGCTGACTCTTCAGAGGAATCACCACAATCATCTCAGGTACCTATCTTAACTACAATTGATATGTCTAATTCTGAGTACAAGAAAACTGTGCAAGATCTTAGTGTAGAATTGTTTAATGTACACACAAGCATGCTAGCATCAGAAATGGAAAATGCTAAACTAGTTCTTAAGATTAAAAAGCTAGAATCTAAAAATGAAGAACTAGAGCTTGTAGCTGTAACATTAGAAGATCTTAAGCAAAAGAATGCGTACTTAGAGAACAAGGTCAAGTGTAATGATGAGATAGAGACTATCCTCAGGAAGCAGATTTCAGATCTAGATTTGAAGCTGAATGCTTTTAAGAATTCCGCTCTAGTGGCTAAGGAAATCATTGATACTCAGGCCGTAGAGAATAAAACTGCTATAGGATTTGACTATAACAAGAAAGCTGGTAAGAAGTGTTAGGCTCAAGACATGTCTGAATACCACTATTAACAAGCCTACACTATGTGACTATGTCACACTACATGACCTAGTGATTTCTATCACTGGGATATAGTATAGGTCTCTAAATGTACTTGTCTTGTTCTCATGAACATTAGTTTGATCATGTATGCTCAGACTTATAATGAGCTTAGTAAAGTTTCTTGCATCTAGATTGTATATAGGCCATTGAATAATTATCCTGGTAGAAGTTCAGAAGTGTTCATGCAGCAGGATAGAGTTGAATAAGGCTATGAAGAAATAAGTTGCAGGAATTTGTCTAAGGCATTATATAGCAAAGTCAAAAGAAAGCTATGTCGTGAAGTCACCAATATCCATGTCGTGAAGTACTATATCGCATAGTCCATTTTGTACTATGTCGAGAAGTCCTCAAGACACATGTCGTGAAGTGTTGAAGTCAGCAAAGTCAAAGGAGCCTAGATCGTGAAGTCCTCAGAAGCACTATGTCGCATAGTCATCAAATGACCTATGTCGCATAGTCATCAAATGACCTATGTCGTATAGTCATCAAATGATCTATGTCGCATAGTCGTCAAATGACCTATGTCGCAAAGTCTTCAAAGGCTATATCGCGTAGTCCTCACAAGGGAGATCGCATAGTCAGGGATAAAGTGGAGTTCACGATATCAACACTTAGCCGTTTATAACAAGACAAATCAAGGTACAGAACCAAGAATCAAAGGAGACAAATACTGAAGCATTTGTTCTGGCAAGGTGGTCCAAAGAACAGATGGCAAATCTACAGCTAAACTTGGAGAGAAAGATAAGAGACAAGCAGCTACAGAAACGGGAAAGACTCCGAAAAGCAGGTGGTCCTTCCTGACACAGTGAACTTCTTATGGCAGGACAAGTTGGACTTTCAGAAGGGGTAGCTGTGTAATATTGTGTGTGCCTAGTTTGTATAGGTAAATATATATATCGTGCACACACAACTGTAAGCTGTAAGAGAGATACACATAGTTATTTGCTAAGCTCTTTTCTCTGTAAGCAAGCAAGTTCAAACCGTTCTTGTTTAGAAGCCAGAAATTCGATTATGAATTTCCTGGAAAGCTGTAGTATTTAATTTGCTTATACAAAGTAGATTAAAGTGATTGTGTGTGTTATTTACTTTCTGCATATTACATATCATAATCACATACAGTTGTTTACTTAGTTTTCAAGATCGAAAAATATATCAAACTATCCATTCACCCCCCCTCTGTCTAGTTTCTAGTGGTATTCATTTCTAACAAGTGGTATCAGAGCGTAGGCTGTTAACGTACAAACAGGAAAAGATCAAGAATGAGTTCACAGAAACTAAGCAGTATCAAGATTCCTCCCTTTAACAAGGAGCACTACAGTTTATGGAAGAAGAAGATGTTGCTTTTCATCAAAGCTTCTAACCCCATGTATTTAGATATTCTAAAGCATGGTCCCTTCATTCCAATGATCGAGATTGGTGAAACAACCAGTGGCACTGAGATTATACCAGCAAAACATGTGCCCAAAGATCCCTTAAAATACACTGATCCTGAAAAGGAAAAAGTGGCATTGGATGGACATCTTCAACTTATCATTTGTGAATCTATGGACTTCAACATGTATGGCACTGTTGCTCATTGTACTAGTGCCAAGAAGATGTGGGATCTTATAGAAGTGCTCTGTGAAGGAACTACTGAAGTAAGAAAGAACAAGAAGCAGATTCTTGTTTCACAATATGAAGCCTTCATGGCTCAGCCAAAAGAGGGAATCACAGAAGTGTTTGAGAGATTCAACAAGCTGATAAACGAGCTCAAACTCTATGACAAACACTATGAAACAGAAGAGCTCAATATGAAGTTTCTACTAACTCTGCCAGATCACTTGGAACCAAGAATCTCTTCTCTTAAAGAAAGAGATCTGACAAAGATTGGTTTTGATGTGTTGTATGGTGTTTTAAAGACATATGAGTTAGAGCTGTTTCAAAAGAGATCTATTCAAGCAAAGCAAGGGTTAGTGGCTAATACCTCCTGTGCACTTATTGCTGACAACCTAAGTCAAAGAATGGACTCTCTTAAAATCAGTCAGGTCAAGATTGAGGAACTAGAAGTTGAAGACACTGGTGATGAAACTCAGGTGGTGTATGATTTACCTGAAGAGGATGAGTTCTACAGTATAGATGAGCTGGACAAAATGGAAAACAAATCTTTTGCTTATATGGCTAGGAGGTATCCTAACATAAGGTTTAAAAGAAAGCAGCCATTTAGGTCCAAGTTCAATAATGGAAACACTGGTGGATCTAGTGGCTCAAACACCTTCAATAAAGGAAAAGGGATTGCTGGTGCTGCTAAAGGTGGATACAAGACAGGAAGTGTGGATAGGACCAAGATAAGGTGCTATAACTGCAATGAACTTGGGCATTTTGCCACTGAGTGCAAAAAGCCTAAACAAGTCAAGAAGGACAAAGCATACTTAGAGCTTGAAGCTAAGTATGAGGCTCTACTCAAGAAACAACAGGGCAAAGCTTTTATTGCTGAGGGAAAATGCTGGGATGACTCTGATGAAGAAGAAGAACAAGAGTACTCAAACTATGCCTTGATGGCATTCTCTGATGAAGGTGATTCAAGTCAGGTACCTATTCTTACTTCTCTTGATATGACTCCCCTTCAATATAAGCAAACTGTTGAAGATATGAGCACTGAGATGTTTAATATTCATACTAGCATGTTAGTGGCTAATGAAGAAATTGACAGACTAACTGCTAAGAATGTTGAGCTTACAGAAAAGAATGAGCAACTTGAGTTAATGGTTGTGAACCTGGATGGTTTGAAAAAGGAGGTTGAGTATCTTAAAAACAAAGTGATTTGTGCTGAGCAGATAGAGAATGCTCTTAGAGAACAAATTGCTGAAACTGAACTGAAACTAAGAAGCTTCAAAAACTCCTCTGAACTTATTCAAACCTACCACAAGGAACACACTGAAGATTGCAAGGTTGGAGTTGGTTTTGACTATGATAATGACAAGGGAAGGAAGAAAGTCAAGGGCAAAGGAAAGGAAACTTTTACAAACAAAAATGCCCCAACCATTCTGTCAAGTGTTGAACAGCCCATCTTCAGGAAGAGTGTTGTTGAGTTTGATGAGGAACTACTGATCATCAAGCAACAACTACTTGAAGAAGATGAGGCTGCTAAGAACACTTCTTCCTTTCCTGAACTTGTCAATCAGAAAGAGACCAAAGACAATCTTGTCAAGAGTCCTAAAGCAAAGAAAGAAGTTGCTAAGAAAAGGAAACAAAACAGAAATGGTAAAGTTGGTGTTAACAAAGGAAACAACTATGCTTATGTGCCAAATGCTCCCAGGAAACAATGTCAAAAATGCCTATCTGTTAATCATTTGACTCATAAGTGTAGTAAGCTTGAAATTGTTGAAGTTGATAACCTAAGTAACCTTTCTGCTAGCATAAATTCTAGTCATGATTCTTTCTGTGGTAAGCCAAACTGCATGACATGCTATGTGACTGTGATTGCTAACTGTTTATCTCTCAAACATAAACTTGACTCTGCACAATCTGGTGAATCACACACACACATACATTCTCATAGGACAGGGTCCCCAATCAGGGTTGAGAGGGTGAAAACTTCATGTGAGCCTAAGAGTGTAAACTCCAAAGCCACAGAAAAAGTGAAGTCTCCTACTATGAGAAATGCAATTTATGACAGAAGAATTATTAATCAAAATGTTTCTAAATCATCTGGACCCTACCAAGTGTGGGTACCAAAAACAACTTAGTCACTTTGTGAATGCAGGGCAACAGGAATAAAAGAGTCATATGGATCTTGGACAGTGGATGCTCAAGTCACATGACTGGTGATATAGCCCTGCTATCACATTTTGAGGAAAAGGCTGGCCCATCAGTAACCTTTGGAAATGACAACATTGGTTATACAATGGGATATGGCAGTGTTGAATCTGGAAATGTCATTATTAAAGATGTAGCATTTGTTGAAGGACTGAAGCATAATCTCTTGAGTATTGGACAGTTTACCAACAGAGGCTTCAAAGTGGAATTTGATGAAGACCTTTGTTCAATCTCAAAAAGGGAAAGTGGTGAAGTTGTTCTAACTGGTGTGAAGAAAGGAAGCTTGTTTGTAGCTAATCTCAAGGCTGCAGATAAGGGAGAAATTTGTTGTTTCTACACAAAAGCCACAAATGAGGAATTCTGGCTGTGGCACAAGAAACTGTCTCACTTGAATGTTCAGGCAATGAACTCTCTAACCAAGAGAGAACTCATCAGGGATTTGCCTGCCTTGGAGTTTGTGCAAGATGGAGCATGTGAAGCTTGTCAGAAAGGGAAGATTAAAAGATCAAGTCACAAGAACAAGTTGCTCAATACAAACTCAAAACCTCTGCAACTAATTCACATGGACTTATTTGGCCCTGTGAATGTAATGTCCCTTTCCAAAAAGAAATATGCTCTAGTGATGGTTGATGACTATTCAAGATATACTTGGGTGGAATTCCTATTCTCCAAGGATGAAGCACCCCAAGTCATAATAGAGCATATCAAGAGAGTTGATAAAGAAGCACAAAGCACTGGTGCCTCTGTAGTTGCTTTGAGAAGTGATAATGGGACTGAGTTCAGAAATTCAACATTGTATGAGTTTTGCAAAGATAGAGGAATTTCTCAACAATTCTCAGCTCCTAGAACACCTCAACAAAATGGAGTAGTTGAGAGAAAGAATAGAACTCTCATTGAAGCTGCAAGGACAATGCTGCTGGATGCAAAGCTACCCACTAGCTTTTGGGCTGATGCTGTTAACACAGCATGCTATGTGCAAAATAGAACATTAATCAATAAGAAGTCTGGCAAAACTCCTTACTCATTAATGACTGGAAAAAGAGCATCCTTCAAGCACCTGCATGTGTTTGGAAGCAAGTGCTTTGTGATGAAAGATACCTCTGAGCATGTTGGAAAATTTGATGCTAAGGCATTTGAAGGTATCTTCATTGGATACTCTCTGGAAAGGACAGCATACAGAGTGTTTGTACCTGAGCAACACAAAGTCATGGAAAGCATGGATGTTACCTTTGATGACAAGAAAACTCCAGGACTGAAAACAAGTGATCAAGACAGTGTGCTATTGAGATTTGAGAATCAAGGTTATCTTGAGGATTCTGAAAGTGAAGATGAACCCCCTGTTCAAACTGTTCTAGAAAATGAAATTCTTGAAGTTGACAATCTTCTTCAAACACCTGTGCAAGGATTCACAAACACAGGGGGAGAAGAAGAGAATGCAACTGTCAACCAAAATGAGATTGGAACAGATCAAGGAAATGAACAGGGACACACAAGGAAATGGGACAGAGCCCACACTAGGGATCAAATCATTGGAGATCCTAGTGAGGGAGTTAGAACAAGAAGGGCAACATTAAATACTTGTCTGTATAGCTGCTTTCTGTCACAAGAGGAACCTAAATTAATTGAAGAAGCTTTGAAGATTTCTGATTGGATTGTTGCCATGCAAGAAGAGTTGAATCAATTTGAGAAAAACAAGGTATGGGAACTAGTGCCACCTCCAAAAGGAAAGAATGTTATTGACACCAAATGGGTGTTCAGGAACAAGATGGATGAAGAAGGAGTGGTAGTCAGAAACAAAGCAAGGCTGGTTGCCAAAGGTTATTGTCAGCAAGAAGGCATTGACTATGATGAGACATTTGCACCTGTAGCTAGACTGGAAGCCATAAGAATCTTCCTGGCTTTTGCAGCTCACTCAGATTTTAAGGTGTATCAAATGGATGTGAAAAGTGCTTTTCTCAATGGTGATCTTGCTGAGGAAGTTTATGTGTCTCAACCACCTGGCTTTGAAAGTGAAGACTTCCCAAACTTTGTGTATAGACTGCTCAAGGCACTCTATGGACTCAAACAGGCACCAAGAGCCTGGTATGAAACTCTATCTCAATTCCTTCTTGAGCATCAATTCACTAGGGGTACAATAGACAAAACCCTATTCTTCAAGAAGCATGGAAATGATATCATTCTTGTTCAAATCTATGTGGATGATATCATCTTTGGCTCTTCAAATGAAAAACTCTGTGAGAGGTTCTCTAAGTTGATGCAAAGTAAATATGAGATGAGTATGATGGGAGAGTTAACCTACTTCCTAGGCCTGCAAGTACATCAAAGGGAGGATGACATCTTTATAAACCAATCTAAGTATGTCAAGGATCTTTTAAAGAAATATGGTTTAGAAGAGTCATCCCCAGCTAAAACTCCTATGTCTACTGCAATCAAGCTGGATGAAGACAAGAAAGGCAAGAGAGTTGATATCAAGGTCTATAGAGGAATGGTTGGATCCCTGCTCTATCTCACAGCTAGCAGGCCAGACATCATGTTTGCCACATGCCTTTGTGCAAGGTTCCAGTCTGATCCCAAGGAATCTCACATGATGGCCATCAAAAGAATTTTCAAATATCTGAAGGGGACTCCTAATCTTGGGCTATGGTATCCAAAGGGCACTGGGTTCAACCTGGTTGGTTATACAGATTCTGATTATGCTGGATGCAGAATTGACAGGAAGAGCACCTCTGGAAGCTGTCAATTCCTAGGTCAAAGGTTAGTGTCCTGGTTTAGTAAGAAACAACAATCCACAGCAACATCCACAGCTGAGGCTGAATACATTGCTGCTGGAAGTTGCTGTGCTCAATTGCTTTGGATTAGAAATCAACTCATGGATTATGGACTAGTGTTAGAACACATTCCTCTGATGTGTGATAATACTAGTGCAATATCCATTGTTGCCAATCCTGTTAATCATTCTACTACAAAGCACATTGAGATCAGGTACCATTTCATTAGGGAACATGCTGCAAATGGTACCATAGAAGTCTCTTATGTTCCAACTGAGAAACAATTAGCTGACATATTTACTAAACCTCTGAATGAAGCAGTCTTCAACAGACTTGTGAGTGAAATTGGAATGCTCAATCCTTCATTCAGTTATTCTAAGTAAATATGCTGGTTAATTGTTGCAGCAGTAAATTTTCACTGTATTTAAATGATCTATTTGTTTGGAGTGAAAATTAGCTGAGATATGATTTATAAATATTTCAGTATTTTACTGCATATTTTTCAAAATCATATTTGTTAGTGGAGTTGTGAGCTTTTGAGACATCTCGATATAGATGATTTTCAGAGTTCACGACATAGTTCAAATTAAACAGACTTATATCGCAAACTGTTGAGATTGTGAGACTTCGCGACATAGTTCATTTCATGAGTTTGCGACATAGTTAATTTTATGACTTCGCGACTTAGAATAACTATATCGACAAGTCTCCACATTTGACAGAATTTTGATTTAAATTAATTTTATTTCAAAATTTGATAAAGTCTGACAAAATGCTTCAAATTCCTAAAAGAGAGCTTTAGACAGGGTATTTCTACTATATCGCAAAGTCTCCCCAATCCTTTCATCTTGAGGACTTTGCGACTTAGTTCATTCTTGAGACTATGCGATATACTTTGCAAGACTTTGCGGTACAGGCCATTTCTGACTTCGCGACATACAGATAGACTGTACACATTCATAACTCCATATCGCAGTGTCTTTATCATATAAATACCTTTTTCTAACCGTTTGCATCTTTTCATCTTGTCTATTGCTCTCAAACTTTCTAACCTAAGCACAAATTCTCTACTCTCTTTCTTACTCTCTCTCTTGAAATGGCACCCAAATCTCAAACAGTATCATCCTCTATTCCTTTAACCATCCCCAAAGAAACAAATCTTCTCACCATTCCCTCTGAGGCTGAGGCTAAACCCAGGTACAAGTGTTTTGTACGGTTCCTGAACGATTCCTACCTCAGCCAAGCCCTAACCTTGAACCCCACGTTGTATGTTGATGTATTGGAAGGATTTTGGCGAACGGCGTTGGTTTCTACAATGGCCAGGGAAGATGGAACTTCGTTCCAGGAGATAGCTTGTTCAATTGGAGGCAAACACTTCCAGTTTGGGGAGAAGGAGATAAATGAAGCATTAGGGTTCAAGGTGGAGGGTCATGACCAAGAAGCTACAGATGCTCAAATTGTAGACTTCATGACCTTCATTCGGTATGCAGATGAGATAGATACCGGAAAGCTGAACAAGAAATTTGTAAGAAGGGAGTGGTCATTCCTATTTGATGCACTCCAGAAGGTGTTCCTTTGCAGAAAGATAGGATGGGACCATATCAGTCACATTGCTGTGAAGCTGGCCTATTCCCTAGCCCACAATCAGGAAATCAATGTTGGAGCAATAATCCTCAAGGAATTGTCTCAAAGGCTAGGGAGGACAGTCCGTGGAAGAGGTAATGACATCTTTTACCCTCGCTTTCTTCAAGTTATTTTAAATTATCTTGATGCTAATGTCCATGACTTGGAGGGTATTGATAAATCAAAGTTGGCTTATTCCAAGTCCATGTCCAAGATTCTGTTTGGTTCATTGGACACAAGGAATCAAGTGGATGTGATCTTGAGTGTGACCAAGCATATGCAGGACACATTCGCGTCTTATCCACTTGATAAGCCCATATACCATGCTCTTTCCTGGACAGGGGAGGCTGAGACTGAAGGAGCTTCACAGTCTAACCCAAGCCTCCCTATCCCATCCAGCAACCCCACTGTAAACACCACTGTAGAGTCTAGTCAGCCAAGTGCATCAATCTCTCAAAAGGTTGATGTTCCTAAAAAGAAGAAGAAGAGAACCCTAGCTATTATCCATGAATCTGTAGAACTAGCAAGTGAGATTCCTGAGTCACCTCTCACCAGACCAAAGAAGAAGTCAAAATCTAAAGCTACCACTGAATCCTCCCAACAGGATTCAGATGTGGAAAAAGGGGTACACCTGCTACTGTCTATGGCCTCTCAACAGGTCATGGGCATTGAAAAGAGCAGCCTCCCCACTGCAAGTTGTAAAGAGTCTGCACAGGGTCAAGACCTCACTCTTGATCCTAGGAGTGATAAGGGTGATCAAACACTAAGTGGAGAGCACATCAATGTTGAAACTCCTCCTATTTCTCAGGGGGAGTTGCCAAAATCTAATCTGAACCCCACTTCTCTCTCAGATTCTTCCACTAAAATTTCTTCTGAACAAGAGAGTCATTCTCATGACAATCTTGCCCTTGATCAATCACAATCCAGCCCTGTGATTGAGCCAACTTCAAGTGACATGGTGCTTGACACTGTGCTCACCACTCAGGACCCACATTTGGTTGGTCAGGGAATGCATGCTGAGGCATATCCTAATGACACCAACACAAACATGGAGGATTCACCAGTTTTCACTGGAGACTCTGTGCCTAATTCTCCCATCCTTAGGGATGTGGAAATGTCTTCACAGACAAATAGGGCTGATGTTGTAACACATCCCATTTCAATGGAGACAACATCAGACCCTACAGCCATTCCAAGGCTGGAGGAAACTCAAACTCACACATCTCATGAAGTGCTTAGCACTAGCTCTCACTTGGCTCAGGCCACAATGTCAGAATGGCTGAAGCCTGTGCACCATGACAGGCCTTCAGGATCATCATCTGTGCCCTCCAAAATGACAGAAGAAGCCATACAGAATCTCCATGTGGCACAGATTGATGAGTTCTCAAAGATAGCTCAACATCTCCTCACCTCCAACCTTCCAAATGCTGATTATGAAGCTATCCTGCTCTGCCATAAGGAGGATGTTGAAGCTCAACAGGAGAAGATTGTGGATACAGCTGAACCAGAGGGGAATGTGGATGCCTGGTTGGATGCTAAGAGGACTCTCAAGCTCAAGGATGCCCTGGCTTTTGTGAGAGAAGAATACCTCACCTCTCTGGGCTCAAATGCTAAGGATCTTTCTCCTGTTGCCATATATGAAGCTGTGAATGATGTGTACAAGAACCAGTTGAAGGCTCTGCATTATCTTGGGAAAGGGCTTCAATCAGAGATTTCTTCTATTCAGGAGGAGACAGACAGATCCCTCACCAAGCTACGAAACTCTTATCTCTCTGATTTTCCCAAGGTGGATGGTATCCTCAAAGAAGTCCAGAAAACCTCCTCCAATGTGTCCATGATGGATGTGACTCTTGCCATGGTCACAGACAACATCAAGAAACTGGCTTCTACACTGGAAAATCAAGCAAAATCTACCATCACCACCAATGCTATGTTAAATGTCATGTGGAAAAACCAGTATGGTGATAAGCTGGTGGATGAAGTCCCTCTGTCAGACATCTCCAAATATGACTTTGCCAGGGTCAAAGATCAATCTCTAAACTCCTTCAAGTCTCAACAATTATTCTCCAAGGTGGATGGCTTAGAAAAGGAAGTGGCCTCTCTCAAAGATGAAAACAGAATGCTATCTGCATCTCTAAGCCAACTCAATGACAAGCTAGATGCTCAAGGCAACAACACAACAAACATCTTGCTGGTGCAGCAACAAATGATGACCTCAATGATGAAATCTTTCAACCTGCCTATTCCTGGGGAAGCTCAAGACATCTTGTCTGATCCCAAGCCTAAGGGGGAGAAAGGAAAGGAGGTCAATGTGAAAAAGACAGGGGGAGCACATGCCAAGCAATCAAAACTTAAGGGCAAGCTTATTGAAGAGACAATAAAGCCAATCAATCTTCCCCCTGTAGAGGTCATCAATGCACAAGGTCAGAAAAGCACAGTAACCACAACATTCTATCCATCCACAATGCCTAAAGACATCTTAACCTCTCAACCTGCTATACCTACTCCAATTGCTAAACCTACCCAAGCTACACTTATCACTGAGGCCAAGCTACAGGAAGTTGCCAACTCTAACATCTATCATGATGAGGCATTCCTGGAGTTTCTGAAAGCCACCTACAAGAATGCTCAAGGAGATGCACAAGTGTACAGAAAAAAGCTCAGGGAAGGTATCAAGTACTTCACAGTTGCAGTAAGGAAAATCAGGGATGTTTATCTGAGAGAAATAATCATGGTGTGCAAGGACAACTGCTTGTGGCACTTAGCATTTCAAACTCTAGAGAAACTGAGGTTTACTGAAGTGTCAATAATTCTGGAGTTGATTGAAAGGAGTGGGGCTAACAATGAAAGTCTTTATAATGACTTGGAGTTGAACCAAAATCAAAGACTGCCTGAGGTCATACCCAAGCCAAGGACAGTAATTTTTCAAAGTCTATCCAAAGTCAGAAGTATTGACCAACTAGTCATTCCCAAAGATTTGCAAATGAAGAATAACTCAAAGATCAATCAAGTGCTGCAAATGCTGAGAGCAAAGAAAGGAGTCAAGACAGCAGAGGAATTAGAGATGATTAACATTCTACAATCTTTTCTGATTCATGGTGTTTTGCCTGAATCTATCAAAGAAAAGAACATGAAGAAGGATGGGGAGGATGATGATGAGGAGAAAACCTACAGGAGGAGATCTCATTCAAGGAGCAATAAGGATGGACCAAGTGACAGCAGCAGGAGCAAATCTTCCAAGAAATCTAAAGATGATGGTGATGACACAAAGGGGGCAAAGGAGACAGTGAAGAGAACTAGGAGTGGAATTCAGCAAGTCAAGGACATTGCTAGTAGTACTTTAACCACAACACAAGACTCTAAGTCTAGGGTGGGTACTGTTAGCAATGATCCTCCAAAATCATTATCCATGACTTCTGAACCTGAATTGCCACAGATGAAAGATGAAGCCACTAAAATAATCTCAAGAAAACACTTCCACAAAGTCACAGCCAGTGGAGTGTTACAGTGGATGAAGGGGAAAGGAATGAAGCTACTTCCAAGTGATGTGGCACTGAAGACTAATTCTCCTTGTTCAAGAAAGGTATCTCTTGTGAAGCATTTGAAGATCAAGAGTGTACCCAAAAGGATAAGGATAACAAAGAAGACTGGAAAACTCACAAATGTTATTGGCATCAATGTGCTTCCACTAGATGAGGACTATGATGAAGATGCCCTAGCATTTTTGAGGGCTCAAAGGATCTTTGAAGTCAAAGTGAGGTTGGATCATCTAGATATCAAATACACTGATGGAAGAGAAAGAATAATGAAGCAAGGAAGCTGGCAATATTTCTATAAGTATGAGCTTGAAAGGATAAATGCCTTACTGAATTTTGAAGAAAAGGATGAAAGGACATGGAAGATAGATATTGCCAGGTACTTGAAAATGCATGCTGATTATGAAGAAAACATGAGGAAAGAGAATGAAAAGAAAAACATACAGAAAGAGAAAGAAATGGCTGAGATGGAAGAGAGGGCTAAGGAGCTAAGGCAGAAAGGGATGTGCAGGGTCAAACAAAATCCTTACATTGTGGAGTACAAAAACTCACATGGGGGCCAAAGCAAAATAAGGATGGAGTTTCTGGACTCATATGTAGAAAGTGCACTCAAAGCTGCAATTGATGACCTGGAAGGCTCACCTCTCATTGAAGAACTGATTGCAAGAGAAGAAATTCAAGAAGCCATCATTGACATGAAGAGAAAAGAAGAAATAAGGAAAAAGAAGATATATGATGATTTGCTAGAGAAGCAATTGGAAGCTGAAGCTGCTGAGCAACAAAAGTAATCTGTAAGCTTTCAATTTTTCTATGTAATCAAATTTCTGATCTCGAGGTTCATGAATTGTTCTTTCTGTTACTAAAATTTCCTTTTATGTAAGTTAGGCTTGTTATCAGACATGAAATTGTGCCTAAGGATCTTACTCACAATTTGGGGGAGATTGTTAGGCTCAAGACATGTCTGAATACCACTATTAACAAGCCTACACTATGTGACTATGTCACACTACATGACCTAGTGATTTCTATCACTGGGATATAGTATAGGTCTCTAAATGTACTTGTCTTGTTCTCATGAACATTAGTTTGATCATGTATGCTCAGACTTATAATGAGCTTAGTAAAGTTTCTTGCATCTAGATTGTATATAGGCCATTGAATAATTATCCTGGTAGAAGTTCAGAAGTGTTCATGCAGCAGGATAGAGTTGAATAAGGCTATGAAGAAATAAGTTGCAGGAATTTGTCTAAGGCATTATATAGCAAAGTCAAAAGAAAGCTATGTCGTGAAGTCACCAATATCCATGTCGTGAAGTACTATATCGCATAGTCCATTTTGTACTATGTCGAGAAGTCCTCAAGACACATGTCGTGAAGTGTTGAAGTCAGCAAAGTCAAAGGAGCCTAGATCGTGAAGTCCTCAGAAGCACTATGTCGCATAGTCATCAAATGACCTATGTCGCATAGTCATCAAATGACCTATGTCGTATAGTCATCAAATGATCTATGTCGCATAGTCGTCAAATGACCTATGTCGCAAAGTCTTCAAAGGCTATATCGCGTAGTCCTCACAAGGGAGATCGCATAGTCAGGGATAAAGTGGAGTTCACGATATCAACACTTAGCCGTTTATAACAAGACAAATCAAGGTACAGAACCAAGAATCAAAGGAGACAAATACTGAAGCATTTGTTCTGGCAAGGTGGTCCAAAGAACAGATGGCAAATCTACAGCTAAACTTGGAGAGAAAGATAAGAGACAAGCAGCTACAGAAACGGGAAAGACTCCGAAAAGCAGGTGGTCCTTCCTGACACAGTGAACTTCTTATGGCAGGACAAGTTGGACTTTCAGAAGGGGTAGCTGTGTAATATTGTGTGTGCCTAGTTTGTATAGGTAAATATATATATCGTGCACACACAACTGTAAGCTGTAAGAGAGATACACATAGTTATTTGCTAAGCTCTTTTCTCTGTAAGCAAGCAAGTTCAAACCGTTCTTGTTTAGAAGCCAGAAATTCGATTGTGAATTTCCTGGAAAGCTGTAGTATTTAATTTGCTTATACAAAGTAGATTAAAGTGATTGTGTGTGTTATTTACTTTCTGCATATTACATATCATAATCACATACAGTTGTTTACTTAGTTTTCAAGATCGAAAAATATATCAAACTATCCATTCACCCCCCCTCTGTCTAGTTTCTAGTGGTATTCATTTCTAACAAGAAGATTGTGGAATTCCCTGTGTCACCTTCAGTTGTCAAAAGGAATACTCCACATGTTCTTAAGAATGTTGATTGTCCAGTTTTTGTTAAGCCGTTTCCACCTCTCTTTAATGAGGATGATCTTTTCATTAGACAAGAATTGCTTGAGGAGGATTTAGTGAAGGAAAAAGAGGTAAAGACTAAGTTGCCTAGGAAATCAGTAAAAAATGAATTACCTAAACCTGATTTACCTAAAACTGAAGTAGGTTCCTTAGTTAGTAATGTTAAAAAAAACAGGAATGGGAGGAAGAAGATTGTTAATCAGGAATTGGTTCCATATTCTCCCATTGTATCTAGGAAGTTGTGCTCTATTTGTAATTCTGCTGGACACCTTACACATGCATGTAAAAAGGTTAAAGTAGAAACTGCTAATACTTCTGAAATGCATAACATGTCTGACATGCCTGATAATCATGAGCCCTGTGGAAAGAAAGAGTGTTTGCTATGTAAGTACAACATCATGCATGCTTATTTTAAGTTGATGTCTGATAGTAGCAATAGCACTAGTAATGTTAAATCCACAGATACTATGAATATCAAACAGGGTAAGACTAAATTGAATGTTACTCCTGTTAAATCATCTAAACCTTCAGGACCCAAACAATTTTGGGTACCAAAGTCCGCTTAATCAATCTGTGATTGCAGGGTAAGGTTAAAAGCTCAAAGGTTGTGTGTATTCTGGATAGTGGCTGTTCTAGACACATGACAGGTGAAGAGTCCCTACTTACAGAGGTGGTTAAGAAGACCGGCCCGATTGTAACCTTTGGAGATGACAGCAAAGGATTCACTACGGGATATGGTAAATTGAAAGCTGGAAATGTCATCATTGAAAACATTTCTCTTGTTAAAGGATTAAAGCACAATCTTCTAAGTATCAGTCAGTTCTGTGATAAAGGCTACGATGTAGATTTCAGAAAGGACAAGTGCTTGATCACCAACAGGAAGGATGAGAAGCTTACTCTACTGGGAGTGAGAAAAGGAAATTTGTTTATAGCTGACTTAAGTTCTACCAGTGAAGGAGAAGTTACATGTTTCTATGCAAAGGCATCTTCAGAACAAAGTTGGCTATGGCACAAGAAGCTCTCACATCTGAACTTCAAAACTATGAACTCTTTGGTAAAGAGAGAGTTAGTGAGAGGGTTGCCCCTGATGGAATTCAATCAGGAGGGACTATGTGAAGCATGTGAAAAGGGGAAGTCGAAGAAAGCATCACATGGAAGCAAAGGAATGACAAGCATTACTGAACCATTACAGCTGATTCATATGGATTTATTTGGTCCAGTTAATGTTATGTCACTTTCAAGAAACAGATATGCATTGGTGATGGTGGATGACTACTCCAAGTACACGTGGGTGTTGTTCATACAAACAAAGGATGAAGCAACACAACTAATCATTGATCACATCAAGAAGATAGAAGTGGAAGCTAAGCTACCTGTGCGGACAATCAGATCAGACAATGGAACTGAATTCAAGAATGCAGTTCTAAATGATTTCTGCTCAGAGAAAGGAATATCAAGACAGTTTTCAGCACCAAGAACTCCTCAACAGAATGGAGTAGTGGAAAGGAAGAACAGGACCTTGGTTGAAGCAGCAAGGACCATGTTGAGTGAATCAAAACTTCCCACTTACTTTTGGGCTGAAGCAGTGAATACAGCTTGCTACACTCAGAATCGAACCCTGATCAACAAAGATCATGAAAAGACTCCGTATGAGTTAATGGCCAACAAGAAGCCAACACTGAAGTACTTTCATGTGTTTGGTGCAAAGTGCTTTGTACTTAAAGATGGAGAACATCTTGGCAAGTTTGATGCCAAAGCAGATGAAGGCATTTTTCTGGGCTATTCTCTGGAATCTAAGGCTTTCAGGGTATATGTGATTGAAGATAAGAAGGTGTTGGAAAGCTTTAATGTAACATTTGACGACACTAAAAGACCAGGCCTGCAAACTGGAGAGAACTCTGAATCCTTGGTATTTGAAAATCTATCAGGAGATCTCTCTGACAATGAAGAAGTACCTGAAGTTGTTACAGTCATTAATAATAATCATAATGATAATGATTCTGGACCAAGTGGTGACCAAAGTGGAAATCCTCAACATACAGGATCCACTAGTCAGTCTTCAGAATCAACAGATCAAACCGTCAACAACTCAGGGGGAGCAGGAGAAGGATCAACTAGTCACACTCCACAACATCTAGAACAAGGAGAATCATCAAGATCGCATCTGCCAAGACAAAGGGTATGGAATAGAGATCATCCCTTTCACTTGATCATTGGTGATCCGGACACAGGAGTGAGAACTAGGAGAACATCACAAAATGAATGTCACTATTCTGGGTTTCTTTCAGAAACAGAACCTAAGAAAGTTGAAGATGCTCTAGATGATCCAGATTGGGTGATTGCTATGCAAGAAGAACTCAATCAGTTTGAAAGGCAGAAAGTTTGGAAGCTGGTACCCAGGCCTAAGGGAAAATCTGTTATTGGAACACGATGGGTATTCAGAAATAAGTTGGACGAAGATGGCATTGTAACGAGAAACAAAGCCAGACTGGTTGCTAAAGGTTACTCTCAAGAAGTGGGTATAGATTATGATGAAACCTATGCACCAGTAGCAAGACTTGAGGCCATCAGAATGTTTCTGGCATTTGCTGCACATTCCAATTACAAGGTATATCAAATGGATGTGAAGAGTGCTTTTCTGAACGGGGAGTTAGAAGAACAAGTGTATGTGGAACAACCTCCAGGTTTTGAGGATTCAAAACTGGCAGACTTTGTGTACTTTCTATTCAAAGCTCTCTATGGACTCAAACAAGCTCCAAGGACATGGTATGACACTCTCTCTGAATTCTTACTTGAAAATGATTTTACAAGAGGTGTTGTAGACAAAACTCTCTTTGTCAAAAAGCATAAAAATGATTTGATATTGGTGCAAGTATATGTTGATGACATAATATTTGGTTCTACTAATGATGATCTATGCAAGAGATTTGCTAAGTTAATGCAGAGTCGTTATGAAATGAGCATGATGGGTGAATTGTCATTCTTTCTTGGATTGCAAGTATACCAGAAACAAGATGGTATATTCATTTGTCAGTCCAAGTACATCAAGGATCTTCTTAAGAAGTATCAAATGGAAGACTCATCTACAGCAAAGACTCCTATGCCAACTGCCACTAAGCTTGATAAGGATGAAACTGGTAAGAAGGTTGACATCACAGGCTACAGAGGTATGATAGGCTCATTACTTTATCTCACTGCAAGTAGACCAGATATAATGTTTGCAACATGCTTGTGTGCTAGATTTCAGTCTGATCCTAAAGAATCTCATCTAATAGCTGTTAAGCGAATATTTAGATATCTTAAGGGGACCCCAAATCTTGGAATTTGGTACCCTAAAGATACAGGATTTGATCTTATTGGATACACAGACTCTGATTTTGCAGGTTGTAAGATTGATCGGAAGAGTACTTCAGGAAGCTGTCAGTTTCTTGGAAGAAGATTGGTTTCCTGGCATAGCAAGAAGCAGCATTCAGTGTCCACATCAACAGCTGAGGCTGAATACATTGCTGCTGGTAGCTGTTGTGCTCAGATATTGTGGATGAGAAACCAACTCCGTGACTATGGACTCCTGTTGACAAAGATTCCTATATTTTGTGACAACACAAGTGCCATAGCAATCTCAAACAACCCAGTGCAACACTCGAGGATGAAGCACATCGACATCAGGTATCATTTTATCCGAGAGCATGTCATGAATGGAACTGTGGAGTTACACTTTGTACCCACAGAGGATCAAATTGCAGACATCTTTACTAAACCGCTTGATGAATCCACTTTCAATAAGCTGGTTGGTGAACTTGGGATGTTAAATCTTTCTAATTGATTTTGATTAGAAGTCAGTAACTGCAGAGAGTCCTGGTGAATACATGAGTTTAAGAATTCCTATATCCTTAGGACTCGTGAATTTATTTTCTGGAGCAATTCTCGTAGTTAGGATTTTTATACTAATTTTATGTCATAATTATGGATGATATATCTTCTGGCATTTAATTGGTTATTAATTCTAAAAATTATTTAGGTGCTAATATTTGTTCTAAATATTAAAGCATCTATTTAATTTGAATTAATTTGCTTTGTTTTTAACATTGTAGATTAATGCAGCATAATTGATTGGATTTTAATTGATTAATATCACTCAATGATACTTAATTGATTTTATTCTAAGAAAATTGTGAATTTTCTGTTAAGAATTGATTTTGGTAAATTTGAAAAGATTTATTAGAATTAAAACTGGACAGGAAATAAAAGTTTCTGATTCCTAAAACAAGAACAGGTTTTACAAATTGGAAAAGAAGCAAAAATATCGAATTTAGGAAAGTCGTTAGTTTTTCAAGTACATAGATAAATCTATCGAATTTAATTTTCGATAGTTTTTGAAAAGGAAAAGAAAATCTATCGAAAACATTTCTCGATAGTTTTTGAGAAAATTTTAAAATATATCGAAGGAATTCAATTAATTCAATATTTAGAATTCTCGATAGATTTTACAAAACAAAATGGAAAAGCATCGAAGTGAGTTTTAGTTCATTTAATATTTAAAATTCTCGATACTTTTTCAATATAGTTCGATAGTTTCTTGTTTATCACAGCCAAAAGCATTCGATAGTTTTTCTGAAAACGTTTTATATTCTTATTTTCAAAATACTTCTATAGTTTTTCAAAAACCATCGAAGTACAGTTGACAGTTTTACCCCTCTGGAAAACCATCGAATGTACATTTGAAAATCATCGAACAATGGAATACCAAAAATACCCCTGACAATTCTATAAGTATAAATCACTGCCTTGGTTATTTTCTCTACATTTTCTTTCAGATCTTAAGAGAGAAAAAGGCCGTGAATAATACTTACAGAGAGATACACGACAAGAACATCTTAATCGATAGTTTTCTAAAGCTTTTTACCGATTAAAACTTCATAAAGTTACTGTTCTTTCACTGTATCTTGTTGATTAACCGTGAAAGTGTGAGTATCTTGAGTTTTTAATTCCTTTCAAGAAGAAGCTATCGAAAGTGAATTTTCTAAATCCTAAGGACTGTTGACTGTGTTCAAGTTTAGAAAGAAATTGTTTTTTCAATTGATTTCTGATTTGTTGCTATTGAGGTTACCATATTAGGGTTCTTGATAATTCTGTTCGAGTTTGTGTAATTTAGGTAAAAAGGGGGTAATTTTTGAAGAAGTTAATTAATTAGAAAATAATTAATTAATTAACTTAAGGTTTTTTTTTAATTTTAAATTTTCTGGAAAGTGTGAACAAACAATGGCCGGGGAATTTATTATTACCAAGACTAATCATGTCTCGTTTCAAAATCTGCAAGCCATTACGAATCCTCAAATTCGTGCATGGGCAGAGTTTTTGAATATACGTTCATTAGTGGCATACGCTGTAAGTACTCCCGTAGTCCTTTGTATCGATCAATTGACTGCGTTGTACACAACCGCCACGGATACAAGTGAGAATAATATAAGGTCCTTCAGTTTTGTTGTGCCAGGGGGCAGGACAATCAGGGTGACGGAACATGATTTTAATAGAATTTTACATTTTCCAACAGAAAATCTTGTTCCTGATCCCACAACTGAGGAAATACATGCTTTCTTCACTCTTATCAGAAGTCAACAACCTAACTTCTTGGTGGGAGAGTTCCTAAAGCATTACCTGCCAAAGCCATGGAATTTTTTCTTTCATACCCTGATACATGTTTTTACTGCCAAGCTAACAAATCTGCATGGCATTCCCTTATTCCTTCAAAAGATAGGGTTTGCCATTGCGAACAACAGGCATATTAACATAGGACGGATAGTGATTGATCAAGTAATTCTGTGCATGGGACCACTGGATGAAAGAACAGGCATAAATGAAGATGTGCTCTATTTCTATCCTAGGTTCCTACAGCTAATTCTCAATGATATCTTAACAGATGATGAACGGGAGATCTTTGAAGGTGTAGCCAACCAGGAGTGCATGAGAATGAAGAGCAATGCCATAACCGCTCTCATTAGGAAGAACAACTATCTTCCAGAGGTACCCACTGTTCTCACTGAATATCTAAGAACGGTGCCCCTACCACTTCTACCCCCAGGGGAACAGGTAAATCAAGGTAATATTCCACAACCTGAACCTGTAATGGCACCTGTCCCAATGGATGTTGATCCAGAGCCCTCAGTGGCCATTCCTGACCAGGAGGTTGCAAACCCACAACCTCTAACCACGGTCGAAGAGCCTTTGGAAGAGCCAAATGAAAACATAAACGAACCTCCTTCCCCTACTATACCCATTAAAGAACCATCCATGAGTGTAGAGGGAGATAGTGCCAAAGCAGCACCACATAAGGAGATACACCCTTCAACAGCAGCTCTGCCTTCCTCTAAAAGGAGAAGAACAGAAACTGAGGCAACTGCTGATACTTCATTTCTCTCATTCAAAGAGCCCTTTACTGATTTTTCTGATGCTGATTGGGCTACGCTAACGAAAGCAATATCTGAACCAATAGCTCAATCAAGTAAGGAAGAATTGATGGAAGCAACTGGTGTTCCGACCATATTACGGTCAGGTTCACTGGTTGAAGGTTCTAAGAACCAAGGGTCTTCACAGACGTCGAGAGAAGGCTTTGACCTAAATGCACAATCTAAAAGGTCATTGTCTACCTCCCCAGATGGAACATATCTGGATCCTGCGGGTAAAGGGTCTGACGTAGGTGCAGATCGGCAACTCGTTGACAGTGAATCAATTACTATTGAGGAGTCAACTGAGGTGAAGTCTTTACAGACTCATGGGGAAGATTCGGGATCTCTGCTGTTAAAGGAGCCTGTTTCTAACCCCCTAGAGATTCAAACTCTAGATCCTTCAAAGGATATATCATCTAAGGATGATCAGCAACTTGGTTTATCCAAGGACGGGGACTTGCGAAGCCCCATTGCACCACCGGTGACCTCCTTAAGGACGGCTACGGTGATCTCTTCTGCAGGTACAATCAGCACAAAGGATTTGAGTGAAACAAAAACACTTACACCTGGCTTGAGTGGGAAAGGAAAAATGATTCAAACACCGACAGAAACATTGAGTGTACACCCAGAGCCAAATGTGAGGAGTGACACCCTAACCCTACCTAATATTAATGATCTGCTGTTACCAACAGAAAGAGAGCTACAAGTTCAATCTTCCCTCAAGGAGATGACAGTTCGAGACAAAGAAGGAAATCCACTATTCAAGGTTCCACTGCGACCTTCCTTTGACCAAGGGATCTCCTCCAGTCAAGACAATGTTTCTTTAAAGTCTATTCAAGAGAAAGTTGACTTGGCTGCAGCTGATTCAAGAAGAACATTCAGGGTCATTGGCAGTGCATCTGGCACTATAACAGGTACGAAGCAGGCAGTGGACTCCTTAAAGAAGGAAGCTATGGAAGAACTGGTCGAGCTGAGGATGGACGTCAGGGAACTTAAAGATGGATTCATGAATGAAGTAACTGCACTGTCTCAAGGACATGAAGCTTTGAAAGAAGACATTCTGGTTATCCGGGATGGTCAAGCACGGGTAAAAGATGCAATGAATTCTCTTTCAAGAGTGGAGTCTAAGCTAAACAAGAGGCTGGATCACATGGAAAAGACTACCAACTCAAGATTGGAGAACATTGACCTGTCGCTAGCTTCAATAAATGAATTTAATAAGCAGGTTATGGATTTCTTGGAGAATCAAGGTGACGGAGTACAGTCTATATGGAGTATGCTGAAGAACCAACAATCTGGACAACCCGGTCCTTCCTATCAGGAACCTGATCCTTCTAATGTCTTTTATGCTGAGGATGCTTTTATCGAGGATTCCTCAACTAAGGGGGAGAAAGTTGGAGAAGGGGAGCCGGATAAATGGGGAGTTTGGGAGACTGTTGAGGCTATTCCAATCAGACAGTACTGGATTGAGGAGCTTGTAGAGGAAGACAAGGAAAGTGAAGAGGAATTTGAGGTCATGCATGAGCAACCTAATCAAGAGGAGCATGAGCCATATTATCCAGAGCCAATAGAACATCCTATCTTGGATGATGATATGGAAGAAGCAAATTCTCTATCACCTGAAGAAGAAGCTGCCTTGGAAGCAATACGAGCTCAGAGAGCTACAATAGATGCCAGGCAAGCTGAGAAGGAGAAACAGCAAGCAATTCTGAGAAGTGAAAAGCTAAAGAGAATGAAGGTGTATAATGAAGTGAGGAAGAAGAAGATGATAGATCTGGCAAAGAAAGATGGTACTGAATGGGAAATGGCTTACAAAACCTTTTGCGGAGTTGAAGAAGGATTACAAGTCAACGACAATGCGGAGGTGGAAGTTATTATTCAGGACATCAGAAGTGCTAATCTTGAAGATCAGACTTACTTTAAAGCACTGAGAAGCTCTATAATCTGTCTGAATGCTGGGGTTAAAGCAAATGGTGCCTGGAGCTTATTAATCAGTTTTCTGGAGAAAGGTACATTTGTGATTTCTACTAAGTTTTTAGAACAGAGGACATATACAGAATTGCAGGCTATACTCATCAAGATCCAAAGAACTACAAGGCTAAATGAACTGCTCCGTGAGCATGTTAAGGAGATCGTGATGAAAGTCAGTCCAGAGATTACTGAAGATCCTCCAATGGTTAGATTCATGACCAATGACTTGTTCAGAATCTGCTATTTGACTGAGGACAAACTGAGGGACTACCCAAGCAACTATCTAATCTCAGTTGAGAAGTATCTTAGATCCACTGGATTCTCATCAACGGAGAAGGACAAAGCAGCAGACACTCTTAGAAGATTTCTAATGGAGAATGTTCCTTACTATAGGAAAAGAGTGGAAAGAGGATTGGAAGTGCATACCAGACTGCCAAACATGCCAAAGCTAAACAAAAAAGATGTTAACATTGCATGGTTATGGGCTGGAGTGGGTCAAGAGGTTGAATATATTGGAAGACACATCCAAGGAGCAATCCTTAAACCTGGAGAACCACTGCACTATCTATCAGTGATTGATTATCAAGCTGCTAACTCCGATCCAATGATTGAAGAAGGTGAGATTGGAATGGACTGAATGTTGAGGCAAAGAACAAGAGAACTATCAGCTCAGACTAGAGGAGCAACTTCATTGTATAAAGTTTAATTGTTTTTTGATTTATGAAATCTGGAAATGTATATATATCTGATCCAGAATGCATTGATATTATTACGCTGTCTTACTTTAAGTAGTTTAATGTTTCCTTAGTTAGTTGAGTTATCCTCGAAGTATTTGCTTGTCGAACTCTATCCAATCAAATAGGGGGAGATTGTAAAGCATAATGTAACATAAGATGTAAAAGAGATAACTTCAACTCAACAAAGGACAAGACAGACAATAGTATTAATAGAAGCACAGGAATCCAGAATCAAAGAAGAAAAGGTAAACTCAAAAAATCAAAATACGTTATGTATTCTTGAAGTCCGTAAACAGGTCACGGAAAGAAGTTCATGAAAATGTTCAAGCCTCAGTGACAGCAATAGAAACAAGACTTTGAAGACGACAGAAGTATGTGAATGATTTAGGGTTCAGTACCACGGGATTCCAGTGATGAAGCAACCAGAACGACAAGGGACGTATCAGCAGCATTATAATTGAAGTCATAAAATAAGAATTGATCAAGTGTTATTCATCTGTGAACCAGACCAGTTGCACTAGGTGACGGCACTGAAAAGATCAAGTTGTTTTATCGTCTCAGAAGAAATTGATACTGTCCAAAACTTAAACACCCAGGAGCTCAGGAGTAATTACTAAAGGACAAAAGACAAGAAAAAGTATTCGATAGTTTTTCTTTTGAAAAAACTATCGAATGGTGGTTGAAGTGATTCATTGAATAACCAAGTGAATTAATTTGGCATTCGATAGTTTTGATTTAAAAACCATCGAATGGCAAATTGATTTATTCCATTCGATGGTTTTTTAATCCATTCGATGGTTTTTCAATTCATGGAGCAGGTGAAAAGTTGTGCTTGTCTGACAGGTTGATGAAGATCCAACGGCCAAGAATATTCTATTCTAAATGGTTCGATGGTTTTCAATTTAAGTCTGCAGTTAATACAGAGTGAAGAATGTGTCTTCTTCAGTTAAGGATTTTAACACAGAGACATTACTGAGAGAGAGAAGAGCCGGAGAAAATTATCAGAGAAATTAATAGTGCTCAGAACTTGATCATTGTTTTGTATTTGTGTAACCTTAAACTCATTGACGCTAATCTACGGATTAGAAATTGTAGCACCCCTCGAGGTTTATATTTATAAAAAGATATATTCCCCGAAACTTGATTTGGTTTGGTGTGTTTGATTTCGTTATAGAACTGAAAGATTAATCCGCGAACGAAATTGATTTATTTGTGAGTATCGTATTCAACCCCCCCTTCTACGATACTTAGGACCTAACACATCATATGTTACATTATGCTTTACACGCGGCTTAGTAAACTAGTATAATATAAAACTAGTGTAAAAACCCGTATATATAAATATTGATATAATTTCTTGTACGGGCATTTTTATATATCAAAATAATTTTGTAATTAAAAACATGATAAATGATAATATTTCGATTTTATCTTATATTTATATAGTAATTTTGTAATATTTTATATAGTTTTCATGAACTAAATAATTTTTAATTTGATTACGTTCCATAAACTTGGGTAGATATTTATAAGATAAAAATCACATGATTTTTTAAATTTTGAAAATTTAATTTAATTTTTTTTAAATGAACTTTATCAAATTGAATAATTGAGTATAATATAAATACTCGTATTATCAATACTTCTCGTGTATAATATTAACGTATGTAGACTCTCATGTGTATCTAATGCAGTAATAATATATTTGTAAAATATAAAATTGGACATGTATATAAAATTCTACTTCGAGACATGTTAAAAATCTCTTAGTATTATGTAAACGTCATCCTTATGTAAGATTCAGCTACATGAAAGTTTTCTATTAGTATGTGTATCTATTATCTATTATCTATTATATTCTTAATAGCTGCTAGTGAATCTTAATAGTTGCTAGTGAAGAACTTGGATAATTTCATCAAATACTCTTAAAACATTTACCTCTACATACATCTTATGTCTATTTTGGTAAATTCCCAATTAGAAAATATTATGTTGATCACACAATATCACGCAAGTATACGCGGTCACAAGTAATATAAGAATAAGTAGAGTTCTTTCCCACAGAGACTGCTTTGGTTATTATAGTTATGCACTTATGCAACAATGTATGGCTATCGTTCAATGCTAAGACAAGTATCAAATTGTGTTTTGATTAACTAAATTAACTAAACAAATTATCAAGACTATATTAAACTAAAGATTGCTGATATATTACTTATGAGAAAATAAACATGGGATCCTAACTTCATTAAATACTTCATTCAGAGTCTTTTGTCTTTAATCAATGCATGTGACGGTTGTGACAACTAATCGGATAACACGAAATCAGTACACGCTACCTTTCAATATACGTATACCAAACCACTCAAACATCCACAAAAGAGATAGAAGTTAAGCAGACACCAATTATGCTTAGACCCTATATGTCTATAAGATTTGAAAACATAACGGTTTAACGAGCAAGTTATCCATTCAGATTACATAGGGCAGGTAAGATGGTTAAAATTACCTACGAATCATGCATGACAAACATACACAAACCTATGCTAGCATGGCAAGTTCTAAACCTCTATATCCACTTTCGCATTCAATAGAGATTAACAAAACAACTTAGATGTTCGCGACGCATCCAAGAAGAATAAGCACAACCAAACTAGGATATTAATAAGTCATCACACACAAATCTTTAAAACAATCAACTACTAAAATCCATAGATAAATCCGCTAGGACCCCATGACAACGATTAGTTCATGATCGAACTTCTCATCGTCACGGGGTTTGATGAAAGCATGATGAAAAACAAGAAATCAATGATGTAAATATGAATAAGAGTTAAAGGTTTAGAGGACAAATCTGGAAGCATCCAAAAGTTACACCAAAATTGAAGAATACAAGAAAAAACTATGTCTAGATCTCCTCGTAGTCACGTTCTTCGTTCTTGGCTCCTCGATCTTGTGCTCCAATATTGAATCTGATCTCTGGTGTATTGTGATGTATTGTGATGTGTTAATTATGTCCCCCCAAGGTGTGTATTTATAGCTCCAAGTTGTCCCTCTTCCAAGCAATTGCCGTTTTTTGAATTAGAATAGAATTACGGCAATTTCCGTCTTTGAATGCAATAAGAATTGCATATTCCATGTTTACAACTGATTCTGGAAGTTTCTGGCCGCCCCAAGCAATTACCATATTGATTAGAAGTCGAATTTGTGAAACTTTCCTAATTAAAATCGAATTCTAGCAATTTCTGGCGGTTCTGACTTCCTGGGCGGCCGCGCAGAATTCCAGTACAATTCCTGGGCGCCCGCACAGAACCTTATAGAAAATGTTGTCCTCTTCGCGTGAGCTGTAAGATCGTCAGAATCGGACTTGTAGAACTCCAGATATGGCCAAAACAGTGAAGACTGCGCAACCTACCCGGAAAATCCGAATTTTAATCAAATTAACCTCCAACTCTTGGTTCTGCAAAACTTAATGAAAACACATTAAACACACCACATACTTGAGTTCAAGTCATCAATTTAAGCCGATATGAAGCGTTCCAAGTGGATTAAAAATCCACTTATCATATGTCATCTTACATCATTTATCCAATTCATATATTTTAAGGTTATTTCGGTAAATTCCCAATTCTAAAATATTATGTCAACATGACATCATTCTGTTATTATAGTATATAGTTATAATCACGCACCAGTTAAGGATGTAAAATTGACAATATATCAAATCAAGAAGTTAATTTCTATTTATTGGCTCAATTAGTGGAATCATTAAATAATCATATAAATAAATTTCATAATGAACAGTATGTCATACACAAGTAGATATGAAAGTCAAATCAATGTATAAATCATAATCAATGTTGTAATTTATTCCAATTTTGAATATGTGATAAGTGGATTTTATATCTACTTGGAACGCTTCAAATCGGCTTAAATTGATTGTTTGTACTCAAGTACGTGGTGTTTTTAATGTGTTTTGTGTTAGATAGTGCAGAGTTGCATTGTTGGCAGAGTTGTGGAGATATTTTGATTATATGGTGGTGATTGAGCATTATTCTGAAAGCCGAGAAGTTGCGGGACTTGAGAGCGCGAAGAAAAGTCAAGAAAATGAGTTTTGATGAATTCTGGCAGAAACACAAGCGCCCCCGCGCTTGTCAGAAGCGTCCCCGCGCCTATAAGTCACTATTGAAGTGCGCCCGCGCCCTAGGGAAGCGCGCCCGCGCTTGGTCAATGCTGAAGAAGCCTTTTTCTGTTCTGATATGGAAACCAGCAGAGACCAGTCAACTATGAGACCTATATAAACACTTGGTGGACGATTTCTGAGATATATCTTGATACATTCATACTTATCTATCCACCATCAAGGAGAACAAGAAGATGACTATTATGAAGATCTAGTTTCCATCTTATCTTTGTATTATTCTAATTTGGCGATACTTTGGATTCTCGTTGGAGTTGTTTTTCATAAACCTTATTCCTAGTACTTTTAATTAGAATTCCAGACATATTTATTATCATGTTTTCATCAGATCCCATGGTGACGAACGGTTCGATTATGAACTAATCGTTATCGTGGGATTCTAACGGGTTTATTTATGAATTTTAGTAGTTAATTGTTTTAAAGATTTGTGTGTGATGGATTATTGATAACCTAGTTTGGTTGTGCTTATTCTACTTGGATGCGTAAATAACATCTAAGTTGTTTGTTAATCTCTATTGATTGCGAAAGTGGATATAGAGATTTAGAACTTGCCATGCTAGCATAGGTTTATGTATATTTGTCATGCATGATTCGTAGGTGATTTTAACCATCTTACCTGCCCTATGTAATCTGAATGGATAACTTGCTCGTTAAACCGTTATGTTTTCAAATCTTATAGACATATAGGGTCTAAGCATAATTGGTGTCTGCTCAACTTCTATCTCTTTTGTGGATGTTTGAGTGGTTTGGTATACGTATACTGAAAGGTAGCGTGTACTGATTTCGTGTTATCCGATTAGTTGTCACAACTGTCACATACATTGATTAAAGACATAAGACTCTGAAAGAAGTATTTAATGAAGTTAGGATCCCATGTTTATTCTCATAAGTAATTCAACAGTAAAATCCTTAGTTAATTATAGTCTTGGTAATTTGCTTAGTTAATTTAGTTAATCAAAACACAACTTTGATACTTGTCTTAGCATTGAACAATAGTCATACATTGTTGCATAAGTGCATAACTATAGTAACCAAAAGCAGTCTCTGTGGGAACGAACTCTACTTATTCATATATTACTTGTGACCGCGTACGCTTGCGTGATTTTGTGCGAACAAGTTTTTGGCGCCGCTGCCGGGGACTCGGTGTTATATATATAGTTTATGTGCTTGTCATCAGTGGTCGTTAACGTTCACTGACTCGGATTATTCTTTCATCAATTTTACTTTGTTTGGTGTGTTTCAGTTACTCTAGTGAGCGTGTATGCGAACACGTTCTCAATCTCGTAAGGAATCACTTGAATTGAATCTAGTTATGGGAGATCAAGTAGCAGAAACAAAGGCTTTGAAGGATTATTCTCAGCCGAAAATCAATGACATTCAATCTAGCATTGTCAGGCCAGCCATTGCAGCTAATACTTTTGAAATCAAGCCTGGCACGATTCAGATGGTGCAAAATTCAGTTCAGTTTGGGGGTGCTCCAACTGAAGATCCTAATATGCATATTAGGGATTTCATCGAGATTTGCGACACCTTCAAGTTCAACGGAGTGTCGAAAGATGCTGTGAAGCTGAGACTTTTCCCGTTTTCTCTGAGGGATAAGGCAAAGGGCTGGTTGCACTCTCTACCAGCAGGTTCTATTACTACATGGGATGTGACGCCCCCAAATCTGGGGTCAGGATTTGGTGCCACTATCGCTCTGAATAAAACATAATTATACAGACGACCCCTCAACTAAGGATCGATCACAGGTTATGGTATGAAACAAGAATCTAAAATATCAAAGTTTATTACAACATCTAATTCAGTTTTATTACAAACCATAAGCCACCATCTAACCATTGGTGAGAACTAACATGAATTCTATCTGTCTGGCAACATGGAGCCTAAATTCTCGAATCAGGCCTTCTCACGGTCCTCTTAATGGTTACTCGAAAACGGCATACTCCATTCCTAACTGAAAGGTTAGGGAATAATAAAAACAAGAGTGAGCCAAAAATTTCCCAGCAAGTGAAATCAATGTAAGCAGTTTTCATTTGATAATCCATCAACTTGATAATAAATCGAGTAATTCAGTTTCAAGATATAAGTTTCTGTTCAAAGAATAAGATTAAGCAATTGAATTGGAACTTCCGGTAAGACGGTACGAGCTATACGGGTGATCAGCCACGTAAAGCTCCAGACCATGTTTTCACAAGGTCCTAACATTCAGGATCCATAGGCACACATTGGTCTTAAAATAAATAAATAAGTAACCACGACCGCCGCCTCGGTCATTACTGTGTTCCATTCATAAGTAATTCAACAAAGGGATTAAATGAATAAGAAGCTTTCCAACATTTCCAACATTCATTCCAGGGTATAAGCTAATTCAAGACTTTGTTGCAAGGGTTTAAAAGTTCAACAATTGAAAGGCATGGAAAATAAGTGAGCAAAGGACTAAGTATGCTTTGGATATTCAAAAGTTAACAGAGGTCAACAAAGTATAAGTCAAGATAAAGGTGATATTAAGCATGGTAAATAAGTCAACAAGGAAATACGTACATATCAGGGTTTAAAGGTTAACAAGAAAGTTCAGGGGATAGTTCAAGATAAAGGTATCATATGAACATGGTAAAGGCATTATACGAGTTACATGAAGATAAAGGGACAAATGTAGAGTTTGTAAATAAAGAGCAAGGTGTAAGGGTACAATGGTATAACAAACGATTGCATCATAATGGTAAAGGACAAGTAAAGGTTATACGTATACTTGCAATATAATCAAGAGGTATCATTTGCATCATAATTTAAGAAAACTACCACTTGAACAATAAGTGGAGGGTATAGACACTTGCCTCAAAATCCGATAAACTAACTCAATAACTTGTACACCACTCTGACTTTACGTACACGGGCTCCTTTCCTGGCCTCCTACTTGTACCTATATAAAGGTATAATATCGTCTTAGTCTTTATCACTTAGTACCTCAGCTTTGTTTACGTATCTCTAAGTACTTCTACCCCATCGTCATACAATTACATATACTTATATATATACACAATCAAGAAGCACATAGTGTCTTCACAACTTTAATTAACACTTGAACATGTAGTCACTTAACACATATTTTCTTAATGACATCAACAATTCTAGTCAAAATGACCATATAGACTTTCAACACATTCAACCTTTACGACATAACCGACCTTTAATCATTTAACACGTACCATATGACGTCACATGACTTTCCTCAACATATTGATGAAAGGCCTCAAGATAAAGACTTCTAACATTTCTATCTAGTTCCTTTTGACCATAAATAACACTTGATCACATAAAGCCACTTATACTCACAACATGTTTAGTTAACCAATACATAACAACTTACGACCAATTTATGGTTGACTAACCAAGTCTAGATTCAAGTTACTATAACAATGCTAATTCTAATTAAAGACAACCATATTGGTTCAACACATATGTAATTATTCAAATTACATCATAGCGACGTCTTATTCCAATTAAAATACAATTAAGCAACTAACACATAATTGTTCTCAGATTCGACACAAAGTTCTAGTTAGTACGATCACGGAAAAGAATACCTTTAATAATTAGTTACTCTACCCTTAATATAAAGACTTATATAACTCTTAAAATCTATATACTTAACCTCCATACGAGTTTTAAAGTCCACTCTAGCGGGTTAGACTTGAAAAATCTCAATTTACCAATAAAATATCAAAACAGAATTTTTATAAAACTGCGTTACCAACACACAAACAGTTTTAATAAATCAAAAATTCATGATATATGTTTGAAATTTTTATGAGACCTTCATAAACCTAATGACTTGCTACAGAAAAAGTTTCAACTTGAAATTCAAAGATTAAGCAATTAAATCGTAGCTTAGAAAATCAGAAACCGTAACAGTTTTATACTCTGCGCGTACACTACCAAAATAATCATAATAAATAGCTCAAAAATCGGATTGCTTCCAAATTTTCGCGTGCTTACACTATATTCTGAGGAGCTCATGAATCTCAAAGAATTGCAACCCAAGGGTGACCTTGAGCTGCTCGAAACAGAGCTCCAACAGAGCAGTGCTGCTGCAGAAATTTGAGCGACTATGGACTTATGTAATTACAACTCACACAATCACACACTACTCACACATTACTCACACATTACCTACACTCACCCACACACACTACACTCACCCACACACACGCTGCACACACACACTCACCTCTACACACACACCCGAGAGCACACACATGCACACAACACAATTTTCTACACCTTACTTCTCCCTAAATTTGACCATAACCTCTTTCCTTTAATCCCATCCACCTTAACTCCCATCTTTAAACCATAACCAATTCATAATACCAACATTCATCAAGATAATCTCTATAAAATCAATTTATCAAAACATTAAAACTAGTATCAATCAATTCTCACCATATACTAACATGCAAGTTCAAATAACTCTCCTACTTCACTTTTCTCATTACATTAGCACTTTTATTCAAAAATAAATATATAACACTAACAATTTACTACTATTTTATCAAGAATTCACAAAACTAGTAACATGCAATTAGTAAAATACCTAATTAACACATATACAAGTCTTCAATCATCTCAACCTTAATGACCCATCAAACTTTAGTACCAAAATCACTAAGATCTTCAAGAATCTCTTACATGCAATCAATAAAACTTATAAATTTCTACTACCCACATCTCATACAACTCATATCCTTAACAAAAATCAAAACTCACTTCTAATCTATAACTAGTATCGCCAATTATCATAAAATAAATGACATGCATCAACTTATAACACTCAATCAAGCAAGAATAGACTTGAATCAAACTTGTAAATATGAAATCAAGACCATGGCTCACAAGGATCATTGCCCATGGTCGGGTTTCTTCTCGGATGAGTCCAAAATGATGGATCTCACCGAGAATCATCCCTATTACCAATAATCAACCATTGCATGTAAGTTTTAAACAAAGAGAAATGAAAATCCGAAAATTACCAAATTAAAAATTGAATCAAAACTTGATATTGACACAAGAGGGTTGTAGAGATTAGAGAGAGGAGTGTTTTGGTTACTCACACTTGAAATTTGGATAAGAGAATCACAAGTTTTGGTGGGTTTAATTTGTGAAGAAAGGAAGAACAATGAAGAGTGTTTGGGGAAGAAGAGAGCCTCGGGAGAAAAAGAAAAAGAAGGGGAGTGGGGAAGAGTGTTGGCCGAGAGAAATGAGAGAGAAGTGGGGTGGGTGGGCTTTTAAAGAAGTAAAATAGAAGTGTGTACACTAGTACAAAAATGATCTTTTACGTCGCCTATTATACGTCGGTTCTATCCAAAGGCGACGTATAAAATACTTGCTCAGTATACTCTCGAAGTCTCATCCTCGACTAAACGAAAGCCCCAATTTAAACCCTAGAGACGAAAGCTCGGTCTCTATCAATTCAATCCCTAGAAACTCTCTCTCAACATCTGTAAGCCATAGGCTAATTGGGTTCGAATTTGTAAGCCCTGCGCTAATTTGGTTCGTGCCCTAAATGGATTAATTTGTAGGATTTATGGATGTTGGTTCTTGAGAACTGGATTTGTATACTCTGCCTTTCAATTACAATTGGCTACTTCACTCTGCTCCAGGTTCGTACTTTAAATTTATGTGAATGTATATGAATATGTATATCTATATATATATTGATTTGTTAAAGCTTGTATATGTGTGTGTGTATATCGATTTGCTTATTGTATATGTGTGTATGTATATTGATTTTGATGCATCTTTATAAAGACCGTTCTCTTAGAATGCTTCTAATGGACACAAGTAAAATTTTAAAAACATAAAATCTGTTGATACCTGATACGATAACTAGTATGTGTGAGTACTTTCGATTGCAAAAATTCTACTATGTTGCTTGCTAACAATGAACAAATCAGTGGATTACTCTAAACTCCTATGAGTTTATGAACATTATTAATGTTTAGTTTTTAGTAATTATAAATTAAATTGTCATGTAGAGGTTATCTTTTTGTTGTAGGTTCTTTATCAATTTCTGGAGTACTGATAAAGTTGTTCAAAGAAATTTGTACTCTTAGCATTTGGTTTGGCTTGTAAACTGCCAGCCATCTATTAAAATGCTTTCTGTAGTAGTTAAAATTTATCAATAGATGATTACTGTTTAAAACCTTTCTGTAGTAGTTAAAATGCTTGAGAGCTTAAAGTAAAATACTTTTCAACAATCAATTATTATGCACATGATATTGCAAATTACATGTACACTTGTGCATCAGCCATTGCAGCTTTATTTAAATATTCCAGATATGTAAAATTTTACAGTTTCAAGCCAAAGTGTTAGTTGAGATATCAGATCATATCTCCTTGCACACTCAATCACTCATAAACATGTACTCTCATGAATTCCATAGTTCTTATGTTATTTGTTAATATCGAAGCCTAGTTTGCAGCATACTTGATCACAACTTTTAGGATGACATTAATTGCATTCTCAGGAACCGTAGTTGATACCAAGATCTGTCATCCAACAGAATTTGACTTTTATCTATGCAGCCATGCTGGTATTCAGGTAAAATATCCCAAGTCTTATATTGGAGATGTAACTAAAGATAAAATGCTCTCCTAAAAAGATTATTTTTTGGTTTCACAAATGTCGAATTAACTGGTTAGATAAATTGTGCAACAAGCTCCTCTGTAATTGGCTTAGTTTATTCTTTGACTTTTTAAATTCTCACATTTTTTTCATGACAGGGTACAAGTCGGCCAGCGCATTACCATGTTCTTTGGGATGAAAACAATTTTACAGCAGATGGAATTCAGTCGTTGACAAACAACCTTTGCTACACATATGCGAGGTGCACACGATCAGTTTCTGTTGGTAAGCCTAAGCTGCTGCTCTTCATTTCTATTAATTGTTCGTCACAGTGTATGCACAATATAATTCTTTGTATAAAGCATACCTCAGACCAGAAACCAACTAGCATATAATTTTGAATTGGAATATGAAATCTTTCAGGAGAATGCTTTGCCTCAAATTGTCAAAGCCTTATTTCCCTGGATTCTCTTAATTCTCACATACTCAAAGTGCTATATTAAGGGCTTAATGAACACAAAAGTCCTATAAAGTAGAAAAATAGACTTTGTGCCACAGGATGAAATGATCAAACTATTTGGTGGCCCAAGTTATGTCATGGAAGTAAGATACAACATTTCAGCACTTTTAAGAAGTGTGTATAGAACCCACTAATCAATAAATTCTTTTTACGCTTTGTGCAGTTCCTCCTGCTTATTACGCGCATTTAGCTGCATTTCGAGCCAGATTCTATTTGGAACCTGAACTCCAGGAGAATGGATGTGGTGTTGGTCAAGGTATGAAGAATACTCGAGGCGTTGGAGAGTCGGGAGTACGTCCATTACCAGCCCTCAAAGAGAACGTGAAAAGAGTAATGTTCTACTGTTAGTATTAGTAATGTGGGAAAGCAGGAAGAGCTTTCTACATGTATATGTTTGCATTAACAGTTTTAGATGGCTGGCAGTTTACAAGCCAAAGCAGGAGCAATAAGATCAGACTGTCAGCACTTACAGTTTGTTATTGTTATCGTTTTCTGCAGGTTATGGTTTCACAGGCCCTGTAAAGCTGATGACTGGATATTGTTTAATGTAGGGAGTAGAAGGCATTTTTATCTTTTCTTCTTTCTGTTCTAGCATCTGCTGCTGCTGCTGCATATTACTTAAGATTCACATTTTGAGTATTATGATAAACCAAATGTTTTTGATATGCAGATTGAAAGCCCTACAGCTTATAATGGACGAGGCTTTGTTTCAGGACAAATGTTTGATAGGAAAGGACAGGTTTAGAATCATTAACATCGTTCTTCATTGTCCAATATATATTTTTTTGGTCTCCTTGAGTTATGATTTATAATACAAGTGTTTGTGTGGATTTTGCTGGCTAGCTGATCGCATCAGTAAATCAAGAGGGTGTATTTAGGAAGAAACCAGATCTTCCAAACGTATCAAAGCTGTAGTCTATGGACCTGAACTGAGAAGGAAGCACTCAGCCTGTTTTCTACTAGTGTATTTCAGATTTGTATAATTAGAATGGTTTGTATTTCAAGTATGTGATAATAATTATTTTAATTTAATTAGTCACTTTGTTGAGAAATTTGGGTTGCAAGTTTTATTATTATTTTTGGTTGTTAATAATAGGAATTTTGATGTATATATAAATATAAACAGGGGAAAAAATGTCATTTTTCAATAGACATACGTAGGCCTTTTTGGTCTTATACGTCGCCCTTTTTGATCTTATTCGTCGCCTTTTTTTGATATTATACGTCGCCTTTTTTGATTTTATACGTCGCCCTTTTTATGACATTATACATCGCACTTTTTGATCTTATACGTCGCCCTTTTTATGAAATTATATGTCGTCCTTTTTGGTCTTATACGTCGCCTTTTTAACCGACGTATATGATGCTTTATACGTCGCCTTTTTAACCGACGTAAAAGATGGTGACTTTATACGACGCCCCTGTATACGTCGCCAAAAGGGCGACGTAAAAGACCAAAAAAGGCGACGTAATAGGCCTGTTTTGTACTAGTGGTAGAAAGTTGTTATGGATCAAAAAACGTACCTTGTGAATTAAAGGCTAGGGTTTGTGAGCGTTCAAGCTTTAATGACTGTTCTTGTGTTTCGGGACTAAATCGGTCCTCACAAGATGCCTACGTATCTCTGCTGTATAGAGAATCAAGCCAATAAAAACGTAGTTCTAGAATGAAGGACGAGGGTCCTTATATAGGCGTCAGGAGCCTTGTATTTAGAGTATGTTTAGGAGACTTTAACGGATAAGTCTCGTTATTGATAACTGATAAGGAGTGTTTTGCTTGGCAGGCAAGTATTATCCTCATCTGATAAGTGCTGTGACTCATCATAATATTTGATTGGGATTCTGGATCCTTCTATGAAGATATTATCATATTTGGACTCTTTTATGAGCTGCATATTTTCCTTTATTTATTAATTACGAAATTAATAAATAGTTAGGGTTTTGGGCCTTTTGTCGGGCCTAATTCTTGGACCAAACTAGGTCTAATTAATATATAATTAATTATCTCTAGGGTTATATTTCAGCCCATATCATTTGCCCCCCAATTTCTAGGAAAACTTTTCAAGCTTTCGTAGAAATTATGTTGACCTTTTTCGAGATTCGGGGTCTTTTTTATCCTTTACCTAGGACTTCATTCACACTAGTATTTCACAAATATCGCCTTATTGCAAAGTGTGGAGCGACCTACACAGTTACGACGATTGTTGCCTTATTCGAGGCTAATTTGACATTTATATGAATTATTCCTAATATTTTAGGAATTTTCGTGTACCCACAGGTATTTTTAACATTTATTCCTAATATTTTAGGAATTTTCATGTACCCACAGGTATTTTTGACATTTATTCCTAATATTTTAGGAATTTTCGTGTACCCACAGGTATTTTTAACATTTATTCCTAATATTTTAGGAATTTTCGACCAGGAAGTCAAGTCAATTTCGACCAGGAAGTCAAGTCAATTTCGACCAGGAAGTCAAGTCAATTTCGACCAGGAAGTCAAGTCAATTTCGACCAGGAAGTCAAGTCAATTTCGACCTGAACTGGAATGAGGTCGATCAGTTCGACCAGGAAATTTAGGTCTTTTTCGACCTCAAATTTTCGACCTCATTTCTTTGCATTTTCGAGCAGGAATTTTCGACCTCGTTTCTTTGCATTTTCGAGCAGGAATTTTCGACCTCGTTTCTTTGCATTTTCGAGCAGGAATTTTCGACCTCGTTTCTTTGCATTTTCGAGCAGGAATTATAGCTTAATTTCGATCAGAACAGTGTTGAGGTCGAACACTTCGACCAGAAAGTTTAGGCCTTTTTCGACCTCAAATTTTCGACCAGGAATTAGTATTATTTCGATCTCATTCTCAGTATTCATTTTCGACTAGGAAGTGGAGTGAGGTTGAACATGTCGACCTTGATTTTAAGTGTAAATTCGACCAGAAATCTTCGAGTTCAACTTGGGTCTTTTTCGACCTCACATTTTTTGACCAGGAATTTGGGTCGTGTGTATACTGATACATGATTTTGCTAGTATTCTGATACATGATTTTGCAAACTTTTCCGCCATCCGCGGGTTAGGGCTTTGTTTTAATTTGTGCTTGTGACATATGCTTTGTTTATTTATTATTCATGATTGGATCATAAAAAGTAATAAACACATTGAGGGGTCTTCATGAACGAAGATAGACATAACATTTCACCCTTCGGGGTTCGTTGTATTCAACTCTATTTGTGTAGTTGACATGCATATTTTGTATGTTTTCCTTTGCAATAATTTGTAGTTTGTCCTGGCAAAACTTTTGAGGATGTTTCTACCAGTCAAAACGGGCTCAATCCTTCATCTGCTTTCTGGGAAGCTCATGATTTCATCGAATCTTATTTCTACTTGTCCTACTAGCGGATCCTTTGAGGATGCATTAAACATAATCAACTTTCAAGTTTGAGGCATGCCAAGTTTTTGGCACCTCATGCCCTTCGAGGGTTTCTAGCTTTTACGAGCCTCGTCCAAACACGTTCTTAACGTGATATGGTCCTTCCCAATTTGGGGCCAACTTGCCTTTTTGTCCAACTCCGGATGCCTCAATCTTTCGGAGGACTAAGTCTCCTTGACGGAAGAATCTCTCTTTAACCCTTAGGTTGTAATAGAAAGATGCTCGTTTCTGATGCTGAACTATCTTGGCATTTGCCTCGTCTCTAACTCCATCAATTAGATCTAAAGCTAGCCTCAAGCCTTCTCCATTTGTCTCTGGTTCGTAATCCTCAACTCTTGGAGACGTGAGGGAAATCTCTACTGGAACCATTGCTTCTGCCCTATATACCAGCAGAAATGGGGTTGCTCCAGTGGTGACTTTACAGGTATTACGATATGCCCAAAGTATGGGGAGCAATTCGTCTGCCCAAGTGTTTCTGGAGTGTTAAACTCTTTTCTTTAGTCCATCTAGGATAATTCGATTTGCAACCCCAGCTTGCCCATTTGTTTGAGGATGAGCAACAGGAGTGAAGCGTAATTGGATATCATTCTCTTCACAATATTTCTTGAACTCATCATTGTTGAATTGAGTTCCATTGTCCGTGACAAGGACTCGGGGAATTCCATACCTGCATATCACATTTTCCCAGAAGAATTGCATCACTTGCTTGGTGGTTATCTTGGCTAATGGCTTAGCCTCAATCCACTTGGTGAAGTAGTCAATTGCCACTATCAAGAACTTTCTTTGAGCACTTGTCATTGGAAATGGCCCAAGTATATCCATTCCCCACATGGCAAAGGGGATGGGTGAGTTAATGGACGTCATCATCTCTGGTGGTTGCCTAACTATTGGTGCATGTTTCTGGCACCGTTCACATTTCTTTACATAGCTTTTATCATTAGCAAGTATGTTTGGCCAATAGAAACCTAGACGAGTGATTTTACGGGCAAGGGCTCTGCCCCCCAAGTGCTGCCCACAAATTCCTTCATGTACTTCCTTCAGGGCTAATTCTGCCTCTTGGGGTCTCAAACATTTCAGATATGGAATGATGAAAGACTTTTTGTACAGGATTCCCTCAATCAGGGTATACCTTAGTGCTCTGACGTATAGCTTTCGTGCTTCTGAAGTGTCATTGGGTAACCACCCAGTTTCCAGATGAGCCTTGATGGGATATATCCAACAACTAGCGACATCAATGGGTGCTACCGACTTTCCGTTGATGCTTGGGGTCCTCAGGACTTGGAATTATACACTCCTTGCATAGTTTTCAATTTCGGAAGAAGCAAATTTAGACAAGGCATCAGCCTTCACATTTTCTTCCCTTGGAATGTGCTCTACATAGCATTCGTCGAACTGAGTCATGACGGCCTTGACAAGTTTCAAGTACTTGGCCATGACTTCATCTCTGGCCTCATTGTTTGTCGTTGGAAAGTCAAGTTTTAGTGCATATTTTATGATGAATCCATCAGGGCTTTGTAGCACTAAACCGGCTCCGCTTGATTTTGTTTTTGATGCTCCATCAAAATAGAGCACCCAAACCAAAATTATGTCTCCAACTTCCTTGTCTTCCATTATTGCTTCTTGCCCCCCGACTTCTTGGTTGTCAATGGTACATTCAACCATGAAGTCAGCAAGTGCTTGAGCTTTTATGGCCGTTCGAGGCTTATACTTGATGTCGAATTCGCCCAATTCAATGGCCCATTTGATCAATCTTCCACTAACTTGAGAGCTATGCAAGATGTTTCTTAAAGGTTGATCAGTCAAGACCTCTATCTTGTGAGCCTGGAAGTATGGGCGTAGCTTTCTTGAGGCCATTATCAAGGCTAAGGCAAACTTCTCTATGGTAGAGTAGTTTATTTCTGCCCCATGAAGAATCTTACTCACATAGTAGACGGGCTTCTGCACTTTCAATCCTTTCAGCCATGTATTTCTTCAGGGCCTCAAAGGCTTCTAGTTGAGCTGGTAACATAACTCTTTGATCCTTCGGGATCTTCTATCCATGCATGTTATTTATGCATATTATGTTTCTTCGTTCTTGCATTCACTTATATTTATTTAGCTTTTCTTTTGTAAGGCAATTCCTAGTACTTGGCCTCTTGAATGGGCTGGCACTTTGATCAAGTGATATTGGTACAACTTGTTCTTTAGTAGAACAATAAGGAAATACTCAAACAAAGATAAGTAATAAAATAGTGAATGAGAACTTGAAATATTTCCTTTGAAAAAGAGGGTTCGACCCTTACATAGTGCTTTACTTCCTACTAAGAGCTTAAGAGCTCAGAATGGTTTCGTCGACCTTATTGCTACTTGTCCTATTTGTGGATCCTTTTAGGAAACACTTAAACATAATAAACTTTCAAATTTGAGGCATGCCATGTTCTTGGCATCTCAGTCCCTTTTTTCTTCATCGTCTCTCGAATCCATAACCTTGATTGGGAGAACCTGCCCCCCGACTCCATCAGGCCTTAACGCGGCTACATAGCAACTCCTAGCCATCTTTTGATCTCCTTGTTCTTCACCAACTCCGTTCCTTGTTGGGAACTTGATTTTCAAATGGTAAGTTGAGGCAACAGCCTTGAATGCATGAAGGCCTGTCCTCCCAAGGATTGCATTATAAGTCGAGGTTGCCTTTATCACCACGAAGTTCAGCATTTGAGTCGTTGTTTGTGAACCTTGCCCTATTGTCATAGGGAGCTGAATAGTTCCCTCTACTTTAGATTCAACCCCATTGAACCCGTATATGGGCATGTTTGAAGGAGTCAGTTGCGAATCGGTATATCCCATCTTGATGAAGGCATCATGGAACAAGATGTCCACGGAAGCTCCGTTATCAATCAGAACCCTCTTGGTTTTAGAGTTACCTATTACAGGTATAATGACCAATGGGTCGTCATGGGGGAACTTCACCCCTTCAAGATCAGAATCATCGAAGCTAATAGCCACTTCTGTCTTGGCACGTTTCGGTGCTTCTCCTACAACAGTCATTACCTCTCGGGCATAAGCTTTCCTTGAGTTTCGGGAGGACCCAGCAGCAGTCGGTCCTCCAAATATCATGTTGATGACAGGCCCTCGGGGCTTAGGATTACGATCTTGGTCGTTGTCCCTCCTATCATAGTCTTTCCTTTCATAGTTTCCTTGTTGATTTCCTCGGCTCCCATCCTTAGTGAACTTATCGAGTTTTCCTCTTCGGATTAAGAACTCGATCTCATCTTTCAGTTGTCTACAATCGTCGGTGTCATGACCAACTTCTTTATGGAAACGACAGAATTGATTCTTGTTCCGTTTCTCCAAGTCGGATCTTAGCGGCTTTGGCCATCGAAGATCTTCTTCCTTCTCAATTTCCATCAGAATTTGACTTCTTGAGGTGTTCAACCTTGCATATTCATCGAACCTGGGTCCGAAGTTGTTCCTTTAGGGTGGAGAGTCAGAATCTTTCGCTGTCCTGGGATATTTGTCCCTAGCGTCATACTCTTGAGTCTCCTTTCTCTTTTTTCTGTTTTCACTTGCTTCCACAGTGGGTTCATATTTTCTCATGCTCTCCTCAGCCTTGATGTATTTTCCAGCTCTATCTTGTAGTGACAACATGTTTTCGGGGGGATGCTTAGCCAAAGACCTCCTGAAGTGGTCATCGGTAGTTCCTTGCTGTAGGGCTATCATAGCCACTTTATCTTCCAAATCTGGGACTTTTATAGCCTCCTTAGTGAATCTACTCAAGTATTCTCTCAATGTTTCATTCTTGCCTTGTCGAATCCCCATAAGAGAGGCGGAACTTTTCTCATGTACCTTCCCACTAACAAATTGATTGATGAACGCCTTACTCAACTCTTTGAAGGATCCTATAGAATTGGGCGGAAGGCGACTGTACCAACGTTGAGCCATGCCCGCCAGGGTTTGTGGAAACGCCCTACACTTTACAGCGTCATTGGCAGGCTGCAATAGTAGTGCATTTGAGAAGGTTCTTACATGATTTGCGGGATCTCCCGTTCCATCATAAGCTTTGATGGTTGGCATTTTAAACTTTCTGGATATAGTGGCCTTCATTATCTCTTGAGTGAAGGGTGGTGTAGGATCGTCAGGATCTCCTAGGGGTAACAATACAGTAGGATCTCCTCTTGGGGTTTCAACCCTTCTGGATCTCGGAGGAGTAGGATCCAGATTAATTACCGGAGGCCTCCCGGCTGCTCTTGCAGCCTCTTCTTCCTCTAACTTCTTTTTGAGTTTTGCAACCTCTGCCTCATGGGCTGCAATCCTTTCCCGAGTGGTTTGCTCCTTGTTTGCAGAACGTCTTCTTCGTGGGGGATAGTCATCATCAGTATTGTAATTTTCATCCTCAGTGTAAGGACCAGAGAAATCGTCTCGATACATCTGACGAGTTTGGGTTTGACGGTTCAGGGGTTCCAAACCTTGTACGTAAGGGGGCACATATGCCTCATGGTGTACCAGATTGGTACCACTACTGCCCACCGGGGGTCGAGAGGGTCTGCCATGGGTAGGCATCCCAAGGGTCTGATTCACATATTGAGGGAGATCAGTAGTATGGAGTTGAAGGCTCCTCGGGGCATTCATGAGCAGTGGGGAAGTGGTGATCGGTTGCTGGTGAACGGTCTCTTGTGGATTAGATCCATGAATGACCATCTGCAGGGGATTCGTCCCTTCAACCGATGTCGGGACTTCCGATCCTTGAGTGTTGGTGGGGATATTCGCCCCTTCAATGCCAGTAGTTGGCGGTGGTTGACTTCCATGAGTATCAGCCCCGGAGGTGATAGGAAGTTCTTCAGAAGCTCGAGTTGTTCTTCGCGTGTTTGCCATGGTTGATGTTGTCTTCCCACAGACGGCGCCAAATGTTATGGATCAAAAAACGTACCTTGTGAATTAAAGGCTAGGGTTTGTGAGCGTTCAAGCTTTAATGACTGTTCTTGTGTTTCGGGACTAAATCGGTCCTCACAAGATGCCTACGTATCTCTGCTGTATAGAGAATCAAGTCAATAAAAACGTAGTTCTAGAATGAAGGACGAGGGTCCTTATATAGGCGTCAGGAGCCTTGTATTTAGAGTATGTTTAGGAGACTTTAACGGATAAGTCTCGTTATTGATAACTGATAAGGAGTGTTTTGCTTGGCAGGCAAGTATTATCCTCATCTGATAAGTGCTGTGACTCATCATAATATTTGATTGGGATTCTGGATCCTTCTATGAAGATATTATCATATTTGGACTCTTTTATGAGCTGCATATTTTCCTTTATTTATTAATTACGAAATTAATAAATAGTTAGGGTTTTGGGCCTTTTGTCGGGCCTAATTCTTGGACCAAACTAGGTCTAATTAATATATCATTAATTATCTCTAGGGTTATATTTCAGCCCATATCAAAAGTGATGTAGAATTAATGTAAAAGTAATGTTATCTATTACATATTTCTAGAATTAAATCATACGATTACAAAATTGCCCAACTAATTAAAATACTTAAATGATAAAATCAAGGACTATGGTGTAAATTCATAATCCCACTCTAGATAAATTAGAAATATTATTCTACAAATAACTCTTGTAGATTAGATAAATAAAATTGCATTTACATAGAAATAATCAAATAAAACGCCTTTTTATCTCAAAAACAATTTTAAATAAAATTTTATTACTCCCTAGGTAAATAAATAAATTACCCACTGAAAATAAATAATCTAGAAGGTGTAGCATCCCTCAAAATAAATAATTAGAATAATTAAGTGATTATAAAATTTAAATCATGAGTTTAAAACTAAAGTAGAAATAAAATAATGCTAAGAAATATTTTATGCTATTAATTAAAAATTAAAGCATTCTCTAAATTTAATACAAATATTTTATGACCCAAATAAATTCTCAGAGCACTTAAATAAAATTTACAAACCACATTCATAATTAACTAATTATTTACCACGCACATAATTCACATTTTAAGCACGTAACAATTATGGCACATAAAGAAATTTTAAAATTATAGGACTATATCAAAGAAATATTTTTATCTTAAATAAGTATAACTAAATATGAGCTTACACGTAAATCACATCATACCAAGATCATCATTGCTAAATAAAATAGCACAAATAAAATCTCAATTGCTATTACTAGCAATAAATGTAAAATAATTTTTAAATAGCTCTTTTAAACAAAATAAATTTTAAGACTACTCTAATTAGCACAAAGAGTCTATTAAACAATTATCACGCACATTAATCGTATTCACATATTGGTAATAATTTACAAGTCAAAAATTCTAAGGCGTTACATGGGAGGATCTTGCTCAGAAGTTTCTCACTAAATTCTTTCCTATGGCTAAAACAGCTGCAATCAGGAATGCTCTTACTCAGTTTGCACAGCAGTCAGGGGAAACTTTATGTGAAGCTTGGGAGCGTTACAAGGAGATGCTTAGGAAGTGTCCTCATCATGGAATGCCTGATTGGATGGTGATCAATTGTTTCTATAATGGTCTTGGAGGTCAATCACGACCAATGCTTGATGCGGAATCAGGTGGAGCTCTGTGGGCTAAAAGCTACGAGGAAGCTTATGATCTAATTGAGATGATGGTTGCTAATGAATACCCGAATCCAACTCAGAGGTTATCCCAAGGCAAGGTAGCAGGAATTCTGGAAGTGGATGCAGCTACTGCTATAGCTGCACAGCTAAAGGCTTTGTCTATGAAGGTGGATTCTCTGTCTAACTATGGAGTTCAGCAGGTGTCTAGTGTTTGTGAGCTATGTGCAGGTGCACATGACACGACTCAATGTGCCATATCTAGTGAATCAGCGCAGTTTGTGAGCAATTTCCAGAGACCACAGCAGCCAGTGCCTAACACCTATAATCCGAATAACAGGAACCATCCTAATTTCAGCTGGAGTAACAATCAGGGTGGTATGCAAAAACCACAACAGCCTTATCAACAGTATCAAGGTCAGCAATATGGATCTAAGCCATTTAATTCTTCTGGTTTACAGCAGCAGTATGCTGCAAGGCAACCATATCAACCACCAGGGTTTCAACAACCATCTCATGGCAATTTTGGTCAGTCGTCCAATGAAAAATCTGAATTGGAAGAATTGAGGTTAATGTGCAAGAGCCAAGCTGTTTCCATCAAGACTTTGGAGAATCAGATCGGTCAGATTGCCAATGCTTTGTTGAATAGACCACAGGGAACTCTCCCTAGTGATACGGAAGCTAATCCAGGCAAACGGGAGGCCAAGGAACATGTTAAAGCAGTTACCTTGCGATCTAGAAGGGTTACGAATGATCAGAACTCAGAAACAACACAAAACAAAGAAAATTTGAAAAGTGAACAGTACCTAGAGCGCGCCCGCACTGTTCATAGCGCGCCCGCGCCTCCCATTCTGCCAGAAAGTGAAAAAAATAGAAAAAAATCTGATCAGTTGGGGGACAAACCGGAGAAGAGTGACCATTCTACTGAGAAACCTGTTCCGAAGCAAGCTACAGAGAGCAAGGAAGTCTATCCTCCTCCTCCCTTCCCTAAACGTCTTTAGAAGCAGAAGTTGGATAAGCAATTCGCTAAATTTCTGGAGGTTTTCAAGAAGTTGCATATCAATCTACCTTTTGCGGAAGCTCTAGAACAAATGCCGAGCTACGCAAAGTTCATGAAGGGTAGTCTATCTCGGAAGTTGAAACTCGAAGAGTTGGAGACCGTTGCTCTAACCGAAGAATGCAGTGTTATTCTACAGCAGAAGTTACCTCCTAAACTGAAGGATCCAGGGAGTTTCACCATACCGTGCACTATCGGAAATCTATCTTTCAACAAGTGCTTTTGTGACTTGGGAGCTAGTATTAATCTGATGCCGTTATCTGTCTTCATGCAACTTGGACTTCCTGAGCCTAAACCTACAAACATGTCCTTATAGCTGGCTGATCGGTCGATCACATATCCAAGGGGTATAGTGGAGGATGTTTTGGTTAAAGTGGATAAGCTCATTTTTCCTGCTGATTTTGTTATTCTGGATTTTGAGGAAGACAAGAAGATTCTGATTATCTTGGGAAGACCGTTCTTAGCTACAGGCCGAACTTTGATCGATGTGCAGAAAGGAGAGCTTACAATGAGGGTTCAAAATCAGAAGGTCACTTTTAACGTGTTCAAGGCAATGAAATTTCCAACTAAGGAAGAAGAGTGCTTTAAATTGGAGATGGTCGATTATGTCGTCAATACAGAGATTAAACAACCGCTGAAGTCAGATACAGTGGAGAGAGTCTTGATAGGGGATTCTGATATCGAAGACGAAGAAAGAGCAGAGCAACTTCAGTTGTTGAATGCACCTCCGTGGAAAAGAAAAATTGATGCGCCATTCGAATCTCTTGGATTAGCAGAGCTGAACAATTCTCAGGAGCGACTTAAACTATCCATGGAAGAAGCTCCTACACTTGAACTCCAACCACTGCAGGATCAATTGAGGTATGATAAAGTCTACGAGAGCAACAGGCTATATAAGGAGAAGGTTAAGGACTGGCATGAAAGATGGGTGGTGAAACATTCATTTGTGCCTGGTCAGCTAGTTCTGTGTTTCAAGTCTCGCTTCAGATTTTTTCCATGCTAGCGTAAGTTGAGGTGGTCGGAGCCTATCACGGTTAAATCGGCATTTCCGTATGTTGCAGTAGAGATTTTCCATAAGTTTCCGGATGAAGCGTTCAAGGTTAATGGTCAGTGGCTGAAGCATGACGTTGGTAATACGGTGAATCGTGAGTCGACGTTCACCGTTCTTGCGACTGGATGAAAACGGATTCACATCAAGCTATTGACGTAAAACAAGCGCTTCGTGGGAGGCAACCCACGCAACTGTTGTACTATTATTATGTTTTAAAAACAAAGAAGGAGTTGATGTTGCTTGGCCTGACTTTGGAGCTGATTCTGTTTATCCACCACCGGATACACCACCCGAGGAGGGTGGTCCTGCTGATGATTAGGTATTCTCTGCACTTGCCTTCTTATTACCTTCAATGAGGACATTAAATATTGTAAGTTTGGGGGTGATAATTAAGGAATAGTATTGTTAGTGTGTGTGTCATATAGGATTCATATTGCATATGTAGTTAGTTCGTTCATTTATTTGCATAATTGTCATTTAGAGCATTCTGTTTGCATTAGTGTTTATATCTATCATGTGAGTCCATTTAGTTGCATTTGCATAGCATATTTCATGATCCCGTAGGACTTGACTGTTTCCGTTGGTGAGTCGATGTTGATTGGAGTGTGGTTATGATGAATAGAGGGTTGAGTTAAGTTCCTAGGAATTGACTTACATGCCAGAAACAAATTAATTTCATAAGTCTCATTGGTTGCTTTTGGATTTGATTAGACCATGTTTGTTTGGATGTTAGAATTTAACCATTTGCTTATATTTAGAATGTTCGTCTATTCTCTTGAAAACGAAGAAGCACTTAAGTCTAAGTTTGGGGAAACCAGGGATTTCATGCTAGTTGGTAATAAAAGTTAGGCGTCAAATGGCTAGTAGCCGCTCATTAAAATGAGTAGTCTAGGGAGGGATGAGAAAAAGGCAAAGTGCACTCATTCCGAAATTGTTAAAGTAAAAAAAAAAAAAAAGGAGTTGTGTTTATGCAGAATTGATCAGGTTGAGCTCTTTAATACTCGAGCAATTAAGTTCTAGGGGACTTTGTGCCTAGTGACCTAAGACTTTTCCGGTCTGGGATCCGCTAACCTAACGCTCGCTACATGGGTATTATTGTATAAGCCTTTTGGGGTCTCATCCATTGCACGGTCAAGTAAGTATGTGTGTCGTAATAAAGCATGAATTCCTGTCTAACTCAAGTGGATTATGGAGGTGTATCTTAGTGGTTTCTTATGTCTAGAGTTCATTCTGTTTATAAGCTTGTGGTTGTTTTGGTGAAGAATAGGATATGGTCTTGATTTAGTTTGGGAGTATATTGATGAGCATCGCACACACGCACGTTTCTGTGTTTGTATTGTTAGTATACGGGGATTTGGTCGAGCTCTGTTTGGAAGATTGCATTCCTTGAGATGTTGGCTTGTTGATTGGTTGTGGTTAGTCTGAGGGGATCGTTTGCATTAGCATATTAGTTGCATTCATGCATTGCATTATGTAGAGTGTGTTTATGCTTGAGGATAAGCATCGGTTTAAGTTTGGGGGTGTGATAAGTGGATTTTATATCTACTTGGAACGCTTCAAATCGGCTTAAATTGATTGTTTGTACTCAAGTACGTGGTGTTTTTAATGTGTTTTGTGTTAGATAGTGCAGAGTTGCATTGTTGGCAGAGTTGTGGAGATATTTTGATTATATAGTGGTGATTGAGCATTATTCTGAAATCCGAGAAGTTGCGGGACTTGAGAGCGCGAAGAAAAGTCAAGAAAATGAGTTTTGATGAATTCTGGCAGAAACAAAAGCGCCCCCGCGCTTGTCAGAAGCGCCCCCGCGCTTGTCAGAAGCGCCCCCGCGCTTGTCAGAAGCGCCCCCGCGCCTGTAAGTCACTATTGAAGCGCGCCCGCGCTTGGTCAATGCTGAAGAAGCCTTTTTCTGTTCTGATATGGAAACCAGCAGAGACCAGTCAACTGTGAGACCTATATAAACACTTGGTGGACGATTTCTGAGATATATCTTGATACATTCATACTTATCTATCCACCATCAAGGAGAACAAGAAGACGGCTATTATGAAGATCTAGTTTCCATCTTATCTTTCTATTCTTCTAATTAGGCGATACTTTGGATTCTCGTTGGAGTTGTTTTTCATAAACCTTATTCCTAGTACTTTTAATTAGAATTCCAGACATATTTATTATCATGTTTTCATCAGATCCCATGGTGACGAACGGTTCGATTATGAACTAATCGTTATCGTGGGATTCTAACGGATTTATTTATGGATTTTAGTAGTTAATTGTTTTAAAGATTTGTGTGTGATGGATTATTGATAACCTAGTTTGGTTGTGCTTATTCTACTTGGATGCGTAGTGATAGGTCCATAATTAATACATTTTTAATACCTATTTTATGTCTGTTTTCGTAATTTTATTATTTAATAAATTGTTTTCTTTTGTTTTGTAGGAAAATAAATAAAATCATATTTCAAGCAGAAAAAGGTGAAAAAGGCAAGGAGATGGAAATACTTGAAGTCAAAAGGAAATTGGAGAAAAATTGGAAAACTTATCGGAGAAGAAAAAGGAATTGAGGAAATATTTCCAGAATCCGATTTGTAGTCAAAGAACCCAAGCCCATTATTTTTCCTATATATATAGATCTCCTCTCTTGTATTTAAGAAACCTAGAATTTTATAGAAGTTAGTACTTTGTTAATTCTCTCCTCTGTTTTCGTCTTGTTCAGCAGCTAGTTTTGTTAATCACTTTGATACCTGGTTGATTTACTCTGTTTCTCACCACATGCATGCTTCGCTAATCTATATAATTTATTAGTTTATTATATATTCACTTGCCATTCACGTTCAAATTGTTTGTTAGGTAAATTCGTGGCCAAATTTAATTACTTTTAGTTTGTCTTTTAATTTGTTTATGTTAATTACTTTGTTTTATAATTGTTTTGTTTACATAATAATCATGTCTAGCTAATTCTCTTGCCCTAGGATGAAGATGAAGTTAATTTAATTATTCTTGATATCTTCTCGTTCCTATTAATTGATTCTCATAATTTTTCTTGGTGCTTAATTGTTCAATTGACAAAGTGATTTTGATATATTATTGTTACCGGATTTATTTTTCATAGCCTATGCTTGCTCAATGAAGTTTTGATGGGTTATTGTTAGATAACAAGTTTCATAGTATATGCTTGTCTCGTTAATTGATATATCTTATTTGTGAAGGAAAGAGAATTGATTTTAGGGTGAGTTGATATTAATTGTGATTGATTAATGGATTCGGATTCCTAGGTTTTCCTTATCTGATTTTAATTGTTAATTAGGTTAAACAAATCTCATCTCAAATCTTATTGTCTAGTTCGCCTGAGTTATTTGTTAGGGTTTTGAAAATACATAGTCTCTGTGGATCGATCTGTGATTGCTACAACTAAACACTGTGCGCTTGCAGTTTACATTATTTTTACACATCAAGTTTTTGGCGCCGCTGCCGGGGATTATTGGTAATTTTCACTCCTTGATATTTAATTCTTCGGATTAGTTTCTTGTTCTGCATTGTTTGTCTTTTAGGGAACAGTGAAGCGGAGGAAAGTTTGGACAAGAAGATTGCTAGAAGGCCTCGTTGTCTCTTGTGAAATTTTTGGAAGCGCTTTTCGGTATTCCGTATCACCTCTCTCTATTTTCTTTCCATCATTATTGAAAAATCCAAAAAATTAAATATTTGAAAAATCCAAAAATATTAGATAGTTATTTGTTAAAAACCAATTTGTTGCATCATTCATTCTCTCACATAGGAGCACATCATCTCGATTTATTTATTGTCTTTATCGCTTTCCATCTTATACAATTGTGGTGATTGCTGGAGGAAAGAGGTACGTACAATTTAGAATAGAACACGTAGTGTAGTGCATCCATAAGTGTTTATTTCTCGTTCTTTGTGTGTTGCATCATCTAATCAATCTTAAGGGCGCCACCCAATTTCAAGATAAGGTAAGGGATTTCATCACCCTTTCCTTGGCCCACAAATCACTAATTCGTTCATCTTGCATTCCCTTTCCTTAATAAAATCAATTAAAAGTTAGCCCCTAGGATATCACGCTCAACTAGGAAGAGAACCTAGGAGGAACAAATCAGTAAGTATTTTTCGGTGGTGTCTAGGACTAGCGAAAGCTTACCTGGCCTTTAGACTGGTGCCTAGAATGGTGGTTAGCCTCTTGGCAATGCTTCCTCCTGCCTGGCCAGTCACGACGAATGCTTTTTGAGCTGTTACTTTTAGTAGTATCTTATTGTTAGGAGCAAGGTTTACATTTTTTTAGGATAAGATAGATTTTTCTTTTGATTTTGCATATTCTTGGGTGTTTACTTATAGCTCTTGTCTGATACGTGCTTAGTTGATTGTTTCTCTTGTATGCAAAGTATTTGGGTTCGAGATAATACATCTAGATTAGTGAGACAATCCGACCTTTCACTACCTGGAGTAGCAAGACAACTTGATTTCTCTTCACCCACTAAAATTGAGTCAAAAGAAGTAGAAGTTCCAACACCCGTCATGGTTGTCTCTCTTAAAGAACGTTGTTACCCTGCTCGTACCGCTCAACCCTCATGCATAGTGCTACCAGCAGTAACCGCAAACAATTTTGAAATCTAACATCATAACATTAGCATGTTACCTAGGTTTGTTGGGGTAGAGGGAGATGATCCATATCTTTTCATTCGAGAATTTGAGGAAGTGTGTGCTTTACAAAAACTTCAACAACTAAGTGAGGATTCCATTAGGCTTAGACTCATTAACTTTGCTTTAAAAGAAGATGCTAAACAGTGGTTGTATAGTCTACCCGTTAATTCTATTTCCACATGGGAGGGATTTGTTGCTATATTTCTTAAAAAATATTTTCCCAACCATAAGGCTAACAGGCTTAGGAATGAAATCAACCAATTTCAACAAAATCCAAATGAGCCTTTTTGGAAATATTTTGATAGATTTCAAAAGTTGTTGTCTAAGTGTCCTCAACATGGTATAGAAAAATGGAGACTTTGTAAAATTCTCTATGAAGCTTTAGATAGTCAAACCACTGCCTTGTTAGAGTCTATGTGTAATGGTAGGTTTATGGACAAAACTGATGAAGAAGCTTGGCAATTTTTTGAGGAGTTAGCTGAAAGAACAATGTTGTGGGAGTCAACTAGGGAACCCAGTCAGGAAACTGAAAAATCTAAGGGTGTACACGTAGTTGGTAATTCTATTGCAACCGAAGCTAAGTTAGCTACTCTCACTAGACGTCTAGAAGCTTTAGAAACCAACAAGGTGTCCTCACAAGTGTTTCTGTGTGCAAACTGTAATTCTCCTACTCATTTGATAGAAAATTGTCCTGAAATTGAACAAGCCAATGCCATGTTTCAATCTAGAGTTAGGAATGATCCCTATTCATCCACATACAATCCTGGTTGGAAAAATCATCCAAATTTCTCATGGAACCAAGGTCAATACAATCAGTATAACCAAAATTCTCAACCTGCTTTTCAAAAGCCCAATCCTGGTCCATACCCAACTCAAAATCCTAACTCAATCCTCCACAAAATCTCGGTCAATATCCAAATTCAGTCCCTTTGAATCCTCCTGGTTTTGCCGAATCTGATAAGAGATTTAATTCTTTAGAAAAGAGTATTGAGGCGTTATTGAAATCTCAAGCTACTTTAACTCAATCTCAACAAAATTTCATGAACACTATGACCCAAGATAGGCAATTGCTAAATTCCAATGCTCAAGCCATATCTAAGCTAGAGGTCCAAGTTAGTCAATTGGCAAACACCATCAGTGAGAGAGAGAAAAATCGATTTCCTAGTCAACCCGAGATTAATCCTAAATTTCATCCAAATCAAAAGTCTCATGAAAATGTGAATTCAATATCTCTCTAAGGTCTGGTAATCAATTCAATAATCATGCTGGTGTCAATACTCAAACAGAAGATAAGCTTACATCTGAACCAAATCCGTTACTCTTGAATCCTAGTCTTAAACAATCTTCCAATCCCAAGAGTCCTGAAGAAGTTGAATCTAATGAGTCATCACCCTCCGATGAACCACCTTCAAAATCCCAATCTGATGTGTCTATTGAAAAAGTCTTTAAGCCAAAAGCTCCGTTTCCTCACAGACTTACTTCAAACAAACAATCTGCTCAATTAGATAAGATTTTGGAAGTCTTCAAGCAAGTCAAGATAAACATTCCTCTTTTAGATGCAATTCAACAAGTTTCCTCTTATGCGAAGTGTCTAAAAGATTTGTGTACTCATAAAAGAACCACTCATGTTCCTAAGAAAGCTTTCCTAACATCAAATGTTAGCTCTATCTTGTCAAATCAAATCCCTTTGAAGTATAAGGATCCTGGTTGTCCTACCATTTCTTGTGTCATTGGTAATACTTTCATTGATAAAGCTTTACTCGATCTAGGAGCTAGTGTGAATCTTCTTCCATTATCTGTCTATCAAGACCTGGGTTTAGGTGAACTTAAAGAGACTACTATCACTCTTCAGTTAGCTGACCGTTCTGTCAAAATTCCTAAGGGTATGGTGGAAGATGTGTTGATTAAGGTTGGTGATTTTGTCTTCCCTGTCGATTTCATTGTTCTAGAAACTGAGCCTGTCCAAAATCTCAAAAATCAAATTCCCATCATTCTAGGAAGACCTTTTCTTGCCACCTCTAATGCTTTGATTAACTGTAGGAATGGATTAATGAAACTCACATTTGGAAACATGCAAATTGATCTCAACATTTTCAATATAGGAAATCAACCCAATGAGCTTTTTGACCAACCCATAGAAATTAACATGATTGATGAGTTAGTTGATAATGAAACCATGAATGTTGATGATGTTCTTAACTTTTGTCAAAATTACTTTGGTCAAGATTGGGATGATACTGGTCATAAAAATGAGATTAATGAAATGTTAGAGTCCACTATTCCTAGTTCCAATCGAGAGTTAGAACATTTTCCTTTGCCACTTTATGAAGCTAATGAATCTGTTGAGACAAGTCCACCAGAATTAGAACTTAAACCTCTTCCCGAAACTCTCAAGTATATGTTTCTAGGTCCTTCTGAGTCTTTTCCAGTCATCATTGCATCTGATTTAACACCTTCTCAAGAGGAAGAACTCTTAATTGTACTTAGAAAGAATAAGGAATCCATAGGGTGGAGCATATTTGATATCAAGGGAATTAGCCCTGCCATTGTCCAACATAGGATTCATTTAGTTGATGATGCTAAACCAGTTAGAGAACCACAAAGGAGGTTGAACCCGACTCTTAAGGAAGTTGTTAGGAAAGAAATCCTTAAATGTCTAGATAATGGGATCATCTATCCTATATCTGATAGCTCTTGGGTCAGTCCTGTTCAAGTAGTGCCTAAAAAGTCAGGGGTCACTGTAGTTGTTAATGAGGATGATGAATTAGTTCCCACTCGTGTTCAGTCTGGTTGGAGAATGTGTATTGATTATAGGAAACTAAATGCTGCTACTAGGAAAGACCATTTTCCTCTACCCTTCATTGATCAAATGTTAGAAAGGTTAGCAGGTCACTCATACTATTGTTTTCTTGATGGTTTTTCTGGCTATTTCCAAATTCCCATTGCTCCCGAGGATCAAGAAAAGACCACTTTCACATGTCCTTTTGGAACCTTTGTTTATCGTCGTTTAGCTTTTGGTCTAACCACTGCCCCTGCCACTTTCCAAAGATGCATGATGAGCATTTTTTCTGATATGGTAGGAGAGTTCCTAGAAATCTTTAGAGATGACTTTTCCATTTTTGGTTCTTCTTTTCATCAGTGTCTTCACCATCTTGACTTAGTTTTAAAACGATGTAAAGAAACAAATCTTGTTCTTATTGGGAAAAATGTCATTTCATGGTTAAAGAAGGAATTGTTCTTGGTCATAAAATATCTTCAAAGGGCATTGAAGTTGATAAAGCTAAAATTGATCTCATTTCTAATCTATCTCCACCAAAGTCTGTCAAAGAAATTCGTTCCTTTTTAGGACATGCTGGTTTTTATAGGCGTTTCATTAAAGATTTTAGCAAAAAGGCAAGACCATTGACCATTCTTCTTTCTAAGGACATAAAATTTGAGTTTTCTAGTGAATGTCTCCAATCTTTTGAACATCTTAAGAAAGAGTTGACCTCAGCCCCTATCATTCAATCCCCTGATTGGAATCAACCTTTTGAGCTTATGTGTGATGCGTCTGATTATGCCGTAGGTGCAGTCTTAGGACAAAGAATCAATAAGATACCTCATGTCATATATTATGCTAGTAAGACTCTAAATGATGCTCAACTTAACTACTCCACCACAGAAAAAGAACTTCTAGCTGTAGTTTTTGCTCTTGAAAAGTTTCGGTCATATCTTATAGGTTCTAAAATCATTGTTTACACAGACCACGCTGCTCTTAGATATCTTTTCTCTAAGAAAGACTCAAAGGCCCGATTGATTAGGTGGGTCTTGTTGCTCCAAGAGTTTGACTTAGAAATTAGGGATAAGAAGGGTTCTGAAAATGTTGTTGCTGATCATCTTTCCCGATTAGTAGTGGAGTCATCCATGGATATTCCTTTGAATGAGTCTTTTCCTGATGAACACCTTCTTTCCATCTCTACCACTCCTTGGTTTGCTGATATTGTTAACTACCTTGTCACTGGTGAAATTCCTTCTCATTGGTCTAAGCAAGATAAATCCAAATTTCTCTCACAAGTCAAGTACTTCTTTTGGGATGATCCATATCTTTTTAAGTATTGTCCAGACCAAATAATTAGGAGGTGTTTTTCAAACCATGATTTTAGAAGTGTACTTTCCTTTTGTCATGATCAGGCTTGTGGAGGTCACTTTAGTGCTAAAAAGACTGCTGCTAAAATACTTCAATCTGGTTTCCATTGGCCCAATTTGTTTAAAGATTCTGCAGAATTTTGTGCCGCTTGTAGTAGGTGTCAACATTTAGGAAAGATCACTAGAAGAAACATGATGCCAATGAATCCAATCTTAGTTATTGAGATTTTTGATGTTTGGGGTATAGATTTTATGGGTCCCTTTCCTAATTCTTTTGGTAACCTCTACATTCTCTTAGCGGTTGATTACGTGTCTAATGATAACAAGGTAGTTCTTAAGTTCTTAAAGGAGAATATCTTTTCTAGATTTGGTACGCCTAGAGCTATAATTAGTGACCAGGGTAAGCATTTCAAAAACCATCAGTTTGAGTCTCTTTTGAAGAAGTATTCCATCACTCACAAGTTAGCTACACCTTATCATCCTCAAACTAGTGGTCAAGTTGAGGTCTCTAATAGGCAGATTAAACAAATTCTAGAGAAAACTGTCAATTCAAATAGGAAAGATTGGTCTGTTAAGTTGATAGATGCACTCTGGGCTTATCGCACTGCTTTTAAAACTGTTTTGGGTATGTCTCCTTATAGGCTTCTGTTTGGTAAAGCATGTCATCTCCCTGTTGAACTTGAACATAGAGCATTTTGGGCTATTAAAGAATTGAATTTTGATTTACCCACTGCTGGTAGCCATAGGAAGTTACAACTATCTGAGTTAGAAGAACTTAGGAATGATGCCTACGAAAATGCTAAGATTTATAAGGAAAGAACTAAACTTTTGCATGATAAATCTATTTTGAGAAAATCTTTTTCTCCTGGTCAAAAAGTTCTTTTATACAACTCTAGGCTGTATTTGTTTCCTGGAAAATTGAGATCTCGGTGGGAGGGACCATTTGTTGTTAAAGTTGTTTTTCCTCATGGTGCAATTGAAATTAAAAATCCTAAAACTGGTGAAACATTTAAGGTTAATGGTCAAAGGCTTAAACCATTTTTAGAACTGCCAGTTGATTCTGAGGAGGAGGTGATCCACCTCCTTGATTCGTGATCCAAGTAAGTTTCCTTGTTGTATATAGTAGATAGTTCTATTCCTCTGTCATTCCCTTATCAGGTATTCTCGTCCTTTTACTCTGACATTTTTCTCTCATTTGCATACATTGAGGACAATGCATGATTTAGGTATGGGGGAGGGGTTTAGTGTTATAAAAAAAAAAAAATCCAAAAAAATTGAAAAAAAAAAAAAATCCCAAAAAGAAGTTTAGTGTTGTAAATTGTAGAATTCTAGCCTTGTGAAATGATTGTTTGTGGCTTGATGCACCCTTACATGCTATAGTAATCTTTTGTTGCTGATACTTTTGATTGAGAAGTGATTTGCTAAGTTCTTGTTCACACACATACACTAGCAAGTTGAAACTAGTAGACTTACTGAATGTTGCAAGTAATTAGAAGGACATGAATATGTGCAAAATGATTTGGTTTTCATGCTTTGAGTACAAGTTGGTGCATTGAAGAGATTTTTGCTTGGGATTGATTATGTTTTTACCACCATGTGAGTTTTTGAGCCTATATGCATATCTTTTGCATTTTATATTCGTTTGCTTGAGTGTCCACATGTTGTTTGCATTGCTAGCACTTGTTTGAGACCTTTCTTGGAACACATGACATTATTTGATGATAAGATGATAAAGGCATTTAGGAATAACCTATATTTTCCAAATTACCACACCATTTTTATATGATCAATTAGTTACCCTCTTGAGCTTAATCCTATTTTTTCGGTGACATACCACGTTACTTGCCTAGACCTTTTTCTTGTTTAGCCTTACTTATGTTTGATCCCAAATTGTCAATGGCTAGTAGGAACTTGAGGGAGTAATAAGGTATGTAAGATGGGTTTACTTTTGTTCATTACTTTTGAGGAAATATTTGGTTTGATTTCTTACTTGATAGTCGTTGTTCAATAAATTTTTGAAGGAGGATTGTGGTTACTTATATCTATCTCTTAGCTCTCGAAAAAAAAAAGAAAAAAAAATATATGAAAAAAAAAGCAAAAAGAAAAAAAAAATTATATGAGAGCATACTTATGTTTGTTTGATCCTTCTTCATTCGACTAATCAAGCCTTTTGTTGAAAGAAAATCATAAAATTCATGTGTGGAGGATGTCTGGTGATGTGTATGATTTATTATGGTGCCTACTAGCTTTTGACACTTCACCTTATTTGGCCTTACTTGACATACCTTGTCCCTAGCCCTATTACAACCCAAATAAAGACCTTTTGATTATCATCATTAATGTATGTTGTGTTAAAGTTAGATTGATACCAATTGTCAAGCATGCTTATGATTTTGCTGGAATTGAGTGATACACTTACCCTTGTTCTTGAGTGAATATTCTTTTGTGAGTGAAAGGTGAGTTATTGCTTCTTTTTGCATATGAGATTCCAAGTTTTGACTCAAAGTTGTACTCTTGTGGGCTTAGCATGGTTACCAACTTATTCTTACACTTGACATGGACTTTTGAGCACTTATGCATATTTCTTTGAGTAGACTATGTGAATCCTTGCACATTCCACATCAAGACATTGTAAAATCATTTTTGATTCTTAAGTTGATGCAGCATGAGAGGACTTGTATGTGTGGCGTTGCATTGCCATGCGATCTTTTACATGAGGTAGATGGATTTTGTGGGTACATTCACTATAAACCCTCACGAGACCTCACTCGTCCACTAGGGCTGCCTAGGGGTTTAAAGGGCTTTTTGCATATGCCAAATGCAACCGTGATCACCTACGGAAGTGGTATTATCTATTAGTTAGTAATTCATATTAGATTAGTTTTTCTCGAGGACGAGCAAAAGATAGGTATAGGGGAATTTGATAGGTCCATAATTAATACATTTTTAATACCTATTTTATGTCTGTTTTCGTAATTTTATTATTTAATAAATTGTTTTCTTTTGTTTTGTAGGAAAATAAATAAAATCATATTTCAAGCAGAAAATGGTGAAAAAGGCAAGGAGATGGAAATACTTGAAGTCAAAAGGAAATTGGAGAAAAATTGGAAAACTTATCGGAGAAGAAAAAGGAATTGAGGAAATATTTCCAGAATCCGATTCGTAGTCAAAGAACCCAAGCCCATTATTTTTCCTATATATATAGATCTCCTCTCTTGTATTTGAGACACCTAGAATTTTATAGAAGTTAGTACTTTGTTAATTCTCTCCTCTGTTTTCGTCTTGTTCAGCAGCTAGTTTTGTTAATCACTTTGATACCTAGTTGATTTACTCTGTTTCTCACCACATGCATGCTTCGCTAATCTATATTAGTTTATTATATATTCACTTGCCATTCACGTTCAAATTGTTTGTTAGGTAAATTCGTGGCCAAATTTAATTACTTTTAGTTTTGTCTTTTAATTTGTTTATGTTAATTACTTTGTTTTATAATTGTTTTGTTTACATAATAATCATGTCTAGCTAATTCTCTTGCCCTAGGATGAAGATGAAGTTAATTTAATTATTCTTGATATCTTCTCGTTCCTATTAATTGATTCTCATAATTTTTCTTGGTGCTTAATTGTTCAATTGACAAAGTGATTTTGATATATTATTGTTACCGGATTTATTTTTCATAGCCTATGCTTGCTCAATGAAGTTTTGATGGGTTATTGTCAGATAACAAGTTTCATAGTATATGCTTGTCTCGTTAATTGATATATCTTATTTGTGAAGGAAAGAGAATTGATTTTAGGGTGAGTTGATATTAATTGTGATTGATTAATGGATTCGGATTCCTAGGTTTTCCTTATCTGATTTTAATTGTTAATTAGGTTAAACAAATCTCATCTCAAATCTTATTGTCTAGTTCGCCTGAGTTATTTGTTAGGGTTTTGAAAATACATAGTCTCTGTGGATCGATCTGTGATTGCTACAACTAAACAATGTGCGCTTGCAGTTTACATTATTTTTACACATCACGTAGCTAACATATAAGTTGTTTGTTAATCTCTATTGATTGCGAAAGTGGATATAGAGATTTAGAACTTGCCATGCTAGCATAGGTTTATGTATGTTTGTCATGCATGATTCGTAGGTGATTTTAACCATCTTACCTGCCCTATGTAATCTGAATGGATAACTTGCTCGCTAAATCGTTATGTTTTCAAATCTTATAGACATATAGGGTCTAAGCATAATTGGTGTCTGCTCAACTTCTATCTCTTTTGTGGATGTTTGAGTGGTTTGGTATACGTATACTGAAAGGTAGCGTGTACTGATTTCGTGTTATCCGATTAGTTGTCACAACTGTCACATACATTGATTAAAGACATAAGACTCTGAAAGAAGTATTTAATGAAGTTAGGATCCCATGTTTATTCTCATAAGTAATTCAACAGTAAAATCCTTAGTTAATTATAGTCTTGGTAATTTGCTTAGTTAATTTAGTTAATAAAAACACAACTTTGATACTTGTCTTAGCATTGAACAATAGCCATACATTGTTGCATAAGTGCATAACTATAGTAACCAAAAGCAGTCTCTGTGGGAACGAACTCTACTTATTCATATATTACTTATGACCGCGTACGCTTGCGTGATTTTCTACGAACAATATGCAGATTGTCAGCTATCCATAAACATAAATGGATTTTATTCATTTTAAATTTGGTTTACCTAAAATCAAGTTAACGATATGATAATCTCATAATCAAAAAAATATAAGGTACTAAAAAGAAATAATTAATATCTACCTTAAATTGTGGATCATTCAACAACAATATCCATATAGTCACACATGCAATCAATACTTTCCATATCTTTTAAATCAATCAACAACTAATATCCATATTTTAGTTTCAAATTTTGAATCAGATATGATAAATACACATACAAGTATATGAATTTCTATCCATGATTTTGTCATCTATTTTCAAAATTCAAATTCATAATTGGTTACAAGTATTTATTGATTATAAAACTCTGAAAGGCATATGCTATAGCCTATTTGTAATTCGAGGATTCTACTCAACTTAAAAAAGAATGTAATAAGTAAATATTAGATTAAAGGTCACAGGAATCTCAGAGAGTTTTATATGTCAAGAGAATGGAGTATTAAAGTCATCTACAGACTTGAAGTTATTCTAAATTGAAAGAAGTTCAATTTATTGTTCAAGCCTCAGTGAAGTATTCAAGAAAGTGGATTTACTACCGTGACAGAGATTTCCAGTTTGTGATAGAGGAAGTACGGGATACAGAGTTTATTCAGAGCTAAAGAAAAGAAGCCACAGCTTTAAATGTTTTAAAGATGAAGAATTATCATTGAAGTTAGTTATTCATGAACCAGACAGTGCATCGAATGATGACATCAATCAGTGGAATTAAATCATCTATATTCAGTGGTTTTCAGAAGATAAAGGAATGCAATGATTTTAAGTTAACTTCTTTTAATTAATTAAATTATTAATCAATTTAATTAATAAATTAATTCTTTCAGAATTAATTAATTTATTAAATTAATTAATTTAGTTGTTTAAATTATTTATTAAATTAATTCTAGAAAAGAATTTATTTAATTTAGAATTTAAATTAACTAATTTGATTAAAGGAAATTAATTTAATACTGTATGACCTGGCCTGAAGAAATTCTCTGTATGACCTAATTCTCTGTATGACCTAATTCTCTGTATGACCTCTGCTAGGAAATACCGAGCTCTACTAGGTCATACCGAGCTCTGCTAGGTCATACCGAGTTCTCTCTGTATGACCTAATTCTCTGTATGACCTCTGCTAGGTCATACCGAGCTCTGCTAGGTTCTACAGAGGCTTTTAATGGCAGGTCATACCGGTTCTTTGTGCTAGGTTCTACCGAACTCAGATAGGTCATACCGGACACATTCTGCAGGTTCTATTGATGAAGCATGGTTCTACGGAACATAATTCCTCAGGTCATACAAGTATGTTGATTGTTTAATTAAGTCATTTTGATTTAATTAACAGGTCATACAAGGCTAATGAAATTGTGATATATCAACTCGGCTGGACAGAAAAGAGACAGTACACTGAATTATCAAACACACAAACATTTCTCTCTCAAGAACGAAGAAGCCATTTGATCTAATTTCTTCTCAAGCAATTAATTCTAGTTTGTATTGTTAAATCCAAACCACTAGAAGTTGATTACTTGTATTGCTTTGATTATCTAGAGGATTTATATCCCTAGAATTTATCTCGAACTTTGCTTTTAGCATTCGATCTTTTTATTACAAATATTAGAAAAGTTCATGTCGAATTTATTCTAAATTTGTATTAATTAGTTTGAGATAAATACTTTGTAATCTGTACTGTATTTGCAACACCCTTCAAGTTTAATATAGTTTATATTTAACTTGAATCTTGTTTCATTTATATTCCGCATTAATTTGTTCTTAATTGTTAAATTATTAAAAGGACAAATTCGATAAAACGGTATAGTTTGTATTCAACCCCCCTTCTACAAACTTATCAGGACCTAACAATCGGTATCAGAGCCTTTTGATTGATATACAAATCAAAGATCCAATTGTTTTGAGATTTTTCTTAAACTCTGAAATTTTTATTATTCCTAAAAATCTCAAAAGATGTCTACTACACAGAAAGTGGGTACAGTCAAAATCCCAATGTTCAGCAAGGAGCATTATCCTATGTGGAAGAAGAAAATGCTCCTATTTCTTAAAGTTGCTAATCCTAAATACTTTGATGTGCTGAAGAATGGTCCCAAAGTCCCTAGATTGTTGAGGGAGAGCTAATAGAGAATAACATTGTTACTAGGGCTGCTAGGATGTACCCTAAGGATCCCAAGGATTACACTCTTGGTGAAAAAGAGGATGTTACCTTGGATGCCTTTCTTCAGTTGATCCTTGTTGATTGTCTTGATCCTGTCATGCATAATCATGTCCTAAACTGTGATACTGCCAAACACATTTGGGAAACTATAGAGATAATCAATGAGGGGACAGAGGAAGTTAGAGAGAATAAGCTGGAAATTCTCACCTCTCAATATGAGCATTTCAGATCAAACCCTGGTGAAGGTATCTCTGAGGTTTTTGAGAGATACAACAAATTAATCAATGATCTGAATCTCAATGGGAAGCGCTACACTATCAAGGAAATTAACAAGAAGTTCCTACTTACTCTTCCACGTCATTTGGAGCACAGAATATCTGCCATTAGAGAAGCAAGAAATCTGGGAGAGATTGCTTTGGAAAGACTGTATGGTGTTCTGAAGACCTATGAGCTGGAGCAGATTCAACAGGATGAGTTATATGGAACTGGGAAGATAGTTAGTACTTCTACTGCATTGGCTGCTGAAGTCCCACAGAGACTGGAAGTGAAGGCTGTTCAACCTTCCAGTTCTAACATGAATGTTATTGATGCTGAATATGGATTAACATCCATTGATCAATCTGGTGGTGACTTCTATTCTTTAGAGGAACTTGATCAACTAGAGGATGGTGATTTGGCTTTGATAGTCAGGAAGTTTGGGAAGTTCAGATTCAAAAGGAATCCCAATCTTAAGTTCAGGCCCAGATTTCAGAGAGGTGGATCTTCCTCTTCAAGTAGCACAAGGGGTGGCTACAAAACTGGAACTGTGGAAAGGAGCACAATCAGATGCTACAATTGCAATGAGTTGGGTCACTTTGCTACTGAATGCAGAAAGCCAAAGCAAGTGACTAGAAACACATTTGATTCTAGCAAGAAGAACAAGATTGGGAAAGCTTATGTTGTTGAAGGAAAGAGTTGGGATGACACTGACAGTGATGAAGAAGCAGGTGAGATTGGGAATCTTGCTTTAATGGCTAAAGAGGAAAGCACTTCATCTAGATACATGTTAGAGGTAAAGTTCACTGACACTGAAATGATTCGTCATCTTAGTGGTACTATCTCTGGTGCACGCACTGAAAATGATAGAATAATTCTTTTGAACACAGCTCTTGAACAGGAGATAAAAGAATTAAAACTAGTGCATGTTAATCAGGATGAACTTACTGAGAAAATTGCATTTCTTGAGAATAGGGTTAAATGTTATATTCAACTGGAAACCATTCTTAAAGAAAAGATTAGTGAGCTTAATACTAAAGTCAATGCTTACTATAATTCCTGCAAGACTGCTAAAGAGATTTTCAACCAACAAGCTATTGGTAATCATGTTAGTATAGGTTATGGTTATAATGAGGTTGTTGGATTGCTAGGCATTAATACCCCTAATAGAGTCAGTGCTGAAGAAAGGGGTATTCCATATGTGCTTAAGGGTATTGAAACACCCTTCTTTAGGGAGTCCCAGGCAGATCCTCTAAATGAATACTCTATCATCATTGCAGAGGAGATACGTGAAGAAGATCTTGCTTTGGAAGTTGAACAGTCCAACAAGTGTATATCTGATATTCCAGTCAATGTTGCTTAAACTAAAAAGACTAAATCAGATATCCATAAGTTGGATCAAAACAACTGTAGAACTAACATGCCTGTTGTTAATTCTTCTCATAAAGCATGTGGTGTGATTAATTGCATGTCTTGTGCTTTCAATGTTATGTATGCTTATTTTAATAGTAAGCATGTATCTAATGATAAGACTGCTCCACGTCAACATGTTAATAATAAGAAGCATGTTAGAGCTAAGACTACTAGTCCTCCTAAGACTAGAGTGGATTCATTTATCCCTAAGCCTACTCAGAAATGTGTTAAGGCTGGCTATAAATGGAAACGCTCTTTTGTGAAAGAGGTTGAAGTAGTTTTAGTTAAAAATGTTGTTTTGCCTGACAAAGGCCAGTTCTTTAAGTATGCCGGACCCAATCAAGTTTGGCTCCGAGGAAGGACTAATCAATTTGATATTGCAGGGAGTTAAACAGGTAAACCGTGTTATGTGGATTCTTGACAGTGGATGTTCAAGGCATATGACCGGAGATAGAGCCCTGCTATCAGATTTGGTTGAGAAAGCTGGCCCAGTAGTTACCTTTGGAGATAACAGCAAGGTTATTACGAAAGGATATGGCTGTTTGAAGTTTGGAAATGTTATCATTGAAGATGTATCATTTGTGGAAGGTCTGAGGTTCAATCTTCTCAGCATCAGTCATTTCTGTGACAGAGGATATGCTGTTTCCTTTGAAAGAGAGAAGTGTCAGATCCTTCACAAGAAGAATGGAAAGCCTGCTCTTCAAGGAGTAAGGAAAGGTGACTTGTTCATAGTTGATCTGCACTCTGGATCCAAAGATGAAGTTAATTGTTTTTATGCTAAAGCTTCATCAGATGATAGTTGGCTATGGCACAAGAAGATGTCTCACCTTAACTTCAAAACCATGAACTCTTTAGTCAAGAGGGAATTGGTTAGAGGTTTGCCTCAGATGGAATTTACACAGGAAGGACTGTGTGAGGCATGTCAGAAAGGAAAGTCAAAGAAAGCTTCTCACAAGGGCACTGACACATCATCAATAACTGAACCACTTCAGCTACTGCACATGGATTTGTTTGGTCCAGTTAATGTGATGTCCATGTCAAAGAAACAATATGCACTTGTGATTGTTGATGACTTTTCAAAATATACATGGGTTTTATTCCTACATTCCAAGGATGAGACCCCACACCTGGTGATTGACCATATAAAGTTGATTGAGATGGATTCTAGATTCCCTGTTAGAGCCATAAGGTCAGATAATGGTACTGAATTCAAGAATGCAGTCCTAAATGACTTTTGTGCTGATAAAGGAATAACAAGACAGTATTCTGCCCCTAGAACTCCTCAACAAAATGGAGTAGTGGAAAGAAAGAATCGTACATTGATTAAAGCTGCAAGGACTATGTTAAGTGAGTCTAAACTTCCAATGTACTTTTGGGCTGAAGCAGCTAATACAGCTTGTTATACTCCGAATCGAACTTTAATCAACAAGGACTTAATGAAGACTCCTTATGAGATCATGAACAACAAGAAACCAACTGTCAAGTACTTTCATGTATTTGGAGCAAAATGCTTTGTGCTTATAGATGACAATGTTAAACGTGGCAAGTTTGAGGCCAAGGCACAAGAAGCTATTTTTGTTGGTTATTCCAGAAGATCTTACAGGGTCTACTTGGTTGGCAGTCACACAGTAAAGGAAAGTGTCAATGTTACTTTTGATGACACTAAGATCCCTAATATCCAAAAAGAAGATTCATCTGAGAAGCTGAAGTTTGATAACTTGCCAGACTCAGAATCAGATGATGGAACCCCACCTGAAGTTATTGCTGGTAATGATAATAACAATGATGATAATGATCATGGTGGTGGTGGTGGAAACACTGGTAACAATGGAGATACCACCAACACTGGAGAAGAATCATCAAGGCAATCAAGCAACAACTCAGGGGGAGCAAATGAAGGATCATCTAGTCACTCACAACATCAAAGTGAATTTCAAGGTGAATCATCAAGATCAAATCTTCCAAGACAGACTGTATGGAATAGAGCTCATCCTTTTGAGCTGATTATTGGTGATCCAGAGGTTGGAGTTAAAACTAGAAGTGCAACTCAGAATGAATGTCATTATTCAGCATTTCTATCTGAAATGGAGCCAAAGAAAACTGAGGAAGCACTGACTGATCCAGATTGGGGGATTGCTATGCAAGATGAACTCAATCAGTTTGAACAACAGAAAGTCTGGAAGCTGGTACCCAGGCCAAAGAACAAGAAAGTGGTTGGTACAAGATGGGTATACAGGAACAAGCTAGATGAGGATGGCATTGTTACAAGGAACAAGGCAAGACTGGTTGCACAAGGGTATTCACAAGCTGAAGGCATTGATTATGATGAAACCTATGCACCAGTGGCTAGACTTGAGGCCATCAGGATGTTCTTAGCATTTGCAGCTTATTCCAATTTTAAAGTCTATCAAATGGATGTTAAGACTGCATTCCTGAATGGTGAGCTTGATGAAGAAGTTTATGTGGAACAACCCCCTGGCTTTGAAAATTAGGAGCTGCTGGACTTTGTGTACTTTCTCTTCAAGGCTATCTATGGTCTCAAACAAGCCCCAAGAAAATGGTATGACACTCTCTCTAGTTTTCTTTTAGAAAATGGTTTTGTTAGAGGTATCATAGACAAAACTCTTTTTTCAAAGAAACACAAAGGTGATATGATATTAGTCCAAGTCTATATGGATGACATCATATTTGGGTCTACTAATGATAATCTCTGTAAGAGATTTGCTGAGCTTATGCAGAGTAAGTTTGAAATGAGTATGATGGGTGAGCTGAAGTTCTTTCTTGGATTGCAAGTAAGTCAAAGGTCAAATGGTATATTTATTTGTCAATCCAAGTATCTCAAAGAACTCCTCAAGAAGTATCACATGGAGGATTCATCATCAGCAAGGACTCCATCTTCAACATCAATCAAACTTGGAGCTTCTGACAATTCTATCAAGGTAGATGTTACAAGCTACAGAGGTATGATTGGCTCCTTACTCTATCTTACTGCAAGTAGACCAGATATTATGTATGCTACATGCTTGTGTGCAAGGTTCCAAGCGGACCCTAGAGATGTACATCTCGTTGCTATGAAAAGAATCTTGAGATATCTTAAGGGTACACCTAATCTAGGTATCTGGTACCCTAAATATTCTGGTTTTAATCTTGTTGGATATACAGATTCTGATTATGTAGGTAGTCTTGTGGATAGAAAGAGTACCTCTGGGAGTTGTCAATTCCTAGGAGGTAGGTTGATTTCCTGGTATAGCAAGAAACAACAAACAGTTTCCAATTCAACAGCAGAAGCTGAATATATTGCTGCTGGAAGCTGTTGTGCTCAGATCCTATGGATAAGGAATCAATTGAAGGACTATGGCTTTGTATTAAACAAGATCCCTATTTTATGTGATAATACAAGTGCCATAGCAATCTCCAACAACCCTGTGCAGCACTCGAGAACGAAGCACATTGATATCAGGTATCATTTTATCAGAGAGCATGTCATGAATGGTACTGTGGAGTTACATTTTGTACCCACAGAAGAACAAACTGCAGATATATTCACTAAATCTGTTGACGAATCCACATTTATCAAGTTAGTTGGTAAATTGGGTATGTTAACAGTCTTAGTGATTAACAGTATCTCTGTCATGTTTGTTCTTGTCAAAAGTCAGTCTTTTCTCATTGTTTCTGAGTGATATAACTGCCAATTCTCATTTAATATTACATGCTTGTAAATTTAAATAGTTCTGAATATTTTATTTTCTTTAAAAATATTTTTCTCATATTTTTTTAAGTGGAGAAATGTATTTTTATTGAAAATATATTTATTTAGAATTATTTAGGTGTTTTTTTCAGATTGTAAATATTGTTGTTTAAATATTTCTGCAAGTTTATATTATTTTATATTATTTTATTTTTGTTATTTATTATCTTTTATTTTCTATTTGTCTTAGTTGTTTTTGTAAATATATTGTATAAATTATTTCTGATCTAGCTCTTGCTTAGCTGGAACTTCAGTGCCAAATCCAATTCAGGTTTTACTTTCTATCTCTCAATCCACTTCTTTTACTGTTGCTGAACCCAAGTGGTTGTTAGGGCTGACCAAGGGATTGTAGATCCACAATCTCTATCCCAGGTCTTAGAGCCAAACAATGAGTCTACAACTTAATTACTTGACCTCTCAGCCTAAACAGAAGTCAAATGTTAAACAAAGAAGTATTTTGATTGAAACAGTGAGTGATCCCACAGCTCTGCCTCCTCTAAAGAAATTCAACATATACTGAGGCATCTGTCAGCCCATCTGTATCCTCTCAATAGGATGTGGACTTTGAAATGGCCAATGAACTGTTTCTAGAGACATTCTCTCAACAGGATGAATCTATTGAAATTTGCCATAGGGCCATGGCACTTTGTACAGAGTCATGCACACTCTCATTACTCACAATGGGAGAAAACAATTTCATTAGATGAAACTCAGGACACAGTGAAAGCAGAGCACCTGCAACTGGTTACAGTGCCTACCATTGTTACGGTAGAAGTGCCTTCACAGGCATCTGAGGGAAAATCTGATTCTTTGCCAAATCAAATAGAATCATTTTCTCCCATCCCAGAGTGAACATCTCTGGCTCCCTAAGGGATTTTCCACTCGCAGATTTATCTGGAGAAAGTGGAAGGCAACTTGGTCAGTCTATCACTGAAGCAATTCAGATTTCAAATCCAAGTGATTTGATAGACATGATTGAGGATCGGGATTTGCGAACTCCCATTGCACCACCACTGACCTCTCTTGAAGAGGCTAGGGTGAGTTTCAATGCAGGTACTGATCAAAAAGGAGCAAACAGACAGCTAATGTTGAGTGATAAGAGTCAAACACTGAGTGAAACACATGCACGTGAGATGAGTGATACACTTACAAGAGAAATTCAAGTGAGTGCACACACAGACACATACACTGCAATGTAGTTAGCTCACATAGCTGATCTACAAGAACATCTATTCAAAACCCAGGCTGATAAAGAACTTTTGCAAGCACAAGTGGTTGAAACGGTCTTCTTCTTCCACCTCTGTCAACAATCAGCTGGGACTACTCAAGGAAATTTTGAAGACAAATTTACTACCCAAGATCAACTTCATCAACTATCTCAACTCCTACTGGCTTCCGAGACTCATAAAGTTAAATCTGTAGAGAATTCCTCAACTAAGGGGGAGAAATTTGGAGAAGCTAGGAAGAGGGAGCTGAAAAAGATATAAAAGGTAAATGAGGAGTTTCAGGGGAGTAAAGGAAAATTAGCTCTGTTTTGTAAATGTTATATGTATAGAGCTTAGGTAAATCAAGACAGGTTCAATGTTATCATATGTTCAGTTTAAAGGAACACCTGTCTTGCATTTATCTTTACTGGTGAAATCTGGAAATGTCATATTTGATCCAGAACTTTCTAGTATTTACTTAGGCTTAAGAGTCTTATCTTTTTCTTGGTTTTAGTTGAGTGATCCTCTAGGTATTTGGTTGTTATTCTCTAACAAACAAATAGGGGGAGATTGAAAGGCATATGTTATAGCCTATTTGTAATTCGAGGATTCTACTCAACTTAAACAAGAATGTAATAAGTAAATATTAGATTAAAGGTCACAGGAATCTCAGAGAGTTTTATATGTCAAGAGAATGGAGTATTAAAGTCATGTACAGACTTGAAGTTATTCTACATTGAAAGAAGTTCAATTTATTGTTCAAGCCTCAGTGAAGTATTCAAGAAAGTGGATTTACTACAGTGACAGAGATTTCCAGTTTGTGACAGAAGAAGTACAGGATACAGAGTTTATTCAGAGCTAAAGAAAAGAAGCCACAGCTTTAAATGTTTTAAAGATGAAGAATTATCATTGAAGTCAGTTATTCATGAACCAGACAGTGCATCGAATGACGACATCAATCAGTGGAATTAAATCATCTATATTCAGTGGTTTTCAGAAGATAAAGGAATGCAATGATTTTAAGTTAACTTCTTTTAATTAATTAAATTATTAATCAATTTAATTAATAAATTAATTCTTTCAGAATTAATTAATTTATTAAATTAATTAATTTAGTTGTTTAAATTATTTATTAAATTAATTCTAGAAAAGAATTTATTTAATTTAGAATTTAAATTAACTAATTTGATTAAAGGAAATTAATTTAATACTGTATGACCTAGCCTGAAGAAATTTTCTGTATGACCTAATTCTCTGTATGACCTCTACTAGGTCATACTGAGCTCTGCTAGGTCATACCGAGCTCTGCTAGGTCATACCGAGTTCTCTCTGTATGACCTAATTCTCTGTATGACCTCTGCTAGGTCATACCGAGCTCTGCTAGGTTCTACAGAGGCTTTTAATGGCAGGTCATACCGGTTCTTTGTGCTCAGTTCTACCGATCTCAGATAGGTCATACCGGACACATTCTGCAGGTTCTATTGATGAAGCATGGTTATACCTAACATAATTCCTCAGGTCATACAAGTATGTTGATTGTTTAATTAAGTCATTTTGATTTAACTAACAGGTCATACAAGGCTAATGAAATTGTGATATATCAACTCGGCTGGACAGAAAAGAGACAGTACACTGAATTATCAAACACACAGACATTTCTCTCTCAAGAACGAAGAAGCCATTTGATCTAATTTCTTCTCAAGCAATTAATTTTAGTTTGTATTGTTAAATCCAAACCACTAGAAGTTGATTACTTGTATTGCTTTGATTATCTAGCGGATTTATATCCCTAGAATTTATCTCGAACTTTACTTTTAGCATTCGATCTTTTTATTACAAATATTAGAAAAGTTCATGTCGAATTTATTCTAAATTTGTATTAATTAGTTTGAGATAAATACTTTGTAATCCGTACTGTATTTGCAACACCCTTCAAGTTTAATATAGTTTATATTTAACTTGAATCTTGTTTCATTTATATTCCGCATTAAGTTGTTCTTAATTGTTAAATTATTAAAAGGACAAATTCGATAAAATGGTATAGTTTGTATTTAACCCCCCTTCTACAAACTTATCAGAACCTAACAAACTCTGATCTTCACCATTCATAAGGTTAATGTTAATATCTTCGTTCTCTCTATTTTTTTCTCTCCCTTTTTTCCATTTTCTGTCTTCTTCTTTGTCTACTGTTTTCCCATTTTTTTCGTTAATGTTTGTGTTGATTATACATGTTTGTATATATGTATGTGTTTTTGTTGCTTACTTAACTATGTTACTAATGTTTGTTTAAATTGTGCAGAATACAAAAGTTTGAATCTTTAAATTGTGCAGAATCCAAAAGTTTGAATCATTTTTTCAAGGACAACAAACATGATAATTAAACATATATGTAAGCTACATTGCATCGTTAGTTACATTGATTTTGTTATATAATAATTGCAGGTGAATCCCAAATCTTTTAGACTTGAGTTCTTGATCATAAGAGGTCGTGGTATCCATGAATTCAAAGTGGACAAAAAATAAAGATTACGTTTTATATTTATGTAATGCATATATACACTTTTTGTCGAATGTATTTGTTGTTTACTTAAATTTGCTAAATATATATTTATTTTGTGCTGAACGTTAAACCAATTGCAGGTGAATCTCAAATCGTATATATATTTAAATACTTGACTGGAAGAGATTGTGTTAGCCATGAAACTCCTGATCATAAGAGATCATGGTATCCATGGACTCAAATTTCTCAACAGAATCAACTAATGTTAATATATTGTATTGTTAAATTGATGTATTTGTACACTTTTAGTTGAATGTTATTGGTTTGATATTGGCATGATATTAGTTTGATGGATGTTTAATCATACTTCTTTTTGTGTTTATGATATTTAGTATAGATGATGTCTATGTTTTAAAAGAATTATATGTGTGATTGCAACTTGAGATATCCGTATAATTGTGACTTATTTTGTTACTCATAATTACATTTATTTAGATTAATTTGTGATGTTTAAATTTTAAATTTATTTTAGTAGTTTGTGCCTCTTTCGGATGTTAAATGTTTTATATGTTTATGTGTATGGTACAATTATATTTATTCAAAATTGTTATGGATTAAAAAACGTGCTTGTGAATTTAATGCTAAGGTTTAATGAGCTTCGAGCTTTAATGGCTGCACTTGTGTTTCGAGACTAAATCGGTCCTCACTAGATGCCTACGTATCTCAAATCGTTATTGAAAATCAAGCCAAAGACGTAGTTCTGATTGTAGGATCAGGTCCTTTATATAGGCGTCTGGAGCCTTGTATTTATGGTATGTTTAGGAGTCTTAGCGAATAAGTCTTCTTTTTGATATTGGATAAACATTGTATTTCTTGCAGGATAAGTCATTTCCTTGTTGATAAAGGCTATGACTCATTAATTGGGATTCTGGATCCTTCTTTGACTAATTTACCATATTTTGGACTCTTTTCATGAGCTGTATATTTCCCTTATTTATTAATTACGAAATTAATAAATAATCAGGTTTTTGGGCCTTAAATATTAAGCCTTTCTGTAAAGCATAATGTAACATAAGATGTAAAAGAGATAACTACAACTCTACATAGGACAAGACAGCCAATAATATTAACAGAAGCACAGGAATCCAGAATCAAAGAAGAAAAGGTAAACTCAAAAAATTAAAATACGATATGTATTCTTGAAGTCCGTAAACAGGTCACGGAAAGAAGTTCATGAAAATGTTCAAGCCTCAGTGACAGCAAAAGAAACAAGACTTTCAAGACGACAGATGTATGTGAATGATTTAGGGTTAAGTACCACAGGATTCCAGTGATTTAAATGAAGCAACCAGAACGACAAAGGATTTATCATCAGCATTGAATTGAAGACGTAGAAGAAGAATTGATCAAGTGTTATTCATCTGTGAACCAGACCAGTTGCACTAGGTGACGGCACTAAGAAAGATCAAGTTGTTTTATCGTCTCAGAAGAAATTGATACAGTCTAAAACTTAACACCCAGGAGCTCAGAATCTTTTCTTAAAAGTCAAAGACAAGAAAAGAGTTCGATGGTTTTTCTATTTAGAAAACCATCGAATATGATACAAGAAGTTAATAGAAAACCAAATGTAAAGTAATTTACATTTCGATAGTTTTTATTAAAAACTATCGAATGGTAAATTACTTTTACACATTCGATGGTTTTTAATTTAGGGAGCAGGTGAAAAGTTTCTTTGTGTGAATGGTTGATTGAAAATTGGACGGCCAGGATTGATTCTTCAATTGTGGTTCGATAGTTTTCAAACCAAAAGACTGCAGTTAATACAGAGTGAAGAATGTGTCTTCTTCAGTTAAGGCAAAACACACAAAGACATTACTGAGAGAGAAGTTTGAGCCGGAGAAAATCAGAGAAATTAATAGTGCTCAGAATTTGATCATTGTATTGAATTTGTGTAACCTTAAACTCATTGAAGCTAATCTACGGATTAGAAATTGTAGCACCCCTCGAGGTTTATATTTATAAAAAGATATATTCCCCGAATCTTGGTTTGGTTTGGTGTGTTTGATTTCATTATAGAACTGAATGAATTATCCGCGAACGAAATTGAATAATTTGTAGGTATCGTATTCAACCCCCCCCCTTCTACGATACTTTGGACCTAACAATTGGTATCAGAGCTACTTGATTGACGTACAAATCAGATCCGGTGAATGAGACCAAAATCAAACGTAGCGTGAAAATTTGAAGCAAATTTTTTAACTTTCAAATTTTTTCATTTAATTGGAATTTCTTGAATTTTAAACAATTTGAAATTTTCAGAAACCATGAGTGCTCCAAAGACAACTGCTGGTATTAAAGTTCCCCCGTTTACTAGAGATGATTTCGGTTTGTGGAAGATGAAGATGCTGTTATTTATCAAGGCATCAAATCCGTTGTATATTGGCATATTAGAGAACGGACCGTTTGTACCAATGAAACCAGTTAGTGAATCTACAGCTCCTGATGGTAGCAGGATTCCTCAAGGCACCCAACCTAAGGATATTACTGAGTATACAGATTCTGAAAAAGAACTGATTCGATTGGATACAGGATTGATGTTGATATTGGCAGACTCCGCAGACAAGGGAATGAGCTATCAGTTGATGACCTGTACAAGCGGGAAACATATGTGGGATACCATTAATTTGATAATGGAAGGAACTGAAGACGTGCAGGAAAACAGATTGGACATCCTGACTTCTCAGTACGAAGCTTTTAGGTCTCTTCCAGGAGAAAGTATAACTCAGGTCTTTGAGAAATATACTAAGCTTCTAAATGAATTGGCAATGAAAGGAAAGACCTATCCACTGAGAGAATCAAACAGGAAGTTCATGATGACGCTGCCCCATCATGTAGAACACAAGTCATCATCCATAAGGGAAATAATTGATTTCACAAAAATGCCACTAGAGATGAACCAGCAACTTCTGATATTCAGGTTCAAACCCCTAGAGCTGGAAAGGAGGTGATTATAGAAGCTGAAATGGATTCTTTGAATCTGGGTGTTGATGAAAGTGATTACTACACCCTAGAAGAGCTTGAGCAGATGGAAGACAAAACCATGGCGTACTTAGCTACAAAGTTTAGTCATATTCGTTTCAAGAGAAACCCTAAGTATAAGTTCAAGGGCTCAACCAACAGATTCCAGAAGAGCAAGTACTCACCAGGGACTGGCTTTAAGGGAGGCTACAAGACTGGCATGATTGATAGAAGCAAATCAAGATGCTACAATTGCAATGAGTTAGGGCATTTCGCCACTGAATGCCGGAAGCCTCGTCAAGCAAGAGACAAGAAAGAGGTCTATAAAAGGAAAGACTCTTATGAGGATTTGAAGAAGGAGAATGCCAAGCTTAAACAGCAACTGGAGGCATTTTCTGGAAAGCAGAAAGGGAAAGCTTATATAGCAGAGGGAAAACACTGGGATGATACTGATTCAGATGAAGAGGATGAATATGTAAATGTTGCCCTAATGGTTGACTCTTCAGAGGAATCACCGCAATTATCTCAGGTACCTATCTTAACAACAATTGACATGTCTAATTCTGAGTACAAGAAAACTGTGCAAGATCTTAGTGTAGAATTGTTTAATGTACACACAAGCATGCTAGCATCAGAAATGGAAAATGCTAAACTAGTTCTTAAGATTAAAAATCTAGAATCTAAAAATGAAGAACTAGAGCTTGTAGCTGTCACATTAGAAGATCTTAGGCAAAAGAATGCGTACTTAGAAAACAAGGTCAAGTGTAATTGTGGCGCCCTCCCAATCTGGGGTCATGATCGGGGAGTCACTACAACCTCTATACAATTAAACCCGTAAACAATAATATAAATATGCAGACGCGACCCCAACTCTACCCTGGATCTTTAACAATTAATGGTGTGAAACAAGCATCCACTATCTAATTCATTAATACATAAACATAAGTCTCAAAAGTTATTACAACCATGTCTTAAAAGTTCTATGTTCCCTCCTTACAAAACACCTTCTACAAGTGATCATCACCTACCTGAGCTGGCATCCCAAAAACAACCCTATAGGAAGACTTTCTAGCTGTCTGAAAAGTGCGTACCATCTTCTCGTTTAACTGTGGGTTAGAATAGGGAAAAAGAATGAGCCAAATGCCCAACAAGTAATAATATGACCAAATAGTTATCCATTGTGAAACAGTTCCAATATCAATATGTATGACATGGGTATAGCAGGGTCCATATCAAGGGAATATCAGAACAATGAAATAAATATGCAATTTCAAAGGGTAAACCAATTTCATTACCAAGATATCTGTTTTTCAGAAAACCAATAAGTAATTTGGAGATTTTTCACAACGCACCGGACAATACGGGTGATCAGCCACGTAAAGTCCCCATACCGGACACACAGTCCCTCTGGTCATTGTATTGGGTCCCAATAGGCACACATTGGCCTTTAGACTAGCCATCTCTAGTCCATTTATCATAATTAAAAAGTGTTGGACCGGCGTCACTCGGCCTCTTACGCCTCCAAACTTAGAAATCCGTGGAAATCATAATTCGGAATTCAAATGATTATAAATTTTGAAACTCCTTTTCTTTTAAAACCTTTCTTATGAAAGAAATCATTTGTAAATCATTGGATGTGTGTTTGTATAGTATTCAAATGAAGGTTCATGTATTCTCAATTTCAAGTGAGTATGTGGTTCATAGGTACAAGATCAAATCCAATGCAATAGAATCTCAGGTTAAAATGTAAGTATAATCAAAGGATAAGGATAAGGTCTGAAAAAGAGTTTAAGCAAGATATGGTTCACAAGACATTGTGTTATGTCTATAATGTTTGTATACAAAAGAGTCTTTTGGGAATTGAATAAGTTCAATCTGATCAATCTGGATTTCTATTAATGGGAAAGCAAGAAGTAAATGTCATAGGTATGTTTTGGAAGTGTATTAAAATAAGGGTTCAGTTATATTCACTGTTAGGTATAAAAGGAATGCATAAGCAGGTGATCAACTTCAGATTATAGAATCATAGGTTATCAGGGTATAAAGGTTCAAGGAAAGTAAACTAAACAAAGCAGGGTGTACAGAACAACATGGTATATGAACAAAGATAAGGGTTACCAATGAACAATATGGTTTTCAGAATTAAAGGTATATCAAAGCAAGATAGCAATTCATATATGTCAAAATGAAAGAATGGAATCGAAATACGGAATCAAGTTAGTATTACTTGCCTTAATAGCAAAAAGGGTAATGAGAAATCACTGGTTCTCCACCTTAGTCTTTCCTTTATTTATAGGCTCTACTTCTTCGGATTCTTAAGTAGGTTTTAGAACAAACTGTACTCACTGAATTTCTGCCTTCGCCTTGCCTTTATTTCTATGTTCCACGTCTCGCAACTCTACAAAAGAGTATATACTATTTTAGAATTATCCTCTCAAAATTCTAATCCTTATTCTAAACTACCCAACGTTCCCTAAACGCGTAAACACATAATATTTATATCACTTATAACTCTTAACCATATAATAAGCACAAAACTCACATAAGCACACATTGCCATTCAAGTTCACATAACATACTCCTTTAATACATATATATATAATCTAACTTTCAAATCATACCACACTTGGTATTCCTTTAAATCAACTTGATCAATGCTAACCATATCCATTAACACCTTTACAAACAATATTTTCATCTCAAAAGCTGAAAAATCTGCTGCGCATACTTTACTAAAACATTTTTCATAAATCCAAAAATAATCAAACAAATACCACATTTGACAGGCTACTTCCTGATTACTAATCCAACTCAGTATAAAAGTTTCAACTTCAGAACAATTTATTTAGATTAAAAACGAACTGGTTAAAGTAGATACTGAAGCACAGAAAATCCCTGCTCCGCAACTTTTAGTAAAACAAGCATAACTTTTTATTCGTTAACTCTATCGATACAAGGTTTGCGCGTGCACAAACTAGACTCTAATTAGAACAGTTTCATCCTAGACTTTCTGTCTAAAACAGGCAGCAACCATTCGCAAATAATCAAAACAGAACAGGCAGTTTCTGAAGATCTCAACATGATGTTTATCTATACAAAACCAACCACAAACATAATCTCTACTACAACCAATCATCCAATATCAAAATTAAAACTCCTCCTTAGCTGAAAAGGTTTTACAAATTGAACTCATGTCCTCAAGAAATTACTAAATATCTATACATGTAATTACCAAATACCACAATTAACTAATCAACAATCCATATACTTTGAATTCAACAAAAATCCCCAAATCAAAACCTTAACATATAAAATCCAAAATTCTCTAAATTTAACACAATCACTAACATGAAATCACTATAACCTTGAGGCTATCAATTAATCATCAACATCAATACTTCAAACAATTTTACAAAAAGGAGAAAATCAAAAATACATACATGCTTTTCGATTTCTCAACATGCAATCAAAACTACATCTAAACATAGCTATTAATACATAAATTGGACTCAAGAACATCATCATCGTCCCCGTCGGCTCGCCGGAGCTCATTGCCGACGGCGGCATGGTTTGGAGGTGCCCGGAATTCGGGTTTCCTTCAACAAACTTCACCATTAAGCAATTTAAAACAACCAATTAATCACGAAATCATCACAAACAAGCTTTCTGAATTGAAATAAGATCAAAATCACCAAAATCTCTTGCATGCAAAACTGGTACACACATATACACACGGCCATACACACACACACAACCACGATTGTATATGTATGTATATATATATATAACAATCGATTGTGTGGAGAGAAAAGAAGAGAAGGATGAAGATTTTTACAGAAAATGAGAGTAGCCGAGAGAGAACAACAAAGAGAGAGAACAGAGGTGTCGACAATAAGAAAAGGGGGAGAATGCTGGGCTTGAGGGTTTTATAAGCCCCAAGGGCAAAACAGTAACTTCACAATTAAAATCTGATTTTTAATAAAAGATAACCAATATAATGCCTTTCTAAAATCCGAAATAAAATGAAAATAATATCTAAAAATCAAAATTTTATTTTTAAAACAGAGAATACAAATTTACAAGCTCACACATATTTTTAAAATATTTTTATGATCAAAATTGAATTAAATATGAATTTTCAAAGTTTAGATCACATAAATGACATTTAACTCATAAAATCGTTTTTAAATCCTTAAAGCCAAAACTAAATTCCTCAATTAATTTTAGAAAATAATAGAATATAAAATAAAGGTTGTGAAAAAGATTTCACAATAAAAAGAATCTCCGATGATTTTATAAAATTCCCGGAAGGTCAAAAAGAACTAATTTTTAATAAGAAATTCATATAAAATGCATTTAAAAGCATACACATATATTTTAATCCATACCATTCACCAAGTAAACATCTAATCATCACATTTTCAAATATCCACCTTTCACACAATATTCACATATCATAGATCTCAAATATTTTTAAATATTAATACTGTATAAGCGTTTTTCTGAGTCGTTATAGTAATGATGAGATAGAGACTATCCTCAGGAAGCAGATTTCAGATTTAGATTTGAAACTAAATGCTTTTAAGAATTCCGCTCTAATTGCTAAGGAGATCATTGATACTCAGGCCATAGAGAATAAAACTGCTATAGGATTTGACTATAATAAGAAAGCTGGTAAGAAGATAGTGGAATTCCCTGTGACACCTTCAGTTGTCAAAAGGAATACTCCACATGTTCTTAAGAATGTTGATTGTCCAGTTTTTGTTAAGCCTTTTCCACTACTTTTTCATGAGGATGATCTTTTCATAAGACAAGAATTGCTTGTGGAGGATTTGTTGAAGGTTAAAGAGGTAAAGACTAAGTTGCCTAGGAAATCAGTAAAAGCTGCATTACCTAAAACTGAAGTAGGTGACTTAGTTAGTAATGCTAAAAAGAACAGGAATGGGAAAAAGAAATTGTTAATCAGGAAATGGTTCCATATTCTCCCATTGCATCTAGGAAGTTGTGCACTATTTGTAATTCTACTGGACACCTTACACATGCATGTAAAAAGGTTAAAGTAGAAACTGCTAATACTTCTGAAATGCATAACATGTCTGACATGCCTGATCTTCATGAACCTTGTGGAAAGAAAGAGTGTTTGCTATGTAAGTACAACATCATGCATGCTTATTTTAAGTTGATGAATGATAATAGCAATAGCACTGATAATGTTAAATCCACAGATACTATGAATATCAAACAGGGTAAGACTAAATTGAATGTTACTCCTGTTAAAGTATCTAAACCTTCAGGACCCAAACAATTTTGGGTACCAAAGTCCGCTTAATCAATCTGTGATTACAGGGTAAGGTTAAAAGCTCAAAGGTCGTGTGGATTCTGGATAGTGGCTGTTCTAGACACATGACAGGTGAAGAGTCCCTGCTTATAGAGGTGGTTAAGAAGACCGGCTCGATTGTAACCTTTGGAGATGACAGCAAAGGATTCACTACGGGATATGGTAAATTGAAATTTGGAAATGTCATCATTGAACACATCTTTCTTGTTGAAGGATTAAAGCACAATCTTCTAAGTATCAGTCAATTCTGTGATAAAGGCTACAATGTAGATTTCAGAAAAGACAAGTGCTTGATCACAAACAAGAAGGATGAGAAGCTTGCTCTACTGGGAGTAAGAAAAGGAAATTTGTTTATAGCTGACTTAAGTTCTACCAGTGAAGGAGAAGTTACATGTTTCTACAGTAAAGCTTCTTCAGAACAAAGTTGGCTATGGCACAAGAAGCTCTCACACTTGAACTTCAAAACTATGAACTCTTTGGTAAAGAGAGAGTTAGTGAGAGGGTTGCCCCTGATGGAATTCAATCAGGAGGGACTATGTGAAGCATGTAAAAAGGGGAAGTCGAAGAAAGCATCACATGGCAGCAAAGGAATGACAAGCATTGTTGAACCATTACAACTGATTCATATGGATTTATTTGGTCCAGTCAATGTTATGTCACTTTCAAGAAAAAGATATGCATTGGTGATGGTGGATGACTACTCCAAGTACACGTAGGTGTTGTTCATACAATCAAAGGATAGAAGTGGAAGCTAAGCTACCTGTGCGGACAATCAGATCAGACAATGGAACTGAATTCAGGAATGCAGTTCTTAATGATTTCTGCTCAGAGAAAGGAATATCAAGACAGTATTCAGCACCAAGAACTCCTCAACAGAATGGAGTAGTGGAAAGGAAGAACATGACCTTGGTTGAAGCAACAAGGACCATGTTGAGTGAATCAAAACTTCCCACTTACTTTTGGGCTGAAGCAGTGAATACAGCTTGCTACACTCAGAATCGAACCCTGATCCACAAAGATCATGAAAAGACTCCGTATGAGTTAATGGCCAAAAAGAAACCAACACTGAAGTATTTTCATGTGTTTGGTGCAAAGTGCTTTGTACTTAAAGATGGAGAACATCTTGGCAAGTTTGATGACAAAGCAGATGAATGCATTTTTCTGGGCTATTCTCTGGAATCTAAGGCCTTCAGGGTATATGTGATGGAAGATAAGAAGTTGTTGGAAAGCTTTAATGTAACATTTGATGACACCAAAAGACCAGGCCTGCAAACAAGAGAGAACTCTGAATCCTTGGTATTTGAATCCTATCAGGAGATCTCTCTGACAATGTAGAAGAACCTGAAGTTGTTACAGTTAATAATAATAATAATAATGATAATGATTTTGGACAAAGTGGTGACCAAAGTGGAGATCCTCAAAATACTGCAGGTTCCACTAGTCAGTCTACAGAATCATCAGATCAAACCGTCAACAACTCAGGGGGAGCAGGAGAAGGATCAACTAGTCACACTCCACAACATCTAGAACAAGGAGAATCATCAAGATCGCATCTGCCAAGACAAAGGGTATGGAATAGAGATCATCCCTTTCACTTGATCATTGGTGATCCGGACACAGGAGTGAGAACTAGGAGAACATCACAAAATGAATGCCACTATTCTGGGTTTCTTTCAGAAACAGAACCTAAGAAAGTTGAAGATGTTCTAGATGATCCAGAATGAGTGATTGCTATGCAAGAGAAACTCAATCAGTTTGAAAGGCAGAAAGTTTGGAAGCTGGTACTCAGGCCTAAGGGAAAATCTTTTATTGGAACAAGATGGGTATTCAGAAATAAGTTGGACGAAGATGGCATTGTAACGAGAAACAAAGCCAGACTGGTTGCTAAAGGTTACTCTCAAGAAGAGGGTATAGATTATGATGAAACCTATGCACCAGTAGCAAGACTTGAGGCCATCAGAATGTTTCTGGCATTCGCAACACATTCCAATTACAAGGTATATCAAATGGATGTGAAGAGTGCTTTTCTGAACGGGGAGTTAGAAGAAGAAGTGTATGTGGAACAACCTCCAGGTTTTGAGGATTCAAAACTGGCAGACTTTGTGTACTTTCTATTCAAAGCTCTCTATGGACTCAAACAAGCTCCAAGGACATGGTATGACACTCTCTCTGAATTCTTACTTGAAAATGATTTCACAAGAGGTGTTGTAGACAAGACTCTCTTTTACAAAAAGCACAAAAATGATTTGATGTTGGTGCAAGTATATGTTGATGACATAATATTTGGTTCTACTAATGATGATCTATGCAAGAGATTTGCTAAGTTAATGCAGAGTCGTTATGAAATGAGCATGATGGATGAATTGTCATTCTTTCTTGGACTGCAAGTGTATCAAAGGCAAGATGGTATATTCATTTGTCAGTCCAAGTACATCAAGGATCTTCTTAAGAAGTATCAAATGGAAGACTCATCTACAGCAAAGACTCCTATGCCAACTGCCACTAAGCTTGATAAGGATGAAACTGGTAAGAGGTTGACATCACAGGCTACAAAGGTATGATAGGCTCATTACTTTATCTCACTGCAAGTAGACCAGATATAATGTTTGCAACATGCTTGTGTGCTAGGTTTCAGTCTGATCCTAAAGAATCCCATATAATAGCTGTTAAGCGAATATTTAGATATCTTAAGGGGACCCCAAATCTTGGAATTTGGTACCCTAAAGATACAGGATTTGATCTTATTGGATACACAGACTCTGATTTTTCAGGTTGTAAGATTGATCGGAAGAGTACTTCAGGAAGCTGTCAGTTTCTTGGAAGAAGGTTAGTTTCCTGGTATAGCAAGAAGCAACATTCAGTGTCCACATCAACAGCTGAGGCTGAATACATTGCTGCTGGTAGCTGCTGTGCTCAGATCTTGTGGATGAGAAACCAACTCCGTGACTATGGGTTTTTGTTGACAAAGATTCCAATATTTTGTGACAACACAAGTGCGATAGAAATCTCCACTACAAAAAAAACAGCATCAGACAACACTTATCAGACAACGTAAAGTGGAAAAAGTGTTGTTCGAAATCAACAGACAAGTGTTTTTTTTGTTTTTTTTAAAACCATCGTCTGATCCAGCCTTCAGACAACGGGGTTTTGACAATTTAATTCTGTTGTCTAACAAACTGAATCAGACAAGTGTTTTTTTATGGTGTTTTTTATGCTGTTGTCTGAAAAGACTTCAGACAATGTTTTAATTACCGTTGTTTGTCTGATTTAAATAGACAAGTGTTTTTTTAATTCTGTTGTGCAAACGAGTTGGCTCAGACAACGGTTTATAATTGTGTTGTGCAAACAAGTTGGACCAGACAACGGTTTACAAAATTATATTGTTTGAAAAGACTTGAGACAATGTTTCAATTACCGTTGTTTGTCTGATTTGAATAGACAAGTGTTTTTTTAATTGTGTTGTGCAAACGAGTTGGCTCAAACAACGGTTTACAAAATAATATTGTTTGAAATATCATTAAGATAGATAGATCATCACATCCGTACGGTTGGATCGTCGATAAATATTTTTTAAAAAATCGAAAAACCAATTCGGAAGGAAACACTAGTTAGAAGTACAAGTCAAAGTACTAATTGACTCTTAAAATCTCAAACCAAATAAATTTATTATTTTCCAAAATTTTTGAAATATCATTAAAATAGATAGATCGTCACATCCGTACGGTTGGATCGTCGATAAATATTTTTAAAATAATCGAAACATCAATTCGGGAGGAAACACTAGTTAGAAGTACAAGTCAAAGTACTAATTGACTCTTAAAATCTCAAACCAAATAAATTTAATTATTTTCCAAAAATTTTGAAATATCATTAAGATAGATAGTTCATCACATCCGTACGGTTGGATCGTCGATAAATATTTTTTAAAAAATCGAAAAACCAATTCGGAAGGAAACACTAGTTAGAAGTACAAGTCAAAGTACTAATTGACTCTTAAAATCTCAAACCAAATAAATTTATTATTTTCCAAAAATTTTGAAATATCATTAAGATAGATAGATCATCACATCCGTACGGTTGGATCGTCGATAAATATTTTTTAATTTTTTCTAATTTTGATAATTTTTCTAATTTTGCTAATTTTTATTTATTTTTTAATAATTAGATCATTAGATCATCACAGGTGGGCCCCACTAATTTTTCTAATTTTGCTAATTTTTATTTATTTATTTTTTTTTAAAAAAGTGGGCCTCACTAATTTTTCTAATTTTTAACTCTAAACACTAAACTCTAAACCCTAAACCCGAACCCTAAACCCGAATAAATTTTTAATTGATTTCTTCGACGATCCAACCGTACGGATGTTAAAAGATACTCATTTTAGTGTTGGGAAAAAATAATCAAAAAATATAAAAGTCTGGTTATGCCGCATCTTTCCAGAAACGTTGGAAGAGTATTGCTTTCAAGAACGGGACATTTGTCAGATTCACTGAATTTATTTTTTCAATTGATTTCTTCGACGATCCAACTGTACGGATGTTAAAAGATACTCATTCTAGTGTTGGAAAAAAATAATCAAAAAATATAAAAGTCTGGTTATGCCTCATCTTTCCAAAAACGTTGGAAGAGTATTGCTTTCAAGAACGGGACATGTGTCAGATTGACTGAATAATTTTTGCAATTGATTTCTTCGACGATCCAACCGTACGGATGTTAATCGGTACTCATTCTAGTGTTGGGAAAAAATTATCAAAAAATATAAAGGTCCGGCTGTGCCGTATCTTTCCAGAAAAGTTGGAACAATACTGCACCCTGAAATAATTTTTTTAATTGATTTCTTCGACGTTCACATATCAGATTCACTGAATAATTTTTTTAATTGATTTCTTCGACGTTCCAACCGTACAGATGTTAAAAATTTATTATTTTTCATGGTCTATTATTATGAGATAGGAAAACATTATTTTTGTATAATTTTAAATTATAAATATTCTAAAAAATATGTTAAAAATATTGAAAATACTAAAAATATGAGCGGCAACTTTCCCCCTGAACCAAAATATTTTGAGCCTGCTTTTCCCCCTTAAACAAAAATATTACACTCACAGACACACTCCCCCCCTTTCAACACACCCACACCCTCTCTCTCGACTCTCTCCCCTCTCTCTCGACTGTATCTCGCTCTCTCCGCAAAATCGAAGAACTCTCTGTCTCGACTCTCTCTTCTATTTTTTGTTATCTTTTCTTCTTTTCTCTATTATCTTATTGACCCACATACTAATTGGCTTGTTGTTTTGCAGGTGTCTGATTGGGGCTTCAATCGCTGGATCCAATTAATTGGTTATTACTCTTAATGGATTTTCACTTCTTAATGGTAACCTCACCTTTGCATTCAATTAATTGATTCTATTTTGATTTTCAATTAGGGCTTCAATTGGGGCTTTCTATTCTAATTCCTTAAATCAGGTTTGTTCTTGAGATATTTAAGATTTATGGTATAAAAACTAATTTGGTTAGTGCAGTGTAGTATAATTCTTACAACTGATATTGAGGTCTTATGTTTAAGAATGGTTTATGATTGTTGCAGAGTTTGGTTTATGTAATATATGAATGAATTGATATCTTGTGTCAGATCATCGGTTACTAACCAATTTTCACTCCTGGTATGAATCTCGTATCATGGTCTTGATCTCCTTTAGGAAATTTAATTGAGGTTTCCAAATATTGATGTAAATTTTTTGATGGTTGAGAGTCTTAGCGGAGATGTGTGTGAGTATTTAATTTTCTGCGATTGAGGTTAACAACTATTTGTACACTTGTTATTTAATAGAATAACACACTGCCGTTCAACAAATATGCATTCCTGACAACCCACAATTCGTATGCAATCGAAGGAGAGCCACTTCATACTCCAATTCCGAGGTTATGTCCTAAAAATCAAGAAGATAATGTCACCATGCAGCTAAATGTATGCCTCTAGCTCTCGTAATCTTCCAGCATTTCTGAATAATGTATTTATCCTTTGAAATTTTCTTTTTACCAAGTTCATGTAACTTTCTGTGTTGAATTATTACTTTGCAGAATGGCGTTCGAGCTCTAATGCTCGACACATATGATTTTGAAGGAGACATCTGGTTGTGCCATTCTTTCGAAGGAAAGTGCCATGATTACACAGCATTTGTAAGTAAAAGATTTCCTATCATCACATTAGGTATTATAGTTAATTTTTACATGCTAATTGGTCTTACATTCTAAGAAAAATATTTTGTATTAATGGTACTGTTTGGATTAATAAAACATGAATTTGAATATGGTACTAGGAACCAGCTATGGACACTTTGATCGAAATTGAAGCTTTCTTATCAGCAAATCCATCAGAAATCGTGACACTGATCCTAGAAGACTACGTTCACACCCCAAATGGATTAACAAAATTATTTACAGATGCAGGGCTGGTGAAGTACTGGTTCCCTGTGACAAGTATGCCACAGAACGGCCAGGACTGGCCGCTAGTTAGTGACATGGTAACTAAGAACCAAAGGCTGCTAGTGTTTACGTCGATTGAATCAAAACAAGCAGACGAGGGCATTGCTTATCAATGGAATTTTATGGTGGAAAATCAATGTAGTTGCACATTTTTCTACTTGCATTTAAGTTTTACTCGATAAATTTAGTGCTTCTTCTAATATTGAGTATGATTTCAGATGGAGATGGCGGAATGGAAGCCGGAAATTGCTTTAATAGAGGGGAGTCATCACTACTTAACGACACGAGTAAATCTTTAGTTTTGGTAAACTATTTTCCAACTCTTCCAATCAAGTTATTGGCCTGTGGAGAGAACGCAGAAGACCTCTATGACATGATTAACACTTGCTATGCCGCGGCTGGAAATCGATGGGCTAATTTCGTTGCTGTTGATTTTTACAAGGTACATTTTTGCCCTGATTTTGTTCACTCCTAAACCGAATTATAACTGAAAAGCATTGATTAAACAGAGGAGTGAAGGAGGAGGAACATTCCAAGCTGTAGACACACTGAATGGGGAGCTGCTATGTGGTTGCAATGATGTACATTCCTGTAGAGTAAGTCTCTCATAAGTCTTAACAGACACACAACTCTTGATTTCATTAATCAACATTTCAACTTGACCAATACATTAAGGGTCATTTCATGTTTAATTTGCAGAAAGGAGCTAGTGGTTGTACTCCAAGTCCTAGTCCCAGTCCGAATCGGAAATAATTTTTTTATTTGAGTTTGATATTTCCCCCGTAATATGTAAAATGAATATGGTAAATGTATCAGATTTTCAAGATAAATACAAGCCTGGGTTAACGGATAACCGAATATGGTACTTTCTTCATCATATGGTACTTTCTTCATCATTGGGAAAATTGGTTAGTAAAATAGGATAATGTCAATAGGATAATGTCAATATTGGTCATGTCCAGTTTAAGAGCTCGGATATTTAGCAGCATATTGATTCGGAAGGTAAAATTGTTGGCTTTTATATTTTATTTACGCACGTGCTTGGTTACTTCTTTGTCAAGATCTTTTGGGAGAACTCATTGCTGTGGTTTTTTGATTTGCAGGTGGAGTTTTTTGACCGCTACAAGGTAATTACTTAGACAATACGTACCACTCAGTTGGGTAATATTAGCAATTTATTATCTTTTAATACCCGAAAATGATAACTGTTGCCAAGAATACGTTATAGTGAACTTCCAGCTGATGATGTCAGATTTTGACAATTTGTGGTTTGTTTTTTACAGGTGGGTGAACTCACTGCTTTATTGACATCTGATTTGGGCTCACTAAAAAGCATTGTGAGTGATAACATTTCCAGGGATCGTGGTTTTAGGGCACTACCTGAGGCAAGCAACTCTACACTATGTAAAAGTGAGCTTTTGTGTTGATTAATTTCCCTTTCCTTTCATGAGAAAAAATCCCTTTTCAAATTCCTCATAAGCATTATATAATTTGCACTCTGATGCATGTTATAATGAATTAACTCTGATGGATTAAAACTTTTAAGGTAATAAATTTATAACACTCCTTCCAAGTAAATAGCATAAAGAAATTCTGAACCAGTGATATGTTACATATGATACTGGTTAACCATCTGACTACATGTCAACTTGTTTTTATCACTACTCAGTTAGCTCTACTCCCTATCTTAGTAACAACAAGCTCTGAGTTGATTCAGTCATATATTTGATTTCCCATATGTAGGAGTATACATATTTAAGTGCTGATTTTATTGTCTTGACTATTGAACCATAAGTTTCTTTCATTACCTTGTGTCACTAAATGCTGATAATCTTTATACCATTTTTTTTTTAAACAATGTTGAAGATTTTAACTATAATTTTGCATGGTATGCAGGAATAGAACCTCCTGTATTTGCAGCACTTGTTCCCAATAGTGCTGAAAAATCTTTAAAAGAAGTAATGGAAGAGATCATGGGTGATCATGAAATGATGGTATATTCATATATCTCTACTAGGTCCATAGGCTAATATCTTTAAACATATCTTTATAGCTAATTGTTATGTATATATTGTAGGACTTCGCCTTCGTGGATGATGATGTTGACGGTGGCTGGACAGTGGTGAAAATACCACTACAAAAATGTTGTTTAAATAATGCTTATCATCCAAACAAACAATGTTGTTTAAATAATGCTTATCATTCATATATTATAATGTTGTTTATCATCCAAACAAACAATGCTTGTTAAACGTAAACCATTGTGCACTGTATTTCTTACAACGGTTTAAATTAAACAAACCATTGTGTAGAGTCCCAAACAACAATGGATTAATTATACAAGAATGTTGTGTGATTTCCTTTTAGACAAGTGTGGATTGAATTAAAACTATTGTGTGATTTCCTTTCAGACAAGTGTGCATTCAATTAAAACTATTGTGTGATTTCCTTTCAGACACGTGTGCATTCAATTAAAACTATTGTGTAGCATCCTAAACAACAATGGAAAAATTCTATAATAATGTTGTGTGATTTACTTTTAGACAAGTGTGTATTGATATAAAACTATTGTGTGATTTCCTTTCAGACAAGTGTGCATTCAATTAAAACTATTGTGTAGCATCCTAAACAACAATGGAAAAATTCTATAATAATGTTGTGTGATTTACTTTTAGACAAGTGTGTATTGAGATAAAACTATTGTGTGATTTCCTTTCAGACAAGTGTGTATTCAATTAAAACTATTGTGTAGCTTCCCAAACAACAACGGTTTCTAAATCGACTGTTGTTGTTTCTGGCTATCAGACAACGGCGTCTAGAGATGCAGTCGTTGTCCCTCGCTCTAACACACAACAGTTTTCGAACCGTTGTCTGAGGCGTGTAACAGACGACACTCCGATAGACAACGGGGTTTGTCAGTATCAGACTACGGATAAAATCCGTTGTCTGAATCGAAATTCCTTGTAGTGCTCTAACAATCCAGTGCAACACTCGAGGACGAAGCACATCGACATCAGGTATCATTTTATCCGAGAGCATGTCATGAATGTAACTGTGGAGTTACATTTTGTACCCACAGAGGAACAAATTACAGACATCTTTACTAAACCGCTTGATGAATCCACTTTTTCAAAGCTGGTTGGTGAACTTGGGATGTTAAATCTTTCTAATTGATTTTGAGTAGAAGTCAGTAACTGCAGATAGTCCTAGTGAATACATGAGTTTAAGAATTTTTATATCCTTAGGACTGGTGAATTTATTTTCTGGAGCAATTCTCGTAGTTAGGATTATTGTACTAATTTTATGTCATAATTATGGATGATATAGCTTCTGGCATTTAATTGGTTATTAATTCTAAAAATTATTTAGGTGCTAATATTTGTTCTAAATATTTAAGCATCTATTTAATTTGAATTGATTTACTTTGTTTTTAACATTGTAGATTAATGTAGCATAATTTATTGGATTTTAATTGGTTAATATCATTTAATGATATTTAGTCGATTTTATTCTGAGAAAATTGTGAATTTTCTGTTAACAATTGATTTTTGTAAATTTTAAAAGATTTATTCAAAGTAAAACTTGACAGGAAATACAAAAATTTGAATTTTAGAACATGAACAGGTTTTAAAATTTGAAAAGGAGCAAAAAGTATTGAATTTAGAAAATTCGATAGTTTTTCTAAGTACTAAATAAAAACCATCGAACATAAATTCGATAGTTTTCAAATAGGAAAAGAAAAACCATCGAAACAAAGGTTCAATAGTTTTTGAGATTAAATAGAAAAAGTATCGAAGTGAATTTACTTTAATTAATATTTAAGTTCTCGATATTTTTCTCTTAAAATCTTTCGATAGTTTTTGTTGTTGAAAAAGAACAGACCTTCGATGGTTTTTTAAATCAAATCGGTTGAAATTCAAAAGAAATCATCTTCGATAGTTTTTCAAAAAACTATCGAAGTACTTTAGACCGTTTTGCCCCTGTGAAAAATCCATCGAAAGTACATTTATAAAACTATCGAAAATGAATTGACAAGTTTGCCCCTGACAGTTTCAATTAGTATAAAACATTGCCTTGTTTTCTTTTCTTTTCATTTTAACAGATCTGAGAAAACTTAGCTTTCGTTTATAATACTTACAAGATACATACAAAATCAAGAACATTTCTTCGACAGTTTCTCAAGTTTTAACCGAGCAATCTGACTTTTTACCACAATAATTTCATTTAAACAGTGAAACTGTTTGTGTTATTGGTCAATTGAGGTTCTCAGTATTGTTTTTAGTAGAAACCATCGAAGCGACTTCTCTAGTTCTAGCTTTTGTTTACCGAGTTCTTCATAAGGATTTAATTGTTTCATCAATTAATTTCTTTTGAGTTATAAGTGAAAATTCAACAAGGTAACAATTAGGGTTATTAAGTCAAAAGTGTTCGAATTTTGTGTTTTGAATTCGAAAAGAAAATGGGTGATTTTGTTCTAAGGTTAATTAATTAGAAATAATTAATTGGTAAATTAGTTTTGGTTTAAAAATTAATTTTCTGGAAATTTGATTTAAAATGGCCGGAGAATTTATCGTAACCAAAACTAATCATGTCTCGTTTCAGAACTTGCAAGCCATTACGAACTTATAGTTTCGTGCATGGGAAGAGTTTCTGAACACACGTTCATTAGTGGCATACGCTTTGAGTACTCCCGTAGTCCTTTGCATCGATCAATTGACTACGTTGTACACAACCGCCACAGATACAAGTGAGAATAATGTGAGATCCTTCAGTTTTGTTGTGCCAGGGGGCAGAACAATAAGGGTGACGGAACATGATTTCAATAGAATACAACATTTTCCAACAGAAAACCTTGTTCCGAATCCCACGACTGAGGAGATACATGCTTTCTTCACTCTCATTAGAAGTCAACAACCAAACTTCTTTGTGGGAGAGTTCCTTAAGCATTACTTGACAAAGCCATGGAACTTTTTCTTTCATACCCTAATCCATGTTTTTACTGCCAAGCTAACAAATCTGCATGGTATTCCCTTATTCCTTCAAAAGATAGGGTTTTCCATTGCTACCAATAGGCATATTAACATAGGAAGGCTACTGATTGATCAAGTCATTCTGTGCAAGGGACCACTGGATGAAAGAACAGGCATAAATGAAGATGTGCTTTGTTTCTATCCTAGGTTCCTACAACTAATTCTCAATGATATCTTAACAGATGATGAACGGGAGATTTTTGAAGGTGAAGCCACACAGGAGTGCATGAGAATGAAGAGCAATGCAATAACCTCTCTCATAAGGAAGAACAACTATCTTCCAGAGGTACCCACTGTTCTCACAGATTATCTAAGAACGGTGCCCCTACCACTTCTGCCCCCAGGGGAACTGTAACAGCCCCAGATCCGGGGTCAGGAATCTGGTCGTTACGGTCATCATTCCATACATCATGCTTGACTTGAATCAATACAAATAAACAACATGCTATGACCCCACCATCTATCTCTCACACACACACACACAAGTTATAGTCCCAGAGATGAACTTGAAATAAGTACTGCTAACAGGGTCCATAAACATATCATAAGTGATTACAAGCCCAAATATAATTTACAAGTTTAAGTTTGATGCCACTTCTTACGTTATGTCATACATATAATTAAAAGCTGAATCTGAACTACCAGTCTATATCACTAGTAGGCTCTACCTCAGCTATGGCGGCTGTAGTATCAGGGAAGAGTCCTCTGGGTTCCCGAACCCTCTTGCGGCTGGTGGTGCGAAACATCTGGTTTATCTGTTGTGGTGATATATAAAAACAAGCAAGGGTGAGCAACAAGGCCCACCAAAAATAATGTTGAACTGATAAACAATATATATATAATCAAGTATCAACTTCCATAGGAAACGTTTACTTCATATATAATCTGGAAATAAAACAATGTAAATTTATTTCCAATTCATTTTCTAAACTCATCTGATCACGTATATCATGTAGATAAAATCATATACTTTTCGTAAATTCATACTCTTTCTTATAAACTCATATACTGGAATATACTGGATTACTCTTGAGTAACCTTTCTGAAAAACTTTCATGAAACTGAATAGCTGGAATAACTATCTTTCTTTGAAAACTTTCATGAAACTGAATAGCTGGAACAAACTTTCTTTTTCTGAAATCTTGCATGAAACATGCCCTTTCATGGATGCTGAACTGTAAATGGAGATTCTGGGCGCCAAGGATACCCCTACGATGATCAGTCGCAAGCTGTATCCGCCTGATCTTTTTCTACGTAGAAGGGAAGAATAGACAGTATCTGACTGACCTACCTCCCCGCCAATCGGTTGTAGGCAGGAAGTACAGACCCGTTTCACCAGTCCGTCGGCCTGTGACTCTCCTATGAGGAAGAACAGACCCGTTTCACCAGTCCGTCGGCCTGTTGCTCTCCTCTTTCCTACGGTCGGGCAATTTCTGATAAACTAAGGGAAGAACAGACCCGTTCACCAGTCCGTCGGCCATATTGTAATTCCCTTAGGGGACCGGCGCTACTCAGTCCCTTACATACTCTCCAAGTTCGAGTAAATCCATAACACTGAAACATGAAGTTCCTTTCCCTTTTTCCCCAAGAATACAACTCCACAAAGTAGTCATATCTGGTTGGAAAGGAAAATTCACCCATATTTCCCAAGCTGACGCTTGTTAATGGATGCAACTAATTCCACTGATCTTACCCCTCGAATCTTGAGGAAGTAATCAAAATCATTTTGATGGTAGTAAACCAGACTGATAAATTCATTGATTTAAAAAGGCTTAGGACCGGGCAGTCCACTGGAAACATACATAAAATCTTGAGAAAGGTTCCATGTATCTTTGAAGTTTGAGCGAACATTTAAGTCTTTCTGAATATAGACTTAAACGGGAAATAGTTTTGGGAACCTTCTCTAATTATATTTATAATTGCCTGAATAAAACTTTATTAGCTATCTAGGGTTTAAAAATAGTTTTCACAAAATACTTCCTTAAGAAGTAGGGCTTTAAATAATTAATGCAAACTATATTTAATAAAGAATATTTATTTAGAAATAATTCTCAAGTACTTTCTTATCAAAAAGGGTAGATAACAACTATTCATCATATATTTAAAATATACCCTTAATAGATTAAACTCCAAATGATCTTTAATTTGTAAACCACTTATCGAGATTAATTGTAATAACACAATAAAATAACCCTAGATAGCAACTGATACCATTCTTAGTATGTAACATAAATATAGAGAATATATAATATATCTCTAGATAACAACTGATACCATTCCCGGTCCAAAGTATAAATGCAGAGTATATATCCCCCTACTGAGGGTTTTGCTTAGCACATCAGCTCCAAAATATTACTATATCCATAGCTTATAAGTTCAACTTGTGTCAATACCTTTGACTTAGCATCATAGAAATCATTTCGAAATCATACACATATAGCATATATCTCAAAATCTTTAGTTATCACCACAACAGTTTTTAAAAAGGTATAGGTTTGAAAACTTGCCTGATCTCTGAGCCCGAGGGTGGTGTCTGGCAGTGGTCCGGTAATCTATCAATAACAAAGATACCTTTTGTCAGTAACTCATACTCGGGAATCAAGCAAACATCATACTTAAACTTAAATGCCATACCAATACAACTATATGCTCATAACCCTCGCAATCTCTACTATCATCTTATAGTTAGGCACTTGTTTGCTATCAAGGGACATCATTCCAACTTGTCCTTGGTCTGACTTGAGTCTATAGGTGTTCTAGAGTCAACCTCTTATGATCCATTTCAAGATTTTCAACTCGTTCTCAGGGTTTTTCTAAAGTGGTATTCAAGTGCTTGCTTTAAGGGGTTTCTCGCACTTAACCTTACTTCGAACATTTTTATAAAATCGAAAAATGATCATTTTCACACAAGGTTTTCTCCTACTCTTTCCTTGCTGTCCCTACTATTTAATTACCAAAATTATCTCCTGCAATGATCAAGTCAAGAGAGCTTTATTTCAGTTACGAACTTATCTTCTCGTTTCTGAACCACTTTCACTAATTTGACCATATCTCCTAAACCGTAAGTCCGATAGTTCCGATTCTTGCGCCAAAACAATCTACGTTCAAAAATCTATAAGTACAAGTCATATACTCATCAAGGTCAGAGACCAATCTCGACTGTTAAGCTCTGTTTTCAAGGGTTTTAGAAATTTCGTCATTACGACGGCTATAAATCGGATAATCCCAAATTTCAAACCATCTAAATTGCTCATCAATCACTCCAATCAACATATACATCTGACTCAACCAAGAACTGAGGCCAAGCAATGCCTTTACGTTCTTAATACTCAATATTACTTGTAGCAAAGCTCAAACATAGCTACTAATGTCAACTAAGGCTATAAACATGCATCAACATCATTAATCATCCATAAACTTCACACTACTTCAAGGGTTTCAAGATTTATACCTTCTTTGGAGTTTATATAAGCCTAATAATCCTTGTATGATCCTTGTATGGTCCTAAGATAGCTTGAATCCACAAAAGAAATCATGAAAACAAGGTTAGCTTTCGGAGTTACTATTCATCCAGTGAAAGAACTGCAAAAACGAAGGCCTTACCCTGCTTAAATGGAAACATCTTGTGAAATAGAAGTTGTAGATTATCTCAAGACCTTTCCAACAAGCTAAAGAACGCAAGATTGGAGTAAGAAACGAAGAAGATATGGCTGCTACAGTTTGGCCGAGCTTCACTTCCAAAATGCTTTCCTTTTTCTCTTGATTTTCTTTTCTTTCTTCTTTTGTTTAATTACTCTTGATATTTATCCAATGTGGTGAGTCATCACCTCTGGTCTCTTCTTGTCTTGACACTTGGCAAGCATGCATTGGCTTGGGATAAAGTAGATTTTCTGGTTCGTTTAATTTCGTAGAACGCTCGCAAGGTTTCTCGAGGGTTCTATCGAGGTATTTTACCGAAATCGTTCTCGATACTTCTAATTCTTTTATTAAATCCATATCCACGGAATTAATAATTTAAATCCTTAAATATCCTCAAATAATAATTATTTAGTCCGTTTTTGGTGAAACTTCGGAGAAAACGAAAAATGCTATTTTTCCGATTCTGACAACTTCTGCATTCTTTTATTTCCATCGTAGATCACTAATGCGACTTTGAAAGTTTATTATATCGTCCCGCATATAGTGTGGTCTGAAAACTTTTAAATGACAAGTTACTATTCATCAGTGGTGTTTCTATAATCCTTTGGATCAAAATCCGTTCCAATATTCCTGGTTTATTTCCTCTTTACTCTTTGCACTTAGAAAACGTTCTAGTGCTTTCTTGGGCATACGCTATCTTGTTTACGGAGTTGTCGGATGTATTCCAGATATTGATTTGGATGACATAAAAATACTTTTCTTCCTTGAAGTATTGTATTCTTATTTTCCAGATTGATTGTTCTTATTTATATGTTCAGTCCATTCTTATTATTCTCAAAATGTTTGAAAACTGAAATCCATATTCATTTCATACTTAATTCTCCAAAAACCATTACCACCATCCACATATATATATATATACATCATCATACAATAAAAGTTTTAATTCTACCCAAAAATATGGGGTCTTACAGTCTCCCCTCCTTAAAAGGATTCCGTCCCGGAATCACTCTGAAAATAAATGGGGATATCTTTCTAGCATCTCGCTCTCTAGCTCCCAAGTTGATTCTTCCACATTATGATTTCTCCATACTACTCTGACTAGTTTGATGACCTTGTTTCGGAGCACTTGTTCCTTTCGATCTATAATTTCCATTGGTTGCTCCACATAGGTCAAGTCCGGTTGTATGTCTACGTGCTCGTACTCCACTATATGTTTAACATCTGACTTGTAAGGCCTTAGCATCGAAACGTGAAACACATTGTGGACTTGTTGCAAATACGGGGTAGTGCCAGTTCATACGCTAGCTTTCCAATACGTCTCAAAACCTCAAATGGCCCAATGTATCTAGGGCTCAACTTTCCTTTCTTTCCAAATCTCATCAATCCTTTCCAAGGAGACACTTTCAAGAACACTAGGTCTCCTACTTCATACTCTTTGCCCTTCCGAGCCAAATCTGCATACTTTTTCTGTCTATCCTGGGCTGCTACTAGCCGTCCTCGGATTAAATCAACTATGTCCTTTGTCCTTTGAACTATTTCAGGCCCTAGCAACTTACGCTCACCAACTTCATCCCAATATAAGGGAGATCTGCACCTTCTTCCGTAAAGGGCCTCATAAGGCGGCATTCCAATGCTCGCATGAAAACTATTATTATAAGAGAACTCAACCAATGGCAAGTGATCATCCCAACTTCCTTTAAGATCTAGGGCACAGAACCTCAGCATATCCTCAAGTGTTTGGATTGTCCTTTCGCTTTGCCCATCTGTCTGAGGGTGATAGGCAGTACTCATATTCAGCTTGGTTCCGGCACATTCCTGAAAACTCTTCCAAAATCTCGAATTAAATCTGGGATCTCGATCCGATACGATGGTCACCGGGACTCCATGCCGGGCCACAATATCTTTCATATAGATATCCACTAATTTATCAACAGTGAATCTTTCGTTAATTGGTAGGAAGTGGGCTGACTTCGTTAGTCGGTCTATTATCACCCATATGGCGTCATGATTGGCCTTGGTCCTTGGTAGGCCTACGACAAAGTCCATTGCTATATGATCCCATTTCCATTCGGGAATTTCCAGAGGTTGTAGAAGTCCACTGGGCCTTTGGTGTTCAGCTTTTACTCTTTGACAGGTCAGGCATTTGCCTACCCATTCCGCCACGTCTCTTTTCATGTTAGGCCACCAGTAATACTCTTTCAGATCTTGATACATCTTATTTCCTCCTGGGTGAATTGAATATCTGCTATTGTGAGCTTCATGCAGAATCTCATCTTTCAGCTCTGGGACGTTAGGAATCCAAATTCTGTAAGTATATCTCATTATGCCCTGGTTGTCTTTCTCAGTCCTCAACTCTTCCCCTGTCAGGGATTCTCTTTCATCTTGGAGCATTCGCTCTTGGCACAACTTGATCTATTCTAATAATGGGGATTGGACCTGAATCTCCATCAACTTCTCTCGACTATCTCCTGGCATTCTAATCTCGATTTCCAACCTCTCCATATCTCTTATCAGGGCTTCCTCCAAAGTTATCATTTTAAGTCTTTCCTTTCTGCTAAGGGCGTCAGCCACCACATTGGCTTTGCCCGGGTGATAACGAATTTCACAATCATAATCCTTAATCAGTTCTAGCCATCTTCTCTGGCGCATGTTAAGCTCCTTTTGGGTAAAGATGTACTTAAGGCTCTTATGATCAGTATAGATTTCACATTTTTCCCCATACAAGTAGTGTCTCCAAATCTTCAGGGCAAAAACTATCGCCGCCAATTCTAGATCGTGAGTTGGGTACGAATCTCGTAGTCCTTTAGTTGCCTTGAAGCATACGCGATTACTTTATCATGCTGCATAAGCACGCATCCTAATCCTTTGTGCGAAGCATCACTGTAAATCACGAAGTTTCCTTTTCCATCAGGCAACGCCAACACAGGGGCCGTTACCAACCTTTTCTTCAGCTCTTGAAAGCTTTTCTCACATTTATCTGTCCATTCAAACTTCTCCGTCTTGCGGGTAAGTCGTGTTAACGGGGCTGCTATTCTTGCAAAATCTTGCACAAATCTCCGGTAATAACCGGCCAGTCCGATAAAGCTCCTTACCTCTGTTGGGGTGGTTGGACGCTCCCAATTCGAAACTGCTTCTATTTTGGAGGGGTCAACCAACACTCCTTCTTTATTAATCACATGCCCTAAAAATTGCACCTCCTCCTTCCAGAATTCACATTTCGAAAACTTGGCGTACAACCGCTCTTTCCTGAGAATTCCTAGGGCTATCCTCAGATGCTCGGCGTGTTCTGCTTCTGTCTTAGAATAGATAAGAATGTCATCAATGAAAACTATGACAAATTTGTCCAAATATTTCTTGAACGCTCTATTCATCAAGTCCATAAAGGCTGCGGGGGCGTTGGTTAATCCAAACGACATCACCAAGAACTCGTAATGTCCATAACGGGTACGGAATGCAGTCTTAGGAATATCCTCAGGTTTAATCTTCAACTGGTGATATCCAGTTCTCAAGTCAATCTTAGAAAAGTACACAGCACCTCTTAGCTGATCAAACAAATCATCGATTCTTGGTAAAGGATACTTGTTCTTTATGGTTAACTTGTTTAATTCGCGATAGTCAATGCATAATCTCATGCTCCCATCTTTCTTCTTAACAAACAACACTGGCGCGCCCCAAGGCGACACACTAGGTCTTATAAAACCTTTCTCTAACAGCTCTTGCAACTGGGTAGCCAGCTCTTTCATCTCTACTGGGGCTAATCTATACGGGGCCTTGGATACTAGTGCCGTTCCTGGGGCTAGCTCAATTGCAAACTCAATTTCTCTGTCAGGTGGTAATCCTGGAAGGTCTTGGGGAAACACATCCTCGAATTCATTTACTACTAGAATATCTCGCAAATTGGGCACCTCCTTTTGGGTGTCCATAACGTAAGCTAAATAAGCTTCGTTTCCCTTTCGCAACAATCTCTTGGTTTGGGCCATAGTTAAGAATCTTTGTGTTTGTCTTATCCCTTTAATCACTATATTTTTCTTCCCTGGGGTACTCAGTCTAATCTTCTTCCCTTTGCAGTCTATCTGAGCATTATTACGGGACAACCAATCCATTCCTAAAATAACATCAAACTCCCCTAACTTGAAAGGAATCAAATCAACAGAAAAAGATTGATCTCCTATTTTTAACTCACATTCTGGGTGAATCTGATTAACTAGGACTATCTCATGATTGGCTATTTCTACTTGCAAGGAATCTCTCAGGGGTTGAGCCTTAAGTCTTAACTTATTAGCAAAGTCCTTTGATATGAAAGATCTAGTCGCTCCCGAGTCAAATAAAACATTTGCACCTACTGAGTTTAGGGAAAAAGTACCTGCTATCACATCGGTATCCCTCACCGCATCCTGCACTGTCATGTTAAAAGTTCTGGCTGTAGGTGGTTTGTTGGAGGCAGCTTTACTGGCCCCTGATGCTGCCGGCTTGCTCCTTGGACAGTTTCTTGATATGTGTCCCTGCTGACCACAGTTAAAACAAGTAGGGCTTTTTTTGTCACTAAGGAAATCCTTGGTACAAGAATTGGCATAATGGCCTGGTCGTCCGCATTTATAACAAGTTGTCGCACCTACTTTACATACACCTGGGTGTCTCCTTCTACAAGTGGCACATATCGGAAATGAAGGTCGAGAGGATTGGGACTGTGGTGCTCCCGACTGCTTATTACCTTGGTTTATGTTGGTGCTCACGGTTGGTTTGGGTCCTTCATTTCTACCAGGTAGGGAAAACGCCCTGCGATTAAACTTGTTTGAAGGGTTGCCTCCAATGGAACCCCCTCCCATACTCACGTGCTTCCTTTTTCTTCCTCCTCTCTCTTTCTGGACTTGGTCGATGCCTGCTTCTGCGATTGAGGCTTTCTGTACTAGGGTGGCATAATCTGAGATTTCCAAAATAGCCACTCGATTCTGGATCCCTGGTCTCAACCCTTGCTGAAACCTACTAGCTTTCTTCTCATCCGTGTCCACGAACTCGGGCACGAACCTTGACAGTTCAGTAAACTTCGCTTCATACTCCGCCACTGATAGATTATTTTGCTTTAGCTCCAAGAACTTGAGCTCCATCTGAGTTTTCATGAACCTCGGGAAATACTTTTCCAGAAATAACTGCTTAAACCTTTCCCAAGCTATCACAGCACCTGCTTCCATATTTCTCTTGGCCTCCCACCAGTAGTTGGCCTCTCCCTTTAACATGTATGATGCAAAAACAGTCTTTTGTGCCTCCTCAATACTCAAAATTTCAAATGACTTCTCCATCTCCTTAATCCATGCCCTTGATTCTACTGGGTCGGCTGATCCTGTAAACTCAGGAGGCTTCAATGATTTAAAGGCCCTAAAAGAGTTGGCCACATTACTGCTGTCCCCTTGAGGTGGTTGGGGTTGTCGAACCAAATTCTGTCTAAGTAAGTCCAGGAACTGACCCATAGGGTCTCTATTCCGATCTTCCCTCTCTTGCTCAACCTCAGGTTCCTCCCTTTCATCCTCAAAATCCATGGTATAGAAGGTTTCATCTCTTTCCCCATACTGGGAGTCTTCCTGCTCATTATAGTCTTCATCATTTTCTTCATCATACTCAGGGTTTTCACCATGTTGATTGTGACTCTCTTGGTCGGTAGACTCATGGGGATTTGCCCTAGTTCCAACTCTTCGCGGAGGCATCTTACTGAAATTTTTGAAAAATCACATTAGATTTACGCACCTGCTTTGTAGGATTTCTCCTTACGCAATGATAATATATTTGGGATTTAGGATCCCCAGTTCTATATATGATGGCAATTTAATCGAAAAAAATGCGCACAGATAAAGATCAACACACTGGTGACTATGTCACTAAAACTGATGTAACTGAAACGAAAACCCATATATACATAAGGCTGCCAAAACATAACATCTGAGCCAACATCCAAGTTTTAGAGTACACCTGTCTGATAACAACATCTAGCATAAAAGTGAAATACAAAGTCTACTCATCTAGCCTGCCCACGGGAAACTATATACAAGAAAACAAACCCCCCCAAAAGTCGGCACCATACTACTGCCATGCAAGGCTAGAAGGCTAGACTACCATATCACTGCATCTGGAATCAGCCACGAGCGCGAGTCAGAGCCCTCACCCTGAGCATCGCGAGACGGAAGATCTCCTCAGCATCATGCCGGGACACTCTGCCACCTTCGTCTGCCTGCAAGGTCCTAATTCTCACTCGTGCCCGGCACTCAATGCGGGTCACCTCCCTCCTAAAAGCCTGAGGGCGAAGGGTCCTCCTGACACGCTGGAGCATAAGCCTCTCAGTCCTCTCTGCGGCAAGCTGTAGCCGAGACTCTGCCAACCTGGCCTCTGCTGCGGTCAAGTCTGTCATCATCCTACTCACCATCCATCCATGCACAGAAACCGGTACACCAACTAGGGGAACATGGGGTGGAGTGACTGGGTCCGCTGGCGGAACATCCTCTGCCTGAGTGGGCTCTGGGGTCTGCTCCTCAAAATCCTCTGGAGGACTCAGCGGGTGAGGTGGGGGACTAGGGGGAAGTGGAGGTAAGACAGAAACTGGACTCCCCGACTCGCCCCAAACCTGCTCCTCAGCCTGAGCCTCACTCTCCATCTCCTCATCTGAGTCTATCTCAATAGCCGAAATCTCCTCATCAAACTCAGTGGCCGGAGCCCACTCTAGGTCCTCCTCTGGGTCCTCCTCCGGATCCTCCTCCTGATGCTCATCTCCTGATCTCTCATAGTGTGGATCCGAGGCCCGGAGTATCTCCTCATCGTGCTGCCGTGCTACCGCCTCGGGGTCTGACATATCACCCGCCTGTACAATAACGAACTATATTACTATCATAGTACTTAAGAGTTCCCATAAGGGTTTTAGGTGAACCTGGCAAGGGTTCTTATTATCTTAGTGGGTTTATGATTATAACGTCTCATCATCTCTGGGATGTCTAACTCTTAGCTCTGATACCATCTCTGTAACAGCCCCAGATCCGGGGTCAGGAATCTGGTCGTTACGGTCATCATTCCATACATCATGCTTGACTTGAATCAATACAAATAAACAACATGCTATGACCCCACCATCTATCTCACACACACACACACAAGTTATAGTCCCAGAGATGAACTTGAAATAAGTACTGCTAACATGGTCCATAAACATATCATAAGTGATTACAAGCCCAAATATAATTTACAAGTTTAAGTTTGCTGCCACTTCTTACGTTATGTCATACATATAATTAAAAGCTGAATCTGAACTACCAGTCTATATCACTAGTAGGCTCTACCTCAGCTATGGCGGCTGTAGTATCAGGGGAGAGTCCTCTGGGTTCCCGAACCCTCTTGCGGCTGGTGGTGCGAAACATCTGGTTTATCTGTTGTGGTGATATATAAAAACAAGCAAGGGTGAGCAACAAGGCCCACCAAAAATAATGCTGAACTGATAAACAATATATATATAATCAAGTATCAACTTCCATAGGAAACGTTTACTTCATATATAATCTGGAAATAAAACAATGTAAATTTATTTCCAATTCATTTTCTAAACTCATCTGATCACGTATATCATGTAGATAAAATCATATACTTTTCGTAAATTCATACTCTTTCTTATAAACTCATATACTGGAATATACTGGATTACTCTTGAGTAACCTTTCTGAAAAACTTTCATGAAACTGAATAGCTGGAATAACTATCTTTCTTTGAAAACTTTCATGAAACTGAATAGCTGGAACAAACTTTCTTTTTCTGAAATCTTGCATGAAACATGCCCTTTCATGGATGCTGAACTGTAAATGGAGATTCTGGGCGCCAAGGATACCCCTATGATGATCAGTCGCAAGCTGTATCCCCCTGATCTTTTTCTACGTAGAAGGGAAGAATAGACAGTATCTGACTGACCTACCTCCCCGCCAATCGGTTGTAGGCAGGAAGTACAGACCCGTTTCACCAGTCCGTCAGCCTGTGACTCTCCTATGAGGAAGAACAGACCCGTTTCACCAGTCCGTCGGCCTGTTGCTCTCCTCTTTCCTACGGTCGGGCAATTTCTGATAAACTAAGGGAAGAACAGACCCGTTCACCAGTCCGTCGGCCATATTGTAATTCCCTTAGGGGACCGGAGCTACTCAGTCCCTTACATACTCTCCAAGTTCGAGTAAATCCATAACACTGAAACATGAAGTTCCTTTCCCTTTTTCCCCAAGAATACAACTCCACAAAGTAGTCATATCTGGTTGGAAAGGAAAATTCACCCATATTTCCCAAGCTGACGCTTGTTAATGGATGCAACTAATTCCACTGATCTTACCCCTCGAATCTTGAGGAAGTAATCAAAATCATTTTGATGGTAGTAAACCAGACTGATAAATTCATTGATTTAAAAAGGCTTAGGACCGGGCAATCCACCGGAAACATACATAAAATCTTGAGAAAGGTTCCATGTATCTTTGAAGTTTGAGCGAACATTTAAGTCTTTCTGAATATAGACTTAAACGGGAAATAGTTTTGGGAACCTTCTCTAATTATATTTATAATTGCCTGAATAAAACTTTATTAGCTATCTAGGGTTTAAAAATAGTTTTCACAAAATACTTCCTTAAGAAGTAGGGCTTTAAATAATTAATGCAAACTATATTTAATAAAGAATATTTATTTAGAAATAATTCTCAAGTACTTTCTTATCAAAAAGGGTAGATAACAACTATTCATCATATATTTAAAATATACCCTTAATAGATTAAACTCCAAATGATCTTTAATTTGTAAACCACTTATCGAGATTAATTGTAATAACACAATAAAATAACCCTAGATAGCAACTGATACCATTCTTAGTATGTAAAATAAATATAGAGAATATATAATATATCTCTAGATAACAACTGATACCATTCCCGGTCCAAAGTATAAATGCAGAGTATATATCCCCCTACTGAGGGTTTTGCTTAGCACATCAGCTCCAAAATATTACTATATCCATAGTTTATAAGTTCAACTTGTGTCAATACCTTTGACTTAGCATCATAGAAATCATTTCGAAATCATACACATATAGCATATATCTCAAAATCTTTAGTTATCACCACAACAGTTTTTAAAAAGGTATAGGTTTGAAAACTTGCCTGATCTCTGAGCCCGAGGGTGGTGTCTGGCAGTGGTCCGGTAATCTATCAATAACAAAGATACCTTTTGTCAGTAACTCATACTCGGGAATCAAGCAAACATCATACTTAAACTTAAATGCCATACCAATACAACTATATGCTCATAACCCTCGCAATCTCTACTATCATCTTATAGTTAGGCACTTGTTTGCTATCAAGGGACATCATTCCAACTTGTCCTTGGTCTGACTTGAGTCTATAGGTGTTCTAGAGTCAACCTCTTATGATCCATTTCAAGATTTTCAACTCGTTCTCAGGGTTTTTCTAAAGTGGTATTCAAGTGCTTGCTTTAAGGGGTTTCTCGCACTTAACCTTACTTCGAACATTTTTATAAAATCGAAAAATGATCATTTTCACACAAGGTTTTCTCCTACTCTTTCCTTGATGTCCCTACTATTTAATTACCAAAATTATCTCCTGCAATGATCAAGTCAAGAGAGCTTTATTTCAGTTACGAACTTATCTTCTCGTTTCTGAACCACTTTCACTAATTTGACCATATCTCCTAAACCGTAAGTCCGATAGTTCCGATTCTTGCGCCAAAACAATCTACGTTCAAAACTCTATAAGTACAAGTCATATACTCATCAAGGTCAGAGACCAATCTCGACTGTTAAGCTCTGTTTTCAAGGGTTTTAGAAATTTCGTCATTACGACGGCTATAAATCGGATAATCCCAAATTTCAAACCATCTAAATTGCTCATCAATCACTCCAATCAACATATACATCTGACTCAACCAAGAACTGAGGCCAAGCAATGCCTTTACGTTCTTAATACTCAATATTACTTGTAACAAAGCTCAAACATAGCTACTAATGTCAACTAAGGCTATAAACATGCATCAACATCATTAATCATCCATAAACTTCACACTACTTCAAGGGTTTCAAGATTTATACCTTCTTTGGAGTTTATATAAGCCTAATAATCCTTGTATGATCCTTGTATGGTCCTAAGATAGCTTGAATCCACAAAAGAAATCATGAAAACAAGGTTAGCTTTCGGAGTTACTATTCATCCAGTGAACGAACTGCAAAAACGAAGGCCTTACCCTGCTTAAATGGAACAATCTTGTGAAATAGAAGTTGTAGATTATCTCAAGACCTTTCCAACAAGCTAAAGAACGCAAGATTTGAGTAAGAAACGAAGAAGATATGGCTGCTACAGTTTGGCCGAGCTTCACTTCCAAAATGCTTTCCTTTTTCTCTTGATTTTCTTTTCTTTCTTCTTTTGTTTAATTACTCTTGATATTTATCCAATGTGGTGAGTCATCACCTCTGGTCTCTTCTTGTCTTGACACTTGGCAAGCATGCATTGGCTTGGGATAAAGTAGATTTTCTGGTTCGTTTAATTTCGTAGAACGCTCGCAAGGTTTCTCGAGGGTTCTATCGAGGTATTTTACCGAAATCGTTCTCGATACTTCTAATTCTTTTATTAAATCCATATCCACGGAATTAATAATTTAAATCCTTAAATATCCTCAAATAATAATTATTTAGTCCGTTTTTGGTGAAACTTCGGAGAAAACGAAAAATGCTATTTTTCCGATTCTGACAACTTCTGCATTCTTTTATTTCCATCGTAGATCACTAATGCGACTTTGAAAGTTTATTATATCGTCCCGCATATAGTGTGGTCTGAAAACTTTTAAATGACAAGTTACTATTCATCAGTGGTGTTTCTATAATCCTTTGGATCAAAATCCGTTCCAATATTCCTGGTTTATTTCCTCTTTACTCTTTGCACTTAGAAAACGTTCTAGTGCTTTCTTGGGCATACGCTATCTTGTTTACGGAGTTGTCGGATGTATTCCAGATATTGATTTGGATGACATAAAAATACTTTTCTTCCTTGAAGTATTGTATTCTTATTTTCCAGATTGATTGTTCTTATTTATATGTTCAGTCCATTCTTATTATTCTCAAAATGTTTGAAAACTGAAATCCATATTCATTTCATACTTAATTCTCCAAAAACCATTACCACCATCCACATATATATATATACATCATCATACAATAAAAGTTTTAATTCTACCCAAAAATATGGGGTCTTACAGTAACAGGTAATTGAAGGTAATATTCCTCCACCTCAACCTGAAATGGCACCTGGACCAATGGATAGGTTGCAAACCCACAATCTCTAACCACGGTCGAAGAGCCTTTGGAAGAGCCAAATGAAACAATAAACGAACCTCCTTCCCCTACTATACCCAACATTCAGACATCCGTGAGTGTAGAGGGAGATAGTGCCATAGCAGCACCACATAAGGAGATACACCCTTCAACAGCAGCTCTGCCTTCCTCTAAAAGGAGAAGAATAGAAACTGAGGCAACTGTTGATAGTTCATTTCTCTCATCCAAAGAACCCTTCACTGATTTTTCTGATTTTGATTGGGCAATGCTAACAAAAGCTATATCTGAACCCATAGCTCAATCAAGTAAGGAAGAATTGACGGAAGCAACTGGTGTTCCGACCATATTACGGTCAGGTTCACTGGTTGAAGGTTCTAAGAACCAAGAGTCTTCACAGACGTCGAGAGAAGGCTTTGACCTAAATGCACAATCTAAAGGGTCATTGTCTAGCTCCCCAGATGGAACATATCTGGATCCTGCGGGTAAAGGGTCTGACGTAGGTGTAGATCGGCAACTCGGTGATAATGAATCAATTCACATTGAGGAGTTAACTGAGGTAAATTCTTCACAGACTATTGGGGAAGGTTCAGGATCTCTGCTGTTAATAGAGCCTGTTTCTAACCCCCTAGAGATTCAAACTCTAGATCCTTCAAAGGATACATCATCCACGGATGATCAGCAACTTGGTATAACCAAGGACGGGGACTTGCGAAGCCCCATTGCACCACCGGTGACCTCCTTAAGGACGGCTACGGTGTTTTCTTCTGCAGGTACATCTAGCACAAACGGATTGAGTGAAACAAAAACACTTACACCTGGCCTGAGTGGGAAAGGTAAAATGAGTGAAACACTGACAGAAACGTTGAGTGTACACCCAGAGCCAAATGTGAGGAGTGACACCCTAACCCTTCCATAAATTGATGATTTGCTATTACCGACAGAACGAGAGTTACATGTTCAATCCACCCTCAAGGAGATGACAGTTCGAGATAAAGAAGGAAATCTATTATTCAAGGTTCCACTTCGACCTTCCTTTGACCAAGGGATCTCCTCTAGTCAAGGCAATGCTTCTTTAAAGACTATTCAAGAGAAGGTTGACTTGGCTGCAGCTGATTCCAGAAGAACATTCAGGGTCATTGGCAGTGCATCTGGCACTATAATAGGTACTAAGCAGGCACTGGACTCCTTAAAGAAGGAAGCATTGGAGGAACTGGTCTAATTGAGGACAGACGTCAAGGAACTAAAAGATGGATTCATGAATGAAGTAGATGCTTTATCACAAGGACAGGAAGCTTTGAGAGAGGACGTTCTGGTTATCCGGGATGGTCAAGCGCGGGTAAAAGATGCAATGAACACACTTTCAAGAGTGGAGTCTAAGCTGGACAAAAGGCTGGATCATATGGAAAAGACTACCAACTCAAGATTGGATAACATTGACCTGACGCTAGCTTCTATGAATGAGATGAATAAGCAGATTATGGATTTCTTGGACAACCAAAGCGACAGAGTACAGTCAATCTGGACTATGCTAAAGAACCAACAAACTGGACCTTCAAATCAGCAACCTGATCCTTCTACTACCTTTTATGTTGAGGATGCTTTTGTCGAGGATTCCTCAACTAAGGGGGTGAAAGTTGGAGATGGGAAGAAAGGTCTGGATGGATGGGGAGTTTGGGAAACGGTTGAAGCTATTCCGATAAGACAATACTGGATAGAAGAACTTATACAAGAAGAGAAGAGTGAAGAGGAATTTGAGGTCATGCAAGAGCATCCAATTCAGGAGGAGCATGAGCCATATTATCCAGAGCCTGTTGAACATCCAATCTGGGAGGATATTATGGAAGAAGAAGCAAATCCTCTGTCACAAGAAGAAGAAGCTGCCTTGGAAGCGATAAGAGCTCAAAGAGCTGCAATAGATGCCAGGCAAGCTGAGAAAGAGAAACAACAAGCAGTTCTGCGAAGTGAAAAACTGAAGAGGTTCAAAATGTATAATGAAGTGAGGCAGAAGAAGATGATGGATCTGGCAAAGAAATAAGGTAATGAATGGGAGATGGCTTATAAAACCTTTTGCGGAGTTGAAGACGGATTAGAAGTCAACGACAATGCTGAGGTGGAAGTTATCATTCAGAACATCAGAAGTGCCAATCTTGAAGATCAGACTTACTTCACAGCATTGAGAAACTCTATGATCTTTCTGAAAGCAGGGGTTAAAGCAAATGGAGTCTGGAACTTATTGATCAATTTCTTGAGAAAGGTACATTTGTGATTTCCTCTAAGTTTTTAGAACAGAGAACATACACAGAATTGCAGGTAATTCTCATCAAGATTCAAAGAACTACAAGGTTAAATGAACTGCTCCGTGAGCATGTTAAAGATATCTTGATGAAAGTCGGTCCAGAGATAACTGAAGATCTTCCAATGGTTAGATTCATGACGAATGACTTGTTCAGAATCTGCTATTTGGCTGAGGACAAACTGAGAGACTATCCAAACAACTATCTGATATCAGTTGAGAAGTATCTTAGATCCACTGGATTCTCATCAACGGAGAAAGACGAAGCAGCAGACACTCTAAGAAGATTTCTAATGGAGAATGTTCCTTACTATAGGAAGAGAGTGGAAAGAGGATTGGAAGTGCATCCCAGACTACCAAACATGCCAAAGCTAAACAAGAAAGATGTTAAAATTGCATGGTTGTGGGCTGGAGTGGGACAAGAGGTTGAGTACATTGGAAGACACATCAAAGGAGCAATCCTTAAACCTGGAGAACCACTGCACTATCCTTCCGTGATTGATTATCAGACTGCTAACTCCAATCCTGTGAGAGAAGAAGGTGAGATTGAGATGGACTGAAGAATGAAGCAAAGAACAAAAGAACTATCAGCTCAGACTAGAGGAGCAACTTCTATGTAGAAAGTTTTTTTGTTTTTTGATTTATGAAATCTGGAAATGTATATATATCTGATCCAGAATGCATTTAGTATTGTTACGCTGTCTTACTTTAATTAGTTTAATGTTTCCTTAGTTAGTTGAGTTATCCTTGAAGTATTTGCTTGTCAAACTCTATCCAATCAAATAGGGGGAGATTGTAAAGCATAATGTAACATAAGATGTAAAAGAGATAACTACAACTCTACATAGGACAAGACAGACAATAATATTAACAGAAGCACAGGAATCCAGAATCAAAGAAGAAAAGGTAAACTCAAAAAATCAAAATACGATATGTATTCTTGAAGTCCGTAAACAGGTCACGGAAAGAAGTTCATGAAAATGTTCAAGCCTCAGTGACAGCAAAAGAAACAAGACTTTCAAGATGATAGATGTATGTGAATGATTTAGGGTTAAGTACCACAGGATTCCAGTGATTTAAATGAAGCAACCAGAACGACAAAGGATTTATCATCAGCATTGAATTGAAGACGTAGAAGAAGAATTGATCAAGTGTTATTCATCTGTGAACCATACCAGTTGCACTAGGTGACGGCACTAAGAAAGATCAAGTTGTTTTATCGTCTCAGAAGAAATTGATATAGTCTAAAACTTAAACACCCAGGAGCTCAGAATCTTTTCTTAAAAGTCAAAGACAAGAAAAGAGTTCGATGGTTTTTCTATTTAGAAAACCATCGAATATGATACAAGAAGTTAATAGAAAACCAAATGTAAAGTAATTTACATTTCGATAGTTTTTATTAAAAACTATCGAATGGTAAATTACTTTAACACATTCGATGGTTTTTAATTTAGGGAGCAGGTGAAAAGTTTCTTTGTGTGAATGGTTGATTGAAAATTGGACGGCCAGGATTGATTCTTCAATTGTGGTTCGATAGTTTTCAAACCAAAAGACTGCAGTTAATACAGAGTGAAGAATGTGTCTTCTTCAGTTAAGGCAAAACACACAGAGACATTACTGAGAGAGAAGTTTGAGCCGGAGAAAATCAGAGAAATTAATAGTGCTCAGAATTTGATCATTGTATTGAATTTGTGTAACCTTAAACTCATTGAAGCTAATCTACGGATTAGAAATTGTAGCACCCCTCGAGGTTTATATTTATAAAAAGATATATTCCCCGAATCTTGGTTTGGTTTGGTGTGTTTGATTTCGTTATAGAACTGAATGAATTATCCGTGAACGAAATTGAATAATTTGTAGGTATCGTATTCAACCCCCCCTTCTACGATAGTTTGGACCTAACACTTTCCATTGGACCGTCAATTATATTTCTATAATTACTTTTCTGTCCATATCATTTGCCCCCCAACTTCTAGGAAAATCTCTCTTGGATTATCGTAGAAGTTATTTTATTCGGGAGTTACGAAGTTTTCTTTCGTATTGTGGCTTGGTTTTATGAACATATAGCTCTAAACCAATTTTTGTATTTTTCCCAAAACAGGAATCGGGATTTTTCATCAATTCCTTGGAAAATAAATCAAATTTTGAATTTTCAGTACATTTTCGACCAGGATCCTGGTCGAATTCGACCTCACTTTTGGGTCCTGGTCGAACTCCTTCGACCAGGATTCTGGTCGAACTTTGGCTGGCTTTTTCCTCCTGGTCGAATGATTTCGACCATGTTTCTGGTCGATTTTGATTTCAATTTTGCCTCCTGGTCGAATGATTTCGACCAGGATTCTGGTCGAACTTGACTTCAATTTTGCCACCTGGTCAAACTTGACTTCAATTTTGCCTCCTGGTCGAATAACTTCGACCAGGTTTCTAGTCGAAAATGTGTGCACTTTCCCCCCTGGTCGAATGCTTTCGACCAGGTTTCTGGTCGAAGGTTGATGCATTTTTGGGCCCTGGTCGAGTACTTTCGATCAGGTTCTTGGTCGAAGATTTACCTATTTTCAGGCCCTGGTCGAACACTTTCGACCAGGTTCTTGATCGAGGATATATTCATTTTTAGGCCCTGGTCGAACTCTTTCGACCAGGTTCTTAGTCGAAGATAGATACATTTTTGGGCTTTGTTCAAACTCATTCGACCAGGTTTTTGGTCGAGGATTGATGCATAATCGTAGTGGGCTTAGGTTGGATCCAGGATCTTTTGTTGCCCTAATTTATTAATTGGGCCTATAGCCTTTCCATGGGCCGTACAGGTTAGTGTCGGTTGCCCTTCTTTCCACCGGCCCATTGACCGGCTGTTGTACTTTATAAAAAGGTGGAACTCTCATTTGTTTCCATTCATTCTTCACTTTTCATTTCTCAAAGATACTCTGTTATATTTTCTCTAAAAATTCTCTCTGAGTTGCTCTGCTAGGGTTCTGTCACAAGGCGATTCCCGGCGAGATTTTCCGTTGAATCTCACCGTTTTCGGGGTTTTTCGCTTGAAGATTTGAAGATTTCTTTGAAGATTCTGGGTTTTATTTTGAAGATTTGAAGAATTCTTTGAAGTTTCTGGGCTTTCTTTGAAGATTTGCTTTGAAGATTTGAAAATTTGAAATGGTTGATCGCGCTTCTCAACGCCTGCAAAAGATGAATTCTGCATCCAAACGAAGTACCCCAATTCCAATTCGTTCTAAATACATGTCTTTGCATGATATGATTAATGAACGTGGGGATGAATACCCGTCTGTGTCTGCCTTAAATTCGTATGATTGCAGTAATAGGTTTCATGATGTAGATATGAATAAAGATTATAATAAGATGTATAGGGTAAAGGCCCCCTTAAAACTTGTTCCTGCCGGCCCCGGTGACCGTTCATGTCACCGGCGGTCAAATGCCTTGTGTATTTATAAAGATGCCATAGTTGCCGGCCTTAGGTTCCCATTCCATGAGTTCATCCCTAGGCTCTTAGCAGATGTCCAAATTAACCCTTGTCAATTACCTCCCAATGCCTGGAGGATAATTAACTGCTTCATGGTTTTGTGTCTTCGTAAAAACTTTCCTCTTTCTGTACCTTTGTTTAGGAAGATTTTTCAGTTTAAAAATAGCTCTGCCAACAACTTGGGTTGGGTATATATTAGCCATAGGGTTGGCTTCCCTTTCATTTTTCACCCTAAATCTATCCCAGACAATAACCCCAAGTGGAAAAATGAGTTTATGTATCTTGTCTGGGAAGGAGGGGACTGGGGAACCCTGTTCCGTAAATCTTTTGGGAGAGTTTCAGATGGTAGTCCCAACAACATTGACTTGAATGAGGAGGAATCTCATGCCTACTCAGAGCTAATCAAGGATAATGGGACTACCGTGGCCTGGGAACTACTGGACGAGTTTGTCCTCAAGTCTGTCGGGCTCTCCGCTGTTCATGATAAGGGTATTTTTACTTATCCCTTTTCTTTATGTTCATTTTCCTTTCCTTTGTGATTTTCTGCTAACCATTTTTTGGTTTTTCTTGCAGCTGCAGCCTTTATTAATAAGACCAATGAGCCCAAGGATGTGGAGACATCCAGGATGAAGAGGGCTAGGCTTGGAGATGATCCAAGAGGGAAGCCTAGTGTTCCCAGCTTTCTGATCCCTTCCCAGATCCCTGTGGACGAGGCAGACATTCCTGTGTCTACCAAGTCTTCAGTGTGGTGCCCCAACTGGGGTATTAGGAAGAGGGACACCATTACGGGGGTGTCCAAGCATGCTGTGGACTGGTCATACCACTCCCTTACTCCTTGTGATTACAAGGATTTCATTGCAGATTCTACCCTCGAGGGTGTTAAGCATCTAGGGGCTCGGGCTATTGCTGCGGTACTTTTCTTACCTTAGCCCTTCTTGTTCTTTTAAGTCTTTGCTTTACTTTTCTAACTTTTATTTTTTGGCAGACCAATGCCAACTTCCAGGGGGCACTGTTCCAAGCCAAGGCATGGCGTACCTCTTCTGAGGCCAACATGGTCAAGTTGGAGAGGTCTGAAGAGGAGGTGAAGTCTCTTAAAGAGACCCTAGCTAGGAAGGAGAAGGAGCTTATTGATGCTCAAGCTGACCTTGTTGAGCTGAGGAAGTGTAAGGATGGTTGCATCGACGAGTACCTTGACTCTCAAGAGTACAAGGACTTGATCGAGAAGCATGACGAGATCCTTTTCCCAGTCCAACATACGTCAGGATGGGATGATGCTGTTCAGGCTATCTTGGCCAAGCATCCCGGGGTTTTTGATGCTGCGGATTTTCCAGCTCATCACCCTCCTACTCCCTTGGAGCGTATCTTGGCTGGAGTTGATGACATGGAGGAAGATGCTAGGATTTTAGATCTAGTGCATTCATCACCCCTTGGTGACGCTTCTGTTGATGATGATGATGAGCATTCTTCTGGCTCTAGCTCTGGGGAGGAGACAGATGCTGGTGACAAGGGGGTTGAAGCATAGTTTGTAGTTTGTTTGTGGCCATTCATGGCTTTGTACTTTTTATGTATTTTCAGCCTTCGGGCTTAACTTAAACTTTTTGCAAGTTTAGTTTTATTTGTATTTTGTGGCCATTCATGGCTTTGTGTTGTTTTCTTGATTCTTGACTTTGCATGCTTAGTTAACATGTCTATCAGAATGCAATGCACATATATTGAAAACATAAGAATATGGAATTCATAACTTTGAGAATGGGTTCAACCCTTACATAATACTCAAGTTTAAAAACTTGGGTTGGTTTTATCAAACCTTATTTCTAGTAGTGAGTCCACTTAGGAAACACCTTAAACATAATAAACTTTCAAATTAGAGGCATGCCAAGTCCTTGGCACCTCATGCCCTTCAAGGGTTTCTAGTTTGTACGAGCCTCGACCAAATACGTTCTTGACGCGATATGGTCCTTCCCAATTTGGGGCCAACTTGCCTTTTTGTCCGACCCAGGATGCCTCAATCTTTCGGAGGATTAAGTCTCCTTGTCGAAAGAACCTTTCTTTAACCCTTAGGTTATAGTAGAAAGATGCCTTCTTTTGATGTTCAACTATCTTGGCGTTTGCCTCATCTCTAACCTCGTCAATCAGATCTAAGGCCAGCCTCAAGCCTTCATCATTTGTTTCTGGCTCATAAGCCTCAACTCTTGGAGACGTGTGAGTAATCTCCACTGGAACCACTGCCTCTGCCCCATATGCCAACAAAAAGGGGGTAACTCCAGTGGTGACTTTGCAAGTAGTTCGATATGCCCATAGTATGGGGAGCAATTCGTCTACCCAAGTGTTTTTGGAGCGTTCAACTCTTTTCTTCAGTCCATCTAAGATAATTCGATTTGCAACCTCAGCTTACCCATTTGCTTGAGGATGGGCAACAGAAGTGAAGCGCAACTTGATATCATTCTCATCACAATACTTCTTGAACTCATCATTGTTAAACTGAGTTCCATTGTTTGTGACCAAGATACGTGGAATCCCGTATCTGCATATCACATTTTCCTAGAAGAAATGCATCACTTGCTTGGTGGTTATCTTGGCTAAAGGTATAGCCTCAATGCACTTGGTGAAGTAGTCGATTGCTACTATCAAGAACTTTCTTTGAGCACTTGCCATTGGAAATGGCCCAAGTATATCCATTCCCCACATGGCAAAGGGGATGGGTGAGAATGGATGTCATCATCTCTGGTGGTTGTCTAACCACGGGTGCATGTTTCTGGCACCGCTCACACTTCTTCACGTAGCTTTTAGCATCAGCAAGCATGCTTGGCCAATAGAAACCTAGACGAGTAACTTTATGAGCAAGGGCTCTGCCCCCCAAGTGTTGCCCACAAATTCCTTCATGTACTTCCTTTAGGGCCAATTCTGCCTCTTGGGGTCTCAAGCATTTTTGATAAGGAATGATGAAAGACTTCTTGTATATAATTCCCTCAATCAGGGCATACCTTAATGCTCTCACATACAGCTTTCGTGCTTCTGAAGTGTCGTTGTGTAATAACCCCAAATTTTGGACTTAGTTAAATTTTTTTTATTTGATGAATAGTAAAATCCTGATGAATAGTAAATTTCTGAACCGAAAAAGATTTTCAGACCACCCTATGTACGAGTCGGGATAATGAACTTTCGAAGTCGTATTAGTGATCTACTTTGAAAATGAAGGAATGCAAAAGCTGTCAGAATCGGGAAAATAGTATTTCTGTTTTCTCCGAAATTTCACCAATAACGGACGGATTAATCATTATTTGAGAATATTGGAGGATTTAAATTATCAATTCCATGGATATGGATTTAATAAAAGAATTAGTAATATCAAGAACGTTTACGGTAAACTACTTCGATAGAACACTTAAGAAACCCTGCGAACATTCTACGAGATTAAGCGGTGATGGAACAACGCGACACTTACATGATTAAATATAGGCATGGAAGTAACATGTAACGAGATAAATACAAGGAATGCAACAATTGGATCATCCGTGTGAAAAGGAAACAAACCAGTAAAGCAAACCAGTAAAGCTACTTTATCCAAACTCATGCATGTCCGACATGTGTCCAATGACAAGGAAATAAACCATGACTCACCACTTTAACTACAAAAATATCATCATTTCTATCAAAGTAACCAAGGCAAAAAAAAAAAGCAAGAAACTCTCCCCACCCCCATTTCTTACAATTCTGCCCAGCAGAAACCAAACTCAAAGAAAAATTCATATCTCCACTTCTATCCATCCTAAAATCACCAAATTTTAACCATAGCTTCTCCACTCCATGGGTAACATTCGTTCAAAATTTCATGGGCAACAAAGGAGTGTAGCCTAACCAAATCTCTTCCCCAAGTTGGAGAACCCAATCTGTCCAGTTTCTGTCCAGCGGAAAGATGGGGCTCAAAACCCTAGCTAGGAAGCTTAGAATTTGATGATCTACGACTCAAAAGAAAGCTTATGAAGAGCACAAGGTCTGGTAAATATCTTAGCACAAAACTCTTATTTTTCGATTTGTTATGGATTTTACAAGATGAGGATGAATAGTGATTTCAAGAACTAACTTCTTTGATCTTAAACTCTAGGCTTTCCAAGGATCACCCAAGGCTTGATTAGAGGTTATAAGTGATTGTTAATGTCTCTCAAGCTCTAAGGAAGGTATAAAAACCTCTGCCCCTTTTTGTTTATATGAGTTTTATGATTGAGATAATGATTAGAGTCGTTATTCGTGTTATCGTTAAAATCCGTGAATCTTATGTTCGATTTGAGGATGAGTGATTTTGTGAAGCTTGATTTAGTGTATGATAATGTTTAGGGGCTGTTTTGTATGTGTTGATGAAGTATAATGGTTGTTGGTTTGGTTGGTTGATTGTTGATTGGTGGTTGTTTGAAGTGTTTAAAAACACGGGAATCGCGTATAAGCGCCGTTACCATGCCGAAATTTCCTTAGATAGTTTAGGCAGAAATCACGGTTACATTAAAGGGCATGAACATGAATTTTATGACCATGAACATGTAGGCCTTGTTTCCTAGATTGTTTTAGCGAAAGAATCGTGTCGTTACGATTTACGGTTTAAGAGAAATGTCCGTTTCAGTGAAAGCGGTTTCGCGTAACTAAGTGGTTCAATGCATGAACTTTGAGATAGTGATCAAACCCCTTAAGCGACTTATTGGAATGTGAAACTTTGTATTAACATGCTAGGTACGTTTAGGAAGACCCTCGAAAAGATTTCGTGTTAAAAGGATTAAATCTCAATTTTATAAAAATGCGTGAGCGAGCATGCTCGAGTAGAGGATCTTAAGGAGTTAACTTGAAAATGGACTTGTACTTGAGATAGTATATACTTAGTATGGTGAAAGCGTTTAAGTTATTAATCTTGAACCTTGTGTTGATTCTAGATTACTGGACCAACCTGAGACTTATTGCTACTTCGGGATTTTCAGGCAAGTTTTCTCACCCCATGCTTTATTTTAAGTTATAATATTTTGATGAACTATATGCATATGGTATTATGCATGCTTTCAAACCTCACATCGTATATAGATGTGATGGCATAAAAATTGTTGAGATGAAATATATGCATATGATAGATGCATGCAAGTTTCTAAATCTATACTTTGAAGTATTGACTATATAATACTGCTTTTGCCATGTATAAAATTGGACAGTTTTGCGATATATCTTATTTCTTGTTGAAATGGATTTGACCTTTGGATTATATAAAATCTTTTGAGTTAAGTAGTTATGAACCGATTTACCTGGTAGCTCTAAATATAAGAGCATATTCATTGTTTTCGACTCTAGATCGGGAGTCGGTATTTTGAGATATGTAGATAGTCGTGGAAACCCGGAGGGATTCCATCGGCAGAATACTATGTATTTTGAGGATTGTTATTCGAGTGTGATATCATTCGAGGAATGATATTTTCTTACTATATCTTTCAAGGAATGTTATTTGAGTATTATCTCAGTCGAGAAATACTATTCGAATATTATTTTTGAATATTCATTTGAGGTTTATTTATTTAATGAATATTATTTTTGAATATTCATTTGAGGTTTATTTATTTAATGAATATTATTTTTGAATATTCATTTGAGGTTTATTTATTTAATGAATATTATTTTTGAATATTCATTTGAGGTTTATTTAATTAATGGATATTATTTTGAATATTCATTCGAGGTTATTTATTTAATGGATATTATTTTGAATATTCATTCGAGGTTATTTATTTAATGTATATTATTCTTGAATATTCATTTAAGGCTTATTTATTTAATGAATATTATTTTTGAATATTCATTTAATCATTATTTACTTAATGAATATTATTTTCAAAGATTCGTTTAAGGTTTACTTATTTGATAAATATTATTCGGTTATTTATTAAATGCTTTTAACAAGTTTTAAAAATGAGAAATGTTATTTAAAGTTTATCCTCGACCTTCAATAATTATGAAGGATACTCTAAGTTGTATTATTAATTATTTTCAAATCAAAAAGAGGTTCCCAAAACACTGTTTTTCCATTTGAATCTGTCTTTTAAGAAGATTTAAATGCTCGCTCAACTATCAAAAATATGGAAAACCTGATTTAAGTGACTACTACTCTTTTTAAACTCTCAATTCAAAAACTGTCAAGGGACAAATATTTTTTTGGAGCAATTTAATTGCTGCCAGTCAAATGTTGTGTTACCACCTCAACGATCGAGGGGTAAATTGATGGAACAAGTCGATATCCATTAACAAGCATAGCTTGGGAAATATTGGAGAATCTTCCTTTCCAACCTAGATATAACTACTTAGTGGAGTCGTATCAACAAGTGTTACACTTGGGGAAAGGAGGACGATCTTTACGTTTCAGAGTCATGGATTTCATCTGAACTAGGAGTGGTGTAAGTGGTCCAGTTGCGCCGACCCATCCAACTTTTATTGCCCCAAATGGGCCGGGAGATCACCGGAAGGCGGTAGACAATGTCAGGCCGTCGTGATTCTTCCATCTACATGTAGAAAACATATTTGTGTTGTACGACCTGCTACTGATCATAGTAAGGTTGGTACAGCGGGCGCGGTAGCAACTCCCGTATTGGTTCATCATCCAATTTGGATATTCCTGCAACATGTATTGGGGTGAAGAACCGATCATGTTGGCAGGAGGTCGAAAAGTGTTTGGAATGAAGTGGCAATAAATTCATGCAACTTCATCTTTTATTTTATGAGTTATGACTCTGATAAAACCTTACTCAGATTATATATGCATAAGTGGATTTTGGGTTACGGAAACATTATATTAATTTTCCTCGTAACTTCATCCTTTATGTTATACTAGTCTCTTATCCGTTAAAGGCATAACCTGTGATTACAAAGATATTTTCGAACTATATAGTGTTTTGAATCAATGAATAGGCTTTAAGCCTTGATTCCAATATTTGATATCTATTTTAAAAAGATATGTTTTGAGTCTTGGTTTATCATACTGATACCAAGGATTTCCAAATGGTTACGAAGAGTATATAAGTATGATTATAAGTCATACGGTGTTTTGAACGGTATACTATTTTGGGGTTAGACCCTAGTAGTATTAAAAACTTTGATCCCATATGAATTATCTTCCAAAAAGGTTTAAAGATTTAAACTGGGATAGAATTCTTGCTGAGCACTATTAGCTCATTCTTGCTTTATTAAATATTTCAGCATGAGGAAAACATTGCCGAATCCACCTCGTGTTACGAGAGCAAGGGAATGGAGAGACCACCCTGGAGTTAGTTGATGCAGGATGGACACTGTCGGTGTTAGCAGAACAGTTGCAGCTTGAATTAGTGAGGATTATTTTGAGTGGGTTTGTATTTCTAAACCTTGTATAGAATTGGGAGGTCTATTATTGTAACTTTAGGTAGAGGTTGTAAATAACAGATGAGGTCCTGGATAGTACATTTGGGTTGTAATAACAAATGTTGATTATTGTTGCTCATTTCCAAGGCTATAACTTGTGTGTGTGTGCGTAAGTTATTGGGGTCTTTGGAGTTGTATTATGAGAATGTTGTAAGTAATGCAGGTTTTGTATCATTGATGGAGCGTGACAACCCAGATTCTTGACCCCGGATCTGGGGGTGTTTCAGAAATGGTATTAGAGCGTTATGTTATAAACTTGGATATGAGAGTGTTAAGAGTTATATCGAAGTAAGAGAATGACGGGAGGACTCATATAGAGTTTGTTAAGTGGACTACCGGAAGTGGTGCCACTGAGGATGTTAAGATTAAAGAGTGTAGTTGAGGACTTATCGGAGGACCGATAGGACCGTTGAAGATCATCATAATGATGAGAAGGACGTTTAGAATTTTATACGGATTATCAAAAACATTAAGATAAGACGCGAAGCAGAGTCTCGGTTGCAGTTGGGGTAAGGTCGGAATGGCCAATACCAATGGATAACTTGACTTAGTAAGAACCTAAGTGTTTGAAGTTCATCATAGTTTGCCACGAGAAGGCAGCACATGTGAAGATTGAGACGTTTACAGTCCTTTACACGATCCGAATTACTAAATTGCGTGGACTAGTTAGGGCATTATCTTGTGTATGAGGTCCAAACCTTGAGAACAACGATTCCACCAGAGTTGGTGTCTTTCCCGTCAATGGGTATTGTGTTACCTAAGAAGGAGACGGTTGCGTACGTGTAGTACCAGAACGTTATCGTGAGACGAACGTGCTAAATCGCATCGCGAGTACATTTCGTACGATAGGCCATGATGGCTCAACTCAGAAATCAAAGATGTGAAGAAGGAATAGTGTGATTCTGATAAAGACACGTATGGTTGCAACGAGCAATGCGACAATCTCAGGACCTACGAGGAACGAGACCTATGGTGGCCTGGGGTTGGATTCGTTCGATACGATTAGTGTTAAGAAATTACATATACGTTAATGGACCTTCATCTTTCGTGGATGTGTTGATGCGGCCGTAGGAGGCCCAATCTCTGAACAATTATCGGGAATGGCGAATATGTTTCGAACTCCCGACCTATTTAAAGACTTGTACGATTTTGAGGTACCGTTGATTAGTACCCTTAGCCATAAAGGCAGAAAGATAAGATCATCCTCGTACGGGTGATGTTAGAAATTATGATGACCATTGACTTTTTGGTATCTACTTGCTGGTACACTCCTCAATCTAAAACTGTTCCTGCCTATGTTACCTTGAATAATTCATGTCAGGTAACCCTTCTAGTTTCCTACTTCAACTTGGGATGCAACCAACAACTGTTATATTCAGTTTATTCATTTTCCTTCCTCCACTCATTACCTTAAGGGTCAAATACGCAGAACTAAGCTACCACTACTCACCGGAGCGTTTTGTTCATGTTCCAGGACGACCTGAAGAGGGAACAATTATTCATCTATCCTTCCAGGTCTATAATTTATTTCGTATTCTTTCAATTATCTAAGGAATGTTCAATTAATGCTTCCTTAATTATTTGACGAATATTCTTTAACGATTATTTTGATATTCGATTTTTTTTTTCTTTCATACTTGGACTCCTCAGTCGAGTTCATAAATATCTAGCCATGTGTCTAAAACATAGATGATGTATATTTCAGAGATTACTCGGGAATTCTTTTCTCTTATTAAGGAGAGATTTGCACATCAGACGTTGAAATCGTAGAAAGGATATCAATTTGATATTGATATTCCGAATTCAATTCTATTGGAAAATTTGATAAAGTTTATGTACGGAGACACCTTTGGGTGGACCGTTTAACTGATGAGAAATGTTTGGTGGGAGGTTATCGATTGTTCCGATACCAAGAATTTCCTATTCATATCATATATCTTATTCAAAGGTTATAATTACCTTGTTCATCCTAAACTTATTTACTCTTCTTTTTCAATTCGTTACCGAGTAGTCAAAATGTTGTTTTCTTCTTTCTTCGACTATGATGTCAAGATTTTGTACTAGTAGATTGAAAATGGCTAATTGCATGTGCCATAATGAGTGACTAGTTAATTGTTCTAACTAGTTAAAATTTTAATGATATGATGAAAATCTAGCTAATCGTCCTAGCTAGATGCTGCGTCCCAAACTAATCGAACTAGCAAATTTTGTTCCGCTAGTTGTTAAAATTTTCTTGAAATGAACTAGTTATTGTTTCACTAAGTTCAACTTTCGGTCAAATTTATATAAGTGAATTCACGATGCATTTTGTATACAGTGAAGTATGATGAGAAAATTTTCGAACGATAATTTGATTGAGACCTAACCAGGTCGCCCCATCAGCGAGAATTTTGCAAAGTTTTTTTTATATATATAAAGCATTCAGTTGCTTGAAGTATTCTTGGTACCATGCAAGTATTTTCCTTAGTATTTGGAAAAAGGAGAGTGTTGAAGCTGGGAGCCAAGATAAATGAGTACGATAACTATGAATCGAAGTTTACGGAAATTGCCAAGGTTTGTTTCGCATGATGCGAATTCAGAATAACGAAGTGTTCGAAACGACTGATTATGTTACCTTGGTTAATGAAACGACTATGATAGAAATGGAAGCAAAGTGGACGAGAAGAAATGGGAATAAAGAAAATAGAGTATGAAACGCGAATAGATTGAGAAAAAAAAGGAAGTAAGAATTCAGATTGTCGGACGAGGAAACGTTTGACCTTCAAGAAGATGAAACTTGCTTAGCGACTGTGATGGATACGAAACGGGAAGCACCTAGTATGCGGAATATCCCTGTCATCAACAAATTCGAGGATGTATTTCCAGAAGATCTTCCGGGGTTACCACCCGATAGAGAAATAAAGTCTGGTATAGAATTAGCTCCAAGGACGGCGCCAGTTTCGAAGGCCCCGTACCGACTAGCTCCAGTCGAGATGAAGAAATTAGTCGCTCAATTGTAGAAATTGTTAGGGGAAGGAATGATAGGACCAAGTGTGTCACCGTGGGATGCACCCGTGCTATTGGTGAAGAAAAAGGACGACAGCATGAGGCTGTGCATAGAGTATCGAGAGCTAAATAGGCTAATTGTTAAGAATGAATACCCCTGCCAAGGATCGGTGATTTGATCGATCGGCTGCATGATGCAGTTAAATTCTCGAATATTGATTGAGAACTGGATACCACTAATTGAATATTAAGCCTGAGAACGTACCCAAGACTGCGTTTCGCACCAAGTATGGACACTGCGAGTTTTTAGTAATGTCGTTTGGGCTGACGAATGCCCTTGCAGTTTGCATGGACGTGCTGAATAGACTTTTCAAGAAGTATTTGGATAAGTATGTCATAGTGACATCGACAATATTTAGGTTTACCTCAAAGACCGAGGAAGAACATGCAGAACATTTGAGGATCGTGTTAGAAGCACTGAAGAGAGAAAAGTTATATGCCAAGTTCTCAAAGTGCGAGTTTTGGCTAAAGGAAGTACAATTTTAGGACATGTGGTCAACAGTAAAGGAGTACTGGTCGACCCTGCAACGATAGGAGACGTTTCAAACTAGGAAAGTTAAGGAAATGTTATAAGTGGTCGGATAAATAAAAGGATTTATCGATTGGTAAACAAATATTGGATATGTCAGAAAATGAAGGCAGAACAAAGACCTAGTTGACTATCACAGTTAATAGAGATTCCTGATTAGGAATGTAATTTTACTATAATGGATTCCGTGATAGGATCAACAAGAATCAAGTCGGACTATGACGTCAATTGAGCTACAATTGATGGATCAAATGAGTCCACTCATATTTTGTTATCAGCAAGAGATCGTTAACCGAAGAGTTACGAAAGATATAGTTGGGTGACGTGGAGTTCCAGTCACCATCGTGTCGGATAAGAACCAATGGTTGGACTCCCGATTCGGGAGGAGTTTCCAAACATGTTTAGCAACGAGATTGGGTGCGAGTACTACGTAGGATCCGCAGACCGGAATGAGTAAGAGTAGTAATGAGACCAGAGGGTTGAAGAGTCAACCTGGAAACTGGAGATTTCTATATTGAAAGAGTAACCTCAGCTATTTTCTTAGATTCCGGGACGGAATCCTTTTAAGGAGGGGAGACTGTAATAACCCCAAATTATGGACTTAGTTAATTTTTTTTATTTGATAAATAGTAAAATCCTGATGAATAGTAAATTTCTGAACCGAAAAAGATTTTCAGACCACCCATATGTACGAGTCGGGATAATGAACTTTCGAAGTCGTATTAGTGATCTACTTTGAAAATGAAGGAATGCAAAAGCTGTCAGAATCGGGAAAATAGTATTTCTGTTTTCTCCGAAATTTCACCAATAACGGACGGATTAATCATTATTTGAGAATATTGGAGGATTTAAATTATCAATTCCATGGATATGGATTTAATAAAAGAATTAGTAATATCAAGAACGTTTACGGTAAACTACTTCGATAGAACACTTAAGAAACCCTGCGAACATTCTACGAGATTAAGCGGTGACGGAACAAGGCGACACTTACAGGATTAAATATAGGCATGGAAGTAACATGTAACGAGATAAATACAAGGAATGCAACAATTGGATCATCCGTGTGAAAAGGAAACAAACCAGTAAAGCAAATCAGTAAAGCTACTTTATCCAAACTCATGCATGTCCAACATGTGTCCCGACATGTGTCCAATGACAAGGAAATAAACCATGACTCACCACTTTAACTACAAAAATATCATCATTTCTATCAAAGTAACCAAGGCAAAAAAAAAAGCAAGAAACTCTCCCCACCCCATTTCTTACAATTCTGCCCAGCAGAAACCAAACTCAAAGAAAAATTCATATCTCCACTTCTATCCATCCTAAAATCACCAAATTTTAACCATAGCTTCTCCACTCCATGGGTAACATTCGTTAAAAATTGCATGGTCAACAAAGGAGTGTAGCCTAGCCAAATCTCTTCCCCAAGTTGGAGAACCCAATCTGTCCAGTTTCTGTCCAGCGGAAAGATGGGGCTCAAAACCCTAGCTAGGAAGCTTAGAATTTGATGATCTACGACTCAAAAGAAAGCTTATGAAGCGCACAAGGTCTGGTAAATATCTTAGCACAAAACTCTTATTTTTCGATTTGTTATGGATTTTACAAGATGAGGATGAATAGTGATTTCAAGAACTAACTTCTTTGATATTAAACTCTAGGCTTTCCAAGGATCACCCAAGGCTTGATTAGAGGTTATAAGTGATTGTTAATGTCTCTCAAGCTCTAAGGAAGGTATAAAAACCTCTGCCCCTTTTTGTTTATATGAGTTTTATGATTGAGATAATGATTAGAGTCGTTATTCGTGTTATCGTTAAAATCCGTGAATCTTATGTTCGATTTGAGGATGAGTGATTTTGTGAAGCTTGATTTAGTGTATGATAATGTTTAGGGGCTGTTTTGTATGTGTTGATGAAGTATAATGGTTGTTGGTTTGGTTGGTTGATTGTTGATTGGTGGTTGTTTGAAGTGTTTAAAAACACGGGAATCGCGTATAAGCGCCGTTACCATGCCAAAATTTCCTTAGATAGTTTAGGCAGAAATCACGGTTACATTAAAGGGCATGAACATGAATTTTATGACCATGAACATGTAGGCCTTGTTTCCTAGATTGTTTTAGCGAAAGAATCGTGTCGTTACGATTTACGGTTTAAGAGAAATGTCTGTTTCAGTGAAAGCGGTTTCGCGTAACTAAGTGGTTCAATGCATGAACTTTGAGATAGTGATCAAACCCCTTAAGCGACTTATTGGAATGTGAAACTTTGTATTAACATGCTAGGTACGTTTAGGAAGACCCTCGAAAAGATTTCGTGTTAAAAGGATTAAATCTCAATTTTATAAAAATGCGTGAGCGAGCATGCTCGAGTAGAGGATCTTAAGGAGTTAACTTGAAAATGGACTTGTACTTGAGATAATATATACTTAGTATGGTGAAAGCGTTTAAGTTATTAATCTTGAACCTTGTGTTGATTCTAGATTACTGGACCAACCTGAGACTTATTGCTACTTCGGGATTTTCAGGCAAGTTTTCTCACCCCATGTTTTATTTTAAGTTATAATATTTTGATGAACTATATGCATATGGTATTATGCATGCTTTCAAACCTCACATCGTATATAGATGTGATGGCATAAAAATTGTTGAGATGAAATATATGCATATGATAGATGCATGCAAGTTTCTAAATCTATACTTTGAAGTATTGACTATATAATACTGCTTTTGCCATGTATAAAATTGGACAGTTTTGCGATATATCTTATTTCTTGTTGAAATGGATTTGACCTTTGAATTATATAAAATCTTTTAAGTTAAGTAGTTATGAACCGATTTACCTGGTAGCTCTAAATATAAGAGCATATTCATTGTTTTCGACTCTAGATTGGGAGTCGGTATTTTGAGATATGTAGATAGTCGTGGAAACCCGGAGGGATTCCATCGGCAGAATACTATGTATTTTGAGGATTGTTATTCGAGTGTGATATCATTCGAGGAATGATATTTTCTTACTATATCTTTCAAGGAATGTTATTTGAGTATTATCTCAGTCGAGAAATACTATTCGAATATTATTTTTGAATATTAATTTGAGGTTTATTTATTTAATGAATATTATTTTTGAATATTCATTTGAGGTTTATTTATTTAATGAATATTATTTTTGAATATTCATTTGAGGTTTATTTATTTAATGAATATTATTTTTGAATATTCATTTGAGGTTTATTTATTTAATGAATATTATTTTTGAATATTCATTTGAGGTTTATTTAATTAATGGATATTATTTTGAATATTCATTCGAGGTTATTTATTTAATGGATATTATTTTGAATATTCGTTCGAGGTTATTTATTTAATGTATATTATTCTTGAATATTCATTTAAGGCTTATTTATTTAATGAATATTATTTTTGAATATTCATTTAATCATTATTTACTTAATGAATATTATTTTCAAAGATTCGTTTAAGGTTTACTTATTTGATAAATATTATTCGGTTATTTATTAAATGCTTTTAACAAGTTTTAAAAATGAGAAATGTTATTTAAAGTTTATCCTCGACCTTCAATAATTATGAAGGATACTCTAAGCTGTATTATTAATTATTTTCAAATCAAAAAGAGGTTCCCAAAACACTGTTTTTCCATTTGAATCTGTCTTTTAAGAAGATTTAAATGCTCGCTCAACTATCAAAAATATGGGAAACCTGATTTAAGTGACTACTACTCTTTTTAAACTCTCAATTCAAAAACTGTCAAGGGACAGATATTTTCTTGGAGCAATTTAATTGCTGCCAGTCAAATGTTGTGTTACCACCTCAACGATCGAGGGGTAAATTGATGGAACAAGTCGATATCCATTAACAAGCATAGCTTGGGAAATATTGGAGAATCTTCCTTTCCAAGCTAGATATAACTACTTAGTGGAGTCGTATCAACAAGTGTTACACTTGGGGAAAGGAGGACGATCTTTACGTTTCAGAGTCATGGATTTCATCTGAACTAGGAGTGGTGTAAGTGGTCCAGTTGCGCCGACCCATCCAACTTTTATTGCCCCAAATGGGCCGGGAGATCACAGGAAGGCGGTAGACAATGTCAGGCCGTCGTGATTCTTCCATCTACATGTAGAAAACATATTTGTGTTGTACGACCTGCTACTGATCATAGTAAGGTTGGTACAGCGGGCGCGGTAGCAACTCCCGTATTGGTTCATCATCCAATTTGGATATTCCTGCAACATGTATTGGGGTGAAGAACCGATCATGTTGGCAGGAGGTCGAAAAGTGTTTGGAAATGAAGTGGCAATAAATTCATGCAACTTCATCTTTTATTTTATGAGTTATGACTCTGATAAAACCTTACTCAGATTATATATGCATAAGTGGATTTTGGGTTACGGAAACATTATATTAATTTTCCTCGTAACTTCATCCTTTATGTTATATTAGTCTCTTATCCGTTAAAGGCATAACCTGTGATTACAAAGATATTTTCGAACTATATAGTGTTTTGAATCAATGAATAGGCTTTAAGCCTTGATTCCAATATTTGATATCTATTTTAAAAAGATATGTTTTGAGTCTTGGTTTATCATACTGATACCAAGGATTTCCAAATGATTACGAAGAGTATATAAGTATGATTATAAGTCATACGGTGTTTTGAACGGTATACTATTTTGGGGTTAGACCCTAGTAGTGTTAAAAACTTTGATCCCATATGAATTATCTTCCAAAAAGGTTTAAAGATTTAAACTGGGATAGAATTCTTGCTGAGCACTATTAGCTCATTCTTGATTTATTAAATATTTCAGCATGAGGAAAACATTGCTGAATCCACCTCGTGTTACGAGAGCAAGGGAATGGAGAGACCACCCTGGAGTTAGTTGATGCATGATGGACACTGTCGGTGTGAGCAGAACAGTTGCAGCTTGAATTAGTGAGGATTATTTTGAGTGGGTTTGTATTTCTAAACCTTGTATAGAATTGGGAGGTCTATTATTGTAACTTCAGGTAGAGGTTGTAAATAACAGATGAGGTCCTGGATAGTACATTTGGGTTGTAATAACAAATGTTGATTATTGTTGCTCATTTCCAAGGCTATAACTTGTGTGTGTGTGCGCGTAAGTGATTGGGGTCTTTGGAGTTGTATTATGAGAATGTTGTAAGTAATGCAGGTTTTGTATCATTGATGGAGCGTGACAACCCAGATTCCTGACCCCGGATCTGGGGGTGTTACACGTTGGGTAGCCACCCAGTTTCTAGATGAGCTTTGATGGGATCTATCCAACAACTAGCAACATCAATGGGTGCTACCAACTTTCCGTTGATGTTTGGGGTCTTCAAGACTTGGAAGTATACACTCCCTGCATAGTTTTCAATTTCAGAAGAAGCAAACTTAGACAAGGCATCAGCCTTCATGTTTTCTTCCCTTGGAATGTGCTCTACATAGCATTCATCAAACTGAGTCATGATGGCCTTAACAAGTTTTAAGTACTTGGCCATGACTTCATCTCTAGCTTCAAACTCCCCATTTACTTGGGAAACTACTAGCCTCGAATCTCCACATACTTTCAGAGTTTTAACTCTCAAGGCTCCAACCAGCCCTAAGCCAGCTATCAGAGCTTCATACTCAGCCTCATTGTTTGTCGTTGGGAAGTCAAGTTTTAGTGCATACTCTATGAGGAATCCATCAGGACTTTGTAGCACTAAACCAGCTCCACTTGATTTTGTTTTTGATGATCCATCAAAATAGAGCACCCAACATTCTTTGGAGACCATTTCTTCATCTTCCTTGTCTTCCACTGATACTTCCTGCCCCCCGACTTCTTGGTTGTCAATGGTGCATTCAACCATGAAGTCAGCGAGTGCTTGAGCTTTTATGGACGTCCGAGGCTTGTACTTGATGTCAAATTCCCCTAGTTCAATGGCCCATTTGATCAATCTTCCACTTACTTGAGGGCTGTGCAAGATGTTTCTTAGAGGTTGATTGGTCAAAACCTCTATCTTGTGTGCCTGGAAGTATGGACGTAGTTTTCTTGAGGCCATAATCAAGGCTAAGGCAAACTTCTCTATAGTAGAGTAGTTTATTTCTGCCCCATGTAGGATCTTGCTCACGTAGTAAATGGGTTTCTGAACCTTCAACTCTTCTTTTACCAAAACAGCTCCGAGGGCAGTATTGGATACTGCCAAGTAAAAATAGTGAGTTTCCCCTGGCTTGGGCTTTGCCAACAGTGGTGCCTCAGCCATGTATTTCTTCAGGGCCTCAAAGGCCTCTTGGCTCTCCGTTGTCCATTCAAAATTTTTCACGTTCTTGAGTGCTTTGAAGAAAGATAAGCACTTCTCTCCTGACTTGGAGGTGAATCTCCCCAATGCTGCCACTCTTCCTGTAAGACCCCAGATTTTTGGGTAGAATTAAAACTTTTATTATATGTTGATGTATACTTATGGATAGTGGTAATGGTTTTGAGAATCAAGTTATGAATGAATATGGATTTCAGTTTTCAAATATTTCCAGAATAGTGAGAATGGACTGAACATATAGATAAGAATAATCTCTCTGGAAAATAAGAATATAATACTCCAAGGAAGAAAAGTATCTTTATGTCATCCAAATCGATATCTGGTATTCATCCGACAACTCCGTAAACAAGATAGCGTATGCCCGAGAAAGCACTAGAACATTTTCTAAGTGCAAGAAATAAAGAGGAAATAAACCAGGAATATTGGAACTGATATTGGTCCAAACGATTATGGTGAATAGTAGATTCCTTAAGATGAGAATGGGATCACACCACTCTATATACGAGTCTACGAATGGAATTATAATATAAGATTTTATTCAAGATGCTCAGGACATTCAGAGAAAACATTTCAAAGGGATTATAGAGGAACCACTGGAAACATTTACGAGGCAAAGCAGTATCGGATCAACAAAATGCGAATAAATAAATGCGACATACAAGTACGACATCATTTTGTTACAAGAATAAAAGAGAAGCTAGTTGGTGAAAGAAGGAAACTCAAGAGTGACCAAAGTGTAAGTCAACTTAAAAGATGAAGGACTAGATTGCAATTTGTAAAGGTAAAAGCAACCAAGGATAAGCCAACAAGTGGATGGCTATGATGCAACCAACACAAAAGTAGAAACACCATCCAATGGCTAGCATTGACACCTGCAAAAGTAAAGATAAATATCATACCATTATCAAGTCAACCAAGCAAGAAAACTCTCCCCATTTCCATTTTCCAGAATTCTGCTCAGCTGGTGCAAAGAGGAGAAGAAAATTCATATCTCCATTTATATCCATCCTAAAATCACCAAATTTTAACCATAGATTCTCCACTCCATGGGCAACGTTCACTCAAAATTTCATGGCCAACAAAGGAGTGTAGCCTAGTCAAATACCTTCCCCAAGTCGGAGAACAGAAACTGTCCTGCTTTTCCAGTTTCGACCACTCACCTTAGAAAGCCAATACGTCGAGCTTCAAGCATCCCCTGGTGATGAGTTAGGACTCAAAAGAAAGCCCTTGAAGAGTAGAAGGTGTGGTAAAAATCTCAGAACCAAACTCTTGTCTTTCGATTTTATATGGATTTTACAAAGTAACGATGAATAGTAACTTGTATTTTGTTTTGTTCTTGGATATTGAGTTTGTGGCTTCCAAAGGTTGTATTAAGCAAGGATCTAAGGTTACATAAGGGATCTAGCAGCAAGCAAGCTTGGAGAAGGTATAATTCTTGAAACTCTTGAAGTATTATGAAGTTTATGGATGATTAATGGGTTTACGCATGTTATAACCTTAGTTGTTATGATTGGGCTTTGATCTAAGTTATAATGAGTTATATGAACGGAAAGGCATTGCTTGGCCTCAGTTCTATGTTATATAAGATGTATGTGTTGTGTGGAGTGATCGATGTGCATTTTGGATGATTTGAAATTTGGGAATATCCGAGTTATAGCCGTCGTAATGCCCAAATTTTTACCTACTGATTGGTTCCCTATTTTTCCTCTGTTAGAGCTCTACCCTTGAGTCCTACTGCCCATGATTGTGTAGTTTATGTTATAAGCTTCGTATTGATATGTGGTTCGCCTAATATGGCCGAACGGTTTAAGAGTTATGCTAGTTTTAGTAATCGTGGTTCGAGAGGTTTCATCGCAGAAATGTAACCACTTTGATGCTAAGTCAAAGACCTTTAAGAGTCGAATTAAAATGTGAAACTTTGTGATATAATGCTAAGGACAGTTAGAAAGTCCTGTGCGAAGGTTTCGAGTCAAAAAGATCTTTTTCCGATTTTATAAAAATAAGGAAGCCGAGGTTGCACAAGTGAAAACCACCGAAAACGAGATTTAGAAACCAAGGTTGTAAATGGTTAAGCATAACTTGTATTCGAGGATCGGTTTCGGACTAAACCTACGACTTAAGTAATTGTCGATTAAACATGGACTTAGTATGAGCCTATGTCGAGCTAGTAATGCCTTGGTTATGTTTCGCTTACGTGTTTAAGCATTAAGTTATAAGTGGTTTATCGAGGGGATTAACCGTGTGTTTTCGTTTGACTTTGTCTAGATTGTTCGACATTGTCACAAGCCCTATCACCTCTCGAGCATCAGGCAAGTTTTCTCATTCCATGCTATGTTTTAAAGTAAAATATTTTGATGATGCGTATGCATTTGATAAATGCAAGTTTTCAAACCTATACTTTTTTTAAAACTGTTGTGGTGATAACTAAAGAATTTGAGATATATGCTATATGTGTATGATTTCGAAATGATTTCTATGATGCTAAATCAAAGTATTGATATAAATTGAACTTATAAGCTATGGATATAGTAATATTTTGGAGCTGATGTGCTAAGTAAAACCCTCGGTAGGGGGAATATACTCTGCATTTATACTTTGGACCGGGAATGGTATCAGTTGTTATCTAGAGATATATTATATATTCTCTATATTTATTTTACATACTAAGAATGGTATCAGTTGCTATCTAGGGTTATTTTATTGTGTTATTACAATTAATCTCGATAAATGATTTACAAATTAAAGATCATTTGAAGTTTAATCTATTAAGGGTATATTTTAAATATATGATGAATAGTTGTTATCTACCCTTTTTGATAAGAAAGTACTTGAAAATTATTTCTAAATAAATATTCTTTATTAAATATAGTTTGATTTAATTATTTAAAGCCCTACTTCTTAAGGAAGTATTTCGTGAAAACTATTTTTAAACCCTAGATAGCTAATAAAGTTTTATTCAGACAATTATAAATATAATTAGAGAAGGTTCCTAAAACTATTTCCCGTTTAAGTCTATATTCAGAAAGACTTAAATGTTCGCTCAAACTTCAAAGATACATGGAACCTTTCTCAAGATTTTATGGTTGTTTCAAGTGGACTGCCCGGTCCTAAATCTTTTAAATCAATGAATTTATCAGTCTGGTTTACTACCATCAAAATGATTTTGATTACTTCCTCAAGATTCGAGGGGTAAGATCAGTGGAATTAGTTGCATCCATTAACAAGCGTCAGCTTGGGAAATATGGGTGAATTTTCCTTTCCAACCAGATATGACTACTTTGTGGAGTTGTATTCTTGGGGAAAAAGGGAAAGGAACTTCATATTTCAGTGTTATGGATTTACTCGAACTTGGAGAATGTGTGAGGGACTGAGTAGCGCCGGTCCCCTAAGGGAATTACAATATGGCCGACGGACTGGTGAACGGGTCTGTTCTTCCCTTAGTTTATCAGAAATTGCCCGACCGTAGGAAGAGGAGAGCAACAGGCCGACGGACTGGTGAAACGGGTCTGTTCTTCCTCATAGGAGAGTACCAGGCCGACGGACTGGTGAAACGGGTCTGTACTTCCTGCCTACAACCGATTGGCGGGGAGGTAGGTCAGTCAGATACTGCCTATTCTTCCCTTCTACGTAGAAAAAGATCAGGGGGATACAGCTTGCGACTGATCATCGTAGGGGTATCCTTGGCGCCCAGAATCTCCAGTTACAATTCAGCATCCATGAAAGAGCATGTTTCATGCAAGATTTCAGAAAAAGAAAGTTTGTTCCAGTTATTCAGTTTCATGAAAGTTTTCAAAGAAAGATAGTTTATTCCAGTTATTCAGTTTTCATGAAAGTTTTCAGAAAGGTTACTCAAGAGTAATCCAGTATATTCCAGTATATGAGTTTATAAGAAAGCATATGAAATTACGAAAAGGTGTTCATTACTGATATTTTACAGTATTTTGAACAATATGAGATATCTAAATAGATATTCATGTATATATGTTGAGAAGGCATTTAAGATATACAGTATATTGAACTGTATGGTATTTTGAATCAATAAATAGGCTTTAAGCCTGGGTTCTAATGTTAACCCCTATTTTTAAAAAGATATGTATTGAGTCTTGGTTTACCATACTGGTACCAAGGATTTCCAAATGATTACGAAGAGTATATGAGTATGAGTATAAGTCATACGGTATTTCAAACGATATACTATTTTGGGGTTTGACCCTAGTAATGATAAAAGTTTTGATCCCATTGGATTATCTCCCTAAAAGGTTTAAAGATTTAAACTGGAATGGATTTCTTGCTGAGCACTATTAGCTCATTCTTGCTTTATTAAATATTTCAGCATGGGGAAAACATTGTCGAATCCACCTCGTGTTACGAGAGCAAGGGGATGGAGAGACCACCCTGGAATTAGTTGATGCATGATGGATACTGTCGGTGTGAGCAAAATAGTTGCAGCTTGTATTAGTGAGAATTATTTTGAGTGGGTTGTATTTCTAAACCTTGTATAGAATTGTGAGGTCTATTATTGCAACTTCAGGTAGAGATTGTAAATAGCAGATGAGGTCCTGGATAGTACATTTGGTTTGTAATCACAAGTGTTGATTATTGTTGCTCATTTCCAAGGCTATAACTTGTGTGTGTGTGCGTAAGTGATTGGGGTCTTTGGAGTTGTATTATGAGAATGTTGTAAGTAATGCAGGTATTGTATCATTGATGGAGCGTGACAACCCAGATTCCTGACCCCGGATCTGGGGGTGTTACACTTCCCGTTAGTTTCTGGACTTCCTTGATATTCCGCGGTGATTCCATGTCTAGAATCGCTTTGATTTTGTCGGGATTAGCCTTGATTCCTCTCTTGGAAACCATTAGGCCTAAAAACTTACCCGAGCCTACACCAAAGGCACACTTAGCTGGATTTAACATCATCTTGTGGTGCCTTAGCACTTCAAATGCCTCTCGGAGGTGCTCAATGTGATCGGCCTTATCGAGGCTCTTGACTAGCATGTCATCTACGTAGACCTCCATGGTTTTTCCAATTAGGTGTTCAAAAATTTTGTTCACCAACCTTTGGTAGGTTGCCCCTGCATTCTTAAGTCCAAATGCCATGACTAGATAACAGAAAACACCAAAGTCAGTGATGAATGATACCTTGGAGATGTCATCTTTGTGCATCTTGATTTGGTTGTATCCGCTGAAGCCATCCATGAAACTTAGCATCTCGTGCCCAGCTGTTGCATCTATTAGAGCATCAATCGTTGGTAAGGGAAAACAATCCTTAGGACATGCATCATTCAAGTCGGTAAAGTCCACACACATCCTCCATTTTCCATTGGCCTTTTTGACCATCACGGGGTTGGCCAACCATTCTGGGAATTGTATCTCTTCAATGAATCCAGCCTCTAGAAGCTTTTCAACTTCTTGTCTGATGGCCTCTTGCCTTTCTGGAGCAAAATTTCTCTTCTTTTGTTTCACCGTCTTCCTTTCTGGATCCACATTCAATTTGTGAGTTATCAATTGGGGATCAATCCCTGGCATGTCGGCCACTGTCCAAGCAAAAACGTCATTGTTCTCTTGAAGAAAAGTCGTGAGTTTGCTTTTCAATGGTTCGGGCAGTAGTGCCCCAACATAAGTCACCTTCTCTGGCTCACCTGGGACTAAGGTAATTGGGACCAAGTCCTCGGCTGGTTTCCCTCTTATGTCCTCATTGTCACTTGTATTCAGGTCTTCAATGGGGAGAACCTGCCCCCCGATTCCATCAGGCCTTAACGCGGCTACATAACAACTTCTAGCCATCTTTTGGTCTCCCCGTTCTTCTCCAATCCCATTCCTCGTTGGGAACTTGACTTTCAGATGATAAGATGAGGCAACAGCCTTAAACGCATGAAGACCAGTTCTTCCAAGGATCGCGTTATAGGTTGAAGTTGCCTTTATAACTACAAAGTTCAGCATTTGAGTGGATGTATTCATTCCTTGTCCCATGGTCATTGGGAGTTGGATAGTGCCTTCCACCTTTGACTCCACTCCATTGAACCCGTATATGGGCATATTCGAGGGTGTTAACTGAGAGTCAGTGTAGCCCATCTTGATGAAAGCATCATGGAACAAGATGTCCACTGAGGCTCCATTGTCGACCAAAACTCTCTTGGTTTCAGGATTTCCTATCACAGGAACGATGACTAAAGGATCATCGTGGGGAAACTTCACTCCCTCCATGTCTGAATCATCAAAACTTATTGATACTTCCGTTCGGGCACGCTTTGGTGCTTCTCCAACCACGGTCATTACTTCTTGAGTTTCGGGAGGACCCAACAACAGTTGGTCCTCTGAATATCATGTTGATGACTGGCCCTCGGGGCTTGGGATTTCGATCTTGATCGTTGTCCCTTCTGTCATAATCCTTTCTTTCATAGTTCCCCCTTTGACTTCCTTGGTTTCCATCTTTGGTGAACTTGCTGAGTTTTCCTCTTCGTATCAGAAACTCAATTTCATCTTTCAGTTGTCTACAATCGTCGGTGTCGTGACCAACTTCTTTGTGGAACCACCAAAATTGGTTTTGGTTCCGTTTAGATAAGTCAGCCCTCATTGGCTTCGGCCATTTGAGATCCTCTTCCTTTGCTATCTCCATCAGAATTTGACTCCTGGGAGTGTTCAATCTTGCATATTCTGTAAACTTTGGCCCAAAATTGCTTCTCTTGGGTGGAGAATCAGAGTCCTTTGATGTTCTGGAAAACTTTTCCTTAACGTCGTACTCTTGAGCTTCTTTTCTTTTCTTTGAGTTTCCACTACCGCCAGCAGTGGGTTCATACTTTCTCATGCTTTCTTCGGCCTTGATGTACTTTCTGGCTCTATCTTGGAGCTTCAGCATGCTCTCGGGTGGATGTTTAGCTAATGACCTTTTGAAGTGGTCATCAGTAGTTCCTTGCTGCAGGGCTATCATAGCCACTCTGTCCTCTAAGTCTGGGACTTTCAGAGCCTCCCGGGTGAATCGATCGATTAATAATAGATATATAAAATTTGCATTTTTTTAATTATTAAACAGAGGTCGCCACCTCATGCGGCGAACTAGAGGTAAGTTTAATTACTAAGTCATATTTCACCCCACTTTTACTAACTGAAAGACGGAGGAAGAAATGAAAAATGAAAAAAAAAATATAAAAGGGGGTCGCCACTTGAGGTGGCGGCGCCCTGTACCATTTTTGAAAAGTTGAACATGACTTTCTGGTACATAAATGTACCAGAAATGTGAAGGAGCCCCATCACCGCCTCTAATTATGATTATATTTTACTTATTTGTAATTAACGCTAGAATCCTCTAGTTAAATATAATATTTGTCTATTCAATATCATTATCTCATTTTATTGCCTGAACCGCCTTAGTTTGGTCACTGTATTGTGATAAGTGGATTTTATATCTACTTGGAACGCTTCGTATCGGCTTAAATTGATCGTTTGAACTCAAGTATTTGGTGTGTTTAATGTGTTTTTAGTTAGTATGTGCAGAGCTACAGTGTTGGCAGAGTTGTGGAAGTTTTTCATGACTATATGGTGGTTTAGAGCTTAAGAAGGGAAGGCCATGCAGTTGCGGGAGTTGAGAGCGCAAGGAATTGAATAGAAATCAAATTGCAGAAATCCTGGACAGAAGGGGGAGCGCGTCCGCGCCTCATAGGAGCGCGCCCGCGCTTGTCAGGAGAAAATGAAGAGCGCTCGTGCCTTCCAGGAGCGCGCCCGCGCTATGTTGAATGCTGAAAATCCTGAATCTGTTCTAATTTGTGAAAGTGGCAGAGACCAGTCAACCGCAAGGCTATATATACACTTGGGGACGATTTTAGAGATATATTTATCCATCTATTATCTACCAGCAAGGAGAACAAGAAGACGGCTGATTACGAAGACCTAGTTTCATCTTATCTTTGTATTCTTCTAATTAGGCAATACTTTGGATTCTCGTTGGAGTTATTTTTCATAAACCTTATTACTAGTACTCTCTATTTAGTATTCTAGAGTATATTTATGCACTTGCGCATGATCATGGTTTAAATAGAAATTTTTCATCAGATCCCATGATGACGAACGGTTCGATTATGAACTAATCGTTATCGTGGGATTCTAACGGATTTATCTATGGATTTTAGTAGTTGATTGTTTTAAAGATTTGTGTGTGATGAATTATTGGCTTCCTAGTATGGTTGTACTTATTCTTCTTGGATGCGTAGCTAACATCTAAGTTGTTTGTTAATCTCTATTGATTGCGAAAGTGGATATAGAGGTTTAGAACTTGCCATGCTAGCATAGGTTTATGTATGATTGTCATGCATGATTCGTAGGTAATTTTAACCATCTTACCTGCCCTATGTAATCTGAATGGATAACTTGCTCGTTAAACCGTTATGTTTTCAAATCTTATAGACATATAGGGTCTAAGCTAATTGGTGTCTACCCAACTTCTATCTCTTTTGTGGATGTTTGAGTGGTTTGGTATACGTATACTGAAAGGTAGCGTGTACTGATTTCGTGTTGTCAAATTAGTTGTCATAACCGTCACATACATTGATTAAAGGCATAAACTCTGGATGAAGTATTTAATGAAGTTAGGATCCCATGTTCTATTCTCATAAGTAATTCGACAGTAAACGCCTTAGTTAATTATAGTCTTGGTAATTTGATTAGTTAATTTAGTTAATCACAACTCAAATTTGATACTTGTCTTAGCATTGAACAATAGCCATACATTGTTGCATAAGTGCATAACTGTAGTAACCCAGGCTCTGTGGGAACGAACTCTACTTATTCATATATTACTTGTGACCGCGTACACTTGCGTGATTTTGTGCGAACAAGTTTTTGGCGCCGCTGCCGGGGAACTCGGTGTTATTTATATAGTTTATGTGCTTGTCATCAGTGGTCGTTAAAGTTCACTGACTCGGATTATTCTCTCATCAATTTTACTTTGTTTGGTGTGTTTCAGTTACTCTAGTGAGCGTGTATGTGAACACGTTCTCAAACTCGTAAGGAATCACTTGAATTGAATCTAGTTATGGGAGATCAAGCAGCAGAAACGAAGGCTTTGAAGGATAATTCTCAGCCGAAGATCAATGACATTCAATCCAGCATTGTCAGGCCAGCCATTGCAGCTAATACTTTTGAAATCAAGTCTGGCACGATTCAGATGGTGCAGAATTCAGTTCAGTTTGGGGGTGCTCCAACGGAAGATCGTAATATGCATATTAGGGATTTCATCGAGATTTGCGACACCTTCAAGTTCAACGGAGTGTCAGAAGATGCTGTGAAATTGAGACTTTTCCCATTTTCTCTGAGGGATAAAGCTAAGGGCTGGTTGCACTCTCTACCAGTAGGTTGTATTGCTACATGGAAGGATCTTGCTCAGAAGTTTCTCACTAAATTCTTCCCTATGGCTAAAACAGCTGCAATCAGGAATGCTCTTACTCAGTTTGCACAGCAGTCAGGGGAAACTTTATGTAAAGCTTGGGAGCGTTACAAGGAGATGCTTAGGAAGTGTCCTCATCATGGAATGCCTGATTGGATGGTGATCAATTGTTTCTATAATGGTCTGGGAGGTCAATCACGACCAATGCTTGATGCGGCATCAGGTGGAGCTCTTTGGGCTAAAAGCTACGAGGAAGCTTATGATCTAATTGAGATGATGGCTGCTAATGAATACCAGAATCCAACTCAGAGGTTATCACAAGGTAAAGTGGCAGGAATTCTGGAAGTGGATGCAGCTACGGCAATAGCAGCTCAGTTAAAGGCTCTGTCCATGAAGGTGGATTCTCTGTCTAACTATGGAGTTCAGCAGGTGGCTAGTGTTTGTGAGCTATGTGCAGGTGCACATGAGACGACTCAGTGTGCCATATCTAGTGAATCGACACAGTTTGTGAGCAATTTCCAGAGACCACATCAGCCAGTGCCTAACGCCTATCATCCGAATAGCAGGAACCATTCGAATTTCAGCTGGAGTAACAATCAGGGTGGCCAGCAACAACGACAACAGCCGTATCAGCAGTATCAAGGTCAGCAGTATGGAGCTAAGCCATTTAATTCTTCTGGATTTCAGCAGCAGTATGCTCCAAGGCAACCGTATCAACCACCAGGGTTTCAACAACCATCTCAAGGCAATGCTGGGCAATCATCTAATGAAAAATCTGAATTGGAAGAATTGAGGCTAATGTGCAAGAGCCAAGCTGTTTCCATCAAGACTCTGGAGAATCAGATCGGTCAGATTGCCAATGCTTTATTGAATAGACCACAGGGAACTCTCCCTAGTGATACGGAAGCTAATCCAGGCAAACGGGAGGTCAAGGAACATGTAAAAGCAGTTACCTTGCAATCTGGAAGGGTCACGAATGAACAGAACTCAAAAACGCTGCAAAATGAAGAAAATCAGGAAGTTGAACAGAACCTAGAGCGCGCCCGCGCTTCCCATTCTGCCAGAAATTGAAAAAAGTGGAGAAAAAGCTGATCAGTTGGGGAACAATCCGGAGAAGAGCAAACTTTCTACCGAGAATTCTATTCCGAAGCAAGCTACAGAGAGCAAGGAAGTCTATCCTCCTCCGCCATTCCCTAAACGTCTTCAGAAGCAGAAGTTGGATAAACAGTTCGCTAAATTTCTGGAGGTGTTCAAGAAGTTGCATATCAATATACCTTTTGCGGAAGCTCTAGAACAAATGCCGAGCTACGCAAAGTTCATGAAGGGTATTCTCTCACGGAAGTTGAAACTCGAGGAGTTGGAAACCGTTGCTCTAACAGAAGAATGCAGTGTTATTCTACAGCAGAAGTTACCTCCTAAACTGAAGGATCCAGGGAGTTTCACCATACCGTGCACTATCGGCAATCTATCTTTCAATAAGTGCTTGTGTGACTTGGGAGCGAGTATTAATCTGATGCCATTGTCTGTCTTCATGCAACTTGGGCTGCCTGAGCCTAAACCTACTACTATGTCTTTACAGCTGGCTGATCGGTCGATCACATATCCAAGAGGTATAGTGGAGGATGTTTTGGTTAGAGTGGATAAGCTCATTTTTCCTGCTGATTTTGTTATTCTGGACTTTGAGGAAGACAAGAAGATTCCTATTATCTTGGGAAGACCGTTCTTGGCTACAGGACGAACTTTGATAGATGTGTAGAAGGGAGAGCTTACAATGAGGGTACATGACCAGAATGTCACTTTTAATGTTTTCAATGCAATGAAATTTCCTACAGAGGAAGAAGAATGTTTTAAAGTGGACCTGGTTGAGTCCGCAGTATACACGGAGATTGAGCAATTGCTTAAGTCAGATACCTTGGAGAAGGTACTGATGGGGGATTCTGAGACTGAAGACGAAGAACGAGAAGAGCAACTGCAGTACTTGAATGCATCTCCGTGGAAAAGGAAAACTGACATGCCATTCGATTCTCTTGGAATAGCAGAGCTGAAGAAGTCTCAAGAGCGACTCAAACCATATGTTAAAGAAGCTCCTAGACTTGACCTCAAACCACTACCGGAGCACTTGAGGTATGCTTTTTTAGGTGATGCATCTACGTTACCTGTGATTATTGCATCTAACTTGTCAGGTAGTGAAGAAGAAAAACTTTTGCGAATCCTGAAAGAGTTCAAATCAGCAATTGGATGGACCATAGCGGATATCAAGGGAATCAGCCCTTCGTATTGTATGCATAAAATTCCGCTGGAAGAAGGAAGTAAACCAACTGTGGATCCTCAGAGGCGTCTTAATCCTATCATGAAAGAGGTTGTGAAGAAAGAAATTCTTAAGTGGCTGGATGCAGGAATCATCTATCCTATATCAGACAGTTCATGGGTGAGTCTAGTGCAATGTGTGCCTAAGAAAGGAGGCATGACAGTAGTTGCTAACGAGAATAATGAGCTCATCCCTACTCGTACTGTTACAGGGTGGAGGATTTGCATGGACTACCGAAAGTTGAAGAGAAAGTACACAAAGTCCAGCAGCTCCTGATTTTCAAAGCCAGGGGGCTGTTCCACATAAACTTCTTCATCAAGCTCACCATTAAGGAATGCACTCTTAACATCCATTTGATAGACTTTAAAATTGGAATAAGCAGCAGATGCTAAGAACATCCTGATGGCCTCAAGTCTAGCCACTGGTGCATAGGTTTCATCATAATCAATGCCTTCAGCTTGTGAATACCCTTGTGCAACCAGTCTTGCCTTGTTCCTTGTTACAATGCCATCCTCATCTAGCTTGTTTCTGAATACCCATCTTGTACCAACTACTTTCTTGTTCTTTGGCCTGGGTACCAGCTTCCAGAGTTGCTGTTGTTCAAACTGATTGAGTTCATCTTGCATAGCAATCACCCAATCTGGATCAGTCAGTGCTTCCTCAGTTTTCTTTGGCTCCATTTCAGATATAAATGCTGAATAATGACATTCATTCTGAGTTGCACTTCTAGTTTTAACTCCAACATCTGGATCACCAATGATCAGCTCAAAAGGATGAGCTCTATTCCATACAGTCTGTCTTGGAAGATTTGATCTTGATGATTCGCCTTGAAATTCACTTTGATGTTGTGAGTGACTAGATGATCCTTCATTTGCTCCCCCTGAGTTGTTGCTTGATTGCCTTGATGATTCTTCTCCAGTGTTGGTGGTATCTCCATTGTTATCAGTGTTTCCACCACCACCACCATGATCATTATCATCATTGTTATTTTCATTACCAGCAATAACTTCAGGTGGGGCTGCATCATCTGATTCTGAGTCTGGCAAGTTATCAAACTTCAGCTTCTCAGATGAATCTTCTTTTTGGATATTAGGGAGCTTAGTGTCATCAAAAGTAACATTGACACTTTCCTTTACTGTGTGACTGCCAACCAAGTAGACCATGTAAGATCTTCTTGAATAACCAACAAAAATAGCTTCTTGTGCCTTGGCCTCAAACTTGCCACGTTTAACATTGTCATCTATAAGCACAAAGCATTTTGCTCCAAATACATGAAAGTACTTGATAGTTGGTTTCTTGTTGTTCATGATCTCATAAGGAGTCTTCATTAAGTCCTTGTTAATTAAAGTTCGATTCTGAGTATAACAAGCTGTATTCGCTGCTTCAGCCCAAAAGTACATTGGAAGTTTAGACTCACTTAACATAGTCCTTGCAGCTTCAATCAATGTACGATTCTTTCTTTCCACTACTCCATTTTGTTGAGGAGTTCTAGGGGTAGAATACTATCTTGTTATTCCTTTATCAGCACAAAAGTCATTTAGGACTGCATTCTTGAATTCAGTACCATTATCTGACCTTATGGCTCTAACAGGGAATTTAGAATCCAGCTCAATCAACTTTATGTGGTCAATCACCAGGTGTGGGGTCTCATCCTTGGAATGTAGGAATAAAACCCATGTATATTTTGAAAAATCATCAACAATCACAAGTGCATATTGTTTCTTTGACATGGACATCACATTAACTGGACCAAACAAATCCATATGCAGTAGCTGAAGTGGTTCAGTTATTGATGATGTGTCAGTGCCCTTGTGAGAAGCTTTCTTTGACTTTCCTTTCTGACATGCCTCACACAGTCCTTCCTATGTAAATTCCATCTGAGGCAAACCTCTAACCAATTCCCTCTTGACTAAAGAGTTCATGGTTTTGAAGTTAAGGTGAGACATCTTCTTGTGCCATAGCCAACTTTCATCTGATGAAGCTTTAGCATAAAAACAATTAACTTCATCTTTGGATCCAGAGTGCAGATCAGCTATGAACAAGTCACCTTTCCTTACTCCTTGAAGAGCAGGCTTTCCATTCTTCTTGTGAAGGATCTGACACTTCTCTCTTTCAAAGGAAACAGCATATCCTCTGTCACAGAAATGACTGATGCTGAGAAGATTGAATTTCAGACCTTCCACAAATGATACATCTTCAATGATAACATTTCCAAACTTCAAACAGCCATATCCTTTCGTAATACCCTTGCTGTTATCTCCAAAGGTAACTACTGGGCCAGCTTTCTCAACCAAATTTGATAGCAGGGCTCTATCTCCGGTCATATGCCTTGAACAGCCACTGTCAAGAATCCACATAACACGGTTTACCTGTTTAACTCCCTGCAATATCAAATTGATTAGTCCTTCCTCGGAGCCCAAACTTGATTGGGTCCGGCATACTTAAAGAACTGGCCTTTGTCAGGCAAAACAACATTTTTAACTAAAACTACTTCAACCTCTTTCACAAAAGAGCGTTTCCATTTATAGCCAGCCTTAACACATTTCTGAGTAGGCTTAGGGATAAATGAATCCACTCTAGTCTTAGGAGGACTAGTAGTCTTAGCTCTAACATGCTTCTTATTATTAACATGTTGACGTGGAACAGTCTTATCATCAGATACATGTTTACTATTAAAATAAGCATACATAACATTGAATGCACAAGACATGTAATTAATCACACCACATGCTTTATGAGAAGAATTAACAACAAGCATGTTAGTTCTACAGTTGTTTTGATCCAACTTATTGATATCTGATTTAGTCTTTTTAGTTGAAGCAACTTTGACTGGAATATCAGATATACACTTGTTGGACTGTTCAACTTCCAAAGCAAGATCTTCTTCACGTATCTCCTCTGCAATGATGATAGAGTATTCATTCAGAGGATCTGCCTGGGACTCCATAAAGAAGGGTGTTTCAATACCCTTAAGCACATATGGAATACCCCTTTCTTCAGCACTGACTCTATTAGGGGTATTAATGCCTAGCAATCCAACAGCCTCATTATAACCATAACCTATACTAACATGATTACCAATAGCTTGTTGGTTGAAAATCTCTTTAGCAGTCTTGCAGGAATTATAGTAAGCATTGGCTTTAGTATTAAGCTCACTAATCTTTTCTTTAAGAATGGTTTCCAGTTGAATATAACATTTAACCATATTCTCAAGAAATGCAATTTTCTCAGTAAGTTCATCCTAATTAACATGCACTAGTTTTAATTCTTTTATCTCATGTTCAAGAGCTGTGTTCAAAAGAATTATTCTATCATTTTCAGTGCGTGCACAAGAAATAGTACCACCAAGATGACGAATCATTTCAGTGTCAGTGAACTTTACCTCTGACATGTATGAAGATTAAGTGCTTGCCTCTTTAGCCACTAAAGCAAGGTTCCCAATCTCACCTGTTTCTTCATCACTGTCAGTGTCATCCCAACTCTTTCCTTCAGAAACATAGGCTTTCCCAATCTTGTTCTTCTTGCTAGAATCAAATGTGTTCCTTGTCACTTGCTTTGGCTTTCTGCATTCAGTAGCAAAGTGACCCAACTCATTACAATTGTAGCATCTGATTGTGCTCCTATCCATAGTTCCAGTTTTGTAGCCACCCCTTGTGCCACTTGAAGAGGAAGATCCACCTCTCTGAAATCTGGGTCTGAACTTAAGATTGGGATTCCTTTTGAATCTGAACTTCCCAAACTTCCTGACTATCAAGGCCAAATCACCATCCTCCAGCTGATCAAGTTCCTCTAAAGAATAGAAGTCACCACCAGATTGATCAATGGATGTTAATCCATATTCAGCTTCAATAACATTCATGTTAGAACTGGAAGGTTGAACAGCCTTCACTTCCAGTCTCTGTGGGACTTCAGCAGCCAATGCAGTAGAAGTACTAACTATCTTCCCAGTTCCATATAACTCATCCTGTTGAATCTGCTCCAGCTCATAGGTCTTCAGAACACCATACAGTCTTTCCAAAGCAATCTCTCCCAGATTTCTTGCTTCTCTAATGGCAGATATTCTGTGCTCCAAATGACGTGGAAGTGTAAGTAGGAACTTCTTGTTAATTTCCTTGATAGTGTAGCGCTTCCCATTGAGATTCAGATCATTGATTAATTTGTTGTATCTCTCAAAAACCTCAGAGATACCTTCACCAGGGTTTGATCTGAAATGCTCATATTGAGAGGTGAGAATTTCCAGCTTATTCTCTCTAACTTCCTCTGTCCCCTCATTGATTATCTCTATAGTTTCCCAAATGTGTTTGGCAGTATCACAGTTTAGGACATGATTATGCATGACAGGATCAAGACAATCAACAAGGATCAACTGAAGACAGGCATCCAAGGTAACATCCTCTTTTTCACCAGGAGTGTAATCCTTGGGATCCTTAGGGTACATCCTAGCAGCCCTAGTAACAATGTTATTCTCTGTTAGCTCTCCCTCAACAATCATAGGGACTTTGGGACCATTCTTCAGCACATCAAAGTATTTAGGATTAGCAACTTTAAGAAATAGGAGCATTTTCTTCTTCCACATAGGATAATGCTCCTTGCTGAACATTGGGATTTTGACTGTACCCACTTTCTGTGTAGTAGACATCTTTTGAGATTTTTAGGAATAATAAAAATTTCAGAGTTTAAGAAAAAATCTCAAAACAATTGGATCTTTGATTTGTATATTAATCAAAAGACTCTGATGCCAATTGTTAGGTCCTGATAAGTTTGTAGAAGGGGGGTTGAATACAAACTATACCGTTTTATCGAATTTGTTCTTTTAAATATTTAACAATTAAGAACAAATTTATGCGAAATATAAATGAAACAAGATTCAAGTTAAATATAAACTATATTAAACTTGAAGGGTGTTGCAAATACAGTACGGATTACAAAGTATTTATCTCAAACTAATTAATACAAATTTAGAATAAATTCGACATGAACTTTTCTAATATTTGTAATAAAAAGATCGAATGCTAAAAGCAATGTTCGAGATAAATTCTAGGGATAAAAATCCGATAGATAATCAAAGCAATACAAGTAATCAACTTCTAGTGGTTTGGATTTAACAATACAAACTAGAATTAATTGATTGAGAAGAAATGGGATCAAATTGCTTTCTTCTTCTTCGGAGAGAAAATGTCTGTGTGATATGATAATGAAGTCTGTGCACTTTCTGTCAAGCTCCTGGTTAATATACAACTTCATTTGCCTTTTATGACCTGCTGAATTTACTCGGTAGAACCTGTTCAAGAGCTCGGTAGAACCTAGCCAAGGTCAGTATGACCTATTAAACATGTCGGTATGACCTAGCAGAACTCGGTATGACCTAGCAGAACTCGGTATGACCTAGGAGAGGTCATACAGAGAATTAGGTCATACAGAGAATTTCTTCAGGCCAGGTCATACAGTATTAAATTAATTTCCTTTAATCAAATTAGTTAATTTAAATTCTAAATTAAATTAATTTTTTTCTAGATTTAATTTAATAAATAATTTAAACAACTAAATTAATTAATTTAATAAATTAATTAATTCTGAAAGAATTAATTTATTAATTAAATTGATTAATAATTTAATTAATTAAAAGAAGATAACTTAAAATCATTGCATTCCTTTATCTTCTGAAAACCACTGAATATAGATGATTTAATTCCACTGATTGATGTCGTCATTCGATGCACTGTCTGGTTCATGAATAACTGACTTCAATGATAATTCTTCATCTTTAAAACATTTAAAGCTGTGGCTTCTTTTCTTTAGCTCTGAATAAACTCTGTATCCTGTACTTCTTATGTCACCAACTGGAAATCTCTGTCACTGTAGTAAATCCACTTTCTTGAATACTTCGCTGAGGCTTGAACAATAAATTGAACTTCTTTCAATGTAGAATAACTTCAAGTCTGTAGATGACTTTAATACTCTATTCTCTTGACAGATAAAACTCTCTGAGATTCCTGTGACCTTTAATCTAATATTTACTTATTACATTCTTGTTTAAGTTGAGTAGAATCCTCGAATTACAAATAGGCTATAGCATATGCCTTTCAATATGCTCAATGAAAGGCTTGAAGCCAAAACAAGACGGTATAAGACATAAAAGGCTTATGCAAATGTCAAGTTAGCCTCGAATAAGGTAAAATCGTCGTAAATGTGTAGGTCGCTCCACACTTTACACCAAGACGATACTCGTGAAACACTAGTGTATATTAAAATCCCCAAAAAAGGGTAGTAAGTCCCAGGTAAGGGATAAAAAGACCCCAATTCTCGAAAAAGACCGGTATAACTTCTATGAAATCCTAGTGCATTATCATAGAAGTTGGGGGGCAAATGATATGGGTTAAAAATAACCCTAAAGACATCATTAATATTGCATTAATTAAACCTAGCTGGTCCATAAATAAGGCCCATTAATAAAGTCCGAAACTCTAATTAAATATTAATTTCGTAATTAATATTTGGGCTAGAAGTACAACCTGTATTAGGAGACGTCCAATACAGGCTTGTTCTAATACAATTGGGCTTGTTTCAATACAAGTCCGTTATGATATGGAAACAACTCCTACAAGGAAGGATCTAGAATTAATCCTTATCCACCGTCAAGGATACGACTTATCATTCAAGGAAGTGATAATACTTATCCACCGTCAAGGATAAGACTTATCCTTCAAGGAAGTAATAATACTTATCCACTGTCAAAGATAAAATTTATCCTTCAAGAAAGTGATAATACTTATCCACCGTCAAGGATAAGATTTATCCTTCAAGGAAATCAATACTTATCCACTAGGCTTCTAAACGCCTATATAAAGGGTTTGACCCCTCATCTCAGAACTACGTTTTAGACTTCATTCTTGAATAAGGACGTACAAGTCACTACGTTCTTGGTGTGCCCCTGCCGCCATAGCCCCGAGGGCAACACCAATAACTACGTTTTTATTGGCTTGATTCTCTAAACACTAGAGATACCTAGGCATCTTGTTAGGACCGAGTTAGTCCCCGATAACAAGAGCAACCATTAAAGCTCGAAAGCTCTTAAACTCTAGCAGTAACTTTGAAAGTACGTTTTTTTTATTCCACAACACAATCTAAGAAAAATTCGAATCAACAAAGAATATAATAATACGAGGATAAAATTTTATAAAATTGTGTATATTTTTTATCCTATTTAATTAAGTTTTAGATCATAACTAATCAAATATTATTTATTATTAAATAATAAATTATACGCACAAAATTGTGATTTTGTTTTATAAGAACTCATAGAGACCTAATTTCATTGTTAGCAGAACTATATTCATATTAAAAAAAATCATATTTTGAAATTTTAGACTGAGCTACAGAAGAGGCCTAACTTTTTTTAACCTATATACATTTTAAATTATTAAATTCGAAACTTTAAAAGTTTGTTAATCAATTAGTATACACTTTTCTGAAAAATCGTACTTTACAAAAAATATTATCAAATAACCTATGTCTGCAAGAAAAAAATGAAAAAATTCTGATTTTTCAAAAAAACCTGTAAATTTTAATATGTTGTTGGTAGATTTAAACCTTAGATCATTCTACCTGATAATTTTAGGGTTATATCTAATGTTTCTCAACAATTTAATTTGAAAGATCCAACGATTATCGATTGAGTGATCAAACAAAGCGACCAGACTTATAAGGAAGTTTTCATTATTTAGTCTTTAATATAATAACATAGATATTTATGAGATATACTATAAAAAAAATGAATTTTATACAGAATTTTGATCGTCACGGTGTACTACTTTAAAATAAGAACTATTACAAAAAAAATTATATTTTAATTGATAATTTATTTTCTCAAAAGTTCAAAGTTCCCACATCATTAACATATTACAAAAAAGAGTATATTATATTATAGCAATAAATATTTAAAAAAATTATAAATATTAAGAAAAATTAATGATGTCATCCTCGTAGTTTGGTCCTAAATACCGCCAAAACATTCTCAATCGTTAGATTCAATACTTTTAAAAATAGATGATCAAGATTATGTCATATAAAAAGAATTTATTATCTAAAAATGATATAAGTTAAAAGATATTATATTAGGATTGGATTTTCCGAAAAGTTAAAACATAAAAATAGTTGTAATTAAATAAGGAAACCCATTTACTACCAGAATAATATAAATCCTATAATCTTAAATGGATAGGTGAAAACCGTTAGATTTAACATTAAAAACTGTATTTGGTTAATAAAGGGTATTCTAATAATCTAATGTATATATAAGTAGATTTCCTAATACGAATAGAATTCTCAATATTAAATTTCGTCACTTTAATATATTTTTAGTTTTAGAATAATTTTTAATTGAAAAAGAAATATTAAATAACAACTAAATTAAAGATTATTTTGTGAATTTCATGTGGACTGTAAAATTGGCCAAATCTAACTTTTATAACTCAATATAAACAAATATTAAATTGAGCGTGTAAAATATAATAAATATCAAAATTTCTAACTATAATATTTTTTAACAATAATTTAATCAGGTAAACTAATAACTTTTAAATATTAAAATATTCATAAATAAATATAATTATAAATATTAAAAAAAGAATCGTGTGTTGCATGGGTAATAAAAATATAATTATAAACAGAATAATTATAAATAAAAGTTAAGTAATCGTAATATGATATTGATAGATATAGGTTTGGTTTAGTAGAAAAAGTAAATAATAAAAAAAAAAAGATAAAAAATTGTGAAGCAGTAGATAAGATTGAGTTGGCCATTTGTGTAAGATATTTGAGGGGGTGAAGGATTAGAAATGCAATTGTAAACGGCGTGATACAAAATTAGGGTTGTTTCGAAGAGGATGATGGAATTTGGGAAAAGGGAGGGGATAAAGATATGCTTGTTTGTGCAACACAAATGTGTGGAGATGAAGAAGTCGATATACATGATAGAACCCCCTACAGATATGGTAGATTACGAGGTAGATTCGGATGGATTGATGATTGATCCCATCATATCTCCGGCTATAACCGGCGTAGCCAAATTACTGGAAGACTGTGCGATGGCGAGGTTGGGTTCGCGGATTTACTTGTTTGGGGGTGTAAGTCTTAATCGTGAGTGTTGCATTGAGAAACTCCCCATCTCTGATGAATTAAAGCTTTCTGTTTTGTATTTCGACACTAATCACATGGAATTAGGGCTCCGCCATGCAGCCTCCCTCAACGCTCCCAAGCAGACTCCTTGTGTCTTCTCAGCTCGTGGTATGATTTACGCTCTAGGATCCTCTCTTCAAGGTTGTAATTATAATCATAATAATTGCAGCGGTATCTTTGAGAGGTATGACCCTACAGCCGATAAGTGGCAAGTCCTGCCTGACCCTCCCCTCCCATTTGGCAACATGTCAAACGCACTCTGGTGTGATTCTGCAACCCTTTTAAGGGATAGGTACGTTTTTGTCGGGAATATGATTACCATGCTCTATCTCATCTTCGACCTGGATACCCAAAAGTGGGCCTCTCCCCTCCCGGAATCCACTCTTGCATCCTCCTTCCCGTATGGTTCCCTCTGTGTCGATGACTCCCTTTACTATCTCATTGGATTGGGAACCTGGAAGTATGGAACTGATTATGAAGCAAATTCCAACTGGATTGACCAAGTAGATGACAATGACGATGTTGGTCCCATAGTAAGCATTGTTAAAAGAGGTCCTCTCTTCTTAGATGACCCCTCTAAGTTGCTCCATAGCCCTTGTTTCTCCCCCGAAACTAAACAGGTTATGACTAGATCTCTGCGAATGGAGAGAACTTTTCCACTTGGGGGGACGCTTCTTTTGCTCTGTGGCCACTTCCCAGCTTATCAATGCTTATGACCACACCCGTGATCAACCTTATTGCCGTGCTGTTTGGATATATGTTTTTGAGGAGGTCAACTTACCTGCTCCAAAATCTACTTATTTCCGGACTTTAGCTTCTTTCTCCTACAAAATTCGCACTCCCTTCCACAATACTGCCTCTTTCATCCGCTGCTGTGCTTTTGGCTCCGTTCCAGACTGTATGTCCTCCGTTTCCCTCTTTGTTCTCTCAAGTTTCTTTTTCTTGATTCCAGTTTTTTTATTGTTTCCTGTACATATTTGCTTTTAGATGCTTAATTTATTGATAACTGTTACTGTTATATCACTATTTGCCATTCATTCTGAATCTATTAATGTACGTTGTAAATTTTCAAACCAAGTGACTAACTAACTCTGTAAACACCAACCTGCCGCTAGTTCTCTACTAGTGCTGCTGAATTACTCTTGTACTTACTAGAATTATCTTTTTGTATTCTACTGGGGTCTTGACAGTGAGTCACCTGTCACCATATAGCCCATCTCTCTTTTGATGTTAAATCATATCACATATGTTGTGGGCCTTGTGGCAAATCGGTGTATGTAAACAACCTTAAGTGATTGTTTGGGTTTAGTGTTATTTACTACTGAAGTAATATTTGTTGCCATATGCTGTTGGCGCTTTAATGCTACTCCCTGGTTTAGTAAATTACTGTTCTTATTTCACACGGCATCCTAGTAATTTCCAAATACCTTTTCTTATTGTCAAAGCTCAATCTGCACATCATATCTTTTGTTATAATTTAGAAAGCCTCTGCAGAACTGTTTCTTTAATGTAGATACCTTATTTTCTATCTGCTGTATATGTGTAGCATTTATGCAAGAACAAGACCTTTGTCTCTTCTTTCTCTCTAATGACCTGTCAGAAGAATAATAGGAAGTACAAGTAGCAGTGCAGTCTTAGCTAATAAGGGTAGTTGTCTTGTAAGGGTACTACAGTATTTTACTACTTTTAAGAGGTGTAATGGTATATATAGCCTCTATTTATACCCGAGTCCGGGTAATACAGTAAATAGCTATGGTTCCTTTTTAATTCTGTTGGGTTTGAACTTTTATCAGTAAATGGGAATATCTCCCCCCCCCCCCCCCCCCCCTTCTCTCTCTAGTGTTCTGCACTTTCTCCCTTTATAATTGATTTCTTATGCAAATTAGGTCTATTTCACTTTTAACCTATTTGAATTCTATGTGCTCGTGTTCTAAACTAGCTTTGTTGAAACTTGAAACTGTTTCACACTTTCACTCTTGTTTACTATAAATCTTAGCTAAAAACATAAAAACCAGAAAATACAAACCCTGGAGAGTCCTCATTATATATCAAAAAAACCATGATGTGTTTTGTGTGCTAACCTCAATATGTTTTGTGCGTTCGTGGTAAACTCTGAATGGCACGTAGCGCTGGTGTTCAGCATGTAATACAACTTTGTCAGATTACAAATAAGAGATTAAAAAATGAGAAGTTTCTTGTTTAAAGGCAGATCACGTGTTATCAGCATGTAATGCAATTTTGTCTTGCAACAGGAAGAGAAAGAAATTAGAAGTTTCTAGTTTAAAGCAAGATTACTTTCATAACACTTATCAGAAGTGTTTTTTTTTTTAATGTATTAATTGTTCTTCACCTTTGTAACACAGCATGGGTGAAGGAACCTCTGAAAAAAAAGCAGGTGGCGAAAGAGAGAAAGACCGTCAAAGATGAGCAGATCCAGAATGCTCATGGTAGCGGGAGTAAGGGACAAGGGTCTTTAGCAGGTAAAACTGACTGTCGCATGATCAATCTAGATGACTAAATTTCTAGTCCTACGTGAACTGAATAAAATCATTTACCAATTGCAGCTACAGATGAAATTACAAGGTTAAAAGCTGAGTTGGCAGAGAAGAATGCCCTTTTGATTACCATGGAGTCGTTATTGTCCGCATATGGTCACCGCTCAGTAAGCTAAATGGATGCTCATTTATGTTTGTGAAATGTGTAGAATAATTAGGTCTTTTTTGTGGGTTGTTTTTGAAATTGGACTGTAGATTTCGTTTATGCCGCAATCCTTCTCATTTTATCATTTTAATTGAATATGCTAAAGAGATAAACTTTTCTTATGGTTCTGTGACTACTGTCCTTTACATGTTATATTATCTTCGTTGACCACCCTTCAGTGTAGAAAGGTAGATATGAAACTGGAGTAACTGATCTTATTAAAAATAAGTGTTGCTTTGCTAGTATCTATGGATGTTTTTATTGACTTACAGTATTATTTTGTTTCAAACAAGTTTAACCAGAATTATTCTACAGATCCCGTTGGATTGCATTGGGGATGATGGAGCAGAAAAAAATTCCTGAAACAGGATTTTCAAACAAGATTACAGGATAATTCAAATTGCCAAGACACTCCTGGAGGAAACTAGAAAGGCTTTGGCCTTTGGATGTTCTAACTTCTCAAGTTGTGCTTCGCTATTAATTTTTAATATGTTAAGTTTGTACTAGTCAAATGACTCAAATGGTTTAACTTCATGTTTTCACTTTTCTGTTTTGTAATCTGAATTTGATTGTGGTTTGTGGTTGTGGATGTATTGAATTGCAGATTTGGACAATTAGCAAATTGGTTGATTTGTGAACGACTGAACATGTGAAAATGTGATTAAGAATTATATAACGCTAGTTATTGAACTGAACTTGGTCTTGACGAGTTGAGTCAAGCTTGAGTTGATTATTTCAAAACTTGACTAGGTTTGTTAAGACGTAAGACTATCGGACATTAAATTGTTTTAACTCGGGCAGGTAAGCGTATTGAACCTAACTTATCCAGTTCGAAGTGTCGAACTCTTGTTACTATATTGAACAACTTGCACTGACTGGATAGCTTGACATTATAGATGCACATACCAAACAGATTAGGTTTCGAGTTTACATGTTGACATGGTAGTGTTAAAAAGAGATTGGTTTGCAGGACTGCTCGGCATTTCTTGAAGCATTTATAGGTTTAGATTGTTTACATTAATAAAGCTATTCAGTGTTCTGTTAACTGAAAAACAGAAAATTATAGAAAACAGGTTAGAGCTCTTTTCTAAATTTAGAAAACGAAAACAAGCAAAACATACATGATTCTCAGATACTATTAGAAGATAAGCTATACAACTTTTTCATCGAAATGAAAGAGAAACAATTTTCAAAATTCAAAATTTGAATCCTGGCTATAATAACGACTACTATCACTACTAGATGGCCGAACTTCTAACTGCAAAGAAGGTCGATGGTATCAAATGCAAAGACCATATGTATTGGGAAGGATTAAGGCTGTTCTTCTAAGAGAATATGAAGATATAGAATACTTAAATAGAGTCCTTCCTATGCTGAGGTAGTCAAAAATAGTTGAGCCCATCTTCCACAGCGTAAGGATCAAATGGGAGTAGCGAGGAGAACATCAGTTATGATACACAGCATCCCATCTTATGCAAAGGCAAAAGAATATGGTGTTTCTTTGACAAGGAAAGGAACATTCAGGACATCATCATTCCCAAAAAGAAAGACATCAAGAATTTTCAAATTGGAATTTTGCTAATTGACGGCATGCTGCAGGCAGAAGGCTAGTAAAGAACTTCAATGGCTGCTTGTTCATGGGGAATAAATTATTGGTGAAGCTGGTTGTTGGAGGTCCCCGATCGATATTGGGCCGACCAAAAGATATGAAAGCCCATTGAAGCATGAGGAGCCCATCATTAGTTTGGGCCGACCGAATTGAGTCTAAAAGCCCAAGAAGGTCGATGTCACAAGTCCATGACGAAGGCCCGTGTGAAAGCCTGTGTAATTAATGGCTCGAGGGCCTAGTCAAAACACGAACAACCCACGAAGGTGGTGGGGGAGTCCACGTCCCAAACGAGGGGATCGGGACAAATAGGTAAAAGAAGGAGGAAATCAGGTTTGAGCATTCATTCAATACATTCACACAATCACAATATTCATACGTTCCTCTTACTCACAAAATACCAGTTTAACTGATTCTCATACTGGAGGTGAATCGGGGGGCTCATCCCTCGCATTCTTGTGTTTGCAGGTCCGACCGGACGACTCACGGTAGAAAACTGGTTCCAATATTTGGCGCCGTCTGTGGGAACGTACGAATTAATTGTGAATTGTAGCTTACTGATTGTCATGTCTTCCGAACGACTGCCTCGATTTGATGGAACCATGCGTCCTAGGAGTTCCACTGTCACACCGCCGATAAACCGAATACTGAACTTTGATTCTGAGGGGGACGAAAGACCTTTACCGACCCCTGAAGAACAGAAGGAGATACTCCTTAAATGGAGAGAAGAACGGGCGGCGAAGAAAGGTAAACAGAAGGAAAGTGAACAGGCGGATAAGGAAGCCAAAATACGAGCGAAGAAGAAAGAGGCAGATATGTTGAGGCTACAGGCCATCAAGCTCCGTAGAGAGGAACTGGAGTTAGAATAAAAAGCTTTGAGAGAATCGGTCGAGGAGGCTGAGATAACGTTGGTATCCATTGAGAACCGAAGGGAGAAAAAGGCACATGACGATGAAGACGGGTCTTCGGACTCCGAATCGCATTCTAGGAGAACACGCTCCAAAATTTTACTGACTGATTCAGATGAGGAGGATGACTCTCACGTCCGGGATCGTATACGGCGACTGGAAAAAGCTATGTTTGGAGAAAGGAAAATTAGCCATGAGCCGGTCGTTTCAGAAGAAATCGAACAATATCGGCCTCCTTCAGGAGGACAGTTTCCAAAGATGCATGAGTTCAATGGAAAGGGAGACCCGGAAGTCCATTGTGAGAAATATGTGTCTTTGATGACAGGTATGGGACACTGCGATATCATGCTGTGTAAAATGTTTAAGACGTATCTGAAGGGACCAGCAACGATGTGGTATCGTTCCCAAAGACCCCGATCGATCCATTCATATGAACAACTGAAAAGGAAGTTTATGAGACATTACTCTCACCTATGCCGGAGAGAGAAGGATACTGAAGCCTTGATCCACTGCCGGCAAAGACCGAACGAGGAGTTGGGTGTCTACTTAGCCCGGTTCAAAGAGGAGGCAGGGATGGTCACCAATTTGGATAAAGTGAAAGCTGCAGGTTTCCTCGCCGCTAGTTTAGACCCCATAAAAGGTAAAAAAAACTTCGCTCCTCTCTTTATGATATTCCCCCTAAGTCCTAGAACGATATATATGTGAGAGGAGAGGCTATCCGAAGAAAGCTTGAGTCTATTGGAAGTCATAAGGATAGCCGTAGGTATGAAGGTTCGGGAAGAGACGACCGAAGGGGTCGAGGGGATGTTAAGAGTAGGCTTACGGATACTAGGCCTGATCGTAGAGCAGAGAGAAGAAAGGATAGAGATAATACGGTGTTCACCCCTCTTAATGCACCCATCTCGAAGATTCTACATGAGATAAAGGGGAAACCAGGGTTTGTTCGACCAGCTAGAATGAAGACCCCGAATTATAAGAAAAATGAAGATAAATATTGTGAATACCACAGAGACAAGGGGCATAATACTGATGAATGCTACCATTTGAAGAAGCTGATCAAAAAAATGATCAAAGGAGGCGAATTAGGCCAATTTGTAGGTGATCTAAGAGATAAACTGGAGTCCAAGGAGCCTAGGAGAGAAAAAGGGCCTAAAAGAGAAGAAAAGTATCGAGGAAAAGTTCGAACCATTTCTGGAGGCACAGTAATGGACCGATGCAGCAAGACAACCCGGAAGAAATATGTGAGACAAGTTTACAGTTTGTATCAGGCTAATTCAGCCAGACAACCTCTGCCTATCACTTTCACAGAAGATGATTTTGAGGACGTGATATGGTCGCACGAAGATCCACTCATCATTAACCCCATGATAGGGGAAAACAAAATTTGGAAGGTTCTAGTTTATGGTGGTAGTTTGGTCAATATCCTTTATCACAGGACGTATTGTAAGATGAATCTGGGAGGTGAACAGCTGGAACCCTGTCATGAAGCCCCACTGTATGGCTTCGGAAACCAGCTTGTACCGATCGAAGGGACAATCACCCTTCCTATTGTGTTGGGCAAGGCCCCTTACACTATTGAAAAAGAAGCCAAGTTCTATGTGGTGCGGGTAGATAGTCCCTACAACGACATTTTGGGAAGGCCGGTCCTCACTTCTTTCCAAGTCGTAGCCTCTATCCCCCATTTGAAGTTGAAATTTATGACTGAGCATGGTATAGGAGAAATGAAAGGTGATCAAAAAGCCGCTCGAATTATAATGTTGGAGGATCTTGAAAAAGACCGAGACGTGGAGATGAATGAAGGGGGAAAGAGGAAACGAAGTGAGAATGACACTTGGGGTAGTCACCAGACAATGAATATTGAATTGGAAAAGTTTGGCGCAGATTTGTCCGGCCCATAGCCGAGCCGACTGCAGAAACCGAAGAAGTAGAGTTGTATGTTGGGCAGTCAGGGAAGATGATCCAAATAGGGAAGAACATGGAGCCTGAAATAAAGGAGAAGGTTATTGAAGTGATTAGACAATATCATGATGTGTTCGCCTGGGGACCTGAGGACATGCCTGGACTAGACCCTTCGGTGGCGAAACATTTTCTCAGCGTGAACCCTGATGCAAAGCCGGTTAAGCAGAAGAAAAGAAAATTTTCCATGGAAAGGCAACAAGTAATTCAGGCCGAAGTGGAAAAGCTACTAGAGGCCAAGTTTATTGAAGAAATTGAGTATCCAGACTGGTTAGCGAATGTGGTGGTGGCAAAGAAGTCGAACAACAAGTGGAGAATGTGTGTAGACTACACTGCCCTGAATAAAGCCTGTTCGAAGGATCACTACCCCTTACCCAACATCGATCAACTAATAGACGCCACTTCGGGTCATCAAGTACTTAGCTTTTTGGATGCCTTCTCTGGATATCACCAAATTGCAATGAATGCCGAGGATATTCGGAAGACAACATTCATCACCCCAAAAGGCACATATGCATACATCAAAATGCCCTTTGGGCTAAAGAATGCAGGGGCAACCTTCCAGAAAATGATCAACAAGGTGTTCAAGGAGCAGATCGGTCAGAATATGGAATGTTACGTGGATGATATGATCGTGAAGTCCATGTTCAGGGATCATGTGGAGGACCTAAAGGAGTGTTTTGCGACGTTGAGAATAAACAACATGAGGATTAATCCAATAAAATGCACGTTTGGAGTTTCAAGTGGCAAGTTCTTGGGATATATGGTGAGTGCTAGAGGGATTGAGGCCAACCCTGAAAAAATGAAGGCAGTGATTGACATGGAGGCACGAAAGATAATCAGGGATATCCAGAAACTGACTGGAAGATTGGCTGCTTTAAGGAGATTCATCTCTCGATCGGCTGAGAAAGCACTCTCATTCTTCGAAGTGCTTCGTGGGTCTAAACATTTCGAGTGGGGACCGAACTTCCAGAAAGCATTCGAAGAAGTTAAGGAGTATTTGATCAAGGCCCCACTCATTATAAGACCTGACCCGAAGGACACCTTACAGCTCTACTTAGCAGTGAATGACCGAACGCTGGGGGCTGTATTAGTTAAAGAATATGAGAAGAATCAGCACCCGGTATTTTATGTCTCGCACATTTTGAAAGATACAGAAACTAGATACCCGAATGCAGAAAAATTCTCTTTTGGGGTTGTAGTGGCATCAAGGAAGCTACGCCATTACTTCCAGGGAAGGACTATACAAGTGGTGACTGACCAACCTTTGAAAAAAATACTTCAAAGGCCAGAAGCTTCGGGCAGAGTTGTGGCCTGGTCGGTCGAGTTGGGAGAATATGACTTGGAGTATGTGCCCAGAACCTCCATCAAAGCCCAGGCGTTGGCCGATTTCTTAGTGGAATGCTCCTTCTCAGGACCGAAAGACCTAGCACCGGAAGAACAACTCATTCGGGCCCTAGAAAATGGAAGCTCTTCGTGGACGGGTCGGTCACGAAAACAAAATATGGGGCAGGTATGATCCTCACCAGCCCCGACGATTTCGAGATTCGCCAAGCTATCATGTTCACTTTTCCTTTGTAACACCCCTGAAAGTGTTTGTCCTAAATCCAATCATGTATGATGAGTTAGGAAGAACTTTCTTGTATTCTTATTTGATTTCATTAATGTTAATAAAAGACTTGTTTTGTTTTTATTACGGGCTTTATCTATTTAAAGTGTATTAAATAAGATGTTCCATAGTTTAGAGTAAAGCTTCTAGAATTATAATGAGATTATAATAGTGAGATCTAGAAGATGATAACTCTAAACTTAAACAGTTCCTGATCATAGGATAACTAATCGGAAGTTGGTGAATCCGCAAAGATTGGTACATACTATGCTTGCTCCCGTCAGGAGGATGTTTGTTCTCATAGGCATTTGTGTGGTGACACTATAGCTAGTATGTAGGTGCTTGTTAGGGAATAAGTTCACTGAACATGACTCGATAAGTTGAACAGCTAATGGAGTTTACTCACGTGTCAATAGTTATTCACTGAGTGATAGTTGTACAAGTGTCCTTAGATTTGAGATCGTTAGAGTTATCTTGTATATAATGAACTATGCTTTGGATTAGTCCTTAGTCTCAAGGACATCCATTAGGTCTATTCTGGGCATAGGGATTTGTGTATGGAGATAGTTAACGTCAATAGAGGATCTACCCCTTCCAGTATAGGAAGAGAATATCCTATGTTATTCTTAGTATGCGAGTTCTGGAATCTCTGGCCAGAATGTATGAAATTAGAAAGGAGTTTCTAATTTGCATTAATATGAACTTAGCATTATGAATAAGAAATCATATGATTAAATTTAATAAGGCCTGACACGAGATCCATGCCTTTTATTTAATCGGGATATTGTAGGGTAGAAGGAATTGATTGTACTGAAACTAGTCACTGACAGGTTCTTGGTATTCTAAGCAGTGAATTCATATTATCCGGATAGTCGCGATATGTTGTGAAGCATCACTCACGATGTAGAATAAATATAATTAATCAGTTAATTATATTTAATGAATTATTAGAATTCATATAAATAATAAATAAAAGTTTATTATTATTTATTTCTACTACCGGCTTAATATTGAACCTACAGGGTCACACCATAAAAGAATATTTTCTTTGATTAAAAGATTTAAATTATGAGAGAGGGAGAATTATTTTCTAAATAGTTTAGAAAAAGAAATAATGATAAAAATAGTTTTAATCATTATTAAAGCATTTTAGAAATGTGGGGTTAATATATATATATATATATATAAAGATATTTTATTAAAAACCTAAAAAGGCCCTATAAATAGAATGCGATAGTTCATTCTAAGGGACATCTTGTTTTTGTGAGAAACCTAGAAAAGGAGCTAGCATCCATCTCTCCATCTCCATCTCTCTCTCTCTCTCTCTCTCTCTCTCTCTCTCTCTCTCTCTCTCTCTCTCTCTCTCTCTCTCTCTCTCTCTCTCTCTCTCTCTCTCTCTCTCTTTTTCTCTCTAAAAGTCTTAGAGATTTTTTGAAGAATTCATCGAAGGAAAATTCTTGGTGGATACCGGTAGAGTGCTTCACACTATGAGGAGCAACTGCTTGCAACCATCGATTTTAAAGCTTCGATTCTCAAGGTATGGTTACGATTCCCTTCGCTCTAGATTTTATATGTTTTTCTATATGTGCGATATATGGTTTTTACGGAATAAATGTTATATCACGCTTCTGCTCATCCGTAAATTCCTTCAATGGCATCAGAGTAAGGTTATGCATATAGAGATTCATATAAAAAATTTCAGATTTGTTTATGCATGTATGGATTTATTATGATTTTTGCAAGTATATTTAGATTTAATTATGAATTAATTCAAAATATTATTTGCATGAGATTTTGACCACTGATCTGGGTTTTACAAGTGTTGTGGATCATCTAGGTATTTTTTCCATAATTTTGCGATGTGTAGATTATTTGTTATGCATTTTTTAAAATTGTTTTAATTAAAATTCATAAAATAATTATGCATGTTGAAATATATGAATTAAAATTTGCACAAGGACCCCATAGATACTTGCTTATTTTTGCTTTTGTTTGATTTCAGAAATCATATTATTTTGATTTTTTATTAATTTATTAATTAATTGTTAATTAATTTATTAATATTAAAATAAAATAATATTAACAATAAAGGCATTTAATGGCAAGGGCAGTTTTTTAAAGTGTTATAAAGATACATAAGTTACAAAAAAAAAAAAAAACTGATGCTGCTGCTGCTGTCCGCGCGCGCGCGTGGCGCGTAACCGCTGTGAAGGGCCTGTAATAGCATTTAATTGTTGTAACGCAATCCAGTAATGCGTTACAGCCCCTCTGTCCACATTAAATTTGATTTTTTTGGGAGTTTGGTAACTCCGTTTTGGGCGTGCAATATATCGTTGGATTCGTTTTTCCGAGACGGATCTAATGGGGTGGTCAGATATTTTTTATATAAAAGTTTGGAACTGTTTATATTCCTGGAAGTGTTTTAAAGCATGTACTAACTGTTTTAATTGCTTTTAAATACTATAATAAATCCATACATCATTATATCATTGTATGACATGATATTAATTGCATTCTTACTTGTTTATTTATTTTTATATATGAGATATATGCCTATATTTACCATGCGATGATAGATTTAGGTGAACTTAAATCAAAATAAGGCATGCTCTAGAAAATCTAGAATATGAATCGTTTCTTGCCTTAACAATAATATTATGAGTACAACCATGAGATTCTTATGTTTATGAAACGTAGAGTGAAATACTCTTTTGATGTTGAAAATGAAAATTTATGTCTAGGCCATTGGGTTTTAAGCGGGACCGATGTGACCCCTCCAACACACTGGGAATTTTTCATTTAAATATCATAATTGTATTTTGTTCAAGAAAAAGAGAATCTCCTAGTAATATGATTATGGTTGTAACATAATATAATCCCTCTTAATTAAAATTTATATCAAGTAGTAAATGGCCAATGGCACAACGGGCTTGTGTCGGTCGTAGCCTTCCAACATGGTAGAAAGTAGTTCTTATTTTTGAATCATTGTCGTTTCGTGCTACAGCCGAGGGCTTTGATTTCGAAATAAGAAATACTTGTCTATTACATAGAGATGTGTACAATGAATTAGAATCTAATGGTCGTTACGTGCTACAACCGTGGGCTGTTGGAGACTGATTCAATTGTATGAAATGTTGGGTTAGACTTGACTTAGAATATTGAGTTTGTCGTGCTACAGCCGTGACTCAATTATTCAAGAGGCTAAAGTTTTATTAGGGAATAACATGAGATGTAATTGACAAGAGTTGTCTGCCTACTGAACATCACATGGCGTTTCGTGCCACATCCGAGGTTGTGTGATGGAATGTAGGATCCCTATTCCCACTAGCATTATGAATGCTTAATTTTTCACTTAGGGGTTGTATAAATTAGATAAACTAGTGGGAGCCACTTATGAATAAAGACCCGATTCATATAGTGTTTTAAAATGAAATTGAATATTTGCTAAGTGTTGTTATGTGTTTATCATTTACAGATTTACTATATACATTATGTCTTCTGCACTATCACTCCGGAGCATATTGGATGCTCACAAATTGACTGGTCCTAATTTTGCTGACTGGCTTCGAAACCTGAAAATTGTTCTCAGGGTTGAGAAGCTGGAATATGTGCTTAACTCACCTAAGCCTACTGAACCTGCTGACGATGCACATGATGATGAACATGTTGTGTATCGTAAGTGGATAGATGATGCAAATGTTGCTCAATGTATCATGCTAGCTTCCATGAACATTGAGCTACAGAAGCAGCATGAGCATATAGATGCTCACACTATCCTGACGCATCTACAAGAGTTGTATGATGTGGCAGGGAGGACAGCTCGATATGAGATATCGAAGGAGCTGTTCCGTTGTAGGATGTCTGAGGGATCGTCTGTGAATGACCATGTACTTAAGATGATCAATTTGATTGAACGTCTTGGACAACTTGGTTTCAACATGGATGGGGAGCTGAGTCAAGACTTGGTCTTGCAATCACTTCCGAGTTCATTTTCACAGTTTGTTGTGAACTTTCACATGAATAAGTTGGATGTCAGCCTGGCTGAACTCCACAACATGTTGAAGACTGCGGAATCGAATTTTCCCTCTAAGAAGAGTTCTGTTCTTCTAATTGGTGAAGGTTCCAATCCTAAGAAAAGGAAGAAGAACCCTCCCAAGAAGAAGAAAGTAGGTGAAAAAAGGCCGGTTCCACCAAAAGCTGAAGACCCCAAAAGCAAAGCTGTTTGCTTCCACTGTAACAAGGTGGAGCACTGGAAGAGGAACTGCAAGGTTTACCTTGCAGAGTTGAAGAAGAAGAAGGGTAGTGAGACTGCCGCTTCTGATTCAGGTATGTTCATGATTGAAGTGAATATGTCATTAAATCAAATTGCTACTTGGGTATTAGATACCGCCTGTGGTTCTCACATTTGCAATTCGTTGCAGGGACTAAGGAGAATTGGGAGTCTTGAGGAAAAGGAGGTGATTCTATGGATGGGAAATGGAGCAAGAGTTGTTGCTGAAGCTGTAGGATCATTTGATTTACATATGCCTACGGGCAAGACTATTGTTTTAAATAATTGTTATTTTGTTCTCTCGATTGTGAGGAATATTATTTCTATTCCCATGTTAGACTTGGCTGGATTTTCGTTTGTTATTCAGAATAATAAATGTTCAATTCTTAGAGATAATGTTCTTTATGGTAGTGGTATTTTAAATAATGGTCTGTATGTATGTGACGTAGAGCATAATTTACTACAAATTGAACGTACTGATAAAAGGAAAAGGGATGATGAAAATCTCACCTATTTGTGGCACTGCAGACTTGGTCATATTAGTGAAAATAGACTTCGTACATTGCATAAGGAAGGGTTACTTGAACCCTTTGATTTTGAATCATATCCTACATGCGAGTCTTGTCTATTGGGTAAAATGACCAAATCTCCATTTAGTGGACATGGAGAGAGGGCTGCAGATTTGCTAGGATTGGTACACACAGATGTATGTGGACCGATGTCTACGCAAGCCATGGGTGGATTTTTGTACTTCATTACTTTCACAGATGATCGATCTAGATTTGGATATGTGTATTTGATGAAACACAAGTCTGAAGCCTTTGAAAAGTTCAAAGAATACAAGTATGAAGTGGAGAAACAAACCAAACATAGTATTAAAACCCTTCGATCAGATCGAGGTGGTGAATACTTGAATGGTGAGTTTCTAGATTATCTCAAAGAAAATGGTATAGTCTCTCAGTGGACTCCTCCATATACTCCACAGTTGAATGGGGTATCTGAAAGGAGAAATCGAACTTTGTTAGACATGGTTCGATCCATGATGAGCTATGCAGATCTTCCAGTATTCCTTTGGGGTTATGCATTGAAAACCTCAGCATATTTACTGAATAAGGTGCCTTCTAAATCTGTTCCTCAAACTCCATATGAGATATGGAAAGAAAGGAAACCGAGTCTTAAACACGTTAAGATTTGGGGATGTCCAGCTTATGTCAAGAAAGTTGACTCTGATAAGCTGGAATCTCGATCCGTGAAATGTAAGTTTGTGGGATATCCTAAAGAGACTTTAGGGTATTACTTTTACACAGATCATAGGGTATTTATCTCCAGACATGCTACCTTCTTGGAAAAACAGTTTATCCTTGAAGGGAACAGTGGGAGCAAAATAGAACTTAATGAAGTTCAAGAAGCACAAACTACTACGGTTCAAGAGGAAACACCTGTTCAGACTGAACAACCTTCTGTGGAACAGCCCATTCGTAGGTCAGAGAGAGTGTCTCGCCAACCTGAGAGGTTGTTAGGTCCTGATAAGTTTGTAGAAGGGGGGGTTGAATACAAACTATACCGTTTTATCAAATTTGTCCTTTAAAAGATTTAACTGTTTAGAACAAATTAGTGCGGAATAAAAACTGAAACAATATTCAAGTTAAATAGAAACTCTATTAAACTTGAGGGGTGTTACAATTTTGATCACTTATTACAAAGAACTTAATAAAACAAATCTAGAATAAATTCGACATGAATTTATCTATTTTTGTAATAAAAAGGATCGAATACTAAAAAGTAGTTCGATATAAAATCTAGGGATTATGATCCGCTAGAAAGCTAAAGCAGTACAAGAGAAATGATTCTTATGGATTAAATGCTAAGAACAATCAAGAATTAAATCTCCTGAAGAAATTGAATGCTTTGCAGTTGAGGAAGAAATAAAGACAGAGGAATGAAAAATATTGGTTGTTGTGTCTTTTGCTTCTCTTTCTTTTTTTTAATGAATGAATTGAAAGAAATGTCAACTGCCTTGTATTAATAACAATGCTATTTCAGTTTGTAACCCACGTGCAATGCATTTAAAAGAATACAATTTGCACTTGGAAGACAAGCAGAAAAACATTCCTTTTTGCCTTGGAAGACAATCGGGAAGACAAGCATTGTATTAAGAAGACAATCGGGAAGACACTAATTTTGCCTAGGAAGACAATCGGGAAGACTCACTTGTGAGTCTTCCTAGTTTACAAACTAAGTCTTCCTAGTTCAAAATCTAAGTCTTCCTAGTTCAAATATATTCTAATTTAAATAATCAACTAAATAAATTATGTATTAAATTAATTCTTTGCAGAATTAAATTAATAAATAATATACTTAATAATATTAATTATTTATAAGAGAATAAATAGAATTAGTTGACTTCTCAAACAATTCCAGAATCACTTAAAACTTAGATAAATAACAAACACAATAGTACGTTGACACTCAATGCACGGTCTGGTTCATGAGTGACTAACGACAATGTCTGTTCTTTATCTGTTTGACTTTAAGCAGTGATTCACTTCCTTCTCATTCAAGAACTCTGTAACCAGTATCTATTTCTGTCATCACTTGAAATCTCTGTCACTTTAATAAATCCACTGAGCTTGAATACTTCATTGAGGCTTGATCAATAAATTGAGCTTCTTTCAATGTAGAATCACTTCAAGTCTGTAGATGACTTTAAGCATCATTCTTTGACAGATATAACCTTCTGAGATTCCTGTGACATTTGATTTTTATTATTTACTTATTACATCTTAATTAAAGTTGAGTAGAATCCTCGGTGTTTACAAATAGGCCTAGACATATGCCTTTCAATCTCCCCCTATTTGTTTGTTAGACAATAACAACCAAATACCTCTAGAGGATAACTCAACTAAAACAAGAAAAAATAAGACTTTTAAGAGCCAAGCAAATAATAAAAAGTTCTGGATTAAATATAACAATTTCCAGATTCAAACAGTAAAGATAAATACAAGATAGATGTTCCTCTAGACTGAACATATGAATACATTTACCTATCTTGATTTACCTAGCTCTAAACATATAACATTTACAAATGAGCTAAACCTATCATGCCCTAATCTCTAATTTCACCTTCTTCAGCTTCTTGCAAGGTGTATAGCAGATCTTTGTCGAGGACACGATCAGTTTCTGAAACCACACCACTTGGCATTACTGGTTGAGTGGTGATCTTCTTCAATCTATTCTTCATCTGAGCATACCTTGGAATTTTCTCCGTGCAGTAGTCTGAAATCATATCAGCAACTTCAGACTTCTCTACAGAAGCAAACCCAGAAGTTCTAAGAAGATTCTCCAACTTCACGAGTCGCATAGCAGTCTGTAGCTTCATGGAATCAGGATCCAGCCTCACAGTCTCTAAAGTTGTACCTCTGTAGATTTTGACTTCATAAGGAAAATGTACAACTTGAGGGCTGGCCTTCATAGCAGAATCTCTCAGCCGGTCATACAGAAGCTCATTCAAACAAGAAGATCTCTTTACCTTACTCATAAGAATCCACAATTCAGAGAGAGATCTTCTTTGTAGGAGGTCAAGAGAAATGGTGAATGACCCTTCAAGAGCACTTGAGACATAGATGAACAGTTCTTGCCTCACTTGATCAAATGCAGACGTAATCCTTAGGATATCTTCCTTCAAAGCCTTCATGTATAATGAATTGTCTGGATTAACAGTTCTGATCTTCTCAAGCAGCTTCAGAAAAGTAGCATCATTGTTTGTGCCTCTCTGAGGGATATCAAACATCTCCCTTGCCTTATCCCATTTGATTCCTTGCTTCATCCTAACATCCAATCTCCTTTCTTTGACATGAATACTATGAAGACGTTGTTTGTCTTCATGTTCAGCCTTTTGAATCTTTAACTTCTGAGATATGATGTCGGAGACCTTGGCATTCTCATCCTCCTTTCTCCTTAGCTCTGCTTGCTGTTTCTTCAACTCCTTTTGAAACAAAGGGTCAGTTGTGTATAGATCAGCTTCATCTTCCCAATCCTCAAAGTTTGCTGCCTCTTCAACCTCCTCCTCACCAAAAGCTTCTTCAGAAATGGTCTTCCTCAGATCACCAGATGTGTCAAATTGGAAGTCATCCTGTTCACCGTGGTAGTAGTAGGCATCATCAAAGACAGTATCCTCCAGTGATTATTTACCTTTCCCCTTGTCCTTTCCAGAAGCTCCTCCAGCTTCTCTATCTTCTCCTTTCTTCTCCTTCTCCCCCTTAGTTGAGGAATCCTCTACAGTTTGAGCTGTGGAAGCCCTAGGATTCACCTCAGATGTTCTCCTTATCTCTCCTATTTCTCTTCTATCTCCTCCTTCATTAGCATCATCATCCTCATCATCATCTCCCTCAAAGAATGTTCTTTGCTCTTCAGTAGGTTGATGTGAATTCTTGATCATATAGTATAGGTGCTTCATCCCTTCATTAAGATGCTCCATTCCGCCTTCAATCCTAGACATCCTTCCTTCATTAAACCTCTGGTTTTCATCAGATGTTTGCAGAATAAAGTCCACCTTGGTAGAAATAGAAGCAATCTCCTTGACACTCTCCGATATCTGAGCATTTGACGTTGTAAGATCAGAGATGTCTGAAGCCACCAGTACTTGAGATTGTTGGATTAAATTCAGCCTCGGGAGTAGATTATTCTTCAATCCTTCCAGGTCATCTTTCACAGTACCCAGCTGATTTGATACAGAGGTGGTAGATTGTGCAACCACTTGTGCTTTCAGAAGATTGTTCTCAGCCTGGGTTTCTTGTAACTTCCTTTGTAGATCAGCTAGCTGGTTCAATAACAAAGCAGTGTTTGTGTCAGTGTGTGCACTCACTTCAATTTCTCTCAGTGGTGTTTCACTCAACTCATGTGCTTGTGTTTCACTCAGTGTTTGATTCATATCTCTCACCACTAACTGTCTTTCAAGATTTTCAGAAGATGTACCTGCATGAAAAATCACCCTAGCCCCTTCAAGAGAGGTCAGTGGTGGTGCAATGGGAGTTCACAATTCCCGATCCCTGAGTGAGTCTGTCAAAATATTTGACATTGTATACTGAATTGCTTCAGGAACAGACTCATCAGGTTGCCTTTCACTTTCTCCAGTATAAACTGCGAGTGAAAAATCCCTTAGGGGAGCCAGAGATGTTCCCTCTGGGAGGGGAGAAAATGATTCTATTTGAGTTGGCGAAGAATCAGATTTTCCCTCAGATGCCTGTGAAGGCACTTCTACCGTAACTATGGTAGGCACTGTTTCAAAGTCAAAAGTAAAGTGCTCTCCTTGCATAGTGTCCTGAGTATAATCTAGATGGATATCTTCTCCCATTGTGAGTAATGGGAGAGTGCTTGACTCAGTACAAGATGTCATGGCCCGATGGCGAATTTCAATAGATCCACCCTGTTGAGAGGATGTCTCCAGAGACTGTTCAGTGGCCATATCTATGTCCATATCCTTTTGAGAGGATACAGATGGGCTTACAGTTGTCTCCCTATAGGTTCTTCTTTTCTTTAAGGGTGGAGACAGAGCTGTGGGAACACTCATTTCAGCTATATCACTAACTCTTCTTGAACTGGTTTGAATATTAGGCTCAGGTTGTGTATCAGAAGTGTTTGACTCTCTGTATGGCTCTATGACCTGGGTCAGAGACTGTGGTTCTACAATCTCTGGGTCAGCCCTAACAACCACTTGGGTTTCAATTGAAGTACCAGAAGAAGAACCAGAGTTAGGAATAACTACCTGCAGTGGAACTGGATGTGGTTGAGGAACTTGTTCACCAAAGATAGGTAGATTAATGAAGTGACTCATCAGTGGTGAAACAAGAACAGGGATATTCTGGAATTTGGATGAGACATCAAGTCTGGTGTAGAATTTGGTGTCTGTGGTTGGAGAGGTTTCAAATCTAGCTTCTCGAAATAGTTCTACCTGCTCAGCAGTGAGAAGATGATTAATGATAAGAGTTAGAAAGCGAGGGTACCAACACTTAACTTTCACACCATTATCAGAATCTCTCCTAGAGTGAGCAAGCCTGATAAGCAATAGGTTCCACAGAATCTCAGCAAAGTTCAATCTACGACCAAATACTATAGCATAGGCAATATACTGATTAAGACTGGTAATGCAATGAAAGTTTGTTTTTGTGCAGTTACCAAATACCCTAGCTATAGTATCAAAGAACAGATCCCATTCCCTTACAACAAAGCTTTTGGACAATTTAACCATCTGTAAGGGACCCTGATAATGAGTATTCACAAAGAACTGTGATAACTCATCATCAGTGGGTAAGGGATCAAACCTGTCCTTTGGAAAATGTAACACATCACAAAATAAATCAAAAGTGACTGTGTATTGCTGGTTTAAAATATTGAAAGAAAAAGATTTTGAATTTTCAGCAATAACAGCACTTGAACACAACATCCTTAATGGATCAATTTTCAGAAGTGCATTGGCACAAATAGCATGACTGACACAAGTCTTGCTATTTAAAAATTGAATCCACGGTCTAAAACGTTCCACCTTACACCTAGACGGATCAAAATACCCAACAAAATTGTTTAAAACTAATTCAAAATTATTAGGATCCATTTTAAATAAAACAAGAAATATTAATCAATTTAAAATAAAATTAAAATTTTAGGGATTTGTAGAATTAATTAAAATTACTAAAATCCACAAAATTAAATTTTATCAAAATTAATTAATTTTAAAATTTTAGATCCTAAATATTCGAACTAAAACCATGAAATGCAGAAATGACTTGGGCAATTGATATTAAGCGCACACACACACAGTTAATGAATCTCCAAACACACAACTCAGTTCAAAACAACAGAAACTTACTTTGATCAACAAACACACACAATTTACTTAGCAAACCAAAAGACCACAAATCGAAAATACTTGAAAAAATTGAAAATTTCAACAGCAATTCGACTTGAATTGTTTGATTTTGAAAGAACAGAATAAGATTGCTAAGTAATGACTTGAGCAACAAAGGTTTAAGATCAAGGTTTTTCTGCAAAAAGATTGAATTCGAAGGGGTTTGGAAAACTGAAATAAACTGATAAGGCAATAAAATGTGCAGTGTATGTACGTGTGTATCTATATATATAATTTAAGAATAATTAAACTGAAAAGAATAGAAGACTGACAGTTTTTTTAAAATTGTACTAGGAAGACAATCGGGAAGACTTAGGATAGTCTTCCCGGTAGTCTTCCTAATACAACTTAGAAAGTCTTCCGAAAATAAATAAAAGAAAAATCTGAAAATAAAACTAAATAATTTTAAGTCTTCCCGATAGTCTTCCTAGTTCAAAAACTGGGAAGACTTAGGAAAAGACTTAAAAAATAGTAAAAATAAACGAAAAATAAATTGAAAAATCCCTAGTTTTCCCGATAGTCTTCCTAGTGTAAAACTGGGAAGACTTAGGAAAATTCAGAATTTTAATAAAAATATTTACAGAATAGTGCAGAATTAATATAAAAATGCATGAAAAATATTTAAAAACCTAGAAAAATTCACAGAAAATTCCATAAATCCTAGAAAAATATGCAGAATATTATAGAAATGCATAAAAATAATATAAACTTGCAGAAATATTTAAACAACAAAATTTACAAACTGAAAAATATCTAAATAATTCTAAATAAATATATTTGCAATAAAAATACATTTCTCCACTTAAAAAATATGAGAAAAATATTTTTAAAGAAAATAAAATATTCAGAACCATTTAAATCAACAAGCATGCAATTATTAAATGAGAATTGGCAGTAAATATCAGTTAAATGACAAGAGAAAATGACTTTTTGAAAGAACAAACAAGACAGAGATATTGTTAATCACTAAGACTGTTTAACATACCCAATTTACCAACTAACTTGATAAATGTGGATTCGTCAACAGATTTAGTGAATATATCTGGAGTCTGTTCTTCTGTGGGTACAAAGTGTAACTCCACAGTTCCATTCATGACATGCTCTCTGATAAAATGATACCTGATATCAATGTGCTTCGTTCTCGAGTGCTACACAGGGTTGTTGGAGATTGCTATGGCACTTGTATTATCACAAAAAATGGGAATTTTGTCTAATGCAAAGCCATAGTCCTTTAATTGATTCCTAATCCATAAGATCTGAGCACAACAGCTTCCAGCAGCAATATATTCAGCTTCTGCTGTTGAATTGGAAACTGTTTGTTGTTTCTTGCTATACCAGGAAATCAACCTACCTCCTAGGAATTGACAACTCCCAGAGGTACTCTTTCTATCCACAACACTACCTGTATAGTCAGAATCTGTATATCCAATAAGATTAAAATCAGAATCTTTAGGGTACCAGATACCTAGATTAGGTGTACCCTTAAGATATCTCAAGATTCTTTTAACAGCAACGAGATGTACATCTCTAGGGTCCGGTTGGAACCTTGCACACAAGCATGTAGCATACATAATATCTGGTCTACTTGCAGTAAGATAGAGTAAGGAGCCAATCATACCTCTGTAGCTTGTAACATCTACCTTGATAGATTTGTCAGAAGCTCCAAGTTTGACGGCTGTTGAAGATGGAGTCCTTGCTGATGCTGAATCCTCCATGTGATACTTCTTGAGGAGTTCTTTAAGATACTTGGATTGACAAATAAATATACCATTTGTCCTTTGACTTACTTGCAATCCAAGAAAGAACTTCAGCTCACCCATCATACTCATCTCAAACTTACTCTGCATAAGCTCAGCAAATCTCTTACAAAGATTATCATTAGTAGACCCAAATATTATGTCATCCACATAGACTTGGACTAATATCATATCACTTTTGTGTTTCTTTGAAAAAAGAGTTTTGTCTATGATACCTCTAACAAAACCATTTTCTAAAAGAAAACCAGAGAGAGTGTCATACCATTTTCTTGGGGCTTGTTTGAGACCATAGATAGCCTTGAAGAGAAAGTACACAAAGTCCAGCAGCTCCTGATTTTCAAAGCCAGGGGGCTGTTCCACATACACTTCTTCATCAAGCTCACCATTCAGGAATGCACTCTTAACATCCATTTGATAGACTTTAAAATTGGAATAAGCAGTAAATGCTAAGAACATCCTGATGGCCTCAAGTCTAGCCACTGGTGCATAGGTTTCATCATAATCAATGCCTTCAGCTTGAGAATACCCTTGTGCAACCAGTCTTGCCTTGTTTCTTGTAACAATGCCATCCTCATCTAGCTTGTTCCTGTATACCCATCTAGTACCAACTACTTTCTTGTTCTTTGGCCTGGGTACCAGCTTCCAGACTTGCTGTTGTTCAAATTGATTGAGTTCATCTTGCATAGCAATCACCCAATCTGGATCAGTCAGTGCTTCCTCAGTTTTCTTTGGCTCCATTTTAGATAAAAATGCTGAAAAATGACATTCATTCTGAGTTGCACTTCTAGTTTTAACTCCAACATCTGGATCACCAATGATCAGCTCAAAAGGATGAGCTTTATTCCATACAGTCTGTCTTGGAAGATTTGATCTTGATGATTCGCCTTGAGTTTCACTTTGATGTTGTGAGTGACTAGTTGATCCTTCATTTGCTCCCCCTGAGTTATTGCCTGATTGCCTTGATGACTCTTCTCCAGTGTTGGTGGTATCTCCATTGTTACCAGTGTTTCCACCACCATCACCATGATCATTTTCATCATTGTTATTATCATTACCAGCAATAACTTCAGGTGGGGCTTCATCATCTGAATCTGAGTCTGGCAAGTTATCAAACTTCATTTTCTCAGATGAATCTGCTGTTTGGATATTAGGGAATGTAGTGTCATCAAAAGTAACATTGACACTTTCCTTTACCGTGTGACTGCCAACCAAGTAGACCCTGTAAGATCTTCTGGAATAACCAACAAAAATAGCTTCTTGTGCCTTTGCATCAAACTTGCCACGTTTCACATTGTCATCTATAAGCACAAAGCATTTTGCTCCAAATACATGAAAGTACTTGACAGTTGGTTTCTTGTTGTTCATGATCTCACAAGGAGTCTTCATTAAGTCCTTGTTGATTAAAGTTCGATTCTGAGTATAACAAGCAGTATTCGCTGCTTCAGCCCAAAAGTACGTTGGAAGTTTGGACTCACTTAACATAGTCCTTGCAGCTTCAATCAATGTACGATTCTTTCTTTCCACTACTCCATTTTGTTGAGGAGTTCTAGGGGCAGAATACTGTCTTGTTATTCCTTTATCAGCACAAAAGTCATTTAGAATGGCATTCTTGAATTCAGTACCATTATCTGACCTTATGGCTCTAACAGGTAATCTAGAATCCAGCTCAATCAACTTTATATGGCCAATCACCAGGTATGGGGTCTCATCCTTGGAATGTAGGAATAAAACCCATGTATATTTTGAAAAGTCATCAACAATCACAAGTGCATATTGCTTCTTTGACATGGACATCACATTAACTGGACCAAACAAATCCATGTGCAGTAGCTGAAGAGGTTCAGTTATTGATGATGTGTCAGTGCCCTTGTGAGAAGATTTCTTTGACTTTCCTTTCTGACATGCCTCACACAGTCCTTCCTGTGTAAATTCCATCTGAGGCAAACCTCTAACCAATTCCCTCTTGACTAAAGAGTTCATGGTTTTGAAGTTAAGGTGAGACATCTTCTTGTGCCATAGCCAACTATCATCTGATGAAGCTTTAGCATAAAAACAATTAACTTCATCTTTGAATCCCGAGTTCAGATCAGCTATGAACAAGTCACATTTCCTTACTCCTTGAAGAGCAGGCTTTCCATTCTTTTTGTGAAGGATCTGACACTTCTCTCTTTCAAAGGAAACAACATATCCTCTGTCACAGAAATGACTGATGCTGAGAAGATTGAACTTCAGACCTTCCACAAAAGACACATCTTCAATGATAACATTTCCGTACTTCAAACAGCCATATCCTTTCGTAATACCCTTGCTGTTATCTCCAAAGGTAACTACTGGGCCAGCTTTCTCAACCAAATCTGATAGCAGGGCTCTATCTCCGGTCATATGCCTTGAACAGCCACTGTCAAGAATCCATATAACACGGTTTACCTGTTTAACTCCCTGCAATATCAAATTGATTAGTCCTTCTTCGGAGCCCAAAATTGATTGGGTCCGGCATACTTAAAGAACTGGCCTTTGTTAGGCAAAACAACATTTTTAGCTAAAACTACTTCAACCTCTTTCACATAAGAGCGTTTCCATTTATAGCCAGCCTTAACACATTTCTGAGTAGGCTTAGGTATAAATGAATCCACTCTAGTCTGAGGAGGACTAGTAGTCTTTGCTTTAACATGCTTCTTATTATTAACATGTTGACGTGGAGCAGTCTTATCACTAGATACATGCTTACTATTAAAATAAGCATACATAACATTGAAAGCACAAGACATGCAATTAATCACACCACATGCTTTATGAGAAGAATTAACAGCAGGCATGTTAGTTCTACAGTTGTTTTGATCCAACTTATGGATATCTGATTTAGTCTTTTTAGTTGTAGCAACTTTGACTGGAATATCAGATATACACTTTTTGGATTGTGCAACTTCCAAAGCAATATCTTCTTCACGAATCTCCTCAGCAATAATGATAGAGTATTCATTCAGAGGATCTGCCTCGGACTCCTTACAGAAGGGTGTTTCAATACCCTTAAGCACATATGGAACACCCCTTCCTTCAGATTTGACTTTACAAGGGGAATTTATTCCAAGCAATCCAATGGCCTCATTATAATCATAACCTATACTGACATGATTACCAACAGCTTGTTTATTCAGAATCTCTTTAGCCGTCTTACAAGAGTTGAAATAGGCATTAGCTTTGGTCTTAAGCTCACTAATCTGATCTTTGAGAATGGTTTCCAGTTGTTGATACAATTTAACCCTATTCTCAAGAACTGCTACATTTTTAGTGAGTTCATCTTGATTAATATGCACTAGTTTTAATTCTTTTATCTCATTTTCAAGATTTGTGTTTAAAAGAATTATTCTATCATTTTCAGTGCGTGCACATTCTAAGGTGCCACCAAGATGATGAATCATTTCAGTATCAGTAAACTTTACCTCTGACATGTATCCAGATGAAGTGCTTGCCTCTTTAGCCACTAAAGCAAGGTTCCCAATCTCACCTGCTTTTTCATCACTGTCAGTGTCATCCCAACTCTTTCCCTCAGCAACATAGGCTTTCCCAATCTTGTTCTTCTTGCTAGAATCAAATGTGTTTCTAGTCACTTGCTTTGGCTTTCTGCATTCAGTAGCAAAGTGACCCAACTCATTGCAATTGTAGCATCTGATTGTGCTCCTTTCCACAGTTCCAGTTTTGTAGCCACCCCTTGTGCCACTTGAAGAGGAAGATCCACCTCTCTGAAATCTGGGCCTGAACTTAAGATTAGGATTCCTCTTGAATCTAAACTTCCCAAACTTCCTGACTATCAAAGCCAAATCACCATCCTCCAGCTGATCAAGTTCTTCTAAAGAAAAGAAGTCACCACCAGATTGATCAATGGATGTTAATCCATATTCAGCATCAATAACATTCATGTTAGAACTGGAAGGTTGAACAGCCTTCACTTCCAGTTTCTGTGGGACTTCAGCAGCCAGTGCAGTAGAAGTACTAACAATCTTCCCAATTCCATACAGCTCCCTTTGTTGAATCTGCTCCAGCTCATAGGTCTTCAGCACACCATACAATCTCTCCAAAGCAATCTCATTCATATCTCTTGCTTCTCTAATGGCAGATATTTTGTGCTCCAAATGAGGTGGAAGTGTAAGAAGGAACTTCTTGTTAATCTCCTTGTTGGTGTAGTGCTCCCATTGAGATTCAGATCATTGATTAATTTGTTGTATCTCTCAAAAACCTGAGAGATACCTTCACCAGGGTTTGATCCGAAATGCTCATATTGTGAGGTGAGAATTTCCAGCATATTCTCCCTAACTTCCTCTGTCCCCTCATTGATTATCTCTATGGTTTCCCAAATGTGTTTGGCAGTATCACAATTTAGGACATGCTTATGCATGATAGGATCAAGACTATCAATAAGGATCAACTGAAGACAGGAATCCAGGGTAACATCCTCTTTCTCATCAGGAGTGTACTCCTTGGGATCTTTAGGGTACATCCTAGCAGCCCTAGTAACAACATCATTCACTATTAACTCTCCCTCAATAATCATAGGGAGTTTGGGACCACTCTTCATCACATCAATGTATTTAGGATTTGCAACCTTAAGAAATAGGAGCATTTTCTTCTTCCACATTGGATAATGCTCCTTGCTGAACATTGGGATTTTGACTGTACCCACTTTCTGTGTAGTAGACGTCTTTTGAGATTTTTAGGAATAATAAAAAATCAGAGTTTAAGAAAAATCTCAAAACAATTGGATCTTTGATTTGTATATCAATCAAAAGGCTCTGATACCAATTGTTAGGTCCTGATAAGTTTGTAGAAGGGGGGTTGAATACAAACTATACCGTTTTATCGAATTTGTCCTTTAAAAGATTTAACTGTTTAGAACAAATTAGTGCGGAATAAAAACTGAAACAATATTCAAGTTAAATAGAAACTCTATTAAACTTGAGGGGTGTTACAATTTTGATCAATGATTACAAAGAACTTAATAAAACAAATCTAGAATAAATTCGACATGAATTTATCTATTTTTGTAATAAAAAGGATCGAATACTAAAAAGTAGTTCGATATAAAATCTAGGGATTATGATCCGCTAGAAAGCTAAAGCAGTACAAGAGAAATGATTCTTATGGATTAAATGCTAAGAACAATCAAGAATTAAATCTCCTGAAGAAATTGAATGCTTTGCAGTTGAGGAAGAAATAAAGACAGAGGAATGAAAAATATTGGTTGCTGTGTCTTTTGCTTCTCTTTCTTCTTTTTAATGAATGAATTGAAAGAAATGCCAACTGCCTTGTATTAATAACAATGTTATTTCAGTTTGTAACCCACGTGCAATGCATTTAAAAGAATACAAATTGCACTTGGAAGACAAGCAGAAAAACATTCCTTTTTGCCTTGGAAGACAATCGGGAAGACAAGCATTGTATTAAGAAGACAATCGGGAAGACACTAATTTTGCCTAGGAAGACAATCGGGAAGACTCACTTGTGAGTCTTCCTAGTTTACAAACTAAGTCTTCCTAGTTCAAAATCTAAGTCTTCCTAGTTCAAATATATTCTAATTTAAATAATCAACTAAATAAATTATGTATTAAATTAATTCTTTGCAGAATTAAATTAATAAATAATATACTTAATAATATTAATTATTTATAAGAGAATAAATAGAATTAGTTGACTTCTCAAACAATTCCAGAATCACTTAAAACTTAGATAAATAACAAACACAATAGTACGTTGACACTCAATGCACGGTCTGGTTCATGAGTGACTAACGACAATGTCTGTTCTTTATCTGTTTGACTTTAAGCAGTGATTCACTTCCTTCTCATTCAAGAACTCTGTAACCAGTATCTATTTCTGTCATCACTTGAAATCTCTGTCACTTTAATAAATCCACTGAGCTTGAATACTTCATTGAGGCTTGATCAATAAATTGAGCTTCTTTCAATGTAGAATCACTTCAAGTCTGTAGATGACTTTAATCTTCATTCTTTGACAGATATAACCTTCTGAGATTCCTGTGACATTTGATTTTTATTATTTACTTATTACATCTTAATTAAAGTTGAGTAGAATCCTCGGTGTTTACAAATAGGCCTAGACATATGCCTTTCAGAGGTATTATGGCCTTGTCATTGAGAATGACAATGAGTTGTCAATCATTGATGATGACGACCCTATGACCTATAATGAGGCTATGAGTAGTGTTGACTCAGAGAAATGGCAGAGTTCCATGAAATCCGAAATGGATTCTATGTATACCAACCAAGTATGGACTTTGGTTGAAGCACCCAAGGATGTGAAGCCTATTGGGTGCAAATGGGTATACAAGAGAAAGATTGGAGCAGATGGCCATGTGGAGACCTATAAGGCCAGGCTCGTGGCAAAAGGATTCAAACAAAGGCAAGGGATTGACTTTGATGAAACTTTTTCGCCTGTAGCCCTGTAAAAATCAATTCGGATTTTGCTTGCGATTGCTGCTTACTATGACTATGAGATCTGGCAAATGGACGTGAAAACAGCCTTCCTCAATGGGAAACTTGAAGAGGAAGTGTATATGACACAACCAGAGGGTTTTGTTTCCAAAGGGAATGAACACCTAGTATGTAAGCTGCTACGGACCATATATGGATTAAGGCAAGCTTCTCGTAGATGGAACGTCCGCTTTGATGAGACAATCAAAGAGTTTGATTTTATCAAAAACATACATGAACCATGTGTCTACAAGAAGGTTAGAGGGAACGTGGTAACATTTCTTGTGTTGTATGTGGATGACATACTTCTTATAAGAAATGATATACCGATGCTACAATAAGTCAAAGTGTGGCTATCAAAGAACTTCACTATGAAGGATTTGGGAGAAGCATCCTACATTCTCGGTATGAAGATCTATATAGATAGATCTAGAAGAATGATAGGTCTTACCCAGGGTACATACATCGAGAAAGTGCTTAAAAGGTTCAGCATGGAAAACTCCAAGAGAGGTCTCATACCAATGAGCCATGGAGTATCCCTTTCCAAGAAGATGTCTCCTAAGACACCTGAAGAAAGGGAGCGTATGAGTAAGATTCCTTATGCTTCGGCAATATGATCTATCATGTACGCGATGTTACGTACTAGGCCTGATGTTGCTCATTCAATTAGTATGACGAGCAGATATCAGTCCAATCCAGGTGAAGACCACTGGAAAGCAGTGAAGAACATCCTTAAGTATTTGCGAAGGACTAAGGATATTTTTCTTGTTTTTGGTGGATCTGAGTTGAAAATAGAGGGTTATACTGACTCTAGTTTTCAATAAGAAAGTGATGATAGTACATCCATGTCAGGGTACGTGTTTACTCTGAATGGTGGTGCGATTAGTTGGAAGAGTTCCAAACAGTCTACAACGGCTGACTCCACAGCGGAAGCAGAGTATATAGCTGCAAGTGAGGCTGCAAAAGAAGCCGTTTGGATGAGGAAATTTGTTTCTGAGTTGGGAGTTGTTCTTAGCATTGAGGAGCCTATTGTGTTGTATTGTGATAACAACGCAGCAATAGCACAAGCCAAGGAACCTAGGTCTCATAAAAATTCCAAACATGTTTTGCGGCGCTTTCATTTGATTAGGGAGATCATTGAAAGAGGAGATGCCAAAATTGAGATAGTTGACACACATAACAACGTAGCAGACCCACTCACAAAGACATTGTCTCAGATTCAATTTGATCGTCATAAAGAGAAGATGGGTATTAGATACCAGTGTGATTGGCTTTAGTTCAAGTGGGAGATTGAAAGTGTTTGTCCTAAATCCAATCATGTATGATGAGTTAGGAAGAACTTTCTTGTATTCTTATTTGATTTCATTAATGTTAATAAAAGACTTGTTTTGTTTTTATTACGGGCTTTATCTATTTAAAGTGTATTAAATAAGATGTTCCATAGTTTAGAGTAAAGCTTCTAGAATTATAATGAGATTATAATAGTGAGATCTAGAAGATGATAACTCTAGACTTAAACAGTTCCTGATCATAGGATAACTAATCGGAAGTTGGTGAATCCGCAAAGATTGGTACATACTATGCTTGCTCCCGTCAGGAGGATGTTTGTTCTCATAGGCATTTGTGTAGTGACACTATAGCTAGTATGTAGGTGCTTGTTAGAGAATAGGTTCACTGAACATGACTCGATAAGTTGAACAACTAATGGAGTTTACTCACGTATCAATAGTTATTCACTGAGTGATAGTTGTACAAGTGTCCTTAGATTTGAGATCGTTAGAGTTATCTTGTATATAATGAACTATGCTTTGGATTAGTCCTTAGTCTCAAGGACATCCATTAGGTCTATTCTGGGCATAGGGATTTGTGTATGGAGATAGTTAACGTCAATAGAGGATCTACCCCTTCCAGTATAGGACGAGAATATCCTATGTTATTCTTAGTATGCGAGTTCGGGAATCTCTGGCCAGAGTGTATGAAATTAGAAAGGAGTTTCTAATTTGCATTAATATGAACTTAGCATTATGAATAAGAAATCATATGATTAAATTTAATAAGGCCTGACACGAGATCCATGCCTTTTATTTAATCGGGATATTGTAGGGTAGAAGGAATTGATTGTACTGAAACTAGTCACTGACAGGTTCTTGGTATTCTAAGCAGTGAATTCATATTATCCGGATAGTCGCGATATGTTGTGAAGCATCACTCACGATGTAGAATAAATATAATTAATCAGTTAATTATATTTAATGAATTATTAGAATTCATATAAATAATAAATAAAGGTTTATTATGTTAGATATAATTGCTGATGTTTGTTTATCAGTGTTTAAAGTATCAGGAAAGTGTCAGAGTTTAGCTGGAGGACTGGTCAGAGTTTGTTAAACTCTGACAGTCAGAGTTTGCTTAGCTGTCGGTGTAATATTCAATGAAGATTCTAGAAGCGATATACTTTGAAGAAGGAAAGAAGCAAAGAGATATCGTGATGGCTAAGGAAACGGAACAGAAGACAGAAGCAATTCTTAATTGATACTGATTGTATAGCTGATTTATAGGAATATCAATTAACGATTGTATGTAGCTGTGTACTATATAAACACAGATAGGTTAACCCTAAAAGGGATGCGAATACGTAAAACATTATTCTTGTAACCTAGCAGCTCTCTGTGATATTTTACATCACTGAGAGAGAAGTTATTAATTCTATACAGTTTATTATTCATAAACAGTGTTCTTATTGTTATTCTCATACATATACTTGATTATATATTGTGTATTCGGCCTAACAATTGGTATCAGAGCGAAGGCTGTTTAATATATACAGTTTTTGATCCAAACACAAGTATAATCATGGCTGAAAATATCCAAGCAGGTTCTAATTCCGAAAAGGTTCAACGAACTTCTGTGAGTCGATATGAGACGTTTATGGTTCCAATTCTCAGACAAGCGGAATATCCAATATGGAAGGTAAAGATGACCATGTTTCTGGAAGCCACAGATCCAGAGTACCTTGATAGAATCTATGATGGTCCTCATAAGCCAACTAAACTGTCTCCTGTTGTTGCTGGTCAAGAACAAAAGACTGTTCCAAAGGAAAAGAAAGATATTACTCCTGAAGACATCTCATCAATTGCAAAGGATGCAAAAGTTAGACATCTTCTCCATAGTGCCTTAGATAATGTCATGTCTAACAGAGTTATTGGTTGCAAGACTGCCAAAGAAATTTGGGATGCTTTAGAAGTCAGATGTCAAGGAACAAGTGTTATAAAGAAGAACAGGAAGACTATACTTACACAGGAGTATGAACACTTTGACTCGAGACCTGATGAAACTTTGACTGAGACATATGACAGATTCTGTAAACTGTTGAATGATTTATCTCTGGTTGATAAAGAATATGATCTTGAAGAGTCAAATCTCAAGTTTCTTCTATCTCTACCTGAAAGATCGGACTTAAAGGCAACATCAATAAGAGATAATTATGATCTTGCAGAAACAGAACTTGATGAAATCTATGGGTTGCTTAAAACTCATGAACTTGAGATAGAACAAAGAAACAGAAGATCTGGTAAGAAGACAAAATTTGTTGCTCTTAAAGTTGAAGAAAAGCTTCTTAAGAAAGAGACATCAAAGAAGAAAGCTAAGGGAAAGGCTTTGGTCATAAACTCTGAAAGTGAGTCATCAAACTCTGATGATGACTCAAACACTGTTGAATCATCTGAATCCGAGGATGATGAAGAACAGATGATGCAAATGGCTGCTTTGATGGTGAAAACCTTCATGAAGATGGGTTTCAAGAACTTCAAGAAAGGAAAGACATTCTCTAGGAGAGTATCAAACTCTAAAAGGAAGAGTTTCAGAAAGTCTGAAGGAAGGGATACCAAATCTGGGAAGAAAGACAAGTCTGAGATCCAGTGCTACAAGTGTAAAGAGATGGGTCACTATGCTCCAGAGTGCAAGAAAGGAAAATCTGAAAAAGCACTCATCACTAAAGGAAGAGACTGGGCAGACACTTCTGACTCAGATGAGGGAATCAACTATGCTCTCATGGCAACTGTTAAAGATGAATCTGAATCATCTGAAAACAAGGGCATAAGGGAAAGCACCCTAGTCTTGGACAGTGGATGTTCAGGGCACATGACTGGAAATAAAGCCTTGCTATCAGATTATGAGGAGAAGGCAGGCCCAAAAGTTTCCTATGGAGATGGCAACATAGGACGTACTCTGGGATATGGCAATATCAATCTTGGAAATGTCATCATCACAAATGTAGCTCTTGTCCCAGGACTCAAGCTTGATCTGCTATCTGTGAGTCAAATCTGTGACAGAGGTTATCATTTAGATTTTCAACCTGAATACTGTGAGGTTGTTTGCAAATCTACAGGGAAAGTTGTTCTAGTTGGACACAGACGGAATAATATCTACGAAGCTAGTTTGATAACAAACTCTGAAGGAAAAGCTGTGTGTCTGTCTGCAAAAATGTCTAATAAAGAGAGCTGGAAATGACATAAGAAGCTCTCTCATCTAAATCTGAACAACATAAATGAGTTGATTCGAAAAGATCTTGTAAGGGGACTTCCAAAATCAATACTCAGCTTAGATGGTCTGTGTGATTCCTGTCAAAAGGCCAAGCAAAGGAAGTCATCCTTCAAGAGTAAGTCTGAATCTTCAGTTATGGATCCTTATCATCTTCTTCATGTTGATCTATTTGGTCCAGTGAATGTAATGTCTCTTGGCAGAAAGAAATATGCTTTAGTCATTGTTGATGAGTACACTAGATACACCTGGGTGTACTTTCTAGCAAAGAAGGATGAAACTGTCTTAACTCTGATGGAACATGTAAAGCTACTGGATAAAGGATCACAGTATAAAGTGAAAATTATCAGAAATGATAATGGTACTGAATTCAGAAATACAACAATAGAAGAATTTTGCAAGGAAAGAGGAGTGAAGCAAGAATTTTCTGCACCAGGAACTCCACAGCAGAATGGTGTAGTTGAAAGAAAGAACAGAACTTTAGTCGAAGCTGCCAGAACAATGCTTGATGAAGCAAAATTGCCAACTTATTTCTGGGCAGAAGCTGTTCAAACTGCTTGTTTTACTCAAAATGCTACACTGATCAACAGACATGGGAAAACACCATATGAGATGGTGAAGAAAAAGAAACCAAACCTGAAATATTTTCATATTTTCGGGTGCAAATGCTTTGTGTTGAAAACTCATCCTGAACAGTTGACCAAGTTTGAATTAAAAGCTGATGAAGGAATTTTTTTTGGATATCCACTGTCGACTAGAGCATTCAGAGTCTATAATCTGAGAACTAAAGTGATCATGGAATCTATACATGTGTCATTTGATGACAAGAAAATAACTGGACTTAAAGATGAAGACAATCATGATCAACTACACTTTGAAAATGAAGATCTAAACTCTGATGAAGTAAACTCTGATGAAGCCTATCCAACAAACTCTGTTGACGCATACTCTGAACCTCTACTGGTAAATACTGAGGAAGTTTCTCTGACAGAACAAAATAGAGAACCAGTTGAGGGGGAGCATGAAGATACTTAGGGAACATCTCAACATGATGACTCACATTCTGAAAGTGAGTCAGCTGAAGAATCTGACACAAACTCTGGCTTAAACTCTGAAAGTTCAAACACTGAGCAGTCAAATTCAGGGGGAGCCTCTGAAAATATAGATGGTCAACAAGAAAATCAGGAGAGCATGGATCAAGGGGGAGAATCCAATAATGATGAAAGAAGCCACTTACCTACAGCAAGAAAGTGGACACAGGCTCATACACCTGATATGAATATTGGAGATCCAGATGCAAGTGTGAGAACAAGAAATGCTACAGCAAATGAATGTCTGTTTCATGCATTCATATCTCAAACAGAGCCTAAGAAAGTGGATGAAGCTCTTCAAGATGCTAATTGGATAACAACTATGCAAGAGGAATTGAATGAGTTTGAAAGAAATGAAGTCTGGACACTTGTACCAAGACCCAAAAACAGATCTGTTGTTGGTACAAAGTGGGTTTTCAGAAACAAGACTGACAGTGAGGGAGTAATTACAAGGAACAAGGCTAGACTTGTGGCAAAAGGATATTCACAGCAAGAAGGAATTGACTATGATGAAACCTTTGCTCCAGTTGCAAGGTTGGAAGCCATAAGGATTTTTCTAGCATATGCTGCTCACAAGAAGTTTAAAGTCTTTCAGATGGATGTGAAGAGTGCTTTTCTCAATGGGAAACTTGAAGAAGAAGTGTTTGTTGAACAACCACCAGGGTTTGTGGACCCCAAACATCCAGATTATGTCTACAGGCTTGACAAAGCACTATATGGACTAAAGCAGGCACCTAGAGCATGGTATGAAACTCTGGCTCAATTTTTTTAGAAAGTGGGTTCACTAGAGGTACAATTGATAAAACCTTGTTCTATTTCGATTCTGGTAATGATTTGCTTTTAGTTCAAATCTATGTGGATGATATAATTTTTGGGTCTACTAATGATAAACTCTGTAAGAAATTTGCCAAGCTTATGCAGTCCAGGTACCAAATGAGCATGATGGGAGAGCTTAGTTATTTTCTAGGCTTGCAGGTAAAGCAAACAGATGATGGGATTTTTATCAATCAAGCAAAATATACCAGAAATCTTCTCAAGAAATTTGGTATGCTTGATAGTTCATCTGCAACAACTCCTATGGCAACTGCAACAAAGCTAGACAAAGACACAGGAGCTTCAGTAGATATGACAAACTACAGAGGCATGATAGGGTCTCTTCTTTATCTGACTGCAAGTAGACCAGACATCATGTATGCAACCTGTCTTTGTGCAAGATTTCAAGCAGATCCCAGAGAGCCTCATCTAACAGCTGTGAAGAGAATTTTCAAATATTTCAAAGGAACCATAACCTTGGGTTTGTGGTATCCTAGAGAATCAGAGTTTAAGCTAATTGGTTACTCTGATGCAGACTTTGCAGGTTGTAAGATTGACAGAAAGAGCACCAGTGGAAGCTGTCAATTTCTAGGTGACAGACTAGTTTCTTGGTACAGCAAGAAACAGAAATCAATTTCCACATCCACTGCAGAAGCAGAGTATATTGCTGCTGGTAGCTGTTGTGCACAGATTCTGTGGATGAAGAATCAATTGCTGGATTATGGGTTAAGGTACTCTAAAATACCTATTTTCTGTGATAATCAAAGTGCTATTGCTATGACAGGAAATCCAGTACAGCACTCCATGACCAAGCACATCAGCATAAGGTATCACTTTATCAGGGAACATGTGGAGGAAGGAAATATTGAGCTTCATTTTGTGTCTACAGAACAACAGCTTGCAGATATCTTCACCAAGCCATTGAGTGAAGCTACATTTACAAGACTGGTAAATGTCCTAGGAATGATCTCTGGTTTCGACTAGAGATACTGGTTAGACTCAAAATAAACTCTTCTTTGATATGTTGCTCATGTTTCTATGCATATGTTAACTGTCATGCAAATCATGTTGTTAAACTCTGTTAGCATACTCTGTTGGTTAAACTCTGATGTTAATCTCTGATTGTGGTATTGTCTGAAACATAAAAACTGATGAAGAAAATAGTATGAAGCATGATTCTCAGTAAGTAATCATGAATCCTTCTGAGTTATATATGATCTGATCTCAAATGTGTGCAGAAACTTTACACAGCATGATACTGTCTCTATATTTATAGCATCTCTTAGTTTATTGATCCTATATACTGAGTCTGTATTAGCTGTTTGCACTTTCTCTCATAAGGGATATATGTTAAATGATGTCAGTCTAAACTCTTATTGTTAGGTCCAAAGTATCGTAGAAGGGGGGGTTGAATACGATACTCACAAATAAATTTAATTTCGTTCGCGGATTAATCTTTCAGTTCTATAACGAAATCAAACACACCAAACCAAATCAAGTTTCGGGGAATATATCTTTTGATAAATATAAACCTCGAGGGGTGCTACAATTTCTAATCCGTAGATTAGCGTCAATGAGTTTAAGGTAACACAAATACAAAACAATAATCAAGTTCTGAGCACTATTAATTTCTCTGATAATTTTCACCGGCTCTTCTCTCTCTCTCAGTTATGTGTCTGTGTTGAATACCTTAACTAAAGAAGACACAATCTTCTCTCTGTATTAATTGTAGTCTGTTTTGAAAAACCATCGAATGAGAATTGTAGAAACAATCCTGGCCGTTGGATCTTCATCAACCTTTCAGAAAAGGAATTCTTTTCACCTGCTCCCATAATAAAAAACCATCGAATGAATAAAAATCCATCGAATTAAATAAATTAATTTGTCATTCGATAGTTTCAAAATCAAAACTATCGGATGCCAAACTAATTTACTTTGGTTTTTAATTAATCATTTCAACTACCATTCGATAGTTTTTCAATTAGAAAAACCATCGAATTTCTCTTTCTTGTCTTTAGTCCATAAATGATTCCACTGAGCTTCTGGGTGTTTAAGAAATAGACTGTATCAATTTCTTCTGAGACGATAAAACAACTTGATCTTTTTAGTGCCGTCACCTAGTGCAACTGGTCTGGTTCACAGATGAATAACACTTGATCAATTCTTATTTCATGTCTTCAATACAATGCTGCTGATACGTCCCTTGTCGTTCTGGTTGCTTCATCACTGGAATCCCGTGGTACTGAACCCTAAATCATTCACATACTTCTATCGTCTTCAAAGTCTTGTTTCCATTGCTGTCACTGAGGCTTGAACATTTTCATGAACTTCTTTCCGTGACCTGTTTACGGACTTCAAGAATACATAACGTATTTTGATTTTTTGAGTTTACCTTTTCTTCTTTGATTCTGGATTCCTGTGCTTCTATTAATACTATTGTCTGTCTTGTCCTTTGTTGAGTTGTAGTTATCTCTTTTAGATCTTATGTTACATTATGCTTTACAATCTCCCCCTATTTGATTGGATAGAGTTCGACAAGCAAATACTTCGAGGATAACTCAACTAACTAAGGAAACATGAAACTACTTAAAGTAAGACAGCGTAATAATATCAATGCATTCTGGATCAGATATACATTTCCAGATTTCATAAATCAAAAAACAATTAAACTTTATACAATTAAGTTGCTCCTCTAGACTGAGCTGATAGTTCTTTTGTTCTTTGCTTCTTGTCTTCAGTCCAATTCGATCTCACCTTCTTCAATCATTGGATCGGAGTTAGCAGCTTGATAATCAATCACTGATAGATAGTGCAGTGGTTCTCCAAGTTTAAGGATTGCTCCTTGGATGTGTCTTCCAATATACTCAACCTCTTGACCCACTCCAGCCCACAACCATGCAATGTTAACATCTTTCTTGTTTAGCTTTGGCATGTTTGGCAGTCTGGTATGCACTTCCAATCCTCTTTCCACTCTTTTCCTATAGTAAGGAACATTCTCCATTAGAAATCTTCTAAGAGTGTCTGCTGCCTTGTCCTTCTCCGTTGAAGAGAATCCAGTGGATCTAAGATACTTCTCAACTGAGATTAGATAGTTGCTTGGGTAGTCCCTCAGTTTGTCCTCAGCCAAATAGCAGATTCTGAACAAGTCATTCGTCATGAATCTAACCATTGGAGGATCTTCAGTAATCTCTGGACTGACTTTCATCACGATCTCCTTAACATGCTCTCGGAGCAGTTCATTTAGCCTTGTGGTTCTTTGGATCTTGATGAGTATAGCTTGCAATTCTGTATATGTCCTCTGTTCTAAAAACTTAGTGGAAATTACAAATGTACCTTTCTCCAGAAAACTGATCAATAAGCTCCAGGCACCATTTGCTTTAACCCCAGCATTCAGACAGATTATAGAGCTTCTCAGTGCTTTAAAGTAAGTCTGATATTCAAGATTAGCACTTCTGATGTCCTGAATAATGACTTCCACCTCCGCATTGTCGTTGACTTGTAATCCGTCTTCAACTCCACAAAAGGTTTTATAAGCCATTTCCCATTCAGTACCATCTTTCTTTGCCAGATCTATCATCTTCTTCTTCCTCACTTCATTATACACCTTCATTCTCTTTAGCTTTTCACTTCTCAGAATTGCTTGCTGTTTTTCTTTCTCAGCTTGCCTGGCATCTATTGCAGCTCTCTGAGCTCTTATTGCTTCCAAGGCAGCTTCTTCTTCAGGTGATAGAGAATTTGCTTCCTCCATATCATCATCCAAGATAGGATGTTCTATTGGCTCTGGATAATATGGCTCATGCTCCTCTTGAATAGGTTGCTCATGCATGACCTCAAATTCCTCTTCACTTTCCTTGTCTTCCTCTACAAGCTCCTCAATCCAGTACTGTCTGATTGGAATAGCCTCAACAGTCTCCCAGACTCCCCATTTATCCGTCTCCCCTTCTCCAACTTTCTCCCCCTTAGTTGAGGAATCCTCGATAAAAGCATCCTCAGCATAAAAGACATTAGAAGGATCAGGTTCCTGATAAGAAGGACCAGGTTGACCAGATTGTTGGCGCTTCAGCATACTCCATATAGACTGTACTCCGTCACCTTGATTCTCCAAGAAATCCATAAGCTGCTTATTAAATTCATTTATAGAAGCTAGCGACAGGTCAATGTTTTCCAATCTTGAGTTGGTAGTCTTTTCCATGTGATCCAGCCTCTTGTTTAGCTTAGACTCCACTCTTGAAAGAGAATTCATTGCATCTTTTACCCGTGCTTGACCATCCCGGATAACCAGAACGTCTTCTTTCAAAGCTTCATGTCCTTGAGACAGTGCAGTTACTTCATTCATGAATCCATCTTTTAGTTCCCTGACGTCCATCCTCAGCTCGACCAGTTCTTCCATAGCTTCCTTCTTTAAGGAGTCCACTGCCTGTTTCGTACCTGTTATAGTGCCAGATGCACTGCCAATGACCCTGAATGTTCTTCTGGAATCAGCTGCAGCCAAGTCAACTTTCTCTTGAATAGACTTTAAAGAAACATTGTCTTGACTGGAGGAGATCCCTTGGTCAAAGGAAGGTCGCAGTGGAACCTTGAAAAGTGGATTTCCTTCTTTGTCATGAACTGTCATCTCCTTGAGGGAAGATTGAACTTGTATCTCTCTTTCTGTTGGTAACAGCAGATCATCAATATTAGGTAGGGTTAGGGTGTCACTCCTCACATTTGGCTCTGGGTGTACACTCAACGTTTCTGTCGGTGTTTGAATCATTTTTCCTTTCCCACTCAGGCCAGGTGTAAGTGTTTGTGTTTCACTCAAATCCATTGTGCTGGTTGTACCTGCAGAAGAAAACACCGTAGTCGTCCTTAAGGAGGTCACCGGTGGTGCAATGGGGCTTCGCAAGTCCCCGTCCTTGGATAAACCAAGTTGCTGATCATCCTTAGATGATGTATCCTTTGTAGGATCTAGAGTTTGAATCTCTAGGGGGTTAGAAACAGGCTCTTTTAACAGCAGAGATCCCGAATCTTCCCCGTGAGTCTGTAAAGACTTCACCTCAGTTGACTCCTCAATAGTAATTGATTCACTGTCAACGAGTTGCCGATCTGCACCTACGTCAGACCCTTTACCCGCAGGATCCAGATATGTTCCATCTGGGGAGGTAGACAATGACCTTTTAGATTGTGCATTTAGGTCAAAGCCTTCTCTCGACGTCTGTGAAGACCCTTGGTTCTGAGAACCTTCAACCAGTGAACCTGACCGTAATATGGTCGGAACACCAGTTGCTTCCGTCAATTCTTCCTTACTTGATTGAGCTATTGGTTCAGATATTGCTTTCGTTAGCGTAGCCCAATCAGCATCAGAAAAATCAGTAAAGGGCTCTTTGAATGAGAGAAATGAAGTATCAGCAGTTGCCTCAGTTTCTGTTCTTCTCCTTTTAGAGGAAGGCAGAGCTGCTGTTGAAGGGTGTATCTCCTTATGTGGTGCTGCTTTGGCACTATCTCCCTCTACACTCATGGATGGTTCTTTACTGGGTATAGGAGGGGAAGGAGCATCATTTATGTTCTCATTTGGCTCGTTCAAAGGCTCTTCGACCGTGGTTAGAGGTTGTGGGTTTGCAACCTCCTGGTCTGGAATGGCCACTGAGGGCTCTGGATCAACATCCATTGGTTCAGGACCAAGTTCAGGTTCAGGTTGAGGAAGGTTACCTTCATTTACCTGTTCCCCTGGGGGTAGAAGAGGTAGGGGCACCGTTCTTAGATATTTAGTGAGAACAGTGGGTACCCCTGGAAGATAGTTGTTCTTCCTTATCAGAGCAGTTATGGCATTGCTCTTCATCTTCATACACTCCATTGTGTCCTCATCTTCAAATGTCTCACGTTCATCATCTGTTAAGACATCATTGAGAATTAGCTGTAGGAACCTAGGATAGAAACAGAGCACATCTTCATCTATGCATGTTCTTTCATCCAGTGGTCCTATGCACATGATTACTTGATCAATCATTAACCGACCAATGTTAATATGCCTATTGTTTGCAATGGCAAACCCTATCTTTTGAAGGAATAAAGGAATACCATGCAGATTTGTAAGCTTGGCAGTAAAAACATGTATCAGAGTATGAAAGAAAAAGTTCCATGGCTTTGGCAGGTAATGCTTTAGGAACTCTCCCACCAAGAAGTTAGGTTGTTGACTTCTGATAAGAGTGAAGAAAGCATGTATTTCCTCAGTTGTGGGATCCGGAACAAGGTTTTCTGTTGAAAAATGTAGAATTCTATTGAAGTCATGTTCCGTCACCCTTATTGTTCTGCCCCCTGGCACAACAAAACTGAAAGACCGTATGTTATTCTCAGTTGTATCCGTGGCGGTTGTGTACAACGCAGTCAATTGATCAATGCAAAGGACCACGGGAGTACTTGCAGCGTATGCCACTAACGAACGTGTATTCAAAAACTCTGCCCATGCACGAATTTGAGGATTCGTTATGGATTGCAGATTTTGAAACGAGACATGATTAGTTTTGGTTACGATAAATTCTCCAGCCATTATGTTTCAAATTTCCAGAAAATTAATTTTTTAAACCAAAACTAAATTTGCACTTAAAATTTAATTAATTAAAAATAATTAATCAAACTTTTAATACAAAATAACCCTAAAAAGAAAATCACCCCTTTTAACACTCACACACAAATTCGAACACTTATAGACTTTAGAATCCTTGAATACTAACCAATATTCAATTCACAAACACAAGTTCGATGGTTTCTTTCTCAGAAAGTGCCAAAATAAAAAAAAATAAAGTTTTCCACGGTTAGAATTCAATCTACAGTGGTAAACAGTAACTTTTTCAAGATTTTCTTGATTAACAAATGAAGAAACTATCGATGTTGACGTTTGCTTGTGTGTATCTCGTGTATGTATATAAAAAAAACTAGAGCTTTGTAATTTTTCAGATCTGTTAAAACTGACAATGAAAAATGACAAGGCAAAGTTTTATACTTATGAAACTGTCAGGGGTATTTTCGTATTTTCTTTGTTCGATGGTTTTAAAAGAGCCTTCGATAGTTTTCTGAAAGGGGGCAAACCTGTCAACTAACCTTTGATAGTTTCTTAAAAACTATCGAGATTTTTGAAAAAGAGAATTTGAAAAGGTTTTATTAGAAAACTATCGAGGTATTTTTATTTGAAATTCTGAAAAACTATCGAACTGTTCTTTTGGAAAAACTATCGAGGTCCCGATAGATTTTCACTTGGATTTCTAAAAACTATCGAGAATTAAATATTGAATTATATTAATTCATTTCGATATATTTTTAAAATTATTCTCAAAAACTATCGAGAAATTTTTCGATAGATTTTCTTTTTCCCTTTCAAAAACCATCGAAATTAATTTCGATAGATTTATCATTGTACTTTGAAAAACTATCGAATTTCCTTAAATTCGATATTTTTTGCTTCTGTCTTCTTTTTAAAACCTGTTCTTGTTTTAAAATTCAGACTTTTTGTATTTCCTGTCAAAATTTAATTTTAATAAATCTGTTAAAATTCACCAAAATCAATTCTTAACAGAAAATTCACAATTTTCTTAGAATAAAATCAATTAAGTATCATTGAGTGATATTAATCAATTAAAATCCAATCAATTATGCTGCATTAATCTACAATGTTAGAAACAAAGCAAATTAATTCAAATTAAATAAATGCTTGAATATTTAGAACAAATATTAGCACTTAAATAACTCTTAGAATTAATAACTAATTAAATGCCAGAAGATATATCATCCATAATTATGACATAAAATTAGTACAAAAATCCTAACTACGAGAATTGCTCCAGAAAATAAACTCACAAGTCCAAAGGATATAGCAATTCTTGAACTCATGTATTTATTAGGACTCTCTGCAGTTATTGACTTCTAATCAAAATCAATTAGAAAGATTTAACATCCCAAGTTCACCAACCAGCTTATTGAAAGTGGATTCATCAAGCGGTTTAGTAAAGATGTCTGTAATTTGATCCTCTGTGGGTACAAAGTGTAACTCCACAGTTCCATTCATGACATGCTCTCGGATAAAATGATACCTGATGTCGATGTGCTTCGTCCTCGAGTGTTGCACTGGATTGTTAGAGATTGCTATGGCACTTGTGTTGTCACAAAAGATTGGAATCTTTGTCAACAAAAGTCCATAGTCACGGAGTTGGTTTCTCATCCACAATATCTGAGCACAACAGCTACCAGCAGCAATGTATTCAGCCTCAGCTGTAGATGTGGACACTGAATGCTGCTTCTTGCTATGCCAGGAAACCAATCTTCTTCCAAGAAACTGACAGCTTCCTGAAGTACTCTTCCGATCAATCTTACAACCTGCAAAATCAGAGTCTGTGTATCCAATAAGATCAAATCCTGTATCTTTAGGGTACCAAATGCCAAGATTTGGGGTCCCCTTAAGATATCTAAATATTCGCTTAACAGCTATTAGATGAGATTCTTTAGGATCAGACTGAAATCTAGCACACAAGCATGTTGAAAACATTATATCTGGTCTACTTGCAGTGAGATAAAGTAATGAGCCTATCATACCTCTGTAGCCTGTGATGTCAACCTTCTTACCAGTTTCATCCTTATCAAGCTTAGTGGCAGTTGGCATAGGAGTCTTTGCTGTAGATGAGTCTTCCATTTGATACTTCTTAAGAAGATCCTTGATGTACTTGGACTGACAAATGAATATACCATCTTGTTTCTGGTATACTTGCAATCCAAGAAAGAATGACAATTCACCCATCATGCTCATTTCATAACGACTCTGCATTAACTTAGCAAATCTCTTGCATAGATCATCATTAGTAGAACCAAATATTATGTCATCAACATATACTTGCACCAATATCAAATCATTTTTATGCTTTTTGACAAAGAGAGTTTTGTCTACAACACCTCTTGTAAAATCATTTTCAAGTAAGAATTCAGAGAGAGTGTCATACCATGTCCTTGGAGCTTGTTTGAGTCCATAGAGAGCTTTGAATAGAAAGTACACAAAGTCTGCCAGTTTTGAATCCTCAAAACCTGGAGGTTGTTCCACATACACTTCTTCTTCTAACTCCCCGTTCAGAAAAGCACTCTTCACATCCATTTGATATACCTTGTAATTGGAATGTGCAGCAAATGCCAGAAACATTCTGATGGCCTCAAGTCTTGCTACTGGTGCATAGGTTTCATCATAATCTATACCCTCTTCTTGAGAGTAACCTTTAGCAACCAGTCTGGCTTTGTTTCTCGTTACAATGCCATCTTCGTCCAACTTATTTCTGAATACCCATCTTGTTCCAATAACAGATTTTCCCTTAGGCCTGGGTACCAGCTTCCAAACTTTCTGCCTTTCAAACTGATTGAGTTCTTCTTGCATAGCAATTACCCAATCTGGATCATCTAGAGCATCTTCAACTTTCTTAGGTTCTGTTTCTGAAAGAAACCCAGAATAGTGACATTCATTTTGTGATGTTCTCCTAGTTCTCACTCCTGTGTCCGGATCACCAGTGATCAAGTGAAAGGGATGATCTCTATTCCATACCCTTTGTCTTGGCAGATGCGATCTTGATGATTCTCCTTGTTCTAGATGTTGTGGAGTGTGACTAGTTGATCCTTCTCCTGCTCCCCCTGAGTTGTTGACGGTTTGATCTGTTGATTCTGAAGATTGACTAGTGGATCCTGTATGTTGAGGATTTCCACTTTGGTCACCACTTGGTCCAGAATCATTATCATTATGATTATTATTAATGACTGTAACAACTTCAGGTACTTCTTCATTGTCAGAGAGATCTCCTGATAGATTTTCAAATACCAAGGATTCAGAGTTCTCTCCAGTTTGCAGGCCTGGTCTTTTAGTGTCGTCAAATGTTACATTAAAGCTTTCCAACACCTTCTTATCTTCAATCACATATACCCTGAAAGCCTTAGATTCCAGAGAATAGCCCAGAAAAATGCCTTCATCTGCTTTGGCATCAAACTTGCCAAGATGTTCTCCATCTTTAAGTACAAAGCACTTTGCACCAAACACATGAAAATACTTCAGTGTTGGCTTCTTGTTGGCCATTAACTCATACGGAGTCTTTTCATGATCTTTGTTGATCAGGGTTCGATTCTGAGTGTAGCAAGCTGTATTCACTGCTTCAGCCCAAAAGTAAGTGGGAAGTTTTGATTCACTCAACATGGTCCTTGCTGCTTCAACCAAGGTCCTGTTCTTCCTTTCCACTACTCCATTCTGTTGAGGAGTTCTTGGTGCTGAAAACTGTCTTGATATTCCTTTCTCTGAGCAGAAATCATTTAGAACTGCATTCTTGAATTCAGTTCCATTGTCTGATCTGATTGTCCGCACAGGTAGCTTAGCTTCCACTTCTATCTTCTTGATGTGATCAATGATTAGTTGTGTTGCTTCATCCTTTGTTTGTATGAACAACACCCACGTGTACTTGGAGTAGTCATCCACCATCACCAATGCATATCTGTTTCTTGAAAGTGACATAACATTAACTGGACCAAATAAATCCATATGAATCAGCTGTAATGGTTCAGTAATACTTGTCATTCCTTTGCTTCCATGTGATGCTTTCTTCGACTTCCCCTTTTCACATGCTTCACACAGTCCCTCCTGATTGAATTCCATCAGGGGCAACCCTCTCACTAACTCTCTCTTTACCAAAGAGTTCATAGTTTTGAAGTTCAGATGTGAGAGCTTCTTGTGCCATAGCCAACTTTGTTCTGAAGATGCCTTTGCATAGAAACATGTAACTTCTCCTTCACTGGTAGAACTTAAGTCAGCTATAAACAAATTTCCTTTTCTCACTCCCAGTAGAGTAAGCTTCTCATCCTTCCTGTTGGTGATCAAGCACTTGTCCTTTCTGAAATCTACATCGTAGCCTTTATCACAGAACTGACTGATACTTAGAAGATTGTGCTTTAATCCTTTGACAAGAGAGATGTTTTCAATGATGACATTTCCAGCTTTCAATTTACCATATCCCGTAGTGAGTCCTTTGCTGTCATCTCCAAAGGTTACAATCGGGCCGGTCTTCTTAACCACCTCTGTAAGCAGGGACTCTTCACCTGTCATGTGTCTAGAACAGCCACTATCCAGAATCCACACAACCTTTGAGCTTTTAACCTTACCCTGCAATCACAGATTGATTAAGCGGACTTTGGTACCCAAAATTGTTTGGGTCCTGAAGGTTTAGATGATTTAACAGGAGTAACATTCAATTTAGTCTTACCCTGTTTGATATTCATAGTATCTGTGGATTTAACATTATCAGTGCTATTGCTATTATCAGACATCAACTTAAAATAAGCATGCATGATGTTGTACTTACATAGCAAACACTCTTTCTTTCCACAGGGTTCATGATTATCAGGCATGTCAGACATGTTATGCATTTCAGAAGTATTAGCAGTTTCTACTTTAACCTTTTTACATGCATGTGTAAGGTGTCCAGCAGAATTACAAATAGAACATAACTTCCTAGATGCAATGGGAGAAGATGGAACCAATTCCTGATTAACAATCTTTTTCCTCCCATTCCTGTTCTTTTTAACATTACTAACTAAGGAACCTACTTCAGTTTTAGGTAAATCAGGTTTAGGTAATTCATTTTTTACTGATTTCCTAGGCAACTTAGTCTTTACCTCTTTTTCCTTCACTAAATCCTCCTCAAGCAATTCTTGTCTAATGAAAAGATCATCCTCATTAAAGAGAGGTGGAAATGGCTTAACAAAAATTGGACAATCAACATTCTTAAGAACATGTGGAGTATTCCTTTTGACAACTGAAGGTGACATAGGAAATTCCACAATCTTCTTACCAGCTTTCTTGTTATAGTCAAATCCTATAGCAGTTTTATTCTCTACGGCCTGAGTATCAATGATTTCCTTAGCCACTAGAGCGGAATTCTTAAAAGCATTCAGCTTCAAATCTAGATCTGAAATCTGCTTCCTGAGGATAGTCTCTATCTCATCATTACACTTGACCTTGTTCTCTAAGTACGCATTCTTTTGCTTAAGATCTTCTAATGTTACAGCTACAAGCTCTAGTTCTTCATTTTTAGATTCTAGCTTTTTAATCTTAAGAACTAGTTTAGCATTTTCCATTTCAGATGCTAGCATGCTTGTGTGTACATTAAACAATTCTACATTAAGATCTTGCACAGTTTTCTTGTACTCAGAATTAGACATATCAATTGTAGTTAAGATAGGTACCTGAGATGATTGAGGTGATTCCTCTGAAGAGTCAGCCATTAGAGCAACATTTACATATTCCTCCTCTTCATCCGAATCAGTATCATCCCAGTGCTTTCCCTCTGCTATGTAAGCCTTCCCTTTCTGCTTTCCAGAGAATGCCTCCAACTGCTGTTTAAGCTTGGCATTCTCCTTCTTCAACTCATCATAAGAATCCTTCTTTCCATAGACATCTTTCATGTCTCTTGCTTGACGAGGCTTCCGGCATTCAGTGGCGAAATGCCCTAACTCATTGCAGTTATAGCATCTTGATTTGCTCCTATCAATCATGCCAGTCTTGTAGCCTCCCTTAAAGCCTGTACTAGGTGTATAATTGCTCTTCTGGAATCTGTTGGTTGAGCCCTTGAACTTGTACTTAGGGTTTCTCTTGAAACGAATATGACTAAACTTTGCAGCTAAGTACGCCATGGTTTTGTCTTCCATTTGCTCAAGCTCTTCTAGGGTGTAGTAATCACTTTCATCAACACCCAGATTCACAGAGTCCATTTCTGCTTCTATTATCACCTCCTTTCCAGCTCTTTGGGTTTGAACCTGAGTCTCAGAAGTTATTGGTTCATCCACTACAAGTGCTGCTGATCTCACAAGTGCATTGTGCTTGCTGTCCACTGTCCCTGATCCGTAGATTATCACCCTTTGTTCCTGTTCCATCTCATAGGTCTTCAACTTGCCATAGATCATCTCTAATGACATCTTTGTGAAGTCAATTCTTTCCCTAATGGATGATGACTTGTGTTCTACATGATGGGGCAGCGTCATCATGAACTTCCTGTTCGATTCTCTCAGTGGATAGGTTTTTCTTTTCATTGCCAATTCATTGAGGAGCTTAGTATATTTCTCAAAGACCTGAGTTATACTTTCTCCTGACAGTGACCTAAACGCTTCATATTGAGAAGTCAGAATGTCCAATCTGTTTTCCTGCACGTCTTCAGTTCCTTCCATTATTAGGTTAATGGTATCCCACATATGTTTCCCGCTTGTACAGTTCATCAACTGATAGCTCATTTCCTTGTCCGCGGAGTCCGCCAATATCAACATTAAACCGGTGTCCAATCGAATCAGTTCTTTGTCAGAATCTGTAAATTCACTTATATCCTTAGGTTGGGTGCTTGAAGGAATCCTGCTACCATCAGGAGCTGTAGATTCACTAACTGGTTTCATTGGTACAAACGGTCCGTTCTCTAATATGCCAATATACAACGGATTAGATGCCTTGATAAATAACAACATCTTCATCTTCCACAAACCGAAATCATCTCTAGTAAACGGGGGAACTTTAATACCAGCGGTTGTCTTTGGAGCACTCATGGTTTCTGAAAATTTCAAATTGTTTAAAATTCAAGAAATTCCAATTCAATGAAAAATTTTGAAAGTTAAAAAATTTGCTTCGAATTTTCACGCTACGTTTGATTTTGGTCTCATTCACCGGATCTGATTTGTATATCAATCAAGGAGCTCTGATACCAATTGTTAGGTCCAAAGTATCGTAGAAGGGGGGGTTGAATACGATACTCACAAATAAATTTAATTTCGTTCGCGGATTAATCTTTCAGTTCTATAACGAAATCAAACACACCAAACCAAATCAAGTTTCGGGGAATATATCTTTTGATAAATATAAACCTCGAGGGGTGCTACAATTTCTAATCCGTAGATTAGCGTCAATGAGTTTAAGGTAACACAAATACAAAACAATAATCAAGTTCTGAGCACTATTAATTTCTCTGATAATTTTCACCGGCTCTTCTCTCTCTCTCAGTTATGTGTCTGTGTTGAATACCTTAACTAAAGAAGACACAATCTTCTCTCTGTATTAATTGTAGTCTGTTTTGAAAAACCATCGAATGAGAATTGTAGAAACAATCCTGGCCGTTGGATCTTCATCAACCTTTCAGAAAAGGAATTCTTTTCACCTGCTCCCATAATAAAAAACCATCGAATGAATAAAAATCCATCGAATTAAATAAATTAATTTGTCATTCGATAGTTTCAAAATCAAAACTATCGGATGCCAAACTAATTTACTTTGGTTTTTAATTAATCATTTCAACTACCATTCGATAGTTTTTCAATTAGAAAAACCATCGAATTTCTCTTTCTTGTCTTTAGTCCATAAATGATTCCACTGAGCTTCTGGGTGTTTAAGAAATAGACTGTATCAATTTCTTCTGAGACGATAAAACAACTTGATCTTTTTAGTGCCGTCACCTAGTGCAACTGGTCTGGTTCACATATGAATAACACTTGATCAATTCTTATTTCATGTCTTCAATACAATGCTGCTGATACGTCCCTTGTCGTTCTGGTTGCTTCATCACTGGAATCCCGTGGTACTGAACCCTAAATCATTCACATACTTCTGTCGTCTTCAAAGTCTTGTTTCCATTGCTGTCACCGAGGCTTGAACATTTTCATGAACTTCTTTCCGTGACCTGTTTACGAACTTCAAGAATACATAACGTATTTTGATTTTTTGAGTTTACCTTTTCTTCTTTGATTCTGGATTCCTGTGCTTCTATTAATACTATTGTCTGTCTTGTCCTTTGTTGAGTTGTAGTTATCTCTTTTAGATCTTATGTTACATTATGCTTTACACTTATAAATAGTTGCTGCTACTTCACCCCCAAGCAAAAGATGCAAAAACATGCACAAATTCCTTTGAGATCATGTTGTGCCTAGGAAGACCCAGGAACTTATTGTATGAAATAAGGGCTAAAATTTGATATTTTTGGTGACTAGTGCCAATCTCTGATTACTGGAAAAAGAAAAAAAATAAAATAAAATTTCAGGGGGTGAATATAATAAATACATAAGTACAGAGTTTAGATGACATCAAATTTTGTTTTATATATGAGAGTTTGGGCAACCAGTTTTTACTGATTTAATTTGTGGATTTTATGCACTTTGATATGCTCTAAATATTTACATTCAGTAAACTCTGCTATTCACACACAAATACTCACAACTGTACATTTTGAGAAAAGAGTTTATTAATGATGTTGGAGAATTGATAAACACTGATGAACTGTGTACTTTACGCCGAGGTAATTTATTTTTAATCTCTGATGATTAAAATAAATAAATGTGTTTCAGACATTTCATAATTTTTTAGGAACATTATTTTTGAAAATAGAGAGTATGATTGACAACGGTTTGTATGCATTTTGAAAATGATGAAGCGTGTAAATAGCAGTAATTATTGCTGTTTTTACTGCGCATGCGTGTTGGAAACTACCACGTTAGTGCTGTCAGTTAATGCATGTGTGACACCTGTCCCACTCACACATTTCACGAGTAAGTCAGTTGTGTGTCTTAATGATTAAAACTCTTCAGTTTTAATTCTTGTATTTCTTATTTAATCATTATACACACAACGTTCATATTCTTTACAGACTTACTCTATTCACAGACATTTTCACACACACATTTTCACAAACACTTTTCTGCATCAATTTTTCAAACAACTTTTCAAGCGTAAACTCTGATTATTCTCCAATCTATTTCTAATGGCAACCACTGTTTTTCACTCTGTTGGGCTAGAGTTTGTTCCTAACAACTATGCAGCACCCTTGAGTAATGAGAACGCACCGGAGGCGTTTCATTTGTTTCAAAATTTCCTTGCTCAGTCTGATATTGGGCAAGCTCTTGTGGAACCAGCGAAGCTTTATGGATCTCAAATCAAAGCTTTCTGGGAGACGGGCGTCTATGATGATGGAGGAGAGTCTGGAACTCCTTCAATTGTTTTTGAATTTGAAGACCAAGAGTTTGTGGTCACTCCAACCACTGTTCGTGATGCTCTGGGATTTGAAGATTTCAATGCTTATACAATCTCTGTTGGTGATGCTGAGCTACAGAGGATGATGAGGGATATTGGATATAGTGGGTCCTTGGCAAGGATTGGTCAAGTGAAGCGACCACTCTTAAGGAAGGAATGGAGTTTCTTCTTTGATTGTATCACTAGAGCGTTCGGGAAGAAATGCACAAATTGGGATGCTATTCCAATTGATAGTCTGCAAATTGGGTATTCTCTTCTCTATGGTAATAACTTTGATTTTGCTAGACTAGTGCTGAATAATATAGGAGAGAAAATGACAGAAAACAGAAGTGTAGTTTACTTTGCTCGTTTTTGTCAATTAATATTTTCTGCTTGTGTTGATGGGGTTGATATTTCTGAGGATGATGTGATTCCCTCGTTTAAATTGCATAAGAGAATATTCTCTGATTTGACAAATAAAGATGTTAAGAAGGGAAATGTTGGGGACTTGTTACTTCCTGATTTAGTCCAACATTTTCTACAACCACAACCTCAACCAGAGCCTCAACTATTAAACACTGATCCTCAATCTACTTCCCAAAGACCAAAATCAGGAGGTAGAACTAAGCATAGGGCTTTTAAAGCTGTCAAAGCTGCTAAACCACACTCTGATGCTGAGTTACCACAATCTGTTGGTATTTCAAGGACAAAGAAGAGGGCAAATAGACCAAAATCTGATGCAAACCCTGCTAATAATGAGCCTTTACATACCAAGAGGAGGAAGCTGGTAGCTGATTACTTATTTGATGAAGTGGTTCAAGATTCCACACCTGATGAAGCTCCAGAGATTGTCTCTCAAGATGCTACTAAGAATTCTACTGTGCCTGATGCAGCCAGAGTCAATGCTGATGAGATGGCTGACTTGATTGATGAACAGCCTGAGCCTATCTTGGAAATGGAGATAGAGGAAAATATTGAAGCACATCCCTCTGCAACTCTTGAAGAGTTTGATAGTGTTGATGAAACAGAGGATGTGGCAGCTGATCAACCTACAGTGATTATTTATGAGTCTATGGCTACTCACACAGAGGTCTTCTCTGTTACTCACCAGGTTATTGAAAAAGGTGAGGAGGTTGATCAGACAACAAACTCTGTTGAAGCTGTTGTAGAGCCTACTGTTGAAGTTGCTGTAGAGCCTATTGTTGAGGCTGCTCAAGCAAATGAGGAACTTTTTGAGAATGTAAACTCTGAAAATGTTGCAAATGAAGGTGCACATGAAAATGTTGCTGAGAATGTTCTTAATTCTCCAAGTGCAGAGTCTGATGATGCAGCTGATTCTTCTTCTTCTACAAGGGTTTCTGGTCAAAACAATCCTAAGGTGACTGATGTTGGAGGTACATCTCATCATGCTGCTGAGGCTCATTATCAAAACATGTACTTTGAAAATTGGTCAAGTCATGAATGTATCTTTCATAATCAAAGGGCAGCTGAATTTGTGTCCAAGACTGCTGCTACTATCACAAATCCTGAGCTTCTTGCACATCTTAAAGCTACAATTGTACATGTAAAGTCTCTTAACAACCGTTTTGATGAAACTCGGAGAGATGTTACTGGGTTGAGAAACGATGTGGCTGCAAGGGAACTGACTTTGAAACAAGAAAAATTTTCTTTTTCTAGAGATCAGGAGGCTATAAGAACCAGGCTCAACAAAGTTGAAGAAAATCAAAATGTCATGTCTGACAAGATTGATTCAATTGCTACTTCGCTTGAGTTGCTCACATTAGTGTTGAGTCCTGATGATGTCAAAAAGGGGGAGAGAGTATTCAAAGACAAATGCAAGAAATCTCAAACTCTGAGCAAGAAGGATGATACTGGTGATGGTGGAGCAAAAGACAAAGAGTTTAGGTCAAAATCAATTCAAGAGCAAGGGAGACTGAGGTCAAACTCTGCTACTGCTAAGACAAACTCTGAGAAAATAAACACTGGAGTTCAATCTTCTTCAAAAGCTAGAAGCTTATTGCCTACTTCTCAACCAAATACTGATGAAGAGATTGCAGCTCAGTTGTTTCTGGAAGAGCATGGTGCAGATGCAACGATTGAAGACATTCAAGCTGAAGAGAAGATGCTGGCTGAAGAGCATGAAAAGAATTTGAAGTCTGGAAAAATCAAGAAGGCTGTTAAAGTTTCAAGGCCTAAATAAAAAGGGATTATTATCAAAGAAAATGTAAATTCTCAACAGAGTTTACAATATTCAAGAAGACCAATTAAAGCCAGTCTTGATGAAGGAAAAGGGAAGCTTGTAGAAGAACCACAAGTACTGAAGAAAGTTCAATCAACCTCTGACAATGCTCAAGTTGACAAATCATTGGAAGCTGTGACAACCACTGATACTACTCAAGTTGTACAGACTCTGGTATCTTCTCAACTTCAAAGGACCTTTGCTAAACCAATTACAGTTCAACATTCTCTGATTCCTGGAAATGAAAAAATTCTTCAAAGCAGAACCATTATGGGCAAAGAATCTCGAGATAGATCTGGTTTAGGATCTCATAGAGAGAAAAGGGTGAATAACAGTCCTATGGATCATACCTCATTAGCTGAACCTGGTATTGGTGTGACTCAAGAAAATCTTGATTCTTTGGAGTATGTTCAGTTAATACATCATAGAGGTTTGAAAAGAGATTTTCTGTTATACTTCAAGACTGATGGAAGAGTATACAGAGTTGGTGAAGCTGATATTGAGCTGAAAATGAAGGAGGAGCTGGAGTATGTGCTGTATCTGCTGAAAGTTAAAAATCAAAGAACTCAACAAGCAGCTGAGGTATTAAGAAGAAGAATGATGAAAGCTAGAGCCCTCAGTGGCCTAAAGTCTGTAGGTTCTTATATACCAAAGTACAGAGATTATAATGGAAAGCTTGTGGAGATGAAGAGGAATAGTGCAAAACTTACAACAACTCTTGGAATAAAGGTGTTGGAATTTAATCTGGATTCAGATAAATCCTTCATGATAAAGCTGGGTAATGAAATGAAGAAGAATAGTATTTATGCCTTAAGAGTTGCTATCTATCAAACTGGAGAGAGTGATCCAGAGTTAAAGGAGCTGAAAGAGATAATGATAGCTGAGCTTGAAAGGGCTGAAAGAAGATTGCTTATGGACTATATCAGAACTGTACCTGATATTGAAGAGATTAAGTAAATGGAGTCTGTAAGTTTTTAAGTTTTCTGTTCTAAGTTAAAATATAAACTCTGTGATTTTATAAACACTGCATTTGTTATATGTTTTGACATCATCAATTATCTGTTAACTTGTACATTTTTTTTGCACAAGTTGGGGGAGATTGTTAGATATAATTGCTGATGTTTGTTTATCAGTGTTTAAAGTATCAGGAAACTGTCAGAGTTTAGCTGGAGGACTGGTCAGAGTTTGTTAAACTCTGACAGTCAGAGTTTGCTTAGCTGTCGGTGTAATATTCAATGAAGATTCTAGAAGCGATATACTTTGAAGAAGGAAAGAAGCAAAGAGATATCGTGATGGCTAAGGAAACGGAACAGAAGACAGAAGCAATTCTTAATTGATACTGATTGTATAGATGATTTATAGGAATATCAATTAACGATTGTATGTAGCTGTGTACTATATAAACACAGATAGGTTAACCCTAAAAGGGATGCGAATACGTAAAACATTATTCTTGTAACCTAGAAGCTCTCTGTGATATTTTACATCACTGAGAGAGAAGTTATTAATTCTATACAGTTTATTATTCATAAACAGTGTTCTTATTGTTATTCTCATACATATACTTGATTATATATTGTGTATTCGGCCTAACATATTATTATTTATTTCTACTACCGGCTTAATATTGAACCTACAGGGTCACACCATAAAAGAATATTTTCTTTGATGAAAAGATTTAAATTATGAGAGAGGAAGAATTATTTTCTAAATAGTATAGAAAAAGAAATAATGATAAAAATAGTTTTAATCATTATTAAAGCATTTTAGAAATGTGGGGTTAATATATATATATAGATATTTTATTAAAACCCTAAAAAGGCCCTATAAATAGAATGAGATAGTTCATTCTAAGGGACATCTTGTTTTTGTGAAAAACCTAGAAAAGGAGCTAGCCTCCATCTCTCTCTCTCTCTCTCTCTCTCTCTCTCTCTTTCTCTCTAAAAGTCTTAGAGATTTTTTGAAGAATTCATCGAAGGAAAATTCTTGGTGGATACCGGTAGAGTGCTTCACACTCTGAGGAGCAACTGCTTGCAACCATCGATTTTAAAGCTTCGATTCTCAAGGTATGGTTACGATTCCCTTCGCTCTAGATTTTATATGTTTTTCTATATGTGTGATATATGGTTTTTACGGAATAAATGTTATATCACGCTTCTGCTCATCCGTAAATTCCTTCAACCCCTAGATCCGGGGTCGGAGATCTGGGTTGTCACGCCCTCAATCCCAACAATATTACTTGAACTTGAAAATCATAATAATAATAAACAACATGTTGTGACCCCACAATACAATCCACAACACTAATTATAGTCTCAGAGATGAAATTGAAATAAGTATCGAGTCATTAATCCACAAGATAAATTTATTACAACCCAAAATGATTACCGAATAAGTTAATTGTTCCTGGACATAGCCTTACTTAAGTCATACATATAAATAAGTCTGATACACAAAAGCTGATAACCTAACCAACTGGTTATCCCCACCCATGGCGGCTAGTATCTGAGCGTGGAACCGACGAGCGTTTCCCACCCGCTTGCTAGTAGTGTGCCTCGGCCTGACCATCTCTCCTATCTGTTGTTGTGTGATTTTATAAAACAAAGCAAGATTGAGCAATAAAGCCCCACAATATAATCTGTAATGAAATCTGTACTAGATTATAATAATAATAATAAATATTTGCAAGATATCGGAAAATATTTACCATAACATAAACCAGCTTTTAAAACACCAAACTTATATCAAGCTAAATCAGGTAGCTTATTGAAAAATAATAGTTTTGAATATTTCTCAAAATACTGCCAACATTATCGGTAATTGAGCTACTAGGCTTTTGTTACAATGTTGCAGACACAATTCCAATTGGAAGATGGGGGCTATTACCGGAAACACCACAATACGCACTAATCAGTCGATGTATTGCATAACAATTTCTCTACTAGTAGAAGGATGACTTCCTATTTCGGTTATCACCCTGCCGCATCTGGGGCCTTCATGCTATACGGGCACCTATTTCATTGCCGAGAATAGGTTCATATCATACGGGTACCTATTTCATTATTGAGCATGACTTCGTACCATACTGGCACATATTTCATTGCCGAGTACGACCTCGTACCATATGGGCACCTATTTCATTGCCGAGCACGAGTTAATTCTAGTCCCCAAATGAAAATCAACGTCACGGGAAACGGAAGTTAATCTTGTTTCCCCAAGTATGTGATACTTGTCCCTCGTTTAAAATATTTCTTGGTCTCCTTACTTCCGGGGTAATAAAGGAAGTAATTTTCCATGTGAGTTGACCTCTGTCAACAGAATTAGAATCAGATGAGAATCATCTTTAAAAAGATTATGACCAGGGAGTCAAACTGTTTGGAAATTTTTAAGGGTATTCCCGTCCCATTTGAGTGGTAAGCGAATATTTAAATCATCTCTTAAGATAAATTTAAATAAAAATAATATTTGGGAATCCCTACTTTAATTAAAATAAATTCATAAAGGTCAGAAATATCCTTCATAATTATTGAAGGTTAAAGATAACTTTTAAATAACATAAATCAATTTTAAATTGATTAAAAGAATAAAATAAATAATAAATGATTAAATAATAATCATTCGCTCAATAAATATTTAATAATCAATCTAAGTGAATATTAAAATAATATTCCCTTTAATAAAACAATTGAATATATACCTATTCAATATATTTACAAGAAAATAACCTCAATGGTTTAAAGAAAATATACCGACTCCCGGTCTAAATTCGAAATACGATCCGCATGCTCTACTCTAAGAGCCTTTACAAAAACCCAGCTTATAACTATCATAACGTAGAGCTTATAAACCAATCACGGTTCAAAAGATTCAATACAACAACAATACTATCTTCGCAATATATACAAAAGCACTTTTCATCACAACAACAGTAGTAAGTCATAGGTTTTGAAAACTTGCTTGGAAATCCTGAAGCAGTGGTAAATCTCAGGTTGGTTCGGTAATCTAGAATCAACACAAGGTTCAAGATTAATAACTTAAACACTTTCACCATACAAAGTATATACTAACTCAAGTACAAAGTTCACTTTTCAAGTTAACTCTTTAAGAACCTCTACTCGAGCATGCTCGCTCACACATTTTTATAAAATTGAGATTTAATCCTTTTAACACGAAATCTTTTCGAGGGTTTTCCTAAACGTACCTAGCATGTTAACACAAAGTTTCACATTCCAATAAGTCACTTAAGGGGTTCTATCATTGCCTCGAAGTTGGTTAAGTGGTATAGTTTGGTTTCTCGAAACATCCTTTATACTATAGTTGGATAGTTTTATTTATAAAACTATCCAACTAGTTTCAAAGAAACAAAGTATTCTTTCCGATAGATTTTATTTAAATCTATCGAAAGAGAAGAAAACTTTGTCTTCGATAGATTTTTTATTGTGGAGCAGATGAAATGCATTTATACTTGTCAGAGGTTGGTGAAGGAAATGGACGGCCAAGATCTCATCTAGGCCTTCGATGGTTTTCCTAAAGTCTACAATGTATGAATTGAAGACACTGTCTTCAGTTAGTTCATCAGTTGTTGAAATTGCAGAAGATCAATTACGAGAGAAGTTAAGAGCTTGAGAATTTTATAGAGAAATTAATAGTGCCTTAAATTCTATCATTTGTATTGATTACTGTAACCTGAACTCATTGAAGCTAATCCTACGGATTAGAATTGTAGCACCCTTCGTGGTTTATATTTATAAAACCATATATTCCCCGACTCTTGTTTTTGGTTTGGTTAATTTGATTTCGGACTAGAACACAAATAATTATCCGCAAACGATATCGAATAATTTGTGAGTATCGTATTCAACCCCCCCCCCCCCCTTCAACGATACTTTGGACCTAACAATTCGAATGTTGACAAAAGTATGTGTTATCATTAGTTAATTTGTTTAAGTGTTATAATTTAAGTAAATATTCGTTTTTATTTGTTTATTTGCAAATTTAAACCCTTTTTTGTTATAAATGTAATATTAAAAGTTTGATTGACGATACACTCGAAAACTAAAAGTCTGACATGATCGATAATTTTTTTATATTTTGGGTTTAACGATACATTTTAATACACACACATGTTTGTATTGACATATTAATTTTGAAATATTATTAAGTAATAATAAGTTAGATATAATTATAGATATTAATTATCTAATCATTTAAGTATTAGTAGAAATATAATTATGAATTACTGTATTTAATAATAATGGATAATAAACATAAAGGTATCAATGACCATTAATGAATTAGATGTAATTAATATATGCATTAAATACAGAATTATTAGTATGTAATAAGTAGGGGTAGTTTAGTAATTTCAAACTGAATAAACCGAATAACTGGGGGCATAATCGTAATTTCACTCTGATTTCTTTTGTCAAACATAACCCCCTAGTTGCTCTATTATATATATAATAGATGGATAGATGGATAGATATGACACATAGTATGTGTTGGAATCATACACACACACACACACACACACACACACATATATATATATATAATTAAAAATGAAACATTTAAAGTTTGGTTGGTAGGTTGGTCAGCACAATTTTTTGGTACTTCGTGTATTTACGACACCTCGCAATTCGAACACTATACAATTAAAAACTCAATAAAAAAAGAAGTTAAAATAACTAAATACTTAGGACGTAAATTTACTATATGTGGCAAAATATCATCCAATAAATAAATAAATATATATATATATAAGTGTACTATAGAAATCAACATACTAAAATTACAAATATTAAAATATAAGTGTACTATAGAAGCACAAACTACTAAAAGAAAAAAAACACTAATATTATAAATATCATAGGTTAATCCAAACAAATATAAGTATAAACAAAATTTATTGAATTAAAACCTGATTTCTTTGATGAATTGAATTCTACGGATACTAAGAACGTTTGTAATTAAGTGGTACAACAAATCTGATTTTTGATAAACCTTGTCATGGATACACATGCAAATTAGTTTGCAATTAACGATCCAGTTCCTCAAAAATATACAAACAAATTCATGAGAATACAAACAGAAAAAATCCATTAAGAGTAAGTAAAACAAAGAAACATGACTAACGAAAAATAAGAAATTTCATATACAAAGCAAATTAACTAAACACATCAAACATATATCAATATTATACACAACAATACATTGTTCAATTATACTTACTTAGGTACAATTTGATTAAAAAAATTACAGTAATTTATCAATATCCGGTCTACCTTCCGTGAGCGCTTATGTATTGACACGTACATAAATGTATTTGCCAGAATTAACAATCATTAGAGCAACTCTGTTAAGGATCATCATTGTTTCATGTTATGCAAGTTCAAATATATATATGGTGTAAGTAATGATATATATATTATACACAATCACAAATATAAACCCTCACACCAATAGAATGAGATACATACATATAAACAATCAAAAATTTGAATTTGAAAAAATGATAATACCAATTAAGGATTGATTTGAAATAGTTTCTATAATTTAAAATTTATTTTTATATTTATCCATAATATAAGGATATAACCGAATTCACGTATATTTATTGTAGGTGTCAAAATGGGAAAAAATTAAATGTTTTATATCATAACAAAATTAATGGATTATTTTATTTATAAGGAAGCATGACATAAGAGTATTGAATTTAAATTTGGAAAATGTAAGGTTGTAGAAAATTTGGAAAGATTTGATTAAAGAAATTGATTATACTTTGTACACTGATCTAATTTACATATTTACTTGTGTATGTGCATACTTCCACTAATTATGCAAATAAAATATATGAGACTTTATTAATTTGATATACTATTAACTTTATATTTTTACTTTCAAAAGAACTTTATATTCTTAATTGGTGTGCAAGTATAATTATGTTACACATGTTTATTTGTTGTATATATATAACTCCACAACAACTATCCAAATAGTAAATATGTGTATATATGCACACATATAGAATGATAATTGAGAAATATGAGTCATAAATTTCTCCAACATAAATTCAGATATCCTATTTAAATGACATTCATTATGATTGTCACCATAATTTATGACCATATATATCAATAAAACCCTTTATTTAAGTACTGATTGAGTAATAAACAAAAAAGGAAAGAAATTGAATGATCTTTTCAAATTTCAAAAATTATGAGATCGGGTGATTTGAATGTTGAGATGATACAAATTATAAAATTTAGAATCTAAAATATTGGAAATATATATCAAATAGTAATTTATTTGCCATAAAACTTCAGTTAAAGTCTTCTCGGTGTCGCCTAACGACGATCCCTCGCAATTTAAACCATATACATTTTAAAAATCAACTAAAAAAAAGATAAAGTAACGAAATACATATGATGTAAATTACTAAGTGTAGTACCAATGTCACCCACCAAAATGTGTACATATTTCTGTGACGCCCCAAATCCGGGGTCAGGATTTGGTGCCACTATCGCTCTGAATAAAACATAATTATACAGACGACCCCTCAACAAAGGATCGATCACAGGTTATGGTATGAAACAAGAATCTAAAATATCAAAGTTTATTACAACATCTAATTCAGTTTTATTACAAACCATAAGCCACCATCTAATCGTTGGTGAGAACTAACATGAATTCTATCTGTCTGGCAACATGGAGCCTAAATTCTCGTATCAGGCCTTCTCACTGTCCTCTTAGCGGTTACTCGAAAACGGCATACTCCATTCCTAACTGAAAGGTTAGGGAATAATAAAAACAAGAGTGAGCCAAAAATTGCCCAGCAAGTGAAATCAATGTAAGCAGTTTTCATTTGATAAATCCATCAACTAGAAATTCATTAATAATCGAATGGTAATCAATTGGTAATCAAATGATATTCAAATGGTAACAAGTTTCAAGATATACATTTCTATTCAAAGAATAAGATTAAGCAATTGAATTGGAACTTCCGATAGGACGGTACGAGCTATACGGGTGATCAGCCACGTAAAGCTCCAGACCATGTTTTCACAAGGTCCTAACATTCAGGATCCATAGGCACACATTGGCCATAAAATAAATACATAAGTAACCAGGACCGCCGCCACGGCCAAAGTTTGTTCCATTCATGAGTAATTCAAAAGGATTAAATGAACAAGAGGCTTTTAACATTTCCGATATTCATTTCAGGGTACAAACTAATTCAAGATTTTATTGCAAGGGTTTGAAAGTTTGATAATTGAAAGACATGGTAAGTAAATGAGCAAAGGGATAAGTATGTTTCGGGTATTCAAAAGTTAACAAAGGTCGACAAAATATAAGTCAAGAGAAAGGTTTATATGAATAAATCAAATGTGAAGGAACAATTGTAGGTTTCATAAGAAAGAGCAAGGTAAAAAGGGTACAATAACATGATATTGAGAACAATTGCATAAAGGTAAGTAAAAGATAAGTAAAAGTAGGACGTATACTTGCAATAGAATTCAAAGGTAACATTCACATCATAATTTTAAGAAAACTACCACTTGAAAAATAAGTGGAGGGAATAGACACTTGCCTCAAAAGCCGATAAACTAACTCAATAACTTGTACACCATTCCGACTTTACGTACACGGGCTCCTTTCCTGGCCTCCTACTTGTACCTATATAAAGGTATAATATCGTCTTAGTCTTTAACACTTAGTACCTCAGCTTTGTTTACGTATTACTAAATACTTCTACCCCATCGTCATATAATTTCATACACTTATATATATATACAATCAAGAAGCACATAGTGTCTTCACAACTTTAATTAACACTTAGACATGTAGTCACTTAACACATATTTGCTTAATGACATCAACAATTCTAGGCAAAATGACCATATAGACTTTCAACAGATTCAACCTTTACGACATAACAGACCTTTAATCATTTAACACGTACCATATGATGTCACATGACTTTCCTCAACATATTGATGAAAGGCCTCAAGATAAAGACTTCTAACATTTCTATCTAGTTCCTTTTGACCATAAATAACACTTGATCACATAAAGCCACTTATACTCACAACATGTTTAGTTAACCAGTACATAACAATTTATGACCAATTTATAGTTGACTAACCAAGTCTAGATTCAGGTTACTATAACAATGCTAATTCTAATTAAAGACAACCATATTGGTTCAACACATATGTAATTATTCAAATTACATCATAGCGACGTCTTATACCAATTAAAATATAATTAAGCAACTAACACATAATTGACCAGGTATACCACATAAGATCATCAATTAACAAACTACTATACGACACCACCAACTCAACCAATCTTCTCCGCTCTACTTCCTTCTCCCCCTCTTTATTTCTCTCTTCTCGGCCTCTCGGCCTCTTGGCCTAAACCAAAACCAAACACCTAAACACACGCACTTGAACAACACACACTCATATCCTTCCATCTCTCATACTCACCTTTCTCACACAAGAATCCCACAATTTTAGAAAAAGACATACTCACAAACACCATATATTTTTAAAAGAAGCACTCACACGTAAAAATATAATTTTTAAAACAAGACACGCTTACACGAAATATATTTTACAAAAATGAAACACTTCCTTTGTGAAAATCTCCTCAAGAACATAGTTTTAAAAGAACTCACACCGAAACTACATTTTTAAACTAACTCACACCTAAGAACACATTTTCAAAATACACACACCCATTCATTTTGAAAATACACACCTATTCATTTTGAAAATACACACCTATGAACACTTTTAAAATCACACCTCCAAACTCAAAGTTTTTAAATCAATTCCTTCTCTTCCAACTTCATCTCTCTCTCGGCTCACCCTCAACCTCTCCCCATTCTTCCTCTCGGCCTCTCTCTCCTCCTCTCGGCTTCTCCCTCTCTCTCTCTCTTTCTAACTATCCTCCTTCCACCTTAACTCCCATCCTTCAAACCACAACCATATCAATCTCAACCCAAAGTTCAATCAACAAATTTTTCAATTGTAACTAACATATATATATATATATATAAATATATCATACTTTCACTTAAACTAACATGCAACTCACAATACAGTTAATTAACATATATACAAGTTCTATTTCATCTCGAAATTACTAACCCATAACTTTAATACCATAATCACTAGGATCTTCAAGAACCTCTTACATGCAACCAATAATATTTCAAATTCCTACTACCCATATTACATACAACATATATACTTAATAAGAATTAAAGCCCACTAACAAACTTTAATCAAAATCATCATGGTTCACAAAATTAATGACATGCATCAACAAAATGAACTTGAGTTCAACTTTTTAAACATGGAAATCAAGACCATGGCTCACAAGGATCATTGCCATGGTCGGGTTTCTTCTCGGATGAGCCCAAAATGATGGATCTCACCGAGAATCATCCCTATAACTAGTAATCAACCATTGCATGTAAGTTTTACACAAAAGGAAGAAGAATCCGAAAATTCCTAATTTTGAAATCATGATAAAACTCGAAATTAGTACAAGAGGGTTGTAGAGATTTGAGAGAGGAGTGTTTTGGTTACTCACATTTGTAATTTGGGTGAGAGAAACACAAGTTATGGAGGTTTTGATTTTGTAAGAGATGAAGAACAAGAGAGAGAAATGGGTGTTGGGGAGAGAAGAAGAAGAAGAAAAGAACGGGGGTGGGGGAGGCCGGTTGGGGGGTGGGGGTTTTTATAGGGGAACTAAAAGTAATGTAAAAGTAAACACTTTTTAGTTATTTAATTATTAAATGACAAAAATGTCCAAATAAATAAAATACTAAAATAGTAAAATCAAGGACTATGATGTAAATTCATAATCCCATTTTCTAGATCAAGTAGAAATATTATTCTACAAATAACTTTTGTAGTTGAGATAAATAAAATTGCATTTACCAAGAATAATCAAATAAAATGTCTTTTAATCCCAAAAATAATCTTAAATAGAATTTCACCACTCATTAGGTAAATAAATAAATTACCTATTGAAAATAAATAATCTAGAAGGTGTAGCATTTCTTAAAATAAATATTTAAAATAATTAAGTGCTTATAAAATTTAAATCATGAGTTTAAAACTAAAGTAGAAATAAAATAATGCTATTAATTAAATAATTAAAGCATTCTCTAAATTTAATATAAATATTATATGACCCAAATAAATTCTCAGAGCACTTAAATAAAATTGAGAAACCACATTCACAATTAACTAATTATTCACCACACATATAATTTACATTTTAAGTACATAACAATTATGGCACATAAAGAAATTTCAAAATTATAGGACTATATCAAATAATTATTTTTATCTCAAATAAGTATGACTAAAATATGAGCTTACACATAAATCATATTATACCAAGATCATCATTGCTAACTAAAATTTCAAGAATAAAATCTCAATTGCTATTACTAGCAATAAATATAAAATAATTTTAAATAGCTCTTATTAACAAAATAAATTTAAGGCTACTCAAATTAGCACAAAGAGCCTATTAAACAATTATCATACACATATAAAATTAATGGTATTCACATATTGATAATGATTTACAAGTCAAAAAATTTAAGGCGTTACAACCTTCCCCCCTTAAAAGGATTCTGTCCTCAGAATCTATTACGTAAACAGCTGAGAGTACTTTTCTAACATTTTAGTTTCTAACTCCCAAGTTGATTTTTCAACCCTGGGGTTTCTCCACAACACTCTTACTAGTACAACTATTTTATCTCTAAGCACTTTCTCTTTCCGATCTAAAATTTCTACTGTTTGCTCCACATAGTACAAATAAGTTTGAATCTCTATCGACTCGTATTCTATTACATGGTTAGAATCGAGATACTACGTCTTAAGCATAGACACGTGAAATAAATTATGGATATGTTGCATATACAGAGGTAAGGTTAGCTCATACGCAATCTTACCCACACGCTTCAATATCTTAAAAGGTCTAACTAATTTCGGACTCAGCCGTCCTTACTAACCAAATCCCGTTAGTCTTTTCCATTGTGACACTTTAAATAGGACTGACTCTCTTACTCTATAATCTATACCTTCCCTGGTTTAATCATCATATTACAGTCGACGATTCCGAGTAGCTATTAATCCTTTCTGGATGAGCTCAATAGTTTCCTTGGTCTGATACATTAACCCTGGTTCCAATCTCGTGCATTTATCAACTTCTTTTCAACCTATTGAAGATCTACATCTTTCTCCGTACCAGGCTTCATAAGCTGGCATTTCAATATTCGCGTGATAGCTATTACGGTAAAAGAATTCCACTAATGACAAACGATCATCTCAATTGTCTTCAAAATTCATCATATTCATCATACAAACTCTAAATATGTCTTCGATTGTCTGAATAGTCTATTTACTTTGACCATGCGTTTGAGGATGATACATGGTACACATGTTCAACTTGGTTTCTGAACGTGACAACAATTTTCTCCAAAATCTTGAATAAAATTGCGGGTCTTGGTCAAATTCGATTATTACTCGAATCACATGCCTCACTACTATCTTTATAGTCGATAAACCAATTTATCTAATGAAAGTTTCTCGTTGATGGGAAAGAAAGGTACCAACTTGGTAAATCCGTCGATCATAACTCAAATAGCATCATGAGATGTTCATTATTAAATTCAGGAATTTCTAATGGTTGTAATAGTCCACTAAATCTCTGATGTTCGGTTTTAACTCTCTAACAGGTGAAACACTTACTCATACGAAATCATATTTTGAAATAACACACTCACACTTTTACAAGATTATATTTTTGAATGACACACACGCTCACACAAAGTCACATTTGTGAAAAGAACACGTTTAAAAGAATACGCACACACACATTTTTAAATCGTATTTTAAATCATACTCATAAAATCTTATTTTTGAATAACACACTCACACCTTTAGAAGATCATGTTTTTGAACAACTCACACCAAAATCACATTTTAAAGTACACACACACCCAAAAACACATTTTGAAAGTACACCTACCTACTCACTCAAAATCCCATCTTTAGATTTCTACCTAAAAGTATACCTTTAAGAAAACTCTTTCTTTATAAAAACTTACTACTTTCTTTAAACAACGCCCACACCTCAACACCTTCATGAAAGATTTCACACACACTTTTAAAATCGTATTTTGAAAACACACAAAAGTACATTTTAAATTTACACACACAAAATCAACTTAAATCCTCTTTTTCCTAAGATCTTGCAATTGAATTGCTAACCTTTACATTTCTGCTGGTGCCATTCTATATGGTGCCTTTGAAATTCGTTTTAATCCGGGTGCTAAGTCTACAACAAACTCTATTTCCATTTTGGGAGTTAACCAGAAAGATCGTCGAGAAATATCTCCGGAAATTTATCAACCACTGGAATCTATTCCCCTTAGGTGTCTCTTTACTGGTGTTAACCACACGTGCTAGATATACTTGACAACATTGGCGCAATAATCTCCTTCCCTACATGACAAGTTAGAATTTTTTGTTTGTTTCTGACCTAGGAACACAACTTCTACTTTATCTGTAGCTCGCAATTCCATTTTCCCCATATTCTGTTAACCAGTCCATTTTCAGAATTTACATCAAATCTCCCTAACTTGACGGGAATTAAGTCATCCTAAGAGAAATGGTGAGCAATTATATCAATCTCACAGCGAGGAAAAGCTAGATGAATCGATATACGCTCCTAATTAGATATTCCTATAGTCAGAGCTTTATTTAATAGTTGAATCGTACAACGCGGTTTATGATCCAATTTTATAGAGGTAAAAGACTTGGTAGCTCCAAAATAAATTAACACTTTGGCATTTCCGTAATCTATGTGAAACATATCTGTAACTACATCCTTATTCTCACTATATCGCTCATGGTCATAGGAAGGGTTCTTGTCCTTGGTTGCTTAGTAAATGGTGGTCCATTCATCCTTAACATATTGCTTACTGGGCTTAACGATTGCAATCTCTTAAGTCATGTCACACCTCTCCACACTTTATACACGTAACTCTTGTCTTCGGTGTATGGCTCTCATTGGCGTAGTGTCCTCTCTGATTACCCTTGTAACGTACCATATTGATCTTATTACAAAATCCCAGTTGCTTCTTCCCACAAGTTCTACATTCTGGTATGGGAGATCTCAGAGGTCTTTGTTGATCCAAATCTTGTGGACGGTTCCCTTGCCCATCACTTCCAGTTTCTAGTCTTCTATATCCAACATTTCTATTTGACTGATACTCAGGCCTTATATTGAAACAGTTCTGAAAATTCCTTAATTATTGGTCTTCTTCCCGTGTCTCCGCCTTCCCTTTTTCTAGCTTCTTCTGTTTGTAATCAATAACTTTACTCCTAATCCCTGACCTTATTTCATGCTGGAGCCTCTCCAATATCACTTTATTTCATACTTCATCATGATTAGTATTGGTACATCCTTGTTACCTTCTCCTTATCCATACCTAAATTCTCGGTAATAATAAACCTTGTAATCGTGTTGCAAGTCAAATGAGCAATCTAACTCGACGTTCAGTCCTCCTTTTACAACAATTTCCCAAACTCGATCAAAACAAATTCCCAGTCAATGTAGGTACAGCTTAATACTCAGAATACCGTCATTTTCGCCTTTGCGACTTCCAATCTTTGATACCTCTAAGAGTCGTAAGAGTTTCCGACAAAATGAACCAATAGATACGAAGGTGTCAACAAATATGGAAATATAACAAGCATGTTTAGTAAGAATTTCTGATAAAAAGAATTTAACTAAGAGATCAAGATGATCATCGAACTTTATCAGGTTGCATTTGTCATTTTAAACACACAGTACAGAAGGTGGCCAACCTTTAGTACTTCCATGACAAACACACAACCAGTGGCGTCCCACCGGACTCCTATCACACAAATAGAAAGTCCCTGAATCCCCTATATATATAGGGTTGTTTATCTTAGTTACAACAAGGAGGATCAAAAATTTAAGAGGAATATATGAAAGGTTTAAGAGTTTCAAAAGTTTATATAATATTGGATCAAGTAGCCCCTGAACAATAGAGGTATTTCGTAAAGAATAAAATAATAGAAGTGAAAAATTGAATCTTTTAAAAAGGTAAATTGAATAAAATCAATGACTAGTTGTGAATAGACTTATCCTTACATCGAACGAATGGAGGTAATCACGCCTTGTCTCAGATAGATGGTCCTTAGGGGAGTAAATTTCTAGTCTGAGCTTATAGGTATGTCCCGCTAGTGAATCAACTTGTGCAATCTTGTATAAAGAAGGAATTTACACTTTAGCCGCTCCTCTGGATGAATGTCCGTATCACGGGGGTAAAAATCGTTATCATATCGCAAGGAATTTATCTAAGTCTTTCTAGACGTTATCTTAGAGCTTCTACTCTCAATCAACTCTAACTATACTTGGTTCGGGACTCTGTGCGGTGTTTCCTATAGCGTTCGCGATATAGCCGAAGTCGTAGATAATATTCGGGAAAGTACATAAGGATCGGCAGGTGATGTCTTCCGAACTGGTAGCTCTGACTCTCCGATTGACTCCTCCAGCTTCAAATTAGTTGTCCCGTCCGCAACCCGATCTTCAGATGGTTCCAGCGTATACTCGCTCGATATGTCGGAATACGATATAACATGGAAGTGCGTAAGTTAAGTTCATATTTCTACAGAAAATTCGGCATGACCTAATCGTAAAATGGACTATGCCCTGCTTTAAAAATATCTCAAATACTTACTCAACCTTCCACACATAATCCATAATTCGTTCAATATTCCATCCATCTCCAATCCCTTTCATTCTACACGTAAGAAATACCTCTGCCTTGACATGTAGCTATACTATAAGAAAATAAATTTACCCAAGGGGTAATGGAAATCTCCACTTTGTAGGGTGCATGCACTGATACTGATATTGACGACTCTGGCTTAGGAAAAGGAATCTCAGTTGAAGGTTAATCTCTCAAAACAGCCATTATTTGTAACCACAAAATAATAAACCAAGAAGATACCTAAACGGTAAAGGGTTATCTTAATTCTACTAATACTCCTCCTAAAGGTAACCTACATCTACAAATCCTATCTTACCTATGACGCTTAAGTCCTAGAGCGAACCTATCCTATTGGTCCACACTATATTCATAGATCCTAACTCAAACTCTATGTGAGTTTTCTCATTCTTTTTCCTATCTTAGACTCTTCTACCTATTCTTGTTTCAGTGACCAATAACCTGTATCTCTGATACCAACCTGTGACGCCCCAAATCCGGGGTCAGGATTTGGTGCCACTATCGCTCTGAATAAAACATAATTATACAGACGACCCCTCAACAAAGGATCGATCACAGGTTATGGTATGAAACAAGAATCTAAAATATCAAAGTTTATTACAACATCTAATTCAGTTTTATTACAAACCATAAGCCACCATCTAATCGTTGGTGAGAACTAACATGAATTTTATCTGTCTGGCAACATGGAGCCTAAATTCTCGTATCAGGCCTTCTCACTGTCCTCTTAGCGGTTACTCGAAAACGGCATACTCCATTCCTAACTGAAAGGTTAGGGAATAATAAAAACAAGAGTGAGCCAAAAATTGCCCAGCAAGTGAAATCAATGTAAGCAGTTTTCATTTGATAAATCCATCAACTAGAAATTCATTAATAATCGAATGGTAATCAATTGGTAATCAAATGATATTCAAATGGTAACAAGTTTCAAGATATACATTTCTATTCAAAGAATAAGATTAAGCAATTGAATTGGAACTTCCGATAGGACGGTACGAGCTATACGGGTGATCAGCCACGTAAAGCTCCAGACCATGTTTTCACAAGGTCCTAACATTCAGGATCCATAGGCACACATTGGCCATAAAATAAATACATAAGTAACCAGGACCGCCGCCACGGCCAAAGTTTGTTCCATTCATGAGTAATTCAAAAGGATTAAATGAACAAGAGGCTTTTAACATTTCCGATATTCATTTCAGGGTACAAACTAATTCAAGATTTTATTGCAAGGGTTTGAAAGTTTGATAATTGAAAGACATGGTAAGTAAATGAGCAAAGGGATAAGTATGTTTCGGGTATTCAAAAGTTAACAAAGGTCGACAAAATATAAGTCAAGAGAAAGGTTTATATGAATAAATCAAAGGTGAAGGAACAATTGTAGGTTTCATAAGAAAGAGCAAGGTAAAAAGGGTACAATAACATGATATTGAGAACAATTGCATAAAGGTAAGTAAAAGATAAGTAAAAGTAGGACGTATACTTGCAATAGAATTCAAAGGTAACATTCACATCATAATTTTAAGAAAACTACCACTTGAAAAATAAGTGGAGGGAATAGACACTTGCCTCAAAAGCCGATAAACTAACTCAATAACTTGTACACCATTCCGACTTTACGTACACGGGCTCCTTTCCTGGCCTCCTACTTGTACCTATATAAAGGTATAATATCGTCTTAGTCTTTTACACTTAGTACCTCAGCTTTGTTTACGTATTACTAAATACTTCTACCCCATCGTCATATAATTTCATACACTTATATATATATACAATCAAGAAGCACATAGTGTCTTCACAACTTTAATTAACACTTAGACATGTAGTCACTTAACACATATTTGCTTAATGACATCAACAATTCTAGGCAAAATGACCATATAGACTTTCAACAGATTCAACCTTTACGACATAACAGACCTTTAATCATTTAACACGTACCATATGATGTCACATGACTTTCCTCAACATATTGATGAAAGGCCTCAAGATAAAGACTTCTAACATTTCTATCTAGTTCCTTTTGACCATAAATAACACTTGATCACATAAAGCCACTTATACTCACAACATGTTTAGTTAACCAGTACATAACAATTTACGACCAATTTATAGTTGACTAACCAAGTCTAGATTCAGGTTACTATAACAATGCTAATTCTAATTAAAGACAACCATATTGGTTCAACACATATGTAATTATTCAAATTACATCATAGCGACGTCTTATACCAATTAAAATATAATTAAGCAACTAACACATAATTGACCAGGTATACCACATAAGATCATCAATTAACAAACTACTATACGACACCACCAACTCAACCAATCTTCTCCGCTCTACTTCCTTCTCCCCCTCTTTATTTCTCTCTTCTCGGCCTCTCGGCCTCTTGGCCTAAACCAAAACCAAACACCTAAACACACGCACTTGAACAACACACACTCATATCCTTCCATCTCTCATACTCACCTTTCTCACACAAGAATCCCACAATTTTAGAAAAAGACATACTCACACACACCATATATTTTTAAAAGAAGCACTCACACGTAAAAATATAATTTTTAAAACAAGACACGCTTACACGAAATATATTTTACAAAAATGAAACACTTCCTTTGTGAAAATCTCCTCAAGAACATAGTTTTAAAAGAACTCACACCGAAACTACATTTTTAAACTAACTCACACCTAAGAACACATTTTCAAAATACACACACCCATTCATTTTGAAAATACACACCTATTCATTTTGAAAATACACACCTATGAACACTTTTAAAATCACACCTCCAAACTCAAAGTTTTTAAATCAATTCCTTCTCTTCCAACTTCATCTCTCTCTCGGCTCACCCTCAACCTCTCCCCATTCTTCCTCTCGGCCTCTCTCTCCTCCTCTCGGCTTCTCCCTCTCTCTCTCTTTCTAACTATCCTCCTTCCACCTTAACTCCCATCCTTCAAACCACAACCATATCAATCTCAACCCAAAGTTCAATCAACAAATTTTTCAATTGTAGCTAACATATATATATATATAAATATATCATACTTTCACTTAAACTAACATGCAACTCACAATACACTTAATTAACATATATACAAGTTCTATTTCATCTCGAAATTACTAACCCATAACTTTAATACCATAATCACTAGGATCTTCAAGAACCTCTTACATGCAACCAATAATATTTCAAATTCCTACTACCCATATTACATACAACATATATACTTAATAAGAATCAAAGCCCACTAACAAACTTTAATCAAAATCATCATGGTTCACAAAATTAATGACATGCATCAACAAAATGAACTTGAGTTCAACTTTTTAAACATGGAAATCAAGACCATGGCTCACAAGGATCATTGCCATGGTCGGGTTTCTTCTCGGATGAGCCCAAAATGATGGATCTCACCGAGAATCATCCCTATAACTAGTAATCAACCATTGCATGTAAGTTTTACACAAAAAGAAGAAGAATCCGAAAATTCCTAATTTTGAAATCATGATAAAAACTCGAAATTAGTACAAGAGGGTTGTAGAGATTTGAGAGAGGAGTGTTTTGGTTACTCACATTTGTAATTTGGGTGAGAGAAGCACAAGTTATGGAGGTTTTGATTTTGTAAGAGATGAAGAACAAGAGAGAGAAATGGGTGTTGGGGAGAGAAGAAGAAGAAGAAAAGAACGGGGGTGGGGGAGGCCGGTTGGGGGGTGGGGGTTTTTATAGGGGAACTAAAAGTAATGTAAAAGTAAACACTTTTTAGTTATTTAATTATTAAATGACAAAAATGTCCAAATAAATAAAATACTAAAATAGTAATATCAAGGACTATGATGTAAATTCATAATCCCATTTTCTAGATCAAGTAGAAATATTATTCTACAAATAACTTTTGTAGTTGAGATAAATAAAATTGCATTTACCAAGAATAATCAAATAAAATGTCTTTTAATCCCAAAAATAATCTTAAAAAGAATTTCACCACTAATTAGGTAAATAAATAAATTACCTATTGAAAATAAATAATCTAGAAGGTGTAGCATTTCTTAAAATAAATATTTAAAATAATTAAGTGCTTATAAAATTTAAATCATGAGTTTAAAACTAAAGTAGAAATAAAATAATGCTAAGAAATATTTTATGCTATTAATTAAATAATTAAAGCATTCTCTAAATTTAATATAAATATTGTATGACCCAAATAAATTCTCAGAGCACTTAAATAAAATTGAGAAACCACATTCACAATTAACTAATTATTCACCACACATATAATTTACATTTTAAGTACATAACAATTATGGCACATAAAGAAATTTCAAAATTATAGGACTATATCAAATAATTATTTTTATCTCAAATAAGTATGACTAAAATATGAGCTTACACATAAATCATATTATACCAAGATCATCATTGCTAACTAAAATTTCAAGAATAAAATCTCAATTGCTATTACTAGCAATAAATATAAAATAATTTTAAATAGCTCTTATTAACAAAATAAATTTAAGGCTACTCAAATTAGCACAAAGAGCCTATTAAACAATTATCATACACATATAAAATTAATGGTATTCACATATTGATAATGATTTACAAGTCAAAAATTTTAAGGCGTTACAATTTCGGTTTATGATCAAATACTATAATTATTTATTACATATTGCATATGTTATATAATTAAAATATTTTGAATAAATATAAGTGTACCATACAAATAAACATATAAAACATTTAACATCCGAAAGAGGCACAAACAACTCAAATAAATTTGAAATTTAAACATCACAAATTAATCTAAATAAATGTAATTATGAGTAACAAAGTAAGTCACAATTATACGGATATCTCAAGTTGCAATCACACATATAATTCTTTTAAAACATAGATATCATCTATACTAAATATCATAAACACAAAAAGAAGTATGATTAAACATCCATCAAACTAATATCATGCCAATATCAAACCAATAACATTCAACTAAAAGTGTACAAATACATCAATTTAACATTACATTATATTAACATTAGTTGATTCTGTTGAGAAATTCGAGTCCATGGATACCATGATCTCTTACGATCAGGAGTTTCATAGATAGCACAATCTCTTCCAGTCAAGTATTTAAATATATACGATTTGAGATTCACCTGCAATTGGTTTCACATTCAACACAAAATAAATATATATTTAGCAAATTTAAGTAAACAACAAATATATTCGAAAAAAAGTGTATATATGCATTACATAAATATAAAACGTAATCTTTATTTTTTGTCCACTTTGAATTCATAGATACCACGACCTCTTATGATCAAGAACTCAAGTCTATAAGATTTGGGATTCACCTGCAATTATTATATAACAAAATCAACGTAACTAACGATCCAATGTAGCTTACATATATGTTTAATTATCATGTTTGTTATCCTTGAAAAAATGATTCAAACTTTTGTATTCTACACAATTTAAAGATTCAAACTTTTGTATTCTGCACAATTTAAACAAACATTAGTAACATATTTAAGTAAGCAACCAAAATACATACATATATACAAACATGTATAATCAACACAAACAATAACGAAAAAAATGGAAAAACAGTAGACAAAAAAGAAGACAGAAAATGGAAAAAGGGCGAGAAAAAATAGAGAGAAAGAAGATATTAACATTAACATTATGAATGGTGAAGATCAGAGTTTTATAATCAAGAAATACTTGTAACCAATTATGAATTTGAATTTTGAAAATAGATGACAAAATCACGGATAGAAATACATATACTTGTATGTATATTTATCATATCTGATTCAAAATTTGAAACTAAAATATGGATATAAGTTGTTGATTGATTTTAAAAATATGGAAAGTATTGATTGCATGTGTGACTATATGGATATTGTTGTTGAATGATCCACAATTTAAGGTAGATATTAATTATTTCTTTTTATTACCTTATATTTTTTTGATTATAAGATTATCATATTGTTAAATTGGTTTTAGGTAAACCAAATTTAAAATGAATAATATCCATTTATGTTTATGGATAGCTGACAATCTGCATATTCAAAATTGGAATAAATTACAACATTGATTATGATTTATACATTGATTTGACTTTCATATCTACTTGTGTATGGCATATTGTTCATTATGAAATTTATTTATATGATTATTTAATGACTAGTTTACTAAGCCGCGCTTCGCAGCGGCTTCATAATAATTTCTCCAAATTTTTCTGAAAGCTATTCTAAAAAAAAATGTTTTTAAACAAAATTATATTTAAAACATGAAATTAAGGTTTATTTTAAATTCTCCGTTTAGTGTTGTTCATTACCGAAATTTTGAATAATTATAGAAAAGGGCAATTGTTTAATATAATTCATTATTTTAATCTTATATCAAATATTAGTATATTAATCACTTTATTTTTCTAAATCTTTATATTGTTACTTCTATTTTAAAATACATAATACATAAATATAAAATTCTACCATATAATACGTTCCTCCTAATGAATCGCTCTCTCGTTAAACATGTTTTCTTCCAATGACCCGCTTTCTCATTGTTACCAAATTGAACATAAAACAAAATAATTACTTAATCAATTACATCATCTGTTAGGTCCCGATTGAAAGTGTTTGTCCTAAATCCAATCATGTAAGATGAGTTAGGAAGAACTTTCTTGTATTCTTATTTGATTTCATTAATGTTAATAAAAGACTTGTTTTGTTTTTATTACGGGCTTTATCTATTTAAAGTGTTTTAAATAAGATGTTCCATAGTTTAGAGTAAAGCTTCTAGAATTATAATGAGATTATAATAGTGAGATCTAGAAGATGATAACTCTAGACTTAAACAGTTCCTGATCATAGGATAACTAATCGGAAGTTGGTGAATCCGCAAAGATTGGTACATACTATGCTTGCTCCCGTCAGGAGGATGTCTGTTCTCATAGGCATTTGTGTGGTGACACTATAGCTAGTATGTAGGTTCTTGTTAGGGAATAAGTTTACTGAACATGACTCGATAAGTTGAACAGCTAATGGAGTTTACTCACATGTCAATAGTTATTCACTGAGTGATAGTTGTACAAGTGTCCTTAGACTTGAGATCGTTAGAGTAATCTTGTATATAATGAACTATGCTTTGGATTAGTCCTTAGTCTCAAGGACATCCATTAGGTCTATTCTGGGCATAGGGATTTGTGTATGGAGATAGTTAACGTCAATAAAGGATCTACCCCTTCCAATAAAGGAAGAGAATATCCTATGTTATTCTTAGTATGCGAGTTCTGGAATCTCTGGCCAGAGTGTATGAAATTAGAAAGGAGTTTCTAATTTGCATTAATATGAACTTAGCATTATGAATAAGAAATCATATGATTAAATTTGATAGGCCTGACACGAGATCCATGCCTTGTATTTAATCGGGATATTGTAGGGTAGAAGGAATTGATTGTACTGAAACTAGTCACTGACAGGTTCTTGGTATTCTAAGCAGTGAATTCATATTATACGGATAGTCGCGATATGTTGAGAAACATCACTCACGATGTAGAATAAATATAATTAATCAGTTAATTATATTTAATGAATTATTAGAATTCATATAAATAATAAATAAAAGTTTATTATTATTTATTTCTACTACCGGCTTAATATTGAACCTACAGGGTCACATCATAAAAGAATATTTTCTTTGATGAAAAGATTTAAATTATGAGAGAGAAAGAATTATTTTCTAAATAGTTTAGAAAAAGAATTAATGATTGAAATAGTTTTAATCATTATTAAAGCATTTTAGAAATGTGGGGTTAATATATATATATAAAGATATATTATTAAAACCCTAAGAAAGCCCTATAAATAGAATGAGATAGTTCATTCTAAGGCATAACTTGTTTTTGTGAAAAACCTAGAAAAGGAGCTAGCCTCCATCTCTCTCTCTCTCTTTTCCTCTCTAAAAGGTGTTAGAGTTTTTTGAAGAATTCATCGAAGGAAAATTCTTGGTGGATACCGGTAGAGTGCTTCACACTCTGAGGAGCAACTGCTTACTACCATCGATTTTAAAGCTTCGATTTGCAAGGTATGGTTACGATTCCCCTCGCTCTAGATTTATTTATGTTTTTCTATATGTGTGATACATGGTTTTTACGAAAAAAATGTTATATCACGCTTCCGCTCATCCGTAATTCCTTCAATGGTATCAGAGCTAGGTTTTGCATATAGAGATTCATATAAAAAAATTCAGATTTGTTTATGCATGTATGGATTTATTATGATTTTTGCAAGTATATTTAGATTTAATTATGAATTAATTCGAAATATTATTTGCATGAGATTTTGACCATTGATCTGGGTTCTACAAGTGTTGTGGATCATCTAGGTATTTTTTTCATAATTTTGTGATGTGTAGATTATTTGTTATGAATTTTTTTAAAATTGTTTTAATTAAAATTCATAAAATAATTATGCATGTTGAAATATATGAATTAAAATTTGCACAAGGACCCCATAGATACTTGGTAATTTTTGCTTTTGTTTGATTTCAGAAATCATATTATTTTGATTTTTTTATTAATTTATTAATTAATTGTTAATTAATTTATTAATATTAAAATAAAATAATAATAACAATAAATGCAATTGATAAGGTATGGCAGCTTTTTTTTAGTGTAATAAAAGATAGAGGAGTTACAAAAAAAAAAAATGCTGCTGCTATCCGCGCGCGCATGGCGCGCACTCGCTGGGAAGGGTGTAATGCATTCCCGTTGGATTCGTTTTTCCGAGACGGATCTAATGGAGTGGTCAAATATTTTTTGGGAGTTTGGTAACTCCGTTTTGGGCGTGCAATATACCGTTGGATTCGTTTTTCCGAGACGGATCTAATGGAGTGGTCAAATATTTTTTATATAAAAGTTTGGAACTGTTTATATTCCCGAAAGTGTTTTAAAGCATGTACTAATTGTTTTAATTGCTTTTAAATACTATAATAAATCCATACATCATTATATCATTGTATGACATGATATTACTTGCTTGCTTACTTGTTTATTTATTTTTATATATGAGATATATGCCTATATTTACCATGCGATGATAGATTTAGGTGAACTTAAATCAATATAAGGCGTGCTCTAGAAAATCTAGAATATGAATCGTTTCTTGCCTTAACAATAATATTATGAGTACAACCATGAGATTCTTATGTTTATGAAACATAGAGTGAAATACTCTTTTGATGTTGAAAATGAAAATTTATGTCTAGGCCGTTGGGTTTTAAGCGGGACCGATGTGACCCCTCCAATACACTGGGAATTTTTCATTTAAATATCATAATTGTATTTTGTTCAAGAAAAAGAGAATCTCCTAGTAATATGATTATGGTTGTAACATAATATAATCCCTCTAAAATTAAATAATATCAAGTAGTAATTGGCCAATGACACAACGGGCTTGTGTCGGTCATAGCCTTCCAACATGGTAGAAAGTATTTCTTATTTTTGAATCATTGTCGTTTCGTGCTACAGCCGAGGGCTTTGATTTCGAAATAAGAAATACTTGTCTATTACATAGAGACGTGTACAATGAATTAGAATCTAATGGTCGTTACGTGCTATAGCCGTGGGCTGTTGGAGACTGATTCAATTGTATGAAATGTTGGGTTAGACTTGACTTAGAATATTGAGTTTGTCGTGCTATAGCCATGACTCAATTATTCAAGAGGCTAAAGTTTTATTAGGGAATAACATGAGATGTAATTGACAAGAGTTGTCTGCCTACTGAACATCACATGGCGTTTCGTACCACAGCCGAGGTTGTGTGATGGAATGTAGGATCCCTATTCCCACTAGCATTATGAATGCTTAATTTTTCCACTTAGGGGTTGTATAAATTAGATAAACTAGTGGGAGCCACTTATGAATAAAGACCCGATTCATATAGTGTTTTAAAATGAAATTGAATATTTGCTAAGTGTTGTTATGTGTTTATCATTTACAGATTTACTATATACATTATGTCTTCTGCACTATCACTCCGGAGCATACTGGATGCTCACAAATTGACTGGTCCTAATTTTGCTGACTGGCTTCAAAACCTGAAAATTGTTCTCAGGGTTGAGAAGCTGGAATATGTGCTTAACTCACCTAAGCCTGCTGAACCTGCTGACGATGCACATGATGATGAACATGTTGTGTATCGTAAGTGGATAGATGATGCAAATGTTGCTCAATGTATCATGCTAGCTTCCATGAACATTGAGCTACAGAAGCAGCATGAGCATATGGATGCTCACACTATCCTAAGGCATCTACAAGAGTTGTATGATGTGGCGGGGAGGACAGCTCGATATGAGATATCGAAGGAGTTGTTCCGTTGTAGGATGTCTGAGGGATCGTCTGTGAATGACCATGTACTTAAGATGATCAATTTGATTGAACGTCTTGGACAACTTGGTTTCAACATGGATGGGGAGCTGAGTCAAGACTTGGTCTTGCAATCACTTCCGGGTTCGTTTTCGCAGTTTGTTGTGAACTTTCACATGAATAAGTTGGACGTCAGCATGGCTGAACTCCACAACATGTTGAAGACTGTGGAATCGAATTTTCCCTCTAAGAAGAGTTCTATTCTTCTAATTGGTGAAGGTTCCAATCCTAAGAAAAGGAAGAAGAACCCTCCCAAGAAGAAGAAAGTAGGTGAAAAAAAGGCCGGTTCCACCAAAAGCTGAAGACCCCAAAAGCAAAGCTGTTTGCTTCCACTGTAACAAGGTGGGGCACTGGAAGAGGAACTGAAAGGTTTACCTTGCAGAATTGAAGAAGAAGAAGGGTAGTGAGACTGCCGCTTCTGATTCAGGTATGTTCATGATTGAAGTGAATATGTCATTAAATCAAATTGCTACTTGGGTATTAGATACCGCCTGTGGTTCTCACATTTGTAATTCGTTGCAGGGACTAAGGAGAAGTAGGACTCTTGAGGAAGAGGAGGTGATTCTACGGATGGGAAATGGAGCAAGAGTTGCTGCTACAGCTGTAGGATCATTTGATTTACATATGCCTACGGGCAAGACTATTGTTTTAAATAATTGTTATTTTGTTCCCTCGATTGTGAGGAATATTATTTATATTCCCATGTTAGACTTGGCTGGATTTTCGTTTGTTATTCAGAATAATAAATGTTCAATTCTTAGAGATAATGTTCTTTATGATAGTGGTATTTTAAATAATGGTCTGTATGTATGTGACGTAGAGCATAATTTACTACAAATTGAACGTACTGATAAAAGGAAAAGGGATGATGAAAATCTCACCTATTTGTGGCACTGTAGACTTGGTCATATTAGTGAAAATAGACTCCGTACATTGCATAAGGAAGGGTTACTTGAACCCTTTGATTTTGAATCATATCCTACATGCGAGTCTTGTCTATTGGGTAAAATGACAAAATCTCCATTTAGTGGACATGGAGAGAGGGCAGCAGATTTGCTAGGATTGGTACACACAGATGTATGTGGACCGATGTCTACGCAAGCCATGGGTGGATTTTCGTACTTCATTACTTTCACAGATGATCGATCTAGATTCAGATATGTGTATTTGATGAAACACAAGTCTGAACCAAACATAGTATTAAAACCCTTTGATCAGATCGAGGTGGTGAATACTTGAATGGAGAGTTTCTAGATTATCTCAAAGAAAATGGTATAGTCTCTCAGTGGACTTTTCCATATACTCCACAGTTGAATGGGGTATCTGAAAGGAGAAATCGAACTTTGTTAGACATGGTTCGATCCATGATGAGCTATGCAGATCTTCCAGTATTCTTTTGGGGTTATGCATTGGAAACCTCAGCATATTTACTGAATAAGGTGCCTTCCAAATCTGTTCCTCAAACTCCATATGAGATATGGAAAGAAAGGAAACCGAGTCTTAAACACGTTAAGATTTGGGGATGTCCAGCTTATGTCAAGAAAGTTGACCCTGATAAGCTAGAATCTCGATCCGTAAAATGTAAGTTTGTGGGATATCCTAAAGAGACTTTAGGGTATTACTTTTACACCGATCATAGGGTATTTGTCTCCAGACATGCTACCTTCTTGGAAAAACAGTTTATCCTTGAAGGGAACAGTGGGAGCAAAATAGAACTTAATGAAGTTCAAGAAGCACAAACTACTACGGTTCAAGAGGAAACACCTGTTCAGACTGAACAACCTTCTGTGGAACAGCCCATTCGGAGGTCAGAGAGAGTGTCTCGCCAACCTGAGAGGTATTATGGCCTTGTCATTGAGAATGACAATGAGTTGTCAATCATTGATGATGACGACCCTATGACCTATAATGAGGCTATGAGTAGTGTTGACTCAGAGAAATGGTAGAGTGCCATGAAATCCGAAATGGATTCTATGTATACCAACCAAGTATGGACTTTGGTTGAAGCACCCAAGGATGTGAAGCCTATTGGGTGCAAATGGGTATACAAGAGAAAGATTGGAGCAGATGGCCAGGTGGAGACCTATAAGGCCAGGCTCGTGGCAAAAGTATTCAGGCAAAGGCAAGGTATTGACTTTGATGAAACTTTTTTGCCTGTAGCCCTGTTGAAATCAATTCGGATTTTGCTTGCGATTGCTGCTTACTACGACTATGAGATCTGGCAAATGGACGTGAAAACAACCTTCCTCAATGGGAAAGTTGAAGAGGAAGTGTATATGACACAGCCAGAGGGTTTTGTTTCCAAAGGGAATGAACACCTAGTGTGTAAGCTGCTACGAACCATATATGGATTAAGGCAATCTTCTCGTAGATGGAACATCCGTTTTGATGAGACAATCAAAGAGTTTGATTTTATCAAAAACATAGATGAACCATGTGTCTACAAGAAGGTTAGAGGGAGCGTGGTAACATTTCTTGTGTTGTATGTGGATGACATACTTCTTATAGGAAATGATATACCGATGCTACAATAAGTCAAAGTGTGGCTATCAAAGAACTTCACTATGAAGGACATGGGAGAAGCATCCTACATTCTCGGTATGAAGATCTATAGAGATAGATCTAGAAGAATGATAGGTCTTACCCAGGGTACATACATCGAGAAAGTGCTTAAAAGGTTCAGCATGGTAAACTCCAAGAGAGGTCTCATACCAATGAGCCATGGAGTATCTCTTTCCAAGAAGATGCCTCCTAAGACACCTGAAGAAAGGGAGCGTATGAGTAAGATTCCTTATGCTTCGGAAATAGGATCTATCATGTACGCGATGTTATGTACTAGGCCTGATGTTGCTCATTCAATTAGTGTGACGAGCAGATATCAGTCCAATCCAGGTGAAGACCACTGGAAAGCAGTGAAGAACATCCTTAAGTATTTGCGAAGGACTAAGGATATTTTTCTTGTTTTTGGTGGATCTGAGTTGAAAATAGAGGGTTATACTGACTCTAGTTTTCAATCAGAAAGTGATGATAGTACATCCATGTCAGGGTACGTGTTTGCTCTGAATGGTGGTGCGATTAGTTGGAAGAGTTCCAAACAGTCTACAACGGCTGACTCCACAGCGGAAGCAGAGTATATAGCTGCAAGTGAGGCTGCAAAAGAAGCCGTTTGGATGAGGAAATTTGTTTCTGAGTTGGGAGTTGTTCCTAGCATTGAGGAGCCTATTGTGTTGTATTGTGATAACAACGCAACAATAGCACAAGCCAAGGAACCTAGGTCTCATAAAAATTCCAAACATGTTTTGCGGCGCTTTCATTTGATTAGGGAGATCATTGAAAGAGGAGATGTCAAAATTGAGAGAGTTGACACACATAACAACGTAGCAGACCCACTCACAAAGACATTATCTCAGATTCACTTTGATCGTCATAAAGAGAAGATGGGTATTAGATACCAGTGTGATTGGCTTTAGTTCAAGTGGGAGATTGAAAGTGTTTGTCCTAAATCCAATCATGTATGATGATTTAGGAAGAACTTTCTTGTATTCTTATTTGATTTCATTAATGTTAATAAAAGACTTGTTTTGTTTTTCTTACGGGCTTTATCTATTTAAAGTGTTTTAAATAAGATGTTCCATAGTTTAGAGTAAAGCTTCTAGAATTATAATGAGATTATAATAGTGAGATCTAGAAGATGATAACTCTAGACTTAAACAGTTCCTGATTATAGGATAACTAATCGGAAGTTGGTGAATCCGCAAAGATTGGTACATACTATGCTTGCTCCCGTCAGGAGGATGTCTGTTCTCATAGGCATTTGTGTGGTGACACTATAGCTAGTATGTAGGTGCTTGTTAGGGAATAAGTTTACTGAACATGACTCGATAAGTTGAACAACTAATGGAGTTTACTCACGTGTCAATAGTTATTCACTGAGTGATAGTTGTACAAGTGTCCTTAGACTTGAGATCGTTAGAGTAATCTTGTATATAGTGAACTATGCTTTGGATTAGTCCTTAGTCTCAAGGACATCCATTAGGTCTATTCTGGGCATAGGGATTTGTGTATGGAGATAGTTAACGTCAATAAAGGATCTACCCCTTCCAATAAAGGAAGAGAATATCCTATGTTATTCTTAGTATGCGAGTTCTGGAATCTCTGGCCAGAGTGTATGAAATTAGAAAGGAGTTTCTAATTTGCATTAATATGAACTTAGCATTATGAATAAGAAATCATATGATTAAATTTGATAGGCCTGACACGAGATCCATGCCTTGTATTTAATCGGGATATTGTAGGGTAGAAGGAATTGATTGTACTGAAACTAGTCACTGACAGGTTCTTGGTATTCTAAGTAGTGAATTCATATTATACGGATAGTCGCGATATGTTGAGAAACATCACTCACGATGTAGAATAAATATAATTAATCAGTTAATTATATTTAATGAATTATTAGAATTCATATAAATAATAAATAAAAGTTTATTATTATTTATTTCTACTACCGGCTTAATATTGAACCTATAGGGTCACACCATAAAAGAATATTTTCTTTGATGAAAAGATTTAAATTATGAGAGAGAAAGAATTATTTTATAAATAGTTTAGAAAAAGAATTAATGATTGAAATAGTTTTAATCATTATTAAAGCATTTTAGAAATGTGGGGTTAATATATATATATATAAAGATATATTATTAAAACCCTAAGAAAGCCCTATAAATAGAATGAGATAGTTCATTCTAAGGCATAACTTGTTTTTGTGAAAAACCTAGAAAATGAGCTAGCCTCCATCTCTCTCTCTCTCTCTCTCTCTTTTCCTCTCTAAAAGGTGTTAGAGTTTTTTGAAGAATTCATCGAAGGAAAATTCTTGGTGGATACCGGTAGAGTGCTTCACACTCTGAGGAGCAACTGCTTACTACCATCGATTTTAAAGCTTCGATTTTCAAGGTATGGTTACGATTCCCCTCGCTCTAGATTTATTTATGTTTTTCTATATGTGCGATACATGATTTTTACGGAATAAATGTTATATCACGCTTCCGCTCATCCGTAAATTCCTTCACCGATAAGTTTGTAGAAGGGGGGGGGGGGTTGAATACAAACTATACCGTTTTATCGAATTTGTTCGTTTTAGGATTAAACAATTCAAAACACAATTATGGCGGAATTAAATGAAGCAAAATTCAAATTAAATATAACTTATATTAAACTTGAAAGGCGTTACAAATTTTGGTACTGATTACATGATTGAATCTCAAACTAATTAAAATAAATCCAGAATAAATTTGACATGAATTTATCTATTTTTGTAATAAAAAGATATAACAATAAATGATAGTTCGAGATACGTTCTAGGGATCAAGATCCGCTAGATAGTCAAAACAGTACAAGTAAATGATTTCTAGTGGTTTGGATATAACACTTTGAGCTAGAAATATTTTACTGATCAAAAGAAATGTCCATTGCAGTTTCTTTGTTCTTGACAGAAAGTTTTGTAAGATGATATGTTAAGTGTTGCTTACTGTCTTGATCTTTTCATTTTATGTTAATCCACTTGACAAAACCTGCACGTGCATTTCTATTGGAATGACTATCAATTAAGGCTTGGAATGACTATCCAATTTGCCTGGAATGACTATCCAATTTGCCTGGAATGACTATAAAAAATACATGAATTAAATTAGAATTACTATGAAATGAACTAGGATGACTATCGGGATGACTATCCTTTGATAGTCATTCGAGTTCATTATTAAGGTAAAATGACTTGGGATGACTATCGGGATGACTATCCTTGATAGTCATTCCAGTTCATTTTATCTTAGTCATTCTAATATAATTCTAATTCTATTTTAAATTAATTCTAATAATTAATTTATTTGTTAAATTAATTCTGATGAATTAATTTAATCAATAAATTAATAATTAATTTAAAAGAGAATTTATATCCTTTCATGATAGCATAAACAATCCTTAAACCACTTGAACTTGATGAGGAATTTCCGCTGTATGAAGTTGACACTTGATGTACTGTCCGGTTCATAAGTGACTTAGGCTCAGTTTGGCATTGATGTTGCAGACAGCAACAACAGCTTTTTTCTGAAAAGCAGCTAAAAAATTGTTTGGTAAAATTTAAAAGTTGCTTTTCTGAAAAGTGCTTTTAGTTGAAAAGCTTCTTTTAGAGAAAGCAGGTCCCCCCATACTTTTGAAAAAGCTGATTTTCAGCTTTTGCGGGAAGCAACTACTGGTTTCAACATCAAAACTCACCAAAAACATTAATTTTTTATATTATACACCAAAACATGCACATATCAAAAATATTACCAAACAGTTATCTGATTTTCACAACAACACTTATTTTAAGAACACTTTTTTCAATAGCACAGCAATTTTTAACAGCAATCCCAAACAGAGCCTTACTACAATGTCTGTTCTTCATCATTTGACTTTAAGCTGTGGTCCATTAGCTGCTTTTGGCTTTGGTCAATCAATGTAATCTGTACCCTTGTTGTCACACTTCTGAAATCTCTATCACTTTAATAAATCCACTTCCTTGAATACTTCACTGAGGCTTGATCAAATAATTGAAGTTCTTTCAATGTAGAATTACTTCAAGTCTGTAGGATGACTTTAATCTTCATTCTTTTGACTAATATGATCTTCTGAGATTCCTGTGAGGCTGTGATAATTGAATTATTACTTACTTCTTACAAACTTGTTTAAGTTGAGTTGTATCATCGATGTTTACAAATAGGCCTATACATATGTCTTTCAATCTCCCCCTATTTGTTTGTTAGAGAATAACAACCAAATACCTAGAGGATAACTCAACTAATTAAACAAGTAAACATAAGACTTTAAGAGCCAAGTAAATAATAAAAACAAAGTTCTGGATTTCATTAAACATTTTCCAGATTCAAACATTAAAGATAAATACAAGATAGATGTTCCTCTAGGCTGAACATATGTATACATTGATCCTATCTTGATTTACCTAAGCTCTATACATATTACATTAAAAATTTAGCTAATGATCACAATTCTTGATCACTCATATCTCCTTCCTCCATAACATCTAGCAAGTCTTTGTCCAGGACACGATCACTTTCAGTTGTGAGATTTGTTGGTCTGACTGGTAGAGTTGTGACTTTCTTCAATCTATTCTTAAACTGATGATACCTTTTTATGTTGGATATACAATAGTTTTGAATAATGTCAGCAACTTCCGTCTTTTCTTCTGAAGCAAATTCAGTAGTCCTTAACATATTTTCCAGCTTGATCAGATGCATTACAGGAAAGACCTTTAAAGAAATAGGATTCACTCCACGGGTTTGAAGTGCTCTTCCTTTGTAAAATTTGACTTCAAATGGAACACTAACAACCTGAGGACTGACCCTTATAGCAAACTCTTTGAGTTGCTCATGCAGTAGTACATTCAAATAAGAAGATCCTTTCACTCTGCTCATGAGAACCCAAAGCTCTGACAATGATCTACTTGCAAAGCTGTCCAGAGAAACAGTGATAGTTCCTATTCTTTGACAAGATACATATAGATGATCATTTCATTTGCAACTCTGTCAAATCTAGCAGTAATCCTTAAGATTTCTTCTTGTAAGGCCTTCATGTATACTGAATTATCTGGATTGACAGTCATGAATCTTTGAAGAAGGTTAATAAACTCCCGATCATTGTTTGATCCTTTTTATGGGAGTGCAAACATTTCTTTTGCTCTATTCCATTTCTCTCCCTTCTTTAGTCTGATGTCCAGCTTCCGGTCTTTGACTTCCAAGCTATGAAGACGTTGTTTCTCTTCATGCTCAGCTTTTTGAATTTTTAGCTTCTCAGAGATAATCTGAGAGACCTTAGCATTCTCATCTTTCTTCATCCTTATCTCTTCCTGTTGCTTCTTCAGTTCTTCCTCAAAGGAAGGATCAAGGTTGAATAGATCATCTTGATCATCGCATTCATCAAAGTCAGCTTCCTTCTCAACCTCCTCCTCGCCAAAGATGTCTTCAGCATCAAATTGAAGATCTTCATCATCATGTTCATCTTGGAAGTAGAAATCATCTTGAAGTAGCTTTCCCTTTCCCTTGTCCTTTTGAGTACCAGAAGCTCCTCCTTCATCTCCTTTCTTCTCTCTTTCTCCTTATTCTTCCCCTTAGTTGAGGAATCCTCTACAAATTTAACTTTATCAGCTTTAGGATCTTCCGCCTTCCTACTCCTTGTTTCTCCTCCATTTCCTCCTTCATCCTTGCCATCATCATCATCGCCCTCAAAGAATGACTTATGTTCAGCTGTGGGTTGATGTGAGTTCCTGATCATGAAATATAGATGCTTCATACCTTGATTTAGATGCTCCATTCCTCCTTCAATCCTTGCAAACTTCTGATCATTAAACCACTGATTTTCATCAACAGTTTGCTGAATGCAGTCCCCTTGGGCAGAAATAGAAGCAATTTGCTTGACACTCTCTGATATTTGAGCATTTGAATCTGTCAGTCCAGAGATGTCCGAAGCCACTAGTATTTGTGATTGTTGAATGGAGTTCATTTTTGGTAGGAGATTCATCTTCAGGCCTTCAATATCATCTTTAATGGTACCCAGATGATTTGTTACAGAGGTGGAAGAAGAAGACCGTTCAACCACTTGTGCTTTTAGATTATCTTTCTCAGCCTAGGTTTCTTGAAGTTGTTTCTGTAGACCAGCTATTTGAGCCAACAAGGAAGCAGTGTATGTATTAGTGTGTGCACTCACTTCAATTTCTCTCAGTGGTGTTTCACTCATCTCATGTGCTTGTGTATCGCTCTGTGTTTGACTCTCAGTCCTCACCACTAGCTGTCTATCTAAGTTCTCGGATGATGTACCTGCAGGAAAAATCACCCTCTAGCCCCTTCTAGAGAGGTCAGTGGTAGTGCAATGGGAGTTCGCAAATCCCAATCCCTAGTGAAGTCCAAAAAGTCTTTTTGATTTTGAAACTGAATTGCTTCAGTGTTAGACTCACTAGGTTGCCTTCCACTTTCTCCAGTAAAAACTGCGAGTGGAAAATCTCTTAAAGGAGCCAGAGATGTTCCCTCTGGGAGGGGACAAAATGATTCTATTTGAGTTGGCAAAGAATCAAATTTTCCCTCAGATGCCTTTGAAGGCACTTCTACCGTTACAATGGTAGGCACTGTATCATATCCTACGTGCTCTCCTTGCAAAGTGTCCTGAGTGTCATCTAATAGTATGTCTTCTCCCATTGTGAGTAATGTGAGTGTGCATGACTCAGTACAAGTTGTCATGGCGCTTTGGCGAATTTCAATAGATTCACCCTGTTGAGATGGTGTCTCTAGAGACTGTTTAATGGCCATTTCTAAATCCATATCCTGTTGAGAGGATACAGACGGGCTTACAGATATCTCCCTATATGTTCTTCTCTTCTTTGGAGGTGGAGATAGAGCTGTGGGATCACTCATAAAATCTTCATCACTGCTACTTTTGTTTCTGACATTCAAACTGGGTTCAGGCTGATTGGTTAAAGAAGTTGACTCTGTGTTTGGCTCTATGACCGGGGTTAGAGTTTGTGGTTCTACAAACTCTTGGTCAGCCCTATTAACCTCTTGGGTTTCAGCAGCAGTGCCAGAAGATGAACCAGGGTTAGAAGTTATTACCTGAGGTGGAATGACTTCTGAAGTTCCAGCTGTTGTAACTGTAATATCCGTGAATTTTATTAATGATATAAGTTATAATTGTGTAGAATTATTATTATTATTATTATTATGGAATGTTTGGAGTATTAATAAGCTACGTTTATTAAGGGATTATGTGTTAAATGGTGTGTCGGAAGCCCCTTTCAAAAATCTTGTCATTTGAAAATATCTTCAATTTGGAGCCCCATTTTGAAAATTCAAGGGCCCCGTTAAAGTTTTGTACATCATTATTGATGCTTCTTCTTTCGTATCCGAATCATAATCGGGAGATTTATTCGTATCACTATATCCCTGATTATCTGATCTTGTCAATATTACTTGTTTTATTCGAAAAGGGAAAAGTTGTTCCAAACCCTAAATTGTTTAGGGCAATTGATATATCGTTCGTATCAATGATACATCTGTTATAGCCCCAGTATTCTTGAGCACTAGTTATATAAATGATATGTATTGATTTGGATAATTATCGGTCTTTGTAGATAATTATCACCTCGTAAAACGTGTATTTTACCTTATTAGGGTTTTTAAACGATCCAGTGGATCTATAACGATCCAAAAATGTCGTTTGGGATATTATTTTTCAGAAAATATATAAAGACGGATTGTCCATTATCCTTCGTATAATCCATATTTCATATAAGTAAAAATATAAAAATTCCCGAACCGTGTTCTTCGTGTTCTTAAAGATCAAACCAAACTTTGAAGGTGTTATTGAAATCAAAATCAAGAGTTTAAGTACTCAAATCAAAGATCTTGAGCTCTAGTTTCAGAATCTTCCAACCATATCACCATCTGGTAATTTTTCGATTTTATATGAATTTTTCAAATTTCGAATTAAATTAGGGTTCTTGATTAATTTGGGGATTTTCATTCTGTTGATTCTCCGTTCAATTGATTGCTTCTAACATGTTCCTAGGGTTCTAATTAGTAGGAATTCATGTTTTAATTTCATGTTTATGTTCGATTTTTACGGGTTTGATTTTCGGGTTTTGACCCAAATTCTTCTTTTGAATAGTCCGTTCTTGTTGTTGATCTGACATTGATTCTGATAAAGGGCTTTCATTGTATGAGTTATAAGCTTCATTTTAACATAAAGAACGTAGAGTTTCATGTACAAAATTTGTAGATCGGAAAATTTGTTTAAGGTCGTCGGAAAATATTCGGGTTTGAAGTTCCGGTGATGTTTTTGGTTTGTTTTTTATCGGAATGAAATGGTATGGTTATTAGGAGTGTTTTGGTACCAAAAGCCCCAAATTTCATTGTGTTTTTGAGTCGTCGGATTCTGGGCAGGTCACCGGATTCTGGGAAAATTCCGGCAAGTTCTTCATGACCCGGATTGTTCTTGGTGACCCGTGACCCGATCCAGTAACCCGTTTTCCTGACCCGGTTTTAATCTTCAAAACCCTAAATTATTTTCAGAAAACTGTTTTTGAATTTTATTTTTTAAATAATTCGAAAATAGTTTTAATATTTATAAAAAATCATATTTCAATTTTAAAAATACATTTTAAATTCAGAAAAAATTCTGGAAAATTATATTTATATATTTAAATTCGAAAATTGATTAGATTTAATTATTTTAATTATTTTAATTAATAATTTATTTATTTAATTAATTGATTAATTCTTTTAATCAGTTATTTATTTTTAATTAATTATTAATTAGATTTAATTAATTTAAATTAAGTTTAATTATTTTCTAGCCTTATTTATTTATTTAAAAATAGTTTGAGACCTTGGAAATTTTCAATTAATTTTATATTCATTGATTAAATTGTTTTTAATATTTATATGGGGATTAAAAATCCGATTTCTGATTTAAAAATTGTTCGGGACTTATTTAAATTCAAATAAGCCTCGATTATTGTTTTAAAAATATTGATAAGCACTATATGGTTTATATAAAGTGGAATAATGTGTTTTATTGTCCGTAAATGTTTTATATAAGGATTAGTGTATGAGTTCGTCTATTGAAAACTTGGTCGGGCGTTCGATAAATCTCGAAATTGGCCCGATAGGCTGTTTAGACTTAAAAATGGTTATGAGTGATATATTGAGGTTAGAATAAAATGATGAGATGTACTAATATGAGTTATGTATTATAGAATCGAGTTCCCGAGGCAAGGGAAAGGAGAAGGTAGAATAGCGACGGTAGAATTTGGCTACGTCGAACCAGGCAAGTGTCTATTTCTTTCACAAATCCTTGGATGATATGACTCTGGGTTATTATATGCATGTTGCCATCAAGCCAACCTATATTTGAACTAATAACACTATTCCCATGAAAAATTCTTGATTTCTTTGATTATTCACAATCTTGTTGGATATTGAGAATCATCACCTTCGATTCACTTGTATATAGTATAACCTTGTTCATTCCTTGAAACGGATGTGGTGCTCCTTTGAAACCATTCCGAACTTGTTTCACGGACCTTAATTGATCTTGACCAGTTGAAGCTCTTTTGCAATTTACTATACCGTGTCACTCTTGTTGTGATTTATTTGTCAGTTGAAGCTCTTTTGAAATTTATTATACCATTTTATTCTTGTTATAATTATTATTGAAGCATGTATTGCTTATGTGCTATGATAGAATTGGAATGTTTTTAAAATAAGGACCAAATTTATGGTCGAATTTAATTAAGGCCAAGATGGCTAAGGATCCAGTAGAGGGCTTTGCTATTAGCAAGTCCGGGGTTGACGCGTGACTGATCAGCAGCTCAACCTTTGATTTGAATGTGATACATAAAGATCCAATTCTAATCCGTTTTCTTCTGAAGAGATTGATATAATCATGCATTGTGCATTGATTCAAATACTTGTGAATTCCTTTTATTATGAAACTGCATTGGATATATATATATATATTGCTTGCTGAGCACATTTGGCTCATACTTGTTGTTTTCTAACCCTATTCCAGTGAAGCGAGAGAATGAGCAGGCATAGCGCGAGTGACAATTATTCAGGTGCTAGGGGACCACCCCGAGTGATTGTCATCGGACGGGTAGTTGTCTTATTTTTGAAGTTAGACTAGATGTCTAGCTTTGTATATTAAGTTGTGTGTTAATAACTTTGAACTGGTTTGTAATAACAATGTTGACTTAGAAGCTTGTTTCATGCCATAATCTGGATGCGGTCTTGGATAAGGGGTATTTTATGTTATTACTATATTATGCATGTGTTATATTCAGGTATGTTGAGTTTCGTTGGTCGAGTAACTCCCCAAATCTGTACCCCGGATTTGGAGGGCGTTACAGTAACTATCCATTGCTCAGGGACTGGTGGTTCAAAAGATGGAAGATTGATGAAGTTTTTCATGTACGAGGATATGAGAACTGGAACATTGCCATATTTGAAGGTTGTTTGTAATCTTTGATAGTACTTTCCGTCAGTGGTCGGAGAAATAGAAAAGCGACCATTCCTGAACAGTTCTATATGTGCATCAGAAAGTAAGGAATTAATAACAAGTGATAGAAAACAAGGATAATAACATTTAACCTTTCTACCACTGTCAAATTATTTTCTGGCATTAAACACCCTTCTTACAACAATATCCCAGATAAGGTGGCCAAAATTAAGTCTTTTGTTGAAAACAATTAAAAAACCAATAACTTGTAAAAGATAAGGAATGTTTTGAAAGTTAATCTTAGTGCAATTGCCAAATACCTTAGCCAAGGTATCAAAAAATAAATCCCACTCACAAACAAGATTCCCTTTGATCAACTTGGTCATGTTCAGGGGACTTTGATAGTGAATATTGATGAAAAATTTAGTTAATTCATCATCAGTGGGCATTCTGTCAAAATTGTCCTGAGGAAAGTGCAACACATTACAAAATGTTTCCTCAGTTATTGTGTACTGTGTGTTCTGAATAGTGAAAGTAATAGTAGAAAAATCATTAGAGACAACAGCAGTAGTGAAAAGAAAATATAAAGGATCAATCTTTAAATCAACATTCGAACAAATAGAAAAATTCACACAGGAATATTCATTTAAGAAAGAAATCCAAGGCCTAAAACGTTCAAGTGAACACTTTAGGGGATCAAAATAGTCATGGTAATTAGTAAGAACGATCTCAAAATTCTGGGCCATTTTAACACAAAATAATTCAGTTAATTTTAGATTAATTCAAATTTAGGGATTAAAATCCAAAAATTAAGAACTATATCAGAAATTAATTAAATCGAAATATGTTGATCCAAGTAAGATAAAAAAACACACAAAAAAATGACAACGCTTCTTTACTTTAGAGAATAAAGAAGCAAAGTATTGTCAACTATTTATAGAAAATAGTAAAATAGCTGGAATGACTACCGGGGTGACTACCAGGTAGTCATACCGATAGTCATTCCAGTACAAAACTGGGATGACTAATTAAAATAAACTGTTTTTACATAAAAATTAAAAAAAAATAGAAAACTTTTAGAATTCTATTGGGATGACTACCAGGATGACTATGGGATAGTCATACCGATAATCATTCCAGTACAAATGACCTAAAAAAAACAAAATCAGAAAAACTAATATAAATTAAATAAACACTAATAAACCTGTAATGACTACTAGAATGACTATCCGATAGTCATTCTAGAACAAAATTAACAAATAATTAACAAAAAACACTAAAACCTTTTATTAAATAAAATACTAAACAGTTCAGAAAAATGCAAATAAAAATAACACAACCTAATATTCACAGATTAAACAGAAAATAGCATAAGTAAATTAAACAACATAATATTTTCAGAAAATGCAGTAAATATACAAAAAAATGCATAATTAAGCATAAAATTATGCAAAAAAATAGGAAAATTGCAGAAAATTATAAAAAATGCAACAAAATAATATAAACCTGCGGAAACTTTCAAACAACAATTTATACAATCCGAAACTAACTTAAATGATTCCAAATAATTAAATTTTCAATAAAAATAAATTTCTCTACTTAAAAGATATGAGAAAAATATTTTTAAAGAAAATAGATTATTCAAGAATATTTAAATTAACAAGCTTACAAATCAAACTAGAATTGGCAATATTTAACATTTAATAGTAGCAAGAGAAAATGATTTTAACTAAGATCAAACAACAAAGAGACATAGTTAATCACTAAGATTGTTTAACATACCCAATTTACCAACTAACCTGGTAAACGTGGATTCATCAACAGATTTAGTGAAAATGTCTGCTATTTGTTCTTTTGTGGGTATAAAATGTAACTCCACAGTTCCATTCATGACATTCTCTCTAATAAAATGATACCTGATGTCAATGTGCTTGGTTCTCGAATGTTGAACAGGGTTGTTGGAGATTGCTATGGCACTTGTATTGTCACATAAGATTGGAATTTTGTCTAATACAAAGCAATAGTCCTTCAATTGATTCCTTATCCATAAGATCTGAGCACAGCAGCTTCCATCAGCAATATATTCAGCTTCTGATGTCGAATTTGAAACGGTTTGTTGTTTCTTGCTATACCAGGAAATCAATCTACCTCCTAGGAATTGACAACTCCCAGAGGTACTCTTTCTATCCACAACACTACCTGCATAATCATAATCTGTATATCCAACAAGATTAAAACCAGAATCTTTAGGATACCAGATACCTAAATTAGGTGTACCCTTGAGATATCTCAAGATTCTTTTAACATCAACGAGATGTAAATCTCTAGGATCCGTTTGGAACCTTGCACACAAGCATGTAGCATATATAATATCTGGTCTACTTGCAGTAAGATAGAGTAATGAGCCAATCATACCTCTGTAGCTTGTAACATCTACCTTGATATAATTATCACAAACTCCATGTTTGACAGCTGTAGAAGATGGAGTCCTTGCTGATGCTGAATCCTCCATGTGATATTTCTTGAGGAGTTCTTTGAGATACTTGGATTGACAAATAAATATTTCATTTAACATTTGACTTACTTGTAATCCATGAAAGAACTTCAACTCCCCCATCATACTCATTTCAAACTTACTCTGCATTAGCTTAGCAAATCTCTTACAGCGATCATCATTAGTAGACCCAAATATGATGTCATCCACATAGACTTGGACTAATATCATATCATTTTTGTGTTTCTTTGAAAAAAGAGTTTTGTCTATGATACCTCTTACAAAACCATTTTCTATAAGAAAACCAGAGAGAGTGTCATACCATTTTATTGGGACTTGTTTGAGACCATAGATAGCCTTGAAGAGAAAGTACACAAAGTCCAGCAACTCCTGATTTTCAAAGCCAGGGGGTTGTTCCACATACACTTCTTCATCCAGCTCACCATTGAGAAATGCACTCTTAACATCCATTTGATAAAATTTAAAATTGGAGTAAGCTGCAAATGCAAAGAACATTCTGATAGCCTCAAGCCTAGCCACTGGTGTATATCCGTGAACTTTATTAATAATATAAATTATATGTTGTGTGTAGAATAATTGTTGTGGAGTATTTGGGGGTATTAATGATTAAGGTTATTGAGTAATGGTATGCTAATTGTTATGTTTCGGAAACCCTTTCGAATGTCTTGTCGTTTAAAAATTTCTATAGTTTTAAGCCCCGTTTTGAAAATTCAAGGGCCCCGTTAAAATTTTGTACATTATTATCCTTTCGTCTTTCGTGTCCGAATCATTATCGGAAGATTTCTTCGTATCGTTATATCCCTAATTACCCGATACTATCAATTTTTTTCATTTTATTCAAAAAGGAAAAAATTATTCTGTACCCTAAATTATTTAGGGCAATTGATATATCGTTCGTATCAATAATACATCTATTATAGCCTTAGTATTCTTGAGCATTCGTTATATAAATGATATGTATTGATTTGGATAATTATCAGTCATTGTGGATAATTATCACCTCGTAAAACGTGTATTTTACTTTATTAAAGATTTAAAGTGATCCAATGGATCAATATCGATCCAAAAATGTCGTTTGGGGTATTATTTTCCGCTAAATATAAAAAGGCGAATCGTACATTATCCTGCGTATAATATAGATTATATATCGATAAAAATATAAAAATCCCCGAACCGTATTCTTTGTGTTCTTGAAGATCAAACTCAAATTTGAAAGCATTATTGGAATCAAAATTTCAAGTTCAAGTACTCAAATCAAATCTTTTGATCTCTAGTTTCAGAATCTTCAAACCGTTTCTTCATTTGGTAATTTCTTGATTTATTATGAATTTTTGAATTTTCGAATTTAATTAGGGTTTATATTAAAATTTGGGGATTTCATTTCTGTTGATTCTCCGTTCAATTGATTGCCTCTAGCATGTTCCTAGGGTTCTAATTAGTAGGAATTCATGCTTTAATTTCATGTTTATGTTCGATTTTGAAGAATTCGATTTTAGGGTTTTTACCCGAAATTTCTTTTTAATAGTCCGTTCTTGTTATTGATCTGACATTAGTTTTTGATAGAGGGCTTTTATTGTATGCGTTCTTAGCTTTGATTTAACATAAAGAACGTCGAATTTCATGTACAGAATAGTGAGATCGGAAAATTGTTTGAGCTCGCCGGAAAATAGTCGGATTTTAGTTGCAGGGTTATTTTTGGTTTGGTTTTGGTCGGAATGTGTTGATATGTTAATAAGGAACGTTTTGGTATAAAAAGCCCCAATTTTTATGGAGTTTTTGGCTCGCCGGATTCTGGACTGGGTCGCCGGATTCTGGAGAATTCTGGCGTGGTCTTGGCGACCCGGTTTGTTCTTGGTGACCCGTAACCCGACCCGTTGACCCGTTTTCCCGACCCGGTTTCAATCTTCAAAACCCTAATTCATTTTCAGAAAACTGTTTTTGGATTTTATTTTTTAAAAATAATTCGAAAATAGTTTAAATATTTATAAAAATCATATTTTTATTTTAAAAATACATTTTTATATTCAGAAAATTTTGTAAAATTAAAATTATTTATTTAAATTCGAAAACTGATTAAATTTAATTATTTTAATTATTTTTGATTAATAATTAATTTATTTAATTGATTGATTAATTTATTTTAATCAGTTAATTTTTATTTATTAATTATTAATTAAATCTAATTAATATAAATTAGATTTAATTATTTTCTAGCTTGGTTTAATTATTTAAAATTTGTTTGAGTGTTTGGAAATTGTCAATTAATTTTATATTAATTGATTAAATTGTTTTTAAATACTTATATTGGGATAAATGATCCGATTTTTTGATTTAAAAATGTTTTGTGACTTATTTATTTTAAAATAAGCGTCGATTATTGTTCTAAAATTATTTATAAGTTCTATGTGGTTTATATAAATTGAGTAATGTGTTTTAATGTCCGTAAATGCTCTGTACAAGGGCTAGTGTCTGAGTTTTGAGTGTCGTAAAAATAGATCGGGCGTTCAATAAATGCTAGTAAATACCTGATTGCTTGTTTAGACTTAAAAATGGTTATGAGTGTATGTCGAGGATAGAACGAGAATAGCTAGACTTACTATTGAGAGTTATTTATTATAGAATCGAGTTCCCGAGGCAAGGGAAAGGAGAAGATAGGATAAGCGAACGGTAGATTGCATTTGGCTACTTAGACCAGGCAAGTATCTGTGTCTTTACTTATTATTCAAATGATATTGTTTCAATGTTTATATGCATGTCACCATCATAACAATTCAGATTATTCAATCCTTACTCCGTATTTGAGCAAATGATGCTATTTCCTTGAATGTCCCTAATTCTTTGATTGATCCACAATCGTGTTGGATACCAGGAACTTTCACCTTCAATTCATTTTGTATTGGCTATAACCATTGTTTACCTTCTTAATGAATATGTTGTACCATTGAAACCATTCTGAACTTATTTCTCGAACCTCATTTGACATTGAGCAGTTGAAGCTCTTTTGCAACTATTATGCCCTGTCATTTTGTACTTAACTTGTGAAGCATGTTATTGCTTATACTCTGTGATAGAATTGGAATGTTTTTAAATGGGACCAATTATGGTCGGACCATATTTATGGTCGGAATAACTTAAGGCCAAGATGCCAAGGATCCTAGTGGAGGACTTTGCTATAAGCAAGTACGGGGTTGATGCGTGACTGATCAGTAGCTCAACCTTTTGATTTATAAAATGTAAAAGTCCAATTCTAATCCCATTTACTTCAATTGAAATTGTTAAAAGTCATATGTTTGGCTTGGATATTATTGATTCAGATAATTATGCTTTCCTTTCATTATGGAACTGTGATGGATATATATATTATGCTTGCTGAGCACATGTGGCTCATACTTATTTTTCTAACCCTATTCCAGTGAAGCGAGAGAATGAGTAGACACAGCGCGAGCGATAGTTCTCCAGATGCTAGGAGATCACCCCGAGTGGTTGTCATTGGAAGGGTAGTGTAATAACCCGAATTTTTGGTAAAATTAAAACTTTTCTTATTATGATTAAGTGCATCAGTGAATAGTGAATTTGGTGGATGAATAGTGATTTTGAGGGTTAAGAAAATTTTTCATGCCACCTATGTATGGGACGTAGTGTGGATGTTCCGAAGTCGTATTAGTGATCTACGATATAAATGAAGGAATGCAAAAGCTGTCAGAATCAGAAAAATAGCATTTCTGTTTTCTCCGAAATTTCACCAATAACGGACGGATTAATCATTATTTGAGAATATTGAAGGATTTAAAATATCAATTCCATGGATATGGATTAATAAAAGAGTTAGAGATATCAAGAACATTTACAGAAAACTACTTCGATAGAACGCTTAAGAAACCCTGCGAACATTTTACGAGATTAAGCGGTGACGGAACAAGGCAACATTTACAGGATTAAATATAGACATGGAAGTAACATGTAACAAGATTAATTCGAGGGATGCAACATTTGGATCATCCATGTGAAAGGAAACGAACCAGTAAAGTAAACCCGTAAAGCTACTTTAGCCAACCTCCTGCATGCTTGACACATGTCCAATGACTAAGCAATAAAGGTGATGACTCACCACTTGGATTAACAAAATATCTAGATAATTATCAATCAACTAAGACAAAAAGAAAAATAAAAACTCTCCCCATTTGGAAGAAGAAAACCGAGAGGAAATGAGGAGGAAAATGGTGGAGAAAGAATTGACCATAACTTGAGTTTCTCTTGGCGGTTTTTGGCGTTCCACCACTCAAATCGAAGCTCTCGGGAAGCCCGACGTAACCATGGTAAGCATTCTCCTCACACTCGTGATTTAGCCAGTCCATTTTAGTGATTAAGGAAGATGATGAATAATAACTTCTTGGTTTTTGATTTTTGTTTCCATGAGATTAAGTTTTATAAGGATCATCCAAGCACCCCCAAGCCTAGTTAAGCCATTGTTGACCCTTGTGAAGCTTCAAAGAAGGTATATTACCTCTGCCCTCTTAATATGTATGAGTTTTCATGCTTGGATTTAAAGATAAAGTCCTTTTGCATGTGTTAATGGTGAATAAATGTATTAAGTGGATTTAATGATTAATTTTGGATGGATGGTCCATACATATGAGCTTTGATTATGTTTGAGATCTTGAGCTAGCTTAGATGATGAAAATTGTGATCTTGTTGATTGGGAGTTGTTTGGTTTGATGTTGAGGTTGATTATAAATTTTGGAATCGTTAAAACATAGCCGTCGTAATGCCCGATTTTCGGTAACGCTATAAACTGCCTAGAATCCGAAAACCTAACTGCCTATTTTGGTTCAATGATGAACATGAGTGTGTAGAGCCTTGTTTCTAGTTTACGTGAGCGCAGGAATCATGTTAATCCGATTTACGGTTTAGGAGAAAAGTGAGTTTTAGTAAACGTCGTTCGGAGGAACAACCCATCTCTGGTCAGTCACTTTGAGGCTATATTTGGACCACTTAGAAGCCATATTAAAATGTGAAACTTTGAGGAATAATACTAGAGACAGTTAGGAAGGCTCACGAAAAAGATTCGTATTAAAAAGATTATATTTCGATTTTATAAAAATGTGTTAGCCGAGGTTGCGCAAGTGAAAACCACAAAGAACATGACTTAGAAACCAATGTTGTAAATGGTTAAGTATAACTTGTATTCGAGGATCGATTTCGGACTAAACCTACGACTTAAGTAATTGTCGATTAACATGGACTTAGTATGAGCCTATAACGAGCTAGTAATGTCTTGGTTGTGTTTCGCTTACGTGTTTCAGCATTGAGTACAAGTGGATTATCCAGGGGATTAATCGTGCGTTTTCTTTGACTTTGTCTAGATTGTCCGGCATCGTCGCGAACCCCTATCACTTCTCGAGCATCAGGCAAGTTTCTAAATCCATACTTTGAAGTATTAATTATATAACACTGCCTTTTCCATGTATAGTTTTGAGATAAATGATTATATCGTGTTAAATAGAATTTGACTTTTGGATATTATACGAGCTTTGAGATAATGTACTTACGAACCGGTATACCTTGTAGCTCTATAGATAAGAGCATGTTCATTGTTTCGACTCTAGACCGGGAGTCGATATTTTTGTTATATAGATAGTCGTGGAAACTCGGAGGGATTCCAGCGGCAGAGTACTATTCATCTTGAGGAATATTATTAATAATCATTATTTATGTTCCGGAAAGTATTTATTACTTGGAAATGATTTGGTAATTGGCTTATAAGCTAGATATCGGGTAACTGTTATTTGAGAATTATTTATTTAATGAATATTATTTTAGAATATTCATTTGAGGATTAATTATTTAATGAATATTATTTTAGAATATTCATTTGAGGATTATTTATTTAATGAATATTATTTTAGAATATTCATTTGAGGATTATTTATTTAATGAATATTACTTTTAGATATTCATTCGAGGATTAATTATTTATTTAATGAATATTATTTTGAATATTCATTTAAAGGTTATTTATCTAATGAATATTACTTTTGAATATTCATTTGAGACTTAATTATTTAATGAATATTATTTTCGAATATTCATTTGAGATTTAATAATTAATGAATATTATTTTGAATATTCATTTGAGGTTTACTTATTTGAGGAATATTATTTTGAATATTCATTGGAGGTTTACTTATTTGAGGAATATTATTTTGAATATTCATTCGAGGTTTATATTATCTTGAATATTCATTCGGGGTTTATTAGTTAATGAATATTATTTTAAATATTCATTTAATCCTTATTTATTTAATGAATATTATCTTTGAATATTCATTTAATCATTATTTACTTAATGAATATTATTTTCGAAGATTCGTTTAATGTTTACTTATTTAATAAATTTTATTAATTGTTTTTAAATCAAAAAGAGGTTCCCAAAACAATGTTTTCCATTTAAGTCCGTCTTTTAAGAGGATTTAAATGTTCGCTCAACTATCAAAAATATGGGAAACCTGATTTAAGTGACTACTACTCCTTTTTAAACTCTCAACTCAAAACTGTCAAGGGACAGATATTTTCTCGGAGCGATGTAATTGCTGCAAGTCAAATATTGTGTTACCACCTCAATGATCGAGGGGTAAATTCATGGAACAAGTCGATATCCATTAACAAGCAATAGCTTGGGAAATATTGGAGAATCTTCCTTTCAAACCTAGATATAACTACTTTGTGGAGTCGTATCAACAAGTATTACACTTGGGGAAAGGAGGATGATCTTTACGTTTCAGAGTCATGGATTTCATCTGAACTAGGAGTGGTGTAAGTGGTCCAGTTGCGACGACCCATCCAACTTTTATTGCCCCAAATGGGCCGGGAGATCACCGGAAGGCGGTAGACAATGTCAGGCCGTCGTGATTCTTCCATCTACATGTAGAAAACATATTTGAGCGGTACGACCTGCTACTGATCATAGCAAGGTTAGGTACAGCGGGCGCGGTAGCAACTCCTGTATTGGTTCATCATCCAATTTGGATATTCCTGCAACATGTATTGGGGTGAAGAACCGATCATGTTGGCAGGAGGTCGAAAAGTGTTTGGAAATGAAGTGACAATAAATTCTTGCAACTTCATCTTTTATTTTATGAGTTATGACTCTGATAAAACCTTACTCAGATTATAAATGCATAAGTGGATATTGGGTTACGGAAACATTATATTAATTTTCCTCGTAACTTCATCTTTTATATCATTTGACTCTGTGGATACCTTACATAACATGAGTTATGGTAAGGGAGTTGTTTATACTGAATCACCTTATAACTTCATCTTTTAAGTTATATGTTGATATTTTACTTACATAGCAGATATTTTTGGAAGGGTTATATTGGTTTACTTTGAAACCTCATCTTTTATATTATACTAGAACTTTGTTCATAATATAGCAAAAGTTTGCAGAAATATTATGAAAAGATATTTGAAATACAACAATGGTACTACTTTTGGAATACCTTCCGATAAGGAAATAATTTCAGTATCGAGATATTTTGACAAATTATTGTCTTATACCCGCTTTATTCTGGGTTGAATTAAAGGCAGAATTATGCCATACTTTCATTACCTTGCTGAGCTATCGCTTACTCTTGCTATTGTTTTATATATATTATATAGCAGCGAAGCAGGATGCCAATGGGACGGCACATACCCCGCAAGGCGTTTCCATAAACAGTTTCTAGCAGTGATCCCGAGAGTAGTACGAACCAATCGAATCAGGCTACAGCTTTTGGTATTCAACTTATGTATAGATATGAATGGTATGAGAGGATTGTGAGCATCAGAAGGCTAAGTTGGTAATGTAACATTACTTAGAAATTGTATCAGTGACAGATTCAAAGACATTTGGGTATTGTAATAAAAATTATTTATTCCGCAGTTGTTGTATCGTATCGTTTCTGAGACTCTAACCTGTGTGTGTGTGTGTGAGACATATATTGTGGGGTCATGAGCAGGTGAATTATGCACGGTGTGAGTAATACAGGTAAGGCAAGGAGTAAATGGATCGTGACTACTCTAAATCCCTGACCCCGGATTTGGGGCTGTTACAGAAATGGTATCAGAGCGTTAGGTTACAGTCTTCAGAAACGATAGGAGATCGAGTCTTACAATACCCTTAATAATGATAAGAACATCGAGAGCTCAAATTGAGTTCGTAGTCGAGTTAGAGGACATGACCCTGACTGTTTAAGATGAAGCCCGAGAGGGGACTTCTTCTGGGAAACCGTACTTAGGATTTCATGGTTAGTCACCTCGATTCGTATGAGTTATAGATTGATGGGATTCTGAGATACCAGACCCCGAGGCCTTCGAGTAGACAATTGATGATGTGTTCCTTGAAATGGACGGAGACCCGATATAGGAAGATCCATAGGAGGATCTAGAGGAAGACCCCATAGTGGGTCAAGGAAAGAATCTTGTAGAGAACGTGTTGATTGATAAAGATGTGGTATGTTACTTGAGGTCGTATAATAGGACCAGACGAACCTTCAGAGGTCAAATAAGTGTTGATGCGAGAAGTTTAGAATCGTTATGATTCAACAAGAGATATGACGAAGAAATGAGGTTTAACTCCCCACGACCAGCGATTCCACTGGAAATAGTGTCTATTACATCATTGAGGGATTTAATTATCTCAAGGAGAATTTTGGGTAAATGTACCATGTAAATGTTATTGTAAGGCAAGCACGCTAAGACGGGATCGAGAACGAGATTTACCACCCTCAGGAAACCAGGAAGGAATTATGAGGATAGAACAGAAAGGTCGGAAATCAGATCCGAGTATTACTAGTGGGTAAATAGATCGATCAAATTTCCCTGATTTTGGAAAGAAATTCAGCAAATTTCGGCAAACCTTGTCTTTCTGATTACCAGAGGATGTCACCAAAGAGAGTGGAAACTAGAGCGAACCATGTGGATTGGGTAAGATGGCCGCTATATGGGTTGGTGGACAGACCTTGATTGCTACAATTGATTGTAGAGATAAAATGATGAAGTTGAGATTGGACGGTAAAGGTGAAATATATTTAAGGACCAAGACAGACTGAGAAAGTCTGGGAAAGACTTAAATAAAAAGGTTGTTATGCCACAAGTGTTAAGCTTATGTAGCATCCGGGATTGATACAAGAAAGGAAATGTTTGGTATGAAAACGGTTATAATAGTAATTGGGTTTAAGCCTGTAGATTCTAACGATCTTCCGGAGTACCGCCCAGTTGACATATGGAATTCGTCGTTGCTATGGGCGACACCGGTATCGAAGTCCTCTTACGATAGAACGCTTGCTTGAGATGCTTGTGCCGAGTCGAATAGAACTCCCTGCGATTGCAAATGTTGATGGTTGAATCCTTAGCGACTAGTATAAGTCGGCAATGACGTAAGTATCGAACACCTTAGGGTGCGTGGGAAAAGAAAAGCTTTGGAATTGAACGATTATCCATTAGAGGAGCCGACATAAAAGGCATCCGTATAGACCTTGGTAGTACCCTCCCCATTTGCAAATTATGTGGGGTACCTCCCCAATCTATGATATATCTTGACCTCTCTCCAGGAAAGAATTCTGATAAAGGGTATATTCCCTCTTCGAAGTTATTTTATAACACTTGTGCTAAACCATATTCAGTTTCACTTGTGCCAGAGGCTGTCACAATGCCTACTTTCAGGTTTTCGAAGCCCTGTCAAATGATGTTATTTAAGCTTTCACTTTTCTTCAAATAATGAATGACCCTATGGTGATACCTCACCACTTGTTTGTTAAGTACCAGTATCTTTTTGGTTATTCTTTTCTTTGTATTTTCTTTGGAAACCGCACCTTTGGAATATGTTCAATTTTAATCCAAGGTGTTCCTTTAAGAAATATTGTCGAAAGACGATAATCATTAATTTGATATCGAATTGCTTTCATACTTTTCAACTTCCACTGAGACGAACAACCCTATACTTATAGGGGCTACAAGGACTATCTGTCTGTGTGATAGAAGTCTGATGAGACGCCATCACTTGTAAGTTGTGAAATACAAGAAGGCTAATTACCTTTAGTAATGTCTCAATCGAGGCACACAACGTTGAGTTCTTATGATCATGTTGATCTCTCGGTAAATTCTTTTACCTCCAATAAGGTTACCTTAAAACTCATAACCTTATGATCACCAGTGTGTGACGTTTTCCTTGATATGGGAGCTGTCTTTTCAAGGCCCCATAATTTTTGTTATCCTCATTGAATTCTAAGGGGAGGCCACCCAGGTCAAATAAGTCAAAATTCACTGATAGGAATTAGATTCGCAACGAAATCGCCTATGACAGGAGCGAATCCCTAAGACGAATAGAATGTTAGTGACATATCAATGAAATTGGTTTATTCTCCCAAGGATATTATGATAATGGAAAGCGTGTCAATCGATATATGTGAAAGGAATAGCGATGTGCCGTGAACTCCAGTGACAACGGTGTTAGATAGATGCCCTATAGTGGAATTGAGATTTTGGAAGAGTTGTTTACGAATGGACACTACCTCTGGGTTAGCAAGATAAGTACTGACGATGGAGTCAGAGGGAGCTGGTATTGTGACTTGGGAGAGGTGCAGCGTGTGTTGTTTTAGAGGAATAATTTTCGGAAATATATGGAGACCCGGATGAAAATGAAAGTTAAAGAGTTAAAACAAGAAACCATGACTGTGACCGAGTATGAGGCCAAGTTTTCCGAGTTATCGAGGTTTGTTCCGGAGTTTGTGAACACAGAAGGAAAGAAAGCCAGTAGGTTTCAACCAGGGCTACCTCCAACCAGCAGCCCACTGTCAGGACCTTTAAATAGCAGGTACCCTTCTATACTATGTAGACAGAGCTAATGTATCGTTGTATATCAAGAAGTTGCATGACAATCAAACCTTAAGGCCGAGCCGCTAAAGAGAATAATTAAGTAGAAATAGTCAATCGGGGGACTTTCCCATAAGACTGGTACATCCAGGTTGTGAACTAGAAATATGAGGTCGACACTTTTGATAGACCTGATTCCTTTCAAGTTGGGAGAAGTTGATATTATAATAAGAATGGGTTGGTTGACACCCAATGGAGCCCAAACTGATTGTAAGGGAGAGAGAGTAATAAATAAAGGATGGAGACAGATTCAGAGATTCTTGAATATAGTTCAGACTAAGAAACTATTACGCCAGAGATACGAGGCCTAATTAGCTCTTATGGTTGACGCCAAGAAAAGAGACACCAAGTATAAAGGAAACTACAGTGGTTTTGGGAGGCTGTACAAGATCTTAATGCGCTACCAAATATCAATTGGGATGACATGAGAATGAATAACGAGTATTCAGGTTATAGTGCCGCATCTCCTGTTAGCCTCAGTGGAAATGAAAGAGTTAGCGACTCAATTACGAGAATGGCTGGGCAAGAATATGATAAGACCCAGTGTACCACCGTGGAGAGCCCGGTGTTGTTGTAAGAAAGAAAGATGTTAACACAAGATTATGCATCGAACCTCGAGAGTTGTATGAGTTCGACATGGAGAATAGGCACCCTTGTAAATGATTGTTTGATCAGCGGAAGAACGCTGTGTATTTCCAAATTTATTCAAGAACTGAATATCACCAGTTGGAAGTTAAATCCGAAGATATACCCAAGACTGCGATTCGAACTAGGAATAGACACTTCGAGTTTTCAGCGAGGTTATTTTGGGTTGACTAATGCACCCACAAATTTTATGGAATGTAATGAAGTGGCTTTCAGTTATCCGTGATATTAGATAACATGAGATGGAGAAATGGCTAGAATTGACCTAGAATTATGACTGTGAGATACACTACCATCCGGGGAAGGCCAATGTGGTGGCCGATACCCTTAATTAAAATGAGACAGAGATGGATTCCGAATGATCGGGAATTAAAGGATGAGATTTTACACAAAACCCAAGTTAGTCCAACAAACTAGAAAGACAAAAGATTTCACCAACAAGCGGCTAGTGACAACCAAGACAGACAGAGAAAGTATGCGGACTAAGCCCGCGAGTATAGAGATAGTACTGCTACTGATAAGCTAAATGGCAAGTTGATGAATGACAAACAAGTTTATGCTGGTGTATTTCTGTACAAACAAGATAGAGAGTATGAGGTTAGCGATTCGTGATGCTAAAGGTATCTCCATGGAAAGAATTAATGAGATTTGGAAAGAAAGGGAAGTTGAGCCCGAGATTCATTGGGCCATCTGAGATTTAAGACGCGTCAGGAAGGTAGCCTACGAGCCAGCCTTACCCCCCCCCCCCCCAAACTTGTAGAATGGTCATAACGGGGTTCATGTGTCAATGCTACGTCAGTATACTATAGATGCCCGGCATATGTAGAGCACGAGCAGGTAGATATACAACCTGGTCTGACTTACAAAGAGCAACCTGTGGAAATCACGGATAGAAAAGAGCAAGTGCTAAGAGACAAGGTTGCCAAGCTAGTGAGAGGTTTGTGGAAAATCAAGAAGTGGAAGAATCCACTTGGGAGTTAGAAAGTGCAATGGGAGAGAAGTACCCCCAGTCATTCCTAAGCTGATTCCGGGACGGAATCCTTTTAAGGAGGGGAGACTGTAATAACCCGAATTTTTGGTAAAATTAAAATTTTTCTTATTATGATTAAGTGCATCAGTGAATAGTGAATTTGGTGGATGAATAGTGATTTTGAGGGTTAAGAAAATTTTTCATGCCACCTATGTATGGGACGTATTGTGGATGTTCCGAAGTCGTATTAGTGATCTACGATATAAATGAAGGAATGCAAAAGCTGTCAGAATCGGAAAAATAGCATTTCTGTTTTCTCCGAAATTTCACCAATAACGGACGGATTAATCATTATTTAAGAATATTGAAGGATTTAAAATATCAATTCCATGGATATGGATTAATAAAAGAGTTAGAGATATCAAGAACATTTACAGAAAACTACTTCGATAGAACGCTTAGAAACCCTGCGAACATTTTACGAGATTAAGCGGTGACGGAACAAGGCAACATTTACAGGATTAAATATAGACATGGAAGTAACATGTAACAAGATTAATTCGAGGGATGCAACATTTGGATCATCCATGTGAAAGGAAACGAACCAGTAAAGTAAACCCGTAAAGCTACTTTAGCCAACCTCCTGCATGCTTGACACATGTCCAATGACTAAGCAATAAAGGTGATGACTCACCACTTGGATTAACAAAATATCTAGATAATTATCAATCAACTAAGACAAAAAGAAAAAGAAAAACTCTCCCCATTTGGAAGAAGAAAACCGAGAGGAAATGAGGAGGAAAATGGTGGAGAAAGAATTGACCATAACTTGAGTTTCTCTTGGCGGTTTTTGGCGTTCCACCACTCAAATCGAAGCTCTCGGGAAGCCCGAAGTAACCATGGTAAGCACTCTCCTCACCCTCGTGATTTAGCCAGTCCATTTTAGTGATTAAGGAAGATGATGAATAATAACTTCTTGGTTTTTGATTTTTGTTTCCATGAGATTAAGTTTTATAAGGATCATCCAAGCACCCCCAAGCCTAGTTAAGCCATTGTTGACCCTTGTGAAGCTTCAAAGAAGGTATATTACCTCTGCCCTCTTAATATGTATGAGTTTTCATGCTTGGATTTAAAGATATAGTCCTTTTGCATGTGTTAATGGTGAATAAATGTATTAAGTGGATTTAATGATTAATTTTGGATGGATGGTCCATACATATGAGCTTTGATTATGTTGGAGATCTTGAGCTATCTTAGATGATGAAAATTGTGATCTTGTTGATTGGGAGTTGTTTGGTTTGATGTTGAGGTTGATTATAATTTTGGAATCGTTAAAACATAGCCGTCGTAATGCCCGATTTTCGGTAACGCTATAAACTGCCTAGAATCCGAAAACCTAACTGCCTCTTTTGGTTCAATGATGAACATGAGTGTGTAGAGCCTTGTTTCTAGGTTACGTGAGCGCAAGAATCATGTTAATCCGATTTACGGTTTAGGAGAAAAGTGAGTTTTAGTAAACGCCGTTCGGAGGAACAACCCATCTCTGGTCAGTCACTTTGAGGCTATATTTGGACCACTTAGAAGCCATATTAAATGTGAAACTTTGAGGAATAATACTAGAGACAGTTAGGAAGGCTCAAGAAAAAGATTCGTATTAAAAAGATTAGTTTTCGATTTTATAAAAATGTGTTAGCCGAGGTTGCGCAAGTGAAAACCACTAAGAACATGACTTAGAAACCAATGTTGTAAATGGTTAAGTATAACTTGTATTCGAGGATCGATTTCGGACTAAACCTACGACTTAAGTAATTGTCGATTAACATGGACTTAGTATGAGCCTATAACGAGCTAGTAATGCCTTGGTTGTGTTTCGCTTACGTGTTTAAGCATTGAGTACAAGTGGATTATCCAGGGGATTAATCGTGCGTTTTCTTTGACTTTGTCTAGATTGTCCGGCATCGTCGCGAACCCCTATCACTTCTCGAGCATTAGGCAAGTTTCTAAATCCATACTTTGAAGTATTAATTATATAACACTGCCTTTTCCATGTATAGTTTTGAGATAAATGATTATATCGTGTTAAATAGAATTTGACTTTTGGATATTATACGAGCTTTGAGATAATGTACTTACGAACCGGTATATCTTGTAGCTCTATAGATAAGAGCATGTTCATTGTTTCGACTCTAGACCGGGAGTCGATATTTTTGTTATATAGATAGTCGTGGAAACCCGGAGGGATTCCAGCGGCAGAGTACTATTCATCTTGAGGAATATTATTAATAATCATTATTTATGTTCCGGAAAATATTTATTTCTTGGAAATGATTTGGTAATTGGCTTATAAGCTAGATATCGAGTAACTGTTATTTGAGAATTATTTATTTAATGAATATTATTTTAGAATATTCATTTGAGGATTAATTATTAATGAATATTATTTTAGAATATTCATTTGAGGATTATTTATTTAATGAATATTACTTTTAGATATTCATTCGAGGATTAATTATTCATTTAATGAATATTATTTTGAATATTCATTTAAGGGTTATTTATCTAATGAATATTACTTTTGAATATTCATTTGAGACTTAATTATTTAATGAATATTATTTTCGAATATTCATTTGAGATTTATTAATTAATGAATATTATTTGAATATTCATTTGAGGTTTACTTATTTGAGGAATATTATTTTGAATATTCATTGGAGGTTTACTTATTTGAGGAATATTATTTTGAATATTCATTCGAGGTTTATATTATCTTGAATATTCATTCGGGGTTTATTAGTTAATGAATATTATTTTAAATATTCATTTAATCCTTATTTATTTAATGAATATTATCTTTGAATATTCATTTAATCATTATTTACTTAATGAATATTATTTTCGAAGATTCGTTTAATGTTTACTTATTTAATAAATTTTATTAATTGTTTTTAAATCAAAAAGAGGTTCCCAAAACAATGTTTTCCATTTAAGTCCGTCTTTTAAGAGGATTTAAATGCTCGCTCAACTATCAAAAATATGGGAAACCTGATTTAAGTGACTACTACTCCTTTTTAAACTCTCAACTCAAAACTGTCAAGGGACAGATATTTTCTCGGAGCAATGTAATTGCTGTAAGTCAAATATTGTGTTACCACCTCAATGATCGAGGGGTAAATTCATGGAACAAGTCGATATCCATTAACAAGCAATAGCTTGGGAAATATTGGAGAATCTTCCTTTTCAACCTAGATATAACTACTTTGTGGAGTCGTATCAACAAGTATTACACTTGGGTAAAGGAGGACGATCTTTACGTTTCAGAGTCATGGATTTCATCTGAACTAGGAGTGGTGTAAGTGGTCCAGTTGCGACGACCCATCCAACTTTTATTGCCCCAAATGGGCCGGGAGATCACCGGAAGGCGGTAGACAATGTCAGGCCGTCGTGATTCTTCCATCTACATGTAGAAAACATATTTGAGCGGTACGACCTGCTACTGATCATAGCAAGGTTAGGTACAGCGGGCGCGGTAGCAACTCCTGTATTGGTTCATCATCCAATTTGGATATTCCTGCAACATGTATTGGGGTGAAGAACCGATCATGTTGGCAGGAGGTCGAAAAGTGTTTGGAAATGAAGTGACAATAAATTCTTGCAACTTCATCTTTTATTTTATGAGTTATGACTCTGATAAAACCTTACTCATATTATAAATGCATAAGTGGATATTGGGTTACGGAAACATTATATTAATTTTCCTCGTAACTTCATCTTTATATCATTTGACTCTGTGGATACCTTACATAACATGAGTTATGGTAAGGGAGTTGTTTATACTGAATCACCTTATAACTTCATTTTTTAAGTTATATGTTGATATTCTGCTTACATAGCAGATATTTTTGGAAGGGTTATATTGGTTTACTTTGAAACCTCATCTTTTATATTATACTAGAACTTTGTTCATAATATAGCAAAAGTTTGCAGAAATATTATGAAATGATATTTGAAATACAACAATGGTACTATTTTTGGAATACCTTCCGATAAGGAAATAATTTCAGTATCGAGATATTTTGACAAATTATTGTCTTATACCCGCTTTATTCTGGGTTGAATTAAAGCAGAATTATGCCATACTTTCATTACCTTGCTGAGCTATCGCTCACTCTTGCTATTGTTTTATATATATTATATAGCAGCGAAGCAGGATGCCAATGGGACGGCACATACCCCGCAAGGCGTTTCCATAAACAGTTTCTAGCAGTGATCCCGAGAGTAGTACGAACCAATCGAATCAGGCTACAGCTTTTGGTATTCAACTTATGTATAGATATGAATGGTATGAGAGGATTGTGAGCATCAGAAGGCTAAGTTGGTAATGTAACATTACTTAGAAATTGTATCAGTGACAGATTCAAAGACATTTGGGTATTGTAATAAAAATTATTTATTCCGCAGTTGTTGTATCGTGTCGTTTCTGAGACTCTAACCTGTGTGTGTGTGTGAGAGACATATATTGTGGGGTCATGAGCAGGTGAATTATGCACGGTGTGAGTAATACAGGTAAGGCAAGGAGTAAATGGATCGTGACTACTCTAAATCCCTGACCCGGATTTGGGGCTGTTACTACAGGTAGTTGTCTATTTTGGCAGTTAGACTAGATGTCTAGCTTTGTACTTTAAGTTGTTTAATAATAACACTGTAATTGGTTTGTAATAATGATATGACTTAGAAGTTTGTTTCATGACATATCCTGGATGCGGTCTTGGTTAAGGGGTGTTTTATATTATCATTATATTATGCATATGTTATATTCAGGTGTGTTGTGTTTCGTTGGTCGAGTGACTCCCCAAATCTGTACCCCGGGTTTGGAGGGCGTCACAGGTTGGTATCAGAGCAACAGGTTATGGCATTTGAAACAAGTTAGGATTTAGGGTCCAGGATAATGTAGAGAGTTAGGAATTCACCTAATGAGTATAAAAGGTCAATTAGGAATATTATGTGTGGTAATTGAATATGGTTATATAATTGCAGCCCCTAGCTATAGTTCAGATTCAGACCCGTCAGAGCATCCGATAGAGGAGAGACATGTACCAGGTGGGAGAGCACGACCGTCGCGACCGACACGACCCCAGTCTGGACATGCAGTGGTCAGGAGAGATCCTATACCTTGTCCCGTTCCACTTCGACGCGTACCCCCAGCACCACCGTCTCAGGCTTCAGTTTCCGGACCTTTGTACCAGATTTATGAGCCACCAGTTCCACATCATCAGTACCAGAGGCTGAGAGAGGAAAGGGAGTATTTTTATAGACAGGTATTGGAGATGCGTGGGATTCGATCAGCAGAGGCAGCTGTGGCCCGAGATAGGGATAGGTTCAGAGCTCGAGTAGGAGAGATTCAGATGAGACTCCGAGTTGTGAGGACGTTGGTAGAGACGAGGTTGCATGGACTAGCTACTAGCAGGGAGGGAGAGACTGCAGCAGGGATGAGAGAGATCTTGGATTATGCGATGAGGGAGATTGAGGAAGTTGCCGGACCAGCGCTATGGGAGACTAGAGATGATGATCCATGAGCGAGTATAAGTGAGGTTGGGATGTTATATGGGTGTATGGATTCCAGCCAGATAGTACATAGATGCATAGTATAGTACCAGCAGTGCACCGGGCTTATAGTATCGCCTTGGCTTGTTGTGTTTTGTTGTACTGTTGATCAGCAGTTATAGTTCAGTTATGTTGTACTTTACTTTTGAAAGCGTTCTGCGCTTGTATCGAATATATATATATATATATATGATAACCACCTTTTGCAAGACTGTTATTTTTTTTTTCTTGTCATTTATTTTCAGCACCATAATTGTCATTCTACTTGTTACAATAATCGTACTTTTACACCCTTGAAAGCTTGTAACCTTTGCGGTACCATTTTAAAATCTGTAAACCTTGGTTCTATCAATCGTGTTTTTCTTCTACTTGTGAATTATTTGATTAAACCAGTTATTGTTTATTTATCAGCAACATGCCACCTAGACGACACACCCGTACAAATGATTCCACTGACCAAGGGGGTCAACAGAATTCACCTCCAACGGGTTGCATAGATCCGATTGTAATACAGCTTTTGAATACTCTTACTCAACAAACTACTGCTCTGGCACAACAACAACAACAGATTCAACAACAGCTACTAGAGCAGCAGCACCACCACCACCAGCAGGTAGTACCAGTGGTTACGTTTAAATCATTTCAAGCAGCGAAACCTACGGAGTTTAAGGGATCTGCAGACCCAATTGAGGCAAAGGCATGGTTAAAGGAAATAGAGAAAGCTTTTACTTTGATAGAGGTAACGGAGGAAAAGAAAACAGAGTACGCCAGTTATTTCTTGAAAAATGAGGCAAGTTATTGGTGGGAAACTAGTAGGGCTATGGAACCTGAGGGATTAATTACGTGGGGCAGATTTACAGAGTTGTTTTTAGAGAGGTATTTTCCTGATTATATGCGAGACCAAATGGAGTTGAAGTTTCTAGAGTTGAAACAAGGTAATATGACTGTTCCTCAATATGAGACCAAGTTTACTGAATTGTCTAGGTTTGTTCCAACGTACGTTGACATGGAGAAGAAGAAGGCCAAGAGGTTCCAACAGGGACTGAGGTCATGGATTCGTAGTAAGTTAGCAATTTTGGAATTAGACACCTGTGCAGCAGTGGTTCAAAAGGCAATGATTGCGGAAGGAGAAAGTGATTCATACATGAGGGAGAAGCAAAATAAGAAAAGGAAGATAGGAACATCTGATAAGGTACATCCACAAGGAAATTTTCAAAGCCATCCGAACAAGAAACCGGGATTCCAGCCCGACAGGAGTACAAATTTCAAGAAACCAGACGCCGGGAATGCAGGACAAGACAATCGTTTACCAGCCAACAATCAACAGGGAGTTTCCAGACCTCCACTGCCAGAATGTAGGACATGTGGAAAAAGACATCCAGGAGTATGCAACAGATTGAGTATCACGTGTTTTAAGTGCAACCAGAAGGGACATTATGTCAGGGATTGCAAGACAGGTATTGTGTGTCACCGATGCAAGAGACCAGGTCATATGATTAAGGATTGTAGAGCACCAGCACCCATGAACAACATGATTCGAGCAATAGAGGCACCTCTAGTTGTCGATGTTCAGCCACAAGCCAGAACCTATAACATGACAATGAGGGAAGCAGTTAGAGACGCCGATGTGGTTGCAGGTACACTTCTAGTAAACTCTGTTAGTGCTAAAGTGTTGATAGATTCAGGAGCTACTAAGTCATTTATTTCGGAAACGTTTGCTCGTAAATTGAATTGCTTAATGGAACCCTTAAGTGGAGTGTTGAATGTAGAGATAGCTAACCAGGATTGTATACCGGTCAATTCGTATTGTCCTCATTGTGAAATTAAGATTCTAGGGAATCATTTTTACGCTGATTTATTACCTTTTAAGTTGGGAGAATTTGATGTGATTTTAGGAATGGATTGGTTAACTGAGTATGATGCGCGCATTGATTGTAAGAATAAAAGGGTTACTTTAATTACCCCAGATAAGAAAGAAATGATATTTAAAGGAGAGAAACAAACGAAGAAGTTTTTGACAATGATTCAGACTAAGAAGTTATTAAGGCAAGGATGTGAAGCGTACCTCGCATACGTGATAAATACAGAAAAGGAAGTTTCTAAATTAGAAGACATTCCGGTTGTGAGTGAGTTTCCAGATGTTTTTCCAGATGAGTTACCAGGATTACCCCCGGATAGAGAGATTGAGTTCACAATAGACTTAACACCGGGCGCAGAACCAGTATCCAAAGCCCCATACAGAATGGCACCAGTAGAGATGAAGGAATTAGCTAAGCAACTGTAGGAATTGTTAGACAAATGAGTTATCAGACCTAGCGTTTCTCCGTGGGGAGCACCAGTGCTGTTTGTCAAGAAGAAGGATGGAAGTATGAGACTTTGTATAGATTATCGGGAGTTAAACAAGCTAACCATCAAGAATAAGTATCCATTGCCCAGAATAGACGATCTATTTGACCAGTTAAAAGGAGCGGTTCATTTTTCTAAGATTGATCTACGGTCAGGATATCACCAATTGAAGATTAAACCAGACGATATACCGAAGATGGCTTTTCGAACAAGGTATGGACATTATGAATTTTTGGTAATGGCGTTTGGATTGACGAATGCACCAGCAGCCTTCATGGATTTAATGAACAGGATTTTCAAGAAATATTTGGATAAGTTTTTAGTGGTATTCATCGATGATATTTTGATATATTCCAAGACGGAAGAAGAACATGCGAACCATTTGTGGATTGTGTTGGAGACTTTAAGACGAGAAGAATTATTCGCAAAATTTTCCAAGTGTGAATTCTGGTTAAGAGAAGTTCAGTTTCTAGGACACGTGGTAAGCAGTGAAGGCATCAAAGTAGATCCCGCAAAGATTGAAGCAGTGAAAGATTGGGAAAGACCAAGGACACCAACTGAAGTTAGAAGTTTCTTAGGATTAGCCGGATATTATCGTAGATTTGTGCAAGATTTTGCAAAGATAGCTACTCCAATGACCAAGCTGACAAGGAAAAGTGAGAGATTCATATGGAACGGCAAATGCGAAGAAATTTTCCAAGAGTTAAAGAAGAGACTAACTACGGCCCCAGTGTTAATGCTACCAGACGACCAAGGTCATTTTGTAATCTATAGTGATGCGTCTTACAAAGGATTAGGTTGCGTGCTTATGCAACATGACAAAGTAATTGCTTATGCGTCAAGACAATTGAGACCTCACTAACAGAAATATCCTACACATGATTTGGAATTAGCGGCGATCGTATTTGCTCTGAAGATATGGAGACATTACTTGTACGGAGAGAGATGTGAAATTTACACTGATCATAAAAGTTTGAAGTACATTTTTACACAGAAGGAGTTGAACATGAGACAGAGAAGATGGTTGGAGCTAATTCAGGACTATGACGTCTCTATCAATTATCATCCCGGCAAGGCAAACGTGGTAGCAGATGCATTGAGCAGAAAAGAAAGATTGAATACGCTGACGATGACCAAAGAACTGTATCAAGAATTTGAAAGGTTAGAGATAGAAGTACGTGTTCCGAAGGACGCGACAGATATGATCTACGCCATAAGATTTCAACTTGAATTGTTGGAAAAGATATGGAAATGCCAAGAGCAAGTCATGAACGGCAATGCAATTAGTTTAACAGGCGAGGAGATATGTAGTCAACTGGACGACAAAGGGATTTTAAGGTTTGCTTCTCGAATATGGGTACCTAATGTAGCGGAACTGAAGAATGAAATTTTGCACGAAGCGCATAACTCAAAGTATTCAATTCATCTTGGAAGCACGAAGATGTATCGAGATCTTAAAACGAACTTTTGGTGGCTAGATATGAAAAGGGAAATTGCTAAATGGGTAAGTAAATGTTTTACGTGTCAAAGAGTCAAGGCAAAACATCAAAGGCCATGTGGATTACTGCAGCCGTTAGAAATTCCTGAGTGGAAGTGGGAACACATCGCAATGGACTTTGTGGTAGGATTGCCTAGAACAAAGACTAACCATGATGCTATTTGGGTTATTGTGGATTGATTGACGAAATCTGTGCATTTTCTTCCAATTAATGAGAGATTCTCGCTGGATAAGTTAGTTCATATATATATAAAGGAAATCTTGATACGGCATGGAGTTCCAGTGTCAATAATATCTGATCGAGACCCTCGATTCAACTCAAGATTTTGGAGAAGTTTTCAAGAATGTTTGGGCACAGAATTAAAAATGAGTACGGCTTATCACCCGCAGACAGACGTCAAAGTGATAGGACAATTCAAACCATCGAAGATATGCTTAGAACATGTGCACTTGATTTTAAAGGTAATTGGGACGATCATCTACCCTTAGTAGAATTCGCATATAACAATAGTTTTCACGCAAGTATTGGGATGCCACCTTATGAAGCTTTATATGGACGAAAGTGTCGATCTCCAGTATATTGGGAAGAAGTTGGTGAACGAAAGGTGATAGGACCAGAGTTAGTACAACAGACAAATGAAGTGATTGGATTGATTCAGAAGAGATTGATAACAGCTCAGAACCGGTAGAAGAAATATGCTGATTTAGCCAGAAAAGATATAGGATTCGAAGAAGGAGAACAAGTGTTACTGAAAGTTTCACCATGGAAAGGATTAGTCAGGTTTGGGAAGAAAGGGAAATTGAGTCCGAGATATGTTGGACCGTATGAGATTCTGAAGCTAGTTGGGAAAGTAGCTTACGAGTTGGCCTTACCCCCGCACATGCAGCACGTTCATAATGTGTTTCACGTATCAATGCTTAAGAAGTATCGACCAGATTCGAACCATGTAATATAATATGAACCCATAGAGGTCCAATCAGATTTGTCTTATGTAGAACGACCAATTCAGATATTGGATCGTAAGGAGAAAGTGTTAAGGAATAAAACTGTAGCATTAGTAAAAGTTTTGTGGAGGAATCCTAAGGTGGAAGAGTCTACCTGGGAATTAGAAAGCGATATGTTAGAGAAGTATCCCCATTTGTTTCCTTGATCTGATTGTGAGGACAGAATCCTATTAAGGGGGGAAGGATGTAATATCCGTGAACTTTATTAATAATATAAATTATATGTTGTGTGTAGAATAATTGTTGTGGAGTATTTGGGGGTATTAATGATTAAGGTTATTGAGTAATAGTATGCTAATTGTTATGTTTCGGAAACCCTTTCGAATGTCTTGTCGTTTAAAAATGTCTATAGTTTTAAGGCCCGTTTTGAAAATTCAAGGGCCCCGTTAAAATTTTGTACATTATTATCCTTTCGTCTTTCGTGTCCGAATCACTATCGGAAAATTTCTTCGTATCGTTATATCCCTAATTACCCGATACTATCAATTTTATTCATTTTATTCAAAAAGGAAAAAATTATTCCGTACCCTAAATTATTTAGGGCAATTGATATATCGTTCGTATCAATAATACATCTATTATAGCCTTAGTATTCTTGAGCATTCGTTATATAAATGATATGTATTGATTTGGATAATTATCAGTCACTGTGGATAATTATCACCTCGTAAAACGTGTATTTTACTTTATTAAAGATTTAAAGCGATCCAATGGATCAATATCGATCCAAAAATGTCGTTTGGGGTATTATTTTCCGCTAAATATAAAAAGGCGAATCGTACATTATCCTGCGTATAATATAGATTATATATCGATAAAAATATAAAAATCCCCGAACCGTATTCTTCGTGTTCTTGAAGATCAAACTCAAATTTGAAAGCGTTATTGGAATCAAAGTTTCAAGTTCAAGTACTCAAATCAAAGCTTTTCATCTCTAGTTTCAAAATCTTCAAACCGTTTCTTCATTTGGTAATTTCTTGATTTATTATGAATTTTTGAATTTTCGAATTTAATTATGGTTTATATTAAAATTTGGGGATTTCATTTCTATTGATTCTCCATTCAATTGATTGCCTCTAGCATGTTCCTAGGGTTCTAAATAGTAGGAATTCATGCTTTAATTTCATGTTTATGTTTGATTTTGAAGAATTCGATTTTAGGGTTTTTACCCGAAATTTCTTTTTAATAGTCCGTTCTTATTATTGATCTGACATTAGTTTTGATAGAGGGCTTTTATTGTATGTGTTCTTAGCTTTGATTTTAACATAAAGAACGTCGAGTTTCATGTACACAATAGTGAGATCGGAAAATTGTTTGATCTCGCCGGAAAATAGTCGGATTTTAGTTGCAGGGTTATTTTTGGTTTGGTTTTGGTCGGAATGTGTTGATATGTGAATAAGTAACGTTTTGGTATAAAAAGCCCCAATGTTTGTCGAGTTTTTGGCTCGCCGGATTCTGGACTGGGTCGCTGGATTCTGGAGAATTTCGGCGTGTTCTTGGCGACCCGGTTTGTTCTTGGCGACCCGTAACCCGACTCGTTGACCCGTTTTCCCGACCCGGTTTCAATCTTCAAAACCCTAATTCATTTTCAGAAAACTGTTTTTGGATTTTATTTTTAAAAATAATTCGAAAATAGTTTAAATATTTATAAAAATCATATTTTTATTTTAAAAAAACATTTTTATATTCAGAAAATTTTGTAAAATTAAAATTATTTATTTAAATTCGAAAACTGATTAAATTTAATTATTTTAATTTTTTTTATTAATAATTAATTAATTTAATTGATTGATTAATTTATTTTAATCAGTTAATTTTTATTTATTAATTATTAATTAAATATAATTAATATAAATTAGATTTAATTATTTTCTAGCTTGGTTTAATTATTTAAAATTTGTTTGAGTGTTTGGAAATTGTCAATTAATTTTATATTAATTGATTAAATTTTTTTTAAATACTTATATTGGGATAAATGATCCGATTTTTTGATTTAAAAATGTTTTGTGACTTATTTATTTTAAAATAAGCGTCAATTATTGTTCTAAAATTATTTATAAGTGCTATGTGGTTTATATAAATTGAGTAATGTGTTTTAATGTCCGTAAATGCTCTGTACAAGGGCTAGTGTCTGAGTTTTGAGTGTCGTAAAAATAGATCGGGCGTTCAATAAATGCTAGTAAATACCCGATTGCTTGTTTAGACTTAAAAATGGTTATGAGTGTATGTCGAGGATAGAACGAGAATAGCTAGACTTACTATTGTGAGTTGTTTATTATAGAATCGAGTTCCCGATGCAAGGGAAAGGAGAAGATAGGATAAGCGAACGGTAGATTGCATTTGGCTACTTAGACCAGGCAAGTATTTGTGCCTTTACTTATTATTCAAATGATATTGTTTCAATGTTTATATGCATGCACCATCAGAACAATTCAGATTATTCAATCCTTACCCCGTATTTGAGCAAATGATGCTATTTCCTTGAATGTCCCTAATTCTTTGATTAATCAACAATCGTGTTGGATACCAGGAACCTTTACCTTTAATTCATTTTGTATTGACTATATCCATTGTTTACCTTCTTAAATGAATATGTTGTACCATTGAAACCATTCCGAACTTATTTCTCGAACCTCATTTGACATTGAGCAGTTGAAGCTCTTTTGCAACTATTATGCCCTGTCATTTTGTACTTAACTTGTAAAGCATGTTATTGCTTATACTCTGTGATAGAATTGGAATGTTTTTAAATGGGACCAATTATGGTCGGACCATATTTATGGTCGGAATAACTTAAGGCCAAGATGGCCAAGGATCCTAGTGGAGGACTTTGCTATAAGCAAGTCCGGGGTTGATGCGTGACTGATCAGCAGCTCAACCTTTTGATTTATAAAATGTAAAAGTCCAATTCTAATCCCATTTACTTCAATTGAAATTGTTAAAAGTCATATGTTTGGCTTGGATATTATTGATTCAGATAATTATGCTTTCCTTTCATTATGGAACTGTGATGGATATATATATTATGCTTGCTGAGCACATGTGGCTCATACTTGTTTTTCTAACCCTATTCCAGTGAAGTGAGAGAATGAGCAGACACAGCGCGAGCGATAGTTCTCCAGCTGCTAGGAGATCACCCCGAGTGGTTGTCATTGGAAGGGTAGTTGTCTATTTTGGCAGTTAGACTAAATGTCTAGCTTTGTACTTTAAGTTGTTTAATAATAACACTGTAACTGGTTTGTAATAATGATATGACTTAGAAGTTTGTTTCATGCCATAACCTGGATGCGGTCTTGGTTAAGGGGTGTTTTATGTTATCATTATATTCTGCATATGTTATATTCAGGTGTGTTGTGTTTCGTTGGTCGAGTGACTCCCCAAATCTGTACCCCGGGTTTGGAGGGCGTCACAACTGGTGCATAGGTTTCATCATAATCAATGCCTTCAGCTTGTGAATACCCTTGAGCAACCAGTCTTGCTTTGTTTCTAGTAACAATGTCATCTTTATCTAACTTGTTTTTGTATACCCATCTTGTACCAACTACTTTCCTGTTCTTTGGTCTGGGTACCAGCTTCCAGACTTGTTGTTGTTCAAATTGATTGAGTTCATCTTGCATAACAATCACCTAATCAGGATCACTCAGTGCTTCCTCAGTCTTCTTTGGTTCCATCTCAGAAAGAAACCCTGAATAATGACATTCATTCTGAGTAGCACTTCTAGTTCTAACTCCAACACCTGGATCACCAATGATCAGCTCAAAAGGATGAGCTCTTGTAATAACCCCAAATTTTGGACTTAGTTAAAAAATTTTGATGAATAGTAAATGTTGATGAATAGTGAATTTGCTGATGAAAAATATTTTCAGACCACACTATATGGAAGACATGGAATGAATGTTTCGAAGTTATATTAGTGATGTATAATGAGAATAAGTGAATGTAAACGCGATCAGAATCGGGAGATTCCAACTTTAAATTTTGATCACTATTCACTGGACAATCAAGGATGTATTGATTTGATCGTTTTAAGAAAGTATGTAGAATGAGAAATCCATGATCATATCTTAAACCAAGGTGAGAAATCTAAGACCATATATTAAACCAAGGTAATGGAAAGATCAAGGAAGTATCCCCTAGCTTGGTACAGAGAAACGTTTTAAAAATCACTTGAAACTATCGCGAAACAAAAGCGTAACAAATTATGGATTAAACCCTAACCAAAGGGGGAGTATTATATAAGATCATCAAGTGCAATATATAAGAGGATTGAGGATACAAGTGATGACATAAACATGATGCAGAAGGATGACATAGGAATGACATATTGATGACAAAGTGATGACAAGGTGATGAATCACCACCTTGTCACCACTTTCACCACAACCACAAGTTCAAATGAGGTGTGTCATTGGTGACAAGGCTTGTTTATAGCCACACAAATCAAAAGGGAAGTATTAAGGATTAATTAGACAAAATAAAAGAAAACAAAACAAAATAAAAAAGGATGCATCCATGAAGAACACACCATTCGGCTATTTTCTTCATCAAAGGATAAGAAATATTTTCCTCCACTTTCACTCAACCATAATTCATGTTCTTGGGCTCTAAATCACCCTCATCCCTAAACTAATGTAAATCCTTGATCTTAGCTTCATCCATGATTGTTAGCTTGCTCAAAAATGGAATCAAAGTTGATGATGAATAGTAGAAATGAATAGTAACTCTTGATTTCTTGTTTTGATCTTGAAGTTCTAAGCTTGTAAAGGATAATCAAGGATCAAAGAAGGTTATACTACCCATTGCTAGGCTATACTAAGTACCAAGGAAAGTATAAAAACCTCTCACCCTTATGTTTACACTTTGTTATTAGTGATTATGTTAAGAATGGTTAGTAATGGTATGATGTAGAGATGATTTGCATGTTAAGTATGATGTTTAATGGATTGATTGATGGTTGAACTAGTGATTAGTGTTATGAGTATGTTTTGACAGAAATGAGATGGTATAAATGAAATCCTTGGGTTGTGATTTCTTGATTATGGATTGATGAATTGATTTGAGTGTTTTTAAACACGGGAATCGCGTTTAAGCGTCGTTACCATGTCGAATTTCATTTAGGATGTTTGGACAGAGATCACGAATACCTTAAAGGGCGTAAACATAAGGCTTCTGACCATGATCATGTAGGCCCTGTTTCCTAGTTTGTTTTAGCGAAAGAATCGTATCGTTTCGATTTACGGTTTAGGAGAAACGTCCGTTTTAGTGAAAGCGGTTTCGGGTAACTAAGTAGTTCATTGCATGAACTTTGAGATAGGGATCAAGCCCTTTAAAAATGGAATTGGGTTGAGATATTAAAATGGATACTAGCATGGATTGTTAGGAAGGAAAGGAGGTTTCGTGTTAAAAAGATAAGTTTGTGATTTTATAAAAATGCGAAAACAAAGGTTGCGCGAGTGAAATACCCTTAAGGGGATGGTTAAAAACAAGAAGTTAGTAAAGGAAAAGTACTTGGGTTTTGAGAATAGATTTCCACCCAAACTTTTGACTTAAGAGTTTACGGAATGTCATGAGGTTATAAGTGACCAAGAGCGAGACATTTGATGTTCGTTAATAGAACGTTAGTGCTTAGGTTAAATGCACTTTAAATGATTAAGCCAGGGGACTGATCAAGTATTTCCTTGTTTATAGATTTTCCGGCAAGTTCTCAAAACCATAACAACCAAGGACCCGAGGCAAGTTTTCTCATCACATACTGTTTTCCATTACTTATATTGATGATGCATGTGATGTGATATCATGCATGCTTTCAAACCTTACATCGTATATAGATGTAACAGTATTAAAAATGTTGAGATATAGTATATGCATATGATATTATATCATGCATGATTTCAAACCTTACATCGTATATAGATGTAATGGTAATAAAAATGTTGAGATGTAATATATGCATATGATAGATGCATGCTTTCAAACCTTACATCGTATATAGATGTGATGGTATTAAAAATGTTGAGATGTAATATATGCATATGATAGATGCAAGTTTCCAAACCCTACATCATATAAGTGATGCTGTTGTGATTATTGTTGTGTTTGTGATATATTCTGCTTTAATACTGTGAAAGAAGTTATAACTGATTATGCTTGGTAAAAAGCTTTGTGTTATATAAGGGTTTATATGCTAAGTAAATATTAGATATAAACCGAAGTGTTATAGAGGCTCTAAGGGTAGAGCACTCGTACGTGAATTTTAAAACTTAGACCGGGAGTCAAATTAGTATTTTGGTCTTAATTATATTGTCAGAAGCTGGAGGGTTCCAGGGACAGTTATATTTTTAAATGTTGATTGAAAGGCATATGCTATAGCCTATTTGTAATTCGAGGATTCTACTCAACTTAAACCAGAATGTAATAAGTAAATATTAGATTAAAGGTCACAGGAATCTCAGAGAGTTTTATCTGTCAGGAGAATGAAGATTAAAGTCATCTACAGACTTGAAGTTATTCTACACTGGAAGAAGTTCATTTATTTGATCAAGCCTCAGTGAAGTATTCAAGAAAGTGGATCTATTTAAAGTGACAGAGATTTCAGAAGTGTGACGGGAAAAAGTACAGGTTACAGTCCTTGTTTAAATAGAAGGAGTAAAGAATCACAGCTTAAAGTCAAGTATGAAGAACAACCATTAAAGTTAGTCGCTCATGAACCAGACAGTACATGGAGTGTCAACGTCAGTCAGTGGAAGTTCGTCATCAATTTTAGTGGTTCTAAGAATTAGTTTTAATTCTCTTTTAATATTATTCTATAAGATAATTAATTTAATCTATGAATTAATTCTTTAAGAATTAATTCATATATTAAATTAATCAATCTAGATCTTAAGTAATTTAATGTATAAATTAATTCTCCAGAATTAATTTATTTATGAAATTATTTGAGTCAGTTATTTAATTTATTTAATCAGTGAATTAATTCTAAATGAATTAATTCATTTATTAAATCAGTTAAAAGTAGAATATATTAAAACAGGTTTATTTCTAATTATTTTGTACTAGCAGTATTATCCTTTGATAGTACTACCGATAGTACTACCAGTATAATTGGATAGTACTACCGATAGTACTACCAAGTATATTGGATAGTACTACCAAGTATAATTCTAATTAAAATGGTTTGGCGTGTGAAAAAGCATTCTGTTGACTTGTGTTATATACTAATACATGATCAAAAGACACAGCAGACATTACAATTGAAAATAGACAGAAAGAATACAGCTTCTCATTCATTTTCTTCTGCCATTAACGCAAGCCAACTGCAAAGCTCAATTAATTTCTTGTAATAAATTCTAGCAAGCAAAGTTATATCCAATCAACTAGAATTCAATTACTTGTACTGCTTTGACAATCTAGCGGATCATAATCCCTAGAATTACTATCGAACTACTTTTTAGTATTCGATCCTTTTATTACAAATATAGATAAATTCATGTTGAATTTATTCTAGATTTGTTTTAACAAGAACCTTGTAATCTGTACACTGATTTGTAACACCCTTCAAGTTCAATAGAGTTTTATTTAACTTGAATCTTGTTTCATTTTATTCCGCATTAAATTTGGTATTGTATTTGTTAAATTCAACAATACAAATTCGATTAAACGGTACTGTTTGTATTCAACCCCCCTTCTACAAACATATCAGGACCTAACAATTGGCATCAGAGCCTTTTGATTGATATACAAATCAAAGATCCAATTGTTTTGAGATTTTTCTTAAACTCTGAAATTTTTATTATTCTAAAAATCTCAAAAGATGTCTACTACACAGAAAGTTGGTACTGTCAAAATCCCAATGTTCAGCAAGGAGCATTATCCAATGTGGAAGAAGAAAATGCTTCTATTTCTTAAGGTTGCAAATCCTAAATACATTGGTGTGCTGAAGAATGGTCCCAAAATCCCTATGATTATTGAGGAAGAGATAACAGTGGATAATGTTGTTACTAGGGCTGCTAGTATGTACCCTAAAGATCCCAAGGAGTACACTCCTGATGAGAAAGAGGATGTTACCTTGGATTCCTGTCTTCAGTTGATCCTTATTGATTGTCTTGATCCTATCATGCATAATCATGTCCTAAATTGTGACACTGCCAAACACATTTGGGATACCATAGAGATAATCAATGAGGGGACAGAGGAAGTTAGGGAGAATATGCTGGAAATTCTCACCTCACAGTATGAGCATTTCAGATCAAACCCTGGTGAAGGTATCTCTCAGGTTTTTGAGAGATATAACAAATTAATCAATGATCTGAATCTCAATGGGAAGCACTACACCAACAAGGAGATTAACAAGAAGTTCCTTCTTACACTTCCACCTCATTTGGAGCACAAAATATCTGCCATTAGAGAAGCAAGAGATATGAATGAGATTGCTTTGGAGAGATTGTATGGTGTTCTGAAGACCTATGAGCTGGAGCAGATTCAACAAAGGGAGCTATATGGAACTGGGAAGATTGTTAGTACTTCTACTGCACTGGCTGCTGAAGTCCCACAGAAACTGGAAGTGAAGCATGTTCAACCTTCCAGTTCTAACATGAATGTTATTGATGCTGAATATGGATTAACATCCATTGATCAATCTGGTGGTGACTTCTATTCTTTAGAAGAACTTGATCAGCTGGAGGATGGTGATTTGGCTTTGATAGTCAGGAAGTTTGGGAAGTTCAGATTCAAGAGGAATCCCAATCTTAAGTTCAGGCCCAGATTTCAGAGAGGTGGATCTTCCTCTTCAAGTAGCACAAGGGGTGGCTACAAAACTGGAACTGTGGAAAGGAGCACAATCAGATGCTACAATTGTAATGAGTTGGGTCACTTTGCTACTGAATGTAAAAAGCCAAAGCAAGTGACAAGGAACTCATTTGATTCTAGCAAGAAGAATAAGATTGGGAAAGCTTATGTTGCTGAAGGAAAGAGTTGGGATGACACTGACAGTGATGAAGAAGCAGGTGAGATTGGGAATCTTGCACTCATGGCAATAGGAGGCAAACTCTTTGATTCCATGTTATCTTCACCCAACATGTCTGAGGTAAAGTTCACTGATACTGAAATGATTCGTCATCTTGGTGATACTTTAAGTTGTGCACGCACTGAAAATGATAGAATAATTCTTTTAAACACAAATCTTGAAAATGAGATAAAAGAATTAAAACTAGTGCATATTAATCAAGATGAACTTACTAATAATGTAGCAGTTCTTGAGAAAAGGGTTAAATTGTATCAACAACTGGAAACCATTCTCAAAGATCAGATTAGTGAGCTTAAACCAAAGCTAATGCTTATTTCAACTCTTGTAAGACGGCTAAAGAGATTATGAATAAACAAGCTATGGGTAATCATGTCAGTATAGGTTATGATTATAATGAGGCTATTGGACTGCTTGGAATTAATTCCCCCTGTAGAGTCAGATCTGAAGGAAGGAGTGTTCCATATGTGCTTAAGGGTATTGAAACACCCTTCTGTAAGGAGTCCGAGGCAGATCCTCTGAATGAATACTCTATCATTATTGCTGAGGAGATTCGTGAAGCAGATATTGCTTTGGAAGTTGCACAGTCCAAAAAGTGTATATCTGCTATTCCAGTCAAAGTTTCTTCAACTAAAAAGACTAAATCAGATATCCATAAGTTGGATCAAAACAACTGTAGAACTAACATGCATGTTGTTAATTCTTCTCATAAAGCATGTGGTGTGATTAATTGCATGTCTTGTGCTTTCAATGTTATGTATGCTTATTTTAATAGTAAGCATGTATCTAGTGATAAGAATGCTCCACGTCAACATGTTAATAATAAGAAGCATGTTAAAACAAAGACTACTAGTCCTCCTCAGACTAGAGTGGATTCATTTATCCCTAAGCCTACTCAGAAATGTGTTAAGGCTGGCTATAAATGGAAACGCTCTTATGTGAAAGAGGTTGAAGTAGTTTTAGCTAAAAATGTTGTTTTGCCTGACAAAGGCCAGTTCTTTAAGTATGCCGGACCCAATCAATTTTGGGCTCCGAAGAAGGTCTAATCAATTTGATATTGCAGGGAGTTAAACAGGTAAACCGTGTTATATGGATTCTTGATAGTGGCTGTTCAAGGCATATGACCGGAGATAGAGCCCTGCTATCAGATTTGGTTGAGAAAGCTGGCCCAGTAGTTACCTTTGGAGATAACAGCAAGGGTATTACGAAAGGATATTGCTGTTTGAAGTACGGAAATGTTATCATTGAAGATGTTTCTTTTGTGGAAGGTCTGAAGTTCAATCTTCTCAGCATCAGTCATTTCTGTGACAGAGGATATGCTGTTTCCTTTGAAAGAGAGAAGTGTCAGATCCTTCACAAGAAGAATGGAAAGCCTGCTCTTCAAGGAGTAAAGAAAGGTGACTTGTTCATAGCTGATCTGAACTCAGGATTCAAAGATGAAGTTAATTGTTTTTATGCTAAAGCTTCGTCAGATGATAGTTGGCTATGGCACAAGAAGATGTCTCACCTTAACTTCAAAACCATGAACTCTTTAGTCAAGAGGGAATTGGTTAGAGGTTTGCCTCGGATGGAATTTACACAGGAAGGACTGTGTGAGGCATGTCAGAAAGGAAAGTCAAAGAAAGCTTCTCACAAGGGCATTGACACATCATCAATAACTGAACCTCTTCAGCTACTGCACATGGATTTGTTTGGTCCAGTTAATGTGATGTCCATGTCAAAGAAGCAATATGCACTTGTGATTGTTGATGACTTTTCAAAATATACATGGGTTTTATTCCTACATTCCAAGGATGAGACCCCATACCTGGTGATTGGCCACATAAAGTTGATTGAGCTGGATTCTAGATTACCTGTTAGAGCCATAAGGTCAGATAATGGTACTGAATTTAAGAATGCCATTCTAAATGACTTTTGTGCTGATAAAGGAATAACAAGACAGTATTCTGCCCCTAGAACTCCTCAACAAAATGGAGTAGTGGAAAGAAAGAATCGTACATTGATTGAAGCTGCAAGGACTATGTTAAGTGAGTCCAAACTTCCAACGTACTTTTGGGCTGAAGCAGCGAATACAGCTTGTTATACTCAGAATCGAACTTTAATCAACAAGGACTTAATGAAGACTCCGTATGAGATCATGAACAACAAGAAACCAACTATCAAGTACTTTCATGTATTTGGAGCAAAATGCTTTGTGCTTATAGATGACAATGTGAAACGTGGCAAGTTTGATGCAAAGGCACAAGAAGCTATTTTTGTTGGTTATTCCAGAAGATCTTACAGGGTCTACTTGGTTGGCAGTCACACGGTAAAGGAAAGTGTCAATGTTACTTTTGATGACACTACATTCCCTAATATCCAAACAGCAGATTCATCTGAGAAAATGAAGTTTGATAAGTTGCCAGACTCAGATTCAGATGATGAAGTCCCACCTGAAGTTATTGCTGGTAATGATAATAACAATGATGATAATGATCATGGTGATGGTGGTGGAAACACTGGTAACAATGGAGATACCACCAACACTGGAGAAGAATCATCAAGGCAATCAAGCAACAACTCAGGGGGAGCAAATGAAGGATCAACTAGTCACTCACAACATCAAAGTGAAATTCAAGGCGAATCATCAAGATCAAATCTTCCAAGACAGACTGTATGGAATAAAGCTCATCCTTTTGAGCTGATCATTGGTGATCCAGATGTTGGAGTTAAAACTAGAAGTGCAACTCAGAATGAATGTCATTTTTCAGCATTTTTATCTAAAATGGAGCCAAAGAAAACTGAGGAAGCACTGACTGATCCAGATTGGGTGATTGCTATGCAAGATGAACTCAATCAATTTGAACAACAACAAGTCTGGAAGCTGGTACCCAGGCCAAAGAACAAGAAAGTAGTTGGTACTAGATGGGTATACAGGAACAAGCTAGATGAGGATGGCATTGTTACAAGGAACAAGGCAAGACTGGTTGCACAAGGGTATTCTCAAGCTGAAGGCATTGATTATGATGAAACCTATGCACCAGTGGCTAGACTTGAGGCCATCAGGATGTTCTTAGCATTTGCTGCTTACTCCAATTTTAAAGTCTATCAAATGGATGTTAAGAGTGCATTCCTGAATGGTGAACTTGATGAAGAAGTGTATGTGGAACAGCCCCCTGGCTTTGAAAATCAGGAGCTGCTGGACTTTGTGTACTTTCTCTTCAAGGCTATCTATGGTCTCAAACAAGCCCCAAGAAAATGGTATGACACTCTCTCTGGTTTTCTTTTAGAAAATGGTTTTGTTAGAGGTATCATAGACAAAACTCTTTTTTCAAAGAAACACAAAAGTGATATGATATTAGTCCAAGTCTATGTGGATGACATCATATTTGGGTCTACTAATGATAATCTATGTAAGAGATTTGCTGAGCTAATGCAGAGTAAGTTTGAAATGAGTATGATGGGTGAGCTGAAGTTCTTTCTTGGATTACAAGTAAGTCAAAGGTCAAATGGTATATTTATTTGTCAATCCAAGTATCTCAAAGAACTCCTCAAGAAGTATCACATGGAGGATTCAGCATCAGCAAGGACTCCATCTTCAACAGCCATCAAACTTGGAGCTTCTGACAAATCTATCAAGGTAGATGTTACAAGCTACAGAGGTATGATTGGCACCTTACTCTATCTTACTGCTAGTAGACCAGATATTATGTATGCTACATGCTTGTGTGCAAGGTTCCAAACGGACCCTAGAGATGTACATCTCGTTGCTGTTAAAAGAATCTTGAGATATCTTAAGGGTACACCAAATCTAGGTATCTGGTACCCTAAAGATTCTGGTTTTAATCTTGTTGGATATACAGATTCTGATTATGCAGGTAGTGTTGTGGATAGAAAGAGTACCTCTGGGAGTTGTCAATTCCTAGGAGGTAGGTTGATTTCCTGGTATAGCAAGAAACAGCAAACAGTTTCCAATTCAACAGCAGAAGCTGAATATATTGCTGCTGGAAGCTGTTGTGCTCAGATCTTATGGATTAGAAATCAATTAAAGGACTATGGCTTTGCATTAGACAAAATTCCTATTTTGTGTGATAATACAAGTGCCATAGCAATCTCCAACAACCCTGTGCAGCACTCGAGAACGAAGCACATTGATATCAGGTATCATTTTATCAGAGAGCATGTCATGAATGGAACTGTGGAGTTACACTTTGTACCCACAGAAGAACAAACTGCAGATATATTCACTAAATCTGTTGATGAATCCAAATTTACCAGGTTAGTTGGTAAATTGGGTATGTTAAACAGTCTTAGTGATTGATAATATATATGTTATGTTTGTTCTTAACAAAAATCATTTTCTCTTGTTGGTTAATAAGTGATATTACTGCTCATTCTTGTTTGAAATTGCTTGTTTGTTAATTTAAATGTTTCTGAATATTTTATTTTCTTTAAAAATATTTTTCTCATATTTTTTAAGTAGAGAAATGTATTTTTATTGAAAATATATTTATTCAGAATTATTTAGATAAGTTTCAGATTGTAAATATTGTTGTTTAAATATTTCTGCAAGTTTATATTAATTTTATGCATTTCTATAATTTTCTGCATATTTTCTAGAATTTATGGAATTTTCTGTGAATTTTTCTAGATTTTTATTAATAATTCATGCATTTTTATAAATTCTATGCATTTTTCTGTACAGTTTATTAATTCTCAGCATTTTCTTTTTATTTTATTTGTGATTTTCGTTAGTATTACTAGTTTTGAACTAGTAGTACTATCGGTAGTACTATCCCTTGATAGTACTACCAGTTCTTTTTAATAAGTACTACCAGCATTTTATTTTTTGTTTTTCCGTTTTAAGTCATAGTACTACAAGCCTTTTCTGTTTTTTTTGTTTTTATTGTTGATAGTACTACCGTGCTCTGTGGATAGTACTACCAGTTTTTTGTTTATTATTTTTTATTTTCTGTTTAATTCTCATAGTACTACAGCGTGTGTTTTATTTCTTTTTGTTGTTTTTTATTCCTGTTAGTACTACCGTGTTTTTCCTTTTACCTTAGTACTACTAGGCATCTTATGTATATATATTATTTTAGTTTCCTGTAAATATTTATTTTATATTATATTATATTTATTATTTATTATCTTTTATTTTCTATTTGTCTTAGTTGTTTTTGTAAATATAATGTATATATTATTTCTGATCTAGCTCTTGCTTAGCTGGAACTTCAGTGTCAAATCCAATTCAGGTATTACTTTCTATCTCTCAATCCACTTCTTTTACTGTTGCTGAACCCAAGTGGTTGTTAGGGCTGACCAAAGGATTGTAGATCCACAATCTTTATCCCAGGTCTTAGAGCCAAACAATGAGTCTACAACCTTCTTGAACTCTCAGCCTGAACAGAAATCAACTGTTAAATAAACTAGTATTTTGATTGAAACAGTGAGTGATCCCACAGCTCTGCCTCCTATAAAGAAATTCAACATATACTGAGGTATCTATCAGCCCATCTGTATCCTCTCAATAGGATATGGACTTTGAAATGGCCAATGAACTGTTTCTAGAGACATTCTCTCAACAGGATGAATCTATTGAAATTCGCCATAGGGCCATGGCACTTTGTACTGAGTCAAGCACACTCTCATTACTCACAATGGGAGAAAACAATTTCATTAGATGAAACTCAGGACACAGTGAAAGCAGAGCACCTGCAACTGGTTACAGTGCCTACCATTGTCACGGTAGAAGTGCCTTCATAGGCATCTGAGGGAAAATTTGATTCTTTGCCAAATTAAATAGAATCATTTTCTCCCCTCCCAGAGTGAACACCTCTGGCTCCCTAAAGGATTTTCCACTCGCAGATTTATCTGGAGAAAGTGGAAGGCAACTTGGTCAGTCTATCACTGAAGCAATTCAGATTTCAAATCCAAGTGATTTGATAGACATGATTGAGGATCGGGATTTGCGAACTCCCATTGCACCACCACTGACCTCTCTTGAAGAGGCTAGGGTGAGTTTCAATGCAGGTACTGATCAAAAAGGAGCAAACAGACAGCTAATGTTGAGTGATAAGAGTCAAACACTGAGTGAAACACATGCACGTGAGATGAGTGATACACTTACAAGAGAAATTCAAGTGAGTGCACACACAGACACATACACTGCAATGTAGTTAGCTCACATAGCTGATCTACATGAACATATATTCAAAACCCAGGCTGATAAAGAAATTTTGCAAGCACAAGTGGTTGAACGGTCTTCTTCTTCCACCTCTGTCAACAATCAGCTGGGACTGCTCAAGGAAATATTGAAGACATTTACTACCTAAGATCAACTCCATCAACTATCTCAACTCCTACTGGCTTCAGATACTCATAAAGTTAAATCTGTAGAGAATTCCTCAACTAAGGGGGAGAAGTTTCTAGAGATTTTTGGAGAAGCTAGTAAAAGGGAGCTGGAGCTGAAAAAGATATAAAAGGAAAAGGAGGAGTTTCAGGGGAGTAAAGGTAAGTTAGCTCTGTTATGTATAGAGCTTAGGTAAATCAAGACAGGTTCAATGTTATCATATGTTCAGTCTAGAGGTGTTAGATCAGAATTCAATGATCGTCAGAAGCTAGACTCAACTGATCAGGATTGCTGACGTCATCAGTATTGCATGGTCATCAGTATTTGATCAAGCGTCAGTATCTTATTGATCATCAGGATTCCTACTCAGACTATGATCAGGTTTGATCATCAGGACTTGAAGCTGATCAGGATTCCTACTTCGAGTTATATTTGGAGTCTAGATAAACATGGAAGTTTGTTCCTGGTTTGTAGAATGCAGCTATCGATTAAAGATATGTTTCTATCTTTGTTATGATTAGGACTTATCTTGTTATTGATAGAGAAGCTGTGTGCACTATATAAACACAGTTTTGGTTTCGATTTATGTACTCATCAGAGAGAGAGAATTATTCATTCGAGAGAGAACATAATCGGAGAGAAGCTCTTAAGAACAGAATTTCTTGAGAGAGTTTTTGTAAGCTAGCAGCTCTTAAGAACATCAGAATTTCTTAAGAGAGTTTGTAACAGTTTTATATCAAAGTTAATAAAGCTGTTATTGTTATTGTTATTGATCTTTCATATTTGTGTTATATAAAGTCGAGAATCTTATACAATTGTATTCAACCCCCCTTCTACAATTGTTATTTACTGGGCAACAATTGGTATCAGAGCAAACTGATTTAATTCTGAATCAGATACGATCTAAAGATGTCGACAACCAAGTATGAAAGCATGAAGATTCCCATCTTAAAGATATCAGAATATCCTACATGGAGGGTAAAGATGCTGATGTACCTGGAGGCTATGGATCCTGACAATCTGGACAGGATTCGTGATGGACCATATATACCAACAAAGTTCGTAGAACGAACAGATACTGTACCAGAACATTATGTGGTCAAAGCTAAATCTGAATGGACTCCAGAAGAAAAAGCTCATGTACTCAGAGAACCAAAGATAAAGAATATCTTGCACAATGGTCTTGATGCTGTTATGTCAAACAGAGTGATTGCATGCAAGTCTTCAAAAGAAATCTGGGATACTTTGGAAACTCAGTGCCAGGGATCTGCATCTGTCAAGAAAAACAGAAGGGCTCTATTGATTCAAGAATATTAACAATTCGATGCAAGACCTGAAGAGAGCCTGACTGAGCTATATGATAGATTCCTGACACTATTGAACAGCTTATCCTTAGTTGACAAAGTATATGAAACTGAAGATTCAAACACCAAATTTCTTAGAGCTTTACCTGAAGAATGGGATACTCAGACCTCAATCATTAGACACCAGTATGATCTGAACATTGTGTCTCTTGATGAGATCTATGGGATGCTAAGAACTCATGATCTTGAAGTTCAACAGAGAAAGAACAAGAAAAGCAGCAAGGCAAAGTCAATTGCTTTGAATGTAGAAGCAAAATCAAAAGGGAAAGCTATGGAGGTCTCTAGAAGGAAAGCAAGAGTAGCTGAGTCAGATCCTGACGACTCTTCATCAGATACTGATGGCAATCCTGATGCCAATACTGGTGATGAATCTTCTGATTCAGACATGGAAGAGATGGTTGCTATGATTGTCAGAAACTTCAGAAGGATGAAGTTCAGGAAGAATAGAAGACAAGGCAACTTTCAGAAAAAGACCTTCAAAGCAGACAAAGACAAGTATATCAAAAAGGACAGCAAGGGTAGCAAATTTGACAAATCAAAGGTTAGATGCTACAAGTGTAATGGAATGGGTCACTTTGCTTCTGAATGCAACAAGACAAAGGCACTCATCACATCAAGCAAGGATTGGATGGACTCTTCCTCAGAATCTGATACTGAGGTAGTCAACTATGCGTTAATGGCCAATGCTGATGTAACTGCTGCTCCTGATGATAAGGTACTAAATACTATCTTTGATTTTGATACTGATAATGCTTCTGAGTTAAGACGTTTTCTAAAGTCATTACATATTAGCTTTAGAAGTCAAACTGCTGAGAATACTAGAATCTTATCTGAGATGTCTGACCTTAGAAAAAGGAATGAGATATTAGAAGCTGAATTTTCTCGTATGCAAGAAGTACAAAAAGAATGTGATAATGTTAAGCACATGCACTTAGAGATGACATCTAAATGTACTTCCCTTGAAAAAGAACTTGAATATGCTAATGAGAAAATCAGAACCTGGACAGACTCTGGTAGGAAATTTCATGAGATTAATACCTCTAAGAATTGGAAAGAGTGTCTAGGATATAAGTCAGATGAAGATAAGAAATTAGCAGAGAAAATTGTCATTGATGAGACAGTCAGTCCAAAGACCTATAGACATGTTATAGACTCAACCAAATCTAAGATTACTCCTGTTAATTTTGTTTTTGGTAAGGATTCCAATTCTACTTTTGAAAAGGGATCTTCTTCTACTCAAGGAATTAAAATTATAAAGTCTAAACCTGTCATGAACAAAGTCACTAAGAATGTAGGTCTATTGTCTCAGAAACAGCTTAAAAATAAAATCTGTGAGGCTACAGATAAGAAAGAGGAAGCTACTGTTAAGAGAAACAGGAATGGTAAAGTTGGGATCAATAAAGAGAATGGTTATAAATATATCCCAAATGCACCTAGAAAGTGTTGTTTTAACTGTGGTAACTCTAATCATCTTGCTATTGATTGTAAGAAGAGTAAGAAGAAGATTACTGATATTCCTAAGTCTGATGTTAGGAATAGATCAGTACTCTATAAACCGCAGAAGTCCTGTTTTCATTGTGGTAGTCTATGGCATTCTATTTATACATGTAAAGAGTATCATGATTTGTACTATAACTTTTATGATCCATTGCCTAAGTTTGAAAGTAGTACAAAGTCTGATAGAACTGAAAATGTCATAATGAAGCATGCTTTTGTTAATACTGATACTGACAAAGCAAATCCTGATGGAGTACATCCTGTCAGGACTGCTAAAGTCAGAAAGTCTTCTGCTGCTAAAATTAATAAATTGCATGAGAAAGGAACCCAACATGTATGGGTTCCTAAGTGTTCTAACTAGTGTGTTTCTATTCTGATGCAGGGTAAAAAGAAAAATGTGTTAGTCATGGATAGTGGATGTTCTGTGCACATGACTGGAAACAAAGCCCTGTTATCAGAATATGAGGAAAAAGCTGGCCCAACTGTGTCTTATGGAGATGGCAACATTGGACAAACCTTGGGATATGGCAATATAATCATTGGAAATGTCATCATTGAAAAAGTAGCTCTAGTGAAAGGACTAAAACACAACTTGTTGAGTATTAGTCAAATCACTGACAGAGGTTATCATGTCAATTTCTATTCCACACATTGTGAAGTAGTCAGTAAAGCAACAGGGAAGATAGCACTAACTGGCTACAGGCATGGTAACATATATGAAGCCAACATTCTCTCAGATACTGATGGCTCCCCTACATGTTTCATCAGTAAAGCTTCAGTAGATGAAAGTTGGAATTGGCACAAGAAGCTTTCTCATCTCAACTTCAGCAACATCAATGAGTTGGTTAAGAAAGAGTTAGTAAGAGGATTACCTAATGTCTTATATACACCTGATGGACTCTGTGATGCATGCCAAAAAGCAAAACAAAGAAGGACATCATTCCAGAGTAAATCAGAATCCTCTATTGAAGAACCATATCACATGCTACATCTTGATCTGTTTGGTCCAGTCAACATCATGTCCATCAGTAAGAAAAGGTACACTCTTGTAATTGTTGATGAATATTCTAGATTCACCTGGGTGTATTTTCTGCACAGAAAAGATGAAACTCCTGAAGTTCTGTTGGATCATGTGAGGATGATTGAGACAAACACAAAGTACAAAGTCAAGATTCTGAGAAGTGATAATGGTACTGAATTTAAGAATTCAAAGATGGAAGAGTTCTGCAAATACAAAGGAATCATTCAACAATTCTCTGCTCCTGGCACACCTCAGCAAAATGGAGTAGTAGAAAGGAAGAATAGAACTCTTATTGAAGCTGGCAGAACTATGTTGGAAGAAGCTAAATTACCTACATATTTCTGGGCAGAAGCAGTCAACACAGCATGCTATACACAAAATCTCACATTGATAAACAGGCATGGTGTCACTCCTTATCAGTCACTCAAGGAGAAGAAACCAAGTCTGAAGCATTTGCATGTGTTTGGCTGTAAATGTTTTGTTCTCAGAACTCATCCTGAACAGCTAGGGAAATTTGAAACAAAGGCTGATGAAGGAATATTCATAGGTTATCCTACATCAAGAGCCTTCAGAGTTTTTAATTTGAGAACAAGAACTGTCATGGAGTCAATACATGTATCTTTTGATGATAAGAAGATAACTGGAATAATTGAAGACTCGCATGATAGATTGTTATTTGAAAATGAAGCTTCCAAGGAACCTGAAGAAAGTGAATCAGAAGCTGTCCATTCATCCAGTACTGACGGGTCACCAAATCCTGATGACTCACCAGGTACTGATGGTGCTAATACTGATGATGCAAACAACAGTGATACAACTAGTAGTGCTAATGTTGAGGGGGAGCAACGGCATTCAACTACAAGTTCAGAGTCAACTCAATCATCAGGACAGAATTCTTCAGATACTGATTCAAGTGAAGATCCTGATAACACATCAGGAGGGCATAGCAATAATTCAGGGAGAGTTTCAAATCAATCAAATTCTTTCAATCAAGATAACACCAATCCATGGGGAGCATCTACTTCAAGAAACAATTTGACACCAGCAAGGAAATGGACAAAAGATCATACTCCTGATTTGATAATTGGAGATCCTGATGCAGGTGTTCAAACAAGAAGTGCAACTCAGAATGAATGTTTATACAATAACTTTCTATCCAAGGAGGAGCCTAAGAAAGTTGAAGATGCACTTAAAGATGCTGATTGGGTTACTGCAATGCAAGAAGAACTGAATGAATTTGAAAGGAATGAAGTCTGGAAACTGGTACCAAGACCAAAGAATAGATCAATTGTTGGTACAAAGTGGATTTTCAAGAACAAGACTGATTCTGATGGTGTCATAATCAGAAACAAAGCAAGACTAGTTGCAAAGGGGTATTCCCAACAAGAGGGAATTGACTATGATGAAACTTTTGCTCCTGTTGCAAGACTAGAAGCCATCAGAATATTTCTTGCTTATGCAGCACATAAGAAATTCAAGGTTTTCCAGATGGATGTTAAAAGTGCTTTCTTAAATGGTGAACTGGAGGAAGAAGTTTATGTTGAACAACCTCCTGGTTTCATTGATCCTAAATATCCAGATCATGTCTACAGACTGGATAAGGCACTTTATGGACTAAAGCAAGCTCCAAGAGCATGGTATGAAACCTTAGCTCAATTCTTACTGGAAAGTGGATTCAAAAGAGGTGCAATTGATAAAACTCTATTTTATTTGAATCATGGTAAGGAGTTGTTGTTAGTTCAGATTTATGTTGATGATATCATTTTTGGGTCAACAAACAATAAGCTGTGTGAAAAGTTTTCCAAGCTTATGCAGTCAAGATATCAAATGAGCATGATGGGAGAAATGAGTTACTTTCTGGGTCTTCAAGTTAAACAGACTGATGAAGGGATTTTTATTAATCAGTCTAAATACACAAGGAATTTACTGACAAGGTTTAACATGCAAGACAGTACTCCTGCTTCAACTCCCATAGCTACAGCTACCAAACTTGATCCTGATCAAGGTGAAGAGGTAGATGTAATTCACTACAGAGGAATGATTGGCTCTTTATTGTATCTCACTGCCAGTAGACCAGATATCATGTTTGCAACCTGTCTATGTGCAAGATTTCAAGCAAAACCTAGAGAACCACATCTGATTGCAGTCAAAAGAATTTTCAGATATCTCAAAGGCACTCCTTCACTTGGCCTTTGGTATGCAAGGGAATCAGATTTTGGGTTGTGTGGTTATTCAGATGCTGATTTTGCAGGATGCAAAATAGACAGGAAAAGTACTTCAGGAAGTTGTCAGTTTTTGGGTGGAAGACTAGTTTCATGGTTCAGTAAAAAGCAGAAATCTATTTCCACTTCAACTGCAGAAGCTGAGTACATTGCTGCAGGAAGTTGTTGTGCTCAGATAATGTGGATGAGAAATCAGTTGTTAGATTATGGCCTGTCATACTCAAAAATCCCTATTTATTGTGATAACCAAAGTGCTATTGCAAGGACAGGAAATCCAGTTCAGCATTCTCTTACTAAACACATAAGTATCAGATATCACTTTATAAGAGAACAGGTTCTGGAAGGAACAATTGAACTTCACTTTGTTCCTACTGATCAACAACTAGCTGATATATTCACCAAGCCACTACCTGAAGCTACTTTCAATAAGTTGGTGAATGAACTTGGAATGATGAATTTTGAGAATTTCTGAGGGAAAGCTACAGAGAGGAAATCCTGATAACTGTCAAATCCTGATGGTTATTCATAAAGGTATGTTTTCTTTGATCAAATCCTGATAGGATGGAATCCTGACAGGAAGTCAACTGGTCAATTCTGATGTACAAGTCAGTATTTTCACTGCTAAATTTGTGCCTAATTTTTCGTCTGTATCTGCTAATAGACGATTGAGTTTTAGTAGGACAACTGTATACGCGCGTGTGTTGCTCTCTTATAGTTATATCTATACATACACATAAAAAGCGGTGTAGTTTTATTTAATGACACACGTAATCTGTCCACTAATTAGTTATGCACAAATCATATTTTGCCACCTGTCATTGAGAGTAATATTTTGTTTTAACAAAATAATTTTCATTGTTTTACATCTTTCATTACTCTCTCATCATCAGTTTTTCGTTTTTATCTCTCTCTGTGCTTTCATACCCTAATTGCTTCAAATCTTAATTCTCGAGTTCTCAAAAGCATTATAATGGCGTCTTCATCATTCATGAACAAACAAACAGTAATTCGTGATATTACTTTTGCCACTAATAACTTTGTAGCCATACTAGACCATCAAGAATTGCCTACTGAGTTCCATATAATTCAAGATTTTCTTACTTCAAGCCCATTGAAGTATGCTTTAACAGAGCCTGCAAGTGTTTCTTTTAAGTCTGTAATGCAGGTTTGGAACACAGTTGTTTTTGGTCAAAGTTCTACAGGAACCATTCTGATGCAGTTCGAATCAAATGGGGTCACTCATCATGTCACCCCTGCTGTTATAGAAGAGGCATTGCATTTGCTTATTCTGGGTGAAGAAGTCCCTAGGGTGATTTCAGACTCTGCTCTATTTGAGTTTGTCAAGAAACTGGGCTACAATGGAGAAGTAAAGAGATATGGAAATCTCTTTAGGACAAAGCTTAAGAAGGAGTGGAATTTCTTCTTTGATACAATCAGCCGCTGTTTCCTGAACAAGACATCAAATTTTGATGCTCTTCCATCAGGATCTCTTAAAATTGGGTACTCTCTTATCCATTCTACAGTGTTTGATTATGGCTCTTTTATCTTAAAAGCTTTAAGTGATAGGAAATCAGATAAATTGGGTTCTGTCTGTTTTCTTAGATTTTTACAGTTGATATTTAATCACTTATGTCCTAATGTTGTTTTTGAGGATGATGTAGTTCTACCAATTTGTAGAATTACTGAGAATAATATTAAGTCCTTAGTCAACAGTGATAAGGCAAATGGTTTCATAGGAAATGCTTTTATTCCTGATGAGGTTAGGTTTTTCTTACATCAGAAAATGCCTACTCGTTATGGACTACTTTCTAATGCTATGGTACAAGGACCAACCCACCTTGTTCCTGACACAAGCATGCAACCTAAACAGTCTAAACAGTTAACAACCACCTCTACTGTCTCTCAAAAGACTTTAGTTGTAATATCAAAGAAATCAGCTAGAACTGATGTGTCTGGAAGGCAATCAGGTTCAAAGGATTTTTCCTCTACACCACTCACTAAAAGGAAGATACAAGGGGGTGTACAAGGGGTCCTGGTGAAGAAAGCTGATAAGGTTGTTAAGAATGTTCCTGTGAAAAGGAAGTTAAGGTTGATTGATGAAAGTGATTCAGAGGATGACTTACCTATATCCTCTGTGATGAATGTGAACAAGGAAGTTGCTGATACTGCTACTAAAGCTGTGGTACCTTTATCAAAACCACAAAAGACAAGGAAATTATCAAAGAGCAGGTATCATATTCCTTTGACAGTGCAAATGAAGGATACTGATATTCAGACATCAAATCCTGATGTTAGTATTCCTGATGCAGCAACAAAAGTTGTCTCTATATCAGACTCTCCAGCCTCTCCATCTCAGATTCGAGGACATTCTTGGGAGAAGGTATCTACAACTGCTTCCTTGGTTGGTCTTACACCTACATCAAAGAAAAAGAGGAATGCAGAAGAGTTAGTCTATCAGAGACAGAAGAAGCTGAAAGGATCAAGCCCACAAGAACCTGAATTTCAGAGTAATTCAGCAGCTACTGTTGATCCTGCCACACAAGAACCACTCAATCAAAGTTTGGGTGAAGGCTTAGCTAGTGGAATGGTCACACAAGAACCATTTTCTCAAAGGGAGAATGAAGACATCAACATTCCAGCTACACAAGAACCATCTTCTCAAAGTGAAGATGCAGGCAAAGCTACAGCTTCTGTTGAAAGATTGGTCGAGAACATTGTCAATGAGGGAAGCACACAAGAACCTTTAGCTCAAAGTGTTGAAGCAGCTTCTGAACCTCAAGCTCCACAAGAACCATTGGTAGCAAATACTGATGCAAGCATATCAAATCCTGACGATGTTCATCCTGACGTTAGTGGTGCTCCTGATACTGAGCCTATTTTGATACAGCCACTTCGTTCAAGACCAATGGATCATCCTATCTCAGAATCTCAGGATAAACTGAAAGGTATTGCAATTCCTGATCCTGATAAATCTCATGGTTCTGATGATGATAATTCTGATGATGATAGTGATGATGATAATGAGAATAGAAAAGAGAAGGAACAGCTTGCTACAGCACTCAAGATTAGTCTTGGAACTAATTTTGGTTCATCAAGTACATATATGGCTAGCAATGCTTTCACTGGGAAAGATCAGAGACAATATTTTTCTACTCCTTCCTTTGATCCTGCAGAGGCATTTAGACAGAATGAATGGAACAATTCATGGCACAATTCTGATGAATCTATCAGTTTTTCTTCTGCTATTGAACATGCCTATAATGCAGTGAAGTCTATAGAGAATCAAGACTTGAAGAATCATCTGAAGGCTACTACTCTGTTATCCAAAAGCCTGAAAAGTGAGATTGATTCTATCAAGGGTTCAACTGACAAAGTGAGGACTGATATCTTTAATAATTTTACAAAGGTGCCTACTACTTTCCAACTAAGGGTAGTGGAATCCCAAGTGAAATCTGTTGTTTCAGAACAAACCTCAATCAATCAAAGAATTGATTCTCTGGATACTAAGGTAACTGAAATTCAAGCCTCTTTTTCCTTAATTTTGCAATTATTGTCAAATCCTGATGTCAAAAAGGGGGAGAAGGTTATTCAGACAAAATGTACACCTGATCTAGTATTAAGGAATAATGATGATGATACTGGAGATGATGGTGGTGACAATTTGAAACAAGGAGAAACCTCTGATACTGCGGTTTTGAAGTCTACAATTCAAACTTCTCAAAGTCAGACTACGCAGTCAACTCATGTTTCTGATTCTGGAGTTAAGACAGTAAGAACATTGGTGCAATCTCAGATCCTGACGGAAGATCAAATCCTGACACCTGGTCATGGACACATTCTTGCTACAATTCCTGAAGGTGATGAAGATGTAATTATTGATAATCCTGAAGATGCATCAAATTTATTCCAGAAGTTTTCTACAAAAGACGGCAGAATTGTTACTCTATATCACACTGATAAAAGAGTTCAACAATTATTTGCCAGAAAAGCACTCTCTACAGCAAGTGAAGAATATCCAGATCTCTCACATGAAGAATTCTTGAGACTACAAAGAGAGACAATGGAAAGCTATACTGCTCCTGCTAGAGGTAGAGGAAGCAGAGGTAGGAGAGGTGCTAGAAGAAATAGAAGAGGTTCTTCAACTCAAACAGTACCTAGACAGACAAGGTCTAGAGGGTTAAGAATTGAAGAAATTCCTGAACCTATTCAAACTCTAGTAGTTTCTGACAGATCTACTTTTGGTGATGATGGAATTGTTGAAGAAGAACCTGAATTGAAAAGAAAATCAAGTAAATCAACTCTCAGCAATACAAATCAAATTGAAGATTCTAATCCTGACAATATTCAAGATCCTGACGAATCTGAAATTCTGCAAGAGGTTGATTTGATAATCTTATCTACTGTTGTTGATTGTCACAACAAAGAAGTAGATGAAGAAGAAGAAGCCAGAAGAAGAGATATTACAAAGAGAACAAATGAAGATTTCAATCTCTATCTACAAAGGCTTAAAGTTTCAAATAAAAGACAATGGAGAAATTCAAGCAGACAAGAATCTTTACTTGAAAGAAGCTACGCTCATGAAAAGGAGAAATACAAGAAGTGGAAACATATTAGCACATTAAGTTGTGATACATCTATCAATTTTCAGTCTGGTGGAATTATTACAAGCGCTTCAAGTGTTGTTGATTTGTCTGATATGGCTAGATCAAAAACACTCTGGTTAAAGATGTTTTCAAATCTGAAGCAATTGTCAAGTAATTCAAGAGGAGGTATTGGACACAGAGATGGTGAATATCTGAATATGTCATATGTTGATCCTTACTCCTTGACAGAAATTGGAGGTACTTTAACTTCTGAAAACCTGAACAATTTATTAGCTGTTGATATAGTTATAGATTGTCATGATGGTTTTGAAAAGAAAGAAAAGCTTCTGTACTTCATGAAAGATGGTAGTGTGAAGATTCTATCTATTCAAGATCTGCTGATGAAAACTACACAGGAACTGAAATATGTTCACTATCTGTTAAGATGGAAGAACCAAGTGTACAAAAAATGGAGTGACATGATTTTGTCAACTATAAGAAGAAGACTGGATGGAAACAGTAATTTCGATGGTAATTATACTCCCATGTACTTAAATCAAAGAGGTCAGGATGTGGAAATGCAAAGAGGTACTGCTGTTAAAGAAGTAAATTTTGGCATGACTCATCTTTCTCTCAATCCTGATGGGAAGGAAATTGCTTATCTTTTGCTTGAAGAGCACAGTCTACAGAGAAACTCCATACAGAATCTCAGAGCAGCTATCTACCAGATTAATGAGGAAGATGAAGAACTCAGAAATCTTAAGGAAAGACTGATTCAAATTCTTGAAGAAAAAGAAGAAAGTTTATTATCCAACTTCTTGAAGATGAATCTATTCTATCACAAAGCATAAACAGATAAGTTGTTTCTGAAGATACTTGTACATTTTGATACATGTTTTTGACATCATTGAATATTTGGAATCTATACTTTATTTCACAAAGTATGAGATTGGGGGAGATTGTTAGATCAGAATTCAATGATCGTCAGAAGCTAGACTCAACTGATCAGGATTGCTGACGTCATCAGTATTGCATGGTCATCAGTATTTGATCAAGCGTCAGTATCTTATTGATCATCAGGATTCCTACTCAGACTATGATCAGGTTTGATCATCAGGACTTGAAGCTGATCAGGATTCCTACTTCGAGTTATATTTGGAGTCTAGATAAACATGGAAGTTTGTTCCTGGTTTGTAGAATGCAGCTATCGATTAAAGATATGTTTCTATCTTTGTTATGATTAGGACTTATCTTGTTATTGATAGAGAAGCTGTGTGCACTATATAAACACAGTTTTGGTTTCGATTTATGTACTCATCAGAGAGAGAGAATTATTCATTCGAGAGAGAACATAATCGGAGAGAAGCTCTTAAGAACAGAATTTCTTGAGAGAGTTTTTGTAAGCTAGCAGCTCTTAAGAACATCAGAATTTCTTAAGAGAGTTTGTAACAGTTTTATATCAAAGTTAATAAAGCTGTTATTGTTATTGTTATTGATCTTTCATATTTGTGTTATATAAAGTCGAGAATCTTATACAATTGTATTCAACCCCCCTTCTACAATTGTTATTTACTGGGCAACAATAGGAACATCTGTCTTGTATTTATCTTTACTGGTGAAATCTGGAAATGTCATATTTGATCCAGAACTTTCTAGTATTTACTTAGGCTTAAGAGTCTTATCTTTTTCTTGGTTTTAGTTGAGTGATCCTCTAGGTATTTGGTTGTTATTCTCTAACAAACAAATAGGGGGAGATTGAAAGGCATATGCTATAGCCTATTTGTAATTCGAGGATTCTACTCAACTTAAACCAGAATGTAATAAGTAAATATTAGATTAAAGGTCACAGGAATCTCAGAGAGTTTTATCTGTCAAGAGAATGAAGATTAAAGTCATCTACAGACTTGAAGTTATTCTACACTGGAAGAAGTTCATTTATTTGATCAAGCCTCAGTGAAGTATTCAAGAAAGTGGATCTATTTAAAGTGACAGAGATTTCAGAAGTGTGACGGGAAAAAGTACAGGTTACAGTCCTTGTTTAAATAGAAGGAGTAAAGAATCACAGCTTAAAGTCAAGTATGAAGAACAACCATTAAAGTTAGTCGCTCATGAACCAGACAGTACATGGAGTGTCAACGTCAGTCAGTGGAAGTTCGTCATCAATTTTAGTGGTTCTAAGAATTAGTTTTAATTCTCTTTTAATATTATTCTATAAGATAATTAATTTAATCTATGAATTAATTCTTTAAGAATTAATTCATATATTAAATTAATCAATCTAGATCTTAAGTAATTTAATGTATAAATTAATTCTCCAGAATTAATTTATTTATGAAATTATTTGAGTCAGTTATTTAATTTATTTAATCAGTGAATTAATTCTAAACGAATTAATTCATTTATTAAATCAGTTAAAAGTAGAATATATTAAAACAGGTTTATTTCTAATTATTTTGTACTAGCAGTACTATCCTTTGATAGTACTACCGATAGTACTACCAGTATAATTGGATAGTACTACCGATAGTACTACCAAGTATATTGGATAGTACTACCAAGTATAATTCTAATTAAAATGGTTTGGCGTGTGAAAAAGCATTCTGTTGACTTGTGTTATATACTAATACATGATCAAAAGACACAGCAGACATTACAATTGAAAACAGACAAAAAGAATACAGCTTCTCATTCATTTTCTTCTGCCATTAACGCAAGCCAACTTCAAAGCTCAATTAATTTCTTGTAATAAATTCTAGCAAGCAAAGTTATATCCAATCAACTAGAATTCAATTACTTGTACTGCTTTGACAATCTAGCGGATCATAATCCCTAGAATTACTATCGAACTACTTTTTAGTATTCGATCCTTTTATTACAAATATAGATAAATTCATGTCGAATTTATTCTAGATTTGTTTTAACAAGAACCTTGTAATATGTACACTGATTTGTAACACCCTTCAAGTTCAATAGAGTTTTATTTAACTTGAATCTTGTTTCATTTTATTCCGCATTAAATTTGGTATTGTATTTGTTAAATTCAACAATACAAATTCGATTAAACGGTACTGTTTGTATTCAACCCCCCTTCTACAAACATATCAGGACCTAACATTGATTAAATATTTCAATATATATATTATTGGATATTTAATGTGAGATATTTAAATAATATTATTATAAATATTATTTGGGTATTTATTTAATTAAGTGAATATTATTTTTGAATATTCACTTAAGTTGAAATTTTATTGAATAATAATTCAATATTTATTATTTGAATATTATTTAATCAAGTGAACATTATTTTGAATATTCACTTAAGTAGAATCTTATTGAGCAATAATTCAATATTTATTATTTGAATAATTATTTAATTAAGTGAATGTTATTTTTGAATATTCACTTAAGTGGATTTATATTGACTAATAATTCAATATTTATTATTTGAATATTTATTAAATATTCCAAAAATGATTTAAAAATCATAGAACCTTATTTAAATATTACGTAAGGTTCCAATAGCTACTTAAAATATTTTCTGATCTCAAAAGAGATTTATGTGACTATAGTAGGGGTTCCCAACTACTTTTAAATTATTTATCCCAAATGAGGATTAAGGTTTTGGACTTATCAAAAATTGGGAATCCATTCCAGGAAGTGAACATATGATTTCACTTGCCTCTTTCATTAAAAGTGATATAGTTTGGGTTTCTGAATTATCAGAGCTAAAGATATTTTACAAAACTCCCAGGTCGTGATTTCAAAATGTTTTACTCGAGAATCGAGGTCAGTTGACAACGGTCAACCCACATCGTGACTTACTTCTGATATAACCCGGAAGTAATGGTATTTTTACAAAACCTATTAACAAGCTTATGTTTGGGGGAAATGACATTCTCGCGTAAGTGGCCGAGTAACGCACGGTCCCGCAAATAAAAAAATTATTTTTTTTCTGGCCTTGATGTCGCCAGGTGGAAATATAATAAGAGGCTGGGTGACGCCAGTCCAGTGGAATCCGTTGTCAGGGAACGGGTCCACTTTTGTGGCCTTGATGTCGCCATGTGGTTACTAATGTGTAAGAGGCCGAGTGACGCCGGTCCAACCTAAAAGCCCGTATGCGGCTAGGGTAATGACCTTCCAGATTATCCATCTACTAGTAGAGAATCATTGGTATGACGACTGATCATCGCATACCAGTGCGTAGCCCTATACAACTCCCCATGTTTTCCAAGGATTGGAATTTCAGAAATGTTTGGTAACTTGGGTTAAATACCGGTTACGGATACTTGCTAATAATATTTTAACAAAGTATTATACCTCATACAGTATTTGAACTGTATGGCATGTTTTGACGAAAAGAATATTTAAACATATCGTTCTGTATATGAACGGAGTTTCAAAGGTGTTCATTACTGATATTTTACAGTATTTTGAACAGTATGAGATATCTAAATAGATATGTGTGTATATATGTTGAGAAGATATTTAAGAGATACAGTATATTGAACTGTATAGTGTTTGAAACAATGGATAGGCTTTGAGCCTTGATTCCAATATTTGATATCTATTTTAAAAGATATGTTTTGAATCTTGGTTCATTATATCGATACCAAGGATTTCTAAATGATTTATGAAAAGTATTTGAGTATGATTATAGGTCATACAGTATTTTGAACGGGATACTATTTTGGGGACAAATCCTAGTAGTTTTTAAACATGGATCCTATATGGATTATTTACCTTTAAGGTTTAAAGATTAATTTGGATAGATTTCTTGCTGAGCGCTATTAGCTCATTCTTGATTTATTAAAAACTTTCAGCATGAAGAAAACGTTGCTGATTCACCTCGTGTTACGAGAGCAAGGGGATGGAGAGACCGCCCTTGAGTTAGTTCAGTAGGATGGATACTGCCGGTGTGAGCAGAATAGTTGCAGACTGAATTAGTAAGAATTGTTTTCGAGTAGGTTTGTATTATTAAACCTTGTATAGAACGGTGAGGTCTATTATTGTAACTTCAGGTAGAGGTTGTAAATAAAAAATGAGATCCTGGATAGTACATTTGAGTTGTAATAACAAATGTTACTTTTGTTGCTCATTTCCAAGGCTATAACTTGTGTGTGTGTGCGTAAGTGATTGGGGTCTTTGGAGTTGTGTTATTAGAATGTTGTAAGTAATGCAGGTATTGTATAATTGATGGAGCGTGACAACCCAGATTCCTGAACCCGGATCTGGGGGTGTTACAGCTCTATTCCAAAAAATTTGTCTTGGAAGATTTGATCTTGATGATTCGCCTTGAAATTCATTCTGGTCTTGTGAAGGACTAGTTGAACCTTCATTTCCTCCCCCTAAGTTTTTGCTTGATTTCCTTGATGATTCTTCTCCAGTGTTGGTTGTAACGCCCCAAACCCGGGGTCAGAGGATTTGGTCGTCACACTGAAATCTCAATTTAAATATCCTGTCAAATATTAAACCAAATCAAATATAACATCTGTGACCCCAACTCTACCAAGAATCTTTAAAGGTTATAGTGCTAGAAACAAGAATCCAAAATTCCATTACATAAAATTTTCTTCTTTACAACCATTCACTTTGCATAAATTCTATAACACTAGTATAACTTCGACAAGAAGTATACCAGGCAAAACTAATCTTATACAACATAGTATTTAATAGAAATCACTTTAAACAATAACCTTACACTCGCTCCAAATATCCTGGATTATAACATCTTCGCGCGAACATCTTTTCCTTTTATGCCCAAGCTACGCGGACAACTCCCGCCAATAAGCCTTCTTACTGAAAGGCTAAAATATGAAGAAAACAAGTATGAGCGAAAGAATTGCTCAGCAAGTGCATTATCAAAGTATAATAGGAAAAGTTTCAAAATAAATGTTTGAATTTTCAAATAAAATAGGCTTTTGGTTTGAACATTTGTAATTTTTAAAACTTTTAAAACAAGTTTGGTATTTCACAATAAATTTTCATTCAACTTTTAGCAACTGAATGGTTTAAAACAAGAAGGAATTTATATTGGTCGCCACGGTTACCCGAACAACAGTGACTACAAGAGTATGTAGAAAATATGAAGTAAATGTAAACCCATACGTTTTGGAGACCATAGTTTTTACAAAATACTATTTTTGAAGATAACAGTTCTATTCACAAAATCTTTTGAAAATAACAATTCTGGAAGGGTAGAATAATAAAGAAGTAAGAATGAGCCAAAACGCTCGGCCATGGTATAAAGAACGTAGTTCAAGACTTCAATATGGCACCAACTGAATATGCGGTATGAATAAAACCTATCAAGGTAGATATCTCACAACTGTCAATGGAATCAAGGAAGTGGATTTTGACTATTTATAATCCATTGTAAGTTAAGAGTAAGCGGTTTCAGTAGGATTGAAACCCCTTCTTATTAATCATCGAACCAACAATTTTAAGCAAAAGGATAAACCTGAATATCAGGTTATAACTTGTTAGATATAATTGCTGATGATTGCTTATCAGTGTTTAAGCAACAGGTACTCATCAGAGTTTACTAGAAGCCAGTCAGAGTTTGTTAAAGTCTGATGGGGTGAGAGTTTACTGAAGCTGTTGGTGCTAATATGAAGATTCTAGAAGCAATATATCTTGAAGATGGAAAGAAGCAAGATATATTGAGACAGTTAAGGAAACGGAACAGAAGACAGAAGCAATCCTAATTTGATATAAATTGTATAGCTAATTTATAGGAATATCAATTAGAGATTGATTCTATGTAGCTGTGTACTATATAAACACAGATAGGTTAACCCTAAAAGGGATGCGAATACTGAATACATTATTCTTGTAACCTAGCAGCTCTCTGTGATATTTTACATCACTGAGAGAAGATGGCAACATAGGACGTACTATGGGATATGGCAATATCAATCTTGGAAGTGTCATCATCACAAATGTAGCTCTTGTCCCAGGACTCAAGCATGATTTGCTTTCTGTGAGTCAAATCTGTGACAGAGGATATCATGTAGATTTTCATACTGAACACTGTGAAGTTATCAGCAAATCTACAGGGAAAGTTGTTCTAGTTGGACACAGGCACAATAACATCTATGAAGCAAGTTTGGTAACAAACTCTGAAGGAAAAACTGTGTGTCTATCTGCAAGAATGTCTAGTGAAGAGAGTTGGAAATGGCATAAGAAGCTCTCTCATCTAAACTTGAACAACATCAATGAGCTAATTCGAAAAGATCTTGTAAGGGGACTTCCAAAGTCAGTACTCAGCTTAGATGGTCTGTGTGATTTTTGTCAAAAGGCCAAGCAAAGGAAGTCATCTTTCAAGAGTAAGTCTGAATCTTCAGTTGTGGATCCTTATCATCTTCTACATGTTGATCTTTTTGGTCCAGTAAATATAATGTCAATGGGCAGAAAGAAATATGCTCTAGTCATTGTTGATGAGTACACTAGGTACACATGGGTGTATTTCTTAGCAAAGAAGGATGAAACTGCCTTAACTCTGATGGATCATGTAAAGCTACTGGACAAAGGATCACAGTACAAAGTGAAAATTATAAGGAGTGATAATGGTACTGAATTCAGAAATGCAATAATGGAAGAATTTTGTAAAGAAAGAGGAGTGAAGCAAGAGTTTTCTGCACCTGGTACTCCACAGCAAAATGGTGTAGTTGAAAGAAAGAACAGAACTTTAATCGAAGCTGCCAGAACAATGCTTGATGAAGCAAAATTTCCAACTTATTTCTGGGCAGAAGCTGTTCAAACTGCTTGTTTTACTCAAAATGCTACACTGATCAACAAGCATGGGAAAACACCATATGAGATGGTGAAGAATAAGAAGCCAAATTTGAAATATTTTCATATTTTTGGATGCAAGTGTTTTGTGTTGAAAACTCATCCTGAACAGTTGACCAAGTTTGACTTAAAAGCTAATGAAGGAATTTTTGTTGGATACCCACTGTCAACTAAAGCATTCAGAGTCTACAATCTGAGAACTAAAGTGATCATGGAATCTATACATGTGTCATTTGATGACAAGAAAATAACTGGAATAGAAGATGAAGAATATCATGATCAACTTCGCTTTGGAAATGAAGATATAAACTCTGATGATGTAAACTCTGATGAAGCAAATCCAACAAACTCTGACGAAGCATACTCTAATCCTCTACTGGTAAACACTGAAGAATTTTCTCTGACAGAACAAAATAGAGAACCAGTTGAAGGGAGCGTGAAGAAACTTCAGAAACTTCTCAAAGTGATGACTCAAATTCTGAAAGTGAGTCAAATGAAGAATCAAACAGAAACTCTGAGTCAAACTCTGAAAGTTCAAATACTGAACAGTCCAATTCAGGGGGAGCCTCAGAGAATGCAAATGGTCAAGAAGAAAATCAGGAAAGCATGGATCAAGGGGGAGGATCTAATAATGATAATAGAAGCCAATTACCAACAGCAAGAAGGTGGACACAAGCTCATACACCTGACTTGATAATTGGAGATCCAGAAGCTAGTGTGAGAACTAGAAGTGCTACAAATAATGAATGTCTGTATCATGCATTCTTATCTCAAACAGAGCCCAAGAAAGTTGAAGAAGCTCTTCAAGATGCTAACTGGATAACAGCAATGCAAGAGGAGTTAAATGAATTTGAGAGGAATGAAGTCTGGACACTTGTACCAAGACCAAAGAACAGATCTATTGTTGGTACAAAGTGGGTTTTTAGAAACAAAACAGACAGTGATGGAGTGATTACAAGGAATAAAGCTAGACTTGTGGCTAAAGGCTATTCACAGCAGGAAGGAATTGACTATGATGAAACCTTTGCTCCAGTTGCAAGATTGGAGGCAATAAGGATTTTTCTGGCCTATGCTGCTCACAAGAAGTTTAAAGTCTTTCAGATGGATGTGAAAAGTGCTTTTCTTAATGGGAAACTTGAAGAAGAAGTGTTTGTTGAACAACCACCAGGGTTTGTAGATCCCAAACATCCAGATTATGTCTACAGGCTTGACAAGGCATTATATGGACTAAAGCAGGCACCTAGAGCATGGTATGAAACTCTGGCTCAATTTCTCTTAGAAAGTGGGTTCACTAGAGGTACGATTGACAAAACCTTGTTCTATTTTAATTCTGGTGATGATTTGTTGTTAGTTCAAATCTATGTGGATGACATAATTTTTAGGTCTACTAATGACAAACTCTGTAAGAAATTTGCCAAGCTTATGCAGTCAAGGTATCAAATGAGCATGATGGGAGAGCTTAGTTATTTTCTAGGCTTACAGGTCAAGCAAACAGATGATGAGATTTTTATCAATCAAGCAAAATATACCAGAAATCTTCTCCAGAAATTTGGTATGCTTGATAGTTCATCTGCTACAACTCCCATGGCTACTGCAACAAAGCTAGACAAAGACACAGGAGCCTCAGTAGATATGACAAACTATAGAGGGATGATAGGGTCTCTTCTTTATCTAACAGCAAGTAGACCAGATATCATGTATGCAACATGTCTTTGTGCAAGATTTCAGGCAGACCCCAGAGAGCCTCATCTAACAGCTGTGAAGAGAATTTTCAAATATCTCAAAGGAACCATAACTCTTGGTTTGTGGTATCCTAGAGAATCAAAGTTTAAATTAATTGGTTACTCTGATGCAGATTTTGCAGGCTGTAAGATAGACAGAAAAAGCACAAGTGGAAGCTGTCAATTTTTAGGTGACAGATTAGTTTCTTGGTACAGCAAGAAACAGAAATCAATTTCCACATCCACAGCAGAAGCAGAGTATATTGCTGCTGGTAGCTGTTGTGCACAGATTTTATGGATGAAGAATCAATTGCTGGATTATGGATTAAGGTACTCTAAAATACCTATTTTCTGTGATAATCAAAGTGCTATTGCTATGACAGGTAATCCAGTACAGCACTCCATGACCAAGCACATCAGCATAAGGTATCATTTTATCAGGGAACATGTGGAAGAAGGAAATATTGAGCTTCATTTTGTGTCTACAGACCAACAGCTTGCAGATATCTTCACCAAACCTTTGAGTGAAGCTACCTTTACAAGACTGGTAAATGAACTTGGAATGGTCTCTGGTTTTGACTAGAGATACTGGTTAGACTCAAAATCTATACTTCTGTGATTTGTTGCTCATGTTTCTTTGCATATGTTAACTGTCATTCATACCAGTTAGTCATACTCTGTCAGTTAAACTTTGTCTGTCAAACTCTGTTAGTCATACTCTGACGGTTAAACTCTGATGTTAAACTCTGATTGTGATTTTTGTCTGAAACACATGGACCGATGAAGAAAATTGTATGAAGCATGATTTTCAGTAAGTAATCATGAATCCTTCTGAGTATTATAAATTCTGATTACAAAATGTGCAGAAATTTTACACAGCATGATATTGTCTCTATATTTATAGCATCTCTTAGTTTATTGATCCTATACACTGAGTCTGTATTAGCTGTTTGCACTTTCTCTCATAAATTAATTGTATTAACTGATGAAAAGTCTAAACTCTGATAATTAGTTGCTAATATTTCACCCTCTAATCAAAAGTGTTAGGAATATGTTGTTCTTGATGATAAACATAAAACACTTAGTAGAATTTGTGTAAAGTCATTTTGTAGCTGTCAACGAAATGGCATGCTTTGCAGCATTCCGTTGACAGGAAGCTCATCAACGAAATGAGTCTTGTAGCAATTGCATTGTACAATACTTCACAATATGATAGGCATTTTGTTGTATGTATTAGATAGGTTTTCTAAGTCATGTTGACTAAGTACTAGATAGGCAAAATAGGTTGGTTAATTGTAAATATGTTATGCCTTGTAATTTTGCCTAAGTGAAGACATGTCAACGGTATGAAGATTACTCTGTCAACGGTATGGAGTTTACTCATCAACGAAACGAGGGAAACACCATCAACGGAATGAAGAATAAAGCTATCAACGAAACACATCTCCCTGCTATCAACGAATCACTATTGCTTTTTGAACAGTTGACAAAGTGATAGTGACAGTTTACTGAACAGATCTAAAGGAGATATGGAAGTGTACTTTGCATTGGAAGCCATCAAAATGGTTACTGGAAATAAGGAAACATTCCAATTTCCAATAAGGCTCTTGGGAATGATTATAATAAGCATGAAGACAAAAGCAAAGATCTCCAAGGACCATTGGACAAAAGGAATGAAAAGCAAGCTACTGATGGTTACTACTATTGTTCTTTAGTTTAGCCAAACGTAGAGTTGTAAACTTGGGTATATATAACCAAGTGTAGCAGTTACTTTAGAAGTAAGAGAAGAAAAACAAATAGTTTGTATTAGCTATCTTTGAGAGCATTTCTTCTCTACAACCTTGTAACTGAGCAGCTGTGTACTTTTGTATCACAGATTATTTCCGCAATAAAAATCACTTCAGTTGGATCATCAAACAATCCAACTGAAATTATTAATGTGCTTGTGATTTTTACTTTAAGTTCAGTTTTATGTGTAAGTTGTTTTTAAGTTAAAGAAATATCAAAATTGTATTCAACCCCCCCCCCCCCTCCCCTTCTACAATTCTGTTAGGTCATTTGGGAATAACAATTGGTATCAGAGCAAGCTTCTAACATACAAGAAGTTTAAAGATCAAGACCAAAAACAGAAACCATGGTGAAGAAGGATGCTGGTGTGAAGATACCAGTTCTTGATAAGGACAATTACTTTCACTGGAAAGTAAAGATGCATTTACATCTCATGTCTATGGATGAGAGGTATGTAGACTACATTGAGAAAGGTCCACACGTTCCCATGAAGCTTAATTCTAGAGTTGGACTGCCAGATGATGCTCCTGATGTAGAGATTCCAAAAACTGTCTCAGAATGGACTGTTGAAGATGTTGCAGAAGTCCATAAAGACAAAAGGACCATGAACATTCTGTTTAATGGTTTGGAGCAAGAGATGTTTGACAATGTTATCAACTATACAACCTCTAAGGAAGTATGGGATACTGTTAGAACTCTCTGTGAAGGAACTGAGCAAGTCAGGGAAAATAAAATGCAACTCCTTATACAACAATATGAGCATTTTCATTTTAAAGCTGGTGAAACCCTAAATGACACGTTTAGTAGGTTTCAAAAGCTTTTGAATGGATTAAAGTTGTATGGGAGGATCTATCAAACCAAGGATTCAAACCTTAAATTTCTTAGAGCTCTTCCAAAAGAATGGAAGCCTATGACTGTTTCTCTCAGAAACACTCAAGAGTACAAAGACTACACTCTTGAAAGGCTTTATGGAACCTTGAAGACTTATGAGCTGGAAATGGAGCAAGATGAGGAAATTGAAAAGGTACAGAAGAAGGGTGGATCTATTGCATTGATTGCATCTGTGAACCAACTTGAAGATGACAATAAAGAAGCTGCAAAGGCCACAACTAGTCGATCTAGTTGTAGGAGTGATGTTAGCAAGGGTAAAGACAAGATGACAGAAGAAGAAGAATCAGAACCAGCCAACTTGGATGACTTAGATGAGATTGATGAACACATTGCTTTTCTGTCTAGAAAATTCTCTAAGTTCAAGTTCAAAAGAAACTCAGAAGCAAGGCCACCAAGAAGAGACTTTCAACCTAGCAAAACAAACTGGATTGAAAAGTCTAAGTCAAAATGTTTCAATTGTGGAATGCTTGGTCACTTTGCTGGAGACTGCAGAAAGCCCAAGGTTGAGAAGGGCAACAGGAAATTTGAGCCTGTTGATTATAAAAAGAAATACTTTGAACTTCTCAAGGAAAAAGAAAAGGCTTTCATGTCTCAGGAGTATGATTGGGCTGGTAATGGTGAAGATTCTGATGATGATGTTGAGTATGTCAACTTGGCTCTTATGGCTGACAATCATGAGCAGGAAGCAAGTTTCTCAAGCAACCAGGTAACAATTACTAATCTTTCTGAGCTTTCTAAAGAGGAATGCGACAGTGCAGTAAATGAAATGTCTACTGTATTATATAATTTGCGTGTTACTCTTAAATCACTTACTAAAGAGAATTCAAGAATAAAAGAGACCAATCTGCTCTTAAGTGATAGGAATGCAATGTTAGAAGCACAGCTCATTGAATTTGAGAAAATGAGATGTGTTAGTAGGGATGCTAAGAAGGAACTTGAGAACGTGTTACAAAGGGAAGAAATTCTTAAAACACAACTTGAGATAGAACAAGGTGTGATTGCAAAATGGAAAGATGCCAGGAATGTTGCTGCCAACATCATTAATGTTCAAGGTATGGAATCTTTCTGTGAGCAATCATGGAAAAAGAACAAAGAGAAGCTAGGGTATGTTGGTGAAACCTTAGAATCAGAAACAGAGTCAACAAACAACAATGATCATTTGTTGAAGGTTGATATGTCAACGGAATGCAATGTTTCGTTGACACATGAACCATCAACCGATCAGGCTGTTTCGTTGACAGACAAAAGAAAAGATAAACTCACTAGACTTAATGACAAGTATGGTCCTGTCACCAAGAACTTTGTTCAAGGTGAGTCTAGTAATTCAAAGAAAGTTGAGAAGCCTGTTGAGAGAGCTAATGTAGGTCACTTGTCTAACAAGCAATTGAAAGACAAGGTAGAGAAAGTTCAAGATGAGGCTAAGGGAAATAAAAAGAATAACAGGAATGGCAAAGTAGGGATTAACAAACATAACAATTACACACCTGATAAATATGCTCCTAGAAAGACATGTGTCAATTGTGGAAGTGTTAATCATTTATCTACTAACTGCAAATCTGTTAAGAAAACTGCTAATGTGAAAATTCCCAAGCCTACAATGAATAGTCCTATGCCCACAATGCCTGTTATGCCTAACATGTTTGCTCCATATGCACAATTTCAGAATCCATATGCTAACATATCATTTGTGCCTAATCCATACATGAATATGTTTAGTATGCCACAAATGCCATGGAATATGAATAACATGTTTGTTCCTCCAAATGTGCTTGCTGTAAATGAAAATGTGAGCAACAATCAGAAATCAACACCAAGAGTAAAAATTGATTTAAATCAATCTGAGCCCAAGGTGAAAAATGATATAAAAGGAAAAGCAAAGGCTAACAAAACAGGACCCCAGGAAACTTGGGTACCAAAATCGACTTGATTTGGTTTTATTGTGTGCAGGGAGACAAAAGGAATCTTTGGTACTTGGATAGTGGTTGTTCAAGACACATGACTGGTGATTCTACCCTGCTCACAGAGTTTCAGGAAAGAGCTGGCCCTTGTATTGCTTTTGGAGATGACAGCAAAGGCTACACAAAGGGATATGGCTTGATTTCAAAAGAGAATGTCATCATAGATGAGGTTGCATTGGTGGATGGTCTTAAGCACAACTTGCTTAGTATCAGCCAACTTTGTGACAAAGGATTTTTAGTTACTTTTTCTAAAGAAGCTTGTGTTGTTTCTAAAGGAGGAAACAACAATGTGGTAATGACTGGATTCAGAAGAGGGAATGTGTACATTGCTGACTTTAGTAGCACAAGTTCAGACACCATCACTTGTCTTTTCAGCAAGGCAAGCAAGGATGAAAGTTGGTTATGGCACAAGAAATTATCCCATCTGAATTTCAAAGTTATGAATGATTTGGTGAGGAAGGATCTTGCTAGAGGAATTCCACAGGTGGAGTTTTCCAAGGATGGTTTGTGTGATGCCTGTCAAAAAGGGAAACAAAAGAAGGCATCATTTAAAAGCAAGACAGAGTCATCAATTGTCCATCAGCTTGAGTTGCTTCATATGGATTTGTTTGGCCCTGTAAATGTCATGTCTATTTCAAAGAAGAAATATTGTCTTGTGATTGTTGATGATTTTTCTAGATTTACATGGACTTTCTTTTTACACTCCAAAGATGAGGCAAGTGAAATCATTATCAATCACATTAAGATGGTAAACAATCATCCTGACTTGAAAGTAAGAAGGATTAGAAGTGACAATGGGACAGAATTCAAGAATTCAAGCATGAAGGTGTTCTGTGAAGAAAATGGTATTTTGCATGAGTTTTCAGCAGCAAGAACACCACAGCAAAATGGTGTAGTTGAAAGGAAAAACAGAACACTTATTGAAGCTGCCAGGACAATGCTGGATGAATCAAAGTTACCAACTTATTTTTGGGCTGAGGCAGTTAACACAGCTTGCTTCACTCAGAATATTTCTTTGATTAATCAGGCCAAGGGAATGACCCCTTATCAACTACTCAAAAGAAAGAAGCCACTATTGGATTTTCTTCATGTCTTTGGATGCAAGTGCTTTGTTCTGAGAAATCAAGCTGAGCATTTGGGGAAATTTGAAGCAAAGGCAGATGAAGCAATATTTGTGGGATATGCAGCAGGGAAAGCTTACAGAGTCTATAATCTCAGAACCAACATTGTTATGGAATCTGTACATGTTGTTTTTGATGATCTCAAAATTCAAGGCCTCTGTGATGAAGGTTTCCATGAGAGTCTTTCTTTTGAGAATGAGGAAGGAGATCAAGTGAATCATGTTAAGGCTACTGAGAAACAACCTAAAGTTGTTGTATCTAGCATAGATGAAAGCAGCAGTGAAGATGAAATTGCTGCATTAAGATTGAAAAGAATAGCTGCTAGTAGGCCAAATGGTCATTTCGTTGACAGTCATGATGGTGGTTTCGTTGACAGTCAAAATGAGCGTTTCGTTGACAGCCAAAATGGTCATACCGTTGGCAGTCATAGAAATGCTTCTAGAAGTGATCATTTAGGGACAACAAACTCAGGGGGAGTTTCTCAAGGACAAATCTCAAATCAAGGCAATCATGATCATGAAGCTACCTCTTCAAGAGCAAATCTACCTCCCTCAAGGAAATGGACTAAAGATCATCCCTTTGAACTTATTATAGGTGATGTGTCTTCAAAAGTCCAAACTAGAAGAGCAACTCAAGAAGAATGTCTATATAGCAGCTTTCTGTCTCAAGATGAGCCAAAGAAAGTTGAGGATGCACTTCTAGATCCAGATTGGGTCTTGGCTATGCAAGAAGAGCTAAACCAATTTGAAAGGAACAATGTTTGGAAGCTGGTGCCCAAGCCTAAGGACAGGAGTGTCATAGGCACAAAATGGGTGTTCAGAAACAAGATGGATGAAAATGGCATAGTCACAAGGAACAAAGCTAGATTGGTTGCAAAAGGCTATTCACGGGAAGAAGGAATTGATTTTGATGAAACCTTTGCTCCTGTTGCAAGACTAGAAGCAATAAGGATTTTCCTAGCCTATGCAGCCCATGCCAATTTCAAGGTCTATCAAATGGATGTGAAGAGTGCTTTTCTGAATGGGGAATTGGAAGAGGAGGTGTATGTAAGTCAACCTCCTGGTTTTGAAGATGATGATTTTCCAGAGTATGTGTACTTTCTCCTCAAAGCACTCTATGGTTTGAAACAAGCACCTAGAGCCTAGTATGACACACTTTCACAGTTCCTTCTTGAGAATCACTTCACTAGAGGTACTGTAGATAAAACCCTTTTTCATAGGATTGTGAATGGCTCTACTTTACTTGTTCAAATTTATGTGGATGTCATAATCTTTGGGTCTACAGATGTGAAACTTTGTCAAAAGTTTGCCAAGCTTATGCAAAGTAAATATGAAATGAGCATGATGGGAGAATTAACTTACTTTCTTGGTCTTCAAGTAAAGCAAGTTAATGAAGGCATTTTCATTAGTCAAACAAAATATATTCATGATCTATTAAAGAAATTTAACTTAATGGAATGCTCTCCTGCCAAAACTCCCATGCCCACTGCCACCAAACTTGAATTGAATACTAAGGAAAAATCTGTGGACATTTCAAGTTACAGAGGCATGGTAGGCTCACTTTTGTATTTAACAGCTAGTAGACCTGATATTATGTTTGCTACATGTTTATGTGCTAGATTTCAGGCTGATCCTAGGGAATCCCATTTAGTTGCTATTAAAAGGATTTTCAGATATCTCAAAGGAACACCAAACCTTGGCATTTGGTATCCTAGAGAATCTGGTTTTGAACTAATTGGTTATTCAGATGCAGATTATGCAGGATGTAAAATTGACAGGAAAAGCACAACTGGCACCTGTCAATTCTTAGGAAACAAGCTTGTGTCATGGTTCAGCAAGAAACAAAACTCAGTTTCCACCTCCACAGCTGAGGCTGAGTATATTGCAGCTGGAAGCTGTTGTGCACAGATTTTATGGATGAAAAATCAACTACTTGATTATGGATTAAGAGTTGAGAAAATTCCTATTTTCTGTGACAACACTAGTGCCATTGCCATTACTGAGAATCCAGTGCAGCATTCAAGGACCAAGCACATTGACATCAAGTACCATTTCATTAGAGAACATGTTATGAATGGTACTGTGGAGTTACATTTTGTTCCAAGTGAACAACAACTTGCAGACATCTTTACCAAGCCACTTGATGAATCAACATTCTCAAGATTAGTAAGTGAGCTAGGTATGCTAAATTTCTCTTAATTACTTTGAGATTTTTGCAAGTTACAAATGAAGCCAGAAACTTGCTATGTTTTTTTGTGAATTAATTTTCTCAGGAAAAAGTAAAATTTTGTCTAAGTCAAAATCACTATGTCAACGAAACGAACCATTTCGTTGACAGCCTTAGTATTTTTCTGGGTGTTTCGTTGATAACTCTTTTATATCAACGAAATGCAGCTTTTTATCAATGAAACAAACGGGACATTAAACGCCCAATTCTGATTCGTTGATATAGCGCTTTTAATCTGAACCGTTGAAATTTTGACACGTCTTTTACCACGATCTATGCATACACCCCTGTAAGTATAAATCATGGTAATACTTTAAAAGTAACGGTTATATTTTTAAGCCAATCCAGTAATTTACATTTATTATTGGACTCAATTTCTGAGAATTTTTGGGGGAGTATTTAAGAAATTCTATTTTCTTTAATTTCTTTTTACCTGTTCTCAAAAATTCCAAAGGCTTTTCTCTCTTCTTCTCTCTAACAAGCAATACAGCTCAAAGCTTTTCCTCACTCAACAATGGCACCCATAGTCAAGCTTATGTCTGCTGGTGGGTTCATCTATGAGAAGAACAATTCTATTCCATTTGTTGTTAAGGAGAGTCCGAACAACATCTTTTTCAAGATGATGGATTTCATGAGGAACTGTAAGTTGAGCTATGCGATGTTTCACTCTACACCACTCTACAATGAAATAATCGAGGAGATTTGGACCTCATGTGAGTATAGTGGAACAAACTGCACACTGCAATTCACTTTTCAAGGTAATGAGTACATAGTTAATTCTGATGTATTGCAAGCATGTCTACAAATTCCTGAAAATAACTGTGATGCTTTGCCTACAATCACTGAAATGGTTAACTTGCTAAATTCAATAAACTACTCTTTGCCTACTGATAATCTGGGTAGAATAATTAGGAGAGGTTTGGTTAAGGAATATAGTTATTTAGCTGATGCATTTATCAAGGTCTTTTCTGGTAAGATTAGTAATTTTGATGCATTAACTAATTCCATGTTGATTCTTTTTACCATGCTCCTAAATGATAGATATTACAACTTTAGCACCCAACTTATGTATGAAATTGGTGCTAAGTTGGGTGATAAGGCAAATAGGAAGAAAAATATCTATTATGCAAGGTTTCTGATGATGCTGGCTAATCATGTTAGTCCAGCACCATTAGTTATCTCTAACCCTACTGCCAGGTTTGAGTGCTTTGTGCAAGAAAAGAGAGTATTGACAGACATACTGAGGCTGAACCACAATGGTGATGTTCCAGTGGTGTATCTGCCAATCATTGAGGTAACTACTGCTATCCCTGTTAGTATAGCTGTTACTTCCATTGTCTCATCCAACCTTGTTGCTATGGAGTCTGTAGCTGTGACCCAACAGGCTCCTGGCCCAGCAACAAAACCAAAATCAAAGAAATCCTCCAAGCCAACCTCAGGTGCTTCTCAAAAGGCACCTGTTGTAAAAACTACCACACAACCTAAGGGGAGTGAGTCTGGAGTTGTGAGAGGTGAGGGAAGGGGTGAAAATCAAAGAAACCCCAAGAATAAGGAAGGTGAGGTAAGTGTTTCCCAGCCTAGCCCCATTGTGTCTTCCCAACAAGGCACAATGAGTAAAATGGATTTAAACACAAGTCTAATTGCATCCTCCCAAAAGGATGTGATTATTGAAACAAGCTCTCAACCTAGAGCACAGTCCAAAAGGGTAAGGGACACTTCAAGCCCACAGTCTACATTTTCCCAATACCAAAGGAGAGTGAAGCAAAAGTCCAAGGGTTCACAGGGTGCACACACACTGGAAGCAACACTTCCAGTTTCTCAAATTCAGTTTGATATAACCCCTATTATCACTCTGGGGTTACAGTCCCATTCTCTAAGCATCAACCTTGAACCATCTCCATCAAATTCACCAACTCTATCTCTAGATGTGGACATGATCCATACATCTATTCCTGATTCTCCAACTCTAATCTTGGAGAAGCCCCACTCTGAAGCTGGTGGCCATCACTTGTTAAGTGATTTGTTGGGCCATCAACCAATTTTTCCTGAAGTTGCAAGGGGATCTGTGGACCAATCTCTCAAATCAATCACCACAGACTCTACTGTAATTTCTCATTCTCAAAGTGCTTTCTTGACTTCATCAACGAAACAGTTTATTTCGTTGACATGTGTTTCTCCATCAACGGTATCCATACCGTTGACAGTTCAAACTACCATTCCGTTGATAGTTCACTCTGCACCTCTAATTGAAAATCAAGTTGTTTCCACAACTAGTGCAGATGATCTAGTGGTAGTTGAGACACTTCTAGGATTGAGAGGGAGTGAAACTGAGAGGCTGTCTTGCAGCCAGGCAAAAGGAGAGAATGTAAGTGAGAGGCTGGCTATTTCTTCCAGCCAGGCAAAAGGAGAGATTAAGAGTTCCACCTTAGTAGGTGACGGTGAGGGTGTGAGAGGTGTGAACCATGGGGAGCCCATGATGCAAGAAAATAGAGGAGAGAGAGAAGGGACTACAGGAGTCATAAGGGAGGAAGCAGCCATTGCTAGTGAGTCAATGAAGGTCAATGAGGGAGAAAGGGAACTTACCTTCCAAGAGCATTATCAACAAACTCTGGATAGTATCTCCCTGGATCCTGAGACCTTTACTCATCCTGTGTCAGCCTATCAAGTCTTGGCTCAACAGGGCAATGTGGAGGCAGAGAGGTCACTACAACTAATTCATACAACTGCATCAATGCAAAGAGCAAAGGATGCCTTGACCAATCTATCTCCAGGAGCTGCAGTAAGTGGTGAGTTTGATTTCTCTGATGATGAGGACAGCTTTGGTGACAATCAGGTGGCCACTACTTCACAGACTGGGACTTCTGTGGTGCCTCCTACACCAAACTGGCTTTCTCAAGATTTACAAGGAAGGATCTCCCTGGATGCTGCAATCACAAGGCAGTACAATGAGGCCTATCTGGCTCATGAGTCTGCAAATGCCAATGACAAGAAATTCTACAAGGCTATTATGGATTCACTGGAAATCCAAAGGCTACAGATGATGCAGACAAGGATTGAGGCTAGAGAAATCAAGGACTCAATTAGCAATCTCAAGGATGCTAATGACAGGAGGCTAGATGAAAAGCTTCCTCTTCTCACTGTGTCCAAGATGAACAGGTTTTTCTCTAAGGAACCTGAGGTGGCTACCTCCTTGAAGACTCTCTCTTCTAGAGTGGACAAGGTGGAAGCTACTTTATCTCAGATGCAAAAGGAACAGGAGAAGCAGACACAACTATTGGCCCAGCTAGTGGCAGCTCAAGGACTCCCAGTCATCTCTCTTGATGATAACAAAAAGGGGGAGAAATCTAAGGAGCTAGACATTCAAGTCACAAAGGTTATGGTCCCAGCCATTTCCCTGCCAAAGGAGCCACTAGCTATGGGGGAGTCAGGAAAAGCTAAACTGGACAGCATTGACCTGATTCAGCAAGCATCTATGAAGCTACAGCTTGCTGAACAAATTAAAGACCACTGGTCCAGGATAGATGAAACAGTCAAGAAGTTAGCTGATTCTACAAAGATTTCAAATCCATCAACGAATCAAGCTTCTTCTACAGAGCCATCAACGAATGCCATGGTCTTAGCATCAACGGAATGGGAGCCACAGACCAATTCTTCATATAAGGTAGAGCCCCTTCTACATGGAGTCACTAAAGGTTCAAGAAAGGAGAAAGGACAAACTTCATGCATTAGGGATGTGGAAAAAGCTACATTGCAAAGAAGCCTATCTCCCAAGTCCCCTGCTAAACCAAAAGGCAAAAATACAGAAAGGACTTTCTATCCTGCACCTTATCCAGATGAGCTCAAGCTTCTTGGTCTACTTATCACAGCAAGCAAGGAAAGCAATGATTATGAGCTAAGGAAGCAAAGGGCAATTGTCTACAGGAATGGACAACAAATCTGTGTTTGGGCTGGTCACCCAAACTTTGCTGAAGCTAAAGCTGAAGAGTCAGAAAGAGCAGCAATGCAAGCCCTTGCTGTTGCTTAGTCTCTTGATGAAGAAGAAAGACAGCAAGAAGAAAGAGCAAGAGAGGAAAGGAGTGCAAAGAAGAGCACAAGGCAACCAAAGGCAAGAGCTAGGAGAAACATAGCCTTTGAGAATGATGACTTTCAGAACACTGCATCAGACTCTTCTGTACCAATTGCACCTCCAACAAGTCCTGATCCAGTTTCAGAGGTAAAGTTAGCCTGTGATCCCAATCATCCCATAAATTTCCATGATCAACCAATTGAGCCAAAGGAAGAGCCAATTGAGTTTGATGAGGCCAACTTCCCAAAATTCCTCTTTGAAATGGATCCAAAGAAGACAAAGAAAAGGGCTGTCAAGGCAAAGCCAATATTTGTGAGAAAGCCACAACCTCAGAAACCCCCTTCAAATCCAGAGGACTACATGTACATTATTGACATCAGGGAAGAATCTAGCCTTCATCTTGATCTAGACAACCTGGTGGAAGTAAGGGGCATTGCAGCTTCTCAAAAGATGCCTGAAAGATTAGTTTTCACATTCAAGGGTGGTAGAGAACAAATATGGCCTCTCTACAGAATTTTAGGAGAAGACTACCAAACACTACTCACAGTGTTTAGATGCTTGAAGAAAGATTTTGGCTTCACCAAAACAACCAAGTCTGAGGTGGTCTCCAAAATATGTCAAATAAAGGCTAGCTGGAACAAGCCTGAGGCTCTTCCCAGGATGCTTAGAGTGCCCTCAACAGGAAAGAAGATCCATCTTCAACCTTACTGGATGATGGAATTTAAGGACAAGGACAATTGCAGAAGGTTCTTCAGGATGGAAGACCAGCTGGATAAGGCATCTAATCAAACTCTAAAGTTTATGCAATCCAAGCTTGGTGATCAAGATGAGGAAGAGAAGATCTTCTACAGAAGACTACAGGTCCAGATTGAGGAAAACAACTCTAAGAGAGGGAAGAAGACTATGCCACAAAGAAGACCAAGATGAATCATTTGCTCAGTCTAGAGGAGCACTTTTGGGCATTAGTCTTGTAAGTCTTGTATTTTGTTCAAAATATTATGAAGCTTAATGCATTTTCTACTTTTGTAATTTATAATGTATCTGAGTGTTTTTGTTATCATCAAGTCTCTTGATTTATGGCTGTTATTCTATCAGTCATAAATTGGGGGAGATTGTTAGGAATATGTTGTTCTTGATGATAAACATAAAACACTTAGTAGAATTTGTGTAAAGTCATTTTGTAGCTGTCAACGAAATGGCATGCTTTGCAGCATTCCGTTGACAGGAAGCTCATCAACGAAATGAGTCTTGTAGCAATTGCATTGTACAATACTTCACAATATGATAGGCATTTTGTTGTATGTATTAGATAGGTTTTCTAAGTCATGTTGACTAAGTACTAGATAGGCAAAATAGGTTGGTTAATTGTAAATATGTTATGCCTTGTAATTTTGCCTAAGTGAAGACATGTCAACGGTATGAAGATTACTCTGTCAACGGTATGGAGTTTACTCATCAACGAAACGAGGGAAACACCATCAACGGAATGAAGAATAAAGCTATCAACGAAACACATCTCCCTGCTATCAACGAATCACTATTGCTTTTTGAACAGTTGACAAAGTGATAGTGACAGTTTACTGAACAGATCTAAAGGAGATATGGAAGTGTACTTTGCATTGGAAGCCATCAAAATGGTTACTGGAAATAAGGAAACATTCCAATTTCCAATAAGGCTCTTGGGAATGATTATAATAAGCATGAAGACAAAAGCAAAGATCTCCAAGGACCATTGGACAAAAGGAATGAAAAGCAAGCTACTGATGGTTACTACTATTGTTCTTTAGTTTAGCCAAACGTAGAGTTGTAAACTTGGGTATATATAACCAAGTGTAGCAGTTACTTTAGAAGTAAGAGAAGAAAAACAAATAGTTTGTATTAGCTATCTTTGAGAGCATTTCTTCTCTACAACCTTGTAACTGAGCAGCTGTGTACTTTTGTATCACAGATTATTTCCGCAATAAAAATCACTTCAGTTGGATCATCAAACAATCCAACTGAAATTATTAATGTGCTTGTGATTTTTACTTTAAGTTCAGTTTTATGTGTAAGTTGTTTTTAAGTTAAAGAAATATCAAAATTGTATTCAACCCCCCCCCCCCCCCCTCCCCTTCTACAATTCTGTTAGGTCATTTGGGAATAAGAAAAAGATGCAAATTAAGCACAAATTCCTTTGAGATCATGTTGTGCCTAGGAAGACCCAGGAACTTATTGTATGAAATAAGGGCTAAAATCTTTGATTTTTGGTGACTAGTGCCAACCACTGATTACTGGAAAAATTAAAAAAATAATAATAATAAAAAAAAATGGGGGTGAAAATAATAAATTTAAAGGTACAGAGTTTAGATAATATCAGATTTTGTATTATACATGAGAGTTTGAGCAACCAATCTTTACTGATTTATTTTGTGGATTTTATGCACTTTAAGATGATCTAAATATTCATATTCAGTAAACTCTACTAATTCACACACATATATTCACACCTGTACATTTTTGTGAAAAGAGTTTATTAATGAAGGAGGAGAATTGGTAAACACTGATGGACTGTGTAATATACGCCGAGGTGAATTATTTTTAATCTCTTTTGATTAAAATAATTCTTTGTTTCGGACATTTCATAATTTGAGGAAAAACATTTGTTTTATCAAGAGGCGTGTATGGATGTCCAACAGTTTGAGAATTGCTATTAAACAGAAGAGAGAGGTTGCGTGTTTTGATAAGTGTGAAAGGCGGTAATTATTGCAGTTTTTACTGCGCATGCGCATTGAAAACTCCCACTTACCGCTGTCAGTCATTGCATGTATGACACGTGTCAATTTTACACGGTTCACAAGTGAGACAGTTGTGCGTTTTAATGATTAAAAACTCTTCATTTTTTAATTTTAATTTTGATATTTATACATTATACACACAACCGTTTACATTTTTCACATCTTACACAAATTTGAATTCTACAGTCATACACACATATTCACAAACACTTTCTGAACCAACTACTCTCGAGTTTTCTAATTTTATATTCTGAATATTTCTCAAATTGTACTAATGGCCACTACAGCTTTTGTTGTTTCTGGGTTAGAATTTGTACCAAACAACTATGCAGCTCCGTTAAACACTGAGAACGTACCGGAGGCGTTTCACTTGGTTCAGCGTTTCTTGGCAAATTCTGATATTGGACATGCTCTTACTGAACCAATGAAGCTGTCTGGGTCTCAAATTAGAACTTTCTGGCAGACAGGTGTTTATGATGATGGAGGAGAGGCTGGGTCTCCGTCAATTGTCTTTGAGTATCAAAACCAAGAGTTTGTGGTCACTCCTGAGACTGTTCGTGATGCTCTGAACTTTGAAGATTTCAATTCCTATACAATTTATGTTGGCGATGGAGAACTGCTGAGAATGATGAGGGATATCGGTTACTCTGGGTCATTGGCCAAGGTGGGTCAATTGAAGCGTCCATTCTTGAGGAAGGAGTGGAGTTTCTTCTTTGATTGTATCACAAGAGCTTTCGGGAAGAAATGCACCAATTGGGATGCGATTCCTACAGACAGTCTGCAAATTGGGTATTCCTTACTCTATGGTAATCACTTTGATTTTGCTAGATTAGTTTTACATAATATTGGTGAAAAGATGACAGAAAATAGGGGTGTTGTCTATTTTGCTCGTTTTTGTCAACTACTATTTTCCTTCTGTGTTCCTGGAATTGAGATTCTGGAGGATGATGTTATTCAGTCGTTTAGATTGCATAAACGCATATTTTCTGACTTATCAAACAAGGATCTTAAGAAAGGGAATGTTGGTGCTCTGCTATTACCTGAGAGAGTGCAACAGTTTGAAAATAATCCTCCACAACCACAATCACAACCTGAACCAGAACCTCAAACTCTGAACACTTCATCATTAAACACTGAACCTCCACCCTCTACTTCCTAACAACCACAGTCTGGTGGTAGAATTAAGAAAATAGCCTTCAAGAGAAAAGTTCGAGCTAACAGGCCAAAGTCTATTGATGAAGATGATGTTGATCATGAAACTCTTCATCAGAGAAAGAGGAGGATGGTAGCTAATTATCTCTTTGATGAATTAGAACTTGAAGCTGTTCCTGAAGATGAACAGACTGAAGCTCCTGAAGCTGAGAATCAGGAGGTTGTTGATGAAGCTCCTCTAGATGAGGCCAGAGCACATGCTGATGCAGAGGCTGATATGCCTGCACAAGATGATTTCTTTACTGACTTTGAAATGGATGCATATTTTAAAGCACATCCTTCTATCAGTGTTTGTGACACTGAGGATGTGGCAGCTGATCAACCCACCCTAGTTATAGATGAGTCACTTGCAACTCATACAGAGATTCTCTCTGTCACTAATCAAGTTCCTGAAATGGGTGAAGAGGTTGATCAGGTTGTTGAAGCTGCTGTAGAGCTGATAAATGAAGATACAACAGAGGATATTGTTGAGACTGTTCCTGAAGAAGCAGAGGTTCTTGCAAATGTAAACTCTGAGAATGTTGAAGCTGTTGCAGAGCAAGTTCTTGAAGAAGCTGCACAGATAAATACTGAAGCTACTGCAGAGAATGTTATTAATGAAGCTGCAGAGCCTATCCAAGACAATGTTGATGCAGATGATGATCAAAATTCTGAACATTCTCTTCATGCAAACTCTGGCATCAATGTTGAAGTTTCAGACTCTGATGAACCTTTTCTCAGAGATCCAACTGCTGAATCTATCAAAGAAAAACAAACTGCCACTGAAGCTCACTATAGAGTATGTATTATTCAAACTGGTTAGGGGCAGATTGTATTTTCTCCAAGCAAAGAACTGCTGATTTTATAGATAAATCTGCAAAGGAGATTTCTAATCCAGAACTTCTTAGTCATTTGAAGGCTACAATAGTCCAAGTGAAGTCTCTTAACAATAGATTTGATGAGACTCATAAGGTTGTCATGGGCTTAAGTAATGACATTGTTGCTAAGGAGTTGGCCTTGAAAAGTGACAGAGCTAGATTTTCTTCTATAATCCAGGATCAAGTGGACTTAAAGCAAAGGTTAAGCAAAGTTGAGAGCAATCAAAATGCAATGTCTGCAAAGATTGATTCAATTGCTACTTCTGTGGAGTTGCTGACATCAGTGCTTATTCCTGATGATGTCAAAAAGGGGGAGAGAGAGTTCCTAAAGACAAATGCAAAAGGACTTTAACTTTGAGACGGAGGGATGATGCAACTGATGGTGGAAGCAAGGAAGCTGAGAGAAGGTCAAAAACTGTTCAAGAGCAAGGGAGACTAAGGTCAAACTCTGCTAAGCTGACAAACTCTGAGAAGTTCAACTATGGTGGTCAATCTTCTTCAAGACTTAAGAGTCTAGTGATTTCAGCAAATCCAACTACTGATGAAGAGATTACTGCTAAGCTGTTTATTGAAGAACATGGTGGTGAAGCCAAAGTGGAAGATATGGATGCTGAGATGCAGATTCTTGCTGAAGAGCATAAGAAGAAGGTTGAAGTTGGTACTTACAAGAAGGCTGTTAAGGCTTCTAGGAAAAAGGAAATTGCACTTTCCATCAAGGAAAATACTCAACAGAGTATACAATATTCCAGGAGGCCTACAGTAGATGTTTCTGGAAAAGGAAAAGGAAAACTGGTAGAAGAAGGACAGTTTTCAAAGAAAAATTATTCAACCTTTTGACATTGCTCAAGTTGAGTCTGTTCTAAATCAATCAACCTCTGACAAGGCTCAAGTTGATGATTCTGTTAAAGTTGTGACAACCTCTGACAATGCTCAAGTTGTGCAAACTCAGTTATCTCCACAACTCCAAGGTTTCAAAAGACCTGTACTTCCTGAAACTCTGAAGCCAGAATCTGTGAACTTTCTTCAAACCAGAACAGTACTTGGAAAAGAATCTTATGATAAGTCTGGTTTGGGATCACATAGAGAGAAAAGAATAAATAACAGACCTCTAGATCAGACATCACTGGCAGAACCTGGTGTTGGGGTTACTCAAGAAAACCTTGACAAACTAGAGTCTGTTCAGATGATTTACCACAGAGGATTAAAGAAGGAGTTTTTGTTATACTTCATGGATGATGGAAGAGTTTACAGAGTTGGAGAAGCTGATATTCATCTGAAGCTATGGGAAGAGCTAGAGTATGTTCTATATCTTCTTAAGATCAAAAATAGAAGTACTCATGATGCTGCTCTAGTTTTAAGAGACAGAATGATGAAATCAAAAGTTCTTCTTGGAGGAGGTGTTTCAAGTGCTTACATTCCTAAGTACAGAGATGCTTATGGAAAGATAGTTGAAATGAAGAGAAACAGTGCCAGATTCAAGACTGCACTGGGAATAAAGGTTTTGGAATTCAACCTAGAGTCAGACAAATCTTACTTTATCCGGATAGGGAATGAAATGAGAAAGAACAACATTTATTCTCTGAGAGCTGCTATCTACCAGACTGGAGAAAGTGATCCAGAGCTTAAAGAGTTGAAAGAAATCATGGTGGATGAGCTAGAAAAAGCTGAAAGGAGGCTACTCATTGATTATCTCAGGACAGTGCCTGATATTGAAGAAATTAAGTAAAGTCTGACTGTAAGTTTTTAAAGTTTTATGTTCTATGTAAAAGTTAAACTCTGATATGTTATAAACACTACATTTGTTATATATGTTTTGACATCATCAATTATCTGTTAACTTGTACATTTTAGTATGAACAAGTTGGGGGAGATTGTTAGATATAATTGCTGATGATTGTTTATCAGTGTTTAAGCAACAGGTACTCATCAGAGTTTACTAGAAGCCAGTCAGAGTTTGTTAAAGTCTGACGGGGTGAGAGTTTACTGAAGCTGTCGGTGCTAATATGAAGATTCTAGAAGCAATATATCTTGAAGATGGAAAGAAGAAAGATATATTGAGACAGTTAAGGAAACGGAACAGAAGACAGAAGCAATCCTAATTTGATATAAATTGTATAGCTAATTTATAGGAATATCAATTAGAGATTGATTCTATGTAGATGTGTACTATATAAACACAGATAGGTTAACCCTAAAAGGGATGCGAATACTGAATACATTATTCTTGTAACCTAGCAGCTCTTTGTGATATTTTACATCACTGAGAGAAGAGTTATTTAATATAATTCAGTTTATTGTTCATAAACGGTGTTCTTGATTGTTATTCTCATACATATATTGATTATATATTGTGTATTCGGCCTAACATAACTCACAAGTACAGAACATATGGATGTAATCAATCTCAGATGTAAGAAGTGACATTAGAATTGGATTTTTATATTTTTAGAAATCAATAAGGTTGAGCTGTTGATCAGTCACGCATCAACCCCGGACTATGCACACAGCAAAGTCCTTTAAGTGGGATCCCTGGCCTCATTTGGCCTTAATTAATTCCGACCACGAATCTGGTCCGACCATTATTGGTCAATTTAAAAAAACATTCCAATTCTATATCATATACGTCAGATGTTGGTATAATCGACAAACTTACTACGACAATCAGGTGTCGGAAGAATCGACAACCTTATTACAACAATCGCTGGAAACTCGCGTTCCAGGAAACAACTCAACTATGAAGAATCAATAAAGGAATAGCAATACAATCTAGTATCGACGAGATCGACACAATAGTTAGAGGTGTAAATGAAAAGTAACAATACAATAAACATCGACAAGATCGATGCAACAGTTGGGGTGATAATGAAGAATAAACAATAACATGCTCAACAAAGTTAAGTATGATATGAAACAGGCATTACGATATCAAAAGAAATTGCAACTGCTCAATATAAAGTAGGGTTCAAGGAACTGGCTCTAGATGGCCTCAACAGTACAAATTATCTCATTATGGAAGAATAATTAAGGTCCACTAGTTGATAAGTGACAAGTAGTTGATAAGTAACAAGGAAGTCAAGTTCAAGTTTAGGGAAAATTCAAGGTGAAGTTTATGAATAGAGAAATAAGGGTTTATTGAATACTGAAAGATATAGTTCAAGTCCTTCAAAAAGTATACTTATAACAGATAAGCCCTACATTCTAAAGGAAATAAACTAAATTATGCATAACATATATGAGTTCGAATAAGGGACTGGATCAGATAATTGCATTAGCAAGAATTAATAATAACACTTGCATAGGTGCAAGATGGAAAATAGAATACTTGTAGAACAAGTACTATAACCCATAATTTAGAATCACATTTTACCCTTATCGGGTTCACAATTTCCCAATCATTTACGGTTTACAACATTCCAACCTAGTATTCTCAAATCAGGATTTTTAAAAGAAAGCATTCGTATAAGTCCCATAACTATCTTTTAAATCGTTTCGACACAATAATTATATTTTTCCCAATTAATATGGAAATATGAATCCGGTCTCAAAAGGTATGAAAGAATACTCGTGAATATACGAGATTATATAAAACACTTTCAATTTAATGTAAAAGAGCCAACACTTGGAAATTGAGTGAAAAGTATAAACACTTGCCTCCGGTCCTTAGCAATAAGGCTGAAATAATATGACTTCCTCCTTATTCTGTCTTATAGCACGATTCTCTATTTCAATCCTTCTTTGATTTAACGCTCTTGTGATTACCATGAGTCTGATCCTACGATTTTGAACCCACGCGTCTGCCTTAATAGTCAAACATGATACGGTACTTTAGTCTTCAACGTATGATTCTTATATTCCATAAACGATACGTAACTTAACTCTGACGCACTTACTAGTCTTACCGATATCTTCGTTGGAATAAAATACTTGGAAATGTCCCCTATGAGTGTTGACGTTTTCCCAGTGTTGTGTCATCCCACAGATAGATCAACCAGTCGCAAGTAATACTTCTTCCATCTCCGACTTCTTCATTTAAGATATTTCGGTAATCTGGCTCGTCTCGGCCAATAGCCTATGTTACATAGATAACCATATTCAATTGATAGAGTAGTTACGATTAATTAAATAAATAATTCATGTATCACGCTCGTCAACAATCTCTATAATATAAAAGTCAACATCTAAGTCAACGGTCTCGTCAATCTCATTTTCTAACAATACTAACAAATTTCTATTCTAACTACCCCTCGTGATAATATTATACACGATCAAAACATTTAAACAAATCACAAAACAATTATTCGCATTTATGACTCAACAACCAGGTACTCCACATAATTCATGTAACACATATTATCATTAAAATGAAATAAATAAATCACATAAGTCACATGACGCTCAAGAAATAATTTTAGAAAAATATTCGACTCTCGTTTTAAAAGAATTTAACCGTTTAGATCGAAAATCGAATCGTTTTTCATAATATGAAGGTATTCAATAATTAAATTAGTCAACTAATAAAATTAATCAACAAATTATAACTACTTAAACAAATATAAGAGGATAAAACTCATTAAGGAAAATAATTAAACTCAATTTAAATTAATTAGATTTAATTAATAATTAATTAATAAAATTAACTGATTAATAAACTAATCAATCAATTAAATTAATTAATTATTAATTAAAAATAATTAAAATAATTAAATTTAATCAATTTTCGAAATTAAATAAATATTATATGAATTTAGAAAATATTTGAATAATAAAACTAAATTTTTAAAAGAAAAATATGATTTTTAGAATTTTAAAACAATTTTTGATATATTTTTAAAAATAAATCCCAGAAACACTATTCATGAAAAACAATTAGGGCAAACTGGATCAAAACCGGGTCAGAAAACGGGTTGCCAAGAATAGAAACGGGTCGCCAAGAACAACCCGCCGGAAACTGGGTTTTTTCCAGAATTCGGCCGGCGTCCGGCCACCGGATTCCGTCCATGGCTCAAAACTTGCCAAAACTCTTCGTTCTTTGAGGGCTTTTGCTCAGAATTTCACAACAAACACAACCAACACAAACACGAGCTTGAAACATGCCGGAATCGGTCTAAAATCCGGTCAACTCAACCGGGTTCGGTTTTCCGGCCAAAACTATGATCTACCGATTATGTACATGAAATATAACGTTCTTGATGTTAAAATGATCCTTACAACACATACAATCAAAGCCCTCTATCAAATAACATGAACAATCAACAATAAGAATGGACTATTCAAAAGAAAAATTTAGGTAAAAACCCAAAATCGAATTTGTCAAATACGAACATAAACATGAATTCCTACTAAATAGAACCCTAGGAACATGCTGGAAGCAATAAATTGAACGGAGAATTAACAGAATGAAAATCCCCAATTTCGAACATAAACCCTAATTTTCCAGAAAAATGGATATATAAGCTTTATTATACGAATTGATGAAGTTACCAGATGATGAAACGGATTGAAGATTCAGAATCTAGGGATCAAGAGCTTTGATTTGAGTACTCAAACTTGAAATTTGGATTCCAATAACACCTTCAAATTTATGTTTGATCTTGAAGAACACGAAGAACACGGTTCGGGGATTTTTAGATTTTTATCGATATATAAGCTTTATTATACGAAAAATAATATACGATACGCCTTTTTATATTTATCAAAAAATAATACCCCAAACGACATTTTTGGATCGATATTGATCCGTTGGATCAATTTTAATACGAATAAATAGAATACACGTTTTACGAGACGATAATTATCAAGAATATATGGATAATTACAAGAATTGTTTAATAATAGATATACGAACCAAAATATCTCTATCACGAATGTTCCATAATATTTCCCACTTCAACGAATAAAATATTGGTACGAACGATATACCAATTCCCCGAATGATTATAAAACAAACTAAATTTTCTTTTCGATAATTAAAATAAAACGAAATAAAATAACATCCTCTTAAAATAAATTCTAATCACCACAAATATTCACATAGCATCCCAATGACACGTATTTGACCATTTAACGAATAACTTAGCACATTTAAACGGATAAAACATTTAATAAATATTGATACGAAATAAAATTTCATTCAACATCAAATATTAACACGTAATTTTCCCGGATCAGACATACATTTGTTGGACTGAGCAAGTTCAAAAGCAAGATCCTCAATATGCATCTCCTCTTAAATTTTAGGACAATATTAAGATAGTATTTTGATTTAAGAAGAAAGTTTAGGAGAATATAAGTTAATTAATATTTCCATTACTAAAGATTTAAAAGCCAATTTAGATATTTTCTACTCAAATCGTCTTATTTGTTATTTTCCTCGATTAAAAGACATTAAACAAAAATTAGTAAATAAATTGGACCCGTGGACTAAGTTTAGGAGAATATTAATATAGTATACTTAGTTTCCTCCATTTGAAGATTTTTTTTTTGACACTCAAGCAAACTCTATTAGGGGTGTTAATGCTTAATTCTCCAATAGCCTCGTTATAGTCATAACCTATTCCAACAGTTTGACTGATAGCTTGCTTATTGAAGATTTCTTTAGCAGTCTTACAAGAATTATAGTAAGTATTAACCTTGGTTTCAAGTCCAGTGATCTGATCCTTAAGAATGGTTTCTAATTGAATATAACAATTAACTCTATTCTCAAGAAAAGCTATCTTCTTAGTGAGTTCATCTTGATTAACATGCACTAGTTTTAATTCTTTAACCTCTTTTTCAAGAGCATTATTCTGAAGAATTATTCTATCATTTTCACTACGTGCACAAGATACAGTACTACTAAGATGATAGATCATTTCAGAGTCAGTGAACTTTACCTCTGACATGAAAGATGAAGTGCTGCCTTCATTAGCCATTAGTGCTAGATTTCCAACTTCACCATCTTCTTCATCACTATCAGTATCATCCCAACTTTTTCCCTCGGCAATATAAGCTTTCCTAATCTTGTTCTTCTTACTAGAATCATATGAGTTCCTCCTCACTTGCTTTGGCTTTCTGCATTCTGTAGCAAAGTGACCCAACTCATTACAATTATAGCATCTGATTGTACTTCTGTCCACGGTTCCAGTTTTATAGCCACCCCTTGTGCTATTTGAGGAAGAAGAGCCACCTCTCTGAAACCTGGGTTTGAACTTAAGATTAGGGTTCCTTCTGAATCTGAAATTCCCAAACTTCTTCACTATCATTGCCATTGACTCATCCTCCAGTTGTTCAAGTTCTTTCATGGAATAGAAGTCACCACCAGATTGACTTGTGGATGTTAAGCCATATTCAGCTACAGTAACATCCATGTCAGAACTGGAAGGTTGAACAACCTTCACTTCCTTTCATTGATTATCTCAATCGTATCCCAAATGTGTTTGGCAGTAACACAGTTTAAAACATGATTATGCATAATTGGATCAAGACAATCAACCAGAATCAACTGTAGCCAGGCATCCAGGGAAGAATCCTCTTTTTCATCGGCTGTGTAGTCCTTGGGATCCTTGGGGTACATCCTAGCAGCTTGAGTAATGACATTGTTCTCAATCTGCTCTTCCTCAACAATCATGGGAAGTTTTGGTCCATTATTCAATAAACCAAGATATTTAACATTTGTCATTTGAAGAAACATGAGCATCTTCTTCTTCCACATGGGATAATGTTCCTTACTGAACATAGGAATCTTAACAGTTCCAACTTTCTGTATAGACATTTTTGAGATTTTTAAAAGAATAAAATTATGAAGGTTCTGGAAAAAATCACAAAAAATAAATCTTTGATTTGTGTATCAATCAAAAGGCTCTGATGCCAATTGTTAGGTCCCGATAAGTTTGTAGAAGGGGGGTTGAATACAAACTATATCGTTTTATCGAATTTGTTCGTTTTAGGATTAAACAATTCAAGAACAAATTATGGCGGAATTAAATGAAACAACATTCAAGTTAAATATAACTTATATTAAACTTGAAAGGTGTTACAAATTTTGGTACTAGTTACAAGATTAAATCTCAAACTAATTAAAACAAATCTAGAATAAATTCGACATGAATTTATCTATTTTTGTAATAAAAAGATATAACAATAAATGATAGTTCGAGATACGTTCTAGGGATTAAGATCCTCTAGATAGTCAAAGCAGTACAAGTAAATGATTTCTAGTGGTTTGGATATAACACTTTGAGCTAGAAATATTTTACTGATCAAAAGAAATGTACACTGCAGTTTCTTTGTTCTTGACAGAAAGTTTTGTAAGATGATATGTTAAGTGTTGCTTACTGTCTTGATCTTTTCATTGTATGTTAATCCACTTGACAAAACCTGCACGTGCATTTCTATTGGAATGACTATCAATTAAGGCTTGGAATGACTATCCAATTTTCCTGGAATGACTATCCAATTTTCTTGGAATGACTATCAAAAATACATGAATTAAATTAGAATTACTATGAAATGAACTAGGATGACTATCAGGATGACTATCTTTTGATAGTCATTCCAGTTCATTATTAAGGTAAAATGACTTGGGATGACTATCGGGATGACTATCCTTGATAGTCATTTCAGTTCATTTTATCTTAGTAATTCTAATATAATTCTAATTCTATTTTAAATTAATTCTAATCATTAATTTATTTCATAAATTAATTCTAATCATTAATTTATTTCATAAATTAATTCTGAAAAATTAATTTATTCAATAAAATTAATTAATTTATTTATTTGTTAAATTAATTCTGATGAATTAATTTAATCAATAAATTAATAATTAATTTAAAAGAGAATTTATATCCTTTCATGATAGCATAAACAATCCTTGAACCCCTTGAACTTGATGAGGAATTTCCACTGTATGAAGTTGACACTTGATGTACTGTCTGGTTCATAAGTGACTAACTACAATGTCTGATCTTCATCATTTGACTTTAAGCTGTGGTCCATTAGCTGCTTTTGACTTTGGTCAATCAATGTAATCTGTACCCTTGCTGTCACACTTCTGAAATCTATATCACTTTAATAAATCCACTTCCTTGAATACTTCACTGAGGCTTGATCAAATAATTGAACTTCTTTCAATGTAGAATTACTTCAAGTTTGTAGGATGACTTTAATCTTCATTCTTTTGACTGATATGATCTTCTCAGATTCCTGTGAGGATGTGACAATTGAATTATTACTTACTTATTACAAACTTGTTTAAGTTGAATTGTATCCTCGATGTTTACAAATAGGCATATACATATGTCTTTCATCATCTATTAATCAATTTTATTATATAATAAAATTTAATTCAAATCTTTTTCAAAATTCTAATTTTTATTGTTTAAAATACAGGTACTTGAGAAAAGAAATGAAAAGAAAATAAGGCTCCTATATTTTATTTTATTATATAGAAACTTGCATTTTCTATAAGTATTACCTTCTACATAATTATAAGGAAAAAATTTAATAAAAATGATTTTTAATGTATATGTAAAACATATAGATAAATTAAACGTGAGTTTTTTACATAAAAATTATGAGAATGTAATTTCTAATAAATTTTTTTAGGAGAATGTAAAAATGATAATATGATTTCAAGATAAATTCTAGAACTTCAAGAAAAAATATATGAGAATATTAAAATGGTAACTTTAAGTTCAAAAGAAAGTTTAAGAAAATATCAACATGGTAATTTGACTTGAAGATAAATTTTAGGACAATATTAAGATAGTATTTTGACTTAAGAAGAAAGTTTAGGAGAATATAAGTTAATTAATATTTCCATTACTAAAGATTTAAAGCCAATTTAGATATTTTCTACTCAAATCGTCTTATTTGTTATTTTCCTCGATTAAAAGATATTAAATAAAAATTAGTAAATAAATTGGACCCGTGGACTAAGTTTAGGAGAATATTAATATAGTATACTTAGTTTCCTCCATTTGAAGATTTTTTTTGACACTCAAGCAAACCATTTTTCACATAACATAACATATTTAACTTACTTCAATGAAAGATAGTATTAAAGAAATGGATAATTATCAAAGTCATCACTCATTTGATTCAAATGTATCAAATTAGTCACTCATTTCAAAAATGACTCAATTAGGTAACTAATTTAAAAACTATATTTATATAAGTATAGATCAAATCGATTTGAGAGGCGCCACATCACCGCCCTCGTCTTCTCCTTTATATAAGTATATTGATTGGATCAGTAGAGGGCGTTTATGAGAATATTAACATACTATATTTAGTTTCCTCTGTTAGAAAATAGTAAAAAGGAAATTAAGAATTTATCTAATATTATAAATGCAAGAATATTAAAAATGTATATTTACTTTCCTCTATTAGTAAAACTTTAAAATGCAGTTAAGATATTTTCTAATAAAATAATTTATGAAACTATTAAAATTGTTAATTTAGTTGCATCCATTAGTAAAGATTTTAAAGGGGAGAATATAATAATTGTATATTTAATTTCCTCCATTAATAAAGATTTTGAAGGCAAGAATATTATAATTGTATATTTAGTTTCCTATATTAGTAAAGATTTTGAAGTCAATTGAGATATTTTCGAATCTTTAATATTAATTATTCAAAATTTTGAGAAAATTATAAAAATAGATCGAAGAGATTTGAGAGACGCCACATCACCGCCCTCGTCTTCTCCTTTATATAAGTACTAGTCGACTAAGTCGCGCTTCGGAGCGGCCCTATAAAATTTTTGTAAAATTTTAAGTATTAACTATTTAAGAAAAAAATATATAAATTTTATACTATTATATAATAACCATTTCACTGAAAATTTTGGTTTTCAGATTTTTTGGTATTCTGTTTTTCGGTCATTTTAATTTATAAATAATATGAATAATATGATATTGCATTTTCTATCCAAAACATATTACTTTTTAATTAAAAAAATACTATCTTTTATAAACACACCTAAAAATACTAATTATATTTTATTTTTCCGTCATTAAAAGCATGTTACCTTTTAATTAAAACATATTATCTTTTATTAACAAATCTAAAAATACTAATTATATTATATCTTTCAATCATTAATGTTAACTTTTTAAATTAACATGTTACCTTTTTATTAAACAATATTACATTTCCAAAACACACCTAAAGATATCAATTGTACAATATCTATCAATCATTAATACACTCACATTAATACTTTACGGGAAATCTTTCAATAGTTAATAATATATATAATTTATTAATACATCCAAATATAGTTTTTAATTGTTTAATCAATTAATAAAATTTAGTAAAAAAACTCATACATGGTATGGGATATAATTTAGTATATATAAATAGTGAACACAATATTTTACAAAATAACATACATAAACAATAAAATAAACTACTAACATATTTTTATGTCGATTTTGTATCATATTTTCTTGATATGTATACAGTAATATAAATTTAAGTATTAACCACCATTTAATTATTCAGCCATTCGTATTATCACAAAAATTATCTTTATATCCCCTAGACTTTATACACCGATTTTGTGTCATATTTCTTGAGCCGACGCCCGTTGCATAAATACATATAACAAAAAATACTAATAATATATGAAATAATAAAATTTAAATATCAACCTTTTTGAAAATTTGACTATAACTATTTTTCGAGAATTATTTAGACTCAATGATCTTTTTTTTAAACTTCAGATGAATTTTTTTGGTGTTCCTGTTGAATCAATATTATTTTTAAAAAATTTAAATTAATTATTTTTCAATAATATTTTTGTTTTTTTTCATTTTTTTATTTGTTGAATTATTAGTGTGAAATACGGTATAAAGTATGACCACCGATTTGTAAATCTGAAAGTAGAGCCACTATTTTGAAACTTGGTAAAAACTTTGGACATCGATTTGCAATTTTCAAACTTTAGCCACCATTTTGGAACTCGGTGCAAACTGTTAGGAACTATGTTGTTTCTTGATGATAACCAAATTGACTTAGTAAAAATTGTACAAGTAAACGTAGCCATCAACGGATAGTTTGCTATTGCAGTATCCGTAGATGGGTAGCTTATCTACGGATAAGACCAAATGTAACATGTTTTTGTATTTCTGATGTTGAAGTTGAAGTAGTCTTGATAGGTTAATTGAGTCATGTTGACTATCAATAGATATGTAGAATAGGGAGGCGAATTGTATATAGTCGATGCCTTGTAATTCTGCATACATGAAATTGACTGTCTGCGGATAGCTTGACTAGCCTTCTACGGATATGGACACTGTACTGTCTACGGATAGCAGTACTGATTGATCAAGAATCTATCAACGGATACAACTCAGATAGCTTCTACGGATACTCTTTGTACTTATGAAAATGACAGCGATGTCAGAGCACATGGGTTGACAGACTACATAGAGCATGAAAGCCAGTATTTCTTGAAAGGTGACAAGAAGAAAGCAACATTCTGTTTGCATGGTCAAAGGTAGCATTTCCTTAAAAGACAATCAGCCAAGAAGGGCAAGCTACAAACACGGACCACTGCTCGGGATGGAGAAACAAGGATTCTGAACACATGTACTTTTTGTATTATTAGCTGTTCAAGTATATTTGTAAACTTGGGTTATATAACCAAGTTGTAGCATAACTCTAGAATTTGAGAAATCAGGTTTTAGCAATTTAGATAGCAAAAAGCAGTATCCTTGTAAATTGCTGAAGCTAGAGTTGTGTATTTGCAGCTGTGTGTTTATTCGTAAACATCACAGAGATTTCTTCAATAAAAATCTCTCAGGTGGACAAAAACAATCCACCTGAATTTTTAATTCTTGTATCATCGTATTTGTGTTTCTGTTCTTTTTTTTGCTTTTCATATTTTCACTGTCAAGAACGAAAAGTTTTCAAGATTGTATTCACCCCCCCCCCCCTCTACAATCTTGGTTCAGTGTCCGGGAATAACACAAATTTTGGCACCAAAATGCATCAAACTCTTTATTAAATATCACTAAACTTTATATGTCGATTTTGAGTCATACTTTCTTAAGCCGACGCCCATTGCACTAAATACATATAAATTAAAAATATTAAAAATACGGAATAATAAAACTTGAATTACTAACCACCGCTTCAAACTTCAACTATTTATATTATCACAAAATTACAAATTTCTTAAATATTCTTAGACATCATAATAAAACTTTTTAGAAATTAAAATATACAAACAATTATTATCAATATGCAATGTTATTAATGCACACATGTTATCATAAAATCCTCAAATTTGTGACGTGAGGAAAACTAATCAGTATGCCATGATTTTATTGACGATTTAAGATATAATAAAGATTAAATTCTAAATATGATTATAATATAAAGATCTAATAAATATTAAATCGTAAACATGATTGTAATATAACGTTATAATGAAGATTAAATTCTAAAAAAATAATTTTTATATATTTATTGTCTTTCCTATAAATTCAAATCTAAGTAAGATAATTTAATTTTATTGAATTAAAATAGAGAAACTTTAAAAAAAAATAGATTAAAACTTAAATACAATTTAATTTAGTTGAGAAAAAAATTAATCTTGTTTAATTAAATTTTAAATAAGATTTACTTTTATATATTATTGTATTTGCTAAAAAATTTAATTGAATTAAAATAGTGAAACTCTAGAAATTTTGATTAAAACTTAAATAGGATCTAAGTTAGTTGAGGAAAAAATGTAATATTTGTTTAATTAAATTTTAAAAGGATTGATTTTTATATATTTATTGGTTTTCCTAAAAAATTTGAGTCTCTTCCCTAAAATTATATCATGTTAAACATGTTTTCTCTCAATAACATGCGCTCTCGTTAAAATTTTGGCTCAGCTCGTTAAACGTGTTTTCTCTCAATAACACGTTTTCTCGTTGTTACTAATCAAAACGGATAACAAACTAATTTACTAAATAAATTATATCAGTTATTAATTAATTTTACTATATCTTAAAATTTAATTTAAATCATCCTTTACATGGTAAAATAATAATATAATAAAAGATACGTGTGTGTGTATATAATGATATTGATTGATATTTAATTTTCAAAATTTTAAAATTTGACTTAAATAGAAAATTTAGGAGAATACTAAAATGGTAAATTTAGTTTCTTAATAAAAAAATTGAATATTAAAATTTTATACTTAGTTTTCTCCATTAGCAAAAATTTTCAAAGGCAAGAAAATAAAATTAATATATTTTGTTTCCTTCATTAATAAAGATTTAAAATACAATTGAGATATTTCCTAATATTTAATATTAATAGTTAAAATTTTTGAGAAAATTAAAAAAAAAGATTGAGGTGATTTGGGGGACCCACCTCACCGTCCTTGTCATCTCCATAATAGTTTTTAAAAATTTTAAGCTTTGGATTAAATATAAAATTTAGAAGAATATTAATATAAAATATTTGGTTTCCTATGTTACTAATCATATTTATAAATAAAAAAATTTAAAATTTTTAAAAATTGTATGTTTAATTTCCTACATTGGTAAAAATTGTAAAGGTAAGATTCTACAGTATTATGTTCTTATTTGTTTCTAATAGAAATTATTATCTAATTAACTATTAACTATATAAATTATAATAAAAAGTAATTTTTTTTATATTTCATTTTTCATTGTGAAAGTTGGTTGTTTCATATAAAAATTATGAGTATAATACAACATAATACTAAGAAAAGGAACAACATGGTCAAAGAATACAATTCTTGCGTATCAATTATCAAATATTATACTAATGATGTCTCGAATTCAAGTTTAAACAAATCGATGTAAAAGTACGATAGAAAGTTTAACTTAATTATCTTCGATGGCCAATTTTATATATATATATGTATGAATGATTGTTGGAGAAAAAGTTAGTCTTGAATAATTAAGGTAAACTTTTGTAATAAGTTTCAAATTGGTGCCCAAGAGAAATTTAGGAAAATATTAGTAAAAGTCTTTTCCAATTTTAAAATTTGAGAAAAAAATTAGATAATATCCATTAGTCAAGATTTTAAAGGCAAAAATATTAAAATTGTATATTCAGTTTCCTTCATTATGAAAGATTTGAAAAAACAAATGAGATGTTTTTTAATCAAGGAGAATATTAAAATTGTATATTCAGTTTCCTTATATATATATAAAGAAGAAGATAAATAAAAGAAGAAATAAGATTAAGATTGATAAGCTAAAAAGATAAAGATGTTGAATATTAATAAAAAGATAAATATGTCCAAAAATATCACGACTAAAACCTTACTTATATAGTTCAAAACTATTTTAATACTTTTAATTATTAAAAAAGTTTACCTATTTTAACATGCCTACTCAATATTTTTAATAAATACAATTAATAAAATATGAAAATATGAATATTGAAATAACAATTATTAAAAACAATCCTTTAAGCTAGTATATATAAAGAAGAAGATAAAAAAAAGGAGAAAGAATATAAAGATTGATAAGATAAAAAGATAAAGATATCAAATATTAAAATAGTATATTTACTTTACTCCATTATTAAAGATTTTAATGGAAAAAATATTAAAATTGTATATTTAGTTTCCTCCATTAACAAAGATTTAAAAGTCAATTGAGATTTTTTCTATCCTATAAATTCAAATTTAAATAAGAAACTTTAATTTTATTAAATTAAAATTGAGAAAGGAAAGAATCCTAAAATTGTATATTAGTTTCCTACATTAGTAAAGATTTAAAAGGTATTTCATATTTTTCTATCCTATAAATTCCAATTTAAATAAGTAAATTTAATTTTATTAAATTGAAATTGTATATTTAGTTTCCTCTATTAACAAAGATTTAAAAAACAATTGAAATTTTTTCTATCATATAAATTCAAATTTAAATAAGCAACTTTCATTTTATTGAATCAAAATTGAGAAAGGAAAGAATATTAAAATTGTATATTATATTTCTCCATTAGTTAAAATTTAAAACACAATTGATATTTTCTCTATCATATAAATTTGAATTTAAATAAGGAAATTTAATTATGTTAAATTAGAATTCAAGAGCTCCAAAAAAATAAATAAATAGTTATATTTAGTTTCCTTTATTAGTAGAGATTTAAAAGACAATTGAGATTTTTTCTAAAACTAAGACTCAGTAAAGATTTGAATGGAAATTGAGATTTTTTCTATTCTATAATTTCAAATTTATATAAGGAACTTTCATTTTATTGAATAAAATTGAGAAAAGGAAATTTTTTGAAATTGTATATCAGTTTCCTCAATTAGTAAAGTTTTAAAAGGTATTTTGATATTTTTATATCTTATAAATTTTAATTTAAATAAGAAAATTTAATTTTATTGAATTAAAATTGTATATTTTGTTTCATCCATTAACAAAGATTTAAAAGACAATTTAGATTTTTTCTATCCTATAAATTCAAATTTAAATAAGTAACTTTAATTTTATTGAATTAAAATTGAGAAAGAAAAGAATATTAAAATTGTATATTCTATTTCCTCCATTAGCTAAAATTTAAAAGGCAATTGATATTTTCTCTATCCTATAAATTTAATTTAAATAAGGAAATTTAATCATATTAAATTAAAATTGAAGAGCTCTAGAAAAGTAAATAAATAGTTATATTTAGTTTACTTTATTAGTAAAGATTTAAAAGGCAATTAAGATTTTTTATACTCCCTCTATCCCTCTCATTTCTTTACACTTTCCTTTTTAGTACGTCCCTCTCATTTATTTACATACCAAAATAGTAACATTTTATAATATAAAATCCAATCACATCAACTATTTTCCTCCGCTATACCTACTTTATGCCCACTTTATACATTAAATATTGATTGGTCCCACCACTTTACTCATTTTTCTTACTTTTCCCTATTAATTTACATTTTTTCTTAAGCTCCGTGCCCCCAATGTAAAGAACCTAGGGGACAGAGGGAGTATCATATAAATTCAACTTTTTAAATAAGAAACTTTCATTTTATTGAATCAAAATTGAGAAATGAAAAAAATCTTAAAATTGTATATCAATTTCCTCATTAGTAAAAATTTAAAAGACAATTGTTATTTTATACACGAGCAGTATTGATAATACAGGTATTTATATTATACTCAATTATTCAATTTGATAAAGTTTATTTAACAAAAATTAAATTAATTTTTTAAAATTTAAAAAAGCATGTGATTTTTATCTTATAAATATCTACCCAAGTTTATGAAACGTAATCAAATTAAAATTTATTTAGTTCATGAAAATCTATTATATATATAATAGCATAACATGTCCTATTTTATTCAAAGTAGTTTTACAATTATACCCTTCAATGCATCATAATTTTACTTTAATGCCCATCCAAAGTTAAATGTTATAAAAATGTAAGAAAATCTTCATCTTGATGGGAATCGAACCTAAGACACTTCAATACTAACTACTAAGAATTTCAAGTCACCAATTTAACCATTGAGCTACTTGGACTTTTTTGTTGTGGTATAAAACTCATTAGTGTGGTTATGCCTTTCACATATATTATTTTACACTTTAATTTTTATTCAAAATTCTTTCATGATAATTTCATTCGTCTAATTATTAATAAAAGTGGTTATTGGTATAAAGTATATCTAATAGACACGTATTTCGATATCCGATAGGGCCGAACTTTTTTAAACCGAGACAAATTTCCTCTAAAATATTTATACCCGTAGATAGGGTCGGATCAGGAGGGGCCAAATCGGATTTTTACAAATTATTTTAGATATTGATAACTTTAACTTTTTTTATTTTTATTTTTTCGGATTTAATTGAAAATTTTAAGCTTTTATCCGAGATTTAATTGAAAATTCTAACTTTTTGGATTGGACTTTTATCCTGATCAAGACTGCCTCCAAATTGAGATTAAATTTGGGTTTATTTGGCTCGAACCGGACCGGGGTTTTGTGAAAAATATGCGATCCGTTTAAGCCTGCGGGCTGGATCCAATTGAGGTGGACTTTTTTTTAATCAGATTTTTTACGAATTTATGTGCATCTCAATCCCGTCACCTCATGCATTAAGGACAAGTATACTACTCTGGTCGCATACAGAGAATTATGGAGAGTATTGGTACTTTCGAAATGGAGCCTTTATTTGACACATTCAAGTAATTCCTATCTGATTATTAATTAGCTTATAAAACTAATCATCAAATACATTCAACTAAGAACAAAATCTTATTCGGACTAATACCAAACTGGTCTTCCTTGTAAATCTTCTGAATCATGGCACATAGTGCCACCAACAAGTTCAAACTGGTGGCGGGGATCACCACAGCAAACTGAAGAATACTTATCATCGCAAAATTAAACTGACGTGAACTAGAAAATATCGTTACAAAATAACATCAAGTTCTGTCGGTTAGAGTGATCCCGTGCCTTGCACGGGTATTGAAGCTAGTTATATAAAATATTACAAAATTACTATATAAATATAATATTATAATATTTTTAATTACAAAATTATTTTAATTAACTCCTTATATATAATAAGCGTAAGGGAGATCTTATCCAAAACTTTGGTCGGTCGTCACTGTACTACCAAAAGTATATGATCCGTTGGATTATAAAACTATAAATATTCAAATAGATGAGGACCGTTAGATATAATATTAAAAATTGTATTTGATTAATAATAGGATAGTATTTAAATACTAAAAAGTGTATTTTGATAATTTAAACCAATTATAAATAGGTTTTCTATATTGAATAGAAATCTTTATGTAAAAAATCGTAATTATCTTTTCTCTTTAGTTTATGGATAGTTCCAGTTAGATAATAATTATTAAACCATCATTAAATTAAAGATAATTTTCTTAGCTTCGCGTGGGCTGTAAAATTGTTAAATTCTGTTGTCTAAAACTCAAGATAGAGCTCAAACAGTAAAGTGATTATCTAAATTTTAATATATTTTTTTAATTTAAACCAATTATAAATACGTTTTCTATATTGAATAGAAATCTTTATGTAAAAAATCGTAATTATCTTTTCTCTTTAGTTTATGGATAGTTCCAGTTATATAATAATTATTAAACCATCATTAAATTAAAGACAATTTTTTTAGCTTCGCGTGGCTGTAAAATTGTTAAAATCTACTGTCTAAAACTCAAGATAGAGCCCAAACAGTAAAGTGATTATCTAAATTTTAATAATTTTTTTATTATTATTGTAGCACCAATTTAATTTTTTTCCTAATTCTTTTAAATTTATAAATTCTATGTTTATTTCAATAAAATATTAAAATCAATTTAAGAAAAAATTAAAATCGATCTGGTCCATGTACGACCACTATACGATCAAATTAATTATTACAGTTAGATCTTAAATAGATCGATGAGAATTGTAAGATATAATATTAAAAAGTGTATCTGATTAATAATAGAATTATATTTAAATACTAAAAAGTGTATTTTGATAATTTAAAATTTTTCTATGTAAAAATTCTTAAATATCTTTTCTCTTTAATTTATGTATAGTTCGAGTTAGATAATAATTGTTAAACCAAATATCAGATAACAATTCATATCGATTACAATATTAAAAATTATCAATATAATTCTCATGTATATCATATAACAATGATACATGTGGACCCTGCGTTATAAGCGACTTAGGAGAACTACATGAATAAATTTAAACATTTTTTTAACATAACAATTTGATTAATCCAAATTATAATTATATTATTTTACATATAACAAACATAAAAGGATAATATCAAAATATTATTAAAATATTGATGGTTTCATATTCATAAACAATAATTTTGAATATAATACTTAACCATCTTTTCTTTTCGGTTTATGGGTAGGTCACTGGTCAAGTTAGATAATAATTATTAAATTATCATTAAATTAAAGATAATTTCGTTAGTTTCACATGGGTTTTAAAATCGTCAAAATTCAATTTCTAAAACTCAGGATAGAACCCAAATAGTAAAGTGAGTATCTAAATTTTAATAAATATTTTTTTTATAATTGTAGCACCAATTTATTTATTTTTCCACTAATTCTTTTAAATATATAAATTTTATCTTTCTTTCAATAAAGTATTAAAATAAATTAAGAAAAAATTCAAATCGATAAAGACTATAATAATATGAGAATAAAATTTTATATAATCATAACATAATTTTTATACTGTTTAATAATTTTAAAGTAATAATGTATTTTAAAATTTTATATACAATATAAAATTTGATCAAATATTAAAAAAATGTATTTTATTTATAATAGGATTATATTTAAATTCTAAAAAGTGTATTTTGATAATTTAAACTAAATATACCAAATATAAATAAGTTTTCTATTTTGAATAGAATTCTCCATGTAAAAAATTCGTGACTTTCTTTTCTATTTCATGAACAATTCCAGTTAGATAAAAATTGTTAAATCATCTTTTAATTAAAAAATAATTTAATTATCTTCACGTGGGGTGTAAAATCGTCAGAATCTGATTTTTAAAAAACAAGGTAAAGCCCAAATCAGTAAAGTGGGTTTTTAAATTCTAATAATGATTATTATGTCATCATTATTTTAACGTCAATTTAATTACTTTTTTCTAACTATTTTAAATTTAGAAATCTATGTTCAAAAATTAAAATCAATCTAAGAAAAATTCAAATCAACAAAGAATATAATAATAAGAGGATAAAATTTTATAAAATTGTGCATATTTTTTATCCTATTTTATTAAGTTATAGATCATAACTAATCAAATATAATTTATTATTAAATAATAAATTATACGCAAATGGTGATTTTGTTTTATAAGCACTCATACAGACCTAATTTCATTGTTAGTAGGACTATATTCATATTAAAAAAAAACGTATTTTGAAACTGTAGACTCAGCTACAACAGAACAGACCTAACTTTTTTAACCTATATACATTGTAAATTATTAAATTCGAAACTTTAAAAGTTTGTTAATCAATTAGTATAGTACTTTTCTGAAAAATCGTCCTTTAAAAAAAATATTATCAAATAACCTATGTCTGAAAGAAAAAAAATGAAAATTTCTTTTTTTTTTTTTTCAAAAAAAACTGTAAATTTTAATATGTTGTTGGTAGATTCAAATCTTAGATCATTCTACATGATAATTTTACTGTTATATGTAACGTTTCTCAACAATTTAATTTGAAAGATCCAACGATTGTGGATTGAGTGATCAAACAAAGCGACCACAATTATAAGAAAGCTTTCATTATTTAGTCTTTAATATAATAACATAGATATTTACGGGATATACTATAAAAAAAATGAATTTTATATAGAATTTTGATCGTCACGGTGTACTACTTTAAAAAAGAACTATTACAAAAAAAATATATTTTAATTGATAATTTATTTTCTCAAAAGTTCAAAGTTCCCGCATCATTAACATATTACAAAAAAAGAGTATCTTATATTTTAGCAATAAATATTTAAAAAAATTAAAAATTAAAAAAAAATATAAATATTAAGAAAAATTAATGATGTTATCCTGGTAGTTTGGTCCTAAATACCGCCAAAACATTCTCAACCGTTAGATCCAATACTTTTAAAAATAGATGATCAAGATTATATCGTATAAAAAGAAATTATTATCTAAATATGATATAAGTTAAAATATATTATATTAGGATTGGATTTTCCAAAAAGTTAAAACATAAAAATAGTTGTAATTAAATAAGGAAACCCATTTATAACCAAAATAATAAAAATCGTTTAATTTTAAATAGATAGGTGAAAACCGTTAGATTTAACATTAAACCCTATTTTTGGTTAATAAAGATTATTCTAATAATCTAAACTACATATAAGTTAAGTAGATTTCCTAAATCGAATAGAATTCTCAACATTAAATTTCGTCACTTTATTCTCTTTTTAGTTTTAGAATAGTTTTTAATTGAAAATGAACTATTAAACCACAACTAAATTAAAGATTATTTTGTGAATTTCATGTGAACCGTAAAATTGGCCAAATCTAACTTTTATAATCAATATACTTATATAAAGGAGAAGACGGGGGCGGTGAGGTGGCGCACCTAGAATCGCTTCGTTCTATTTTTCTAATTTTCTCAATTTTTCACAATTTTTTATTTTAATAATTACAACTTCCTTTATTATTTTTGAATTTGTAGGATTGATAGAACTTTCTTTTATTATTTTCAAACTTGATAGAACTTTCTTTGATTTAGAAAATTATAATTTCTTTGATATAGAACTTTTTTTGATTTAGAAAATTACAACTTCCTTATTATTTTCGAATTTGTAGAACTTGATAGAACTTTCTCTTTGATTTAGAAAATTACAACTTCCTTATTATTTTTGAATTTGTAGGATTGATAGAACTTTCTTTTATTATTTTCAAACTTGATAGAACTTTCTTTGATTTAGAAAATTATAATTTCCTTATTATTTTCGAATTTGTAGGACTTGATAGAACTTTCTTTGATTTAAAAAATTTCTTTGATTTAGAAAATTACAACTTCCTTATTATTTTCGAATTTGTAGGACTTGCTAGAACTTTCTTTGATTTAGAAAATTACAACTTCCTTATTATTTTCAAATTTGTAGGCTCTTATGTTAATAAAATTTCTTTGATTTAGAAAATTACAACTTCCTTATTATTTTCGAATTTGTAGGACTTGCTAGAACTTTCTTTGATTTAGAAAATTACAACTTCCTTATTATTTTCGAATTTGTAGACTTGATAGAACTTTCTTTGATTTAGAAAATTACAACTTCCTTATTATTTTCGAATTTGTAGGACTTGATAGAACTTTCTCTTTGATTTAGAAAATTACAACTTCCTTATTATTTTTGAATTTGTAGGATTGATAGAACTTTCTTTTATTATTTTCAAACTTGATAGAAATTTCTTTGATTTAAAAAATTATAATTTCCTTATTATTTTCGAATTTGTAGGACTTGATAGAAATTTCTTTGATTTAGAAAATTTCTTTGATTTAGAAAATTACAACTTTCTTATTATTTTCGAATTTGTAGGATTTGCTAGAACTTTCTTTGATTTAGAAAATTACAACTTCCTTATTATTTTTGAATTTGTAGGCTCTTATGTTAATAATTGCAATTTTCTTTTTTATTATTTTCAATCTTAATAGAACTTTCTTTTATTATTTTCAAACTTGATAGAACTTTCTTTGATTTAGAAAATTACAACTTCCTTATTATTTTCGAATTTTAGGATCTTATGTTAATAATTGCAATTTTCTCTTTTATTATTTTCAATCTTGATAGAACTTTCTTTTATTATTTTCAAACTTGATAAAACTTTCTTTTATTATTTTCAAACTTGATAGAACTTTCTTTTATTATTTTCAAACTTTATAGAACTTTTCTTTTATAATACTTCTTGACTTTTAAACATAATGGATTTCCATGTTTATCACCTTACAAACACCTATAAATTAAAGGTCATTCATAACAAAAAATCTACACCGAAACTTTTTTCTATAGCTTCAAATTTTTACAAACATATTTACAATCAATACAACTATGGCCTACACCATGTTGGATGCTTTGAACGACATCAACTATACCTGGATGATAAGAGTACGAGTGTGTAGAATGTGGGAATCTGTCAATCCAAATACTGAATAACTGATCAGTCTTGACATGATTTTGATCAAAGAAAAGGTTAATAAATCAATATACTTATAACTTATTAGTTTGTCAAATTGTATGATGTTATTAACTTTTCTAAGATATGTTGTATGACAGGAAAATTTGATCCATGCTACGATCCCGAAGATTCTGGTCTCTCGGTTCAAAAATCTTTTGGAGGAAGGCTCCGCGCAGAGCATCAAAAATCTGAAAATTATTTCAAGTACATGGAAATATAGACCACTATCACATGGGTCTATATTTCTCTTCATACGCATAACGTTGCCTAAGAGATTGGAACAAGACATCGTCAACATATCACTGCATGGATTTCAGTTCATATGTCTGGATATAATTGATGCACGTATTAATGACACCAACATACTCTCAGGTTTTTGATGCAGTAATATATTAGAGTAATATATAAGTAATACTATTATATAAGTTATAATTCAAACTATCATGTTCTAATATTATTTTTTCTATGTTGATTTAGATGTTGTAGGCTGCTTCACCTACTTTACTTGGGTGACATTGAAGTTGTCAAAGGCAGTTGGAAAAAAAGAGATCTCAAAATTGTCACAAATTAGTAAGTTATACATTATATTAATTTTAATATAACTGTTAATTGTTTTTATTGTTCTTGTAATTTTATATTACTTCTTTAGTTACCCCAATTTATTTGTTTTACTTATTTAATTTGTTCTAATTTTTTTCTTAAACAGCTCCATCACCAGTACCATAACTTTGTGGGAAAAGTTAGTCGAGATGGTTGATACAAATTTATACAAGGAGGATGGTGGACCCTATATAATAATTGTCATATCTACCCAGATTAAAAAATTTAAAAGTAATTATCTTTATTAATGTTTTTATAATATATAGTTTTAAAAATTGCACATATATAAATCTATCTTATCTCGATTGAATGAATATCATTAGATATTATACAAATATTTGTTTCATTGATATTATTGATTTAATTCTTATATTAGTTTTTTTAACCATTTATTTACTCTTATATGCAGATACAATTAGCTTTTCTACCATAATAAATAGTAAAATTTATACAAATATGGATACATCGTATGTGTCATCCCTGAGAAAATAGTAATATTATATGTTTATATTGATTTTTATCAATATAATTGTTTTAACATATATATGGCAATGGTATCAGTCCAAGAAAATAAAAAATCAAACTCTATAAACAAAAGGAATATGTAAATAATTTATAATATTACTTACCCAAATGCAAATTTTACAGAATATATTTTATTTGATAATTTATATAATTTTATAGATATTTATTTCACAATTTTTATTCTAATATTCTTTTTTTTAATAAATATATTCTAATGCCGCTGCGAAGCGCGGCTCAATAACCTAGTTCAATATAAACAAATATTAAATTGAGCGTGTAAAATATAATAAATATCAAATTTTTAACTATAATTTTTTTTGGCTAAATCTTTTTTAACAATAATTTAATCATGTAAACTAATAAAATTAAAATATTAAAATATTCATAAATAAATATAATTATAAATATTAAAAAACAATCGTGTGTTGCATCGTAATAAAAATATAATTATAAACAGAATAATTATAAATAAAATTTAAGTAACCGTGCATCGCACGGGCTATAAGCTAGTATATAAAAATGCCCGTACAAAAAATTATATCAATATTTATATATACGGTTTTTACGCTGGTTTTATATTATATTGAAAGAGAGATTATTCACGCCTCTTTGGCTGGAGAGGTATTAGTCACGCCTCTTTGAAACAAAAGCAAAAAATATTGAGAGATACAGTGGTCAACAAGAGCCTATTTATAACCTGCTCCAAAAATCATCAAATCAAAATCAACTAAACCCCCCTCTTCTTGCAGATTGACTTTCCACACAAATGGCTGCTGCTTCATTCACTGCTGGTATTCAAAAATCTCCCCTTTCATTTGGGCATCAAATTGCTCATAACAAACTTGCTTTTACTCCTGTCTCCATTGTTTCTTTCAAATCATCATCACATTTTGTAACTTCTTCTTTGTCATCATCTTCACCTACTAACCCAGGTAACATTTTCTTGATTTTCTAGCACAACCCTTTTGATTTTTTTCATCAATTGTGTAAATTACTCTTATTTAATAGTGTCTTGTTAGAATTTTTTTTGTGTTTGTTGAGTCTTTGGTGTGACCCATTTGATGTATGTTGATAAATGTGTGAAATTGATTAGTGCCATATGAAAGATTGCATTTTTATTGAGTTTTTAGCTTTGATTTATAGAATGTGTGTTGTTATATGTCAAGGGGTTGGAGTAACACTGTTTGGTGGAGTTGGGGTTGAGAAGAATTTGAAAGATAGGTCAGCATTTGCTCAGACGGAATCTGTTCGACAAGTCACCGGCTCCCTTACGGCTGCTGCTGGTTTTCGCTTTGCTATTGTATGTATTTTTAGACCAATTCCTTGCACATTGATGCACACACACTCACATACACACTTGTGTACATGGATACGTAACCTAATATATCCTCTTTGTAGATGCAGAGTCATAGAGAGACAGTTTCCATAAAGACCCCGGCTTTGGTCTTGCAAAAACAGTAGTAGTTCGTATGCATAAGAGCACTATATAAAGGACGAGAGATACTAAATATCAAGCAGTAATTTAGAGCTAAAATTAATGATAACAACATTCAAAACTAGTATAAAGGGGCAGAACATGCTTACATAGATGGATAGTGCATAGCTATGTAATTTTTAATTCCAACGGTTTTATGGATTAGCTGCAATTTTATTCTTTTAATCAAACATCAATGTTAGTTAAACTCTGTATTGCTGCATGTGAGAATATGTGGCTGTCAATATCGTTGTCAATAATGAAGTTGCATACAATAGTCACCCTAGGTAACTCTTAAGTATAGACATGAGACATCGCATCAATATAGCAAATTTTGATTATCACACAAGCCTACATTGATTAACAGCTGATCACACCTTGATGCATCTTTTAGCAAGCATAATTTTTTATTCCTTTAAATTATCACTAGCAACCGATTGTCATTCTTTTCATTTTGTTGTTACTGCAATAGGTGGTAGCTCGGTTCAATGAGATTGTTACTAGGCCACTGTTGAATGGAGCTCTAGAGACATTTACCAGATATTCAGTGAAAGACGAAGATATAGACGTATGTAGCATTTTTCTTACACGATATTCTCTTATTGATTTCCCTGCAGATCATGAATCCTGATTAATGTGTTGTATGTCAGTTCACTCCATACTCTCACATTTTTGTTAAATCACCTTAGGAAACAAGTGACATAGCTTATAGATGAAATACCATATACATACCATACCCTGCAACTTTTTTTTATTGGAAATGATATTCAATAATTATGCAATAAATGATCTAATTTTTCCATTGGGCCTTTACTGTGTCACAAAATGATTAATGTTGGGCAGTGTTATTAAGCTGATCAAACGAGCTCTTCATTTTATCATGTCCTTATGCTGCACCTTTTGGTTATATGACTTCTGACATCAACGCATTACTGTTCTTTTAATGAACCAGGTTGTGTGGGTTCCTGGTAGTTTCGAGATTGGTGTTGTTGCAGCAAGGCTTGGAAAGTCCAAGAAGTATGATGCAATATTGTGTATTGGGGCTGTGGTATGATTTCATCTCACTATATCACAAATCAACATCTTCTAATAGAATCACCTTATATATAACTTTGTTCAAATTTATTGACTATTAAATTAAGCGGATGCTTTTGGTGTTGTGATGTTTGTCAGCTTAATCTTGTGTATGTGAAACATTCGATCAGTATATAACTGTCAAATGTAGTATATGTCGTAACTTGCTATCTTGTTGTAATTGCCATAGTCAGTTTGGAATTATTGTTTTAAATATTAACCAGTAACTTTTATGCGTAATTTAAGCATCAGAAGTTTGTAATCAAGTTTTTTTTCTTCTTGCCCTATCCTTTTTTCCCTTGTTTAAATTATGATGAGTTATTTTATAAATGTATAACGACAGCTTATGAGAGTCAAGAGTTGGTTGATGATTGTCATATTAAACATTTAAGTTTTAGGTGAAACTAGATGCATTCAATTTGTGTATGTACTATGTGATTGCTTTCTAAAACCTAGTCTGTAAAATTTGAAAATATTTTGTTGTATAGGTGAGAGGTGATACTACCCACTATGATGCCGTTTCTAACTCAGCAGCTTCTGGAATACTTTCAGCCAGTCTAAGTTCAGGTTGGTTTAAATGTTATTTTGTTGCTTTTTCCTCTATGTCGAATCGATGATAACTTATATCAATATCTTATTGGTGACTGCATTGTTGGAAGATTTTGCAATAGGAAATACCAACCAAATGATTTCTATGTTGTACAGGGAAGATGCCAGTTAATATTATTAATGAAATCTAAAACAATATAGCACGGACACCTATGGGGACTCCTCCTAACAGAACATAGAAATGCCTGGGAAGACTCAACAGCTACTTTTCTAGAAGATTTGCAATGAAAAAGAAACCAACTGTTTTGATTTGTTGAATAGGAAAATGCTGCTAAATTTATTAATAAAATTAAAAAAATCACGAGAACTGCTTTTGACTCGTAAAAAAAATTAAGACTTGGACACTTAAAAGTACTCACCCTAACAAAGTAGACCGCCTGGGAAGATTCAACAGAAAATGGAGAAGATAATGCCCAGGACATTGATCCAGCAAGGCCAAACTCAACCTAGTGACAACATATAGATTCTTGGTCAATAGAAGCTTTTTATAAAACCTTGGCATACGAAAACATGCCTCCTTGTCCAAGACACATCACTAAAGAAGAGCCTTTAATATTCTCAAATACCAAGCACCAGAGAGTTTGATATTTCAAAGAACCCAACTAGGTAAGAATAACACAGCCACTGGACTTTTTTTTGTAAACAGCTAATAATATTTTAACCCAAGCATGCTCAGCCTTGCTCACAAACCCTCTAGATGACCAGGCTTGGCAACCATTTTGTCTATTTGGTCCTACCTGAAGCTCGAAAACCTATCATGACTCGCACTTCAAAAAAGTGTATTCCTCTGCCACTAAAAAAATATTCCAATATTTTATTGGGGTTCTTCTATGATCACTGTTAAACTCTAGGAAAAATTATCTTTGGTACATACAGGTGGCTTAAACATACAAGGTTATATAAACTGGTTTTTTTGACAGAAAAATGTTACTACTATAAGAAAGTTGAAACTACTTTGTTGTAGAGAAAATTGAGAACAGGCAAACACACGTATTATGGACAATTAAAAAAGGCACGTACTTGCGCATTCCCTTTTAGCTTCACTTATCCCCAATGCCACCAATATTCCATAGGTTACACTGCACTTGGCAATTATACAGTCTTTTTCTGTTATTATTTGGATTTTTTAATATTATTTTCATCACAGGTGTTCCTTGCATATTTGGTGTCTTGACGACTGAAAATATGGATCAGGTAATGCTTTGAGTATCTTGTAGCTTTTTCTAAATTGAAGTGATTACTTTCAACTTTCTGTTACATATTGTTTTAAAATTTCGTAGCAACCGTTTATGTACTGCTCAGAGTTAGCACCAACAGAAAAAGAAAGAATAGCACCAACAGAAAAAGAAAGATACATATTACCCCTTTTTAGCTTCTGAGGTTTTGCTAAGTGAAAAAGACACGCATGTTTTTTTTTTGTCAGGAAAGACACCCATCCTCTTTTTCTATTACCGTTACCAGATTGTTTATTATTTTACTTCCATTACGTTGCAGGCTATGAACCGAGCTGGTGGTAAATCAGGGAATAAGGGTGCAGAAGCAGCTTTAACAGCTGTAAGTTTGTCTATAATTTGGCTTCTTGTTGCATTTTATATATAGTGTTAACTGTTAAGTAATTGGGCATGGCAAGAGGAGACCACCAAAATATATACGAGGATGTCCCTAGAAAACATAAAACAGAATAATTGAATTTATTTCTTATATGTATATTGAACAATAACATTTTTTGTTTGATTGTCTATATTGGACGCATAACACAAAATTTCTATGTTGCTGAGTTGTTTTTTCCGTTCTGACAATCAATTATAATATTATACCCATTACTTTACAGATAGAGATGGCATCCTTGTTTAAGCACGATTTGAAGGAGCAGTAATACAGGTTGATTGGGTAGGGATCAGTTCGTTTCTCTGATTCAACATCTACTTGGGAAAAGGGTTGACATACTGTTTCATATTTCGAGGCACGAGGCTATATATATCTATTATAGAGTTTAGAGGAACTGCAAAATTGCAAGTGTATGTGTTTGGTAGCACGAAGATTTAAGTATTGTTGAAAATAAACATGAACAGTATGTTTAATGTATGAAATAAAGACCCTTGTATTTTAGTTTACTTTTGTTTTGTAATTCTTGTTCTGAAATGTACAATTTTTGTGCGGCCCTCTTATGTAGTTTTTGCTTACTGTCCTGTCTTTGCAATAGCTGGGACACTTGAATTCATCTAGAATCATTCATGTGGGATAGTTGAGATCTGAAATGGACAATTAGCGATGATGAGGTGGAAAGAGTTTGTAGGTAGTGAAAAAAATTACAAGAAATAAGGGGAAAGTAGTCTTCTCCTTTTTGCCCGCTCAATTATATCAAAAAATCTGTACAATAATTAATATGAATTTATTTATTTTTCCCTGAATCCTTTTTCCATTGTTATATTCTAACAAACAGTAGCAAGATAATGTGAATGAAAGAAATATATTACAAATCCGACACAAAAATAATTACGTAATCAAAATTTTATTCTTAATCCGAGTCGTAAAAATTATTCTTTGAATTTATTTCGAATGAAAACATTACGAGGAGTGGATGATTAAAATTGGTGAAAATTCTACAAGTAGCTAATGAAGAACCTATTTTGGATATAATGTCACAAAAGTGTTTTATTTTATACTTTATTAGTGTTATTTTCTTAAACCATTTATATTTTTCTTAGTGTAAATAAGTACCAATTTCTAATTATAATATTGATATGTTCATATTATCAAATTTTATAACTATGACAACAATTTAATATATGCTTAGTGACCTTTCAACCCTTAAAGTTTATTATTGTGTATCCATCAACCGCTGATATTTTAATTTGTACTTTTTAGACCATAAGGTATCAAAAATATACTCCTTAACCTTTTTTTCCTATTTTTCTTTCAATAATACCCCTGCACAATATGTACCTTTTAGCATCTAAAGTATAAAGTTTGATCATTTAACAAGTTAAGCACCAAAAATATACCTCTTAACCTTTTTTCTTATTTTTCTTTCAATAATACCCGTGCACAATATGTACCTTTTTATCACCTAAAGCATAAAGTTTGATCATTTAACAAGTTAACATGAACGGGTATTGAGACAAGGACGGGGCGAGGGGGAGGGGAGAGGGAGCGAGAACGGGCAATAATCTTTAGGGGATCTGTAAAAACGTAAAATGGACCCTTGGATTTCCTGACAGGTTCTGCTGTTGTACCTCCTAGAGACACTATTTCTAGCTTCTTCGTAAGATCTTGGATTGAGTCTTCTAAATCAACCTCTTTTCCTTTTCCTGTCTTGTCCTTGAGGTTTTTGAGATCTTGACTACAATCGTCTAGTCTTTCACTGATTTTGACTAGTAATTGTATAATGGTGTTGTTTTGTTTGAGCACTGCAGTTAGCGAGGATGTTTGTCCTCCTTGGAGTCTTGATGGTTTGACAAATCCTTGTGCTGGTGCGTCTAATCTTTCGGTTGCCTTTAGTGCGTCCGTGTATTCTGAACTCTCAGCAGTTTGAGTCCAGCTACTCATGAAGTGATGAAAGCTTTTAAGTCCGAAACAGCGTGCTTGACTTCTAGCACCTGTTTCCTCAGTTCTTCTGTGAGTTTTAATGCTTCTTGCTCTACGAGCTTTGGTTGTTTAGTAATTTCGGTTACTAAACTCCGAACTTCACTTGAGGTCAGGGGATGGAAACCTGAGATGGTTTCTTCTAACTGCCTGATATACCTCGTCTGATGCTGCAGATCCTGTTGCAGCTGCTCAATCTGACTTTGTAAATCCTCCTGATTCTTTGTCTGTTCTTCTTGAATCTTTTTCAATAGTTTTGCATGAAAACGGCTAGATGCGATTGTTTTATCAATATTAAAGGAGATGTTATTGGCTAAGTGTTGATTTGTGACCTTCTGATATGATTCTAGGTTCAGGTACTCAAGGTCAGCTGTTGGAGATGTCTCGTACCACCGCCGTAAGGATTCCTCCCACCTTTCAGACATATATAGGTTTACCTCATGCTACCAATCTTCCCGACTTATGCCTCTTGCTGCAGTACTGTTAGGCTTGCCCTTTACTTCCACCTATTGTCTATCTTCTGGGTTTTTGAGGACGTGAGGTTGTGGTTTTAACAGCATAACCAGAGCACCTGATACAAAGTTTTTAGTTCTTCATACCAGGCTCTGATACCATAATAGGGCGGAAATTGATCGGCTTTGTACAAGTAACATATACTAAAACATAATATGGCGGAAATTGATCGGCTTTGTACAAGTAACATATACTAAAACAAAGGCTTAATATAGAACTTTATACATAAATATAAGCATATAAGCAGAGAATATGGAATACCTTAATATTATTTCACAAAAGAAAGTAAAGCTTCAGATAGATGTCTGCGTGCTTTGCAATCTCTGAATACACACATATATATATATATATATATATATATATATATATGGCAACTAGCTAATTGATCAACATAAGATCAATTATGGACGCCAATAATTCAGACTTAGTGGGTAGATTCCCACTATCATACTTATCCTATGACTCACATAAGATACAAACAACTTTAATAAAGTTGGCTGACAGATGCCAAAGTAAAGCAAAAGATTATTCCTTCCTTTTGAAAAAGAGGAATAATTCCAAAACACACATGGCCGACACTCTATGATGGACGGCTGCTTTATTCACTCGTTCTGATAAGGTAGGGTCCACATGCTTCCTACCAATTTTTGGTATTATCCTTGAGAATACTCGTTTGGTCAATAATGAAACTGAGTCTGTTGACGTGGTCAGTTCTGGTTGCTAGAGCATCTCTGGCTGCATTATTGCTTCCTCCTGATTTGTACCAAGTGAACTGTTCTTTATGGGTCAGTATTGCATACCATTGGGCCAAGGCTTGATATGCACGCTGGGCTGCTTGTTGTTCCTCCTTAATGGCTTGGGCTTGTAGTTTTGAATTCCTGTGGAATTGCATTGGGCTTTGGAGCGACTTCCTAAGACATTCGAGGTGGGCATTTGCAATTGGGTCATAAACAATTTCTGGATTACTTTCGACGTTTCTTCGGAATGGACTTGCGAAGATGGGGTTCCAATTAGGGCATGTGATTCCTCCAGTGTTTCTTCTAGTAGAATCAAACTCCGTTTCATAGCTTGGTCCATCTGCCATTCTGGTTCTGTATCTGCACAAAGAAACATAGTTAGTCTAGATAGTGAATCTGCTAGAACATTGTTTTTCCCTTCTATGTGCTCAAAGTGGACTGAGATGCCAATCCCCGTAATAAAATCCGTAAATCCAATCCATCTAACCCTTGAAGGTTTGTTTTGATTGGACTTATTGTAAAATGAGATTATTGCCTGGCAGTCTATTCGGATAGTTATCTCCTTCTTATCCAAGTAATGAATCTTGAAGGACTGTAGGCTTTCCATACATGCATATATTTCTGCATCAATTGTGGATTTTATGACTGGAAACTTTCCACTTGCATAAGCACATATTTTTTCTGAGGATTTCAGATCATTTTTCTGTTTCTTCCATTTGCATACTCCTCCCCAACCTTCCATACATCCATCTGTTTCAATGATAATGTAACTGTCTCTGGGGGGAATTTCCAGATCCGGCAATTCCTGAACTATCTTCTTAATTTTTCTCACAATATCCCAATATGATGACTTCATCCTTTTGTCCCCGTTGGGGCTTGTTTTGCTATAAAGAGGGCCTAGTAATGTACCAATGTTTGGAACATAGCTTCTAGCATAGTTGAAAATTCCTAGCCAAGACCTGAGGCCCTTTTTATCCATTAGCTGCTTTTCCTCAAAGTTGGCTATCTTTTTGATAATATGAGGCTGCAGCTTGATCCTCTGGTTTCCAATTATTGCTCCTAGGAAATCTACTTCCCGTACTGCTATTTTCATCTTTGTTGGAGACAGTACCAGACCATTTTTCTCACATCTTTGTAGCATGATTTCCACATGTCGAGCATGCTCTTCTTCATTCTTTGAGAAAACCAGAATGTCGTCTATGTAGACTGCTATAAATTCTTCTGTTCCTTTGGAACATTCATCCATTTTTCTCTGGAATATCGCAGGCGCGTTCTTCAACCCGAATGGCATTACTAGCCATTCATACAGTCCTCCTGGGACTATAAATGCTGTCCATGGTATGCTTCCTTCATCCATTGCCACTTGATGAAATCCGCTTTTTAAGTCAAATTTTGAAAAAATTTGGATGCTGCCGACTTTCTTTATGATCGTATTAATTCCTGGGAGGCTGTACTGATCCTTATGAGTATTATCGTTAAGAGTACGATAATTGAAGACCATTCTCTCATTTCCCCTTGTTTCCTTCCCCGTCTTTGGGTCAATGCTTGTGCCTGATTGTACGATCATTGCCATTGTTCGATGCCTACTTGAGCTTTTTCTGATTACTCCAAGATTTAGCAGAGCTTGTATGTGTTGATCGAACGATTTTTCCATAGCAGGCGTGACGTGTTTTAATGGTTTATCTTGTATGCAGATATCTGGATTAATGATATCCAACCTGCATCTTACCTTATTTCTCTGCCAATGCTTCAGAGGTTCTTCTCCTATAAATCCTCTCTCTTCAAGCTTTGTCAGAAGAGGCCCACATCTGGCTTTGAAATTCTCACTTCCTTTGTCCAGGTTGAAATATACTACTTCCTGTAGCTCCTGAAGTTCTTCATAATCCATGTCAATTTCTGGAATTGCCTTGGCAATAACCTCCTGCTGAGTATTAATACTGGTCACATTTTTATAAAATGTGATATTGTTACCTTCCAGCCTCAAACCCCCTTGCATGGCCCTTATGAAGTTACATCCAATCATCATTTGAATCCCATCATTCAGCTGCATATCAAAGCAATATGTGAATGGAATTCTGAACCTATTTTCTTCTATCAGCATTGCACCGTCTTTCAGCTTGGTCTTTGTCTCCTGCTTTGAATTTATCCCGCTGATTATAATACTATATCCTGCTTCTTCCACAGCTCCTGGAGGTACCTTTTGTCTACACAACACGAGGATGCTCCTGTGTCTAGTATGACCTTTAGTTTAAAGGGCATTTCCCCTGGAATGTCAAAGCTTACCTCAAAGTTGTATAACCTGTTTGGAATATGTCTTGAGGGTGCCTGAGGGGTGTTTTGAACTGCTTTCATGGTGCTTTCCTCAATAAGCAACTTAACATATTCCCTCCCTTCTTCATTCATTTCCTCCTCTTCCCCTTTTTCATATGGAATCCTTTCGCTGAAGGATTTCATCTTGTCTTTTTCGCTGAGTTTCTCATAATCTCCTTCAAAATTTTTTATTACGTTCTGCTCTATTTCTTTTTGCAATCTTTCATTCTCCGCTAGCAGATAGGTAATATATTTCAGCAACTCTTGTACCAATTGCTCCATGCTTTGAGGCACAATTACTTCTGGAGGTTTTGGGTTGATTTTTAGGTTCAACTGAAACTTAGAACACATGGGACATGATGTTAATTTGCACAAACTGCAGTGAATTCTCATCCTTTCATTCGTCCTCATTTTGCAGAAATTACAATTAATCCACCTTGCATCCTGGATTACTTGATTCTCTTCCCATGTATGCTTACATATTCCTTGTTCCCCTGTCAGTTGAATCTTATGTAACCAGGGTGATGCTTCTCCTTCTTCTAAGAGAATAAACAGAGATTCTTCATTGGGAAACTTCATCAGGGCAGTTCTCACCTCTTCTTTTACCTCAGGTGATTCTCCTTCTGATATGGAACATATTGCGTCGCTATCTGGTTCATTCATATCAACTGAAACCACATCCCAGTCATCCGGGATGTTGAGTTGTTCCATGACTGCCGCCCTTGCAATATTTCCTCTTTCCTTAGGGCATTCTCTTGCAAAATGTCCTTCCGTTCCGCATATAAAGCATTTACACTTTCGATTTCTGTCCCGATGTTTCTTTTTAAAAACACGAATGTGGGAATCGTGCGGCTTCCCTTGATATGTCCTTGCTTTCCTGATTCCATACTTCTTTTTACTTCCATAATATCTTGGAACCGGGACTTTACTACAGAAAGATAGATCTTTCAATCCTCTCTGTAATGCTGCTCTTTTGCACATATCTGCCAGGTATTGATATGAGAAATGGATTCTGGGCAAGACTCCTATTGATGCCCCTGGATATTTCTCATTATACATTTTTTCCAATTCCTTTCCGACTAGCGGTGGCATTTTCCTGAACAATTTGTCTGATAATTCGGTAGATATGAACATTCTTCCTGATTTAGCAGCTAGAGCCTTGTAATCATTGAGATAATTGAAGATGTCCTTCATGTTATCACATGCAAGTCTTTCCAGTTCTATATAGGCTCCGTCCTGTTCCTCAGTTGATCCTTGGTAGGGGTCTTCAAAAAGAATGATCCTTCTAACTTGAGACGTAATGTTTTGCGGGTCATCAGCAATATTGACAATTTCCTCATAAGCCTGTGGATAAGCCATTCTCCATTGAATCCACATTTTCTTCTCAATTTCTCCCAAGAGGTTTTCTACGTAATTAACCTTTGCTCGATTACTTTCCCATGTCTTTTCGTTTAGCAGGTTAATCGTGATTGACTCCCATCGAGATATGACATCGCTGTACATTCCAATGTCATCTGGGAGAGTTAACATGACTCCGTTACTGGCATTTGTCGGGGGCAGAGTCCAATTTTCATTCTGCATTCTTCCACCAAACTTTCGGACTGTAGATCTTATGTCATTTATCTGACTAGAAGGTCCTCCTGTTGTTGTTGCTGGTGGATAATTCACCTGACCCATTGTTGGCTCTGTAGGGGGTCGATATCCTGATATTACGCCGCTGCTTCCACTATAGACCTGTTCTTGCAGCCTCTTTAATTTTGGGTATGGGAGTTCATACTCCATTGCCAAAACTTCTTCTCTTCGTGCTTCCTCTGGCCCTTTTGCTAATTTTGTCAAAGGATCATCCCCACCATCTTCCAAAGAAAATGGGTTTACCCATTTTTCATCTTCATCTTATGTCGTGTCCTAAATGACTGAGACTTCCTTTTTTGGGGGGTTTAATCTTTGTGATTGTCTAGACCAAAATTTTCAAAGAGAGGTGATCGATGAATTTTGTGAACTGCAAACATGATATAGTCAAAAAAATTGATGCTCACGTGATAAATTAATTAGGTGTTATTGTCCCCTCAGCTTTCCATGTCTGTCTCGTATAGCTAGTAATGCATGTAGTGATGCTTAATTGATTAAATAATCAAATTTAATATTTCAAAGGCTAAAAAATATATATTATGCAGAGTATTATTGAAAAAAAGATAAGAAAAAAATTAAAAAATATATTTTTTGTACATTAGAGGCTAAAAAGATACAAGTTAAAACATTCAAGATTAATAAATACTGAGTAATAAATTTTAAGGCGTGAAATGTCATTAAGCCTTTAATATACTAATTCCAATATTCGAAAACACAAAAAAGGAGAACAACCAGTGGACTGTATGTATCTTATCTATAACAAATTACACTGGTGCAGCCTGAGAAGAAAGAAAAGATTGGAGCTTTAAGTGAATACCTTCTGGTAACTTCAGCCCACATTATTTATTATTTATTCACAGATGTGCTGATATAAATTACATATATATTTCATCATTTAATCAAAGCCCAGATAAAAAAGGAAGCTCTTTTTTTGCAGCTAGTGCCTGTTATTTTTGTTTCCCACCTCAGTTTTATCATAAAGTATGATTCTTGATAGTTAATGACTGACCCTTTTCATATGCAAGCATATATGTATGTATAAGTCCATGTAATTCCCTATTAGTTGTTTGGAGGTTTATGAAAATTTGGGATTTTTCTGTTGGGGTTGAATTAGTGTAAGAAAGAAATGGAGTCAATTATATTACATACATTTTCTCCAGCTCCATTGTCTTTAAATTGCGTGTATTCGAATCATTCTGTTAGATGTACTATTATCGATAAATATTGTAGTAGGCCTCGATTCAAGGACTTGAGGTTTGATTTGTGTGGTAGGAAAGTTGAGTTAGGATTTCGAAAGAAATGTTTTGCTGTTAATGTAGGAAAAACGGATATTAGTTATGTTAAGAATGTTCGAGAGGGTGATGATAAAGATGATAATGATGATACGGATTGGGAAGCGGAATTTATTGGTGATCTTGATCCGTTGGGGTTTTTGCCCCCTAAGAAACGAAAGGAGCAGAAAGAATTGAAATTGCTTCAGGATACGGATAATATGGATTGGTGTGTGAGGGCGAGGAAGGTTGCGGTTAAGTCCATTGAAGCTAGAGGATTGACACGTAAATTGGAAAATATTGTTAATCGTAGGAAGAACAAGAAAAAGAAAAAGAAGTCAGTGGTGAACAAGAAGAAGGGTGATAAGGTGCTTAAGGTAGACGATGATTCGGATATTGAGTCGGAGGAGGACGATATTGGATTGGTTGATTTAAATACACTTCAAGATGCTAATCAACTTAGAAATGCTGTGAGTCTGCTTGCTGGTGGGATGTTTGCGGAGAAGAGAGAGAAGACAATGGAGACTTTCGTTCAAAGGCTTTCTCAGTTTTCAGGGCCTTCTGATCGTAGGAAAGAGATTAATTTAAATAGAGAAATAGTGGATGCACAAACTGCGGAAGAAGTATTAGAGGTTACTTCTGAGATGATTATAGCCGTAGGGAAAGGATTGAGTCCTTCACCTCTCTCTCCATTGAACATTGCGACTGCACTTCACCGAATTGCAAAGAACATGGAGAAAGTATCAATGATGAGGACACATAGGCTGGCGTTTGCCCGTCAAAGAGAGATGTCTATGCTTGTGGGTACAGCAATGATGGCCCTGCCTGACTGCTCGGCTCAAGGTATTTCAAATATCGCATGGGCGTTGTCTAAGATTGGAGGTGAGCTTCTTTATTTGTCAGAGATGGACAGAGTAGCTGAGGTTGCATTGACCAAAGTTGGTGAGTTTAATTCACAGAATGTTGCAAACTTAGCTGGTGCTTTTGCTTCTATGCAGCATTCTGCTCCAGAGCTCTTTGTGGTGTTAGCAGAAAGAGCTTCAAGCATAATTCACACTTTCCAAGCACAAGAACTTGCACAGCTTTTGTGGGCTTTTGCTTCTCTGTACGAACCGGTGGATGTCGTACTGGAATCACTTGATGATGTCTTTAAAGATCTGGACCAATTTAAATGCTGCTTAGGTGAAGAAAAAGTTAACTACATTGAAGCAAGAAGTACAGAAACTAATGTTGAGGGAGTAGTAGAGCATCCAGTTCTCAGTTTTAACAGAGATCAGCTTGGCAACATATCTTGGTCTTACGCTGTTTTTGGGCAAATGGAACACAGTTTCTTTTCTCATGTGTGGAAAACTTTGAGTCACTTTGAGGAGCAACAGATTTCAGAGCAGTATAGGGAGGATATTATGTTTGCTTCCCAGGCTTATCTTGTTAACCAATGCCTGAAAGTTGAATACCCACAACTTCAGCTGGCTCTCAGGAGTGATCTTGAGGAGAAAATTGTCCGTGCCGGAAGAACTAAGAGATTTAATCAGAAAATGACCTCCTCATTCCAGAAGGAGGTAGGTCGCCTTCTTGTAAGCACCGGCCTTGATTGGACCAGAGAATATGTTGTGGATGGGTACAGCTTGGATGCAGTCTTAGTTGATCAAAAGGTTGTTCTTGAAATTGATGGGCCAACTCATTTCTCCAGAAATTCTGGTAGGTGTCAAAGTAGCCTTTGGTCATTGGTGTTTATTACTGTTTTCTTTTTATGTTTGCTTGATTCAGGTATATAACATGAATCCTCTTAGTTTGCTTCAATGTTTATTATGCATCTCTGCAGGAGTTCCTTTGGGGCATACAATTCTAAAGCGCCGTTATATTACCGCTGCTGGTTGGAAGCTAGTATCTGTGTCTCACAATGAAGTAAGTTTCTGACTCTCGTACTTGCATAGTTTTATATTCACGTGTTAAAGGTAAAAAATGACAGCCTTCGCATTTGTAGTCTTTAGTGATCTTATATACAGAAATCATTTTTTCATAGTACACTACTATTAAAACTTGTCATCTGCTCGATGAAACACTTGGTAAAAGCTCTTTTTTTGATATTAACATAGTTACTTTTTTGACCAGAAATTTAAAAGACCTTAGAATAAAGAGAACTTTAATTCACAGTGCAAAATAAAATCATAATGTTGATTCTTAACGATGTTGAAGAAGACTTTTGATAAGGGTTCCTACAAGCTTTCAAAGTGATGGTGTTTCACTGAGCTAACAAAGTTCTTAAAAATGCAACTGCTATCTAAAGAAGTAGCATCCTCCATGTAAATTTTGTTTAAATTATTCTTAAGAAACATTAGTCAAAGAGCTTATATTATCCTAGTAACTTAGACTTGACAGACTTCTTTTAACCACCCATATTGGAGTCAATTTCTGATTCGAAACCCTTATTATTTTTGTAACTTCTCCTTCTTATAACTGAAGTAGCTTCTTGCAAATTTTATGGTGGTTAGGATGTCATTTAAACTTGCGACTGTACCTTTCTTATAAGTTATAAGATCATAAATTTATGCATTTATCTTATTATGAATTATTTAATTTGTTATTGTGGCAGTTCCCAACACCATTCTATAGTTTGGCATAATTCTCTGTACAGTAAATTGGCTTGTACAAGGATATGATGATAATATTAATATGTTAGTATGTCTAGCACTAGTTACTGTATTCATTAACCAATTTTTGTTATAGATAATGTCGGTTGACATTTGGCCATGTGAGGTTAACTTTAACATAACTCTGCTGTCCCAAATCATCTTCAAGCTAGAATACAAGAGTTCTGAGGAAGACAAAAGCATGTGTGACTTTGTTTCGTCATGAATATGGCCAACAGCCAAGTACTGGCTATTTGTTATTCCATCTTAAGAGACACTTAGAAAGACACCTTATTGTCAATGCCTTTTACCTGACATAGAGAGTGCCGCTCAATTGTATTAAAAGATTTCAAAGACAAGGTCGCTTAAATATATTTTAAATTTGTTAATCTTCCCATTTCCTTTTCCTTTGATGACGGAAAATGTTTTTTTTGATTACATCCATACAAGCTGCAGTAAATTTTAGAAATCAGAACATAAAGTAAATAGTTACAAAATTTTATGGGTAAGTGTCCTTCCCAACCCCAATAAGAACAAGGAGATGTTTGATGGTGATGGCGGTCTTCGGAGGTTATGCTACCTTCTGGATAGGATATTGAAGCAGGTTCCTTATTTTCATTACATATCACTTTTTTTTATCAGACCTTGTTTACAATTTCTGTTGATATGAAATGTTTATCAAATTTATTTTTTTCGATGGCAAACTGATAAGTTCAAAAAATAGAAGTCAAATGAATCTCTGTTTAAGTGCACAATAGTTTTCATTTAACCCCAAGTGAAGATTGGATAGTTAAAATATGCATTGCTGCTCCCTTGTTTCCTATCCCCTCTTTGTTTCTGTTACATCCGTCTAACTTTTGTTCTTTAATATTCGATTATATGTTCATTTGCTTGTTTTGCAGTGGGAGGAACTCCGTGGGGAATTTGAGCAGCTAGACTACCTCAGAGAAATTCTTAAAGATCATATTGGTGGTGGCAGCGACAGTGAAACACAATGACAAGTCACAAGTTAGTCTAAAGAAATCCGGAAGTTTGCACTATATTCATTTGGGCTTACAAGAAGATGTTGAGTTGTCTGCTTAAACTTCTTTTATGACTATTATACAAACCAAAATGGCGGAAGAGAAATACAATAGTGGTTAACATAATCTTAAAATAGTGTTATATATAGGTTTAGATATTTGTAGTTAAGATTGTTATGTATAGTATACTCCAAAATGATACTGAAAGCATTTTAATTCCGCATATCTATAGTACATTTATATAATTTGGAAATTTTGGATCCAAATTAATATTACTATAAATTCTAATCAGTAATATATAAATGTCGAGTTCTCTGTGTCTATGAATTTAGGATATAGTTCTATTAAAATTTTGAATCCGACTGAAAATGCCTACTATGTGGAACTAAGGAATGCCAGTACGGATCTTGCATGATTTTAATACAATGTTTTTATTCCTTGTATCATTTCAAGTGTTTTATCTTTGTTCTAACTTCTTTTTGATGTGGCAGCATGGTAAAAGTGTGCAGTGGCAGATCCCGAGGGACGAGCACCCGGAGTAAAGAGTCCTCTCTTCTTTGCTTTGAGCAAAAGCCAAATGTGTACGCCCTCTGTTGACTTAGTATTGTTTGTTGGAAAATTTTGACATGAATTTGAGTAGCAAAGATGGGTTGTACAAGAATTTTTTAACATTATCATGGGTTCGAATACGAGAAGGCTTCCAATTCTCAATTTTTCGCCCCCACGAAAATTTCTGGTTCCGTGTAGCTAATTGTGCATGTTTACTATGACGGTAAACTTTTTTCATTGCCACCTATATAAATAAAAAAAATTCCTCCTATAGACCAGTAATATATATGCATGGGTGTTGTTGACCTGATTGCTGCTGATTTGCGTCCAATATTTATGTTTTATTACAAAAAATGGTTATAATTATCGTATGGGACATGGTACTATAGTAGAATCGGTGTTTCCTCATGGTGCTGCAGAATTATATGTTTGCTCATTATGTTCCAACTGACATTCCTTAGACTATGCCTACCATTTTAGAACTGTATTGTAACTTGACTAGTCCTAAGAAAGAACAAGTTGGCAGGTCAAATCGCTAATTTTCAGGCTACAATTGAGACCAATAATGAGCTTTAGAAAAATGATTCAAGTGGCGAAAGATGAGAAGCATATGTGAAGACCTAGTCACAGTTTTGAGGGTGCTTAGATGCTTACCTTGAGAAACACATTCTGGAATAGAGGAGCAGAAAAAGCATTCAAGGACTGTCGTTCTCAGAATACCGAACTTCTAAAATTTCAAGGAGAAGTAAGAGTTGGGCATTGCAAAAATCGCAGCAGGGAGGCTGGACGTAGAGAGAACGAATTTTCAAATGATTCTGAAGATGTCTAGCTAAGCTATAGAGAAGTGAGTTTTGGAATTTCTGTTGGGTTTTTCTCAACCCAAAAGTTAGCTAATTTTTTTAGGAAGTAATTATTGTATTAACTCACAAAGAAGCTTTTGAAATCAAGCACTTGGGTGAACCTTGCTGGCGAGTAATTTGCAATACAGATTCACGAATTTTTCACGTAGACTTTGGATGTTTTTCTCTTCAAATATCCTACAATTACGTTCTAGTCAGATTAGTGAATAATAGCAAAAGTATAGAGTATATCCCTTAAGATTTGATACACGTTTTTGATATTTCCGGAGAAAATATATTATTATCCTATCAATGTAGGGGAAAATTGATTCTCGTGCTTACCTTAAATCCTTAGAGCGATGGTGTGTAGAATCCTCTATCTTGTTTTATTCAAAGATTTGGTACTTCTAAACCAGGTAAGACTTCTAGTCATTCTTATTCGCATAAAGATATCAATAAGTTTCACTCTCATGTTCTGTCTAAGAAGGGTTCTGTCTTGGTTAAGCCTCTAGATTCGTATTTTGATAAAATGAATTTCACATGGGATAGCTGTTGCTTTGCAAGGGATAGCTGTTGCTTTGCAATGGTTAGTGATAATGTTAATTTGGATTTTGAAACTATTCGTCATTTGGCGTTGGATGAATTTGCTTGTGTGGGTCTAGTTGAGGTCTCTCGACACACTTTGTTTTTCAAAATCGACACGAGAAAGAATTTGTTAGCTGCTACAGCTACATGGTCTATGTTTATTGATAGTGTTTCTCCTGCTGTTGAGGTTTTCTTTAAGCCTTGTAAGCCTTGTAAGGAGAACCTATTCTCAGGGAATGTTGATGTAGTAAAAGTCTGGCTTCAGTTATCAAATGTCCCCCTACTTTACTAGTCAGTGAAGGGTCTTTGTCAGTTGGTTAGTACTCTAGGTACTCCGATTGGGTTTGATCCGAGAAGTTTAGATCACCTAACCAATTTGACTCCAATGAATGAGACAGTTATCTGTGTTGAGATGTCTACTTTGTGCTCCATGCCTATCTTCTTGATTCTTGATTGCTGGTCTGGATGGGAATGTTAAGTCAGTTGTTAGAGTGAAGGTTTCTTACTTGACTACCTTTGATGTTTGTGATGTTTGTCATAAAACGTCTCATGAAACTACGAATTGTGGCTACACTCAGCTTCTTCGGAAAACACTTCGGAAAACAGACTTCCTAGAAGAAATGGATATTCAGGGTTGGCGAATAGCAGATAGTGATGCTGATTTTAAGGAATTGAAAGCGGAGTTTGCTGTCACTGGTGGTGTCACAAGGGGTTTTGTTGATACTGACAAGAGTGTTTTTGCTGGAAAGAAAAGAACTATAGGGGATTTACAGGGTTTACAAGGGACCTGGTAGGAGAAAACAAGGAAGACCAAGAAATCCCCTTTCCTACGGGATTGCTGACCAGAAAGACCAGTCTAAATATGAGGTGACCATTGCTGTCGATCATGAACTTGCGAGTTCCGAAAAAGTGATTACCAAGTGAGGACGGGGCAAGCCTAGGAAGCACCCACAATTGACGACCTCTGGTGTTGTCATCAGGGATAAGAAACTTGTTCCCAATAATGGATAGGGCTTGCCCCGGTAAAGCTTGGTAGAGGTCGGCCCAAAAAGATTAAAACCGACAATGACTTGATGATTTTGGATGCAATGCTCAAGAATCAGAACAAGAGAATTGTAAGGGATGCCAAGGAAGGGGCTAGGCCTATGGGTAAAAGTCCTAAGGATGTTGTTGGTGATCATTGTCCTCCTATACAGCAGCTGGACACGAGACGTACTCGAATGAACCAGAATTGTGATGACTGTAACACTGGGACTAGCTCTGGCCTTAACAATAATCAGACTCGAAACTTAATTGCTCTGGAGCTGGAGCTGGAAGAATTGGAGGAAAGGAAGTGTGCTCGCAAGGCGAAAAGATTGGCAAATGTTGTATTTGCCAAGGCGATTAAGAACGAGAACAACTGAGGAGGATTCTTATGTTTGATTGTTTATTTTCATCGGACTTTATTTAAGTTTTAGGTTGTGACTTGGTTTGTATGAATCTTTTCTTGCTTCGGCAAGATTGAACTTGCTCCTATGAAAGCTGAGGTCTCTGTAATGGATTACCAGTGCTTTCTACTTATTTATAAAATACGGTTACGAAAATAAAATAAAATTTGCCCACGTTAAGCAAGCTAATTATTATAAAATGCGTTTTCCTAAATATACATGTCCTTTAATTTATCATGTAAATTACATATCATTTTAACTAATATACTAAAAAAATATTAATTTTTCTGTGATACCCATTTTGTTATATATGTCTTTATATTTATTTACATACTTGAAGAAAAATTTTATTATAAGTTTGGAATTCAAATTCGTGATTTCCATTTTCATTGTTTAGTTTGAAATTCAAATTCATGATTTCCATTTTATTGTTTCAACACACTTTCATATTAACTACTCATATTTAATTTTCTCCAATATTTTACAATCTTTTATGTATAAACCAATCATTACAATAGAAACAAAATGAATGTTTAAATTAATAAATGTCATTAGAGTTTAGATGCTTAAGATCATTTAAACGTGATGAAGTGATTAAAATGATCGTAATGTAAAGAAATGTATATTGAAAGAATAACTACTTTTATTTTAAAAAATAAATGTTTAAAAATTTGGATATTTATGATCATTTAAACGCGATGCAGTAATTGAAATGACAATAATGTGACTGTGAAAAAATAATATAGAAAGACTTAATTATTTTATTTAAAAATATTAATTTTATATTCGTGTAATGCACAAATGTTTTATAAATTATAAATGTAAATAATTTTTTTATTTTTTTTATTTAATTTAGTTTATTTTAAAAAAATGATTAATTTTTTTTTTCATTCATCATTTTTCTAAGATTTAATTTAATAAATATTATCACGAATAATTGATAACTTTTCCTAATTTTAAATTTTTTAAAAAAATAATATTCCCACACATTAATAGTAATTTGGTTAACAGGTTTATTTATTTACGATTTCAATATTGGAATGTTAATTTGAATGTTTAAAATTTAAAATATGTTAAGTATTTATATAAATATATTTAAAAAAAATTATGATCGGAAAAATAAAATTTTGTAAGATCTACATTTCCATCTAATGATTAATTTAGGAGGAAAAATTAGGAAAGTTCCTACTTAGATATCTAAAATAAAAAGAGAAATGTTAGAGAACCCAAAAATAATCCAAAATTTATCCCAAAAATGATGTAATTTTTCAGTGTAATAGATAACATTCCTAATAAAATAATGTGATTTGTGTGCATAAATATATGTTCACGAATTATAATTCAACACGTGTCGTGCCAGGTTATTTGGGAAGAATTTTAAGAGATGATTTTGAATTTTCTAGCAGAACTCAAATAAAAATTATGTGTTTGGAAATAATTATTTTCCTATACTTTATACTAAATATTTCCTAATTTCAATAAATAGACCGATTTCATCAATTTTGGATATATTTTTATAAATAATAATTTTGAACTTGATTGTAAGATAACCGAATTGATTAGTAGCCATACGAAAATAGCACTTCGCTCATTAAACTTAAAATATTTTGGTTTGATATAAAACTTGACGACTTGGTTAGAAAGATATTAATTGTACTAGAGTTTTGCTTTGAAAATTTAAAGTTACTAAATTGTGTTATTTAAATTTGTGTATACAAAACAAAAAAAATCAAGAAAATATTAGGATTAAAATGCGTGAAAAAGTAAAAGAAATAAATTGAGACCATAGTAATAAATTTGTGAAATGGGTGGTACGGGGTCCATTGACTTTAGACAGTAATAGTAGGGGTGTTTACGGGTCGGTTTGGCCGGGTTAGAGGCATTTTTGCAACCCAACCCAATTAAATCGGGTTGAAAAATTTTAACCCAACCCGTAAAAAATAATTTCGTAAGCCAACCATATCCATCGTTTATCGGTTTGGGTCGGGTTGGGTCGGTTTGAACGGGTTAAATAATTTTTTAAAAAAAGCTTAAATTTTATACGACATCGCTCATTTTGAAAATTTAAGTAAAAAAAAGTATGTATAACTTAAGTTTTTAGTGTTAATATTTTATTTTGATTAACATTATGGTTTTAGTAAAGTAAATAATGTCTTAAGTCGTACATATAAACACAAAATATAATTATATATCTATTAATAAAAGTATAATACATTATTTAATGTATCATTATATATGATATATACATATATTTTCAAATAATGGAACAAAATTGTAAATTAAATCGGGTTGGGTTGGGTTGGCTAAAAAAACATAAAACCCATACCCAACCCATTTAAGTCGGTTTGAAAATTTTTCAACCCAATCAAGTATCGGGTTTTTTTCGACGGATTGGTTCGGCCGAAAAAAGGGTCGGGTTGGTTCAGTTTGACCGGGTTTACGAACCCATGAACACCCCTAAGTAATAGTACTGTAATATACAATTCAGGCATACAGGTCAACTCTTGACGATCAACTTTACTTTAATCTCATTTTTCAACTACTCTCCTTGCTCACTCTACCATTTTGTTATACCTACATTCACCATTTTATCTGGTAAATCATCTTGTCTTAAAACTACTCATCGTCTTGCTTTAGATTTGTTAACTACTTGTTTTGTCTTATGGATTATGATCACACTTTATATACCATGATTTTTGTATGAATTTGTTACTTGCCCTTTTTCTTATTGGATCTATGTTGTTTGTAGTGTATTTATCCGTTTATGTACACATTTGTAGTTATCGTTCGATCTTTTGTGTCTTGGTAGTCTAGATCTTTGTATTTTAGTCTTCTGGATTTGCTCTGTTGTAGTTGTACGATGTTACTGATTTTTGTTTAGTTGATCAGATTTATGAATCATAGTTTTATTTGTAACTTGTAGTGGTTTTTATTAGTGTAAGTATATTTATAGGTTTTAATTCAAGTAAGAACAATTAAATTGTGAAAACTGCGATAACCAATGGCTTTGCACAACAAAAATTACAGGACCTCTATGAAAGTTGCAGGATCAGTTTATACAGAAGTGCAGAACCTTATTTGTTCTTGCGTTGTGATAGCAAGGAAATTCCTAAAATGTGAAAATAGGCCTATGAATTATATTCCATGGAATCAGTTACAGGATCAAGAATGATATCAGAAATTTCCATGTAGTGTAATACTAAAGCAAAATAGTCCTACCCCATGGTTGATATTCGAAACAGACAAGGCTATGGTTATTATTATAAATTAAATATATATTCCCACCCCATTGATGAGAGCAATTACCCGCGTTTGGAAAGCCACTAACACTTCCGCAGTTGTGCTGGAGATTTTTGTGGAAGTGATAATGACTCAATAGATTCAGACTGATACTCTGACTAACGGATTTAATAAATTTTGATTAATCTAAATGTATTATCATTACAGCTCTAATTCTACTGTGAAATGCATATACCTCTAGGCTCTAGCTAACGTTAGATAGAGGTACTTTTATAAATCTATGGCTCATGGTAGTTAAAGATCCATAACAAACATTTAGCAAGAAACTTGTATAAATCCCAATTCAACTTATTGTCATTGCAAATCAATGATAGGTGTTCGAACTATTATATGTTTGCAGCTTATAAGATTCAAACTGTTAAGCTGGTCCAAGTATTCTTCTAAATTGTAATACTTTAGGTTCCTTTTGTAATGATGTCAGTTTCTTTTGTTGCCATTTAGTAATGTCTTACGGTGATAAACCTGAGGTAGTTGAAAGGGGTGTCAAGGACAAAGAAGAAGACAAAGATGAGGAACAGGGTGGATTTTTTGGAACCATAAAGAACTTTGTCCAAGATATAGGAGAGAAGATCGAGGAAACAATAGGATTTGGGAAGCCAACTGCAGATGTTTCAGCAATTCATATTCCTAAAATTAATCTTGAAAGGGCTGATATTGTTGTTGATGTGCTTGTGACAAATCCAAATCCCATTCCAATCCCTCTTGTCGATATAAACTACTTGGTTGAAAGTGATGGAAGGAAACTACTTTCTGGCCTGATCCCTGATGCTGGAACTCTCCATGCGCATGGTTCAGAGACTATTAAGATACCGGTTTGTCTTGTATATGACGACATTAAGAATACGTATGACGATATTAAGCCTGGAAACATCATACCTTACAAGGTCAAGGTTGACCTCCTAGTGGATGTGCCTGTCTGGGGTAGGTTAACTTTGCCGCTTGAGAAAACTGGAGAGATCCCTGTACCATATAAACCTGATATTGATGTTGACAAAATTAAATTTGAAAGTTTCTCAATGGAAGAAACAGTTGCAACCCTCCATGTCAAATTAGATAACAAGAACGACTTTGACATGGCACTTAAAGCACTAGACTACGAGGTTTGGTTGGGTGATGATAATATTGGTGGAGCAGAACTGGCTAAATCTGCTCAAATTGATAAATCTGGTATCACTTACATTGACCTTCCCATCAGCTTTAGGCCCAAGGACTTTGGATCAGCTCTCTGGGATATGATGAGAGGAAGAGGTATTGGTTACACAATGAAAGGAAACATTGAAGTGGACACACCCTTTGGACCGATGAAGTTACCTATCAGCAGGGAGGGTGGCAGCACACGCCTCAAAAAGATCAAAGAAGACGGATGTGAAGAAGATGATGATGATGAGGTACACCTATAATGTTACTTTCTGATAAGACAGTACAATCTTGATGTCCTCCTATCTAATAGTTGCAAGTAGTGCAATAATTACAAGTTCTAGAAAATGGTTGATAAATTGCTTCAAAATTTAATAACATAGATAGATTCCCAATACTATTACCATAGCAGATGGTGAGCATGCGATTCACATTTATTCTCTTGCTTAATGTATTTGCACACAACTTCTAGCATCATGATGAATGCATTTCACAACTAATTCTTCGGAATGGTAATTATTTCTAACATATAATACTTCATTAATCAGAATATAACTTTATGCTTCTGGTTATGCATAATGTGAGAGATTTAAGAGGTATCAAAGAACAGCCAAAATATGAGTAAAATAGTTTGCATATGACTTGTAATTGCACCCAGTGGTTGGATAGGACTGGCTGATCAGATTTTGTCATTTTGGGACGTGTGCGACATAATTATGAAAAATTGTTATTCTTAAATTTGGCATCAGGCAATTTCCCCAAGTTATTCAAATCCCCTACAGTGATGCTTCATGTTTGATGCCATTTTGAGATTATGCCATATATGTAATTGAAAATGACCAGTTATGAGTACCTTCTTCATCATCAGTTTACTAACAAGTCTATGTTATAACTAATATGGTTTATTGTATAACATTTGGAAAGGAATTGATTATATGAAATTTTGAACCTGTGCTGCTATGAAAAGTAAAAACTAATAAGTATATAGCACCAATTCGACTTGTGCAATCAGCCAATCACTGAATCACATGTAATCTTTTGTCTCTGGATCCTGGTAGCACTTTTAAGTTGGAGTTTGGTTTTGTGCAGGACTAAACTCATTGCATTCCTTCGAGACGGTTGAGGAGATTTGAAGTTTTCCTTTGTGTGTGTGTGTGTGTATCTGATTTGGACCTAATTGCATTTGTGAGGATTTGAACGTGCGTGGGCTATCTGCTCCAAATAATGTAGCATCTCAATTAGGCCAAATTTTTGGATTTCATGTTTGTGTAATCTTTTGCTGTGTACTGAGAATTTGGTTTAAAAAAAGTACTGCGACTTCTTTAAAGAAGACGTCTTAATGTAATGACCAAAACAGTTATTGAACATTGAGCATGAATCCATGATGTAGTTTCTGGCTTTCAATGAATGTGTCCATAATAGTAGTCAAATATTTGGCCAAATATGACGTTAAACCCAAAATATCACAAATCAAAATGTCGGCCGAATATGACATTAAACCCACATTTTAAAGGTGCGGGGAAAAAATGGAAAACAACTGCACATTGTTTTCAGATTTTTTTTCCCATGAAAGAGGTTTATTGCTTCAACACGAAGAAAATCAGAGCCTTTAAAACTCATTAGTGTTTACTCTGAACAGTTTTGTAGACCTCGACCTCGTGTCCTCCTTACAGAAAACTTTTCCTAAGTTGAAATGTATGAAAATTAGTGTATTCACAATACTGGCAACATCAACGCAATGTTTTCAAAGGCTGCATGCTCTTGGTCAGTTTTGGGCCTTTCGGCCTATGTTTGACGAATTCAAACTATGTACTAATTACGCAGTTTTAAAACAAGCTAAATACGTTGGTCAAAGCCTCAAAACTCATGTATAGCCATGATCATGAAAAGAGGAAAGACTGTTTTTCACTTTTTTTTTGTAGCAACTTGTATTTAATATACTAGCTTATATAGCCCCGTGCAATGCACTGTTACTTAAATTTTATTTATAATTATTCTGTTTATAATTATATTTTTATTACCCATGCGTAACACACGATTGTTTTTTTAATATTTATAATTATATTTATTTATGAATATTTTAATATTTAAAAGTTATTAGTTTACATGATTAAATTATTGTTAAAAAAGATTTAGCCAAAAAAAATTATAGTTAAAAATTTGATATTTATTATATTCTACCCACTCAATTTAATATTTGTTTATATTGAGTTATAAAAGTTAGATTTGGCCAATTTTACGGTCCACGTGAAATTCACAAAATAATCTTTAATTTAATAAAGTTCACGTGAAATTCTTTTTCAATTAAAAACTATTCTAAAACTAAAAAGAGAATAAAGTGACGAAATTTAATGTTGAGAATTCTATTCGATTTAGGAAATCTACTTATATATAGTTTAGATTATTAGAATACCCTTTATTAACCAAATACAGTTTTTAATGTTAAATCTAACGGTTTTCACCTATTTAATGTTGAGAATTCTATTCGATTTAGGAAATCTACTTATATGTAGTTTAGATTATTAGAATACCCTTTATTAACAAAATACGGTTTTTAATGGGTTTTGTTATTTAATTACAACTATTTTTATTATTTTAACTTTTTGGAAAATCCAATCCTAATATAATATCTTTTAAGTTATATTATTGATAGATAATAACTTCTTTTTATATGATATAATTTTGATCGTCTATTTTTAAAAGTATTGAATCTAACGGTTGAGATTGTTTTGGCGGTATTTATGACCAAACTACCCGGATAACATCATTAATTTTTTTAATATATATAATTTTTTTAAAATATTTATTACTAAAATATAATATACTCTTTTTTGTAATATGTTAATGATGCGGGAACTTTGAACTTTTGAGAAAATAAATTATCAATTAAAATATAGTTTTTTTTTGTAATAGTTCTTCTTTTAAAGTAGTACACTACGACGATCAAAATTCTGTATAAAATCATTTTTTTATAGTATATCCCTTAAATATCTATGTTATTATATTAAAGACTACATAATGAAAGCTAACTTATAAGTCTGGTCGTTTTGTTTGATCACTCAATCCATAATCGTTGAATCATGTAGAATGATCTACTGTTTAAATCTACCAACAACATATAAAAATTTACAATTTTTTTAAAAAATAAGAATTTTTTCATTTTTTTTCTTGCAAACATTGGTTATTTGATAATATTTTTTGTAAAGTACGATTTTTCAAAAAAAAATACTATACTAATTTATTAACAAACTTTTAAAGTTTTGAATTTAATAATTTATAATGTATATAGGTTAAAAAAAGTTAGGTCTCTTCTGTAGGAGTCTAAAATTTCAAAATACGATTTTTTTTTTATATGAATATAGTCTTACTAACAATGAAATTAGGTCTCTATGAGTTCTCATAAAACAAAATCATCATTTGCGTATAATTTATTATTTAATAATAAATAATATTTGATTAGTTATGATCTAAAATTTAATAAAATACGATAAAAAATATGCACAATTTTATAAAATTTTATCCTCGTATTATTATATTCTTTGTTGATTTAAATTTTTCTAGTGTTTAAATTTATTCAGGAGTTCTCGTAAGTCTATGTAGCGCTCACGTATATACATGAGAATTATATTGATAATTTTTAATATTGTAATCAATATGAATTGTTATCTTGATATTTGGTTTAACAATTATTATCTAACCGGAACTATATAGAAAATATATTTAAGAATTTGTACATAGAAAATTTTTAAATTATTAAAATACACTTTTTAGTATTTAAATATAATTCTATTATTAATCAGATACATTTTTTAATGTTATATCTAACAATTCTCATCGATCTATTTAAGATCTAACTATAATTATTAATTTGGTCGTATAGTGATCGTATACGGACCAGATCGATTTTAATTTTTTCTTAAATTGATTTTAATATTTTATTGAAATAAACATAGAATTTATAAATTTAAAAGAATTAGTAAAAAAATTAAATTGGTGTTACAAAAATAAAAAAAATATTTATTAAAATTTAGATAATCACTTTACTGTTTGGGGTCTATCTTGAGTTTTAGACAACATATTTTAACGATTTTACAGCCCATGCGAAGCTAACAAAATTATCTTTAATTTAATGATGGTATAATAATTATTATCTAACTGGAACTATCCATAAACTAAAGATAAAAGATAATTACGAATTTTTACATAAAGTTTTCTATTCAATATAGAAAACCCATTTATAATTGGTTTAAATTATCAAAATACACCTTTTAGTATTTAAATACGATCCTATTAATTATTAATCAAATATAATTTTTAATATTATATCTAACGGTCCTCATCTATTTGAATATTTATAGTTTTATAATCCAACGGATCATATACTTTTGATAGTACAGGACCGACCAAAGTTTTGGATAAGATCTCTCTCATACTTATTATATACTAGCTTAAAACCCGTGCGATGCACGGATTGTTAATTGTTATTTTATTATTATTTTTTGAATTGTATTTGTTAAAAAAATAAGTAGACATGTTAAAATAGCTAAACACTTTTAATTAATTAAAAACATTAAAACATATTTTAAAATAAATAAGTAAGGATTTGCTTGTTATATTTTTGGAAAATGAGGAGTTTTAGTATTGAAAAAATAAAAAATGTAGCATATATTTAGTTTAAAAAGGTAAATGTCCGTGATATTTTTGGAAAATGAGGTTTTAAAATTTAATAATTTAAATTATTTAAATACTTTTTAAAATAAATAAGTAAAGGATTTGTCCGTGATATTTTTAGAAAAAAAATGGATTTTATTGAGAAAAATTGAAAAAGACAATTTCCCGTGATATATATTTAGAAAATGAGGGACTTTGTTAGAAAAAATCTATAATGTGTTTTAGCTGAAAAGGTAATTGGTTATAAATAGGTATTTGATTATTTATATTTTAATATTTTTAGTAATTGCATTTGTTCATAAAAATAAGTAGACATGTTAAAATATGTAAACTTTTAAAAAAATAATTATATTATTAGGTTTAAAAATAAATAACAAAAGGTTTGTCCGTGATATTTTTGGAAAATGAGGGGTTTTATTAAGAAAAAATAGAAAAACTAACATGTTTTAGTTAAAAAAGGTAATTGTCTGTGATATATATGAAAAAGTAGGGGAATTTGTTAGGAAAAATAAAAGAAATAATGCATTTAAGGTGAAAAAGGTAATTGATTATAAATATGTAATATTATTATTTCATAATATATTTCTAAAAATAAATAAGGTTAATTAAGTAAAAACACGAATTTAAGAAAGGACAATTAAGTAAAACCACAACGTACCATACCGACTGACCAAACTTTTAATGTTTCGTCTATTATATAATAGTATTGATAGTATATATATGTTTCCCGTGTTAATTTTAGAAAATTAGTTGTTTAAACTAGAAAATAGAAAATTATATTACCTTTTTATATATATGTTGCTCGTGTTATTTTTAGAAAAATTAGTTGTTTAAGTTAGAAAAATTAAAAAAAGGTTATGTATTTATCTGAAAAGGGTAAGTGATTATTCATTAATAATTATATATAACAATATTATCATTACATATTTATTTTGCATGTGTTATGTTTAGAACATGAGTTGTTTTAGTTAGAAAATTTAAAACATATAATGTGTTTTAGCTGAAAAAGGTAATCAGTTATAAATATGTAATAATATTACCATTTTATATATATGTTACCTATTTTATTTTTAGAGGATAAGTTGTTTTAGTTAGAAAAATAGATAAAATAGGTAATGTATTTTAGCTGAAAAAAACAATTGGTTATCAATAAATTGGTTATATATAGGCCCGACCCAAATTATAGATAGGTCCGGCCCAAATACTGATCGACCGACGAACGATCAAAACTTTTAATGTTTCGTCTTTAATAATATAGTATAGATAAAGAGTTAATTCCTAGCGCTTCGGTGGGCACAATAGTTTAGAATACACGACTTTAGAAGAAGCATTTTTTTTTATTAGAAAAGTTACTAAATTCATAATGACATATAAGTATTTTGTACAATTTTTTGAGTTTAGCATTTTTCATGCAAAATATGTCCTGTTTCCCAACTGAATTTCACTAAAATAATCAATTTGGTCACATGATCTGTTTTAATAAGTAAAATAATTTGAATTGTGTTTTTTGTTTGAAATTTAAGATATTTAAATATTGGAAATAATTTAAGATTTTAAACTGATAAATGATCGTTTGATTCAAGTTATTCTGGTATCAAAGATATGAGTTTAAACAAACAAAAATATTGAGACGGCATAAACAACTTAGTTTGGTAACACAAACAGTATCCAATTAGGTACACTACCAAGAAATTAAAAGATACGGCCATAAGGATATAACCGAGTATTTTGAGTAAAAGATTTCTCTTCTTGGAATTACAAATGATTTTGGTAGGCTTGCTGGATAAATGTGTAACACCGAATCATGAAATACTAACAAACTATATACCCAGATCATGGTTTATTCATAAATTAAATAATCCTGCCAAAAACAACCACCAGATCTCATCAACCTCAAATCTTCATTGAGATTAGTTTATAAATCATTTGTTTTCATTCTTCAACACTCTTTTGAAGATTCTAAAAGATCCATAATCACAAAAAATTTATTCTCATAGGTCACAGCAATTCAAATTGTTTTTGTCTTGTAAAATGTAACACCCTCATTGACTACTTATTAAATCATAAACCTATCTCTAAAGCACTAAAATACAATAAATAATATTTAAACAATTCTAATAAATCTATAATTACATAATTCCTGAGCAACATGATTGTAGGGTAGCTCTCCATCACAATACCCAAGTCCCCTTAAGAGCATCCGCAGTGGTAGTGCCAGTTTTAAAATTTTGCTGACCCCATTCTTTACTCCACGTAAGTAAATGTAACCCAGGAAAGGAAGTGGATGCATGTCTCCAACGCAGGGCCAGTTAGCACACTTTTCAAAATTATTTTTACAATATTTTATACTCCCACAATTGATTGTACTAACTCTGATTACACACTAGCTTATTAACTCGATTATTAAAATTATTTATTCAATTTGCAAATGTAACTCGATTGTACTATCTTAAAATTTTAAATTAAAAAATGTAATTAAAATGCATCATATTATTAAAAACATGAAATAAAAGTACATTAAATTTAAACGTTGCAATTTAAAAAAAAATTAACGATTATCATGAAACTGCGAGATATGCTCAACTAGGTCATTTTTTAGCTGACGATGTATCTGTCTATCACGCATCTGCATACTGTTTTGAACATATGTTTCATACGGGACAAAAGGTTCTTCCCCTAAGTTTGGTTCCGGTGAGCCATTTGTTGTATCATCATAGGTTGGCGGTGGACCAAATTGAGTGGCATATGTGTCTCTCTCGTCTTCAACAATCATATTATGTATTATGATGCATGCTCTCATGATTCTCCCAAGATCTGCTATGTCCCAAAAGCGTGCCGGACCACGCACAATTGCGAAACGGGACTGTAACACACCAAACGCCCGTTCAACGTCTTTTCGTTGGCTTTCTTGATATTTTGCAAATAATTTTTTTTTCTCACTATGTGGACGAGGTATTGTTTTAACGAATGTTGACCATTCAGGATAGATTCCATATATTAGGTAATATCCCATATTATAATTGTTTCCATTGACAGTATAATTTACCTCTGGAGCACGACCTTGAAGCACATCATCAAATACTGGAGACCGATCTAAGACATTTATGTCATCATTTGATCCAGCAACTCCAAAAAATGCATGCCATATCCATAGATCAGATGAAGCAACTGCTTCCAGTATAATTGTTGCAACTCCTTTGTGACCACTCATGAACATTCCCTTCCATGCTTTTGGACAATTTTTCCATTGCCAGTGCATGCAATCAATACTTCCCATCATACCAAGAAAGCCACGAGCTTCACCCATCTGTAATAGACGTTGCATATCATTCGAGTTCGGCTTTCGTAAGTATTCACCCTCAAATATTGTACATACAGTGGAGACGAATTTTTTCAAGCATTCAACCGCATTACTCTCTCCAATACGAACGTAGTCATCAACAGCATCAGCAGAGACACCGTATGCCAACATACGCATTGCCGCAGTGCATTTTTTTAGAGGTGATAAACCTTTTCTTCCCACTGCATCAATCCTCTGTTGAAAGTATGGATCAGAATTTGCCATAATTATCTCAAGCAGTTTAGCATGAGCCATTCGCTGAGCATCATTCATTTTAGTAGTATCTTCCATAATGACTTGTAAATCCATCTCATTTTGCTTCACCGCAAGCTCCTTTAGTCGAATTTCGTTTAATGATTCCATTATATCCATTCTTCTTTTGTCTGCAGCTTGTATAGATTCAAATTCAACAACTTCTGCAGCTGTGGCCTTCCCCTTTCCCTTCCTACTAGTTGCAGCTTTTGTACCTTTAGGACGAACCAGTTTAAATTCATCAGATGTTGGTGTATCGTTATTTCCTTCTGATGAGTAAGCTCCAGAACTACTTAATTTAGACTTGCACTAGTTGGAGGAGGTCTCCACTTGGGATGTCTACGAAGCTCACGCCAATGAAGCTCAAAGTTAGACTTCTTCTTGAAATTAGTTAAATGAAAATCGCGAGCTTTCTCAATTAAATTGTCCATGTTTGTACCGCTCCCGACTGTTCGTTGAGCCTCGTCATAAGCCGCTCCAAATTTCTGAGCACCTTCATTTATTCGTTGCCACCTTTTTTTAATTTCCATAACGCCTCTCTTAATGGTACCGGGAGATTCATCTTCGCAATATTGTTGAATTCGATTCCAAAATTCTTCGGCCTTTTGATCAGTACCGACTAGTGGATCAATTGACACATTCAGCCATGCACTTATTAGGAGTTTATCTTCAACCCACTTCCATTGACCGGTATTTTCTCTTATATCTCCGCTTTCTTCACAATCATCATTAAGATCAATAATATTTTCGTGGCCAAAGGCCGGCACTTGTGTTTCCGGAGAATTTTGGATATTAATTGGTGTTTGTTGAGTTTCAAATTGTGAATTTGAAAATGGAGGAAATGGAAAGTGATAGGGTGAATTTTGAGGATATGAAAATGGAAATTGAGAATTCTGAGAATGTGAAAATTGGTATGGAGAATTCAAATTTTGAGAATTAAAGTTTAAATTTTGTGGGTTTGGAGAATAGGAATTTGGATATGGATATGGAAATTGATGGTTTCTGTTTTGAGAATTTGAATTTTGATTTGAAGATGGGGGATTATTTGGATTCATTTTTTGCTAAGATTTTTTTGGAGGTAAGAAGTGTGAATAATAAGGGTATAGAATTTGGTATTTATAGAAATAAAAATGTTACCGTTTATAATCGTTAAAATTATAACGTTAATATTCTAGCCGTTGCTTTCTAGCCGTTGTTTTGAAAATAAAAGTTGTGAATATATGCTCACAATCTCACATAGTCACATGCATGTCCAGTCTTTGCAAAAAAGTAATATTAAAAAATTAGTTTATGGTCAAATGACCCCGGCCCGGGACAGTGGCTCTAGCCACTTCAAACTGTCTTCTCCAATGCTTAATTTTCCATTTGTCCAGCCACTTGGACACTTTGAGTGTCCCGATGCATGAAGTGTCCCTGCGCTGCGGGTGCTCTAAGTACCTGTCAAAAAACAAATACGACATGAGCCAAATGCCCAGTACGGATTCGGAATACAATTTATAAAACAGGAAACATATATACATAATTTACAGTTTATAATAAAATAATACGAAAGGATAAGATATTTCATACCGAGATCAAAACATAATAGATACAGATACATACATCATAGGGTACCGTAATGTATGCAACAAACCGAATAACATGTACGGCATATACATCGTCATCACCAAATCAAATCATAAATCAAATCAAATTCTGGGTGCACCCACGTATCCTAAAACAAATATCAAAATGCACAAAAGTTCGCCTCCTGAGCTATCAGAAGGATACACCGTGACCAATAATACTGTCAAGGAAGTGTCATACCACTGGTGCCGCAATGACATGGTTGTAGTATCCCTACACCTGGTTAACTCGGTATACCCTATATCACTAAGAGTTCAAATAAAATAATTCACAATTTTCATAATCACTTGATACACATATTCAAATATTCAAAACAGATACAAAATATATATAATTTTTGAAAAACGCATAAACAAATATTTTATATGCAAAATTCTAAAATCACTCTGACTTGTATTTAAATATTTCGGTACAAAATTAAAGCATATACTTTAATTTTTCGGAACATAATTGAGGGAGATATTCAGATATTAAAAATATATTTAAGATGCATATTGAGAGAGATATTCAGATTTTTAAAAAGGATATTTAAGATGCATATTTTATTTTTGGAGAGCCACAAAATTAATAGATTTTTGAATATTGCAAAACATTTATTTTTTTTAAATAATCTTAAAGAGTCAAAACAGTCCAGACGGATAAGAGTAGAACCGATTTGAGAACCGATCAAAATAAACATAGCTAATCCTTAACATGAATTGTGCTGAATGAAAAGGAAAGAGAATCTGTACCTTAAAAATAGCAAACCTCAAATACTAATGTAATCCGCAAGTAATCCACTGGATTCCCGATCTCGAATCTAATTACAAAAATTATAATTTACTATTAAAATTTACTCCCTCCGTCCCAGTGAATTCTATACACTGGGATTGGGCACGGAGACTAAGAAAAGATATAAAAAATGAGTAAAATTAGATGAAAAGTTGGTGAAGTGGTGGGACCTATCAATATTTAATAATAAATTTGAGATAGTGGAGAAAAATAGTGGGTGTAATAGTGTTTTATATTATTATAGAATAGAGATAGTGGAGAAAGTAGTGGGTGTAAAGTGTTTTATATTATTAAAAGTTACTATTTTTGGAATGTATAGAAATGAGAGGGACATCTCAAAATGGAAAGTGTATAGAAATGGCTGGGACGGAGGGAGTATCTATTACTTCCACTAATATAATATATAACTTATTATCAGTGTTGTAAAAAGTGGGAATCAGAGTTAATCGGTAAAGGCACCGTTCAGGGATTAATCGGGTAATCGGAGATTAATCGGAATGATTAATCGGATCATTAATCAGAATAAATTTAATAATATTTTTTATATACAATTATATTCATATATATAATTGTTTCGCTATTTCAACTAAACATATGTTATTATCATATATTTATGCAAATATGTTAAAAATGTTATAGAATTGTAATAAATAAAATTTTTGAAGGTTTAACTTTTCAATTAGAGATCAATTTAAGAGGAAAGATAAAGAGAATTTATGATTTAAACATCTAAAATTATAATTATATGTACAAAAATAATATTTTTTCCTATTGTTTAATCAAGTTTCTACCTTTTAAATTTTTAATTATTTTTTACTATTTTTCAATAATTAGCCCGATTTTTGACCGATTCAGTCGATTTTTGACCGTTTTTCTGGAAAAAATGATTAATTGACCGATTTTCGCTTAATGAGTTCGGTGGTCCGCCGTCTATCGATTAATCGGCGATTAATCCCGATTAATCGCCGACTTTTAGAACACTGCTTATTATTATTAATGTATATTTTAATGATATGAATTACTAAACATGTGATGCTAGTAATTAAAGAAAATTACTTAATATTTTATTATTGAATATTAGCTATACTCTCGACATTAACATCTTCAGGCATAATTCATGTTTTAATGACCAGACTCCCAAAATCAAGCCACATGGTTTATGTATTCTGATGTGCATAAATTTAACATTAATTAATTATAAAACTAAAACTTAAAACTTAATTTTCTTGTTTTGTTTTTACCTCGTGCGATAGAGAACATACAACAGACAAGGCATTTTGGATTTACACTTACAGAAGTGATTAGTGAACAATGAACATATATTACTTTTATAGTATTAAATCATGTAAGAGTAATACCTTTTCTAGTTTTAATCATAGATACCCCTCTCGTTCCATTTTCTTTCTTCATCCCCTGCACCTCATACTCTTTTTCTGTTTAGGGTTTTTAGTCTTGTGAGAGACCGGGTTAATACATTATACATGTATATGTACTATCAAATTAGATTACTATTTCTTTATAAATAATAATATCAAATTATCAAATTTTCTTTTTCATTCTAAATAATTAATATATATTATTTAAATAATTCTTTCTGATCCAACTTGTGTTTTATTATTATTATTATTATTAAATATTTATTTTCTAAAAAAATTAGATATTACATATATACCCTCTTAAAAAGGATTCCGTCCTCGGAATCTAATGAAAGAAAAATTCATACTTGAATCGAATAAATGTAGATAATTCTCACGAATGAATTCTTATAATTCTCATGTATCCCCTTTCTTCGCGACTGAACAATATTTTTATCCAATTTTTTTTAAAACAAATTAAATGATTTATTCCTTATAACTTGCTATTATCAACTTAGAACATGCTTCCTCCTCACAAGAAATATGTACTCGAATCTAATAGAATAATACATAATTAAGTGATTTTAACACTAAAAAAAGTAAAAATTAACACATATAACACATTTGTGTTTTTAGATAATTGTGCAGTCAGTGCTACCCAAAAAGCAACTTTTATTTCCCTAAAATGGGTCATATATTATCCTAAATTGTCCCTTTACACTATAACATTTAACATCTTCAATTTGACATTTTCAAGAATACAAAATTATCCATTTACTCTATTCAAATCCATCCAAGTTTCTATACTAATTTGCATAACTCCTTTGACCGCATGAATCTTCTCTACTTTGATTTTAGTTTCAACATCCATTACTACGATTCATTAATGACCATATCCAACTTAATTATCTAATAACTCAACTACTTCTGTGACGCCCCCGACCCCGGGATGACCTCAGAAACCCGACCCGGGGAACGTCAAACAAACCAAACGCCTCAATATATGCTTACATACTTAAACTTTAATTAATAAACAAAAGATCTTTCAACATAGTCAAGCCTTACGACAAAACGTTACAACATATAATAAGTTCTTACACAACTTCGAAACATAAGTCTATTACAAAAGTATTCTCCTTAGAGTACTACTTGCTTCCCATCCAACATCGATAGTTCAGTTCATCATATTCTTATCTTTTCCTGAACATCCTTCTCCAAATTTCTTCCATGTGGAAGTTAGTGAAAATAAAATAATGAGCTCACAAAGCTCAGCAAGCATATATTATACAATTTAACTGAGGTTTGCAAGTTCACAAGTCGTTCATCACAATAAAATAATTTTCACAGCAATTGAATAAAAATGAGTATTCAAACACGATAGGTTCACAAGTTCTACTAGTTGGGATCCCGACCAGCTAAACAATTGTTTTAGCTTTACTTCCAAAAAGGAAGCATCACAATTCACAATATCAATGTAAGAATACTCAATTTCCATCAACATCATCAATAAAATCATCGATATTTCAAAATCACATTCTCAACAGTAAAGCAGTACATTATATACTTACAACACGTCGCTTCTGATCGTAATCTCTTATACGAATATCGTCAACTTCGTTCGTTCCCTAAAATATTATCAAAATTAACACTAGCATTATCACCACGTTTCATTTCTACTACCTAATTATTCTAATTTAACTAACTTAAATATTAAACAATTAAAATAATAAATAACTAAAACAAAAGGAAAAGTCCGAAGACTTACCGAACCGCAGGAGATTGCAAGTACTTTACCTATTTCCTAAATTAGGATACTACGTTTATCTATATATGGAAAGGTTGGAATACTCTCTTGATTTTAGTCGATGAGGTACTACCTCAGAGGAACTAGAAAAATAAAATGAGGAGTACTTCATAGATGCCCATTACCACAGTCATACTTCACCCATGAACGTCTTACTAATATGCTTCAGTCTTCTACTATATAACCTTGTATACTACCTCTTTTCTTTTCAATCTAGTAGAAAATAGAGGTAAGAAAAAAGAAAAATTATTAGACTCATTTTGTTGAACAAAAATACCAGTCAACTGCCAGCCTACGAATGCTAAGTGTAACTGACTTCTTTCCTTCTTCTCGATTTGAGTTTTGCAGTTGAACCCATCTACATAACCCTTTTCATTTTCACTATAGTTATCAATGTGGTACTAAGTCATTTCTATTTCCCATGAAATGCTGGTTATCTCACATCGAAAGTTTTAAGAGTGGTTATTCATTCTATGCCTACATAAGCTAACTCAAGCCATTAGCTATTCTACTAAAATCTCATACTCTACCTTGGCTTCAATTGAGGCCGAGATTTGCTGGGGTTTAAAGATTTCGAAAGCTAATCAAGTTCAAACTAAAAGTGTTAATGTCCTTTAACCTACTGTTTAAGTTCCAAATTAAGTCTAGACAACTTAAAATAGGATCATGATAAATGCAAGTTGCGTATAAGTAGGTCTCAAACTCTATACATCGGTTAGGCTCTTCACTTAAGAACTAAGTGCCTATGTTCAACCTTGAGGAGCCCAAATAAAACAAGTTTAAAAACTTAAAATCCCTAATGTAAAGAGAAGTGCATAAGGAAAGACTCAAATCTTGCATGCAACACTAGCTTCAATTTCATGTCGGTAAAAACCAAGTGTAAGTGTGCCAAAATTAGTAAAACTTAAATCCACTTTGTCCCACATCGAGAAGATGTGGAACTAGTGGTCTCTTTTCCTCTATAAAAACTCACTTGGGAAATTATTAGACTTAAGCTCAAGGACTGCTTGTCCCACATCGAAATGATGTGAGTAAAAATGTCCTCCAACTCCTATATATGGCCTTACTTGGCCCAATTAATGGTAGTTCAAAATTTTATCCCTTCTCTTTGGGATTTGATGCATTTGCTCGACCCATTGAACACATTTTAAACTTTCATCTTTTCCTCATTGGGCGCCCACTCCTTCTCTTCGTTATCTTTCCCTTTTCTCATATGGCCTTGATTAAATTCGGCCTAATTTTTTTTCCACATGATACATGAGCTCGACATGTCACATGTTGATGCATACCAACATTCTCAAAAATAAGTTTCCGTACTATTAGAATTCTTAATCAACCTAGCTACGTAGCATTTATGAATAAAATTACGCATAAGTTATAATATCGAATTAAAAACAAGTCGGGATATTACAACTTCGACCTTATTACCACAAGTTTCTGCTTAATACTTCATGTTATACAATGTCTCGTATGGTGGCATGACAATACTCCTTCAAGCAAATCCAACTAGATGCAAATACTTATCCTAATCAATAGATTACTTCAAAGTTCAAGCTCTCAAAATATGATATGTCATATCTAACTAACTATCAGTCAGTGGATAAAAAAGATTGTATTATAACTAATCTTGTACCCCAAACTCCATAAAATTTCTCCCAAAATGTGATGTTGCACTCCACTATGTCAAAAAAATATTCAGCTGAAAATTCTCACCAAAATCATAAACTAGAGTACTCTCCCTAATAATAGAAAATGAATTAATTTAATAAGTCTATTAACCACCACTCAGGTACACCCACAATCTATTAGGTACCGTAAGGGTTTAAGATACGATAGAAGGAGGGTTGAATAACTTATCACCTTTTTAAAATTTAGAGCTTGACTTTTGAAGAATCTTGTTCTCCTTTTAAACTTCGTTACTTGTTAACAATTAAAACCAGTGCGAAAATTAAAGAGAGAAAGAAAAAAAAGAGTTACACGATCGATTTTTATCCTGGTTCGCGATGGTGCAACCCCTAATGGATTCGCTCACCCCTACTCTAGTCCCCGAGCTCCTTCCCGAACTCAAGATTTTTACCACTATAAAGAAACTCCTTTATATTAGGTGGAGAAGCCTTTATAAACTAACCACTATCTATTTATCTTGGAGCGAAACACAACCGTAACCTCCTCAAAATAGAATAGCAAACTAAAAACACAAGACTTATCTTAGAGCGTAACACCTAGTTACCTCCTCAAAGACTTGCAAATACCTTTGTAGACTATGTACTTCTACAACTTTTCCAATCTTGGATCTTAGGTCTTAGGTCTTGGATCTTTCATTTTCTTCATGGTACAAAGGCTACTAACTCCCCGTTAATGCACCTAAGACTTGGGTCTTAGAACAAGGATCACCTCATTTCACTTCACCACACTATAAAGATTAGAATACAAGTACTACGAACAAATAACCTTATAAGATGAAAGATTATATGACTTAGTATGTTACAATACTAAATCACGAACAACAATATATAAGTATATAAACGACTAAGGCCTATATATATATATATGAGCTAGGCTATGTCACGAATTTCCGAGGAAAGCAGATTAAGCACAAGTTCATTTAAATCTTGAACTTTAAATCCTTACTTTGATGAATCGAAATTCAAAATAAGTCTAAGTTTAGCAAGATTTAAGAAGAATCTTTTGATTTATTAATATCAAGTTTAAACCACTTAAAATTAAAACAAGATGTAAGCTTTTTGTACTTAAATCAAAAGATAGAACAACTTGCTTTCAATCCAAAAATCGCAACTTTTGGATTTACTTGTCAAGTAAGAGGAGATTCACAACTCAACCTCTTTAAACACCTTAAAATATGCCTAAAATACGCTACACAAATATACTTCAAGAACAAGTGTATATAAGAGCAAAACGTAAGTGTGTTGTGTAGTAAATGTGTGTAAGTGTAGATCTAAACAATACAAGCAATATAAGAGCAAAAATCGAACCAAAAGAAACACAAACACTACTAAACTAGCTTATGACTCTTGACCTTACAAAGGCTCAAGTTCCTCTTTTATGAAAAGAGTATACTACAAGAGATACGAGCTAGGCGAAGCCTAAAAACACACACGAAAGGGTCGCCGAAAAGTAGTCGGAAAATGGCCGGAATAAGGGCTATAAAAATTGACTTTCCTAGGCTCATAAGGTCACTTTAGAGGCTGCCTAAAAGGGTCTTGTGGTGGCCTAAGCAAGGGTTACCAAAGGTGTGTGTTATGGAGCAAGAATGGAGATGAAAAACAAGCCAAAAAGGAGTAGATCTATGAAATAAACATGGCTTTACACAAAGACATATTTTTTCAACTTTGGCTACTGGATAGAAGGTGTTTCTAAGTGTTTTTAATTAAAATAAGCTTCGCTCTAAATGGATTGAAAGCTAAATTATCGCTAAGGATAAGGAAAAGGTAAAAAGTACTTTTAGACACCCAAAAACAGCTGGAGCAATTCAAATTTGCATAGAAAATAGTGCCCACACGTTTTTATAAACTATCAGAAAATAAAAACGCGAAAACGCTTTTACCGACAAACAATAAATGCGATTTTTATAATAAATCAAAAAATACTCCAAAAATTATGAAATTTTGGCAAACCTCTTGAAATGTATATATAGGATGATGTTTAAAATTTTATCAAGAAATTCAATTCCCATCAAGGACTTTGAAGCAACATTAAATCAATTATGTATCGATTTTAGGAGTCTCGGAACAAAGTCTACCAAAATTTATGAAACTAATACCAATTACAATTAGAGAGATACTAATGACAAATTGCAAGTTTCAAGTCAAAAAGATATGTGAAATTATTAAATTTTAGGACAATATTAAGATTGTAATTTGACTTAAGAAGAAAGATTAAGAAAATATAAGTTAATTAATATTTTCATTACTAAAGATTTAAAAGCCAATTTAGATATTTTCTACTCAAATCGTCTGACACCTCACATATCGTCTTCTTTATTATTTTCCTCGATTAAAAGATATTTAATAAAAATTAGTAAATAATTGGACTCATGAAGTAAGTTTATGAGAATATTAATATAGTATACTTAGTTTCCTCCGTTTGAAGATTTTTTTTTGACAGTCAAGCAAACAATTTTTAACATAACAAAACATATTTAACTTCCTTACTTGAAAGATAGTATTAAAGAAAGGGATAATTATCAAAGTCATCAGTCATTTGGTTCAAATATATCAAATTAGTCACACATTTTAAAAATGACTCAATTAGGTAACTAATTTGAAAACTATATTTATAGAAGTATAGATCCAAGCGATTTGAGAGGCGCCATATCACTGCCCTCGTCTTCTCCTTTATATAAGTATATTGATTGGATCAATAGAGAGCGTTTATGAGAATATTAACATGCTATATTTAGTTTAGTCCGTTAGAAAATAGTAAAAAGAAAATTGAGAATTTATCTAATATTATAAAGGCAAGAATATTAAAATTGTATATTTAATTTCCTCCATTTGTAAAAAATTAAAATGCAATTAAGATATTTTCTAATAAAATAATTTATGAGACTATTAAAATTGTAAATTTTAGTTTCGTCCATTAGTAATGATTTTAAAAGCAAGAATATTAGAATTGTATATTTAGTTTCCTCCATTAATAAAAATCTTGAAGGCAAGAATATTATAATTGTAAATTTAGTTTCCTCCATTAGTAAAGATTTTAAAGTCAATTGAGATATTTTCAAATCTTTAACATTAGTTATTCAAAAATTTGAGAAAATTAGAAAAATAGATCGAAGCGATTTGAGAGGCGCCACATCACCGCCCTCGTCTTCTCCTTTATATAAGTATACTAGTTTACTAAGCCGCGCTTCGCAGCGGCTTTATAATAATATCTTTATCAAAAAATATTCTACAAAACACGTTTTTAAATAAAATAATATTTCTAATATAAAATTAAGTTTTGTTTTGAATTATATATATATATATATATAAAAAGTTCTAGATCGTTTAATGAAAAACTACAATTATACCTTCAGAGCTATTAAAATTTTCATTACCTCCAAATCTATTCTCGGTAAGAAAAAAAATCAAAAAATATGACAAACATCTTCTTTGTTGCTGGGAGATTTTTTTTATTAATTATGATCTCTTTTTATCAAAAAAAATTAACTCCTTATCTATACTATTATATTAAAGACGAAACATTGAAAGTTTTTGTAGTCTGGTCACTCCATTCATAGTCGCTAGATATTTTTGATCAAATCATTGAGAACCGTTAGATAAAATATTAAAATTAGTATATAGAATATCTTTTTTATTTTTCCTAACTAAAACATCACATTTTCTAAAAATATCACAGGCAGTTTCATTTAATAAAATAACATAATAAGGTTATAATTGCTAATAAATAACTCATTACCATTTTTTAAAACTATCACTAAATAAAAACATTATTTATAACCAATTACTTTTTTCAGCTAAAATACATTACCTTTTTTTTATTTATTTTCTTACAAAATTCTCTCTTTTTCTAAAAAAACACGGGCGATTATCTTTTTTAACAAAAACATGTTACTCTTTCTATTTTTCCTTACTAAAACCCCCCATTTTCCAAAAATATCACGGGCAAACCCTTACTTATTTATTTTAAAATCTATTTTAATACTTTTAATTATGTTACTTTTTCTATTTTTTTCATTTTCTTAAAAAATTATTATTAAATAATAACATTTTTATAACCAACTACCTTTTTAGCTAAAATACATTATCTTTTTAACAAAATCTTCTCTTTTTCTAAAAAAATCACGGGCAATTACCTTTTTCAACTAAAACATGTTACTCTTTCTGATTTTTCTTTACTAAACCCCTCATTTTCCAAAAATATTTCGGACAAATCCTTGCTTATTTATTGTGAAATCTATTTAAATACTTTTAATTACGGGCACTTGCCTTTTCAGCTAAAACATGTTACTTTTTCTATTTTTCCTTACTAAGACCCCTCCTTTTCCAAAAATATCACGGGAAAACAGTTATTAATTTATTTTAAAATCTATTTTAATACTTTTAATTATTTAAAAAAGTTTAACACGCCTACTTATTTTTTTTAGCAAATGCAGATTAATAGAATATTAAAACATAAATAATAAAAATAATAATTATTAATAATAATCCGTGCATCGCACGGGTTTTAAGCTAGTATATAATAAGCGTAAGGGATATCTTATCAAAAACTTTAGTCGGTCACTGTACTACCAAAAGTATACGATTCGTTGGATTATAAAACTATAAATATTCAAATCGATGAGGACCGTCAGATATAATATTAAAAATTGTATTTGATTAATAATAGGATAGTATTTAAATATTAAAAGGTGTATTTTGATAATTTAAACCTATTATAAATGGGTTTTCTATATTGAATAGAAATCTTTATGTAAAAATTCGTAATTTTCTTTTCTCTTTATTTTATGGATAGTTTCAGTTAGATAATAATTATTAAACTATTATTAAATTAAAGATAATTTTGTAAGCTTCGCGTGGGCTGTAAAATCGTTAAAATCTGTTGTCTAAAACTCAAGATAGAGCCCAAACAGTAAAGTTATTATCTAAATTTTAATAAATATTTTTTTATTATTGTAGCACCAATTTAATTTTTTTCCTAATTCTTTTAAATTTATAAATTCTTTGTTTATTTCAATAAAATATTAAAATCAATTTCAGAAAAAATTAAAATCGATCTGGTCCGTGTACGATCAGTATACGACCAAATTAATAATTATAGTTATATCTTAAATAGATCGATGAGAATTGCTAGATCTAATATTAAAAAGTGTATCTGATTAATAACAGAATTATATTTGAATACTAAAAAGTGTATTGTTAAACCAAATATCAAGATAACCATTCATATCGATTACAATGATACCCTACGTTATACGTTATAAGAGATTTATGAGAACTCATGTACATGAATAAATTTAAACACTTTTTTTTTCTGAAGGAACATAACAATTCGATTAATCCAAATTATAATTATATTATTTTACATATAACAAACATAAAAGGATAATATCAAAATATTATTAAAATGTTGAGGGTTTCATATTCATAAACGATAATTTTGAATATAATACTTATATTAAAATGTGTATTTGATTAAATGTAGGATTATATTTAAATACTAAGAAGCGTGCTTTGATAATTTAAACCAATTATAAATTGGTTTTCTATATTGAATTGAATTCTTTGTGTAAAACTTCTTAACCATCTTTTCTTTTCAGTTTATTTTATGGGTAGGTCAACTGGTCAAGTTAGATAATAATTATTAAACCATCATTAAATTAAAGATAATTTCGTTAGTTTCGCATGAGTTGTAAAATCGTCAAAATTCAATTTCTAAAACTCAGGATAGAACCCAAATACTAAAGCGAGCATCTAAATTTTAATAAATATTTTGTTTATTATTGTAGCACCAATTAATTTATTTTTCCACTAATTCTTTTAAATATAGAAATTTTATGTTTCTTTCAATAAAGTATCAAAATTAATTAAGAACAAATTCAAATCGATAAAGATTATAATAATATGAGAATAAAATTTTATATAATCATAACATAATTTTTATTCTATTTAATAATTTTTAAGTAATAATGTATTTTAAAATTTTATTTACACCGTAAATAAAACCGAAACATTAAAAGTAAAAGCAGTTGGTAAGATACTTATATCAGTATATACTTGATATCCTTATTATATTAAATCCTTATATATAATAATCATAATAGGGATCTTATCCCAAATTTTGGTGGTAGACAACCAAATTAATCGGGACCATTAGATCTTACTAAAAAATCGTACTTTACAAAAAATATTATCAAATAACATATGTGCAAGAAAAAATGAAAAAATTCTTATTTTTCAAAAAAACCTATAAATTTTAATATGTTGTTGGTAGATTCAAAACTTAGATCATTCCACATGATAATTTTATTGTTATATCTAACGTTTTTCAACAATTTAATTTGAAAGATTCAACGATTATGGATTGAGTACCAAACTTAACTTATAATGAATCTTTCATTATTTAGTCTTTAATATAATAACATAGATATTTACCGGATATACTATAAAAAAATGAAATTTATACATAATTTAGATCATGGTGTACTACTTTAAAAGAAGAACTATTACAAAAAAAATTATATTTTAATTGATAATTTATTTTTTCAAAAGTTCAAAGTTCCCGCATCTTTAACATATTATAAAAAAGAGTATATTATATTTTAGCAATAAATATTTAAAAAAATTATGATTTAAAAAAATTATAAATATTAAGAAAAAATAATGATGTTATCATGGTAGTTTGGTCCTAAATACCGCCAAAACATTCTCAACCGTTATATCCAATACTTTTAAAAATACATGATCAAGATTATATCTTATAAAAAGAAGTTATTATCTAAAAATGATATAAGTTAAAAGATATTATATTAGGATTGAATTTTCTAAAAATCAAAACATAAAAATAGTTGTAATTAAATAAGGAAACTCATTTAATACCAAAATAATAAAAATCGTTTAATGTTAAATAGATAGGTGAAAACCGTTAGATTTAACATTAAAAACTGTATTTGGTTAATAAAGGGTATTCTAATAATCTAAACTAAATATAAGTAGATTTCCTAAATCGAATAAAATTCTCAACATTAAATTTCGTCACTTTATTCTCTTTTTAGTTTTAGAATAGTTTTTAATTGAAAAAGAACTATTAAACCACAACTAAATTAAAGATTATTTTGTGAATTTCATGTGGACTATAAAATTGGCAAAATCTAATTTTTATAACTCAATATAAACAAATATTAAATTGAGCGTGTAAAATATAATAAATATCAAATTTTTAACTATAATTTTTTTGGCTAAATCTATAATATCAAATTTTTAACTATAATTTTTAAAATACATTTTTAAATAATATTCATTAATAATTTATTAATACTGATATTTTAATGTCGACTCATGCTCGGCCCGTGCTTGGCACGGGTTATAAGCTAGTAACAACAAAAACAACAACAACCTCTTCCTTAAAAAAAAAAAAATATTGACCTCTTCTCAATATTTCTTATTCTTGTATGACTTTTGTTATAGATGCACCGACTTATTGAATTTTGTTAAAAATGCACACACTAAATAAATTTTTCAGTCGAATAAATCTTAACATGATATTTTCGAAATACATACACTATAAATTTCTTAATATACAATTTTTATCTTTGAATTTTCGTGTATGAATTAAAGAAAATATTTTACTAAAAGATATAATCTTTTCTCATAAAAATTAGAGCAATAACTATCTAAACGTTAAAAAATAATGATAAAATTTGTTTTTGAAGACAGGATGAATTCTCCACTTTGGAATTACCTTGTATAGAGGTGTATCAACTTTTAACTATAAATTCAAAACTAATAATGTACACACATAAACATATAAATCAATTCACAACTGAATGTACATGAAAATTATCTTGCTCGGCCTATTATTTTAATTGATTAACTGATGAATCATCCTCCTTATTAATCCATGTCCTAACTCAATCAACACTAATAGCAAATAACTTGTCTTGTCAAAGATTTTAATATGATCCTGCATTAGGATACAAACAAACGTATTAAGATAAATGACATAAAGGAAAAAGTCTCATACTCATGTACTCATATACACACTTTTAACATGAACAAACAAAAAAGTAAAGAACAATGTTGACAACAAAAATTGCAATAGACAATTAACAAAGTTTAGGTGTATATTTATACTATTAATTAGCTGCTTGTGCGAAAGTATTAAAGGTAATTAATTATTTACCAAGTAATTACTTAATTTCTTATACAAAACCGATCTAATTTCTTAACTTTTATTTACCAATATGTTCTTGTATATTCTATTATATTACATTAAAAAAGAAAGTTTAGGAGAGCATAATGTTAAGATGATAATTTCATTTGAAAATAAATATTATGAGAATATCTAGATAATAATAAAGGGAAGTTCAAAATAATGTAAAGTAATACACTTTTTTTTAATTTAGATATTTGAAGGCAAGAATATTATAATTGAATATTTAGTTTCCTCCATTTGTAATATTTAGTTTCCTCCATTAGTAAAGATCTATTGTATATTTACTTTCTCCATTAGTAGAGATTTTAAATGCAAGAATATTATATTTAATTTACTCTATTAGTAGAGATTTTAAATGCAAGAATATTGAAATTGTATATTTATTTTTCTCCATTATTAAATATTTAAAAGGTAGTTGAATTTTTTTCTAGTTTTTTGTATTAATTACTTAATTTCTTATGCAAGACCGATCTAATTTATTAACTTCTTATTTACCAACATGTTCCTGTATTTTCTATTATATTACAGAAAAAAAGAAAGTTTAGGAGAGCAGTATGTTAAGATAGTAATTTCATTAAAAAAATATTATGAGAATATTTAGATAATAATAGAGGAAAGTTCAAAATAATGTAAGGTAATACACTGTTTTGGTAATTTAGATATTTTGAAGGCAAGAATATTATAATTGAATATTTAGTTTCTTCCATTAGTGATATTTAGTTTTCTCATTAGTAAAGATCTATTATATATTTACTTTCTCCATTAGTAGGGATTTTAAATACAAAAATATTATATGTTTCCTCTATTAGTAAGCATTTAAAAGATAATTGAGATTTTTTCGATTTTTTAATATTATTAATTCAAAAAATTGAGAAAATTAGAAAAATAGAACGAAGCGATGTGAGAGCGCCACCTCACCGCCCCCGTCTTCTCTTTTATATAATAGTATTGATTGATTGATTGATTATCTTTTCAGCTCAAACACATTACCCAATTTATATTTTTTAAAACTAAAACAATTCATCTTCTTAAAATAAAACTGGCAACATATATTTGGCCGATCGCGGGCCTTTTGATAACCAATTACCTTTTCCAGCTAAAACACATTATCTATTTTATATATTTTTTAAAACTAAAATAACTAATCTTCTAAAAAAATAAAACGGATAATATATATATATGTGTATATATATATATATATATTATATAATGGTAATACTATTATATATTTATAACTGATAACATTTTTAAGCTAAAATACATTTTATGTTTTATATTTTCTAATTAAAACAACTCATCTTCTAAACATAACACATGCAAAATAAATATATAATCGTAATATTAGTATATATATTTATTAATAAATAACCAGTTACCCTTTTCAACTAAAACATATTTCCTCTTTTATATTTTCTAACTTAAACTAAATTTCTAAAAATAACACTGGTATATATATATATATATATAAAGAAAATATAATTTTATATAATTATTAATAAGTAACTAAATGTCATTTTAAGGATATTACATGTTTTATATTTTTAACTAAAACAACTTATCTTCAAATTAAAAAAACACGAGCAACATATAGATATAATGGTAATATTATAGTATATTAAACTTATAAAATTCATGATCGGTACAATTTTTTGGTAATTTGTCTATTTATTTTATTACTATAAGTTATTTATAAATAAAATATTATTAAATAATAGCATTACCTATGTATAACCAATTAGTAAAAACATTATTTTTTCTCATTTTTACAAACAAAATCCCCTCCTTTTGCAAATATACCATGGACAATTACCTTTTTCAACTAAAAAATGTTACATTTTCTATTTTTTATTACTAAAATAATTTTTTTCAAAAATATCACAGACAAACACTTACTTATTTATTTTAAAAGTTATTTTAATGCTTTTAATTATTTAATTTTTTTACCTATTTTAACATGCCTACTAATTATTTTAATAATATAATAAATAAAATATTAAAACGTTAAAAATAGAAGAATTTACTACTCGTAAGTACGTATTCATTGTATGTATTCATGTAACTAAGGTGAGTACAAAGTAATTTTTCATATGAATGCATATATATGTATTAAATTACAGAATTTGGTGACTAAATATCGGAAACTTCCCTTCTTTAAACTTTCTCTTCGGATCAAAATGAATAGCCCCTTTTATAGTTACTAGCTTATAACTCGTGCACGGTGTCTTTTTAATATTATATTAATTTGTAATTTTTTTTTAAATATTTTTATGTTATTAGTTTTCATACATTATTTATTAGGTTTTATACGCTTAATATACTATTTATGTTCAATCTTCATTTTTAAAAATTGAATTAGAAAAATTTTACAACCCACGCAAATTCACAAAATAAACTTTAATTTGGTGATAGTTTAACAATATTTTCCAATAAAAAATATCCCGAAACCGAAGAAAGAATAACATGAAGAATTTTTTTCATTAGTTCTATTCAACTTAGAAATAGAACTAAAATAAAAAACCTACTCAACTTAGAATTAAAGTTACGAATTTTTATATTGAGAATTCTACTCAACTTAGAGAAAACTACTCATATTTGATTTATATTATTTAAATAATTTAAAATTTTATTAACAATGATCTAGCGGTTTTCATTCATCTATTTAAACATCAACGATCCTTATTGATTTGGCGGTACATGACCAAAATTTCTAATAAGATCTCCCTTACACTTATTATATATAACAATGTACGGCTCTTTTTTAATATTTATAATTATATTAATTTTATGTTATTTTTAGATTTTATTTGTCATGTTTTGTATGCTCAATACATTATTTATGTTGTATCATGAGTTCCAAAAATCACATTTAAAATCAAATTTACAGCCCACATAAAACTCACGAAATAATCTTTAATTTAATGATAGTTTAACAAATTATTTTTCAATTAAAACTACCTTGAAACTGAAGAAAAATAAAATAATGAATTTTTACATTAGTTCTATTCAACTTAGGAATAGAATTAAAATAAAGAAAAACAACTCAACTTAGAATTAAAGTATAGACCAGGATTCTGGTCGAAATTATGCCAGATTTTCGAATTTTGGATTATTTTCCAAAAAATTAATGAAAAATCCTGATTCTTATTTTGGAAAAATTATTGGTTTAGAACTATATGTTCACAGAACTAGACTAGTATGAAAAATACAAAAGAGAATTTCGTAACTCCGGAATAAAATAACTTCTACGATAATCTAAAAAAGATTTTCCCATAAGTTGGGGGCAAATGATATGGGCTAAAAAATAACCCTATAAATGTAATTAATGTTGTATTAATTAGACCTGGATTGGTCCTAGAACACGGCCCAATAAACAAGGTCTGAAACCCTAATTATTTATTAATTTTGTAATTAATAAATAGGGAAAATATACAGCTCATGAAATGAGTCCAAAATATGATAAATTCTTCAAAGAAGGATCTAGAATCCCAATTAAAAGAAATAATGAGTCATAGTCTTTATCCTACAACAAGGAAAAGACTTTTCCACCAAGAAATACAATGTTTATCCACTGTCAAGAAGGAGACTTATTCACTAAGTCTCCTAAACATACTCTAAATACAGGGCTCATGGCGCCTATATAAGGACCCTGATCCTTCACAATAGAACTACGTTTTCTGGCTTGATTCTCAGCATTGATTGAGATACGTAGGCATCTTGTGATGACCGATTTAGTCACGAAACACGAGAACAACCATTAAATCTCGAAATCTCTTAAACCCTATCAGTAAATTTACAAGTACGTTTTTTAATCCACAACATTTGTCGCCGTCTGTGGGAAGACAACATCAACCATGGCAAACACACGAAGAACGACTCGAGATACTCAAACTTCTGAAGAGCTTCCTCTCACCTCTGAGGCAGGCGCTCAAGGAAGCCAGCCACCGCCGATCACCAACACTCAAGGACCGGAAATCCCGATTTCAGTTGAAGGAACGAATCCCCTGCAAATGGTCGTTCATGGACCTGATCCACAAGAGACCGTTCTCCAACAACCAATCACAACCTCTCCACTGCTCATAAATGCACCACGTAGCCTTTAACTTCATACCACGGATCTCCCCCAATACGCAACTCAAACTCTTGGGATGCCAAACTATGGCATGCCACTCGACCCACGTTGGGCAGCAGTGGTCTCAATCCCACTTACCATGAAGCATATGTTCCCCCTTACATACAAGGTCAGGGACCCCAAAACCAACAAACTCAAACTCGACGGATCCCTTTGATTCAAGATTACTCGGGATCCTACACTGAGGATGAGAATGACTCAACTGGAGAAGAGAGAGATCTTGCCCCAAGGAGAAGACGTTCTTCCCAAACGAAACGGGAGCAAACTACCAAGGAAAAGATTGCAGCCCATGAGGCAGAGGCTGCAAGACTCAAGAAATTACTGGCTGAAGAGGAGGCTGCCAAAGCACAAAGCCAAGCAACTGAAAGAGTCCCGGTGATTAATTTAGATCCGGCACCAAGAAGAATCAAGAGGGCTGAAGCCCCAAGGGGTGATCCTAGTGTTTTGTTGCCCCTAGGAGATCCTGATGATCCTACTCCACCATTTACTCAAGACATCATGAAAGCTAACATATCCAGGAAATTTAAGATGCCAACGATCAAATCTTATGATGGAACGGGAGATCCCGCGAATCACGTGAGAACCTTCTCTAATGCACTGCTGTTGCAGCCAACCAATGATGCGGTCAAGTTCAGGGCGTTTCCACAAACCTTGGCAGGAATGGCCCAACGTTGGTATAGCCGTTTACCTCCCAATTCAATTGGGTCTTTTAAGGAACTAAGCAAGGCGTTTATCAACCAATTTGTTAGCGGGAGGGTGCATGAGAAGAGTTCTGCATCGCTCATAGGAATCCAACAAGGAAAGAACGAAGCCTTAAGAGACTATATAAATCGATTCACTAGAGAGGCTCTGAAAGTCCCAGACTTGGAGGACAAAGTAGCTATGATAGCCCTGCAACAAGGAACCACTGATGATCACTTCAAGAGATCCCTAGAAAAACATCCACCCGAGAGCATGTTGAAGCTCCAAGATAGAGCCGGAAAATACATCAAGGCTGAAGAAAGCATGAGAAAGTATGAACCCGCTGCTGGTGGCAGTGGGAATCCAAAGAAAAGAAAGGAGACCCAGGAATACGATGTTAAGGAAAAGTTTCCTAGAACGTCAAAGGATTCTGATTACCCACCTAAGAGGAACAATTTTGGGCCAAGATTTACGGAGTATGCAAGATTAAACACTCCCATGAACCAAATTCTGATGGAAATAACAAAGAGAGAAGATCTCCGATGGCCGAAGCCACTGAGGACTGACATGTCTAAAAGGAATCAAAACCAACTATGTCGGTTCCACAAAGAAGTTATTCACGACACAGATGATTGCAGACAACTGAAAGATGAGACAGAGTTTTTCATCAGAAGGGGAAAACTCAATAAGTTCACTAAAGATGGAAATCAAGGGAGTCAAAGAGGAAATTACGAAAGAAAGGATTACGACAAAAGGGACAACGATCAAGATCGTAATCCTAAACCCTGAGGGCCTGTCATCAACATGATATTTGGAGGACCAACTACTGTTGGGTCCTCCCGAAACTCAAGGAAAGCATGTGCCCGAGAGGTAATGACTGTGGTTGGAGAAACACCAAAACGTGCTAGAACGGAAAAAGCAATAGGTTTTGACGATTCTGACTTGGAAGGAGTGAAGTTTCCTCACGATGATCCCTTAGTCATCATACATGTGATAGGCAATTCTGAAACGAAGAGAGTTTTAGTTGACAATGGGGCTTCAGTGGACATCTTGTTCCACGATAATTTTATCAAAATGGGCTATACTGATTCTCAGTTGACACTCTCGAATATGCCCATATACGGATTCAATGGAGTGGAATCAAAGGTAGAAGGTACAATCCAACTCCTTATGACAATAGGGCAAGTTTCGAAAATGTCTACTCAAATGTTGAACTTCATAGTTATAAAAGCATCTTCAACCTACAATGCGATCCTAGGAAGGACAGGTCTTCATGCGTTCAAGGCTGTTGCCTCGTCTTATCATCTGAAAATCAAGTTCCCAACAAGAAATGGGATTTGTGAAGAATGGGGGGACCAAAAGATGGCTAGAAGCTGTTACGTAGCCGCGTTAAGGCCTGATGGAGTCGGGGGGGGGGGGGGGCATGTTCTCCCCATTGAAGACATGGATGCTAGATATAACGAGGATATAAGAGGGAAACCAGCTGAGAATCTAATCCCAATTCCCTTAGTTCCTGGTGAAGCGGAGAAGGTGACTTACGTTGGAGCATTATTACCTGAACCATTGAAGAGCAAGATCATATCTTTTCTTCAAGAAAATAACGATGTTTTCGCTTGGACAACAGCCGACATGCCATGGATTGATCCCCAGTTGATAACCCACAAATTGAACGTAGATTCCGAAAGGAAGACTGTGAAACAGAAAAAGATAAATTTTGCTCCAGAGAGGCAAGAGGCCATCAAGCAGGAAGTCGATAAGCTTCTGGAAGCCGGGTTCATTGAAGAAATTCAGTTCCCTGAATGGTTGGCTAACCCAGTGATGGTCAAAAAGGCCAATGGAAAATGGAGGATGTGTGTGGACTTCACTGATTTAAACGATGCATGTCCTAAGGATTGTTTTCCCTTGCCAAGGATTGATACTCTAATAGATGCCACAGCTGGGCACGAGATGCTGAGTTTCATGGATGGCTTCAGTGGATACAACCAAATCAAAATGCACAAAGATGACATCTCCAAGATATCATTCATCACTGACTTTGGCGTTTACTGTTATTTAGTCATGGCATTTGGACTTAAGAATGCAATAGCAACGTACCAAAGGTTGGTGAACAAAATTTTTGAACACCTGATTGGAAAAACCATGGAACTCTATGTGGATGACATGTTGGTTAAAAGTCTCGATAAGGCTGACCATATAAACCATTTACGGGAAGCATTTGAAATGTTGATGCACCACAAGATGATGTTGAATCCAGCTAAGTGTGCCTTTGGCGTAGGCTCAGGAAAGTTTTTAGGCCCGATGGTTTCCAAGAGAGGAATCGAGACTAACCCCGACAAAATCAAAGCAATTCTAGACATGAAACCACCACGGTCCGTCAAGGATGTTCAGAAACTAACATGTAGGGTAGCAGCATTGGGAAGATTCATCTCCAAGTAAGGAGATAAGTGCTTACCTTTCTTCAAAGCACTAAAAAATGTGAAGAATTTTGAGTGGACAGCAGAAAGCCAGGAGGCCTTTGAGGCCTTGAAGAAGTACATGACTGAGGCACCATTGTTGGCAAAACCAAAACCAAGGGAGATTCTCTACTTATACTTGGCAGTTTCTAACACTGCTCTTGGAGCCGTTTTGGTTAAGGAAGAGTTGAAAGTTCAGAAGCCTATCTACTATGTGAGCAAGATTCTTCATGGAACGGAAATAAACTACTCTATGATAGAAAAGTTTGCCTTAGCCCTGATTATGGCCTCACGAAATCTACGCCCATACTTCCAGGCACACAAGATAGAGGTCTTGACCAATCAGCCTCTAAGAAACATCTTGCACAGTCCTCAAGTTAGTGGAAGGTTGATCAAGTGGGCTATTGAATTGGGAGAATTTGACATCAAGTATAAGCCTCGAACGGCAATAAAAGCTCAAGCACTCGCTGACTTCATGGTTGAATGCACTGTTTACAACCAGGAAGTCGGGGCAGGAAGTAGTAGTAGAAGGAAAAGAAGAAGACAAGAAAGATGAAGACATGGTGTCCAAAGAATGTTGGGTGCTCTATTTTGATGGAGCATCAAAAACAAAATCAAGTGGAGCAGGTTTGGTGCTACAAAGTCCCGATGGATTTCTACATTTTTTCCAGAAAACAGAATCCTGGTCGAAATTATGCCAGATTTTCGAATTTTGGATTATTTTCCAGAAAATTAATGAAAAATCCTGATTCTTATTTTGGAAAAATTATTGGTTTAGAACTATATGTTCGCAGAACTAGACTAGTATGAAAAATACAAAAGAGAATTCTGTAACTCCCGAATAAAATAACTTCTACGATAATCTAAAAAAGATTTTCCCATAAGTTGGGGGCAAATGATATGGGCTAAAAAATAACCCTAGAAATGTAATTGTTGTATTAATTAGACCTGGATTGGTCCAAGAACACAGCCCAATAAACAAGGCCGGAAACCCTAATTATTTATTAATTTCGTAATTAATAAATAGGAAAAATATACAGCTCATGAAAGGAGTCCAAAATATGGTAAATTCTTCAAAGAAGGATCTAGAATCCCAATTAAAAGAAATAATGAGTCACAGTCCTTATCCTACAACAAGGAAAAGACTTGTCCACCAAGAAATACAATGTTTATCTACTGTCAAGAAGGAGACTTATTCGCTAAGTCTCCTAAACATACTCTAAATACATGGCTCCTGACGCCTATATAAGGACCATGATCCTTCACAATAGAACTACGTTTTCTGGCTTGATTCTCAGCATATATTGAGATACGTAGGCATCTTGTGAGGACCGATTTAGTCACGAAACACGAGAACAGTTATTAAAGCTCGAAAGCTCTTAAACCCTATCAGTAAATTTACAAGTACATTTTTTAATCCACAACAACGGTCATTATTCATTTGGTGGTGCATGGATCAAAATTTTGGATAACATCTCCCTAACACTTATTATATATAATAATGTACGACTCTTTTTTAATATTTATAATTATATTAATTTTATGTTATTAGTTTTTAGATTTTATTTATTACATTTTGTGCGCTCAGTACATTATTTACGTTATATCTTGAGTTCTAAAAATCAGATTTAAAAACAAATTTACAGCCGACATAAAACTTACATAATAATCTTTAATTTAGTGATGGTTTAACAAATTGTTTCCAAATAAATCTACCCTGAAAGTGAAGAAAGAATAAAATAACGAATTTTTACATTAGTTCTATTCAACTTAGGAATATAATTAAAATAAAGAAAATCAACTCAACTTAGAATTAAAATATAGACCAAGAATCAAATAAACTTACTCAGCTTGTAATTTGAAGTTACGAATTTTTACATTGAGAATTCTAGTCAACTTTGAAAAGCTACCCATATTTGATTTATATTATTAAAATAAATATTTTTAATATTAGATCTAATGGTTCTTATTCAACTATTTTAAGATTAACGATTTTTATTGATTTGGCGGTACATGACCAAAATTTTAGATAAGATTCATCTTATGCTTGTTATATATAATGATTTAATTGTGCGATAGTATCGGTTGAATTTGTGTTCTTTCCTAAATAGACACATAATATTTAATTTTGTATTTCAAAAATTTAATGATTATTTAATTTTTTTTTTAAATCCTAAAATACATAAAAGAAATTAGAAATCATACTTAATTGAAACAGGGTCACCGCCTGAGTAGAAGCATCACACTAAGAGAGCGAGGATACAAACATAAAACATGGTGTACTCCTGGACCAAAAACATAGAATGCATGAATCTGCACTATTCTTTAACTGGGACTCAGATTTTAAATTGCAGACAGAAAGTTGTACCAGGAATTAAGAAAAACCAACATTTCGTGAATATTCATTGTATTGGGAGCTCAAAATTCACGTGCCAGTGCTCAGCAAGTCAGCGTGTACAGTTTTTTTATTCGAAGGAGTACTCCGTTTCCTCTCGTTTTCAATATTATAAATTTATATTACTAATTTCATACATATTATTAATAGTTTCAAGTTTTTATTTTACTAATATTATACGTATTATTACTATCGTATAAGCTTATTGTATTCCAAAAAAAAAAAACTGTTTATTGGTACAGCTGTTTATTGATACATGTAGTGTTTATCGGTAAGATAGACTTATATTCAATTCGAAAAATACAATACATATCTCATATTTATTTGATAAATAATTTAATGGCATAAAAATTGAATTTCAGAGGCCGACAACAAAACTAGACAGACATGCCATGTTAAGTAACCTATCTATCTAAAACTGATAAAATATGATCCGAATATATAAAATTATACACCCGGTCAGATTAAATTTTATATTGTTTATATAAAATAATCGTAGTTGAATATGATCATGACGTATTATATTCAAATATGAATATAAATTTTTGTAGCCCATTACATTACAACTTTGAATTTTGACAAAATATGATTTATCCGCATCGATTATCATACTTAATACAATATATATTTAAGTTTGTAACTATATATTTTTATAATATTATTATATTTATTTTAGAATAAATGATAATTTATTCAAATAAAAAGGATATTTCATATTTGTGTATCATATTATTTGACTCGTATTCGATAAACTAGAAAATGTCTGATTCGAAAAAAAAAAAATAGTTCATATTCGTTGGCTATAGTTGTTAACGGAGAAATATTATTATACATACTAGAATTTAAATACCCACTTTACTAATTTAGGCTTTATCTTGTGTTTTAAAAATTAGATTTTGACGATTTTACACCTCACATGAAGATAACTAAATTCTCTTTAATTAAAAGATGACTTAACAATTTTTATCTAACTGAATTGTCCATGAAAGTGATAAAGTGACAGAATGGAAGATGATAAAACTGAACTGAAGAATTGATTGAGAAGTAAAAAGTAAGTCTAGATGTATTTACATTCAGCTTATATATGAGTGCTGTTGAATATTGGAGGGAAAAACTGTTATAACAAACTTTCTAAACTACATAACTTAAACACTAATCTGAGCTGGCTGATGAGCTGTTGATGAGCTGTACATTGCTGAGCTGGCAAAGCAGAAACTTCAATATCCCCCCTCAAGTTGGGAGAGATGTGAGAAGGAGAAGGAACATAGATACCCAACTTGGACATCAATGTATTCAACTGAGGAGAGGAAATAGACTTGGTGAAAACATCTGCTAACTGATGTGTAGTAGGCAAGTATGTCAATTGAATTAACCCTTCCAAGACTTTATCCCTTGTGAAGTGACAATCAACTTCAATATGCTTTGTACGTTCGTGAAAAACTGGATTCTTAGCCAAATGTAATGCGGATTGATTATCACAATGCAATGTCACAGGAGTAAGTTTATCAATACCCATTTCTTGTAACAACCTAACCATCCAAGTCACTTCTGATGCTGCCAAAGCCATTGCTCTATACTCTGCTTCAGAGCTAGACCTAGATACAGTAGTCTGTTTCTTTGATTTCCATGTAACTGGGGATTTGCCCAACATTAATACATACCCTGTGATAGACCTTCTAGTGTCTGGACATGATGCCCAGTCAGAATCTGAATATGCCTGTAGAACTAGATTATCAGACCCTTGAAGCAAGATTCCCTGACCAGCAGTGTGACAAACATATCTCAATGTGTGCTGTAATGCCTCCAAATGAGAAGTTCTGGGTTGCTGCATATACTGACTCAATGCTTGGACTGTATAAGAGAGGTCTGGTCTAGTATGTGTCAAGAAGTTTAGTTTACCAAGAAGAGACCTGTAAACTTCAGGACTAGGCAGAAAATCACCATCTGTAGCTTGTAACTTGAGATGAACTGGAAGTGGGGTAACAGCCTTCTTTGTAAGATCAAAAGAACAACTTGCCAATAACTCCTTTGTAAACTTTCTTTGACTAAGAACAATGCCTTGAGGTAGATAAGAAACTTCAATACCTAAAAAATAATGCAACTCTCCCAAATCCTTAATACCAAAAGTGTGATGCAAGTGAGTCTTAATCTGTGTAATATGAGATAAACTACTTCCAGTGACAATAATGTCATCAACATAGACTGCAAGGATTGTAATATCAGTTGAAGTTTTGCACAGAAATAAACTAGGATCATTCTGTGACTGAGAAAAACCTTGTGCTAATAATTCTGTGTGCAATTTCTCAAACCACTTCCTAGAAGACTGTCTCAAACCATAGATTGACTTTCTGAGTTTACAAACCAAGAACAAAGGATTGGCAAGACCTTCTGGCACAGTCATGTAAACATCTTCATCCAAATCTCCATGCAAAAAAGCATTATTAACATCCATCTGATAAAGAGTCCATTTTCTACTGGCTGCTAGAGAAATCAGACATCTAATTGATTTCATTTTAATGACTGGTGAGAATGTTTCTTCATAATCAATACCATATTTCTGATTGTATCCCTTAGCTACAAGTCTAGCTTTACACCTCTCTAATGACCCATCTGAATGCAGCTTCACTTTGTAAACCCATCTACAACCAATGGGTTTTTTCTTTGGTGGCAAAGGTACTAACTCCTAAGTCTGATTTAACTATAAAGCAGATAACTCCTTTTGCATGGCCTCTATCCATAATGGATGTTGAGAGGCCTCAGTATAAGACTTAGGCTCAGTTATCACAGAATGAGAGGATAACAAAGCATGATGAACTGGTGGAATAAAAGCTGGAGAAACTATATTGCACCAATGATCTATCTGACCTAGTTTGGCAATATTACAATGAAAATCATCTAAGTAGACTGGAGGGTTTCTGACTCTAGTAGAATGTCTGAGTGGAACAGAAACAGAAGGCTGAGAAAGTGAAGAAGTAGAAGAAGAAGACTGACTTGGAGAAACCAATGAATTCAGAGAAGGATCACTGGGATTTGTATCAGTAACATATGAGGAAGACTGTGGTGAAGTTGTAGAATTATCTATATGAAAATCTTGAAAAGTACTAACAGAATGAGGTAAAGTAGTAGTAGTTGGCAGAAAAATATCAGTAAACAACTTAGAAGTATTTGTATTATGAAGCATGTGAAAAGGAAAGTGATGTTCCTGAAAAGATACATCTCTAGAAACAAATAGAGTATTTGTTTTTAAATCATAGACTCTATACCCTTTTTGTGTATTAGAATACCCGAGAAACAAACACAAAGAAGCCCTTGGATCAAATTTAGTTCTGTGAACAGTGGTAGTAGATGCAAAGCATAAACAACCAAAGGTTTTAAGAAGACTAAGGTCAGGATGTTCATGAAACAATTTAAAATAGGGAGTGCAGAAATTGATAGACTGAAGAGGCATTCTATTAATACGATAAGTGGCACAAAGGATAGCATCTCCCCAAAATTTTAAGGGAAGATTAGCTTGAAAGGATAAAGCTCTGGCTGTTTCTAACAGATGTCTATGCTTTCTCTCCACAACACCATTTTGTTGTGGAGTGTAAGCACAACTAGTTTGGTGGATGATACATTTTGTTAAGTATAATTGTTTAGCATGACCTTCACAGAATTCTAGTGCATTATCAGTCCTAATGGTCAACACTTTGGTTTTGAACTGATTTTCTACAAAAGAAAGAAAATTATCCAGAATACTTGGGACATCAGATTTATATTTCAATAAATGAACCCAGGTAAAACGAGAGAAATCATCCACTATAGTCAAGAAAAAAGTACAACCAGATATAGATTTAGTCCTATAAGGACCCCAAACATCCATATGTAACAATTCAAAAGGAGCTTTAGTTTTGATAGTACTTAAAGGAAAAGACTTCCTAACTTGCTTGGCAGCAGAACAGACTTGACACATAAATGCATCATTACAATTGTTCACAGAAAAATTAGGAAGAACTAACTTTATTTGAGAAACAGGAAGATGACCTAATCTTAAATGCCACAGCTTAGCAGTATCCATGGCACTGAGACAGGCAACAGTGGAATGATGATGAGAAGAGGAAGTGGAAGACTGTAAATGTTTTGTGCTGTGATTGGGAGAATTGGTTACACTGTATAGGCCATTAGTCAGTCTACCAAGAAGCATCTGATGGTTGTTCTGAAAATGGCCCTGAACAAAGCAATTAGAGTCAGAAAACAGTATGGTGCATTTAAGATCTCTGCATAGTTGGAGCACAGATATCAATCTGAAATGAAAATCTGGCACATGAAGAACGTTCTGTAAAACAATTCCATTATCTAACCTAACCGTGCCTATATGTTTAACTTGTATCCTTCTTCCATCAGGTACTGTTATGAAGCAATCACTAGCAGTAAAAACTTCTAAGTTTTCAAAACACTCTAGATCAGGGCAGATATGATCTGTAGCCCCACTGTCTATCAACCACTCATTATGTAATTTAGAGAAAAGACACAATGTACCTGCCAGAAGAGCATGTTTGGTACTTGTTCCAGGTGTAGCAGAGATGCCAGAAGTTAGGCTTGCATCATCAGTAAGATTCTGTTTATTGTAAAGATCCAGCAATTGATTGTATTGTTCAAGTGAAATAGTCTGGGAAGAATCATATGTGACCTCTGTAGTATGAGTTTGAGTCTGATCAGATTCCAATTGAGAAACAGCAGCAAATTTCCTTTGTTGAAACCCTGGTGGATAACCATTGAGTTTGAAGCACCTCTCCATAATGTGACCGGGTATTTTACAATGATTACAGAAATAGAATGGCTTAGTTGTCTTGTTGTCAGAAGCACCAGCAGAAAACCTTTTCTGAAAATTGTTGTTCCCATTAAAATTTCTCTGTCCAGTAGCATTGGGAATCGAAACTTGTGTTTTAGGATAAAACTTCCTCTTGTCAGCATAGAAAGCCATAGAATCATTATGCGAGGTTGCACTTTGTGAGATTTCCTTATGTCTCTCCTCTTGTGCAAACAACCTGTAAGCCTGTGAGATATTTGGTAAGGGATGCATCATCAGAACATTCCCCCTGGCTATAGTAAAATTCTCAGAAAGCTTCATCATAAACTGTAGTAAACGTTGCTCTTGCTGCTTCTGTTGTATCCTTTGAGTCAAATTACAAGTGCACTGGGCACAAGTACAATGAGGAAGTGGATTGGCATCATTAATGCCATCCCAAATTGTCTTGATTTTAGTAAAAAATTCAGAAACAGAATCACTTCCTTGAGTGATTTCTGACAATTGCTGTTCTAACGAATATACCTGAGCCATGGAAGCAAAACCATACCTCTCCTCTAAATCATCCCATATATCCTTTGCAGTCTTAAGAAACAGAACACTTTTAGCAATTACCTCATCAAGATTAAACAATAACCAGGAAATTACTAAGTCATTACAACGCTCCCAAGATTTGTACCCTGCAGTATTAACAACAGGCATAGCGACAGTACCATTGACAAAACCAAGCTTATTCTTTGCAGAAAGTGTCAAGGTCATAGAACGCTTCCAGTTGTGAAAACCAGTTCCATTAAACTTCACAGACACTAATTAAGTTGTTGACGCATCAGAAGGATGTATGTAGTATATACTCGAAGAATCAGTGTTATTTGGAACAACAGTCGACATATTCTTGCTATTTTCTCAGAGGACAATTGTCAAACAAGTAATGTGCACAACTATTTTTACAAAAGAAGACACAAACTTCAGCAATTTCAGCCAGAAAACAACGAAACTTTCAACAATTCATCTATCTTAAGAGTATCAATGAACTATATTACTTGAATGAAACCGATCAAATGAACAAGATAAGATCGCGAAAGACTTAGAGACTTAGAACTGTTTGATATGATGTTTAGATAGCTTTGATGACGAAGATTCAATAAAAACAGAATTGTATTCCGTTGTTTAGATGATAAAGATTCAAGCAGAACAGAACTGTATTTCGTTTGTAAGCATTCAACTAACAGAACAACTAATATGAACTAGTAAAGAATACACCTGAGTAAACGACGCATTTGCTTATGAGAAGACTACGCCATTGAAGCTTTGCAATCTCTGATACCATGATAAAGTGACAGAATGGAAGATGATAAAACTGAACTGAAGAATTGATTGAGAAGTAAAAAGTAAGTCTAGATGTATTTACATTCAGCTTATATATGAGTGCTGTTGAATATTGGAGGGAAAAACTGTTATAACAAACTTTCTAAACTACATAACTTAAACACTAATCTGAGCTGGCTGATGAGCTGTTGATGAGCTGTGTTGATGAGCTGTACATTGCTGAGTTGGCAAAGCAGAAACTTCAATAGAAAGAAAGAGAAAAGAAAGTCACGAATTTTTTACATGGAGAATTCTATTCAATATAGAAAACTTATTTATATTTGGTTTAAATTATCAAAATACAGTTTTTAGAATTTAAATATAATCTTATTATTAATAAAATACACTTTTTTAATATTTGATCTAACGATTTTCATTTATCTAGTTAAGATCCAATGGTCCTTATTAGTTTGGTTGTCCAAGACCGTACGATCAAAATTTTGGATAAGATCCCTATTATACTTATTATATATAAGGATTTAATATAATAAGAATATCAAGTATATACTGATATAAGTATCTTACTAACTGCTTTTAATTTTAATGTTTCGGTTTTATTTACAGTGTATATAAAATTTTAAAATACATTATTACTTAAAAATTATTAAATAGAATAAAAATTATGTTATGATTATATAAAATTTTATTCTCATATTATTATATTCTTTATCGATTTGAATTTGTTCTTAATTAATTTTAATACTTTATTGAAAGAAACATAAAATTTCAATATTTAAAACAATTAGTGGAAAAATAAATAAACTGGTGCTACAAAAATTAAAAAATATATTTATTAAAATTTAGATATTCACTTTACTATTTGGGTTCTATCCTGAGTTTTAGAAATTGAATTTTGACGATTTTACAACCCATACGAAACTAACGAAATTATCTTTAATTTAATAATGGTTTAATAATTATTATCTAACTTGACCTGTTGACCTACCCATAAACCGAAAAGAAAAGATGGTTAAGAATTTTTATATAAAAAATTCAATTCAATATAGAAAACCAATTTATAATTGGTTTAAATTATCAAAACACACTTCTTAGTATTTAAATATAATCCTACCTTTAATCAAATACACATTTTAATATAAGTATTATATTCAAAATTATCGTTTATGAATATGAAACCCTCAATATTTTAATAATATTTTGATATTATCCTTTTTTTGTTTGTTATATGTAAAATAATATAATTATAATTTGGATTGATCAAATTGTTATGTTTCTTCAGAAAAAAAAGTGTTTAAATTTATTTATGTACATGAGTTCTCGTAAGTCTCTATAGGTTCACGTGTATCATTGTTAGTATAATATACATGAGCATTATATTGATAATTTTTGATATTGTAATCAATATGAATTGTTATCTTGATATTTGGTTTAACAATTATTATCTAATTGGAACTATACATAAATTCAAGAGAAAATATATTTAAGAATTTTTACATAAAAAACTTTTAAATTATCAAAATACACTTTTTAGTATTTAAATATAATTATATTATTAATCAGATACACGTTTTAATATTAGATCTAACAATTCTCATCGATCTATTTAAGATCTAACTGTAATTATTAATTTGATCGTTAGTGATCGTACACGGACCAGATCGATTTTAATTTTTTCTTAAATTGATTTTAATATTTCATTGAAATAAAAATAGAATTTATAAATTTAAAATAATTAGAAAAAAAAATTAAATTGGTGCTACAATAAAAAAAAATTATTAAAATTTAGATAATCACTTTACTGTTTGGGCTCTATCTTGAGTTTTAGACAACAGATTTTAACGATTTTACAGCCCATGCGAAGTTAACAAAATTATCTTTAATTTAATGATGGTTTAATAATTTTTATCTAACTGAAACTATCCATAAACTAAAGAGAAAAGATAATTACGAATTTTTACATAAAGATTTCTATTCAATATACAAAATCCATTTATAATTGGTTTAAATTATCAAAATACATCTTTTAGTATTTAAATAATATCCTATTATTAATCAAATACAATTTTTAATATTATATCTAACGGTCCTCATCTATTTGAATATTTATAATCCAACGGATCATATACTTTTGATAGTATAATGACCGACCAAAGTTTTGGATAAGATCTCCCTTACGCTTATTATATATAAAGGAGTTAATGCCTACCCTGAAATTTGAAAGCATTTTCATAATACATTTTGAAACCGCAGTATGTCATCAGCTACTTTCTCATCACTACATTTCGAAAGTTAAAAGACATTCGCAACTGCATAATTCCCCTCTTTGTCCCAAAATAATTAACAAAAGAGACAACAACTAAACAATAAACACAGAAACTATAATTCTAAGCAGTATGTTTCTCATCGTCTTTACAAACAAATGGTTTTATATGTAAAAATATGGTCCACTCTGACCTCAACGTCCAACATCTGCAAATGCAATCCCCTATTATATGTTTATTAAATATTCTTTGTTTCCTAAATTATAATCCCCCCATCTTCCTGCTTGGCAGCACCCAATGGCCGACACGATACAAAAACACAATTCCTCACTTCGTAATTACTTTATTATCTTAATATTTAATTTTTTGACAAATATAAATATTTATATAGTCGGGATCAAGAGGATTGAGGTCCCGGAGATGCTATCATTAGTGTAATGGACATTTATCCTTTTTCTTGAAAATGTTTGAGTTTCGGCGCCGGTGCCTCTACGTAGTGACTAGTGACCGAATCCAAGTGTACCCGATAAAACTGCATTTTCCATACTTTAACTCTGATATTAAAAACGATGTACTTATTTTAAACATGAGGGCGGCAAGGCTGAATAGGAAAGGGGCCGAGCTGACTTCAAAACCTCTTTTTTGGCGATTGGATAGATTTTTATACCCCGTACTCCCTCCCGTACTCCCTCCGTCCCAAAATAAGTATCAAAGTCAAAATCAAAATAACCTTAAAATACGTACTCAAAGTCAAAGTGACACTTATTTTGGAACGAAGAGAGTATTTAGTAATTCCCGAACTTTTTCTTCTGTATCGAGAATCATTGAAAAAAGTAAGAATACTATTTTTACGAAAAATATTATTTATAGACATTTCAATCCAGATACCCGAAAGGGACATTAATTTGTTCTCGCGTTCTTGACCTTTTTCATAATTCTCATTCCGTCATTCTCTTTATAATATGAAATACCTTTTCGAAAGTAAACATCTACATTTTTATGATTTATTTTTCTCTTTTTGAAGATTGAAAGTATGTATAGAAAAAATAAAAAAGTTATGGAATAATATATTTATTTTAAATAAGAAAGAAACTTCAGCATAGGAAACAATACCTTTTATTAGAAGATTAGTTTTAGCTTGTAATCAAATTTCTTTCGAAACCAGGTCAGCTTATATACTAAAAGCACTAAAAGTCCCACGTTTGACCATTTCTAACTTGCAAAAGTTGTCTTTTAGGATCTTGATGATCGGTTTTGATCGTATAAAAGGGTGAAGTATCTTTAAATAAAACTAAAAAAAGTAATGTTACATTTCTTGAATTGGATTTCAAATATATTCACGAATAACACGTGTTTTTATTTACGAAATTTGTATATATGCACGAGGGTTCATCTCATTTATGAAAAAATATTCAATAAAATTGTGACACTTTATCATTCAGGAATTGTTTTTAGAATGATTTTGGAAACTATAGCATTTCCTAATTAAAAATGCAAGAATTTAATAATTTATCAGATGAGGTTGGACTAGACACAGACATTAAGGTTGGTTTAATTACAACAGAGGAACGCGTATTGTCAGGCTCAGGAACATTATAATACGGCAAAACGCACTTGGTCTAGCTTCATAAATCATAATTAGTAGCAACAAAATTTGTTTAAGTTCATACTTATTGTCTAAGTTGATCCAGCATATCTTAATACTCCCTCCTGTATGGTTGACAGTTGACACATAAGAAATTTTATATTATAAAAAGAAAAATTCATTTGCAGCTAAAAATATTCTTAGAGCAGTGTAAAGAAACTCGATAGAGAACCTGAAAAATAAAATTAACAAAATTTAATTCAAAAACAGAAGATAATAATTGAAATCAATTTAAATAAAAGGCGTAGCTTACGAAAGTATTTTATTTTTTACCATACTAACACCAACCCGTGCCAAGTATTTGCCTATATTAGAAATCAATATATATATATAAAGGAGGATACGCGGGAGGTTAGGTGGCGCCTCTAAGATCGTCTCAATCTATTTTTCTAATTTTTTAGAATTTTAGAATTTTAAATACTGATAAATAAAAAAATATCCTTTAACATATTAGAAGTAGAATAGATGTTCGAATTTATTGAGGAGAAAAGTTCGAATTTATAGCGAATACATATAATTAAAAGTTCTATTTGAAGTAAAATAGGTGTTTGAATTTGTAGAGAGGAAGAGTTCAAATATAAAAAGAAGTACTTGCAAAGTTCTATTTGAAGTAGAGGTGGCGCCCCTAAGATCGTCTCAATCTATTTTTCTAATTTTCTAGAATTTTAGAATTTTAAATACTGATAAATAAAAAAATATCCTTTAACATATTAGAAGTAGAATAGATGTTCGAATTTATTGAGGAGAAAAGTTCGAATTTATAGCGAATACATATAATTAAAAGTTCTATTTGAAGTAAAATAGGTGTTTGAATTTGTAGAGAGGAAGAGTTCAAATATAAAAAGAAGTACTTGCAAAGTTCTATTTGAAGTAGAATAGGTGTTTCGATTTATTGAGGAGAAGAGTTCGAATTTATAGCGAAGACATATAATTAAAATTTCTATTTGAAGTAGAATGTGTGTTTGAATTTGTGGAGGGGAAGAGTTCAAATATAAAATAAGTACTTGCAAATTTTTATTTGAAGTACAATAGGTGTTTCGATTTATAGAGGAGAAGAGTTCGGATATAAAAAAAAGTACTTCCAATTAAAAGTTCTATTGGAATTGGAATTAGAATAAGTGTTTGTAATACATAACTAAAAGTTCTATTTGAAGTAAATATGTAAAGTTATATATGTGTTTTTTCAATGAAAAAGTGTCTCATTAAAAAAGAGTATGGTAACATAAAAATTAATATATAAGACAAGTATATATTCAATATATTAAATATGAGATTTTGATATTAAAAAGGAAAGCGTGTTTCACGGGAGGACGGCTTATTAGCGAGTATCGAGTTTTCGTAATTTATTTGATAGAGTTTTTTTTAAAAATTACTAGACCGCCGCGAAGCGCGGCTTTTTCAACTAGTTTAGAATAGAGTTAAAAACAATTAAAAGCAATATTATACACGATTATAAAAAAACGTATTTGATACATGTTTAAAGTACTTGCCCAAGTGGATAATCTATCTCAGTGGTAAAATTGTAATTTTTAATTAAGTTCTATAACTAGATAATTGCACACAAATTTTATTAAAAATTATATATATATCACCAATATTTTGTGAGTATGTATTTAAGAATATCAAGTTCTATATATTATCCTTAATTCATTACAAAATTCTTTTTAAAATTCACATGGAAGCTAAGATCTTATTAATATTTATTTTGGCTTTTTCTCATAAATACCCAACTCAAAAAACTTTTTTGCAAAAATAATATGTGTTTTTTAAATTTTTTGCGAAAATACCAAAATATTTGCAAAAATACCAACTTTTTGAAAATATTTGCAAAAATACGATCTACAACTACTTTTAACCATATCTGCAACTGCAACCAAAATCAACCACATATGCAACTTTTTAATCAAAATGATTTTTTTCCGGCGTCCTGATTTTAGGGTTCAACCTGAACCCTAAAATCAGGGTAGGTTAGGGTTTTGAGTCTAGGGTTTAGGAAACCCTAAGTCTTTATACGAATTATTCCTCATTCTTAATATTTCTAAAACTCAACATTGAACCTCAAAGGTTAACTACTGAACCTCAGGGGAACGACTTAATTAAGACCACAAGCTTACCAAACATCTTACTAACAATTTTTTTGAATTCTCAGCTGTTTTTCAATCATTTTTTAAAAAGTTGCTTCTAGTTGCATCCGGTTGCAGACCGTATTTTTGATTGTATCTGTGGTTGATTTTGGTTGCAGTTGCAGATGGTTGAAAGTAGTTGCAGATCGTATTTTTGCAAATATTTTCAGAAGATGGTAAAATTGCAAAAAAAACTTAGAAAAAGTAGTATTTTTGATAATTTCTCTATTTTTTTGACATTATTAAATTATTAAAAATTGGATAAATCAACCATTATTAACAAAGATAGAGTCCATTAGAAGTTTTATTTATTGTTAATAATTTAATTATGTAATTATAAAGTATTGAATCTAAATTATGATGAAAAGCTATAACAAAAATATTATATTATTTTGGCGTTGTACGAAGTTCAACCTAAAATTGCACGGAAACGGAAAGGGGTGATTTAGCTTGATACAAGTATATTAAAGTAATTGTGTAATTTTACATGTTGGAGCTCGAAATTATGGTAAAAGGATAAAATAAATAATTATTATAATTTTGAAATTGTAAAAAATCGAATCCAGATTATAGTTTGGTATATGTTTAATTAAAATTATTTAACAAATATTAGAATTATGTAATTGTAGATAATCGAACTTTAAAATCAAAGTGAAATCGAAGAATGATAAAACTTAATTTGGTATAATAAATGTTGAGTACGAGTTTCACTAAAAGATAATATAGAGTGGGGTGAATATATTATTTGTTATTTTTTTGATTATCTTCGTTTGGAATCTATAATTCTTGTAGCTTAAATATGTATGTTGTAATCAAGATTTTGCGGAATAAAAACAACACACAAATTTACTTTAAATCCAATATTGTATTAGATTAAAAGATGCTACAAACTGTGAACTTAAGAATTAATTCTCAGTTTCGTTTTTCTCAGAGAAATACAACTTGTAATACAATGAAAAACTTACAACTAAAGATAAAGAAGTTGTGTACTTATAAAACTGCACACAACTTGCTTTTTACAAAACTAGTAATAGACAAAAATATTGTCAAACTCTGTCTATATTATTTTGACGAAAGTTGGCATCTTGTGATCATACCTTGTTTTGCATACTGCCAAGTCCACATCTTTAGCTGTTCTCTTTGACCGACTCTCTGAGCTTCTTTGTAGGCTTTTCATGTGCATACTGCAACGATTGAGACCATTGCAAATGCCTTGGTTTGATTTGATTCTTTGTCTCCAAAATCTTGTCTGTTGCTTATTAGAAAATTTTCTAAGTCCCCCATTCGATATCTCTTGAAAAACTGATTCGATAACTGGACTTCTCAAATTAGTATAAACTGACTTCTCGAATTGACTATCTTCACTTCTCGAATCAATATTTCTGACACTTCTCGAATCTATGTATTGACTTCTCTAATTAAGACATCTCGAATTAGTTCATTTCTTCACTTCTCGAATCAATACACTTGACTTCTCCAATCTACAATGTTACACTTCTCGAATTGGTGACTTCTCAAATCAGTTCATTTTGGACTTCTCTAATCATGACTTAGCCAAATTTCAATCTCCATTACTTCAACTTCTTTATTCTTTAATTTGTCTTCAACTGTCTTGAGGCATGATCTTGTGATCTTCTTCCAAGTCATATTTAGGACTTATTTAATAGTTACAGATACTGAAATTACAATTGAACTAAGTACATATTGTAGAACCTTTGGAAACAAAGTGATCCCCTAGTTAAAGGTTCAAGTAAGCGACACAAAGTGACACAATACTATAGGCTTGTTATTTAGTTATTTAATGGTTTACATGAATGCCTCTATAACTAATAATCTCCCCCAATTTGTTAGTAAGATAGTTAGTCACAAATTCACTCATGATAACAAGCATATCTACACTTTACAGAATCAAACATGAAAACACATAGTGTAGGAACAAAAACTTGTCACATATATACATTATGATCAAGTTAAAAGGACATGAGTGCATGTATATATATCAGATAATATTAGGGAGGAGGTGGAACACATGTCTTACTTTCAGCAGCAGCAATGTAGCTTTTTCAATCTTGAACTATTATCATCTCTTCAATTAGTGGAGAATCCTTCAAAACTTCAATTACTCTTCTTAATATAGATTCTGGATAATTATTGAGAAACTGAGTTCTGAATTTGGTAATTATATCAGTTCTGTCTTTCAAATCAAGCATTGGAGGATCACCATAAATCTGTGCTTTACTTTGAGCTCTGTACTCTTCAGACAATCTTTCCATTTCTTCCAGTTCCTTCTCTCTCATTTCCCAGTCCTTTTGCCTCTTTTCAGCCTTTTCAATCTTCTTTTTCTCTTTAGCTCTTATTGTCTTGGCTAGACTAACTTTCCATAATTAATGAATTGAGTCAGAATCATCTAGAAGACTGATAAATCTGATCAACTCATGGATATTAGCACATTTGTCATTGAAAAGTGTAATCTTCTTTGATGTTCCATCCATGTATTCAACAAAGAGTTCATTTTTGATAATCTCTACTCCCCAGATTTTGCTGGCTTCAATTCTTCTAAAATCATCTTTTTCTATGTAACTGTCTAGAGGTTTAATATCATCCAATGGCTTTCTTCCAACACCACCATTTGTAGCACTTTTTCTTAGACCTCTTTTGTGAGCTGGAACTAACTTGATTCTCATAGAGTTGACAATGTTCTAAAGCTCACTCTCAGACAGCTTCAACTCCACTCTTGATTTCTTACTTATTTTTCTCCTTATCACTCCATTGGCAGTTGCTTTCATGAAATATCTAGAAGGAGAATTCTTCTTTCTAACTTTTGTTGGAATTGATTTAATTGGAGTTGGATGTTACTCAAAAGTTTCAGAAACCATTGTAATTGATTTTTGAGGATCAGTATTAATGACATCCATCCTAGACAATGAGTCTCGTGTGATGGTAAGAGTGTCACCAATACTGTCCTTGGCTTGCTGTTGATCACTCATTCTTCGGTAGTGTCTTGATGATCTAGTCTTTTCAGCTCCTCCATCACCACCGTTCCTATCATCTTCATCCTTCTTATCTGTTTTGTCACTCTTGCTTCCTCTGGATGAGCTTCCACCCTTATCACTTCCTTTACCTTTTCCATCTTTATCACTCCTGTCATTCTTATCTCTCTTGTGTTTAACACTTCCAGGGATAGCTCCATTAACATTAAAGTAGTGAAAGATACTCATTGCTTCTGGTTCTTCAGCAGTTCTCACACTTTTCTTTTTCATGATCATTTCATGAACCTCTCTGATAGTGGTCATGTTGTTCATTGTGAGCTCTTTAGGAATGACCACTTGTGCCATCTTTGATCCTTGTTTGTACAGAACGGTCCAAGGGTTTGTGATGACTTCAGGGAGTCTTGAGTCCTAATCCCTCATCAAGTCTTCATATAAAGCTTTGTTTTTCTCTCCCTTTTGTTCAATCAATCTTAGTAGAGCATCTACTTCAGTGTATTTTAAATAATTAAGAGTGTCATATGACATATGCCATAATTTGTTATTTGTCACCATTATGACCTATTTGAAGTAGACATCTCTGAATTTTCTTGCCTTGACTGTAAAATAGGTGATTTTGTTCTTGAAACTCCTCACAGACTCCAGCATATCACCTTTGGATTCACTCTTTAGATCCTCCATAAATTTTAGAAAGCCAGCATCATGATAGATCATTGAGTCATCAACCTCTTGAAGTCTAGCTTCTGTAGCAACATCCACCTCCACTGTATCAACTCTTTCAATTCTTGTGGCAAGTGTACTAGTTGTGGAAGGCATAGTCCCTGGAAAGTGAGTTGTTGTTATCTCCATCTTTTGTCCATCATTACTGATGATGTTGACAGGTGGAGTGCGACTGGTCTCAACTAATACTCATCGAACTGCACATTAGATTGAGATCCATGTTCAATGCCCTTCCCTTTGCTTTTTTGTCTCAGCCTTGTAAGTGGTATATTGTCTGTGACTACAGGTTCTTTGTCTTCATTAGTTAAGACTTTCTCAATCACTACATCTTCATTCTTCTTGATTCTAGAGGATGACCCTTTCTTGACCACTTTTTTCTCCCCCTTAGGCTTGTTAGCAGGAGCTTCAGTTGTGGAGGGTAGAAAAATTGCCAGTAGAGCCTGAAGTTTGTGGTTGAGTTCTTTGGAGTTTTGATCAGCCTTCTCACCCATGAGAGTTACAGAAGTGGCTAGGTCCTGATTGGTCTTCTTAAGAGACTTCATTTCTTGTTGTAAAGCTGCAATCTCAGGGTTCATAGAAAAAGTTGTTGAAGATGAAGGGGAAAGACTATAGACCTTGGCTTGAAAGACATCTTTGTCCTGTTGAATGAGTTGGTTATAGTCTGTGATGGCCATTTCTCTGACTGGAACCTCAGGAGGAATCTTACATAAGCATTTCTAAAGAGAACCTTTATTATTGCAGACACATCAGTACTGTATTTAAGTTGTGTGTCAATGGCCTCACTGAATTTCTTTTATGTAGATTTGAGAGATATCAATTCCGTATCAATTGCTAAAAGTTTCCTTTTATTGGCATTATTTTGAGTGTTGAGAGCAGAAATGAGAGAAAATTTCTTGAACAACTCATCACGGGCTGTCTTCATGGCAGTTTTCACTATTTATTTGTGAGAGTCCAGAGATGAAAGAAGTCCCTTGCCAACTTGATGTAGTGATCTGATGCGAAATTTGTGATGCTCATTCATGATATCATACATTTGTGCAGGAATAATTTCTTTTTCAGAGGAGCTAAGTGAGGTCAAATACTCATGTCTGATGTCTCTAAGTGCTTCCTCAAAGTTCACTTGAGCATCTTCACTTAGCCAAAAGTCCATATTGCCATGTTCTTCAGCTTCATCCACTATCTTTTCTCTTTGTTCTTTGATATCTTCATGTTGAGCAAGGATAATGGCTTTGTACTGATCATTGGGAAGAGAGGTTGTGGCATAGTATTGCACCATTGTCTAGATCCCATGCAACTGTTCTATATATAAGTCATCCAAGTCTTGAGGAGTTTGCACCAGAGGTTGAATAGTTGATGGTCCTGCAAAGTCATTCAAGGATATGAGTTGGTACAGAGTGGGAGCTTGTGGCAATTTCAGCATCTAACTTCTTAGATGCATCTTCAATTGCCATATGTGGAGTGATAGTGGTGTCTGTTTGAGGACTCACCTGTGGAATAACTGTGACATCTGAGGTGAACTCCATTGGAATGGGATCAAATTACACCTCAGTGTTAGAAATCTGTGAAGACACTCCTTCTAACACATTGTGAATAATGTGTGAAGGAGATTTATGAGTTTCCTCCTCCAAAGTGATTGAAGTAAGAACTTCTGGAACCACAATGGTTGTGATGGTGTCATTACAATATGCCTCAGCATGCATTCCCTAATCATCTTGATGTAGGTCCTGAGTGGCGAGCACTGTATCAAGTATAGTGTCACTTGAAATTGGTTCATCAAGGAAAGGGAATCATTGATGATCAAATTCCTAAGATTCATGAATCTCAGTTTCTAAAGAAATTTGAGATGTAGATTCTGGAAGAGAAGTGGAGGTAGAGATGGATTTTGGCAACTCCCCTTGAGTTAAGAGTGGGGTTTCAAGAGTGATGTGTTCAGTGTTTTGTGTAGTGTCTTCCTTATGACTACCATGTGCAGACTCTTTACAAGAAGGTGCATTGGGCTGAATGCTTGTTTCGATAGGCACATCCTGTTGAGAGGATGCACCTAGCAATGTGTGTTCCCCTGATTTTACAACTTCTTGGCTTTAACTATCTTGGCCTTCTTCTTTGGTTGGTGTTAAGGTGACATAGTTGTTTCCTCTTCTATAGCCAGTGCAACCTTAGTTAGAATAGCTAGGGGGTCTTGAGGTGCTTTCCTTTTCTCCTATTTACTAACATAACTCTTTTGATAGGATGATGCAATTGGCTGTTTGGGGTCTATTGTCAATGATGGTTTTGAGGTTGGGTTAAGAGAATCAGTGGTAACTTGATTTTGATCTCCCTCAAGTTTGATTCTCTTTGCCTCACTCAAGGAATGAAATGTAGGTTTTGGCAGTTTGTAAGTCTTAAAGATATCATCCATATAGGTTGTTATCATCAATACCCTCTATCATATGTATATTATCATGCTTTAAATTAAGAACAAACATAATAAATATAGGGTAAAAGATTTCATTTTTCTTGAGATGTCCAAGTCTGAGAGAGAGTTCAGTCATGGTAATCTTGCTTATACTGATTTTCTGACCATAAGCTAAGGAATAGACAATCTTTTGTGCAAAGAGGCCGACTTGATCATAACCAGTCTTCCTGCAAGTGAACACCTTTAGAATTGTATCATAAATGAAGCTCCACTCTTTCCTGATGTTCTTTTTGAATATTTGTCCCAAGTCAATAGTGTCAGCATATTTGATGAAGTCCAAGAATTCAATCAATTGCTCATTGGTGGCCTCAACATCAAAGTCCTTCTCATCAAAATCTTCCTCATAAATCTTTAGCGCCTTGTTCGTGTCACTGGCATCAAAGCTTATCTCTATGCCCTTGATTTGACATGTTATCAAACACTTGGTGCTTCCATCTCCTAGTGCAATATCTTCTGAAACTGCAGTGCTCCAGAATCCCTCTAGTTTATCAAGGTAAAGGGTTGGGTTCTCATACAAAGAACCCTTAATGTACGACTGAGAGAGAAACCGAGAAAAAAATTTGTAGCATGGGCTTGCTTCAGCATCACTAGAAATAGCAAGTACATTGGTGGTGTCTGGGACAACATAAATGTTCGTTTTGGGTGCTATTGAGTTAAGGAATTGAAGAAAATTGAGAATTTGGGTGTTAGGGTTCTTGAGAGAAAGAAGCTTGAATGGTTGAGATATCGAATAGAAATGATAAAATGAATTGAAAGATGTATTTATGTGAGACTGGCAGTTATCGAAATAGATATAAGTTCTGTATCGACAAGTGACAATTCGAGAACTCAACTTGAACGTGTTCGATAAGTCCAAAAATGTATGAATTCGAGAACTCGGACTTATTGAACACTATTTCGGGATCTCTAAAATACAAAGATTATATCTCATGGAAAAACACATTCGACAAGTGTCAAATATGAATTTGAACTGTTTATAATCATAAGTGATTTTAAATTCGAATTTAATTGAAATAAATCCAAATTCTGCATATTTTGAAAAATACAAAACTGAATCGAGAACTAGTTCGAGAACTTGAAGTACATGAATTCGAGAACTCTAAAATGAACCAATTCGAGAACTCATGAATATATAGATTCGAGAACTCAAATAGACTCCTTCGAGAAGTCAAGAATACATGGGTTCGAGAACTCATACTAGAACTGATTTGATAAATCTAGTATGCAATTTTTCACACTTATGATATATTTTTTAAATTTCTACCAAATACCCAAATATTTATAATGAAAATATTGGGGTACTTAGAGGTTTATGAATTTTCAGAATTTTATGAACAAAACTCAAAAAATCAAAAGAATGATTTTAAAAGATTTGCAGCAGAATACTGAAATATTTGTAAATCATATTTAGCCAATTTTCACTTCAAAAATATTGAGAGTTTTGAGATAGTGAAAATTTATTGCTGCAACAATTAGTTGATATTTAAAATTAGCTACTAGATGAAGTATTCAACATTCCAATTTCACTAACCAACCCGTTAAAGATGGCTTCATCTAGTGGCTTAGTAAATATATCAGGTAGTTGTTTCTCTGTGGGAACATAATGTAACTTAGTGGTTCCATTAGATGCATGTTCCCTTATGAAATGACATCTGAAATCAATGTGCTTTGTTCTAGAATGATTGACTGGATTGGAAACTATGGATATTACACTTGTGTTGTCACACATGATACGAATTTTCTCCAACACAAGTCCATAATCCCTTAGTTGATTTCTAATCCAAGGCACTTGAGCACAACAACTTCCACCAGCTATGTATTCAGCCTCAGTTGTGGAAATTGACACATATTGTTGTTTCTTGCTATAACAAGAGACTAACCTTTGTCCAAGAAATTGGCAGCTTCCTGAGGTGCTTTTTCTATCCACTCAGCATCCAGCATAATCAGCATCAGAATAACCAACCAAATTGAACCATGTGTCCTTAGGATACCATAACCCTAGGTTTGGAGTGCCCTTCAGATATATGAAAATCCTCTTTATTGCAATCATGTGAGATTACTTTGGATTAGATTGAAACCTTGCACATAGACATGTTGCAAACATGATATCTGGTCTACTAGTTGTGATATAGAGTAGAGAGCCAACCATACCTCTATAGACTGAAATGCCCACCTTCTTTCCTTATCTTCATCAAGTTTTGTGGTCGTAGCCATTGGAATTTTTGCAGGAGAGCATTCTTCAAGATCAAACTTCTTCAATAAATCCTTGATGTACTTTGTTTGACTAATGAAACTACCATCCACTCTTTGACTAATTTGCAATCCCAGAAAGAAGGTCAATTCTCCCATCATACTCATCTCATATTTGTTTTGCATCAGCTTTGAGAACCTTGAGCAGAGTTTCTCATTGATAGAACCAAATATGATATCATCCACATAGATTAGAACTAGGATGATGTCACTGCCATGTAGCTTGTAAAACAGTGTCTTGTCTATTGTGCCTCTAGTGAACTGATTGTCAAGTAGAAATTGTGATAGAGTGTCATACCATGCCCTAGGAGCTTGCTTTAAACCATACAATGCTTTTAGAAATTTGTACACAAAGTCAGGGAAGTGCGGATCCTCAAAACCAGGTGGTTGTTGCACATAAACTTCTTCTTCCAACTCTTCATTCAGAAATGCACTCTTGACATCCATTTGATAAACTTTGAAATTTAAATGTGTAGCAAATGCCAAGAAAATTCTGATAGCTTCCAACCTTGTAACAGGTGCAAAAGTTTCATCATAATCTATGCCTTCTTCTTGGGAGTAGCCTTTTGCAACCAACCTTGCTTTTTTTATAGTAACCACACCTTCTTCATCCTTTTTGTTCTTGAAAACCCATTTGACACCAATGATGGATCTATCTTTTGGTGCATGAACCAATTCCCAAACTTTATTTCTCTTAAATTGATTTAGCTTCTCTTGCATTGCAACTATCCAATCGGGATCTAATAGTGCTTCATCTATCTTCTTTGGCTCAACTTTGGAAAGAAAGCAACCATACATACATTCATTTTGAGTTGCTCTTCTAGTTCTCACACCTACATTTAGATCACCAATTATTTGCTCTGCAGTGTGATCTCTATTCCATTTTGTAGTTGGCTCAGGTTCATTTCTAAGAGATGATATAGCCTCATCATTCACATTTGATTCATCTTGAAGAGCTCCCCATGTGAAGTTGCTCTCATTCACAAGTGATTCTTGAATAATTGGCTATGCACTGTAGATTGACACAATTTCTCTATCATCAATCACATTCACTTGAGTTTGTTGAGTAGCAATCACAACTTCAGTTTCAGCTTCTTCAAAGTCTTCTATATTCTGTGAAATAGAGGTGGTTCAACAAAAAAAGAAGCTACTCACTGAGATTGCTATTTTACCTAGTATTACTCAAGCTGAAGCAATTAGAGCTGCGAGTTTGTGTTCATCAAATCCGAGCCAAATGGAAGTTTTTTTTTCAAGTCCAAATGATCTCTGGAAGAAAGAAGTGGTGATTGACATAATAAGTCTTAATCGCTAAGTCCTTTTCTTTTTAACCAAATCTGGTTTCCTTTTTTAATTTATGCTAAATAAGCTACGAGTAAGGAAACATTAATTTTAATTTTATTGTGGATACCAAATGCAGTGCAACAGTGTGTTTGAGTGCTAGATGGATTATGATTTGAACTTATGTTTTTATGTTATCACTTGCGACTAGATATCAGATACTACTATGTTATGTCCCTGAAATTATGCTCTGAATGCTAGATGGATTATGATATATTTGGTGGATACCGACTTCCTTTATTTTGAGGGTTGTTTTTAAGATCTCTTTACATTTTCTTTTTATGTGATCAGGCATAGATATGTTATAAGCTTTGCTTAGCACAAATTAACTGTGAAAAAAAAATCAGAATTTGATACATTCCAAATCCTAGGCCAATTCTGATGTACATGTGCTAAATCTGATGTACATATGCTTAATAACAAATGCCTAGCTATTTTTACCGGAAGTTGCAACTTGCAGTAGCTTACATCTCCTTGCAGATGATGGCATGATAAGTAGAGTGGTAGACAGATATTAAATCAAGCAGGATGCAGGGTAACACTTGTCAATTGAGTCTAGTTACAACTTTTTCCTTTTTGTTTTTTAATCCGAGAAAACACTGAGGAGCTGCTGGTAGTAAATTATGTCCTGGAGATTGATTTTTGATGGCTGTTCACGCACTGCAGAATGCTTTTTTAAATGCCTTCAGTCCTTGGCCCGCTAGTTGATTATTAAAGTTAAAGTTTATATTGCAAACAATTATTTTTTGATATGCTAATAGCCTTATGGTGAGGCAAATTGCACTCACAGGAGCTGTATATTGAGCAACTTCAAGCTGAGCTAACAACAACTGTTAGAGGTAATGATGATATTCTGTAAAGTAAAGTACAACATGTGGTGGATAACCGAACCAGCTTGAACCACAAGTTGAACAAACTTGAACTTCGGCACAATTAATGTGAACTTATGTTCTTTGTTTTCTTTTCAAAAGTATCACTAGATATGTACCTTATAAATTTACTTCTAAACCATACTATGATTTCTGTAACTTTTAAAGCCAATCCCCATGCCCTCACTAATTATTTGTTATTAAAAATAAGACATATTTTAATATTTAGTATTTTATATTTTTAATATTTATAAACTAAATTCTTTGATAATGTACATTTTAATTTTTAAGATATTGAATGAAAAAATGGTTATTTTGATTCTTGATTCTCGGGATGTTATAAACCAAACACTAGGTAAAGGTATCATTTTGATTCCAATTTTGAACCAAACACCTGGTAGAAGGTATGAAATCTAAAACCCATACCACTTAACCCGATTCCTCATTCCAAACTCATACCACTTCGCGAACCAAACGAACCCTTAAGGTACTTAAGAATATTCTTGACTTCCATCCAGTGACCTTCACCTGGATTAGACTGGTATCTGCTCGTCATGTTTAAAGCATACGAAACATCAGGACGAGTACATATTATTGCATACATAATAGAACCAATTGTCGAAGCATATGGTACCTTTTTCATACGGTCCTTATCATCTGATGATTAAGGACGGTTTTCTTTTGAGATCGATATCCCATGAGACATAGGGACGAATCCCCTCTTTGCCTCTTGCATCCCAAAACAATGCAATACTTTGTCAATGTATGTACTCTGACTTAAGCCGATTAATCTTTTAGATCTATCTCTATAGATCCTGATCCCTAAAATATAGGTAGCATCGCCTAAATCTTTCATCGAGAATTTTTTTCCCAATCAAGTCTTAACAACCTGAACAGAAGGAATGTCATTCCCTATCAGTAATATATCATCAACATATAATACTAGGAATGCCACATGGCTCCCACTAACCTTCTTGTAAACACACGGCTCATCTTCATTTTGAGTGAAACCAAAATCTTTGACTGTTTCATCAAAACGAATGTTCCACCTTCTTGAGGCCTGCTTTAATCCATAAATGGATCGCAGTAGCTTACAGACCATTCTAGAAAATCTCGGATCAACACAACCTGAAGGTTGTGTCATGTACACATCCTCTTCTAAGCTCCCATTTAAGAAAGCAGTCTTCATATCCATTTGCCAGATTTCATAGTCATAGTAAGCTGCTATCGCAAGCAAAGTCCTGATGGATTTGACCATAGCTACTGGTGAGAAAGTTTCATCATAGTCAATACCATGAATTTTCTTGAAACCTTTCACCACTACTCGTGCTTTATAGGTCTTTACATAGTCGTGCTTTATAGGTCGTTACATTACCATTCATGTCAGTTTTCTTCTTGAAAACCCATTTGCACCCAATAGGTTTTACCCCTTCAGGTGGTTCAACCAAAGTCCATACTTTGTTTTCATACATGGAATCCATCTCAGATTCATGGCTTCCAGCTATCTCTCAGAATCCGGACTATTCATAGCATCCTGATAGGTAAGAGGCTCATCATTATCCATGAGCATTACATCGCCCGTCTGAGTTAAGAGAAATCCATAACATCTCTCAGGCTCATGGTGAATCCTACCAGATCTACGAACAACCTGTGCTTCTTGAGCAGTAACATTTTCATGTACTTCCTGCTCATGTTCCAACTCTGGTTCAATGTCATTCTGTGGTTCTGAAACTTTATCGAGATCTATCATACTCCAATTGTTTTTCTTAGAAAGCAGTTCTCTTTCAAGGAACACAACAGTATGATCAACAAATACTTTGTTCTTGGTACGATTATAGAAATAATACCCTTTAGTTTCATTTGGGTATCCCACAAAATTACATTTGTCTGATTTTGGTCCTAGATTTTCAGTGACTAAATGTTTCACAAACGCTTCACATCCCCATAGTTTCAAAAATGACATGATATGACGTTTCTCAGTCCATATCTTATATGGTGTGTCTTGAACTGATTTAGTTGGAACACGGTTAAGTGTATGTGCAGCCGTTTCCAGAGCGTAACCACAGAAACTAATTGGAAGATCCGTCAGACTCATCATCGATCGTACCATGTCCAACAAGGTGCGATTTCTCCTCTCAGACACACCATTCCACTGTAGTGTTCCAGGAGGTGTGAGTTGTGATACAATACCACACTCCTTTAAGAAACTCTTAAATTCTAAGCTTAGGTATTCACCTCCATGATCAGATCGTAGAGTTTTAATACTTCCTCCTATTTGTTTTTCCACTTCTGCCTTGTACTCTTTGAATTTTTTAAATGATTCAGATTTATTCTTCAAAAGATACACATATTTGTATCTACTAAAATCATCAGTAAAGGTTATGAAGTAGTAAAAGCCACATCTTGCTATCATACGCATTGGACCACATACATCACTATGTATAAGTTCTAATCGTTCGGTGGCCCTCTCACCAATTCCAGTAAAAGGAGCTTTAGTCATTTTTCCAATGAGACAAGGTTCACATTCATCATATGATTCAAAATCAAACTTATCCAAGTATCCATCCTTATGTAACTTGGAAATGCATTTCTCATTTCTATGACCTAAACGACAATGCCAAAGGTATGTTTGATTTGAGTCATTGGCCTTAATACGTTTATTATTTACATTATAGACAGGAATATCAAGATCAAGAACATATAAACCATTAAATAAAGGTGCAACCCCATAGGTAACATTATTCAAACCAAAGGAACAACTATTGTTCTGAATTGTAAAGAAAAACCTTTCTTGACCAAACAAGAAATAGAAATAATGTTTCTGCAAATCGCAGGCACGTTAAAACAGTTCTCAAGTTCTAAAATAAGCCTAGTGGGCAACGATAAATGATAAGTCCTTACAGCTAAAACAACAACCTTTGCTCCATTGCCAACGCGTAGGTCGACTTCTCCTTTCGCCAAAGTCCTACTCCTTCGCAGTTCCTGCACATTTATACAAATGTAAGAACCACATCCATTTTTTAATACACATGATATAGAAGTATACAAATTGACTTCTATAACATAAATACATGAACCAGAAATCTTCACAGACTTCATTTTCTTCAGATTCAGATCCTCCAAATAAGCTTGACAGTTTCGCTTCCAATGACCCGGCTTCTTGCAAAAGTGACAATCACCCTTTGCAACATCACCTTTTGCAACACCTCTTGTAGGCTTCAAAGCTTTTTTTCAAAGCAGGCTTTGGATTAGCAGATTTAGATCCAATCTTCTTCTTGCCTTTCCATTTCCCCTTTCCTTTGGCATTCCCTTTGTTCACCATCATTATGAGAGCAGGGTCAGCCTTGTTCATAACAGTTTCATGTGTTTTCAACATTGCCAACAATTCAGTAGGTGTTTTGTCTATCTCATTCATAGTGTAGTTCATGACAAAATGAGCATAGTTTTTGTTCAAAGACTGCAAGATCAAATCAGTTTGGTGTTCTGGTCCAACCGGGTAACCCAAAGTAGCAAGGGATTCAATATACCCTATCATCTTAAGAACATGCGGTCCAACCGGGTCACGATCTCCCTGTTTGCAAGCTTACAATGCCTTGCTAGTATCAAACCTCTCTTGATGAGCTTGACCCTCAAACATCATTTTGAGGTGCTCAATCATCTCATAAGCATTCAAATGCTCATGTTGTTTCTGAAGCTCAGTACTCATAGTCGCTAGCATCAAACGGAAGATATCCGTAGCATCATCAACATGATTCTGATAAGCATTTTGTTGAGCCTCGGTTGCCTCAGCAGGAAGATGTGCAGGGTGAGGAATATCAATGACATAAAGCTTTCGCTCCTGCCTGAGGACAATCCTCAAATTCCTTTGCCAATCAAGGAAGTTGGTTCCTGTCAGCTTGTCCTTCTCAAGGAATGATCGCATAGAGAAGTTATTTGAGTTGTTTGCCATTTAGATATCTACAATGATAAAATGCATAAATAAGTTAGTTGCAGAATTATTAGATTATGTTCAAGTAATTATTTATATACATTCATAATATATATCTCCCACTATTTTTATCAAATCAATAGCCCAAACTATTAATTCGGAAAACATTACTCTAAATCTTTCTAGTGAGCCAAGATCCATATTTCGTCAAGATTAAGGTCAGCTTTGGCTTTACTCCCAAACATGATTATTTAGGTAGACGACTCTTGTCAATTATATCATATATAACTCTTGGAAAGTTTGGTAGAACAATATATGTTCACATTTATCTAATAAATCATACCAAACTCCATGCCTCTAAGTTCACAATCCTATTGTGGTAACTTAGTTAAGTCTAACCCAATGGTCTAACAGCTAAGTATCACATTTACTTCATCGCGTCTTACCATGATAGATTGGAGTGCTTCGCTTTGGCGAACCCACTCTTTCTCGATCTAGGTATTAACGAGTGTTTCCCATTGGAAGGAATCTAATTGACTTAATATTTTAACTTTAGGGATTTGTTATTATTAAAACGACCATGATCCCATCTTCAAGAGATGTCCAATTTTTCCTTGAACTAAGTACTTCAAATCAAAATTCATCAATGGTTTGATTTCCAGGCCGCCGGAGAAGACACATTGGTCTCACTTAAAACCCGACTTTCTTACAATTGTTGCTTGTTTTTTGTCAAAATTGCCCCATATCAAGAATTTGAAAATTCATACTTATTTCCGTGTTTCATAAACACAGGAATCTCATGTTCATTTTTTTTAATTTTAAAATCTTGAATCGTTATAGATTTTATCTTGTTTAAGCAGACATGACATTGGTGTTGTTCTAATACATACATACATGATTAATCTAATTAAAACATGTATCATTGTCTACGCATACATATCATCACATGCAATTATTATATATGTAAAGTGCGCAAATAAAATGTGTTTGGTTATGGCCCAATCCTATGTGATTCTTCCAAGCTAATGGAAAAATCGAGGTCAATCTATGGTGGTATCAAATACATTACAATGAATTAAAACATGTCTTCATGCTTCCTCGTAATCACTCCTTAGGATACCTCCTTGGAATGCCTCCATGTCTTCATGTTACATTACATAATTTGATTGAATCTAATCTAATGAACTTACAAGTGGAACTCGAGTTACATTCAAGATTTAATCATTACAATAATAAACGACATGCAAGTCTTATTTAAAACCAAAACCATAATCAAAACCTCTAACCTATGGGTCTTAAGGGCATAACCATACACCATGCTCATATAACAATTAAGAACATCTCAGATTTCATCAAGTCATCATACCATATCATATTTCTCATGATCCAATCAAAGAAATCATATAAGGCATAAATCAGAAAAACCGAAATCATAACTTAAAACAGTAAATCGTAGTTTTCAGGGCCTAAACGATGTAAAATGGCCAAAAAGCGGCTTATATCACAGAAAAGCAGTGAGTTTTACTCGTGGTGATTTTCCCTTTCCGAAAAGGTATTATTCGTCGAATTCTGACACCGTGAGATCGAAAAATCACTATTCATCGCAGAAACTGTTTTCTACAGATTATTCGCTTTCGAAATCAAACGAAACAATTTTGATCTATCCTTAAGCCTCTATATCACGTATCATATACATACAGACCTCACCAGCAACAACATATGTGTCAATGCACATCAAAACCATCGGTTTAGACTTATAAAACAGATCAACATGCATAATATCAATATATCTCAAAGGTACAGCCATGGAAGATCATAAACATGCATACTCGCATCAAATACAGTAAACACGTAACCAAATCATCCCATTATACAATTAGCTCCGATACCATTGTTAGGTTTCAAGGCATAAACGCAGCGAAAAAACTGTAATAAAATAATAAAATTTGAAACCCTAACTCAAGATCCATGTATAATGAACGGATAATTATAGAGAATCGAATCAGTACCTTTTAATAAGCTTTACATATGGTTGACAGATGGAGGTCCTTTGCTTTGATCACCACGTATCCCGCCTTGCCATATACGTCTCTAATCAGTTCACACGAACGCTCGATCGTCCAACGATCACCGGAGTTGGTACTAGCCAAGAAACTGCCCTCAAAATTCTCTCTCTCTCTCTCTCTCTCTCTCTCTGTCTCTCTCTCTCTCTCTCTCTCTCTCTCTCTCTCTCTCTCTCTCTCTCTCTCTCTCTAGCCTCTCCTTGATGTGGAGCAACTAGGGTTTTTATAAAACGAATTGTAAGATTAAACCCTAAAAATAATACATCATTATGTATTTATAGGGAGAGAGGAATGGGCTGAACCCTAATCTGATTGGGCTTTCAAAACCCAGTCTGATTTTAGTTGTATTATTATTAAATTCGAATTATAGTATAATTAATCAAGTCCCACTTAATTAATTCAATATAATAATAATAATAATTTATTTAAATTCGAAAGTTAAACAAAGCTCTGTTTAAAACGTTCTATGTGTGTGACCCTTTAAGTTATTATTACGTTGGCAATAATTTTAATATCTAATAATAAAATTATAAACAATGAGCAGCATCTAGTAATACATCAGTGCTACCCAAGTAATAATAATAATTGGTTATTCAATTAAACCTTTCGTGAATAATATTCCATGTAATATAATCATTTTAACCTTATATTATAGATTAAACTCGAGGCATGGTTTGTGTCACCCTCTTCAACATTTAATACTGGTTTACTTGATCAATGAGTAGACTATTAAACAAATAACTATTTGAGCATGACCATGCATTTCAAAGTCTCACTCAATCAAGAGGCCAATAATATCACTCATAAAATAGGAGAGTTAAATCATATGTCTATCATCCATATTTCTCATATAATTCATAACATACCCAATGTCCACTTTTATCATTACCCAGTCAAAGGTAACTTTGAGTAGAATCAAAGTATATTAATTCTCATATAGAAATATAATGATTTCAAGTCTAAGAATCATTACACAATTATCACTATGAGAATCACTTATGACACTTGATAACATTTACCATGAAAAATTCTCACGGTGGGTCTATTCAGTGCCATGTATTTCTAACATGCACTTATGTCTTTGACTTTAGTATCGCAATACCTATGACCAATGAGATGTGGTCATCAGTCAACAAACATACTAGTCTATATGCATTATTATTGCCCTTAAATAATAATACTAGACTAGGGACTTTTAGGATTATAAACACTAGTCATATAATCTCATTTCTAATTCACATACTTAGAGATATAGAATTCATGCTTATATTCCAAGGACATTTATTATTCTGATACTTATATCGTAGTTAATAAAGACATAATAAATGAATAAAGAAAATTCATAGAACATAATCATTAATAATCAAAATGTCTTTCCTAATAGCATAATAGTATTGTCTCTAGGGCACGAATAGTAACAATTATTGCATTGCCTGTTTATTATATATTGTGAATAATCTAGTATCAAATGAGATAACAGAAGATTAGATTATCAGTGTGTGTATATAATATAATGAAGGTTCACATTTTAAGTGGTGTTAGACAAACCAATTAAATGACTGAAGTATTAATATTTGAGAATAGTTTATCTTGATTAATGAATAATACTTGTATACTTTGTGTATATTGAACATAACCAAAATATTAGAATTGTTCTTCTATTTTGGCAATAAAGAAGAACTAAAATTCTATGATATTATTATTACTTAGGTTCTTAATCTGAAATGTAGTGATTGACACTTGTTTGCAATGCATATACTTTGATTCATATATGATATAATTAATTATTAATTATAATATTATGTGTTGAGAAATGAAATTTCATGCAGAGTGATATATTAACAGGACATGGATTAAAAAAATCGAGGGAGGCATGAGAGATCAGGGGAGAGAGAAAAGGATCATAGTAAGAAGGCGAGTAATAGTAGAGTTAACAAAGATGGTAAGAGAATGGATAAAGTGAGAATTGTAGAGTATTCCGACAAAAGATCTAGAGTTTGTGTTAAGAAGAAGAGGAAGAGAGTGTTCGGAAGCAACCCTCATGCTATGTTTGGTTGGGAGAAATAAATTTTGTTACGAATGGAAAGGAGGTGAGAATGGAATCATGAGAGAATGGAAAGATGTTTGAATGGAATAACCATTCAAGTATCTTGTTTGGTTCATTTTTTTTGTGGCTGGAATGGAATGGATCATTCCATTATTTTAGTTGTTTGGTTACTCAACGGAATGAAATGGATTTAAAAAAAAATAACTGCTAGACAAATTTATTCATCTAATTTTTTTTCAGATTTAAAAATAGGCGTCCCCCCTATATAAACATTTAGTTAATATCTAAATAGAACCAATAATACATAACTTTAAAGAAAAAAACTAAACAAAAAAATCTAAAATATTCAACACGAAAATGACAAATTTTAGCACTTCAAAATATATTGTCTTATACATCACCATGTCTTTACGCAAATAAAAAAGAAAACAAAAGGTGTTAAAAACACAGTTTGATCAATGTCATCAAAAACAACAAAGTTTATCTTTCAGCAACAAAGTTATCAAATCTCGTTATCTAGAATAGCATTAACAAATACGATATTTTCCTCGGTAGGTGCTGCAAAAAATAATATCATCAAATCTTCATCTTTGGCTATTCTCTTTGCAACTTGAAGCTTCTGCAATACTTTAAGCTTTGGAATCTTTAGAAGTTCTTCATTGAACTGCTTCTTTTTCAGCATCATATCTTCTTCCGCTGCAATAAGCAATTTGGTGGAAGGCTCAAATTGGTTAGAAATCATGTCTGAAGCAGCATAGACAGCCTCTATCAAAGATTCAACATTTCTTTTTTTTTTCGTTTTTTACTTGTTGACTCGTCTGAATGTGTGTTTGGTTGAATGTCATCCTGTAAAGTTTCATCAGCAGCTTCTATGTTAAGCTCTTCTACCACATCTTCAAGATTTTCAGCCATATTTCCAGTTGTTCTATCTTTTCCAAAAATTATAGAAAACTCTTTAAAGCATGGCAAATGAGTATTCTTCCATTTAACTGCTTTCGGATGAACCTGCACAACATATATTACCAAGTCGACTCAACCATCACAACATAGAAAAACAACCAGCCTACTTAGACAATAAGCACTGGACTCTCACGACTTAAATAATAATTAAACAGTAGAGTTGACAAATGTATATCGTCGTGCCAAGATCCTATCTGCAATAAGCACTGGACTCTCACAGCTTAAATGATGTACTGAAATTGCGCAAGAATAATCCTAATATGCAAGGTATTAATGTAACAAATTTGTAATGTGAGATAAAAATTAGATATCTAAATAAGCAAATTCTACCAGAGAGGCTGTAATAAAGCACATGAAACTGATAAAACGTATCCAACAAAGAAATAAAGCAACATGTACATTCATGTAAACCATCTGATCATAATCCTCTATACAAATACAGTACAGTATTATTGTATTTTAAGAACATGAAGGCAAGGAAGAATAATTGTTTCGATTTAATGTAATAAACTCTGGACAAATAATTTAATATTTATGTACGCACACATGGTTCATCTTTTTATAGCAATCCTGTGAAAGTCATACAAACTTAAAGAGTAATATTTGCTTTCAGTTTCTCTTTCTGGTAACTCTACTACTAGTCTAATATTTGCTTCAGATGCCTCCCCTTGATCCCATAAAAAACTTTTAAGTAACAATCTTACAATAACAAACATTCATGATTGATAAAACATCAAATTAACTTTAAAGACCAAAACCAAAAAGAAATTTCTGAACATTGTAACATGTAACTTGAAACCTACTTAAATGTATAGATTAATTTTTTGGCAACAACATTGTGCAGTAGTCTAAGATAAAAGTTGTAATAAGCGGTGATGTGGTCGTAGAAAAGAAGATAAATTAAGTTATATGAACAATGAGTCTTAACATATTTGAAGCGGTTGACAATGAAAATACAAAGGCAGTTGAGGACATGCTACGAAAGGGTAAAAAAATCTCAGATGAGCAAAATAAATAAATAATTACCTTAAGATATTGAACCCACACATCCCTCGGTGCTGTAACAAGATGCTCTTCTGAGTTCCATCCAAATCCCGAACTGTCTTCAACAGGTACATTCATTCTATATGTGTCCCATCTAGAGCTCCTAAGCAGTTCTAATGAACAATAAACATACAATGAGATAATTTTTAAATATAAGATATCTTCGAGCATAAAGTTATTGAAAGTGTTTAATTGTACCTTAAAATACTTCCACTTTTCATCAGTTGAATCATTTGAGATCGGTTCCGGATGCTTAAACTCTTGCAATCTCAAGACCTCGTTAAGAACCATATGAAAATGTCTACTAATTATTTCAGTCAATCTTTGGAAGTAGGTGCTCATAACACTCATTTTTTCATGGTGGGCTAATATGTATAGAAAAATCGCAACTTGTTCCAGTACATTCATATACTTACTATCGTGTATATATCCCCTTGATTCAAGTATAGAGCATAATTTATGAAATGTTCTCATGTTCATCCCAAGATTTTTAACACAAGTAGCATCACTCTGATTAACTAGCCTATTAATGTAATTAATTCTTTCCATTTTAAAAATGGAGTACCTCGACCTTAATGCTACCCGTGGTCCCAACAATACAATCGTTTGTAAAAACCAATGTATCGACGCGACCATTTTCAGCCATACCATATATAACATAATTTTCTTCCTTCTTCGAATAGAATTTCTTCTACTTAACGGAAGTTGTGCCATTACTGCATATAACCACATATTTCTCAGAGGCTTTTAATCAAACACATAATACATATTTAAATAAACGCCTAAAACACCGTTATGTTTTCTGAAATAAACCAAACAAACATGAATATATACACGTAACTGCCCTGTATACATTTACATAAGCATATACACACAAATAAATCACCTCAGCATGTTCAAATTAAAAATTATGTATATATTTATGTATGATACAACGAGTTATGAATATATATCAATCATAAAACAAGAGAAATGCATATATACATACATATAATCTAAATTGAACGATTTCAAACCTGTTTGAATAGATTGATTGAGCCCCGAGATTTGAAATTCGTCTTAAATCGATTCGTGAATACACAATATTTTTTGGGAGAGAAGAGAAGAGGAGAGAGATGCAGAGAGAGAGAGAGAGAGAGAGAGAGAGGGAGGGAAAGAGAGTGTAGAGAGAGGCTTTTAATCAAACATATAATACATATTTAAATAAACGCCTAAAACACCGTTATGTTTTCTGAAATAAACCAAACAAACATGAATATATACACATAACTGCCATGTATACATTTACATAAACATATACACACAAATAAATCACCTCAACATGTTCAAATAAAAAAATATGTATATATTTATGTATGATACAACGAGTTATGAATATATATATCAATCATAAAACAAGAGAAATGCATATATACACACCTATAATCTAAATCGAACGATTTCCACCCTGTTTGAATAGATTGATTGAGCCCCGAGATTTGAAATTCATCTTAAATCGATTCGTGAATACACAATATTTTTTGGGAGAGAGCAGAGAGAAGAGAAGAGGATAGAGAGACAGAGAGAGAGAGCGTAGAGAGAGGGAGGGAGAGTGTACAGAGAGGGAGAGAGCGGAAAGATATGGAGCGTGTAGAGAGAAGAATGTCTCTGTGTATATCGATTTTATTTTTTTGTCCACAGAATGGAATGGCTTATCCACTTGTTTTAGAACAGATAGAAATGTATAAAGACCCGACAAAATGGAATGATTTAAAGAATGGATCATTCTATTCCTTAGCCCAATCAAATAACAATTTTTTTTAAGAATCGAATGGGCCATTTCATTTCTTCCTAAATTCATTTCTTTCAGACCAACCAAATAGAGTATCATTGTTTTTTCTCTATCTCTTTTTGAATCAATTTATGTATTGAAAAAGAAATGTGTTTTATAAATATACGAACTTGAGCTCTGCCGAACTTGTTTAGCTTAGTTAAACTTGTTATTTAATTTTTTAGAACTGAGATTGAGTAAACCATTTAACCCAAATATTGATCAATTTAAGTTTTTAACTGATTATTGACCGGCAAGATCAACTTATAGAAGACATTCAACTTTTATATAAAACATTTGTATCCAGTTTACCTTGATTACATTGGAACTTTTTAAACAATAATTAGTCCCAAAAATTTCAAAACCATGCGTTACAAAAAAAAATCAAAATCATTCCCAAATGTTGAGATATTATTATATTATTATTGACAATTTTTCGATAAATGATATAAGTTCATAACACATATATATGAATTTCATAAATTAAAATACGTCATTTATTATTAGGGGGGGGGGGGGGGGGGGGGTGTTATGCAGTAACGCTCGATATTAAACCCAATTTTAAGCAGCTACCGGCTAGCGGTATCAATGTATCTTTCCGAGGATAAGAGATTTGTGGAACAATAAAATGAAAATAATAATGGGGACAAAAGTAGAATCAGAAAGATTTGGTGAGGAAGTAAACTAAACAAAAGAAGAAAAGATGCTTGTTTTTGACTGATGAGGCCATGCCATTCATCCGCAGATGGGCAGGGGAGAAGAACCTTGGGAAACACCCACTTTCCCCAAATATGAAAAAACTATCCCCCCCCCCCCCCCCCCCCCCCCTCTTGCCTCTCTTTCTTTACTATGTATATACTCTTCCCCCCATACAATTCATCCCTGCAACAGCAGCCCCCACTTGATGTTTCCAACCCCATAAACACACATATCTTACAAATTCATTGTATGTATACTCTTCTCATTCATTTAACCTTACTATATTAGACATAACTACCTAAAGCTACCAAAATCAAACATCATCATAAATTCTACTTACTTTCATCCCTCTTCATTATCATCATTCCTTTTCTCCCCTCCCCTTTTCTTTATTGCTTTAAAGTAACATCAAGATTCATCAAAACATATTTCATATATACCCTCTTCTCTCTTTTGTGGATTTTGATCTCTTCTTTGCAAGAAACCAAAGACTTTGATCATAGTGCCCATCAAATGTAAGTTTTATTTCCCTATGTCATACCTCTTTTATATTAGTTTGATCTTGTCATGGCTTTATCTTCTGTAAATAGTTCTTGTTTTTGCTATTGATCTAACCCTATAGGGTTTTATGTAGATGCACAAACTCATATTCTTGAAAGTTTGATGTTTTACCAAGTTTTTAAGGTTTTTCTTGTTGGTTTTATATAAATTGTTTGAGATCACTATATGCTCTAGAGACTTATTACCCAAGATTTTTTTATGGGTATTTTGTAGTGATCATAATTGTAGTGTTTTATAAATTTCTGGAGATGTTTACAATTGCTACGAATATAATCTGATATCATGTTGTTCTTGTTATGTTACAGATCAACAGCTGAAAACAATCTGAAGAATTGGAGGAGTTGAGGATTCGAGTTTTTAACATAAAATTATCCCTAGAAAAGTTTGATGATGGATATCAGAACATTGAAGAACAATTCCCCTGCATTCTCAAGAAGCAGTGATCATCACACACCGTACGTCGAAAGGCGAAAAATGGAATACCAAAGATCATTCTCACAAGGGCATGACAGAAAAATGAAAAGCTACTTCACATTGCAGTCATTGTTTTTACTCCTAAGTCTCACTGCCTCATTGCTGGTGCTACCACTGATTCTTCCACCATTGCCGCCTCCGCCGCCATTTATGTTGCTGCTGTTGCCAATTTGCTTAGCAGTAGTGCTCATGTTCTTGGCATTCATGCCTTCAAATGTTAAAGAAGTAACTAATAACTACAGTTATATGTAACATGTGGGTAGTTTCTGAACATAGGTTCTTTTACTACTCCACAAGCCTTACTGCTCCTCTTGGTTTATTCATCAAAAGTGACTTGCACTTCTTTCATTGCTTAGTTGTTGGATTTCTCTGACCTTACTTGAACTTGCAATAAAAATTTTGGCTTCCTTTTTTTTATTTAATTTTATGGCCTCATTTCATTGTTATGGTGATTAGTGTGCATAATTAACTCAATTTTTAATGCATGTGTGTGGAAGTGATCTAGAGAAAAAAAACACTAAGAGATCTAGTTATATCGTGTAAAACTTGATTAAGATTGCATTTTAATGTTTATTAAGGTTGATTTAGTATTGAAATCTCATCTTTTCTTTTTTCGAAAGTTGATACGCTCGCAAGTTCAAATTCAACGTGTAATTTCGTATTGATACAGAAATGTTTCGTGAAATATGACCTTTTCTTTTTCCGGTCAATTAGGATCGGAAGTTCGTATGAATTAAGATCGAAAATGTGGTGTTTGGAGTTGTAAGTTGGAATTTTGACCGTACCCAATTGTACACGTTTTAAATTTTTACTGTTGATATTTTAAAAAAATATATATATACAGCCACTCGCAACGAAAGAGGGGGTCAAGAACGGAAAAAATGAGGAGCAGAGAATCCACGACTTGAATTTTCACAGTTCTGAACGCGGAAAGAAAAATGAGTTGGGTAAACAGTCTCCTTTCAAAGTATTGATGTTACTTTAAATTATGACAATTATTTAATTACTTTATTATCACAATTATTTAACATGTGATTATGGATTGATGGTAGCCCAAAAACAAAAATAGGTGTATGCTTTTAATAATTAATATTGATTGCTACTGACACTGATATATTTTAAAAAGATTAATACTACTACTTATATACTCCTTTCGTCCCCTCAATTTTTTACATTGAGCAGACGACACGGAGGTTAAGAAAAAATGTAAATTAATAGAGAAAAGTAAGAAAAATGAGTAAAGTGGTGGAATCAATCAATATTTAATGTATAAAGTGAATATAAAGTAGGTATAGTGGAGGAAAGTAGTGAATGTGATTGAATTTTATATTATAAAATGTTACTATTTTTGGTATGTAAAGAAATGAAAGTAACGCACCAAAAAGAAAAATGTAAAGAAATGAGAGGGAAAAGTGTAAAGAAATGAGAGGGACATGGAGTATGACAGAAAGGGATGTGAATGAAATCTACAAGCATGAATATATTTAATTTATGAAATTTAGTTATCAATTAGAATCTTGTGCTTCAACTTGTGCTTCAGTTCTGGTCATTTTCGTTTAGCACCATGAAATTTCAATATAAGAAAAGTCATTTCAACTTTTCAAGTTGAAAATCGCACATGCCTTGCAAATCTGCTTAATATTTGTTCAATGTCATGCACGATAGGTCAAGCATGCATATATGATTTCTGGTTACATACAGAGTATCTGGTTTTTATTTTGCCAAGTATCTACATACATTATAATACAGTTTAAAAACGCAGAAAAAAAAATGTAATTTCAAACAATTCGGTATATTGGTTTCGTCATATCTGATTTCTGTATTTGGTATTCAACGTTCACTGGAGGAAGAACGAAGGGACAAATCATGGAAGGGTAGAAATTTTAGATACTATAATCTTTACTAGGACAGAAAAAACGGAGGAAGATAATGCTTCAGAACAGCCAAGAGTTCTACTTCGTGTCCTGCTTCATTTAATGTCTTACCTCCCAATCTTCTTGCCGCTTCAACAAGTTCTCCTCGTAGTCTTTGTGATAACAAACAGCCACTTGCCTCAACACATTCCCTATACAACGGCAGGTACGCTATAGCCACCCTCAAAGAAGATGGAAGATCTCCTAAACATATAGGGGATTCACCCCACTTTAAAATCCTCGTCAAGTTTAAGTAGTTCTCTTGTCCTTTTCTCAGCCCGTCTAAGAAAGCATCTTCTGACCAGTGTTCCCGGAGAAAGTCCCTGAGCTGAGGTGCAATGCAATCATCATCAGATTTACAAATGCTCTCAGCCACCGCGTACGTAGACATAGGATCTCCAAGAAAATTAGAGTTGAGGAGAAATGCCACCCCGTCAAGGGATCCATTGCTTCTTGCACCAGCAGCCTTCAGAATTTCAGGGCCAAGAGCTACAAGCACGTGATGGGAAACATGAGGAAGAAGATAGGCAGCAATCTCAACTTGACTACTGGAAGTGGCAGCTGTGAGGGCCAGACAAAGTTCCATGTCACGGCAACCTCTCTTCACAAACCATTGAACAACGTGCAGACAACCCCTCTCAGCTGCCCTCATTAAAGGACCCAAAAAAGTTATTGCATTCCCTTCTTCGACTAGACACTCCATAGTTCCAATCTTGCCATAATGGGATGCAAAGCCTAAAGCCAGATCAACGTCAACATCTAAGCTGTTCCTCTGTGCAATCTACACGAATACATAAGCAATATTGTAACAGACAAAGGAATAAAAAGCTAGATAGTACAAACACACTTATAGATGTTTCAATAAGATTCTTCAATAACCTCAAACTCAAAAACATATACAGGTTAGGTGACACTTATCACATTTACTGATGGCAGCTGTGACCAAAAGTAGAAATAAGAAACCAGTGAATATCACCATATCAGAAAATACTGGAGACATGAAAGTGCATTCTTCTTCCTAGATTACATTGAGTGTTAGTATTTAGCCTTTTATTATAGGGTGCTTTCTTCACACCAATAAATTTAGAAAGACAGCCCAAAGTTACCTTCTAGAAAGAAAAAAATAGCAATACCAGCATTAAAAGGAAGTAAAAGCCTAGCATGTACATGACATACAATCATGACAACTATCTAAATCCACGATGACCTAATGTATGTTACCTAAAATTCGAAAGTCACCCACCTCGAAATTTCACGATTTTGGATGATAAATAAAACCAGTCATGCTAGAAGGAAATAATCTCGGCTTGTTCTCTAGCAGGTTCAAACTACGTAAGATTCCAAGAGTATATGTGGAGGAACTCGGAGACCGAGACAATCTCATAGGAAAACAAGAATACAAAATTCACCTGTTCACACCCTTATACCACATAGTTTCATGGGTAACGTAAAAAAAGTCAACTTTTGAATCGTAATGTATCAGTAATTTCTATTGACTTTTATCTCCAACCTCGGAAATATTGAATAGTGAACCACTAGGCTATAGCCTATGCAGAAAAACCAAAAAATTAGGGTTTAAAGAGAAAGAAAAGAATATGGCAATTGCCAATTGCAAAGAACTAATCACAAATTACAAAATCAAAATGACTTGAAAACAGTTTCTGATGAAACTTTTTAAAGAAAATTATATGAAGATATAACCAAATATCCGATATATAATATCACCTTTTTAATTGCATGTTAAGATAATTTACCTGCAAAAGAATGCGGACAAGCTCTGTGCTCCCAAAACGCGAGGCTTCAAGAAAACATTGATTGACATTATCTGCACCCTCATCTACCAATATGCTCAGCAACCCTAGGATGGCAGTTGCAGATACACCTGATGACCAACCGGGATCAAATGAACTAGAAAACAGAGTAAGAGGGAAACAAGCTGCATCAAAGGCTTCTGTAAAATCCTTTCCAGAGAGCTTATTTCCAGCCAGATCGAGAAAAGTTTTGAATGTAGATAACTGCAGTTGAGTCTGAATGGGCGAGTTCTGATTGATGTCATCTCTGCCATTCTGACAATGGGAATGAAAACCTATACATTTGAAAGCCCATTCAGTGAACTTCTGGACCTTGGCACCAGCTTCAGCTTTCAAAACCTCGTCTCCGTTACATTCCTGAAGACGACGTTCGTGCAACCTATTAAAATATAGGACAACCTTTGCACATTAACTTTAAATGATAGACTATATATAGAAAATTAATAGTGCAAGATCTTTAATCATACACAACAAGAGTTAGTGACCAGCTGGTATTATTACACTGATTTTTATAATAGGACTATAGGAGTAACATTACATCACATTACCAAAAAATTATCTGTTATGAAATAGCATAACCAAGCTTAAAGAGCAAGAAAGAACACTGTTGCTTCATATCCTGTGGTATCTTTTTCCGAACTTCAAAATTTGGGGGTTCTAATTAACTGGAGGAGGATTTGGCATTCGCTAGTTACCATATACAGTTATACACAGATGTGTAAGTAAAGAGACATTATATGGAGTTAACTACGTTGATAACATATAATTACAAGCACCTCCACCAGTAGGTATTATACTTTGCCTGCTGCACATTGTGAACCAAAGAGTAATAACAGTATTTGCAATTTGCTTTGTCCATAACTTACAACTCTAAGCACCACAACCACACAGAGAATACACTTTTCCTACAACAAGTAGTGAACCAAGGAGAAACACAAGTTAAGCATATATTTATTTCAGTGTGCGTAATTACTTGCACATTTTGTAATTGACCATACCCAAAAAAAAAACTGAATAACTGCCTAGAAAATATCATACATTTATCTAACGAAATTTTCAGAGTAGTGATTAAATGTGATAGTTTTCTCTGGAACATTGTTAATTAAAAATAAATAGAAAAAACTGGAAATGTGATAGCTTTCTTTTAAACATTATTAATTAAAAAACAATGAGAAATGAGGAGCTTACTGCAGTAGCATCACCTAGTGAATTGTAGAGCATTGAATTAGATTTCTATGGCGATACTTGAAAGTCAATATCATTAAAAGAAGATCAGATCATAAAACTATTTAACACGATAACCATTTCCTTGAGAAACCAAAAAAAAAACAGGAGTGTAATGGTTTATATCATCTTCTTATATTTATAATTACTCCGACTCTTCTGTTTAGTTTCTGTACCATTGTCAGAACCTTGGTCACTTGGACACAACATTCATTCCTTTCGGATCCTTAAAACGAAATCTGGACAGTTTGACCAACTAAAACAGCAAGTCCCTGTACAATATAAACTCCAGAAATTAATAATCTTGGGACCGAAGAATTTTGGTAATTAGTTGAGGTGAGTTATTCTTTACATCTATTATTATTGAGACCGACAAAATAGATTACTTAATCGAGATTATTAACTAATCAAATATAAAGTTGTCGAGTTTATACTATATGAGATGAACTAGGGATATAAAAAATAAAATGAGAAGGAAAGGAAATGACTACGCTAAACCTAAGTAGATCATCTCCATCACTCCTGTCGCTTAAATCCCTATCAGATTTCTCCTTGTTTTCTGCAATATGAAGTGTATTAATAAAAAGAATTTCATTAAAAGCGTGTGTAAATCCAAATTCCCTTACAAATCATGTTTATTTTGAGTGTTATGTTTATGTCATGATATCTTATCCAATAAAATTATTTGGAAAGTTATGTGTGTAGCCATACCTATGTCAATATATAGGAAAAGATCCCTGTGTCGCCAATTTTGAAATTATAAGTTGGACACCTACCTGAGTCAGATAACATAGCTTGAAATAAATTTATTTAATACTCATTTTGATAGGAAGAAATAAAGTTACAAACAGGAGGGAAGTTGCTCTTAAAGGTAACAATATCAGAATAAGATTGGGGGAAAGTCATTACCGCGCTGCCATTATAGACACAGAATCTGCCAGGCTCGTTGTTCGACTTCGGCACACAGAAACACGAGATGCAAGGAACGATGTTCTAAGAGCAGCTCTTGTAAAGTCATAAGCACCATTAGCAATTTTTTTTTTTGATTATTTCCGTAATACCAAACAGATCCTCCTCTGTGCTTAAAAACCAAACTGAATCAAGTGAAATGCACAAAGAATAGTTAAGAATCTGCGGATCCGCCAACACTATCAAACTCTCGGCAAGTTCCCAGTTATGACAACCCACAGCAGCATGAAACATTCGCCCCAGCTCAATCCTGTCTTGCCTGCTTAGTTTCTTCTCAGTTGCACCATTATCACAATTGCTGGGTTCAGACTCAGAAGTCTCCGGTCCGGATTTTAACTTTTTGGATGCCTCACAAGTACAACTACTTACAAACAGTTCCGAATGTCTGTCACTTACCATCGGATCTTCCCTCGAGAACACTACATTTCTATTACTTGCCTCTCCTTGCTCACTTTACAAACTACCATTACCCGTCTCATCAATTTTCATTTCAGTACACTCATCAATAAGCTCCACCAAAGCTTTCTTATCTTCCATTTATACTCCTTCCTAACTTCCAGGATAGTCCCGAGTCACTACCCTCAGGAGTTCCAACCAGTAAAAGTAAATAATAACTTAAATCCGAGCTACGATTATAAATACTCCAACAAACTGAAATCTTGATGCTATATCTTCTTTAGACAAAAAAAAGGCCAAAACCCCACTAGCAAACCCATTAAAAATTAAATTGGGTTTCTTGATTAATGCAATTAACATGAATTTAAAAAGGTTACATACCCATCAAGAAACAAGATTAAAAATAGAAACTTTTCGGCATGCACATACACACACACACATAACTGTAAAACCCTAAAATCCCTAAGAATTAAGAAATAGGTGATCTGCTGCAAAACCATGAACATAAACAACACAATCAACATAAAAAAACAAATAAACAGAATCAAGAAAACATGTAACAAATAAATAGAATTAATATAAAAGGGGAGGAAGGGATGAAGGAGGAAAGAAAAGAAAGTAAAACCTGTTGATGAATGAGTGGGGGAGAAAGTAAAAGCGTAGATTTTAACATATTGTTTTTTTTTTTTTTTTGAAAGAACATAGTGTTGTGGATTTTAATTTTATGTAGATTTTGGCAATCTCGTAGAGTCTTGAAATGGAGTTTTCGACAAATTTTTTAAAATTTTATGGATTTTAACAAGATTTCAAGACATGCAAAATACATTAGCAAATCCTTGAAAATAAACAACTTTATCAAATAAAAAAAAGTCCATGGACTTCTGAATACCACAAGATTTTAATGTATTCTTTAAAATCCATATTGAATACCACTAGATTTTAAAGGACATTTTAAAATCTAAATTGAATAAACCCAGATTTTAAAAGATTTTTTGAAATCTTTATTGAATACCACAAAATTTTAAAGCATTTTTTAAAATCTAGAATCAATACACCAAGATTACAGAAATTCATAAAAATCCTTTAAAATCCCAATTGAATACACCCCTAAGAGAGAGAGACGAGACCCGCCAATGCCCACCTTGTCTGTTATATTTTATCGCTTGATAAATTAACACAGTTTCTAAATGCAGTTCATAATTACTTAACGCAGTTTACTGAAATTACATTAATAACCTTTGTGAGTATACTCGTGAATAGTGAATGACTTCCTAGTTTTTGGTGTTTCTTCACCCACATGTGCAATGCTGTGAACCACAGTCGATGTACACTTTAAAATAACTAACTTATAACCCGATCTTTTAAATTTTTAATTTTAAATGTGATTGTTTTGTTTATAAAATAAAATACAATAATTGATGTAATTTTAACTTTATTTATATTTTTAGAATAAAATTTAATATTGAAAGAAAAATATGTTTAGGCCTATTTGTTTACATCGAGGATTCAACTCAACTTAAACAAGTTTGTAATAAGTAAATAATAATTCAATTGTCACAGTCACAGGAATCTCAGAAGATCATATCTGTCAGAAGAATACATATTAAAGTCATCCTACAGACTTGAAGAAATTCTACATTGAAAGAAGTTCAATTATTTGTTCAAGCCTCAGTGAAGTTTTCAAAGAAGTGGATTTATTAAAGTGACAGAGGTTTCAGATTTGTGACAACAAATGTACAGGTTACAAAGGTTGATCTATAGTCAAAAGCAGACATTGGACCACAACTTAAAGTCAAGATGAAGAACAGACATTGAAGTTAGTCATTTATGAACCAGACAGTGCATCAAATGACAACCTCAGACAATGGATTTTATTCATCAAGTTTCAGTGGTTCAAGAATTGGTTTTGCTATCCTATGAGTATTTAAGTTCTATTCTAAATTAGTTATTAATTTAGTTATTAATTTAATTCTTCAGAATTAATTTAATAAATAAATTAAGTAATTAATTTATTGAATAAATTAATTATCAGAATTAATTTAAAGTAGAATTAGAATTTAATTTAGAATTCCTTAATAAAATGAACTGGAATGACTATCCAGTGTAGTCATACCGGTAGTCATATCGGTAGTCATACCGATAGTCATTATAGCTTATTTTAATTAATTCTAATTAAATTCTCATAGTCATACAAGGCCATTTTGGTAGTCATCCAAGGCATTTTGGATAGTCATTCCAGGATTAAATCATAGTCATCCTGGAAAGCAAAACAAAACGTGCAGTGGATTACTACAAAAGAAAAGTGATTAGACAGAAAGCAATAATAAAAAACATTACATCTCAAGAACAGCTTCTGTCAAGAAAAAGAATAGAAACTGCCGGATCATTTCTTTTTCTGTGAATTAATTCTAGAATTATTCTGTTAAATCTAAACCAATAGAATTCATTCACTTGTACTACTTTGACTATCTAGCGGATTTTTATCCCTAGAACGTATCTCAAATTATCATTTATTGTTATATCTTTTTATTACAAAAATAGATAAATTCATGTCGAATTTATTCTAGATTTGTTTTAATTAGTTTGAGATTCAATCTTGTAATCAGTACCATATTTGTAACACCTTTCAAGTTTAATATAAGTTATATTTAACTTGAATTATGTTTCATTTAATTCCGCCATAATTTGTTCATCCATTGTTTAATCTTTAAACGAACAAATTCGATAAAACGGTATAGTTTGTATTCAACCCCCCTTCTATAAACTTATCAGGACCTAACAATTGGCATCAGAGCCTTTTGATTGATATACAAATCAAAGATCCAATTGTTTCTAGATTTTTTCTTAAACTCTGAAATTCTTATTATTCCTAAAAATCTCAAAAGATGTCTACTACACAGAAAGTGGGTACAGTCAAAATCCCAATGTTCAGCAAGGAGCATTATCCTATGTGGAAGAAGAAAATGCTCCTATTTCTTAAAGTTGCTAATGTTAAATACATTGATGTGCTGAAGAATGGTCCCAAAGTCCCTATGATTATTGAGGGAGAACTAATAGAGAATGAGGTTGTTACTAGGGCTGCTAGGATGTACCCTAAGGATCCCAAAGATTACACTCCTGATGAAAAAGAGGATGTTACCTTGGATGCATGTCTACAGTTGATCCTTGTTGATTGTCTTGATCCTATCATGCATAATCATGTCCTAAACTGTGATACTGCCAAACATATTTGGGACACTATAGAGATAATCAATGAGGGGACAGAGGAAGTTAGAGAGAATAAGCTGGAAATTTTCACCTCTCAATATGAGCATTTCAGATCAAACCCTGGTGAAGGTATCTCTGAGGTTTTTGAGAGATACAACAAATTAATCAATGATCTGAATCTCAATAGGAAGCACTACACTATCAAGGAAATTAACAAGAAGTTCCTACTTACACTTCCACCTCATTTGGAGCACAAAATATCTGCCATCAGAGAAGCAAGAGATCTGAGAGAGATTGCTTTGGAAAGACTGTATGGTGTTCTGAAGACCTATGAGCTGGAGCAAATTCAACAAAGGGAGTTGTATGGAACTGGGAAGATAGTTAGTACTTCTACTACATTGGCTGCTGAAGTCCCACAGAAACTGGAAGTGAAGGCTGTTCAACCTTCCAGTTCTAACATGAATGTTATTGATGCTGAATATGGATTAACATCCATTGATCAATCTGGTGGTGACTTCTATTCTTTAGAGGAACTTGATCAGCTGGAGGATGGTGATTTGGCTTTGATAGTCAGGAAGTTTGGGAAGTTCAGATTCAAAAGGAATCCCAATCTTAAGTTCAGGCCCAGATTTCAGAGAGGTGGATCTTCCTCTTCAAGTGGCACAAGGGGTGGCTACAAAACTGGAACTGTGGAAAGGAGCACAATCAGATGCTACAATTGCAATGAGTTGGGTCACTTTGCTACTGAATGCAGAAAGCCAAAGCAAGTGACAAGGAACACATTTGATTCTAGCAAGAAGAACAAGATTGGGAAAGCCTATGTTGCTGAAGGAAAGAGTTGGGATGACACTGACAGTGATGAAGAAGCATGTGAGATTGGGAACCTTGCTTTAGTGGCTAAAGAGGCAAGCACTTCATCTTCATACATGTCAGAGGTAAAGTTCACTGATGCTGAAATGATTTATCATCTTAGTGGTACTATTTCTTGTGCACGCACTGAAAATGATAGAATAATTCTTTTGAATACAGCTCTTGAAAAGGAGATAAAAGAATTAAAACTTGTGCATGTTAATCAGGATGAACTTACTGAGAAAATTGCAATTCTTGAGAATAGGGTTAAATGTTATATTCAACTGGAAACCATTCTCAAGGAAAAGAATAGTGAGCTTAAGACAAAAGCTAATGCCTATTACAACTCTTGTAAGACGGCTAAAGAAATTTATCAATAAACAAAGCATTGGTCAGTCTGTTGGCATAGGCTATGACTACAATGAGTCTATTGGTAAATTAAGCATAAATACCCCTAATAGAGTCAGTGTTGAAGAAAGGGGTATTCCAGATGTGCTTAAAGGTATTGACAAACCTTTCTTTAGAGAGTCCCAGGCAGATCCTCTGAATGAATACTCTATCATCATTGCAGAGGAAATACGTGAAGAAGATCTTGCTTTTGAAGTTGAACAGTCCAACAAGTGTATATCTGATATTCCAGTCAAAGTTGTTACAACTAAAAAGACTAAATCAGATATTCATAAGTTGGATCAAAACAACTGTAGTACTAACATGCCTGCTGTTAATTCTTCTCATAAAGCATGTGGTGTGATTAATTGCATGTCTTGTGCTTTCAATGTTATGTATGCTTATTTTATTAGTAAGCATGTATCTAGTGATAAGACTGCTCCACGTCAACATGTTAATAATAAGAAGCATGTTAAAGCTAAGACTACTAGTCCTCCTAAGACTACTAGTCCTCCTAAGACTAGAGTGGATTCATTTATCCCTAAGCCTACTCAGAAATGTGTTAAGGCTGGCTATAAATGGAAACGCTCTTTTGTGAAAGAGGTTGAAGTAGTTTTAGTTAAAAATGTTGTTTTGCCTGACAAAGGTCAGTTCTTTAAGTATGCCGGACCCAATCAAGTTTGGGTTCCGAGGAAGGACTAATCAATTTGGTATTGCAGGGAGTTAAACAGGTAAACCATGTTATGTGGATTCTTGACAGTGGTTGTTCAAGGCATATGACCGGAGATAGAGCCCTGCTATCAGATTTGGTTGAGAAAGCTGGCCCAGTAGTTACCTTTGGAGATAACAGCAAGGGTATTACGAAAGGATATGGCTGTTTGAAGTTTGGAAATGTTATCATTGAAGATGTATCATTTGTGGAAGGTCTGAGATTTAATCTTCTCAGCATCAGTCATTTCTGTGACAGAGGATATGCTGTTTCCTTTGAAAGAGAGAAATGTCAGATCCTTCACAAGAAGAATGGAAAGCCTGCTCTTCAAGGAGTAAGGAAAGGTGACTTGTTCATAGCTGATCTGCACTCTGGATCCCAAGATGAAGTTAATTGTTTTTATGCTAAAGCTTCATCAGATGAAAGTTGGCTATGGCACAAGAAGATGTCTCACCTTAACTTCAAAACCATGAACTCTTTAGTCAAGAGGGAATTGGTTAGAGGTTTGCCTCAGATGGAATTTACACAGGAAGGACTGTGTGAGGCATGTCAGAAAAGAAAGTCAAAGAAAGCTTCTCACAAGGGCACTGACACATCATCAATAACTGAACCACTTCAGCTACTGCACATGGATTTGTTTGGTCCAGTTAATGTGATGTCCATGTCAAAGAAATAATATGCACTTGTGATTGTTGATGACTTTTCTAAATATACATGGGTTTTATTCCTACATTCCAAGGAAGAGACCCCACACCTGGTGATTGACCATATAAAGTTGATTGAGCTGGATTCTAGATTCCCTGTTAGAGCCATAAGGTTAGATAATGGAACTGAATTCAAAAATGTAGTCCTAAATGTCTTTTGTGCTGATAAAGGAATACCAAGACAGTATTCTACCCCTAGAACTCCTCAACAAAATGGAGTAGTGGAAAGAAAGAATTGTACATTGATTGAAGCTGCCAGGACTATGTTAAGTGAGTCTAAACTTCCAATGTACTTTTGGGCTGAAGCAGCAAATACAGCTTGTTATACTCAGAATCGAACTTTAATCAACAAGGACTTAATGAAGACTCCTTATGAGATCATGAACAACAAGAAACCAACTGTCAAGTACTTTCATGTATTTGGAGCAAAATGCTTTGTGCTTAAAGATGACAATGTTAAACGTGGCAAGTTTGAGGCCAAGGCACAAACAGCTATTTTTGTTGGTTATTCCAGAAGATCTTACAGAGTCTACTTGGTTGGCAGTCACACAGTAAAGGAAAGTGTCAATGTTACTTTTGATGACACTAAGCTCCCTAGTATCCAAAAAGAAGACACATCTGAAAAGCTGAAGTTTGATAACTTGCCAGACTCAGAATCAGATGATGTAGCCCCACCTGAAGTTATTGTTGGTAATGATAATAACAATGATGATAATGATCATGGTGGTGGTGGTGGAAACACTGGTAACAATGGAGATACCACCAACACTGGAGAAGAATCATCAAGGCAATCAAGCAACAACTCAGGGGGAGCAAATGAAGGATCATCTAGTCACTCACAACATCAAAGTGAATTTCAAGGCGAATCATCAAGATCAAATCTTCCAAGACAGACTGTATGGAATAGAGCTCATCCTTTTGAGCTGATCATTGGTGATCCAGATGTTGGAGTTAAAACTAGAAGTGCAACTCAGAATGAATGTCATTATTCAGCATTTCTATCTGAAATGGAGCCAAAGAAAACTAAGGAAGCACTGACTGATCCAGATTGGGTGATTGCTATGCAAGATGAACTCAATCAGTTTGAACAACAACAAGTCTGGAAACTGGTACCCAGACCAAAGAACAAGAAAGTAGTTGGTACTAGATGGGTATACAGAAACAAGCTAGATGATGATGACATTGTTATAAGGAACAAGGCAAGACTGGCTGCACAAGGGTATTCACAAGCTGAAGGCATTGATTATGATGAAACCTATGCACCAATGGCTAGACTTGAGGCCATCAGGATGTTCTTAGCATTTGCTGCTTATTCCAATTTTAAAGTCTATCAAATGGACGTTAAGAGTGCATTCCTGAATGGTGAGCTTGATGAAGAAGTTTATGTGGAACAGCCCCTGGCTTTGAAAATCAGGAGCTGTTGGACTTTGTGTACTTTCTCTTCAAGGCTATCTATGGTCTCAAACAAGCCCCAAGAAAATGGTATGACACTCTCTCTGGTTTTCTTTTAGAAAATGGTTTTGTTAGAGGTATCATAGACAAAACTCGTTTTTCAAAGAAACACAAAAGTGATATGATATTAGTCCAAGTCTATGTGGATGACATCATATTTGGGTCTACTAATGATGATCTCTGTAAGAGATTTGCTAAGCTAATGCAGAGTAAGTTTGAAATGAGTATGATGGGTGAGCGAAAGTTCTTTCTTGGATTGCAAGTAAGTCAAAGGTCAAATGGTATATTTATTTGTCAATCCAAGTATCTCAAAGAACTCCTCAAGAAGTATCACATGGAGGATTCAGCATCAGCAAGGACTCCATCTTTAACAACAATCAAACTTGGAGCTTCTGACAATTCTATCAAGGTAGATGTTACAAGCTACAGAGGTATGATTGGCTCCTTACTCTATCTTACTGCAAGTAGACCAAATATTATGTATGCTACATGCTTGTGTGCAAGGTTCCAAGCGGAACCTAGAGATTTACATCTCGTTGCTGTTAAAAGAATCTTGAGATATCTTAAGGGTACACCTAATTTAGGTATCTGGTACCCTAAAGATTCTGGTTTTAACCTTGTTGGATATACAGATTCTGATTATGCAGGTAGTGTTGTGGATAGAAAGAGAACCTCTGGGAGTTGTCAATTCCTAGGAGGTAGATTGATTTCCTGGTATAGCAAGAAACAACAAACAGTTTCCAATTCAACAGCAGAAGCTGAATATATTGCTGCTGGAAGCTGTTGTGCTCAGATCCTATGGATAAGGAATCAATTGAAGGACTATGACTTTGCATTAGACAAAATTCCTATTTTATGTGATAATACAAGTGCCATAGCAATCTCCAACAACCCTGTTCAGCACTCGAGAACGAAGCACATTGATATCAGGTATCACTTTATCAGAGAGCATGTTATGAATGGAACTGTGGAGTTACACTTTGTACCCACAGAAGAACAGACTGCAGATATATTCACTAAATCTGTTGACGAATCCACATTTACCAGGTTAGTTGGTAAATTGGGTATGTTGAACAGTCTTAGTGATTGACAATGTCTCTGGTAGGTTTGTTCTTATCTAAATCATTTTCTCTTGTTGATATTAGATATTAAATATTGCCAATCTATGTTTATTGTGTAAAACTTGTTAATTTAAATATTCTGAATAATTTATTTTCTTTAAAAATATTTTTCTCATATTTTTTAAGTGGAGAAATGTATTTTTATTGAAAATTTATTTATTTAGAATCATTTAAGTTATTTTCAGATTGTAAATATTTTTGTTTGAATATTTCTGCAAGTTTATATTATTTTTTATGCAATTCTATATTATTCTGCATATTTTTCTAGGATTTATGGAATTTTCTGTGAATTTTTCTAGACTTTTATAAATATTTCATGCATTTTTCTATAAGTTTTATGCATTTTTCTGTATTTATTTTAATTAATTCTGCTAGTTTTTGTTAACAGGTCTGTTATTATTTGCTTTTGAACTAGCATGACTATCGGAATGACTATCTTAAATAGTCATTCCAGTAGTCATTCTAGGTCTATTAGAATTTTAGTTTAAAATAAAATAGTTTTTGTTTGTTTGTTTGTTTTTATTTCAGTATATATATTTTGTACTGGAATGACTATCAGTATGACTATCCCATAGTCATCCCGATAGTCATTCCAATAGAATGCTAAGAGTTTTATTTTTTAAGTTATCTTTATAGTCTTCTCAGTTTTATACTGGAATGACTATCGGTATGACTACCTGGTAGTCATACCGGTAGTCATTCCAGCTGTAATGACTTTGCCTATAAATAGCTTCCGTACTTAGCAGTTTTTCTTTATCTTTAAAAGTTCTTGTTTTTACAAAACTTCTCTAATCTCTTGTTTGCTTCTTTATTCTCTAAAATAAAGAGGTTCTGTCAATTTTTCTCTGCGCATTATTTTTATTTGGATCAACATATTTTGATTTAATTAATTTCTGATCTAGTTTTTATTTTTGGAATTTATTCCCGAAATTGAAATTAATCTAAAATTAACTCTATTAATTTGTGTTAAAAATGGCCCAGCAATTTGAGATTGTTCTTACTAATTACCATGGCTATTTTGATCTCCTGAAATGTTCACTTGAACGTTTTAGGCCTTGGATCTCCTTTCTTAATCAACATTCTTGTGTTAATTATGCTATATGTTCAAATGTTGACCTGAAAGTTGATCCTTTATATTTAATTTGTTCTATTGCTGTTGTCTCTGATGATTTCTCAACTATCTCATTCAATATTCAGGACACACAGTACATTATTACTGAGGAAACATTTTGTAATGCCTTGCAGTTTCCTCGGGATAATTTTGACAGACTCCCCACTGAAGAAGAATTAACTAGGTTTTTCATCAGTATTCACTATCAAAGTCCCCTAAATATGGCTAAAATGATCAAAGAGAATCTTGTGTGTGAATGGGATCTATTTTTTGATACTTTGGCTAAGGTCTTTGGCAATTGCACGAAAAATAACTTTCAGAATATTCCTTATCTGTTACAAGTTATTGGTTATGCAATTGTCTTCAACAAAAGACTCAATTATGGCCACCTTCTATGGGAAATTGTTGTTAGGAGGGTGTTTAATGCCAGAAAGGAATTTGACAGTGGTAGAAAGATTAAGTTTTATTATCCTCGTTTTCTATCACTTGTCCTTAATTCTTTACTTTCTAATGAGCATCAAGAACTGTTCAGGAATGGTCGCTTTTTCATTTCTCCGACCACTGACAGAAAGTTCTATCAAAGATTGCAAACATCCTTCAGTTATAGCAATGTTCCAGTTCTCATATCCAACTACATGACAAACTTCATCAACCTACCATCATTTGAACCACCAGTTACCGAGCAAAGGATAGTTACATCAGCTGGAACTGAAGAAGTCATACAACCCCAGGTAAGGACTTCTATCCCTGGTTCTTCTGGTACTGTTTCTAAAACCCAAGAGGTTGATAGGGCTGACCAAGAGTTTGTAGAACCACAAACTCTATCCCCGGTCATAGAGCCAAACACTGAGTCATATCCAAATCAACCTGAACCTTATCTCAATACCAGAAACAGAAATAGTAGTGATGAAGAAACAATGAGTGATCCCGCAGCTCTATCTCCACCTCCAAAGAAAAGATGAACATATAGGGAGATATCTGTAAGCCCGTCTGTATCCTCCCAACAGGATATGGATTTTGAAATGGCCAATACACAGTCTCCGGAGACATCCTCTCAACAGGGTGAATCTATTGAAGTTCGCCATAGGGCCATGGCATCTTGTACCGAGTCAAGCACACTCCTGTTATTCACAATGGGAGAAAACATAACTTTAGATGCAACTCAGGACACTTTGCTAGGAGAGCACTTAGGACATGAGACAGTGCCTACCATTGTAACGGTAGAAGTGCCTTCACAGGCATCTGAGGGAAAATCTGATTCTTCACCAACTCAAAAAGAATCATTTTCTCCCCTCCCAGAGGGAACATCTCTGGCTCCCTTAAGGGATTTTTCACTCGCAGTTTATACTGGAGAAAGTGGAAGGCAACCTAATGAATCCAACACTGAAGCAATTCAGTTTCAAATTCAATCAAATTTGGATTTCATTAGGGATTGGGAATTGCGAACTCCCATTGCACCACCACTGACCTCTCTAGAAGGGGCTAGGGTGATTTTTCTTGCAGGTACATCAACTCCTAATATGGATAGACAGCTAGTGGTAAGATCTGAGAGACAAACACAGAGCGATACACAAGCACGTGAGCAGAGTGAAACACCATCGAGAGAAATTGAGATGAGTGCACACAATGACACATACACTGCTTCTTTATTGGCTCAAATAGCTAGTCTACAGAAACAACTTCAACAAACCCAGGCTGAAAAAGATATTCTCAAGGCACAAGTGGTTGAACGGTCTTCTTCTTCCACCTCTGTAACTAATCAGCTGGGTACTATCAAGGATGAAATTGAAGGATTGAAGACTACTCTTCTCCCCAAGATGAATGCTATTCAGGAGTCCCAGGTGTTAGTGGCTTCAGACATCTCTGAGATTATAACGTTAAATGTTGAGATAACAGAGAGTGTCAAGCAGATTGCTTCCATTTCAACTCGGGTGGACTACATTCAGGAGACTGTTGATGAAAATCAGTGGTTCAATGATGAGAGGTTTGCAAGGATTGAAGGAGGGATGCAACATCTGAATGAAGGCATGAAGCATCTGTACAACATGATCAAGAACTCACATCAACCCAATGCTGAACAGAAGAAATTCTTTGACGGTGATGATGATGATGAGGATAATGATGGAAAGGATGAAGAAAGAGAAGGAGAAGGAGAAGGAGAAGGAGAAGGAAGAAGTAGGAAGGAGGATCCTAAGACTGATAAAGTTAAATCCGTAGAGGATTCCTCAACTAAGGGGGAGAATAAGGAGAAGGAGAAACAAGGAGGAGAAGAAGGAGAAGAAGGAGTGAGAGATCAAGGAGGTGAAGCTCAAGGTTCTGGTTCTGGAAAGGACAAAGGGAAGCAAAAGTTAACTTTTTCTGATGATGTCTACTATCAAGATGAACAGGGAGAGTTTGACAATACTGAATCTGAAGAAACCCCTGAAGATATCTTTGGTGAAGTGGAGGTTGAAGGAGAGGCTAACTTTGCTGACTGGGAAGATGAACCTGAAGTGGATCCTGCCTTTGAAGCTGAGCTGTTAAGACAGAAAGCTGATCTGAAGAGAAGAGAGGAAGAGAATGCTAAATGTCTGACATCATCTCAAAGCATCTAGTTATCCAAAAAGCTGAACATCAAGAAAAGCAACGGCTTCATGATATAAAGGTCAAGGACATGAAGTTATATGTGAGGCTGAAGCTTGGAGAAGAATGGGATAGAGATAGAGAGATGTTCTCACATCCTACAGGGTCAGACAATGATGGAAAGTTCTTTAGCATGTTGGAAAGGTACAGAAAGGTCAATCCAGAAAACTCAGTCTATATGAAAGCTCTTCATGCGGAGATTTCAAGAATTACTACTGGATTTGACAGAGTCAGAGGTGAGTTGAAGATCTACATCTACACTCATAATGAGGGAACCTTCTTAGTTTCTCTCAATCTTCTGGAAAGTAGAACTCTCTCTGAGCTTTGGGTTTTCATGACAAAGGTTAAAAGGTCTTCACCTCTATGTGAGCTGTTGCATGATCAGCTTAGAGATTTTGCCATGAAAGCTAGTCCTCAAGTTGTGGATGTGCCATATGAAGTTAAATTTATAAAGGAAGGGCACTTCAAACTTGTGGTGTGGATCCCATCTCTTTGAAAGATTATCCTGCCAAGCATCTTGTCTATCTGAAGAACATGTTGAGGACAACATGGTTTGCTACACAAGAAAAGACAGAAGTTGCTGATTTGATTCAAGACTATTGCATTTCCAATATCAAGAGATATCATCAAATGAAGAATAGGCTGAAGAAAGTTACAACTCAACCTGTCAGACCAAGTGGCATTACTTCTGAATCTGATCGTGTTCTGGACAAGGATTTGCTTGAAGCTCTTGAAGAAGGAGAGATGATGGATGAAGAAATTTGAAGAAGCTCTGGTCTGTAAATGTTAAATGTATAGAGCTTAGGTAAATCAAGATAGGATCAATGTATACATATGTCCAGTCTAGAGGAACATATATCTTGTATTTATCTTTACTGTTTGAATCTGGAAAATGTTTAATGAAATCCAGAACTTTGTGTTATTATTTACTTAACTTTTTAAGTCTTATTTTTACTTGTTTAGTTAGTTGAGTTATCCTCTAGGTATTTGCTTGTTATTCTCTAACAAACAAATAGGGGGAGATTGAAAGGCATATGTTTAGGCCTATTTGTTTACATCGAGGATTCAACTCAACTTAAACAAGTTTGTAATAAGTAAGTAATAATTCAATTGTCACAGTCACAGGAATCTCAGAAGATCATATCTGTCAGAAGAATACAGATTAAATTCATCCTACAGACTTGAAGAAATTCTACATTGAAAGAAGTTCAATTATTTGTTCAAGCCTCAGTGAAGTCTTCAAAGAAGTGGATTTATTAAAGTGATAGAGGTTTCAGATTTGTGACAGCAAATGTACAGGTTACAAAGGTTGATCTATAGTCAAAAGCAGACATTGGACCACAGCTTAAAGTCAACATGAAGAACAGACATTGAAGTTAGTCATTTATGAACCAGACAGTGCATCAAATGACAACATCAGACAATGGATTTTATTCATCAAGTTTCAGTGGTTCAAGAATTGGTTTTGCTATCCTATGAGTATTTAAGTTCTATTCTAAATTAGTTATTAATTTAGTTATTTATTTAATTCTTCAGAATTAATTTAATAAATAAATTAAGTAATTAATTTATTGAATAAATTAATTATCAGAATTAATTTAAAGTAGAATTAGAATTTAATTTAGAATTCCTTATTAAAACGAACTGGAATGACTATCGAGGGTAGTCATACCGGTAGTCATACCGATAGTCATACCGATAGTCATTCTAGCTTATTTTTTTGGTAGTCATCCAAGGCATTTTGGATAGTCATTCCAGGATTAAATCAAAGTCATCCTGGAAAGCAAAACAGAACGTGCAGTGGATTACTACAAAAGAAAAGTGATTAGACATAAAGCAATAATAAAAAACATTACATCTCAAGAACAGCTTCTGTCAAGAAAAAGAATAGAAACTGCCAGATCATTTCTTTTTCTGTGAATTAATTCTAGAATTATTCTGTTAAATCTAAACCAATAGAATTCATTCACTTGTACTACTTTGACTATCTAGCGGATTTTTATCCCTAGAACGTATCTCAAATTATCATTTATTGTTATATCTTTTTATTACAAAAATAGATAAATTCATGTCGAATTTATTCTAGATTTGTTTTAATTAGTTTGAGATTCAATCTTGTAATCAGTACCATATTTGTAACACCTTTCAAGTTTAATATAAGTTATATTTAACTTGAATTCTGTTTCATTTAATTCCGCCATAATTTGTTCATCCATTGTTTAATCTTTAAACGAACAAATTCGATAAAACGGTATAGTTTGTATTCAACCCCCTTTCTACAAACTTATTAGGACCTAAAAAATATGTTGCTGGTCAGATATATTGCAATTTATCTATTATTATTTTTATGTACAAAACTATAAATTATACCATATTTTGCTTATTATCGTTTAGTATAGATTTAGTATAAATTGATTGGAATATATCGCAATTTATCTATTTTTTATTTTTTATTTTGAATTAACTAATATTAAAAAAAATCACAAAGAAAATGGGCGACTAAAAAAGAAGGTGCTAACCAAACTATCAATTATCCTATGATTTGGCTATTATAGTTTAGTATGTATCTATTTTTAATATTTTTTTAATTTTGAATTAACTAATATTAAAAAAAATCACAAAGAAAATGGGTGACAAATGTGCTAACCAAACTACCAATTATCCTATGATTTGACTATTATAGTTTAGTATAGATTTCAGACTTTAATACCGATCAAAGCATGTTTGTATATGCAGAAAGTAAAGTGACATATAAAAAAAAATGAAAGTATTACAATTTCTCATGTACTTTTGAATATATTTAACTTGATCTTTTACAAATACCAGATTTCATAAATATTGTATATAAGTAACCAATTACATTTTTCTATAAAACACATTACTGTTTTTTCTCAAATATCACGAAAAATTACTTTTTTCAACTAAATATGTTATCTTTTCTATTTTTCTACTTGAAACCTCTCATTTCTCAAAAACATCATGGCAAACATTTACTCTTTTTTCTAGGGGAGGAAAAACCTTACTTATTTACTTTGAAATTTGTTTTAATTATTTTAATTACTTTAAATAGATTCATATTTTAACATGCTTACTTATTTTTGTTTAACAAATACATTTGATAAAATATTAAAACATATATAATAAAATAATCAATTATTAAAAATACATAGTTTGCAGTTTCTAGTAAATATCTAATAACTAAACTCAAGTTATTTTATAGTTTATAGTCTTGGATAACAATACAAAAAATAATAACTGTTACATTGTTTTAGAGCAAATAAATAAAAATCGTTAAATCTAAATTTTAGAAATAAATTGTTTTATTGTCTGTTTATCTCAAAATACGGAATGAATTATTTTAAAGTTCCATCATAATCACAATGTTTATAACAAAAATTAATATTTAAAATTAAAAAATACTAAAAAATAAAATTTTAAAATAATCGGTGAAATCAATATCCAAAAATGAAAAATATATAAAAAATAAAATTTTATTTGCACAAGACATAACCTAATCATTATAAAATATATGAAACCAAAATATATAAAACTAGTACTTCGTAATTTGCACGTATTTTCCTTCATATTTTTACTTTCATACATCTCTTACACCGTAACCAATATGCACAGTAATCAGTAACATTAATAAAGCATCTCACACATTTAAAATAAATAGGGACTTCATTGTAATTTCCATGAATTGCATTAAGTAAAGTTGAACTGTATTTAGCATCACCCTAAATTAATAGTCTCTAACGCCCCTAAATTTTATTAATTTATCGAAATAAAATATAAACAAATTTTATTATGTTGAGATTGAATTTTTTTATTAATTTATGGAGATTTTACTATATTTTTCTCTTCACGAATGCATGGTTTTTTCTGAAAACTTTATTTTGCATTTTAATCGAGATTACATTATTGATTTTATTAAATCATTAGTACTTATCGATGGAGTTTCAGTAAAAAAATTTAAAGTTATAAATGTATAAAAAAAATTTGTTTAGCACCTATATAATTTAAATTCAACGTCATTTATTAGATTATGATCAAAATTTTATTAAATATACATAATTTATATAAAAACATATTTATAAAATTTTATAATTTATTAAACACATAATTGAAACATTTTTTATGAAAAAGCAAAATCTTTTATAACAAGATTTAACAAATATATAATTTGAGTTCACATTATCTGTTGAACAATAGTTATATTTATGTTGAATTCAAATATATAAAATAATTTACATTGATACAATTAAGAAAATTATATTTAATAATATATTATATTTATATAGAATAAATTAGTTTTGCTAACCCCAAAAGAATATTTGAGAATTATCTCTTCTATATATAATAGGACAACATAAGGGTAAATTGAGCAAAAACACTCCAAGTGAAGTTACCTATATGTCCATTCTTTTGGTTAAATTACAGAACTTGCTACACCTATACAGTTCTGAAACACCGATACGTTGGACTAATACACATACACAACAGATGATCAGATGCATCGATGGACACTTCAATTCCCAGACAGGCCTGCCATCTCAGTCTCCTTTAAAACCAACCTTCAGATCCCAATTACACCGGTAACTTTCACTTCTTCTAATCAATATCTATTTTTTTATTCATATACATAAGTGTATACATCTGAAGATAAAACCGAACTTTGTATATGTTTTATGCCCGATTTCCAGAATTCTTTACAAAATTAATACAAGTTATGTGATTGCATAATGTTAGGATTTATGGGTGATAGCTTGGAGACAACTTAACTTTATGTTTATAAATATTTACTTTTTATTAAGTAGAACATACTGTCACAGCCAGAGTATGTTCTTGTAGCCATTTAATTTGTTGTAATAAAATTGTTTGTATATCTTGGAAGAAGTTCATTCATTTGTTCAAGCCTCAAGAAGTACATCAAGTCGACAACAAGAATAAAAGTTACTGTCATAACATTGACAGTAAGGTTACAAGAAGATAGCATGTTGCGAGTCATGACATCATCTTTTCTCTGACAGCAACATTGGCGGAAGCCTTGAGAAAACAACTTTATATTCTCCTGACAGCAAGTTTGGAACTCCTCACAGCAACCATTGCGGGGATTTCATACTATCACCAAAAGCGAATTCTTGTGACAACAAACTTGGAAGTGTAGGATACTGGGATCACTTTGAATTGGGGATCTACCCAGTCAAACATGTGACATTTTAGATGTTCAAGAAACAGGCGTGCTGCAGTATCCCAACACTGTATCAGGCCTGCAAAGACTACGACAGAAGCTTAAGAGATAACAAGACAAAACTTACCAATCCGAGAGTATGAAAAATCAACATCTACTGGAATTGTGTTAGCTAAATATAAAATGTATCTAGATTGCTTTTTATGTACTGATAACTCTGATTGTATAACAATTTAGGTAAGTCACATGGGTATGCAAATTGTAAGGAGCTGCCACAAGAAAATGACAACAGCTCCACAAACCCGTGTTGATAGAGATAGGAGTAGTATACTTAGACTATCTCTCGTTCTATGTTGTGTATCTCTGAGGGAATTGAAGCTTGAGAAAGACACACTTTTCTCAAGGTTGTAGCAACACTTTGCAAAATAAATAAAACATTTATTTTGTGAGTAATCTACTTGTGTTTGCATTTCTTCTACTGATAAACTTTAATCTTAGTTTTAGTTGTTGAAACAGAGATTGAAATTTATCAGTATTGCATTCAACCCCCTTTCTGCAATACTCAAGGACCAACAACTGGTATCAGAGCAACAGATTGACAAACAAATCTGAGATCATGACGAGTATACAGAAGTCAAGTAGTATCAAGATCCCAGCTTTTGATAAAGAGAACTACAACATATGGAAGAGAAAAATCTTGTTGTTTATCAAAGCTGCAAATCCACTATACATGGGAATCCCCGAGAATGGTCCCTTTGTTACCCAGAAAGAGATTGCAGCCTTGACGGTGGATGGTGTTGTTATTCCAGCACACTGGGTCGCCAAGAAGCCTTCAGAGTTTTTAGAACCAGAAAAAGAAAAGGTAGCTCTGGATGACTATTTGCAACTCATCCTGCTTGACTCTCTCACCTTGGACAAAGCCATGTGTGGGAACGTCATTGGATGCACATTAGCCAAAGAGATGTGGAACAAAATCGAACTGCTATGTGAATGAAGTGAAGAGGTTAGAGAAAATCAAATACAAATTCTTGTTTCTCAATATGAAGCCTTCATGGCAAAACCCGGTGAAGAACTGACACAGATGTTTGAAAGATTTAGCAAACTTCTAACTGAACTCCAGATTCATGGCAAGTTCTATGAGAAGAAAGAAATCAATGTTAAGTTCTTGCTCACTCTTCCTGAGCATCTTGAATATAGAGTTACTGCAATCAGAGAAGGAAAAGACCTGAACAATATTTCTCTTGAAACATTGTATGGTGTGCTCAAGTCATATGAGCTAGAACTCTTTCAGAAAAGAGCCATACAAAGTGGATCAAAAGGCAAAATGGCAAATATGTCTGGTTCTCTTGTAGCTCATGAGCCAAAGGTCACCCAGCCAAGTGAAGCAATTCAAATCATTCAACCAACTCAAGTGTCATCTCTAAAGATTGAAGAGGTGGTGGATGATGAGGAGAAGGTAGTGCTGCAACTTAATGATGTTGAAGATGAAGACTTCTACACTATTGAAGAGATGGAAATAATGGACAATCCAACCATGGCATATCTGGCAAAGAAATTCAGGAACATAAGATTCAAAAGAGACAAACCATGCAAGCCTCAGGGTCAAACACCTAGGTTCAGCAAAGGAAATTCATCTAAGGCTGCTGGTGATGCCACAAGAGGAGGATACAAAACAGGGATGGTGGATAGGTCAAAGTTCAGATGCTACAACTGCAATGAACCTGGTCATTTTACTACAGAATGCAGAAGGCCAAAACAAAATCAGAAAATGGACAAAGGAGCTAGTGGTCAATTCAAGAAAGGACAAGGAAGAGCCTATGTGGCTGAAGGAAAGTGTTGGGATGAATCTGATGATGAAGAAGATGAAGAATATGTGAACTTAGCCCTCATGGCTAAATCTGATGATGAATCATCAAGCTCTTCAAATCAAGTACCATCACTTGTCTTGCTTGATATGTCAAAAGATGAATATAAGCAAACTATTGAAGAATTGAGTGTTGAAATGTTTAATATCCATACCAGTTTAACTGCTGCAAATGAAGAAATTTCTAGGCTAACTAAACTGGATGAAACACTCAAATCTGAAAATGAAATGCTTTTGCTTAAGACCAGTCCATTAGACTCCTTAGCTCAAGAAAATGATAGACTTAAAAATGACTTAGTCTGTGCTAAGGAGATAGAGGACTTTCTGAGAAATGAGATCACTGAAAATGAATTCAAGCTTAAGGCTTTCAGGAACTCATCTAAGCTAATTCAGGATTATAATGAGAAACACACTAAGAATCAGAAAGTTGGAGTAGGATTTGATTATGGTAGAAGACCTGGAAAGGTAACTGTGGATCATGATTGTTCAATTGATGTTGTTGTCAAACCTCACATCCTCAAAAAGGTTCATAAACCAACGTTCAAGATTGCTAAAGTTGATTTTGATGAGGAAGCCATGATCATCAAGCAACAACTCCTTGATGAGGATGAAAGTGTTGACAGCACACCTGTTGAAGGAAAAGATACTGTCAAAATGCCCAAGACAGAAACTTTGCCAAACAATCTGAAAGAATGTTCTAAAGATGTTGTCATCAATGGCAAGACAAAAACTTCCAAAGATACTGTCAAAAGAGTATCCAAGACAGTAACTTCTAAACCTGTTGTCAAGACAGTAGGTGTAAAAGGTACTGTCAAGAATAACTCGACAGCAACTTCAGAACATACTGTCAACATAGATGCCTACAAGTCTAAGAATAGGAATGGCAAGTTAGGAATTAACAAAGGTAATGGCTATGCTCATGTTAAGAATGCTCCTAGGAAACTATGCAATAATTGTGGCTCCTCTAACCATCTAACACATGTTTGTAAGAAACCAACAGAGAGTAAAATCAATGTGACTAAGGTCAATGGTAACTTACATAGAACCCCCATTATGCATAGAACTATGGATGTTTGTAATAACACTGACTGCATGCCTTGTAAGATCACTGCCATGAGCACATGTTTCAATTTGCCTATTTTGTCTACTGAAAAATGCTCCTGCATGCATCCTGTTAAGACTTCTGAGCCTACTGATGTCAGTAAAAAGGCAACACCCACTAAGAAGAAGACAATGTCTAATTCTAAAACTGAGTGGGTGAGAAAAGAAGTCAAACAAGAGATTTCTGATGGTGATGTTAATGTTGAAAATGATGGAAACTCAGGTGTTACTAAGTCTGCAGGACCCAACAAGGTTTGGGTACCAAATGCAACCTAAAAACAATTTGTTTTGCAAGGCAAGAATAAGAAACAGGTCATGTGGATCATTGACAGTGGATGCTCAAGACACATGATAGGTGATAAAGCCCTGCTATCACATTTTGTTGAAAAAGCTGGCCCAATCATAACCTTTGGAGACAACAACAAAGGTTACACTGTGGGATATGGCTGTCTGGAAATTGGAAATGTTATCATAAATGATATTGCTCTTGATGATGGATTAAAACACAATCTACTCAGTGTCAGCCAATTCAGTGACAGAGGATTCAAGGTTGACTTTGATATGATGGTTTGCAACATCTACCACGAGAAGGATGAAAGCCTTTCTCTTAAAGGAGTAAGGAAAGGAAGCTTGTTTGTTGCTGATCTAAGTTCAACAAAGAAGGATAAAATCTACTGTTTCTACAATCTGTTTCTACAGTAAAGCTATTGTTGGTGACAACATGCTTTGGCATAAGAAACTCTCTCATCTCAACTTCAAGACAATGAATATGCTAATGAAGAAGGAGCTTGTGAGAGGACTACCTCAACATGAATTCTGTCAAGAAGGACTGTGTGAGGATTGTCAAATGGGAAAATTGAGAAGAGCCGTGCACAGGACAAAGCAAGTTAACACCGACACTGAACCACTCAAGCTGATTCACATGGATCTTTTTGGCCCAGTCAATGTTCCATCCTTAGCCAAGAAGAGATATGCATTAGTAATGGTGGATGACTACTCTAGGTACACTTGGGTGAAGTTTCTAGAGTCAAAAGATGTAGCTGCTCAAGTAATCATTGATCACATAAGAGTTCTTAATAGAACTCCAAATGCCAAAGTTCAAATTTTAAGAAGTGATAATGGTACTGAGTTCAGAAATGCCTTACTTGGAAATTTCTGCAAGGATGAAGGCATTGTACAACAATTCTCTGATGGAAGAACACCACAACAGAATGGATTTGTGGAAAGGAAGAACATGACCCTCATAGAAGCTGCTAGAACTATGTTGCATGATGCAAAATTACCAACATATTTCTGGGCAGAGGCTATTAACACAGCTTGCTACACACAGAACAGAATCATAATCAACAAGACTCATGGAAGCACTCCCTACTACTTGTTGACTGAGAAGAAACGTATTGTCAAATACTTTCATGTATTTGGAAGTAAGTGCTTCATGATGAAGGACAACCATGAAAAGAAAGAAAAGTTTGATGCTGAAGCTTATGAAGGCATTTTCATGGGATATGGGATAGAAATGACTGCTTACAGAGTCTATGTCATAGAACACAGGATCATTGATGAAAGTATGAATGTCACATTTGATGAAACCAAGTTTTCAGGGCTGCATGAAGATGGTCAAATGCAGACCTTTAGATTTGAAAATCAAGGATACTTGGAAGAAGAAGAAATTGTTGATGAAGAACCTAGCTTTACTCAAACTGTTGATCTTGAGAAAGATGTTGTCAATGCTAATGATGTTAATCAAACTCCAGCTCAGTCACAGACCATTTCAACTAATCTTCAAAATGATGGTGACTCTGGAGATAATGAAGAGCATGGTGGAGACAACTGCACTGGTGAAGATTCATCTCCTCAAACTGGAGCTAATCCACCAGATCAAAACATAAGCTTGCCCAGAGCCACAAAATGGAACAAGGATCACACTAATGATCTAATCATTGGCAATCCTTCCTTTGGGGTAAGGACAAGGAAAAATGTTTCTGCTGACAACATGTTCTCATGTTTTCTGTCTCAAATGGAACCAAAAACAATTGATGAAGCATTGTTGGATTTTGATTGGGTGATTGCTATGCAAGAAGAACTCAACCAGTTTGAAAGAAACAATGTATGTAAGCTGGTTCCAAGACCTAAAGGAAAATCAGTCATTGAGACAAAGTGGGTATTCAGAGACAAACTGGATGAGAGTGGAATCGTGACAAGAAACAAAGCAGGCTAGTAGCAAAAGGTTATTGTCAACAGGAAGAAATAGATTATGATGAGACATTTGCACATGTTGCCAGACTTGAAGCTATAAGGATCTTTCTAGCCTTTGCTGCACACTGTAACTTCAAGGTGTTTCAGATGGATGTCAAAAGTGCCTTTCTTAATGGAGAGTTGGAGGAAGAGGTGTATGTTGAACAACCACATGGATTTGAAGATGTTGAATTGTATAACTTTGTATACAAACTGTTCAAAGCACTTTATGGATTGAAACAAGCTCCCAGAGCTTGGTATGATACACTCTCCACCTTTCTATTGGAAAATCAGTTTACAAGAGGTGTAGTAGATAAAACTCTGTTCTACAAGCATCATGGCAAGGACATCATTCTGGTTCAAATCTATGTTGATGACATTATTTTTGGATCTACAAATGAGAAGCTGTGTGAAAAGTTCTCATCTCTAATGAGAAACAAGTATAAGATGAGCATGACGGGAGAACTGTCATTCTTCCTTGGTCTACAAGTTCTTCAACAAGATGATGGAATCTTCATATGCCAAGCTAAATATGTCAAGGAACTTCTTAAAAAGTTTAAGTTGGAAGATTCATCACCTGCCAAGACTCCCATCTCTACATCAACCAATCTGGATCTTGATCCCAAAGGAAAGAAAGTGGACTCTAGTGCTTATAGAGGCATGGTAGGATCACTCCTCTACTTAACTGCTAGAAGACCAGACATAATGTTTGCTACATGTCTCTGTGCAAGATTTTAAGTTGATCCAAAGGAGTCACACTTGGTTGCTATCAAGAGGATTTTTAGGTATCTAAAGGGCACTCCTAATCTAGGCCTTTGGTATCCTAAAAATAATGGATTTGATCTAGTTGGGTATTCTGATTCAGACTATGTTGGATGTAGAATTGACAGAAAAAGTATAACAGGTAGCTGTCAATTTCTTGGTGGAAGATTGGTATCATGGTTTAGCAAGAATCAGCATTCAGTCTCTACATCAACTGTAGAAGCTGAATACATTGCAGCTGGAAGTTGCTGTGCACAAATTCTATGGATGAAAAATCAGCTTTTGGATTATGATCTAGTGTTAAACAACATTCCTATCTTTTGTGACAACACTAGTGCCATAGCCATCTCAGACAATCCTGTTCAACACTCTAGGACAAAGCACAATGATATCAGACATCACTTCATAAGAGAGCATGTTGAAAGAGGAACTGTGAAACTGATATATGTCCCAACATAAAAGCAACTTGCAGATATCTTCACAAAACCATTGGATGAAGCCACCTTTAACAGGTTGGTAAGTGAATTGTGAATGCTTAATATGGTATGTTAACTTACTAGTTTTTACATTTCCATATTCAAAATGTAGCTCGTGACAGTAACCTCTAAGTTGATGTCCACATAGTCTCTATTCATTTTCGACAGCACGTTTGCTATGAATTTTCTAAAATTGAATTTTGTGCTAGTCGTACTGTTAATAGTTAGACTTTATGTGTCATTAACTTGAATGATTTCAAAATTTGAGAAATTGGTCAAATGAATTTCACTGATTGGTTATATATGTGTTAATTGTTGGATTAGTGGAAGACATATCTCTTAATTACAATCTGTGGTAATTGTATGGGTATTCCAAACTGTTGACCATTTACCTTACCCCTCACCTAGTATGCATATAAATTGAACCTTAGACCATATTAGTTTCACATTCAGAAAAAGGTAAAATGGAAAAAAAGTAGGAGTCGAGTACAAAGCTAAGATATGGTGCGAGTCCCCGCATGAAGAAGTTGTGGAAAAGATGTTCCAACAGGTGGATGAATTCCTCGAGGAGGAAAAAGAGAAAGAAGAAGTTGCTAAGGCCACTGAAGAAAGAAAGTGGCAAGAACAAGAGAAAGAACTTCAAGTGCTCCTCAAGCAGGAAGGAAGCACCGAAGAAGAAGCTAGTTCAGCAGTTTTAGGATTAGTTAATTAAATCATTAAATCATAAATTGTAATTCTCTATTGTTAAAATGATTTTATTAATAAAACTTGTCCTATTCTCTTTCATGTTTCTTGTCTGTGTGGTATGTGTTTGCGTTGATTGACTAATTACTTTACTGTGCATGAATACAAATTCTTGATTAAATTGAATATGTTTAAATGGTGATTCTTGAGTTAAGTAAATTAATGAAAGGATCTATTAAAATTCTCGACAGTTATTGTTTTCCGCAAGGGTTACTATCGTCAAGAAAAATAACCGTCACAGTATGCCATGACAGTTAGTTTCTTGACAGCAGTGAATAACATTTTGTCAAGAGTTTTAAAAGATATTGTCATTAAGGTACTTAACGATGACAGTAAGTTTTAGCGACAAAGTTGCTGTCAAGATAAACCTACTGTCATCACACCAAATGTCACTGACGGTTTGTTTCAGCTCACAGGTTACTGTCAAAAGTAGTGGACCTTTACAATTGTTAATTCAACCTCCACGTAGACAGAGAATAAAGCGAGTAACCCACATGATTGAGTTATTGGGTAAAGACACGATTCCACTTTTCCCCTCTTTTACGCGAAACGTCTGATCTCCCTTATTTATTCATTATGTTAGATCAGAATTCAATGATCGTCAGAAGCTAGACTCAACTGATCAGGATTGCTGACGTCATCAGTATTGCATGGTCATCAGTATTTGATCAAGCGTCAGTATCTTATTGATCATCAGGATTCCTACTCAGACTATGATCAGGTTTGATCATCAGGACTTGAAGCTGATCAGGATTCCTACTTCGAGTTATATTTGGAGTCTAGATAAACATGGAAGTTTGTTCCTGGTTTGTAGAATGCAGCTATCGATTAAAGATATGTTTCTATCTTTGTTATGATTAGGACTTATCTTGTTATTGATAGAGAAGCTGTGTGCACTATATAAACACAGTTTTGGTTTCGATTTATGTATTCATTCGAGAGAGAACATAATCGAAGAGAAGCTCTTAAGAACAGAATTTCTTGAGAGAGTTTTTGTAAGCTAGCAGCTCTTAAGAACATCAGAATTTCTTAAGAGAGTTTGTAACAGTTTTATATCAAAGTTAATAAAGCTGTTATTGTTATTATTATTGATCTTTCATATTTGTGTTATATAAAGTCGAGAATCTTATACAATTGTATTCAACCCCCCTTCTACAATTGTTATTCACTGGGCAACAATTGGTATCAGAGCAAACTGATTTAATCTGAATCAGATACGATCTAAAGATGTCGACAACCAAGTATGAAAGCATGAAGATTCCCATCTTGAAGATATCAGAATATCCCACATGGAGGGTAAAGATGCTGATGTACCTGGAGGCTATGGATCCTGACAATCTGGACAGGATTCGTGATGGACCATATATACCAACAAAGTTCGTAGAACGAACAGATACTGTACCAGAACATTATGTGGTCAAAGCTAAATCTGAATGGACTCCAGAAGAAAAAGCTCATGTACTCAGAGAACCAAAGATAAAGAATATCTTGCACAATGGTCTTGATGCTGTTATGTCAAACAGAGTGATTGCATGCAAGTCTTCAAAAGAAATCTGGGATACTTTGGAAACTCAGTGCCAGGGATCTGCATCTGTTAAGAAAAACAGAAGGGCTCTTTTGATTCAAGAATATGAACAATTCGATGCAAGACCTGAAGAGAGCCTGACTGAGCTATATGATAGATTTCTGACACTATTGAACAGCTTATCCTTAGTTGACAAAGTATATGAAACTGAAGATTCAAACACCAAATTTCTTAGAGCTTTACCTGAAGAATGGGATACTCAGACCTCAATCATTAGACACCAGTATGATCTGAACATTGTGTCTCTTGATGAGATCTATGGGATGCTAAGAACTCATGATCTTGAAGTTCAACAGAGAAAGAACAAGAAAAGCAGCAAGGCAAAGTCAATTGCTTTGAATGTAGAAGCAAAATCAAAAGAGAAAGCTATGGAGGTCTCTAGAAGGAAAGCGAGAGTAGCTGAGTCAGATCCTGACGACTCTTCATCAGATACTGATGGCAATCCTGATGCCAATACTGGTGATGAATCTTCTGATTCAGACATGGAAGAGATGGTTGCTATGATTGTCAGAAACTTCAGAAGGATGAAGTTCAGGAAGAATAGAAGACAAGGCAACTTTCAGAAAAAGACCTTCAAAGCAGACAAAGACAAGTATATCAAAAAGGACAGCAAGGGTAGCAAATTTGACAAGTCAAAGGTTAGATGCTACAAGTGTAATGGTATGGGTCACTTTGCTTCTGAATGCAACAAGACAAAGGCATTCATCACATCAAGCAAGGATTGGATGGACTCTTCCTCAGAATCTGATACTGAGGTAGTCAACTATGCGTTAATGGCCAATGCTGATGTAACTGCTGCTCCTGATGATAAGGTACTAAATACTATCTTTGATTTTGATACTGATAATGCTTCTGAGTTAAGACGTTTTCTAAAGTCATTACATATTAGCTTTAGAAGTCAAACTGCTGAGAATACTAGAATCTTATCTGAGATGTCTGACCTTAGAAAGAGGAATGAGATATTAGAAGCTGAATTTTCTCGTATGCAAGAAGTACAAAAAGAATGTGATAATGTTAAGCACATGCACTTAGTGATGACATCTAAATGTACTTCCCTTGAAAAAGAACTTGAATTTGCTAATGAGAAAATCAGAACCTGGACAGACTCTGGTAGGAAATTTCATGAGATTAATACCTCTAAGAATTGGAAAGAGTGTCTAGGATATAAGTCAGATGAGGATAAGAAATTGAAAGAGAAAATTGTCATTGATGAGATAGTCAGTCCAAAGACCTATAGACATGTTATAGACTCAACCAAATCTAAGATTACACCTGTTAATTTTGTTTTTGGTAAGGATTCCAATTCTACTTTTGAAAAGGGATCTTCTTCTACTCAAGGAATTAAAATTATAAAGTCTAAAACTGTCATGAACAAAGTCACTAAGAATCTAGGTCTATTGTCTCAGAAACAGCTTAAAGATAAAATCTGTGAGGTTACAGATAAGAAAAAGGAAGCTACTGTTAAGAGAAACAGGAATGGTAAAGTTGGGATCAATAAAGAGAATGGTTATAAATATATCCCAAATGCACCTAGAAAGTGTTGTTTTAACTGTGGTAACTCTAATCATCTTGCTATTGATTGTAAAAAGAGTAAGAAGAAAATTGCTGAAATTCCTAAGTCTGATGTTAGGAATAGATCAGTATTTTACAAACCACAGAATTCCTGTTTTCATTGTGGTAGTCTATGGCATTCTATATATACATGTAAAGAGTATCATGATTTATACTATAATTTGTATGATCCATTGCCTAAGTTTGAAAGTAGTACAAAGTCTGATAGAACTGAAAATGTCATAATGAAGCATGCTTTTGTTAATACTGATACTGACAAAGCAAATCCTGATGGAGTAAATCCTGTCAGGACTGCTAAAGTCAGAAAGTCTTCTGCTGCTAAAATTAATAAATTGCATGAGAAAGGAACCCAACATGTATGGGTTCCTAAGTGTTCTAACTAGTGTGTTTCTATTCTGATGCAGGGTAAAAGGAAAAATGTGTTAGTCATGGATAGTGGATGTTCTGTGCACATGACTGGAAACAAAGCCCTGTTATCAGAATATGAAGAAAAAGCTGGCCCAACTGTGTCTTATGGAGATGGCAACATTGGACAAACCTTGGGATATGGCAATATAATCATTGGAAATGTCATCATTGAAAAAGTAGCTCTAGTGAAGGGACTAAAACACAACTTGTTGAGTATTAGTCAAATCACTGACAGAGGTTATCATGTCAATTTCTATTCCACACATTGTGAAGTAGTCAGTAAAGCAACAGGGAAGATAGCACTAACTGGCTACAGGCATGGTAACATATATGAAGCCAACATTCTCTCAGATACTGATGGCTCCCCTACATGTTTCATCAGTAAAGCTTCAGTAGATGAAAGTTGGAATTGGCACAAGAAGCTTTCTCATCTCAACTTCAGCAACATCAATGAGTTGGTTAAGAAAGAATTAGTAAGAGGATTACCTAATGTCTTATATACACCTGATGGACTCTGTGATGCATGCCAAAAAGCAAAACAAAGAAGGACATCATTCCAGAGTAAATCAGAATCCTCTATTGAAGAACCATATCACATGCTACATCTTGATCTGTTTGGTCCAGTCAACATCATGTCCATCAGTAAGAAAAGGTACACTCTTGTAATTGTTGATGAATATTCTAGATTCACCTGGGTGTATTTTCTGCATAGAAAAGATGAAACTCCTGAAGTTCTGTTGGATCATGTGAGGATGATTGAGACAACCACAAAGTACAAAGTCAAGATTCTGAGAAGTGATAATGGTACTGAATTTAAGAATTCAAAGATGGAAGAGTTCTGCAAATACAAAGGAATCATTCAACAATTCTCTGCTCCTGGCACACCTCAGCAAAATGGAGTAGTAGAAAGGAAGAATAGAACTCTTATTGAAGCTGGCAGAACTATGTTGGAAGAAGCTAAATTACCTACATATTTTTGGGCAGAAGCAGTCAACACAGCATGCTATACACAAAATCTCACATTGATAAACAGGCATGGTGTCACTCCTTATCAGTCTCTCAAGGAGAAGAAACCAAGTCTGAAGCATTTGCATGTGTTTGGCTGTAAATGTTTTGTTCTCAGAACTCATCCTGAACAGCTAGGGAAATTTGAAACAAAGGCTGATGAAGGAATATTCATAGGTTATCCTACATCAAGAGCCTTCAGAGTTTTTAATTTGAGAACAAGAACTGTCATGGAGTCAATTCATGTATCTTTTGATGATAAGAAGATAACTGGAATCATTGAAGACTCGCATGATAGGTTGTTATTTGAAAATGAAGCTTCCAAGGAACCTGAAGAAAGTGAATCAGAAGCTGTCCATTCATCCAGTACTGACGGGTCACCAAATCCTGATGACACACCAGATACTGATGGTGCTAATACTGATGATACAAACAACAGTGATACAACTAGTAGTGCTAATGTTGAGGGGGAGCAACGGCATTCAACTACAAGTTCAGAGTCAACTCAATCATCAGGACAGAATTCTTCAAATACTGATTCAAGTGAAGATCCTGATAACACATCAGGAGGGCATAGCAATAATTCAGGGAGAGCTTCAAATCAATCAAATTCTTTCAATCAAGATAACACCAATCCAGGGGGAGCATCTACTTCAAGAAACAATTTGACACCAGCAAGGAAATGGACAAAAGATCATACTCCTGATTTGATAATTGGAGATCCTGATGCAGGTGTTCAAACAAGAAGTGCAACTCAGAATGAATGTCTATACAATAACTTTCTGTCCAAGGAGGAGCCTAAGAAAGTTGAAGATGCACTTAAAGATGCTGATTGGGTTACTGCAATGCAAGAAGAACTGAATGAATTTGAAAGGAATGAAGTCTGGAAACTGGTACCAAGACCAAAGAATAGATCAATAGTTGGTACAAAGTGGATTTTCAAGAACAAGACTGATTCTGATGGAGTCATTATCAGAAATAAAGCTAGACTAGTTGCAAAGGGGTATTCCCAACAAGAGGGAATTGACTATGATGAAACTTTTGCTCCTGTTGCAAGACTAGAAGCCATCAGGATATTTCTTGCTTATGCTGCACATAAGAAATTCAAGGTTTTCCAGATGGATGTTAAAAGTGCTTTCTTAAATGGTGAACTGGAGGAAGAAGTTTATGTTGAACAACCTCCTGGTTTCATTGATCCTAAATATCCAGATCATGTCTACAGACTGGATAAGGCACTTTATGGACTAAAGCAAGCTCCAAGAGCATGGTATGAAACCTTAGCTCAATTCTTACTGGAAAGTGGATTCAAAAGAGGTACAATTGATAAAACTCTATTTTATTTGAATCATGGTAAGGAGTTGCTGTTAGTTCAGATTTATGTTGATGATATCATTTTTGGGTCAACAAACAATAAGCTGTGTGAAAAGTTTTCCAAGCTTATGCAGTCAAGATATCAAATGAGCATGATGGGAGAAATGAGTTACTTTCTGGGTCTTCAAGTTAAACAGACTGATGAAGGGATTTTTATTAATCAGTCTAAATACACAAGGAATTTACTGACAAGGTTTAACATGCAAGACAGTACTCCTGCTTCAACTCCCATAGCTACAGCTACCAAACTTGATCCTGATCAAGGTGAAGAGGTAGATGTAACTCACTACAGAGGAATGATTGGCTCTTTATTGTATCTCACTGCCAGTAGACCAGATATCATGTTTGCAACCTGTCTATGTGCAAGATTTCAAGCAAAACCTAGAGAACCACATCTGATTGCAGTCAAAAGAATTTTCAGATATCTCAAAGGCACTCCTTCACTTGGCCTTTGGTATGCAAGGGAATCAGATTTTGGGTTGTGTGGTTATTCAGATGCTGATTTTGCAGGATGCAAAATAGACAGGAAAAGTACTTCAGGAAGTTGTCAGTTTTTGGGTGGAAGACTAGTTTCATGGTTCAGTAAAAAGCAGAAATCTATTTCCACTTCAACTGCAGAAGCTGAGTACATTGCTGCAGGAAGTTGTTGTGCTTAGATAATGTGGATGAGAAATCAGTTGTTAGATTATGGCCTGTCATACTCAAAAATCCCTATTTATTGTGATAACCAAAGTGCTATTGCAATGACAGGAAATCCAGTTCAGCATTCTCTTACTAAACACATAAGTATCAGATATCACTTTATAAGAGAACAGGTTCTGGAAGGAACAATTGAACTTCACTTTGTTCCTACTGATCAACAACTAGCTGATATATTCACCAAGCCACTGCCTGAAGCTACTTTCAATAAGTTGGTGAATGAACTTGGAATGATGAATTTTGAGAATTTCTGAGGAAAAGCTACAGAGAGGAAATCCTGATAACTGTCAAATCCTGATGGTTATTCAGAAAGGTATGTATCTTTGATCAAATCCTGATAGGACTCAATCCTGACAGGAAGTCAACTGGTCAATTCTGATGTACAGGTCAGTATTTTCATTGCTAAATTTGTGCCTAATTTTTCGTCCGTATCTGCTAATAGACGATTGAGTTTTAGTAGGACAACTGTATACGCGCGTGTGTTGCTCTCTTATAGTTATATCTATACATACACATAAAAAGCGGTGCAGTTTTATTTAATGACACACGTAATCTGTCCACTAATTAGTTATGCACAAATCATATTTTGCCACCTGTCATTGAGAGTAATATTTTGTTTTAACAAAATATTTTTCATTGTTTTACATCTTTCATTACTCTCTCATCATCAGTTTTTCGTTTTTATCTCTCTCTGTGCTTTCATACCCTAATTGCTTCAAATCTTAATTCTCGAGTTCTCAAAAGCATTATAATGGCGTCTTCATCATTCATGAACAAACAAACAGTAATTCGTGATATTACTTTTGCCACTAATAACTTTGTAGCCATACTAGACCATCAAGAATTGCCTACTGAGTTCCATATAATTCAAGATTTTCTTACTTCAAGCCCATTGAAGTATGCTTTAACAGAGCCTGCAAGTGTTTTTTTTAAGTCTGTAATGCAGGTTTGGAACACAGTTGTTTTTGGTCAAAGTTCTACAGGAACCATTCTGATGCAGTTCGAATCAAATGGGGTCACTCATCATGTCACTCCTGCTGTTATAGAAGAGGCATTGCATTTGCCTATTCTGGGTGAAAAAGTCCCTAGAGTGATTTCAGACTCTGCTCTATTTGAGTTTGTCAAGAAACTGGGCTACAATGGAGAAGTAAAGAGATATGGCAATCTCTTTAGGACAAAGCTTAAGAAGGAATGGAATTTCTTCTTTGATACAATCAGCCGCTGTTTCCTGAACAAGACATCAAATTTTGATGCTCTTCCATCAGGATCTCTTAAAATTGGGTACTCTCTTATCCATTCTACAGTGTTTGATTATGGCTCTTTTATCTTAAAAGCGTTAAGTGATAGGAAATCAGATAAATTGGGTTCTGTCTGTTTTCTTAGATTTTTACAATTAATATTTAATCACTTATGTCCTAATGTTGTTTTTGAGGATGATGTAGTTCTACCAATCTGTAGAATTACTGAGAATAATATTAAGTCCTTAGTCAACAGTGATAAGGCAAATGGTTTCATAGGAAATGCTTTTATTCCTGATGAGGTTAGGTTTTTCTTATATCAGAAAATGCCTACTCGTTATGGACTACTTTCTAATGCTATGGTACAAGGACCAACCCACCTTGTTCCTGACACAAGCATGCAACCTAAACAGTCTAAACAGTTAACAACCACCTCTACTGTCTCTCAAAAGACTTTAGTTGTAAAATCAAAGAAATCAGCTAGAACTGATGTGTCTGGAAGGCAATCAGGTTCAAAGGATTTTTCCTCTACACCACTCACTAAAAAGAAGATACAAGGGGGTGTACAAGGGGTCCTGGTCAAGAAAGCTGATAAGGTTGTTAAGGATGTTCCTGTGAAAAGGAAGTTAAGGTTGATTGATGAAAGTGATTCAGAGGATGATTTACCTATATCCTCTGTGATGAATATGAACAAGGAAGTTGCTGATACTGCTACTAAAGCTGTGGTACCTTCATCAAAACCACAAAAGACAAGGAAATTATCAAAGAGCAGGTATCATATTCCTTTGACAGTGCAAATGAAGGATACTGATATTCAGACATCAAATCCTGATGTTAGTATTCCTGATGCAGCAACAAAAGTTGTCTCTATATCAGACTCTCCAGCCTCTCCATCTCAGATTCGAGGACATTCTTGGGAGAAGGTTTCTACAATTGCTTCCTTGGTTGGTCTTACACCTACATCAAAGAACAAGAGGAATGCAGAAGAGTTAGTCTATCAGAGACAGAAGAAGCTGAAAGGATCAAGCCCACAAGAACCTGAATTTCAGAGTCATTCAGCAGCTACTGTTGATCCTGCCACACAAGAACCACTCAATCAAAGTTTGGGTGAAGGCTTAGCTAGTGGAATGGTCACACAAGAACCATTTTCTCAAAGGGAGAATGAAGACATCAACATTCCAGCTACACAAGAACCATCTTCTCAAAGTGAAGATGCAGGCAAAGCTACAGCTTCTGTTGAAAGATTGGTCGAGAACATTGTCAATGAGGGAAGCACACAAGAACCTTTAGCTCAAAGTGTTGAAGCAGCTTCTGAACCTCAAGCTCCACAAGAACCATTGGTAGCAAATACTGATGCAAGCATATCAAATCCTGACGATGTTCATCCTGACGCTAGTGGTGCTCCTGATAATGAACCTATTTTGATACAGCCACTTCGTTCAAGACCAATAGATCATCCTATCTCAGAATCTCAGGATAAACTGAAAGGTATTGCAATTCCTGATCCTGATATATCTCATAGTTCTGATGATGATAATTCTGATGATGATAGTGATGATGATAATGAGAATAGAAAAGAGAAGGAACAGCTTGCTACAGCACTCAAGATTAGTCTTGGAACTAATTTTGGTTCCTCAAGTACATATATGGCTGGCAATGCTTTCACTGGGAAAGATCAGAGACAAGATTTTTCTACTCCTTCCTTTGATCCTGCAGAGGCATTTAGACAGAATGAATGGAACAATTCATGGCACAATTCTGATGAATCTATCAGTTTTTCTTCTGCTATTGAACATGCCTATAATGCAGTGAAGTCTATAGAGAATCAAGACTTGAAGAATCATCTGAAGGCTACAACTCTGTTATCCAAAAGCCTGAAAAGTGAGATTGATTCTATCAAGGGTTCAACTGAAAAAGTGAGGACTGATATCTTTAATAATTTTACAAAGGTGCCTACTACTTTTCAACTAAGGGTAGTGGAATCCCAAGTGAAATCTGTTGTTTCAGAACAAACCTCAATCAATCAAAGAATTGATTCTCTGGATACTAAGGTAACTGAAATTCAAGCCTCTCTTTCCTTAATTTTGCAATTATTGTCAAATCCTGATGTCAAAAAGGGGGAGAAGGTTATTCAGACAAAATGTACACCTGATCTAGTATTAAGAAATAATGATGATGATACTGGAGATGATGGTGGTGACAAAGCGATACAAGGAGAAACCTCTGATGCTGTTGTTATGAAGACAATCCAAACTTCTCAAAGTCAAACAACGCAGTCAACTCATGTTTCTGATTCTGGAGTTAAGACAGTAAGAACATTGGTGCAATCTCAGATCCTGACGGAAGATCAAATCCTGACACCTGGTCATGGACACATTCTTGCTATAATTCCTGAAGGTGATGAAGATGTAATTATTGATAATCCTGAAGATGCATCAAATTTATTCCAGAAGTTTTCTACAAAAGACGGCAGAATTGTTACTCTATATCACACTGATAAAAGAGTTCAACAATTATATGCAAGAAAAGCACTCTCTACAGCAAGTGAAGAATATCCAGATCTCTCACATGAAGAATTCTTGAGACTACAAAGAGAGACAATGGAAAGCTATACTGCTTCTGCTAGAGGTAGAGGAAGCAGAGGTAGGAGAGGTGCTAGAAGAAATAGAAGAGGTTCTTCAACTCAAACAGTACCTAGACAGACAAGGTCTAGAGGGTTAAGAATTGAAGAAATTCCTGAACCTATTCAAACTCTAGTAGTTCCTGACAGATCTACTTTTGGTGATGATGGAATTGTTGAAGAAGAACCTGAATTGAGAAGAAAATCAAGAAAATCAACTCTCAGCAATACAAATCAAATTGAAGATTCTAATCCTGACAATATTCAAGATTCTGACGAATCTGAAATTCTGTAAGAGGTTGATTTGATAATCTTATCTACTGTTGTTGATTGTCACAACAAAGAAGTAGATGAAGAAGAAGAAGCCAGAAGAAGAGATATTACAAGAAGAACAAATAAAGATTTCAATCTCTATCTACAAAGGCTTAAAGTTTCAAATGAAAGAAAATGGAGGAACTCAAGCAGACAAGAATCTTCGCTGGAAAGAAGCTATGCCTTTGAAAAGGAAAAGGACAAGAAGTGGAAACATATTAGCACATTAAGTTGTGATACACCTATCAATTTTCAGTCTGGTGGAATTATTACAAGCGCTTCAAGTGTTGTTGATTTGTCTGATATGGTTAGATCAAAAGCACTCTGGTTAAAGATGTTTTCGAATCTGAAGCAATTGTCAAGTAATTCAAGAGGAGGTATTGGACACAGAGATGGTGAATATCTGAATATGTCATATGTTGATCCTTACTCCTTGACAGAAATTGGAGGTACTTTAACTTCTGAAAACCTGAACAATTTATTAGCTGTTGATATAGTTATAGATTGTCATGATGGTTTTGAAAAGAAAGAAAAGCTTCTGTACTTTATGAAAGATAGTAGTGTGAAGATTCTATCTATTCAAGATCTGCTGATGAAAACTACACAGGAACTGAAATATGTTCACTATCTGTTAAGATGGAAGAACCAAGTGTACAAAGAATGGAGTGACATGATTTTGTCAACTATAAGAAGAAGACTGGATGGAAACAGTAATTTCAATGGTAATTATACTCCCATGTACTTAAATCAAAGAGGTCAGGATGTGGAAATGCAAAGGGGTACTGCTGTTAAAGAAGTAAATTTTGGCATGACTCATCTTTCTCTCAATCCTGATGGGAAGGAAATTGCTTATCTTTTGCTTGAAGAGCACAGTCTACAGAGAAACTCCATACAGAATCTCAGAGCAGCTATCTACCAGATTAATGAGGAAGATGAAGAACTCAGAAATCTTAAGGAAAGACTGATTCAAATTCTTGAAGAAAAAGAAGAAAGTTTATTATCCAACTTCTTGAAGATGAATCTGTTCTATCAAAAAGCTTAAACAGATAAGTTGTTTCTGAAGATACTTGTACATTTTGATACATGTTTTTGACATCATTGAATATTTGGAATCTATACTTTATTTCACAAAGTATGAGATTGGGGGAGATTGTTAGATCAGAATTCAATGATCGTCAGAAGCTAGACTCAACTGATCAGGATTGCTGACGTCATCAGTATTGCATGGTCATCAGTATTTGATCAAGCGTCAGTATCTTATTGATCATCAGGATTCCTACTCAGACTATGATCAGGTTTGATCATCAGGACTTGAAGCTGATCAGGATTCCTACTTCGAGTTATATTTGGAGTCTAGATAAACATGGAAGTTTGTTCCTGGTTTGTAGAATGCAGCTATCGATTAAAGATATGTTTCTATCTTTGTTATGATTAGGACTTATCTTGTTATTGATAGAGAAGCTGTGTGCACTATATAAACACAGTTTTGGTTTCGATTTATGTATTCATTCGAGAGAGAACATAATCGAAGAGAAGCTCTTAAGAACAGAATTTCTTGAGAGAGTTTTTGTAAGCTAGCAGCTCTTAAGAACATCAGAATTTCTTAAGAGAGTTTGTAACAGTTTTATATCAAAGTTAATAAAGCTGTTATTGTTATTATTATTGATCTTTCATATTTGTGTTATATAAAGTCGAGAATCTTATACAATTGTATTCAACCCCCCTTCTACAATTGTTATTCACTGGGCAACACATTAGTTACTCAGACAAAATCAAAACTGACACAAAACAACCACAAAGCAAAACAACTTTCTTCTCTACTCAAACAAATCACTCATTTTCTTCTTCCTTACCTCAATTAGCAAATATGGCCCCTAAGCAATCAATTTCTCAAACTAACTTTGCTGGTATCTATTCTCCAAATGATGTCGGTGAGGACTTCAAAGGGCTTGTTTCTTTCTTGAATAAGTCCTATCTTGGGTATGCTTTTACCTCAACTCATGTTCTAGATCTAGACAGGATTGACAATTTCTGGGAGTCAGCTGTTGCTCAGGGAGATGGTGACAATGCAACCATCAAATTCAAAATCAAGGAGAATAGTTACACTCTCACTATTCAAGGCATCAATGCAGCTTTGAGAATTGTACTTGAACCAGGAAAAACCTACAAGGAGCTTGCAGATGATGTAACCTTGAAGAAACTCTTCTTGAAAATTGGGTATTCAAGGCCCATTCTCGAAGAAGGTACAACAAAGTGGTACCCATCTGGTGAAGTGGACAGGAAGTACCTCAGGAAAGAATGAATCATGATTCTTGATGCCATGGTGAAGGTGTTCTCCACAAAGACCACTGGTTGGAATGGTATACCCACCTACATCAAGAAACTCACCCACTCTCTTGTCCATGGGTACAAGGTGGATGTTGGAAAGCTACTCATGGCACACCTCAAAGCTGCCATAGGTAAGAAGGTATCTATCTATCCTCGCTTTCTAATATTGTGCATTAATTCTTTATGTGATGTTGATGAAAATGCTCCTCGTACAGAGGCCTGCAATGTTTTAAAAAGAAACACACACACAACCCCCACTTCACAAAACTTGAATGCACATATTCCACTTTGCTTCACACAACACATGGTTGATCAAGTGCCTAACCTTGATTTCCCATTACCCTCTGGGTATGAAACATTCTCTCTCAAGGATGAGGCTGAATTTCACCCTGTGGAGCAGCCAATATTCTCTTCTTCACTTTCACCTTTTTCCTTCCCTACTACATCTTTTGTTTCTTCTCCACAACCTAGAGAGGGGGACAGTCCCAACCCTTCAGGTTTTGATCATCCATCTCCTATCATGAAGTGCTTATTGAAGATGCCTCTGATGATGATGTGCCACTCTCTCAGTTCATCAAGGTACACTCTAAACCCTCTTTTTCAATGCATGCAAGTACTATTCATACCCATGCATCTAGGATGAGTGAGGGAGAGAAAAAGAAAAGAGAGATAAAAAACAGAGAGGTGAGTCAAAAAATAAGAGGCAACCAAATGAGCTGGCAAAAGGAGAGGGACTTGAGCATGTCCAGAGTGCAATTGAGGGAGCATACACTTATCAGGCAATAGGCCTTGAGAGTTCTAAAGTGAGGAGTGATGAGATCACTCAGAAAAACCCTGAGAGTGTGAGAAACCCCTCAGCCTCCATGCCCCATTCTCTTCCTTCTCCTCCAAAAAGGTTGAGCACCGGTGGCCCCTCTACTCAAACTGCCCTCAGGTTGGAATCCCTGGAGAACATATGTCAATCTATGGAACCTAAACTTGATAGTCTGTCTCAATTGGTGGCTATTGGATTTGCTGGCATTCAACAGTCATTCCAGCTTTTATCTGCTAAACTTGATGTTGCCAACTTACCTAAGGGGGAGAAAATGGTAAGATCAGAATCTGTCCAGGAACAAGGTAGAGCAAAGGGGATGTTTGTATCTCAGGGGGAGTCAGGAAGAAAGGGGGAGCAATTTGCAGAACAACAAGCAAGTGGAGCTGGTAATCTATTTGAATATGTAATTGATGGGGAGAAAGTATTGATGTCTAAAGAAGCATTGAAGGAAATGCAAGGAAAATCAAAATCTAAAAGACCAATACTTCCTCATGTATCAATAAGAGAGCCAACTCCTCAACCTCAGGAAACTGCATTACAAAAGCTGTGGAGAGAAAAGGAGGAGCAAAATAAGTTGGGGAAAGGCAAAGGGAAAATGCCTGAATATTGCATATCAGGAACCATGTGGACTGAAGGCACTAAAATTGATCAGGAAGATGCAAATGCCTTGATGGTGGATTACAAGGAGAGCACACTGCACAACCAAGATGAAGAATTCAACAGGATAATTGAGGAGGTAATGAGGGAGCCAAGTAAAACCCTAACCAACACCTCAATATTACTGATGAGCAAGATTGTGAGTGTGTGTGTGTGAAGATCAATGACGAAAGAAGGTGGTCCATTGATGTGTACTTGGGCACATGAGTATCCATGTTCATCACTATGCAGTTATTGCGGAACCTTCCAACAAGGGTGTTGAGTATGATGAAGTCCAAGATTAAAGCAAACCACACATCCTTCAATGAGATTTTATAGATGCAAATCCAGAATTTAATCTCAGAGAAACTTCTAGAGGTATACTTTAATCCATTATGTGTCTACTACAGAGTTGTCACAAAGGCTGGTGACCTGAAGTGTGCATATTTGAATCTAGAGGGCACATCAAGAATGGAGACAAAGTCAATAATGAAGGTGCTAAATATGATTCTCAACTCTAAGATCAACAAGGAGAGAGTTCAAGTTATCAAAGCAATTCACAAGTTACTGGCAAAGAGAGAGAAGAATCAAAGCTCTAAAGTAAAGGAGTTAATCTCTAAAGCCAATGCCAAGAGAGTTGAAAAAGGTGAAAGCTGTGCATTTGATGAATCTCTTGATGATGATGATGAGTTGGATGGAAGTGGAGGATCTGGTGTTGCAAGGACTGCTGGTGGATCAACTGCTGAAAAGGCTATCAATCCAGCCCAGGATGAAAGTAAAGAAGAAGCTCCTGAACAAGAAAAGAAAGATGTTGGTGCTTCAGAAGAGGAGGAGTTTGAAACACTTGAAGCTTTGGAGGCAAATATCTTAAGGTGTGCAATTGACAGTATCAATGCTGAAAAAGATGTTGTCACCAAAGAAGCTGTCAAGGAAGATACTGTCATGACAGATGCTGTCAGCAAAGATACTGTCATGGAGGACACTGTCATGAAAGATGCTATCAGCAAAGATACTGTCGTGGAAGATGCTGTCAAGGATGAAACCAAGCAAGCAGTCAAGCCAAAAAGGACAAAATCCTTAGCTAAAGCTTGGTTTTCTAGACAGAACCTGAATTTGAGAAGACCTCTAGAGCAAAGAAAAGTAAAACAAAGTACTCAGGAAAGGGAAAGTCTACTGGACTTGGTCGAAAGCTGTGGAAACCAATCAAGGCAAAACCCACAAACAACTTTGACTTGCTGAGGAACGAGGCTGAAGAAATCAAGAGTGTAGAAGTGAAACTAGATGCCAATAATGAAGCAAGCTTGTAAGTCTTTTGGTATGATAGATCAAAATCAGTAAAGGTTGAAAAGGACTTTACTATGGAACTTGATTCATATGTGGTAAATGAATACCACTCACTCACAAAGGAGAAAGTCTCAAGAAGAATCGATTATTTTCTCTTAGAGAGAATGGTGAATCTACTGCTAAGTTATGAAAATATACCCAACAAAGTCATGGAACATGTTCTGAAATACAAAGCTAAAAGAGACGATGAATTATATCAGAAGCGTGGGAATTGGGTAGAGCATGATGATGCTGATATTGCTAACTTAATAGAGCACTCTGGTGAAGAAATAATTGACATTGAAGATGATCTCCCTGTAGAAGAAGAGCAAGTCAGGCCAAGTCAAGAGAGACCAACAAAAGCTGCACATGATTGGTCTGTTGAGGAAATGGAAGCTGAACTCTTGAGCAAATACAAGAGTCTGAACAAAATGAAGAGTGAAGAACCAAACTTTCAACCCTGTGTACTAGAAAGTCTTATGAGGATCAAGCAAGGAAGGGAAGAAATTTATTTGGACAGCTTCCACAAGCTCAAAACCAGTGTACTGAAAGAGTTATACTACCTGGTGGTTGGATCAACTCACCGTCTAGAACTGCTGTGTTCCTTTGAACTTGAAGACATTCTTCAGAGAAGGAAAGGTGAAGACTCAAAGCTGGACAGGGCAAGGAAAACAACTCTAAATGCATTTCCTGGCAGAAGATTCAAGCTTGATCAAGGCACACTAAAATTCAGAATCTATGTCTTTGGTCAAGAAATGTGGATGGATCTCAAAGATGCCCAGCAGGTCAGCTCTAGAACAGCTCAACAGTACATTGATGAGATTGAAGATGATGCATTTACTCCTATAGAACATTTACTCCTATAGAAATATCTCTGGTGGATGGTCTGAGGAGATGTTCAGCAGAAGTTCTCAGAAGAGAGGGAGAAGTCAGGCAGAAAAGAAGATCTTAAGATCAAGCTAGGTAAAAACTCTATATCTGCTCAACCATTAATGAGCAATTATGTTTGTAGTTATTATGATCTTTGTTAGTTAAGTTGTCAGCATGTATTGTTTGTAAATTTGTTGTTATTGTCCATAAAAACAAATTGGGGGAGATTGTTAGGATTTATGGGTGATAACTTGGAGACAACTTAACTTTATGTTTAGAAATACTTAATTTTTATTAAGTAGAACATACTGTCACAGCCAGAGTATGTTCTTGTAGTCATTTAATTTACTGTAATAAAATTGTTTGTATATCTTGGAAGAAGTTCATTCATTTGTTCAAGCCTTAAGAAGTACATCAGGTCGACAACGGGAATAAAAGTTACTGTCATAACATTGACAGTAAGGTTACAAGAATACAACATGTTGCAAGTCATGACATCATATTTTCTCTGACAACAACATTGGCGGAAGCCTTGAGACATCAACTTTCTATTCTCCTGACAACAAGTTTGGAACTCCTGACAGCAACTATTGCGGGGATTTCATACTGTCACCAAAAGCGCATTCTTGTGACAACAAACATGGAAGTGCAGGATACTGTCTCAAAGGGATAACTTTGATTTGGGGATCTACCCAGTCAAACATGTGACAGTTTAGATGTTCAAGAAACAGGCGTGCTGTAGTATCCCAACAATGTATCAGGCTTGCAAAGACTACGACAGAAGCTTAAGAGATAACAAGACAAAGCTTACCAATTCGAGAGTATGACAAATCAACATATACTGGAATTGTGTTAGCTAAATATAGAATGCATCTAGATTGCTTTTTATGTACTGACAAATCAACATATACTTTTCTCAAGGTTGTAGCAACACTTTGCAAAATAAATAAAACATTTATTTTGTGAGTAATCTACTTGTGTTTGCATTTCTTCTAATGATAAACATTAATCTTAGTTTTAGTTGTTGAAACAGAGATTGAAATTTATTAGTATTGCATTCAACCCCCCTTCTGCAATACTCAAGGACCAACACATAATATTGTGATTGTGAAAAAGCTTGCTTGATTTTAATTTGAAAGTTCTGGAGTTGTCAAGAATTCAATAGCTTTATTTATACAAAATTTAGTTAGATTTATCGTAGTTGGACAGAAAAATCACACCTTTTCTTTGAGAATGTAGGGAGCGATATTGTCTAACCAGTACCTTCATTCCCTTTTTGGTGCATTAGTTTTGAAAATCTCTTTTCTGTTTTTTATTTGTAAATAAATTTGTATTATTAACATCTGTTTGATCGAGTTGTAGATTTCAGAAAGATGTTTTTGGTTATTGATATCATAAAATATCCAGCTGATACCATTAAACAACCAAGTTATTTGGACAGTTCTATTCATATAAATACATGTTCTTCATATTTTATGCTGCTAACAGCGATGGTGCATCAAAAGAGCTTATCAGGATAAAATAGGCTTTTTCCTAAATGTCACCACAATCATAGTTATGTATCAGTACGTATCCTATAATTAGAACATCATATCGCAGTTCCAGCACATTATCTTCCCTCTCACAGCTGAGTAAGTACCTCAAAAAGCTTTTAGTAAAACCATTAGTGTGAAATATGTGTGTCTTAAATCCAATCATGGATGATGAGTTAGCAAACACTTTGTTCAATCTGATTCAAGTTTGTTTAATTTAATAAAATGGTAATATGTTTTATAACGGGATTTATCTATTTAAAGTGTTTAAATTAGATGATCCATAGTTTAGAGTAAAGCTTTAATGGATTATGATGAGATCATGATAATGAGACCTTAAAGATGATAACTCTAAACTTAAATAGTTCCTGGTCGTAGGATAATTAATTGGTAGTCAATTAATCCGTAAAGATCGGTACATACTATGCTTGCTTCATTGTGAAGGATGTCTGTTCTCATAGGCATTTGTGTGGTGACACTATAGCTAGTATGTTGGTGCTTATTATAGAATAAGTTCACTGAACATGACTCGAATAGTTGAACAACTAATGAAGTTCACTCATGTGTCAGTAGTTGTTCATGTAGTGATGGTTGTACAAGTGTCCTTAGACTTGAGATCATCATAGTCATCTTGTGCACACTGAACTATACTTTGGTTTAGCTCTTAGTCTCGAGGGACAATAATAAGTGCTCTTCTGGGTATAAGAATTTGTACACGAAGATAGTGAATGATCAATAAAGGATATGCCCCTTCCAGTGAAGGAAGAAAATGTCCTATGCTATTCCATTTATGCTAGTTCAGAAATCTCTGGCCAGAGTGAATGAAATTAGAAAGAATGTTCTAATTTGCATTAATCAGAACTAGGCATAGTGAATAGGAAAGCATATGATTAAATTAAATAGGCTTGACACGAGATCCATGCCTTGTTTTAATCAGGACATTGCAGGGTAGAAGGAATTCATTGTACTGTAACTATTCACTGAATAGGTTCTTGGTATTCTAAGTAGTGAATTCATATTATTTGGATAGTCGCGATATGCTGAGAAGTATCCCTCACAATGTAGAATAAATATGATTAATTTTAATAATCGTATTTAATGAATTAAAATAATTCATATAAATAATAATAAAATTCTTTTATTATTATTTATTTCTACTAACGACTTAATTTTGAACCTACATGGTCACACCATAAAAGAGAATGATTTAATGGTGAAGTAATTAATTAATAATGGCTAGTCACTATTTATTTATGAAATAAATATTTGATAGCAATTTTTATCATCAATTAAATATGATTTAATTAATTATAAAATAATTAAGAAGTGTTCTTAATATTATTAATTAATAATTTAATTTAAGAAATTAAATTACGTGAGAGAATTATTTTCTAAAGAGTTTAGAAAAAGAATTAATTATTAAAAGAGTTTTAATGATTAATTAATTGATTAATGAGATTAATTAGTTATAGGGTTAATAATAATAATAATAATTTATAGGATAAATTTTCAGCTGAAATATTTTCCTTTAAATATACTATTATAGACCTTAAGCCTCAAACCCTAATTTTATAAGAAAAAGAAGAAATGAGGCAACCCTAATTCTCTTTCGAGTCACTTCCTCCCTCCATTGATTCAAGCTCTTGGTGGATACCGATGGAGTGCTTCACATATTGAGGAACAACTGCTAAGAGTCTCTATTCATCATCTTTGGATCGCTTTTAAAGGTTAGGAATCGATTTTTTAATTTTATCCATGAATCGTATGCGTTTTTATGGGTTTTATATATAAATAATTGTTGTCCATGCTTCTGCGTATGCAATAAAACCCAACATAGTGGTCCTCAAATTATATTAACCCTGGATAAGTCATTCTTGTTCAACTCTTTATCCATAGATAAATATATAATTACCTCTGTTTGTTACTTAGTATACCAAATTTCAGTGCGAAGGTTTCAACTTTCTCCCTTTATATTTTAGTTTCTTAACATCAACTGAAACTAATCAAGTAAAGCTCTACTTCCGACCTAATTCCTCATCTCAGATATCTTATGTAAGCTGATTCGTATTTGAACGTGATTGATATGTAATATGAAAGTAGAGATAATATAGGAAAAGATCTCAAGCATTTACTTTCTGGTGGATTTGTGTCGTTACATTATGTGATACCTCTAAACCACGAGATTGTAAAATAAGGTGACACTTGTTGAGTTTTTTTTCTTTTTACTTTCTGTGTATATACATAAGGTGGTCGTGGTAGCTTTACGATTTGTAGTTTCCAGTGTCAACAATACTTTTGATTAATAAGTTTGAAGTCCTATTGAACAATACTTTTGATTAATAATCATGAGCTAGACAAAAAAATAATTGTGGGATTTCGCGTGTAACAAATAAGTGAGACGGGAATTAGGAGTTGCATGTGTTTGCATTAGTTTGGACTAGAAATATCAATTGTTAGCTGTATCTAGGTATACCTATGTTTTTATTTTTTGAATTTACATTTATGTTGGTGTTATCTATATTATTATCTACCCAAGTTATGGTGTATTGAGTCATCATTTTTGTTTGCGAGTTTCTATTTGTATTACTATTTCCTTCATATCAGGAAGATAGTTCAAAAAATCAAGATGTTAAAAGTGGATACAAGAAGGAACAAATGAAATGCAAAAAATGAATTATGTTGATTTATTCTTCTCATCTACAATTCTTCAATACTACTAAAGAATATATTTAAAAAAATTTATACATTAAATCATTATTTTCCCCCAAGTTCTTTATGGAGCCCAATGTCACTTTGTATGTCTATTTAAAGCTACTTAAAAAAAAGACCACGGGTTTTATATTGTTTGCAACTACATATCCTTAGCTTAGAAACTACATTCCTGTTCATATTAGTTGTTTTATACTGTAACTAGAAATCTTTGTATGCTCACTGGTTGATATGTGTGTTGTGTGCATGTTTCGTCCTTTTTATATTATAAGGACCGTTATAAATTAAGTTTGCGATTCTAATTGGCTTTTACTCACAAGAGTTTATGGTTCTTTCAATAGCTTTAGTACAAAGACACTATTAAGATGGGAGCTGGATCCAATTGCAATTTGAAGGGAAGTTTTGTTAAATGTTTTAAACATGCATTATCTTTTCAAATGGTGACAGTCTACATCCTTCGCTGAGACATCCCTGTATGTAAGACATGTAACTAAATCTTACTACTCCCTCCGTCCCAACCATTTCTTTACATTTTCCTTTTTTGGATGTCCCAACCATTTTTTTACATTTCTAAAGTTTCCAAAAATAGTAAAGTTTTATAATATAAAATTAACTCCACCCACTATTTTCTCCACTAATTTCCTCCAATATACTCACTTTATACATAAATGATTGATGGTCCTACCACTTTACCCACTTTTCTTACACTTTTCCACTACTTTATTTATTTTTCTTAACCTTCGTGCCCAAACCATTTGTAAACAAATGACCGGAACGGAGGGAGTATCAATCTATATATTCATACAGTAGCACAGTGTACTTTGTGAGTGTGGGTCAGTGGGTATGCTTGACTATTTCTGATTAGAGAGTACGTTTGCTATACTTTGATTTTTGTTAATTTGATATATGATATCTTCTATGTTTCTCTTGACACGAGAGCTGCTACTTTCATGCCTTTCTTTGTTTTGCACATTGGGTTTATGACAACTTTCTTGCTAATTATTTGGGCTTCTCTCTACCTTGGAAGGTATTACTACAACTCCCAATCATTTATTTCATTGTTATATATAAGTCAAGTTATATCAGCCATTTTTATTATTGTTTTACTCCATTATTCTTTAAATTGTATAAAGTTTAGGAGGTTCAGATTGATGCTTGAAGAAAAAAGTAGAAGTATGCACATAAAAGAAAAGAATTTTCCAGTTCTCCTTTTCTACTATAAAGTTTAGGTAGTCAAGGTTGATACATAAAGAAATAACTAATGTATAAACATAACAGATAAAAACTTGCAGCTATCCTCTTCTTCTCATTAAAAAGGTCTAAAAATACCTTGGTTCTTTAACGTTTGGTATAAAATTATATAAGTGTATTTGGTATAAACTATGAGATTTTGCAACTCTGTAACTTGTGTAGTACAACGAGTCTCGGTTTTTGGTTCATGGAATCAGACAAAGAACGCTTCTGTAGTAAACCACTACAGCAATGTGACAGGTGGATCATCCTCTATACTTTAGGGTTCTTGAGCGTTTGGTAGAAAATTATAGAAGTGTATGTGGTGATTAATTTTGAGATTTTGCAACTCTATAACTTGTACAGTACAGTGTAAATTTGATGGAATTTAGTAATAATGTATTCTGTTTTATGTATATGCAATAATGATCTTACGTAAACATCCATACATATATTAACAAGGCTGTAAGACGAGAAATATCAAATCTCTCCCAGAAACTAATCTACATAATTCTAACTTCTTGAAGTGTGTAAAAATATAGTTGATATATTTCCATCATGGTTGTTGTAGGTTACAGAGGTGGTTATTTACTTCTTTCTTGGAATCTCAATCTCATTAATGAACCTAGATGACTACCTGAACTGGATACTGGTCCTTCAGTGTGACCCAAGCTTGCAGATGCAACATAGGTTTTGCACAAATTGGATGGCACAGCTACAACCCTTCAGAGAAGTAATGATTTTCTAAAACATTTTACTTCTTTAAAATGAATTGGACCAACCTTACCTGAAGTCATGAACCCAATATATGAATTGATATTTTTTTTAAAGAAGAATTGAAGTTTGTTCACAGAAAAAAAAAAGGAAAAAAAAGAGTGTGTTACAGAGTATATATAATAGGAAAAACCTTTCAGATTTCTTAAACCCCTTTCTCTAATTTTGGTCATCCATATAAGCCATTCATTTCCATAAGAATTGTTTTCAGAAATTTGCTTATTGGCATAAAAGAACTAAATAAGTTATTAAAGTTATCTATATTTTAGTTGACTCCAAGTTATATACCTTCCGGAACACCTGAAATAAATGATTTAACCTTTAGTTGTCATTCCTTTTCTCGTCAGTTATTAGCAAGCCTGCGGTTTTGGAGATGGACTTGGCAAGTGAATATTTGACGATCTACATGTTCTGCATTCTAATTGGTTTTCTTCTTGGATTCTGGTTACCTGGGAATCAAAAAATTAAAACATTTTAATTTGCTTTCTGATCCCAAGGCCTCATCACTCGGGTTTATGAATGTCAAGAAGTCACAGAACGAGATTTACTTGCCTCTGATGTGTATTTAGACAGGTGAATATGTATTCTGAAATTATACGTTACACATAATATTCATGAGATTATATGTTTAGTTTGCATTTACTATCCCCTTTTAGTTTTATTCTCATTCCCTTTGTTTCCTCTATCTGGTAACTGCAGAGGGTGGCACAACAAAGACAGATATGAATACTTCTGCTTGTCAACGCCAGAGGTCGTCAAGGTGGTTCCATGATTGCAACTCTTTTGCTCAAGCAGGTGAGGCATCAATAGTTCTTTTTATATTCCATTTTCACTTTTTAACAACATAACTCTCTTTCATATGGTAAAGCAGGAGATTTTTTGCTCAATGAACCAAATCAATTGTTATTTTAAAATTTTAGAATTCATAGGAGATGTTTTTATCATGGAGACATCACTAAAATTTAATCCAGGTTCAAAATAAGGTCTGAGCGGAAATGAAAATGGTTATATGACATGGTGTTGAAATAGTGATTGATGCACGAGGAAGAAATAAAACAATGAAACACTGGAAGTAAAAAGATGCCAGAATTTACATAAATTATAAAGATTAACAGTAAACCTTAGCTTACATCCTTATTCACTATCAATTCACTATCGGGGTGGTTATCATATTTGTGTTATCTTTTATTTATATTCTTTCCAGAATTTTAAACTATTTTTCTTAAATCGTTTGTTGCTAAGACAAGTAAAAGTTTACACACTCAAAGCTAAATTCTAAATTTTTAGAAAGATAGTGTATACATAACTACAAATTTTAAACTAATTAAAATATACATTATAGATAAAATAATATTCAACCATCAAATAGAATATGAGTTAATTACTTTATAAAATAAATGCACCCCTACACATGCCATGTACTCTTTTTCAAAATTATAAAATGAAATTAAAAGAGTACTGGTGGTCTGTAAATAATACAAAAGCTTGAAATGTAATTATTTCATAAATTAAATTTTATATAAATTGAACAATGTTGAGAAGTATAGAACAAATCATACAATATTTATTAATTTATGACATAAATTAATGTTTCGGGCTTTTTTATCGTTTACTTGACCTCCAATATTCTTTTTCTGCCATTTAGAATTAGAAAATGAGAACAACATGTGGGTATCTTTATTTTATAGACTAATTAATTTATAATTTTTTATATCATTGAACATTAATATATCTAATATATCTATTACGTGATATTTACTTATTTTAAATTTTGTAGTTATGTATACATTATTTTTGTTAATTCTTACTCCCTCCCGATTTTATTGTCCACTTAAGTTTTTGCACACATTTCAAAAATGTAATTAAAGTTTAGCTCCACAAAATATTTATTAAATTTTCTATTTTTGAATAAAAGTTTAGATTCTAAATTTTTATTCAGAAAACAATTTTTTTATGGTGTTATATTTTATTTACATCTTAAAATATTTACAAAAAGTAAAGTGCACAATTAAATCGGGATGGAGGAAGTATATTTTTTTTAAAAAAAAATTGAGAATTTAGTGAGTGTTTTTTTTACATTGAAACAAATTTTTACTTGACTCAAAATAACAAATCTACACCTAAGTCAGGATTTAAGAAAAGTATAGGTTAAGAAACAAAAGTATGGGTTAAAGGTAAATAACACAAGTATGGGATAACTGCTCTCCTGAAAAAGGCGGGAGTGACTTGATAGTGAATTAGGATGTACGCCAAGATTTATTCAAAGATTAATATCATATCTGAAAGTTCTTTTACAATTAAATATAAACATCAATGTCATAACTGAAAGAATACTTTGTGCATATGTTCATTTGTAGAATAATCATCTCACCACTTTTATAAAATTGGCTATGGATTTTGCACCTCTTCCATGGTTCTAGGTGGCTAAAAGACATTTCAATTAACATGTAATGTACTTTTAATTGTATTGACGAGTAGCATCAGACATCATATATCAACATAGGAACTACATGTATAGATGAAACCGCTGATGTTCTGGATGATTTTATTAGTTTACTCTTTTCACTCGGTCTCCCGACAACCAAACCACATTAACTCTCTTACACTAATTATATATAAGATATTTTATTATTATATGTTAATAGTATTATATTACTTTTATCCAAATAATTTTTTTTAATCTTCCACAAATATTTTTAATTTTATTTAATATAACAGTTATTATGTTACTAATTATATTTATTGAACTTTTATCTATCTATTTTAAAATCTATACATATTTAAATATTAAAAAAATCTATGTAGTACATTATGTGCACTTTAGTAAGTTAGCTTAGTCCATATGATTTAAATTCAATTTTAATGTATAGACGTTTAGGAGTAAACTTTAAACTTTTGGTCTTAAGAAACACTTTGCACGATATTAATGATGGAAGTAGTGCATATATCAATTTATATTTTCCTTTTAACAACTAAACTTTAGCCCCCAAGTTAATGACTTTGTCCAATGTTTCAGAAATGTAAGAATATTTGTGTCATTTCCCTAGTAAAATTCCTATCATTTGACATACAAACTTCTAGCCGTGATAATACTTACCACATCTACTTTAAGGTTGGTATAAATCCAGACTGCTTACAAAAAATCATAGAGAGTCAGTGTACTTTTGAGGTGCAGTTGGCACATCTAATAGGTGATATTATCATCACAAGGCTCAGTCAGTACACACAGCTAAGAGACTTGTTGGGGCCCAAGAGTAATTGGGCCGAATAGTAATTGGGCCGAAGGATAAAACCGAATAGGCCCGTTGGGCAAGTCAGACCTTTTACATTTATCCAGTCCACCAACGCTCGACCGTTATGAGAAGACCAAGTCTTCCGATTCTTCAGGCGAGTGAAGCGGACAACGCTGAGGACGAGTGGCTCCGAGGATATCGGGCGACCGTTACAAACCGTGCTTATAAAAGCTCATATCAGGTTTCATTCAAAGGTTAATACTTAATTCATAATACACAAGCACTTGCACGTTCAATTGAAGCTCACCGGAACCTTTTAATTTATTCTCACACCGGAGGTGAATCGGGGGCCAAACCCCTCACATTCTTCTCTCTTTGCAGGTGAACCCGAAGGGATATTCGGAGTCCAACCCATCAGAAATTTGGTTCCAACATTTGGTGCCATCTGTGGGAACGTGCAAATAAGCTTGTAATACTAGACAGAAAGCGATGGCAATTGATAGCGTTGATGATAGGGCACTGGGTTTTACTGAAACTAATCGCCAAAGGACTTCTACGTCCATGCCTCCGATAAACCGAGTCCTCAATTTTGATGCCGAGTTGGAAGAAGGTCCAATGCCCACTCCGGAGGTGCAGAAAGCCATGATTCTCAAATGGCGTGAAGAGACTGCGGCGAAGAGTGGAAAGAAAAACGAAAAAGAAAGACTGGAAGCAGAAGCTCAGGCTAGAGCGAAGAAAAGGAAGGAGGACCTCGCCAAACTAGAAGCTATTAAACGGCGAAGGGCTGAATTGGATGCAGAAGAAAAGGCACTTCAGGGTGTCGTGGAGACTGCCGAACAGACACTGATATTGTCCAGCCACAGGAGAGAAAAGAGGGTGCATAATGATGAAGATGAGTCTTCGGACTCTGAATCACACCCCCGAAGGATTCGTTCGAAGATCACGGTTCGTTCGGACACCGACGATGAAGGGGATCCTCGTATGAAGGATAGATTGAGTCGAATGGAAAAGGTAATGTTTGGCGACCGCAGAGTGAGTCATGAACCGATAGTGTCTGAGGAGATCGAGCAGTATAGACCTCCCTCGGGAGGACTATTCCCGAAAATGAACGAGTTCAACAGGAAAGGTGATCCCGAGGATCATTGCGAGAAATATGAGTCCCTTATGACTGGAATGGGACACTACGACATAATTTTGTGTAAGATGTTTAAAACATACTTGAAGGGCGCTTCCACCATGTGGTACATGTCGATGAAACCAAGGTCAATCTGCTCGTACGACCAACTGAAAAGGAAATTCTTGAGGCACTATTCACACTTGTGCCGAAGAGAGAAATATACTGATGCTTTGATTCATTGCCGACAAAGGCCAAACGAAGAATTGGGGGACTATCTAGCTAGGTTTAAGGAGGAAGACGGTATGGTGGCGAACTTGGACAAGGTGAAGGCAGCTGGATTCTTGTCGACAGGATTGGACCATGTTAAAGGTAAAAAGCTCTGATCCTCTCTTTATGATATTCCTCCTAAATCTTTAAATGATATATACTTGAGGGGAGAAATCATCTGAAGAAAGATGGAATCAATTGGGGGATACAAGGAAAACAGAAGAGAAGATCGGGGAAAGAAAGGGCATGACAGGTACGAGTCTGGTCGAAGATATGAGGACAGGCGAGACGAAACAAAGAGCCGAGATAAAGGAGCTGAACGAAGAAGAGATAGAGATAGCACGACGTTCACCCCTTTGAACGCACCAATCTCGAAAATTCTCCATGAAATAAAAGGAAAGCCTGGTTTTGTCCGCCCAGCCCGAATGAAGATGCATGACTACAAAAAGAATGGTAACAAGTATTGTGACTACCATCAGGACAAAGGCCACAATACTGATGAGTGTTACCACCTGAAGAAGTTGATCGAGAAAATGATCAAGGACGGAGAGCTAAACAAATTTGTCAAAGACCTAAGGGATAAATTGGCCCCGAAGGAAGACAAACGGAAAGAGCCCGAAGAGGGCGAAAGATATAGAGGCGAAGTGAAGACTATCTCCGGAGGAAGTACCCTGGGCCGGGACAGTAAAATGGCGAAGAAAAGGTACGCAAATCAGGTATACAATTTGTACCAGTTTCAATCAGCCAAGCAGGCAATGCCGATCATGTTTACCGAAGACGACTATGAAGATGTGATTTGGCCCCACAAAGACCCTCTGATCATCAATCATGTGATCGGACAAAACAAAATCTGGAAGGTGCTAGTGGATGGGGGAAGTTCGGTGAACATTCTATATCATCGGACTTACATCAAAATGAACCTTGGAGGCGAATAGCTTGAGCCATGCCACGAAGCTCCCTTGCCATGCCACGAAGCCAGTCCCCATCGAAGGTACCATTACTTTATCCGTTCTATTAGGTAAAGCTCCCTACACTGTGGAAAAACAGATTAAATTCAATGTGGTCCGAGTGGAAAGCCCCTACAATGCAATCCTAGGAAGGCTAGCTCTTACATCCTTCCAAGTTATGGCCTCAATTCCCCATCTCAAGTTAAAGTTTCCAACCGAGAATGGCATCGAAGAGATGAGAGGCGACCAAAAAACTGCCCGAATCATAATGCTGGACGACCTGAAGAAGGATTAGGATTTCGAACTATCCGAAGGAGGCAAAAGGAAAAGGGCTGAAGGTGAACCCAGTGGAGGCCTCCAAACCATGAACATTGAGTTGGAAAAATTTGGGGCAGACCTATCTAGTCTGATCGCCGAACCAGCAGCGGAAACTGAGGAAGTAGAGCTATATGCAGGTTGTTCGGGGAAGATGGTTCGGATCGGGAAAAATATGGAACCCGACCTAAAGAAGAAAGTGATTGAAGTGGTCAGACAAAACCATGACGTCTTCGCATGGGGGCCCGAGGATATGCCTGGGTTAGATCCAAAGACGGCAAAACATTGTCTCAATGTGAAACCCGAGGCCAAACCAGTGAAACAAAGGAAAAGGACTTTCGCTATGGAGAGGCAGAAAATTATCGAGGCCGAGGTTGAAAAGCTGTTGGAAGGTAAGTTCATCGAAGAAATTGAATACCCTGATTGGTTAGCCAACGTGGTGGTAGTAAAGAAGGCCAACAACAAATGGAGAATGTGTGTTGATTACACCGACCTAAACAAAGCTTGTCTGAAGGACCATTACCCGCTACCTAGCATCGATCAGCTGACAGATGCTACCGCAGGATACCAGGTACTTAGTTTTTTGGATGCTTTTTCAGGATATCATCAGATAGCAATGAATGCCGAGGATATTCGGAAGACAGCATTCATCACCCCGAAAGGAACCTATGCATATATCAAAATGCCCTTCGGCCTGAAGAATGCGGGGGCCACATTCGAGAGAGTGGTCAACAGGATTTTCCATAAGCAAATTGGCAGGAACATGGAGTGTTATGTGGATGACATGATCGTCAAGTCACAGTTTGAAGATCACATTGAAGATCTCAAAGAATGTTTCGAAACACTAAGGAAGCACAACATGAAGATTAATCCGAACAAATGCACATTCGGAGTATCCAGTGGAAAGTTCTTGGGACACAAGGTTAGCGCCCGGGGGATTGAGGCAAACCTAGAAAAGATACAAGCTGTAATCGACATGGAGCAGCTGAAGACAGTTCGGGATGTGCAAAAGCTGACCGGACGAATGGTCGCCCTGCGTAGATTCATTTCCCGATCAGCGGAAAAAGCTTTGCCTTTTTTCAAAGCACTTCGGGGATCGAAGACTTTTGAATGGGGGCCAGAGTGTCAGAAAGCATTTGAGGAAGTGAAAGAATATCTTACCAAAGCACCCCTGTTGATGAGACCGGATCCGAAGGAAACGTTACTGTTAGATATAATTGCTGATGATTGTTTATCAGTGTTTAAGTAACAGGTACTTATCAGAGTTTACATTAGAAGCCAGTCGGAGTTTGTTAAAGTCTGACGAGGTGATAGTTTATTTAGCTGTCGGTGCATACTTGAAGATTCTAGAAGAAATATATCTTGAAGATGGAAAGAAGCAAGATATATTGAGATAGCTAAAGAAACGGGACAGAAGACAAAAGCAATCCTAAATTGATATAAATTGTATAGCTGATTTATAGGAATATCAATTAGAGATTGATCATGTCACTGTGTATTATAAAAACACAGATAGGTTAACCCTAAAAGGGATGCGAATACTGGATACATTATTCTTGTAACCTAGCAGCTCTCTGTGATATTTTACATCACTGAGAGAAGAGTTATTCAATATAATTCAGTTTATTGTTCATAAACAGTTTTCTTGATTGTTATTCTCATACATATATTGATTATATATTGTGTATTCGGCCTAACAATTGGTATCAGAGCCAAGGCTGTTTAATATATACAGTTTATTGATCTAAACACAAGTATAATCATGACTGAAAATACTCAGGCAGGTGCTAATGCTCAGAAGGTTCAACCAACCTCTGTTAGTCGATATGAGACAATCAGGGTTCCAATTCTCAAACCTGTGGAATATCCAATATGGAAGGTTAAGATGACCATGTTTCTAGAAGCCACAGATCCAGAATACCTTGATAGAATCAATGATGGTCCTCATATGCCAACTAAACTGTCTCCTGTAGTTGCTGGTCAAGAACAAAAGACTGTTCCAAAAGAAAAGAAAGATCTGACTCCTGAGGACATCTCATCAATTGCAAAGGATGCAAAAGTTAGACATCTTCTCCACAGTGCCTTAGATAATGTCATGTCTAACAGAGTAATTGGCTACAAAACTGCCAAAGAAATTTGGGATGCTTTAAAAGTCAGGTGTCAAGGAACAAGTGCTATAAAGAAGAACATGAAGACTATTCTTACACAGGAGTATGAACACTTTGACTCAAGATCTAATGAAACTTTGACTGATACATATGACAGATTCTGTAAACTGTTGAATGATTTGTCTTTGGTTGATAAAGAATATGATCTTGAAGAGTCAAATCTCAAGTTTCTACTATCTCTACCTGAAAGATGGGATTTAAAGACAACAACAATAAGAGATAATTATGAACTTGTAGAAACAGATCTTGATGAAATTTATGGGTTGCTTAAAACTCATGAACTTGAGATAGAACAAAGAAACAAAAGATCTGGAAAGAAGACAAAATCTGTTGCTCTCAAAGTTGAAGAAAAACTCATGAAGAAAGAAACATCAAAGAAGAAAGCTAAGGGAAAAGCTTTGGTCATAAACTCTGAAAATGAGTCATCAAACTCTGATGATGACTCAAACACTGATGCTTCTTCTGAATATGAGGATGATGAAGAACAAATGATGCAAATGGCTGCTTTGATGGTGAAAACCTTCAAGAAGATGGGTTTCAAGAACTTCAAGAAGGGAAAAAGATTCTCAAGGAAAGATTCAAACTCTGAAAGAAAGAGTTTCAGAAAGTCTGAAGGAAAGGATACCAAGTATGGAAAGAAAGACAAGTCTGAGATCCAGTGCTACAAGTGTAAAGAGATGGGTCATTATGCTCCAGAATGCAAGAAAGGAAAGACTGGAAAAGCACTCATCACTAAAGGAAAAGACTGGGCAGACACTTCAGATTCTGATGAAGATGTCAGCTATGCTCTCATGGCAACTGTTGAAGATGAATCTGAAACATCTGAAAATAAGGTACCCCTAACAACTTATGCTTATGATACTGATAATATATCTGAATTGCGAATTTATCTTAAAAGCATACATGTTAGTTACAGAGATCAGACTTTAGAGAATGAGAGAATTAAATCTGAGAATCTAAATCTTAGAGAGAGAAATAAATTTCTTGAAGAAGAACTTGTTAATATGCAACAAGTTCAAAAGGAAAGAGATGATGTTGTTTATGTTGAACAGGAGTTGCTTAAGAAATTTAGGGAACTAGAATCTGATTTAGAAAAAGAAAGGAAGGTAATTAAAACCTGGACAAACTCTGGTAAAGACACACATCAAGTTTTTCAAACAGATACAGTTGGGTTAGGTTACTGTGAGGAAGATGAACTTAGGTTTAAAGATAAAGTTAAAGTTAAAACACAACTTAAACCTATGAAATTTGTTCCTGAATCCAGTAAGCAAAACTCTGTACTTGAAAAAGAAGCTGTTAAGAAAGAATCAGTAAAAACTTGTGTTAAACAGGTGAATGTTGGTTTAATGACAGAGAAACAATTCAAGTATAAGCTCAAAGAGGTAAAGTCTGTTGAAAAACAGAAAGTGTCCAGGAAGAACAGAAATGGAAAAGTAGGCATTAACAGAAGTAATAATCATTTGCCTATTACTGATACTCCTAGAAAAACATGTCATAATTGTGGTAGTACTAACCATCTTGCAAGTTTTTGCAGGAAGAACAAAGATATTAATTCTTTACCCTCCAAGTCTGGAGTTAAGAATGAATATGTTAGGGTTAGACCACAGACTTTATGCACTCACTGTGGGAGTACTTGGCATTCTATTTATACTTGAAAGAATTATCATGCTATTTATCACAATTATTATGAGTTGAAGCCCAATTTGAAATGGGTTAAAGTTGATTCTGCAAGTGTAAATTCTGATAGTGCAAACTCTGATACAGTTAGCTTAAACTCTGTAGATAAGAATTCCGCTGCAAAAGCTAACTATATTATGAAAGCCAAAGGATCCAAGCAAGTCTGGATCCTTAAATCTAACTCTTTGTAATTGTTTGTGATTGCAGGGCATAAGGGAAAGTACCCTAGTCTTGGACAGTGGATGTTTAGGACACATGACTGGAAATGAAGCCTTGTTATCAGACTATGAGAAGAAGGCTGGCCCAAAAGTTTCCTATGGAGATGGCAACATAGGATTTACTATGGGATATGGCAATATAAATCTTGGAAGTGTCATCATCACAAATGTAGCTCTAGTCCCAGTACTCAAGCATGACTTGCTATCTGTGAGTCAAATCTGTGACAGAGGTTACCATGTAGATTTTCAACCTGAATACTGTGAGGTTATCAGCAAATCTACAGGGAAAGTTGTTCTAGTTGGACACAGATGGAATAATATCTATGAAGCAAGTTTGGTAACAAACTCTGAAGGAAAAGCTGTGTGTCTGTCTGCAAAAATGTCAAATGAAGAGAGCTGGAAATGGCATAAGAAGCTATCTCACCTAAACTTGAACAACATTAATGAGCTAATTCGAAAAGATCTTGTAAGGGGACTTCCAAAGTCAATACTCAGCTTAGATGGTCTGTGTGATTCTTGTCAAAAGGCCAAGCAAAGGAAGTCATGTTTCAAGAGTAAGTCTGAATCTTCAGTTATGGATCCTTATCATCTTCTTCATGTTGATCTATTTGGTCCAATAAATGTAATGTCTCTAGGCAGAAAGAAATATGCTCTAGTCATAGTTGATGAGTATACTAGATACACTTGGGTGTACTTTCTAGCAAAGAAGGATGAAACTGCCTTAACTCTGATGGATCATGTAAAGTTACTGGATAAAGGATCACAGTATAAAGTGAAAATTATAAGGAGTGATAATGGAACTGAATTCAGAAATGTAACAATGGAAGAATTTTGCAAAGAAAGAGGAGTGAAGCAAGAATTTTCTGCACCAGGAACTCCACAGCAAAATGGTGTAGTTGAAAGAAAGAACGGAACTTTAATCGAAGCTGCCAGAACAATGCTTGATGAAGCAAAATTGCCAACTTATTTCTGGGCAAAAGCTGTTCAAACTGCTTGTTTTACTCAAAATGCAACACTGATCAATAGGCATGGGAAAACACCATATGAGATGGTGAAGAAAAAGAAACCAAACCTGAAATATTTTCATATTTTCGGGTGCAAATGCTTTGTGTTGAAAACTCATCCTGGACAGTTGACCAAGTTTGACTTAAAAGATGATGAAGGAATTTTTGTTGGATACCCACTGTCAACTAAAGCATTCAGAGTCTACAATCTGAGAACTAAAGTGATCATGGAATCTATACATGTTTCATTTGATGACAAGAAAATAACTGGAATAGAAGATGAAGAATATCATGATCAACTTCGCTTTGAAAATGAAGATCTAAACTCTGATCACGTAAACTCTGATGAAGCATATCCAACAAACTCTGACGAAGCATACTATGAACCTCTACTGGTAAACACTGAGGGAATTTCTCTGACAGAACAAAATAGAGAACCAGTTGAGGGGGAGCATGAAGATACTTCAGAAACATCTCAACATGATGATTCAAATTCTGAAAGTGAGTCAGCTGAAGAATCAAATAGAAACTCTGGGTCAAACTCTGAAAGTTCAGATAATGAACAGTCCAATTCAGGGGGAGCCTCAGAGAATGCAAATGGTCAAGAAGAAAATCAGGAAAGCATGGATCAAGGGGGAGGATCTAATAATGATGGAAGAAGCCACTTTCCAACAGCAAGAAGGTGGACACAAGCTCATACTCCTGATCTAATTATTGGAGATCCTGATGCAAGTGTGAGAACAAGAAGTGCAACAACAAATGAATGTCTGTATCATGCATTCTTATCTCAAACAGAGCCCAAGAAAGTGGAAGAAGCTCTTCAAGATGCTAACTGGATAACAGCAATGCAAGAGGAGTTGAATGAATTTGAGAGGAATGAAGTCTGGACACTTGTACAAAGACCAAAGAACAGATCTATTGTTGGTACAAAGTGGGTTTTCAGAAACAAAACAGACAGTGATGGAGTGATTACAAGGAATAAGGCTAGACTTGTGGCTAAAGGCTATTCACAGCAGGAAGGAATTGACTATGATGAAACCGTTGCTCCAGTTGCTAGATTGGAGGCAATAAGGATTTTTCTGGCCTATGCTGCTCACAAGAAGTTTAAAGTCTTTCAGATGGATGTGAAAAGTGCTTTTCTCAATGGGAAACTTGAAGAAGAAGTGTTTGTTGAACAACCACCAGGGTTTGTGGACCCTAAGCACCCAGACTATGTCTACAGGCTTGACAAAGCACTTTATGGACTAAAGCAAGCACCTAGAGCATGGTATGAAACTCTGGCTCAATTTCTTTTAGAAAGTGGGTTCACTAGAGGTACAATTGATAAAACCTTGTTCTATTTCAATACTGGTAATGATCTGCTTTTAGTTCAAATCAATGTGGATGATATAATCTTTGGGTCTACTAATGACAAACTCTGTAAGAAATTTGCCAAGCTTATGCAGTCCAGGTACCAAATGAGCATGATGGGAGAGCTTAGTTATTTTCTAGGCTTGTAGGTAAAGCAAACAGATGATGGGATTTTTATCAATCAAGAAAAATATACCAGAAATCTTCTCAAGAAATTTGGTATGCTTGATAGTTCATCTGCCACAACTCCTATGGCAACTGCAACAAAGCTAGATAAAGACACAGGAACTTCAGTAGATATGACAAACTACAGAGGCATGATAGGGTCTCTTCTTTATCTAACTGCAAGTAGACCTGACATTATGTATGCAACTTGTCTTTGTGCAAGATTTCAGGCAGATCCCAGAGAGCCTCATCTAACAGCTGTGAAGAGGATTTTCAAATATCTCAAAGGAACCATAACCTTGGGTTTGTGGTATCCTAGAGAATCAGAGTTTAAATTAATTGGTTACTCTGATGCAGATTTTACAGGCTGTAAGATAGACAGAAAAAGCACCAGTGGAAGCTGTCAATTTCTAGGTGACAGATTAGTTTCTTCGTACAGAAAGAAACAGAAATCAATTTCCATATCCACTGCAGAAGCAGAGTATATTGCTGCTGGTAGTTGTTGTGCACAGATTCTTTGGATGAAGAATCAGTTGCTGGATTATGGATTAAGGTACTCTAAAATACCTATTTTCTGTGATAATCAAAGTGCTATTGCTATGACAGGTAATCCAGTTCAACACTCCATGACCAAGCACATCAGCATAAGGTATCATTTTATCAGGGAACATGTGGAAGAAGGAAATATTGAGCTTCATTTTGTGTCTACAGACCAACAGCTTGCAGATATCTTCACCAAGCCTTTGAGTGAAGCTACCTTTACAAGACTGGTAAATGAACTTGGAATGGTCTCTGGTTTTGACTAGAGATACTGGTTAGACTCAAAATCTATACTTCTGTGATTTGGTGCTCATGTTTCTTTGCATATGTTAACTGTCATTCATACCAGTTTGTCAAATTCTGAAATCATACTCTGTTAGACATAATGTGTCAGTCATACTCTGTCAGTTAAACTCTGATGTTAAACTCTGATTGTGATTTTGTCTGAAACATAAGGACCGATGAAGAAAATTGTATGAAGCATGATTCTCAGTAAGTAATCATGAATCCTTCTGAGTGATATAAATTCTGATTTCAAAATGTGCAAAAACTTTCACACAGCATGATACTGTCTCTATATTTACAGCATATCTTTGTTTATTGATCCTATACACTGAGTCTGTATTGGCTGTTTGCACTTTCTCTCATAAATTAATTGTGTTACCTGATGAAATTTTAAACTCTGATAATTAGTTGCTAATATTTCACCCTCATATCAAAAGATGCAAAAATATGCACAAATTCCTTTGAGATCATTTCGTGCCTAGGAAGACCCAGGAACTTATTGTATGAAATAAGGGCTAAAATTTTTTATTTTTGGTGACTAGTGCCAACCACTGATTACTGGAAAAATAATAAAAAAAAAAAAATTTGAAGGGGGTGAAAATAATAAATTTATAAGTACAGAGTTTAGATGACATCAGATTTTGTTTGTGTATGAGAGTTTGGGCAACCAGTTTTTACTGATTTATTTTGTGGATTTTATGCACTTTGAGATGCTCTAAATATTTATATTCAGTAAACTCTGCTAAGTCACACACAAATATTCACACTTGTACAGTTTGTGAAAAGAGTTTATGAATAAAAGAGGAGGATTGGTAAACACTGATGAACTGTGTACTCTACGCCGAGGTAATTTAATTTTAATCTCTGATGATTAAAATATTTTTTTTTGTTTGTTTCAGACATATTATGATTTTGAGGAAAGACATCTGTTTTGAACATTCAAAAGATTATGATTGGACAACAGTTCAAAAGTGTATTAAACATAGGAGAGAGGTTGAGTGTCTAGGAAAATGTAATAGGCGGTAATTATTGCTCTTTTTACTGCGCATGCGCATTGGAAACTGCCAATTACTGCTGTCAGTCATTGCATGTGTGCCACGTGTCCCACTTACACGTTTCACGGAGTAAGACAGTTGTGTGTATTGATTAGAAACTGTTCAGTTTTTAATTCTTTCTTTTGTATTAATATACAATACACAAACTCGTTTGAACTTTTCACAACTTACTCCAATTCACACTTTACTGTCACACACACATTTTCACAAACACTCTTACTATAAACACTCTCAAATATTCTCTAAGTCATTCTCTGCTTACTTCTAAATCGTACTAATGGGTTCTACTGCTTTTGTATCTTCTGGGCTTGAATTCGTTCCTAATAATTATGCTGCTCCATTGGTTAATAAGAACGCACCGAAGGCGTTCCATTTGATGCAGAATTTTTTTGCCCAATCTCCAATTGGGCGTGCTCTTGTAGAACCAGAGAGGCTTTCTGGGTTTCAAATCAAAAGCTTCTGGGAGTCTGGTATCTATGATGATGGTGGTGATTCTGGAACGCCATCTATTCTTTTCGAGTTTCAAGAAATAGAGTATGTAATTACTCCTGGTACGGTACGTGCTGCTATGGGTTTTGGTGAACATACTGCTTACACCATTGCTGTTGGTGATGCTGAGTTGATGAGGATGATAAGGGAGATAGGTTACGGTGGATCTTTGGACAAGATAGGTCAATTGAAGCGACCGTTCTTGAGGAAGGAGTGGAGCTTTTTCTTCGACTGTATAACAAGAACGTTCGGGAAGAAGTGCACAAACTGGGATGCAATACCCACTGACAGTCTACAAATAGGGTATTCTCTTCTCTATGGTAACAATTTTGATTTTGGTAGACTTGTTTTAAGTAATGTAGGAGAGAAAATGACTGAGAATAGGGGAGTAGTTTACTTTGCTAGATTCTGTCAGCTTTTATTTTCTGCCTGTGTTAGTGGGGTAGATATTATTGATGCAGATGTCATTCCGTGTTTTAAATTACACAAACGTATATTCTCTGATCTTGTGAACAAAGATGTGAAGAAGGGTCATGTAGGTGATCTCTTACTGCCTGCATTAGTGCAGCAGTTTTTGGATAATTCTACCCAAACAGACTCACAACCAGAACCAATAAACACTGAAGTTCCTCCATCTACATCACAACCAATTCAGACAGGTGGTAGAATCAAACACAGGGCTTTTAAACCTGTAAAGACTGTTAAGCCAGCTACTGAGGTTGGAGTGTCAAAATATTCTGTGCCAAAGTCTGTTGGTCCATCTAAGAAGAGAAGAGCAAAGAGACCACGTTCTGATGATGAGGAAGATACTGAAACTCTGCATCAAAGAAGAAGAAGATTGGTATCTGACTATCTTTTTGATGAGTTAGATACTGAAGCTGTTCCTGAAGCTGAACAGAATGAAGCTCCTGATGTTGTTACTCAGGAGGCTGATGTCAATATTGAAGCTACTCAGAATGATGCTGTTGAAGCTACTGTGCCTACAGAGGACAGAGTAAATGTTGATGAGTTGGTTGAAGACAATGATGCTGTTAATGTCAGAGCAGATGCTGCACATGCTGATGTTGATAACTTTGATCCTTTGGACATGAATTTTGAAGCACATCATGCAATCAGTGTTTGTGACACTGAGGATGTGGCAGCTGATCAAGCCACTCTAGTAGTTGATGAGTCTATGACAACTCATACAGAGATTCTCTCTGTCACCAATCAAATTCTTGAATTGGGTGAGGAAGTTGATCAAGAATCAAAATCTGTCTCTTTTGAGAAGATTGTTGAAGCTGCTGTGGAGAAGATGGATGAAGCTACAGCAGAGAATCTGGAAGAAGATGTTCTTGTTAAAAACTCTGTTCAAAATGCTGTTCTAGCAGAAGAAGAAGTTGCTGAGGCAGTTCACTCTGAGAAGAATGAAGCTATTGCAGAGCAAATTCATGATGAAGCTACACAGTTAAACATTGAAGTTACTGCAGAGAATATAGTTGAAGAAGCTGCAGAGTCTATAGCAGAAAATGTTGATGAAGACAGAGTTGTTTCTGACAGTGATGATCACACTTCTGTAAATTCTGATCATGCAAACTCTGGGATAAATATTGCACTTTCAGACTCTGATGACCATGACTCAATACCTTTTCTAAGGGATCCTACTGCAGAGTCTGTCAAGGAAAATCAACATGCAACTGAAGCTCATTATAGGGAGATGTACTTTGCAAATTGGTCAGGGGCAGACTGTATTTTTCCTGCTAACAAGGCTGCTGACTTTGTGACAAAATCTGCTAAAGAAATTTCAAATCCTGAGCTGTTGACACATTTGAAGGCTACAATTGTTCAAGTTAAATCCTTGCACAATCGCTTTGATGAGACTCACAAAGCTGTCATAGGCCTGAGGAATGATATTGTTGCTAAGGAATTGGCCTTGAAGAATGATATAGCTCAATATTCCTCTATGATCAAGGATCAGGTAGAAATCAAGCAGAGACTAAGCAAAGTTGAGAGCAATCAAGATGTAATGTCTACAAAGATTGATTCTATTGCTGCATCTTTAGAATTGCTGACATCTGTACTTATTCTTGATGATGTCAAAAAGGGGGGGAGAGTTCCTAAAGACAAATGCAAAAGGGCTCAAACTCTAAGACGGAGGGATGATGCAACAGATGGTGGAAGCAAAGAATCAGAGAGAAGGTCAAAATCTGTACAAGAGCAAGGGAGACTTAGGTCAAACTCTGCTAAGCTGACAAACTCTGGTAGAGTAAACTCTGGTGCTCAATCTTCTTCAAGACTTAAAAGTCTAGTGATTTCAGCTAATCCAATTACTGATGAAGAGATTGCAGCTAAGCTGTTTCTGGAAGAACATGGTGGTGAAGCCACAGTTGAAGATATGGATGCTGAAATACAGATTCTTGCTGAAGAGCATAAGAAGAAGGTTGAAGCTGGAACTTATAAGAAAAAGGCTGCCAAGGCTCCTAGGAGAAAGGAACAAGGAATTTCTATTAAAGAGAATGTGAACTCTCAACAGAGTTTACAATACTCAAGGAGGCCTGTTGGAGCAAGCACTGATAAGGGTAAAGGTAAATTGATTGAAGAACCTGAGTTATCAAAGAAGGCTCATTCAACCTCTGACATGGCTCAAGTTGAATCAAGACCTAATCAATCAACCACTGACGTTGCTCAAGTTGATAATTCTGCTAAAGTTGTGACAACCTCTGACACTGCTCAAGTTGTACAAATTCAATTGATATATTCACAACTCCAAGGTACTTTTGGAAAACCAACTAGAGATGAAACTCTAAATCCAGGAAATGTGAATTTTCTTCAAACCAGATCAGTGTTAGGAAAGGAATCTTATGATAAATCTGGTTTGGGATCACATAGAGAGAAAAGAATAAATAACAGTCCTTTAGATCATACATCACTGGCAGAACCTGGTGTTGGGGTAACTCAAGAAAGCCTTAACAAGTTAGAGTCTGTTCAGATGATCTATCACAAAGGAATTAAAAAGGAGTTTCTGTTATACTTCATGGCTGATGGAAGAGTTTATAGAGTTGGAGAAGCTGACATTCATCTAAAGCTATGGGAAGAGCTGGAGTATGTTTTGTATCTGCTGAAAGTGAAAAATCAAAGTACTCATAATGATGCTCAAGTTTTGAGAGAGAGAATGATGAAGTCTAAAGTTTTGCTTGGAGCCAGAATTTCAAGTGCTTATATTCCTAAATATAGAGATGCTCATGGAAAGCTGGTAGAGATGAAGAGGAATAGTGCAAGGTTCAGAACTGCACTGGGAATAAGAGTCTTAGAGTTCAATCTAGAGTCTGATAAGTCTTTTTGTATAAGACTTGGAAATGAGATGAATAAAAACAGCATTTATTCTCTGAGGGCTGCCATATATCAGACTGGTGAAAGAGATCCAGAACTTAAGGAGCTGAAAGAGATTATGACTGCTGAGCTAGAAAGAGCTGAAAGAAGACTACTTACAGATTATCTCAGGACAGTGCCTGACATTGAAGAACTTAAGTAAAGGCTGACTGTAAGTTTTTAAAGTTTTCTGTTCTAAGTAAAAGTTAAACTCTGTTATGTTATAAACACTGCATTTGTTATATGTTTTGACATCATCAATTATCTTTTAAATTGTACATTTTTGTTATGCACAAGTTGGGGGAGATTGTTAGATATAATTGCTGATGATTGTTTATCAGTGTTTAAGTAACAGGTACTTATCAGAGTTTACATTAGAAGCCAGTCAGAGTTTGTTAAAGTCTGACGGGGTGAGAGTTTATTTAGCTGTCGGTGCATACTTGAAGATTCTAGAAGCAATATATCTTGAAGATGGAAAGAAGCAAGATATATTGAGATAGCTAAAGAAACGGGACAGAAGACAGAAGCAATCCTAAATTGATATAAATTGTATAGCTGATTTATAGGAATATCAATTAGAGATTGATTATGTAACTGTGTATTATAAAAACACAGATAGGTTAACCCTAAAAGGGATGCGAATACTGAATACATTATTCTTGTAACCTAGCAGCTATCTGTGATATTTTACATCACTGAGAGAAGAGTTATTCAATATAATTCAGTTTATTGTTCATAAACAGTGTTCTTGATTGTTATTCTCATACATATATTGATTATATATTGTGTATTCGGCCTAACAGTTACAGCTATATTTGGCAGTAAGCGACCGAACGTTGGGAGCAGTACTAGTAAAAAGAGCATGAAAGCTGTCAACACCCAGTGTTCTATGTGTCGCACATGTTGAAAGACGCAGAAACGAGATACCCGAACGCAGAAAAGTTCGCATATGGACTGGTAATGGCGACCCAAAAACTGCGTCATTATTTCCAAGGGTGAACGGTGCAAATCATTACCGATCAACCCCTCATGAAGATTTTGACGAGGCCGGAGGCGTCCGGAAGGGTAGTGGCATGGTCCATCGAGTTGGGAGAGTATGATTTGGAGTATATCCCCAGGACCTCTATCAAGGCACAAGCGTTAGCAGACTTCATGGTCGAATGTTCTTTCTCTGGACCAAAAGACCTGGCTCCCGAAGAACAGCTAATCCAGTCACCCGGCAAGTGGAAGTTGTTTGTAGATGGTTCGGTCGCGGGATCAAAATGTGGGGCCAGACTAATTCTGTCTAGTCCAGACGGCTTCGAAATCTGCCAGGCGATAAGGTTCACTTTCCCGTTGACCAACAACGAAGCCGAGTATGAAGCATTGCTTGCGGCATTAAATCTAGCCAAGAATCTCGAGGTAAGAAAATTAAGAGCATTCAGTGATTCTATGTTAGTGGTGAAGCATTTTTCAGGGGAATACGAACAGAGGGAGCCCCGAAACAAGGCCTACGCCACAAAAGTACAGGACCTATCAATATCATTCGAATCATTCGAATTAAACCAAATTGGGAGAGAGAACAATAGCCGAGCTGATGCACTATCTAGACTCGCTTCGGCAGAAACCCATAATCTAATAGGTTCCATCTACCTAACTGAAGTAAAAATTCCTTCAATCGACAAGCAACAATGCATGGAAATCCACCAAGGCATCAATTGGATGACTCCGATCAGGGCCTACCTGGAAAAAGGTACCTTGCCCCTAGACCGAAAGGAGTCTCAGAAGGTGAAGTACAGGGCGGCAAGCTACACCATCATCGGGAATAAGCTGTACAGAAGATCGGCGACGGAACCCCTTCTTAGGTGTTTGGACCCCGATGAGCAACGATTGGCTTTGGAGACTGTACACGAAGGAATATTCGGGGAACATCTTGTCGGTCGGTCACTCACCTTTAAAATCCTCAGGCAAGGGTTCTATTGGCCGACTATTCAGCACCATTCCGAAGCAACCGCCCGAAGAAATAACATCGATTCTGAGTCCAATTCCTTTCGCCATGTGGGCCGTGGATATCGTGGGAATCCTACCCAAGAGCACTAATCAAGCTAAATATTGCATTGTGGCAATCGACTATATTACTAAGTGGGTAGAAGCAAGGCCATTGGCGACCATAACCGAAGAAGCGGCAAAGAAATTCATGTTGGAGCAAGTCATACTCAGATTCGGAATTCCGAAGGTGTGCGTATCTGATAACGGGACACAATTCATCGGGAACAAATTCCGGAAATTCCTGACCCATTTTGGAATACAACAAAAATTCAGCTCGGTCGGTCACCCTCAGGGAAATGGAGCAATCGAAGCCGCAAACAAGATCATCTTCGACGGGATAAAGAAGCGACTAGGAGACGCCAAAGGGCTTTGGGCCGAGGAATTACCTTGGGTTCTGTGGGCATACCGAACGACCCCTCGATCGTCTACAGGCAAGACACCTTTCAAGCTGGCATTTGGCACGAATGCCTTAGTCCCTATAGAAGTCGGCCTTGACTCCTACCGAACAAAGGTGTTCAACATTGAATCAAACGAGTTCGGCCTTCGGGCAAATGCGGATTTGCTGGAAGAAGATAGAGAGGCGGCTCACCTAAGGAACCTGAAATATTAGCTTCAAGCAACCCAATACTATGACTACGGGGTGAAGAAAAGAACATTCATGGTTGGGGATCTAGTATTGTGGGAATTGGCCACTTCTATAACAACAAAGCAAGGGAAGTTAATGCCCAATTGGGAAGGGCCGTACAAGGTAATTGAAGTTGTTCGGCCAGGGACCTACAAATTGACAACCTTGTCCGACGACCCGATCAAAAACACCTGGCACGCCTCACGACTACGCAGATACTACCAGTAAGCTTCGCCCGACTTAGAGGAACGTCTACAACTACAAGGTGTTCGCCCCCCAAGTTCTTATTCAGCATTGTATTTTGATTCGCCTAAAAAATCATGTATAGTTAAACTAAAGTATCAATAAAAATATATGCTTGTTGTTTTAACTCTTTATGTTAGCCTAACTTTGTGGTATAAACGTGGATTATAGCAAGTCAGACATTTATCTAGGGACGACCGAACATGATAAATGCTACAAGACTTTTTTCCAAATCAAGCATTTTACATAAATTAGTCCAATTATGTTAAGGCAAAATTCGAAGCCGAAGATACATAAATTAGTCCAATTATGTTAAGGCAAAATTCGAGGCCGAAGATACATAAATTAGTCCAATTATGTTAAGGCAAAATTCGAAGCCGAAGATACATAAATTAGTTCAATTATGTTAAGGCAAAATTCGAAGCCGAAGATGCATAAATTTTTCCAATTATGTTAAGGCAACAATTGAGGCTGAAGAGACATAAATAAATAATTACGCTAAGGAAAATAAACCGAACATGCATTAAAAAGAAAAGGCCTGAATACTACAAAGTTAATGCCCGAAGGCTTAGTACTTTATAGAAATTTAAAAGGGAAATCAAAATCCTATTCGGATAACTCCTCATCTTCGCCAGAAGAAACAACTGGGAGCTCGTCATCGTCTGGGCGACCTACGGAGTCGATGAAGCCAGGCTCGACCAATGGGAGATGGTCCAAACCCATGGTTGCGACCCTCCTCACGACTTCGTCGTGGCCCATCTGATAACAGCGCTCCTCAGCGTTGAGCCGCAACTTGGCCTCCTTTCGGGATAGCTTCCTTGCGGCCTTCAACGAAAGGTTACGCCTAGTAAGCCGAGCCCGAAGAGTATCAATCTCCCTTTGGGCGGCTTCGCGATCAGCCTTCAGCGCCTTAGCTTGGCCTTCCAGTCTCCCACCGCCTGGCGAAGAGCGGTTTCAGATTTCACCGCCCGAGACTCCATCTCCCGGGACTGGGCGAAGCCACTCTGCATATCCCCCACTTTATCGGTGATAGCAGCAGCCATGGGAGTCGCCTGTAACAGAGAAATAAGGTTCGGTTAACGACTGAAAAAAAAGAAGAATGAAAAAAGAAAAAGGAGTTATACATACCTTGGAGAGGAATCCCATGAGTTCGGCACAAGCGTCAACAACGCTCAACTGCTCGTAGGTGGGGCGGTCAGCAGGGAGCATTAAGGCCCGGCATAAATCAGGAGCTATCTCTTTGACCACCGTTAGGTCAGATGTGGCGACTGAGTCCGTCTCCAACACCGCCCATTGGGGGACATAAGTCTTGATAGTGTCCCCTTTTCGTGTTCTCTTCTTGGAGGAAGGAGGCACCCTCTCGCTTTGGTCGGCCTGAAGGCGAGGAGAAGCCAGAGCTGATTGGTCGGGAGCATGTCGCTCGCCTTCCTCCTGAGCAGGATTCGGCGAACCCTCTGTTTAGGTCGCCTGAGAGGCCTGGAACTTGGCCTTCTTCCTTTCAATAATCTCTTGGCGAGAAGACACTGCAAAGAAGACAAAAAGGAGTTAGATGCTAAATTTATTGCTAAAAGGAAAAGGAAAAACAACAGAAAAAGTACAAGGGTCAGAGCATGTTACCATTACCCCATAGGGCGAAAAGCCACTGTTTGTCCCGAAGATCCTCTAAAGGAATTCGATTCATTTCGAACTGATAAAGTCGTTCGTATTCGTGCGTTTCGGCACCAGACAACGTGGGCTTCACTACCCGAACGGTAGGATCAACTACACGCCACTGAGACATAGCCGCTATCTTCGGCCCAAAAATATAGCACCATTTGTCATGGCTGCCCTTGTTATTTGAGTTAGTCTCCACCCATTCAGCCCTATACGTTCGGCGGGCTATGGTGTAAAAACCCTTACTCTTACCATTCTTTCTGAAATCGTGATGATGCCAGAATAGTTGGGGGGTTGGATCTACTCGGGCGGCGAGGCACCGACATTGAAAACCGTTCATATGCAAAAATCCATTCGGGTCTATTTGACCCACAGCAATTCCCATCTGGGCAAATAGCTTCTTTATTAAAGGAAGTACCGATACCCGGAAACCGCACTTTAATATAGTATATATTTATATATATTTTATCTGATTTTATTCCTCGTATTTATTATATTTTGCATTTAATTGGATTTTTATTTAATAAATTTTAATGTTTTATTGTAGGAAGCAAGGAAATCCTAAAATTGGAAGAATCGGAGAATAAAGAGCTTAATTTGGAGATTTATTAGAAGGAAATTCGGATTTGTTGGGATGCATGCGCATAATTCACTGTTTGGGCCATATCTTGAGTTCTAGAAGTCAGAATTGGACGATTTAACAGCCCACGCGAAGATAATGAAAATCTCTTTCATTCTAAAGTGGTCCAAATATCAAATTACTTCAGAAACGGCCCAGAATTACTGAAGAAAGGACATCTGCGAATTTTCCTTGTAAAAACAGAATCAGTTTAGGAAACATACTTGTACTTTCCTCAAGGAATTAAAATATTGGAGGATATATATATAAACATCATATCTGACAGAGAGAGAGAGAGAGAGATACATACAAAGCGAGACTTGTACTTTTTCTTCTTGGAGAAAGATTAAAGGTTTTTATCTCTGTTCTTAACATTATTATGTGTTCTTATTATATTATGTGATTTGTTAGTTTAATTATGAGTGAGTAGATCTTTAATCTAGGGTTAAGTTGAACCCTAGTTATGATTGATGTATGATTTTCCACAAACCCCCAATTTAGTTATGTTGTATGCTCTTGCTTATTGAGTTGTGCTTAATTAACAATAACATGTTAGACGTGATTATGTTTATTGTTTGAACCCAATATCTGTTTATCAACGAAAGTTGAACTTAGATGGTTGTGATTTATCCAATAAGGACATGAACTTCTCCATGAAAATAGGTAGAACGGATTGTTAGGAAGTTAGGATGCTGTGTTTAATGTCTCTGAATTGCATGATACCATGAAAATAGGCTTGAGTGTATTTTAGAGAAGCCATTAATACTCGTGAGAGGTTATTGGTATTTTATAGGGTGCATCTTTCCTCTTGAGTAGCGTATGATTAATTGGGGTGGAAAATCATGATTAAATTAATTCATGCTAGTGGGGATACTTAATTCTAGATGTTTTTAGTTAATTGATAAATGCCACATATTTGCTTTAGTATAATATTTAGTTTAAAAATCTCTCAATAATTTATTGTGTTACTTGCTTAGTTGAATTGAATCAAGAATAACTAGTGATTGATACGTTTGTCTCTGTGGGATCGACTCTAACTTACCTTACTACATAGTTAGAAGGATTTGTTAGATATTATTGTTTGATAGGCACGCGACAGCCTTGTCAAACTTCAAGGCCGCCTCGGAAATCCCCGTAGCCACCTGACCGTAGCCTTTGGGCAAGGGCGGATTGTGCCATATTCGGTCGTCCGCCCTTGGCATGTATGTATGACATGCTTCGGACGGAATCTCGTGTTCTTTGGCTAACCTGGCCACACGGTCTTTGGAGAGTTGTGAGGGATGATTCACTACGGGATAATCGCCGGCATGGAAGAAGGGAGATCTCTCCGGGGATACGGATCCCGAAGACTGTGATGATTCGGAAGATGACCGATCCATAATTCCTGCATTAGGGAATGAAGAAATTAGCCATGTACTCAGAAAAGATTTTTGAGAAAGGTTAGTGTGGAAACGAAAAGGCCGAGTACAGAGGGCCCGTGGATCGGTCGGAAGAATTCTTGTAATAACCCAAATTTTTGGTAAAATTAATTTTTTTTATTATGATTAAGTGCATCAGTGAATAGTGAATTTGGTGGATGAATACTGATTTTGAGGATTAAGAAAAAATTTCATGCCACCTATGTACGAGACGTAGTGTGGATATTCCGAAGTCATATTAGTGATCTACGGAGTAAATAAGTGTATGCAAAGACGATCGGAATTCAGAAATTCCAAATTTTATTTTGGTGTAATATTTGACCGGGCAGCGAATTATATATTATTATATTCAAGAAATGAGATCTTAAATTTGAGGATTTGAGAATTTAATATTTTGGAATTTTATTATATTTAATTTGAGACTATTCGAAGAAACGCGAGAACATTTTCTAAGAACAAGGAATAAAGAGGGAATAGATAAGGGATGTTGGAGTTAATATTGATTTAAGGGATTGTGCCACAGTGGAGTAATAAAATGCAACATATAAGTTGTAACATATTGATTTTATTAAAAGAACACAAAGACGATCCAATTGGTGGAAGAAGAAAAACCAAGGTGTCATGCATGAAAGTCAACCAGAAAGCTAGTGGTGTATTTGCAACATTGGCAAAAATGGGGTTGTTTGATGAGAGGCCAACACTTGGACTAATGAGAGAGCAACAAGTGGACTAATGGGTGGTTAACAACACAAAAGAAAAGATGCATCCAAGTGAAAAACAAAACAAAAGTAAAGATGAGCAAGAAGCTCTCCAATCTGCCAACCAAGAACACAACTCAAAGCAAAATTCATATCTCCACTTCTATCCATCCATAAATCACCAAAGTTTTACCGTAGCTTCTCCACTCCATGGTTAAGGTTCGTTCAAAATTTCATGACAAACAAAGGGGTGTAGCCTAGTCAAATCCCTTCCCCAAGTTGAAGATTCCAATCTGCCCTGTTCCTGGCAGATTCTGCCACCGATCTTAAAACGCCCTTAAGTAGAGCTTCAAGCATTCCCTGGTGATGATCTAGGACTCAAAATAAATCCCTTGAAGATCAGAAGGTGTGGTAAAAGATTTGAGAACGAAACTCTTATTTTTCGATTTTATATGATTTTTACAAGATGCTGTGTTCTAGGATGATTAGTTACTAACTTAATTTTCATATTTTGTTTCTTGATGGTTTGGCTTCCAAAGGATGTTCTAAGCAAGGTTTAAGAGTTGTAAATTCTTTAGAGCACTTCTAAGCTTCAAGCCAATGTATAAATCTTTGGAAACCCCTTTGATGAATATTGTGTTTTAATGGAGTTTTGATGTGGTATGCATGTTTAGAGGCATGAATCTTATGTGGTTGTTATGAAAATGGAAAAATAAGTATTGTAGCTCCAAGACCTATTGAGGCAGTGAGGAAGATGATGAATGGTGTATATGAGTCTTGGGTGTTGGTTGAATGCTTATTTGGGTTGGTTAAAAAAAATTGGATTATTCAATTTTAAGCCGTCGTAATGCCCGATTTTCGGTAACTCTAAAAACTGCCTAGAATCCGAAAACCTAACTGCCCCTTTTGGTTCAGTGATGAACATGAGTGTGTAGATCTTTGTTTCTAGTTTACGTGAGCGCAAGAATCATGTCAAAAGAGTTTACGGTTTATGAGATAGGACCATTTTAGTGAAAGTGGTTCAAGGAATGAGATTGCAGAAATGTACCAACTTTGTGGCTATGTTTGAGACACTTAGGAGTTGTTTTAAAATATTAAATTTTGTATTGAAGTGCCAAGGTTAGTTACAAAAGTTTGTACGAAGGTTTCGAGTCCAAAAAATTATTTTTCGATTTTATAAAAATGTGTTAGCCGAGGTTGCGCAAATGAAAACCACTAAGAACGTGACTTAGAAACCAATGTTGTAAATGGTTAAGTAGAACATGTATACGAGGATCGATTTCGGACTAAACCTACGACTTAAGTAATTGTCGATTAACATGGACTTAGTATGAGCCTATATTGAGCTAGTAATGCCTTGGTTGTGTTTCGCTTACGTGTTTAAGCATGGGGTACAAGTGGATTATTCAGGGGATTAATCGTGCGTTTTCTTTGACTTTGTCTAGATTGTCCGACATCGTCGCGAACCCCTGTCACTTCTCAAGCATCAGGAAAGTTTCTAAATCTATACTTTGAAGTATTGACTATATAATACTGCTTTTGCCATGTATAAAATTGGACAGTTTTGCGATATATCTTATTTCTTGTTGAAATGGATTTGACCTTTGGATTATATAAAATCTTTTGAGTTAAGTAGTTATGAACCGGTTTACCTGGTAGCTCTAAATATAAGAGCATATTCATTGTTTTCGACTCTAAATCGGGAGTCGGTATTCTGAGATATGTAGATAGCCGTGGAAACCCGGAGGGATTCCATCGACAGAATACTATGTATTTTGAGGATTGTTATTCGAGTGTGACATCATTCGAGGAATGATATTTGCTTACTATATCTTTCAAGGAATGTTATTTGAGTATTATCTCGGTCAAGAAATACTATTTGAATACTATTTCAGTTATAAATGCTAATGGAAGGCATAACTGTTTTCGAAAGTATATTGTGATACTTGCTTTATGATTTAATTATGGGCTTCTAAGCTAAATATGGGATATTAGTTAGAAGCCAGGTTTTTATAAAGGCCCTAGGTAAAAGGGCGTATGATTTTATTCTTTAGACCGATAGTAGTTATATTTTCTGTATATGTTAAAGATTATTTTCCGATAAAGATATCGGGCAATTATTATTCAATGATTATTTATTTAATGAATATTATTTTAAATATTCATTCAAGGTTTATTTATTTAATGAATATTATTTTAAATATTCATTCAAGGTTTATTTATTTAATGAATATTATTTTAAATATTCATTCAAGGTTTATTTATTTAATGAATATTATTTTAAATATTCATTCAAGTTTTATTTATTTAATGAATATTATTTTAAATATTCATTCAAGGTTTATTTATTTAATGAATATTATTTTGAATATTCATTTAATCATTATTTATTTAATGAATATTATTTTTGAATATTCATTTAAAGTTTATTATTTAATAGATATTATTTGATTATTTATTAAATACTTTCAACACATTTTGAAAACGAGTAATATTATTTAAAGTTTATCCTCGACCTTCAATAATTACGAAGGATACTCTAAGCTGTATTATTAATTATTTTAAATCAAAAAGAGGTTCCCAAAACACCGTTTTTCCATTTAAATCTATCTTTTAAGAGGATTTAAATACTCGCTCAACTATCAAAAATATGGGAAACCTGATTTAAGTGACTGCTACTCATTTTAAACTCTCAACTCAAAACTGTCCGGGGACAGATATTTTCTCTGAGCAATTTAATTGCTGCAAGTCAAATGTTGTGTTACCACCTCAACGATCGAGGGGTAAATTGATGGAACACGTCGATATCCATTAACAAGCATCGCTTGGGAATGTTAGATATAATTGCTGACGTTTGTTCATCAGTGTTTAAGTAACAGGTACATATCAGAGTTTATATAGAAGCCAGTCAGAGTTTGATAAAGTCTGACTGGGTGAAGAGTTTACATAGAAGCCGGTCAGAGTTTGATAAAGTCTGACAGGGTGATAGTTGACTTAGCTGTCGGTGCAAAGATAAAGATTCTAGAAGCAATATATTCTGAAGATGGAAAGAAGCAGAATATATTGATACAGCTAAGGAGACTGGACAGAAGACTGAAGCAATCCTTAATTGATATGAATTGTATAGCTAATTTATAGGAGTATCAATTAGATAAGGATTGTATGTAGCTGTGTACTATATAAACACAGATAGGTTATCCCTAGAAGGGACGCGAACATTGAATATATCATTCTTGTAACCTAGTAGCTCTTTGTGATTCATTAACATCACTAAGAGAGAAACTGTTAATATAATTACAGTTTGTTGATTTATAAAGTGTTCTTGATTGTTATTCTCATACATACTTGATTATATATTGTGTATTCGGCCTAACAATTGGTATCAGAGCCAAGGCTGTTTAATATATACAGTTTTACGATTCAATCACAGTAATAATCATGTCTGAAGAAAATCAAACTGCTCCCAAGGCTGAGCAGATTAAGCCTAATTCTGTGAGTCGATATGAAACAATCAGGGTTCCAATACTCAGGCCAGTAGAGTATCCGATTTGGAAGGTGAAGATGACCATGTTTCTGGAGGCTACAGATCCAGAATACCTTGACAGAATCTATGATGGTCCTCATATGCCGACTAAATTGTCCCCTGTTGTTGATGGACAAGAACAAAAGACTGTTCCAAAGGAAAAGAAAGATATGACTCCTGAGGACATCTCATCAATTGCAAAAGATGCAAAGGTTAGACATCTTCTCCACAGTGCTTTAGATAATGTTATGTCTAACAGAGTAATCGGCTGCAAAACTGCCAAAGAGATATGGGATGCTTTAGAAGTGAGATGCCAGGGAACAGGTGCTATCAAGAAGAACAGAAAGACAATACTCACACAGGAGTATGAGCACTTTGATTCAAGAACTAATGAAACCTTGACTGAGACTTATGACAGATTTTGCAAACTGTTGAATGATCTGTCTCTGGTTGATAAAGAATATGAGCTTGAAGAGTCTAATCTCAAGTTTCTGTTATCTCTACCTGAAAAGTGGGATTTAAAGACAACCACAATAAGAGATAATTATGAGCTTGCTGATACAGATCTTGATGAAATCTATGGGTTGTTGAAAACTCATGAACTGGAGATAGAACAAAGGAATAGAAGATTGAGTAAAAAGACAAAATCTGTTGCTCTCAAAGTTGAGGAGAAGCCCATTAAGAAGGAATCATCAAGGAAGAAAGCCAAGGGAAAGGCTTTAGTCATTAAATCTGAAAGTGAGTCATCAAACTCTGATGATGACTCAAACTCTGATGAAGCTTCTGACTCTGAGGATGATGAAGAATAGATGATGCAAATGGCTGCACTGATGGTGAAGACCTTCAAGAAGATGGGATTCAAGAACTTCAAGAAAGGAAAGAGATTCTCAAGGAAAGACTCAAACTCTGAAAAGAAAAGTTTTAGAAAGTCTGATGGAAAAGAGACCAAGTCTGGCAAGAAGGATAAATCTGAAATCCAGTGCTACAGGTGTAAGGAGATGGGTCACTATGCTCCAGAATGCAAGAAAGGCAAATCTGAGAAAGCTCTCATCTCTAAAGGCAAAGACTGGGCAGATACTTCAGACTCTGATGATGGAGAAAATTATGCTCTTATGGCAACTGTCAGAGATGAGACTGAATCATCTGAAAATAAGGTACCCCTAACTACTTATGCTTATGATACTGATAATATATCTGAGTTAAGAGTATATCTGAAAAGCGTACATGTTAGCTATATGGATCAGACTTTAGAGAATGAGAGAATTAAATCTGAGAATCTTAGTCTTAAAGATAGAAACAAGTTTCTTGAAGGAGAACTTGAAAATATGAAGCAGATTCAAAAAGAAAGAGATGATGCTGTTTATGTAGAACAGGAATTGCTCAAAAGATATAAGCAATTAGAATCTGATCTAGAAAAAGAAAGAAAAATAATCAAGACTTGGACAGACTCTGGGAGAGACACTCATCAAGTGTTTCAGACAGACTCTGTAGGTTTAGGCTATTGTGAAAATGATGAACTTAGGTTTAAAGACAAGGTTAAAGTTAAACCACAACTTAAACCTGTGATATTTGTTCCAGAAGCCAATAACTTAAAATCTGTTGTAATAAGAGAAGCTGATATGGAATCAGATGAAGCCTGTGAAAGACAGGAAAATATTATAACAGAAAAACTTATGGAAAGAGAAGCTGTTAGAAAGCCAGTAAAAACTTGTGAAAAACAGGTTAATGTTGGTTTGATGACAGGAAAACAGTTCAATCATAAGCTCAAAGAGGTAAAATCTGCCATGAAACCAAAAGGATCCAAGAAGAATAGGAATGGAAAGATAGGCATAAATAAAAGAAATAATCATTTGCCTAATGCTGCTGCTCCAAGGAAAACATGTTATAATTGTGGTAGTTCTAATCATCTTGCTAATTACTGCACAAAGAATAAAAATATCAATTCTTTACCTTCTACATCAGGAGTAAAGAATGATTATGTTAGGGTTAGACCACAGACTTTATGCACACACTGTGGGAGCACTTGGCATTCCATTTATACTTGCAAGAGTTATCATGCTATTTATCACAACTATTATGAGCTCAAACCCAATCTGAAATGGGTTAGAGCAAACTCTGCAAGTGTAAAGTCTGACAATGTTAGTTTAAACTCTGTTGATAGTAATTCCGCTGCAAAAACTAACACTGTTAAGAAAGACAAAGGATCCAAGCAAGTCTGGGTCCTTAAAACTAACACTTAGTGTTTGTTTGTGATTGCAGGGTATAAAAGAGAGCACACTTATCTTGGACAGTGGATGCTCAGGACATATGACTGGAAATAAAGCCCTGCTATCAGACTTTAAGGAGAAGGCTGGCCCAAAGGTTTCCTATGGAGATGGCAACATAGGACACACTCTGGGATATGGCAATATTAATCTTGGAAGTGTCATCATCACCAATGTAGCTCTAGTCTCAGGACTCAAGCATAATCTGCTATCTGTGAGTCAAATCTGTGACAGAGGAAACCATGTAGATTTTCATACTGAATACTGTGAAGTAATCAGTAAATCTACTGGAAAAGTTGTTCTAGTTGGACACAGGCACAACAACATTTATGAAGCAAGTTTGGTAACAAACTCTGATGGAAGAACAGTGTGTCTGACTGCAAAAATGTCAAATGAAGAGAGTTGGATTGGCATAAGAAGCTCTCTCATCTCAATTTGAACAACATCAATGAGCTAATAAGAAAGGATCTTGTAAGGGGACTCCCAAAATCAATACTCAGTCTAGATGGCCTATGTGATTCTTGTCAAAAGGCCAAGCAAAGGAAGTCATCTTTCAAGAGCAAATCTGAATCTTCAGTAGTGGAACCTTATCATCTTCTACATGTTGATCTCTTTGGACCAGTGAATGTGATGTCTATGGGCAGAAAGAAATATGCTCTAGTAATTGTTGATGAATATACTAGATATATATGGGTGTATTTCTTATCAAAGAAGGATGAAACTGCTCAAACTCTGATGGATCATGTAAATCTACTGGACAAAGGATCACAGCACAAAGTCAAAATTATAAGGAGTGATAATGGAACTGAATTCAGAAACTCAATTATGGAAGCTTTCTGCAAGGAAAGAGGAGTAAAACAAGAATTTTCTGCACCTGGAACTCCACAGCAAAATGGTGTAGTTGAAAGAAAGAACAGAACTTTAATTGAAGCAGCCAGAACTATGCTTGAAGAAGCAAAGCTACCAACGTATTTCTGGGCAGAAGCTGTTCAAACTGCTTGTTTTACTCAAAATGCAACATTGATCAACAAGCATGGTAAAACACCATATGAGATGGTGAAAAATAAGAAGCCAAATTTGAAATATTTTCATATATTTGGATGCAAATGCTTTATGTTAAAGACTCATCCTGAACAGTTGACTAAGTTCGAGTTAAAAGCTGATGAAGGAATCTTTGTTGGTTATCCATTGTCAACAAAAGCATTCAGAGTCTACAATCTGAGAACTAAAGTGATCATGGAATCTATACATGTGTCATTTGATGACAAGAAAATAACTGGACTTGATGACTTAGATGGATATGATCAACTGCGTTTTGAAAATGAAGGTTTATTCTCTGATGGCGTAAACTCTGATGAAGCAGTACCGACAAACTCTGATGAAGCGGTTCTGACAAACTCTGACGGAGCATACTCTGAACCTCTACTGGTAAATACTGGAGAAACTGGAAATTCTCAAATTGAACAAAATAGAGAACCAGTTGAGGGGGAGCGTGAAGAAGCTCAACAAGACACAGCAAGTGAGTCAGTTGAGGAAACTGATTCAAACTCTGACAGTTCAAGCTCTGAGCCATCCAATTCAGGGGGAGCCTCAGATACTGCAGAAAGTCAACATATGAATCAGGAAAGCATGGATCAAGGGGGAGGATCCAATAATGATGCAAGAAACCACTTACCAACAGCAAGAAAGTGGACACAGGCACACACACCTGATCTCATAATTGGAGATCCTGATGCTAGTGTAAGAACTAGAAGTGCAACAAATAATGATTGTCTGTATCATGCTTTCTTGTCTCAAACAGAACCAAAGAAAGTGGAGGAAGCTCTTCAAGATGCTAATTGGATTACAGCAATGCAAGAAGAGTTAAATGAATTTGAAAGAAATGAAGTCTGGACACTTGTACCTAGACCAAAGAATAGATCAATAGTAGGTACAAAGTGGGTTTTCAGAAACAAGACTGACAGTGAAGGTGTGATTACAAGAAACAAGGCTAGACTTGTGGCTAAAGGTTATTCACAACAGGAAGGAATTGACTATGATGAAACCTTTGCTCCAGTTGCAAGATTGGAAGCTATAAGAATTTTTCTGGCCTATGCTGCACACAAGAAGTTTAAAGTCTTTCAGATGGATGTAAAAAGTGCTTTTCTCAATGGGAAGCTTGAAGAAGAAGTGTTTGTTGAACAACCACCAGGATTTGTAGATCCCAAGTATCCAGATTATGTCTACAGGCTTGACAAGGCATTATATGGACTAAAGCAAGCACCAAGAGCATGGTATGAAACTCTTGCTCAATTTCTTTTAGAAAGTGGGTTCACAAGAGGTACAATTGATAAAACCTTGTTTTATTTCAATTCTGGTGATGATTTGCTTTTAGTTCAAATTTATGTAGATGATATTATCTTTGGATCTACTAATGACAAACTTTGTAAGAAGTTTGCAAAGCTTATGCAATCCAGGTACCAAATGAGCATGATGGGAGAGCTTAGTTACTTTCTAGGCTTACAGGTCAAGCAAACAGATGATGGTATTTTTATCAATCAAGCAAAATATACCAGAAATCTTCTCAAGAAATTTGGTATGCTTGATAGTTCATCTTCTTCAACTCCCATGGCTACAGCAACAAAGCTAGACAAAGACACAGGAGCCTCAGTAGATATGACAAACTACAGAGGAATGATAGGGTCTTTACTGTATCTTACTGCAAGTAGACCTGATATCATGTATGCAACATGTCTTTGTGCAAGATTTCAAGCAGATCCCAGAGAGCCTCATCTAACAGCTGTAAAAAGGATCTTCAAATATCTCAAAGGAACCATAACCTTGGGTTTGTGGTATCCTAGAGAATCAGAGTTTAAGCTAATTGGTTACTCTGATGCAGATTTTGCAGGCTGTAAGATAGACAGAAAAAGTACAAGTGGCAGCTGTCAATTCTTAGGTGACAGATTGGTTTCTTGGTATAGCAAGAAACAGAAATCAATTTCTACATCCACTGCAGAAGCAGAGTATATAGCTGCTGGTAGCTGTTGTGCACAGATTCTATGGATGAAGAATCAGTTGCTGGATTATGGTTTGAAGTACTCTAAAATACCTATTTTCTGTGATAACCAAAGTGCTATTGCTATGACAGGAAATCCAGTACAGCACTCCATGACCAAGCACATCAGCATAAGATATCATTTTATCCGAGAACATGTGGAAGAAGGAAACATTGAGCTCCATTTTGTGTCTACAGACCAACAACTTGCAGATATCTTCACCAAACCTTTGAGTGAAGCTACTTTTACAAGATTGGTAAATGAACTTGGAATGATCTCTGGTTCTGACTAGAGATACGGGTTAGACTCAAAAACTATACTTGTTTGACTTTTATGCTCATGATTCCTTGCATGTATTAACTGTTATTTGTACCAGCATGTTATACTCTGATAAGTAAACTCTGTTAGTCATACTCTGACAGTTATACTCTGATTGTAATTTTGTCTGAACCACATGGACCGATGAAGAAAAATGTATGAAGCATGATTTTCAGTAAGTAATCATGAATCCTTCTAAGTATTATAAACTCTGATTACAAAATGTGCAGAAATTTTACACAGCATGATACTGTCTCTATATTTATAGCATCTCTTAGTTTATTGATCCTATACACTGAGATTGTATTAGCTGTTTGCATTTTCTCTCATAAATTAATTGTATTAACTGATGAAAAGTCTAAACTCTGATTATTAATGGCAAATAATTCACCCTCAAATCAAAAGATGCCAAAAAGAGCACAAATTCCTTTGAGATCATGTTGTGCCTAGGAAGATCCAGGAACTTATTGTATGAAATAAGGGCTAAAATCTTTGATTTTTGGTGACTAGTGCCAACCACTGATTACTGGAAAAATATATAAAAAAAAAAAATTAAAAATATATATGAAAGCATATATAGAAAGGGGGTGAAAAATAAAAGATATATCCAAATGAAAGGATATCAGTATACAGAGTTTAGACATAAGAATCAGATTTTATTTTATACATGAGAGTTTAGGCAACCAGTTATTACTGCTTTTAGTTTGTGGATTTTATGCACTTTGAGATGGTCTAAATATTTATATTCAGTAAAATCTGCTAATTCACACACAAATACACACATCTGTACAGTTTGTGAAAAGAGTTTATGTATAAAGGAGGAGAATTGATAAACACTGATGAATTGTGTACTCTACGCCGAGGTAATTTAATTTTAATCTCTGATGGTTAAAATAAATTTTGTTGGTTTCAGACATATTATAATTTTGAGAAAAAGACATTTGTTTTGAAAATTTAAAAAGAGTATGATTGGACAGTTGTTCAAGGATGTTTTTGAACAGAGGAGAGAGGTTAATGCCTAGAAAAGTGTAACAGACGGTAATTATTGCTGTTTTTACTACGCATGCGCATTGAAAACTGTCAATTATTTGCTGTCAGTCATTGCATGTATGCCACGTGTCCCACTAACACAGTTAACGGAGTAAGACAGTTGTGTATTAATGATTAAAAACTGTTCAGTTTTTAATTTTGAATTTTACATTTATACAATACACACACGGTCGTCAAAACTTTTCACATCTTACTCCAACATACATCAATTGTCACACAAGCATATTCACAAACACTTTTCTACACACAAACTCTTTTGAATCAGTTTCTTTGATTTTTCTTCTCGATTCGTACTAATGGCTACTACAGTTTTTGTTGCTTCTGGGTTAGAGTTTGTTCCTAATAATTATTCAGCCCCATTAAACACTGTCAATGCCCCAGAGGTGTTTCACATCATACAAAACTTTCTCGCTCAGTCAGCGATTGGGCATGCTTTGGTGGAACCTGAAAAACTTTCTAGTTCACAGATAAAGGCATTCTGGGAAACAGGATTGTATGATGATGGTGGTGAAACAGGTAACCCATCGATTATTTTTGAATATGAAGATACAGAGTATGTCATTACTGCTGGAACCATTCGCGCTGCAATGGGGTTTCCTGAATTTTCTTCGTATACAATTGGAATGGGTGATGAGGACTTGATAAGAATGATGCGAGAAATTGGGTATTCTGGACCCTTGTCGAAGATTGGACAGCTAAAACGCCCATTCTTAATGAAGGAGTGGAGCTTCTTCTTTGATTGCATCACAAGGACTTTTAGCAAGAAATGCACAAACTGGGATGCTATTCCCACAGACAGTCTGCAAATCGGGTATTCTCTTTTATTCGATAATCATTTTGATTTTGCACGACTTGTTTTGAATAATCTAGGAGAGAAAATGACAGAGAATAGAGGAGTAGTCTATTTCTCTAGATTCTGTCAGACTTTGTTTTCTTACTGTGTTGAAGGAGTGGAAGTTGGTGAAGAAGATGTTTCTTGTTTTAAATTACATAAGAGAATATTTTCTGATCTTATTAATAAAGATGTTAAGAAGGGGTTGTTGGAGACTTGTTGCTACCTCAATCTGTGCAACAGTTTTTAAATGCTCAAGTCAATCCACCACCACATGCTTCTTCTCAACCTGAGCCTCTACAACAAGAACTGCCTCCGTCAACTTCTGTTACATCTAAAAGGGGTGGTAGGACTAAGCATGTTGGTACTAAACCTGCCAGGGTTGCTAAGTCAAATGCTGAAGCTGGGGCATCAAAAACTGATGGTATGCCTCAGGAGAAAAGGCTAAAGAAAAGAAGAGCCAACAGAGCAAAGTCTGATGCTGCTGTTGAGGATAGTGAAACTGATGAAGAAACTCTTCATCAGAGAAAAAGAAGATTAGTAGCAGCACATCTATTTGGTGCTGAGAAATTTTTTTTCCAAAGATGTAGAAAATCTTGAAGTTCAGATTCAAGAGGATGAAGCTGTCTTTGAGGACAGAGTTTCTATGGAGAATGTACCTTCTGAAGTACAAGAGGAGATTTTTGATACTACTGTGCCTACTAAGGACAGAGTAAATACTGCAACAGAAGCTCCTACATCAAATGCTGATGATGTAGTTGAGCAAGCTGCTGATCACTCTGATAGCAGGATTTTTGAGCCTCAAGAATTTCATATGGAAGTTGAAGCAAACACCTCTTTAAACTCTGAACATTTTACAGAGGGTTTGGAAGCTGATCTAGATACTGTGAGAATTGAAGAATCTATGGCTTCTCACACAGAAATACTTACTTTTGAAGTTGAGAAAGGTGAGGAAGTCAATCAGACTTTTGCTGGTAATGCTACAAAAACTGTTGCTGCAAGTCCTGATGTTGTTGAAAAGGATGCAACAGAAAATGTTCCAATTGAAGCAGAGTTTGTTGCAAACTCTGAGGATGCTCGTGTTCTTGAAGCTCTACAACAATCTGTTGTTGAGATTGTTCAAAGCGAAGCAGAGTATAGTAATAATGCACACTCTGATGATCCTGAAAAAGTGGCAGAGGATGTTATTACAGAGAATGAAGCAGAGGATGACAATGCTGAAGCTAGTCCTACTCATTCTAATCCTGATATTCAAGTAGAGTTATCTGATATTCAAGCTAACTCTGATGAGGCAAGAGAAGTCAATCGTGCTACTGCAGAACATTTTCAGAATATGTACTTCTCAAATTGGTCAAGCAAGGATACTATCTTTTCCAATGAACGAGCTGCAGATTTTGTGACAAAGTCTTCCAAAGAGATTAAAAATCCAGAACTTCTCAGTCATCTCAAAGCAACTATTGTACAAATCAAATCATTAAACAATCGTTTTGATGCTTCTGACAAGGTGATTGAAAGTTTGAGGAATGATATAGCTACAAGAGAGCTTACACAACAGAAGGATAAATCCTTGTATATTTCTTTGTGTAAAGATCAGAAGAATTTTGATTCCAGGTTGTCCAAAGTTGAAGAAAATCAAGTAAAAATGTCAACTCAGTTGGATGAAATTGCAAATTCCATTAAATTGCTCACATCAGTTTTGTTGTCTGATGATGTCAAAAAGGGGGAGAGAGTATCTAAAGACAAATGCAAGAGCTCTCAAACTCTGACTCAGAAGGATGATACTGCTGATGGTGGTGCAAGAGACAAACATCATCCAAGATCAAAGAATGTTCAAAGGCAAGGGAGGAGGTCAAACTCTGATGCTCAGACAAATTTATACACTGGAGGGCAGTCTTCTTCAAGGGTTAGAAGTTTACTTCTTTCCTCTAAATCTCCAATTACTGATGAAGAAGTTGCTACACAGTTATTCTTAGCAGAACATGGTAAAGATGTTACTATTGAAGATATCCAGGCAGAAGAGCAATTGCTTGCTGAAAAACACAGGAAAGATGTTGAAGCTGGAATTTACAAACAGAAGGTTATCAAGGCTCCGAGGAGAAAAGAAAAAGGAATTGTTATCAAAGAGAATGTAAACTCTGATCAGAGTTTACAGTACTCAAGGAGGCCTATTTGTTCAAATGCTGATAAAGGTAAAGGCGTGATGATTGAAGAGCCTAACCTGAATAAGAAGTTTAAATCAACCTCTGACATTGCTCAAGTTGAAACAAGATTAGCTAAATCAACCTCTGACGCTGCTCAAGTTGATGTTATTACCAAAGTTTTGACAACCTCTGACGTTGCTCAAGTTGTACAGAAATCTACACTACTTCCAGGATTCAGCAAACCAAAAATTCTTGAAGACTTAAAGATTGAAGCTGTGAATTTCTCAGAAACCAGAACAGTATTGGGAAAAGAAGCCTTTGATAAATCTGGACTGGGTTCACACAGAGAGAGAAGAACAAATAATAGATCTCAAGACAACATTTCACTGGCAGAATCTGGTATTGGGGTTACACAAGAAAACCTTGATAAGTTAGAGTCTGTTCAGTTGATTTTTCACAGAGTATTGAAGAAGCAATTTTTGTTATACTTCATGAGTGATGGAAGAGTTTATAAGGTTGAAGAATCTGATGTCAATCTCAAATCATGGGAAGAACTTGAATATGTACTTTTCTTTTGAAAGTCAAGAACAGACACACTCATGATGTTGCTCAAGTGTTGAGAGAAAAGATGTTGAGATCTAAAGCTATGCTTGGAGGAGGAGTGTCAAGTGTTTATATTCCAAAGTATAGGGATCATGCTGGAAAAGTAGTGGAAATGAAAAGAAACAGTGCTAGATTTAAAACTGCACTTGGGGTAAAGGTTTTAGAATTTAACCTAGAGTCAGACAAAGCTCATTACATTCGACTAGGGAATGACATGAAGAAAAACAGTATCTATTCTCTGAGGGCTGCCATATATCAAACTGGTGAAGGAGATCCAGAGTATAAGGAGCTGAAAGAGATTATGATAGCTGAACTTGAGAATGCTGAAAGAAGACTGTTGATTGATTATCTCAGGACAGTACCTGATGTTCAAGAAGTCAAGTAAAGTCTGACTGTAAGTTTTTTTTTTTTTGTTTTCTGTTCTAAGTTAAATTTAAACTCTGTTTTAAAAGTTAAACTCTGACATATTTTAAACACTGCATTTGTGATATGTTTTGACATCATCAATTATCTGTTTAACTTTTACATTTTGGTATGAACAAGTTGGGGGAGATTGTTAGATATAATTGCTGACGTTTGTTCATCAGTGTTTAAGTAACAGGTACATATCAGAGTTTATATAGAAGCCAGTCAGAGTTTGATAAAGTCTGACTGGGTGAAGAGTTTACATAGAAGCCGGTCAGAGTTTGATAAAGTCTGACAGGGTGATAGTTGACTTAGCTGTCGGTGCAAAGATAAAGATTCTAGAAGCAATATATTCTGAAGATGGAAAGAAGCAGAATATATTGATACAGCTAAGGAGACTGGACAGAAGACTGAAGCAATCCTTAATTGATATGAATTGTATAGCTAATTTATAGGAGTATCAATTAGATAAGGATTGTATGTAGCTGTGTACTATATAAACACAGATAGGTTATCCCTAGAAGGGACGCGAACATTGAATATATCATTCTTGTAACCTAGTAGCTCTTTGTGATTCATTAACATCACTAAGAGAGAAACTGTTAATATAATTACAGTTTGTTGATTTATAAAGTGTTCTTGATTGTTATTCTCATACATACTTGATTATATATTGTGTATTCGGCCTAACAGGGAAATATTGGAGAATCTTCCCTTCCAACCTAAATATAACTACTTAGTGGAGTCGTATCAACAAGTATTACACTTGGGGAAAGGAGGACGATCTTTACGTTTCAGAGTCATGGATTTCATCCGAACTAGGAGTGGTGTAAGTGGTCCAGTTGCGCCGACCCATCCATTTTATTGCCCCAAATGGGCCGGGAGATCCGGAAAGGCAGTAGACAATGTCAGGCTGTCGTGATTCTTCCATCTACATGTAGAGAACATATTTTTGTTGTACGACCTGCTACTGATCATAGTAAGGTTGGTACGACGGGCGCGGTAGCAACTCCGGTATTAGTTCATCATCCATTTTGGATAATTCTGCAACATGTATTGAAAGGGACAACGGATGACATCCTTGGTACAGGTTTACCGATCATATTGGCAGGGGGTTCTGCAACATGTATTGAAAGGGACTTAGGATGACACCGTGGTACAGGTTTACCGATCATGTTGGCAGGGGGTTGAAAAGTGCTTCAGGTGCAAGCAGTCGGATCACTGGAAACAGGATTGTACTCTTTCTAAGAAGAACAAAACTGGTATGTCTCTTTCTGTAGTTACGGAAACATATTTAGCGGCTATATCTACGAGCACTTGGTGTGTAGATACATGAGCCACTGACCATGTTTTTAATTCTATGCAGGGGTTCCAGCAATCCAGAATGCTTAGAGATGGCGATATATATGTGTTCATGGGTGATGCTACGAAAGTAGCAGTAGTTGTAGTGGGAGACGTTACTTTATCTTTTGGTTTTAATAAGATTTTGGTTTTGAACAATTGTCTTTATGTACCTTCTTTTAGAAGAAATTTGATTTCGGTTTCTAAACTTGCTTTGGATGGTTATAATGTTTGTTTGGATCGTAATGTTTCTATTATGATGAATAAACAAGTTATATGTTCTGGTACTGTTGGAACCAGATTTCTGTCGGGTCGGACTCCGAATATCCCTTCGGGTTCACCTGCCAAAAGAGAAGAATGCGAGGGGTTGGGCCCCCGATTCACCTCCGGTGTGAGAATAAGTTAGAGGTTCCGGTGAGTTTAATTGAACGTACAAGTGCTTGTATGTATAACAAAAAAGTATTAACCTCATAACAAAACCTGATGTGTGCTTTTATAGGCAGGGTTTTCCCTAATCGCCCGGGATCCACGGAGTTACTCGCCGTTTGGCATTGTCCGGTTTAACCGCCTGAAGAATCGAGAGACTGGGTCGTCTCACAACGGTAGAGTGTTTAGTGGACAGAGGATGAAAGGCCAGTTTGCTCCATGGACCCATTCGGCCTCGTCCTTCGGCCCAACTACTATTCGGCCCACATACTATTCGGTCCAACTACTGTTGGGCCCCCAACATGTCCCTGGCCTTTGATCGGCTGTCCAATTCGTTCGGAGTCCCAGACCTTCACTTCTCTTCGGGATAACTCCCAAAAATCTCGTAATTATCAATTATGACACGTCATCTAGGGATCCGTGTCGTAATAATAATGACAACTGTCATCTCTTGAGATCCGTGCTGAATCGTAACCGTTGAATTCCAAACGTCTCTAATCGTACGGTTGAACACGAACGTTCGCGTTTCCATTGTCCAAACGTCACATTTCCTCCTTATAAATATCAGTTTTCCCCCCAAACGTCGTCACCATACATTCAAAAAGGGAACACTCTGCAAATTTCTCTCCATCCCAACCAGTCGCGGTTGCCAACATCCTTTTTTGCCTCGAGTTTAAAGATCTTACTCGTCTTCATCACAAGTAAGTTCCTTGAACTACTTTATTCGCAATTTATATACATGTTTCGAACGTGCATATTTCCCTTAAAAATGTAGCTTATTTAGCATATTCCATTTAGGAGTATACACTGCTTGTTAGATATGCTAGTAAATATACTGAGGGAGGTATCCTTTCCTTTAGAACAATCTTCGGGATAAGCTTATCCCTAGAACAGTCTTCGGGATAAGCTTGTCTCTGGAACAATCTTCGGGATAACCTAAACATTTAGGAATCCCTCCTTTTCCCGACTTAGGCGCTAGTGACTCCCCCGACCGATCCAAGAGCCCTCTGTACTCGGCCTTTCTTTTTTCTTTTCATCTTTTCTTACAATTTCCCGAGTACACGGCTAATTTCTCCGTTCCCTACTGTAGGAATTATGGATCGGTCACCTTCCGGATCTGGACGGTCTTCTAGATCTGTGTCTCCGGAAAGATCTCCCTTTTTCAACGTCGGCGATTACCCAGCGGTGAATCATCCTATTCAGCTATCCAAGGACCGGGTAGCCAAGTTGGCGAAGGAGTACGAGATCCCGACGGGAGCATGGCATACCTATATGCCAAGGGCGGTTGATCGGATATGGCACAATCCGCCTGTACCGAAGGGCTATGGGCAGGTAGCTACAGGGCTTTCTGAGGCGGCTCTTAAGTGCGGCTTTCGGGTCCCTATGCTTCCCTTAATAAAGAAATTGTTCGCCCAAATGGGGATCGCCCTGGGTCAGATGGACCCGAATGGGTTCTTGCACATGAATGGTTTCCAATGCCGGTGCCTCGCCGCCAACGTCGACCCGACCCCTGCATTATTCTGGCATCACCATGATTTCAGAAAAAATGGCAAGAGCAAAGGTTTCTATTCAATCGCCCGCCGAAACAATATGGCTGAATGGGTGGAGACCAACTCGAACAATAAGGGCAGCCACGATAAGTGGTGTTTCATTTCGGGCCCGAAGATTGTGGTCGCATCCCAGTGGCGTGTGGTTGATCCTACTGTTCGGGTGGTTAAACCTACGTTGTCGGGTGCGGAATTGCACGAATACGACCGCTTATGCCGTCTTGACATGGACCGAATCCCCTTAGAGGATCTTCGGGACAAACAATGGCTCTTCGCCCTATGGGGTAATGGTAACACACTTCATCTCTTACACTTATTTTTATGTTCCATTCTTTTTTGCTTTTATTACCAATTGTAGATTCTAATTCTTTTCCCTTTCTTTCTGTAGTGTCTTCTCGCCAGGCCATTGTTGAAAGAAAGAGAGCTAAATTTGAGGCCGACCAGGCGGCCCTGGCAGCCAAGGCAGGGGGTTCATCCAATGCTGCTTATCAGGAAGGCGAGCGGTGGACTCCCGACCAATCCACTCCGGCCTCTCCGCCTCCTCAGACCGATCAAGCTGGAGGAGCGCCTACTTCTCCTTTGTCCCGGAAGAGGGCGCGACGGGGCGATGCCATAAAGACCTACGTCCCGCAGTGGGCAGTTTTGGAGACGGACTCCATCGCCACTTCTGACTCCAAGGCGATTAAGGAGATAGCTCCCGATCTGTGTCGGGCTCTAGTGCTCCCGGCTGATTGCCCTTCATATGATCAGTTGGGCGTTGCTGATGCCTGCGCCGATCTCATGGGATTCCTCTCCAAGGTATGTGTAGTCTTTTGTTCTTTATTTTTCTTGTTAAGTCAGCTTTTGACCGATTCTTTTCTTTCTTGTTGCAGGCGACACCGATGGCTGCTATCATCACCGACAAGGTGAAGGACATGCAAAGCGGCTTCGCCCAAATCCAGGAGATAGAGTCTCGGGCTGTCAGGTCGGAAACCGCTCTTCGCCAAGCGGTCGGCGACGTGGAGAGGCTGGAAGGCCAGTCTGCGGCACTGAGGACCGATCGGGAGGCTGCTTTGAGGGAGGTGGATACCCTTCGGGCCCGGCTTACCAAGTGCAACCTTTCTCTTAAGGCCGCGAGGAAGTTGTCCCGGAAGGAAACCAAACTGAGGTTGATCACCGAGGAGCGGTGTTATCAGATGGGTCACGATGAGGTCGTGAGGAGGGTGGCGGCCATGGGTTTGGACCATCTTCCCTTGGTCGAGCCTGGTTTCTCCGACCCCGTGGGTCGCCGGGACGATGATGAGCCCCCGGTCGTTTCTTCCGGCGAAGACGAGGAGTTGTCGGACTAGGGCTTTACCTTTCCCTTTTTTTTGTATGTGTAAGTTATTAAGCCTTCGGGCACTAAACTTTTGTAGCCTCCGGGCATTAATGTATTTGCAAACTTTAATGAATTTGCAGTTTATTTTCTTCATCAAGTTTGCTTTTATTTATGTTTCTTCGGCTTTTACCTTTCACCTAACATAATTAAACAAATTTATGTCTCTTCGGCACTGAACTTTGCCTTAACATAATTAGACAAATTTATGTATCTTCGGCTTCTACCTTTCGCCTAACATAATTAAACAAATTTATGTCTCTTCGGCCCCAAACTTTTACTTAACATAATTAGACAAATTTATGTATCTTCGGCTTCGAATTTTGCCTTAACATAAGTAAGTAATCTTATGTATCTTCGGCTTTTCATTTCGCCTAAACATCATTAAACAAACTTAGCAAATTTAAACAGATTTATGCATCTTCGGCTTCGAATTCTACCTTAACATAAGTAAATAATCTTATGTATCTTTGGCTTTTCATTTTGCCTAAACATCATTAAATAAACTTAGCAAATTTAAACAAATTTATGCGTCTTCGGCTTCGAATTCTGCCTTAACATAATATGGTTTCCCTAAAGCTTGGCTGTTTGCTTAGTTAATCGCCAAATTTATGAAATGTTTTTCGAAAAGTCTTGTAACATTTATCTTTTTTTTTTGCTAAGTTTCGTATATATATAAAAAAGAAATAACAGGGATTTACCCTTGCTCTATGAGAGACCATAGAGGGGACTATCTATAATCAATCTAAGCTAAAGATTGAGAATAGAAAGTAACAAAAAACGGGCAGAACAACCCACAACAACAACAATGAAGGAAACTAGCTAAGCCAACTACGGAAGTACTCGGTATTAGCATTTTTTACAAACCAAACAGAAGAAGCTAATCTAGTTTTTACATCGACCAAAATTCCATCAATAATCTTTGAAGGGCCAAAGCAACCCTTGTTGTGAAGTCTAGCATTCCGCTGATAAGCAAAAACCTGAGCATTAAGAAGAGCAATGCCACGGTGCCCCAAGGAAGGATGTGAGCCCCAATTTGTGATCAAGTCTAGCCAAGTTGAAGCGACAGGCATGTTTAGTCGAGCAGCAAGGGCATGAAGCACAAAGCGACTAAACGTACAAGAAGCAAACAAATGATCCCAATTTTCCAGCCCCTCCCCCCCCCACACACACACATAAGAGACAGTGTGCAGAGACATTTAAGCCAAAGGAAATGAGACGGTTAAAAGTTGCGAGCCTATTCAGACAAATAAGCCATGAAAGGTGTGCATATCTAGAGACTTTAAGCTTGTTCCAGATTAGGTCTTGCCAAGGCACCTCCGGGAGTTTAAAACGAATAGCATCCCATATATGGCCATTTTTGATTTTACGAATGGGAGTGTCATTCCAAAGGATCACGTCCCTTTTATCCAAATCAAAACTTGGGGGAATAAAATCATGGAGCCAAGATTGCAGCATGGGACTCATGTGGTGTCTTCTCGAGTTTGGACTTGGAAAAATCCATTGGCCAGAAAGGATCAAAGACTTAACAGAAGCATGTTGGTTAGAGTAGGATTGTGAGATAATGGGATCCCCATTTTGAGAAGCCAAGCAAGTGTTATTCCACCAGGGGTCAAACCACAAAGATATATCATTTCCATTCCCAATGGCGAAAGAAAGAAACCTTCTAGCCAAGGCTCAAAAAGAAAGAACCTTTTTCAGAATCCAGGAGCAATCAGTAGGGGTTGCCATTGTCCAGAAATGATTTCTTTTTAAAACTGTGCAATTTACCCATCGAGCCCAAAGAGTATTCGAATGACCAATGATTTTACAGATATGACCCATAAGTTGAGCAATGTTCCATTCGCTAGGATTTTTTAAACCCAAACCCCCTTCATTTCTAGGCAAACACACATGCTCCCATTTTACCCTAGCATCACTTTTTTTTTTGTGATGTCCCCTTTCCAAAGAAAACGGGTGAAAATGGACTTTAATTCCTTGTGAACCGCAGCAGGTAGCAAGAAATGGTTCGACCAAAACGCCTGAATAGAGAACACCATTGCACGAATAAGTTGGGTTCGCCCAGCAAACGAAAGCAACAAATTCACCCAAGAGTAGAACTTTGAGGTAATGCGATCAAGAAGAGGCCTGCAGTCATTTGCACTAAGTTTTGACGAAATCGGGGGCACCCCTAAGAATTTAACAGGTAATGTTCCATGAGGAATTTGGTAGCAAGCATCAAACCAATTCACCAACTCTGTATCACAGTTACAAAAAAAACAGAGCTTTTTGAAGGATTCGGGTATAGACCACTCATGTTTGAGAATTTTGCCAAAGTATCCATAATAAAAGTAATGGAATGCATGCTTCCATGAGTAAACAGAAGCACGTCATCCGCGAAGAACAAGTGATTTAACCGGAGATCCTTGCATTTCCAATGAAATTTGAAGCTAGAAGGGGTCGAAGCAAGCATAGAAGACAATACGTTCATGGCCAAGGTGAACAAATAGGGGGAGATGGGATCCCCTTGCCTTAACCCCTTTGCACCCCGAAAATTACCTGTTAGGGTGCCATTTATTTTAATAGAGTAAGTTGGAGTCGAGATGCATGCATCAATCCAAGCAATAAAATTAGGAGGGAACTGCATCTTTCGCAAGATGTTTAAAAGAAAATCCCAGTTTAATGAGTCGAATGCTTTGTGAAGATCAACCTTTAGGGCACATTTTGAAAGGCCAGTTTCCCGGGTGTAACCTTGAAAGAGCTCTTGAGCCATGAGGATATTATCCGAGATAGAACGTCCTTTAATAAAAGCTGATTGAGCAGGATGAACCAGTGTGGGCATAACTAGTTTGAGACGATTATCTATGATTTTTGCAATGCATTTGTACGCTATGGAACAGAGCGAAATTGGTCTAAAATCCTTCATAGTAGTTGGGGTTGGGACTTTAGGAATTAGCGAAATGCAAGTAGTGTTGATTCCCTCGTGCATTTGAGCTATTTTAAAGAAATGGATGATGGCTTCACAAAAATCTGTGCCCACAGTGTCCCAAGAAGCTAGGAAGAATTCGACAGTGAACCCATCCACCCCCGGGGATTTGTTCTTTTTCATACTTTTCAAAGTATTGAGAATAAGATCATTAGTAACTGGAGCTTCTAACTGAGTGGCATGGGCATTAGAGACAAGCTCGCAATGAACTTGAGAAAGATCATCCGAGGAGGCCATAGAAGGAGTTCCCAATGTATCTTTAAAAAAATCAACAGCAACCCTAGCTACTTGAGAGTGGCCAAGAACAAGAACCCCATCATTGTTTTCAATAGACAAAATTTTGTTTCGGTCCCAATTTGCTCTAACTTGATTAAAGAAAAAGGAATTGTTTCTATCTCCCAAAGATAGCCATTTAATGCGTGATTTTTGCAAAAGGAGATATTCCTCCTCAAGCAGAGCATGATCCAATTTCTTTGCAGTCAACCGTTCTTGCAATGCAGAATCAGTAGTAAGAGGTAAAGTCGAGTCCTGAATGACCTTAAGTTCAGCCCTAGCCTGAAGTACATTAAAATGAACATTTCCATTTGCTTTATTAAGGGCAATCAAAGCTTTTTTTACATTTGGAGTTTCCTACAAAGTATTTCCATTGGATTCCCAAACCACTGTTCATTCCAGGAATTTTGCACTGTCCCGGTGAACCCATCAATGTCACAAAGAAAGTTATGAAACTGGAACGGCTGTGCAATTTCTCCAAATGCATTGGCACGTTAAGAATAAGGGGACAATGATCCATGATGCCTTTATTTTCCACAAAGACTATACCATTAGTAAGAGAGTTAAACCATTCCTTGTTGCCAAGCATCCTATCAAGTCTTTTGCAAATGAGGCCCTCAGGACGTAAATTAGACCAAGTGAAGAGAGAACCAGAAGTTCGAATATGACCCAGGCCAGCATCAAAAATACAATTTTTGAAGACATTCATATCAGGAGTCCACCTCTCACGACCACCCTGAATTTCATTTATAGCAGCTACACAGTTGAAATCACCAGTAACACACCACGGGATATCAATTATTTTACTAAGCCGAATAAGATCATGCCAAAGGGGGGCTCGTTCATGAGCTTTGTTATGGGCATAAACAAAAGAAACAGCAAAATGCACCTGTTTTTCAATAAAAGTGACAAAACAAGTAATACATTGATCAGTTTTAGAGTGGAGACTAACCACCAAACCGTTGGATCCCAGCCTACCCATATTCGACCATTAAAATGGTGTTCATAGTTGAAGATCCACGACCAATTCCTGTTTATACGTTTAGAAATAGCCAAGGAATTATTACTTTTTACTTTAGTTTCTAAACAACTCATAAGAAAATATTATTTACATTGAGAAAATTAATGACCTCTTTTTGATGTGGACTTTTATTTAGTCCCCGAACATTCCACGAAGAAAAATTCATTGAGATGAGAGAGTATTTGCCCCCTGGGAGGCAGACCTAAGACTTTTCTTTCTGATAACAGGGCAGATGTCCTCCACCGCAGTAGCTTTGCCTTTGTTAGAAGACTTGGGAGGTAGATTAGCATGAGCGGCAAGACCAATCACCACAGGGTGTTTAGCAGGAGAAACAGGGGCATCAACCTTGCCTTTTCTTTTCCTGGATGAGCTAGTAGCCAATTTAGAGTAATCCACTTCATCATCTTCGTTTATCAGAATGTCATAAGCATTACCCAACACAATATGTTCTCCCTCTCCTGTTTGAGCAACCATATCATCCTGAGTTGGAACAGAGTCGAATTCATCTAGGTTGTCCTCATTAGAGTTGCGTATTTCCTGAAGAATAATATCCTAATCCATGACCACATCACACCCTAGAAATTCAGCAATCTTGTACGGAACCATTTATGTGCTAACCAAATTCTCCATGAAGTGCTCTGTATTATGGTTCAAGTGAGTCGAGCAATCACCATTTTTCCCCACATTAATTGTATCTACCCCTTCAGCCTCAGCAACCTCCTCCATCACATCTTTCTCTCCAACCACAGATTTATCAGTTTCTTCCACATGTGCCTTTTCTGTATTTGAAGTTCCTGCATTATTATTTGCTCTACTGGCATTCTTATTTCCTTGCCTGTGTTCCCTCCTGGTATTTTCATTTCTTGATGGTCGAACAGCTTCAGGATTCTTTAAGCACCTAGAGAGTGAGTGACCAAATGCCTTGCATAAAATACAAGAGTAAGGCAGTTGTGAGTAAATAATTTCTACCTTCAGACGTTCAATCGAGCCATCCTCATGGGCTACATCCACCCAAGCAGAAGATGGACGAGGAGAATCATAGACCAATTCTACCTGAACTGCTGCAAATTTTAAAGGTTCAAATTTGGATATAACTTCATCGAATTTTAAGGGTCTTCCAACACAAGCTGCAATTTCACACAAACCTTCACGGGACCAGTATGAAGGGGGGACATCTACCAGTTTAATCCAGCATGGAATTCGATCAATAATATTCTTTTTAAATTTCGACCCCTCAACCCATGGTGACAAATACAAAGTTTTCCCCCCTAACTGAACAGAAGACAAATCTAGCACATATTTCATTTCACCAATCGAATTAAAACGGAAAGTAAAATATCCCTTTGAACTATAATACACCCTTGAAAGACCCCTGTTTTTCCAAAGTTTCAAAGCTTGTTCACGAACAAAAGCAAAAGTGAATCCACCCCCAATAAAATTGTAACACCCCCAGATCCGGGGTCAGGAATCTGGGTTGTCACGCTCCATCAATTATACAATACCTGCATTACTTACAATATTCTAATAATACAACTCCAAAGACCCCAATCACTTACGCACACACACACAAGTTATAGCCTTGCAAATGAGCAACAAAAGTAACATTTGTTATTACAACTCAAATGTACTATCCAGGATCTCATCTATTATTTACAACCACTACCTGAAGTTACAATAATAGACCTCACCGTTCTATACAAGGTTTCATAATACAAACCTACTCGAAAACAATTCTTACTAATTCATTCTGCAACTATTATGCTCACACCGGCAGTATCCATCATGCTGAACTAACTCAAGGGTGGTCTCTCCATCCCCTTGCTCTCGTAACACGAGGTGAATCGACAACTGTTAGATCAGAATTCAATGATCGTCAGGAGCTAGACTCAACTGATCAGGATTGCTGACGTCATCAGGATTACATGGTCGTCAGGATCAGAAGGCATATCAGGACTGGGATCAGGATTGATCATCAGGACTGGAAGCTGATCAGGATTCCTACTTCGAGTTATATTTGGAGTCTAGTTAAACATGGAAGTTTATTCTGTCGGTTCCTGGTTTGTAGAATGTAGCTATCAATTATGGATAGGTTTCAATCTTTGTAATTGATTAGGACTTATCACTGATAGAGAAGCTGTGTAGTATATAAACACAGTCTTGGTTTCGATTTATGTATTCGGAAGTAACGAGAACATAATCGAATAGCAGCTCTCAAGAACATCAGAATTTCTTGAGAGAGTTTGTAACATTTTTATATCAGATTTAATAAAGCTGTTATCTTTCTTTTCATATTTGTGATATATACATTAAGAAGTCGATTATCTTATACTATTGTATTCAACCCCCCTTCTACAATAGATTATTACTGGGCAACAATTGGTATCAGAGCGAACTGATTTAATTCTGAATCAAAAACGATCTAAAGATGTCGACAACCAAGTATGAAAGCATGAAGATTCCCATCTTGAAGAAATCAGAATATCCAACATGGAGGGTAAAGATGCTGATGTACCTGGAGGATATGGATCCTGACTATCTGGACAGGATTCGTGATGGACCATATATTCCTACAAGGATTGTAGAACGAACAGATACTGTACCTGAACATTATGCGGTCAAGGCTAAAAGTGAATGGACTCCAGAAGAAAAAGCTCATGTTCTCAGGGAACCAAAGATAAAGAATATCTTGCACAGTAGTCTTGATGCTGTCATGTCAAATAGAGTGATTGCATGCAAGTCTTCAAAAGAAATTTGGGATACTTTGGAAACTCAGTGCCAGGGATCTGCATCTGTCAAGAAAAACAGAAGGGCTCTTTTGATTCAAGAATATGAACAATTTGATGCAAGACCCGATGAGAGCCTAACTGATCTATATGATAGATTTCTGACACTATTGAACAACTTATCATTAGTTGACAAGGAATATGAAACTGAAGATTCAAACACCAAGTTTCTAAGAGCTTTACCTGAAGAATGGGACACTCAGACCTCAATCATTAGACATCAGTATGATCTTAACACTGTGTCTCTTGATGAAGTCTATGGGATGCTAAGAACCCATGATCTTGAAGTTCAACAGAGAAAGAACAAGAAAAGCAGCAAGGCAAAATCAATTGCTTTAAAAGCAGAGGCTAAATCAAAAGGAAAAGCTATGGAGGTCTCTAGAAGTAAAACAAGAGTAGCTGAGTCAGATCCTGACGACTCTTCATCAGATACTGATGGCAATCCTGATGCCAATACTGATGATGACTCTTCAGACTCAGATATGGAAGAGATGGTTGCGATGATTGTCAGAAACTTCAGAAGGATGAAGTTCAGGAAGAATAGAAGACAAGGCAACTTTCAGAAAAAGACTTTCAATGCAGACAAATACAAGGATATCAAAAAGGACAGCAAGGGTAGCAAATTTGACAAGTCAAAGGTTAGATGCTACAAGTGCAATGGAATGGGTCACTTTGCTTCTGAGTGCAAGAAGATAAAGGCACTTATCACATCAAGCAAGGATTGGATGGACTCTTCCTCAGAATCTGATACTGAGGTGGTCAACTATGCTCTAATGGCTGATGCTGATGTAACTGCTGCTCCTGATGATAAGGTACTAAATACTATCTTTGATTTTGATACTGATAATGCTTCTGAGTTAAGACGTTTTCTAAAGTCATTACATATTAGCTTTAGAAGTCAAACTGCTGAGAATACTAGAATCTTATCTGAGATGTCTGAACTTAGAAAAAGGAATGATATATTAGAAGCTGAATTTTCTCGCATGCAAGAAGTACAAAAAGAATGTGATAATGCTAATCACATGCATTTAGAGATGAAATCCAAATGTACTGCTCTTGAAAAGGAACTTGAATATGCTAATGAGAAAATCAGAACCTGGACAGACTCTGGTAGGAAATTTCATGAGATTAATACCTCTAAGAATTGGAAAGAGTGTCTAGGATATAAGTCAGATGAGGATGAGAAATTGAAAGAAAAAATTGTCATTGATGAGACAGTCAGTCCAAAGACCTATAGACATGTTATAGATGCAACCAAATCTAAGATTACTCCTGTTAATTTTGTTTTTGGTAAGGATTCCAATTCTACTTTTGAAAAGGGATCTACTTCTATTCAAGGAATTAAAATCATAAAGTCTAAACCTGTCTTGAATAAACTCATTAAGAATGTAGGTCAATTGTCTCAGAAACAGCTTAAGGATAAAATCTGTTTGGTGACAGATAAGAAACAGGAAGCTACTGTTAAGAGAAACATGAATGGTAAAGTTGGGATCAATAAAGAGAATGGTTATAAATATATCCCAAATGCACCTAGAAAGTGTTGTTTTAACTGTGGTAACTCTAATCATCTTGTTATTGATTGTAAGAAGATTAAAAAGAAGATTGCTGATATTTCTAAGTCTGATATGAGGAATAGATCAGTACTCTATAAACCGCAGAAGTCCTGTTTTCATTGTGGTAGTATATGGCATTCTATTTATACTTGTAAAGATTATCATGATTTGTACTATAACTTCTATGATCCATTGCCTAAGTTGAATAGGAGTACAAAGTCTGATAGAGTTGATAATGCCATTTTGAAGCATGCTTTTGTTAATACTAATACTGACAAAGCAAATCCTGATGGAGTAAATCCTGTCAGGACTGCTATGGTCAGAAAGTCTTCTGCTGTGAAAATTAATAAATTGCATGAAAAAGGAACCCAGCATGTATGGGTTCCTAAGTGTTCTAACTAGTGTGTTTCTATTCTGATGCAGGGTAAAAAGAAAAATGTGTTAGTCATGGATAGTGGATGTTCTGTACACATGACTGGAAACAAAGCCCTGTTATCAGAATATGAGGAAAAAGCTGGCCCAACTGTGTCTTATGGAGATGGCAATATTGGACAAACCTTGGGATATGGCAATATAATCATTGGAAATGTCATCATTGAAAAAGTAGCTCTAGTGAAGGGACTAAAACACAACCTGTTGAGTATTAGTCAAATCACTGACAGAGGTTATCATGTCAATTTCTATTCCACACATTGTGAAGTAGTCAGCAAAGAAACAGGAAAGATAGCACTGACTGGCTACAGGCATGGTAATATATATGAAGCCAACATTCAATCAAATACTGATGACTCCCCTACCTGTCTGATCAGTAAAGCTTCAGTAGATGAAAGTTGGAATTGGCACAAGAAGCTTTCTCATCTCAACTTCAGCAACATCAATGAGTTGGTTAAGAAAGATTTAGTGAGAGGATTACCAAAAGTGTTATATACTCCTGATGGACTCTGTGATGCATGTCAGAAAGCAAAACAAAGAAGGACATCATTCCAGAGTAAATCAGAATCCTCTATTGGAGAACCATATCACATGCTACATCTTGATCTATTTGGACCAGTCAACATCATGACCATCAGTAAGAAAAGGTACACTCTTGTAATTGTTGATGAATATTCTAGATTCACCTGGGTGTATTTTCTGCACAGAAAAGATGAGACTCCTGAAGTTCTGTTGGATCATGTGAGAATGATTGAGACAACCACAAAGTACAAAGTCAAGATACTGAGAAGTGATAATGGTACTGAATTTAAGAATTCAAAGATGGAAGAGTTCTGCAAGTACAAAGGAATCATTCAACAATTCTCTGCTCCTGGCACACCTCAGCAAAATGGAGTAGTTGAAAGGAAAAATAGAACTCTTATTGAAGCTGGCAGAACTATGTTGGAAGAAGCAAAATTACCTACATATTTCTGGGCAGAAGCAGTCAACACAGCATGCTACACTCAAAATCTCACATTAATAAACAGACATGGTATTACTCCTTATCAATCACTCAAGGAGAAGAAACCTAGTCTGAAGCATCTGCATGTGTTTGGCTGTAAATGTTTTGTTCTCAAAACTCATCTTGAATAGCTAGCAAAATTTGAAACAAAGGCTGATGAGGGAATTTTCATTGGTTATCCTGCATCAAGAGCCTTCAGAGTTTTTAATTTGAGAACAAGGACTGTCATGGAGTCAATACATGTATCTTTTGATGACAAGAAGATAACTGGAATCATTGAAGACTCTCATGATAGATTGATTTTTGAAAATGAAGTTTCCAAAGAACCTGAAGAAAGTGAATCAGATCCTGTCAATACATCAGATCCTGATGGGTCACCAAATCCTGATGACACACCAGATACTGATGGTGCTAATACTACTGATGCATCCAATAGTGATACTTCTAGTAGTGCAAATGTTGAGGGGGAGCAACATCAATCTACTACAAGTTCAGAGTCAACTCAATCATCAAGACAGAATTCTTCAGATACTGATTCAAGTGATGATCCTGATAACCATTCAGGAGGAAATAGCATTAATTCAGGGGAAGCTTCAAGACAAGCAAGTTCTTCAAATCAAGATAACACCAATCCAGGGGGAGCATCTACTTCAAGGAACAATTTGACACCAGCAAGGAAATGGACAAAAGATCATACTCCTGATTTGATCATTGGAGATCCTGATGCAGGTGTTCAAACAAGAAGTGAAACTCTGAATGAATGTCTATACAATAACTTTCTATCCAAAGAGGAACCAAAGAAAGTTGAAGATGCACTTAAAGATGCTGATTGGGTTACAGCAATGCAAGAGGAACTGAATGAATTTGAAAGAAATGAAGTCTGGAAACTAGTACCAAGACCAAAGAACAGATCAATTGTTGGTACAAAGTGGATTTTCAAGAACAAGACTGATTCTGATGGAGTGATAATCAGAAACAAAGCTAGACTAGTTGCAAAGGGGTATTCTCAACAAGAGGGAATTGACTATGATGAAACTTTTGCTCCTGTTGCAAGATTAGAAGCCATCAGGATATTTCTTGCTTATGCAGCTCATAAGAAATTCAAGGTTTTCCAGATAGATGTAAAAAGTGCTTTCTTAAATGGAGAACTGGAGGAAGAAGTCTATGTTGAGTAACCTCCTGGTTTCATTGATCCTAAATATCCAGATCATGTCTACAGATTGGATAAGGCACTTTATGGACTAAAGCAAGCTCCTAGAGCATGGTATGAAACCTTAGCTCTATTCTTACTGGAAAGTGGATTCAAAAGAGGTGTTATTGATAAAACTCTATTTTATTTGAATCATGGTAAGGACTTGTTGTTAGTTCAGATTTATGTTGATGATATCATTTTTGGGTCAACAAACAATAAGCTGTGTGAAAAGTTTTCTAAGCTTATGCAGTCAAGATATCAAATGAGCATGATGGGAGAAATGAGTTACTTTCTTGGTCTTCAAGTTAAACAGACTGATGAAGGGATTTTTATCAATCAGTCTAAATATACAAGGAATTTATTGACAAGGTTTAACATGCAAGATAGTTCTCCTGCAACAACTCCCATAGCTACAGCTACCAAACTTGATCCTGATCAAGGTGCTGAGGTAGATGTAACTCACTACAGAGGAATGATTGGCTCTTTATTGTATCTCACTGCAAGTAGACCAGATATCATGTTTGCAACCTGTCTATGTGCAAGATTTCAAGCAAAACCTAGAGAACCCCATCTGATTGCAGTCAAAAGAATTTTCAGATATCTCAAAGGAACTCCTACACTTGGCCTTTGGTATACAAGGGAATCAGATTTTGGGTTGTGTGGTTATTCAGATGCTGATTTTGCAGGATGCAAAATAGACAGGAAAAGTACTTCAGGAAGCTGTCAGTTTTTGGGTGGAAGATTAGTTTCATGGTTCAGTAAAAAGCAAAAATCTATTTCCACTTCAACTGCAGAAGCTGAGTACATTGCTGCAGGAAGTTGTTGTGCTCAGATAATGTGGATGAGAAATCAGTTGTTAGATTATGGCATGTCATACTCAAAAATCCCTATTTATTGTGATAACCAAAGTGCTATTGCAATGACAGGAAATCCAGTTCAGCATTCTCTTACTAAACACATCAGTATTCGATATCACTTCATAAGAGAACAAGTTCTGGAAGGAACAATTGAACTTCACTTTGTTCCTACTGATCAACAACTAGCTGATATATTCACCAAGTCACTACCTGAAGCTACTTTCAATAAATTGGTGAATGAACTTGGAATGATGAACTTTGAGAATTTCTGAGGAAAGCTACAGAGAGGAAATCCTGTTAACTGTCAAATCCTGATGGTTATTCAGAAAGGTATGTTTCTTTGATCAAATCCTGATAGGATGCAATCCTGACAGGAAGTCAATTGGTCAATCCTGATGTTCAGGTTTGGAACACAGTTGTTTTTGGTCAAAGTTCTACAGGAACCATTCTGATGCAGTTCGAATCAAATGGAGTAACTCATCATGTCACTCCTGCTGTTATTGAAGAGGCGTTGCATTTGCCTATTCTGTGTGATAAAGTTCCTAGTGTGATTTCAGACTCTGCTCTATTTGAGTTTGTCAAGAAACTAGGCTACAATGGTGAAGTAAAGAGATATGGCAACCTTTTTAGGACAAAGCTTAAGAAGGAATGGAATTTCTTCTTTGATACAATCAGCCGTTGTTTCCTGAACAAGACATCAAATTTTGATGCTCTTCCATCAGGATCTCTCAAAATTGGGTACTCTCTTATCAATTCTACAGTGTTTGATTATGGGTCTTTTATTTTAAAAGCCTTAAGTGATAGGAAATCAGATAAGTTGGGTTCTGTCTGTTTTCTTAGATTTTTACAGTTGATATTTAATCACTTATGTCCTAATGTTGTTTTTTAGAATGATGTAGTTCTACCAATTTGTAGAATTACTGAGAATAATATTAAGTCCTTAGTCAACAGTGATAAGGCAAATGGTTTCATAGGAAATGCTTTTATTCCTGATGAAGTTAGGTTTTTCTTACATAGGAAAATGCCTACTCGTTATGGTTTAATCTCTAATGCTATGGGGCAAGGCTCAACCCACCTTGTTCCTGACACAAGCATTCATCCTAAACAGTCTAAACAGTCAACTGCCACCTCTATTGTCTCTCAAAAGACTTTAGTTGTAAAAGCAAAGAAGTCAGCTCGAACTGATGTGTCAGGAAGGCAATCAGGTTCAAAGGACTTTTCCTCTACACCACTCACTAAAAAGAAGTTACAAGGGGGTGTACAAGGGGTCCTGGTCAAGAAAGCTGCAAAGGGAGGTGAGGTTGTTTCTGTAAAAAGAAAGTTAGTTCTCAGGGATGAGACTGACTCAGAGGATGATTTACCTATATCCTCTGTGCTGAAAGTGAGTAAGGAAGTTGCTGATACTGCTACTGCAGCTGGTTCCATTGTCTACACCACAGAAGAAAAGGAAGTTATCAAAGAGCAGGTATCATATTCCTTTAGAAAAGAAGCAGGATACTGATGTACAGGACACTTCTATTCTGAATGAGCAATCAGTTTCTACTGCTCAAGCAAATCCTGATGTTAGTACTCCTGATGCTGCACCAAGTCAAGTGGTTAATATTTCAGACTCTCCAGCACAGGACTCTCCAACAAAAAGACATGTTGATATTTCATGGGAGAAGTATGGTGCTGCTGCTTCCAATCTTGGGATCAAACATCCAATGGAAAAGCTAAGGAAGGCAGAAGAGTTAGTCTATCAAAGACAGAAGAAACTGAAAGGATCAAGCCCACAAGAACCTGAACCTCAAAGTGGTTCAGCAGCTCTTTCTGATGATCCAGCCACACAAGAACCACTCAATCAAAGTTTGGGTGAAGGCTTAGCTAGTGGAATGGTCACACAAGAACCATTTTCTCAAAGGGAGAATGAAGGCATCAACATTCCAGCTACACAAGAACCATCTTCTCAAAGTGAAGATGCAGGCCAAGCTACAGTTTCTGAGAAATTTCCTGACAATGCTCAAGGGATTTCTGGTGCAGATGAAGTTCGAAGATTGGTCAAGGACACTGTCTATGAGGGAAGCACACAAGAACCTTTGACTCAAAGTGTTGAAGCAGCTTCTGAACCTCAAGCTCCACAAGAACCATTGGTAGCAAATACTGATGCAAGCATATCAAATCCTGACGGTGTTCATCCTGACGCTAGTGGTGCTCCTGATGTTGAACCTATTTTGATACAGCCACTTCGTTCAAGACCAATGGATCATCCTATCACAGATTCACAGGATAAAATGAAAGGTATAGTTCTTCCTGATCCTGATGATACTCACAGTACTGATGATGATGACTCTGGTGATAGTGATGATGATGAGAATCGAAAAGAGAAGGAACAGCTTGCTACAGCACTCAAGATTAGTCTTGGAACTAATTTTGGTTCATCAAGTACATTTATGGCTGGCAAAGCTTCCACTGGGAAAGATCAGAGACAAGATTTTTCTATTCCTTCCTTTGATCCTGCTGAGGCATTTAGACAGAATGAATGGAACAATTCATGGCACAATTCTGATGAATCTATCAGTTTTTCTTCTGCTATTGAACATGCCTATAAAGCAGTGAAATCTATAGAGAATCAAGACTTGAAGAATCATCTGAAGGCTACAACTCTGTTATCCAAGAGCCTGAAAAGTGAGATTGATTCTATCAAGAGTTCAACTGACAAAGTGAGGACTGATATCTTTAATAATTTTACAAAGGTGCCTACTACTTTTCAGCTAAGGGTAGTAGAATCCCAAGTGAAATCTGTTGTTTCAGAACAAACCTCAATCAACCGAAGAATTGATTCTCTGGATACTAAGGTAACTGACATTCAAGCCTCTATTTCCTTAATTTTGAATTTATTGTCAAATCCTGATGTCAAAAAGGGGGAGAAGGTTAGTCGGACAAAATGCACACCTGATCTAGTATTAAGGAATAATGATGATGATACTGGAGATGATGGTAGTGACAAAGTGATACAAGGAGAAACCTCTGATGCTGTTGTTATGAAGTCTACAATTCAAACTTCACAAAGTCAAACAACGCAGTCAACTCATATTTCTGATTCTAGAGTTAAAACAGTAAGAACAATGATGCAATCTCAGATCCTGACGGAAGAACAAATCCTGACACCTGGTCATGGACATATTCTTGCTACAATTCCTGAAGGAGATGAAGATGTGATTATTGATAATCGTGAAGATGCATCAAATTTATTCCAGAAGTTTTCTACAAAAGATGGCAGAATTGTTACTCTATATCACACTGATAAAAGAGTTCAACAATTATATGCTAGAAAAGCACTCTCTACAACAAGTGAAGAATATCCAGATCTCTCACATGAAGAATTTTTGAGACTACAAAGAGAGACAATGGAAATCTATACTGCTCCTACTAGAGGTAGAGGAGGCAGAGGTAGGAGAGGTGCTAGAAGAAGTAGAAGAGGTTCTTCAAATCAAACAGTACCTAGACAGACAAGGTCTACAGGGTTAAGAATTGAAGAAATTCCTGAACCTATTCAAACTCTAGTAGTTCCTGACAGATCTACTTTTGGTGATGATGGGAATATTGAAGAAGAACCTGAATTGAGAAGAAAATCAAGAAAATCAACTCTCTGCAATACAAATCAAATTAAAGAATCTAATCCTGATGTTGTTACTGATAATATTCAAGATCCTGATGATTCTGAAATTCTGCAAGAGATTGACTTGATAATTTTATCTACTGTGGTTGATTCTCACAACAAGGAAGTAGATGAAGAAGAAGAAGCCAGAAGAAGTGAAATTACAAGATCAACAAATAGAGATTTCAATCTCTATGTACAAAGGCTTAAACTCTCAAACAGAAGAGTGTGGAGGAACCCAAGCAGACAAGAATCTTCACTGAAAAGAAGCTATGCATTTGAAAAGGAAAAGGATAAGAAGTGGAAACATATTAGCACATTAAGGTGTGATACACTTATCAATTTTCAGTCTGGTGGAATTATTACAAGCGCTTCAAGTGTTGTTGATTTATCTGAGATGGTTAGATCAAAAGCACTCTGGTTAAAGATGTTTTCAAATCTGAAGCAATTGTCAAGCAATTCAAGAGGAGGTATTGGACACAGAGATGGTGAATATCTGCATATGTCATATGTTGATCCTTACTCCTTGACTGAAATTGGAGGTACTTTAACTTCTGTAAACCTGAACAATTTACTAGCTGTTGATATAGTTATAGATTGTCATGATGGTTTTGACAAGAAAGAAAAGCTTTGTACTTCATGAAAGATGGTAGTGTGAAGATCCTATCTATTCAAGATCTGCTGATAAAAACTACACAGGAACTGAAATATGTTCATTATCTTTTGAGATCGAAGAATCAAATATGCAAAGAATAGAGTGACATGATTTTGTCAACAATAAGAAGAAGACTGGATGGAAACAGTAATTTCAATGGTAATTACATTCCCATGTACTTAAATCAAAGAGGTCAGGATGTGGAAATGCAAAGGGGTACTGCTGTTAAAGAAGTAAATTTTGGCATGACTCATCTTATTCTCAATCCTGATGGGAAGGAAATTGCTTATGTTTTGCTTGAAGAGAATAGTCTTCAGAGAAACTCCATATTGAATCTCAGAGCAGCTATCTACCAGATTAATGAGGAAGATGAAGAAATCAGAAATCTTAAGGAAAGACTGATTCAAATTCTTGAAGAAAAAGAAGAAAATCTATTATCCAACTTCTTGAAGATGAATTTGTTCTATCAAAGAATCTAAAACAGATAAGTTGTTGCTGCATATTTTGTACATTTTGTATATATGTTTTTGACATCATTGAATATTTGGAATCTATACTTTATTTCACAAAGTATGAGATTGGGGGAGATTGTTAGATCAGAATTCAATGATCGTCGGGAGCTAGACTCAACTGATCAGGATTGCTGACGTCAGCAGGATTACATGGTCGTTAGGATCAGAAGGCATATCAGGACTGGGATCAGGATTGATCATCAGGACTGGAAGCTGATCAGGATTCCTACTTCGAGTTATATTTGGAGTCTAGTTAAACATGGAAGTTTATTCTGTCGGTTCCTGGTTTGTAGAATGTAGCTATCAATTATGGATAGGTTTCAATCTTTGTAATTGATTAGGACTTATCATTGATAGAGAAGCTGTGTAGTATATAAACACAGTCTTGGTTTCGATTTATGTATTCGGAAGTAACGAGAACATAATCGAATAGCAGCTCTCAAGAACATCAGAATTTCTTGAGAGAGTTTGTAACAGTTTTATATCAGATTTAATAAAGCTGTTATCTTTCTTTTCATATTTGTGATATATACATTAAGAAGTCGATTATCTTATACTATTGTATTCAACCCCCCTTCTACAATAGATTATTACTGGGCAACAACAACGTTTTTTTCATGCTAAAAGTTTTAATAAAGCAAGAATGAGCTAATAGCGCTCAGCAAGAAATCTATCCCAGTTTAAATCTTTAAACCTTTAAGGTAAATAATCCATATAAGATCCATGTTTAAAAACTACTAGGGTTTGACCCCAAAATAGTATACCGTTCAAAATACCGTATGACTTATATTCATACTCAAATACTCTTCGTAAATCATTTAGAAATCCTTGGTATCGATATAATGAACCAAGACTCAAAACATATCTTTTTAAAATAGATATTAATGTTGGAATCAAGGCTTAAAGCCTATCCATTGTTTGAAAACACTATACAGTTCAATATACTATATATCTTAAATCCCTTCTCAACATATATACATGCATATCTATTTAGATATCTCATATTGTTCAAAATACCGTAAAATATCAGTAATGAACACCTTTTCAACTCTGTTGTGTTGTGATATAAAAGAAGCAAGAATGAACACTATAGCTCGACAATAAGATATAGCAGCATAATCATATATGTAAGCTGAAATCATAATTGAAAACCTTTAAAACTCCGTTCATATACAGAACGATATGTTTAAATATTCTTTTCGTCAAAACATGCCGTATAGTTCAAATACTATACACAAAACATCATTGTTCAATTACTGTCACATTATCGGTAACTCAGCACCTAGGCTTTCGTTACAATGTGCAACACAATTCTAAGTGGAAGAAGGGGATATACTGGAACACCCGATACACGGTGATCAGCCGTTGTATCGTAACGTAACTTTTCTACTAGTAGAAGGACGACTTCCTATTCGGTTATCACCCTGGCCGCATTTGGGCCCATTATGCTACATGGCACCTATTTCAATGCCGAGCATAGGGTCATACTACCTGGTACCTATTTCATTGCCGAGTATGACGTCGTACTACCTGGCACCTATTTCATTGCCGAGCACGATTTCGTACTACCTGGCACCTATTTCATTGCCGAGCACGGATTATTTCCAGTCCCCTGATGAATCGTATCCTTATATCTGGAACCGAATTTAATCGTTGTTCCCCGAGCGTAGACTAGATCGTTGATAGGTATGAACTTATTACCATACTTACTTCCGGAAATGTGGAGGAAGTAATAATACTATGTGGGTTGACTATTGTCAACTGACCTCGATCCTCGAGTAAATCATTTCGCAATCACGACCCGGGAGTTTAGTAAAATATCTTTAGTTCTGATAATTCAGAAACCCAAAATATATCACTTTTAATGAAAGAGGCAAGTGAAATCATATGTTCACTTCCTGAGATAGATTCCCAATTTTTGATAAGTTCAAATCAAAATCATCATTCGAGACAAATAATTAAAGTAGTTGGGAACCCCTATTATACTCTCATAAATCCTTTTGGGATCAGAAAATATTTGTGTAAATACTAGAACCTTAAATAATAATATAACAAGGTTCTATGATTTTTAAATCATTTTTGGGAATATTTAATAAATATTCAAATAATAAATATTGAATTATGATTCAATATAATTCCACTTAAGTGAATATTTAAGTTAATATTCACTTAATTAAATAAATATCCAAATAATAAAAATTGAATTATCGTTCAATAAGATTCCACTTAAATGAATATTCAAAAATATAATATTAAATTAATTAAATAAATATTCAAAATAATATTTTCAATAATATTATTTAAAAATCTCACATTAAAATATCCAATAATATAAATATATTGGAATATTTAATCAATATTTTAAAAATATAACTGTCCCTTGAACCCATCAGCTTCTGACAGTATAATCAAGATAAAATCGTAATTTAACTCCCGGTCTAATATTTTAAAATCATCGTACGAGTGCTCTATCCTTAGAGCCTTTAAAACCTCGGTTTATATCTAGTATTTACATAGCATATAAACCTTATATCTTATCAAGCTTTTTATCAAAAGCGTAAACAGTTATAAATCTTTTCACAACATTAAAGCAGAATATATATCACGTACACAACAGTAAATCACAACAGCATCACTTATAGGATGTAGGGTTTGAAAACTTGCATCTATCATATGCATATATTACATCTCAACATTTTTAATACCATCATATCTATATACGATGTAAGGTTTGAAAGCATGCATCTATCATAGGCATCATCAGTATAAGTAATGGAAAACATAGTATGGAATGAGAAAACTTGCCTTGAGTCCTTGGTTGTTAGGGGTTCGAGAATTTGTCGGGAAATCTATAAACAAAGAAATACTCGATCAGTCTCCTAGCGTAATCATTCGCTCATAACAACTCACTCATAATACTTCGCTTATCCTTAAGACACTCACTTTAAGTCAACCATAAGTCAAACACGTCATGTAGTCATGTTATTCCTCAACAACGTTCGTGTTTTAATCAACTTGAAATAATCCTTTATCTCAGTCACAACGGGTGGTCAAAGTAGTACCCCTAGAGTTGACTTTTCATGGAGTTACTATTACGCGACTCGTACTCTAACACTTTTAATAAATCAGAAAACTTACATTTAAATAAGAAACCACTTCTAAAATCATTTTGAGTATTTGTAATATTTATCATAAAAGTTTTGATCTCAAAACATGGGTTTAACTTGGTGAAATGTATTCTCAAACTTGGATGAGCTACGGAAAGTTACTATTCGCACGTCTTTCACTAAAACGCTCATATCTCCTTAACCGTTAGTCGAAATGACACACCGTTTTCGCGTGCGCGATCTAGGGAAAGAATAGAACAAAATGCTTGAACATGTTTTTCTGCCTAAGGGGGTTAAATTCCCGAGAGCAACAGATTTTTGGCAGTGAAGTGCAGAACCACTTACTCCTCGCGCAGCTTTGGTTCCGACATTTTTATAAAATCGAAATATTATCTTTTTAATCCGAAACCTTCTCGATTCACTTACTAACTGTCCATGTTAGTATCCATTTTAATATCATATCCTAATTCCATTTTTAAGGGGCTTGATCAAAGGTTCAAAGTTCACTTAGTAAACTACTTCGTTATCCGAAACCGCTTTCACTAAAACGAGTGTTTCTCCTAAACCATAAATCGAAACGACACGATTATTTCGCCAAAATAAACTACAAGACAAGACCTACATGATCATGGTCAGTTAGGGTTGCTTTCATGTCATGGGTTTACCCGAGGTTTCTGCCTAAACTATCTAATGAAAATTCGACATGGTAACGACGCTAATTCATGATTCCCGTGTTTTAAACACTCAAATCAACAACCAATCAACAACCAATCAACCAACCATCAAGCCTAAAGTTAATACTACAAGTTTTCTACTTAAACATTATCATACACTAGTTCATAGGTTTATCCATAAATTAACCACTAAACATTCTCAAAATCATGCATACATGCTCTTAATCATACTATCACTAATCATTCTTAACAAAATCACTAATAACAAAGCATAACCATAAGGGTGAGAGGTTTGTATACCTTCCTTGATGCTTGTTAAAGACTAACAATTGCTTTTAAACTCTGCCTTGATCCTTAATCAACCTTAAAATCCAAGAACAAAACAAGATTTCATGAGTTTACAATTCACTCTACTATTCATGCCTCAACTTTGATCCAACATTTAACTATGCTATACTTCTTTGATGGACATGAAAGTTTAAACGTACCTTAGGTATATACTGAGGAAGCTATGTTTCCAATTTGGTGATTGTTGGATGAGTATATTTTGAGTTATGGATTTTTCTTTCCACCATGGTCAAGCTGAGCAGATTTTTGGAGAAATGGAGAACATGGTTGTTTTCTTGCTTTTTCTTTTCTTTTTGTTTTTGTATAATTACACTCAATTTGGATGCATCTCATTTGTGTGGCTATAAAAAAGTTTTGTCATCAATGACACATGGCTCTTTATCTTGTGGTTGTGGTGAAAGTGGTGACAAGGTGGTGATTCATCACCTTGTCATCACTTTGTCATCAACATGTCCTCCTTATGTCACTCTTATGCATCATGCTTATGTCATTATTTGTATCCTCAATCCTCTTATATATTGCACTTGATGATCTTATATGATACTCCCCCTTTGGTTAGGGTTTAATTCATAATTTTCTATGCGTTTGTTTCGCGATAGTTTCAAGTGATTTTAAAAACGTTTCTCTGTACCAAAGCTAGGGGATACTTCCTTGATCTTTCCATTATCTGTGTCCAATATATAATTTTAGATTTCTCATTCTACATACTTTCTCAAAACGATCAAATCAATACATCCTTGATTGTCCGATGAATAGTGATTTAAAATTCGAATGGGAATCTCCTGATTCTGATTGCGTTTACATTCACTTATTCTTTCTATACATCAATAATATAACCTCGAAACATTCATTCCATATCTTTTATATAGTGTGGTCTGAAAATATTTTCATCATCAAATTTACTACTCATCAGGGGCAATTTTACTATTCATCAAAAAAAAATTAACTAAGTCCAAAATTTGGGGTTATTACAAAAATGGCCTATACGACTCAAGTCCCACTGCTTACGGGCATGAACCAGAAATTCTAAATAAGGCTTAATATTTGCCGACCCATCCTCATTGAAAGAAATTACAGAGTTAGGTTTAACATTAGTACTAATATTCGGGATGTTCTTTTGTACAACATTGCTCCAAGACATTTTCGATTTATCCCCTTTGTCAACATTCAAAGTAAGAACACCATTCTGGATAGATAAATTCTCTTGCAAATCACAGAGAGAATCAGAATTCAAAGCAGTAGCATTTACCAAATTTGTACCTGAGATTTGGGTAGTATGATTGTTGGGGCTGAGAACCAACCCAGGGGTAGTGGATTCAATGGATACCGGCGAAGAAGCGTCCAAGACAGGACCTGAAATATCAGCGATAACTCCCCCATTCCTGACAAAAGCTGCTCTATCCTCCATTCTCCGGCGAGTCTCCGGTGACCAGTTCTCTGGCAAAGCATCAATATTATGAATAAGCTCAACGCCTCCTTGAAGTAACTTATTAACCCTTTGTAATTGTTGTGGAACTCCGTAATTATGCCCAATTAAGTCGGAGAGTTCATCGGAGTTCATAGACCCCGAATGCTCTGAGTTACGCGAACCGATAGAAAAGCGCGTGTAATAGGAGATCTAACAGAGAAAAAACGGGTGAAATTAATGAAGAAGATCGTGTTTAAATCGCCCCTAGATAAATGTCTGACTTACATATATCATAAGATAGAGCTGACATAGTAAATTGAAGCAAGAAACATATATTTTATTGATAGACTTGTTCAATTATACATGCTTTTTCTGGCGAAATGTAAGTACGAAATAAAAATGAAAATAAGAACTTGGGGGTGAACACTTCATGGTTGCCGACATTCCTCTAAGTTGGACGAAGCTTACTGATAGTACCTGCGTAGTCGGGAGGCATGCCAGGTGTTCTTGATCGGGTCGCCAGACAAGGTTGTTAATTTGTAAGTTCCAGGTCGAACCACTTCAGCTACCTTATACGGGCCTTCCCAGTTGGGCATTAATTTCCCTTGTCTTGTTGGCATGGAAGTAGCCAATTCTCGCAACACCAAATCTCCGACCATGAAGGTTCTTTTCTTTACTCCGGCGTCGTAGTATTGGGTTGCTTGGAGTTGATACTTCAAGTTTCTTAAGTGCGCCGCCTCTCTCTCCTCCTCAAGCAAATCCATATTGGCCTAAAGGCCGAACTCATTTGTCTCGACATTAAACACTTCTGTTCGGTAGGAGTCCAGACCGACTTCTACAGGAACCAAGGCGTCCGTCCCAAATGCTAACTTGAAAGGTGTTTCGCCTGTTGACGATCGTGGGGTCGTTCGGTACGCCCACAGGACTCAGGATAATTCTTCAGCCCAAAGCCCTTTGGCATCTCCCAGTCGCTTCTTTATCCCATCGAAAGATAAAGAAGGTGACTTCTGATTTTGTTTGTAGCTTCGATTGCTCCATTTCCCTGGGGATGACCGACCGAGCTGAACTTCTGTTGTATTCCAAAGTGTGTTAAGAACTTCTGGAATTTGTTCCAGATGAATTGGGTCCCGTTGTTAGATACACACACCTTCGGAATCCCGAACCTGAGTATGACTTGTTCCAACATGAATTTCTTTGCTGCCTCTTCAGTTATGGTCGCCAGTGGCCTTGCTTCTACCCACTTGGTCATATACTCGATCGCTAAAATTCAATACTTGGCTTGCTTGGTGCTCTTGGGTAGAATTCCCACGATATCCACAGCCCACATGGCGAAAGGAATTGGACTCAGAACCGATGCCATTTCCTCGGGTGGTTGCTTCGGGATGGTGCTGAATAACTGGCATTGTCGACACTTCTTTGCCTAATTAGCTGCATCTGCTCGCAAAGTCGGCCAGTAGAACTCTTGCCTGAGGATTTTAAAGGCCAATGACCGACCAACAAGATGTTCCCCACATATGCCTTCGTGGACGTTTCCAAAGCCAGTTGTTGCTCTTCGGGATCCAAACATCTGAAGAGAGGTTCTGTCGCCGATCTTCGGTACAGCTTATTCCCGATGATGGTGTAGCTTGTTGCTCTATACTTCACCTTTTGGGATTCCTTTCGGTCTAGGGGCAAGGTGCCCTTTTCGAGGTAGGCCCTGATCGGAGTCATCCAGTTGATGCCTTGGTGGATTTCCATGCATTGTTGCTTGTCGATTGAAGGAGTCTTTATTTCAGTCAAGTAGATGGATCATGTGAGATTGTGTGTTTCTGCCGAAGCCAGTCTGGATAGTGCATCGGCTCGGCTATTGTCCTCTCTTCCAACTTGGCTCAACTCGAAGGATTCAAATGAGACCGATAAGTCCTGCGCCTTTGTGGCGTAGGCCTTGATTCGGGGTTCCCTCTGTTCGTATTCCCCTGAAAAATGTTTCACCACTAACATAGAATCACTGAATGCCCTCAAATTTCTTACCTCGAGATTCTTGGCCAGGTTTAAACCGGCTAGCAATGCTTCATATTCGGCTTCGTTATTGGTCAACGGGAAAGTGAATCTTATCGCCTGACAAATCTCGAAGCCGCCTGGACTGGAAAGAATTAGCCTGGCCCCACATTTCCATCCTGCGACTGACCCATCTACGAACAACTTCCACTTGCCTGGTGACTGAATCAACTGCTCTTCGAGGGCCAGGTCCATCGGTCCCGAAAAGTAACATTCGACCATGAAGTCCGCCAATGCTTGTGCCTTGATAGAAGTTCGGGGTATGTACTCCAAATCATACTCCCCCAACTCGATGGACCATGCTACCACTCTTCCGGACGCTTCCAGCCTTGTCAAAATCTTTTTCAGAGGTTGATCGGTTATGATTTGCATCGTTCGCCCTTGGAAGTAATGGCGTAGCTTTCGAGTCGCCATTATTAGGCCATATGCGAACTTTTCTGCATTTGGGTACCTTGTTTTCGCATCTTTCAACATGTGGGACACATAGAACACTGGGTGTTGAGAACCTTCATGCTCTTTGACTAACATTGCTCCTAGTGTTCGGTCGCTCACCGCCAAGTACAGCTGTAATGTTTCCTTCGGATCTGGCCTCATCAAGAGAGGCGCTTTGGTGAGGTATTCCTTCACCTCCTCGAACGCTTTCTGGCATTTCGGCCCCCATTCAAAATTCTTCGATCCCCGGAGTGCTTCAAAGAAAGGAAGGGCTTTTTCTGCTGATCGGGAAATGAATCTTCGTAGGGCGGCCATTCGACCGGTCAACTTTTGCACATCCCGGACTGTCTTCGGCTGCTCCATGTCGATTACAGCTTTTTTTCCGGGTTCGCCTCGATCCCTCGGGCGCTAACCATGTACCCCAAGAACTTTCCACTGGATACTCTGAATGTGCACTTGTTCGGATTAATCTTCATATTGTGCCTCCTCAGTGTTTCAAAACACTCTTTGAGGTCCTCCATGTGATCTTCGAACTGCGACTTAACAATCATGTCATCCGCACAGCACTCCATGTTCCTTCCGATTTGTTTGTGAAAAATCTTGTTGACCACTCTCTGGAATGTGGCCCCCGCATTCTTCAGGCCGAAAGGCATTTTGATGTATGCATACGTTCATTTCGGGGTGATGAATGCGGTCTTCGGAATATCCTCGACATTCATCGCTATCTGATGGTATCCTGAAAAAGCATCCAAAAAACTAAGTACCTGATATCCTGTTATAGCATCTATCAGCTGATCGATACTAGGTAACGGGTAGTAGTCCGTCGGACAAGCCTTGTTTAGGTCGGTGTAGTCGACACACATTCGCCACTTGTTGTTGGTCTTCTTTACGACCACTACGTTGGCTAACCAATCAGGGTACTCAATTTCTTCAATGAACTTTGCCTCCAACAACTTTTCCACCTCGGCTTCGATGATCTTCTGCCTTTCCATGGCGAAAGTCCTCTTCCTCTGTTTCACTGGTTTGGCCTTGGGCTTCACATTGAGACAATGTTTCGCCGTCTTTGGATCCAAACCAGGCATGTCCTCGGGCCCCCATGCAAAGACATCATGGTATTGTCTGACCACTTCAATCACTTTCTCTTTTAGGTCGGGTTCCATATTTTTCCCAATCCGAGCCATCTTTCCCGAAAAAACTGCATAGAGTTCCACCTCCTCGGTTTCCGCTGTTGGTTCGGCGATTGGACTGGACAGGTCTGCTCCAAATTTTTCCAACTCGATGTTCATGGTTTGGCGACCTCCGCTGCTAGACTCGCCTTCAGCCCTCTTTCTTTTGTTTCCTTTGGTCAGTTCAAAATCCTGATCCTTCTCCAGATCGTCCAGCATAATGATTCGAGCCATCTTTTGGTCGCCTCGCATCTCACTGATGCCATGCTCAGTCGGGAATTTTAGCTTGAGATGAGGAATTGACGCCACCGCTTGGAAGGATGTAAGAGTTGGCCTTCCGATGATTGCATTGTAGGGACTTTCCACCTGAACCACATAGAACTTGACCTGCTTTTCTACAGTGTATGGAGCTTTACCTAAGAGAACAGATAAAGTGATGGTACCTTCAATAGGGACTGGCTGATTGCCAAAACCATACAAGGGGGCTTCGTGGCATGGTTCCAACTGTTCGCCTCCCAGGTTCATTTTGTTGTAAGTCCGATGATAAAGAATGTTCACTGATCTTCCTCCATCCACTAGTACCTTCCAAACTTTATTTTATCCGATTACCGGATTGATGATCAGAGGGTCCTCATGTGGCCAGATCACATCCTCATAGTCATCCTCGGTAAACATGATCGGCATCGCCTGTTTGGCCGACTGAAACTGGTACAAGTTGTATACCTGTTTTGCGTACCTTTTCTTCGCTGTCTTACTATCCCGACCCAGGGCACTTCATCCGGAAATAGTCTTCACTTCGCCCCTATACCTTTCGGCTTCCTCGGGCTCCTTCCGTTTGTCTTCCTTCGGGGCTAGTTTATTCCTCATGTCTTTGACAAACTTGTTTAGTTCTCCGTCTTTTATCATCTTCTCGATCAACTTCTTCAGATGGTAACACTCATCGGTATTGTGTCCCTTGTCCTGATGATAGTCGCAATACTTGTTACCATTCTTCTTGTAGTCTGGCATCTTCATTCGGGCCGGGCGAATGAAACCAGGCTTTCCTTTTATTTCGTGGAGAATCTTAGAGATTGGTGCGTTTAGGGGGGGTGAATGATGTGCTATCTCTATCCCTTCTTCGTTCGGCTCCTTTATCTCGGACCTTTACTTCGTCTCGCCTGTCCTCATACCTTCGGCCAGACTCATACCTATCATACCCCTTCTTTCCTCGGTCTTCTTTTCTACTCTCCTTGTATCCCCCAATAGATTCCATCTTCCTTCGGATGCTTTCTCCCCTCAAGTATATATCATTCAAAGATTTAGGGGGAATATCATAAAGAGAAGATCGGAGTTTTTTACCTTTGATAGGATCCAATCCTGTTGACAAGAATCCAGCGGCTTTCACCTTGTCCAAGTTTGTTACCATCCCAGCTTCTTCCTTAAACCTTGCCAGATAATCTCCCAACTCTTCGTTCGGCCTCTGTCGACAGTGAATCAAAGCTTCTGTATCCTTCTCTCTTCGGCACAAGTGTGAATAGTGCCTCAAGAATTTCCTTTTCAGCTGGTCGTACGAGCAGATTGATCTCGGTTTCATCGACCTGTACCACATGGTGGTAGCGCCCTTCAAATACGTTTTGAACATCTTACACAGCATGATGTCACAGTGTCTCATTCCAGTCATAAGGAACTCATATTTCTCGCAATGATCCTCAGGATCACCTTTCCCGTTGAACTCATTCATCTTCGGGAATTGGCCTCCCGAGGGAGGTCTATATTGCTCAATCTCCTCGGATACGACCGGTTCATGACTAATTCTGCGGTCGCCAAACATTGCCTTCTCCATTTGACTCAATCTATCTTTCATACGAGGATCCCCTTCCTCGTCGGTGTCCGAACGGACCATAATTTTTGAACGGATCCTTCGGGGGTGTGACTCAGACTCCGAAGACCCATCTTCATCATTATGCACCCTCATTTCTCTCCTGTGACTGGATTGTATCAGTATTTGCTCGCCAGTCTCCACAGCACCTTGAAGAGCCTTCTCCTCGGCATCCAGCTCAGCCCTTCGCCTCTTAATCTCTTCCAGTTTTAGCGAGATCCTCCTCCCTTTTTCTTCGCCCTAGCTTGGGCTTCTGCTTCCAGCCTTTCTTTTTCCTTTTGCTTTCCACTTTTGGAAGCAGTTTCCTCACGCCATTTGAGAATCCTGGCTTTTTGCTCCTCGGGAGTAGGCATCGGTCCCTCTTCCAACTCATCGTCGAAATTAAGGATTTGGTTGATTGGAGGCGTGGTCGTAGAGGTGCCTTGGCGATGAGTCTCAGTGAAACCCAGTATCCTGTCATCAGTATTATCAATTGTCATCGCTCTTTCAGTTGATGTCACAAGTTTGCTTGCACGTTCCCACATACGGCGCCAAATGTTGGAACCAGATTTCTGTCGGGTCGGACTCCGAATATCCCTTCGGGTTCACTTGCCAAAAGAGAAGAATGCGAGGGGTTGGGCCCCCGATTCACCTCCGGTGTGCGAATAAGTTAGAGGTTCCGGTGAGTTTAATTGAACGTACAAGTGCTTGTATGTATAACAAAAAAGTATTAACCTCATAACAACACCTGATGTGTGCTTTTATAGGCAGGGTTTGCCCCAGTCTCCCGGGATCCACGGAGTTACTCGCCGTTTGGCGTTGTCCGCTTCAACCGCCTGAAGAATCGGGAAACTGGGTCGTCTCACAATGGTCGAGTGTTTAGTGGACAGAGGATGAAAGGCACGTTTGCTCCATGGACCCGTTCGGCCTCGTTCTTCGGCCCACATACTATTCGGTCCAACTACTATTGGGCCCCCAACAGGTACATTGTAAGACAATTTGTACATTATTAATCCTAGACAACCTACACTGCAACTACAACATAGGGTATTAAATAACACATCTTTTATCACTAATAAAAGAAAGGAACCTTCTAGTTTAAACCAAACACCTCTTTGGCACTTAAGATTAGGTCATATTAACTTGAGGAGGATTCAAAGACTGGTAGTAGACGGGCGTTTAAGCTCATTGGCAGTGGAGACATTTCCAGTATGTGAATCCTGCTTGGAAGGTAAAATGACTAACATGCCTTTTAAGGCAAAGGGGAATAGAGCTAAAGAAGTGTTAGAGTTGGTTCATACTGATTTATGTGGACCTATGAATATCCAAGCAAGAGGTGGTTTTGAGTATTTCGTCACTTTCATTGATGATTATTCCAGATATGGGTACATTTACATGTTGCGTCGTAAGTCTGAGTGCTTTGATAAATTCAAGGAGTACAAAGCTAAAACGGAGAAATGACTTGGTAAAAGTATCAAGTCACTACGATCAGATCATGGTGGTGAATACCTGCTTGGATAATTTAGGGAATATTTATCAGAACATGGGATCACATCCCAGTTGTCTGCACCTGGCACACCCCAGCAGAACGGTGTAGCAGAGAGAAGGAACCGGACTCTGTTGGAGAGTGTTAGATCGATGATGAGTTATTCGGATTTACCCAAGTCATTTTGGGGACATGCTTTAGAAACAACGGCTTACCTTCTGAACCTAGTACCTTCTAAGTCGGTTCCTAAGACTCCGATAGAATTGTGGACTGGTGACAAGCCAAGTCTAAGACAAGTTTGGATTTGGGGTTGTCCAGCACATGTGTTGAACAAGAACGTGACTAAGTTAGATTCTCGTACAAAAGTAAGGTTGTTTGTAGGCTATCCTATGAGAACAAAAGACTATTTGTTTTATAGTCCTAAGGATTGGGATGCCATTGTTAGCACCAATGCTAGATTCTTAGAGGAATACTATATAATGAACCACAAACCCATGAGTACTGTTGTTTTAGAGGAATTAGTGGGAGGAATAGATAATCCTAATGTGCCGATAGTACAAGTAGAACAACCATAAGTAAATGCACAGCCTATCACTAATACTGTACCAGTGCTTCGTCGTAATGGGAGGGTTGTTCAATAAAATGAGAGATTCATGTTTTTGGGAGAGTCTTCGGACTTAGTCTCTGGTGAACATGATTAGGATCCCAGGACATACGAAGAAGCACTACAAGATAAGGATGCAGATCTATGGCATAAGACTATGCAATATGAGATGGAATCTATGTATTCCAATCAAGTCTGGGAGCTCGTGGAACCACCCAAAGGTGTAAAACCCATTGGATGTAAGTGGATCTACAAGAGAAAAAGAGGATCTGATAAAAAAGGTGAAAGCCTGTAAGGCAAGACTTGTTGCGAAAGGGTATACTCAGAAAGAAGGGATCGATTATGAGGAAACCTTTTTGCCGGTAGTTATGCTTAAGTCAATCCGGATTCTTTTGTCTATAGCAGCTCATCTCGATTATGAGATTTGGCAAATGGATGTCAAGACAGCTTTTTGTAATGGAAGTCTTGAGGAAACCATCTATATGCAGCAACCAAAGGGATTCATTAAGGAAGACCAAGAGCATCTAGTGTGTAAGCTTAAGAAGTCTATTTATGGACTGAAACAAGCTTCAAGGTATTGGAACATTCGTTTTGATCAGACAGTCCAGTCATATGGACATGATCAGAGTCCAAGCGAATTGTGTGTGTATAGGAAGAGTGAGGGAAATGTAATAGTTTTTTTAGTGCTATATGTAGATAACAGTTTACTCATTGGAAACAATGTAGAGATGTTGTCATCAATTAAGGCATGGTTGTTCAAACAATGTAAAATGAAGGACTTAGGTGAAGCCGCATACATCCTTGGGATCAAAGTAATAAGTGATCGCAAGAAAAGGATGTTGGCTTTATCTCAAGAACCTTACATTGATGAGGTATTGGCTCGTTTTAACATGCAGGACTCTAAGAAGGGTAATTTACCTTTCAGACATGGAGTTTTTCTATCGAAAGAGTAATGTCCTACGACACCTAAAGAGATAGAGAACATGAAAACAATTCATTATGCTTCATCATGTGGAAGCTTAATGTATGCGATGTTATGTACGAGGCCTGATATTTGCTTTGTCGTGGGAATGGTCAGTAGATATTAGTCTAATCCGGGTCAGGAACATTGGAGTGCAGTAAAAACAATACTTAAGTACATGCGAAGGACTAAGACGTAAATGTTAATTTACAAGGCCTCAGACTTGTTGCCTGTGGGATATACCGATTCAGATTTCCAGACAGATAGGGATAAGAGGAAGTCAACCTCGGGGTGTGTTTTTACTTTAGGAGGTGGAGCTGTAATATGGAGGAGTGTGAAGCAGAAATGCATCGCAAACTCAACCATGGAAGCTGAATACGTAGCAGCCTCTGAGGCAGCCAAAGAGGCAGTATGGTTCAGGAACTTCTTGCTGGATTTGGATGTAGTTCCTGATTTGCCACGGCATATCACAATTTATTGTGACAACACTGGTGTTGTTGCAAATACGAAGGAACCACGAGAACATAAGGCAGCAAAACACATCGAGCGTAAGTATCACGTCATACGACAGTTTGTTAAGCGAGGAGATATCGTTGTGACCGATATAGCATCAAAGAACAACCGAGCAGATCCTTTCACGAAGTACTTATCAGCTAAGGCTTTTGAGGAACACGTGGAGGCGATAGGAGTCAGATGTCTGGTCACATAGTAGTTATTTAAACCGATAGTGGATTGATTGTAATAAACACTGATATACTCAAAGAATAGCTTGAGTATAAGTGGGAGATTGTTGGGTTTTATATTGAACTATTCGTTTGAAGTATATAACATTGTCCATTTTATTGAGAATCTTGATTGTATATTATTACATTGTCTGTTTATTATATATTATGGATAATCTAGTATCAAATGGGATAACAGAAGATTAGATTATCAGTGTTTGTATATAATATAATAAAGGTTCACAGTCTAAGTGGTATTAGACAAACCATTGGATTGACTGAAGTATTATTTGGGAATAGTTTATCTTGACTATTGAATAATACTTGTATACTTTGGGTATATTGAACATGATCACAATATTAGAATTGTTCTTCTATTCTGACAGTTAAGAAGAACTAAGATTCTATGATATTATTATTGCTTAGGTTCTTAATCCGGATGTAGTGATTGACACTTGTCTGCAATACACATGCTTTGATTCATATAAGATGTAATTAATTATTAATTACAATATTATGTATTGAGCAATGACATTGCATGCAGAGTGGGGTATTAATTACAGAAGGAATCAATGTCCTGATAATATTCGGTTTGATGATGTCCTCTTGAAAGCTCATTAAGATAATTATGTGAAGCCCTGCAGGTAGATTAATTTCTGAAATAATTATAAGGTTGAGTGGATGATCAAGGATAAATAAGATATTAATTAAATTAATTGTCAGTGATTAATTTAATTAATGGATATGCGATATCTTAAACGTGGGGAATTTAATAAGCAAATAATATAGGAGCGGAATTAAATAATAAAAGAATTGCGGTATTAGGAATTGTAGTGCAAATATTAATTCTTTAGTGGATTGAATTAATATTTAATGACATTGGGCTTTACTCGGAATGTCATTGGAAGGCCCGACCTAATTGTCCATGATCCCTACCGAAGCCTATATATATTCTCGTTCCCCTTAAAGCTGGATACACAACGGAAATTGAAATTGAGACCTAGAGCAGCCGCACGAAGCTAGGGTTTTGGAATTTCGAGGCTTTGAGGAGAGGAAACTTTGGGAGATCGAAGGCCACACTTCGCTCAAAGGGAATCAAGGAATTCAGTAGAAGACGTGGAATTGAATCGCTTGTGTCGTAGCGATTAAGGTTAATCTTATTTTCGAACTCTTTAATTTATATCATAAAACGCAGTCCTATATATCGTACGTTCCAACATGCACACCATATATTTTTATATTTATAAGTACACATTCATTATAAGTAAAATGACCACAATGTCTCCGTTTTCACTTTTCATTACAACTAGTTTTATAACCCGTGTGAGGCACGAGTATACTCTAGAATATTTTGTAATATGTTATTAATTTCAACATATTTGTAAGTTATCTTAAAATTTAAATTAGCAGTGATTGTTGTGAGACTAAATCTTGTATCATTTAGTAAGAATTTTGCGCAAATACGGGTATGATTTAGATTTGAGTAAATTGTTATTGATTTCAGAATAAGTATTTGATGCTGCATAATATGTTCTTCAAGATACATGAGTGACCATATTACATGTTAATTAATTATAATTTTATTACTCGATATGATTTTACATGTGTACTTTAAATTAGTGTGTGATGAATAACTATTTCTCTTTAATCACTTAAAGGATAATTTACTATTACACGTCATATTATGAAAAATTTGATCGCACAAAATCATGTCATATTTATAACTATTACAATATCACTAATTATTTAATTATATTCTGTTACTTTTTTAAATAACTTAAAATAATATATATATATATATATATTCCTTTCAAAATAATAGTGTACTTTCAAGATTAGTTTTTAAATGGGTATAGATACTAAAAATGGAGACATTGATATCTGATAATTAGAATAGAAATTAAAAATGTCACTTTGCAATTACGAGAGTTTAACTGTCATTTCATATAAAATAAAATTATTGTCGATTTGTCGGTAATATACATGAATGACCATGTTACGTGTTATTAAACTTCACAAAATATAACTTGATATTATTTTGCATGCTTACTGTAAATTTGTTGGTGATAAACAACTATATTCTGTCAATTATTTAAAGAACAATTAGACATGACATGAAATCATGTCATATTACTAAAAATTGAATATCACAAATTAATGTCATATTATTAATTACTCCAATATTATTATCTTTTTAATTATATTTTATTAATTTTCTAAAATATATACTACATAAAATACTATATATGTACATTTATATGCAAGTATTAATTACAAAATGATTAGCTACTTAATGAGGATTAGTTAATACTCCCTCCGTCCCCCTCAATTCTTTACATTGGGGAACGGGGGCTCATCACGCATTTTAAGCCTCCTTTAATATATACTTTGATAAATTATTTTAAATTTTTTCTTCTTCTGAATAAAAATATAATGTTTAAATTTTTATTTAGAAAAAGAAAGTTTTAAAAATAAGTTGTAGAGCTATACTTTATAGGAGCCTTAAAATGTGTGTCAAGCAGTGTAAAAAACTGTAAATAAATGAGAGGGACGGAGGGAGTAATGATTAGAGATATTAAGATGTATTAATAATGAAGACATTTATATGAAATAAATAGAATAAGGATTGAAATGTCTTTTTACAATTTGAAGGGTGTTGTTATAATTTAACATTGAATCCTCTAAGGATTGAAATGTCTTTTTACAATTTGAAGGGTGTTATTGTAATTTAACATTGAATAAATTGTCTCGCTAAACCTCCTAGTTGCTCTATTATAATAATATATATAGATAGATTTGCACGTATACATTTCATCACTTTAATCCGGATTAATTTTACTTATTTAATTTATAATTTAAAATTAAACTAGTTGGATTGGCTAAACGTTTTGGTTTAAAGAATTTATTTTTTAATTTTAATCATAATTTACCGTATAAAATTTTAGAGAAAATATTTTCTGAATTTTTCTGTATTTATATTTAAAATCGTAAAACAGTCAATCTTAATTGCTTAATATGAGTAATTTATTATTATTGATATGAAATAAAAAAGAGCATTTTAGTCTATCTGCGAATGTGCATCTATAAATAAAATATAGTGTACACATTTTAGCTAACCTAATTTTATTTATACTACTATCATATAGGCAAGGGAGGTATACAGCACGGATGATCACGGTTCGGCGCAAAAATTGATCCAATTTTGACCGATCCGAACCGATACCAAAGAGTGGTTCGCGATTCCGGTTTAACTACTTTAAGAATCCGCAGGTCGTGAGTTGATTTCGGGTTGACAAGAACCCAACTCGTTCTCAATTTGAACCACATCTATATACTTATATATATTAATTTTATATTTATGATTATATAATATAAAGTAATTTTATCTTATGAATCACAAATTAAATTTCTTCTAAATTTTATCAAATATATAATTACCAACTTATCACACATATCAATCGATTTCGCATTACTCTTCTTTAAAAATAATGTTGAAGATTTTTATATTACTTTTCGTATCCAATGTTTCTTTGTTGTAACTAAATTGAACGTTAGTCATTTGCGGTTAATATTTTGTTATGTAGGAATAATTTTTATTATTTATGCACATTTAAAGAATAAAATTTTAAATATGAAAAGTATTTTTATTTCCTAATTTTATCAATCAAGCTATTTGGGAAAATTTAAATCGAAAGATATTATTTTATTTCTTAATTTTAATAATCAAATTATGTCGAGAACCGTCAAAATCCGTTAATCCGAACCGACTAAAATCAAACTGAGTGATTTGATTTTGTTGGTTTACTATTACAATATGGTATGGTTTGAATTTTTTAAAAATCGTTATTTTGCGATTTGATTCCGGTTTGATATCTAACCCGAACTAAAACGGACCGCGATCACTCTAGTACGCAGCACACCACCCGTGCCTAAGTTGGCCATATGTTTAGCAGAGGTGTAATAGTATTATAAATTAACTGAGATTAAAATAAAAATTTACTAATTTTCAGATGTTAATCGAGACTGAAAATAAAAATTTTATTAACTTATAACTAAAATTGTGGTTTTATAAAAAATTTCTACTAAATATTTTTAATTTAGTAGGAGTTAATGCTTGGTTACCCCTTTCCTGGTTCCTCCGACCACACCTAGAAACCTGACTTTAAATGTTGTTTTGGCGTGTCATATGGAATCATTAATGTCATTTTATACCATTTGGAACCGTATCTCAATTAGTCAGAATTTCTTGATAATGAACTAGACTTTTGTGTTCTGGTCTTTTGTGTTCCGGTCCCTTAACTAATTTCTGTCATTTTCATATGCAGATATTTTCGTGCAAGGGTTAATACAAGTCTTTGTGTAACACTGTGACTGATACAACATCTTAACAAAATTGTTCTCCAAAATCTATAAGTAATTCCTTTGAAGCGTTTGAAATCATCACACATTATATTAAATATGGCTTCTGCAAGTCCTCATGCAAGTTCTTGGACCGCATCATCTTCTGCTTCAATGTCAACACCTACTCGATGGCACGTTTTCTTGAGCTTCCGCGGTGAAGACACTCAATTTAATTTTACTAGTCATTTGTACCACGCCCTGGATCGTCATGGAGTTGGAACATTTAAGGATGATCCTGAGTTACGTAGCGGAGAAGTAATTTCAGATGCATTGGTCTTAGCTATTCAGCAATCCAAGAGTTACATAGTCGTCCTTTCCGAAAATTATGCTTCGTCGAGGTGGTGCCTTGACGAGCTATTAGAGATCCTAAACTGTTCCAAAACAAAGCAAAGATTGATCATTCCTGTGTTTTACAACATTGAACCATCAGTCGTGCGGAACCAAACTGGGAGTTTTATTGAAGCTTTCCAAAAACATCAAGTTCGTTTTGCAGGTGAAATGGAGAAAATATACAAGTGGCGCCTTGCACTAACAGAAGTTGCTAACTTTTGTGGAAAACATGTATCTGCAAAAAGGTAACATACTCCATCCACCTCTGTTTTCTACCCTGTAATGCATTCTTGCATTGTATATACTTTCAAAGTATCAACTATTAAATAAATAGGGTACAACATATTAATGTAATCAGAAATTAAGATATTAAAAAAGATACTATTGCTTATCAAAATTACTAGCTTATAACCCGTGCCAAGCACGGGCCAAGTATAAGTCGACATTAAAATATTAGTATTAATAAATTATTAATAAGTATTATTTAAAAATGTATTTCTCGAGAATGGAATGATAAAAATATATAATAAATAAATAACTATTTAATTATGTAGTTATAGACAATCGAACTGTGCATAAAGCTAAAGAAATTAAAGTAAATAAATAAATCTTGTATGAAACTATTGAATTTAAAGTAAATAAATAAATCTTGTATAATTATGTAGTTGTAAGGATTCGAACCCTGGATGAAGCTAAATAATTTAAAGTAAATAAATCATGTATAATTATGTAGTTGCGAGGAATCGAACCCGGGTTAAGTGATAACCAAATTTGGTACTTTGGGTACCAAATTTGGTACTTTGGTAATTTAGTACCGCGCGCCATTTTCACATTGTTTTGCTTATTAATAAAGAGTATAGATTTTAATTCATAATTTATTATTCATATGATCTCAATAGTATAAATAATCTTGTGTGCATATATATCTGGTTTCATGCTACTACCAGTATATATGAGTCTCGATTATATAACAAAGAGAACTTCATTGTAGGTGTGAAGCTAATATTATAAACGAAATTGTTGATGAGATTCTACACAAAACAAATCCCGAGGCTTTAGAAGTTGCCAAATATCCAGTTGGGTTGAATTTCCGTGTTGAATGCATAACAAAGTTGTTGAGCAGTGACACAGAAGGCGTCATTAGGATTGGTATTTATGGTATGGGTGGAGTGGGAAAAACAACTCTGGCCAAAGCTCTTTATAATCAACTCCTGCTACGGAACTTTAAGGGAAGCTGCTTCCTTGCAAACGTTAGGGAGGTTTCCGGGACATTCAAAGGCATTGTATCGTTACAACAGCAACTAATTAACGATGTTCTTAAAAGTAAAACAAAAGTAAAAATTCGCAATGTTGAAGAAGGAACCAAGTCTATAAGAGACTTAATTTGTTCAGCAAAAGTTCTGGTTCTTATTGATGATATAGACGAGATTGAACAATATGAATCTTTGGTAGGACCATTTGCTTCCCAGAGTGTAGTGATAATAACTACAAGGGATGAAGAAATACTAGATAAAATTGGAGTAGAGCCCAAATACAGGGTAAATGAGTTGGATGATGCTGAGTCACTGGCACTTTTTACCCAACATGCATTTGAGAAGGCTACACCAGACAACACTTTAATGCTATTGTCTAAAGACATTTTACGCCTTGCTGGTGGGCTTCCCTTGGCTCTCAAGGTTTTTGGCTCATATTTGTCTATGCGATCTGAGATAGGTTGGAAATATTACATTGAGAAACTGCAGCGATATCCCAACAGAACTATTCAGCATAAACTTACAGTTAGCTTAGATGCCTTGGAATTGGATCATCCTATGCTGAAGAAAATATTCCTCGACATTGCTTGTTTTTTTATTGGAAGGGAGAAAATGGAGGTGGTTAAAATGATGGAAACTTATTATTCCTATGTAGATCATGCTATTGATATTCTTAAAAAAAGATGTTTAATAACGATCGATAATAGAGATGAGTTGAGGATGCATGATCTTCTTAGGGATGTGGGAAGGGAAGTTGCACGTAACAACTCTCCTGATGAGCCTGGAAAATATAACAGATTGTGGGCGTCAAAAGATATCTGCAATGTGTTGAAGAAACACAAGGTAATTTTATTATACGTGTAACCAATAATGCTTTCAGATTAATATAATGGTTTCATTTGATATTTTACACGATACGACATCACTCTACAACTCCATTTCTTACTATTATTTGCTCACTATATGAATTGATGTGTCTAAAGAAGCATAGGGTAATTATTTGTCTTCTTCTTTTTCTATCTCGTAGATGTACTTCTAAAATGATAGTCATCGATTTTCTTGCTTGACATAAATATGTGTGTGTGTGTGCGCGTGCGTGTCAGGGAACAGAAGCAATTGAGGTTATCATCCCTAGCGACTTTTACTACGAGACTGCACTTGAGGGAGTATCATTCGCTACGGAAACATTCAAAAGGATGATTAAATTAAGATTTCTGTACTTAAGTCGTGTAAATCTTATTGGAAGCTTTGAACAGACATTTGAAGATTTGAGATGGCTCTGTTGGGAGTTTTGTCCTCTGAAGTGTTTACCTTCAGATTTTTTCCCGCAAAACCTTGTTATCCTTAAGCTGCCTCATAGCAAAATGAGAACAATGTGGGAGGTAACCATGGTAGGTATTGTGAGTACATTTATTGCCTATTTAACAATTTATATAATTAGCAAATTGAATTTTCCAGTTGCATTCAATTTTGCAGGCGTCCAAGGTGTTTGAAAAGTTAGTGACTCTAGACATGTCGTATTCTCTGGAATTAACTACTACTCTAGACTTTACTAGATTACCATGCCTTGAAACTTTAAATCTTGAGGGTTGTAAAAGCTTGGAGGAGCTCCACATATCAGTTGGAAGTTTGGTGAAGCTTGTTGTCTTAAATCTGGGGGGTTGTGCGAACCTAAGAAGTCTTCCGGACAACATTTGCAATTTGATAACACTGAAAAGGCTAAATATTGTTGGCTGCCGTAGGCTACAAGCATTGCCTGTAGAATTCGGAAACATTGAATCCCTAGAGAAGCTCAATGCGGAGGAACTAACGGTTTTCAAATTGCCAGAGTCAATTGGACGTCTTAGTAAGCTTGTTGAGTTGGAATTAAGTTATAACAAAAAGCTTGAAGCTCTTCCGGACAGCATTTGCAACTTAAGAGCATTGGAAGTTCTAAGTATTAGTGATTGCAGTAGTGTGGAAGCATTGCCTTTAGAACTGGGGAACATTAAATCCCTAAAAAAGCTGGACGCGGAGGGACTATCTGTTTCAGAGTTACCAGATTCGATTGGATGTCTTAGCAAACTTGTGGAACTGAGATTAAGTGGCAATAAATACCTTAAAACTCTTCCGGACAACATTTGCAATTTAAAAGCATTGGAAGTTTTAAGTATTAGTGATTGTAGTAGTCTCAAAGCATTGCCAGAAGAATGTGGGAACATTGAATCCTTAAAAGTGCTAAATGCTAAGGAACTAGGTGTTTCAAGATTACCAGATTCTATTGGTTGTCTTAATAAGGTTGTTCAGCTGAGATTAGATAATAATGAGAATCTTGAAACTCTTCCAGACTCCATTTGCAACATGAGTTCACTGGAAAATCTTGATATTGAGGATTGTCATCATCTACTGTACATCGCGAAACTTCCACCTAATCTTAAATGGATACAGGCAAATGGGTGTACGTCTATGAAAAGATTACATCTATACAATTTGAAACGGTTGGAGATATTGAACATTAGAAATTGTAGTGGTTTGAAAGAGATTTTAGGCTTGGAGGAACTGACTTGTTTAGAAGTTCTTCACATGACAGGTTGTAGTAGTTTAACAGAGATTCAAGGCTTAAAGGAACTGAGTGCTATCAGAATACTTGATATGGGAGGCTGCAACTCATCTCTGGCATGCACTTTCACAAAACGTTTCTTTCAGGTTTGGTTAATAATTACTATTATATCTTCTTTACACATTTTAGCGCCTACCCTTGTTACAAATTTTAGGATCATTGTTCCAAAGAAATTATTTAAAGAAGCCTTGTATGTTGAATAACGTTTTACTTATTTCGCAACAGATATACTCTGGATTTGGGCATGAAATTAAGATATATAGTTCAGCAGAGTTCCCAGAGTGGATTAATGAATCAGCTAATTTAGGGTCAACAGTATCTTTAGATTTGTCACCAAATATGTCGCACAATTTATTGGCGATGATTCTTTGCTTTACACACATAGGAGGATATATTAATTACGTCACAACATATTCTGTAAAGAACGTCACAAGTGATTTTAAATGGAGCGACAGTTTTTATGTTAATAGCGGATCGTTGATGGTAATAGTACCAGGGTCAGTTTTCCCAGTCATCAAAGGTGATGATAAGATTGAATTAACAGCAGCAAGGGTAAGAATCCACGGGATTCATCTACTATACAAAACGGAGATTGCACAAGAAATCCACGAGTACAAGAGAAGCACAATGAATGTAGGAAACAAAAGAAGGCGAAGCTGCCCTTAAAAACATTTGGAAAATGACAAGAACTGGCTCATATTCATAATAGCGGAACATCATATCTGTAGCTCAGTTAATAACTGGGCTAGACCAGATTTGTGTGCAGCCCTCAATTTGAAATTAGATGTTGGAAATTCAGTTAATTACACATGTTTCTGTGATGGTTCATATACTATCAATGCAGATGTGGATGCTCCTCATTCTGAAGCCAAGTCGAGTTTGTCATATAATCCAAAACAAAAATTTCCAGCAAAGGAGGAGGAATCTCAGCTTTTTAAGTGTGATCAGATGAACTTGTTGTACCTAGTTTCCTAACTGGATGGTGAGATAGGAGGTTTGAGATGTGCTTTACTTGAGGTCAAGTTTTCGAGCCAAGCATGTCACGAAGAGGCCATGGATAAAGCTCATCAATTGATTCATGTAGCTTGGCAAGAGCGCAGAAGTATAATCAAGTGGCTCAAGTGTCAGAGGGGCTTGAGTGGATCAAGTGCTAGAAGGAATAGTTTTGCAGTTTCTTCCTTTTGTTACTAGTGGATCAATTTATTTGTGCCGGTTTACCGTCCTACACCCTCTGTGCCCCTTGACATGCATATTAAGATTTCTATATATTATTTTAATTTTTATTTCTTTTGAATAAAAATTTAATGTTTGAATTTTTATTCAAAAAAAGAAAAATTTAAAAGTAACTTGTGGAACTACTATATTTTATATGACTTTTAAAATACGTGTCAAGCAAACAGTGAAAAAAAATTATAAAGAAATGAGGGGGAGTGAGTATTTTTTTTAATAAAACATATCAGTAAATCTTCTTAACTTTTCAACAAATTTAATTAATAAAAAAAACAGAATACGAATAATAAAAACAATTTTTCTATACGTCTCACTCATTTCTATACAATTTTTTTCTCAATGCCTGGGCACGCGTTTTAAGATATATATATAGTTACATAACTTATTTTTTTTTAATATTTTTAATAAAAAATTAAACATTAAATTTTTATTAAAAAAAATTAAAATAATTATACTTAAGATACACCTTGGGTCAAACCCCTCAATCCCAGAATGAAATTGAATTGAAATGTTACATAGTAGTACATTTTTGAGAGAGCCAACCATATAAATGTTGCAATAGAATAAAAGGCCCTAAATCTAATACAAAGTAGTGGGCGAAGTATGTCAAGTGACCGGCGCGAAAGCTGGTAGAAAAGAAGACCACATCGCACCATTTATTTTCAAACCACATCAATTCAATGCCCTCCACCGACACCGACAACTCAGATTCTTATACACACCAGATCTCAATATCGTGCTCTTGTGTTTTGTCTTCAAATATCATCATTTTCATGTACTTTCGTGTTTCGTATTATCCAATACATTTTCTGCACCAAAATTCTTAAAACATCACCATGAAGGTAATTGACAAGATCCGCGGCTCCGGAAACGACGTCGTGTTCTCGTTCGAATTCTTCCCGCCAAAAACCGACGAAGGCGTGGACAATCTGTTTGAGAAAATGGAGCGCATGGTGGCGCACAATCCTACATTTTGTGATATAACATGGGGAGCAGGTGGCTCCACGGCTGATCTAACTCTGGAGATTGCGAATCGGATGCAGAACATGGTTTGTGTGGAGACTATGATGCATTTGACGTGTACGAATATGCCTGTTGATAAGATTGATCATGCGTTGGATACGATTAAGAAGAGTGGGATTCAGAATGTGCTTGCGCTTCGTGGTGATCCGCCTCATGGCCAGGATAAGTTTGTCCAGGTTGAGGGAGGCTTTTCGTGTGCTCTTGATCTCGTAAGCTCAATTTCTGCCCCTTTTTGTTGTTAGCTTTTTTTACTTTTAGCTTGTGTCTGCAATGATATGTGTTGTTTAAATTTTGGTCTAGTGTTGGAAAACAAATTCGCAGTTTGATGTTGAATTATTGTTTATAAAACCTAATATGAATTTACGCACATGGAATTTGTAAAAGGATGTTTGTTGGAAGTGTATTTACGTTAATTTTTATATCCTAAAACATAATTTAGGTTGGAGATTCTATTGTGTAAGTTTTTACTTGGAAAGAAAGTGTTTACCAGCTGGAAAAGGCTCCATCAATTGTGCAATACCGCGCTATTAGGTGTTACTTGAAATCTACTAAACAAAAAGAGTGTTCAAATGACTTACAATTCTAAGTTTCTCAATGTTGGCAGGTCAAACACATGCGCTCTAAATACGGTGACTACTTTGGCATCACTGTTGCTGGCTATCCAGGTCTGGATTCTACTTGCTTTATTATTATTGTTATTACTTTTTATCTTCTTCCACTGAAGGAATTGGATTTTACAATATAACCACCATGTATTCCTCCTACAGAGGCACATCCTGATGTAATACAGAGTAGTGGAGAGGCCACATTAGAGAGCTATGAAAACGACCTGGCTTACCTAAAGAAAAAGGTAAATACTTCACCTTGCAAATTTTACTCCCATTTTGTTATAGAGCGATATCACTGTAATTCTTAGAATTTTTTTTTAATTTTATGCCCCCCAAAACCTGCTGCGTCATATTCCCTGATAATTTCTACTAGAACTGTGATTCTAATCACTTAAAGGAATTTAGGAATTGATTGCTATCAGATGCTATGAACTTCATGCTGCTTCATGTATATGTATTTCTCTTGTGATGGTCAACTTGAAAATGGTACAATGCTAAGAATATGACAGCTGGTGCTACAGATTATGCTAAACACATACAATTTTCTCTTGGCAATCTAGAAGATCGTTACTATATTTCAGTGAATCTATGTGAACTTTAAATGTTCAGTAAAATATTGAATCATAATCTAAAGTTGTGATTTATCTGTGTGTACCCTAGTCAGGAACTTCTATGTTCCTTGAAACCTTAAAGAAGTTTATGTACATATGTAGCCTGCTTCACTCACTGTGTTTGATTTACAGGTCGATGCTGGAGCAGATGTTATTGTCACTCAATTATTCTATGATACGGATATTTTCCTTAAGTTTGTAAACGACTGTCGGCAAATCGGTATAACTATTCCAATAGTTCCTGGCATCATGCCCATTAACAACTACAAGGGTTTCATCCGGATGACTGGGTTTTGTAAAACCAAGGTATGCAGTCTTGCAAATGTTGAGCCTGCAATTAAGTACATAATTTATTTGGTTTCATACACACCTATGCCTCTATTGAGGCATACACCTTCAACCTCTTTTTACCATGAAGAGATCCGCTAGGCTTTAGGCCAGAGGATTGTTTTCATACAGTTCTAGTGTTCTAGTCAAGAGAAAATTGTCACCAGGATTAGCATTACTTTGGTACTATTTTACATAACTTTCCTAAATATTCAAATATAAATTTCAAAATGTGTTTTTGAGCTTGAATAATTGAAATATATGGTGTATCTCTACTGAAGTTAATGTTGAAGCCTTTAAGATTTTTCTTTGTTATATTGCATGATAACTATAACTTAAAAACAATATAAGGCAGAACAAATATTAAAACAAATATCTGTAAAAAGGCATACAAATTGCAAGGTACTTTATCAACTAGTGGCTATATTCATACACTCGCAAGCAAAAGGCATACACATGCCAAGGTAATCGCTCTCGAACCGGAGGATTAATAAATGAATTTACTCTTCACTTGGCACGGCTTAAGGAACAAAAATACTTTATTAAAAAAAACTTTTGATTATGCATCAGCACTAGGTTGATGGTTTTTAAAGCCTATTACTGTGTGATTCGGGGATTCCAATCACAAGGACCTTAGTACAGATGAACCGAAATAGACATGTTCATCTTCTTTTCTTTTTTTGAAAGTAGACATGTTCATCATATCTACAGCGATTTCAAGCTCTATGACTATTTAAAGTGTCCATCATTTAGCATATTAGTCAATTTACCATCTAATCAGGCCATATTTTGAAATTGAATGCTGATGTTATGCTTATGCTGCAGAACTTTAAAAGGAGAGGACTCTATGTCAAAGATCTTATAAAAATTATTTTGTGCTTATATAAACTGCTGTTAATATAACTTCTCTCCTGAAACTTTCAGGTGTTACGAATAGGACTTGATTGAACTATATATCTTTAACAGATACCTCAAAATCAGCTTTAGTTTTTTCCGTGAATGAGTCCTCTAAATATGTACTCCAACTTTTATACTTTCTGGACATACTAGTGTTGATCAATTATCAAGTAAGATTTGTAATTTATTTACTAGTTATATGCACACTACAGTTGAAGCAGTACTCATAATATCTTTTGTTAATAATTAATAAGAACAGGGAAACTTCTATACTTAATTAGCACGTCTACTAAGTACTTCAGAAGTTTTCACCCTGAGTTGAACCAGAAACTAAGCTGAAATTAGTTTCTTGTAGTATCCAGACTGTCAAATATATGGAAGATTTTGAAAGAGTAACATGTTTCATCTTTTTCTTGGTAACCTCATGTTGTACATATTGCGGGAAAATGTTTTCATATGACACAGATACTAATATTTATAATATTTATGTAATCTAATATTTATACTTGGCACAGATACCAGCTGAAGTTACAGCTGCTTTGGAATCAATCAAGGACAATGAAGAAGCTGTCAGAGCTTATGGAATCCACCTTGGAACTGAAATGTGCAAGAAGATCATGGCTACAGGAATCAAGCAATTGCATCTTTACACTTTGAACATGGAGAAATCAGCATTGGCAATATTAACGGTTATATATCATATCCTCATGGAATCTTTTCACTGTTGATTTAAAATGTTTGTGTGTGTGATATGTGTTCTGACTCACGTTTATAGAATCTTGGACTGATTGAAGAGTCTAAAATTTCAAGGCCTTTGCCCTGGAGACGGCCAACAAATGTTTTCCGTGTCAAGGAAAATGTTCGCCCAATATTCTGGTATGTAGTGTCAATAAATAAATGTATTTTCATGTTTTTACTGCATTCAGTGACAACTTACAAAACAATCCTAAATGTATTAAATCTTATATTGAACAATGCAGGGGTAATCGTCCAAAGAGCTACATATCAAGGACAATAGGTTGGGAGCAATACCCGCATGGTCGATGGGGTGATTCCTGTAACGCTTCATATGGAGCAATGGCGGATCATCAGGTAAACCCGACTAGTCTCATTCAAGTATGTGTGTTACAACCTTGTTTAAGTTATTGTTGTAATTTTTCAAGTAAACTCAGTGTCATTCAAGTATAGATAGGTTGTAAATCGTTTGATAATTTGCTGAATACTAAAAAGTAATGTTCCAAATAAACTCAGCTCTATAGAAATGAATTTTGAGGATTTTATCGAAGCTCCAACTTTCACGCATGATGTGAATGTATTCCTATTTGATAAGCAAAAGTTAAGCTATGTTTACCATTGATTTTCCTAAGCACAAGACAAAAGTGTGGCCATGCAAAATTCTCTTTTATAATATATGTGTAGTCTTTTAAATTGCATTTCAAGCCACTACTGCGGCCACATGATACTGAATTAGCACAATCTCCATTCTCTGCTTATGCAACAGTTCATGCGCCCACGTTCACGTGATAAGAAAATTATTGAAGAATGGGTTGTCCCTTTAAAGAATATTGAAGATGTTTATGAGGTATGTGTGCCTGTGGTAATGTATACAAGTTTTGAAATTGTCGATGTGATTCTGTTGTCGATATGATTCTAAAGGCACTGTCTTAAATCAGAGATTTAACATGCTCTGCACGGGAAAATTAAAAAGTAGTCCTTGGTCGGAGTTGGATGGGCTTCAACCAGAGACTAAGATTATTAACGAACAGCTTGGAGATATCAACTTGAAGGGCTTTCTTACAATCAACAGCCAACCAGCAGTAAATGGATTAAAATCTGACTCTCCATCTGTTGGTAAGTCTGATGTCCGTGTATCTACTGTTCATTTTTCTTCTGCTATCATATGTTTGGTCATTTTAATATAAACGCTGTATGGAATTATAATCGAGCATTCTAAGGCTGCTAAGCCCTTAGCAAAAACGTCCACCTGGCTGCTGAACAGTAACAAAAATGGACAATCTTTCAAAATATGACCTCTCCAACAAGCCTTTGCCCTTGTCTAAAATTATAGCCATCCACCATCAGTTGGCTATTTATGTTGAAGCACCGCAGATCTGTAACCATATCCACGTCAGTTTAAGAGATTTTCATTTATTTTTCTTGGCAATTATCTGTGAGACTGGGGTGATACTAGCTAATTGCATTAGAACAAAGTAAAAATCATAAAACATGGCACATTATAAATTTCTTTTATAATCTATTTTTTTAATTTAAAAAATGCAATTTCACTTATTCTTATTAGAAGTATAATTGTACAATTAATCTTAAAATATGGAACCATATTTTAAGATTAATTAGTGTCAATATTAATAAATTAGATTTAATTTTTATTGAAAAAGTATTGTTCAAAATAATAAATTGCTACTTTTAAATTATAGCCAACGATTATAGTGGATGAAGGCCAAAATTACCACAATTTTTAAATTTGGTGACCAGAATACCACATTTTGAAAATCTGGCCAAAAATACCAGTGAAATACGCTTTTTCAGACTGGGTATCTCGAGATACGTTTTTTTAGACTGGCTATCTCGTAATACGCTTTCTCAGACCGGGTATTCGGCTCAAATTTTCTTTGAAATACGCTTTCTCAGACTGGGTATTCTGAAATACGCTTTTTCAGACTGGGTATATGTCCATATACCCATTCTGGGACTAGGGTATTCACCCAAATTTTTGATTTTTTTTTTTTTTGTAAAAATACATATTTCATCAAAAATATAGAATTAACATTTTTTGAGATACCCAGTCTAAGAATGGGTATTTGGTCGGTAAAAATGGCCAAAAACTCAAAAATGGGTATTTTGGTTACTTAAACTAAGAAAAGTTGGTATTTTTGTCATTCTTTCGATTATAGTCAACCTCGTTGTATCACAACACCTTACAGATTTTACAAATTTTAACCAACCATTATTATATATTATTTTAGCCAACCATTTTATCTAACGTCATTGGAGATGCTCATTGATAAATAAATCTATACATACATATATATATATATATATATATATATATATATATATATATATATATATATATATATATATATATATATATATTCACCTGATTGGGCAGCCAAATAATTAGGTTATTTGAAGTAGACCTGGCAATTCGTTCGTGTCGTGTACTTTCGTGTTTCGTGTACCTAAATGAGAAATCCAAAACCACCCGATTAGGGTTCGTGTAATTTCGTGTTCGTGTACTTTCGTTTCGTGTACTTTTTGTGTCGTGTTTTCGTGTAATTTAAATTAATACTAGAAATAAAAATAAATAAGTAAATATATTGAAAAATTAAAATTTAGGTAATATTTTTACAAATGTGTATTAAAAATATATATTTACATAATATTATAAATTTATGTATAATCGCATAAATAAATATTAAATATCTAATAAAAATTTTAAAATATCTAATATAAATATTTATTTATAAATATTTATTTATTTATTTCGTGTACTTCGTGTCGTGTCGTGTACTTGAAGAATGAAGGGTAAACACAAAACCGACATTAAATCTCGATCGTGTACTTTCGTGTTCATGTACTTTCGTTTCGTGTACTAAAAATGCAAACTCAAACACTAAATTTTCGTGTCGTTTCGTGTCGTGTCGAAAATTGCCGGGTCTAATTTGAAGCTTCAAACCCTGTATATCATACACTCCCCTAATTATTGTTTTACAGCTATCTTCCCTTTGTTTAAACATGAAAATTAGTCTCTATGCTTGCCTGTATGTTTAATAATTTTCAAATTTTCTATCATTTTTGTCCATTCAGCTTAGCCTTTAAGGTTTGACTGGTAACTGTCGCTAGTCTTAGAAGCAGATTGTTTTGTTTAATGGGAAGGAGAATTTAATCAAACTATTTCCAGCTTTTTTGGCCAAGGGGGAAACTCCGTTGATGTATCATAATGATTATTACTATTACTAAATATTACAAACCTTCAGTTTACTTGTGTTCTGGACCAGTATATCATTGAAGTTGTTTTTCTTCTTTCCTCTAGTCACAAGGGAGATTTGTTATGCACAACTGGTATGCATTCTCTTGACGACATTAGTTTCATGTATTGTTTTTTTAACTTGGTCTGCAGGATGGGGTGGCCCAGGTGGCTATGTTTATCAGAAGGCTTATGTAGAGTTCTTCTGCTCTAGTCAGAAAGTAGATGCTCTTGTCGACAAATGCAAATCTTTCACATCGCTCACCTATATGGCTGTGGATAAAAAGGGAAGCTGGGTTTCTAACATCAGCAACACTGATGTGAACGCAGTAACTTGGGGTGTCTTCCCATCAAAGGAAATCATACAACCAACTGTCGTGGATCCTTCCAGCTTTTTAGTGTGGAAGGATGAGGCATTTGAACTCTGGTCTAAAGCATGGGCACAATTATACCCGGAAGAGGACGCTTCAAGAAAATTGCTAGAAGAGGTTAGTGCTATCGGTTGTTTAGTACATGGATTTTGTATACAAAAAACTCTGGGCTGGTACCAGTATTTGATGGACGAAAAATACACTCTGCAGATGACTTATTTCTGATATAATTTTGGTTACAGGTACAAAACAGTTACTACTTGGTCAGCTTGGTAGATAATGATTACATCAATGGTGATATATTTGCTGTCTTTAAAGAAATTTTGAAGATTGTGCATGTAAACAATTGAACATCCTCTGCAGGTACTGTGTATCACTTGCATGGTTTGACTGAAATTATTATGATCATCTTTGTGCTTAATCAGTTCTAGTAAAACCTTGATGTTCTGTAATAATAAGATTCTTTTATTAAATGTTGATTGTATCGCCTTCTTCATATTGCAAAGTGCATACGAAGTATTCTTATCTTAGGTATCCATCATGTATTAGTAGTGAATTTGTATCTGACTTCCAGAACTAGCTACCAGAGTTCTAGGCTTCTAGCCATCTTGTTTACATCTTTACCTCCAACCGATATGTATCAATAGAACATGTTCACTTAGCTGATGAGCGTATCTCGCAGTAATTCATTACTTTTCTACAGGTAATTTTAAGTGTTTTGACCCCATACCAAAAAATATTAGTTTTAATATTATATTTAAAAAAGAAAATATTAATTTTTACTATGAGGTCAAAGCAACTAAAATAGGTTATGGTTTATAAACCTGTAAAAACTTATGAAAGATGTTCGTCACTTACATGTCATTTATTTATTTTAAGGTAAAAGTTAATTTTTTTTTTAAATATCCCAAATACACACTAAGTTCTTAAATATCAAATATCTTGCATAATAAACCCGAGGAAGTTTTAAATAAAATATTTATTTGATATTCTTTGTATAATATCCAAGGTGATATTTACTATGCACACCACAAATGCATAAATACATATGATGATGATGATGGATGATCTCACCTTAAAAGTTAAAAGTACCAAGCAAGAAGAAACTTGCCTCGGCAAGAATTAAACGTAAATGAGATTTTATTATCAAGTCAAAATTACCATGTATCCTTCAGAATAAATAAATAACTTGATATATCAACGAGCTCACTCATATAAGTTCATCCAACTTTAAGAATACAAAGATACAAAGACATAATGTGAACTTTCAGTAGTCAAAATTGGCAGAAGCCATACAAATTTTAGAGCATTAGATTCAAAACTGCACCACTAAAGGCCAAGTCACAACAAAAATACAGCCATAAGTTACAAAGGATGAATAAAAAAAATAAGGATGGTTGATCATGCCTAAAAACTCCCATTGGTGAACCACCCATTAATTGCGTAAAGTTACACCTAGTCCCTTAAAAGCCTATCGCCTACGCATTCCTCTACCACGACCACCACCACGCCCTCTACCCATTGCACTTGCAGCAGCTTCTCCCTGTGCACTCTCAGACTGCATTGGAAATGTTTCCAGAAGCCATTAGAAACTTTAAAATTCAACAAAAATGCAGTAAAAACACATAAAAAGGTAACAGTTAAGGAGAGTTCCTAATAGCTTGGTAGACGAGTCATTTCTAAATTCTAAGCTACCAAAAGAACACAAAACTATTAACCTTTAAATCAACACGACTATTATCACTTGGTTCCATCAACAACAGATAATCCTCAACAGTGGAATAGAAGTAGATATTGTCTTAGAACTCTGAGTCTACGTTTGTGATTTGATTTTTTATTATTAAGCAGCTCTAATAAAAGGTGAGCAATATTACCTTTGGGTTCTTCACCGTCTCATCCACACTTAAGATAAGACAAGCTGCCTCTGTAGCTGCATTGATGGCATTTATCTACAGCAACAAAAAAAAACATGAAGTCATCTATTTATCTCGGCATGGTCACAACAGAAATTTAAATATTCATGCACACATACTCCACTGAGACTTGGATCTTGACCTCTTATTACCAAGAGTGGAGGAGTATTTATTAGGCTAAAGCCTTGCAGGTATGAAGTCATCTACTTGCATGATTTTATCTTAAAAAGCAATGAAGTAGTCAAAAAATACCTTTACAACTGCTGGTTCCCACACAAAATGTGCGTACGAATCAGCAATCCCACCCGTGTTGATATCTACCCCATAAAGTGCACCCTCGCCTGCACATAAATTTTCAGCACCATTACATTCAAGAACTAGTAAAATCACATGTTCAAGGCTGAAAATGTCAAACACTCAAGGGCTGGTATCAAAACCACAAAACAAAACAGAAATGTGAAAGCAAAAACATCTATTTATCTTGGCTACTTCAAGAAAGAGGTGAATGAGGCAAGGAGGAATTCAGTTCACCATTGCTCAAGATGACTTAAATCATCAAGGACACAGTGAAGTATGTACATAAAGTTTAATAGATTTTTAAAAGTGCAGATCCACTGCCTTTCTAATATCCTACAAAAACTCTTGGGACATTAAAAGCTCGTTCAAAAGTGTTAAAACAACCGCTAAATTCATAAAAGATGTGCATTCCAAATGCTAATTAATAATTTATCAAGAATCTTTTTCAGATTACAAATATATTGAGAAAGAAGATGAAACTAAGTGGCCAACCTGATGCTAGTGCATGTTTCTGTCTTAGATTGTTCAGCACATCAGTTGCATCAAATCCAGCATTGTCACAAAGTTGCCGTGGGATAACCTGTAACACATAGTTTACGGTGATAAGTGGAACATGTATTAATTAATTTTGAAGGACTTCACCATTTTCGTATGGGAGGAGAGAAATTGCAGCTAATAATAGGATGACTGACAGATATCTATAAAAAGGGGGATCTCCTAATCAGCATTATACTGATTTTAGCTTCAATATTAAAGCTACGAGAATGGTTCATAAAATAGAAAATTTAACACCAATGTTGAACTTCCAAGGATCCAAAACTGGATTGCACAGCAATCATAGTCAAATGGGAAATCATTGATACCAAAATTTCACTAAGATCAAACAATCGCCAGCAACAGAAGTAGAATTTAAAGAAAGTTCGCAAGTATATTCTCATACCACCATCTAATTAATGTACTGTTCCACTCCTGCTCACATTTACATAGTCCAGGTTTCAATAACTACTTTCCAACCTTATTGAGATTTAAAATTCTAGACCTCACAACTCACACAGTAAACACTACAAGCTTGTTAGTTAATCAATTTAATATTTTCGCATAATATCTATCAAAGATGTTTCATAAATGATCCTGAATAATCTCGAATGTCGTCACCAACATATTATAGGTATAGTTGTGCAAATTGAGAACTCAAACCATCTGCCTCAAATATGTGTGCTCAACTTTCTGGCTTACAGGGGAAGTAACAAAAATCGTGCTCAGTTAAAATTTTGTAAAAATATACTAGAAATTAAATAAAGCGGAAAAAGAAGTGCACTTTGATACTCGAACTAGCAAAAGATAGTGGCTTCTTTTAGGCCACCCACTTGGCAGATAATCTTCTTAGGAATCGTTAAAACATATACCTCAAGAGCTTTTGCGTAGGAGTTTATAAATAGTTGGGACTTTCCAGCTATTGTGCGTGAATGATGCCTCAAGTATCTGCTAATCTCCATCTACAAAACAACAAAATACTAGTCATCAAGGTTCTATCATACTTATATAAACATAAGAATCGTCCGAGAGGAAGCGATGAATCCATACATCTATAGCACCCCCACCAGCAACTACAGTAGAGTTCTTCATAGCCCTCCGAACTATCATAATTGCATCATGTAAGCTGCGTTCTGCTTCCTCGATGAACTGATAGCAACCACAAAAAAAGTTAATCAACAGTGTGATAACTAGAATACACAAATACACACAGAGGTGATAAAGACAAACCTGATCAGCTCCCCCGCGGAGAACTATAGTCGCTGTATGGCCAGAAGGGCATCCACTAAATATATTAAAACGCTCATTTCCAACTTGTTTTTCCTCAAAAATCTCACAAGTTCCAAGAACCTATTTGACGAATCAATCTCAGAAACTTAGCCAGATGAAAAGAGAGAAGGGATCTGATTTAATACAGTATCATATAATTCTAACAATTCTTGATACTATAGTATAATTGATAGTCTTATGCAAGAAACTTTTTAACCAAATCAAAGGTTCAACCTCATCAATGACATTGTTGACTGATGTCTGAACAGTTCCACCTGTGGCTGCTGCAACCCGCTGCAAATCCTCTTCAGCAACCCGTCCAGCACAAAAGATATCTCGATCTGCAAAATACTGAAGAAAACATACAACTTACTAGATGATAATTGTCAAAGAAAACTTCTTGATGTTGAACAATAATGCAAAAAGTTCAAACTGAAGTAAGCACGATGAATGTCACAACACCGCATACTGTAACAAGTTGGCAACTTGGATAGATTTCCCAAGTTCCACCACTTGTATTATAAAAATTTACTTATGGATAATTCTAGTGCACTAAAATGGACAGCAAGAAACTATAAGTAATGCTTGCAAGATGTCAGATCAAGTAATAAGATAATAGAATCAATGCCCAAATAAGTGAAAGAGGTCGTCACCTGTGTTCCTAGATCACCAATAGCCAGACGTGAAAGAACAATTTTGGCTCCACTCTTCACACATTTATCCAATTTATCATAAATGATATTCCATTCTGCATCAACAATTGACTGATACTGCAATGGATCTGTTAGCCTGTGTTGTACGAGTACAATCGTTTAGTAAGGTTCATATTGCTTAAAAACATATTTTCTAGGAGTAGCCAACCAATCCAACCTTATCTCAGCATTTTCTTTTTCTGATTTTAGCTCCAATTCGATGTTAAGTAATAGTATCTTGGGATTTTCAAATTTCTTTGGTTGCTGTTCAAAACCAGCATATGAAAATGTCTTCTTGAAGGCAACACCATTTACTAGGAAAGAGTCGCGCATTGTACCTCCGGGAACCTGTAAAATAAGTTTTGATATAAACAAATGGAGGAAATGGAAATAACTTCAAGCACAGAAGGTGACCTAACCAAGGAATATGCAAATGAAACACACTTTCTCGATGGACCATTTGGTACCTTTAAGGTTCAAGATTACAACTTTTATCTTATTGTTAGTAATCTATTAAACAAATGGTGTTGCCAAATTTTGACAGATATGCATGAAGTTTCAAGACAACAACTCCAAAGTTCCATATATTTTTACTGATAAAAGTTTTAACGACATAAATGGCAGACCCGCCAAATTTATCAAAGTCAGTCGCAAGCATTTTCAACTCATAATGTACAATGTTTTAAAACAAAATTTGTTTATCCAAATTTATATATTTTTCACAATCAACAGGAACTTAATAATCCACAGGCTTAGCAAAACATGACACCAAAATAAAGTTTACACAACATGGTACTTCGGTCAAGCTCTCTACATCATACTACATTGAGAAAGTAACTAGACATCAGTTTGAACTTCACTGCAGTTTCTGCAGAAGCATTTTAATGTTACATGAGTAGGTACAATGGACAAACAGAAAAATAGAGGAATTCAAAGAGAATGAAAGAAAGTTCAGTAAGGAGAATAGAAGTGTTATATGTGCATATTAATTTGCCAGCTCCGAGCCACTTATTAATGTGTTGCAACACCTTTTAATAAGCAAAAAGCATAAGCATAAAAAGTAGATTTATTGTCATTTCATATAAAAACTCGCAAATGTTACAATAACTTGCTATGAGTTGTGTAGTGATGTCAATATACAAAAGTCAAACAGGCAACACTACAATGCAATCAACATTAATCAACTATCAATGTTACTGTTGTAAGAGGTATATTTTACACCAATGTCCATAAGACACGATCAATACCTTTATCTTCACAATTTATTCCAGATTCGATATTAAACATGATTACCTTCTTTATTCCAATCATGTTTAGCCTATCATCGTTCCCAATTGCTAGGACAGAATCGACAACCATTGATGCAAAGAACTCTTTCTCTCCACCTATAAGCTTTGAGGAGAGGGTCGTAGCCGCACATTTAGCTAATAGACTCCTCTTTTCTTCCAAACTTTTTCCCTCTATGCTAACAGCTAATTCTTTGATCTTCTCGATCGCCTATTGAAAAGTACATGATGCCAAGACTGAAATTAAATTATCAAAAGAAGAAAAAAAACACAAACATTACACAAAAGAACTAAGATCCTCTACCAAATAGGAAGCGGTCCGATAACTCCGGATGAGGTTTTGTGGGTGCACACCATCTTCAATGAAGGGCTTTGCCTCCTTCAGGAACTCCCCTGCAAGCAAAACCACTGTAGTTGTTCCATCACCCACCTGTTACATTATTGAGAAAATATATTTATAGTTGAGAGCATCATGGACATTTCATAACAACGATTTTGTAGTTAGGCAATGCCTTCCACGTTAAACACAGACTATCACCGATTTGTGTGGGTATCATGGGTATATAAATGATTTTAGAACATCTTTCTTTGTTCTCAAACACAATATGTGAAGTATTATTATCTGCAAGACATCTTTTGCCATACAAACAGAAAACTTATTCTTTAATAGGATTAAGAGTTATTTCGGTTACAATTTTTTCATCATGCCCCATCACCTCTCTTTGTAGAACCACGTAGCTTGATGATGCAAATTTATTTTATTTTGAAGTAACCAGTATTTTGGTTACTTCAGTTATGCAAGCATTACTGTCACATTATCGGCTTCCTTCAATATTGCCTCAAATTTAAAAGATTGCCAAAACAACATTACAGGAACAAGTAACAAAGCAAATTAATTCAAAGATTACAACTTATTGCAAAGTGCAAACAAAGTGAAACGACTGTGACTGGAGAGACAACCATAACACGTATTTTCTAATTTTGTCTGGCATAAGTGCATTCCTCATCACGGGAACAATTAAAATGTAACTACTAGCAACGCATAATCAACCACCACCCACATTATATTATCCCCAACAGCAAAAGCGATAACAATAATATCAAATAAAAGGAAAGGATAAAGACTCACCTCAGAGTCCTGCGACTTAGCAATATCAACAAGAATCTTAGCTGCAGGGTGGACAATATCAAGAAGCTTCATAATCGTAGCACCGTCATTAGAAATAGTAGTATTTCCCTTATCATCATGAATCAACTTGTCCATACCCCTCGGTCCAAGAGTAGTCCTCACCACATCGGCCACAGCCATACACGCATTAATGTTGCTCACTAACTGAGCCTTCCCTTGCGACGTATCCGTCCCTTCTTTCAACAATATAATCTGAGGTTGCTGTTTTCGCATACATTTTTCATTAATTTAATTTCACCAAAAAAAAAAGTCATAATCACTAAGATCTGCCTAAACATCATTATTCGCAACAAACGAACACACCTAATGTATTCAATTAGCTCAATTTAATCAAATTCTTACAGTTTACGAGTTTCGAAAATGTGAGTACATTTAGTTCAATCCATCAATAATAATCGCACTAACTGTGATGTACACACAGATATACATACAACAAACTGTTAATGAGTTAATAATTTCAGTTCAATCGATAAATGACAGTCTCAATTACTGTGAGTCTGTGATCTGTAATACACACACATATATATATAAGCATATAAGTTGGTGAATTGAAGTGAGATGCGAGGGAAGAACTTACCATCATATTAGACATTGTGAGTGGCGATGTGGAGACAGAGAGAGAGAGAGAGAGAGAGAGAGAGAGAGAGAGATGCACAAGATGAAAGAGAAGTGTATGTATGTGTAGCACGGTACAACTAGGGTTTTGCTATGCTTCTTTAGTAATTTGCTGTTCTATGGAAAAGAAAAATGTCGATTTCTATGGGACAAATTGGAATTTCAATTTTAACTAGCGAGCCACGGGCCTGTTTATACACTCGAATAATTTTTCACACCAACATGTATATATATTGAAATAATTTTTATAATTAGAAATATGGTAATAAATAATATTTCGAATTTATCTTATATTTATTTAGTATTTTTTAAATATTTTTTAATTTCATAAAATTTGAATTAATTTCTACAAGATAAAGATCAAATGATTATTTTTAATTACCAAAATATATATTTAGTTTTAAATGATGTAAAATGAATTTTATCAAATTAAACAATTGAATATAATAAAAATAGTTAAACAATTTTTTTTAATCCATACTCAATTATTTTTTTTATGTATAATCTATGTTCTAAAAGTTGGTGTTTAATAATCCCGATAATCGTTAGATGGTAACTAATCGCTTTGATTATGTTAAAATCGGTTTTGATAAAAGTTGGTGAAGAGGTTATAAAATTCAGTCTAATCCTTCCAATATTGGCCTGATTTGTAAATTTTAGGAAATTTATAGGTAAAAGTTCCAAAATTAAAAGGTTGAAATTTGAATAAAAAATAATAACAACATTTTTTTTATACGTAGTTCTTATTTTAGACGGTCAAAATCACGAATTCTCTTAATTTTATCTGACAACTTGATCACTAATCCAAAATTTAAATCTATAAATTTTATTTTATTTCAATCATAATATGTTTTTAAATAAATTTAAATTATGTGATAATATACATATAATTAAAATTATTACACAATATATATATATATATATATATATATATATATATATATATATATATATATAATATTAAATTGATCCCCACTAATCATTCTAATAATCTTTAATTATCTGATTTAATCCATAATTAATACATCCACATATTACTCCAATTATGATTGTTCATGATTTACCAACCTGATCAAACTGAAATAACTCTCGCTCTCTTTTTGGCCGACCAAGCCAAGTCTACCCAACCAATTTAAATAGGCTGGGTTTGAGTTTTATATTTTTTCGGTCGACCCTACCCAACCCGATTTAAGTTACAAATTTTGTTCAATAATATTTATACACACGCGCGCGCGCGCGCACACACACATATATATATATATATATATATATATATATATATATTATACTACCATACATAATATGATATATCGTACTTTCAATTACAAACGTGCTTACATTTTATGCATATGCACACGATTTACAACATAATTTACATTACTAAAATTATAATGTTAATCAAACTAAAACATTAATACTAAAATCCCAATTTATACGTATTTTACAATGTTCTTAAATATGGAAATCGACATTAGTTGGTAAAGTTACCTTGTAGTGATTACTCGGATAATAGGTGATTAATCGGATTTATTAAACATTTATCCTTCGTCAAATATTTGATATTTAAATGTTAATATTTAAATAAAAGAACTGTATATTATTACTCCATACTTGTACATGAACGAAAAGAGTAATGTATATATATAATTATCGAGTTTAAAAGCAACTTTTTAATTTTCTAAAAATATTACACACACACACACACATATATATATGAGTTGGGTCACAAATTAATATTTTGTGTGGTGGGATGAAATTTTTTCAAACCGATTTAATTGGGTCGGATTGCAAAAATGATTTCAACTCGGCAAATACAACCCATAAACACCCCTAACTCTGATTCACACTTTTTACGATACCAATTTTAAATATATTCTAAATTATATTATATTTGTGTATCAATACCTAAATAACCTATATAAAGTATAAATCATATAAAAATTTACAGTATAAATAATATATAATTCAAAAATACAAGTGAAATAAGAATTTATAAATATAATTGAATACATAATTATATGTAGAATAACGAAAATTTGAAAAATGGAGCTATATAAATAATATGAACTAACATTTAATTTATTGAGAATGTAAAATTAAAAAAATTGAATAAACATGTTTTTATAAATAATATAAAACAACATGTTATTTGCTCAAAAATTAATATATATATATATGATGATAACGTAGTTTATATAATAATATTTTTATAATAAACTCAAATTCAATGTTACGTACTTGGGTATTAGATGAAATTATATGAGAAAGTTTGGAATACGATTATCAATGTTCACACAAATCTAATCTACTTTAGCTTAAATAATAAAGGGTTGATAATTCTGTAATTTTTAAAAATATAAGAGTATCCTTGGTTGACTTTTAATATATACAACGTAGATAAAATATAATTATACATTAAGATTTTGAAACTAAAAAAAACAAGTTATATAAATAATATAACCCAACATTTTACTTAAACAAAAAAATAGGACACAAAGAGGTGATGTGACTTATCTAATAAGATTTTTAAGTTAAACCAATAAGTAAGTGTAGCACAATGGTTATAACATGAGTTTTCCAGGAGGAGGTCGGATGTTCGATTCCTAAGAGCAACAAAAATCATTTATTTTTACATAAATTATAGAGGGATGAAAAGTTTGTAATTTTTCAACAAATAAGGGCAAACTTGTCATTTCACAACCAATTTCTTGGCTCAAATTGCCCCTAGACGAGCTTTAATATATATAAGTAGATGAAAAGTTGGTGTTTTTTTTTATAATTTTTTGTTTATTAATTTTCAATCCGTGCAACAACGGTTTCACATGTATTTCAAGATGTTTAAAAAATACATACGTTCTGTAATTTGAATTTAGCAAAATATAATATTTTATAAATTATGTTGTATGAAAATAATTATTTTTATTTAAAATTTTTAAAATTATATATGTTTTGCACAATGTTCTAAAAGTTGGCGATTAATCCGGATTAATCACCGATTAATCACTAGACGGCGGGCCACCGAACTGATTAAGCGAAAATTTGTTAATTAATCGTTTTTCAGAAAAACGGTCAAAAATCGGTTGAATCGGTCAAAAATCGGATTAATCGGGCTAATTATTAAAAAATAGTTGAAATTAAAAAAAATAATTAGAAATTTAAAATGTAGAAACTTGATTAAATAATAGGAAAAAACATTATTTTTGTACATGTAATTATAATTTTAGATGCCTAAATCGTAAATTCTCTTAATTTTTCATCTTACTTTAATCTCTATTTAAAAAGTTAAACCTTCAAAATTTTATTTATTACAATTATATAATATTTTTAACATGTTTGCATAAATATATGATAATAACATATGTTTAGTTGAAATAACGAAACAATTATATATATGAATATAATTGTATATAAAAAATATTATAAAATTTATTTCGATTAATGACCCGATTAATCATTCCGATTAATCCCTGATTACCCGATTAATCCCTGGACGGTGCCTTCACCGATTAACTCTGATTCCCGCTTTTTACGACACTGGTTTTGCAAGTAAAACATAGCAAAACATATTGTTCTGCAAAACATATTCGGTTTGCAGAAATTACAAGATTTTCAATGAAATAGTGATTTTCATAAAATATACTTTGCAAAACAATACGTTTTGCAAATTTTTGATTACAAAATATGATCTATTTTGCCAAATTTAGATCGTAGAATATATGTGGTCTCCAAGTCTCCACAAAAAAGGTGATCTCCATAGAACTTTACTCTTTTTAAATAATACTATTTTATCAAATTTGGTTGGTCGGTGTAATAAGTGTTTTTACCTAATTACCATTATTTATTTATAAAAAAATATTATTAAATAATAACAATACTTATTTATAACTAATTACTTTTTTCAGCTAAACCTATTATTTTTTCTATTTTTCCAATAAAATTTCCTTTTTTTGAAAAAATATCACAGGTAATTAATTTTTTTAAAAGAAACATGTTAATTTTTCTATTTTTCTTAGTAAAACCCTTCTTTTCCAAAAATATCACAAGCAAACCTTACTTATTTATTTTAATGCTTTTAATTATTTAAAAATATTTACATATTTTAACCTGTCTACTTATTTATTTAACAAATATAATTAATAAAATATTAAAACGTAATTTTTATTTCTTCTAATAAAATCCCTTCATTTGCAAAAATATTACGCACAATTAACTTTTCAACTAAAATATGTTATTTTTTCTATTTTTCTTACTAAAACCCCTCATTTTTCAAAAAAATCACGGACAACCCCTTACTTATTTATTTTAAAATTTACTTTAATACTTTTCATTATATAAAAAAGTTTCCATATTTTAACTTGCCTATTTTTTTAATAAATGCAATTAATAAAATATTAAAACTTAAAAAATAAAATAACAAGTATTAAAACAATCTGTGCATCGCACGAGTTTTAAGCTAGCCTATACTATCGATCAATACTATTATATAATAGACGAAACATTAAAAGTTTGGTTGGTCGGTATGGTACTTTGTGATTTTACTTAATTGCCCTTAATTAACTGTACTTCGTGTTTTTACTTAATTAACTTTACTTTTTTATAGAAATATATTATTAAATAATAATATTACCTATTTATAACCAATTACCTTTTTCACCTAAAATACATTATTTTTTCTAACAAATTCCCTTACTTTTTCAAATATATCACGGGCAATTACTTTTTTTAACTAAAACATGTTAGTTTTTCTATTTTTCCTTACTAAAACCCCTCCTTTTCCAAAAATATCACGGACAAATATTTAGTTATTTATTTTTAAACCTATTTTAATATTATAATTATTTTTTAAAAGTTTACCTATTTTAACATGTCTACTTATTTTTCTTAACAAATGCAATTACTAAAAATATTAAAATATAATTAATCAAATACCTATTTATAACTAATTACCTTTTCAATTAAAACACATTATATATTTTTCCAAAAAAGTCTCTGCTTTTCTAAATATATCACGGAAAATTGCATTTTATAATTTACTTTTTCTATTTGTCTCACTAAAATCCATTCTTTTTTTCAAAAATATCACAGGAAACCTTTTACTTATTTATTTTTAAACGTATTTAAATACTTTTAATTATTAAATTTTAAAACCTCATTTTCCAAAAAAATCACGGGTATTTACCTTTTTAAACTAAACATATGTTACATTTTTTATTTTTTCTTACTAAAACCCCTCATTTCCAAAAATATAACGGGCAAACTCATACTAATTTATTTTAAAATATGTTTTAATGTTTTTAATTAATTAAAAGTGTTTAGCTATTTTAACATGTCTACTTATTTTTTGCACAATTACAATTAATAAAATATTAAAAAAATAATAATAAAATAACAATTAACAATCTGTGCATCGCAAGGGTTTTAAGCTAGTATAATATAATAGACGAAACATTAAAAGTTTGGTTGGTTGGTCGGTACCAAAGTGATTTTACTTAATTACTCTTACTTATTTATGAAAAAATATTAAATGTTTATAACCAATTATCTTTTCAACTAAAACACATTATAGATTTTTTCAAACAAAATCTCTCTTTTTCTAAAAATATCACGGAAAATTACCTTTTTCAACTTACTTTTTCTATTTTTCTTACTAAAATCCCATCTTTTTCTAAAAAAATCACGGGCAAACCCTTTAATTATTTAATTTAAAACCTATTTTAAATCTTTTAATTATTAAATTTTGAAACATCATTTTCCAAAAATATCACGGGCAATTATCTTTTTTCAACTAAATATGTTACATTTTCTATTTTTCCTTACTAAACCCCTCCTTTTCCAAAAATATAACGGGCAAACTCTTACTTATTTATTTTAAAATCTATTTTAATGTTTTTAATTATTTAAAAGCGTTAACTATTTTAGCATGTCTACTTATTTTTGTTAACAAATACAATTAATAAAATACAAGCCTGTAACCCGTGCGATGCACGGATGAATTTTAGTTTTTTTTTAATTTTATTATCTATATTTTGATTTATATGATTTTAAAAAGTAATCAAATATAATAATATATGTATGATGTTATTCTACGTTTTTTTAGCCTATAAGTTGTGTGATACACAGATGAATTTTAGTATTTTTGATTTATTATTTTAGTATTTTTTATAAGATTTTTTAGTATTTTTTATCTTATTTTATTAGCATTTATTTGTATTTTGATCTTAAAAATTCTTAATATGTTGTTGACGGAATAATATCTTGAACTTTTGAATGTAGCTTAGAAAAATAGATGATATAAATATTTAATAATAATATGTTGTTGACGGGATTCGAACCTTGAACCCGTGGGAGCATTTTAGATATCAAGAAAAGAATATTTTTTTAATATTACATCCAACGGTTCTCATTTATCGATATTTACATCTAACGGTTATTATTTAGATGACCAAACTACGTATGACCAAACTACCAACCAAATAGATGGTGGTTACTCTAATTTAATTTATATATATATTTTTTTTTAATATTAGATCTAATAGTTCTCATTCATCTATTTTAAAATCAACAATCCTTATTGATTTGGCGGTACATGACCAAAATTTTGGATAAAATTTCTCTTACGCTTATTGTATATAAGGATTTAATATGTTTTGCAAACACCTATTCTACTTCCAATATTATATGTACGTGTGTGTGTCGTGTGAGTGGAGGCGTATTTGGTATTCATTATTATATCGATTAACATAATCTTATAATACGTGAGATAATTTAACATGAGATATTTTGTACATGATTTGAACTGACTAACTTGCCCCTGTGTTTATTATTTATTAGAAAAAGTTGTTTGTAGAAATTGAACTTGAGTTTATCTATTAACTGAAACGTCTTTATATCGCTAAACTATAAAATCACAGAACTTGGCTCGAAACGTGTGAGTATCATTTGATAGAAGACATTTTATTTAACTTCAAAATATATAAAAATAATTATGTAGCTAAATTGAACTTAGGTTATATTATTGACGGGATTCGAACCTTGAACTCTTTGGAGCATTTTAGATATCAATAAAATAATATTTTTTTAATATTACATCCAACGGTTCTTATTTATCTATATTTACATCTAACGGTTATTATTTAGATGACCAAACTACCAACCAAATAGAAGGTGGTTTGCTTATAATAGTATAGTATAAATTTCAATAATTAAATGTATTAAAATAAGTTTTAAAATAAATAAGTAACTATTTGCCCGTGATATTTTTGGAGTGAGAGGTTTTATTAAGAAACAATAGAAAGAGCAACATGTTTTAGCTAAAAAGGTAATTGTCCATAATTAAAAATATTAAAATAGGTTTTAATATAAATAAGTAAGGGTTTACCCGTGATATTTTTGAAAAAGCAGGGGTTGTAGTAAGGAAAAATAGAAAGAGTAACATATGTCTTAGTTGAAAAAGATGACTGTTTGTGATTTTATAGAAAAAGAATGGACTTTGTTAGAAAAATAGAAAATATAATGTATTTTAACTAAAAAGTTAATTGGTTATAAATAATATTATTATTTAATAATAGTTTTCTTAAAAAATGAACAAATTTAAAAAATAACATGTTTTATCTGAAAAGGTAATTGCCCGTAATTAAAAGTATTAAAATAAGTAAGAGTTTGCTTGTGATATTTTTGGAAAATGTGGGGTTTTAGTAAGAAAAAATAGAAATAGTAACATGTTCTATTTTAAAAAGGTAATTGTCCATGATTTTTTTAGAAAATAGAGGATTTTGTTAGAAAATATTGAAAAGTTAATGTATTTTAGTTGAAAAAGTAATAAGTTATAGTTTTTTTTAAATGAAAAAAAAATACAAAAAGTAACATGTTTTAGTTGAAAAGGTAATTGCCGTAATTAAAAGTATTAAAATAAATAAGTAAGATTTGCCCGTGATATTTTTGGAAAATGAAGGGTTTTTAATAAGAAAAAATAGAAAGAGTAACATGTTTTCGTTGATTTTTTTTTTAGAAAAAGAGAACCCTAACATTGACATCAGTTACATAACCGTTTACAAATAACCAAAACACAAGTCTATTTTTAAAGTTACACAATCCTGTAACCTGTGCGATGCAGGATGAATTTTAGTATTTTTTATTTTATTATCTATATTTTGATTTATATGATTTTAAAAAGTTATCAAATATAATAATATATGTCTGACGTTATTCTAAGTTTTTTTTAGCCTATAACCTGTGCGATACACGGATGAATTTTAGTATTTTTTATTTTTGATTTTAGTATTTTTTATATGATTTTTTAGTATTTTTTATCTTATTTTATTAACATTTATTTGTATTTTGATCTTAAAAATTCTTAATATGTTGTTGACGGAATAATATCTTGAACTTTTGAATGTAGCTTAGAAAAATAGATGATATAAATATTTAATAATAATATGTTGTTGACGGGATTCGAACCTTGAACCCGTGGGAGCATTTTAGATATCAAGAAAATAATTTTTTTTTAATATTACATCTAACGGTTCTCATTTATCTATATTTACATCCAACGGTTATTATTTAGATGACCAAACTACATATGACCAAACTACCAACCAAATAGAGGGTGGTTTGCTTATAATAGTATAGTATATGTTAGAAATGAATACCACTAGAAACTAGACAGAGGGGGGGGGGGTGAATGGATAGTTTGATATATTTTTCGATCTTGAAAACTAAGTAAACAACTGTATGTGATTATGATATGTAATATGCAGAAAGTAAATAACACACACAATCACTTTAATCTACTTTGTATAAGCAAATTAAATACTACAGCTTTCCAGGAAATTCACAATCGAATTTCTGGCTTCTAAACAAGAACAGTTTGAACTTGCTTGCTTACAGAGAAAAGAGCTTAGCAAATAACTATGTGTATCTCTCTTACTGCTTACAGTTGCGTGTGCACGATATATATATTCCCCTATACAAACTAGGCACACACAATATTACACAGCTACACCTTCTGAAAGTCCAACTTGTCCTGCCATAAGAAGTTCACTGTGTCAGGAAGGACCACCTGCTTTTCGGAGTCTTTCCCGTTTCTGTAGCTGCTTGTCTCTTATCTTTCTCTCCAAGTTTAGCTGTAGATTTGCCATCTGTTCTTTGGACCACCTTGCCAGAACAAATGCTTCAGTATTTGTCTCCTTTGATTCTTGGTTCTGTACCTTGATTTGTCTTGTTATGAACGGCTAAGTGTTGATATCGTGAACTCCACTTTATCCCTGACTTCGCGATCTCCCTTGTGAGGACTATGCGATATAGCCTTTGAAGACTTTGCGACATAGGTCATTTGACGACTATGCGACATAGGTCATTTGATGACTATGCGACATAGGTCATTTGATGACTATGCGACATAGGGCTTCTGAGGACTTCACGATCTAGGCTCCTTTGACTTTGCTGACTTCAACACTTCACGACATGTGTCTTGAGGACTTCTCGACATAGTACAAAATGGACTATGCGATATAGTACTTCACGACATGGATATTGGTGACTTCACGACATAGCTTTCTTTTGACTTTGCTATATAATGCCTTAGACAAATTCCTGCAACTTATTTCTTCATGGCCTTATTCAACTCTATCCTGCTGCATGAACACTTCTGAACTTCTACCAGGATAATTATTCAATGGCCTATATACATTCTAGATGCAAGAACTTTACTAAGCTCATTATAAATCTGAGCATACATGATAAAGCTATTGTCCATGAAAACAAGACAAGTACATTTAGAGACCTATACTATATCCCAGTGATAGAAATCACTAGGTCATGTAATGTGACATAGTCACATAGTGTAGGCTTGTTAATAGTGGTATTCAGACATGTCTTGAGCCTAACAATCTCCCCCAAATTGTGAGTAAGATCCTTAGGCACAATTTCATGTCTGATAACAAGCCTAACTTACATAAAAGGAAATTTAGTAACAGAGAGAACAATTCATGAACCTTGAGATCAGAAATTTGATTACATAGAAAAATTGAAAGCTTACAGATTACTTTTGTTGCTCAACAGCTTCAGCTTCCAATTGCTTCTCTAGCAAATCATCATATATCTTCTTTTTCCTTATCTCTTCTTTTCTCTTCAAGTCTATGATGGCTTCTTGAAGTTCTTCTCTTGCAATCAGTTCTTCAATGAGAGGTGAGCCTTCCAAGTCATCAATTGCAGCCTTGAGTGCACTTTCTACATAGGAATCAAGAAACTCCATCCTTATTTTGCTTTGACCTCCATGTGAGTTTTTGTACTCCACAATGTAAGGATTTTGCTTGACCCTGCACAACCCTTTCTGCCTTAGCTCTTTAGCCCTCTCCTCCATCTCAGCCATTTCTTTTTCTCTCTGAATCTTCTTCTTTTCATTCTCTTTCCTCATGTTTTCTTCATAATCATCATGCATCTTCAAGTACCTGGCAATATCTATCTTCCATGTCCTTTCTTCTCTTTCTTCAAAATTCAGTAAGGCATTTATCCTTTCAAGCTCATACTTATAGAAATATTGCCAGCTTCCTTGCTTCATTATCCTTTCTCTTCCATCAGTGTACTTGATCTCTAGATGATCCAACTTCACTTTGACTTCAAAGATCCTTTGAGCCCTCAAAAATGCTAGGGCATCTTCATCATAGTCCTCATCTAGTGGAAGCACATTGATGCCAGTAACATTTGTGAGTTTTCCAGTCTTCTTTGTTATCCTTATCCTTTTGGGTACACTCTTGATCTTCAAATGCTTCACAAGAGATACCTTTCTGGAACAAGGAGAATTAGTCTTCAGTGCCACATCACTTGGAAGAAGCTTTATTCCTTTCCCCTTCATCCACTGTAACACTCCACTAGCTGTAACTTTGTGGAAGTGTTTTCTTGATATTTCTTTTGTGGCTTCACCCTTCTTCTGTGGCAACTCAAGTTCAGAAGTCATGGATAATGATTTTGGAGGATCATTGCTAACAGTACCCACCCTAGACTTAGAGTCTTGTGTTGTGGTTAAAGTACTACTAGCAATGTCCTTGACTTGCTGAATTCCACTCCTAGTTCTCTTCACTGTCTCCTTTGCCCCCTTTGTGTCATCACCAGCATCTGTAGATTTCTTGGAAGATTTGCTCCTGCTGCTGTCACTTGGTCCATCCTTATTACTCCTTGAATGAGATCTCCTCCTGTAGGTTTTCTCCTCATCATCATCCTCCCCATCCTTCTTCTTGTTCTTTTCTGTGACAGATTCTGGCAAAACACCATGAATCAGAAAAGATTGTAGAATGTTAATCATCTCTAATTCCTCTGCTGTCTTGACTCCTTTCTTTGCTCTCAGCATTTGCAGCACCTGATTGATCTTTGTGTTATTCTTCATTTGCAGATCTTTGGGAATGACTAGTTGGTCAATACTTCTGACTTTGGATAGACTTTGAAAAATTACTGTCCTTGGCTTGGGTATGACCTCAGGCAGTCTTTGATTTTGGTCCATCTCCAAGTCATTATAAAGACTTTCATTGTTAGCCCCACTCTTTTCAATCAACTCCAGAATTATTGACACTTCAGTGAACTTCAGTTTCTCCAGAGTTTGAAATGCTAAGTGCCACAAGCAGTTGTCCTTGCATACCATGATTATTTCTCTCAGATAAACATCCCTGATTTTCCTTACTGCAACTGTGAAGTACTTGATGCTTTCCCTGAGCTTCTTTCTATATGCTTGTGCATCTCCTTGAGCATTCTTGTAGGTGGCTTTCAGAAACTCCAGGAATGCCTCATCATGATAGATGTTAGAGTTGGCAACTTCCTGTAGCTTGGCCTCAGTGATAAGTGTAGCTTGGGTAGGTTTAGCAATTGGAGTAGGTATAGCAGGTTGAGAGGTTGAGATGTCTTTAGGCATTGTGGATGGATAGAATGTTGTGGTGACTGTGCTTTTCTGACCTTGTGCATTGATGACCTCTACAGGGGGAAGATTGATTGGCTTTATTGTCTCTTCAATGAGCTTGCCCTTAAGTTTTGACTGCTTGGTAGGTGCTCCCCCTGTCTTTTTCACATTGACCTCCTTTCCTTTCTCCCCCTTAGGCTTGGGATCAGACAAAATGTCTTGAGTTTCCCCAGGAATAGGCAGGTTCATAGATCTCATCATTGAGGTCATCATTTGTTGCTGCACCAGCAAAATGTTTGTTGTGTTGGTGCCTTGATCATCTAGTTTGTCATTGAGTTGGCTTAGAGATGTAGATAGCATTCTGTTTTCATCCTTGAGAGAGGCCACTTCTCTTTCTAAGCCATCCACCTTGGAGAATAATTGTTGAGACCTAAATGAGTTGAGGGATTGATCTTTGACCCTGGCAAAATCATATTTGGAGATGTCTGACAGAGGGACTTCATCCACCAGCTTATCACCATACTGGTTTTTCCACATGACATTCAACATAGCATTGGTGGTGATGGTAGATTTTGCTTGATTTTCCAGTGTAGAAGCCAGTTTCTTGATGTTGTCTGTGACCATGGCAAGAGTCACATCCATCATGGACACATTGGTGGAGGTTTTCTGGACTTCTTTGAGGATACCATCCACCTTGGGAAAATCAGAGAGATAAGAGGTTCTGAGCTTAGTGAGGGATCTTTCTGTCTCCTCCTGAAATGAAGAAATCTCTGATTGAAGCCCTTTCCCAAGATAATGCAGAGCCTTCAACTGGTTCTTGTATACATCATTCACAGCATCATAGATGGCAACAGGAGAAAGATCCTTAGCATTGGAGCCCAGAGAGGTGAGGTATTCTTCTCTCACAAAAGCCAGGGCATCCTTGAGCTTGAGAGTCCTCTTAGCATCCAACCAGGCATCCACATTCCCCTCTGGTTCAGCTGTATCCACAATCTTCTCCTGTTGAGCTTCAACATCCTCCTTATGGCATAGCAGGATAGCTTCATAATCAGCATTTGGAAGGTTGGAGGTGAGGAGATGTTGAGCTATCTTTGAGAACTCATCAATCTGTGCCACATGGAGATCTTGTATGGCTTCTTCAGACATTTTGGAAGGCACAGATGACGATCCTGAAGGCCTGTCATGGTGCACAGGCTTCAGCCATTCTGACATTGTGGCCTGAGCCAAGTGAGAGCTAGTGCTAGGCACTTCATGAGATGTGTGAGTTTGAGTCTCCTCCAGCCTTGGAATGGCTGTAGGGTCTGATGTTGTCTCCATTGAAATGGGATGTGTTACAACATCAGCCCTATATGTCTGTGAAGACAGTTCCACATCCCTAAGGATGGGAGAATTTGGCACAGAGTCTCCAGTGAAAACTGGTGAATCCTCCATGTTTGTGTTGGTGTCATTAGGATATGCCTCAGCATGCATTCCCTGACCAACTGAATGTGGGTCCTGAGTGGTGAGCACAGTGTCAAGCACCATGTCACTTGAAGTTGGCTCAATCACAGGGCTGGATTGTGATTGATCAAGGGCAAGATTGTCATGAGTATGACTCTCTTGTTCAGAAGAAATTTTAGTGGAAGAATCTGAGAGAGAAGTGGGGTTCAGATTGGATTTTAGCAACTCCCCCTGAGAAATAGGAGGAGTTTCAACATTGATGTGCTCTCCACTTAGTGTTTGATCACCCTTATCACTCCTAGGGTCAAGAGTGAGGTATTGACCCTGTGCAGACTCGTTACAACTTGCAGTGGGGAGGCTGCTCTTTTCAATACCCATGACCTGTTGAGAGGCCATAGACAGTAGCAGGTGTACCCCTTTTTGCACATCTGAATCCTGTTGAGAGGATGCAGTGGTGGCTACAGATTTTGATTTCTTCTTTGGTCTGGTGAGAGGTGACTCAGGAATCTCACTTGCTAACTCTACAGATTCATGGATAATAGCTAGGGTTCTCTTCTTCTTCTTTTTAGTAACATCAACCTTTTGAGAGATTGATCCACTTGGCTGACTATCCTCTATAGTGGTGTTTACAGTGGGGTTGCTGGATGGGATAGGGAGGCTTGGGTTAGACTGTGATGCTCCTTCAGTCTCAGCCTCCCCTGTCCAGGAAAGAGCATGGTATATGGGCTTATCAAGTGGATAAGACGCGAATGTGTCCTGCATATGCGGGGTCACACTCAAGATCACATCCACTTGATTCCTTGTGTCCAATGAACCAAACAGAATCTTGGACATGGACTTGGAATAAGCCATCTTTGATTTATCAATACCCTCCAAGTCATGGACATTAGCATCAAGATAATTTAAAATAACTTGAAGAAAGCGAGGGTAAAAGATGTCATTACCTCTTCCACGGACTGTCCTCCCTAGCCTTTGAGTCAATTCCTTGAGGATTATTGCTCCAACATTGATTTCCTGATTGTAGGCTAGGGAATAGGCCAGCTTCACAGCAATGTGACTGATATGGTCCCATCCTGTCTTTCTGCAAAGGAACACCTTCTGGAGTGCATCAAATAGAAATGACCACTCCCTTCTTACAAACTTCTTATTCAGCTTTCCAGTATCTATCTCATCAGCATACTGAATGAAGGTCATGAAGTCTACTATTTGAGCATCAGTAGCTTCTTGGTCATGACCCTCCACCTTGAACCCTAATGCTTCATTTATCTCCTTCTCCCCAAACTGGAAGTGTTTGCCTCCAATTGAACAAGCTATCTCCTGGAACGAAGTTCCATCTTCCCTGGCCATTGTAGAAACCAACGCCGTTCGCCAAAATCCTTCCAATACATCAACATACAACGTGGGGTTCAAGGTTAGGGCTCGGCGGAGGTAGGAATCGTTCAGGAACCGTACAAAACACTTGTACCTGGGTTTAGCCTCAGCCTCAGAGGGAATGGTGAGAAGATTTGTTTCTTTGGGGATGGTTAAAGGAATAGAGGAGGATTCTGTTTGAGATTTGGGTGCCATTTCTTGAGAGAGAGAGTAAGAAAGAGAGTAGAGAATTTGTGCTTAGGTTAGAAAGTTTGAGAGCAATAGACAAGATGAAAAGTTGCAAACGGTTAGAAAATGGTATTTATATGATAGAGACACTACGATATGGAGTTATGAATGTGTACAGTCTATCTGTATGTCGTGAAGTCAAAAGTGGCCTGTACCGCAAAGTCTTGCAAAGTATATCGCATAGTCTCAACAATGAACTATGTCGCAAAGTCTTCAAAATGAAAGGATCGGGGAGACTTTGCGATATAGTAGAAATACCCTGTCTAAAGCTCTCTTTTAGGAATTTTGAGCAATTTGTCAGACTTTTATCAAATTTTGAAATAAAATTAATTTAAATCAAAATTCTGTCAACTATGGAGACTTGTCGATATAGTTATTCGAAGTCGCGAAGTCATAAAATTAACTATGTCGCAAACTCATGAAATGAACTATGTCGCGAAGTCTCACAATCTCAACAGTTTGCGATATAAGTCTGTTTAATTTGAACTATGTCGTGAACTCTGAAAATCATCTATGTCGAGATGTCTCAAAAGCTCACAACACCACTAACAAATATGATTTTGAAAAATATGCAGTAAAATACTGAAATATTTATAAATCATATCTCAGCTAATTTTCACTCCAAACAAATAGATCATTTAAATACAGTGAAAATTTACTGCTGCAATTATTAACCAGCATATTTACTTAGAACAACTGAATGAAGGATTGAGCATTCCAATTTCACTCACAAGTCTGTTGAAGACTGCTTCATTCAGAGGTTTAGTAAATATGTCAGCTAATTGTTTCTCAGTTGGAACATAAGAGACTTCTATGGTACCATTTGCAGCATGTTCCCTAATGAAATGGTACCTGATCTCAATGTGCTTTGTAGTAGAATGATTAACAGGATTAGCTACAATGGATATTGCACTAGTATTATCACACATCAGAGGAATGTGTTCTAACACTAGTCCATAATCCATGAGTTGATTTCTAATCCAAAGCAATTGAGCACAACAACTTCCAGCAGCAATATATTCAGCCTCAGCTGTGGATGTTGCTGTGGACTGTTGTTTCTTACTAAACCAGGACACTAACCTTTGACCTAGGAATTGACAGCTTCCAGAGGTGCTCTTCCTGTCAATCCTGCATCCAGCATAATCAGAATCTGTGTAACCAACCAGGTTGAACCCAGTGCCCTTTGGATACCATAGCCCAAGATTAGGAGTCCCCTTCAGATATTTGAAAATTCTTTTGATGGCCATCATGTGAGATTCCTTGGGATCAGACTGGAACCTTGCACAAAGGCATGTGGCAAACATGATGTCTGGCCTGCTAGCTGTGAGATAGAGCAGGGATCCAACCATTCCTCTATAGACCTTGATATCAACTCTCTTGCCTTTCTTGTCTTCATCCAGCTTGATTGCAGTAGACATAGGAGTTTTAGCTGAGGATGACTCTTCTAAACCATATTTCTTTAAAAGATCCTTGACATACATAGATTGGTTTATAAAGATGCCATCCTCCCTTTGATGTACTTGCAGGCCTAGGAAGTAGGTTAACTCTCCCATCATACTCATCTCATATTTACTTTGCATCAACTTAGAGAACCTTTCACAGAGTTTTTCATTTGAAGAGCCAAAGATGATATCATCCACATAGATTTGAACAAGAATGATATCATTTCCATGCTTCTTGAAGAATAGGGTTTTGTCAATTGTACCCCTGGTAAATTGATGCTCAAGAAGGAATTGAGATAGAGTTTCATACCAGGCTCTTGGTGCCTGTTTGAGTCCATAGAGTGCCTTGAGCAGTCTATACACAAAGTTTGGGAAGTCTTCACTCTCAAAGCCAGGTGGTTGAGACACATAAACTTCTTCAGCAAGATCACCATTGAGAAATGCACTTTTCACATCCATTTGATACACCTTAAAATCTGAGTGAGCTGCAAAAGCCAGAAAGATTCTGATGGCTTCCAGTCTAGCTACAGGTGCAAATGTCTCATCATAGTCAATGCCTTCTTGCTGACAATATCCTTTGGCAACCAGCCTTGCTTTGTTTCTTACTACCACTCCTTCTTCATCCATCTTGTTTCTGAACACCCATTTGGTGTCAATAACATTCTTTCCTTTTGGAGGTGGCACTAGTTCCCATACCTTGTTTTTCTCAAATTGATTCAACTCTTCTTGCATGGCAACAATCCAATCAGAATTCTTCAAAGCTTCTTCAATTAATTTAGGTTCCTCTTGTGACAGAAAGCAGCTATACAGACAAGTATTTAATGTTGCCCTTCTTGTTCTAACTCCCTCACTAGGATCTCCAATGATTTGATCCCTAGTGTGGGCTCTGTCCCATTTCCTTGTGTGCCCCTGTTCATTTCCTTGATCTGTTCCAATCTCATTTTGGTTGACAGTTGCATTCTCTTCTTCTCCCCCTGTGTTTGTGAATCCTTGCACAGGTGTTTGAAGAAGATTGTCAACTTCAAGAGTTTCATTTTCTAGAACAGTTTGAACAGGGGGTTCATCTTCACTTTCAGAATCCTCAAGATAACCTTGATTCTCAAATCTCAATAGCACACTGTCTTGATCACTTGTTTTCAGTCCTGGAGTTTTCTTGTCATCAAAGGTAACATCCATGCTTTCCATGACTTTGTGTTGCTCAGGTACAAACACTCTGTATGCTGTCCTTTCCAGAGAGTATCCAATGAAGATACCTTCAAATGCCTTAGCATCAAATTTTCCAACATGCTCAGAGGTATCTTTCATCACAAAGCACTTGCTTCCAAACACATGCAGGTGCTTGAAGGATGCTCTTTTTCCAGTCATTAATGAGTAAGGAGTTTTGCCAGACTTCTTATTGATTAATGTTCTATTTTGCACATAGCACGCTGTGTTAACAGCATCAGCCCAAAAGCTAGTGGGTAGCTTTGCATCCAGTAGCATTGTCCTTGCAGCTTCAATGAGAGTTCTATTCTTTCTCTCAACTACTCCATTTTGTTGAGGTGTTCTAGGAGCTGAGAATTGTTGAGAAATTCCTTTATCTTTGCAAAACTCATACAATGTTGAATTTCTGAACTCAGTCCCATTATCACTTCTCAAAGCAACTACAGAGGCACCAGTGCTTTGTGCTTCTTTATCAACTCTCTTGATATGCTCTATTATGACTTGGGGTGCTTCATCCTTGGAGAATAGGAATTCCACCCAAGTATATCTTGAATAGTCATCTACCATCACTAGAGCATATTTCTTTTTGGAAAGGGACATTACATTCACAGGGCCAAATAAGTCCATGTGAATTAGTTGCAGAGGTTTTGAGTTTGTATTGAGCAACTTGTTCTTGTGACTTGATCTTTTAATCTTCCCTTTCTGACAAGCTTCACATGCTCCATCTTGCACAAACTCCAAGGCAGGCAAATCCCTGATGAGTTCTCTCTTGGTTAGAGAGTTCATTGCCTGTACATTTAAGTGAGACAGTTTCTTGTGCCACAGCCAGAATTCCTCATTTGTGGCTTTTGTGTAGAAACAACAAATTTCTCCCTTATCTGCAGCCTTGAGATTAGCTACAAACAAGCTTCCTTTCTTCACACCAGTTAGAACAACTTCACCACTTTCCCTTTTTGAGATTGAACAAAGGTCTTCATCAAATTCCACTTTGAAGCCTCTGTTGGTAAACTGTCCAATACTCAAGAGATTATGCTTCAGTCCCTCAACAAATGCTACATCTTCAATAATGACATTTCCAGATTTAACACTGCCATATCCCATTGTATAACCAATGTTGTCATTTCCAAAGGTTACTGATGGGCCAGCCTTTTCCTCAAAATGTGATAGCAGGGCTATATCACCAGTCATGTGACTTGAGCATCCACTGTCCAAGATCCATATGACTCTTTTATTCCTGTTGCCCTGCATTCACAAAGTGACTAAGTTGTTTTTGGTACCCACACTTGGTAGGGTCCAGATGATTTAGAAGCATTTTGATTAATAATTCTTCTGTCATAAATTGCATTTCTCATAGTAGGAGACTTCACTTTTTCTGTGGCTTTGGAGTTTACACTCTTAGGCTCACATGAAGTTTTCACCCTCTCAACCCTGATTGGGGACCCTGTCCTATGAGAATGTATGTGTGTGTGTGATTCACTAGATTGTGCAGAGTCAAGTTTATGTTTAAGAGATAAACAGTTAGCAATCACAGTCACATAGCATGTCATGCAGTTTGGCTTACCACAGAAAGAATCATGACTAGAATTTATGCTTGCAGAAAGGTTACTTAGGTTATCAACTTCAATAATTTCAGGCTTACTACACTTATGAGTCAAATGATTAACAGATAGGCATTTTTGACATTGTTTCCTGGGAGCATTTGGCACATAAGCATAGTTGTTTCCTTTGTTAACACCAACTTTACCATTTCTGTTTTGTTTCCTTTTCTTAACAACTTCTTTCTTTGCTTTAGGACTCTTGACAAGATTGTCTTTGGTCTCTTTCTGATTGACAAGATCAGGAAAGGAAGAAGTGTTCTTAGCAGCCTCATCTTCTTCAAGTAGTTGTTGCTTGATGATCAGTAGTTCCTCATCAAACTCAACATCACTCTTTCTGAAGATGGGCTGTTCAACACTTGACAGTATGGTTGGGACATTTTTGTTTGTAAAGGTTTCCTTTCCTTTGCCCTTGACCTTCTTCCTTCCTTTGTCATTATCATAGTCAAAACCAACTCCAACCTTGCAGTCTACAGTGTGTTCCTTGTGGTAGGTTTGAATAAGTTCAGAGGAGTTTTTGAAGCTTCTTAGTTTCAGTTCAGTTTCAGCAATTTGTTCTCTAAGGGCTTTCTCTATCTGCTCAGCACAAATCACTTTGTTTTTAAGATACTCAACCTCCTTTTTCAAACCATCCAGGTTCACAACCATTAACTCAAGTTTCTCATTCTTTTCTGTAAGCTCAACATTCTTAGCAGTTAGTCTATCAATTTCTTCATTAGCTACTAACATGCTAGTATGAATATTAAACATCTCAGTGCTCATATCTTCAACAGTTTGCTTATATTGAATGGGAGTCATATCAAGAGAAGTAAGAATGGGTACCTGACTTGAATCACCATCATCAGAAAATGCCATCAAGGCATAGTTTGAGTACTCTTGTTCTTCTTCTTCATCAGAGTCATCCCAGCATTTTCCCTCAGCAATAAAAGCTTTGCCCTGTTGTTTCTTGAGTAGAGCTTCATACTTAGCTTCAAGCTCTAAGTATGCTTTGTCCTTCTTGACTTGTTTAGGCTTTTTGCACTCAGTGGCAAAATGCCCAAGTTCATTGCAGTTATAGCATCTTATTTTGGTCCTATCCACACTTCCTGTCTTGTATCCACCCTTAGCAGCACCAGCCATCCCTTTTCCTTTATTGAAGGTGTTTGAGCCACTAGATCCACCAGTGTTTCCAGTATTGAACTTGGACCTGAATGGCTGCTTTCTTTTAAACCTTATGTTAGGATATCTCCTAGCCATATAAGCAAAAGATTTGTTTTCCATTTTGTCCAGTTCCTCCATGCTGTAAAACTCATCTTCCTCAGGCAAATCATAGATGACCTGGACCTCATCACCAGTGTCTTCAACTTCCAGTTCCTCAATCTTCACTTGACTGACTTTAAGAGAGTCCATTCTTTGACTTAGGTTGTCAGCAATAAGTGCACAGGAGGTATTAGCCACTAATCCTTGCTTTGCTTGAATAGATCTCTTTTGAAACAGCTCCAACTCATATGTCTTCAAAACACCATATAACACATCAAAACCAATCTTTGTTAGATCTCTTTCTTTAAGGGAAGAGATTCTTGGTTCCAAGTGATCTGGAAGAGTTAGTAAAAACTTTATATTGAGCTCTTCTGTTTCATAGTGTTTGTCATAGAGTTTGAGCTCGTTTATCAGCTTGTTGAATCTCTCAAACACTTCTGTGATTCCCTCTTTTGGCTGAGCCATGAAGGCTTCATATTGTGAAACAAGAATCTGCTTCTTGTTCTTTCTTACTTCAGTAGTTCCTTCACAGAGCACTTCTATAAGATCCCACATCTTCTTGGCACTAGTACAATGAGCAACAGTGCCATACATGTTGAAGTCCATAGATTCACAAATGATAAGTTGAAGATGTCCATCCAGGGCAACTTTTTCTTTTTCAGGATCAGTGTATTTTGAGGGATCTTTGGGCACATGTTTTGCTGGTATAATCTCAGTGCCACTGGTTGATTCACCAATCTCAATCATTGGAATGAAGGGACCATGCTTTAGATTATCTAAATACATGGGGTTAGAAGCTTTGATGAAAAGCAACATCTTCTTCTTCCATAAACTGTAGTGCTCCTTGTTAAAGGGAGGAATCTTGATACTGCTTAGTTTCTGTGAACTCATTCTTGATCTTTTCCTGTTTGTACGTTAACAGCCTTTGCTCTGATACCACTTGTTAGAAATGAATACCACTAGAAACTAGACAGAGGGGGGGTGAATGGATAGTTTGATATATTTTTCGATCTTGAAAACTAAGTAAACAACTGTATGTGATTATGATATGTAATATGCAGAAAGTAAATAACACACACAATCACTTTAATCTACTTTGTATAAGCAAATTAAATACTACAGCTTTCCAGGAAATTCACAATCGAATTTCTGGCTTCTAAACAAGAACAGTTTGAACTTGCTTGCTTACAGAGAAAAGAGCTTAGCAAATAACTATGTGTATCTCTCTTACTGCTTACAGTTGCGTGTGCACGATATATATATTCCCCTATACAAACTAGGCACACACAATATTACACAGCTACACCTTCTGAAAGTCCAACTTGTCCTGCCATAAGAAGTTCACTGTGTCAGGAAGGACCACCTGCTTTTCGGAGTCTTTCCCGTTTCTGTAGCTGCTTGTCTCTTATCTTTCTCTCCAAGTTTAGCTGTAGATTTGCCATCTGTTCTTTGGACCACCTTGCCAGAACAAATGCTTCAGTATTTGTCTCCTTTGATTCTTGGTTCTGTACCTTGATTTGTCTTGTTATGAACGGCTAAGTGTTGATATCGTGAACTCCACTTTATCCCTGACTTCGCGATCTCCCTTATGAGGACTATGCGATATAGCCTTTGAAGACTTTGCGACATAGGTCATTTGACGACTATGCGACATAGGTCATTTGATGACTATGCGACATAGGTCATTTGATGACTATGCGACATAGGGCTTCTGAGGACTTCACGATCTAGGCTCCTTTGACTTTGCTGACTTCAACACTTCACGACATGTGTCTTGAGGACTTCTCGACATAGTACAAAATGGACTATGCGATATAGTACTTCACGACATGGATATTGGTGACTTCACGACATAGCTTTCTTTTGACTTTGCTATATAATGCCTTAGACAAATTCCTGCAACTTATTTCTTCATGGCCTTATTCAACTCTATCCTGCTGCATGAACACTTCTGAACTTCTACCAGGATAATTATTCAATGGCCTATATACATTCTAGATGCAAGAACTTTACTAAGCTCATTATAAATCTGAGCATACATGATAAAGCTATTGTCCATGAAAACAAGACAAGTACATTTAGAGACCTATACTATATCCCAGTGATAGAAATCACTAGGTCATGTAATGTGACATAGTCACATAGTGTAGGCTTGTTAATAGTGGTATTCAGACATGTCTTGAGCCTAACAATATAGATAGATAAGTGATAAACTACCAACCATATTAAGAATTTTAGTATTTTTTATTTTTGATTTTAGTATTTTTTATATGATTTTTTAGTATTTTTTATCTTATTTTATTAACATTTATTTGTATTTTGATCTTAAAAATTCTTAATATGTTGTTGACGGAAAAATATCTTGAACTTTTGAATGTAGCTTAGAAAAATAGATGATATAAATATTTAATAATAATATGTTGTTGACGGGATTCGAACCTTGAACCCGTGGGAGCATTTTAGATATCAAGAAAATAATTTTTTTTTAATATTACATCTAACGGTTCTCATTTATCTATATTTACATCCAACGGTTATTATTTAGATGACCAAACTACATATGACCAAACTACCAACCAAATAGAGGGTGGTTTGCTTATAATAGTATAGTATAGATAGATAAGTGATAAATGGAAAAGTGCTCATAATTAAAAGTATTAAAATAGATTTTAAAATAAATAAGTAAGGGTTTGCCCGTGATATTTTTGGAAAATGAGGGGTTTTAGTAAGGGAAAATAGAAAGAATAACATGTTTTTGTTAAAAAAGATAACCGCCAATGTTTTTTTAGTTAGAAAAATTGAAAATATGACATGTTTTAGTTGAAAAAGGTAATTGTCAATTAAAAGTATTAAAATATATTTTAAAGTAAATAAGTAAGGGTTTGCCCTTGATATATTTGGAAAAGGAGGGATTTTACATAGAAAATATACTGAAAAAGGTGATTGCCCGTGATTTTTCTAGAAAAAAGGGGAAAGGTAATTACCAATTAAAAGTGACATAAAGAAAAACAAAAGAAAATGTTCGATAGTTTTCTTAATTAGAAAACCATCGAATGAAAAGTAAAAAGTGAATGAAAACTTTAATAAAGTAAAAGTTCCATTCGATAGTTTTTATTTTAAAAACCATCGAATGTAATTATTACTTTATTATTCGATAGTTTTCAATTCACAGAGTGGGTGAAAAGTTTTCTTTGTTTGTCAGGTTGATGAGAGTTGGACGGCCAAGATTGTTTTAACAATTAAGGTTCGATAGTTTTCAATTCAAGTCTAAAATTAATACTGAGAGAAGAGTGTGTCTTCTTCAGTTAAGGCATTCAACACAGAAACATTACTGAGAGAGAGAACTGAGCCGGAGAAATTATCAGAGAATTAATAGTGCTCAGAATTTGATCATTGTTTTGTATTTGTGTAACCTTAAACTCATTGAAGCTAATCTACGGATTAGAAATTGTAGCACCCCTCGAGGTTTATATTTATAAAAAGATATATTCCCCGAAACTTGATTTGGTTTGGTGTGTTTGATTTCGTTATAGAACTGAAAGATTAATCCGCGAACGAAATTAAATTATTTGTGAGTATCGTATTCAACCCCCCCCCTTCTACGATACTTTGGACCTAACAGTGTATAGCTGAACCTACAGCCCCTGAAGAGCTAATTGAAAACTGCTCACCATGGTGGACACTTTACGTAGACGGAGCGATAAATGGAAATGGGGCAGGAGCTGGTATTGTTCTCATTAGCCCGGAGGGCCACAAGCTTCAAAGCTCCATTCACTTCGCTTTTAACACAACGAACAATGATGCAGAATATGATGTTCTAATAGTTGGTTTGAAGCTTGCATTGGAAATGAGGGTAGAAAACATGACCGTTTTCAGTGATTCTATGCTGGTGGTATGGCATATTCGAGGAGGATTCCAGGCTAGAGGTCCTCGTACTGACCTTTACATGAGGTACGCTCAAGAGCTGATTAGCAGGTTCAAAGAAGTAAACCTTGAACAAATCCCAAGGACACAAAACACTGATGTTGATGCGCTTGCAAAGTTAGGTTCGCAAAGGGAAGCTACTATGTTAGGGGTTATACCTCTGGAGATTCAACTTCAACCTAGCATTCCTAGACTCGAGGTTATGAACTTGGAACCTGCGACTGAGGCATTGTGGACAACACCTATTATGAATTACATCACAAAGGGGATTGTTCCAGAAGGAAAGGAGGAAGCTAGGAGAATAAGATACCAGGCTACAAGGTATGTTATCTATGATGGTTCTTTATACAAAAGGGGATTTAACAAACCGCTTCTGAGGTGCATATCAGGTGATGAGTGCGAGTACATCATGCGGGAAGTCCATGAAGGAATTTGTGGCAATCATTCGGGCGGAACTTCTTTGGCACATAAAATACTCCGTCAAGGATATGATTGGCCCACGATTCAAAAGGACGCTCATAGGTTCACTCAGGCATGTGATCGTTGTCAAAGGTTTGCAAACTTCAACAGTACTCCAGCTGTTCCGTTGAAACCTCTCACCAGCCCTTGGCCTTTCGCTGTGTGGGGAATTGACCTGATTGGAGAGCTGCCTAAAGGTAAAGGGGGAGTGAAATATGCTGTGGTGGCTGTAGATTACTTTACCAAGTGGGCTGAAGATGAACCTCTGATTACAATAACAGCTGCAAAAATAAAGGAATTTGTGTTCAGAGCAATTGTTTGCAGGTTCGGTGTTCCTTACAAACTAATTTCAGATAATGGAAAGCAATTCGATAGCAAAGAATTGCGAAAGCTGTGTGATGACCTTGGGATTCAGAAGGGCTTCACGGCAGTTTACCACCCTCAAAGTAATGGACAAACGGAAGCTGTCAACAAGATCATTAAGCACACCTTGAAGACCAAACTAGAGGAAATCAAAGGGTGTTGGCCGGAGGAACTCCCTATGGTTTTGTGGTCATACAACACAACACCGCGAACCACTACTGGGGAGTCACCCTTCACCTTAACCTACGGTTGTGAAGCTATGGTGCCCGTGGAAATTGGAGCCGGATCATTCAGAAGGGATAACTATGATCCTGAAAATAATGAGGTGAATCATCGATTGTACTTGGATCTTGTGGAAGAGGTTCGAACTACTGCACAACTGAAGCTAGCGGCGTATCAACAACGTACTCGGAAGTACTTTGACAGCAAGGTTCGCGCACGATCATTAAAGGTTGGCGATTTGGTTCTAAGGAGGATGATGCCCGACATGAAGGTTCATGGTCATGGTGTGTTTGGTGCAAATTGGGAAGGTCCGTACCTCATAAAGGTTGTCTTGTGGGAAGGTACCTATCATCTCACGGATTTGGATGGAAAGCTCATTCCAAGGGCATGGAATGGTGAGCACCTCAAGAAATATTACCAGTAAATCATCAGGTACTATTTCTGTAGGCCTCTTTCAGGCATAGGAACAATAAAAGCGGTTTATTAGTTGTAACTACCATGTTTAGCTATAGCTTCATAGTTATCAGCCCCAGCTCTACAGCTGTTTGGCTCATCTATTTGCTTTAGGTTTATAATAGAATATGTTCGTCTATTCTCAGGACACTCGGGGGGTAGTGTATGCACACCCTACCTATTTCATGTTTTTTGGCAAAATTTTACAATATTAATGAAACCTCTATTGTTGGTTCATATGGTTGTTCTCGTTCGGATGCTTTGTTATTCTTTATGTGCTTGCTATAAGAATTACACATGGATTAAGGTTGAATGTATGACTATCTTTGCTTAGTCCTTCATCATAAATGATTATATGATAAAAGAACTGGGGGGTAGTGGATATACTACATACAGGTTCAAATGGTTAAATTTCGAAATTTAATATTATTGGAGTGGATTTAATATTATTGGAATAGATTTAATTGAATTGGAAATTCACACTCATGGATTATGAGGTGAAGGTTAAGACTTATGGATTATAAGTCACAGGCTCATGCTTCCACCAGAGGACTGGTTTAATGAAGCCCCTGTTTGATATTGTTGTAAAACAAATAAAGCTTATTACAGCTCATATAAGCCCTAGGGATACTAGGCATAAACACTATGGTAAAATGTGGGAGCCAAACACAGGCCACACTCTGGATTAAACTCCCTGCACAATTGCAAGCTGGAACATTAAAAAGGTCAAGACTACACTAGAGAGGTTCAAGGTTGGCGAACCCCTGAAGCTGTAGCATGGGTTAAGCTTCATACAAGTTTATGAAGTATATGGAATTTAATGGCATATCACCTTGGGCAGGGATATGTATGCATAATCGGGTTTTTCGAAGGCATTGGATAAAAATGGCTTATGGATGTTCTAACCTATGAAAAACAGGTTAGGTACCTAAGGATATTAGGTGCAAGAGTGGATTATTTATCCATCAGATTATTGGAATAATTTTGTTGTGAATAATTTTTTATCATCTAAGGTTTATATCTCTGGACAAGAGGTAGAAAAAAAAAGCTCGGGTGAGCTTCAGGTTTATGGCTACAATGGCGCGAGCATGTGGGCATGCGTATCGGTAAATTTCGCGAAAAGTATGATCTTATGGTATAGATCTTATTGGCTATCTACATGGTACATATCAAGGATATTCTTGGAGTGGCACATAACTACTTAAGTCATATTGGTTATTTAAGGGATGCAAGACAGGTTTGTCTCATATGTTCGGAATTTTACAAGAAGCTGCAGCTACCTACGTGGGAACTTGACATGACAAATCTAGTAATTATCTGGAAGGAATAGCATGGCAAATCTAAGCATGGATTTTGGGCATAAGGAAAACAAAGGTACGATAAAATTTAAAGAAAAAGATGAAAACCAAAGTTATAGGTTACACCTTGCGAGGTATTCTGAGGTACCCGCACCCTCATCCAAATGTTGGGAACCCACGGCGCGAACGCCGGAAATGTTATCAAAAACCATAAATGTTAACCCTTCTAAGGGTGTGAAATGTTCTTAAAAGCAAAGGAGCCAGTAATTGGAAACCAGTGATCATGCAGCAGGCTTGTCGGGAGAGGCATCAGGAACATCTTGATCAGGAGCTGGATCAGCTTTCTCCGCATCTTCCATCTGAACCTCTATGCTGGTGCCGTCTGCGCCCTGAGCCTCACCTTCAGGTTCCAATGGGATAGCTTTCTCCTGATCTTTCGTGGCCTCAGCTTCTTTCTTCTTGATCTCCTCCACCAGCTTCACAGCGTCATCACCCAGCAGAGTCCAGTCCAAAGTTGGGAAGTGATCATAGGTCGATTCAATATAATCATTCACCCCACGGCTGTATCCGGCCTCGAACTTTTCACGCTTGGCTGCCTCACGAGTGGATCTTTCCAAGGCGATGGTGGTATTGAGGGAGTCTAACTTTTTCTTGAATTCACCAACCTTCTTGGTATAGGAAGCCTTTAAAGCATCTTTCTCAGCATCAAGGTTGATTATGGAAGTGTTCAATTGGTCGCGTTCTTTCAGGAGCTTCGCCTCGGAAGCCTTGAGCTTCTTACTGGCATCAGCTAGTTTCTTCCTTTCAATCTCACTTTCTTTAAAGGTGTCTTTCAGTTGCTTTAACTCTTCGGATAGCCGTTGGTCACCCCGAGCAGCTGTCACCATCTCTTCACCTCGCTTCAGGGTATGGAAGAAGCTTTGAGCTTCACACCAGGTGGTGGCCTTGGCCGCATCAGACATGCTCATTTTGTCCCACTCCGTGATGGCATCCTCCGGGATCTGATTCCCGACCATATTAAGGAATTTACGGATTAAGGGGCTCGGACCTTCACTAGGGGCTCTAGGTGGGGATGGCCTGAGTTTTTTGCTGGAACGGGAACCTGAACCTCTTGCAGAGTCAACAACAACAGCCACTGGCAGCTTTCTCTTTGAGGAAGTGGCGGACTTATCTTGAGATGCGGTAGTTGATTTCATTCTAGAGATGGGGGTAGCTTCGATAGGAACAAAGTCTTTTTCTTCGTCACCAAAGAGATCATCATAGCTGATTGATTTGTTAACAAAGGATGGCACACCAGAAGCCATATCTGCAAGAAAAATCAAGGATTATCAAATGAACGATTAAATATGCAAGCATGGCATGGATGAGTAGAATGTACAGTAAAATGCAAAGATGCAACGGGAAACCTAATCTGTTGGAGGCTCCAGCTTCAGAGTCCTCCGTCAAAAGCAAATTCATAATTCTTTCGTTTGACATAAAACCACACTTAGTCAGGTTTTGGCTTGTCAGCAGACTAGCACCATCTCCTAGCGTTGCTGACAGTTTCAGAGCTTCATGGGCTCTCTACAAGGAGTGACCTTTGAGGGCTGTTTTACTCGGAATCTCTATACAAGGTTTAAGTATGGGTTAGACCTCACCATCTAAATTATTCAAAAGTCAGAAGTGCTGGAGTTATACGTAAGGTACTTACTAGGATTTCTGTTAAACTCAGTTCTATAGGCTGGGCAATCGTAACAATACAAGAATTGAGGTAACCAGTCAGTCATTCCCTTCCGGTTTCCTTTGATGCACTGCCCATCATGGACATTCCAGGCAGAGAGATAGAAGAAGCTGGAGTTTTTTCCTGTTTATTTCAGCTGGTAAAAGAAACCCAGCTCACAAGCGGACAATCTCTTCTCAAACTGCTTGTCATAAAGGATGAACATACACATCGCCATTCGATAGGCGTTCGGAGTCATTTGGAGCGGGGCAATATCGTAGTAAGTAATAATATCATAAATAAAAGGGTGAAGAGGGATGGATAAACCCATTCTAAAGAAAGTAGCAGAAAAACGGCACATGGTATCTGTTGGTCTGGTTCAAAGTTGTCAAAACGGTGACACCTCTCCCCAGGGGAAGGTATCACCAAGCGACAGTTAGGCTGATGTTTTTGGAGAAGGAGCTTTAGTCTATTGGCATTCATTGCAGTGTCGAGTTCCTCACAAGTTGGGATAAGGCCCTGGGACTCGGAAGGGGTTTCTTCATCTATTGAGGTCTCAACCTCAACCTCAGAACTAGGTTCAGGGGTTTTAGGTTTAGCGGACGAAATCTCCTCTTCGTGGGAATGATATTTGGTGAACGGCGAGGTTCTGGCTTCTAGGATTGGATGGTTCTCAGGGGATGACTGATTAGTGGCTTCTGGTTCGGAATCTTTGGTTTTATGAGAAAAAAGGTTGTTGCGAACTGATAAAATTGCTGTATCACGAATTGACACCTTAACCTTAGAGCGGGTTCTGGTGCTGACTGGCTTAATGATGGGCACTTTTGGCAAGGGGGTTCTAGTCAATGAGTTATCAGAATCCAGGAGGTCAACACAATTCCGAACCTCCTGAGCAGTTGATTGTTGTGAGCTTGCCGCAGTTGAACTCCCTGACATCTGCAAAAGATGGAGCAGGGTAAGCTAACGGCCAACAGGTTCCGTTTCAATCAAGCAGACGAGAGGACAAGTGAATCCTAGGGTTTACAGAGGTCTCCGGTCGAGGTTTTAAAAAAAAATAGTCATTGAGGTTTAAAATCAAATGGATGGCGACCTGAGTAATTCCGAGGATTTGGGAATTACGAATTCCAAAGTTGCTTCTACACCTAAAGGACAGATAGGGGTCTCCAGAGGCCTTCACCTCGAGAAAGGTCTCAATACACAGAAATTCAAACCTAAAATTAAAGGAACAAGTTTCATTTGTTAATTTTTGTCCTTTTATATGATGGTCTATTAATGTGATATTCCGGGATGTATATGATGTATACTATCAAATACAACATACAAGCGAGAACAGTCGGGAAGACAGGTCGACACGGTGTCGTGTGCAATTTATCACAAAGAAAGGGACACAAGCAATAGGGGTTTTACAGCCTCTAATCGATTAACATGGTAGCGCAAGGAAGTAGTAACATACAGTCATAACTCGTAAGGAGTGTACATACGCGACATATTGGATTTCGATCTAATTACACAGATTATGCGAGCATATGGGTGTGCCTATATGATTCGGTATGAATATGTATATGCATGTATATGCAAGTTGGATAAATTCAAGGACGACATGCAGTGGCAAATAAGGGTTAAACGTAAAAGATAAAGATAGACACATACCTTGAGGAATGTTGCAGGTTTGAGATCGTCAGGAATTTGAATATCGCCGGAAAACTCGAACCGCCTTGAAGCTTTTCTTCAGGAGAGAGAAAGAGGAGAGAACTGTGAAGTTTGTATTGAAAAAGGAGAGAAGGGATGAAGGGGCGTGTATTTAAATGCACGCGTGAATAGGAACAGGCGTGCCAGGTGGAGCCATCTGATTGGTAAAAAAAAATCAAAAAAAGGAAATTTGGAAAAGTGGGAAGGATCAATGCAGGTGCATGATTCAATTTTCTAGGAGAAATATGAGAGGTTGGTTGAGCATTATTTGAAATTTAAATTTTATTCAGATGATGTGTAAACTAACAGGCATTTTCGTTGGGATTGAGGAATGAGATTAATTTGCAAACAAACGAAGGGATATACATCGTGAAGCTTATTTAAGTATCGGTTATTCAAATAAAGGTCTGTAACTGGTTATGAGGTTAAGGATTGGTTGCTTAGGAACGGAAAAGGCTTTTGGTTCCTTTTGTATTCAATACTGCAAGGAACCGGGGGGTAGTTGTTGTGCCCTAAATCTCACATGGGCTCAATTTAAGGCCCATACTTGTTAAAGGTCCAGTAAGGATGTATTGGGTTAGTATTGTATGTACTAAGGTGCGGGTTAAGGGTATCGAGGTACGGGTTTAGGACGCCCTGGTTTAGGTGCAGGGTACTCTGATAGGTACAGGGTGCTAAGCTAGGTTCAAGGTGTGGAGTTTCAGGAAACGGGCATTGAGGTTCAGGTGGTCTGAACCTCGAGGCTGGTCTCAGGTGACGAGTAGTTGGGACCTCAGGAAGGCAGAATACTAGTAGGACAAGGATTCAGCTACCTATACTTTAGGGGCACGGATTTGTACTTATAAAAGGACTTCTAAATCTGATTAAACATGCTGGATGGAGTAAATACAATCGGTATAGGACTTATATTGATGGTTTCGGATATACATTGAATACATGAGGATTTATAGGACTTAGTGATGGACATGGACTAGGACACTGGAAAGCTCAGCTACAGGTGTATAATTCGACTATAACTCTGAGATGGATTATCTTAGAATGGTGGAATTCGCAAGGACGGAGAAGTATAAACATAATAGAACTACATGGGGCTTGATTCCTATAAATAGGATATGTAGGCACTTGACTAAGGGATTCGGTTTTTTCACTATCTACACGCATAAGGCTCGCGTACCCTCAATGATATATTTTCCGGTGAATTGGTTGGCCGAGTAGGATTTACTCCGCCCTCTTCATTCGGTTGTTTTGTCAATTCAGCCCCCGGAGACATACTTCTATCATTCTGTATCTACCACGAGCTACAGGTTTCACGTTGCATACCTACGGCTCCGTCCGATAATCAAGGACGCATTTCACGAATATTCCAGCGAGATTCTCTCAATTGTGTTGTACCAAATTTCTCTCACAACAATACGAATAAATAATTCTCAACTCATCAAAAATTGGGAATCCAGTTCAAGGAATCGAACAAATGGTTTTACTCTGTCTATTCCTCGAAAATACTCGTATCCTGAGGTTTCTACTCTATCCAAAGAAAAGAATTTCAACTTCGTTACTCTAGAAAATTCTGATTAACTCCCATGCCGTGTTTTAAAATTATAAATCAATCTCTATTAGTTGACAGAAGTCAACCCACATAGTATTATTACTTCCTCAACATTTTCGGAAGTAAGTATGGTAATAAGTTCATACCTATCAACGAGCTAGTTTACGCTCGGGGAACAACGATTAAGTTCGGTTCCAGTTTAAAGGATAGGATTCATCATGGGACTGGAAGGGCTTACACGACAATGAAACATGGGACTGGAAGGGCTTGCACGCAAGGTTTACCCGGTGATGAAACAGGCGCCAAGGTAGTGACCTTGTGTGCAAAGGCTTACCCGGTGATGAAACAGGCGCCGAGGTAGTGACCTTGCGTGCAAAGGCTTACACGGTAATGAAACAGGTGCCGATGTAGTGACCTTATAGCACAATGGGCCCGAATGCGGCCAGGGTGATAACCGAACATGAAATCGTCCTTCTACTAGTAGAGAAGTTATGTTTCGATACAACGACTGATCACCGTGTATCGTGTGTTCCAAAAAGATTAAAGCTTTGTCTTAACTACTTACATTATATGCTGAGCTATAGTGCTCACTCTTGCTTTCTTTATATATCACAACACAACAGATCAGTAACATGGCCAGGAAAAGGACCACTGTTCGCAAGCGCGTGGGAAACGCGCAGCTCTACCGTAGGCAGTTTGTCAGAGCCCCACACCAGGTAGATGGATGTAGTCGGTTAGGGTTCCAGCTTTGGTTGGTTCACCTTATATTTAAGTATGACTTATGTAAGAGATTTTCAATCAAGCAAACATTTTGGTTCCGATATTGTTTCAATTAGAGGCTCTATCGGTAACTACTTTTTGGGAGGATAACACTTGGTCTGTAATAATTTAAATTGATGGATTTGATGACTCTATGGTAATGTTAATTATTGTTTCTAAGACTATAATCTGTGTGATGTAATAACTTGGAGGGGTCATAGTATGTGATGGTTATTAACTCGTGGTAAACTCTGTAATTGGGAAATTATGTGGTAGTGACAACCTGGATCTCCGACCACGGATCTAGGGGTGTTACAATGAACAGGGTTTATTCGCAGCTCATGCGAACCTGTGCATGAGCTTACATTCATCCAAATCTGTGGATTTGGCAAAGTCCTCAAGAGATGAACATGGTTTATTCGCAGCAAATGCGAACCTGTGCAGGAGCTTACATGCATCCAGCTCTGTGGATATGGCAAAGTCCTCAAGAGATGAACAGGGTTTATTCACAGCTCATGCGAACCTGTGCAGGAGCTTACATGCATCCAACTCTGTGGATTTGGCAAAGTCCTAAAGAGAGGTGCAGGGTTTATTCGCAGCTCGTGCAAACCTGTGCAAGAGCTTACATGCATCCAAATATGTGGATTTGGCAAAGTCCTAAAGAGATGTACAGAGTTTATTCGCAGCTCATGTGAACCTGTGCAGGAGCTTACATGCATCCAACTCTGTGGATTTTGCAAAGTCCTAAAGAGATGAACAGGGTTTATTCGCAGCTCATGCGAACCTGTGCAGGAGCTTACATGCATCCAGCTCTGTGGATTTGGCAAAGTCCTGAAGAGATGAACATGGTTTATTCGCAGCTCATGCAAACCTGTGCATGAGTTTACATGCATCCAGCTCTGTGGATTTTGCAAAGTCCTAAAGAGATGAACATGGTTTATTCACAGCTCATGCGAACCTGTGTAGTAGCTTACATACATTCGGCTATATGGATTTGGCAAAGTCCTGAAGAGATGAACATGGTTTATTCACAACTTATGCGAACCTGTGCAGAAGCTTACATGCATCCAAATATGTGGATTTGGAAAAGTCCTAAAGAGATGTACAGGGTTTATTCGCAACTCATGCGAACCTGTGCAGGAGCTTACATGCATCCAACTCTATGGATTTGGAAAAGTCCTAAAGAGATATACAGGGTTTATTCGGAGCTCATGCGAACCTATGTAGGAGCTTACATGCATCCAACTCTGTGGATTTGGCAAAGTCCGAAAGAGATGTACAGGGTTTATTCGCAGCTCATGCGAACCTGTGCAGGAGCTTACATACATCCAACTCTGTGGATTTGGCAAAGTCCTGAAAAGATGAACAGGGTTTATTCGCACCTCATGCGAACCTGTGCAGGAGCTTACATGCATCCAGCTCTGTGGATTTGACAAAGTCCTCAAGAGATGAACAGGGTTTATTCGCAGCTCATGCGAACCTGTGTAGGAGCTTACATGCATCCAACTCTGTGGATTTGTCAAAGTCCTAAAGAGATGTACAGGGTTTATTCGCAGCTCATGTGAACCTGTGCAGGAGCTTACATGTATCCAACTCTGTGGATTTGGAAAAGTCCTAAAGAGATGTACCGGGTTTTTTCGCATCTCATGCGAACCTGTGCCAGAGCTTACATGCATCCAACTCTGTGGATTTGGCAAAGTCCTGAAGAGATGAACATGGTTTATTCGCAGCTCATACGAACTTGTGCAGGAGCTTACATGCATCCAACTCTGTGGATTTGGCAAAGTCCTGAAGAGTGCACGCCTAAAGGTACCTTTCCATGCATAGTCCAATCCAATCCAATCCAATCCAATCAAATCCAATCTAATCCAATCCAATCAAATTTCATAAGTGCAACACTGGAGGTTCGAACCTGAACCTCGTTCGGAGGTTCACAACTGAACCTCACCAATCTCTCGAACCTGAATCATTTGTTAGAAAATCCAGAATTTTTGAAATATCATCATGAGGTGAATATCATCTACTACCCCTAGTTCTTTAACACATAATCAAATATAGTGAAGAACTAAAACCAAGTACTTATGCATTGATATTCATACATATCCATGGAAAGCATAAATAAAGCATGTAATCATCAAGGCATGTAACCATGTATAATCATGTGGGGTGAACCAAGTGTAGAATAATTCATATTGGTTGCATGTATAACCTCTCCATTCATGCATGTATTTCAATCAATTGAACATGCCAACAAGTAATAATCTTAAATCTAAAGATATAGCATCCCACATACTTGTCGCTTAATAGCAATCTCATGCATAAAGCAGTTTAGATTCTCATATAGCCATATAATTGAGATGTGATGGATGAACAACAAGTTCGTAAGACGTACCTCGCACCTCACCTTTTTGGTACCGTAGATTTGGTAGAGGAGCTTCCTTCCTTGAACCCTTCACACTGCAACCTGCATTTTTAAGAACCTACCAATCACAAGTAGATGCCAATCAACCTGTTTAACACAGGTGAACTCCATTGAAGCTGCAACCCGCAGCTGAATTCCAACGAACCTGCAACCAGTAGGTGAACACCAATGAAGCTGCAACCCGCAGCTGAATACCAATCAACCTGCAACCAGCATGTGAACACCGATAAAGCTGCAACCCGTAGTTGAATACCAGTCAACCTGCACCAGCAGGTGAATACCAATGAAGTTGTAACCCGCAGCTGAATACCAGTCAACCTGCACCAGAAGGTGAATACCTATTAATCAACCTACAACCAGCAGGTGAAGACCAATGGAGCTGCAACCCGCAGCTGAATACCAATCAACCTATGCCATAGCTTCACGTCCATATCCATGAGCACTTCCAGAATGAAATCCCATTAGAGGTTCACACATTTGAACCTCAGAAAGCTCGCGAACCAGAACCACCTGTTGATTGTAAACTCCATTTACTTAAAAATTTAGCACTTTCAAGATACCATCTTGGGCAGCATGTCATCCACTACCCCTGGTTCCTTGTAACCATTAAATGCAAGAGGAACCTTATACAATCCGCATCTTGGTACAACTAGCCTTCACCATGAACCTCACCATCAGGTTCAAACAAACTTTGTCATGAACCTCACAGTCAGGTTCAAACAAACTTCACCATGAACCTCGCAGTCAGGTTCAAACAAACTTCGCCATGAACCTTGATGTTAGGCATCATCTTCCTCAAAACCAAATCACCAACCTTTAATGGATGAGCACGAACCTTGCTGTCAAAGTACTTCCGAGTACGTTACTGGTATGCAGCTAGCTTCAGCTGCGCAGTAGCCCGAACCTCTTCCACTAAATCCAAATACAAACGGTGATTCATCTCATTATTCCTAGGATCATAATTGTCCCTTCGAAACGATCCAGCCCCAATTTCAACGGGAACCATATTCTCAAAACCATAGGTTAAGGTGAAGGGTGACTCCCCAATAGTGGTTCACGGTGTTGTGTTGTATGACCACAAAACCATAGGGAGTTCCTCAGGCCAACACCCTTTGCGTTCTTCCAACTTGGTCTTTGTTGTGAGGGAAATTTGGTAACAACACCGAGAGATAATATCGTTGGATTAATAAAGTTTTGCTCTTGATTATCGGGCGGAGCTGCAGGTTCACACGTCTACAGCTCTGCTAGAGCTTCAGCCGGAGCAGGTGGAGAATGTGGCATTTTTGGGACTGAGTTTGCAAGGATTCCGGGCAACTAGGGCGGAATAGCTGCCGGAATTGTGTATTGCTCAAGTGCTTCTACGAAATCCATGTAGAATAAGTGAGATTCATCCTTTGCAAAGTGCCTACATTTCCTATATTTATAGGAATCAAGTACAATGTAGTTCTTAGGGTTTGGGTTCTGTTACTTGATGAATAAGCCACGTTTTGATAAGCCCAAGTGTGTTTCCAGAGCTGATCCAACTTCCTTGTGATTATCCATCCGAGAGTTGTAGCTTATCCAAATACCTTTAAGCTGAGCCTCAGGTGTCCAAGTCCGAATAAACCTCTAAAAGCTGATTATATATCATATATTCAATGATTATCCGAATATATTAATATATATCACATAACCGTTGTTATTATCTCGTCCAAGGTGATTAAATACAGCTAGAAGTCCTTCCTTGATGATAATTACGTGCTCCTAAAGTATAGGAGGTTGAGTCCTTGTCCAACTCTGATTTTATCCAGTGGAGGTTCAGACTACACTGAACCTGAACCTCGATCCACTCTGAACCTGAACCTCGGCACTATGAAGTTGTACCTCAGTCCATCCAATCCTCACCAAATCCATGCCAATTGGGCCTATATTACACGTGGGCCTTAAATTGAGCCCATGTGATATTTTGGGCACAACAACTACCCCCCGGTTCCTTGCAGTATTGAATACAAGAGGAACCAAAGCAAGACAAGGTTCAATCTTTCCTTATCCTTCTCAGAGAAATACATAGCTTCAGTATCATGCTTCCAAGCTTATATGAGCTAACTCGACGTAAGAAACAGGAGACACAACGCCTCTGCATATGTACCTCAATATGAATCCTTGATTAAAAAATTCCTTGAATATCCTTTAGACCAGGTGTGACCATCCAACTCCAATCGCGAGCTTCCTATCCTTATCTGCTGAACTGGTTAGCGACTAGCATTCTTTCTTCAAAAACTGTAAACTGACTCCTCGAGGTATCCTTCTTCTCCGCGAAGCTATCCTTCATCTGAGAAGCTATTGTAAATGATGCCATGAAGCTTCCGCTGCCAATGAGCTTCAAGTCTCCAGAACCTGCACTACTAAAACAACTAGAAAAGATGATTAGTAGCACGAGCTAAGTAGCTCATATATGTTATCCACGCCACTCATACATATATAATGCATGTATGCAATCAAGTATGTATGGTGGTGCAAAAATGATTTTTGAATATTTATACGTATCTGTTGCTGCCTCTACAATCTAGTAGAACCTTGGCGAACACACTCTTCAAGACATAGCGCCACGATTTTCAGAAATTTCCATTATCCCGACACATTGGACCTCGTTGTTTTCCAACACCGTGGAAAACATAAACCATTGAGTTTTAACCAAAATAGCCATATACCGTGAAATACCATGAATAACCTTGAATAACCATATACCGTGGAATACCATGAATAACCTTGAATAACCATATAAAAATGTCGCAAGAGGAACCAATGGAAGGTTGTGAAGACATCCTTAATCGCTACCATGTCTTTTCGAATGGTTACATAATGGGGAATATAGCATGCCTAGGTACCTACTCAACAGCTTCTACTAGCAAGTTTGAAATATATTTTTGAAATATATTTTTGAAAACCATGCATGATGATGATCTTTTGTTTATAAATCCATGTAGGCTACCTTCCTTGAAATCATGTGATATGCACATTTAAATAAACACAAGTCCATGTGTGAAAATAATGATACATTTAAAAAGCTGAGGATCACAATGAAGTTTTTAATTAAATGCTATAAAAATTTCCTTGCATGCACATAAAACATGTATGACTATGAATATGTAAGGCATAGGAATGAAACTTATCTTTGTTCTTATAGCTCCACTTGAGGTTCAGGTTAGACCATTGAACCTACCACACAGAAGCTCCCTCATGCGTAAGCTGAAGCTGAGAACCTCATTTCCATTAAGTAAGCTTCTCCATGGGAAACTGATTTACCCCCCGAGCCATCAGGTTTCCTTTCCATTTGAAATGTAAACCCCTTCCAGCTTGAATCCTATCATGTTGAAAAGCTCAGCACCCGCAGGCTGAAGTCTGTAGTTGTACATGAGCATCAACGGACCTGCAAGCTAGAAGCTACACACTTGAAGCTGTTAGATGTTAGCTACGTGTTACAAGTATATATTGAGGAACCTCTAAGTTGGAATCTGATAGCTGGAAGCTATTTGCAACAAATAACTGACAAGGAACCTGCTTGATGTATATAAGTATGGGTGAACCTGTCAAGCACAAATGAGGTTCAAAGTGAACCTGTTAAGCACAGGTGAGCTCCACGCGAACCTGTTAAGCACAGGTGAGCTCCACGCGAACCTGTTAAGCACAGGTGAGCTCCAAAGGGAACCTGTTAAGCATAGGTGAGCTCCACGCGAACCTGTTAAGCACAGGTGAGCTCCAAAGGGAACCTGTTAAGCAGAGGTGAGCTCCACGCGAACCTGTTAAGCATAGGTGAGCTCCAAAGTGAACCTGTTAAACACAGGTGAGCTCCACGCAAACTTGTTAAGCACAGGGGAGCTCCAAAGTGAACCTGTTAAGCACAGGTGAGCTCCACGCGAACCTAGAAGTTGTTTGCTTAAAGTGAATGATCACGAATCTGCAAGTTGCTAGTCACATACATATAATATAAAATCTTTCAACAACAGATGTGTAACGTAGAACCTGTGAGCCGTAGGGTGATACCAAAGGACATGTAGGTTGTTTCCAAGACCTCTACTCATCGATTCCTCTTTTCATCTGACCCTATTGTGCTTGGATCAGATGCATGTGGCTGTAGCTGTCATGTTAGAAGCATATGCGCGTATATGCAGCTTCATACTAAGGCCATACCTATGAACCTGAACCTATTAAATTTTAATCATAGACATGTAGATGCACCTGCATAACTGGTTAGTCAGTTCATATAAAGCACATAGTATAATAGTCCACAAATTGCAAGTTCATACATGCACGTTTAGATATGCAAATTGCCATGCACCTAAATCTACCCAACTACCTATTCATGCAATCCTTCGCCTAGTTGTGTGAATCAAAAATCGGTCATGGACCTTCTCCAGGTGCGCGCACATTTCATCTACACCTCTTCCAAGAGTGTGCTTTATCCACCTACACATCTTCCAAGAGGTGTCTTATCCATGTGCACCTCTTCCAAGAGATGTTTTATCCATCTATACCTCTTCCAAAGAGGTGTTTTATCCATCTGCACCTCATCCAAGAGGGCAGTATTCATTCGCACCTCATCCAAGAGGGCATTAATAGGTTCATAGTCAGCCATGTAAAGGGCTACAAAACTGCGAGCGCACTTGTACATCCTAACTGAGATGGGTACCTGATATTTACTCATATGAGAGCTACACATGCCTAGGCATCTAGGTGCATATATATGCAGGAGTTTACATGCATCCAGGTCTGTGGATTTGGCAAAGTCCTGAAGAAATGAACATGGTTTATTCGCAGCTCATGCGAACCTGTGCAGGAGTTTACATGCATCCAGCTCTGTGGATTTTGCAAAGTCCTAAAGAGATGTATAGGGTTTATTCGCAGCTCATGCGAACCTGTGCAGGAGCTTACATGCATCCAGCTCTGTGGATTTGGCAAAGTCCTGAAGAGATGAACATGGTTTATTCGCAGCTCATGCGAACCTATGCAGGTGCTTACATGCATCCAACTCTGTGGATTTGGAAAAGTCCTGAAGAGATGAACATGGATTATTCGCAGCTCATGCGAACCTGTATAGGAGCTTACATGCATCCAACTCTGTGTATTTGGCAAAGTCCTAAAGAGATGTACAAGGTTATTCGCAGCTCATGCGAACCTGTACAGGAGCATACATGCATCCAACTTTGTGGATTTGGCAAAGTCCTGAAGAGATGTACATGGTTTATTTGCAGTTCATGCGAACCTGTGCAGGAGCTTACATACATCCAACTCTGTGGATTTGGCAAAGTCCTGAAGATTGCGCGCCTGAAGGTACCTTTCCATGCATAGTATAATCCAATATTCAGCAAGTATTAAGCTTCAAGTGTCTTTTGTCCTTGGATGTCGGACTTAAAAACCACATGAGTGTGCACTCGAAGGACCTCTCCTCATAAGAATCATATAAGCCAACATCCATAGTCTAATATTACGAGTATAACAAATGTCAACTTTCATTAGTGGTTCATACACCAATGAAGCTGCAAACCACAGCTGAATCTCAATCAACATGCACCTGCATGTGAATACGAATCAACCAATCCATGCCATTGCAATAATCTCCCTTGAGGTAGTTTTAAAAACTTTCCTTGCAGAAACTTCGTGAGTCAGAATCCATAATCCAATTTCATAAGTGCAGTACTGGAGGTACGCACCTGAACCTCATTCAGAGGTTCGCAGCTGAACCTCACCAATCTCACGAACCTGAATCACTTGTTAAAAAATCCAGCATTTTCGAAATATCATCCTGAGGTGCATATCATCTACTACCCCTAGTTCTTTAACACATAATCAAATATAGTGAAGAACTAAAACCAAGTACTCATGCATTGAGATTCATACACTTTCCATGGAAAGCATAAATGAAGCATGTGATCATCAAGGTATGTAGTCATGTATAATCATACGGGGTGTACCAAGTGTAGAATAACTCATATTGGTTGCATGTATAACCTCTCCATTCATGCATGTATTTCAATCAATTGAGCATGCCAACAAGTAATAATCTTAAATTTAAAGATATAGCATCCCACATACTTGTCATTTAAAAGCAATCCTATGCATAAAGCAGTTTAGATTCTCACATAACCATATAATTGAGATATGATGAATGAATACCAGATTCTTAAGACGTACCTCCAACCTTACCTCGTTTGTGCTATAGATATGGGGAATGAGTTTCCTTCCTTGAACCCTTCACACAGCTCAGAACCCGCTTCCTTAGGAACCTGCAACCAGCAAGTGAACACCAATGAAGCTGCAACCCATAGCTGAATACCAGTCAACCTGCACCAGCAGGTGAATACTAATGAAGCAGCAACCCGCAGCTGAATACCAGTCAACCTACACCAGTAGGTGAATACCAATGAAGCTGCAACCTGCAGCTGAATACTAATCAACCTACAACTAGCAGGTGAATACCAATGAAGTTGCAACTCGCAGCTGAATACCAGTCAACCTGCAACCAGCAGGTGAAGATCAATGAAGCTGCAACCCACAGCTGAATTCCAATCAACCTGCAAACAGTAGGTGAAAATCAATGAAGCTGCAACCTGCAGCTGAATACCAATCAACCTACAACCAGCAGGTAAAGACCAATGATGCTGCAATCTGCAACTGAATTCCTATCAACCTGCAACCAGCAAGTGAAGACTAATGAATCAACCTGCAACCAGCAGGTGAAGACCAATGAAGCTGCAACCCGCGGCTGAATACCAATCAACCTATGCCATAGCTTCATGTCCATATCCATGAACACTTCCAGAATCAAATCCCATTAGGGGTTCACACATCTGAACCTCAGAAAGCTCGCGAACCAGAACCACCTGTTGATTGTAAACTCCATTTACTTAAAAATTTAGCACTTTCAAGATACCATCTTGGGCAGCATGTCATCCACTACCCCCCGGTTCCTTGTAACCATTAAATGCAAGAGGAACCTTATACAATCCGCATCTTGGTACAACCAGCCTTCACCATGAACCTCACCGTCAGGTTCAAACAAACTTCGCCATGAACCTCACAGTCAGGTTCAAACAAACTTCACCATGAATCTCGCAGTCAGGTTCAAACAAACTTCGCCATGAACCTTGATGTTAGGCATCATCTTCCTCAAAACCAAAACACCAACCTTTAATGGACGAGTACGAACCTTGATGTCAAAGTACTTTCGAGTACGTTACTAGTATGCAACTAGCTTCAGCTGCGTAGTAGCTCGAACCTCTTCCACTAAATCCAAATACAAACGGTGATTCATCTCATTATTCCCAGGATCATAATTGTCCCTTCGAAATGATCCAGCACCAATTTCAATGGGAACCATAGTCTCACAACCATAGGTTAAGGTGAAGGGTGACTCCCCAGTAGTGGTTCGTTGTGTTGTGTTGTATGACCACAAAACCATATGGAGTTCCTCAGGCCAACACCCTTTGCTTTGTTCCAACTTGGTCTTCAAGGTATGTTTAATAATCTTCTTGACAGCCTCAGCTTGACCATTACTTTGAGGTTGATAAATTGTTACCCAGTAGATGTCGATTATAGAAGGGGGTTGAATATAATCGTACTAAATAATCGACTAAAACAGATATGTAAAACAATCAATACTAGCTTTTATTAATCTTTATAAAAACTGATACAAACTCTCTCAAGAAACTATGAGTTCTTAAGAGCTGCTAGGTTTACAAAATACTCGTGTAAGCCATTACTCTCGTAAAACCTATCTTGTGTTTATATACATACACAACTACACATTCTGTTACAAAAGATAATTCCTATTTAATTAAATTGATCTTCTTGTCGCTTATCTTCTGTAACAACTTCAGTGATACATATCTTGGCAAATCAATCTTCTCCTGAAATCGTGGAACAATATTAATCACCATAACTTCTGACTTGACCCGCTACTGATGATGACGTCATCAGTCGTCAGCTTCTGATGATTTGAATACTGATGCGACCCGATCTTGACGCACTCATTAAATCAACATTATCCAACAATCTCCCTCAATTTATACTTTCTGAAATAAAGCGTAAATTCTCTTGATTTAATGATGCCAAAACCTTCATCAAATGCTCGCAGGATAAAGATGAGAATTCCGCCTTAGATATTTTTCAAAATTAGTCACTTTTATGAACCCTGTATTCCTCTGAAGAAACTTCTTCATCAACTCGTCTTCTTCTTTCAACAACAAGTCGATCATCTTTCTTCTCAGCTTCTTCATATTTTCATTATCTTTATCTGTTTGATAAATTGCAGCTCTCAAATCTTCAATGGGACTTTTTAGCATTCTTTCATCTAGATATATACATTTGAACCTCTCGCTGTCAAGACTAAAGGTTAAATGTGTAATACCTAGAGTAGTTTCAATGAACGCACTACCCTTCTTCATTTCCACCTCATGTCCATCCATATCAATGTACTTAGGAACATATCCAGTATTCTTAGAATTCAATCCCATCAATTGTAAGTCAATACTAGACTGGATCTTCTTTCTCCATTTGACACATAGATCATCTTTAGGAACAAACAGATATAACACAAACCTTAATTCTTCCAGATTCTTCATTGAGATGTCCAAAGTTGTTAATACAAACGTAGTTCCATCCTTGAGAAAATACACCAACTTTTCTTGAGGTAGATTTCCATCATAAACATCATACACCATTTGAACAGATATCAGCTTGCCAAGGTGTCTTTGAGTCAACTTGTCACTCAAATTTTCTGTTAGACATGCTTTATCATATGATGTTGCTTGAGGAATTATTTCTGCATCAGGATGTCCAATTCCTCCATGAGTTCCTGTACTTCGACATTCATTCTTCCTTTTAGCAAATTCTTCATAGGACCTCTTGAATCTTCCAGGTTTACCAACTTCAAGAATTTCATAAAGGCTTTTGAGATGTCCACTTGACTTGAATATTTCATTGATGTGAAGATTAGATTTATCTTCCCTGACATCATAGCCTTTTCCCTTGTAACCTTTACGCTTCTTGAAACCATAAGCATTCCTTGAGCTCCTAGCAGCATCTTCTTTTCTTTGAACCACTAACTCCGGAGAGCATTTGGTTGATACTACTTTATCCCTCTTTTTGGCATCAGTACCAGCATCAGGAATAAGAGCAGAGATAAGTAAGTCCAGCTTAGCATCCATAGAGTCAGCCTTTTTCTCCAAAGTTGCAATCCTTTGTTCAAGAGAGACATGATCTTTGTGAACAGAGGAGAAATTCCTTGATTGACGAGCAACAGATTGAGCATGATCTTCGACAACAGCAGCAATGCTCTTGGTATGTGAAGTCCTAACATCAACAACCTCTTCAAAAATAGCTTTAAGCATGAGAGAAGTACCTTTGAGATGAGTTTGAAGATCTGTATTTTTAATCTGCTTGAAAGCAGTAGCCAAGTGATGATGAGCATTACTAATCCCAACAGGAGATGCAGGATCAGTCCAAGAATGACTCCACGGAGCACGCCTATGACTTGTCAATATATCATTGGAAGAGTCATCAGGATCAGAGTTATCAGAACCTGAACTAGAGCTATTAGACGGATCCTTATCAATATGAGAAGAAGAACCTGTAGGATTAGAGGATGTGCCTGAAGAAAAGTCAATGATCCCTAAATCTCTCTTTTCTTTTTTAGTGATCTCATCACTGCTCACCAACACAATATCTGAACTTTTGAGAGTCAGAGTTTCCTCACTGGAATGCATAGCATCCACACTCAATTATACCTCTCTGTAAAGCATAATGTAACATAAGATGTAAAAGAGATAACTACAACTCAACAAAGGACAAGACATACAATAATATTGACAGAAGCACAGGAATCCAGAATCAAAGAAGAAAAGGTAAATTCAAAACATCAAAATACGTTATGTATTCTTGAAGTCCGTAAACAGGTCACGGAAAGAAGTTCATGAGAATGTTCAAGCCTCAGTGACAGCAAAAGAAACATGACTTTCAAGACGACAGAAGTATGTGAATGATTTAGGGTTAAGCACCACGGGATTCCAGTGATTTAAATGAAGCAACCAGAACGACAAAGGACTTATCAGCAACATTGAATTGAAGACATAAAAGAAGAATTGATCAAGTGTTATTCATCGGTGAACCAGACCAGTTGCACTAGGTGACATCACTAAGAAGATCAAGTTGTTTTATCGTCTCGGAATAAATTGATACAGTCTAAAACTGAAACACCCTGAAGCTCAGAAGATTAAGTAAAAAGATCAAGTCAAAGAAAATGGCTCGATGGTTTTTCTATTTAGAAAACCATCGAATGTGATTCAAGAATTCTATCTTAATTTATTTATAAAGTAATTGGCACTTCGATAGTTTTTATTTAAAACTATCGAATGGTGAATTACTTTTATAAATTCGATAGTTTTCTAATTGAGGAGCAGGTGGAAAAGTTTTTGTCTGTCAGGTAGATTAGAGAATTGGACGGCCAAGATTGTTTTAACAATTAAGGTTCGATCGTTTTCTAAAACTAAGTCTACAATTACTAAGAGAGAAGAAGTGTCTTCTTCGGTCTGGTTATTAACACAGAAGCAATTACTGAGAGAGAAGTTTGAGCCGGAGAAGATCAGAAAAATTAATAGTGCTCAGAATTTGATCATTGTATTGATTGTGTTTAACCTAGAACTCATTGAAGCTAATCTACGGATTAGAAATTATAGCACCCCTCGAGGTTTATATTTATAAAAAGATATATTCCCCGAAACTTGATTTGGTTTGGTGTGTTTGATTTCGTTATAGAACTGAATGATTTATCCGCGAACGAAATTGAATTATTTGTGAGTATCGTATTCAACCCCCCCCCCCTTCTACGATACTTTGGACCTAACACTCTCCTTTTGCCAGTGCAGGAGACTGCCTCTCAGTAATTCTGTTTTCTCTAAATCTTTTCTCTCATTTGCACGAAAAAGGCTCAGAGCACTCAGAAACGAAGAAATAAGAGATGGCAGAAAAGGGTAGAGTGTAGTCATACTGATAGGGGTTCCCTCAATTAAGGGTCTATCAGTAGTCATACTGACACTAGGAGAATAAACAACCATGGCAGTATCAGGGTTAGAGATATTACCTGATTCCTCAAGTTCCAAAGGAAGGGAGGACAATGGTTGAATCATAAGAGCTTGATTTTCATCACTTGGGCATTCTTCCATACTTTGGATGAAAGGTTCTTGTGAAGCCTGAGGTTCAGAAGCTGCTATATCAAATTCACATGTAGGTTCTTGTGTGCTTCCCTCAATAATTGGATCATCAAAGTGAGCGATGATGTCATCTTCAAGAGTCCCTTGAGCACTGTCAGGATGTAACTCTGAAGATATTTGAGTAAATTGTTGTAGCTGCTCCATGCCTTCATCGACCCTTTGAGTAGATGGTTCTTGTGGGGCTTGATCTATTTGGAATGCTAGTTCCCTTTGAGAACCAGGTTCTTGTGGATCCAGATCAACATCAGGAGCAGAGGATGTCCTTGCCTTGACATTACTTTTCTTTGTTCTTTCAAAACAGATCTTCCTTTTCTGACCAGCAGCCTAAACAATTTCTTTTCTGGCTGCTTCTTCCAGTCGTTTGACTCGATCATAGGACATGTCAACAGACCTTCCCTTTGGGGATACAGGTAGACTGGAGTCAGAAATTACCACTTTCTCAGGTGACGGTTGCACATCAGATGTGTTAGCATCAGGATCAACTACTGCATCAGGAGTGAAAGCCCCTTTTGGATCAGTACTGATAGAGGCAGTAGCAGCATCACTTTCATGAAGATTTTTGTGTAGTGCATCGACAACAGCAGACTGAGAAGTGATGATAGATTTCCTTAATCTGCGTCGTTTCGGTGATGGAGGAAGATGACCTTCTTGTGGAGCATCATTAGATGATATTTTGAAAATAGAAGACAGAGGCACATTGTCATCATCATCAACCTCTTCATCAGCATCAGAATCAATGACAGTTGTATGTTTTCTCTGTGAGGCCAATATTTTTGATGCCATACCAACTGCCTGAGCACCTTGTTTCTCCAGAGTATCAGAGGGATGTGGTAACAAGGTCCTTGATCCTGACGGATGAGAATGCCGCACAGATTTGGCTAACCTCGTGTGTCTTACAACTGATTGCTATTGAGAGCTATCAGAGGTGGGAACTGAGTGTTTGGAAGACTGTTTAGGTTTTGTACTTGGGTTAGATCCAGAAGGGGTATCAACATCAGATCCCTGAGTCATAGTACTAGGAACCAATCCATAAACAGTTGGTAGTCTCTGTCTCAGAAGCTGCCTGACTTGTTCAGGATACATAACATCACCCAGAAACATTTGTCTACCTTTTAACATATACTCCTGAAAAGAGCGAGGAGTATTCTGAAAAACAGGTAACAACCTATCATCTTGAAAAGCAACATTAGGACACAGATACTGAAAAATCAAATGAAGAAATCGACCAAAGTAGACTAATTCTCGATTTTCATTTATTTTACTACCTATGGAGTCAATAAGCATGTTAGCAATATTAAAGTTATATCCATAGATAAGAGAGTACCCAGTGTTTTGCGTTGCCTGAGTTAGAGCATCAAAGTTTGAGCTTTTATTCATAAAGCACTTGCCAATGGAATCAAAGAAAAAATTCCATTTCTGACGAAGCTTGGTCCTTACCAATTTTCCCATTCGAGTCATATCACCATTATAGCCAATTTTGGTGAAGAACTCCCGGAGTACAGCCTCAGAAAAGGATGGGGTAAAAGAGGTGGGACTACCCAGGTGCAAGGATCGTTGAACAACAGCAGGGGTAACCTCATACAAGTCATCCATGTAGGAAAAAGTGAGGCGAGGTTGGGTATTAGAAGTACCTGGAGTGTAGGTAGTTGAGCTCCAAATCTGCGTCACAGCCCATGCAGAAATTGCTTTGGGTTCAGTCAGAGCATACCCAATTTGAATGGAAGCCAGAAAATCCTGAATCAGATGAAATTCGGAGGGAGCTTTCGTCTTATCCAGAATGGCAGAGTAGTTGTTTGTGACAAATAGGATACCATCATTCGAGAGATTCTTGTTTGTTGAAGCAGGAAAGTGAGTTGCTGCCATTGTTGAGAGATACAAGTTTCGACAGAGAAGTATATTGTCACACAATAGAAAAATATTATATAATAAATTGTGAACTGGACAATATCTTTTAAGTGTAATTAGCAGCAATTTTTCTCCGAAAAACAAGAGTAATGATGATACTGGAACAAATATCGTGTAAAAAATGGTTATGCACGATTTTTGAGGATGCGTGATTATAGCGCTATACATACAACGGTTGTATATAATAGCGCGTGAGAATCACGCGAGTTGACACCTGTCAGTCAGCCATAATTAAATCACTCCCTGCAATGAGCTATTAGAATAAAATCAATAATAAATAAATTATCGATTTAAAAAAAAACTCGCTCACAGAGAGAATATAGGAATGTGGAGAAGTCCAACAGTCAATTAAATGTTGTCTTGGAACTCGACACTCTACATATTCCCTATAGCTTAAACCTTTCATTTTCCCAATCTCAGACTATAAAGACCTGTCATATGCGTAGACCTATCAACCACAAAAAAAAACATATTGCAATCCATATGGCAGGAGTATTTGAGTTCATGCCTATTGAGGATTTTCTTGAGATGGGTTGGGAGCAGCAAGCAAATTATCTTATCGATGAGTTGTTTGCATTGATTTTTCTGGATGAAGAAGGACTCATCACTGACGATGAGATAGCTGAGGGTCCTATTTCAAACCCTTATGCCCATATTATCTGACCCGGTCCATTCGATGCACCAATCCTGTCAGAGGACGTAGCGGTCGAGGCCTGTCTTTTGCTCCTCCGCAAAAGCTACTTGGAGGGTACCGAGGATGAGATTGCCCTTGAACCCTGCAAGCTGCAAGTAGGAAAGAGAAAAACGAGACGAGGATGAAGATCCAACATCAGGGGGATGTCAAGTAATTGACATCTCATCTGGTATTCTTTCCAACTGAATGTACAAGTAGTTGTCATCAGAGGTAAGAGCACACAATAGCTTCTGGCTGTACATGTTCCCCCTCTGATGGATAGCATTCAAGTACTTGTACGGATTAGTAAGGCATCTCTCTGTAATAAGTACATTAGATAAGATTCAAGAGAGAGATTAGCTAGACAAGGATAAGAGATTTTGTATAAAGCAAATGTAAAGAATGTTTGAATCAATGAATGAAAAGATCCAGTGTTTTCTTTATGAATTGTACTTTATATATATGAATGAATGCATGTATGTATGTCTGATGAGAACAAATTACTTAGAAATAATTTATTTGAGCATAAAACAATCATCAGAACTCAACTATCAGGATCTCCCACATATTGTAAAGTGAAAGAAAGGATATCACTTCATACAACAAAAACTTTGACTAACCATCAGTACTTATCAGTAATAGTAATCATCAGTATCAGTACCAAGCATCAGGACTTATTCATTTGTGATCATTCCAAGTTCATTCACAAGTTTAGTGAATACAGCTTCTGTCAGTGGCTTAGTAAAGATATCAACCAATTGTTGATCAGTAGGAACAAAGTGAAGTTCAATTGCTCCTTCCATAACATGCTCACGAATAAAGTGATACCTGATACTGATATGGTTGGTCAACGAGTGCTTAACTGGATTTCCTGTCATTGCAATAGCACTTTGATTATCACAATAAATAGGAATTTTAGTAAAGTGCAAACCATAATCCAGCAGCTGGTTTTTCATCCAAAGAATCTGAACACAACAGCTTCCTGCAGCAATGTACTCAGCTTCAACAGTTGATGTTGAGATTGACTTCTGCTTCTTACAGAACCAGGAAACCAATCGTCCCCCCAAGAATTGACAACTGCCAGAAGTACTTTTCCTGTCAATCTTGCAGCCAACAAAATCAGCATCAGAATATCCTATCAGAGTGAAGTCCGATGCCCTGGGATACCACAAGCCCAAATTTGGTGTCCCTTTTAGATATTGAAATATCCTTTTGACTACTATTAGATGTGGTTCCCTTGGTTGTGACTGAAACCTCACACAGAGACAAGTTGCAAACATGATATCTGGTCTGCTTGCAGTGAGATATAGGAGAGAACCAATCATCCATCTATAGCTTGTCATATCCACTTCAGTTCCTTCCTTAGAATCAAGTTTGGTGGCAGTGGCCATGGGAGTACTAGCAGGAGTACTATCTTGCATATTAAACTTCTTGAGCAAATTTCTGGTGTACTTGGACTGATTGATAAAAATTCCTTCATCAGTCTGTTTTACTACCCCAAGAAATAGCTCATTTCTCCCATCATGCTCATCTGATATCTCGACTGCATTAACTTGGCAAACTTTTGATACATCTTGTCATTGGTAGACCTGAAAATGATATCATCTACATATATCTGGACTAAGAGCAAGTCTTTTCCTTTTTGAATATAAAACAGGGTCTTATCAATGGTACCTCTCATGAACACACTTTCAAGAAGAAATTGAGTAAGTGTTTCATACCAGGCTCTTGGTGCTTGCTTAAGTCCATACAGTGCTTTATCCAATCGATACACATGATCTGGATATTTAGGATCAACAAAATCTGGAGGTTGTTCGACATACACTTCTTCATCCAATTCCCCATTCAAGAAAGCACTTTTCACATCCATCTGAAAAACTTTAAACTTCATATGTGCAGCATATGCTAGAAATATTCTGATGGCTTCGAGTCTTGCAACTGGAGCAAAGGTTTCATCATAGTCAATACCTTCTTGCTGAGAATAACCTTTTGCTACAAGTCGAGCTTTATTTCTTGTGATAACCCCATCAGAATCAATTTTGTTTTTGAAGACCCATTTAGTTCCCATAACAAATCTATTTTTGGGTCTTGGAACAAGTTTCCATACTTCGTTCCTTTCAAACTCATTCAGTTCTTCTTGCATGGCTGTTACCCAATTAGCATCTTTTAGAGCATCCTCAACTTTCTTAGGTTCTGCTTGAGAAAGAAAGTTATGAAATAGACACTCATTCTGGGTGGCGTTTCTAGTCTGAACACCAGTGTCAGGATCTCCAATTATTAGATCAGGAGTGTGAGCTTGTGTCCATCTTCTTGCTGGTGGTAACTGAGTTATAGTACTTGATGCTCCCCCTACATCAGTGCCTTCTCCAGAAGAACTTTCTTAAGTTGTGTGAGAAGCTCCCTCTGAATCAGTTGCTTGAGTAGCTTCACTGGAGTTTGAATTTTCCTAACTATTATCTCCTGATGTACCATCAGTACTCCCATCAGTATGTGTAGAGGAACTATCGGTAGACTGTTCGCCAGTAGCAGTATCAGAAGAATCTGTGACATTACCAGGCTCCCCCTCAACATCACCACTACCATTGTCACATTCTAGTTCATCTCTAAAAATCAGATCTTCATGAGTATCTTCAGCAATTCCAATAATTTTCCTATCATCAAATGATACATTTACTGAGACATTAACAATCTTGGTTCGCAGATTATATACCTTGAATGCTTTTGTTGTGTCTGGATAACCAACAAAAATTCCTTCGTCTGCCTTTGTCTCAAATTTTCCAAGTTGTTCAGGATGGGTTCTCAGAATAAAGCATTTGCAGCCAAACACATGCAGATGTTGTAAACTTGGTTTCTTCCCCTAAACCATGTGATACGGAGTCTTTCCATGCCTTGTTATCAAAGTGTAATTTTGAGTATAGCATGCAGTGTTGGCAGCTTCTACCCAGAAGTAAGTAGGCAGTTTAGCTTCTTCCAACATGGTTCTTCCAGCTTCAATCAGAGTCATGTTCTTCCTTTCAACCACTCCATTTTGTTGTGGAGTACTAGGAGCAGAGAATTGCTGTACAATTCCTTTTGATTTACAGAATTCTTCCATTGTTGAGTTCTTAAATTCAGTTCCATTATCACTTCCAAGAACCTTGACTTTATTGCTAGATCCATTTTCCAGCAAATTGACATGTTCTATCAGAACCTCTGGAGTCTCACTCTTTTTGTGGAGGAAGTATACCCATGTGAATCTTGTATACTCATCAACGATTACCAGTGTATATCGTTTCTTGTTAATAGACATCACATTCACGGGGCCAAAAAGATCCAGATGAAGCAAATGATAAGTTGTATCTATTGAGAATCCTGATTTACTCTTGAAGCTGATTCTCTTTTGCTTCGATTTTTTGACAGGAGTCGCATAGACCATCAGGTGAACACATTGCCTTTGGGAGACCCCTCACTAAATCTTTTCTTACTAACTCATTGATGTTGTTGAAATTCAAATGAGATTGTTTCTTGTGCCAGTTCCAACTTTCATCTACTGATGCCTTTGATAATAGACACGTCATCGTCCCATCAGTAGCAAAATGTAAGTTGGCTTCATATATGTTACCACGTCTATAACCAGTAAGAACCACTTTTCCATCCTTCTTGCTAGTTATCTCACAATGACTTTCATAAAAGTTGACGTGATAACCTCTGTCAGTAATTTGGCTGATGCTCAACAGATTGTGTTTCACTCCTTCTACTAGAGCTACGTTTTGAATGATGACATTTCCAATCATAATATTGCCATATCCCAAAGTGTGTCCTATATTGCCATCTCCATAGGAAACCTTTGGGCCAGCTTTCTTCTCAAAGTCTGACAGCAGGGTCTTGTGTTGCCCAGTAAATAACAATTGTAGAAGGGGGGTTGAATACAATTGTATAAGATTTTCGACTTATTAAAGTATATATCACAAATATGAAAGAATAATAACAGCTTTATTAAATCTAATATAAAACTGTTACAAACTCTCTCAAGAAATTCTGATGTTCTTGAGAGCTTCTAGGTTACAAAAATACTCGTGTCTGTGATCAAAATAAATCGAAACCTAAACTGTGTTTATATACTACACAGCTTCTCTATCAATTACATGATAAGTCCTAATCAATTACAAAGATTGAAACCTATTTTAAATTGATAGCTTCATTACGCATCTTCTTCCATGAAGGAAGGACTCCAACTCCATGCGTTTAGTGGACTTATGCTTCCTGAGGAAGTCGTATTCCTGCGTATCTTCTTCCATGAGGTAAGGACTCCAGCTCCATGCATTTAGTGGACTTACGCTTCCTGAAGAAGTCGTATTCCTACGCATCTTCTTGGTGAGCTTCCCGAAAGTACGGATAAGCACTTCGGAAGTACGGGTTTACCTAGGTATTCCAAGCAGTACCTTCCTCATAGCAGTGCCTTAAAAAATATTTCAAGCAACACCTTCCACAAAGAAGGGACTTCAAAGTAATTCCAAGGAACACCCTCATCAAAGAAGAGTCCTCAAAAATATTCCAAGCAACACCTTCGACAAAGAAGGTGTGACACCCTCAAACCAGTGCCACGAACATTGACATATACATATATAACATACAACCTAAGCATGCATCTAACAAATGGAAACCATACCCACAAGCTAAGACCGCTAACAGGTCAAAGTATGAAACAAAATAACTAAGTTCAAAACATTAAAGTGAGTTGCTAATTAAGTTTTACAAGTCTAAACATTCTGAATATTATTAAAACTTAAACCAAATTGTCTTGAGTCACTAACTATCCAACAGAGCTTAATTAACTAAAACATGAGCATGGGCCAGGGACCTAAACTACGGGGCCCTCCTAGCAGCAAACTCTCTAGTGGAGGTCTTCCTAGCAGTGCGATATGTACGAACCATCTTTCGACTTCACTAAAAGGTTAGGGTATAAACAAGAAAGTGAGCCAAAGCATGCTCAGCAAGTATAATCAACATAAGTAAACAATATCTAATAATCAATTGGTATAAGTTTCAAAGTATAAGTGATTTTCAATTGAAAGGATAAACAAGTAAATTTTGTAACTTACGATAAGACGGTACGAGCTATACGGGTGATCAGCCACGTAAAGCTCCAAACCATGTTTTCACAAGGTCCTAACATTTAACGATCCATAAGCACACTTTGGCCATAAATTAAATAAGTAACCACGACCGCTGCCTCGGTCAAAACCATGTTCCATTACAGGGATTCAATAAGAGAATTATGCAATGATAAAAGTTCCATCTTTTCCAACATTTTATCTTAGGATATAAGCTAATTCAAGATTTTATTGCAAAGTTCAGAAGCTAAGTGATTGTAAGTAAGGTAATTAAGTGAACAAAAGAATAAGTGCATATCAAGGGTTTTTAAAAGTCAACAAGGATCAATGGGGTATAAGTCAAGATAAGGTATTATCTGAGCTATGTCAAGATAAGGGATCATTTGAAATTATATAAGTAATGAACAAGATACAAGGGTACACAAATTATTTTCTGTTGAATATTTTATACTTAACAAAACAAAAACTTTGTGGAAAGGGGGAAACTAGTGCCATATAAGTTGTGTTTTAATTACCTCATAGACTCAATTTTTCTTGAATATCACAATTAATGTTCTCTATTTTCATCATTAGATGTCTCCTTGATCAGAACCTTTAAATCCACCTATTCTCTTTTTAGTGTATTGCTTGAACACGTACCTGAAATTCCAGCAATTTAGTTTCAAAGTAAAATCAAAATCTACACAAACCAATAAAATATACAAATACTGCTTCTACTACAGAATAAAAAACAGAACACATAAAATTATGCTTCTGATATATAAACGTATTCTTCTATAATAGTGTCAATATAAAAAAAACAAGAAAATTCAAGTCGTGCACAAGTTGATTAGAGTTATTAATCAGATAGTATGAATACTCTAAATTGTCAACATAGCATGTGTTTATATCTCTAAGGGACAACATGTGGTTGTCGTTGGTCAAAATTGATTTGATTTCTACTGAAATTGTAATTATGCCTCTATATTGGAATCAAACACAAAATTGCAAATACAAAATGCTTCCATAGTAGAATCAAGAAAGTAAAATCAAAATCTACTATGGCCTCTACGATAATCAAACACAAAAATGTATACACATTTCTATAGTAGAACCAAAACACTGCACAAAAATTCTAAAATGTACTTATAAATTATGCTTCTACTGTAGAACACGTATATAAAACTTCTTGTATATGAATCTACCATAGAACATAAAGAATACTGTGATTAGGTCCAGTATGCGTATACTGTAAAACACAAAATAGTAGTATAATTAAAAAATACACATGATTAAAAGCTAGATCTACTAAATATACAAAAAAAAATCATATAATTTTACTATAGAAGCTATACAAAATTACGAATCAGACCCAATTACAAGTACATTTCGTAGCAATTAAATTCTACATTTTAGTGTAGAATCAAAATTTAAAAGTACAAATACAAAGAAGAAACTATGATTTACATCTACAGATACACATGCATGTACTTTTATTTTGTGCAAAAACAAGTAAAAATACCTACTCTCCGAAACATCTTATTTTCTATCCGGTTGAGATTAACCTTAATAAACGAAATCTCGAAGGTGAAATCTCGGTTGAGATTATGAAGGTGTGATCGGTTGTGTCTCTCTGCTCTCTACTTTGATTCTCTCTCCGAGTATAGGTGTGTGTATTGGATGTAGTTGTTATAAAAGTTTTAAAATGGAATATTTTATTAGTTACAAATGTATTTAATTTACTGTTTTGCTCTATAATCTAGACCGTTAAAAAAATGAATGGCCACAATTTCAGTTCTCTTTTGGACGTTCTCCCTCGAATGGAACTCATCATAAGTATATGTTAGTCCTTGTGTATTGCAGAAGGGGGGGGATGAATGCAATACTGATAAAATTCAATCTAAATTTCAACAACTAAAATCAAGATTAAACGTTATCAGCAATATATGCAATCACGAACAGTATTCAGTAAGAACAAGATTCACAAAATAAATGTTTTATTTATTTTGCAAAGTGTTGCTACAACCTCAAGAAAGAATTCTCGAGCTTCGGGTTTTCTTTAAAGACACTTGCTTGTCTTCGTTACTCTTCTAGAATGAATTGATAGTAGGTATAAGACTAACCCTATCACTATCAGTCACGGGTTTGTGAAGCTGCTGTCACTGTCAAGTGGCAGCTTCTTACAGATTGTCTTACCCATGTGACTTTCCTAAATTGCTAACATGTCAGATATACATTACAAAGAAAGCAACCTAGATTCATTCCATTTCCAGCTAAACCAATTCAGCAGATAAAGACTTGACCTTGCTCTTGAATTGATTCGCTTTTGTTTTGCAGTGCTTGAAGCTTCTGTCGTAGTCTTGCAGACTTGGTGCAGCTTAGGGATACTGCATCACGCCTGTTTCTTGAACATTTAAACTGTCACGGGATTTGACTGAGAAAGATACCTAGCATAAGGATCTTTATTGAGACAGTTACTTTTGCCGCAAAGCTTGTTGTCACAGGAATGATCTTTTGGTGACAGTATGAGTTCCCCGCATAGAGTGCTGTCGAGGATCCCAAACTTGCTGTCGAGGGCAATAGTTGTTGTCGCGTAGTCTTCCGCCAATGTTGCTGTCAGAGTGAATATGCTGTCGTGACTTGCAACATTCTGTCTTCTTATAATCTTACTGTCACAGCTTTAGGACAGTAACCTTTATTCATGTTGTCATTCAAAAAGCATTCTTTGAGGCTTGAACACATAAGTGAACTTCTTCCAAATAATACAACTAGAATAACATTACATACTGATTACAAGAACATACTTTGGCTATGACAGTATGTTCTACTTAATTTGAAAAATTAAGTACAATCAAAGTTAAGTTATTTCAATGCTATCACCCATAAATCCCAACAATCTCCCCCAATTTGTTTTTATGGAAAATAACAACAAATTTACAATATGTGCTGACAACTTAACTAACAAGATCAGAATTTAAGAATTTTCACTTAGCTTGAGATCTCCTCTTCTGTCTTGCTGCATCCTCTCTTTTGAGAGCTTCTGCCAAGCAGCTTCTTAGACTTTCTACAAGAGAAATTTCAGCAGCAGACACTGCATCATCCTCTACTTCATCAATGATCTTCTTTATGGAAGGGGATATGAGAGAACTAACATCCCTGAGATTCAGCCATTGCTCTATATCATATGGATAGGTTCTGAAATGAAGTTCTTCATTAATGAGCTTGAATCTACTTCCAGGATAAGCATTGAGAGACTTCCTTCTTTGCTTGTCCAGTTTTGAGTCTTCTCCTTTTCTCCCTTCCAATAACTTCTCTATCTCATCAGAACAAATCTGTTCCAAGGGATGAATTGAACCAGCTACCATATACTGTAAATCCTTCAGAGTGGATGTTTTAAGCTTATGCAAGCTGCAAACATAGATTTCTTCTTTTAGGAACTTGACTCTTAGGGGATTTTCCAGCATATATGGTTGATAATTTGGAGCTTCACTTTCTGCCTTGTTAGAGGCCTTGTGTTTTTCCAGTAATTCAGCTTCCTTCTTATCAAGTTCTGACTGAGTTTGAGAATATTCAGAAGATTCAGGTTGTTTGCTTGGCTTGGGTTCCCCTTCCTTAGTTGGTTGGGTTTGCCCTTCTTCTGTGGGTAAATCATCAAACTCATAGTACCAGTGGTATGGTATAGGAGAGGCTGGGAGATCAGTAAGAATATCAGCATCATCAAAATCTGCAAAGTTATAGCCAAATTTCTGATAAAATTCAGCATCCCTATCTACCTGATATTTTAGAACATGTTCCATGACAGCCTTTGAAACATCATCATAGCTCTCCAGCAACTCTACCATTCTTTCCAGGTAGAAGAAATCAATTCTTCTTTTATCTATGGTTGATGTACTTTTCTTGGTTGATGTGGCTACCAGATTGAAGTCCTTGTCAATCTTGGCTGACCTTGATTCTTCCCACCACAGAATGTACTCAGTGGCCTCTTGATTTGCATCCAGCTTAACCTCAACGCTCTTGATTTCTCTTGATTGCATTTGTTGAATCTTGAGACTGTTGGGAGGAATTGATTGAATTGGCTTTTTGAGATTCCTGCCAAATCCAGTGGCCTTTTCCTTTCCTGAGTACTTGTGCTTCCCTGTAGGTTTCTGTCTAGAAAACCATGCCTTAGCTTTATCTTTCAGTCTTTTGGACTTGACAGTAGCCTTGGCTTCATCCTTAACAGAACCTTCCTTGACAGTACCCTTGTCGACAGCATCTTCCAAGACAGCATCTTCTATGACAGTATCCTTGTCGACAGTACCTTTGGTGACAGCATCTTTTTCAGCATTTATGCAGTCAAAAGCACATCTAAGAATGCTTGCCTCCAAAGCTCCAGTATTCTTGACTCCTCTTCATCTGTTGCACCAGCATCTTTCTTTTCCTGGCTAGGAGTTTCTTCATTGCCTTCATTCGGGGATTGAATACCAGTATTCCCAGAATTACTTCCACCAGCATTTCCAGCATTTCCAGAAGCTTCACCACCTCCATCTTCACCATCTTCATCATCATCATCATCATCATGGGGAGGAATGTTATAGAAGCAACTTCCACCTTGATCATTTCTTTTGGCATTGGCTCTAGTGATTAGCTCCTTCATTCTAGCTCCCAGTGCCTTGTCTCTCAACACCAGCATTTTGTAGATTTCTTGAACAGCATGAACTCTTCCTGGATTGGCATTTGAACTGAGTATTCCATCTAGTACCTTCAGAATTGACTTGGTTTCCATTCTGGATGGGCTACCCAAATTCATGAAGCTGTTCCTTCTTGTGCCATCCTTAGTTTTGGATCTGTAAAAAACACTTGGTGGATTTGAGTAGACTTCAGGTAGCTTCTGTGTGATCAGGTTCTGGATTTGCATATCCAATATTTCATTGAATGGTGTTTGAGTTGCCCTGATCTTTCCCTTCAAAACACACAACACCTTTGCTGGCAGACTCTGCAATAGCTGCATTGTGATGAAATAAGATATGCCAGAAGTGAGATAAATACTTACAGCCCATCTTTTCTCATCATTCACCATTACACTGACACTAGTAATTTGTTCCTTTAACAGTTTTGTGGTGTTGGTTGGACGGTTGCTAGGAGCATTCATTGCTTCTTCCACCAAACTGCTAAACTTACTGTCATGGTTGTGTAATGTGCTCTCCCTGTAATCCACCATCAAGACATTGGCTTCCTCTTGATCAAATTCAGTGCCATTTGTCCAAATAATTCCACCATGAATGGATTCAGGCAGTTTCCCTTTACCTTTCCCAAGTTTGTTTTGTTCCTCCATTTCTCTCCATTTCTTCTGTAAAGCAGTTTCTTGAGTTTCTGGAGTAGGTTCTCTAATCACCACAGGAGGCAAGATTGGATGTCTAGATGCAGGTCTTCTTTGCAATGCATCTTGAGTTTCCTTTGACATTAACACCCTTTCTCCATCCATTTCCACTTCAACAGGCTTTTCAGCTTTATCCTGTGGTTTTGCACTGCTTGGTTTGACTTGCTCCCCCTTAGACATTGCTTTCCTTTTAGCTCCCCCTTTGGTCTCCACAGCTACAGGCTCCCCCTGAGTTCCACCTGATTCTTGAATAGGCAATGATTCTGATCTTGCTACCTTCTCCCCCTTAGTTGAGTTGGCAGCTACCAGGTCAGTAAGGAACTGAATAGAGAGTTGAGTAGCAGCAAAACCATCAACCACCAGTTGAGAGAGAGAGTCCAGTTTGTAGTCCAAAGTAGCACACTGTCCTTCAAGAGCTGCAATCTTGTTACCAAAAGTAGCAGAGGGGCCACCAGACCTTAACCTTCTTGGAGGGGAAGGAAAAGACAGGGGCTTGGAGGCTATGGGGGTTCTCACACTCTCAGGGTGTTTTTGAGTGATCTCATCACCCCTCACAGTTTGACTCTCAAGGCCTAGTGCCTGAATAGTGTGGGCTCCCTCAATATCTCTCTGGACATGCTCAAGTCCCTCTCCTTTTGCCAGCTCATTTGGCTGCCTCTCATTTTTATGCTCACCTCTCTTTTCTTTTATCTCTCTTTTCTTTTGCACACCCTCACTCAACCTAGATGCATGGGTATGAGCAGTACTAACATGCATGGAAGGAGAAGATTTAGAATGTACCTTTAGGAGTTTGGCAAGAGGTAGTGATATGGGCTAAAAGTAAGCCCTAAAAACACATTTAATATGGCATTAATTAGATCCAACATGGTCAAAACGTTAGGCCCGATAAAAGGCCCAAAACCCTAATTATTTATTATTTTCGTAATTAATAAATAAGAGAAATACACAGCTCATTAAATGAGTCTCAAATACAGTAAATATCTTCATAGAAGGATCCAGAATCCCTATCAAATACAATGATGAGTCACATCGCTTATCAGATAAGGGTAATACTTGCCTGCCAAGTAATACACTCCTTACCAGTTATCAATAGTGAGACTTATCAGCAAAAGTCTCCTTAACCTACCATAATTACGAGGCCCCAGACGCCTATATAAGGACCCTCGTCCTTCATCCTAGAACTACGTTTTGGCTTGATTCTCAATAACGAGATACGTAGGCACTCTGTGAGGACCGATTAGTCTCGAACACGGAAACAGCCATTAAAGCTCGAAGCTCATCATCAACCTTAGCATTAATTACATACAAACCCTAGCCGCAATTCAATAACCTAGTTTTTATTCCACAACATTTGGCGCCGTCTGTGGGAAGAAGACGACAACCATGGCTAGAACACGAAGCACAGCAACTGCTACTGAATCAACAGTCGTCACCACTACTGTTCCAATCACCACGGAACCCGGGTCGTTACCCCTCACGACAATGGTTTCTCAACCACTAGGCACGTTGCCCATCACCACAGAGGTGGCTTCTCAACCACAAGGGACGAATCCCCAAACTTCCATACCTCAGAATGAGACGAACCCTCTTCAGATGGTTGTCTCACCTCTCTACCAAAACCTCCCTCATGGAGCACAGATTTCCACAACTGTGCTTCCTGTGAGTACAAATCCAGCGTACGGATTGCCCAATTATCCCCCTGAAACTGGAGGGAGTGGCCATGCAAATCAGGGACCATACATTCGAGGATTAGACCCCATCCCTGAAGGAAGATATTTGGATTATTCTGGGCCCTACTCTGACAACTCGTCGGATGAAGGAAGGGATCGAGCACCCAGAAGAAGAAGAGCTAGCAAAGAGCCCATTGAAAGGAGGAATCGGGGGGCAACTGGAAGGATACCTATGACTACCATGGATAGGATAAAAGCTCATGAGGCCGAGATCCAAAAATTAAAGAGGAGCATAGAGATGGAGCAACAAAAGAAGCAGACTCAGCCTTCAAATCAAGGGACAGGGGAAATCCCCTTAGTTGATTTAGGAACACCTTTAAGAAGACAGGAAGGAGCTAGAAGGACGGAGATTCCCAGGTCAGACCCCCGTGTTTTAACACAGCTGGGTGACCCAGACGATCCTATTCCACCTTTTACTGAAGAGGTAATGGACGCTCATGTATCAAGGAAATTCAAGATGCCTATTATCAAGGCATATGACGGAACGGGCGATCCCGCAACCCATGTGAGAACTTTTTCGAATGCACTGTTGCTGCAACCAGTCACTGACGCTCTTAAGTGTAGGGCGTTTCCTCAAACCCTGGCTGGCATGGCCCAGAGATGGTATAGCCGTTTGCCGCCCAACTCTATCAGTTGTTTCAGAGAATTGAGCACGGCCTTCATTAGTCAGTTCATAAGTGGGCGAGTACATGAGAAAAGTTCTGCCTCGCTCATGAATTTAACTCAAGGAAAAAATGAGACATTGAGAGATTATCTCAAGCGCTTCACCAAGGAGACATTGAATATACCGGATCTAGACAACAAGGTAGCCATGATAGCCCTTCAGCAAGGAACCACGGATGTCTTTTTCAAGATGTCATTGGCTAAGCACCCTCCTGAGAGCATGGCTGAGCTCCAACAGAGGGTTGGGAAGTACATTAAAGCTGAAGAAAGCATGAAGAAAACTGACACCCCAGCTGCAGGTGGTGGAAATAATAGTGGCTGGAAGAAGCGAAAGGCGGAGCAAGAGTATGATGCTAGGGACAAGTATCCCCGAACTAGCAAAGACTCTGACTCTCCCCCGAAGAAGAACTTGGGTCCAAGGTTTTCTGAATATGCCAGGTTGAATGCTCCGAGAAGCCAGATCCTGTTAGACATTGAAAAAGAAAAGGACTTTCGATGGCCGAAGCCACTTAGGGGTGACCCCGCTAAGCGGAACAAGGATCAGTACTGTAGGTTCCATAAGGATGTGGGGCATGACACCGATGATTGTAGACAACTCAAAGATGAGATTGAGTTCTTGATAAGAAGGGGAAGACTAAGTCAATTCACCAAGGGTGATGACCGAGGCAACCAGAGAAGAGACAATGACAGACGGGATAATAATAGAAGAGATGACACTCACGACCGCAATCCACAGCCCCGAAGGTCAGTTGTCAACATGATCTGGGGAGGCCCAACAGCGGCCGGCACAACCAGGAATTCTCGAAAGGCTTATGCCCGAGAAGTAATGCACATTGTCGGAGAAGCCCCGAAGCGCGCTAAAACTGAGGTAGTAATTGGTTTCGATGATTCAGACTTGGAAGGGGTAAAGTTTCCCCATGACGACCCGTTGGTCATAACCCCTGTAATTGGAAATTCAGAAGTAAAACGAGTCTTGATAGACAATGGAGCTTCTGTTGATATTTTGTTTCATGATGCATTTGTGAAGATGGGGTACAACGACTCTCAGTTGACCCCCACCAACATGCCCATATACGGGTTTAATGGAGTAGAGTCCAACGTTGAAGGGACTATTCAGTTACCCGTGACTATTGGGCAGGAACCTAGAGAGGCGACTCAGATGCTGAACTTTTTGGTGATTAAGGCAGCCTCAACATACAACGCAATCCTTGGAAGGACTGGACTTCATGCGTTTAAGGCTGTGGCCTCTTCCTATCATATGAAAATTAAGTTTCCAACACGGAACGGTGTTGGAGAACAAAAGGGTGATCAGAAGATGGCGAGAAGTTGCTATGTAGCCGCGCTGAGGGCCGATGGAGTCGGGGGGCAGGTCCTTCCGATTGAAGATATGGATGTCCGTAATGATGAGGAACACCGAGGGAAACCAGCAGAGGACTTGATTCCCATATCTCTAGAGCCGAACGATCCTGAAAAGGTTACCTATATTGGAGCATCTCTGAAAGAACCCTTGAAAGGCAAGTTAACAGCGTTCTTACAAGAGAACAGCGATGTGTTTGCTTGGACAGCTGCTGATATGCCAGGGATTGATCCCCAACTCATAACTCACAAGTTAAATGTTGATCCCAAGAGAAAGACAATAAAACAGAAGAAGAGAAATTTTGCTCCGGAAAGGCAAGAGGCCATTAAGCAAGAAGTGGATAAGCTCTTGGAAGCTGGTTTTATCGAAGAAATTCAGTTCCCAGAATGGCTGGCCAACCCTGTAATGGTCAAGAAAGCGAATGGGAAGTGGAGAATGTGTATAGACTTCACCGACTTGAATGATGCATGTCCCAAGGATTGTTTCCCTTTACCTAGGATTGACACATTGATAGACGCCACTGCTGGGCATGAGATGTTGAGCTTCATGGATGGGTTTAGTGGATATAACCAGATCAAGATGCACAAGGACGACATCCCTAAGGTATCCTTCATAACTGACTTTGGTGTTTTTTGTTATCTTGTTATGGCATTTGGGCTGAAGAATGCAGGAGCCACTTACCAACGATTGGTGAATAAGATATTTGCCCATCTAATCGGAAAAACCATGGAGGTCTATGTTGATGACATGTTAGTCAAAAGCCTATTTACGGCTGATCACATTAAGCACCTTGGAGAAGCATTTGAAGTGCTGAGACACCATAAGATGATGTTGAATCCAGCCAAGTGTGCCTTTGGCGTTGGATCTGGAAAGTTTCTGGGCTTGATGGTTTCGAAGAGAGGCATTGAGGCTAACCCTGACAAGATCAAGGCGATCTTAGACATGGAACCCCCACGCTCTATAAGAGAAGTGCAGAAGTTGACAGGCCGAGTTGCAGCCTTAGGGAGATTCATCTCCAAATCTGGTGATAAGTGTTTGCCTTTCTTTCAGGCATTGAAGAAGGTGAGAAATTTTGAATGGACACCTGAAAGCCAAGAGGCCTTTGAACAGTTGAAGAAGTACATGACCAAAGCCCCGTTGTTGGCCAAACCTAGCCCTGGGGAAACCCTATATCTGTACTTGGCGGTGTCTGAACAAGCATTGAGTGCTGTTCTCATACGAGAAGAGAGCAGGGTTCAGAAACCCATCTACTACGTGAGCAAGGTGTTGCATGGAGCTGAGTTGAATTATTCTACCATTGAGAAGTTTGCTTTGGCATTGATAACAGCTTCAAGGAAGCTACGACCTTACTTTCAGTCACATAAGGTTGAAGTCCTGACGGACCAGCAGCTACGAGGTATTTTGCATAGCCCGAAAGCCAGTGGAAGGCTGATCAAATGGGCAATTGAGTTGGGAGAATTCGACATCACTTATAAGCCTCGAACTGCCATCAAGGCTCAGGCATTGGCTGACTTCGTGGTTGAATGTACCATTGGCAACCAAGAAGTCGGGGGGCAGGAGATAGTGACCACTCCGGGAATTGAGAATAAGGATGAAGAGCTTGAATCTTATCAGAAGGAATATTGGGTACTCTATTTTGATGGAGCATCAAAAACAAAATCTAGTGGTGCAGGCTTGGTCTTGCAAAGCCCTGATGGGTTCATAGTCGAGTATGCTCTGAAGTTGGACTTCCCGACTACTAATAATGAAGCCGAGTACGAAGCCCTGATAGCTGGTTTGGGCCTGGCCAGAGTAATGAGAGTTAAGAATCTCAAAGTCTGTGGGGATTCAAGGCTGGTAGTCTCGCAAGTAAATGGTGAGTTTGAAGCCAAAGATGAAACTATGGCTAAGTACCTGAAGATTGCAAAGGGCATTATGACTCAGTTTGATGAGTGTTATGTGGAGCACATTCCAAGGGAGGAGAACGTTAAGGCCGATGCCCTGTCAAAGTTCGCCTCTTCTGAGATAGAGAATTATGCGGGAAGTGTTTACTTCCAGGTTTTGAAGGCCCCGTTCATCAACTCAAAGTTGGTGGCACCAATCAATATGGGGAGTTGTTGGATAGATCCTATCAAAGCTCACCTAGAAACTGGATGGCTCCCTGACAATGCCTCGGAGGCACGAAAGCTGTCAGTAAGGGCATTGAGATATGCTTTGATAGAGGGTCTTCTTTACAAGAGGTCTTTTGTCATCCCGTACTTGAAGTGTTTAAGGCCCCAGGAAGCCAAAGAGGCATTGGAAGAGGTTCATGGAGGGATCTGTGGGCAACACTTGGGGGGCAGAGCCCTAGCTCACAAGATCACTCGTCTGGGATTCTATTGGCCAGAGATGCTAGCTGATGCACAGGATTATGTCAAGAGGTGTGAAAGATGCCAAAAGCATGCCCCAATCGTAAGGCAGCCGCCTGAAATGCTAACTTCGATCAGTTCTCCTATTCCATTTGCAATGTGGGGAATGGATATCCTTGGTCCTTTCCCAGTAGCTTCAGCACAAAGGAAGTTTCTGGTAGTGGCCATTGACTACTTCACTAAGTGGATTGAGGCTAAGCCGCTAGCCAAGATAACCACTAAACAAGTTGCCCAATTCTTTTGGGAGAACATAATCTGTAGGTATGGAATCCCACGAATCCTGGTGACGGATAATGGGACACAGTTTAACAATGAAGAGTTCAGGAAGTACTGTGAGGAGAATGCTATTGAACTTCGCTTTACTTCGGTAGCTCATCCTCAAGCCAATGGGCAAGCAGAGGTAGCCAATCGAATTATCCTTGATGGATTGAAAAAGAGGGTCGAACGTTCTAGAAATTCTTGGGTAGATGAGTTATTGCCTATCCTTTGGGCGTATCGCACCACCTGTAAAGTTACAACAGGAGCAACCCCGTTCTTACTGGCTTACGGAGCCGAGGCAGTTGTACCCTTGGAAATTATGCATGCGTCACCTCGGGTGGAAGCATTTGAACCAGAAGCTAATGAAGAAGGCATGAGGCTTGCCCTAGACCTAATCGATGAGGTTAGGGACGAAGCAAATGCTCGGAATGCAGAACATCAGAAGAGAACATCCATCCACTACAACCGAAGGGTTAAGGAAAGATTCTTTCGACAAGGCGACTTAGTTCTCAGAAAAATAGAGGCTTCTGGAGTTGGACAGAAAGGGAAGCTAGCTCCTAACTGGGAAGGGCCATATCGAGTCAAAAAGACACTAGGACGGGGATCCTACAAATTGGAAACATTGGATGGGAACGAAGTGCCTCGTACTTGGCATGCTTTGAACCTGAAGATTTATTATGTTTAAGCTTTTCTCATAAGGATTCAGCTTTTAGCCTATCTAGTAGAAGTAGAAATAAGGTTTTATGAAATCATTCCAGGGCTTATTGCCCCGAGTAGGAGAATATTATTACATATGTAAGGGCCGAGCCCGTTTTTCAAACTATTAATGCCATTTGTTTTCCATGCTATGATTCTATGATTTCAATTATGTACCAAGCACAAGACAAATATAAGTCTAAGATAATCAAGTACCGAAAATAAATGAACATACGAATAAAGGAAAACTAGTGCATGGATAGAGATGCCCCGAAGGGCTAAGTTAAAAGTTGTGTTACAAACATAAATTAAGTTAAAGTCCCGAAGAACTTTGAATAAAAGCTGAATAGATAAAAGCCACATGCGGCCATTAAGACCATGCAAGGTCCTTGGACGAGGAGAATCTACTCCTCAGCAGATTCGACCACAACCTCCTCTCCTTCTTTTTCCTCCTCTTCGGAGCCTTCCTCACCAGAATCATCTTCCTCTTGGGAGCCATCATCACTAGAGCCTTCCTCATCTTCGTCCGCCACTTCCATCGGCTGTCTATCTCCCCTGTTCACTGCCTCACACTCTTCCTCTGAGGTATCGATTGAGGAGTCGGACCTCCTTCGTAGCTGTTTGCCGGGAAAGGATTTCCTGACGGCTGCTTCCCTCTTCGACATTCTTCCTTCAGCAGAGCAGGAAGAAACTAAACCCGAATTGACAACTTGGGTACATTTCTTAAGCCCAGAGCCGGATGGCCTACGAGAACCCCCCGAACCTGACGCTTGGGCCACATGACTTCCACCACTAACACCCCAGCTAGGGCAAGGGAAATCTTCCGGGTTAACCACATTAGGATACCTGTGGCTGACAGCACCAACGGCTTTGTCCCACCCAACGGACATGTTGAAGGGTCGTAGTTCATCATCATGTTTGTCTATGAACTCATAAAACCTCTCTGACCTATGATAGGCATCAATCACTTTGTCAACCTCGGAAGATTTTTTCTTGGCCAAAGAACGGAGACTCTTTTGAAGAGATTGGCAGTTAGCTTCAGCTCGGGTGGCCCGGGAGTTCGAGTCCTGAATCTCTTCGTTCAGCTTGGCTCTCTCGCTCTTTAATTTTACATTCTCATCCCGATGGGCTCGACCTTGACGAGTCGCGGACTGAAGATAAGCATTGACCTGCGATGAGGAGGTCAGTAAGACAGTTATAGCAACGAAGTGAACAAAAAATATAAGTATACAAGTTGATACCTGATATAAACCCTGAGCCCCAAGGCGCTCGGCTTCATCGATTTTGTCCCCCGCAGTCGCAGTCAGGACATCGGGAGGGGTGATAGAAAGTCTTGACCAAGCCACGGCCAGGGAAGTGCTCCCCAAAATAGAATCTTGATCACAGATGCCCCAGTCCGGAGTAAAGGGGGTTCTAACACTTTCACCAGCATTCCTATACCTCTTTCCCCCTTGGCTATTTTCCTCCAGGAATTGAGGAACTTCCCGGCGAGAAGGTTCCAGTTGAGCCTCGGCCTTCTTCATCATCCGCTTAGTGACATTTGGTTGATTAGTAGGACGGTTGTCTATCTCCTCAGCAGCTGAAAAATGAAGAGAAAACATTGGAATAAGAACAAACATAGTTCATAATAAGATAATGAAGGGAGAGTTACCCTCAAAGGAAAGAATGCTGAGGCCAGCTTCAATAAGCATCTTCTCAGTTAGAATGGTTCTATAGTGAGTACGGCCCTCGTCAGCAAGAAGCCTATCACGATCTGACAATTCTTTGGGGTTAAGCTCGCACACAAAATGTGAACTGTCATATACAAACCCAAATTTCTTAACAAAGAAGTGACCCCAGTCGCCACCTTCCCACTCCAAGACAACAAAGTCCCTCTCCCAGAGATGATGAGAGTCTGGGAAGGAGAACGAGTTCACTATATGAGGAAGCCTGTTTCTAAGCTGAAAACAAACCCATCCCGGCTTAGAATCAGAGGAGTTCTTTACCGCGAAAATACTTCTGAACATGGTTGTACTCCAAGGAATTTCCAACTCGCGGCATCTCAGCAAGAAGATGATTAGAAATCTCCATGAATTAGGATAAAGCTGGCAAGGATGGACTTGAAGTTCTGCTAAGAACCTGATGATGAATGCGTGAACAGGGAACCTAAATCCCGCCTCCAATGCTCCTTTCAAGACGCATATCCTTTCGGGATGCCAATTGCAAGTTCTATCCCCTGGATTTGGGAGGCATACCCTGATTGCACTCGGAAAGCCGTAAGTGTTTCTAATCTTCTCAACATCCTTCTTACTCAATTTGGGAGGACTATTGAAAGCAACTAAGCTCGAGGTGTTGGGGAATGATTCTCCCATAATGTTGAGCAAATCTAACGTTGACTCAAACTGACGATCAATATATCTAGGAGGTTTGAGTTTGAGTTTACCTTTCATTGTTCGCGCCATGCTCCTTTTTCTGAAAGCCTCCTCCATGGAGATTTGGGGGGCAGCAGCTTGCTTATCAGCCATCTCGAACCTTGAATCTTGAACTTGGAAGCTTGAAAGCTAGAGAACTCAAGAGCTTTAGAACTTAAGAAAGTTTGAGAAGTGAAGAAGTGAAGAGAAATGAAGGATGCTCCCCTCCTTTTATAAGAAAAAAGGTGACCTGTTATCTCAGGTTGAAATACAGCTCGGTTCGCATTTACAGGTCAAGTGTCGTTAAAATACTAAAAGGGAGCGAAAAAACTATCTGTTATGAATGGAAAGAGTCGTTAAAACCCGTGATATTTTGAAAAAAAAACGGAGAATTTAAGTGAATGTTCGGCAAAACATTCCACCAGATCAGTCATATGAGCTTAGGAAGCTAAGCACACTTAAGGAATGCTTAATTAAGAGATTAGTACTAAGCACTGGATTAGTGCTGTGAACCAAGGTACAAAATAAAACTTCAAATTAAGCTATAGATGGCCAACATTGATGTCAAGGACCACATGTCGATGGTCGATAACGGTATGGCCACAGCCGAACGAACATCTAGCCGACCGCCCCACCGGGGACGTTTCGGCCAACCAAGATTGGTCACCGGTACGGGTTTTTAGCTCCTGGAACGCGCCCCGGCCGACCGGAACCGTCCGTCGGTGCGGGTTCGCCACAGCCGACCGAAGGCCCAGCCGACCGGCGTCCTGGAACGCGCCCCGGCCGACCGGAACCGTCCGTCGGTGCGGGTTCGCCACAGCCGACCGAAGGCCCAGCCGACCGGCGTCCTGGAACGCGCCCCGGCCGACCGGAACCGTCCGTCGGTGCGGGTTCGCCACAGCCGACCGAAGGCCCAGCCGACCGGCCTCCTGGAAACAAGCCCCGGCCGACCGAAACCGTTCGTCGGTCCGGGTTCGCTCCGGCCGACCACCATCCCAGCCGACCGGCTCTTCCGCGAGCGTCCCGGCCGACCCGGATCAACGGACGGTCCGGGTTTTCGGAATTCGTGATATAAAAAAAAAAAAAAAAAAAAAAAAAAAAAAAAAAAAAAAGCCGACCGCCATCCCGGCCGACCGGTCCCCCGGGCACGCTCCAGCCGACCGGAGGCGACTATCGGTCCGGGTTCGCTCCGGCCGACCGCCACCCCAGCCGACCGGCTCTTCCGCGGGTGTCCCGGCCGACCCAGATCAGCGGGCGGTCCGGGTTTTCGCTCAGCCGACCCCGGTCGACGGTCGATCTGCGATTTTTTATTTTTATTGCATTTATTTCCGATAGCGCCGTTTAGTGTCACTTAGCGCCGTTTAGCGCCGTTTAGCGCCGTTTAGTGCCGTTTAGTGCCGTTTAGCGCTGATTATTGCCGTTTAGCGTCGCTTAACATTGTTTAAGCGTCGTTTAAGGCTACTTAGTGCCGTTTAGCATCGTTTAACATTCGTCGTAAATGCGTCGGTCGCTCCACGCTTTACAAAAAAGACGATACTCGTGAAACACTAGTGTACCAAGATAAACCCTGACCCAAGTCTTGAGAAAGGCCGTTATAACTTCAAGGAAAGCCTGATCAGCTTTCCTAGAAGTTGGGGGGCAAATGATATGGGCTAAAAGTAAGCCCTAAAAACACATTTAATATGGCATTAATTAGATCCAACATGGTCAAAACGTTAGGCCCGATAAAAGGCCCAAAACCCTAATTATTTATTATTTTCGTAATTAATAAATAAGAGAAATACACAGCTCATTAAATGAGTCTCAAATACAGTAAATATCTTCATAGAAGGATCCAGAATCCCTATCAAATACAATGATGAGTCACATCGCTTATCAGATAAGGGTAATACTTGCCTGCCAAGTAATACACTCCTTACCAGTTATCAATAGTGAGACTTATCAGCAAAAGTCTCCTTAACCTACCATAATTACGAGGCCCCAGACGCCTATATAAGGACCCTCGTCCTTCATCCTAGAACTACGTTTTGGCTTGATTCTCAATAACGAGATACGTAGGCACTCTGTGAGGACCGATTAGTCTCGAACACGGAAACAGCCATTAAAGCTCGAAGCTCATCATCAACCTTAGCATTAATTACATACAAACCCTAGCCGCAATTCAATAACCTAGTTTTTATTCCACAACAGGTAGGTCATCATCAGAGGCATCCTCAACAAGTACAGCATCAAAATCAGGCTGGGAGGGCTGGACAGCATCTTGAGTAGGAATGGTACTGTCAGTTGGAGTCTGGACAGCAGGTTCTGGCATGGCAGCATCTTTGGGAGGTGGAGTGACAGTAGGTTCTGTAGTGACAGTATCTTTCTCTCCACCTTTGACAGTAGCTGTGTCCAGGACAGTAGCATCCCCAGTGTCTTTGACAGCAACATAGGCTGTGACAGCATCTTCCTGAAGGTAAGATGCTCCTTGGAGATCAGACAAAGTGTTGGCTGTTTCATTTTCTGACAAAATATCACTTTGCCCTAGCTCAGTGTTTGGAGGAGTGGTGTCCATCTCACTTTGAGAAATGGGTTCTTGTGGACCACTAGATGGGGGCTCATCCATGATTGGAGATGGATGATCAAAACCTGAAGGGTTGGGATTGTCCCCTTCTCTAGGTTGTGGAGAAGAAACAAAAGAATGTGTAGGGAAGGAAGAAGGTGAAAGTGTAGTAGAGAGTGGGGGCTGATTCACAGATGAAACATGTGAACCATCAATAGGAGTAGAGAAATCCTCACTGTGCCCTAACTCACTGTGTGTTTCTTCAAGTGGGGGTATCTCAGGTTGGGAACCATGAGTTTGTGCAGACTCTGTACAGGGTGCCTTGGGAGACAGGCCAATTTCAATAGATGTCCCTTGTTGAGAAGGCACATCTAGGGAGGAGTGTATTTCCCTGGTTTCCTCTACAGTCTTTTGGGAGACTGCAGGGTGGCTGACAGTGGTTTTGCTCCTCCTAGCTCTCTTCTTCTTAGGCTCAGGGGGAACCACTGTGGGTTCTGTTTGAGTACCTTCCTTATTTGCTGCACTAGGTGCAGTGTCTCCCTCTTGACTAACAGAGCTACCACCAACATCAGCTTCTAAGGATCTTTTTCTGGATTCTTGCAAGGCTTCTCTTTGGGCTTTGGGAAGTCTAGAGGGCCTAGGCTGAGTGTATGGTGTTGAATGGGGGTTAACTGAATTTGGGTCTAATTCAGTTTCATTCTCAAGAGAAAAAGAATCATAACCAGAAGGTAATGGATAATCAAGGTTGGACACTTGATCAACCATGTGCTGAGTGAAACAAATTGGAATATGTGCATTGAGATTTTGTGATGATAATAGTGTGTATGTGTGTTCTTTTTCAAAACTGAGCAAGCCTCTAAACGAGGAGCAGCATCATTAAAATCACAGAATGAATTAATGCACAACATAAGAAAGCGAGGGTAGTGTGATACCTTCTTACCTATGGCAGCTTTGAGTTGTGCCATGAGTAGAGCTCCAACATTCACCTTGTATCCATGGACAAGAGAATGTGTCAGTTTCTTGATGTAGGAGGGTATCCCATTCCAGCCTGTGGACTTGGTAGAGAACACCTTGACCATTGCATCAAATATCATGCTCCACTCCTTCCTTAGATACTTCCTGTCCATTTCACCAGACGGGTACCACTTGGTTGTTCCCTCTTCGAGAATAGCGCCTGCATACCCAATCTTCAAGAAGAGCTTCTTCAGAGTGTCATCATTAGCAAGTGGAGCAAAGTTTTGGCCTGCTTCCAGTGTAATTCCAAGAGCAGTATTGATGACCTCAGCTGTGAGAATGTATTGTTGCCCAGAGATTGTGAATTGAATACCAGGGTTCTCACCCTCAGTTTGAGCAACAGCAGTTTGCCAAAACGCCTCAAGTCTGTCTAAGTCGAGAATGGGGGTTGAGGTTATGGCATAACCGAGATAGGACTTGTTCAAGAAAAACACTAGTCCTTTGAAACCTTCACCAGCATCATTTGGGGAAAAGATGCCAGCAAAGTTTGTTTAAGAGAGAGTCTGTTTGGGGGCCATTGAGATTTCAAGAAAAGAAGAAAGTGAGAAAGTAGCTTTTTGCTTGAAGAAAAGTATTTTGCCTTGAGTTTTGTGAGAGTGATATGTCTGAGTAACTGGAGAATAAATATGGGTATCTCAAACGTTTGCTCAAAAAGTGGAGTTAAAGGACGTGTCTTAACCCACTCTCTTAACACGTGAGTTACTGCCCGTTATTCACTGTCAATCGTGGGGTGAATATCCAATTACAACGGTCCACTATTGTTGACAGTAACCTGTGCGCTAGAAACAATCTGTCAGTAATAAGTGGTGGTGACAGTAGGTTTTGCGCGACAGCAACTATTGCGCAAAAACATGCTGTCACCGTTAAGCATTTGAGTGACAGTATCCTTTAAAGGTCGTGACAGAAAGTCTTTCCCTGCTGTCAAGAAGGTTGCTGTCAAGAGACACGAGACAATATCCTTCTTTGTGACAGTAATTTAAATGGGAAATTGTTTCTGTCAGGAACTAATTAGAATGCGTTGCTCATATACTTAACCTAAAATTAACAGAATATGAATTTAGCAATGTAATCTTTCAAACACATATATTAAGCAAGTTACACAGACAAGTCATAAACTCAATAACCACATAAACATGAACTTTTATTATTGTTAATAAAATCATTAATATTGAACATTGAGTACATCATTCTATGATTTTATCAACTAGTTCTAAGACTTCTTCCTTAATCTCTTCTTCAGAGCGGCCTTCTTTTTCAAGAAGTGCCTGAAGCTCCTTCTCTTCTTCCATAGCCTTGGCCTCCTCTTCCTTAGCCTTGGCCTCCTTTTCCTCGTCTATCTCATCCATGGCGTCCAACAGCATTTCAAAGAGCTCATCGATCTCTTCATTGTCGGGTTCACTATCACACTTCTTTAGACCAACTTCGATTCCTACTTTGTTTTCCATTATTTACTTTAAAACTGAGAGCAGACTGGTGAAACCTAAGGTTAATTTATAGGCAAAACCGTCTAAGGATTAAAGTCTAATGGTCAACAGTTAGAGTACCCATACAACTACCACAAAAGTAATTAATGGTCGTGTCCTCCCTTAATCCTACAGATTAATGCAAAAGAGTGTGAAAGTCCAATGGAACAGATTTTTAACTCTCAAACTTAACGGATAACCACATTAAAGTCATACACGGTTTAAAAGTATGAGACTGGCACAAAATACTGACATGAAAAGTCAAATCAACACATGCTGTCACATAACAGACATAAACCAAGTAGACAGTAACTTCTCTTGACAGCAGGTTTGAAGTTGCTGTCATGAGCTTCAATAAGAATTGAAAATTTAGAAACCTTAGTAAATTAACATACCAGATTCAGCATTCCCAATTCACTTACCAACCTGTTGAAGGTTGCTTCATCCAATGGCTTAGTGAAGATGTCAGCAAGTTGCTTGTCAGTTGGGACATAAATCATTTTCACAGTTCCTTGTTCAACATGCTCTCTGATAAAGTGATGTCTTATATCAATGTGCTTTGTCCTAGAGTGTTGAACTGGATTGTCTGAGATGGCTATGGCACTAGTGTTGTCACAGTAAATAGGAATTTCTCTTAACACTAGACCATAATCTAGAAGTTGACTTTTCATCCATAGAATTTGTGCACAGCAACTGCCTGCAGCAATGTACTCAGCTTCTGCAGTTGAGGTAGAAACTGAATGCTGCTTCTTGCTAAACCATGAGACCAATCTTCCACCAAGAAATTGACAGCTACCAGTAGTACTCTTTCTGTCAATCTTGCATCCAGCATAGTCTGAGTCTGAGTAACCAATTAGATCAAATCCAGTATTCTTAGGATACCAAAGGCCTAGGTTAGGAGTGCCTTTTAAGTATCTAAAGATTCTCTTGATGGCTACCAAGTGTGACTCCTTTGGATCACTTTGAAACCTTGCACAGAGACATGTAGCAAACATGATGTCAGGTCTGCTAGCAGTTAGGTATAGGAGGGATCCTACCATGCCTCTATAGGTGCTTGAGTCAACTTTCTTTCCTTTAGGATCAAGATCCAGACTAGTTGCTGTGGACATTGGTGTCTTTGCAGGAGATGAATCTTCCAAGTTGAACTTTTTGAGAAGTTCCTTGATATACTTAGCTTGACTTATGAAGATTCCATCAGTTTGTTGAAGAATTTGTAACCCCAGAAAGAATGACAGTTCTCCCATCATGCTCATCTCATATTTGTTGCTCATGAGATGGGAAAACTTCTCACACAGCTTCTCATTTGTAGAACCAAAAATGATGTCATCCACATAGATTTGTACCAGAATGATGTCCTTGCCATGATGCTTGTAGAAAAGTGTCTTGTCCACAACTCCTCTGGTAAACTGGTTTTCCAGAAGAAAGGTGGAAAGTGTGTCATACCATGCCCTGGGTGCTTGCTTTAGTCCATACAAAGCTTTGAAGAGTTTGTACACAAAATTATGCATTTCAGCATCCTCAAACCCTGGTGGCTGTTCCACATACACTTCTTCTTCCAGCTCTCCATTTAGAAAGGCACTTTTGACATCCATCTGAAATACTTTGAAGTTGCAGTGTGCAGCATAAGCTAGAAAGATTCTTATAGCTTCAAGTATTGCAACAGGAGCAAATGTCTCATCATAATCTATTCCCTCCTGTTGACAGTAACCTTTAGCCACTAGCCTTGCTTTGTTCCTTGTCACCAATCCATTTTCATCAAATTTGTTTCTGAAAACCCACTTGGTCTCAATAACTGACTTTCCCTTAGGTCTTGGAACCAATTTCCATACATTGTTTCTTTCAAACTGATTTAGCTCTTCTTGCATGGCTATCACCCAGTCAGAATCCAACAATGCTTCATCAATTGTCTTGGGTTCCATTTGTGACAGGAAGCATGAAAACATGCTGTCAGCAGAGACTTTGTTCCTTGTCCTCACTCCAGAATTAGGATCACCAATGATAAGGTCACTTGAGTGATCTTTGTTCCACTTGGTGATTCTGGGCAAGCTACTTGACTGCACAGGAACACTTCCTTCAGTTTGTTGAGTTGAGTGATCACCAATCCCATTGTCTTCACCATGTTCTTCATTGTCTCCAGAGTCACCATTGTCATGAATGTTAGAGGATATGGTCTGTGACTGAGCTGGAGTTTGGTTGACAGTAGTGGCATTGACAGTATCTTTATCAACTTCAACAACTTGAGTGAAGCTAGGTTCTTCATCCACAATCTCCTCAGCTTCCAAGTATCCTTGATTCTCAAATCTGAATGTCTGCATCTTTCCTTCTTTATGCAGTCCTGGAAACTTGGTTTCATCAAATGTGACATTAACACTTTCTTCAATAATCTTGTGTTCCATAACATAAACTCTGTAGGCAGTCCTTTCTGTGCTGTAACCCATGAATAGTCCTTCAAAAGCCTTGGTGTCAAATTTTCCTTTCTTCTCATGGTTGTCTTTCATCATAAAGCATTTGCTCCCAAACACATGAAAATATTTGACAGTAGGTTTCTTTCCAGTTAACAGACAGTAAGGAGTACTTGCATGAGTTTTGTTGATCATGGTTCTGTTCTGAGTATAACAGGCTGTGTTGATAGCTTCAGCCCAGAAATATGTTGGCAGCTTAGCATCATGCAACATAGTTCTAGCTGCTTCAATGAGAGTCCTGTTCTTTCTTTCTACAACTCCATTCTGCTGTGGAGTTCTTGCAGCAGAGAATTGTTGTACAATTCCTTCATCTTTGCAGAAATTTCCAAGTGTGGCATTTCTGAATTCTGTACCATTGTCACTCCTCAAGATTTGAACTTTTGAGTTTGGGGTTCTATCAAGAACTCTGACTTGATCAATAATCACTTGAGCAGCTTCATCTTTGGATTCAAGAAATTTCACCCAAGTGTACCTTGAGTAATCATCCACCATTACTAAGGCATATCTCTTTCTGGCCATAGATGGTACATTGACTGGTCCAAAGAGATCCATGTGAATTAACTTGAGTGCTTCTGTGTTGGTGTTTACTTGCTTGGACTTGTGCACAGCTCTTCTCAGTTTGCCCATTTGACAATCTTCACACAATCCTTCTTGACAGAATTCCTGTTGGGGCAAACCTCTCACTAACTCTTTCTTCATTAGAATGTTCATTGTTTTGAAGTTGAGATGTGAGAGCTTCCTGCGCCAAAGCATACTGTCACCAACAGTAGCTTTGCTGTAAAAACAGTAAACTTTATCCTTTTTTGTTGAGCTTAGATCAGCAACAAACAGGCTTCCTTTTCTGACCCCTTTTAGAGAGAGGCTTCCATCCTTCTTGTGATAGATGTTGCACACCATCATGTCAAAGTCAACCTTAAATCCTCTGTCACTGAATTGGCTGACACTGAGTAGGTTGTGCTTCAATCCATCCACAAGAGCAATATCTTCAATGACAACATTTCCAATTTCCAGACAGCCATATCCCACTGTGTAACCCTTGCTGTTGTCTCCAAAGGTTATGATTGGGCCAGCTTTCTCTACATAATGTGATAGCAGGGCTTTATCACCTGTCATGTGTCTTGAGCAACCACTGTCAATAATCCACATGACCTGATTTTTCTTCTTACCCTGCAAAACAGAATGTTTCTAAGTTGCATATGGTACCCAATCTTTGTTGGGTCCTGCAGTTTCAGTGTTTCCTGAGTTTCTTTCAGTCACAACATCACAAGCATTATCAAAGACTTCCTGTTTGACTTCTCTTTTCACCCACTTAGGTTTAGAATTGGACTTGGTCCTTTTCTTAGTGGATGAAGCCTTTTTGCTGTTGCCAGCAGGCTCAGAAGTCTCAACAGTGTTTAGGTATGAGCATTTTTCAGTAGAGAGAACATGTAAGTTAAAGCATGTACTCATGGCAGTGATTTTGCATGGCATACAATCAATGTTATTACAGACACTCATAGTTCTATGCATAAGGGGGGTTCTGTGTAAGTTACCATTGAGTTCAGTAGCATTGATCTTATCCTCAATTGGTTTCTTACAAACATGTGTTAAGTGATGAGTAGATCCACAGTTATTGCACAGTTTCCTAGAAGCACCTCCAACATTAGTGTATCCATTTCCTTTATTGACACCTACCTTACCATTTCTGTTTTTAGACTTGGGAGTTACTGGATTGACAGTATGTTCAGAAGTTGCTGTCGAACTTTCCTTGACAGTATCTTTTATTCCTACTATCTTGACAGAAGGTTTGAAAGTTGCTGTCTTGGAATCATTCTTGACAGTATCTTTGAAAGATTCTGTCTTGCCAACTGTGACAGCATCTTTTGAACTTACTGTCTGATTGCTTGGTAAGTTTACTGTCTTGGGGATTGTGACAGTATCCTTTCCATCCTTGAATGTGCTGTCAACTCCTTCATCCTCATCAAGAATTTCTTGTTTGATGAGCATGGCTTCTTCATCAAACTCAATTTCAGCAGCTTTGAAAATAGGAGTTTTAACTTTCTTGAGAATGGTGGGTTTGACAGCAGCATTTCCAGGACAATCTTGAATCACAGTTTCCTTTCCAGGTCTTCTACCATAAGAAAAACCTATACCAACAGACTGATTTTCTGTATGCTTATCATTGTAATCCTGAACTATCTTTGATGAGTTTCTATAGGCCTTAATCTTAAATTCATTTTCAGCAATCTCATTCCTCAGGAATTCCTCAACCTCCTTAGCACATTTTAATTCATTTTTAAGTTTAGCATTCTCTTGAGCTAAAGAGCCTAGTGAACTGGTTTTGAGAACAAGAGAATCATTGTCAGACTGAAGTGTTTCATTTAGCTTACTTAGTCTAGAGATTTCCTCATTAGCAGCAGATAAGCTAGTATAGACATTGAACATTTCAGCACTTAAGTCTTTAATGGTTTTCTTATACTCATCAGTAGACATATCAAGTAAGACAAGTGAAGGTACCTGACTTGAAGGAGTTGATGCTACCTCATCAGTGCTAGCCATGAGAGCTAGATTGACATATTCTTCCTCTTCTTCATCATCAGAATCATCCCAACACTTTCCTTCAGCCACATAGGCTCTACCTTGATTTTTCTTGGAGTATCCACCAGTTCCTTTCTCATATCTTTGAACCTGTTTGGGTCTTTTGCATTCAGTATCAAAATGACCAGGTTCTCCACAGTTGTAACATTTGAACTTTGATCTATCCACAAATCCAGTTTTGTATCCTCCTTTGGTTGAACTTCCCACAGCAGCCTTTGATGAGCTTCCTTTGCTGAACTTGGATGCTTGGCCTTGAGGCTTGTATGACCTATCCTTCTTGAACCTGAAGTTCTTGAACTTTTTGGCCATGTAAGCCATAGTAGGGTTGTCCATGCTTTCCAGTTCCTCCATTGTGTAGAAGTCTTCATCTTCCACATCTTTGAGCTGTAGTACCACTTTCTCATCATCTTCAACCACCTCTTCTATCTTCAAGGTCTGTGTTGGGGTTGATTGTGTGATCTGTAGTACTTCACTTGGCTGTGTGATCCTTGGCACATGTGCTACTAGGGCACTTGACATATTAGCCATCTTGTTCCTTGTTCCACTTTGTATGGCTCTCTTTTGAAAGAGTTCGAGTTCATAAGATTTCAGAATACCATAAAGTGTCTCAAAGGTTATATTGTTGAGATCTCTTCCTTCTCGTATGGTTGTTGTCTTGTGTTCAAGGTGATCAGGCAGTGTGAGCAGGAACTTGACATTTAATTCTTTTCTGTCATAGTACTTGCCATGTATCTGTAATTCAGTTAAGAGCTTACTGAACCTTTCAAACATGGAGGTTAAGTCTTCACCAGGCTTGGCCATGAATGCCTCATATTGAGATATTAGAATTTGCCTTTGGTTGCCCTTAACCTCTTCACTTCCTTCACAGAGTAAGGCTAACCTGATCCACATCTCCTTGGCTGATGTGCAGCTTATCACACTTCCACACATGGCTTTATCCAGCGTGAGAGAATCGAGCAAGATAAGTTGCAAATGATCATCTAGCACCATTTTCTCCTTTTCAGGTTCCAAGATTTCTGAGGGATCTTTGGGAACCCAATGTGCAGGAACAATCTCACCATTCACTGTTGTGGCTTCAATTTCCTTTCTTGGTATGAAAGGACCATTCTCGAGTATACCTGGGTATAGTGGATTTGCAGCTTTGATAAACAACAATATTTTTCTTTTCCAAATGCTGTAGTTCTCTTTATCAAATGCTGGGATCTTGATACTGTTTGATTTCTGCATTTTCTTCGGGATCTCAGATATGTATGTTAATCTGAAAGCTCTGATACCAGTTGTTAGTCCTTGTGTATTGCAGAAGGGGGGGGGATGAATGCAATACTGATAAAATTCAATCTAAATTTCAACAACTAAAATCAAGATTAAACGTTATCAGCAATATATGCAATCACGAATAGTATTCAGTAAGAACAAGATTCACAAAATAAATGTTTTATTTATTTTGCAAAGTGTTGCTACAACCTCAAGAAAGAATTCTCGAGCTTCGGGTTTTCTTTAAAGACACTTGCTTGTCTTCGTTACTCTTCTAGAATGAATTGATAGTAGGTATAAGACTAACCCTATCACTATCAGTCACGGGTTTGTGAAGCTGCTGTCACTGTCAAGTGGCAGCTTCTTACAGATTGTCTTACCCATGTGACTTTCCTAAATTGCTAACATGTCAGATATACATTACAAAGAAAGCAACCTAGATTCATTCCATTTCCAGCTAAACCAATTCAGCAGATAAAGACTTGACCTTGCTCTTGAATTGATTCGCTTTTGTTTTGCAGTGCTTGAAGCTTCTGTCGTAGTCTTGCAGACTTGGTGCAGCTTAGGGATACTGCATCACGCCTGTTTCTTGAACATTTAAACTGTCACGGGATTTGACTGAGAAAGATACCTAGCATAAGGATCTTTATTGAGACAGTTACTTTTGCCGCAAAGCTTGCTGTCACAGGAATGATCTTTTGGTGACAGTATGAGTTCCCCGTATAGAGTGCTGTCGAGGATCCCAAACTTGCTGTCGAGGGCAATAGTTGCTGTCGCGTAGTCTTCCGCCAATGTTGCTGTCAGAGTGAATATGCTGTCGTGACTTGCAACATTCTGTCTTCTTGTAATCTTACTGTCACAGCTTTAGGACAGTAACCTTTATTCATGTTGTCATTCAAAAAGCATTCTTTGAGGCTTGAACACATAAGTGAACTTCTTCCAAATAATACAACTAGAATAACATTACATACTGATTACAAGAACATACTTTGGCTATGACAGTATGTTCTACTTAATTTGAAAAATTAAGTACAATCAAAGTTAAGTTATTTCAATGCTATCACCCATAAATCCCAACAGTATATAATAAGTTTCTCACTATGATACTATACTATTGTGAACTTATAATAAAAATTAAACAAATTTAAATCCACTAATATGTTCAAGTATCAATTACACTCAATTTCTTGACAACATGTTTAAAGGATATATGCTGAATGTTTTTATAAAAGTACTGTAACTACAATTATGACATATATTTTAATATAGATAACAATTTTAGAAACGAATTGAAAAAGTTGATACATGTTTGGTCACATATACTTTTACCATATATGAAAATCATATGAATAAAATATATGATCTATTTTCTAGTAAGATGTCATAAAATAGAACTAGTATGATCATTTAAATAAGAAACATTCTTTTATTTTGGTGTAAATCTTTTGAAGTAATTGTGAGTGAAAAACTCATTTTCAAAGTAGTTGTAAAAATATAAAATTAGTCAATTATTAATTTTGAAAAATTCTATTTCATTTCAACGACGGATCTCATAATTTATAAATATTTACAAGTGTCGTTGTTTAGTTGTTTGTATAGTAACTCAAAGATACAAACTACTTATGTTTATAAAAAAATTTCATAAATATAAAAATTCGCAAATATATCGTAAAAATGCATCTGACCTTACCGGACACAATCAATTTAAGAGTAAAATAATTAAAAGCAAGTCCAAAATATTTACACTACAAAGCCCATAAAAATTAAATTACTTAAAGGCTATTCAATTTTGCAAAATTTAGTTATACAAAAAGATAATTAAATCTAGTTCACGTTATTCCAAAAAAGGTAAATAAAATCATACAGAAACCCAATAGTTAACACATAAATATGTAAATAGGGTCTTACTCCAATAGAAACCCCTCTTAGAATAGAAACTAGAAACTAATTTTTTTTTTAAATCGCGTCGAAATATATCACATATGGTATACAAATCGATCGTTGGGAGATGGAGAAAAATACAGTGAAGTCGAATTTCAAAAAAACAAAATAACAGATTAACGGGAAAAATCAAATTAAAAATGAAGGGAATTTGACGGGATAGTGTGTGGGAGGGTGCATTAGTTCTATGTTGTGCTTCTAGGAGGCCATTAGATTAGATTGATCTAAGAGAGCTTAGATTTAGTTTCTAGTTTTTATTTTTATTTTTATTTGATCACTTGCCTATGTAAATATATGTTTAATGATTGTATCGTACAATTCTATAAAACGTTTTTTTAAAAGTTTTATGAAGTAGTTTTTATGTATTTTAATCTTCTTTGGAATCTTAGGTCTAATTTGACATTGTTTGTACTGTAAGTGTTTTTTTAATGAAGAATAGATAATAATTGGTTAGTAAATTTAAAAAATAACTTTTTAGAAAATAGTTACTTTCAAAAAGAAATTATTTTTCGAGTTTTCAGGAGACAATTACAAGTTTTAATATGAAGTCTCAATAATAACATTATCTGAGTTTTAAATTTCATATAGTTTAACATGTATTTAAACTCAAAACTCGTAAAAAAAACTCTTTACATACTTTTTTCTTTCAACATTAAGAAGTTTAATAAGGATTTATTGTAAGAAGGAGAAAGTGACCATACAGAAGAATTCAAAAGTTTTCAAATACTTTTAAAAAGCTTCTTAAATAATTAAATATAGAAATGACTAGACATTCAAAATATTTCTTAAAATTTTAAAATAGTTTCTTTTATTTTTTTTACAGTTAAATAGTTTCTTTTATGGGTGATGGCCCTAAATACCCCAAATTGAGAGTACAATGCCCTAAATACCTCAATAAAGATGGCCCAATACACCCACGAATACGGTAATTCCTGTTACGTATCACTCACATCTGGAAAATCAACTAACATATCGTCCATCAACAACAATGAAAGTTTTGTGTGTTATTGTGACAACCCGGGTCAAATCCTGAGTATTTTTCGAAAATCGGGTCAAGTCCTGATTCCGAGTCCGAATAAGTCGAAGCATACTGGCCCAAATGCAGCCAATTTAGGTAACGACAAGCCCACCATAGGCCCCCAAAATATCATGATTTTGTTGGTGTTAATTAGTAGTAGTGCTTTGCCTTATAAACTGAACAAAAGTCCCAAATCTCCTCGATGTGAGACTCGGGTGTTACAAACTCCCTCACTTAAACTCTTGACGTCCTCGTCAAGCCTGAATGGATAGCCCATAGGTTCCAAGATCGTTCCTCCCTAGTCATTGTGGGGGATAATACCGGCTAGCTTCGTGTCCCCACCTCCGGACCTTTGTCCATTGTGGGATAATACCGCCAGTCTTCGTGTCCCCACCTCCGACAACATGCGTTAACAAGATTTCGAGGGTCGGCTCTGATACCATATGTGACAACACGGGTCAAATCCCGAGTATTTTTTCTAAAATTGGGTCAAGTCCCGATTCCGAGTCCGAATAAGCCGAAGCATACTGGCCCAAATGCAGCCAACTTAGGTAACGACAAGCCCACCACAGGCCCCCAAAATATCTTGATTTTTTTGGTGCTAATTAGTAGTAGTGCTTTGTCTTATAAACTGAACACAAGTCTCAAATCTTCTCGATGTGGGACTCGGGTGTTACAGTTATCCTGCAGCTCAATTTGTATTGTATATATAACAATAAAGTGCATTGTTTTAGACACCTTTTATATTTATCGTTACAAGTCATCCACACCAGGTGTTCCACAAGTCCCAGAACGTGGGATCAATAATTTTTTTATCATAAAAGAAATTTGCAAGGCTACTGTTGTGAGAGAAATTTGGTACAACACAATTGAGAGAATCTCGCTGGAATATTCGTGAAAAACGTCCTTGATTATCGGACAGAGCTTACAGGTTCAAAGCTCGAAGCCTGAAGCTCGCTACAAGTACAGAATGGTTGAAGTAAGAATTCCGGGGGCTGAGTTGACAAAACCACCGGTCGAAATAGGCAGCGTAAATCCTACACTACCAGTAAGTTCGCCGGAATATGTATCACTGAGGTGCACGTGCCTTATGCTTCTCAAGAGTGAAAATCCGAATCCCTTAGTCAAGTGCCTACATATCCTATTTATTGGAATCAAGCCCCATGTAGTTCTATTAAGTTTATACTTCTTCCTTCCTACAAATTCGACCACTCTAGGATAATCCATCCTAGAGTTATAGCCGAATTAGTCTGCTCCAACCGAGCTTTCCAGTGTCCTAGTCCATATCCATTACTAAGTCCTATAAAACCTCATACATGTGATGTATATCCGGAACAACCAATACAAGTCCTATATCGATTGTTATTGCTCCAGCCAATGCGTTTTAGTAAGCTTAGAAGTCCTTTACCAGCAATACTTCCATGCTCCTACAACGTAGATAAGCGAGTCCTTGTTCAACTAGTAATCTGCCTCCCTGTGGTCCTGGTTACCCGTCAGCTGATAACAGCCCTGAGGTTCAAAGTACCTGAACCTCAGTACCCTTCTCCTGAACCCAGATACCTTTCACCTGTACCTAAATACCTCGAACCTACACCATGATGTCCTGAACCTACATCTCAGCGTCCACAATCTTAGCCCAATACATCGCCACTGGTCTCACAACCGGTATGGGCCTCAAATTGAACCCATATGAGATTTTGGGCACAACAACTACCCCCCGGTTCCTTGTAGTGTTAAACACAAAAGGAACCAAAACCTATCTCATACTCGAATGTCCGACTCTTAACCTCATAATCAGCGGTAGTTCCTTAGCCGAACACCCAATACCTCAATAAAATCCTCAGCATATATATCTCCGTGTTTTAGCAAATTAATCCCACGCTTTAATTAGCTTCCAAAGGAATATTTATTTATCCACAGTTTATCTTCTTTGAAAAGAATTCAAATTTCAAATTATGTAACAAACTTTTCATACCCCCCTAGAAAATTGAACCATGCATTAACCTTTCACATTTTCCAGTTTTTTTACCTATCCAAAAACACCACCTGGCTCGGCTGATCCTATTCCCGTGTGTATTTAAACACACATTCACCCTTCCTTTTCTCTTTTAATCTCTATTCCCAACGCAAATTATTCACTTTCTCCACCTCTCCTCCGGTGAAAAGCTTTAGGACGGCTCAGGGTTCCTGTGATAATCCGATTTCCAACAATCCTCTGCCTGCAATCCTTCATAAGGTATGAATCTATCCTTCTCCATCGTTTTTAATCTTTATTTTCCGCTGCATGTTGTCCCTTTGTATGTTCACTTCTTGCTTATTTATACACCTATATGTGGATGCATACACACACTAATACTCATATTCATTACCTTTTAACTCCATTAATCATGTTTTTATGCATATATTCGTAGATCCGTAGCTATGTAATTTCGCCCATTATCTTCTTCAGGTTTTTGACTAAAATTAAAAACCCTCTAACTTGGCGTCCTTTCATTTCCCACGAATCAACATAATGCCTTATCTGTTTGCCTTCCCAAAAACCTATTGTTTGCATACTTCATAATTTTCATGCATTGTTTATTACTGTATAATTCGATGCTGATATGCCGTTACTTAGAATGATTCGACCCATTGAACCAACAACCAAACCCTCTTTTCTCAGCTATAGGTTTAGAGCTAAATACAACTAAGCTTTCAAATAGATAAGGACCTCTTGTACACCTGTATCGACCCTTTAGGTGTAAAGACAACCTTGAAACCAGCATCCGAGAACTTATTCCTACTTTGGTCACCATCTGTTTGTCATAAAATCCCAACGACGATTCATAAAAACGCACAACCGCCACCCCTTGTAAGCGTCATGGTTCACTCATCCTTTTGCTTGTCTGATTGAGGAGAAACTTGTTGGGTGTTTACTTATCCTGAACCATCTTTTGCAGATGTCAAGGAATTCAGCCCCCGCAAGCTCTCAGCAGTCAACGGCCCACGAGGTTCAGAGTCCTATTGACCTCCCAGACTCTGATTCCCTATCTGCCAGAACCTTACCATCAAATCCGCTTACTATTAATCCAGTCAGCACTAGAACCCGCTCAAAGTCAAGGTATTAGTTCCTGAACAGGCCATCGTATCAGTTCGAACAAATCTTTTTTCCCTTAAATCTAGAGATTCTCAATCAATAGCCATCCGCCAAACATCTTCCAATGATTATCCAATACCTGACCTCGAAAAATTGCTTTGTTCCAAACACCATTCTTTCAACGAAGAAGTCTCCTCTGACAGAACAAGAACCACTATCCACCCTGAACCTGACTCAGAGGTTGAGGTTTCTTCAGAAAACGAAGCTCCTACTGAGTCCCAAGGTGTCATCCCGACCTGTGAGGAACTTGATACCTCCATGAATGTCAATAGAGTAAAACTCCTCCTTCAAAAGCATCAGCCTAAGTGTCACTTGGTGATATCTTCCTCTGGCGAAAGGTGTCATCGTTTTGACAACTTTGAACCTGACCAACAGGTACCTTGTGCTGTGTTTTCTGCCACATTTTTTAGAATGGGTTTGTCTATCCCTCTTCATTCTTTTATCAACGATATCATTACCTACTATGACATTGCTCCTCTTCAAATGACCTCGAATGCCTACCGAATGGCCATGTGTATGTATGTTCTTTATGACCAACAATTTGAAAAGAAGATGTCTGCTCGTGAGCTGGGTTTCTTTTACCAGCTCAAACAAACGGGAAAGAATTCCGGTTTCTTTTACATGTCTTCCTGGAATGTCCATGACGGGCAGTGTATAAAAGGCAATAGAAAAGGAATGACTGATTGGCTGCTGTCCTTAGAAAAAACCAATTATCCATGCATATCCCTGCCAAGGGTAATGCGCCATTAAATTCCATGTACTTCATAAATCCGTATGAAGCTTAATCCGTGCTACAGCTTCAGGGGTTCACCAACCTTGAACCTCCCTAGTGTAGTTTTGACCTATTTAGTGTTCCAGCTTGCAATCGTGCAAGGAGTTTAATCCAGAGTGTGGCCTGTGTTTGGCTCCCACACTTTACCATAATATTTATGCCTAGTGTCCATAGGGCTTATATGAGCTATAATAAGCTTTATTTGTTATACAACAACATTAAACAGGGGCTTCATTAAACCAGTCCTCTGGTGGAAGCATGAGCCTGTGACTTATAATCCATAAGTCTCAACCTTCACCTCATAATCCATGAGTGTGAATCTCCAATCCAATCCAATCCAATACAATTCAATCAAATCCAATCTAATCCAATCAAATTTCATAAGTGCAGTACTAGAGGTTCGAACCTGAACCTCATTCGGAGGTTCACAGCTAAACCCCACCAATCTCTCAAACCTGAATCATTTGTTAGAAAATCCAGAAATTTTGAAATATCATCATGAGGTGCATATCATCTACTACCCCTAGTTCTTTAACACATAATCAAATATAGTGAAGAACTAAAACCAAGTACTCATGCATTAAGATTCATACATATCCATGGAAATCATAAATAAAGCATGTAATCATCAAGGCATGTAACCATGTATAATCATGTGGGGTAAACCAAGTGTAGAATAATTCATATTGGTTGCATGTATAACCTCTCCATTCATGCATGTATTTCAATCATTTGAACATGCCAACAAGTAATAATCTTAAATCTAAAGATATAGAATCCCACATACTTGTCATTTAAAAGCAACCTCATGCATAAAGCAGTTTAGATTCTCATATAGCCATATAATTGAGATGTGATGAATGAACAACAAGTTCGTAAGACGTACCTCGCACCTCATCCTTTTGCTACCGTAGATATGGTAGAGGAGCTTCTTTCCTTAAACCCTTCACACAACTCGGAACCTGCTTCCTTAGGAACCTGCAACCAGCAGGTGGACGCCAATGAAGCTGCAACCCACAGCTGAATACCAGTCAACCTGCACCAGCAGGTGAATACCAATGAATCAACCTGCAACCAGCAGGTGAAAACCAATGAAGCTGCAACCTGCAGCTAAATACCAGTCATCCTACAACCAGCAGGTGAACACCAAGGAAGCTGCAACCCGCAGCTGAATACCAGTCAACCTACACCAGTAGGTGAAAACCAATTAATCAACCTGCAACCAGCAGGTGAACACCAATGAGGCTGCAACCCGCAGCTGAATACCAGTCAACCTACACCAGTAGGTGAAAACCAATTAATCAACCTGCAACCAGCAGGTGAACACCAATGAAGCTGCAACCCGCAGCTGAATACCAGTCAACCTACACCAGTAGGTGAAAACCAATTAATCAACCTGCAACCAGCAGGTGAACACCAATGAAGCTGCAACCTGCAGCTGAATTCCTATCAACCTGCAACCAGTAGGTGAAAACCAATGAATCAACCTGCAACCAGCAGGTGAAGACCAATGAAGCTGCAACCTGCAGCTGAATCCTTATCATCCTGCAGCAACCAGCAGGTGAATACCAATGAAGCTACAACCCGCAGCTGAATACCAGTCAACCTGCAACCCGCAGGTGAAAACCAATTAAGCTACAACCTGCAGCTAAATACCAATCAACCTGCAACCCGCGGGTGAATACCAATGAAGCTGCAACCTGCAGCTGAATGACAATCAACCTGCACCCGCAGGTGAATACTAGTTAAGCTGCAACCCGCAGCTGAATTCCAATCAACCTGCAACCAGCAGGTGAAGACCAATGAAGCTGCAACCTGCAGCTGAATCCTTATCATCCTGAAGCAACCAGCAGGTGAATACCAATGAATCAACCTGTAACCAACATGTGAAGACCAATGAAGCTGCAACCTGCAGCTGAATCCTTATCATCCTGCAGCAACCAGCAGGTGAATACCAATGAAGCTGCAACCCACAGCTGAATACTAGTCAACCTGCACCAGCAGGTGAAAACCAATTAAGCTACAACCTGCAGCTAAATACCAATCAACCTGCAGCCCGCAGGTGAATACCAATGAAGCTACAACCCGCAGCTGAATCCCTATCAACCTATGCCATCGGTAAGTGACAATGAATATGAACAAAATCCACTCCAATCCTAGCCATAGCTTCACTTCCATAACTATGAGCACCACCAGAATCAAATCCTATTAGAGGTTCACACATTTGAACCTCAGAAAGCTCGCAAACCTAAACCACTTATTGATTGTAAACTCCATTTGCTTGAAAATTTAGCAATTTCAAGATACCATTCTCGGGCAGCATACCATCCACTACCCCCCGGTTCCTTGCAGTATAAAATACAATAGGAACCTTATATAATCCACTACTACGTTCAGCCAACCTTCTATTTCCAGTAGAAAGAATAGACAGCTTCAGCTACAAACCTCACAGTTCAACTTCAGCTACGGTCCTCTCGGCTCAGCTTTAGCTACGGGCCTCTTGGCCTTAGCCTCCAACTGGTTGAATCTCTCCAGATGGCATTTATCTCCATTAGCAGGTGGAGGTTCAACTTCTCACCTATCTACACCCCGACAGAGCTTCTGAGTAGTATACACTTTAACCTTTATTCTAGTTCCTCTTCTTTGAGGGCTAAAGCTCTCTCACCACTTATTGCCCTTCGTTTCATCATCTTTTATATCTTTTTTCCAGAAAACCTCCATTGTTCTTCGTTATACGATCATCACCGGAGCTTTTCGTCATCTTTTCCCTCAAAAGATCAATAAAAGCCCCTCCTTCTAGCGCCAAAATGTTGTGAGGGAAATTTGGTAACAACACCGAGAGAGAATATCGCTGGAATAATCAGCTTTAGCCCTTGATTATCGGACATAACAGCAGCTTCACACGTCCACAGCTCTGTTAGAGCTTCAAGTTTCCACTGCCGGAGCAGATGGTGATATGTGGTGTTTTTGGGGGCTGAGTTGACAAAACCACCGGTTGAAAAGGGCGGAATAATTCCTATTCGGCCGACCAATTCACCGGAATATGTATCACAGAGAGTACACGAGCCTTATACGTGTAGAGAGTGAAAATCTGAATCCTTTAGTCAAGTGCCTACATATCCTATTTATAGGAATCAAGCCCCATGTAGTTCTATTAGGTTTATACTTCTCAATCCTTGCGAATTCAACCACTTTAAGATCATCCATCTTAGAGTTATAGTCGAATTATGCACCTGTAGCTGAGCTTTCCAGTGTCCTAGTCCATGTCCATCACTAAGTCCTACAAAACCTCATGTATTTAATGTATATCCGAAATAACCAATATAAGTCCTATATTGTTTGTAATTGTCCCATCCACCACGTTTTATTAAGCCTATAAGTCCTTTTCCAAGAGTAATTCCGTGCTCCTAAAGTATAGGAAGCTGAGTCCTTGTCCAACTCTGATTCTGTCTCGGGGAGGTTCGGACCACCCTGAACCTGTGCCTGCAGTCATAACACCCTGAACCTGCTCCTGCAGTCAAAACACCCTGAAGCTGCTCCTGCAGTCAAAACACCCTGAAGCTACTCATTGGCACTATGAAGCTGAACTTCAATACATCCAATCCTCACCAAATCCATACTAGTTGGGCCTATATTGCATGTGGGCCTTAAATTGAGTCCATGTGAGATTTTGGGCACAACAACTACCCCAATTCCTTTATTTTTATGATTGCCCCGTTTATAGAACTGAATTCAACAAAAATCCCAGTAAGTATTTGTCTCGCACCTTCCCTCTTTTCCTTTAATAATTTGGGTTATACCTCCTAACTCACACCTAACCCTCGTATAGAGATTCCGAGTAAGACAGCTCTCAAGGGTCATTCCCTGGAAAGGGCCCGTGAGGCCTTGAGGCTGTCAGCAGAGCTAGGAGATGGTGCTAATCTGTTGACAGATCAAAACCTTAAAAGATGTGGCTTTTTGCCAAACGAGAAATCCCTGAACCTGGTTCCAACAGAGGGCTCTGAAGCCGAAACCTCAAGTAAAATAGGTTCCCTACCATGTCCCTATGCTTTACTTTATCATATGCGCATTCTTAACATGCTATTATCTTGTTTACATACTTTATTGCTCATATATTAACCTTCGATTTTCTTTGTAGGTATGGCTTCTGGTGTGCCATCTTTTGTCAACAAATCCGCAAGCTATGATGATCTATTTGGAGATGAAGAGAAAGATCTTGTTCCTATAGACGCTACCCCCATATCCAGAATGAAATCAACTCCTGCTTCCCAGGACAAGTCTACCACTTCTTCTAAAAGGAAACTACCGCCAACTGTCGTCGCTGATTCTGCTAAAGGCCCGGGATCCCGCTTCAGCAAAAAGTCCAAACCATCAACCCCTAGCACCCCAGGTGAAGATTCAAGCTCTTTAATACGTAAGTTTTTTACCATGGCAGGAAATCAGATTCCGGAAGAGGCTATTGCTGAATGGGACAAGATGAGCTTATCTGAAGCTGCGAAAGCCACCGCCTGGTGTGAAGCTCAAAGTCTTTTTCACACCTTAAAGCGTAATGAAGAAATGGTGGTAGCGGCCTGTGGTGATCAGAAGCTAGTTGAAGAAGTTAGGCAGTTAAAAACCCTCCTTAGAACAAGTGAAGATGAGAAGAAGAAGCTAGTGGACGCCAGTAAGAAGCTTAAGGCTTCCGAGGCTAAACTGTTGAAAGAACGGGAACAATTGAACACCTCTATCATCAACCTTTGTGATTTTAAGAAAAAGTTGGACTCTCTCAACACCACCATCGCCTTGGAGAGATCCACTCGTGAAGCTGCCAAGCGGGAGAAGTTTGAGGCCGGGTACAGCCGCGGGGTGAATGATTATATCTAATCCACGTATGATCATTTTCCAACCTTGGACTGGACTCTGCTTGGTGATGACGCTGTGAAGCTGGTGGAAGATATTAAGAGGAAGGAATCCGCTGCGGCTGTGGAACAGGAGAGGGTGGTTCAATCCAAACCTGAGACTGAGGTGCAGGTTGCGGCAGATAGCTCCACTCCAAATGTTCGAATGGAGGATGCAGAGACGACCGACCCAGTTCCTGATCAAGATGCCCCTAAGGCATCTCCTGACAACCTTGCACCATGACCGCCATTCCTAGTCACAAGTTCTCTTTTCCTTTTGAAACATTCACACCCTAGTTGAAAGGGTTAACTTTTATGGTCTTTATTTTGATGACATTTCCGGCGTTCGCGCCGTAAGTTTCAAACACTGGATGAGGGTGCGGGTACCTCGGAATACCTCGCAAGATGTAACCTTTAACTTTGGTTTTCATCTTTTTAATTCCCTCGTGGCTTATCTTCCTTATGCTCATAATCCATTTTTAGGCCTGCCATGCTATTCTTACAATGTGTATGCCTTAGACTGCCATGATATGTTTATATGCGGCTGACTGCGGCTTCATCCCATGCTCTGAACGCGCAAGCTAAACTTGTTCTGTAGCGTTAGATAACCAATATCCCTGGGCCAGTAGATAGATATCTACCCATCCAAAAATATCCAAGATATGTGCCATATAGGTAACCACTAGGATCAATATCATAAGGTTATATTTTACATAAAGTTTACCGACACCCATATTTGTGTCATTGCAGCCATGAACCTGAAGCTCACCCGAGCTATTTCCTACCTCTTGACCAGAGATATAAACCATAGATGATAAAAATTATTCACAACATGATTATTCCAATAATATAATGTGTAAGTAAACCATCCTTGCACTTAATATCCTTAGGTACACAATCTATATTCCATAGATTAAAATATCCATTTTATCCAATGCCTTAGAAAAACCAATTATCCATGCATATCCCTGCCTAGGGTAACGCGCCATTAAATTCCATGTACTTCATAAATCCGTATGAAGCTTAATCCGTGCTACAGCTTCAGGGGTTTGCCAACCTTGAACCTCCCTAGTGTAGTTTCGACCTATTTAGTGTTCCAGCTTGCAATCGTGCAATGAGTTTAATCCAGAGTGTGGCCTGTGTTTGGCTACCACACTTTACCATAGTGTTTATGCCTAGTATCCCTAGGGCTTATATGAGCTGTAGTGAGCTTTATTTGTTTTACAACAATATCAGACAGAGGCTTCATTAAACCAGTCCTCCGGTGGAAGCATGAGCCTGTGACTTATAATCCGTAAGTCTTAACCTTCACCTCATAATCCATGAGTGTGAACTTCCAACCCAATTAAATCTATTCCAATAGTATTAAATCCAATCCAATAATATCAAATCCAATCCAATAATATTAAATCCGATCCACTAATATCAAATCCAATCCAATAATATTAAATCCGATCCAAAAATAAATTTTCGAAATTTAATAATTTAAACTTGTACATTTAAACCTGTACATAGTATATCCACTACCCCCAGTTCTTTATCATATAATCGTTTATGGTGAAGAACTTAAACAGAGATAATCATGCATCACATCTTTATCCACATGTAATTCCTACAGTAAGCGTATAAAGAATAACGAAACATTCAACTGCCATATGAACCATGAATAAAGGTTTCATTAAAATTGTAAAATCTGTCAAAAGACATCCAATAGGTAGGGTGTGCATACACTACCCCCCGAGTGCTCAGAGAACAAGTGAAAATGTCTTACTATGAATCTAAAACAAAGTGCTTTGAAGCTGAGCCAAACAGTTACAAAGCCGAGACCAACAACTATGAAGCTATACCTAAGCATGGCAGTTACAACTAATAAACCGCTTTTATTATTCCTTTGCCTGAAAGAGGCCTACATAAATAGTACCTGATGATTTACTGGTAGTATTTCTTAAGATGTTCACCATTCCATTACCTTGGAATGAGCTTTCCATCCAGATCCGTGAGAAGGTAGGTACCTTCCCAAAGGACAGCTTTTATGAGGTAAGGACCCTCCCAATTTGCACCGAATACACCATGACCATGAACCTTCATGTTGGGCATCATCCTTCTCAGAACCAAATCGCCAACCTTTAATGGACGAGCGCGAACCTTGCTGTCAAAGTACTTCCGAGTACGTTGCTGGTATGCAGCTAGCTTCAGCTGCGCAGTAGCTCGAACCTCCTCCACGAGATCTAAGTACAATCGATGATTTACCTCGTTGTTTCCAGGGTCGTAGTTATCCCTTCTGAATGATCCAACCCCAATTTCCACGGGCACCATTGCTTCACAACCATAGGTTAAGGTGAAGGGTGACTCTCCAGTAGTGGTTCGTGGCGTTGTGTTGTATGACCACAAAACCATAGGGAGTTCTTCAGGCCAACACCCCTTGCTTTCTTCCAGTTTGGTTTTCAAAGTATGTTTAATAATCTTATTGACAGCTTCCGTTTGTCCATTACTTTGAGGGTGGTAGACTGCCGTGAAGCCCTTCTGAATCCCAAGGTCATCACACAGCTTTCACAACTCTTTGCTGTTAAATTGCTTTCCATTGTCTGAAATTAGCTTGTAAGGAACTCCGAACCTGCAAACAATTGCTATGAACACAAATTCCTTTATTTTTGCAGCTGTTATTGTAGCCAAAGGTTCAGCTTCAGCCCACTTGGTAAAATAGTCTACAGCCACCACAGCATATTTCACTCCTCCTTTACCTTTAGGCAGCTCCCCAATCAAGTCAATTCCCCACACAGCGAAAGGCCAAGGGCTGGTGAGGGGCTTCAACGGGACAGCTGGATTGCTATTGAAATTCGCAAACCTTTGACATCGATCACATGCCCGAGTGAACCTGTAAGTATCCTTCTGTATTGTAGGCCAATAATATCCTTGGCGAAGTATTTTGTGTGCCAGAGAGGTTCCTCCTGAATGATTGCCACAAATACCTTCGTGGATTTCTCGCATAATATACTCACATTCATCACCTGATATGCACCTCAAAAGTGGTTTGTTAAATCCTCTTTTGTATAAAGTACCGTCATAGATAGCATACCTTGCAGCCTGGTATTTTATTCTCCCGGCCTCCTCTTTCTTTTCCGGAACAATTCCCTTTGTGATGTACTCCATAATAGGTGTTGTCCACAACACCTCAGCCGCAGGTTCCAAGTTCATAACCTCGAGCCTAGGGATGCTAGGCTGGAGTTGGATCTCCAGGGGTATGACCCCCAGCATAGTTGCTTCCTTCTGTGAACCCAATTTTGCGAGTGCATCGGCATCAGCATTTTGAGCCCTTGGAATCTGTTCGAGGTTCACTTCCTTGAATTTGCTTATCAGCTCCTGAGAATACCTCATATAGAGGTCTGTACGAGGACCTCTAGCCTGGAATCCTCCTCGAATATGCCATACCACTAACATAGAGTCGTTAAAGACAGTCAGGTTTTCCACCTTCATTTCCAGAGCGAGTTTCAAACCAGCTATTAGAGCTTCATATTCTGCATCATTGTTGGTCGCATAAAATCCAAAGTGAAGGGAGCTTTGAAGCTTGTGACCTTCCGGGCTTGTGAGAACAATACCAGCTCCTGCTCCATTTCCATTCACTGCTCCATCTACGTAGAGTGTCCACCAGAGTGCACAATTTTCGGCCATCTCTTCGGGAGCTATAGGTTCAGATATACATTCATCACCCCTCACCTCGAATGATGGAGGGAATTCCAGCAGAAAATCTGCCAACACCTGTCCTTTTATAGCCGTCCTCGGCTTGTACTCAATATCAAACTGACCCAACTCCACAACCCATTTCATAAGCCTACCTGAAGCTTCAGGTTTATGCAAAACATGTCTTAAAGGAAATGAGGTACGTACCTCGATTTGATGTGCCTGAAAATAAGGCCGAAGCTTCCTTGAAGCTAAGATTAAAGAGTAAGCCAGTTTTTCCATATTTGAATATCTTGTTTCAGCATCCAATAACCTTTTGCTCCGTAATAAACCGGGTGCTGAACCTGCACCTCCTCCCGTACTAACACGGCGCTGATTGAGTATTCTGAAACTGCCAAGTATAATATGAGGACCTCTCCATCGAGAGGTTTAGACCGCAATGGAGGACTGCCCAACTGCTCCTTTATTTTTGTAAAGGCTGCTTCACACTCCAAGTTCCATTCGAAGTTCTTTCCTTTCTTGATTGCTGCGAAGAATTCTCTGCATTTATCCGAGGACTTAGATACAAACCTGTTCAGAGCTGCAATCCTGCCAGTCAGACTCTGAACCTCTTTTATATTGCGAGGAGACCGCATCTCGATTAAGGCTTTAATCTTTGCAGGGTTTGCTTCAATTCCTCGATGATTTACAATGAAGCCTAGGAACTTTCCTGATTCCACACCGAAGACACATTTTTGAGGGTTGAGCTTCATTCTAAACCTTCGTAGTATGTTGAACATTTCTGATAGGTGTAACACATGGTCAGCTGTAGCTTTAGACTTTACCAGCATGTCGTCTACGTAGACCTCCATAGTCTTCCCTATCTGATCTTTGAACATCCTATTAACCAGCCTTTGGTAGGTAGCTCCAGCATTCAACAACCAAAAAGGCATGCCGATATAACAGTATAAACCTCTATCTGTGATGAAGGACGTATGCTCCTGGTCAGGTTCATACATGGGGATCTGGTTATATCCCGAGTAAGCATCCATGAAGCTTAAAAGAGCATGCCCAGCTGTAGCATCAACCAATTGATCAATCCGCGGAAGTGGGAAGCTGTCTTTAGGGCACGCCTTGTTCAAATCTGTAAAATCCACACATGTTCGCCATTTTTCGTTAGGCTTCTTGACAAGAACCGGGTTCGCTAACCAATCCGGGTAGAATGATTCCCTCACCAGCCTAGCTTCTAGTAACCTGTCAACTTCTTCTTTGAGGGCTAAAGCTCTCTCACCACTTATTGCCCTTCGTTTTTGTCTCACAACAATCCTTTCGGGGTCAATGTTAAGGTGATGACACATTACCCTGGGGTCAATCCCCACCATGTCAGAATGACACCAAGCGAAAACATCTAGGTTATCTTTTAAGAAACGAGTCAATGCTTCCCTAGCTTCAGGTTCCAACTGCTTTCCAATCTTTAGCTCCTTGGAGGGGTCGGTTGCATCCACTAAAATTGACAGAGTATCTCCAGCAGCACCTGTTGTTTCCCTAGCTTCAGGCATCCGGGGATCCAGATCAATCTTCACGTGAACCTCCGTATCCATTCTTCTAGGTTGTAAAGGAACCTTGGGGGAATTTCTCACATGGTCATCCTCGAAGTCACTGTCATTCACTTCTTCAACAATTCCTTCGATAAGAGGTTCATTGTTTTCCAAAACTTTTGATGGGGGTGCCTCCAGCATCCGTACCTCATTCTGGGTATCTACCCCCGAAGAAAAGACAATATCCGTGGAGCTCTCTTCACCTGGATGTTGGATAATCATAATCATATTGCGTGAATTTTTTACCTGTCGTGGAGGTTCATTCTTCATTGATGCTTCCAAGTACTTGTAGCAATTATCCGTGGTACCTCCATCAACCAACAACAAATGCTTCGAAGCCTGCTCAGCGGTGCGTAAGGCTTTGCTATAGCATTCCCTTGAATCCACTTGACAGCCCTTTAGACATCCAATCCCGTTTGGAGTGGGAAATTTCATGGAGAGATGGTAGATAGAGGTTACCACTCTCATTTCCTTCAAGAGGGGTCTGCCAACGATACAATTATACGATATGTCTTCATTCACAACCATGAATTCCGTCACCTGCGTAGCTCTCATAGGTTCAGCCCCTAACACAACATGAAGCTTCACCCTACCTACAACTTGTACTGGTCCGCCAGTAAATCCGTATAAGTCGTTGTAGGCAGGGGACATTTCCTTGTCCGCAAGTCCCATCTTTTGATAAGTGTCATAAGCCAGTATATTACAGGAGCTTCCGTTATCCACCAAGACTCGATGCACATTGAGCCCTCCAATCGTGATAGTCACCACTAAGGCATCATTATGGGGGTGATGCACATGCCTTGCTTCGTCTTTGGTGAAGGTGATGTCCGCAGCTTCACCTTTAAACAGCTTCGGGGGTTTATCTGCCAAATGATAAATATTTGTGAGGGGGTTTCCTCTGGCTTCACGTGTATAATTCTTCATAGCATTCCTGCTAAAACCTCCAATATACGGTCCACCAATGATCGTGTGGATACTACCAGCCCTGGTAGCTCGCTCAGGTGCAGATTTCTCTTCATCTCTCTTGGACCTATCATCCTTGTATTTTTTCGCCTCCTGGGCTACAAATTCTGTGAGAAAGCCTTTCCTGATCAGGTCCTCAATATGATCTTTGAGGTGTCGGCAGTCGGCTGTTTCATGCCCATTAGCATGATGGAAGGCACAGTATCTAGCCAAATCTTTTCTTCCGGGAGGTCCCGTCCTGGAAGGTTTCCTGAACATCCCTGACTTATCACCAACTTCAAATATATGTTCCACAGGTGCAGCCAAAGGAGTGTACTCCGAGTATCTCCTACTACCCTTAGAAGACGGATATTTGTACTCTACTGTCCTCTTTGAACCTGTGGTGTTTACTGACAGAGGTGCAGTCTTCGCCTCCTTGCTTGCATCCCGGCCATCAGCTGAAGCTGTGTTATAGGTTGTCCGCTTGCTGTAATTCCTTTCCTTTGGGCTATACGACCTATTCCTCTTATTCCTGTTCCACTCCCGTGAAGCATTATCCTTCTTTAGATTCTCCAAGGATTGTTCCATGACTTTGTGCCTTTCTGCCTTGGCGTAGAAGTCAGCCAAGGTGGTAGGCTCCCTACTCTACAGCTCCTTCCAGAATTCAGTCCTGGGCTTAACCCCAACTATCAGGAAATTTTTATAAGTCTCGTCTGTGATTTTCCTCACCCTTGGAACCTCAGCATTGAACCTCTTGAAATACTCATTGAGCGTCTCGTTATCACGTTGTTTGATATTCGCCAGTGTGTTAGCTGGAGGTGCAAACGTGACTGAAGCTCTAAATTGGGTCACAAACATCTCACCCATCTGTCTCCATGACTTAATTGAATTGGAGGGAAGCCTCTTGAACCATTGATGAGCACTATCCCTTAAGGTCGCAGCCAGCAAGCGACATTTAGTGCGATCCTTGATTTGATAAACTTCCATCTCCGTGTTGAAACGGCTAAGAAACTCCACAGGGTCCATGGTCCCATCGAATTTCAAGTCTCCTACTCCCCTGTAGCTACGGGGTAAGGGCGAATCCCGCACCTTCTTAGTGAAAGGTGAACCTACTGTCAATCCTGAATGGGGACCTTTTTCTGCCATAATCTTCTCGAGGACCTTTCTGAGGCCCTCCTCCTTATATTTTCCATCACCTTCAGCTGATTCAGAGGTATCATCAGTGTCACTCCCATCGTTGGAGCTCCCATCAGAGCTGTCATCAGCTTTATAGGACGAGCCTGAGCTATGCTCATCTTCAGGTTTAGAGTGGGACTTATCCTTGTGACTCCTTGACGCCTTAGACAGTGATTTCTCACTTTGTACCTTCTCGGGACCCTTCTGTTTTGCCTCCAAAAGCTTATGCCTTAAATCCTTATTTGTAAGCCTCTTTCCCATTCGATCGAATACTGTTATACTCCTTGTGACCGAAGGTTCAGGGTCCTCCCTGTCCTTTGGCTCAGCTTCAGAGTTCCAGTCTGGATTACTCTGATCAGTTTCGACGTCAGAAAAAGTCTTCTTGGTTTTTTCCTTCTCAGGTCCTTCCTCCTCACTGCCAAAATCTAGCCGAGTAGGTGTAACCTTTGGAGCTTTCGGACGTTTTTCCGAGGACCTCTGCTTTTTTCGCCATTTTTTCATCTTTTCAGACTTCTTCTCCAAGGAATCCACCCTTTCGCCAATCTTCTTAAGGTGATCGAAAATATCCTTGTTTGTAACCTCGCCATGAGGACCTGTTCCACGGTCTTCTTCACCGTTAGTTGGTGTTTGCGTATTTCCGGAATCATCCGACATCTTTTCTCTCTCAAGATTTCTGATGGAGTTCCCCTCCTTCTAGCGCCACTTATGTTGTGAGAGAAATTTGGTACAACACAATTGAGAGAATCTCGCTGGAATATTCGTGAAAATCATCCTTGATTATCGGACAGAGCTTACAGGTTCAAAGCTCGAAGCCTGAAGCTCGCTACAAGTACAGAATGGTTGAAGTAAGAATTCCGGGGGCTGAGTTGACAAAATCACCGGTCGAAATAGGCAGCGTAAATCCTACACTACCAGTAAGTTCGCCGGAATATGTATCACTGAGGTGCACATGCCTTATGCTTCTCAAGAGTGAAAATCTGAATCCCTTAGTCAAGTGCCTACATATCCTATTTATTGGAATCAAGCCCCATGTAGTTCTATTAAGTTTATACTTCTTCCTTCCTGCAAATTCGACCACTCTAGGATAATCCATCCTAGAGTTATAGCCGAATTAGTCTGCTCCAACCGAGCTTTCCAGTGTCCTAGTCCATATCCATTACTAAGTCCTATAAAACCTCATACATGCGATGTATATCCGGAACAACCAATACAAGTCCTATATTGATTGTTATTGCTCCAGCCAATGCGTTTTAGTAAGCTTAGAAGTCCTTTACCAGCAATACTTCCGTGCTCCTACAACGTAGATAAGCGAGTCCTTGTTCAACTAGTATTCTGCCTCCCTGTGGTCCTGGTTACCCGTCAGCTGATAACAACCCTGAGGTTCAAAGTACCTGAACCTCAGTACCCTTCTCCTGAACCCATATACTTTTCACCTGTACCTAGATACCTCGAACCTACACCATGATGTCCTGAACCTACATCTCAGCGTCCACAATCTTAGCCCAATACATCGCCACTGGTCTCACAACCGGTATGGGCCTCAAATTGAACCCATATGAGATTTTGGGCACAACAGCCACTATAACATCACTTTATATTGCCAATTGGGCTTTGTGCAAATGGTGGGCTAGCTCATCTGTAAATGCCTATCTTATAGGCACCATATTGAGAAATATTGTGAAGTAACAACACGCGCCGTTGTAGGTGCAAAATTATAACTAAACACGAAACTGTCTCAAGTCGGAGCTCCACTGAATACGGGGTAGTTCATGCCCCGTATTATAATTTTTTATACATACACTATATGAAAGCCGTATCAAATCTAATGCGGCAATTCGTGGATCGTATTCTAAACATCATTAACGTGTGTTTTGGGTAAAGAAATACGACATCTCGGGTGCCGTAAGGGTATTTTGGGCCAATGTGAGTATTTTGGATCATGTAACCTCAAAATACCTTATTTTGGTAATTTCAACCTCTTATGTTAATTTCAACCTCTTATGTCAATGTCGTACAAATCACCCACAAATTTATGTTAAATTTATATTATAAATATTATTTTAATTAAAAATATATTTTATAGAATAATTTTTAAAAAATTCTAGAGAAATTATTACGGCTTAATAAACTAGTATTTATTTAAAATAGTTTCTTTTGTCATTGTCGTACAAATCGCACACAAATTTCTTTTTCTCGTTTTCAATCTCCATAAACACCACACCACAGATCCCATTAAAAAAAATAATACAGAGCTACATCAAGATCTATAAATTCAAAACAATATAACCCCCTCCGTCTTATTTGTTTGATACATATATGCACCATGTATCTATAATTTCCTCTAATTTTACTCCAAAACACTTCGAATCTGGAGGCGCTTCTTAAATCTCACTCCACCACTACAATTTCTCGTTCTGATCTACAAATTTAATCACATTTGTAAGTCCAATTTTGCTTAATTTCTACTGTTTTTACTTACTTTTGTTTCAATTTCTTGTAATTATCGCTGCATAGTAATATAAATTTATTCTATAGTGTAGATCACAATACTCTATTACGTAATCTGTACATTTTGTTCGAATAAATTACGATGCGCGAGATCGATTTTCGCTTTGTTAGGTTAATTAAGCTTGATTTTTAATTTCAGTTGATTAGGTTATATGTGATTGTTGTTTTTTATTGAGTAGGAATTGTAATTGAAAGACGAGATGGCCGGTGCGGCTGCTGGAGGTTTTGTTTCTCGAGCATTTGAGTCGATGCTCAAAGAGTGTTCCGGTAAAAAATTTACAGCGCTTCAGACTGCGGTCCAGACGTATTTAGGTTAGTTCTTTTTGTTATCCTTAGTTTGTTTACTCTGTTTAATGGAATTCACGAGAAGTCTGTTTTGGATGATGTGATTGTTATTTGCGGATAGGTTTCGGTTGATGTGATTGTTATTTACGGATAGTTTTTGTTTGTTGTACGTGACTATAATTAGAATAAAGGAAATGCAATGCTAACAAGTCCGACAGCTACATATGTGAAAGTTATTTAATGACCGTTGTGTATTATTCAATGTGATATCTATTAGATTTGTTGTTCTGTGCCGTAAGGATAATAAGCGATTGACTGTTTTGTGTTATGTAGTAAAAAGGTTACAAGTCGTATTCGTCTTCATTTTATTTCCTTTTTATAAATATTTCTTGTTCATAGCCTGATATGCTTGGAGCACCTAATAGGCTAATACCATGATAAGAATTAGTTATTCCTTTCATTTTCCAATGTGGCAGATTTGAGTTACGGACTTATATTTATGATTGTCGTGCATATAGTCATCTCCTCTCTTGCCTTTTTATTTTAGCATATTTTGCCTTTCTATTGAAAATAATGATTAGCAGTTTTCCCAAGGTTGATATGGACTAATAATTATATATTAAGTAATGAGCATATCAAGTTGTACCCCTGATGAGTTTTAAACTGTATATGATTCTGAAGATATCTTCACACGTTAATTCAGTTTGCGGTATGTTCTTTTCCTGTTGGCTGACGATGCTCCCTTCACATAATTACTTTCATGTTTAAGATTTTGTAATTATTTTCTTAGTGCCTTGTTATTCTGTTTATAGTAGAAGGAAATAGACTTTAAATCTTTGTTATGCCTTCAGATAGTACGAAGGAGGTCAGTAAGAAGTTGGTTTCCAGTGAGACTGAGCGAGCAACAACATCTGAAGGAGGTCAGAGGTATACTACTTATATAAAGATACATGTAAATTTGTTCAAAAGTAACAACCTTAGAATCATGGTTATTAGTATATTTTTCATCTTATCAATTCTAATGGAGGTGTTTTTTATCAATTTAAAACAATTAAATTGACGCATCGAACTCAAAATAAGATGGTCAAATGGACAGAAGAATTATTATAGTTTCTGATTATCAGACTCATTTCCACTTTTGGACATAATCATCGAATATATACACATTTTTATATAGTAGCATCTATTTGTTTTATACAAAAAGTTCTATCAGCACGAATGAGTATGTTACTATATATGTGCACATTTAATTTTTTATATCTATACAAAGTTGTTTTGAGTTGTCGTTGATTCTCTTCTAGTTTGACGGAAAGTGGTAGTGGACCTGCAAAAAATGAAGCCGAGCAGGACTCAGCTGCAACTTCACCTTCTGATCAGGTGGGTGAACATGCTGGTAAGCAGGTTGGAAAGAGTCAAACTATTACAACCACCTTGGCAAGTGCTGGACACGTTTTAGATGGAGCTGATGCAGAGCTTGTTCTGAATCCACTTCGACTTGCTTTTGAGACGAAGAACATTAAAGTTGTAGAGCTCGCACTAGATTGTCTTCATGTATGTCCTTTTTGTAATGTTTGTATGTCGTTATCAAGGTTCAGATTTTTTCAATACCTTTTTTTGTGCTCAGATTTATATGGAAGGTATTTGTTCCCCATAGCTTCATTTTAAGTAGTTTGATGTTGTCACGGTGCTTCTTGTGTGTGTGTCACCTGGAAAGTTGATGGCTAAGATCCTAATATATTATTTATCTAAGTCAGTGCTGATGTATTCTAAATATTTTCTATATGTAGAAACTCATTGCCTACGACCATTTGGAGTGTGATCCTGGTCTAGATGGTGGTAAAGATGCAATGATGTTTACGGATATTTTAAACATGGTCTGTGGTTGCGTGGATAATTTGTCCCCCGATAGGTTTGTCACGTCTTTGAATTCATCAATTATAGTTTTGTCTATGTCCAATTTACTATGGCTGCATATATGTAACCTTTGCACTAATAAAATGCAGCACTATTCTTCAAGTTTTAAAGGTTCTTCTTACTGCTGTATCATCAACGAAGTTCAGAGGTAATGCTTGTGGATGAAGATGTTTGATTTCATATATTTTTAGTAATTAAAATCTGTAATAGTCATGTTATTTATAGGCTTGTTGATTGTGCATTAGAAAGTTCAAATAAGCGAAAACACTCCTTCCATGTTCTCTGTTTTGATCTTTGAGTTACCGCAGGAAGGTCTGTAACAAGTGATGTTAGTGTTTTTTTAAGAAGAATATTCCCTTTGTGTTTTTTTCCCTGGAAGTACTACCAGGTTCAGGTTTTATTGTTTGTGTACATGCTCCAGAAGAATATTTTGACAAATTGAACACCACAGCCTTTTACTTCAAAATTTCTTACCTTTTTTCTGTCCAATATTCCAAGCACTCATCTGACAAGGGAATTAACATGAATGCTATCTCCATCATTGGGAAATGGCTTGGCTTGCTATTCGAACTGGCACTTCTTGCACTTGCAAATGTGATCTCAACCAAGTTTCTGCGTTTAGTCAAAGTTAATATTCAGAAAAAAGTCGTTGATCAAATTGCTTCAGAATGTTGACCATTGTTTTGGTGTTGGTTTGTCTCGAAGACACATGGATACACATTTGCAAGAGTTGGGGGCCATATCCTCTCTCAATGTTTCAGATGCGTATTACATTTATAATGATACAAATAGCATTATGAAATCAATTAAGAGGGCAACAATTTTATTTTCATGTTATCTACTTGCTAGGCAGAACATGAGTTTTAGTATTAATTAAATGCTTACAATATAGATGGTTGAATGACGAACTATCGCAGTTTGTATTCTTCGCCTAAACGAAGATCACTATGTTTATTTATACTTGTGATCTATATACTACGGATTTGTTTCCATATCGTTTGTACACCAAATTAGGCTAATGGTTTATTCCGTTTGCTGGTTTGCATTCTGTAGTTCATGGGGAACCTTTGCTCGGAGTAATCAGGGTCTGCTATACTATTGCACCTAACAGGTACTTCCAGGTTTTCTTTATTTCTGCATAATTTACATGTCTCAGTTTCAGGTAGGATTCATTTGATGTGTTCTGTTTGCAGCAAGAGTCCTGTGAATCAAATGACTTCAAAGGCAATGCTGACCCAGATGATCAGCATTGTTTTCAGGCGAATGGAAACAGATCTGGTGCACAACTAGAACATTTTAGTTTCATGTTTCTGTCTTCAATTAAATGTATTATGGATCTAGTTATTGATTACTTATATGTAATAACATGTATAAATGAAACTAAAATGATTATATGATTTTTACACAATTTTACGTATTTGATTTATGTATTTAGTTATTGATTACATATATATATATATAATAATCTGATTATTTGTTAACATGTTTATAATGTTCCATATTCACATTGCAGTTACAGTCACACTGATACATAGATCACATATTTGTCTATCAGAAAAGCAGAATGATAACATGTAATAATGAATATATGTTTTTGTAATATACTTGATGGCATATAAATTTTCTTGTCGAAGTAACTTTAAATTATATATCATAATACATATTGATATATAAATATAAATATAAATATATATAGCTGCATGATTAAATTTAAACTATTTTACAGAAAATAATGTCTTTAGCCAATGTAGGGATCTACTTCCAGCGGTTCAGCCAAATACAAAGGAGCTGCTTCCAATTCCAGAGATGGGTTGGACACAAATGTTGAAGATCTGCCAAGTACGGAGAGCAGAGAAGGAGTGACTTCTGCAGATGCATCTTCTGTGAATGAAATCAAAGACACGCCTGTCACGTCTGTTGAGGAACTTCAGAATCTTGCTGGTGGCTCTGATATAAAGGTGCCACATTTTTGTACACACAGAAAATATATTCTTTCTGGGGACGGATTAGAGGGACTTCCAGACCACTACAAATACATGGGTGGCTATGAGAATGCAGTTTATGCGTAGGCTAGAACCCATAATTATGTAGAATTGTTTTACATGATGGACTTGATTTACTTTTTGAATATGGTGACTTGCAATTTTTTACCTACCAAGTACTAACCCGTTGAATTGTAACAGTTTTCTAATGCCTTTAGTAACGTATACTGGATGTCTGGATTTAATTATTTGACGCCTTAAAGCCTTAACTGACCTATGTGTATGTATATCTATCAAGATAATATATACACTACAGAAAGTATTTACATGCCTCAAAGTAGAAAGTAGTATCACTACAACAGGGGTGAAACTGTGTGAACTATATTAATACCATTATCTTTGCCCAAAGAACTGTATCCTCCATTTGTGGATTTTTCTCCTCGTAACACCCTATTCGTTACATCCTCATTTAAATTGCACAAGTATAATCCAGTTTTTGTATGATCTTATATATCTGTGTAAGAAACAGCATTTTCTCTACATTTTACTAGCATCCTCATGTATAGTTTGTATCACTATATGTTATCTATTTCTTTCCGTTAGAGGATATTCTGGGTGGAAATTAGGAAGGTTTTTTTATAAGTTTCTCTGCATCCTATCTAGTAGATAGCCAAGAAATCCAAATGGCTATAGGTTACTTGCAGCAGTAACTGGTAAGCAATAGATATCAATATATTTTAGTTATTGTTACATTAATGATAAGTTTATGTCAAATTAACTTATTTACCCCCTTCATGACAAACTAACGCCATGCGCTGTCTTATGATTATGAAGTCTTCAGTTATAGATTCTTCTTGTTTGTGTTTGTAATAATCATGCTGACCCTATATTAATTTTAATTTAGGGTCTAGAGGCAGTTCTCGACAAGGCTGTGAATCTTGAAGACGGCGAAAAGACTACAAGGTACCATCTGAGGTTGTTGAAATTAGCTGTCAACTTAAAGCATACGATCTGGAGTAACTGATATACACTGTTTTTTCTTATGTACTTGCTGCTGGCATCATCTTTTGAAGAGGAATCGATCTTGAGAGCTTGAGCGTTGCTCAACGGGATGCTTTACTGCTTTTCCGTACTCTATGCAAAGTTTGTATCCGCTGTTCCCTTGATGTTTCAGTTTTAGTATTTTTCTCTTGTTCATTTTATATTATATTCGTGCAGATGAGTATGAAGGAAGATAGTGATGAAGTTACCACCAAGACACGTATTTTGTCGCTTGAGCTCTTGCAGGTTTGTTAAAGTGTATACCGCTATGCAATTTGTTACATTTTTTGGTTGTAGGATGAATGCTTAAATCCCAAATCAAGCACATAAACTTGTACTTTTATGTTCAGTAAAGGTATGTCTATTAAATGGGATGGCTTTTTGTTTAAACAGTACCAACATTATCAGGATAATGTTTGGACTTTTTCTTTTAACAAATATATCTTGTAAATTCAACTCGTTTTTGCTATTTAACATAACAAACTACCGCAATATCCGGATGAATGTAAATCACTTTTGGCACGAAATTTGACTCCAGCTGAAAATTGACAAACAATATGTTAGTACATTCTATTACAGGTGTAGTTTAAGACATGTAATCTTTGTAAAGAGCGTAGCAATTGTTTTTGTAACTTTCTACAAATATGTTTTATTCGCAGTATGTACTGGACAAAAATATGTTAAAATCTCTCAAATGTTATAAAATTTTCAGTGAATTGAACTAATGCATGAAAATCCCGATGTTCAATGATCTAAGGTGCTTTTGATTGTGGATCAAACTGGTTGGCGGTTGCCAAGTGTTGTTTAGTTCGTACACTATCAAAAAAGTAAAACAGTAAAATCATATAAGCGGAGTATGTGATAGATGAACTTATATGGCGGTCATTTATATGCATGTATGCACATCACTTTTGCAGGGTTTATTTGAAGGAGTCAGTCACTCTTTCACAAAGAACTTCAACTTTATCGACTCGGTTAAAGCCTACCTTTCATATGCATTATTGCGGGCATCAGTTTCTCAGTCTCCTGTCATATTCCAGGTTTCAGTTGGACCTACATATCATTTGTTTTATATGATGTTCTGAAGTCTAAATGTCCTTATGATTTTGTCTTTTTGGAATTGCAGTATGCATCAGGAATTTTCTCAGTACTTTTATTGCGCTTTAGGGAATGTCTTAAAGTATGAATGAGTTCTTTTACATTTTTCTGTAGCAATTTTCAGTTTGATATTTTAATTTTTTTTATTTCTCTTTGATTATTCCTGCCTTGTATATGTTTTCAGGGTGAAATTGGTATTTTTTTTCCGCTGATAGTATTACGATCATTGGAGGGCCCAGAGTGCCCACTTAGCCAAAAACTAAGTGTTCTTCGGTATGTGATTTCCTTTTGAATGTTAATGTAATAAGAACACAGTTTCTCCCAATTTTATCATTTAGTAATTAAGATGATGTGGTTGGTAAGTGATAATCGATATTCATCACAATAACATTTCTCAGGATGCTAGAGAAAGTCTGTAAGGATTCCCAGATGCTTGTCGACATTTATGTAAACTATGATTGTGATCTTCAGGCACCTAATTTGTTTGAACGCATGGTAAGAGATTAGTTATTTTACTGATATTTTATTGTTAATTTAATTTAGAGGTTTGTTACCATCCCTGTAAACGTTGTTTTCCTTTCTTTAACCTCATGTAGGTTGTCACTTTATCTAAAATTGCTCAAGGAACTCAAAATGTAGATCCAAATTCAGTGACTGCATCACAGATGGGATCAATTAAGGGCTCATCTGTTCAGGTAAACCACTATATTTTTTGCGCTTAATGGCATTTTTCATGGGCTATGCGAGGATCAGTGATTGGCTTCTCTTATTTAATCCTTGTAGTGTCTTGTGAGTGTTTTGAAATCACTAGTTGATTGGGAGAAGTCACGTCGAGATTCAGAGAATCAGAGCAAAGCCCACATAAGTTCAGAAAGTGGTTCTGCTACAGAATCTCATACAAAAGTTGGGGAAGATATGCACAACAACTTTGAGAAGGCAAAGGCTCATAAATCTACTTTAGAAGCTGCAATATCTGAGGTATCCGGCAAATTTTATTTTTGCTGTAACTCATGTTTCTTAAGAACACGAGCAAAGATAATTCACTATGTGTGAATTCTTATTCTAAAGATGACTTTAGGGATTAAATAAGTATATCTTGCTAACTTAAGGCTGCTGCATACCACAGTTCAACCGAAATCCTGGGAAGGGTATCGAATATTTGATTTCCAATAAATTGGTGGATGATACCCCACGTTCAGTAGCTGAATTTCTGCGGAATACTCCCAATCTGAACAAGGTAGAAGTTCTGTTTTTCTTAAATGTAGATTTTGGGCGAAGTTAACATTGTAAATCCACTTTTTCAGGTTAAGATTGGTGATTACATGGGCCAACATGAGGACTTTCCACTTGCAGTCATGCATGCTTACGTTGATTCTATGAAGTTTAGTGGAATGAAGTTCGGAGCTGCAATCCGAGAATTTCTCAGAGGATTTCGGTTACCAGGAGAAGCACAGAAGATCGATCGCATGATGGAAAAGTTTGCTGAACGGTAGGTGTCTTTGCATTCTCACGTCGGTGTATTAAAATATCTTTTTTGGTAGACGTTGACATTGTCACATTAGAAATTATTAGTAAGATTCGGGACTTGAGTAAAATACACATAGGAATGTGTAGGAGTTTCTCAAGTTGCCGTCAGTAATTTCTTCAGTAAGGGGCCACATAAAATATGTTGTTGAAGACATGACTATGAACTTTTAAAAGTATTTCAGGTTGCGTTGGGTACGGAGATGACTCAACTAAATATTGCGTAAACTTCAATCCTGCCTTCCAATGTTGTATTGAAACAACGGACCTAAAAAATAAAGAAAATTACATCTACTTATAATTTGATAGAACACGAATTTAATGGACCGAATCTTATAAACCATCTGATTATATCATGTCTGGTGGGATGTTATGCGTCCTAAAATAGGTGTGCTGATTTTAGGTATATGTTAGGAATTGATCAAAGATGCCATAGAAAAAGGAATGTACACTCTTATGTTGCCCACTTGATATATAGGGTGTAGGATTTGTTGAAATAGTTGACTTTTGTTAGCAACCTGTTTCTTTACATAATGACATTAATACTCTAGATGAGCTTATTTTTTTCATTGCCATTTTGTTCGCGAGAAGTGATTTACCCAGGTGGCAGAGTAGGCATCTAGTGCCTGGCCTACCTTGGTATCTTTTTGATGTTTTGCAAGTGTTTTTTTTGTATGCCAGGTCTTTCTAATCTGTGTTTAAGACATTTTTTTTGTGCAGCTATTGTGCAGATAATCCAAGTTTGTTCAAGAATGCAGATACTGCTTATGTTCTTGCATATGCAGTTATAATGTTGAACACTGATGCTCATAATCCAATGGTTTGGCCTAAAATGAGCAAGGCGGATTTCATACGCATGAATGCCTCTAATGATGCCGAAGAATGCGCTCCTACGGAACTTTTGGAGGAGATCTATGATTCTATTGTTAGTGAAGAAATTAAAATGAAAGATGATACTGATGATCTAGGACGAAGCAGCAAACAAAAGCCAGAAGAAGAGAGAGGCCGCCTTGTCAGCATACTTAATTTGGCCCTTCCCAAAAGCAAATCTTCATCTGACACTAAGTCTGAGAGTGAGGCTATTATTAAAAAAACTCAAGCTATTTTCCGGAATAAAGGACCAAAAGGAGTGTTTCATACATCATATCAAATTGAGCTTGTAAGGCCTATGGTTGAAACTGTTGGTTGGCCTTCACTTGCCACCTTTTCTGTTACCATGGAGGAAGGCGAAAATAAGCCAAGGGTTGTCCTCTGTATGGAAGGATTTAAAGCAGGGATACACCTTACTCATGTTCTTGGAATGGATACCATGCGCTATGCCTTCTTAACTTCTCTGCTCAGGTAGAGTACCTATTTGTACGATTTTTGTCTTCTACTTCTGTAGGCTACCATGTTATGTTATTCTTTTCACTATATTCTAACAACTCTATCAGGTATATTTGCCCTTTAATTTTGCAACAAATGCACTTCTCACTTAGTTTGAGTATATCTAAAGATAATTTTCTCTTTAGAGATGAAGCATAACTAAATTAAAGCAATAAGTCTTATTAATTCCTACTTTGCTTCTACACCTATCTCCATAATGTTTTAGTGATTGCAGCAATCATAGATTCATAATCCGGAATAAATGCTTATATGCTAATCCAGATTGAACGATTATGTGATTAAATTTAATCATATATCTTTCAAAATTATTAATAATGTGATAGACAATTGTCAGTGTCAACAGCAAAAGGGTGTTTGGGGAAAGCCTCTTTTGAGAGGCAAAAACTTGACCTGAGCACACGAGGCAAAACCTTAGCCCCAAACACCCTCTTAATATCTCTGTCAGCACTAGTAATATATATGTATACATAATATACGAACCATGTCTCGGTATCACCGTCCATGTTTAACCTTAGGAGTCCTGTGTGAGTTATACCTTGTTTGTGAAATCACGTAATTTGAATTTTAAAATTGTAATATGCATTTACTCAAATGTTAATGATAGATATGGTACATTGTCAAAGTCTTTAAAGTTACGATTTTAAGACTATGCATTGATAATTAATTTGCTAAACTTGAAATCCATATCAAATTTTATGATATCGCTAGTGTACACAGTACAATGTTAAAGTGCATACGGTATTTCTTTTTCGTGTAAGGGAATATATTTTAATACTGTCATTATTTGCTTTTCAGTAAAATTAACTTCTATGCTTTGAAACTTGTTTTACAGATTCAATTTCTTACACGTGCCAAAAGATATGCGTAGTAAAAATGTTGAAGCATTGCGGACTCTTCTGGATTTATGCGACTCTGATACTGGTGCTCTTCAGGATACATGGATTGCTATTTTGGAATGCATTTCACGCCTTGAGTTTCTAACATCGACTCCATCTATGGCTGCAACTGTCATGCAAGGGTCAAACCAAATCTCAAAAGATGCCATTCTTCAATCTCTTAGAGAGCTGACTGGAAAACCAGCTGAACAAGTGTTTGTTAATAGTGTTAAGTTGCCTAGTGAATCAGTTGTGGAGTTCTTTACTGCTCTCTGCAATGTTTCAGCTCAAGAACTTCGGCAGACTCCAGCTCGTGTTTTCAGCTTGCAAAAACTTGTAGAAATCAGCTACTATAACATGGCCCGAATACGCATGGTAATTTCTTCACCATTTCGTTTCTGTTAACTTGTAAGTTGTAATCACATTGGCAGGTTTTACTTAAGCTTATCAGTTTATTAATCGTTTTATTGGTTCTTTCCATAATGCTGATGACTTGGTTGTGCAAGATGAACTTTCTTTGATTCGTTATTCATTTATTGCATTTGGTAAAGTTGAATGATATTTAGCATTTACATTACTTCCCTGGTTTATGGGGATTGATGACGCTTTCTGTCTTTCTATTCTACTTTTTTTGCGGGATAAAAATGTAATCACATTACGTGCACAAGCTTTTTTGCATCTTAGGTTACATTTTGGTGGCCATTCATCTTTTCAGTTATCTTTTTTCATGACTCTTTTTGTATCTGCTTCCCAGACTTTTTGAATATTGCTGTTTCATTTTGTCCTATTAGCACGACATGGGTGTGGGTATGAATCTAAGTTGGATCCTTCATATTAGGGCCTCGTTTGTTTCGTCAAGTCTGTACTTCTCCAGGGAACTTGCACTTCCTTGGGTTAAGGTTACAACTGATTGTTCCACCGAACTGTGTTTGGTTCAACACTTAACAAGTTATATTTAAGCCACCAAGCTAAACCATTGAGTGGTGAATATAAAGGGTGGTGTTAATATAGACTTATTTACATTTAACAGAATTTGTTTTACTTCCAAATCTAAATTATGCATTTCTAAAGTTTAATCATCTGTCTGATGCTCCTTTCAGGTATGGGCAAGGATATGGTCTGTGCTGTCTAGTCATTTTATCTCGGCTGGTAGCCATCATGATGAGAAAATTGCTATGTACGCCATAGATTCTCTACGACAACTTGGGATGAAATATTTAGAACGTTCTGAACTGGCTAATTTTACCTTTCAGAATGATATCTTAAAACCGTTTGTCATTCTAATGAGGAGTAGTAGAAGCGAATCTATTCGTAGACTGATTGTTGACTGCATTGTTCAAGTATGTGTAATTAGTCAAACTTCATTTGTTTGTTTTCTCGAACCTTTTGTCTTTCTGGTCTATATTATATTGGTACTTTCTTTTTCTCCTTGAAAAAATTTAGATGGTGAAGTCAAATGTTGGAAACATCAAGTCTGGCTGGCGAAGCGTATTTATGATTTTTACAGCCGCCGCTGATGATGAATTGGAACCTATTGTTGAAAGTGCATTCGAGAATGTAGAACAGGGTAATGACGTGCTACTCTTTTCCTTGCTCTTATAGAATATATATACACACAAAATATAAAAACACCTGACACAGATGCACACATACACATAGAGGGATAGATTTATAGAACCCGGTCCTTGGTGGCGCTGCCTATAACTACAGCCCAATACAATCTGGTTTTTTGAAATATTTTGGTGGTATATTGGCATATAGAACTTCGTAAATTAGAATGCTGTTTTTGGGTATTTCTGAGCCCACTAATCTTGGCATCACTGATGTGTTTTTTCCTACATATACTGATATACACATACATATATATGATTTTAGTATCTTTCCGTTTATATTTTCTCACACCGACAAAGTTGCAGTTATATTGGAACACTTTGATCAAGTTGTTGGTGATTGCTTTATGGACTGTGTTAACTGTCTAATTGGGTTTGCCAACAACAAGACTTCTCATCGTATAAGTTTAAAGGCCATTGCACTCCTCCGCATCTGTGAGGATCGTCTTGCCGAGGTTAGTCCTTTGTTATGTGATATTTCTGGCAACTTTACAACGTAAGTGAATGTATGCTTAGAAACATAGTGCTTGGTTTTTAAATTGTGAGGTTAGAGTAAGTTTCATTTACCATTGTTACCTGAGTAATGATTGTGGCTGATGTTATACTATCGTGATCTATTCAAAGTGTGAAACGAGACCTTTGGGGCTCCAAGGCAGTTCCTATAGCTCTGATAGCTGGATATGCAAGGTTTTGGCATTTGTCATATCCTCAAAATATCATGTTAAGAAAATTTCCACCAATTAATTGTTGCCGACTGACCAGAACGGAATAAAGGGGGAAATAAAGAGTATTAGAGGATTGCATGTCAGAGGTGAAGTTTGGTGGAGAAGGAAATGTGAAAGAAGTTAAAGCCATCTTGCTGCTGGTAGTTTTAAAAGGGGGGATTTACATGACGAGAGAAAAAAAATAATGGAGAAGAAGCTATGCACACTACTATTTAATCGTCTCCTTCCACTTTGTGTGGGAATTGTGACTGTGACCTCGATATAATCATGACATGTCTATTTACTTCCCATGTTATGCTTCGGCCTGCTCTAGTCCAGTAAACCCTAATCTTATTTTCTTATTTTAAACTACTGGACATGTACCTGATACAACCAGTACATACTTCCCATACTATACTTTAACCTGCTGTAGTCTCCAAAACCAAATCCAGTAATCTCAGTTAAAATATTTTGACTATCCCTGATAAAATCATAAGATACTTACCATGTATACTTTGACCTGCTGTAATCCTGTAATTTGAATTTGGTTCTCTAGTTGAAACTATATAGACGTGTCCCTGACCTTTAAAACTTCCATTACTCTTTCACTCGTTTGCACTAATCCCCAGAACTTTTTATAACATTATGTTGTTGACGCAGTATCAATGTCTTAGATCAGGGAGATTAACCTGTGAGGTTCATATTGGTTAACGTTTAGTTTGTAATTATACTTGGCTATTATGGGTGCATGTCTGTTTGTGAATCTACCGCTTGAATCTGTTGAGATCCAGATTGAACACAAGTCTACAGTATTAGAGACAATACAAGTACTTCTATCCCCATGTCTGAGACCTGTGCGTTTGTTCTCATAAAAACCGAACTTCCCAATGATGAGTATTTATAGTAAAATTAACGGTCTTACCCACTATATCAATTGATACACTTGTTTCCATTATGTTAGTAGAGGTATACAGAATTGCACGAGAGACAGACTGTTACCAATTTAATCGTTCTCTTTCCGTGCAGGGCCTTGTACCAGGTGGTAGTTTGAAGCCCATTGATGTGAACGCAGATATAAGTTTTGATGTTACAGAGCACTACTGGTTCCCAATGCTCGCTGGTTTATCTGATCTTACATCTGATTCAAGACCGGAAGTCAGAAGTTGCGCACTTGAAGTGTTGTTTGATCTTCTGAATGAGAGAGGAAGCAAGTTTACATCATCATTCTGGGAGAGCATATTCCACCGTGTCCTATTTCCCATTTTTGATCACGTAAGACATGCTGGTAAAGAAAATGCAGTCTCTTCTGGAGATGGGTGGCTTCGTGAAAGCAGCGTTCATTCACTTCAGTTGTTGTGTAACCTGTTTAATGCATTCTACAAGGTATAGTTTTAATGAAATTATTATGTTTAACAGTGAGAAACTTCGAGTTTTTTTAGCCCTGGCTGGTAGTTGGAATGAAAGCATTCCTTTTATACATATCCAAAATCTTCATTGTCCCGCATTTAGGCACTTGTTAGTGTTCCTTTTTATAGACATCCAAAATTGTTAGATTTATCCAAGATGAACCAGGCCTGATGGATTGTTATTGTTGTATTTCTTTCTACCCTGAATTGTCTTGTGGAGTCCTAATGTTAAGCAGCAATTGCATATCAGTTTGTTTCTTGTCAGTCCTGCTCCTGGTATCTTAACATTCTAGTTCCTCTTAGTGTGGCTGAATCTTTTTTATTTTCTGTTCTGGTTGCTATTAGAATGTTCATTTTGTCCCCAAGTTCTGCACCAAATTTACATTGTGTTTCGATTGCATACAAAATTAATTGGTGAGTGATATCTTTTCTATATTTTTATTAGGATGTATCGTTTATGCTGCCTCCATTGCTCAGTTTGCTGTTAGATTGCGCCAAAAAGACAGATCAGTCAGTGGTGTCAATTTCTTTGGGGGCATTGGTCCATCTCATAGAAGTTGGAGGACACCAGTTCAGTAAAACTGACTGGGATACATTGTTGAAGAGCATAAGGTGCACGTTTCTTCTCTTGGCACATGATCGTTTCATACTTCTAATTGTGAATTGATTAATTTAAAATTTGAAATAAATAAAATAAGCTTTCTATTCTGTTTAACTTGGTGTTAAATGTTATTTTGATTAGGGATGCATCATACACGACACAACCTCTAGAGTTGCTCAATACAATAGGTTTTGGGAACGCTCAAAATCAAACAATAGTGACCCGGGACTTGGAGGTGAAAATGGGGGATACCCCAAAGTTTACAGATGCTGAACAATCGGATGGTCATCAGTCCATTGATAGCAGTGCAGTTGACAGTGCAAGGAATTATTATTCATCTGGCATTTCAGATCAAGAAATGGGCACTGATGCTGAAGGTTAGACCTTTATTAATCTTGCCTCTAAATTCACTAAATATAAAAAACAATGGTGGGTAACGAAGTTTATTTAGGATTGATTTATGAGGAACATCTCTTGGATCAGAATTATTTACCAAAAAAAAAAAATTCCCTGTAGGCCTTCCATCACCTTCGGGATCTCAAAAACATGCCTACGATAACGACCTTCAACGGAGTCAAACATTTGGGCAAAGAATAATGGGAAATATGCGGGACAGCCTTTTTGTCAGAAGTTTTACTGCCAAGCCTAAAAGTCGTGCATCGGACGTTTTACCATCTTCTCCATCAAAGGTAACTCGGCTATCAATAGTTACAGTAATAACAAAAATATTAACGATGATCACAACAATAATCATAATAGTTTTCAATAATAGTAATAAATAATAATAGTAGTAATTTGTGAATTAGAAAAAAAAATAGTAATAGTTTGTAGCATCAAGCATATTTTTTACTCTTGATAAAACCTTGTTGTAAATTTTTGTGATGAATCCATCCAAGCCTATTATAGTAATTTTAATACATATTACTTGGTAATTATTCTAATAATAAAAATAGTTAGTATACTGTTAATTTTAATTTTTTCATCGTTTTCACTTCTTATCATTCAATAGTATTTTGCATTCGATTTCTGTCCACTTCTTGTCTGGTTTTGCAATTCCATACTTCTAATGAGAAATATATTCTACGTGTGAATATTGTATTAAAAATGGCTGTTTTTCCTTTGATATCTCCTAGCTCTCTGATATTGTGGATTCTGTGGAGGTCAATTCAAAAGATGAAGAGTCCTTAATTATGGGAACAATTAGGAGCAAATGCATCACTCAATTGTTGCTTTTGGGTGCCATCGATAGCATACAGGTACTGTTTAATCTGCATATCTTTCAATTTAATAGCGGAAATAAGTCGAAACTCGAAAGTGCTTGAAATTGTGTGTGTGTGTGAGAGGGAGGGAGGTTGGGAGGGAGAGGGAGAGGGAGAAGGAGACACATAATTACATTGTGGGAGTGTAGCACGAAAAGAATATTGAGAACAGTTAAATTTTAACTCTTGAACTTGCAGAAGAAATACTGGGGCATGCTAACGACTACACAAAAGATCACTATCATGGATATATTGTTCTCTATAGTAGAGTTTGCTGCATCATATAATTCATATACCAACCTCAGATCGCGAATGCACCACATTTCTGCTGACAGGTAATAAGCACCTCTGCACGTTGATACGTGTTTTTTCCTATGTTTTGATTTCCTATATGCTCCATGAAAACCTTGAGCTTATTTCATTATTTAACAGGCCACCTTCAAATCTTATTCGCCAAGAAGTAGCTGGAACTTGCATCTATTTAGATGTGTTACAAAAGTCAACTTGTGGAAATAACTCCGAAACGGAGGGGGGACATGGATCAAGCCTTCCTGAAAAAGTTGATGCCTCAAAAAATAATGATGATGAACTTGTGGGGATAGCGGAAGCAAAACTAGTCTCTTTTTGTGCACAAGTAATAAGGGAGGCATCTGAGTTCCATACTAATATGGGGGAGACTACTAACATGGATATTCACCGAGTTCTGGAATTACGTTCTCCAATCATTGTTAAGGTATAAAACTTCTTTGCTTCTCAACTGCGGAATCTGAAGTGCATTTTTTTAAGCTGATAAAGAACTGATTGAGATCAAAAAATTAAAATATCACTATCATTGTTAACTGTCAATATGGGATATAATTCAATGGCAAGTAGCATGCATATTTATCATATATAATGACTAATGAGAAAAATGCAAATGAAATTGAACATAAAACAGGATTTGTCTTAAATATTGTCAGGAACTAGAGGTTCCTGAACTGAGTTTTCATGTATTTTTGGTATTTTATGATATTATAAGCTGAATTACACTATTGTAAGGATAGAATTGATAGAAATAGAGCTGTTTTAGCAGAGAAATAGAGTAAGAACAGAGATTTAGAGATAGAACATATAGAATCAGATCAGAAATGTAGAGGATAGAGAGATAATTCAGTTAGAAACTTGTAGAGAAAGATAGGTTTCTAGAGAGAGAAACCCTAGAGAGAAGGGAGAGAACAGTTGTGGAACAATGTCCCTTTTCATATATTCATAATGCATAAACTGAAATACAAACAAGTCTTGCTATATATAGGCTACTAACTCAATAAATGACACATATACCCTTACTATTCCTCCTACTATAGACTACTACTAAGCTGAATCCTAACATTTCTCCCCCGTTTGAAAATTAACCATGTCCTCATGGTTGTTCTTTCACATGGCATCTTCATCTTCCTTCTTTCCACCTGAATCAAGCACATTGCTACGATTTTTTAGTCGTTTCCTTTCATTTACAGCTCTTTCCCATGAAGAACATCTTGTAGGAGTTGTTGAGAATTTGGAATTCCAATCGATGAGAATTTAGAATTCCAATCGAAACACCATAGAGACAACTTGAATCTCCTCCAGGATCAAATATGTATATAATAATACTTTTCCTTGAGGCTTCATGGTATGCATGTCTCATTGACTTGTTCATTTCAGGGCTGCATTGCATGAACACAATGTATTTGTACTTGTAGGTTAGCACCTTCCAGCCGACTCTCACATAATCAACACATTGTTGATTAATCTCACTTAAAATTTCGTCAAGTCTGTCAGTCTCTTTTTGAATTTTCTGGCCTTGAGGCCCTTGACCTTGTAATCTAGTCGAATTCTCAATCTCAATGATAAACACTTTCGTCTGCAACTGAGAAGGTTCCTTCAGTAGCTGCTCGATTGCTAGAAAATCAATGTTCTGCCAATGCCTAAGTTGACTACCAGCAGAGGTTTTCATTCCAGCTTCTTCTAGGTTCACCTCACTCCTAATCAATTGTTTGGACTTGTTATTACGATCTTTTAAGTGCTTATTTTGAACCTGACCACCAGGATCAAATGTAAGCATTTTTCTTCTACCAAAATGGGTAGATCTCTTTAACAAATCACAAGAATTCATGGCTGTTGGATTATCTTTGCAAGGAACATCCTCAATTAATTCTTCTCGGATAACTGAAGATTCTTCTTCAACAGCACCTTGTGTCTCTTCACCTTTGAGACCCACAAGCTTTGGCTTGTCACCATCTTCAAGTGCCTGGTTTGGTTCGCTTTTCAAATATGCCTCTAATCCTTCACTAGTGCAAAGTTGAGAGTGTAAGATGTCAGGTGAGTTTGAGTTATCTCCCATTAGTGCTGCTAAGATGAATTCATGTCCTGTCCAGCACTCCTGACCCTCCTCTGGTTCATCATCATATATAGGTTCCCCAATATAAGTTTCCAAAGCAATCTGAGAGGTGTCTCCAAACATTTCCTTTTCCTTTTGTAAAGCTGGAAGTTCCTCTTTCCACTCAACAATTTCCTCCTCTACAGGGATTGGCCACTCCCATGTCTCATTTCCTATACCATCAATGGTTTCAAAGACCACTGATCCTTCTTCATGCTTGGAAAATCTCAAGTTGAGCTGCGGTAGGGTTTCTGACTCCCTGTAACTAGGCTTGTTGTAGTTGCTTTTCTCATCACTCTGCCAACCAGGACGATTCATAAAACCTTCACCAAGCCTTTGTGTTTTTATACTTAAATTTCTTGCATCTTCTGTCTAGCTATCTCTATTGTAGCTTCTAATTTCCTTAATTTCTTACTAGTACTTTCCTTGTAAGCTGTTGTTGTACATTTAGCTCAGCCTCATCAAAGGCTTCATCTCCTTCTTCTCCTTCCTTTGAATCCATCACTATACTATCCTTGAACAAATTAACAAATAACACCTCTATCTACAATTCACATAAAACTGACCAGAAATCAACAGTTCACAACAATTTATTCTCACAGTCAATTCATCAAACACTTAATATGCACAACTTCTTCGGTGTTTCCAACACTTCAACAAATCAATTAAACACCAGCACTCCTTCAGTAACACACAAATGCACAGACTCAATGACTTCACATTCACTATACAATCGCTCTTCTATCACAACAATACACAAACACCTGGAGTGCGCTACTACTATGACACAGCAATTCACCAATTTTTCACTACTGTCACACCTTAGACTTCAATCTGTATAATCACAACAGCAGTACACACAGCTCTTCACAATCACAATCTCATCTACTTCACAGATATACAATTCTCCAAGATCACACCAAACAAAACAGTTTCAACTTGTAAAGCTTCTGTAAACAGTTTTAACCTAATATTTTTGGAGTTTTCTTAATAGCAACTACTACTAAGACTAACTAGGTCTAAACACAACTGATTAAGCAGCAACAACACGTAACTCCACCGAATTCAACAGTAAATCAACAGATCTGTAAGTAAATGAAGAACAGAGCACCTGAGATGAAAATTTACTAAAGTTCTGAACTTTAAGCTGCGATTACTATGGTTCTAGGCTCGCAAGTCGCACCACTCGGAACAGAGTATACAACGCAATTGAAGCAGTAGTTGATCTCAATTTGAAGCTTTGATACCAATTTGTCAGGAACTAGAGGTTCCTGAACTGAGTTTTCATGTATTTTTGGTATTTTATGATATTATAAGCTGAATTACACTATTGTAAGGATAGAATTGATAGAAATAGAGCTGTTTTAGCAGAGAAATAGAGTAAGAACAGAGATTTAGAGATAGAACATATAGAATCAGATCAGAAATGTAGAGGATAGAGAGAGAATTCAGTTAGAAACTTGTAGAGAAAGATAGGTTTCTAGAGAGAGAAACCCTAGAGAGAAGGGAGAGAACAGTTGTGGAACAATGTCCCTTTTCATATATTCATAATGCCTAAACTGAAATACAAACAAGTCTTGCTATATATAGGCTACTAACTCAGTAAATGACACATATACCCTTACTATTCCTCCTACTATAGACTACTACTAAGCTGAATCCTAACAAATATATTAGAACCATTATGAGAATCCTTATTTCCTTGAATGTTAAACTTAGTTAGAGCTTAGCTTTCCTTTTCCCCACAATGAATCGGGGTAGATGTATATACCAGTTATTTCTTGGTTTGTTGAATTGTACAAAGCCCCAAACAAAAGAGAACCTTACATTTGCACCATGTTATGAATCTGTCGGAATAAGTTGCTTTATAAATTTTAAAATAAATTGTTTATCACTTTGGTTTGTGTCAATAGCTACTATTGAACAGCTCACCTGTCCCACTTACCTAACTGTAAGGTTTTCTGCTTTCCAAAACTGGATTTTACAACTTTGTACTCCTAACATGTCTATAGAGAAGTAAATTGCTTGGCAGATGCTCTTGCTGCTACCAAGTTACCGACAGTTACTTTTGTTGATTTGATACCTAGTTCCTTCTCTAAGCATGTTTGGAAGATAGTTTTTTAATGATGCCAATCGCCAATTGTATGAACTCATAGGCCCTGTTTGAAAGTTAGTGGTTTGAGCTAAATTTAGTGGTTTAAGCCAAATTAGAGGTTGGACCGAATGAAACCTCCAATATGGGTGTTTGATAGTTAGCGGTTTGGACTCAATAAGCTAATTTTGAAAAAGCTACTTGGAGGAGCTTTTTCAATTAGAGGATTGTAAATGTATCTAGCTAAATACAAAAAGCTAATTACCAAATATTTTCATGCAAAACAGCTAATTCAATCTGCTAGTCAGAACAGCCAACTCAAATCTGCTAGTCAAAACAGCTAATTCAAACCGCTACCATTAACAGCTAACCGCTAATTGCCAAACATGGCCATAATCTGATTGATATATCTAATGATACGGGATAGGGGTCCTCATCATCAACCCCACTTGCTTTTCTGGGAAAAAAGAAAGAAAAAGAAAAGACTCTCAACGTTTTGTCTATCAAATATCTGTATTTAGCTTTATATATAGCTTGATTGTAAATTTGCTCTTTGAACCGACAACAATAAACTTATTATTATATAAATTTACTGCTCATTTGAAGTCGCACCACTAAAAAGGCATTATACGACTTCTCTTGTTTCTCCTTCTATTTCTTGTTCTCTTCTCCTTAATCTGTTCGCTTTATGTGTAATTTACTCCTTTTTATGCTCTTTCCTTTCTTTCTCATTCTCTTCTTTATTCTCATAGTATCATGATGTACATTAATGCTGACCACTTTTAATTTTCATTTTTGTTGGTGTTTCAGGTGCTCAAGGGGATGTGCGATATGAACAAACAAATATTCAGAAAACACCTGAGAGAGTTCTATCCTTTAATTACTAAACTCATATGCTGCGACCAGGTAATTAACGGTTCCAAGACCCATATGATTACCATTTTGTGTTTCCTTGTTTGGTGCTTTCTATTAATTTAATAGAGGCAAAGAGGGGGTCAACTATATTTCGTATCAAGGTTAATTTTACATAAAGAAACTCATACATAATTACATAATTGAATTTAAGAACCAATGAGTTTAGATTTTCCCAGGTGTACATAACCAGTATATAGTCCTTTACATTTGTTTTGATAACTAAATCTAAAAGTATCAACTTTGGAAGCAGAGTGACCTGAAAGCAAGTTATTAGTCTTTGGGCTGTTTCTTAAGTTGCTGAGTTATTATTTTTAAGAGTAATAACATGTAGGCCGAGCATATAAGCTGAATCTTAGAAGCTGGTTGATGTGTATATAGTGGATCAATTATTTTAACAGGGAGTGGGGGTCTGTCAGTATATAGTTTATTTATGCAGCAATGGTCATCATTCAGATTCGGTTCCCCACTCGCAAATTGTTCAAAATATCATCTTTTTTGTTTATGAAGCTAGAAATTTTAGCTGATTACCAACCTGTGTTTAATAGAGTAGTAATATATATGCCGAGCATATTAGCCAAATCTCGTAGGCGGACTGTTTTGTACGTATGGGATTGGTTGTTTATACAAGGGGTAGGGGATTGGTTATTTATACAAGGGGTAGGGGTCTCAATGTATGAAGTGATCAGTGGGTCCATTTATACATCAACGGTCACTAAACACATGAGTTGGCTCAAATGTCCAGACTAATTTTTTTTTTTCTGTATAATATCATCTTTCTTATTATGAAGCTAGAACTGTAGATGTTCACCAGCCTACGTACTAGTAGTTTGTTATGCAGTTTTTTCTTTTGACCCAATTGCATAAGATATATACCAACTTGGAAATATTCCTTTAATTCAACAATAAAGACATATCAATCTACTGTAATTAGTGAGTAAATTGTTTTAAATTTCGAAGGACTCTAGGTTTTTTAAAAATCAACAGTATAAACAAATTGAATATTATAATATTTTAGACCGTTTTTTGTGATTATAGACATATATGTTGTTGTGTATTAAAGAAAAGGCTGATCAGTATCACTTCAAGGCTGTGTTTTTATCCCATCCAAACATGCTCACCGGCTGCTCCACGTTTTTAGATTTAGTGTACTCGCCAGTCTCAGTAGGCGTAAATGAATTATGATTACTATATATCGTTCCTTTGTAATTAAATATGTTCTACAGTGTTTTGACTTTTAATGTCCGTTATCCATTTTCATATCCCACAAATGCCACTTTAACCTGGAACTCTACTTTCCTTTTATATATTCTTGGAATTATGATGACTTAATATGTTCAGATGGATGTTCGTGGAGCGCTTGCTGATCTATTTAAGGTGCAATTGCATGCAATGATGCGGTAAAGATGTGTGATCTTGAGCTTCTCTTACGGTCTCAATTCTTCGATTTTCTGTTCAATCTATATTATGATTTGGGAAATGTTGATGAGATCTATCCAAGGCATTGTCAAACAGATATTTGTTAATATTAGTTGATTCTTCAACGAAAGTGTCTGATCAATCCAAATAGCTGGACTGTAGATCCTCTGTTAAGATTTTGGTGCTGAAGAGGAAATTTGAGGAGGTTTTTAGGGGAGAACATTTTGGAGGTGAGAAAAGCGTTATTTAGATTTTGTATGTTATGTATTCTTGTGATTTTCTATGTTATACCGTCCCATAGGAATGTGATACCAAGTTTTTGAGAGGGACATAGTTGCAAGCAAAGTGATGTATGTCGCTTATAACTGCCCATCCTAAGGAATGAAAAGTTAGTAGGAAATCCACAATCCACCCTCTGCGTTCCTGCTTTGTTAGGAATTATGTTTCCTCAGAATTTTTACAGGTGAAAATGTCAATCTGTATATGATTTGTTTATATTATATTATCTTTCTTGTCTATATTCTAAATTACCAGAAAGCTGTTGTGCTATTGCCCTTGGTATACTTCTCAAGGAAACTAAAAATGTTTTCAAGAGTTAGATACGGGTTTAAAAGAAAAAAATGATGGGAACAAAAAGTATTTGCAAAATTTGATTAGGTGTGAGTGGATCATTTTCTGTTAAGTCAAACAACAGTCCAAACACTAGTTTAGACACGTAACAGAACTCTAATCAACGAGACAAGGATAGCTTGAGTTTAAAGTATTTTCCAAATCGATTGAAAGATCGATCCAAAATGTACAAACTGATTGTTTTGATTTATTAATGGTTTGAGATATTAAGAACTGATTTTGATTTTTATCTCTAATCCAACTACAATAGCATAACCGAATTTACAACACTATTATGCATGTAACACTGTACAGGCTAGAGTATACATCGTATGAGTATAAAAAGTGCTGTATTAGCCCAAACGTATGACATGTAGCACAGACGTATAACATGACAGCGTGAAACTGTTGTATCTAATCTTTCTTTTTATTTAATTTTTTTATTATTAATGTTTTCTATTTTATTAAAATTCCAATTTTTATATACGTATTAAGCTTTCTTCCCTCCATTTCTATTAATCTTTTTATTTGTCATTTTCAATTTTTTTAACTTTCCTTTTTAAAAATAATCGAAAGAGAAGATATTGATTTTATAACATGATTTGAAACTTGAGCTTTTTTCGTAAATACCCACCTCTAAATTTTATTTTTTTCAAAAATATTATGTTTTTCTTTTGAAATTTTTGCAAAAATACCAAAATTTTGAAAATATTTTCAAAAATACGGTCTGCAACTAGATCCAATCATCTGCAACTAAATCAACCAAAATCAATCACAAATGCAACTTATTAAAATTTTATAATTAGAATATTTTAGGTTGGATAATAGGTTGCGGTCTGCAACCAGATGCAACTGTATCAACCAAAATTAACCACAAATGCAACTTATTAAAATTTCATAATTAAAATATCTTAGGTTACATAACAGGTTGCATAACATACAAAAATCAGAAGCAATCAAGAGCAACCACAATCAACTTAGAAGCAAGCCATGGCATCATATGCAACATTAACATTTGAATAAGGTTGCATAACAAGTTGCATTCACTAAAAAATAACCAAAATACAATCAAATCATACTTGCAACGGTGATCAACCAAAATCAACAACATATGCGATGCCGAGTTTTAAAACAATTACAAGTGCCCCTGCTAGGCCTGTTTCATAAAATCAATCAGAATCAATTTCAATCGTATTAATGAACTCGAAATAGATTCATTATTCGAAGGCGTAATACTTTGATCCCATCTTCACCTCCATCTTCATCATCAACTCAACCATTTGTTACCACTATCAACACCATCTCTGACGATTTCAACCACTAAATTAATCAATAAGAGCCTCCATTATTGCTAGATCGAAATGAATCGAAAAAGCTTGATATTAGTTAAGATCCGGTTCGAGATGGTACGAAGAAGCTTGATGTTAGTATAATTAGAGAAGATAAAGATAATTATTCGATTCAGTAGATGGTGATGTAAGGTTTTGCGAAAGAAAAATGAAACTGGCTGTGAGGAGAGAGGACGAAGAGAGAGAGGAGGGGATGAGAGACAGAGAGAAATGAAGTTGGAAATGGGATCCTAAAGTCGTTTGGTTCAAAAGACGGTATGGGTTTGGAATCAGAAATCGGGTTAAGCTGGTATGTGGCTGAGGTATCATTCTTGATACCATGTGTTTGGTTCAGTATTGTGATGAATCTTTTTAATTTAAAATATAATTAATAACTCATTTTTCTATAATATGTAATTGTACATTATACAGTGATATAAAAAAATACGTGATTTGTAAATTTTAAATTAACCAACTAAATAATTATATAATATTTTTATAAGATATTATTTATTAGTATGAAATTAAAAAAAAAAGAATAATCAATTTTTTCAAAACCTAAGTATAATCTATTCAAGATTAAACAATATCATGTTTAAAATATGTGTATTGGGTATATATTTAATTTCATTATAAAAATGAAATAAAAAAAATTGAATTTGATATCTCATACCCCTCCCTCAAACCCACCTCCCCCCTAAGGTATCAAATTTGATTCCAGAAGGGTTTCAGGTATGGGTATCAAAATTTAAAAATGCTCAACCAAACAGCTGGTATGAGTTTGGAATGAACGAAACCCATACCTGATACCAGAATTACCTGAACCAAACGACCCCTTATATATATATAATACTACAACAAGGGGTATGGTTAAGCAATTTAAATCTAATGGACCATTTTACCCTTCCTTATACTATACATTTTTAGGATTATTTTGGTATTTTAACATCAATAAATTTATTACATATTATTAAATGCTACAAAATTAATATGCATACTTATACATATATATTTATTACATATTCTTAAATGCTGCAAATTAATATGTATACTTATACATACATACATACAACATTTACGTGAATATATATATATATATATATACATATAAATACTTATATTTATGTAAATTTATGATAATATATGACCATATACGCTTACATATCATATATCTCATACTATTATAGTATCATTTAGATTTATTGTAAATTTTTATGAATTAAATATTGTTAAAAATATTATTTGAGAAAATTTATAAATTAAAGCGTGTTTGTGCATTGTAATTATTTATCTCTATTAAATCAAACTATACATAATTTATGACATGCCTTAAATATTATATTTATTACGACACAAATCCAAATCAGTACAAGCTAACAAAAAAAAAAGAACTTTCATGTATATAAGTGTAATACAAACTTGTACTAATTTTAATGTCGTATAACTCATCAATTGCTACTCTAATACGCGAACGTACAATTTTTTTTCGAACAAATAAACAATTTACTCATATTTAAAGTATGCACGTGCATTGCACGGGCTAAAGAGCTAGTTTACGTCTAGTAGAGTGTGAAAGGAGCCCAATAGCACAGATCTCCAAAATTATTAGAGCCCAAATCAGAAAAACTCATGTAAATATTCTATATATGTTCATCTAATTATCAACAAAATTCCACCAAAATTAACTTATTCAGTTACTCACATCCATCCAGAATTTTCTAAAATTTGAGACGGGCCTGATTGAAGTCATGTTTTCGTTAATTTGATGGTTTTCAACTTTGGTGTATAAATAGATGTCAAATTTAAATCGAATTAATTGTTTTAAATGGGTCAATATGATATAATTTATTTACGCAACAATTTGGTTTCAGTTTTAGAAGAAAATCGCATTTTCTTCAAATTTTTTTTGCATATTTTGGTTTAGACTCTTAAAATCGACCAATACTCGCCTTTTGATAAAACTAGTACTTGTTTGCCCACGCTACGCTGCGGGGTTATAAATTTTGTGTTTAAAATTTGCAGGGCTACTTGGTGATGTTGTAGCGGTTGTTTAGTCGTTGCAAGAGGGGGCTTACAAAAAAATAGTAGTATAATAAATAGTACTATAAGGAGTTATTGAGGAAACATTTGTTTGATGTGTTTTTTTAGTATGATCGTTATATAGTTTAAAAAATAATGTTATTCGTTGGAAATTTATTAGTTGTGGAAGAAGTTTTGGGAATACTATGTTCAAGGTAATATTAAATTGACGGTGTACCGATTGATTATATTAGGTATAGTTTTCATATTTAGATTAGTATAGCATTTTATTTTTTTGAATACAGGGGGAAAATTATAATGTTAAAAGTTATTAAAGTTACAATGCAACTAACAATTTGAGACATTTTATACTCAAGGAAAGGTAAACATGTTTACATCACCCATGGGAGAAATGTACAATGTCATTTACATATTATTTACATAAGCTATTTAAAGAATATATTTACATTGGATTATGATGTACATAAGCTATTACATGTGTATATTTATGTTTACGCAGCAAGTCAATCATCACTAAGTTGTTGCACCAATAGCTCTTGTAATAATGTTTACACCTGTTAAATTTCAAGTTTCCTATTGTTAATTAGTAATGGTTTCAAAAAGAAAGTTTTGTAAATAGGGAAAGAATAAGAAAATTTTCAAAGGAAATTATATGTCGACAATACCTTTTTTTATTTTTGGACGCTTTAGTTTGGTGGAAGATTTGTTGTCTTCTTCATCATCTGATACAACCAGTAGTAGCTTTCTCTCTTTGAAAGGCATATGTTTAGGCCTATTAATATTCCGAGGAAACAACTTAATTTAAACAAGTATGTAATAAGTAAATAATAAGTTAATATTTCACAGGAATCTCAGAGAGTTTTATCTGTCAAGAGAATGGAGAACCAAAGTCATCTACAGACTTGAAGTTATTCTATATTGAAAGAAGTTCAATTTATTGTTCAAGCCTCAGTGAAGTATTCAAGAAAGTGGATCTACTACAGTGACAGAGATTTCCAGTTGGTGACAGAAGAAGTACAGGATACAGAGTTTATTCAGAGCTAAAGAAAAGAAGCCACAGATTTAAATGTTTTAAAGATGAAGAATTATCATTGAAGTCAGTTACTCATGAAACCAGACAGTGCATCGAATGACGACATCAATCAGTGGAATTAAATCATCTATATTCAGTGGTTTTCAGAAGATAGAGGAATGCAAGGATTTTAAATTATCTTCTTTAATTTATTAATTCAATTTAATTAATAAATTAATTCTATCAGAATTAATTAATTTATTAAATTAATTAAGTTAGTTGTTTAAATTATTTATTAAATTAATTCTATATAAGAATTAATTTAATATAGAATTTAATCTATCTAAATAAATTAAAAGGATTTTCTTTTTAAATCTCGGTATGACCTGTTTAGAAGACTCGGTATGACCTATTGTTTTTATACCCTAGGTTCTACCGAATTATACTTCAGGTCATACCATACAATTCTGTCAGGTCATACAGATTGCTTTCCCAGGTTTTATCCAGAGTTGGTGGAAGTACAGAAGGTCATACCGGACACTTTTGACAGGTTCTATTGCTGAAGCTAGGTTCTACCGAGCTTTATATGTAAGGTCATACAAGTGTTTTGATTTATTAATTAAGTCATTCTGATTTAATTAAGAGGTCATACAAGGAAATGCAATTGTATTAAAAACGTGGCAGTACAGACAGAACAGAGCAGTTAATCAAAAACAAGACACAGAAGCATTTACTCTCAAGAACAGAAGAAGCCATTTAATCTCATTTCTTCTCAAGCAATTAATTCTAGTTTGTATTGTTAAATCCAAACCACTAGAAGTTGATGACTTGTATTGCTTTGATTATCTAGCGGATTTTTATCTCTAGAATTTATCTCGAACTTGCTTTTAGCATTCGATCTTTTTATTACAAATATTAGAAGAGTTCATGTCGAATTTATTCTAAATTTGTATTAATTAGTTTGAGATAAATACTTTGTAATCCTTATTGTATTTGCAACACCCTTCAAGTTTAATATAAGTTATATTTAACTTGAATCTTGTTTCATTTATATTCCGCATTAATTTGTTCTAAATTGTTAAATTATTCAAAGAACAAATTTCGATAAAACTGTATAGTTTGTATTCAACCCCCCTTCTACAAACTTATCAGGACCTAACAATTGGCATCAGAGCCTTTTGATTGATATACAAATTAAAGATCCAATTGTTTTGAGATTTTTCTTAAACTCTGATTTTTTTTATTATTCCTAAAAAAATCTCAAAAGATGTCTACTACTCAGAAAGTGGGTACAGTCAAAATCCCAATGTTCAGCAAGGAGCATTATCCAATGTGGAAGAAGAAAATGCTCCTATTTCTTAAAGTTGCTAATCCTAAATACTTGGATGTGCTGAAGAGTGGTCCCAAACTCCCTATGATTATTGAGGGAGAGTTAATAGAGAATGATGTTGTTACTAGGGCTGCTAGGATGTACCCTAAAGATCCCAAGGAGTACACTCCTGATGAGAAAGAGGATGTTACCTTGGATTCCTGTCTTCAGTTGATCCTTATTGATAGTCTTGATCCTATCATGCATAATCATGTCCTAAATTGTGATACTGCCAAACACATTTGGGGAACCATAGAGATAATCAATGAGGGGACAAAGGAAGTTAGAGAGAATATGCTGGAAATTCTCACCTCACAATATGAGCATTTCATATCAAACCCTGGTGAAGGTATCTCTCAGGTTTTTGAGAGATACAACAAATTAATCAATGATCTGAATCTCAATGGGAAGCACTACACCAACAAGGAGATTAACAAGAAGTTCCTTCTTACACTTCCACCTCATTTGGAGCACAAAATATCTGCCATTAGAGAAGCAAGAGATATGAATGAGATTGCTTTGGAGAGATTGTATGGTGTTCTGAAGACCTATGAGCTGGAGCAGATTCAACAAAGGGAGCTGTATGGAACTGGGAAGATAGTTAGTACTTCTACTGCACTGGCTGCTGAAGTCCCACAGAAACTGGAAGTGAAGCCTGTTCAACCTTCTAGTTCTAACATGAATGTTATTGATGCTGAATATGGATTAACATCCATTGATCAATCTGGTGGTGACTTCTATTCTTTAGAAGAACTTGATCAGCTGGAGGATGGTGATTTGGCTTTGATAGTCAGGAAGTTTGGGAAGTTCATATTCAAGAGGAATCCCAATCTTAAGTTCAGGCCCAGATTTCAGAGAGGTGGATCTTCCTCTTCAAGTGGCACAAGGGGTGGCTACAAAACTGGAACTGTGGAAAGGAGCACAATCAGATGCTACAATTGCAATGAGTTGGGTCACTTTGCTACTGAATGCAGAAAGCCAAAGCAAGTGACTAGAAACACATTTGATTCTAGCAAGAAGAACAAGATTGGGAAAGCTTATGTTGCTGAAGGAAAGAGTTGGGATGACACTGACAGTGATGAAGAAGCAGGTGAGATTGGGAATCTTGCACTCATGGCAATAGGAGACAAACTCTTTGATTCCATGTTATCTTCATCCAACATGTCTAAGGTAAAGCTCACTGACACTGAAATGATTCGTAATCTTGGTGGCACCTTAGAGTGTGCACGCACTGAAAATGATAGAATAATTCTTTTAAACACAAATCTTGAAAAGGAAATAAAAGAATTAAAAGTAGTGCATGTTAATCAGGATGAACTTATTGAGAAAATTGCATTTCTTGAGAATAGGGTTAAATGTTATATTCAACTGGAAACCATTCTTAAAGAAAAGAATAGTGAGCTTAATACTAAAGCCAATGCTTACTTTAATTCTTGCAAGACTGCTAAAGAGATTCTCAATAAACAATCTATGGGTAATCATGTCAGTATAGGTTATGATTATAATGAGGCCATTGGATTGCTTGGAATTAATTCCCCTTGTAGAGTCAGATCTGAAGGAAGGGGTGTTCCATATGTGCTTAAGGGTATTGAAACACCCTTCTGTAAGGAGTCCGAGGCAGATCCTCTGAATGAATACTCTATAATCATTGCTGAGGAGATTCGTGAAGAAGATATTGCTTTGGAAGTTGAACAATCCAAAAAGTGTATATCTGATATTCCAGTCAAAGTTGCTTCAACTAAAAAGACTAAATCGGATATCCATAAGTTGGATCAAAACAACTGTAGAACTAACATGCCTGCTGTTAATTCTTCTCATAAAGCATGTGGTGTGATTAATTGCATGTCTTGTGCTTTCAATGTTATGTATGCTTATTTTAATAGTAAACATGTATCTAGTGATAAGACTGCTCCACGTCAACATGTTAATAATAATGTTAGTCCTTGAGTATTGCAGAAGGGGGGGGATGAATGCAATACTGATAAAATTCAATCTAAATTTCAACAACTAAAATCAAGATTAAACGTTATCAGCAATATATGCAATCACGAACAGTATTTAGTAAGAACAAGATTCACAAAATAAATGTTTTATTTATTTTGCAAAGTGTTGCTACAACCTCAAGAAAAAGATCTCGAGCTGCGGGTTTTCTTCTAAGACACTTCCTTCTATTCGTTACTCTTCTAGAATGAGTTGATAGTAGGTATATGACTAACCCTATCACTATCAGTCACGGGTTTGTAAAGCTGCTGTCACTGTCAAGTGGCAGCTTCTTACAGATTGTCTTACCCATGTGACTTTCCTAAATTGCTAACATGTCAGATATACATTACAAAGAAAGCAACCTAGATTCATTCTATTTCCAGCTAAACCAATTCAGCAGATAAAGACTTGACCTTGCTCTTGAATTGATTCGCTTTTGATTTGTAGTGCCTTGAAGCTTCTGTCGTAGTCTTGCAGACTTGGTGCAGCTTAGGGATGCTGCATCACGCCTGTTTCTTGAACATTTAAACTGTCACGGGATTTGACTGAGAAAGATACCTAGCATAAGGATCTTTATTGAGACAGTTACTTTTGCCGCAAAGCTTGCTGTCACAGGAATGATCTTTTGGTGACAGTATGAGTTCCCCGCATAGTGTGCTGTCGAGGATCCCAAACTTGCTGTCGAGGGCAATAGTTGCTGTCGCGTAGTCTTCCGCCAATGTTGCTGTCAGAGTGAATATGCTGTCGTGACTTGCAACATTCTGTCTTCTTGTAATCTTACTGTCACAGCTTTAGGACAGTAACCTTTATTCATGTTGTCATCCAAAAAGCATTCTTTGAGGCTTGAACACACAAGTGAACTTCTTTCAAATAATACAACTAGAATAACATTACATACTGATTACAAGAACATACTTTGGCTATGACAGTATGTTCTACTTAATTTAAAAAATTAAGTACAATCAAAGTTAAGTTGTTTCTATGCTATCACCCATAAATCCCAACAATCTCCCCCAATTTGTTTTTATGGAAAATAACAGCAAATTTACAATATGTGCTGACAACTTAACTAACAAGATCAGAATTCAAGAATTTTCACTTAGCTTGAGATTTCCTCTTCTGTCTTGCTGCATCCTCTCTTTTGAGAGCTTCTGCCAAGCAGCTTCTTAGACTTTCTACAAGAGAAATTTCAGCAGCAGACACTGCATCATCCTCTACTTCATCAATGATCTTCTTTATGGAAGGAGATATGAGAGAGCTAACATCCCTGAGATTCAGCCATTGCTCTATATCATATGGATAAGTTCTGAAATGAAGTTCTTCATTAATGAGCTTGAATCTTCTTCCAGGATAAGCATTGAGAGACTTCCTTCTTTGCTTGTCCAGCTTTGAGTCTTCTCCTTTTCTCCCTTCCAATAACTTCTCTATCTCATAAGAACAAATCTGTTCCAAGGGGTGAATTGAACCAGCTACCATATACTGTAAATCCTTCAGAGTGGATGTTTTAAGCTTATGCAAGCTGCAAACATAGATTTCTTCTTTTAGGAACTTGACTCTTAGGGGATTTTCCAGCATATATGGTTGATAATTTGGAGCTTCACTTTCTGCCTTGTTAGAGGCCTTGTGAATTTCTAGTAATTCAGCTTCCTTCTTATCAAGTTCTGTCTGAGCTTGAGAATATGCAGAAGATTCAGGTCCTTTGCTTGGCTTGGGTTGCCCTTCCTGAGTTGGTTGGGCTTGCCCTTCTTCTGTGGGTGAGTCATCAAACTCATAGTACCAGTGGTATGGTATAGGAGAGGCTGGGAGATCAGTAAGAATATCAGCATCATCAAAATCTGCAAAGTTATAGCCAAATTTCTGATAAAATTCAGCATCCCTATCTGCCTGATATTTTAGAACATGTTCCATGACAGCCTCTGAAACATTATCATAGCTCTCCAGCAACTCTACCATTCTTTCCAGGTAGAAGAAATCAATTCTTCTTTTATCTATGGTTGATGTGCTGTTCTTGGTTGATGTGGCTACCAGATTGAAGTCCTTGTCAATCTTGGCAGACCTTGATTCTTCCCACCACAGAATGTACTCAGTGGCCTCTTGATCTGCATCCAGCTTAACCTCAACACTCTTAATTTCTTTTGATTACATTTGTTGAATCTTAAGACTGTTGGGAGGAATTGATTGAATTGGCTTTTTGAGATTCCTGCCAAATCCAGTGGCCTTTTCCTTTCCTGAGTACTTGTGCTTCCCTGTTGGTTTGTGTCTAGTAAACCATGCCTTTGCTTTAGCTTTCAGTCTCTTGGGCTTGACAGCAGCTTTGGTTTCATCCTTGACAGAACCTTCCTTGACAGTATCCTTGTCGACAGCATCTTCCAAGACAGCATCTTCTATGACAGTATCTTTGTCGACAGTACCTTTGGTGACAGCATCTTTTTCAGCATTTATGCAATCAATAGCACATCTAAGAATGCTTGCCTCCAAAGCTTCCAGTATTCTTGACTCCTCTTCATCTGTTGCACCAGCATCTTTCTTTTCCTGGCTAGGAGTTTCTTCATTGCCTTCATTCTGAGATTGAATACCAGTATTCCCAGAATTACTTCCACCAGCATTTCCAGCATTTCCAGAAGCTTCACCACCTCCATCCTCACCATCTTCATCATCATCATCATCATTATCATCATGGGGAGGAATGTTATAGAAGCAGCTTCCACCTTGATCATTTCTTTTGGCATTGGCTCTAGTGATTAGCTCCTTTATTCTAGCTCCCAGTGCCTTGTCTCTCAACACCAGCATTTTGTAGATTTCTTGAACAGCATGAACTCTTCCTGGATTGGCATTTGAACTGAGTATTCCATCTAGTACCTTCAGAATTGACTTGGTTTCCATTTTGGATGGGCTACCAATATTCATGTAGCAGTTCCTTCTAATGCCATCCTTAGATTTAGATCTGTAGAAAACACATGATGGATTTGAGTAGACTTCAGGTAGCTTCTGTATGATCAGGTTCTGGATTTGCATATCCAATATTTCATTGAATGGTGTTTGAGTTGCCCTGATCTTTCCCTTCAAAGCACACAACACCTTTGCTGGCAGACTCTGCAATAGCTGCATTGTGATGAAATAAGATATGCCAGAAGTTAGATAAATACTTACAGCCCATCTTTTCTCATCATTCACCATTACACTGACACTGGTAATTTGTTCCTTTAACAGTTTTGTGGTGTTGGATGGACGGTTGCTAGGAGCATTCATTGCTTCTTCCACCAAACTGCTAAACTCATTGTCATGGTTGTGTAATGTGCTCTCCCTGTAATCCACCATCAAGACATTGGCTTCCTCTTGATCATACTCAGTACCATTGGACCAAGTAGTTCCTTTATGGATGGATTCAGGCAGTTTCCCTTTACCTTTCCCAAGTTTGTTTTGTTCCTCCATTTCTCTCCATTTCTTGTGCAGAGCAGTTTCTTGAGTTTCTTGAATAGGTTCTCTAATCACCACAGGAGGCAAGATTGGATGTCTAGATGCAGGTCTTCTTTGCAATGCATCTTGAGTTTCCTTTGACATTAACACCCTTTCTCCATCCATTTCCACTTCAATAGTCCTTTCAGCTTTATCCTGTGGTTTTGCACTGCTTGGTTTGACTTGCTCCCCCTGAGACATTGCTTTCCTTTTAGCTCCCCCTCTGGTCTTCACAGCTACAGGCTCCCCCTGAGTTCCACCTGATTCTTGAATAGGCATTGATTCTGATCTTGCTACCTTCTCCCCCTTAGTTGAGTTGGCAGCTACCAGGTCAGTAAGGAACTGAATAGAAAGTTGAGTAGCAGCAAAACCATCAACCACCAGTTGAGAGAGAGAGTCCAGCTTGGAGTCCAAAGCAGCACACTGTCCTTCAAGAGCTGCAATCCTGTTACCAAAAGTAGCAGAGGGGCCACCAGACCTTAACCTTCTTGGAGGGGAAGGAAAAGACAGGGGCTTGGAGGCTATGGGGGTTCTCACACTCTCAGGGTGTTTTTGAGTGATCTCATCACCCCTCACAGTTTGACTCTCAAGGCCTAGTGCCTGAATAGTGTGGGCTCCCTCAATATCGCTCTGGACATGCTCAAGTCCCTCTCCTTTTGCCAGCTCATTTGGCTGCCTCTCATTTTTATGCTCACCTCTCTTTTCTTTTATCTCTCTTTTCTTTTGCACACCCTCACTCAACCTAGATGCATGGGTATGAGCAGTACTAACATGCATGGAAGGAGAAGATTTAGAATGTACCTTTAGGAGTTTGGCAAGAGGTAGGTCATCATCAGAGGCATCCTCAACAAGTACAGCATCAAAATTAGGCTGGGAGGACTTGACAGCATCTTTGGGAGGAATGTTACTGTCAGTTGTAGTCTGGACAGCAGGTTCTAGCATGACAGCATTTTTGGGAGGTGGAATGACAGTATGTTCTGTAGTGACAGCATCTTTCTCTCCACCTTTGACAGTAGCTGTGCCCAGGACAGTAGCATCCCCAGTGTCTTTGACAGCAACATAGGCTGTGACAGCATCTTCCTGAAGGTAAGATGCTCCTTGGAGGTCAGACAAAGTGTTGGCTGTTTCAGTTTCTGACAAAATACCACATTGCCCTAGCTCAGTGTTTGGAGGAGTGGTGTCCATCTCACTTTGAGAAATGGGTTCTTGTGGACCACTAGAGGGGGGCTCATCCATGATTGGAGATGGATGATCAAAACCTGAAGGGTTGGGACTGTCCCCTTCTCTAGGTTGTGGAGAAGAAACAAAAGAATGTGTAGGGAAGGAAGAAGGTGAAAGTGTAGGAGAGAGTGGGGGCTGATTCACAGATGAAACATGTGAACCATCAATAGGAGTAGAGAAATCCTCACTGTGCCCTAACTCACTGTGTGTTTCTTCAAGCGGGGGTATCTCAGGTTGGGAACCATGAGGTTGTGCAGACTCTGTACAGGGTGCCTTGGGAGACAGGCCAATTTCAATAGAAGCACCTTGTTGAGAAGGCACATCTAGGGAGGAGTTTATTTCCCTGGTTTCCTCCACAGTCTTTTGGGAGACTGCAGGGTGGCTGACAGTGGTTTTGGTCCTCCTAGCTCTCTTCTTCTTAGGCTCAGGGGGAACCACTGTGGGTTCTGCTTGACTACCTTCCTTATTTGCTGCACTAGGTGCAGTGTCTCCCTCTTGACTAACAGAGCTACCACCAACATCAGCTTCTAAGGATCTTTTTCTGGATTCTTGCAAGGCTTCTCTTTGGGCTTTGGGAAGTCTAGAGGGCCTAGGCTGAGTGTATGGTGTGGAATGGGGGTTAACTGAATTTGGGTCTAATCCAGCTTCATCCTCAAGAGAAAAAGTATCATAACCAGTAGGTAATGGATAATCAAGGTTGGTCACTTGATCAACCATGTGCTGAGTGAAGCAAAGTGGAATATGTGCATTTAGATCCTGTGAAGATAACAGTGTGTGTGTGTGTTCTTTTTCAAGACAGAACAAACCTCTAGACGAGGGGCACCATTATTAAAGTCACAGAAAGTATTGATACACATCATAAGAAAGCGAGGGTAGTGTGATACCTTCTTACCTATGGCAGCTTTGAGTTGTGCCATGAGGAGAGCTCCAACATTCACCTTGTATCCATGGACAAGAGAATGTGTCAGTTTCTTGATGTAGGAGGGTATCCCATTCCAGCCTGTGGACTTGGTAGAGAACACCTTGACCATTGCATCAAATATCATGCTCCACTCCTTCCTTAGATACTTCCTGTCCATTTCACCAGACGGGTACCACTTGGTTGTTCCCTCTTCGAGAATAGGGCCTGCATACCCAATCTTCAAGAAGAGCTTCTTCAGAGTGTCATCATTAGCAAGTGGAGCAAAGTTTTGGCCTGCTTCCAGTGTAATTCCAAGAGCAGTATTGATGACCTCAGCTGTGAGAATGTATTGTTGCCCATTAATCGTGAATTGAATAGCTGGGTTTTCACCCTCAGTTTGAGCAACAGCAGTGCGCCAAAATTCCTCAAGTTTGTCTAGGTCGAGAATTGGAGTTGAGGTAATGGCTGAACGAAGATAGGACTTGTTCAAGAAAAACACCAGTCCTTTGAAATCCTCACCAGCATCATTTGGGGAAAAGATGCCAGCAAAGTTTGTTTGAGAGAGAGTCTGTTTGGGGGCCATGGAGATTTCAAGAAAAGAAGAAAGTGAGAAAGTAGCTTTTTGCTTGAAGAAAAGTATTTTGCCTTTGAGTTTTGTGAGAGTGATATGTATGAGTAACTGGAGAATAAATATGGGTTTCTCAAACGTTTGCTCAAAAAGTGGAGTTAAAGGACGTGTCTTAATCCACTCTCTTAACACGTGAGTTACTGCCCGTTATTCACTGTCAATCGTGGGGTGAATGTCCAATTACAACGGTCCACTATTGTTGACAGTAACCTGTGCGCTAGAAACAATCTGTCAGTAAGAGGAGGTGGTGACAGTAGGTTTTGCGCGACAGCAACTATTGCGCAAAAACTTGCTGTCACCGTTAAGCATATGAATGACAGTATCCTTTACAAGTCTTGACAGAAAGTCTTTTCCTGCTGTCAAGAAGGTTGCTGTCAAGAAACACATGACAGTATCCTTCTTAACGACAGTAACTTCGATTAGGAAATGGTTCTGTCATGAACTTATTAGAATGCTTGATTCATACACTGAACTTAATATTGACAAATTATGGATTTAGCAATGTAATCTTTTGAACACAGATATTAAGCAATTAACACAGACAAATCATAAACTCAGTAACCACAAAAACAGGAACTTTTATTATTATTAATAAAATCATTAAAATTGAACATTTAGTACATTATTCTATGATTTTATTAACTAGTTCTAAGACTTCTTCCTTAATCTCTTCTTCAGAGCGGCCTTCTTTTTCAAGAAGTGCCTGAAGCTCCTTCTCTTCTTCCACAGCCTTGGCTTCTTCTTCCTTAGCCTTGGCCTCCTTTTCCTCATCGATCTCATCCATGGCGTCCAACAACATTTCAAAGAGCTCGTCGATCTCTTCATTGTCGGGTTCACTATCACACTTCTTTAGACCAACTTCAATTCCTACTTTGTTTTCCATTATTTACTTTAAAACTGAGAGCAGACTGGTGAAACCTAAGTTTAATTTATAGGCAAAACCGTCTAAGGATTAAAGTCTAATGGTCAACAGTTAGAGTACCCATACAACTACCACAAAAGTAATTAATGGTCGTGTCCTCCTTTAATCCTACAGATTAATGCAAAAGAGTGTGAAAGTCCAATGGAACAGATTTTTAACTCTCAAACTTAACAGATAACCACATTAAAGTCATACACGGTTTAAAAATATGAGACTGGCACAAAAATACTGACATGAGTAGTCAAATCAACACATGTTGTCACATAACAAACATAAACCAAGTAGACAGTAACTTCTCTTGACAGCAGGTTTGAAATTGCTGTCATGAGCTTCAAAAAAAATTGAAAATTTAGAAACCTTAGTAAATTAACATACCAGATTCAGCATTCCCAATTCACTTACCAACCTGTTGAAGGTTGCTTCATCCAATGGCTTAGTGAAGATGTCAGCAAGTTGCTTGTCAGTTGGGACATAAATCAGCTTCACAGTTCCTTGTTCAACATGCTCTCTGATAAAGTGATGTCTTATATCAATGTGCTTTGTCCTAGAGTGTTGAACTGGATTGTCTGAGATGGCTATGGCACTAGTGTTGTCACAGTAAATGGGAATATCTCTTAACACTAGACCATAATCTAGAAGTTGACTTTTCATCCATAGAATTTGTGCACAGCAACTGCCTGCAGCAATGTACTCAGCTTCTGCAGTTGAGGTAGAAACTGAATGCTGCTTCTTGCTAAACCATGATACCAATCTTCCACCAAGAAATTGACAGCTACCAGTAGTACTTTTTCTGTCAATCTTGCATCCAGCATAGTCTGAGTCTGAGTAACCAACTAGATCAAATCCAGTATTCTTAGGATACCAAAGGCCTAGGTTAGGAGTGCCTTTTAAGTATCTAAAGATTCTCTTGATGGCTACCAAGTGTGACTCCTTTGGATCACTTTGAAACCTTGCACAAAGACATGTAGCAAACATGATGTCAGGTCTGCTAGCTGTTAGGTATAGGAGGGATCCTACCATGCCTCTATAAGTGCTTGAGTCAACTTTCTTTCCTTTAGGATCAAGATCCAGACTAGTTGCTGTGGACATTGGTGTCCTTGCAGGAGATGAATCTTCCAAGTTGAACTTTTTGAGAAGTTCCTTGATATACTTAGCTTGACTTATGAAGATTCCATCAGTTTGTTGAAGAATTTGTAACCCTAGAAAGAATGACAATTCTCCCATCATGCTCATCTCATATTTGTTACTCATGAGATGGGAAAACTTCTCACACAGCTTCTCATTTGTAGAACCAAAAATGATATCATCCACATAGATTTGTACCAGAATGATGTCCTTGCCATGATGCTTGTAGAAAAGTGTCTTGTCCACAACTCCTCTGGTAAACTGGTTTTCCAGAAGAAAGGTGGAAAGTGTGTCATACCATGCCCTGGGTGCTTGCTTTAGTCCATACAAAGCTTTGAAGAGTTTGTACACAAAGTTATGCATGTCAGCATCCTCAAACCCTGGTGGCTGTTCCACATACACTTCTTCTTCCAGCTCTCCATTTAGAAAGGCACTTTTGACATCCATCTGAAATACTTTGAAGTTGCAGTGTGCAACATAAGCTAGAAAGATTCTTATAGCTTCAAGTCTGGCAACAGGAGCAAATGTCTCATCATAATCTATTCCCTCATGTTGACAGTAACCTTTAGCCACTAGCCTTGCTTTGTTCCTTGTCACCAATCCATTTTCATCAAGTTTGTTTCTGAAAACCCACTTGGTCTCAATAACTGACTTTCCCTTAGGTCTTGGAACCAATCTCCATACATTGTTTCTTTCAAACTGATTTAGCTCTTCTTGCATGGCTATCACCCAGTCAGAATCCAACAATGCTTCATCAATTGTCTTGGGTTCCATTTGTGACAGGAAGCATGAGAACATGCTGTCAGCAGAGACTTTGTTCCTTGTCCTCACACCAGAATTGGGATCACCAATTATTAGGTCATTTGTGTGGTCCTTGGTCCACCTGGTGATTCTGGGCAGGCTACTTGATTGAACAGGAACATTTGCTTCAGCTTGTTGAGTTGAATGCTCATCAATTTCATTGTCTCCACCATGTTCTTCATTGTCTCCAGAGTCAACACTGTTCTGAATGTTAGATGTTATGGTGTGTGATTGAGCTGGAGTTTGAATGACAGTAGTGGTGTTGACAGCATCTTTGTCAACTTCAACAATTTGAGTGAAGCTAGGTTCTTCATCTACAATCTCCTCAGCTTCCAGGTATCCTTGATTCTCAAATCTGAATGTCTGCATCTTTCCTTCTTCATGCAGTCCTGGAAACTTGGTTTCATCAAATGTGACATTAACACTTTCTTCAATAATCCTGTGTTCCATGACATAAACTCTGTAGGCAGTCCTTTCTGTGCTGTAACCCATGAATAATCCTTCAAAAGCCTTGGTGTCAAATTTTCCTTTCTTCTCATGGTTGTCTTTCATCATAAAGCATTTGCTCCCAAACACATGAAAATATTTGACAGTAGGTTTCTTTCCAGTTAGCAGACAGTAAGGAGTACTTGCATGAGTTTTGTTGATCATGGTTCTGTTCTGAGTATAACAGGCTGTGTTGATAGCTTCAGCCCAGAAATATGTTGGCAACTTAGCATCATGCAACATAGTTCTAGCTGCTTCAATGAGAGTCCTGTTCTTTCTTTCTACAACTCCATTCTGCTGTGGAGTTCTTGCAGCAGAGAATTGTTGTACAATTCCTTCATCTTTACAGAAATTTCCAAGAGTGGCATTTCTGAATTCTGTACCATTGTCACTCCTCAAGATTTGAACTTTTGAGTTTGGGGTTCTATCAAGAACTCTGACTTGATCAATAATCACTTGAGCAGCTTCATCTTTGGATTCAAGAAATTTCACCCAAGTGTACCTTGAGTAATCATCCACCATTACCAAGGCATACCTCTTTCTGGCCATAGATGGTACATTGACTGGTCCAAAGAGGTCCATGTGAATTAACTTGAGTGCTTCTGTGTTGGTGTTTACTTGTTTGGACTTGTGCACAGCTCTTCTCAGTTTGCCCATTTGACAATCTTCACACAGTCCTTCTTGACAGAATTCCTGTTGGGGCAAACCTCTCACTAACTCCTTCTTCATCAGAATATTCATTGTCTTGAAGTTGAGATGTGAGAGCTTCCTGTGCCAAAGCATACTGTCACCAACAGTAGCTTTACTGTAAAAACAGTAAACTTTATCCTTCTTTGTTGAGCTTAGATCAGCAACAAACAAGCTTCCTTTTCTGACCCCTTTTAGAGAGAGGCTTCCATCCTTCTTGTGATAGATGTTGCAAACCATCATGTCAAAGTCAACCTTAAATCCTCTGTCACTGAATTGGCTGACACTGAGTAGGTTGTGCTTCAATCCATCCACAAGAGCAATATCTTCAATGACAACATTTCCAATTTCCAGACAGCCATATCCCACTGTGTAACCCTTGCTGTTGTCTCCAAAGGTTATGATTGGGCCAGCTTTCTCTACATAATGTGATAGCAGGGCTTTATCACCTGTCATGTGTCTTGAGCAACCACTGTCAATTATCCACATGACCTGATTTTTCTTCTTACCCTGCAAAACAGAATGTTTCTAAGTTGCATATGGTACCCAATCTTTGTTGGGTCCTGCAGTTTCAGTGTTCCCTGAGTTTCTTCCAGTCACAACATCACAAGCATTATCAAAGACTTCCTGTTTGACTTCTCTTTTCACCCACTTAGGTTTAGAATTGGACTTGGTCCTTTTCTTAGTGGATGAAGCCTTTTTGCTGTTGCCAGCAGGCTCAGAAGTCTCAACAGTGTTTAGGTATGAGCATTTTTCAGTAGAGAGAACAGGTAAGTTAAAGCATGTACTCATGGCAGTGATTTTGCATGGCATACAATCAATGTTATTACAGACACTCATAGTTCTATGCATAAGGGGGGTTCTGTGTAAGTTACCATTGATTTCAGTTGCATTGATCTTATCCTCAATTGGTTTCTTACAAACATGTGTTAAGTGATGTGTAGATCCACAGTTATTGCATAGTTTCCTAGAAGCACCTCCAACATTAGTGTATCCATTTCCTTTGTTGACACCTACCTTACCATTCCTGTTCCTAGACTTGGGAGTCACTGGATTGACAGTATGTTCAGAAGTTGCTGTCGAACTATCCTTGACAGTATCTTTTAATCCTACTGTCTTGACAGAAGGTTTGAGAGTTACTGTCTTGGAATCATTCTTGACAGTATCTTTGAAAGATTCTGTCTTGCCAATCGTGACAACATCCTTTGAACTTACTGTCTGATTGCTTGGTAAGTTTACTGTCTTGGGGATTGTGACAGTATCCTTTCCTTCCTTGAATGTGCTGTCAACACCTTCATCCTCATCAAGAATTTCTTGTTTGATGAGCATGGCTTCTTCATCAAACTCAACTTCAGCAGCTTTGAAAATAGGAGTTTTAACTTTCTTGAGAATGGTGGGTTTGACAGCAGCTATTCCAGGACAATCTTGAATCACAGTTTCCTTTCCAGGTCTTCTACCATAAGAAAAACCTATACCAACAGACTGATTTTCTGTATGCTTATCATTGTAATCCTGAAGTATCTTTGATGAGTTTCTATAGGCCTTAATCTTAAATTCATTTTCAGCAATCTCATTCCTCAGGAATTCCTCAACCTCCTTAGCACATTTTAATTCATTTTTAAGTTTGGCATTCTCTTGAGCTAAAGAGCCTAGAGAACTGGTTTTGAGAAAAAGAGAATCATTTTCAGACTGAAGTGTTTCATTTAGCTTACTTAGTCTAGAGATTTCCTCATTAGCAGCAGATAAGCTAGTATAGACATTGAACATTTCAGCACTTAAGTCTTTAATGGTTTTCTTATACTCATCAGTAGACATATCAAGTAAGACAAGTGAAGGTACCTGACTTGAAGGAGTTGATGCTACCTCATCAGTGCTAGCCATGAGAGCTAGGTTAACATATTCTTCCTCTTCTTCATCATCAGAATCATCCCAACACTTTCCTTCAGCCACATAGGCTCTACCTTGGTTTTTCTTAGAGTATCCACCAGTTCCTTTCTCATATCTTTGAACCTGTTTGGGTCTTTTGCATTCAGTAGCAAAATGACCAGGTTCTCCACAGTTGTAACATTTGAACTTTGATCTATCCACAAATCCAGTTTTGTATCCTCCTTTGGTTGAACTTCCCACAGCAGCCTTTGATGAGCTTCCTTTGCTGAACTTGGATGCTTGGCCTTGAGGCTTGTATGACCTATCCTTCTTGAACCTAAAGTTCTTGAACTTCTTGGCCATGTAAGCCATAGTAGGGTTGTCCATGCTTTCCAGTTCCTCCATTGTGTAGAAGTCTTCATCTTCCACATCTTTAATCTGTAGTACCACTTTCTCATCATCTTCAACCACCTCTTCTATCTTCAAGGTCTGTGTTGGGGTTGATTGTGTGATCTGTGGTACTTCACTTGGCTGTGTGATCCTTGGCACATGTGCTACTAGGGCACTTGACATATTAGCCATCTTGTTCCTTGTTCCACTTTGTATGGCTCTCTTTTGAAAGAGTTCGAGTTCATAGGATTTCAGAATACCATAAAGTGTCTCAAAGGTTATAGTGTTGAGATCTCTTCCTTCTCGTATGGTTGTTGTCTTGTGTTCAAGGTGATCAGGCAGTGTGAGCAGGAACTTGACGTTTAATTCTTTTCTGTCATAGTACTTGCCATGTATCTGTAATTCAGTTAAGAGCTTACTGAACCTTTCGAACATGGAGGTTAAGTCTTCACCAGGCTTGGCCATGAATGCCTCATATTGAGATATTAGAATTTGCCTTTGGTTGCCCTTAACCTCTTCACTTCCTTCACAGAGTAAGGCTAACCTGATCCACATCTCCTTGGCTGATGTGCAGCTTATTACACTTCCACACATGGCTTTATCCAGCGTGAGAGAATCGAGCAAGATAAGTTGCAAATGATCATCTAGCACCATTTTCTCCTTTTCAGGTTCCAAGATTTCTGAGGGATCTTTGGGAACCCAATGTGCAGGAATAATCTCACCATTCACTGTTGTGGCTTCAATTTCCTTTCTTGGAATGAAAGGACCATTCTCGAGTATACCTGGGTATAGTGGATTTGCAGCTTTGATAAACAACAAGATTTTTCTTTTCCAAATGCTGTAGTTCTCTTTATCAAAAGCTGGGATCTTGATACTGTTTGATTTCTGCATTTTCTCCGGGATCTCAGATATGTATGTTAATCTGAAAGCTCTGATACCAGTTGTTAGTCCTTGAGTATTGCAGAAGGGGGGGGATGAATGCAATACTGATAAAATTCAATCTAAATTTCAACAACTAAAATCAAGATTAAACGTTATCAGCAATATATGCAATCACGAACAGTATTTAGTAAGAACAAGATTCACAAAATAAATGTTTTATTTATTTTGCAAAGTGTTGCTACAACCTCAAGAAAAAGATCTCGAGCTGCGGGTTTTCTTCTAAGACACTTCCTTCTATTCGTTACTCTTCTAGAATGAGTTGATAGTAGGTATATGACTAACCCTATCACTATCAGTCACGGGTTTGTAAAGCTGCTGTCACTGTCAAGTGGCAGCTTCTTACAGATTGTCTTACCCATGTGACTTTCCTAAATTGCTAACATGTCAGATATACATTACAAAGAAAGCAACCTAGATTCATTCTATTTCCAGCTAAACCAATTCAGCAGATAAAGACTTGACCTTGCTCTTGAATTGATTCGCTTTTGATTTGTAGTTCCTTGAAGCTTCTGTCGTAGTCTTGCAGACTTGGTGCAGCTTAGGGATGCTGCATCACGCCTGTTTCTTGAACATTTAAACTGTCACGGGATTTGACTGAGAAAGATACCTAGCATAAGGATCTTTATTGAGACAGTTACTTTTGCCGCAAAGCTTGCTGTCACAGGAATGATCTTTTGGTGACAGTATGAGTTCCCCGCATAGTGTGCTGTCGAGGATCCCAAACTTGCTGTCGAGGGCAATAGTTGCTGTCGCGTAGTCTTCCGCCAATGTTGCTGTCAGAGTGAATATGCTGTCGTGACTTGCAACATTCTGTCTTCTTGTAATCTTACTGTCACAGCTTTAGGACAGTAACCTTTATTCATGTTGTCATCCAAAAAGCATTCTTTGAGGCTTGAACACACAAGTGAACTTCTTTCAAATAATACAACTAGAATAACATTACATACTGATTACAAGAACATACTTTGGCTATGACAGTATGTTCTACTTAATTTAAAAAATTAAGTACAATCAAAGTTAAGTTGTTTCTATGCTATCACCCATAAATCCCAACAAATAAGAAGCATGTTAAAGCAAAGACTACTAGTCCTCCTCAGACTAGAGTGGATTCATTTATCCCTAAGCCTACTCAGAAATGTGTTAAGGCTGGCTATAAATGGAAACGCTCTTATGTGAAAGAGGTTGAAGTAGTTTTAGCTAAAAATGTTGTTTTTCCTGACAAAGGCCAGTTCTTTAAGTATGCCGGACCCAATCAATTTTGGGCTCCGAAGAAGGTCTAATCAATTTGATATTGCAGGGAGTTAAACAGGTAAACCGTGTTATATGGATTCTTGACAGTGGCTATTCAAGGCATATGACCGGAGATAGAGCCCTGCTATCAGATTTGGTTGAGAAAGCTGGCCCAGTAGTTACCTTTGGAGATAACAGCAAGGGTATTACGAAAGAATATGGTTGTTTGAAGTACGAAAATGTTATCATTGAAAATGTTTCATTTGTGGAAGGTCTGAAGTTCAATCTTCTCAGCATCAGTCATTTCTGTGACAGAGGATATGTTGTTTCCTTTGAAAGAGAGTAGTGTCAGATCCTTCACAAGAAGAATGGAAAGCCTGCTCTTCAAGGAGTAAGGAAAGGTGACTTGTTCATAGCTGATCTGAACTCGGGATTCAAAGATGAAGTTAATTGTTTTTATGCTAAAGCTTCATCAGATGATAGTTGGCTATGGCACAAGAAGATGTCTCACCTTAACTTCAAAACCATGAACTCTTTAGTCAAGAGGGAATTGGTTAGAGGTTTGCCTCAGATGGAATTTACACAGGAAGGACTGTGTGAGGCATGTCAGAAAGGAAAGGCAAAGAAAGCTTCTCACAAGGGCACTGACACATCATCAATAACTGAACCACTTCAGCTACTGCACATGGATTTGTTTGGTCCAGTTAATGTGATGTCCATGTCAAAGAAACAATATGCACTTGTGATTGTTGATGACTATTCAAAATATACATGGGTTTTATTCCTACATTCCAAGGATGAGACCCCATACCTGGTGATTGGCCATATAAAGTTGATTGAGCTGGATTCTAGATTCCCTGTTAGAGCCATAAGGTCAGATAATGGTACTGAATTCAAGAATGCAATTCTAAATGACTTTTGTGTTGATAAAGGAATACCAAGACAGTATTCTGCCCCTAGAACTCCTCAACAAAATGGAGTAGTGGAAAGAAAGAATCGTACATTGATTGAAGCTGCAAGGACTATGTTAAGTGAGTCCAAACTTCCAACGTACTTTTGGGCTGAAGCAGCGAATACAGCTTGTTATACTCAGAATCGAACTTTAATCAACAAGGACTTAATGAAGACTCCGTATGAGATCATGAACAACAAGAAACCAACTGTCAAGTACTTTCATGTATTTGGAGCAAAATGCTTTGTGCTTATAGATGACAATGTGAAACGTGGCAAGTTTGATGCAAAGGCACAAGAAGCTATTTTTGTTGGTTATTCCAGAAGATCTTATAGGATGTACTTGGTTGGCAGTCACACGGTAAAGGAAAGTGTCAATGTTACTTTTGATGACACTACATTCCCTAATATCTAAACAGCAGATTCATCTGAGAAAATGAAGTTTGATAACTTGCCAGACTCAGATTCAGATGATGAAGCCCCACCTGAAGTTATTGCTGGTAATGATAATAACAATGATGATAATGATCATGGTGATGGTGGTGGAAACACTGGTAACAATGGAGATACCACCAACACTGGAGAAGAATCATCAAGGCAATCAAGCAATAACTCAGGGGGAGCAAATGAAGGATCAACTAGTCACTCACAACATCAAAGTGAAATTCAAGGCGAATCATCAAGATCAAATCTTCCAAGATAGACTGTATGGAATAAAGCTCATCCTTTTGAGCTGATCATTGGTGATCCAGATGTTGGAGTTAAAACTAGAAGTGCAACTCAGAATGAATGTCATTTTTCAGCATTTTTATCTAAAATGGAGCCAAAGAAAACTGAGGAAGCACTGACTGATCCAGATTGGGTGATTGCTATGCAAGATGAACTCAATCAATTTGAACAACAGCAAGTCTGGAAGCTGGTACCCAGGCCAAAGAACAAGAAAATAGTTGGTACTAGATGGGTATACAGGAACAAGCTAGATGAGGATGGCATTGTTACAAGGAACAAGGCAAGACTGGTTGCACAAGGGTATTCTCAAGCTGAAGGCATTGATTATGATGAAACCTATGCACCAGTGGCTAGACTTGAGGCCATCAGGATGTTCTTAGCATTTGCTGCTTACTCCAATTTTAAAGTCTATCAAATGGATGTTAAGAGTGCATTCCTGAATGGTGAGCTTGATGAAGAAGTGTATGTGGAACAGCCCCCTGGCTTTGTGATAAGTCGGTTTTATATCTACTTGGAACACCTTAAAATCAGCTTAAATTGGTTGTTTTGGCCTCAAGTGTGTGATGTTATGATGAGTTTTAGTGTTTGTGTGCAGATAAGCTAAATGGGATCAAGTGGTGGTCATTATGCTTTAAAATGGTGGTTTTTGCTCCAGGAATTGAGGGATGTTGGAGGCAAGAAAGTGGCAAGAAAGTTGGCTAATAATCAGAAAAGCAGGAATCTTGGCAGAGAGCCAGGCGCGCCCGCGCGTTCATTGGCAGGAATCCAGGCGCGCCCGCGCTTGCTAGCGCGCGGCCGCGCGTCCCCGTCTGGTGGAATTTCTGATTTCTTGTTTTGTGGGCTTAGAGTGGTAGCGGGTCGTGTTTTGGGCCTTTGCCATTTTCTGGTGGATATTTTCTAAGGGGAAAACCCTAATTTCCAAGGAGAAAAGTGGAGGAATAATACGGAAGAACAAAAAAAAGGAGACTTAGATTGGAGAAGAGGATTACATTTTTCTTTGTATTTTTCTCTCAATTAAGCAATACTTGGAATCTTCTTTATCGTTTTTCTAAACATTGTTATTTTTGATACTATTTGATTTGCAATTATCAATTCAAAACTTAGTTTTTATATCATGTTTTCAATAGAACCTGCGATGATGAACGGTTCATTTATGAACTAATCGTTATCGTGGGATTCTAACAGAGTTTATATGGAGTTTAGTGGTTAATTGTTTTATATACTCTGTGTGCGGTGGCGAATTGATTTCCTATCATGGTTGTACTTATTCGTTGTGGATACGTAGCTAACATTCATGATTGTTTGTTAATCCTTAATGATTGCGAAAGTGGATTTAGGGATTTAGAACTTGCCATGCTAGCATAAGTTTTTGTATGATTATCATGCATAATTTGTGGGTGATTTTAACCATTTCATCTACCTTATGTAATCTGAATAGATAACCTGTTCATTCAACCACTATGTTTTTAATCTCTATAGACATATAGGGACTAAGCATATCTGGTGTCCATTTAATTTCTATCTATCTGTGGATGTTTAAGTGGTAGGGTATACGGATACTGAAAGGTAGCGTGTACTAAATTTGTGTTATCTGGTTAGTTTTCACAACTGTCACATACAGAGGTTAAGAACAAGAGACTCTAGATGAAATATGTAACGATGTTAGGATCCCATGCTTTCTCATATCAGTAATTCACTAGTAATTCCTTTAGTCAATCAAGAAAACCTCAATTTGATAATTGTCTTAGCAGTGAGTAATAACCAAACATTGGTGCATAAGTACAGACTATTACTTGTGTGTTTTTGTGCGAACACTTTGAAAATCAGGAGCTGCTGGACTTTGTGTACTTTCTCTTCAAGGCTATCTATGGTCTCAAACAAGCCCCAAGAAAATGGTATGACACTCTCTCTGGTTTTCTTTTAGAAAATGGTTTTGTTAGAGGTATCATAGACAAAACTCTTTTTTCAAAGAAACACAAAAGTGATATGATATTAGTCCAAGTCTATGTGGATGACATCATATTTGGGTCTACTAATGATAATCTCTGTAAGAGATTTGCTGAGCTTATGCAGAGTAAGTTTGAAATGAGTATGATGGGTGAGCTGAAGTTCTTTCTTGGATTGCAAGTAAGTCAAAGGTCAAATGGTATATTTATTTGTCAATCCAAGTATCTCAAAGAACTCCTCAAGAAATATCACATGGAGGATTCAGCATCAGCAAGGACTCCATCTTCAACAGCAATCAAACTTGGAGCTTCTGACAAGTCTATCAAGGTAGATGTTACAAGCTACAGAGGTATGATTGGCTCCTTACTCTATCTTACTGCTAGTAGACCAGATATTATGTATGCTACATGCTTGTGTGCAAGGTTCCAAGCGGACCCTAGAGATGTACATCTCGTTGCTGTGAAAGGCATATGTTTAGGCCTATTAATATTCTGAGGAAACAACTTAATTTAAACAAGTATGTAATAAGTAAATAATAAGTTAATATGTCACAGGAATCTCAGAGAGTTTTATCTGTCAAGAGAATGGAGAACCAAAGTCATCTACAGACTTGAAGTTATTCTACATTGAAAGAAGTTCAATTTATTGTTCAAGCCTCAGTGAAGTATTCAAGAAAGTGGATCTACTACAGTGACAGAGATTTCCAGTTGGTAACAGAAGAAGTACAAGATACAGAGTTTATTCAGAGCTAAAGAAAAGAAGCCACAGCTTTAAATGTTTTAAAGATGAAGAATTATCATTGAAGTCAGTTACTCATGAAACCAGACAGTGCATCGAATGACGACATCAATCAGTGGAATTAAATCATCTATATTCAGTGGTTTTCAGAAGATAGAGGAATGCAAGGATTTTAAATTATCTTCTTTAATTTATTAATTCAATTTAATTAATAAATTAATTCTATCAGGGAATTAATGAATAGGGAAAATATACGGCTCATAAAAAGAGTCCAAAATATGGTAAATTCATCAAAGAAGGATCCGGAATCCCAATTAAAGGCAATTAATGAGTCATAGCCTTTATCAACAAGGAAACAAATTCTCCAGCAATACACAGGAATCTCAGAGAGTTTTATCTGTCAAGAGAATGGAGAACCAAAGTCATCTACAGACTTGAAGTTATTCTACATTGAAAGAAGTTCAATTTATTGTTCAAGCCTCAGTGAAGTATTCAAGAAAGTGGATCTACTACAGTGACAGAGATTTCCAGTTGGTAACAGAAGAAGTACAAGATACAGAGTTTATTCAGAGCTAAAGAAAAGAAGCCACAACTTTAAATGTTTTAAAGATGAAGAATTATCATTGAAGTCAGTTACTCATGAAACCAGACAGTGCATCGAATGACGACATCAATCAGTGGAATTAAATCATCTATATTCAGTGGTTTTCAGAAGATAGAGGAATGCAAGGATTTTAAATTATCTTCTTTAATTTATTAATTCAATTTAATTAATAAATTAATTCTATATAAGAATTAATTTAATCTAGAATTTAATCTATCTAAATAAATTAAAAGGATTTTCTTTTTAAATCTCGGTATGACCTGTTTAGAAGACTCGGTATGACCTATTGTTTTTATACCCTAGGTTCTACCGAATTATACTTCAGGTCATACCATACAATTCTGTCAGGTCATACAGATTGCTTTCCCAGGTTCTATCCAGAGTTGGTGGAAGTACAGAAGGTCATACCAGACACTTTTGACAGGTTCTATTGCTGAAGCTAGGTTCTACCGAGCTTTATATGTAAGGTCATACAAGTGTTTTGATTTATTAATTAAGTCATTCTGATTTAATTAAGAGGTCATACAAGGAAATGCAATTGTATTAAAAACGTGGCAGTACAGACAGAACATAGCAGTTAATCAAAAACAAGACACAGAAGCATTTACTCTCAAGAACAGAAGAAGCCATTTAATCTCATTTCTTCTCAAGCAATTAATTCTAGTTTGTATTGTTAAATCCAAACCACTAGAAGTTGATTACTTGTATTGCTTTGATTATCTAGCGGATTTTTATCCCTAGAATTTATCTCGAACTTGCTTTTAGCATTCGATCTTTTTATTACAAATATTAGAAGAGTTCATGTCGAATTTATTCTAAATTTGTATTAATTAGTTTGAGATAAATAATTTGTAATCCTTATTGTATTTGCAACACCCTTCAAGTTTAATATAAGTTATATTTAACTTGAATCTTGTTTCATTTATATTCCGCATTAATTTGTTCTAAATTGTTAAATTATTCAAAGAACAAATTTCGATAAAACGGTATAGTTTGTATTCAACCCCCCTTCTACAAACTTATCAGTACCTAACACTCTTCTTCTTTTTTTGGTCTTTTTTCCTTTAGATTTCTTTCCTCTAGTGATGGTCACTGGTGAGAGGGTCATTTTGGTTGTCTCCTGAAAAATAATTTTTAATATCTATTGACAATTTTTTAAATGTATAACATTTGTTATTGTACATACCACTATGTTTGAATTGTCTTGGACTTGGTCCGGTGTTCTTGTGCACATTCGTCTAGACCGGTCTCTACCATATCTATGTCTGATGCAGTATACATTGTAGATGATTTTGTAATATTCTCTTCTTTTAAATCAATTATTACTTTGTATTTTCTTCCTTCCATAATAAGTAGTTCTTTTGAGAAGATAGTGATGTCCCCCCTCCTTGTGTTAAGAAAAGAAATGACATGTGATAGCATATTGTTAAGTATAGACTAACATACAAATTAGTAAATAGGTATCATACCTTGGTGTGGTTGGTCAAGATATCAAAAACGGTAAGTCCTGAAACCTTTCTTACTCCTCTGTCATGTATTATTAGGGCTCATTGACAGTATCATCTGAGACAAGTGCACTTATTCGGAATCTACAAAAAGTATGAAAGTTAATTAAGTTAACTTTAGGTTAAAGGATTGTTTTTTTTAATTCAGTATTGGACTAACCGTTTATCCGGGAATGGTATATTGCTTGCACATCTGTGACATGTGTATTTCAGGTTTTCTAGTGTCACTTCTTCTTGGCATGATGTGCATACATGATAAAACCATCCATTGTTTAATTACTTCCACCTTTTGTATGGTTAAGTGGCATGTGATCTGGATAGTTTTAATATTGGATAAACATGGTTAGTGGTAAAAATGACAGTTGAAAAAAAGAATGATAAAATAATATTAAGCAGCTAATTTTGTAGTGTACTTAGGACAATAATTTATTCAAATATAACAAATAAGTAAGTATTGTGCAAACAAATACCGTAGTGAAATCAGGCATGTTTGTCCATCAATTAATTTGGCTTGGTGTTCAATATGTGCATCTTCTTGCTATGAATAGAAACTTGTTGATTCCACCCTGCCTGTTTGAGTTACTTTAGTTTTTGTTGTAATTTAAAAAATGTTATTATCAATCATTGTGTATGAAATAAATACATGCTTAGCAATTGTTGTAGTGATCATGATTTAGCTGGATAGGTTGTATGTATCTGTTTTAGTTTATTTAGAAATGTATAAATATCATGGGCTAACAAAACTAAAAAGACAAAAAGACATGTTTTTTTAAAAAATATATTAGGATCATCCTGGTTATTTTTCTCAATATCAATATAAATAATTAGTAGTAATAACATATACCTGAATTTCTGTTCACCCTAATGCTTGCAATGATAATAATAGGGGTTGTGTTCGTTTCTACGTGATATGGTCAGAAAAGTAATTATAGAAATATAATTGACAAGTCAATGGAAATGCCGATATTTAAGGCCTGACACCCTAATTATTCATTAATTTTGTAATTAATGAATAGGGAAAATATACGGCTCATAAAAAGAGTCCAAAATATGGTAAATTCATCAAAGAAGGATCCGGAATCCCAATTAAAGGCAATTAATGAGTCATAGCCTTTATCAACAAGGAAACAAATTCTCCAGCAAGAAATACAATGTTTATCCAATATCAAAAAGGAGACTTATTCGCTAAGACTCCTAAACATACCATAAATACTAGGCTCTAGACGCCTATATAAGGACCCTGATCCTACAATCAGAACTACGTTTTGGACACAGCTCCATACGTCATCTATTACGTTTTGGACACAGCTCCATACGTCCTCTACTACGTTTTGGACACAGCTCCATACGTCCTCTACTACGTTTTGGACACAACTCCATACGTCATCTACAACGTTTTAGACTTCATCCTCGAATAAGGACATACAAGTCACTACATCCTTGGTGTGTCCATGCCGCCATAGCCCCGGGGGCAACACCAAGAACTACGTCTTTGGCTTGATTCTCAATAACGAATTGAGATACGTAGGATTCTTGTGAGGACCGATTTAGTCTCGAAACACAAGTGTAGCCATAAAAGCTCGAAACTCATTAAACCCTCGCATTAAATTCGTAAGCTCAGATTTTATTCCACAACATTTGGCGCCGTCTGTGGGAAGACAACATCAACCATGGCAAACACACGAAGAACAGCTCGAGATACTCAAACTCCCGAGGATCGCCCTATCACCTCTGAGGCTGATACTCACGGAAATCAACCACCGCCGACTACTGGCACTCAAGGGGCGAATATCCCCACCAACACTCAAGGAACGGAAATCCCAATTTCGGTTGAAGGGAAGAATCCCCTGCAGATGGTCATTCATGGATCTAATCCACAAGAGACCGTTCACCAGCAACCAATCTCGACTTCTCCACTCATCATGAATGCACCGAGAAGCCTTCAACTCCATACTACTGATCTCTCTCAATACACGAATCAGACTTTGGGGATGCCAAGCTATGGCATGCCCCCTCGACCCATGGCGGGCGGTAGTGGAACTAATCCAATCTACCATAAGGCATATGTGCCCCCTTATATTCAAGGTCTGGGACCCCAAAATCAACAAACTCGCCAGACCCCTTTCGTTCAAGATTACTCGGGCCCATACACCGAGGATGAGGGTTATACAACTGGGGAGGATGTCGCCCCAAGAAGGAGACGTTCTTCCCAGACAAATCGGGATCAACCCCAAACTACTAAGGAGAAAATTGCAACCCATGAGGCAGAGACTGCAAGACTCAAGAAACTCTTTGCTGAGGAGGAGGCCGCTCAATCTCAAGGCCGAACGACTGAAGGGATCCCGATAATCAACTTGGATCCACCGGCAAGGAGAACCAAGATGGCCGAAGCCCCAAGAGGTGATCCTAGTATTTTGTTGCCCCTAGGAGATCCTGATGATCCTACACCACCGTTTACTCAAGACATCATGAAAACGGCTATATCCAGAAAATTCAAGATGCCTTCGATCAAAGCCTATGATGGAACGGGAGATCCCGCAAATCATGTAAGGACCTTCTCCAGTGCACTGCTGTTGCAGCCAACCAACGATGCGGTCAAGTGTAGGGCGTTTCCACAAACCTTGGCAGGCATGGCCCAACGCTGGTATAGCCGTCTTCCTCCCAACTCAATTGGGTCTTTCAAGGAACTAAGCAAAGCTTTTATCGATCAGTTCATTAGTGGAAGGGTGCATGAGAAAAGCTCCACATCACTCATGGCAATCCAGCAAGGAAAGAATGAAGCCCTAAGGGACTACATCAATCGATTCACTCGGGAGGCTTTGAAAGTCCCGGACTTGGAGGACAGAGTGGCTATGATAGCCCTGCAACAAGGAACTACTGATGACCACTTCAAAAGGTCGTTAGCTAAACATCCACCCGAGAGCATGCTTAAGCTCCAAGACAGAGCCAGAAAATACATCAAGGCAGAAGAAAGCATGAGAAAGCATGAACCCACTACTGGTGGTAATGGGAACTCAAAGAAAAGGAAGGAAACCCAAGAGTACGATGTTAGGGAAAAATTTCCTAGAACGTCAAAGGACTCTGATTCTCCACCCAAGAGAAACAATTTTGGGCCAAAGTTTACGGAGTATGCAAGATTGAACACTCCCAGGAGTCAAATTCTGATGGAGATAGCTAAGGAAGGAGATCTCAAATGGCCGAAGCCAATGAGGGCTGACATGTCCAAACGGAACCAAAATCAGTTCTGTCGGTTCCACAAAGAAGTCGGTCACGACACCGACGATTGTAGGCAATTGAAAGATGAGATCGAATTTATGATACGAAGAGGAAAACTTAGCAAATTCAACAAGGATGGAAATCAAAGGAGTCAAAGAGGAAACTATGAAAGGAAGGATTACGACAGAAGGGACAACGACCTAGATCGTAACCCTAAGCCCCGAGGGCCAGTCATCAACATGATATTCAGAGGACCAACTGCTGCTGGGTCCTCCCGAAACTCAAGAAAAGCTTATGCTCGAGAGGTAATGACTGTGGTTGGAGAAGAACCGAAGCGTTCCAGAACAGAAGTGTCAATAGGTTTTGATGATTCAGACTTGGAAGGGGTGAAGTTCCCCCACGATGACCCTCTAGTCATCATACCTGTGATTGGCAATTCCGAAACAAAGAGAGTCCTAGTCGACAATGGAGCTTCAGTGGATATCTTGTTCCACGATGCTTTTATCAAGACAGGTTACACTGATTCTCAGTTAACACCCTCAAATATGCCCATATACGGATTCAATGGGGTGGAATCAAAAGTGGAAGGCACTATCCAACTCCCAATGACCATAGGGCAAGGGATGAATACGTCTACTCAAATGCTGAACTTCATAGTTATAAAGGCAACTTCAACCTACAATGCAATCCTGGGAAGGACTGGTCTTTATGCGTTCAAGGTCGTTGCCTCATCTTATCATCTGAAAATCAAGTTCCCAACGAGGAATGGGATTGGTGAAGAACGAGGAGATCAAAAGATGGCTAGAAGTTGTTATGTAGCCGCGTTAAGGCCTGATGGAATCGGGGGCAAGTTCTCCCAATTAAAGACATGGATACTGACGATAATGAGGACCGAAGAGGGAAACCAGCTGAGGATTTAATCCCAATTTCCTTAGTCCCTGGTGAACCGGAGAAGGTGACTTATGTCGGGGCACTACTACCTGAGCCATTGAAAAGCAAGCTCATATCTTTTCTTCAAGAGAACAATGACGTTTTTGCTTGGACAGCGGCTGACATGCCAGGGATTGATCCCCAATTGATAACTCACAAGTTGAATGTGGATCCTGAAAGAAAGACAGTGAAACAAAAAAAGAGAAATTTTGCTCCAGAAAGGCAAGAGGCCATTAAACAAGAAGTTGAAAAACTTCTAGAGGCCGGATTCATTGAAGAGATACAATTCCCGGAATGGTTGGCTAACCCCGTAATGGTCAAAAAGGCCAATGGAAAATGGAGGATGTGTGTAGACTTCACTGACTTGAATGATGCATGTCCTAAGGATTGTTTTCCCTTACCAAGGATTGATGCATTAATAGATGCTACAGCTGAACATGAGATGCTCAGCTTCATGGATGGCTTCAGTGGATACAATCAAATCAAAATGCACAAGGATGACATCTCCAAGGTATCATTCATCACTGACTTTGGTGTTTTCTGTTATCTAGTCATGGCATTTGGACTTAAGAATGCAGGGGCAACCTACCAAAGATTGGTGAACAAAATTTTTGGACACCTAATTGGAAAAACCATTGAGGTCTACGTAGATGACATGTTAATCAAGAGCCTCGATAAGGCCGATCACATTGAGCACCTCCGAGAGGCATTTGAAGTGCTAAGGCACCACAAGATGATGTTGAATCCAGCTAAGTGTGCCTTTGGTGTAGGCTCGGGAAAGTTTTTAGGCCTAATGGTTTCCAAGAGAGGAATCGAGGCCAATCCCGACAAAATCAAAGCAATTCTAGACATGGAACCACCAAAGACTGTCAAGGATGTCCAAAAACTAACGGGAAGAGTGGCAGCATTGGGAAGATTTATCTCCAAGTCAGGAGAGAAGTGCTTATCTTTCTTCAAAGCACTCAAGAACGTGAAATTTTTTGAATGGACAACGGAGAGCCAAGAGGCCTTTGAGGCCCTGAAGAAATACATGGCTGAGGCACCACTGTTGGCAAAGCCCAAGCCAGGGGAAATTCTCTATTTGTACTTGGCGGTTTCTAGCACAGCCCTTGGAGCCGTTTTGGTAAAAGAAGAATTGAATGTTCAGAAACCCATCTACTATGTGAGTAAGATTCTACATGGGGCAGAAATAAACTACTCAACGATTGAGAAGTTTGCCTTAGCCTTGGTAATGGCCTCAAGAAAGCTACGCCCGTACTTCCAGGCTCACAAAATAGAGGTCTTGACTGATCAACCTCTAAGAAACATCTTGCATAGCCCTCAAGTTAGTGGAAGGTTGATCAAATGGGCCATTGAATTGGGCGAATTTGACATCAAGTATAAGCCTCGAACGGCCATAAAAGCTCAAGCACTTGCTGACTTCATGGTTGAATGTACCATTGACAACCAAGAAGTCGGGGGGGGGGGGGGGGCAGGAAGTAATAGTGGAGGATGAGAAAGATCAAGAGATGGATTTCAAAGAATATTGGGTGCTCTATTTTGATGGAGCATCAAAAACAAAATCAAGTGGAGCCGGTTTAGTGCTACAAAGTCCTGATGAATTCCTCATAGAGTATGCACTAAAACTTGACTTCCCAACAACAAACAATGAGGCCGAGTATGAAGCTCTGATAGCTGGCTTAGGGCTGGCTGGAGCCTTGAGAGTTAAAACTCTGAAAGTATGTGGAGATTCGAGGCTAGTGGTTTCCCAAGTAAATGGGGAATTTGAGGCCAGAGATGAAGTCATGGCCAAGTATTTGAAACTTGTCAAGGCCATCATGACCCAGTTCGACGAATGCTATGTAGAGCACATTCCAAGGGAAGAAAACATGAAGGTTGATGCCTTGTCTAAATTTACTTCTTCCGAAATTAAAAACTATGCAGGGAGTGTATACTTCCAAGTCCTGAGGACCCCATGCGTCAACGGAAAGTTGGTAGCACCCATTGATATTGCTAGTTGTTGGATAGATCCCATCAAGGCTCATCTGGAAACTGGGTGGTTACCCAACGACACTTCAGAAGCACGAAAGCTGTATGTGAGAGCACTAAGGTATACCCTGATTGAGGGAATCCTATACAAGAAGTCTTTCATCGTTCCATATCTGAAATGTTTGAGACCTCAAGAGGCAGAATTGGCCCTGAAGGAAGTACATGAAGGAATTTGTGGGCAGCACTTGGGGGGCAGAGCCCTTGCCCATAAGATCACTCGTCTAGGTTTCTACTGGCCAAGCATGCTAGCAGATGCTAAAAGCTACGTGAAGAAATGTGAAAGGTGCCAGAAGCATGCACCAGTGGTTAGGCAACCACCAGAGATGTTGACATCCATAAACTCACCAATTCCATTTGCCATGTGGGGAATGGATATACTTGGACCTTTCCCAATGGCAAGTGCACAACGAAAGTTCTTGATAGTAGCAATCGACTACTTCACCAAGTGGATTGAGGCTAAGCCATTAGCCAAGATAACCACCAAGCAAGTGATGCATTTCATCTGGGAAAATGTGATATGAAGATACGGGATTCCACGTATCTTGGTCACAGACAATGGAACTCAGTTTAACAACGATGAGTTTAAGAAATATTGTGATGAGAACGATATCAAGTTGCGCTTCACTTCTGTCGCCCATACTCAAGCAAATGGGCAAGCTGAGGTTGCAAATCGAATTATCCTAGATGGACTAAAGAAAAGAGTTGAACGCTCTAGAAACACTTGGGTGGACAAATTGCTCCCCATACTATGGGCATATCGTACTACCTGCAAAGTCACCACTGGAGCTACCCCCTTTCTGTTGGCATATGGGGCAGAGGCAGTGGTTCCAGTGGAGATTACTCACACGTCTCCAAGAATTGAGGCTTATGAGCCAGAAACAAATGAGGAAGGCTTGAGGCTGGCCTTAGATTTGATTGATGAAGTTAGAGATGAGGCAAATGCCAAGATAGTTCAGCATCAGAAACGAGCATCTTTCTATTACAACCTAAGGGTTAAAGAGAGATTCTTTCGACAATGAGATTTAGTCCTCCTAAAGACTGAGGCATCCGGAGTTGGACAAAAAGGCAAGTTGGCCCCAAATTGGGAAGGACCATATCGCGTCAAGAACGTATTTGGTCGAGGCTCGTACAAGCTAGAAACCCTCGAAGGGCATGAGGTGCCAAGGACTTGGCATGCCTCAAATTTGAAAGTCTATTATGTTTAAAGTGTGTCCTGATTGGACTCACTACTAGGACAAATAGAAATAAGGTTCGATGAAATCATAAGCTTCCTAGAAAGCAAATGAAGGGTTGAAACCTCAGAAACCTAAGACATTCAGTCCAAACCCCATCATTCGATATGCTCAATGAAAGGCTTGAAGCCAAAACAAGACGGTATAAGACATAAAAGGCTTATGCAAATGTCAAGTTAGCCTCGAATAAGGCAAAATCGTCGTAAATGTGTAGGTCGCTCCACACTTTACACCAAGACGATACTCGTGAAACACTAGTGTATATTAAAATCCCCAAAAAAGGGTAGTAAGTCCCAGGTAAGGGATAAAAAGACCCCAAGTCTAGAAAAAGACCGGTATAACTTCTATGAAATCCTAGTGCATTATCATAGATGTTGGGAAGCGCGATCAGCCATTTTAAACCCAGAATCTTCAAAGAAAGCCCAGAATCTTCAAAACTTCAAGTAAGAAACCCAGAAAACGATGAGATTCAACAGAAAATCTCGCCAGGAATCGCCTAGTGACTCGAAACCCAACCGGTTAAGGAAGGGCAACCATCTATAGCCAGTTAAGGCCCACAAATCCATTTATGGATTATAGAGATTAAAACTCAAATAATTTGGGTCTCAGGCAAATTCGAAGCCCAAACAATAAAGGCCCAATAAGGCCCAAGGCCGGAAAAATTTAAGTCCAATTACAAATTGGGCTAGTTAAGGCCCAAGAAAAGAATGAAATTTGAAATATAGCCAAGGCAAAATCAAAGATTTAAGGTCGAAAAGACATTAAATCGAAATCGTACGACCGAGGTCGAAAACTTATGGGAAAACGAGGTCGATTCCAACGACCTCGCTCCCAAATAAAGTCTAAAAATAATGAAATTGAGGTCGAAAAAACCTTAGAACGACATCGAAGGCTCGAAGTCGAAAATATACGAGGAATTGAGGTCGTTTCCATCGACTTCGCACCAAAAATCCAGTCAAAAAATTGAAAATTCGAGGTCGAAAAGACCCTAGATCGAAGTCGATTGATTGAGATCGAAAATACACTATAAATCGAGCTCGAACCCCTCGACCTCACACCCAAGTGAGGTCGAAAACAGAAGGATTCAAGGTTGAAAGAATGAGGTCGAATATGACCTAGAAAACGAGGTCTAAGCGTTCGACCTCACGCCAAAATGAGGTCGAAAAACGACCTAGAGATCGAGGTCGATATTGACCTAGAAATCATGGTCGAAAAAGGCTGGAACGAGGTCGAATGACCCAGGTCGAAAATGGCCTGCAAAATGAGGTCGAAAGTATGAGGAATCGAGGTCGAATGACCCAGGTCGAAAATGACCTGTAAATCGAGGTCGAAAGTATAAGGGATCGAGGTCGAATGACCGAGGTCGAAAATGAATGGGAAGTCGAGGTCGAAACCATCGACCTGGGACCAATCAAGGTCGAAAAAAAGGTTGGATCGAGGTCGAAGGCTCGAGGTCGAAAAAGACTTAAAAATCGAGGTCGAAACCTTTGACCTCACTCCAGTCGAGGTCGAAATCCAGATCGAATTTCAGGTCGAAAATGACATGTTTCCTGGTCGAATTTGAGGTCGAAAATGACTTGTTTCCTGGTCAAAAAGGAGGTCGAAAATGACCTAATTTGAGGTCGAAAATGCCCTTAAAAATGGAAAATTTTGAGGAAAAACACGTTATAACTTCTACGAAAACCCCAAGGAGATTTTCCCAGAAGTTGGGGGGCAAATGATATGGTCAGAAAAGTAATTATAGAAATATAATTAACAAGTCAATGGAAATGTCGATATTTAAGGCCCGACACCCTAATTATTCATTAATTTTGTAATTAATGAATAGGGAAAATATACGGCTCATAAAAAGAGTCCAAAATATGGTAAATTCATCAAAGAAGGATCCGGAATCCCAATTAAAGGCAATTAATGAGTCATAGCCTTTATCAACAAGGAAACGAATTCTCCAGCAAGAAATACAATGTTTATCCAATATCAAAAAGGAGACTTATTCGCTAAGACTCCTAAACATACCATAAATACTAGGCTCTAGACGCCTATATAAGGACCCTGATCCTACAATCAGAACTACGTTTTGGACACAGCTCCATACGTCATCTATTACGTTTTGGACACAGCTCCATACGTCCTCTACTACGTTTTGGACACAGCTCCATACGTCCTCTACTACGTTTTGGACACAACTCCATACGTCATCTACAACGTTTTAGACTTCATCCTCGAATAAGGACATACAAGTCACTACATCCTTGGTGTGCCCATGCCGCCATAGCCCCGAGGGCAACACCAAGAACTACGTCTTTGGCTTGATTCTCAATAACGAATTGAGATACGTAGGCATCTTGTGAGGACCGATTTAGTCTCGAAACACAAGTGCAGCCATAAAAGTTCGAAACTCATTAAACCCTCGCATTAAATTCGTAAGCTCAGATTTTATTCCACAACACTACGCTTATCAAATTATTTAGCGAGTTGGTCCCAAAAGATTATGTAAAATTTACATACTAACATCTTAAACTTAATAACTTTCTATTTTAAATAGATTCTACTAATTTTTTAAGACAAATGAAACAAAATAAACTAATGTTATCAATTAAATATATCTTAAACTTTTTGTATTTATGTCAACTTTGTGCTAAACCGTAATATAAATTAAAACAATATATTATTTAATAGTTTGTTGCCCTTACATTACAATTTTTATATTAAAAAGTTTATGTATAAATATCTTAACAATTTTGTGTACAAAATTAATTTTTATACTTTTAACAATTCTTATTATAATTTTTTCTGAAAACAATTAAATGAAATTATTATATATGACTAACTAAACTTAATATACTATTGTATTATAATAAAGGTGTAAATTATATTATATTTTTACACTAATCTAAAATTTCAACATCATCTTTTGTAATCACAAGAAAAATATAATACAATATTTTCTCTATAATAACTTTTTTTATATTTTTAATTAGTCTAATACTATATTATAATATATTAATTGAAAATTAAATGGTAAAACATTTTAAAAAATAATTAGTACTTATTTGTTTTATGAAACATTTTTAATTGGTGAAATAAATGTTTATTGTTGTAAGTAAGAATAAAACTGGTTAGAAATAAGCACTCATCATCAATTTCATAAATTTATACTTGTGTATTTTTTCTTAAGTTGTTTCTAAAAAATATTTTTAGTTTTTATCTAAATAAATATGTTTGGATAAAACCAATCACTTGGAACCCATGAAAGTGTAAGTTATAATTTAGATTAGTTAATTAAAGTTGTATACTTAAATTTAGTTTAAGGTTTAATATGTGTAACAATTTTAAGGATAACTATTAAAAGTGAAATGTTATATCTCAAATTATAACATTTATATTTTATTTTGTACTTATTATAATAATATTTAATTTACTGTGATTACAAAAGATGATTTTTAAAATTTAGATTAGTGTAAAAATATAATATAATTTACCCTTTATTATAATAGAATAGTATATTAAGTTTAGTTGGTACTATATAATATTTTTGTTTTGAGTAATGTTTTTTAGAAAAAATTATAATAAGAATTTTTAAAATTATAAAATTAATTTTGTACACAAAATTATTATGTAACTGCATATGTTTGTAATTAGACTTTTCAAAATATGATATAGTAGTTGGTGTTTAAGATATTTATACATAAACATTTTCATATAAAAAATTGTAATTTAAAGGCAACAAACTATTAAATAATATATTGTTTTAATTTATATTACGCTTTAGCACAAAGTTGTTTATGAACTTTTGATCGAGTAAATAGATAAACTCAATCTTTCAAAAGAGTACATAAATACAAAAAATATAAGATATATTTAATTGATAATATTAGTTTATTTTGTTTCTTTTGCCTTAAAAAATTAGTAGAATATATTTAAAATAGAAAGTTGTTAAATTTAAGATCTTAGTATATAAATTTTACAAAATATAAATTGATAATCTTATAGCAGTAAAAGTGAATTTTGTATTACTTAGATTTAGTTTAGAAAAAAAAGTTAATGATAATTATTAAAAACTCACACTAAAAGGTGGAATAATGCATATTAAAAAGTTATAATTTATGAAGTGGGAAGATGTTAAATAGTTGGAAGCTACGTAAAGTGATAATTGAGAAAAATAATTGTAGTAAGCTCATAATTGTTTTAAATGAAAGTTTGTATTTTAAATTTTAATGGTTTTCAAATTGTAGATGTGTATGTGTGTTTTTAAAGTTATATGGGTTGACTTCAAATAATAATAGGACATATATATTTGTTTAATTTTATTATTATAGTAAAAATTGTTTCATTTTTCTTTTTAAACAATATTATTTAATATTTTTTGTTTGGTTTAGGATTAAAAATATAATTCGCTTATTAGTTTTATTAGTTTTTCAAGTTGTATATGTGTTTTAGGTGTAAAAATATATTTGTATATTAGTTGTAGATGTGTCTGTTAGGTATAAATAGGTGTCAATTAGGTTTTGAGGTGTATATGTGTCTTTTTGGTTTATTTATTTAATTTTATTTTTATGGAAAGAGGTGTGTAATTTTTTTAAAAACAATTTTATATTGTGGTGTTTGTTAGGTTAGGGCTTAAAAATATTGGTGGATATTAGGTTTTCATGTTGTATATGTGTCTTAATTTTTTAAAAAACAATTTTATATTGTGGTGTTTGTTGGTTATGGCTTAAAAATATAAGTGTATATTAGGTTTTCATGGTGTATACTTATTTTTAGGTTTAGTCTTATGTTTTTGAAGTTGTAGTTGTGTCTGTGTTTTTAAAGTTATATCTGTGATGTCATAATTAATCCTCAGGATTAAGTATACTAATGATATTATAGATCATTATTTAATAAGGGCATGTTAGGCATGGGGAGAAAAAATTGAAATCGAAAAATTATTAAAAAAGTTAAAATAAAAAGATTGAGGCGAAGAAAATGCTAAATATAAGTATTAAAAACCAATGATCCAGTTTCAATTAAGTCAAAATCATATTGAAATTAATTGAGCCAATGTGTGCTATATATATACCATTATGGGAGATATGCACTTATGTAACTTAGATAATATAAATAATTCTAGAACAATTTCAAAAATATTATGCGAAATCGTAGAAAAAGCTTCCACTGGATCATATAAAATTGTTTTCAACAAAAAAGACAACTAGCAAATTTTTTCCATACGATTTGCAATTAAAAAAACAACCAAATTTAATTTTCTTTTATGTCTTTAAAAAAAACAAAGCAGCTACTTTTAGTTAAATTTGAATTTGAATTCGGCTGCATCCGACTAAAAAAACATATTTTTGCCAAATTCTTTTAAGAAATCATATTTTTATAAATATTTTAAATAAAACCACGTATTTGTAAGAGAGCCTGAATATTTTTTTGTGTTGATGTATGTAAGGTTTTTTGTAAAAGAGTAGTGCCAGGTATTTTAGATTAGTGGCATGATGGCGTGTTTTAATTATGTGGCATGGTAGAATTAACTCAAATCATTACTATTATGCAATAAGGATGTTGTTGCAGTCAACATCTGATTATACAAATCAACAATGTGTTAGCGATTCACTAAATTGAAATTGTGTATCAACAATAATAACCAATGCTGCAGTTGGAATGCTACAATTAGTTAAGCACCAGGTAGACCAAGATATATAGCTTACTTGTGAGCTCTAAACAGTTTCTACATATATAATGTCTCTTAAGCGACATGGACATCTCAAGTAAGAGCTTACATGTACCTTCTTAAATGTTACTCCCTCCGTCCCGGTGAATTCTATACACTGGGATTGGGCACGTATACTAAGAAAAGATATAAAAAATGAGTAAAATTAGATGAAAAGTGAATAAAGTGATGAAACCTATCAATATTTAATAATAGATTTGAGATAGTGGAGGAAGTAGTGGGTGTAATAGTGATTTATATTATTAAAAATTATTATTTTTGGAATGTATAGAAACGAATGAGACGTCCCAAAATGGAAAGTATAAAAAAATGAATGGGACGGAGGGAGTACTTGCTTAGGTTTTTCGATTTTATCTGCTAATTTACATCAAACACCATTCAGTCTTCATTTCTGAAACAAGGAATCGCGTGGGTAAGTTCGGTTGCCTGAGTTTGTTGTCTAAAGTAATGCTAGGAAACAGTTGCACAAATGAACTGAGAGTGGTACAAAACCAGCTTTCAATAGCTTAAGCTTTCATGGTGTTGCACATCCTCCTTGTGTCAATGTACAAACAAATGTCCCTTCACTTCAGATTTCCCACCTTTCTCAATCAAGAATATACTTCTTTCCATTGCTTACATTCCAATCCATATTCTCATAAATCTTTTACCCTAAGAAAGGATCACTTCAACTCCATTTCATATTTTCATGCCACAATTTTTTGGAAAAAAACAACATATGACATGGCAAAAAACTTCTCATTAAAAATTTGTGAAGCACAGAGAAAACGTGATTAAGGTAATCAAAGACAACTTGTTCATCTGAATTTCTATACAGAAAACTCATTTTCATCTCCTACATTAAGCAATCACTTTGCGGGATTTTGAATCATACTTCATGCATAAATTGCACCAATAACATACACCATATATTTATATAACATGATAATCATCAATACATCATCATCGTGTTAGAGTAGTGAGCACTAGTTGTGGCACCAGCTAAAGGTGCATGATCAACTTGTGCAGCCATTGCCAGCTCAAACTGCTGTAATGAAACTGAGGAGAAGGCAATGATTTCAGGTGTTTTGAGATTTTCCCAACTTTTTAAAGACTTTGATCCATCCCATCCTATGTGTCCGACATGCTTTACATCTGTGGGTAACCCTATTTCCATTTCTTTTTCCATCTCTTCTTTGTAGACTGTAGATCAAAGCAAAGTCATCAAACACTTACGTTTGCAACAAATAAGAATGTAGCTACATAAAGAAAAAATATGCAGTTCTATTCTATTTGGCGACTTGAATCAATCTATTGCAAAAACTGAATAGTTTTCTTTAAAGTTTATTTAGCCAGCAAATTATGTATTTATGTTGCATTGGTCGATTTACGTATTTTTGAAAAGAGGGAATCAATTATTACAGTTCTGGTATTTTTCTAAAAACTTTTCAGGTTGTCAACAAAGTAAGGAAAAAAAAACATTTTAAAGTTTTCATGTCACCCTGATCAAACCTTGAGCTCCAGAGGAACCTAGCACTACCATATACCAATGAGCTCTAGCAGTGGAGTTATGTTCTTGCTTACCAAATAATTGAGAGAAATTTTTGAAACTTCTGATGATCAGTTTGTGTATTCCAAAATTGATGTCAGGCTTCTGAAATGAGACAAGTCCCCAAGAATGCTTCATCTTTACACCTGATGACCTCTCTTCTTGTCTTTCTTGTCTTCCTTGATATATTTATCAATGACCAACCAAATTTAAATACATTAATAAACAAAAACGCGCGCGCAAACACACATATTGGGATAGAGATCATACCTGAAATAACATCTGGATTTGATCCCGACTTTGATTTTCTGGGATGGGAAGTGCCAACTTGAGTACTTGACTGAGAAACACAACCCATAGAATAAGGAAGAAGTACAAATCTTTCCACAATATTTCTCATCACCTCATGTAATAAAATAAAGACTTGATTTTACTATTGCAGGTGATCCTTGTTTAAAAAATGGGTTGATTATATTGGGTGCTCTAGTCTTTATAAACAAGCAAGAATGATTGTGGTCTTGGAAATGTAAAATACACCCAAGTTTGGTGAAGTGAAAGAGAGATAAAGAAAGAGATGAACAGTGAAGTGGGTTGGAAGTAGTTATAGTTAGTTAGTTAAACTGTGCAACTCAACCTACTTTTGCAAATTGCAAGTCCTCTTTGCCTTTCAAGATTAAGTTTGCTAGTCTGTAAACCAACCCCCTTTGTCATCATACAAATGACTAATCCTCAGATTCTTTTAAAGTACTCCAACTATGTTTATTAACCACCCATGAATTCAATTGCTTAATGATTTAATCCTAATTAGATGGTTTCATAATTATAGTGATGCTAACTGTCAACCTATAAGGAAAATAGCTTTAATTTTCTTCTTAAGCAAGAATATATGTGGACACTTTGGTGAATGTTTAACACAAAAATTTCACCCTTTTGTAATCAGTAACAGAACTAATATACTTGTAGTCATCCATGTTTTAAGTTATTGCAACTTTTATAAATATTTCTGGGTAGGTGAGGATGGGGTCACATTGTGGGTTACTCCTGAAAGAAGATGAAGAAAGACTAAGAAACAAAGAGAATAAGCAGCATTTGTGTCAATATAAGTCCTTTAATACTGTGCTTCATATGTCGAATTTGGGATGATTTTAATTGCATATAATATATTTGCATATTCATCCAATTACTTGCACAAGGTGCCTAACTAGATATCTTTGAGCTCAAGCATCAGTTACATAAAATTTATATCATGTAGATTATAAAGACAACAGCTTGTACTATACCATTGCTGCTTCCTCAACATCAACCATATACCATTCGCCATATATTCGTAAACTGTAATCTTTCATCAGCACAACAGCGCCAGTCAAATGAGCCAAACTTAAACACTTCATGATGAACATTCTCAATTGTTTCCATTTAGCCACACACAAAAAAAGACAATCTCAATTGTTTCCATGTCGGTCAATGATTTCCTATCAGTTTGCATATGTCGGTCCATGATCAAGCATTATGAACCCACCATCCCCAGTGACAAGTCTTGCTAAAATTTTCAATTGCTGGCTTGCTGCCAATATCTCTGAAAGCGCTTATACATACTAGCGACTTCCAGTGTGCAATTTTAATGCTTACAGGTTCCTTTGGCTAAAATTATGGGGGTGCAACCGAGATTCGTACTATTTCATGGAGAATGTTTTGTATATTTCAATTCTTTTTCCATTCCATTTATACCACTTTAAGTTCGACATAAAACGTATCAACGTGAGAATGAATAATGTCTTATCATTTTTAGCATAATTCTTATAAAGACCTGCACATCATTACTTTACAATGTTTTTCTTATAAAGAAGATCTGCACTCTTCAAACTATGCAAGCCGGCCTGAGCCCCGATATACAATTTCTTCTCTCATCCTCTTTTACCTTGAGTTTTGTATGTAACTTTATCCTTTCCATTCCTCGCAACCAAATGGAGCAATTTCCTCAGGTATGGAACCAAAAAGGGCATTCCACAGAAAAGGTTGTCAACATTTTCCCTCAAGATATGACTCCCAGAATAGGACCTGTCAACTAGTTTTAACCATGGTCCAAAGACACAAGCTCCTTACACTGAAGATGCTCCACTTATACATCCCCTGTACATTGGCAACCATTTACTGATAATGTCTACTGGAACTGGGAATGCTTCTTTAAATTTATCCTCCACTTGCATCTGATAAATGACCTTCAGGCATATTGTTAAATAGTCATAGCTCCGTCAATGTTTTCGAATTAATTAGGCTTTCATGGTTTCATTGTGCAAGCATAATAGAAATCACTTGTTTTTAGTTACCAGAACCTTGTTTTCACTTTTGACCATTATGAGAAAAGTTCACTAGCATTCCAGCAGCAAATACCTAGCATTTCAAACAGAAAGAAAAAAAGGAAGCAAAACGCATAGAATAGAACACAGCATTATAGCCATTATGTACCGTGATATCCTACTTTTAAATCCCCAGCAGTCGAAATTATAACTCTTTTCAGTGTAACTTTATAGCATGAAGATAATAAACACACGGGGTACATTAAAGATTTAGTTACATATTTCATTTTTTATGGAAGAAACAAAAGAAAACTCGTAACTGATTGTATGTTTTTAAATTTTAATTTAAAGCAGCGGCATAACCAGAGCAGCAGACCTACTTAGTGTAGTTGGTGTCGTCAGTCGTGAAACAGCCTCTTAACAGAACCACGTTGGAGTAGACACAAAAAGATGAAAAAGAGTGAAAAGAATAGCACCTTTGAGTCAGTGGCGATTCATGTTTTCTGCACTGACTGTTATCCTGATGTGGGAATCAGAAATATCTATGAAGCTTATAATTTGTTTCTTCAAGAGTTTAATCGATAATTTGTGTCACTTTAATGGCATAGGGCAACCAGTCAACCACATACTTGATAGAAAAGTGAAGGTAAATCAATACTATGTCCATCAAATTTAACATATCTCTGAATCAGTAAAACCATCTTCATGACAGAAGATTATCTCGGTAAGAAAATATTTTACTCAAATAATACTACTATAATACTTGACAATCCCCAAATCCAAAAGTAAAGATGCAGAAAGATCATGTTGAAAAACAGAAAAAAGAGGAATTATGTTTAATTGCAGAATAAGATATCAACTACTCAAAAAGTAGGTAGATAGTACCTCAATATCCCACATAAGGGACAACTCTTACAGAAACTCGTATAGAGACTAAATAAGTATTGGGTGTGATACAGTTGACGACCTTCAATGGAAAAAAAAGGCAACTAAGCAATAAGAAATTTACAAAGAATAAAGTCTAGAGAAAATCATAGTTTTCCATAAAAATTTATCTTCACATTATCATATATGTTGAATGAAGCAAATCAGTATGATCTTGCTTTCTTAGAAGAAAATGTCAAAGGGAGAAAAAAGTTAACTACATTCCCGATAAAGATTTTAAACGAAATATTCTCACGAGTAAACTCATACATTACAAGACCATCTTAGGAGCTCTATACCTCCAAAATCGGAGAGTTTGTTCTTTGGCTAAGCACATATAGACCAAGAGCTTGATGCATATGAGAATACTAATACACTATGTTGTCATATCAAATACAGGCGAGAGTTGGTGTTACCATAATTCAATAACACCAATTGTGAATCACTGCATAAGAACAAGTAAGCTATATACTCCTGTGCACGTACCAAGTAACCAATTCAGTTTTCCAAATAATAATAAAGCACAAAGTTATAACATAAATATCCGGCCCGTATCTGTCCACACAGTATAACTTGTAATGTGTAGTCATCAGAAGCCATGAGTTTAGGAGCAGATACTGAGGTATCAACCATGTCTAGGAGGAACCACATGTACAACTCCATTGATTCTATATACATCATATATTATATTCTCCACTTCAAGAATTGCATAATTACATTACCAACAAGGATTAAAACATAACAACATACATCTCAAACTAATCTTTATTATTGTAATTTCTAACTAGCAACAATTAATAGTATAAAATAAACATCAAGTAAGACCCTGTTGATCAAATTAATAGTAACAAATAAACATCAATTAGATTGTTTAGCTTTGAATCAAAGTTTCAATCTTCTAGCACAGTACGAGATTGACATATATAAATACATACATCGATACGTGTTTCGTACAACCTGGTTGCAATTAGGGCTGTTTGACAATTTATCTGCGGCGATGTTAGGTCTTTGTGCCCGTTTTTATACTTGCTTGCAACCCCAAACCTCAAACACAAAATATTAATCCAAATCGCTTTAAGCATGGTCTCCTAATTATATTCAAATATTTAAAAGTAAATATTTATAATATAAATCAAATACGAGTAGGTTTTCTAAGTTGAATAGAATTGTTAATCTAAAGATTCTTATCTTTCTTTTTTATTCGGTTAAATTTTAATAATATAAATTAAATATAAGTATGTTTTCTAAGTTTAGTAGAACTGTCAATATAAAAATTCGTAACTTTCTTTTTTATTCGGTTCCTGAAAAATTTCAGTTGAAAAATAATTACTAAATCAAAATATCAAATATTATATTATAAGACTATGAAATATTATTATCAATGATCAATAATATTTGATTACAAATTAGATTTTTTTTTTTAAATCGTAGACAATAATTCACTAACATTGTATGTTTGGAATTTTGTTATACCAAAACTAAGGTTGATTCTTTAATGTTACAAGAGCAATATTTTGCATATAATTGATATAAAGGCTAAAGTAATTTGTTATGATTGATTGAAGTCATAGTTAGTATACTGTAATCATTGATTCATTATATAAAGTTACAAAGAAAATAGTTCACTTAAGATAAGCAACAGAAGTGAAACATTGACCAAACAATATGTTTAATATTTTAATTAAATTTAAACAACAAAAATAGTAAAGAGTTATAATATAAAATTAGTAAAATGTTAAAAAGTTCAATAAATTTAAATAGTATGTGAATTATAAAATTGATAATATATCTTGATAGTCGATATCAATACATCTTAATATCAAAGAGTCAATAATTCTGCTGAAGTGTTCAATTAAAAAGGAACACCATATTCTGAGTAGTTTGGTACTTGATAGGCACATGTGACAATATGTTAGTCATAGAGGCATTCCTGTAAACATGAATATAACAAGTCTATAGTATTGTGTCACTATGTGTCACTTACTTGACCATTTAACTAGGGGATCTCTTGTTTCCAAAGGTTTTATAATATGTACTAGTTCAATTGTAATCTCAGTATCTGTAACTATCAAACTAGTCTTAAATATGATTTTGGAAGATGATCACAAGATCATGCCTCAAGGAAATTGAAGGCAAATTGAGGATTAAAGAAGTTGCAGAAATGGAGATTGAAATTTGGCTAAATCATGATTAGAGAAGTCTAAAATGAACTCATTTGAGAAGTCACCAATTTGAGAAGTACCACATTGAAGATTCGAGAAGTCAAGTATATTTATTCGAGAAGTGAAGAAATGACCTAATTCGATATGTCTCAATTGGTAAAGTCAAAATACACTAGTTCGAGATGTCATGAATTAGGGAACCTAACTATACTAATGTGAGATGTCAAATATTCCAGAAGTCGATATACTGATTCGAGAAGTGCTAGGAATAACTAGTTCGAGAAGTGCTAGGAATAACTAGTTCGAGAAGTGAAGATAACTGATTCGAGAAGTCAAGCTATACTGATTCAAGAAGTCAATTCGAGAAGTCAGTTTGTACTGTTTCGAGAAGTCAAAATATCGAACCAAGTATTTCAGAGATATCGAATGATGGACATAGCAAACTTTCTAATCAGCAACAGACAATATTTTGGAGACAAAGAATCAAATTAAATCAAGGCATTTATAATGGTCTCAATCGTTGTAGTATGGACATAGAAAGCCTACAAAGAAGCTCATAGAGTTAGTCAAAGAGAACAACTAAAGATGTGAACTTGACAGTATGTAAAACAAGGGATGATCACAAGATGTCAACTTTCACCAAAATAATATAGACAAAGTTTGACAATCGTTTTGTCTATTACTAGTTTTGTAAAAATAAGTTGTGTGCAGTTATATAAGCATTTAACTTCCTTATCGTTAGATGCAAGTTTTCAAGTTGTATTTTTCAAGTTGTATCTCTGAGAAAACGAAGCTGAGAATTCATCTTTAGAATTCACAATTTGTAGCACATTTTAATCTAATACAATATTAGATTTAAAGTAGATTTGTGTGTTGCTCTTATTCCGCATTATTTTGATTACAACATACATCTTTAAGCTACAAAATTTATAAATTCAAAACGAAGAAAATCAAATAAACAACAGATAATATATTCACCCCCCTCTATATTATCTTCTAGTGAAACTCGTATTAAACAAGTGGTATCAGAGCAAGCTATTGATCAAAACAGGGAAAGATCTATAATGAATTCACAAAAGACTACATGCACAGTGAAGGTTCCAAAGTTCAGTAAGGAGAATTACAACTTATGGAAGATAAAGATGTTGTTGTTCTTGAAGGCTGCAAACCCTTTGTATCATGAGATTCTCAAGAATGGTCCTTTTGTTCCACAACAAGAAGTTCCAAGTTCCACTGTTGGCATCATTGTCATAGCCAAGTCCTATATTGCTAAAGACATCTCTAAATGGACTGACAGTGAGAAAGAAAAAGTTGCATTAGACAGCCATCTCATGCTAATCATCATTGATTCAATGGAGTTGTCCATGTTTGCCAATATTTCTTCTTGCACATCTTCAAAAGAGATATGGGACCATATTGAGATTCTTTGTGAATGAACTGAGGAGGTTAAAGAAAATAGGAAGCAAATACTGGTCACACGGTATGAGGCTTTTATGGCTCAACCTAAAGAAAACATCACTGAGGTGTTTAAGAGATTTCATAGACTTGTTACTGAATTACAAATGAATGACAAAGTCTATAGCACAAAAGAACTGAATATCGGGTTTCTGATGGCTAAACCTAACCACCTTGAGCAAAAGGTTATCTCTTTAAGAGATAGAGATCTAAACAGAGTAACATATGATGTGCTATATGATGTGTTGAGAACACGTGAACTTGAGATGATGTAAAAGAGAGCTATTCAAGCTCATTAGGGAAAAATGGTTAATGCATCTTACTAACCTTTTAAAAAATTACAAAAACACCAATTTTTTTCTATTTATGGAAAGAGTAGATGAAATTATGTTAGTATAAGGAATCAAACAACTAACCTTTTTTAATCAAACTCATATATAAACATCGTACTACATTTTATTTTGAGTTTTCTTTAAAATTTAATTAGATAAGCCACATTTTCTCCTCTTCTCCCGTTTTTTTTAATGAATTGAGCATACTCTACAATTCTCTTTTGCCATTTTAAATGATTGATATAAAAATTAAAATTTTAAAATAACATAAAAATTATAGATAGATGTAATCGAGTCCGAAAAAAATATAAATTTATTCAAGTTCGTCTCCGTGTTGATATTAAATTATTGAAATAAAAAATAAGATTTGATTCTAAGAAATTTTTATTTTTATTTATCAAATCATATATAATAAATGATTGCATCACATATTTTTTAGGTATATAAATTTTTTAATATGTGGGTTATATTAAAGATATTTGGTCGACCAACTATTTAGACTTTCAGCGATTTAGAGGTATGATTGATCTAAAAACATAAAATATAAATAAAATAAAATAAAATAATTGAATTTATGTTAAATACTCACTCCAGTTAGACTATAACTCGAATAAAGTATGATAATATGAATTTTTACATAATATAGTTAATTGATCAATATACAATATGTAATTGTTAAGTTATAACATATGCTTAGATCAATCTACGATGAAATCAAAAAAATTGACCTTTGATATCATGAAGATGCACATGTTATTAATGTCATCTAATAATAATTTACATTGATCAAAGTATTTGTGAAAATTTAAAGTCGATTTAAAAAATAATTCGGAATTATAAGATAAAAAATGTTTCAATTTACCAAAATTTTAAAATAGAACTTCAATACTATGTAATAAACATTAGACTAAAACTAAATATTTGAGTTTAAAAGTGTATGAATATGTACAAAAATATATGAAAAATGAGTGAGACACCGCATAGATGACTTTCACATAATATTAATAGATTTCGTAATATGTCTCAGCCTTACGTATATATCGATTTCTTACAAATATTAAAATCACATCGCCTATGTTATATACCAAACTTTTTGCTAAAATATTTATTTATTTTGTACTCAAAAAATCAATTTGAAAAAGTTCATATTACATCATTGGAAATCATTTTAATATTTTAGCAATTAAAAGTAATCATGTGATTATTATCGTACAAATATTTATCCAAAATTTAAGAAATCTAATCAAGTTATAAAATATTAGTGTTAGGCTCAAGACATGTCTGAATACCACTATTAACAAGCCTACACTATGTGACTATGTCACATTACATGACCTAGTGATTTCTATCACTGGGATATAGTATAGGTTTCTAAATGTACTTGTCTTGTTCTCATGAACATTAGCTTGATCATGTATGCTCAAATTTATAATGAGCTTAGTAAAGTTTCTTGCATCTAGATTGTATATAGGCCATTGAATAATTATCCTGGCAGAAGTTCAGAAGTGTTCATGCAGCAGGATAGAGTTGAATAAGGCTATGAAGAAATAAGTTGCAGGAATTTGTCTAAGGCATTATATAGCAAAGTCAAAAGAAAGCTATGTCGTGAAGTCACCAATATCCATGTCGTGAAGTACTATATCGCATAGTCCACTTTGTACTATGTCGAGAAGTCCTCAAGACATATGTCGTGAAGTGTTGAAGTCAGCAAAGTCAAAAGAGCCTAGATCGTGAAGTCCTCAGAAGCCCTATGTCGCATAGTCATCAAATGACCTATGTCGCATAGTCATCAAATGACCTATGTCGCATAGTCATCAAATGACCTATGTCGCATAGTCATCAAATGACCTATGTCGCATAGTCATCAAATGACCTATGTCGCAAAGTCTTCAAAGGCTATATCGCGTAGTCCTCACAAGGGAGATCGCGAAGTCAGGGATAAAGTGGAGTTCACGATATCAACACTTAGCCGTTTATAACAAGACAAATCAAGGTACAGAACCAAGAATCAAAGGAGACAAATACTGAAGCATTTGTTCTGGCAAGGTGGTCCAAAGAACAGATGGCAAATCTACAGCTAAACTTGGAGAGAAAGATAAGAGACAAGCAGCTACAGAAACGGGAAAGACTCCGAAAAGCAGGTGGTCCTTTCTGACACAGTGAACTTCTTATGGCAGGACAAGTTGGACCTTCAGAAGGGGTAGCTGTGTAATATTGTGTGTGCCTAGTTTGTATAGGTGAATATATATATATCGTGTACACACAACTGTAAGCTGTAAGAGAGATACACATAGTAATTTGCTAAGCTCTTTTCTCTGTAAGCAAGCAAGTTCAGACTGTTCTTGTTTAGAAGCCAGAAATTCGATTGTGAATTTCCTGGAAAGCTGTAGTATTTAATTTGCTTATACAAAGTAGATTAAAGTGATTGTGTGTGTTATTTACTTTCTGCATATTACATATCATAATCACATACAGTTGTTTACTTAGTTTTCAAGAATCGAAAAATATATCAAACTATCCATTCACCCCCCCCCCCCCCTCTGTCTAGTTTCTAGTGGTATTCATTTCTAACAAGTGGTATCAGAGCCCAGGCTGTTAACGTACAAACAGGAAAAGATCAAGAATGAGTTCACAGAAACTAAGCAGTATCAAGATTCCTCCCTTTAACAAGGAGCACTACAGTTTATGGAAGAAGAAGATGTTGCTTTTCATCAAAGCTTCTAACCCCATGTATTTAGATATTCTAAAGCATGGTCCCTTCATTCCAATGATCGAGATTGGTGAATCAACCATTGGCACTGAGATTGTACCAGCAAAACATGTGCCCAAAGATCCCTCAAAATACACTGATCCTGAAAAGGAAAAAGTTGCACTGGATGGACATCTTCAACTTATCATTTGTGAATCTATGGACTTCAACATGTATGGCACTGTTGCTCACTGTACTAGTGCCAAGAAGATGTGGGATCTTATAGAAGTGCTCTGTGAAGGAACTACTGAAGTAAGAAAGAACAAGAAGCAGATTCTTGTTTCACAATATGAAGCCTTCATGGCTCAGCCAAAAGAGGGAATCACAGAAGTGTTTGAGAGATTCAACAAGCTGATAAACGAGCTCAAACTCTATGACAAACACTATGAAACAGAAGAGCTCAATATGAAGTTTTTACTAACTCTTCCAGATCACTTGGAACCAAGAATCTCTTCCCTTAAAGAAAGAGATCTAACAAAGATTGGTTTTGATGTGTTATATGGTGTTTTGAAGACATATGAGTTGGAGCTGTTTCAAAAGAGATCTATTCAAGCAAAGCAAGGATTAGTGGCTAATACCTCCTGTGCACTTATTGCTGACAACCTAAGTCAAAGAATGGACTCTCTTAAAGTCAGTCAAGTGAAGATTGAGGAACTGGAAGTTGAAGACACTGGTGATGAGGTCCAGGTCATCTATGATTTGCCTGAGGAAGATGAGTTTTACAGCATGGAGGAACTGGACAAAATGGAAAACAAATCTTTTGCTTATATGGCTAGGAGGTATCCTAACATAAGGTTTAAAAGAAAGCAGCCATTCAGGTCCAAGTTCAATACTGGAAGCACTGGTGGATCTAGTGGCTCAAACACCTTCAATAAAGGAAAAGGGATTGCTGGTGCTGCTAAGGGTGGATACAAGACAGGAAGTGTGGATAGGACCAAAATAAGATGCTATAACTGCAATGAACTTGGGCATTTTGCCACTGAGTGCAAAAAGCCTAAACAAGTCAAGAAGGACAAAGCATACTTAGAGCTTGAAGCTAAGTATGAGGCTCTACTCAAGAAACAACAGGGCAAAGCTTTTATTGCTGAGGGAAAATGCTGGGATGACTCTGATGAAGAAGAAGAACAAGAGTACTCAAACTATGCCTTGATGGCATTTTCTGATGATGGTGATTCAAGTCAGGTACCCATTCTTACTTCTCTTGATATGACTCCCATTCAATATAAGCAAACTGTTGAAGATATGAGCACTGAGATGTTTAATATTCATACTAGCATGTTAGTAGCTAATGAAGAAATTGATAGACTAACTGCTAAGAATGTTGAGCTTACAGAAAAGAATGAGAAACTTGAGTTAATGGTTGTGAACCTGGATGGTTTGAAAAAGGAGGTTGAGTATCTTAAAAACAAAGTGATTTGTGCTGAGCAGATAGAGAAAGCCCTTAGAGAACAAATTGCTGAAACTGAACTGAAACTAAGAAGCTTCAAAAACTCCTCTGAACTTATTCAAACCTACCACAAGGAACACACTGAAGACTGCAAGGTTGGAGTTGGTTTTGACTATGATAATGACAAAGGAAGGAAGAAGGTCAAGGGCAAAGGAAAGGAAACTTTTACAAACAAAAATGCCCCAACCATACTGTCAAGTGTTGAACAGCCCATCTTCAGAAAGAGTGCTGTTGAGTTTGATGAGGAACTACTGATCATCAAGCAACAACTACTTGAAGAAGATGAGGCTGCTAAGAACACTTCTTCCTTTCCTGAACTTGTCAATCAGAAAGAGACCAAAGACAATCTTGTCAAGAGTCCTAAAGCAAAGAAAGAAGTTGTTAAGAAAAGGAAACAAAACAGAAATGGTAAAGTTGGTGTTAACAAAGGAAACAACTATGATTATGTGCCAAATGCTCCCAGGAAACAATGTCAAAAATGCCTATCTGTTAATCATTTGACTCATAAGTGTAGTAAGCCTGAAATTGTTGAAGTTGACAACCTAAGTAACCTTTCTGCTAGCATAAATTCTAGTCATGATTCTTTCTGTGGTAAGTCAAACTGCATGACATGCTATGTGACTGTGATTGCTAACTGTTTATCTCTTAAACATAAACTTGATTCTGCACAATCTGGTGAATCACACACACACATACATTCTCATAGGACAGGGTCCCCAATCAGGGTTGAGAGGGTGAAAACTTCATGTGAGCCTAAGAGTGTAAACTCCAAAGCCACAGAAAAAGTGAAGTCTCCTACTATGAGAAATGCAATTTATGACAGAAGAATTATTAATCAAAATGTTTCTAAATCATCTGGACCCTACCAAGTGTGGGTACCAAAAACAACTTAGTCACTTTGTGAATGCAGGGCAACAGGAATAAAAGAGTCATATGGATCTTGGACAGTGGATGCTCAAGTCACATGACTGGTGATATGGCCATGCTATCACATTTTGAGGAAAAGGCTGGCCCATCAGTAACCTTTGGAAATGACAACATTGGTTATACAATGGGATATGGCAGTGTTAAATCTGGAAATGTCATTATTGAAGATGTAGCATTTGTTGAAGGACTGAAGCATAATCTCTTGAGTATTGGACAGTTTACCAACAGAGGCTTCAAAGTGGAATTTGATAAAGACCTTTGTTCAATCTCAAAAAGGGAAAGTGGTGAAGTTGTTCTAACTGGTGTGAAGAAAGGAAGCTTGTTTGTAGCTAATCTCAAGGCTGCAGATAAGGGAGAAATTTGTTGTTTCTACACAAAAGCCACAAATGAGGAATTCTGGCTGTGGCACAAGAAACTGTCTCACTTGAATGTTCAGGCAATGAACTCTCTAACCAAGAGAGAACTCATCAGGGATTTGCCTGCCTTGGAGTTTGTGCAAGATGGAGCATGTGAAGCTTGTCAGAAAGGGAAGATTAAAAGATCAAGTCACAAGAACAAGTTGCTCAATACAAACTCAAAACCTCTGCAACTAATTCACATGGACTTATTTGGCCCTGTGAATGTAATGTCCCTCTCCAAAAAGAAATATGCTCTAGTGATGGTAGATGACTATTCAAGATATACTTGGGTGGAATTCCTATTCTCCAAGGATGAAGCACCCCAAGTCATAATAGAGCATATCAAGAGAGTTGATAAAGAAGCACAAAGCACTGGTTCCTCTGTAGTTGCTTTGAGAAGTGATAATGGGACTGAGTTCAGAAATTCAACATTGTATGAGTTTTGCAAAGATAAAGGAATTTCTCAACAATTCTCAGCTCCTAGAACACCTCAACAAAATGGAGTAGTTGAGAGAAAGAATAGAACTCTCATTGAAGCTGCAAGGACAATGCTGCTGGATGCAAAGCTACCCACTAGCTTTTGGGCTGATGCTGTTAACACAGCATGCTATGTGCAAAATAGAACATTAATCAATAAGAAGTCTGGCAAAACTCCTTACTCATTAATGACTGGAAAAAGAGCATCCTTCAAGCACCTGCATGTGTTTGGAAGCAAGTGCTTTGTGATGAAAGATACCTCTGAGCATGTTGGAAAATTTGATGCTAAGGCATTTGAAGGTATCTTCATTGGATACTCTCTGGAAAGGACAGCATACAGAGTGTTTGTACCTGAGCAACACAAAGTCATGGAAAGCATGGATGTTACTTTTGATGACAAGAAAACTCCAGGACTGAAAACAAGTGATCAAGACAGTGTGCTATTGAGATTTGAGAATCAAGGTTATCTTGAGGATTCTGAAAGTGAAGATGAACCCCCTGTTCAAACTGTTCTAGAAAATGAAATTCTTGAAGTTGACAATCTTCTTCACACACCTGTGCAAGGATTCACAAACACAGGGGGAGAAGAAGAGAATGCAACTGTCAACCAAAATGAGATTGGAACAGATCAAGGAAATGAACAGGGGCACACAAGGAAATGGGACAGAGCCCACACTAGGGATCAAATCATTGGAGATCCTAGTGAGGGAGTTAGAACAAGAAGGGCAACATTAAATACATGTCTGTATAGCTGCTTTCTGTCACAAGAGGAACCTAAATTAATTGAAGAAGCTTTGAAGAATTCTGATTGGATTGTTGCCATGCAAGAAGAGTTGAATCAATTTGAGAAAAACAAAGTATGGGAACTAGTGCCACCTCCAAAAGGAAAGAATGTTATTGACACCAAATGGGTGTTCAGAAACAAGATGGATGAAGAAGGAGTGGTAGTAAGAAACAAAGCAAGGCTGGTTGCCAAAGGATATAGTCAGCAAGAAGGCATTGACTATGATGAGACATTTGCACCTGTAGCTAGACTGGAAGCCATAAGAATCTTCCTGGCTTTTGCAGCTCACTCAGATTTTAAGGTGTATCAAATGGATGTGAAAAGTGCATTTCTCAATGGTGATCTTGCTGAAGAAGTCTATGTGTCTCAACCACCTGGCTTTGAAAGTGAAGACTTCCCAAACTTTGTGTATAGACTGCTCAAGGCGCTCTATGGACTCAAACAGGCACCAAGAGCCTGGTATGAAACTCTATCTCAATTCCTTCTTGAGCATCAATTTACCAGGGGTACAATTGACAAAACCCTATTCTTCAAGAAGCATGGAAATGATATCATTCTTGTTCAAATCTATGTGGATGATATCATCTTTGGCTCTTCAAATGAAAAACTCTGTGAAAGGTTCTCTAAGTTGATGCAAAGTAAATATGAGATGAGTATGATGGGAGAGTTAACCTATTTCCTAGGCCTGCAAGTACATCAAAGGGAGGATGGCATCTTTATAAACCAATCCAAGTATGTCAAGGATCTTTTAAAGAAATATGGTTTAGAAGAGTCATCCCCAGCTAAAACTCCTATGTCTACTGCAATCAAGCTGGATGAAGACAAGAAAGGCAAGAAAGTTGATATCAAGGTCTATAGAGGAATGGTTGGATCCCTACTCTATCTCACAGCTAGCAGGCCAGACATCATGTTTGCCACATGCCTTTGTGCAAGGTTCCAGTCTGATCCCAAGGAATCTCACATGATGGCCATCAAAAGAATTTTCAAATATCTGAAGGGGACTCCTAATCTTGGGCTATGGTATCCAAAGGGCACTGGGTTCAACCTGGTTGGTTACACAGATTCTGATTATGCTGGATGCAGGATTGACAGGAAGAGCACCTCTGGAAGCTGTCAATTCCTAGGTCAAAGGTTAGTGTCCTGGTTTAGTAAGAAACAACAGTCCACAGCAACATCCACAGCTGAGGCTGAATATATTGCTGCTGGAAGTTGCTGTGCTCAATTGCTTTGGATTAGAAATCAACTCATGGATTATGGACTAGTGTTAGAACACATTCCTCTGATGTGTGATAATACTAGTGCAATATCCATTGTAGCTAATCCTGTTAATCATTCTACTACAAAGCACATTGAGATCAGGTACCATTTCATTAGGGAACATGCTGCAAATGGTACCATAGAAGTCTCTTATGTTCCAACTGAGAAACAATTAGCTGACATATTTACTAAACCTCTGAATGAAGCAGTCTTCAACAGACTTGTGAGTGAAATTGGAATGCTCAATCCTTCATTCAGTTGTTCTAAGTAAATATGCTGGTTAATAATTGCAGCAGTAAATTTTCACTGTATTTAAATGATCTATTTGTTTGGAGTGAAAATTAGCTGAGATATGATTTATAAATATTTCAGTATTTTACTGCATATTTTTCAAAATCATATTTGTTAGTGGAGTTGTGAGCTTTTGAGACATCTCGATATCGATGATTTTCAGAGTTCACGACATAGTTCAAATTAAACAGACTTATATCGCAAACTGTTGAGATTGAGAGACTTCGCGACATAGTTCATTTCATGAGTTTGCGACATAGTTAATTTTATGACTTCGCGACTTAGAATAACTATATCGACAAGTCTCCATAGTTGACAGAATTTTGATTTACATTAATTTTATTTCAAAATTTGATACAAGTCTGACAAATTGCTTAAAATTCCTAAAAGAGAGCTTTAGACAGGGTATTTCTACTATATCGCAAAGTCTCCCCGATCCTTTCATTTTGAAGACTTTGCGATATAGTTCATTGTTGAGACTATGCGATATACTTTGCAAGACTTTGCGGTACAGGCCACTTTTGACTTCGCGACATACAGATGGACTGTACACATTCATAACTCCATATCGCAGTGTCTCTATCATATAAATACCTTTTTCTAACCGTTTGCAACTTTTCATCTTGTCTATTGCTCTCAAACTTTCTAACCTAAGCACAAATTCTCTACTCTCTTTCTTACTCTCTCTCTCTTGAAATGGCACCCAAATCTCAAACAGTATCATCCTCTATTCCTTTAATCATCCCCAAAGAAACAAATCTTCTCACCATTCCCTCTGAGGCTGAGGCTAAACCCAGGTACAAGTGTTTTGTACGGTTCCTGAACGATTCCTACCTCAGCCAAGCCCTAACCTTGAACCCCACGTTGTATGTTGATGTATTGGAAGGATTTTGGCGAACGGCGTTGGTTTCTACAATGGCCAGGGAAGATGGAACTTCGTTCCAGGAGATAGCTTGTTCAATTGGAAGCAAACACTTCCAGTTTGGGGAGAAGGAGATAAATGAAGCATTAGGGTTCAAGGTGGAGGGTCATGACCCAGAAGCTACTGATGCTCAAATAGTAGACTTCATGACCTTCATTCAGTATGCTGATGAGATAGATACTGGAAAGTTGAATAAGAAGTTTGTAAGAAGGGAGTGGTCATTTCTATTTGATGCACTCCAGAAGGTGTTCCTTTGCAGAAAGACAGGATGGGACCATATCAGTCACATTGCTGTGAAGCTGGCCTATTCCCTAGCCTACAATCAGGAAATCAATGTTGGAGCAATAATCCTCAAGGAATTGGCTCAAAGGCTAGGGAGGACAGTCCGTGGAAGAGGTAATGACATCTTTTACCCTCGCTTTCTTCAAGTTATTTTAAATTATCTTGATGCTAATGTCCATGACTTGGAGGGTATTGATAAATCAAAGATGGCTTATTCCAAGTCCATGTCCAAGATTCTGTTTGGTTCATTGGACACAAGGAATCAAGTGGATGTGATCTTGAGTGTGACCACGCATATGCAGGACACATTCGAGTCTTATCCACTTGATAAGCCCATATACCATGCTCTTTCCTGGACAGGGGAGGCTGAGACTGAAGGAGCATCACAGTCTAACCCAAGCCTCCCTATCCCATCCAGCAACCCCACTGTAAACACCACTGTAGAGGCTAGTCAGCCAAGTGCATCAATCTCTCAAAAGATTGATGTCCCTAAAAAGAAGAAGAAGAGAACCCTAGCTATTATCCATGAATCTGTAGAGTTAGCAAGTGAGATTCCTGAGTCACCTCTCACCAGACCAAAGAAGAAATCAAAATCTGTAGCCACCACTGCATCCTCTCAACAGGATTCAGATGTGAAAAAAGGGGTACACCTGCTACTGTCTATGGCCTCTCAACAGGTCATGGGCATTGAAAAGAGCAGCCTCCCCACTGCAAGTTGTAACGAGTCTGCACAGGGTCAAGACCTCACTCTTGACCCTAGGAGTGATAAGGGTGATCAAACACTAAGTGGAGAGCACATCAATGTTGAAACTCCTCCTATTTCTCAGGGGGAGTTGCCAAAATCTAATCTGAACCCCACTTCTCTCTCAGATTCTTCCACTAAAATTTCTTTTGACCAAGAGAGTCATTCTCATGACAATCTTGCCCTTGATCAATCACAATCCAGCCCTGTGATTGAGCCAACTTCAAGTGACATGGTGCTTGACACTGTGCTCACCACTCAGGACCCACATTCAGTTGGTCAGGGAATGCATGCTGAGGCATATCCTAATGACACCAACACAAACATGGAGGATTCACCAGTTTTCACTGGAGACTCTGTGCCAAATTCTCCCATCCTTAGGGATGTGGAAATGTCTTCACAGACATATAGGGCTGATGTTGTAACACATCCCATTTCAATGGAGACAACATCAGACCCTACAGCCATTCCAAGGCTGGAGGAGACTCAAACTCACACATCTCATGAAGTGCCTAGCACTAGCTCTCACTTGGCTCAGGCCACAATGTCAGAATGGCTGAAGCCTGTGCACCATGACAGGCCTTCAGGATCATCATCTGTGCCCTCACACTTGACAGAGGAAGCCATTCAAAATCTTAATGTGGCACAGATTGATGAGTTCTCAAAGATAGCTCAACATCTCCTCACCTCCAACCTTCCAAATGCTGATTATGAAGCTATCCTGCTATGCCATAAGGAGGACGTTGAAGCTCAACAGGAGAAGATTGTGAATGAAGCTGAACCAGAGGGAAATGTGGATGCCTGGTTGGATTCTAAGAGGACTGTAAATCTCAAGGATGCCCTAGCTTTTGTGAGAGAAGAATATCTCACTTCTCTGGGCTCCAATGCTAAGGATCTTTCTCCTGTTGCCATCTATGAGGCTGTAAATGATGTGTACAAGAACCAGTTGAAGGCTCTGCATTATCTTGGGAAAGGGCTTCAATCAGAGATTTCTTCAATTCAGGAGGAGACAGACAGATCCCTCACAAAGCTCAGAAACTCTTATCTCTCTGATTTTCCCAAGGTGGATGGTATCCTCAAAGAAGTCCAGAAAACCTCCACAAATGTGTCCATGATGGATGTGACTCTTGCCATGGTCACAGACAACATCAAGAAACTGGCTTCTACACTGGAAAATCAAGCAAAAACTACCATCACCACCAATGCTATGTTGAATGTCATGTGGAAAAATCAGTATGGTGATAAGCTGGTGGATGAAGTCCCTCTGTCAGACATCTCCAAATATGACTTTGCCAGGGTCAAAGATCAATCTCTAAACTCCTTCAAGTCTCACCAATTATTCTCCAAGGTGGATGGCTTAGAAAGAGAAGTGGCCTCTCTCAAGGATGAAAACAGAATGCTATCTACATCTCTAAGCCAACTCAATGCCAAACTAGATGATCAAGGCACCAACACAACAAACATTTTGCTGGTGCAGCAACAAATGATGACTTCAATGATGCGATCCATGCACCTGCCTATTCCTGGGGAAGCTCAAGACATTTTGTCTGATCCCAAGCCTAAGGGGGAGAAAGGAAAGGAGGTCAATGTGACAAAGAAAGGGGGAGCACCTGCCAAGCAGTCAAAACTTAAGGGCAAGCTCATTGAAGAGACAATAAAGCCAATCAATCTTCCCCCTGTAGAAGTCATCAATGCACAAGGTCAGAAAAGCACAGTCACCACAACATTCTATCCATCCACAATGCCTAAAGACATCTCAACCCCTAAACCTGCTATATCTACTCCAATTGCTAAACCTACCCAAGCTACACTTATCACTGAGGCCAAGCTACAGGAAGTTGCCAACTCTAACATCTATCATGATGAGGCATTCCTGGAGTTTCTGAAAGCCACCTACAAGAATGCTCAAGGAGATGCACAAGTGTACAGAAAGAAGCTCAGGGAAAGTATCAAGTACTTCACAGTTGCAGTAAAGAAAATCAGGGATGTTTATCTGAGAGAAATAATCATGGTGTGCAAGGACAACTGCTTGTGGCACTTAGCATTTCAAACTCTAGAGAAACTGAGGTTTACTGAAGTGTCAATAATTCTGGAGTTGATTGAAAAGAGTGGGGCTAACAATGAAAGTCTTTATAATGACTTGGAGATGGACCAAAATCAAAGACTGCCTGAGGTCATACCCAAGCCAAGGACAGTAATTTTTCAAAGTCTATCCAAAGTCAGAAGTATTGACCAACTAGTCATTCCCAAAGATCTGCAAATGAAGAATAATACAAAGATCAATCAGGTGCTGCAAATGCTGAGAGCAAAGAAAGGAGTCAAGACAGCAGAGGAATTAGAGATGATTAACATTCTACAATCTTTTCTGATTCATGGTGTTTTGCCAGAATCTGTCAAAGAAAAGAACAAGAAGAAGGATGGGGAGGATGATGATGAGGAGAAAACCCACAGGAGGAGATCTCATGACACAAAGGGGGCAAAGGAGACAGTGAAGAGAACTAGGAGTGGAACTCAGCAAGTCAAGGACATTGCTGGCAGTACTTTAACCAAAACACAAGACTCTGAGTCTAGGGTGAGTACTGTTAGTAATGATCCTCCAAAATCGGTATCTAAGACTTCTGAACCTGAGTTGCCACAGAAGAAGGGTGAAGCCACAAAAGAAAAATCAAGAAAACACCTCCACAAGGTCACAGCCAGTGGAGTGTTGCAGTGGATTAAGGGCAAAGGAATGAAGCTACTTCCAAATGATGTGGCAGTAAAGACAAAGTCACCTTGTTCCAGAAAGGTACCTCTTGTGAGGCATATGAAGATCAAGAGTGTACCCAAAAGAATAAGGATAACAAAGAAAACTGGAAAACTCACAAATGTTGTTGGCATCCATGTGTTTCCACTTGATGAAGACTATGATGAAGATGCCCTAGCATTTTTGAGAGCTCAAAGGATCTTTGAAGTCAAACTGAAGCTAGATCATCTAGAGATTAAATACACTGATGGAAGAGAGAAGATAATGAAGCAAGGAGGCTGGCAACATTTCTATAAATATGAGCTTGAAAGGATAAATGCCTTGCTGAACTTTGAAGAAAAGGAAGAAAGGACATGGAAGATAGATATTGCCAGGTTCTTGAAAATGCATGCTGATCATGAAGAAGACCTGAGGAGAGAGAATGAAGAAAGGAGATGTAAGAAAGAGAAGGAGTTGGCCGAGATAGAAGAAAGAGCAAGAGAGCTAAGAAAGAAAGGGCTGTGCAGGGTAAAACAAAATCCTTATACTGTGGAGTACAAAAATCATTATGGAGGAAAAAGCAAGATAAGGATGGAGTTTATACACTCATATGTGGAGAGTGCCCTCAGAACAGCAGCTGAAGATCTAAAGGACTCTCCTCTCATTGAAGAAATGACTGCTAGAGATGATATTCTAATGGCAATCTCTGAGATAAAGAAGAATGAAGAAATGAGGAAGAAGAAGATCTATGATGACTTCTTAGAGAAACAATTGGAAACAGAAGCTATGTAGCTCAAGGAAGAATTCTGTAAGCTTAAATTTCCAAGTTGTTATCAAATTCTGTGCTTAACTGTATCTTCCTTATATCTGTTCTTTTTATGTTAGTTAGGCTTGTTATCAGACATGAAATTGTGCCTAAGGGTCTTACTCACAATTTGGGGGAGATTGTTAGGCTCAAGACATGTCTGAATACCACTATTAACAAGCCTACACTATGTGACTATGTCACATTACATGACCTAGTGATTTCTATCACTGGGATATAGTATAGGTTTCTAAATGTACTTGTCTTGTTCTCATGAACATTAGCTTGATCATGTATGCTCAAATTTATAATGAGCTTAGTAAAGTTTCTTGCATCTAGATTGTATATAGGCCATTGAATAATTATCCTGGCAGAAGTTCAGAAGTGTTCATGCAGCAGGATAGAGTTGAATAAGGCTATGAAGAAATAAGTTGCAGGAATTTGTCTAAGGCATTATATAGCAAAGTCAAAAGAAAGCTATGTCGTGAAGTCACCAATATCCATGTCGTGAAGTACTATATCGCATAGTCCACTTTGTACTATGTCGAGAAGTCCTCAAGACATATGTCGTGAAGTGTTGAAGTCAGCAAAGTCAAAAGAGCCTAGATCGTGAAGTCCTCAGAAGCCCTATGTCGCATAGTCATCAAATGACCTATGTCGCATAGTCATCAAATGACCTATGTCGCATAGTCATCAAATGACCTATGTCGCATAGTCATCAAATGACCTATGTCGCAAAGTCTTCAAAGGCTATATCGCGTAGTCCTCACAAGGGAGATCGCGAAGTCAGGGATAAAGTGGAGTTCACGATATCAACACTTAGCCGTTTATAACAAGACAAATCAAGGTACAGAACCAAGAATCAAAGGAGACAAATACTGAAGCATTTGTTCTGGCAAGGTGGTCCAAAGAACAGATGGCAAATCTACAGCTAAACTTGGAGAGAAAGATAAGAGACAAGCAGCTACAGAAACGGGAAAGACTCCGAAAAGCAGGTGGTCCTTTCTGACACAGTGAACTTCTTATGGCAGGACAAGTTGGACCTTCAGAAGGGGTAGTTGTGTAATATTGTGTGTGCCTAGTTTGTATAGGTGAATATATATATATCGTGTACACACAACTGTAAGCTGTAAGAGAGATACACATAGTAATTTGCTAAGCTCTTTTCTCTGTAAGCAAGCAAGTTCAGACTGTTCTTGTTTAGAAGCCAGAAATTCGATTGTGAATTTCCTGGAAAGCTGTAGTATTTAATTTGCTTATACAAAGTAGATTAAAGTGATTGTGTGTGTTATTTACTTTCTGCATATTACATATCATAATCACATACAGTTGTTTACTTAGTTTTCAAGAATCGAAAAATATATCAAACTATCCATTCACCCCCCCCCCCCTCTGTCTAGTTTCTAGTGGTATTCATTTCTAACAATTAGGTTGATGTAATTGACATGTCATATTACAAAATTATTTTAAAATATGAGATAAAATCAAAATCTTATCTTTTCAATTTTTTAATTACAAAATTATCTGAATTTATAAACGATTTTGGACGAGAAATAAATTCAGTGCCCGTGCCTCGCACGGGCTTTTACGCTAGTTATAAAAAATAAATTAAAACTTAATTTACCACTTTTACAATTCAGATTTATATCGGATCTAGTATTTCAGGTAATAATTGGTTCAGATAATTTTTCATTCGGTTTTGATTGGTTTCAAGTTATTATGGGATCTAGTATTTCGGATAATTTTCGGTTCGAATAATTTTTGGATCGGATCAAATCATTTTTCGGATAAATTTTGGATTATCTAATTAGGATACAAAATCAGATTCGGTTCGGTTCGGTTCTTCGGGTCTGGACCCAATTTGTCAAGTCTACTTCAAGGTGATTTGACCGGGTATTTAAAATTATTATTTTTAAATTTTATTTTCTTGAATTAAACCATCCTTTATATACTTTTATTCAAAAAAAAATTATAAATAATAATTTTAAAGGCTTTTTTCAGAAATACCCAATGCTAGAATATTTTTTTGCAAAAATACTATATTTTTCTAAAATCTTTTGCAAAAATACCAACATATTTGCAAAAATACCAACTTTTTGAAAATATGTGCAAAAATACGGTTTGTAACTTTTGCAATCATATCTACAACTATATTGATATGAGTTAAAAATAACTCTAAAGACATAATTAATATTGTATTAATTAAACCTAGCTGGTCCATAAATAAGACCCATTAATAAGGCCCGAAACTCTAATTAAATATTAATTTCGTAATTAATATTTGGGCTAGAAGTACAACATGTATTAGGAGACGTCCAATACAGGCTTGTTCTAATACAAGTGGGCTTCTTTCAATACAAGTCCGTTATGATATGGAAACAACTCCTACAAGGAAGGATCTAGAATTAATCCTTATCCACCGTCAAGGATAAGACTTATCGTTCAAGGAAGTGATAATACTTATCCACCGTCAAAGATAAGACTTATCCTTCAAGAAAGTGATAATACTTATCCACCGTCAAGGATAAGACTTATCCTTCAAGGAAATGAATACTTATCCACTAGGCTTCTAAACGCCTATATAAAGGGTCTGACCCCTCATCTCAGAACTACGTTTTGGACACAACTCCATACGTCATCTACAACGTTTTAGACTTCATCCTCGAATAAGGACATACAAGTCACTACGTCCTTGGTGTGCCCCTGCCACCATAGCCCCGAGGGCAACATCAAGAACTACGTTTTTTGGCTTGATTCTCAGCACTGATTGAGATACATAGGCATCTTGTGAGGACCGATTTAGTCACGAAACGCAAGAGCAGCCATTAAAGCTCGAAACTCTCTTCAACTCTAGCAATTAATTTACAAGTACACTTTTTAATCCATAACATTTGGCATCGTCTGTGGGAAGACAACATCAACCATGGCAAACACACGAAGAACAACTCGAGATACTCAAACTTCTGATGAGCTTCCTCTCACCTATGAGGCTGGTGCTCAAGGAAATCAACCACCGCCAACTACTGGCTTTCAAGGGGAAAATATCCCCCTCACCACCACTCAAGGACCGGAAGTCCCAATTTCAGTTGAAGGGACGAATCCCCTGCAGATGGTCATTCATGGATCTAATCCACATGAGACCACAATCACGACCTCCCCACTGCTCATGAATGCACCAAGTGGCTTTCAAGTCCATACTACTGATCTTCCTCAATACGCAACTCAAACTTTGGGGATGCTGAGCTATGGCATGCCCCTTCGACCCATGGCGGGTGATAGTGGTCTCAACCCCACCTACCACGAGGCATACGTTCCTCCCTATATACAAGGTCTGGGACCCCAAAACCTATAAACTCAAACTCGAAGGACCCCTTTGATTCGAGATTACTCGGGACCCTACACTGAGGATGCGAATGACTCAACTGGAGAAGAAAGGGATGTTGCCCCAAGGAGAAGACGTTCTTCCCAAACAAACCGGGAACAATCCCAAACAACTAAGGAAAAGATTGCGGCCCATGAGGCAGAGGCTGCAAGGCTCAAAAAATTATTGGCAGAAGAGGAAGCAACAAAAGCAAAACGAGTCCCTGTGATTAATTTAGATCCGGCACCAAGAAGAACCAAGAGGGCTGAAGCCCCAAGGGGCGATCCTAGTGTTTTGTTGCCCCTAGGAGATCCTGATGATCCTACACCACCATTCACTCAAGACATCATGAAAGCTACCATATCCAGGAAATTTAAGATGCCAACGATTAAAGCTTATGATGGAACGGGAGATCCCGCAAATCATGTAAGAACCTTCTCTAATGCACTGCTGTTGCAGCCAACCAATGATGCGGTCAAGTGTAGGGCGTTTCCACAAACCTTGGCGGGCATGACCCAACGTTGGTATTGCCGTCTTCCTCCCAACTCTATTGGGTCTTTCAAGGAACTAAGCAAAGCGTTCATCAATCAATTTGTTAGTGGAAGGGTGCATGAGAAAAGTTCTGCATCACTCATGGGAATCCAGCAAGGAAAGAATGAAGCTTTAAGGGATTATATCAACCGATTCACCCGGGAGGCTCTGAAAGTCCCGGACTTGGAGGACAAAGTAGCTATGATAGCCCTGCATCAAGGAACCAGTGATGATCACTTCAAAAGATCATTGGCAAAACATCCATCCGAGAGCATGCTGAAGCTCCAAGATAGAGCTGGAAAGTACATCAAGGCTGAAGAAAGCATGAGAAAGTATGAATCCACTGCTGGTGGTAGTGGAAATTCAAAGAAAAGAAAGGAAACACAAGAGTATGACGTCAATGAAAAGTTTCCTAGAACGTCAAAGGATTCTGATTCTCCACCCAAGAGGAACAATTTTGGGCCAAAGTTTACGGAGTATGCTAGATTGAACGCTCCCAGGAGCCAAATTCTGATGGAAATAGCAAAGGAGGAGGAACTCCGATGGCCGAAGTCACTAGGGACTGATATGTCTAAACGAAAAAACAATTCAGTCGGTTCCACAAGGAAGTCGGTCACGACACCGACGATTGTAGACAATTGAAAGATGAGATCGAGTTTCTGATACGGAGAGGAAAGCTCAATAAATTCACCAAGGACAGAAATCAAGGGAGTCAAAGAGGAAACTATGAAAGGAAGGATTATGACAGAAGGAACAATGATCAAGATCGAAATCCCAAGCCCCGAGGGCCAGTCATCAACATGATATTCGGAGGACCAACTGTTGTTGGGTCCTCCCGAAACTCGAGAAAGGCCTATGCCCAAGAAGTAATGACTGTGGTCGGAGAAGCACCGAAACGTGCCCGAACAGAAATATCAATAGGTTTTGATGATTCTAACTTGGAGAGAGTGAAGTTTCCCCACGATGATCCCTTAGTCATCATACCTGTGATAGGGAATTCTGAAACAAAGAGAGTTTTGGTCGACAATGGAGCTTCAGTGGACATCTTGTTCCATGATGCTTTTATCAAGATAGGTTATACTGACTCTCAGTTGACACCCTCGAATATGCCCATATATGGATTCAATGGAGTGGAGTCGAAGGTGGAAGGCACTATCCAACTCCCAATGACAATGGGTCAAGGGTCGAATATGTCTATTCAGATGTTGAACTTCATAGTTATAAAGGCAACTTCGACCTACAATGCAATCCTGGGAAGGACGGGTCTTCATGCGTTCAAGGCCGTGGCCTCATCTTATCATCTGAAAATCAAGTTCCTAACGAAGAATGGAATTGGTGAAGAACGGGGAGACCAAAAGATGGCTAGAAGTTGTTACGTAGCCGCGTTAAGGCCTGATGGAATTGGGGGGCAGGTTCTCCCCATTGAAGATATGGATACCAGTGATAATGAGGACCAGAGAGGGAAACCAGCTGAGGTTTTAATCCTAATTCCCTTAGTCCTTGGTGAACCGGAGAAGGTGACTTACGTTGGAGCACTATTACCTGAACCATTGAAGAGCAAGCTCATATCTTTTCTTCAAGAGAGCAATGACGTTTTTGCTTGGACATCGGCTGACATGCCAGGGATTGATCCCTAGTTGATAACCCACAAACTGAATGTAGATCCTGAAAGGAAGACGGTGAAACAGAAGAAGAGAAATTTTGCTCCAGAGAGGAAAGATGCCATTAAACAAAAAGTAGAAAAGCTTATGGAGGCCGGGTTCATTGAAGAAATACGATTCCCAGAATGGTTGGCTAACCCGGTGATGGTCAAAAAAGCCAATGGAAAATGGAGGATGTGTGTGGACTTCACTGATTTAAACGATTCATGTCCTAAGGATTGTTTTCCCTTACCAAGGATTGATGCCCTAATAGATGCCACAGCTGGGCACGAGATGCTGAGTTTCATGGATGGCTTCAACGGATACAATCAAATCAAAATGCACAAAGATGACATCTCCGAGGTATCATTCATCACTGACTTTGGTGTTTTCTATTATATAGTCATGACATTTGGACTTAAGAATGCAGGGGCAACATACCAAAGATTGGTAAACAAAATCTTTGAACACCTGATTGGAAAAACCATGGAGGTCTATGTGGATGACATGTTGGTTAAAAGCCTCGATAAGGCCGATCATATAAACCATCTACGGGAAGCGTTTGAAGTGCCGAGGCACCACAAGATGATGCTGAATCTAGCTAAATGTGCCTTTGGTGTAGGCTCGGGGAAGTTTTTAGGCCTGATGGTTTCCAAGAGAGGAATCGAGGCTAATCCCGACAAAATCAAATCAATTCTAGACATGGAACCACCACGGACTGTCAAGGATGTCCAGAAACTAACGGGAAGAGTGGCAGCATTGGGAAGATTCATCTCCAAGTCAGGAGAGAAGTGCTTACCTTTCTTCAAAGCACTCAAGAACGTGAAATTTTTTGAGTGGACAACTGAAAGCCAGGAGGCTTTTGAGGCCTTGAAGAAGTACATGGCTGAGGCACCACTGTTGGCAAAACCAAAGCCAGGAGAAATTCTCTATTTGTACTTGGCAGTTTCTAACACAGCCCTTGGAGCTGTTTTGGTAAAAGAAGAGTTGAAGGTTCAGAAACCCATTTACTACATAAGCAAGATTCTACATGGGGCAGAAATAAACTACTCTACGATTGAGAATTTTGTCTTAGCCTTGATAATGGCCTCAAGAAAGCTACGTCCATACTTCCAGGCACACAAGATAGAGGTTTTGACTAATCAGCCTCTAAGAAACATCTTGCACAACCCTCAAGTTAGTGGAAGGTTGATCAAATGGGCTATTGAATTGGGAGAATTTGACATCAAGTATAAGCCTCGAACGGCCATAAAAGCTCAAGCACTCGCTGACTTCATGGTTGAATGCACCATTGACAACCAGGAAGTCGGGGGGCAGGAAGTAATAGTGGAAGACAAGAAAGATGAAGACATGGTGTCCAAAGAATGTTGGGTGCTCTATTTTGATGGAGCATCAAAAACAAAATCAAGTGGAGCAGGTTTGGTGCTACAAAGTCCCGATGGATTCCTTATAGAGTATGCACTAAAACTGGACTTCCCAACAACGAACAACGAAGCTGAGTATGAAGCCCTGATAGCTGGCCTAGGGCTGGCTGGAGCCCTAAGAGTCAAGACTCTGAAAGTATGTGGAGACTCGAGGTTAGTAGTTTCCCAAGTAATGGGGAGTTTGAAGCTAGAGATGAAGTCATGGCCAAGTATCTGAAACTTGTTAAGGCTATTATGACTTAGTTTGATGAATGTTATGTGGAACACGTTCCAAGAGAAGAAAACATGAAGGCTGATGCCTTGTCCAAGTCTGCTTCTTCTGAAATTGAAAACTATGCGGGGAGTGTATACTTCCAAGTCTTGAAGACCCCAAGCATCAATGGAAAGTTGGTAGCACCCATTGATGTAGCTAGCTGTTGGATGGATCCCATCAAATCTCATCTGGAAACTGGGTGGTTACCCAATGACACTTCAGAAGCATGAAAGTTATATGTGAGAACACTAAGGTATACCTTGATTGAGGGAATCCTATACAAAAAGTCTTTCATTGTTCCTTACTTGAAATGCTTGAGACCCCAAGAGGCAGAATTGGCCCTAAGGGAAGTACACAAAGGAATTTGTGGGTAGCACTTGGGGAGCAGAGCCCTTGCTCATACAATCACTCGTCTAGGTTTCTATTGGCCAAACATACTTGCAAATGCTAAAAGCTATGTGAAGAAATGTGAACGGTGCCAAAGGCATGCACCGGTGGTTAGACAACCACCAGAGATGTTGACATCCATAAACTCACCTATTCCGTTTGCCATGTGGGGGATGGATATACTTGGACCATTTCCAATGGCAAGTGCGCAAAGAAATTTCTTGATAGTAGCAATCGACTACTTCACCAAGTGGATTGAGGCTAAGCCTTTAGCCAAGATAACCACCAAGCATGTAATGCATTTCTTCTGGGAAAATGTGATATGCAGATACGGGATTTCACGTATCTTGGTCACAGATAATGGAACTCAGTTCAACAATGAAAAATTCAAGAAGTATTGTGAGGAGAATGATATCAAGCTACGTTTCACTTCTGTTGCCCATCCTCAAGCAAATGGGCAAACTGAGGTTGCCAATCGAATTATCCTAGATGGACTGAAGAAAAGAGTTGAACGCTCTAGAAACACTTGGGTAGACGAATTACTCCCCATATTATGGGCATATCGTACTACTTGTAAGGTCACCACTGGAGCAACCCCCTTTATGTTGGCATATGGGGCAGAAGTAGTGGTTCTAGTGGAGATTACTCACGCATCTCCAAGAATCGAGGCTTATGAGCCAGAGACAAATGAAGAATGCATGAGGCTGGATTTAGATCTAATTGGTGAAGAGATGAGGCAAATGCTAAAGTAGTTGAACATCAAAAAAGGGCATCTTTCTACTATAACCTAAGGGTTAAAGAGAGATTCTTCCGTCAAGGAGACTTAGTCCTCCAAAAGATTGAGGCATCCGGGGTTGGACAAAAAGGCAAGTTGGCCCCAAATTGGGAAGGACCATATCGCGTTAAGATCGTATTTGGTCGATGCTCATATAAATTGGAAACCCTTGAAGGGATCGAAGTGCCAAGAACTTGGCATGCTGCAAACTTGAAAGTCTATTACGTTTAAGTGTGTCTTAATTGGACTCACTAGTAGGACAAGTAGAAATAAGGTTCGATGAAATCATGAGGTTCCCGGAAAGCAGATGAAGGGTTGAACCCGTTTTGATTGGTAGAAACATCTTCAAAGCATTGCCAAAACAAACTACAAATGAATGCAAAGGAAAACATACAAAATATGCATGTCAACTACACAAATAGAGCTGAATACAACGAACCCCGAAGGGTGAATGTTGCTAATAAACATACAAAAGAAAGCCTAAGATGCTTATTGTTAATTAGCGAAAATTTCAAGCTCAAGAGAAGTTTGATATGATAGGCTTGAGAAAGAATCACTACGAGTGGAGCCATCAATAAGAACTCGTAAGGGTGAAGGGTTGAAACCCCAGAAACCTAAGACATTCAGTCCAAACCCCATCATTCGATATGCTCAATGAAAGGCTTGAAGCCAAAACAAGACGGTATAAGATATAAAAGGCTTATGCAAATGTCAAGTTAGCCTCGAATAAGTCAAAATCGTCGTAAATGTGTAGGTCGCTCCACACTTTATACCAAAACGATACTCGTGAAACACTAGTGTATATTAAAATCCCCAAAAAAGGGTAGTCAGTCCCATGTAAGGGATAAAAAGACCCCAAGTCTCGAAAAAGACCGGTATAACTTCTATGAAATCCTAGTGCATTATCATAGAAGTTGGGGGGCAAATGATATGGGTTAAAACTAACCCTAAAGACATAATTAATATTGCATTAATTAAACCTAGCTGGTCCATAAATAAGGCCCGAAACTCTAATTAAATATTAATTTCGTAATTAATATTTGGGCTAGAAGTACAACCTGTATTAGGAGACGTCCAATACAGGCTTGTTCTAATACAAGTGGGCTTCTTTCAATACAAGTCCATTATGATATGAAAACAACTCCTACAAGGAAGGATCTAGAATTAATCCTTATACAGCGTCAAGGATAAGACTTATCCTTCAAGGAAGTGATAATACTTATCCACCGTCAAAGATAAGACTTATCATTCAAGGAAATGAATACTTATCCACTAGGCTTCTAAACGCCTATATAAAGGGTCTGACCCCTCATCTCAGAACTACGTTTTGGACACAACTCCATACGTCATCTACAACGTTTTAGACTTCATCCTCGAATAAGGACATACAAGTCACTACGTCCGTGGTGTGCCCCTGCCACCATAGCCCCGAGGGCAACACCAAGAACTACGTTTTCTGGCTTGATTCTCAGCACTGATTGAGATACGTAGGCATCTTGTGAGGACCGATTTAGTCACGAAACGCAAGAGGAGCCATTAAAGCTCGAAGCTCTCTTAAACCCTAGCAATTAATTTACAAGTACACTTTTTAATCCATAACATATATCAACCAAAATCAACAACAAATGCAAATTATAAAAATTAATCATCTTTCATTGAAGTAACTGCCCCTACGTGGCCCATTAAATAAAAATTAACCCTAATTGTTAATTTGGTTAAGATGAAACTCCTTGTAAATTCTTAACTAATACATACATATCTATATATGTATGTATAGACGAAAGGCGAGGGGGATGAAATCTGTTTTGAGGAGGAAGATGAGATCACAAACTTTATTCATGTTTATGTTCATTTAGCCCCTTTTACTAACAAATTTTTGATTTATTAGCTGGTTTTAAATTATTTTTTAAAAAATTGCAATTTAATTACTTTAGTCGAAAAATCTTGTATAAAAGGAAACGGAGGGAGTAACATATTAGGGCTCTGTTTGGGATTGCTGTTAAAAATTGCTGTGCTGTTGAAAAAAGTGCTGTTAAAATAAGTGCTGTTGTGAAAATCAGATAACTGTTTGGTAATATTTTTGATATGTGCATATTTTGGTATATAATATAAAAAATTAATGTTTTTGGTGAGTTTTGATGTTGAAACCAGTAGCTGCTTCCCGCAAAAGCTGAAAAGCAACTTTTTTCAAAAGTATGGGGGCCTGCTTTCTCTAAAAGCAGCTTTTGAGCCAAAAGCGCTTCTCAGAAAAACAGGTTTTAAATTTTACCAAACACTTTTTAGCTGCTTTTCAGAAAAAAGCTGTTGTTGCTGTCTGCAACATCAATGCCAAACGGACCCTAGGTCGGCCGTCGGCAGGTAAAATTATCCGAAAAATCGGAAATTATTAGCATTACAATTCACATGTGACATGACATGACTACACTACATAGGGATGCACCCCTGATCATTCAATTACACTCAACGTGTCACTTTATCTCCACACCTATACACACAAACATTTTGTATCTATAGCTTTCCGCATGATTACTTGTCCTCTCACTCAACTTAAACTTGAAATATTCACTTATACCTAAAACATTTTAGTAATTGTGTGTAAATTACACACATATATGGATTCTATGCGTGTATGTTCTAGTGCAACTTGGAATAATTGGCAGGAAAGGCAGCTGCGATTCGTTTCGAAATCGACTAGTTTAAAGCCTGGAATGATTGGCGTTTCGAAGCTAGGGTTTTTGTATCGGCCTGGTAGAGTCAGCTCTGTTTCTGCTTCTATTGTTACCTCTGTTTCTGCTTCTATTGTTACCAGGTAGTTTTCGTGATTTCCAAGTTCACAATTTGTCTATTTTAGCTATTTTTTTATGATTATTTTGTCGAATTTGCGTTTTCGCGACTATATTTGTATTATTTATATGTTTGCTTAGGAATACAAAATTGTTTGTTGTAGAAATAAGAATTAGACGTTAAATCGCTAGTAAGATAGTCGAAATGGACATAATGTGTGAAGTCTGGTGTTGTGAATGATAGTTTTCACTTTTCAGGGTGTGTTATTGCAATTGGTATGTTCAATGAAATGGGAAAATGCTTTATGCACTTTCCTCTCGGGTATATGAATTGGTGTATCAAATAACCAGGGTGCGTGAATTTTTTTGTGTAGGAATATAAATAGTGAGAAATGTGAATAGAATATCGAGTTAATTTGTGTTTGTTTTAATAGGTTTTGGGGTAATTAGGATGCCACAAAAAATTAACAAGTTAATCTAGTTTGTGTATTCTATTATGTATTTGATTGCAGAAATGCTACTGTTGGTTGATATAAATTGATGTGAGGCAGGTTATAAGAACAGATATGGTTTATTGGTCCTATATTGAAAAGTTTTAAATGTTTTTATTTTCTATTAGAACCTTTTTGAATTGAATTCTGGTAGTAAAATAACAAAGTGGTTCTGATACAGCAGGGAAGTCGAGAACAAGAAGTCAACAAGCAACATGGTGCGATTAATTGTGTTACTGGCACACCAGGTTGAATTTGGGGAGCATATTGCTGTTCTTGGTTCAGCAAAAGAATTTGGGTCTTGGAAGGAGAAAAAGACAATGAACTGGACTAGTGATGGATGGGTTTCGGAGTTTGAACTTAAAGGAGGTGAGTCTATTGAGTTTAAATTTGTTATTGTGAGAAGCGGTGATAATATGGTTTGGGAAGGGGGTGATAACAGAGTCTTGAAGTTGCCAAAACAAGGGAGTTTTGAGATGGTATGTCGATGGAATAGGACCAATGAGGCTGTGAAACTGCTACCCTTGGGCACCGAAATCGTTGAGGAAGAACAGGGTAATGTACAGGAAAATGGGTCTCCACATCTGGAGGACGTAACTAGTTCTTTCGTGGATCAGTGGCAAGGGGAAGCTGCATCTTTCATGCGATCGAATGATCACGGAAACAGAGAAAAAGAAAGAAAGTGGGATACATCAGGGCTTGAAGGAATTGCTTTGAACTTGGTGAAGGGTGATCAGAATGCCCGAAATTGGTGGCAAAAGGTTTCAGTATCAACTTCTAATCTCTCTAACCGCTTTCTCGCCATCAACATAATTAGTTAATTTCTCCATATAATGTTTTGCAAGATTAACATTTCCACATAATAGTTTTTACCGTGCATCATGCTTTTATGCTGCGATGTTGTTCTGTAAGCTTCTAGTTCATGTTAGATGTGGCTTACTGGCTATAAAAATAAATTAAATTGCTTATGCTAAATTTGGCTAGTTTTTTTCTTTTTCATCTTTTTATAAAAAGAATAACTTTAGTAAATATTGTACTCTAAAATACTCTGGCAATGTTAGAGCATGGGTGCACTGGTTGATTTGAAAGTAGTGAATTTTGTAAGGCAAAGGTTTGCGTGAGATATGCTAATTGGTAGGCTTGAAAATCCTCCGGTTGTTGAAAATTGCAATATTGCCGATGCCTGATACTCTCCAAAAGTAGATGTCTGTGTGAAGATTTACTTTAAAATACAAAAATCAAGGTTTCTTTTTGCTCAAATTGAGGATGCCTTGCATGAGGGGTGGGATCTGATGCTGGTTTGAGTTTTACGTTTAAAGTTGTCCCATAAGAAGCCTTAAGAACTTCCAGTTTAAGGGATAGTAGATATTCTGAATAATATACAATGTTATTGTTATGACATGATAACAGTGTTTGTTAGATTATTGTATGTGCTGGTTGAGATATGATTGATAGACTTACCAATTTTAATGGAAAACACCATGCTTCACATTTCTGCTCCGCAAATCTCTTTCTGAAACAATCCCAAGAAAATTCTGCTCACCAACTCTCTGCACTTATACACCTTTCTTGATAATGTATTATCGATACACCTCCGGCTGGTGTATACAATAGTCGGTTTCACCAAAATATCAGTTGTAGGAATAGCTTATGTATATGAATAAGTATATTGAAGTGGAGTATTTATATTTCTCTTTAAACTATAGAAATCAAATATATTTATTATAGCCTTACAATTATCCGTTAATTCTGCATCTCTTCTGCTGCAGCTTGAAGTTGTTCGTGAACTACTAGTTGGAAGTCTTGCGGTTGCAAACCGTTTGGAGGCTCTTATTTATTCAGCTATATATCTTAAGGTTTATCGATTGACTACATGTTTTAATTTTTGATATTCCTTCATTTGTTCTTATATTTCATCCTTGCATGCAGTGGATAAACACAGGACAAATTCCATGCTTTGAAGGTGGAGGTCATTACCGTCCAAACAAGCATGCTGAGATTTCCAGGCATATATTTCGCGAATTGGAGAGAGTTGCCGGTAGAAAGGACACTTCATCTCAGGTGATCTGCTATTCGTATTAGATGTAACTTTTATTGTAGTTAGAGCACAGAAAGGTTAAGATTGGAGTTGTATTTTTTCGTTGTAAAATTGGTAATGTTTTTCTTGATGGGCATTTAATAAGATGGAGTTAGAATTATCTTCCATCATCTTTCTCCTAAAACATCTTTATCCAGTTCAGTTCTCTTGTTCCAGTGTACACATAATCTGTTAGTTCAACTAAATGGGGATATTGTCAATGGTTGAGGTATTGTCTTTTCCTGGTGGTACTATTTTGTATGTTTGAATCACTGATGGTACACCTAAACTATTGAATTCTTCAGGCTGATACTTTTGCCGTTAGCCAATGTAAGAAACTGGTTCACTATCATTCAATATTTTAAAAATAAAGACTGGGAGAAATCCCTTCCATATCCTTCATCTTTTGAAGCAACAAACAATTTGGTACATTCATCTTCAATCATCTTATCTTCACTTAATTTTCCCCAATTGTCTTTGTTTCATTATTTTCTCTAATGTTAATGCACAATCAGGGTATTAGCAATGGTACCATTTGTATCATGCTGAAAAACCAAAATTATTGGAAAATGGTGCCATTGGGAAAAGTCCAAACAACAGTGGCACCATTACGAATGTCCCAATCAAATCCAAGTCTTTAATTTTCAATGTTATAATAATATAAAATAACTTACTATTTACCCATTCTTCATGTTTCTTTATTCTCCTCTTGATTTTGTGTACTGCTCACCTCAAGAAGGTAAGTTCTTCAGATGTAATTATAGCAACGATATCCACGTTTCAGACTTACAATCATAATAAAATTATTAAATGCAATCAAATCATTTTTTTTAACGTAATGTAGGAGTTTGCACTTTTTAATTATTTAAACATTCACGGATGACAAGCATTAAACTTTTTTATGAGATTTTATTAGAGTTTCTATGGCTCAGCATTAAACTTGGGATCGAAATTAGAATCAGAGCTACCAGATACTTGTCACTATTAAAAGTTAAATTTTAATTGTATGTCAACATGTATCCGTATAAAAACATACTCTAATATTAGCCCTACATCTATTGTCTTGACGATTATTATTGTTATTCCACCAAATGAAAAATTACATAATGACTAACTAGCTGAAAGAAACATTCCGCATAATATAATTGCTCCATGGAACATATATTCTTTTTATTGTTGCTTACACTGAATGTGTTTGTAACTTACTCTATGACTTAACTATAATTTGCAGGAAATACTTGTGATTCGCAAGATCCAACCTTGTTTGCCATCTTTTAAGGCAGAATTTACTGCATCGGTTCCTCTAACACGTATAAGGGATATTGCCCATCGAAACGATATCCCTCATGACCTCAAGGTTATAATTGTTATTATGCGCTAAATTGATAATTTTGTTATATTTTCTGTAAGTAATGTCTTATTTGAATTTCTGCAACTCAGCAAGAAATCAAGCATACAATACAGAACAAGCTACATCGCAATGCTGGCCCTGAAGATTTAGTTGCTACACAAGCAATGCTGGAAAGAGTTACCAAAAATCCTGGAGAATATAATGAAGCATTTGTAGAACAATTCAAGATATTTCACCTTGAGCTAAAAGATTTTTTCAATGCCGGAAGGTGCACTCTCTAATCTATTTGTGTATTGTTTTTCTTTGTGCTAATTTAATTTCAGTTTTTTTGTCACCTTGACCTTAATCACAAAGTTGTATGGGCTTTTATCATCTTAGCCTTTTTACTTACGTCTTTCTGCCCTTACATTTAAATCATTGTTTTTTTAATTGTACTACCTGTAGAGCTATGATAGATACCCCTTTTATTTTAAAATAATTATATCGGAAAATCCTTTAATTGTAGGCTAATCGGTCCTTTTTCACGGTATGTTAATCTTTACCAAGATTGATATCCAAGTGTTGTTTTCAATTTTCCATGTATATCGTCTCCTAATTTTGTACAAATTTAAACTATGGTTTCAGAAGAACACTAATTTAAAGTATGATTTCAGAAAAGGGGCTTCATCTTTTCTAAGCACAATATATAAGCTACAATGTCCCTTAACATAGTCTGTTATTATAAGTAGTATACAACTTTAATACATCAAAATGTTATTTCTGTTATTTCAGTGAACACACACAATTTTACAATAAACAAGGTTGGTCCCCCCTATCCTCCTAATAAGAAAAAAAAGTCCATGTGACACTTTATTTTGTACAATTGACTTGGTAGAAAATATGGTTAATAGGACTGAAGATAAATAGTTATTTTGTCATTCAAAACAGTTAGTGCGAGCCCTTCTCATTCCCAACCCAACAATCAACCAATTATTTGATTGCTCCAAAATGTGGCAGGGGCTTCCAGTCTTGTTTTTGTTTAATTATCTGATTTGTGAGGGTCTTAATCGAATCTGACGATTGCCTCCCCAACTTAAATAGGTTATGAAAGTATATAGTTAACCCTTGCTCATCGGAAGTTCAGTTAATTCTCCGTTTGACCGCATGTGAGTACAGTTCACCCTTTAATAACTAAGCAATGGTAGTCCTGGACTTCAAAAACAGGTAGTGCGAGCCCTCCTCATTCCCAACCCCACAATCAACCAATTATTTGATTGCTCCAAAATGTGGCAGGGGTTTCCAGTCTTGTCTTGTTTTATTCTCTAACTTGTGAGTGGGGTCTTAATCGGGTCTGACGATTGCTTCCCCAACTTAGATAGGTTATGTAAGTATATAGTTAACCCTTGCTCATCGGAAATTCAGTTAATTCTCTGTTTAACCGCATGTGGGTACAGTTCACCCTTTAATAACTAAGCAATGGTAGTCCTGGACTTTGAAAACTCTTATCCGCTACTTGTGGTTAAAGATAAGACGGTGTTCGAGTTTTTATCAGCCGTGGTGAAAGAAAGAAGGAAGAACATTAATCTCTTGACCTTTGGGACTTGAGGTTTTAAATGACCATGCTGATATTAATCTAGTAATCAATTATTATAAACAAATGAAAAGATTTTGCGTCAGAGAAATCCCCCATTAGATATAGAGGTCAAATGGTGTATAAGATGTACAACTTGAATGATAATAAGGTGTATAGGAGGTTAAACCAAGCGAATCCCATATATGTTTGTAATCCCCTCTATCAATAGATCATTAGAGATCAACAAGTGGAGACTTTCTTTAGTTTTTCACATATTCATCCCAGGTTCATGTTTTTCCGGGCAATTTACCATTTCTTTCTTAAGCTGCATTCTTCCTCCTTGAACTTGATTCCTCGAAAGATTTCCTTTGTTGTGACACTTACCTAGTGTTAAAATATAATATAAGATCTAGTTGGGGCCTTCCTCTAACACCTTAAGATTTTAGGTAAATTGGTTAGTGGTTACTCAACATGGTATCAAACATGGTATCAGAGATCTGGTCGGCAGGGCGGGGGTCTCAAGTTCGACTCCCCTGCCACCCCAATATTCTCATACTTTATTTTAACGAAGACAAATTATTGCCTCAAACCTTCATATTTTAGATGAATGAACTAGTAACTCAACACCTAGATATCCAATAAGTTGTGGTATACATTATAAGGCATAGTAAAAAAAAAAGCTTTCACGACTTTGTCCAATCACTAAAGTAAATGTATAGTGGGATGGTTTTACGAGCAACCCGCCTTGCGGTTGAATGTGGTTGAACCTTCATTTGTAGTAGTGTTAATCCTTTCCACCCCTTATTAAAATGGGTTAAATGGCATTTTCATAACTAATCTGATGTCTAACTTGCAAGTGGATCATCAAACTCAAAATCTTTCAAATGCATAACTCAACCAATTAAACATTGCAATCTAGTCACTGAACATTAAAACACTTTCTCGTCCGTTGAGTTTGTAAAGTTTGACTTCTACAGAAGTCCGTTAAATATTGTTTTGTCACCCAACTCACTTGCCACACAAGAAAATGATGTGTAAATTGAATTGTTAAACAACGAAAAATCATCCAACTTATGTTTAACTTGCAAGTGGGTCATTGAACTCAAAAAACTTGCGAATGTTTAACGAAATTTATTTTTAATTTGCAATTTAGTCATCTAACATTAAAAATTACGAATAAATCATATTTTAGACTTAAAAGCATTATCTTAATTATTTATTTTAATATTAGTAATCCAAATTTTATCATAATCAAGAATTTTTTTCTTTTTATATTAAATAAATTGAATAAAAATTAGACATAAAAATATTTTTATTACCCAATAGATAACCTACAAATGTAGTTCCAACTACGAAATAATGTAAATTTTACTTGTTACCGTAAGAAATCATCATATCTATGCATATATTCTTAATTCTCCTAACAATTCCACTGTTAGTGTAAATCTGTAATCTTAAACATTTATACTTTAATTATTTATACATTATATCTTAAAACTAGCTACAATCTAGATACTTTTTAAGTTAGTATAATCTAAATAATGCATTGATCTCTTATTATGTTTATATGAACTAAATGTTTTTTAAATTAACATAAATTTATAAATTAATTATTTTATCCGATAATTGAAAAAAGTATTTTTAATTAAGAAGATAAAATAAACAGATTGTTTAATGACTTAATTGAAAGTTTTTTTGAGTTGGATGACCCACTTGCAAGTCCGGCCTGAGTTGAATAATATGTTAGCTATTTAAGAGCCACATCAGCATTACACGTCACAATTTCCTTTAAATTTTAACGGTTTCCAACGGTAGGAACCTGTGCAAAAGTTTAAAATAGTTTAGTCATTTAACTACAAGCTTTTTGAGTTTGATGACCTACCTACAAGTTGCAAGTTGAGTCGGTGATATTTTTGCTATTTAACACTTTTTAAAATTAATAAACTTTATGTTACTATTTTATGAACTAATAAATGCCTAAATTTGTATATGAATAGGACTCTATTTTGCTTACTTATCTTGCTAGATAAAGTGCAGCAAACACTAACGGGGACATCCAACTGCACCCTAAATCTATCTTCTTTCAAGTACAATTCTACTAGGTGAGTGGATCAGGCGACAATTAGATTTCAAGTGAATTGTTGTTCATAACTGGTTTGGATTCCAGTAGCCCCAATGTGACGTAAACAATCGATTTGGTGTATTGGTGAGTTTTAGACGTTATAAACTAATTTAGTTTCAAGATCAAAGTTTCATATATAAAGTACCTCTTGCGAGCTTATGTATACTTTAAAACATTTCCACATGAAACCGAACCCTGTCTCTTGTGCCCAATGAACTTATTGCATTAGCACATGAAAAAAATCCTCTAGTTTCAATTTAACTTAAGACTGCAGGTAAGTATAGTAAGCAAGCAAGGTGACTCATGATGAGAGATACATGTTCCCCATTTGTTGATTATATACTCAAACTAGTAGACATATATTATGTCTCTAAATTTCGTTTGTAAGTTGGGCATACTTGGATGCCTTAACTTGAGCAAAAATGTTGTTCAACCAGAAAGACTCTGTTTCAAGATAAATTTACGATGAAAAATTCTGGTAAAGTAAAGTGATTTATGTCTTCTCGGAGAATGCATTAGTTGGCCTTCAGTCAACCATCTATTTTATGGACTTCTAGAAAATCTGAATGCGGAATCCGATGATGAAGAACTTCTTTCTCCTCAAATTGATGTTATGCAATTTGATGACGTGGTGTGGAGATAGTACATGTCATTCTTGAGGGAAGCCTGACAGCCAACATATGCTTTGTTATTCTAGAATGCTGCGATGAAGTTAATTTTATAAATGGTATTTACTGTTGATTATATGTGTGTTCATTTCATTAGTTGTTTGAGGTCACACTCTCATGCATGCCCTTTGATATGGAGTCACATCCTTTACCGCACTTCAAGTTTTTCAAATGAAGTTTGTAGGTGTGATATCATTATTAGGTTCCTCACATCCTTTTTTGGTTCTAAACATCTTTACTAGGTTTCTCACCATTCTGCCATCACAAATATTATTCTTCTATTCTTTTTTAGGCGATGCTGCTCGACACTGGAGGTTGAGTTCATTTTTGCCATCACAAATTTAAAATAACTCAGTAAAGTAACTCATTGCTACTTATTATTCAACTTTTAAGTCATTTCTAAGTCATTATTCATTATGTGAAGGGACATAATAAGTTATTTTGACCTGTAAGTTGATTTTAACTTGTAAGGGCATACATGGCCTTGGCGTGAGACACGGTAAATGACTTGTGATCTTTCAGTAGATTGCATATACTGGTGTTGCCAGTTTTTCAACAATATAAAAGATGGCACTCTTTAGTTACTAAATTTAGAATGATTAGGTCATTTCATTTTGATTTCAGTGTTTAATGCACACATTATTAAATAGCGCAAGACCCAATTTTAAAGCGCGTCTGGAGAAGCGCCATTAAGCGCATGCTTTTTTTACCAATAAATAAATAAATTAATAACTAATTTAGCAAGAAAATAATACTTGGCATAGTCTTAATGTTTACACAAAATATGGCATATCTAACATAATAGAAATGTCAATAAATAAGCATGAAGCATCAATCAATAATGTTCAGCAAGTGAAAAGTTTTGAAGTCATTTAGCTCAATCTCCGGCCCTCAAAATCTCGCACTCGCTCTGTGTCTTCATAATCTTCATTTATGAGAGTCGAAGAAGTAGGTCCATGAGTCGCATTTGAGGTGGACGTGCCTCTTGTCAAGCGCCTCGTATGAAACAGTGGTTCCTGAAGCAATACACATATCGTCTCACCTTCATGTACATAGTTGTTATCGACATCATGAAAACTCTTTCCGAGAAAACACTCGTTACAATCTTCAGTTACATCTATAGCAATCGAATCTTGAACGGCACTTGCATCGAATCTACGTTTTATTGCTCTATTATATTTGACAAATAGCAAGTCAATGAGTCACTTTTAAGTACACATGTTACCTTAATGGATGTGTTCAAACACCCTCCGATTGTGTTCACAAACAGAAGCACATATCAGACTCAAGACTTTGATTTCGAACTGCTGTAATTTGGAGCAGAACTTCCTAATTATCCCACAATGTTGCTACATATACATTTAAATTAAGTTAAAATATGTCACACTCGTCTTTAGTTTACTTATCTTTTGTTTTTATAATTCTTCTCTGTACCTTATTTTGGTAATATTAATCTAAAATACTACTCTTAGAATTTGGTGTTTTATATCTACATTATGTCTATCTATTTTGCAGCCTAACAGAACAACTGGAGTCAATAAAGGAATCTTTTGATGAAAGGAGCTTATCAGCCCTTTCTCTGTTTTTGGAGTGCAAAAAGGTGATTGTCTATTTCATATTATACCTTTCTAGATGGATTTCCTATGTACTAGATTTAAATGGAAAATAGTTTGTGGTAGAAGGAGGAAGCGTAGGGACTGGGAGGGCTCAAGACCATGCTTGATTTACATAAAAACTTATCACTCTAAACTTATAGTAAGGGTTATTATTTATTATTTTTGTAAAGTAGTTATGTGTTCAGTAAGAATTAGCTTATCAGCTAAAAATGTAAGTGACAATAAGGATTCAATTCTAAAGAACTTGCATATATGGTAAAAGAAAGAGCTTATGTTATAACGTTTTATATTTAGAATTTAGTAAATTAAGTTTTGAATCAAAAGTTTAGATAATTGAATTCTAATATATAATAGTTTTTCTGTTTGGGTTTACCCATTAATATTTTAAATAATTACAAACAGTTGTAAAAACGTTTTAGTTTATACTATGTGGCGTGTCCCCTGTATGGCTGTATCTGGGTCAGGGGATGTGGGGGGGGGGGGGGGGGGGGGTATGGCAGTGGCAAATATTGTAAACAAAGTGAAGTTTATGAGAATAAATATTAGTTTATTGTTTATATATAGCGTTTTCAGTTAAATCATCTTTGTATTTTCTCTTCCGTCACTACCTGTTCATCTCTTTTCCACCTTGTATTCTCCGCTCTCCCGCAAATTAAAGTTTTATTGAAGGTCTCTTGTTTACCTGATAAAAAACGTTGCCTCAGTGGAATCTGAATTCATCTTTTTAGTATTTATTGTTTGAGAAAAAAATACTTGTCTTAATGATTATAGAAAAATCTGCTTGTACCTGGTTGCTAGTGAGTTTATCATGTTAAACATTCAGGTACATGTTTTTAAAATTTATATATAATATTACCTTGCACCCGAATCCCCATATTTTCATATCTTCCGAATCCACGTATCCCCGTACTACGCACCCTTGCACCCATATTGTTGCTCTTAAGTTTATAGTATTTCATTAATTATATGGCATGAAGTAAAATATAAATAATGCCAGAATGACATAGGTTTAAGTCATAAACATTTAGTAAAAAGAATTATCTGCAATTTAGAAGTTGAAAATTAATACTTGCAGAGAAATAAAAGAAATAATAAAAAAATATGGAATTCTTACCGCAAGATAAGTTTGAGCATTGAAGATGACTAGATGAGGATAGACATGTTTTTTGAATAAACAGAGGAAGAAATTTGAAAGTTGAACTAGAAACTAGTTCCTGCCCTACTTGTATTTCATGGGTTTTTACATCCACTTTAAGCACACCCTTCTCAGTTGCCTAATGAAGATATATAAATTAAAACTTGGACTTAGAAGTTTGGTTGCCACTTACCAGAATAGCCAAATGGGCCAAGTCAGTCGCATAAATATGAGGAAGTTCATTTAAGTGCCAAATATATGAAGTAACAGTTAGCTGCATAATTGCAATCATTTTTCCATTTGCATTTGATTGTTAAAATTAGAAAATGATCCTTAATCTTCTAATTCAATTGAATTAGCATTATTGAAACAAATGATTTATAATTGTAAATCACTGATCAAGCATTTTGCTTCTATTGATCTAGTTTATAATCTGTTCCAATGGGATTAAATTTTTGATTGCTAGGGTTTGGACAGTTCTGGAGGAAGTTCTATGGTAAAAAGTGATGAGATGGAACTACTGATGAAAACACTACAGTCTTTGCACAGTCTGCGGGGAGCGATTGTGAGAGGTCTTGAAAGTGGCATTAGAAATGATGCTCCTGACTCTGCAATAGCAATGCGCCAAAAGGTCCACTGTCATGTTTTAATACTATTTACTAAATCTGATGTTTATGTGAACTCAACTTCTATTCCTATTTGATGGTTTGACACAGTGGCGTCTTTGTGAAATTGGACTCGAGGACTATTCATTTGTTCTCTTGAGCAGGTATATTTAATTCTTGACCTTATCTGAGATAAATTTCATGTACCAGTATCTTACAAAGGTTTAAGTACTTTTGCTACTTTGAAAGTGATATAAAATGCCTAGAGAAGTACAGTGATTATTAGTTTATTGTTTATCTTATCTGAATGCGTTACATGATTTCCTTGATGTGAGATATATATCAGAATTCACTAGTTAGTGTGTATATATATTAATATTAGATGTATTCAAAACGTAACTCCTTCTAGTTGGAGGGAATCAAATTTGATAGGAGCAAATGAAATTTGTTCTATTTTGTGGGGAAAATTCATATTTTTTTAATCATAATTTAAAATAAGTAAAAAATAAAAATTTCATATTTCTCATTCCTTCCTCATTCCATTTTATCAAACTCGAACTAGAGGCTCAATCCCACCACTTTTGAGATGAATTATCATTCCTACTTCCTGCTTTAACCTCTATATCGGCCACGTACTTAGACACAAATAGCAAAATGCTGGAGAACAGTCCGATTGAAAAATTCAGAATGAAGTCTTTAATAAATAATTATTGGTTCAGATTTAAAAGAAAGCTAATACGAATATTTTGTGACTTTCAGTTTCCAACTAATAATTTATCTTCCACACACATATCGTCTTATTGATATCTTCATTATTGTATCATATTAGACCAATTTCAATTTGGCCAAGTTTACCGGTTCGAACTAGTATTAGGATTAAAGAAATTAGTGCAATCCAGTGTTCGTAAATATACCTATTATTTTGATTTTCCTTTCAACCAACTCAATTTGGACCTAGTTGCGAGTCTATATATTCTTCACAACCATGGTTTACATCTTAATAGAAATTTAGATATCATTGGATTTAATACATATGGAAAGAAACATAACATATATATATATACACTGTAATAAATAAAACTTAAATTATAAGTTTCATCTGACAACAACATAGGAGAAGTAGAGAAGTGGAGAACTCTAGTAACACAGGATGATTTGTCCTAAAAGCATATTTAAACGGCATTAGATGATATGTGAGTGACCATGCTACTTTAAATATAAAGATATACTATTATCATAAACTTATTGTGATGACCGTTTCAGCGATTTTGAAACACTTTTTTCCACACACCACTAACCTAAAACTTAAAAGAGGGTTTTCACTCTATTAGAAATGAGGAATTAAATATTCAATATTCAGTGTTTTTCTTCCTAATATATATTTCTGTAAGGAAAAGGGACTAGCCCATGTAAACACAGAAGAGACAAGTACACAACTACTCAAAAAGTACCAAAAACTTCATTTAGGGTTCTAAGAATCAAAAGAACATACCTAAAACAACAAATCAACAAATCCAAGATCAAATGTTCGAAAGAACACATCATAAACTAAAGAAATCAAGTTTAAAGCAAAAAAATGAGCATGATCAAGAGTAATAGACACAATTGTGTTGTATTTGATACTTGGAATTCACTGTCATATTGGATGCTGGCTGTTTAAATCTCTGGGTTGTCATGTGAAGCCTTATGAACATGTGTTTTTATGATTCCTAGTTTCTACTGAACTTCTTTATTGATAATATCATCTTTTACATTTATGGACCAAGTGGTAGGTAGGTTTTTAGTTTTTCGCTAATTCAGTTGTCATATTTTGACAATTTACTTTACCAATAATTAGCTAAACTTATCAATTTAGTCAGAATACAGTTGTGTCGATTTTATGGCCTGTTTAACCACTATGTCCGCTAGCATTTTGTTATTTGTGTCCAAGTATCTTGTTAAAATAAATTGCACATTTACAAATCGTAGAGATGCTCCCTCAATTCATTTTTACCAGTCCCCGTGACTTCTTTTGTTTAAATGTTTAAAAATAATATATGTCTACATTATAATTTTATGTTTTTTGTCTTGAATTAAAATTTGATGCTTATGTTTCAATTTTAAATTAAGAAGTATAAAAAATATATATTATGTTTTATTAGAAATTTTGAAGTGCAACTAAAAACTAACAAGGAGAAGTAAAAGGGTACGAAAGTAATACAGTTAAACCTCTTTAAAGTAATAGACTCGGGACCGGGAAAAATATTACTTTATCGAGTTTATTATTTTATCGAGAGTAGAAATACACTGTCTCTATTATGTTGGGACCGGAAAAAAATAATTTTAGCGAGGTTATTACTTTATCGATTATTACTTAATCGAGGTTCAACTGTACTTCTCTGTAGTGGATAAAATTGTGTGTTGTTAGATGCTCACTATGATATCCCTCAAAAAAAAGATGCTCACTATGATATGTATCTTAATTTGTTGATTGATCAAAGTTAGTTTCTAGTTTAGCGGTGAATGGGAAAGGTGTCGCCGTGATAAAATAGTCCGATATATTCTCTTCGTTTACAATATATAATGCCCCTTGGGATCCAATACTTATCTTCTTTTTTTTTTTTCAAAACTGAGTTGGTACTTGACATACATTTCTCTGTTGAAACTGGAAAGTATGAAATGAATTTCCCTATATTAGTATCTTACATGTGAAATAATTTTTACTATACATTTGATAAGTTTGAATCATCCCTAAATATTTTCCCCCAGTAAACCACAAGAATAAATACCAAGTTCTAAAGACTAGAAGAGAATGACGTGCTAAAAGTTGATTACCCTCTGCAGGCAGACTTTGCTTGCACATACTCTACATTAATTCTATATTATGTCTATCAGTATAAGTGATACCAAAGGGTTTGGCTAACCCAACTTATGGGTTTTAAGTCCATAAGAACTCACGAGGGGTGTTTGTGTACTCAGCTTATTTGATAACTCATAACTTATAAATTGATAAGTTGAATGTTAGAAATCACCAACATTTTACTTAACTTATCAACTTATTCTTTGATTTCTTTATTTTTCTAATATTTTATATTTTTACATTTGTGTTTTTAAATATTTTTTTAATTTAAAATACAAGTGTTGAAATCATTGTATTTAAAAATTATTTTTTCAAATTTAATTTAGCAAATTCCTCACTAACTTATAAGTAAATTTATTCAAACACACGTATAACTTGTAAGAATTCATCAACTTATCACTTATATAACACGTACTCATTTTAAGCTATAAATTAACTTTTTTGTGATACCCCAAACACGCACAAAATATGGTGAGTAATATACCAATATGTGTAGGTGCCTTAATACTCTCGAAGCTGCGGGAGGTTCTCATCATCTTGCAGAGCATGTGGACTTGAAAAATATTAGATCGTGGAATGATCCTATAAAGGCTCTCGTGGTTGGTATTCATCAGCTAGGTCTATCTGGTTGGAAGAGAGAGGAATGTGATGCTATCGGAAATGAACTAATAGCATGGCAAGAGAAAGGCCTTCTGGAAACAGAAGGTATATCTTTATGGTTGACCATTGCTATACTTGGATTGTATGTAATACCTCTAGTCTCAACTGACGTGTTATATATCTTATGAAGGCAATGAAGATGGTAAAAGAATTTGGGCATTAAGGCTCAAAGCAACTCTTGATAGGTCGAGAAGGCTAACGGAGGAGTATTCTGAGGCACTTCTTCAGATATTTCCAGAGAAAGTCCAGGTATAATAATTATAAATTTATCGGTCTAGAGTCATCTCTTTTAAGTTTTAATATGCTTTTTGTTGGTATCCGTAAAACAAATTTAAAGATGAATCTATCATGAACTCTCATTTTGACCATCATTTACTTTCCAGATTAAACTGCTGTATAGATCTATCTTAACTTGTAGAGATTTCATGTGCTATTATGCTCTATAATTTGTTCCTTCATAAATTTTGGTCCAATTTTACCGTGGGACCTCTGCAGTGTTGTTAAAGGCGCTATTAATGGTGCTTTGCACTTAGGCGCAAGGTGTGTGATTAAAAAAATATGCGATTTAGTGCGATTCTGAAATCGTCCTAAAAGCGCTGGCGAAGCACGCAAAAAAGATTAGTAAAAGACAAAAAAAACCTTTAAAAGAACGGTAAAAGAAAAGATACCCTATTCTTTAGCGTTTCACAAAAAAATGCAACTCATGGAGCATGTTATTCAAGTCTAACAAATGAAGATGATGAGGAGAAAGAGCAAGTATTTGAGGGGCCGGTGATTGAGCTAAATGACTCCAAAGCTTTTGAATTATTGAACATTATTGATTAATGCTTCATTATTGACATTTTTATTATGTTATATGTGCTCCCTCTTATTTTTGAATGTTAAGGTATGTCAATTATAATTATTTGTTAAATTTATGAATAATTGTTTTGGTCAAAAATCGCACAATTATGGCGCTTCGCAAGTCGCGCTTCAAAATTGGGTCTTGCGCTTGCTTAGAATCTGCGCCTTGAAACAACACTGGACCTCTGTCATATTTATCCATATCATTTTTCAAAGTTCAGTAGGGATCCTGACAGTATACAAGCTTTATCTCCACTAAAAGTATCTCCTTGTTTGTACGTTAAGGAGCCCTAACCCTCCACTACTTTGTCACTTTTCCTACATAGCTGGCTGGATAATTGGAGGCTTCTAATTGAGACTATCATTGTCCATTGCAGATATTGGGAAAAGCTCTTGGAGTGCCTGAAAATAGTGTCCGCACTTATGCTGAAGCAGAAATTCGTGCTGAGTATGTTGGCATCATATTTATCTTCCATATCAAAACTTGTGACTTCTAATTTTGCATCAGCAATGATTTGTACTTTATTATGAATTACCATATATATCTAACTTGCAACTGTCACTTTTAGTGTTATTTTTCAGGTTTCAAAACTTTGTACAGTTCTCCTCAAAGCTGTAAGAACTGCCCTCGGATCTCAAGGTTGGGATGTTCTGGTTCCAGGAACCGCTTCTGGAACCCTTGTAAAGGTACTTTAGTGCAACGATAATCTCAAAACAGTTAAACATCTTTTCTCATTGATAAAAAATGGGTGGTGATATATGCACACCCTATACATGTTTTAGACCAAATTACCCTTATACTATCATTGTTTTTATTCAAGTATTATTTACTTACCTTAATTTATTATTATTGTTTTAGACCAAATTGTGCGCAAACATTATTTACTTTCAAACTACTCTCTTATCAACAATCCTTTCATAAATCTAAATCTTTCGAAAAACATTTGTTTTAAAAAATCTCTAAAAGTTTATCGTACGCACCATAATTATCATAAATATAAAAGGGAAATCAAATTAAGAAAAATGTATACATAAAATACAATATTTCTCTATAAAACACAAACAACCAAAGTCAATTAAAATAAATATAATAAGTTAAAGAATGAACACGTGTGTTATTAAAATATAAACGAGATGTTAATTCGGGAAAAATTAACCAAACAAATCAACAAAGGTTATAGATTAAAGTATCCAAAATAAAACAAGGGTGTGCATAAATAACTTTAGGGTGTGCATAAATCACCACCCTAAAAAATATATTGTTTTCAGTTCTAGAAATATGAACCGTGGATACCCCGAAGAAGATACCTACTCAGATTTCAGTTGGAAATGATTTGTTTTATCAAATGACTTTGCATTAGAATGATTCTCGACTTTCAGTACTTCATGTTGGTAATTTCATGTGACAGTCTGGCAATTAACATTTATAATTTAATCTATTTTTTTTAATATTTCTGAGTATTCTTCATGTTTAGGGCTATCACCTTCCCGTCAAATCTAAATGATTGTCAAAGTATAATGAATTGCACATGATACATTGATAATTCCGCTCGCTGGTCATCTTTTAGTCTCACCCATTCAGTTCTGTAGGTTGACAAAATTGTTCCTGGGACACTGCCAGCATCTTTGACAGGACCTGTGATTCTTGTCGTTAGCAAAGCAGATGGAGATGAAGAGGTTGATAAATTTTCTTTATTTGAGTTTTAAGCTATCTAATATCGCTTGGGAGCTAATAAGTAGCAATCATTCTTGCTTATGCACTCTGGCAGGTAACAGCTGCTGGAAGTAATATAGTTGGAGTTGTGCTTCTGCAGGAGCTGCCCCACTTATCCCATCTTGGTGTTAGAGCCCGGCAAGCAAGTCACATTCATAACTCATTCAATTGCTCCCTCCGTCCCATCTGTTATAAATAATTTCTTTTCGTATATTAAGTTTTGTGCAAAAACTTGAACTTCATTTTTTTAAACAGAAACAAGAATTACAAAAAGTAATTTTTCGTATTTTTTGTTTTGTACAAAAACTTGAAGTTCATAATTTTCTTTTATACAGATCCAAGAATACGAAATATATTATTTAGAAGTACCTTATCTATATGCCTTGAAATGCATGGAAAAAATATGAAAAATAAGTGGCTCACATAGACATGAAGTGGGATGGAGACAGTATTATATTTATATACTATTAGATCATGAAAATTAATAATCACAAATTATTATCTGCAGGAGAAAGTTGTGTTTGTAACTTGCGAAGATGATGATAAGGTTAATGATTTCAGAAAACTTGACCAAAAACACGTGAGGTTATCATCTTTCCATCTTTTCTATCACATAATCCGTTTCCTCTCAGAAGCCCTCGTAACAATTGATGATGGGTTCATCCAATCCTTCAATGATCCTTTACCACTAATTTTTCTTCCATTTTGTACTTCATTTGTCTTTATCGAAATTTTGTTCTATTTTTTTCTTTTCTAGGTTAGAAGCATCATCATCAGCAGTTAACTTAACTGCATCAACACGTGAAAGCGATCGTTCTTTAAAAATTATTTCCAGCAATGGTTCATCAGCTACCGGAAAGACAACTGATAATGGTCCTTCCTGGTTAGTTGGAGAAACCTCTACAATTCAGGTACCAACTTTTTGTGGTTCAATTTTAAATTATCGTGCGGCTGTAGTTCAATCTCTCTTAGTTATCATATTGTTGAAAAGTGCGATTTTGTTCAGGTTGACTCTACTGAAGACATCATACCACTTGCTGATGCAAATGTGCAATCTTCAGGTGCAAAGGCTGCTTCTTGTGGTCGTCTAGCGTCTCTTGCATCTATTTCAAGTAAAGGTAGTGCACTTGTGCCGAAGGTCATATTTTTTGTCATGAAAATTTGTTCATATTGTAAAAGTAGAAGAGGTTTAGAAACTTAGTCGTACTTTGTTACTAGCTCACTTTTATTTCCTTAGTGTGAAACATCTTTTGTACCTCTCTACTATATAATTATAATCGAGTCTGGAAATCTATTGAATTTTCTCTAAATTTATCACACAGCATCATAAACTTAATGTCTATCTGCAACATCTTTTTCTTATAAAAAACTAGATAACGTACTAAAATATACACACATTTTCCCCGTTGACTTATCTTTAACACCATCACAGATGCTCGACCAACCCTGATTTGTAGGACCTATTACACATTTCCAGGAGCTTTGTAGAACCTATTACACATTGCCAAGAGTTTTTTTTCATATATGCATGTTCCAGAGTTGCCGCCTTTAACTTATTCAGCATATGCTAGTTTTGGATTCCGCTCTCACGTTGATTGGTTATTGAACTCTTTTTAAGGAATTATATAGGTTCAAAGATGAATTAAAAAATGAAAACCACTACTTTTGTTCAATTTTTAAATGGTATTTGATGTAGGACAACATTTAATAGCATTATCTGTAGAAACGAGCAATAACCAGACACAGAAAAAGTTATTAGCCTATGGTTTCCTGAGAATGGGGGGAAATTGTTTGGATCACTACCCAAAAGAAGAAAATCATCTCAAATGCAACAATCAATGGAAGACTGTAAACTGTCCCACAGATGGGTTTACACGAGTGTTTAATGATAAATTAAAACCTAAAATTATGTTGCTGAAAGTAAATTCCTGCGTACTGATATAAGAACTTCTTTAATATTTTAAGTAAATCATTATAATCCCTAACTTAATGTTAAATCCCAAATCCCCAGTATTACCTCAAATAAAAGATTTGTGATGACATGTATTCCTTTAATTGAATAATGTGTGAAAGTGTTGACATTAAATATAATTTATATATATCATATGTTTTTCCTCTCCCATCAATCAGTATTGTTAGAATGGTAGCTATTTGTCTTGTGATTGACACCTTTCTTTTTTTAGTCATTAGCTGGAGCTAGTAGAAATTCCAGCTTGTACCGGCTTCCTCCAGTTCCAAATTATATCTGACTGTATGCTTGGTGAAAATTAGTCAAATTATGAGAATCCTAATTGTTATGGTTTTTTTGTGAATGTAAAGTTGGAAAAATATAGTCAAGACAATTTTCTAATGTATCTGGATAGGACTGTTTCATCCAGCACATATAATGTGAATAAGTGGTTAAGAAATGAAACATAAAATTTTAAAGACATGGTGAAGAAATCTTGTTGAAAATTGGCCCAAAATACCACCCCGTTGCGTATCTGGGAATTGGGAACCCTATTTTTAATCGGTAGCACACTTCTGTTGTATGCGACCTATTAAACATTATGTAACTTATATTGTGCATGCCTGTTGGTGCAGGACATCATAAAATTTTCAATGTTTGTTTTGGGAGTGACTTTCTGAAAGAGCCTTACTCCTAAATGTGTGACCAATATGGTACAGAGGGTCAACCATATAATTGTAACACATAATTGTAGTATACCACGCACTTAATTGTCATTTTATAGTATCATGGGGATAGTTCAATCCTGTTTCCCCATTTTATAACATACATGAAATAAACACTCCTATTTTTTTGTGTGTTTCATTATAATAGTGATAATCTCAATAGTAAATCTGGAACAGTTAGTTACCTCACTACATTATTTGCCTATTATAATATGTTCAGCTGTCTCAAGACCTACTTACCAATCATTCCTGTAATTATGTTTTCTTACCAATTTAGAAATGAATTTAGTGGTCACATGTCCTAGAGACACATGCTTTTTTGTTGCCCTTTAGTTTTTTCTCTCTTTTTGTTTTGATCTGGTAGTATACATACTTTAAAGAACCTGTACATGTTATCCCTGAAATTTAGAATGTGGAAAGAATATTTTTACATTTCTGCTAATGAGGTTACTCATCAAATGGCAGTTCATAATGAACAAGGAGTTCCAGCTCTGTTTAAAGTTCCCACTGGAGCAGTAATACCTTTCGGCTCTATGGAGTTGGCGCTGAAGCAAAACAAGTTAATGGAAGCCTTCAGCTCAATTCTTCAGCGGATAGAGTCGGCCAAAATGGAAGGTGGTGAACTTGACAAACTCTGCAATGAGCTCCAGGAGCTGATATCTTCCGTACATCCTTCTAAAGACATAGTTGAAGTCTTAGGAACAATCTTTCCTAGTAACGCGAGATTAATTGTCCGCTCAAGTGCAAATGTTGAGGACTTGGCAGGAATGTCAGCAGCTGGACTTTATGATTCGATTCCAAATGTCAACCTTTCAAATCCAATAATTTTTGGGGATGCTGTTAGCCGAGTTTGGGCTTCTTTATACACTCGCAGAGCAGTTTTAAGCCGTAGAGCTGCTGGTGTGCCTCAGAAGGAGGCTATGATGGCTATTCTGGTCCAGGAGATGCTGTCTCCAGAACTATCCTTTGTACTCCACACACTCAGCCCAACAGATCAAGACAATCGCTCTGTTGAGGCTGAAATTGCTTCCGGCCTTGGTGAAACTCTAGCGTCAGGCACCCGTGGCACACCCTGGCGTCTATCTTCGGGCAAATTTGATGGATCAGTTCGCACATTGGCATTTGCAAATTTCAGTGAGGAGATGGTTCTTGGTGATGGTCCTGCTAATGGAGAAGTTATCCGTTTAACTGTGGACTATAGTAAAAAGCCCCTGACAGTGGACCCAGTATTTCGTCAACAACTTGGTCAGCGTCTTGGTGCTGTAGGTTTCTTCCTAGAGCGCAAGTTTGGTTGCCCACAAGATGTTGAAGGATGTATGGTTGGCAAAGATATCTATATTGTGCAGACTCGTCCCCAACCCCATTGAGGGATTATAGTTCCGGAGTTGCTCTCAGCCTTTGAACCTTAAAGCAATAGCTGCATCTGTAAACTATGTAGAACTAGTACACATACCACTTCAGTTCTCCCAAGAGGTAAAACTGCAGTACACCCCAATAAGATCGTGTACAAGTTACTGAACATATACCCTAAATAAATGAAGTTAGATATATCCTTGTTCTTATAGTTAAGTTCTAACAAAGTTTCAAGATGTCTTCGTATTGTGTGTGTCTACGCCCATAGGCCATTCTTTTATCTGTTGGCTAGATATTTTTGTTTGTTGATTTAGATCAATTTCTAGGAAACACATTGTGATTTACAATTTCAGAAGTTTATACTAATTAAGCGATGCGAGAACTAAGCAGTATATATATAATGAAATGTTTTTGAAGGACTTATTATTTAGTTGGAATCGGGGGGAAGATTTCATTGTTAATACAGGAGTATATCTAGGTTTTAACGAAAAGGGGGTTAGCATGGGATTAAGGGATATGTGAATTTAGATTGCCTGTATTTTTGTGCATATATATCTATATTCTGTTTCTGTCAGTATGTTCCATTCCTGGTAGACTTATGCGTGTGGCAAGTGTGGATGTCTCTGTTTCCTCAGTGGTTGGAAGTGCTGGTGTACAGTTTGTTCTATTTCAGTGACACAAGTGTTTCATGCTTGTTTAGTTGAATCAGTATCATATTCCATGAGAAGAGGATTGATTCTACATCTTGATCATTCATGCACAACTTATATCGCCATAATATTCTTTCTTGATTCATGCACAAGTGTTCTCTCTTTGTTGCTCATGATTCTGCTGGCATCAATTTGTTCCAGATACAAATACACTAAACAGGAATCCAAACAATGGGAAATGAAAGATTTACAAAATCAGCAAGTAGATTCCTCGGCCATTTGAATTAAATTATATCATTTTTATATTTCTTAAATATTCTGCAGTCATCTTGAAACTCGACTAGATAGAACGGATTATAAATCGATTTATATCGGATCAACACCTAAAATGCAATTGTGACTTGGCACCTTTATTATGTAGAGAATATATATGTTCGTTTTTTGCCACCCACCCTCCTTTTATCTTCGTCTATATTTGACATAAATATGGATATAAGCTACTTTCTCAAAGTATTTTGCCATTGATTCGCTCTCTCAACCACATAAAAATTTCAACTTATCTGGATTTCTTTGTATCAAATTAATTATCATATCATTTTTCTTGGTTGAACAAAATTTTCATTTCATTTTCCTGGGTGGCACAAGCTTCACCTTCAAATCTATTTATAAAGGCAAAATTGAAGTTTTGATCAACTGTATTTGGTGAAAGCTGAATTTCACACTCCAAGATGTGGCTAAAAATGATTGAGGTTTATATTATCACGTTATGGACAAAAGAAAGATACCGGTTCACAACTTCACATATAGGTTGATTCATTCAGCCCTACAAGCAAAATACAAATACTTAGGGGTTGGGACATCTGCGAAATCTCAAAATTGTTTGTACTTCAATATAATTTAAATAAATTGAATATCAAAATACATTGTAAATAAGCAATATAATTTGATAAAAATTCACTTAAAACAAACGGTTGTTCTTGCTTCCTTTTTTTTTTTGGTTGAATTTGGGGGCCTATATTTTCGGAGACCCCTCGTAACGCTCCCACGACCGACCCTGGTGACTTATGGTAAAATGTACTTTAAGCGGCCATTTGTTAAATCTGAACAATTTTTCTGAATCATTAAAATTTCTGAATTATTAAAAATCTGAATGCTGAACAAATGATATTGTTTGTTAAAAAAAACTAATTTTCTGAATGAGACTTTATTTATCTTTTTGTCATCAAATGAAAAATAAAATAATTTATATAGGGTGGCTAAATAATATTAAAAAATTATTACATCTTTCCAAGTCAAAATTATATTTTAAATAGACCATAAACAAAATATAAATATATATATAAATATATATATATATATATATATATATATATATATATATATATATATATATATATATATATATATATATAGGGCTATTCTACTACAAACCACTCTTAGACTACAAACCTACAAACTAAATAATTCTTTTTCAAATCGCGTCGAAACATAGCACATATGGTATGCAAATCGATCGTTGGGAGATGGAGAAAAATACGGTGAAGTCGGATTTCAAAAAAAACTCTCCGATTGACGGGAAAAGTCAAATTAAAAACGAAGGGGAATAGGTGTGATTGAGTGTGGGAGGGTGTATTTTAGTTGTGTGTTGTGTATATAGGGGGGCCATTAGATTAGATTAATCTAAGGGCTTAAATTGGTTCTTAGTTTGTATTTTAAAAAAGGTTTGTATTTGATCACTAGCCTATATATATATATATATATATATATATATATATATATATATATATATATATATATATATATATATATATATATATATATATATATATATATCTATACTATATTATTAAAGACGAAACATTAAAAGTTTTGGTCGGTCGGTCAGTCGGTCGGTCGGTATTTGGGCCGATTCACGGGCCTATCTATAACCAATTTATTAATAATCAATTACCTTTTTCAGTACATTACCTATTTTATATTATTTTTAAACTAAACCAACTCATCTTCTAAAAATAAAACGGGCAACATATATATAATATGGTAATATTATTATATATTTATAAACGATTACCTTTTTTAGCTAAAACATATTATTTTTATATTTTTAAATAAAACAACTCATCTTCTAAATACACATATATGGAAACCAATTTATTAATAACCAATTACCTTTTTCAGCTAAAACATATTACCTATTTCATATATCTATTTAACTAAAACAAATCATTTTCTAAAAATAAGACGGGCAACATATATATAAAATGGTAATATTATTATATATTTATAACCGACAGCTAAAACACATTATTTGTTTTATATTTTCTAACTAAAACAACTTATCTTCTAAATATAATACATGCAAAATAAATATACAATGGTAATATTGTTTTATATAAATATTAATAAATAACTATTTATTCTTTTCAGCTAAAACACATTACCTCTTTTATATTTTCTAACTTAAACAACTAATTTTCTAAAAATAATGCAGACGACATATATAAAAAAAGTAATATAATTTATATAATTGTGAATAAGTAACTAATTGTCTTTTTAAGAATATTACGTGTTTTATATTTTTTAACTGAAACAACTCATGTTCAAATTAAAAATAACACGGCAAAAGACAGATATATATTGGTAATATTATTATATTAAACTTATGAAATTCATGTTTATTATAATTTTTTTAACATTCAATTTAAACGAGATAATTAATGAAAAAAAAAGTAATAGTATATTAAAATAAACTCGGTATATTGCACGAGCACATATTTTGATATTTACATTTGAGTCCCTTTTTAGATTTTTAAGAGTAAAAAAATACGAATCATTAGATCTGTTATTTTAAAATATTTTATATTTTAATATCTAAAATACTACTACAGATTACATCAAGAATATATTAAATTTAGATATTAAATTGTTAGATTTATAAATCCGGTATATATATATTAGAATTTTATCAAATTATATATAATAACTAAAATCTAAATGAAAATAAGAAAATATTAAAGAAGACCGTGCGACGCACGGGATATAAGCTAGTATATATAGTTAGTGCTATTCTCAACAGAGTAAACGTTTACAAAAGAAATTATTTATACAATAAAAACTAGTACATGTTTGAAGAACTTGGATTTTATAAAAATAAAAAAGAAATGCCAATATACTATAGATATTACAAAATTAGGGATATGAAATAAAGAAGCAGAGTAACACAATACATTTCTTGCTCAAACCATTCAGCTGATATTTAGAGGTGAACTCGTACAGAAAATATTTGAGTCGTCCAGATTTTCACAACACAAATCAAACGATCTAAACAACAAAAAGATGAGTCATTCAATTCATATTCACTGGTTCACCCGTAAACAAATGAGCCCTCAGTACATTCACAAGTTACGATATGAATTCCGCTTACGTAGTGTTATTCCCTTCATTCTCGAAATTGTTGACACTAGCTCATGTTCTACTCAGTACTCCCTGTCCAAGCAGAGAATAAAATAATATTCAGATTCTGACCAGTAGCATCAACAAACACGCATTTCATGCACCAACTTTTACAATGCTAAAGATACACTCCCACTATAAATATACTAAAACACCAAGTATCAAGTATCTGGGAATGCTTGCATAGGTTACAAGTTCCTAGTACTACTAATATTCTCTCTTCCATAACCCAAACTTTTGGGAACTTGAACATACTACATTGTTTTTCAGAAATATGTTCAAATCACTTGGAAACTCAACCTGCCCTGACTCGGCTTGTTGTTGTTTACGTTGTAGATCCCAGGTTGCTGCTGATGATCAAGTCGTTGATGCAGAGTGGCGGATCGGATGTGATGGGTGTCTGGAGGCTAATAAATCATGCACCTGCAATAATATTATTGGTAATGATGGTACTGCAAAGGACTTGAAAGATGTTCAGCATAAGGCTAATAGCTCTTTCCTTCATGCAGTTGTCAACATGATAGGAATGCTTATTGGTAATTGTTTTATGGTTTAGAGTAATTTTTTTTAACTGCTGGGATTTGAAATTGCATATATTTGCATGTAGATTACATTATTCAAATTTGTATTGTATACATGCATTCTTCTGGCACATAATTTTGACATATGGGTATAAATGCTATGTTAAAAACAGGTCTGGGACAACTTTCAACCCCCTATGCTCTCGAAACTGGAGGCTGGGCTTCTGCATTCCTGCTAGTAGGACTAGGAATAGTGTGTGCATATAGTTCCCATCTTCTTGGAAAATGCCTTAACTATTATCCAAAATCAAAAAACTACCCTGATATCGGATACCAAGCATTTGGAAGACGAGGAAGAATTATAGCTGCAACCTTCATCTACATGGAAATTTTCATGGCCCTCGTTTCTTATACAATTTCACTTCATGACAACTTGAACATAGTGTTTTTAGGGACAAAGATCAATTTGGCATGGCCTTGTTTATCAACTTCTCAGCTCTTGACAGTAATAGCTGTTTTAGTTGCACTTCCTAGTCTTTGGCTGAGAGATCTTTCTTCCATATCCTTCCTCTCAACCGCTGGCATCCTCATGTCTCTTCTGATTTTCTTGAGCGTGGCTTGGACTGCCATTTTTGGAGGGATCACGGTTAATCAGACGATACCAGTTTTACAGATTAGGAACATGCCTACTGTATCTGGCCTTTATATCTTCAGTTTTGCTGGACATATTGTTTTTCCTAATATTCAAGCAGGGATGAAAGATCCTTCCAAATTCACCAAGGTTGGAAGCTCTTTCTTCTTCCCTTTTCTAATATATTTTTAAAACAAATTCGATTTTCATTTTTCATTATTTTCCTTCTCTTAATTAGTACTATTTACAAGAGCAATTATATATATCCTAATAAAGATTCTACTCTTCTGCTTTCGCAGGTGTCCATCGTGAGCTTTACAATAGTTACGGTGCTCTACACATCCCTAGCTTTCATGGGTGCCAAAATGTTCGGTCCACATGTAAATGCTCAGATCACTCTCAGTTTGCCAAGAAACTTGATTGTCACCCATATTGCTTTGTGGGCAACAGTCCTAACTCCCATGACTAAATACGCCCTAGAATTCGCACCATTTGCGATGCAACTCGAGCATTGCCTCCCCGAATCTATGAAATCAAGAACAAAGATGATCATCAGGGGTGGAGTAGGATCATTTTTGCTCCTACTGATTTTAGCTCTTGCTCTTTCTGTCCCATATTTTGAGTATGTTCTTAGCCTTACTGGCTCACTTGTCAGTGTGGGAATATGCATAATATTTCCTTGTGCATTCTACATCAAGATCTTCTGGAGTCAACTGTCGAAGCCTGTTTTGATTCTTAACTTGGTACTTATCGCAATTGGCTTTTTTATGGGTGTATGTGGAACCATTTCTTCGATGAACTATCTCATAGGTAGTATGCAGAGGGGACGCTAAGATCTGACTAGCGTGAAGAATCATGACCAGCTAATAATCAAGAAACCTCATGTTTGTACATCCAACTATAAATACATAACACAATGATCAACACATAAGAACATAAAACTTCAATCTGCATAGCTTGGAAAAATTACAACCTGCAGCTACCAGTTTCGCCATAAATGAATCGTGTGTTTGTACTTGCAACTATAATTTAAGCATATGTACTCTTCGCCTTGCATGAGGATTGAATACAATGAATGAATACATAAATGAACAGCTTTATCTGTTTACTATTGTGTGATACTTCATATAAGCGTGGGCACTCCTCTCCCTGTGTTTCAGTGTTGAACGTGATCGCTTAAGTATGTATATCTTTTTGTACTCCTTATTCAGCAAAAAAAGAAACCTAATGATACTGGTAAATTATCAAATTATGCGAACTTTAATGCATATGCCAATATTACCACCATCATACACTAGCCTAGCAGCAGTCACTACTCACTAACCAATGGTCTGGACTCTGGAGTACCGTGTGAACCTTGAACAACCTCATCACAATTTCTTTTCACTGAAGGTTTTGCTCGTATCTTTGAGGAAATTATATTAAGGATTCAAGTTTACCTCATCAAGAGGATCACTCTGAGAAGATTCTTAGGTTATTGGTGTTTGCACAAGTGACTTCATTCCAGCTTCCAACCTGTTAATTTTTTTAGTCATTCACAAGGTTACTTGGTACTTCATATTCTACTTGTTTTTAAACCTTTCACTTACTTCTTTTAACTCAAGAAATTTTCTTTCGATGTCATATTCGGGTTATTTAATTCTTTCATTTGATGCTGATGATCCTCCCCCCTAGATGATATGGTCCAGAGTCCAGACTCATAAAAGATACATCCAATGTCACATGTAGCTTCTGAGTTTTTGGATCATAACACCTCTTTCCTTTTTGGGAAAAACCAACAAAAACATACTATTCTTCACATATATCAAATATAGTTCTTAGGACTTTTGAAATATGAACAAAGACTGTGCAACCAAATTGTTGGAACCAGATTTCTGTCGGGTCGGACTCCAAATATCCCTTCGGGTTCACCTGCCAAAAGAGAAGAATGCGAGGGGTTTGGCCCCCGATTCACCTCCGGTATGAGAATAATTTAGAGGTTCCGGTAAGGTTTAATTGAACGTGCAAGTGCTTGTAAGTATAAAATAAGCATTAACCTCATAATGGAACCTAAAGTGTGCTTTTATAGGCACAGTATGTACCGGTCGCCTGAAATGCACGGAGCCACTCGCCGTTGGCGTTGTTTGCTTCATCGGCCTGAAGAAGTGGAAGACATATTATTCTCACAACGGTCATATGTTAGTGGACAGCGGAGGAAAAGCCCGATTTGCTTAATGGGCCCATTCGGCCTTATCCTTCGGCCCAACTAATATTCGGTCCAGTCAGTGTTGGGCCCCCAACATGTCCCTAGACTTTGATCGGATGTCCAATTCATTTGGAGTCCTAGCCCTTTACTCTCCTTCGGGATAACTCCCAAAGGTCTCGTACTTATCAGTTAGGACACGTCATCTAGGGAGTCGTGTCGTAATGATTATGACAACTGTCATTTCTGGAGATTTGTGCTGCATCTTAGCCGTTGAATCCCAAGCGACTCTAATCGTACGGTTGAATACAAATGTTCGTGTTTTCATGTCCAAACGTCATACTCCCATATATAAATACAAGTTTCCCCCTCAAATGTCGTCACGACATTTTCAAAAGAAACTCTTCACAAATTCTCCCAAACCTAGTCATTTGCAGTTATCAACATCCTCATTTGCCTCGAGTTCAAATCTCTCCCTCGTCTTCATCACAAGTAAGTCTTTTTTGAATTGCTTTATCTGTAATTGAATCTTTTCCAGAAACGTGCATATTTTCCTTACGAACGTGGCTTATAGTGTTCATGCTTAGAATCCTCTGTTTAGGAGTATATGCGCTTATAAATATGTCTGTAGATATGTCTGTAGATAAGTCTGCCCTTTAGAACAATCTTCGAGATGAGCTTGTCTCTAGAACAATCTTCGGGATAGGCTTGTCCTTAGAACAGTCTTCGGGATAACCTAAATGTTTAGGAATCCCTCCTTTTCTTTGACTTAGACGTTAGTGAATTCCCCGACCGATCCAAGAGCCCTCTGTACTCGGCATTTCCGTTTTTCTTTTCATCTTTTCTTAAACTTACCCGAGTACACAGCTAATTTCTTCATACATTGATGCAGGAATTTTGGATCGGTCACCTTCCGGATCTAGACGGTCGCCTAGATCTGTGTCCCCGGAGAGATCTCCATTTTTTAACGTTGTTGAGTACCCCGCGGCGAATCACCCCTCACTGCTATCCGAGGATCGTGTAGCCAAGTTGTCGAAAGAGCATGAGATCCCGTCGGGAGCATGACATACGTACATGCCGAGGGCAGCTGATCGGATTTGGCACAAGCCGCCCGTACCGAAGGGTTACGGGGATGTAGCTACAGGGATTTCCGAAGCGGCTTTAAAGTGCGGCTTTCGGGTCCCTATGCTTCCGCTAATAAAGAAATTATTCGCCCAAATGGGGATCGCCCTGGGTCAGATGGACCCGAACGGGTTTTTGCACATGAACGGCTTCCAATGCCGGTGCTTGGCCGCGGATGTCGACCCAACTCCTTCATTATTCTGGCATCACCATGACTTTAGGAAAAACGGTAAGAGTAAGGGTTTCTATTCCATCGCCCGCCGAAACAACAGGGCGGAATGGGTGGAGACCAACTCAAACAACAAAGGCAACCATGATAAATGGTGCTTTATTTCGGGCCCGAAGATCGCGGCCGTGTTCCAATGGCGTGTGGTTGATCCTACCGTTCAGGTGGTGAAACCTACGTTGTCGGGTACGGAATCGCACGAATACGAACGGTTATGTCGGTTCGACATGGGCCGAATTCCGAGGATCTTCGGGACAAGCAATGGCTCTTCGCCCTATGGGGTAATGGTAACATACTTCGCCCTTTTATCCTTACTCTGCTTTATTTTTCTTTTTAATAATAAATGTATCCTCTTAACCCTTTTGTGTTTCCTTTGCAGTGTCTTCTCGCCAGGCGATCATTGAAAGGAAGAGGGCCAAATTTGAGGCCGAACAGGCAGCCCAAGCGGCCCAGGCGGGGGGCTCGTCCAATGCTACCCAACAAGAAGGCGAGCGGCAGGCTCCCGACCAATCTGCCCCACCATCTCCTCGTCCTGAAGCCGACCAACCTGAGGGGGCGCTTCAAACTCCTTCCTCTAGGAAAAGGACACGCAAAGGGGATGTCATCCGAACCTACGTCCCCCAGTGGGCGGTGCTGGAGTCGGATTCGGTCGCCACTGCCGACTCGAAAGCGGTTAAAGAGATCGCTCCGGACTTGTGTCGGGCCTTAGTGCTCCCGGCTGATCGCCCTAAGTACGATCAGTTGAGCATCACCGATGCATGTGCCAAACTTTTGACAATGTTCTCTAAGGTATGTATACCCCTTTAGTTGATAATTCTTGATCCTTCAGTTTTTTTTTAACCGAGTCTTATCTTCCTGTTGCAGGCGACCCCGATGGCTTCTTTCATCACCGATAAGGTGAAAGACATGCAAAGTGGCTTTGCCCAATTCCAGGAGATGGAGTCTCGGGCTGTTAGAGCTGAGGAGGAGCTTCGCCTGGCTGGCGGAGACCTAGAGAGATTGGAGGGCCAATCCAAGGCGTTTCAAGCTGATCGGGAGGCCATGCAGAGAGACAACGATGCTCTTCGGGCTCGTCTGACAAAGCGTAACCTTTCCTTAAAGGCCGCAAGGAAGTTGGCCCGAAAGGAGACCAAGCTGAGGTTGAACGCTGAGGAGCGTTGTTACCAGATGGGTCACGATGAGGTCGTGAGAAGGGCTGCTGCTATGGGTTTGGATTATCAACCATTGATAGAGCCTGGCTTCACCGACCTCGTGGGTCGCCCAGATGATGACGAACCCTCAGTTGTTTCTTCCGGCGAGGATGAGGAGCTGTTGGAATAGGCTTAGCTTTTCTTTTTGTTTTCCAATTATTGTAAAGTATTAAGCCTTCAGGCATTCAACTTTGTAGCCTTCGGGCTTTTTAATGAATGTATGCTTTATTCGCCTTTTAATAGTTGTTTATTTATGTCTTTTCGGTTTTTTACTTTTGCCTTAACATAATTAAACACTTTTATGTTTCTTCGGCTTTTAACTTCGCCTTAACATAATTAAACAAATGTATCTTCGGCTTGTATTTGGCCTTAACATAATTAAACACTTTTATGTTTCTTCGGCTTTTAACTTCGCCTTAACATAATTAAACAAATGTATCTTCGGCTTGTATTTTGCCTTAACATAATTAAATACTTTTATGTTTCTTCGGCTTTGATTTTCGCCTTGACATAATTAGACAATGTTTATGTATCTTCGGCTTTTAAATTCGCCTTAACATAATTAAAACAAATTTATGTATCTTCAGCTTTTAGCTTCGCCTTAACATAATCTAGGTTCCCCAAACATGGATGAATTCGGGTGTCTTTGCTTAGCCAGTCACCCAATTTATAAAATATCTTGTGAGAAGTCTTGTAACATTTATCTTATTTGATCGACCCTGGATAAATGTCTGACTTGCATATATTATAAAATAAGGCTGACATAAAAAGTTGAGGCAGGAGGCATATATTTTTATTGATAAATTAACTCAATTATACATGCTTTTTCGGGCGAAATGAAAATACAATATAAAAATAAGAACTTGGGGAGCAAACACCTTGTGATTGCTGATATTCCTCCAAGTTGGGCAAAGTTTACTGGTAGTACCTACGTAGTCTTGAGGCGTACCAAGTGTTCTTGATCGGGTCGCCATACAAGGTTGTCAATTTGTAAGTTCTCGGCTGAACCACTTCAATCACCTTATACGGGCCTTCCCAGTTGGGCATTAATTTTCCTTGCTTTGTTGGCATGGAAGTAGCCAATTCTCGCAACACCAAATCCCCGACCATAAAGGTTCTTTTCTTTACCCCAGCGTCGTAGTATTGGGCTGCTTGGAGCTGATACTTCAAGTTTCTTAGGTGAGCCGCCTCTTTCTCTTCTTCCAACAAATCCACATTGGCACGAAGGCCGAACTCGTTTGTCTCGACATTAAACACTTCTGTTCGGTAGGAGTCCATACCGACCTCTACAGGAACCAGGGCGTCCGTCCCAAATGCCAACTTAAAACGAGTTTCCCCCGTTGATGATCGTTGGGTTGTTCGGTACGCCCACAGGACCCAGGGTAATTCTTCTGCCCAAAGCCCTTTGGCATCTCCAAGTCGCTTCTTTATCCCATCGAAGATGATTTTATTTGCGGCTTCGATCGCTCCATTTCCCTGAGGGTGACCGACCGAACTGAACCTTTGTTGTATTCCAAAGTGTGTTAAGAACTTCCGGAATTTGTTCCCAATGAATTGGGTCCCGTTGTCGGATACGCACACCTTTGGAATCCCGAACCTGAGTATGACTTGTTCCAACATAAATTTCTTTGCTGCCTCTTCGGTTATGGTTGCCAATGGCCTTGCTTCTACCAACTTAGTCATGTAATCGATCGCCATGATACAATACTTGGCTTGCTTGGTGCTCCTGGGTAGAATTCCCACAATATCCACAGCCCATATGGCGAAAGGAATTGGACTCAGAACCGATGCCATTTCTTCTGGTGGTTGTTTCGGAATGGTGCTGAATAGCTGGCATTGTCGACACTTTTTCGCATAATCAACCGCATCTGCTCGCAAAGTCGGCTAATAGAACCCTTGCCTGAGGATTTTGAACGCGAGTGACCGACCGACAAGATGTTCCCCACATATTCCTTCGTGGACCATTTCTAATGCCAGTTGTTGTTCTTCGGGGTCTAAACATCCGAGGAGAGGTTCTGTCGTCGATCGCCTGTATAGCTTATTCCCGACGATGGTGTAGCTTGCTGCTCTGTACTTCACCTTTTGAGTTTCTTTTTGGTCTAGGGGCAAAGTACCTTTTTCCAGGTAGGCCCTGATCGGAGTCATCCAGTTGATGCCTTGGTAGATTTCCATGCATTGTTGCTTGTCGATTAAAAGGGATCTTTATTTCAGTCAAGTAGATGGACCATGTGAGATTGTGCGTTTTTGCCAAAGCAGTCTGGACAATGCATCGGCTCAGCTACTGTCTTCTCTCCCCCACTTGGCTCAACTCGAAGGATTCGAACGAGACCGATAAGTCTTTCACCTTTGTGGCGTAGGTCTTGATTCAGGGTTCCCTCTGTTCGTATTCTCCTGAAAAATGTTTTACCACCAACATAGAATCACTGAATGCTCTTAAAATTCTTACCTCGAGATTATTGGCCAAGTTTAATCCGGCTAGCAGTGCTTCATATTCGGCCTCGTTATTGGTCAACGGGAAAGTGAATCTTATCTCCTGACAAATCTCGAAGTCGTCTGGGCTGGAAAGGATTAATCCGGCCCCACATTTTGATCCTGCGACTGACCCATCTACGAACAATTTCCACTTGCCTGGTGACTGAATCAACTGTTCTTCGGGAGACAGGTTCTTCGGTCCGAAAAAATAGCATTCGACCATGAAGTCCGCCAATGCTTGTGCCTTGATCGAGGTTCTGGGGATATACTTCAAATCATACTCTCCCAGCTCGATGGACCATGCAACCACCCTTCCTGACGCCTCCGGTCTCGTTAAAATCTTCTTCAGCGGTTGATCGGTTATGATTTGCACCGTTCGCCCTTGGAAATAATGACATAGCTTTCGGGTCGCCATTATTAGACCATATGCGAATTTTCTGCATTTGGGTACCTTATTTCCGCATCTTTCAACATGTGGGACACATAGAAAACTGGATGTTGAGAACCTTCATGCTCTTTCACTAACACCGCTCCCAGCGTTCGGTCGCTCACCGCTAAGTACAGCCGTAATGTTTCCTTCGGATCTGGCCTCATCAAGAGAGGCGCCTTGGTGAGATATTCCTTCACCTCTTCAAATGCTTTCTGTCACTTTGGCCCTCATTCAAAATTCTTCGATCCCCGGAGTGCTTCAAAGAAAGGAAGGGCTTTTTCTGCTGATCGGGAAATGAATCTTCGCAGAGCGGCCATTCGACCGGTCAACTTTTGCACATCCTGAACTGTCTTTGGCTGTTCCATGTCGATTACAGCTTGTATCTTTTCCGGGTTCGCCTCGATCCCTCGGGCGCTGACCATGTACCCCAAGAACTTTCCACTGGATACTCCGAATGTACACTTGTTCGGATTAATCTTCATGATGTGCTTCCTTAGTGTTTCGAAGCACTCTTTGAGGTCCTCCATGTGATCTTGTAAGTATAAAATAAGTATTAACCTCATAATGGAACCTGGAGTGTGCTTTTATAGGCACAGTCTGTACCGGTCGCCCGAAATCCATGGAGCCACTCGCCGTTGGCGTTGTCTGCTTCATCGGCCTGAAGAAGCGGAAGACGTATTCTTCTCACAACGGTCATATGTTAGTGGACAGCGGAGGAAAAGCCCGATTTGCTTAATGGGCCCATTCGGTCTTATCCTTCGGCCCAACTAATATTCGGCCCAGTCAGTGTTAGGCCCCCAACACAAATATTCTTGGTTTCAGATTAGGAATATGAGGTTATGTAATAGAGTCTAAATCTTGGTTTAAGAAGTTAAGAAATTGAAAACTCTAGATGGAGTTCAAGTAGTAAGGTACATGGCAGATTTCACAGCTTCGCCCCAGTAAAATCGAGGCACATTCATTCTGGAAAAAAAATGCTAGAACGACCTTCATATTTGTCTATCTTGCGGATGATATCTTCTGTGCATGTTTTCACGAAGTTGCTGCCACTATCAAAATGAAAAACCCGTATTTCTTTTTTATATTAAGTTTTAACCATACTATGAAAATTTAGGAATGCTTAACAAACATCACTTTAAATTTGATGTAGAGAGCAGTCATCTGAAGTAGGAGGCAAAAAACATAATTTGCATTCATGCTCCAGAGTTTTTTTTTAAAAGAAGTAAGTGAATGGTAGTGAAATTTTTTAAAATATTCTTTCTGAAAACTTTCAATTCAAAAATGGGATGAAAGTGAAAGCAAGTGGTTTGGCTAATTAAAAAACACATGATATTACAATTATACTCTTACTACTTAAATTATAGTAGAACCTCGATAAATGAATACACTTGGGACCAAAAAAATATATATTCTTTTAACGAGATTATTTATTTATCGATTAATGAATATTTTATTGAATTATCGATAAATGAATATTTATTCATTTAGATAATATTTTTTTTAATATGATAATGATGTTTTAAAATTTAATATTCGAATGTATCTAGAAGATAATAGTTAAAAATTTAAAATTCTTGCCATATATTTTATTCACTTTCAAGAATATGCATACATGAATCATACATATAAATTAAGTATAGTATGCTTGTATTATTTTAATATACTTGAGAGTGTTCATAAGATTATATTAGTAATATACTTAGAGTCTATAAAATTATATATGAATTTATAATTTTTTTTACTAGACGACATATATCATAAAAATATATATTGTTTTAATTTTAGTGAATATTCATTCATATTTACATAGGGCCTTTAAAGATTTCAATAAAATTTATTCCATAATGCATTTAGCGAGATTATTCATTTACTCCATTGTCCCAAGTTGGGACCGGAAAAAAATATTTATTTGACGAGGTTATTCATTTATCGAACATTCATTTAGCGAGGTTCTACTGTATAAATTTTTAGATCTAAGGATTGAATTATAACTTTACAATCATTTATATGCTTTCCTTCCAACTCGGGAGCATGTTAATAAAATTAATTTCGCTTTATAACTTTTAAAACTCGGGAGCAAGTGAATGAAATATATTAATTCTCTTTACAATTAGTTCCTCTTAAATCCATTTACTTTGGGTGCTTAAAAACCTATAGACATGGCTTTAAATTTGTAAGGTACCTAGAGGAGAAGTGTCTGATATGTCGACTTAATTTATTTTTCCCCGTTTTTTGTTAATTTCAAGTAATAAAGTTGACCATGTTTAACACCACAACTAAGAACCCTTCTAGTTAGAATGTCACAATGAGGGCAAAAAATGCAATAAGGTTTAGAAGTTATTTGGCTAATTGATACTTAAAAGATTACATTCAAGCAATGGAAAAACCGAAACTGCATATAGTGTAAAAGAGTTAGAAAGAGTGATGGATCATTCCCCCATGTTATGAGAGTACTGCTATTAGATGTTGATATGCTAGAGCGAGAAGGTGCACGCATTGATTATTGTATTTAATTAGAATTCCTAGTCATTTGGTTGGATGCACCTCTGTTAATTATCCAAGATTTATTCTCAGAGTTTACATAGTAAGCCATTTAGTTTTATCAGACATATTATAATATTCCGTAAAATTTTAGATTAATAATAATAAAAAAAGGGATTAAAATTTGAAAAAGAATATCATTAAAAATTGAAATAAAATAGTAGGCCTAAAATATGGATCAGATTTAAGTTCTAATAAGTAGTATGTTTGGAATTAGGGTTTAGTATCGCTATATATACACCATCGTTCTTCTGCTGTTGGAAATAACAAGTACTACAGCAACATGAAGGCAGTTATATAATAGATATAGCATTGACAGGCCAAGACCAAAGTTAACAAAACAAAGCATGAAGGTCGAAAGCATGCATATCAGAAACTGATAAATAACCAGGGAGACAGAAACAGTACCTGTAGCCATAGATTAACAGTGTATAAGAACAGAAATAACAAAGCAACAGCTGAGTCGTCAGGACTTCGAGAAACCCTGACTGTTCTTGAAGAGTTATTCGCCCCCACTTACTGTGTCAGGTTGTCGGCGAGATACTACTTCCAGGATAAAACAGCTCTGTTGCCCAGTAATAATCTATTGTAGAAGGGGGGTTGAATACAATAGAGTAAGATAATCGACTTCTTAATGTATATATCACAAATATGAAAAGAAAGATAACAACTTTATTAAATCTGATATAAAACTGTTACAAACTCTCTCAAGAAATTCTGATGTTCTTGAGAGCTGCTAGTTTACAAAAACTCTCTCAAGAAATTCTGTTCTTAAGAGCTTCTCTTCGATTATGTTCTCTCTCTAATGAATACATAAATCGAAACCAAGACTGTGTTTATATAGTGCACACAGCTTCTCTATCAATAACAAGATAAGTCCTAATCAATAACAAAGATAGAAACCTATCCTTAATCGATAGCTACATTCTACAAACCAGGAACAAATAGAATAAACTTCCATGTTTATCTAGACTCCAAATATAACTCGAAGTAGGAATCCTGATCAGCTTCAAGTTCTGATGATCAATCCTGATCATAGTCTGAGTAGGAATCCTGATGATCAATAAGATACTGACGCTTGATCAAATACTGATGACCATGCAATACTGATGACGTCAGCAATCCTGATCAGTTGAGTCTAGCTTCTGACGATCATTGAATTCTGATCTAACAATCTCCCCCAATCTCATACTTTGTGAAATAAAGTATAGATTCCAAATATTCAATGATGTCAAAAACATGTATCAAAATGTACGAGTATCTTCAGAAACAACTTATATGTTTAAGCTTTTTGATAGAACAGATTCATCTTCAAGAAGTTGGATAATAAACTTTCTTCTTTTTCTTCAAGAATTTGAATCAGTCTTTCCTTAAGATTTCTGAGTTCTTCATCTTCCTCATTAATCTGGTAGATAGCTGCTCTGAGATTCTGTATGGAGCTTTTCTGTAGACTGTGCTCTTCAAGCAAAAGATAAGCAATTTCCTTCCCATCAGGATTGAGAGTAAGTTGGGTCATACCAAAAGTTACTTCTTTAACAGCAGTACCTCTTTGCATTTCCACATCCTGACCTCTTTGATTTAAGTACATGGGAATATAATTACCATTGAAATTACTGTTTCCATCCAGTCTTCTTCTTATAGTTGACAAAATCATGTCAGCCCATACTTTGTACACTTGGTTCTTCCATCTTAACAGATAGTGAACATATTTCAGTTCCTGTGTAGTTTTCATCAGCAGATCTTGAATAGATAGAATCTTCACACTACCATCTTTCATGAAGTACAGAAGCTTTTCTTTCTTTTCAAAACCATCATGACAATCTATAACTATATCAACAGCTAATAAATTGTTCAGGTTTTCAGAAGTTAAAGTACCTCCAATTTCTGTCAAGGAGTAAGGATCAACATATGACATATTCAGATATTCACCATCTCTGTGTCCAATACCTCCTCTTGAATTACTTGACAATTGCTTCAGATTTGAAAACATCTTTAACCATAGTGCTTTTGATCTAACCATCTCAGATAAATCAACAACACTTGAAGCGCTTGTAATAATTCCACCAGACTGAAAATTGATAGGTGTATCACAACTTAATGTGCTAATATGTTTCCACTTCTTATCCTTTTCCTTTTCAAAAGCATAGCTTCTTTCCAGTAAAGATTCTTGTCTGCTTGAATTTCTCCATTTTCTTTCATTTGAAACTTTAAGCCTTTGTAGATAGAGATTGAAATCTTCATTTGTTCTCTTTGCAATATCTCTTCTTATGGCTTTTTTTTTCTTCATCTACTTCTTTGTTGTGACAATCAACAACAGTAGATAAGATTATCAAATCAACTTCTTGCAGAATTTCAGATTCGTCAGGATCTTGAATATTGTCAGGATTAGAATCTTCAATTTGATTTGTATTGCTGAGAGTTGATTTACTTGATTTTCTTCTCAATTCAGGTTCTTCTTCAACAAATTCCTTGTCTTCTTTCTCCATGATATCCTTGATAACAGGATCTATTAGATTTTGTGAAGCTTCAGGAATTTCTTCAATTCTTAACCCTCTAGACCTTGTCTGTCTAGGTACTGTTTGAGTTGAAGAACCTCTTCTATTTCTTCTAGCACCTCTCCTACCTCTGCTTCCTCTACCTCTAGCAGGAGCAGTATAGCTTTCTATTGTCTCTCTTTGTAGTCTCAAGAATTCTTCATGTGAGAGATCTGGATATTCTTCACTTGCTGTAGAGAGTGCTTTTCTGGCAAATAATTGTTGAACTCTTTTATCAGTGTGATAAAGAGTAACAATTCTACCGTCTTTTGTAGAAAACTTCTGGAATAAATTTGATGCATCTTCAGGATTATCAATAATCACATCTTCATCACCTTCAGGAATTGTAGCAAGAATGTGTCCATGACCAGGTGTCAGGATTTGATCTTCCGTCAGGATCTGAGATTGCACCAATGTTCTTACTGTCTTAACTCCAGAATCAGAAACATGAGTTGACTGCGTTGTTTGACTTTGAGAAGTTTGGATTGTCTTCATAACAACAGCATCAGAGGTTTCTCCTTGTATCACTTTGTCACCACCATCATCTCCAGTATCATCATCATTATTTCTTAATACTAGATCAGGTGTACATTTTGTCTGAATAACCTTCTCCCCCTTTTTGACATCAGGATTTGACAATAATTGCAAAATTAAGGAAAGAGAGGTTTGAATTTCAGTTACCTTAATATCCAGAGAATCAATTCTTTGATTGATTGAGGTTTGTTCTGAAACAACAGATTTCACTTGGGATTCCACTACCCTCAATTGTAAAGTAGTAGGCACCTTTGTAAAATTATTAAAGATATCAGTCCTCACTTTTTCAGTTGAACCCTTGATAGAATCAATCTCACTTTTCAGGCTCTTGGATAACAAAGTTGTAGCCTTCAGATGATTCTTCAAGTCTTGATTCTCTATAGACTTCACTGCATTATAGGCATGTTCAATAGCAGAAGAAAAATGGATAGATTCATCAGATTGGTGCCATGAATTGTTCCATTCATTCTGTCTAAATGCCTCTGCAGGATCAAAGGAAGGAATAGAAAAATCTTGTCTCTGATCTTTCCCAGTGGAAGCATTGCTAGCCATATATGTACTTGATGAACCAAAATTAGTTCCAAGACTAATTTTGAGTGCTGTAGCAAGCTGTTCCTTCTCTTTTCGATTCTCATCATCATCATCACTATCATCAGAAGTATCATCAACAGTACCATGAGTAATATCAGGATCAGGAATAGCAATACCTTTCAGTTTATCCTGTGGTTCTGAGATAGGATGATCCATTGGTCTTGAACGAAGTGGCTGTATCAAAATAGGTTCATTATCAGGAGCACCACTAGCGTCAGGATGAACATCGTCAGGATTTGATATGCGTGCATCAGTATTTGCTACCAATGGTTCTTGTGGAGCTTGAGGTTCAGAAGCTTCTTCAACACTTTGAGTTAAAGGTTCTTGTGGGCTTCCCTCATTGACAATGTTCTCGACCAATCTTTCAACAGAAGCTGTAGCTTTGCCTGCATCTTCACTTTGAAAAGATGGTTCTTGTGTAGCTGGAATGTTGATGTCTTCATTCTCCCTTTGAGAAAATGGTTCTTGTGTGACCATTCCACTAGCTAAGCCTTCACCCAAACTTTGATTGAGTGGTTCTTGTGTGGCAGGATCAACAGTAGCTGCTGAATTACTCTGAAATTCAGGTTCTTGTGAGCTTGATCCTTTCAGCTTCTTCTGTCTCTGATAGACTAACTCTTCTGCATTCCTCTTTTTCTTTGATGTAGGTGTAAGACCAACCAAGGAAGCAGTTGTAGAAACCTTCTCCCAAGAAATTTCTCTAATCTGAGATGGAGAGGCTGGAGAGTCTGATAGAGAGACAACTTTTGTTGTTGCATCAGGAATACTAACATCAGGATTTGCTAGAGCATCAGGTGTAGATGACTCATCAGGATTTGATGTCTGAATATCAGTATCCTTCATTTGCACTGTCAAAGGAATATGATACCTGCTCTTTGATAATTTCCTTGTCTTTTGTGGTTTTGATAAAGGTACCACAGCTTTAGTAGCAGTATCAGCAACTTCCTTGTTCACATTCATCACAGAGGATATAGGTAAGTCATCCTCTGAATCACTTTCATCAATCAACCTTAACTTCCTTTTTACAGGAACATTCTTAACAACCTTATCAGCTTTCTTCACCAGGACCCCTTGTACACCCCCTTGTATCTTCTTTTTAGTGAGTGGTGTAGAGGAAAAATCCTTTGAACCTGATTGCCTTCCAGACACATCAGTTCTAGCTGATTTCTTTGATTTTACAACTAAAGTCTTTTGAGAGACAGTAGAGGTGGTTGTTAACTGTTTAGACTGTTTAGGTTGCATGCTTGTGTCAGGAACAAGGTGGGTTGGACCTTGCCCCATAGCATTAGAAAGTAGTCCATAACGAGTAGGCATTTTCTGATGTAAGAAAAACCTAACCTCATCAGGAATAAAAGCATTTCCGCACAAACTATTTTGCCATATCAGGATTGAAAAAAAATATTCAATAAGATTAAAATAAAATTTTATTTAAGAAAACAAAATTTATTTTAACAATCCTGAATAGCGTTTTGGTTTAAGAAAAATAACCAAATTAATGGTCATAGAATTAAAACACGCTTACCAGCAAACGAGGCAAAAATATTTATGGAAAACCGAACCGTCTCATCGAGATTGTAGAAATGACCTGCACCCTTAATACACATTCTCTATAAAAGAGAACTGTTAAGCATAATCATCATATATCTATTAAAACACAAACCCTCTCCAGAGAAAAACTTACGAAAACCTTTCACCTTCTTTGTTTTTCAATGGCTGCCAACAATCAAAACAACATACCTGATGAAGAACTTGATAGAATTTGGCAACAAATGGATGAGGCTCTTGCTGAGATGGAGCCACAACCAGTTCCTGACCCTCAGGAACATGAAGCGTTTATAAACGCAATGTTTGATGTGGTTTGGCACAACTTCCTGCAAGCCAATCCGAACTGGAATCCGCTTGATAACCTCATCTATGAAGAGGATGAGGATGATGAAGAGGATGAGGATGAAGATGATGAAGAGCTCGTCCGAGAGCTTGAGAAACGTAAGAAGAGAATCCGTGATGCTTTTATGTCATGCAAGTTGGAGGCACGGAGGCGTCCCGGTGGTCACGGTGACGATCCGCCTTCAAGTAAATCAGCTCCTCTTCTTGTCTCTTAAGGATGGAACAAGAAATCTTCCAATCCTGATGGACTGTGAAGCTGCTCAGGAGCATTCATGCTAATTTGCAGGGCACGTGTTCATGCTTATCTGTAAAGCACGAGTTCCTGAGTAGAAAATAGACTAGGAAAATAAATATGTAATTTCCATTTTTCATGTGTAATGAATCTTCAAGTATTAATGAAATTTGTCCATTTTCTCAATTGTTTTCTTCCTGTACTTGCCTGCAAAATTTGTTAGTAACACTCATAGTGATATAGAGATGATAAATAATAAACTCTGATAATAATGAAATTGAAATTGATAATTAAGACTGAAAACTTAATCAAAGACTAAGTAATAATCTAATTGTCCAGAGTTTACCAGGAGTGTTGATGACAAATTAGCATAGAATCTCTGGTTTTCATACCAGCTTCAATATCTGAACATCAGGATTTGACCAATTGATTTCCTGTCAGGATTGAGTCCTATCAGGATTTGATCAAAGATACATACCTTTCTGAATAACCATCAGGATTTGACAGTTATCAGGATTTCCTCTCTGTAGCTTTTCCTCAGAAATTCTCAAAATTCATCATAGTCAATTCCCTCTTGTTGGGAATACCCCTTTGCAACTAGTCTAGCTTTATTTCTGATAATGACTCCATCAGAATCAGTCTTGTTCTTGAAAATCCACTTTGTACCAACAATTGATCTATTCTTTGGTCTTGGTACCAGTTTCCAGACTTCATTCCTTTCAAATTCATTCAGTTCTTCTTGCATTGCAGTAACCCAATCAACATCTTTAAGTGCATCTTCAACTTTCTTAGGCTCCTCCTTGGATAGAAAGTTATTATATAAACATTCATTCTGAGTTGCACTTCTTGTTTGAACACCTGCATCAGGATCTCCAATTATCAAATCAGGAGTATGATCTTTTGTCCATTTCCTTGCTGGTGTCAAATTGTTTCTTGAAGTAGATGCTCCCCCTGGATTGGTGTTATCTTGATTGAAAGAATTTGATTGATTTGAAGCTCTCCCTGAATTATTGCTATGCCCTCCTGATGTGTTATCAGGATCTTCACTTGAATCAGTATCTGAAGAATTCTGTCCTGATGATTGAGTTGACTCTGAACTTGTAGTTGAATGCCGTTGCTCCCCCTCAACATTAGCACTACTAGTTGTATCACTGTTGTTTGCATCATCAGTATTAGCACCATCAGTACCTGGTGAGTCATCAGGATTTGGTGACCCATCAGTATCTGATGAATTGACAGGATCTGATTCAATTTCTTCAGGTTCCTTGGAAGCTTCATTTTCAAATAACAATCTATCATGCGAGTCTTCAATGATTCCAGTTATCTTCTTATCATCAAAAGATACATGAATTGACTCCATGACAGTTCTTGTTCTCAAATTAAAAACTCTGAAGGCTCTTGATGTAGGATAACCTATGAATATTCCTTCATCAGCCTTTGTTTCAAATTTCCCTAGCTGTTCAGGATGAGTTCTGAGAACAAAACATTTACAGCCAAACACATGCAAATGCTTCAGACTTGGTTTCTTCTCCTTGAGTGACTGATAAGGAGTGACACCATGCCTGTTTATCAATGTGAGATTTTGTGTATAGCATGCTGTGTTGACTGCTTCTGCCCAGAAATATGTAGGTAATTTAGCTTCTTCCAACATAGTTCTGCCAGCTTCAATAAGAGTTCTATTCTTCCTTTCTACTACTCCATTTTGCTGAGGTGTGCCAGGAGCAGAGAATTGTTGAATGATTCCTTTGTATTTGCAGAACTCTTCCATCTTTGAATTCTTAAATTCAGTACCATTATCACTTCTCAGAATCTTGACTTTGTACTTTGTGGTTGTCTCAATCATCCTCACATGATCCAACAGAACTTCAGGAGTTTCATCTTTTCTATGCAGAAAATACACCCAGGTGAATCTAGAATATTCATCAACAATTACAAGAGTGTACCTTTTCTTACTGATGGACATGATGTTGACTGGACCAAACAGATCAAGATGTAGCATGTGATATGGTTCTTCAATAGAGGATTCTGATTTACTCTGGAATGATGTCCTTCTTTGTTTTGCTTTTTGGCATGCATCACAGAGTCCATCAGGTGTATATAAGACATTAGGTAATCCTCTTACTAACTCTTTCTTAACCAACTCATTGATGTTGCTGAAGTTGAGATGAGAAAGCTTCTTGTGCCAATTCCAACTTTCATCTACTGAAGCTTTACTGATGAAACATGTAGGGGAGCCATCAGTATCTGAGAGAATGTTGGCTTCATATATGTTACCATGCCTGTAGCCAGTTAGTGCTATCTTCCCTGTTGCTTTACTGACTACTTCACAATGTGTGGAATAGAAATTGACATGATAACCTCTGTCAGTGATTTGACTAATACTCAACAAGTTGTGTTTTAGTCCCTTCACTAGAGCTACTTTTTCAATGATGACATTTCCAATGATTATATTGCCATATCCCAAGGTTTGTCCAATGTTGCCATCTCCATAAGACACAGTTGGGCCAGCTTTTTCCTCATATTCTGATAACAGGGCTTTGTTTCCAGTCATGTGCACAGAACATCCACTATCCATGACTAACACATTTTTCCTTTTACCCTGCATCAGAATAGTAAAACACTAGTCAGAATGTTTAGGAACCCACACTTGTTGGATTCCTTGTTCATGCATTTTATTAAATTTAACAACAGAAGACTTTTTGACTTTAGCAGTCCTGACAGGATTTACTCCATCAGGATTTGCTTTGTCAGTATCAGTATTAACAAAAGCATGCTTCACTATGACATTTTCAGTTCTATCAGACTTTGTACTACTTTCAAACTTAGGCAGTGGATCATAAAAGTTATAGTACAAATCATGATACTCTTTACATGTATAAATAGAATGCCATAGACTACCACAATGAAAACAGGACTTCTGCGGTTTATAGAGTACTGATCTATTCCTCACATCAGATTTAGAAATATCAGCAATCTTCTTTTTAATCTTCTTACAATCAATAGCAAGATGATTAGAGTTACCACAGTTAAAACAACACTTTCTAGGTGCATTTGGGATATATTTATAACCATTCTCTTTATTGATCCCAACTTTACCATTCCTGTTTCTCTTAACAGTAGCTTCCTTTTTCTTATCTGTAACCTCACAGATTTTATCTTTAAGCTGTTTCTGAGACAATAGACCTACATTCTTAGTGACTTTGTTCATGACAGGTTTAGACTTTATAATTTTAATTCCTTGAGTAGAAGAAGATCCCTTTTCAAAAGTAGAATTGGAATCCTTACCAAAAACAAAATTAACAGGAGTAATCTTAGATTTGGTTGAGTCTATAACATGTCTATAGGTCTTTGGACTGACTGTCTCATCAATGACAATTTTCTCTGCTAATTTCTTATCTTCATCTGACTTATATCCTAGACACTCTTTCCAATTCTTAGAAGTATTAATCTCATGAAATTTCCTACCAGAGTCTGTCCAGGTTCTGATTTTCTCATTAGCATATTCAAGTTCTTTTTCAAGAGAAGTACATTTAGATGTCATCTCTAAGTGCATGTGTTTAGCATTATCACATTCTTTTTGTACTTCTTGCATACGAGAAAATTCAGCTTCTAATATCTCATTCCTCTTTCTAAGGTCAGACATCTCAGATAAGATTCTAGTATTCTCAGCAGTTTGACTTCTAAAGCTAATATGTAATGACTTTAGAAAACGTCTTAACTCAGAAGCATTATCAGTATCAAAATCAAAGATAGTATTTAGTACCTTATCATCAGGAGCAGCAGTTACATCAGCATTGGCCATTAACGCATAGTTGACTACCTCAGTATCAGATTCTGAGGAAGAGTCCATCCAATCCTTGCTTGATGTGATGAGTGCCTTTGTCTTGATGCATTCAGAAGCAAAGTGACCCATTCCATTACACTTGTAGCATCTAACCTTTGACTTGTCAAATTTGCTACCCTTGCTGTCCTTTTTGATATACTTGTCTTTGTCTGCTTTGAAAGTCTTTTTCTGAAAGTTGCCTTGTCTTCTATTCTTCCTGAACTTCATCCTTCTGAAGTTTCTGACAATCATAGCAACCATCTCTTCCATGTCTGAATCAGAAGATTCATCACCAGTATTGGCATCAGAATTGCCATCAGTATCTGATGAAGAGTCGTCAGGATCTGACTCAGCTACTCTTGCTTTCCTTCTAGAGACCTCCATAGCTTTTCCTTTTGATTTAGCTTCTACATTCAAAGCAATTGACTTTGCCTTGCTGCTTTTCTTGATTCAGTAGTGTCAGAAATCTATCATATAGATCAGTCAGGCTCTCTTCAGGTCTTGCATCGAATTGTTCATATTCTTGAATCAAAAGAGCCCTTCTGTTTTTCTTAACAGATGCAGATCCCTGGCACTGAGTTTCCAAAGTATCCCAGATTTCTTTTGAAGACTTGCATGCAATCACTCTGTTTGACATGACAACATCAAGGCTATTATGCAAGATATTCTTTATCTTTGGTTCCCTGAGTACATGAGCTTTTTCTTCTGGAGTCCATTCAGCTTTAGCTTTGACCACATAATGTTCTGGTACTGTATCTGTTCGTTCTACGAACTTTGTTGGTATATATGGTCCATCACGAATCCTGTCCAAGTAGTCAGGATCCATAGCCTCCAGGTACATCAGCATCTTTACCCTCCATGTAGGATATTCTGATATCTTTAAGATGGGAATCTTCATGCTTTCATACTTGGTTGTCGACATCTTTAGATCGTATCTGATTCAGAATTAAATCAGTTTGCTCTGATACCAATTGTTGCCCAGTAATAATCTATTGTAGAAGGGGGGTTGAATACAATAGAGTAAGATAATCGACTTCTTAATGTATATATCACAAATATGAAAAGAAAGATAACAGCTTTATTAAATCTGATATAAAACTGTTACAAACTCTCTCAAGAAATTCTGATGTTCTTGAGAGCTGCTAGTTTACAAAAACTCTCTCAAGAAATTCTGTTCTTAAGAGCTTCTCTTCGATTATGTTCTCTCTCTAATGAATACATAAATCGAAACCAAGACTGTGTTTATATAGTGCACACAGCTTCTCTATCAATAACAAGATAAGTCCTAATCAATAACAAAGATAGAAACCTATCCTTAATCGATAGCTACATTCTACAAACCAGGAACAAATAGAATAAACTTCCATGTTTATCTAGACTCCAAATATAACTCGAAGTAGGAATCTTGATCAGCTTCAAGTTCTGATGATCAATCCTGATCATAGTCTGAGTAGGAATCCTGATGATCAATAAGATACTGACGCTTGATCAAATACTGATGACCATGCAATACTGATGACGTCAGCAATCCTGATCAGTTGAGTCTAGCTTCTGACGATCATTGAATTCTGATCTAACAAGCTCCGAGAAAGGTGTTCACAGCAACAGCAGCGCTCAACTACGACTAGCACCTCAGTCGCCGGAGAACCAGAAAACTACAGGGAAAAACTGTATGGAGAGGGAGGGCAGAGAGAGTTTTGAGAGAAGTGTGTTTGTAAACTTCTGTGTGTTTCAACTGAGCTACAAGGGCCACTATTTATAGTGGTTCCTATCTGTAACTGAAGCACAGGAGCATTCAAAATCAGCACACACATTAATTTCCGTAACAGCTGCTCATATTAAATAAAAAATCAAAACTGACCAATTAATGAATAAAACGTTTTTGATTTAAATTTAATAACCTGTAGCTGTTACACCTTTTTATTTCATGTTTATCCACATTTTTTGTTACAGATTTTTATTTTATTAATCTTGAATTATTTTGACTTGGTCAACTGGTCCATCTGATAAATAAATCTGGCCCAGCCCATCAACTGTCCATCTGATTTAATTTAAACAATTAAAATCTGGCCCAGCCCAATAATAATTCAATTAAAATAATAATATTAAAATCATAGAATAAAACCCCTCGCCCAGGTCGCCTCGCGTACGCGAGACGCCGAGACATTCGCCCAAATCGCCCTTCGACCCGACCCGACCCGACCCGGTGCGGTGCGGTGCGTGGCGTGGCGTGGCGTGGCGTGGCGAGGCGGGCGGCGGAGGCGCGCGTGTGAAGCACACACTAACACCATGCACCATCACACACCTTAGTAGTTGTATACTACTCATGTGTGTAATGCTATATAAAGCCACCAAGTCCCCTTATTCTTTTCTATGTGGGACAAATGAAATATAATTATAACAAGCTTTTTCAAGCTACTACCTTCATCTCAATTTCTCTTATGGATTTAAACAAGAAAATTATTAAACCCATACATGAAAGTTTAAGTTCCCATAGCAAGGAACAACTTCCAATCATTAGAAATTTGAATTAACATCAAGAATATAGTTAAATATATCCTTAAACTATCAATTTTCTAACATCTGCCTCACCCTTGTTTGTAAAATTCGTAAGGCTTTTTCACACACAAATCAGCTATCTTGCAAAATTCGTAGAAAATCCATCGTAGGTCAGAATTTCATGATTTTAGACTTTTCAGAAAGGTATTTTCGTTCTCTATAACTTTCGTGGTTTAAGTTTTTCAAGAAAACATTCATCGTTTAGAGGGTCAAAAAGAGTACATACAGTTTTGGTCAGAATTGGGTACGTGCTCTAAGATGATTTGATTCTTGATTTTCCACATAGAGGTAAGTTTCCAATTGATTTTCCTAATGTTTTCGAAATTATGTGTTAGGTATGTGTGTATGTTGGATTACATAAATATGGGCTTAGTGATTATATTTTGAAGTGATATGTATTATTTGATATGTGTTATGTGTAAGCAATAGTCTTGAGACTCTGATTTGTGCCATGGTTTGTGAAAATATCGAATAAGAACAAGGAACGAGTCACCGAGTTATAGTGACAGTTTTCTGAAAATTTAGGACCGTTATCACCGGATTGTAGTGGTCATGGCATGAATTGTGGGTTTCAAGTTATTGTTGTTATGTGGTGTCGTATCGTATCGTATTGAATAAGATAAGAATATGTGTATCGAAAGTTATGTATCATATAATGTTAGTGTATCGTATCAAATATTGTATTGTCTTATGTGTATACATGTTATTTGCCCGACTAGTTGGATCGATTGGTTTCTTGCTGGGTTGTTTGTTGGGTTGTATAGCTCGTTACTTACGATTTTCAGGTTCGGTGTAACTCAAATGGAATAGCGTTGGGATTCAAGGATCTTAGGTTCGAATTGGATTGACTTTTGGATCATCATTAGCTGCGCTTTTGTATTAGATATTTTTGTAATAGAACTTTTGTCACGCTTCCGTCTGTCATTGTTACTGTATAGTTTTATTTTTGATATTTATTGTAAGATTAATAGTCCGAAAAAGTGCGGGTTGTTACACATACACATACTATACCTGTGAGATTTATAGCATGACATGTTTCTCTTTTATCGATGCTTAGACTCCTTTTGCATGTTTTTCCATAGACTTTTCAACAATATTCTTCCTGATTTTTTGTCTTGAGAAGTCTCATCGGGCTGGATAGCTTAGATTCTTATGGCATCTTTGTTTCGAATGAGTTGATCCTCCACAATGATTACAAACAAAAATATTTGTTTTTCTTGTTGCATGATGATTTCTAATTTTTGACAAAGCATATGTTGAGTTTTGTCTTGTTTGATGGGTCAACATGGTCGAATGTTCAATTATCTAATATGATGTTAGATATAATTGCTGACGTTTGTTTATCAGTGTTTAAGCAACAGGTACTGACCAGAGTTTATCAGAAGCCGGTCAGAGTTTAATTAAACTCTGACAGGATGAAGAGTTTAAAGGAAGCCGGTCAGAGTTTATTTAAAGTCTGACAGGGTGATAGTTGAATTAGCTGTCGGTGCTGAATTGAAGATTCTAGAAGCAAAATATTCTGAAGATGGAAAGAAGCAGAATATATTGATACAGCTAAGGAAACGGAATAGAAGATAAGAAGCAATCCTTAATTGATAACAATTGTATAGCTAATTTGTAGGAATATCAATTAGATAAGGATTGTGTAACTGTGTACTATATAAACACAGATAGGTTATCCCTAGAAGGGATGCGATTATTGAATATATTATTCTTGTAACCTAGTAGCTCTTTGTGATTCTTTAACATCACTAAGAGAGAATTATTTAATATAATTCAGTTTGTTGATTTACAAATCTGTGTTCTTGATTGTTATTCTCATACCTACTTGATTATATATTGTGTATTCGGCCTAACAATTGGTATCAGAGCCAAGGTTGTTTAATATATACAGTTTTACGATTCAAACACAGTATTAATCATGTCTGAAGAAAATCAAACTGCTCCTAAGGCTGAACAGGTTAAGCCCAATTCTGTGAGTCGATATGAAACAATCAGGGTTCCAATTCCCAGGCCAGTAGAGTATCCGATTTGGAAGGTTAAGATGACCATGTTTCTGGAGGCTACAGATCCAGAATACCTTGACAGAATCTATGATGGTCCTCATATGCCAACTAAATTGTCCCCTGTTGTTGATGGTCAAGCACAAAAGACTGTTCCAAAGGAAAAGAAAGATATGACTCCTGAGGACATCTCATCAATTGCAAAGGATGCAAAGGTTAGACATCTTCTCCACAGTGCTTTAGATAATGTTATGTCTAACAGAGTAATTGGCTGCAAAACTGCCAAAGAGATATGGGATGCTTTAGAAGTCAGATGCCAGGGAACAGGTGCTATTAAGAAGAACAGAAAAACAATACTCACACAGGAGTATGAGCACTTTGATTCAAGAACTAATGAAACCTTGACTGAGACTTATGACAGATTTTGCAAACTGTTGAACGATCTGTCTCTGGTAGATAAAGAATATGAACTTGAAGAGTCTAATCTCAAGTTTCTGTTATCTCTACCTGAAAAGTGGGATTTAAAGGCAACAACAATCAGAGATAATTATGATCTTGCTGATACAGATCTTGATGAGATCTATGGATTGTTAAAGACTCATGAACTTGAGATAGAACAAAGAAATAGGAGATCCAGCAAGAAGACAAAATCTATTGCTCTCAAAGTTGAGGAGAAGCCCATTAAGAAGGAATCATCAAGGAAGAAAGCCAAGGGAAAGGCTTTAGTCATAAAATCTGAGAGTGAGTCATCAAACTCTGATGATGATTCAAACTCTGATGAAGCTTCTGACTCTGAGGATGATGAAGAACAGATGATGCAAATGGCTGCATTGATGGTGAAGACCTTCAAGAAGATGGGGTTCAAGAACTTCAAGAAGGGAAAGAGATTCTCAAGGAGAGATTCAAATTCTGAGAAGAAGAATTTCAGAAAGTCTGATGGAAGGGATACCAAGTCTGGAAAGAAGGATAAATCTGAAATCCAGTGCTACAAATGTAAGGAGATGGGTCACTATGCTCCAGAGTGCAAGAAAGGCAAATCTGAGAAAGCACTCATCTCTAAAGGCAAAGACTGGGCAGATACTTCAGACTCTGATGATGGAGAAAACTATGCTCTTATGGCAACTGTCAGAGATGAGACTGAATCTTCTGAAAATAAGGGTATAATAGAAAGCACACTTATCTTAGACAGTGGATGCTCAGGACATATGACTGGAAATAAAGCCCTGCTATCAGACTTTAAGGAGAAGGCTGGCCCAAAGGTTTCCTATGGAGATGGCAACATAGGACACACTCTGGGATATGGCAATATCAATCTTGGAAGTGTCATCATCACAAATGTAGCTCTAGTCTCAGGACTCAAGCATAATCTGCTATTTGTGAGTCAAATCTGTGACAGAGGAAACCATGTAGATTTTCATAGTGAATACTGTGAAGTTATCAGTAAATCTACTGGAAAAGTTGTTCTAGTTGGACACAGGCGCAATAACATTTATGAAGCAAGTTTGGTAACAAACTCTGATGGAAAAACAGTGTGTCTAACAGCCAGAATGTCAAATGAAGAGAGTTGGAACTGGCACAAGAAGCTCTCTCATCTCAATTTGAACAACATCAATGAGCTAATAAGAAAGGATCTTGTAAGGGGACTTCCAAAATCTATACTCAGTCTAGATGGCTTGTGTGGTTCTTGTCAAAAAGCCAAGCAAAGGAAGTCATCTTTCAAGAGCAAATCTGAATCATCAGTAGTGGAACCTTATCATCTTCTACATGTTGATCTCTTTGGACCAGTGAATGTGATGTCCATGGGCAGAAAGAAATATGCTCTAGTAATTGTTGATGAATATACTAGATATACATGGGTGTATTTCTTGTCAAAGAAGGATGAAACTGCTCAAACTCTGATGGATCATGTAAATTTACTGGACAAAGGATCACAGCACAAAGTCAAAATTATAAGGAGTGATAATGGAACTGAATTCAGAAACTCAATTATGGAAGCTTTCTGCAAGGAAAGAGGAGTGAAACAAGAATTTTCTGCACCTGGAACTCCACAGCAAAATGGTGTAGTTGAAAGAAAGAACAGAACCTTAATTGAAGCAGCCAGAACTATGCTTGAAGAAGCAAAATTACCAACTTATTTCTGGGTAGAAGCTGTTCAATCTGCTTGTTTTACTCAAAATGCAACATTGATCAACAAGCATGGGAAAACACCATATGAGATGGTGAAAAATAAGAAGCCAAATTTGAAATATTTTCATATATTTGGATGCAAATGCTTTGTGTTGAAGACTCATCCTGAACAGTTGACAAAGTTCGAGTTAAAAGCTGATGAAGGAATCTTTGTTGGCTATCCATTGTCAACAAAAGCATTCAGAGTTTACAATCTGAGAACTAAGGTGATCATGGAATCCATACATGTGTCATTTGATGACAAGAAAATAATTGGACTTGAAGACAAGGATGGATATGATCAACTGCGTTTTGAAAATGAAGATCTATTCTCTGATGATATAAACTCTGATGAAGCAGGGTTGACAAACTCTGACGAAGCATACTCTGATCCTCTACTGGTAAATACTGAAGAAACTGGAAATTCTCAAATTGAACAAAATAGAGAACCAGTTGAGGGGGAGCGTGAAGAAGCTCAACAAGATACAGCAAATGAGTCAGTTGAGGAAACTGATTCAAACTCTGACAGTTCAAACTCTGAGCCATCCAATTCAGGGGGAGCCTCAGATGCTGCAGAAAGTCAACATATGAATCAGGAGAATATGGATCAAGGGGGAGGATCCAATAATGATGCAAGAAACCACTTACCAACAGCAAGAAAGTGGACACAGGCACACACACCTGATCTCATAATTGGAGATCCTGATGCTAGTGTGAGAACTAGAAGTGCAACAAATAATGAGTGTCTGTATCATGCTTTCTTGTCTCAAACAGAACCAAAGAAAGTGGAGGAAGCTCTTCAAGATGCTAATTGGATAACAGCAATGCAAGAAGAGTTAAATGAATTTGAAAGGAATGAAGTCTGGACACTTGTACCTAGACCAAAGAATAGATCAATTGTAGGTACAAAGTGGGTTTTCAGAAACAAGACTGACAGTGAAGGTGTGATTACAAGAAACAAGGCTAGACTTGTGGCAAAAGGTTATTCATAACAGGAAGGAATTGACTATGATGAAACCTTTGCTCCAGTTGCAAGACTGGAGGCCATAAGGATTTTTCTGGCCTATGCAGCACACAAGAAGTTTAAAGTTTTTCAGATGGATGTAAAAAGTGCTTTTCTCAATGGGAAGCTTGAAGAAGAAGTGTTTGTTGAACAACCACCAGGATTTGTAGATTCCAAGCATCCAGATTATGTCTACAGGCTTGACAAGGCATTATATGGACTAAAGCAAGCACCAAGAGCATGGTATGAAACTCTTGCTCAATTTCTTTTAGAAAGTGGGTTCACAAGAGGTACAATTGATAAAACCTTGTTTTATTTCAATTATGGTGATGATTTGCTGTTAGTTCAAATTTATGTAGATGATATTATTTTTGGATCTACTAATGACAAACTTTGTAAGAAGTTTGCAAAGCTTATGCAATCCAGGTACCAAATGAGCATGATGGGAGAGCTTAGTTATTTTCTAGGCTTACAGGTCAAGCAAACAGATGATGGGATTTTTATTAATCAAGCAAAGTATACCAGAAATCTTCTAAAGAAATTTGGTATGCTTGATAGTTCATCTGCTACAACTCCCATGGCTACAGCAACGAAGCTTGACAAAGACACAGGAGCCTCAGTAGATATGACTAACTACAGAGGAATGATAGGGTCTCTACTGTATCTTACTGCAAGTAGACCTGATATCATGTATGCAACATGTCTTTGTGCAAGATTTCAAGCAGATCCCAGAGAGCCTCATCTAACAGCTGTAAAAAGGATCTTCAAATATCTCAAAGGAACCATAACCCTGGGTTTGTGGTATCCTAGATAATCAGAGTTTAAGTTAATTGGTTACTCTGATGCAGATTTTGCAGGCTGTAAGATAGACAGAAAAGTACAAGTGGAAGCTGTCAATTTTTAGGTGACAGATTGGTTTCTTGGTACAGTAAGAAACAGAAATCAATTTCTACATCCACTGCAGAAGCAGAGTATATAGCAGCTGGTAGCTGTTGTGCACAGATATTATGGATGAAAAATCAATTGCTGGACTATGGGTTAAGGTACTCTAGAATACCTATTTTCTGTGATAACCAAAGTGCTATTGCTATGACAGGTAATCCAGTACAGCATTCCATGACCAAGCACATCAGCATAAGGTATCATTTTATCAGAGAACATGTGGAAGAAGGAAACATTGAGCTTCATTTTGTGTCTACAGACCAACAACTTGCAGATATCTTCACCAAACCTTTGAGTGAAGCTACTTTTACAAGATTGGTAAATGAACTTGGAATGATCTCTGGTTCTGACTAGAGATACGGGTTAGACTCACTTTTTATGTTCATGATTTCTTACATGTGTTAACTGTTATGTGAACCAGCATGTTAAACTCTGATGATAAACTCTGAAAGTAATCTCTGATGCTAAACTCTGTTGGTCATACTCTGAAAGTTACAGTTTAATGTCATACTCTGATTGTAATTTTGTCTGAAACATTTGGACCAATGAAGAAATTTGTATGAAGCATAGTTCTCAGTAAGTAACTGTGAATCTTTAAGAGTTGTATAGATTCTGATCTCGATAATGTGCAGTAAGTTAACACAGCATGATACTGTCTCTGTATTTATACCATCTCTTAGTTTATTGATCCTATATACTGAGTCTGTATTCGCTGTTTGCATTTTCTCTCATAAGTTAATTATATTTACTGATGAAAAGTCTAAACTCTGATTCTTAATTTAAAAAAAAATCACCCTCAAATCAAAAGATGCCAAAAAGAGCACAAATTCCTTTGAGATCATGTTGTGCCTAGGAAGATCCAGGAACTTATTGTATGAAATAAGGGCTAAAATCATTGATTTTTGGTGACTAGTGACAACCACTGATTACTGGAAAAATAAAAAAAATAATAATAATAAAAAAATAAAAAAAAAATAAATAAAGGGGGTGAAAAATTAAAAGATATATCCAAATGAAAGGATATCAGAAAACAGAGTTTAGATATAAAATCAGATTTTATGTTATACGTGAGAGTTTAGGCAACCAGTTTTTACTACTTTCGTTTGTGGATTTTATGCACTTTGAGATGATCTAAATATTGATTTCGGTAAACTCTGCTATTGCACACACATATTTTCACACCTGTACAGATTGAGAGAAGAGTTTATTGACAAAGAAGGACAAATGGTAAACACTGATGTATTGTGTGACATATGCCGAGGTAACTTTGTTTTAATCTTTAATGATTAAAATAATTTCTCTGTTTCAGGCATATTATAATTTTGAGATTAGACATTTGTTTTTCAAAAATGTATGATTTGTAACGAATCTATCTTACATTCAACAGAGAACAGAAAGAGTGTGTTTGATAAGTTCTGATGGTGATTAGTAGCGCTAATGAGTATGTTAGTTTATTGTTCAAAGTGATATCATTTCTTTCACTTTACAATTACTATGAGATACTGAAATGTAAAACAAAACAATGAATTTTTCTCATTAAATGATTCAAACTCTGTTTACAATCAGACAACATCATACTCTTGTCTAGCTACTTGTTTGGTTAACAGGTTATTACAACATCTGGGATTTTCAAAGCTTGACAACCCCCTGCTGTTGACTCATCATCATCATTCTCTCGCATTTTCTTTCTGGCTTGTAGCTTGCAGGACTCCAAGAAGACATTCTTCTTCGAACCCTTCAAGTAGCTCTGATAAAAGAGCATCATACAGATCTCCACAGCCTCATCATCTGCAAGGATGGGCACATCATATGGTCCAGGACGGATGATGTGCACATAGGGGTTGGAGATAGGTCCTTCCGCTATTTCATCATCAGCTATGAGCCCTTCATCATTCAGAAATGATAACACAAGAAACTCATCAATGATGTAGTTTGCTTGTTGACGCCAGTTCAAATCTAAGAAGGATTCTACATCCATGAATTCAAAGATTCCTGCCATTTGATGTATGGTAATTTTTTTTATGTGTATTGCCTGTTGGACGAATGCTTCAGTTTTTATAGCATTCAACAGGGTAACTGAAAGGTTTTGCGTGATTCGAAGCTCTGGAAACATGAAAGTGCGGAGTTCCAAGACAGTCATTATTCTTCCGACTGTTGAGCTCCTTAGTACTTTATTATTATGTTTCTGAGATATACAAATCGATAATTTTATTATTATTGATTTTTTTTAAAGCGGTTATGTGATGCACGGTGTCTTCTCGTCTGCACGTATGTGTTGGAAGTTGTTCAATACAGCTGTCAGCGTCTGTACGCTTGCCACGTGTCCCACTAACACAGTAAATGGAGTAAGACAGTTGTGTATTGATGATTAAAAACTCTTCAGTTTTTAATTTTACATTTTATTTTTATACAATACACACACCTTCGTTTAAAATTTTCACATCTTACTCATACACATCTTTTGTCACACACGCATATTCACAAACACCTTTCTACACATAAACTCTGTTAAGCTTTCGAATCAAAATCTTCGCATGGCCACCACATCTTTTGTTGCTTCTGGGTTAGAATTTGTTCCTAACAATTACTCAGCTCCTTTGGCAAATGAGAATGCACCGGAGGCGTTTCATTTGATTCAGAGTTTCTTGTTAAACTCTGATATTGGTACTGCTCTAACCGCACCATCGAAGCTGTCTGCATCAAACATCAGAACTTTTTGGCAGACAGGTACTTATGATAATGGAGGAGAGACTGGGTCTCCGTCTATTGTTTTTGAATTTGAAGGAAACGAATTTGTAGTTACTCCAACTACTGTTCGTGATGCGTTGGGACTTGAGGATTTCAATTCTTTTACAATCTCTGTTGGCGATCCTGAGTTAGTTCGTATGATGAGGGACATTGGATACTCTGGATCATTGGCAAAGATTGGTCAATTGAAGCGACCGCTCTTGAGAAAGGAATGGAGTTTCTTTTTCGACTGTATAACAAGGGCGTTCGGGAAGAAGTGTACCAACTGGGATGCGATTCCCACTGATAGTCTTCAAATCGGGTATTCTCTTCTTTATGGAGGTCATTTTGATGTTGCTAGGTTAGTTTTACATAATATTGGTGAGAAAATGCTAGAGAATAGGAATGTTGTTTATTTCTCTAGATTTTGTCAGTTAATATTCAATCTCTGCTGTCCTGATATTGAGATTTTAGAGAATGATGTGATTCCTTCTTTTAAATTGCACAAACGAATATTCTCTGATCTTACTAATAAAGATACCAAGAAAGGAGATGTTGGTGTTTTGATGTTGCCTGAGTATGTGCAACAATTTTTGATCAATTCACAACAACAACAATCACCTGCACATGCTGATGCTGGACCTTCTGTGTCTCAATCACAGAGGTCAAAGCAATCAAAATTGAGGGCTGTTAAAAGTGCAAGGGTGAAACCATCAAACGCTGAAGCTGGGGCATCATATACTAATGATATGCCTCAGAAGAAAAGAATGAAGAAAAGAAGAGCCAATAGGGCAAAGTCTGCTATTCTTGATGAAGAGACTGAAACTGATGAAGAAACTCTTCATCAGAGAAAACGACGATTGGTAGCAGCACAGTTGTTTGGTGCTGAGAATATCTCTTCAGCTGTTGCTGATAATCTTGAGATTCCAAATGATGAAGCTGTTCCTGAGGACAGAGTTTTTATGAAGACTGTTTTTCAAGATGAAGCTCCTACATCAAATGCTGATGTCGTTGAGGAAGCTGCACGTGAAGCTGCAGATGAAGCTCCTGAAATTCTTGTTCAGGAGGCTACAGAAAATGTTGAGGCTGAGATTTTTGAGCCACAGGGATGTGATATGGATTTTGAAGCACACAACTCTGTAAACTCTGATCATCTTGAAGTTTTTGATGAAACAGAGGGTGTGGAAGCTGATCAAGACACAGTTATTCTTGAAGATTCTTTGGCTACCCACACAGAGATTCTATCTGTTACTCACCAGGAAATTGAGAAGGGTGAGGAAGTCGATCAGTCTTTGGATGCTAATGCTACAAAAACTGTTGCTACAAATCCTGATGTTGCTGATAAGGATGCAGAGTTTGTTGTAAACTCTGAGGATGTTATTGTTCTTGAAGCTCTACAACAATCTGTTGTTGAGATTGTAACAAAAGAAGCAGAGTTCCTGCATACTGCAAACTCTGAGATTCCAGAACTTGATGCTGAGAATATTCCTGCAGAAAATACAGCAGAGAATGATAATGATAATGATGGTTCTGATCATTCTCAAGAGGAGTTATTTGAGAGTCAAGCAAACTCTGATGAGCTAAGAGAGGTCAATCGAGCTACAGCTGAGCATTTTCAAGATATGTACTACAATAGATGGGCTGCTGCGGATTGTATCTTTTCAGCACAGAGGGCTGCTGATTTTCTTGGTGATTCTGTAAAGACGATTTCAACTCCTGATATTCTTACAAGTCTGAAGGCTACTGTGATTCAAATTAAATCTCTCCACAACAGATTTGATGAGTCTCATAAGGAAGTCACTGCTTTGAGGAATGAAGTTGGTCTGAGAGATCTCACTCTGAAGAATGATAGGACTTACTACAATTCCATGTTCAAGAAGCAAGCTAAGGACTCTGATGATATTCAGAAGAGGCTTGGGAAAGTTGAGGACAATCAGACTGCTATGTCTGCCCAACTAACATCAATTTCTAATGCTATTGAATTGCTGACATCAGTACTTCTTTCTGATGATGTCAAAAAGGGGGAGAATGTGCCTAAAGACAAATGCAAAGACATTCAAGCTCTGAGACAGAAGGATGATTCTACTGATGGGGGAAGCAAAGGAAATAAAAGAAAGGTTGTTGTTCAAAGGCAAAGCAGGTCAAGAGTAAACTCTGGTAAACAAATAAACTCTGAAACGATAAACTCTGGTGGTCAATCTACTTCACAACTCAAGCGTTTAGTTGTTTCAACTAATCCATCTACTGATGAAGAGATTGCTACTAAGATATTCATGAAAGAGCATGGAAAGAATGTAACTATTGAAGATATCCAGGCTGAAGAGCAGATGCTTGCTGAGGAACACAAGAAAAATCTTGAAGCTGGAATCTACAAGAAAAAGGAAATCAAGGCTCCTAGAAAGAAAGAAGTTGGTATTTCTATCAAAGAGAATACACAACAGAGTATACAATATACAAGGAGACCTGTGATTGGAAACTCTGATAAGGGTAAAGGTATAATGATTGAAGAGCCTTACCTAGAGAAGAAAGATAATTCAACCTCTGACATTGCTCAAGTTGAAACAAGATTAGCCAAATCAACCTCTGACACTGCTCAAGTTGATGTTTCTACTGAAGTTATGACAACCTCTGACGCTGCTCAAGTTGTACAGAAATCTACACTACTTCCAGGATTCAGCAAACCAAAAGTTCTTGAAGACTTAAAGCTTGAAGCTGTGAATTTTTCAGAAACCAGAACAGTATTGGGAAAAGAAGCCTTTGATAAATCTGGACTGGGTTCACACAGAGAGAGAAGAACTAATAACAGATCTCAAGACAAGTTTTCATTGGCAGAATTTGGAGTTGGAATTACTCAAGAAGGCCTTGACAAACTAGAATCTGTACAGATGATTTTTCACAAAGGAATCAAAAAGGAATTCTTGTTATATTTTATGGCTGATGGCAGAGTGTATAGATTTGGTGAATTTGATATCCAGTTAAAACTTTGGGAAGAGCTAGAGTATGTTCTATATCTACTTGAAGTAAAGAATAGAAGTACTTATGATGCTGCTCGAGTTTTGAAGGAAAGGATGATGAAATCCAAAGTTTTGAGTGGAGCTGGAGTATCAAGTGCATACATTCCGAAATATAGAGATGCACATGGAAAGTTGGTAGAAATGAAAAGGAATAGTGCTAGGTTCAGAACTACACTAAATAAAAAGGTTCTTGAGTTCAATCTAGAGTCTGATAAACCTTTTTATATCAGATTTGGCAATGAAATGAACAAAAACAGCATATATTCTTTGAGAGCTGCCATTTATCAAATTGGTGAAGATGAACCAGAAATGAAGGAGCTGAAGAAGATTATGATTGCTGAACTAGAAAGAGCTGAAAAGAAATTGCTATCAGACTATATCAGGACAGTGCCTGATATTCAAGAAATCAAGTAAAGTCTGACTGTAAGTTTTTATGTTTTCTATTCTAAGTCAAATTTAAACTCTGTTTTAAATTAAACTCTGTTTTAAATTAAACTCTGTTATATGTTAAACACTGCATTTGTTAAATGTTTTTGACATCATCAATTATATGTTTAACTTGTACATTTTATTATGAACAAGTTGGGGGAGATTGTTAGATATAATTGCTGACGTTTGTTTATCAGTGTTTAAGCAACAGGTACTGACCAGAGTTTATCAGAAGCCGGTCAGAGTTTAATTAAACTCTGACAGGATGAAGAGTTTAAAGGAAGCCGGTCAGAGTTTATTTAAAGTCTGACAGGGTGATAGTTGAATTAGCTGTCGGTGCTGAATTGAAGATTCTAGAAGCAAAATATTCTGAAGATGGAAAGAAGCAGAATATATTGATACAGCTAAGGAAACGGAATAGAAGATAAGAAGCAATCCTTAATTGATAACAATTGTATAGCTAATTTGTAGGAATATCAATTAGATAAGGATTGTGTAACTGTGTACTATATAAACATAGATAGGTTATCCCTAGAAGGGATGCGATTATTGAATATATTATTCTTGTAACCTAGTAGCTCTTTGTGATTCTTTAACATCACTAAGAGAGAATTATTTAATATAATTCAGTTTGTTGATTTACAAATCTGTGTTCTTGATTGTTATTCTCATACCTACTTGATTATATATTGTGTATTCGGCCTAACATATGATCCTCCCATTGTGTGTTTTTTGTTGATATACTTTCCTTACTTAAGCAGTCGCACATTTTAGATCGTATTTTGATCATTTTCTCAGTATCTAGATCTTATTTTGATCATTTTCCCAGTATTTAGATCTTATTTTGATCATTTTCCGAACATCTCTCCACGAACTTAATCAAAATCAGAATCAAGTCCACGCAAAAATTTATGGACTCGTAACCTACTCATTACAGAGTGGAGTTGGACAACTCCTTCAACTATTTTATCTTGTGAGGTAGTTTTTTGATCAATTTCCTGTAAAATAGACACAAGTTCGTTATAATATGTTGATAAGGGCCTATCGTCTTGTGGGTTATGGCGATAATTACCCATTTTTTTGAGAAAAAAAATAAAAATATCAATTCTGAAATTAAATGGTTATTTATAGCAAATGGGATACCTAATTGGTAATTGGATACCTGATTTTGTACAAGATACGCAATTGCAAATGGGATATCCAAAATATTTTTTTGTGATACCCATTTGTCAGTTGGGTATCTAGTACAAATGCATTTTAACGATACCCAATTGTTAGTGGGGTATCTTATACAAATGCGATACCCAACTGGCAATTGGGTATCCCAATCTTTAAAAACAACCATCTCACTCAAAAATTGTTATTTTTGTTAATTTGTATCAAAAAACTGTTATTTTTAACATTTTATCTCTTCTTGTTTGGTGAAAAATAACTTCTGATTCAGTTTATACAAACCAGTTCCATCTGATCCATCATGGAAGGTTTTAGAGAGAACGTTATGTATGTCATCCGCCAGAGTTTCGTCTAATCCATCATAGGAGGTTTTAGAGAGAACAGTACTTATGTCATTCGTCATAGGAAATCGAATAAATTTTTACATCAATGTTGAGCTCATTGATTCAATGAACCAATTCTTTGCTTCTCAGTTTTTGAAAACCAAAGTTTCATAATTAGGATATGTTCTTGCATGTTTATTGGACTTTCCAATCATACAAGCTCATTTATTTCTAACACTAATTACATGATTTACATCCCCATTAACTATGACCATAATGAATATTTCATTTCATCCAATATAACGCCCACTCACAAGTAGAGGTATATTGGTGAATAATTGATTGACAGATTGGTTGTAATGTATTATTTGATACATCTATAGAAATAGTTTGAGAGCTGTCAAAGCCACACATTTGTTCTTTGGATACAAAGTATTTTAAACCAATGTTCGTGAACTAAACTTCAAGATTATAATTAGTTATTCGTAGAGAACTTTAAAATTAGGGAGAAAAAATGACAAAAGACTACCTTTTTTAGATCAAGTAACAAGAATACTAATTCTCAATCTTTTGACCATTTTTACTGATCAAATATCCATTCCTGGACCAAGTATCTCAAAAAATATTATTTTATTATTTTTTTTTTGGGAAACATGTTTGTCATGGATTTTTTTTTAAAAAAAATAGTTGGGTGAAATACCCGATTATGATATTATACCAAGTCCTAAAAAGCTTATCTCAGGATACACAATCGTTAAAAGCATATTTCAAAAAAAAGGCCGAATACCTAGTCCTCGAAAGCGTATCTCGAAATACCCGGTCCTCGAAAGCGTATCTCAAATTACCTATTTGGGGAAAGTGCATCTCGCTGGTAATTTTGACCCCACTTTCCAAATATGGTATTTTGGTTTTGGGATTTAAAAGTTGTGATAAATTTTTGCCATCACTCTATTAGAGATTTGACATCTATGGTAATTTTGAAATAAATTAGGATTTGTGTGATTAGAGACTGAGCATGCGAGGATTAATTCTAATAGATAATAGAATTTTGGATACCATCCCAAGATGTCGACATATCCTTCTACAAGAAGTCAAGCTCACATAATTCTTTTCGATATCACAACCTGTTTAGGCCCATAATTCTATTATTTAGGAGTAAGTCACTTATATACATTAAATTTCCCCGTATATAATACTTCTATTTGTATAGGTTTCATCCATTATATGGATTAATGACACATTGAGTCTATTTTTAGTATTGCGCAAATACCTATCAAGGAAATTAGGTTCATATCATGTATCAACAAGTCCCTAGTATTAACTCAAGTTATTTTTTTTATCAACACTTTCTTGATTCAATGTCATCAACTCCGATTACATATCTTAAGTTGTGATTATTCACGAATATTTTTGCATCTTCGAGCAAGAATAATGATATACCTTTAAGTTAGCTATATTTTTAATCTTCTACGATATTAACTTTTGTGTGCTTGACATTTTGTTTTTGTCTATTTCATTTTCAAGCATCAAACAAATCAATTCGGGATCAATTCTTGCTTGTATTTTCCTTCATATTAGATGTTTTCAAGCGTCAAGTAATTTTGTTTATAAAATATCTTACTTGACTTTGCTTGCATATAGACAAGAGGTCATTCGTAGGTTATAAAATTATCAACAAACTTTACTTACCAAATTTTCATTTCCAGTTACATGAACCATCTTAGAATTAAAAGCACACTACAATCAACAATGATCAACACAAAATTGTCATTTCTTAAAAAATAATTATGTTATTATAATACTTTTTGTGTAAATTTTTTCTTCTCTAACGTTGACATGAACATTTTTCTCAAAATATGTAATTGAAATTAAATTTGGTTTGACTTTTTCTTTTTCCTTTTAGAGAAGTGAATTGATATATAAGCAAAATAATGCAAATCGTTTGTTTTTGAAATAAATATGAAATACAACATGGAGGTATTTGTTTTGGGTAATTAACAAAGGAAAAAAATTAATTTGTCTCGTTTTTCTTTTTTAGTGTTTCATTTAAAAAAATCATTACGTTTAAGTTTTAGAGATTAATTGGAACAATAATCGAACATATTAACATTAGGATATTTACTCTTTTTTAAATTTTTTACGATTTTACCATTTTCTCAAAATATTGCAAAAATACCTTTTTTAAAAAAAATATTTTGCGAAAATACCAAGCAAAAATACGTTTTGCAACCAAACCAACCAACTGCATAGTTTATTTTGGTGGATTGTGAAAATTTTAAAACTGAATTTGCATATGTGGTTGAGTAACATGTTGCATGCAGTTGTATATGTGGTTGCAAATACGTTGCATAACATATTTTTGCAAAATATTTTAAAAAAATAATATTTTTGCAAATTTATTTTTTTTGAAAATGTATTTTTGTAAAAAGATTTTCTGGATTGGGTATTTATGGAAAAATCTCATATAATTATAATACTAGTCTTATTATAGTAAAATATTAAAGAATTATTAAATTGACAGAATTACAACTATAAATCAAATTACAAAATGAAATCTATAAAATCAATATATATATAAATGAGGATACACGCGAGGTTATGTGGCGCCTCTAAAATTGTCACAATATATTTTTCTAATTTTCTAGAATTTTTGAATTTTAAATACTAATAAATCAAAAAATATCCTTTAACATATTTGTTGTGAATTAAAAAACGTGCTTGTATATTAATTGCTAGGATTAATGAGCTTTCGAGCTTTAATGGCTGCACTTGTGTTTCGAGACTAAAGCGGTCCTCACAAGATGCCTACGTATCTCAATTCGTTATTGAGAATCAAGCCAAAGACGTAGTTCTTGGTGTTGCCCTCGGGGCTATGGCGGCAGGGGCACACCAAGGACGTAGTGACTTGTATGTCCTTATTCGAGAATGAAGTCTAAAACGTAGTTCTAGGGGTGCCTTTGTGGCTTGTTGCGCCTTCGAGGCGTTGTGACGTATGGAGCTGTGCCCAAAACGTAGTTCTGATTGTAGGATCAGGGTCCTTATATAGGCGACTAGAACCTAGTATTTATGGTATGTTTAGGAGTCTTAGCGAATAAGTCTCCTTTTTGATATTGGATCAACATTGTATTTCTTGCTGGAGAATTCGTTTCCTTGTTGATAAAGGCTATGACTCATTAATTGTCTTTAATTGGGATTCCGGATCCTTCTTTGATGAATTTACCATATTTTGGACTCTTTTTATGAGCTGTATATTTTCCCTATTCATTAATTACGAAATTAATGAATAATTAGGGTGTCGGGCCTTAAATATCGGTCTTTCCATTGACTTGTCAATTATATTTCTATAATTACTTTTCTAACCATATCATTTGCCCCCCAACTTCTGGGAAAATCTCCTTGGGGTTTTCGTAGAAGTTATAACGTGGTTTTCCTCAAAATTTTCCATTTTAAGGGCATTTCGACCTCAAATTAGGTCATTTTTGACCTCCTTTTTTACCAGGAAACAAGTCATTTTCGACCTCAAATTCGACCAGGAAACATGTCATTTTCAACCTGAAATTCGATCTGGATTTCGACCTCGACTGGAGTGAGGTCGAAGGTTTCGACCTCGATTTTTAAGTCTTTTTCGACCTCGAGCCTTCAACCTTGATCCAGCCTTTTTTCGACCTTGATTGGTCCCAGGTCGATGGTTTCGACCTCGACTTCCCAGTCATTTTCGACCTCGATCCCTTATACTTTCGACCTCGATTTACAGGTCATTTTCGACCTGGGTCATTCGACCTCGATTCCTCATACTTTCGACCTCATTTTGCAGGTCATTTTCGACCTGGGTCATTCGACCTCGTTCCAGCCTTTTTCGACCTCGAACGCCTAGACCTCGTTTTCTAGGTCATATTCGACCTCATTCTTTCGACCTTGAATCCTTCTGTTTTCGACCTCACTTGGGTGTGAGGTCGAGGGGTTCGAGCTCGAATTATAGTGTATTTTTGATCTCAATCAATCGACTTCGATCTAGGGTCTTTTCGACCTCGAATTTTCAATTTTTTGACTGGATTTTTGGTGCGAAGTTGATGGAAACGACCTCAATTCCTCGTATATTTTCGACTTCGAGCCTTCGATGTCGTTCTAAGGTTTTTTCGACCTCAATTTCATTATTTTTTGACTTTATTTGGGAGCGAGGTCGTTGGAATCGACCTCGTTTTCCCATATGTTTTCGACCTCGGTCGTACGATTTCGATTTAATGTCTTTTCGACCTTAAATCTTTGATTTTGCCTTGGCTATATTTCAAATTTCATTCTTTTCTTGGGCCTTATCTAACCCAATTTTTAATTGGACTTAAATTATTCCAGCCTTGGGCCTTATTGGGCCTTTATTGTTTGGGCTTCGAATTTGCCTGAGACCCAAATTATTTGGGTTTTAATCTCTATAATCCATAAATGGATTTGTGGGCCTTAAATGGCTATAGACGGATGCCCTTCCTTAACCGGTTGGGTTTCCAGTCACTAGGCGATTCCTGGCGAGATTTTCTGTTGAATCTCATCGTTTTCTGGGTTTCTTACTTGAAGTTTTGAAGAATTCTTTGAAGATTCTGGGCTTTCTTTGAAGATTCTGGGTTTAAAATGGCTGATCGCGCTTCCCAACATCTATGATAATGCACTAGGATTTCATAGAAGTTATACCGGTCTTTTTCGAGATTTGGGGTCTTTTTATCCCTTACCTGGGACTTACTACCCTTTTTTGGGGATTTTAATATACACTAGTGTTTCACGAGTATTGTCTTGGTGTAAAGTGTGGAGCGACCTACACATTTACGACGATTTTGCCTTATTCGAGGCTAACTTGACATTTGCATAAGCCTTTTATGTCTTATATCGTCTTGTTTTGGCTTCAAGCCTTTCATTGAGCATATCGAATGATGGGGTTGGACTGAATGTCTTAGGTTTTTGGGGTTTCAACCCTTCATTTGCTTTCTAGGAAGCTCATGATTTCATCGAACCTTATTTCTATTTGTCCTAGTAGTGAGTCCAATCAGGACACACTTTAAACACAATAGACTTTCAAATTTGAGGCATGCCAAGTCCTTGGCACCTCATGCCCTTCGAGGGTTTCTAGCTTGTACGAGCCTCGACCAAATACGTTCTTGACGCGATATGGTCCTTCCCAATTTGAGGCCAACTTGCTTTTTTGTCCAACTCCGGATGCCTCAATCTTTCGGAGGACTAAATCTCCTTGTCGAAAGAATCTCTCTTTAACCCTTAGGTTGTAATAGAAAGATGCTCGTTTCTGATGCTGAACTATCTTGGCATTTGCCTCATCTATAACTTCATCAATCAAATCTAAGGCCAGCCTCAAGCCTTCCTCATTTGTTTCTGGCTCATAAGCCTCAATTCTTGGAGACGTGTGAGTAATCTCCACTGGAACCACTGCCTCTGCCCCATATGCCAACAGAAAGGGGGTAGCTCCAATGGTGACTTTGCAGGTAGTACGATATGCCCATAGTATGGGGAGCAATTCGTCCACCCAAGTGTTTCTGGAGCGTTCAACTCTTTTCTTCAGTCCATCTAGGATAATTCGATTTGCAACCTCAGCTTGCCCATTTGCTTGAGGATGGGCGACAGAAGTGAAGCGCAACTTGATATCGTTCTCATCACAATATTTATTAAACTCATCGTTGTTAAACTGAGTTCCATTGTCTGTGACAAGATACGTGGAATCCCGTATCTGCATATCACATTTTCCAAGAAGAAATGCATCACTTGCTTGGTGGTTATCTTGGCTAATGGCTTAACCTCAATCTACTTGGTGAAGTAGTCGATTGCTACTATCAAGAACTTTCGTTGTGCACTTGCCATTGGGAAAGGTCCAAGTATATCCATTCCCCACATGGCAAATGGAATTGGTGAGTTTATGGATGTCAACATCTCTGGTGGTTGTCTAACCACTGGTGCATGCTTCTGGCAACTTTCACATTTCTTCACGTAGCTTTTAGAATCTGCTAGCATGCTTGGCCAGTAGAAACCTAGACGAGTGATCTTATGGGCAAGGGCTCTGCCCCCCAAGTGCTGCCCACAAATTCCTTCATGTACTTCCTTCAGGGCCAATTCTGCCTTTTGAGGTCTCAAACATTTCAGATATGGAACGATGAAAGACTTCTTGTATAGGATTCCCTCAATCAGGGTATACCTTAGTGCTCTCACATACAGCTTTCGTACTTCTGAAGTGTCGTTGGGTAACCACCCAGTTTCCAGATGAGCCTTGATGGGATCTATCCAACAACTAGCAACATCAATGGGTGATACCAACTTTCCGTTGATGCTTGGGGTCCTCAGGACTTGGAAGTATACACTCCCTACATAGTTTTCAATTTCGGAAGAAGCAAATTTAGACAAGGCATCAGCCTTCATGTTTTCTTCCCTTGGAATGTGCTCTACATAGAATTCGTCGAACTGAGTCATGATGGCCTTGACAAGTTTCAAATACTTGGCCATGACTTCATCTCTGGCCTCAAATTCCCCATTTACTTGGGAAACCACTAGCCTCGAATCTCCACATACTTTCAGAGTTTTAACTCTCAAGGCTCCAGCCAGCCCTAAGCCAGCTATCAGAGCTTCATACTCGGCCTCATTGTTTGTCGTTGGCAAGTCAAGTTTTAGTGCATACTCTATGAGAAATCCATCAGGACTTTGTAGCACTAAACCGGCTCCACTTGATTTTGTTTTTGATGCTCCATCAAAATAGAGCACCCAACATTCTTTGGAGACCATTTCTTCATCTTCCTTGTTTTCCACTGTTACTTCTTGCCCCCCGACTTCTTGGTTGTCAATGGTGCATTCAACCATGAAGTCAGCGAGTGCTTGAGCTTTGATGGTCGTTCGAGACTTATACTTGATGTCAAATTCCCCTAGTTCAATGGCCCATTTGATCAATCTTCCAGTAACTTGAGGGCTATGCAAGATGTTTCTCAGAGGTTGATCAGTCAAGACCTCTATCTTGTGGGCCTGGAAGTATGGGCGTAGCTTTCTTGAGGCCATTATCAAGGCTAAAGCAAACTTCTCAATCGTTGAGTAGTTTATTTCTGTTCCATGTAGTATCTTACTCGCATAGTAGATGGGTTTCTGAACCTTCAATTCTTCTTTTACCAAAACGGCTCCAAGGGCTGTGCTAGAATCCGCCAAGTACAAATAGAGAATTTCCCCTGGCTTGGGCTTTGCCAACAGTGGTGCCTCAGCCATGTATTTATTCAGGGCCTCAAAGGCCTCTTGGATTTCAGTCGTCCATTCAAAGTTTTTCACATTCTTGAGTGCTTTGAAGAAAGACAAACACTTATCTCCTGACTTGGAGATAAATCTTTCCAATTCTGCGACTCTTCCCGTTAGTTTTTGGACATCCTTGACAGTCTTTGGTGGTTCCATGTCTAGAATTGCTTTGATTTTGTCGGGATTGGCCTCGATTCCTCTCTTGGAAACCATTAGGCCTAAAAACTTTCCCGAGCCTACACCAAAGGCACACTTGGCTGGATTTAACAGCATCTTGTGGTGCCTTATCACTTCAAATGCCTCTCGGAGGTGCTCAATGTGATCGGCCTTATCGATGCTCTTGACTAACATGTCATCTACGTAGACCTCCATGGTTTTTCCAATTAGGTGTCCAAAAATTTTGTTCACCAATCTTTGGTAGGTTGCCCCTGCATTCTTAAGTCCAAATGCCATGACTAGATAACAGAAAACACCAAAGTCAGTGATGAATGATATCTTGGAGATGTCATCCTTGTGCATTTTGATTTGGTTGTATCCACTGAAGCCATCCATGAAGCTGAGCATCTCGTGTCCAGCTGTAGCATCTATTAATGCATCAATCCTAGGTAAGGGAAAACAATCCTTAGGACATGCATCATTCAAGTCAGTGAAGTCTACACACATCCTCCATTTTCCATTAGCCTTTTTGACCATTACGGGGTTAGCCAACCATTCCGGGAATTGTATCTCTTCAATGAATACGGCCTTTAGAAGTTTTTCAACTTCTTGTTTAATGGCCTCTTGCCTTTCTGGAGCAAAATTTCTCTTCTTTTGTTTCACCATCTTTCTTTTAGGATCCACATTCAACTTGTGAGTTATCAATTGGGGATCAATCCCTGGCTTGTCAGCCGCTGTCCAAGCAAAAACGTCATTGTTCTTGTAAAGCATAATGTAACATAAGATGTAAAAGAGATAACTACAACTCAACAAAGGACAAGACAGACAATAGTATTAAGAGAAGCACAGGAATCCAGAATCAAAGAAGAAAAGGTAAACTCAAAAAATCAAAATACGTTATGTATTCTTGAAGTCCGTAAACAGGTCACGGAAAGAAGTTCATGAAAATGTTCAAGCCTCAGTGACAGCAAAAGAAACAAGACTTTCAAGATGACAGAAGTATGTGAATGATTTAGGGTTAAGTACCACGGGATTCCAGTGATTTAATCGAAGCAACCAGAACGACAAGGGACTTATCAGAAGCATTGAATTGAAGACATAAAAGAAGAATTGATCAAGTGTTATTCATCTGTGAACCAGACCAGTTGCACTAGGTGACGGCACTAAAAAGATCAAGTTGTTTTATCGTCTCAGAAGGAAGTGATACAGTCTATTACTTAAACTCCCAGGGGCTTAGTGGAATCATTAAAAGATATAAGACAAGAAAAAGGATTCGATAGTTTTTCATTTCAGAAAACTATCGAATGGTATTAAAAACTGATTCATAGAAAACCAATTTGAGTTAATTTATTATTCGATAGTTTTGTTTTAAAACTATCGAATGGTAAAATAACTTAAATCATTCGATGGTTTATTAAAAAGGAGCAGGTGAAAAGTATTCTTGTTTTACAGGTTGATTTTGAAGATGGACGGCCAGGATTGATTCCTTCATTCCTAGTTCGATAGTTTTCAAAACTAAAGACTACAATTACTAAGAGAGAGGCAGTGTCTTCATCAGTCGAGTTATATCACAGAAGCAATTACTAAGACAAAGGAAAAGCCAGAGAGAAAATACTAAGATCATTAATTCTGCTGGAACTCTATCATTGTATTGATTGTGGATAACTTAGAACTCATTAAAGCTAATCTACGGATTAGAAATTGTAGCACCCCTCGAGGTTTATATTTATAAAAAGATATATTCCCCGAAACTTGATTTGGTTTGGTGTGTTTGATTTCGTTATAAAACTGAATGATTTATCCGCGAACGAAATTGAATTATTTGTGAGTATCATATTCAACCCCCCCCCTTCTACGATACTTTGGACCTAACAATTGGTATCAGAGCTACTTGATTGACGTACAAATCAGATCCGGTGAATGAGACCAAAATCAAACGTAGCATGAAAATTCGAAGCAAATTTTTTAACTTTCAAAAAATTTCATTTAATTGGAATTTCTTGAATTTTAAACAATTTGAAATTTTCAGAAACCATGAGTGCTCCAAAGACAACCGCTGGTATTAAAGTTCCCCCATTTACTAGAGATGATTTCGGTTTGTGGAAGATGAAGATGTTGTTATTTATCAAGGCATCTAATCCGTTGTATATGGGCATATTAGAAAACGGACCATATGTACCAATGAAATCAGTTGATGAATCTACAGCCCCTGATGGTAGAAGGATTCCTCCAGGCACCCAACCTAAGGATATTACTGAGTATACAGATTCTGACAAAGAACTGATTCGATTGGACACAGGTTTAATGTTGATATTGGCGGACTCCGCAGACAAGGAAATGAGCTATCAGTTGATGAACTGTACAAGCGGGAAACATATGTGGGATACCATTAACTTGATAATGGAAGGAACTGAAGGCGTGCAGGAAAACAGATTGGACATCCTGACTTCTCAATACGAAGCGTTTAGGTCTCTGCCAGGAGAAAGTATAACTCAGGTCTTTGAGAAATATACTAAACTCCTCAATGAATTGGCAATGAAAGGAAAGACCTATCCACTGAGAGAATCAAACAGGAAGTTCATGATGATGCTGCTCCATCATGTAGAACACAAGTCATCATCCATAAGGGAAAGAATTGACTTCACAAAGATGTCATTAGAGATGATCTATGGGAAGTTGAAGACCTATGAGATGGAACAGGAACAAAGAGTGATAATCTACGGATCAGGGACAGTGGACAGCAAGCACAATGCACTTGTGAGATCAACAACACTTGTAGTGGATGAACCAATAACTTCTGAGATTCAGGTTCAAACCCCTAGAGCTGGAAAGGAGGTGATAATAGAAGCAGAAATGGATTCTGTGAATCTGGGTGTTGATGAAAGTGATTACTACACCCTAGAAGAGCTTGAGCAAATGGAAGACAAAACCATGGCGTACTTAGCTGCAAAGTTTAGCCACATCTGTTTCAAAAGAAACCCTAAGTACAAGTTCAAGGGCTCAACCAACAGATTCCAGAAGAGCAATTATACACCTAGTACAGGCTTTAAGGGAGGCTACAAGACTGACATGATTGATAGAAGCAAATCAAGATGCTACAACTGCAATGAGTTAGGGCATTTCGCCACTGAATGCCGAAAGCCTCGTCAAGCGAGAGACATGAAAGATGTCTATGGAAAGAAGGATTCTTATGATGAGTTGAAGAAAGAGAATGCCAAGCTTAAACAGCAATTGGAGGCATTCTCTGGAAAGCAGAAAGGGAAAGCTTATATAGAAGAGGGAAAGCACTGGGATGATACTGATTCGGATGGAGAGGAGGAATATGTAAATGTTGCTCTAATGGCTGACTCTTCAGAGGAATCACCACAATCATCTCAGGTACCTATCTTAACTACAATTGATATGTCTAATTCTGAGTACAAGAAAACTGTGCAAGATCTTAGTGTAAAATTGTTTAATGTACACACAAGCATGCTAGCATCAGAAATGGAAAATGCTAAACTAGTTCTTAAGATTAAAAAGTTAGAATCTAAAAATGAAGAACTAGAGCTTGTAGCTGTAACATTAGAAGATCTTAAGCAAAAGAATGCGTACTTAGGGAACAAGGTCAAGTGTAATGCTGAGATAGAGACTATCCTCAGGAAGCAGATTTCAGATTTAGATTTGAAGCTGAATGCTTTTAAGAATTCCGCCCTAATTGATAAGGAGATCATTGATACTCAGGCCATAGGGAATAAAACTGCTATAGGATTTGACTATGACAAGAAAGCTGGTAAGAAGATTGTGGAATTCCCTACGACACCTTCAGTTGTCAAAAGGAATACTCCACATGTTCTTAAGAATGTTGATTGTCCAGTTTTTTTAAAGCCTTTTCCACCACTCTTTCATGAGGATGACCTTTTCATAAGACAAGAATTGCTTGAGGAGGATTTGTTGAAGGAAAAAGAGGTAAAGACTAAGTTTCCTAGGAAATCAGTAAAAAATGAATTACCTAAACCTGATTTACCTAAAACTGAAGTAGGTGACGTAATTAGTAATGTTAAAAAGAACAGGAATGGGAAGAAGAAGATTGTTAATCATGAAATGGTTCCATATTCTCCCATTGCATCTAGGAAGTTGTGCACTATTTGTAATTCTGCTGGACACCTTACACATGCATGTAAAAAGGTTAAAGTAGAAACTGCTATTACTTCTGAAATGCATAACATGTTTGACATGCCTGATCTTCATGAACCCTATGGAAAGAAAGAGTGTTTGCTATGTAAGTACAACATCATGCATGCTTATTTTAAGTTGATGAATGATAGTAGCAATAACACTGTTAATGTTAAATCCACAGATACTATGAATATCAAACATGGTAAGACTAAATTGAATGTTACTCCTGTTAAACCATCTAAACCTTCAGGACCCAAACAATTTTGGGTACAAAGTCCGCTTAATCAATCTGTGATTGCAGGGTAAGGTTAAAAGCTCAAAGGTCGTGTGGATTCTGGATAGTGGCTGTTCTAGACACATGACAGGTGAAGAGTCCCTGCTTACAGAGGTGGTTAAGAAGACCGGCCCGATTGTAATCTTTGGAGATGACAGCAAAGGATTCACTACGGTATATGGTAAATTGAAAGCTGGAAATGTCATCATTGAAAACATCTCTCTTGTTGAAGGATTAAAGCACAATCTTCTAAGTATCAGTCAGTTCTGTGATAAAGGCTACAATGTAGATTTCAGAAAGGACAAGTGCTTGATCACCAACAGGAAGGATGAGAAGCTTACTCTACTGGGAGTGAGAAAAGGAAATTTGTTTATAGCTGACTTAAGTTCTACCAGTGAAGGAGAAGTTACATGTTTCTATGCAAAGGCATCTTCAGAACAAAGTTGGCTATGGCACAAGAAGCTCTCACATCTGAACTTCAAAACTATGAACTCTTTGGTAAAGAGAGAGTTAGTGAGAGGGTTGCCCCTGATGGAATTCAATCAGGAGGGACTATGTGAAGCATGTGAAAAAGGGAAGTCGAAGAAAGCATCACAAGGAAGCAAAGGAATGACAAGCATTACTGAACCATTACAGCTGATTCATATGGATTTATTTGGTCCAGTCAATGTTATGTCACTTTCAAGAAATAGATATGCATTGGTGATGGTGGATGACTACTCCAAGTACACGTGGGTGTTGTTCATACAAACAAAGGATGAAGCAACACAACTAATCATTGATCACATCAAGAAGATATAAGTGGAAGCTAAGCTACCTGTGTGGACAATCAGATCAGACAATGGAACTGAATTCAAGAATGCAGTTCTTAATGATTTCTGCTCAGAGAAAGGAATATCAAGACAGTTTTCAGCACCAAGAACTCCTCAACAGAATGGAGTAGTGGAAAGGAAGAACAGGACCTTGGTTGAAGCAGCAAGGACCATGTTGAGTGAATCAAAACTTCCCACTTACTTTTGGGCTGAAGCAGTGAACACAACTTGCTACACTCAGAATCGAACCCTGATCAACAAAGATCATGAAAAGACTCCGTATGAGTTAATGGCCAACAAGAAACCAACACTGAAGTACTTTCATGTGTTTGGTGCAAAGTGCTTTGTACTTAAAGATGGAGAACATCTTGGCAAGTTTGATGCCAAAGCAGATGAAGGCATTTTTCTGGGCTATTCTCTGGAATCTTAGGCTTTCAGGGTATATGTGATTGAAGATAAGAAGGTGTTGGAAAGCTTTAATGTAACATTTGACGACACCAAAAGACCAGGCCTGCAAACTGGAGAGAACTCTGAATCCTTGGTATTTGAAAATCTATCAGGAGATCTCTCTGACAATGAAGAAGTACCTGAAGTTGTTACAGTTATTAATAATAATCATAATGATAATGATTCTGGACAAAGTGGTGACCAAAGTGGAGATCCTCAAAATTCTACAGGATCCACTAGTCAGTCTTCAGAATCAACAGATCAAACCGTCAACAACTCAGGGGGAGCAGGAGAAGGATCAACTAGTCACACTCCACAACATCTAGAACAAGGAGAATCATCAAGATCGCATCTGCCAAGACAAAGGGTATGGAATAGAGATCATCCCTTTCTCTTGATCATTGGTGATCCGGACACAGGAGTGAGAACTAGGAGAACATCACAAAATGAATGTCACTATTCTGGGTTTCTTTCAGAAACAGAACCTAAGAAAGTTGAAGATGCTCTAGATGATCCAGATTGGGTGATTACTATGCAAGAGGAACTCAATCAGTTTGGAAGCTGGTACCCAGGCCTGAGGGAAAATCTGTTATTGGAACAAGATGGGTATTCAGAAATAAGTTGGACGAAGATGGCATTGTAACGAGAAACAAAGCCAGACTGGTTGCTAAAGGTTACTCTCAAGAAGAGGGTATAGATTATGATGAAACCTATGCACCAGTAGCAAGACTTGAGGCCATCAGAATGTTTCTGGCATTTGCTGCACATTCCAATTACAAGGTATATCAGATGGATGTGAAGAGTGCTTTTCTGAACGGGGAGTTAGAAGAAGAAGTGTATGTGGAACAACCTCCAGGTTTTGAGGATTCAAAACTGGCAGACTTTGTGTACTTTCTATTCAAAGCTCTCTACGGACTCAAACAAGCTCCAAGGACATGGTATGACACTCTCTCTGAATTCTTACTTGAAAATGATTTTACAAGAGGTGTCATAGACAAAACTCTCTTTGTCAAAAAGCATAAAAATGATTTGATATTGGTGCAAGTATATGTTGATGACATAATATTTGGTTCTACTAATGATGATCTATGCAAGAGATTTGCTAAGTTAATGCAGAGTCGTTATGAAATGAGCATGATGGGTGAATTGTCATTCTTTCTTGGACTACAAGTATACCAAAAACAAGATGGTATATTCATTTGTCAGTCCAAGTACATCAAGGATCTTCTGAAGAAGTATCAAATGGAAGACTCATCTACAGCAAAGACTCCTATGCCAACTGCCACTAAGATTGATAAGGATGAAACTGGTAAGAAGGTTGACATCATAGGCTACAGAGGTATGATAGGCTCATTACTTTATCTCACTACAAGTAGACCAGATATAATGTTTGCAACATACTTGTGTGCTAGGTTTCAGTCTGATCCTAAAGAATCTCATCTAATAGTTGTTAAGCGAATATTTAGATATCTTAAGGGGACTCCAAATCTTGGAATTCGGTACCCTAAAGATACAGGATTTGATCTTATTGGATATACAGACTCTGATTTTGCAGGTTGTAAGATTGATCGGAAGAGTACTTCAGGAAGCTGTCAGTTTCTTGGAAGAAGGTTAGTTTCCTGGTATAGCAAGAAGCAGCATTCAGTGTCCACATCAACAGCTGAGGCTGAATACATTGCTGCTGGTAGTTGCTGTGCTCAGATCTTGTGGATGAGAAACCAACTCCGTGACTATGGGCTTTTGTTGACAAAGATTCCAATATTTTGCGACAACACAAGTGCCATAGCAATCTCAAACAACCCAGTGCAACACTCGAGGACGAAGCACATCGACATCAGGTATCATTTTATCCGAGAGCATGTCATGAATGGAACTGTGGAGTTACATTTTGTACCCACAGAGGATCAAATTGCAGACATCTTTACTAAACCGCTTGATGAATCCACTTTCAATAAGCTGGTTGGTGAACTTGGGATGTTAAATCTTTCTAATTGATTTTGATTAGAAGTCAGTAATTGCAGACAGTCCTAGTGAATACATGAGTTTAAGAATTTCTATATCTTTAGGACTCGTGAATTTATTTTCTGGAGACATTCTCGTAGTTAGGATTTTTGTACTAATTATATGTCATAATTATGGATGATATATCTTCTGGAATTTAATTGGTTATTAATTCTAAAAATTATTTAAGTTCTAATATTTGTTCTAAATATTCAAGCATTTATTTAATTTGAATTAATTTACTTTGTTTTTAACATTGTAGATTAATGCAGCATAATTGATTGGATTTTAATTGATTAATATCACTTAATGATATTTAGTTGATTTTATTCTGAGAAAATTGTGAATTTTCTGTTAAGAATTGATTTTGGTAAATTTGAAAAGATTTATTAAAATTAAAACTTGACAGGAAATGAAAATTTCTGATTTTTAGAACATGAACAGGTTTTAGGAATTAGAAAGAAGCAAAAATATCGATTTTTAGGTTTTTCGATGGATTTTCTAAGTACTGGACAAAAAATATCGAATCAAATATTCGATGGTTTTTTGAAAAAGAAAAGAAATCTATCGAAGGATATATCTCGATAGTTTTTGAAATCAAATGAAAAATATATCGGAGGATTTAATTTTTCAATAATTAAACTCCTCGATAGTTTTTCAAAAAGGCAGTTCGATAGTTTTTGGTTTGGAATTCTAATTACTTTCGATAGTTTTCTGATAAAGTCTGTTGGGATTCAAACTATATAGACTTCGATAGTTTTTCAAAAACTATCGAAGGGCTTTTGACTTTATTACCCCTCTAGAAAATATATCGAAGGTTAATTACAAATCTATCGAACACTGTAATGACATTTTTGCCCCTGACAATTCAGTAAGTATATAACAGCCCCTAACGTTTTTTTGTTCTTATTCTCAGATCTAAGGGTTTTGTTTATGCTTACAAGAATACATACAACTAAGAACATCACTTTCGATATAATTTTCTTCACCTTCACCGATTAAAACCTGCAAAAGTTACAGTTTCTTCATTTTTAATTGTTTTTAACCGAAAAACTTTGTCTCTTTTGAGTTTTTGAAGCATCTCTAAGGAAGAAACTATCGAAATCATATACTCGAACTTTACCAATGTTTTTTCACTACTATTCTTAAGAAATTGACTGTTCTCAATTGATTTCTTTGGGATAATTCTGATTATTTGTATTATAGAATTAAAGTTCTTGATAAAAGTGATTCGAGGTTGTATTTTTTTTTAAAAAAAAGAGGTAATTTTGTTAAAGTTTGATTAATTAGAAATAATTAATTAAATTTAAAGGAAAAATAGTTTTGGTTTATTTGAATTTTCTGGAAATTTGAAACATAATGGCTGGAGAATTTATTATTACCAAGACTAATCATGTCTCGTTTCAAAACCTACAAGCCATTACAAACTTACAGTTTCGTGCATGGGCAGAGTTTTTGAACACACGTTCATTAGTGGCATATTCTTTGAGTACTCCCGTGGTCCTTTGCATCGATCAATTGACTGCGTTGTACACATCCGCCACGGATATAAGTGAGAATAATGTGAGATCCTTCAGTTTTGTTGTGCCAGGGGGCAGAACAATAAGCGTGACGGAACATGACTTTAATAGAATACTTCATTTTCCTACAGAAAACCTTGTTCCGGATCCCACAACTGAGGAGATACATGCTTTCTTCACTCTCATTAGAAGTCAACAACCTAACTTCTTTGTGGGAGAGTTCCTTAAGCATTACTTGCCAAAGGCATAGAACTTTTTCTTTCATACCCTAATCCATGTTTTTACTGCCAAGCTAACAAATCTGCATGGTATTCCCTTATTCCTTCAAACGATAAGGTTTGCCATTGCGAACAATAGACATATTAACATAGGAAGGCTATTGATCGATCAAGTCATTCTGTGTATGGGACCACTGGATGAAAGAACAGGCATAACTGATGATGTGCTTTGTTTCTATCCTAGGTTCCTACAGCTAATTCTCAATGATATCTTAACAGATGATGAGCGCGAGACATTCGCCGAAGAGGAGACCATGGAGTGCATGAAGATGAAGAGCAATGCCATAACAGCTCTGATAAGGAAGAACAACTATCTTCCAGGGGTACCCACTGTTCTCACAGACTATCTAAGAACGGTGCCCCTACCACTTCTGCCCCCAGGGGAATAGGTAATTGAAGGTAATATTCCTCCACCTCAACCTGAAATGGCACCTGAACCAATGGATGTTGATCCAGAGCCCTCAGTGGCCATTCCAGACCAGGAGGTTGCAAATCCACAACCTCTAACCACGGTCGAAGAGCCTTTGGAAGAGCCAAATGAAACCATAAACGAACCTCCTTCCCCTCCTCTACCCAATATTCAGACATCCGTGAGTGTGGAGGGAGATAGTGCCTTAGCAGCACCACATAAGGAGGTACACCCTTCAACAGCAGCTCTGCCTTCCTCTAAAAGGAGACGAACAGAAAGCGAGGCAACTGTTGATACTTTATTTCAAACTTCCAAAGCGCCCTTTATTGATTTTTCTGATACTGATTGGGCTACGCTAACGAAAGCTATATCTGAACCAATAGCTCAATCAAGTAAGGAAGAATTGACGGAAGCAACTAGTGTTCCGACCATTTTACGGTCAGGTTCACTGGTTGAAGGTTCTAAGAACCAAGGGTCTTCACAGACGTCGAGAGAAGGCTTTGACCTAAATGCACAATCTAAAGGGTCATTGTCTACCTCCCCAGATGGAACATATCTGGATCCTGCGGGTAAAGGGTCTGACGTAGGTGCAGATCGGCAACTCGGTGACAATGAATCAATTACTATTGAGGAGTCAACTGAGGTAAAGTCTTCACAAACTATTGGGGAAGATTCGGGATCTCTGCTGTTTATAGAGCCTGTTTCTAACCCCCTAGAGATTCAAACTCTAGATCCTTCAAAGGATATATCATCTACGGATGATCAGCAACTTGGTTTAACCAAGGATGGGGACTTGCGAAGCCCCATTGCACCACCGGTGACCTCCTTAAGGACGGCTACGGTGTTTTCTTCTGCAGGTACAACGAGCAAAAAGGGACTGGGTGAAACAAAAACACTTACACCTGGCCTGAGTGGGAAAGGAAAAATGAGTGAAACACCGACAGAAACGTTGAGTGTACACCCAGAGCCAAACGTGAGGAGTGACACCCTAACCTTTCCAAATATTGATGATCAACTACTGCCTACAGAAAGAGAGTTACAAGTTCAATCTACCCTCAAGGAGATGACAGTTCGTGACAAAGAAGGAAATCCACTATTCAAGGTTCCACTGCGACCTTCCTTTGACCAAGGGATCTCCTCTAGTCAAGCCAATGCTTCTTTAAAATCTATTCAAGAGAAGGTTGACTTGGCTGCAGCTGATTCCAGAAGAACATTCAGGGTCATTGGCAGTGCATCTGGCACTATAACAGGTACAAAGCAGGCAGTGGACTCCTTAAAGAAGGAAGCTATGGACGAACTGATCGAGTTGAGGACGGAAGTCAAGGAACTTAAAGATGGATTCATGAATGAAGTAGATGCTTTGTCGCAAGGACAAGAAGCTTTGAGAGAAGACGTTCTGGTTATCCGGGATGGTCAAGCTAGGGTAAAAGATGCAGTGAACACCCTTTCTAGAGTGGAGTCTAAGCTGAACCAGAGACTGGACAAGATTGAGAAGACTACCAACTCCAGATTGGATGACATTGACCTGAAGCTGGCTTCTATGCAAGAGATGAATAAGGATCTATTGGATTTCATGGAAAATCAAAGTGATGGAGTACAGTCGATCTGGACTATGTTGAAGAACCAACAAACTGGCCAACCTGGTCCTTCAAATCAGCAACCTGATCCTTCTACTACCTTTTATGCTGAGGATGCTTTCGTCGAGGATTCCTCAACTAAGGGGGAGAAAGTTGGAGAAGGGGAGAAAGAGAAGCCTAAGGATGGATGGGGAGTTTGGGAAACAGTTGAAGCTATTCCAATCAGACAGTACTGGATAGAAGAACTTGTACACGAAGAAGAAAAGAGTGAAGAGGAATTTGAGGTCATGCAAGAGCAACCAATTGAGGAGGAGCATGAGACCGTTGAACATCCAATATGGGAGGATATTATGGAAGAAGAAGCAAAATCTCTATCACCTGAAGAAGAAGCTACCTTGGAAGCAATAAGAGCTCAGAGAGCTGCAGTAGATGCCAGGCAAGCTGAGAAAGAGAAACAACAAGCAATTCCGAGGAGTGAAAAACTGAAGAGATTCAATGTGTATAATGAAGTGAGGAGGAAGAAGATGATAGATCTGGCAAAGAAAGAAGGTAATGAATGGGAGATGTCTTATAAAACCTTTTGCGGAGTTGAAGACGGATTAGAAGTCAACGACAATGCTGAGGTGGAAGTTATCATTCAGGACATCAGAAGTGCCAATCTTGAAGATCAGACTTACTTCAAAGCATTGAGAAACTCTATGATCTTTCTGAAAGCTGGGGTTAAAGCAAATGGTGCCTGGAGCTTATTGATAAATTTTCTGGAGAAAGGTACATTTGTGATTTCCACTAAGTTTTTAGAACAGAGGACATACACAGAGTTGCAGGTTATTCTCATAAAGATTCAAAGGACGACAAGGCTAAATGAACTGCTCCGTGAGCATGTTAAGGAGATCCTGATGAAAGTCGGTCCAGAGATTACTGAAGATCCCCCAATGGTTAGATTCATGTCGAATGACTTGTTCAGAATCTGCTATTTGGCTGAGGACAAACTGAGGGACTACCCAAGCAATTATTTAATCTCAGTTGAGAAGTATCTTAGATCCACTGGATTCTCATCAACGGAGAAGGACAAAGCAGCAGACACTCTTAGAAGATTTCTAATGGAGAATGTTCCTTACTATAAGAAAAGAGTGGAAAGAGGATTGGAAGTGCATACCAGATTACCAAACATGCCAAAGCTAAACAAGGAAGATGTTAACATTGCATGGTTATGGGCTGGAGTGGGTCAAGAGGTTGAATATATTGGAAGACACATCCAAGGAGCAATCCTTAAACCTGGAGAACCACTGCACTATCTATCAGTGATTGATTATCAAGCTGCTAACTCCGATCCAATGATTGAAGAAGGTGAGATTGGAATGGACTGAAGATTGAAGCAAAGAACAAAAGAACTATCAGCTCAGACTAGAGGAGCAACTTCATTGTATAAAGTTTTAGTGTTTTTTGATTTAAGAAATCTGGAAATGTATATATATCTGATCCAGAATGCATTTAATATTATTACACTGTCTTACTTTGATTAGTTTAATGTTTCCTTAGTTAGTTGAGTTATCCTCGAAGTATTTGCTTGTCGAACTCTATCCAATCAAATAGGGGGAGATTGTAAAGCATAATGTAACATAAGATGTAAAAGAGATAACTACAACTCAACAAAGGACAAGACAGACAATAATATTAAGAGAAGCACAGGAATCCAGAATCAAAGAAGAAAAGGTAAACTCAAAAAATCAAAATACGTTATGTATTCTTGAAGTCCGTAAACAGGTCACGGAAAGAAGTTCATGAAAATGTTCAAGCCTCAGTGACAGCAAAAGAAATAAGACTTTCAAGATGACAGAAGTATGTGAATGATTTAGGGTTAAGTACCACGGGATTCCAGTGATTTAATCGAAGCAACCAGAACGACAAGGGACTTATCAGAAGCATTGAATTGAAGACATAAAGAAGAATTGATCAAGTGTTATTCATCTGTGAACCAGACCAGTTGCACTAGGTGACGACACTAAAAAGATCAAGTTGTTTTATCGTCTCAGAAGGAAGTGATACAGTCTATTACTTAAACGCCCAGGGGCTTAGTGGAATCATTAAAAGATATAAGACAAGAAAAAGGATTCGATAGTTTTTCATTTCAGAAAACTATCGAATGGTATTAAAAAGTGATTCATAGAAAACCAATTTGAGTTAATTTAGTATTCGATAGTTTTGTTTTAAAACTATCGAATGGTAAAATAACTTAAATCATTCGATGGTTTTTTTAAATCATTCGATGGTTTTTTAAAAAGGAGCAGGTGAAAAGTATTCTTGTTTTACAGGTTGATTTTGAAGATGGACGGCCAGGATTGATTCCTTCATTCCTAGTTCGATAGTTTTAAAAACTAAAGACTACAATTACTAAGAGAGAGGCAGTGTCTTCCTCAGTCGAGTTATATCACAGAAGCAATTACTAAGACAGAGGAAAAGCCAGAGAGAAAATACTAAGATCATTAATTCTGCTTGAACTCTATCATTGTATTGATTGTGGATAACTTAGAACTCATTGAAGCTAATCTACGGATTAGAAATTGTAGCACCCCTCGAGGTTTATATTTATAAAAAGATATATTCCCCGAAACTTGATTTGGTTTGGTGTGTTTGATTTCGTTATAAAACTGAATGATTTATCCGCGAACGGAATTGAATTATTTGTGAGTATCGTATTCAACAAGATTGAACAATTTTGGTTCCGTTTGGACATGTCAGCCCTCATTGGCTTAGGCCATTTGAGATCTCCTTCCTTAGCTATCTCCACCAGAATTTGACTCCTGGGAGTGTTCAATCTTGCATACTCTGTAAACTTTGGCCCAAAATTGTTTCTCTTGGGTGGAGAATCAGAATCCTTTGACGTTCTGGAAAAATTTTCCTTGACGTCGTACTCCTGAGTTTCTTTTCTTTTCTTTGAGTTTCCACTACCGCTAGTAGTGGGTTCATACTTTCTCATGCTTTCTTCAACCTTGATATACTTTCCGGCTCTGTTTTGGAGCTTCAGCATGCTCTCGGGTGGATGTTTAGCTAACGACCTTTTGAAGTGGTCATCAGTAGTTCCTTGTTGCAGGGCTATCATAGCCACTCTGGCCTCTAAGTCCGGGACTTTCAAAGCCTCCCGAGTGAATCGATTGATGTAGTCCCATAGGGCTTCATTCTTTCCTTGCTGGATTGCCATGAGTGATGCAGAGCTTTTCTCATGCACCCTACCACTAATGAACTGATTGATAAAAGCTTTGCTTAGTTCCTTGAAAGACCCAATTGAGTTGGGAGGAAGACGGCTATACCAGCGTTGGGCCATGCCTGCCAAGGTTTGTGGAAATGCCCTACACTTGACCGCATCGTTGGTTGGCTGCAACAGCAGTGCATTGGAGAAGGTCCTTACATGATTTGCGGGATCTCCCGTTCCATCATAGGCTTTGATCGAAGGCATCTTGAATTTTCTGGATATAGCCGTTTTCATGATGTCTTGAGTAAACGGTGGTGTAGGATCATCAGGATCTCCTAAGGGCAACAGAATACTAGGATCACCCCTTGGGGCTTCGGCCCTCTTGGTTCTTCTTGCCGGTGGATCCAAGTTGATTATCGGGATCCCTTCAGTCGTTCGGCCTTGAGATTGAGCGGCCTCCTCCTCAGCAAGGAGTTTCTTGAGTCTTGCAGTCTATGCCTCATGGGTTGCAATTTTCTCCTTAGTAGTTTGGGGTTGATCCCGATTTGTCTGGGAAGAACGTCTCCTTCTTGGGGCGACATCCTCCCCAGTTGTATAACCCTCATCCTCGGTGTATGGGCCCGAGTAATCTTGAACGAAAGGGGTCTGGCGAGTTTGATTTTGGGGTCCCGGACCTTGAATATAAGTGGGCACATATGCCTCATGGTAGATTGGATTAGTTCCACTACCGCCCGCCATGGGTCGAGGGGGCATGCCATAGCTTGGCATCCCCAAAGTCTGATTTGCGTATTGAGGGAGATCAGTAGTATGGAGTTGAAGGCTTCTCGGTGCATTCATGATGAGTGGATAAGTCGAGATTAGTTGCTGGTGAACGGTCTCTTGTGGATTAGATCCATGAATGACAATCTGCAGGGGATTCGTCCCTTCAACCGAAATTGGGATTTCCGGTCCTTGAGTGCTGGTGGGGATATTCGCCCCTTGAGTGCCAGTAGTCGGTGGTGGTTGATCAGCCTCAGAGGTGATAGGGCGATCCTCAGGAGTTTGAGTATCCCGAGTTGTTCTTCATGTGTTTGCCATGGTTGATGTTGTCTTCCCACAGACGGCGCCAAATGTTGTGGATTAAAAAACGTGCTTGTATATTAATTGCTAGGATTAATGAGCTTTCGAGCTTTAATGGTTGAACTTGTGTTTCGAGACTAAAGCGGTCCTCAAAAGATGCCTACGTATCTCAATTCGTTATTGAGAATCAAGCCAAAGACGTAGTTCTTGGTGTTGCCCTCGGGGCTATGGCGGCAGGGGCACACCAAGGACGTAGTGACTTGTATGTCCTTATTCGAGGATGAAGTCTAAAACGTAGTTCTAGGGGTGCCTTTGTGGCTTGTTGCGCCTTCGAGGCGTTGTGACGTATGGAGCTGTGCCCAAAACGTAGTTCTGATTGTAGGATCAGAGTCGTTACATAGGCGTCTAGAGCCTAGTATTTATGGTATGTTTAGGAGTCTTAGCAAATAAGTCTCCTTTTTGATATTGGATAAACATTGTATTTCTTGCTGGAGAATTCGTTTCCTTGTTGATAAAGGCTATGACTCATTAATTGCCTTTAATTGGGATTCCGGGTCCTTCTTTGATGAATTTACCATATTTTGGACTCTTTTTATGAGCTGTATATTTTCCTTATTCATTAATTACAAAATTAATGAATAATTAGGGTGTCGGGCCTTAAATATTGGCCTTTCCATTGACTTGTCAATTATATTTCTATAATTACTTTTCTGACCATATCAATATTAGAAGTAGAATATGTATTCGAATTTATTAAGGAGAAGAGTTCGAATTTATAGGTAAGACATACAATTAAAAGTTTTATTTGAAGTATAATAGGTGTTCGAATTTATAGAGGAGACGAGTTCGAATATAAAAGAAGTACTTGCAAAGTTCTATTTGAAGTAGAATAGGTGTTCGAATTTATAGAGGAGAAGAGTTCGAATATAAAAGAAGTACTTGTAATTAAAAGTTCTATTGAAAGTTGTTGGTCCTCGTGTATTGCAGAAGGGGGGGGGGATGAATGCAATACTGATAAAATTCAATCTCAGTTTCAACAACCAAAACTAAGATTTAATGTTATCAATAATATGTATGCATTCACAAACAGTATGATCGAGAAGACAGGATTCACAAAATAAATGTTTTATTTATTTTGCAAAGTGTTGCTACAACCTCAAGAGAGAATTCTTGAGCTTCGGTTTTTCTTCAAGACACTTGCTTGTCTTCGTTACATTTCTAGAATGAATTAATAGTCTAAGTATAAAACTAATCCTATCACTGTCAACACGGGTCTGTGAAGCTGCTGTCATTATCAAGTGGCAGCTTCTTACAAAGTGTCTACCCATGTGACTTTCCTAAATTGCTAACAATGTCAGATATACATTACAAAGAAAGCAATCTAGATTCATTCTATTTCTAGCTAAAACAATTCAGCAAATAGACACTTGACCTTGCTCTTGAATTGATTCGCTTTTGTTTGCAGTGCTTGAAGCTTCTGTCGTAGTCTTGCAGACTTGGTGCAGCTTAGGGATACTACAACACGCCTGTTTCTTGAACATTGAAACTGTCACGGGGTTTGACTGAGAAAGATACCTAGAACAAGGATCTTTCTCGAGACAGTTACTTTTGCCGCAAAGCTTGCTGTCACAGGAATGTGCTTTTGGTGACAGTAAGAGTTCCCTGCATAGTGTGCTGTCGAGGTTTCCAAACTTGCTGTCGAGGGCTAAAGTTGCTGTCGCGTAGTCTTCCGCCAATGTTGCTGTCAGAGTGAATATGCTGTCTTGACTCGCAACATTCTGTCTTCTTGTAATCTTACTGTCAATGCTTATGACAGTAACCTTTATTCATGTTGACATCTAATATGCATTCTTTGAGGCTTGAACACAGAAAGTGAACTTCTTCCAAATTACACAATAAAAATAACATTACATACTGATTACAAGAACATACTTTGGCTGTGACAGTATGTTCTACTTAATTAAAAAATTAAGTCTATACAAAGTTAAGTTGTTCCTATGCTATCACCCATAAATCCCAACAATCTCCCCCAATTTGTTTTTATGGACAATAACAACAAATTTACAATATATGCTGACAACTTAACTAACAAGATCAGAATGGATTTAGAATGTTTACTTAGCTTGAGATTTCCTCTTCTGTCTTGTTACTTCCTCTCTTCTGAGAGCTTCTACCAAGCAGCCTCTTAGACCTTCTACAAGAGAGATTTCAGCAGGTGTGACTGCAGCATCTTCTATTTCTTCAATGATCTTCTTGATAGTAGGAGAAATAAGAGAACTAGCATCCCTGAGATTCAACCATTGCTCTTGATCAAATGGATAGCTTCTGAAGTGGAGTTCTTCATGAATGAGCTTGAATCTACTTCCACGATAAGCATTGAGAGACATCCTCCTTTGCTTGTCCAGCTTTGAATCTTCTCCTTTTCTCCTTTCCAATAATTCCTCTATCTTGTCAGAACAGATCTGCTCCAGGGGATGAATTGATCCAGCAACCATATACTGCAAATCCTTCAGAATAGTTGTTTTTAGCTTGTGCAAGCTGCAAACATAGATTTCTTCTTTTAGATGCTTGATTCTTAAGGGATTTTCCAGCATACATATTTGATAATTTGGAGCTTCACTTTCTGTCTTGTTGGCAGTCTTGCATCTTTCCAGGAGTTCAGCTTCCTTCTTATCAAGTTTTGACTGATATTGAGCGTATTGAGAAGAGTCAGGTCTTTTGCTTGGCTTGGGTTGCCCTTCCTCTGTGGGTTGGGTTTTCCTTTATTCTGTGGGTGAATCATCAAACTCATAGTACCAGTGATATGGTATAGGAGAAGCTAGTAAATCAGTTGAAATATCAGCATCATCAAAATCTGCAAAGTTGTAGCAAAATTTCTGATAGAATTCAGCATCCCTATCAGCTTGATATTTCAGAATATGTTCCATAACAGACTCTGGAACATTTTCATAGCTCTCCAGCAACTCTACCATTCTTTCCAGGTAGAAGAAGTCAATTCTTCTTTTATCTAAGGTTGATATCCTACCACTGGTTGATGTGGAGACCAGATTGAAATCCTTATCAACCTTGGTAGATCTTGATTCTTCCCACCACAGAATGTACTCAGTGACCTCTTGATTTGCATCCATCTTGACCTCAACACTCTTGATTCCTCTAGATTGCATCTGTTGTATCTTAAGACTGTTGGGAGGTATTGATTGAATTGGTTTCTTAAGATTCCTGCCAAATCCAGTGGCCTTTTCCTTTCCTGAGTACTTGTGCTTTCCTTCAGGTTTCTGTCTGGAAAACCATGCTCTTGCTTTGGCTTTCAGTCTTATGGGCTTGACAGTAGCTTTGGCTTCATCCTTGACAGAACCTTTCTTGACAGTATCTTTGTCGACAATATCTTTCATGACAGTATCCTTGTCGACAGTACCTTTGGTGACATCATCTTTTTCTGCATTTATGCAATCAATAGCACATCTAAGAATGTTTGCCTCCACAGCTTCCAGTATTCTTGGCTCCTCTTCATCTGTTGCACCAGCATCTTTCTTTTCTTGACTAGGAGTTTCTTCATTGCCTTCATTCTGAGATTGAATACCAGTATTCCCAGAATTACTTCCACCAGCATTTCCAGCATTTCCAGAAGCTTCACCACCTCCAACCTCATCATCATCATCATCATCATCATCATCATCCTGAGGAGGAATTTCATAGAGACAGCTTCCACCTTGATCATTTCTTTTGGCATTGGCTCTAGAGATTAGTTCCTTCACTCTAGCTCCTAGTGCCTTGTCTCTCAACACCAGCATTTTATAGATCTCTTGAACAGCATAAACTCTTCCTGGATTGGCATTTGAACTGAGTATTCCATCTAACACTTTCAGAATTGACTTGGTTTCCATTCTGGATGGGCTAACCAAATTCATGAAGCTGTTCCTTCTTGTGCCATCCTTAGTTTTAGATCTGTAGAAAACACTTGGTGGATTTGTGTAGACTTCAGGTAGCTTTTGTGTGATCAGGTTCTGGATTTGCATATCCAATATTTCATTGAATGGTGTTTGAGTTGCCCTGATCTTTCCCTTCAAAGCACACACCACCTTTTCTGGCAGACTCTGCAATAACTGCATTGTGATGAAATAAGATATGCCAGAAGTGAAATAGATACTTACAGCCCATCTTTTCTCATCATTCACCATTACACTGACACTGGTGATTTGATCCTTTAACAGTTTTGTGGTGTTGGTTGGACGGTTGCTTGGAGCATTCATTGCTTCTTCCACCAAACTGCTAAATTCACTGTCATGATTGTGTAATGTGCTCTCCCTGTAATCCACCATTAGAGTATTGGCTTCTTCTTGATCATACTCAGTACCATTGGACCAAGTATTTCCTTTATGGATGGATTCAGGCAGTTTCCCTTTACCTTTCCCAATCTTATTATGTTCCTCCATTTCTCTCCATCTTCTTTGTAGAGCAGATTCTTGAGTTGCTGGAGTTGGCTCTCTGATTTTCACAGGAGGTAGAATTGGATGTCTAGATGTAGGTCTTCTTTGCATTGCATCTTGAGTTGTTCTAGACATCAGCACTCTTTCTCCATCCAAGTCAACTTCAACAAGCTTTTCAGCTTTATCCTTTGGTTGTCCACTGCTTGGTTTGACTTGCTCCCCCTTAGACATTGCTTTCCCCTTAGCTCCCCCTTTGGTCTTCACAGCTACTGGCTCCCCCTGAGTTCCACCTGATTCATGAATAGATATTGATTCTGATCTTGCTACCTTCTCCCCCTTAGTTGAGTTGGCAGCTACTAGGTCAGTGAGGAACTGGATAGAGAGCTGAGTAGCAGAAAAACCATCAACCATCAGTTGAGAGAGAGAGTCCATCTTGGAGTTCAAAGTAGCACACTGTCCTTCCAGAGCTGTAATCCTGTTACCAAAAGTAGCAGAGGGGCCACCAGACCTTAACCTTCTTGGAGGGGAAGGAAAAGAAAGGGGCTTGGAGGCTATGGGGGTTCTCACACTCTCAGGGTGTTTTTGAGTGATCTCATCACCCCTCACAGATTGACTCTCAAGGCCTAATTCCTGAATAGTGTGGGCTCCCTCAAAGTCTCTCTGGACATGCTCAAGTCCCTCTCATTTTGCTAGCGCATTTGGCCGCCTCTCATTTTTATGCTCACTTCTCTGTTCTTTTATCTCTCTTTTCTTTTGCACACCCTCACTCAACCTAGATGCATGGGTAAGAGCAGTACTAACATGCATGGAAGGAGAAGATTTAGAATGTACCTTTAAGAGTTTGGCAAGAGGTAGATCATCATCAGAGGCATCCTCAATGAGTACAGCTTCAAAATCAGGCTGAGAGGACTGGACAGTATCTTTGGCATGAATGTTACTGTCAGTTGGAGTCTGGACAGCAGGTTCTGGCATGACAGCAACTTTGGGAGGTGGAGTGACAGTAGGTTCTGTAGTGACAGTATCTTTCTCTCCACCCATGACAGCAGCTGTGTCCAGGACAGCAACATTGCCAGTGCCTTTGACAGCAACAGAGGTTGTGACAGCATCTTCCTGAAGGTAAGATGCTCCTTGGAGTTCAGACAAAGTGTTGGCTGTTTCATTTCTGACAAACTACCACTTTGCCCTGGCTCAGTGTTTGGAGGAGTGGTGTCCATTTCACTTTGAGAAATGGGTTCTTGTGGACCACTAGATGGGGGCTCATCCATGATTGGAGATGGATGATCAAAACCTGAAGGGTTGGGACTGTCCCCTTCTCTAGGTTGTGGAGAAGAAACAAAAGAATGTGTAGAGAAGGAAGAAGGTGAAAGTGTAGCAGGGAGTGGGGGCTGATTCACAGGAGAAACATGTGGACCATCAAAATGAATAGAGAAATCCTCACTGTGCCCTAACTCACTGTGTGTTTCTTCAAGTGGAGGTTCCTCAGGTTGTGAACCATGAGTTTGTGCAGACTCTGTATAGGGTGCCTTGGGAGACAGGCCAATTTCAATAGATGCACCTTGTTGAGAAGGCACATCTAGGGAGGTGTTTGAATCCCTTTCAATAACCACAGTTTGTTGAGAAACTGCAGCTTGGTTAACAGTGGTTTTAGTCCTCCTAGCTCTCTTCTTCTTAGGCTCAGGGGGAACCACTGGGGGTTCTGTTTGACTAGCCTCCTTATTTGCTGCACTAGGTGCAGTGTCTCCCTCTTGACTCACAGAGCTACCACCAACATCAGCTTCTAAAGGCCGTTTTCTGGATTCTTGCAAGGCTTCTCTTTGGGCTTTGGAACGTCTAGAGGGCCTAGGCTGAGTGTATGGTGTTGAATGTGGGTTAACTGAATTTGGGTCTAATTCAGTTTCATTCTCAAGAGTGAAAGAGTCATAACCAGATGGTAATGGTAAATCAGGGTTGGACACTTGATCAACCATGTGCTGAGTAAAACAAAGTGGAATATGTGCATTGAGATTCTGTGAAGATAACAGTGTGTGTGTTCTTTTTCAAAACTGAGCAAGCCTCTAAACGAGGGGCAGCATCATTAAAATCACAGAATGAATTAATGCACATCATAAGGAAGCGAGGGTAGAGTGATATCTTCTTACCTATGGCAGCCCGGAGGTGTGCCATGAGGAGAGCTCCAACATTCACCTTGTATCCATGGACAAGAGAATGTGTCAGTTTCTTGATGTAGGAGGGTATTCCATTCCAGCCTGTGGACTTGGTAGAGAACACCTTGACCATCACATCAAGTATCATGCTCCACTCATTTCTCAGATGCTTCCTATCCATTTCACCAGACGGATACCATTTGGTAGTCCCCTCTTCGAAAATAGGGCATGCATACCCAATCTTCAAGAAGAGCTTCTTTAGAGTGTCATCATTGGCAAGTTCAGCAAATTGGTGTCCTGCTTCAAGTGTAATTCCAAGAGCAGTGTTGATGACCTCAGCTGTAAGAGTGTATTTTTGCCCAGAGATTGTGAATTGAATACCCGGGTTCTCACCCTCAGTTTGAGCAACAACAGTTCGCTAAAACGCCTCAATTCTGTCTAAGTCGAGAATGGGGGTTGAGGTGATGGCAGAACCGAGATAGGACTTGTTCAAGAAAAACACGAGTCCTTTGAAACCTTCACCAGCATCATTTGGGGAAAAGATGCCAGCAAAGTTTGTTTGAGAGAGAGTCTGTTTGGATGCCATGGAGATTTCAAGAAAAGAAGAAAGTAAGAAAGTGGCTTTTTGCTTGAAGAAAAGTATATTGCCTTGAGTTCGATGAGAGTGATATTTCTGAGTAACTGGGGGATAAATAGAGGTATCTCAAACGTTGTGCACAAAAAGTGGAATTAAAGAACGTGTCTCAACCCACTCTTATAACACGTCAGTTACTGCCCGTTATTCACTGACCAACGTGGGATAAATATCCAATTTCAACGGTCCACTATTGTTGACAGTAACCTGTGCGCTAGAAACAATCTGTCAGTAATAAGAGGTGGTGACAGTAGGTTTTGCGCGACAGCAACTATTGCGCAAAAACTTGCTGTCACCGTTAAGCATATGAATGACAGTATCCTTTACAAGTCTTGACATAAAGTCTTTCCCTGCTGTCAAGAAACACACGACAGTATTCTTCTTAACGACAGTAACTTCGATTGAGAATTGGTTCTGTCATGAACTTATTAGAATGCTTTATTCATCCATTAAACTTAATATTGACAAATTATGGATTTAGCAATGTAATCTTTTGAACACAGATATTAAGCAATTAACACAGACAAATCATAAACACAAGAACAAGAACTTTTATTATTATTATTGATAAAATCATTAAAAATAGAACATGGAGTACATTATTCTATGATTTTATCAACTAGTTCTAAAAGCTCTTCCTTAATCTCTTCTTCAGAGCGACCTTCTTCTTCAAGAAGTGCATGAAGCTCCTTCTCTTCTTCTTGAGCCTTGGCCTCCTCTTCCTGTTTCTTTTCCTCGTCTATCTCATCCATGGCGTCCAACAGCATCTCGAAGAGTTCATCAATCTCTTCACTGTTGGGTTCACTATCGCACCATTTTAGCCCTACTTCAATTCCTACTTTGTTTTCCATTATTTACTTTAAAACTGATAGCAGACTGGTGAAACCTAAGGTTAATTTATAGGCAAAACCGTCTAAGGATTAAAGTCTAATGGTCAACAGTTAGAGTACCCATACAACTACCACAAAAGTAATTAATGGTCGTGTCCTCCTTTAATCCTACAGATTAATGCAAAACGGTGTGAAAGTCCAATGGAACAGATTTTTATCTCTCAAACTTAACAAATAACCACATTAATGTCATACACGGTCTAAAAGTATGAGACTGACACAAAATACTGACATGAAAAGTCAAATCAACACATGCTGTCACATATCAGACATAGACCAAGTAGACAGTAACTTCTCTTGACAGCAGGTTTGAAGTTGCTGTCATGAGCTTCAAAAGAGAATTTTGGAAATATAGAAAACTGAGTAAATCAACATACCAGATTCAACATTCCCAATTCACTTACCAACATGTTGAAGGTTGCTTCATCCAATGGCTTAGTGAAGATGTCAGCAAGTTGCTTGTCAGTTGGGACATAGATCAGCTTCACAGTTCCTTGTTCAACATGCTCTCTGATAAAGTGATGTCTTATATCAATGTGCTTTGTCCTAGAGTGTTGAACTGGATTGTCTGAAATGGCTATGGCACTAGTGTTGTCATAGTAGATAGGAATGTCTCTTAACACTAGACCATAATCTAGAAGTTGATTCTTCATCCATAGAATTTGTGCACAGCAACTGCCTGCAGCAATATACTCAGCTTCTGCAGTTGAGGTAGAAACTGAATGCTGCTTCTTGCTAAACCATGAGACCAATCTTCCACCAAGAAATTGACAGCTACCAGTAGTACTCTTTCTGTCAATCTTGCATCCGGCATAGTCTGAGTCTGAGTAACCAATCAGATCAAATCCAGTATTCTTAGGATACCAGAGACCTAGATTATGAGTGCCTTTTAAGTATCTAAAGATTCTCTTGATGGCTACTAAGTGTGACTCCTTTGGATCACTTTGAAACCTTGCACAGAGACATGTAGCAAACATGATGTCAGGTCTGCTAGTAGTTAGATATAGGAGAGATCCTACCATGCCTCTATAGGTGCTTGAGTCAACTTTATTTCCTTTAGAATCAAGATCCAGACTAGTTGACATGGACATTGGTGTCTTTGCAGGTGATGAATCTTCCAAGTTGAACTTTCTGAGAAGTTCCTTGATGTATTTAGCTTGATATATAAAGATTCCATCATGTTGTTGAAGAATTTGTAATCCCAGAAAGAATGACAGTTCTCCCATCATACTCATCTCATATTTGTTACTCATGAGAGAGGAAAACTTCTCACACAGCTTCTCTTTTGTAGAACCAAAAATGATGTCATCCACATAGATTTGTACCAGAATGATGTCCTTGCCATGGTATTTGTAGAAAAGTGTCTTGCCCACAACTCCTCTAGTAAACTGATTTTCCAAAAGAAAAGTGGAAAGTGTGTCATACCAAGCCCTGGGTGCTTGCTTTAGTCCATACAAAGCTTTGAAGAGTTTGTATACAAAATCATACATTTCAGCATCCTCAAACCCTGGTGGCTGTTCAACATACACTTCTTCTTCCAATTCTCCATTTAGAAAGGCACTTTTAACATCCATCTGAAATACTTTGAAGTTGCAGTGTGCAGCATAGGCTAGAAAGATTCTTATAGCTTCAAGTCTTGTAACAGGTGCAAATGTCTCATCATAATCTATTCCTTCCTGTTGATAGTAACCTTTAGCCACTAGCCTTGCTTTGTTTCTTGTCACTGATCCATTTTCATCAAGCTTGTTTCTGAAAACCCATTTGGTCTCAATGACTGACTTTCCCTTAGGTCTTGGAACCAGCTTCCATACATTGTTCCTTTCAAACTGATTTAGCTCTTCTTGCATGGCTATCACCCAGTCAGAATCCAACAATGCTTCATCAGTTGTCTTGGGTTCCATTTGAGACAGGAAGCATGAAAACATGATGTCAGCAGAGACTTTGTTCCTTGTCCTCACACCAGAAGTAGGGTCACCAATGATAAGGTCATTTGTGTGATCCTTGTTCCACTTGGTGATTCTGGGCAAGCTACTTGATTGTACAGGAACAGTTGTTTCAGTTTGTTGAGTTGAATGCTCACCAATCCCATTGTCTTCACCATGTTCTTCATTGTCTCCAGAGTCACCACTGTTATGAATGTTTGAGGTTATGGTCTGTGACTGAGCTGGAGTTTGGTTGACAGGAGTGGTATTGACAGTATCTTTATCAACTTCAACAATTTGAGTGAAGCTAGGTTCTTCATCAACAATTTCCTCAGCTTCCAAGTATCCTTGATTCTCAAATCTAAATGTCTGCATCTTTCCTTCTTCATGCAGTCCTGGAAACTTGGTTTCATCAAATGTGACATTTACACTTTCTTCAATAATCCTGTGTTCCATAACATAAACTCTGTAGGCAGTCCTTTCTGTACTGTAACCCATGAATAATCCTTCAAATGCCTTAGTGTCAAATTTTCCTTTCTTCTCATGGTTATCCTTCATCATGAAGCATTTTCTCCCAAACACATGAAAATATTTGACAGTAGGTTTCTTTCCAGTTAGCAGACAGTAAGGTGTACTTGCATGAGTTTTGTTAATCATGGTTCTGTTTTGAGTATAACAAGCTGTGTTGATAGCTTCAGCCCAGAAATATGTTGGCAGTTTGGCGTCATGCAACATAGTTCTAGCTGCTTCAATGAGAGTCCTGTTCTTTCTTTCTACAACTCCATTCTGCTGTGGAGTCCTTGCAGCAGAGAATTGTTGTACAATTCCTTCATCTTTACAGAAATTTCCAAGTGTGGCATTTCTGAATTCAGTACCATTGTTACTCCTCAAGATTTGAACTTTTGAGTTTGGAGTTCTATCAAGAACTCTGACTTGATCAATAATCACTTGAGCAGCTTCATCTTTGGATTCAAGAAACTTCACCCAAGTGTACCTTGAGTAATCATCCACTATTACTAAGGCATATCTCTTTTTGGCCATAGATGGTACATTGACTGGTCCAAAAAGATCCATATGAATCAACTTGAGTGCTTCTATGTTGGTGTTCATCTGCTTGGACTTGTGCACAGCTCTCCTTAGTTTGCCCATCTGACAATCTTCACACAGTCCTTCTTGACAGAATTCCTGTTGGGGCAAACCTCTCACTAACTCCTTCTTCATCAAAATATTCATTGTTTTGAAGTTGAGATGTGAAAGCTTCCTATGCCAAAGCATACTGTCACCAACAGTTGCTTTACTGTAGAAATAGTAAACTTTATCCTTCTTTGTTGAGTTTAAGTCAGCAACAAACAAGCTTCCTTTTCTAACCCCTTTTAGAGAGAGGCTACTATCCTTCTTGTGATAGATGTTACACAGCATCATATCAAAATCAACCTTGAATCCCCTGTCACTGAATTGGCTGACACTGAGTAGATTGTGCTTCAATCCATCTACAAGAGCAATATCTTCAATGACAACATTTCCAATTTCCAGACAACCATATCCCACTGTGTAACCCTTGCTGTTGTCTCCAAAGGTTATGATTGGGCCAGCTTTCTTTACATAGTGTGATAGCAGGGCTTTATCACCTGTCATGTGTCTTGAGCAACCACTGTCAATGATCCACATGACTTGATCTTTCTTCTTGCCCTGCAAAACAGAATGTATTTAAGATGCATATGGTACCCAATCCTTGTTGGGTCCTGCAGTTTTAGTGTCTCCTGAGTTTCTTCCAGTCATAAAATCACAAGCATCATTAATGATCTCATGTTTGACTTCTCTTTTCACCCACTTAGGTTTAGAATTGGACTTGATCCTTTTCTTAGTGGATGAGGCCTTCTTGCTGTTGCCAGCAGGCTCAGAAGTCTCAACAGTGTGCATGTATGAACATTTTTCAGTAGTGAGAATAGGTAAGTTAAAGCATGTACTCATGGCAGTGATCTTGCATGGCATACATTCAATGTTATTACAGACACTCATAGTTCTATGCACAAGGGGGGGGGGGGTTCTGTGTAAATTACCATTGAGTTCAGTAGCATTGATCTTATCCTCAATTGGCTTAATACAAACATGTGTTAAATGATGTGAAGATCCACAGTTATTGCATAGTTTCCTAGAAGCACCTCCAACATTAGTGTATCCATTTCCTTTATTGACACCTACCTTACCATTCCTATTCTTAGACTTGGGAGTTACTGGATTGACAGTGTGTTTAGAAGTTGCTGTCGAACTTTCCTTGACAGTACCTTTTATTCCAACTGTCTTGACAGAAGGTTTGGAAGCTACTGTCTTGGAACCATTCTTGACAGCATCTTTGGAAGATACTGTCTTGCCAACTGTGACAACATCTTTTGAACTTGCTGTCTAATTGCTTGGTAAGTTTACTGTCTTGGGGATCGTGACAGTATCCTTTCCATCCTTGAATGTGCTGTCAACACCTTCATCCTCATCAAGAATTTCTTGTTTGATGAGCATGGCTTCTTCATCAAACTCAATTTCTGCAGCTTTGAAAATAGGAGTTTTAACCTTCTTGAGAATGGTGGGTTTAACAGCAGCATCTCCAGAACAATCTTGAATCACAGTTTCCTTTCCAGGTATCCTACCATATGAAAAACCTATGCCAACAGTTTGATTTTCTGTATGCTTATCATTGTAATCTTGAACTATCTTAGATGAGTTTTTGTAAGCCTTAATCTTGAATTCATTTTCAGCAATCTCATTTCTCAGGAATTCCTCAACTTCTTTAGCACATTTCAATTCATTTTTAAGTTTTGCATTCTCCTGAGCTAAAGAGTCTAGTGAACTGGTTTTGAGAACAAGAGATTCATTTTCAGACTTTAGTGTTTCATTTAGCTTACTCAGCCTAGTGATTTCCTCATTAGCAGCAGATAAGCTAGTATAGACATTGAACATTTCAGCACTTAAGTCTTTAATGGTTTTCTTATACTCATCAATGGACATATCAAGTAAGACAAGCGAGGGTACCTGACTTGAAGATGTTGATGTTACTTCATCAGTGCTAGCCATGAGAGCTAGGTTGACATATTCTTCTTCATCTTCATCATCAGACTCATCCCAACACTTTCCTTCAGCCACATAGGCTCTACCTTGATTCTTCTTAGAGTATCCACCAGTTCCTTTCTCAAATCTCTGAACCTGTTTGGGTCTTTTGCATTCAGTAGCAAACTGACCAGGTTCACCACAGTTGTAACACTTGAATTTAGATCTATCCACAAATCCAGTCTTGTATCTTCCTTTGAATGAGCTTCCCACAGCAGCCTTTGATGAGCTTCCCTTGGTGAACTTGGATGCTTGGCCTTGGGGCCTGAATGACCTATCCTTCTTGAACCTAAAGTTCTTGAACTTTTTAGCCATGTAGGCCATAGTAGGATTGTCCATGCTTTCCAGTTCCTCCATTGTGTAGAAGTCTTCATCTTCCACATCCTTGAGCTGTAGTACTACTTTCTCATCATCTTCAACAACCTCTTCTATCTTCAAGGATTATACAGGGGTTGGTTGTGTGATTTGTAGTACTTCACTTGGTTGTGTGATCCTTGGCACTTGTGCTACTAGGGCACTTGACATATTAGCCATCTTGTTCCTTGTTCCACTTTGTATGGCTCTCTTTTGAAAGAGTTCAAGTTCATAAGATTTCAGAATGCCATAAAGTGTCTCAAAGGTTATATTGTTGAGATCTCTTCCTTCTCGTATGGCTGTTGTCTTGTGTTCAAGGTGATCAGGCAGTGTAAGCAAGAACTTGACATTTAATTCTTTTATGTCATAGTACTTGCCATGTATCTGTAGTTCAGTTAAGAGCCTACTGAACCTTTCAAACATGGAAGTTAAGTCTTCACCAGGCTTGGCCATGAATGCCTCATATTGTGATATCAGTATTTGCCTTTGATTGCCCTTAACTTCTTCACTTCCTTCACATAGTAAAGCTAACCTGATCCACATCTCCTTGGCAGATGTGCAGCTTATCACACTTCCACACATGGCTTTATCCAACGTGAGAGAATCGAGCAAGATGAGTTGCAAGTGATCATCTAGCACTATTTTCTCCTTCTCAGGTTCCAAAAATTCGGAGGGATCTTTGGGAACCCAATGTGCAGGAATGACTTCACCATTTACTGTTGTGGCTTCAATTTCCTTCCTTGGAATGAAAGGACCATTCTCGAGAATACCTGGGTATAGTGGATTCGCAGCTTTGATAAACAACAAGATCTTTCTTTTCCAAATGTTGTAGTTCTCTTTATCAAAAGCTGGGATCTTGATACTGTTTGATTTCTGCATTGTCGTCGTGATCACAGATATGTATGTTAATCTGATTGCTCTGATACCAGTTGTTGGTCCTCGTGTATTGCAGAAGGGGGGGGGGATGAATGCAATACTGATAAAATTCAATCTCAGTTTCAACAACCAAAACTAAGATTTAATGTTATCAATAATATGTATGCATTCACAAACAGTATGATCGAGAAGACAGGATTCACAAAATAAATGTTTTATTTATTTTGCAAAGTGTTGCTACAACCTCAAGAGAGAATTCTTGAGCTTCGGTTTTTCTTCAAGACACTTGCTTGTCTTCGTTACATTTCTAGAATTAATTAATAGTCTAAGTATAAAACTAATCCTATCACGGTCAACACGGGTCTGTGAAGCTACTGTCATTATCAAGTGGCAGCTTCTTACAAAGTGTCTACCCATGTGACTTTCCTAAATTGCTAACAATGTCAGATATACATTACAAAGAAAGCAACCTAGATTCATTCTATTGCTAGCTAAAACAATTCAGCAAATAGAGACTTGACCTTGTTCTTGAATTGATTCGCTTTTGTTTGCAGTGCTTGAAGCTTCTGTCGTAGTCTTGCAGACTTGGTGCAGCTTAGGGATACTGCAACACGCCTGTTTCTTGAACATTGAAACTGTCACGGGGTTTGACTGAGAAAGATACCTAGAACAAGGATCTTTCTCGAGACAGTTACTTTTGCCGCAAAGCTTGCTGTCACAGGAATGTGCTTTTGGTGACAGTAAGAGTTCCCCGCATAGTGTGCTGTCGAGGTTTCCAAACTTGCTGTCGAGGGCTAAAGTTGTTGTCGCGTAGTCTTCCGCCAATGTTGCTGTCAGAGTGAATATGTTGTCTTGACTCGCAACATTCTGTCTTCTTGTAATCTTACTGTCAATGCTTATGACAGTAACCTTTATTCATGTTGTCATCTAATATGCATTCTTTGAGGCTTGAACACAGAAAGTGAACTTCTTCCAAATTACACAATAAAAATAACATTGCATACTGATTACAAGAACATACTTTGGCTGTGACAGTATATTCTACTTAATTAAAAAATTAAGTCTATACAAAGTTAAGTTGTTCCTATGCTATCACCCATAAATCCCAACAAAAGTAGAATAGGCGTTTGTAATACATAACTAAAAGTTCTATTTGAAGTAGAATATGTGTTCGAATTATAGAAGAGAAGAGTTCGAATATAAAAGATGTACTTGCAATTAAAAGTTCTATTGGAAGTAGAATAAGCGTTTTTGAAACATAACTAAAAGTTCTATTTGAAGTAGAATAGGTGTTTGAATTTATAGAGGAGAAGAGTTAGAATATAAAAGAAATACTTGCAATTAAAAGTTCTATTGGAAGTAGAATAGGCGTTTGTAATACATAATTAAAAATTATATTGGAAGTAAAATAGGACTGCGAATTTATATATGTGTTTTTTCAACGAGAGAGCGACTCATTTGAAAAGAGTATGTTAAGAAGAAAACTAATATATAAGACAAGTATTAAATGTATAAATTTGCGATTTCGATCTTAATAAGGGAAGCGTGTTTAACAGGAGGACGAGTTATTAGGGAGAAATGAGTGATTGTTATAATTTTATAGATAGAGTTTTTTTAAAAAAATTATAATGTCGCCGTGAAGCGCGACTTTGTCAATTTGTAGGTTAGACATATAAGTAAAAGTTCTATCAATAGAATAGGTTTTCAAATTTATAAAGTAGAAGAGTTCGAATTTATAAGAAATTGATATAAAAAAAGTTCTATCAAAAGTAGAATAAATGTTTATATAATTAAAATTCTATGGAAAGTAAAATAGGAGTGCGAATTTATATAAGTTGCTTTTCATTTATATAAATTACTTTTCATACATATAAAAAAATTCTATCAAAAAGTAGAATAGGTGTTCGTAAGACATATATAATTAAAAATTCTATTGAAAGTAAAATGGGAGTACAAATTTATACAGATAGTTTTTCAACGAGAGAACGACTCATTATAAAGGAATGTGTTAACATAAAAATTAATAGTTAAGACAAGACAAATATTCAATGTATAAAATTTGGAATTTCGATCTTAACAAAAAAAGTGTGTTTAACGAGAGAAAAACTTATTAGAGAGAAATGAGTAATTGTTGATGTACAAATTGATAATTTAATTCTTTGTCTACCTTTATTTTTATATAAAAAAATAATTTTTATAATTTTTATAATAATTTTTTTTTAAAGAAATTATAACACCACCGTAAATAGTGGCTTTGTTGACTAGTTTGTTTTTAAGAATTAATGGGACATTGTTTGAAAAATCGGGATGTTCCGAATAATAATAAAAAAGAAACTTTTTACGTATTTTTATGTAAGCTTGATGATAGAACACATATCTAATTAGCGGCTCCATACAAATCGAACTTGAGTTCCGAAGAAACACCATACCAGGTAATCCACTGATTTATATATACTTACCCTTACAATATCGTGTGTTAATTACATACATACATATATCTAATTGTATACTTGTATTAGCTTACCAATTCTAGGGTTTTGTTGAACAAATCTGAGAACAAACGACACCGTTCCAGTTCAAAGATGGAAAACCCTAGTTTTTAATTTTATTCTGCAGATTTTGCCTCTTTTTTGTTGGGTTGTGTGTGAATTTCTGTTTACTTGTTGCTTATATTGGTCCTCAAATGTTATCGTAATTTCGGTTATAGGGAGTGATTCAATAAGAGTGTAATGTTGGTGTTTTATTATTTTATTATTGAGCTAGCGTAGCTGTAGTATTGTGCCTTTTGTGTATTAAACTTGTAATTTCTGGGTTAGGTTGTTAAAATGTGTAGCCTAATTGGAGTGTCAGAGAGGCGATGAGTTTTAGTATGGTAGCTAATTAGGTACTATCTACTCTTTTATTTTGTTTTCATCTTTTTATTTTACGTATTGATGTAATTCAACTTGGGTAATTTGGTTTAACATGTTAAAAGGATGTGGGTGATTTGAAGTTTACCACTTTGTAGAATGTATGGAATGTGTTGCAATGAGTCGATGGTTTACTAGAAACTGATAAAGGGTTACTTTACTATAGGTGAGATTAGGGTTATATATGCTGCAGTTGTCGTAAAAGCTCTTAACATATATATGCAAGTAGTGACTGATGAATGTATAAATAAGTAACGTAGCTTGTGGATTAAAAGACACTCTATCAATGACTTTAAATAGTTGAATTGCACTTGTTGATGGTGTGGATTAACATATTTTTATGTTTGAAGAACTTCGGTGGTTTTGCACAGGACAAGTGTTTTTTTTCTAGATATGTTATAGAATTTGTTAAGTCTGCTACATATGTTGAAGTTAATTATTGAATCATGTGCATCAGATAAATTTTGGAGTCTGCTGGAGTTTGGACCCCCCCTTCTGGATTTTTATTGTCAAGGTTGATGGATCGGCAACCTCATGATTACTCTGCCATGGCATTTGCACAACAGCAGCAACAAGCTGCTAATATTCAACAGCAACAGCAACAGCAACAGCAACAGCAGCAGTTTGGTTTTCATCCACAACATCAGCAGTTCCCTCCATCAGTTCATGGTCCTCCCTTCATGCCTCCGCATCCTTCTATGCAACCTTACCCTTTTCACCACATGCAACAAGGTCAACTCCATCCACACCCTCCCCATCCTCACCTTCTTCATCTCCAGCAGCAACAACAGCTCCCACCTTCTTTTCCACCCCATTTAGCCCCCCATATTGCACCACCACCATTTCGAGGCTCATATGATTCACCACCCCCTGCTCCGCCCCCTTCTGATCCTGAACTGCAGAAATGCATTGATAAACTTGTAGAGTATGCAGCAAAACATGGTCCTGAATTTGAGGCAATGGTACGTGAAAATCAGAAAGATAATCCTGCTTATAGTTTTCTTTTTGGCGGTGATGGGCATAATTACTACCGTTACGCGCTTTGGTTAGCCACACGTCCTCCTGGTGGTCCCTTTAATCCTCCTTTTCCATCCTCATCTATACCTGTGATGCATCCTCCTAATACGATGGTAAGCCCATCACCTCCTAATGCTCCAAAGTTAAATGCCTCAGTGGTTGGTCCTGGGGCTTCATCCTCGCTGCTCAATGCACCTCAATTGCACCAACCTCCTTTTCCACCATTCTATGAACAACAACATTCTCAGCCTTTTCCGGGGAATATGGGTGGTCCTGGTCGTCAACACTATGATCAGTCTTCAGGGGCTTTCAAAGGTCCATCTGGACCACTTCCCTCTGATGTTGCAATGGAGCTGAATAATGTACTTAATGGACTAACTGGTACCAAAGAGTCAATCAAAGGTGCAAAGCTGTGGTTCATGCAGCGTTCACCTTTTGCACCAGCGCTGGCAGAAGCTCTTAGGGACAGAGTATATGCTGTGGATGATTCTGAGAGGCAACTACATATACTTTTCCTTTCCAATGACATTTTATTTGACAGGTAAGTTCCATGATCTTCAAGGTCCCTTGGGATCATTGCTTTGTTTCCAGACAGTCCCTACCTGACTCATTTCTTGCTGCCCTGCTTCTTTAGCCAGTAGTTTGCTCTTATTGGCTAATTATTAGCACAAATCCCTAATATCAGCACTTTCCTTTACCGACTTAGAAACCTCTTTCTGTTCAGTAAAACACACACTTATCCTTTTCCTTTAATACTTTTTTCTTTTTCTTTTGTGAATATGACCACATTATGTGTGTTGAATACTCTTAAGATGGAAGAACACCTCGTACGCATATGTGTAATATGTTAATCTAAATATTGTGAAGTGTAACAGGATAATTCATATGTAGTTGTTTAAAATGCTGGGTATGTTTAATTTAATAAACCTTCCGCCTTGAGCAAATGATTTATGTCAATTTGTCGGCTCCACATTTGGCTAGGTTAATACTTTCAGTGAAAAAACTAGAATTATGGAAATGTTCAAGGTATTTGATCACAAACATGTATGGTTAAGAACAGGCTAGTTCATTCTGAAACATGCATTGGCACAATCATAGTGTGGACATAATACTAATTGTTGAATAGTTGATATAGGCAAGGTCTTAGCAATTGGTAACTAAGCTCAAACTGAAGGAAGAAGTTTATACAGTTGATACTCACCTGATTGACAAGTCATTGCTACAAATGATTTATGTGGAAAGACATGTTTACGTCATGTTCTTATTTGTTAGCATTCTCAATTCCATAAAGTTGCCCTTTTTTCTTTTTTTATTTTTAATTGCGGAATCAAGACGAAAAAGCTAAGCTTCCTGGCGAAAGTAAATTGCAGCGTGAATAACTGTAACCTACTGTTGTTTCTATGAAGTAGATGTGCCTATATTTTTTATGTTAGAGAATGTCAACTTTATATTGGAAAAAAAAGTTTATAATGAATTGGAAATTATACAGTAGACAATCAATAATCTAGATACATTTCTGTCAGAATTCTCAGTCCAGCTGATGGTATATCCGCATGTGTAGTATCAGACGTTATTTGATATCTTTTTTTAATTAGAAGTGGGACACTAATGCTCTCTTGTACTTTTTTCTTGGAAAATAGTATAGTCATGGATTTTAGATGCATTTGTAAAGCATATTACGGTGTTCTATGTGAAGTTTATTATTGGGGAAAAGGATAGTTTGTTGAAATTGAAATTTTTTAAATCCATGGACTATAGGTGTATATGCAAAGGGTATATGTGGTTCTATCTGTGATGGTAATTGTATTTGTTTATGTGCCTTTTAACGTGCAGCTTGCAAAGACGGACCAATACTCATGATCTTAGTAATGAGGCACTTGCATTTAGACCTGTTTTGGGTTCCATGCTTGCAAGAATTTACCACAACCCTCAAAATAAAGAGGAAAATCAAGAACGCTTGCAGAAAGTTTTGCAATTCTGGGCTTCCAAAGAAGTATATGACAAAGATACTATTCGTTTACTAGAGAGTGAGATGATGGGTGGACTGCCAACAAATTCATTTGTAGGGCATCCACAACGTGACTTTTCTTCTGTTTCAGCAGATCCTTCAACATTTGCAGGTAATGTGTTCTTATATATACTTACTCACATCAAAGCATTATGCACATAATATTCTTGGTAGGTTCCCAAGATTAAAGAAGTTTAAATTGTCGTTGGGGAAGTTCAACTCAACCACTGCATAAAAGCACGAAGCCTATCTCTTGAAGTTGTGGAAATTCTCCTTTGTGCTAGCTGTTAATTGTTTTTCTGTATATTCAGGACATCCACATCAAGCATCCAATCATAATGCCTTGCATTGGCAATCTGATAAGCAAAATTTCTCAGATCAAGAGCATCTTGAAAAACAGGTTCCTTCTCTATCAGCAATACCACAACAATTTCCTGCTGGCAGTTTCCCTGGAGCCTTACCTATGATGTCTTCTGCTCAACCTTCAAACCTTCAGTCTGCACCACATCTTTTGCCAGCACAAACATCTAATATTGGAGAAAAACTACCACCATATCCTTTGTTCCCTCCAGGTCTTATCCCTGGAATGGTTCGGAAGATGCAAATTGGTAGTGGGGTACCTTACTCTCCTATGAGCCCACTAGATATCCCAACTATGATACCTCCTTCAACCACGTCGCCATCTGAACTTCTTGAGAGGGTATCAAAGTTCTTCAGAGAAATTGGAGAGGTCAACCCTTCTGAAGGGCCTTTGAATTCAGCTGATGATGATGACGAGTATGAAAGAGAATCTCCTGTAAGGAAAGGAGGAACCTGTATTCCTCCACCTCCAAATCTACAGGTGGACCCAGAGACTGGGACTTTACCTGATGGAAGTGTAGAGCGGAAACCAGGATCAGTTAGCTCAGGAAGGCTAGGGCTGGGTGCCACAGCAAATCCTAATGAAGCGAGTCAATATGACGATGTTTATTCATCTTACAGGAAGCAGAGAAGCACCAACTACCATACATCCATGAGTGCAAGATCTGCTACTGCTACTACCAGGTAAGATATAAGAATCAGTTTTGTGATGTGCTAAGCAGAGGAATCTGTAGCCTTAGGTCCTGTTCGGGTTCTTCCACGCTTCTTGTTCGGAGCCGTGGGACATGAATTGGATTTGTTGCAACTTTACAATGCATGATTGTTTGCTTAGCAGGACAAGTTCATAGGTTGGTGAAATTGCAGGTCATGGATTTAAATGCTTGAAAATAGATTATGTAATACAGTAACGATGTGCAATTGTACTCTTGAGGTTTCTGCTAGTTTTAACTTAATTCTTCAGCATCTGGCATGAATTACATATGTATATGATATATCATATATGTAGGGCAAGGTTCTACCAGGAATCCCCATTATCCGGGAAACTCGGGGAACTACCTATTTATTAACATTTTTTGCAATATGTTCTCCACTACTATTAGTTGTTTTTCATTATGTTCTAAACATATTTACAGTAATATGTCCTGTACTAGTGTAATTTTACATAACATATTTTAAATACTTTTTAATAATTACTTGCAGGTATCAATCTTCAACTAAACATGTAATCTACATGGTTGAACCTTTTTAATTGGTTAGGTAGGGTCAAATTGAGGAAATTCAAAGATTTGAGACTAAGTTCATGAGTTCCAGTTTGGACCTTTTCCCCTGATAATATGTGTAAATAATAAATCTGATAAAATAAATTGAAATTTAATACACTCCTTTATTCGTATAGACTATCACAAGGGTATAGCAATTGTCGGATTGACTAGTAGTGATGGCCAAGGTATTAATATTTTCCTCCGAATCGGTGACCATTTGAATGACTGACTAATAATTTTTCATCCAGCATATCTCCTCCCAACATATATTAGTTCATTCTATAGATAAGGGAGATATTCTAAAAACTGTTGGTACATCATCAACAGTAATAACTTTGCGGACTGGTAAAAGCTTTTGGGTATAATTTTGCGGTGTAATGTTTGCAGAGGTTTTATACTTAATCAACAACATTTTGGTAAATGAACTCTTGTTATGCTGAGCACCCATAACCCTTTGGAGACGAAATGCCACCAGTTTCAGAAACCCAATAATTACTCACTGATCTACATTAGTTTATGTTTGGCCACAAGTTATTGAAACCAGATTTCTGTAATGAATTAAAGATGCACACAAAAGGAAGATAGAAATGGTTATCTTTTAAAAAGTCTCACTGCAGGAATAAATGTAACTAGTAAAAATGTTGCTCTTAGCCAATATAGAAAACAAAACGAAATGTAAAGTTTGTGGAACAAATATTTGTACTTAAGTTTCTGTTTCTTTTCTGTTGAAGAGTAAATATAAAATGTTAATATTGTTTCTGAGATAGTTGATTGGGTTGATCATAGTACTACGATTAGCAGATAAGTAATACTAATAGTTTAGATTTATCTTTCTGTTTCTATTCTTTGAAATGAGCAAGGTCTCATTGTTTACACTTGTTATCTTTTTTTATAGTTTAGAATTCTTCATTGAGATATTTTGCAATATACTTGTGTGCATCTCAAGTTAGGCCCTGCGTATTGGATGTTAGTTTGTGCCTGGCCGATGACTGATGTATCTTTACTATAGAATAGCGATAAATGTTTACTAATTGATTATATGGTTTAATGTTTTACTCACTCGATAACGAAAGACTGCTTCACTTGTTATGTTTACGCACTCCATAGCTATATAGATATTGATATCATGGGAAATGCTAGCATTAGATGCGCTTCACTTATGGTATGAGTGTATGACGATGGATGCTACTTCATGCTGGTTTTAATCTAATCCTATTGAGTGTGTGTTAGGTTCTTGTTTGCAAAGAGTGGAACTAATCCTCACAGTCTCACGTCATGATCTGCTTGGAATGAAAATATTTTAAATGGAACTGTTATCTACAAGTAGAATCCAAATATGGTACTAATTGACCTGGATATATCGGGCCTGTTTGGCAACATATAAATAAGTTAACTTATTGCTTATAAACTTGTAAGAGCTTATGAAGGGTGTTTGTCAACTCAATTTATAATTTATATATGTTTATAAGTTGAATGTTAGTAACAACGTACATTTTCCTTAATTTATTGAATTATTGCTTGATTTTTTTATCTTTTAATACTTCATATTTTACCAATTGTGTTTTTAAATATTTTTTTAATTTAAAATGCATGTTTTTATCTCATTGTATTTAATAATTATTTTTAAAATGTAAATTAGCAAATTTATAATTAACTTATAAGTAAATTTATCCAAATATCAATACAATTTATAAAAATTCATCCATTTATCATTTATATGACACTTATTCATTTTAAGATATAAGTTAAAATTTTAAGATATCCCAAACACGCACATCATATCAACATGACGGAATATATTCGAATTAAGTTTTATAAAAAAACAGCATGATACTTGCCATCAAGAGATCTTAGATATGTCATCTGTTTATACTTGACAATGTTCAATCTTATGATTTTTTAAAAGAAAAAGTCGCAAAAAAATAGTATCACCTACATCTCAATACTCAATATATAGCAATGTATATAAGATTGTTGTGGTCAAAATTGACCAGACTTTTAATGGTTTATAATTGTGTAAAAAAAAAATTACCGAGGGTGGGAGTTAAAACTTAAAATCATTCTAGTAACCCAATTCAATTAAGTTGGTTTAAAAAATTTCAACCCAACAGATAGAAAATTAATTTGTAACCCAACTCTATATTTTTACTCAACCCATTAAAATCGTGTCAAAAGTTTTTCAACCAAACTTAAAATCAAGTTCTAAAAATTCGGTTTGGTTATCGATTTAGGTTGTTTTGATTGGTTTCGTCAATTCAATACATGTACCACCCTCTACCGACGATTTGTCTCTGGGAAATTTATTAAGATTGCCTTTGAAAATATGTATTTCATATTAGATGATGATTTTCAAAGTATATGGATCGAGTTATTATTTTTAATTTTCATATTTACACTAATATTTCAAATATCTTGTATTTGAAGTGAAATTCAAATTCAATTTTTTTTTATTATCCAAACATGTCATGGATTTAAAATGAAATCTAAACTCAAATTTTTTATCATTCAAACATGTCATGTAATCAATCATGTGTTCATGTGTAAGTTCTAAGATGCCACAAAAATTGTGCACAAATACATGCATGGAACATTGGTATATTGATACTTGACAAGTATTGGATTTGGATTCTACTTGAAGGTAAAAAGACACACTTAAACGTAGTTAACTAAGTTAAGTATCAAAAGGTAAATTTAGGTTCATTATACCCTTGTGATATGTGTTCTTTTTAAATAAAATTTGGCAAATTTGACTTGCAAAAATAAAAATATCACTATTACTTTGAGACGAGGAAGTAAAAAAGTGCACATAAGAGCAAGTCCGATGCATGGCTAAATCCTATAACTATAATATAGAACCAAATCAAAAAAATCAACTCCAATGTATAGCTATTCTTAGATGGATAGAACTAAAGAGGGCTATAACCAATCTTGCTGCATCATTAATTAACTAGAAATGAAGTGCAAGACGGTCCACTTTAAACAAAAATGAAAAAGTTAGATAAAATGTTGTTAAATTTGAAATATGTTGATTGTAAAATACAATTAACATTGGAGTGCCGGTGTTATTTTAGCACCAAAAACATATTTTTTGATGCTATATTATAACAATGGCTATAGCCATTTTATATTTAGCATCGGACTTGCTCTAAGACAAAAATAGAGATGAAAATTTTGGCAATGATGTTCACAACTAAGATATATGGGGAATGCAAACATGTTTGAATCTTGGAAACCCCAAATGAAAGTAATGATGCAAAAGCTGTCTGAATATTCAACCACGTACACTTAAAAGACTAGTTAAAGTACACCCTAATCCATAACACTACATGAACATATCATCATGACAAGGAACAAAATGTAGGACAAGTTCAAACAGCATTAACACTGTTGTTTGGTTTCGGTGATTGTGTTTGGTTTCACTGCTTTTCAGAGAGTTGGTTGTGCTTTGTTGAAGAACCTTTGCAAAGCTTGGCTGGGTATTTTATAGCATTAAGTTCAAGTTTCCTAAGAGCAGCTTTTCCAAGATCAACGCCACAAATATCAGATAGCCTAACCAGATAGAGTAGCACATCAGAAAGCTCCTCACCCAAGTGTTGTTTCTCCTCTTCTTTCCAATCTGGTAGTCCTCTTGGAACCTCGCCTTTCCACTGAAATATCTCAGACAGCTCTCCCACTTCTCCCACCTGAACACACATACGTAATTTATACATTAATACACACACAAAATAATACAAATTACAAGGCTCTTTGCCCCAAAAATACAGGCCATTTAATTTTTTTCACTGCATTTCGTGTTCTCCGAAGAAACAAAGAAAAACAAAAATACATATTTACGTGTATCTCAACCGAGCATCTTGAAATGCGTGGCTAAACCAAAATGGGGCAAGGAGCAGTATTATTTGGTTTGACAAGAAAGGATTTTAGTACAACCTTTTCTCATATGGATAAAAAGTTTGGTTGGAAAGTAAGGATTGGTCATAAATTAGTACTCCTATGCGTTTAAACTCTAAGACTGAAAAGTGTAAACATGAATATTTTTGTTTTAAAAAAGAATAGATACATGGACCTTAATGGATAATGCAGGCAATGCACTAGGTTCAATGTTCAGTGTTTTCTAATTTACTGACATGCTGCCCAATATGATGATGTTCTGAGCCCTTGGTCTACTATCTCACTCTATCTCAGTTGAATATTACTAGTATAAATACTACCAGAAGAAATATGCTCCTTTTTCCCTAAATAAGGTAATATAGTTATAGACCTCGGTGTCGGTTGATGTAACCAACTATGAACACTTATTTTCTTAAATACAAGTAACATTGATTTTTTTTTTATGTGAATGTAGGAATCACTTCACTCTATTACCGCTTAAAACAACTATTTCGGTATTTTAACTATCGGTCATAAAAAAACATTGATAGTTGGTTGTCAAAAAAACATTTTCAAGAGGGACTAGCTGCCTATAGTTATACCATACTCCTTTCAATTTCTGGTTGAAAAGTTAAAGTTTGCATCCCCCCTCTTCACTTGACCTTGATTTTCCTTTAGAATCAGAATGAGAATTTCAAAAGACTCCCCCCTAGGGATCTCTAATTTTCTCATTTCTTTTTTCTCCATTTCACCTTTATAATTCATAGTCTCCCCTTGGTATTTGATCCAGTAACATGCATGAAAAGGCATTCTAAAATATCTACAAAAAAGGAAAGACAAAAAAAGGAAGAAGATACCAGTCCCCATTCTTGAAAACCATTATCTTTGATTATGAAATCAGATATCTTGTTTATATCTCATACAGACAGACAAAACAAAAATGCAAACAGACTGGATGTATGTAATAAAACAACACTAGAAAAGGGTTAGTTCTGTAAGAGGATATTATACCAGAGCCAAGAGTAGATTTCTTGGGCTATGAAACTGATCCCAGTCTCTTTCCTTTGCAAAATCAGCCATCTTTTTCTTCAAATCTTCAAGACTCACTGCCCCTTCTTTCTCATTCTCCAAAACCCCATTCATTTTCTCAAATGCAAAACCCTCTTTTTTCTTGTGTTTTGTTTTGCTACAACATTTTATATATAGTGTCAACCGGTAGATACAGGCTATATTTGGGTGTGGACTGGGAGTAGCCGGTTTTCGGAAGGACATGTGTCAGTTAAGATGGCCCATTGGGCTTTATGGCGATTTTGGGGGACCACTTTGTATTTGTTTATGGTATTTGGAAGATATTATCCGATTATATACTTTTTACTTTTTAGAGAGAAAACCAAAGGACGTTTGGTTACAATTTTTTTTTTTTTTTTTACGTAAAGGAAAGAATTCATTAACATACTGAAATTCAGTCCGGACAAATCCCTGAATTGTCAATTACAACCTGATTGTAAAACAAAAAATGAGCTAAATAAATAGTCGTTTTGCTTAACACATAGAATATCCAAATTCTTTAATCTAAAAAGTATTACAATAACATCTCGAACAATCCAACCTACATCAGTTGTGAAACTAGTAGCATCGCAATTGACCTTCACATAAGTACCATCTGTAGCCCAATGTTCAGAACTATCAATTACCTCGATTGATATTGAAGCAACAAATGCCCCCAAAATATGAACAATTTTTTGTTGTGAAAGGTGAGCTCTTGCGGTATTCACCACCATCCCAAATTTGATGCAAGCCTTACAGATCACCCAAAATACCATATAAATCCTTCTCAGAAAAACTATCAAAATCTATAACAAAACCACACAAAAACATCAAAACATAACATACTAACATCCCAAAAAGATGGGCACGACTAAACAATCTTGATAATAAGGTACTCGACAAGAACCCACCCAAAAAGAATTAAATCTCGATTTTATTAAAACACTGATAAATATAATAGACGACTGGAGAGCAAAAGGACTTAATAGTTGAAGGGAATGAAGGTTGAAGAATGGAGAAGTGGTTTTGGGAGTCGCTCTCAAAACAGCAGAGTATTCGTTCCTTTTTAGTTTCTCTTCTTCACGTTTGGTTACATTTTAGTTGAGTTGTGTGTGTGATTGATTTGATCTGAATTGTTTACCTACTCGGAATGGTCATGGGTCCAGTGGGCCTGCTCTTTCTGTCCAAATTGAATTTGCTTCTGTACTAGTTTGATGCAGGATTTTCTACAAAAAATGTTTATGTATGCATTTTTTTGGTAAATAACAATAAAATCATCAATATATATATATAAAGGAGGATACGCGGGAGATTAGGTGGCGCCCCTAAGATCGTCTCAATCTATTTTTTTAATTTTCTAGAATTTTAGAATTTTAAATACTGATAAATCAAAAAAATATCTTTTAACATATTAGAAGTAGACTAGATGTTCGAATTTATTGAGGAGAAGAATTCGAATTTATAGTGAAGTTCGAAGTTCTATTTGAAGTAGAATAGGTGTTTGAATTTGCAGAGGGGAAGAGTTCAAATATAAAAGAAGTACTTGCAAAGTTCTATTTGAAGTAGAATAGGTGTTTCGATTCATAGAGGAGAAGAGTTCGGATATAAAAGAAGTACTTGCAATTAAAAATTCTATTGAAAGTAGAATGAGCGTTTATAATACATAACTAAAAATTCTATGGTGGCGCCCCTAAGATCGTCTCAATCTATTTTTTTAATTTTCTAGAATTTTAGAATTTTAAATACTGATAAATCAAAAAAATATCTTTTAACATATTAGAAGTAGACTAGATGTTCGAATTTATTGAGGAGAAGAATTCGAATTTATAGTGAAGTTCGAAGTTCTATTTGAAGTAGAATAGGTGTTTGAATTTGCAGAGGGGAAGAGTTCAAATATAAAAGAAGTACTTGCAAAGTTCTATTTGAAGTAGAATAGGTGTTTCGATTCATAGAGGAGAAGAGTTCGGATATAAAAGAAGTACTTGCAATTAAAAATTCTATTGAAAGTAGAATGAGCGTTTATAATACATAACTAAAAATTCTATTTGAAGTAGAATATGTAAAGTTATATAGATTGTTTTTCAACTAAAGAGTGTCTCATTAGAAAAGAGTATGATTACATAAAAATTAATATATAAGACAAGTATATATTCAATATATTAAAGTTGAGATTTTGATATTAAAAAGGAAAGCGTGTTTCACGGGAGGGCGGCTTATTAGCGAGGACCGAATAATTTTCATAATTTATTTGATAGAGTTTTTTAAAAAATTTATTACGCCGCCGCGAAGCGCGGCTTTTACGACTAGTTTATACATAAAAGCTAGGACCCAAAATTGTTTTCGGAAAATGGTTGTAAAAATAATAAATGAAATAGCCTCATATGCATTACATCAATGTTATCAATAAAATTTAATATTTTACCCTGTTAATATCCCGGTATCGAAAGTTATTGGTTACAAAATAAAAAAGTTTTGAGAATATTTTTAGATTTTCTAATATAACTTAGTTTTATATTAGGAAATTTGTATAATATGTTCCAAATTTATGATGTATTTTATTCATATATCTCTTTTTATACAAATATTATAAATATGTCTTATGATTAATTTTTAACTCATATATCACTCATTTTAAAATAATTTAGTTATATATATATATATATATATATTAATATTTGTACTAAAATGCTCGATAGATATATCCATTTTTATATAAATGTTATAAATATGTCCTATGATGTGTTTAAAATTTTGGTTTTGTTTACAAAATGGTCTGCGATTTGCAACTTAAGTGCTGTCTACCGACCTCCTTCATCACTGCCGGTCCATAATCTGCGATGTTCATTGAGTTCGAAGTAGTAGTATTCTGGATAGACTATCCAGCACATTCCTACCATTCACATTTCAAATACAGAAAAACTCGATATTCTCTGATATCAGACAAGCACTTCATATTGGTCCTGGTCCTGGGCAAAAATTTTAATATCTTTAAAGTTCATGCGAATTATTGTTATTCACGGCATTTCTTCGTTTTTTCATGTTTTCAATATGTTATTTATTTGACATAAAAAATTATTGTTATCATGCATTGTCTTAAAAATTTGCAAATCACAGTGCATTATCAGCGAAAATATGACATGCTCCGGTTTTCGCCACATTACATTAGCTGTAGCACAACTCCATAGTCACCGGAAGAAAGTTAGGGTACAGTAGTTTTTAGTTACTAATTGTAGCTATCATAATAATCAATGAGTGATTTTGTACTGAAATATTTTTTGTCAAAAATGATATTGAACATCAATATTTGTAAAAAAAGGGTTATATTTGTCATTTACAAATGTGAAGTATTGAAATTAATCATGATTAATTTAAAATTATAAATATTTTTGAAAATGGGACATATTTATAAGTACAATTATAAATGACATATATTTACAAATCAGTTTTTAAGATGGAACATATTAATAAAAAAAACCCTTTATATTAAGAACTAAATTTAAGTGTAAATGCAGATGGATTTAAGTGTAATTTGTAATTGAAAAATGCTATAGACACAAAATTTGTTCCCAAAATTCTTCCCAAATACACATGACAATTCCTGATTCGTTGTAATAATAAGTGGACCCCTGCATTCACACCAACAACCTCAATCAAAACATTCAGTCGATTCAGCTATTTATCCAAGACGGAGGTTTAATAAAATAAATAAATAATTGAAAGATAATTTTTTTAGTATTGGTTTTTGATGGAGGATTTTTTTCATTTGAGTATTATATGTGTTTAATTAAAATACAAATAGTCGATTCAGCTATTTATCCAAAAATTTCACTTATGATGATGTTTCAAATTAATAGGCTATAAATAGTCAAATTCAATCCACCTTAGTCTTGGGCCCAAATTAGGTGTCAAGGTCCGGCCCAATAAGAGCCCAAATCATGTCTAGTGCCCCACATGATGTAGATCATGACCGCAACAATCCAGTATTCCCGTGTGTTGAGTGGTCCAGGTACATGCTATCATAATTTATTTTCAGCTAAACACGTGTAATTCATTTACATTATTTAAATGTCGTATTAGTTTAGGATTCAACGTTTATGATTGTAGATACCACCCTTTAAATCCTAATTCTTACTTCGAGGCCGGGAAGTGCTATCCCCGCCCCCAATCTCCGACCCAAAATCCGTCTCCGTTCCCGCCCCGATCCCCGAACGGAAATTATTTTATTCCCCGATCTCCGCCCCAAACGGAAAACAAGGATCCTCGCGAATAATCGAGATTTTTTTAAAAAAAAATTGTGAATTATAAATAATGTTTTTAATATAAATTAACATGATAAATCATAATATTTATTTTTATATTTAAAATATTTTAATCTTAATTTGAATAAAAATTTTATTTGTACTATTAATAATTGGCAAATATAATACTGTTCTAATTAAATTATATCATATATAAAAAATTTAATTCTAGTGGATAAAAAAAATAAAATGTTAACATTACATATATATAATTTTGATAATTTAGTTAATATACATATAAAAAATAATTATTCTTGATCTATAATTAATTCAATGAAAGAAGGTTTAAGGTTACTCTCTCTCAAATTACACACACCCTTCACATTTTTTATCTCTCAATATTCTTATCATTTTTTTTCAAATCATACTCTTATTCTCATGCCGGAGGTGCCGCGGGACTTAAATCATCCTCCGATGTTATTTTGCACATATCCACTAACAACTACACCACTTCCGAACATAAAAAATGACAAGAAAGGACTAGATTGGAGTTATCGTCAACTAATTAACTCCTTATATATAATAAGCGTAAGGGAGATCTTATCCAAAACTTTGGTCGGTCACTGTACTACCAAAAGTATACGATCCGTTGGATTATAAAACTATAAATATTCAAATCGATGAGGACCGTCAGATATAATATTAAAAATTGTATTTGATTAATAATATGATAGTATTTAAATACTAAAAGGTGTATTTTGATAATTTAAACCTATTATAAATGGGTTTTCTATATTGAATAGAAATCTTTATGTAAAAATTCGTTATTATCTTTTCTCTTTAATTTATGGATACTTCCAGTTAGATAATAATTATTAAACCATCATTAAATTAAAGGTAATTTTGTAAGCTTCGCGTGGGCTATAAAATCGTTAAAATATGTTGTCTAAAACTCAAGATAGAGCTCAAACAGTAAAGTTATTATCTAAATTTTAATAAATATTTTTATATTATTGTAGCACCAATTTAATTTTTTTCCCTAATTTTTTTAAATTTATAAATTCTATGTTTATTTCAATAAAATATTAAAACCAATTTAAGAAAAAATTAAAATCGATCTGGTCCGTGTACGATCACTATACGACCAAATTAATAATTATAGTTAGATCTTAAATAGATCGATGAGAATTGTTAGATCTAATATTAAAAAGTGTATCTGATTAATAATAGAATTATATTTAAATACTAAAAAGTGTATTTTGATAATTTAAAATTTTTCTATGTAAAAATTCTTAAATATCTTTTCTCGATCTTGAATTTATGTATAGTTCCAGTTAGATAATAATTGTTAAACCAAATATCAAGATAACAATTCATATCGATTACAATGATACCCTACGAGACTTAGGAGAACCCTTGTACATGAATAAATTTAAACACTTTTTTTTCTGAAGGAACATAACAATTTGATTAATCCAAATTATAATTATATTATTTTACATATAACAAACATAAAATGATAATATCAAAATATTGAGGGTTTCATATCCATAAACGATAATTTTGAATATAGTACTTATATTAAAATGTGTATTTGATTAAATGTATGATTATATTTAAATAATAAGAAGTGTGCTTTGATAATATTAAAATGTGTATTTGATTAAATGTATGATTATATTTAAATACTAAGAAGTGTGCTTTGATAATTTAAACCAATTATAAATTGGTTTTCTATATTGAATTGAATTCTTTGTGTAAAACTTCTTAACCATCTTTTCTTTTCAGTTTATTTTATGTGTAGGTCAACTGGTCAAGTTAGATAATAATTATTAAACCATCATTAAATTAAAGATAATTTCGTTAGTTTCGCATGGGTTGTAAAATCGTCAAAATTCAATTTCTAAAACTCAGGATAGAACCCAAATATTAAAGTGAGTATCTAAATTTTAATAAATATTTTTTTTATTATTGTAGCACCAATTTATTTATTTTTCCGCTAATTCTTTTAAATATAGAAATTTTATGTTTCTTTCAATAAAGTATCAAAATTAATTAAGAACAAATTCAAATCGATAAAGAATATAATAATATGAGAATAAAATTTTATATAATCATAACATAATTTTTATTCTATTTAATAATTTTTAAGTAATAATGTATTTTAAAATTTTATTTACACCGTAAATAAAACCGAAACATTAAAAGTAAAAGCAGTTAGTAAGATACTTATATCAGTATATACTTCATATCCTTATTATATTAAATCCTTATATATAATAATCATAATAGGGATCTTATCCAAAATTTTGGTCGTAGACAACCAAATTAATAAGGACCATTAGATCTTAACTAGATAAATGCAAATCGTTAGATCAAATATTAAAAAAGTTTATTTTATTAATAATAGGATTATATTTAAATTCTAAAAGGTGTATTTTGATAATTTAAACCAAATATACCAAATATAAATAAGTTTTCTATATTGAATAGAATTTTCCATGTAAAAAATTCGTCACTTTCTTTTCTATTTCATGGACAATTCCACCTAGATAAAAATTGTTAAACCATCTTTTAATTAAAGATAATTTAGTTATCTTCATGTGGGGTGTAAAATCGTCAAAATCTGATTTTTAAAACACAAGATAAAGCCCAAATTAATAAAGTGAATATTTAAATTCTAATAATAATTATTATGTCATCATTATTTTAACACCAATTTAATTACTTTTTTCTAACTATTTTAAATTTAGAAATCTATGTTCAAAAATTAAAATCAATCTAAGAAAAATTCAAATCAACAAAGAATATAATAATACGAGGATAAAATTTTATAAAATTGTGCATATTTTTAATCCTATTTTATTAAGTTTTAGATCATAACAAATCACATATTATTTATTATTAAATAATAAATTATACGTAAATTGTGATTTTTTTATAAGAACTCAGAGAGACCTAATTTCATTGTTAGCAGAAATATATTCATATTAAAAAAAAACTTTATTTTGAAATTTTAGACTCAGCTACAGAAGATGCCAAACTTTTTAAACCTATATACATTGTAAATTATTAAATTCGAAACTTTAAAATTTTGGTAATCAATTAGTATAGTACTTTTCTGAAAAATCATACTTTACAAAAAATATTATCAAATAACCCATGTCTGCAAGAAAAAATGAAAAAAATCTTATTTTTCAAAAAAACCTATAAATTTTAATATTTTGTTGGTAGATTCAAACCTTAGATCATTCTACATGATAATTTTATTGTTATATCTAACGTTTTTCAACAAGGAAGCTTTCATTATTTAGTCTTTAATATAATAACATAGATATTTACGGGATATACTATAAAAAAATGAATTTTATACAGAATTTTGATCACGGTGTACTACTTTAAAAGGTGTACTACTTTAAAAGAAGAACTATTACAAAAAAAATTATATTTTAATTGATAATTTATTTTCTCAAAAGTTCAAAGTTCCCGCATCTTTAACATATTACAAAAAAAAGTATATTATATTTTAGCAATAAATATTTAAAAAATTATAAATTAAAAAAATTATAAATATTAAGAAAAATTAATGATGTTATCATGGTAGTTTGGTCATAAATACCGCCAAAACATTCTCAACCGTTAGATCCAATACCCTTAAAAATACATGATCAAGATTATATCATATAAAAAGAAGTTATTATCTAAAAATGATATAAGTTAAAAGATATTATATTATGATTGAATTTTCTAAAAAGACAAAACATAAAAATAGTTGTAATTAAATAAGGAAACTCATTTAATACCAAAATAATAAAAATCGTTTAATGTTAAATAGATAGGTGAAAACCGTTAGATTTAACATTAAAAACTGTATTTGGTTAATAAAGGGTATTCTAATAATCTAAACTACATATAAGTAGATTTCCTAAATCGAATAGAATTCTCAACATTAAATTCCGTCACTTTATTCTCTTTTTAGTTTTAGAATAGTTTTTAATTGAAAACGAACTATTAAACCACAACTAAATCAAAGATTATTTTGTGAATTTCATGTGGACTATAAAATTGGCCAAATCTAATTTTTATAACTCAATATAAACAAATATTAAATTGAGCGTGTAAAATATAATAAATATCAAATTTTTAACTATAATTTTTTTGGCTAAATCTTTTTTAACAATAATTTAATCATGTAAACTAATAACTTTTAAATATTAAAATATTCATAAATAAATATAATTATAAATATTAAAAAAATAAGAGCTTTTTTCATAAATACTCACCCCTAATATTATTTTTCAAAAATATGTTTTTTTAGAATTTTTTGCAAAAATACCAACTTTTTGAAAATATTTTCAAAAATACGGTCTGCAACTAGATACAACCAGCTGCAACCTAAAAATATTTGCAAAAATACGGTGCAACAAGATATGAACTTATAACAATTTAATAATTAGAATATCTTAGGTTGCAGAACATGTTGCATAATATTACATAACTGTTATGGAATGAAATGTAGATTTAGATGTTGACGGCTGTATTCAATGAATGATGGTGGACAATCGTGTCTTTATGGCTGCTCTCGTGGTTCGTGACTAAACAGGTCCTCACAAGATGCCTACGTATCTCTGTTATGTAGAGAATCAAGCCAAAAAACGTAGTTCTAGAATGAAGGACGAGGGTCCTTATATAGGCGTCAGGAGCCTTGCATTTAGAGTAGAAGAAGGTGACTTGGAGGCCAAGTAGCCTTCTTAGATCAGGATTGTGAATCCTATTTCGTAGGAGGCTGACTCCTAGTTGATTTGTGTATCTTGATTGCTGATTTTTGAAGAGTTTAATATGTGCTGGACTCATTTAATGAGCTGGTAATTTCCCTTATTTATTAATTACGAAATTAATAAATGATTAGGGTTTCGGGCCTTTTTATCGGGCCTAATTCTTGGACCGAACTAGGTCTAATTAATATATCATTAATTACATATCTAGGGTTATTTTTAGCCCATATCATTTGCCCCCCAATTTCTAGGAAAACTTTTCAAGTTTTCGTAGAAATTATATTGACCTTTTTCGAGATTCGGGGTCTTTTTATCCTTTACCTAGGACTTTATTTACACCAGTGTTTCACAAGTATCGCCTTATTGCAAAGTGTGGAGCGACCTACACATTTACGACGATTGCTGCCTTATTCGAGGCTAATTTGACATTTATAAGAAATATTCCTAATATTTTAGGAATTTCCATGTACCCACAGGTATTTTTAATATTTATTCCTAATATTTTAGGAATTTTCGTGTACCCACAGGTATTTTTAACATTTATTCCTAATATTTTAGGAATTTTCGTGTACCCACAGGTATTTTTAACATTTATTCCTAAAACTCATTTTGAGGTTTTTTAGACCTCATTTTGAGGTATTTTCGACCAGAATTCTAAGTCATTTTCGACCAGGACTCTAGGTCTTTTTCGACCAGGACTGGGGTGAGGTCGAATGGTTCGACCAGGAATTTTAGTATAAATTCGACCAGGAATTTTCGACCAGGATTCTAGGCTTTTTCGACCTGGATTTTTCAGGCTATTTTCGACCAGAATTTAAGCCAATTTCGACCAGGAAGTCAAGTCAATTTCGACCAGGAAGTCAAGTCAATTTCGACCAGGAAGTCAAGTCAATTTCGACCAGGACTGGAATGAGGTCGATCAGTTCGACCAGGAAATTTAGGTCTTTTTCGACCTCAAATTTTCGACCTCATCTCTTTGCATTTTCGAGCAGGAATTTTCGACCTCGTTTCTTTGCATTTTCGAGCATGAATTACAGCTTAATTTCGATCAGAACAGTGTTGAGGTCGAACACTTCGACCAGAAAGTTTAGGCCTTTTTCGACCTCAAATTTTCGACCAGGAATTAGTATTATTTCGATCTCATTCCCAGTATTCATTTTCGACTAGGAAGTGGAGTGAGGTCGAACATGTCGACCTTGATTTTAAGTGTAAATTCGACCAGAAATCTTCGAGTTCAACTTGGGTCTTTTTCGACCTCACATTTTTCGACCAGGAATTTGGGTCGTGTGTATACTGATACATGATTTTGCTAGTATTTTGATACATGATTTTGCAAAAAAATTCGCCATCGGGGGGCGCGCTGCCCCCCCGAACCTCGGGTTAGGGCTTTGTTTTAATTTGTGCTTATGACATATGCTTTTTCGACTTTGGTCGTTCGATCTCAAACCCAGTCTCCTTCGACCTCATTTTTGAGGTATTTTAGACCTCATTTTTGAGGTATTTTAGACCTCAATTTGGTCCCAGGTCGAGCAATTTGACCTCGTTTTTCCGTGTTTTTTCGACCTCGGTCGTTCGATCTCAGTCTAGAGTTTCTTCGACCTCGGTTGGCTCCAATAACGCCAAACGTGGCTTATAGATACAAGAACTAACTTGAGTTCTAACACCTTAGACCTCATTTGAGGTTTCAACAACGCCAAACGTGGCTTACAGGTACAAGAACTATCTTGAGTTCTAACACCTTAGACCTCATTTGAGGTTTCAACAACGCCAAACGTGGCTTACAGATACAAGAACTAACTTGAGTTCTAACACCTTAGACCTCATTTGAGGTTTCAACAACGCCAAACGTGGCTTACAGGTAGAGGACCTGATTTTGAGGTTCAACATCTTAATTTTCACATCGAGAAGTCTTCATGAACGAAGACAGACATAATGTTTCACTTGTTTCTTTAATTTGAGCTTCCAGTATATCGAATCGAAGCTCGTTCTGAGCTCTACTTCCTCGAATTTTCAGGGGTTTCAACCCTTCACCCTTCAGGGTTCGTTGTATTCAACTCTATTTGTGTAGTTGACATGCATATTTTGTATGTTTTCCTTTGCAATAATTTGTAGTTTGTCTTGGCAAAGCTTTTGAGGATGTTTCTACCAATCAAAACGGGCTCAATCCTTCATCTGCTTTCTGGGAAGCTCATGATTTCATCGAATCTTATTTCTACTTGTCCGACTAGCGGATCCTTTTAGGATGCACTAAACATAATTAACTTCCAAGTTTGAGGCATGCCAAGTTTTTGGCACCTCATGCCCTTCGAGGGTTTCTAGCTTTTACGAGCCTCGTCCAAACACGTTCTTAACGTGATATGGTCATTCCCAATTTGGGGCCAACTTGCCTTTTTGTCCAACTCCGGATGCCTCAATCTTTCGGAGGACTAAGTCTCCTTGACGGAAGAATCTCTCTTTAACCCTTAGGTTGTAATAGAAAGATGCTCGTTTCTGATGCTGAACTATCTTGGCATTTGCCTCGTCTCTAACTTCATCAATTAGATCTAAAGCTAGCCGCAAGCCTTCTCCATTTGTCTCTGGTTCGTAATCCTCAACTCTTGGAGACGTGTGGGTAATCTCTACTGGAACCATTGCTTCTGCCCCATATACCAGCAGAAATGGGGTTGCTCCAGTGGTGACTTTACAGGTAGTACGATATGCCCAAAGTATGGGGAGTAATTCGTCTACCCAAGTGTTTCTGGAGTGTTAAACTCTTTTCTTTAGTCCATCTAGGATAATTCGATTTGCAACCTCAGCTTGCCCATTTGTTTGAGGATGAGCAACAGGAGTGAAGCGTAATTGGATATCATTTTCTTCACAATATTTCTTGAACTCATAATTGTTGAATTGAGTTCCATTGTCCGTAACAAAGACTCGGGGAATTCCATACCTACATATCACATTTTCCCAGAAGAATTGCATCACTTGCTTGGTGGTTATCTTGGCTAATGGCTTAGCCTCAATCCACTTGGTGAAGTAGTCAATTGCCACTATCAAGAACTTTCTTTGAGCACTCGCCATTGGAAATGGCCCAGGTATATCCATTCCCCACATAGTAAAAGGGATAGGAGAGTTAATGGATGTCATCATCTCAGGTGGTTGTCTAACCACTGGTGCATGTTTCTGGCACCGTTCACATTTTCTCACATAGCTTTTAGCATCAGCAAGTATGCTTGGCCAATAGAAACCTAGACGGGTAACTTTATGTGCAAGGGCTCTGCCCCCCAAGTGTTGCCCACAGATTCCTTCATATACTTCCTTTAGGGCCAATTCTGCTTCTTGGGGTCTCCAACACTTCAGATAAGGAATGATGAAAGACTTCTTGTATATGATTCCCTCAATTAGGGCATACCTTAGTGCTTTGACGTATAGCTTTCGTGCTTCTGAAGTGTCGTTGGGCAACCACCCAGTTTCCAGATGTGCTTTGATGGGATCAATCCAACAACTGGTAATACCAATGGGTGCTACCAACTTTCCATTGATGCTTGGGGTCTTCAAGACTTGGAAGTATACACTCCCTGCATAGTTTTCAATTCCAGAAGAGGCAAACTTTAGACAAGGCATCAGCCTTCACGTTTTCCTCCCTCGGAACGTGCTCTACATAGCATTCATCAAACTGAGTCATGATGGCCTTAACAAGTTTTAAGTACTTGGCCATGACTTTATCCCTGGCCTCAAATTCCCCATTTACTTGGGAAACCACTAGCCTCGAGTCTCCACATACTTTCAGGGTTTTAACTCTCAATGCTCCAGCCAGCCCTAAGCCAGCTATCAGGGCTTCGTACTCAGCCTCATTGTTTGTCGTTGGGAAGTCAAGTTTTAGTGTATACTCTATGAAAAATCCATCAGGACTTTGTAGCACTAAACCTGCTCCGCTTGATTTTGTTTTTGATGGTCCATCAAAATAGAACACCCAACTTCGGGTATTCATGGGGTATTATCTCTTGCCCCCCGACTTCTTGGTTGTTAATGGTAAATTCAACCACGAAGTCAGCTAATGCCTGGGCTTTAATAGCCGTTCGAGGCTTGTATGAGTCCGAGACCACTAATGACTTCATAGAGGACTTAGATGCCCCTCGTGGGGATGCCCTTGTTCTTGACAAGGACCCGCTGATGACTTAGAGTAGATTTTATTGGCCCTGCGTGGCTCTCTATATCTTGTTTTTATTTAAGGTCCTTTTATGGACTTTAAGATTTTACTTGGCGTTTGTAACATAACTCTTTGATCTTTCGGGACCTTCCATCCATGCATGCTATTTATGTTATATCTGTTTTGTTTGCTCACTTATATTTATTTAACTTATCTTTTGTAAGGCAATTCCTAGTACTTGGCCTCTTGAATGGGCTGGCACTTTAATCAAATGCTATTGGTACAACTTGCTCTTTAACAAAACGATAAGGAAATGCTCAAACACAGATAAGTAATAAAATAGTGAAAAAGAACTTGAATATTTTCTTTAAAAAAGAGGGTTCAACCCTTACATAGTGCTTTACTTCCTATTAAGAGCTGAAAAGCTCATAATGGTTTCGTCGACCTTATTGCTACTTGTACTATTAGGAAACAATTAAACATAATAAACTTTCAAATTTGGGGCATGCCATGTTCCTGGCATCTCAGTCCCTTATTTCTTCGTCATCTCTTGAATCCATAACCTCGATTGGGAGAACCTGCCCCCCGACTCTATTAGGCCTTAACGTAGCAGCTGGTCCTCCATATATCATATTGATAACAGGCCCTCGGGGCTTAGGATTATGATCTTGGTCGTCGTCCCTCGTATCATAATTTTTTCTTTCATAGTTTCCATGTTGATTTCCTCGATTCCCATCCTTAGTGAACTTATCGAGTTTTCCTTTTCGGATTAAGAACTCGATCTCATCCTTGAGTTGCCTACAATCATCAGTATCATGGCCCGAGTCTTTATGGTACCTACAGTACTTGTTCTTGTTTCGCTTCTCAGGATCTCCCCTTAGTGGCTTCGGCCATCGAAAGTCCCTATCTTTCTCAATGTCAAAGAGGATTTGACTCCTTGGAGCATTCAACCTTGCATATTCGGTAAATTTCGTGTCTGAATCAGAGTCTCTAGTCGTACGAGGATATTTGTCCTTGACATCATACTCTTGCTCCGTCTTTCGCTTATTCGAGCCACCATTATTTCCACCACCTGTGTCAGTTTTCTTCATGCTTTCCTCAGCTTTGATGTACTTTCCAACCCTTTGTTGGAGCTCGGTCATGCTCTCAGGGGGGTGTTTAGCCAATGACATCTTGAAAAAGACATCTGTGGTTCCTTGTTGAAGGGCTATCATAGCTACCTTGTTATCTAGATCAGGTATGTTTAATGTCTCTTTGGTGAAACGCTTGAGATAGTCTCTCAACGTCTCATTCTTTCCTTGGATCAGATTCATGAGTGAAGCAGAGCTTTTTTCATGTACCCGTCCACTGATAAACTGATTGATGAAAGCCGTGCTCAGATCTTTAAAGCAACTGATAGAGTTGGGCGGCAAACGACTATACCATCTTTGGGCCATGCCAGCCAGGGTTTGAGGAAACGCCCTACATTTAAGGGCATCGGTAACTGGTTGCAGCAACAGTGCATTCGAAAAAGTCCTCACGTGGGTTGCGGGATCACCCGTTCCGTCATATGCCTTGATAGTAGGCATCTTGAATTTCCTCGATACGTGAGCGTCCATTACTTCTTCAGTGAAGGGTGGAATGGGATCGTCTGGGTCACCCAGTTGTGTTAAAACACGGGGATCTGACTTAGGAATCTCCGTCCTCGGAGCCCTAGCTCCTTCTTGCCTCCTTGAAGGTGTTCCTAAATCAATTATGGGGACATCTCCTGCCCCTTGATTCGAAGGCTGAGTCTGCCTCCTTTGTTGCTCTATCTCTATGTTTTTCTTTAGTTTCTGGATCTCGGCCTCATGAGCCCTTATCCTTTCCATGGCAGTCATAGGTACCCTTGTAGTTGCCCCCCGATTCCTTCTTCCAAAGGGCTCTTTGCTGGCTCTTCTTCTTCTGGGTGCTCGATCTCGTCCTTCATCAGACGAGTAGTCATCAGAGTAGGGCCCAGAATAATCCAAGTATCTTCCTTCAGGGACAGGTCCCAATCCTCGAATGTAGGGTGGTTCGTATGGTTCATGAATTATTGGGGCATGGCCACTCCCTCCAGTTTCAGGGGGATAGTTGGGCAGTCCGTATGCTGGATTGGTGCTTATAGGAAGCACGGTTGTGAAGATCTGTGCTCCATGGGGAAGGTTATGGTCGAGGGGCGAGACAACCATCTGAAGAGGGTTCGTCTCGTTCTGAGGTATGGAAGCTTGGGGATTCGTCCCTTGTGGTTGAGACACCACCTCTGTGGTGATGGGCAACGTCCCTAGTGGTTGAGAAACCACTGTCGTGAGGGGTAACGACCCTGGTTCCGTGGTGGTTGGAACAGTGGTGGTGACAGTTGATTCAGTAGCGGTTGCTGTTTTTCGTGTTCTAGCCATGGTTGATGTCGTCTTCCCACAGACGGCGCCAAATGTTATGGAATGAAATGTAGATTTAGATGTTGACGGCTGTATTCAATGAATGATGGTGGACAATCGTGTCTTTATGGCTGCTCTCGTGGTTCGTGACTAAACAGGTCCTCACAAGATGCCTACGTATCTCTGTTATGTAGAGAATCAAGCCAAAAAACGTAGTTCTAGAATGAAGGACGAGGGTCCTTATATAGGCGTCAGGAGCCTTGCATTTAGAGTAGAAGAAGGTGACTTGGAGGCCAAGTAGCCTTCTTAGATCAGGATTGTGAATCCTATTTCGTAGGAGGCTGACTCCTAGTTGATTTGTGTATCTTGATTGCTGATTTTTGAAGAGTTTAATATGTGCTGGACTCATTTAATGAGCTGGTAATTTCCCTTATTTATTAATTACGAAATTAATAAATGATTAGGGTTTCGGGCCTTTTTATCGGGCCTAATTCTTGGACCGAACTAGGTCTAATTAATATATCATTAATTACATATCTAGGGTTATTTTTAGCCCATATCAATAACAAATTTGTATTTAGCAAAATCAACTAAAACCATTATAAAAGATAACCAAAACACAATTAAGCCATGAAATCAACCAAATATGCAACATTAACATTTGAATATATAAATAGTGATTGCAACTTCTGCAACCATCAAGAGCAACCACAATCAACTTCGAATCAATCCATAACAACTCATAGCAACTCGAAGCACAAATAATTTAGATCGGAGATTTAAGATTCAAATCAACCAAAATCAACCAGATCTAATTAGAAAAAACAACAAAAATCAACTCAATGCAATTAGGTTGTCATCAATTTATTACAAATCTACTTTCAAACTATGTCAATCGACACATAAAAAAATCAGAAGCAACCAAGAGCAACCACAATCAACTTCGAAGCAACCCATAGCAACCCGAAGCACAACCAAAAATTAAACTTTAAAATTTTTACAATTCATCAAACTGCCCCTACGGGGCCAATTTACTGAAAGCAACTAGAAGCAACTATTGCAAACAACAAGAAGCCAATTTACTAAAAATCAGAAGCAACTAAGAGCAACCAGAATCAACTTCGATAATTACAGTATTATAAGAAGAAGATTTCTGTAGAACCCATAGTAACCTGAAGCAACCCATAACAACTCATAGCAACCTGAAGCACAATCAACAATTTGCAACCTTACAACTAATCGCAACTTCAAATTACAATTCACCAAAATCACCTAAGATCCACCGATTGCAACTCCAAATTTCGATTCAAGTCATTACCAATCAAATCGCAACTTGAGCTTTCTACAGTTTTGATTTGCAAATTAAAACTACAATCGGGATTATCAATCTTTTGGACTGAGGAGTTTCAAAACACTTATATTTTTGAAATTGAATCAGTTTGGACTAATCGAATGAGTATCAACACCATCTTCATTGATGTGTATGTATATATTATGCGTGTATAATTAAAGATATATATATATATATATATATATATATATATATAGGGGGAGGTTCAAAAGAGACCATTGCTTATTGAGAGACCAAGAGACCAACAATCTTAACCATTAATTTCATTCTAATCCTATGGCCTAGATGATTCAAATATCAATTAGTATTTATACACATTTATACATATTTAACACTACAAGGGGCAGTATTTGTAAACAAGAAATACAAATTTTATATACATACAATCAACATATCTAATCAAATTGTTACCATACGTGAAAAGATTGCATTAAATCTTATCTACTTCTTTAGCCTCTCACGCTCCAGTTCACATATTACCATATTTATGTTTACATTAACACACTGATTTATGATATTGTAATTATATTGATTTGATCGATTCTGAAACAATATTCAATACACCTTATCAAAGCTTAGATGAAGAACACAGAGTGAGGTTTATATTCTACATCTCTCTAATAATTAACTTGTTAATTAAATGTTGTCGTTATACAGATTTCGTTGTTACGATCGATTTCCATACTATTACATCAAGTTTGTTTTCATTAAGTATTTCAATTTGGTTTACACTGAGATGTAGGATTTGTGCAGTACTTGGTTTATGTTTGGATATAGAGATGAGTTCTGCAACATTGTAGCGAATGAGTTCTGCAACTTTTTCCTAACTTGAACTCTGACTTTCACTTCTATAAGAAATATAGGAAAATATGTGGTTTGGTCGGTTGTCAATCAACTAAGAATAAGAGTAAAGCTCGCACCACAATTACAAAATAATTTGTTTGTTCAAGGGCTTATTCATCAATGATGGTAATACTTCAGATGATTCAAACATTCATAGAACACGATGCAGAACATTATTCTTAGTTGGAAAAGAATGTTTAATTGTTACTTGGATCTTGAGTTGTAGTTATTATTGTTGAGTAGAGTTTGCGGAAACATGTCAATTGTCATTTTGTGTTGGTTCTTTGATGACCTTAGAGTTCTTTTAGTTATTAATCTGCTAGGTCTTTGAACGCCGCTGCTATGTCTTCGGACGCCGCTGCTATGTCTTCGGACGCCGCTGCTATGTCTTATATAAGAACACAAGAATAATTTGTAAAGTTCAAGTTCCATTATGTGTTTTTGTGGAGCTCAACGCACATTATCTTACATGAAATAAAATAAATTTTATTCAAAATTTATATTTATTAAAAACAAAAGACAATTGTGATTGGTTATACAAAAGATACTTTAAAGATATGCTTACAGTAAGAAATATTCTTCCAATATTTTTAAAATAATTTATATGATCTTTTTAATTAAACTTTGAAAAAACATATAAGAAAATCTCTCAAAAGATACACAAAATACAACTATTGATTTTTAGATTTAAAATTAAAATTTTAAAAGATTTTATTCCAAATATGGAAATGAGGTATCATTAACATCGTACATCTTACACAATCTCCTACATAGCTAGTGTTAACAATATATTAGGAATGAAAATTTGTCTGAAACCATATTTATTCAAAAAAAAAATTAGGTTCTTTAAGGTGTTTTTAAAATAATAAGGTATTAATTTTTTATGTACTATTTTTTCTTAGATTTCTTATTGTGTTTGAAAAATTATCTACTATGAAATTTTGTATCCAATATTGTTTATTGATTTTCTTTGAAATTTCTTTTAATATATTACTTTTTGAGGTTTTTAACGGTGTTCTGCAGAATAAAAAACATTAATTTTCTACCTCTTATTATGTTTGAGATTCTGAAGCGTATTTAAAAACTCCTATCCTTTTTAAATAATATATTTTTAAAATTATTGAGATTTTTTAAGATGTCCAATTTATAATTATTAAGATTCTTTAAACTATTTTTAAAAATATTTTTCAATAAAATAAAGTATCACTATTTTCTCGATAAATATAGAGATATACAACACATTGAAGAATTTTATCAAATAAGACTAGAATAATTATTAAATCAATGTACAATACTTAAGAGAATTTTACAATTTATAACATTTTTCTTATAAAATAGTATAAAAAATAATATAAATAATATTTTTTGGTAAAATACACTTAATGGAATCTCATGTGGCCATTTAAAATTTGATTTAAAGACGTATCAAAAGTATTTAACGATATGCCGAAGTGTATTACACCAATTTTGAGAAAATATCTTATTTTGAAAAAAAATGAAATTCAATATGATCATTTACAAAATTAAAAAAATGCATATATTTTTACGAGATTCTCTTAATTGTTTTAGTAGAATATTTTTAAAATTTTGGGGTTTTTTTTACTATTTTTATTTATTAAATAATTTAACATATTACTTTCTAAGATTATTTAATAAATAAATATTATATTTTTGTTTTCAATTCTTTTTAAATGTAAGGTACTTTAAGATTTTATTAAGATTATCTAAGATTCCGTTAATTATTTTGAGAATGTATGTTATTATAATATAATAAAACATGTTATTGTATTTTTGCAAAATATATAAAAATTTAATTGTTTTACTATTGTATATGAATTTCTAAAATTTATATATCATAAAAAACATGTACTAACAATATTTTAAAGATTCACTTAAGTGTTTTAGAGTAATTTTGAGAAATATATCTTATTTAAACAAATGAAATTCATATGATCGTTTACAAAATAAATAAAAATACGAGATTCTATTATGTGTTTTAGTACAATTTATCTTAATATTTTAATATTTTTAGACTTTTAATCTTTCAATTCATTAAAGAAGTTAACTATGATTTTTTTTAATATTATTTAGCAAATAGAGATTTTATTTTCCAATTGATCTTAAGAAAAAGGCACATTAAGATTTTATTAAGATTCTCTTAAATGTAATATGCGCTTAAGTGTTTAATAGTAGATTTTAAAATTGTATGTTATTTTAATATAATGAAATTCACTATTGTCCTTTTTACAAAATATGCAAAAAATTTAAATTTTTACGAGATTCTCTTAAATATTTAAGAGTAATATTCTGAATAATGTATAGTTTAAAATATTTGACTATTTATAAAAATTGGCGTATTCATTTTTTTTTAGATTAGATTTAGAGTCTGGACATTTTTTTATAAGGTTAGTTTCTTTTTTATTTAATGTTTATTATAAGATTCGTAAATGCTTTATAAAATTCGGATATAAAAAAAAGAAATACCGAAAATATTTTAAAGATATGCCCAAGTGTTTCACACTAATTTTGAGAAAGTATATTATTTTGAAAAAAAGAAAAATAAATTCAATATGATCATTTACGACATTAAAAAATATGCATATTTGTTTACGAGATTCTGTTAAGTTTTGAGGATGTATGTTATTATAATATAATAAAATTCACTATATTATTTTTGTAAAATATATAAAAATTTAATTTTTTTTACTATTGTATAATTTATAAAATTTAGATATCATAAAACATACGTACTAACAATATTTTAAAGATTCGCTTAAAATTTTTAGAGTAATTTTGAGGAAATGTCTTATTTTGAAAAAAATGAAATTCCTTAGGGTCGTTTACAAAATAAATATAAATACCATATTCTGTTAAGTGTTTTAATACAATTTATCTTAATATTTTGAGGTTTTTAATCTTTCAATTCATTAAACAAGTTAACGTGTGATTTTTTTAATATTATTTATAAAATAGAGATTTTATTTTCAATTGTTCTTAAGGAAAAAGCACATTAAGATTTTATTAAGATTCTCTTAAATGTTGTAATATACGCTTAAGTGTTTGAGAGTAGATTTTTAAAAGTGTATGTTATTTTAATATAATAAAATTCACTATTGTCCTTTTTACAAAATAAGTAAAAATTTTACGAGATTCTCTTAATTGTTTAAGAGTAATATTATGAGTAATGTTATGAGTAATGTACAGTTTAAAATATTTGATTTTTTTTATAAAAATGGCGTATTCATTCTTTTATATTAGATTTAGAGTTTGGACTTTTTTTTATAAGTTTAGTTTCTTATTTATTTAATGTTTATTATAAGATTTCAATATGCATTATTAAATTTAAATATCACAACAGACGTACCAAAATTATTTTAAAGATATGCCGAAGTGTTTCACACTAATTTTGAGAAAGTATAGTATTTTGAAAAAAATGAAATTCAATATGAACATTTACAAAAATTAAAAAGTATGCATATTATTTTTACGAGATTCTCTTAAGTGTTTTAGTAGAATATTTTTAATATTTTAGGATTTTTATTATTTTTATTTATTAAATAAGTGAACATATTACTTTCTAAGATTATTTAATAAATAAAGATTATATTTTTTTTCAATTTTTTTTAAATGTAAGGTACTTTAAGATTTTATTAAGATTGTAGTTAAGTATCTCATACTAGATTTTGATGATGTATCTTATTATAATTTTATGAAATTCACTATTCTATTTTTGCAAAATATATAAAAAATTAATTTTTTACTATTGTATATAAATGTCTAAAATGTAGATAACACAAAAAATATGTACTAACAATATCTTAAAAATTCGCTTAAGTGTTTTAGAGTAATTTTAAGAAAATATCTTATTTTGGAAAAATGAAATTGAGTATAATCCTTTACAAAACAAAACAAAAACTACGAGATTCTATCAAGTATTTTAGTACAATTTATCTTAATATTTTAATATTGTTTTAATATTATTTAGTAAATAGAGATTTTATTTTTCAATTGTTCTTAATCAAAAAGCACATTAAGATTTTATTAAGATTCTCTTAATTGTTGTAATACATGCTTAAGTGTTTTAGAGTAGATTTTAAAATTGTATGTTATTTTAATGTAATAAAATTCACCATTGTCCTTTTTACAAAATATGTAAAAAAAATTAAATTTTTACAAGATTCTCTGTTTAAGAGTGATATTCTGAATTACTGTTCAATCTTCACATTTGTTTTTTCTTATAAAAAACTTAGAATTATCATTTGTTTAAAATTTTCATTTTTTGTATTTTCTTAACGCATTAAAATTTTAAATTACTATAAGAACACTTATTAGAACCCAAAATATCATAAATTTTATTTTCTAGGAAGAACCAATAAAATTTAGACAATTAAAACATATCAAAATATGAAACTCCCTTACAAGTTCTTTTTAGTATGGATCAAAAGTTAATGTCAAAGACACGTAAAGGCCAAAATGATAAGATGCATCATAATCGCATTTATCACATAACTCTAATATACTATTCATTTATGCCTTGATGTCCTTGTTATCCAGTTGTGCTTCATTGGAAGATATCTAATATGTATCAAAATGCACCAACTTATTCATGTTGCTAAACATATTGGCATTTTTTTTTTTGATTATTTTACATTCTCCTTCAACCTTGTACTAGAGCTTCACATTCAAGAACTTTTTGATATCATACTCTACCAAAGATCAATAAGGTTGATGTAAGCAGGAGATTCCCTGCTTCTTTAGGATCCTTTTCAATTTCAGTTTGCAAGATGCATTATTGAGTTTGCAAGTCACCTTCAATGTCTTGGCGTGCTTTGTCTCCTCTTCTCCAAACGTGGTTTCATACTCATATACTTGGCATGCTTATCATAGCACTTTGAGGCCTTTGCATATTCATCAACCTTAAACATGCATTATCATCTTTTTTTTGTTAATGTTCTCCTCCGTGTTCATCCTATAATTCTTTCTCTTTGTCAAAAGTTACAAGCTCATAGTAAATGGGTGACTCCTGATCTAGATAAACAATATACACATTCAAGAGGACTTTGTTAGTATAACATGCTCACACAAACATATAAGTTATATACTTAAAGCAAAACTTAATTGAACCTTATTGTAAAACATACAAAAATATTAGACAAATAAAAGTACAAATGTTAGAAGTTGAGCAAGTGAATTCTCACACCATAAGAGTCCCCTGTAGAAAGAATATGGATTTAATTAAAATAGTGTCATTCACAAAACACAAAGGAGATTTTATGAGAACATAATTAAGGATATCAACGTACTATATATCCTACAAAACACGGTACTGAAACTTAACACGTTAATGTAACACTTTAATAAATCTTAAATCAACAACTTAGTGAATCTTACAAAAAGTACATTAATGAATCTTAACATCATTAGTAATCAAGTTGGAGAGTAGTTAACCGAATACTTAGGTTCCTTGGATAAAGAACCACGAGGTTGGCTTTTGCAGGAAAACAAGATCCTGAAAATACTTAACCAAAACCAATCACTTTGATCCATTTTTTCTAGTTTTCTGTAAGATGAGATATAAATTCTGTAAAAAGTTTTGGTTTATACCTCGCTATCTGACGTTTTTCTTAAAGTATACTATCAGCACCTGTACTTGATAAGGATTCTATATCAAACCTGAAAAACATAAGACAAAGATTCTGTTAGGTGTTCCAATATAGTTTGATGAATTATATATATAAGTTCATCGACATCACCAATATTTGATCAATATTGTTTTTCTTATCTCCAGTTCTCTTAGTTTTTTAGTTCTAGGGTTTATGAAAACTAAAGGTCATGTAATGCGTGATATGTAAATCAGTTGATACGGCTCATTTAAACAAAAAGGCGTGAATTAATCAATCACAGATTCATTTCCAAACATAGCAAAATCCAGTTATTCAATCAAATTTAAAAGCATAGAATCTTTCCTTGTATGTATGTATACTGATCGTATAATATACGTTATAACCCATATAAATTGACCTTGATCATTAGACAGAATTACACTAATGCCATTAAATATTGTATTCTGTTTTTTATTAAAGATTTATTATTTGGATGGCTAGGATTCAGTCTCTTGAGTCTCTTGATAAGAAGGTTCTCCCTAGAACCTTACCATATATATATATATATATAGGAGGAGGTTCAAAAGAGACCCTTACTTAGGGAGAGACCGAGAGACCCTTCATCATTACCGTCCATTACTTTTCAATCCGACGGCCTGAATCTTGTACAAATATAAGTGTATATTAGTTGATAAATAGTATAAGGGTAGTATTTGGGTTACAAAAAAATACAAAAAAAAAACATACGTATTGTTTTCCATTTATTACCATTTTTGTAATGATCTAATTAGATGTTAATTTATTACCATATCTGTAAAGATTTGATGAGATATGATTTATGGTCAACTCTACACTTTTTATTTATCAGTTATCAATTTAATTCTTGTAATCAATTTTAATAATTTTGATTATGTATTATAATAAAATCAGATTAAAACATTCTTATCAGTATATAATGCAGAGAGGTGTTCTGAGAGGTGTTCTGGAAAGTGTTTTCAAAAGTGTTCTTGATAGCATTCAACTAGTATACTCTCTTGTCATCATCACACGCAGCCTTGCAAAACTGTCGATGGACTCTAATTTGGAGAACGAATTAGGTTTTACTTTTGTTTATTGTATTGGAATCCATGGAATTGATCATCCTGGCTTCGTTTATGTGGTGCTTCGTAGTGAGGCCCTGTGGACTTTGTTATGCTATTGTAGAACAAATCGATATGCTTGATGTTTGTCAGGTAAACGCCTCTCAGAACATATCAAACCGATATGCCTCGTCTATGACGGGTAAAAACCCTCACATCATTGACAATGAGGTTCAAATGAATGGACGGTAGGAAGAGGAGGTTGGCTAACAAGAAGCAGATATTTTTATATTCTTAGAAACCCTCTCCAAAAAAAATAAAAAAATCATCCCCTAAACGTGTGTTCTTTAGCAATATTAGAGTTTTCAAACGTGTGTTGTATATTCAGTATATGAGATTCTCAAACCTGTGTTCTTAAATTACTGTGAGTTCTGTATTGTTTTATATTTTATGTTCTTTACGTGTTCTTACATACAATGTTGTTAATACTATTAATTACGACTATATATTATAAAATTACAATCAACTTCTTTTGTTACTTGTAAGACCATGTAGTAATGACACTCTGTTAATTCTCAAACATGTGCTATTAAATATTCTTTTACGATGTTAATAGGGTAATTATCACTTTTTTCCTATAATACTTATCTGAAATAAAATCATTCCATGAAGGCTATATAAATATTTAAATTTTAATGTTTGATTACTTCCATATTTAAAAGGATAACACTCACCTTAATAGATTTCTAGCTTTAATAAGGGTTTTTTTTGGAGTAATTATGAGAAATTTGTATCATAAATACTCGTTCGACCTAATATTTTTATTTTCAAAATTAATATGTTCAATATCTTGATATTTAACACATACTATGAAAATTTGTATCCAACATTGTTTATTGATTTTCTTCGAAATTTCTTTTAATTAATTATTTCTCTTTAGAAATAGTTTTTGAATTTACCATTTTTGAGGTTCTCTAAGGTGTTTTGCAAAATATAAAAGTTTTTGAGGTTCCCAAATGTATTTAAGAAACTTATATCCTTTTAATAATATATTTTAAATATTTTTGAGACTTTCTATTATGTCAAATTATAATTATTAAGATTTTTTAAAATATTTTATAAAAAGAAAATCAATAAAATGGAGTATCATTATTTTTTTCAATAAATATAGAGATATACAAAATATTTAAAAATTTTATCAAATAAGACGAGACTAATTATTAAATCGATGTACAACACTCAAGAGAATCTTACAATTTATTACATTTTTTTTAAAAGTAGAATTAAAAATAGAATAATTAATATTTTTGATATAAAACACTGAATTGAATCTCTTGTGGCCATTTGAAAAATGATTTCAAGGAAATCAGAAAAGGCCACAAATTAAAATAAATATATATGTTCTAAACATGTAAGAAAATCTCGATGCAACGAGCTTAAAATATATTTATCGTCTTTATTTTTCATACACAATATAAAGTAATTTTTTTTATATAAATTGAAATTATTACTTTAAAATTATTTTTCAATAAAATGGATTATCATTATTTTTTCAATAGATATAAGGATTTATAACCCTTAAGCGAAATAGTTGATATATTCCTGTACAACACTTACGGCAATTTTATATATTGTTTTCTTTAAAAACAAATAGTTAACAATTAAAAATAAAACATTTAATGTACCACACTTAAAAGAATCTTACAAATTATAACATTTTTTAAAAAATAGTACAATTAAAAATAAAATAATTAATAATTTTGATATAAAACACTTAAATGAATCTCATGTGTCCGTTTAAAAATTAATTTAAAGAAAATATGAAAAGGCCACAAGGTAAAATAAATATATATATTGTATATAAACACGTAAGAAAAGAATGCAATATATTGTATATATTAATTTTTTATGTACCATATTTCTTAGATTTCTTATTGTGTTTGACAAATTATATACTATGAAATTTTGTAACCAACATTGTTTATTGATTTTCTTCGAAAATTCTTTTAATTTATTATTTCTCTTTAGAAATATTTTTTGAATTTACTACTTTTGAGGTTCTCTAGGGTGTTTTTGCAAAATATATTATATTATTTTACTACATTTTTGAGATTCCGAAATGTATTTAAGAACCTTATATCCTTTTTAATAATACATTTTTAATATTTTTGAGACTTTTGATGATGTCTAGTTTATAATTATTAAGATTCTTTAAACTTTTTTATAAAAAGAAAATCAATAAAATGAAGTATCATTATTTTTTCAATAAATATAGAGATATACAAAACATTTAATTTTTTTTTATCAAACAAGACTAGACTAATTCTTAAATGATGTACAATACTTAAGAGAATCTTACAATTTGTAACATTTTAGAAAAAAACGTCCTAAAAATATTTTTAAGATTCTATTAACTGTTTAAAGTAATACATAATTTTAACAATTTTCTTTGTTATGAGATACATGGTACTCATAGATTCAATACCGCCCGAAAATGGGATTCTTTCATTCAATCAAGAAAAGAAAAGGAGATACCTATTTTAAGGTTTTGTTTAAGTGCTTCAGAGTAATTTTGAGAAATTTTTGATTTTAAAAGGAAAATGAAATTCGAAAATGAAATTTGTTGGCCATCGTTTACAAAAAAAATAAAATAAAATTTTACAAGATTTTCTTAATTGATTTAGTATAATTATTTTAATATTTTGAGATTTTTAATCTTTCAATTTATTAGACAAGTTAGCGTATGATAATTGAAATTTTATTTTTTAGTTTTTTTTAAATATAAATATCTTAAGCGTGGTAAGATTACCTAAGTGTTTCCTCAGTAAATTTTGTAGAATGTATGTTGTTTTAATATATATATATAATCGGATTCAATTTTGTAATACATAGAAAAATAATTTTTTTACAAGATTCCATTATATGTTTTAGAGTTATATTCTGAATAATTTATAATTTAAAATATTGTTTTTTTTTTGGAAATTGGTATATTCATTTTTTAAATTTAGATATTTGATATTTTAAATATGTTTAGAATTTTTTATTTAATATTTATTATAAGATTGGTATATGTATTTTAAAAGTAAGATATTTTAAAAAAAATATATACTAAATTTTTTTTAAAGATTCACGTAAGTGTTTTAGAGTAATTTTGTGAAAATATCTCATTTTAAATTTTTTTAATTCAATATTATTTTTTTACAAAAATACACAGAAATTATATTTTTTTAACGAGATTTTCTTAAGTGTTCTAATACAATATTTTTAATGTTATGTGATTTTTAATCTTTCAATTCATGAAACAAGTTAACGCATGACTTTTTAATATTAATTAATAAATTAATATTTTATTTTTCAATTATTTTTAAATATAAGCACTCTAATATTTTATTAAGATTTTGCCGGTGTTGGTTGGATTCACTTAAGTGTTTTATAGTCAATTTTGAATTTTTTTGCTATTTTAATATAATTAAGTTTACTATCACCTTTTGCGTAACATAAGAAAAGTTCTTTTTTTACAAGACTCTATTAATTATTTAAGAGTAAAATTGTGAATTATGCATATTTAAAATATTTAATATTTTTAAGTTTAAATTGGCATATTCAATTTTAATTTTATATCTATAGATTTGAATTTTTTTATAGCCTTAGATTGTTTATTTATTTAATATTTATTATGAGATTAGTATATTTATTTTAAAAATTAGATATTAAAAAAATGTACTAAAAATATTTTGAAGATTTGCTTAAGTTTTTGAGAGTAAATTTGAGAAGTACCTTATTATGAAAAAAAATTAAATTCAATATTTTTATTTTATAAGATTTTCTTAGGTGTTTTAGTATAGTATATCTCGGAGTTAACGTAGGACTTTTAAATATTACTATTTAATTAATTACTATTTATATTTTCAATTAATTTTAAATATAAGGTACTTCAAGATAATATTAAAAATGTTCTCTTAAGTATTGTAAGATTCACTTAAGTATTTTGGAGTAAAAAAATATTTAGTTAATGGAATTTTAATAAACTATTCAGATTCCTTAAAATAACTTTTTAATATATATAGCTAGTTTTCTGTGTAATATCTATTTTAGTGAATATTGAGATTCCTTAAATTGTTTTTCTAGATACCTATATTTTCTATATTTTCAATTTCTGGGATTTAATATAATATTATATTGGAACACTTAGTAGAACACTTCAATAATTTCAATAATTATTGTTCAATTATGTGATTTTATAATGATAAATGGTTGAAATAGTTAAAGAAATACATGGTTGGTAGGATAATAAATTCAAGAATACATTATGAATATGGAAACGACTACCAGAAAACTCAAGACAACCTAAAATTACACAGGGGTTTAAGGTCATATATACAATTAAAACAAGAAGAAGAATACAACATTTACAAAAATAGACAAATAACTACCACACAACTCTAAAACCCTCTCTAAAGTCAAAGTCTATGATGCACATAACCCCATGAACACAATACATGATCATACATGATCAGGGTACTGCAGCTCCAATCCCAACACTTCTCCGATCCCTACACTTCACACTACCTTCGCTTGAAAAATACCATCAAACAAGAATGTAAACTACCCCACAATAGGCCGACAGTTTAACATCTCCAACAGAAGGCAAAGAAAACCTTTAAAATCATACTAAAAAAATTATGAAGGCACCTGGGAACACGTATATAATCTCTGCAAATACAAGCCCACACATTACATATTCAAGAAAAAATTGTCCATGACACGTACAACAACTATATTACAAAAGTAGAAATCCTAAAATTAAAAAGTCTCAAATAGCAAACAAAACAACAAATGAAAAAATGTTGTCAGTATTCAGCAGGAACCAACACAAGATAAGGAAACACCAGCTGCAAACTTGATTGGATCACCGAAATACGCCTTTACTTTATCAGTTTCCATATGGCAACTACTGTTCTGTCTCACAAGGAATTGTCTACATATTCTTGTAGGCAATTAGTAATGAACATATGAGAAGTAGCTGTTGGAGTTGAGTTGGAGAATGTCGATGACAAGGATGTGACCATGGACATTAGACACACCAATATCAATGCTTTGACCCATTTTTTTAATCTACATGACAAAACGTAATCATTCAAATTTTGCTTGCAAAATCAAACACTATGTTAGTTTAGAGAACTTATATAGAACTTATTACAAGAATATATGCATATTTCAAAATTATTATAAAATAGTTAATTTAGGGCTTATAGAACACATGTCGTAAGATCTTACAATCGTCCATTTCGGTTGGTTTTCTAAAAGCGAGGTTACCACGTTGCTAAAAAAATACAGGATTCATCCGTTACAATACTCTTGAATGAGAACTTTGTCCATCTCTTTCCACATACCGATAAAGGTATGATAAAGGAATAATAAAGAACACTTTTCTTTAAAAAAACACATGATAAGGGTATAATAAAAATGACAAGAACACTGATAAGAATATGTAACTGAATCGTATATTATAAGAATTTGAGAAAGAAATCTTTCGCTTACCCGTTGATAGCTTCATTATTCTCCATAGCTATTATGATATGTTCTTTTTGAAGATGTGTGACGATATGTATGAATGATACGTAATGATTAATCATAAACCTGTTATATTATGTACTTGTAGTTCTTGATTTGTTTCCAGTTCTTGATTTGTTTCCATGTACAGAATGATTATTGATTATATTAATTACACGTCAATTAACATACTTACCATACTTAATAGAATCTGTTACAAGTAATTAGTATACAATGTAGTAGTAGTGACCATGGACATATGAAATAATAACAAGAATGCCACTGAATAAATTGACGGTCTAGATGATGGTCTCTTAGGTCTCTTGATAAGTAGGGTCTCCATGGAACCTTACCCTATATATATATATATATATATATATTTGGAGAATATATGAAGAGAGAAAAATGTGAAATTAAAAGCTAAGAATGGAGTGAAGTGATTAGTGTCAAGATTGAAAACAATCAGATAAGAAAAAGGAAGATAATCGTACTGAAGGAATGATAAAAGAAGCAGAGTCGTATTTTTGAAAATATGAATGAAAAAAATAAAAATAAACCGTAAATATGTAAATAAGTTTAGAAGACCGTATTTTTGCAAAACCACAGTTAAAAGACTGTATAAATGGTAATTTCTCAAAAAACAATCGTGTGTTGCATGGGTAATAAAAATATAATTATAAATAAAATTTAAGTAACCGTGCATCGCACGGGCTATAAGCTAGTTCAAATTAATGTCACTAATAGCTAACTGTGCAAATAGTCAAGCATGCCTTTTATAGTAAATAACAATAAAATTTATATTATGAAGTAAAACAAAGTGCAAGTACAAGTGCATAGTGAATCAACAATATATAAAAATTTGTAATTGCGTAGAACCGAATTCCGATTCATTCACATTCTCAAAAACAATAGCAAAGAATAAATGTCTGAAATAATGACGATTCTGGAAGATTAAATTGGAGAGACCTCGGCACGGAGAGAAGCATTGCAATAGTAATTTTGTGGAAGTGATGTTTTGGTTTGCTCTTCCAAGTTCCGAAATTGAGTATTCACTGTTAGCTCCTCCAGTCGTCTAAAAGGCAATTTCTCACTAGACAGAAGAATATTGTAATTTAATATTGTAATTTAATACCCTCATGATTGTTGTCTTCATCGGCTATGTCGAATATTCTCATAAATTCTTTGATAGATGAACTCTACTCAATTTCCTCACATTTTCCTTGCACTCTATTTGTACAATTTCAATTTAAAGGGAGCAACCATAATCGATACACACAACGTAATTATATTAAGAAAAAAGAACACAACTTTTAGAGTTTTAGACCTTGCAACCTTAAAAAAACATACATAAAAGTACTTTATCTCTCAAACAAACACCCTAGGAACAGACCCAACAGGCTTACAATCAGTCTCCCTCAACACCGTCTTGATCCCCTTTCCTCCCGCATTCGCCATCGGATGAATCCCATGCATCGGCCCAGTCATAGACTTCCTGTTCTCCCTCTCACTATCAAAACAAACGTTATACCTAGTCTCCACATCCTGTTTCAGATTATTGTACAACTGCCCGTCTCTCGTTAACGCCATCATAACCTGCGGAATCCCCAACGGGAGATCATCGCCCTTGTCCACCTGCCAAAAATGAATCACTTTGCCATACGTTTTGGCCACTTTGTCCAGATCCTGGCGCTGAATAGGCCCCGGGACGCCTGGCATGAACAGGACGCCGCTCTTCACTTCGTACTCGTGGGAGTGCCACATGCGTTTTTCATCGTCCGGGAGTGTCATGAAGAGATTCTCCGAGACTATGTATTCCAGCCCGATGAGACGAGCGTCTTTGTTCGGGCTGTCGTAAATTAGGCACTGCCGCATCTCTTCATTTTGGTGTGCGCAGAAATGGTGCGCTTCTACTTGGCGAGTCATGTCATGCCCATAAAAGTGAAAACTGCACAAATGCATATATAGCCATGATTATAACATACATACATAATATGTAACAATAATTAAAACCATAACATGTAATTGACTTCCATTAAACAAATGATAAATTAAAATTTTAGTACAAATTTTTTATTTGGAGCCCGATTAATCTGATTAAATCACTTAAAAAATATTACAAAATACTTCAGACCCCGGATAAGAGTTTTAAAATCCTGATTCCGACACTGAATAACACACATATATATATATTATATACTAGGCTTATCAAAAAAGGAATTGAGAGACATACGCGCAAAGGTGCTGGTGGATCTTGTTAATGGGACCGAAACCTTGGATGGCAGCGGTGGCAGTCTCGACGAGGGCGGTGCCCGTCTGGGATTTTTCTCCGGGGATTTCTGGGTGGGTTGAGATGTTCTTTCCTTCCATTTTTCTCTCTGTTTTGCGAAGATAGAATGTTTTGATGTATTACAAGCTGATAACTAGAAACAGAGATACCAGAGCTTAAAAACAGGGTAGAACAAGTGCAGGCAGTTGACACGTAGCATGGGAGTGTTACACGTGTCTAGTTGAGCTCATTACGTGGCACTTGGCATGCACATTTCGAGCCAACTAGCTGACCACATTATTAATTTATTAATTTTTTTTTGTTTTGTTAGTGTCTATCTGCACTAATATTGGATTATTTGATCAATTTACACCCTGACAAGTAATATGGTTTGCAAATGTATTGGTTGGATGGTATCACAAATCAGATATGAACTTAGAATTAATCAAATACATACATTATATTTAATTAATATTTTCTCTATTATCATACTCATACCTCAAATACTTAAGGAATAGATATTTGCTAGTCAAGGAGGAGGTGTGTATAAAGATGATATATATGAGGTAGCATTTTTCTCTTATTTCTTCGAAAAATATATGTATAATAACAAAAAATATTTGCACGCACAAATGAATGTGTCTAATAGTTAAAAAGATATTTATAATGTATAATATAATAATCAAATTAATTAATAACTTAATACAAAGTATATCATTAGCGAAATTTAAATCTCATAATACACAAATACTAACATATAGAAGAAACCTTTCATAGTATCCGGTAACTTGTTTTTTTGTACGTTTAGGCAAAAAAAACTTGTCTTTGTAGCCAGATGCAATATTACTTTTGACTCGGATCCGCTGGCACAGCTGGAATAGCTCAGTTGGTTAGAGCGTGTGGCTGTTAACCACAAGGTCGGAGGTTCAAGCCCTCCTTCTAGCGTTTTCCTGTTTAGAATTTAGTTCTCCCTACCCTGCAATCGTAACAACTTGCCAGTCAATTTTGAGATTGAAGACTGAAGAGGGTTCTGAGATGTCTTATGATCTGAAACCAAGAAACCCCATGACCTTCCATGTTGCACTTTTTTCCGGGTGATTTGACTTGGTTATAAGTTATAACTGGCATTTGGACTGCAGATTCAAACTAAAAAAAACAACTGATTTCTTTAGCACTGATAATCATGTGGCCAATTCCTTCTTTATGAATTGAAATGCAATATAAGTTGTAGCATTTTTACATTTACATTTACAGTTATACACTAGCAATCTTCCTTTTTAACTTGTTTGTTGTATTCCGCTGTTATTTCCTATGTCCTGACGATGCCATCAAAACTCCAACTGCAACAATGAACATCAACAACATGCTGTTGAGCAATATGTAAGTCCTCTTTGATGATCTCCGGTACTCTCCAAACAGAAGAATTCCCCAAAATGTGCTCACAAGTGGAAGTGCCTGTTATACGTTAGCATATATGTTAGTTGAAGCATTGTCCAAAATGCTTCCTACAACGGATGGTGTTTATTTTGCGATGGAGTACACTTTAGTAGCACTAAATGGCAGAAACAAATAAAGCATACCTGGACTGCATCTGCTGCTGCATATCCAGCAGCTTGACCTCCCATAAATTGGAGACCATTTCCAAAGCCACACAGAAGTCCAGCTAGTAATGCCCATTCTCTTCCGTTCCAGTCTGACAAATAAGCCTTAAATGATGATCGAGGCAAGTTCAAAACAGGGTGGTACAGGAAGCTGACATTCAGAATGATGGCGATCACAAAACAAGAGATCGAAAACCAGAAAAATGCTGTGTACACACTTAAGTGAGGGACTCCTTCTTTCAATGTGTCCCATTGATCATTTGTTGCTAGGTTGAATGCCGGAGAAAAGAGAGAAAAGCAAAGTCCGGCAAAGAAAGTTATGCCCAAACCAATGAACGTGCTCTTCCCAAAAACCTGAAAAAAATGTCATCCCAACTTAGTTCACTAAAATACTTAAATTGACTTTCCAATGGAAGCGCCAGATACCAGCAAGCAATATATTCAATAGAAAAAGATCATGTAATCTTATTTATACATCTGAACGATACATGCTCTTAAAATCAATATATAAAATATAACAAATAGACAACAATATATGAAACTCAAGGATCTTAGCACAAAAGTTGTTGTCAATATAACAACCAGTCAGGCAGGGTATGACAGATCATGCTAGATGTTACAAATCACAGTAAATAAAAGCATCATAAATGACGTGCCTCAGACTTACCAATGCAGTTTTCATAAGATGAAGCCATGACTTGGCAAAACGAAAGTATAAATTAGTCATACATCGAATACTTCACAAATATAGAAATGCACGGGGTAAACACTATCTCGGAAAAGACTAATTAAGCATGAAGCTTCCACAAACCTTAATGGACCTCCTGTTCTCAATTTCTAAAAGAAAGTCTGCAGTTCCAACTTTGGCCTTCTCGGTCTTGCCAATTCCATTTTCCGGATCTTTTTCAACTGCTATTACATTTGTATCTTTAGATTGAGGAACTTTCGAGTCCCTGCCAAATTATTATATGTTACATTAAAACTGCATAATACGTCACCATATACATCTATGTTCTATAAGATTGTTATATTAGGAAGTTTTTCATTAACTGGAATTCTCTGTATTAGTCCTTTCGGTTCCGTGATTACGAAAAGAATTACCTGCTTTCAGTTCAGTATTATTATGCAAAGCATACTTAAATATTTTCAAATATAAGGAGAGCTATACCCAGATTCATCTGTTATATGATTTTCCAAAGCATTAAGTTTTGCTTTATTATCTTTTGCATTAGATGCATGAACACCTGAGGCTAGACAAACAGCAATCAAGAAGCATCCTACCCCAGGAAAAAGTATTTCAGCTTTATTAATTCTGTCATCCAAGAAGTAGTTCAAAGTTGTTCCTGAATCAAATGATAAACACCCATAATTTTAACATCGTTCAACTGCATATATATATCTACACATACATCAAAGTATGGTACCTATCACCACAGTTATGCTTGCAGTGATCACTTCGGTCACTGATAAGCCAACAAATGCCCAGGCATATTGTGTTGAGAGGTTTCCAAGACTAAGAACTACTCCACCAGCCATTGCAAACAAAACACTTGGCCAGTTAGCCTGCAATAAGAACCTTAAGAATTTTAAAACAGCTAGTCAAGAACATACCATGTGGGAAAATGAAAGAGGCAAAAAACGTTATTCGATTGACAACCATGTCATAAAGTCAATATGACCTATCGCCGTGGATGTAATACTTTCGTGTACTGCATTCTTAGTTTTAATTCTTATGTGACCAGTCAAAAAATTTGAGCACAGGAACAAATTAAGTTAAAGAAAACAGAAAAGGGGTAACCACATTGAGAAACCGTCTGTATGCCGTACAACCAATGATAAACTTAGTTACAAGCAAGAAGCTACAAGAGATAAACTGATACACTAACCTTATGCTATAGTTACATCTTGATGTAATAGTAAGTGTGTTTTTCAATGCACATTTTAATGATCAGCATATACATAAAACTCTACTTGTGCAAACCGATGTGATGTGATATGTTATAAATTCACATAAATGAACAACAAACATATGACAAAAACAGGATTCAGAAGGCCAAATGATATACTTATCATGCACTTGAACATATTTTAGTCGTCAATTACAGGTCTGACTCACCTGAGAAAGTTGAATTAGGAAATTCGGCTTTTCATCTGTACTTTGGCCAATCTCCCCAAAAGTGAAAGCAATGATGACAGCAGCCAAAAGATTAGTAATCGTATAATCAAGATATGTATGCTGAGGAAGACGGCCTCGTCTTTCCAGGAGAGTCAAGAGAGCAGGCCAGGTACCCAAGAAGAATAGTGCAAGTAGCATGCAAAAGATGGCACCTCCTTTGCTCTCTACCAGATACATCTTCAACCCAATAAAGAATCTCTAGTTGTCTACTCTACTGGAAGTGTGGACAGGGATGAATCTGTAAAAGATCCTAACAGAAGAGGAACATAAACTTGTCAAGCATCATTTACTAGCTAACAAAAGACAGTTTAAGTATTTATATCTATGTATATATCTATGTATACATAAGCATATATCTATGTATGATTACTTCCATTACAGACAAATTACATAAGTAAAGTAGACAGTTTCCTAGAAGCCCATCCCTCGCCAGGGCAGAACACAGATATGTTTAATTAATTATGTGCATCACTTACAGCTGATTAGCTGATTGATATATAATGCCATATTCAACCCCCATCATTCATTGCACAAATTAAGGAGAAGCAACTAAGATTTACAATTTACTATTAAGGAAAACCGGAAATACTAATTTATATTGACAAACATCTCACATGTGTGATGTTCTCGGTGTCACAGATCGCCGGTTTCAATAATACAAATTATCGGTTTTCAAGCGAAATTATAATATTCCGAACAACTAAGTAATTCATACAAGAACATCACATTGTTTACTAGTATAATATTGAAAACAGAGAGAGAGAGAGAGAGAGAGAGAGAGAGAGAGAGAGAGAGAGAGAGAGAGAGAGTACCCACATATATCATATAATAGTGAAAAATGAATATTCCAAGAAGTAGGCCTTGTTAACAAGATTCACTAATCTTTGTTGACAGAAAAAAGAAAGGAAAGTACACACATTGTAACGACATGTAAATTTACAAGAAGATGATTTGGTTAGCTGTTTCATTCACTTAAACTTAAAAATACTAGTAAAATGATCTTGAAAAGTTGGCCCCATCAGAATTGTAGATCCCATATTTGCATGTGAGAAGGTAGGAATCTTACCCAACTGGTAGGTGAAGGTCAGCATTTCACCTGTAACCGTAAGTTCTTTGTGGGCTGGAGAACATTTAAGCATTTTTTTTTAATTTAGAAATATCAAAACAAAATTTTTGAAATTACAAAATTTTTGAAATTTGTCTGTCAAAAGAATATCATCTTCACAAACCATGCAACAGAAAACAAGGATCCTCGCTAAGTTGCTATTGTCTAAACAAAAAATATCCACAAAAGGTTCCTTAAAGCCCGTACCAGAAAAATTAGATAACCTGGGAAACATTGACTAGAAGCCATGGTTTGATACAATGTAGACTTTTATACCCAAGCAGATTCTGAAATTAAGAAGGTGAACTGCACAGCAAACTCATGTAAAGTGTAAAATTTGTCATTTAAAAATCTCCGTACGAAAAATGGCATACCAACATTTTCAAAGTTACCACTGAGAAAGAATGTTTTTTGTTTCCTTTTTGTTCTTTTTGCAAACTTTTAAAGACTGATTTAGCTGTTACACTTTTAGTAACTTGGACAAGCCCCTTGCTACCAATCTTAGTATCTTACATTATACATTTATACCTTTCAAAATTGATGCCATTGATCGAGTTGTCGAACCTTGAACCTTGGCAGCGCCTATACCATATAGATTTCAAAAACAATATATGTACATATATGAAGAGGAGCATAGAAGATAACTAGGCCTCAACATAGAAAACGAGGGTTCTGTTATACCCGAAATTTGACTAAGGAAAGAATAATAACAGAAGATGAACTTGGAGCTCCAGAACAGGGGTTGATGGGTGTTGGAGAGTCGACGTCCGGCGTGCCAAGGTTGGAGCGCCGACGTCGGGCGTGCCAAGGTTGGAGCGCCGACGTCGGGCGTGCCAAGGTTGGAGCGCCGACGTCGGGCGTGCCAAGGTTGGAGCGCCGACGTCGGGCGTGCCATGGTTGGAGCGCCGACGTCGGGCGTGCCATGGTTGGAGCGCCGACGTCGGGCGTGCCAAGGTGGGAGCGCCGACGTCGGGCGTGCCAAGGTGGGAGCGACGACGTCGGGCGTGCCAAGGTTGGAGCGTCGAGGTTGGAGCGCCGACGTCGTGCGTGCCAAGGTTGGAGCGCCGACTTCGGGCGTGCCAAGGTTGGAGCGCCGACGTCGGGCGTGCCAAGGTTGGAGCGCCGACGTCGGGCGTGCAAGGTTAGAGCGCCGAAGTCAGGCGTGCCAAGGTTGGAGCGCTGACGACGGGCGTGCCAAGGTTGGAGCGCCGACTTCGGGCGTGCCAAGGTTGGAGCGCCGACGTCGGGCGTGCCAAGGTTGGAGCGCCGACGTCGGGCGTGCAAGGTTAGAGCGCCGAAGTCAGGCGTGCCAAGGTTGGAGCGCCGACGACGGGCGTGCCAAGGTTGGAGCGCCGACGACGGGCGTGCCAAGGTTGGAGCGCCGACGTCGGGCGTGCCATGGTTGGAGCGCCGACGTCGGGCGTGCCAAGGTTGGAGCGCCGACGTCGGGCGTGCCAAGGTTGGAGCGCCGACGTCAGGCGTGCCAAGGTGGGAGCGCCGATGTCGGGCGTGCCAAGGAATATATTAATATGAATGATAGATGGATGAAACAGGAGGTGAACTTGGAGCTCCAAAACTGGAGTGGGGATGCGTTGGAGCGCCAACCATGAGTTGGACCAAGGTTGGAGCGCCAACCTTGGGCGATCCACAAGCTGGCGTGCTAACATGCTGTAGAAGACCGAGTTGGGGCACCAACTTGGAGGTACCATGAAGAAGAGATAGAGTATTATTTAATTGATGATATGTATTGAAGATTTATTGAAGACTACAAGATGAAGGCCTTATTCTGTATTCTAATAAGTTATCCTTATTGGGGAATTAAGGTATGATTAAGCTTGTCTATGCACTCAAAGGGTCTATTCCTGTATTCTAGCAAGTTATCCTTGTTGGGGGAGTAAGATACACCTGGTGCGACAATAACTTTGGAGAACTTGCCCTGTAGTCTGGTGGGTTATCCTCATCGGGGGGTAAGGACCAGCTTGTGCATTTGGAGTAAGTAATGACTTTTCCCTGCAACTAATGACTGATGTGGTAGTTGGTAGCGGTTGATGTTAGCTCCAATATTTAGGGCTAATGTTGTATCCGTGAAGGCACGGTCATAGTTGAGCCTTGGGGTCATCGGCTAGGCTTCATCGTATGGGCTCTCCTTAGTGGGCTTGGATATGTATTTCATGATAAGTTAAGAGTTCTAGTCCGACATGGACTATGCTTGATGCTTATCACGAAGGAGACCTATCTCTAATGGACTTAGGTTCCTTGTCCTACAAGAACTACGTGGGCTTGATTTCCTATAAATAGGGATACGTAGGCACATTGTGGGGGGTTGGAAGAGAAGTGCTCATCGAGCCACCACCATAAAACCCTTGCAATCTCAGCCTCCAATTCATCACAACCACCACACTCCGGTGACTTTTCCGGCGAAGAACCACCATCATAGATCTTGATTCCGACATATAACCTCAAATTTTGTTATCACAAATTCCTCCGTTAACAAATTGGCGCTAGAAGGAGGGGAATTCAAGATCTACATCTAGGAGGAAGGATGTTCATCACGATGTGGTTCTTATGGAGAAGTTTGTTAGATCGATGGGAGATTCAAGCGAAATTCTACCCAAACAGCAAGGTGTGGACATGATTTCAAGGCAGCAGCAAGGTGTTGGGCATGGTTTAAAGACATCAGAAAGGTGTTGGATATGAATTCAAATTAATAGCAAGGTTTTCTGGTGGTGATATGAAACAGGTGAGATCCTAAAACCAAGGAAGATGGCGAGGTCCTAAAAACAAGGAAAAAGGCTATATAGTTGGAAAGTCTTAAAGTTTTGGGCTGTGAGGCTGACATAGCAGCTACAACGATCTCTAACTTAGTTGGTGCGCCAACATGTTCAAGTTATGTTAGGGCGCACCAGGATACAAGGAAGTTCTGAACTTGAAAGGATTTGAAGGGATAGCTGATTTTGAATCTAATTAGAAGATAATTCGGATTTACTGGGCTACACGGGTTGCCTATAATATTTGGGTCATATCTTGAGTTCCAGAAGTCCGATTTTGATGATCTTACAGTTCACGCGAAGCTTATGGAATTCTCTTTAATTTTGATATGATCCTATAAGAAAAATACAAGTGTAACAACCCATAAATTGGCGCGCCAACTCCTCACCTGACGCGCTGACAAGAAGTATTCTTATGAAGCCTTTTCAACCAAGTTGACGCGATAACTTTGCCGAGATTACCTTCTCATGTTAGTTGGCGCGCCAAACCATCTCAGGGTGCATAAACCAGGTGATAAGGTGGAGGAAGTTGTTCAGAGTATGGTAGAAGTTACATCAGTAAGCGCTCTAGACAAGTTAGCGCGACAACATCGCTAAGTTCTCTTGGAACGTATCCTTCAGCAAAAAGGTTACATGAAGAAAGGATGCAAGGATTCTTTGAATGTATCTTCAAGAAGGAGTTTGAAGTTGTGATTGCAATTTGCCACTGCAAGTAGATGCGCCAAGTCCTCTCCAGGTGTGCCAACAGGTAAGAGAACTAATGTTATATGACATTCTTGTTGTAGTCTACCTTCTATAGCAGGTGAATGTAAGGAAGTTTTCTAAAGGAGTTGTAAGGAGTTGAGCTAGGATGCGTTCTAATAAGTTGTCGCGCCAACATTGACAAGTCGACCCCTTAACTCCAAGTTGGCACGCCAACTCCTCTGCCGAGACATTCGCAGGTAACAAATTAATATTTGTATTCTTTCTAGTGGTGATTTATCTTTCATAGGAATTGAAGATAACAAAAGTTTTCTTGGTCAAGGCCTCCAAGGGTTTACTTGGTCGAAGACTACCAGGAGTTTGCCTGGATAAATTGTGACTTCGTCACTCTTAAATTTAATCCTCTACGTGAGATGCCCCTATAAGGGATGATAATAATTTGTGACATCGTCACTCTTAAATTTAATCCTCTTCGTGAGATGCCCCGGTAAGGGAAGGCTATATAAAATACTTCTACACTCGGGGGGTAGTATGCGTACACCCTCCAAAATGAATTTGAATGTTCGAAAGAACTATGAGATATGTTACAAGTAATGTAGGGATGCGGGCACCTACTAAATGAAGTGAAGAATGATACAAGTAGTGCGGGGCTACGACCACCTACTTAGAGAAAGTAAGAAATATTGTTAGTAGTGCAGGGCGTAAGCCACCTACTTGAGATGAAAGATATTATCTATAGAGAAGTCTATTTGACTTTCCCACTTACTTACACAGAGAAACAACAACTAATCTTTCCTAATCTCGGGGGGTAGTAGCTCTACCTCACCAAGCTAAGGATCAAATTTTATTTACAGGAACAAGCTTGGATTATCAACTCAATTATTGCGCCAAATAAGTTGTTGCGTCAACTACATGGTCTTGCTCAACTGAGTTACTTTTTTCTTAGCCAAATGGATTGCATACAAATATTCGGGAACTGAGATGATGAAAATCAAGATTCGGCATTGTCTTCACCAACTTTGTTTTCTAGAGGATTGGCCTCCTCATCTTCTTGGCGCGCCAAATCTGCTCTCTCTGTAGCAATCATCTACTCCTACATTGGAAAAACTGGCAAACTAGTTGGTCCGCTCGTGCCTCTTTCTTCTCAAAATTACAATGATATTTTTTCTTGGCAACTTCTAGGATCATGCTCTTACTCTCAAGGGACGACTTCTCTTAGAATGCCAAATATTTACAAAGTTTCAGGTTCATTTTTTTACCTCACCTTCGCAATGTGATGTTGGAGCGCCTACAAACACAGTTTTCAGTATGTTTACATCTGAGCACTTGGCACGACAACATGAGATTTCTTGAAGACAACATACGTTACTCCCTATGAGAAGAATACACTTTATTTGAAGGTGATTTTTGAAGATACAAAGAGGATTGGAATTATGGATTCTCACTTGGAAGACACATTCTAAAAACGGGAGACGATGTCAAATTCCGCTCTTTATATTAGTCCCTGTAACATCCTTGATATTACAAGGACTTGGGGGGTAGTTGTTATACCCGAAATTTGACTAAGGAAAGAATAATAACAGAAGATGAACTTGGAGCTCCAGAACAGGGGTTGATGGGTGTTGGAGAGTCGACGTCCGGCGTGCCAAGGTTGGAGCGCCGACGTCGGGCGTGCCAAGGTTGGAGCGCCGACGTCGGGCGTGCCATGGTTGGAGCGCCGACGTCGGGCGTGCCATGGTTGGAGCGCCGACGTCGGGCGTGCCAAGGTGGGAGCGCCGACGTCGGGCGTGCCAAGGTGGGAGCGCCGACGTCGGGTGTGCCAAGGTGGGAGCGACGACGTCGGGCGTGCCAAGGTTGGAGCGTCGAGGTTGGAGCGCCGACGTCGTGCGTGCCAAGGTTGGAGCGCCGACTTCGGGCGTGCCAAGGTTGGAGCGCCGACGTCGGGCGTGCCAAGGTTGGAGCGCCGACGTCGGGCGTGCAAGGTTAGAGCGCCGAAGTCAGGCGTGCCAAGGTTGGAGCGCTGACGACGGGCGTGCCAAGGTTGGAGCGCCGACGACGGGCGTGCCAAGGTTGGAGCGCCGACGTCGGGCGTGCCATGGTTGGAGCGCCGACGTCGGGCGTGCCAAGGTTGGAGCGCCGACGTCGGGCGTGCCAAGGTTGGAGCGCCGACGTCAGGCGTGCCAAGGTGGGAGCGCCGATGTCGGGCGTGCCAAGGAATATATTAATATGAATGATAGATGGATGAAACAGGAGGTGAACTTGGAGCTCCAAAACTGGAGTGGGGATGCGTTGGAGCGCCAACCATGAGTTGGACCAAGGTTGGAGCGCCAACCTTGGGCGATCCACAAGCTGGCGTGCTAACATGCTGTAGAAGACCGAGTTGGGGCACCAACTTGGAGGTACCATGAAGAAGAGATAGAGTATTATTTAATTGATGATATGTATTGAAGATTTATTGAAGACTACAAGATGAAGGCCTTATTCTGTATTCTAATAAGTTATCCTTATTGGGGAATTAAGGTATGATTAAGCTTGTCTATGCACTCAAAGGGTCTATTCTTGTATTCTAGCAAGTTATCCTTGTTGGGGGAGTAAGATACACCTGGTGCGACAATAATTTTGGAGAACTTGCCCTGTAGTCTGGTGGGTTATCCTCATCGGGGGGTAAGGACCAGCTTGTGCATTTGGAGTAAGTAATGACTTTTCCCTGCAACTAATGACTGATGTGGTAGTTGGTAGCGGTTGATGTTAGCTCCAATATTTAGGGCTAATGTTGTATCCGTGAAGGCACGGTCATAGTTGAGCCTTGGGGTCATCGGCTAGGCTTCATCGTATGGGCTCTCCTTAGTGGGCTTGGATATGTATTTCATGATAAGTTAAGAGTTCTAGTCCGACATGGACTATGCTTGATGCTTATCACGAAGGAGACCTATCTCTAATGGACTTAGGTTCCTTGTCCTACAAGAACTACGTGGGCTTGATTTTCTATAAATAGGGATACGTAGGCACATTGTGGGGGGTTGGAAGAGAAGTGCTCATCGAGCCACCACCATAAAACCCTTGCAATCTCAGCCTCCAATTCATCACAACCACCACACTCCGGTGACTTTTCCGGCGAAGAACCACCATCATAGATCTTGATTCCGACATATAACCTCAAATTTTGTTATCACAAATTCCTCCGTTAACAAATTGGCGCTAGAAGGAGGGGAATTCAAGATCTACATCTAGGAGGAAGGATGTTCATCACGATGTGGTTCTTATGGAGAAGTTTGTTAGATCGATGGGAGATTCAAGCGAAATTCTACCCAAACAGCAAGGTGTGGACATGATTTCAAGGCAGCAGCAAGGTGTTGGGCATGGTTTAAAGACATCAGAAAGGGGTACAGAATATTATTATCACAAATTCCTCCGTTAACATGTTCATTTACTAGGCTTACACCTGATTATTATCTAGGTGATAATAAAAATTAATCTTATACACACTTGCAAGGGGTACAGAATATTTTTTTCAGAGGGCACCAAGTAAATTTTGAGGAGGTACCCTCATGTTATTTTAATTTTTGTAGGGGTTACTTCCATAAGTTTTTTTTAAAAAAATTAATGGTGAAAAACCGTCAATTTATTTACAGGTGTCCCTCACTAGATCCGCTCTTGCACGTTATAAATCCAATTTCAGATCTCATTGCGAGCTCACTAGTAGTTTGAAGTGATGCTTCGCATGTGCAGAGCCTGCATAAGCTCTTTGCTGATGTGCAGCCGAGCTATCAAAAGAGAGCATTTTATTCTCATTGCAAACATTGGAGAGGAAGAGATATACTTGTACACAGATAAAATCGTGGTACAGATTGAAGATGCATCAATTTTGTAGGGATGTAATCACACAAGTACCTTAACAAGGCTTACTCATTAAGACAAGAGATAGTGTGGGCATTTATCCAATGTTGATAACAAGGCCAATAATCCTAGCCCGTGGACTCTTACAGGAGCTAGGAAAATGGTTCATATTTAGATACTGCTTCTGAATTTAAGGATGCCACAACTGGCTAAGGTGTTCTTGCTGCCGACACCAATTGTTGATCAAACAGGGTTCCTATGTTGATATGTTATCTTTGCGTAGACTTTTGAAATGATGAATTCTTTATTACTTTCAGCGCTGCATCTATATTACTATATATTTTGGATGTTATAAATAAAGTTAAATGAAATTCACATAATTTGATCTAATTTTGAATTTTGGAATGAAGCATGTTATTATATAACATAAAAAAAACCCAGAATAAATCAGGTTATACTGTTAGGAGATGGCTTGTTATCTTAATGCATAACAATAAAACATACACCAACACATTCTGAAATCTGCACAACATTTATGCAATCACACGGTAGAGAACAAGAAATCCAGTACAAAAGGCTCTTCTTGTATTCACTCAGCATACTGCATCTTCTACTCAGTAGATGATTTTCATTTCATTCAACAGCCGCTTTCCGTCGAGTGTATTTCGAAGGTTCAATCTTAAAAACTCTTCTATGCTCATATTCATAAATTTCGGTTGATTATCATTCACAAGCTCCGGCAATGGACAAAGCGTTGTTGCTAGATCTGGCATGTGAAACGTTGCAACAGAAATTCGTTCAATTTCATGATTCACAACAGCTCTATGCTCAATGCTACTATATTCTCCATTACTCATTATCTGGGCAGTCAAAACAAAAAATGAAATTTCATCATATTAGGCTAATATGAAGACTCGACATGGAAAAGATGATCAAATCAGAGATTTCACCTCTAGCATGTCACCTATGTTGACGATGATTGCTCCTGGAGCTGGTTTAATAGGCAACCATTTGTCATTTTTTTTCATTTGTAATCCTTGGACGTCGTTAACCTCAACTAAGAGAGTGAGACCATCTGCATCTGAGTGAGGAGTGAGGCCAATGACTTTGTTAGCATGGCTGCAAGGTGGATAATAGTTCAGTCTAATTCCTTGCTTGCAATCCTTATCAAACAAACGGCTGAGATTGCCTGGCTCAACTCCCAGGTTTCTTTCTATTGACCCAAAGAGGCTCATCGAAATTTTGTGCATCTCTTTTGAGTACTCATCTAAAGTTGATCTGATGAAAAATGAAATGAACACATTAAGATTGAATGAAAAATATTATGTACACCTGAATTGCGGAAAAAGATTGAATACCTGAATGAAGGAGGCTTTTCTGGCCAAAGTCTCATCTTTCTTAGTGAAACAGGAAGTAAGTAAAGGAAGAACATGTCAGCCCAGTCAAGCTTTTGATCCTCGGAGAAAACGAAAACTTGTCCATAGCCTTCAATGTCATCTGGTGGCTGTGCCCACTCCTTCTTTTCCTCTAGTGGCAGATTAAAGAACTGTTCAGTCACCACCTTCATTTTTTCGATTATCTCTGTTCCACCATGATTTACCAGCTGTTCTGCCAAAAAAATCACTTAAGTATCCGTATTACCAAATACCAAAAAATCAAGTAAACTCGCATGATCTTTTTTTTTTTCTCGATTGCATCATAAATCTTTTTTATCAAATAATTAGACTTATATGCACCTGTTCATAGTTCAAGTAAGTAAATTAAGTAAGAATTTACATGTGCGAGTATAGTACCTGGAAGAATCCCCAATCTTTACAAGCCAAATGAAGTTCTTGCAACTCATCATCATATCCAAGTTGTCCAATCACAAGCTTGCTCATGTCGATAACTGGAATCTGGATGGAACCATCGTCTAAAATTTCTTCAGACTCAAATTCGGGTCGAATGTATCTAGCGGGTATATCCTTTAAATTCTTGGAAGCCAGAAGCTGAACATTTTTTACAGGGAGTGAACTACCCAAATTGTTTCTGCTAACAACTTCTGGACCAGCCATTCTATTGTAGTCTGTAACCACTCCAAATGACTGGACTATGCATTTCTCCAACTCTGTTTTTATACCACATGATCCACATTGTACGAAGATGTGGTCGCTGGTTTAGGCGCGTGTATACCTGTCGATATTTCTTTTACTCGTTTATAGTCGTGCGATACACGGTTACTTAAATTTTATTTATAATTATTTTGTTTATAATAATAATTTTATTACTCATGCAACACACAATTGTTTTTTTAATATTTATAATTATATTTATTTATGAATATTTTAATATTTAAAAGTTATTAGTTTACATGATTAAATTATTGTTAAAAAAGATTTAGCCAAAAAAATTATAGTTAAAAATTTGATATTTATTATATTTTACACGCTCAATTTAATATTTGTTTATATTGAGTTATAAAAATTAGATTTTGCCAATTTTATAGTCCACATGAAATTCACAAAATAATCTTTAATTTAGTTGTGGTTTAATAGTTCTTTTTCAATTAAAAACTATTCTAAAACTAAAAAGAGAATAAAGTGACGAAATTTAATGTTGAGAATTCTATTCGATTTAGGAAATCTACTTATATGTAGTTTAGATTATTAGAATACCATTTATTAACCAAATACAGTTTTTAATGTTAAATCTAACGGTTTTCACCTATCTATTTAACATTAAACGATTTTTATTATTTTGGTATTAAATGAGTTTCCTTATTTAATTACAACTATTTTTATGTTTTGACTTTTTAGAAAATCCAATCCTAATATAATATATTTTAACTTATATCATTTTTAGATAATAACTTTTTTTTATATGATATAATCTTGATCATGTATTTTTAAAAGTATTGGATCTAACGGTTGAGAATGTTTTGGCGGTATTTAGGACCAAACTACCATGATAACATCATTAATTTTTCTTAATATTTATAATTTTTTTAATTTATAATTTTTTTAAATATTTATTGCTAAAATATAATATACTCTTTTTTGTAATATGTTAAAGATGCGAGAACTTTGAACTTTTGAGAAAATAAATTATCAATTAAAATATAATTTTTTTTGTAATAGTTATTCTTTTAAAGTAGTACACCGTGATCAAAATTCTGTATAAATTTCATTTTTTTATAGTATATCCTGTAAATATTTATGTTATTATATTAAAGACTAATTAATGAAAGCTTCCTTGTAAGTTTGGTCGCTTTGTTTGATCACTCAATCCATAATCGTTGAATCTTTCAAATTAAATTGTTGAAAAACGTTAGATATAACAGTAAAATTATCATGTAGAATGATCTAAGGTTTAAATCTACCAACAACATATTAAAATTTATAGGTTTTTTTGAAAAATAAGATTTTTTTTCATTTTTTCTTGCATACATATGTTATTTGATAATATTTTTTGTAAAATACGATTTTTCAGAAAAGTACTATACTAATTGATTAACAAACTTTTAAAGTTTCGAATTTAATAATTTACAATGTATATAGGTTTAAAAAGTTTGGCCTCTTCTGTAGCTGAGTCTAAAATTTCAAAATAAGGTTTTTTTTTTTAATATGAATATAATTCCGCTAATAATGAAATTAGGCCTATGAGTTCTTATAAAACAAAATCACCATTTACGTATAATTATTATTTAATAATAAATAATATTTGATTAGTTATGATATAAAACTTAATAAAACAGGATTAAAAATATGCACAATTTATAAAATTTTATCCTCGTATTATTATATTCTTTGTTGATTTGAATTTTTCTTAGATTGATTTGAATTTTTGAACATAGATTTCTAAATTTAAAATAGTTAGAAAAAAGTAATTAAATTGGTGTTAAAATAATGATGACATAATAATTATTATTAGAATTTAAATATTCACTTTATTAATTTGGGTTTTTTCTTGTGTTTTAAAAATCAGATTTTGACGATTTTACACCCCACATGAAGATAACTAAATTATCTTTAATTAAAAGATGGTTTAACAATTTTTATCTAGGTGGAATTGTCCATGGAAGAGAAAAGAAAGTCACGAATTTTTTACATGGAGAATTCTATTCAATATAGAAAACTTATTTATATTTGGTATATTTGGTTTAAATTATCAAAATACACCTTTTAGAATTTAAATATAATCCTATTATTAATAAAATAAACTTTTTTAATATTTGATCTAACGATTTTCATTTATCTAGTGAAGATCTAATGGTCCTTATTAATTTGGTTGTCTACTACCAAAATTTGGGATAAGATCCATATTATGATTATTATATATAAAGATTTAATATAATAAGGATATCATGTATATACTGATATAAGTATCTTACTAAATGCTTTTACTTTTAATGTTTTGTTAGGTCCTGATATGTTTGTAGAAGGGGGGTTGAATACAAACTGTACCGTTTTATCGAATTTGTATTGATAGTAGATTTAACAATTCAAGAACAAATAAGTGCAGAATAAAATGAAACAAGATTCAAGTTAAATATAAAATATATTAAACTTGAAGGGTGTTGCAAATACAGTACAGATTACAAGGTTTGAATCTCAAACTATTTAAAACAAATCTAGAATAAATTCGACATGAATTTATCTATTTTTGTAATAAAAAGATCGAATAGTAAAAACTAGTTCGAGATCAAATTCTAGGGATAATGATCCGCTAGATAATCAAGCAAGTACAAGTAATTGAATTCTAGTTGATTGGATATAACTTTGATGGCTAGAATTTATTACAAGAATTAAATGAAGCTTTGCTGTTGGTTCGCGTTAATGGCAGAAGAATGAAATATGATGCTTTGTTTTGCTTCTGTCTTGTTTTTCAATTGTTAAAGTGTCCTGCCTTGTTTGATCATACTTTGGTATATAACACAAGTCAACAGGACATCTTTTTCACGCGCCAAACATTTCAGTTGATATTAATATTGGTAGTACTATCAATACACTTGGTAGTACTACCGATAGTACTACCAATACAATTGGTTAGTACTAGTATTAATATGATAGTACTACAAGTATTACTCTCGGTAGTACTATCTAATGTATTGGTAGTACTAACCAAGAATAGTACTACTAGTATATTTAGATAGTACTACTAGTATATTTAGATAGTACTACTAGTATTAATAGCTTTTAATTAACTCTAAATTAATTACCTTACTAATTAATTTACATAATAAATTAATTCTTATAGAATTAATTTAATAAATAAATTAACCAATAAAAGTAAATTAATTAAAAGAGAATTAATTAAAGTCTATTTTTTTTGTCTCACTTTTAAAAGATGTACGCCACTTTCTTTTTATAACAAAAGTCAACAAACTTTTGTTAAGTAAAAAATGTACGCCCTTTCATAAAATGAGTTCATAGTACTACTAAATAAATTGGTAGTACTAACTAAGGATAGTACTACAAGTGTACTTTGATAGTACTACTAGTTTAGAATTAATTCTAATTTAATTTATTGAATTAATTAATTTAAAAAATAAATTAATTCTGAGTGAATTAATTTATAGATTAAATTAATTAATTTCTAGTTTAATTAATTTAAGGAATAAATTAATTCTGATGGAATTAATGTATAGTTTAAATTAATTAACTTCTAGTTTAATTAATTTAAGGAATAAATTAATTCTGATGGAATTAATTTATAGATTAAATTAATTAACATATAGAATAAATTAAAAGAGATTTAATACTAAATCAGAGAACCACTGAAATTGATGACAAACTTCCACTGACTGATGTTGACACTCGATGTACTGTCTGGTTCATGAGCGACAAACTTCAATGACGGTTCTTCATCTTTTAACTTTAAGTTGTGGTCCATCTTCTTATCCTTTTGACAAACTCTGTAATCTGTATGCTTCCTGTCACACTTCTGAAATCTCTGTCACTTTAAATTGATCCACTTTCTTGAATACTTCACTGAGGCTTGATCAAATAAATGAACTTCTTCCAGTGTAGAATTACTCCAAGTCAGTAAATGACTTTAAACTTTATTCTCTTGACTGATAAAACCTTCTGAGATTCCTGTGACATCTAATCTAATATTTACTTATTACATTCTTGTTTAAGTTGAGTAAAATCCTCGAATTACAAATAGGCTATTGCATATGCCTTTCAATCTCCCCCTATTTGTTTGTTAAAGAATAACAACCAAATACCTAGAGGATCATTCAACTAAAACCAAGAAAAAGATAGGACTCTTAAGCCTAAGTAAATACTAGAAAGTTCTGGATCAAATATGACATTTCCAGATTTCACCAGTAAAGATAAATGCAAGACAGATGTTCCTCTAGACTGAACATATGATAACATTGAACCTGTCTTGATTTACCTAAGCTCTATACATATAACATTTACAAAACAGAGCTAATTACCTTTACTCCCCTGAAACTCCTCATGTTCCTTTTATATCTTTTTCAGCTCCCTCTTCCTAGCTTCTCCAAATTTCTCTATAAACTTCTCCCCCTTAGTTGAGGAATTCTCTACAGATTTAACTTTATGAGTCTCTGAAGCTAGTAGGAGTTGAGATAGTTGATGGAGTTGATCTTGGGAAGTAAATTTGTCTTCAATATTTCCTTGAGCAGTCCCAGCTGATTGTTGACATAGGTGGAAGAAGAAGACCGTTCAACCACTTGTGCTTGCAAAATTTCTTTATCAGCCTGGGTTCTGAATAGATGTTCCTGTAGATCAGCTATGTGAGCTAACTACATTGCAGTGTATGTGTCTGTGTGTGCACTCACTTGAATTTCTCTTGTAAGTGTATCACTCATCTCACGTGCATGTGTTTCACTCAGTGTTTGACTCTTATCACTCAACATTAGCTGTCTGTTTGCTCCTTTTTGATCAGTACCTGCATTGAAACTCACCCTAGCCTCTTCAAGAGAGGTCAGTGGTGGTGCAATGGGAGTTCACAAATCCCGATCCTCAATCATGTCTATCAAATCACTTGGATTTGAAATCTGAATTGCTTCAGTGATAGACTGACCAAGTTGCCTTCCACTTTCTCCAGATAAATCTGCGAGTGGAAAATCCCTTAGGGAGCCAGAGGTGTTCACTCTGGGAGGGGAGAAAATGATTCTATTTGATTTGGCAAAGAATCAAATTTTCCCTCAGATGCCTATGAAGGCACTTCTACCGTAACAATGGTAGGCACTGTAACCAGTTGCAGGTGCTCTGCTTTCACTGTGTCCTGAGTTTCATCTAATGAAATTGTTTTCTCCCATTGTGAGTAATGAGAGTGTGCTTGACTCAGTACAAAGTGCCATGGCCCTATGGCGAATTTCAATAGATTCATCCTGTTGAGAGAATGTCTCTAGATACAGTTCATTGGCCATTTCAAAGTCCATATCCTATTGAGAGGATACAGATGGGCTGACAGATGCCTCAGTATATGTTGAATTTCTTTTAGAGGAGGCAGAGCTGTGGGATCACTCACTGTTTCAATCAAAATACTTCTTTGTTTAACATTTGATTTCTGTTTAGGCTGAGAGGTCAAGTAATTAAGTTGTAGACTCATTGTTTGGCTCTAAGACCTGGGATAGAGATTGTGGATCTACAATCCCTTGGTCAGCCCTAACAACCACTTGGGTTCAGCAACAGTAAAAGAAGTGGATTGAGAGATAGAAAGTAATACCTGAATTGGATTTGGCACTGAATTTTCAGCTAAGCAAGAGCTAGATCAGAAATAATATATACAATATATTTATAAAAACAACTAAGAAAAATAGAAAATAAAAGATAATAAATAATAATAATAAAAATAAAAATAAAATAAAATATTATATATACAAACTAAAATAATATATACATAAGAAAAAAAAATATTTACAGGAAACTATTTACATGAAACTAAACAAAAATATTCGAATATTTTAAAATAAAAGATTTTCAATAAAAATAGATTTCTCTACAATTTTAACTTGTAAAATTTGAGAAAAATATTTTTAGAGAAAATAATTAATCTTAACTTACTCAAACTAAGAAGCTTAACAATTAGACAAGACATGGCAATAATCTACAATCAACATGCATAAGAGAAAATTGAGATGATAAAATAAATTTACAAGTGATTTAAAAATATATACAACAAATGAACACTTGTAAATTTAATTAAGAACAAACATAAAAATAAACAGAGTTAATCACTAAAACTATTTAACATACCAATTTACCAACCAATCTGGTAAACATGGATTCATCAAGAGATTTAGTGAAAATATCTTTTGTTTGTTCCTCTGTGGGTACAAAGAGTAACTCCACAGTACCATTCATGACATGCTCTCGGATAAAATGATACCTGATGTCAATGTGCTTTGTCTCTTGTGATTATGCCATCTTCATCTAATTTATTTCTGAATACCCACCGAGTACCAACTACTTTCTTGTTCTTTGGTCTAGGTACCAGCTTCTAAACTTGTTGTTGTTCAAATTGATTGAGTTCATCTTGCATAGCAATCACCCAATCAGGATCAGTCAGTGCTTCCTCAATTTTCTTTGGTTTCATTTCAGAAAGAAACCCTGAATAATGACATTCATTTTGAGTAGCACTTCTAGTTCTGACTTCAACACCTGGATCACCAATAATCAGCTCAAAAGATTTGATCTTGATGATTCGCCTTGTTCTACATTATGGTGTTGTGAATGACTAGTTGACCCTTCATTTCCTCCCCCTGAGTTGTTGGCAGATTGTCTTGGTGATTCTTTTCCAGTGTTAGTGGTATCTCCATTGTAACCAATGTTTCCACCACCATCACTCTCACCATTATCATTGTTATCACCAGCAACAACCTCAGGTGGATTCTTATCATCTGATTCTGAATCTGACATTTCCTCAAACTTCAGTTTCTCAGATGGATTTTCTGTTTGGATATTAGGGAGTTAGGTGTCATCAAATGTAACATTGATGTTCTTATTGACTGATAACATTTCTTGATTTCAAACAGGCCATATCCTCAGTTATACCCTTGCTGTTATCTCCAAAGGTAAGCACTGGGCCAGCTTTCTCAACCACATCTGATAGCAGGGCTCTATCTCCGGTCATATGCCTTGAACAGCCACTGTCAAGAATCCACATAACACGGTTTACCTGTTTAACTCCCTGCACTACCAGATTGATTAGACCTTCTTCGGAGCCCAAAATTGATTGGGTCCGGCATACTTAAAGAACTGGCCTTTGTCAGGCAAAACAACATTTCTAACTAAAACTACTTCAACCTCTTTCACATAAGAGCGTTTCCATTTATAACCAGCCTTAACACATTTCTGAGTAGGCTTAGGGATAAATGAATCCACTCTAGTCTGAGGAGGACTAGTAGTCTTTGTTTTAACATGCTTCTTATTATTAACATGTTGACGTGGAGCAGTCTTATCACTAGATACATGCTTTTTATTAAAGAAAGCATACATAACATTAAAAGCACAAGACATGCAATTACCCACACCACATGCTTTATGAGAAGAATTAATAGCAGGCATGTTAGTTCTACAGTTGTTTTGATCCAACTTATGGATATCTGATTTAGTCTTTTTAGTTGTAGCAACTTTGACTGGAATATCAGATATACATTTTTTGGACTGTTCAACTTCCAAAGCCATATCTTCTTCACGAATCTCTTCAGCAATGATTATAGAGTATTCATTCATAGGATCTGCTATGGATTCTTTACAGAAGGGTGTTTCAATACCCTTAAGTATATAAGGAACAACCTTTCCTTCTTCTCTGACTCTACAAGGTGTATTAATACCAAGCAATCCAATAGCCTCATTATAATCATAACCTATACTGACATGATTACCAATAGCTTGTTTATTGAAAATTTCTTTAGCCGTCTTACAAGAGTTGTAATAGGCATTAGCTTTGGTTTTAAGCTCACTAATCTGATCTTTGAGAATGGTTTCCAGTTGAATATAACATTTAACCCTATTCTCAAGAAAAGCAACCTTATTAGTAAGTTCATCTTGATTGATATGCACTAGTTTTAAATCTTTTATTTCCTTTTCAAGATTTGTGTTTAAAAGATTTATTCTATCATTTTCAGTGCGTGCAGAACTTATGGTGCCACCAAGATGATAAATCATTTCAGCGTCAGTAAACTTTACCTCAGACATGTCTGGTGAAGATAACATGGAATCAAAGAGTTTGCCTCCTTTTGCCACAAGTGCAAGATTTCCAACTTCTTCATCTTCACTGTCTGTATCATCCCAGCTCTTCCCTTCAGCAACATAAGCCTTCTCAATCTTATTCTTCTTGCTAGAATCAAATGAGTTCCTTGTCACTTGCCTTGGCTTTTTACATTCAGTAGCAAAGTGACCCAACTCATTGCAATTGTAGCATCTGATTGAGCTCCTCTCCACAGTTCCAGTTTTGTAGCCACCCCTTGTGCCACTTGAAGATGAGGAATCACCTCTCTGAAACCTGGGCCTGAACTTAAGATTGGGATTCCTCTTGAATCTAAACTTCCCAAACTTCCTGACTATCAAAGCCAAATCACCATCCTCCAGCTGATCAAGTTCTTCTAAAGAATAGAAGTCACCACCAGATTGATCAATGGATGTTAATCCATATTCAGCATCAATAACATTCATGTTAGAACTGGAAGGTTGAACAGCCTTCACTTCCAGTTTCTGTGGGACTTCAGCAGTCAATTCAGTAGAGGTACCAACAATCTTCCCAGTTCCATACAGCTCCCTCTGTTGAATCTGCTCCAGCTCATAGGTCTTCAGAACACCATACAATCTCTCCAAAGCAATCTCATTCATATCTCTTGCTTCTCTAATTGCAGATATTTTGTGCTCCAAATGAGGTGGAAGTGTAAGAAGGAACTTCTTGTTAATCTCCTTGTTGGTGTAGTGCTTCCCATTGAGATTCAGATCATTGATTAATTTGTTGTATCTCTCAAAAACCTGAGAGATACCCTCACCAGGGTTTGATCTGAAATGCTCATATTGTGAAGTGAGAATTTCCAGCATATTCTCTCTAACTTCCTCTGTCCCCTCATTGATTATCTCTATGGTTTCCCAAATGTGTTTGGCAGTATCACAGTTTAGGACATGATTATGCATGATAGGATCAAGACAATCAATAAGGATCAGCTGTAGACAGGAATCCAAGGTAACATCCTCTTTTTCACCAGGAGTGAAATCCTTGGGATCTTTAGGGTACATCCTAGCAGCCCTAGTAACAATGTTACCCTCTTTTAATTCTTCCTCAATAATCATAGGAAGTTTTGGTCCATTCTTCATCACATCAATGTATTTAGGATTTGCAACCTTAAGAAATAGGAGCATTTTCTTCTTCCACATTGGATAATGCTCCTTGCTGAACATTGGGATTTTGACTGTACCCACTTTCTGTGTAGTAGACATCTTTTGAGATTTTTAGGAAAAATAAAAATTCAGAGTTTAAGAAAAATCTCAAAACAATTGGATCTTTGATTTGTATATCAATCAAAAGGCTCTGATGCCAATTGTTAGGTCCTGATATGTTTGTAGAAGGGGGGTTGAATACAAACTGTACCGTTTTATCGAATTTGTATTGATAGTAGATTTAACAATTCAAGAACAAATAAGTGCGGAATAAAATGAAACAAGATTCAAGTTAAATATAAAATATATTAAACTTGAAGGGTGTTGCAAATACAGTACAGATTACAAGGTTTGAATCTCAAACTATTTAAAACAAATCTAGAATAAATTCGACATGAATTTATCTATTTTTGTAATAAAAAGATCGAATAGTAAAAACTAGTTCGAGATCAAATTCTAGGGATAATGATCCGCTAGATAATCAAGCAAGTACAAGTAATTGAATTCTAGTTGATTGGATATAACTTTGATGGCTAGAATTTATTACAAGAATTAAATGAAGCTTTGCTGTTGGTTCGCGTTAATGGCAGAAGAATGAAATATGATGCTTTGTTTTGCTTCTGTCTTGTTTTTCAATTGTTAAAGTGTCCTGCCTTGTTTGATCATACTTTGGTATATAACACAAGTCAACAGGACATCTTTTTCACGCGCCAAACATTTCAGTTGATATTAATATTGGTATTACTATCAATACACTTGGTAGTACTATCGGTAGTACTAACCAATTGTATTGGTAGTACTATCGGTAGTACTAAGTAAGATAGTACTACTAGTATTAATATGATAGTACTACAAGTATTACTCTCGGTAGTACTATCTAATGTATTGGTAGTACTAACCAAGAATAGTACTACTAGTATATTTAGATAGTACTACTAGTATATTTAGATAGTACTACTAGTATTAATAGCTTTTAATTAACTCTAAATTAATTACCTTACTAATTAATTTACATAATAAATTAATTCTTATAGAATTAATTTAATAAATAAATTAACCAATAAAAGTAAATTAATTAAAAGAGAATTAATTAAAGTCTATTTTTTTTGTCTCACTTTTAAAAGATGTACGCCACTTTCTTTTTATAACAAAAGTCAACAAACTTTTGTTAAGTAAAAAATGTACGCCCTTTCATAAAATGAGTTCATAGTACTACTAAATAAATTGGTAGTACTAACTAAGGATAGTACTACAAGTGTACTTTGATAGTACTACTAGTTTAGAATTAATTCTAATTTAATTTATTGAATTAATTAATTTAAAAAATAAATTAATTCTGAGTGAATTAATTTATAGATTAAATTAATTAATTTCTAGTTTAATTAATTTAAGGAATAAATTAATTCTGATGGAATTAATGTATAGTTTAAATTAATTAACTTCTAGTTTAATTAATTTAAGGAATAAATTAATTCTGATGGAATTAATTTATAGATTAAATTAATTAACATATAGAATAAATTAAAAGAGATTTAATACTAAATCAGAGAACCACTGAAATTGATGACAAACTTCCACTGACTGATGTTGACACTCGATGTACTGTCTGGTTCATGAGCGACAAACTTCAATGACGGTTCTTCATCTTTTAACTTTAAGTTGTGGTCCATCTTCTTATCCTTTTGACAAACTCTGTAATCTGTATGCTTCCTGTCACACTTCTGAAATCTCTGTCACTTTAAATTGATCCACTTTCTTGAATACTTCACTGAGGCTTGATCAAATAAATGAACTTCTTCCAGTGTAGAATTACTCCAAGTCAGTAAATGACTTTAAACTTTATTCTCTTGACTGATAAAACCTTCTGAGATTCCTGTGACATCTAATCTAATATTTACTTATTACATTCTTGTTTAAGTTGAGTAAAATCCTCGAATTACAAATAGGCTATTGCATATGCCTTTCATGTTTCGGTTTTATTTACGGTGTAAATAAATTTTTAAAATACATTATTACTTAAAAATTATTAAATAGAATAAAAATTATGTTATGATTATATAAAATTTTATTCTCATATTATTATATTCTTTATCGATTTGAATTTGTTCTTAATTAATTTTGATACTTTATTGAAAGAAACATAAAATTTCTATATTTAAAAGAATTAGTGGAAAAATAAATAAATTGGTGCTACAATAATAAAAAAAATATTTATTAAAATTTAGATACTCACTTTAATATTTGGGTTCTATCTTGAGTTTTAGAAATTGAATTTTGACAATTTTACAACTCATGCGAAACTAACGAAATTATCTTTAATTTAATGATGGTTTAATAATTATTATCTAACTTGACCAGTTGACCTACCCATAAAATAAACTGAAAAGAAAAGATGGTTAAGAAGTTTTACACAAAGAATTCAATTCAATATAGAAAACCAATTTATAATTGGTTTAAATTATCAAAGCACACTTCTTAGTATTTAAATATAATCCTACCTTTAATCAAACACACATTTTAATATAATTATTATATTCAAAATTATCGTTTATGAATATGAAACCCTCAACATTTTAATAATATTTTGATATTATCCTTTTATGTTGGTTATATGTAAAATAATATAATTATAATTTGGATTAATCAAATTGTTATGTTCCTTCAAAAAAAAGTGTTTAAATTTATTCATGGGAGTTCTCCTAAGTCTCTTATAACGTAGGGTATCATTGTAATCGATATGAATTGTTATCTTGACATTTGGTTTAACAATTATTATCTAACTGGAACTATACATAAATTCAAGAGAAAAGATATTTAAGAATTTTTACATAGAAAAATTTTAAATTATCAAAATACACTTTTTAGTATTTAAATATAATTCTATTATTAATCAGATACACTTTTTAATATTAGATCTAACAATTCTCATCGATCTATTTAAGATCTAACTATAATTATTAATTTGGTCGTATACTGATCGTACACGGACCAGATCGATTTTAATTTTTTCTTAAATTGATTTTAATATTTTATTGAAATAAACATAGAATTTTATTAAAAAAAATTAAATTGGTGCTACAATAATAAAAAATATTTATTAAAATTTAGATAATAACTTTACTGTTTGGGCTGGGCTCTATCTTGAGTTTTAGACAACAGATTTTAACGATTTTACAGCCGACGCGAAGCTTACAAAATTATCTTTAATTTAATGATGGTTTAATAATTATTATGTAACTGGAACTATCCATAAAATAAAGAGAAAAGATAATTACGAATTTTTACATAAAGATTTCTATTCAATATAGAAAACTCATTTATAATAGGTTTAAATTATCAAAATACACCTTTTAGTATTTAAATACAATCCTATTATTAATCAAATACAATTTTTAATATTATATCTGACGGTCCTCATCGATTTGAATATTTATAGTTTTATAATCCAATGGATCGTATACTTTTGGTAGTACAGTGACCGACCAAAATTTTGGATAAGATATCCCTTACGCTTATTATATATAAGGAGTTAATAAGGATTTAATATAATAAGGATATCAAGTATATATTGATATAAGTATCTTACTAACTGCTTTTACTTTTAATGTTTCAGTTTTATTTACAGTGTATATAAAATTTTAAAATACATTATTACTTAAATTATTAAACATAATAAAAATTATGTTATGATTATATAAAATTTTATTATCATATTATTAAATTCTTTATCGATTTGAATTTGTTCTTAATTAATTTTAATATTTTAATGAAAGAAACATAAAATTTCTATATTTAAAAGAATTAGTGGAAAAATAAATAAATTGGTGCTAAAATAATAAAAAAAATATTTATTAAAATTTAGATACTCACTTTACTATTTGGGTTATATCTTGAGTTTTAGAAATTGAATTTTGACGATTTTACAACCCATGCGAAACTAACGAAATTATCTTTAATTTAATGATGGTTTAATAATTATTATCTAACTTGACCAGTTGACCTACCCATAAACCGAAAAGAAAAGAGGTTAAGAATTTTTACATAAAGAATTCAATTCAATATAGAAACCAATTTATAATTGGTTTAAATTATCAAAGCACATTTCTTAGTATTTAAATATAATTCTACATTTAATCAAATACAAATTTTAATATAAGTATTATATTCAAAATTATCGTTTATGAATATGAAACCCTCAGTATTTTAATAATATTTTGATATTAATCTTTTATGTTTGTTATATGTAAAATTATATAATTATAATTTGGATTAATCAAATTGTTACGTTACTTCAGGAAAAAAAGTGTTTAAATTTATTCATGTACATGAGTTCTTCTAAGTCACTTATAACGTAGGGTCCACGTGTATCATTGTTACTATGATATATATGAGCATTATATTGATATTTTTTAATATTGTAATCGATATGAATTGTTATCTTGATATTTGGTTTAACAATTATTATCTAACTGGAACTATACATAAATTCAAAGAGAAAAGATATTTAATAATTTTTACATAGAAAAAATGTAAATTATCAAAATACACTTTTTAGTATTTAAATATAATTCTATTATTAATCAGATACACTTTTTAATATTAGATCTAACAATTCTCATCGATCTATTTAAGATCTAACTATAATTATTAATTTGGTCGTATAGTGATCGTACACGAACCATATCGATTTTAATTTTTTCTTAAATTGGTTTTAATATTTTATTGAAATAAACATAGAATTTATAAATTTAAAAGAATTAGGAAAATAAATTGGTGCTACAATAAAAAAAAAATATTTATTAAAATTTAGATAATCACTTTACTGTTTGGGCTCTATCTTGAGTTTTAGACAACGGATTTTAACGATTTTACAGCCCACGCGAAGCTTACAAAATTATCTTTAATTTAATGATGGTTTAATAATTATTATGTAACTGGAACTATCCATAAAATAAAGAGAAAAGATAATTACGAATTTTTACATAAAGATTTCTATTCAATATAGAAAATCCATTTATAATAGGTTTAAATTATCAAAATACACCTTTTAGTATTTAAATACTATCCTATTATTAATCAAATACAATTTTTAATATTATATCTGACGGTCCTCATCGATTTGAATATTTATAGTTTTATAATCCAACTGATCGTATACTTTTGGTAGTACAGTGACCGACCAAAGTTTTGGATAAGATCTCCATTACGCTTATTATATATAAGGAGTTAATAATATTTTAATATCATCTTAACTTTATTTGTACTATCTTTTTCTGTTTTATTTGCTTCTTATTTCATTTGAAATATTGAATTATACGTTAATTAGAAATTGTGTATCTATTAAAATATTTAATCATCAAAAAATAAAATTAAAAAAATTATACATAGAGAAGGATTTTATATTAATTATTAAAAGGTAAAGACTATTAGGAATCATGTTGATTCTGAATGATAACTAAATTAACTCAGCAAAATTTGTATTAGTAAAAATGTAGTTTTCAACGGATAGCATGTATATTCAGTATCCATTGAAGGGTAGCTTATCAACGGATAAGACTCGATGTAATATACTTTTTTTGTTCAGTAATTAACAGTTGAAGTGTAAAAGGTTGAATAAGTCATGTTGACTATCAATTGATATGTAGAATAGAGAGACTAACTGTAAATATTCTATGCCTTTTAATTTTACATAAGTGAAATTGTATCTCAAAGGATACACATTCAACCTTCAACGGATGCAACCTGAGAGCCTTCAACAGATGCAGTCACAACACTTTCAACGAATGCTACAAGATTAACCTCAACTGATGCTAGTTCAATAATAAGCAGTTGAAATTGTGAAAGTGACAGGCCTGCCAAATCACATGGGTTGATGGAACATAAAGAGCATGGAAACCAACAATTTGGAAAATCCTGAAGAAAAAGAAGCATTCTATTTTCATCTGGTCAATAAAGATGATTGAAAAAGGACAATCAGCTAAAAGACAAATCATTTCAAGGACCATTGGATTTATAGTGGAAAAACAAGCATTTGGACTTTACCTACTGTACATTTTTAGGTAATTCAAATTAAGCTTGTAAACTTGGGATATATAACCAATTGTAACAATGTTTTTTAAATTAAGAAATCAGTTCAGTTTTCTAGAGATTAAGCAATTTTCACTTGTAAATTGCTGATGCAAAACCATTGTATTAACAATTGTGTGTTTTGTTCAAAAACATCACATAGATTTCTTCAAATAAAAATCTCTTAGGGGGAACAATCAATCCACCTGAATTTTTAATTCTTGTGTTTTATTTTCTGCAATTTCTATTTCTGTTCGTAAGTATCTCTTGTCTGCAAAGAATTGGTGATTTTTAAAGAATTGTATTCAACCCCCTACTACAATCCTATGATTATATTGTTTGAGAATAACAATTGGTATCAGAGCAAGCTTCTAACATACAAGAAGTTTAAATATCAAATACAATCAGAATCATGGGAAAGAGGATAATGGAGTTAAGATACCAGTTCTAGACAAAGATAATTACTTCCACTGGAAAGTAAAGATGCATCTGCACCTTTTATCTATGGATGAAAGCTATGTGGATTGCATTGAGAGAGGTCCTCATGTGCCAATGGAGGCTGCTACTAGTGTTGAAGAAATTGAAAATGATGTGGATGGATCCATTCCCAAACCTACCCCTGAATGGACATTGGAAGACACTGTTGAAGTTCACAAGGACAAAAAGGCCATGAACATTCTGTTTAATGGTCTAGAACAAGACATGTTTGATAATGTCGTCAACTGTACCACTTCTAAAGAGGTATGTGACACTATTCAAACCTTATGTGAAGGCACAAAGCAAGTTAGGAAAAACAAGATGCAACTTCTTATACAACAATATGAACACTTTCATTTCAAAAGTGGTGAATCTCTGAATGATACTTTTAGTAGATTTCAGAAATTATTAAATGGTCTCAAATTGTATGGAAGGGTGTATCAAACTAAAGACTCAAATCTCAAATTTCTGAGATCATTGCCCAAGGAAACCTATGACTGTTTCTTTAAGAAACACTCAAGAGTAGAAATGTTTTACTCTTGAAAGGCTATATGGAACTTTAAAGACCTACGAGCTAGAAATGGAGCAAGATGAAGAGATTGAGAAGAGTCAGAATGTAATAACCCTAACTTTAGAAAGGCTACAGTGTCTAAATGAATAGTGATCTCGAGGAATTTAGGAAAATGGTGTGTAGATACTCTATATTTGAAACGGAAAATGAGTAAAAAGAAACCATATTAGTGATGTGCTATGGTAATAAGTGACTCGAAATGACGATGGATTTCAGAAATTCCTGAATTTAGGATTTTGAGTTCGAACAAGCTTCTATTTATTGGATATTAAGGAGCATAGATATATTAAAAGATTTTTATATTAAGGAATTAGTGAATTTAAGTTAAAACAAAGAATTATTAAGTCAAGTTAATGCCAAAGGAATTTGGATTTTTAAAACGATTTAAGAACCTCGGAGATAATGAGGTATATTCGAACCGAATCACAATTAGACAGGTATGGAAACAAAACACCCCAAGATAGAAAAGTATTTTCACGTCATCCAAATCGATATCTGGTATGCATTCCACAACTCTGTAAACAAGATAGTGTATGCTCGAGGAAACACTAAAACATTCCTAAGTGCAAGATATATAAAAGAGAAGTTAGTTGGTGAAGGAAGGAATTCAAGGATGATTAGAATGGAAGTTAATTCAAAGATGGAGGCCTAGATTGCAAAAATTTCTAAAGTGGAGGCAATTAGTAAGAAACCAACAAATGGATGGTCATGATGTAGCCAACACAAAAGTGGAAAAACTCATCCAATGGCCTACATTAACTCTTGTAAGTAAGGATAAAGATAATACATAATTATCCATGTAATTAAGTGATAAAACAAAAAGAGAAGCATTACATCTCCACCAAGTAAATTTTCGGCCAAACTGTAGCAGCCAACTTCCAGAAGCCATATCTCCTTCATTTCGTACTCAAATCTTGTGTTCTCTAGCTCGTTAGAAAGGTATTGAGATAATCTACAACTCGTATCTCACAAGCTGTGTCCAGAAAAGCATAGTAAGGCCTTCGTTTTTGCAGTTCTTTCCAGCAAGTGAATAGTAACTCCAAAAAATCTAATTTTTGTTCTTGGTTTCTTTTGATCATCCAAGTGTTCTAGAGGCTATTCAAGGCTTATACAAGGATTATAAGTGTAATTTGCACTCAAAGGAAGGTATAACCTCTTCACCCCTTGATGATTTAGAAATGGTTTGATAGTAGTACTAGTTGTAACTTGTTATAAGTTAGTTTTGTGATTATATGAACGTTGTTGGAATAATTGGAATGATGGAGTTGTTTTGGGAATGAATGATGTAACCATGGTTGTATGTAGACAACATGGTGTGGGAAGATTATATGTTGATTGGTGGGTGTGGTGGTATGATATGAAATTTGGAAAGTATGAAAATACAGCCGTTATAATGACCGATTTTTTTTGTTAGACAAAAACTGCCCTGTTTTTAAGACAGAAAATCCGAATGGTTAAGTTTCTGTAAAAGGTATCAACTGACCATGAAATGATAGAGCTTAGTTCATAGATCGTGTTGATATAAAGTACGTCAAAATCTGATGAACGATTTAGGAGAAAAGTGGATTTTAGTGAAAGACGTTTGAAAACCGAGAAAATGTAATTGTACCAACTTTGAGGCTATAATTACCATACTTAGACATTTTTAAAATTTATAACATTCTGGGATATTATAGTAGGATAGTCAAAGAGTCATTACCAGTTGACCTTGTAGTAAAATTCGAAATCTATATTTTCTGAGAATTTTTACAGTAAGTGTGGTTGTTAAGGGAAATAGTGGAAAACACTGAAACTTGATTGAGTCTAAAAATGGATAGATCCTTGAACCTTTTGGGGTATTAGTGATACGTTAAGCATATATTAAAGTGTCAAGGGTATTGTTATGCAAGAGTGAGGTGAGTAAGAGACGTAGTATTCTAACGATGATTCTTTTCGTGTTTATAGAAACTCGAGACGAACACGGGAACGTACCTCTGGGACTTAGGGATCGAGGCAAGATTTCTTTTACCCTTATTTTGATAAACTGTTTATGTTCAAAAGAAATGGTTTTGGTGAACAATATATGAATCTTATACGATGAGATGATTTGGGATATATTCCATATATACTGAAATCCTTGAATATGGATTATAGATATGAATAAGAATATGGAAAGAGCGGATATATTCTATGTTTCAAAGAATGGTATCAGTTGTTATCTAGAGTGATATATGGATCATATTATATTAAAATATTCTTTTAAAAGTAGTTACGATTTTAATAAATATTATTTGATTATTATGTTAATACTTTTAAAATAGATGGAATAATGTATGTATATAAGAATGTATTGGAGTTCATTGAATACAGAGAAAATGTACGAGTCATAAGCAAAATGTTATGACATATGGTTTTAAAAAGGTGATATTACATGATAAATGGATATGGATATGATATATGTGAATGGGAAAAAAAAAATGGGAAATGGTGATTGAAAATGGAAAAATGATTTGACAAAAAGGGGGATAGCAACCAAAAGCGTAAGAGGCTGTGTGTGGCACAGTCCAGTACTCAATATTTATTCCGGCCCAAGAGTTGCCGAGGGAGGATGTAGCAGGGAAGCCTTCCTCCAGGGATGATTGTCATTCCTTCTACTAGTAGCAAACAGAGAGCAGATACGGTTAGGCGACTGATCATCGTCCTACGTATCTGGCGTTAGCAGATATCCCCAGAATTTTCTTTAAAGGAAAAATTTATAATGATTTCAGACTGGTATACTGAAAAGGGAAAATGAGATGGAATGATGGAATAATTTTTGTATTAGAAGAGAAACTGATTTTATATTATTCTAGATTTCTTTTCTGATAATAGTAAGTGAATGATGCATTATTAAATAAGAATTATATTCTCTCTTAAAGTTTATAATTGGGTTAAAGTTATATATATTTTTACGTGTTTAAAAATTCTGATTTCTAGTTTACAATATTATCTTGCTGAGCTATTATAGCTCACTCTTGCTACTTATGTATATATAACAGTTAGGTCAAATGCCGATACTGCGCACTACACCCCGCAAGAGGGTAAGGGGAAAGCGACCTTTTGAGCGAGTGCTGGCGACTATCCCTGAGGTAGCTGATAACGAACGGGTGTTGGTAGACTTATGTACATTAAGTGTGTAAGTTGTGTAATAAACGTTTGGTTGTTGAAATGCTTCATGTAGAAGTATTGTTCAACAATGTACTTGGTAGGATTCTGGGTTTGTAATAACTGTTTAACTTTAAACTTTTAATATTGTGGATGTTGTTCTCTGAGCATATGACTGGTGTGAGTGTATTAGTGAGGGTCAGTTGTGTAAGTATTAAAAAAAAAAAAAATCAGAGTGTTATTGATAATAAGTGGAAATTGGACCGTGATGACCTGGATCCTTGACCCCGGATCTAGGGGCGTCACAGATGGTATCAGAGCTAAGAGTCATAATGCTCTGGAACAAAAGTGATAATAATAATTGTATCAGTAATAATATAAATTGTGAACTCCCATCGAGTTCAAGGGTGGTATATCGCGGGTAGTATTTATTTTAAGCAGTGATTATAATTTTATAGATTATTACTAATAGAATTTTATGTTTTATTATAGGGAGCGGAGATGGGAGAGCCGAGTCAGGACCCCCAGTGGCTAGGATTATCAGAGCAGGAGATTGTAGACTTACAGCTAGCAGGTGTAGAGGTTCCAGAGTATGCTGTCGATGACCTCAGGGAGAGACGTCGTGCGAGTACCAGAGAGAGATATGAGCAGAGCCTGAGAGAGGAGGCAGAGGAGCGTAGACAGAGAGATACTGTGGCTATAGTACCTTACATTGGCAGACCTTCTGTAGGATCTGACGAGGCAGGCCCTTCCCGAGTGAGGTCGGAGGTTCCTGAGGGAGAGATGCCATTGCGCAAGAGGGTTAGGTCATCTGTTATAGCTGATGAGCAGACTGAGTGGACAGATATTCACGTGATACCTACTCCTGTCCTACCTATTCCAGTGCCGTCACCAGTTCCATCCCCTTTACCGAGTCCTGACCCTTTACAGGATCCAGCAGAGTAGTTCACTCCACTAGGACATTTTATTCTTCCAGAGGATGAGGTGGAGGAGGACCCGTCTGAGGATGCAGATACAGAGTCCGTTCCTTCATCTCCACCATTAGCACCTCCACCTGTAGCCGCACCTTCACCAGCAGCTGTACCCCTACAGGGGACACCTATACTTGCAGGAGACCAGATCCCGGCGATTTTATTGACAGGGTACCTTGCCTTACAGGGTCAGTTAGAGGAGTCCCGTAGGATGATAGATACACTCTTGCAGAGGTCAGACAGAGGGAGAGGAGGTGTTATTCCAGATGGTGTATCTGTGGGATTGGTTAGCGTTGAGCTGCGAGCATTTGGTGATATTAGGAGGTTGTTAGCAGATAGAGGAGACCCAGCATGGAGAGCCGCGATAGTGGATACGGTCACATCTATGGTAGTACAGATCAGGGATGTTATTAGAGCAGGGCTGTGAGTAGGGGTAGTAGTTTTAGTCACTAATCAGACTAGTCATCTGGTTGATGTCATTTTGGGGGATTAGTTTAGTTGTGTACCGTCTTAATCCCAGTCTGATTAGAGGACGACTAGCAGTACTTTTGTTATAGCGGATTAGTATGTACGGTTATGTTTTGGGGTTTCGAACCTTGTACTCTATGATGTATAATATTAGTAGTAAAAGACGTTGTACCCAAGTTGTAAAATATTTATGTAAATTAATGAAGTTTATGTATTTTGTCTAAATTTTATCGTATTTTGATTTAAATATTGATGTGTATAAGGTGATTGACTTAAATGTAAAGGCTATCGTGTTAAAGGTAGTGAGCTGATATGTTCGTATAAATGGTATTATAACTTGATACTAATTACTTGAATCTTTATATATGGTTGTACAAATGGGAGAATAGTGTTATAATTATCGCATATGGATGATGAATATTGTACCCTAAATTTGGGTAATTAATAGAGAATATTGTTATGTACAGAACTATGCCGCCTAGACTTGAGAATCGCGCGAATGCAAGGGGAAATGAGAGAGATGAAGGAAGTCAAAATATAGAAGGTGATAGACCGAATGAAAACGCTCATGATGAACAAGATCATGAGGAAGAAGTAGATGAATTAAATGGCCAACAAGGAAACCAGAGAGGTGACCCTATAAACCAATTTATGGACCTACTAAGGCAGAATTTAGCTAATCAGCAGAATCCCCAACCACCACCGGTTCCCCTGAACCAAGCAGCTAGTTCATTTCGTGCTTTTAAGTCATTAAAACCCCCAGAGTTTGAGGGAACCACTAACCCAGTAGTAGCCAGGGCATGGCTGAAAGAGATGGAGAAAGCTTTCGAGATACTGAGGATAGAGGAAGATCAGAAAACAGTCTTTGCAGCCTACCTCTTAAAGGGAGAGGCAAATTATTGGTGGGAAGCTAAGAAGAATCTAGAAGGAGCGGGAGTGATAACCTGGGAGCGTTTCACTAGGGTATTTCTAGACAAATATTCCCCTAGGTACCTGGAAAACCAAATGGAAATAAAGTTTCTAGAGTTAAAACAGGACAACCTAACAGTGGCAGAGTATGAAACTAAATTTACAGAACTGTCAAGGTTTGTTCCCGAATTTGTGCGTACTGAAGAACAACGAGCGAAAAGGTTCCAACAAGGATTGAAACCATGGCTACGGACGCTAGTGGCACCATTTGAGTTGACTGATTATGCTGCAGTGGTCCAAAAGGCATCTATTATAGTAGCTGAGAGTGAACAAACCCAAATAAGTCGAGAGAATAAGAAAAGGAAATTTGAGGGCCCGAAAGGTGGTTCAAGTGAGGGAAGTTACTTTAACAAAGTAGGTAGAGGACAAAAATCTCAATTTGGGGGAAAGTCGGGGAGTAACAAGGCTACTAGTGAGACGGTAAATCAGGGTGGTAAATCCTCAGGAACATTTCAGTCCAATCAATCACGACCACCATTACCAGATTGTAACACGTGTGGTAAGAAACATACGGGAGTGTGTAGGATGTTGGGAACAACTTGTTTTAAGTGTGGGCAAAAAGGACATTATCAGATCCATTGCCCATCGACTGAGAAGAGTGATGTTAAGTGCTTCCAGTGTGGGAAATTAGGACACATTGCTAGAGATTGCCGTTCCGGTGGGGCGTCCGCGCCAGGACAAAGCATGACTGCTTCAAATAGACCTACCGCCAGGGTGTATAATATGACCTTAGGAGAAGCGTTGAAGAAACCGGATGCAGACACAGGTATTTAATTCGATTTAATTTTTTTTTATAAATATTTGGTTAGGGATCGACTTAATCCATTAATGGTGTAAATAAGCTAATAAAATAGATAAGAATAATCTCTCTGATCAGGAAGTAAGATATACCGATCCAAGGAAAAAGAGAGTAAGAGTATTCTGTGGAAAAAAAAAATACACAACCTTGTAGGACACGAACAGGAAATATATATTATAGATAATATTTTCTTACAATTGTTTCAAGGAATGGTCTTATAGACTAATTTCTGGAGGATTTTATAGAGACAAGATATATATTAAGATTGAAGTATTAATATTTTATGTCATGATAGAGATCAGAATATAGCTAAACCATAAGTGAGATACACCACCATTCAGGAAAGGCCAATGTGGTGGCCGATACCTTAGTTAAAAGAGAAAGGAGGAATGAGATAATATAGAATGACTGAAAACAGGAGGAGATTTGCAAGGAGAAGATAATGAAAGTGCTGCTATAGATAAGCTAAATGGCATGTTGATAAATGACAAGCAAGTGTATGTTGGTGTATTTTTGTGTAATCAAGGTAGAGATGTTATGGAAAGACTAAAGGATAAAGGGAGTAGTGTGGAAATTAGAAATTGTCATGTGAGGAAGGTATCCATTCATATTTTCAACATGATTCCGGGACGGAATCCTTTTAAGGGGGGAAGAATGTAATAACCCTAACTTTAGAAAGGCTACAGTGTCTAAATGAATAGTGATCTCGAGGAATTTAGGAAAATGGTGTGTAGATACTCTATATTTGAAATGGAAAATGAGTAAAAAGAAACCATATTAGTGATGTGCTATGGTAATAAGTGACTCGAAATGACGATGGATTTCAGAAATTCCTGAATTTAGGTTTTTAGGATTTTGAGTTCGAACAAGCTTCTATTTATTGGATATTAAGAAGCATAGATATATTAAAAGATTTTTATATTAAGGAATTAGTGAATTTAAGTTAAAACAAAGAATTATTAAGTCAAGTTAATGCCAAAGGAATTTGGATTTTTAAAACGATTTAAGAACCTCGGAGATAATGAGGTATATTCGAACCGAATCACAATTAGACAGGTATGGAAACAAAACACCCCAAGATAGAAAAGTATTTTCACGTCATCCAAATCGATATCTGGTATGCATTCCACAACTCTGTAAACAAGATAGTGTATGCTCGAGGAAACACTAAAACATTCCTAAGTGCAAGATATATAAAAGAGAAGTTAGTTGGTGAAGGAAGGAATTCAAGGATGATTAGAATGGAAGTTAATTCAAAGATGGAGGCCTAGATTGCAAAAATTTCTAAAGTGGAGGCAATTAGTAAGAAACCAACAAATGGATGGTCATGATGTAGCCAACACAAAAGTGGAAAAACTCATCCAATGGCCTACATTAACTCTTGTAAGTAAGGATAAAGATAATACATAATTATCCATGTAATTAAGTGATAAAACAAAAAGAGAAGCATTACATTTCCACCAAGTAAATTTTCGGCCAAACTGTAGCAGCCAACTTCCAGAAGCCATATCTCCTTCATTTCTTACTCAAATCTTGTGTTCTCTAGCTCGTTAGAAAGGTATTGCGATAATCTACAACTCTTATCTCACAAGCTTTGTCCAGAAAAGCATAGTAAGGCCTTCGTGTTTGCAGTTCTTTCCAGCAAGTGAATAGTAACTCTGAAAAATCTAATTTTTGTTCTTGGTTTCTTTTGATCATCCAAGTGTTCTAGAGGCTATTCAAGGCTTATACAAGGATTATAAGTGTAGTTTGCACTCAAAGGAAGGTATAACCTCTTCACCCCTTGATGATTTAGAGATGGTTTGATAGTAGTACTAGTTGTAACTTGTTATAAGTTAGTTTTGTGATTATATGAACGTTGTTGGAATAATTGGAATTATGGAGTTGTTTTGGGAATGAATGATGTAACCATGGTTGTATGTAGACAACATGGTGTGGGTGTTGGGTATAATTACTAACTACACAGCAACAATAGGGCAGTTATATATATTTTGTATTAACAAGAACAGGCAAAAATACCAAATAACGAAACAACACAAAGGTCGAAACAAAAGTATAATCAGAGACTGAAAATAACAAGACAAGAAAGAACACTTATCTCTCAGGAGCTTTAGCAAATACTGATAGATAAATAAAACAGCTGAGTCGCCAAGCCTTGGAGAAGTCTTGACTGTTCTTGAAGAGATTATTGCCCCACTTACGCTGTGTTGGGTTGCAGCAATATCACTCCCAGGATAAAACATCACAGATCAATCCACTCACAGATATGACAATGATCAACAGCGACCTGCACCTCACTTCGCCCAAGAACTATGTATTCTGTATGTGTTGAGAGAAAACAGAGAAGATGATAGTTGCTAGGGTTTTCAGAGTTACGTCTATGTCACTTCTGTCAAACGTTATGTTTTGTATCTATATAAAATACAAAATAAAACGTAAACAGACCAAATATTGTAACTGAAGATATGACATTTAATACTAATTATTATGATTTAATTACCATAACAGTAGTCATCAGGATTTAACAGCTCAGTCAGGATTTCCTGGTCCATCAGGATTTGATCATCATCAGTACTCCAAGCCATCAGGACTTGCTGTCCGTCAGGAGTGGCATCAGTAATTGATCGACCATCAGGATTTCGTCAGGACTGGACCATCATCAGGATTTAACTCCAAGTACTGACCAGGCCATCAGGATTTGATCCAAGAACTGGTCCATCAGGATTTAATATAAATCCTGACCCAGTTCATATAGCTGTTACAAATAAATACTGATACTGTTAAATTAAATCAATAAATAATATTAAATAAACAGGTAATAAAATTTCTCGCCCAGGTCGCCTCGCGTACGCGAGACGCCGAGACATTCGCCCAAATCGCCCTTCGACCCGAGTCGACCCGAGTCGTGGCGTGGCGGGGCGAGGCGAGGCGGCGGCGGCGGCGCGCGTGTGTGTGTGTGTGTGCGCGTGAGGCACATACTAACACCATGCACACCCACATGCCTTAGTAGTTGTACACTACTCTTGCACATGTTTCTATATAAACCCACCAACCTCTCATTACCAATTCTATGTGGGATACAAGTTATTTCAATATAACCAACCCACATAACCCATTTCAAGCAACCTATTTCAACTCAATTTATTTATGGATTACACTAAGAAAATGTCTTAGATCCAAACATGAAAGTTTAAGTCCTCATTACAAGGAACAACCTCCAAGTGTTAGTTTCCGGAAATTCCATCAAGAACATATATAAAATATGCCTCAAACTTTCCATTTTCTAACAATCCCCCACAAATCCATATAGAAATGCTTACATATCGGTCCTTATCATGACTTGTTTTTCAGAGTCGGTACCCTTCCGGGTTTGAACCCTCCTAAGTCCTCTACTTCGATGGCTACCGGATCTAGATGGAATATTTCACCTTGAATCTTTATCCGTTTGGTGTAACCACACTCCATAGACGATGACAAATCAAAGGCTATGGTGCTGATCTACGGCTTTGAGACATTAATGGTCCTGTCTCGATCCTGTTCGTCGAATGCTTCAAGGAATAACCCTTTCCTCTAATTGCGACCACACAATTACATTCGCTTATCTGGGCATCTCCAGAGATGTATTGCGATCATCTCGTCAAATGACTTGACCCCATTCAGAGTTCAAACTAACTCTTGCTATACTGGCAGTAACAGTACCTTTTAGGTTTACAGGGGATAGACTCAGATACGTGCGTATCAATTATATAGTAAAGGTACTACCAACTCACCCTCACAGCTTGTTATTACCACATTGAATACACTTCAAGGCATCTCCTCTCAGGTGTATTGGGTTCCCGCTGCTGATGAATCACGATGGGCTATCAGTCCCTTCCCCAACCTAGACTTAAGGACTACTGCATGCTCAAGTCCTTTAGTCAAAGGATCAGCTATATTATCCTGAGTTCCAATGAACTCTACAGTAATAATCCTCTCAGACACTAGACCCCTTATAGACTTAAGTCTAACTTGGATGTGTCTCTTTGTTTTAGCATTATACTTTTCACTACTGATCTTGTCGATAGTTGTACGGCTATCACAATGAACAGCAATGGCTGGAAGCGGTCTGCTTACTACAGGTAACACTGACATAAGTCCATGCAACCATTCAGCCTCCGTCCCCGTGGCATCTAGTGCACACAACTCAGCCTCAAAGGTAGACCGAGTTATCAAAGTCTGTCTAGTAGACTTCCAGGATATTGCTCCACCTGCTAGGGTAAACAAATATCCAGTCACTCAATTGGTACCAGATTTCTTAGCTATCCAACTTGCATCACTATATCCCTCGAGTACTCCAGGGAATCTTCGATAATGCAAACCAAGGGAAATCGTTCCCTTAAGATATCTAAGAACTCTATCCAGTGCCTCCCAATGAGTCTTGTTCGGACAGCTTGTATATCTAGCTAATTTAGACACAGAATAAGAAATATCTGGTCTAGTCATATTAGCAAGATATTGCAAACTCCCAATAATCTGAGAATACCTTAACTGAGACACAGGTATACCTGAACTATTCTTGACTAGGGCAACTTTAGGATCGTACGGTGTACTAGCGATTCTACAATTTGAATAACCATACTTCTCAAGTATAGATTTCTCTATATAATGAGATTGTGACAATGTTATTCCATCAGTTGACTGTGTCAACTTGACCCCAAGAATCACTCTAGCCTCACCCATATCCTTCATTTCAAAATGCCTTTTCAAGAAACTTTTTGACTCGTTAATAATCTCAATATTGGTTCCAAACAATAAAATGTCATCCACATATAGGCATACGATAATACATTCATTTCCTTTAACCATATAGTAGACACACTTGTCACTTTCATTAACTACAAATTATGATTCTAAAACAGTATCATCAAACTTTTTATGCCAGTCTCTAGGAGCTTGTTTTAAGCCATATATAGACTTGATTAACTTACATACTTTCCTCTCGTTACCCGAAGCAACAAATCCCTCAGGCTGATCCATATAAATCTCTTCCTTAAGATCACCATGAAGAAAAGTTGTCTTTACATCCATTTGATGGATGATAAGACCATGTACGGAAGCCAATGCTATAAGCATTCGGATTGTTGTCATCCTTTCAACAGGAGAGTATGTGTCAAAGTAATCAATTCCTTCCTTTTGCCTAAAACCCTTAGCTACCAGCCTAGCCTTATACTTATCTATTGAGCCATCAGGATTCATCTTCCTTTTGAAGATCCATTTACATCCTATAGTAGTACACCCAGGAGGAAGATCAACCAACTCCCATGTTCCGTTAGAAACAATAGAGTCAATCTCACTTTTTACAACACCTTTCCAGTGCCTTGACTCCGAAGAATCCATGGCCTGTCGGAAAGTTAAAGGTTCATCCTCGACATTGTAAGTGACAAAATCACTTCCAAAGTCCTCGACTACCTTTGCACGCTTACTCCTTCTAGGTTCATCTACTTCGTCAGGAGTAGAACTACTATCAGGATCTGCCCCCACATTTGTCATCTTTTCCACATGATCAGGAATAGAACTCGATGTGTGAGTAGGATCATCATTAGAAATATCTTGAGGTATACCAGTCTTCATAGGGAACACATTCTCAAAGAATGTTGCATCACGAAATTCAACTATAGTGTTAGCCACTATACCGTCTATGTCAGATTTTAATACTAAAAATCTCATAGCTGTAGTGGTTTCAATATAGCCCAGAAAGATGCAATCAACAGTTTTCGGACCTAGTTTCTTTCTCTTGTGTTCAGGGACAAGCACCTTTGCAAGGCACCCCCACACACGAAGATACTTTAAACTTGTCTTTCTACTTTTCCATAATTCATAAGGTGTCTTGTCCATATGTTTCAGAGGAACTCTATTCAGAATATGGCAAGCCGTATTCAAAGCTTCTCCCCACATGTACTTAGGCAACCCAGAATTAATAAGCATGCTGTTAATCATATCTTTAAAGGTTCTGTTCTTTCGTTCAGCCACCCCATTAGACTCAGGAGTGTATGGTGGAGTCACCTCATGAACTATACCATTGCTTGCGCAAAATTCATTAAACAAGGTACTAGTATACTCACCACCTCTATCAGATCTCAAACGTTTAAGTACTTTACCAGTTTGTGTTTCAGCTTCAGTTTTGAATATAATGAATTTTTCTAGTGCTTCATCCTTATGTCTAAGTAAATAAACATAACAATATCTACTACAATCATCTATAAAGGTAATAAAATATCGTTTATTATCCTTAGTCAACATGCCACCAAATTCACATATGTCAGTGTGTACTAAATCCAATACTCCTGAATCCCTAACAACATTATGAAAGGGTTTCCTAGTTTGTTTAGCAGTCACACATACTTGACATTTAGATTTCTTTTCAATAGCATATTTTGGAATCAACTCTAAGTTCATCATATTCTTTAGAGCACCAAAATTTAAATGACCAAGTCTAGCATGCCATAAATCAGATGATTCAACACAATTAACAGAAGGTGCAACACTATCATTAATAAAACTGCCCAAAACAGGTTCAACATTTATTAAAAATAAACCATCAGACAAATAACCTTTGCCAAAGAATGTACCAGTATGTGTAATAACTACTTTATTACATTTCAAAGAAAGTTCAAAACCATTTTTAACTAAACAACTTCCACTTATAATATTTCTACGAATATCAGGAACATGGTGCACTCTAGTGAGGGATAGAACACGCCCAGAAGTAAACTTCAGGTCCATGTTTCCTATTCTAAGAACTTGAGCCGCACTAGCATTCCCCATCGTCACTGTCACTCCATGACTCTGTTGATAAGATACAAATAAACTAATATCAGTACAAATATGTACATTAGCTCCAGTATCAATCAACCATTCATGTGACAGATAAGTGGAAAGAAGTACAGGGTTGTAGGTAACATACCCGTCATTGGTTCCAGAGGCAACAACCTCACCAACAACCATGTTAACCTTAGGCCCATCAGTGGTTGCAAGCACAGTATTAGCTTGTGCTACCACAACAGCTTTCTTTGCTTTCTTTGCAGGACAGTCCTTGCTCCAATGACCAACCTGTCCACAAGACCAACATGGTTTGTTTGTCTTTGGTTTCTTAGCCTTGTTCTTGTCATTTTTAGTTTTAGTGTTATTCTTCTTAGTGACAGCCTTTCTTTTCTGTCCAACAGTCACTACATTAACCTTTGAACCCCCATGTTCAGCAGGCATCACATGTCCCTGTTTGGACTTGTGCTGTTCCTGCACAGAGATGTCCAACATCAGGTTTGTCCAAGTGATCTCTCCTTTCTGTCTTTTCAAGGAGAGAGCAAACTCTTCCCAAGACTTAGGGAGCTTTTCAATCACAGCCATAACCTGAAACTTCTCAGGAAGGTCCATTCCGGACTCCTTCAAAGCATGCACCAACATCTCAAACTCATGTGCCTGCTCGGTCATGGATTTTGTATCCACCAGTTTAAAATCAAGAAACCTAGCCACAGAATACTTTTCCAACCCTTGCGAGTCAGTATTGTGTGTCTGGTCCAGCTTCTCCCATAAGAGCTTAGCAGTGAAAGAATCAGATGAATAAACATCAAATAGAGTGTTCGCCAAAGCTGCCAGTACAGCAGCCCTAGCCACCCCATCTTTTTCCTCCCACATGGCATAAGCCTTAAGAGTTTCAGCCTTTTCCTGATCAATAACCGGTTTCTCATACTGCACCACCGGCCATAGACCCTTTACCGTTAACCACAGTTTCATCTTTTTCTGCCAACGAGAAAAACCAACACCCCCACCGAATTTATCAGGCATTCCTGACAAATCAATAGGCTGTGGGAAACGGTACGTGGTCCAATCAATGGTGGGTACAGTAACACCAGAGCCCGAAGCAATAGCACCATCAGGAGTTACAGTTCCGTTAACCATCTTGTTAATTAACAATATATAACACAGAAAAAATAATAATCTCTTCAAGATTGTTGGGTATAATTACTAACTACACAGCAACAATAGAGCAGTTATATATATTTTGTATTAACAAGAACAGGCAAAAATACCAAATAACGAAACAAACACAAAGGTCGAAACAAAAGTATAATCAGAGACTGAAAATAACAAGACAAGAAAGAACACTTATCTCTCAGGAGCTTTAGCAAATACTGATAGATAAATAAAACAGTTGAGTCGCCAAGCCTTGGAGAAGTCTTGACTGTTCTTGAAGAGATTATTGCCCCACTTACGCTGTGTTGGGTTGCAGCAATATCACTCCCAGGATAAAACAACACAGATCAATCCACTCACAGATATGGCAATGATCAACAGCGACCTGCACCTCACTTCGCCCAAGAACTATGTATTCTGTATGTGTTGAGAGAAAACAGAGAAGATGATAGTTGCTAGGGTTTTCAGAGTTACGTCTATGTCACTTCTGTCAAACGTTATGTTTTGTATCTATATAAAATACAAAATAAAACGTAACAGACCAAATATTGTAACTGAAGATATGACATTTAATACTAATTATTCTGATTTAATTACCATAACAGTAGTCATCAGGATTTAACAGCTCAGTCAGGATTTCCTGGTCCATCAGGATTTGATCATCATCAGTACTCCAAGCCATCAGGACTTGCTGTCCGTCAGGAGTGGCATCAGTACTTGATCGACCATCAGGATTTCGTCAGGACTGGACCATCATCAGGATTTAACTCCAAGTACTGACCAGGCCATCAGGATTTGATCCAAGAACTGGTCCATCAGGATTTAATATAAATCCTGACCCAGTTCATATAGCTGTTACAAATAAATACTGATACTGTTAAATTAAATCAATAAATAATATTAAATAAACAGGTAATAAAATTTCTCGCCCAGGTCGCCTCGCGTACGCGAGACGCCGAGACATTCGCCCAAATCGCCCTTCGACCCGAGTCGACCCGAGTCGTGGCGTGGCGGGGCGAGGCGAGGCGGGCGGCGGCGGCGCGCGCGTGTGTGTGTGCGCGCGCGTGAGGCACATACTAACACCATGCACACTCACATGCCTTAGTAGTTGTACACTACTCTTGCACATGTTTCTATATAAACCCACCAACCTCTCATTACCAATTCTATGTGGGATACAAGTTATTTCAATATAACCAACCCACATAACCCATTTCAAGCAACCTATTTCAACTCAATTTATTTATGGATTACACTAAGAAAATGTCTTAGATCCAAACATGAAAGTTTAAGTCCTCATTACAAGGAACAACCTCCAAGTGTTAGTTTCCGGAAATTCCATCAAGAACATATATAAAATATGCCTCAAACTTTCCATTTTCTAATAGTGGGAAGATTATATGTTGATTGGTGGGTGTGGTGGTATGATATGAAATTTGGAAAGTATGAAAATACATCCGTTATAATGACCGATTTTTTTTGTTAGACAAAAACTGCCCTGTTTTTAAGACAGAAAATCCGAATGGTTAAGTTTCTGTAAAAGGTATCAACTGCCCATGAAATGATAGAGCTTAGTTCATAGATCGTGTTGATATAAAGTACGTCAAAATCTGATGAACGATTTAGGAGAAAAGTGGATTTTAGTGAAAGACGTTTGAAAACCGAGAAAATGTAATTGTACCAACTTTGAGGCTATAATTACCATACTTAGACATTTTTAACAATTATAAAATTCTGGGATATTATAGTAGGATAGTCAAAGAGTCATTACCAGTTGACCTTGTATTAAAATTCGAAATCTATATTTTCTGAGAATATTTACAGTAAGTGTGGTTGTTAAGGGAAATGGTGGAAAACACTGAAACTTGATTGAGTCTAAAAATGGATAGATCCTTGAACCTTGGGGGTATTAGTGATACGTTAAGCATATATTAAAGTGTCAAGGGTATTGTTATGCAAGAGTGAGGTGAGTAAGAGACGTAGTATTCTAACGATGATTCTTTTCGTGTTTATAGAAACTCGAGACGAACACGGGAACGTACCTCTGGGACTTAGGGATCGAGGCAAGATTTCTTTTACCCTTATTTTGATAAACTGTTTATGTTCAAAAGAAATGGTTTTGGTGAACAATATATGAATCTTATACGATGAGATGATTTGGGATATATTCCATATATACTGAAATCCTTGAATATGGATTATAGATATGAATAAGAATATGGAAAGAGCGGATATATTCTATGTTTCAAAGAATGGTATCAGTTGTTATCTAGAGTGATATATGGATCATATTATATTAAAATATTCTTTTAAAAGTAGTTACGATTTTAATAAATATTATTTGATTATTATGTTAATACTTTTAAAATAGATGGAATAATGTATGTATATAAGAATGTATTGGAGTTCATTGAATGCAGAGAAAATGTACGAGTCATAAGCAAAATGTTATGACATATGGTTTTAAAAAGGTGATATTACATGATAAATGGATATGAATATGATATATGTGAATGGGAAAAAAAAATGGGAAATGGTGATTGAAAATGGAAAAATGATTTGACAAAAAGGGGGATAGCAACCAAAAGCGTAAGAGGCTGTGTGCGGCACAGTCCAGTACTCAATATTTATTCCGGCCCAAGAGTTGCCGAGGGAGGATGTAGCAGGGAAGCCTTCCTCCAGGGATGATTGTCATTCCTTCTACTAGTAGCAAACAGAGAGCAGATACGGTTAGGCGACTGATCATCGTCCTACGTATCTGGCGTTAGCAGATATCCCCAGAATTTTCTTTAAAGGAAAAATTTATAATGATTTCAGACTGGTATACTGAAAAGGGAAAATGAGATGGAATGATGGAATAATTTTTGTATTAGAAGAGAAACTGATTTTATATTATTCTAGATTTCTTTTCTGATAATAGTAAGTGAATGATGCATTATTAAATAAGAATTATATTCTCTCTTAAAGTTTATAATTGGGTTAAAGTTATATATATTTTTACGTGTTTAAAAATTCTGATTTCTAGTTTACAATATTATCTTGCTGAGCTATTATAGCTCACTCTTGCTACTTATGTATATAACAGTTAGGTCAAATGCCGATACTGCGCACTACACCCCGCAAGAGGGTAAGGGGAAAGCGACCTTTTGAGCGAGTGCTGGCGACTATCCCTGAGGTAGCTGATAACGAACGGGTGTTGGTAGACTTATGTACATTAAGTGTGTAAGTTGTGTAATAAACGTTTGGTTGTTGAAATGCTTCATGTAGAAGTATTGTTCAACAATGTACTTGGTAGGATTCTGGGTTTGTAATAACTGTTTAACTTTAAACTTTTAATATTGTGGATGTTGTTCTCTGAGCATATGACTGGTGTGAGTGTATTAGTGAGGGTCAGTTGTGTAAGTATTAAAAAAAAAAAGTCAGAGTGTTATTGATAATAAGTGGAAATTGGACCGTGATGACCTGGATCCTTGACCCCGGATCTAGGGGCGTCACACAGAAGAAGGGTGGATCTGTAGCACTTGTAGCTAGTACAGAACAACATGAGGAGGTAAAAGAAGAAACTGCTAAAGCTACACCAAGCTCAAGTGCTTGTGAATGTAGAATTGAATCAAGCAAGGGTAAAAACAAAATGGTTGATAAAGATGTCAACTCAAATCAGGATGAGATGGATGAGCTAGATGAACATCTTACTTTTCTGTCTATAAGATTCTCAAATCCCAAGTTCAAAAAGTGTTAGTATTTGTGCCCTAGAGACAATATTATTATGTTTTTAGAAAAGACATTTTGATTATTAATGATTATGAATTTTCTTTTTTCATTTATTATGTCTTTATTAACTGCGATATGAATATTAGAATAATAAATGTCCTTGGAATATAAGCATGAATTATATATCTCTAAGTATGTCACTTAGAAATAAGATTATATGAATAATGTTTATAATCCTAAAAGTCCCTAGTCGAGTATTATTATTTAAGGGCAATAATAATGCATACAGACTAGTATGTTTGTTGACTGATGACTATATCTCATTGGTCATAGGTATTGCGACACTAAAGTCAAAGACATAAGTGCATGTTAGAAATACATGGCACTGGATAGACCCACCGTGAGAATTCTTCATGGTAAAAGTTATCAAGTGTCATAAGTGATTCTCACGGTGATAATGGTGTGATGATCCTTAGACTTGAAATTATTATATTTCTATATGATAATTAATATATGTTAGGCTCAAGGCATGTCTGAGTACCACTATTAACAAGCCTACTCATTGTGACTATGTCACTCTACATGACCTAGTGAATTCTTTCACTGGGATATAGTATAGGTCTCTATTGTACTTGTCTTGTTTTCATGTACTTAGATTTATCTTGTATGCTCAAAGTTATAATGAGCTTAGTAAGTTTCTTGCAACCTAGAATGTACATAGGCCATGGAATAATTATCCTGGTAGAAGTTCAGAAATGTTCAAGCAGCAGGTTGGAGATGAACAAGGCCCTGAAGAAATAAGTTGCAGAAATTTATCTAAGTCCCTATACCGTGAAGTCAAAATAGAGCTATGTCGTGAAGTCCAAAAATATCCATGTCGTGAAGTGTTGAGATCGCAAAGTCAAATTGTACTAGATCGTGAAGTCCTCAAAAAGGCTATGTCGTGAAGTCCTCAAAAAGGCTATGTCGTGAAGTCCTCAAAAAGGCTATGTCGCGAAGTCCTCAAAAAAAGGCTATGTCGCAAAGTCCTCAAAAAGGCTATGTCGTGAAGTCCTCAAAAAGGCTATGTCGCGAAGTCCTCAAAAAAAGGCTATGTCGCGAAGTCCCCAAAAAAGCTATGTCGTGAAGTCCTCAAAAAGGCTATGTCGCGAAGTCTTCAAGAAGGCCATATCGCGAAGTCACTTCTAAGCCTATGTTGCATACTCCTGATACACTCATATAGCAAAGTCAAGAATACACTATGTCGACATGTCAAAGAATCAGGATTATGCTGGAGTTCACGATGTCAACACTTAGCCGTTTATAACAAGACAAATCAAAGTACAGAACCAAAAATCAAAGGAGACAAATACTGAAGCATCTGTTACGGTAAGGTGGTCCAAAGAACAGATGGCAAATCTACAGCTAAACTTGGAGAGAAAGATAAGAGACAAGCAGCTACAGAAACGGGAAAGACTCCGAAAAGCAAGTGGTCCTTCCTGACACAGTGAACTTCTTATGACAGGACAAGTTGGACTTTGAGCTAGGGGTAACTGTGTAAATAGGTGTGTGCACCAGTTTGTATAGGACTATATATATTGTGCACACCCTACTGTTAGCTGTAAGAGAGATACACACAGAAATATTCAAGTACTCTTTTCTCCGTAAGCAAAGCAAGAAAACATTGTTCTTGTTTACAAGCCATAATTTCACTTGTGAAATTTTGGAAGCTGTAGTATTTAATTTACTTAATACAAAGTAGATTAAAGTGATTGTGTGTGTGTTCTGTTTATTTTCATTCCGCATTTTACACAACATAATCTGTAACAGCTTATTTAGTTTTCAAGGATCGAAAAATATCAAAACTATCCATTCACCCCCCCTCTGTCTAGTTTCTAAGTGATATTTATTTCTAACAAGTGGTATCAGAGCAGGCTGTTGACTTACAAACAGGAAAAGATCAAGAATGAGTTCACAGAAACTAAGCAGTATCAAGATTCCTCCCTTTAACAAGGAGCACTACAGTCTATGAAAGAAGAAGATGTTGCTTTTCATCAAAGCTTCAAATCCCATGTACTTAGACATTCTAAAGCATGGTCCCTTTACTCCAATGATTGAGATTGCTGAAACAACTGTTGGTACTGAGATAATACCAGCAAGACATGTTCCTAAAGACCCCTCCAAACACACTGATCTTGAAAAAGAGAAAATAGCACTAGATGGACATCTCCAACTTATCATTTGTGAATCTATGGATTTCAACATGTATGGAACTGTTGCTCACTATAGTAGTTCTAAGAAGATGTGGGATCTCATAGAAGTGCTATGTGAAGGAACTCCTGAAGTAAGAAAGAACAAGAAGCAGATTCTGGTCTCACAATATGAAGCTTTCATGGCTCAGCCAAAGGAGGGAATCACAGAAGTGTTTGAGAGGTTCAACAAGCTGATAAATGAGCTCAAACTCTATGACAAACACTATAAAACAGAAGAACTCAACATGAAATTCTTACTGACTCTACCAGACCACTTAGAACCTAGAATCTCTTCCCTCAAAGAAAGAGATCTAACCAAGATTGATTTTGATGTGTTGTATGGTGTTTTGAAAACATATGAGCTAGAGTTGTTTCAAAAGAGATCCATTCAAGCAAAACAAGGATTAATGGCCAATACTTCTTGTGCCCTTATCGCTGACAACCTAGGTCAAAGAATGGAATCTCTTAAAGTCAGTCAAGTCAAGATTGAAGAGCTGGAAGTTGAAGACACTGGTGATGAGACTCATGTTGTCTATGATTTGCCTGAGGAAGATGAGTTCTACAGCATAGATGAGCTGGATAAGATGGAAAACAAATCTTTTACCTATATGGCTAGGAGATATCCTAACATTAGGTTCAAAAGAAAGCAGCCATTTAAGTCCAAGTTCAATGATGGAAATGCTGGTGGATTAAGTGGCTCAAACTCCTTCAATAAAGGAAAAGGGATTGATGGTGCTGCTAAAGGTGGATACAAGTCTGGGAGTGTGGATAGGTCCAAGATAAGGTGCTATAATTGCAATGAACTTGAGCACTTTGCCACAGAGTGCAAAAAGCCCAAACAGGTCAAGAAGGACAAAGCATACTTAGAGCTTGAAGCTAAGTATGAAGCTCTACTCAAGAAACAACAGGGTAAAGCTTTTATTGCTGAGGGAAAGTGCTGGGATGATTCTGATGAAGAAGAAGAACATGAGTAATCAAACTATGCCTTGATGGCATTTTCTGATGATGGTGATTCCTCAAGTCAGGTACCTATTCTTACTTCTCTTGATATGAATCCCTTTCAATACAAGCAAACTGTTGAAGACATGAGTACTGAGATGTTCAACATTCACACTAGCATGTTAGTTGCCAATGAAGAAATTGACAGACTAACTGCTAAAAATATTGAACTTACAGAATAGAATGAGGAACTTGAATTAATGGTTGTGATCCTTGATGGTTTGAAAAAGGAAGTGGAGTATCTTAAGAATAAAGTAGCATGTGCTGAACAGATAGAAATAGCTCTTAGGGAACAAATTGCTGAAAATGAATTAAGAATAAGAAGCTATAGAAACTCCTCTTAACTTATCCAAATCTATCACACGGAACACACTGAAGACTGTAAGGTTGGAATTGGTTTTGATTATGAGAATGATAAGGGAAGGAAGAAGGCTAAGGGCAAAGGAAAAGAATCTTTTGTAAACAAAAATGCTCCAACTATTTTGTCTAGTGTCAAAGAGCCTATCTTCAAAAAGAGTGTTGTTGAGTTTGATGAGGATCTTCTACTTATCAAACAACAACTACTTGAAGAAGATGAGGCTGCTAAAGACACTTCTTCCTCTCCCAAGTCTGCTGATCAGAAAGAAACCAAAGACAACCCTGTCAAGAGTCCTAAAATCAAGAAAGAAGTTGTTAAGAAGAAGAAACAAAACAGAAATGGTAAGGTAGGTGTCAACAAGGGCAACAATTATGCTTATGTGCCAAATGCTCCTAGGAAACAGTGTCAAAAATGCTTATCTGTGAATCATTTGACTCATAAGTGTAATAAACCTGCAAATGTTGAAGTTGATAATCTTAGTAACCATTCTGTTGGCATGAACACTATCCATGATTCCTTCTATGGCAATTCTAACTGCATGACATGCTATGTGACTGTGATTGCTAACTGTTTATCTCTAAAGCATAAACTTGATTCTGCACAATCCTGTGAATCACACACACATATGCACACTCACAGGACAGGATCCCCAATCAGGGTTGAGAGGGTAAAAACTTCACGTGAGCCTAAGAGTGTAAACTCTAAAGCAACAAACACTGTGAAGTCTCCTACTGTGAAGGATGCTGGTTATGATAGAAGAATCAATAACAAAACTGTTTCTAAATCAACTGGACCCTATCAAGTGTGGGTACCAAAAACAACTTAGTCATTTTGTGAATGCAGGGCAACAGGAATAAAAGAGTCATATGGATCTTGGACAGTGGATGCTCAAGTCACATGACTGGTGATATAGCCCTGCTATCACACTTTGAAGAGAAGGCTGGCCCATCAGTAACCTTTGGAAATGATAACATTGGTTATACAATGGAATATGGCAGTGTCAAATCTGGGAATGTCATTATTGAAGATGTAGCATTTGTTGAAGGACTAAAGCACAACCTCTTGAGTATTGGACAATTCACCAACAGGGGTTTCAAAGTGGAATTTGATGAAGATCATTGTCTAATCTCAAAAAGAGGAAGTGGTGAAGTTGTTTTAACTGGTGTGAAGAAAGGAAGCTTGTTTGTAGCAAATCTTAAGGCTACAGACAAGGGAGAAATTTGTTGTTTCTACACTAAAGCCACCAATGAAGAATTCTGGCTGTGGCACAAGAAACTATCTCACTTGAATGTTCAGGCAATGAACTCTCTTGCTAAGAGAGAACTCATCAGAGACATGCCTGCTTTAGAGTTTGTGCAAGATGGAGCATGTGAAGCATGTCAAAGAGGAAAGATAAAAAGATCAAGCCACAAGAACAAATTGCTCAATTCAAACTCAAAACCTCTGCAGCTAATTCACATGGATCTATTTGGCCCTGTGAATTTAATGTCCCTTTCCAAGAAGAAATATGTTGTAGTCATGGTTGATGATTATTCAAGATACACTTGGGTGGAATTCCTGTTCTCCAAGGATGAAGCACCTCAAGTAATAATAGAGCATATCAAGAGAGTTGATAGAGAAGCACAAAGCACTGGTTCCTCTGTAGTTTCTTTGAGAAGTGATAATGGAACTGAGTTCAGAAATTCAACACTGTATGAGTTCTGCAAAGATAAAGGAATTTCTCAACAGTTTTCAGCTCCTAGAACACCTCAACAAAATGGAGTAGTTGAGAGAAAGAATAGAACTCTCATTGAAGCTGCAAGAACAATGTTGTTGGATGCAAAGCTACCTACTAGCTTTTGGGCTGATGCTGTTAACACAACATGCTATGTGCAAAATAGAACATTGGTCAACAAGAAGTGTGGAAAAACTTCTTACTCATTGATGACTGGAAAAAGAGCATCCTTCAAGCATCTTCATGTGTTTGGAAGCAAGTGTTTTGCGATGAAAGATAATTCTGAACATGTTGGAAAATTTGATGCTAAGGCATTTGAAGGTATCTTTATTGGATACTCTCTGGAAAGGACAACTTACAGAGTGTTTGTACCTGAGCAACACAAAGTAATGGAAAACATGGATGTTACCTTTGATGACAAGAAAATTCCTGGACTTGCAACAAGTGAAAAAGACAGTGTGCCATTAAGATTTGAAAATCAAGGATATCTTGAGGATTCTGAAAGTGAGGATGAACCACCTGTTCTAACTGTTCCACATGTTGAAACTCTTGAATTTGATGATCTTCTTCAAACACCTGTGCAAGGGAACACAAACACAAGGGGTTAAGAAGAAAATACATCTGTCAATCAAAATGACCCTGAGGCAAGTCAAGGAGATGAACAGGGTCACACAAGGAAATGGGACAGAGCCCACACTAGGGATCAAATCATTAGAGATCCCAGTGAGGGAGTTAGAACAAGGAGGGCAACAATGAATACATGTCTGTATAGCTGCTTTCTGTCACAAGAAGAACCAAAAGTAATTGAAGAAGCTTTGAAGAATTCTGACTGGATTGTTGCTATGCAAGAAGAGTTGAATCAATTTGAGAAAAACAAAGTATGGGAATTAGTGCCACCTCCTGAAGGGAAGAATGTCATTGACACCAAATGGGTGTTCAGGAACAAAATGGATGAAGAAGGAGTGGTGATACGAAACAAAGCAAGGTTGGTTGCCAAAGGATACTGTCAACAAGAAGGCATTGACTATGATGAGACATTTGCACCTGTAGCTAGACTGGAAGCCATCAGGATTTTCTTGGCTTTTGCAGCACACTCAGATTTTAAGGTGTATCAAATGGATGTTAAAAGTGCTTTTCTCAATGGTGATCTTGCTGAAGAAGTTTATGTATCCCAACCTCCTGGCTTTGAGAATGAAGACTTCCCAGACTTTGTGTATAGACTGCTCAAGGCACTCTATGGACTCAAACAGGCACCAAGAGCCTGGTATGAAACTCTATCTCAATTCCTTCTTGAGCATCAATTTACCAGGGTTACAATTGACAAAACTCTATTCTTCAAGAATCATGGAAATGATATCATTCTAGTTCAAATTTATGTGGATGACATCATCTTTGGATCTTCAAATGAAAAACTCTGTCAAAGGTTCTCTAAGTTGATGCAAAGCAAATATGAGATGAGTATGATGGGAGAGTTAACCTTCTTCCTAGGCCTGCAAGTACATCAAAGAGAGGATGGCATCTTCATAAATCAATCTAAGTATGTTAAAGATCTCTTAAAGAAATATGGTTTAGAAGAGTCATCCCCAACAAAAACTCCTATGTCCACTGCAATCAAGCTTGATGAAGATAAGAAGGGCAAGAGAGTTGACATCGAGGTCTATAGGGGAATGGTTGGATCATTACTCTATCTCACTGCTAGCAGGCCAGACATCATGTTTTCCACATGCCTTTGTGCAAGGTTCCAATCTGATCCTAAGGAATCTCACATGATGGCTATCAAAAGAATCTTCAGGTATTTGAAGGGGACTCCTAATCTTGGGCTATGGTATCCAAAGGGCACTAGGTTCAACCTGGTTGGTTATGATAGGTCCATAATTAATACATTTTTAATACCTATTTTATGTTTGTTTTCGTAATTTTATTATTTAATAAATTGTTTTCTTTTGTTTTGTAGGAAAATAAATAAAATCATATTTCAAGCAGAAAAAGGTGAAAAAGGCAAGGAGATGGAAATACTTGAAGTCAAAAGGAAATTGGAGAAAAATTGGAAAACTTATCGGAGAAGAAAAAGGAATTGAGGAAATATTTCTAGAATCTGATTTGTAGTCAAAGAGCCCAAGCCCATTATTTTTCCTATATATATAGATCTCCCCTCTTGTATTTGAGACACCTAAAATTTAGACTAGATCTGATAATTAGGAGTAGGATAGATTTATTATTGTCTTTCAATACAAGTTCTTTATTCTATTCAAACACTTTTGCTTGCATTCTTTATATTTAATTGTTTTGTTTCTTCTGCCATGTCTAGCTAAATTTCTTGCCCTAGGATGAAGATGAAGTTAATTTAATTATTTTTGATATCTTCTCGTTCCTATTAATTGGTTCTCATAATTTTTCTTGGTGCTTAATTGTTCAATTGACAAAGTGATTTTGATATATTATTGTTACCGGATTTATTTTTCATAGCCTATGCATGCTCCATGAAGTTTTGATGGGTTATTGTTAGATAACAAGTTTCATAGTATATGCTTGTCTCGTTAATTGATATATCTTATTTGTGAAGAAAGAGAATTGATTTTAGGGTGAGTTGATATTAATTGTGATTGATTAATGGATTCGGATTCCTAGGTTTTCCTTATCTGATTTTAATTGTTAATTAGGTTAAACAAATCTCAACTCAAATCTTATTGTCTAGTTCGCCTGAGTTAATTGTTAGGGTTGAAAATTCATAGTCTCTGTGGATCGATCTGTGATTGCTACAACTAAACACTGTGCGCTTGCAGTTTACATTATTTTTACACATCAAGTTTTTGGCGCCGCTGCCGGGGATTATTGGTAATTTTCACTCCTTGATATTTAATTCTTCGGATTAGTTTCTTGTTCTGCATTGTTTGTCTTTTAGGATACATTAAAGCGGAGGAAAGCTTGGACAAGAAGATTGCTAGAAGGCCTCGTTGTCTCTTGTGAAATTTTTGGAAGCGCTTTTCGGTATTCCGTATCACCTCTCCCTGTTTTCTTTCCATCATTATTGAAAAACACAAAAAAAATAAATATTTAAAAAATCCAAAAATATTAGTTAGTTATTTGTTAAAAACCAATTTGTTGCATCATTCATTCTCTCGCATAGGAGCACATCATCTAGATTTATTTATTGTCTTTATCGCTTTCCATATTATACAATTGTGGTGATTGCTGGAGGAAAGAGGTACGTACAATTTAGAATAGAACACGTAGTGTAGTGCATCCATAAGTGTTTATTTCTCGTTCTTTGTGTGTTGTATCATCTAATCAATCTTAAGGGCGCCACCCAATTTCAAGATAAGGTGAGGGATTTCATCACCCTTTCCTTGGCCCACAAATCACTAATTCGTTCATCTTGCATTCCTTTTTTCTTAATAAAATCAATTAGACGTTAGCCCCTAGGATATCGCGCTCAACTAGGAAGAGAATCTAAGAGGAACAAATCACTAAGTATTTTTCGGTGGTGTCTAGGACTAGCGAAAGCTTACCTGGCCTTTAGACTGGTGCCTAGAATGGTGGTTAGCCTCTTGGCAATGCTTCCTCCTGCCTGGCCAGTCACGACGAATGCTTTTTGAGCTGTTACTTTTAGTAGTATCTTATTGTTAGGAGCAAGGTCTATATTTTTTTTTAGGATAAGATAGATTTTTCTTTTGATTTTCCATATTCTTGGGTGTTTACTTATAGCTCTTGTCTGCTAAGTGCTTAGTTGATTGCTTCTCTTGTATGCAAAGTACTTGGGTTCGAGATAATACATCTATATTAGTGAGACAATCCGACCTTTCACTACCTGGAGTAGCAAGACAACTTGATTTCTCTTCACCCACTAAAATTGAGTCAAAAGAAGTAGAAGTTCCAACAACCGTCATGGCTGTTTCACTTAAAGAACGTTGTTACCCCGCTCGTACCGCCCAACCCTCATGCATAGTGCTACCAGCAGTAACCGCAAACAATTTTGAAATCAAACATCATAACATTAGCATGTTACCTAGGTTTGCTGGGGTAGAGGGAGAGGATCCATATCTTTTCATTCGAGAATTTGAGGAAGTGTGTGCTTTACAAAAACTTCAACAACTAAGTGAGGATTCCATTAGGCTTAGACTCATTAACTTTGCTTTAAAAGAAGATGTTAAACAGTGGTTGTATAGTCTACCCGTTAATTCTATTTCCACATGGGAGGGATTTGTTGCTATATTTCTTAAAAAATATTTTCCCAGCCATAAGGCTAACAGGCTTAGAAATGAAATCAACCAATTTCAACAAAATCCAAATGAGCCTTTTTGGAAATATTTTGATAGATTTCAAAAGTTGTTGTCTAAGTGTCCTCAACATGGTATAGAAAAATGGAGACTTTGTAAAATTCTCTATGAAGCCTTAGATAGCCAAACCACTGCCTTGTTAGAGTCTATGTGTAATGGTAGGTTTATGGATAAAACTGATGAAGAAGCTTGGCAATTTTTTGAAGAGTTAGCTGAAAGAACAATGTTGTGGGAGTCAACTAGGGAACCCATTCAGGAAACTGAAAAATCTAAGGGCGTACACGTAGTTGGTAATTCTATTGCAACCGAAGCTAAGTTAGCTACTCTCACTAGACGTCTAGAAGCCTTAGAAACCAAAAATGTGTCCTCACAAATGTTTCTGTGTGCGAACTGTAATTCTCCTACTCATTTGATAGAAAATTGTCCTGAAATTGAACAAGCCAATGCCATGTTTCAATCTAGAGTTAGGAATGATCCTTATTCATCCACATACAATCCTGGTTGGAAAAATCATCCAAATTTCTCATGGAACCAAGGTCAATACAATCAGTATAACCAAAATTCTCAACCTGCTTTTCAAAAGCCCAATCCTGGTCCATATCCAACTCAAAATCCTAACTCATATCCTCCACAAAATCTCGGTCAATATCAAAATTCAGTCCCTTTGAATCCTCCTGGTTTTGCAGAATCTGACAAAAGATTTACTTCCATTGAAAAGAGTTTAGAGGCATTGCTCAAATCTCAACAAAATTTCATGAACACTATGACCCAAGATAGACAATTGCTAAATTCCAACGCTCAAGCCATATCTAAACTAGAGGTCCAAGTTAGTCAGTTAGCAAACACCATCAGTGAGAGAGAGAAAAATCGATTTCCTAGTCAACCCGAGATTAATCCTAAATTTCATCCAAATCAAAAGTCTCATGAAAATGTGAATTCTGTTATCTCTCTAAGGTCTGGTAATCAATTCAATAATCATGTTGGTGTCAATACTCAAGAAGAAGATAAGTTTACATCTGAACCAAATCCGTTACTCGTGAATCCTAGTCTTAAACAATCTTCCAATCCCCAAAGTCCTGAAGAAGTTGAATCTAATGAGTCATCACCCTCCAATGAACCACCTTCAAAATCCCACTATGATGTGTCTATTGAAAAAGTCTTTAAGCCAAAAGCCCCATTTCCTCACAGACTTACTTCAAACAAACAATCTGCTCAATTAGATAAGATTTTGGAAGTCTTCAAGCAAGTCAAGATTAATATTCCTCTTTTAGATGCAATTCAACAAGTTCCCTCTTATGCTAAGTGTCTAAAAGATTTGTGTACTCATAAAAGAACCACTCATGTTCCTAAGAAAGCTTTCCTAACATCTAATGTTAGCTTTATCTTGTCAAATCAAATCCCTTTGAAGTATAAGGATCCTGGCTGTCCTACCATTTCTTGTGTCATTGGTAATACTTTCATTGATAAAGCTTTACTCGATCTAGGAGCTAGTGTGAATCTTCTTCCATTATCTGTCTATCAAGACCTGGGTTTAGGTGAACTTAAAGAGACTAGTATCACTCTTCAGTTAGCTGACCGTTCTGTCAAAATTCCTAAGGGTATAGTGGAAGATGTGTTGATTAAGGTTGGTGATTTTGTCTTCCCTGTCGATTTCATTATTCTAGAAACTGAGCATGTCCAAAATCTCAAAAATCAAATTCCCATCATTCTAGGAAGTCCTTTTCTTGCCACCTCTAATGCTTTGATCAACTGTAGGAATGGATTAATGAAACTCACATTTGGAAACATGCAAATTGATCTCAACATTTTCAATGTAGGAAATCAACCCAATGAGCTTTTTGACCAACCCATAGAAATTAACATGATTGATGAGTTAGTTGATAATGAAACCATGAATGTTGATGATGTTCTTAACTTTTGTCAAAATTACTTTGGTCAAGATTGGGACGATACTGGTCATAAAAATGAGGTTAATGAAATGTTAGAGTCCACTATTCCTAGTTCCAATCGAGAGTTAGAACATTTTCCTTTGCTACTTTATAAAGCTAATGAATCAGTTGAGACAAGTCCACCAGAATTAGAACTTAAACCTCTTCTCGAAACTCCTACTTATATGTTTCTAGGTCCTTTTTCTGAGTCTCTTCCATTCATTCTTGAGGATAGTGCAATTGTGTCTTTTCTTGAGAAAGATATTTTGTTGGAGTATGAGAGCAATAAAGAACTTCATGAATTTGTTAAGTCTTCTGTTGGTGAGCCACCCCCACTCGATTATAATATATCTTTTTTCACTCTTGATCAGTCTTTGGTAGTTAATAATGAAACTCATCATGTTGTTATCTCTAGTGACATAGTTCATAACCAAGAATTTCAAGTAATTAATCTGCTTAAACAACATAAAGAAGAATCTAATTGGTCTATGGATGATGTTAGTGGTATGAGTTTTATTCTGGTTCAAGATCATCTTTCTCTAGTGGATAATTTCCAAAAAGGCTCATTTGTGGGTGAGTTTCACATGTTTGATGATTATGTTACGAAGGTAGTTTTTCCTCGATCTGGTATTGGTTAGTATGTGCTTTTGTTTTGTGTCTCCCATAGTCAAGTGTAGGTATGGGGATTGTGTGTGAGTGTGTTGTGTATTTTGTGTTTATTGTGTGTTTTATAGGTATTGTGTTTCTCCATCATGCCATTATCAGGTATTCTCGTCCTTTTACATTGTCATTTTTCTCTCAATTGCATACATTGAGGACAATGCATGATTTAGGTATGGAGGAGGGGTTTAGTAGTATTATTAAAAAAAAAATCCAAAAAAATTAAAAAATGAAAAAATCCCAAAAAGAATTTTAGTTGTAAATTGTAGAATTCTAGCCTCGTAAAATGATTGCTTGTTGCTTGATGCACCCTTACATGCTATAGTAATCTTGTGTTTCTGATATTTTGATTGAGAAGTGATTTGCTAAGTTCTTGTTCACACACGTACACTAGCAAGGTGAAACTAGTAGACTTATTGAATGTCGCAAGTAATTAGGACATGAATATGTACAAAATGATTTGGTTTCCATGCTTTGAGTACAAGTTGGTGCATTAAAGAGATTTTTACTTGGGATTGATTATGTTTTTACCACCATGTGAGTTTTTGAGCCTATATGCATATCTTTTGCATTTTATATTCGTTTGCTTGAGTGTCCACATGTTGTTTGCATTGCTAGCGCTTGTTTGAGACCTTTCTTGAATGCATGACATTATTTGATGGTAAGATGATAAAGGCATTTAGGAATAACCTATATTTTCCAAATTACCACACCATTTTTATATGATCAATTAGTTACCCACTTGAGCTTAATCCTATTTTTTTCGGTGACACACCACATTATGTGCCTAGACCTTTTTCTTGTTTAGCCTTACTTATGCTTGATCCCAAATTGTCAATGGCTAGTAGGAACTTGAGGGAGTAATAAGGTGTGTAAGATGGGTTTACTTTTGTTCGTAACTTTTGTGGAAATATTGAGTTTGGTTGCATACTTCTTAGTCGTTGTTCAATAAATTTTTGAAGGAGGATTGTGGTTGCTTATATCTATCTCTTAGCTCTAGAAAAAAAAATGATGAAAAAAAAAGAAAAACAAAATATATGAAAAAAAAAGCAAAAAGAAAAAAAAAATATTATATGAGAGCATACTTATGTTTGTGTGATCCTTCTTCATTCGACTAATCAAGCCTTTTGTTGGAAGAAAATGAGAAAATTCAGTTGTGGGGAGGATGTTTGGTGATGTGTATGATTTATTATGGTGCCTACTAGTTTTTGACACTTCACCTTATTTGGCCTTACTTGACATACCTTGTCCCTAGCCCCGTTATAACCCAAATAAAGACCTTTGATTATCATCATTGATGTATGTTGTGTTAAAGTTAGATTGATACCAAATGTCAAGCATGCTTATGATTTTGCTGGAATTGAGTGATACACTTACCCTTGTTCTTGAGTGAATATTCTTTTGTGAGTGAAATGTGAGTTATTGCTTGTTTCTACATTTGAGATCCCAAGTTTTGACTCAAAGGTGTACTCTTGTGGGCTTAGCATGGTTACCAACTTATTCTTACACTTGACATGGACTTTTGAGCACTTGTGCATATTTCTTTGAGTAGACTATGTGAATCCTTGCATCTTCCACGACAAGACATTGCAAAGTCATTTTTGATTCTTAAGTTGATGTAGCATGAGAGGACTTGTATGTGTGGCGTTGTATTGCTATGCGATCTTTTACATGAGCTAGATGGATTTTGTGGGTACATTCACTATAAACCCTCACGAGACCTTACTTGTCTTTCAATACAAGTTCTTTATTCTATTCAAACACTTTTGCTTGCATTCTTTATATTTAATTGTTTTGTTTCTTCTGCCATGTCTAGCTAAATTTCTTGCCCTAGGATGAAGATGAAGTTAATTTAATTATTTTTGATATCTTCTCGTTCCTATTAATTGGTTCTCATAATTTTTCTTGGTGCTTAATTGTTCAATTGACAAAGTGATTTTGATATATTATTGTTACCGGATTTATTTTTCATAGCCTATGCTTGCTCCATGAAGTTTTGATGGGTTATTGTTAGATAACAAGTTTCATAGTATATGCTTGTCTCGTTAATTGATATATCTTATTTGTGAAGAAAGAGAATTGATTTTAGGGTGAGTTGATATTAATTGTGATTGATTAATGGATTCGGATTCCTAGGTTTTCCTTATCTGATTTTAATTGTTAATTAGGTTAAACAAATCTCAACTCAAATCTTATTGTCTAGTTCGCCTGAGTTAATTGTTAGGGTTTCGAAAATTCATAGTCTCTGTGGATCGATCTGTGATTGCTACAACTAAACACTGTGCGCTTGCAGTTTACATTATTTTTACACATCAGGTTACACAGATTCTGATTATGCTGGATGCAGAATTGACAGGAAGAGCACCTCTGGAAGCTGCCAATTCTTAGGTCAAAGGTTAGTGTCCTGGTTCAGTAAGAAACAACAATCCACAGCAACATCTACAGCTGAGGCTGAATATATTGCTGCTGGAAGCTGCTGTGCTCAATTGCTTTGGATTAGAAATCAACTCATGGATTATGGACTAGTATTGGAACACATTCCCCTGATGTGTGATAATACAAGTGCAATATCCATAGTTGCCAATCCTGTTAATCATTCTACTACAAAGCACATTGAGATAAGGTACCATTTCATTAGGGAACATGCTGCAAATGGTACTATAGCAGTCTCTTATGTTCCAACTGAGAAACAATTAGCTTACATATTTACTAAACCTCTAAATGAAGTTGTCTTTAACAGACTTGTGAGTGAAATTGGTATGCTAAATCCTTAATTTAATTGTTCTAAGTAAGTATGCTAGTTAATTATTGCAGCAGTAAATTTTCACTGTGTTTAAATGCTCTATTTATTTGGAGTGAAAATTAGCTGAGATATGATTTATAAATATTTCAGTATTTTACTGCATATTTTTCAAATCATACTTTTATGAGAAGTTATGAGCTTTTAAGACATCTCTACATAGGTGATTTTGAGAGTTCACGACTTAGTTCAAATAAAACACACTTATATCGTAAACTGTTGAAATTGTGAGACTTCGCGATATAGTTCATTTCTTGAGTTTGCGACATAGTTCATTTTATGACTTCGCGACCTAGAATAACTATATCGACAAGTCCCCTTATTTCGCTGAATTTTGATTTAAATTAATTTTATTTCAAAATTTTGACATAAGTCTGACAAAATGCTTGGAATTCCAAAAACGAGAGTTTTAGACAAGGTATTTATACTATACCGCAAAGTCTCCTCATGCTTTCAACCTTTGAGACTTTGCGACATAGTTCATTTCTGGACTCTGCGATATACTTTGCAAGACTTCGCGATATAGGCTATTTTGAGACTTCACGACATCAAAATAGCTTGTACAAATTCATAACTCCATATCGTAGTGTCTCTATCATATAAATACTCTTTTCTAACCGTTCACAACTTTTCATCTTGTCTATTACTCTCAATTCTCAAACCTAAACTCAAATTCTCTTCTTCACTCTCAATTTCAAATGGCACCCAAATCTCAAGCAGCGTCTTCCTCAAACCCTTTAACCATACCCAGAGAGACCAATCTTCTCACTATCCCCTCTGAGGCGGAAGCAAACCCAAGGTACAAGTGTTTTGTACGGTTCTTGAACACATCCTACCTTCACCAAGCTTTAACTATGAACCCCACTATGTACGTTGATGTACTGGAAGGATTCTGGAGAACAGCTTTGGTATCTACAATGGCGAAGGAGGATGGGACTTCATTTCAGGAAATCAACTGCACAATTGGGGGCAAGCACTTGCAATTTGGAGAAAAAGAAATCAATGAAGCTTTGGGGTTCAAGGTTGAAGGTCATGATGATGAAGCCAATGATGCTGAAATGGTGGCATTCATGGACCTAATCAAGTATGCAGATGAGATAGACATGGCTAAGCTTAACAAGAAGCATGTCAGGAGGGAGTGGTCATTTCTGTTTGATGCACTCCAAAAGGTGTTTCTGTGCAGGAAGACAGGATGGGACCACATCAGTCACTTTGATGTGAAGCTAGCCTACTCCTTAGCTTATAATCAGGAGATTAATGTAGGAGCAATTATTCTCAAAGAATTGGCTCAAAGACTAGGCAGGACTGTTCGTGGAAGAGGTAATGAAATCTTTTACCCTCGTTTTCTTTAGTGCATTTTAAATTATCTTGATAATAATGTGCATGAATTAGATGGTATAGATAAAACTAAAATGGCTTATTCCAAATCCATGTCCAAAGTTCTATTTGGTTCATTGGACACTAGGAATCAAGTGGATGTGATACAAAGTGTGACCCAGCATATGCAGGACACATTTGCATCCTATCCACTTGATAAGCCCATATATCATGAACTTTCCTGGAAAGGGAAGGCTAAGACTGAAGGAGCTTCAAAGTCTAACCCCAGCCTTCCTATCCCATCCAGTGACCCTCCTGCAAACACTACTTTAGAAATTAGGGAGCCAAGTGCACCAATCTCCCAAAAGGTTGGTGTTACTAAAAAGAAGACCAAGAAGAGAACCTTTGCTATAATTGATGAGACTGTAGATTTAGGAAGTGAGGAACCTGAGTCACAGCTCACTAGACAAAAGAAGAAATCCAAAACTCTAGCTACCACTGAATCCTCCCAACAGGATTTAGATGTGCAAACAGGGGTACACCTATTACTGTCAATGTCCTCTCAACAGGGCATTGGTATTGAAAAGAGTAGCCTCCCCACTACAATCTGTAAAGAGTCAGCACAGAGTCAAGAACTCACTCTTGACTCGGGTGGAAATAAGGGTGATCATTCACTGAGTGGAGAGCACATCAATGTTGAAATTCCTCCTATCTCTCAGGGGGAGTTGCCAAAATCAAGTCGAAACCCCTCTTCTCTTCCAGATTCTACATCTCAAATTTCTTCTTTACAGGAAAGTCATTCTCATGACAATTCTGCTATTGATCACTCACAAGTTGAATCTGTGATTGAGCCCATTTCAAGTGACATGGTGTTTGACACTGTGCTCACCACCCAGGACCCACATTTAGTTGGTCAGGAAATGCTAGCTGGGGCATATTCTAATGACACCAACAAAAACACAGAGGATTCACCAGTCTTTACTGGAGACTCTGTGCCAACTTCTCCAATCCTTAGGGATTTGGACTTGCCTTCACAGGCACATGGAGATGATGCTGTTACACATCTCATTTCAATGGAGACAGCATCAGACTCCACAGTCATTCCAAGACTGGAGGAAACTCAGGTCTCTATCCCCCATGAGGTGCCTAGCACTAGCTCTTACTTGGCTCAGGCCACTTTGTCAGAATGGCTGAAGCCTGTGCAACATGACAGGCCTTCAGGATCATCATTTGTGCCATCACAATTGACGGAAGAAGAACTCCAAAATCTTCATGTGGCACAGATTGATGAGATCTCTAAAATAGCTCAACATCTCCTAACAACGAATCTTCCAAATTCAGACTATGAAGCCATTCTTCTGTGTCACAAGGAGGATGTTGAGACTCAACAGGAAAAGATTGTAGATGAGGCCCAACAGGATGGAAATATTGATGCCTGGTTGGATGCCAAGAGATCTGTCAAGCTGAAGGATGCACTAGCTTTTCTCAGGGAGGACTACTTAACTGCTTTGGGGTCTAATGCTAAAGGTCTCTCTCCTGCAGAAATCTATGATGCTGTGAATGAAGTGTACAAGAGTCAGCTAGAGGCTATGCATTTCCTTGGGAAAGGTCTCCAGTCATAAATATCCACAATCAAAGAAGAGACAGACCATTCTATGGCACAGCTCAGGAACTGTTATCTCTCTGACTTTCCCAAGGTGGATGGCATCCTGAAGGAGGTGCAGAAAACTTCTCAACATGTCACAAATATGGATCTCACTCTAGCCTTGGTTTCAGATAACATGAAGAAGCTCTCTGCCAAGCTAGAAAACCAACTTCAAGCCAACATCAACTCAAACTCCATGCTCACTGTCATGTGGAAGAATCAGTATGGCAACAAGCTTGTGGATGAAGTTCCTATTTCTGACATCTCTAAATATGACTTCTCAAGGATCAAGGATCAATCTCTGATTTCATTCAAATCTCAACAACTCTTCTCAAAGGTGTATGGCTTGGAAAGGGAAGTAGCTGAACTCAAAGCTGAAAACAAAGTGCTCTCTCACTCCTTGGAAATGCTCAATGCTAAGTTGGATGACCAAAGCAATGCCACTTCTAATATCTTGCTAGTCCAACAGAAAATGATGACAACTATGCTAAGAAGTATGAACCTTCCAGTTCCTGGAGAAGCTCAAGACATCTTGTCTGATCCCAAGCCTAAGGGGGAGAAAGGAAAGGAGGTTATTGTGGAAAAGAAAGGGGGAGTACCAGCCAAGCAACAGAAGCTAAAGGGCAAGATCACTAAAGAAACTCTAAAACCAATCACTCTCCCCTCTGTGGATGTCATAAGTCAACAAGGTCAAAGAAGCATAGTTACAACCATCTACTATCCCTCTACAATGCCAATGGATATCTCAGCTCCTCAAATAACAACAAGTGCCAAACCAATCAAAGTAAATATTGTCACTGAGGCCAAGCTACAGGAAGTTGCCAATTCAAACATCTATCAAGATGTGGCCTGTAACAGCCCCAGATCCGGGGTCGGGGATCCGGTCGTTACGGTCTCAATTCCCATCAATAATACTTGCACTTGAATCAAAACAATTAAACTACATGCTGTGACCCCACAATAACATCACCACACACACACAACTAGTTATAGTCCCAGAGATGAAATTGGAATAAGTATCTAGTCATAGGATCCACAAGTTATAAGTTATTACAAACCCAAAAGATTACAGAGTGAATTTAAAAGTTCTTGCCGTTGCTTACATTAATCACAATATAAATAAGTCTGATACACAAAGCTGAAGCTTAGACTACTGATTGCTACTACCTCAGCTATGGCTGCTACCACATCAACGGGTAAATCTCTGACGGCTGCCACCCGCTTGCGCAGAGTGTGCTGGTTGCGGGCCATCTGCTCTAGCTGTTGTTGTGATATAAATAAATAAAGCAAGGGTGAGCAATAGAGCCCACCAAAATAGTTTATAACTGATTATCAATAAATAACAGTTCAATGATATATTCGTAACCACATGTTATGCCTTAAACGGATAAGAAACTAGTATAATATATAAGATGAAGTTACAAGAAAAATTAATATAATGTTTCCGTAACCCAAAATTCACTTATGCATATATATCCTTAATCAGGTTTTATCAGAGTCATAACTCATAAAATAAAAGATGAAGTTGCATGAATTTATTGCCACTTCATTTCCAAACACTTTTCGACCTCCTGCCAACATGATTGGTTCTTCACCCCAATACATGTTGCAGGAATATACAAATTGGATGATGAACCAATACTGGAGTTGCTACCGCGCCCGCCATACCCAACCTTACTATGATCAGTAGCAGGTCGTACAGCTCAAATATGTTTTCTACATGTAGATGGAAGAATCACGACAGCCTGACATTGTCTACCGCCTTCCGGTGATCTCCCGGCCCATTTGGGGCAATAAAAGTTGGATGGGTCGGCGCAACTGGACCACTTACACCACTCCTAGTTCAAATGAAATCCATGACTCTGAAACGTAAAGATCGTCCTCCTTTCCCCAAGTGTAACACTTGTTGATACGACTCCACTAAGTAGTTATATCTAGGTTGGAAAGGAAGATTCTCCAATATTTCCCAAACGATGCTTGTTAATGGATATTGACTTGTTCCATCGATTTACCCCTCGATCGTTGAGGTGGTAACACAACAATTGACTTGCAGCAATTAAATTGCTCCGAAAAATATCTGTCCCTTGACAGTTTTTGAATTGAGAGTTTAAAAAGAGTAGTAGTCACTTAAATCAGGTTTCCCATATTTTTGATAGTTGAGCGAGCATTTAAATCCTCTTTAAAAGATAGATTTAAATGGAAAAACATTGTTTTGGGAACCTCCTGTTGATTTAAAGATAATTAATAATATTTAATAAATAAGTAAATCTTAAATGAATATTCGAAAATAATATTCATTAAGTAAATCATGATCAAATGAATATTCAGAATAATATTCATTAAATAAATAAACCTCGAATGAATATTAAATAAATAAACCTCGAATGAATATTAAATAATTAAATCTCGAATGAATAATAAATAGTTAAACCTCGAATGATTAATAAATAGTTAAACCTCGAATGAATATTAAATAATTAAACCTCGAATGAATAATAAATAATTAAACCTCGAATGAATATTAAATAATTAAACCTCGAATGAATAATAAATAATTAAACCTCGAATGAATAATAATATTCATTAAATAAATAAACCTCGAATGAATATTAAATAATTAAACCTCGAATGAATAATAAATAATTAAACCTCGAATGAATAATAAATAATTAAACCTCGAATGAATAATAATATTCATTAAATAAATAAACTTCGAATGAATATAAAAATAATATCAATTAATTAAATAATCCTCGAATAACAGATACCCGATATCTTTATCGGAAAATAACCTTTAATATATACATAAAATATAATCCCCTCGGATCTAACGAAATATCATACGCCCTTAACCTAGGGCCTTTATAAAAATCTGGCTTATAGCTGATATCCCATATCTAGCTTATAAGTCCCAACATCAAGTCATATCCTCGAATATCGCTATATATATAGCAGTTCGAAAACAATCATGCAATTTGTATCGCAATTGCATATCATAAATGAAAACAGTTATTATCACAACAACAGTAGTATAGGTTTCAAAAACTTGCCTAGTGGTGAGGTAGGGGTAGTGTGTCTCGAGTCAATCCGACGATCTATACATAGTCAAAGTATCCGAGATTAATCACTTAACACTTTTAAGACACTAAGTACGTACTTTACTTAGCTAAAACAAGTTTTCAAGTTAACCCTTTTAAAAACTTCCACTCGCGTATGCTTGTTCACGCATTTTTATAAAATAGAGATTAAATCCTTTTAACACGAAACCTTTTCGAGGGTCTTCCTAAACGTACCTAGCATGTTAACACAAAGTTTCACATTCCAATAAGTCGCTTAAGGGGTTTGATCATTGCCTCAAAGTTGGCTAAGTGGTATAGTTCGGTTTCTCGAAACATCCTTAATTAAAACACTCGTTTCTCCTAAACCGTAAATCGGATTCACATGATCTTTATACCAAAACGAACCTTGAAACCTACACTATACTAGGCAGTGGTGACCTTGGACAGAAGTCCTTATGTTCGAATATCACAAACAAAACATGGTTAAGGAAAATCGGGCATTATAACGGCTATGTTTTAACGATTCCAAAGTTTAATCATAAACTTTACATAATCAACCAAACCAATTCACCAAGTCAAATCCTCAATATCATTACTAATCCATAATCATCATCAATCAGTCAAAACCAACATCTACTTGCTTATCATCAAAACAACATCAAACTTTCATCAAACATTCGTCAAAATCACTCAATCATCCTTATGATCATACTAACTAAACTATACTTAAAACTAACCACATAAATCAATTTATAACTAAGGGTTTCAAGAGTGTATACCTTCCTTGGAGTGTATATGAGCTTAATAAACCTTGTATAGTCCTTATATAACCTTAAGATAGCTTGAATCAACCAAAGAAATCAAGAAACAAAAGTTAGTTCTTGAAATTACTATTCATTTCACTATTCATGTTCATCTTTGACCTAAGATTCAAGCATGATATAATCCATGGATGATGCTAAGATTAAGAGAATACCTTAGTTTGGAAATATGGAAGCTTTAGAATCCAAGAACAAGATTTATGGATGAGTGGAAGCTTGATTTTTGAAAAAGTATCTTGGTTTTCTTGAAAATGGCCGAATATGATGTTCTTGAAGATGGGGATAGTTTCTTGCTTTGGTTGATCTTGGACAATGTGAGATATTTTGTATTAAAGGTGACGAGTCATTGCCTTTTTGGGCTTGTCACAGGGACACATGTCGCACATGCAAGGGTCTTGGTAAAGTAGCTTTACTGGTTTTCTTTACTGGTTTGTTTTACTGGTTTGTTTCCTTTCACATGGATGATCCAAATGTTGCATTCCTCAAATTAATATTGTTACATGTTACTTCCATGCCTATATTTTAATTCCGTAAATGTCTCGTTGTTCCGTCTCCGTTTAATCGCGTAGAATGTTCGCAGGGTTTCTTAAGTGTTCTATCGAAGTAGTTTACCGTAAACGGTCTCGATATTTCTAATTCTTTTATTAAATCCATATCCATGGAATTGATAATTTAAATCCTCAAATATTCTCAAAATAATAATTAATCCGTCCGTTATTGGTGAAATTTCGGAGAAAACGGAAAAGCTATTCTTCCGATTCTGACAGCTTTTGCATTCCTTCATTTACATCGCAGATCACTAATACGACTTTGAAAGTTTATTATATCGTCCCGTATATAGGGTGGTCTGAAAAACTTTTTAAATGAAAAAGTTACTATTCATCAGTGGTTTTTAACAAAAGTCACTATTCATCAATAGTTCTTAAATAAGTACAAAATTTGGGGATATTACATGGACTTTCTGGAGTTTCTGAAAGCCATCAACATCAGTGTTCAAGGAGATACTCAGATCTACAGGGAAAAGCTCAAGGAAAATGTCATTTTACTGTGGCAGTCAGGAAAATCAAGGATGCTCATCTAAGAGAAATCATCATGGTATCCAAGGACAATTGCTTGTGGCATTTATCCTTTGAAACTCTAGAGAAGCTGAGGTTTACTGAGCTGAATACACTTCTGGAGTTGATTGAGAAGCATGGGGAGAACAACAAGAGGCTGTATGATGACTTAAAGAAAGACCAATTTCAAAGATTGCCTGAAGTTATCTCTAACCCAAGGACAATACTCTTTCAAAGTCTAAGCAAAGCAAACAGTATTGATCAACTGGTGATTCCTGCCCATCTAACAATGAAGAACAATATCAAAGTAAATCAAGTGTTGCAAATGCTGAGAGAAAAGAAAGGAATCAGGACAACCGAAGAGCTAGAGACAATTCAAATTCTCCAATCATTCCTAATTCATGGCAGAATTCCTGAGTCACTCAAAGAGAGGAAAGATAAGAAAGATGATGAAGAGGATGATGAAGAAAAGACCTACAAAAGGAGAAGTCAATCAAGGAGTAATAAGGATGGGGCAACTGAGAGCTGTAAGGGCAAAACCTCAAAGAAATCCAAAGATGCTGGAGATGACAAGAAAGACTCTCAGGGAAAGAAAGAGACAGTAAAGAAGAGAAGTGGAAATCAGCAAGTCAAGGACATTGCTAGCAGTACCTTAACCACAACACAAGACTCTAATTCTAGGGTGGGTACTGTTAGTAGTGATCCTCCAAAATCAATATCCAAGACTTCTGAAACTGGTTTGCCACAGAAGAAATTAGCAGCCACAAAAGAAAAATCAAAAAGACACTTCCACAAAGTCACAGCTAGTGGAGTGTTACAGTGGATGAAAGGGAAAGGAATGAAGCTACTTCCAAATGATGTGGCACTGAAGACTAAATCTCCCTGTTCCAGAAAGCTACCTCAAGTGAAGCATTTGAAGATCAAGAGTGTAGCCAAAAGAACAAGGATAACAAAGAAGACTGGGGTGATCACAAATGTAGTAGGGATCAATGTTCTTCCTCTTGATGAAGACTATGATGAAGATGCCCTAGAATTTCTGAGAGCCCAAAGAATCTTTGAAGTCAAAGTAAAGCAAAACCATCTAGAGATCAAATACACTGATGGAAGGGAAAGACAAATGAAGCAAGGGAGCTGGCAATACTTTCCTCAATATGATCTTGAAAGAATAAATGCACTGCTAAACTTTGAAGAAAAGGAAGAGAGATTGTGGAAGATAGAGATTGCCAGATTCCTGAAGATGCACTCTGATTACAAAGAAAACCTAAGGAAGCTAAATGAAGAGAAGAACATTCAGAAAGAGAAAGAGATGGCTGAGATGGAAGAGAGGGCTAAAGAGCTAAGAAAGAAAGGGTTGTGCAAGTTAAAACAAAATCCTTATGTTGTGGAATACAAAAATCAAAATGGAGGCAAAAGTAAGATAATGATGGAGTTTTTAGATACTTATGTGGAAAGTGCCCTTAGAGCTGCAATTGAAGATCTAAAAGACTCACCTCTCATTGAAGAACTAATTGCAAGAGATGAAATTCAAGCAGCCATCTCAGATATGAAGAGAAAGGAAGAAGTGAGAAAGAACAAAGTTTATGATGACTATCTTGAGAAGCAAATGGAAATAGAAGCAGCTCAGCAACAATGATAATCTGTAAGCTTTCACCAAGCTCAAGTGCTTGTGAAGGTAGAATTGAATCAAGCAAGGGTAAAGACAAAATGGTTGATAAAGATGTCAACTCAAATCAGGATGAGATGGATGAGCTAGATGAACATCTTACTTTTCTGTCTATAAGATTCTCAAAGCTCAAGTTCAAAAAGTGTTAGTATTTGTGCCCTGGAGACAATATTATTATGTTTTTAGAAAAGACATTTTGATTATTAATGATTATGTTCTATGAATTTTTTTCTTTATTCATTTATTGTGTCTTTATTAACTGCGATATGAATATTAGAATAATAAATGTCCTTGGAATATAAGCATGAATTATATATCTCTAAGTATGTGACTTAGAAATAAGATTATATGAATAGTGTTTATAATCCTAAAAGTCCCTAGTCGAGTATTATTATTTAAGGGCAATAATAATGCATACAGACTAGTATGTTTGTTGACTGATGACCATATCTCATTGGTCATAGGTATTGCGACACTAAAGTCAAAGACATAAGTGCATGTTAGAAATACATGGCACTGGATAGACCCACCATGAGAATTCTTCATGGTAAAATTTATCAAGTGTCATAAGTGATTCTCACGGTGATAATGGTGTGATGATCCTTAGACTTGAAATTATTATATTTCTATATGAGAATTAATATATGTTAGGCTCAAGGCATGTCTGAGTACCACTATTAACAAGCCTACTCATTGTGACTATGTCACTCTACATGACCTAGTGAATTCTTTCACTGGGATATAGTATAGGTCTCTATTGTACTTGTCTTGTTTTCATGTACTTAGCTTTATCTTGTATGCTCAAAGTTATAATGAGCTTAGTAAGTTTCTTGCAACCTAGAATGTACATAGGCCATGGAATAATTATCCTGGTAGAAGTTCAGAAATGTTCAAGCAGCAGGTTGGAGATGAACAAGGCCCTGAAGAAATAAGTTGCAGAAATTTATCTAAGTCCCTATACCGTGAAGTCAAAATAGAGCTATGGCGTGAAGTCCAAAAATATCCATGTCGTGAAGTGTTGAGATCGCAAAGTCAAATTGTACTAGATCGTGAAGTCCTCAAAAAGGCTATGTCGCGAAGTCCTCAAAAAGGCTATGTCGCGAAGTCCTCAAAAAGGCTATGTCGCGAAGTCCTCAAAAAAAGGCTATGTCGCGAAGTCCCCAAAAAAGCTATGTCGTGAAGTCCTCAAAAAGGCTATGTCGCGAAGTCTTCAAGAAGGCCATATCGCGAAGTCACTTCTAAGCCTATGTTGCATACTCCTGATACACTCATATAGCAAAGTCAAGAATACACTATGTCGACATGTCAAAGAATCAGGATTATGCTGGAGTTCACGATGTCAACACTTAGCCGTTTATAACAAGACAAATCAAAGTACAGAACCAAAAATCAAAGGAGACAAATACTGAAGCATCTGTTACGGTAAAGTGGTCCAAAGAACAGATGGCAAATCTACAGCTAAACTTGGAGAGAAAGATAAGAGACAAGCAGCTACAGAAACGGGAAAGACTCCGAAAAGCAAGTGGTCCTTCCTGACACAGTGAACTTCTTATGACAGGACAAGTTGGACTTTGAGCTAGGGGTAACTGTGTAAATAGGTGTGTGCACCAGTTTGTATAGGACTATATATATTGTGCACACCCTACTGTTAGCTGTAAGAGAGATACACACAGAAATATTCAAGTACTCTTTTCTCCGTAAGCAAAGCAAGAAAACATTGTTCTTGTTTACAAGCCATAATTTCACTTGTGAAATTTTGGAAGCTGTAGTATTTAATTTACTTAATACAAAGTAGATTAAAGTGATTGTGTGTGTGTTCTGTTTATTTTCATTCCGCATTTTACACAACATAATCTGTAACAGCTTATTTAGTTTTCAAGGATCGAAAAATATCAAAACTATCCATTCACCCCCCCCCCCCCCCCTCTGTCTAGTTTCTAAGTGATATTTATTTCTAACAATATACTTTGATTCTACTCAAAGTTAACTTTGACTGGGTGATGATTAAGATGGACATTGGGTATGTTATGCATCATATGAAAAATATGAATGATAGACATAGGATTTAACCTCCTATTTTAGGAGTGATATTATTGGCCTCTTGATTGAATGAGACTATGAAATGAATGTCCATTCTCAAATAGTGATTTGTTTAATAGTCTACTCATTGAACAAGTAAATCAGGATTAAATGATGAAGAGGGTGACACAAACCATGCCTCGAGTTTAATCTATAATATAAGGTTAAAAGAATTATATTACATAGAACATTATTTACAAAAGGTTTAATTGGATCATCAATTATTGTTATTACTTGGGTAGCAATGATTCATTACTAGATGTCGCTCATTGTTTATAATTTTATTATTAGATATTAAAATTATTGCCAACGTAATAATAACCTAAAGGGTCCCACACATAAAACGTTTTCAACGGAGCTTTATTTAAATTTCGAATTTAAATAAATTATTATTATTATATTGAATTATTGAATTAATTAAGTGGGACTTGATTAATTATAATATAATTCGAATTTAATAATAATACAACTAAAATCGGACTGGGTTTTGAAAGCCCAATTAGATTAGGGTTCAACCCATTCATCTCTCCCTATAAATACATAATGATGTATTATTTTAGGGTTTAATCTTACAATTCGTTTTTATAAAAAAAACCCTAGCTGCTCCACATCAAGGAGAGGCGAGAGAGAGAGAGAGAGAGAGAGAGAATTTCGAGGGTAGTTTCTTGGCTAGTACCAACTCCGGTGATCGTTGGACGATTGAGCGTTCATGTGGACATTTTTCTCGACAAAACTTCCCCGTAAAAAAGTCTTTGGAAAAAGTTTCTCCAAATAACTTTCCCGACGACATTTTTCTCGAAAATATTTTCCCCGAACATTTTTCTCAAAAAAACTTTCCCGATAACATTTTTCTTGAAATAAGTTTCCTGGGAAAAATTTCAACGAAAATTATTTTTGAAAAAAAAATTCGCAAAAAAAAACTCTCTAAAAAACTTTTTCAGAAATATTTTCCCCGAAAAAAGTTGTGTGAAAAAAATTCAACAGGTCTGATGGAATGAGCTTGTCCCACATGTTTTGAGTGAAATGAAATTCAACAGTTGTGATGGAATGAAATGATTAAGGGAATGATTCTTGATTCATTCCATCCCAAGTTTTCATTCCCATTATAATGATCATTTTCATTCCATTCCAGCGAAGTGAACGGAGCCTAAGATATATATATACCTAGAACAAATATTGGTAAGGACTTTTTGCATAGGAGTTGCTTTTACAAGTTACAACCATGAAAAAATAAATTTAAAGCACAATGGATTTTATCTTATGCATGTAGCACGATGGGTAAAATCGTGGATCTGGCTGGGGCCTCTAATGATGTTGTGAAATAAAAACATAAAGCTCCTGCTTGTGGCGAAGATTTCTTCGGGAATCGCTTTCTCTGATTGGTCGGTAATGGTGACTAATGATGCGAATAAAACACATGCTTTAGCTCATCGTCGTCGTCTTTAGTTCAACCCTAACTAGGCCTATCAATGGCAGGGTCGATCCTGAGAATTTTCAAGCCTCAAGCGAAATAAAATTTTATGTCTGTCAATAATACAAATCATATTTATACAATTACTATTTCTGAAAATATATTTTTCTAGCAAATTTGTTAGCAAAATTATTCATGAGTCATTCGTAATCAAGATTTGAAAACTTAAACTTTTCAATGTATATCATGGACAATCCATTCAATCTCTTTTATGACATACAAGAATGGTTAAAACTTGGGCCCTTAATTTTTGTGTTTTTGTGACCCCTGAAATTATTTTTTTAGTAGTTCCCCGATTCAATCGGTAGCATCACCCGCGTGGCTTCAGGGCCGGCTTTGGTCAATGGAGCGGAGATCTGATCTGATTCGATCCGATCCAAGGCACTTTTAATGAATATGGATTTGACAAAAAAAATCTGATTCAAAATTCGATCCGATAAGAAAAATCTGATAATAAATGGAGCAGATAGAGATTTAGGTTGATCTGATCCGTTAATGATCTGATCCGAAATATATATATATATATATATATATATATATATATATATATATATATATATAATATTTATATAAATATATTGTATAATATATATTATAAAAAAATTACTTTCGATTTTTAATAGTCTATACTCTATAGTTTATACAACCACTACTAATCAAAGTGTCGAATAAGATTCTCTCAAAGTATAATATAATCATTTGACGTACCAAGCATCAATTTTTTTCTTAATATTATTCTAAAATTTCCAAATTATATTTGTGTTTAAATTTTTGATATTATGTTAGAGTTTGTATTTTAAACTTTAGATATTATTATTTAATTACTTTATTTTCCATTACGAGATAATGTAAAAAAATTCAATATTAAGTAGACTTTTAATTTAAATAAAAAAAAATAGAATTAATATAAATGGATCAGATACCCGATTCGTAATCCTGATCCGAACGAATTCGGATATAGATCGGCCAATAAAAAAACCGATCTCGATCCGATCTGAATCCTTTAAAATAAATAGATATGGATTGAGGTCGATTCGATCTGAATCCAATCCATTAACAGGCCTAACCCCAAAGATGATTTTTCAGATTTAGTACGTGTCTTTCTGTTTCCCAAAGCAGGATTAGCCACATATATAATTATAAGGTTGGCGATCGTGAGATCAAGCTCACATAAGTTTACCTGAGATTGTGTTAAAATTTCATATAAAACCACGAGAATGTTATTTTAATTTTAAAATATGATATATGATTACAAAATTGTCATTAATTTTTTTTACTAAAAAACGCTATTAATTTAGGAAATTTCTTGAGTTCGACCTCAAATTCTTTTTCTCTATAATTATATACTATATATTTAGTACGTGTCCTTCTATTCATTTCATTTAGTACGTGTCTTTCTGTTTCATATAGACTTCATGTATTTTTAATTTCTTACAAATAGTAAAATTTAAATAGATTAAGATATTAAACGGATTCAATACTTCATATTATCTCTCAACTTTTCTAATTTATTAGTAGATGCATCATTTAACCACTTTTCTCAAATCTTAATTTTCGTCCTCGTAAATGTAAAAAAATTAAAAAAACACAGACAGTATGCAAGTTCAAATTTTATTTTCATTACCGGATAACCCGTCCCAAGCACGGTCGAGCGTGAGCCGACACAAAATATTAACATTAATAAATTATTAATAAATATTATTAAAATATGTTATTTGTATATGATAAAAATATTTAATAATAAACACTATTTAAATATGTAATTATAGACAATCGAACTCTAGATAAAACTAAACAAATAAAAGTAAATAGATAAATAAATGTTGTATAATAACGTAATTGCAAGAAATCGAAACAGGGATGAAAATACAGAATTTAAATTTAAATTTAAAATAAATAAATAAATCTTGTATAATTACGTAATTGTAAGGAGTCGAAGTAATAATCAAAATTGATATTTTGATAATTTAGTACTATTATATAATATTTAAATATTATTATTTTTTATTAATAAAGAGTATATATTCTCGTTTAATTGAAGTACAAGATCATCATTGATTTGACATTCTTGATTTGTATTTATATTTTTACGCATATCTGTCCAAGGATTTTTAGCGACATATAATTTAAAAGAAGATTAGAGATATGTCAGCTTTGAAATAACAAATTGGATATTATAATTATAAATAGGTTAAGAAAAAATGGTACTCTCTCTGTGTCTTTCATTTCTTTACAGTTTTTTTACATTGCTTGACATGTATTTTATGGCTCCTATAAAGTATAATTCTATAACTTATTTTCAAAATTTTCTTTTTCTAAATAAAAATTTAAACATTATACTTTTATTCAGAAGAAAAAAATATTTAATTTAATTTATAAAAATATATTTTATAACAGTTTTAAAATATGTACCGAGCCCTCGTCTCTCTCAATGTAAACTGAGGTAAACTGAGGGGAAAAGAGGGAGTACAATATAAGTGGCTCCAAAATGTGTTGGTTTCTTTAGATGTTGACGCTGTAAACAAGATAAATATATTTAATACTTCCTATGTCCTCTCATTTTTTTACACTTTTCTTTTTGGTACGTCACTCTTATTTTTTTACATACCAAAAATAGTAACATTTTATAATATAAAATTCAATCACATCCACTACTTTCCTCCACTATACCTACTTAATACCCACTTTATACATTAAATATTGATGGATCCCATCACTTTACTCATTTTTCTTACTTTTTTCTATTAATTTATAATTTTTCTTAAACTCCGCGCCAATTGAGGGGGACGGAGGGAGTAACTTGCTGTCAAAATTATGAAGACTACGACATTTTTAAAGCAATGCATATGGTAAAGAGAGAAGTTTTCTTTTATAGCTGGAGGCGTAATATTTATTGGGTGACAAGTAGATCTGGCAAATCAGTCGTGTCGTTTCGTGTCGTGTAATTTCGTGTTTCGTGTATTTTTTGGCTATACACGAAAACGACACGAATTCAAATCGTGTATCTGAAACTGTTACACGAACACGACACGAGTGATACACGACTTGACACGACACGACACGACACGAGATACCTGAATTTTTTCGTGTACCATTCGTGTACACGAAACTAAACGAAACGAAATAGACACGAATAACAACGAAAACACGAATGTTTACACGAAATTTCTTAAAATTCACATTACTTTCATGTAATATCAATTAATATTTATACTATATATATAATATATATTTTTAATTATTTATATATTTATTTATGTCGTGTACTTCGTGTCGCGTCGTGTACTTGAAGGGTAAATCCAAAAACGACACTAAATCGGGGTTGTGTACTTTCGTGTTCGTGTATTTTCGTGTCGTGTACTTAAAATGCAAACACAAACACTAAATTTTCGTGTCGTTTCATGTCGTGTAAATCGTGTCGTGTATAAAATTGCTGGGTCTAATGACAAGTAAGTTGATCAACTACTTCACAACTGGGTCACTTGGGGGGTGGGGGTGTAGTTTAGCGACATAATATAACTTTTAAATCACGCAAACTTTTCAATAATGTGGATTTTTGGGGTATCAAGCAAAAGTTGACTTATAGCTTAAAATGAGTAAGTGCTTTATAAGTGATAAGTAGAGCTGAGCTTATAAGTCCTAGAGTGTTTGGTAAATCAAAACTTATAAGCAGTAGAGTGTTTGGGTAAATCAGAACTTATAAGTTAATTTTTTTTTATTATTTTTAAAATATTTATTTTTTAATATATATAAATGGATATCAATGGATAGATCTCGATGAGTAGAGAAATTTGATATATACATATCAATTTTTTAATGAACGGATCAAAAGATATATGGTTTTGAAGATTTGAAGGATATTATATATTGCGTGTATCGAGAATAAGTTATAAGTTATAAGCACTCATCGAGATCTATCCTTTGATATCCATTTATATATATTAAAAAATAAATATTTTAAAAATAATAATAAAAAGTTAACTTATAAGTTCTGATTTACCCAAACACTCTACTGCTTATAAGTTTTGATTTACCAAACACTCTAGGACTTATAAGCTCAGCTCTACTTATCACTTATAAAAGCACTTACTCATTTTAAGCTATAAGTCAACTTTTGTTTGATACCCCAAACACCCACTTACTGTTGAGGAAGAAATCACGTAGTAAGAGATAATGAGGTTCATAGACCGAGTCAAAATTTGTAATGCTGATTTTTTATTCAAAAAGTTGTTTGAAATGTGGTGGTTATAATTAATTAGGAGATAGATTGCTAGGATTTTTGGATAGTTGCTTGCAGAATTTTTCGTTTTGGGTGGCGGACGGTGCGGCCAGCAACCCAAAACTCAGAATGGTCAAACTTTTAACGTTAAAATATATATATATTTTTAATGCTGAAATTTTGTAATTTCTAATCATTGCCCCCCTCAAATTCAAATCATTACTCAAAAAATGAATTCATTAAAAACATTTATATTCAATACAAATCATTTTTAATGTATATTAATTCACGTTGTCATTATGCATAATTTAAACTTTTCGTGTAGTTTTCTGCATACAACCCATATCGTGTCGTTTAATTTTGAAATACAATTATGTGTCGTGTTTGTGTGAACCTGCCTTTGAAACTTGTTTGTTTCCGATGTCCGGATGATGCCATAAAAACTGCAACAGCAACAATGAACATCAACAACATGCTACTGAGCAATATATAAGTCCTCTTTGATGATCTTCGGTACTCTCCAAACAGAAGAATTCCCCAAAATGAGCAACTTAGTTGAATTGTGCCATTTTGAAGTCTGTTGTGCAGCTTAAACTACGTCCAATGGCGATGATATTGGAACGAGGTACACATTAATCATACCTGGACTGCATTTCGAAAGCCACACACAATTCCAGCTAGTAATGCCCATTGTCTCCCGTTCCAATCTCACAAATAAGCCTTAAATGATGATCGAGGCAAGTTCACAGGAAGCTGGCATTCAGAATGATGGCGATCACAAAACAAGAGACGGAAAACCAGAAAAATGCTGTGTTGAGTGAGGGACTCCTTTTTAAAGTGCCCCATTGATCGTTTGTTGCCAGCTTGAATCAAGGAGAAAACAGAGAAAAGCAAAAAAAGGTTATTCCCAACCCAACGGACGTGCTCTTCCCAAATACCTGTAAAAGTCATTCCAACTTAGATCACTAATAAATGAACTGACATTCCAATGAAAGCGCCAGAAAGTAGCAAATAATATACCCAAAAGCGAAAAATCATATAATCTTACTTATAAAGCTGTGGGTGTATGCTCTTGAAATGAATGTTTGCAATACAATATACAACAGCAATAGATGAAACTGAAGGATCTTACCATTGAAGGTATTGTCAATGTAACCAACTTGTCAGGCAGGGTCTCGCAGATCATGCTAGATGTTACAAATTATAATAGTTTATGGAATTATAAATGATGTACCTCTGATTTACCAACACAGTTTACATAAAATGAACCCGTAACTTGCCAACAAGAATAATTATAAGTTAGTCACACATCAAATACTTAACAAATAGAAATGCATGAAGCTTCAACATTATCTTGGTAAAGACTGATCAAGCATGAAGCACGAACAAACCTTAATGGACCTCCTGCTTTCGATTTCTAATACAAAGTCTGCTGTTCCAACTTTGGCCTTCACTGTCTTGCCAATTCCATTTTCCGGATCTTTTTCAACAGCTATTGCATTTGTTTCTTTAGATAGAGGAACTTTCAGGTCCCTGACAAATTATTCTATGTTGGCATTAGAACTGCATAATACGTTGTGATATACATCTATGCTCTATAAGATTGTTACAGTAGCAAGTTTTCCATTTACAGGAGTTCTCTGTATTAGTCCTTTTGGTTCCATCATCATGAAATGACCTTACCTGCTTTCATTTCAATATTAATATGCAAAGCATACTTGAATTTTTCATATATATATGAGAAGATGTAGATACCCAGATTCCTCTATTTCATGATATGCCAGAGCACTAAGTTTCGCTTTATTATCTTTTGCATGTACACCTGAGGCTAGACAAACAGCGATCAAGAAGCATCCGACCCCAGGAAAGAGTATTTCAGCTTTATTAATTCTGTCATCCAAGAAGTTGTTCCTGAATCAAATGATAAACACCCATAATTCTAATATCTTTCAACAGCATATAAAAATGTACCTATTACCACCACATTTATGCTTGCAGTGATCACTTGAGTCACAGATAAGCCAACAAATGGCCAAGCATATTGTGTTGCAAGGCTTCCAAGACTAAGAACTACTCCACCAGCCGTTGCAAACAAAACACTTCGCCAGTTAACCTGCAATAAGAACCTTAAGCATTTTCAATCAGATGGTCAAGAACAATGCATCTGGGAAAATGACTAGGCAAAAAACGTCATTTTAAATGACAACCATGTCTTAAAGCCAATATGACCTATCGTCATTGATGTATTCCTTTTATGTACTGCATTTTATTATTTCTTATGTGACCAGCAATGATTACAGGTTTGACCGACCTGAGAAATTTGAATAAGGAAATTCGGCATTTCAGCAGTACTTTGGCCAATCTCCCCAAAAGTGAAAGCAATAATCACAGCAGCTAAAAGATTAGTAATCGTATAATCAAGATACGTATGCTGAGGAAGATGGCCTCGTGTTTCCAGGAGAGTTACCCAAAAAGAATAGTGAAAGCAGCATGCAAAATATGGTTTAAAATGTCTGATTATAATCGAATTTTGTTAATTCTTATTTTTTATATTATTAAATTTTATTACTTTTGAAGCTTCTAAAATACAAAAGATGGATGGGGACGTCCAAAAAAGCAAAGCTTAAAAAAAACCAATAATAATTTTTTTTTTAATTTCTGAATTCCATGGGGTCATTTTGGTCCTTACACCAAATAGAAGGTTAGACATGGGTGCAATATATACTTTGCTATGTGGCACGCCTGTGACCGCTTGACTCTCCCTCTGTTTTCAAGAGCCTCAACTCAACTCAGAACACCCGCTAGAAACTGACATTTAGGACATTCATATCTGCACTCGTTTACTACTAACTCTTTGATTTTATCCTAGTAAACATGCTCTGTATGTCTCTGCCTTCTCCACTGAGTATTGACAGAAACACCTCCAAATGCTGCTCTGACGGGGCTCGTATACTGCTATCTGCTAATGCTAATGAATTTCCGTCATTTCTACCCAAACAAGTGGAGAATGTAAAAGATTTGTTTGCTCGAAAGATGGCCTCTAGAATTCAGAGGCTGCCAGTTGAGGTAAAACTAAATTGCTTGCAAATAATATTGAATGCTATTCATTTTCGTTGTAATTTCGTCTACACAGCGGAACCAGAATTTTGAAATAGAATTATTTGTGTCGTGTTCGTGTCAACCGAGAGTCTTATTGTGGTACACAAAAGATAATTGTGTCGTGTATGGGTTTGGGTTTGGCTGTTTGGTTACTTGAAAACAAGAAAATATACAACACGAGCACACTACTGCAACTCTGCAAGGTCTACCCTCTACTAATTTACTATTTAGATAGAGGTACCGATTTCATTTATTTTTGTACATCTAGCATTACTCTTTGGTTTTCTATGTGCTTTGGCATCTCGATATTACATTTGACATTTTCTTGATGTGTTGGAATGACTTGAATTGTGCTGTTGTTTCGGGTCCCCGTGGGCTTTTTAAGAGACCCCTATACTGCGATGTTGCCTGTTCATTTTCTTAATTTACAATTTCTTTCATAAATTTTGATTAAGATAAGTACTTTGACATGGTAATGGCTTAAAGTTGCCCAAAAATAACGAGAGAGGCGCAAAATCATGCAAATAGAGTAAGTTGGACTTGCACAACATCAAAAAAAGGTATGTTGAACATGCAAGCCTGGTGACCTTTGGTTTCCATGCTAGAATTACGCATCAAGGATACTGCATACTGCGGGTTACACATTGCTCGTTACACATCCTAGTAACGCGAGACAGCAAAAGCGGAAGTAGTGTGCCAATTGCTACTGTACTTCTTTTTATCTATCTGGTTTCACCGTATCTTCCAAATGCACCCTAGCTGTGGTGCTGGACTGTGTTATTTTTGTCAGGGAGACACGATGTTGGTCTACTACCAATACTCATAAATGAAATGTTAAAGAGGGAGAAAAACCTACAAAGTTTTACTATTTAAAATCTATGACCATTTGTAAATTGGTGGATTTCAAAATTAGGGTCCCTAGACAACGGCCTTACTCGCTACCCCTAAACACGTCCCAACTCAATTACAGTGACAAAGAGTTAAAATGATATAACACGGCCAGATTACCCCACGACCGTGACCAGAAATGACTAATTTATTCTAATTTATTTTATCAAATTTCAGTAATTTTACAATGTTATGAAGGCTGACACATTTCAATTGCTACTTCCAAGTTAGACTGTTCTGAGATAATCTGGTTTGAGGGCCTTGGGTAGTCGAAAGTTTTATCCTGCATTACATTTTCGACTCAATATTCAGATGTCATAAAGGTTAGATCATGTTATAATTTTTTCTCGGAACAGCTATGATCCTCTGAAACTAGATCTCTAGGAATAACTGAATGGCAGTAACTAGTAGTAAGGTAGTACTATGTAGGAACAACTGGGATTTTCACATTATCACTTAAACTATACAATTGTATCTTCATAACGTTTATATTGTTATTGATACATGAAAGCTCATATAATCTCTTCAGCCCTGAGTCTCACTTGAGATTTACAAGTAGTCAACAATTAATTCTCAGTTTCAAATCAGACCATCGCAAACCTTTCTTTTTTTATGCTAATTCAATGTAAGGCAGTTTATTATGAATACATGTGCAGAAATGGTCTTTACATATGTCAAAACATGCTGGATAAGTCATAAGATCACAAAGATGCTGCATTTTGAGTGTTTCCAGCTTTTTCTTTCTATGTAACTACGTATTTATCTTCTTTATTTTTCATTTGCTATGTTACAACTATTTCAATGCATTATATGGATACAAACAACATGAGGGAAAGGAGCATTTCCACTAGGCTATCAACAAATAATCAACTGCATATATATCTTTGACTGTCAAAGTTTGACAATACTGCATCGTATCCTGTTTTTTATGCTATTTCTTTTATGTGGATTCATCTTTAACGTATGGTTCATCTTGCCACTGCAGCTTAGCAGCTTAAACAAACCTATATTGAGTAGCTGTGTGAAGCCTACGGTACAAGCGAAGACAAATCCGTTAGTTCTTTTGCATGGTTTTGACAGGTTAGGAACCCATTTAAATCAGATTGTTTCTTTTGGAATCACCTCTACTCACTAGTTTATAAGTTCCTATCCCTCAGCTCCTGTTTAGAGTGGAGGTACACTTTTCCATTGCTTGAGGAAGCTTATTTAGAAACGTGGCTGGTCGACATTCTTGGCTGGGGCTTCTCTGATTTAGGTTTGTCTTGTCAAGTTTTATGTACTTGTTTATTGATTAGTTAATATTAAAAGCATTTTTATTTGATCATGTTTTGATATTTACTTCATATGTATTAGAAAGTCGTCCAGAGTGTAATGTCGATTCCAAGCGTGATCATCTTTATCAGGTGCATGACTTGTCCTTCCCTCATTAGGCAAGTTTTGACCCTTCAATAATCATCGACAAATACTAGAACCTACGTTTCAGTGAAACAGCTACTTTAATACGACAGAGTTTGCATCCATTCCGGAGGCAAAACGTGTGGAATATTTGTATTTTAAAGTATAGCTTGATGTGGAAAGATGGGTTATGTTGACATCCTTTTATTGCCTGGTAGATTTGGTTGATATGCACAGTAATTTGCTGTTTTGGAGGAGCCTACGGTTCATCATAAAACACTGAACTATTTTCGTTCTACAGTTTTGGAAGTCCTACATCAAAAAGCCTATGATTCTAGTTGGGCCAAGCCTTGGAGCAGCAATTGCAATCGACTTTGCAGTCAACCATCCTGAAGCTGTAAGTATATATAATTCTGGTAACCAAGGTCTTGTCCCAGCTGCATCCTCCCTTTCCTCCATTTAAGAGGTTGAGGGTTAAATCACCCTTCCCTGTAAATAAAACCGAATTGCATTGAAATAATATGTACAAATATTAAAAACTAAATATAATTCTGTTTGCCAAGGTCTTGCCCCGGTTGTATCCTTCTTCCTTTGGTGATAGATTGAGAGTTCAATCCCCCTCCCCGTGTAAAAATATGAGTCACATTGAAATAAATGTACACATGAAAAAAAATTATAGAATGTGATTTTGTAGCTTCGTTTATTAGGTTCACTGCATCATAATTTCTTACAATAAGGTGTTTCTATGATATTACCAGGTCGATAAGCTGATCCTAATTGATGCCAGTGTTTATGCAGAAGGTGCAGCAAACAGCTCCAAGTTGCCTAAAGCTGTAGCCTATGCTGGGGTGAGTCTGTTATGATAACATAATTGATATAAATTAGTAGTCTTTCATAAGTTATCTGGAGTCCGTCATTAGTTACACAAGTAAGTGCTAATATTTCGTTGTCTCCTGGCAGGCTTATATCCTAAAGAGTCTCCTACTGCGGTTATATGCAACTAATTTGACTTTTAATGGTTTACCATTTGATACCTGCTTAGACTGGACTAATGTGAGTATTTATTTAAATAGAATACATATGTAAAGCTAACCGGAATTTAAAATTTCACTACCAGTTCTTTTCTTCATGTTTCGACTTGTTATTTTTTGTTTTGGATAGATATTTCCAACTTGTTCAGGGTGAGATTTAATCATTTTCCTTCTGTATTCCTAGATTGGGCGTTTACATTGTCTGCTACCCTGGTGGCTGGACACAACAGTTGATTTCATAATAAGCGGGGGTTATAATGTTCGTGAGCTTATAAAACAGGTAAAAATAGCTTAGCAAAAAAAAAAAAAAAAAACAGGTATAAATGTTCTCAGTATAGTTTTTAGCATATTGCGGTCTTGCATAAAGTTCTCTTGGCTGTTGGATGCACCTCAATTCTTAATTTACACTCTTCCTTCCAGCTACCTTCTCATTTTATATATATGCAACAGCTTGTCATCTCATGCACAATCATTTGGTACTTCATCAATTCTCATACACAGACATTGTTTATTTTTATGAAGTTCTTTATTTTTTAAAATTTTGGTTCAGATTCTTTTTGGTAGGTCTATAAATGCATGATAAATCAGACATGAATTTAAACTTTGAAGATCACAAAGATAACCCCAAACACATGTTCTTATACACCCCGTGTCCCTGCCACTTAAAATACAAACGCAGCATACTATGTTTTATTATCGTAGTTCATGAGCCAAATCTGTTTCAAATCCAACATTCTCCATCTCCATCCGGTTACATACACAGACAACTCATCTATATCTATCTCTCTTGTTTTTACCAAAGCACTGCCGCGTTGTTTCTTCCTCCTACTTGTGCTGTTTTTTATTTGCTTTCTTTCTTCAAGTGTTTTTGGATCCTTCTCTCTTCTCTATTCAGGGTTAAGACCATCAATTATGCACTCTGGCTTGATTTGGATAGTCTCTTCTGGTTCAAATGGTATAAGTAATGTCTGTGTGGACAAATAATGTAAAATTTAATAGATACCTTCCTAATTAGACAAACAAAAAAGGTTCTCTTATAGTAAATTTCCTTATTCTTGTTCTGGCACTTTGAGAGTGTGGGAGAAGCTTATGTTAGAGACAATGTAGTGGTTAGGCTATTTTATGTAGTGGTTAGGCTACTTTGAAGGCCTCCATTATTACTTTGATTCAGTGAACAATAACATTTCCTCCCTTTTCGACTGAGGTCAGACTGAACTTCGTAATCCTTGTCGACAAAGATTTGGTAATGTGCATTCGGTTTGTTATTTGTATTTAAATTGTGCATTGGCTGACATTTAGTAGGCATATGTGTGAACCTTCCTCAGCAATTGTTTGTTTGAAATTATACAAGCCAAAAATGTATAGAGTAAGCAAATGAAGTTATTTTGTCCCAAAAGCCTTGCAGAAGCTGGAGAGAATTTACTGCATGTGTGCTTGTATATATGTACTTATCCCTAGTAAACTTCAGGTAAAGCAGGAAACACTCATTATTTGGGGAGAAGATGACCAAATTATAGACAATAAGCTTGGAGTAGTAAGTACCTACTGGAGTTCTGTATTTCATAACTTGATTTTGAATCTAGCAAAAAGATTCAAGCTTAATAGCATATCTATGATCTATTACTAGTCTCGACTCCTATAATGCAGAGATTGCACTGTGAGCTACCAAATGCAAGAATACGTCAAATACCAAATTGCGGTCATCTCCCACACGTTGAAAAGCCAAACGATGTCGCCAAGCTGATTGAGGAGTTCATCAAAGCTGATTCTCATGTACTCACTGTGTAACGGTTTGGTTTACCATCAACTCATAGTCATCTTCCCAAATTTAAACATTTTTTTTCAATGTTAAGCTATCTCCCGATAATGAACCTGGTTTTATTGAGGTTCTTGTTAACACCTGGTTTTGTTATTTGCATTCGTTTCTGGAAGTAATTAAAGTGGGAAAGCTGAAAGTGCAAGATTGACACTCTCTGTTGAATACTGAGACTCGTCAAATATAAAGCCTGATGAAAATCAGGCTTAATTTATGACCAACAGAAGCTATGCAAATTAATAAAGAAGAATTTAGTTTGAAGTTCAACGAACTAAATAAAATTTAAAAAATACAGCCTCTCTTCAGATAGATATACAGAAGGAAAAATCTATATAGAGGAGAGATCAGGTTTTCTACTTAACAGGGAATCAAATATCCACCTTTTCACTTAAAAACTCCCAAGTCCTAATGATGTCCAGATGAACTGATTCCCCTTGCTAATAATCAAAGTTCAACCCTAAGTGCCAAAATATGTTCCACATATGATTAAAGCAGCCTTTTTCACCTCTCTTCACCCTATCAAGCAAAGCAGGCCTGATAATGAAAGGGCAAGAGTTAATGAGTAAAACAAGCTTGTTACTTGACTGAGCCTCCCACTTTTACTGCCGTCTGGATTGTTGATGCCAGTGGGGCCAAGACCAGGAAACGGCGAGCCTGGAACAAAAACTGTGCCTGTGCCTGTGCCTGTGCCTGTTCCGGTTCCAGTTCCAGTTCCAGTTCCAGTTCCAGTCCCTGGTGTGCCCGTTCCTGGTGTGCCTGTGCCGGTGCCTGGTGTTCCCGTGCCAGTGCCAGGTGTGGTTGGGGTTCCTCCACTAAACAGCAAAATCACAAAATTAGATAAACATTTACCCCTGTACTTATGTAATTGTCTAAAACAACAAATGTATCAACTATTAAGAGAAGACTTAAAACTACAAAAAATGGATAGGCCAAAAAAACTATTTTCTTAGTGAGAACATTGTTTTGGAGGTATATGATGACACTCTTGAGTTCCTCTATTAGTTATATTAGTGATATAAAAACTTTTAACACTTTTGCTAAAGCCAACTAATAATAACATGTACCTAATAAAGCTTGGACAAATTGCTTAACAGGGAATATTTCTCAACACAGACAGATAGATATGCATACAGACAAACTTCAAGTTTAAACAATTATAAGTGGACAGCTCAATGCTTCAACCACAGCCACCTGCAATTGCTAATCAGATTTTATGGTTTAATTACTGATTAATAATCGGATTTTCTGGCACAACCAGTTTACATTCGCAAAGTAAAAAATATAATCCCACCTTGCCAAATTTACAGGCATATTTCTACGAAAAACAAGAAATAAATTAAAAGGTCATATGTGTTGTAAACATCTTTAACATTACATGTGATGCATAATGTGAGCCTGCATATGAAATCAACATCATCATTGATGCCAAATTTAATAATGACAAAAGGGTCAAAATTACAATTATCAAAAGTCATTGGCATCACACAAGTGCAGCAAATGAAATTCAACATCAGACGATAAGAGTGGTGGAGATTTGTATCATTCATGCCAAATTTAAAGGGGTCAAATTCATAATTATCAATTGTCATGGTCATGGCAGCTCATAAGTTGAATAGTATCAGAAGATACTGTAGCAGAAACTCCAGATCTACTTGACAAACTCTTACAAAACTAAGCACAAAAAATCAATACCATTGACTAGCACAACTATTAATATTCTTCATACATCAAAACACAAGATCTATAACAATATAGAATCATCATAAAGTTATACACACCTGGCACTTGTTGGGTACACACATCCAGAAGTAGGTGCTGCAAACAAAACATACACACACACAAACATGTAAGTATAGGCATAAATCTAAGGAAATGAAGTGAAGAAAGTAAAGATTACTACAATTAGTACTTACTAGGTGGATTTGCACTTTGAGTAGCAGAGCCAGAGAAATCACAGGCAGCACCAGTCTGACCCTTTTTCTGAAAATAGCTATTAACAGCATAATTACAATGATCTTTAATAGTGTTTGGATTATAACAAGAACCACCTTGTACTATAGGAGTACAATCAGCTCCATTTCCACAAGCATAATCTATGCTCTTTTGAAGTACAGAGTCACCCATTCCATCTTTACATAAACAATAAATAGCAGCACCTGAAAAAACAACCAAACCCCATTAAATTTTCAGCAAAAAAACACTAGCCCATCTCAAAAAAGACCCTTAAAAATCAAATCTTGAAAATTAAAAAACTCAACTTTAGAACAAACTTACTTGAATCTTGAGTCATTGCAAGCAATAAAAGCAAGCCTAGTAAAGCCACAGCCATATTTTTAGCAAGTTTATGAGTATGAGGGTTGATAATTAATGCTTTAAAGAGTGGCTTTTTGTAAGTATATTTTATAAGCAAAAGGTAGAGAGGAGAAAAGGGGGTGATGTATGGTGTGGAGAGAGGTGGGGGTTTGGACTGTTTGCGTGTACATGTCATGCGTTATTTATACTTGAAAAAGTGATAATATTATAATGGTAGGTGCTTTTGAGGATGGGGAGAAGTTATTTTTCTACACAAGTGTATGAGAGAATATATGTATGTATGTATATGCATGTCAGTAAGTGTCTGTTCTGTGTATTCCAACGGTCATATAAACTCACCTGCATAATTTAAGCTTAACTCCACCTTTGAATCATAGTTATTTAACATGATATCATAGTGCTGTTTAGGAATGATTTGAAATTGTTCCGACTCTGATGAATAACATAAGTTTGTTGAATCTTTTTCTCGCATCTTAAAATTTTAGAGTAACGAATGTTACACTTTCATTTACGCTTCCAAGTGTTGGTTATAAATTTCATGTGAAAGTAAATTATAGTACATCATTGTACGTCTAAACATTTTGAGTTAAGATATATGGATTTATAGTCAGTGATGTGATGATACACATTGATAACCCGGTTAAAGATGCTTCACGAGGTGAGATGAATCCAAAACGGTACATTTCAAAAGGTAATAAAGAAGATGAAAGTTTACAACTTCTGCTTTATTATAGGTTGGCAGATGGTAATTTTTTTACTTTTGTAATGTCACAATGAGCTTGCACAATGGTGTCCTTTCTTCCCTGTTTCTATTTATTGGTTTAAGTTGGGGCATCAACATCAGAGATCAGAGGTGGTGCACAAATATCAACATTCATATAATAACTCATCCCTCGTCCTCATCAGTTGTTCTATTTTAACTCTTAGGATCATGACCAATTTTACATCAAATAAATTTATTCTTTAATTATTTTAAAAAAACTAAACTTATACTTTAAAATAAACTAAATACACTTTTCAACAATTTAATTTTTTTAAGTTTTTGATTATATTTTAGCTATAAATTTTTATCAAAGTTTATTTGATCATTCAATAGTCAAACAGAATAACTAATTAGGGATATAGGCAGTAATTTATTTATCATTAAAGTAAGAATACTATAGTTATTGTTATAATTTAAAGTTTAAAAAAAATGAATTTTGATTTTTAAAATAAAACTTGTGCTCAAATGTATGATTTAAAATGATATTAAATATATTCAAATAAAATAATATTTAAATTAATTAATCTTTAAATGCACAATAATATTTATCGTTAGTTTTTTATTTATGCATTTTCTCACTTACATGTGGCAATTATAATTGTGTTCATAATTATTATATATTTATCACTAAATATAATAATTTATTATTTTGGATTCATGTTTAGTATTCTATTCAAGTAAGTTTTGTTTTTTAAATACTACTCCCTCATTTCCTCAATAAATGCCAAAAATATTTTTAAAAGTCAAACATATTTAAGCTTAACTGCAAATTATACCTAACTAATTAATATTTTTACAATTTTAAAACTTATATTTATTAGTAAATCAATTGTACTTTTAATTCTTATTTTTTATAATTTAAAATTTTAATAATAACTATTAATAATGAGTTAAAGTTAAATCTTCTTAAATTAATGTTGGTTTATTGTTTATGTGTACTAGAAAATTTGTATTTCGGATTAGAGGATTTCAAACTTTTCTAGCTCAAATCCTTTCACCAAGTTAACTGAGACCAGAATTTCAATATTTGAACAATTTTCCATTCATCAAGTTTTACTTTCAATAAAGTTATCTTTATTCATAAAATAGTTATCATCAACCTACTATATTAATTTTCTCACTTAAAAATTAATTTTTGGGTCGGAGAGTAAGTGAAATATTTTAATATTCTATTATCTCTGATATCATGTTAAGAATCTATAAAACCTTAACGTTGAAACTCGATAAGAAGAATTCAAAAGCTTAATTATTAGTACGGGAACGTATACAATAAAGTATTAATAATTTAGTGACAATTAAAAAATAAAATCATTTGGAAATGGTAATATGTTGTTGTGAAGTCATCATAAATAAAACAATAAATTTTGAGTTACATTCTTATACACTACTTAAACACTACCTCTTTTTAGGAGTTATTTTGGCCCACCTTTAATTAATTCTCTTGCACTGTTAACGTTAAAAACTTCCTCTGTTAATCTTGTAAATTAACTGCCTGCATTCTCTTTTGTTTTGTTTTTACTCGAACCAATTTTAAAGTAAAAAAAACAAGTCACATGGATATACATAATAAATTCATTTTATTAAGTAATATTATTTAAAATTTATTTTATTTCATATTATTAATGTCCAATATTAATACAAAATTAAAAAAATATTAATTTTATTATAATTTTTTAGGATTTAAAATACAATTTTATTTAGTTTCTCCAATTGTTACTTAGTAGTCATTTTGAAAATCGGTCTTAAATAAATACAATTGTAATAAAATTTTAATAAGCTAAAAACAATTTACAAGTTGCCCGCTTACAAGTAGGGCTGTCAATGGATCGGAAATCCAATCCGATCCGATCCGATCCGAAGGCTAATGGAGTGGATATGGATCACTACAAAATAAATCCGATCCGTTAAAAATCCGATCCGGTAACGATCCGATCCGATTAGTATCGGATATGGATTTAACATGATCCGATCCGTTAACGATCCGATCCGATTATTTTATATTATATATATATAATTTATATTATATATATATAATTTATATTATATATATATATATATATATATATAATTTATATATTATATATAATATGTTATATATTAAATGTATCATATATTTTTACCAATTAAGTCAAAATAATTCTCTTTTACTTGTATAAACTGGACCTCTCTTTTATTTATAAAATTGACACAAAAGATAATGAAATGTAAGGCATATAAACTAGCTTCAGATTTGTTAATGAACGGTTACAATCTTACGATGGTTGTATGACAAACAAGCGTATTTAGGATAGTTGGACATTCAAATTCTATGTTTTAGTTTTCGGATTGTAATTAGGTTTTAATTTATTGTGTAATCTGTAATTAATGTTGATGTTAAATTTGCATTTCAACTTTGTGAAATGTTTAGTGATGTTTGAATTTGAATTTGAGTAAAATATGTTTTTAAAATATTAACGGATCGGAGCTCCGATCCGTTAACCGTGATCCTAACGGATCCGGATATGGATCGGGCTATAAAAAATCCGGTTGTGATCCGATCCGAATCCGGTAAAATTAAATGGATCAGGATATGGATCAAGGCCGATTCGATCCAGATCCGATCCATTGACAGCCCTACTTACAAGTACTAAGTACTAAGTATTATGATTTTTTAGGATTTAAAATACAATTTTATTTAGTTTCTCCAATTGTTATTTTAATATGATCTATAAAATCATCATATAATCATCATATAGATCTAAATAAATAATCTGGGATCATCTTATGTTATTGGACCCCATTAACCCTAATCAGATTACTATTGAGTATTACACATTACAAAGCCCATACCAAATAAGATGTTATCGGACCCTTTATTTTAGACCACTTAATTAGTTCAAATATAGAATAAACATTAAATATAATTGTATTTAATTTGTAAGCCCGTATATTGTGATTATTAATAAAATAATCTAACAATCTCCCACTTGGGCTACAAATTATACCAAACAACAATTACATTCAATAACCTTAAGTGCGCACAAAATTGTTTATTCTTTACAAACATCTTCCTTAGTCAATCTGGTCCATCTCATATATAAACATGAAACCAAAGCGACCTTCGTCACATCACCGTAACTCGATCCTCAATGATCACCACATAAATATACTCAATGACATAGATCAAGTATGGATGTGTAACTGGAAATTACATGCAATGTGATCTCAATCATGCCTATTTTCAATTGATCCTTAATACCATAGTGAGATCAATCTTTATTCTTTCAACTTTATGTCAAAACCACAATTGAAAAACAATAACTCATTTAGAGCAATAGAGAAAGTAAAATAAAAGAAATTAACTTTATTCTGCAGAAAACTCAAAATATACAATATATCACAATAGTGTCAATATAAACTTAATACTGAATACAAGAACAAAACAAACTCCCACTAGAACTGAATATCCTCCAAAGAGACAACACCCATTTGAGCAGTATGCCCAAGAAAGACTTTAGGTGTCAAAGCTTTAGTAAGTGGGTCTGCTAGCATACAATTTGTTCCTATATGCTCAATAGACACTATCTGATTTTGCACTATCTCTATAACAACTAGATATTTAATATCTACTCAGAGCAACTCCAATGCAACACTATAACACCAAAATGGTGTAACTTTTGGTGTAAAACTCACTCCAATGCAACACTATAATAGTGTAGAAATTACACCAAATGAATAGTGTGACACCAAATTTGGTGTCAAAAGTACATTTGGTGTAATTTTTACACCAATTTGGCGTCTTTCATATTGCCTATTATACCCTCGTACTAGTTAACAAAAACAAATGTATTCCCTTCATACCCTATTTATATCCTATTATATGCCAAACAAGATACTTATTTTGAAAAAGTAAAGACAACATGTCCTCTTTAGACTTTTAGTGTAAAATATAGTATAGATGGATTGGAGTTGTTTTGTGGATGGTGTTATTTTCACACTAAAATAGTGTAAAAGCTACACCATTTTAGTGTTATGCATTGGAGATGGTCTCAGTTGCAGAGCGATTGTCACGGTAAACTTTCAATGGTCTTTCAATTCCATCAACAATCCGCAATCCTGTAACAAAATTCCGCAACCATATAGCATGATTGGTTGCCTTATAACAAGCTATAAACTCTGCTTCCATGGTAGATTGAGCTATAAGTGTCTGCTTAGCACTTTTCCAAGATATAGCTCCTCCAGTTAACATGAAAACATAACCAGAAGTAGATTTTCTTGTATCTATGCAACTAGCAAGATCAGAATCGGAATACCCAATGATCTCCAAATTTTCCGACTTCCGATAAACAAGCATGTAATCCTTTGTTCCTTGCAAGTACCTCATAACCCTTTTGATCTCAATCCAGTGATCCATTCCGGGTTTACTCGTATATCTACTTAACATACCCACAATGAATGCCAAATCCGGCCGAGTACAAACTTGAGCATACATGAGACTCCCAATAGCCGAAGCATAGGGAATGTTCTGTATCTCTTTTCCTTCAAAATCATTCTTAGGGCACTGTTTGAGACTGAACTTGTCTTCTTTAACAACAGGAGTACTTATTTGTGCACAATCTTTCATACCAAACTTAGCAAGCAGCTTTTCGATATAGCTCTTTTGTGATAAACCAAGGATACCTCGAGAACGGTCTCGATGTATCTTAATTCCTAATACAAAAGAGGCGTCACCAAGATCCTTCATCTCAAAATGATTTGTGAGAAATCTCTTGGTTTCGTGCAATAAGCCTATATCGTTATAAGCCAATAGTATGTCATCGACATAAAGCACTAGGAAAATAAATTTACTCCCACTGAACTTATGATATATGCATTTTTCAACAACATTGGACTCAAAACCGTATGAGATAATGTTTTGATGAAATTTGTGATTCTACATACGGGAATCTTGCTTTGTACCATAGATGGATCTTTTAAGTTTACAAACCATAGACTTTGGATCACCAATTACAAAGTTTTCTGGTTGTGTCATATATATCGTTTCATCAATGTCACCATTAAGAAACGTTGTTTTGACATCCATCTGATGTAGCTCTAAATCAAAATGAGCCACAAGTGCCATTATTATTCTAAAAGAATCTTTCGATGATACTTGAGAGAAAGTTTCTTTATAATCAATACCTTCTCTTTGAGTAAAACCCTTTGCGACTAGACGCGCCTTATATCTTTCAACATTTCCTTTTGAATCCCTTTTGGTTTTAAATATCCATTTACAACCAATGGGTTTCGCACCTTCAGGCAACTTGACAAGATCCCAAACGTCATTGTCCTTCATGGATTTCATCTCATCATTCATGGCTTCAATCCACTTTTGACTATTAGCACTTTATTTGACTTGTTGGAAATTGATCGGATCATCTTCCATTACCCATATGTCAAACTCATGCTCTTGAAGAAAAACAATATAATCATCTGGAATTGCACTCCTTCTGTCTCTAGTGGATCGCCTTAGTGGCACTTCCTCTTGAGGTTGTTGAGTTTGCTCTTGTTGAGCATCATCTTGATTTTGAGTAGGAAATTTTATAGGTATATCCACATTGTTGTCTTGAACAATATGAGGTAAAGAAACTGATTCTTCCTCAAAGACAACATCCCTAACTATATTTTCCCCTTCAAACTCAACATCCTCAAGAAATCTAGCATTTCCCGTTTCGAAAAAAGACTTTGTCAAAGGATCATAAAACTTGAAACCCTTTGTTTTCTCAGGATACCCAACAAAATAGCAACTAACAGTTCTTGAGTCCAGTTTATTTTCTTGCGGCCTATAAGGCCTTGCCTCAGCTGGACATCCCCACACATGTATATGATTAAGACTAAGTGTTTTACCAATCCATAATTCATAAGGGGTTTTAGCTACTGCTTTGCTAGGTACTCTATTTAGTAGGTAGGCTGCAGTCTTAAGTGCATCTCCCCAGAGAGATTCTGGTAAAGAAGAGTGACTAATCATACTTCTTACCATATCCTTAAGCGTTCTGTTTCGTCTTTCAGCAACACCATTCATGCGTGGTTGCCCAGGCATTGTGTACTGTGGAACGATTCCGCATTCCTCTAGGAATTTAGCAAAAGGTCCAGGACGTTGTTCACCAGATCCGTCGTATCAACCATAGTACTCACCACCACGATCAGATTTGACAGCTTTAATCTTTTCACCAAGCTGATTTCAACTTCGGCTTTAAAGACTTTAAAAACGTCCAAAGATTGTGAATTCTCATGAATTAAATACAAGTACCCATAACGAGAATAGTCATCTATAAAAGTGATAAAATACTGTTGACCATTCCAAGAAGTTGTAGGGAATGGACCACATATATCAGTATGTATCAACTATAAGACATCAGTGCTCCTATTGGCACTTAATTTCCTCTTGTTTGTCTGTTTACCCTTAATACACTCAATGCATACATTAAGGTCTGAATAATCAAGAGATTCAAGTATTCCATGTGACACAAGTCTCTCTAGTCTCCCTTTAGAGATATGTCCTAAGCGCTTATGCCATAACATAGCGGAATTCTCTCTTGATAATTTTCGTTTTGTACCTCTTGATGTTATTTGCAAAGTTTCATGATATGAAGCAATTGTATTCAACATATATAAATTATCAATCAAGGAACCAGTCGCAACCAAAGAAGAATTAAGAAATAGACTAAATTTATTATCTCCAAATGAACAAGAGTAACCATATTTGTCCAAAACAGAAATAGAAACCAAATTCCGTCTAAATGACGGTACTACAAAAGTCTCTCTTAATTCAACAAAATGACCAGTCTCAAAAGACAATCTAAAAGTGCCAATGGCTTCAACTGGAACTGCATTGCCATCACCCACATAGATGAATCTTTCAGCATCACTTGGTTTCCGGCTCCAAATGCAACCCTGCATAGAAATACTTGTGTGAGTAGTAGCACCAGAATCTACCCACCATGTATTACTAGGTACAGAAGTCAAATTAACTTCAGAACAGACAAAGGTAAAAAGTCTACCTTTCTTTATATGCCATGCGACGTACTTGGGACAATCCTTCTTCACGTGCCCAAATTTCTTACAAACGAAGCAAACAAAAGCTTGATCCTTAGTCTTTTGTTTCTTAGGCTGTGATTTTCCCACTGCAGTCTCTTTATCTTTAGTCCTCTTTCGGTGATTAACCTTTGAGGTAGTTGTAACATGAGCACTTTCAGTCTTCTCACGCTTCAACCTATCTTCCTCTTGCACACAATGTGAAATGAGCTCATTAAAAGTCCATTTATCCTTCTGAGTATTATAACTCACTATAAATTGACTGTATTGTGCAGGAAGAGAGATAAGTACCAAATGCACAAGCAAGTCATCAGACAAGTCAAGCTTTAGTGCCTTAAGTTTTGAAGCGATGTTAGACATCTCCATAATATACTCCCGGATATTTCCTTTAGCTTTATACCTCATCTGAACAAGATCAGCTAAAAGCTTACTTGTCTCAGCCTTTTCGTTTTTTGCAAAACGCTTTTCAAGCTCATCAAGGAAATCCTTTACAGATACCTCATCGGAGTCATCAGACATACCGCCCCTGAATGCTTCAGGAATGCTGTGCTTTATCATCATTAGACTTAAGCGATTAGAACGTTCCCACTTCTCAAAGTTCAATTTATCAGTAGCAAAACTTTCATCCGTAAGAGAAGCAGGTTGTTCTTTCCTTATAGCATAGTCTAAATCCATGCAGCCGAGAACTAACAGAACGTTCTCTTTCCAGCTCTTAAAGTTTGTGCCGTTAAGCACGGGAATGGAGTTCATGTTGGCAGTTATAGTAGCAGCAGATGCATTAACTAGCAATTTGGAACAAAAAAAAATATAAGCTCGCAAAAAAAATCAAGTCAAATTCATACATAAAAGCATGCATAAAAATAAAACATGAATTTTAAAAAAATAGTGTGTGGGCCCATTTAAAACAAGATACCTAACACAACGTTAACATTTAGTCTTTGGACAGAAATATTAACTTGCAAGTGGTACTCTCCACGCAGAAATCAAATATTAATAATAAATTCGGTCAAGCAACAAACCTTCCTTTGGGCCGGTTAATTACTCACATGAAAAATTGATAATTATTACGTATTTATTCCCGCACTCAAATTCATTATTTGGCCATTAAATAACCTTCCTTTGGGCCGATTATTTTAACGCATAAATAACAAATACACTCATCCTAGTATTTCAAAATAAACAAATCTACACATAAATATCACTTTGGCAATATTTTGCTTTAACTCACTTATTTACGAAATAAAAGGACAAGATAAATAATTATCTCAAAAAAAATATGGTGCCCAAAATCCGTATTATCGTAAAAATATTAAAATAAATCACCTAAAATTTTAATATTCGTTACAACAAATTTAATTACAAAAAAAATCTGCCATTCGATTATTTTTAGTTGTATCCAAATTTCGCATGACGGCGCCGACATAGAATAATGAGACTCTAAAACAGAACTCCTGAATACATGCTTTAGGCCTAGTAATTCATATAATTAACATAAAGAATCCATGGCATCAACTTTAACAAAAAAAATCCTTATTACATATATTAAAATATGCATAACTTATTATCCATTACCTGATTCTATGTCATGCCAATACGATCATGAAAAATTAGTTTAATGGATATGAATATATGATCAGCATGACATGCGATCTTTCGATCTAATTAACCTTCCATACTTAAAGTCGTACAACATCAAGCATATGATATTACAAATTTACAATCATTGGAAACAGTATAAATTATGCATGTACGCCTTTGAACCAGAAACAATGCTGATTATATATTATAACTAAAGAAAATCGATGCGCGGATTCATGTTTAATCGACAAATATAAAAAACAATCATATAGTATGTATATGATCAACCTTAATAATTCAACATAAGATAGGCTCGGATACCACTTGTTAGATCTTAATAAACTGTAGCACGAAAGCGTACCTGATTCCATGACGGTAGATATGAATACGGATTATGGGACTTGATCTTCCACAGACTTGATTCGCCTCTAGCCGTATCTCGCTCAACTTGAAGGGAATAGAGGAGTAGAGGTTGTGAATAGTCTTGGGGACTAAAAACCTATTATGTTCTTTATATAGTCGTCTAATTAGACCCCATTAACCCTAATCAGATTACTATTGGGTATTACACATTACAAAGCCCATACCAGATAAGATGTTATTGGACCCTTTATTTTAGACCACTTAATTAGTCCAAATATAGAATAAACATTAAATATAATTGTATTTAATTTGTAAGCCCGTATATTGTGATTATTAATAAAATAATCTAACAACACTAACTATTGGATTTAAATAGAAGTATAGCACTAATAAAAAACATAATTATAAATGAAATTTTTTTTGCAGCAGGTTTTTTTAAATTTCCTAAACACATTGTCTCAGACCATTTGCTTTGAGAAAGTGCCAGTACACTGGGATATGCTGGAAAAGGAGGTCGTGAGTTGTGGACTCTTACATTCTGAATTACATTTTGCATTGCTCTATCTTAATCTGTTATTATAGCATTAGGAGGATTATCATTCATGCAAGCTAGCCAAGTTTCAAACAACCAGACAAATGTTGGTATGTCTTCATTTGAAACTAAACCACATCCAAGTAAAATTGATTGTCCATGATGATTAACTCTTACAAAAGGCGCGAACGGCATATCATATTTGTTAGTCAAGTATGTAGTATCAAATGTCACCACATCTCTTAACTCTTTATATGCTGCTCTACATCGTGCATCAGCCCAAAATAAATTTCTTATCCTATTTTCATCATCAAGATCTATTGAATAATAAAAATTGGAATCAATTGATTGCGCATTATTAAAATAACTTTGGAGATCAACAACATCACCCTCAGCCAACCTCAACCTTCTAATTATCCTCATATAGTTCTCACAATCTTTTTTGCTAAAACTCATATTTTCATGACCTCCGTGTTCAAGAGCATTAAAACTCTTATTCATCGGAATACCAGCTTCATCATACAAATTAATACTTCTTTTAGCATGATTCGTCAATTTCTGTTACAACGAAATCGATGTGCCTTACTTGGACTCAAATTATGATTGTGTTCATTATCGAATTGAGTCACACGCCATTTATTATCCTCATCCATTCTTTTTGCACAAAGTCTTGCTTTACAATTTGTTTTCACAACAGGTTTTGGCTTTAAGCTATCTACAGCTCTTTGATTTCGTTCACCATATCGATGACATGCAACCGTTAAATACATACTAACTCCATCAATTTTTCTAGTGTTTCTTATCATAATTCCAAACCCATTTTGCAAACCGTGTTGTCTACAATATTCATAAACTTCACCTTCAGAATTAAAAACTGTATTTACCTCAGGGGGTGAGAGTTGTTTAGCCGTTTCTTCTTCACTATGTTCCTCTTGTGCCTTTAGCTGCTCTATATCCTCGCATTCTTCTTTTTCCTTTACTGTAATTCGCTGATTATCAAATTTAAAATTCATTTATATGTACACAAATACAAAAATTAGTGATTAGTTCATATAAATTAGACATGTGTGTGTGTGTGTGTATATATATATATATATATATATATATATATATATATATATATATATATATATATATATTGTATTGATCATGAAACAAGAGATAGTAAGAAAGAAAATACCTAATCATTGAAAATGAAAATGCACATTGTTACGCCATATTTTCGGTTGCCTCAATTATCTCCAAATTTTCCAATATTAATCTAATAATCATTAATTGCTTAACCACTAAGTAATATCCTCTCTCTGAAACGAGGAAAGAATCAATATCAATCAATCAATTACTAAAAAATATCTCCAAACGATTCTTTCAAATCAGGAAAGAATCACAACGCTAATATAACTCTAAAAATATAAAATCAATTTATCTCAACATATCCCTTAACAATCAAAGGGATTAAAAACACTATTCTATCACATAACTACGTTGACTTGATCCCTGTATATAAACAGGGTACGCAGGCATCTTGGAATAGGATCCGACACATCTAACAAGTCGAGACACCTTTCAAGTCCAGCCTCAAACATCCAAAAATCCCAAATCCCTCTATTTTCACAATTCGTTATTCCAGCAATCCCCGAAATTTGTCATCATCAAATTCCTCCGTTAATAATTGGATCTAAAAGGAGGGGATAATTTTTTATTGTGGAGGACAATCAACACATGGGGGGTTATTATGGATCTGGAGCGGCTTTAATGGAGGAGCAGAACGATGGAGGCGTTCGTTCGTGGTTCTATTCAAAATTAAGATAAGTTTTTTTATGATTTTGTCCGTATAAATAAGTTATCTTATAAAATTCGTAGTAAATTTAATATATGTCAGATTTTGATGATTTTTTATGATCTGGAAAACTTTTGCGATTTCCTACCACTTTCGTTCTTGGTGTTTTCTCCGATTATGTTTCGGTTTATTCTCGAAATCACAAAACATAATCAGATCCCGTTTTTCAGTATTGAGAAGTTAATCAGCAGACGTTGTTTTTGATTCCCGATTCGTTATAAGTCCGTTTCTGACGAGCCATATATCATCGAAAAGCTCTTTTCGTTTCCTACAAGTTTCATGTTTTCCAAGAAAATATCGTTTACATGGCCAAAAAGGTAAAAAAACAGATATGGGCAGAATCTGAATCATGGAGATGTTAAAGAATTGTGATGCAATATTCGTAGCACATGATTTGATTACTTCACTAGCTCGTGCATGGACAAAAATAAGTGTGGAAGGTTCTTATCTGAGAAGGGTAATATTTTTGAAAGCTCTCTTTTCCAAAGGGATAATAGTTTTGAAGACCCTATTTTGAGTAGAATAATATTTTTAAAGACCCTATTTCGAGTAGGATAATATTGTTGAAGACCCTCTTCCAAGAAAGATAATATTTTTGAAGACCCTCTTTCGAGGAGGATAATATTTTAGAAGACCCTCTTTCGAGGAGGATAATATTTTAGAAGACCCTCTTTTGAAGATGATAATCTTGTTTGAAATCCAATAGGTTAATCGTATACTGAAGGTCTTTCAGGGTGATTTTGTTTGAAGGCCATACGTGGTGATCGTTTTTTGAAGACCCTTCGGGGTAATCTTGTTCTGAAGACCCTGCATCATTCACATCATGCATTCATTAATCATCATGTGCATCATTCACATCATGCATTCATTCATATCATCATGTGCATCATACATTTACTTGTAAACATTGGACATTCTTAGATTCTGTGGTTGTCTCTGTGTGATATTTTTTTAGGCCCTTCTCTGATGAAAGTGGTGCTTGGAATTATTTTTGAAGGCCCTTCTTTAAGGTGTTTCTAGGAAATTATTTTTTGAAAGCCCGTCTTTGTGGAAGGTGTTGCTTGGAATTTATTTTTGAAGGCCCTTCTTTGTGCAAGGAATACCTTGGTAAACCCGTACTTCCGGGGTGCTTATCCGTACTTCCGAAAATCTCACCAAGAAGATGCGTAGGAATACGACTTCCTCAGGAAACGTAAGTCCACTAAACGCATGGAGCAGCTTGGCGTCCTTCCTTCATGGAAGAAGATGCGTAGGAATACGACTTCCTCAGAAAGCGTAAGTCCACTAAACGCATGGAGCAGCTTGGATTCCTTCCTCTAAAGAAGAAGATGCGTAGGAATACGACTTCCCTAGGAAGCGTAAGTCCACTAAACGCATGGAGCAACTTGGAGTCCTTCCTCTAAAGAAGAAGATGCGTAGGAATACGACTTTCCCAGGAAGCGTAAGTCCACTAAACGCATGGAGTAGCTTGGAGTCCTTCCTTCATGGGAGAAGATGCGTAGGAATACGACTTCCTCGGGAAGCGTAAGTCCACTAAATGCATGGAGCTAGAGTCATTCCTTTAACATACAAAGACATCACTACTGCTGCTACTACATTCTACTATTTCTATCTCTTAAATAGTGGATTCACAAACCTAACTTTACAAGGGGAAGCGCAACAATATCTACATAAAGCCGTTCATTCTCCTATACTTGCAAAACTACTCGTACATATGTTCTTCTCACATCTCGCATGTTGTCTCTCTCGTATCTATAGACATATTACGACACATCATGTTGTCTCACTCGCATCTAAAGATATATTACGGGTAATTATCTGCTCCATATTATCTGCTAATCTTCTACTCCTAGTTGTTTCAGTGACTCAGGAAATTCGGAAGATCAAAGCACGCTTAGTTCTCCAGTCCATCAAGCTGCACTGAAGAACTGGGGGGGGGGGGGGGGTAGTTGTTACACCATATTTTCGGTTGCCTCAATTATCTCATAATTTCACAATATTAATCTAATAATCATTAATTGCTTAACCACTAAGTAATATCCTCTCTCTGAAACGAGAAAAGAATCAATATCAATCAATTACTAAAAAATATCTCCAAACGATTCTTTCAAATCAGGAAAGAATTACAACGCTAATATAACTCTAAAAAGATAAAATCAACTTATCTCAACATATCCCTTAACAATCACATGGATTAAAAACACTATCCTATCACAGAACTGCGTTGGCTTGATCCCTATATATAAATAGGGCACGCAGGCATCTTGGAATAGGATCCGACACATCTAACAAGTCGAGACACCTTTCAAGTCCAGCCCCAAACATCCAAAAATCTAAAATCCCCCTATTTTTACAATTCGTTATTCCAGCAATCCCCGAAATTTGTTATCACCAGATTCCTCCGTTAACACACATAAGGCGCATAAAGAAGATGAAGAAGAAACGTGGTTAAGTTTTTGATTATTCTAATTATATTAAATTAAAATAAATGAAAATAAGAAGTGGACCCTTTAGTTCATTTGAGTAGTGTAGAAGGGTGTATCCCAATATTTATTCTAAATAAAATTGAAAAGAAAAATGCTCTTGGGAGAATTTCTGAAAGGGAGCTGGGTGTGCACATATAAGCTCTTTTTCTGAAATTAGAAAAATATTTTTGTTAATACTGGAAGAAAAAGTAAATCATACAATAGTTGATTCTTTTCTAATAAACTAATTTGATATCAATATAGATGTTATATTAGGAAATTTTGACAAAAAGTGAAATTAAACATAAAAACAATCTAGTTTTAATATCTATTTTTTTCTAATTTTTGTCGCTCCCGTTTAAAATTATTATTTTGTAGGAAAAAATGATGGTGCAAAAATTAAATAACTATTTGGTGATATTTTAATATTTGCATATTTTTTAGTATAATATAAAAAAATTTGGTAAGATTTGACTTTTCAGAAGAATAAAATTGTTGTTGTCTGCAACAACAATATCAAGGTCTAAAATTATTTAAAATTTTGATTTTTCTACTTCGAAGTCTCATATTTGACAAATTAAGTTGATTTTGCGAAATTAAATGTAGTATTCTCTCCGTCCCACCCATTAATCAATTTTTAATGTATAAAATGAGTATAGTGGAGAAAAGTAGTGAAAGTAATTGATTTTTATATTGTAAAAGTTTACTACTTTTAGAAAGTTTAGAAATGTAAATAATTGGGAGTGACATCCCAAAAAGTAAAGTGTAAAGAATTGAAAATATGTATAAAATGAGTATATTGGAGAAAATTAGTGTAAGTAGTTGATTTTTATATTGTAAAAGTTTACTATTTTTAGAAAGTTTAAAAATGTAAAAAATTGGGAGAGACATCCCAAAAATTAAAGTGTAAAGAATTTGTTGGGATAGAAAGAGTACAATTTATCAATTTTTTAAATATTAAAATAAATTTGAGATTTTTTCATAAATACCCACCCCTAATTTCTTTTTCAAAAATACTATGTCAAAAATGAACTTTTTGCAAAAATACCAATTTTTTGAAAATATTTTCAAAAATACGGTCTACAACTAGATGCAACCATCTGCAACTTTTGCAACCAAAATCAACCACAAATGCAACTTATAATTTTTTTAATATTTGGTTGCATAACAAGTTGCAACTGAAAACAACTAAAAGCAACTGTTGCAAACAAGGTTGCAACTGAATTAAATAACTTGAATATCACAAAGCAACTAAATTAAATGCAACTTTAATTAAGTCCCAGATAGTCGCACAAAACAATAGCTCGCTGCTCTTATCAACCATATTTGCAGCTGAAATCAAACAAAAGCAACTACAAATACAATTATTGCAAACGAGGTTGCAACTGTTGCAACCTTATTTGCAACCCTGCTGGGCTTGTTCATAAAATCAATAAACAAACAATATGCAAAATAAAGTTGCATAACATGGTGTGTAAGATGCATAACTGGTTGCAAAATCAACTAAAATAATTACAAAAAATAACCAATTCACAATCAACATCACACAAATTCATGACCATTCCATCAGAAGCGAGCGATATCAATATTGAGTCAGTTATGATAAATCAAAACAATATTATCAGCATCTTCAGTGATATGTGTGTATGTATATATTACACGTATATATTAGATGTATATAGGGAAATATAAGAAGAAAAAAAAGATAAAGGAGAGATGAAAGAGTGAGAGAAGATGAATATGAAGATCGACGGAAAACAAAATCAGGTAGGAAGGATAAGATCCCCATGTGATACGGTGATAGTTCAAAGATAACATATATATGAAAATAAAAGTTAAGAATAACAAGTAAAACCGTAAAATAGCAAATATTATTGAAAGAACGTAAAAGTGAAAAAAAATATAGAAATAACTGTATAATCGGTAATTTCTCAATAAATTTTACATTACTTGATTTAAACCAACGAAACAGAATATTATTCGATCATACGGTACTTTCCTTTGATCACTCGCATTTTCCGAGTTTGAATTATTAGATACACGAATCTCCCATAATCACTTACCACTTCTACAAAGCAGATGCTTTCTGCCCATATATACCACCGTCCCACCGACATCTAACAAAATTGGATCCAGTGATTTCATACATAGGTTTCTAGTCTATTTGGCGAGCTCAAACTCAAACCTATTTACTTGTAATTTTAAAGTCGTTTGTACGAAGTTAAAATTTAAATTTTGTTACAATTTGCTTCGATAATTGTATTGATAATGACATTATGTATAACTTATGCGTCATTAAAATTAAATTTATAGGCTATAAATACGAATAATAATATTATCATTTATTAAGAAAATGATATAGTTCATTAATTGTCGAAAAATGGACATCATACTAAGTTATAATTTTAAACTGTTTCAAAAGACTTTTATTTACTTTTGTTATACAAAAGAACATGTTTTTAAACTTGAAATTAAAAGGTACATGTTTAAAAATCAGTTATATCCAAAAGTAAATGTTCATATTTTATAAATTTACTAGCTTAAAACCCGTGCGATGCACGGATTATTAATTCTTATTTTTTTTAATATTTTATTAATTGTAATTGTGCAAAAAATAAGTAGACATGTTAAAATAGCTAAACACTTTTAATTAATTAAAAAATATTAAAACATATTTTAAAATAAATAAGTATGGGTTTGCCCGTTATATTTTTGGAAATGAGGGGTTTTAGTAAGAAAAAATAAAAAATGTAACATATATTTAGTTTAGAAAGGTAAATGCCCGTGATATTTTTGGAAAATGAGATTTTAAAATTTAATAATTAAAAGTATTTAAATACGTTTTAAAATAAATAAGTAAAAGGTTTCCTGTGATATTTTTGGAAAAAGAATGGATTTTAGTGAGAAAATAGAAAAAGTAAATTATAAAAGGCAATTTCCCGTGATATATTTAGAAAAGGAGGGACTTTATTAGAAAAAATATATAATGTGTTTTAGCTGAAAAGGTAATTAGTTATAAATAGTTATTTGATTATTTATATTTTAATATTTTTAGTAATTGCATTTGTTAAGAAAAATAAGTAGACATGTTAAAATAGGTAAACTTTTAAAAAATAATTATAATATTAAAATAAGTTTAAAATTAAATAACTAAATGTTTGTCCGTGATATTTTTGGAAAATGAGGGGTTTTAGTAAGGAAAAATAGAAAAACTAACATGTTTTAGTTAAAAAAAAAAGGTAATTGTCCGTGATATATTTGAAAAAGTAGGGGAATTTGTTAGAAAAAAATAGGAAAAATAATGTATTTTAGGTGAAAAAGGTAATTGGTTATAAATATGTAATATTATTATTTAATAATATATTTCAATAAATAAGTAAGGTTAATTAAGTAAAAACACGAAGTACGGTTAATTAAGGGCAATTAAGTAAAATCACAACGTACCAAACCGACCAACCAAACTTTTAATATTTCGTCTATTATATAATAGTATTGATGTTGCCGTTTTATTTTTAAAAAATGAATTGTTTTAGTTAAATAGATATATCAAATAGGTAATGTGTTTTAGCTGAAAAAGGTAATTAGTTACTTTATTAATAAATTGGTTTGCATGTGTCATATTTAGAATATGGGTTATTTTAGTTAGAAAATTTAAAATAATGTATTTAATCTAAAAAAGGTAACGGTTATAAATATATAATAATTTTACCATTTTATATACATGTTCCCCGTTTTATTTTTAGAAGATAAGTTGATTTAGTTTTAAAAAAAAAAAAAAAATAGGTAATGTGACGAAAAAAGTAATTGATTATTAATAAATTGGTTACAAATAGGCCTGTGAATCGGCCCAAATACCGACCGACCGACCAAAACTTTTAATGTTTGGTCTTTAATAATACTAGCTTATAACCCGTGCAACGGACGGTTGTTTTTTACAATTTATAATTATATAAATTAACGAAATTATTTTAATTTAATGATGATTTAGTTGTTATTATTATTCAACTAAAATTACCCAGGATCCCGAATAGAAGATAAAATTATGAATTTTTACATTGATAATTCTATTCAACTTAAAAAACCTACTCATTTTTTGTTTATATTATTAAAATTCAGTTTTTAGTATTTGAATGTAATCCTAATAATAATCCAAAACACTTTTTAATATTAGATCTGGTGGTTTTTATTTATAAATTTCAAAAATCAATGATCCTTGTTAGTTTGACGGTACATAAACCAAAGTCTTGGATAAGATCTTGTGCAACACACAGCTTTTTTTTAATATCTATAATTATATTAATTTATATATATTTTTAATATTTTTGTGCTATTAATTTTTGGACTATATTTATTTGATTTTAAATGCTCAATTAACTATTTGTATTGTATCTTGATTTCTAAAAAATCAGATTTGAATGTTTTACGGCACACACGAACCTCACAAAATAATATTTAATTTAGTGAAAATTTAACAGTTTTTCCCCAATTAAAAGTACCCTTAAACTAAAGAGGAAAAAAAGTAACGAATTTGTACATTAAGAATTCTTATTGAACTTATTATCAAAATAATCTTTTTAGTATTTGAATATAGTTTTACGAACAAACAAATACAATTTTTAATATTACATCGAAGTTTTTCATCTATCAATTTTAACATCTAACAAAATAATTTTTAATTTAATGATGGTTTAACAATTTATTATAATTAAAACTACACCAAAACTAAAGATCAAAGAAAGTGACAAATTTTTACTTTGAGAATTCTATTCGATTTAGGAAATTTGCATGCATTTGATTTAAATTATCAAGATATTTTTTTTGTATTTTAATATAATTTAACTAACAACCAAATACATTTTTTCATGTTCGATTGAACGATTTTCATCTATTTATTTTAAAATCTAACGATCCTTATTATTTTGATATATAATAATTGTAATTATATAAAATCCAATTCTACTGCTAATACTTCCACTTTGGACTTATATCCGTTTTAGATAATAATTTAATCTTTATATGATATAATCTTGATCGTTAATTTTTTAAAATATTCAACGGTTGAGATTGTTTTGGCGGTACTGAGGACCGACCAAAATTTTGGATAAGATCCTGTTACACTTATTATATATAAGAATTTAATAGTATAGATGTGTATCCCATACCACATCTTCGTGATTCATATTTGCGTTTAGAAAATTTTTCTAATTCTAATTTGACTTATTAATTATCCATTTTTTTAAGAGCAAAGAAATATATTAAAATAGAGGGTACAAACCCTAAAAAAGGTCCACCACAAAACCAACATACCGATTGTGACTAATTAGCAACCAAATAAGACATCACTAAAAACTAGTAATAGGAACCAAGAGAATAACTAGAAAATAAAATAAAACATTCGTTCGAAACTTTTCTTCTTCCGGAGCCTCACTCGTGCACATCCAAAGTTGCAGCCTACATGTCCATTCCCTCTAAATCTTCTTGTTCTCCTAGATCATCATTTTCACCCCTACTTTCCGCTTCGGCAACTCCAGGTTCCTCCTTCGGGTTTTCCACATCTCCATCAGTTAAATCCCTATTGATATCCTCCTCCAAAACAACCTCAAACCGTGGTTCAATTTCTCCTAAACCCCTGTCTGAGTTCCAGATCTCCATAATTCTACCAAATGGTCTCTTTATACGCACCATTGTCTTCCAATTTGCTGCACCATGTTGAGCAACGTAAGCAGCCAATTCATTGTTCTGGGGCTACCAATCTGGTTTCGGTTCTAAAATTTTTATCAGCCTTTCTTTGATTCAATTGTTGCACAATCCTTGCGTGTTGAACTGGGGCACCAAGGATTGAGGAATGAGTCCAATCCCAATAAACATCCAAATGATCAGATTCTAAGATGATATTTGTATATCATTTGTCAAAAGCTACTTTTAGTCCTTCCATAAATGCATTACACTCGTTACTTCTCCTGTTTTCAATACACAAAGAACCACCTAAGATTCTCAAAATATCACTTCTACTATTCCGACATACCACACCTGTTGGAGGCCCAAGTATAGTTGGGCCGGATATCAAAATAGGTTTATTGGGATATATAAAGTGTGACCCATTACTTCGGCCCAGTTTGTTCTACCTGACCGTTACATGGCAAGGACCTGGTCTTCCTACATCTAAGGTAGATGAAAGTCACGTCCACCACGTTCGGTGTAATCTCGGAGTTAACGGGAGTTGGCAACGGTTAAGCTTATAAAAGCCTTTGTCAGGTTCCATTTTACATATATACAATACACACAAGCACTTGTACATTCTATTTTACTCATCAGAACCGATTAATTTATTCTCACACCGGAGGTGAATCGGGGGACAAACCCCTCGCATTCTTCTCTTTTTCAGGTTAAGCCGAAGAGCTGTTCGGAGCCCGACCCGACGGAAATTTGGTTCCAACATACCAGAATAGTTACCATTTGGTAATTGTTGATCAGAGAAGAAACTATGAACATTAATCTTGATCATTCCTTTTGGGGGCATAATCCACCTAGCATTAACATTTATGTTTCCCTCTTCCATCTTCACCACTAAAACAATGAGAAAAGGCTGAAGAGACCTGTTAGTATGTGATTTGTAAAAGGCGAATTCACAAATTAAAATCAAGTCCAAGTTCAGAACAAGGTCTGCAAGGTCCACAATGCCTGGAAGGTCCGCAAAACCTGCAAGGTCCAACAATGCATGCAAGATTCATATTGCATGCAAGGTCCAACAATGCATGCAAGGTCCGTATTGTCTGCAAGGTCCACATTGCCTGCAAGCTTCACAAAGCCCACAAGGGTTGGACATGACATGTTGTACGGCAAAATATGTGCAAGACAAAGCCAACGTCTAACAAGATCAAGTTATAAACAAAACCTACAATGTCCACAATGCCTACAAGGTCCACAAAGTCTGCAAGGTCCACCAAGCCCACAAGGATTGGACATGACACGTAGCACAACATACAAGTACACACAAGACAAAGCTAACAAGGACAATGCACTGATACCTGCATCAAAGTTGGCACAAGTACATGGTCCCGGGACAAAAAGCAACTGACACAAGGTTGACATTGATCCCCGACCAAGATCCTAATTTGTAGCCCTTATCCCGCACGTGGATACTCAGTCATTTGAATCGCAGATGACATGAGCCTATATATACCCCTAGTCACTTCAATGCAGGGGGTTCACAACATTCATTACACTCACACCACATTCAAATTCTGATAGGTTTTGCTCTACCTTCTCTCTACTTTCTCTCTCTAAAAATTAATACACTTTATATACTTGTATTATGTTTTCCGTCCACCGGATACTTATTCTCACGTCGGGGATGCTTATGGGAACATAACCCCCCGCGAGCATTTCCGTTTTAGGGAGCTTGGAGGCGGTTCCGGCGAAGTTCAAACGAGACTAGCATTGCACGACAAAGCCCAACAAGCCTGAAGAGTCAAACAAGCTCAACAAGCCCGACGAGTCAAACAAGCTCAACAAAGCCCGACAAGCTCGACAAACCCAACAAGGTCCGACAAGCCAAACGAGCCCAACAATCCAAACAAGCATCTATTCCAGCATAATACCAAGGAAGTAGAGCCCGACGGTAGAACGACTTATCAAGACCTGAGCTCATATATGAGAAAACTATAGAATGAGCATAAATAAATAGTATATAAAGGGAGTGTTAATCACTATTAGGCCAGTCTCAATGCTGCCGTTGCACTTCCTAATGCCTCAATACTACCACCTCTTAACAATTTTAATTTGAAAAAATAAAAATTTTGTATATGCCTCTTCATAATCCCTACTAATCTGGGTCAAGACATAGATTTAGGCCCAAACATGAAAAAATTACGGGCCTCCAAAAACTTTGAGAGAATCACTATTTGCACCAATTTTTACAAGCAAGTCTACCTTTTCATTAAAAGCTCGACTAATCTTTTTTATAAAGATATTTCTCTATATCATTTCACCTCTAAGAGCATTAACCAAATCCCTGTCTAAATTCCCTCCATTTTTAAAAGTATTAAACTACCCAACCAATTGTACATTGTCTGAGTAAATCAACAAACTGTAATTTAGACCTCGCTTACTATAAAGCTCTACTAACATTCTCAGAACTTCCCATTCGGCATGAAGAGCATCCCTAACCTTGACAGGACCTATAAATTCTAACCTCTTTGTTCCTTCATGATCCATAATCAAACCTCCAATACCCGCTACTATCTCACCATTACTGTCTAATTTCCAGCTGCCATCTATAAAACCAGTTAACACACAACCATTGTTCAAAAGTTCCCGAATTTTCAAAACTTTACTTCTAGTAATGCAGCCCATCGGATTTACTCGCCACCAACTTAAAGTCTCACCGACTAAAAAACCCGCAGCAAGGCACCATTGTGCAGAACGAAAATTAATCCAAAACATTACAATATCAAGGGTCGATCTTTTGTTACTGAACACTCCTTGATTTCTTTCCAACCATAACTGTTATTCCCAGAACAATGCAACCTAGATTGTAGAAGGAGGGGGGGGGGTTGAATACAATCTAGTTAATTTTAGAAAACTTTTCAAACTTTTTATAGTATGAACATATGTGCTTGTAAATTAACTAAGAATTGAGTCAAGCCATGAACATAAATGAATTCTTCGAGTTAAAAAGAAATGCAGGAGACAAACAGACTTTTTAAACTTTTCAGGTGGGTTTCTCGGAAAAAGCCCACCTGAGGTGTATATTAAAGAATTCTCTGGTTTTGTTTTTCAACAAACTCCAGCTGCTTACACAGATGATGAAAGAGAGCCTAAGTGTTTTTACATTCAGCTTTGTGCTCTCTTCACATACTTTTCTCTGTTACTCCATACAGTCTTATATACATCGACTGTGTGTTACAAACAAAACCTACAACATAATAAAATATTATTTTTTGGTTCTGCTTGATCACATGCTCGTCTCAGAAACTATCCTATTCAGGAAATGCCTTGGCTGGCATCACATATAAACTTGTATAATCCCAAATGGTGCTTTCTGATTGAGTGTGATGCTCTCTTCAAATATTACTAAGTCCATGCAATTGACCTAGCTTCCAAGCCCATGTGACATCTGCATGAAAGAGACCTCTCCTTGGTTACCCGACTGTCAAGTCACTATCAGCTGAGATAAGTGAACATGTAGTATTGCAAATAGGTCTTCATGCTTGTCAAGCTTTTCCTTTGTGTCCAGTTAGAAGACAAACTTTGTAACACCCCCAGATCCAGGGTCAGGAATCTGGGTTGTCACGCTCCATCAATGATACAATACCTGCATTACTTACAACATTCTCATAATACAACTCCAAAGACCCCAATCACTTACGCACACACACACAAGTTATAGCCTTGGAAATGAGCAACAATTATCAACATTTGTTATTACAACCCAAATGTACTATCCAGGATCTCATCTATTATTTACAACCTCTACCTGAAGTTACAATAATAGACCTCACAATTCTATACAAGGTTTAGTAATACAAACCCACTCAAAATAATTCTCACTAATTCAAGCTGCAACTATTCTGCTCACACCGACAGTATCCATCCTGCATCAACTAACTCCAGGGTGGTCTCTCCATTTCCTTGCTCTCGTAACACGAGGTCGATTCGACAATGTTTTCCTCATGCTGAAAGATTTAATAAAGCAAGAATGAGCTAATAGTGCTCAGTAAGAAATCTATCCCAGTTTAAATCTTTAAACCTTTTAGGGAGATAATCCATATGGGATCAAAGCTTTTATCACTACTAGGGTCTAACCCCAAAATAGTATACCGTTTAAAATACCGTATGACTTATAATCATACTCATATACTCTTCGTAAATCCTTTAGGAAATCCTTGGTATCAGTATGGTAAACCAAGACTCAAGACATATCTTTTTTAAAATAGAGGTTAACATTAGAACCAAGGCTTAAAGCCTATTTATTGATTCAAAATACCATACAGTTCAATATCTTTATAACCACATGTTACGCATTAAACGGATAAAATACTAGTATAATATAAAAGATGAAGTTACGAGGAAAATTAATATAATGATTCCGTAACCCAAAATCCACTTATGCATATATAATCTGAGTAAGGTTTTATCAGAGTCATAACTCATAAAATAAAAGATGAAGTTGCAAGGATTTATTGTAACTTCATTCTCTTATGGCTGTGATTCCGTGCTCTAGATGCTCAGGAAGTGTGAGTAAGAACTTAACATTTAACTCTTTCTTCTCATAGTACTTGTCATGTATATTTTTGAACACTTTTCAACCCCCTGCCAACATGATCGGTAAACCTGAACCAAGGGTGTCATCCTTAGTTCCTTTCAATACATGTTTCAGAAAACCCCCTGCTAACATGATCGGTAAACCTGAACCAAGGGTGTTATCCTTAGTCCCTTTCAATACATGTTGCAGAATTATCCAAATTGGATGATGAACCAATACTGGAGTAATCACCGCGCCAGTTGTCCCAACCTCACTATGATCAGTAGCATGTCGTACAACTAAAAATGTTTTCTACATGTAGATGGAAGAACACGACAGCCTGACATTGTCTACCTCCTTTCTGGATCTCCCGGCCCATTTAGGGCAATAAAAATTGATGGGTCGACGCGACTCGACCTCTTACACTGCTCCTAGTTCGGATGAAATCCATGACTCTGAAACGTAAAGATCGTCCCCCTTTCCCCAAGTGTAATACTTGTTGATACGACTCCACTAAGTAGTTATATCTAGGTTGAAAAGGAAGATTCCCCAATATTTCCCAAGCTATTGCTTGTTAATGGATATCGACTTGTTCCATCAATTTACTCCTCGGTCGTTGAGGTAGTAACACAACATTTGACTTGCGGCAATTAAATTGCTCCGAGAAAATATATGTCCCCTGACAGTTTTTGAGTTGAGAGTTTAAAATGAGTAGCAGTCACTTAAATCAGGTTTCCTATATTTTTGGTAGTTGAGCGAGTATTTAAATCCTCTTAAAAGATAGATTTAAATGGAAAAACAGTGTTTGGGAACCTCCCCTTGATTTAAAATAATTAATAATACTGCTTAGAATATCCTTCATAGGTATTGAAGGTCGAGGGTAAACCTCAAATAATATAACTCATGTTAAAACCTGTTATAAGTATTTAATAAATAATCGAATAATATTTATTAAGTAAATAAACTTTAAACGAATATTCAAAATAATATTCATTAAATAATTAAGGATTAAATGAATATTCAAAATAATATTCATTAAATAAATAAGGATTAAATGAATATTCAAAATAATATTCATTAAATAAATAATCATTAAATGAATATTCAAAATAATATTCATTAAATAAATAATCATTGAATAACCGCTACCCGATATCTTTATCGGAAAAATAATCTTTAACATATACAGAAAATATAACTACTTCCGGTCTAACGAATAAAATCATACGCCCTTTACCTAGGGCATTTATAAAAACCTGGCTTCTAACTAATATCCCATATTTAGCTTAGAAGCCCATAATTAAATCATAACCTCGAGTATCACTATATATAGCAGTTCGAAGACAAGCATGCAATTTATATATCGCAATGTACTTGGGAATAAAACATGTATACTTCTCATTTGCATATCATATATGAAAACATTTTATTATCACAACAACAGTAAGCATAGGTTTCGAAAACTTGCATCAACAGGAATTAAATATTTTGATAAGTAGAATATAGTACGCTCTACATCGTAGAGCCTCGTGTACTCCAGTTTATATCTATATCGATAAATAGCATATGAACAACCGTTCAGCATTTGAAAGCTTATACGATAAGTAAAACAGTTCGTGCATTTGTAGCAGTCATATCACAACAACAACAGTTTAAAAAAATATAGTCGAATGCTAGAGCTTCGGGTTTTGAGAAACTTGCACGATACTTGGAACAAAGAGTACACATAAACATTTGAATAACCAAGTATTATACATTTGAAAATATACCTACTCTGAACAATAGAGTAAGGTTTTAGTAAACTTGCCTGGAAATCCCGAAGTAGCACTAAGTCTCAGGTTGGTCCAGTAATCTAGAATCAACACAAGGTTCAAGATTAATAACTTAAACGCTTTCACCATACTAAGTATATACTATCTCAAGTACAAAGTCCATTTTCAAGTTAACTCCTTAAGAACTTCTACTCGAGCATGCTCGCTCACGCATTTTTATAAAATTGAGATTTAATCCTTTTAGCACGAAATCTTTTCGAGGGTCTTCCTAAACATACCTAGCATGTTATAAAAAAGTTTCACATTTTATTATGACCTCTAAGTGGTTCGATCATAGCCTCAAAGTTGACTAAGTGGCACGGTTTGGTTTTACGAACGCCTTACACTAAAACACATGTTTCTCCTAAACCGTAAATCGTAATGACATGATTCTTGCGCTCACATAAACTAGAAACAAAGATCTACACACTCATGTTCATCATTGAACCAAAAGAGGCAGTTAGGTTTTCGGATTCTAGGCAGTTTTTAGCGTTACCGAAAATCGGGCATTACGTCGGCTTAAAACTTAACATTTCCGAGATTCAAATCTCATTCCAATTCACCACCAATCATCATAAACATCAATTACAACACTTAAAGTCCAATATCAATCTCAAACCGAGCCAAACCAGTTGGTATCACCTTCAAAATCCATCCACAACTCATCCAACAACTAAACAAACTACATAATCCCCTTACTCATGACCTTAACAATACATTCATGCTTCCATCTTTCAATTATAAACATAAAACTCAACAAAACACTATTCATCATCTTCTTAAACTCAAGAAAAGATCATGCTAGAGATGGTGGGTGTTGGAGATGTTACCTTAGATGCGAAGAGCTTGGAAAGGGCTTCGATTCGAGTGGTAGAACACGAGAAACAAGCAAGCAAGCATTCCATCTTCTTCTTCTTCCATTCGTTTTTTTCTTCAAGAAATGGGGGGTGGGGGGCTGCTCCCTTTGTGTGTGAAATGTGTGGTGGAGGTGTGGTGATAAGGTAGATATTTTGTTTTTAACAAAATGCAAGTTAGCCCCTCAAGTTTGGTTAAGCTTACAAGCTTCTTTAACACACTTCTTCCACCAATTCATTTGTTTCCCTTTTTCTTTTAATACTTATCTTCTTCTTTATTTCCTAAGTTATAATACGTCCAAAGTTGCTCCTTCAAGCGGATTTTCGATTCTCGTTTTTGTTTGCGATTTCTGACTACGCGATTAGTAACCGTTTATTATTCCTGAACTTCCGCTGAAATATAGGATCAATCGGAGACTATAAAATTTTACTATTCACCTTGGAGTACTATTCATCAATGTTACTATTCATCCTTGTTTTTGCTTCTCTTGAAACGATTCGAAAATATTTCCTAAAAAGAGCGAATAAAACTCTACGCGATTCTAGCAGTGAATAGTAACTATTCACTATTCGTCCTAACAATCGAATACTTAATTAAATGGTTCGAGCTTGAATCTTGGAATATAAATGGGATTTATATACTCTCATTTGTGTCGCCTTGTTCTGTTACCGCTTTAATCTCGTTGAACGCCCGCAAGGATTTCTTAAGTGTTCTATCGAAGTAGTTTACTGTAAACGTTCTTGTATCTTAATACCTTTACTAAATCCATATCCATGGAATTGATAATTTAAAATCCTCCAATATATGTAAATAATGATTAATCCATCAATAATAGGTGAAATTTCGGAGAAAACAGAAAATGCTCTTTTTCTAATTCTAACAGCTTTTGCATTCCTTCATTTTCATAGTAGATCACTAATACGACTTCGAAAGTTCATTATCCCGACTCGTACATTGGGTGGTCTGAAAATTTTCTAAACAACAAAAATTACTATTCATCAGGATTTTACTATTCATCAAATAAAAAAAATTTAACTAAGTCCAAAATTTGGGGTTATTACAAACTTCTAGGTAGCTGCCTTAACTCTTATTTATCCATCGAGACATAAAAGACAATAGATGACTTCACATTCCACTTGTAGGAATTTGAGCCTTCGAATATTTACAATTTTGACTCCCTATTCCATATATCTTTTGCGTTGTTATCCAGTATCTTTTAGTCACGGGTGTGTAATAATGATCTCTGAGACTGTCTTCCATTCAACCTGTTAAATAAAGAAACCTTCAAAAGATTCCGTTACATAGATTTGATTTTATGTTGAATGAGATGAACATCAGTAGGCATATTACTTCCTTATCCGTAGACTACCATTCTACGTCAATTATCCGTAGAAAGTAAATCTCAGAATATCAGTAGAAGTAATATTCCATAACTGTATCCATAGAAGGAACATAGCATTCTTGGCTGCATCCATAGATAGACCATAACCACCTTAACTACATCCATAGATAAAACATGACATCCTTAGCTGTATCTGTAGATCAACTTCCTTCAGCTTTTATCCGTAGATATGATGTCCCCAGCTTTTATCCGTAGATGAGATAAGATGTCCTCAGCTTCTATCCGTTGATGAGATAAGATGTCCTCAGCTTCTATCCGTTGATGGCATGTGATGTTTTCAGCTTGTATCCGTAGATGAAATAAGATTTCATAGCTTGATCCGTAGAATGGATACACTTAGCTTCATCTCTAGATAAAACATCTTGTCATCTTTATTGATTCATCATTACTGAGTTGTTTAGGCAGACTTACCACTGAAACACTTGGTGCTTGATTAGACGTCCGTTGGCTTGCTTCTGAATTGCTTCCTAACTTGATGACAGAATATCCTCCAATCATTTGATGTGGCTTTTAGACCTTGGATAGATAAAATGTCTTCTAGTTAGCTTCCTGATTTATCAGCTTCTGTGAACTAGCTTTCTGACAATCAGCTTCGGTATCAAGATCAAATTCTTGTCTTGAGCATTTTGTTATCATCATTCCAAATGTGTCAACCCTAACAATAACGTCTAAATACATCGCCCAAAGTTATTTTCCAGACCTCTTTCATCAGAAACACTTTAAATAACCTACAAGACTCCCACATTGTATTAGAATCTACAACCTTCCAAAGACTAGACAAACCCCACCAGTCCAACATAAGTATCCAGATATCTTTTGCAAAATCACAATGCCAGAATAAGTGATTTATGGATTCTTCCTCTACGCATCTTAGACAGTTTACTGATCCTAAAGAATTTTCAAGTTACATATACAATTCCACCTAACTCCATTTTCGTTTCTGTTATAACCCATCAAACTTATGGCCTCCTTCATTGTATACTTATTATCTCTGCCTGGCAACCAAATTAGAATATCATTTCTAGTATTAAGGATCACTTTTTTAATGATCTCATTTAGGCACTGTACTTTCTCAATTTCCCATGCTTTCAGATATCTCTTCCAAAAAACTATACTAATATGCTCATAACAGTCCCATAGGTCCAAGAAATAACATAATTTTGTGTTCTTCCATAATTATAAAGAATATAGCCTTGTGAAAGAAAGCAAGACTTACCCTGAGTCCATATATCCTCCCAGAAGAGTACTTTATTTCCATCATTTACTTTCTACTCATACTAAAAACTTCTGAACAGCTCTCTTGAGGACTCTAATTTAGATACTTTAACAATGTATTTAATAATTCCATAGGGATTTCTTCTGTCAAAGCACTCCTCTAAATTTCCACTTTTCTCACATTGGTAGCTATTTCTTAACCAAACATTCCAAACCTTGTCTCTAACCCCATACCAACTATACACCCATCTTCCTAGTAACGCTTTGTTAAAATCCTGCAAAGGCAGTAAACTCAGACCACCCTTACTCTTTGGCATACAAACTTTCTTCCAGGAAATGAGGTGAAGCTTATTTTATGGCTTGCATCATTTGAAAAATTGTCACCCCAATAAAATTTCCTTCTCATCGATTCTAGTTGATCACATACTCCTTTTGGGACAAGGTGCAAGTTAAACCAGTAGGTTGGGATGTTGTTCAAGGTTGATTTAATTAAACAAAGTCGCCCTGCTTCATTTAAAGAATCTTTTTTTCCAAGAGACCAGCTTATTTTTGACCTTTTCCATTAACAGTCTCCAAAAGATTTTCTTTTTTTAGGACAGTTCAATTTGTGCCCCTAGATAACTCATTGGCCAGCTGCCTATGTCACAACCCAAAATTCTAGCACCCATCTATACTGCTGATTGATCTTTCGAGCAAGAGTAGAGTTTATGTAACGACCGCGAAATTTTCAATTATGTAGAATCACAGTTATCATAATTATCTTGGAAAAAAAATCGAGATTAAAGAAGTTTGATGGAATGAATAGAGATTATATGACCTTCGATTCGTTAATATTAAAATTTAGTTATATTATTTTAGGAACGATAGAATAAAATTTTACACGGATGGAATTCATTTAATTATTTATTTTGAGGAAAATTATGGATTATAAAATCTCAATATTCCATTTTCTAGATATTATAAAATGAGAAGCTTCTCAAGGAAGCTTGTTTTTATTATTAAAAAAGAAACTTCTCAAGAAAGCTTGTTTTTAATATTAAATAAGAAGCTTCTCAAGGAAGCTTGTCCTTATAAATAAAGTTAGAAGCTTACCAAGGAATATTGTCCTTGTAAATAAATAAAAATAGTTGAAGGCCTTTAGAATAAATAATTATTAGATTAATTATGTTAACAATTTAGTTTACAATTCTCATTTTTCTCTTTACACCAATAAAATACTCATAAGCACAAGTAATAGAGTTTTGTACAAAATTCATAGTAAATCAACGGAGACTCGGTTTTCGCAAGCATTAACACCATTGGATTCGTGATTTAGAGAGCTTCATAACACATATAATTGATTGTTGATTCAATGAGTTTTCGGAGAGAAATTCTGGAGAATGTTTTGAAACGAGAAAACATATCTCATGATTCATAACCATACAAAGGAAAACAGACATAATAGTTCAAGGTGTGGACTTCAGTTTGCATTTTGCATTTGAGTATTGGACCAAAGGCAAGTATACTACCTCTTTTGATTCTTTTAAATTTACTCTCTTATGATTCTTTTAAATTTCCAGGAGTAAGTAATGCTTTCAGACATCTATCTATTTATCTTTTATAAAAAATGTCTCGGAGTTACTTTTGAATTTATTTCATTGTATGGAGTTATGTTCTACCATATAAGTTGTTTTTCTCTAAATTTGGTGAAGTTAAATTTGGTGATTTAGAGTAAATTTTTATAACCCAATGGAGTATATTGAATTGAACAATGGAGTATTAGGTTGATGTAAGAAGCGGAACTATAATTTAGCCCTTATTGGCTATTAAAGGTCTGGAGTTGACCTTTTTACATTGCATGCAATGGGGAGTCACTATCAGGCTGATCACCTGTAGTGAAATTTGGAGAATGTTCGACTCAGTTAACTTAATTATTGTTAATTATGAGGAGAATGATTTATTATTTTCATGGAGATTTTTATTACAACTTTCTCATTGAATTCTTGAATTACAATTGTTCAAGTGATTATTTTATATCTTTTACGACGATGAAAACTTGATAACTTTCTTGATTTGTAGTAGTGTACTTGTTGAGCATTTTTGTGCTCACCTTTAAATTATTATTTCTTAAGCAGTTAAGCACGGGAAGGGGACCATCAAATGCAAGTAAAGATATAGAGGAATGCGAAGGTGTGTGACATGTTTAGCGCCATGAATATACCTTTAGCTAGAATATTAAGTGTTGTATTAGGATAGTCTCTTGTTTTTGTAATCAAATAAAATATAGACAATAAGGTGGAGTGAGTGTAGTAAAAACATGTGGTTTGTATTCATGTATACTCTTGAGATAATTGTAATATGTATATCTAGCTTATTAGGGTAGTGGAGAATTGGTTAGAATTATGTAAGGAAGCAGGGGAATGTGACAATCCAAGTTTGAGTTAATTTGATCAAATTTGGTGCGTTACAACTTACTTCTTTGAAAATTGATCTTTAATCCCAACAAAAGCTGAAAACACTGTAAGACTCTTTTGACTCCGACTAACGAAGCCTGATCATTCTTAAGGAAGATGACTGTATCATCGGCATACTGCAAGTGGGTTAGCACCTCCCCTTTTTCTGACCATGATAAGCCTGTAAAAATGCCAATTTTGCTTGCCTTTTGTAGCATAGTACTAAGTACCACCACGACAATGTTGAAGAGTAAATGGGACAAAGGGTCCCCCTGTCTAAGTCCATTCAAGGGAGAAAACTCTTGTGTAGGTGAACCATTCATCAAAATAGAAATTCTGATTGATACCAAGAAACTTTCGATCCATTTGATCCATCTATCCCCAAAACCTAAAGATTTCATGGTACTAAGCAAAAATTCCCAATTTATTGTATCAAAAACTGAAAGGCATATGTCCAGGCCTATTTGTAAACACCGAGGATCCTACTCAACTTTAATTAAGATGTAATAAGTAAATAATAAAAATCAATTGTCACAGGAATCTCAGAAGGTTATATCTGTCAAAGAATGAAGATTAAAGTCATCTACAGACTTGAAGTTATTCTACATTGAAAGAAGCTCAATTTATTGATCAAGCCTCAATGAAGTATTCAAGCTCAGTGGATTTATTAAAGTGACAGAGATTTCAAGTGGTGACAGAAAAAGATACTGATTACGGAGTTCTTGAATGAGAAGGTAGTGAATCACTGCTTAAAGTTAAATAGATAAAGAACAGACATTGTCGTTAGTCACTCATGAACCAGACAGTACATCGAGTGTCAACGTACTATTGTGTTTGTTATTTATCTAAGTTTTAAGTGATTCTGGAATTAACTGAGAAGGCAACTAATTCTATTTATTCTCTTATAAATAATTAATATTATTAAGTATATTATTTATTAATTTAATTCTGCAAAGAATTAAATTAATACATAATTTATTTAGTTAATTATTTAAATTAGAATAAAAATGAACTAGGAAGACTTAGGTTTGAACTAGGAAGACTTAGAAAAATGAACTAGGAAGACTCACAAGTGAGTCTTCCCGAAAGTCTTCCTAGGCCATTCCCTTGTCTTCCCGAATGTCTTCTTAGTACAAATGCTTGTCTTCCCGATTGTCTTCCAAGGCAAAAAGAAATGTTTTTCAGCAAGTCTTCCTATTACAAACTGCTAGTGGATTGGCGCGTGTGAAACAAAGGACAAGTGAATTGTATAAAGGAAAGAGGCAGTTGACATTACAAAAAACACGAAAAACAGACAGAAGTAAAGATAGACAAAAACATTACATTCCTCTTCATTACTTCTTCAACTGTCAAGCTCTAAATTTCTGCAGGATATTAATTCTTGATTGTTCTTAACATTTAATCCATAAGAATTGTATCTCTTGTACTGCTTTGACTTTCTAGCGGATCATAATCCCTAGATTTTATATCGAACTACTTTTTAGTATTCGATCCTTTTTATTACAAAAATAGATAAATTCATGTCAAATTTATTCTAGATTTGTTTTATTAAGTTCTTTGTAATCAGTGATCAAAATTGTAACACCTCTCAAGTTTAATAGAGTTTCTATTTAACTTGAATATTGTTTCAGTTTTTATTCCGCATTAATTTGTTCTAAACAGTTAAATCATTTAAAGGACAAATTCGATAAAACGGTATAGTTTGTATTCAACCCCCCTTCTACAAACTTATCAGGACCTAACAATTGGTATCAGAGCCTTTTGATTGATATACAAATCAAAGATCCAATTGTTTTGAGATTTTTCTTTTAAACTCTGATTTTTTATCTTATTCCTAAAAATCTCAAAAGATGTCTACTACACAGAAAGTTGGTACTGTCAAAATCCCTATGTTCAGCAAGGAGCATTATCCAATGTGGAAGAAGAAAATGCTTCTATTTCTTAAGGTTGCAAATCCTAAATACATTGATGTGCTGAAGAACGGTCCCAAAGTCCCTATGATTATTGAGGGAGAACTCATTGAGAATAATGTTGTGACTAGGGCTGCCAGAATGTACCCTAAAGATGCCAAGGATTACACTCCTGATGAGAAAGAGGATGTTACCTTGGATTCCTGTCTTCAGTTGATCCTTATTGATTGTCTTGATCCAATCATGCATAATCATGTTCTCAACTGTGATACTGCTAAACACATTTGGGCAACTATAGAGATAATCAATGAGGGGACAGAGGAAGTTAGGGAGAATATGCTGGAGATTCTCACCTCACAATATGAGCATTTCAGATCAAACCCTGGTGAAGGTATCTCTCAGGTTTTTGAGAGATATAACAAGTTAATCAATGATCTGAATCTCAATGGGAAGCACTACACCAACAAGGAGATTAACAAGAAGTTCCTTCTTACACTTCCACCTCATTTGGAGCACAAAATTTCTGCCATTAGAGAAGCAAGAGATATGAATGAAATTGCTTTGGAGAGATTGTATGGTGTTCTGAAGACCTATGAGCTGGAGCAGATTCAACAAAGGGAGCTGTATGGAACTGGGAAGATTGTTGGTACCTCTACTGCATTGGCTGCTTAAGTCCCACAGAAACTGGAAGTGAAGCATGTTCAACCTTCCAGTTCTAACATGAATGTTATTGATGCTGAATATGGATTAACATCCATTGATCAATCTGGTGGTGACTTCTATTCCTTAGAAGAACTTGATCAGCTGGAGGATGGTGATTTGGCTTTGATAGTCAGAAAGTTTGGGAAGTTCAGATTCAAGAGGAATCCCAATCTTAAGTTCAGACCCAGGTTTCAGAGAGGTGGTTCTTCATCTTCAAGTGGCACAAGGGGTGGCTACAAAACTGGAACTGTGGAAAGGAGCGCAATCAGATGCTACAATTGCAATGAGTTGGGTCACTTTGCTACTGAATGCAGAAAGCCAAAGCAAGTGACTAGAAACACATTTGATTCTAGCAAGAAGAACAAGATTGGGAAAGCTTATGTTGCTGAAGGAAAGAGTTGGGATGACACTGACAGTGATGAAGAAGCAGGTGAGATTGGGAACCTTGCTTTAGTGGCTAAAGAGGCAAGCACTTCATCTGCACACATGTCAGAGGTAATGTTTACTGATACTGAAATGATTCGTCATCTTGGTGGCACCTTAGAATGTGCTCGCACTGAAAATGATAGAATAATTCTTTTGAACACAAATCTTGAAAATGAGATAAAAGAATTAAAACTAGTGCATGTTAATCAGGATGAACTTGTTGAGAAAATAGCTTTTCTTGAGAATAGGGTTAAATGTTATATTCAACTGGAAACCATTCTTAAGAAAGAGATTAGTGAGCTCAAGACTAAAGCTAATGCCTATTTTAGCTCTTGTAAGACGGCTAAAGAGATTCTCAATAAACAAGCTATTGGTAATCATGTCAGTATAGGTTATGGTTATAATGAGGCCATTGGATTGCTTGGAATTAACTCCCCTTGCAGATACAAATCTAAAGGAAAGGTTGTTCCATATATACTTAAGGGTATTGAAACACCCTTCTGTAAGGAGTCCGAAGCAGAACCTCTGAATGAAGACTCTATCATCATTGCAGAGGAGATTCGTGAAGAAGATATTGCTTTGGAAGTTGAACAATCCAAAAAGTGTATATCTGATAATTCAGTCAAAGTTGCCACAACTAAAAAGACTAGATCAGATATCCATAAGTTGGATCAAAACAACTGTAGAACTAACATGCCTGCTGTTAATTCTTCTCATAAAGCATGTGGTGTGAGTAATTGCATGTCTTGTGCTTTTAATGTTATGTATGCTTTCTTTAATAAAAAGCACGTATCTAGTGATAAGACTGCTCCACGTCAACATGTTAATAATAAGAAGCATGTTAAAGCAAAGACTACTAGTCCTCCTCAGACTAGAGTGGATTCATTTATCCCTAAGCCTACTCAGAAATGTGTTAAGGCTGGCTATAAATGGAAACGCTCTTATGTGAAAGAGGTTGAAGTAGTTGTAGTTAAAAATGTTGTTTTGCCTGACAAAGGCCAATTCTTTAAGTATGCCGGACCCAATCAAGTGTGGGTTCCGAGGAAGGACTAATCAATCTGGTATTGTAGGGAGTTAAACAGGTAAGCCGTGTTATATGGGTTCTTGACAGTGGCTGTTCAAGGCATATGACCGGAGATAGAGCCCTGCTATCAGATATGGTTGAAAAAGCTGGCCCAGTAGTAACCTTTGGAGATAACAGCAAGGGTATTACGAAAGGATATGGCTGTTTGAAGTACGGAAATGTTATCATTGAAGATGTTTCATTTGTGGAAGGTCTGACGTTCAATCTTCTCAGCATCAGTCAGTTCTGTGACAGAGGATATTCTGTTTCCTTTGAAAGAGAGAAGTGCCAGATCCTACACAAGAAGAATGGAAAGCCTGCTCTTCAAGGAGTGAGGAAAGGTGACTTGTTCATAGCTGATCTGAACTCGGGATTCAAAGATGAAGTTAATTGTTTTTATGCTAAAGCTTCATCAGATGATAGTTGGCTATGGCACAAGAAGATGTCTCACCTTAACTTCAAAACTATGAACTCTTTAGTCAAGAGGGAATTAGTTAGAGGTTTGCCTCAGATGGAATTTACACAGGAAGGACTGTGTGAGGCATGTCAGAAAGGAAAGTCAAAGAAAGCTTCTCACAAGGGCACTGATACATCATCAATAACTGAACCTCTTCAGCTACTGCACATGGATTTGTTTGGTCCAGTTAATGTGATGTCCATGTCAAAGAAACAATATGCACTTGTGATTGTTGATGACTATTCAAAATATACATGGGTTTTATTCCTACATTCCAAGGATGAGACCCCATTCCTGGTGATTGGCCATGTGAAGTTGATTGAGCTGGATTCTAGATTCCCTGTTAGAGCCATAAGGTCAGATAATGGTACTGAATTCAAGAATGCCATTCTAAATGACTTTTGTGCTGATAAAGGAATAACAAGACAGTATTCTGCCCCTAGAACTCCTCAACAAAATGGAGTAGTGGAAAGAAAGAATCGTACATTAATTGAAGCTGCAAGGACTATGTTAAGTGAGTCCAAACTTCCAACGTACTTTTGGGCTGAAGCAGCGAATACAGCTTGTTATACTCAGAATCGAACGTTAATCAACAAGGACTTAATGAAGACTCCGTATGAGATCATGAACAACAAGAAACCAACTGTCAAGTACTTTCATGTATTTGGAGCAAAATGCTTTGTGCTTATAGATGACAATGTTAAACGTGGCAAGTTTGATGCAAAGGCACAAGAAGCTATTTTTGTTGGATATTCCAGAAGATCTTACAGGGTCTATGTGGTTGGCAGTCACACAGTAAAGGAAAGTGTCAATGTTACTTTTGATGACACTAAGTTCCCCAGTATCCAAAAAGAAGACTCATCTGAAAAGCTGAAGTTTGATAACTTGCCAGACTCAGAATCAGATGATGAAGCCCCACCTGAAGTTATTGCTGGTGATGATAATAACAATGATGATAATGATCATGGTGATGGTGGTGGAAACACTGGTAACAATGGAGATACCACCAGCACTGGAGAAGAATCATCAAGGCAAACAGGCAACAACTCAGGGGGAGCAAATGAAGGATCAACTAGTCACTCACAACATCAAAGTGAATTTCAAGGTGAATCATCAAGATCAAATCTTCCAAGACAGACTGTTTGGAATAGAGCTCATCCTTTTGAGTTGATCATTGGTGATCCAGATGTTGGAGTTAAAACTAGAAGAGCTTCTCAGAATGAATGTCTTTTCTCAGCATTTCTATCTAAAATGGAGCCAAAGAAAACTGAGGAAGCACTGACTGATCCAGATTGGGTGATTGCTATGCAAGATGAACTCAATCAGTTTGAACAACAGCAAGTCTGGAAACTGGTACCCAGGCCAAAGAACAAGAAAGTAGTTGGTACAAGATGGGTATACAGAAACAAGCTAGATGAGGATGGCATTGTTACTAGGAACAAGGCAAGACTGGTTGCACAAGGGTATTCTCAAGCTGAAGGCATTGATTATGATGAAACCTATGCACCAGTGGCTAGACTTGAGGCCATCAGGATGTTCTTAGCATTTGCTGCTTATTCCAATTTTAAAGTCTATCAAATGGATGTTAAGAGTGCATTCCTGAATGGTGAACTTGATGAAGAAGTGTATGTGGAACAGCCCCTGGCTTTGAAAATCAGGAGCTGCTGGACTTTGTGTACTTTCTCTTCAAGGCTATCTATGGTCTCAAACAAGCCCCAAGAAAATGGTATGACACTCTCTCTGGTTTTCTTTTAGAAAATGGTTTTGTTAGAGGTATCATAGACAAAACTCTTTTTTCAAAGAAACACAAAAATGATATGATATTAGTCCAAGTCTATGTGGATGACATCATATTTGGGTCTACTAATGATAATCTCTGTAAGAGATTTGCTGAGCTAATGCAGAGTAAGTTTGAAATGAGTATGATGGGTGAGCTGAAGTTCTTTCTTGGATTACAAGTAAGTCAAAGGTCAAATGGTATATTTATTTGTCAATCCAAGTATCTCAAAGAACTCCTCAAGAAGTATCACATGGAGGATTCAGCATCAGCAAGGACTCCATCTTCAACAGCAATCAAACTTGGAGCTTCTGACAAATCTATCAAGGTAGATGTTACAAGCTACAGAGGTATGATTGGCTCCTTACTCTATCTTACTGCTAGTAGACCAGATATTATGTATGCTACATGCTTGTGTGCAAGGTTCCAAGCGGACCCTAGAGATGTTCATCTCGTTGCTGTGAAAAGAATCTTGAGATATCTTAAGGGTACACCTAATCTAGGTATCTGGTACCCTAAAGATTCTGGTTTTAATCTTGTTGGATATACAGATTCTGATTATGCAGGTAGTGTTGTGGATAGAAAAAGCACCTCTGGGAGTTGTCAATTCCTAGGAGGTAGGTTGATTTCCTGGTATAGCAAGAAACAGCAAACAGTTTCCAATTCAACAGCAGAAGCTGAATATATTGCTGCTGGAAGCTGTTGTGCTCAGATCTTATGGATACGGAATCAATTAAAGGACTATGGATTTGCCTTAGACAAAATTCCCATATTTTGTGATAATACAAGTGCCATAGCAATCTCCAACAACCCTGTGCAGCACTCGAGAACGAAGCACATTGATATCAGGTATCATTTTATCAGAGAGCATGTCATGAATGGAACTGTGGAGTTACACTTTGTACCCACAGAAGAACAGACTGCAGATATATTCACTAAATCTGTTGATGAATCCACATTTATCAAGTTAGTTGGTAAATTGGGTATGTTAAACAGTCTTAGTGATTAACAATATCTCTGTCATGTTTGCTCTTTTAAAATTCATTTTCACTTGTCATTTAACTGATATTTACTGCCAATTCTCATTTAATAGTACATGCTTGTGTATTTAAATAGCTCTACATATTTTATTTTCTTTAAAAATATTTTTCTCATATTTTTTAAGTAGAGAAATGTATTTTTATTGAAAATATATTTATTTAGAATTATTTAGGTAGTTTTCAGATTGTAAATATTGTTGTTTGAATTTTTCTGCAAGTTTATATTAATTTTATGCATTTCTAATATTCTGCATATTTTTCTAGGATTTATGGAATTTTCTGTGAATTTTTCTAGAATTTTATATATTTTTCATGCATTTTTCTAAGTTTTGTTCAGTATTTTCTGTTAATATTCGAATTTATTCTGAATTTTTTGGTAAGTCTTCCCAGTTTTACACTAGGAAGACTACCGGGAAAACAAGGGATATTTTCATTTTGTTTTTTGTTTTTTCTATTTTATTTTAAGTCTTTTCCTAAGTCTTCCCAGTTTTTTGAACTAGGAAGACTATCGGGAAGACTTAAATTAATTAGTTTATTTTCTCTTTTTTTCTTTATTCTATTTTCCGGAAGACTTTCTAATTTGAATTAGGAAGACTACCGGGAAGACTATCCTAAGTCTTCCCGATTGTCTTCCCTATTCAAATTTAAAATAAACCGTTGCAATTCTTTTCTTTTCAGTTTTATTTTTATTCTATTAATATATATACATACACTGCATACATACGCATTTTTCTATTCTATTCAATTTTTTTTTGCCTTAGCAGTTGTTCATATTCCCCTGTTTCGAATTCTCTCATTTCTGTGCAGAAAAGCTTTGTTCTTGATTCAATCTTGCTCAAGTTTTTACTTAGCAATACTCATTGTTCTTTCAAAACAAATTCTTTCCAAGTCGAATTGCTGTCCAGTTTTTCCTTTTTCTTGAAAACCATTCGACTTGGGTGTTCTTGATTTGCTAAGTGATTCCTTTGAGTTTAGTGATCATAGAAGTTTCTGATGTGTTTTGAACTGTGTGTTGAAGTGTGTGTGTTCTTGTGATTATTTACCCAATTCCTTTTTGCTTTTCAAAAGCTTAAGTTCGAAATTTTTAGGATTAAAATTTAAAATTGGTTAATTTTGATAAAAGTTTAATTTTCTGGATTTTAAGTAATTTTTATTAATTCTAAAAATCCCTAAAATTTTAATTTTATTTTAAAATTAATTAAATTTTGTGTCTTGTTTTAAAATGGATCCTAATAATTTTGAACTTGTTTTAAATAATTTTGTTGGGTATTTTGATCCGGCTAGGTGTAAAGTGGAACGTTTCAGACCATGGATTCAATTTTTAAATAGCAATACATGTGTTAGTTATGCTATTTGTGCCAATGCACTTCTGAAAATTGATCCACTAAGGATGTTGTGTTCAAGTGCTGTTATTGCTGAAGATTCAAACTCTTTTACTTTCTATATCTTAAACCAGCAATATACAGTTACTTTTGATTTATTTTGTGATGTGTTGCATTTTCCAAAGGATAGATTTGATCCATTACCCACTGATGATGAGTTAACACAGTTCTTTGTGAATATTCATTATCAGGGTCCCTTTCAAATGGTAAAATTGTCAAAAACTTTTGTTGTAAGGGAATGGGATCTGTTCTTTGATACTATAGCTAGGGTATTTGGTAACTGTACAAAAACAAACTTTCATTGCATTACCAGTCTTAATCAGTACATTGCCTATGCTATAGTATTTGGTCGTAGATTGAACTTTGCTGAGATTCTGTGGAACCTATTGCTCAACAGGCTTGCTCACTCTAGGAGAGATTCTGATAATGGTGTGAAAGTAAGGTGTTGGTACCCTCGCTTTCTAACTCTTATCATTAATCATCTTCTCACTGCTGAGCAGGTAGAACTGTTTCGAGAAGCTAGATTTGAAACCTCTCCAACCACAGACACCAAATTCTACACCAGACTTGACGTCTCATCCAAATTCCTCAATATACCTATTCTTGTTTCACCATTGATGAGTCAATTCATTAATCTTCCTATCTTTGGTGAACAAGTTCCCGAACCACATCCAGTTCCACTACAGGTAGTTATTCATAACTTTGGTTCTTCTTCTGGTACTTCAAGTGAAACCCAAGTGGTTGTTAGGGCTGACCCAGAGATTGTAGAACCACAGTCTCTGACCCAGGTCATAGAGCCAAACAGAGAGTCAAACACTCTTGAAACACAATCTGAGCCTAATGTTCAAACCAGTTCAAGAAAGGTTAGTGATATACCTGAAATGAGTGTTCCCACAACTCTGTCTCCACCCTTAAAGAAAAGAAAAACCTATAGGGAGATAACTGTAAGCCCATCTGTATCCTCTCAAAAGGATATGGACATTGATATGGCCACTACACAGACTCTGGAGACATCCTCTCAACAGGATGAATCTATTGAAATTCGCCATAGGGCCATGGCATCTTGTACTGAGTCAAGCACACTCCCATTACTCACAATGGGAGAAGATATCCATATAGATGACACTCAGGACACCATGCCAGGAGAGCACTTTACTTTTGACTTTGAAACAGTGCCTACCATAGTTACGGTAGAAGTGCCTTCACAGGCATCAGAGGGAAAATCTGATTCTTCGCCTCCAATAATAGAATCATTTTCTCCCCTCCCAGAGGGAACATCTCTGGCTCCCCTAAGGGATTTTTCACTCGCAGTTTATACTGGAGAAAGTGAAAGGCAACTTGATGAGTCTGTCCCTGAAGAAATTCAGTATACAATGTCAAATATTTTGACAGACTCATTCAGGGATCGGGAATTGCGAACTCCCATTGCACCACCACTGACCTCTCTTGAAGGGGCTAGGGTGATTTTTCCTGCAGGTACATCTACTGAGAATCTTGACAGACAGTTAGTGGTGAGAGATATGAATCAAACACCGAGTGATACACAAGCACGTGAGTTGAGTGAAACACCACTGAGAGCAATTGAGGTGAGTGCACACACTGACACAAACACTGCTTTGTTGAACCAGCTAGCTGATCTACAAAGGAAGTTACAAGAAACCCAGGCTGAGAACAATCTTCTGAAAGCACAAGTGGTTGCACAATCTACCACCTCTGTATCAAATCAGCTGGGTACTGTGAAAGATGACCTAGAAGGATTGAAGAATAATCTACTCCCGAAGCTGAATTCAATCCAACAATCTCAGGTACTGGTGGCTTCAGACATCTCTGATCTTACAACGTCAAATGCTCAGATATCGGAGAGTGTCAAGGAGATTGCTGCTATTTCTACCAAGGTGGACTTTATTCTGCAAACAACTGATGAAAACCAGAGGTTTAATGAAGAAAGGATGTCTAAGTTAGAAGGAGGAATGGAGCATCTCAATGAAGGAATGAAGCACCTATACAATATGATCAAGAATTCACATCAACCTACTGAAGAGCAAAGAACATTCTTTGAGGGAGATGATGATGAGGATGATGATGCTGATGAAGGAGGAGATGGGAGAGAAAGAGGAGAGATAAGGAGAACATCTGAGGTGAATCCTAGGGCTTCCACAGCTCAAACTGTAGAGGATTCCTCAACTAAGGGGGAGAAGGAGAAAGAAGGAGGAAACAGAGAAGCTGGAGGAGCTTCTGGAAAGGATAAGGGAAAAGGTAAACTATCACTGGAGGATACTGTCTTTGATGATGCCTACTACTACCATGGTGAACAGGATGACTTCCATTATGACAAATCTGGTGATCTGGAGAAGACCATACCTGAAGAAGCTTTTGGTGAGGAGGAGGTTGAGGAGGCAGCAAACTTTGAGGATTGGGAGGATGAAGCTGATCTATATACACCTGACCCCTTGTTTCAGAAGGAGTTGAAGAAACAGCAAGCAGAGCTAAGGAGAAAGGAGGATGAGAATGCCAAGGTCTCAGACATCATATCTCAGAAGCTGAAAATTCAAAAGGCTGAACATGAAGACAAACAACGTCTTCATAGTATTCATGTCAAAGAAAGGAGATTGGATGTGAGGATGAAGCAAGGAAGCAAGTGGGATAAGGCAAGGGAGATGTTTGATATCCCTCAGAGAGGCACAAACAATGATGCTACTTTTCTGAAGCTGCTTGAGAAGATCAGAACGGTTAATCCAGACAACTCATTATATATGAAGGCATTGAAGGAAGATATCCTAAGGATTACGTCTGCATTTGATCAAGTGAGGCAAGAACTGTTCATTTATGTCTCAAGTGCTCTTGAAGGGTCATTCACCATTTCTCTTGACCTCCTACAAAGAAGATCTCTATCTGAATTGTGGATTCTGATGAGTAAAGTAAAGAGATCTTCTTGCTTGAATGAGCTTCTATATGACCGGCTTAGAGATTCTGCTATGAAGGCCAGTCCTCAAGTTGTACATTTTCCTTATGAAGTCAAAATCTACAGAGGTACAACTTTAGAGACAGTGAGGCTGGATCCTGATTCCATGAAGCTACAGACTGCTATGCAACTGGTGAAGTTGGAGAATCTTCTTAGAACTTCTGGGTTTGCTTCTGTAGAGAAGTCTGAAGTTGCTGATATGATTTCAGACTACTGCACGGAGAAAATTCCAAGATATGCTCAAATGAAGAATAGATTGAAGAAGATCACCACTCAACCAGTAATGCCAAGTGGTGTGGTTTCTGAAAGTGATCGTGTCCTTGACAAAGATCTTCTAGTCACCTTACAAGAAGTTGAAGAAGGTGAAATTAGAGACTAAAGGCATGATAGGTTTAGCTCATTTGTAAATATTATATGTTTAGAGCTAGGTAAATCAAGATAGGGAAATGTATTCATATGTTCAGTCTAGAGGAACATCTATCTTGTATTTATCTTTACTGTTTGAATCTGGAAATTGTTATATTTAATCCAGAACTTTTTATTATTTGCTTGGCTCTTAAAAGTCTTATCTTTTCTTGTTTTAGTTGAGTTATCCTCTAGAGGTATTTGGTTGTTATTGTCTAACAAACAAATAGGGGGAGATTGAAAGGCATATGTCCAGGCCTATTTGTAAACACCGAGGATCCTACTCAACTTTAATTAAGATGTAATAAGTAAATAATAAAAATCAATTGTCACAGGAATCTCAGAAGGTTATATCTGTCAAAGAATGAAGATTAAAGTCATCTACAGACTTGAAGTTATTCTACATTGAAAGAAGCTCAATTTATTGATCAAGCCTCAATGAAGTATTCAAGCTCAGTGGATTTATTAAAGTGACAGAGATTTCAAGTGGTGACAGAAAAAGATACTGATTACGGAGTTCTTGAATGAGAAGGTAGTGAATCACTGCTTAAAGTTAAATAGATAAAGAACAGACATTGTCGTTAGTCACTCATGAACCAGACAGTACATCGAGTGTCAACGTACTATTGTGTTTGTTATTTATCTAAGTTTTAAGTGATTCTGGAATTAACTGAGAAGTCAACTAATTCTATTTATTCTCTTATAAATAATTAATATTATTAAGTATATTATTTATTAATTTAATTCTGCAAAGAATTAAATTAATACATAATTTATTTAGTTAATTATTTAAATTAGAATAAAAATGAACTAGGAAGACTTAGGTTTGAACTAGGAAGACTTAGAAAAATGAACTAGGAAGACTCACAAGTGAGTCTTCCCGAAAGTCTTCCTAGGCCATTCCCTTGTCTTCCCGAATGTCTTCTTAGTACAAATGCTTGTCTTCCCGATTGTCTTCCAAGGCAAAAAGAAATGTTTTTCAGCAAGTCTTCCTATTACAAACTGCTAGTGGATTGGCGCGTGTGAAACAAAGGACAAGTGAATTGTATAAAGGAAAGAGGCAGTTGACATTACAAAAAACACGAAAAACAGACAGAAGTAAAGACAGACAAAAACATTACATTCCTCTTCATTACTTCTTCAACTGTCAAGCTCTAAATTTCTGCAGGATATTAATTCTTGATTGTTCTTAACATTTAATCCATAAGAATTGTATCTCTTGTACTGCTTTGACTTTCTAGCGGATCATAATCCCTAGATTTTATATCGAACTACTTATTAGTATTCGATCCTTTTTATTACAAAAATAGATAAATTCATGTCGAATTTATTCTAGATTTGTTTTATTAAGTTCTTTGTAATCAGTGATCAAAATTGTAACACCTCTCAAGTTTAATAGAGTTTCTATTTAACTTGAATATTGTTTCAGTTTTTATTCCGCATTAATTTGTTCTAAACAGTTAAATCATTTAAAGGACAAATTCGATAAAACGGTATAGTTTGTATTCAACCCCCCTTCTACAAACTTATCAGGACCTAACAAAAACCTTCTCAAAGTCAAGCTTTAGGATGAATCTGTTTGATCTCTTAAATTTCAACAAATGATGTACCTCATTAACCAATAAAATACTTTTTTCATCATGTCTTCCCTTCCTAAAACCCGTTTGAAACTCTCCTAACAACTTATCCATTTTAAGACTCAGCCTATTCGCTAGAATCTTCGTAAGAAGCTTTGAGGTGCAATTTATTAGACTTATTGGCCTATAGTCATGAACAAACTTAGGATCTGCCAACTTTGGGACTAATGTTATAAAAGATGAACTAAATCCTTTGGGAAGAGTGTACTTAACTACAAAATTCGAGAAGCATTTCAATACCTCTTTTCTCTGATCCTTGGACACAAAAAATTTAAACATCTATTGTTCATGTCGTTCGGCCCTGGAGCACTATCATTTTCAGCAGATTCCATTGCTTGGTCTAGTTCCATCATAGAGAAGTCCTCTTGCAGAGAAAAGGCATCATTGATGTCTAATCTTTTTTCTAATAACCTCCCCAACATGATTAATCTATCATCTTTTCTGCTACTGAAGAGCTGTGAGAAATGTGACAAAAAAAGCTTCTCTAATTTCCTTGGGGGATGAAATCCAATTATTGTTCCAGAAGATCCTAGAAACGTTGTTCTTATTCCTTCTTTTTTGAATGCAGTGAGAGAAGAACTTAGTGTTTCGGTCTCCAAATTGTAGTCAATTGATCCGTGCTTTTTGTTTAAGCATAGAGTCTCTGATCACATAACATCTTTCTAACTCTGATTTGCAATTTGTGACTTCCTAGCCCCAGATACCCTCTGAGTCAAAATGATCTAACTGCCCTTCTAGAGTTTTGATTTTAGACTCTAGATCACCATCTGGATCTAGAAGAGCATCCTTAACTTTCTTTGGTTCTTCTTGGGAAAGAAAGCTACTGTATAGGCATTCATCCTGAGTAGCTCTTCTAGTTTGGACATTTACAGAAGCATCACCAATGATCAGTTCAAATGGGTGATCCCTTGTCCATTTTCTTCTCGTAGCAGGTGTAGGTCTTGAAGATGCAGCATCATCCTCATTATTATGATCATGTGAGGTTGATCCTTGACTTAGAGAAACTCCCCCTGAGTTTAATGGGGTGGTAACTCTGTGTTGCGATCCACCTCCAGATGATCCAATTTGGCTTCCTACGGATCCTCCCATGTGGCTTCCTACGGATGCTCCTATTTGGCTTCCTACGGATGCTTCATTTAGGCTTCCTACAGATGCTCCCCTTGTCCCTTCTACTGATGGCTCATTAGAACTTGAGTTATCCATATTGGAGACAGTCGTTCTTGGAGGAACTGATTCATCCTCATGATCATCATCTTCATCACCAAAGTCGAGACATTCCACCTCATTGTCAAACCTGAGAGTTTCATGAAAACCCTCATCAGTAAGACCCTGTATTCTGGCATCATCAAAAACAACATGTACAGATTCCATAACAATGTTGATTCTATGATTAAAAACCCTATAGGCTTTTTCCAGCTGCATATCCCACAAAAGTGGCTTCATCTGCCTTGGATTCAAACTTTCCAAGATTTTCACCTTGATTTCTCAGTACATAGCATTTGCATCCAAAGACATGTAGAAAATTCAAGGATGGTTTCCTTCCTTTGAGCAGCTGATATGGAGTCATTCCTTTTGCTTGGTTGATCAAAGAAATATTTTGAGTGAAACATGCAGTGTTAACTGCTTCAGCCCAGAAATAAGTAGGTAACTTTGATTCTCCTAGCATTGTTCTTGCAGCTTCAATAAGAGTTCTGTTTTTCCTCTCTACCACTCCATTTTGTTGTGGTGTCCTTGCTGCAGAGAACTCATGAATAATTCCATTTTCCTCACAAAACAGCCTCATTGTGGAATTCTTGAACTCAGTGCCATTGTCACTCCTGATTCTTCTTACTTTGAGATCAGGATGATTGTTGGCAGCCTTGATGTGATTGATTATGATTTCACTTGCCTTATCTTTAGAGTGCAGAAAGTAAGTCCATGTGAATTTAGAGAAATCATCCACAATCACAAGGCAGTATCTTTTCTTTGAGATTGACATGGCATTTACTGGTCCAAACAAGTCCATATGCAACAGCTGTAGAGGTTGATCAATTGATGAATCCAGCTTGCTTCTGAAAGAAATCTTTTTCTGCTTCCCTTTCTGGCAAGCATCACAAAGTCCATCCTTGGAGAATTCTAGTTGAGGAAATCCTCTTACTAGGTCTCTTCTTACCAACTCTTTCATAGATTTGAAGTTCAAATGTGACAGTCTTTTGTGCCATAGCCAACTTTCATCCTTGCTTGCTTTACTCAGAAGACAAGTGATGGAATCCGAACTTGTAGAGTTGAAGTCGGCTATGTATACATTACCTTTTCGGTATCCTGTTAGCACCACATTGTTTTTATCCTTGCTAGATACAACATAGGCTCCTTGGTTGAATGAGACTGAGAAACCTTTGTCATACAGTTGACTGATACTCAGCAAGTTGTGCTTAAGTCCGTCAACCAGTGCTACTTGATCAATGATGACATTATCCTTTGAAATCAAGCCATATCCCTTAGTAAAACCTTTGTTGTCATCTCCAAAGGTAATGCTAGGGCTAGTTTTCTCCACAAACTCTGTGAGTAGGGTAGAATCTCCAGTCATGTGCCTAGAACATCCATTGTCTAAGTACCATAGATTCTTTCTGTATCCCTACACACAATCAAAACTAAATCAAGTTGATTTTGGTACCCAAGTTTCCTTGGGTCCTTTCCTGTTAGATTTGCCTCTCTTGTCATTTTGCACCTTAATCTCAGATTGAGTTAAATCAACCTTGACCCTGGGTGTTGACCTCTGGGAGACAAAATGCTGAGGATGATTATATGTAAACATGTTTGATGCAGACAATTGAGAGTTTTGTGCATACATAGTATTCATATGTGGCATGCTCCATGTCATTTGTGGCATTGTGAATGCATTCATGTGAGAATTTGAAACAAATGGCATGTTGGCATACAAGTTGGATGCTTGATCAGTATGTGCAAACATGTTATGCATAGCAGGCATAGGCAAATTGAGTACAGGCATTGGCATTTGAACAGGTGGTGTTTTAACAGATTTGCAATTTGTAGAAACATGATTAACACTACCACACTTTGCACAAGTCTTCCTAGGTGCATACTTGTTAGGAGTATAGTTGTTGTGTTTGTTAATCCCTACCTTACCATTTATGTTCTTTTTCTTTTTAGCACCAGCCTTAACCTCTATATCCACAACCATGTCCTTCAATTGCTTGTTGGACAGGTAACCTATGTTGACATTCTCAGCTTTGTTTTGCTACTTGATCCCTGAACAAAGTTTTTGCTGGTTGGACCATACTTTTTGTTCAGCTTCTCTAGTCTTTCATGACTAACACTAGATGTACACTTCTTTGGGCAAGTCACTTCCGTAGAGGTGTTGTCCGTCAACGGATGTCTGCTATCCGTAGAGGCATTGCCTTCCAACGGATGCTCACTATCTGTAGAAGTGTCATCCCCTAGACTCTCAATATCTAGCTTCTTTTTATCTTTTCTTGTTGATTCCTTGTAGAATGTATCCACACCTTGAGCCTTGATAATGTTTGTGGCAGCATTCTTGGAATCAGTCCATCTAGCTATTGTTTCCTGTTCTTTGGCTAATTGTGCTTTGATAGATTCTTCTCTTTTAAGCACAATCAGCAGATCATCCTTGGCAACTTGACACTCTACTCTCATTTTCTCAAACTCAGCAAATTGAGTTTCTAGAAGAGCATTCCTATCACTTAACAACTAATTAGATAATTTAATCCTTGTGTTCTCATTAGTAAGTGATTTAAGAGAAATACACATATGATACAATTTATTGGACATGTCATTAATAGCATTATTGCATTCCTCAGTAGAAAGCTCAGAGAGATTGGTGGTAATTACCTGATTAGATGATGAACTGGCCTCCTGCTCGCTTGAATCAGCCATCAGTGCAAGGTTCACAAATTATGTGTCCTCCTCAAGATCATTCCCATCTTCAGCCCAATCATAATCCTGTGTAATAAATGCTCTACCCTTTTGCTTGAGAAGATCAAAGTATTTCTTCTTGTAGTCAACAGGTTCAAACTTCCTGTCACTCTTCTCAGACTTTGGTTTTCTGCACTCATTTGCAAAGTGACCTCCCATTCCACAATTGAAGCATTTAAATTTGGACCTATCAACAAGATCCTTCTTGAATGGTCTGGACACATCAGGGTTTCTCTTGAACTTGAGCTTTGAGAACTTTCTTGACAGAAAAGCTAAGTGATCATCTAGCTCATCCATCTCCTCTTGATTGATGGGCTCACTTTCTTCAATCACCTTCCCTTTGCACTTTCTTGATTCAGCTCTACCTTCACAAGCACTTTGGCTTGGTGTAGCTTCAGCAGCTTCTTCTTTCATGTCCTCAGCCTTTTCAACACTTGCAACTAGGGCAACAGATCTAGTTTTCTTTTGGACCTTCTCAATTTCTTCATCCTGCTCTATTTCCAGTTCATATGTTTTTAGGGTTCCATACAACCTCTCAAGAGTGTAGTCCTTATATTCTTGAGTGTTCCTCAAGGAGACAGTCATGGACTTCCACTCTTTTGGCAGGGCTCTGAGAAATTTGAGATTTGAGTCCTTGATTTGATACACTCTTCCATACAACTTCAATCCATTTAGCAATTTTTGAAATCTACTGAAAGTATCATTCAAAGATTCTCCTCTCTTGAAGTGAAAGTGTTCATACTGTTGTATGAGGAGTTGCATCTTGTTTTCTCTCACCTGCTCAGTCCCTTCACATATTGTTAGGTCCCGAAGTATCGTAGAAGGGGGGGTTGAATACGATACTCACAAATAATTCAATTTCGTTCGCGGATAATTCATTCAGTTCTATAACGAAATCAAACACACCAAACCAAACCAAAAGTCGGGGAATATATCTTTTTATAAATATAAACCTCGAGGGGTGCTACAATTTCTAATCCGTAGATTAGCTTCAATGAGTTCTAGGTTATTCATAATCAATACAATGAAAGAATTCTGAGCACTATAAATTTCTATGATCTTCTCCGGCTCAAACTTCTCTCTCAGTAGTTGCTACTATGAACTAACCTCGACTGAGGAAGACACTTCCTCTCTCTGTGTAATTATAGACTTAGTTTTTAGAAAACTATCGAACCTTAATTGTTAAAATAATCTTGGCCGTCCAATTCTCATCAACCTGTCAGACAAACAAACTTTTCACCCACTTTCTAATTTGAAAAGTATCGAATGAATAAAGTAATTATTCAATTCGATAGTTTTTAAATAAAAACTATCGAATGTAATACTTACTTTATTAAAGTATTCATTTACTTTATGCTTTTCATTCGATGGTTTTCTAATTTAGAAAACTATCGAATCCTTTTCTTTTGATTTTCTTTATGTCACCTTCGATGGTTTTTATAAACAATAAAACCATCGAACTCTTTTTCTTGTCCTTGACCTTTTAGAAAATCCATTCAGCTTCAGGGTGTTTCAGTTTTAGACTGTATCAATTTCTTCTGAGACGATAAAACAACTTGATCTTTTTAGTGCCGTCACCTAGTGCAACTGGTCTGGTTCACAGATGAATAACACTTGATCAATTCTTCTTTTATGTCTGCAATTCAATGCTGCTGATAAGTCCCTTGTCGTTCTGGTTGCTTCATCACTGGAATCCCGTGGTACTGAACCCTAAATCATTCACATACTTCTGTCGTCTTGAAAGTCTTGTTTCTTTTGTTGTCACTGAGGCTTGAACATTTTCATGAACTTCTTTCCGTGACCTGTTTACGGACTTCAAGAATACATAACGTATTTTGATTTTTTGAGTTTACCTTTTCTTCTTTGATTCTGGATTCCTGTGCTTCTGTTAATATTATTGTCTGTCTTGTCCTTTGTTGAGTTGTAGTTATCTCTTTTACATCTTATGTTACATTATGCTTTACAATCTCCCCCTATTTGATTGGATAGAGTTCGACAAGCAAATACTTCGAGGATAACTCAACTAACTAAGGAAACATGAAACTACTTAAAGTAAGACAGCGTAATAATATTAAATGCATTCTGGATCAGATATATATACATTTCCAGATTTCATAACTCAAAGAACAATAAAACTTTTCACTTTGAAGTTGCTCCTCTTGTTTGAGCTGACAGTTCTCTTGTTCTTTGCTTCAATCTTCAGTCCATTCCAATCTCACCTTCTTCACTCATTGGATCGGAGTTAGCAGCTTGATAATCAATCACGGATAGATAGTGCAGTGGTTCTCCAGGTTTAAGGATTGCTCCTAGGATGTGTCTTCCAATATATCCAACCTCTTGACCCACTCCAGCCCACAACCATGCAATGTTAACATCTTTCTTGTTTAGCTTTGGCATGTTTGGTAGTCTGGGAAGCACTTCCAATCCTTTCTCCACTCTCTTCCTATAGTAGGGAACATTCTCCATAAGATATTTTCTTAGAGTGTCGGCTGCTTTTGTCCTTCTCCGTTGATGTGAATCCAGTGGATCTAAGATACTTCTCAACTGATATTAGATATTCGTTTGGGTAATCTCTCAGTTTGTCCTCCGTCATGTAGCATATTATGAACAAGTCATTCGTCATGAATCTAACCATAGGAGGGTTTTCAGTAATCTCTGGACTGACCTTCATCAAGATTTCCTTAACATGCTCACGGAGCAGTTCATTTAGCTTTGTAGTTCTTTGGATCTTGATGAGAATCACCTTCAGTGGTGTCTTTCTCTCTTAGTGATAGAGAATTTGCTTCTTCTTCCATATCATCATCCAAGATAGGATGTTCTATTGGCTCTGGATGATATGGCTCATGCTCCTCCTGAATCGGTTGCTCTTGCATGACTTCAAATCCCTCTTCACTTTCTTCTAGTACTATGTCCTCAATCCAATACTGTCTAACTGGAATAGCTTCATTGGTTTCCCAAACTCCCCATCCAGTTGTTTGCCAACCTTCATTAGTCACTTCATTTATTTCCCCTTCTCCAACTTTCTCCCCCTTAGTTGAGGAATCCTCGATGAAGTTATCCTCATTGTAAAAGGTAGTAGAAGGATCAGGTTGTTGTTGTGAAGGTCCGGGTTGTTGGTTCCTCAACATATTCCATAATCTTCTTGAGGGTGGATTGAACATGTACCTCCAGGTAATAGCAAATCTTCAATATTTGAAAGGGTTAGGGTGTCACTCCTCACGTTTGGCTATGGGTGTACACTCAACGTTTCTGTTAGTGTTTCACTCATTTTTCTTTTCCCACTCAGGCCAGGTGTAAGTGTTTTTGTTTCACTCAATCCCTTTGTGCTAGTTGTACCTGCAGAAGAAAACACCGTAGCCGTCCTTAAGGAGGTCACCGGTGGTGCAATGGGGCTTCGCAAGTCCCCGTCCTTGGTTAAACCAAGTTGCTGATCATCCGTGGATGATGTATCCTTTAAAGGATCTAGAGTTTGAATCTTTAGGGGGTTAGAAACAGGCTCTTTTAACAGCAGAGATCCCGAATCTTCCCCGTGAGTCTGTAAAGACTTCACCTCAGTTGACTCCTCAATAGTAATTGATTCATTGTCAACGAGTTGCCGATCTGCACCTACGTCAGACCCTGTACCCGCAGGATCCAGATATGTTCCATCTGGGGAGGTAGACAGTGACCCTTTAGATTGTGCATTTAGGTCAAAGCCTTCTCTCGACGTCTATGAAGACTCTTGGTTCAGTAAAGAACCTTCAATCAGTGAACCTAACCGTAATATGGTCGGAACACCAGTTGCTTCCGTCAATTCTTCCTTACTTGATTGAGCTATTGGTTCAGATATAGCTTTCGTTAGCGTAGCCCAATCAGCATCAGAAAAATCAATAAAGGGCGCTTTGGATGATTGAAATGAAGTTTCAACAGTTGCCTCGTTTTCTGTTCTTCTCCTTTTAGAGTAAGGCAGAGCTGTTGTTGAATGGCGTATCTCCTTATGTGGTGCTGCTTTGGCACTATCTCCCTCTACACTCATGGATGTCTGAATATTGGGTATAGGAGGGTAAGGAGGTTCGTTTGTGGTTTCATTTGGCTCTTCCAAAGGCTCTTCGACCGTGGTTAGAGATTGTGGGTTGCAATCTCATGGTCTGGATGGCCACTGAGGGCTCTGGATCAACATCCATTGTTGTGGTTCAGGAGCCAGTTCAGGTTGAGGAATGTTACCTTCATTTACCTGTTCCCTTGGGGGTAGAAGTGGTAGGGGCACCGTTCTTAGATATTCAGTGAGAACAGTGGGTACCCCTGGAAGATATTCTTTCTTATCAGAGCGGTTATTGCATTGCTCTTCATCTTCATGCACTTCATGGTCTCCTCTTTGGCGAATGTCTCACGCTCATCATCTGTTAAGATATCATTGAGAATTAGCTGTAGGAACCTAGGATAGAAACAAAGCACATCATCTATGCATGTTCTTTCATCCAGTGGTCCCATGTCAGGTAATGCTTAAGGAACTCTCCCACAAAGAAGTTAGGTTGTTGACTTCTTATGAGAGTGAAGAAAGCATGTATCTCCTCAGTTGTGGGATCCGGAACATGGTTTTCTGTAGGAAAATGTAGTATTCTGTTAAAGTCATGTTCCGTCACCCTTATTGTTCTGCCCCCTGGCACAACAAAACTGAAGGATCTTACGTTATTCTCACTTGTATCCGTGGCGGTTGTGTACAACGCAGTCAATTGATCGATGCAAAGGACTACGGGAGTACTCAAGGCATATGCCACTAATGAACGTGTGTTCAGAAACTCTGCCCATGCACGAAACTGTAAATTCGTAATGGCTTGCAAGTTTTGAAACGAGACATGATTAGTCTTGGTTACTTTTAAACCAAAACTAAAACCAATTAAATTTAATTAATTATTACTAATTAATCAAACTTGACACAAAATACCCTTAAAACAAAATTACCCCTTTTTCTTTTAAAAAAAAAAAAACAACTTCGAATCACTATTATCAAGAACCCTACTTTTGGTAACACAAATAATCAGAATTATCTGAAGAAATCAATTGAAAACAATCAACTTCTAAAGAACAATAGTGAAAATAGTTTTCTTAGAAACAAGTTCTTGAGGCAGTGATGTTCTTGGTTATATGTATTCTAGTAAGTATAAACAAAAGCCCTTAGATCTGATAATAAGAAAAAAAAACGTAAGGGGTTGTTAAATACTTATTGAATTGACAGGGGCAATATTGTCTTTACAGTGTTCGATGTTTTTTAATAGTATGTTCGATGGTTTTCAGTTGGGGGTAAAACTGTCAACTTTACTTCGATAAATTTTGAAAAATAACGAAGAGTTTGAAAATCAGAATTTAAAAAGTTTTTCTGAAAAACTATCGAACTTGTTACCTTTTAAAGCTTGAAAAACTATCGAGGGATCCTTTGTGGAAAAACTATCGAGAATTAAAATAAAGGAAAAATTAATTCTCTTAGATAGATTTTCATTTTAATTCAAAAACCATCGAGAATTTAGATAAAGAATAATGAAATTCAATTCGATGCTTTTTTCAAATTTTCCTCAAAAAGTATCGAGAAATGTTTTCAATAGTTTTTCTTTTTCCTGTTCAAAAACTATCGAAAATTTATTTCGATAGATTTATCTATGTACTTGAAAAACTATCGAATTTCCTAAATTCGATATTTTTTGCTTCTGTCTTCATTTTAAAACCTGTTCTTGTTTTAAAATTTAGACTGTTTTATTTCCTATCAAGTTTTAATTCTAATAAATCTTTTCAAATTTACCAAAATCAATTGTCAACAGAAAATTCACAATTTTCTCAGAATAAAATCGACTAAATATCATTGAATGATATTAACTAATTAAAATCCAATAAATTATGCTGCATATTTATTTTATGTATTTTAAATTATGGAGCAAATAAGATATTGAACTGCTTCAATTTCCATAATTCAAATTTCATTAAATAAATAATAATAAATTAGTACTAAATATCTATGAGTTAGATATTAGCACTAAATTATTAAGATGAGGACTGGATGTTAAATAAATTCACAAGTCCTTAAAATATGAACAATTTTATACTTGTGAACTTATTCAAGAGTTTCTTGCAGATGAGATTTTCAAATCAGGTGCGTGTCTGCAAGTTACTCTATGAATTGAAGACATGCTCTCGAAAGAAATGATACCTGTTGTCAAGGTGCATTGTCGTGGATTGTTCCACAGAGTTGTTGGAGATAAAGTTATTTCCTGAAATAATAACAAGAAATCAATCTTCTTCCACGAAGTTGACAGCTTCTAGAGATGCTCCTCCTGTCATTTGGGTTGACAGCTTCCAGAGATGCTTCTCCTGTCTTTCTTACAACCTGCGTATTTTATATCTAAATAGCTAAACATGTTAACAAGTATCTTTAGGGTACCATATACTGAGATTTGGTATTCCCTTAAGATATCTAAAAATCATGTTGATAACTATAAGACTAGATTTTTGAAATCCACTTGGAACCTTGCACATTAGCAACTTGAGAATACAATATGTGTTGTCAATTTGCAGCTAATAACTTAATGAGACGCATACCTCTCTAGCTTGTCATTTCTGTCTTTTACCTGATTTGTCCTGATCAAGCTTTAGTGGCTGCTGTTGGTAGGGAGTCTTGGCATGTCTAGAATCTTCTCAATTGTGCACATTCAAAAGATTCTTGACTTACTTTTATTGCCATCACTCTTTTGGCTTACTTGTGCTCCTAAAAGAATTAATCTTCTGGCTTGCTCAAAGTAAATCCAAAAAGAATTGCAACTTTCCCAACATACTCATCTTGTACATTCTCTGCAATGACTTGGCAAATTTCTTGCACAAGTTTTCGTTAGTAGACCAACATATGATATAATCATGATATCACTGCACATATATGACATTATGTTTGTGCCTTATGACAACTCTAATAAATTCATATTCTGTAAAAGTTCAGTTAGAGTGTCATACCATGTCTTTGACGATTGCTTGAGTATTGATACCGGTTCATACCAATCTGTAGTGATCTTGTGAAGAGAAGTTATACAACATCCAATTGATCTGCAACAGCAAATGCCAGGATCTGTTGTACATTGACTTCTTCTACTATCTCACCAATCAGGAGAGCACTTGATCACATTCACCATACAGATATATCCTGATATCCTCAAGTCTCGTCACTGGTGCTTCTTGTTAGATACTGCTTCCTAATAGTAACCTAGCATCCAGTTTGGCCTTGTCCCTCATAACAATGCCAATTTCATCCAGTATTCTGGATACCCATCTTGTTCCAATAACAGATTTTCCCTTAGGCCTGGGTACCAGCTTCCAAACTTTCTGCCTTTCAGATTGATTGAGTTCATTTTGCTTTACAATCACCCAATCTGGATCCATCAGAGCTTCTTTACCTTTCTTTGTTTCTTCTTCAGAAAGAAAACCAAGAAAATAATCATTCATACTCTATAGCTCCAGTCTTTACTCCACCACTAGGATCACTAAGAACTAGACATCAGGAATGATATTGAATCAAAACCCTTTGTCTTGACAGATACGTTCTTGAAGTGTCCTCTATATATTCATTGTGGTGTTGATCTGACTAATTGATCCTTCTTTTGCTCCCCTAAGCTGTTGCTGGGATTTCCTGAGAATCCTCATCCTCGCTGAGTGGTTCTGTTGAAGTACTGAGCTGTGTAGTTAAACTACCATTACCACTGCTTGGATTTGAATAATCATTACCATTAATTTCACACATAACAGCTGAGAGCTTGGAGTTGTTGAACATCATATTCAGACTTTCAATCACCTCTTGTTGATTAATCAAATTTACCTCGTAGGCTTTAGATTCCACTGATTAGCCGAGGAAAATATCCTTAAGAGCCTTAGCTGCCAATCTTGCCAAGATGCTTACTTGTAAAACATTTTCCTCCAAACCCCTGAAAGAAATTCAGAGTTTGCTTCTATTGGCCAATTCAGGGTCTTCCTGTATTTGTTACTGATCATGGAAATGTGATTAATCTCATCTGTGATGTCCTGTCCTTCAGATTGAATAAACAACACCAGTTTGTATTAAGAGTAGTCATCAACCATCACTGAAGTATATCTTTACTTTGTTGTAGATAAGACATTAACTAGTCCGTAGAGTTCCATACGTATCATCTGAAGCGGCTCAGTAATGCTTATCACATTATAGCTTTTCTGTGATGTTTCTTTGACTTCCCTTAATGACATGCCTCATATATTTCATCTAGCTTGAATCCCAGATGAGGCAGTCCTCTCACCAATACCATCTTTAGAAAAGAATTCCTTGTATTGTCATGCAAGGGTGAGAGCTTCTCAACCTTCCTGCTTGAGATAAAACACTGCTCCTTCATTGAATAAAAAGATTTGTGCTTTGAATCTTCAGCAAGAGAGTTGCTTCTAATTGTTATCCTTGACTCCAATTATTAGTTGTTATCAATGATACTAATTATTGTAAACATGATGACATTCCATTTCAAACGTAGCCATGTCCCGTGATGAAAACCTTTGCTGTCATCTCCAAAGATTATTAACGGAACAGCTTTCTAAATCACATTTGATGGCAAGATCTTTCTTCGATCATATGTCTTCAGTAGTAATGTAACAGCCCCAAATCTGGGGTCGGGGATTTAGGGTTGTCACGATCCATGTACTCCTTGCCTTACCTGTATCACTCACACCATTCATAATTCACCTGCTCATGACCCCACAATATATGTCTCACACACACACACACACACACGCAGGTTAGAGTCTCAGAAACGACACAATACAACAACTGCGGAATAAATGATTTTTATTACAATACCCAAATGTCTTTTGAATCTGTTACTGATACAATTTTCTAAGTATTGTTACATTACCAACTTAGCCTTTTGATGCTTACAGTCCTCTAATACCATTCATGTCTATACATAAGTTGAATGCCAAAAGCCGTAGCCTGATTCGATTGGTTCGTACTACTCTTCGGTATCGCTGCTAGAAACTGTTTATGGAAACGCCTTGCGGGGTATGTGCCGTCCCATTGGCATCCTGCTTCGCTGCTATATAATATATATAAAACAACAACAAGAGTGAGCGATAGCTCAGCAAGGTAATAAAAATATGGCATAATCCTGCCTTTAACTCAACCCAGAATAAAGCGGGTATAAGACAATAATTTGTCAAAATATCTCGATACTGAAATTATTTCCTTATCAGAATATATTCCCAAAAACAGTACCATTAATGTACTTCAAATATCATTTCATAATATTTCTGCAAGTTTTTGCTATATTATGAATAAAGTTCTAGTATCAAAGATGAGGTAAGGTTTCAAAGTAAACCAATATAACTCTTCCAAAAATATCTGCTATGTAAGCAGAATATCAACACATAACTTAAAAGAAGTTATAAGATGATTCAGTATAAACAACTCCCTTACCATAACTCATGTTATGTAAGGTATCCACAGAGTCATATGATATAAAAGAGGAAGTTACGAGGAAAATTAATATAATATTTCCGTAACCCAAAATCCACTTAGGCATATATATCCTTAATCAGGTTTTATCAGAGTCATACTCATAAAATAAAAGATGAAGTTGCAAGGATTCATTGTAACTTTATTTTGAACACTTTTCGACCCCCTGCCAACATGACCGGTAAACCTGTACCACGGTGTCATCCTTGGTCCCTTTCAATACATGTTGCAGAATCCCTCTGCCAACATGATCGGTAAACCTATACCAACGGAGCCATCCGTGGTCCCTTTCAGTACATGTTGCAGAATTATCCAAAATGGATGATGAACCAATACTGGAGCCTTCTCCGCGCCCGTCGTACCCCCTTACTATGATCAGTAGCAGGTGGTACAACGAAAATATATTTTCTACATGTAGATGGAAGTATCACGACAGCCTGACATTGTCTACCGCCTTTCTGGATCTCCCGGCCCATTTGGGGCAATAAGGTGATGGATCGGCGTGACTCGACCTCTTACACATGCTCCTAGTTCAGATGAAATCCATGACTCTGAAACGTAAAGATCGTCTTCCTTTCCCCAAGTGTAATACTTGTTGGTACGACTCCACTCAGTAGTCATATCTAGGTTGGAAAGGAAGATTCTCCAATATTTCCCAAGCGGTGCTTGTTAATGGATATCGACTTGTTCCAGGAATTTACCCCTCGATCGTTGAGGTGGTAACACAATATTTGACTTGCAGCAACTAAATTGCTTCGAGAAAATATCTGTCCCCTGACAGTTTTGAGTTGAGAGTTTAAAAAGAGTAGCAGTTACTTAAAACAGGTTTCCCATATTTTTGATAATTGAGCGAGCATTTAAATCCCCTTTAAAAGACAGATTTAAATGGAAAAACATTGTTTTGGGAACCTCTTTTTGATTTGAAAATAATTAATAATGTTTATTAAATAAGTAACCTTAAACGAATATTTGAAAATAATATTCATTAAGTAAACAATCCTCAAATGAATATTTGAAAATAATATTCATTAAATAAATAAATAACCCTCGAATGAATATTCAAAAGTAATATTCATTAAATAATTAAATAATCCTCGAATGAATATTCGAAACTAATATTCATTAAATAATTAAATAATCCTCGAATGAATATTCGAAACTAATATTCATTAAATAAATAAATAATCTTCAAATGAATATTCAAAATAATATTAAATAATCCTCCGATGAATATTCACAATAATATTCTTAAAGTCAATATCCTCAAATGAATATAAATAATATTCTGTAAGTCGATAATCTTCAAATGAATATTAATAAATAATATTCTGTAAGTCGATAATCCTCAAATGAATATTAATAAATAATATTCCTTAAATAAAATAATTAACCCTCGAATAACAGTTACCCGATATCTTTATCGGAAAATAACCTTTAACATATACCGAAATATAATTACTTCTGATCTTAGAGAAAATCACCCGCCCTTATCCTAGGGCAAATATAAAATCCTGGCTTCTAACTAATATCCCATATCTAGCTTAGAAGCCCATAATCAAATCATTTTCAAATAATAACCTTCGAATGAGGTAATATTCAAATAACATTCCTCAAATCATTTCCAGGTAATTAATACTTTCTAGAAATATAATTAATGTTTAATAATAGCAGTCCTCAAAATAATTAGTACACTGCCGCTAGAATCCCTCCGGGTTTCCACGGCTATCTCCATATCTCAAATACTGACTCCCGGTCTAGAGTCGAAAACAAGAAGTATGCTCTTATCTCTAGAGCTACAAGGTATACCGGTTTATAACTACTTTATCTCAAAGCTCATATATAAACCCAAATCAAACTCTATTTTATACAATATATAACATGTATCGCACAACTGTATAACTCCACACATGGCAACAGCAGTAATATATAATCAATACTTCAAAGTATAGATTTAGAAAACTTGCCTGATGCTCGAGAAGTGATAGGGGTTCGCGACGATGCCGGACAATCTAGACAAAGTCAAACGAAAACACACGGTTAATCCCCTCGATAAACCACTTATAACTCAATGCTTAAACACGTAAGCGAAACACAACCAAGGAATTACTAACTCGTTATAGGCTCATACTAAGTCCATGTTATTTGTCAAATTCTTATATCATAAGTTTGGTTCGAAATCCATTCTCAAACCCAAGTTATACTTAACCATTTGGAACCTTGGTTTCTAAGTCTCGTTTTCAGTGGTTTTCACTTGCGCGACCTTGACTAAAACATTTTTATAAATCGAAAAATAATCTTTTTAATACGAATCCTTTTCGTGAGCCTTCCTAACTGTCTCTAGTATTATTCCTCAAAGTTTCACATTTTAATATGGCTCCGAAGTCGTCCAAATATAGACTCAAAGTTGCTGACCAGAGATGGGTCGTTCTTCCGAACGGCGTTTACTAAAACTCACTTTTCTCTTAAACCGTTCGGCCAAATTAGGCGAACCACATATCATTACGAAGCTTATAACATAAACTACACAATCATGGGCAGTAGGACTCAAGGGTCGAGCTCTAACAGAGGAAAAACAGGGAACCAATCAGTAGGTAAAAATTTGGGCATTACGACGGCTATAAATCGGACGTTCCAAAAATCATAATCATCAAACCAAGCCACACCGGGCATCCATACATCTTAAACACATGATTCTCATCTCCACAAGTCCAGGGGTATCATACTTTAACATCTTAATCAACAAATGGCTAAACCAACTACAAGATCATGCTAACATGCTTATATTAACACTATAATCTCAACTAAGCTAACAATCATCAAGAACATCCACAAAACTCAAAGTCAACTAAGGGTTCATGGGGTTAATACCTTCCTTGGAGTGTATGATCACGTAGTAAGCCTTGTCTAGCCCTTAGATTTCCTTGACCAAGCTTAGATCATCAAAAGAAGTCAAGAAATCAAAGTTAGTTATTGAAAGTTACTATTCATCTGTTCAAAGAACTGCCCAAACGAGGTCCTTACCCTGCTTTTCTGGGCGAGGTTTCTAAAGAGTAGTTGTAGAACATCTCCATGGCTTTCCAACAAGCTATAGAACGCAAGATTTCATTTAGAAATGAGAGAGATACGGCCGTTTGAAAATCGGTGCAGAAACTGCCAAGATCATGGCAGTTTAGATTCTTCAACTTGGGGAGGATATTTGACTAGGCTAAACACCTTGGATTGCCATGAAATTTTGAACAGATGTTATACATGGAGTGTAGAAGCTGTGGTTAAATTTTGGTGATTTTACCATGTGTAAAACTGGAGTTATGGAGTTTTCTATTGATCACGTTTCTGCTGGGCAGTTTGAGAGAAAAAGGAGTTTGCTTTGTGTTCTTGCTTGGTTAATGTGCAATAATGTGATAATATCTTCCTAATGCTACCTTATCTTGCTGTTAGTGGGGAATGACTCACCAAGCACTACTTATCCTTGAGTTAGTGGAAAATGAGTCATGCTCCACTACTTAATCTAGCTTGTTATAAAGTTTCAGCGGTTTCTAGAATCTTCGTTTCACTGTCTCAGTGGTTTTCGTTCTAAATTCTCAAATCAAATATAATAAAATTCCAAAATATTAAATCCTCACATCCTTAATTTAATATCTCATTTCTTGAATATAATAATATATAATTCACTGCCCGGTCAAATACTTCACCAAAATAAAATTTGGAATTTCTGAATTCCGATCGTCTTTGCATTCACTTATTTACTCCGTAGATCACTAATATGACTTTGAAATATCCACACTACGTCTCGTACATAGGTGGCATGAAAAATTTTCTTAACCCTCAAAATCACTATTCATCCACCAATATCACTATTCACTGCTGCACTTAATCATAATAAGAAAAGTTTTAAATTATTCCAAAAATTCGGGTTATTACATTCTCCCCTCCTTAAAAGGATTCCGTCCCGGAATCAACTTAGGAGTAACTGGGGTACTTCTCTTCCATTGCACTTTCTAACTCCCAGGTGGATTCTTCCACCTCTTGATTTTCCACAAACCTCTCACTAGCTTGTCAACCTCGTCACTTAGCACTTGCTCTTTTCTATCCGTGATTTCCACAGGTTGTTCTTTGTAAGTCAGACCAGGTTGTATATCTTCCTGCTCGTACTCTAGCATATGTTGGGCATCTATAGTATACTGACGTAGCATTGACACATGAACCCCGTTATGACCATTCTACAAGTTTGGGGGGGGGGGGGGGGTAAGGCTGGCTCGTAGGCCACCTTCCTAACGCGTTTTAAATTCTCAGATAGCCCAATGAATCTCGGGCTCAACTTCCCTTTCTTTCCAAATCTCATTAATTCTGTTCATGTAGGTATCTTTAGCATCACGAATCGCTAACCTCATACTCTCTATCTTGTTTGTACAGAAAATACACCAACATAAACTTGTTTGTCATCCATTAACATGCCATTTAGCTTATCAATAGCAGTACTATCTCTTTAGTCGCGGGATTAGTCCGCATGCTTTCTCTGTCTGTCTTGGCTGTCACTAACCGCTTGTTGGTGAAATCTTTTGTCTTTCTAGTTTGTTGGACTAACTTGGGTTTTGTGTAAAATCTCATCCTTTAATTCCCGATCATTCGGAATCCATCTCTGTCTCATTTTAATTAAGTGTATCGGCCACCACATTGGCCTTCCCCCGATGGTAGTGTATCTCACAGTCATAATCCTAGGTCAATTCTAGCCATTTCTCCATCTCATGCTATCTACAATCACGGGTAACTCAAAGCCAATTCGTTACATTCCATAAAATTTGTGGGTGTATTAGTCAACCCAAAATAACCTCGCTGAAAACTCGAAGTATCTATTCCTAGTACGAATCGCAGTCTTGGGTATATCCTCGGATTTAACTTCCAACTGGTGATACCCAGTTCTTAAATAGATTTGGAAATACACAGCGTTCTTCCGCTGATCAAACAATCATTTACAAGGGTACCCATTCTCCATGTCGAACTCATACCACTCTCGAGGTTCGATACATAATCTTATGCTAACATCTTTCTCTCGTACAACAACACCGGGCTCTCCACGGTGGTACACTGGGTCTTATCATATCCTTGCCCAACAATTCTTGTAACTGAGTCGCTAACTCTTTCATTCCCACGATACTCTGAATACTCGGTATTCATTCTCATGTCATCCAAATCGATATCTGGTAGCTCATTACCACCTTGTACAATCTCCCAAAACCATTGTAGTTCCCTTTATACTTGGTATCTCTTTTCTTGGCGTCAACCATAAGAGCTAATTAAGCCTCGTATTTCTGACGTAATAGTTTCTTAGTCTTAACTATATTCAAGAATCTATAAATCTGCCTCCATCCTTTAATTATTACTCTCTCTCCCTTACAATCAGTCTGGGCTCCATTGGGTGCCAACCAACCCATCCTTATTATAATATCAACTTCTCCCAACTTGAAAGGGATCAGGTCTATCAAAAGTGTCGACCTCATATTTTTAGTTCACAACTTGGATGTACCAGTCTTATGGGAAAATCCCTCGACTGACTATTTCTACTTGTAATTATTCCCTTAGTGGCTCGGCCTTAAGGTTTAATTGTCATGCAACTTCTTGTTATACAACGATATATTAGCTCTGTCTAAACAGTATAGAAGGGTACCTGCTATTAAAGGTCCTGACAGTGGGCTGCTTGTTGGAGGTAGCCCTGGTTGAAACCTACTGGCTTTCTTTTCTTCTGTGTTCACAACTCCGGAACAAACCTCAATAATTCAGAAAACTTGACCTCATACTCGGTCATAGTCATGGTTTCTTGTTTTAACTCTTTAACTTTCATTTTCATCCGGGTCTCCATATATTTCCGAAAATTATTCCTCTAAAACAACACACGCTGCACCTCTCCCAAGTCACAATACCAGCTCCCTCTGACTCCATCGTCAGTACTTATCTTACTAACCTAGAGGTAGTGTCCATTCGTAAACAACTCCTCCAAAATCTCAATTCCACTATAGGGCATCTATCTAACACCGTTGTCACTGGAGTTCACGGCACATCGCTATTCCTTTCACATATATCGATTGACACGCTTTCCATTATCATAATATCCTTGGGAGAATAAACCAATTTCATCGATATGTCACTAACATTCTATTCGTCTTCGGGATTCTCTCCTGTCATAGGCGATTTCGTGGTGATTTCGTTGCGAATCTAATTCCTATCAGCGAATTTTGACTTATTTGACCTGGTTGGCCTCCCCTTGAAATTCAATAAAGATAACAAGAATCATGGAGCTTTGAAAAGATAGCTCATATATTAAGGAAAATGTCACACACTGGTGATCATTAAGGTTATGAGTTTTAAGGTAACCTTATTGGAGGTAAGAGAATTTACCGAGAGATCAACATGATCATAAGAACTCAATGTTGTGTGCCTCGATTGAGACATTACTAAAGGTAATTAGCCTTCTTGTATTTCACAACTCACAAGTGATGGCGTCCCATCAGACTTCTATCACATAGACAGATAGTCCTTGTAGCCCCTATAAGTATAGGGTTGTTCGTCTCAGTGGAAGTTGAAAATTATGAAAGCAATTCGAGATCAATTTAATGATTATCGTCTTTCGACAATATTTCTTAAAGGAACACCTTGGATTAAAATTGAACAGATTCCAAAGGTGCGGTTTTCCAAAGAAAATACAAAGAAAAGAATAACCACAAAGATACTGGTACTTAACAAACAAGTGGTGAGGTATCACCATAGGGTCATTCATTATTTGAAGGAAAGTGAAAGCTTAAATAACATCATTTGGCAGGGCTTCGAAAGCCTGAAAGTAGGCATTGTGACAGCCTCTGGCACAAGTGAAACTGAATATGGTTTAGCACAAGTGTTATAAAACAACTTCGAAGAGGGAATATACCCTTTATCAGAATTCTTTCTTGGATAGAGGTCAAGATAGATCATAGATTGGGGAGGTACCCCACATAATTTGCAAATGGGGAGGGTACTACCAAGGTCTCTACGGATGCCTTTTTATGTCGGCTCCTCTAATGGATAATCGTCCCATTCTAAAGCTTTTCTTCTCCATGCACACCTTAAGGTGCTCGATACTTACGTTATTGCCGACTCATAATAGTCGCTAAGGATTCAACCATCGACCTTTGCAATCGCAGGGAATTCTATTCGACTAGGCGCAAACATCCCAAGTAAGCGTTCTGTTCTATAAGAAGACTTCGATACCGTTGTCGCCCATAGCAATGACAATTCCTCATGTCGACTGGGCAGTACTCCGGAAGATCGTTAGAAACTACAAGATTAAATCTGGTCTCTATTTCAATCATCCTTATATCCAATATTCCTTCTCCCATATCAATCCCGGGCGCTACATAAGCTTAACACTTTTGGCACAATAGCCTTTTCATTTAAGTCAACCCCGAAACTTCTCAGTCCGTCTTGGTTCTTAAATATATTTCGCCTTTACCGTCCAATCTCAACTTCATCATTTTATCTCTACAATCAATTATAGAAATCAGGGTCTGTCCACCAGCCCATATAATGACTATCTTACCCAATCCACAGGGTTCACTCCAATTTCCACTCTCTTTGGTGACATCCCCTGGTAATCAGAAAGACAAGGTTTGCCAAAATCTGCTGAATTTCTTTCCAAAATCAGGGAAACTTGATCAATCTATTTAGTAATGCTCGGATCTGATTTCCGACCTTTCTGTTCTATCCTCATAAGTCCTTCCTGGTTTCCTGAGGGTGGCAAATCTCGTTCTCGATTCCATCTTAGCGTGCTTGTCTTACAATAACATTTGCATGGTACATATACCCAAAATTTTCCTTGAGATAATAAAATCCCTCAATGATGTAATAGACACTATTTCCAGTGGAATCGCTGGTCGTGGGGGATTGAAACCTCATAGCCAAAGCAATTCCTTTCACTATTCTAGGCAACTAAGTACCCTTAATCGTTCGTGAAAATCTGGACATCTTGGTTCTTACGTATGCCGCCTCCTTATGGGCAACTATAACTGACTACGAGTAACAGGTTTCGTTCAAGTCGAATCAATCCACTGATACTGGCTATACTGCCTCTACCTCTTCTGCCTTGGAGACTCTACTCCATTTTCTTTGTCATACCTCTTGATGAATCATGAACGATCCTTAACCTCTCGTCTCGTCCTTTATTTATCCCTTGAAGGTTCGTCCGGTCTTATTGTACGACCTCAAGTAACATACTACATCTTTATCAATCAACACGTCCTCTACAAGATTCTTTCCTTGACCCACTACGGGGTCTTCCTCTAGATCCTCCTATGGATCTTCCTTTATCGGGTCTTCGTCCATCTCAAGAAGCGCATCATCAAATGCCTACTCGAAGGCCTCGGGATCTGGTATCTCAGAATCCCATCAACCTATACTCATACGAATCGAGGTGACTAACCACGAAGTCCTAAGTACGGTTTCCCAGAAGAAGTCCCCTCTCGGGCTTCATCTTAAACAGTCAGGGTCATGTCCTCTAACCCGACTACGAACTCAATTTGGGCTCTAGATGTTCTTATCATTCTTGAGAGTATTGTAAGACTCGATCTCCTATCATTTCTGAGGACTGTAACCTAACGCTCTGATACCATCTCTGTAACAGCCCCAAATCTAGGGTCGGGGATTTAGGGTTGTCACGATCCATGTACTCCTTGCCTTACCTGTATCACTCACACCATTCATAATTCACCTGCTCATGACCCCACAATATATGTCTCTCACACACACACACACACACACACGCAGGTTAGAGTCTCAGAAACGACACAATACAACAACTGCGGAATAAATGATTTTTATTACAATACCCAAATGTCTTTTGAATCTGTTACTGATACAATTTTCTAAGTATTGTTACATTACCAACTTAGCCTTCTGATGCTTACAGTCCTCTAATACCATTCATGTCTATACATAAGTTGAATGCCAAAAGCCGTAGCCTGATTCGATTGGTTCGTACTACTCTTTGGTATCGCTGCTAGAAACTGTTTATGGAAACGCCTTGCGGGGTATGTGCCGTCCCATTGGCATCATGCTTCGCTGCTATATAATATATATAAAACAACAACAAGAGTGAGCGATAGCTCAGCAAGGTAATAAAAATATGGCATAATCCTGCCTTTAACTCAACCCAGAATAAAGCGGGTATAAGACAATAATTTGTCAAAATATCTCGATACTGAAATTATTTCCTTATCAGAATGTATTCCCAAAAACAGTACCATTAATGTACTTCAAATATCATTTCATAATATTTCTGCAAGTTTTTGCTATATTATGAATAAAGTTCTAGTATCAAAGATGAGGTAAGGTTTCAAAGTAAACCAATATAACTCTTCCAAAAATATCTGCTATGTAAGCAGAATATCAACACATAACTTAAAAGAAGTTATAAGATGATTCAGTATAAACAACTCCCTTACCATAACTCATGTTATGTAAGGTATCCACAGAGTCATATGATATAAAAGAGGAAGTTACGAGGAAAATTAATATAATATTTCCGTAACCCAAAATCCACTTAGGCATATATATCCTTAATCAGGTTTTATCAGAGTCATACTCATAAAATAAAAGATGAAGTTGCAAGGATTCATTGTAACTTTATTTTGAACACTTTTCGACCCCCTGCCAACATGACCGGTAAACCTGTACCACGGTGTCATCCTTGGTCCCTTTCAATACATGTTGCAGAATCCCTCTGCCAACATGATCGGTAAACCTGTACCAACGGAGCCATCCGTGGTCCCTTTCAGTACATGTCGCAGAATTATCCAAAATGGATGATGAACCAATACTGGAGCCTTCTCCGCGCCCGTCGTACCCCCTTACTATGATCAGTAGCAGGTGGTACAACGAAAATATATTTTCTACATGTAGATGGAAGTATCACGACAGCCTGACATTGTCTACCGCCTTTCTGGATCTCCCGGCCCATTTGGGGCAATAAGGTGATGGATCGGCGCGACTCGACCTCTTACACATGCTCCTAGTTCAGATGAAATCCATGACTCTGAAACGTAAAGATCGTCTTCCTTTCCCCAAGTGTAATACTTGTTGGTACGACTCCACTCAGTAGTCATATCTAGGTTGGAAAGGAAGATTCTCCAATATTTCCCAAGCGGTGCTTGTTAATGGATATCGACTTGTTCCAGGAATTTACCCCTCGATCGTTGAGGTGGTAACACAATATTTGACTTGCAGCAACTAAATTGCTTCGAGAAAATATCTGTCCCCTGACAGTTTTGAGTTGAGAGTTTAAAAAGAGTAGTAGTTACTTAAAACAGGTTTCCCATATTTTTGATAATTGAGCGAGCATTTAAATCCCCTTTAAAAGACAGATTTAAATGGAAAAACATTGTTTTGGGAACCTCTTTTTGATTTGAAAATAATTAATAATGTTTATTAAATAAGTAACCTTAAACGAATATTTGAAAATAATATTCATTAAGTAAACAATCCTCAAATGAATATTTGAAAATAATATTCATTAAATAAATAAATAACCCTCGAATGAATATTCAAAAGTAATATTCATTAAATAATTAAATAATCCTCGAATGAATATTCGAAACTAATATTCATTAAATAATTAAATAATCCTCGAATGAATATTCGAAACTAATATTCATTAAATAAATAAATAATCTTCAAATGAATATTCAAAATAATATTAAATAATCCTCCGATGAATATTCACAATAATATTCTTAAAGTCAATATCCTCAAATGAATATAAATAATATTCTGTAAGTCGATAATCTTCAAATGAATATTAATAAATAATATTCTGTAAGTCGATAATCCTCAAATGAATATTAATAAATAATATTCCTTAAATAAAATAATTAACCCTCGAATAACAGTTACCTGATATCTTTATCGGAAAATAACCTTTAACATATACCGAAATATAATTACTTCTGATCTTAGAGAAAATCACCCGCCCTTATCCTAGGGCAAATATAAAATCCTGGCTTCTAACTAATATCCCATATCTAGCTTAGAAGCCCATAATCAAATCATTTTCAAATAATAACCTTCGAATGAGGTAATATTCAAATAACATTCCTCAAATCATTTCCAGGTAATTAATACTTTCTAGAAATATAATTAATGTTTAATAATAGCAGTCCTCAAAATAATTAGTACACTGCCGCTAGAATCCCTCCGGGTTTCCACGGCTATCTCCATATCTCAAATACTGACTCCCGGTCTAGAGTCGAAAACAAGAAGTATGCTCTTATCTCTAGAGCTACAAGGTATACCGGTTTATAACTACTTTATCTCAAAGCTCATATATAAACCCAAATCAAACTCTATTTTATACAATATATAACATGTATCGCACAACTGTATAACTCCACACATGGCAACAGCAGTAATATATAATCAATACTTCAAAGTATAGATTTAGAAAACTTGCCTGATGCTCGAGAAGTGATAGGGGTTCGCGACGATGCCGGACAATCTAGACAAAGTCAAACGAAAACACACGGTTAATCCCCTCGATAAACCACTTATAACTCAATGCTTAAACACGTAAGCGAAACACAACCAAGGAATTACTAACTCGTTATAGGCTCATACTAAGTCCATGTTATTTGTCAAATTCTTATATCATAAGTTTGGTTCGAAATCCATTCTCAAACCCAAGTTATACTTAACCATTTGGAACCTTGGTTTCTAAGTCTCGTTTTCAGTGGTTTTCACTTGCGCGACCTTGACTAAAACATTTTTATAAATTCGAAAAATAATCTTTTTAATACGAATCCTTTTCGTGAGCCTTCCTAACTGTCTCTAGTATTATTCCTCAAAGTTTCACATTTTAATATGGCTCTGAAGTGGTCCAAATATAGACTCAAAGTGGCTGACCAGAGATGGGTCGTTCTTCCGAACGGCGTTTACTAAAACTCACTTTTCTCTTAAACCGTTCGGCCAAATTAGGCGAACCACATATCATTACGAAGCTTATAACATAAACTACACAATCATGGGCAGTAGGACTCAAGGGTCGAGCTCTAACAGAGGAAAAACAGGGAACCAATCAGTAGGTAAAAATTTGGGCATTACGACGGCTATAAATCGGACGTTCCAAAAATCATAATCATCAAACCAAGCCACACCGGGCATCCATACATCTTAAACACATGATTCTCATCTCCACAAGTCCAGGGGTATCATACTTTAACATCTTAATCAACAAATGGCTAAACCAACTACAAGATCATGCTAACATGCTTATATTAACACTATAATCTCAACTAAGCTAACAATCATCAAGAACATCCACAAAACTCAAAGTCAACTAAGGGTTCATGGGGTTAATACCTTCCTTGGAGTGTATGATCACGTAGTAAGCCTTGTCTAGCCCTTAGATTTCCTTGACCAAGCTTAGATCATCAAAAGAAGTCAAGAAATCAAAGTTAGTTATTGAAAGTTACTATTCATCTGTTCAAAGAACTGCCCAAACGAGGTCCTTACCCTGCTTTTCTGGGCGAGGTTTCTCAAGAGTAGTTGTAGAGCATCTCCATGGCTTTCCAACAAGCTATAGAACGCAAGATTTCATTTAGAAATGAGAGAGATACGGCCGTTTGAAAATCGGTGCAGAAACTGCCAAGATCATGGCAGTTTAGATTCTTCAACTTGGGGAGGATATTTGACTAGGCTAAACACCTTGGATTTCCATGAAATTTTGAACAGATGTTATACATGGAGTGTAGAAGCTGTGGTTAAATTTGGTGATTTTACCATGTGTAAAACTGGAGTTATGGAGTTTTCTATTGATCACGTTTCTGCTGGGCAGTTTGAGAGAAAAAGGAGTTTGCTTTGTGTTCTTGCTTGGTTAATGTGCAATAATGTGATAATATCTTCCTAATGCTACCTTATCTTGCTGTTAGTGGGGAATGACTCACCAAGCACTACTTATCCTTGAGTTAGTGGAAAATGAGTCATGCTCCACTACTTAATCTAGCTTGTTATAAAGTTTCAGCGGTTTCTAGAATCTTCGTTTCACTGTCTCAGTGGTTTTCGTTCTAAATTCTCAAATCAAATATAATAAAATTCCAAAATATTAAATCCTCAAATCCTTAATTTAATATCTCATTTCTTGAATATAATAATATATAATTCACTGCCCGGTCAAATACTTCACCAAAATAAAATTTGGAATTTCTGAATTCCGATCGTCTTTGCATTCACTTATTTACTCCGTAGATCACTAATATGACTTTGAAATATCCACACTACGTCTCGTACATAGGTGGCATGAAAAATTTTCTTAACCCTCAAAATCACTATTCATCCACCAATATCACTATTCACTACTGCACTTAATCATAATAAGAAAAGTTTTAAATTATTCCAAAAATTCGGGTTATTACAAGTAAAGACCAAGAAAGCATATAAATCGATTAACCTGATTTGCCTGCACTCACAAATGGATTGACAGTTCTTGGTACCCAACTTATTTGCTTGGGTCCAGATGGATTAGAGATTTTGCTTTTAAAAGTGGTAACAACAGCTTCAACCTATACATGCTTATTCTTATCTCTGACTGACCTTGCAGTCGTTGCTCTAATGTAATTCTTAAACATGCTTTTTCTATGATTAATGCAAGTTCTAAGATATGCATTCATAATATTTAAATAAGCAAACATGTTAATAAGAATAAATGGCATACATTGAGCATTTTGACATTGCAGATAAGAGATGTGCAAATTAGGCATGTTCTGCATTTTAGAAAATTCAGTACTTTCTACTTTAACCAATATACACAAGTGTAACAGGTAGCAAGTAGATTTACAGATATTCAATAATTTTCTAAGCACACATGGAATAAAAGAATTAACAAATAAATCACTAATTCTATCTAATCCATTCTGTTGTTGTATGGCATCTAACTTTCTCTATTACCTAAGTCAGTTTTAGATACAGCTTGGTGTTCTACAAATTCTACTGACTCTAAAGGTAATTCCTCCATCCTTCAAACTGATTATCCCTTAACAAACAATTCAGAATAAATGAGCAAATCTTGTTCTACTAGGGATACTGAAACTTAGCTTTACTAAGGTCTTATGTGCCAGAAACTTAACCCCTAAAACTAAGAGTTGTTTCTTAAGAAAGCTTCTATCTCATTTGCAAATCTTATTCTACAAATATTCATACACACATATATAAGATCTCCTATGTACATGCTTTGAATATTGAGAATTAAATACTGCATTGGTTCAAGGAAAAGATACCTGAGATATGTGAGGTGAATCATCTTCAGAGATTGCTATGAAAGCAAGATATCCATGATCTTCTCGTCATCTGATCCATCCCAACTCTTTCCTTAAGCAACATAAGTTTTGTGCTGATGCTTCTTCAACAAAGCATTCCACTTCTGTTTCAGCTGATTAACTGAGTCCCTATTCTTCTTTGTTTGTTAGGCTTCTTCATTGTGTAGCACACCCTGATAGTTTCTCGTTACATAGTTCTTATAAAAGTTGAAACTATCACTCTTGTTTTTGTTACCATCTCAGTCTGTAACTACCTCTTTGAACTGAATCCTGAAGAATCTTTGCTTCGTAATAAATAGGCATGATCCTTGGATATAGCTTTTGTACTCCTTCTGAATCTGATGTGACTAAACTTCCTTGACAAGTGTAACACTGATCTTTAGTCGAGTCTCTCGAGGTTTTCTACCTGAGCTTCTTCTGATTCAGCTACTAGTAATTCTTCTATTCTGGTCTGAGGTTCCAACATTAATAAACGTTACTGAGATATTTGTTTGTCCGTTCAATCCTCTAACACCCTTTATTCCTCCCTTCATAATCTCTTATGATTAAATCTCCTTAGAAAAAAAATATATCCGTAGAAACTTCTTCCTGAAATCAGCTTCATGGTCATCTTTTTCTTCGAAAGATAAAAATCAGTTTAACACCCGGAGGAATCTTCTTCTACAAGCCCTTGAGCACCCTCAATTTAATACTTAAGAAAAATTTAAATATTCAGAATTTTTAATTTTCCTTAAAAATAAATTAATCAAAAATAAATATTTACAAAACATTTAATTTTCAAGAATTTCGAATTCTTAAAAATTAAATCATGTAAATTAATATTTAAGAAAAATTAGAATTTAAGAAAAAAAATTTAAACAAAAATTCAAAATAAATAAATAACTCAGAAATATATTAATTCGGGGTGCTTTTGTAAAGCTGGCCAATTCAAGCACTTCGATTGTTTTTAAAACAAAAACTATCGAAGAAACTTGGCTGACCATTTTTGAAAAACTAAGAAACATTACCACTTCGATAGTTTTTTTTAAAAAAAAAAAACTATCGAAGTCACCATACTTCTCAGACTTAAAAAAAAATTTGGCCACCTAAATTGACTACAATTCACAAATTCTAAGGGGTCTCTTTAGCACACTACAAATTGCTCTGTGCCGCACCTCTAAAATAAATTCATAACATAAATTAAATTTACTTAAGTTTAAAATATAAATTTATTTAACTTGAATTTATAAAATAAATTTATTTAAATTAAGTTAATCAAATAAACTTATTCAAGTTTAAATAATGAACTCATTTAAATTAAATTTACAAGATAAATTCATTTTAACTTAAATTTATAAAATAAACTTATTAAAATATAAATTCATAAAATAAATTTATTTAGAAGTTGGCCTCCTCAGAATTCTTGTCTGACTGGTCTGAAATACCCGGATCTAATCTGTATGTCGATTAACAAGCTCTGATACCAATTGTTAGGTCCCGAAGTATCGTAGAAGGGGGGGTTGAATACGATACTCACAAATAATTCAATTTCGTTCGCGGATAATTCATTCAGTTCTATAACGAAATCAAACACACCAAACCAAACCAAAAGTCGGGGAATATATCTTTTTATAAATATAAACCTCGAGGGGTGCTACAATTTCTAATCCGTAGATTAGCTTCAATGAGTTCTAGGTTATTCATAATCAATACAATGAAAGAATTCTGAGCACTATAAATTTCTATGATCTTCTCCGGCTCAAACTTCTCTCTCAGTAGTTGCTACTATGAACTAACCTCGACTGAGGAAGACACTTCCTCTCTCTGTGTAATTATAGACTTAGTTTTTAGAAAACTATCGAACCTTAATTGTTAAAACAATCTTGGCCGTCCAATTCTCATCAACCTGTCAGACAAACAAACTTTTCACCCACTTTCTAATTTGAAAAGTATCGAATGAATAAAGTAATTATTCAATTCGATAGTTTTTAAATAAAAACTATTGAATGTAATACTTACTTTATTAAAGTAATCATTTACTTTATGCTTTTCATTCGATGGTTTTCTAATTTAGAAAACTATCGAATCCTTTTCTTTTGATTTTCTTTATGTCACCTTCGATGGTTTTTATAAACAATAAAACCATCGAACTCTTTTTCTTGTCCTTGACCTTTTAGAAAATCCATTCAGCTTCAGGGTGTTTCAGTTTTAGACTGTATCAATTTCTTCTGAGACGATAAAACAACTTGATCTTTTTAGTGCCGTCACCTAGTGCAACTGGTCTGGTTCACAGATGAATAACACTTGATCAATTCTTCTTTTATGTCTGCAATTCAATGCTGCTGTTAAGTCCCTTGTCGTTCTGGTTGCTTCATCACTGGAATCCCGTGGTACTGAACCCTAAATCATTCACATACTTCTGTCGTCTTGAAAGTCTTGTTTCTTTTGTTGTCACTGAGGCTTGAACATTTTCATGAACTTCTTTCCGTGACCTGTTTACGGACTTCAAGAATACATAACGTATTTTGATTTTTTGAGTTTACCTTTTCTTCTTTGATTCTGGATTCCTGTGCTTCTGTTAATATTATTGTCTGTCTTGTCCTTTGTTGAGTTGTAGTTATCTCTTTTACATCTTATGTTACATTATGCTTTACACGTATGGTTTAGACAGTGTCCCAAATCTCTTTGGCTGTAGAGCAGTTGATGACATTGTCGAACATATCAGAATCAAGACCATTAAACAAAATATTCATGGCCTTCTTTTCTTTATGAACGACGACGATGTCCTCAGGAGTCCATTCTGAACGCAACTTTGGGATTGTGCTTGGAGCTCCTGCTGGTTCCTGAGCTATTGAGGTGTTTGGCTTCATCGGTACATGAGGGCCATGTTCTATGCACTCTACATAAGCTTCATCCAGTGACATAAGATGTAGGCGCATTTTTACTTTCCAGTGAAAGTAATTTTCTCTATCAAGAACTGGTATCTTTACTCCATGATCCTTCTGACTCATGATTCAGTTATCTTTGATCTTTAAACTTCTTGTATGTTAGAAGCTTGCTTTGATACCAATTATTATTCCCAGACACTGAACCAAGATTGTAGAAAGGGGGGGGGTTGAATACAATCTTTGAAAACTTTTCGTTCTTGACAGTGAAAATATGAAAAGCAAAAACAAGAACAGAAACACAAATAAGATGATACAAGAATTAAAAATTCAGGTGGATTGTTTTTGTCCACCTGAGAGATTTTTATTGAATAAATCTCTGTGATGTTTATGAATAAACACACAGCTGCAAATACACAACTCTAGCTTCAGCAATTTACAAGGATACTGCTTTGTGCTCTCTAAATTGCTAAAACCTGATTTCTTGATTTCTAGAGTTATGCTACTACTTGGTTATATAACCCCAAGTTTACAAAGATACTTGAACAACTAATAATACAAAAAGTACATGTGTTCAGAATCCTTGTTTCTCCATCCCGAGCAGTGGTCCGTGTTTGTAGCATGCCCTTCTTGGCTGATTGTCTTTTAAGGAAATGCTACCTTTGACCATGCAAACAGAATGTTGCTTTCTTCTTGTCACCTTTCCAGAAATACTGGCTTCCATGCTCTGTGTAGTCCGTCAACCCATGTGCTCTGACATCGCTGTCCTTTTCACAAGTACAGAGAGTATCCGTAAAAGCTACATGAGTTGTATCCGTTGACAGTTTCTTGATCAACTAGTACTACTATCCGTAGACAGTACAATGTCCATATCCGTAGAAGGCTAATCAAGCTATCCGCAGACAGTCAATTTCATGTATGCAGAATTACAAGGCATCGAATATATACAATTCGCCTCCCTATTCTACATATCTATTGATAGTCAACATGACTCATTTAACCTATCAAGACTACTTCAACTTCAACATCAGAAATACACAAGCATGTTACATTTAGTCTTATCCGTAGATAAGCTACCCATCTACGGATACTGCAATGGCAAACTATCCGTTGATGGCTAAGTTTACTTGTACAATTTTTACTAAGTTAATTTGGTTATCATCAAGAAACAACATAGTTCCTAACAAATACGCATGTTACTCGAATCATGTATATGTTATTAATTGGATCTTGTTAAAAAAATAAGTTCATTTTGAAATTTTATTTATAGACTCAACTGTGAATTATGGATACGTGCAATGAATAGGTTCAAATATCAAATGTAATTAAGTAAAACAATATCATACCAAAAATAAATATTAAAGTGTATTAAAAAAACTAATAACCAAAAAATTGTATATACCAAACTTTTAATATTTCGTTTTAAACTATAAAAAATATATATTTGTAATGAATTTGATACTTGTAAGTACGTACTCACCTGGATGAGATACAAAATGTTTTTAATATGAATGCACGATAGCATATTTGTAATTAGAGAACTTGATTAAATAATTACCAATACGACATTAGAATAGATTATGTACTTAGATAAATGACCTAAATACATATTTAGAGCAATTCTAATCCAACACAAAATCACTATAATAATGACCATTATCGTGTCTTTTCAACTCCAACCCAACACTAAAATGGTGTCCGAAGGACACCAAAATGAATGGTGAGACACCAAATTTGGTGACAAAAGTACATTTGGTGTCCCTTTGACACCAAATTTGGCGTCTTTCAAAATCCCCATTATACCCTTATGTTTGTTAATAAAACAAGTTTCTTCCCTACATGTTATATTAAACTCATATCTTTTGTACTTTTCAACTTTAGATCTTATTAACTTTGATTTTTTTTTCTTATCTTTCAACTATAATCTTCTTATTAATTCTAAAATATTTGTTGTATCTTTTGATTCTAATATTTTAATTATACTCTTTTTTTTTACTTTAAACTTCTAAAAAATTTGGATATTAATATTTTACAAAATATGAATTATATTAGTAAATTTAATATTATGCAATCACAATATTATAAATTAAAATGTAGTAGTAATCAATATAAAAATAAGAGAAAGTTAGAAAAGTAAATCTTCACACACATACTTATACACTACTAACATACTATCACTAATTTAGGATCAATTAATAACTTATTTTTATATCATTTTCAGTTTTTTTATTTTCTAACTTCTTTATTTTTCTATCTTAATTTCCTAAATTATTACTCCTAAATTCATGGTAGTGTATTAGTAGTGTTTATGTATGTGTACGAAGATTACATTTTGTGTATAGTGTGATTTTGACACCAAAATAGTGATATATTGACAATATTTTGGTGTCATGGGTTGGAGATGGTCTTAGGAGCATTTTATCTCATTTATAATTATATATATATGTATATATATATATACTATATTATTATAAGCAAACTAGCTTCTATTTGGTTGGTTAAAAGGAGAACCGTTGGATGTAATGTTAAAAGAATATTTCTTTTTTGATATTCAAAATGCTCCCACGGATTCAAGGTTCGAATCACGTCAACAACATATTATTATTATATATTTATATTACCTATTTTTCTAAGCTACATTCAGTTCCCGTTGACAATATATTCGTTGGTACTTTAAATAACAATCGTTAGATTGAAAGATAGATAAAAGTAGAACCGTTAGATATAATGTTAAAAGAATATTTCTTTCTTGATATTCAAAATGCTCCCACGGATTCAAGGTCCGAATCCCGTCAACAACATATTATTATTAAATATTTATAGACTAATCTTCAAAGTGCACCCCTTTGGTTCGGCCCAAAGTCACTTTAGTATACATACTTTTGGTAATTGCAAATTGCATCCCTACACATGTTTTGGCGCTGCACTATGCACCACTTTCATCGATTTTTACTGTTACCGTTAAATAACTCAGGGGTAATTTCGTAAATTAACAATGCTTAATTACATTTTGACCCCTAAAGTATGACATATGATACACATGAACCCTTAAAGAAAAAGATCATACATTTTTGCCCCAGAACTTTAAAATTGTACAGTTTAGCCCATTTACTAATATCATCTTCCTACATTATTTTTAGAATTTTTTAAATATATTAAAATAAAAAAACATTTAACATAGATTATTTTATAAAAATTTGAGAATGATGTAATCTCCGAAATTTAAAATTCGCAGCAAAATTTAAAATTTGAGCTGACTTTTGGAATGTTAGAAATTTTGTAAAATCCGTAGTAAATTCAATTCATATCGGATTTCAAAGATTTTTGATGGTTCAAAAAACCCTTTAAATTGCCCCTAACGTTCGTTCATGGTGTTTCCTCATATTATGTTTCGAACTATTCTCGAAATAATAAAAAATAATCTTAATTTTTTTCAGTTTGCAAATTCATTCCACATACATTTTATCTAATTATTACTTCGTTATAATTCTTTTTCTAACGAGCCTTATTGTTTCAAAACAATCGTTTCATTCTCTACAACTTCCGTTCTTAAAATTTTCCCAACAAATATCGTATAAATGGTCAAAAAATTTAAATAATTGTATGACTTTAAATAAAAAGATTAAATTGTATAATTTTTATAATTTTGGGGCAAAAATGTGTGATCTTTTTCTTTAAGGGTTCATGTGTACGATATGTCATACTTTAAGTGTCAAAATGTAATTAAGTCATTGTTAATTTACTAAATTACCCATTGAGTCATTTAAAGTAACGGTAAAAATTGATGAAAGGGGTGCATAGTGCAGCGCCAAAACATGTGTAGGGATGCAATATGCAATTACCAAAAGTATGTATACTAAAGTGATTTTGGGCCGAACCAAAGGGGTGCATTTTGCAGATTAGTCATATTTATATTACATATTTTTCTAAGCTACATCCAGAAGTTCATGATATTATTCCCGTTGATAATATATTAAAAAAATTTATCATCAAAATACAAAGAAATGCTTACAATAACATCATGCGTACATTATTAATTTTTAAAAATTTATTTTTTTCTGCGATGCACAGTTGAATTTTAATATTTTTTATCTTATTATCTATATTTTGATTTATATGATTTTATCAATAGAAAAATAAAATTTAAAATTTTAAAAATATAATAATATATGTATGATGTTATTCTAAGCATTTGTTTCTATTTTGATGATAAAAATTCAGGGGAATAATATCTTGAACTTTTGAATGTAACTTAAAAAATAGATAATATAAATATTTTATAATAATATGTTGTTGACGGGAGTACCAGACTACCAACCAACCAAATAGAGGGTATTTTGCTTATAATATTATAGTACTAGCCTATAACCCGTGAATTTTAGTATTTTTTTAATCTTATGTTCTGCCAATATTTTTAGCAAATTCATATTATTTCTATTTAAAATACGTTATATGAACATTTAACCAAGGGTTTTTGCACTTTATATAATGTACTATCCTATAACCCGTGCGATGCACGGATAAATTTTATTATTTTTAATCTTATTATTTATATGTTGCCCAGTAATAATCTATTGTAGAAGGGGGGGGTGAATAAAATAGTGTAAGATAATCGACTTCTTAATGTATATATCACAAATATGAAAAGAAAGATAACAGCTTTATTAAATCTGATATAAAACTGTTACAAACTCTCTCAAGAAATTCTGATGTTCTTGAGAGCTGCTAGTTTACAAAAACTCTCTCAAGAAATTCTGTTCTTAAGAGCTTCTATTCGATTATGTTTTCTCTCTTGAATCCTCTCGAAATCTCTACATAAATCGAAACCAAGACTGTGTTTATATAGTGCACACAGCTTCTCTATCAATAACAAGATAAGTCCTAATCAATAACAAAGATAGAAACATATCCTTAATCGATAGCTACATTCTACAAACCAGGAACAGATAGAATAAACTTCCATGTTTATCTAGACTCCAAATATAACTCGAAGTAGGAATCCTGATCAGCTTCAAGTTCTGATGATCAATCCTGATCATAGTCTGAGTAGGAATCCTGATGATCAATAAGATACTGACGCTTGATCAAATACTGATGACCATGCAATACTGATGACGTCAGCAATCCTGATCAGTTGAGTCTAGCTTCTGACGATCATTGAATTCTGATCTAACAATCTCCCCCAATCTCATACTTTGTGAAATAAAGTATAGATTCCAAATATTCAATGATGTCAAAAACATGTATCAAAATGTACAAGTATCTTCAGAAACAACTTATTTGTTTAAGCTTTTTGATAGAACAGATTCATCTTCAAGAAGTTGGATAATAAACTTTCTTCTTTTTCTTCAAGAATTTGAATCAGTCTTTCCTTAAGATTTCTGAGTTCTTCATCTTCCTCATTAATCTGGTAGATAGCTGCTCTGAGATTCAATATGGAGTTTCTTTGTAGACTGTGCTCTTCTAGCATAAGATAAGCAATTTCCTTCCCATCAGGATTGAGAGTAAGATGAGTCATGCCAAAATTTACTTCTTTAACAGCAGTACCCCTTTGCATTTCCACATCCTGACCTCTTTGATTTAAGTACATGGGAATATAATTACCATTGAAATTACTGTTTCCATCCAGTCTTCTTCTTATCGTTGACAAAATCATGTCAGCCCATACTTTGTACACTTGGTTCTTCCATCTTAACAGATAGTGAACATATTTCAGTTCCTGTGTAGTTTTCATCAGCAGATCTTGAATAGATAGAATCTTCACACTACCATCTTTCATAAAGTACAGAAGCTTTTCTTTCTTTTCAAAACCATCATGACAATCTATAACTATATCAACAGCTAATAAATTGTTCAGGTTTTCAGAAGTTAAAGTACCTCCAATTTCAGTTAAGGAGTAAGGATCAACATAAGTCATGTTTAGAAATTCAGCATCCCTGTGTCCAATACCTCCTCTTGTGTAACTTGACATTTGCTTTAGATTCGAAAACATCTTTAACCAGAGTGTTTTTGATCTAGCCATATCAGACAAATCAACAACACTTGAAGCACTTGTTATAATTCCACCAGACTGAAAATTGATGAGTTTATCACACCTTAGTGTACTTATATGTTTCCACTTCTTGTATTTCTCCTTTTCATGAGCGTAGCTTCTTTCAAGTAAAGATTCTTGCCTGCTTGTATTTCTCCATTGTCTTTCATTTGAAACTTTAAGCCTTTGTAGATAGAGATTGAAATCTTCATATGTTCTTTCTGTAATATCTCTTCTTCTGGCTTCTTCTTCTTCATCTACTTCTTTGTTGTGACAATCAACAACAGTAGATAAGATTATCAAATCAACCTCTTGCATAATTTCAGATTCGTCAGGATCTTGAATATTGTCAGGATTAGAATCTTCAATTTGATTTGTATTGCTAAGAGTTGATTTACTTGATTTTCTTCTCAATTCAGGTTCTTCTTCAACAAATTCCTTGTCTTCTTTCTCCATAATATCCTTGATAACAGGATCTGTTAGATTTTGTGAAGCTTCAGGAATTTCTTCAATTCTTAACCCTCTAGACCTTGTCTGTCTAGGTACTGTTTGAGTTGAAGAACCTCTTCTATTTCTTCTAGCACCTCTCCTACCTCTGCTTCCTCTACCTCTAGCAGGAGCAGTATAGCTTTCCATTGTCTCTCTCTGTAATCTCAAGAATTCTTCATGTGAGAGATCTGGATATTCTTCACTTGCTGTAGAGAGTGCTTTTCTGGCAAATAATTGTTGAACTCTTTTATCAGTGTGATAAAGAGTAACAATTCTACCGTCTTTTGTAGAAAACTTCTGGAATAAATTTGATGCATCTTCAGGATTATCAATAATTACATCTTCATCACCTTCAGGAATTGTAGCAAGAATATGTCCATGACCAGGTGTCAGGATTTGATCTTCCGTCAGGATCTGAGATTGCACCAATGTTCTTACTGTCTTAACTCCAGAATCAGAAACATGAGTTGACTGCGTTGTTTGACTTTGAGAAGTTTGGATTGTCTTCGTAACAACAGCATCAGAGGTTTCTCCTTGTATCACTTTGTCACCACCATCATCTCCAGTATCATCATTATTATTTCTTAATACTAGATCAGGTGTACATTTTGTCTGAATAACGCACTTTTAACATCCATCTGGAAAACCTTGAATTTCTTATGTGCTGCATAAGCAAGAAATATCCTGATGGATTCTAGTCTTGCAACAGGAGCAAAAGTTTCATCATAGTCAATTCCCTCTTGTTGGGAATACCCCTTTGCAACTAGTCTAGCTTTGTTTCTGATAATGACTCCATCAGAATCAGTCTTGTTCTTGAAAATCCACTTTGTACCAACAATTGATCTATTCTTTGGTCTTGGTACCAGTTTCCAGACTTCATTCCTTTCAAATTCATTCAGTTCTTCTTGCATTGCAGTAACCCAATCAGCATCTTTAAGTGCATCTTCAACTTTCTTAGGCTCCTCCTTGGATAGAAAGTTATTGTATAGACATTCATTCTGAGTTGCACTTCTTGTTTGAACACCTGCATCAGGATCTCCAATTATCAAATCAGGAGAATGATCTTTTGTCCATTTCCTTGCTGGTGTCAAATTGTTTCTTGAAGTAGATGCTCCCCCTGGATTGGTGTTATCTTGATTGAAAGAATTTGATTGATTTGAAGCTCTCCCTGAATTATTGCTATGCCCTCCTGATGTGTTATCAGGATCTTCACTTGAATCAGTATCTGAAGAATTCTGTCCTGATGATTGAGTTGACTCTGAACTTGTAGTTGAATGCCGTTGCTCCCCCTCAACATTAGCACTACTAGTTGTATTACTGTTGTTTGCATCATCAGTATTAGTACCATCAGTACCTGGTGAGTCATCAGGATTTGGTGACCCATCAGTATCTGATGAATTGACAGGATCTGATTCACTTTCTTCAGGTTCCTTGGAAGCTTCATTTTCAAATAACAATCTATCATGCGAGTCTTCAATGATTCCAGTTATCTTCTTATCATCAAAAGATACATGAATTGACTCCATGACAGTTCTTGTTCTCAAATTAAAAACTCTGAAGGCTCTTGATGTAGGATAACCTATGAATATTCCTTCATCAGCCTTTGTTTCAAATTTCCCTAGCTGTTCAGGATGAGTTCTGAGAACAAAACATTTACAGCCAAACACATGCAAATGCTTCAGACTTGGTTTCTTCTCCTTGAGTGACTGATAAGGAGTGACACCATGCCTGTTTATCAATGTGAGATTTTGTGTATAGCATGCTGTGTTGACTGCTTCTGCCCAGAAATATGTAGGTAATTTAGCTTCTTCTAACATAGTTCTGCCAGCTTCAATAAGAGTTCTATTCTTCCTTTCTACTACTCCATTTTGCTGAGGTGTTCCAGGAGCAGAGAATTGTTGAATGATTCCTTTGTATTTGCAGAACTCTTCCATCTTTGAATTCTTAAATTCAGTACCATTATCACTTCTCAGAATCTTGACTTTGTACTTTGTGGTTGTCTCAATCATTCTCACATGATCCAACAGAACTTCAGGAGTTTCATCTTTTCTGTGCAGAAAATACACCCAGGTGAATCTAGAATATTCATCAACAATTACAAGAGTGTACCTTTTCTTACTGATGGACATGATGTTGACTGGACCAAACAGATCAAGATGTAGCATGTGATATGGTTCTTCAATAGAGGATTCTGATTTACTCTGGAATGATGTCCTTCTTTGTTTTGCTTTTTGGCATGCATCACAGAGTCCATCAGGTGTATACAAGACATTAGGTAATCCTCTTACTAACTCTTTCTTAACCAACTCATTGATGTTGCTGAAGTTGAGATGAGAAAGCTTCTTGTGCCAATTCCAACTTTCATCTACTGAAGCTTTACTGATGAAACATGTAGGGGAGCCATCAGTATCTGAGAGAATGTTGGCTTCATATATGTTACCATGCCTGTAGCCAGTTAGTGCTATCTTTCCTGTTGCTTTACTGACTACTTCACAATGTGTGGAATAGAAATTGACATGATAACCTCTGTCAGTGATTTGACTAATACTCAACAAGTTGTGTTTTAGTCCCTTCACTAGAGCTACTTTTTCAATGATGACATTTCCAATGATTATATTGCCATATCCCAAGGTTTGTCCAATGTTGCCATCTCCATAAGACACAGTTGGGCCAGCTTTTTCCTCATATTCTGATAACAGGGCTTTGTTTCCAGTCATGTGCACAGAACATCCACTATCCATGACTAACACATTTTTCCTTTTACCCTGCATCAGAATAATAAAACACTAGTCAGAATGTTTAGGAACCCACACTTGTTGGATTCCTTGTTCATGCATTTTATTAAATTTAACAGCAGAAGACTTTTTGACTTTAGCAGTCCTGACAGAATTTACTCCATCAGGATTTGCTTTGTCAGTATCAGTATTAACAAAAGCATGCTTCACTATGACATTTTTAGTCCTATCAGACTTTGTACTACTTTCAAACTTAGGTAATGGATCATAAAAGTTATAGTACAAATCATGATACTCTTTACATGTATAAATAGAATGCCATAGACTACCACAATGAAAACAGGAATTCTGTGGTTTGTAAAATACTGATCTATTCCTAACATCAGACTTAGGAATTTCAGCAATTTTCTTCTTACTCTTTTTACAATCAATAGCAAGATGATTAGAGTTACCACAGTTAAAACAACTCTTTCTAGGTGCATTTGGGATATACTTATAACCATTTTCTTTATTGATCCCAATTTTACCATTCCTGTTTCTCTTAACAGTAGCTTCCTTTTTTCTTATCTGTAACCTCACAGATTTTATCCTTAAGCTGTTTCTGAGACAATAGACCTACATTCTTAATGACTTTATTCAAGACAGGTTTAGACTTAACGATTTTAACTCCTTGAGTAGAGGTAGATCCCTTTTCAAAAGTAGAATTGGAATCCTTACCAAAAACAAAATTAACAGGAGTAATCTTAGATTTGGTTGAGTCTATAACATGTCTATAAGTCTTTGGACTGACTGTCTCATCAATGACAATTTTCTCTTTCAATTTCTTATCCTCATCTGACTTATATCCTAGACACTCTTTCCAATTCTTAGAGGTATTAATCTCATGAAATTTCCTACCAGAGTCTGTCCAGGTTCTGATTTTCTCATTAGCATAATCAAGTTCTTTTTCAAGGGAAGTACATTTAGATGTCATCTCTAAGTGCATGTGTTTAACATTATCACATTCTTTTTGTACTTCTTGCATACGAGAAAATTCAGCTTCTAATATCTCATTCCTTTTCCTAAGGTCAGACATCTCAGATAAGATTCTAGTATTCTCAGCAGTTTGACTTCTAAAGCTAATATGTAATGACTTTAGAAAACGTCTTAACTCAGAAGCATTATCAGTATCAAAATCAAAGATAGTATTTAGTACCTTATCATCAGGAGCAGCAATTACATCGGCATTGGCCATTAACGCATAGTTGACTACCTCAGTATCAGATTCTGAGGAAGAGTCCATCCAATCCTTGCTTGATGTGATGAGTGCCTTTGTCTTGTTGCATTCAGAAGCAAAGTGACCCATACCATTACACTTGTAGCATCTAACCTTTGACTTGTCAAATTTGCTACCCTTGCTGTCCTTTTTGATATACTTATCTTTGTCTGCTTTGAAGGTCTTTTTCTGAAAGTTGCCTTGTCTTCTATTCTTCCTGAACTTCATCCTTCTGAAATTTCTGACAATCATAGCAACCATCTCTTCCATGTCTGAATCAGAAGATTCATCACCAGTATTGGCATCAGGATTGCCATCAGTATCTGATGAAGAGTCGTCAGGATCTGATTCAGCTACTCTTGCTTTCCTTCTAGAGACCTCCATAGCTTTCCCTTTTGATTTTGCTTCTACATTCAAATCAATTGACTTTGCCTTGCTGCTTTTCTTGTTCTTCCTCTGTTGAACTTCAAGATCATGAGTTCTTAGCATCCCATAGATCTCATCAAGAGACACAATGTTCAGATCATACTGGTGTCTAATGATCGAGGTCTGAGTATCCCATTCTTCAGGTAAATCTCTAAGAAATTTGGTGTTTGAATCTTCAGTTTCATATACTTTGTCAACTAAGGATAAGCTATTCAATAGTGTCAGGAATCTATCATATAGATCAGTCAGGCTCTCTTCAGGTCTTGCATCGAATTGTTCATATTCTTGAATCAATAGAGCCCTTCTGTTTTTCTTGACAGATGCAGATCCCTGGCACTGAGTTTCCAAAGTATCCCAGATTTCTTTTGAAGACTTGCATGCAATCACTCTGTTTGACATAACAGCATCAAGGCTATTATGCAAGATATTCTTTATCTTTGGTTCCCTGAGTACATGAGCTTTTTCTTCTGGAGTCCATTCAGATTTAGCTTTGACCACATAATGTTCTGGTACAGTATCTGTTCGTTCTACGAACTTTGTTGGTATATATGGTCCATCACGAATCCTGTCCAAGTAGTCAGGATCCATAGCCTCCAGGTACATCAGCATCTTTACCCTCCATGTAGGATATTCTGATATCTTTAAGATGGGAATCTTCATGCTTTCATACTTGGTTGTCGACATCTTTAGATCGTATCTGATTCAGAATTAAATCAGTTTGCTCTGATACCAATTGTTGCCCAGTAATAATCTATTGTAGAAGGGGGGTTGAATACAATAGTGTAAGATAATCGACTTCTTAATGTATATATCACAAATATGAAAAGAAAGATAACAGCTTTATTAAATCTGATATAAAACTGTTACAAACTCTCTCAAGAAATTCTGATGTTCTTGAGAGCTGCTAGTTTACAAAAACTCTCTCAAGAAATTCTGTTCTTAAGAGCTTCTATTCGATTATGTTTTCTCTCTTGAATCCTCTCGAAATCTCTACATAAATCGAAACCAAGACTGTGTTTATATAGTGCACACAGCTTCTCTATCAATAACAAGATAAGTCCTAATCAATAACAAAGATAGAAACCTATCCTTAATCGATAGCTACATTCTACAAACCAGGAACAGATAGAATAAACTTCCATGTTTATCTAGACTCCAAATATAACTCGAAGTAGGAATCCTGATCAGCTTCAAGTTCTGATGATCAATCCTGATCATAGTCTGAGTAGGAATCCTGATGATCAATAAGATACTGACGCTTGATCAAATACTGATGACCATGCAATACTGATGACGTCAGCAATCCTGATCAGTTGAGTCTAGCTTCTGACGATCATTGAATTCTGATCTAACATTATATTTTGATTTATATTATTTTATCAAGTAAAAAAATAAATTACAAAAATAATAAAATATAATAATATATGTACGATACTATTCTAAGCATTTGTTCGTATTCTGATAATAAAAATTCTTAATATATTGTCGACGGGATTTGAACCTTGAGTCCGTGGGAGTATTTTAGATATAAAAAAAGAATATTCTAACGGTTCTCGTTTATCTATGTTGTTGTGGAATAAAAAACGTGCTTGTGTAATTAATGCTAAGGTATAATGAGCTTTCGAGCTTTAATGGCTGCACTCGTGTTTCCGGACTAAATTGGTCCTCACAAGATGCCTACGTATCTCAAATCGTTATTGAGAATCAAGCCAAAGACGTAGTTCTGATTGTAGGATCAGGGACCTTATATAGGCGTCTGGAGCCTAGTATTTATGGTATGTTTAGGAGTCTTAGCGAATAAGTCTCCTTTTTGATATTGGATAAGCATTGTATTACTTGCAGGATAAGTCTTTTCCTTGTAGATAAAGGCTATGACTCATTAATTGCCTTTAATTGGGATTCCGGATCCTTCTTTGACCAATTTGCCATAATTTGGGCTCTTTTAATGAGCTGTATATTTTCCCTACTCATTAATTACGAAATTAATGAGTAATTAGGGATTTTGGCATTAAATATCAAGCCTTTTCATTGGACCGTCAATTATATTTCTATAATTACTTTTCTGACCATATCATTTGCCCCCCAACTTCTGGGAAAATATCCTTGGGGTTTTCGTAGAAGTTACGGCGCATTTTCCCCAAAATTTTCCATTTTTAGGGCATTTTTTGACCTCAAACTAGGTTATTTTCGACCAGGAATTCGACCTGGAATCAGTATAAATTCGACCAGGATTTCGACCTGGAATCAGTATAAATTCGACTAGGATTTCGACCTGGTATTCGAGCTCAAACTGCTGTGAGGTCGAAGCCATCGACCAGGAATCCCAGGTCTTTTTCGACCTCACCTGTTCGACCTCGACTCAGTATGTTTTCGACCTCAAATTGTAAGCCATTGTCGACCTCGATTTCCCGGTTATTTTCGATCAGGAATCTCTAGTCATTTTCGACACTACGCCATAAATGGCCTTTTGCAACCACAAAACTATGTTGCTATAAGCCCAGTTTCGCGTTGCTATAGCCCCAAAAAGGGCTATGGTAACATCAGAGCCGTGTTAGGTTCTCAGCAGTTGCTATAGGGGTCTATAGTAACATACTGAGGACCCCTAAGGTAACATAGCAAACCGGGTTACTAAAGATATCTATAGCAACACAATAAACATTCTACAGCAACATACTTTCTGTGTTACCAAAGATATTAAAATTTTGCAAAAAAGTGGGTCCCACATGTGGGGCCCACATGTTATATTATGAATTGCAACACACAATTATACCTATAGTAACACCCTAAGTATAATAAAATAAAAATATGTTGTTTAAATATTATATTTCCCACCAAATAAACCAACAACCAAACCAAGTCCTAATTTCATTCACCAATAAGATAATCAATCCAATAACAAACCAACCACATCAGCCAATAATATCCACCAACACTAGAGAACATAAATTAAAACGTACAAGTACTACAAGAAAATTACATGTTCATTTTTAACAACCACATTGCAAAGTCATAAGCGGGATAGAAAAACCTATACTAGGTCATCAAAAGGCACTGTCTAAACCACTAGATGTCTAAGAGCCAAGTCCGTGACTCATTTTTCCGAGCTTCCTTCTTTGCCTCCATAATCTGAACCAATGCAAAGTTGACTTGTCCTGAGCGAAGGCATCGTATCTCTTTTCCATACTTTGAGGACACCAACTTAGAGGTATGTTGCACTTCACTGCACCAATAAGCATACCCATTAGCATAACAAGTGCAATAACAGCCAGAGCCAGAACTGAAGTCCATCCAAGAAGAATTCGATAAGTTGGATCAATTATATAGGTTTTATAATTATGGTATAAAATATTTATTTGGACACGACAAAATGTACACGGATACTAAAAGTTACAAACACTGAAAGCATCAAGAAATTCAAGGCATCAGACCTGATCATCTGCATGATGTGCAACTAGTAACACGTTCATTTGGTACTGGTTACAAATTCTTTGAAATTGCTGGTACCTGATATAAAAAATAATTAAAAGGAGAAAACTAAGAATCAATAAACAAATTTTTAAGGAGAAGGGTCCTGGATTTCTCAATTTCACCTGATTGCACGAGCTGCTTCTTGCACATGGCCTTGTTTAGGCTTTCCATTTGCCCAATCAACACGGGCAATTTCGCACCTGATTCCTACAAAGAGCCTAATTAACCATCCATTACCAAATAAAATCAAAATAGACTAGGTAACGTAAGAGTATTCCACAAAACTATTAAAATAAAAAAGCGGTCATACCCAAACTACTGAACTATCTGTTTGATCAAAGTGTTCAAAGAAGTTTATTCTCTTTAGGCATTTAATCTTAAAGAGCGTTGATACTAGTACTGATGAGTGATATGTGGAGCTGTAGAATCGTGTAGTGCATAGGTTCATTGTCATTTAATCTTGTTTAATCATTTGCTGTTTCATTTGTTTGATGCATGACAAACTTGTATTAGTTCTGATTTGAGGCACAACTATCATTCTTAGTTAATACATATCTACACAATGTTATAGTCGTTGAAGTCTATGTATCTAGTATTCATGATGAACGAAATAAAAGTGTGGTATGAATTATGATCGTACATATAAGGCCAGTGTTGATTGTTCAAAACTGTCAAGGCCTTTATATTCATACAGTGCTCATAGTAAATCTAAGTAATTTTTAAGAGTTGTAAACCGAAAACTTGTTTCTAGGTCTTGTGAATTTTTGAAAAGTCTATTGCGGGATTTTCCTAGATCCTTTTCCTTATTCTTGAAAAGTCTATTGGGGTTGTCACATACGTGTTTTATTTGGACATGGAAGCTACCTTAGTGTAATACGAAGCAGGTTATATGGGAATTTTTTTAATACACACACATGTATATTATGTTGGCATGAGTAGGCATGATATTGTTTGCATTGGTTATTACTTTTAGTTTCCGTAGTCAGGACTTAGCCTTTTTAGTTAATGCACTCTACTGATGTACATAAACCTGGTAATTTAGCAGTAGAACAGTGACATATTAGCACACTGTTCTTGGTCTGAGCAATTACCTCACTTGGGCATGATTAGCCACCTTGATTTTGCGGAGAGGAGAAATTAAACAGCTTTGCGTACTGATATACTGTTATTATATGACTTCCCAACAGAGACTAAACCTGATACCAGGAAACATATGCCCCAGTAACCATACCTGTAGCAGACGTATGTTATACTAAGCATTGCTCATCACGAGCCATTCGAAAGTTGTTTTCCTTCGAGATACTGTGTACTTCTTTCATCATAAAAACATTTATTTGTTTCTCTCTAAAATCTCGATGCAAATACTTCAATTCTACTAGAGCTTGCATTACAGATGAAATGCATTAAACATAAGCCGACACATCATCAGAACTGTCAGTAGTTTATTTATTTCTAATTAAACCATTCTGGTAACGGTCTTGCTAAATGTTCGAGGGAATGTTGTGACCTATTCTAAAATATAGTACACATACCTGGCAAAACACTATGCTCTATATATTAATAGTGCATTGAGCCGATTAAACTTAAGTTGCTTTACAAGGTGACACATTCATACTCAAAACCTATATAATTTATACCATAGTTAACAATCCGATAACTGGGGTCCACTTTTATGTTTACAATCAGTTTACATCATGTTTAACATAATGGCAAAAAAATTGTTATCAATTAAAGTTTAAAATACAGAATTCGTACTTGACCGTTGTAGTTGAATATATACGGATAAGAGAGGTGCCAGTCCTCATCTAATGTAATGCCCAATTGTTGCCATGTTGCTCCCTTGTCCGTACTTCTCGCAACAGCTATATCTCCTTGCATTGTAATTGAATTCTTAGTTTCAAAAAATAGAAACAGGGTGTTCTCCTGAAACAAAAGCAAGATCAGTTAAGAAGAAGCATAAATCTTGTTCCGTACTTCACATTTATTACAAATTTGCAACGCAAAGAGTACCTGTAAAGGATTATAAAAATGTAACTACTATACTTTCATTATAGGAAACAAGTGCATCAATGTATTCAAAGTAATTTCCGCAAAGACCGAGATTTTAAACTTGGCAGAGAAAAAAAATTAGTAACAAGCTAAGGACAATAATATGATACATTATAACTAGGTGCTACTGATATGTACTTGCGTATTAATTATGTAATGTGGGTAGTATATAGGTTTCATTTTTTGAGAGTACAAAGAGATCCCGATTGCTTCAACACAAGCAGTAGTACTCCAAGCTACTTATGATAACTATGAGGCAAACATAAATAATGCTCAATTATGATAACTTCAAATATTGATGCCTTTGTAGTTTCATATGTGCCCAATTCTTTAAGTTGACCAATAAAACTATCAAAGTTTCTGCAAATTTATTATGATGACTCCCCGTCATAATTCCAAAAACAGAATAAACCAATATTGTAAGGCAGTTAAAAGAAGATCAACCGAAAAGTGAAACCGTAAGACCATAAAAGAAGAAACTACGGAGACACACACCTTTTAGTTGGTAACAACATTTGGAGGAGTTCTCGTACTACTGGAAATACCATTGGCACCCAAAACGACATTCTGAACACTAACCGTGTAAGCTCTAGTATTACAAAAAACAGAAATACAAAAGAAATTTAGAAGAGATTACCTAGAGAGCTATCATAGCGGTATGTAGAGAGAGAGAGAAGCATATGCAGAGAAAATGAAGGAGCAGACAATCACAATTATATAAATACACACTTATATGCACAAATTTCAAGCATTAAAAGTGAGGGGTATACCTCAAAATCGAAATCAAATGAAGATTAAACCTAGATGTAAAACCCAAATCAAGCTCGAACCTGAATCGTTGCAACCCAAATCAACGCTCGAACCTAATTAGTCTCGTTGAACCTCTCAAATTGAATCAAACCCTAATCAGAGTAGGAGAAAGTAGCGAGTGAACCCTAATTATAGTGAGAGAGACGAGTGAATGAGTGAGAGACCGCTTTATGTGAATAGTTTTGCCCCAATTTAGCTCGCCCCTAATTTGTTTTTGTGAACCCTAATTGTGAGAGAAGTGAGTACTTGTTTTGTTTTGCCCCAAATTTTCCCCATACTTGTTTTTGTTTTTGACCCGTTCTAATTTTTTTTTTAATTTTTAAAAAATTATTACAAATTTATTTGAACTTGTTTATATTAAAGTTATTATTTAATTCACTATTTTCATTATTTTGTAATAATACACAGTTTTTACAAATTTTTTTCTTTAATAAATTTGGTAATGATTTTAATCAAAAATTTATTAATTATTTAATATTATTTTATTTTAAATTATTTTTATTTTAAATTTATTAAAAATATTTTAAATTTTATGATGAGAGGTGAGTGAGTGGTGAGAGATGAGCCCCAATTTGATGTTACCTCTCCACAATATTTCATTTACCGCCTAAATAATTCACCGATATTTGTGCCATTATTTCTATTTTTAGTTCCTTTTTTTGAAAAAAATATTAGAACTTTTTTAATTTGTTGATATTAAAATTATAATAATAAATTTATGAACTTGTATCAATTCAGTCACCACATATAAATGTATAGTTTAATTTCTTTTAATTTTTTTCTGCAATAATTTTTTAACGATTTCAATTAAAATTTATTTAATTTATATATGCTACTTTACAATAAAAAGTTATTCATTTTAAATTTATCGAAAGTATTTAAATATTTGTAAAATATATAAATAATTCAATTTTTTTGGACTCTTGATTTCTATAAAAATAGCTTCAATGATTTTATTAAAATTAATTACTTTTAAATTTAAACAATTATCAAACTATTAATAATAAATAAATTTTAATTTAATTTATTCATTAGTACTATACTCTAAGGTAACACACCTCACCGTGTTGCCCAGTGTAACACCTTTTACAACTATAGTAACATAGTTTCATGATTTTGGTAACACCCAAAATCACTGCGTTACAATAGCACAAAAATTGTATAGCTATAGTAACATGCAATATGGTAACACCCCCCTCAATTTGTTACGATAGGCCATATATGGCGTAGTGCGACTAAGATCATTCGACCAGGATTTAGTATGTCCTCGACCTCGATTGATTGTGAGGTCGAAGCTGTCGACTTCACTTCATAAGCTTTTTTCGACCTCGACTCGTCGACTTCATTTCCATGTGTTTTCGACCAGGATTTCTTAGTTATCCTGGTTTTATTTTGGTACGAGGTCGTATGTTTCGACCTTGATTTCCCATACATTTTCGATCTCGTATGCTCGATCTCATCCTCATGTTTCTTCGACCTCGTTTTTCTGCCTTTCGACCTCATTTTGGTGTGAGGTCGAAGGGTACGAGCTTGATTTATAGTGTATTTTCGATCTCACTCAATCGACTTCGATTTAGGGTCTTTTCGACCTCATTTCTTCAACTTTTTGACTTGCTTTTGGTGCGAAGTCGATGGACGCGACTTCAATTTCACGTGTATTTTCGACTTGGGTCGTGCGACCTTGAATTAAGGTTTTTTCGACCTTGATTCATTAATTTTTTGAGTTTATTTGGGAGTGAGGTCGAGTGATACGACCTCAATTTCTCATATACTTTCGATCTGGAGCCTTCGATGTCGATCAAAGGTCTTTTTCGATCTTGATTTTTTGCCTTGGTTTTTATTCCAAGATTTATCTTTTATTCGGGCTTTAAACTTTTCCAGCCTTGGGCCTTAATAGTTTGGGCTTTGATTTTGCCTGAGACTTAAGTTATTTGGGCTTTTACCTTTGTAACCCAAAAATGGATTTTATGGGCCTTACTGGCTATTAACGGTTGCCCTTCCTTAACCGGTAGGGTTTCCAGTCACTTTGCTTATAAAAGAGTGGAATTTCCACTTTATTCTTCACTTTATATCTTCAAATCTCCGAAAATTTCCCTCTAGTATTTCTCTCTTTTATTCCGTGGTAAGGCGATTTCCGGCGAGTTTTTGTGGTGGTTTTCTGGGTTCAATCTTCTTCCGTTGAAGATTTTCTGGGTTCGACCTTCATCCCTTGAAGATTTATGGGATTCTTTGAAGATTTTCTGAGAATTTCTTTGAATATTTGAAGATTTGAAGATTTTTCTGGGTTTTCTCTTGAAGATTTGAAGATGTCTGACAAAACTGCTCAACGCCTCCAGAAAATGAACAAAGCTTCTAAGAGAGGTATCACCATTCGTTCTTTTCATATGTCACTTCAGGATATGATCTTAGAGCGTAGTGATGAGTATCCTCAGGTATCGCACTTAGATTCCTTTGATTGTAGCAATAAGTTTCATGAAATCGATAAAATTAGGGACTATAACAAAATGTATAGGGTTAGGTCCCCTTATAGATTAGTTCCTGCCGGGCCAGGGGACCGTTCTTGCCATTGGCGTCCTGATGCTTTATGCATTTACAAGGATGCCATTGTCGCGGGACTCAGGTTTCCCTTTCATGAGTTCATTCCCAGGCTTTTGGCTGATGTTGGGATTAACCCTTGCCAACTTCCTCCAAACACCTGGAGAATTATTATGTGCTTTATTGTTCTTTGTTTGAAGAACAAATTTCCATTGTCAGTAGCTTTGTTTAGGAGAATTTTTCAGTTTAAGAATAGTTCAGCTGTTACTTTGGGTTGGGTTTATATCAACCACCGTTGTAATAACCCGAATTTTTGGTAAAATTTAAAACTTTTCTTATTATGATTAAGTGCATCAGTGAATAGTAAATTTGGTGGATGAATAGTGATTTTGAGGATTAACAAAGTTTTTCATGCCACCTATGTACGAGACGTAGTGTGGATATTCCGAAGTCATATTAGTGATCTACGGAGTAAATAAGTGAATGCAAAGACGATCGGAATTCAGAAATTCCAAATTTTATTTTGGTACAGTATTTGACCAGACAGCAAATTATATATTATTATATTCAAGAAATGAGATATTAAAATTGAGGATTTAAGGATTTAATATTTTGGAATTTTATTATTTATTAAAGTCGATTTAAGGATTCGATTGTGGAAGTGAATAGTGAATAGTTACTATTCACTGCGAGAACCGCATAGAGTTTTATTCGCCCTTTAGAAAATATTTTGGGAATCGTTTCAAGGGAAGCAAGACAATATTTACAGGATTAAATATAGACATGGAAGTAACATGTAACAAGATTAATTCGAGAATGCAACATTTGGATCATCCATGCGAAAGGAAACGAACCAGTAAAGCTACTTTAGCTAAACCAATGCATGTTGGACAAGTGTCACAAGCTAAGAGCTATGACTCACCACCTTTTTAAACACAAAAATCAGCATCCTTATCATTATCATCAAGACAAAGAAAAGAGAAATGAGAAGAAAATTCGGGAGAGAAAAGAAGAAAGAAAAATGGGAGAGAAAGAAATGATCATAACTTGAGATTCCGTGGTCCGTTTTTGGCGTTCTACCACTCAAATCGAAGCTCTCGAGAAGCCCGACGTAACCATGGTAAGCAATCACCTCAACCCCGTGATTTACCCCTTCGATTCAGTGATTAACAGTTGGAGAAGATGATGAATAGTAACTTGTATCTTGTTTTGTTTTGTTTTGATAATGAGTTTGTAGCTTCCAAAGGTTGTATTAAGCAAGAATCTAAGGCTACATCAGGAGTATGGCAGAAAGCAAGCTTGGAGGAGGTATAATTTTGAAACCCTTGAATTATTATAAGGATTATGGATGATTAATGGTGTTATGCATGATTATAGCCTTAGTTGTTATGATTGGGTTTTGATTTAAGTGATAATGAGTTATATGAACGGAAAGGCATTGCTTGGCCTCAGTTCTATGATATATAAGATGTATGTGTTATGTGGAGTGATCGATATGTATTTTGGATGATTTGAAATTTGGGAATATCCGAGTTATAACCGTCGTAATGCCCAAATTTTTACCTACTGATTGGTTCTATGTTTTTCCTCTGTTAGAACTCGACCCTTGAGTCCTACTGCCCATGATTGTGTATTTTATGTTATAAGCTTCGTAATGATATGTGATTCGCCTAATTTGGCCGAATGGTTTAAGAGTTATGCTAGTTTTAGTAATCGTGGTTCAAGAGGTTGCATCGCAGAAATGTAACTACTTTGATGCTAAGTCAAAGACCTCTAAGAGTCGAATCCAAATGTGAAACTTTGGGATATAATTCTAAGGACAGTTAGCAAGCCTTGTGCGAAGATTTCGAATCAAAAAGATTATTAGTTGATTTTATAAAAATGTTTTAACCGAGGTTGCGCAAGCGTGAATTCACTGAAAACGAGACTTAGAACCAAGGTTCCAAATGGTTAAGTATAACTTGGATTTGAGGATGGATTTCGAACCAAACTTATGATATAAGTATTTGATGAATAACATGGATTTAGTATGACGTTAGAGCAAGCAAGTAATGCCTTTGTTGTGTTTCGTTTATGTGTTTAAGCATTGAGTACAAGTGGATTATCCAGGGGATTAATCGTACGTTTTCTTTGACTTTGTCTAGATTGTCCGGCATCGTCGCGAACCCCTATCACTTCTCGAGCATCAGGCAAGTTTACTAAACCTTACTCTATTATTCAGAGTATGTATATTTTTCTATGTTCAATACTTGTGTATTCCCAATTTATATACCAAATCTTTGTTGCAAGTATTGTGGCAAGTTTTCTAAATCTATACTTTGAAGTATTGATTATATATTACTGCTGTTGCCATGTGTGGAGTTATACAGTTGTGCGATACATGTTATATATTGTATAAAATAGAGTTTGATTTTGGTTTATATACGAGTTTTGAGATAATGTACTTATGAACCGGTATACCTTGTAGCTCTATATATAAGAGCATATTCATTGTTTTCGACTCTAAATCGGGAGTCGGTATTTTGAGATATGTAGATAGCCGTGGAAACCCGGAGGGATTCCATCGGCAGAATACTATGTGTTTTGAGGAATGTTATTTGAGTATTATCTCGGTCGAGAAATACTATTTGAATACTATTTCAGTTATATATGCAAATGAGAAGTATACATGTGTTATTGCATACTTGTCTTCGAATTGCTATGTATAGCAATACTTGAGGTTATGACTTGAAGTTGGGGCTTATGAGTTAGATATGGGATATCAGCTATAAGCCAGGATTTTATATTTGCCCTAGGATAAGGGCGGGTGATTTTCTTTAAGATCAGAAGTAATTATATTTCGGTATATGTTAAAGGTTATTTTCCGATAAAGATATCGGGTAACTATTATTCGAGGGTTAATTATTTTATTTAAGAATATTATTTATATATATTCATTTGAGGATTATTGACGTTAAGAATATTATTTATTAATATTCATTTTAAGAATATTAATTATTAATATTCATTTGAGGATTATCGACTTACAGAATATTAGGTATATTCATTGGTGGATTATTGACTTAAAGGATATTATATTCAATTGAGGATTAGTTAATGAATGTTATTCTGAATATTCATATGAAGATTATTTATTTATTTAATGAATATTAGTTTTGAATACTCATTCGAGGGTTATTTATTTATTTAATGAATATTATTTTCAAATATTCATTTGAAGATTATTTATTTAATGAATATTATTTTCAAATATTCATTTGAAAATTATTTATTTAATGAATATTATTTTCAAATATTCATTTGAAGATTATTTATTTAATGAATATTATTTTCAAATATTCATTTGAGGATTGCTCACTTAATGAATATTATTGTCAAATATTCGTTTAAGGTTACTTATGTAGTAAATATTAGTAATTATTTTCAAATCAAAAAGAGGTTCCCAAAACAATGTTTTTCCATTTAAATCTGTCTTTTAAAGGGGATTTAAATGCTCGCTCAATTATCAAAAATATGGGAAACCTGTCTTAAGTAACTGCTACTCTTTTTAAACTCTGAACTCAAAACTGTCAGGGGACAGATATTTTCTCGAAGCAAATTAGTTGTTGCATGTCAAATATTGTGTTACCACCTCAACGATCGAAGAGTAAATTCCTGGAACAAGTCGATATCCATTAACAAGCATTGCTTGGGAAATATTGGAGAATCTTCCTTTCCAACCTAGATATGACTACTGAGTGGAGTCGTACCAACAAGTATTACACTTGGGGAAAGGAAGACGATCTTTACGTTTCAGAGTCATGGATTTCATCTGAACTAGGAGCATGTGTAAGAGGTCGAGTCGCGCCGACCCATCATTTTATTGCCCCAAATGGGCCGGGAGATCCAGAAAGGCGGTAGACAATGTCAGGCTGTCGTGATACTTCCATCTACATGTAGAAAACATATTTTTGTTGTACAACCTGCTACTGATCATAGTAAGGTTGGTACGACGGGCGCGGAGAAGGCTCCAGCATTGGTTCATCATCCATTTTGGATAATTCTGCAACATGTACTGAAAGGGACCACGGATGGCTCCGTTGGTACAGGTTTACCGATAATGTTGGCAGAGGGATTCTACAACATGTATTGAAAGGGACCAAGGATGACACCGTGGTACAGGTTTACCGGTCATGTTGGCAGGGGGTCGAAAAGTGTTCAAAATAAAGTTACAATGAGTCCTTGCAACTTCATCTTTTATTTTATGAGTATGACTCTGATAAAACCTGATTAAGGATATATATGCCTAAGTGGATTTTGGGTTACGGAAATATTATATTAATTTTCCTCGTAACTTCCTCTTTTATATCATATGACTCTGTGGATACCTTACATAACATGAGTTATGGTAAGGGAGTTGTTTATACTGAATCATCTTATAACTTCTTTTAAGTTATGTGTTGATATTCTGCTTACACAGCGGATATTTTTGGAAGAGTTATATTGGTTTACTTTGAAACCTTATCTTTTATATTATACTAGAACTTTGTTCATAACATAGCAAAAGCTTGCAGAAATATTATGAAATGATATTTGAAGTACATTAATGGTACTGTTTTTGGGAATACATTCCGATAAAGAAATAATTTCAGTATCAAGATATTTTGACAAATTATTGTCTTATACCCGCTTTATTCTGGGTTGAGTTAAAGGCAGGATTATGCCATATTTTTATTACCTTGCTGAGCTATCGCTCACTCTTGCTATTGTTTTATATATATTATATAGCAGCGAAGCAGGATGCCAATGGGATGACACATACCCCGCAAGGCGTTTCCATAAACAGTTTCTAGCAGTGATCCCGAAGAGTAGTACGAACCAATCGAATCAGGCTACGGCTTTTGGCATTCAACTTATGTATAGACATGAATGGTATTAGAGGATTGTAAGCATCAGAAGGCTAAGTTGGTAATGTAACAATACTTAGAAAATTGTATCAGTAACAGATTCAAAAGACATTTGGGTATTGTAATAAAAATTATTTATTCTGCAGTTGTTGTATTGTGTCGTTTCTGAGACTCTAACCTGTGTGTGTGTGAGACTTATATTGTGGGGTCATGAGCAGGTGAATTATGAATGGTGTGAGTGATACAGGTAAGGCAAGGAGTACATGGATCGTGACAACCCTAAATTCCCGACCCCGGATTTGGGGCTGTTACAGAGATGGTATCAGAGCGTTAGGTTACAGTCCTCAGAAACGATAGGAGATCGAGTCTTACAATACCCTTAATAATGATAAGAGCATCTATAGTTCAAATTGAGTTCGTAGTCGGGTTAGAGGACATGACCCTGACTGTTTAAGATGAAGCCCGAGAGGGGACTTCTTTTGGGAAACCGTACTTAGGACTTCATGGTTAGCCACCTCGATTCGTATGAGTTATAGATGGATGGGATTCTGAGATACCAGATCCCGAGGCCTTCGAGTAGGCATTTGATGATGCGTTCCTTGAAATGGACGGAGACCCGATAAAGGAAGATCCATAGGAGGATCTAGAGGAAGACCCCATAGTGGGTCAAGGAAAGAATCTTGTAGAGGACGTGTTGATTGATAAAGATGTGGTGTGTTACTTGAGGTCTAATAATAAGACCGGACGAACCTTCAAGGGATAAATAAGGGACGAGACGAGAGGTTAAGGATCGTTCATGATTCATCAAGAGGTATGACAAAGAAAATGGAGTAGAGTCTCCAAGGCAGAAGAGGTAGAGGCAGTATAGCCAGTATCAGTGGATTGATTCGACTTGAACGAAACCTGTTACTCGTAGTCAGTTATAGTTGCCCATAAGGAGGCGGCATACGTAAGAACCAAGATGTTCAGATTTTCACGAACGATTAAGGGTACTTAGTTGCCTAGAATAGTGAAAGGAATTGCTTTGGCTATGAGGTTTCAATCCCCCACGACCAGCGATTCCACTGGAAATAGTGTCTATTACATCGTTGAGGGATTTTATTATCTCAAGGAGAATTTTGGGTATATGTACCATGCAAACGTTATGGTAAGACAAGCACACTAAGACGGAATCGAGAACGAGATTTACCACCCTCAGGAAACCAGGAAGGAATTATGAGGATAGAACAGAAAGGTCGAAAATCAGATCCGAGCATTACTAGTAGGTAATAAGATTGATCAAATTTCCCTGATTTTTGAAAGAAATTCAGTAAATTTTGGCAAACCTTGTCTTTCTGATTACCAGAGGACGTCACCAAAGAGAGTGGAAATTAGAGCGAACCCTGTGGATTGGGTAAGATAGCCGTTATATGAGTTGGTGGACAGACCCTGATTGCTATAATTGAATGTAGAGATAAAATGATGAAGTTGAGATTGGACGGTAAAGGCGAAATATATTTAAAGACCAAGACGGACTGAGAAGTTCCGGGATTGACTTAAATGAAAAGGCTATTGTGCCAAAAGTGTGGAGTACCGCCCAGTCGACATGAGGAAATGTCATTGCTATGGGCGACAGCGGTATCGAAGTCTTCTTATAGAACAGAACGCTTATTTGAGATTTCTGCGCCTAGTCGAATAGAATTCCCTGCGATTGCAAATGTTGATGGTTGAATTCTTAGCGACTATTATAAGTCGGCAATGACGTAAGTATCGAGTACCTTAGGGTGTGCCTGAAGAAGAAAAGCTTTAGAATGGAACGATTATCCATTAGAGGAGCCGACGTAAAAGGCATCCGTAGAGACCTTGGTAGTACCCTCCCCATTTGCAAATTATGTGGGATATTTCCCCAATCTATGATCTATCTTGACCTCTTTCCAAGAAAGAATTCTGATAAAGGGTATATTCCCTCTTCGAAGTTGTTTTATAACACTTGTGCAAAACCCTATTCAGTTTCACTTGTGCCAGAGGCTGTCATAATGCCTACTTTCAGGTTTTCGAAGCCCTGCCAAATGATGTTATTTAAGCTTTCACTTTCCTTCAAATAATGGATGACCCTATGGTGATACATCACCACTTGTTTGTTAAGTACCAGTATCTTTATGGTTATTCTTTTCTTTGGAAACCGCACCTTTGGAATCTGTTCAATTTTAATCCAAGGTGTTCCTTGAGAAATATTGTCGAAAGGCGATAATCATTAAATTGTTCTCGAATTGCTTTCATATTTTTCAACCTCCACTGAGACGAACAACCCTATACTTATAGGGGCTACAAGGACTATCTGTCTGTGTGATAGAAGTCTGATGGGACGCCATCACTTGTAAGTTGTGAAATACAAGAAGGCTAATTACCTTTAGTAATGTCTCAATCGAGGCACACAACGTTGAGTTCTTATGATCATATTGATCTCTCGGTAAAATTCTTTTACCTCCAATAAGGTTACCTTAAAACTCATAACCTTGTGATCACCAGTGTGTGACGTTTTCCTTGATATGGGAGCTGTCTTTTCAAGGCCCCATGATTTTTGTTGTCCTCATTGAATTCTAAGGGGGAGGCCAACCAGGTCAAATAAGTCAAAATTCGCTGATAGGAATTAGATTCGCAACGAAATCGCCTATAACAGGAGCGAATCCCTAAGACGAATAGAATGTTAGTGATATATCAATGAAATTGGTTTATTCTCCCAAGGATATTATGATAATGGAAAGCGTGTCAATCGATATATGTGAAAAGAATAGCAATGTGCCGTGAACTCCAGTGACAACGGTGTTAGTCAGATGCCCTATAGTGGAATTGAGATTTTGGAGGAGTTGTTTACGAATGTACACTACCTCTGGGTTAGCAAGATAAGTACTGACGATGGAGTCAGAGGGAGCTGGTATTGTGACTTGGGAGAGGTGCAGCGTGTTGTTTTTAGAGGAATAATTTCCGGAAATATATGGAGACCCGGATGAAAATGAAAGTTAAAGAGTTAAAACAAGAAACCATGACTGTGACCGAGTATGAGGTCAAGTTTTCTGAATTATTGAGGCTTGTTCCGGAGTTTGTGAACACAGAAGAAAAGAAAGCCAGTAGGTTTCAACCAGGGCTACCTCCAACAAGCAGCCCACTGTCAGGACCTTTAAATAGCAGGTGCCCTTCTATACTGTTTAGACAGAGCTAATGTATCGTTGTATATCAAGAAGTTGCATGGCAATTAAACCTTAAGGTCGAGCCACTAAGGGAATAATTAGAAGTAGAAATAGTCAATCGAGGGATTTTCCCATAGGACTGGTACATCCAGGTTGTGAACTAGAAATATGAGGTCGACACTTTTGATAGTCCTGATTCTTTTCAAGTTGGGAGAAGTGATATTATAATAAGAATGGGTTGGTTGACACCCAATGGAGCCCAGACTGATTGTAAGGGAGAGAGAGTAATAAATAAAGAATGGAGACAGATTCAGAGATTCTTGAATATAGTTCAGACTAAGAAACTATTACGCCAGAGATATGAGGCTTAATTAGCTCTTATGGTTGATGCCAAGAAAAGAGATACCAAGTATAAAGGGAACTACAATGGCTTTGGGAGATTGTACAAGGTTTTAATAAGCTACCAGATATCGATTTGGATGACATGAGAATGAATACCGAGTATTCAGGGTATAGTGGGAATGAAAGAGTTAGTGACTCAGTTACAAGAGTTGTTGTATAAGGGTATGATAAGACCCAGTGTACCACCGCGGAGATCCCGGTGTTGTTGTAAGAGAGAAAGATGTTAGCACAAGATTATGTATCGAACCTCGAGAGTTGTATGAGTTGACATGGAGAATAGGTACCCTTGTAGATGATTGTTTGATCAGCGGAAGAACGCTGTGTATTCCAAATTTATTTAAGAACTGGATATCAACAGTTGGAAGTTAAATCCGAGGATATACCCGAGACTGCGATTCGTACTAGGAATAGACACTTCGAGTTTTCAGCGAGGTTATTTTGGGATTGACTAATGCACCCACAAATTTTTATGGAATGTAATGAATGGACTTTGAGTTACCCGTGATAGTAGATAACATGAGATGGAGAAATGGCTAGAATTGACCTAGAATTATGACTGTGAGATACACTACCATCCGGGGAAGGCCAATGTGGTGGCCGATACCCTTAATTAAAATGAGACAGAGATGGATTCCGAATGATCGGGAATTAAAGGATGAGATCTTACACAAAACCCAAGTTAGTCCAACAAACTAGAAAGACAAAAGATTTCACCAACAAGCGGCTAGTGACAACCAAGACAGACAGAGAAAGCATGCGGACTAAGCCCGCGAGTATAGAAATAGTACTGCTATTGCTAAGCTAAATGGCATGTTGATGGATGACAAGCAAGTTTATGTTGGTGTATTTTATGTACAAACAAGATGGGGAATATGAGGTTAGAGATTCGTGATGCTAAGAGATATCCATGGAAAGAATTAATGAGATTTGGAAAGAAAGGGAAGTGAGCCCGAGATTCATTGGGCCATCTGAGATTTCAAAACGCGTCAGGAAGGTGGCCTACGAGCCAGCCTTGCCCCCCAAACTTGTAGAATGGTCATAACGGGGTTCATGTGTCAATGCTACGTCAGTATGCTATAGATGCCCGGTATATATTAGAGTACGAGCAGGTAGATATACAACCTGGTCCGACTTACAAAGAACAACCTGTGGAAATCACGGATAGAAAAGAACAAGTGCTAAGTGACGAGGTTGCCAAGCTAGTAAGAGGTTGTGGAAAATCAAGAGGTGGAAGAATCCACCTGGGAGTTAGAAAGTGCAATGGGAGAGAAGTACCACAGTTATTCCTAAGCTGATTCCGGGACGGAATCCTTTTAAGGAGGGGAGAATGTAATAACCCGAATTTTTGGTAAAATTTAAAACTTTTCTTATTATGATTAAGTGCATCAGTGAATAGTAAATTTGGTGGATGAATAGTGATTTTGAGGATTAACAAAGTTTTTCATGCCACCTATGTACGAGACGTAGTGTGGATATTCCGAAGTCATATTAGTGATCTACGGAGTAAATAAGTGAATGCAAAGACGATCGGAATTCAGAAATTCCAAATTTTATTTTGGTACAGTATTTGACCAGGCAGCAAATTATATATTATTATATTCAAGAAATGAGATATTAAAATTGAGTATTTAAGGATTTAATATTTTGGATTTTATTATTTATTAAAGTCGATTTAAGGATTCGATTGTGGAAGTGAATAGTGAATAGTTACTATTCACTGCGAGAACCGCATAGAGTTTTATTCGCCCTTTAGAAAATATTTTGGGAATCGTTTCAAGGGAAGCAAGACAATATTTACAGGATTAAATATAGACATGGAAGTAACATGTAACAAGATTAATTCGAGAATGCAACATTTGGATCATCCATGCGAAAGGAAACGAACCTGTAAAGCTACTTTAGCTAAACCAATGCATGTTGGACAAGTGTCACAAGCTAAGAGCTATGACTCACCACCTTTTTAAACACAAAAATCAGCATCCTTATCATTATCATCAAGACAAAGAAAAGAGAAATGAGAAGAAAATTCGGGAGAGAAAAGAAGAAAGAAAAATGGGAGAGAAAGAAATGATCATAACTTGAGATTCCGTGGTCCGTTTTTGGCGTTCTACCACTCAAATCGAAGCTCTCGAGAAGCCCGACGTAACCATGGTAAGCAATCACCTCAACCCCGTGATTTACCCCTTCGATTCAGTGATTAACAGTTGGAGAAGATGATGAATAGTAACTTGTATCTTGTTTTGTTTTGTTTTGATAATGAGTTTGTAGCTTCCAAAGGTTGTATTAAGCAAGAATCTAAGGCTACATCAGGAGTATGGCAGAAAGCAAGCTTGGAGGAGGTATAATTTTGAAACCCTTGAATTATTATAAGGATTATGGATGATTAATGGTGTTATGCATGATTATAGCCTTAGTTGTTATGATTGGGTTTTGATTTAAGTGATAATGAGTTATATGAACGGAAAGGCATTGCTTGGCCTCAGTTCTATGATATATAAGATGTATGTGTTATGTGGAGTGATCGATATGTATTTTGGATGATTTGAAATTTGGGAATATCCGAGTTATAGCCGTCGTAATGCCCAAATTTTTACCTACTGATTGGTTCTATGTTTTTCCTCTGTTAGAACTCGACCCTTGAGTCCTACTGCCCATGATTGTGTAGTTTATGTTATAAGCTTCGTAATGATATGTGATTCGCCTAATTTGGCCGAATGGTTTAAGAGTTATGCTAGTTTTAGTAATCGTGGTTCAAGAGGTTGCATCGCAGAAATGTAACTACTTTGATGCTAAGTCAAAGACCTCTAAGAGTCGAATCCAAATGTGAAACTTTGGGATATAATTCTAAGGACAGTTAGCAAGCCTTGTGCGAAGATTTCGAATCAAAAAGATTATTAGTTGATTTTATAAAAATGTTTTAACCGAGGTTGCGCAAGCGTGAATTCACTGAAAACGAGACTTAGAACCAAGGTTCCAAATGGTTAAGTATAACTTGGATTTGAGGATGGATTTCGAACCAAACTTATGATATAAGTATTTGATGAATAACATGGATTTAGTATGACGTTAGAGCAAGCAAGTAATGCCTTTGTTGTGTTTCGTTTATGTGTTTAAGCATTGAGTACAAGTGGATTATCCAGGGGATTAATCGTACGTTTTCTTTGACTTTGTCTAGATTGTCCGGCATCGTCGCGAACCCCTATCACTTCTCGAGCATCAGGCAAGTTTACTAAACCTTACTCTATTATTCAGAGTATGTATATTTTCCTATGTTCAATACTTGTGTATTCCCAATTTATATACCAAATCTTTGTTGCAAGTATTGTGGCAAGTTTTCTAAATCTATACTTTGAAGTATTGATTATATATTACTGCTGTTGCCATGTGTGGAGTTATATAGTTGTGCGATACATGTTATATATTGTATAAAATAGAGTTTGATTTTGGTTTATATACGAGTTTTGAGATAATGTACTTATGAACCGGTATACCTTGTAGCTCTATATATAAGAGCATATTCATTGTTTTCGACTCTAAATCGGGAGTCGGTATTTTGAGATATGTAGATAGCCGTGGAAACCCGGAGGGATTCCATCGGCAGAATACTATGTGTTTTGAGGAATGTTATTTGAGTATTATCTCGGTCGAGAAATACTATTTGAATACTATTTCAGTTATATATGCAAATGAGAAGTATACATGTGTTATTGCATACTTGTCTTCGAATTGCTATGTATAGCAATACTTGAGGTTATGACTTGAAGTTGGGGCTTATGAGTTAGATATGGGATATCAGCTATAAGCCAGGATTTTATATTTGCCCTAGGATAAGGGCGGGTGATTTTCTTTAAGATCAGAAGTAATTATATTTCGGTATATGTTAAAGGTTATTTTCCGATAAAGATATCGGGTAACTATTATTCGAGGGTTAATTATTTTATTTAAGAATATTATTTATATATATTCATTTGAGGATTATTGACGTTAAGAATATTATTTATTAATATTCATTTTAAGAATATTAATTATTAATATTCATTTGAGTATTATCGACTTACAGAATATTAGGTATATTCATTGGTGGATTATTGACTTAAAGGATATTATATTCAATTGAGGATTAGTTAATGAATGTTATTCTGAATATTCATATGAAGATTATTTATTTATTTAATGAATATTAGTTTTGAATACTCATTCGAGGGTTATTTATTTATTTAATGAATATTATTTTCAAATATTCATTTGAAGATTATTTATTTAATGAATATTATTTTCAAATATTCATTTGAAGATTATTTATTTAATGAATATTATTTTCAAATATTCATTTGAGGATTGCTCACTTAATGAATATTATTGTCAAATATTCGTTTAAGGTTACTTATGTAGTAAATATTAGTAATTATTTTCAAATCAAAAAGAGGTTCCCAAAACAATGTTTTTCCATTTAAATCTGTCTTTTAAAGGGGATTTAAATGCTCGCTCAATTATCAAAAATATGGGAAACCTGTCTTAAGTAACTGCTACTCTTTTTAAACTCTGAACTCAAAACTGTCAGGGGACAGATATTTTCTCGAAGCAAATTAGTTGTTGCATGTCAAATATTGTGTTACCACCTCAACGATCGAAGGGTAAATTCCTGGAACAAGTCGATATCCATTAACAAGCATTGCTTGGGAAATATTGGAGAATCTTCCTTTCCAACCTAGATATGACTACTGAGTGGAGTCGTACCAACAAGTATTACACTTGGGGAAAGGAAGACGATCTTTACGTTTCAGAGTCATGGATTTCATCTGAACTAGGAGCATGTGTAAGAGGTCGAGTCGCGCCGACCCATCATTTTATTGCCCCAAATGGGCCGGGAGATCCAGAAAGGCGGTAGACAATGTCAGGCTGTCGTGATACTTCCATCTACATGTAGAAAACATATTTTTGTTGTACAACCTGCTACTGATCATAGTAAGGTTGGTACGACGGGCGCGGAGAAGGCTCCAGCATTGGTTCATCATCCATTTTGGATAATTCTGCAACATGTACTGAAAGGGACCACGGATGGCTCCGTTGGTACAGGTTTACCGATAATGTTGGCAGAGGGATTCTACAACATGTATTGAAAGGGACCAAGGATGACACCGTGGTACAGGTTTACCGGTCATGTTGGCAGGGGGTCGAAAAGTGTTCAAAATAAAGTTACAATGAGTCCTTGCAACTTCATCTTTTATTTTATGAGTATGACTCTGATAAAACCTGATTAAGGATATATATGCCTAAGTGGATTTTGGGTTACGGAAATATTATATTAATTTTCCTCGTAACTTCCTCTTTTATATCATATGACTCTGTGGATACCTTACATAACATGAGTTATGGTAAGGGAGTTGTTTATACTGAATCATCTTATAACTTCTTTTAAGTTATGTGTTGATATTCTGCTTACACATCGGATATTTTTGGAAGAGTTATATTGGTTTACTTTGAAACCTTATCTTTTATATTATACTAGAACTTTGTTCATAACATAGCAAAAGCTTGCAGAAATATTATGAAATGATATTTGAAGTACATTAATGGTACTGTTTTTGGGAATACATTCCGATAAAGAAATAATTTCAGTATCAAGATATTTTGACAAATTATTGTCTTATACCCGCTTTATTCTGGGTTGATTTAAAGGCAGGATTATGCCATATTTTTATTACCTTGCTGAGCTATCGCTCACTCTTGCTATTGTTTTATATATATTATATAGCAGCGAAGCAGGATGCCAATGGGACGACACATACCCCGCAAGGCGTTTCCATAAACAGTTTCTAGCAGTGATCCCGAAGAGTAGTACGAACCAATCGAATCAGGCTACGACTTTTGGCATTCAACTTATGTATAGACATGAATGGTATTAGAGGATTGTAAGCATCAGAAGGCTAAGTTGGTAATGTAACAATACTTAGAAAATTGTATCAGTAACAGATTCAAAAGACATTTGGGTATTGTAATAAAAATTATTTATTCCGCAGTTGTTGTATTGTGTCGTTTCTGAGACTCTAACCTGTGTGTGTGTGTGTATGTGTGTGTGAGACTTATATTGTGGGGTCATGAGCAGGTGAATTATGAATGGTGTGAGTGATACAGGTAAGGCAAGGAGTACATGGATCGTGACAACCCTAAATCCCCGACCCCGGATTTGGGGCTGTTACAACCGTCCTTCCACTCCCCCCATATTTCACCCTAAATCCATTCCAGACAATAACCCAAAATGGAAAGAAGAGTTCATGTATTTAGTTTGGGAAGGAGGGGATTGGGGCACCCTTTTTCGTAGTTCCTTTAGTAGGGTTTCAGATGGTAGCCCTAGTGACATCATCCTGAGTGATGAGGAGGCCCATGCATATGCTGAACTTACAAAGGATAACTATGCCACAATGGCTTGGGTGCTCCTGGATGAATTCCAGCTTAGGTCCTTGGGACTTTCCAACGTTTCTGATAAGGGTAATTCTCACCTCATATCTTTCTTTATTTATTTAAGATTAACTTATACCAACTGTTTCTTTCCTTGTATCTTTTGCAGCTGCGGTCTTTATCAATAAGACCAACGAGCCTGAAGATGGGGAGACAGCTAGGATGAAGAGGGCACGTTTGGGAGTGAAGGACCCCCGTGCTTCTAGTGTTCCAGCCTTCATAAGGCCTCATGTGGACCTTACTGAGGATGCTGAGGGCCCTGCCTCGGGCAAGAGTGCAGTTTGGCGCCCCAATTGGGGTCTTAGGAAGAAGGACACTGTGGTGGGAGTGTCCAAGCATGTTGTGGAGTGGTCTTATCACTCTTTGACTCCTTGTGACTACAAGGATTTTGTCTCTAACTCTACCATTGAAGGGGTGGAGCATGCTGGATCCCAAGCTATGGCTGCTGTAAGCATTTTTCTCTTTGTTTTCTTTGTAGTTTTTGATGTATTTCAAGTTTAAGTTTTTAACTTATAACTTGCTTGCAGCTTAATGCCAACTACCAAGGGGCTCTCTTTCAAGCTAAGTCTTGGCGCTCATCTTCTGAGGCCAACCAAGGCAAGTTTGAGAAGTCCCATGAGGAAATGGCTTCAGTGAAGGCCACTCTGGCTAGGAAGGAGAAGGAGTTGGCTGACTCCCAGGCTGAGCTGGTGTCTTTGAGGAAAGGCAAGGATGACTTCATCGACGAGTACCTTGACTCCTCGGAGTACGAGGACTTGATTGATAAGCATGACGAGCTCCTCTTCCCAGTTCAGTATACTAAGGGATGGGATGACGCTCTTTCTGCTGTTTTGGAGAAGATGCCTGGATCTCTCCTTATTTCTGATTTTCCAAGCCCTCACCTTCCTACTCCTTTGGAGATGGCTTTGGCTGGAGAGGACGAGATGGAGGAGGATGATAGGATCTTAGACCTGGATCACACTTCCCCACCTGGTCAGACTGCCGGAGCTAATGATGTTGTCTTTTCCTCTAGAGAGGAAGAGGAGGAGGAGGAGGACGTAGACAAGGAAGATTAGGTGTAGTTTCACTTTTGGCCATCATGGCTTGTACTTTTGTTTATGTACTTTTGGCCTACGGGCTTAACTTAACTCTTGTTTAAGTTTTTATTTATGTTTGGTGGCCATTCATGGCTTGTGTTGTTTTTCTTTCTTCTTGAATGTTTGTCAACACTCATAGTATATAAGCTCTAAGACATGAAAATACTGAATTTATTCATAACTTGAAAATGGGATCAACCCTTACATAATACCCAAGTTTAAGAATTCGGGTTGGTTTTATCAAACCTTATTCATAGTAGTGAGTCCTCCTAGGAAACACCTTAAACATAATAAACTTTCAAATTGGAGGCATGCCAAGTCCTTGGCACCTCATGCCCTTCAAGGGTTTCTAGCTTGTATGAGCCTCGACCAAATACGTTCTTGACGCGATATGGTCCTTCCCAATTTGGGGCCAACTTGCCTTTTTGTCCAACTCCGGATGCTTCAATCTTTCAGAGAACCAAGTCTCCTTGACGAAAGAACCTTTCTTTAACCCTTAGGTTGTAGTAGAAAGAGGCTTTCTTTTGATGTTCAACTATCTTGGCGTTTGCTTCATCTCTAACTTCGTCAATTAGATCCAAAGCTAGCCTCAAGCCTTCTTCATTTTCTTCTGGTTCATAAGCCTCAACTCTTGGGGAGGTGTGAGTAATCTCCACCGGGACCACTGCCTCTGCTCCATAAGCCAATAGAAATGGAGTTGCCCCGGTGGTGACTTTACAAGTAGTACGGTATGCCCAAAGTATGGGGAGTAATTCGTCTACCCAAGTGTTTCTGGAGCGTTCAACTCTTTTCTTTAGTCCATCCAGGATTATTCGATTTGCAACCTCAGCTTGCCCATTTGCTTGAGGATGGGCAACAGAAGTGAAGCGCAACTTGATATCGTTCTCATCATTGTTAAACTGAGTCCCATTGTCCGTAACCAGGACTCGTGGAATTCCGTATCGGCATATCACATTTTCCCAGAAGAAATGCATTACTTGCTTGGTGGTTATCTTGGCTAATGGCTTAGCCTCAATCCACTTGGTAAAGTAGTCAATTGCCACTATCAAAAACTTTCTCTGAGCACTTGCCATAGGAAAAGGCCCAAGTATATCCATTCCCCACATGGCAAAGGGGATGGGTGAGTTAATGGATGTCATCATCTCTGGTGGTTGTCTAACCACTGGTGCATGTTTCTAGCACCGTTCACATTTCTTCACATAGCTTTTAGCATCGGCAAGTATGCTTGGCCAATAGAAACCTAGACGAGTGATTTTATGGGCAAGAGCTCTGCCCCCCAAGTGTTGCCCACAGATTCCTTCATGCACTTCCTTTAGGGCCAATTCTGCCTCTTGAGGTCTCAAACATTTCAGATATGGAATGATGAAAGACTTCTTGTATAGGAGTCCCTCAATCAGGGTATACCTTAGTGCTCTAACGTATAGCTTTCGTGCTTCTGAAGTATCGTTGGGTAGCCACCCAGTTTCCAGATGAGTTTTGATGGGATCCATCCAACAGTTGCCAACATCAATGGGTGCTACCAACTTTCCGTTGATGCTTGGGGTCTTCAAGACTTAGAAGTATACACTCCCTGCATAGTTTTCAATTTCAGAAGAAGCAAACTTAGACAGGGCATCAGCCTTTATGTTTTCTTCCCTTGGAATGTGCTCCACATAGCATTCGTCAAATTGAGTCATGATGGCCTTAACAAGTTTCAAGTATTTGGCCATGACTTCATCTCTGGCCTCAAATTCCCCATTTACTTGGGAAACCACTAGCCTCGAGTCTCCACATACTTTCAGAGTTTTGACCCTCAAGGCTCCAGCCAGCCCTAAGCCAGTTATCGGAGCTTCATACTCAGCCTCATTGTTCGTCGTTGGGAAGTCAAGTTTTAGCGCATACTCAATGAGGAATCCATCAGGACTTTGTAGCACTAAACCAGCTCCACTTGATTTTGTTTTTGATGCTCCATCAAAATAGAGCACCCAATATTCTTTGAAGTCCAATTCTTGATCTTTCTTATCTTCCACTATTACTTCCTGCCCCCCGACTTCTTGGTTGTCAATGGTACATTCAACCATGAAGTCAGCAAGTGCCTGAGCTTTTATGGCCATTCGAGGCTTATACTTGATGTCAAATTCGCCCAATTCAATAGCCCATTTGATCAATCTTCCACTAACTTGAGGGCTATGCAAGATGTTTCTTAGAGGTTGATCAGTCAAGACCTCTATCTTGTGAGCCTGGAAGTACGGGCGTAGCTTTCTCGAGGCCATTATCAAGGCTAAGGCAAACTTCTCAATTATTGAGTAGTTTATTTCTGCCCCATGAAGAATCTTACTCACATAGTAGACGGGCTTCTACACTTTCAATTCTTCCTTTATCAGTACAGCTCCAAGGGCTGTGCTAGAAACTGCCAAGTATAAGTAGAGAGTTTCCCCTGGCTTGGGTTTTGCCAATAGTGGTGCCTCAGCCATGTATTTCTTCAGGGCCTCAAAGGCCTCTTGGCTTTCAGTTGTCCATTCAAAATTTTTCACTTTTTTGAGTGCTTTGAAGAAGGGTAAACATTTCTCTCCTGACTTGGAGATGAATCTCCCCAATGCTGCCACTCTTCCCGTTAACTTCTGGACATCTTTGACAGTCCTTGGTGGTTCCATGTCTAGGATCGCTTTGATTTTGTCGGGATTAGCCTCGATTCCTCTCTTGGAAACCTTTAGGCCTAAAAATTTTCCCGAGCCTACACCAAAGGCACACTTAGCCGGATTCAACATCATCTTGTGGTGCCTTAGCACTTCGAATGCCTCTCGGAGGTGCTTAATGTGATCGGCCTTATCGAGGCTTTTAACTAGCATGTCATCTACGTAGACCTCCATGGTTTTTCCAATTAGGTGCTCAAAGATTTTGTTTACCAACCTTTGATATGTTGCCCCTGCATTCTTAAGTCCAAATGCCATGACTAAGAAGCAGAAAACACCAAAGTCAGTGATGAACGATACTTTGGCGATGTCATCCTCATGCATCTTGATTTGATTATATCCACTGAAGCCATCCATGAAACTTAGCATCTCATGCCCAGCAGTGGCATCTATTAGAGCATCAATCCTTGGTAAGGGAAAACAATCCTTAGGACATGCATCATTCAAGTCGGTGAAGTCGACGCACATCCTCCACTTCCCGTTAGCTTTTTTGACCATTACGGGGTTAGCTAACCATTCTGGGAATTGGATTTCCTCAATGAACCCAGCTTCCAAAAGCTTATTCACTTCTTGCTTAATGGCTTCAAGCCTCTCTGGAGCAAAATTTCTTTTCTTTTGTTTCACTTTCTTCCTTTCTGGATCCACATTCAATTTGTGAGATATCAATTGGGGATCAATCCCTGGCATGTCGGCCGCTGTCCAAGCAAAAACGTCATTGTTTTCTTGAAGAAAAGACGTGAGTTTGCTCTTCAATGGTTCGGGCAGTAGTGCCCCAATATAAGTCACCTTCTCTGGTTCACCTGGGACTAAGGGAATGGGGATTAAATCCTCAGCTGGTTTCCCTCTTCGGTCCTCATTGTCACTAGTGTTCATGTCTTCAATAGGGAGAACCTGCCCCCCGGTTCCATCAGGCCTTAACGCGGCTACATAACAACTTCTAGCCATCTTTTGGTCTCCTCGTTCTTCACCAATCCCATTCCTCGTTGGGAACTTGATTTTTAGATGATAAGATGAGGCAACAACCTTGAACGCATGAAGACCAGTCCTTCCCAGGATTGCATTGTAGGTTGAAGTCGCTTTTATAACTATGAAGTTCAACATCTGAGTAGACGTATTCATCCCTTGCCCCATAGTCATTGGGAGTTAGATAGTGCCTTCCACTTTTGATTCCACCCCGTTGAATCCGTATATAGGCATATTTGAGGGTGTTAACTGAGAGTCTGTGTAACCCATCTTGACAAAGGCATCGTGGAACAAGATATCCACTGAAGCTCCATTATCAACCAAGACTCTTTTTGTTTCGGAGTTGCCTATCACAGGTATTATGACAAGAGGATCATCATGGGGGAACTTCACCCCTTCTAAGTCTGAATCGTCAAAACCTATTGACACTTCTGTTCTGGCACGTTTCGGTGCTTCTCCAACCACAGTCATTACTTCTCGGGCATAAGCCTTTCTTGAGTTTCGGGAGGACCCAGCAGCAGTTGGCCCTCCGAATATCATGTTGATTACTGGCCCTCGGGGCTTGGGATTCCGATCTTGATCGTTGTCCCTTCTATCATAATCCTTTCTTTCATAGTTCCCCCTTTGGCTCCCTTGGCTTCCATCCTTAGTGAACTTGCTGAGTTTTCCTCTTCGTATCAGAAACTCAATCTCATCTTTCAGTTGTCTACAATCATCGGTGTCATGACCGACTTCTTTGTGGAACCGACAAAACTGATTTTGGTTCCGTTTGGACAAATCAGCCCTCATTGGCTTTGGCCATTTGATATCTTCTTCCTTGGCTATCTCCATCAGAATTTGACTCCTGAGAGTATTCAATCTTGCATATTCTGTGAATTTTGGCCCAAAATTGTTTCTCTTTGGGGGAGAATCGGAGTTCTTTGATGTTCTGGGGAACTTTTCCTTGACGTCATACTCCTGAGTTTCTTTTCTTTTCTTTGAGTTTCCACCATCGCCAGCGGTGGGTTCATACTTTCTCATGCTTTCCTCAGCCTTGATGTACTTTCCGGCTCTATCTTGGAGCTTCAACATGCTCTCTGGTGGATGTTTAGCCAACGACCTCCTGAAGTGGTCATCAGTGGTTCCTTGTTGCAGAGCTATCATAGCCACTTTGTCATCTAAGTCCGAGACTTTCAAAGCCTCCCGAGTGAATCGATTGATGTAGTCCCTTAGGGCTTCATTCTTTCCTTGACGTATTGCCATGAGTGATGCAGAACTTTTCTCATGCACCCTTCCACTAATGAACTGATTGATGAAAGCCTTGCTTAGCTCCTTAAAGGACCCAATAGAGTTGGGAGGTAGACGGCTATACCAACGTTGGGCCATGCCTGCAAAGGTTTGTGGAAACGCCCTACATTTGACCGCATCGTTGGCTGGCTGCAACAGCAGTGCATTGGAGAATGTCCTTACATGATTTGCGGGATCTCCCGTTCCATCATAGGCTTTGATCGAAGACATCTTAAACTTTCTGGATATAGCTGTTTTCATGATGTCTTGAGTAAATGGTGGTGTAGGATCATCAGGATCTCCTAGGGGCAACAAAATACTAGGATCACCCCTTGGGGCTTCAGCCCTCTTGGTCCTTCTTGGTGGATCCAAGTTGATTATCGGGATTCCTTCAGTTGTTCGGCCCTAAGATTGGGCGGCCTCTTCTTCAGCAAGGAGTTTTTTGAGCCTTGCAGTCTCTGCCTCATGGGCTGCAAGTTTCTCTCTAGTAGTTTGGGGTTGCTCCCGATTTGTCTGTGAAGAACGTCTCCTTCTTGGGGCGACATCCTCCCCAGTTGTATAACCCTCATCCTCAGTGTATGGGCTAGAGTAATCTTGAATGAGAGGGGTCTGACGAGTTTGTTGATTTTGGGGTCCCAGACCTTGAATATAAGGGGGCACATATGCCTCATGGTAGATTGGATTAGTTCCACTACCGCCCGCCATGGGTCGAGGGGGCATGCCATAGCTTGGCATCCCCAAAGTCTGATTCGCGTATTGGGGGAGATCAGTAGTATGGAGTTGAAGGCTCCTTGGTGCACTCATGAGCAGCGGAGAGGTCGTGATTGGTTGCTGGTGAACGGTCTCTTGTGGATTAGATCCATGAATGACCATCTGCAGGGGATTCGTCCCTTCAACCGAAATCGGGATCTCCGGTCCTTGAGTGTTGGTGGGGATACTCGCCCCTTGTGTGCCGGTAGTCGGCGGTGGCTGATCAGCCTCAGAGGTGATGGGGCGATCATCGGGAGTTTGAATATCCCGAGCAGTTCTTCGTGTGTTTGCCATGGTTGATGTTGTCTTCCCACAGACGGCGCCAAATGTTGTGGAATAAAAAACGTGCTTGTGTAATTAATGCTAAGGTTTAATGATCTTTCGAGCTTTAATGGTTGCACTCGTGTTTCCGGACTAAATTGGTCCTCACAAGATGCCTATGTATCTCAAATCGTTATTGAGAATCAAGCCAAAGACGTAGTTCTGATTGTAGGATCAGGGACCTTATATAGGCGTCTGGAGCCTAGTATTTATGGTATGTTTAGGAGTCTTAGCGAATAAGTCTCCTTTTTGATATTGGATAAGCATTGTATTACTTGCAGGATAAGTCTTTTCCTTGTAGATAAAGGCTATGACTCATTAATTGCCTTTAATTGGGATTCCGGATCCTTCTTTGACCAATTTGCCATAATTTGGGCTCTTTTAATGAGCTGTATATTTTCCCTACTCATTAATTACGAAATTAATGAGTAATTAGGGATTTGGGCATTAAATATCAAGCATTTTCATTGGACCGTCAATTATATTTCTATAATTACTTTTCTGACCATATCATATGTTTAAATCTAAAGGTGGTTATTTGGAGTACCAAACTACCAATCAACCAAATAGAGGGTAGTTTGCTTATAATATTATAGTATAGTGGGAGTATTTTAGATATAAAAAAGAATATTTTTTTTAATATTACATCTAACGGTTCTCGTTTATCTATGTTTAAATCTAACAGTGGTTATTTGGAGTACCAAACTACCAACCAACCAAATAGAGGGTGGTTTGCTTATAATATTATAGCTTTAATATTACATCTAACGGTTATCGTTTATCTATGTTTAAATCTAACGGTGGTTATTTGGAGTACCAAACTACCGACCAACCAAATTGATGGTAGTTTGTTTATAATACTAGCTTATAGCCCGTGCGATGCACGGTTACTTAAATTTTATTTATAATTATTTTGTTTATTATTATATTTTTATTACGATGCAACACACGATTGTTTTTTTAATATTTATAATTATATTTATTTATGAATATTTTAATATTTAAAAGTTATTAGTTTACATGATTAAATTATTGTTAAAAAAGATTTAGCCAAAAAAAATTATAGTTAAAAATTTGATATTTATTATATTTTACACGCTCAATTTAATATTTGTTTATATTGAGTTATAAAAGTTAGATTTGGCCAATTTTACGGTTCACATGAAATTCACAAAATAATCTTTAATTTAGTTGTGGTTTAATAGTTCTTTTTCAATTAAAAACTATTCTAAAACTAAAAAGAGAATAAAGTGACGAAATTTAATGTTGAGAATTCTATTCGATTTAGGAAATCTATCTAACTTATATGTAGTTTAGATTATTAGAATAAACTTTATTAACCAAATACAGGTTTTAATGTTAAATCTAACGGTTTTCACCTATCTATTTAAGATTAAACGATTTTTATTATTTTGGTTATAAATGGGTTTCCTTATTTAATTACAAATATTTTTATGTTTTAACTTTTTGGAAAATCCAATCCTAATATAATATATTTTAACTATATCATTTTTAGATAATAATTTCTTTTTATATGATATAATCTTGATCATCTATTTTTAAAAGTATTGGATCTAACGGTTGAGAATGTTTTGGCGGTATTTAGGACCAAACTACCAGGATAACATCATTAATTTTTCTTAATATTTATAATTTTTTTTAATTTTTTAATTTTTTAAATATTTATTGCTAAAATATAATATACTCTTTTTTGTAATATGTTAATGATGCGGGAACTTTGAACTTTTGAGAAAATAAATTATCAATTAAATTTTTTTTTTTGTAATAGTTCTTCTTTTAAAGTAATACACTGTGACGATCAAAATTCTGTATAAAATTCATTTTTTTATAGTATATCCCGTAAATATCTATGTTATTATATTAAAGACTAAATAATGAAAGTTTTCTTATAAGTGTGGTCGCTTTGTTTGATCACTCAATCCATAATCGTTGGATTTTTCAAATTAAATTGTTGAGAAACGTTACATATAACAGTAAAATTATCACGTAGAATGATCTAAGATTTGAATCTACCAACAACATATTAAAATTTACAGATTTTTTTTTGATAAAAAAGAATTTTTTTATTTTTTTTTCTTTCAGACATAGGTTATTTGATAATATTTTTTGTAAAGTACGATTTTTTCAGAAAAGTACTATACTAATTGATTAACAAACTTTTAAAGTTTCGAATTTAATAATTTACAATGTATGTAGGTTAAAAAAGTTAGGTCTGTTCTGTAGCTGAGTCTACAATTTCAAAATACGGTTTTTTTAATATGAATATAGTCCTGTTAACAATGAAATTAGGTCTCTATGAGTGCTTATAAAACAAAATCACCATTTGCGTATAATTTATTATTTAATAATAAATTATATTTGATTAGTTATGATCTATAACTTAATAAAATAGGATAAAAAATATGCACAATTTTATAAAATTTTATCCTCGTATTATGATATTCTTTGATGATTTGAATTTTCTTAGATTGATTTTAATTTTTGAACATAGATTTCTAAATTTAAAATAGTTAGAAAAAAGTAATTAAATTGGCGTTAAAATAATGATGACATAATAATCATTATTAGAATTTAAATACTCACTTTACTGATTTGGGCTTTATCTTGTGTTTTAAAAATCAGATTTTGACGATTTTACACCCCACGTGAAGATAATTAAATTATTTTTAATTAAAAGATGGTTTAACAATTTTTATCTAACTGGAATTGTCCATGGAAGAGAAAAGAAAGTCACGAATTTTTTAAATGGATAATTCTATTCAATATAGAAAACTTATTTATATTTGGTATATTTGGTTTAAATTATCAAAATACACTTTTTAGAATTTAAATATAATCCTATTATAAATAAAATACACTTTTTTAATATATATTATGCTTATTATATAAAAGAGTTTAATATAATAAGGATATTAAGTACATACTGATATAAGTAACTTACTAACTGCTTTTACTTTTAATGTTTCGGTTTTATTTATAGTGTATATAAAATTTTAAAATACATTATTACTTTAAAATTATTAAACAGAATAAAAATTATGTTATGATTATATAAAATTTTATTCTCATATTATTATAGTCTTTATCGATTTGAATTTGTTCTTAATTTATTTTAATACTTTATTGAAAGAAAGATAAAATTTCTATATTTAAAAGAATTAGTGGAAAAATAAATAAATTGGTGCTACAATTATAAAAAAATATTTATTAAAATTTAGATACTTACTTTACTATTTGGGTTCTATCATGAGTTTTAGAAATTGAATTTTGACGATTTTACAAAACCATGTGAAACTAACGAAATTATCTTTAATTTAATGATGATTTAATAATTATTATCTAACTTGACCAGTTGACCTACCCATAAACCGAAAAGAAAATATGGTTAAGTATTATATTCAAAATTATTGTTTATGAATATGAAACCCTCAATATTTTAATAATATTTTGATATTATCATTTTATGTTTGTTATATGTAAAATAATATAATTATAATTTGGATTAATCAAATTGTTATGTTCCTTCAGGAAAAAAATGTTATCTGATATTTGATAATATAATGTTATGCAAAAAAAATTATATTGATAATTTTTAATATTGTAATCGATATGAATTGTTATCTGATATTTGGTTTAATAATTATTATCTAACTCAAACTATACATAAGTTAAAGAGAAAATATATTTAAGAATTAATCAGATACACTTTTTAAATTATCAAAATATACTTTTTAGTATTTAAATATAATTCTATTATTAATCACATACACTTTTTAATATTAGATCTAACAATTCTCATCGATCTATTTAAGATCTAACTGTAATAATTAATTTGGTCGTATAGTGGTCGTACACGGACCAGATCGATTTTAATTTTTTCTTAAATTGATTTTAATATTTTATTGAAATAAACATAGAATTTATAAATTTAAAAGAATTAGGAAAAAAATTAAATTGGTGCTACGATAATAAAAAAAAATTATTAAAATTTAGATAATCACTTTACTGTTTGGGCTCTATCTTGAGTTTTAGACAACAGATTTTAACAATTTTACAGCCCGAAGCTAACAAAATTATCTTTAATTTAATGATGGTTTAATAATTATTTTCTAACTGGAACTATCCATAAACTAAAGAGAAAAGATAATTACAATTTTTTACATAAAGATTTCTATTCAATATAGAAAACATATTTATAATTGGTTTAAATTTAAAAAAAATTATTAAAATTTAGATAATCACTTTACTGTTGGGCTCTATCTCTAGTTTTAGACAACAGATTTTAACAATTTTATAGCCCACGCGAAGCTAACAAAATTATCTTTAATTTAATAATGGTTTAATAATTATTATCTAACTGGAACTATCCATAAACTAAAGAGAAAAGATAATTACGATTTTTTACATAAAAATTTCTATTCAATATAGAAAACCTATTTATAATTGGTTTAAATTATCAAAATACACCTTTTAGTATTTAAATACTATCCTATTATTAATCAAATACAATTTTTAATATTATATCTAACGGTCCTCATCTATTTGAATATTTATAGTTTTATAATCCAACGGATCATATACTTTTGGTAGTACAGTGATCGACCAAAATTTTGGATAAGATCTCCCTTACGCTTATTATATATAAGATATTATATATAAGTAGTTAATTATAGTATAAATAGATAGATAGATAGTATATATAGATAAATAGATAGAGGCAAGGGTTCTAAAGAGAACCATAACTTAAGAGTACACCAAAGAACCAATTTGAACCGTCCGATTGATTCTAATCATGACCATTCATCCTTTTACTTATCTCTCTTGATTTGTAAAATTTATAACAAATTGAAAAAATTAGATTTTTATCTAATTCTTTTTCCGCAAAATCCTATAATTATTCTAGTATTTAATTATACTTTTATATTTGTCGGACGAACCCCATCTTGGTATCAGAGCCATGTTTTTATTTAAAATGAATATTTTAGATAAAGAAAATCCCGAAGAAAATTCTGAAGAAATTCAGAATAATTTTGAAATCGAATTTTCTGAAAATGAAAATGGTTTTCAAGGAAGCTTTTTAGTAAAGCAAGAAATTCTTTCTAAAATCAGGAAAACAAAACTTGATTTGAAAAAAAGAGAAAATATTTAACATCCCGATGTTAAATTTCTTAAAAAGAAAAAACTCTATATTCTATTTTGTTAAAACAAAAGAAATGCATATAGACATTAAAGATACTAAAGGTTCAGTGTTCCTACCCCTTATCACTAAGGATGAGATCAATAGAAACCTTCAGAAGATTGACTCTAAGATTAGAGCAACCATTAATGTAGTTCATTTAGGAGCTATAAAAATTCTGTTGAAAGCAGAATTCAAAGAAGGCATAGATTCACCTATTAAGATGGCCTTAATAGATAACAGAATCAATGACCGAAATGATTGTATTTTGGGAGCAGCTAGAGGAAACTTAGCCTACCAAAAATTTATGTTCACAGTCTATCCTAAATATGCATTTAGTAAAGACACCAAGAACATAGATCAGGTATTATCTTTTGTACATCAGTTCGAAAGAGAAAATTTGATGAATCCAGGAGATAAAGTCTTTAGCATAACCTATCTGGTAGCTTATGCATTAACCAATAGTCATCACAGTATAGACTATAGAAAGAAAGAAAACATAGAATTAGAAGATGTTTTCTCAGAAATAGGATCGGTTGAAGAAAAACAATTTTCTGAAATTAGACCCTTAGATAATTCTTGGGCAATAGATATTGCTAAAGATAAACCCTTACTAGGACAACAACCTAGAATGAGTTTCAGAAGAAACAGTCTGGAAATTGGAGAGACATCTGATAGCAACTTGCTAAGAAACGTCTCTAGAAAAGTTGATAATCTATGTCAAAGATTAGAACTTTTATAATAATGACTACCCCTTTTAGGATGCAGCCTTACATCTATAAAAAAGGAAAAATCCTTAATATCAAGAAATTGAATGAAGGATCAGATAGTCAGCAAAGAAAGTATATCTTTAGTGGATATACTGGAAATCAGAGTCTAACAACTCTTATTTCTTCTACTAATAATCTTAACCAGATTACGGGTAGAATTTTACTAGGATGTTATAAACTACTAAGTTATTTTGGACTTAGTAAAGATCCCAGTGAAGAATTGTCTAAAACAATGAATGTTTATGACAGATTCTCCACTCTTTTAGGAGGGAGAGATAACCAAAAATTAGAAGAAATAAAAATTCTTTTAATTAAAAACATTGAGAAAATCGATAGAATAGAAGAAAAGATTAACCATCTTGAAAAAATTCCTATCGACAGAAATGAAGTTTTAGACTTCACTTCCAAGTTAAAAGAAATCGAAGAATACCTTAAGAAAATCTTAGGATGAGTCTTAAAGAATTCCAAGATATTATTAAGCCACAGATAGAAGAAATTCTTAAGTTGCTTAAAGAACAGCGTGCTAACAATGTTATTGAAGCCGCAGCTGCAAAGATAATTACAGAATTGAAAGCCACAATTCAAGATTGTCACTGCAATAAAGAAATTCTTGAAGCCATCAACAAACAATCGAAGGCTCCAGAGAACCAACAACTTGTTCCATCAACAGAACGAGGAAACAGAGATAAAGGTAAAAACCGTTATCGATACAGTTATCCTAACCATGATGTAGGTAATGAAGAACTCGGAACTGGAAAGAATCCGAACAGTATGACTTGGCCATTTGGTTCACCATCTATAAAGAAGGCATGAACTATAAGCAAGACATAGAAAAATTCTTTTGGGAAGTACTTGAGTCAGAAATTCAGGACGACCAACAAGAAAAACAATTTGCGAAAGCATTAGAACTTTTAGGATTGGAAGACAACGAGCTTGCTAATCAAAAAGTATCAGATAATTCAGAATTACAATCCTTATTTGGTTTTAATTCTACTAATTATCTAAATGTTATTGACGAATTTAGCTCACCTGAAGATAATCCTCAAGAGTCAAATTCTCAAGAAGAATATTCATCAGAAGAAGAGTTTGCTCAACAAACATTCAGGGTGAATAAACAAGAAGAAGATGTTAATCAGAATCAGGATGAAAATCCATTCGCAGCATCAACTTCAGGAACAAAAAGACCAGTAAACAGGAGAAAAGGTAACTTTTACCCCCTACTACTGAATTTAGAACGAGTCAAAGTCTATTCGGTTCTAATGTGCTTAATATCGATTGTGAATCAGGAAGAAAAACACTAATCGATAGTTGGGAAAAGGAAATTAGTTTAATAATTCAAACTAACCCCATATCCTATGATGATGCTAGTACAGTTTTGTTATTAGTTGATCATAAAACAGCAGGAGTTGTTAATAGATTTGTTAAAGACGTAAATTGGAATCTCGACATGTTCGAACCAATACAAGCCTTTAATACTATAGTAGATTCTATCTATACCATGTTTTTAGGTGTTGATTACATCAATGCTAAGGAACAAGAAAAAGATAAAATCAAGCAAAATGCTAAGTTAGCCCTTAGTAAAATGCAATTGTGTGATATATGCCTCATAGATAAATTCTTTTGTATATATGAAATGCATATGATAAACACAGGAGACCAAAATCAGTATCATGTCTATGTCGAAGAATACATTCGCAAGATACCTTTGGTAGGAGAAAAAGCCATGACTAAGTTTTTGCAGGAAAAAACAGTCCTGACACAACATAGTTTAGCCTTTGCTCAACGAATAGTCAAGAATGAAATCCTTAGTTATTGCGATTTCAGTCGGACGCAGAAAAAGCTCAAGAAGTTTAGCAAAAATTGCTGCTCTAAGCTTACAGAAGAATCTTATAATTTTGGTTGTAATCCTAATTACGACAAAAAATTTAAGAAAAAGAAGAAATATTCTAATAAAAATATATCTTCAAAATACAAGTTTACCAGGAAAAAGAAACCCTTTAGGCCAGGTAAATATGTAAAGAAAAAATCTTTAAAATCATCTAACGATAAACAAAAGTTTTGCCCAAAAGGCAAGAAAAACTGCAGGTGTTGGATCTGCAACGAAGAAGGACATTACGCAAATGAATGCCCTAATAGAAAGAAGCATGATGACAAAGTCAAGATGCTTGAACAAATTCTTTATTTGGGTTATGATCCTATTGAAGACCCGTATGAAGAAGAACGAAAAATCTATACAATTGAAGAAATTGAAACCGAGACTGAAGAATCAGAATCCGATGAATCATCTTCTTCAGATTGAAGAAATTGGAGAATTAGTAATGTCAAATATTACTAACCCTAATTCTATTTATATATCTGGAAAATTGAAATTTGCAGGATATAAGCAAATAGAGTTGCATTGCTACGTTGACACAGGCGCAAGCTTATGTGTAGCCAGCAAGTACGTTATCCCAGAAGAACATTGGGTTAACGCCAAAAGACCTATACAGGTAAAAATTGCAAATGGAAGCACCATTTCAATTAATAAGGTATGTAAAAACCTTAATATTTTGATAGCAGGAGAAATATTCCATATTCCAACTGTTTATCAACAAGAATCTGATATTGACTTCATATTAGGTAACAATTTTTGTCAGCTATATGAACCATTTACTCAGTTTACAAAAATGATTATACTAACCCTTTCAGGAAAAGAGGTATATATCAGTAAGGTAACTACAGCTTATAGAGTTGGAGTCAAAGGTTTCCTTGAATCTATGAAAAAGAAATCAAAGATTCAAAAACCCGATGCTATCAATATTAGTTCTAATAAAATTCACTTTTTAGAACGGGGGAAGGATAGTATTAAAAAATATAAAGAATCGAATTTTATTATACAAAATTTAGTTCTTGAAATAGAAAAGAAATCTATAATTGAAAAATTGTTAGATTCAGTTTGCTCAGAAAATCCCTTAGATCCAGAAAAGACTAAGAATTGGATGAAAGCAACAATCAAGCTCAAAGATCCTAAAACTGTAATTAAGGTAAAACCTATGAAATACAGCCCTCAGGACAGAGAAGAATTTGGTAAACAGATTCAAGAGCTTCTGGATATGAAGATCATCATACCCAGCAAATCATCACATATGTCTCCGGCATTTTTAGTAGAAAATGAAGCAGAACGAAGACGTGGAAAGAAAAGAATGGTAGTCAACTACAAGTCCATTAATGATGCGACAATAGGTGACAGCCATAATTTACCCAACAAGGATGAACTTCTCACCCTTATTCGAGGTAAGAAAATGTTTAGCTCATTAGACTGCAAATCTGGATTCTGGCAGGTACTGTTAGATAAAGAATCACAGCTATTGACTGCATTCACATGTCCCCAAGGACATTATCAATGGATCGTTGTTCCCTTCGGTTTGAAGCAAGCACCTTCCATATTTCAAAGACATATGCAAAATGCATTTAGATCCTTTGAAAAATTTTGTTGTGTATATGTAGATGATATTCTTATCTTTAGTGATAATGAGCAGGATCATCTCAGACATCTAGCAACAACTTTGAAGAAATGCCAACAACTTGGAATCATATTATCCAAGAAGAAAGCTCAACTCTTCAAAACAAAGATTAATTTCTTAGGATTAGAAATTGATCAAGGAACTCATTGTCCTCAACCTCATATCTTAGAACATATTCATAAGTTCCCAGATAAACTTGAAGACAAAAAACAGTTACAGAGGTTTTTAGGAATATTAACCTATGCATCTGACTATATTCCAAAACTTGCAGCTTTACGTGCACCATTGCAGGCTAAGCTCAAAAAGGATATACCATGGAAATGGGAAGATTCAGACTCTAGCTATATCAGCAAGGTCAAGAAGAATCTAAAGAGTTTTCCAAAACTCTATCACCCTCAACCAGAGGATAAACTTATCATTGAGACTGACGCTTCAGGAGAATACTGGGGAGGAGTTCTCAAGGCAGTCAATTCTGATCAAGAATTAATATGCAGATATACTTCAGGTAGCTTCAAAAATGCTGAAAGGAATTACCACTCTAATGAAAAAGAGTACCTTGCAGTAATCAGAGTTATCAATAAGTTTTCTATCTATCTTACTCCTATTAAATTTTTAGTAAGAACTGACAATAGAAACTTCACTTATTTCTTACGAATTAAGCTTGCAGGAGATAACAAACAAGGTCGACTAGTGCGATGGCAACAGTGGCTTTCCAGATATTCTTTTGATGTAAAACACATTGAAGGAACAAAAAATTGTCTAGCAGATTTCTTGACTAGAGAATTTAATACTAACCAATAAAATTTCTACTTTTAAATTTTATCATGGACAGGTATTCAGAGGATCATTCCAAGAGTCCTATATATAGAGCAGGATTGTTAACTTTGAAGATCACCCCTTCACACATACCTCTCTACTATTATAGATCTCTCAAAAGATCAAAAGGCTTCGCTTGCCTAATATTAATCTCTTTCTTTGAGACCCCATTTTCCTAATAAAATGGAGAAATTGTCCCTTAAAGAAACTATTCTGTTGAAAAAATTGCAGAATATCCAGGATGAGCTTCATATAGTTCGTGCTGAAATGGAGTTTCTCAGGATTTATCCAGAGGACACTCAACAAAAGGTCATTCCATCACCTTGTTCAGAAATGAAGCAAATTGGAACTAGTCCGGTGCAAACGGTTGCCGGTAAAGACTCAACAAACCCGTTGAAGGCTGGTAGTTCGCCAACAACTACAACTGAGGTTCAAACCTCGACAACGTTAGCAGAACCTTCAGATTTAATGCTGAAGCCTAACGGGGGAATACAAATCCCACATGAGTCTGATAGTCAAATATCAGCACAACCTCACGGTTATCAGGATTTTCAAAAATCCAAAAATTATTATGTTGTTTATAATGGTCCAGGAAAAGGCATTTACAACAACTGGGGAATTGTCTCACAGGCAGTTTCTGGAATCAAAGGTGTTTCTTACAAAAAGTTTAAATCACTTCAAGAAGCACGAGTTTCGGCGGATCTTTATTCCAAAGAAATGATGATGGCACCGCTAGAAATCATTAGCAGCGCAGCACTCAAGCCTATCTACAAAGAGGCTTTGAAGAAGACTACTCCAAAGATGACAAATTTAGGAGCAGTAAAAACGGATAATCTTATCATTTCTCTTGATGAAGATTCCAGGGAAACAATCTTCGACAGCTTTTATTATCTCTACGAACTAGGGAGAAGAGCTACTGAAGAAGAGTTCGTGGAACACAAGTTCTATACCACGGACAAAAAGAATCTGAGTACATTCAACTTCTATCCAAATGCCAATCATGAATTAATCTATGAAACATTCTGCAATGGATTAGTAAGTTTAATTTATCCCTCAGAAAACATTCTTGCGTTAAAAAGCTTTCCTAAAGGATTCAGGGAAGCCGTGAAAACATTCAAGAAGAACTGTGCTAAAGGTAAAGCAATCTTTATCAAAGTACAATCAACAATTCCGTTCTGGATCGAAGATGAGCTGGTAAAACCATTCCATTTCATTTATCTGGGAATTGTCAGCAAAATGACCTACAGCCCAAGTCAAGAGATGGAGGTCAAGCTTGAAAAGAAAGATCTCAGGGAGATAGCAGTCCACAAATATGCTCAGATATTAGAAAAAATATTAAGCATAAAGCATACAGATAAGTTGAGAATCAATTATGCCTCTCAATTATATTTTGTGACATCTACCTCCACAAGCAATGTAGATCAAGATGTGTTAAACAGCTGTATTCAAACAGTTGCCGACACCAAAAAGACGTTCGGATATCATATCTTTGAAATTTGTAAAGATATTCGACGAATCACGACAAAGACACACCCCACCATGATGGTATGTCAGTGTCAAGGAGCTGTCAGATCAGTAATGGAAGCTCATAATTGATGATAGTGGGCATCTACTTTAGCAAGTGGAGCACTACCTTATGTGACAACCCGGGTCAAATCCCGAGTCTTTTTTCGAAAATCGGGTCAAGTCCCGATTCCGAGTCCGAATAAACCGAAGCCTACTGGCCCAAACGCAGCCAACTTGGGTAACGACTAGCCCACCACAGACCCCCAAAAGATCATGATTTGTTGGTGCTAATTAGTAGTAGTACTTTGCCTTATAAACTGAACAGAAGTCCCAAATCTCCTCGATGTGGGACTGGGGTGTTACAAACTCCCCCACTTAAACTCTTGACGTCCACGTCAAGCCTGAACGGATAGCCCATAGGTTCCAAGATCGTTCCTCCCTAGCCATTGTGGGATAATACCGGCCGGCTTCGTGACCCCACCTCCGGACCTCTGTCCATTGTGGGATAATACCACCAGCCTTCGTGTCCCCACCTCCGGCAACTTGACGAATCAAGCTTTCGAGAGTCGGCTCTGATATCCCGAGTCTTTTTTCGAAAATCGGGTCAAGTCCCGATTCCGAGTCCGAATAAACCGAAGCCTACTGGCCCAAACGCAGCCAACTTGGGTAACGACTAGCCCACCACAGACCCCCAAAAGATCATGATTTGTTGGTGCTAATTAGTAGTAGTACTTTGCCTTATAAACTGAACAGAAGTCCCAAATCTCATCGATGTGGGACTGGGGTGTTACAAACTCCCCCACTTAAACTCTTGACGTCCTCGTCAAGCCTGAACGGATAGCCCATAGGTTCCAAGATCGTTCCTCCCTAGCCATTGTGGGATAATACCGGCTGGCTTCGTGTCCCCACCTCCGGACCTCTGTCCATTGTGGGATAATACCACCAGCCTTCGTGTCCCCACCTCCGGCAACTTGCCTCGACAAGCTTTCGAGAGTCGGCTCTGATACCATATGTGACAACCCGGGTCAAATCCCGAGTCTTTTTTCGAAAATCGGGTCAAGTCCCGATTCCGAGTCCGAATAAACCGAAGCCTGTTATTCCCAAATGACCTAACAGAATTGTAGAAGGGGGGGTTGAATACAATTCTTGATATTTTCTTAAACTTAAAACACTGATAAAATAAAACTGAACTAAATAAATAAAAACACAAGATATAAATAATTCAGTTGGATTGTTTGATGATCCAACTGAAGTGTTTTTATTGCGGAAATAATCTGTGATACAAAAGTACACAGCTGCTCAGTTACAGAGTTGTAGAGAAGAATGCTCTCAAAGATAGCTAATACAAACTATTTGTTTTTCTTCTCTTACACTCTTTCTAACTGCTATACTTGGTTATATATTCCCCAAGTTTACAATACTATTTTTGGCTACTCTAAAGTACACTAAAGATAACCGCCAATAGTTTGCTTTTCATCCCTTTGTCCAGTGGTCCTTGGAGATCCTTGCTTTTGTCTTCATGCTTATTATGATCACTCCCAAGAGCCCAATTGGAAACTGGGATGTTTCCTTATTCCCCATGTCCATTTTAATGGTTTCCAATGCAAAGTACACTTCCACATCACCTTTAGATCTGTTCAGTAAACTGTCACTATCACTTTGTCAACTATTCAGAAAAGCAATAATGATTCGTTGATAGCAGGGAGATGTGTTTCGTTGATAGCTTTATTCTTCATTCCGTTGATGGTGTTTCTCTCGTTTCGTTGATGAGTAATCCTCATACCGTTGACATGTCTTCACTTAGGCAAAATTACAAGGCATGATATACTTACAATTAACCAACCTATTTTGCCTATCTAGTACTTAGTCAACATGACTTAGGAAACCTATCTAATACATACATCAAATGCATATCAAACTGTGAAGTATTGTACAGTGCAATTGCTACAACACTCATTCCGTTGATGAGCTTCCTGTCAACGAAACACTGCAAAGCATGCCATTCCGTTGACGGTTACAAAATGACTTAATACAAAATCTACTAAGTGTTTTTATAATTATCATCAAGAACAACATATTCCTAACAATCTCCCCCAATTTATGACTGATAGAATAACAGCCATAAATCAAGAGCCTTGATGATAACAAAAAACACTCAGTTAAATTACACATGATAAAAGTAGAAATTGCATTTAGCTTCATTGAATTAAAATACAAAGTAGAAAATCTTACAAAACAAGTGCACAGAGTTGCTCCTCTAGGCTGAGCAGATTTTTCATCTTTGCCTCTGTGGTCTTGTTTTCTTCCCTTTTATTGCATTGTTCTCCTCAATCTGAGCTTGAAGTCTTCTGTAGAAAATCTTCTCTTCTTCATCTTCATTCCCCAACTTGGATTGCATAAATCTTAAAGTTTCATTGGATGCCTTCTCCAGTTGGTCTTCTATTCTGAAGAATCTTCTACAGTTGTCCTTGTCTCTGAATTCCATCATCCAAAAAGGTTGGAGATGAATCTTCTTTCCTGTTTGAGGGACCTTCAATACTCTAGGAAGTGCACCAGGCTTGTTCCAGCTAGCTTTGATTTGGCAGATTTTGGAAACAACTTCAGACTTAGCTGTTTTGGTAAAACCAAAATCTTTCTTCAGGCATTTGAACACAGAAAGCAGTGTCTGATAGTCTTCTCCCAGAATTCTATGTAGAGGCCAAACCTGTTCTCTCCCACCCTTGTAGACAAACACCAATCTCTCTGGTAGTTTGTAAGAAGCTGCAATTCCTCTCACTTCAACTAGGTCAACAAGATTGATGTGTAGGTCAGACTCCTCCCTAATATCAGCAATGTAGATGAAGTCTTCTGGGTTGGTAGGAGGTTTTTCAGCTTGTGGTCTCCTTACTAGAATTGGCTTAGCCTTGGTAGCCCTTTGCTTAGATTTCTTCTTTGGATCCATCTCAAAGAGGAATTTTGGAAAGTTGGCCTCATCAAACTCAATTGGCTCTTCCTTTGGCTCAATTGGCTGATCATGGAAATTAACAGGATGTTTAGGATCACAGGCTAACTTTTCCCCTAGAGCTGGATCAGGAATTGTTGGAGGTGCAGTTGGTACAGAAGAGTCTGATGCAATACTCTGAGAGTCATCATTCTCAAAGGCTATATTTCTCCTAGCTCTTGCCTTTGGTTGCCTTGTGCTCTTCTTTGCACTCCTTTCCTCTCTGGCTTTTTCTTCTTGCTGTCTTTCTTCTTCATCAAGAGATTGAGCAACTGCAAGAGCTTGCATTGCTGCTCTTTCTGACTCTTCAGCTTTAGCTTCAGCAAAGTTTGGGTGACCAGCCCAAACACAGATTTGTTGTCCATTCCTGTAGACAATTGCCCTTTGCTTCCTTACCTCATAGTCATTGCTTTCCTTGCTTTTTGTGATGAGAAGACCAAGAAGCTTGAGCTCATCTGGATAAGGTGCAGGATAGAAAGTCCTTTCTGTATTCTTGCCCTTTGGTTTAGCAGGAGACTTGGGAGATAGGCTTCTTTGCAATGTAGCTTTTTCAACATCCCTAATGCATGAAGTTTGTCCTTTCTCCTTCCTTGATCCTTGAGTGACTCCATGTAGAAGGGACTCTACCTTATATGAAGAATTGGTCTGTGGCTCCCATTCCGTTGATGCTAAAACCATGGCATTCGTTGATGGCTCTGTAGAAGTAGCTTGATCCGTTGATGGATTTGAACTCTTTGCAGTACCAGCTAACTTCTTGACTCTTTCATCTATCCTGGACCAGTGGTCTTTAATTTGTTCAGCAAGCTGTAGCTTCATAGAAGCTTGCTGAATCAGGTCAATGCTGTCCAGTTTAGCTTTTCCTGACTCCCCCATAGCTAGTGGCTCCTTTGGCAGGGAAATGGCTGGGACCATAACCTTTGTGATTTGAATGTCTAGCTCCTTAGATTTCTCCCCCTTTTTGTTATCATCAAGAGAGATGACTGGGAGTCCTTGAGCTGCCACTAGCTGGGCCAGTAGTTGAGTCTGCTTCTCCTGTTCCTTTTGCATCTGTGATAAGGTAGCTTCCACCTTGTCCACTCTAGAAGAGAGAGTCTTCAAAGAGGTAGCCACCTCAGGTTCCTTAGAGAAAAACCTGTTCATCTTGGACATAGTGAGAAGAGGAAGCTTTTCATCTAGCCTCCTGTCATTAGCATCCTTGAGATTGCTAATTGAGTCCTTGATTTCTCTAGCCTCAATCCTTGTCTGCATCATCTGTAGCCTTTGGATTTCCAGTGAATCCATAATAGCCTTGTAGAATTTCTTGTCATTGGCAGTTGCAGACTCATGAGCCAGATAGGCCTCATTGTACTGCCTTGTGATTGCAGCATCCAGGGAGATCCTTCCTTGTAAATCTTGAGAGAGCCAGTTTGGTGTAGGAGGCACTACAGAAGTCCCAGTCTGTGAAGTAGTGGCCACCTGATTGTCACCAAAGCTGTCCTCATCATCAGAGAAATCAAACTCACCACTTGCTGCAGCTGCTGGAGATAGATTGGTCAAGGCATCCTTTGCTCTTTGCATTGATACAGTTGTATGAATTAGTTGTAGTGACCTCTCTGCCTCCACATTGCCCTGTTGAGCCAAAACTTGATAGGCTGACACAGGATGAGTAAAGGTCTCAGGATCCAGGGAAATACTATCCAGAGTTTGTTGATAGTGCTCTTGGAAAGTAAGTTCCCTTTCTCCCTCATTGACCTCCATTGACTCACTAGCAATGGCTGCTTCCTCCCTTATGACTCCTGTAGTCCCTTCTCTCTCTCCTCTATATTCTTGCATCATGGGCTCCCCATGGCTCACACCTCTCACACCCTCACCTTCACCTACTAAGGTGGAACTCTCTATCTCTCCTTTTGCCTGGCTGGAAGAAATAGCCAGCCTCTCACTCTCATTCTCTCCTTTTGCCTGGCTGCAAGCCAGCTTCTCAGTTTCACTCCCTCTCAATCCTAAAAGTGTCTCAACTACCACCAGGTCATCTACACTAGTTGTGGAAACAACTAGATTTTCAATAAGGGGTGTAGAATGACCTATCAACGGAATGGTAGTTTGAACTGTCAACGGTATGGATACCGTTGATGGAGAAACACTTGTCAACGAAATAGACTGTTTCGTTGATGAAGTCAAGAAATCACTTTGAGAATGAGAAATTACAGTAGAGTCTGTGGTGATTGATTTGAGAGATTGGTCCACAGATCCCCTTGCAACTTCAGAAAAAATAGGTTGATGGCCCAACAAATCACTTAACAAGTGATGGCCACCAGCTTCAGAGTGGGGCTTCTCCAAGATTAGAGTTGGAGAATCAGGAATAGATGTATGGATCATGTCCACATCTAGAGATAAAGTTGGTGAATTTGGTGGAGATAGTACAAGATTGATATCAAGAGAATGGGACTGTAACCCCAGAGTGATAATAGGGGTTACATCAAACTGAATTTGAGAAACTGGAAGTGTTGCTTCCAGTGTGTGTGCACCCTGTGAAACCTGGGATTTTTGCTTCACTCTCCTTTGATATTGGGAAAATGTAGACTGTGGGCTTGAAGTGTCCCTTACCCTTTTGGACTGTGCTCTAGGTTGAGAGCTTGTTTCAATAATTACATCCTTTTGGGAGGATGCAATTAGACTTGTGCTTAAATCCATTTTACTCATTGTGCCTTGTTGGGAAGACACAATGGGGCTAGGCTGGGAAACACTTACCTCACCTTCCTTATTCTTGGGGTTTCTTTGACTTTCACCCCTTCCCTCACCTCTCACAACTCCAGACTCACTTCCCTTAGGTTGTGTGGTAGTTCTTACAACAGGTGCATTTTGAGAAGCACCTGAGGTTGGCTTGGAGGATTTCTTAGATTTTGGTTTTGTTGCTGGGGCAGGAGCCTGTTGGGTCACAGCTACAGACTCCATGGCAACTGGGTTGGATGAAACAATGGAAGTAACAGCTATACTAACAGGGATAGCAGTAGTTACCTCAATAATTGGCAGATACACCACTGGAACATCACCATTGTGGTTCAGCCTCAGTATGTCTGTCAATACTCTCTTTTCTTGCACAAAGCACTCAAACCTGGCAGTAGGGTTAGAGATAACTAATGGTGCTGGACTAACATGATTAGCCAGCATCATCAGAAACCTTGCATAATAGATATTTTTCTTCCTATTTGCCTTATCACCCATCTTAGCACCAATTTCATACATAAGTTGGGTGCTAAAGTTGTAATATCTATCATTTAGAAGCATGGTTAGGAGAATTAACATAGAGTTAGTTAATGCATCAAAATTACTAATCTTTCCAGAAAAGACCTTAATGAATGCATCAGCTAAATAACTGTATTCCCTAACCAAACCTCTCCTAATTATCTTACCCAAGTTATCAGTAGGCAAAGAGTAGTTTATAGAATTTAGCATGGTAGTTATTTCAGTGTTAGAAGGCAAAGCATCACAGTTATTATCAGGAATATGTAAACATGCTTGCAAAACATCAGAATTAACTATGTACTCATTACCTTGAAGAGTGAATTGCAGTGTGCCGTTTGTTCCACTATACTCACATGAGGTCCAAATCTCCTCGATTACTTCATTGTAGAGTGGTGTAGAGTGAAACATCGCATAGCTCAACTTACAGTTCCTCATGAAATCCATCATTTTGAAAAAGATGTTGTTCGGACTCTCCTTAACAACAAATGGAATGGAATTGTTCTTCTCATAGATGAACCCACCAGCAGACATAAGCTTGACTATGGGTGCCATTGTTGAGTGAGGAAAAGCTTCGAGCTGTATTGCTTGTTGGAGAGAAGAAGATAGAAAAACTTTTGGAATTTTTGAGAACAGGTAGAAATGAAATAAAGAAATTAAAATTTCTTAAATACTCCCCCAAAAATTCTCAGAAATTAAGTCCAATAATTAATCTAAATTACCTGATTGGCTTAAAAAAGTAACCGTTAGAATTAAATATTACCACGATTTATACTTACAGGGGTGTATGCATAGATCGTGATAAAGAATGTGCAGTTTCAACGGTTCAGATTAAAAAGCGCTACATCAACGAATCAGATTGAGCGGTTAAATTCCCGTCTTATTTCGTTGATAAAGCCGCGTTTCGTTGATATAAAAGAGCTATCAACGAAACACCCAGAAAAATGCTAAGACTGTCAAAGGAATGGTGCGTTTCGTTGACATAGTAATTTTGACTTAGACAAAATTTCACCTTTTCCTGAGAAAATCAATTCACAGAAAAATTATAGCAAGTTCCTGGCTGCATTTTAACTTGCAAAAATCTCAAAATAATTAAGAGAAATTTAGCATACCTAGCTCACTTACTAATCTTGAGAATGTGGATTCATCAAGTGGCTTGGTAAAGATGTCTGCAAGTTGTTGTTCACTTGGAACAAAATGTAACTCCACAGTACCATTCATAACATGTTCTCTAATAAAGTGGTACTTGATGTCAATGTGCTTGGTCCTTGAATGCTGCACTGGATTCTCAGTAATGGCAATGGCACTAGTGTTGTCACAGAAAATAGGAATTTTCTCAACTCTTATTCCATAATCAAGTAGTTGATTTTTCATCCATAAAATCTGTGCACAACAACTTCCAGCTGCAATATACTCAGCCTCAGCTGTGGAGGTAGAAACTGAGTTTTGTTTCTTGCTGAACCATGAGACAAGCTTGTTTCCTAAGAATTGACAGGTGCCTGTTGTGCTTTTCCTGTCAATTTTACATCCTGCAAAATCTGCATCTGAATAACCAATTAGTTCAAAACCAGATTCTCTAGGATACCAAATGCCAAGGTTTGGTGTTCCTTTGAGATATCTGAAAATTCTTTTAATAGCAACTAAATGGGATTCCCTAGGATCAGCCTGAAATCTAGCACATAAACATGTAGCAAACATAATATCAGGTCTACTAGCTGTTAAATATAAAAGTGAGCCTACCATGCCTCTGTAACCTGAAATGTCCACAGATTTTTCCTTAGTATTCAATTCAAGTTTGGTGACAGTAGGCATGGGAGTTTTGGCAGGAGAGCATTCCATTAAATTAAACTTCTTTAATAAATCATGAATGTATTTTGTTTGACTAATGAAAATGCCTTCATTAACTTGCTTCACTTGAAGACCAAGAAAGTAAGTTAATTCTCCCATCATGCTCATTTCATATTTACTTTGCATAAGCTTGGCAAACTTTTGACAAAGTTTCACATCTGTAGACCCAAAGATTATGTCATCTACATAAATTTGAACAAGTATTGTAGAGCCATTCACAATCCTATGAAAAAGAGTTTTATCTACAGTACCTCTAGTGAAGTGATTCTCAAGGAGGAACTGTGAAAGTGTGTCATACCAGGCTCTAGGTGCTTGTTTCAAACCATAGAGTGCTTTGAGGAGGAAGTATACATATTCTGGAAAATCATCATCTTCAAAACCAGGAGGTTGACTTACATACACCTCCTCTTCCAATTCCCCATTTAGAAAAGCACTCTTCACATCCATTTGATAGACTTTGAAATTGGCATGGGCTGCATAGGCTAGGAAAATCCTTATTGCTTCTAGTCTTGCAACAGGAGCAAAGGTTTCATCAAAATCAATTCCTTCTTCCTGTGAATAGCCTTTTGCAACCAATCTAGCTTTGTTCCTTGTGACTATGCCATTTTCATCCATCTTGTTTCTGAACACCCATTTTGTGCCTATGACACTCCTGTCCTTAGGCTTGGGCACCAGCTTCCAAACATTGTTCCTTTCAAATTGGTTTAGTTCTTCTTGCATAGCCAAGACCCAATCTGGATCTAGAAGTGCATCCTCAACTTTCTTTGGCTCATCTTGAGACAGAAAGCTGCTGTATAGACATTCTTCTTGAGTTGCTCTTCTAGTTTGGACTTTAGAAGACACATCACCTATAATAAGTTCAAAGGGATGATCTTTAGTCCATTTCCTTGAGGGAGGCAGATTTGCTCTTGAAGAAGTAGCTTCATGATCATGATTGCCTTGATTAGATATTTGTCCTTGAGAAACTCCCCCTGAGTTTGTTGTCCCTAAATGATCATTCCTAGAAGCATTTCTGTGACTGTCAACGGATTGCCCATTTTGGCTGTCAACGAAACGCTCATTCTGACTGTCAACGGAATGTCCATTTGGTATATTAGCAGCTATTCTTTTCAATCTTAATGCAGCAATTTCATCTTCACTGCTGCTTTCATCTGTGCTAGTTACAACAACTTTGGACTGTTTCTCAATAGTCTTATCATGATCCATCTGTTCTCCTTCCTCATTCTCAAAAGAGAGACTTTCATGGAAACCTTCATCACAGAGACCCTGAATTTTGAGATCATCAAAAACAACATGTACAGATTCCATAACAATGTTGGTTCTGAGATTATAGACTCTGTAGGCTTTCCCTGCTGCATATCCCACAAATATTGCTTCATCTACCTTTGCTTCAAATTTCCCCAAATGCTCAGCTTGATTTCTCAGAACAAAGCACTTGCATCCAAAGACATGAAGAAAATCCAATAGTGGCTTCTTTCTTTTGAGTAGCTGATAAGGAGTCATTCCTTTGGCCTGATTAATCAAAGAAATATTCTGAGTGAAGCAAGCTGTGTTAACTGCCTCAGCCCAAAAATAAGTTGGTAACTTTGATTCATCTAGCATTGTCCTTGCAGCTTCAATAAGTGTTCTGTTTTTCCTTTCAACTACACCATTTTGCTGTGGTGTCCTTGCTGCTGAAAACTCATGCAAAATACCATTTTCTTCACAGAACACCTTCATACTTGAATTCTGTCCCATTGTCACTCCTAATCCTTCTTACTTTCAAGTCAGGATGATTGTTTACCATCTTGATGTGATTGATAATGATTTCACTTGCCTCATCTTTGGAGAGCAAAAAGAAAGTCCATGTAAATCTAGAAAAATCATCAACAATCACAAGACAATATTTCTTCTTTGAAATAGACATGACATTTACAGGACCAAACAAATCCATATGAAGCAACTCAAGCTGATGGACAATTGATGACTTTGTCTTGCTTTTGAATGATGCCTTCTTTTGTTTCCCCTTTTGACAGGCATCACACAAACCATCCTTGGAAAACTCCACTTGTGGAATTCCTCTAGCAAGATCTTTCCTTACCAAATCATTCATAACTTTAAAGTTCAGATGAGATAATTTCTTGTGCCATAGCCAACTTTCATCCTTGCTTGCCTTGCTGAAAAGGCAAGTGATGGTTTCTGGACTTGTGCTACTAAAGTCAGCAATGTACACATTCCCTCTTCTGAATCCAGTCATTACCACATTGTTGTTTCCTCCTTTAGAAACAACACAGGCTTCTTTAGAAAAAGTAACTAAAAATCCTTTGTCACAAAGTTGGCTGATACTAAGCAAATTGTGCTTAAGACCATCCACCAATGCAACTTCATCTATGATGACATTCTCTTTTGAAATCAAGCCATATCCCTTAGTGTAGCCTTTGCTGTCATCTCCAAAAGCAATACAAGGGCCAGCTCTTTCCTGAAACTCTGTGAGCAGGGTAGAATCACCAGTCATGTGTCTTGAACAACCACTATCCAAGTACCAAAGATTCCTTTTGTCTCCCTGCACACAATAGAACCAAATCAAGTCGATTTTGGTACCCAAGTTTCCTTGGGTCCTGTTTTGTTAGCCTTTGCTTTTCTTTTTATATCATTTTTCACCTTGGGCTCAAATTGATTTAAATCAATCTTTATCCTTGGTGTTGATTTCTGAGGATTGCTCACATTTTCATTCACAGCATGCATGATTGGAGGAACAAACATGTTATTCATATTCCATGGCATTTGTGGCACATTTAACATATTCATGTATGGATTAGACACAAATGGCATGCTGGCATATGGATTTTGAAATTGTGCATATGGAGCAAACATGTTAGGCATAACAGTCATTGTAGGCATAGAACTATTCATTGCAGGCTTGGGAATTTTCATTTTAACAGTCTTCTTAACAGATTTGCAGTTAGTAGATAAATGACTAACACTTCCACAATTGACACATGTCTTTCTAGGAGCATATTTATCAGGTGTGTAATTGTTGTGTTTGTTAATTCCTACTTTGCCATTCCTGTTATTCCTTTTATTTCCCTTAGCCTCAATTTGAACATTCTCTAACTTATCTTTCAATTGCTTGTTGGACAAGTGACCTACATTAGCTCTCTCAACAGGCTTCTCAACTTTCTTTGATTTACTAGACTCACCTTGAACAAAATTCTTGGTGACAGGACCATACTTATTATTAAGTCTAGTGAGTTCATCTTTTCTTTTCTCTGTCAACGAAACACCCTGATCGGTTGATGGTTCATCTGTCAACGGAACATTGCATTCCGTTGACATATCAACCTTCAACAAATGATCATTGTTGTTTGTTGACTCTGTTTCTGAATCTAAGGCTTCACAAACATACCCTAGTTTCTCTTTGTTCTTTTTCCATGATTGTTCACAGAAAGATTCCATACCTTGAACATTAATGATGTTGGTAGCAACATTCCTGGCATCTTTCCATTTAGCAATCACACTCTGTTCTATTTCTAGTTGTGTCTTAAGAATTTCTTCCCTTTGTAACACGTTCTCAAGTTCCTTCTTAGCATCCCTACTAACACATCTCATTTTCTCAAATTCAATGAGCTGTGCTTCTAACATTGCATTCCTATCACTTAAGAGCAAATTAGTCTCTTTAATTCTTGAATTCTCTTTGGTAAGTGATTTAACAGTAACACGCAAATTATATAATACAGTAGACATTTCATTTACTGCACTATCGCATTCCTCTTTAGAAAGCTCAGAAAGATTAGTAATTGTTACCTGGTTGCTTGAGGAGCTTGCTTCCTGCTCATGATTGTTAGCCATAAGAGCCAAGTTGACATATTCAACATCATCATCAGAATCTTCACCATTACCAACCCAATCATACTCCTGAGACATGAAAGCCTTTTCCTTTTGCTTGAGAAGTTCAAAGTATTTCTTTTTATAATCAACAGGCTCAAATTTCCTGTTGCTCTTCTCAATCTTGGGCTTTCTGCAGTCTCCAGCAAAGTGACCAAGCATTCCACAATTGAAACATTTAGATTTAGACTTTTCAATCCAGTTACTTTTGTTAGGTTGAAAGTCTCTCCTTGGTGGCCTTGCTTCTGAGTTTCTCTTGAACTTGAACTTAGAGAATTTTCTTGACAGAAAAGCAATGTGTTCATCAATCTCATCTAAGTCATCCAAGTTGGCTGGTTCTGGTTCTTCTTCTTCTGTCATCTTACCTTTACCCTTGCTGACATCACTTCTACAACTAGCTCGACTAGTTGTGGCCTTTGCAGCTTCTTCAGTGTCATCTTCCAGTTGGTTCACAGATGCAATCAATGCAATGGATCCACCCTTCTTCTGTACCTTTTCAATTTCCTCATCTTGCTCCATTTCCAGCTCATAAGTCTTCAATGTTCCATACAGCCTTTCAAGAGTGTAATCTTTGTACTCTTGAGTGTTTCTTAGAGAAACAGTCATAGGCTTCCATTCTTTTGGAAGAGCTCTTAGAAATTTAAGGTTTGAGTCCTTAGTTTGGTAGATTCTCCCATACAACTTTAATCCATTCAGAAGCTTTTGAAACCTACTAAACGTGTCATTTAGGGTTTCACCAGCTTTAAAGTGAAAGTGCTCATATTGTTGTATAAGGAGTTGCATTTTGTTCTCCCTTACTTGCTCAGTTCCTTCACATAGTGTTCTGACAGTGTCCCATACTTCTTTGGAGGTTGTACAGTTTATGACATTGTCAAACATCTCTTGCTCCAAACCATTAAACAGAATGTTCATGGTTCTCTTATCTTTATGGATTTCTGCAAGATCTTCAATAGTCCATTCTGAGACAAGTTTTGGAATTTCTACATCAGGAGCATCATCTGGCACTCCAACTCTAGATGCAAACTTCATGGGAACGTGTGGACCTTTCTCAATGCAGTCTACATATCTCTCATCCATAGACATGAGATGTAAATGCATCTTTACTTTCCAGTGAAAGTAATTGTCCTTATCAAGAACTGGTATCTTCACACCTGCATCCTTCTTCACCATGGTTTCTGTTTTGGTCTTGATCTTTAAACTTCTTGTATGTTAGAAGCTTGCTCTGATACCAATTGTTATTCCCAAATGACCTAACAGAATTGTAGAAGGGGGGGTTGAATACAATTCTTGATATTTTCTTAAACTTAAAACACTGATAAAATAAAACTGAACTAAATAAATAAAAACACAAGATATAAATAATTCAGTTGGATTGTTTGATGATCCAACTGAAGTGTTTTTATTGCGGAAATAATCTGTGATACAAAAGTACACAGCTGCTCAGTTACAGAGTTGTAGAGAAGAATGCTCTCAAAGATAGCTAATACAAACTATTTGTTTTTCTTCTCTTACACTCTTTCTAACTGCTACACTTGGTTATATATTCCCCAAGTTTACAATACTATTTTTGGCTACTCTAAAGTACACTAAAGATAACCGCCAATAGTTTGCTTTTCATCCCTTTGTCCAGTGGTCCTTGGAGATCCTTGCTTTTGTCTTCATGCTTATTATGATCACTCCCAAGAGCCCAATTGGAAACTGGGATGTTTCCTTATTCCCCATGTCCATTTTAATGGTTTCCAATGCAAAGTACACTTCCACATCACCTTTAGATCTCTTCAGTAAACTGTCACTATCACTTTGTCAACTATTCAGAAAAGCAATAATGATTCGTTGATAGCAGGGAGATGTGTTTCGTTGATAGCTTTATTCTTCATTCCGTTGATGGTGTTTCTCTCGTTTCGTTGATGAGTAATCCTCATACCGTTGACATGTCTTCACTTAGGCAAAATTACAAGGCATGATATACTTACAATTAACCAACCTATTTTGCCTATCTAGTACTTAGTCAACATGACTTAGGAAACCTATCTAATACATACATCAAATGCATATCAAACTGTGAAGTATTGTACAGTGCAATTGCTACAACACTCATTCCGTTGATGAGCTTCCTGTCAACGAAACACTGCAAAGCATGCCATTCCGTTGACAGTTACAAAATGACTTAATACAAAATCTACTAAGTGTTTTTATAATTATCATCAAGAACAACATATTCCTAACAAAGCCTACTGGCCCAAACGCAGCCAACTTGGGTAACGACTAGCCCACCACAGACCCCCAAAAGATCATGATTTGTTGGTGCTAATTAGTAGTAGTACTTTGCCTTATAAACTGAACAGAAGTCCCAAATCTCATCGATGTGGGACTGGGGTGTTACACTTATTGACAGGAATCTTTCACTGTCAAGATAATTGAAGGAAATACGTAAGTGCTTACGTTATTCTAACTTGTAAAAGAACCTCAGTCTTTCTTCTATAAAGGGATGAGTTATTTTCAGTTTTAGACATTCGAAAATCTATTCATAATTCAGCAGTACAACTTGTAAACCCAGTTATGAAGAGTGAGTAGTCCCATTAAGGATTGTAAGTGTGATGAAGGGATTCATAATGAATCTATTGTAATATATTGTATGGAATAAAACAGTTTGAGTTCGAATTCAAAATCTGTTTCATGCTTTGTGTCCGGTCTTAGACTCTGGAGTCCGCTTGGGTCACAGGAAAGTACCGCTTTAGGCAGGTGGCCGTTTAGGGAAATCGCCGACCATGGATTGAGCGACCACATGGCAGATTTGCATGAGAAGAAGAATTCAAACCAAGGTTCTATTCATTGTTACAATCACTACTACAAATGAAGTTCATTAAAGAGAATACCCGGTAAGATCATTTACAATCTCTATCTATAAAATTATTTCTGATTTATACAAATTCACTATTTATTATGATTGACAGTTATCATCCAAAGTTCTTTAAGAACTTAAAATTATGACTAATACACATCCGTGGTTTGTCAATATAGAAGGTAATGCCATGATTTATATGGATAACCATCAATATCTAGAGCATCTGTTACAGGTATCTAGGAAAGTTGTCTCTAACAAAGACAATAGAGCAATTCAAATCCTTATCTGGGATTTAGAAGAAATTAAAACTGAACAAGTTCGGTTTTATCATAAATTCTCCATGCAGATAGAAACAGAGATATCTTCTCTCAGAAGAATTCTCGGTTATGATCTTATTAGAAACCCTAATAGGATTAGACATAATGAATAAAACGAGAAATTCGTATCATCAGATGACTAACAAAGCATCAGTAAAAAGACAGCATGTTTTAACCCCGGTTTTTAACCATAGGTTAATCATCTTGACTATAGAAAAAATGAAAGGCCAGGATTGGTTCTCTCGTTCTCTCTTAAAAATGAGTTCTCTCCAGAACTCTACTCAATAGATAGATATATATATATAGGCAAGTGCTCAAATGAGACCCTTACTTAAAATGAGAACTGAGACCCAATCTTAGCCCCACATATTTTATGTCAAAATTAAATCTCAGCCATACAAACAAAATATTTAAATTTCATTTTTTCCTCATTCTCTCTCCCTCGTCACCCATTTCCATCTCTCTCTCTCTCCTCTCCCTCTCCACTCTCTCTCCACCTTTGGCTACCATTCTTCCGACCTCACCATCATCACCGAAAAAACATCTACACCAGTAAATCATCATCATCATCATCGCTACATCACTTTCGATCTGTATTTTTCCGATCTATCATTGTTGCTCCTCTTTTCGGCTTTGTTCATCATTCCTATTTTCGATCGATGTGATCTAAATAGAAACGCATAATAGTGTGTATGACCTTTAGATAAGTAACTCTTCAGATCTAATAAATTTAGTAAAGGAGGTGGTGATGGCGGTTATGGTGATTATGGTGGTAAAATAGAGAATGAAGGTTATGTCGTAGATGGTGGCTGTGATTAGATCAGAGATGCTAGTTATGATAATGATATATATGTATGTTAAAAGACAGCGTTTTTAGTGATTTGCTTTGAAAATTTTTGGTGATTTGTGTTTACATTTGGTGATTTGTGTTACTATTTTTGAAATATTAGGTGATTTGTGCTAATAGTTTTCACCATTGTAAGTGATTCATGTTGAAATTTAGTGATTTTTATTGAATATATCAAGTTGTTTGGAATTTTTGTGATTCTTTGTAGGACTAAAAGTGATAATATTAACTTTATGATGGTTGTTGTTGGTGATAATAGTGGTGTGGTGATGGGTTAGGTGTGATGGTTTGGTCCAGGTGACGGGAGGCATAGAAAGGCAGGATGGTGATGACATTTATATTAGGCAGTGATTATAGTAATAGAAATAATGAATGTGTGTATGCATATAGATGTGCTAATTTTTGGTGATTTGGTGATTAGGACTCAGTTCTCATTATAAGGAGGGTCTCATTGGAGGAGCTCTATATATATATATATAAGAATTTATTTATATTTTATTATAATATACAAATGCGGTAAATCCATAAAAATACAAATAGCATTTCCCCGATTTCTTTAATACAAAACATGTATGTATAAATCTAAAACCCTAATCCCCCATTTCTCTCACATTTCTTCGCAAACACTGACTGAGCTCACTCCACACCCAACAATGGCGATGAACAAAATCTTCAACAGATCTCGACCTCTACTCCTCAAAACCCTAAACCCCATCTTCTTCAAACCCATCTCCACCTCCCCATTTCTCTCTCAACAACCCCAATATCTCATCTCTGACCCACCCACCCCACCATTTGAGCCCACTCATATCTCCTCAGATAACCGGAGAAACTCATCTGGGCTAACCCAATCTTTGGTCCCTTTAGAGTTCGTGAAGCCCAGAGAGCTTATGCTTAAAGAAATGGCAGAGAGCTTGGATTTGGAGGGCATTAAAGAGATGTTTGCTGATTGGATGACTATGCAAAGATGGGATGATATGATAGATATGTTTGAGGTTTGGGTTAGTGGTTATGATAAGAATGGGAATCCGAAGAAGCCTGATTTGGATTTGTTTAATCATTATTTGAGAGCTAATTTGATGAAGAGAAAGTCTCCGGATCGTATGTTAGATTTGCTTATGATGATTCAGGGCTATAATTTGAAGGCTAATACGGCTTCGTTTAATTTGATTTTGAAGTCTATGCATGAGCATAGGGAGAGAGATGCTGCTGTCAATTTACTTGATAAGTATGCATTTCTGTGCCTTTTTTGGATTGTATCTTGAGAATGCGTGTGTGTGTTTTTCGGGATAGATGTAGCTATTACTATAATATGAAATCGATAAGTGATTTTTGATTTTAAAATTAAACTTGTAGTCTAATGCATAGTTTTGAAATAGCACCAAGTAGACCCGTGTTTAGAACAAAATTATGTTTGTCACCATTGCTCAAATTATTCATTTCTCTCCACTTTAGAACCAAGTGGAAATGAACCACTTTATTCATTGCATGGTTTTTCTTACATGCCTGTGGAAATTATAGCAACATGTATACTTGGTTCTATATTTAGAACCAAGTATAGAAATTTTCTATTTTAGAGCCAAGTTAGCATTGCATTGGAGTAGTGTGTTTTATAGTTGATGCTATATAATAGAAATAGCACCTCTTTTACAATTGCATCGGTTATGGGTGTCGATAGGTTGTGTATTGTTGTTTATGCGAAACTTGATTCTTTAGCTTGTTTGTATGTATTTATTCATTTGTGTATATTTCTGTGTATGTAAATCTTGATTCTTTAGCTTGTTTGTATGTATTTATTCATTTGTGTATATTGATGTGTATGTAAATCTTGATTCTTAGTTGGTTTATAACCTAAAAATATGTGTGTGTGTGTGGCATGTAGAAGGAAAGAGGGTGTTGTCTATTAAGACTTGAGAACTATTTAAAAAACAAAATTTATACAAGTTGTTAAGAGTCGACTAGTAACAGAAATAATGTATGCTTGCTTCATTTTGCGTATGTATATGTTCGTTTAGTGTTGTAAATGAGGTACTGCTGCTGCCCAGATGATGAAATTTGAGTTTTGAATGGTATATAAATTTGTGAAAGAGGGCCTGTTATTATTATTTTTTTATCTGTTTATTTAAATTTGTGATGGATGGACTGTCATTAAGTTTGTGCCCCCAGGATGATCGTGGATGAAAAAAACTACTCCAAGCCTGATGAGGAGTCGTTTGATTTGGTTATTGGCATGCTACTTCCAAGTTCAACATATCAAATAAGTCAAAGACAGCGGATGGAAACTGCACACAAGTATATAGATTTGAACTTGAAATTTGGATACAGTATGTCGCAAGAGGTGTTTACTAAATGTATGTGGAACTTCATGAATTTTGAAAGTTTGGATACATTGGTCTCAATTATTGAAAAATGCAAGGTGCAGATGATGAACCCTAGTGTTAAATTTGTGGATGTACATTAATACCTTCTTATTATTTTATCTCTGATGCTGTGTTTTATTTTCCTACCAGAAAATGGACCAAAACGAGGCTTTAGTTGCGGACTGGAAATTGTGCCTTGAGATGGTAGACCAAGCCATGAAAGCTGATAATAGTGAGCTGGCCTTTTATGCTCTTGAGTTCATGGCTAAGTGGATGATAAAGGATGAGAATATGAGACCTCCTCGTTATCTTTTTGTGGAAGAGGGACTAGTCGTGTCTTTACTTGCAACTGCTGGTAGAACTTACAGCAAAAAGCTCCTGGATGCTGCTTGGTCAATTCTTAAGCGATCGCAGCGTCAAAAGGTGGCCAGTGCAGAAACTTACATTGCGAAGGTGGCCAGTGCAGAAACTTACATTGCGAAGATACATGCCCACGCATCTCTGGGGCATCAGAAGAAGGCATTGGAAACCCTTCTTCAATTTGAATCTTTATATGGAGGAAGTGATAAACAAGCTGAAGAAGATCTCTTTTCTCCATTTACAGCTCTCTATCCATTGGTCGTGGCATGCTCGCACAATGGCTGTGAAACTTTGGATTCTGTACGTCTTCACAATTAGTTTTTGTCCCTTTGCAACTTTAGATATGTATATCTTCTCGCTTAGTTTTTATGAGTCATAGTTTTTATGAGTCATACATATAGAGACTAGAGAGAAAATTATGTTGCACTAAAAAGTAAAAACCATCTTAGTCTACAATACAAATTACGACCAGTTCAAGGGCTGCAAATTACCGAATACAGTGGTACACTTCAATATATCATACTACTATAAATCACTTGAGCTATGGGATAATTAATTATGAGTGGTTGTGATGAGTTAATAGTTTATATTTTAACTTTTGTTCTATCTGAACACGCTCTTGAGAATTTCTTAGGATGAGAACTATGAGAACAGGTGATTTGCGTAGTTAAAATTGGTGAGTAGTACTAAATTTAAAATTTTTGGTATGCACCAAATCACCATTTAATGTATTAGAAATTTCTAGTTTTCAAAAAATCATCATTTTCAACTAGACAAAGCACTGGTTCTCACGGTTCTTATTTTAAGAAGTTATCATCGAAGTTATTTTAAGCACTAGCATATATAGAGTCCTACTCTAATAGAAATCAATTTAAAATAAAAACTAGAAACTGCACCACACAATTTAAATACACCCTCCCACACTCAGCCCCACCTATTCTCCTCCATTTTTAATTAGATTTTTCCCATCAATCGGTGAGCTTTTTTTGAACTTTTACTTCACTGTATTTTTCTCCATCTCCCAACAATCAGTTTGCATACCATATTTGCTATATTCTGGTGATAAATCACTATTTATGCGTATGAGAATCACTAAAATGTTGGTGATTTCTGTAAGAATAAATAGTGATTTCGGCGTAAATCTAGTAATTTATTCTTGGGACTATACGTAAATCACAATTTTTGTACCGCAAAATCACTAGATCTATACACATATAAGAATAAATCGCTATATTTATACTGAAATCACTATTTATTCTTACATAAATCACTAAAATTTTAGTACTCCGTAATATAGCAAGTATGGTATGCAAACTGATCGTTGAGAGATACAGAAAAATACAGTGAAGTCGGTTTTAAAAAAACAACTCACCTATTGACGGGAAAATTCAAATTAAAAACGGAGGGGATTATGTGTGGTTGTGCATGAGAGGGTGTATTTTAGTTGTGGTGCCTTTAGGGGGCCATTAGATTAGATTGATCTAAGGGTTTGAATTGGTTTTTAGTTTCTATTTTAAGTTTGGTTTCTATTTGATCACTAGCATATATATATATATATATATATATATACTATATTATTAAAGACGAAACATTAAAAGTTTTGGTCGGTCGGTATTTGGGTCGGGCTATTTATAATTTGGGTCGAGCTTTTCTATAATCAATTTATTTATAACCAATTAATTTTTTCAGCTAAAATACATTACCTATTTTATATATTTTTCTAACCAAAACAACTAATCTTCTAAAAATAAAATAGGTAACATAAATATAAAATGGTAATATTATTACATATTTATAACTGATTACCTTTTTCAACAAAAACACATTATATGTTCTACATTTTCTAACTAAAACAACTCATCTTCTAAACATAACACATGAAAAATAAATATGTAATGGTAATATTGTTATATATAATTATTAATAAATAACTACTTACCCTGTTCAGCTAAACACATAACCTTTTTTATTTTTTTCTAACTTAAACAACTAATTTTCTAAAAGTAACACGAGCAACATATATATAAAAAGGTAAATAATTTTATATTTTTTCAGTTAAAACACATTACCTATTTTATATATTTTTTAACCAAAACAATTCATCTTCTAAACAACTAATTTTCTAAAAGTAACATGGGCAACATATATATAAATGTAATATAATTTTATATAATTATTAATAAGTAACTAACTGTCTTTTTAAGGACATTGTCTGTTTTATATTTTTTTAAGTAAAACAACTCATATTCGAATTAAAAATAACACGGGCAAAATATAGATATAATGACAATATTATTATATTAAACTTATAAAATCCGGGATTAATATAATTTTTTATAACATACAATTTAAATAAGATAATTAATAAAAAAATAAAAGTAATAGCATATGTTAAAAGAAACTCGGTATATTATAGAGCACATATTTTGTTATTTGCACTTTAGTCACATTTAGATTTTTAAGAGCAAATAAATACAAACTATTAGATCTATTATTTAAAAATATTTTATATTTTAATATCTAAAATACTACTAAAGATTACGTCAACAATTTATTAAATTAAATTATTTATATTATTAGATATATAAATCCAATTTATTATATACACAAATAAATATATATTAAAATTTCATAAAATAATATATAATTATGAAAATCTAAATAAAAATAATAAAATATTAAAGAAAACTGTGCATCGCACGGGATATAAATATCCCGTGCGACGCACAGTCTTCTTTAATATTTTCTTATTTTTTATTTAGATTTTAGTTATTATATATAATTTGATAAAATTTTAATATATATATATTGGATTTATAAATCTAACAATATAATATTTAAATTTAATATATTCTTGACGTAATTTGTGGTAGTATTTTAGATATTAAAATATAAAATATTTTAAAATAATAGATCTAATGATTTGTATTTTTTTACTCTAAAAAATCTAAAAAGGGACTCAAGTGCAAATATCAAAATATGTGCTCGTGCAATATACCGAGTTTATTTGAATATACTATTACTTTTATTTTTATTAATTATCTCGTTTAAATTGAATGTTAAAAAAATTATAATAAACATGAATTTCATATTTAATATAATAATATTACCAATATATCTATCTTTTGCCCGTGTTATTTACAATTTGAACATGAGTTGTTTCCGTTAAAAAATATAAAACAGGTAATATTCTTAAAAAGACAATTAGTTACTTATTAACAATTATATAAAATTATATTACTTTTTTTAATATATATGTCGCATGCATTACTTTTAGAAAATTAGTTGTTTAAGTTAGAAAATATAAAAGAGGTAATGTGTTTTAGCTGAAAAGAATAAGTGGTTATTTATTAATATTTATATAAAATAATATTACCATTGTATATTTATTTTGCATGTATTATATTTAGAAGATAAGTTGTTTTAGTTAGAAAATATAATAATGTGTTTTAGCTGTCGGTTATAAATATATAATAATATTACTATTTTATATATGTTGCCCGTCTTATTTTTAGAAAAATGATTTGTTTTAGTTAAATAGATATATGAAATAGGTAATATGTTTTAGCTGAAAAATGTAATTGGTTATTAATTAATAAATTGGTTTCCATATATGTGTATTTAGAAGATGAATTGTTTTAGTTAAAAAATATAAAAATAATGTGTTTTAGCTGAAAAAGGTAATCGGTTATAAATATATAATAATATTATCATATTATATATATGTTGCCCGTTTTATATATGTTGCCCGTTTTATTTTTAGTTTTATTTTTAGAAGATGAGTTGGTTTAGTTTAAAAAAAATATAAAATAGGTAATGTACTGAAAAAGGTAATTGGTTATAGATAGGCCCGTGAATCGGCCCAAATACCACTGATCGACGTCTTTAATAATATAGTATAGATAGAGGAGGGTTCATTGAGTAACTTAGTGACTCTTTATCATTGGTTAATTTAAACTAGGTTACACGTGATCATGACCCACATTTAAACACCAACACAACGTAACGACATAACAACTTACATGTACTGTATAATTCATGTATGTTATGTAGTTTTTCACATACAGAACATAAAATCATAAAATTCTGTAATGAATAAAATACAATATTTCATCTACCTAACATAGTTAAGTATAAAAATTTTATTCTTCAAATTATTTATAATTTTAAAATTTTAAATATAGAACCAAATTTTTATAAACAGAACACATTAATCGTGTTACACATTGTTATTCATATATTAAACACAAATTAATTAAAAATATATTTATTTATCGTTGAACATTATCTTTTAGAATACAATTATTTGAATTTTTTTAAAATTTACATTTAAGCGTTTTTATTATGTACCTTTATAGAATATTATTTTTATGACGTAAACTTTTTTTCATACAAAACATGAGATTTACGGCACATGAGATTGATTTTACAGGATATGTAAATTAATGTAGTTAGTCAATCATATTTTGTACGTAAAATTGTTTTACTTTTTTTCAAATTAATGTTGGTTTGTGAGTGTGATATATAATCTTGTGAACTGTATCATGCTTTTATAGAATTACAAATTCACGTGTTTTAGGTTGTAGTTGTATGTAACAGTTTTTTTTTACTTAATTTAAGGGCTAGGATTCAAAGTTACTTAGTTACTCAAATAAGGAGTTACTCGCTATTGGTCTATAGCAATATGCTGTGGCTTCAATGTGAAGTTTGTTCTGTTTGTCCTATAGCATTTTTACCAGGTCAATTTAAATATATATATAATCAAGATTGCTTTATACTGTGAAGGGAATATGAATTTTCAATATACAAAATTAAGAATAAGATTACAATCTAAAGAGAATATGAAATAAAACCATAATCTTTACGGGGTCTCCCAAACTCTTCTACGGACAAACCCCAATAATGTACCCACCAATATTGTTTGCTATGCCTATAACTGTTAAATGACTTTTTAAGCAACAAATTCGCACTCTTAGCCATGCTGCATTTGATGCTTAGATTTTTCACTTTCTGACTGAAACTATTTTGTGCTTTAAGGTGATTTTGCGTCTTGGTGCCTAGTGCTGCTTATTGTATCATACTCTTGCCATAAATGACAAATTGACCTATGTCTAACGTGAAAGACTTGAAATTTACCCAGGTCTATTATCTTCTGGAGGGTTGGAGCAAGAAAAGTCCTCCGTGCAAGTCTGTTGCTGCATTGAATTGTATAATCCTAGGTTGTGCAAATATATGGGATGCTGAACGTGCTTATCAGACTTTCGAATCAATAAGCACTACGTTCGGATTGACACCTGATATCAATTCATACAATAGTCTAATATGTGCTTTTGGAAAGCTAAACGAGGTAAAAAGTTATCTACTTCTCACATACTGCCTCTCACCTCTCGTGTTATGTGCATATAAGCACCAATGTGCAAGATTGCTTTTCAGTTAGCTTGCTCCTTGAATTTTCTCTGAATCTCGTCCCCTAAATAAAGTAAACCAGCCTAGAAATGTGCCTTAAGGATTACGGGGTAGAGATACTGAGAAAGGTGTAACTATTTTAGTATGTTTTTGATTGAGGTGCTTTAATACCAAGTTAAGTCATTGCAGTGGCACATAGATGTGCATTGCATGTTTTAACATGTTTGATATATTATTTTGACCTTGTGACAGGGAGAAAAAGCTAGGGACAAAGCTTTAGAAATATTTAAGCAGCTTAAAGGTTTGGGTATTAAACCAAATGCAATGACATATGCGCTGCTTGTTGATGTCCATCTTCTTGCAAGTAAACCAATATCGGCACTCGCTGTCATAGACGAAATGGTAATTCCTTTTTCTTATTAACATTAAATTGGCTAATTGCCTTTTGCTCCACTTGATTAAATCAGTGATCTTGGTGTTCTATTCAATGAATCCTGTACTTCAGGTAATTTCAGGATTTACACCAACAAAGGAGATTCTAAAGAAGGTCCGGAGACGCTGTGTTAGGAAGATGGACGATGAAAGTAATGCCCAGGTGGGAGCCTTGGCGAAAAACTTTGGAATCCGCATGGGTGCAGAGAATCGGCGTGATTTACTATTTAAGCTTCACTACAGTGTTGATTATATGCAGGAGAGCTGAAACCATAATGCACATCAGAATTATATAGTTTTTAGAAGATGAAGGTAAACAGCTTTGAACCTGTATCATTAAATCTGTAGTCCACCTGCATCATATTGTTTCTAGTCTGGCAACATTTTGGATTTTGAGGCAAAACATTTGGGATCTCCGATTTTCTCAAATCAGCTTTGTTCACGCTGTTCAACACATCAACTTCGTCTGTACATCTTCTGATTTTGCTGGACTATGAATCGTAGCAGGTTTACTTTAGGATCTTAATTTTATGCTTGCTATAATAGTCCCTCTATTCTTTTGCTTCATGAGGAAAAGTTTAGGGTCGGTGAGTGATGAAAATTTGGAACAATTCAAATTTAAATAATTGCAACAGGGGGCTAGGTTGACATATAGTTCAATTTGTTGCCACTGATGAAATTTATTTATGTATTTTCTTGGTTCATATGAACGATTCATTTATATTAGCTATTTAATAGGTCTGACAAGTTTTTAGCCAGTTATGTTATTTTTGCAAGGCGGTAGATGTAACTAAACCCTATAATTTGGTACACGATACGATAAAATGATTCAGAAATGACACGGAAATTTACATCTTGCTCCTGAGTTTTTAAATAGGAAAGAAAGCAAGTTTAAGTAAGATAGTTTCATTTTCACTTATCTTTGTGTTCCCAAGTTTTTAATAGAAACGAAAGAAAATGAAGGTGAATGCAAATTGAGCATACTTTTGCTTCAAAATTTCACTCCAAAAATGGGTTGAAATAATGTTAATTCTGCAACACTTACTTTTCTCGGCTTTGAGGTTGATGTTAGTCTTTGAATTTGATTTTTTGGTACACGAAAATATACCAACATGAAAATACATTATAGATTAAGCATTGGATATAGGTTTTTACTTTGGATATACGACACTTTAAGAAATAAATGTTTTTTATTAATAAGCAATTATATTTTTGTGTAAAGATTAAACATCTATATAGAAAAAGTTTACATGTTTACATATAAATATTTATATATTTTAAATACATAAATATTTATTAAATTAATTAATTTTTTAAATGTATACAAATATGACATAAGAAATACACAATACTTTCAAATCGAATATGTTTTTCGAGTTAAAGTACATGAATCCAAAACTGATGGATTATGGGTTTTACATTAAAATCTTTGTAAAATTTGATCATCAACAAGATAGATAAATAGTGACCATTGATCACATCGTGAATTTGATTGTCAAGAATGTGTATTCATCCTTTCAGAATAAAATCTGTCAGCAAATGGAGTAAGTATATGGTTCGGAACCAATTTTCATAATAGTGTCAGAAAGTAAAAGGAAAATGTTATTTCTTTAACAAGTTTTTAATTTCTAAAACCGTTGCGTCGGTATTTCCTGTATTCACTATTGTAACATATTTTAACACCAAATGCTATATATAACGGAAAATAAAATAATTTCTCAGACAATAACATTTACCAAAGTAATGTCAACATTTTACACCTTCCCTTCCCGTTGCAATATTACCCAAAAAAAGAGAAAACTACTAGCAAGTTGATGTAATATCAGCTTTATAAATGGTTGTTACGGAAGCTATGTACACCGTACACACTACACGGTACCCTATATGATAATTTTTCTTTTCAAAATACATCCATCTATATATCTATCTACCGATCTATTATTACTAACCTATAACCCGTGCGATTCCCGGATGAATTTTAATTTTTTTTATCTTATTATTTGTATTTTGATTATATGATTTTATCAGAAGAAAATAAATTTTTAAAAATTAATAATGTATGTATGATGTTATTGTAAGCATTTGTTTGTATTTTGATGATAAATTTTTTTAATATATTATCAACGTGAATAATATCTTGAATTTCTGAATGTAGTTTAGAAAAATAAGTAATATAAATATTTAATAATAATACGTTGTTGACGGGATTCGAACCTTTAACTCGTGGGAGCATTTTGAATATCAAAAAAGAAATATTCTTTTAACATGACATCTAACGGTTATCTTTTTATCTATCTTTCAGTCTAACAGTTGTTATTTAAAGTACCAACGACCAACCAAATAGAGGCTAATTTGCTTATAATAATATAGTATAGATATACTAGCTTATAGCCTTTGTAAAGCAAAACACAGATTGTTTATGAATATTTAAAGTTTTAAATTTTTGTAATAAAATATAATATACTATTTCAATGTATATTTGATATAATTTTAATTTTATTAATATTTTTAGAACAAATATAATAAATTTTAATTTTACTATGTTTATAATAATTATTAATTTAAAAATGTAGTTGACGAAATTTGAACAGTAAATCTCTATAAATATTAATTAATTTTAATTAATTAATATTAAAAAATACCTAAAAGAAAACATGTTAACCAAAAAGGAACCAGAAAGAACCAAAAAGGAAAGTCATGAGTTATTGAAGCGTAAAAAACTATCAACGCCTGTATTGTTGTTTTTAGTACTTGTTAATTATTTATTTATAATTTAAGATTACTTAAAATAAAAGGATAATAAAATAAAGAAGTTGTTAACCAAAATGGAAAGATGCTAACTAAACTACAAATTATCCTATGATTCACCTTTTATAATTTAGTATAAAAGTATATATATAAGAGATTGAGAATCCTAAGGTCGACCTCACATAAGTTACCTGAAAATCTCGTATAAAAACACGAGGATGCAATTGTAATTTAAGAATATTATGTATAATTACAAAATTGTCATTAAAAATTTGTACTTAAAACCCCTATTAACTCAGGAAATTTGCTAAGATCAACCTCAGATTCCTTTTCTCTAGATATATATAATAAGAACTCAACATGTACTTTTAATTAGTGAGATATTTTATTCAGGGTTGAAAATGACTAACTTGCCCATGTGTTTAAGATTTACTAAAAATAATATTATTTGTGGGAACCGAACTTTGGTCTACCAAATAAATTATACATCTTCTTAACATTAGGCCATACAATCATATGCGTTTAAATCATACATATATATTGGTTAGTGTTCTTTGGTAGTGAGACATTTTATTTAACTTCAACATATATGAAAATAAATATGAAGCTAAACTGAACTTAAATCATATTTTTAACTATACATGTCCATAACATTTGAGTACAAACACACATGTGTTGTGAATAGACCCAACAATTTGATACACGACATGGTAAAATGACATGAAAATGACACGAATATTTAGTATTTGAGTTTGATTTTTCGATACACGAAACACGAAAGTACACGAATTTGACGATAATTTAGTGCAGGATATAGGTTTTCACTCTGGTACACGAAATTGAAGAACACAAAATACATACATATAAGCAAATTTATACATTTATGTATATAAATATTATATATATATATATATATATATATATATATATGTAAGTATATATATATATATATATATACATATTTTCAATTTTTATATTGGATTGTTTATAAATGTAAATATTTAGTTTATAATTCGTAAATTTATACATAACAATTTATATTTTTTAATGTATACTTGTGTTAAATTATTTATTATTTTTTAATATACACCAAAATTACACAAAAAATACATGACACGATTCGAATTGGATATGAATCTCATATTTAGTACATGAATTCTTAACGGGTCGAATTCAGATTTACCTTACACGATACGAAAGTACACGATACGGTACGATTGCTATCGTACGATTGCTGGGTCTAGCTGTGAATATCATGCATACATGTGTTGCGTGGATATACTAAATATTTGATATATTAGTCATGAGACTTGTTAACAATACTATCATTATAATTTTATTTGTACAATTATATTATAATATAATATATAATATGTAGTCTACTAATACATATTTTAAATTATCTAAATATGTGTTAAGTATTCTTTTATCTTTTATATTTTTATTACTATTATATATAAGCCAATACTCCATGAAGAACCCTCTTATAAAACAATAAAGAACACTATAGAATCGTAATGAAATTGCATTAATTCTAATCTTCACACCAAAAAAGGGTTTTTAGGAATAAATATAGATTTTAACAAAAAATTAGGATCAAATATAACATTATTACACATAATTTTATTGTTATATATATATATATATATATATATATATATATAGATATATATATGAATAATGTAATTACTTTGAATCACGAACATAACTGCCAAGACTCTGAAAAAGAAAGATGCGGAAACACCAAGTAAGCTAAAAAGAAAACGACTTAATAGTGGATACATGAGTTAGCTTTTCAAATATCTATAGAATGAACGCTGTGAGCTATCTGCCCTAAAGAGATTCCTCGTCTATTTTTCCTCTCGTTCCTTTTCTCTTGGACATCTCAAAAGAAGACAAAATTCTCTCACAATTATCCACAAAAGACCGACACTATAAGTCCTGAAAGGTGTCGGCATTCACAAGACCGACGCTTAAAAGTGTTATTAGCGTCGGTTGAAGTGGAAAATCGACGCCAAAATTCCTGCACAAAGTCCTATATGATCATCGTTTATTTATAATAATGTATTCTAACTTGACTATATATATGTACTTATGTAATTATTTAAGCTATAACTGATATTGAGTCCGAAATTCAAATCTCATATTGATTAATTTGACTATATATATTGGCAACCTAAACGCCCTTAAATTCACATTATATTATTTTTAATTATAGATCTAACCATACAAATACATAATTTTTTAAAGTAAATTAACTTACGTACGAATTAGGGTGGTAGATAATGCAATTTGTATCTTATAGAATATAAAATCTGAATCATTATCTACTTGATACAAATATATATAATTTACAAAATTAAAGTAATCCTATTGTTTTTCGGTCAATTTTATAACATTTTGTGTACCTACCTGTAAAGCATAATGTAACATAAGATGTAAAAGATATAACTACAACTCAACAAAGGACAAGACAGACAATAATATTAACAGAAGCACAGGAATCCAGAATCAAAGAAGAAAAGGTAAACTAAAAAAAAAATCAAAATACGTTATGTATTCTTGAAGTCCGTAAACAGGTCACGAAAAGAAGTTCATGAAAATGTTCAGGCCTCAGTGACAGGAAAAGAAACAAGACTTTCAAGACAACAGAAGTATGTGAATGATTTAGGGTTCAGTACCACGGGATTCCAGTGATGAAGCAACCAGAATGACAAGGGACTTATCAGAAGCACTATATTGAAGACATAAAATAAGAATTGATCAAGTGTTATTCATCTGTGAACCAGACCAGTTGCACTAGGTGACAGCACTAAAAAGATCAAGTTGTTTTATCGTTTCAGAAGAAATTGATACAGTCTAAAACTTAAACACCCAGGAGCTCAGGAGTAATTACTAAAGGACAAAAGACAAGAAAAAGAATTCGATAGTTTTTCTTTTGAAAAAACTATCGAATGGTGGTTGAAGTTATTCATTGAAAAGCAAAGTAAATTAATTTGGCATTCGATAGTTTTGATTTAAAAACTATCGAATGGCAAATTGATTTAATCCATTCGATGGTTTTTTAATCCATTCGATGGTTTTTCAATTCATGGAGCAGGTGAAAAGTTGTGCTTGTCTGACAGGTTGATGAAGATCCAACGGCCAAGAATTTTCTATTCTAAATGGTTCGATGGTTTTTCAATTCAAGTCTACAATTAACTCGAGAGAAGAATGTGTCTTCTTCAGTTAAGGCATTCAACACAGACACATTACTGAGAGAGAGAAGAGCCGGAGAAAATTATCAGAGAAATTAATAGTGCTCAGAACTTGATCATTGTTTTGTATTTGTGTAACCTTAAACTCATTGACGCTAATCTACGGATTAGAAATTGTAGCACCCCTCGAGGTTTATATTTATAAAAAGATATATTCCCCGAAGCTTGATTTGGTTTGGTGTGTTTGATTTCGTTATAGAACTGAAAGATTAATCCGCGAACGAAATTGAATTATTTGTGAGTATCGTATTCAACCCCCCCTTCTACGATACTTTGGACCTAACAATTGGTAGCAGAGCTACTTGATTGATATACAAATCAGATCCGGTGAATGAGACCAAAATCAAACGTAGCGTGAAAATACGAAGCAAATTTTTTAACTTTCAAATTTTTTCATTTAATTGGAATTTCTTGAATTTTAAACAATTTGAAATTTTCAGAAACCATGAGTGCTCCAAAGACAACCGCTGGTATTAAAGTTCCCCCGTTTACTAGAGATGATTTCGGTTTGTGGAAGATGAAGATGCTGTTATTTATCAAGGCATCTAATCCGTTGTATATTGGCATATTAGAGAACGGACCGTTTGTACCAATGAAACCAGTTAGTGAATCTACAGCTCCTGATGGTAGCAGGATTCCTTCAGGCACCCAACCTAAGGATATAAGTGAATTTACAGATTCTGACAAAGAACTGATTCGATTGGACACCGGTTTAATGTTGATATTGGCGGACTCCGCAGACAAGGAAATGAGCTATCAGTTGATGAACTGTACAAGCGGGAAACATATGTGGGATACCATTAACTTAATAATGGAAGGAACTGAAGACGTTCAGGAAAACAGATTGGACATTCTGACTTCTCAATATGAAGCGTTTAGGTCTCTGCCAGGAGAAAGTATAACTCAGGTCTTTGAGAAGTATACTAAGCTCCTCAATGAATTGGCAATGAAAGGAAAGACCTATCCACTGAGAGAATCGAACAGGAAGTTCATGATGACGCTGCCCCATCATGTAGAACACAAGTCATCATCCATTAGGGAAAGAATTGACTTCACAAAGATGCCACTAGAGATGATCTATGGCAAGTTGAAGACCTATGAGATGGAACAGGAACAAAGGGTGATAATCTACGGATCAGGGACAGTGGACAACAAGCACAATGCACTTGTGAGATCAGCAGCACTTGTAGTGGATGAACCAATAACTTCTGAGATTCAGGTTCAAACCCCTAGAGCTGGAAATGAGGTGATAATAGAAGCAGAAATGGATTCTGTGAATCTGGGTGTTGATGAAAGTGATTACTACACCCTAGAAGAGCTTGAGCAAATGGATGACAAAACCATGGCGTACTTAGCTGCAAAGTTTAGTCATATTCGTTTCAAGAGAAACCCTAAGTACAAGTTCAAGGGCTCAACCAACAGATTCCAGAAGAGCAATTATACACCTAGTACAGGCTTTAAGGGAGGCTACAAGACTGGCATGATTGATAGGAGCAAATCAAGATGCTATAACTGCAATGAGTTAGGGCATTTCGCCACTGAATGCCGGAAGCCTCGTCAAGCAAGAGACATGAAAGATGTCTATGGAAAGAAGGATTCTTATGATGAGTTGAAAAAGGAGAATGCCAAGCTTAAACAGCAATTGGAGGCATTCTCTGGAAAGCAGAAAGGGAAAACTTACATAGCAGAGGGAAAGCACTGGGATGATACTGATTCGGATGAAGAGGAGGAATATGTAAATGTTGCTCTAATGGCTGACTCTTCAGAGGAATCACCACAATCATCTCAGGTACCTATCTTAACTACAATTGATATGTCTAATTCTGAGTACAAGAAAACTGTGCAAGATCTTAGTGTAGAATTGTTTAATGTACACACAAGCATGCTAGCATCAGAAATGGAAAATGCTAAACTAGTTCTTAAGATTAAAAAGCTAGAATCTAAAAATGAAGAACTAGAGCTTGTAGTTGTAACATTAGAAGATCTTAAGCAAAAGAATGCGTACTTAGAGAACAAGATCAAGTGTAATGATGAGATAGAGACTATCCTCAGGAAGCAAATTTCAGATCTAGATTTGAAGCTGAATGCTTTTAAGAATTCCGCTCTAGTGGCTAAGGAAATCATTGATACTCAGGCCGTAAAGAATAAAACTGCTATAGGATTTGACTATAACAAGAAAGCTGGTAAGAAGATTGTGGAATTCCCTGTGACACCTTCAGTTGTCAAAAGGAATACTCCACATGTTCTTAAGAATGTTGATTATCCAATTTTTGTTAAGCCGTTTCCACCACTTTTTCATGAGGATGATCTTTTCATAGCACAAGAATTGCTTGAGGAGGATTTATTGAAGGAAAAAGAGGTAAAGACTAAGTTGCCTAGGAAATCAGTAAAAAATGAATTACCTAAACCTGATTTACCTAAAACTGAAGTAGGTTCCTTAGTTAGTAATTGTTAATCCCAAATGACCTAACAGAATTGTAGAAGGGGGGGGGGGGTTGAATACAATTCTTGATATTATCTTAAACTTAAAAAAAAACACTTTATAAAATAAAACTGAACTGAATAAATAAAAACACAAGATATAAATAATTCAGTTGGATTGTTTGATGATCCAACTGAAGTGTTTTTATTGCGGAAATAATTTGTGATACACAAGTACACAGCTGCTCAGTTACAGAGTTGTAGAGAAGAATGCTCTCAAGGATAGCTAATACAAACTATTTGTTTTTCTTCTCTTACACTTTCTTAACTGCTACACTTGGTTATATATATCCCCAAGTTTACAATACTATTTTTGGCTACTCTAAAGTACACTAAAGGTAACCGCCAATAGTTTGCTTTTCATCCCTTTTGTCCAGTGGTCCTTGGAGATCCTTGCTTTTGTCTTCATGCTTATTATGATCACTCCCAAGAGCCCAATTGGAAACTGGGATGTTTCCTTATTCCCCATGTCCATTTTAATGGTTTCCAATGCAAAGTACACTTCCACATCACCTTTAGATCTGTTCAGTAAACTGTCACTATCACTTTGTCAACTATTCAGAAAAGCAATAATGATTCGTTGATAGCAGGGAGATGTGTTTCGTTGATAGCTTTATTCTTCATTCCGTTGATGGTGTTTCTCTCGTTTCGTTGATGAGTAAACTCCATACCGTTGATGGTGTATCCTTGTTTCGTTGATAGAGTAATCCTCATACCGTTGACATGTCTTCACTTAGGCAAAATTACAAGGCATAACATATTTACAATTAACCAACCTATTTTGCCTATCTAGTACTTAGTCAACATGACTTAGAAAACCTATCTAGTACATACATCAAATGCATATCAAACTGTGAAGTATTGTACAGTGCAATTGCTACAACACTCATTCCGTTGATGAGCTTCCTGTCAACGAAACACTGCAAAGCATGCTATTCCGTTGACAGTTACAAAATGACTTAATACAAAATCTACTAAGTGTTTTTATAATTATCATCAAGAACAACATATTCCTAACAATCTCCCCCAATTTATGACTGATAGAATAACAGCCATAAATCAAGAGCCTTGATGATAACAAAAACACTCAGTTAAATTACACATGATAAAAGTAGAAATTGCATTGAGCTTCACTGAATTTAATTAAAATACAAAGTAGAAAATCTTACTAAACAAGTGCACAAAGTTGCTCCTCTAGACTGAGCAGATTTTTCATCTTTGCCTCTGTGGTCTTGTTTTCTTCCCTTTCCTTGCATTGTTCTCCTCAATCTGAGCTTGAAGTCTTCTGTAGAAAATCTTCTCTTCTTCATCTTCATTCCCCAACTTGGATTGCATTAATCTTAGAGTTTCATTGGATGCCTTCTCCAGTTGGTCTTCTATTCTGAAGAATCTTCTACAGTTGTCCTTGTCTCTGAATTCCATCATCCAAAAAGGTTGGAGATGAATCTTCTTTCCTGTTTGAGGGACCTTCAATACTCTGGGAAGTGCACCAGGCTTGTTCCAGCTAGCTTTGATTTGGCAGATTTTGGAAACAACTTCAGACTTAGCTGTTTTGGTAAAACCGAAATCTTTCTTCAGGCATTTGAACACAGAAAGCAGTGTCTGATAGTCTTCTCCCAGAATTCTATGTAGAGGCCAAACCTGTTCTCTCCCACCCTTGTAGACAAACACCAATCTCTCTGGTAGTTTGTAAGAAGCTGCAATTCCTCTCACTTCAACTACGTCAACAAGATTGATGTGTAGGTCAGACTCCTCCCTGATATCAGCAATGTAGATGAAGTCTTCTGGGTTGGTAGGAGGTTTTTTAGCTTGTGGTCTCCTTACTAGAATTGGCTTAGCCTTGGTAGCCCTTTGCTTAGATTTCTTCTTTGGATCCATCTCAAAGAGGAATTTTGGAAAGTTGGCCTCATCAAACTCAATTGGCTCTTCCTTTGGCTCAATTGGCTGATCATGGAAATTAACAGGATGTTTAGGATCACAGGCTAACTTTTCCCCTAGAGCTGGATCAGGAATTGTTGGAGGTGCAGTTGGTACAGAAGAGTCTGATGCAATACTCTGAGAGTCATCATTCTCAAAGGCTATATTTCTCCTAGCTCTTGCCTTTGGTTGCCTTGTGCTCTTCTTTGCACTCCTTTCCTCTCTGGCTTTTTCTTCTTGCTGTCTTTCTTCTTCATCAAGAGATTGAGCAACTGCAAGAGCTTGCATTGCTGCTCTTTCTGACTCTTCAGCTTTAGCTTCAGCAAAGTTTGGGTGACCAGCCCAAACACAGATTTGTTGTCCATTCCTGTAGACAATTGCCCTTTGCTTCCTTACCTCATAGTCATTGCTTTCCTTGCTTTTTGTGATGAGAAGACCAAGAAGCTTGAGCTCATCTGGATAAGGTGCAGGATAGAAAGTCCTTTCTGTATTTTTGCCCTTTGGTTTAGCAGGAGACTTGGGAGATAGGCTTCTTTGCAATGTAGCTTTTTCCACATCCCTAATGCATGAAGTTTGTCCTTTCTCCTTCCTTGATCCTTGAGTGACTCCATGTAGAAGGGGCTCTACCTTATATGAAGAATTGGTCTGTGGCTCCCATTCCGTTGACACTAAAACCATGGCATCCGTTGATGGCTCTGTAGAAGAAGCTTGATCCGTTGATGGATTTGAACTCTTTGCAGTACCAGCTAACTTCTTGATTCTTTCATCTATCCTGGACCAGTGGTCGTTAATTTGTTCAGCAAGCTGTAGCTTCATAGAAGCTTGCTGAATCAGGTCAATGCTGTCCAGTTTAGCTTTGCCTGACTCCCCCATAGCTAGTGGCTCCTTTGGCAGGGAAATGGCTGGGACCATAACCTTTGTGATTTGAATGTCTAGCTCCTTAGATTTCTCCCCCTTTTTGTTATCATCAAGAGAGATGACTGGGAGTCCTTGAGCTGCCACTAGCTGGGCCAACAGTTGTGTCTGCTTCTCCTGTTCCTTTTGCATCTGAGATAAGGTAGCTTCCACCTTGTCCACTCTAGAAGAGAGAGTCTTCAAGGAGGTAGTGTGACGCCCTCCAAACCCGGGGTACAGATTTGAGGAGTCATCCGACCAACGGAATACTATTTAACACATGCATAATATATATAAAGACACAATTACCCCTTGACCAAGACCGCATCCAGATTATGGCAATGAACACAAGCTACTACAATCTTTTATTATTACAAACCAGTTTTATCAGAGTTATCACATCACAACTAAAGTTCAAATCTAGACATTAAATCTAGAAAAGCAAAACAACAACTACCCTGCCAATAACAGTGACTCGAGGGGCTCTCCTGACTGCTGGTGAACTATCGGTCACGCTATGCCAACTCATACTCTCGCTTCACTGGAATAGGGTTAGAAAACAACAAGCAAGAGTGAGCCAAAATTGCTCAGCAAACATCAACGAATCATTTCTATCACAGTTGTAAGGATATGAATTTAAGATATCAGAATCAACAATATTTAGCTAACACATGCTTTGTATCAATAATGATTGAAGTAAAGAATTAGAATTTGGCTTATACATTTTATTCAAATCAAAGGTTGTGCTGCTGGCCAGTCACACATCAACCCCGGACTAGCTCATGTCATAGTCCTCTACTGGATCCCAGGCCAATCTGGGCCTTAAGTTATTCCGACCAATTACTGGTCCATTTTTAAAAACACATGCCAATTCTATAATAGGGTATAAACAATAACATGCTCAATAAGATAAACTGAATGTATAGTAATTGCAAAAGAGCTTCAACTGTTCAGTATCAACGAAGATCGAGAAAGGATCATGGAGTAGTTTCAATGGTACAGTGTACTCATTCAATAAGGTAATCAATATTGGTAATCGTTAATCAATAACCGTAATTGGTAGTCAAGATGGAAGTCAAATAATCAAAGGTTGTCAATGATAATCAAAGGATGATAAATAGCAACAATAGGTGGTAAACAATAATCAAGTAAATTGGAAATAAGGGTTTCCGATGCAGATCAAATCAAAGAATCAAGAATTTCTAAGGAAATGGAATCAGTTGTCCAAATGCGGTTAAAAGATGGATAATTTGAATTGTTCTGGGGATAACGGTATTCAAGTAATCAAGACAATAATAATTTTTATCACAAGTAAAGGCACAGATACTTGCCTGGTCTAAGCTGCTGTCGGATCGACTCTGCTCACTCTACTTTCCCCTTTCCCTTGCTCCGGGAACTCGATTCTATAATTAAACAACTCATTACAATAAGTCTAACTATTCTCGTTCTACTCTCGACACTTATTCAATCAATAATCACATTTAAACAAGTAACCGGGTACGTATCGGACGTCCGGTATAATTTACGATATTTAAAACTCAGATATTTGCCCTAGCACGGGCATATACAGACTATAAAACACAACACACAATTAATATGAACCATATTGCACTTATAAATATTTTTAAAACATCGTCTGAAACTCATTTGAATTTTTAATAAGTCATTACTAATTTTTAAATCAAAAATCGGATTTTTAAATCCAATATAAACATTTAAATGAAAATAAATCAATTAATAAAATTAATTGACACTCTTTAAATGCTCAAACTATTTTTAAATAAATAAATAGGCTTGAAAATAATTAAACTGAATTTTTAATTAATTAAATCTAATTAATAATTAATTTTTAAGAATTAATTGATTAAAAGAATTAACCAATTAATTAATAAATTAATTATTAATTAAAAATATTTAAAATAATTAAGTTTAATCAATTTTCGGATTTAAAATAATAAATATAATTTATCAGAATTTTTCTGATATTAAAATATATTTTTAAAATAAAAATATGAATTTTTAAAGTTTTTAAACTATTTTCGAATTAAATTTAAAAATAAAATTCAAAAACAGTTTTCTGAAAATGAATTAGGGTTTTGAAGATTGAAACCGGGTCGAAAAATCGGGTAAACGGGTCGGGAAGAACGAATCCGGGTCACCAAGAACAACCCGCCGGAATCTGGGTTTTCCAGAATCCGGCCGGCGTCCGGTGGCCGGACTTCGCCGTTTCCGATCAAAACAAAACCAAACCATAGGGCTTTTGTTCGCTTTTGCAAGACAAACACAACCCACATACACACACATCTGTCCCATGCCGGAATCGTGCCCAGAATTCATTCAAAGAACTCGCCGGCGACGACCTCGGCCGGAAACCCGATCTACTTAAATCCTACATGAAACTCAAAGATTAATATACCAAAATAAAGCTTATAACTCATACAATCAAATCCCTTTATCAAAAACAATGTCAGATCAATATCAAGAACGTACGAATCGAACGAAGAAATCGGGTCAAAACCCGAAAATCAAACCCGACTAAATTGAACTTAAACATGAAATTAAAGCATGGATTCTTGCTAATTAGAACCCTAGGAACATGTTAGAAGCAACCAATTGAACGGAGAATCAACAGAATGAAAATCCCCAAATTAATTAAGAACCCTAATTTTAATTCGAAACTTGTAAAATCAATATAAAATCGAATACTTACCAGATGATGATGAGGTTGGAAGATTCTGAAACTAGATTTTTGGAGCTTTGATTTGAGTATAAGAACTTCAAATTTGGACTTCAATAACACTTAGAACGAATTGATTGAAGATCAAGAACACAAAAATAATTTTTGGGAATTTCGGATTTTTTGAGTAATTGCTGAAGATTTGCTATGAGTTATGAAGTCTGATTTGTCTTTTTATATTTCTGGAAAAATAATACCCCAAATAACATTTTTGGATCGATATTGATTCGTTAGATCGTTTAAAAACCCTAATTAGGTCAAAAACACGTTTTACGAAAAATAAGGGGTTAAAAAGGTTGATGATTATCCAAATTGATATATATCATTATATAACTAATGCTCAAGAATACTAGGGCTATAACAACTTCAATATTGATATAGAACGATAAATCCGTCCCCTTAAGCAATTAGGGTTCGGAACGATTTTTCCTTTTTCGGATCAAAAATTGAAATTAATTTGCAGAATCAAATAGGTAGGGTTAAATAGAATCCCATAACCCTTTCGATAACGATTCGAATACGAAAGATGAAGAATTAAAAATGAATGTACGAAATTTCAACGGGGCTCTTGAATTATCAAAACGGCTCAAATTTGAAGAAAATTCCAAATGACGAAATTTTTGAAAGGGGCTTCCGACTCACCATTTAACACATAATCACACACTAAATATCATATAATAATATTCCAATATTCCAACATAAATATTTTAGATTAAATATATCATTTAATCAAATAATAAAATTCACGGATATTACATCCTTCCCCCCTTAATAGGATTCTGTCCTCAGAATCAGATCAAGGAAACAACTGGGGATACTTCTCTAACATCTCACTCTCTAACTCCCATGTAGACTCTTCTACTTTAGGATTCCTCCACAAAACTCTCACTAACGCTACTGTCTTATTCCTTAGTACTTTCTCCTTACGATCCACTATCTGAATTGGTCGTTCTACATATGATAAATCTGCCTGGACCTCTATTGGTTCATACTCTATTACATGATTCGAATCTGGTCGATACTTCTTAAGCATAGATACATGAAATACATTATGAACGTGCTGCATATGCGGTGGCAATGCCAACTCGTAAGCTACCTCGCCTACCTTCTTCAAAATCTCAAACGGCCCAACATATCTCGGACTCAACTTCCCTTTCTTTCCAAATCTAACTAATCCTTTCCATGGGGAAACTTTTAGTAACACTTGCTCTCCTTCCTCGAATCCCACATCCTTTCTGGCTAGATCCGCATACCTTTTCTGTCGGTCTTGAGCTGTTATCAATCTTCTCTGAATCAATTGAATCACTTCTTTTGTTCGTTGTACTAGTTCTGGTCCTATCATTTTCCGTTCACCAACTTCTTCCCAATATACTGGAGATCGACACTTTCGTCCATACAAAGCTTCGTAAGGTGGCATTCCGATGCTCGCGTGAAAACTATTATTATATGAAAATTCCACCAAGGGTAGATGATCGTCCCAACTGCCTTCAAAATCAAGTGCACATGTCCTAAGCATATCTTCAATAGTCTGAATTGTCCTTTCGCTTTGACCGTCCGTCTGCGGATGATAAGCCGTACTCATTCTCAACTCGGTGCCCAAACACTCTTGAAAACTCCTCCAAAATCTTGAATTGAATCGAGGGTCTCTATCAGACACTATCGATACTGGAACTCCATGTCGTACTACGATTTCTTTTATGTAAATATGAACTAACTTATCCAGCGAGAATCTCTCGTTAATCGGAAGAAAATGCGCAGATTTCGTCAATCGATCCACGACAACCCAGATGGCATCATGGTTAGCTTTTGTTCTAGGCAATCCTACTACAAAGTCCATCGCAATGTGTTCCCACTTCCATTCGGGAATCTCCAATGGTTGAAGTAATCCACTTGGTCTCTGATGTTCCGCCTTTACTCTTTGACACGTAAAGCATTTACTTACCCATTCCGTAATCTCTCTCTTCATATCTGGCCACCAAAAGTTCGTCTTAAGATCTCGATACATCTTCGTACTCCCTGGATGAATTGAATACTTCGAGTTATGTGCTTCGTGCAGAATCTCACTTTTCAGTTCCGTTACGTTAGGTATCCATATCCGAGAAGCAAATCTCAAGATCCCTTTGTCGTCCGGTTGGCTACATATTTCCTCACCTGTCATTTTACTCACATCGTCGTTCATAACTTGCTCTTGGCATTTTCGTATCTTCTCCAACAATTCAGGTTGAAACGTCATGGTATAAATCATTTCCGTCGCGTTCTTCGGATTAATTACTTCGATTTCTAACTTCTCAAATTCCTTGTATAACTCTTTGGTCATCATTAGTGTGTTTAATCTCTCTTTTCTGCTCAATGCATCTGCTACCACATTTGCCTTGCCGGGATGATAGTTAATAGAAACGTCGTAGTCCTTGATTAGTTCTAACCATCTTCGTTGCCTCATGTTCAGCTCTTTCTGAGTAAAGATATACTTCAAACTTTTGTGATCGGTGTAAATTTCACATCTTTCTCCATACAAGTAGTGTCTCCATATCTTCAAAGCAAACACAATAGCTGCTAACTCCAAATCGTGTGTAGGGTACTTCTGTTCGTGGGGTCTCAACTGTCTTGACGCATAAGCAATCACCTTGTCATGTTGCATAAGTACGCATCCTAATCCTTTATACGACGCATCACTATAGATTACGAAATGACCTTGATCGTCTGGTAACATCAATACCGGTGCCGTAGTTAGTCTTTTCTTTAACTCTTGGAAGCCTTCTTCGCACTTTTCGTTCCATATGAATCGCTCGCTTTTCCTTGTCAGCTTGGTCATTGGAGTAGCTATCTTCGCAAAATCTTGCACAAATCTCCGGTAGTATCCGGCTAATCCCAAGAAACTTCTGACTTCAGTCGGTGTCCTTGGTCTCTCCCAATCTTTCACTGCCTCTATCTTTGCTGGGTCCACTTTGATGCCTTCGCTGCTCACCACGTGTCCTAAGAAATGAACTTCTTTCAACCAGAATTCACACTTGGAAAACTTCGCGTATAGTCCTTCTTGTCTCAACGTTTCTAACACAATTCGCAACTGGTCTGCATGCTCTTCTTCTGTCCTCGAGTATATCAAGATGTCGTCGATGAATACCACTACAAACTTGTCCAAATATCTCTTGAAAATCCTGTTCATTAGATCCATAAAAGCTGCGGGTGCATTCGTTAGTCCAAACGCCATTACTAAAAATTCATAGTGCCCATACCTTGTTCGAAAGGCTGTCTTCGGTATGTCGTCTGGTCTAATCTTCAATTGGTGATATCCTGACCGTAGGTCGATCTTTGAAAAATGTACCGCTCCCTTCAGCTGGTCAAACAGATCATCTATTCGAGGTAACGGATACTTGTTCTTAATGGTCAGCTTGTTCAACTCCCGATAGTCTATACACAATCTCATGCTTCCATCCTTTTTCTTGACAAACAGTACTGGTGCTCCCCACGGTGAAACGCTGGGTCTAATAATTCCTTTTTCTAGCAAATCTTGCAGTTGATCAGCCAATTCCTTCATCTCCACTGGTGCCATTCTGTAAGGGGCCTTCGATACTGGCTCCGCGCCTGGTACTAAGTCTATCGCAAATTCAATCTCTCTATCTGGAGGTAAACCTGGTAATTCTTCCGGAAAAACATCTGGAAACTCATTTACGACTGGAATATCTTCTAACTTAGAAACTTCCTTATCTATATCTATCACATAAGCTAGATACGCCTCACAACCTTGCCTTAATAACCTCTTAGCCTGAATCATTGTCAGGAACCTCTTTCTTTGTTTCTCTCCTCTAAATATTATCTCTTTCTTTTCTAGGGTAATCAAGGTAACCCTCTTATTCTTACAATCAATACTTGCATCATGCTCAGTCAACCAATCCATCCCTAATATCACATCAAATTCACCTAACTTAAAAGGTAACAAGTCAACATAAAAACGATTTCCCAAAATCTCTATCTCACAACGGGGATAATATGAACTGACCGCGATACGATCCTGATTAGCTATCTCTATAGTCAACACTCCACTTAAAGGTTTCATTACGCAATTCAATCTACGAGCAAACGTTTCAGAAATAAAAGACTTCGTCGCTCCCGAATCTATTAACACTTGTGCAGGAATAGAATTTACTAGAAGTGTACCTGCCACCACGTCGGAATCTCTCACTGCTTCTCCCATTGACATATTGTAGGTCCTGGCTAACGGCTGGACGTTAACAACTGGGGGTGCTTCAATTGCCCGAATCATATTGTTCACGGTTGCTGGTGCTCTGCAGTCCTTAATCATATGACCTGGTTTCTTACACCGATGACACACGATGCCTATCTTGCAATCCCGGGAATAATGTCCCTTCTGATTGCATTTAAAGCATGTGACATTCAATCGATGGCATATCCCTAGATGTCGCTTCCCGCATGTCTTGCATTCTGGTAGTGGGGGTCTAGAAAGTCCCTGCTGACTGCCGGTTAGTAGACGGTTATCTTGTCCTACGTTTCCGGTGTCTGGTTTCCTAAAACTTGTATTCCTTCCGTGCTGAAATCCCAGTTTCTTATTTGCTTGCCCTTGAAAACTTCCCTGCTGCTGTCCCTTATCGGGTATCCCTGCTTTCCTTTTCTTGTTCTCCCTCTCTTTCATGTAAGAATCACTCTCTGTCTCCGCAATCATTGCCTTTTGGACCACCGCTGCATAGGTGTCCAACTCCAATACAGCTAACTTACTACGAATCCAAGACCTCAGTCCCTGCTGGAACCTCTTGGCCTTCTTCTTTTCCGTATCCACATAGGTTGGAACAAACCTTGACAACTCCGTAAACCTTGTTTCATATTGGGGCACTGTCATGCTTCCCTGCTTTAATTCCAAAAACTTCAATTCCATCTGATCTCTCATATAGTCCGGAAAATACCTTTCCAAAAACAACTCTGTGAATCTTGCCCACGTAATCAATCCCTCGGGCTCCATAGCCCTACTCGTTTCCCACCAATAACTAGCCTCATTCTTCAGAAAATAGCTTGCATACTCTGTCTTCTTGTCCTCTGTCACCTCTATCAAGGCAAAAGCCTTTTCCATCTCTTTCAACCATGCCTTAGCCTCTACAGGGTCTGCTGATCCTTTAAATTCTGGAGGTTTTGCTGCCTGGAAAGATTTGAACGTAACTGCCGGTGCTGCTTGCTGGTGCTGTTGTTGATGCTGCTGAGGCTGATGTTGCTGATGCTGTTGCTGCTGTTCTAAGAGCTGTTGCTGAAATGCACGTTGCTGCTGTGCTAATGCGGCAGTCTGTTGAGTAAGGGTATTTAACAACTGGATTACCATCGGGTCCACACGGCCCGTGGGAGGTGTATTTTGTTGACCTTCTTGGTCAGAAGTATCAGTTGAACGGGTTTGTCGTCTAGGAGCCATATCGCTGATGAATAAACAATAATTGGCTTAATCAAACAGTTCATATACGAGAAGGAAGGATCACAATTGATATCTCGAAGGTTTACAGATCTTCTCAACGGTGTATGGATACACTCGTTGCAATAAGTAGAATAACAGTTATGATGCTGGAAATGAATGACAGGGGAATAAATACAGTTCTATAAAAGAGGTTTATCATATATATATAGATAGAGTCAGTACAAGCGTAGAACGCTTCAAAAGAAAATATATCATGGCTGAACCATAACTGCCGACCAGCAATACAACAACAAAAATGCAACAACAACCCGAGGCGTTCCTATAAGCCCGGTGCACTGCTGATTCTACAATATGCATCTATATACTAACTATCTAGAACCATACATCCATGTCACATCTGTCTGCTACCGATACCTGCTCACAGATCACCTGCTCCTGCCGGCCATAACGGGGGTCCTGAAACCTCTGCAATCTCACTCATCGCATAATCCAAAATCTGTCTCATCCCTGCTACTGTCTCTCCCTCTCGACTAGAAGCTAATCCATGCAATCGAGTCTCAACCAAAGTCCTCGTAACCCTAAACCTCATCTGAATGTCTCTCATCTGATCTCTAAGTCTGTCTCTCTCTCTGACAGCGGCTGCCTCGATCGAACGAATCCTACCCATCTCCATAACCTGTCCATAAAGGAAATCCTTCTCTCTTCTCACCCTCTGATACACATGGTGTGGAACTGGTGGCTCACATAACTGATACAAAGGCCCACAAACTGATGCCTGAGATGCTGGTGCTGGGGCTACTTGTCGGAGTGGAATAGGACAAGGTATCTGATCTCTCCTGACTACTGGGTCCTGATGCCTAGGCTGATATCGCACTGGCCGAGACGGTCCTGCTCTCTCAACGGGTGTAGGTATCTCTGCTATCGTATCCTCGGAAGGGTCTGAGTCTGAACTAGAACTAGGGGGCTGCAATTATAACCACATTTAATTACTACGCGTAATATCCCTAGTTGACCTCCTAATATCCTTACGTGAATTCCTAACTCTCTATGTTATCCTGGACCCTAAGTCCTAACTTGTTTCAAATGCCATAACCTGTTTCTCTGATACCAACTGTGACGCCCTCCAAACCCGGGGTACAGATTTGAGGAGTCATCCGACCAACGGAATACTATTTAACACATGCATAATATATATAAAGACACAATTACCCCTTGACCAAGACCGCATCCAGATTATGGCAATGAACACAAGCTACTACAATCTTTTATTATTACAAACCAGTTTTATCAGAGTTATCACATCACAACTAAAGTTCAAATCTAGACATTAAATCTAGAAAAGCAAAACAACAACTACCCTGCCAATAACAGTGACTCGAGGGGCTCTCCTGACTGCTGGTGAACTATCGGTCACGCTATGCCAACTCATACTCTCGCTTCACTGGAATAGGGTTAGAAAACAACAAGCAAGAGTGAGCCAAAATTGCTCAGCAAACATCAACGAATCATTTCTATCACAGTTGTAAGGATATGAATTTAAGATATCAGAATCAACAATATTTAGCTAACACATGCTTTGTATCAATAATGATTGAAGTAAAGAATTAGAATTTGGCTTATACATTTTATTCAAATCAAAGGTTGTGCTGCTGGCCAGTCACGCATCAACCCCGGACTAGCTCATGTCATAGTCCTCTACTGGATCCCAGGCCAATCTGGGCCTTAAGTTATTCCGACCAATTACTGGTCCATTTTTAAAAACACATGCCAATTCTATAATAGGGTATAAACAATAACATGCTCAATAAGATAAACTGAATGTATAGTAATTGCAAAAGAGCTTCAACTGTTCAGTATCAACGAAGATCGAGAAAGGATCATGGAGTAGTTTCAATGGTACAGTGTACTCATTCAATAAGGTAATCAATATTGGTAATCGTTAATCAATAACCGTAATTGGTAGTCAAGATGGAAGTCAAATAATCAAAGGTTGTCAATGATAATCAAAGGATGATAAATAGCAACAATAGGTGGTAAACAATAATCAAGTAAATTGGAAATAAGGGTTTCCGATGCAGATCAAATCAAAGAATCAAGAATTTCTAAGGAAATGGAATCAGTTGTCCAAATGCGGTTAAAAGATGGATAATTTGAATTGTTCTGGGGATAACGGTATTCAAGTAATCAAGACAATAATAATTTTTATCACAAGTAAAGGCACAGATACTTGCCTGGTCTAAGCTGCTGTCGGATCGACTCTGCTCACTCTACTTTCCCCTTTCCCTTGCTCCGGGAACTCGATTCTATAATTAAACAACTCATTACAATAAGTCTAACTATTCTCGTTCTACTCTCGACACTTATTCAATCAATAATCACATTTAAACAAGTAACCGGGTACGTATCGGACGTCCGGTATAATTTACGATATTTAAAACTCAGATATTTGCCCTAGCACGGGCATATACAGACTATAAAACACAACACACAATTAATATGAACCATATTGCACTTATAAATATTTTTAAAACATCGTCTGAAACTCATTTGAATTTTTAATAAGTCATTACTAATTTTTAAATCAAAAATCGGATTTTTAAATCCAATATAAACATTTAAATGAAAATAAATCAATTAATAAAATTAATTGACACTCTTTAAATGCTCAAACTATTTTTAAATAAATAAATAGGCTTGAAAATAATTAAACTGAATTTTTAATTAATTAAATCTAATTAATAATTAATTTTTAAGAATTAATTGATTAAAAGAATTAACCAATTAATTAATAAATTAATTATTAATTAAAAATATTTAAAATAATTAAGTTTAATCAATTTTCGGATTTAAAATAATAAATATAATTTATCAGAATTTTTCTGATATTAAAATATATTTTTAAAATAAAAATATGAATTTTTAAAGTTTTTAAACTATTTTCGAATTAAATTTAAAAATAAAATTCAAAAACAGTTTTCTGAAAATGAATTAGGGTTTTGAAGATTGAAACCGGGTCGAAAAATCGGGTAAACGGGTCGGGAAGAACGAATCCGGGTCACCAAGAACAACCCGCCGGAATCTGGGTTTTCCAGAATCCGACCGGCGTCCGGTGGCCGGACTTCGCCGTTTCCGATCAAAACAAAACCAAACCATAGGGCTTTTGTTCGCTTTTGCAAGACAAACACAACCCACATACACACACATCTGTCCCATGCCGGAATCGTGCCCAGAATTCATTCAAAGAACTCGCCGGCGACGACCTCGGCCGGAAACCCGATCTACTTAAATCCTACATGAAACTCAAAGATTAATATACCAAAATAAAGCTTATAACTCATACAATCAAATCCCTTTATCAAAAACAATGTCAGATCAATATCAAGAACGTACGAATCGAACGAAGAAATCGGGTCAAAACCCGAAAATCAAACCCGACTAAATTGAACTTAAACATGAAATTAAAGCATGGATTCTTGCTAATTAGAACCCTAGGAACATGTTAGAAGCAACCAATTGAACGGAGAATCAACAGAATGAAAATCCCCAAATTAATTAAGAACCCTAATTTTAATTCGAAACTTGTAAAATCAATATAAAATCGAATACTTACCAGATGATGATGAGGTTGGAAGATTCTGAAACTAGATTTTTGGAGCTTTGATTTGAGTATAAGAACTTCAAATTTGGACTTCAATAACACTTAGAACGAATTGATTGAAGATCAAGAACACAAAAATAATTTTTGGGAATTTCGGATTTTTTGAGTAATTGCTGAAGATTTGCTATGAGTTATGAAGTCTGATTTGTCTTTTTATATTTCTGGAAAAATAATACCCCAAATAACATTTTTGGATCGATATTGATTCGTTAGATCGTTTAAAAACCCTAATTAGGTCAAAAACACGTTTTACGAAAAATAAGGGGTTAAAAAGGTTGATGATTATCCAAATTGATATATATCATTATATAACTAATGCTCAAGAATACTAGGGCTATAACAACTTCAATATTGATATAGAACGATAAATCCGTCCCCTTAAGCAATTAGGGTTCGGAACGATTTTTCCTTTTTCGGATCAAAAATTGAAATTAATTTGCAGAATCAAATAGGTAGGGTTAAATAGAATCCCATAACCCTTTCGATAACGATTCGAATACGAAAGACGAAGAATTAAAAATGAATGTACGAAATTTCAACGGGGCTCTTGAATTATCAAAACGGCTCAAATTTGAAGAAAATTCCAAATGACGAAATTTTTGAAAGGGGCTTCCGACTCACCATTTAGCACATAATCACACACTAAATATCATATAATAATATTCCAATATTCCAACATAAATATTTTAGATTAAATATATCATTTAATCAAATAATAAAATTCACGGATATTACAGGTAGCCACCTCAGGTTCCTTAGAGAAAAACCTGTTCATCTTGGACACAGTGAGAAGAGGAAGCTTTTCATCTAGCCTCCTGTCATTAGCATCCTTGAGATTGCTAATTAAGTCCTTGATTTCTCTAGCCTCAATCCTTGTCTGCATCATCTGTAGCCTTTGGATTTCCAGTGAATCCATAACAGCCTTGTAGAATTTCTTGTCATTGGCATTTGCAGACTCATGAGCCAGATAGGCCTCATTGTACTGCCTTGTGATTGCAGCATCCAGAGAGATCCTTCCTTATAAATCTTGAGAAAGCCAGTTTGGTGTAGGAGGCACCACAGAAGTCCCAGTCTGTGAAGTAGTGGCCACCTGATTGTCACCAAAGCTGTCCTCATCATCAGAGAAATCAAACTCACCACTAGCTGCAGCTTCTGGAGATAGATTGGTCAAGGCATCCTTTGCTCTTTGCATTGATGCAGTTGTATGAATCAGTTGTAGTGACCTCTCTGCCTCCACATTGCCCTGTTGAGCCAAAACTTGATAGGCTGACACAGGATGAGTAAAGGTCTCAGGATCCAGGGAAATACTATCCAGAGTCTGTTGATAAAGCTCTTGGAAGGTAAGTTCCCTTTCTCCCTCATTGACCTCCATTGACTCACTAGCAATGGCTGCTTCCTCCCTTATGACTCCTGTAGTCCCTTCTCTCTCTCCTCTATTTTCTTGCATCATGGGCTCCCCATGGCTCACACCTCTCACACCCTCACCTTCACCTACTAAGGTGGAACTCTCAATCTCTCCTTTTGCCTGGCTGGAAGAAATAGCCAGCCTCTCACTCTCATTCTCTCCTTTTGCCTGGCTGCAAGCCAGCCTCTCAGTTTCACTCCCTCTCAATCCTAAAAGTGTCTCAACTACCACCAGGTCATCTACACTAGTTGTGGAAACAACTAGATTTTCAATAAGGGGTGTAGAATGACCTATCAACGGAATGGTAGTTTGAACTGTCAACGGTATGGATACCGTTGATGGAGAAACACTTGTCAACGAAATAGACTGTTTCGTTGATGAAGTCAAGAAAACACTTTGAGAATGAGAAGTTACAATAGAGTCTGTGGTGATTGATTTGAGAGTTTGGTCCACAGATCCCCTTGCAACTTCAGGAAAAATTGGTTGATGGCCCAACAAATCACTTAACAAGTGATGGCCACCAGCTTCAGAGTGGGGCTTCTCCAAGATTAGAGTTGGAGAATCAGGAATAGATGTATGGATCATGTCCACATCTAAAGATTGAGTTGGTGAATTTGATGGAGATAATTCAAGATTGATGTTTAGAGAATGGGACTGTAACCCCAGAGTAATGATAGGGGTTACATCAAACTGAATTTGAGAAACTGGAAGTGTTGCTTCCAGTGTGTGTGCACCCTGTGAACCCTTGGACTTTTGCTTCACTCTCCTTTGGTATTGGGAAAATGTAGACTGTGGGCTTGAAGTGTCCCTTACCCTTTTGGACTGTGCTCTAGGTTGAGAGCTTGTTTCAATAATTACATCCTTTTGGGAGGATGCAATTAGACTTGTGCTTAAATCCATTTTACTCATTGTGCCTTGTTGGGAAGACACAATGGGGCTAGGCTGGGAAACACTTACCTCACCTTCCTTATCCTTGGGGTTTCTTTGACTTTCACCCCTTCCCTCACCTCTCACAACTCCAGACTCACTCCCCTTAGGTTGTGTGGTAGTTTTTACAACAGGTGCCTTTTGAGAAGCACCTGAGGTTGGCTTGGAGGATTTCTTAGATTTTGGTTTTGTTGCTGGGGCAGGAGCCTGTTGGGTCACAGCTACAGACTCCATAGCAACTGGATTGGATGAAACAATGGAAGTAACAGCTATACTAACAGGGATAGCAGTAGTTACCTCAATGATTGGCAGATACACCACTGGAACATCACCATTGTGGTTCAGCCTCAGTATGTTTGTCAATACTCTCTTCTCTTGTACAAAGCACTCAAACCTGGCAGTAGGGTTAGAGATAACTAATGGTGCTGGACTAACATGATTAGCCAGCATCATCAGAAACCTTGCATAATAGATATTTTTCTTCCTATTTGCCTTATCACCCAACTTAGCACCAATTTCATACATAAGTTGGGTGCTAAAGTTGTAATATCTATCATTTAGAAGCATGGTTAGGAGAATTAACATAGAGTTAGTTAATGCATCAAAATTACTAATCTTTCCAGAAAAGACCTTAATGAATGCATCAGCTAAATAACTGTATTCCCTAACCAAACCTCTCCTAATAATCTTACCTAAGTTATCAGTAGGCAAAGAGTAGTTTATAGAATTTAGCATGGTAGTTATTTCAGTGTTAGTAGGCAAAGCATCACAGTTATTATCAGGAATATGTAAACATGCTTGCAAAACATCAGAATTAACTATGTACTCATTACCTTGAAGAGTGAATTGCAGTGTGCCGTTTGTTCCACTATACTCACATGAGGTCCAAATCTCCTCGATTACTTCATTGTAGAGTGGTGTAGAGTGAAACATCGCATAGCTCAACTTACAGTTCCTCATGAAGTCCATCATCTTGAAAAAGATGCTGTTCGGACTCTCCTTAACAACAAATGGAATAGAATTGTTCTTCTCATAGATGAACCCACCAGCAGACATAAGCTTGACTATGGGTGCCATTGTTGAGTGAGGAAAAGCTTCGAGCTGTATTGCTTGTTAGAGAGAAGAAGATAGAAAAACTTTTGGAATTTTTGAGAACAGGTAGAAATGAAATAAAGAAATTGAAATTTCTTAAATACTCCCCCAAAAATTCTCAGAAATTAAGTCCAATAATTAATCTAAATTACCTGATTGGCTTAAAAAGTAACCGTTAGAATTAAATATTACCACGATTTATACTTACAGGGGTGTATGCATAGATCGTGATAAAGAACGTGAAATTTCAACGGTTCAGATTAAAAAGCGCTACATCAACGAATCAGGATTGGGCGGTTAAAGTCCAGTCTTATTTCGTTGATAAAGCTGCGTTTCGTTGATATAAAAGAGCTATCAACGAAACACCCAGAAAAATGCTAAGACTGTCAACGAAATGGTGCGTTTCGTTGACATAGTAATTTTGACTTAGACAAAATTTCACCTTTTCCTGAGAAAATCAATTCACAGAAAAATTATAGCAAGTTCCTTGCTGCATTTTAACTTGCAAAAATCTCAAAATAATTAAGAGAAATTTAGCATACCTAGCTCACTTACTAATCTTGAGAATGTGGATTCATCAAGTGGCTTGGTAAAGATGTCTGCAAGTTGTTGTTCACTTGGAACAAAATGTAACTCCACAGTACCATTCATAACATGTTCTCTAATAAAGTGGTACTTGATGTCAATATGCTTGGTCCTTGAATGCTGCACTGTCACAGAAAATAGGAATTTTCTCAACTCTTATTCCATAATCAAGAAGTTGATTTTTCATCCATAAAATCTGTGCACAACAACTTCCAGCTGCAATATACTCAGCCTCAGCTGTGGAGGTGGAAACTGAGTTTTGTTTCTTGCTGAACCATGATACAAGCTTGTTTCCTAGAAATTGACAGGTTCCTGTAGTGCTTTTCCTGTCAATTTTACATCCTGCATAATCTGCATCTGAATAACCAATTAGTTCAAAACCAGATTCTCTAGGATACCAAATGCCAAGGTTTGGTGTTCCTTTGAGATATCTGAAAATTCTTTTAATAGCAACTAAATGGGATTCCCTAGGATCAGCCTGAAATCTAGCACATAGACATGTAGCAAACATAATATCAGGTCTACTAGCTGTTAAATATAAAAGTGAGCCAACCATGCCTCTGTAACTTGAAATGTCCACAGATTTTTCCTTAGTGTTCAATTCAAGTTTGGTGGCAGTAGGCATGGGTGTTTTGGCAGGAGAGCATTCCATTAAGTTAAACCTCTTTAACAAATCATTAATGTACTTGGTTTGACTAATGAAAATGCCTTCATTAACTTGCTTTACTTGAAGACCAAGAAAATAAGTTAACTCTCCCATCATGCTCATTTCATACTTACTTTGCATAAGCTTGGCAAACTTTTGACAAAGTTTTTCATCTGTAGACCCAAAAATTATGTCATCTACATATATTTGAACAAGTATTGTAGAGCCATTCACAATCCTATGAAAAAGAGTTTTATCTACAGTACCTCTAGTGAAGTGATTCTCAAGGAGGAACTGTGAAAGTGTGTCATACCAGGCTCTAGGTGCTTGTTTCAAACCATAGAGTGCTTTGAGGAGGAAGTATACATATTCTGGAAAATCATCATCTTCAAAACCAGGAGGTTGACTTACATACACCTCCTCTTCCAATTCCCCATTTAGAAAAGCACTCTTCACATCCATTTGATAGACCTTGAAATTGGCATGGGCTGCATAGGCTAGGAAAATCCTTATTGCTTCTAGTCTTGCAACAGGAGCAAAGGTTTCATCAAAATCAATTCCTTCTTCCTGTGAGTAGCCTTTTGCAACCAATCTAGCTTTGTTCCTTGTGACTATGCCATTTTCATCCATCTTATTTCTGAACACCCATTTTGTGCCTATGACACTCCTGTTCTTAGGCTTGGGCACCAGCTTCCAAACGTTGTTTCTTTCAAATTGGTTTAGCTCTTCTTGCATAGCCAAGACCCAATCTGGATCTAGAAGTGCATCCTCAACTTTCTTTGGCTCATCTTGAGACAGAAAGCTGCTATATAGACATTCTTCTTGAGTTGCTCTTCTAGTTTGGACTTTTGAAGACACATCACCTATAATAAGTTCAAAGGGATGATCTTTTGTCCATTTCCTTGAAGGAGGTAGATTTGCTCTTGAAGAAGTAGCTTCATGATCATGATTGCCTAGATTAGATATTTGTCCTTGAGAAACTCCCCCTGAGTTTGTTGTCCCTAATTGATCACTCCTGGAAGCATTTCTGTGACTGTCAACGGAATGACTATTTTGACTGTCAACGAAACGCTCATTCTGACTGTCAACGGAATGACCATTTGGTCTACTAGCAGCTATTCTTTTCAATCTTAATGCAGCAATTTCATCTTCACTGCTGCTTTCATCTGTGCTAGATACAACAACTTTGGACTGTTTCTCAATAGTCTTATCATGATCCATTTGTTCTCCTTCCTCATTCTCAAAAGAGAGACTTTCATGGAAACCTTCATCACAGAGACCCTGAATTTTGAGATCATCAAAAACAACATGTACAGATTCCATAACAATGTTGGTTCTGAGATTGTAGACTCTGTAGGCTTTCCCTGCTGCATAACCCACAAATATTGCTTCATCTGCCTTTTCTTCAAATTTCCCCAAATGCTCAGTTTGATTTCTCAGAACAAAGCACTTGCATCCAAAGACATGAAGAAAATCCAATAGTGGCTTCTTTCTTTTGAGTAGCTGATAAGGGGTCATTCCTTTGACCTGATTAATCAAAGAAATATTCTGAGTGAAGCAAGCTGTATTAACTGCCTCAGCCCAAAAATAAGTTGGTAACTTTGATTCATCTAGCATTGTCCTTGCAGCTTCAATAAGTGTTCTGTTTTTCCTTTCAACTACACCATTTTGCTGTGGTGTCCTTGCTGCTGAAAACTCATGCAAAATACCATTTTCTTCACAGAACACCTTCATGCTTGAATTCTTGAATTCTGTCCCATTGTCACTCCTAATCCTTCTTACTTTCAAGTCAGGATGATTGTTTACCATCTTGATGTGATTGATAATGATTTCACTTGCCTCATCCTTGGAGAGCAAAAAGAAAGTCCATGTAAATCTAGAAAAATCATCAACAATCACAAGACAATATTTCTTCTTTGAAATAGACATGACATTTACAGGGCCAAACAAATCCATATGAAGCAACTCAAGCTGATGGACAATTGATGACTCTGTCTTGCTTTTGAATGATGCCTTCTTTTGTTTCCCCTTTTGACAGGCATCACACAAACCATCCTTGGAAAACTCCACTTGTGGAATTCCTCTAGCAAGATCTTTCCTCACCAAATCATTCATAACTTTAAAGTTCAGATGAGATAATTTCTTGTGCCATAGCCAACTTTCATCCTTGCTTGCCTTGCTGAAAAGACAAGTGATGGTTTCTGGACTTGTGCTACTAAAGTCAGCAGTGTACACATTCCCTCTTCTGAATCCAGTCATTACCACATTGTTGTTTCCTCCTTTAGAAACAACACAGGCTTCTTTAGAAAAAGTAACTAAAAATCCTTTGTCACAAAGTTGGCTGATACTAAGCAAGTTGTGCTTAAGACCATCCACCAATGCAACCTCATCTATGATGACATTCTCTTTTGAAATCAAGCCATATCCCTTTGTGTAGCCTTTACTGTCATCTCCAAAAGCAATACAAGGGCCAGCTCTTTCCTGAAACTCTGTGAGCAGGGTAGAATCACCAGTCATGTGTCTTGAACAACCACTATCCAAGTACCAAAGATTCCTTTTGTCTCCCTGCACACAATAGAACCAAATCAAGTCGATTTTGGTACCCAAGTTTCCTTGGGTCCTGTTTTGTTAGCCTTTGCTTTTCCTTTTATATCATTTTTCACCTTGGGCTCAGATTGATTTAAATCAATCTTTATCCTTGGTGTTGATTTCTGAGGATTGCTCACACTTTCATTCTTAGCATGCATAATTGGAGGAACAAACATGTTATTCATATTCCATGGCATTTGTGGCACATTAAACATATTCATGTATGGATTAGACACAAATGGCATGCTGGCATATGGATTTTGAAATTGTGCATATGGAGCAAGCATGTTAGGCATAACAGGCATTGTAGGCATGGAACTATTCATTGCAGGCTTGGGAATTTTCACTTTAACAGTCTTCTTAACAGATTTGCAGTTAGTAGATAAATGACTAACACTTCCACAATTAACACATGTCTTTCTAGGAGCATATTTATCAGGTGTGTAATTGTTGTGTTTGTTAATTCCTACTTTGCCATTCCTGTTATTCTTTTTATTTCCCTTAGCCTCAACTTGAACATTCTCTAACTTATCTTTCAATTGCTTGTTGGATAAGTGACCTACATTAGCTCTCTCAACAGGCTTCTTAACTTTCTTTGATTTACTAGACTCACCTTGAACAAAGTTCTTGGTGACAGGACCATACTTGTCATTAAGTCTAGTGAGTTTATCTTTTCTTTTGTCTGTCAACGAAACTCCCTGATCGGTTGATGGTTCATCTGTCAACGGAACATTGCATTCCGTTGACATATCAACCTTCAACAAATGATCATTGTTGTTTGTTGACTCTGTTTCTGATTCTAAGGTTTCACAAACATACCCTAGTTTCTCTTTGTTCTTTTTCCATGATTGTTCACAAAAAGATTCCATACCTTGAACATTAATGATGTTGGTAGCAACATTCCTGGCATCTTTCCATTTAGCAATCACACTTTGTTCTATTTCAAGTTGTGTCTTAAGAATTTCTTCCCTTTGTAACACGTTCTCAAGTTCCTTCTTAGCATCCCTACTAACACATCTCATTTTCTCAAATTCAATGAGCTGTGCTTCTAACATTGCATTCCTATCACTTAAGAGCAAATTAGTCTCTTTTATTCTTGAATTCTCTTTGGTAAGTGATTTAAGAGTAACACGCAAATTATACAATACAGTAGACATTTCATTTACTGCACTATCGCATTCCTCTTTAGAAAGCTCAGAAAGATTAGTAATTGTTACCTGGTTGCTTGAGGAGCTTGCTTCCTGCTCATGATTGTTAGCCATAAGAGCCAAGTTGACATATTCAACATCATCATCAGAATCTTCACCATTACCAGCCCAATCATACTCCTGAGACATGAAAGCCTTTTCTTTTTGCTTGAGAAGTTCAAAGTATTTCTTTTTATAATCAACAGGCTCAAATTTCCTGTTGCTCTTCTCAACTTTGGGCTTTCTGCAGTCTCCAACAAAGTGACCAAGCATTCCACAATTGAAACATTTAGATTTAGACTTTTCAATCCAGTTTGATTTGTTAGGTTGAAAGTCTCTTCTTGGTGGCCTTGCTTCTGAGTTTCTCTTGAACTTGAACTTAGAGAATTTTCTTGACAGAAAAGCAATGTGTTCATCAATCTCATCTAAGTCATCCAAGTTGGCTAATTCTGGTTCTTCTTCTTCTTCTGTCATCTTACCTTTACCCTTCCTAACATCACTTCTACAACTAGCTCGACTAGTTATGGCCTTTGCAGCTTCTTCAGTGTCATCTTCCAGTTGGTTCACAGATGCAATCAATGCAATAGATCCACCCTTCTTCTGTACCTTTTCAATTTCCTCATCTTGCTCCATTTCCAGCTCATAAGTCTTCAAGGTTCCATAAAGCCTTTCAAGAGTGTAGTCTTTGTACTCTTGAGTGTTTCTTAGAGAAACAGTCATAGGCTTCCATTCTTTTGGAAGAGCTCTTAGAAATTTAAGGTTTGAGTCCTTAGTTTGGTAGATTCTCCCATACAACTTTAATCCATTCAGAAGCTTTTGAAACCTACTAAACGTGTCATTTAGGGTTTCACCAGCTTTAAAGTGAAAGTGCTCATATTGTTGTATAAGGAGTTGCATTTTGTTCTCCCTTACTTGCTCAGTTCCTTCACATAGTGTTCTGACAGTGTCCCATACTTCTTTGGAGGTTGTACAGTTTATGACATTGTCAAACATCTCTTGCTCCAAACCATTAAACAGAATGTTCATGGTTCTCTTATCTTTATGGATTTCTGCAAGATCTTCAATAGTCCATTCTGAGACAAGTTTTGGAATTTCTACATCAGGAGCATCATCTGGCACTCCAATTCTAGATGCAACCTTCATGGGAACGTGTGGACCTTTCTCAATGCAGTCTACATATCTCTCATCCATAGACATGAGATGTAAATGCATCTTTACTTTCCAGTGAAAGTAATTGTCCTTATCAAGAACTGGTATCTTTACACCTGCATCCTTCTTCACCATGGCTTCTGTTTTTGGTCTTGATCTTTAAACTTCTTGTGTGTTAGAAGCTTGCTTTGATACCAATTGTTAATCCCAAATGACCTAACAGAATTGTAGAAGGGGGGGGGGGGGTTGAATACAATTCTTGATATTATCTTAAACTTAAAAAAAAAACACTTTATAAAATAAAACTGAACTGAATAAATAAAAACACAAGATATAAATAATTCAGTTGGATTGTTTGATGATCCAACTGAAGTGTTTTTATTGCGGAAATAATCTGTGATACACAAGTACACAGCTGCTCAGTTACAGAGTTGTAGAGAAGAATGCTCTCAAGGATAGCTAATACAAACTATTTGTTTTTCTTCTCTTACACTTTCTTAACTGCTACACTTGGTTATATATATCCCCAAGTTTACAATACTATTTTTGGCTACTCTAAAGTACACTAAAGGTAACCGCCAATAGTTTGCTTTTCATCCCTTTTGTCCAGTGGTCCTTGGAGATCCTTGCTTTTGTCTTCATGCTTATTATGATCACTCCCAAGAGCCCAATTGGAAACTGGGATGTTTCCTTATTCCCCATGTCCATTTTAATGGTTTCCAATGCAAAGTACACTTCCACATCACCTTTAGATCTGTTCAGTAAACTGTCACTATCACTTTGTCAACTATTCAGAAAAGCAATAATGATTCGTTGATAGCAGGGAGATGTGTTTCGTTGATAGCTTTATTCTTCATTCCGTTGATGGTGTTTCTCTCGTTTCGTTGATGAGTAAACTCCATACCGTTGATGGTGTATCCTTGTTTCGTTGATAGAGTAATCCTCATACCGTTGACATGTCTTCACTTAGGCAAAATTACAAGGCATAACATATTTACAATTAACCAACCTATTTTGCCTATCTAGTACTTAGTCAACATGACTTAGAAAACCTATCTAGTACATACATCAAATGCATATCAAACTGTGAAGTATTGTACAGTGCAATTGCTACAACACTCATTCCGTTGATGAGCTTCCTGTCAACGAAACACTGCAAAGCATGCTATTCCGTTGACAGTTACAAAATGACTTAATACAAAATCTACTAAGTGTTTTTATAATTATCATCAAGAACAACATATTCCTAACAGTAATGTTACAAAGAACAGGAATGGGAGGAAGAAGATTGTTAATCAGGAATTGGTTCCATCTTCTCCCATTGCATCTAGGAAGTTGTGTTCTATTTGTAATTCTGCTGGACACCTTACACATGCATGTAAAAAGGTTAAAGTAGAAACTTCTAATACTTCTGAAATGCATAACATGTCTGACATGCCTGATACTCATGAACCTTGTGGAAAGAAAGAGTGTTTGCTATGTAAGTACAACATCATGCATGCTTATTTTAAGTTGATGAATGATAATAGCAATAGCACTGATAATGTTAAATCCACAGATACTATGAATATCAAACAGGGTAAGACTAAATTGAATGTTACTCCTGTTAAATCATCTAAACCTTCAGGACCCAAACAATTTTGGGTACCAAAGTCCGCTTAATCAATCTGTGATTGCAGGGTAAGGTTAAAAGCTCAAAGGTCGTGTGGATTCTGGATAGTGGCTGTTCTAGACACATGACAGGTGAAGAGTCCCTGCTTACAGAGGTGGTTAAGAATACCGGCCCGATTGTAACCTTTGGAGATGACAGCAAAGGATTCACTACGGGATATGGTAAATTGAAAGCTGGAAATGTCATCATTGAAAACATCTCTCTTGTTAAAGGATTAAAGCACAATCTTCTAAGTATCAGTCAGTTCTGTGATAAAGGCTACGATGTAGATTTCAGAAAGGACAAGTGCTTGATCACCAACAGGAAGGATGAGAAGCTTACTCTACTGGGAGTGAGAAAAGGAAATTTGTTTATAGCTGACTTAAGTTCTACCAGTGAAGGAGAAGTTACATGTTTCTATGCAAAGGCATCTTCAGAACAAAGTTGGCTATGGCACAAGAAGCTCTCACATCTGAACTTCAAAACTATGAACTCTTTGGTAAAGAGAGAGTTAGTGAGAGGGTTGCCCCCGATGGAATTCAATCAGGAGGGACTATGTGAAGCATGTGAAAAGGGGAAGTCGAAGAAAGCATCACATGGAAGCAAAGGAATGACAAGCATTACTAAACCATTACAGCTGATTCATATGGATTTATTTGGTCCAGTTAATGTTATGTCACTTTCAAGAAACAGATATACATTGGTGATGGTGGATGACTACTCCAAGTACACGCGGGTGTTGTTCATACAAACAAAGGATGAAGCAACACAACTAATCATTGATCACATCAAGAAGATAGAAGTGGAAGCTAAGCTACCTGTGCGGACAATCAGATCAGACAATGGAACTGAATTCAAGAATGCAGTTCTAAATGATTTCTGCTCAGAGAAAGGAATATCAAGACAGTTTTCAGCACCAAGAACTCCTCAACAGAATGGAGTAGTGGAAAGGAAGAACAGGACCTTGGTTGAAGCAGCAAGGACCATGTTGAGTGAATCAAAACTTCCCACTTACTTTTGGGCTGAAGCAGTGAATACAGCTTGCTACACTCAGAATCGAACCCTGATCAACAAAGATCATGAAAAGACTCCGTATGAGTTAATGGCCAACAAGAAACCAGCACTGAAGTACTTTCATGTGTTTGGTGCAAAGTGCTTTGTACTTAAAAGATGGAGAACATCTTGGCAAGTTTGATGCCAAAGCAGATGAAGGCATTTTTCTGGGCTATTCTCTGGAATCTAAGGCTTTCAGGGTATATGTGATTGAAGATAAGAAGGTGTTGGAAAGCTTTAATGTAACATTTGACGACACCAAAAGACCAGGCCTGCAAACTGGAGAGAACTCTGAATCCTTGGTATTTGAAAATCTATCAGGAGATCTCTCTGACAATGAAGAAGTACCTGAAGTTGATACAGTTATTAATAATAATCATAATGATAATGATTCTGGACAAAGTGGTGACCAAAGTGGAGATCCTCATCCTACAGGATCCACTAGTCAGTCTTCAGAATCAACAGATCAAACCGTCAACAACTCAGGGGGAGCAGGAGAAGGATCAACTAGTCACACTCCACAACATCTAGAACAAGGAGAATCATCAAGATCGCATCTGCCAAGGCAAAGGGTATGGAATAGAGATCATCCCTTTCACTTGATCATTGGTGATCCGGACACAGGAGTGAGAACTAGGAGAACATCACAAAATGAATGTCACTATTCTGGGTTTCTTTCAGAAACAGAACCTAAGAAAGTTGAAGATGCTCTAGATGATACAGATTGGGTGATTGCTATGCAAGAGGAACTCAATCAGTTTGAAAGGCAGAAAGTTTGGAAGCTGGTACCCAGGCCTAAGGGAAGATGGCATTGTAACTAGAAACAAAGCCAGACTGGTTGCTAAAGGTTACTCTCAAGAAGAGGGTATAGATTATGATGAAACCTATGCACCAGTAGCAAGACTTGAGGCCATCAGAATGTTTCTGGCATTTGCTGCACATTCCAATTACAAGGTATATCAAATGGATGTGAAGAGTGCTTTTCTGAACGGGGAGTTAGAAGAAGAAGTGTATGTGGAACAACCTCCAGGTTTTGAGGATTCAAAACTGGCAGACTTTGTGTACTTTCTATTCAAAGCTCTCTATGGACTCAAACAAGCTCCGAGGACATGGTATGACACTCTCTCTGAATTCTTACTTGAAAATGATTTTACAAGAGGTGTTGTAGACAAAACTCTCTTTGTCAAAAAGCATAAAAATGATTTGATATTGGTGCAAGTATATGTTGATGACATAATATTTGGTTCTACTAATGATGATCTATGCAAGAGATTTGCTAAGTTAATGCAGAGTCGTTATGAAATGAGCATGATGGGTGAATTGTCATTCTTTCTTGGACTGCAAGTATACCAAAAACAAGATGGTATATTCATTTGTCAGTCCAAGTACATCAAAGATCTTCTGAAGAAGTATCAAATGGAAGACTCATCTACAGCAAAGACTCCTATGCCAACTGCCACTAAGCTTGATAAGGATGAAACTGGTAAGAAGGTTGACATCACAGGCTATAGAGGTATGATAGGCTCATTACTTTATCTCACTGCAAGTAGACCAGATATAATGTTTGCAACATGCTTGTGTGCTAGATTTCAGTCTGATCCTAAAGAATCTCATCTAATAGCTGTTAAGCGGATATTTAGATATCTTAAGGGGACCCCAAATCTTGGAATTTGGTACCCTAAAGATACAGGATTTGATCTTATTGGATATACAGACTCTGATTTTGCAGGTTGTAAGATTGATCGGAAGAGTACTTCAGGAAGCTGTCAGTTTCTTGGAAGAAGGTTAGTTTCTTGGCATAGCAAGAAGCATCATTCAGTTTCCACATCAACAGCTGAGGCTGAATACATTGCTGCTGGTAGCTGCTGTGCTCAGATCTTGTGGATGAGAAACCAACTCCGTGACTATAGACTTTTGTTGACAAAGATTCCAATCTTTTGTGACAACACAAGTGCCATAGCAATCTCTAACAATCCAGTACAACACTCGAGGACGAAGCACATCGACATCAGGTATCATTTTATCCGAGAGCATGTCATGAATGGAACTGTGGAGTTACATTTTGTACCCACAGAGGATCAAATTGCAGACATCTTTACTAAACCGCTTGATGAATCCACTTTCAATAAGCTGGTTGGTGAACTTGGGATGTTAAATCTTTCTAATTGATTTTGATTAGAAGTCAGGAACTGCAGAGAGTCCTGGTGAATTCATGAGTTTAAGAATTGCTATATCCTTAGGACTCGTGAATTTATTTTCTGGAGCAATTCTCGTAGTTAGGATTTTTGTACTAATTTTATGTCATAATTATGGATGATATATCTTCTGGCATTTAATTGGTTATTAATTCTAAAATTATTTAAGTGCTAATATTTGTTCTAAATACTCAAGCATTTATTTAATTTGAATTAATTTACTTTGTTTTTAACATTGTAGATTAATGCAGCATAATTGATTAGATTTTAATTGGTTAATATCACTCAATGATATTTAATTGATTTTATTCTAAGAAAATTGTGAATTTTCTGTTAAGAATTGATTTTGGTAAATTTGAAAAGATTTATTAGAATTAAAACTAGGCAGGAAATAAAAATTCTGAATTTTAAAACAAGAACAGGTTTTAAGATGAAGACAGAAGCAAAAATATCGAATTTAGGAAATTCGATAGTTTTTCAAGTACATTGATAAATCTATCGAAAGTTAATTTCGATGGTTTTTGAAAAGGAAAAAGAAAATCTATCGAAAATATTTCTCGATAGTTTTTGAGATTTAATTTAAAATATATCGAAGGAATTTACCTAATTTAATATTTAAATTCTCGATGTATTTTAAAAATCAGTAGAAAAATGTATCGAAGTGAATTAATCATTTCTATATTCAAATTCTCGATAGTTTTTCTAACAAAACATGTTCGATAGATTTTGGTTTAATTGAGAAACAACTTTCAATAGTTTTTCTAAAAGGTCGGTTTAAATTCTTGAATTTAAACACTTCGATATTTTTTCAAAACTATCGAAGTGTTTTTGACCTTTATGCCCCTAGAATTAAAACTATCGACAGTATAAATAAAAACTATCGAACAATAAATGACCATTATACCCTTGACAGTTTCAAAAAGGTATAAAAACATTGCCTTAGCTTTTTCTTTTCATTTTTTTTTCAGATCTAAGAAAAGCTAGAGTTTTGTTTTACTTACAATACTTACACGGCCAAGAACAAAAAAAACTCGATACTTTCTTGATTACCCATTGATTTTTTAACCTTCAACAGTTCCTATTACTACAGTGAATTCTTCTTAAACAAAGAACTTACTGTGTACTGTGTGTTGTTGAATTTTAATTGTTCTTCAAAGAAAACCATCGAGAGAGGAAACTAGAACTGTGATACTTTGATAATTAGTGAGAATTTAGCACTCTGTTGATTTATCAATCGAGTTCTCAAGGTTGAAATTCACTAATACAATATCATTTTGTAGTCAAGGTTCTAAATCTAGGCATTTGTTTTTGGTTTAGGTGTTTGCATTCGAAAAGAAAAGGGATATTTTGTGTCAAGTTTGATTAATTAGAAATAATTAATTAAATTTAAAAGAAAAATTAGTTTTGGTTTATTTTATTTTTTCTGGAAATTTAAAATGGCTGGAGAATTTATTATTACCAAGACTAATCATGTCTCGTTTCAAAACTTGCAATCCATAACGAACTTACAGTTTCGTGCATGGGCAGAGTTTTTGAACACACGTTCATTAGTGGCATACGCTGTGAGTACTCCCGTGGTCCTTTGTATTGATCAATTGACAGCGTTGTACACAACCGCCACAGATACAAGTGAGAATAACGTAAGGTCCTTCAGTTTTGTTGTGCCAGGGGGCAGAACAATAAGGGTGACGGAACATGATTTTAATCAAATCTTACATTTTCCTACAGAAAACCTTGTTCCAGATCCCACGACTGAGGAGATACATGCTTTCTTCACTCTCATTAGAAGTCAACAACCTAACTTCTTTGTGGGAGAGTTCCTTAAGCATTACTTGCCAAAAGCATGGAACTTTTTCTTTCATACCCTAATCCATGTTTTTACTGCCAAGCTAACAAATCTGCATGGTATTCCCTTATTCCTTCAAAAGATAGGGTTTGCCATTGCGAACAATAGGCATATTAACATTGGACGGTTACTGATTGATCAAGTAATCATATGCATCGGACCACTGGATGAAAGAACATGCATAAATGAAGATGTGCTCTGTTTCTATCCTAGGTTCCTACAGCTAATTCTCAATGATATCTTAACAGATGATGAACGTGAGATCTTTGAAGGTGAAGCCACCCAGGAGTGTATGAAGATGAAGAGCAATGATATAACCGCTCTGATAAGGAAGAACAACTATCTTCCAGGGGTACCCACTGTTCTCACTGAATATCTAAGAACGGTGCCCCTACCACTTCTACCCCCAGGGGAACAGGTAAATCAAGGTAATCTTCCACAACCTGAACCTGTAATGGCACCTGAACCAATGGATGTTGATCCAGAGCCCTCAGTGGCCATTCCTGACCAGGAGGTTGCAAACCCACAACCTCTAACCACGGTCGAAGAGCCTTTGGAAGAGCCAAATGAAAACATAAACGAACCTCCTTCCCCTCCTATATCCAGTAAAGAACCATCCATGAGTGTAGAGGGAGATAGTGCCAAAGCAGCACCACATAAGGAGATACACCCTTCAATAACAGCTCTGCCTTCCTCTAAAAGGAAAAGAACAGAAACCGAGGCAACTGTTGATACTTCATTTCTCTCATCCAAAGCGCCCTTTTTTGATTTTTCTGATGCTGATTGGGCTACGCTAACGAAAGCTATATCTGAACCAATAGCTCAATCAAGTAAGGAAGAATTGACGGAAGCAACTGGTGTTCCGACCATATCACGGTCAGGTTCACTGGTTGAAGGTTCTAAGAACCAAGGGTCTTCACAGACGTCGAGAGAAGGCTTTGACCTAAATGCACAATCTAAAAGGTCATTGTCTACCTCCCCAGATGGAACATATCTGGATCCTGCGGGTAAAGGGTCTGACGTAGGTGCAGATCGGCAACTCGTTGACAGTGAATCAATTACTATTGAGGAGTCAACTGAGGTGAAGTCTTTACAGACTCACGGGGAAGATTCGGGATCTCTGCTGTTAAAGGAGCCTGTTTCTAACCCCCTAGAGATTCAAACTCTAGATCCTACAAAGGATATATCATCTAAGGATGATCAGCAACTTGGTTTATCCAAGGACGGGGACTTGCGAAGCCCCATTGCACCACCGGTGACCTCCTTAAGGACGGCTACGGTGATCTCTTCTGCAGGTACAATCAGCACAAAGGATTTGAGTGAAACAAAAACACTTACACCTGGCCTGAGTGGGAAAGGAAAAATGATTCAAACACCGACAGAAACGTTGAGTGTACACCCAGAGCCAAATGTGAGGAGTGACACCCTAACCCTACCTAATATTGATGATCTGCTGTTACCAACAGAAAGAGAGCTACAAGTTCAATCTTCCCTCAAGGAGATGACAGTTCGAGACAAAGAAGGAAATCCACTATTCAAGGTTCCACTGCGACCTTCCTTTGACCAAGGGATCTCCTCCAGTCAAGCCAATGTTTCTTTAAAGTCTATTCAAGAGAAAGTTGACTTGGCTGCAGCTGATTCCAGAAGAACATTCAGGGTCATTGGCAGTGCATCTGGCACTATAACAGGTACGAAGCAGGCAATGGACTCCTTAGAGAAGGAAGCTATGGAAGAACTAGTCGAGCTGAGGATGGACGTCAGGGAACTTAAAGATGGATTCATGAATGAAGTAACTGCACTGTCTCAATGACATGAAGCTTTGAAAGAAGACGTTCTGGTTATCCGGGATGGTCAAGCGCGGGTAAAAGATGCAATGAATACCCTTTCACGAGTGGAGTCTAAGCTAAACAAGAGGCTGGATCACATGGAAAAGACTACCAACTCAAGATTGGAGAACATTGACCTGTCGCTAGCTTCTATAAATGAGTTTAATAAGCAGCTTATGGATTTCTTGGAGAATCAAGGTGACGGAGTACAGTCTATATGGAGTATGCCGAAGAACCAACAATCTGGACAACCTGGTCCTTCCTATCAGGAACCTGATCCTTCTAATGTCTTTTATGCTGAGGATGCTTTTATCGAGGATTCCTCAACTAAGGGGGAGAAAGTTAGAGAAGGGGAGAAGGAGCAAGCTAAGGATGGATGGAGAGTTTGGGAGACAGTTGAAGCTATTCCAATCAGACAGTACTGGATTGAGGAGCTTGTAGAGGAAGAGAAGGAGAGTGAAGAGGAATTTGAGGTCATGCATGAGCAACCTATTCAAGAGGAGCATGAGCCATATTATCCAGAGCCAATAGAACATCCTATCTTGGATGATGATATGGAAGAAGCAAATTCTCTATCACCTGAGGAAGAAGCTGCCTTGGAAGCTGTAAGAGCTCAGAGAGCTGCAGTTGATGCCAGGCAAGCTGAGAAAGAGAAACAACAAGCAATTCTGAGAAGTGAAAAGCTAAAGAGAATCAAAGTGTATAATGAAGTGAGGAAGAAGAAGATGATAGATCTGGCAAAGAAAGATGGTACTGAATGGGAAATGGCTTACAAAACCTTTTGCGGAGTTGAAGAAGGATTACAAGTCAACGACAATGCTGAGGTGGAAGTTATTATTCAGGACATCAGAAGTGCTAATCTTGAAGATCAGACTTACTTTAAAGCACTGAGAAGCTCTATAATCTGTCTGACAGCTGGGGTTAAAGCAAATGGTGCCTGGAGCTTATTAATCAATTTCCTGGAGAAAGGTACATTTGTGATTTCCACTAAGTTTTTAGAACAGAGGACATATACAGAATTGCAGGCTATACTCATCAAGATCCAAAGAACTACAAGGCTAAATGAACTGCTCCGTGAGCATGTTAAGGAGATCGTGATGAAAATCAGTCCAGAGATTACTGAAGATCCTCCAATGGTTAGATTCATGACGAATGACTTGTTCAGAATCTGCTATTTGGCTGAGGACAAACTGAGGGACTACCCAAGTAACTATCTAATCTCAGTTGAGAAGTATCTTAGATCCACTGGATTCTCATCAACGGAGAAGGACAAAGCAGCAGACACTCTTAGAAGATTTCTAATGGAGAATGTTCCTTACTATAGGAAAAGAGTGGAAAGAGGATTGGAAGTGCATACCAGATTGCCAAACATGCCAAAGCTAAACAAGAAAGATGTTAACATTGCATGGTTATGGGCTGGAGTGGGTCAAGAGGTTGAATATATTGGAAGACACATCCAAGGAGCAATCCTTAAACCTGGAGAACCACTGCACTATCTATCTGTGATTGATTATCAAGCTGCTAACTCCGATCGAATGATTGAAGAAGGTGAGATTGGAATGGACTGAAGATTGAAGCAAAGAACAAAAGAACTATCAGCTCAGACTAGAGGAGCAACTTCATTGTATACAGTTTAATTGTTTTTTGATTTATGAAATCTGGAAATGTATATATATCTGATCCAGAATGCATTAATATTATTACGCTGTCTTACTTTAAGTAGTTTAATGTTTCCTTAGTTAGTTGAGTTATCCTCGAAGTATTTGCTTGTCGAACTCTATCCAATCAAATAGGGGGAGATTGTAAAGCATAATGTAACATAAGATGTAAAAGAGATAACTACAACTCAACAAAGGACAAGACAGACAATAATATTAACAAAAGCACAGGAATCCAGAATCAAAGAAGAAAAGGTAAACTCAAAAAAATCAAAATACGTTATGTATTCTTGAAGTCCGTAAACAGGTCACGGAAAGAAGTTCATGAAAATGTTCAAGCCTCAATGACAGGAAAAGAAACCAGACTTTCAAGACAACAGAAGTATGTGAATGATTTAGGGTTCAGTACCACGGGATTCCAGTGATTTAATCGAAGCAACCAGAACGACAAGGGACTTATCAGCAGCACTGAATTGAAGACATAAAAGAAGAGTTGATCAAGTGTTATTCATCTGTGAACCAGACCAGTTGCACTAGGTGACGGCACTTAAAAAGATCAAGTTGTTTTATCGTCTCGGAAGAAATTGATACAGTCTATTACTTAAACACCCGGGAGCTCAGTGGAATCATTAATTGATAAAAGACAAGAAACAAGAATTCGATAGTTTTTCAATTAAGAAAACTATCGAATGGTATAATAATGATTCATTGAAAACCATGTTTACTTTAATTTGGTATTCGATAGTTTTGATTAAAAAACTATCGAATGGTAAATTAAAGTATTTCATTCGATGGTTTTTAATTAAGGAGCAGGTGAAAACCTCTTGACCCACTCCAGCCCATAACCATGCAATGTTAACATCTTTCTTGTTTAGCTTTGGCATGTTTGGCAGTCTGGTATGCACTTCCAATCCTCTTTCCACTCTTTTCCTATAGTAAGGAACATTCTCCATTAGAAATCTTCTAAGAGTGTCTGCTGCTTTGTCCTTCTCCGTTGATGAGAATCCAGTGGATCTAAGATACTTCTCAACTGAGATTAGATAGTTGCTTGGGTAGTCTCTCAGTTTGTCCTCAGCCAAATAGCAGATTCTGAACAAGTCATTCGTCATGAATCTAACCATTGGGGGATCTTCAGTAATCTCTGGACCTACTTTCATCAAGATCTCCTTAACATGCTCACGGAGCAGTTCATTTAGCCTTGTCGTCCTTTGACACTTGATGAGAATAACCTGCAACTCTGTGTATGTCCTATGTTCTAAAAACTTAGTGGAAATCACAAATGTACCTTTCTCCAGAAAATTTATCAATAAGCTCCAGGCACCATTTGATTTAACCCCAGCTTTCAGAAAGATCATAGAGTTTCTCAATGCCTTGAAGTAAGTCTGATCTTCAAGATTGGCACTTCTGATGTCCTGAATGATAACTTCCACCTCAGCATTGTCGTTGACTTCTAATCCGTCTTCAACTCCGCAAAAGGTTTTATAAGCCATTTCCCATTCATTACCTTCTTTCTTTGCCAGATCTATCATCTTCTTCCTCCTCACTTCATTATACACCTTGAATCTCTTCAGGTTTTCACTCCTCAGAATTGCTTGTTGTTTCTCTTTCTCAGCTTGCCTGGCTTCTACTGCAGCTCTCTGAGCTCTTATTGCTTCCAAGGCAGCTTCTTCTTCAGGTGATAGAGAATTTGCTTATTCTTCCATATTATCCTCCCAGATTGGATGTTCAATGGGCTCTGGATAATATGGCTCATGCTCCTCTAGAATAGGTTTCTCATGCATGACCTCAAATTCCTCTTCACTCTCCTTCTCTTTTTCTACAAGTTCCTCTATCCAGTACTGTCTGATAGGAATAGCTTCAACTGTCTCCCAAACTCCCCATCCATCCTTAGGCTTCTCTTTCTCCCCTTCTCCAACTTTCTCCCCCTTAGTTGAGGAATCCTCGACGAAAGCATCCTCAGCATAAAAGGTAGCAGAAGGATCAGGTTGCTGATTTGAAGGACCAGGTTGGCCAGTTTGTTGGTTCTTCAGCATAGTCCAAATCGACTGTACTCCATCACTTTGATTTTCCATGAAATCCAGTAGATCCTTATTCATCTCTTGCATAGAAGCCAGCTTCAGGTCAATGTCATCCAATCTGGAGTTGGTAGTCTTCTCAATCTTGTCCAATCTCTGGTTCAGCTTAGACTCCACTCTAGAAAGGGTGTTCATTGCATCTTTTACCCTAGCTTGACCATCCCGGATAACCAGAACGTCTTCTTTCAAAGCTTCTTGTCCTTGTTGCAAAGCATCCACTTCATTCATGAAACCATCTTTAAGTTCCTTGACGTCCGTCCTCAACTCGATCAGTTCGTCCATAGCTTCCTTCTTTAAGGAGTCCACTGCCTGCTTCGTACCTGTTATAGTGCCAGATGCACTGCCAATGACCCTGAATGTTCTTCTGGAATCAGCTACAGCCAAGTCAACCTTCTCTTGAATAGTCTTTAAAGAAGCATTGGCTTGACTAGAGGAGATCCCTTGGTCAAAGGAAGGTCGTAGTGGAACCTTGAATAATGGATTTCCTTCTTTGTCACGAACTGTCATCTCCTTGAGGGTAGATTGAACTTGTAGCTCTCTTTCTGTCGGTAACAGCAAATCATCAATATTAGGTAGGGTTAGGGTGTCACTCCTCACATTTGGCTCTGGGTGTACACTCAACGTTTCTGTCGGTGTTTGAATCATTTTTCCTTTCCCACTCAGGCCAGGTGTAAGTGTTTTTGTTTCACTCAAATCCTTTGTGCTGATTGTACCTGCAGAAGAAAACACCGTAGCCGTCCTTAAGGAGGTCACCGGTGGTGCAATGGGGCTTCGCAAGTCCCCGTCCTTGGATAAACCAAGTTGCTGATCATCCTTAGATGATATATCCTTTGTAGGATCTAGAGTTTGAATCTCTAGGGGGTTAGAAACAGGCTCTTTTAGCAGCAGAGATCCCGAATCTTCCCCGATAGTCTGTGAAGACTTTACCTCAGTTGACTCCTCAATAATAATTGATTCATTGTCAACGAGTTGCCGATCTGCACCTACGTCAGACCCTTTACCCGCAGGATCCAGATATGTTCCATCTGGGGAGGTAGACAATGACCCTTTAGATTTTGCATTTAGGTCAGAGGCTTCTCTCGACGTCTGTGAAGACCCTTGGTTCTTAGAACCTTCAACCAGTGAACCTGACCGTAATATGGTCGGAACACCAGTTGCTTCCGTCAATTCTTCCTTACCTGATTGAGCTAATGGTTCAGATATAGCTTTCGTTAGCGTAGCCCAATCAGCATCAGAAAAATCAATAAAGGGCGCTTTGGAAGTTTGAAATAAAGTATCAACAGTTGCCTCGGTTTCTGTTCGTCTCCTTTTAGAGGAAGGCAGAGCTGCTGTTGAAGGGTGTATCTCCTTATGTGGTGCTGCTAAGGCATTATCTCCCTCTACACTCACGGATGTCTGAATATTGGGTATATGAGGGGAAGGAGGCTCGTTTATTGTTTCATTTGGCTCTTCCAAAGGCTCTTCGACCGTGGTTAGAGGTTGTGGGTTTGCAACCTCCTGGTCAGGAATGGCCACTGAGGGCTCTGGATCAACATCCATTGGTTGTGGTTCAGGAGCCAGTTCAGGTTCAGGAATGTTACCTTGATTTACCTGTTCCCCTGGGGGTAGAAGTGGTAGGGGCACCGTTCTTAGATATTCAGTGAGAACAGTGGGTACCCCTGGAAGATAGTTGTTCTTCCTTATCAGAGCGGTTATGGCATTGCTCTTCATCTTCATACAATCCTGGTTCTCCTCGCCATCAAATGTCTCCCGTTCATCATCTGTTAAGATATCATTGAGAATTAGCTGTAGGAACCTAGGATAGAAACAAAGCACATCATCTATGCCTGTTCTTTCATCCAATGGTCCCATGCATATGATTACTTGATCAATCAGTAACCGTCCAATGTTAATATGCCTATTGTTGGCAATGGCAAACCCCATCTTTTGAAGGAATAAGGGAATACCATGCAGATTTGTTAGCTTGGCAGTAAAAACATGGATTAGGGTATGAAAGAAAAAGTTCCATGATTTTGGCAAGTAATGCTTAAGGAACTCTCCCACAAAGAAGTTAGGTTGTTGACTTCTAATGAGAGTGAAGAAAGCATGTATCTCCTCAGTCGTGGGATCCGGAACAAGGTTTTCTGTAGGAAAATGTAAGATTCTATTGAAATCATGTTCCGTCACCCTTATTGTTCTGCCCCCTGGCACAACAAAACTGAAGGACCTTATATTATTCTCACTTGTATCCGTGGCGGTTGTGTACAACGCAGTCAATTGATCGATGCAAAGGACCACGGGAGTACTCACATCATATGCCACTAATGAACGTGTGTTCAAAAACTCTGCCCATGCACGAAACTGTAAGTTCGTTATGGATTGCAGATTTTGAAACGAGACATGATTAGTTTTGGTAACAATAAATTCTCCAGCCATTGTTTTTCAAATTTCCAGAAAATCAATTTAAACCAAAACTAATTTTACTTTTAATTAATTAATTATTTCTAATTAATCAACCTTGACAGAAAATACCCTTTTCCTTTATTAAAAAAAAACTTTAACCACAAACACTTCCCGAGATTAAGAACCCTAATATGTAAATTGATAAGTTATAAATTAACTACAAACTTAAGAAGATTGTGAAAACAATACAAACTTAAGTAAGTTCTGCAATATCAAATTACTAAGGTTTAAAACTCAGTTTCAATGGTTTTCTGATTAAAAACTCAAAAGAACACAAATCCACAACAACCTCACGGTAGAAATGAAATGACTGTGGTAAAAACGGATTCTTGAAAGTGAATATCAGTGAAATCAGAAGAAACTATCGAGTGTTACAGTTTTTTTGGTTGTATGTATGATTGTAAGTATATGACAAAAGCACTTAGATCTCAGAATAAGAAAAGAAAAACGTCCAAGGCAGTGATTTATACTCACAGAAGTAACAAGGGTATTTTAGTCATTTTAGTGTTCGATGGTTTTTAAAAGTGCATTCGATGGTTTTCTGCAAGGGGCAAAACTGTCAACTCACCTTCGATAGTTTTTAGAAAACTATCGAAGTTTTTTGAAAATCAGAATTTAGAACGTTTATCAGAAAACTATCGAAGTGTTTTTCTTTGAAAATTTGAAAAACTATCGAACTAATTCTTTTGGAAAAACTATCGAGAACTTTAATATAAATTAATTAAGTTCACTTCGATACTTTTTCCCTTGTATTTCAAAATTTATCGAGAATTTAAATATTGAATTAGGTAAATTCCTTCGATATATTTTAAAATTTATCTCAAAAACTATCGAGAATTGTTTTCGATAGTTTTTCTTTTCCTTTTCAAAAACTATCGAAAATTAATTTCGATAGATTTATCTATGTACTTGAAAAACTATCGAATTTCCTAAATTCGACATTTTTTGCTTCTGTCTTCATTTTAAAACATGTTCTTGTTTTAAAATTTAGACTGTTTTATTTCCTGTCAAGTTTTAATTCTAATAAATCTTTTCAAATTTACCAAAATCAATTCTTAACAGAAAATTCACAATTTTCTTAGAATAAAATTAATTAAATATCATTAAGTGATATTAATCAATTAAAATCCAATCAATTATGATGCATTAATCTACAATGTTAAAAACAAAGTAAATTAATTCAAATTAAATAGATGCTAAAATATTTAGAACAAATATTAGCACTTAAATAATTTTTAGAATTAATAACCAATTAAATGCCAGAAGATATATCATCCATAATTATGACATAAAATTAGTACAATAATCCTAACTACGAGAATTGCTCCAGAAAATAAACTCACGAGTCCTAAGAATGTAGAAATTCTTAAACTCATGTATTTACCAGGACTATCTGCAGTTACTGACTTCTAATCAAAATCAATTAGAAAGATTTAACATCCCAAGTTCACCAACCAGCTTATTGAAAGTGGATTCATCAAGCGGTTTAGTAAAGATGTCTACAATTTGATCCTCTGTGGGTACAAAATATAACTCCACAGTTCCATTCATGACATGCTCTCGGATAAAATGATACCTGATGTCGATGTGCTTCGTCCTCGAGTGTTGCACTGGGTTGTTTGAGATTGCTATAGCACTTGTGTTGTCGCAAAATATTGGAATCTTTGTCAACAAAAGTCCATAGTCACGGAGTTGGTTTCTCATCCACAAGATCTGAGCACAACAGCTTCCAGCAGCAATGTATTCAGCCTCAGCTGTTGATGTGGAAACTGAATGCTGCTTCTTGCTATACCAGGAAACTAACCTTCTTCCAAGAAACTGACAGCTTCCTGAAGTACTCTTCCGATCAATCTTACAACCTGCAAAATCAGAGTCTGTGTATCCAATAAGATCAAATCCTGTATCTTTAGGGTACCAAATTCCAAGATTTGGGGTCCCCTTAAGATATCTAAATATTCGCTTAACAGCTATTAGATGAGATTCTTTAGGATCAGACTGAAATCTAGCACACAAGCATGTTGCAAACATTATATCTGGTCTACTTGCAGTGAGATAAAGTAATGAGCCTATCATACCTCTGTAGCCTGTGATGTCAACCTTCTTACCAGTTTCATCCTTATCAAGCTTAGTGGCAGTTGGCATATGAGTCTTTGCTGTAGATGAGTCTTCCATTTGATACTTCTTAAGAAGATCCTTGATGTACTTGGACTGACAAATGAATATACCATCTTGTTTTTGGTATACTTGCAGTCCAAGAAAGAATGACAATTCACCCATCATGCTCATTTCATAACGACTCTGCATTAACTTAGAAAATCTCTTGCATAGATCATCATTAGTAGACCCAAATATTATGTCATCAACATATACTTGCACCAATATCAAATCATTTTTATGCTTTTTGACAAAGAGAGTTTTGTCTACAACACCTCTTGTAAAATCATTTTCAAGTAAGAATTCAGAGAGAGTGTCATACCATGTCCTTGGAGCTTGTTTGAGTCCGTAGAGAGCTTTGAATAGAAAGTACACAAAGTCTGCCAGTTTTGAATCCTCAAAACCTGGAGGTTGTTCCACATACACTTCTTCTTCTAACTCCCCGTTCAGAAAAGCACTCTTCACATCCATTTGATATACCTTGTAATTGGAATGTGCAGCAAATGCCAGAAACATTCTGATGGCCTCAAGTCTTGCTACTGGTGCATAGGTTTCATCATAATCTATACCCTCTTCTTGAGAGTAACCTTTAGCAACCAGTCTGGCTTTGTTTCTCGTTACAATGCCATCTTCGTCCAACTTATTTCTGAATACCCATCGTGTTCCAATAACAGATTTTCCCTTAGGCCTGGGTACCAGCTTCCAAACTTTCTGCCTTTCAAACTGATTGAGTTCCTCTTGCATAGCAATCACCCAATCTGGATCATCTAGAGCATCTTCAACTTTCTTAGGTTCTGTTTCTGAAAGAAACCCAGAATAGTGACATTCATTTTGTGATGTTCTCCTAGTTCTCACTCCTGTGTCCGGATCACCAATGATCAAGTGAAAGGGATGATCTCTATTCCATACCCTTTGTCTTGGCAGATGCGATCTTGATGATTCTCCTTGTTCTAGATGTTGTGGAGTGTGACTAGTTGATCCTTCTCCTGCTCCCCCTGAGTTGTTGACGGTTTGATCTGTTGATTCTGAAGACTGACTAGTGGATCCTGTAGAATGTTGAGGATCTCCACTTTGGTCACCACTTTGTCCAGAATCATTATCATTATGATTATTATTAATGACTGTCACAACTTCAGGTACTTATTCATTGTCAGAGAGATCTCCTGATAGATTTTCAAATACCAAGGATTCAGAGTTCTCTCCAGTTTGCAGGCCTGGTCTTTTGGTGTCGTCAAATGTTACATTAAAGCTTTCCAACACCTTCTTATCTTCAATCACATATACCCTGAAAGCCTTAGATTCCAGAGAATAGCCCAGAAAAATGCCTTCATCTGCTTTGGCATCAAACTTGCCAAGATGTTCTCCATCTTTAAGTACAAAGCACTTTGCACCAAACACATGAAAGTACTTCAGTGCTGGTTTCTTGTTGGCCATTAACTCATACGGAGTCTTTTCATGATCTTTGTTGATCAGGGTTCGATTCTGAGTGTAGCAAGTTGTATTCACTGCTTCAGCCCAAAAGTAAGTGGGAAGTTTTGATTCACTCAACATGGTCCTTGCTGCTTCAACCAAGGTCCTGTTCTTCCTTTCCACTACTCCATTCTGTTGAGGAGTTCTTGGTGCTGAAAACTGTCTTGATATTCCTTTCTCTGAGCAGAAATCATTTAGAACTACATTCTTGAATTCAGTTCCATTGTCTGATCTGATTGTCCGCACAGGTAGCTTAGCTTCCACTTCTATCTTCTTGATGTGATCAATGATTAGTTGTGTTGCTTCATCCTTTGTTTGTATGAACAACACCCACGTGTACTTGGAGTAGTCATCCACCATCACCAATGCATATCTATTTCTTGAAAGTGACATAACATTAACTAGACCAAATAAATCCATATGAATCAGCTGTAATGGTTCAGTAATGCTTGTCATTCCTTTGCTTCCATGTGATGCTTTCTTCGACTTCCCCTTTTCACATGCTTCACATAGTCCCTCCTGATTGAATTCCATCAGGGGCAACCCTCTCACTAACTCTCTCTTTACCAAAGAGTTCATAGTTTTGAAGTTCAGATGTGAGAGCTTCTTGTGCCATAGCCAACTTTGTTCTGAAGATGCCTTTGCATAGAAACATGTAACTTCTCCTTCACTGGTAGAACTTAAGTCAGCTATAAACAAATTTCCTTTTCTCACTCCCAGTAGAGTGAGCTTCTCATCCTTCCTGTTGGTGATCAAGCACTTGTCCTTTCTGAAATCTACATTGTAGCCTTTATCACAGAACTGACTGATACTTAGAAGATTGTGCTTTAATCCTTTAACAAGAGAGATGTTCTCAATGATGACATTTCCAGCTTTCAATTTACCATATCCCGTAGTGAATCCTTTGCTGTCATCTCCAAAGGTTACAATCGGGCCGGTCTTTTTAACCACCTCTGTAAGCAGGGACTCTTCACCTGTCATGTGTCTAGAACAGCCACTATCCAGAATCCACACAACCTTTGAGCTTTTAACCTTACCCTGCAATCACAGATTGATTAAGCGGACTTTGGTACCCAAAATTGTTTGGGTCCTTAAGGTTTAGATGATTTAACAGGAGTAACATTCAATTTAGTCTTACCCTGTTTGATATTCATAGTATCTGTGGATTTAACATTACTAGTGCTATTGCTATTATCATTCATCAACTTAAAATAAGCATGCATGATGTTTTACTTACATAGCAAACACTCTTTCTTTCCACAAGGTTCATGAGTATCAGGCATGTCAGACATGTTATGCATTTCAGAAGTATTAGCAGTTTCTACTTTAACCTTTTTACATGCATGTGTAAGGTGTCCAGCAGAATTACAAATAGAGCACAACTTCCTAGATGCAATGGGAGAAGATGGAACCAATTCCTGATTAACAATCTTCTTCTTCTTCCCATTCCTGTTCTTTTTAGCATTACTAACTAAGGAACCTACTTCAGTCTTAGGTAAATCAGGTTTAGGTAATTCATTTTTTACTGATTTCCTAGGCAACTTAGTCTTTACCTCTTTTTCCTTCAATAAATCCTCCTCAAGCAATTCTTGTCTAATGAAAAGATCATCCTCATGAAAAAGTGGTGGAAACGGCTTAACAAAAACTGGACAATCAACATTCTTAAGAACATGTGGAGTATTCCTTTTGACAACTGAAGGTGTCACAGGGAATTCCACAATCTTCTTACCAGCTTTCTTGTTATAGTCAAATCCTATAGCAGTTTTATTCTCTATGGCCTGAGTATCAATGATTTCCTTAGCCACTAGAGCGGAATTCTTAAAAGCATTCAGCTTCAAATCTAAATCTGAAATCTGCTTCCTGAGGATAGTCTCTATCTCATCATTACACTTGAACTTGTTCTCTAAGTACGCATTCTTTTGCTTAAGATCTTCTAATGTTACAGCTACAAGCTCTAGTTCTTCATTTTTAGATTCTAGCTTTTTAATCTTAAGAACTAGTTTAGCATTTTCCATTTTTGATGCTAGCATGCTTGTGTGTACATTAAACAATTCTACACTAAGATCTTGCATAGTTTTCTTGTACTCAGAGTTAGACATATCAATTGTAGTTAAGATAGGTACCTGAGATGATTGTGGTGATTCCTCTGAAGAGTCAGCCATTAGAGCAACATTTCCATATTCCTCCTCTTCATCCGAATCAGTATCATCCCAGTGCTTTCCCTCTGCTATGTAAGCTTTCCCTTTCTGCTTTCCAGAGAATGCCTCCAATTGCTGTTTAAGCTTGGCATTCTCCTTCTTCAACTCATCATAAGAATCCTTCTTTCCATAGACATCTTTCATGTCTCTTGCTTGACGAGGCTTCCGGCATTCAGTGGCGAAATGCCCTAACTCATTGCAGTTGTAGCATCTTGATTTGCTTCTATCAATCATGCCAGTCTTGTAGCCTCCCTTAAAGCCTGTACTTGGTGTATACTTGCTCTTCTGGAATCTGTTGGTTGAGCCCTTGAACTTGTACTTAGGGTTTCTATTGAAACGAATATGACTAAACTTTGCAGCTAAGTACGCCATGGTTTTGTCTTCCATTTGCTCAAGCTCTTCTAGGGTGTAGTAAACACTTTCATCAACATCCAAATTCACAGAATCCATTTCAGCTTCTATTATCACCCCCTTTCCAGCTCTAGGGGTTTGAACCTGAATCTCAGAAGTTATTGGTTCATCCACTACAAGTGCTGCTGATCTCACAAGTGCATTGTGCTTGTTCTCCACTGTCCCTGATCCGTAGATTATCACCCTTTCTTCCTGTTCCATCTCATAGGTCTTCAACTTGCCATAGATCATCTCTAGTGGCATCTTTGTGAAGTCAATTCTTTCCCTAATGGATGATGACTTGTGTTCTACATGATGGGGCAGCGTCATCATGAACTTCCTGTTTGATTCTCTCAGTGGATAGGTCTTTCCTTTCATTGCCAATTCATTGAGGAGCTTAGTATATTTCTCAAAAACCTGAGTTATACTTTCTCCTGACAGGGACCTAAACGCTTCATATTGAGAAGTCAGGATGTCCAATCTGTTTTCCTGAACGTCTTTAGTTCCTTCCATTATTAAGTTAATGGTATCCCACATATGTTTCCCGCTTGTACAGTTCATCAACTGATAGCTCATTTCCTTGTCTGCGGAGTCCGCCAATATCAACATTAAACCGGTGTCCAATCGAATCAGTTCTTTGTCAGAATCTGTAAATTCACTAATATCCTTAGGTTGGGTGCCTGAAGGAATCCTGCTACCATCAGGAGCTGTAGATTCACCAACTGGTTTCATTGGTACAAACGGTCCGTTCTCTAATATGCCAATATATAACGGATTAGATGCCTTGATAAATAACAGCATCTTTATCTTCCACAAACCGAAATCATCTCTAGTAAACGGGGGAACTTTAATACCAGCGGTTGTCTTTGGAGCACTCATGGTTTCTGAAAATTTCAAATTGTTTAAAATTCAAGAAATTCCAATTAAATGAAAATTTTTGAAAGTTAAAAAATTTGCTTCGAATTTTCACGCTACGTTTGATTTTGGTCTCATTCACCGGATCTGATTTGTATATCAATCAAGTAGCTCTGATACCAATTGTTAGGTCCAAAGTATCGTAGAAGGGGGGGTTGAATACGATACTCACAAATAATTCAATTTCGTTCGCGGATTAATCTTTCAGTTCTATAACAAAATCAAACACACCAAACCAAATCAAGTTTCGGGGAATATATCTTTTTATAAATATAAACCTCGAGGGGTGCTACAATTTCTAATCCGTAGATTAGCTTCAATGAGTTCTAAGTTATAAAAAATCAAAACTTTGATAGAATTCAAGCATAATTAATTTCTCTGGTATTTTCTCTCTGGCTCAAACTCTCTCTCAGTTATTGCTTCTGTGAAATAACTCCGACTGAAGAAGACACACTCTTCTCTCTGTATTAATTGTAGTCTTCAATTGAAAACTATCGAACTAGGAATGTAGAAACAATCCTGGCCGTCCATCTTCAACTTCAACCTGTAAAACAAGAATACTTTTCACCTGCTCCTTAATTAAAAACCATCGAATGAAATACTTTAATTTACCATTCGATTGTTTTTTAATCAAAACTATCGAATACCAAATTAAAGTAAACATGGTTTTCAATGAATCATTATTATACCATTCGATAGTTTTCTTAATTGAAAAACTATCGAATTCTTGTTTCTTGTCTTTTATCAATTAATGATTCCACTGAGCTCCCGGGTGTTTAAGTAATAGACTGTATCAATTTCTTCCGAGACGATAAAACAACTTGATCTTTTTAAGTGCCGTCACCTAGTGCAACTGGTCTGGTTCACAGATGAATAACACTTGATCAACTCTTCTTTTATGTCTTCAATTCAGTGCTGCTGATAAGTCCCTTGTCGTTCTGGTTGCTTCGATTAAATCACTGGAATCCCGTGGTACTTAACTCTAAATCATTCACATACTTCTGTCGTCTTGAAAGTCTTGTTTCTTTTGCTGTCACTGAGGCTTGAACATTTTCATGAACTTCTTTCCGTGACCTGTTTACGGACTTCAAGAATACATAACGTATTTTGATTTTTTGAGTTTACCTTTTCTTCTTTGATTCTGGATTCCTGTGCTTCTATTAATATTATTGTCTGTCTTGTCCTTTGTGTAGTTGTAGTTATCTCTTTTACATCTTATGTTACATTATGCTTTACAACTATTAAATAAATCACTATTTGAGCATGACCATGCATTTCATAGTCTCACTCAATCAAGAGGCCAATAATATCACTCCTAAAATAGGAGGGTTAAATCCTATGTCTATCATTCATATTTCTCATATGATTCATAATATACCCAATGTCCACCTTTATCATTACCCGGTCAAAGATAACTTTGAGTAGAATCAAAATATATTAATTCTCATATAAAAATATAATGATTTCAAGTTTGAGGATCATTACACAATTATCACTGTGAGAATTACTTATGACATTTGATAACATTTACCATAAAGAATTCTCACTTGGGTGTATCTAGTTCTAGGTGTTTCTAACATGCACTTATGTTTTTGACTTTAGTATCACCATACTTATGACCAATGAGATGTGATCATCAATCAACAAACATACTAGTCTTTATGCATTATTATTGCCCTTAAACAATAATACTCGACTAGGGATTTTTAGGATTATAAACACTATTCGTATAATCTCATTTCTAAGTCACATACTTAGAGATATAGAATTCATGTTTATATTCCAAGGACATTTATTATTCTAACATTTATATCACAGTAAATAAAGACATAATAAATAACTAAAGAAAATCCATAGAACATAATCTTTAATAATCAAAATGTCTTTCCTAAGAACATAATAGTATTGTCTCTAGGGCACGAACACTAACACGAACGTCATTAAATTCACATTTTTAAAAAAAAAATCTTAAGTTCAACCATGTAGATGAAAAGATGACGTAAAAATTGTCGAGTATATTAATTTATGGAGAAATTTGTATGATAGACGATGCAATTTGTAATAGAATACGATATAAAATCCGAGCCATTATGTACTTAATGGAAATAAATATAATTTACAATATTAAAATAGTCTTATTTTTTACGGGTCAAATTTATAATATTTTGTATTCTACGATCTTTTCTTTTAGTATGGGTAGATTTGCAAAAAAAATAATAATTAAAAACATCTATTTAAAGCACTTGTGTAGATTGATTTGCTATGTTGCCGAGTAAATTACAAGAAGAAATTTAAAAACAACGATATAATGTCTTGGATATTTGCACTTACAGATAATAAATTTTATAATTTTATCAAAATGAGTCTTAAGCGTAACATTATAATGGCATTTTTGTAATTATGCAACAAATAAGGGTATATTAGAAATTTTACAGGCATTTTCTTGGCACTTTTTGCCCTGTGTTGACTTTTAATATGTAGTATAGATGTAATTCTTTAATATTCAAGGTTATACATGTAATTTTACAGGATTTTTTTAACTCAATATATGATATGACAACAAAATTTTTTGTTGAGTCATTTTATTGAGTTTGTAATGAGTCATTTAATTCAATGTGTAACAAAGAAAAAATAATTAAAATTCACACCACACAAACACATGTGTATTGTCTCACATATAAGGTATCACATTGATAATATAATTCTTAATATTTTGATTTGTGGATACTCAGTAAACAAATTGTATACGGAATTTCATATTTATTCATAAATATTATACTTTACTATTAATATAAAATTGAAAATGTTTAGTTAGTTGGTTATGTTAGATTTTCCTCATATTAAAAGGATATACATGCTAAGAATAATGTGATTTTTATAATATTATAATATAAAATATTTAATTCCCATATATAATCTTATAACATTTTATACTTGTCGTATGCATTATATATTGTCTTAAAAATTATAAGTAAGTAACATGTATTGTATACATATACAATATACGGAAACGATCCAACACGAACTAGGTTAAACGAGGTAATCAAGATATAAATGAATAATAATCAAACACATATTTAAGTGTAGCTCATATTGTTTGTTTTTTAGTGTTTGATCGTTATCGTTTATATATAATATTAATATATTGTGATACAAAAAGTGTTAAAGTATGTTAAACTAAAAAGTAAGATGAAATTATCAACGTCTTGTATATTTTTCATTGTATTGATAATAATTATGTTTGACTTAAATGGGAGAGAACATATAATTTTTGTTACGTATATGGCATAATAGATTTTTATAAATAAATCATCATGATATAATTTTTGGACAGGAAAATATTTTGGGAAAGTGTCCAAAAATGAACCATATCATCTATTTACAACATTCTTTAACCAAAAATTCATTTACATTTCAATAATTTTTATGAAGTTTTAAAATTTAACTAATTGTATAATTTGATCTCATGAAAAATTAAATTGGTGTGTTGTTTACCGAAAATAATCACATAGTTGTTATAATAGTTTTTTTATTGAACAAAACAACTCATCCATATTTAATTAAATTAAGAAAAGTTTGTTTTATAAACATGAAACACAATGCTACCCAATCAGTAAGAAAATAGGAGACACATTCAAATAATAAGATATAAATTGGTGATATCAATAAAAAATAAAAAAAGACAAACTAAATTCTATTAATCGTTGTACTAAATTTTGTATTGATCTCTCACAACTATGTTGTGTTCTGTTATTTTGGTGTTTTACAATTACATGAGACTATTTATAAGAGAAAAAACTGGGCCTAAAGTAGTCTAATTCTAAAATTCTGAAATTACTAACTCTAATTAGAATTCAGATCTAGAAATTCTAACTTAAATCAGAAACCAATTCTGAAACCTGTTAGACTCCACAAACCCAACAATCTCCCACTTGGAGTCTGACCACATCTTCTCTTCACTCTTGTAAATCTAGTAACACCCAATACTTTGATCAATAACTCTAACTAGTGCAGCGCCTTCTCATCAATCAATTCTGAAGACCAGTTGAAGCTATGCAAAGTTTCAACTTTTCATTGGTAACCACCTTAGTCAACATATCTGCAGGATTCTTTGAACCAAGGATTTTCTTCAAGTACAAAGTACCATTGCTAATCAACTCCCTCATAAAGTGATATCTCAACTGAATATGATTTGTCCTAGCATGAAACACAGGATTCTTCGCAAGATGAATGGCACCCTGACTATCGCTATACAAAGCACTGTCCGCCTGTTTCTTGCCCAACTTTTCAAGAAAATTCTTCAACCAAATCATCTCCTTGCTAGCTTCAGAGATAGCCATATATTCTGCTTCTGTGGTTGAAAGAACAATATTCTTTTGAAGTCGAGACATCCAACTAACTGTTGTGCCACCCAAAGTGAAAATATATCCCGTAGTACTTTTTCTTGTATCCAAGCATCCACCCAAATCTGCATCAGAGAACCCTTCCAAGATAACATCTTTCTTGCTGAAACATAATGCAAACTTGGATGTGCCTTTCAAGTAGCGTAACAACCACTTGACTGCTTCCCAATGCTCTTTTCCTGGATTAGACATGAACCTGCTAACAACTCCCACTGCATGAGCAATGTCTGGCCTTGTACACACCATAACATACATCAAACTGCCAACTGCAGATGCATACAGAACTTTAGCCATATCTTTCTTGCCTTCATCCGCTTTAGGTGACTGCTTCTTCGTGCGATTAAGGTGAGTTGCCAACGGTGCACTTCTGGTCTTCGCATCCTGGACACTGAATTTCTGCAATAATTTCTCAATATACTTCTCTTGAGATAATTTCAAAGTACCTCCAGATCTATCCTTATGATGCTCATACGAAGTATCTATTTTGCTGCACCCATATCCTTCATCTCAAATTCTTCAGACATCTGTCTCTTTAGCCTGTTGATTTCCCTCATGTTTGATCCTGCTATCAACATGTTATCAAAATACAACAACAATATGATATACGATGAATCAAACTGTTTAAAGTAACAACAATGATCCATAGCAATCCTTGTGTACCCATTCTTCATCATAAAGTTGTCAAACTTCATGTACTATTGTCTTGGTGCTTGCTTCAAACCATACAAGCTTTTTATAAGCTTGCAAACCAAGTTTTCTTTCCCAGCTACCTGAAATCCCTCTTGTTGAACCATGTAGATGTCTTCCTCAAGATCACCATGTAAAAACGCGGTCTTAACATCTAATTGCTCTAGATGTAACTCCTCTGCAGCCACAATGCATAGCACAAGTCTAACAGTAGTCATCTTAACAACCGGAGAAAATATATCAGCATAGTCAATACCCTTTTTCTGTTGATATCCCTTGACTACTAACCTTGCCTTGTACCTTTTGCTGCCATCAGGTTCTTCTTTGATCCTGAACACCCACTTTTTATGTAAAGCCTTATTTCTTGCTGGTAATTCTGTTAAAGATCAAGTCTCATTCTTCTCAAGAGAATTCATCTTTTCTTCCATGGCTGATTTCCACTTAACTGAATCATCCACCTGAACTGCCTCTGAATAACACTGAGGCTCTCCGTCCTCGGTCAATAACATATAATATGCTGAAGGAGAAAATCTTTGTGGCGGCCTCACAGTTCTGCTAGATCTTCCTACCTCAGCCTGTGGAGTAACTGAACCTGTCTCATCAGCATTCCTAGAACTCCCACTATTTCTGCAAGATCTTCTTCAGTAATATCTTCAAGCACTGCTTTCTTTTTTCCATGTTGTTCCTTTGCAAACTCAGAATCGACTGCAAGCTTATCCTTGTACACTACATTTTCATTAAAAGTAACATCTCTACTTCTAACGACCTTCTTCGTCAGTTCATCCCAGAAACGGTAACCCATATCATCTGAGCCATAACCAATGAAGATACACTTCTTTGCTTTCGGATCAAGCTTGTCTCTATCAGAATCTTTAACACGCACATAATAAACACAACCAAAAACTCGCAAATGTGAAATATTTACCTCTTTTTCCTGCCACTCTTCTTCAGGAATCTTGAACCCCAAAGGAACTGAAGGTCCTCTGTTTATGAGATACGCTGTTGTGCTAACTGTATCTGCCCAAAAAGTCTTCGGCAACCCTGCATGTAACCTCATACTCTTGGCCCTCTCATTCAAGGTTCTATTCATGCGCTCTGCAACACCATTCTACTGCGGTGTCTCTGGAATAGTTGTAATCATTCTAATCCCGTATTCTGTGTAATAGCTTTTAAACTCATCACTACTATACTCACCACCATTATCTGACATCAAACTCTTAACCTTCAAACTGGTCTGGTTTTCAACTTCAGTCTGCCACTTCTTGAAAGTTTCAAACACATCTGATTTTTTCTTCCAAAAATAAATCCATATACCTTTCTAGTGGAATCATCAATAAAAGTTACATAGTAGCGAGATCCATACCTTTCTAGTGGAATCATCAATAAAAGTGACATAGTAGCGAGATCCTCCCAACGACGCAACTATTGTTGGACCATATACATCTGTATGTACTAGCTCTAACTTCTTAGCTTTGGGGGTCCTCCCTGATTTTGCCAAAGTAACTCGTTTCTGCTTTCCAAGAACACATGGCTCACATAACCCAACTTCCACATTCTTCAGCTCTGGAATCTTCCCCTTCGAAGTTAACAACTTCATACCCTTTTCACTCATATGACCAAGTCTTTGGTGCCACAAAGTTGAAGGCCCAATCTCATCAGCAACTACATTTGCTTCATAGCTAGATTGTTCAACTATGTACAAAGTCCCCTTCTTCTCTCCTCGAGCAACGACTAGATTCCCCTTTATAACCTTCCATTGTCCATTTCCGAAAGAAACTCGATACCCTTCCTTATCTAACTGACCCACAAATATCAACATCTTCTTAAGTCCAGGAATGTACCTTACATCTTTCAACATCCAGCTAGTCCCCAAAGAGGTCTTGAGATTAATATCTCCCATGCCCGCAATATCCAAAGTCTCATCTTTACCAAAATTTCCAAGTCTGAAATTTAACATCAAATCCTTGCAAGGGGTAGCATGGAATGATTCACCAGAATCCATAACCCATGATTCAACAGAACATTCAACACAACAAATCAAAGCATCGCCGCTCACCACTTCTTTAACTACATTAGCTGAATTATCCTCTTTCTTCTTTCCTTTAGGAGCTGTACACTGATTTCTGAAGTGACCCTTCTTCTGACAATTCCAACAAACAATCTCCTTGCGATCATTGAATTGTCCTCTTTTCTGTGACTTCGATCTACAACACCCCTGATTCTGCCCCCTCTCGGACTTTCTGCCTCTGCTCTCAGTACTCAATAGGGAACCAGATGACTCTCCTGAGTTTCTCCTACTATTATCTTCTCCAAGAATCGAATCTCGAACTCCATTAAAAGTCATCTTACCGCTCCCAAATGAATTACTAATAGTAGTGATAAATCCTGACCAACTATTAGGTAACGAGGATACCAACAACAAGGCTTGTACTTCATCATCGAATTTAATATCCACCGATGCCAATTTTGATAGGATAGAATTAAATCCGTTCACATGATCAGCAACACTATCACCTTCATTCAATCTCGCGGCAAACAACAAATGACACAAATACACCTTATTCGAAGAAGATGGCTTCTTATACATATTTGTTAACGCCTTGATCAATCCACGAGTTTTCGTTTCCTTGACGATATTGTAAGCAACGTTCTTCGCCAAAGTCAATCTGACACACCTAGAGCCTACCTGTCCAATAGCTTCCATTCAGTCTCATCCATTGAATCTGGCTTCTTTTCCTCTAGTGGTTGGTGTAGTTTTTTCTGATACAAATAATCTTCAATTTGCATCTTCCAATATCCAAAATCTTTGCCATCAAATTTGTCAATCTTTACTTTCCCTTCTTCTGCCTCGCTCCCACTCGCCTGAAAACCTAGACTCTTGAAGTTGTTGAGTATACAACAACGAAATCAAAACCCAAAGCGAATAAACAAGAAAATAAACGACAATCACACAAGACAAAGATTTACGTGGTTCGGAAATTCCTACTCCACAAGCCGCACTAATTTTGTATTGATCTCTCACAACTATGTTGTGTTCTGTTGTGTTGGTGTTTTAAAATTACATGAGACTATTTATAAGAGAAAAAACTGGGCCTAATGTAGCACCCCCAGACCCGGGGTCAGGAATCTGGGTTGTCACGCTCCATCAATTATACAATACCTGCATTCCTTACACCATTCTACTAATACAACTCCAAAAGACCCCAATCACTTACGCACACACACACAAGTTATAGCCTTGGAAATGAGCAACAATAAGTAACATTTGTTATTACAAATCAAATGTACTATCCAGGATCTCATCTATCATTTACAACCTCTACTTGAAGTTAAAATAATAGACCTCACAATTCTATACAAGGTTTAATAATACAAACCTACTCGAAAACAACTCTTACTAAATCGAGCTGCAATTCTTCTGCTAACTCCGGCAGTATCCATCCTGCTGAACTAACTCAAGGGTGGTCTCTCCATTCCCTTACTCTCGTAACCCGAGGCGAATCAGCAATGTTTTCTTCATGCTGAAAGATTTAATAAAGCAAGAATGAGCTAATAATGCTCAACAAGAAATCTATCCCAGTTTAAATCTTTAAACCTTTTAGGAAGATAATCCATATGGGATCAATGTTTTTAACACCACTAGGGTCTAACCCCAAAATAGTATACCGTTCAAAATACCGTATGACTTATAATCATACTCATATATTCTTCGTAATCATTTGGAAATCCTTGGTATCAGTATGATAACCAAGACTCAAAACATATCTTTTTAAAATAGATATCAAATATTGGAATCAAAGCTTAAAGCCTATTCATTGATTCAAAACACTACACAGTTCGATGTACTGTATGTCTTAAATACCTTTTCAACATATATACTCACATATCTATTTAGATATTTCATACTGTTCAAAATACTGTAGAATATCAGTAATGAACACCTTTTATAAAAGAAGCAAGAACGAGCACTATAGCTCGACAATTAGATATAGTAGCTTAATCATATATGTAAGCTTATATCATAAAGGAAAACCTTTAAACTTCATTCGTATACAGAATGATATTTTATTATTCTTTTCGTCAAAACATGCCATATAGTACCACTACTGTATGCGGAACATCATTACTTATCACTGCCACATTATCCGTAACTCAGCGCCTAGGCTTTCCTTACAATGTGCAGCACAACTCCAATTGGAGGGAAGGGAATATACTGGAACCACGATACACGGTGATCAGCCGTTGTATCGTAACGTAACTTTTCTACTAGTAGAAGGACGACTTCCTATTCGGTTATCACCCTGGCCGCATCTGGGCCCTTCATGCTATACATGCACCTATTTTATTTCCGAGCATGGAGTCATACCATACGGGTGCCTATTTCATTACCGAGCATGACTTCGTACTATACGGGCACCTATTTCATTGCCGAGCACGAGTTCATTCCAGTCCCCAGCTGAAAATCAACCTCACGGGAAATGGAAGTTAATCCTGTTTTCCCCAAGTACAATTACTTGTCAAAAACTTTGTAACCGTTCAGAATTCCTTACTCCAGAGTGTTTGAAGGGAGTAAGTCACAGAGTGGGTTGACATTAGTCAACGAAACTACCGATGATTAAAATGTATTTTGAAATCATGACCAGGGAGTTTAATGAAATTTTCAGAGTTTAGCAAGTTTGAAATTCTTTACTTGAATGGGGGAGTCATCCCCAACTATAGGTATTCTAGAGGAACAGTGGAAGTAAAACTCTGTCCTCGACTTCTTGAACTAGATTCCCAATTTCCGATGAGTTAGAAAACACTATTCGCATTTAATTATCCTTAAATATCTTAAGATAATAATTGGGAATCTCTGTTTTAAATATCTTTTCTGAAGATCAGAAAGTTTTGTGTAAATAGTAGAACCTTAAATAATATAATAAGGTTCTATGATTTTTAAATCATATTTGGAATATTTAATAAATATCCAAATAATAAATATTGATTTATTATTCAATAATATTCTACTTAAATGAATATTCAAAATAATATTCATTTAATTAATAAATATTCCATATAATATTCTTAATAATATTATTTAGTATCACACATTAAATATCCAATAATAAATATATATTGGAATGTTTAATCATCCCATTTAAAACATAGATGTCCCTGGACCCTCCAGTATCTGACAGTATTTATTAAAATAACGTAGTAATTTAACTCCCGGTCTATTATTTTAAAATCATCGTATAAGTGCTCCATCCTTAGAGCCTTTAAAACCTCGGTTTATATCTAGTATTTACCTAGCATATAAACCTTATATCTTACGAAAGCTTTTACCAAAAGCGTAAACAGTTTAAAAAGTTCTCACAGCATTAAAGCAGAATAGATATATATATATATATATATCACATAATCACAACAGCATCTTTTATATGGTGTAGGGTTTGAAAACTTGCATGCATCTATCATATGCATCTACTACGTCTCAACGTTTTTAATACCATCACATCTATATACGATGTGAGGTTTGAAAGCATGCATAATATCATATCATATATTACATTTAAAAGCATGCATCTATCATATGCATCATCAGAATATGGTACTTTAAAATACAGCATGAAATGAGAAAACTTGCCTCGGATCCTTGGTTGTTAGGGGTTCAAGAACTTGCCGCAAATCTATAAACAAAGAAATACTCGATCAGTCCCCTAACGTAATCATTCGCTCATAACACTCATTTAAAGTCAACTATATGTTAAACACATCATGTAGTCACGTTATTCCTCAACAAGGTTCGTGTTTTAATCGACTCGAAATAATCCTTTATCTTAGTCACAATGGTTGGTCAAAGTAGTACCCTAGAGTTGACTTTTCATAGAGTTACTTTTACGTGACTCGTACTCTAACACTTTTAATAAATCCGAAAACTCGTATTTAAATACGAGACCACTTCTAAAATCATCTTGAGTATTTTTAATATTTATCATAAAAGTTTCGATCTCAAAACAGGGGTTTCACTTGGTGAAATGTATTCTCAAACTTGGATGAGCTACGGAAAGTTACTATTCGCACGCCTTTCACTAAAACGCTCATATCTCCTTAACCGTTAGTCAAAATGACACACCGTTTTCGCGTGCGCGATCTAGGGAAAGAATAGAACAAAATGCTTGAACATGTTTTTCTGCTTAAGGGGATCAAAATCCCGAGAGCAGCAGGTTTTTTGGCAGTGAAGTGCAGAACCACTTACTCCTCGCGCAGCTTTGGTTCCGATATTTTTATAAAATCGAAAAATTATCTTTTTATCCCGAAACCTTCTCGATTCACTTACTAACTGTCCATGTTAGTATCCATTTTAATATCATGACCTAATTCCATTTTTAAAGGGCTTGATCACTATCTCAAAGTTCATGTAATGAACTACTTAGTTACGCGAAACCGCTTTCACTAAAATGGACGTTTCTCCTAAACCGTAAATCGAAACGACACGATTCTTTTGCTAAAACAAACTAGGAAACAGGGCCCACATGCTCATGGTCAGAAACATCATGTTTATGCCTTTTTAATGTAACCGTGGTTTCTGTCCAAACTACCTAAGAAAACTTCGACATGGTAACGACGCTTTAACGCGCTTCTCGTGTTTTAAACACTCAAATCAGCCACCAATCAACAATCAACCAACCACCAATCAACAATCAACCAACCACCAATCAAACCTCAAGCTACTACCACAAGTTTTCTGTCCAAACATGGTCATGCATACATGCTTCATTCCTACATAGCTCTAAACAATCACTTATAACTACTAAATCAAAGCATAATCTCAAAAAGGGGAGGAGTTTTATACCTTCCTTGGGACTTAACAAAAGCTATATATGGATGGTATATCCTTCCTTGCTCCTTAACTATGCTAATCAAACCTAAAAACTTCAAAACAAAACAAGAAATCATAAGTTACTATTCCAAAACACTATTCATGCTCATCTTTGATTCAACTTTTGAACATGAAATCATCCATGGATGAAGCTAAGATTAAAGATCTACCTTAGTTTATGGATAAGGAAGATTTAGAGCCCATAATCTTGATTTTTGGTGGAGTGGAAGTGGTAGCAAAATTCTTAAGGCCTTGATGGTACTATTTTGGTCGAATGTTCTTCATGAAATGGGGAGGATATTTTCTTGCTTTTCTTTTTCTTTCTTTTGGAAAAATATCTCTAATTGGGTGCATCTCTTTTGTGTGGTGTTGGTTTGGTTTAGTCACCCCATGGACACATGGCATTTAGTTTGTGGTTTATGGTGAAAGTGGTGACAAGGTGGTGATTCATCACCTTGTCATCACTTATGTCATCCCCCTGCGTCATGCTTATGTCATTTCTTGTATCATCAATCCTCTTATATGATGCACTTGATGATCTTATATGATACTTTCCCTTCATTAGGGTTTAATCCATAATTCGTTACGCTTTTGTTTCGCGATAGTTTCAAGTGATTCTAAAAACGTTTCTCTGTACCAATGCTAGGAGATACTCTCTTGATCTTTCCATTTCCTTGATTTAATATATGATCCTAGATTTCTCACCTTGGCTTAAGGTATGATCACGGATTTCTCATTCTACATACTTCCTTAAAACGATCAAATCAATACATCCTTGATTGTCCGATGAATAGTGATAAAAATTCGAATGGGAATATCCTGATTCTGACTGCGTTTACATTCACTTATTCTTCCTATACATCAATAATATAACCTCGAAACATTCATTCCATATCATCCACATAGTGTGGTCTGAAAAAATTTCCATCAGCAAATTTACTATTCATCAGGGGCAATTTTACTATTCATCAAAAGAATTTTTTTTTTTTAACTAAGTCCAAAATTTGGGGTTATTACACCTAAACTAATCAGAGTCTAATTCTGAAATTACTAACTCTAATTAGAATTCAGATCTGGAAATTCTAACTCAAATCAGAAACCAATTCTGAAACATGTTAGACTCCACAAACCCAACACATAATTCATTAATGTGAAGTAGATAATAATAAGTAATTATTTCAAACTTTTCATTGAATGTTCTTTTATCTATTTAAATTTTTTTATTATATGGTCTACGTATGTAAATAAAAAAGCAAAAAGTTAAGTGTATCAAATATCTTCTGAAATCCTAAAATCAAATTGTGAACTTCTATTATACGATCTACGTATGTAAACAAGACATGAAAAAAAAATTAAGTGTATCGAATATCTTGTGAAATCCTAAAATTAAATTGTGAAGTTCTAATACAGATACTAACACGCATACGCATATTCGATAAACAATGTTTTGGTAAAAAATACTGTGAATTTCTAATATAGATACTAAAATGCATGTATATGTATCTATTGAGTAACTTATGATCAAATTAATGTAAGATTCATACACAAAAATGTACTCCTGTTCGTCCTCCATCCTGATTTTCTTATTCATTTTTTTTCGTTATCACTTGTTCGGCATACATTGTCGTAGTTAATAATTATGATTAATTGATAAATTGCATTTCCCTTATATTCCTCTTGCACCCCTAGCTATTTAAATTACTGCCAACAATTTCAACCGAATCTCAGTAGATTTATTAATGACTAAAAATTTAAATTATTAAAAGGAACTCTTAGAAATTAAATAAAAATTGTATGAAAGCAACAACCTATTTTATTTGATTGAATAAAAGTTGGATTTCGGTCGAAAGACAAAAATTCAAACAGAGGAAATAATTGTCGTTACTTAACTGATGAATAATAACAATATAAAAATATCCAACTTAAAGAATTACTTCCAAACAAGTGGATCATGGTAAGGAAACAAATTTCTAATATTTTATTTAAACCTAATTAAAAATAATTTTACTTATGTAAGTTTTAGTACATATAAAAATAATATTGCTTAGCAAAAAAATAAAAATTGATATTGGCTTTTTTTACTCATAATCTTAATTTCTTGTAACTTATTAATAGTCTATTAAATTAACTCACATTTTTATAATATATTTTATGTATTTTATAGACTTAAATATACACATATAAAATATAGATAATAAAACTTACGTTGACTGTCAATATTTATTGAATTATATTACACTTTTTAATAACTAAGATATTTCTGAATAAAAAATTGGAAACAAATGAGAATGGTCATAATTTGTACCTATAAGAAAGCTCTTAACTTTTATCTAACTTCAATAACACATTTTAATTATTTTATTACTATAATATTGAATTTATTTATAATCTTACTTAATATACGTTTCTAGAGAAAATATTTGTAAAAGTTTTACGACATCGATAAAAGAATAAAATCTAATTTTACCATAAGAATAATAATCTATAACATATTTACATTTTATTTATTTTTAACATTTACTTATTAAGTTTTGATATTTCTTTCAATATGAAGATTCATCAACATCGACCAAAGATCTTTCACTAATATGTTATATTGTATTAGAACACCACCAACACCTAAATAATAGTAAGAGTATAACTTTTTTGGTTCATTTAAATCAATTTTAGTTTACAAAACATTGAAATGGGATGTATATGAGTTTTAGTCATGTAGAACAAACTAATTATTCAACACCTTGTGAGCTGAGGTGTTGTTGCATTGATACTTCTTTGGATTCTTGGAACATATTTGCGCATCCAAACATGTTTACCATTAATGGTTAACTTTGCCTTAGGCAAGTCATTAAGAATGATGTGAATAATGTTAGCTTGAAACAAGACTATTCGAGCATATAAAGGTTGATCCCCTATCTCCTTCACCTTCTCCATGTAAAATGATTCAATACAGTCTCCAAAATTTTTCACAAGAAAATCACGAATTTCCCACTCTTCCACTGGATAACCTTTGGAGAATGTGACAAACACAGTTCGTTCTTCATCAGGCACTACCCCATTACCAAGATCATTGGGCAAAATTTTTTGTTGTACGTAGAGTGGTTGTGGGCTTTGGGCTACCCTCCGAGCTTCATTTTGCATAATTGCCTGCTGCATTAAATCACCAAAAGCTTGCATGCAAATTTTAGTTTGAACTGTATCCACTCCAATCTTTGCAAGTGTTTGATTTTTTTGTAAATATTGGAGAGAAAAGTCCTTAATAAGGCTCTGTGTAAGATGAATATCATTGGCCTCATTTTCGAGAAATAAACATGGATTATTAATAAAACAGAGGCATGTGTTAGCCTCGTCTACAAGCTCATTAATGAGCGTGATAGGTAAGTGCAAGATTTTTGTAATAGTATTTAGGAAGCCAACTCGCTCTAACCATAGCCAGATGGCCATGATTTGCATGGCTTCCATAGGATCACATAACAGATTAGTTACAAGAATAACATATAATATTCGATCAATGGTGTGAAATAATCGAAAATTTGCTTCAGACATATGAACTTCTGTATGCGAGTTGGGAAAACCTTCCATTACTTTGCGTAAGTGTGCTTACAATCTGCAACCAAAAATCAAAAAATATATTGTATAGTAATTAGTCAAGCTTGTTATAAGGTTACGTACGAAAGAATGTTAAATTATGCTACGATGATGCAATTCTAATAATATTCATGACCTTTATACAACGATGCATGTTAATCACAAGAACATACCATATATCATGTATCATAAGTTTTGATATACCAATTAATGAATGAAAAACATATTAAAGAAATTAGAGGTGAAAATTTTAAGAAAATGTAAAGAAAAGAAGAGCTGCTTGAATGAATGTGACTTTTTTTTATCAATAAGTACATGAATAGACCGCTAGGTATAGAATGATATATCTATAGTAGCAAAATAGATCTAGAATGGAGATGAATAAAAAAGCTGATTGGAAGAATATGTACAAGCTAACTGACCTAGAGAGAAGATTTTGAAGCTTGTTTGTGGATGAAAAAGCTCTCATTGCAGCTCCTTTTATAGCATATTCGTGCAAATTTAAATGACTTCAAAAATCTTTTCATAAACATATAGTTTATTTTTTCATATACGTACAAAGAACCAATTAATATCATGACTACATTTTTGCTAGTATCTTAATGATGACCAAATTTAAAAGAAAAAAGTAGAAAAACTTGCAAAGTGGACAAAATTGCATGCAAAAAGTGACAATAGTAATTCAAATAAGTCCAAAGTGATTAGGAATACCTTGTAACAACCTGTTCCCCACCTAAAAAAGGCTCCAAAGTATTTTTTTTTATGTGATTATTAAGTGGGTAAGCGTCATTCTTATGTATAATTATATTAATAAAATGTTCCACTTCAAATATACGTGGTATTTAATTTAAGATCCTCGTTACATTTTGACATATTAAAATGCTCACTATTCATTCAATTTGTTATTTTATTTATTTAACACACATTTACCTTCACCTTATTTTTTACAAAATATATGAACCATTGACTTGAGATAGTGATAACGGGATAATCAATCCTCCCTAATCAATTATGATTATATTGAGATCTCCATATTCAATCTTGACAATAACTTTTAAGTACTCAAGTTTGTTTTTCTTCTCAAATATTGATCTAGTGTTTGTTTCTTTATCTTTTTTTTACACTTGAACATTAAGTCTTTCACTAAAAAATATCTCTCAGCTAGATAGTCTAATTCCTTCACAAATTATTGATGCCTAGTGCAACGGTTTGGTTCACTGATGACTAAAATTCGTTCAAGATATCTGTTAATTCCCAGATCACCAAATTGAGATTGTAGAGGGCGAGGGCGGGGCGAGGGGTTGAGTACAATCTCAACTTGTTGCTTTAGAACTGTTTTGAAACTTCTTCTTAGGACAACCCAACTTTTAAATTTCAGGTGGATGTTTTTAAATACTTTTAAATACTTGTGAAAAATACAAGTCTTTAAATACTTATAATAATGACTTCCTTTTTAACACATCCATTGATAGATAATGAGTGGTATTTTTGTACCATTTTTAGCTATATTTTCGGGCTTAAATGTGATGCGTGGGCTCAAGTTTTGTTATCTTTTTATGTGTTTTCTTTGTGTTTTCAGATAAAGAGTCGAATTCTCCATTGTTGCGTAGAATACTAATGTGCAAGTGTACACAATCACAAACAAGTAATATAGTAATAAATACCAGATTTCGTTCCTCAAGGACTGCAAATTTGTATTAACCGCAAGTAAAGTCTCACAATTCAATTATCGAACATAAGAATTGATTAAAGATGTTTTTGACTAAACTATTTAAAAGAAACTAATTTAACCAACTAAATTATACTAGCAAAGAGTGTTTTCAATATAAGAAAATAAGTCAGGATAATTACTTCCCCCTAACACATGAAAATCGGTAAAAGTGTCGCTTAGCACTATAGCAATTCCCCGGTTCACTAGCTAGAATTCAATGGTCATAGGTTTCTCTCAAAAGCACTATGTTACAATTCCTACCAAATAAACTAACATATGTCTATGCCAATTTACTCCTCGGAATACAATTAAGCACAAATTCTCACAGCTATGCATGGTAACAATATATGTCTATATCGTAACAATATTATAATCAAAGATATAAGCATGCACCATTCAAGTTTTATGTCAATTAACTATAACTCTCTCGATATTATAATTAACTCGTTAACCCACTAAAGTTGATCAGACAATAGCAATTATTAGCATGAAAAATACTTGAATGAATAACCCGTAAAACTGCATACAATACTCTTTAACAAAACACTAATAATCTCATGCTAGGGTTCCATAAAAATCCCAACTTTATATAATTAGTTCATAATAATGATCTCAAAACAATCCAAGATTTGATAGCATATAAACATGATAAAAAGAGTTAAGGAGAGAATTCTAAACACAAATGTAATATCCCCAAATTTTGTACTTATTTAAGAACCACTGATGAATAGTAACTTTTGTTAAAAACCACTGATGTATAGTAACTTTTGTCGTTTAGAAAGTTTTCAGACCACCCTATGTACGGGACGGTATAATGAACTTTCAAAGTCGTATTAGTGATCTACTATGTAAATGATTGAATGCAAAAGCTGTCGGAATCAGAAGAATAACATTTTCTGTTTTCTCCGAAATTTCACCAATAACTGATGGATTAATCATTATTTGAAAATATTGGAGGATTTAAATTATCAATTCCATGGATATGGATTTAGTAAAGGTATTACGATGTCAAGAACGTTTACGGTAAACTACTTCGATAGAACACTTAAGAAAACCCTGCGAACGTTCTACGAGATTAAGCGGTGACGGAACAACGCGACACTTACAGGATTAAATACAAGCATGGAAGTAACATGTAACAAGATTAATCCAAGGAATGTAACAATTGTATCATCCATGTGAAATCAAACTTTGCCACCAAGCAAGATACTTTCAAGAACCACTTCTTAGGATGACATGTGGCAAGAATGACATAAGCCCCATGACATCATCAATTACCAAGCTTAGAAAATCACTTTAAGCACATGTTTAACCAACAAAATATCAAGAAAATTGTCAAGAACCAAGCTAACCACTCCCCCCTTGAAGAACAAGAACTTTCGGCCCAAATAGTTCCACCAAGGCTTAATTTTCAAAGATCATCTTCCAAGATTCCATAAATCATGATGTTGGATTCAAAAGTTTCCTAATTCCTAGACTAAGGTATACTCTAATTCCTAGCTTCATCCATGGATCATAACATGTTTGAATATTAGATCAAAGATGAGAATGAATAGTGAAATGAATAGTAATCTTTTGTGTTCTTGATTTTGTTCTTAAAGATTAAGCTTGTTAAGGATAGTTTAAAGCTCAAGGAAGGATTATAAGCTATTGTGGGTATTTATAAAGCATCAAGGAAGTTATAACTCTTGAAACCCTTGGTTATAATTTGATTTATATGGTTAGTTTTAAGTGTAGATTAGTTAGTATGATCATAAGAATGAATGATTGATTTTGATGAAAGTTTGATGTTGTTTTGATGGTAAATAAGTAGATGTTGGTTTTGACTATGGTTGATGATGATTATGGATTAGTAATTATGTTGAGGAATTGAATTGATGATTTGGTTGGATTGATCATGTAAAGTTTATGATTAAACTTTGGAATCATTAAAACATAGCCGTTATAATGCCCGATTTTCCTTAACCTTGTTTTGCTTGTGATGTTCGAACCTAATAACTTCCGTCCAAGATCACCACTTCCCATGATAGTGTAGGTCTTGTTTCAAGGTTCGTTTTGGTGCGAAGATCATGTGAATCCGATTTATGGTTTAGGAGAAACAAGTATTTTAGTAAAGGATGTTTCGAGAAACCAAACTATACCACTTAGCCAACTTTGAGGCAATGATCAAACCCCTTTAGCGACTTATTGGGATGTGAAACTTTGTGTTAACATGCTAGGTACGTTTAGGAAGACCCTCAAAAAGATTTCGTGTTAAAAGGGTTAAATCTCTTTTTTATAAAAATGTGTGAGCGAGCATGCGCCAGTGGAAGTTCTTAAAGAGTTAACTTGAAAATGAACTTGTTACTTGAGATAGTATATACTTAGTTTGGCGAAAGCGTTTAAGTTATTAATCTTAAACCTTGTGTTGATTCTAGATTACCGGACCAATCCGAGGTTTACCACTGCTTCAGGACTTCCAGGCAAGTTTCCAAAACCTATGACTTTCTACGGTTGTTGTGATGAAAAATGCTTCGATTATACTTTGCGTATGTAATATTATTGTGGTTATACTTGCATCTTTTGGAGAATTGTGTTTGGTTTATAAGCTATATGATATGATAGTTATAAGCCGGGTTTTTGTAAAGGCTCTTAGAGTAGAGCATGTGAATCGTATTTTGAAACTTAGACCGGGAGTCGGTATATTTTCTTTAAACCATTAAGGTTTATTTTCTGATAAGTATATTGAATAGATATATTCAATTATTTCATTATTCAACGAATATTATTTTAATATTCACTTAGATTTGATTTTCAAAAATTTATTGAGCTTTTGATTATTATTTAATCATTATTAATTGATGAATATTATTTGAATATTTATTATTCTTTCAATTAATTTAAATGTGATGTATATTGTTTAAAAAGTCATCTTTGACCTTCAATGATTATGAAGAATATTTCCGACTTTTATAATATTTATTTTAATTAAAGTAGGGATTCCCAAATATTTTTGTAATTTAAATCTATCTTAAGAGATGATTTAAATATTCGCTGACCACTCAAATGGGACGGGAATACCCTTAAGGATTTCCAAATAGTTTGACTCCCGGGTCGTAATCTTTTAAAGAGAAATCTTATCTGATTCTAATTCTGTTGACAGAGGTCAATGATAAGTGGATTTTATATTCACTTGGAATGCTTAGAAACCGGCTTAAATTGGTGGAATTGACCTCAAGTATGTGGTAAGTGTGATATGTTCTAGTGTTTTAATGCAGGTGAACTAGTTGGAAGTATCAAGCATGATTTCAGGTCTAAATGGTGGGTTCTAAGTCCTAGGATTGGAGTTGAAGATAGCAAGAAATATGGAAGACCCTTGGAAGCATTTAGAGGACCTTGCAAAACTCATGGAAGCCCTTGGAAGCACTTGGAGGAACTTAGGAATTCATTTGGAGTCCATGGGCAGGCACCTGGCGCGCGGGCGCGCGGCCAGGTGCGCGGGCGCGCGCGCGAGGCAGAGACCGGGTGCGCGGGGGCGCAGCAGACGCGCGGGCGCGCGCCTAGGGCGCGGCCGCCTGGCAGAATTTTTGTAAATTTTTCTGATTTCGATTTTTAATTGGAAATATGGAAATATCTTGCTGACAAAGCCTCCTGGAGTTTATATAAACACAACCCTTCACCAATAATCAGGACCTATTCCCAGCAACAAATTGAGAGAGAGCCGAGACACGGAGATTCAAGTTTGTCAAAGGATTCCTACGTGCGTGACAACCAACGGAGTTCTAGATCTACTTTTCTTTTGTATTTTTCTTGGCGATACTCTTGGATGCTTTTGGGATTTGTTTTCTCAACTCTATTACTTTAGTATCTATATTATTCGAATCTTGTTCATTATCATGTTTTCATCAAATCCCATGGTGACGAGCGGTTCGATTATGAACTAATCGTTATCGTGGGATTCTAACGGATTTATTTATGCAGTTTAGTATCTTGATGCTTTAAAGATCTGTGTGTGATGTATATTAATTGATATCCTCGTATGGTTAAGCTTAATTGATAGATGCGTCGCGAACATCTAATCTGTTAATCTCTTGTGAAGCGAGAGTGGATCTTGAGATTTAGAACTTGCCATGCTAGCATAGGTTCATAATTGTTTATCAATATGATTCGTAGTATGAGATGAAAATACTTATATTGCCCTGTGTGAGCTTTATGGATAACTAGTTCCTCAACCGTTATGTTTTCAAAATTCTATAGACATATAGGGTCTAAACATAATTGGTGTCTATTCATCTTCTATCTCTTTTGTGGATGTATGGGTAGTTTGATATACGTATGCCGACAGGTAGCGTGTATTTGATTCGTGTTATCCGATCAGATATCATAACAATTGCATATAGTGATTAAAGGTGTCAGATCTAAGCAAAGTATTTAATGAAGTTAGGATCCCATGTTTTCTCTGCATAAGTAATTCGATTCCAATTCTTGTTAGTTAATTAATTCTTAGTTTATTAAATTGCTTCATAGTTAATCTTAGTTATTTAAAAACCCTATCTTGTTAATTGTCTTAGCAGTGAATAAAAACCATACATTGTTGCATAGGTACAAGACTATAACAACCTAAACCAGTCTCTGTGGGAACGAACTTAATTTTATTCTATATTACTTGTGACCGCGTACGCTTGCGTGAATTAGTGCGAACAAGTTTTTGGCGCCGCTGCCGGGGACTCGGTGTTATTTTTATAGTTTATGTGCTTGTCATCAGTGGTCGTTAAAGTTCACTGACTCGGATTATACTCATCAATTTTACTTTGTTTGGTGTGTTTCAGATACTTAAGTGAAAGTGTATGCGAACACGTTCGCAAACTCAGAAAGCAGAATTTGAATTGAATCTAGTTATGGGTGATCCAGTAGCACCAGAAACGAAGGCTTTGAAGGACTATTCTCAGCCAAAGATCAATGACATTCAATCTAGCATTGTCAGGCCGGCTATTGCAGCCAATACTTTTGAAATCAAGCCTGGCACGATTCAGATGGTGCAGAATTCAGTTCAGTTTGGGGGTGCTCCAACGGAAGATCCTAATATGCATATTAGGGATTTCATCGAGATATGCGACACCTTCAAGTTCAACGGAGTGTCAGAAGATGCCGTGAAGCTAAGACTTTTCCCATTTTCTCTGAGGGATAAAGCTAAGGGCTGGTTGCATTCTCTACCAGCAGGTTCTATCACTACATGGGAGGATCTTGCTCAGAAGTTTCTCACTAAATTCTTCCCGATGGCTAAAACAGCAGCAATCAGGAATGCTCTCACTCAGTTTTCTCAGCATTCAGGGGAGACTTTATGTGAAGCCTGGGAACGTTACAAGGAGATGCTAAGGAAGTGTCCTCATCATGGAATGCCTGATTGGATGGTGATAAATTGTTTCTACAATGGGCTAGGAGGTCAATCACGACCAATGCTTGATGCAGCATCAGGTGGAGCTCTGTGGGCTAAAAGCTATGAGGAGGCCTATGAACTCATTGAGATGATGGCTGCTAATGAGTACCAGAACCCAACCTAGAGGTTATCACAAGGCAAAGCAGCAGGAATTCTGGAAGTGGATGCAGCTACAGCAATAGCAGCTCAGCTAAAGGCTCTGTCTATGAAAGTGGATTCTCTGGCTAACATGGGAGTTCAACAGGTGGCTAGTGTTTGTGAGCTATGTGCAGGTGCACATGACACTAATCAGTGTGCTATATCTAGTGAATCAGCACAGTTCGTGAGTAACTTCCAGCGATCGCAGCAACCAGTGCCTAATGCCTATCATCCAAATAACAGGAACCATCCAAATTTCAGCTGGAGTAACAATCAAGGTGGTCAGCAGAAGTATCAAGGTCAGCAAATTGGAGCTAAACCACTCAACTCTTCGGGTTATCAGCAGCAGTATGCTCCTAGGCAACCGTATCAACCACCAGGTTTTCATCAACAGCCTCATATAAGTGGTGGTCAGTCGTCTAATGAAAAATCTGAATTGGAAGAATTGAGGCTAATGTGCAAGAGCCAGGCGGCATCCCTGAAAACCTTGGAGAATCAGATTGGACAGATTGCTAGTGCTTTGTTGAATAGGCCACAGGGAAATCTTCCTAGTGATACGGAGGTTAACCCAGGCAAGAGGGAAGTCAAAGAACAGGTAAAAGCAGTCACCTTGCGATCTGGAAAGGTCACATCTGACCCAAAGTCAGCAGATAAGGAAGATGAAGAAATTCAAAATCAGCAAGTTGAAAAATCTGCAGGGTCAGAAATTGAAAAATCCGACTTGGTGGCTGATCAGATGGTTAGTGAAGTGGAAAAGAGCGAGAAGACAGTTGACAAGGCTTCTCCAGAACCGTCTATAAAGAGCAATCAGATCTATCCTCCACCGCCATTCCCTAAACGTCTTCAGAAGCAGAAGTTGGATAGACAGTTTGCCAAGTTTCTGGAGGTGTTCAAGAAGTTGCAAATCAATATACCTTTTGCTGAAGCTCTTGAGCAAATGCCGAGTTATGCCAAGTTCATGAAGGGTATTCTCTCACGGAAGTTGAAGCTTGAAGATTTGGAAACCGTTGCTCTAACGGAAGAGTGTAGTGCTATTCTGCAGCAAAAGTTGCCTCCGAAACTGAAAGATCCAGGGAGTTTCACCATACCTTGCACTATCGGTAACTTATCTTTCGATAAGTGTTTGTGTGATTTGGGAGCGAGTATTAATCTCATGCCGTTGTCTATCTTCTTGCAACTTGGGCTACCGGAGCCTAATTCTACTACCATGTCTCTACAGCTGGCAGATAGATCTATCACATATCCTAGGGGTATTGTGGAGGATGTCCTGGTAAGGGTTGATAAGCTTATCTTCCCTGCAGATTTTGTCATTCTGGACTATGAGGAAGACAAGAAGATTCCTATTATCTTGGGAAGGCCGTTTCTCGCTACAGGTCGTACTTTGATAGATGTGCAAAAGGGGGAGCTCACAATGAGGGTGCATGACCAGAATGTTACCTTCAACGTTTTCAATGCAATGAAATTTCCTACAGAGGAGGAGGAATGTTTTTCTATGGATCTGGTGGAATCTGCAGTAAGCAAGGGGTTTGACCAACTGATCAAGTCAGACACCTTGGAGAAAGCACTGATGGGAGAATCTGAATTTGAAGATGAAGAATTAGAAGAGCAACTGCAGTTTTTGAATGCATCTCCGTGGAAGAGAAGGATCGACATGCCATTCGATTCTCTTGGATTGGCAGAACTAAAGAATTCGGAGAAGCGTCTAAAACCATCCATTGAAGAGGCTCCCACTCTTGAGCTCAAACCACTACCAGAGCACTTGAGGTATGCTTTTCTAGGTGATGCATCTACTTTACCTATTATTATTGCATCTAACTTGACAGGTAGTGAAGAAGCAAAGCTGTTACGGGTTCTGAGAGAGTTTAAATCAGCAATAGGATGGACCATAGCGGATTTAAAAGGGATCAGCCCTTCTTATTGTATGCACAAAATTCCGCTAGAACCAGGGTGCAAACCAACGGTGGACCCTCAGAGACGTCTCAACCCTATCATGAAGGAGGTAGTAAAGAAAGAAATTCTCAAGTGGTTAGATGCTGGGATCATCTACCCTATTTCAGATAGTGCATGGGTGAGCCCAGTTCAATGTGTTCCTAAGAAAGGAGGAATGACAGTGGTTGCTAATTAAAAGAACGAGCTTATCCCAACTCGTACAGTTACTGGATGGAGGATTTGCATGGATTACCGGAACCTAAACAAGGCTACAAGGAAGGATCACTTCCCTCTTCCATTCATTGATCAGATGTTGGACAGGTTGGCTGGGCATGAGTTCTATTGCTTGCTGGATGGTTATTCAGGGTACCATCAGATAGGGATTACTCCAGAAGATCAAGAGAAGACCACTTTCACATGTCCTTTTGGCACTTTCGCGTTCCGTCGCGTTCCTTTCGGACTCTGTGGAGCACCTGCTACTTTTCAGAGGTGCATGATGGCCATTTTCTCGGAGATGATTAGCATAAATGTGGAAGTGTTCATGGATGACTTCTCAGTCTTTGGAATGTCATATGATGAGTGCCTAAGTAATTTAGGCATGGTGCTGAAAAGATGTGTTGAGACTAATCTAGTGCTCAACTGGGAAAAATGTCACTTCATGGTGAAAGAAGGAATCATTCTTGGGCATAAGGTATCTAGCAAGGGGCTTGAAGTGGACAAGGCCAAGGTGGAGACAATTGAAAATCTTCCTCCACCAGTCTCAGTTAAAGGAATTCGTAGTTTTCTTGGTCATGCGGGTTTCTATAGGCGGTTCATTCAAGATTTCTCCAAAATTTCTAAACCTCTGTGTAATTTGTTGGAGAAGGATATTCCTTTCAAGTTCGATGAAGATTGCTTAGCGGCTTTCGAGCTTTTGAAGAAGAAGTTGACATCAGCACCTGTAATGATTGCACCAGATTGGAGTAAGCCGTTTGAGTTGATGTGTGATGCTAGTGACTATGCAGTGGGAGTTGTTCTTGGTCAAAGAAATAACAATGTGTTTCATGCGATCTACTATGCTAGCAAAACACTCAATGATGCACAACTGAATTACACTACTACAGAGAAGGAGCTTTTGGCAATTGTGTACAGTTTCGAGAAATTCAGGTCTTATTTGCTTGGAACTAAGGTAGTAGTGTTTACTGATCATGCCGCCATTCGTTATCTGATTGCAAAGAAAGATTCGAAGCCTCGATTGATTCGTTGGGTTCTTTTGCTTCAAGAATTCGATTTGGAAATTAAGGACAGAAAGGGTACCGAAAACCAGGTGGCGGATCACTTGTCTCGGTTGGAGGACCACGGTAAGAATGCAGGTGATTGTTACGACCAAACTCAACACGCAAGTGCACGTGATCTCAAGTAATACAGATAGCAAATAAGGTTCGTTCCTACAGGGACTCGTTGTTTGTCTAGTTAATTCACTCACCAATGTATGATTATTATTCGATGCTAAAACAAATAACAAAGTGGATTTTTGTTATCACTATAATTAATCTAAGAATTATAACTAATTAACAACTACTTAAACTGAGATTTATGTCGAATTACTTATGCGAATAAAACATGGGATTTCAACTTCATTAAACAATCCATCTAAAGTCTCCAATTCTCTAGCCCTTTCATGTGATTTGTAATACCTGATCGAACACACAAAACTGATATAAGCCAACTTTCGTTGCACAAATACCATCCTAAATAATATCCACAATAAAGATAGAAATCACTTAGTCTCCCAATTATGCTTAGTCCCTATATGTCTATAAAGATTGAAAACATAATGGTTGAAGTACAAGCATTCAATTGATCACATAGTCGTCATAAAACGGTTAGAGTTACGACACTAATTACGAATGATATTCTCACGCATAAACCTATGCTAGCATGGCAAGTTCTAAACTCTTAGATCCACTTTCGCTTCAATAAGAATTAACACACAATTACAGGAGTTAGCTACTCTCCTATAACGAATTAAAACAACCATGATAGGATATCACATCAATCACACTATAGGCATCGAGAAAATTCAACAATTAAACGTCATGAATAAATCCGCTAAAACCCCATGACAACGAGTTAGTTCATAATCAAACTAATCGTCACCATGGGTTCTAATGTAAACATGATGAAAGAAAACGAATTATATTGAATAAATAACAAGGGTTCTAAAGAATACACCCAACCAAGCATCCACAAGCTAGAAAGATTACAAGAAATAAATTGAAAACGATCTTCTTCCTTGCTTCTTCGTGCTTAAAAACTCCGTAGATAATATATGTATGTGTCTCCCCCTTGATCTCTAGGGTTTTTTTTCTTTATATAGGCCTCCAGGTGCAATAAGTCGTATGGAATTGTAATTTTTTTACTTCCACTCGAAAAATCAGCAATTAGGTTAAAACAGGAATTTTTCGCCAGAGTGCCCGGCGCTGCCGCGCCAATTTTGTATAGGAGCACGGCGCTGCCGCGCCAGGATCACTGCTCAGTTTTTTTTCATGCGGCGCTGCCGCGCCATTCTCAAGTACTAACACGGCGCTGCCGCGCCATTCCCTCTGTCCAGCAAACTGAATTTTTTCCCTTTTCTTCATTATAACTCCGTTTCGCGCTCCGATTGCTCCGCTTCGTTCCTAGTACACCTGTGATAAATATACCTGCACAATACCCTTAAAAGAGATCAAAAATGCCACAACTCGAGTACAAACATTCGTTTTAAGCCAAACGGAAACGTTCTAAGTGAATAAAATACCCACTTATCACACCCCCAAACTTAAACCGATGCTCGTCCTCGAGCATAAACAAACTACCACTTCCGTAGGTGATCACGGTTGCATTTGGCATATGCAACAAGCCCTTTAAACCCCTAGGCAGCCCTAGTGGACGAGTAAGGTCTCGTGAGGGCCTATAGTGAATGTACCCACAAAATCCATCTAACAATGCAACTACAAATGCAACTAACTACATGTATGCAACTATATGGAAATGCAAGGACCCCCTTAGACTAACCAAAACCATTCATTAGGCAAACATCTCAAATCATGCAACAACTTCCAAACAGAGCTCGACTAAATTCCCGTATACTAACAATACATGCATAGGAACGTGGTGTGTGCGATACTCATCAGATATACTCCTAACACTAGATCAAAAATCATACCGATTCTTAGTCAAGGCAATCACAAGTTTATAAAAAGAATGAACGGTAGACACATCATAACTTCGAGACACCTCCATACTCATTCAGGTTAACCAGGAATTCATGCTTTATTACCACGACACACACTACTATTCACAACACATATGCTTATTTAACCATGCAATGAGTGAGACCCCAAAAGGCTTATACAATAATACCCATGTAGCGAGTGTTAGGTCAGTGGATCCCAGACTATAAAAGCCTTAGGTCACTAGGACTAAGTCCCCTCAGACTTAATTACTCGAGTATTAAAGAGCTCACTCGTGGTTAATTTTGCATTTAACTATTTACATGACTCTTTTTTTTTCTTTTTTTCTTTTTTTTCTTTTTTTTTTTCTATACAATCTGGAATGAGAATTCTCAATTCCAACCCTAGACTACTCATATAAATATGAGCCGGCTACTAGCCATTTGACACCTAGCCATAACAACAAACAACTAGCATGAAAATCCTGTTTCCCCCCAAACTTATACTTTAGTGCTCTTACGTTATCAAGGGAATAAAGAACATTCTAAATATAACCAGGTAATTAAACCTCAAAACATCCAAACAAGCATGACCCCCAATCTAGCCCAAAAGCAAACAATGAGTTGTGTAATTGTTTTTGTCCCCATAACATGCATGTCAATTTCATAGAAACTATAAATCAACCCTCTATTCATGATTACCACACTCAAATCAACATCTACCTGCCAAACAGAAATAGCTCGTCCTAAGGGATCATGAAAATGCATGCCATGCTTATGCAACTATATGAACAAAAATAACAAAATAACAGAATGTCCTATATGCTCTAAACTAACATGCAACAAAATGCTCTAAACTAACATGAAATTAACTAACATGCACAAATGCTCCTAATATGCAATACACCTAATATACAAATGCACCTTTCATCCCCACCCCCAAACTTAAAATTTTCAATGCCCACATTGAAGGTAAGAATTAAAAGAGTGCAAAGCATACCTACTCGTCGTCCGAACCACTCCCATTAGGAGTGTCCGGTGGCGGATAGACAGCGCCAACTCCAAAGGATGGAAAAGTCACGTCCACCCCACTTGCACGCAAAGCCGTGCCCAAAGCCTGTGCAAACTGACCAAAATCTGCTGCAAAACCTGCCTGCATATATCGTGCACCGCATCGATACGCCTCGTCAATCGCCTATACTGCCGCTGACTAATAAGAGAACCTCCATCCTGAGGCTCCTCCTCCTGCTGCTGCTGTTGCTGCTGTTGACCCTCTACTACATAACCAAGACCCCACCAATCCGGCTCACCTCCATCCCACACATTCAGCCTCATTATACTCTGATGATCCAGTGCTGCCTGTGGCTGCTGCACAACCTCCGCTTCTGACCAAATAGCACCACCATCCCTAGCCAACCTAGCAATAACCGAACCATAAGGTATCGCCGCAGTGGTACTCCCTTGCATAAAACGGAGAATCCCCTGGTGGATCAAATTACCCACATCCACCAACTCTCTGCTGCAAATAGCAAACAACAAGATAGCCCTCTCCACTGTCACCTCATTAGAATGCCTAGTAGGGATGAGGTTAGCACAAATGAACAAATGCCAAGTACGCGCATACTGATTCAGAGCCGTCGACATAAACGAAGTAGGCTCAGTAGTGCCACGCCTCAAGGTCCACTGTGTACCTGGAACAAATAACCTCTGAATAATCATCTGAAGGTCCACAGCATCGTGAGTCCTACCCGACCAATCCTCTTGATTCCTCCTAGGATTCGGAAGACCAAGAACACGACGAATAGCACGCGGCCGATAATCCACACGAAACCCACGAACTTGGCTAATCCCATTCCTGTCCACACTAGCATTCGCATAAAACTCGCGAACCACCGTCATCGGAACAGGCTCCGGAGCCTCACAAAATTGTTCCCAACCTCTCTCCGCAATATTCTCCAACATATACCCATCCGATGCCGTAGGCAAAAGACCCCTCTCACGGGCAATAGGACGCCCCAACAACTCATTATAAGCCTCACGAGCCTCATTAGAAACAAATTGAGGTCAACCATTACCTCCCCCAGAATCAGATGACGAAGAAGAACGAGGGTGCCTTCCACCAGCCCCACTACCACTAGCACCCTCACTACCACCACCAATTACAACCCGTTGTCGCTTGGATGCCATTGAATCGAATGAAAGAAGGTGTTTAGAGTGTTTGAGAATTTGTGAGATTTGTAAGTAGTGTATGTATAGGTTGTATAGGTAGGGTTATGAGATGTGGTTTTATAAAGAGAATTTTAGGGTTAGAGGGTATGGGTAGTGGGTTAGGGTAATGGGCCACTAAATACAACAACACTTTTCTTTTTTTTTTTTCTTTTTTTTTTTTTTTCAAATTTTCTGTTTTTTTTCCTCAGCAGACTATACGGCGCTGCCGCGCCATTTTTATGCCTTAGCACGGCGCTGCCGCGCCAGAACTTCTGCTGAAATTTTTTTCTATTTTTCTATTTTTTTTTTTTTTTTTTCCATGAGAATTAAAAGCATACCATCAAGTGGGTTGCCTCCCACGAAGCGCTCTTTTTAAGTCATTAGCTTGACATAACTCCATCTCCTTACGTTGTGCAAATTAGAACCGCGGTCTCAACTTCGCGATTCAACTTCTCTCCAAAATATGGCTTTAACCGCTGACCATTGACCTTGAACGACTGGTCCGGTGACTTGTCAAAAATCTCCACTGCTCCATGCTGAAAAACTGTTTTGACTGTGAATGGACCTGACCAACGTGACTTCAACTTTCCAGGAAATAACCGAAGTCGAGAGTTGAACAACAACACCAATTGCCCGGGCACAAATGTCTTAAGAACCAACCGACGATCATGCCACCTTTTGACTTTCTCTTTATATAGCTTGTTGTTCTCATAAGCTTGCAATCGAAACTCGTCCAATTCATTCAACTGAACCATACGCTTTTCACCTGCTGCTGTAAGATCAAAATTCAGCTTCTTCAACGCCCAATAAGCCTTGTGTTCTAACTCAGCTGGAAGATGACATGCTTTTCCATACACAAGCTGAAATGGTGACATTCCCAAAGGTGTTTTATAGGCCGTCCGATAAGCCCACACTGCTTCATCAAGCTTCAAAGCCCAATCCTTCCTAGAAGGACTTACCACCTTCTCAAGAATCCGTTTAATTTCACGATTAGACACTTCAGCTTGCCCATTGGTTTGAGGATGATAAGCTGTAGCAACTCGATGATTGATATTGTAGCGTGCCATAAGAGATGTAAACTTCTGATTGCAAAAGTGCGTACCTTCATCACTGATGATAACCCGTGGAGTGCCAAACCGAGTAAATATATTCTTGTGAAGGAAATTAAGCACCACCTTAGCATCATTCGTTGGAAGTGCCTTTACCTCCACCCACTTAGACACATAATCCACAGCTAACAGAATATACTGATTACCACATGACGGAATGAACGGTCCCATGAAGTCGATTCCCCACACGTCAAAGATCTCTACCTCCAACATGACATTAAGAGGCATCTCGTCCCTACGAGAAATATTACCAACTCGTTGACATCGATCACATCTCAACACAAACTGATGAGCATCCTTGAATAGAGTCGGCCAATAGAAACCTGCTTGAAGAATACGTGTGGCTGTCTTTTCACCCGCATAATGGCCTCCATAAGCTGTAGCATGAAAATCACTAAGAATAGCCTCGGTCTCACTGTAAGGAACACAACGCCTAATAATCTGATCAACTTCTTGCTTGAACAAAAACGGCTCATCCCAAATATACTGCTTGACATCATGTAAGAATTTCTTCTTTTGAGCATAAGAGAGCTCAGGTGGTATGATGTTACTTACTAGATAATTCACAATGTCGGCATACCATGGTTCAACATCTTTCACACTGAATAGTTGCTCATCCGGAAAAAACTCATTAATAACCGTATTATCTTTAGGTGACTTCCCATGATCTTCCAATCTAGAGAGATGGTCAGCTACCTGATTCTCCGTCCCCTTTCTGTCCTTGATTTCCACGTCAAATTCTTGCAACAGAAGAACCCAACGAATCAACCTTGGCTTAGCATCTTTCTTCGCCAGGAGATAGCGAATAGCAGCATGATCCGTATAAACTGTCACCTTAGTACCAAGCAGATAAGAGCGAAACTTTTCAAACCCGTAGACAATAGCAAGTAGTTCCTTCTCAGTGGTGGTGTAATTCATCTGAGCATCATTAAGAGTTTTGCTTGCATAATAAATAACATGAAACACCTTTTCTTTCCTTTGGCCTAGAACGGCCCCAAGCGCGAAATCACTAGCATCGCACATCAAAGCAAATGGTTGGCTCCAATCAGGAGCTGTAATAACTAGAGCAGAAATTAATTTCTTCTTCAAGATCTCGAATGCATGTAAACAAGACTCATCAAACTTGAACGGAACATCTTTTTCCAAGAGATTGCAAAGTGGCTTAGAAATTTTTGAGAAATCCTTTATGAAACGCCTGTAGAACCCCGCATGACCAAGAAAGCTGCGAATACCCTTGACTGAAACAGGGGCAGGAAGGTTCTCAATAGTCTCCACCTTTGCCTTGTCAACTTCCAAACCTTTACACGAAACCTTGTGTCCCAGAATGACACCTTCTTGTACCATGAAATGGCACTTTTCCCAATTTAGAACAAGATTTGTCTCCACACAACGCTTTAGAACCAAACTCAAGTTTCCCAAGCACTCATCAAAAGAATCCCCAAAGACTGAGAAATCGTCCATGAATACTTCCACATTAATTCCAATCATGTCAGAAAAAATGGCCATCATGCATCGCTGAAAAGTAGCTGGTGCTCCACACAACCCGAAAGAAACACGTCTGAATGCAAATGTACCAAATGGACAAGTGAATGTAGTTTTCTCTTGATCCTCGGGCGCTATGCAAATCTGATTGTAACCAGAATACCCATCAAGCAAGCAATAGTACTGATGTCCAGCCAGTCTGTCTAGCATCTGATCAATGAACGGAAGTGGAAAATGATCTTTCCGAGTGGCCTTGTTCAACTTTCGATAGTCCATGCAAATCCTCCAACCAGTAACTGTTCGCGTAGGAATGAGCTCGTTCTTCTCATTAGTCACCACTGTCATGCCCCCCTTCTTAGGCACACATTGCACCGGACTCACCCAAGAACTATCAGAGATCGGATAGATAATGCCTGCATCAAGCCATTTAAGAATTTCCTTCTTCACAACTTCCTTCATAACAGGATTCAGTCTCCTTTGATTATCAACTGTAGGTTTAGCTCCCTCTTCCAAAGGAATTTTGTGCATGCAATAAGAAGGACTAATACCCTTTATGTCTGCTATAGTCCACCCAATGGCTGATTTGAAATCCCTTAAAATTCGCAATAGCTTTTCCTCTTCCATGCCTGAAAGCTTAGATGATATAATAACAGGTAAGGTAGAAGAATCACCAAGATAGGCATACCTTAGATGTTCAGGCAATGGCTTAAGTTCCAATGTAGGTGCTTCCTCGATAGATGGCTTAAGTCTAACATGAGACTTCTTCAGCTCTGACAACCCCAAAGATTCAAACGGAATCTCAATCTTCTTCCATGGAGATGCATTAAGATATTGCAATTGTTCTTCATCCTCTTCGTTCTCAATCTCCAAGTCATTAGTAAGAACTCTTTCCAACACATCAGTTTTGCTCAAGTGTTGAGTTGCGGAGTTAACCACCTTGTCCACCATATCAATTTTAAAACACACTTCCTCGTCAGTTGGAAGCTTCATTGCATTGAAAACATTAAAGGTGACATTTTGATCGTGCACCCTCATAGTGAGTTCTCCCTTTTGGACATCAATCAGAGTCCGACCTGTAGCCAAGAATGGTCGTCCCAAGATGATAGGGATCTTCTTGTCTTCCTCAAAGTCAAGAATCACAAAGTCGGCTGGAAAGATAAGCTTGTCGACCTTCACCAAAACATCCTCAACTATTCCTCGAGGATAAGTAACTGAACGGTCCGCAAGTTGCAGAGTCATAGTAGTTGGCTTTGGTTCTGGAAGACCAAGTTGCATAAAAACTGATAAGGGCATGAGATTAATACTTGCACCCAAATCACACAAGCATTTGCTGAATGAGAGATCTCCAATAGTACATGGAATGGTGAAGCTTCCAGGGTCCTTCAACTTAGGTGGCAACTTTTGTTGCAAGATGGCACTACATTCTTCCGTCAATGCAACTGTCTCTAGCTCCTCAAGTTTCAATTTCTTCGAAAGAATGCCCTTCATAAACTTCGCATAGCTCGGCATTTGCTCAAGAGCCTCTGCAAATGGTATGTTAATCTGAAGCTTCTTGAAGACATCCAAGAACTTAGCAAACTGCTTGTCAAACTTTTGCCTTTGAACTCGTTTTGGGAATGGAGGAGGTGGAAACACCTTTTCTTCTACTACTTTCTGAGAATTATCACTCTTCCCAGTTACATGAGTCGAGAGAGTAGCATTAGGTACCAAATCAGGAACAGAATCAACCCCAGCATCAAATTCATTTTTTTCTTCCAGAGGCCCCGGCGCTGCCGCGTCGTTTTTGTACTGGGCCTCGGCGCTGCCGCGCCGTACAAACTGTTCAGAAAACTCATTTTTTTCCTCAGCTGAATTTCCTTCGTTCTGACCTTGTAAAATCTTTCCCGATCGTAAGGTTACTGCCTGGACCTGTTCCTTGTGATCTTTCTTGCCTGGATTCATCTCTGTGTCACTCGGAAGCGTTCTTGGTTGACGGTTCAGCAATGCATTGGCTAGTTGGCCAATCTGATTCTCTAAAGTTTTCAATGACACCGCCTGACTCTTATACATCATTCGCAGCTCTTCCAGTTCAGACTTCTCAGACTGATTCAAAGAATTCCCTTGAGATGGTTGAAATCCAGGTGGATTGAATGTTTGCCTTGGAGCATAAGGTGGTGGTTGATAGTTCTGATTATATGGCCTTGCATTGAACTGCTGATTTTGTGGTTGCTGAACACCACCCTGATTGTTGCTCCAACTGAAATTAGGATGATTCCGATTGTTGGGATGATAAGCATTAGGCACTGGCTGCTGAGCTCTTTGAAAATTACTAACAAACTGTGCTGATTCAGATGAGATAGCACACAGATTCGTGTCATGAGCCCCTGCACACAATTCACACACCATAGCAACCTGGCTAGTTCCATGATTAGACAGGGAATCTACCTTCATTGTCAACGCCTTGAGTTGAGCAGCAATAGCAGTAGCTGCATCCAATTCAAGTACTCCAGCCACTTTAGCAGGTGGCAAGCGTTGAGTAGGATTCTGAAACTCATTGGCTGCCATCATCTCGATAAGATTATAGGCATCCTCATAGCTTTTTGCCCATAGCGCACCTCCAGATGCTGCATCTAACATAGGCCTGGACTGAGCTCCCAACCCGTTATAGAAATTGCTGATTATCATCCAATCCGGCATTCCATGATGAGGACAACGTGCCAAAATCTCCTTGTACCTTTCCCAAGATTCCCCCAAAGATTCCTGGGGTTGCTGAGCAAACTGAGAAATAGAATTCCTATAAGCTGCTGTCTTCGCCATGGAGAAATACTTCGTCAAGAACTTTTGAGCACAGTCTGCCCAAGTTTTAATAGAACCCGATGGCATAGAATGTAACCAACTCTTGGCTTTATCCCTAAGAGAGAAGGGAAATAGCCTCAATCTGATTGCGTCATCTGTAACTCCGTTGAATTTGAAGGTGTCACAGATCTCAAGGAAGTCCCTAATATGAGCATTGGGATCTTCAGCAGGACTACCCCCAAACTGAACCGTATTCTGAATCATCTGAATGATGTTTGGCTTAAGCTCGAAATTATTAGCCCCAATAGCTGGACGAACAATGCTGGTATGAATGTCCTCCACTTTTGGCTGAGAGAATTCACTCAAAGCCTTCGCTGGTTGTGCTTGATCTTCCATATCTTCTTTTGATTCACAATTGTTTTCTACACTGATGTTCTCAAAGTCAAGTTTCCTTCGTGCTAGTTCTTCTCTTCTTGCTAATTCTTCTCTACGTGCTCGAGCTCGTGTACACATACACTCTCAATAAGTACCTGAAATTCACCAACTAGAAAATTGGTGAGAAACGTCCTAGTCACCGAACTTTAATGACCACTGATGGTAAATACTGAAACTAAACAAATAAAACCGAAATCCCCGGCAGCGGCGCCAAAAACTTGTTACGACCAAACTCAACACGCAAGTGCACGTGATCTCAAGTAATACAGATAGCAAATAAGGTTCGTTCCTACAGGGACTCGTTGTTTGTCTAGTTAATTCACTCACCAATGTATGATTATTATTCGATGCTAAAACAAATAACAAAGTGGATTTTTGTTATCACTATAATTAATCTAAGAATTATAACTAATTAACAACTACTTAAACTGAGATTTATGTCGAATTACTTATGCGAATAAAACATGGGATTTCAACTTCATTAAACAATCCATCTAAAGTCTCCAATTCTCTAGCCCTTTCATGTGATTTGTAATACCTGATCGAACACACAAAACTGATATAAGCCAACTTTCGTTGCACAAATACCATCCTAAATAATATCCACAATAAAGATAGAAATCACTTAGTCTCCCAATTATGCTTAGTCCCTATATGTCTATAAAGATTGAAAACATAATGGTTGAAGTACAAGCATTCAATTGATCACATAGTCGTCATAAAATGGTTAGAGTTACGACACTAATTACGAATGATATTCTCACGCATAAACCTATGCTAGCATGGCAAGTTCTAAACTCTTAGATCCACTTTCGCTTCAATAAGAATTAACACACAATTACAGGAGTTAGCTACTCTCCTATAACGAATTAAAACAACCATGATAGGATATCACATCAATCACACTATAGGCATCGAGAAAATTCAACAATTAAACGTCATGAATAAATCCGCTAAAACCCCATGACAACGAGTTAGTTCATAATCAAACTAATCGTCACCATGGGTTCTAATGTAAACATGATGAAAGAAAATGAATTATATTGAATAAATAACAAGGGTTCTAAAGAATACACCCAACCAAGCATCCACAAGCTAGAAAGATTACAAGAAATAAATTGAAAACGATCTTCTTCCTTGCTTCTTCGTGCTTAAAAACTCCGTAGATAATATATGTATGTGTCTCCCCCTTGATCTCTAGGGTTTTTTTTCTTTATATAGGCCTCCAGGTGCAATAAGTCGTATGGAATTGTAATTTTTTTACTTCCACTCGAAAAATCAGCAATTAGGTTAAAACAGGAATTTTTCGCCAGAGTGCCCGGCGCTGCCGCGCCAATTTTGTATAGGAGCACGGCGCTGCCGCGCCAGGATCACTGCTCAGTTTTTTTTCATGCGGCGCTGCCGCGCCATTCTCAAGTACTAACACGGCGCTGCAGCGCCATTCCCTCTGTCCAGCAAACTGAATTTTTTCCCTTTTCTTCATTATAACTCCGTTTCGCGCTCCGATTGCTCCGCTTCGTTCCTAGTACACCTGTGATAAATATACCTGCACAATACCCTTAAAAGAGATCAAAAATGCCACAACTCGAGTACAAACATTCGTTTTAAGCCAAACGGAAACGTTCTAAGTGAATAAAATACCCACTTATCAGTGATAAAACTCTAATCAACGAATTCTTTCCTGATGAGCAACTTTTTGGGGTTCAAGATGAAGAACCATGGTTTGCAGATATTGTGAACTATCTTGTGAGTAACGTCATCCCTTCAGAATTCTCGTATGCTCAAAGGAAGAAGTTTTTGCATGATGTGAAGTGGTACCGTTGGGACGAACCTTTCTTGTTCAGACAGGGAGCGGATCAGGTGATACGAAGATGCATTCCGTATAGCGAAATTGAAGGTGTGTTGCGTGATTACCACTCCACCACTTATGGAGGTCATTACGGTGGAGAGAAGACAGCTACTCGAGTACTTCAGGCAGGTTTTTATTGGCCAACTCTGTTTAAAGATGTCCACCAGTTTGTGTTGAGGTGTGATCGATGCCAAAGGGTTGGTAATATCTCTAGGAGGAATGAGATGCCTCTTAATATGATGCTTGAAGTGGAGATTTTTGATGTGTGGGGAATCGATTTCATGGGACCGTTTGTTTCTTCATGCAATAACCAGTACATTCTTTTGGCTGTGGATTACGTGTCTAAATGGGTCGAGGTAAAGGCGTTACCTACCAATGATGCTAAAGTGGTCTTGAATTTCCTGCACAAGCAAATTTTCACTCGTTTCGGAACTCCAAGGGTAATCATCAGTGATGAGGGGACACATTTCTGCAACCGAAAGTTCACAGCCTTGATGGCGAGGTATAATATCAACCATCGTGTTGCCACTGCTTATGACCCTCAAACTAATGGTCAAGCAGAGGTATCTAACAGGGAGATAAAGCGTATTCTTGAGAAAGTTGTGAATCCTTCAAGGAAAGATTGGTCGCTAAAGTTAGATGAAGCTGTCTGGGCTTATAGAACGGCTTACAAGACACCATTGGGTACTTCACCTTTTCAATTGGTGTATGGTAAGGCGTGTCACTTGCCGGCTGAGCTAGAGCACAAGGCATATTGGGCGTTGAAAAAGTTGAATTTTGATTTGTCAGCAGCAGGTGAGAAAAGGATACTTCAAATTAATGAGTTAGATGAGTTTCGTCTACAGGCTTATGAGAATCAAAAGTTATACAAGGAGAAGGTCAAGAGATGGCATGATAAACGGTTGGTGCGAAAGTCCTTTGTGCCCGGTCAACTAGTTTTGCTATTCAATTCTCGTCTCAAGCTTTTTCCAGGGAAACTTATGTCAAGATGGTCGGGACCATTCACGGTGAAGACTGTTTTTCCTCATGGTGTGGTGGAAGTTTACGCTAAATCACCTGACGAAGCATTCAAGGTCAATGGGCAAAGGTTGAAACCGTATTTTGGTGAACAAGTGAATCGCGAAGTGGAATCCGCGGTTCTCGGCTCTACAGAATGAAGAAATGGAATCACGTCAAGCTAATGACGTAAAACGAGCGCTTCGTGGGAGGCAACCCACGTTTGTATATTGGTTTGCTTAGAGAAGAAAAAGAAAAAACAATAAAAAAAATAAAAAAAAAAATAAAAAAAAAATAAAAAAAAAATAAAAAATAGCAAGTGAACAGTAACCTGGCGCGCGGGCGCGCGGGCGCGCGGACAGATGCGCGGGCGCGCGGCCGGGTGCGCGGGGGCGCGGAAACCTGCTGCCAAAAAACCTTAAAATCCGTTTTTTTTTTTGTGTTTTTAACACCCAATTCTCATACATATCTCTCCTCCATTTACTTAGTTCTTCCCCAAACACCACTCCCTCCATTTGCTTACAATTCTCACCCAATTTCCCTTCCATCAATAACCCACCTTATATATCTATATATACATACACATCCCTAGAGCTATATCTCTTCTAAATTCCTTTTTAAGCTTTAAAAGAATCTCAATTTCCAAAAAGGGGGAATTCAAGGAGCAAGTTCACATCTTCAATTCTTGGGTAAGTTACTTCCTTGGATTTCTATTCTTTTGAATTGTGTTCTTCATTTTGGGGATTACTAGTGTGTGGCTTTGCTTTGAGAATTTCTTGGTGGGTTATTGTCATTATTCTTGAGATTGCTTTATATGACTTCGAAAAGGCCTAGAGTGGTACGTGGTCGTAGAGCTCCTCCATCTTCGGATGAGGATTCTAGTTTGGGGGGCAGTGTGGAGCGTTTTGTATCTCCGGAAGCTCATTTGGAATACAATCGTTTGATATCTAGCCCGGTAGCTAAGGAGAGAGGATTCTTGCCAACGGTTGCGGGAGAGTTGGTGGATATGATTACAGAGCTTGGTTGGGTGACATTTTGTGAGGCACCTTCTGCGGTTCCTTTGAGTGTAGTGAAAGAATTTTATGCTAATGCCAAGGCCGAGAAGAATGGGTTCTCGGTGGTTCGGGGAGTCACTGTTGATTATAGGCCTGATGCTATTCGTACTATTTTAGATCAGCCTAGACTACGGAGGGGAGTAGAGGATTGGTCTCTCAAGACTCGGGAGGATTTTGATTTGAATGACATAGTTTCTTCGATTTGTGTTCCGGGCACAGTTTGGAGGTGTAGACCGGGTTCTGAGGAGCCAGTTACCTTTCCGGCTTCTTCTATGAACAAATATGCTAGGGCCTGGAATATGTTTATTTGTGCTAATGTATTGCCTTCTTCGCATCCCCATGATGTTACAGTGGAGCGTGCTATCTTGCTCTGGGGTATTTTGCATGGGAAGTACATTGATTTGGGCAATTTGATTCATCAGAACATTTTGCGTTTCTTGCGAGGGGGAGTGAATGTGGCTATTCCTCATGCTTCTATTATCACTGGGTTGTGCACTTCTGTAGGTGTTCGATGGGCAGAAGATGAGCCAGTGCAGCTTCCCATGGCTGCTATTGATGATTCCCTTATTGTGAGGATGGTGGATTGGCCGGGTGGCATTCCCCATCATAGAGGCTTTGGTTATGTTCATTCTGATGAGGAGGTCAGTGGTGTTCCACAGCATGTGCCACGTGTTGCGCGAGCTAGTTCTTCTCGAAGGAGTGCTGACAGGACAGGTTTCAGTGATGTCCAGTTTAGGCGGTTGACTAGGCGGATTGATTCCATGCATGATATCAACCGCCGTTATGCTGAGGATATGACGCAGGCTTTGGGCGTTGCTTTTCAGGCTACGGGTATTGAGGTCCAGTGGCCGGTGTTTGGAGCTCATTCTGTTTACCCTCCACCGGATTCCCCACCCGAGGAGGGTGGCCCTGCTGCGGATTAGGTTTGTCTGTTTCCCTTGCATTATCTTCAATGAGGACATTGAATATGTTAAGTTTGGGGGTGATGTATGGGTTTGTATAGTTAGTTTGTGTCTCATGTAGGATTCATATTGCATGTGTAGTTGTAGTTTATTCGTAGTTTTGCATGTTCATGTCATATAGGGCATTCTGTTTGCATAGTTTTTATTTATTATGTGAGTCCATTTTAGTTGCATGCATATTTCATGATCCCGTAGGATTTGACTATTTCCGTTGGTGAGTCGATGTTGATTGGAGTGTGGTTGTGATGAGTAGAGGGTTGATTAAGTTTATAAGTATTGACTTGCATGCCAGAAACAAATCTATTTCATTAAGTCTCATTGGTTGCTTTTGAATTTGATCAGACCATGCTTGTTTGGTGTTAGAATTTAACCACTTGTTTACATTTAGAATGTTGGCTAGATTCTTGAAAACGAAGGAGCACTTATGTATAAGTTTGGGGGAAACCAGGGATTTCATGCTAGTTGTAATAAAGGCTAGGCGTCAAATGGCTAGTAGCCGGCTCATTGAAAAGATGAGTAGTCTAGGGTGGGATGAGAAAAAGGCAAAGTGCACTCATTCCGAAATTGTTGAAAAAAAAAAAAAGAAAAAAAAAGAGAAAAGTTGAAAAAGAAAAAAAAAAAAAGTTGAGTTAGTTGTTTTATGCAGAATTGATCAGGTTGAGCTCTTTAATACTCGAGCAATTAAGTTCTAGGGGACTTTGTGCCTAGTGACCTAAGATTTTTTCCGGTCTGGGATCCACTAACCTAAAGCTCGCTACATGGGTATTATTGTATAAGCCTTTTGGGGTCTTAACCATTGCACGGTCAAATAAGCATGTGTATTGTGTTTAGTATGTTGTTCTGTAATAAAAGCATGAATTCCTGTCTAACTCAAGTGGATATTGAGGTGTCTTTAAGTGGTTTCTTGTGTCTAGAGTTCATTCTGTTTGTAAGCTTGTGGTTGTTTTGGCTAAGAGTAGGTATGGTCTTGATTTAGTTTGGGAGTATATTGGTGAGCATCGCACACACGCACGTTTCTGTGTTTGTCTTGTTGGTCGATGGGAATTTGGTCGAACTCTGTTTGGAAGACTGTGTTCTTTGAGATGTTGGCTCGTTGATTGGTTTTGGTTGGTTTGAAGGGATCGTTGCATTTTCATATTAGTTGCATACATGCATTGCATTGTTAGTTGCATGAGTAGATGGATTTTGTGGGTACATTCGCTATAGGCCCTCACGAGACCTTACTCGTCCACTAGGGCTGCCTAGGGGTTTAAAGGGCTTGTTGCATATGCCAAATGCAACCGTGATCACCTACGGAAGTGGTACTAGTTAGTTGTATATAGTTATGTTTGTTTATGCTTGAGGACAAGCATCGGTTTAAGTTTGGGGGTGTGATAAGTGGATTTTATATTCACTTGGAATGCTTAGAAACCGGCTTAAATTGGTGGAATTGACCTCAAGTATGTGGTAAGTGTGATATGTTCTAGTGTTTTAATGCAGGTGAACTAGTTGGAAGTATCAAGCATGATTTCAGGTCTAAATGGTGGGTTCTAAGTCCTAGGATTGGAGTTGAAGATAGCAAGAAATATGGAAGACCCTTGGAAGCATTTAGAGGACCTTGCAAAACTCATGGAAGCCCTTGGAAGCACTTGGAGGAACTTAGGAATTCATTTGGAGTCCATGGGCAGGCACCTGGCGCGCGGGCGCGCGGCCAGGTGGGCGGGCGCGCGCGCGAGGCAGAGACCAGGTGCGCGGGGGCGCAGCAGACGCGCGGGCGCGCGCCTAGGGCGCGGCCGCCTAGCAGAATTTTTGTAAATTTTTCTGATTTCGATTTTTAATTGGAAATATGGAAATATCTTGCTGACAAAGCCTCCTGGAGTTTATATAAACACAACCCTTCACCAATAATCAGGACCTATTCCCAGCAACAAATTGAGAGAGAGCCGAGACACGGAGATTCAAGTTTGTCAAAGGATTCCTACGTGCGTGACAACCAACGGAGTTCTAGATCTACTTTTCTTTTGTATTTTTCTTGGCGATACTCTTGGATGCTTTTGGGATTTGTTTTCTCAACTCTATTACTTTAGTATCTATATTATTCGAATCTTGTTCATTATCATGTTTTCATCAAATCCCATGGTGACGAGCGGTTCGATTATGAACTAATCGTTATCGTGGGATTCTAACGGATTTATTTATGCAGTTTAGTATCTTGATGCTTTAAAGATCTGTGTGTGATGTATATTAATTGATATCCTCATATGGTTAAGCTTAATTGATAGATGCGTCGCGAACATCTAATATGTTAATCTCTTGTGAAGCGAGAGTGGATCTTGAGATTTAGAACTTGCCATGCTAGCATAGGTTCATAATTGTTTATCAATATGATTCGTAGTATGAGATGAAAATACTTATATTGCCCTGTGTGATCTTTATGGATAACTAGTTCCTCAACCGTTATGTTTTCAAAATTCTATAGACATCTGGGTCTAAACATAATTGGTGTCTATTCATCTTCTATCTCTTTTGTGGATGTATGGGTAGTTTGATATACGTATGCCGACAGGTAGCGTGTATTTGATTCGTGTTATCCGATCAGATATCATAACAATTGCATATAGTGATTAAAGGTGTCAGATCTAAGCAAAGTATTTAATGAAGTTAGGATCCCATGTTTTCTCTGCATAAGTAATTCGATTCCAATTCTTGTTAGTTAATTAATTCTTAGTTTATTAAATTGCTTCATAGTTAATCTTAGTCATTTAAAAACCCTATCTTGTTAATTGTCTTAGCAGTGAATAAAAACCATACATTGTTGCATAGGTACAAGACTATAACAACCTAAACCAGTCTCTGTGGGAACGAACTTAATTTTATTCTATATTACTTGTGACCGCGTACGCTTGCGTGAATTAGTGCGAACAGTCAACTCACATGGTAACTTACTTCCTCTATTATCCCGGAAGTAAAGAGACCAAGAAATGTTTTAAACAAAGGACAAGTATCCCATACTTGGGGAAACAGGATTAACTTCCGTTTCCCGTGACGTTGATTTTCATCTGGGGACTGGAATTAACTCGTGCTCGGCAATGAAATAGGTGTCAGTATGGTACGAGGTCGTACTCGACAATGAAATAGGTGCCAGTATAGTACGAAGTCATGCTCGACAATGAAATAGGTGCCAGTATAGTATGACTCCATGTTCGGCAATGAAATAGGTGCCAGTATAGCCCAAATGCGGCCAGGGTGATAACCGAAATAGGAAGTCGTCCTTCTACTAGTAGAGAAAGTGTTTATGCGGTACAAGCGACTGATCAACGCTTACCGTGGTATTTTCCGGTAATAGCCCCCATCTTCCAATTGGAATTGTGTCTGCAACAGTGTAACAAAAGCCTAGTAGCTCAGTTACCGATAATGTTGGCAGTATTTTGAGAAATATTAAAAACTGTTATTTTTCAATAAGCTACCTGATTTAGCTTGATATAAGCATGGTGTTTTAAAAAGTTGACTTATGTTATGTCAAAGATTTTCCGATAACTGCAAATATTTATCATGATAATAATCTAGTACATATTTCATTACAAATTATATTGTGGGGCTTTATTGCTCACTCTTGCTTTTTTTTATAAAATCACACAACAATAGATAGGAGAGATGGCCAGGCCGAGGCACACTACTCGCAAGCGGGTGGGAAACGCCCGTCAGTACCACGCACATATACTAGCCGCCATGGCTGAGGTGGGGATAACCAGTTGGTTAGGTTATCAGCTTTTGTGTATCAGACTTATTTATATGTATGACTTAAGTAAGGTTATGTCCAGAAACGAGTAACTTATTCGGTAATCATTTTGGGTTGTAATAACTTATCTTGTGGATTAATGACTCGATACTTATTTCAATTTCATCTCTGAGACTATAATTAGTGATGTGGATTATATTGCGGGGTCACACCATGTTGTTTATTATTATTGTGATTCAAGTCAAGTGATATTGTTGGGATTGAGGACGTGACAACCCGGATCTCCGACCCTGGATCTGGGGGTGTTACAGTAATGGTAATCAGAGCTTAGGGTTATAGACTCAGAGATGATAGCGCATTAAGAATGATAAATCCAGATATAATTATATAATAATAATAATAAGAACTCTGACAGAGTTCATAGTCGGGCTACCTAATGTAGCACTGGTAACTAAAACCCTCAAGGGAACTTTAACTTCACGGTTAATAACATAGCTTCCGTTTACCTTGTAGATTCCGGATATCCCAGACCCTGAGGTGTATGAGCAGCAGCATGACGATGCACTGCTAGAGGCTTTCAACCCCGTTGAGCATGCCATAGAGGACCCGGATGAGGATCCAGAGGACCCGGATGAGGATCCGGAGGAGGACCCGGATGAGGATCCGGAGGAGGACCCAGAGGACCAGGATGAGGATCCGGAGGAGGACCCAGAGGACCCGGAAGAGGATCCGGGGGAGGACCCCGAGGAGGACCCCATCGAGGAGGCGGAGGAGTCTGGTGATGATGATGAGGACTACACAGACATCCCCATGCACCCACTCCCTGCTGTTAGACCCCCTACCCCTCCACCTGAAGGGTTTCGAGCACATAAACGCAACGGAAAACGTAAAAATAAATCAAAAATTCGAAACCCATCCGCATGATCCATGCGAAAACAAAAGATTTAATTCGGAGATTAAGAACAAATACCTTAAGAAGCTTTAACAGTTCATTAATGGAAGATTAATGGATATCCAAATCTTGTTCAATCACCATGTATCCCGCTCTCGCGATCTACACTCTACGTTATACACACGAACGCTTTTCTTGAAGGATTGATGTGTACTAGCACCCGAAAACTGCTTCTTTCTCTCTCTCTCTTTTCTTGCTCTCATAAGCGGCTAGGGTTTTAATATAAAAACGTTTTTCCACATTAAAATCAGCCCTCTTTTAGAGTTTATATAGAGAAGAAAATAAGTTTTCTAATTATAATCCAATTATAATAAAATACTAATCCGAAATTCCAATTTATTATTTAATTAAGTCGCACTTAATTAATTAATAATTAATTTCATAACTAGTTTAAGTAATTCCATTTTCTATTTAAATAATTAATCAAGTCATACTTAATTAATATTATAAATAGAATAAATTACTTATTTAAATTTAAATTCATAATTTAAATTATTTCTCCTTCAAGCGTTCTTTGTGTGTGACCCTGTAGGTTATTATTACGTTGGTAACAATTTTAATAACTAATTAAAATTGTAAACAATGAGCGGCATCTATTAATACATCATTGCCACCCAAGTAATAATAATTAAATCGGTGATTCGATTAAGCCTTTCGTGAATAATGTTCCATGTAATATAATCCCTTTAACCTTAATATTATAGATTAAACTCGAGGCATGTAATGTGTCATCCTCTTCATAATTTAATCTTAGTTTTCTTGATCGATGAGTAGACTAATAAATCAAATCAACATTTGAGCACGGCCGTGCATTTCTTAGTCTCACTCAAACAAGAGGCCAATAATATCGCTCCTAAAATTAGGAGGGTTAAATCCCATCTAGATCATTCATATTTCTCATACGATTCATAATATACCCAATGTCCACTTTTATCATCACCCGGTCAAAGGTAACTTTTAATGTAATCAAAGTATATTAATTCTCGTATAAAAATATAATGATTTCAGGTCTAAGGATCATTACACCATTATCACAGTGAGAATTACTTATGACACTATTAACATGTGTAATCTCACGGCGGGTCAATCCAGTGTCATGTACTCTTACATGCACCTATGTTTTGATTTTAGTATCACCATACCTATGACCAATGAGATGTGGTCATCAGTCAACAAACATACTAGTCTCTGTGTATTATTATTGTCCTTAAATAATAACACTTGACTAGGGATATTTAGGAATAAAGATACTATTCATATAATCTCATTTTTACGTCACATACTTAAAGATATCGAATACGTATCATAATTCCAAGGACATTTATTATGCTAACATTTATAACGCAGTAAATAAAGACATAATAACAATAATAACAATAATCAATAAAACATAATTTATAATAATAAAATGTTTTCTTTAAAACATAAAAGTATTGTCTCTAGAGCACTAATACTAACAATCTCCCACTTGCACTAGAGCCAATATCCCATGTATCCAATACATTTGGAACTAGTGTGACTTACATGCTTCTGTTGCGACAAAGCCTTAGTTAGTGGTTCTGCAATATTATCAATAGTATGCACTTTACATATAAGTATATCTCCTTGATCATTAATCTCATTAATAAGGTGATATCGCCTTGGTAAATTCCCAAAACATCCTTTTTTGGCTACTTCGCTAGTATCAATATACTAAGCCTCAATTGTAGAATCATTTACAGTTCTTGTTGTGAACTATTCTAGCTTACAACACATCTTTTTAGACAAAACACAAATACAGACTAAGACACAAAAACCGTCATGTCTGTCTAGAAACTAACATCCGTGTAACATTTTTCATCCAGCTTCCCATCTCCTCCATATACCAAGAATGAGTCTTTAGTCCTCTTCAGGCACTTAAGAATATTCTTGATTCCAATCAAGTGACCATCACTTGGATTAGACTGGTACCTGCTCGTCATGCTTAAAGCATATGAGACAACATGACGAGTACATATCATCACATACATTATGAAACCAATTTCCGAAGCATATAGAACTATACTAATGTGGTCCATATCATCCAATGATTTTAGGCCATTTATTTTGAGATCACTATCTCGTAGACATGGGAACATTTCCCTTTTAGCCTCTTTGCATCCCTAATTGGGGCAATACATTGTCAATGTATGTACTCTGACTTAAGCCGAAAAATCTTCGTGATCTATCTCTATAGATCCTGATCCCTAAGATATAGGACACATCTCATAAGTCTTTCATCAATAAACTATTTCTCTACCAAGTCTTAACAGTCTGTTGAGAAAGAATGTCATTCCTTATCTGTAATATATCATCTACATATGTTAGGCCGAATACACAATATAATCAAGTATGTATGAGAATAACGATAATTAAGAACACTGTTTATAAATCAATAAACTGTATTTATATTAACAGCTTCTCTCTTTATGATGTTAATGAATCACAAAGAGCTTCTAGGTTACAATAATAATATATCAATAATCGCGTCCCTTCTAGGGATAACCTATCTGTGTTTATATAGTACACAGCTACATACAATCCTTATCTAATTGATATTCCTACAAGTTAGCTATACAAAACTTATCAATTAAGGATTGCTTCTTATCTTCTATTCCGTTTCCTTAGCTGTATCAATATATTCTGCTTCTTTCCATCTTCAGAATATATTGCTTCTAGAATCTTCAATTCAGCACCGACAGCTAATTCAACTATCACCCTGTCAGACTTTAAATAAACTCTGACCGGCTTCAATTAAACTCTTCACCCTGTCAGAGTTTAACTAAACTCTGACTGGCTTCTGATAAACTCTTGTCAGTACCTGTTGCTTAAACACTGATAAACAAACATTAGCAATTATATCTAACAATCTCCCCCAACTTGTTCATAATTAAAATGTACAATTTAAACATATAATTGATGATGTCAAAACCATTTAACAAATGCAGTGTTTAACATATAACAGAGTTTAATTTAAAACAGAGTTTAAATTTGACTTAGAATAGAAAATATTAAAAACTTACAGTCAGACTTTACTTGACTTCTTCAATATCAGGTACAGTCCTGAGATAATCAATCAGCAATCTTCTCTCAGCATTCTCAAGTTCAGCTATCATAATCTCTTTCAGCTCCTTATACTCTGGATCTCCTTCACCAGTTTGATATATGGCAGCCCTCAGAGAATAGATACTGTTCTTCTTCATGTCATTTCCTAACCGAATGTACTGAGCTTTATCTGACTCTAAGTTGAATTCTAAGACTTTTATTCCAAGTGCATTTTTAAATCTAGCACTGTTTTTCTTCATCTTCACCAACTTCCCAGCATGATCTCTATACTTTGGAATATAAGCATTTGAGACTTCTCCTCCTCCAAGCATCACTTTTGATCTCAGCATCTTTTCTCTTAAGATTTGAGCAACATTATGGGTGTGTCTGTTCTTAACTTTCAACAGAGAAAGTACATATTCAAGTTCTTCCCATGATTTGAGATTTACATCAGATTCTCCAACTCTATAAACACTTCCATCACTCATGAAGTATAACAGAAACTGCTTCTTCAAGACTCTGTGAAAAATCAATTGAACAGATTCTAACTTATCAAGATTTTCTTGTGTACCCCCAATACCAGATCCTGCCAGTGAAATATTGTCTTGAGATCTGTTATTTATTCTCTTTTCCCTATGTGAACCTAAACCAGACTTATCATAAGATTCTTTTCCAAGTACAGTCCTGGTTTGAGAAAAATCCACAGGTTGAAGTGTCAGAGTTTCAGAGAGTACAGGTCTTAAGAAACCTTTGAGTTGAGGAGCTAGCTGAGTTTGCACAGCTTGAGCCTTGTCAGAGGCTGGCTTAACTTCAATAGTATCATCAACTTGAGCAGCGTCAGAGGTTGATTTTGCTAATCTTGTTTCAACTTGAGCAATGTCAGAGGTTGAATTATCTTTCTTCTTCAGGGTAGGCTCTTCAATCATTTTGCCTTTACCCTTATCAGAGTTTCTAATCATAGGTCTCCTTGTATATTGTATACTCTGTTGTGTATTCTCTTTGATAAAAATACCAACTTCTTTCTTTCTAGGAGCCTTGATTTCCTGTTTCTTGTAGATTCCAGCTTCAAGATTTTTCTTGTGTTCCTCAGCAAGCATCTGTTCTTCAGCCTGGATATCTTCAATAGTAACGTCCTTTCCATGCTCTTTAATAAAGATCCTAGCAGCAATCTCTTCATCAGTAGATGGGTTAGCTGAAACAACTAAACTTTTGTTGAGTTTTGAAGTAGATTGACCACCAGAAGTAGATTGACCACCAGAGTTTATTACACGTCTTTGCCTTTGAGCAGAAATCCTTCTTTCATTTCCTCTGCTTCCCCCATCAGTAGAATCATCCTTCCGTCTCAGAGTTTGAGTATCTTTGCATTTGTCTTTAGGTATACTCTCCCCCTTTTTGACATCATCAGAAAGTAGTACTGATGTCAGCAATTCAAGCGCAGTAGAAATGGAAGTCAGTTGAGCAGACATAGCATTCTGGTTGTCCTCAACTGTCCCAAGCCTCTTCTTGATTTCTTCAGAATCCCTGGCTTGCTGCTTGAACATGGCATAGTAAGAAGTTCTGTCAGCCTTTAAAGTAAGATCCCTCAGACTTACTTCATTCCTCAATTTTGTAAGCATTTGTTGATTCTCATCAAATCTATTATTGAGAGATTTGACTTGAATAACAGTTGCCTGTAAGCTTGTAAGGACATCAGGATTTGTAATCTTCTTAACAGAATCAGATAGAAAATCTGCAGCCCGTTGTGCTGGAAAGACACAATCTACATTAGCCCATGCATTGTAGTACATATTCTGAAAATGCTCAGAAGCAGCCCTTTGAACTTCCCTCTCTTCAGTAGAATTTGCTTGAATATCAGAAACTTCCACTTGAATATCAGAGTTTGAATGAGCAGGACTAGCTTCATCATTGTCATCCTCTCTGTGAATATCTTCAAGCACATTTTCAGCAGTGATTTCATCAATTAACTGAGCAGTGGCATCAGGTACTTGATCTGCTACAGTTTGAGGAACATCAGAGTTTGCTGGAGCAGTAACCTCTGCTTCTCTCTGAACAATCTCAACAACTGATTGTTGCAAAGTTTCAAGGAAAACAATATCTTCATGATCATTATCTGTTGCATCAGCATGTACAGCAACAGCTTCTGGAACTGGATCAACTCTAATCTGATCAACTTCCTCACCTTTCTCAAAATCAAGAGAAATGATTTCTGTGTGAGAAGCAATAGGTTCTACTAATTCAGTAGTAGCTTGATCAGCTTCCAGTACAGTATCTTCATGATCCACAATCCTGCTGTCAGAGTATGCAGCAGCTTCCTCAACTACATCATCAGCTTTTGATGTAGGAGCTTCTGTTTCAAAATCCATCATAATAGTTTCAGGATTTGCAGCATCCTCAGCAGTTAGAATATCCTCCTCAACAACAATTGCAGGAGTACTTGAAGGTACAGTTGTAATCACAATCTCCTCATTCTCTGATGTAGGAGCTTCAGTGTCCTCAGGTTTTTTGTCCATATTGGCAATGATATCACCAAAAAGTTGATCAGCAACTAGTCTTCTCTTTCTCTGATGAAGAGTCTCTTCATCAGCTTCAGTTGCTGAGTCTACAATAGAATCAGCAGCAACAGACTTTGCCCTTTGGGCTCGCCTTTTCTTCATTCTTTTTCTCTGAGGCACAGCATCAACATTTGATACCTCAGCTTCAGTTTGTTGCAAACCAGACTTAACTGCTCGAACTTTGGATCTCTTTGACCTCTGTGGTTGAGACACAGAAGGTCCAGCTTCAGCAGTTGAGACTTGTTGTTGTTGTAAGTTGTCAAGAAATTGTTGCACTGATGCAGGCAACATTAAAGGACCAACTTCTCCTTTCTTGTTGTCCTTGTTGATAAGGTCAGAAAATATACGTTTGTGCAGTTTAAACGAAAGTATAACATCATCCTCTACTATCTCAACATTTGGACAGCAAAAATTGAATATCAATTGACAAAACCTAGAGAAATAAACAACATTTCTATTCTCTAGCATTTTCTCACCAATATTAGTTAGAACTAATCTAGCAACATCAAAATGACTGCCATAGAGAAGAGAATACCCGATCTGTAGACTATCCGTGGGAATCGCATCCCAATTGGTACACTTCTTTCCAAAAGCCCGAGTAATGCAATCGAAAAAGAAGCTCCACTCCTTGCGCAAAAATGGCCTTTTGAGTTGACCTATCTTTGTCAAAGGTCCAGTGTAGCCTATCTCGCCCATCATTCTGACTAGCTCAAAATCTCCAACAGAGATTGTGAATGCATTGAAATCTTCAAGACCCAAAGCATCACGAACAGTAGTAGGAGTAACAACAAATTCATCTCCTTGAAACTCAAAAATTATAGATGGCGATCCAGACTCTCCTCCATTATCATAAGTACCTGTCTGCCAAAAAGTTCGAATTTGAGTCGCAGACAGCTTCGATGGTGCGGTTAGAGCAGTACCGATATCAGAGTGTAACAAGAACCTCTGAATCAAATGAAACGCCTCCGGTGCGTTCTCATTTGCTACAGGAGCAGAATAATTGTTGGGAACAAATTCTAATTCAGAAGCAATAAACGCTGTAGTTGCCATTAGTAAGATTTGAAAATAAGAAGAACTGGGCTTTGAAAGTGTTTGAGTGTTTGTGTGTGAGTAAAAGCTTATGAAAAGATGAGGTGCGTAAAAGATTGAATCGTGTGTATGTAGTGTATTAAATAATAACTGTAAAGATTAGAAGTATGTGAGTGGGACAGATGTCAGACGTGGATACGCTGACAGCTGTATCTAACAACTTCCAATACACACGTGCAGACGTGAAGACACCTGGCATCACATATAACACTCAAAATATCCGCTCAAAAGAAAAAAAAATCAATAATAATAAAATTATCAATTTTAATAATAAAGTACAAAGGAGCTCAATAGTCAGAATAATAATGACTGTCTTGAAACTCCGCACCTTATTATCCCAAGCGCTTCGATTCAAGGAAAAACCTTTCAGTTACCTTGTTCAATGCTTTAAAAACCGCAAGCATTTTCACAACAGGCTTCATATCTTAAAATTACCATACACCAAATGGCAGGAACCTTTGAATTCATGGATGTAGAATCATTCGTGAACATGAACTGGCATCAACAAGAAAACTATATCATCGATGAGTTTCTTGTTCTGTCTTTTCTGAATGATGAAGGTCTTATAGCAGATGATGAAATAGCGGAAGGACCGATCTATAATCCTTATGTGCACATCATCCGTCCCGGTCCATATGATGTGCCCATCCTGGCAGACGATCATACTATGGAGATTTGTATGATGCTCTTCCAGCAGAGCTTCCTGATGGGTACTGAGGAGACAATCTTCTTGGAATCCTGCAAGCTGCAAAGCAGAAAGAGAATCCAGGAAGATGATGATGATGATGATTCATCTTCAGGATGTTGTCAAGCAATCCCAGATGGTATAATGATCAGTTGAACAACTGGGTTGCGATCATCAGAAGTAATAGAGCACAATAACTTCTGGCTCTAGCTCTTCTGCTTCAGATGTAGCATTCAGATACTTGTCCTGGTTAAATAGATCTTCTCTTTTGTAACCATAGTGATTAGTATGTACCAGAAAGTTTAGCTAAACATGAGTATGAAATGGTCTGAATGTAAATTTGAATCAATTAATGAAAAAAAATTTGTTTCTTTACATATCAGTATTATCAATTTTTCATAGTAATTGTAAAGTGAAAGAAATGATATCACTTTAAACAATAAACTAACATACTCAGCAGCATTACGAATCACTATCAGGACTTATCAAACACACTCTTTCTTTTCTCCGTTCAATCATACTTTTTCCGAAAAACAAATGGCTAATCTCAAAATTATAAAATGTCTGAAACAAAGAGATTATTTTAACCATTAGAGATTAAAACAAAGTAACCTCGGCGTATTTCACACAATACATCAGTGTTTACCATTTGTCCTTCTTTGTCAATAAACTCTTTTCTCAATCTGTACAGTTGTGAAAATATGTGTGTGTAGTAGCAGAGTTTACCGAAATCAGTATTTAGATCATCTCAAAGTGCATAAAATCCACAAACTAAAGTAGTAAAAACTGGTTGCCTAAACTCTCATGTATAACATAGACACTGATTTTTCTATCTAAACTCTGTATTACTGATATCCTTTCATTTGGATATGTCTTTTATTTTTCACCCCCTTTATTATTATTATTATTATTTTTTTTTTTTTTCCAGTAATCAGTGGTTGGCACTAGTCACCAAAAATCAAAGATTTTAGCCCTTATTTCATACAATAAGTTCCTGGATCTTCCTAGGCACAACATGATCTCAAAGGAATTTGTGCTCTGTTTGGCATCTTTTTGATTTGAGGGTGAATTAATTGCAATGAATAATCAGAGTTTAGACTTTTCATCAGTAATTATAATTAACTTATGAGAGAAGATGCAAACAGCTAATACAGACTCAGTATATAGGAGCAATAAACTAAGAGATGCTATAAATATAGAGACAGTATCATGCTGTGTTAGCTTACTGCACATATTTGAGATCAGAATCTATCAACTCTTAAGGATTCACAATTACTTACTGAGAATTATGCTTCATACAAATTTCTTCATTGGTCTATATGTTCCAGACAAAATTACAATCAGAGTATAGCATTTAAACTGTAACATTCAGAGTATGACCAACTTTTTATGACTCACAGAGTTTAGCATCAGAGTTTACTTTCAGTGTATGACAGACACTTCACAGAGTTTATCATCAGAGTTTAACATGCTGGTTCACATAACAGTTAACATTTGCAAGGAATCATGAGCATTAAACAATCAAACATGGATAGATTTTGAGTCTAACCCGTATCTCTAGTCTGAACCAGAGATCATTCCAAGTTCATTTACCAATCTTGTAAACGTAGCTTCACTCAAAGGTTTGGTGAAGATATCTGCAAGTTGTTGGTCTGTAGACACAAAATGAAGCTCAATGTTCCCTTCTTCCACATGTTCTCTGATAAAATGATATCTTATGCTGATGTGCTTGGTCATGGAGTGCTGTACTGGATTACCTGTCATAGCAATAGCACTTTGGTTATCACAGAAAATAGGTATTTTTGAGTACCTTAACCCATAATCCAACAGTTGATTCTTCATCCATAAAATCTGTGCACAACAGCTACCAGCTGCTATATACTCTGCTTCAGCAGTGGATGTGGAGATTGACTTCTGTTTCTTGCTGTACCAAGAAACTAATCTGTCACCTAAAAATTGACAGCTTCCACTTGTACTTTTTCTGTCTATCTTACAGCCTGCAAAATCTGCATCAGAGTAACCAATTAACTTAAACTCTGATTCTCTAGGATACCACAAACCCAGGGTTATGGTTCCTTTGAGATATTTGAAGATCCTTTTCACAGCTGTTAGATGAGGCTCTCTGGGATCTGCTTGAAATCTTGCACAAAGACATGTTGCATACATGATATCAGGTCTACTTGCAGTAAGATACAGTAGAGACCCTATCATTCCTCTGTAGTTAGTCATATCTACTGAGGCTCCTGTGTCTTTGTCAAGCTTCGTTGCTGTAGCCATGGGAGTCGTAGCAGATGAACTATCAAGCATACCAAATTTCTTTAGAAGATTTCTGGTATACTTTGCTTGATTGATAAAAATCCCATCATCTGTTTGCTTGACCTGTAAGCCTAGAAAATAACTAAGCTCTCCCATCATGCTCATTTGATACCTGGATTGCATAAGCTTTGCAAACTTCTTACAAAGTTTGTCATTAGTAGATCCAAAAATAATATCATCTACATAAATTTGAACTAAAAGCAAATCATCACCAGAATTGAAATAAAACAGGGTTTTATCAATTGTACCTCTTGTGAACCCACTTTCTAAAAGAAATTGAGCAAGAGTTTCATACCATGCTCTTGGTGCTTGCTTTAGTCCATATAATGCCTTGTCAAGCCTGTAGACATAATCTGGATGCTTGGAATCTACAAATCCTGGTGGTTGTTCAACAAACACTTCTTCTTCAAGCTTCCCATTGAGAAAAGCACTTTTTACATCCATCTGAAAAACTTTAAACTTCTTGTGTGCAGCATAGGCCAGAAAAATTCTTATGGCCTCCAATCTTGCAACTGGAGCAAAGGTTTCATCATAGTCAATTCCTTCCTGTTGTGAATAACCTTTAGCCACAAGTCTAGCCTTGTTTCTTGTAATCACACCTTCACTGTCAGTCTTGTTTCTGAAAACCCACTTTGTACCTACAATTGATCTATTCTTTGGTCTAGGTACAAGTGTCCAGACTTCATTTCTTTCAAATTCATTTAACTCTTCTTGCATTGCTGTAATCCAATTAGCATCTTGAAGAGCTTCCTCCACTTTCTTTGGTTCTGTTTGAGACAAGAAAGCATTATACAGACACTCATTATTTGTTGCACTTCTAGTTCTCACACTAGCATCAGGATCTCCAATTATGAGATCAGGTGTGTGTGCCTGTGTCCACTTTCTGGCTGTTGGTAAGTGGTTTCTTGCATCATTAATGAATCCTCCCCTTGATCCATGCTCTCCTGATTCATATGTTGTCTTTCTGCAGTATCTGAGGCTCCCCCTGAGTTGGATGGCTCAGTGTTTGAGCTGTCAGAGTTTGAATCAGTTTCCTCAACTGACTCACTTGTTGTGTCTTGTTGAGCTTCTTCACGCTCCCCCTCAACTGGTTCTCTATTTTGTTCAATTTGAGAATTTCCAGTTTTTCCAGTATTTACCAGTAGAGGTTCAGAGTATGCTTCGTCAGAGTTTGTCAACCCTGCTTCATCAGAGTTTATATCATCAGAGAATAGATCTTCATTTTCAAAACGTAGTTGATCATATCCATCCTTGTCTTCAAGTCCAATTATTTTCTTGTCATCAAACGACACATGTATGGATTCCATGATCACCTTTGTTCTCAGATTGTAAATTCTGAATGCTTTTGTTGACAATGGATAGCCAACAAAGATTCCTTCATCAGCTTTTAACTCGAACTTGGTCAACTGTTCAGGATGAGTCTTCAACACAAAGCATTTGCATCCAAATATGTGAAAATATTTCAAATTTGGCTTCTTGTTTTTCACCATCTCATATGGTGTTTTTCCATGCTTGTTGATCAGAGTTGCATTTTGAGTAAAACAAGCAGTTTGAACAGCTTCTGCCCAGAAATAAGTTGGCAATTTTGCTTCATCAAGCATAGTTCTGGCAGCTTCAATTAAAGTTCTGTTCTTTCTTTCAACTACACCATTTTGCTGTGGAGTTCCAGGTGCAGAAAATTCTTGTTTGACTCCTCTTTCCTTGCAGAAAGCTTCCATGATTGAGTTTCTGAATTCAGTTCCATTATCACTCCTTATAATTTTGACTTTGTGCTGTGATCCTTTGTCCAGTAGATTTATATGATCCATCAACGTTTGAGCAGTTTCATCCTTCTTTGACAAGAAATACACCCATGTATATCTAGTATATTCATCAACAATTACTAGAGCATATTTCTTTCTGCCCATGGACATCACATTCACTGGTCCAAAGAGATCAACATGTAGAAGATGATAAGGTTCCACTACTGAAGATTCAGATTTGCTCTTGAAAGATGACTTCCTTTGCTTGGCCTTTTGACAAGAATCACATAGACCATCTAGATTGAGTATTGATTTTGGAAGTCCTCTTACAAGATCCTTTCTAATAAGCTCATTTATGTTGTTCAAATTGAGATGAGAGAGCTTCTTGTGCCAATTCCAACTCTCTTCATTTGACATTCTTGCAGTCAGACACACTGTTTTTCCATCAGAGTTTGTTACCAAACTTGCTTCATAAATATTGTTGCGCCTGTGTCCAACTAGAACAACTTTCCCAGTAGATTTACTGATAACTTCACAGTATTCACTATGAAAATCTACATGGTTTCCTCTGTCACAGATTTGACTCACAGATAACAGATTATGCTTGAGTCCTGAGACTAGAGCTACTTTTGTGATGATGACACTTCCAAGATTAATATTGCCATATCCCAGAGTGTGTCCTATGTTGCCATCTCCATAGGAAACTTTTGGGCCAGCCTTCTCCTCAAAGTCTGATAGCAGGGCTTTATTTCCAGTCATATGTCCTGAGCATCCACTGTCTAAGATAAGTGTGCTCTCTATTATACCCTGCAATCACAAACAAACACTAAGTGTTAGTTTTGAGGATCCAGACTTGCTTGGATCCTTTGTCTTTCTTAACAGTGTTAGTTTTTGCAGCGGAATCTGTATTATCAGAGTTTAAACTAACATTGTCAGATTTTACACTAGCAGAGTTTGCTCTAACCCATTTCAAGTTGGGTTTTAGTTCATAATAGTTATGATAAATTGCATGATAACTCTTACATGTGTAAATAGAATGCCAAGTGCTCCCACAATGTTTGCATAAAGTCTGTGGTCTTACTCTAACATAATCATTCTTTACTTCTGAAGTAGAAGGTAAAGAATTAATATGTTTGTTCTTAGTGCAAAATCTAGCAAGATGATTAGAACTACCACAATTATAACATGTTTTTCTTGAGGCACTAGCATTAGGCATATGATTATTTCTATTATTTATGCCTACTTTTCCATTCCTATTTCTCTTGGACCCTTTAGGTTTCATGGCAGACTTAACCTCTTTGAGCTTATGTTTAAACTGTTTTCCTGTCATTAAACCAACATTAACCTGCTTCTCACAGATTCTAATTGGTTCTTTAACAGCTTCTAGCTCAACAAGCTTCTCTGTTTTAGATTCAATATCTACTTGTTCAACACAAGCTTCAACTGGCTCCATAACAGCTTCTTTCACAACTACAGATTTTAGCTTGGTGGATTCTGGAACAAATATCACAGGTTTAAGTTGTGGTTTAACCTTAACTTTGTCTTTAAACCTAAGTTCATCGTTTTCACAATAGCCTAAACCTACAGAATCTGTTTGAAACACTTGATGAGTGTCTCTTCCAGAGTTTGTCCAAGTCATAATTATTTTTCTTTCTTTTTCAAGTTCAGATTCTAGCTGCTTATTTAACTTAAGCACTTCCTGTTCAATATAAACAGCATCATCTCTTTCTTTTTGAATCTTTTTCATATTCTCAAGTTCTCTTTCAAGAAACTTGTTTCTTTCTTTAAGACTAAGATTCTCAGATTTAATCCTCTCATTCTCTAAAGTCTGATCCCTATAACTAACATGAACACTTTTCAGATATACTCTTAACTCAGATATATTATCAGTATCATAAGCATAAGTAGTTAGGGGTACCTTATTTTCAGAAGATTCAGTCTCATCTCTGACAGTTGCCATAAGAGCATAGTTTTCTCCATCATCAGAGTCTGAAGTATCTGCCCAGTCTCTGCCTTTAGAGATGAGTGCTTTCTCAGATTTGCCTTTCTTGCACTCTGGAGCATAATGACCCATCTCCTTACACTTGTAGCACTGGATTTGAGACTTATCCTTCTTGCCAGACTTGGTCTCCTTCCCATCAGACTTTCTGAAACTTCTTCTTTCAGAGTTTGAATCTTTCCTTGAGAATCTCTTTCCTTTCTTGAAGTTCTTGAATCCCATCTTCTTAAAGGTCTTCACCATCAATGCAGCCATTTGCATCAACTCCTCTTCATCATCCTCAGAGTCAGAAGCTTCATCAGAGTTTGAGTCATCATCAGAGTTTGATGACTCACTCTCAGATTTAATAACTAAAGCCTTTCCCTTGGCTTTCTTCCTTGATGATTCCTTCTTGATGGGCTTCTCCTCGACTTTGAGAGCAACAGATTTTGTCTTCTTGCTGGACCTCCTGTTTCTTTGTTCTATCTCAAGTTCATGAGTCTTTAACAATCCATAGATCTCATCAAGATCTGTATCAGCAAGATCATAATTATCTCTGATTGTTGTTGCCTTTAAATCCCACTTTTCAGGTAGAGATAACAGAAACTTGAGATTGGACTCTTCAAGTTCATATTCCTTATCTACCAGAGACAGATCGTTCAACAGTTTGCAAAATCTGTCATAAGTCTCAGTCAAGGTTTCATTAGTTCTTGAATCAAAGTGCTCATACTCCTGTGTGAGTATTGTTTTTCTGTTCTTCTTAATAGCACCTGTTCCCTGGCATCTGACTTCTAAAGCATCCCATATCTCTTTGGCAGTTTTGCAGCCAATTACTCTGTTAGACATTACATTATCTAAAGCACTGTGGAGAAGATGTCTAACCTTTGCATCCTTTGCAATTGATGAGATATCCTCAGGAGTCATATCTTTCTTTTCCTTTGGAACAGTCTTTTGTGCTTGACCATCAACAACAGGGGACAATTTAGTTGGCATATGAGGACCATCATTAATTCTGTCAAGGTATTCTGGATCTGTAGCCTCCAGAAACATGGTCATCTTAACCTTCCAAATCGGATACTCTACTGGCCTGAGAATTGGAACCCTGATTGTTTCATATCGACTCACAGAATTGGGCTTAACCTGTTCAGCCTTAGGAGCAGTTTGATTTTCTTCAGACATGATTAATACTGTGTTTGAATCGTAAAACTGTATATATTAAACAGCCTTGGCTCTGATACCAATTGTTAGGCCGAATACACAATATAATCAAGTATGTATGAGAATAACGATAATTAAGAACACTGTTTATGAATCAATAAACTGTATTTATATTAACAGCTTCTCTCTTTATGATGTTAATGAATCACAAAGAGCTTCTAGGTTACAATAATAATATATCAATAATCGCGTCCCTTCTAGGGATAACCTATCTGTGTTTATATAGTACACAGCTACATACAATCCTTATCTAATTGATATTCCTAAAAGTTAGCTATACAAAACTTATCAATTAAGGATTGCTTCTTATCTTCTATTCCGTTTCCTTAGCTGTATCAATATATTCTGCTTCTTTCCATCTTCAGAATATATTGCTTCTAGAATCTTCAATTCAGCACCGACAGCTAATTCAACTATCACCCTGTCAGACTTTAAATAAACTCTGACCGGCTTCAATTAAACTCTTCACCCTGTCAGAGTTTAACTAAACTCTGACTGGCTTCTGATAAACTCTTGTCAGTACCTGTTGCTTAAACACTGATAAACAAACATTAGCAATTATATCTAACAACATATGATACTAGGAATGCCACATGGCTCCCACTAACTTTCTTGTAAACACACGGTTCATCTTTATTTTGAATAGAGCCAAACTATTTGAATCAAAACGTATATTCCATCTCCACGAGGCTTACTTTAATCCATAAATGGATCGAATTATCTTATAAACCATTCTAGCAAAACTTGGATCTACAAAACCTTCAGGTTGTGTCATGTACACAACCTCTTCTACGCTCTCATTTAAGAAAGTAGTCTTGACATCCATTTTCCAGATTTCGTAGTCATAGTAAGCAAGCAAAATCCTGATGGACTTGACCATTGCCACTGGTTAGAAAGTTTCATCATAGTCAATACTATGAATTTACTTGAAACCTTTTGCCACAGGTCGTGCCTTATAGGTCTGTATTACTATCCATGTCAGTTTTCTTCTTGAAAACGCACTTGCACCTTATAGGTTTTACCCCTTTAGGTGGATCAACCAAAGTCCATACTTGGTTTTTCATACATGGAATCCATCTTAGATTTCATGGCCTCCTGCCAACTTTTAGATCTTGGAATGTTCATAGCGTCTTGGTAGGTAAGAGGCTCATTATCATTATTCACAAGCATTACATCACCATCCTGAGTCAAGAGAAATTCATAATATCTCTCGGACTCATGGTGAATCCTACCAGACCTACGAACAACCTGTGTTTCTTGAGCAGTATTGTCATTAACATTTTCTTGTACATTCTGCTCTTGTTCCAACTTCGGTTCAATGTTATCTCGTGGTTCTCGATCCTCATCGAGATCTATTTTCCTCCCACTATTTCTTTTAGAAAGAAATTCTCTCTCAAGAAATACAGCAGTCCGAGCAACAAACACTTTGTTCTCTGGAGGATTAAAGAAGTAATACCCCTTTTGTTTTAATTTGGTATCCCACAAAATTACATTTATCTGATTTTGGTCCTACCTTGTCAGAGGTTAAATGTTTCACAAACGCTTTGCATCCCCTAATTTTCATAAATGACATGCTATAACTTTTCTTACTCCACATCTTATATGGTGTCTCCTGAACCATTTTAGTAGGAACACGGTTTAGTGTATATGCACCTGTCTCTAGGGTATAACCCCAGAAACTTATTGGAAGATCCTCTTGACTCATCATCCATCGCACTATGTCCAACAAAGTGTGATTTTAGTTCTTAGAAACGCCTTTCTTTGAACCTTTTCTACTTCAGCTTAATATTCTTTGAACTTTTCAAAAAATTCGAATTTGTTCTTCAAAAGATATCCATATTCGTATCTACTGAAATCATCAGTAACCGTTATAAAGTAGTAAAACCTACCTTCTGCCATCGTTCGTATATGACCACATACATCACCATGTATAAGTCATAATCGTTCGATGACCCTTTCACCATTTCTAGTAAAAGGGGCTTTTTTGTCTTTTTACCAAATAAACCAAGATTTGCATTCTTCGTATGATTCATAATCAAACTTATCCAATCATCCATCAGTATGTAAATTGGAAATGCATTTCTTATAATATGGCCTTAATTACAGTGCCAAAGGTAATGTTTGATTTGAGTCATTTTAGAACATATAAATTGTTAACTAATTGTGCAACATCATTAACCTTTTCATTGAAATGTAATAAACAACAATTGTTATATATCCAATTAAAATGAAAAACCTTTCTTGTCCATACAAGAAACCAATATAATGTCTCTACTCTTAGAGGCACGTAGTTACAATTATCAAGTTCTAAACTTAGCCTTATAGGCAAAATTAAGTAACGAGTTACTTCAACTAGAGCAACAACTTTTGCTCCAATTCTAACCCGAAACCTGAAGCTTGACCCTCACCGGTCTTCTTCTTAGATCTTCCAAATAAGCATGATAGTTTAACTTCCAGTCTTTCGGTTTTCCACAGAAGCGACAATCGTCTTTTTTAATTAGCAACACCTCCTTTAGGTGACAAAACCTCTTTGGGATTGGACTTTAATATGGCTATAGAATTAGATCAAATCTTCTTCTTTCCATTCCATGTTCCTTTCCCATTCACATTCCTACATTCAACATCATTATGGGAGTAGTCCATGCATTTATCATGTTGCTTACAGCAGTTCTCAACTCGCTTCACAACTTAGTGGGTGCTATGTCTATCTCATTTATTTCGTTATTCACTAACTAATTGAGAATAGTTATTGTTTAAAGGTTTGTATGATCAAATCATTCTGAGTCTCTAGACCAATCTTGAAACACAAAAAATAATAATAATCAAGGTACTCATTATACCCTATAATCTTTAGAACATCTGGTCCAACCGAATCTCATTTTCCCTACTTGTAGGTGTATGGTGCCTTGCTATTGTCAAATCCCTTTTGACGAGCCTTTTCCTCAAACATCTATTAAGGTGCTCAAATATCTCATAAGCATCCATATGCTCATATTGTTTCTTAAGCTCAGCACTCATAGTTGTAAGCATGAGACATGAAACATCATCAGTCGAATCATGAATTTGCTTCCAATAAGCATTATGTTCGACATATGTTACATTCTCAGCTAAAAGGTAAGGGAAGAATTTGACTAACATCGTGGTGCCTGTTGCCCAGTAAATAACAATTGTAGAAGGGGGTTGAATACAATTGTATAAGATTCTCGACTTTATATATCACAAATATGAAAGATCAATAACAATAACAATAACAATAACAGCTTTATTAACTTTGATATAAAACTGTTACAAACTCTCTTAAGAAATTCTGATGTTCTTAAGAGCTGCTAGCTTACAAAAAACTCTCTCAAGAAATTCTGTTCTTAAGAGCTTCTCTCCGATTATGTTCTCTCTCGAATGAATACATAAATCGAAACCAAAACTGTGTTTATATAGTGCGCACAGCTTCTCTATCAATAACAAGATAAGTCCTAATCATAACAAAGATAGAAACATATCTTTAATCGATATCTGCATTCTACAAACCAGGAACAAATAGAATAAACTTCCATGTTTATCTAGACTCCAAATATAACTCGAAGTAGGAATCCTGATCAGCTTCAAGTCCTGATGATCAAACCTGATCATAGTCTGAGTAGGAATCCTGATGATCAATAAGATACTGACGCTTGATCAAATACTGATGACCATGCAATACTGATGACGTCAGCAATCCTGATCAGTTGAGTCTAGCTTCTGACGATCATTGAATTCTGATCTAACAATCTCCCCCAATCTCATACTTTGTGAAATAAAGTATAGATTCCAAATATTCAATGATGTCAAAAACATGTATCAAAATGTACGAGTATCTTCAGAAACAACTTATCTGTTTAAGCTTTTTGATAGAACAGATTCATCTTCAAGAAGTTGGATAATAAACTTTCTTCTTTTTCTTCAAGAATTTGAATCAGTCTTTCCTTAAGATTTCTGAGTTCTTCATCTTCCTCATTAATCTGGTAGATAGCTGCTCTGAGATTCTGTATGGAGTTTCTCTGTAGACTGTGCTCTTCAAGCAAAAGATAAGCAATTTCCTTCCCATCAGGATTGAGAGAAAGATGAGTCATGCCAAAATTTACTTCTTTAACAGCAGTACCCCTTTGCATTTCCACATCCTGACCTCTTTGATTTAAGTACATGGGAGTATAATTACCATCGAAATTACTGTTTCCATCCAGTCTTCTTCTTATAGTTGACAAAATCATATCACTCCATTCTTTGTACACTTGGTTCTTCCATCTTAACAGATAGTGAACATATTTCAGTTCCTGTGTAGTTTTCATCAGCAGATCTTGAATAGATAGAATCTTCACACTACCATCTTTCATGAAGTACAGAAGCTTTTCTTTCTTTTCAAAACCATCATGACAATCTATAACTATATCAACAGCTAATAAATTGTTCAGGTTTTCAGAAGTTAAAGTACCTCCAATTTCTGTCAAGGAGTAAGGATCAACATATGACATATTCAGATATTCACCATCTCTGTGTCCAATACCTCCTCTTGAATTACTTGACAATTGCTTCAGACTCGAAAACATCTTTAACCAGAGTGCTTTTGATCTAACCATATCAGACAAATCAACAACACTTGAAGCGCTTGTAATAATTCCACCAGACTGAAAATTGATAGGTGTATCACAACTTAATGTGCTAATATGTTTCCACTTCTTGTCCTTTTCCTTTTCAAAGACATAGCTTCTTTCCAGCGAAGATTCTTGTCTGCTTGAGTTCCTCCATTTTCTTTCATTTGAAACTTTAAGCCTTTGTAGATAGAGATTGAAATCTTTATTTGTTCTTCTTGTAATATCTCTTCTTCTGGCTTCTTCTTCTTCATCTACTTCTTTGTTGTGACAATCAACAACAGTAGATAAGATTATCAAATCAACCTCTTGCAGAATTTCAGATTCGTCAGGATCTTGAATATTGTCAGGATTAGAATCTTCAATTTGATTTGTATTGCTGAGAGTTGATTTTCTTGATTTTCTTCTCAATTCAGGTTCTTCTTCAACAATTCCATCATCACCAAAAGTAGATCTGTCAGGAACTACTAGAGTTTGAATAGGTTCAGGAATTTCTTCAATTCTTAACCCTCTAGACCTTGTCTGTCTAGGTAATATTTGAGTTGAAGAACCTCTTTTACTTCTACTAGCACCTCTCCTACCTCTGCTTCCTCTACCTCTAGCAGGAGCAGTATAGCTTTCCATTGTCTCTCTTTGTAGTCTCAAGAATTCTTCATGTGAGAGATCTGGATATTCTTCACTTGCTGTAGAGAGTGCTTTTCTTGCATATAATTGTTGAACTCTTTTATCAGTGTGATATAGAGTAACAATTCTGCCATCTTTTGTAGAAAACTTCTGGAATAAATTTGATGCATCTTCAGGATTATCAATAATCACATCTTCATCACCTTCAGGAATTGTAGCAAGAATGTGTCCATGACCAGGTGTCAGGATTTGATCTTCCGTCAGGATCTGAGATTGCACCAATGTTCTTACTGTCTTAACTCCAGAATCAGAAACATGAGTTGACTGCGTTGTTTGACTTTGAGAAGTTTGGATTGTCTTCATAACAACAGCATCAGAGGTTTCTCCTTGTATCGCTTTGTCACCACCATCATCTCCAGTATCATCATCATTATTTCTTAATACTAGATCAGGTGTACATTTTGTCTGAATAACCTTCTCCCCCTTTTTGACATCAGGATTTGACAATAATTGCAAAATTAAGGAAAGAGAGGCTTGAATTTCAGTTACCTTAGTATCCAGAGAATCAATTCTTTGATTGATTGAGGTTTGTTCTGAAACAACAGATTTCACTTGGGATTCCACTACCCTTAGTTGAAAAGTAGTAGGCACCTTTGTAAAATTATTAAAGATATCAGTCCTCACTTTTTCAGTTGAACCCTTGATAGAATCAATCTCACTTTTCAGGCTTTTGGATAACAGAGTTGTAGCCTTCAGATGATTCTTCAAGTCTTGATTCTCTATAGACTTCACTGCATTATAGGCATGTTCAATAGCAGAAGAAAAACTGATAGATTCATCAGATTGGTGCCATGAATTGTTCCATTCATTCTGTCTAAATGCCTCTGCAGGATCAAAGGAAGGAGTAGAAAAATCTTGTCTCTGATCTTTCCCAGTGAAAGCTTTGCTAGCCATATATGTACTTGATGAACCAAAATTAGTTCCAAGACTAATCTTGAGTGCTTTAGCAAGCTGTTCCTTCTCTTTTCTATCCTCATTATCATCATCACTATCATCATCAGAATTATCATCATCAGAACTATGAGATATATCAGGATCAGGAATTGCAATACCTTTCAGTTTATCCTGAGATTCTGAGATAGGATGATCTATTGGTCTTGAAAGAAGTGGCTGTATCAAAATAGGCTCAGTATCAGGAGCACCACTAACGTCAGGATGAACATCGTCAGGATTTGATATGCTTGCATCAGTATTTGCAACCAATGGTTCTTGTGGAGCTTGAGGTTCAGAAGCTGCTTCAACACTTTGAGCTAAAGGTTCTTGTGTGCTTCCCTCATTGACAATGTTCTCGACCAATCTTTCAACAGAAGCTGTAGCTTTGCCTGCATCTTCACTTTGAGAAGATGGTTCTTGTGTAGCTGGAATGTTGATGTCTTCATTCTCCCTTTGAGAAAATGGTTCTTGTGTGACCATTCCACTAGCTAAGCCTTCACCCAAACTTTGATTGAGTGGTTCTTGTGTGGCAGGATCACCAGTAGCTGCTGAATTACTCTGAAATTCAGGTTCTTGTGGGCTTGATCCTTTCAGCTTCTTCTGTCTCTGATAGACTAACTCTTCTGCATTCATCTTTTTCTTTGATGTAGGTGTAAGACCAACCAAGGAAGCAGTTGTAGAAACCTTCTCCCAAGAATGTCCTCGAATCTGAGATGGAGAGGCTGGAGAGTCTGATATAGAGACAACTTTTGTTGCTGCATCAGGAATACTAACATCAGGATTTGATGTCTGAATATCAGTATCCTTCATTTGCACTGTCAAAGGAATATGATACCTGCTCTTTGATAATTTCCTTGTCTTTTGTGGTTTTGATGAAGGTACCACAGCTTTAGTAGCAGTATCAGCAACTTCCTTGTTCATATTCATCACAGAGGATATAGGTAAGTCATCCTCTGAATCACTTTCATCAATCAACCTTAACTTCCTTTTCACAGGAACATCCTTAACAACCTTATCAGCTTTCTTGACCAGGACCCCTTGTACACCCCCTTGTATCTTCTTTTTAGTGAGTGGTGTAGAGGAAAAATCCTTTGAACCTGATTGCCTTCCAGACACATCAGTTCTAGCTGATTTCTTTGATTTTACAACTAAAGTCTTTTGAGAGACAGTAGAGGTGGTTGTTAACTGTTTAGACTGTTTAGGTTGCATGCTTGTGTCAGGAACAAGGTGGGTTGGTCCTTGTACCATAGCATTAGAAAGTAGTCCATAACGAGTAGGCATTTTCTGATGTAAGAAAAACCTAACCTCATCAGGAATAAAAGCATTTCCTAAGAAACCATTTGCCTTATCACTGTTGACTAAGGACTTAATATTATTCTCAGTAATTCTACAGATTGGTAGAACTACATCATCCTCAAAAACAACATTAGGACATAAGTGATTAAATATCAACTGTAAAAATCTAAGAAAACAGACAGAACCCAATTTATCTGATTTCCTATCACTTAACGCTTTTAAGATAAAAGAGCCATAATCAAACACTGTAGAATGGATAAGAGAGTACCCAATTTTAAGAGATCCTGATGGAAGAGCATCAAAATTTGATGTCTTGTTCAGGAAACAGCGGCTGATTGTATCAAAGAAGAAATTCCATTCCTTCTTAAGCTTTGTCCTAAAGAGATTGCCATATCTCTTTACTTCTCCATTGTAGCCCAGTTTCTTGACAAACTCAAATAGAGCAGAGTCTGAAATCACCCTAGGGACTTTTTCACCCAGAATAGGCAAATGCAATGCCTCTTCTATAACAGCAGGGGTGACATGATGAGTGACCCCATTTGATTCGAACTGCATCAGAATGGTTCCTGTAGAACTTTGACCAAAAACAACTGTGTTCCAAACCTGCATTACAGACTTAAAAGAAACACTTGCAGGCTCTGTTAAAGCATACTTCAATGGGCTTGAAGTAAGAAAATCTTGAATTATATGGAACTCAGTAGGCAATTCTTGATGGTCTAGTATGGCTACAAAGTTATTAGTGGCAAAAGTAATATCACGAATTACTGTTTGTTTGTTCATGAATGATGAAGACGCCATTATAATGCTTTTGAGAACTCGAGAATTAAGATTTGAAGCAATTAGGGTATGAAAGCACAAAGAGAGATAAAAATGAAAAACTGATGATGAGAGAGTAATGAAAGATGTAAAACAATGAAAAATATTTTGTTAAAACAAAATATTACTCTCAATGACAGGTGGCAAAATATGATTTGTGCATAACTAATTAGTGGACAGATTACGTGTGTCATTAAATAAAACTGCACCGCTTTTTATGTGTATGTATAGATATAACTATAAGAGAGCAACACACGCGCGTATACAGTTGTCCTACTAAAACTCAATCGTCTATTAGCAGATACGGACGAAAAATTAGGCACAAATTTAGCAATGAAAATACTGACCTGTACATCAGAATTGACCAGTTGACTTCCTGTCAGGATTGAGTCCTATCAGGATTTGATCAAAGATACATACCTTTCTGAATAACCATCAGGATTTGACAGTTATCAGGATTTCCTCTCTGTAGCTTTTCCTCAGAAATTCTCAAAATTCATCATTCCAAGTTCATTCACCAACTTATTGAAAGTAGCTTCAGGCAGTGGCTTGGTGAATATATCAGCTAGTTGTTGATCAGTAGGAACAAAGTGAAGTTCAATTGTTCCTTCCAGAACCTGTTCTCTTATAAAGTGATATCTGATACTTATGTGTTTAGTAAGAGAATGCTGAACTGGATTTCCTATCATTGCAATAGCACTTTGGTTATCACAATAAATAGGGATTTTTGAGTATGACAGGCCATAATCTAACAACTGATTTCTCATCCACATTATCTGAGCACAACAACTTCCTGCAGCAATGTACTCAGCTTCTGCAGTTGAAGTGGAAATAGATTTCTGCTTTTTACTGAACCATGAAACTAGTCTTCCACCCAAAAACTGACAACTTCCTGAAGTACTTTTCCTGTCTATTTTGCATCCTGCAAAATCAGCATCTGAATAACCACACAACCCAAAATCTGATTCCCTTGCATACCAAAGGCCAAGTGAAGGAGTGCCTTTGAGATATCTGAAAATTCTTTTGACTGCAATCAGATGTGGTTCTCTAGGTTTTGTTTGAAATCTTGCACATAGACAGGTTGCAAACATGATATCTGGTCTACTGGAAGTGAGATACAATAAAGAGCCAATCATTCCTCTGTAGTGAGTTACATCTACCTCTTCACCTTGATCAGGATCAAGTTTGGTAGCTGTAGCTATGGGAGTTGAAGCAGGAGTACTGTCTTGCATGTTAAACCTTGTCAGTAAATTCCTTGTGTATTTAGACTGATTAATAAAAATCCCTTCATCAGTCTGTTTAACTTGAAGACCCAGAAAGTAACTCATTTCTCCCATCATGCTCATTTGATATCTTGACTGCATAAGCTTGGAAAACTTTTCACACAGCTTATTGTTTGTTGACCCAAAAATGATATCATCAACATAAATCTGAACTAACAGCAACTCCTTACCATGATTCAAATAAAATAGAGTTTTATCAATTGCACCTCTTTTGAATCCACTTTCCAGTAAGAATTGAGCTAAGGTTTCATACCATGCTCTTGGAGCTTGCTTTAGTCCATAAAGTGCCTTATCCAGTCTGTAGACATGATCTGGATATTTAGGATCAATGAAACCAGGAGGTTGTTCAACATAAACTTCTTCCTCCAGTTCACCATTTAAGAAAGCACTTTTAACATCCATCTGGAAAACCTTGAATTTCTTATGTGCTGCATAAGCAAGAAATATCCTGATGGCTTCTAGTCTTGCAACAGGAGCAAAAGTTTCATCATAGTCAATTCCCTCTTGTTGGGAATACCCCTTTGCAACTAGCCTTGCTTTATTTCTGATAATGACTCCATCAGAATCAGTCTTGTTCTTGAAAATCCACTTTGTACCAACTATTGATCTATTCTTTGGTCTTGGTACCAGTTTCCAGACTTCATTCCTTTCAAATTCATTCAGTTCTTCTTGCATTGCAGTAACCCAATCAGCATCTTTAAGTGCATCTTCAACTTTCTTAGGCTCCTCCTTGGATAGAAAGTTATTATATAAACATTCATTCTGAGTTGCACTTCTTGTTTGAACACCTGCATCAGGATCTCCAATTATCAAATCAGGAGTATGATCTTTTGTCCATTTCCTTGCTGGTGTCAAATTGTTTCTTGAAGTAGATGCTCCCCCTGGATTGGTGTTATCTTGATTGAAAGAATTTGATTGATTTGAAGCTCTCCCTGAATTATTGCTATGCCCTCCTGATGTGTTATCAGGATCTTCACTTGAATCAGTATCTGAAGAATTCTGTCCTGATGATTGAGTTGACTCTGAACTTGTAGTTGAATGCCGTTGCTCCCCCTCAACATTAGCACTACTAGTTGTATCACTGTTGTTTGTATCATCAGTATTAGCACCATCAGTATCTGGTGTGTCATCAGGATTTGGTGACCCGTCAGTACTGGATGAATGGACAGCTTCTGATTCACTTTCTTCAGGTTCCTTGGAAGCTTCATTTTCAAATAACAACCTATCATGCGAGTCTTCAATGATTCCAGTTATCTTCTTATCATCAAAAGATACATGAATTGACTCCATGACAGTTCTTGTTCTCAAATTAAAAACTCTGAAGGCTCTTGATGTAGGATAACCTATGAATATTCCTTCATCAGCCTTTGTTTCAAATTTCCCTAGCTGTTCAGGATGAGTTCTGAGAACAAAACATTTACAGCTAAACACATGCAAATGCTTCAGACTTGGTTTCTTCTCCTTGAGTGACTGATAAGGAGTAACACCATGCCTGTTTATCAATGTGAGATTTTGTGTATAGCATGCTGTGTTGACTGCTTCTGCCCAGAAATATGTAGGTAATTTAGCTTCTTCCAACATAGTTCTGCCAGCTTCAATAAGAGTTCTATTCTTCCTTTCTACTACTCCATTTTGCTGAGGTGTGCCAGGAGCAGAGAATTATTGAATGATTCCTTTGTATTTGCAGAACTCTTCCATCTTTGAATTCTTAAATTCAGTACCATTATCACTTCTCAGAATCTTGACTTTGTACTTTGTGGTTGTCTCAATCATCCTCACATGATCCAACAGAACTTCAGGAGTTTCATCTTTTCTGTGCAGAAAATACACCCAGGTGAATCTAGAATATTCATCAACAATTACAAGAGTGTACCTTTTCTTACTGATGGACATGATGTTGACTGGACCAAACAGATCAAGATGTAGCATGTGATATGGTTCTTCAATAGAGGATTCTGATTTACTCTGGAATGATGTCCTTCTTTGTTTTGCTTTTTGGCATGCATCACAGAGTCCATCAGGTGTATATAAAACATTAGGTAATCCTCTTACTAACTCTTTCTTAACCAACTCATTGATGTTGCTGAAGTTGAGATGAGAAAGCTTCTTGTGCCAATTCCAACTTTCATCTACTGAAGCTTTACTGATGAAACATGTAGGGGAGCCATCAGTATCTGAGAGAATGTTGGCTTCATATATGTTACCATGCCTGTAGCCAGTTAGTGCTATCTTCCCTGTTGCTTTACTGACTACTTCACAATGTGTGGAATAGAAATTGACATGATAACCTCTGTCAGTGATTTGACTAATACTCAACAAGTTGTGTTTTAGTCCCTTCACTAGAGCTACTTTTTCAATGATGACATTTCCAATGATTATATTGCCATATCCCAAGGTTTGTCCAATGTTGCCATCTCCATAAGACACAGTTGGGCCAGCTTTTTCTTCATATTCTGATAACAGGGCTTTGTTTCCAGTCATGTGCACAGAACATCCACTATCCATGACTAACACATTTTTCCTTTTACCCTGCATCAGAATAGAAACACACTAGTTAGAACACTTAGGAACCCATACATGTTGGGTTCCTTTCTCATGCAATTTATTAATTTTAGCAGCAGAAGACTTTCTGACTTTAGCAGTCCTGACAGGATTTACTCCATCAGGATTTGCTTTGTCAGTATCAGTATTAACAAAAGCATGCTTCATTATGACATTTTCAGTTCTATCAGACTTTGTACTACTTTCAAACTTAGGCAATGGATCATAAAAGTTATAGTACAAATCATGATACTCTTTACATGTATAAATAGAATGCCATAGACTACCACAATGAAAACAGGACTTCTGCGGTTTATAGAGTACTGATCTATTCCTAACATCAGACTTAGGAATATCAGTAATCTTCTTCTTACTCTTCTTACAATCAATAGCAAGATGATTAGAGTTACCACAGTTAAAACAACACTTTCTAGGTGCATTTGGGATATACTTATAACCATTCTCTTTATTGATCCCAACTTTACCATTCCTGTTTCTCTTAACAGTAGCTTCCTTTTTCTTATCTGTAACCTCACAGATTTTATCTTTAAGCTGTTTCTGAGACAATAGACCTAGATTCTTAGTGACTTTGTTCATGACAGGTTTAGACTTTATGATTTTAATTTCTTGAGTAGAAGAAGATCCCTTTTCAAAAGTAGAATTGGAATCCTTACCAAAAACAAAATTAACAGGAGTAATCTTAGATTTGGTTGAATCTATAACATGTCTATAGGTCTTTGGACTGACTGTCTCATCAATGACAATTTTCTCTTTCAATTTCTTATCCTCATCTGACTTATATCCTAGACACTCTTTCCAATTCTTAGAGGTATTAATCTCATGAAATTTCCTACCAGAGTCTGTCCAGGTTCTGATTTTCTCATTATCAAATTCAAGTTCTTTTTCAAGGGAAGTACATTTAGATGTCATCTCTAAGTGCATGTGCTTAACATTATCACATTCTTTTTGTACTTCTTGCATACGAGAAAATTCAGCTTCTAATATCTCATTCCTCTTTCTAAGGTCAGACATCTCAGATAAGATTCTAGTTTTCTCAGCAGTTTGACTTCTAAAGCTAATATGTAATGACTTTAGAAAACGTCTTAACTCAGAAGCATTATCAGTATCAAAATCAAAGATAGTATTTAGTACCTTATCATCAGGAGCAGCAGTTACATCAGCATTGGCCATTAATGCATAGTTGACTACCTCAGTATCAGATTCTGAGGAAGAGTCCATCCAATCCTTGCTTGATGTGATGAGTGCCTTTGTCTTGTTGCATTCAGAAGCAAAGTGACCCATACCATTACACTTGTAGCATCTAACCTTTGACTTGTCAAATTTGCTACCCTTGTTGTCCTTCTTGATATACTTGTCTTTGTTTGCTTTGAAGGTCTTCTTCTGAAAGTTGCCCTGTCTTCTATTCTTCCTGAACTTCATCCTTCTGAAGTTTCTGACAATCATAGCAACCATCTCTTCCATGTCTGAATCAGAAGATTCATCACCAGTATTGGCATCAGGATTGCCATCAGTATCTGATGAAGAGTCGTCAGTATCTGACTCAGCTTCTCTTGCTTTCCTTCTAGAGACCTCCATAGCTTTCCCTTTTGATTTTGCTTCTACATTCAAAGCAATTGACTTTGCCTTGCTGCTTTTCTTGTTCTTTCTCTGTTGAACTTCAAGATCATGAGTTCTTAGCATCCCATAGATCTCATCAAGAGACACAATGTTCAGATCGTACTGGTGTCTAATGATTGAGGTCTGAGTATCCCATTCTTCAGGTAAAGCTCTAAGAAATTTGGTGTTTGAATCTTCAGTTTCATATACTTTGTCAACTAAGGATAAGCTGTTCAATAGTGTCAGGAATCTATCATATAGATCAGTCAGGCTCTCTTCAGGTCTTGCATCGAATTGTTCATATTCTTGAATCAATAGAGCCCTTCTGTTTTTCTTGACAGATGCAGATCCCTGGCACTGAGTTTCCAAAGTATCCCAGATTTCTTTTGAAGACTTGCATGCAATCACTCTGTTTGACATAACAGCATCAAGACCATTGTGCAAGATATTCTTTATCTTTGGTTCTCTGAGTACATGAGCTTTTTCTTCTGGAGTCCATTCAGATTTAGCTTTGACCACATAATGTTCTGGTACAGTATCTGTTCGTTCTACGAACTTTGTTGGTATATATGGTCCATCACGAATCCTGTCCAGATTGTCAGGATCCATAGCCTCCAGGTACATCAGCATCTTTACCCTCCATGTGGGATATTCTGATATCTTCAAGATGGGAATCTTCATGCTTTCATACTTGGTTGTCGACATCTTTAGATCGTATCTGATTCAGAATTAAATCAGTTTGCTCTGATACCAATTGTTGCCCAGTAAATAACAATTGTAGAAGGGGGTTGAATACAATTGTATAAGATTCTCGACTTTATATATCACAAATATGAAAGATCAATAACAATAACAATAACAATAACAGCTTTATTAACTTTGATATAAAACTGTTACAAACTCTCTTAAGAAATTCTGATGTTCTTAAGAGCTGCTAGCTTACAAAAAACTCTCTCAAGAAATTCTGTTCTTAAGAGCTTCTCTCCGATTATGTTCTCTCTCGAATGAATACATAAATCGAAACCAAAACTGTGTTTATATAGTGCACACAGCTTCTCTATCAATAACAAGATAAGTCCTAATCATAACAAAGATAGAAACATATCTTTAATCGATAGCTGCATTCTACAAACCAGGAACAAATAGAATAAACTTCCATGTTTATCTAGACTCCAAATATAACTCGAAGTAGGAATCCTGATCAGCTTCAAGTCCTGATGATCAAACCTGATCATAGTCTGAGTAGGAATCCTGATGATCAATAAGATACTGACGCTTGATCAAATACTGATGACCATGCAATACTGATGACGTCAGCAATCCTGATCAGTTGAGTCTAGCTTCTGACGATCATTGAATTCTGATCTAACAGTGCCTGAGGACGATCCTCAAGCTCCTATATCAGTCGAGGAAATTTGTTCCTGTCAGCTTGTCCTTCTCAAGGACTGATCGCATAGAGAAGTTGTTTGTGTTATTTGTCATTTGATAGCTACAATATTAAAGTGCATAAAATTAATCTAGGTTGCAAATTTATTAATTATTATGTTTAAGTGAATATGGTATATCATTATATACCTCCCACTATTTTTATCAAATAAATAGCCCTAACTATTAATTCGGAAAGTATTTCTCTTAAATCTTTCTAGTGAGCCAAGATCCATATTTCGTCATGCTTAAGGTCAGCTTTGGCTTTACTCCCAAAACATGATTTATTTAGGTAGACAACTCTTGTCAATTATATCATATATAACTCTTGGAAAGTTTGGTAGAACAACATTTGTTCACATTTATCTAATAAATCATACCAAGCTCCATGCCTCTAAGTTCACAATCCTATTGTGGTAACTTAGTTAAGTCTAACCCAATGATCTAACAGTTAAGTATCACATTTACTTCATCGCGTCTTACCATGATAGATTGGAGTGCTTCGCTTTGGCGAACCCACTCTTTCTCGATCTAGGTCTTGACGAGTGTTGCCCATTGGAAGGCATCTAATTGACTTAATATTTTAACTTTAGGGATTTTTTTATTATTAAAACGACCATGATCCCATCATCAAGGGATTCCCAATTTTTCCTTGAACTAAGTACCTCAAATCAAAATTCATCAATGGTTTGATTTCCAGTCCGTCGGAGGAGTCACAGTGGTCTTACTTAAAACCCGCCTTTCTTACAAGCGCTGCTTGTATTTTTGTCAAAATCGCCCCATATCAAAATTTGAAATTCATACTTATTTCCGTGTTTCATAAACACAGGAATCTCATGTTCGTTTTTGTTCAATTTTAAAATCTTGAATCGTTACAGATTTTATCTTGTTTAGCAAACATGGCATGGGTGACGTATCTAATACATGCATGTTTAATCTAATTAAAGCATGCATCATTATAACTACGCATACATATCATCATCACATACATCATATATGTAAAGTGCGTAAAGTAAACGTGTTTGGTTATGGCCCAACCTAAGTGATCTTTCCAAGCTAATGGAAAAATCAAGGTCAATCTATGGTGGTATCAAAATACAATACAATGTTACAAGTCTTCAAGCTTTAACTTTCCTCCTTGCTTGCCTCCTTGTAATGCTTCCTTGGTTCTCCATCTTGGATGTCTTCATATATATTACATAAATAAAACAACCTATCCTACTGAACTTACAAGTAGAACTCGAGTTACATTCGAGATTTAAACATTACAAGGAATAACGACACGCAAGTCGTATTTAGAAACCAAACCATTAAAACAAAACCACTATCTTATGGGTCTTTAGGCCATAACTAATCACCATGCTCATATAAAAATTATGAACATCTCATATTGCATTAACATAATATACCATATCATATTTCTCATGATCCAATCATAGAAATCAAATAAAGTGTAAATCAGAAAATCAAAATCAGAATTCTGAAAACATTAAATCGCTGTTTACAAACAGTAAACGATGTCAAACGCCTTACAGACAAACGAGTGACTTTGTCCGTTTCGTTCAGACCCCCGTTTCCCTTTCCGAAAAGGTATTTTCGGCGAAAATCTGACACAGTATGCAAATTTCACTAAATCTGCGCATCGTATTCAGAAATCGTATCGAATACGATTCTCATAATTCGATTTAACATGTATCATATACATACAACAATATACACAATCATCTCATGATTATCAAATCCTCATGAATATCATATATTTAAAAACATATACATACATATATATATATAAATCAACACAAAAAAACATGGTAGATCGCAAATATGCATATATATCGAAAACTGTTAAACACACAACCGAATTAAAACGTTTCGCAAGTAGCTCTGATGCCATTGAAGGGTTTCGAGCACATAAACGCAACGGAAAACGTAAAAATAAATCAAAAATTCAAAACCCATCCGCAGGATCCATGCGAAAACAAAAGATTTAATTCAGAGATTAAGAACAAATACCTTAAGAAGCTTTAACAGTTCATTAATGGAAGATTAATGGATATCCAAATCTTGTTCAATCACCATGTATCCCGCTCTCGCGATCTACACTCTACGTTATCCACACGAACGCTTTTCTTGAAGGATTGATGTGTACTAGCACCCGAAAACTGCTTCTTTCTCTCTCTCTTTTCTTGCTCTCATAAGCGGCTAAGGTTTTAATATAAAAACGTTTTTCCACATTAAAATCAGCCCTCTTTTAGATTTTATATAGAGAAGAAAATAAGTTTTCTAATTATAATCCAATTATAATAAAATACTAATCCGAAATTCCAATTTATTATTTAATTAAGTCGCACTTAATTAATTAATAATTAATTTCCGAACTAGTTTAAGTAATTCCATTTTCTATTTAAAATTAAGCAAGTCATACTTAATTAATATTATAAATAGAATAAATTACTTATTTAAATTTAAATTCATAATTTAAATTATTTCTCCTTCAAGCGTTCTTTGTGTGTGACCCTGTAGGTTATTATTACGTTGGTAACAATTTTAATAACTAATTAAAATTGTAAACAATGAGCGGCATCTAGTAATACATCATTGCCACCCAAGTAATAATAATTAAATCGGTGATTCGATTAAGCCTTTCGTCAATAATGTTCCATGTAATATAATCCCTGTAACCTTAATATTATAGATTAAACTCGAGGCATGTAATGTGTCATCCTCTTCATAATTTAATCTTAGTTTTCTTGATCGATGAGTAGAATAATAAATCAAATCAACATTTGAGCACGGTCGTGCATTTCTTAGTCTCACTCAAACAAGAGGCCAATAATATCGCTCCTAAAATTCAGAGGGTTAAATCCCATCTAGATCATTCATATTTCACATACGATTCATAATATACCCAATGTCCACTTTTATCATCACCCGGTCAAAGGTAACTTTTAATGTAATCAAAGTATATTAATTCTCGTATAAAAATATAGTGATTTCAGGTCTAAGGATCATTACACCATTATCACAGTGAGAATTACTTATGACACTATTAACATGTGTAATCTCATGGCGGGTCAATCCAGTGTCATGTACTCTTACATGCACCTATGTTTTGATTTTAGTATCACCATACCTATGACCAATGAGATGTGGTCATCAGTCAACAAACATACTCGTCTCTGTGTATTATTATTGTCCTTAAATAATAACACTTGACTAGGGATATTTAGGAATAAAGATACTATTCATATAATCTCATTTTTAAGTCACATACTTAAAGATATCGAATACGTATCATAATTCCAAGGACATTTATTATGCTAACATTTTGACATAATAACAATAATAACAATAATCAATAAAACATAATTTATAATAATAAAATGTTTTCTTTAAAACATAAAAGTATTGTCTCTAGAGCACTAATACTAACATCACCACCACCACTGAGGCCTTTAGATGACGAGGACTATGAGGATCCTACCCCTACGGAGTATGAGATGGAGGATGCTCCGGCAGCTGACCCCGACACACCACCCCCAGCCCCAGTAGTTGGAGTACCAGCATTCGTCCATGAGTGGATAGTAGGCCGTATGACCGCAGACTTGGCAGAGGCAAAGGCTTGGTTGGATGAGTCGAGGAGACAGTTGGCTACTGAGAGAGAGGCCCGGTATGCACACCGTGGCGGGATGAGGTTCACGACCCCTCGAGCTGCTAGGAGGGAGATGACGAGGATTGAGATGAGGGAACGGATTCAGATTCGGGCCTTACCAGTTGATGAGGATGGTAGAGTATCCCAGGACGGAGACTGAGGAGATTTTCAGAGGTGCCATGGCGAGGGTGAGGGACTTGACCCGCCCCGCTGACTGATCATTGATGATGAGATGTGTTAGCCTAGTCTTCTAGTTGTAGATGGCCATAGTAGAGTGCCAATTTTCCGGGATAGTTTCATTGTAAAGCGATATCCCTTTTTCTGACTAGGTAGATAGGCATGATGTTTTACTTTTGACTAGTTGGTGATAGACTTGACTCACTTTTGACTTGTTGTAGTAGTTGACTTCGATGTATGCGACTTGTTGGTACCATGTATATATTTGTTTCCTTTCGGTTTAGATCTGTCTCATTTTGATACGATTGACGATTGTTGTCCATACTATTATTTACACTGTTTTACGATTTATTTTTCCATAACATATAGTCACTGTGGAACCCTCTCATGTAGAGAGTATAGCAATTGTGAGAAAGAGAAAGGTATATAAGCGTATAAGATCTAACGTAATATTTTCGTAATCCTCAGAATTATGCCACCAAGAAGAATGGGAACTAGGGCAAACCCCCTGACTCCGAGGGCCGGGGAAGTCATAACGTGAGAGAAAGAAATCCTGACCATGAGGAAGAAGAGGATATGGATTATATCGAGCAGGACGACCCAGATTTCGGAAATGATGATGAGAGTTATGATGAGCAAGAGCTCGAAGAGGAACCTGAGGAGGAAGGGACTGAGGTCGAACAAGAGCGAGAACGCCCAGACGAGAATCCCATGGGGCAGTTTATGCAACTACTTAGGCAAAATCTAAACCAACAACCCCCTCAGCAACCCCAGGGCAGTAACAACGCGGTGGCGAACTCCTTTAGAGCTTCCAAATCACTAAAGCCCCCAGAATTTCAAGGATCAGCCGACCCAGTAGAAGCCAGAGCATGGCTGAAGGAAATGGAAAAGTATTTTGAGATTTTGAGTATTGATGAAGCCCAGAAAACAGTCTTTGCCACCTACCTTCTGAAAGGAGAAGCGAACTATTGGTGGGAAGCTAAGAAGAACATGGAAACAGACGCGATAATCACCTGGGAGAGGTTTAGTAAATTGTTTTTGGATAAGTATTTCCCAAGGTTCATGGAGAACCAGATGGAGCTCAAGTTTCTGGAGCTAAAACAGAATAATTTGACAGTGGCGGAATATGAGGCTAAGTTTACTGAGTTGTCGAGGTTTGTACCAGAATTTGTGAACACGGAGGAAAAGAAAGCTAGAAGGTTTCAACAAGGATTGAAACAATGGATCCAGAACCGGATGGCTGTGTTCGAGATCACGGATTACGCCACCTTGGTGCAAAAGGCATCGATTGTGGAAGCAGGAAGCGACCAGATGCAAAAAGACAGGGACGGGAGGAAAAGGAAGAGCGTAAGCCTAGGAGGAGGTTTTGCGAGCGGGAACCCTCCAAACAAGTTTAACAAAGGGGCGGCATCGCTGCCTGCAGGAAATTCAGGATTCAGGCGAGCTGTAAGCGCCAATGCGAACCAAGAAGGAAGGCAGTTAAGGGCGTCCTACTCCCACCAATCTCGACCCAATCCGTCTCGATTCAACCAACCTCGACCTAACCAATCTCGATTCGACCAATCTCGACCCCCGCTGCCCGAATGTAAGAAGTGTGGAAGGAGGCATTCCGGCACGTGCGCCCCGATGACCGTAACCTGTTTTAGATGTGGGAAGTTGGGTCACTACTCTACTGCGTGTCCCCAGAACAACCTCACCTGTTTTCAGTGTGGACAGTTAGGACATGTAAGGAGGGATTGTAAATCGGCGGTACCAGCCGCGTCCGGAGCAAGCAGAGCTGCCTCCAACAGACCACCAACTGCTAGGACTTTTAACATGACAGTACAGGATGCCGTGAGAGACACAGATGTGATAGCAGGTACCTTTTTTCTCAACTCAGTCAGCGCCAATGTTTTATTTGATTCCGGAGCGACTAAATCTTTTATATCACGGGACTTTGCGAACAAATTAAACCTTAAGGCTAGGCCATTAAGAGAGTCGTTACAAGTAGAAATAGCCAATCAAGAAGTAGTCCCAGTTACACGAGTCCATCCCGACTGTGAACTAGAAATAGGGGAACAACGTTTTAACGTAGATTTAATTCCTTTTAAACTTGGGGAGTTTGATGTGATATTAGGGATGGATTGGTTGTCAAGCAATAATGCTCAGATAGACTGTAAAGGGAAAAAGGTGAAACTAAAAGTACCAGGAATGAAGGAATTATTGTTCAAGGGGAAACGACAAACCCAAAAGTTTTTAACCATGGCTCAGACCAAAAGGTTATTGCGTAAATGAAATGAGGCATATTTGGCCTATGTTGTGGACACCCAAAGGGAGGTGCCCGAGTTACAAGGAATCCCGGTAGTTAATGAATTTGAGGACGTGTTTCCTATAGATCTTCCAGGATTACCACCCGACCGGGAAATCGAATTTGCCATTGAGTTAGCCCCGGGAACAACACCAGTTTCAAAAGCCCCGTACCGGCTGGCCCCATTAGAGATGAAAGAGTTAGCTACCCAGTTACAAGAACTATTGGAGAAAGGAATGATTAGACCCAGCGTGTCACCATGGGGTGCACCAGTGCTACTTGTAAAGAAGAAGGATGGTAGTATGAGGTTGTGCATAGACTACCGAGAGCTAAACAAGCTGACAATAAAGAACAAATACCCTTTACCTAGGATTGATGATTTGTTCGATCAACTGAAGGATGCCGTGTACTTTTCCAAGATTGACTTGAGAACCGGATATCACCAACTGAAGATTAAACCAGAAGATATCCCAAAGACGGCTTTCCGTACCAGATATGGACACTATGAGTTCTTGGTGATGTCATTTGGATTGACAAACGCTCCAGCCGTTTTCATGGATCTGATGATTAGAGTTTTCAAAGAGTATTTGGACAAGTGTATCATAGTTTTTATCGATGATATTTTGGTCTACTCAAAGACAGAGGAAGAACACGCAGAGCATTTGAGGATAGTCTTAGAGATACTGAGAAAGGAAAGGTTGTACGCCAAATTCTCGAAATGCGAGTTTTGGTTAAAAGAAGTCCAGTTCTTAGGACACGTGATCAGTAGTGAGGGAGTGTTAGTTGACCCCGCTAAAATAGAAGCAGTTTCAAATTGGGAGAGGCCAACCACCCCGACAGAAGTGAGAAGTTTTGTAGGATTGGCTGGATATTATCGAAGATTCGTTCAAGACTTTGCTAAGATCGCGACCCCATTAACCAGGCTTACCCGTAAAATTGAGAAGTTTGAATGGACTGAGAAATGTGAGAGTAGCTTCCAAGAGCTGAAGAAAAGGTTAGTGACAGCTCCTGTGCTAGCACTACCCGATGGAAAAGGAGATTTTGTGATATATAGCGACGCATCGCATAAGGGATTAGGTTGTGTGTTGATGCAGCATGAAAAGGTAATTGTGTATGCATCCAGGCAACTGAAGGAATACGAGCTTAGGTACCCTACCCACGACTTAGAACTAGCAGCGATAGTTTTCGCTTTGAAGATCTGGAGGAAATACTTGTATGGAGAGAAGTGCGAGATTTACACCGACCATAAGAGTCTTAAATACATTTTCACCCAGAAAGAGCTTAACATGAGACAGAGACGATGGCTAGAACTAATCAAGTACTATGATTGTGAGATTCTTTATCACCCAGGGAAGGCCAATGTGGTGGCCGATGCCCTTAGTAGGAAGGAGAAACTTAAAATGATAGCATCGTCAGATGAGTTAGTCCGAGAGTTGGAGAAGCTGGAAATTGAGGTTAAGATAATAAGGAACGGTACCGAGAAGTTAATTGAGATTGCCATTGAAAGACATATGTATAGGCCTATTTGTAAACACTGAGGATTCTACTCAACTTTAATTAAGATGTAATAAGTAAATAATAAAAATCAAATGTCACGGGAATCTCAGAAGATTATATCTGTCAAAGAATGAAGATTAAAGTCATCTACATACTTGAAGTTATTCTACATTGAAAGAAGTTCAATTTATTGATCAAGCCTCAGTGAAGTATTCAAGCTCAGTGGATTTATTAAAGTGACAGAGATTTCAAGAGGTGACAGCAAAGATACTGGTTACAGAGTTCTAGAATGAAAAGGAAGTGAATCACTGCTTAAAGTCAAACAGATGAAGAACAGACATTGTCGTTAGTCACTCATGAACCAGACAGTACATTGAGTGTCAACGTATTAAAAATGTTTATTCTTCATCTATGTTTTAGTGATTCAGGAATTAATTGGGAAGACAAAGAATTCTATTTATTCTCTTATAAATAATTATTACTATTAAGTAAATTATTTATTAAATTAATTCTGTAAAGAATTAATTTAATACATAATTTATTTAGATAATTATTTAAATTAGAATAAAAATGAACTAGGAAGACTTAGTTTTTGAACTAGGAAGACTTAATTTTTAAACTAGGAAGACTCAGAAGTGAGTCTTCCCGATTGTCTTCCTAGGCAAAATCAGAGTCTTCCCGATTGTTTTCCCTTTACAATGATAGTTTTCCCGATTGTCTTCCAAGGCAAAATGGTAGTCTTTCTGCAAGTCTTCCTAATAAAAATTCTGTTAAATTACTTGGCGCGTGAAGAAAAGCATTGCAAGTTGTATTTAAGGCAAAGTGTGGTCAGTTGAAGATATTACAACACAGAAAAGAAAACAAACATAACACACAGCAACATAACATTCCTTCACTGTCTTAACTTCTTCAACTGTAAAAGCATTCAAATTTCTGCAGAGAATTTATTCTTGATTGTTCTTCAACATTTAATTCATAAGAAGTAATTCTCTTGTACTGCTTTGACATTCTAGCGGATCATAATCCCTAGATATTATATCGAACTACTTTTTAGTATTCGATCCTTTTTATTACAAAAATAGATAAATTCATGTCGAATTTATTCTAGGTTTGTTTTATCAAGAACCCTTGTAATCAGTGATCAAATTGTAACACTCCTCAAGTTTAATATAAGTTATATTTAACTTGAATATTGTTTCAGTTTTATTCCGCATTAATTTGTTCTTAATTTGTTAAATCTTTTAAAGGACAAATTCGATTAAATGGTATAGTTTGTATTCAACCCCCCTTCTACAAACATATCAAGACCTAACAATTGGTATCAGAGCCTTTTGATTGATATACAAATCAAAGATCCAATTGTTTTGAGATTTTTTCTTAAACTCTAAAATTTTTATTATTCTTCAAAAAATCTCAAAAATGTCTACAACTCAGAAAGTGGGTACAGTCAAAATCCCCATGCTCAGTAAGGAGCATTATCCTATGTGGAAGAAGAAGATGCTCCTGTTTCTTCAAGTTGCAAATGTTAAATATCTAGGAGTACTGAAGAATGGTCCTAAACTTCCTATGATTGTGGAGGAAGAGTAGTTAGAGAATGATGTTGTTACTAGAGCTGCTAGGATGTACCCTAAGGATCCCAAGGACTACACAGCTGATGAAAAAGAGGATGCTACCCTGGATGCCTGTCTACAGTTGATACTGGTTGATTGTCTTGATCCTGTCATGCATAATCATGTTCTAAACTGTGTTACTGCCAAACACATTTGGGACACAATAGAGATAATCAATGAGGGGACAGAGGAAGTCAGAGAGAATAAGTTGGAAATTCTCACCTCTTCATATGAGCATTTCAGATCAAACCCTGGTGAAGGTATCTCTGAGGTTTTTGAGAGATACAACAAATTAATCAATGATCTGAATCTCAATGGAAAGCACTATACTATCAAGGAGATTAACAAGAAGTTCCTCCTGACACTTCCAATTCATTTGGAGCACAGAATATCTGCAATTAGAGAAGCAAGAGATCTTGGAGAGATTTCTTTGGAAAGACTTTATGGTGTTCTGAAGACCTATGAGCTGGAGCAGATTCAACAAAAGGAGATATATGGAACTGGAAAGATAGTTAGTACTTCTTCTGCATTGACAACAGAAGTCCCACAGAAACTGGAAGTGAAGGTTGTTCAACCTTCCAGTTCTAACATGGATGTTATTGATGCTGAATATGGCTTAACATCCATTGATCAATCTGGTGGTGACTTCTATTCTTTGGAACAACTTGATCAGCTGGAGGATGGTGATTTGACAATGATAGTGAGGAAATTTGGCAAATTCAGATTCAGAAGGAATTCCAATCTTAAGTTCAAGCCCAGGTTTCAGAGAGGTGGTTCCTCATCTACAAATAGCACAAGGGGTGGCTATAAAACTGGAACTGTGGAAAGAAGCACAATCAGGTGCTATAATTGTAATGAGTTGGGTCACTTTGCTACAGAATGTAAAAAGTCAAAGCAAGTGAGAAGGAACTCATTTGATTCTAGCAAGAAGAATAAGATTGGGAAAGCTTATGTTGTCGAAGGAAAGAGTTGGGATGATACTGATAGTGATGAAGAAGCAGGTGAAATTGGAAACCTAGCTTTAATGGCTAATGAGGCAAGCACTTCATCAACATTCATGTCAGAGGTAAAGTTTACTGATACTGAAATGATCTATCATCTTAGTACTACTGTTTCATGTGCACGTAGAGAGAATGATAGAATAATTCTTTTGAACACAGCTCTTGAAAAGGAGATAAAAGAATTAAAACTTGTGCATGTTAATCAGGATGAACTTACTAAGAAAATAGCATTTCTTGAGAATAGGGTTAAATGTTATATTCAACTGGAAACCATTCTTAAGGATCAGATTAGTGAACTTAAGGTCAAGGCTAATGCTTACTATAACTCTTGTAAGACTGCTAAAGAAATCATCAATAAACAAGTTATTGGTCAATTTGTTGGCATAGGCTATGACTATAATGAGTCTATTGGTGAATTAAGCATAAATACCCCTAATAGAGTCAGTGCTGAAGAAAAGGGTATACCAGATGTGCTTAAGGGTATTGATAAACCTTTCTTTAGAGAGTCCCAAGGAGAACCTCTAAATGAATACTCTATCATTATTCAAGAGGAGATACGTTTAGAGGATCTTACTTTGGATCTTGACCAGTCCAACAAGTGTATGTTTGACAAACCAGTCAAAGTTGTTTCAGCAACGGAGACTAAGTCAGACATTCATAAAGTGGATCAAAACAACTGTAGAACCAACATGCCTGCTGTTAATCTTTCTCATAAAGCATGTGGTGTGGTTAATTGCATGTCTTGTGCTTTCAATGTTATGTATGCTTATTTTAATAGTAAGCATGTATCTGATAATAAGACTGCTCCACGTCAACATGTTAATAATAAGAAGCATGTTAGATCTAAGACTACTAGTCCTCCAAAGACTAGAGTGGATCCATTTATCCCTAAGCCTACTCAGAAATGTGTTAAGGCTGGCTATAAATGGAAACGCTCTTTTGTGAAAGAGGTTTATGTAGTTAAAGTTAAAAATGTTGTTTTGCCTGACAAAGGCCAGTTCTTTAAATATGCCGGACCCAATCAAGTTTGGGTTCCGAGGAAAGACTAATCAATTTGATACTGCAGGGTGTGGAACAGGTAAATCGTGTTATGTGGGTTCTTGACAGTAGCTGTTTAAGGCATATGACCTGAGATAGAGCCCTTCTATCAAATGTGGTTGAGAAAGCCGGCCCAGGAGTTACCTTTGGAGATAACAGCAAGGGTATTACCAGAGGATATGGCTGTTTGAAGTTTGGAAATGTTATCATTCAAGATGTATCTATTGTGGAAGGTTTGAAGTTCAATCTTCTCAGCATCAGTCATTTCTGTGACAGAGGATATGCTGTTTCCTTTGAGAAAGATAGATGTCAGATCCTTCACAAGAAGAATGGAAAGCCTGCTCTTCAAGGAGTAAGGAAAGGTTATTTGTTCATAGCTGATCTGCACTCTGGATCCAAAGATGAAGTTACTTGTTTTTATGCTAAAGCTTCATCAGATGAAAGTTGGCTATGGCACAAGAAGATGTCTCACCTTAACTTCAAAACCATGAACTCTGTAGTCAAGAGGGAATTGGTTAGAGGTTTGCCTCAGATGGAATTTACACAGGAAGGACTGTGTGAGGCATGTCAGAAAGGAAAGTCAAAGAAAGCTTCTCACAAGGGCACTGACACATCATCAATAACTGAACCACTTCAGCTACTGCACATGGATTTGTTTGGCCAGTTAATGTGATGTCCATGTCAAAGAAACAATATGTACTTGTGATTGTTGATGACTATTCCAAATATACTTGGGTTTTATTCCTACATTCCAAGGATGAGACACCACAGATGGTGATTGATCATATAAGGTTGATTGAGCTGGATTCTAGATTCCCTGTTAGAGCTATAAGGTCAGATAATGGAACTTAATTCAAGAATGCAGTTCTAAATGACAAGACAGTATTCTGCCCCTAGAACTCCTCAACAGAATGGAGTAGTGGAAAGGAAGAATCGTACATTGATTGAAGCTGCTAGGACTATGTTAAGTGAATCAAGACTTCCAATGTACTTTTGGGCTGAAGCTGTGAACACTGCTTGTTATACTCAGAATCGAACTTTAATCAACAAGGACTTAATGAAGACTCCTTATGAGATCATGAACAACAAGAAACCAACTCTCAAATACTTTCATGTATTTGGAGCAAAATGCTTTGTGCTTAAAGATGACAATGTGAAACGTGGCAAGTTTGAGGCCAAGGCACAAGAAGCTATTTTTATTGGTTATTCAAGAAGATCTTACAGGGTGTACTTGATTGATGGTCACCATGTGAAGGAAAGTGTCAATGTTACATTTGATGACACTAAGCTCCCTAGTATCCAAACCAAAGATTCATCTGAACAACTGAAGTTTGATAACTTGCCAGACTCAGACTCAGATGATGAAGCTCCACCTGAGAATGTTGCTGGTAATGACAATAACAATGATGATAATGATCCTGGTGGTGGTGGTGGAAACATTGGTAACAATGGAGATAACACCAACACTGGAGAAGAATCATCAAGGCAATCAAGCAACAACTCAGGGGGAGAAAATGAAGGATCTACTAGTCATTCACAACACCACAATGAATTTCAAGGCGAATCATCAAGATCAAATCTTCCAAGACAGACTGTATGGAATAGAGCTCATCCTTTTGAGCTGATCATTGGTGATCCAGGTGTTGGAGTTAGAACTAGAAGTGCTACTCAGAATAAATGTCATTATTCAGGGTTTCTATCTGAAATGGAGCCAAAGAAGACTGAGGAAGCACTGACTGATCTAGATTGGGTGATTGCTATGCAAGATGAACTCAATCAATTTGAACAACAACAAGTCTGGAAGCTGGTACCCAGACCAAAGAACAAGAAAGTAGTTGGTACAAGATGGGTATACAGAAACAAGCTAGATGAGGATGGCATTGTTACAAGGAACAAGGCAAGACTGGTTGCTCAAGGGTATTCACAAGCTGAAGGCATTAATTATGATGAAACCTATGCACCAGTGGCAAGACTTGAGGCCATCAGGATGTTCTTACCATTTGCAGCTTACTCCAATTTTAAAGTCTATCAAATGGATGTTAAGAGTGCATTCCTGAATGGCGAGCTGGATGAAGAAGTGTATGTGGAACAACCACTGGCTTTGAAAATCAGGAGTTGCTGGACTTTGTGTACTTTCTCTTCAAGGCTATCTATGGTCTCAAACAAGCCCCAAGAAAATGGTATGACACTCTCTCTGGTTTTCTTTTAGAAAATGGTTTTGTTAGAGGTATCATAGACAAAACTCTTTTTTCAAAGAAACACAAAAGTGATATGATATTAGTCCAAGTCTATGTGGATGAAATCATATTTGGGTCTACTAATGATGATCTCTGTAAGAGATTTGCTAAGCTAATGCAGAGTAAGTTTGAAATGAGTATGATGGGTGAGCTGAAGTTCTTTCTTGGATTACAAGTAAGTCAAAGGTCAAATGGAATATTTATTTGTCAATCCAAGTATCTCAAAGAACTCCTCAAGAAGTATCACATGGAGGATTCAGCATCAGCAAGGACTCCATCTTCAACAGCTGTCAAACTTGGAGCTTGTGAAAACTCTATCAAGGTAGATGTTACAAGCTACAGAGGTATGATTGACTCCTTACTCTATCTTACTGCTAGTAGACCAGATATTATGTATGCTACATGCTTGTGTGCAAGGTTCCAAGCGGACCCTAGAGATTTACATCTCGTTGCTTTTAAAAGAATCTTGAGATATCTTAAGGGTACACCTAATTTAGGTATCTGGTATCGTAAAGATTCTGGTTTTAATCTTGTTGGATATACAGATTCTGATTATGCAAGTAGTGTTGTTGATAGAAAGAGTACCTCTGGGAGTTGTCAATTCCTAGGAGGTAGATTGATTTCCTGGTATAGCAATAAACAGCAAACAGTTTCCAATTCAACAGCAGAAGCTAAATATATTGCTGCTGGAAGCTGCTGTGCTCAGATCTTATGGATAAGGAATCAATTGAAAGACTATGGCTTTGCATTAGACAAAATTCCCATTTTGTGTGATAATACAAGTGCCATAGCAATCTCCAACGACCCTATTCAACACTCGAGAACGAAGCACATTGATATCAGGTATCATTTTATCAGAGAGCATGTCATGAATGAAACTGTGGAGTTACACTTTGTACCCACAGAAGAACAAACTGTAGATATATTCACTAAATCTGTTGACGAATCCACATTTACCAGGTTAGTTGGTAAATTGGGTATGTTGAACAGTCTTAGTGACTAACAATATCTCTATCATGTTTGTTCTTTTCAAAAATTCATTTTCTCTTGTCATTTTAAATGATATTTATTGCCAATTCTCATTTGATATTACATGCTTGTTAATTTAAATATTTCTGAATAATATATTTTCTCTAAAAATATTTTTCTCATATTTTTTAAGTGGAGAAATGTATTTTTATTGAAAATGTAATTATTTAGAATTTTTTTAGATGAGTTTCAGATTGTAAATATTGTTGTTTAAATTTTTCTGCAGGTTTATATTAATTTAATGCACTTCTATATTATTCTGCATATTTTTCTAGAATTTATGGAATTTTCTGTGAATTTTTCTAGACTTGTAAATATTTTTCATGCATTTTTGTTTAATTCTATGCATTTTTATTATTTTTCTGTAAAAAATTCTGTAAAAATAGTAATTATTCTAAGTTTTTCTCTAAGTCTTCCCAGTTTTTATACTAGGAAGACTACCGGGAAGACTCAGAATAATTTTTTTTGTTTTTTGTTTTTTCCTTTTATTTTTAAGTCTTTTCCTAAGTCTTCCCAGTTTTTGAACTAGGAAGACTATCGGGAAGACTTACAATTAATTGTTTTATTTTTTGTTTTTCTGTTTTAATTAATTCCGAAGACTTTCTAGTTTGTACTAGGAAGACTACCGGGAAGACTATCCTAAGTCTTCCCGATTGTCTTCCTAGTACAATTTTTTTTTAAAAAAAACGTTTGATTGTCTTCTGATTTAATTTTAACAGTTATAATCTTATATATACATACACATACGCACAGTTTGTTTTTCTTTTAATTTGCCTTATCAGTTTTTTTTTTGTTCTAAAAACCTCCCCTTTCGAATTCTCTCATTTTTTTGCAGAAACCTTTGATCTTAACCATTCTTGCTCAAGTCATTACTTAGCAATTTAGTTCTGTTCTTTCAATTCAAACATAATAAGTCGAATTGTTGTCCAGATTTTGTGTTTTTCATTTCCTTTCGACTTGGTTGTTTTTGAATTGTTAAGTGATTCTTGCGTGATTAAGTGATCAAAGTAGTCTCTGTAATTTCTGAACTGTTTGTGTGCTTTAAAATCATTTGCCCATTCATTTTTGCATTTCAAAGTTTTTAAGTTCGAAATTTTAGGATTAAAATTTAAATTTGGTTAATTTTGATAAAATTTTGATTTTGTGGATTTTATGTAATTTTAATTAATTTTAAAAATCCCTAAAATTTTAATTTTATTTTTAATTAGTTAAAATTTCTTGTTTTATAAAAATGGATCCTAATTTTGAACTTGTCTAAAATAACTATGTTGGATATTTTGATCCGTCTAAGTGTAAAGTGGAACGTTTTAAACCTTGGATTCAATTTTTAAATAGTGAGACTTGTGTTAGTCATGCTATTTGTGCCTCTGCACTTTTGAGAATTGATCCATTAAGGTTTCTTTGTTCAAGTGTTGTTATTGCTGAGGATTCAAAATCTTTTACGTTCAATATTTTAAACCAGCAATATACAGTCACTTTAGAGTTATTTTGTGATGTTTTAAAGTTTCCAAAGGACAGGTTTGATTCCTTACCCTCTGATGATGAGTTATCTCAGTTCTTTGTGAATATTCATTATCAGGGTCCCTTACAGATGGTTAAATTGTCTAAAAGTTTTCTTGTAAGGGAGTGGGATCTGTTCTTTGATACAATAGTAAGAGTCTTTGGTAATTGCACAAAAACCAATTTTCATGGCATTACCAGTCTTAATCAATATATTGCTTATGCTATTGTATTTGGTCGTAGACTTAATTTTGCTGAAATTCTGTGGAATATAATGATCAACAGGCTTGCTCACTCTAGGAGAGATTTTGATAATCATGTGAAAGTGAAGTGTTGGTACCCTCGCTTTCTCACTCTTATCATAAATCATCTACTTACTGCTGAGCAGGTAGAACTGTTTAGGAATACAAGATTTGAAACCTCCCAAACCACAGATTCTAAATTCTACACCAGGCTGGACTGCTCCCTCAAATTTCTAAACACACATGTTCTTGTTTCACCATTGATGTATCAATTCATTAATCTTCCAATCTTTGGTGAACAAGTTCCTCAGCCACATTCGGTTCCACTACAGGTAGTTATTCCTAACCCTGGATCTTCTTCTACTGGTACTTTTATTGAACTCCAAGTGGTTGGTAGGGCTGACCAAGAGGTTGTAGAACCACAATCTCTAACACAGGTCATAGAGCCAAACAGAGAGTCAAACACTTCTGACCAACAACCTGAGCCTAATGTTCAATCCAGTTCAAGAAGAGTTAGTGATATAGCTACAATGAGTGTTCCCACAGCTCTGTCTCCACCCTTAAAGAAAAGAAAAACCTATAGGGAGGCATCTGTAAGCCCATCTGTATCCTCTCAACAGGATATGGACATTGATATGACCACTGAACAGTCTCTGGAGACATCCTCTCAACAGGATGAATCTATTGAAATTCGTCATCGGGCCATGGCATCTTGTACTGAGTCAAGCACTCTCCCATTACTCACAATGGGAGAAGATATCCAAATAGATGATACTCAGGACACTATGCTAGGAGAGCACTTTGATTTTGATTTTGAAACAGTGCCTACCATAGTTACGGTAGAAGTGCCTTCACAGGCATCAGAGGGAAAATCTGATTCTTTGCCGCTTTTAATAGAATCATTTTCTCCCCTTCCAGAGGGAACATCTCTGGCTCCCCTAAGGGATTTTTCACTCGCAGTTTACACTGGAGAAAGTGAAAGGTAACCAGGTGAGTCTGTCACTGAAGCAATTCAGTTTACAATGTCAAATATTTTGACAGACTCAACTAGGAATTGGGATTTGTAAACTCCCATTGCACCACCACCGACCTCTCTTGAAGGGGCTAGGGTGATTTCTTTTGCAGGTACTGAAAACTTAGACAGACAGTTAGTTGTGAGAGATGAGAGTCAAACACGGAGTGATACACAAGCACGTGAGTTGAGTGAAACACCACTGAGAGAAATTGAAGTGAGTGCACACACTGACACAAACACTGCTTTGTTGTTAACCCATCTAGCTGCTCTACAGAAACAACTACAAGAAACCCAGGCTGAAAACAATCTTCTCAAAGCACAAGTGGTTGCACAATCTTCCACCTCTGTATCTAATCATCTCGGTACTGTCAAGGATGATCTGGAAGGATTGAAGAGTACTCTGCTCCCGAAGCTAAATTCCATCCAACAATCTCAAGTACTAGTGGCTTCAGACATTTCTGATTTAACAACGTCAAATACTCAGATTTCAGAAAGTGTCAAAGAGATTGCTGCCATTTCTACCAAGGTGGACTTTATTCTGCAAACAGCTGATGAAAATCAAACGTTTAATGAAGAAAGGATGTCAAGGATAGAAGGAGGAATGGAGCATCTAAATGAAGGAATGAAGCACCTGTACTATATGATAAAGAATTCACTTAAACCTACAGCTGAACAAAGAACATTCTTTGAGGGAGGTGATGATGGTGATGAGGATGATGCTAATGAAGGAGGAGATGGAGGAGATAGGAGAGAAAGAGGAGAGATAAGGAGAACATCTGAGGTGAATCCTAGGGCTTCCAAAGCTCAAACTGTAGAGGATTCCTCAACTAAGGGGGAGAAGAAAGGAGGAAATAGAGAAGCTGGAGGAGCTTCTAGAGGAGGAAAAGATAAAGGGAAGGGTAAACAATCATTGGAGGAGTTTGTTTTTGATGATGCCTACTACTATCATGGTGAACATGATGATTTTCAATTTAACAAATCTGGTGATCTGGAGAAGACCATCCCTGAAGAACCTATTAGTGAGGAGGAGGTTGAAGAGGCAGCTAACTTTGATGATTGGGAGGATGAAGCTGATTTGTATACACCTGACCCTTTGTTTCAAAAGGAGCTGAAGAAGCAGCAAGCAGATCTCAGGAGAAAGGAGGATGAGAATGCCAAGGTCTCCGACATCATATCTCAAAGGCTAAAGATTCAAAAGGCTGAACATGAAGACAAACAACGTCTTCATAGTATTCATGTCAAGGAGAGGAGATTGGATGTTAGGATGAAGCAATGAAGCAAGTGGGACAAGGCAAGGGAGATGTCTGATATCCCTCAGAGAGGCACAAACAATGATGCTACCTTTCTAAAATTGCTTGAGAAGATCAGAATAGTTAATCCAGACAATTCATTGTTCATGAAGGCTTTGAAGGAAGATATCTTAAGGATTACATCTGCATTTGATCAAGTGAGGCAAGAACTGTATATCTATGTGTCTAGTGCTCTTGAAGGGTCATTCACCATATCTCTTGACCTACTACAAAGAAGATCTCTCTCTAAATTGTGGATTCTTATGAGTAAGGTAAAGAGATCTTCATGCTTGAATGAGCTTCTATATGACCGGCTGAAAGATTCTGCAATGAAGGCCAGCCCTCAAGTTGTACACTTTCCTTACGAAGTCAAAATCTACAGAGGTACAACTTTGGAGACAGTAAGGCTGGATCCTGATTCTTTGAAGCTACAAACTGCTATGCAACTGGTGAAGTTGGAGAATCTTCTTAGAACTTCTAGGTTTACCACTGAAGAGAAGTCTGAGGTTGCTGATATGATTTCAGACTACTGCACGGAGAAAGTTCCAAGGTATGCTCAGATGAAGAACATACTGAAGAAGATCACCTCTCAACCAGTAATGTCAAGTAGAGTGGTTTCTTAAAGTGATCGTGTCCTTGACAAAGATCTTCTAGACACCTTGCAAGAAGCTGAAGAAGGTGAAATTAGAGATTAAGGCATGATGTAGTTAGCTCAATTTGTAAATGTTATATGTTTAGAGCTAGGTAAATCAAGATAGGAAAATGTATCATTTGTTCAGACTAGAGGAACATCTATCTTGTATTTATCTTCATTGTTTGAATCTGGAAATTGTTATATTTAATCCAGAACCTTTTTATTATTTTCTTGGCTCTTAAAAGTCTTATCTTTTCTTGTTTTAGTTGAGTTATCCTCTAGAGGTATTTGGTTGTTATTATCTAACAAACAAATAGGGGGAGATTGAAAGGCATATGTATAGGCCTATTTGTAAACACTGAGGATTCTACTCAACTTTAATTAAGATGTAATAAGTAAATAATAAAAATCAAATGTCACAGGAATCTCAGAAGATTATATATGTCAAAGAATGAAGATTAAAGTGTTAGATATAATTGCTGACGTTTGTTCATCAGTGTTAAAGTCCCAGGTACATATCAGAGTTTACATGGAAGCCGGTCAGAGTTTGTTAAAGTCTGACAGGGTGATAGTTGACTTAGCTGTCGGTGCAAAGATAAAGATTCTAGAAGCAATATATTCTGAAGATGGAAAGAAGCAGAATATATTGATACAGCTAAGGAGACTGGACAAAAGACTGAAGCAATCCTTAATTGATAATAATTGTATAGCTAATTTATAGGAGTATCAATTAGATAAGGATTGTATGTAGCTGTGTACTATATAAACACAGATAGGTTATCCCCAGAAGGGACGCGAACATAGAATTATTATTCTTGTAACCTAGTAGCTCTTTGTGATTCATTAACATCACTAAGAGAGAATTATTTAATATAATTCAGTTTGTTGATTTACAAACCTGTGTTCTTGATTGTTATTCTCATACATACTTGATTATATATTGTGTATTTGGCCTAACAATTGGTATCAGAGCTAAGGCTGTTTAATATATACAGTTTTATGATTCAAACACAGTAATAATCATGTCTGAAGAAAATCAAACTGCTCCTAAGGCTGAACAGGTTAAGCCCAATTCTGTGAGTCGATATGAAACAATCAGGGTTCCAATTCTCAGGCCTGTAGAGTATCCGATTTGGAAGGTGAAGATGACCATTTTTCTGGAGGCTACAGATCCAGAATACCTTGACAGAATCTATGATGGTCCTCATATGCCAACTAAATTGTCCCCTGTTGTTGATGGTCAAGAACAAAAGACTGTTCCAAAGGAAAAGAAAGATATGACTCCTGAGGACATCTCATCAATTGCAAAAGATGCAAAGGTGAGACATCTTCTCCACAGTGCTTTAGATAATGTTATGTCTAACAGAGTAATTGGCTGCAAGACTGCCAAAGAGATATGGGATGCTTTAGAAGTCAGATGCCAGGGAACAGGTGCTATTAAGAAGAACAGAAAGACAATACTCACACAGGAGTATGAGCACTTTGATTCAAGACCTAATGAAACCTTAACTGAGACCTATGACAGATTTTGCAAACTATTGAATGATCTGTCTCTGGTTGATAAAGAATATGAGCTTGAAGAGTCTAATCTCAAGTTTCTGTTATCTCTATCTGAAAAGTGGGATTTAAAGACAACCACAATAAGAGATAATTATGAGCTTGCTGATACAGATCTTGATGAAATCTATGGATTGTTGAAAACTCATGAACTGGAGATAGAACAAAGGAATAGAAGATTGAGCAAAAAGACAAAATCTGTTGCTCTCAAAGTTGAGGAGAAGCCCATTAAGAAGGAATCATCAAGGAAGAAAGCCAAGGGAAAGGCTTTAGTTATTAAATCTGAAAGTGAGTCATCAAACTCTGATGATGACTCAAACTCTGATGAAGCTTCTGACTCTGAGGATGATGAAGAACAGATGATGCAAATGGCTACACTGATGGTGAAAACCTTCAAGAAGATGGGATTCAAGAACTTTAAGAAAGGAAAGAGATTCTCAAGGAAAGATTCAAACTCTGAAAGGAAAAGTTTTAGAAAGTCTGATGGAAGGGAGACCAAGACTGGCAAGAAGGATAAATCTGAAATCCAGTGCTACAGGTGTAAGGAGATGGGTCACTATGCCCTAGAGTGCAAGAAAGGCAAATCTGAGAAAGCACTCATCTCTAAAGGCAAAGACTGGGCAGATACTTCAGACTCTGATGATGGAGAAAATTGTGCTCTAATGGCAACTGTCAGAGATGAGACTGAATCATCTGAAAATAAGGTACCCCTAACTACTTATGCTTATGATACTGATAATATATCTGAATTGAGAGTATATCTGAAAAGCGTACATGTTAGTTATAGGGATCAGACTTTAGAAAATGAGAGAATTAAATCTGAGAATCTTAGTCTTAAAGATAGAAACAAGTTTCTTGAAGGAGAACTTGAAAATATGAAGCAGATTCAAAAAGAAAGAGATGATGCTGTTTATGTAGAACAGGAGTTGCTGAAAAGATATAAGCAATTAGAATCTGATCTAGAAAAAGAAAGAAAAATAATCAAGACTTGGACAGATTCTGGAAGAGACACTCATCAAGTGTTTCAGACAGATTCTGTAGGTTTAGGCTATTGTGAAAATGATGAACTTAGGTTTAAAGACAAAGTTAAGGTAAAACCACAACTTAAACCTGTGAAATTTGTTTCAGAAGCCAATAAGTTAAAATCTGTTGTAATAGGAGAAGCTGATATGGAATCAGATGAAGCCTGTGAAAGACAGGAAAATATTATAACAGAAAAACTTATGGAAAAAGAAGCTGTTAGAAAGCCAGTAAAAACTTGTGAAAAACAGGTTAATGTTGGCTTGATGACAGGAAAACAGTTCAATCATAAGCTGAAAGAGGTAAAATCTGCCATGAAACCAAAAGGATCCAAGAAGAATAGGAATGGAAAGATAGGCATAAATAAAAGAAATAATAATTTGCCTACTGGTGCTGCTCCAAGGAAAACATGTTATAATTGTGGTAGTTCTAATCATCTTGCTAATTACTGCACAAAGAATAAAAATATCAATTCTTTACCTTCTACATCAGGAGTAAAGAATGATAATGTTAGGGTTAGACCACAGACTTTATGCACACACTGTGGGAGCACTTGGCATTCCATTTATACTTGCAAGAGTTATCATGCTATTTATCACAACTATTATGAGCTAAAACCCAATCTGAAGTGGGTTAGAGCAAACTCTGCAAGTGTAAAGTCTGACAATGTTAGTTTAAACTCTGTTGATAGTAATTCCGCTGCAAAAACTAACACTGTTAAGAAAGACAAAGGATCCAAGCAAGTCTGGGTCCTTAAAACTAACACTTAGTGTTTGTTTGTGATTGCAGGGTATAAAAGAGAGCACACTTATCTTGGACAGTGGATGCTCAGGACATATGACTGGAAATAAAGCCCTGCTATCAGACTTTAAGGAGAAGGCTGGCCCAAAGGTTTCCTATGGAGATGGCAACATAGGACACACTCTGGGATATGGCAATATTAATCTTGGAAGTGTCATCATCACGAATGTAGCTCTAGTCTCAGGACTCAAGCATAATCTGCTATCTGTGAGTCAAATCTGTGACAGAGGAAACCATGTAGATTTTCACACTGAATACTGTGAAGTTATCAGTAAATCTACTGGAAAAGTTGTTCTAGTTGGACACAGGCGCAACAACATTTATGAAGCAAGTTTGGTAACAAACTCTGATGGAAGAACAGTGTGTCTGACTGCAAGAATGTCAAATGAAGAGAGTTGGAATTGGCATAAGAAGCTCTCTCATCTCAATTTGAACAACATAAATGAGCTAATAAGAAAGGATCTTGTAAGGGGACTCCCAAAATCAATACTCAGTCTAGATGGCCTATGTGATTCTTGTCAAAAGGCCAAGCAAAGGAAGTCATCTTTCAAGAGCAAATCTGAATCTTCAGTAGTGGAACCTTATCATCTTCTTCATGTTGATCTCTTTGGACCAGTGAATGTGATGTCCATGGGCAGAAAGAAATATGCTCTAGTAATTGTTGATGAATATACTAGATATACATGGGTGTATTTCTTATCAAAGAAGGATGAAACTGCTCAAACTCTGATGGATCATGTAAATCTACTGGACAAAGGATCACAGCACAAAGTCAAAATTATAAGGAGTGATAATGGAACTGAATTCAGAAACTCAATCATGGAAGCTTTCTGCAAGGAAAGAGGAGTGAAACAAGAATTTTCTGCACCTGGAACTCCACAGCAAAATGGTGTAGTTGAAAGAAAGAACAGAACTTTAATTGAAGCAGCCAGAACTATGCTTGAAGAAGCAAAATTACCAACTTATTTCTGGGCAGAAGCTGTTCAAACTGCTTGTTTTACTCAAAATGCAACATTGATCAATAAGCATGGGAAAACACCATATGAGATGGTGAAAAATAAGAAGCCAAATTTGAAATATTTTCATATATTTGGATGCAAATGCTTTGTGTTGAAGACTCATCCTGAACAGTTGACCAAGTTCGAGTTAAAAGCTGATGAAGGAATCTTTGTTGGTTATCCATTGTCAACAAAAGCATTCAGAGTCTACAATCTGAGAACTAAAGTGATCATGGAATCCATACATGTGTCATTTGATGATAAGAAAATAACTGGACTTGATGACTTAGATGGATATGATCAACTGCATTTTGAAAATGAAGGTTTATTCTCTGATGATGTAAACTCTGATGAAGAAGTACCGACAAACTCTGATGAAGCGGTTCTGACAAACTCTGACGAAGCATACTCTGAACCTCTACTGGTAAATACTGGAGAAACTGAATATTCTCAAATTGAACAAAATGGAGAACCAGTTGAGGGGGAGCGTGAAGAAGCTCAACAAGACACAACAAGTGAGTCAGTTGAGGAAACTGATTCAAACTCTGACAGTTCAAACTCTGAGCCATCCAACTCAGGGGGAGCCTCAGATACTGCAGAAAGTCAACATATGAATCAGGAGAGCATGGATCAAGGGGGAGGATCCAATAATGATGCAAGAAACCACTTACCAACAGCAAGAAAGTGGACACAGGCACACACACCTGATCTCATAATTGGAGATCCTGATGCTAGTGTGAGAACTAGAAGTGCAACAAATAATGAGTGTATGTATCATGCTTTCTTGTCTCAAACAGAACCAAAGAAAGTGGAGGAAGCTCTTCAAGATGCTAATTGGATTACAGCAATGCAAGAAGAGTTAAATGAATTTGAAAGAAATGAAGTCTGGACACTTGTACCTAGACCAAAGAATAGATCAATAGTAGGTACAAAGTGGGTTTTCAGAAACAAGACTGACAGTGAAGGTGTGATTACAAGAAACAAGGCTAGACTTGTGGCTAAAAGTTATTCACAACAGGAAGGGATTGACTATGATGAAACCTTTGCTCCAGTTGCAAGATTGGAAGCCATAAGAATTTTTCTGGCCTATGCTGCACACAAGGAGTTTAAAGTCTTTCAGATGGATGTAAAGAGTGCTTTTCTCAATGGGAAGCTTGAAGAAGAAGTGTTTGTTGAACAACCACCAGGATTTGTAGATCCCAAGCATCCAGATTTTGTCTACAGGCTTGACAAGGCATTATATGGACTAAAGCAAGCACCAAGAGCATGGTATGAAACTCTTGCTCAATTTCTTTTAGAAAGTGGGTTCACAAGAGGTACAATTGATAAAACCTTGTTTTATTTCAATTCTGGTGATGATTTGCTTTTAGTTCAAATTTATGTAGATGATATTATCTTTGGATCTACTAATGACAAACTTTGTAAGAAGTTTGCAAAGCTTATACAATCCAGGTATCAAATGAGCATGATGGGAGAGCTTAGTTATTTTCTAGGCTTACAGGTCAAGCAAACAGATGATGGTATTTTTATCAATCAAGCAAAATATACTAGAAATCTTCTCAAGAAATTTGGTATGCTTGATAGTTCATCTGCTACAACTCCCATGGCTACAGCAACAAAGCTAGACAAAGACACAGGAGCCTTAGTAGATATGACAAACTACAGAGGAATGATAGGGTCTTTACTGTATCTTACTGCAAGTAGACCTGATATCATGTATGCAACATGTCTTTGTGCAAGATTTCAAGCAGATCCCAGAGAGCCTCATCTAACAGCTGTAAAAAAAATCTTCAAATATCTCAAAGGAACCATAACCTTGGGTTTGTGGTATCCTAGAGAATCAGAGTTTAAGCTAATTGGTTACTCTGATGCAGATTTTGCAGGCTGTAAGATAGACAGAAAAAGTACAAGTGGAAGCTGTCAATTCTTAGGTGACAGATTGGTTTCTTGGTATAGCAAGAAACAAAAGTCTATTTCCACATCCACTGCAGAAGCAGAGTATATAGCTGCTGGTAGCTGTTGTGCACAGATTCTGTGGATGAAGAATCAGTTGCTGGATTATGGTTTGAAGTACTCTAAAATACCTATTTTCTGTGATAACCAAAGTGCTATTGCTATGACAGGAAATCCAGTACAGCATTCCATGACCAAGCACATCAGCATAAGGTATCATTTTATCAGGGAACATGTGGAAGAAGGAAACATTGAGCTTCATTTTGTGTCTACAGACCAACAACTTGCAGATATCTTCACCAAACCTTTGAGTGAAGCTACTTTTACAAGATTGGTAAATGAACTTGGAATGATCTCTGGTTTCGACTAGAGATACGGGTTAGACTCAAAAACTATACATGTTTGATTTTTATGCTCATGATTCCTTGCATGTATTAACTGTTATGAGTACCAGTGTCATAAACTCTGAAAGTAAACTCTGATGCTAAACTCTGTTAGTCATAAAGTGTTGGTCATACTCTGAAAGTAAGAGTCTAATGCTATACTCTGATTGTAATTTTGTCTGAAACATATGGACCGATGAAGAAAATTGTATGAAGCATAATTCTCAGTAAGTAATTATGAATCCTTAAGAGTTATATAGATTCTGATCTCAAATATGTGCAGTAAGTTAACACAGCATGATACTGTCTCTATATTTATAGCATCTCTTAGTTTATTGATCCTATACAGTGAGTCTGTATTAGCTGTTTGCATTTTCTCTCATAAATTAATTATATTAACTGATGAAAAGTCTAAACTCTGATTATTAATTGCAAATAATTCACCCTCAAATCAAAAGATGCCAAAAAGAGCACAAATTCCTTTGAGATCATGTTGTGCCTAGGAAGATCCAGGAACTTATTGTATGAAATAAGGGCTAAAATCTTTGATTTTTGGTGACTAGTGCCAACCACTGATTACTGGAAAAATAAAAAAAAATAAAAAAAAATATCTATAAAGGGGGTGAAAAATAAAAGATATATCCAAATGAAAGGATATCAGTATTACAGAGTTTAGATATAAAATCAGATTTTATTTTATACATGAGAGTTTAGGCAACTAGTTTTTACTGCTTTAGTTTGTGGATTTTATGCACTTTGAGATGATCTAAATATTGATTTCGGTAAACTCTGCTATTGCACACACTATTATTCACACCTGTACAGTCTGAGAAAAGAGTTTATTGACAAAGAAGGATAAATGGTAAACACTGATGTCTTGTGTGAAATACGCCGAGGTAACATTGTTTTAATCTCTGATGGTTAAAATGATTTCTTTGTTTCAGACATTTTATAATTTTGAGATTAGACATTTGTTTTGAAATTCAAAGGAGTATGATAACAAACGGTTCATATTTGTATTAAACAGAGAGAGAAGTTGAGTGTTTTGAACAGTGTGAAAAGCGGTAATTATGGCTATTTTTACTGCGCATGTGTATTGGAAGTTGTTACATACAGCTGTCAGCGTATGCATGTTTGACACCTGTCCCACTCACACACTTTTCAAAGACGCCTGCTGTGTGTAGTAATGATTAAAACGTTTGAGTTTTAATCTTCACAGTTATTATTTAAATATACTACACATAAACGTTTCACTCTTTTACACACCTCAACTTTTCATAAGCTATTACTTACACACATTGTCTCAAACACTTTCATTGCATACAATCTATTCTCTGTTTGCTTTCTTCTAAACTGTTCTAATAGCTACAACAATGTTTATTGCTTCTGGGTTAGAATTTGTTCCTAACAATTACTCAGCTCCTTTAGCAAATGAGAACACACCGGAGGCGTTTCATTTGATTCAGAGTTTCTTGACAAACTCTGATATCGGCACTGCTCTCACCGCACCCTCGAAGCTGTCTGCGACTCAAATTCGGACTTTTTGGCAGACAGGTATTTATGATAATGGAGGAGAGTCTGGATCTCCATCTATCATTTTTGAGTTTCAAGGAGATGAATTTGCTGTTACTCCTACTACTGTTCGTGATGCTTTGGGTCTTGAAGATTTCAATGCATTCACAATCTCTGTTGGAGACTCTGAGCTAGTCAGAATGATGAGAGAGATAGGCTACTCTGGACCTTTGACAAAGATAGGTCAACTCAAAAGGCCATTTTTGCGCAAGGAATGGAGTTTCTTTTTCGATTGCATTACTCGGGCTTTTGGAAAGAAGTGCACCAATTGGGATGCGATTCCCACGGATAGTCTACAGATCGGGTATTCTCTTCTCTATGGCAGTCATTTTGATGTTGCTAGATTAGTCTTAAATAATATTGGTGAGAAAATGCTAGAGAATAGAAATGTTGTTTATTTCTCTAGGTTTTGTCAATTGATATTCAATTTTTGCTGTCCTAATGTTGAGATCTTAGAGGATGATGTTATCCTCTCATTTAAACTGCACAAACGTATATTCTCTGATCTTACCAACAAGGATAACAAGAAAGGAGATGCTGGTCTCTTTATGTTGCCTGAGTCTGTGCAACAATTCCTGGATAACTTACAACAACAACAGGTAGCAAACACTGAAGCTGGGCCTTCTGTGTCTCAACCACAAAGGTCAAAGAAATCTAAGGTAAGGGCTATTAAGTCTGTCAACATAAACACTGAAGCTGGGGCATCAAATGCTCATGATATGCCTCAGAAGAGAAGAATGAAGAAGAGAAGAGCCAATAGGGCAAAGTCTGATGCTGCTGATGCTGTTGATGCAGAGACTGAAACTGATGAAGAAACTCTTCATCAGAGAAAAAGAAGATTGGTAGCAGCACATCTGTTTGGTGCTGAGAATATCTCTTCAACTGTTGCTGATGATATTGAAATTGAGATTCCAGAAGTTGAAGCTGTTCCTGAAGATAGAATTTTTATGGAGACTGTTCTTCAAAATGAAGCTCCTACATCGAAGTCTGATGATGTAGTTGACGAAGCTGCAAATGATGCTCCTATACCCAAAGAGGATAGAGCAAATGTTGAGATTGCAGATGAAGCTCCTGAAAATATTGTTCAGGAGGCTAATATGGAAGTTGAAGCAAATCTCTCTATCAACTCTGAACATTTCACAGAGGGTTTGGAAGCTGATCAAGATACTGTTCAACTTGAAGAATCTATGGCTTCTCACACTGAAATTATTTCTCTTGACCTTGAGAAAGGTGAGGAAGTTGATCAGACTTTAGCTGCTAAAGCTACAGAAACTGTTGCTGCAAATCCTGATGTTGCTGACAAGGATGCAACTGAGAATGTTCCTTTTGAAGCAGAGTTTGTTGCAAACTCTGAGGATGTTCTTGTTCTTGAAGCTCTACAACAATCTGTTGTTGAGATTGTTCAACAAGCAGAGTTTAGTCATACTGCACACTCTACTGATCCTGAAAGAATGGCAGAAAATGTTCTTACAGAGAATGAAGCAGAGGATGACAATGCTGAAGCTAGTCCTGCTCATTCCAATCCTGATATACAAGTAGAGCTGTCTGACATTCAAGCAAACTCTGAAGAAGAAAGAGAAGTCAACAGAGCTACTACTGCATATTATCAAGATATGTACTTCTCAAATTGGTCAAGCAAGGATACTATCTTTTCCAATGAAAGAGCTGCAGATTTTGTGACAAAGTCTTCCAAAGAGATTAAAAATCCAGAACTTCTCAGTCATCTCAAAGCAACTATTGTACAAATCAAATCATTAAACAATCGTTTTGATGATTCTGACAAGGTGATTGCAGGATTAAGGAATGATATAGCTACAAGAGAGCTTACACAGCAAAAGGACAAATCTCTATACATCTCTTTGTGTAAAGAGCAAAAGAATTTTAACTCTAGATTGTTGAAAGTTGAGGACAACCAGACTGCTATGTCTGCCCAACTGACATCAATTTCTACTGCAATTGAATTGTTGACATCAGTACTACTTTCTGATGATGTCAAAAAGGGGGAGAGTGTACCAAGTGACAAATGCAAAGACACTCAAACTCTGAGACGGAGGGATGATGGTAATGATGGTGGAAACAAGGGAGGAGATAGAAAGAGCTTAAGATCAAATGATGATAGAAGATTACTTTCAAGAAGATCAAACTCTGATAAAAGATCAAACTCTGGAAAGGGACATGTAAACTCTGCCAGTGGTTCAAGATATAAAAGTTTGATAATCTCTGATAAGCCATCTACTGATGAGGAAATTGCTGCTAAAATGTTTATAGCAGAACATGGAAAAGGTATTACAATTGAAGATATCCAAGCTGAAGAGCAAATGCTTGCTGAAGAACACAGGAAAGATGTTGAAGCTGGAATCTACAAACAGAAGGTTATCAAGGCTCCAATGAGAAAAGAAAAAGGAATTGTTATCAAAGAGAATGTAAACTCTGATCAGAGTTTACAGTACTCAAGGAGGCCTAGTGGTTCAAATGCTGATAAAGGTAAAGGCGTAATGATTGAAGAGCCTAACCTGAAAAAGAAGAATTATTCAACCTCTGACATTGCTCAAGTTGAAACAAGATTAGCTAAATCAACCTCTGACGCTGCTCAAGTTGATGTTATTACCAAAGTTATGACAACCTCTGACGTTGCTCAAGTTGTACAGAAATCTACACTACTTCCAGGATTCAGCAAACCTAAAATTCTTGAAGACTTAAAGCTTGAAGCTGTGAAATTCTCAGAAACCAGAACTGTATTGGGAAAAGAAGCTTTTGATAAATCTGGACTGGGATCACACAGAGAGAGAAGAATAAATAACAGATCTCAAGATAACATTTCACTGGCAGAATCTGGTATTGGGGTTACACAAGAAAATCTTGATAAGTTAGAATCTGTTCAGTTGATTTTTCACAGAATATTGAAGAAGCAGTTTTTGTTATACTTCATGAGTGATGGAAGAGTTTATAAAGTTGGGGAATCTGATGTTAATCTCAAATCATGGAAAGAACTGGAGTATGTACTTTATCTTTTAAAAGTCAAAAATAGATTTACTCATGATGTTGCTCAAGTGTTGAGAGAAAAGATGTTGAGATCTAAAGCTATGCTTGGAGGAGGAGTATCAAGTGTCTACATTCCAAAGTATAGGGATCATACTGGAAAGTTGGTGGAAATGAAGAAAAATAGTGCTAGATTCAGGACTGCACTAAATAAGAAAGTTCTAGAGTTCAATCTAGAGTCTGATAAGGCTTTTTATATCAGACTTGGCAATGAAATGAACAAGAACAGCATCTATTCTTTAAGGGCTGCCATTTATCAAATTGGTGAAGATGAACCAGAATTGAAGGAGCTGAAGAAGGATATGATTGCTGAACTAGATCGAGCTGAGAGAAAGCTGCTGATTGATTATCTCAGGACAGTACCTGATATTGAAGAAGTCAAGTAAAGTCTGACTGTAAGTTTTTATGTTTTCTATTCTAAGTTAAATTTAAACTCTGTTTTAAAATTAAACTCTGACATATTTTAAACACTGCATTTGTTATATGTTTTGACATCATCAATTATCTTTTTAACTTGTACATTTTATTATGAACAAGTTGGGGGAGATTGTTAGATATAATTGCTGACGTTTGTTCATCAGTGTTTAAGTCCCAGGTACATATCAGAGTTTACATGGAAGCCGGTCAGAGTTTGTTAAAGTCTGACAGGGTGATAGTTGACTTAGCTGTCGGTGCAAAGATAAAGATTCTAGAAGCAATATATTCTGAAGATGGAAAGAAGCAGAATATATTGATACAGCTAAGGAGACTGGACAGAAGACTGAAGCAATCCTTAATTGATAATAATTGTATAGCTAATTTATAGGGAGTATCAATTAGATAAGGATTGTATGTAGCTGTGTACTATATAAACACAGATAGGTTATCCCTAGAAGGGACGCGAACATAGAATTATTATTCTTGTAACCTAGTAGCTCTTTGTGATTCATTAACATCACTAAGAGAGAATTATTTAATATAATTCAGTTTGTTGATTTACAAACCTGTGTTCTTGATTGTTATTCTCATACATACTTGATTATATATTGTGTATTTGGCCTAACATAAAGTCATCTACAGACTTGAAGTTATTCTACATTGAAAGAAGTTCAATTTATTGATCAAGCCTCAGTGAAGTATTCAAGCTCAGTGGATTTATTAAAGTGACAGAGATTTCAAGAGGTGACAGCAAAGATACTGGTTACAGAGTTCTAGAATGAAAAGGAAGTGAATCACTGCTTAAAGTCAAACATATGAAGAACATACATTGTTGTTAGTCACTCATGAACCAGACAGTACATTGAGTGTCAACGTATTAAAAATGTTTATTTTTCATCTAAGTTTTGTGATTCAGGAATTAATTGTGAAGACAAAGAATTCTATTTATTCTCTTATAAATAATTATTATTATTAAGTAAATTATTTATTAAATTAATTTTGTAAATAATTAATTTAATACATAATTTATTTAGATAATTATTTAAATTAGAATAAAAATGAACTAGGAAGACTTAGTTTTTGAACTAGGAAGACTTAGTTTTTAAACTAGGAAGACTCAGAAGTGAGTCTTCCCGATTGTCTTACTAGGCAAAATCAGAGTCTTCCCGATTGTCTTCCCTTTACAATGATAGTCTTCCCGATTGTCTTCCAAGGCAAAATGGTAGTCTTTCTGCAAGTCTTCCTAATACAAATTCTGTTAAATTACTTGGCGCGTGAAGAAAAGCATTGCGAGTTGTATTTAAGGCAAAGTGTGGTCAATTGAAGATATTACAACACAGAAAAGAAAACAGACATAACACACAGCAACATAACATTCCTTCACTGTCTTAACTTCTTCAACTGTAAAAGCATTCAAATTTTTGCAGAGAATTTATTCTTGATTGTTCTTCAACATTTAATTCATAAGAAGTAATTCTCTTGTACTGCTTTGACATTCTAGCGGATCATAATCTCTAGATATTATATCGAACTACTTTTTAGTATTCGATCCTTTTTATTACAAAAATAGATAAATTCATGTCGAATTTATTCTAGGTTTGTTTTATCAAGAACCCTTGTAATCAGTGATCAAATTGTAACACTCCTCAAGTTTAATATAAGTTATATTTAACTTGAATATTGTTTCAGTTTTATTCCGCATTAATTTGTTCTTAATTTGTTAAATCTTTTAAAGGACAAATTCGATTAAACGGTATAGTTTGTATTCAACCCCCCTTCTACAAACATATCAGGACCTAACAGCCATGCAACCAGAGTTGTTGCAAAAGATCAAACTGTGCCAAGAACGAATGACGAGTGAGGGAAGAGAGTTAATGACGGGAGAGGAAATAAAAACGGAGATAGACGACAAAGGGATAATGAGGCATTCCTACCGAATTTGGGTTCCAAATGTCCAAGAGTTGAAGGACGAGATTTTGTACGAAAGCCATAGCTCAAGGTATTCAATTCACCTAGGAGGCGCCAAGATGTACAGAGATTTGAAGGAATACTATTGGTGGCCTAATATAAAAAAGGATGTAGCAGAGTGGGTAAGCAAGTGCTTGACCTGCCAAAGAGTGAAAGCAGAGCATCAGAGACCTAGCGGACTTTTACAACCCCTAGAGATTCCAGAATGGAAATGGGAACACATAGCCATGGATTTCGTAGTAGGTTTACCAAGAACCAAACCTAATCACGACGCCATATGGGTAGTCATAGACCAACTAACGAAGTCAGCCCACTTTCTCCCGATCAACGAAAGATACACTGTCGATAGACTAGTGGATATTTATATGAAAGAGATTGTCGTGCGTCATGGAGTCCCCGTCGCCATCGTGTCCGACCGAGACCCCATATTTAACTCCCGATTTTGGAGGAGCTTCCAGGAATGTGTGGGAACTAGACTAAACATGAGTACATCCTATCATCCCCAAACTGATGGCCAAAACGAAAGGACCATCCATACATTAGAGGATATGCTAAGAGTCTGTGCGGTGGACTTTAAAGGAAGTTGGGACGAGCACTTACCATTGATCGAGTTTTCCTACAATAATAGCTTTCACGCAAGCATCGGAATGCCCCCATATGAAGCCCTTTATGGAAGAAGATGCCGCTCACCCTTGTATTGGGATGAAGTTGGCAAGCGAAAGATGCTCGGGCTCGAAGTGGTCCAAAGGACTAAGGAAACCGTAGACCTTATCAGAGGAAGGTTAGTACAAGCCCAAGATAGGCAGAAGAAGTATGCCGATTTGGCACGAAAGGATAGAGAATATGAGACCGGGGACCTAGTGTTGTTAAAGGTATCCTCGTGGAAAGGATTAATGAGGTTCGGTAAGAAAGGGAAGTTAAGCCCCAGGTATATTGGACCATTCGAGATCTTGAGACGGATCGGGGAAGTAGCTTACGAGCTAGCCTTGCCCCCAAACCTGCAACAAGTTCACAACGTGTTCCACGTATCCATGTTAAGGAAATACAATCCGGACGCCAGGCACGTGGTGGAATACGAACAGGTAGACATACAACCAGACCTATCCTACGTAGAGCAGCCTGTAGAGATCATCGACCGGAAAGAGCAAGTGCTCAGATACAAGGTTGCTAAGCTGGTGAGAGTGTAATATCCCAAAATTTTGTAAAATTTGAAACCCTGATGAATAGTAAATTTGCTGATGGAAAAATTTTCAGACCACACTATGTGGATGATATAGAATGAATGTTTCGAAGTTATATTATTGATGTATAGGAAGAATAAAACAATGTAAACGTACTCAGAATCAGGAGATTCCTATTCGAATTTTAAATCACTATTCATCGGACAATCGAGGATGTATTGATTTGATCATTTTGAGGAAGTATGTGGAATGAGAAATCCATGATCATATCTTAAACCAAGGTGAGAAATATAAGATCATATATTAAACCAAGGTAATGGAAAGATCAAGGAAGTATCCCCTAGCTTTGGTACAGAAAAACGTTTTAAAAATCACTTGAAACTATCGCGAAACAAAAGCGTAGCAAATTATGGATTAAACCTTAACCAAAGGGGAAGTATTATATAAGATCATCAAGTGCAATATATAAGAGGATTGAGGATACAAATGATGACATAAGCATGATGCAGAAGAGTGACATAGGGATGACATGTTGATGACAAAGTGATGACAAGGTGATGAATCACCACCTTGTCACCACTTTCACCACAACCACAAGTTAAAATGAGGTGTGTCATTGGTGACAAAACTTGTTTATGGCCACACAAATTAATTGGCAAGTAATTAAGAGTTATTAGACAAAACAAAAAGAAAACAAAACAAATCAAAAAGGATCCATCCATGAAGAACACACCATTCGGCTATTTTCTTCATCAAAGGATAAGAAACATTTTCCTCCACTTTCACTCAACCATAATTCAAGATCTTGGGCTCTAAATCACCCTCATCCATAAACTAAGGTAAATCTTTGATCTTAGCTTCATCCATGATTGTTAGCTTGTTCAAAAATGGATTCAAAGTTGATGATGAATAGTAAAGATGAATAGTAATTCTTGATTTCTTGTTTTGATCTTGAAGTTTAAGGCTTTTAAAGGTTAATCAAGGATCAAAGAAGGTCATACCACCCATTGCTAGGCTATACTAAGTACCAAGGAAGGTATAAACCCTCTCACACTTTTACTTATGATTTGATATTAGCGAATAAATGGATGATTGTTAGTGATAGCATGATGTAGAGATGATTTGCATGATATGTATGATGTTTAATGGAGTAAGTGATGGTTGAACTAGTGAGTAGTGATATGAGCTTGTGTAGACAGAAATAAAGTGATTTGGATGAGATCCTTGGGTTGTGATTGTTTGGTTGTGGATTGGTGGATTGATTAAAGTGTTTTAAAAATGGGAATCGCGTTTAAGCGTCGTTACCATGTCGAATTTTACTTAGGATGATTGGACAGAGATCATATAACGACTCAGAAAAACGCTTGTACAATATTAATATTTAATAATATTTGAGTTCTATGATATGTGAGTATTGTGTGAAAGGTGGATATTTGAAAATGTGATAATTAGATGTTTACTTGGTGAATGGTATGGATTAAAATACTTGTGTATGCTTTTAAATGCATTTTATATGAATTTCTTATTAAAAAATTAGTTCTTTTTGACCTTCCGGGAATTTTATAAAATCATCGGAGACTCTTTTTATTGTGAAATCTTTTTCACCAACTTTAGTTTATATCCTAGTAGTTTCTAAAATTAGTGGAGGAATTTATTTTTGGCTTTAAGGATTTAAAACTGATTTTATGAGTTAAATGTCCTTTAAGTGATCAAAACTTTGAAAATTCATATTTAATTCAATTTTGATCATAAAAATATTTTAAAAATATGGGGGAGCTTGTAAATTCGTATTCTTTGTTTTAAAAATAAAATTGTGATTTCTAGATATTATCTTCATTTTATTTCGAATTTTAGAAAGGCATTTATATTGGTTTTCTTATTTAAAAATCAGATTTTGGAATTAGCAAGTTACTAAAATACCCCTGGGCTTATAAAACCCCAGCAATCAGTTTTTCCCCTTTTCTTCTTTCACCGTTCATCACACTCTCTTCTCTCTTTCTCTCCCGATTTTTCTCTCTCGGTAAAATCTCTCTCTCTCGATTTTCTTCTGTAAAATCTCTCTCTCTCATTCTCACTCAATCTCTCATATATATTGATGATTATATGTATATATATAATCGTGTATGTGTGTGAGTGTATGGCCGTGTGTATATATGTGTGTATCGGTTTGCATGCAAAGGATTTTGGGCGATTTTGATTTAATTCAAACCCGAAAGCTTGCTTGTGATGATTTCGTGATTAATTGGTTGATTTATATTGCTTATTGGTGAGGTTGTGAAGGAAACCCGATTTTTCCGGGCACCTCCGACCATGCCGCCGTCGGCAATGAGCTCCGGCGAGCCGACGGGGACGATGATGATATTCTTGAGTCCGATTTTTGTATTAAAACTAGTATTTAGTGAAGTTATGAATTGCATATTGAGAAATCGAATTGCATGTGCATATTTCGATTTTTCCCCTTTTTATAAAATCGGTTTGAAAATTTGTTATGTTGATGTTTAATTGTTAATCTCGGTTTATAGTGAATGCATGTTGATTAATTGTGTTAAGTTTGGTTAGTTTGAAATTTTGATGGATAAAGGTTTGATTTGGGGATTTTTGTAAAATTTAAAGTATAGGAATTGTTAATTGTGGTATTCTCTAATTGCATGTATAAGTTGGGTAATTTCTTGAGACTATGAGTTTTAGTTTTGATATGGGATGATTAGTTGTGGTAGAGATTATAATGGTGGAATGGTTTTGTATACACTTACATCATGCTGAAATTCCAGAAAAACTGTCTGCCCTGTTCTGTTTTGATTAATTACGAAATGTTGCTGCCTGTTTTAGACAGAGAGTCTAGGAGTTAACTGTTCTAAATTGAATCTAGTTTGTGCACGCGCTAACCTTGTATCGATAGAGTTAACGAATAAAAAGTTATGATTATTTTACTAAAAGTTGCGCAGCAGGGATTTTCTGTGTTTTAGTACCTAGTTTATACAGTTCGTTTTTAATCTAAATAAGGTGTTCTGAAGTTAAAACTTTTATGCTAAGTTGAGTTAGTAATCAGGAAGTAGCCTGTCTAATTTGGGAATTGTTTGATTATTTTTGAAATTATGAAAAATGTTTTAGTAAAGTATGCGCAGTTGATTTTTCTGCTTTTTGAGATGAAACATTGTTATAAAGAGTTAAGGATATGGTTGGCATGACCAAATTGATTTAAGGGATACCAAGTGTGGTATGATTTGAAAGGTATATTATTATATGTATATATGTATAAGGAGCATGTTATGTGTATTTAAATGACGATGTGAGTTTATATGGTTGATTGCCTATTACATGGTTATAATTGTTTTGTGGTATAACTATTATGTGTTTACGCGTTTAGGATGCGTTGGGTAGTTTAGAATAAAGGATTAGTATCTTAGAGAAGCATTCTAAGATAGAATATACTCTTTTGTAGAGTTCAAGGAAGTGGAACTTAGAGAGTTCAAGGAAGTGGAACTTAGAGACAAGGGAAAGACTAAGGTGGAAAACCAGTGATTGCTCAGTACCCCTTTTAGCTACTTAAGGCAAGTAATCCAAACTTGCTTTCGTATTTCGATTCCATTGTTTTATTTTGACATATATGAATTGTTACCTGTTGTGGAATAAAATCTGAGCTTACGAATTTAATGCGAGGGTTTATTCAGCTTCGAGCTTTTATGGCTGCACTTGTGTTTCGAGACTAAATCGGTCCTCACAAGATGCCTACGTATCTCAATTCGTTATTGAGAATCAAGCCAAAGACGTAGTTCTTGGTGTTGCCCTCGGGGCTATGGCGGCAGGGGCACACCAAGGACGTAGTGACTTGTATGTCCTTATTCGAGGATGAAGTATAAAACGTAGTTCTAGGGGTGCCTTTGTCGCTTGTTGCGCCTTCGAGACGTTGTGACGTATGGAGCTGTGCCCAAAACGTAGTAGATGACGTATGAAGCTGTGTCCAAAACGTAGTAGATGACGTATGGAGCTGTGTCCAAAACGTAGTTCTGATTGTAGGATCAGAGTCCTTATATAGGCGTCTAGAGCCTAGTATTTATGGTATGTTTAGGAGTCTTAGCGAATAAGTCTCCTTTTTGATATTGGATAAACATTGTATTTCTTGCTGGAGAATTCGTTTCCTTGTTGATAAAGGCTATGACTCATTAATTGCCTTTAATTGGGATTCTGGATCCTTCTTTGATGAATTTACCATATTTTGGACTCTTTTTATGAGTTGTATATTTTCCCTATTCATTAATTACGAAATTAATGAATAATTAAGGTGTCGGGCCTTAAATATCGGCATTTCCATTGACTTGTCAATTATATTTCTATAATTACTTTTCTAACCATATCATTTGCCCCCCAACTTCTGGGAAAATCTCCTTGGGGTTTTCGTAGAAGTTATAACGTGTTTTTCCTCAAAATTTTCCATTTTTAAGGGCATTTTCGACCTCAAATTAGGTCATTTTCGAACTCCTTTTCGACCAGGAAACAAGTCATTTTCGACCTCAAATTCGACCAGGAAACAGGTCATTTTCGACCTGAAATTCGATCTGGATTTTGACCTCGATTGGAGTGAAGTCGAAGGTTTCGACCTCGATTTTTAAGTCTTTTTCGACCTCGATCCAGCCTTTTTTTGACCTTGATTGGTCCCAGGTCGATGGTTTCGACCTCGACTTCCCAGTCATTTTCGACCTCGGTCATTCGACCTCGATCCCTTATACTTTCGACCTCGATTTACAGGTCATTTTTGACATGGGTCATTCGACCTCGATTCCTCATACTTTCGACCTCATTTTGGCGTGAGGTCGAACGCTTAGACCTCGTTTTCTAGGTCATATTCGACCTCATTTTGGCGTGAGGTCGAACGCTTAGACCTCGTTTTCTAGGTCATATTCGACCTCATTCTTTCGACCTTGAATCCTTCTGTTTTCGACCTCACTTGGGTGTGAGGTCGAGGGGTTCGAGCTCGATTTATAGTGTATTTTCGATCTCAATCAATCGACTTCGATCTAGGGGCTTTTCGACCTCGAATTTTCAATTTTTTTACTGGATTTTTGGTGCGAAGTCGATGGAAACGACCTGAATTCCTCGTATATTTTCGACTTCGAGCCTTCGATGTCGTTCTAAGGTTTTTTCGACCTCAATTTCATTATTTTTCGACTTTATTTGGGAGCGAGGTCGTTGGAATCGACCTCGTTTTCCCATATGTTTTCGACCTCGGTCATACGATTTCGATTTAATGTCTTTTCGACCTTAAATCTTTGATTTTGCCTTGGCTATATTTCAAAATTCATTCTTTTCTTGGGCCTTAACTAGCCCAATTTTTAATTGGACTTAAATTATTCCAGCCTTGGGCCTTATTGGGCCTTTATTGTTTGGGCTTCGAATTTGCCTGAGACCCAAATTATTTGGGTTTTAATCTCTATAATCCATAAATGGATTTGTGGGCCGTAACTGGCTATAGACGGTTGCCCTTCCTTAACCGGTTGGGTTTCCAGTCACTAGGCGATTCCTGGCGAGATTTTTTGTTGAATCTCATCGTTTTCTGGGTTTCTTACTTGAAGTTTTGAAGAATTCTTTGAAGATTCTGGGCTTTCTTTGAAGATTTTGGGTTTTAAAATGGTTGATCGCGCTTCCCAACGTCTATGATAATGCACTAGGATTTCATAGAAGTTATACCGGTCTTTTTCGAGACTTGGGGTCTTTTTATCCCTTACCTGGGACTTACTACCCTTTTTTGGGGATTTTAATATACACTAGTATTTCACGAGTATCGTCTTGGTGTAAAGTGTGGAGCGACCTACACATTTACAACGATTTTGCCTTATTCGAGGCTAACTTGACATTTGCATAAGCCTTTTATGTCTTATACCGTCTTGTTTTGGCTTCAAGCCTTTCATTGAGCATATCGAATGATGGGGTTTGGACTGAGTGTCTTAGGTTTCTGGGGTTTCAACCCTTTATTTGCTTTCTAGGAAGCTCATGATTTCATCGAACCTTATTTCTATTTGTCCTAGTAGTGAGTCCAATCAGGACACACTTTAAACATAATAGACTTTCAAATTTGAGGCATGCCAAGTCATTGGCACCTCATGCCCTTCGAGGGTTTCTAGCTTGTACGAGCCTCGACCAAATACGTTCTTGACGCGATATGGTCCTTCCCAATTTGGGGCCAACTTGCCTTTTTGCCCAACTCCGAATGCCTCAATCTTTCGGAAGACTAAATCTCCTTGTCGAAAGAATCTCTCTTTAACCCTTAGGTTGTAATAGAAAGATGCTCGTTTCTGATGCTGAACTATCTTGGCATTTGCCTCATCTCTAACTTCATCAATCAAATCTAAGGTCAGCCTCAAGCCTTCCTCATTTGTTTCTGGCTCATAAGCCTCAATTCTTGGAGACGTGTGAGTAATCTCCACTGGAACCACTGCCTCTGCCCCATATGCCAACAGAAAGGGGGTAGCTCCAGTGGTGACTTTGCAGGTAGTACGATATGCCCATAGTATGGGGAGCAATTCGTCCACCCAAGTGTTTCTTGAGCGTTCAACTCTTTTCTTCAGTCCATCTAGGATAATTCAATTTGCAACCTCAGCTTGCCCATTTGCTTGAGGATGGGCGACAGAAGTGAAGCGCAACTTGATATCGTTCTCATCGTAATATTTCTTGAACTCATCATTGTTAAACTGAGTTCCATTGTCTGTGACCAGGACTCGTGGAATTCCATATCTGCATATCACATTTTCCCAGAAGAAATGCATCACTTGCTTGGTGGTTATCTTGGCTAATGGCTTAGCCTCAATCCACTTGGTGAAGTAGTAGATTGCTACTATCAAGAACTTTCGTTGAGCACTTGCCATTGGAAATGGCCCGAGTATATCCATTCCCCACATGGCAAAGGGGATTGGTGAGTTTATGGATGTCAACATCTCTGGTGGTTGCCTAACCACTGGGGCATGCTTCTGGCACCTTTCACATTTCTTTACGTAGATTTTAGCATATGTTAGTATGTTTGGCCAGTAGAAACCTAGACGAGTGATTTTATGGGCAAGGGCTCTGCCCCCCAAGTGCTGCCCATAAATTCCTTCATGTACTTCCTTCAGGGCCAATTCTGCCTCTTGAGGTCTTAAACATTTCAGATATGGAATGATGAAAGACTTCTTGTATAGGATTCCCTCAATCAGGGTATACCTTAGTGCTCTGACGTATAGCTTTCGTGCTTCTGAAGTGTCGTTGGGTAACCACCCAGTTTCTAGATGAGATTTGATGGGATCCAACCAACAACTGCCAACATCAATGGGTGCTACCAACTTTCCGTTGATGCTTGGGGTCCTCAGGACTTGGAAGTAAACACTCCCTGCATAGTTTTCAATTTCGGAAGAAGCAAATTTAGACAAGGCATCAGCCTTCACGTTTTCTTCCCTTGGAATGTGCTCTACATAGCATTCGTCGAACTGAGTCATGATGGCCTTGACAAGTTTCAAGTACTTGGCCATGACTTCATCTCTGGCCTCAAATTCCCCATTTACTTGGGAAACCACTAGCCTCGAATCTCCACATACTTTCAGAGTTTTGACCCTCAAGGCTCCGACCAGCCCTAAACCAGCTATCAGAGCTTCATACTCAGCCTCATTGTTTGTCGTTGGGAAGTCCAGCTTTAGTGCGTACTCTATGAGGAATCCATCGGGACTTTGTAACACTAAACCGGCTCCACTTGATTTTGTTTTTGATGCTCCATCAAAATAGAGCACCCACCATTCTTTGGAGACTATTTCTTCAACTTCCTTGTCTTCCATTATTACTTCCTGCCCCCCCCGACTTCTTGGTTGTCAATGGTACATTCAACCATGAAGTCAGCGAGTGCTTGAGCTTTTATGGCCGTTCGAGGCTTATACTTGATGTCGAATTCGCCCAATTCAATGGCCCATTTGATCAATCTTCCACTGACTTGAGGGCTATGTAATATGTTTCTCAGAGATTGATCAGTCAAGACCTCTATCTTGTGAGCCTGGAAGTACGGGCGTAGCTTTCTTGAGGCCATTGTCAAGGCCAAGGCAAACTTCTCAATCGTTGAGTAGTTTATTTCTGCCCCATGTAGAATCTTACTCACATAGTAGATGGGTTTCTGAACCTTTAATTCTTCTTTTACCAAAACAGCTCCAAGGGCAGTGTTGGATACTGCCAAGTATAGATAAAGAACCTCTCCTGGTTTTGGTTTGGCCAATAGTGGTGGCTCAGCCATGTATTTCTTCAAGGCCTCTTGGCTTTCAGCTGTCCATTCAAAAAATTTCACATTCTTAAGTGCTTTGAAGAAAGGTAAGCACTTCTCTCCTGACTTGGAGATGAATCTTCCCAATGCTGCCACTCTTCCAGTTAGTTTCTGGACTTCCTTAATAGTCCGTGGTGGTTCCATGTCTAGAATTGCTTTGATTTTGTCGGGATTAGCCTCGATTCCTCTCTTGGAAACCATCAGGCCTAAAAACTTTCCCGAGCCTACACCAAAGGCACATTTAGCTGGATTTAACATCATCTTGTGGTGCCTTAGCACTTCAAATGCCTCTCGGAGGTGCTCAATGTGATCGGCCTTATCGAGGCTCTTGACTAGTATGTCATCTACGTAGACCTCCATGGTTTTTCCAATTAGGTGTTCAAAAATTTTGTTCACCAATCTTTGGTAGGTTGCCCCTGCATTCTTAAGTCCAAATGCCATGACTAAGTAACAGAAAACACCAAAGTCAGTGATGAATGATACCTTGGAGATGTCATATTTGTGCATCTTGATTTGGTTGTATCCGCTAAAGCCATCCATGAAACTTAGCATCTCGTGCCCAGCTGTTGCATCTATAGTGCATCAATCCTTGGTAAGGGAAAACAATCCTTAGGACATGCCTCATTTAAGTCAGTGAAGTCCACACACATCCTCCATTTCCCATTGGCCTTTTTGACCATCACTGGGTTAGCCAACCATTCTGGGAATTGAATTTCCTCAATGAAACCGGCTTCCAAAAGCTTTTCAACTTCTTGTTTTATGGCTTCAAGCCTCTCTGGAGCAAAACTTCTCCTCTTTTGTTTTACCGTCTTCCTCGTTTTCCACTGTTACTTCCTGCCCCCCGATTCCATCAGGCCTTAGCGCGGCTACATAACAACTTCTAGCCATCTTTTGGTCTCCCCGCTCTTCTCCAATCCCATTCCTCGTTGGGAACTTGACTTTCAGATGATAAGATGAGGCAACGGCCTTAAACGCATGAAGACCAGTCCTTCCAAGGATCGCGTTGTAGGTTGAAGTTGCCTTTATAACTACAAAGTTCAGCATTTGAGTAGATGTATTCATTCCTTGCCCCATGGTCATTGGGAGTTGGATAGTGCCTTCCACTTTTGATTCCACTCCATTGAACCTATATATGGGCATATTCGAGGGTGTTAACTGAGAATCAGTGTAACCCATCTTGATAAAGGCATCGTGGAACAAGATATCCACTGAAGCCCCATTGTCAACTAAGACTCTCTTGGTTTCGGAATTACCTATTACAGGTACGATGACTAAAGGATCATCGTGGGGAACTTCACCCCTTCCAAGTCAGAATCATCAAAACCAATTGACACTTTTGTTCTGACACGTTTCGGTGTTTCTCCCACAACAGTCATTACCTCTCGGGCATAAGCTTTCCTTGAGTTTCGGGAGGATCCAGCAGCAGTCGGTCCTCCAAATATCATGTTGATGACAGGCCCTCGGGGCTTAGGGTTACGATCTTGGTCGTTGTCCCTTCTGTCATAATCCTTCCTTTCATAGTTTCCCCTATGACTTCCTTGATTACCATCTTTGGTAAATTTACTGAGTTTTCCTCTCCGTATCAGAAACTCAATCTCGTCTTTCAGTTGTCTACAATCGTCGATATCGTGACCAACTTCTTTGTGGAACCGATAATATTGGTTTTGGTTCCGTTTGGACAAGTCAGCCCTCATTGGCTTTGGCCATTTGAGATCTTCTTCCTTGGCTATCTTCATCAGAATTTGACTCCTGGGAGTATTCAATCTTGCATATTCTGTAAACTTTGGCCCAAAATTGCCTCTCTTTGGTGGAGAATCAGAGCCCTTTGACGTTCTAGGAAATTTTTCCTTAACATCATATTCTTGTGCTTCCTTTCTCTTCTTTGAGTTTCCATTACCACCAGTAGTGGGTTCATGCTTTCTCATACTTTCTTCTTCCTTGATGTACTTACCGGCTCTATCTTGGAGCATTATCATGCTCTCGGGTGGATGTTTTGCCAGTGATCTCTTAAAGTGATCATCAGTAGTTCCTTGCTGTAGGGCTATCATAGCCACTTTGTCCTCCAAGTCTGGGACTTTTAGAGCCTCTCTAGTGAATCGATTAATGTAATCTCTTAAAGCTTCATTCTTTCCTTGCTGAATTGCCATGGGGGATGTAGAGCTTTTCTCGTGCACTCTCCCACTTACGAATTGGTTGATGAAAGCCTTGCTTAATTCCTTGAAGGACCCAATAGAATTGGGAGGCAAGCGGCTATACCAACGTTGTGCCATGCCTGCTAGGGTTTGTGGAAACGCTCAGCACTTAACCGCATCATTGGTTGGCTGCAACAGCAGTGCGTTGGAGAAGGTTCTCACATGGTTTGCGGGATCTCCCGTTCCATCATAAGCCTTGATCGTCGGCATCTTAAATTTTCTAGAGATGTTGGATTTCATGATGTCTTGAGTGAAGGGTGGTGTTGGATCATCAGGATCTCCGAGGGGCAACAAAACAGTGGGATCACCCTTTGGGGCTTCAACCCTATGGCTTCTCCTTGGTGTTGGGTCGAGGTTGATTACCAGGACCCTTCCTTGATTTTGTGTCATAGCGGCTTCTTATTCGGCCAGTAGCTTCTTGAGCCTTGCAGCCTCGGCTTCAAGGGACGCAAGTTTTTCCTTAGTAGTTTCTCGATTGGTTTGGGAGGAACGTCTCCTTTTTGGGGCAACTTCCCTCTCGTCTCCTGTTGAGTAATTCTCATCCTCGGTGTATGGACCTGAGTAGTCTTGAAAAGGAGTTCGCTGATTTTGGGGTCCCAGACCTTGAATATACGGGGGCACATATGTCTCATGATAGATGGGGTTTGCACCGCTACTGCCCACCGGGGGTCGAGGAGGCATACCATAGGTTGGCATACCGAGAGTTTGAGTCGCATATTGGGGAAGATCTGTGGTGTGAAGTTGGAGACCACGTGGTGCGTTTGCAAGCAGCGGAATGGTTATGATTGGTTGCTGGAGAGTGGTCTCTGGTGGATCTCGTCCATGAACGACCATTTGTAGGGGATTCGTCCCTTCAGCAGTAATTGGGACTTCCGGTCCTTGAGTGGTGATGATGGGGGCGTCTGCCCTTTCAGAGCCAGTGATTGGTGGGGGTTGGCTCCCCTGAGTCTCTGTTGCAGAGGTGATTGGGAGTCCATCAGAAGTTTGAGGATCGCGAATTGTTCTTCATGTGTTTGCCATGGTTGATGTTGTCTTCCCACAGACGGCGCCAAATGTTGTGGAATAAAATCTGAGCTTACGAATTTAATGCGAGGGTTTAATCAGCTTCGAGCTTTTATGGCTGCACTTGTGTTTCGAGACTAAATCGGTCCTCACAAGATGCCTACGTATCTCAATTCGTTATTGAGAATCAAGCCAAAGACGTAGTTCTTGGTGTTGCCCTCGGGGCTATGGCGGCAGGGGCACACCAAGGACGTAGTGACTTGTATGTCCTTATTCGAGGATGAAGTATAAAACGTAGTTCTAGGGGTGCCTTTGTGGCTTGTTGCGCCTTCGAGACGTTGTGACGTATGGAGCTGTGCCCAAAACGTAGTAGATGACGTATGAAGCTGTGTCCAAAACGTAGTAGATGACGTATGGAGCTGTGTCCAAAACGTAGTTCTGATTGTAGGATCAGGGTCCTTATATAGGCGTCTAGAGCCTAGTATTTATGGTATGTTTAGGAGTCTTAGCGAATAAGTCTCCTTTTTGATATTGGATAAACATTGTATTTCTTGCTGGAGAATTCGTTTCCTTGTTGATAAAGGCTATGACTCATTAATTGCCTTTAATTGGGATTCCGGATCCTTCTTTGATGAATTTACCATATTTTGGACTCTTTTTATGAGCTGTATATTTTCCCTATTCATTAATTACGAAATTAATGAATAATTAGGGTGTCGGGCCTTAAATATCGGCATTTCCATTGACTTGTCAATTATATTTCTATAATTACTTTTCTAACCATATCATTACCTTATCTTGATATACCTTTAATTCTGAAAACACCTATTGTTCATTGATAACCCTTACCTTTGTTCATATATACCATGTTGAACTGTATACCATGCTTTGTTTAGTTCTTGATCCTTAAACCTTTATACCATGTTCATATCCATGAATTGAAACCTGATAACCTATAATTCTATAACCTGAACTTGATCATATACTTATGCATTCCCTTTTTATACCTGAAAGTGAATACACCTAACTCTCATTCTAGTACATTTCCAGAACAGACCCGATGATAAATGTTTCCTATATTCCACTAATAGAAATCCAAAGTGTTTTGATTGAACTTATCTGATTTCCAAAGGACTTCTTTATATCTGAATATGTTTTAAAAAGGAATAAAGTTTGGATTCATTTAAATTCTGATTTATGGTTTCCACGGATTCCTAAGATTGGAGGCGTAAGAGGCTGAGTAACGCCGGTCCAACACTTTTTAATTATAATAAATGGACTAGGGATGGACTAGTCTAAAGGCCAATGTGTTTCCTAATGGGACCCAATACAAGGACCAGAGGGACTGTGTGTCCGGTATGGGGACTTTACGTGGCTGATCACCCGTATTGTCCGGTGCGTTGTGAAAAATCTCCAAAATTACTTAATGCTTTTCTTGAAAACAGATATCTTGATAATGAAATTGGTTTACCCTTTGAAATTGCATATTTATGTCATTGTTCTGATAATCCCTTGATATGGATTCTGCTAAAACCATGCCATATATATTGATATTGGAAACTGTTTTGAAACTGTATATTCAATTCATTGTTCTGATAATCCCTTGATACGGATTTTGCTATACCCATGTCATACATAATGATATTGGAACTGTTTCCCAGTGGATAACTGTTTGGTCATATTATTACTTGCTGGGCATTTGGCTCATTCTTTTTCCCTATTCTAACCCACAGTGAAACGAGAAGATGGTACGTACATTTCAGACAGCTAGGAAGTCTTCCTATAGGGTTGTTTTTGGGATGCCAGCTCAGGTAGGTGATGGCCATATCTAGAAGGTGTTTTGTAATAGAGAACGTAGAACTTTTAAGACATGGATGTAATAACTTTTGAGACTTATGCTTATGTATTAATGAATTAGATAGTGGATGCTTGTTTCACACCATCAACTGTTGAGATCCATTGGTAGAGTTGGGGTCTAGTCTGCATGTTTATTATATTGTTTATGGGTTTAATATGTATAGAGGTTGTAGTGACTCCCCGATCATGACCCCAGATCGGGAGGGCGTCACAGGTTGGTATCAGAGCGCTGTCAGTTTTTGGTCACTGAAACAAGCCAGGATTAGGATCCCTATTAATAAAAGATTAGGATCCCTATTAATAAAAGATGATTAAGATAGTTATGAAAGGAGTAGGAATCTGTTAGGATATTAGATTGATAGATGCTAAGTAGCCACGGTAGGCGTAAGTACTTTCTTTTAAGTTAAGTCTTTAGGATTAAGATAACCTGTTATTATATAAGTATCTATATCTATATTGTTATCGCAGGAGATGGACGTTATTGGTGGAGACACACCCCCTCACCCATCTATCACATCATCTGACCCTATGCATACTTTGTCTGATCATGAGGAGGATCCAGTGGAGATAGGTAGTCCTAGTGTTCAGCCCGTTGAGCTACCATTTGCACCTGTACCTGTTCAGACTACTATCCCGTGGAGAGCAGCGTCTTTTGATTCTCGTGTTTCAGTCATGGGAGATCCTGCACCTATTTTTCTTCATGCACATGTAGACCTTGCTAGAGACCTAGAGACCCTTTCCGGTCAGAATGCCGAGCTTCAGGCCCTTGTAGATCAGATGTCTGATGAGGCGGATCGTCGTGTTGCTGTTACTGAGACAGAGTGGGAGGATAGGATTCGTACTATAGAGGAGTCAGCGCGAAAGCGCCTAGCTGAGGGACCAGTCACTGTTGATGCTTTAGAGGAGGCCAGGAGAGTGACTAGGATTGTTAGCTGGATGTTGTGTGAGCTGAGAGCTGTTCGTGGTGGACGAGATTAGAGATGGTTGGATTCTGAGAGTGGGACATCTGTTAGAGCCCATTGGTTTTAGTATTGGTTATTTGCACGCTTGACTACTAGCTACTAGGATGTTTTCCCTTTTTCCTAGTAGACATTATGATATTATCTGCTTTGACATTGACTCTGCTTTGACTTTATGGGGTGATCATGTACCCTGTCATCTATTGTACCTGACTCTTATCTTTACATTATGCACGTACTTTTCTTATACCTTGCTTTAAACTGTTATACCATTTATTGTTAACCTGTTCCTATAATACCTATGTTTACCCTGTTTACCCTGTTACAGAGACGAGCAAATTATCTAACAATATGGCTAAAAGTTTTAAATTTTCTTTATGTTACATACAGTTTTATAAACATTTTCAAAAAGAGTTTACATTGTGGTATATATATGCATATTGTTTCATAAATTGCTTATCTCTTATCAGAAAAATGCCACCAAAGAAAAAGACTACTGCTTCTACTCAACAAACAACTGATACCGAGGCCCAAAACCCGGTAGACCCAACTATAACTCAGATACTTCAATTACTCCAACAACAAACTGCTGCCTTGACTCAACAACAACAACAACAAATTGTTCAACCTTTGACAACCTTTAAATCATTTCAAGCTGTCCACCCACCTGAATTCAAAGGTACTCTAAACCTTGTTGAGGCGAAATCATGGTTAATCGACATTGAGAAAGCTTTTGCGTTAGTTAAGGTTGGGGAGGATCAGAAAACTGAATTTGCTAGTTACTACTTGAAGGCAGAAGCTAATTTTTGGTGGGAATCTGTGAAGCTAGGAGAAGGAGGAATTACTTGGCAAAGATTTACGGAACTATTTCAGGAGAAGTATTTACCAAGGTACCTACAAGATCAGTTGGAAGTTCAATTCTTAGAATTAAAACAAGAAGGGATGAGCGTGGCAGAATACGAAGCCAAATTTACGGAATTGGCAAGATTTGCACCTAGATACGTAGGAGATGATGTCAGTAAGGCTAGAAAGTTTCAGCACGGATTAAAGCCATGGTTAAGGAGTAGAGTTGCAGCTTTTGAATTGAGAAATTATACTGCGGTAGTACAGAAAGCGATGATCATTGAGGGCGAAAGCGAATTAGTTCAAAAGGAGAAATTTGGAAAGAAACGAAAGTTTGGAGGATCTGAAAGAAGCCAAGGTGATGAAGGACAAGGAAGTTCTCAGAATAGGAAAAGGTTTGGAAATCAATCAGGAGAAGATAGGAATTTTCAGAAACAGAGGAGTGGATTTGGAAGTTCAGACAAGAAACCTCAAGGAGGAAAGCCGCCAACTATATCGGGAAAGCCATCTATACCAGAGTGCAAGACGTGTGGTAAAAGACATTCGGGAATCTGTAACAAGTTGAACATCACATGTTTTAAATGCAACAAGAAGGGACACTATGCTGATGGATGTCCAAGTTCAAAACCAGGAGGACTAACATGTTTCAAGTGTGGAAAAGCGGGACATTTTGCGCGGGAATGTAAGGAACCGGTCCAATCTGCTAATGTACTTAGGCTCACTGCACCACCAACACGGTCACAGTCATCTCAACCTCGAGCAAGAACTTTTAATATGTCAATCAATGAAGCGGTTCAGGACAGAGATGTAGTAGCAGGTACGCTTCCTGTGAATTCTGTTAAAGCTAAAGTGTTAATTGATTCTGGAGCGACTAGATCTTTTATATATGAAAGATTCCTTGATAAATTGAAATGTGAGATAAAACCATTGGAAAGGACGTTAGTAATAGAAGTGGCTAACCAGGATAGAGTTCCCGTAGACCAAGTGTGTCCTAACTGTAAAATAGAGATCGGTGGATATCTTTTTCATGCGGATTTGATACCGTTCAAAATGGGAGAATTCGATGTTATCCTAGGAATGGATTGGTTAGTAGATTGCGATGCGCAGATTGAATGTAGGAAAAAGCAAGTAAGATTACGTGTGGACGAAGATCAAGAAGTGGTGTTTCAAGGTCAAAGACAAACTAGGAAGTTCTTAACGTTTATGCAAACGACACGACTACTTCGACAAGGTTGTGAAGCTTATTTGGCTCATGTTGTGGATGTGGAGAAACTAGTGTTGAAGATGGAGGAGATACCAGTTGTAAATGAGTTCCCTGAAGTTTTTCCTGACGAACTACCCGGATTACCTCCAGATCGAGAAGTAGAATTTACGATTGATTTGGCACCTGGAACGGAACCAGTATCAAAGGCACCTTACAGAATGGCACCGGCAGAAATGAAGGAATTGGCTACGCAGCTACAAGATCTTTTGGATAAAGGAGTTATAAGGCCTAGTGTATCGCCGTGGGGAGCGCCAGTGTTATTTGTCAAAAAGAAAGACGGACGGAAGTATGAGATTGTGTATAGATTATCGAGAACTCAACCAGTTGACTATAAAGAATAAGTACCCGTTACCGCGAATCGACGATTTATTTGACCAACTCAAAGGAGCAGCATATTTTTCAAAGATTGATTTAAGATCTGGATATCATCAACTGAAGATCAAACCTGAAGACGTTTCGAAAACTGCTTTTCGCATGAGATATGGACATTACGAACTTTTAGTGATGCCATTTGGATTAACTAATGCCCCGGCTGTGTTTATGGATTTGATGAATCGAGTTTTTCGAACGTATTTGGATAAGTTTGTGATTGTATTTATTGATGACATCTTGATATATTCAAAGTCTTCGGAAGATCATGCGGAACATCTTAGGATTGCATTGGAAATCTTGAGGAAGGAAAAGTTATATGCAAAATTTTCAAAGTGTGAATTCTGGTTGGAAGAAGTACAATTTCTTGGACACGTCATTAGTCGAGAAGGAGTGAGAGTAGACCCTGCCAAGATTGAAGCTGTGGTTAATTGGGAAAGACCAAGGACCCCTACTGAAGTGAGAAGTTTTCTCGGATTAGCTGGATACTATCGGAGATTCGTTCAAGATTTTTCAAAGATAGCTACACCGTTAACTGCACTGACTCGGAAGAATGAGAAGTTTGTTTGGACTGAGAAATGTGAAGAAAGTTTCCAAGAGCTGAAAGGAAGATTAGTGACAGCACCAGTGTTAGTCTTACCAGATGACCAAGGAAATTTCGTTATCTACAGTGATGCTTCACACAAAGGATTAGGATGTGTTTTAATGCAACATGGAAAAGTGATTGCGTATGCTTCACGACAACTCAAACCGCACGAACAAAAGTACCCAACTCACGATTTGGAATTAGCAGCTATCGTGTTCGTACTGAAAATTTGGAGACACTATCTCTACGGAGAGAAGTGTGAAATCTACACGGATCATAAGAGCTTAAAGTATATATTCACTCAGAAGGAATTGAACATGAGGCAACGGAGATGGTTGGAGCTAATTAAGGACTATGATTGTAGTATTAACTACCACCCAGGAAAAGCGAATGTTGTGGCGGATGCGTTAAGTCGAAAGGAGAGATTGAATTTGTTCACGATACCTAAGGAATTGCTGCAAGAATTTGAGAAGTTGAAACTAGAAGTTTATGATTCGGAAGTTACCAACGAAGTTCTCAACGCTATGACGTTTCAACCGGAACTGTTGGAAAAGATACGAAGATGTCAGGAGGAGATTATGAATCAAGAGATGAACACATTGACTGGCGAAGAGATCTGCACCCAAAGGGATGACAAAGGAATTTTGAGATTTTCTACAAGGATATGGATTCCAAATGTGACAGAATTAAAGAATGAAATCTTGCGGGAAGCCCACAGTTCACAGTACTCAATTCACCCTGGTAGCACGAAAATGTATCGAGATTTGAAGGAACATTTCTGGTGGCCTGATATGAAAAGAGAAATTGCTGAATGGATAAGTAAGTGTTATACTTGTCAACGAGTCAAAGCCGAACATCAAAAGCCGAGCGGACTATTACAGCCATTGGATATTCCTGAATGGAAGTGGGAACATCTTGCCATGGATTTTATTGTTGGACTGCCAATGACAAAAGCTAATCACGATGCCATATGGGTAATTATAGACCGTCTGACCAAGTCTGCACATTTTCTCCCAATCAATGAAAGATTTTCACTGGATAAGTTAGTACACCTATATCTGAAGGAAGTTGTGACACGCCACGGAGTTCCAGTAACCATTGTGTCGGATCGTGATCCAAGGTTTAACTCCCGATTTTGGAGACAATTTCAAGAATGTCTGGGTACCAAGCTTAAGATGAGTACCGCTTATCATCCACAAACTGATGGCCAGAGTGAACGAACAATTCAAACCATTGAAGACATGCTTAGAGCTTGTGCACTGGATTTTAAAGGAAGTTGGGATGAGCATTTACCGTTAGTAGAGTTTTTGTACAACAATAGTTATCACGCAAGCATTGGAATGCCACCGTATGAAGCCTTGTATGGAAAGAAATGTAGATCGCCTGTATATTGGGAAGAAGTTGGAGAACGAAAAGTTTTAGGACCCGAGCTAGTACAACAAACGAAGGAAAAGATTGAAATCATTCGGAAAAGGCTAGTTACGGCACAAGACAGACAACGGAAGTACGCTGACCAAGACAGGAAGGATATAAGCTTTGAAGAAGGAGATCAAGTGTTGCTGAAAGTGTCGCCATGGAAAGGAGTTACGAGATTTGGCAAGAAAGGGAAACTTAGCCCGAGATATGTAGGACCGTTTGAGATACTGAGACGTATTGGAAAAGTTGCATATGAGTTAGCGTTACCACCACACATGGAGCACATTCATAACGTTTTTCATGTTTCGATGCTTAAGAGGTTTAATCCTGATGCAAATCACGTGATCGAATATGAACCTTTTGAGATTCAACCTGATTTGTCATATGTAGAACAACCTGTAGAGATTCAGGATCGTATGGATAGGAAATTAAGGAATAAGATTGTTAAGCTAGTTAAGGTTTTGTGGAGGAATCCTAAAGTTGAAGAATCAACTTGGGAACTTGAGAGCGAGATGCTTGAAAAGTATCCGCATCTATTTTCATAAGGTTAGATTCTGGGGACAGAATCTTTTTAAGGGGGGAAGGTTATAACGACTCAGAAAAACGCTTGTACAATATTAATATTTAATAATATTTGAGTTCTATGATATGTGAGTATTGTGTGAAAGGTGGATATTTGAAAATATGATAATTAGATGTTTACTTGGTGAATGGTATGGATTAAAATACTTGTGTATGCTTTTAAATGCATTTTATATGAATTTCTTATTAAAAAATTAGTTCTTTTTGACCTTCCGGGAATTTTATAAAATCATCGGAGACTCTTTTTATTGTGAAATCTTTTTCACCAACTTTAGTTTATATCCTAGTATTTTCTAAAATTAGTGGAGGAATTTATTTTTGGCTTTAAGGATTTAAAACTGATTTTATGAGTTAAATGTCCTTTAAGTGATCAAAATTTTGAAAATTCATATTTAATTCAATTTTGATCATAAAAATATTTTAAAAATATGGGGGAGCTTGTAAATTCGTATTCTTTGTTTTAAAAATAAAATTGTGATTTCTAGATATTATCTTCATTTTATTTCGAATTTTAGAAAGGCATTTATATTGGTTTTCTTATTTAAAAATCAGATTTTGGAATTAGCAAGTTACTAAAATACCCCTGGGCTTATAAAACCCCAGCAATCAGTTTTTCCCCTTTTCTTCTTTCACCGTTCATCACACTCTCTTCTCTCTTTCTCTCCCGATTTTTCTCTCTCGGTAAAATCTCTCTCTCTCGATTTTCTTCTGTAAAATCTCTCTCTCTCATTCTCACTCAATCTCTCATATATATTGATGATTATATGTATATATATAATCGTGTATGTGTGTGAGTGTATGGCCGTGTGTATATATGTGTGTATCGGTTTGCATGCAAAGGATTTCGGGCGATTTTGATTTAATTCAAACCCGAAAGCTTGCTTGTGATGATTTCGTGATTAATTGGTTGATTTATATTGCTTATTGGTGAGGTTGTGAAGGAAACCCGATTTTTCCGGGCACCTCCGACCATGCCGCCGTCGGCAATGAGCTCCGGCGAGCCGACGGGGACGATGATGATATTCTTGAGTCCGATTTTTGTATTAAAACTAGTATTTAGTGAAGTTATGAATTGCATGTTGAGAAATCGAATTGCATGTGCATATTTCGATTTTTCCCCTTTTTATAAAATCGGTTTGAAAATTTGTTATGTTGATGTTTAATTGTTAATCTCGGTTTATAGTGAATGCATGTTGATTAATTGTGTTAAGTTTGGTTAGTTTGAAATTTTGATGGATAAAGGTTTGATTTGGGGATTTTTGTAAAATTTAAAGTATAGGAATTGTTAATTGTGGTATTCTCTAATTGCATGTATAAGTTGGGTAATTTCTTGAGACTATGAGTTTTAGTTTTGATATGGGATGATTAGTTGTGGTAGAGATTATAATGGTGGAATGGTTTTGTATACACTTACATCATGCTGAAATTCCAGAAAAACTGTCTGCCCTGTTCTGTTTTGATTAATTACGAAATGTTGCTGCCTGTTTTAGACAGAGAGTCTAGGAGTTAACTGTTCTAAATTGAATCTAGTTTGTGCACGCGCTAACCTTGTATCGATAGAGTTAACGAATAAAAAGTTATGATTATTTTACTAAAAGTTGCGCAGCAGGGATTTTCTGTGTTTTAGTACCTAGTTTATACAGTTCGTTTTTAATCTAAATAAGGTGTTCTGAAGTTAAAACTTTTATGCTAAGTTGAGTTAGTAATCAGGAAGTAGCCTGTCTAATTTGGGAATTGTTTGATTATTTTTGAAATTATGAAAAATGTTTTAGTAAAGTATGCGCAGTTGATTTTTCTGCTTTTTGAGATGAAACATTGTTATAAAGAGTTAAGGATATGGTTGGCATGACCAAATTGATTTAAGGGATACCAAGTGTGGTATGATTTGAAAGGTATATTATTATATGTATATATGTATAAGGAGCATGTTATGTGTATTTAAATGACGATGTGAGTTTATATGGTTGATTGCCTATTACATGGTTATAATTGTTTTGTGGTATAACTATTATGTGTTTACGCGTTTAGGATGCGTTGGGTAGTTTAGAATAAAGGATTAGTATCTTAGAGAAGCATTCTAATATAGAATATACTCTTTTGTAGAGTTCAAGGAAGTGGAACTTAGAGAGTTCAAGGAAGTGGAACTTAGAGACAAGGGAAAGACTAAGGTGGAAAACCAGTGATTGCTCAGTACCCCTTTTAGCTACTTAAGGCAAGTAATCCAAACTTGCTTTCGTATTTCGATTCCATTGTTTTATTTTGACATATATGAATTGTTACCTTATCTTGATATACCTTTAATTCTGAAAACACCTATTGTTCATTGATAACCCTTACCTTTGTTCATATATACCATGTTGAACTGTATACCATGCTTTGTTTAGTTCTTGATCCTTAAACATTTATACCATGTTCATATCCATGAATTGAAACCTGATAACCTATAATTCTATAACCTGAACTTGATCATATACTTATGCATTCCCTTTTTATACCTGAAAGTGAATACCCCTAACTCTCATTCTAGTACATTTCCAGAACAGACCCGATGATAAATGTTTCCTATATTCCACTAATAGAAATCCAAAGTGTTTTGATTGAACTTATCTGATTTCCAAAGGACTTCTTTATATCTGAATATGTTTTAAAAAGGAATAAAGTTTGGATTCATTTAAATTCTGATTTATGGTTTCCACGGATTCCTAAGATTGGAGGCGTAAGAGGCCGAGTAACGCCGGTCCAACACTTTTTAATTATAATAAATGGACTAGGGATGGACTAGTCTAAAGGCCAATGTGTTGCCTAATGGGACCCAATACAAGGACCAGAGGGACTGTGTGTCCGGTATGGGGACTTTACGTGGCTGATCACCCGTATTGTCCGGTGCGTTGTGAAAAATCTCCAAAATTACTTAATGCTTTTCTTGAAAACAGATATCTTGATAATGAAATTGGTTTACCCTTTGAAATTGCATATTTATGTCATTGTTCTGATAATCCCTTGATATGGATTCTGCTAAAATCATGCCATATATATTGATATTGGAAACTGTTTTGAAACTGTATATTCAATTCATTGTTCTGATAATCCCTTGATACGGATTTTGCTATACCCATGTCATACATATTGATATTGGAACTGTTTCCCAGTGGATAACTGTTTGGTCATATTATTACTTGCTGGGCATTTGGCTCATTCTTTTTCCCTATTCTAACCCACAGTGAAACGAGAAGATGGTACGTACATTTCAGACAGCTAGGAAGTCTTCCTATAGGGTTGTTTTTGGGATGCCAGCTCAGGTAGGTGATGGCCATATCTAGAAGGTGTTTTGTAATAGAGAACGTAGAACTTTTAAGACATGGATGTAATAACTTTTGAGACTTATGCTTATGTATTAATGAATTAGATAGTGGATGCTTGTTTCACACCATCAACTGTTGAGATCCATTGGTAGAGTTGGGGTCTAGTCTGCATGTTTATTATATTGTTTATGGGTTTAATATGTATAGAGGTTGTAGTGACTCCCCGATCATGACCCCAGATCGGGAGGGCGTCACAGATCACGAATAACTTAAAGGGCATAAACATAAGGTTTCTGACCATGATCATGTAGGTCCTGTTTCCTAGTTTGTTTTAGCGAAAGAATCGTATCGTTTTGATTTACGGTTTATGAGAAACGTCCGTTTTAGTGAAAGCGGTTTCGAGTAACTAAGTAGTTCATTGCATGAACTTTGAAATAGGGATCAAGCCCTTTAAAGACGGAATTGGGTTGAGATATTAAAATGGATACTAGAATGGAATGTTAGGAAGGAAACCTAGGAGGTTTTGTATTAAAAAGATAAGTTTGTGATTTTATAAAAATGCGAGAACAAAGGTTGCGCGAGTGAAATACCCTTAACGGGGATGGTTAAAAACAAGGAATTAGTAATGGTAAAGTACTTGGGTTTTGTGAATATATTTCCACCCAAACTTTTGACTTAGGAGTTATGGAATGTCATAAGGTTATAGATGACCGAGAGCGAGACATTTGCTTTCCATTAATAGAACTTTAGTGCTTAAGTAATAGCACATTAATTGGTTCTAGGGGACTGACTGTGAATTATGTATCTTGTTATAGATCGACGAGCACACTCTCAAGCCCCCACTACCACACCACCGAGACACCAAGGCAAGTTTCCAAACCCTACATCATATAAGTGATGCTATTGTGATTAATGTTGTGTTGGTGATATATTCTGTTTTAATACTGTGAAAAGAAGTTATAACTAATTATGCTTGGTAAAAAAGCTTTGTGTTATATAAGGGTTTATATGCTAAGTAAATATTAGATATAAACCGAGGTGTTATAGAGGCTCTAAGGGTAGAGCACTCGTACGTGAATTTTAAAACTTAGACCGGGAGTCAAATTAGTATTTTGGTCTTGATTACACTGTCAGAAGCTGGAGGGTTCCAGGGACAGTTATATTTTTAAAAATATTGATTAAATATCCCAATATATATATTATTGGATATTTAATGTGAGATATTTAAATAATATTATGATAAATATTATTTGGATATTTATTTAATTAAGTGAATATTAATTTGAATATTCACTTAAGTGGAAATTTTATTGAATAATAATTCAATATTTATTATTTGAATATTTATTTAATTAAGTGAATATTATTTTGAATATTCACTTAAGTAGAATCTTATTGAGTAATAATTCAATATTTATTATTTGAATAATTATTTAATTAAGGGAATAGTAATTTGAATATTCACTTAAGTGGATTTATATTGAATAATAATTCAATATTTATTATTTGAATATTTATTAAATATTCCAAAAATGATTTAAAAATCATAGAACCTTATTTAAATATTACGTAAGGTACCAATAGTTATTTAAAATATTTTCTGATCTCAAAGGAGATTTATGTGACTATAGTAGGGGTTCCCAACTACTTTTAAATTATTTATCCCAAATGAAGAATAAGGTTTTGGACTTATCAAAAATTGGGAATCCATTCTAGGAAGTGAACATATGATTTCACTTGCCTCTTTCATTAAAAGTGATATAGTTTGGGTTTCTGAATTATCAGAGCTAAAGATATTTTACAAAACTCCCAGGTCGTGATTTCAAAATGTTTTACTCGAGGATCGAGGTCAGTTGACAACGGTCAACCCACATTGTGACTTACTTCTGATATAATCCGGAAGTAAGGGTATTTTTACAAAACCTATCAACAAGCTTATGCTTGGGGAAACAACATTTCGCGTAAGTGGCCGAGTAACGCACGGTCCCGCAAATAAAACTATTTTTCTGGCCTTGATGTCGCCAGGTGGAAATGAATAAGAGGCTGGGTGACGCTAGTCCAGTGGAATCCGTTGGCAGGGAGCGGGTCCACTTGTGTGGCCTTGATGTCGCCATGTGGTTACAAATGGGTAAGAGGCCGAGTGACGCCGGTCCAACCTAAAAGCCCGAATGCGGCTAGGGTAATTATCTTCGGGATTATCTATCTACTAGTAGAAAATCTTTGGTATGACGACTGATCATCGTATACCAGTGCGTAGCCCTGTACAACTCCCCATGTTTTCCAAGGATTGGAATTTCAAAAATGTTTTGGGTAACTATGGTTAAATACCGGTTACGGACATTGTTAACGATATTTTAACAAAGTACTATACCTCATACAGAGTTTGCACTGTATGGCACATTTTGACGAAAAGAAAATAAATATATCATTCTACATATGAATGATTTAAGTGTCTGCTACTCTTTTTAAACTCTCAACTCAAAACTGTCAGGGGACAGATATTTTCTCGAAGCAATTTAGTTGCTGCAAGTCAAATATTGTGTTACCACCTCAACGATCGAGGGGTAAATTGATGGAACAAGTCGATATCCATTAACAAGCATCGCTTGGGAAATATTGGAGAATCTTCCTTTCCAACCTAGATATAACTACTTAGTGGAGTCGTATCAACAAGTATTACACTTGGGGAAAGGAGGACGATCTTTACGTTTCAGAGTCATGGATTTCATCTGAACTAGGAGTGGTGTAAGTGGTCCAGTTGCGCCGACCCATCCAACTTATTGCCCCAAATGGGCCGGGAGATCCCGGAAGGCGGTAGACATTGTCAGGCCGTCGTGATTCTTCCATCTACATGTAGAAAACATATTTTTGTTGTACAACCTGCTACTGATCATAGTAAGGTTGGTACAGCGGGCGTGGTAGCAACTCCCGTATTAGTTCATCATCCAATTTTGGAATATTCCTGCAACATGTATTGGGGAGAAGAACCGCTCATGTTGACAGGGGGTCGAAAAGTGTTCAAAGGAAATGAAGTTGCAATAAATCCTTGTAACTTCATCTTTTATTTTATGAGTTATGACTCTGATAAAATCTTACTCAGATTATTTACGCATAAGTGGATTTTGGGTTACGGAAACATTATATTAATTTTCCTTGTAACGTCATCTTTTATATTATACTAGTCTCTTATCCGTTTAAGGCATAACATGTGGTTACAAAAATATCTTTGAACTGTTATTTATTGATAATCTATTATAAACTATTTTGGTTGGCTCTATTGCTCACCCTTGCTTTATTTATTTATATCACAACAACAGCTAGAGCAGATGGCCCGCAACAGGCACACTCTGCGCAAGCAGGTAGCAGCCGTCAGAGATTTACCCGCTGAGGTCGTAGCCGCCATAGCTGAGGTAGTAGTAACCAGCAGTCTAAGCTACAGCTTTTGTGTATCAGACTTATTTATATTTATGATTAATGTAAGAAACGACAAGAACTTTTAAATGCACTCTGTAATCTTTTGGGTTTGTAATAACTTATAACTTGTGGATCCTATAACTAGATACTTATTCCAATTTCATCTCTGGGACTATAACTAGTTGTGTATGTGGTATTGTTATTGTGGGGTCACAGCATGCAGTTTAATTGTTTTGATTCAAGTGCAAGTATTATTGATGGGAATTGAGACCGTAACGACCGGATCCCCGACCCCGGATCTGGGGCTGTTACAGTATAGAATCGAGCATTCGACCAACTCAAGACTAGACAATGTGGACAAAAAGCTTGCTGCGATGGAATAGATGACAAAAGACATTGCTCTTTATATGGAAAATCAGGTTTACGGTATGGAGTCTATCTGGAATATGCTTAAAGCTCAACAAGCTGGCCCCTCAACCCACTTTGCGGAGGATTACTTTACGGAGGATTACTCAACTAAGGGGGAGAATGGAGCAGTAATGGAAACACCAATTCCGATAAGACAGTACTGGATAGAAGAACTTGAAGAGAAAGATGAAGAGGAGTTTGAAGTGGAGATTGAGCCAACACACGAAGAGCATGAACCATATTATCCTGAACCAATTGAACATCCAATCATTGATGATATTATGGAAGAAGCTGGAGAAGCAAACCCTCTATCAGAAGAACAAGAAGATGCCTTGGAAAGATTAAAAGCTGAAAGAGCTGAGAGAGAAGCAAGGCAGGCTGAGAAAGAGAAGCACTGTGCAATTCAGAGAAGTGAGAAGCTAAAGAGGTTTAAAATGTATAGTGAATTAAGGAAGCAGAAGATGTTAGATTTGGCACAGAAACAAGGAAAGGACTGGGAGATGGCTTACAAAACATTTTATGGAGTTGAAGACGGATTAGAAGTCAATGACAACACTGATGTGGAAGTGATCATTCAGGACATAAGAAGTGCAAATCCAGACACTCAGACTTATTTTACAGCATTGAGACAATCAATTATCTACCTAAAAGCTGGAGTTAAAGCAAGTGGTGCATGAAACATAATCATCAGTTTCATCAATAGAGGTACATTTGTGATCTCCACAAAATTCTTTGAAAAAAGATCATATACAGATCTGCAGGTGATACTCATCAAGATCCAAAGAAGCACAAAGCTAAATGAACTGCTCCGTGAGCATGTTAAGGAGATCTTGATGAAGGTCAGTCCAAAAGTGAGTGAAGACCCACCTATGGTAAGGTTTATGAAGAACGACATCTTTAGAATCTGCTACCTGGATGTGGAAAAACTGAAGTATTATCCAAATAATTATCTGATATCAGTTGAAAAGTACTTGAGATCCACTGGATTCAGCACACCAGAGAAGACAAGAGTTGCAGACACTCTAAGGAACTATCTCATGGAGAATATGCCTTTCTGCAGGAAGAGAGTGGAACGAGGATTGGAAGTACATCCCAGACTACCAACCATGCCAAAGCATAATCAGAAAGATGTAAGTATTGCATGGGTTTGGGCTGGTGTTGGTCAAGAGGTAGAATATAGGAAGACATATCATAGGAGCAATCCTAAAACCTTGTGAACCACTGCACTCTCCAATGGTGATTGATCATCAAGCAGCAAATTCTGATCATGTGGCTGAAGAAGGTGAAATCCCTGTGGACTGAAGATGAAGCAAAGAACTATCTGCTCAGGCTAGAGGAGAAACTTCATTGTTAAACTTTTTATTGTTCTTTGTAATTTAGATATCTGGAAATGTAAATATTTAATCCAGAATGCAATTAATATTATTAATATGTTGTACTTTCATTAGTTTCGTGTTTCCATTGGTTAGTTGAGTTATCCTCTAGGTATTTGCTTGTCGAACTCAAACAATCAAATAGGGGGAGATTGTAAAGCATAATGTAACGTAATATGTAATAGAGTTAACTCTAACTCAACAAAGGAACAAGACAGAAAATAATATTAACTGAACCACAGGAATCCATAAGAACAGAAGACATGGTAAATTCAAGAAATCAAAATATGGTATGTATTCTTGAAGTCCGTAAATAGGTCACGGAAAGAAGTTCATTAATATGTTCAGGCCTCAGTGACAAATAAAGAATCAAGACTTTCAAGACTACAGAAGTGTTTGTATGATACAGAGTTAGTACCAAAGGATTTCAGTGATTTTATAATGAAGCAACCAAGACGGAAAAGGACTTGTCAATTGAATTATATTGAAGACATAGAGGTTTTGATCAGTGTTAGTCATATGTGAACCAGACCAGTTGCACTAGGTGTCAGCACAATTGAAGAAGATCAACATGTTTTTATCGTCTCAGAAGAAATTGATTTAACTCAGACCTGATACATCCTGGAAGTTATGAAAGGCATATGTTTAGGCCTATTAATATTCCGAGGAAACAACTTAATTTAAACAAGTATGTAATAAGTAAATAATAAGTTAATATGTCACACGAATCTCAGAGAGTTTTATCTGTCAAGAGAATGGAGAATTAAAGTCATCTACAGACTTGAAGTTATTCTACATTGAAAGAAGTTCAATTTATTGTTCAAGCCTCAGTGAAGTATTCAAGAAAGTGGATCTACTACAGTGACAGAGATTTCCAGTTGGTGACATAAGAAGTACAGGATACAAAGTTTATTCAGAGCTAAAGAAAAGAAGCCACAGCTTTAAATGTTTTAAAGATGAAGAATTATCATTGAAGTCAGTTATTCATGAAACCAGACAGTGCATCGAATGACGACATCAATCAGTGGAATTAAATCATCTATATTCAGTGGTTTTCAGAAGATAGAGGAATGCAAGGATTTTAAGTTATCTTCTTTGATTTATTAATTCAATTTAATTAATAAATTAATTCTATCAGAATTAATTTATTTATTAAATTAATTATGTTAGTTGTTTAAATTATTTATTAAATTAATTCTATAAAAGAATTAATTTAATCTAGAATTTAATCTATCTAAATAAATTAAAAGGATTTTCTTTTTAAATCTCGGTATGACCTGTTTAGAAGACTCGGTATGACCTATTGTTTTAATACCCTAGGTTCTACCGAATTATACTTCGGGTCATACCATTCAATTCTGTCAGGTCATACAGATTGCTTTCCCAGGTTCTATCCAGAGTTGGTGGAAGTACAGAAGGTCATACCGGACACTTTGACAGGTTCTATTGCTGAAGCTAGGTTCTACCGAGCTTTATATGTAAGGTCATACAAGTGTTTTGATTTATTAATTAAGTCATTCTGATTTAATTAAGAGGTCATACAAGGAAATGCAATTGTATTAAAACCGTGGCAGTACAGACAAAACACATCAGTTAATGAAAAACAAGACACAGAAGCATTTACTCTCAAGAACAGCAGAAGCCATTTAATCTCATTTCTACTCAAGCAATTAATTCTAGTTTGTATTGTTAAATCCAAACCACTAGAAGTTGATTACTTGTATTGCTTTGATTATCTAGCAGATTTTTATCCCTAGAATTTATCTCGAACTTGCTTTTAGCATTCGATCTTTTTATTACAAATATTAGAAAAGTTCATGTCGAATTTATTCTAAATTTGTATTAATTAGTTTGAGATAAATACTTTGTAATCCTTATTGTATTTGCAACACCCTTCAAGTTTAATATAAGTTATATTTAACTTGAATCTTGTTTCATTTATATTCCGCATTAATTTGTTCTTAATTGTTAAATTATTCAAAGGACAAATTCGATAAAACGGTATAGTTTGTATTCAACCCCCCTTCTACAAACTTATCAGGACCTAACAATTGGCATCAGAGCCTTTTGATTGATATACAAATCAAAGATCCAATTGTTTTGAGATTTTTCTTAAACTCTGATTTTTTATTATTCCTAAAAATCTCAAAAGATGTCTACTACACAGAAAGTGGGTACTGTCAAAATCCCAATGTTCAGCAAGGAGCATTATCCAATGTGGAAGAAGAAAATGCTCCTATTTCTTAAGGTTGCAAATCCTAAATACATTGATGTGCTGAAGAATGGTCCCAAACTCCCTATGATTATTGAGGGAGAGTTAATAGAGAATGATCCTTATTGATTGTCTTGATCCTATCATGCATAATCATGTCCTAAATTGTGATACTGCCAAACACATTTGGGGAACCATAGAGATAATCAATAAGGGGACAGAGGAAGTTAGGGAGAATATGCTGGAAATTCTCACCTCACAATATGAGCATTTCAGATCAAACCCTGGTGAAGGTATCTCTCAGGTTTTTGAGAGATACAACAAATTAATCAATGATCTGAATCTCAATGGGAAGCACTACACCAACAAGGAGATTAACAAGAAGTTCCTTCTTACACTTCCACCTCATTTGGAGCACAAAATATCTGCCATTAGAGAAGCAAGAGATATGAATGAGATTGCTTTGGAGAGATTGTATGGTGTTCTGAAGACCTATGAGCTGGAGCAGATTCAACAAAGGGAGCTGTATGGAACTGGGAAGATTGTTAGTACTTCTACTGCACTGGCTGCTGAAGTCCCACAGAAACTGGAAGTGAAGCCTGTTCAACCTTCTAATTCTAACATGAATGTTATTGATGCTGAATATGGATTAACATCCATTGATCAATCTGGTGGTGACTTCTATTCTTTAGAAGAATTTGATCAGCTGGAGGATGGTGATTTGGCTTTGATAGTCAGGAAGTTTGGGAAGTTCAGATTCAAGAGGAATCCCAATCTTAAGTGCAGACCCAGATTTCAGAGAGGTGGATCTTCCTCTTCAAGTGGCACAAGGGGTGGCTACAAAACTGGAACTGTGGAAAGGAGCACAGTCAGATGCTACAATTGCAATGAGTTGGGTCACTTTGCTACTGAATGCAGAAAGCCAAAGCAAGTGACTAGAAACACATTTGATTCTAGCAAGAAGAACAAGATTGGGAAAGCCTATGTTGCTGAGGGAAAGAGTTGGGATGACACTGACAGTGATGAAGAAGCAGGTGAGATTGGAATCTTGCTTTAATGGATAAAGAGGCAAGCACTTCATCTGCATACATGTCAGAGGTAAAGTTTATTGATACTGAAATGATTCGTCATCTTGGTGGCACCTTAGAGTGTGCACGCACTGAAAATGATAGAATAATTCTTTTAAACACAAATCTTGAAAAGGAAATAAAAGAATTAAAACTAGTGCATGTTAATCAGGATGAACTTATTGAGAAAATTGCATTTCTTTAGAATAGGGTCAAATGTTATATTCAACTGGAAACCATTCTTAAAGAAAAGAATAGTGAGCTTAATACTAAAGCCAATGCTTACTTTAATTCTTGCAAGACTGCTAAAGAGATTCTCAATAAACAAGCTATGGGTAATCATGTCAGTATAGGTTATGATTATAATGAGGCCATTGGATTGCTTGGAATTAATTCCCCTTGTAGAGTCAGATCTGAAGGAAGGGGTGTTCCATATGTGCTTAAGGGTATTGAAACACCTTTCTGTAAGGAGTCCAAGGCAGATCATCTGAATGAATACTCTATCATCATTGCAGAGGAGATTCGTGAAGAAGATCTTGCTTTGGAAGTTGAACTGTCCAAAAAGTGTATATCTGATATTCCAGTCAAAGTTGCTACAACTAAAAAGACTAAATCAGATATCCATAAGTTGGATCAAAACAACTGTAGAAATAACATGCCTGTTGTTAATTCTTCTCATAAAGCATGTGGTGTGATTAATTGCATGTCTTGTGCTTTCAATGTTATGCATGCTTATTTTAACAGTAAGCATGTATCTAGTGATAAGACTGCTCCACGTCAACATGCTAATAATAAGAAGCATGTTAAAGCTAAGACTACTAGTCCTCCTAAGACTAGAGTGGATTCATTTATCCCTAAGCCTACTCAGAAATGTGTTAAGGCTGGCTATAAATGGAAACGCTCTTTTGTGAAAAAGGATGAAGTAGTTGTAGCTAAAAATGTTGTTTTGCCTGACAAAGGCCAGTTCTTTAAGTATGCCGGACCCAATCAATTTTGGGCTCCGAAGAAGGTCTAATCAATTTGATATTGCAGGGAGTTAAACAGGTAAACCGTGTTATATGGATTCTTGACAGTGGCTGTTCAAGGCATATGACCGGAGATAGAGCCCTGCTATCAGATTTGGTTGAGAAAGCTGGCCCAGTAGTTACCTTTGGAGATAACAGCAAGGGTATTACGAAAGGATATGGCTGTTTGAAGTACGGAAATGTTATCATTGAAGATGTTTCTTTTGTGGAAGGTTTGAAGTTCAATCTTCTCAGCATCAGTCATTTCTGTGACAGAGGATATGCTGTTTCCTTTGAAAGAGAGAAGTGTCAGATCCTTCACAAGAAGAATGGAAAGCCTGCTCTTCAAGGAGTAAGGAAAGGTGACTTGTTCATAGCTGATCTGAACTCAGGATTCAAAGATGAAGTTAATTGTTTTTATGCTAAAGCTTTATCAGATGATAGTTGGCTATGGCACAAGAAGATGTCTCACCTTAACTTCAAAACCATGAACTCTTTAGTCAAGAGGGAATTGGTTAGAGGTTTGCCTCAGATGGAATTTACACAGGAAGGACTGTGTGAGGCATGTCAGAAAGGAAAGTCAAAGAAAGCTTCTCACAAGGGCACTGACACATCATCAATAACTGAACATCTTCAGCTACTGCACATGGATTTGTTTGGTCCAGTTAATGTGATGTCCATGTCAAAGAAGCAATATGCACTTGTGATTGTTGATGACTTTTCAAAATATACATGGGTTTTATTCCTACATTCCAAGGATGAGACCCCATACCTGGTGATTGGCCATATAAAGTTGATTGAGCTGGATTCTAGATTACCTGTTAGAGCCATAAGATCAGATAATGGTACTGAATTAAAGAATGCCATTCTAAATGACTTTTGTGCTGATAAAGGCATAACAAGACAGTATTCTGCCCCTAGAACTCCTCAACAAAATGGAGTAGTGGAAAGAAAGAATCGTACATTGATTGAAGCTGCAAGGACTATGTTAAGTGAGTCCAAACTTCCAACGTACTTTTGGGCTGAAGCAGCTAATACAGCTTGTTATACTCAGAATCGAACTTTAATCAACAAGGACTTAATGAAGACTCCGTATGAGATCATGAACAACAAGAAACCAACTGTCAAGTACTTTCATGTATTTGGAGCAAAATGCTTTGTGCTTATAGATGACAATGTGAAACGTGGCAAGTTTGATGTAAAGGCACAAGAAGCTATTTTTGTTGGTTATTCCAGAAGATCTTACAGGGTCTACTTGGTTGGCAGTCACACGGTAAAGGAAAGTGTCAATGTTACTTTTGATGACACTATGTTCCCTAATATCCAAAAAGAAGATTCATCTGAGAAGCTGAAGTTTGATAACTTGCCAGACTCAGAATCAGATGATGGAGCCCCACCTGAAGTTATTGCTGGTAATGATAATAACAATGATGATAATGATCATGGTGGTGGTGGTGGAAACACTGGTAACAATGGAGATACCACCAACACTGGAGAAGAATCATCAAGGCAATCAAACAACAACTCAGGGGGAGCAAATGAAGGATCAACTAGTCACTCACAACATCAAAGTGAATTTCAAGGCGAATCATCAAGATCAAATCTTCCAAGACAGACTGTATGGAATAGAGCTCATCCCTTTGAGCTGATCATTGGTGATCCAGGTGTTGGAGTTTGTTCGCACAAAATCACGCAAGCGTACGCGGTCACAAGTAATACAGGATTAAGTAAAGTTCGTTCCCACAGAGACTGCTTGGTTATAATAGTTTAGCACTTATGCAACAATGTATGGTTATTATTCGATGCTAAGACAATTATCAAAGTTTGTGTTTTAATTAACTAATGAGATTATAATTAACTAAAGAAGGGATTTCTGTAAATTCACTTATAAGAATAAACATGGGATCCTAACATCATTAAATACTTCATCTAGAGTCTCTTGTTCTTAATTAATGCATGTGACGGTTGTGACAACTAATCGGATAACACGAAATAAGTATACGCTACCTTTCAGTATACATATACCAAACTACTCAAACATCCACAAAATAGATAGAAGTTGGGTAGACACCAATTATGCTTAGACCCTATATGTCTATAAGATTTGAAAACATAACGGTTTAACGAGCAAGTTATCCATTCAGATTACATAGGGCAGGTAAGATGGTTAAAATTACCTACGAATCATGCATGACAAACATACATAAACCTATGCTAGCATGACAAGTTCTAAACCTCTATATCCACTTTCGCAATCAATAGAGATTAACAAACAATCTTAGATGTTAGCTACGCATCCAAGAAGAATAAGCACAACCAATACTAGGAAATCAATTAGCCATCACACACACATCTTTAAAACAATTAACTACTAAAATCCATAAATAAATCCGTTAGAATCCCACGACGACGATTAGTTCATATTCGAACTGTTCATCATCGTGGGTTCTGATAATAACATGATAGTAATAAGTCTGGAAAACTTGATAGAATAACTAGGGTTTAGAAAGAACAACGAGAATTCAAAGTATCGCCTAATTTAGAAGAATACAAAGATTAGATGAAACTAGGTCTTCGTAAATCAGCCGTCTTCTTGTTCTCCTCTCCGGTGGATGATTATGTATGTATGTATAATGATATATCTGTGTATCCCTCAGAAAACGTCCACCAAATACTTATAAAGACTTAAGGCTAACAACTATGGCAAGTTTCCTTTTCTGACCACAAAACTGCAGTTTTCAGCATTCTTTACGCGCGGGCGCGCGGGAGGCGGCGCGGGCGCGCCATGATTTCTGTCAGTTGCAGCGCGGGCGCGCGGGAGGCGGCGCGGGCGCGCGGGAGGCGGCGCGGGCGCGCCGTGGTTTCTGTCAGAAAAATTCTAAAATGCTTCTTTTGCCATTTCTTTGCCCATTCAACATTCACAATTGCTTGATCTTCATACACATGCTTAAACACCACCTAACGATCATAGAATCACCACATCTCTGCTGATAAAGCAACCTAATCATCAGCAGGACCACCCTCCTCGGGTGGTGTATCCGGTGGAGGATAAACATAATCCTCTCCAAAGTCAGACCAAGCAACATCAACTCCAGTAGCTCTGAATGTAGTACTCAAAACTGCAAATAAAGAAATAAAAATAATACTAACTAATAGGACCACCACTTTCGTAGATGACATGATTGCATTGAGCATATGCAACAAGCCGTTAAACCCCTAGGCAGCCCTAGTAGGACGAGTTTTGTCTCGTGAGGGTTTATAGATGATATACCCACAAAATCAAATAATTTCAACCACCAAGTCTCTCGAACATGCAACATGTCATAATACTGCATATTCGCGTGGGTTGCCTCCCACGAAGCGCTTGTTTTACGTCAATAGCTTGACGTGAATCCTTCTCATCCAGTCGCAAGAACGGTAAACGTCGACTCACGGTTCACCGTATTACCAACGTCATGCTTCAGCCACTGACCATTAACCTTGAACACTTCGTCCGGAAACTTATGGAAAATCTCTACTGAATCATGCAGAAATGCTGATTTAACCGTGATAGGCTCCAACCACCTCGACTTACGCTTTCCTGGAAAAAATCTGAAGCGAGACTTGAAACGCCGAACTAGCTGACCAAGCACAAATGAATGTTTCACCAACTCTCTTTCATGCCAGTCCTTGACCTTCTCCTTATATAGCCTGTTTCTCTCGTAGACTTTACCATACCTCAATTGATCCTGCAGTGGTTGGAGTTCAAGTGTAGGAGCTTCTTCCATAGATGGTTTAAGTCGCTCCTGAGAATTGTTCAGCTCTACTAATCCAAGAGCATGGAATGACGCATCAATTTTTCTTTTCCACGGAGGTGCATTCAACAACTGAAGTTGCTCTGCTCTTTCTTCGTCTTCGATCTCAGAATCCCCTATCAAGACTCTCTCCACTGTATCTGACTTCAGCGGTTGTTCAACCTCTGTATTGACGATAGAATCGACCATCTCCAATTTAAAGCACTCTTCTTCCTCAGTTGGAAATTTCATTGCCTTGAACACGTTAAAATTGACCTTCTGATTTTGAACCCTCATTGTAAGCTCTCCTTTCTGCACATCGATCAAAGTTCGACCTGTAGCTAAGAACGGTCTTCCCAAGATAATAGGAATCTTCTTATCTTCCTCAAAGTCCAGAATAACAAAATCAGCAGGAAAAATGAGCTTATCCACTCTAACCAAAACATCCTCTACTATACCCCTTGGATATGTGATCGAACGATCAGCCAGCTGTAAGGACATAGTAGTAGGTTTAGGCTCCGGCAGCCCAAGTTGCATGAAGACAGACAACAGCATCAAATTTATGCTAGCTCCCAAGTCACACAAGCACTTGTTGAAAGATAGATTGCCGATTGTGCACGGAATGGTGAAACTCCCTGGATCCTTCAGTTTTGGAGGTAACTTCTGCTGCAGAATAGCACTACATTCTTCTGTTAAAGCAACGGTTTCCAACTCCTCGAGTTTCAACTTTCGAGAAAGAATACCCTTCATGAACTTTGCGTAGCTCGGCATCTGTTCAAGAGCTTCCGCAAAAGGTATATTGATCTGCAACTTCTTGAAAACTTCGAGAAACTTGGCAAACTGCTTATCCAACTTTTGTTTTTGAAGACGTTTAGGGAATGGCGGAGGAGGATAGACTTCCTTGCTCTCTGTAGCTTGCGTCAGAGTAGAATTCTCAGTAGAAAGTTTGCTCTTCTCCGGATTGTTCCCCAACTGATCAGCTTTTTCACCATTTTTTTCACTTTCTGGCAGAAAGGCAGGCGCGGGCGCGCTCCCTAGGGCGCGGGCGCGCTCCACATTCTGTTCATTTTCCAAATTTTCTTCGTTTTGCGCTTTTTCTGAGTTCTGATCACTCGTAACCCTTCCAGAACGCAAGGTAACTGCTTTTACATGTTCCTTGACCTCTCTCTTGCCAGGATTAGCTTCTGTATCACTAGGGAGAGTTCCCTGTGGTCTATTCAACAATGCATGGGCAATCTGACCGATTTGATTCTCCAAAGTCTTGATGGAAACAGCTTGGCTCTTGCACATTAGCCTCAATTCCTCCAATTCAGACTTTTCATTAGACGATTGACCAACATTGCCATGAGATGGTTGTTGAAACCCTGGTGGTTGATACGGTTGCCTTGGAGCATACTGTTGCTGAAAACCAGAAGGGTTGAATGGCTTAGCTCCAAATTGTTGACCTTGAAACTGCTGATACTGCTGTTGAGGTTGATTCTGGCCACCCTGATTGTTACTCCAGCTGAGATTAGGATGGTTCCTGTTGTTGGGATGATAGGCATTAGGCACTGGCTGCTGTGATCTCTGAAAATTGCTCACGAACTGTGCCGATTCACTAGATATGGCACACTGATTCGTGTCATGTGCCCCTGCACAAAGCTCGCAAACACTAACCACCTGCTGAACTCCATAGTTAGTCAGAGAATCAAGCTTCATAGACAAAGCCTTTAACTGTGCTGCTATTGCCGTAGCTGCATCCACTTCCAGAATTCCTGCTACCTTGCCTTGTGATAACCTCTGAGTTGGATTCTGGTATTCATTAGCAGCCATCATCTCAATAAGTTCATAAGCTTCATCGTAGCTTTTAGCCCAAAGTGCTCCACCTGATGCCGCATCAAGCATTGGTCGAGATTGACCACCCAGTCCATTATAAAAGCAATTGATCACCATCCAATCAGGCATTCCATGATGAGGACACTTCCTAAGCATCTCCTTGTAGCGCTCCCAAGCTTCACATAAAGTTTCTCCAGAATGCTGTGCAAACTGAGTAAGAGCATTCCTGATTGCAGCTGTTTTCGCCATGGGAAAGAATTTGGTGAGAAACTTCTGAGCAAGATCCTCCCATGTAGTGATAGAACCTGCTGGTAGAGAATGCAACCAGCCCTTAGCCTTATCCCTCAAAGAAAATGGGAAAAGTCTCAATTTTACAGCATCTTCTGACACTCCGTTGAACTTGAAGGTGTCGCATATCTCGATAAAATCCCTAATATGCATATTAGGATCTTCCGTTGGAGCACCCCCAAACTGGACTGAATTCTGCACCATCTGAATAGTGTCAAGCTTGATTTCAAAGGTATTAGCTACAATAGCCGGCTTGACAATACTAGATTGAATGTCATTGATCTTTGGCTGAGAATAGTCCTTCAAAGCCTTCGTTTCTGTTGCAGCTGGTTCTCCCATAACTAAACTTAATTCAAGTTCTGCTTTCCGAGATTGAGAACGTGTTCGCATACTGTAAGATCCGGGAAAATTACGTGTTATTATATGATGTGAAATGAAATTTTAATTTCATATTAAGAGTTATTAAATGTTTTATCTGTTTTAAATGGGTTAAGTTATACGTTAAATGATTGAATATGTGACAATGTGATGCTATGTGATATGTGTGGGGAATTTGAAATTATTTTGAAAAGGATGTCATACTATTTTATTCTATTTTAATTATAGAAAAGAAAATTTGGATCGTTCCCAAATTATTCGGGCAATTGGTATATCGTTCGTACCAATATTTCATTCGTTAAAGTGGAAAGTATTCGAAAATATTCGTAATAGAAGTATTTTGGTTCGTATATCTATTATTAAACGATACTTGTAGTTATCCGTACTTTATGGATGATTATCGTCTCGTAAAACGTGTATTCTGCTTTATTAAAGATTTAAAGCGTTTTATCTGTTAAATTGTATTTAAAGCGATCTATCAGATCAGTATCGATCCAAAAATGTCGTTTGGGGTATTATTTTCCGTTTAATATAAAAAGGCGAATTGTACTTTGTTTTGCGTATAATAAAGCTTAATTACAGTTAAAAATCTAAAAACCCCTGAAACGTGTTCTTCGTGTTCTTGAGAATCAAACTCAATTTTGAAGGCGTTATCGGATTCCGATTTCGATGTTCTTATAACCAAATCGAATCTCTCATCATCTTCTATCCAAATCCATCATCATCATCTGTGTGGGTATGATTTCTAAGTTTTTCCGATTTTTAATTTAATTATTTATTTCGAATTTCTGGGTTTAATTTGGGGGAAATCGTTTGATTGATTTTTCTTGAGATTTGATGGTTTGATTTTGTTTGTTATATGATTTGGAACATGTTGGTGATTTTTATTCGTGTTTTTGGTGTGTAAATCGAATTAATCGAAATTTATAACATTCATCGGAAAATTTCTAAGTTGCCGGAGTTTGGCAACTGTTAATCGGTTCTTGGCAAGGATTATACCATGTTGTAGATCGCTGGAAGTAGAATCGTTGTGTGTATTCAGTTTTGTATTTGGGCATGGTTTCGAGTCGGCCGGAAAGTTTGGTGGTCGCCGGAGTTCGGAATTCCCGGCTGAAATCGAGCCGTTTTCGGTGAGATACGGATGTGTTTTGGTTCATAATGTTGTTGTAAGGTTGTGTGGATCGACAGGGGAAAGAAAGAAGGGAGTTGGGGGTCGTTGGGTTGGCCGGAACCCGACCGGTCGGCCGGAACGCTGCCGGAAACGATGGTTGTTCTTGGCGACCCGGTCGTGTTCTTGGCGACCCGTTTCGTAACCCAACCCGACCCGTTTTCAATCCGTTTTTCCCCAATTCAGTTTAATGAATAGTGTTTCTGGATTTTATTTTAAAATAATTCAAAAATAGTTTTATAATTCTAAAAATCATATCTTTGATTTAAAAATACATTTTATTATTCCGAAAATTTTACAAATTCATAAATATTTATTTAAATTCGAAAATTGATTAAATTTAATTATTTTAATTATTTTTGATTAATAATTAATTTATTTAATTAATTGATTAATTCTTTTAATCAGTTAATTCTTAATAATTAATTATTAATTAGATTTAATTAATTAAAATTAAGTTTAATTATTTTCTAACTTGGTTCATTTATTTAAAAATAGTTTGAGCATTTAAAGAGTGTTAATTAATTTTATTAATTGATTTATTTGCATTTAAAATACTTATATTGGATTTAAAAATTCGATTTTTGATTTAAAAATTGTTTGTGGCTTATTTAAATTCAAATAAGCTTTGTGTGATGTTTTAAAAATAGTTATAAGTGCTATGTGATTTGTATGAGTTGTGTAATGTGTTTTATAGTCAGTATATGTCCGTACTAGGGCTAGTGTCTGAGTTTTAAATATCGTAAATTATACCGGACGTCTGATACGTACCCGGTTACTTGTTTAAATGTGTTATGTGAATGATGTGAATTATCTGTTGTTGAGTCATGCATGCGAATAAATTGTGTGGAGACTTGTTTGAGTAATTGGTTGTGTCTAATGTTATCACGAGGGGTAGATGGGATAGAAATTTGTCGGTTATGTTAGAAAGTGAGATTTACGAGACCGTTGACTTAGATGTTGACTTTTTATAGTATGGGGATTGTCGTCAAGCGAGTTACGTGGATTACTTATGTGGTTGATTGCGATTGGTCTATCAATTGAGATGTGGATGTTTATGCAACAGAGATATCGGTAAGATCGGTAAGTGCGTCGAAGTTAAGTTACAAACATTTATTAAATATGAGGATTATACGTTGAAGACTAAGTACCGTCTCATGTTTGACTATCGAGGCTGGCACGTGGATTCGAAATGGTAAAAGCAGACTAGTGGTATTCGCAAGAGCGTTAAAGCAAAGAAGGACAGAAGTCGAGAATCGTGCGTTAAGACAGAATAAGGAGGAGATCGTATTATTTCAGTATTACGAAATAGCTAAGGACCAGAGGCAAGTGTTTATACCCTTGCTTATTAATTAAGGGATATTATCTTGAATTATTAGTATGCATGTTGAATGCTTATTACTGAATTTTCAAATGTTGATTTCTTTGCATTGAATTGCAAGTATGTTATTTAATCTCGTAAATTGACGAGTACTCTTTATTACCTTTTGAGTTTAGATTCATATTTTCATATTGATTGGAAAGATATACTTATTATATTGAAAAGTTTGAAGAGATAATTATGGGCCGTATACTAAGGCTTTCTTTTAAAAGACATGATTTTAAAACATTAGGTTGGAATATTGCCAACCCTAGATGAGTGGGAACTTGTGAACCCTATGAGGGAAAACTTATTCTGAAATTCTGAAGTGGTGTTGCTTGCCCTTCAGGTATTCCGTTTTTCACCTTGCACCTATGCAAACCCTGTTATCCTTTCTTGTTAATGCGATCATCTAATCCATTCCCTGATTCGAATTCATATATACTGTGCATGATTTAGCTACTTCCTTCAAGTACAAGGCTTATCCATTATAAGTACATGTTCGAAGGACTTGAACTATTTCTGTCAGAAGTTAATAAACCCTTGGTTTCTTCATTTATAAACTTCACCCTGAATTTTTCTTAAACTTGAACTTGACTTTCTTGTCACTTACCAGATTGTTGAATCTTAACTAATTCTTCCATGATGTGATGATTTGAGCTATTGAGGCCATCTAGAGCCTGTTCTTTGAACCCTACTCTATATTGACATGTTACCCTTTTCTGTTGATATCATATTGTCTGTTTCATATCAGATTCAATCTTGTTAAGCATGTTATTGTTTATTCTTTGAACCCTACTCTATATTGACTTGTTACACTTTCTGTTGATATCATATTGTCTGTTTCATATCAGACTTAACCTTGTTGAGCATGTCATTGTTTATTCTTCATTATTATCCCAGTTGTTACATCGAACTCGTCGATGCTTATTATATTGTCACTTTTCATGTGTACTCCCCATTGTTGTGTCGATCTCGTCGATACTAGATTATATTGCTATTCCTTATTGATTCTTCATATTAAACTATTTCCTGGAACGTGAGTTTCCAGCAATTGTTGTATTAAGGTCATCGATTCTTCCGACACCTGATTGTCGAAGTAAGGTTGTCAATTGTACTGACACCTGACGTATATATAATATAGAATTGGAATGTTTTTAAAATAGGACCAGTAATTGGTCGGGCCATATTTATGGTCGGAATAATTTAAGGCCCAGATTGGCCTAGGATCCAGTAGAGGACTATGACATGAGCTAGTCCGGGGTTGATGCGTGGCTGGCCAGCAGCACAACCTTTGTATTTGATAATGGTTAAAAATCCAATTCTAATATAAATTTTCACTTCTAGGATGAGTTACATCCGTATATTTTGTACTTGTGAGTTATGACCTGATATTCAGGTTTATTCGTTGCGTGAAGATGTTGGTTCGTTGATTAATAAATAGTGGTTTCAATCTTGCTGAAATCACATACTCTTAATTCATTGGATTCCAAATAGTCGAAATCCACTTTCTTGATTCCATTGGCAGTCGTGAGATATCTATTCTGATGAGTTTTATTCATACCGCATATCCAGTCGATACCATGTTGAAGTCTTGAAGTGCGTTCTTTATTTCTTGACCGAGCGTGTTGGCTCATTCTTACCCCTGGTTATTCTAACCTTCCAGAGTTGTTGGTTTCAGAAAATGTTGTGAATAGATCTGTTATCTTAAAAATTAGTATTTTTATACAAACTATGGTCTTGAAGACATATGAGTTATATTTAGTTCATATTTTCTACATACTATTGTAGTTATTGTTGATTCGGTTGCCGTGACGACCAATATAAATCTTTTTGCGTTTTAAACTATTCAGCTGCGAGAAGCTAAATGAGATATTGTGATAAATTACTAAACTCGATTTGAGAAGTTTTAAAGATTACAAATGTTCAAAAACAAAAGTTGTTATTTGAAAATCCAAAGCTTATTTTGGAACGTTATATATTATATTTAATAATGCGCTTGCTGAGCAATTCATTCGCTCATACTTGTTTTATTTATATATATTTTAGCCTGCCGGAAAGAAGGTGTATTGGCGAGAGTTGTCCGCGTAGCTGATCAGAGATGGGGAAAGATATTAGCGTAAAGACGTTCTGATCCAGAGCATTTGGAGCTAGTGAGAGGTTTTGTATATAGATGTTTTCTATTGAATAATACATTGTATAAGATTAGTTGCCTGGTATACTTCTTATCGAAGTTATACTAGTGTATTAGAATTTTGAAAAGAGAATGGTTGTAAGGAAGAAAGATTGTTGTAATGAAATTTTGGATTCTTGTTTCTAGCACTATAACCTTTAAAGATTCTTGGTAGAGTTGGGGTCACAGATATTATTATTATTATTATTGTGTTGATTTTATATTGAACAGGTTGTTTGGATTAAGAGTGCAGTGTGACGACCAAATCCTTTGACCCCGGATTTGGGGGCGTTACAGTTGGTATCAGAGCAAGGGTTATAGTAAAACTAGAAACGAGAGTGTGTGGGAGTGTATATAGTTATATAAGAAACGTCAGAGCTCATTTAGAGTTCGTGTTGGACTATTGGATATAGTACCGCTGAGTGTGTTAAGATAGAGGTATTCGATTAAGATGATTGTGCTGAGGTGGATAGAATTTCATACGATTGTAGATGTCTACGGCGGGATCTTCAAGGACTATTACGAGTCGACGACGACATACAATATTGATAACCTTGCGACGTGGAAAAGAAGGACTGAAATCGAATAACGTGGAAAAGAAGGGCTGAAATCGAATAACGAGCTATCGAAGGAGTCGATGGAGGAGGCATATGTGAAGACCTTGGTAATACCTTCCCATCCTAAGGAAATATTTGACATTCCTTTCAGCGAAACTTGTGTTGGTGAATATATTCAAATTTTGACCTTGTAATTGATACTTTTGATCAATTATGTTTGCAATTGGCCTGTTGAAAATATGTTATTCAAATTCCAACCCCTTCATTCTTCCGGAGTGGATAACTCTATTTGTGATGTAACACTATTTGTTGATACTTCCTTTCTGGTTGTTCTTCTTTTCTGAAATAACACCTTTGGAATCTATTCAATTTCAATCCAAGGTGTGTATTTGAGATTTCTTATCGAAAGGCCCTGGTTGTCATTCCGACTCTAAATTTCTTTTATATTTCTCTACTCCAACTGAGGTAAACAACCCTATTTATAGGGGACACAAGGACTATCTGTCTATGTGATAGAAGTCTGACGGGACGCCGTCACTTGTGTGTTGTGAAATACAAGAAGGCTAATTACCTTTAGTACTGTCTTAATAGAGACACACAACATTGAGTTCATGTGATCAAATTGATCTCTCAGTGATTCTCTTATTTCCAATAATGTTCGCTTTGAAACATGCAGACTTGGTAACCCCAATTGGGGAACATTTGCTATGATACAGAACTTTTTTTTTTTTTTTTCTTCAAAATATCATGAAGTTTGTTATTTCAAATAATCCGGGAGGTATGCCACCAGGTTGGAAGGAAATTTATCTTACCATAATGAATGAAGAATTTGCGATTGAATTACCACGAACGAAAGCGGATTACGACGCGATTAGGATACTAGTAAACATATAACGGAGCCAGTTGTTCTCTCTCTATCGATTAACGTTACGATGTGGAAAAGGTGAAATTAGATAATTCAAGAGTTGATGGAAATTGGGAAAATGTGTAATTGTGCTGATGATGTCCCATGTTGTGGAAGATGAACATAATAGATTTTTGTCTCAATGAGAAGAACTTATAAGATTTGATGATAGGCTAATAATGGAGAATGGGTTAATCTTTGAGTATTTCAGGATTGTATGATATGGTTGCAAGTCTTTTGCTCACGATAGTTAAGGTAGATTTTATCAGTCGATGTGGATGTATAGGATGAGAATCAAAATGATGTCAAGTTGATCAAGCTGTTTGGGAAATGAGATGGAACCATGGAAAAGGTGTCATGAGTATTACTGTGAATGTATCTTCTGAATTATTTAAGAATTAGATGGAGGACAATTAAGTTATTGGGACTAAGTAGAACAATTTTTAAAGATATGGGATTAAGTCACCAAGCTGATAAGGAATATTCTCACAATTGTAGATAGGAAAAGAAGATGAAGAGGTGTTAATAAGGATTTAAAGACAATGGATGAGGTAATGAGGGGTTGTTTTCGGCTGAAGAGTTAATTGGCACGGAAGGTATGTGATCGTTGAAAGTAGTTGTTAGATATATTGGAGGTAGATAAAGTTGACCCAAGAATATGGATGGCTGATAGTATGAGTAGTAAAAGAGAGAATCGAGATGTAAATATCTTCGGTACAAGGATTAGAAAGGATGGAGTTTTAAGGTTATGATAACAAGAGATCAACTAGAAGGAATGACAGAAAATAAGGATTCAACCAGGATTGATTAAAGAGAAAGGGCTACATAGAGGAAAGAGTTATGGAAAGAGAAATGGAATTCAATTACAGGAAGGAGCGAGAGAGTATAATGGATAAGAAGGAAATGTAAGGACATAAAAGAGGTTTAAAAGGATATTAATATTGGTGAATATCTAAGTACTTGAGGTGTTGGAAAATGAAGACAGAATAACAGAGGTATAGTAGACGATTACAACTAAAGAGATTCCTGAATGGAGACGAAGACATGTTGAGATAAACTGTGTAGTAGAGTTGCTAAGGCCTAGAGCTTATCATGAAGTTATTTGAGTTATAATTGACCGATTAACGAGAGATATTTATTGGGTGAGTTGGTTCACCTCTATTTGAATGAGATAGTAGTACGACATGGAATGACGAGTTCAATTGTATTTGACAGAGATCCGCGACTTAATTAAAGAATTCAGACAGACTATGGTTGTGTACTAAATTTTGAAGGTAATTGGAAGGACCATTTACAGATGATTAGATTTCCTTATGACAACAGTTACTATGACAATTTTGAAATGCTACCTTACGACGATTTATTGAGTGTTGGGAAAGTGCGTATAAGTTTGCCTACCACTCTATGAGTGGTGTATTCATAGTGTATTTCGTAAAATATGAACCTATAGAGATCTAGTTAAATTTGTACTATGTTGAGTAACCGATTGAGATATTGAGTCAGTATGAGAGAGTGATAAGTAATAGAGGAGTCAAATTAGTATGAGTATGAGGAGAAATCCTAAGGTTGAAGAGTCAACCTAGGAATTTGAGAATGAGATGTTGGAGAAATATCCACCTATGTTTACGCGAGCTGATTCTGAGGACAGAATCCTGTTAAGGGGGGAAGGATGTAAGATCCGGGAAAATTACGTGTTATTATATGATGTGAAATGAAATTTTAATTTCTTATTAAGAGTTATTAAATGTTTTATCTGTTTTAAATGGGTTAAGTTATACGTTAAATGATTGAATATGTGACAATGTGATGCTATGTGATATGTGTGGGGAATTTGAAATTATTTTGAAAAGGATGTCATACTATTTTATTCTATTTTAATTATAGAAAAGAAAATTTGGATCGTTCCCAAATTATTCGGGCAATTGGTATATCGTTCGTACCAATATTTCATTCGTTAAAGTGGAAAGTATTCGAAAATATTCGTAATAGAAGTATTTTGGTTCGTATATCTATTATTAAACGATACTTGTAGTTATCCGTACTTTATGGATGATTATCGTCTCGTAAAACGTGTATTCTGCTTTATTAAAGATTTAAAGCGTTTTATCTGTTAAATTGTATTTAAAGCGATCTATCAGATCAGTATCGATCCAAAAATGTCGTTTGGGGTATTATTTTCCGTTTAATATAAAAAGGCGAATTGTACTTTGTTTTGCGTATAATAAAGCTTAATTACAGTTAAAAATCTAAAAACCCCTGAAACGTGTTCTTCGTGTTCTTGAGAATCAAACTCAATTTTGAAGGCGTTATCGGATTCCGATTTCGATGTTCTTATAACCAAATCGAATCTCTCATCATCTTCTATCCAAATCCATCATCATCATCTGTGTGGGTATGATTTCTAAGTTTTTCCGATTTTTAATTTAATTATTTATTTCGAATTTCTGGGTTTAATTTGGGGGAAATCGTTTGATTGATTGTTCTTGAGATTTGATGGTTTGATTTTGTTTGTTATATGATTTGGAACATGTTGGTGATTTTTATTCGTGTTTTTGGTGTGTAAATCGAATTAATCGAAATTTATAACATTCATCGGAAAATTTCTAAGTTGCCGGAGTTTGGCAACTGTAAATCGGTTCTTGGCAAGGATTATACCATGTTGTAGATCGCTGGAAGTAGAATCGTTGTGTGTATTCAGTTTTGTATTTGGGCATGGTTTCGAGTCGGCCGGAAAGTTTGGTGGTCGCCGGAGTTCGGAATTCCCGGCTGAAATCGAGCCGTTTTCGGTGAGATACGGATGTGTTTTGGTTCATAATGTTGTTGTAAGGTTGTGTGGATCGACAGGGGAAAGAAAGAAGGGAGTTGGGGGTCGTTGGGTTGGCCGGAACCCGACCGGTCGGCCGGAACGCTGCCGGAAACGATGGTTGTTCTTGGCGACCCGGTCGTGTTCTTGGCGACCCGTTTCGTAACCCAACCCGACCCGTTTTCAATCCGTTTTTCCCCAATTCAGTTTAATGAATAGTGTTTCTGGATTTTATTTTAAAATAATTCAAAAATAGTTTTATAATTCTAAAAATCATATCTTTGATTTAAAAATACATTTTATTATTCCGAAAATTTTATAAATTCATAAATATTTATTTAAATTCGAAAATTGATTAAATTTAATTATTTTAATTATTTTTGATTAATAATTAATTTATTTAATTAATTGATTAATTCTTTTAATCAGTTAATTCTTAATAATTAATTATTAATTAGATTTAATTAATTAAAATTAAGTTTAATTATTTTCTAACTTGGTTCATTTATTTAAAAATAGTTTGAGCATTTAAAGAGTGTTAATTAATTTTATTAATTGATTTATTTGCATTTAAAATACTTATATTGGATTTAAAAATTCGATTTTTGATTTAAAAATTGTTTGTGGCTTATTTAAATTCAAATAAGCTTTGTGTGATGTTTTAAAAATAGTTATAAGTGCTATGTGATTTGTATGAGTTGTGTAATGTGTTTTATAGTCAGTATATGCCCGTACTAGGGCTAGTGTCTGAGTTTTAAATATCGTAAATTATACCGGACGTCTGATACGTACCCGGTTACTTGTTTAAATGTGTTATGTGAATGATGTGAATTATCTGTTGTTGAGTCATGCATGCGAATAAATTGTGTGGAGACTTGTTTGAGTAATTGGTTGTGTCTAATGTTATCACGAGGGGTAGATGGGATAGAAATTTGTCGGTTATGTTAGAAAGTGAGATTTACGAGACCGTTGACTTAGATGTTGACTTTTTATAGTATGGGGATTGTCGTCAAGCGAGTTACGTGGATTACTTATGTGGTTGATTGCGATTGGTCTATCAATTGAGATGTGGATGTTTATGCAACAGAGATATCGGTAAGATCGGTAAGTGCGTCGAAGTTAAGTTACAAACATTTATTAAATATGAGGATTATACGTTGAAGACTAAGTACCGTCTCATGTTTGACTATCGAGGCTGGCACGTGGATTCGAAATGGTAAAAGCAGACTAGTGGTATTCGCAAGAGCGTTAAAGCAAAGAAGGACAGAAGTCGAGAATCGTGCGTTAAGACAGAATAAGGAGGAGATCGTATTATTTCAGTATTATGAAATAGCTAAGGACCAGAGGCAAGTGTTTATACCCTTGCTTATTAATTAAGGGATATTATCTTGAATTATTAGTATGCATGTTGAATGCTTATTACTGAATTTTGAAATGTTGATTTCTTTGCATTGAATTGCAAGTATGTTATTTAATCTCGTAAATTGACGAGTACTCTTTATTACCTTTTGAGTTTAGATTCATATTTTCATATTGATTGGAAAGATATACTTATTATATTGAAAAGTTTGAAGAGATAATTATGGGCCGTATACTAAGGCTTTCTTTTAAAAGACATGATTTTAAAACATTAGGTTGGAATATTGCCAACCCTAGATGAGTGGGAACTTGTGAACCCTATGAGGGAAAACTTATTCTGAAATTCTGAAGTGGTGTTGCTTGCCCTTCAGGTATTCCGTTTTTCACCTTGCACCTATGCAAACCCTGTTATCCTTTCTTGTTAATGCGATCATCTAATCCATTCCCTGATTCGAATTCATATATAATGTGCATGATTTAGCTACTTCCTTCAAGTACAAGGCTTATCCATTATAAGTACATGTTCGAAGGACTTGAACTATTTCTGTCAGAAGTTAATAAACCCTTGGTTTCTTCATTTATAAACTTCACCCTGAATTTTTCTTAAACTTGAACTTGACTTTCTTGTCACTTACCAGATTGTTGAATCTTAACTAATTCTTCCATGATGTGATGATTTGAGCTATTGAGGCCATCTAGAGCCTGTTCTTTGAACCCTACTCTATATTGACATGTTACCCTTTTATGTTGATATCATATTGTCTGTTTCATATCAGATTCAATCTTGTTAAGCATGTTATTGTTTATTCTTTGAACCCTACTCTATATTGACTTGTTACACTTTCTGTTGATATCATATTGTCTGTTTCATATCAGACTTAACCTTGTTGAGCATGTCATTGTTTATTCTTCATTATTATCCCAGTTGTTACATCGAACTCGTCGATGCTTATTATATTGTCACTTTTCATGTGTACTCCCCATTGTTGTGTCGATCTCGTCGATACTAGATTATATTGCTATTCCTTATTGATTCTTCATATTAAACTATCTCCTGGAACGTGAGTTTCCAGCAATTGTTGTATTAAGGTCATCGATTCTTCCGACACCTGATTGTCGAAGTAAGGTTGTCAATTGTACTGACACCTGACGTATATATAATATAGAATTGGAATGTTTTTAAAATAGGACCAGTAATTGGTCGGGCCATATTTATGGTCGGAATAATTTAAGGCCCAGATTGGCCTAGGATCCAGTAGAGGACTATGACATGAGCTAGTCCGGGGTTGATGCGTGGCTGGCCAGCAGCACAACCTTTGTATTTGATAATTGTTAAAAATCCAATTCTAATATAAATTTTCACTTCTAGGATGAGTTACATCCGTATATTTTGTACTTGTGAGTTATGACCTGATATTCAGGTTTATTCGTTGCGTGAAGATGTTGGTTCGTTGATTAATAAATAGTGGTTTCAATCTTGCTGAAATCACATACTCTTAATTCATTGGATTCCAAATAGTCGAAATCCACTTTCTTGATTCCATTGGCAGTCGTGAGATATCTATTCTGATGAGTTTTATTCATACCGCATATCCAGTCGATACCATGTTGAAGTCTTGAAGTGCGTTCTTTATTTCTTGACCGAGCGTGTTGGCTCATTCTTACCCCTGGTTATTCTAACCTTCCAGAGTTGTTGGTTTCAGAAAATGTTGTGAATAGATCTGTTATCTTAAAAATTAGTATTTTTATACAAACTATGGTCTTGAAGACATATGAGTTATATTTAGTTCATATTTTCTACATACTATTGTAGTTATTGTTGATTCGGTTGCCGTGACGACCAATATAAATCTTTTTGCGTTTTAAACTATTCAGCTGCGAGAAGCTAAATGAGATATTGTGATAAATTACTAAACTCGATTTGAGAAGTTTTAAAGATTACAAATGTTCAAAAACAAAAGTTGTTATTTGAAAATCCAAAGCTTATTTTGGAACGTTATATATTATATTTAATAATGCGCTTGCTGAGCAATTCATTCGCTCATACTTGTTTTATTTATATATATTTTAGCCTGCCGGAAAGAAGGTGTATTGGCGAGAGTTGTCCGCGTAGCTGATCAGAGATGGGGAAAGATATTAGCGTAAAGACGTTCTGATCCAGAGCATTTGGAGCTAGTGAGAGGTTTTGTATATAGATGTTTTCTATTGAATAATACATTGTATAAGATTAGTTGCCTGGTATACTTCTTATCGAAGTTATACTAGTGTATTAGAATTTTGAAAAGAGAATGGTTGTAAGGAAGAAAGATTGTTGTAATGAAATTTTGGATTCTTGTTTCTAGCACTATAACCTTTAAAGATTCTTGGTAGAGTTGGGGTCACAGATATTATTATTATTATTATTGTGTTGATTTTATATTGAACAGGTTGTTTGGATTAAGAGTGCAGTGTGACGACCAAATCCTTTGACCCCGGATTTGGGGGCGTTACACATACACGCTCACTAGAGTACCTGAAACTCACCAAACAAAGTAAAATTGATGAAAGAATAATCCGAGTCAGTGAACTTTAACGACCACTGATGACAAGCACATAAACTATATAAATAACACCGAGTCCCCGGCAGCGGCGCCAAAAACTTGTTCGCACAAAATCACGCAAGCGTACGCGGTCACAAGTAATATATGATTAAGTAAAGTTCGTTCCCACAGAGACTGCTTGGTTATAATAGTTTAGCACTTATGCAACAATGTATGGTTATTATTCGATGCTAAGACAATTATCAAAGTTTGTGTTTTAATTAACTAATGAGATTATAATTAAATAAAGAAGGGATTTCTGTAAATTCACTTATAAGAATAAACATGGGATCCTAACATCATTAAATACTTCATCTAGAGTCTCTTGTTCTTAATTAATGCATGTGACGGTTGTGACAACTAATCGGATAACACGAAATAAGTATACGCTACCTTTCAGTATACATATACCAAACTACTCAAACATCCACAAAATAGATAGAAGTTGGGTAGACACCAATTATGCTTAGACCCTATATGTCTATAAGATTTGAAAACATAACGGTTTAACGAGCAAGTTATCCATTCAGATTACATAGGGCAGGTAAGATGGTTAAAATTACCTACGAATCATGCATGACAAACATACATAAACCTATGCTAGCATGACAAGTTCTAAACCTCTATATCCACTTTCGCAATCAATAGAGATTAACAAACAATCTTAGATGTTAGCTACGCATCCAAGAAGAATAAGCACAACCAATACTAGGAAATCAATTAGCCATCACACACACATCTTTAAAACAATTAACTACTAAAATCCATAAATAAATCCGTTAGAATCCCACGACGACGATTAGTTCATATTCGAACCGTTCATCATCGTGGGTTCTGATAATAACATGATAGTAATAAGTCTGGAAAACTTGATAGAATAACTAGGGTTTAGAAAGAACAACGAGAATTCAAAGTATCGCCTAATTTAGAAGAATACAAAGATTAGATGAAACTAGGTCTTCGTAAATTAGCCGTCTTCTTGTTCTCCTCACCGGTGGATGATTATGTATGTTTGTATAATGATATATCTGTGTATCCCTCAGAAAACGTCCACCAAATACTTATAAAGACTTAAGGCTAACAACTATGGCAAGTTTCCTTTTCTGACCACAAAACTGCAGTTTTCAGCATTCTTTACGCGCGGGCGCGCGGGAGGCGGCGCGGGCGCGCCATGATTTCTGTCAGTTGCAGCGCGGGCGCGCGGGAGGCGGCGCGGGCGCGCCGTGGTTTCTGTCAGAAAAATTCTAAAATGCTTCTTTTGCCATTTCTTTGCCCATTCAACATTCACAATTGCTTGATCTTCATACACATGCTTAAACACCACCTAACGATCATAGAATCACCACATCTCTGCTGATAAAGCAACTCTACAAATACTAAACAAAACACATTAAAAACAACACGTACTTGAGAACAGAACGATCAGATTAAGCCAATTTAGGACGATCCAAGTAGATATGAAATCCACTTATCAGAGTTAAAACTAGAAGTGCAACTCAGAATGAATGTCATTATTCAGCATTTCTATCTAAAATGGAGCCAAAGAAAACTGAGGAAGCACTGACTGATCCAGATTGGGTGATTGCTATGCAAGATGAACTCAATCAGTTTGAACAACAGCAAGTCTGGAAGCTGGTACCCAGGCCAAAGAACAAGAAAGTAGTTGGTACAAGATGGGTATACAGGAACAAGCTAGATGAGGATGGCATTGTTACAAGGAACAAGGCAAGACTGGTTCCACAAGGGTATTCACAAGCTGAAGGCATTGATTATGATGAAACCTATGCACCAGTGGCTAGACTTGAGGCCATCAGGATGTTCTTAGCATTTGCTGCTTACTCCAATTTTAAAGTCTATCAAATGGATGTTAAGAGTGCATTCCTGAATGGTGAGCTTGATGAAGAAGTGTATGTGGAACAGCCCCCTGGCTTTGAAAATCAGGAGCTGCTGGACTTTGTGTACTTTCTCTTCAAGGCTATCTATGGTCTCAAACAAGCCCCAAGAAAATGGTATGACACTCTCTCTGGTTTTCTTTTAGAAAATGGTTTTGTTAGAGGTATCATAGACAAAACTCTTTTTTCAAAGAAACACAAAAGTGATATGATATTAGTCCAAGTCTATGTCGATGACATCATATTTGGGTCTACTAATGATAATCTCTGTAAGAGATTTGCTGAGCTTATGCAGAGTAAGTTTGAAATGAGTATGATGGGTGAGCTGAAGTTCTTTCTTGGATTGCAAGTAAGTCAAAGGTCAAATGGTATATTTATTTGTCAATCCAAGTATCTCAAAGAACTCCTCAAGAAATATCACATGGAGGATTCAGCATCAGCAAGGACTCCATCTTTAACAGCAATCAAACTTGGAGCTTCTGACAAGTCTATCAAGGTAGATGTTACAAGCTACAGAGGTATGATTGGCTCCTTACTCTATCTTACTGCTAGTAGACCAGATATTATGTATGCTACATGCTTGTGTGCAAGGTTCCAAGCGGACCCTAGAGATGTACATCTCGTTGCTGTGAAAAGAATCTTGAGATATCTTAAGGGTACACCTAATCTAGGTATCTGGTACCCTAAAGATTCTGGTTTTAATCTTGTTGGATATACAGATTCTGATTATGCAGGTAGTGTTGTGGATAGAAAGAGTACCTCTGGGAGTTGTCAATTCCTAGGAGGTAGGTTGATTTCCTGGTATAGCAAGAAATAGCAAACAGTTTCCAATTCAACAGCAGAAGCTGAATATATTGCTGCTGGAAGCTGTTGTGCTCAGATCTTATGGATAAGGAATCAATTAAAGGACTATGGCTTTGCATTAGACAAAATTCCCATTTTTTGTGATAATACAAGTGCCATAGCAATCTCCAACAACCCTGTGCAGCACTCGAGAACGAAGCACATTGATATCAGGTATCATTTTATCAGAGAGCATGTTATGAATGGAACTGTGGAGTTACACTTTGTACCCACTGAAGAACAGACTGCAGATATTTTCACTAAATCTGTTGACGAATCCACATTTACCAGGTTAGTTGATAAATTGGGTATTTTGAACAGTCTTAGTGATTGACAATGTCTCCGGTAGGTTTGTTCTTAACTAAATCATTTTCTCTTGTTAATTTAAGATGTTAAAAATTGCCAATCCATGTTTATTGTGTAAAGCTTGTTAATTTAAATATTCTGAATAATTTATTTTCTTTAAAAATATTTTTCTCATTTTTTTTTTGTAGAGAAATGTATTTTTATTGAAAATATATTTATTTAGAATCATTTAAGTTTGTTTTTCGGATTGTAAATATTGTTGTTTAAATTCTTCTGCAGGTTTATATTAGTTTAATGCTCTTTTATAATTTTCTGCATTTGGTTCAGGTTTTATAAAATATTCTGTGAATATTTTCTGTTGATTACTGCTTCTTTTCAAATAACATTCGGTATGACCTTCTGTTTGGTCATATTGACATTTTAGTTTATTAATCTTTTATTTTTAAGAATTCGGTATGACCTACTCCCAGGTCATATTAGAACTTGGTATGACCTCTCTTAAGGTCATACTGGTGTGTAATTTTTCTTTATTTTTCAGTTTATTATTTAGTTTTTCTCGGTATGACCTGTAGGAAAACTCGGTATGACCTGAAAGAAAAACTCGGTATGACCTGCCCTTAGGTCATACCGAGCCCAGTAGAACCCTCCTCTATAAATACCAGGCCACCTCAAGTTCTTTTGCTCATTCCTTTTTAACTCAAGTTTTTACTTAGTTAACTTTGCTCTAGTTTGTGTTTTATTCCTAGAACAACGAACTATTGCAAATTTTTCTTGTGAATTACTTGGGATTTTATTTCTTCTCTGTTTAATATTATTATTAATTACTGCTTTATTTTATTTTATTTTCTTATTTATTTTCAATGGCTGCTGAGTTTGTTGTTGAACGTTTTAATAATTACGTTGGCTATTGTGATCCCCTTAAGTGTTCTGCTGAACGTTTTAGGCCGTGGATTCATTTTTTAAATCAACAATCAATTGTTAGCTATGCTATCACTACTTCTATTGATTTAAAGTTTGAACCCCTTCGTCTATTATGTTTAACTGCTGTTGTTGCTGACGATATGCAAACTTTCACCTTCACTATTTCTGATCGTCAGTACACAGTAACTAATAAGATCTTTTGTCAAGTACTTCATTTTCCACTTGATAATTTTGTTAGATTCCCTACTGATGACGAGTTAGTTCAATTTTTCTCTAGTATTGATTACCAAGGAAATATTGTTCTTCCTCGTCTAATTAAGGGTAATCTAGCATGTGAGTGGGATTTGTTCTTTGACGGTCTAGCCAAAGTTTTTAGTAATTCTACCAAAAACAACTTTCCAGTCATCACTTCTGTCTTACAAAACATTGCCTATGCTGCTGTTTTCAACCTGAGATTGGACATAGGAACTCTTGTGTGGGATCTCTTGATAAGGAGGATTTTCAATTACACTAGAGATATTGAGAATGGAAAGAAAGTTGAATGCTTTTATTCTCGTTTCCTCTCTCTAGTGTTGAATCATGTTCTTTCTGATGAACATAAAACACTTTTTCAAAACACTCCTTTTCAAGTCCCCGCACACACTAATCCTGCCATTTATTCAACTTTGTCCACCAGTTCCAAGTCTGGAAGGAGACCCGTAGTTCCACAATCATATATGCGAGAGATTCTGCAACCACAGTTACCTCTACTCTTTATTGAACATCCAGTGGTTGGATCCTCGTCAGCAGGAACTTCAATGGTGCCTCCTAACACCATGGCACTTCAGGTAATATATCATCTCTCAACTGCTCCACTAACCCAAGAGGTTCTTAGGATTGACCAAGGGATTGTAGAACCACAATCTCTGTCCCCGGTCATAGAGCTACACACAGAGTCAAATCCATTGACCGCTCCCCTAGAACAACCAACTACAACAAGATTGAGAGAACAAGTTGAAGTAGATATTAATGTGAGTGATCCCACAGCTCTGCCTCCTCCACTAAAGAAGAGAAGAACATACCTTGAGGCATCTGTTAGCCAGTCTGTATCCTCCCAAAAGGATATGGATTCTCAAAAGGCCAATGAACAGTTACTAGGGACATCCTCTCAACAGGATGAATCTATTGAAATTTGCCATCAGGCCATGGCATTCTGTACAGAGTCAAGCACTCTCCCATTAATCACAATGGGAGCAAACACTTCGAAAACAATAGTAGAGACTCATGCACAGGACACTCAGAGAGGAGAGCACATAGGAATGATTGTTGAAACAGTGCCTACCATTGTCACGGTAGAAGAGCCTTCACAGGCTTCAGAGGGAAAATCTGGTTCTTTGCCCACTATAATAGAACCATTTTCTCCCCTCTCAGAGGGAACATCTCTGGCTCCCCTAAGGGATTCTTCACTCGCAGTCTTAACTGGAGAAAGTGAAGGGCAACCTGGTGAGTCCATAACTGAAGCAATTCAGTTTTCCGTTTCGGATTATTTTTTGGACTCTATCAGGGACAGGGATTCGCGAACTCCCATTGCACCACCAGTGACCTCTCAAGAAGGGGCTATGGTGATTTTTTCTGCAGGTACTTCAACTCCAAACATGGATAGACAGCTAGTGGTTAGTTCTGAGAGACAAACACAGAGCGATACACAAGCACGTGAGGTGAGTGAAACACCATCGAGAGAAATTGAGATGAGTGCACACAATGACACATACACTGCTTCTTTATTGGCTCAAATAGCTGGTCTACAGAAACAACTTCAACAGACCCAGACTGAAAAAGAAATTCTCAAGGCACAAGTGGTTGAACAGTCTTCTTCTTCCACCTCTGTAACTAATCAGCTGGGTTCTATTAGAGATGAGATAGAAGGAGTGAAGGTCACATTGATCCCCAAGATGAATGCTGTTCAAGAATCACAGGTATTGATGGCTTCAGATATGTCAGAGCTGATAGTTTCTAATGCTGAGATCAGGGAGGCTGTCAAGCAGATTCCTATTATTTCAACTAGGGTAGACTCAATTCAGGAGACTGTTGATGAACATCAGTGGTTCAATGATGAGAGGTTTGCCAAACTTGAAGGAGGGATGCAACATCTGAACGAGGGCATGAAACATCTGTATACCATGATCAAGAACTCACATCAACCCAATGCTGATCAGAAGAAATTCTTTGAGGGTGATGATGATGAACAAGACAATGATGGCAAGGATGAAGCAGGAGGAGAAGAAAGTAAGAAGGAGGATCCTAAGTCTACTAAAGATAAATCTGTAGAGGATTCCTCAACTAAGGGGGAGAATAAGGGTGGAGAAGCTGGAGGTCAAGAAGGAGTAAAGGATAAGGGGAAAGGAAAAGCTGTTGATCAAGAAGGAGTGCTACCTGATGATGAGTTTGTTTTTCAAGGTGAGCAAGAATATACAAAGTCTGATAGTGATCAAGCAGGTGAAGAAGGTGAATTGAATGTGGAGGACTGGGATGATCAAGATGATTTGTACAATCCAGATCCTGCCTTTGAAAGGGAGATTCTCAAGGAAAGGGCATAAATAAGGAAGAGAGAAGAGGAGAATGTTAGAGTAGCTGATATCATCTCCCAGAAGATTAAAGTTCAAAAGGCTGAGCATGAAGTCAAACAAAGTCTTCATAGTCTTCAAGTCAAGGATAGGAGGATGGATATCAAGTTGAAGATTGGAAAGAGATGGGATCAGGCAAGGGAGTTATTTGCAAAGCCCCAGAAGTCTTCTAACAATGATGTTCAATTCTTAAAGGTATTGAAATCTTTTAGCAGTGCTAATCCTGATAATAATATGTACATGAAAGCTTTGAAGAAAGAGATTACCAGGGTAATTACTGCTTATGATAGAGTGTTAGAAGAACCCCAAATCTTTGTCTCTTGTCAGAATGTAGGGTCATTCTGTGTGTCATTTGACCTTCTGTCAAGAAGAACTGTATCAGAACTCTGGGTGTTGATTTGCAAGGCGCTTGAAACTTCTCATCTCAACGTTCTTCTGAATGAAAGGTTAAGGGAGTATGCCAGCAGAAACAGTCCTCAAACTATAGATGTGCCACTTGAAGTTAAATTCTACAAAGGCACTTCTGTTCACACTGTAGGACTAGATCCAGTATCCTTAGCTTCTATTACTGCCACAAGGTTAGTACACACTGAACATCTGCTAAGGACTTCTGGTTTTGCTTCTGAAAAGAAAACTGAGTTTGCTGACATCATCAAGGAGTACTGTGAGCATAACATCAAGAGATATTCTCAACTCAAGAACAGACTCAAGAAAGTAACTCCTCAACCAGTCATGCCATCAAGTTTTGCTTCTGAATCAGATCAAGTTCTTGATGAAGAATTGTTAGGAAAGCTAGAAGAAGTTGAAGAAAGTGAAGAAGAAGAAGGAGAAATCAGTGAAGGAAGCATAAGTTTTTGAATGTATACATCTCTTACATGCTTAGGTAGATCAAGATAGATTCAATGTTATCATTTGTTCAGGCTAGAGGAACAACTATCTTCTATTTATCTTGTATGTTTGAATCTGGAAATGTTATATATAAACCAGAACTTTTCTTGTTATTTACTTGGCTCTTAAAAGTCATTTCTATTTCTTGTTTAAGTTAGTTGAGTTATCCTCTAGGTATTTGATTGTTATTCTCTAACAAACAAATAGGGGGAGATTGAAAGGCATATGTTTAGGCCTATTAATATTCCGAGGAAACAACTTAATTTAAACAAGTATGTAATAAGTAAATAATAATTAAATATGTCACAAGAATCTCAGAGAGTTTTATCTGTCAAGAGAATGGAGAATTAAAGTCATCTACAGACTTGAAGTTATTCTACATTGAAAGAAGTTCAATTTATTGTTCAAGCCTCAGTGAAGTATTCAAGAAAGTGGATCTACTACAGTGACAGAGATTTCCAGTTGGTGACATAAGAAGTACAGGATACAAAGTTTATTCAGAGCTAAAGAAAAGAAGCCACAGCTTTAAATGTTTTAAAGATGAAGAATTATCATTGAAGTCAGTTATTCATGAAACCAGACAGTGCATCGAATGACGACATCAATCAGTGGAATTAAATCATCTATATTCAGTGGTTTTCAGAAGATAGAGGAATGCAAGGATTTTAAGTTATCTTCTTTGATTTATTAATTCAATTTAAATAATAAATTAATTCTATCAGAATTAATTTATTTATTAAATTAATTATGTTAGTTGTTTAAATTATTTATTAAATTAATTCTATAAAAGAATTAATTTAATCTAGAATTTAATCTATCTAAATAAATTAAAAGGATTTTCTTTTTAAATCTCGGTGTGACCTGTTTAGAAGACTCGGTATGACCTATTGTTTTAATACCCTAGGTTCTACCGAATTATACTTCAGGTCATACCATTCAATTCTGTCAGGTCATACAGATTGCTTTCCCAGGTTCTATCCAGAGTTGGTGGAAGTACAGAAGGTCATACCGGACACTTTGACAGGTTCTATTGCTGAAGCTAGGTTCTACCGAGCTTTATATGTAAGGTCATACAAGTGTTTTGATTTATTAATTAAGTAATTCTGATTTAATTAAGAGGTCATACAAGGAAATGCAATTGTATTAAAACCGTGGCAGTACAGACAAAACACATCAGTTAATGAAAAACAAGACACAGAAGCATTTACTCTCAAGAACAGCAGAAGCCATTTAATCTCATTTCTACTCAAGCAATTAATTCTAGTTTGTATTGTTAAATCCAAACCACTAGAAGTTGATTACTTGTATTGCTTTGATTATCTAGCGGATTTTTATCCCTAGAATTTATCTCGAACTTGCTTTTAGCATTCGATCTTTTTATTACAAATATTAGAAAAGTTCATGTCGAATTTATTCTAAATTTGTATTAATTAGTTTGAGATAAATACTTTGTAATCCTTATTGTATTTGCAACACCCTTCAAGTTTAATATAAGTTATATTTAACTTGAATCTTGTTTCATTTATATTCCGCATTAATTTGTTCTTAATTGTTAAATTATTCAAAGGACAAATTCGATAAAACGGTATAGATTGTATTCAACCCCCCTTCTACAAACTTATCAGGACCTAACAAGTTAAAAGAAATATTGATAAGGTATTTTCAGGTTAAATTGAAGTGCAATATCCTTACTGAAAAGAGAAAAAATCCTCAAGGACCAAACTGCAATAAAGTGATTTCAATAGTTTTCCTTTTTGGAAACCTTCGAAATAGAAAAGGAGAATTCTTTTAAAAACCATCGAAATGGTGAAAAACCAATTCGATAGTTTCTTAAATAGAAACCATCGAAGTGGGAAGAAATAGAAGTTTGATAGTTTTATTTATAAAATTGTCGAACTATATGAAGGAAAACAAGATTTTCTTTTCGATAGATTTTTAATTAAATCTATCGAATGAGAGAAAAATCTTGTTTTCGATGGATTTTTTAAATTTAGTAGGTACATGCATTCAAGACAGTCAGAAGGTTGGTGAGGAAATGGACGGCTAAGAATCTCTCAAGGCCTTCGATAGTTTTCCTAAAAGACTACAATTGTGTGAATGAAGACAGTGTCTTCTTCAGTTATTCAGTTGCAGAGATTAAACACGGAGAGAATTTAAGAGCTTGAGTTTTTAGAGAAGTAATTACTAGTGCCTTAAATTCTATCAATTGTATTGATTGTTGTAACTTGAACTCATTGAAGCTAATCCTGCGGATTAGATTTGTAGCACCCCTCGTGGTTTATATTTATAAGACGATATATTCCCCGACTCGTGTTTTGATTTGGTTGATTTGATTCCGAACAAGAACACACATAATTATCCACAAACGAAATCGAATAAATTTGTGAGTATCGTATTCAACCCCCCTTCTACGATACTTTGGACCTAACAACTAGAAGTTGGCCTCTACATACTCATGCCAAGTAACCATGCAGGGCAGGGAAGTAACCCCTCGGTTTTCTTGTTTAATTAGGGTTAATGTAAAAAATGGGCATTACGACGCTTTAAAACTTAATGTTTTCCATTTTTAAGCTACTCCTAAACCAATACCAATCAATCCCAATCATCAATACATCACTACATACTACTATACCAAGCCAAACATTGCATAATCCAACCTCAAAATATTTCCATACTACTTTCCTCCAAGACTTTTCATTCTCAATTTTATACATCATTCAAAACTCGACCAAAATCTAATCATCATGGCTAAAACTATCTAAAACATCATAACTAACACATCATATTTAAGATCAATCTATAATAAGGGGTGTGGAGAGTAATACCTTTTGCAGATTGAAATCAACTAATCAACTACTTGTTAATGCTACTACAACCTTCCACCAAGCTCATACAACTTTATCTATGGTTTTAAAACACGAACACACAAAAAGTTACTATTAATGTTCTTGAAAGAATTCGAAAATTATGGTAATATACTGGATGGATGAAAGAAATGAAGTTAGAAATGAATTAGTGATAAATTACCCAAATTTTTAAGCCCTAGAACAAAAAATTTCTTCAAGTATTTATGGAACTGGCTCTCCATTTTCTTCTTCTTCTAACTAGGCCGAGAGCTTCAAGAAATGGGGGGGGGGGGGGGGGAGTTGGTTTCGCTTGATATTTGTGTGAGTGTGGAGTGTGTTGAAGTGTGTGGTTAACTTAATATAGTTGATTTATGTGGTTGTCAATTAATAGGCTAAGTACAAGTCAACTACTAACCTTTGTTACTTACTACTACTTTAGTTACCTTAGTTAGTTAATCAAGCTTTTCCAACACTCTTCTCATTTCATATCTTTTTTTCTTTTTATTGCTAATACTACTTGTTCAAACTATTTATTTATTAATTAATCCTATTATAATTTCCGGAAGGATTTCGAAGGTGTTTTATCGGACGAATTTTACATAGAAAGTCCTACATATATTATGTATTTTAATTTTAAAATACATTTTATGAGAAATTTTCAAGTTATTAATCTTCGAATTCTGACAAGATTTACATTGACTTAAATATCTTGTACGTTACGGATCTAACAGCAAATTTGCGAGTTTTTGAAAAGCAACGTGATTTAAATTCACTCATTTATATCATATAATAAAAATACAGCTTCGAAACTTCAGTTTTCCAACATGTAGATAACGTGACCTGATAATTTTTCTCAAAAAGTGCATTTACTATTCATCAGGGTCTTTTACAAGGTACTAGAAATTAGGGTTATTACACTTAGTGACGAATAAAGATTCAAGACGTTCAAGATTGAAGACTTAGTCAGTATTGTTGCCCAGTAATTAACAATTGTAGAAGGGGGTTGAATACAATTATATAAGATTCTCGACTTAATAAACACAAATATGAAAATAATAACAGCTTTATTAATTCTGATATAAAACTGTTACAAAACTCTCACCAGAAATTCTGATGTTCTTGAAAGCTTCTAGGTTACAATAATACTCGTGTATGCGATTGTAATATGCAAAACCTAAAATGTGTTTATATAGCACACAGATCCTCTATCAATTACAAGATATGTTTAAATCAATTACAAACTATATTGATACATATCCTAACCGACAGCTGCATTCCTATAAACTAGGAACCGACAAATCAACCTTCCTTATTTTTCTGGACTCAATAGTTATCTTGAAGTAATACTAATCAGCTTCCAGTCCTGACGATAATCCTGATCTCAGTCCTGATAGCAATCCTGATACTGACGCTTATGAAATCCTGATGACGTCAATTCAATCCGGACCAGTAGTCCAGATACTGACGATCATTGAATCCTGATCTAACAATCTCCCCCAATCTCATACTTTGTAAAATAAAGTATAGATTCCTAGATTCAATGATGCCAAAAATATATTTACAAAATGTACAGGAAATATCAGTAGCAAACTTATCTTTAAATTCTTTGATAGAACAGATTCATCTTCAAGAAGTTTGATAATAAATTTTCTTCTTTGTCTTCAAAAATTTGAATCAGTCTTCCCTTTAGATTTCTGAGTTCTTCATCTTCCTCATCAATCTGGTAGATAGCTGCTCTGAGATTCTGAATAGAACTTCTCTATAGATCAAATTCTTCAACCAAGAGATAAGCAACTTCCTTCCCATCAGGATTAAGAGTCAATTGTTTCATACCAAGAGATTCAGCATCTCTATGACTTATGCCTCCTCTTGTGTTGTGTGGCATCTGTTTCAAACTTGAAAACATTTTTGTCATAGTGCCTTAGATCTTTGAGAACTAGTAGTTTCTGCAGCACCAGGAAGATTTGTTATAATACCACCTAATTGAAAGTTGACAGGTCTATTGCACTTAAGAGTGTCAATATGTTTCCATTTCTTATCTTTCTCTTTTTCAAGAACATAGCTCTTTTCTAGCCTGTGTTGTTGTCTTCTCTCATTCTTCCACAACAACTTGTTTGATTTAATCAGCCTTTGCACATAGAGATTAAAATTTCTATCTGTTGTTCTTCTAATTTCTCTTCTCCTTGCTTCTTCTTCTTCATCAACTTCTTTATTGTGAGAATCTACCACAGTAGAAAGTATTAGAAAATCAATCTCTTGTAGAGTTTCAGATTCATCAGGATCTTGAGCAATGTCAGGATTAGAATCTGGAACTTGAATTGTATTACAGATTAGAGTTGATTGTCTTGGTCTTCTTATCAAAACCACTTGAGGTTCATATTCTTCACCTACTTCTTCATCATGAATAATAGTCCTGACAGCTTGAGTATCAGAAACTTTTAGCATTGGAGTGTCCTCGGTGATTTCTTCAATTCTAATACCTCTAGACCTTGTTTGTCTAGGAATAGATTGACTTGACCTTCTACCTCTTCTAGCTCCTCTCCTACCTCTGCCTCTTCCTCTAACAGCAGCAGGATTATTAAAGCTTTCCATGATCTCTTTATGTTGTCTCAGAAATTCTTCTTGAGAAAGATCAGGATATTCTTCTATTGAAATAGAGAGAGCTTTTCTAGCAAACAGCTGTTGAACTCTCTTATCAGTATGATAAAGAGTTACAACATCACCAGCTTTAGTCTTGAACTTCTTGAAGAGATTAGCAGCATCCTCAGCATTTTCAATAAATACATCTTCATCACCTTCAGGAATTGTAGATAAAACTTGTCCATGACCAGGCGTCAGGATTTGGTCACCTGTTAGGATTTGCTCTTCCGTCAGGATTTGAGAGTTCACCAAGGTTCTCACTGTTCTTACTCCAGAATCAGAAACATGAGTTGACTGCATGGATTGACTTTGAGTAGTTTGTCTAGAAGACTTGACCATGGCAGCATCAGAGGTTTCTCCTTTTCTTACCATGTCATCACCATCATTTCCAGTATCATCATATTTTCTTAAGACTAGATCAGGTGTACATTTTGTCTAACTTACCTTCTCCCCCTTTTTGGCATCAGGATCAGATAATAAATTCAAAATCAAAGAGAGAGAGGCTTCAATGTTAGTTACCTTTGAATCCAAAGAATCAATTCTGCTGTTGATAGAAGACTGTTCAGTGATAAGAGACTTGACATGAGAGTCTACAACTCTGAGTTGAAGAGCAATAGGTGCCTTTGCCAAACTTTGAGATATATCAGTCCTTACCAAAGAATTAGCAGCTTTAACAGAATCAATCTCAGCCTTGAGGCTCTTACTTAAAAGAGTTGTAGCCTTCAAGTGATTCCTTATATCAACATTCTCAATCAAACTTGTTGCATAAGAAGCATGATGTAGTGCACATGGGTAGCTCACAGGATCAGCAGACCTGTACCATTCAGTATCCCATTCATGTCTTCTTAATTGTTCAGTAGTATCTGTTGCAGAAGGACCAGAAAAGTCTTGAATTGTAGCTTTGCCAGTCATAAAAGTACTTGAAGAACCATGAGTAGTCCCAAGACTTTATTTAATTGCATTGGCAAGCTCATCCTTCTCAACATCATCATCATCACTATCAGCAGAACCATCATCATCATGATGGATCAGTAATTGCAACACCTTTGAGTTTATCCTGATAATCCGAGATAGGATCCATCATTGGTCTTAAGTCAAGTGGATGTATCAGAATTGGCTCAGCATCAGGAGCACCACTTACGTAGGAGAAACACTGTCAGGAATAGATTGGCTTGCATCAGTATTTGCTACCAATGGTTCTTGTGTAGCCTGAGGTTCAGAAGCTGCTTCAACACTTTGAGTTGAAGGTTCTTGTGTACTTCCCTCAATGACAGTGTTCTCAACCAATATCTCCATGTCATTAGCACCAGAAACCCCTTGAGCAGTGTCAGGAAATTCCTTAGAAACTGAAGTTGTCTTGCCTGCATCTTCACTTTGAGAAGATGGTTCTTGTGTAGCAGGAATGTAAGAGTCTTCATTCTCCCTTTGAGAAAATGTTTCTTGTGTGACCATTCCATCAGTTTTGTCTGCACTCACACTTTGAGTGAGTGGTTCTTGTGTGACTGGATCATCAATAACTGCTGAACTACTTTGAAGTTCAGGTTCTTATGGGTTTGATCCTTTCAGTTTCTTCTGTCTTTGAAAGACAATCTCAGCTGCCTTCCTTTTCTTTTGAAGTGGAGGTGTAAGACCAACCTTGGAAGCAGTCTCAGCAACCTTCTCCCATGAGATTTCCAGAATTCTTTGAGATGGAGAAGCATTGGCTGGAGAATCTGAGATTAAGACAATCTTTCTTGGTGATGCATCAGGAGTACTAACGTCAGGATTTGTGGGAGCATCGGGAATTGATGGCTCATCAGGATTTGAAGTTGCCTGAACATCAGTATTCTTCATCTTTAAAGGAATATGATACCTGTTTTTGACCAACTTTCTCTTTTTCTGTGGCTTAGCAATGTGTGACACAACTTCAGTAGCAGTATCAGCAACTTCCTTTTGTATCTTAAACTTGGAGGATAGTGGCATATCATCCTCAGAATCAGTATCAGCACTCAGAATCAATTTCCTTTTCACAGCAACATCCTTAACCCTATCAGCCTTTTTAACCAGGACCCCTTGTACACCCCCTTGTGACTTCTTTTTAGTGAGTGGTGTAGAGGAGAAATCCTTTGATTCTGATTGCCTTCCAGACACATCAGATCTAGCTGATTTCTTTGCTTTTATAACTAAAGTCTTTTGAGAGACAGTAGAGGTGGTTGTGGATTGTTTAAGAGAGTGTTTGGGTTGAATGCTTGGGTCAGGAACAGGGTGTGATTGGCCTTGTCCCATAGCATCAGTATCTGATCCATACTGAGTAGGCATTTTCTCTTTCAAGAAAAGCCCGACCTCATCAGGAATAAAGGCATTGCCTTGAAAACCATTTTCCTTATCATTGTTGACTAAGGACTTCACATTATTTTCTGTAATTCTACAAATAGGCAGAATCACATCATCTTCAAATACAACATTAGGACATAAGTGACAAAATATTAATTGGAAAAATCGAAGAAAACAGACATAGCCACACTTATCTGATTTCCTATAACTTAAAGCTTTTAAAACAAACGACCCATAATCAAAAATAGTAGAGTAAATAAGAGAGTACCCTATCTTGAGAGATCCTGACGGTAGAGCATCAAAATTAGATGTCTTATTCAGGAAACAACAACTTATGGTTTCGAAGAAGAAATTCCATTCCCTCTTTAGCTTTGTCCTGAAGAGATTGCCATATCTCTTAACTTCTCCATTATAGCCCAGCTGAGTAACAAACTCGAACAAGTTTGAATCAGAAATAACAGCAGTCGTTTGATCATTTAAGGCAGGCAAGTGAAGTGCCTCCTCAATAACAGTAGGAGTGACATAGTGAGTAACCCCATCAAACTCGAAACTCATCAGTATTGAGCCTGAGTGTCCTTTATCAAAAACAGTTGTGTTCCATACCTGCATCACAAACTTAAAAGATACTCTTGCAGTTTCTGTTAGAGCATATTTCAATGGGCTCGAAGCCAAGAAATCTTGTATAATGTGAAACTCTTTTGGTAATTCCTGATGGTCTAATACTGCAACAAAATTGTTAGTGGCGAAAGTAATACCACTAATAACAGTCTGTTTGTTCATGAATGATGAAGACGCCATTGAATAAGTGTGTAGAAAATTGAGATTTTGAGATTTGGGAATTAGGGTTTGTAAGCACAGAGAGAAGAAGAAGGTAGAAAACTGATGAATATTGAGAATAATTCGTAAAATCGAAAAGTGATTGTATTTTGTTAAAACAAAATATTACTCTCAATGACATGTGGCAAAATGTGATTCGTGCACAAATAATTAGTGGACCAATTTACGTGTGAAATTAAACATAACTGCACTGCTTTTTAAGTGTATCTATATATGTGTGTGTGTATATATATATATATATATCAGTGTGACACACGCGCGCATATAGTTGTCCAACTAAAACTCAATCGTTTTCTATCAAATACTGACATAAAATTAGGCACAAATTTAGCAAATTAGAAATGCTGACCTGTCCATCAGGATTGACCAGTTGACTTCCTGTCAGGATTTAGTCCTATCAGGATTTGATCAAAAGTACATACCTTACTGAATGACCATCAGGATTTGATAATCATCAGGACTTGCTTTCTGATGCTTTTCTCAAAAATTCTCAAAGTTCATCATTCCAAGTTCATTCACCAATTTGTTGAAAGTAGCTTTAGGCAGTGGCTTGGTGAATATGTCAGCTAGTTGTTGATCAGTAGGAACAAAATGTAGTTCAATTGTTCCTTCCAGTACTTGTTCTCTTATAAAGTGGTACCTGATACTGATGTGTTTAGTAAGAGAATGCTGAACTGGATTTCCTGTCATTACAATAGCACTTTGGTTATCACAATAAATAGGGATTTTGGAGTATGACAGGCCATAATCTAACAACTGATTTCTCATCCACATTATTTGAGCACAACAACTTCCTGCAGCAATGTACTCAGCTTCTGCAGTTGATGTAGAGATAGACTTTTGCTTTTTACTGAACCAAGAAACTAGTCTACCACCCAAAAACTGACAACTTCCTGAAGTGCTTTTCCTGTCTATTTTGCACCCTGGAAAATCAGCATTAGAATAACCACACAAACCAAAATCTGATTCCCTAGCATACCAAAGGCCAAGTGAAGGAGTGCCTTTAAGATATCTAAAAATTCTTCTAACTGCTATCAGATGTGTTCCCTGGGATTTGCTTGAAATCTTGCACAAAGACAGGTTGCATACATGATATCTGGTCTACTTGCAGTTAGATATAAGAGTGAGCCAATCATTCCCTTGTAGTGAGTTACATCTACCTCAGTACCTTGATCAGGATCAATTTTGGTAGCTGTAGCTATGGGAGTACTTGCAGTTGCACTATCTTGCATGTTAAACCTTTTCAATAAATTCCTGGTAGACTTTGATTGATTGATAAAGATGCCATCATCAGTCTGCTTAACTTGGAGACCAAGAAAGTAACTCATTTCTCCCATCATGCTCATTTGATATCTAGACTGCATAAGCTTTGAAAACTTCTCACATAGCTTATTGTTTGTTGACCCAAAAATGATATCATCAACATAAATCTGAACTAAAAGCAAATCTTTACCATGATTCAAATAAAACAGAGGTTTATCAATAGTACCTCTTTTGAGTCCACTTTTCAGTAAGAATTGAGTTAGGGTTTCATACCAGGCTCTTGGAGCTTACTTTAGTCCATAAAGTGTTTTATCCAATCTGTAGACATGATTTGGATATTTTGGATCAATGAAACCAGGAGGCTGTTCAACATAAACTTCTTCCTCCAGTTCACCATTTAAGAAAGCACTTTTCACATCCATCTGGAAAACCTTAAATTTCTTATGGGCTGCATATGCCAGAAAGATCCTGATGGCTTCTAACCTTGCAACAGGAGCAAAAGTTTCATCATAGTCAATCCCTTCTTGTTGAGAATACCCCTTTGCAACTAGCCTTGCTTTATTTCTGATAATTACTCCATCTGAATCTGTCTTGTTTTTGAATACCCACTTTGTACCAACAATTGACATGTTCTTTGGTCTTGGCACCAGTTTCCAGACTTCATTTCTTTCAAATTCATTCAACTCTTCTTGCATTGCAGTAACCCAATCAACATCCTTAAGTGCATCTTCAACTTTCTTAGGCTCCTCCTTGGATAGAAAGTTATGATATTGACATTCATTTTGAGTTGCACTTCTAGTCTTAACACCTGCATCAGGATCCCCAATTATCAAATCAGGAGTATGGCTTTTAGTCCATTTCCTTGCTGGTGGTAAATCATTCCTTGAAGTGGATGATCCCCCTGGATTGTTGTTGTCATTAAAAGAGCTTGAATCAGTAGAAGCTCCCCCTGAATTATTGTTGTCTCCTCCTGATGGATTATCAGGATTGTCACTTGAATCAGTATCTAAAGAATCTTGTCCTGATGGTTGAGTTGTGTCAGAATCAGTAACAGTTTGTTGTTGCTCCCCCTCAATATGTGGACTGTCAGTAGCATCATCAGTAGTACCATCAGTATTTGGTATATCATCAGGATTTGGTGAATCACCAGGACCCATCAGTATCTGATGGTGTGTCAGTATCTTATTCCAGTTCAATAGGATTCTTGGTAGCTTCATTTTCAAAGATCAAACTATCATGAGAGTCTTCATTTATTCCAGTTATCTTCTTATCATCAAAAGATACATGTATTGACTCCATGACAGTCATTGTTCTCAAGTTAAAAACTCTAAAGGCTCTTGAGGCCGGATAGCCTATAAAGATACCCTCATCAGCCTTGGTTTCAAATTTGCCTAGTTGTTCAGGATGAGGTCTGAGAAAAAAACATTTATAGCCAAACACATGCAGATGCTTCAAACTAGGTTTCTTCTCCTTGAGCATTTGATATGGAGTTACACCATGTTTGTTTATGAGTGTGAGGTTCTGAGTATAGCATGTTGTATTGACTGCTTCTGCCCAGAAATATATAGGCAATTTTGCTTCTTCCAACATAGTTCTGCCAGCTTCAATAAGAGTTTTATTCTTTCTTTCAACTTCTCCATTTTACTGGGGTGTTCCAGGAGCAGAGAATTGTTGTATGATTCCTTTGTATTTGCAGAACTCTTCCATTACTGAATTCTTGAATTCAGTACCATTATCACTCCTCAGAATCTTGACTTTATGCTTTGTGCATGTCTCAATCATTCTCACATAGTCCAACAGTATTTCTGGAGTCTCATTTTTTCTATGTAGAAAATACACCCAGGTGAATCTAGAAAATTCATCAACAATTACAAGAGTGTACATTTTCTTACTGATGGACATTATGTTGACTGGACCAAATAGGTCAAGATGTAACATGTGATATGGTTCTCCAATAGAGGATTCAGATTTACTCTTGAATGATGTCCTTCTCTGTTTAGCTTTTTGACATGCATCACAGAGTCCATCAGGAGTATACAAAGCTTTAGGCAATCCTCTTACCAAATCTTTCTTAACCAACTCATTGATATTGCTGAAGTTGAGATGAGAAAGCTTCTTGTGCCAATTCCAACTTTCATCTACTGATGCTTTACTGATGAGATAAGTAGAGGAGCCATCAATATTTGATTGAATGTTGGCTTCATAAATGTTACCATGCCTGTAGCCAATGAGTGCAATCTTTCCTGATGACTTCCTGACTACTTCACAATGAGTGGAATAGAAGTGGACATGATTACCTCTGTCTGTGATTTGACTAATACTCAACAAGTTGTGTCTTAGTCCTTTCACCAGAGCTACTTTTTCAATGATGACATTTCCAATGATTATATTGCCATTTCCCAAAGTTTGTCCAATGTTGCCATCTCCATAAGACACAGTTGGGCCAGCCTTTTCCTCAAATTCTGATAGCAGGGCTTTGTTTCCAGTCATGTGCACTGAACATCCACTATCCATGACTAACACATTTTTCTTTTTACCCTGCAATCAGACAAAAACACACTAGTTAGAATATTTAAGAACCCACACTTGTTGGGCTCTTTTTCCATGCATTTTACTATATTTAACATCAGAAGACTTTTTGACTTTAGCAGTCCTGTCAGGATTGTATCCATCAGGATTTGCTTTGTCAACATCAGTATTGAAAAATGCATGCTTCACATTGACATTCTTAAGTTTACCAGAATTTGCACTTTTATTGAACTTAGATAAAGGATCATAAAAGTTATAGTACAAATTATGGTATTCTTCACAAGTATATATAGAATGTCATTTACTGCCACAATGAAAACAAGAATTCTGTGGTTTTTAAAATACTGATCTATTCCTAACATCAGACCTAGGAATTTCAGTGACCTTCTTTTTACTCTTCATGCAATCAATAGAAAGATGATTAGAGTTACCACAGGTAAAACAACATTTTCTTGGTGCATTTGGGATAAACTTATAATTATTCTCTTTATTAATCCCAACTTTACCATTCCTGTTTCTTTTAACAGTAGGTGACTTTTGTCTACCTGTTTCATCACAAACTTTATCCCTAAGTTGTTTCTGAGATAATAGACCTACATTCTTACTTCCTTTGTTCTTGACAGGTTTAGATTTAGAATCAGTGATAGGTTGTGCAGAAGTAGATCCCTTTTCAAAAGTTGAATTGGGATCTTTACCAAATACAAAATCAACAGGTTTAATCTTAGATTTGGTTTTATCTATAACATGTATGTAGGTCTTTGGACTAACTGTCTCATCAATAACAACTTTCTTTTTCAATTTCTTATCTTCTTCTGACTTGTATCCTAGACCTTCTTTCCAATTCTTAGAAGTATTGATTTCATGAAATTTCCTTCCTGAATCTGTCCAGGTTCTGATTTTCTCATTAGCATACTTAAGTTCTTTCTCAAGAGCAGTACTTTTAAATTGCATTTCAAGTTTCATGTGCTTAGCATTATCACACTCTTTTTGTACTTCTTGCATAAAGGAAAATTCAGCTTCTAAATGATCATTCTTTTTTCTAAGTTCAGACATCTCAGATAAGATCCTAGTATTTTCAGCATTTTGACTTCTAAAGCTAATATGCAATGACTTTAGAAAAGATCTTAACTCAGAGATATTATTTGTATCAAAATCAAAAACAGTACTTGATATCTTTTCATCAGGAACAACAGTTTCATCAGTATTGGCCATCAGGGCATAGTTGACTACCTCATTGTCAGATTCTGAGGAAGAGTCCATCCAATCCTTGCTTGATGTAATGAGTGCTTTAGCCTTCTTGCACTCAGTTGCAAAGTGCCCCATTCCATTACACTTGTAGCATCTGATCTTTGACTTGTCAAACTTGCTACTCTTGATGTCCTTCTTGTTGTATCAATCTTTGTCAGAAGTGAAAGTCTTTTTCTGAAAGTTGCCTTGTCTTCTAGCCTTCCTGAACTTCATCTTCTTGAAGCCCTTGACTATCATTGCAACCATCTCCTGCATGTCAGAGTCAGTAGAATCATCATCTGTATTGGCATCAGGATTGCCATCAGTATCTGATGATGAGTCATCATGATCTGACTCCACCACTCTTGTCCTTCTTCTAGACACTTCCACAGCTTTTCCTTTTGATTTTGCTTCAACATTCAAGGCTACAGACTTTGCCTTGCTGCTTCTTTTGTTCTTTCTTTGTTGAACCTCAAGATCATAGGTTCTTAGCATTCCATAAACCTCATCAAGAGACACAGTGTTTAGATCATACGGATGCCTAATGATGGAGGTTTGTGTATCCCATTCTTCATGTAAAGCTCTCAGAAACTTGGTGTTTGAATCCTCAGCCACATACTCTTTGCCAACTAGAGATAGATTATTCAGCAGTGTCAGGAATCTATCATACATGTCAGTAAGGCTCTCATCAGGTCTAGCATCGAACTGTTCATACTCTTGAATAAGTAGAGCCCTTCTGTTCTTCTTGACAGATGCAGATCCTTGGCATTGAGTTTCCAAGGTGTCCCAAATTTCCTTTGCAGACTTGCATGCAATCACCCTGTTTGACATGACAACATCAAGACTATTGTGCAGAATATTCTTTACATTTGCATCCCTGAGAACATGAGCATTTTCTTCTGGTGTCCACTCACTCTTCACCTTTATAACATAGTGATCAGGGACAGTATCTGTTTGACCAACAATTATCTTGGGGATGTATGGTCCATCATGGATCCTATCCAGATAATCAGAATCTGTAGCTTCCAGATACATCAACATCTTTACCTTCCATGTAGGGTATTCAGTTTTCTTCAGGATGGGAATCTTCATGCTTTCATACTTGGTTGTCGACATCTTTTAGATCGTTTCTGATTTAAATTAAATCAGTTTGCTCTGATACCAATTGTTGCCCAGTAATTACCAATTGTAGAAGGGGGGTCGAATACAATTGTATAAGATTCTCGATTTAATAAACACAAATATGAAAATAATAACAGCTTTATTAATTCTGATATAAAACTGTTACAAAACTCTCTCAAGAAATTCTGATGTTCTTGAAAGCTTCCATGTTACAATAATACTCGTGTATGCGATTGCGATATGCAAAACCTAAACTGTGTTTATATAGCACACAGATCCTCAATCAATTACAAGATATGTTTAAATCAATTACAAACTATATTGATACATATCCTAACCGACAGCTGTATTCCTATAAACTAGGAACCGACAAATCAACCTTCCTTATTTTTCTGGACTCAATAGTTATCTTGAAGTAATACTAATCAGCTTCCAGTCCTGACGATAATCCTGATCTCAGTCCTGATAGAAATCCTGATACTGACGCTTATGAAATCCTGATGATGTCAGCTCAATCCTGACCAGTAGTCAAGATACTAACGGTCATTGAATCCTGATCTAACAAGTATCAGAGAATTCAAGTGATTAATAGTCGAAGCAACAATATTGTTGCAGACTTATGAGTCGGCATTGAAAAGAAAGTACGATGATCAAGATCAGGGTTAGTTGTTTGTGAACCAAACTAGTGCACTAAGCGTCAGCTCAACAGAAAAGGATTGTTGTATTTATTTAAAGAATTAATCAAGTCATTATAGAGGTGGAAGCCAAGGAATTGAAGTGAAAATTGTCTAAGTCCTAAGGATAAGGGTTGCCCCTTATAAAATCGCCCTTGGTGAAAAAAGGAGAGTGAAAAAGACTAAGAGGTCGTTTGGTATGCAACTATTTGTTAGGCCGAATACACAATATATAATCAAGTATGTATGAGAATAACAATTTAGAACACAGGTTTGTAAATCAACAAACTGAATTATATTAAATAATTCTCTCTTAAGTGATGTTAATGAATCACAAAGAGTTTCTAGGTTACAAGAATAATATATTCAATGATCGCATCATTTCTAGGGATAACCTATCTGTGTTTATATAGTACATAGTTACACAATCCTTATCTAATTGATATTCCTACAAATTAGCTATACAATTGATATCAATTAAGGATTGCTTCTTATCTTCTATTCTATTTCATTAGCTGTATCAATATATTCTGCTTCTTTCCATCTTCAGAATATATTGCTTCTAGAATCTTCAATTCAGCACCGACAGCTAATTCAACTATCACCTTGTCAGACTTTAAATAAACTCTGACCGGCTTCCTTTAAACTCTTCACCCTGTCAGAGTTTAATTAAACTCTGACCGGCTTCTGATAAACTCTGGTCAGTACCTGTTGCTTAAACACTGATAAACAAACGTCAGCAATTATATCTAACAATCTCCCCCAACTTGTTCATAATAAAATGTACAAGTTAAACATATAATTGATGATGTCAAAAACATTTAACAAATGCAGTGTTTAACATATAACAGAGTTTAATTTAAAACAGAGTTTAAATTTTACTTAGAATAGAAAATATATTAAAAACTTACAGTCAGACTTTACTTGATTTCTTGAATATCAGACACTGTCCTGATATAGTCTGATAGCAATTTCTTTTCAGCTCTTTCTAGTTCTTCCACCATGATCTTCTTCACTTCTTTCAATTCTGGATCAGATTCTCCAGTCTGATAAATTGCAGCTCTCAGAGATTAGATGGAATTCTTCCTCATCTCATTCCCTAGCTTAATATAGTAAGCTTTATCAGATTCTAAATTGAATTCAAGAACTTTTGTACCCAGTGCTGTTCTAAACTTAGCACTGTTTCTTTTCATCTCAATAATCTTCCCATGTGCATTTCTGTATTTGGGAATATATGCACTTGATACTCCTCCTCCAAGCATCATCTTCGATCTTAGCATCTTTTCTCTGATAACCGAAGCAGCATTGTGAGTATTTCTATTTTTGACTTTTAACAAGTACAGAACATACTCCAATTCTTGATAAGATTTGAGATTTATATCAGACTCTGCAACCTTATAAACTCTTCCATCATTCATAAAGTACAACAAGAATTCCTTCTTCAACACCTTATGAAAGATCATTTGAACAGAGTCTAGCATATCAAGATTTTCTTGAGTGATAATACCAGATTCTGCCAGTGAAATGTTGTCTTGAGATCTGTTATTAGTTCTTCTCTCTCTGTGTGAACCCAGTCCAGATTTATCATAGGCTTCTTTTCCCAATACTGTTCTGGTTTTTGAGAAATTCACAGCTTCAAGCTTTAAGTCTTCAAGAATCCTTGGTTTACTGAATCCTGGAAGTAGTGTAGATTTCTGTACAACTTGAGCAACGTCAGAGGTTGTCATATCTTCAACAGAAACATCAACTTGAGCAGCGTCAGAGGTTGATTTATCTAATCTTGTTTCAACTTGAGCAATGTCAGAGGTTGATTTAAACTTCTTATTCAGGTTAGGCTCTTCAATCATTATGCCTTTACCCTTATCAGAGTTTCTAATCACAGGTCTCCTTGTATATTGTATACTCTGTTGAATATTCTCTTTGATAGAAATACCAACTTCTTTCTTTCTAGGAGCCTTGATTTCCTTTTTCTTGTAGATTCCAGCTTCAATATTTTTCTTGTGTTCCTCAGCAAGCATTTGCTCTTCAGCCTGGATATCTTCAATAGTAACACTCTTTCCATGCTCTTTCATGAATATTTTAGCAACAATCTCTTCATCAGTAGATGGATTAGTTGAAACAACTAAACTCTTGAGTTTTGAAGAAGATTGGCCACCAGAGTTTATCTTGTCAGAGTTTGTTTCTCTATCAGAGTTTACTCTTGTCCTGCTTTGCCTTTGAACAATAACCTTTCTTTTATTTTCTTTGTTTCCCCCATCAGTAGAATCATCCCTCCGTCTCAGAGCTTGAATGTCTTTGCATTTGTCTTTAGGTACATTCTCCCCCTTTTTGACATCATCAGAAAGAAGTACTGATGTCAACAATTCAATGGCAGTAGAAATGGAATTCAGTTGAGTAGACATTGCATTCTGATTTTCCTCAACTTTCCCAAGCCTCTTCTTGATTTCCTCAGAATCCTTGGCTTGCTGCTTGAGCATAGAATAATAAAAAGTTCTGTCAGACTTGAAAGTAAGATCCTTCATACTGGCTTCATTCCTTAGATTTGTAAGCATTTGTTGATTCTCATCAAATCTATTATGAAGAGATTTGACTTGAACAACAGTTGCCTGTAAGCTTGTAAGTACATCAGTATTTGAGATCTTCTTGACAGAATCAGATAGAAAATCTGCAGCCCTTTGTGCTGGGAAGACACAATCTGCATCAGCCCATTTGTTGTAGTACATATTCTGGAAATGCTCATTTCTTTGTCTATTGACTTCCCTTCTTTCATCACTATTGACATCATCAGCCAATGAAACTTGAATGCTAGGATGTGAATGAGAACCCTCAGCATCATTTCCAGCTTCTTCATTATTGTCTGCTTCATGTTCAGTAAGAATATTTTCAGCAGTAAACTGTGCAGCATCATCAATTTTCTCTTCTTCTACAGCTTCAGGTATATCAGAGTTAACCTGAGCAAAAACCTCTGCTTCTCTTTGAACAATCTCAACAACAGATTGTTGCAAAGTTTCAAGAATAATATTCTCCTGAACAAACACTTCAGGAGCTTCAGTGTTTACAAACACTCTGTCCTCATTAGCATTTAGAATATTCTCCTCAACAACCATTGCAGGAGTATCTTGAGGAACAGCTTCAGATACAATCTCCTCATTCTCTGATGCAGGAGCTTCAGTTTCCTCAGAAACTCTGTCCATATTGACATTTATAGCACCAAAAAGATGTGCAGCCACTAGTCTTCTTTTTCTTTGATGAAGAGTTTCTTCATCAGTATCAGTCTCTGAGGCTTCAACAACAGACTTTGCCCTATTGGCTCTTCTTTTCTTTAGCCTTGTCTTCTCAGGTATCTCTTCAGGTCTTGATACCCCTGCTTCAGTAGATGATCTCCTTACAGGTTTAGTACCAATATGTTTGGTCCTACCTCCCCTTGCAGGTTTAACAGAAGTTGATGGAGGTAACTCTGTGTTTAAAGGTTCTGGTTGAGATTCAGCTTGTGTTTGTGGATTTACTTGAGCATCCACAAACTGTTGCACAGAAGCAGGTAGCAAAAGGTCTCCAACAATTCCTTTCTTAATATCTTTGTTAATGAGATCAGAAAATACTCTCTTGTGTAATTTAAAACAAGAAACATCTTCATTAACAACATCTACCCCTTCAACACAGTAAGAGAATAAAGTCTGACAAAATCTAGAAAAGTATACTACTCCTCTATTCTCTGTCATTTTCTCTCCTAAATTATTCAAGACAAGTCGTGCAAGATCAAAATGATTATCGAATAAAAGAGAATACCCGATTTGCAGACTGTCCGTGGGAATAGCATCCCAGTTTGTGCATTTCTTTCCAAATGTCCTCGTGATGCAGTCGAAGAAGAAACTCCATTCCTTGCGCAGAAACGGCCTTTTGAGTTGCCCAATCTTTGTCAATGGCCCAGAGTAACCAATCTCTCGCATCATTCGTATTAAATCCTCATCACCCATTCCAATAGTGTAGGAAGAATACTCAGGAAACCCCATTGCATCTCGAATAGTACCAGCAGTAATAACATACTCTGTTTCTTCAAACTCAAAGATTATGGATGGGCTCCCAGTTTCACCACCATCATCATAAACCCCTGTCTCCCAGAACGCCTTGATTTGTAAACCAGAAAGTTTGGCTGGTTCAACTAAAGCACGCCCAATCGCTGACTGAGCAAGAAACTTTTGAATCATATGAAATGCTTCTGGTGCGTTTGCAGTGTTTAGTGGTGCGGTATAGTTGTTTGGAACGAACTCTAACCCAAACGAAACGAAAGCTGTGGTTGCCATTAGAAGATTTTGAAGAAAGAACAAGTAATCGATGTGAAAGCTTAACAGAGTTTATGTGTAGAAAGGTGTTTGTGAATATGTGTGTGTGATAATAGATGTGTATGAGTAAGATGTGAAAAGTGTAACTGAAGATGTGTGTATTGTATTTAAAAGAAAATTAAAGATTAAAAACTGAAGAGTTTTTAATCATTAATACACAACTGTCTTACTCCTGTAATCATGTGAGTGGGAAACATGTCAAACGTGCATACGCTGACAGCTGTATTGAACAACTTCCAATACACACGTGCAGACGTGGAGACACCTGGCATCACATATCCGCTTATTGGCCCAAAAAAAATCAATAATAATAAAATTATCGATTTTAATATTTCAGAAACATAATAACGAAGTACGAAGGAGCTCAACAGTCAGAAGAATAATAACTGTCTTGGAACTCCGCACTTTACTATCCCCATAGCTTCGAGCCAAGCAAAACCTTTCAGTTGCCCTGTTGGATGCTATAAAAGCTAGAGCATTGTAACAACAGGCAATACATATATTAAAACAAATACCATACATCAAATGGCAGGAACCTTTGAATTCATAGATGTAGAATCATTCTTGAATATGAACTGGCGTCAACAAGCAAACTATATTATTGATGAGTTTCTTGTTTTGTCATTTCTGAATGAGGAAGGTCTCATTGCTGATGATGAAATAGCTGAAGGACCTATCTCCAATCCCTATGTGCACATCATTCGTCCTGGGCCATATGATGTGCCCATCCTTGCAGATGATGAAGCTGTGGAGATTTGTATGATGCTCTTTTATCAGAGCTACTTGACGGGTTCGAAGAAGAATGTCTTCTTGGAATCCTGTAAGCTGCAAATCAGAAAGAGAATTCGAGAGGATGATGATGATGATTCAACATCAGGGGGTTGTCAAGCCTTGGAAATCCCAGATGGTATAATGACCAGATAACCGAACAAGTAGCTAGACAAGAGTATGAAATTGTCTGAATGTAAACAAAGTTTGAATCAATTAATGAGAAAGATCCATTGTTTTGCTTTACATATCAGTTTTAATGTTATGATGAATTTATAATCATAAATGAATTATCATAACTACAGTCATCAGTATCTCATAGTAATTGTAAAGTGAAAGAAATGATATCACTTTAAACAATAAACTAACATACTCATCAGCGCTACTAATCACCATCAGGTCTTATCAAACACACTCTTTCTTTTCTCTGTTTAATGCAAAATGGATCCAGTACCAATCATACTTTTTCGAAAAACAAATGTCTAATCTCAAAATTATAAAATGTCTGAAACAAAGAAATTATTTTAACCATCAAAGATTAAAACAAAGTTACCTCGGCATATGTCACACAATACATCAGTGTTTACCATTTGTCCTTCTTTGTCAATAAACTCTTTTCTCAAACTGTACAGGTGTGAAAATATGTGTGTGCAATAGTAGAGTTTACCGAAATCAATATTTAGATCATCTCAAAGTGCATAAAATCCACAAACTAAAGTAGTAAAAACTGGTTGCCTAAACTCTCATGTATAACATAAAATCTGATTTTATATCTAAACTCTGTATACTGATATCCTTTCATTTGGATATGTCTTTTATTTTTCACCCCCTTTCTTTATTATTTTTTTTTATTTATTATTTTTTTTTTTCCATTAATCAGTGGTTGGCACTAGTCACCAAAAATCAAAGATTTTAGCCCTTATTTCATACAATAAGTTCCTGGATCTTCCTAGGCACAACATGATCTCAAAGGAATTTGTGCTCTGTTTGGCATCTTTTGATTGGAGGGTGAATTATTTGCAATTAATAATCAGAGTTTAGACTTTTCATCAGTTAATACAATTAATTTATGAGAGAAGATGCAAACAGCTAATGCAGACTCAGTGTATAGGATTAATAAACTAAGAGATGGTATAAATACAGAGACAGTATCATGCTGTGTTAACTTACTGCACATATTTGAGATCAGAATCTATATAACTCTTAAGGATTCATAATTACTTACTGAGAATTATGCTTCATACAAATTTCTTCATTGGTCCAAATGTTTCAGACAAAAGTACAATCAGAGTATAGCATTTAACTGTAACAATCAGAGTATGACCAACATTTTATGACTAACAGAGTTTAGCATCAAAGTTTAACCGACAGAGTATGACTGACACTTCACAGAGTTTACTGACAGAATTTAACTGTCAGAGTTTACCATCAGAGTTTAACATGCTGGTGCACATAACAGTTAACACATGTAAGAAATCATGAACATAAAAAGTGAGTCTAACCCGTATCTCTAGTCAGAACCAGAGATCATTCCAAGTTCATTTACCAATCTTGTAAAAGTAGCTTCACTCAAAGGTTTAGTGAAGATATCTGCAAGTTGTTGGTCTGTAGACACAAAATGAAGCTCAATGTTTCCTTCTTCCACATGTTCTCTGATAAAATGATACCTTATGCTGATGTGCTTGGTCATAGAGTGCTGTACTGGATTACCTGTCATAGCAATAGCACTTTGGTTATCACAAAAAATAGGTATTCTAGTGTACCTTAACCCATAATCCAGCAATTGATTCTTCATCCATAAAATCTGTGCACAACAGCTACCAGCTGCTATATACTCTGCTTCTGCTGTGGATGTAGAAATTGATTTCTGTTTCTTACTGTACCAAGAAACCAATCTGTCACCTAAAAATTGACAGCTTCCACTTGTACTTTTTTCTGTCTATCTTACAGCCTGCAAAATCTGCATCAGAGTAACCAATTAGCTTAAACTCTGATTCTCTAGGATACCACAAACCCAAGGTTATGGTTCCTTTGAGATATTTGAAAATCCTTTTTACAGCTGTAAGATGAGGCTCTCTGGGATCTGCTTGAAATCTTGCACAAAGACATGTTGCATACATGATATCAGGTCTACTTGCAGTAAGATACAGTAAAGACCCTATCATTCCTCTGTAGTTAGTCATATCTACTGAGGCTCCTGTGTCTTTGTCTAGCTTCGTTGCTGTAGCCATGGGAGTTGTAGCAGATGAACTATCAAGCATACCAAATTTCTTTAGAAGATTTCTGGTATTCTTTGCTTGATTGATAAAAATCCCATCATCTGTTTGCTTGACCTGTAAGCCTAGAAAATAACTAAGCTCTCCCATCATGCTCATTTGATACCTGGATTGCATAAGCCTTGCAAACTTCTTACAAAGTTTGTCATTAGTAGATCCAAAGATAATATCATCTACATAAATTTGAACTAAAAGCAAATCATCACCAGAATTGAAATAAAACAAGGTTTTATCAATTGTACCTCTTGTGAACCCACTTTCTAAAAGAAATTGAGCAAGAGTTTCATACCATGCTCTTGGTGCTTGCTTTAGTCCATATAATGCCTTGTCAAGCCTGTAGACATAATCTGGATGCTTGGGATCTACAAATCCTGGTGGTTGTTCAACAAACACTTCTTCTTCAAGCTTCCCATTGAGAAAAGCACTCTTTACATCCATCTGAAAGACTTTAAACTTCTTGTGTGCAGCATAGGCCAGAAAAATTCTTATGGCTTCCAATCTTGCAACTGGAGCAAAGGTTTCATCATAGTCAATCCCTTCCTGTTGTGAATAACCTTTAGCCACAAGTCTAGCCTTGTTTCTTGTAATCACACCTTCACTGTCAGTCTTGTTTCTGAAAACCCACTTTGTACCTACTATTGATCTATTCTTTGGTCTAGGTACAAGTGTCCAGACTTCATTTCTTTCAAATTCATTTAACTCTTCTTGCATTGCTGTAATCCAATTAGCATCTTGAAGAGCTTCCTCCACTTTCTTTGGTTCTGTTTGAGACAAGAAAGCATGATACAGACACTCATTATTTGTTACACTTCTAGTTCTCACACTAGCATCAGGATCTCCAATTATGAGATCAGGTGTGTGTGCCTGTGTCCACTTTCTTGCTGTTGGTAAGTGGTTTCTTGCATCATTATTGGATCCTCCCCCTTGATCCATGCTCTCCTGATTCATATGTTGACTTTCTGCAGTATCTGAGGCTCCCCCTGAATTGGATGGCTCAGAGTTTGAACTGTCAGAGTTTGAATCAGTTTCCTCAACTGACTCACTTACTGTGTCTTGTTGAGCTTCTTCACGCTCCCCCTCAACTGGTTCTCTATTTTGTTCAATTTGAGAATTTCCAGTTTCTCCAGTATTTACCAGTAGAGGTTCAGAGTATGCTTCGTCAGAGTTTGTCAAACCTGCTTCATCAGAGTTTATATCATCAGAGAATAGATCTTCATTTTCAAAACGTAGTTGATCATATCCATCCTTGTCTTCAAGTCCAATTATTTTCTTGTCATCAAATGACACATGTATGGATTCCATGATCACCTTAGTTCTTAGATTGTAAACTCTGAATGCTTTTGTTGACAATGGATAGCCAACAAAGATTCCTTCATCAGCTTTTAACTCGAACTTGGTCAACTGTTCAGGATGAGTCTTCAACACAAAGCATTTGCATCCAAATATATGAAAATATTTCAAATTTGGCTTCTTATTTTTCACCATCTCATATGGTGTTTTCCCATGCTTGTTGATCAATGTTGCATTTTGAGTAAAACAAGCAGTTTGAACAGCTTCTGCCCAGAAGTATGTTGGTAATTTTGCTTCATCAAGCATAGTTCTGGCTGCTTCAATTAAAGTTCTGTTCTTCCTTTCAACTACACCATTTTGCTGTGGAGTTCCAGGTGCAGAAAATTCTTGTTTAACTCCTCTTTCCTTGCAGAAAGCTTCCATGATTGAGTTTCTGAATTCAGTTCCATTATCACTTCTTATAATTTTGACTTTGTGCTGTGATCCTTTGTCCAGTAGATTTACATGATCCATCAGAGTTTGAGCAGTTTCATCCTTCTTTGACAAGAAATACACCCATGTATATCTAGTATATTCATCAACAATTACTAGAGCATATTTCTTTCTGCCCATGGACATCACATTCACTGGTCCAAAGAGATCAACATGTAGAAGATGATAAGGTTCCACTACTGAAGATTCAGATTTGCTCTTGAAAGATGACTTCCTTTGCTTGGCCTTTTGACAAGAATCACATAGGCCATCTAGACTGAGTATTGATTTTGGAAGTCCCCTTACAAGATCCTTTCTTATTAGCTCATTGATGTTGTTCAAATTGAGATGAGAGAGCTTCTTGTGCCAATTCCAACTCTCTTCATTTGACATTTTAGCAGTCAGACACACTATTTTTCCATCAGAGTTTGTTACCAAACTTGCTTCATAAATGTTGTTGCGCCTGTGTCCAACTAGAACAACTTTTCCAGTAGATTTACTGATAACTTCACAGTATTCACTATGAAAATCTACATGGTTTCCTCTGTCACAGATTTGACTCACAGATAGCAGATTATGCTTGAGTCCTGAGACTAGAGCTACATTTGTGATGATGACACTTCCAAGATTGATATTGCCATATCCCAGAGTGTGTCCTATGTTGCCATCTCCATAGGAAACCTTTGGGCCAGCCTTCTCCTTAAAGTCTGATAGCAGGGCTTTATTTCCAGTCATGTGTCCTGAGCATCCACTGTCCAAGATAAGTGTGCTCTCTCTTATGCCCTGCAATCACAAACAAACACTAAGTGTTAGTTTTAAGGACCCAGACTTGCTTGGATCCTTTGTCTTTCTTAACAGTGTTAGTTTTTGCAGCGGAATCAGTATCAACAGAGTTTAAACTAACATTGTCAGACTTTACACTTGCAGAGTTTGCTCTAACCCACTTTAGATTGGGTTTTAGCTCATAATAGTTGTGATAAATAGCATGATAACTCTTGCAAGTATAAATGGAATGCCAAGTGCTCCCACAGTGTGTGCATAAAGTTTGTGGTTTAACTCTTACATAATCATTCTTTACTCCTGATGTAGAAGATAAAGAATTAATATGTTTGTTCTTAGTGCAAAATCTAGCAAGATGATTAGAACTACCACAATTATAACAAGTTTTCCTTGAAGCACCAGCATTAGGCAAATGATTATTTCTATTATTTATGCCTATTTTTCCATTCCTATTTTTCTTGGATCCTTTAGGTTTCATGGCAGATTTTACCTCTTTCAACTTATGATTGAACTGTTTTCCTGTCATCAAGCCAACATTAACCTGTTTTTCACAAGTTTTTACTGGTTTTCTAACAGCTTCTACTTCCATAAGATTTTCTGTTATAATATTTTCCTGTTTTTCACAGGCTTCATCTGATTCCATATCAGCTTCTCTTATTACAACACATTTTAACTTATTTGCTTCTGGAACAAATTTCACAGGTTTAAGTTGTGGTTTTACCTTAACCTTGTCTTTAAACCTAAGTTCATCATTTTCACAATAACCTAAACCTACAGAATCAGTCTGAAACACTTGATGAGTGTCTCTTCCAGAATCTGTCCAAGTCTTGATTATTTTTCTTTCCTTCTCTAAATCAGATTCTAGTTGCCTATATCTTTTCAGCAACTCCTGTTCTACATAAACAGCATCATCTCTTTCTTTTTGAATCTGCTTCATATTTTCAAGTTCTCCTTCAAGAAACTTGTTTCTATCTTTAAGACTAAGATTCTCAGATTTAATTCTCTCATTTTCTAAAGTCTGATCCCTATAGCTAACATGAACACTTTTCAGATATACTCTTAACTCAGAGATATTATCAGTATCATAAGCATAAGTAGTTAGGGGTACCTTATTTTCAGATGATTCAGTCTCATCTCTGACAGTTGCCATAAGAGCATAATTTTCTCCATCATCAGAGTCTGAAGTATCTGCCCAGTCTTTGCCTTTAGAGATGAGTGCTTTCTCAGATTTGCCTTTCTTGCACTCTGGGGCATAGTGACCCATCTCCTTACACTTGTAGCACTGAATTTCAGATTTATCCTTCTTACCAGATTTGGTCTCCCTTCCATCAGACTTTCTGAAACTTCTCCTTTCAGAGTTTGAATCTTTCCTTGAGAATCTCTTTCCCTTCTTGAAATTCTTGAATCCCATCTTTTTGAAGGTCTTCACCATCAATGCAGCCATTTGCATCATCTGTTCTTCATCATCCTCAGAGTCAGAAGCTTCATCAGAGTTTGAGTCATCATCAGAGTTTGATGACTCACTCTCAGATTTAATGACTAAAGCCTTTCCCTTGGCTTTCTTCCTTGATGATTCCTTCTTAATGGGCTTCTCCTCAACTTTGAGAGCAATAGATTTTGTCTTCTTGCTGGATCTCCTGTTTCTTTGTTCTATCTCAAGTTCATGAGTCTTTAACAATCCATAGATCTCATCAAGATCTGTATCAGCAAGATCATAATTATCTCTGATTGTTGTTGCCTTTAAATCCCACTTTTCAGGTAGAGATAACAGAAACTTGAGATTTGACTCTTCAAGTTCATATTCTTTATCAACCAGAGACAGATCATTCAACAGTTTGCAAAATCTGTCATAAGTCTCAGTCAAGGTTTCATTAGTTCTTGAATCAAAGTGCTCATACTCCTGTGTGAGTATTGTCTTTCTGTTCTTCTTAATAGCACCTGTTCCCTGGCATCTGACTTCTAAAGCATCCCATATCTCTTTGGCAGTTTTGCAGCCAATTACTCTGTTAGACATAACATTATCTAAAGCACTGTGGAGAAGATGTCTAACCTTTGCATCCTTTGCAATCGATGAGATGTCCTCAGGAGTCATATCTTTCTTTTCCTTTGGAACAGTCTTTTGTTCTTGACCATCAACAACAGGGGACAATTTAGTTGGCATATGAGGACCATCATATATTCTGTCAAGATATTCTGGATCTGTAGCCTCCAGAAACATGGTCATCTTCACCTTCCAAATTGGATACTCTACAGGCCTGAGAATTGGAACCCTGATTGTTTCATATCGACTCACAGAATTGGGCTTAACCTGTTCAGCCTTAGGAGCAGTTTGATTTTCTTCAGACATGATTAATACTGTGTTTGAATCGTAAAACTGTATATATTAAACAGCCTTGGCTCTGATACCAATTGTTAGGCCGAATACACAATATATAATCAAGTATGTATGAGAATAACAATTTAGAACACAGGTTTGTAAATCAACAAAATGAATTATATTAAATAATTCTCTCTTAAGTGATGTTAATGAATCACAAAGAGTTTCTAGGTTACAAGAATAATATATTCAATGATCGCATCATTTCTAGGGATAACCTATCTGTGTTTATATAGTACACAGTTACACAATCCTTATCTAATTGATATTCCTACAAATTAGCTATACAATTGATATCAATTAAGGATTGCTTCTTATCTTCTATTCTATTTCCTTAGCTGTATCAATATATTCTGCTTCTTTCCATCTTCAGAATATATTGCTTCTAGAATCTTCAATTCAGCACCGACAGCTAATTCAACTATCACCTTGTCAGACTTTAAATAAACTCTGACCGGCTTCCTTTAAACTCTTCACCCTGTCAGAGTTTAATTAAACTCTGACCGGCTTCTGATAAACTCTGGTCAGTACCTGTTGCTTAAACACTGATAAACAAACGTCAGCAATTATATCTAACACTATTTATGTGGGAATTCTGATTTCCTAGGAATTAATAATTGATATGCTTGTTTGGTTGTCACTTATAATAGGAAATAGAAATTACTCAGTAACTTAATATACCCACATAATATGGGAAGTCACTCACCCTCTCCCCCTCGGTTATTTACAATTCCCATATCATACAACACAAAAATTGACATGATTATCCCCGCAAAATCTCCCACGAAATCTGAAATGGCGGGTAACAAAGGGCGGCAATTCAAGAGCGCTGAAAATTATCTATACATCTAAATCCCTATATCACATATCTTAACTTACTAAATTATATTTTTGAATAAATAAATGATTTGGTACATAAGCACAATATAGTAACTACCTGTGAAAAAAGATGTTATATTTTTACAAAGAATATTTATTATGAGGGTCATTTTGGTCATTGATAAGACATCATATGGGAAATAAAAAAGTAAACCAAACAAAACATAGGAAATGAATATCCAGTAAGTGCAAAATCCCTCATGTCAACCAAACAGAAATATTTCACTTCCTAGGAATTTCAAGTAGACAGGAAGTACAATTTACTGTAGGAAATTAATTCCCATATTGTACCAAACGACCTCTAAGTCTAAGGATGAGAGGCGATTTACTTATTGCCCTCTATAGGATCGCCCCTCATACTTACAAAGAGGAAATTTGTCTAAGTACAAAGGATGACGAGCGATTCCATTGTGCCTATGTATGGATCGTCCCTCATGATACTAAGTGATAAAAATGGGTAAGTGCTAATATGGAGGGCGAACTATTACCGGCTATGTATAGAATCACCCTTCATATAAATAAGCAAAAGATTCTAAGTACTCCAAGTCAGAGAGGATATGTGACAATTAGTGTAACAACCCAACTTTTCGGATTATTATTTCTAAATAAAAACTCAAGTAAAATATAATTCTTTATTTGATAAATCAAAATTAGCGAAAGTCAAAGTAGCGGTCAAACTAAACAATTCGAAAATATAAAATCGAAGATGCGGCTCCATAAATCCAATATTCAATATCAAAATTTATTCTAATATGCGATATGTAATATCCCAAATTTTTGTAATATTTAAAACCTTGATGAATAGTAAATTTGCCACTGATGAATAGTAAAATTGCTGATGAAAAATTTTTCAGACCACACTATGTGGATGACATGGAATGAATGTTTCAAAGTTATATTATTGATGTATAAGGAGAATAAGTGAATGCAAACGCAATCAGAATCAGAAGATACCCATTCGAGTTTTAAATCACTATTCACTAGACAATCAAGGATGTATTGATTTGATCGTTTTAAGAAAGTATGTGGAATGAGAAATCCATGATCATATCTTAAACCAAGGTGAGAAACCTAGAATTATATATTATACAAAGGTAATGGAAAGATAAAGGAAGTACCCCTAGCTTTGGTACAGAGAAACGTTTTTAAAACCACTTGAAACTATCACGAAACAAAAGCGTAACAGATTATGGATTAAACCCTAACCAAAGGAGTAGTATTATATAAGATCATCAAGTACAATATATAAGAGGATTGAGGATATAAATGATGACATAAGCATGATGCGGAGGAGTGACATATGCATGACAAAGTGATGACAAGGTGATGAATCACCACCTTGTCACCACTTTCACCACAAGTCCAAAAGAGCCTTGTCATTGGTGACAAAACAAGATTATGGCCACACAAATTAAATTACAAAGTGTTAAGTATATTTAGACAGAACAAAATGAAAAGAAAAATCAAACAAAACAAAGCAAAAAGGATGCATCTTGAAGAACCAAACTTTCGGCCCCTTTTCTTCAACCAATTCCTTAAAAACATTTCTACCACTTCCACTCAACCATAAATCAAGATCTTGGGCTCTAAATCACCCTCTTCCAATATCCAAGGTAGATCTTTAATCTTAGCTTCATCCATGATGGATAACTTGCTCAAAAATGGATTCAAAGATGATGATGAATAGTGATGTGAATAGTAATCTCATAAGATCTTGTTTTGTTTTGAAGTTTTAGGTTTGATTAGCATAGTTAAGGAGCAAGGAAAGATATACCATCCATATATAGCTTTTGTTAAGTTCCAAGGAAGGTATAAAACTTCTCCCTTTTTGAGATTATGCTTTGATTTAGTAGTTATAAGTGATTGTTTAGAGATATGTAGTAATGAAGCATGTATGCATGATTTTAAGTATGTTTAATGGTTGATTTGTGGATAAACTTATGAACTAGAGTATGACCATGTTTGGACAGAAAAGTGTAGTATTAACTTGAGGTTTGATTGGTGGTTGGTTGATTGTTGATTGGTGGTTGTATTGAGTGTTTAATTAAAAACACGGGAATCGCGTTTAAGCGCCGTTACCATGTCGAATTTTACTTAGGTAGTTTGGACAGAAACCACGGTTACATTAAAGGGCATAAACATGAAGTTTCTGCCCATGAACATGTAGGCCCTGTTTCCTAGATTGTTTTAGCGAAAGAATCGTGTCGTTTCGATTTACGGTTTAGGAGAAACGTCCGTTTTAGTGAAAGCGGTTTCGCGTAACTAAGTAGTTCATTGCATGAACTTTGAGATAGGGATCAAGCCCTTTAAAAATGGAATTGGATTGAGTTATTAAAATGGATACTAGCATGGATAGTCTAGAAAGGAACCCAGAAGGTTTCGTGTTAAAAAGATAAGTTTGTGATTTTAGAAAAATACGAGAACAAAGGTTGCGCGAGTGAAATACCCTTAAGGGGATGGTTAAAAACAAGGAATTAGTAAAGGAAAAGTACTTGAGTTTTGTGAATAGATTTTCACCCAAACTTGTGACTTAAGAGTTACGGAACGTCATGAGGTTATAGATGACCGAGAGCGAGACGTTTGATTTTTATTAATAGAACTTGAGTGCTTAAGTTATGGCACATTAATTGGTTCTAGGGGACTGACTGAAATTATATATCTTGTTATAGATCGACGCGCACACTCTCAAGCCCCCACTACCACACCACCAAGACACCAAGGCAAGTTTTCAAACCCTACATCATATAGTGATGCTGTTATGATATATGTTGTGATAGTAATATATATTCTGTTTTAATGCTGTGAAATGATTTATAAACTGTTTACGCTTTTAATAAAAAGCCGTATAAGATATAAGGTTTATATGCTAGGTAAATACTAGATATAAACCAAGGTTAAAGGTTAAAGACTCTAAGTATAGAGTACTTGTACGCTGATTTTAAAACTAAGACCGGGAGTCAAATTATTATTTTGTTTTGATCATACTGTCAGAAGCTGGAGGGTTCCAGGGACAGTTATATTTTAAATATTGATTAAATATTCCAATATCTATATATTATTGGATATTTAATGTGAGATAATTAAATAATATTATAATAAATATTATTTGAATAATTATTTAATTAAGTGAATATTATTTTTGAATATTCACTTAAGTAGAATGTTATTGAATAATAATTCAATACTTATCATTTGGATATTATTTAATTAAGTGAATATTATTTTGAATATTCACTTAAGTGGTTTTATATTGAATAATAATTTAATATTTATTATTTGGGTATTTATTAAGTATTCCAAATATGATTTAAAAATCATAGAACCTTATTATATGATCTAAGGTTCTACTATTTACACAAAAATATAAATTTCTGATTTTCAAAAAGGATATTAAAATAGAGATTCCCAACTATTATCTTAAGATATTTAAAGGTAATTTAAATGCGAATAGTGTTTTCTAACTTATCGGAAGTTGGGAATCTAGTTCAAGAAATCGAGGACAGAGTTTTACTTCCACTGTTCCTCTAAAATATCTATAGCTGGGGATGACTCCCCCATTCCAGTAAAGGATTTCAACTTGCTAAACTCTGAAAATTTCAGTAACTCCCTGGTCATGATTTCAAAATACGTGGTAATCATCTGGAGTTTCGTTGACTAATGTCAACCCACACTTTGACTTACTCCTTTCAAATACTTAAGGAATTCTAAACGATTACAAAGTTTTGACAAATATTTGTACTTGGGAAAAATGGAATTAAATTCCGATTTCCATTTTATTGATATTTTTCATCATGGGAATTGGAAGGGCCTACACGGCAATGAAACAGGTGCCGGGGTAGTGCCAAAATTATCAAGGCTTACCCGGTGACGAAATAGGCGCCGAGGTAGTGATCTCTTGCGTGCTAAGGCTTACCCGGTGACGAAATAGGCGCCGAGGTAATGATCTCTTAGCACAGTGGCCCGTATGCGGTCAGGGTGATAACCGAATAGGAAGTCGTCCTTCTACTAGTAGAAAATAAAAGTTACGATACAACGGCTGATCACCGTGTATCGGGTGTTTCAGTACATTCCCTTCCCTCCAATTGGAGTTGTGCTGCACATTGTAACAAAAGCCTAGGCGCTGAGTTACTGATAATGTGACAGTGATGAGTAATGATGTTCCTCATACAGTAGTCGTACTGTAGGGCATGTTTTGACGAAAAGAAAAATAAATATATCATTCTGTATACGAATGAAGTTTTAAAGGTTTTCCTTTATGATATAAGCTTACTTATATGCTTATGCAGTATTGTATTATTGCTGGGCCGAGTGCTCACTCTTGCTTTCTTTATATATATATCACAACACAACAGCTAGAGTAGATGACCAGGATTCGTCGTACCGCTCGGAAGCGCGTCAGGGACATACAGGTCGCCCGTAGCATGGTTGTTGCAGTTGATCAGGTAGAAGTACTGAGTTGGTTCGGAGTGTAACTCTGGTTGCTCCGGTTTAATTATAAGTATCACTTATGTATATTAATGAACAAGAACAAACTTTGGCGCTGCCTTATGGTTTCACATAGAAATCATACTGGTAGTAGGTTGCAAGTATTTTACTTTTGGGTTGTAATAACTTTAATTTATGGATCATATGACTACTGTTTTTGTAAGTTCGTTTATGAGACATAACTGGCGTGAGTATATTGATGGTGGGGTCACCATGTGTGTTGATTTATATTATTATGATTCAAGTATCAAGTGTTTGTACGGAATAAGGGATCGTGACAACCTAGATCTCCGACCCCGGATCTGGGGGTGTTACACGATAAGTCTTATCAATAATTTCAATAAATCACGTAACACGAAGTTCACAAGTTCACGTCATTATTCGATCCAAAGCTTAATAACCCTAAAAGCAACCAAACACTGAATATTACCACCAACAAATCCTGCTGGCTGCTGAGACGATGAGGTCTGTACGAACCCTTTCCCAATGTTAGGGATTTTTTTTTTATATAAGTTCACTTAAACTCTAAATTCTATTAGGTAATGCCAGAACTTTCTTCTAAAAATTTTACGATCTCTCCAAGTAATCCCAAAAATATAAATATTCTAGTCACACAATTACTTAAAATAAAAGATAAAAATTTTCTAAAATATTTTAACGATTCCCTCCACTAATAGCGAATCTTATATTTAATTTATTAACTTATACAAAAAGAAATTATATAATTTTTTATTAAAATAATTATTTAAATATAATTTATTTTAATATGTAATATTTAATAATAAAATAAAAAATGAAATTACGGATTTTACAATAAGGGTCAAATCCCAAGGCTTTTATGAAAATCGGGTCAGGGCCATTAATACTATCTTTAAAGCTTCAACAATATTTGTGTTGATTGTGAATTTCATTGTAGCTAACCACCTGACAGAGTGTAGTACCTTCGTTGTTTATGTTTATAAAATGATATATTCCCCAAATTATTTGTTTCGTTCTCACAATTTTGATTTCTACTCAACAAATTATGTTTTCGCGAAGAAATTGAAATGATTGCGAGTATTGTATTCAATCCCCCATCTACGATGGGAATAACACGTATAATTGATTCGGCAACGCGTCTAACCCCGTAAATAGGCGCGACAAGTTAGATTTATTTCTTATAATCTAAGCCGTTGTTAGCTTGATCCAACGGCTCAAAAAATGCTTGCCACAAAATCGTAAAATAGCAAACATTTAATAAGGACATGGACCCTTTTTGGAAAGGCTAAAAAAGTTTGAAATATTTTGGGACTTGATTCGAGAAATGGGGAGGAGGTGTTTGGTTAATTTTCAAACGTGTTAAAAGATTTGGCTTCATTGCATGATTTAAATTAGGGGTGAGCAAAAAACCGAATTAAAACCGAAACCGAACCGAAACCGATAAAAACCGAACAGTAAAAAACCGAAACCGAGTTGAAACTGAACCGAAACCGAAAATTAAAAAACCGAACCGTTCTTGAGGTTTCGGTTTCGGTTTTAGGTCCAAACCGAACCGAAAAAAACCGAACCGATCCGATTAATAAAAATAAATAAATAAATATATTATATATTCTACTAGACCAATTTTTATGAATAGTGGGAGTAGATTAATAAAGATCCTGACATTCCTTTTAATAATTATACTATTATGTTCTTGTTTTTGAAGTTTTAATTTGTAATAGTTGATTAATAAATGTAGCTTAATAAACTTCTATATCTAGGTGTTTTATATGTTGCTTTATTTTTGGATGTGACGATTTTTCTTGACTTTCCTGGAAAAACTTGTTATTCCCAAATGACCTAACAGAATTGTAGAAGGGGGGGTTGAATACAATTCTTGATATTTTCTTCAACTTAAAACACTGATAAAATAAAACTGAACTGAATAAACAAAAACACAAGATATAAATAATTCAGTTGGATTGTTTGATGATCCAACTGAAGTGTTTTTATTGCGGAAATAATCTGTGATACAAAAGTACACAGCTGCTCAGTTACAGAGTTGTAGAGAAGAATGCTCTCAAAGATAGCTAATACAAACTATTTGTTTTTCTTCTCTTACTTTCTTTCTAACTGCTACACTTGGTTATATATTCCCAAGTTTACAATACTATTTTTGGCTACTCTAAAGTACACTAAAGATAACCGCCAATAGTTTGCTTTTCATCCCTTTGTCCAGTGGTCCTTGGAGATCCTTGCTTTTGTCTTCATGCTTATTATGATCACTCCCAAGAGCCCAATTGGAAACTGGGATGTTTCCTTATTCCCCATGTCCATTTTAATGGTTTCCAATACAAAGTACACTTCCACATCACCTTTTAGATCTGTTCAGAAACCTGTCACTATCACTTTGTCAACTATTCAGAAAAGCAATAATGATTCGTTGATAGCAGGGAGATGTGTTTCGTTGATAGCTTTATTCTTCATTTCGTTGATGGTGTTTCTCTTGTTTCGTTGATAGAGTAATCCTCATACCGTTGACATGTCTTCACTTAGGCAAAATTACAAGGCATGATATACTTACAATTAACCAACCTATTTTGCCTATCTAGTACTTAGTCAACATGACTTAGGAAACCTATCTAATACATACATCAAATGCATATCAAACTGTGAAGTATTGTACAGTGCAATTGCTACAACACTCATTCCGTTGATGAGCTTCCTGTCAACGAAACACTGCAAAGCATGCCATTTCGTTGACAGTTACAAAATAACTTAATACAAAGTCTACTAAGTGTTTTTACAATTATCATCAAGAACAACATATTCCTAACAATCTCCCCCAATTTATGACTGATAGAATAACAGCCATAAATCAAGAGCCTTGATGATAACAAAAACACTCAGACATATTACCCATGATAAAAGTAAAAATTGCATTGAGCTCCATAAAGTTTTAGACATAAAACAAGACTTACAAGACTAATGCCCAAATGTGCTCCTCTAGACTGAGCAAATGATTCATCTTGGTCTTCTTTGAGGCATAGTCTTCTTCCCTCTCCTAGAGTTGTTCTCCTCAATCTGGACCTGTAGCCTTCTGTAAAAGATCTTCTCTTCTTCATCTTGATCACCAAGCTTGGATTGCATGAACCTTAGAGTTTGATTAGATGCCTTATCCAGCTGGTCTTCCATCCTGAAGAACCTTCTGCAGTTGTCCTTGTCCTTAAATTCCATCATCCAGTAAGGTTGAAGATGGATCTTCTTTCCTGTTGAGGGCACTCTTAGCATCCTGGGAAGAGCCTCAGGCTTGTTCCAGCTAGCCTTTATTTGACATATCTTGGAGACCACCTCAGACTTGGCTGTTTTGGTGAAGCCAAAGTCTTTCTTCAAGCATCTAAACACTGTGAGTAGTGTTTGGTAGTCTTCTCCTAAAATTCTGTAGAGAGGCCATATTTGTTCTCTACCACCCTTGTATGTGAAAACCAATCTTTCAGGTAACTTTTGAGAAGCTGCAATGCCCCTTACTTCCACCAGGTTGTCTAAATCAAGATGTAAGCTGGATTCTTCCCTGATGTCAGCAATGTACATGCAGTCCTCTGGATTTGTAGGGGGTTTCTGAGATTGTGGCTTCCTCACAAATACTGGCTTTGCCTTGACAGCCCTTTTCTTTGTCTTCATTGGTTGATCCTTTTCAAATAGGAACTTTGGAAAATAGGCTTCATCAAATTCAATAGGCTCCTCCTTTGGCATGATTGGTTGATCATGAAAGTTGACAGGGTGTGCAGGGTCACAGGCCAACTTTCCTCCAATAGGTAGATCAATAGGAATTTGATGTGCACTTGTTGTGGAAGGGGCTTGAGCAGTGTCCAGAGAGTCCTCTTTTTCAAAGTTCAGATTCCTCTTAGCTCTAGCCTTTGGTTGCCTTACACTTTTCCTTGCTGGTTCAGCTTCATTAGCTCCATCCTTGGCTTTTTCTTCCTGAAAGGTCTCTTCATCTTCAAGTGCTTGAGCAACTGCCAATGCTTGCATTGCTGCCCTTTCAGATTCTTCAGCCTTGGCCTTTGCAAAAATTGGGTGACCAACCCAAATACAGATTTCCTTGCTGTCCCTGTAGATGATGGCCCTTTGATTCCTTATGCTTGGATGATTGCTTTCCTTGCTCTCAATAATCAGCTTCCCTAGGACTTTGAACTCATCTGGCTTTGGAGCAGGATAAAATATCCTTTCAATGTTCTTGCCTTTGGGTTTGGCAGGTGATATTGGAGACATCCCTCTTGCATCCACATTCTTAAAGCATGAAGATTGACCCTTCTCATTTCTTGAATCTTGAAGGATTCCATGCTGAAGGGGCTCTATAGCATAAGAGCTCTTGAACTGTGGCTCCATTTGTACAATCACCATTGCATTTGTTGATGGCTGATCTGTCTTTGAAGATTCAGTAATGTTCTTGAACCTTGCTTCTATGTTGGACCAGTGATCTTTGATTTGTTCTGCAAGTTTCATCCTCATAGAAGCTTCCTGGATCAGGTCAATACTATCCTTTTTCTTCTTTCCAAACTCCCCCATTGCTAGTGGCTCCTGTGGCAGTGAAATGGCTGGGACCAACACCTTTGTGATTTGAATGTTTAGCTCCTTAGATTTCTCCCCCTTTTTGTTAGCATCAAGAGAGATGACTGGGAGTCCTTGAGCTGCCACTAGCTGAGTGAGTAGCTGAGTTTGCTTCTCCTGTTCCTTCTGCATTTGAGAAAGTGTAGCTTCCACCTTGTCCACTCTTGTAGAGAGAGTTTTCAAGGATGTAGCCACCTCAGGTTCCTTAGTGAAAAACCTGGTCATCTTGGACACAGTGAGAAGAGGGAGCTTTTCATCCAACATCCTGTAGTTAGCATCCCTGAGATTGCTAATGGAGTCCTTGATTTCTGTAGCCTCAATCCTTGTCTGCATCATTTGTAGCCTTTGAATTTCCAGAGAATCCATGATGGCCTTGTAGAATTTCTTGTCCCTTGCATTTGCAGACTCATGAGCTAGATAGGCCTCATTGTACTGCCTTGAGATAGCAGCATCTAGAGTGACTCTTCCATGCATACCCTGAGAAAGCCAGTCTGGTGTAGGAGGCACCACAGAAGTCCCAGTCTGGGAAGTGGTGGCCACCTGTAGATTATCACCATAGCTGTCCTCATCATCAGAAAACTCAAAGTCTCCACTTGCTGCAGCTCCTGGAGGTAGATTGGTCAAGGCATCCTTTGCTCTTTGCATTGATGCAGTAGTATGAATTAAGTTGAGTGACCTTTCTGCCTCCACATTGCCCTGTTGAGCCATAACTTGATAGGCTGGCACAGGATGAGTAAAGGTCTCAGGATCCAGGGAAATACTATCCAGAGTTTGTTGATAATGCTCTTGGAAAGTAAGTTCCCTTTCTCCCTCACTGACCTCCATTAACTCATTAGCAATGGCTGCTTCCACCCTTATTGCTCCTGTAGTCCCTTCTCTCTCTCCACTCTTTTCTTGCATCATGGGCTCCCCATGGCTCACACCTCTCACACCCTCACCTTCACCTACTAAGGTGGTACTCTCAATCTCTCCTTTTGCCTGGCTGGAAGAAATAGCCAGCCTCTCACTCTCATTCTCTCCTTTTGCCTGGCTGCAAGCCAGCCTCTCAATTTCACTCTCTTTCAAACCTAAAAGTGTCTCAACTACCACCAGGTCATCTACACTAGTTGTGGAAACAACTTGATTTTCAGTAAAAGGTGTAGAATGACCTATCAACGAAATGGTAGTTTGAACTGTCAACGGTATAGGTACCGTTGATGGAGAAACACTTGTCAACGAAAGAGGCTGTTTCGTTGATGAAGTCAATAAAGCATTTTGAGAAAGTGAAATTACAGTAGAATCTGTGGTGATTGATTTGAGATTGGGGTCCACAGATTCTCTTGCAGTTTCAGAAAAACTTGGTTGATGGCCCAACAAATCACTTAATAAGTGATGACCATCAGCTTCAGAGTGGGGCTTCTCCAAGATTAGAGTTGGAGAATCAGAAAAAGATGTATGGATCATGTCCACATCTAAAGATTGAGTTGATGAATTGGATGGAGATAAATCAAGATTAATGTTTAGAGAGTGGGACTGTAACCCCAGAGTAATAATAGGGGTTACATCAAACTGAATTTGAGAAACTGGAAGTGTTGCTTCCAGTGTGTGTGCACCCTGTGAACCCTTGGTCTTTTGCTTCACTCTCCTTTGGTATTGGGAAAATGTAGACTGTGGGCTTGAAGTGTCCCTTACCCTTTTGGACTGTGCTCTAGGTGGAGAGCTTGTTTCAATAATCACATCCTTTTGGGAGGATGCAATTAGACTTGTGTTTAAATCCATTTTACTCATTGTGCCTTGTTGGGAAGACACAATGGGGCTAGGCTGGGAAACACTTACCTCACCTTCCTTATTCTTGGGGTTTCTTTGATTTTCACCCCTTCCCTCACCTCTCACAACTCCAGACTCACTCCCCTTAGGTTGTGTGGTAGTTTTTACAACATGTGCCTTTTGAGAAGCACCTGAGGTTGGCTTGGAGGATTTCTTTGATTTTGATTTAGTTGCTGGGGCAGGAGCCTGTTGGGTCACAGCTACAGACTCCATAGCAACAAGGTTGGAGGAGACAATAGAAGTAACAGCTATACTAACAGGGATAGTAGTAGTTACCTCAATGATTGGCAGATACACCACTGGAACATCACCATTGTAGTTCAGCCTCAGTATGTCTGTCAATACTCTCTTTTCTTGTACGAAGCACTCAAACCTGGCATTAGGGTTAGAGATAACTAATGGTGCTGGACTAACATGATTAGCCAGCATCATCAGAAACCTTGCATAATAGATATTTTTCTTCCTATTTACCTTATCACCCAACTTAGCACCAATTTCATAAATAAGTTGGGTGCTAAAGTTGTAATATCTATCATTTAGAAGCATGGTTAGGAGAATTAACATAGAGTTAGTTAATGCATCAAAATTACTAATCTTTCCAGAAAAGACCTTAATGAATGCATCAGCTAAATAACTGTATTCCCTAACCAGACCTCTCCTAATTATTCTACCCAGATTATCAGTAGGCAAAGAGTAGTTTATAGAATTTAGCATGGTAGTTATTTCAGTGTTAGTAGGCAAAGCATCACAGTTATTATCAGGAATATGTAAACATGCTTGCAAAACATCAGAATTAACTATGTACTCATTACCTTGGAGAGTGAATTGCAGAGTGCAATTTGTTCCACTATATTCACATGAGGTCCAAATTTCCTCAATTATTTCATTGTAGATTGGTGTAGAGTGGAACATTGCATAGCTCAACTTGCAATTCTTCATGAAATCCATCATTTTGAAGAAAAGTCTGTTCGGGTTTTCCTTTGCAACAAAAGGGATGGAGTTGTTCTTCTCATAGATGAACCCTCCAGCAGACATAAGCTTGACTATGGGTGCCATTGTTGAGTGAGATAAAGCTTCGAACTGAGTTGCTTGTTAGAGAGAGAAAGAGAGAGAAAAGCCTTTGGAATTTTTGAGAGCAGGTAAAAAAAAATTAAAGAAAATAGAATTTCTTAAATACTCCCCCAAAAATTCTCAGAAAATGAGTCCAATAATAAAAGTAAATTACTGGATTGGCTTAAAAATATAACCGTTACTCTTAAAGTATTACCATGATTTATACTTACAGGGAAGTATGCATAGATCGTGGTAAAAGACGTGTCAGTTTTCAACGGTTCAGATTAAGAGCGCTAAATCAACGAATCAGAATTGGGCGTTTAAAGTCCCGTCTGTTTCGTTGATACAGCTGTGTTTCGTTGACCTAAAAGAGCTATCAACGAAACACCCAGAAAAATGCTAAGATTGTCAACGAAATGGTTTGTTTCGTTGGCATAGTTATTTTGACTTAGACAAAATTTTACTTTTTCCTGAGAAAATTAAATCACAGAAAATCATAGCAAATTTCTGGCTGCATTATGACTTGCAAATATCTCAAAAATAATTAAGAGAAATTTAGCATACCTAGCTCACTTACTAATCTTGAGAATGTTGATTCATCAAGTGGCTTGGTAAAGATGTCTGCAAGTTGTTGTTCGCTTGGAACAAAATGTAACTCCACAGTACCATTCATAACATGTTCTCTAATGAAATGGTACTTGATGTCAATGTGCTTGGTTCTTGAATGCTGCACTGGATTCTCAGTAATGGCAATGGCACTAGTGTTGTCACAGAAAATAGGAATTTTCTCAACTCTTAATCCATAATCAAGTAATTGATTTTTCATCCATAAAATCTGTGCACAACAACTTCCAGCTGCAATATACTCAGCCTCAGCTGTGGAGGTGGAAACTGAGTTTTGTTTCTTGCTGAACCATGACACAAGCTTGTTTCCTAAGAATTGACAGGTGCCTGTTGTGCTTTTCCTGTCAATTTTACATCCTGCATAATCTGCATCTGAATAACCAATTAGTTCAAAACCAGATTCTCTAGGATACCAAATGCCAAGGTTTGGTGTTCCCTTGAGATATCTGAAAATCCTTTTAATAGCAACTAAATGGGATTCCCTAGGATCAGCCTGAAATCTAGCACATAGACATGTAGCAAACATAATATCAGGTCTACTGGCTGTTAAATACAAAAGTGAGCCTACCATGCCTCTGTAACTTGAAATGTCCACAGATTTTTCCTTAGTATTCAATTCAAGTTTGGTGGCAGTGGGCATGGGAGTTTTGGCAGGAGAGCATTCCATTAAGTTAAATTTCTTTAATAAGTCATGAATATATTTTGTTTGACTAATGAAAATGCCTTCATTAACTTTCTTCACTTGAAGACCAAGAAAGTAAGTTAATTCTCCCATCATGCTCATTTCATATTTACTTTGCATAAGCTTGGCAAACTTTTGACAAAGATTCACATCTGTAGACCCAAAGATTATGTCATCTACATAAATTTGAACAAGTATAGTAGAGCCATTCACAATCCTGTGAAAAAGAGTTTTATCTACAGTACCTCTAGTGAAGTGATTCTCAAGAAGAAACTGTGAGAGTGTGTCATACCAGGCTCTAGGTGCTTGCTTCAAACCATAGAGTGCTTTGAGGAGGAAGTATACATATTCTGGAAAATCATCATCTTCAAAACCAGGAGGTTGACTTACATAGACCTCCTCTTCCAATTCCCCATTCAGAAAAGTACTTTTCACATCCATTTGATAGACTTTGAAATTGGCATGGGCTGCATAGGCTAGGAAAATCCTTATTGCTTCTAGTCTTGCAACAGGAGCAAATGTTTCATCAAAATCAATTCCTTCTTCCTGTGAGTAGCCTTTTGCAACTAGTCTTGCTTTGTTCCTTGTGACTATGCCATTTTCATCCATCTTGTTTCTGAACACCCATTTTGTGCCTATTACACTCCTGTCCTTAGGCTTGGGCACCAGCTTCCAAACATTGTTCCTTTCAAATTGGTTTAGCTCTTCTTGCATAGCCAAAACCCAATCTGGATCTAGAAGTGCATCCTCAACTTTCTTTGGCTCATCTTGAGACAGAAAGCTGCTATATAGACATTCTTCTTGAGTTGCTCTTCTAGTTTGGACTTTTGAAGAAACATCACCTATAATAAGTTCAAAGGGATGATCTTTAGTCCATTTTCTTGAGGGAGGTAGATTTGCTCTAGACGAGGTAGCTTCATGATCATGATTGCCTTGATTGGATATTTGTCCTTGAGAAACTCCCCCTGAGTTTGTTGTCCCTAAATGATCACCTCTTGAGACATTTCTATGACCTTCAACGGTATGACTGTTTTGGCTGTCAACGAAACGCTCATTTTGACTGTCAACGAAACCACCATCTTGACTGTCAACGAAATGACCATTTGGTCTACTAGCAGCTATTCTTTTCAATCTTAATGCAGCAATTTCATCTTCACTGCTGCTCTCATCTGTGCTAGATACAACAACTTTAGGCTGTTTCTCAGTAGTCTTAACATGATTCATTCGATCTCCTTCCTCATTCTCAAAAGAGAGACTTTCATGGAAACCTTCATCACAGAGACCTTGAATTTTGAGATCATCAAAAACAACATGTACAGATTCCATAACAATGTTGGTTCTGAGATTATAGACTCTGTAAGCTTTCCCTGCTGCATATCCCACAAATATTGCTTCATCTGCCTTTGCTTCAAATTTCCCCAAATGCTCAGCTTGATTTCTCAGAACAAAGCACTTGCATCCAAAGACATGAAGAAAATCCAATAGTGGCTTCTTTCTTTTGAGTAGTTGATAAGGAGTCATTCCTTTGGCCTGATTAATCAAAGAAATATTCTGAGTGAAGCAAGCTGTGTTAACTGCCTCAGCCCAAAAATAAGTTGGTAACTTTGATTCATCTAGCATTGTCCTGGCAGCTTCAATAAGTGTTCTGTTTTTCCTTTCAACTACACCATTTTGCTGTGGTGTCCTTGCTGCTGAAAACTCATGCATAATACCATTTTCTTCACAGAACATCTTCATGCTTGAATTCTTGAATTCTGTCCCATTGTCACTCCTGATCCTTCTTACTTTCAAGTCAGGATGATTGTTTACCATCTTGATGTGATTGATAATGATTTCACTTGCCTCATCTTTAGAATGTAAAAAGAAGGTCCAAGTAAATCTAGAAAAATCATCAACAATCACAAGACAATATTTCTTCTTTGAAATAGACATGACATTTACAGGGCCAAACAGATCCATATGAAGTAACTCAAGCTGATGGACAATTGATGACTCTGTCTTGCTTTTGAATGATGTCTTCTTTTGTTTCCCTTTTTGACAGGCATCACACAAACCATCCTTGGAAAACTCCACCTGTGGAATTCCTCTAGCAAGATCCTTCCTTACCAAATCATTCATAACCTTGAAATTCAGATGAGATAATTTCTTGTGCCATAGCCAACTTTCATCCTTGCTTGCTTTGCTGAAAAGACAAGTGATGGTGTATGGACTTGTGCTACTAAAGTCAGCAATGTACACATTCCCTCTTCTGAATCCAGTCATTACCACATTGTTGTTTCCTCCTTTAGAAACAACACAGGCTTCTTTTGAAAAAGTAACTAAAAATCCTTTGTCACAAAGTTGACTGATACTAAGCAAATTGTGCTTAAGACCATCCACCAATGCAACCTCATCTATGATGACATTCTCTTTTGAAATCAAGCCATATCCCTTTGTGTAGCCTTTGCTGTCATCTCCAAAAGCAATACAAGGGCCAGCTCTTTCCTGAAACTCTGTGAGCAGGGTAGAATCACCAGTCATGTGTCTTGAACAACCACTATCCAAGTACCAAAGATTCCTTTTGTCTCCCTGCACACAATGAAACCAAATCAAGTTGATTTTGGTACCCAAGTTTCCTTGGGTCCTGTTTTGTTAGCCTTTGCTTTTCCTTTTATATCATTTTTCACCTTGGGCTCAGATTGATTTAAATCAACTTTTACTCTTGGTGTTGATTTCTGATTGTTGCTCACATTTTCATTTACAGCATGCATATTTGAAGGAACACACATATTATTCATATTCCATGGCATTTGTGGCATACTAAACATATTCATGTATGGATTAGGCACAAATGGCATGCTGGCATATGGATTTTGAAATTGTGCATATGGAGCAAACATGTTAGGCATAACAGGCATTGTAGGCATAGAACTATTCATTGCAGGCTTGGGAATTTTCATTTTAACAGTCTTCTTAACAGATTTGCAGTTAGTAGATAAATGACTAACACTTCCACAATTGACACAAGTCTTTCTAGGAGCATATTTATCAGGTGTGTAATTGTTGTGTTTGTTAATTCCTACTTTCCCATTCCTGTTATTCCTTTTATTTCCCTTAGCCTCAATTTGAACATTCTCCATCTTATCTTTCAATTGCTTGTTGGACAAGTGACCTACATTAGCTCTCTCAACAGGCTTCTCAACTTTCTTTGATTTACTAAACTCACCTTGAACAAAGTTCTTGGTGACAGGACCATACTTATTATTAAGTCTAGTGAGTTCATCTTTTCTTTTCTCTGTCAACGAAACACCCTGATCGGTTGATGGTTCATGTGTCAACGGAACATCGCATTCCGTTGACATATCAACCTTCAACAAATGATCATTGTTGTTTGTTGACTCTGTTTCTGAATCTAAGGCTCCACAAGCATACCCTAGTTTCTCTTTGTTCTTTTTCCATGATTGTTCACAGAAAGATTCCATACCTTGAACATTAATGATGTTGGTAGCAACATTCCTGGCATCTTTCCATTTAGCAATCACACTCTGTTCTATTTCTAGTTGTGTCTTAAGAATTTCTTCCCTTTGTAACACGTTCTCAAGTTCCTTCTTAGCATCCCTACTAACACATCTCATTTTCTCAAATTCAATGAGCTGTGCTTCTAACATTGCATTCCTATCACTTAAGAGCAAATTAGTCTCTTTAATTCTTGAATTCTCTTTGGTAAGTGATTTAAGAGTAACACGCAAATTATATAATACAGTAGACATTTCATTTACTGCACTATCGCATTCCTCTTTAGAAAGCTCAGAAAGATTAGTAATTGTTACCTGGTTGCTTGAGGAGCTTGCTTCCTGCTCATGATTGTTAGCCATAAGAGCCAAGTTGACATATTCAACATCATCATCAGAATCTTCACCATTACCAGCCCAATCATACTCCTGAGTCATGAAAGCCTTTTCCTTTTGCTTGAGAAGTTCAAAGTATTTCTTTTTATAATCAACAGGCTCAAATTTCCTGTTGCTCTTCTCAATCTTAGGTTTTCTGCAGTCTCCAGCAAAGTGACCAAGCATTCCACAATTGAAACATTTAGATTTAGACTTTTCAATCCAGTTACTTTTGTTAGGTTGAAAGTCTCTCCTTGGTGGCCTTGCTTCTGAGTTTCTCTTGAACTTGAACTTAGAGAATTTTCTTGACAGAAAAGCAATGTGTTCATCAATCTCATCTAAGTCATCCAAGTTGGCTGGTTCTGGTTCTTCTTCTTCTGTCATCTTACCTTTACCCTTGCTGACATCACTTCTACAACTAGCTCGACTAGTTGTGGCCTTTGCAGCTTCTTCAGTGTCATCTTCCAGTTGGTTCACAGATGCAATCAATGCAATGGATCCACCCTTCTTCTGTACCTTTTCAATTTCCTCATCTTGCTCCATTTCCAGCTCATAAGTCTTCAATGTTCCATACAGCCTTTCAAGAGTGTAATCTTTGTACTCTTGAGTGTTTCTTAGAGAAACAGTCATAGGCTTCCATTCTTTTGGAAGAGCTCTTAGAAATTTAAGGTTTGAGTCCTTAGTTTGGTAGATTCTCCCATACAACTTTAATCCATTCAGAAGCTTTTGAAACCTACTAAACGTGTCATTTAGGGTTTCACCAGCTTTAAAGTGAAAGTGCTCATATTGTTGTATAAGGAGTTGCATTTTGTTCTCCCTTACTTGCTCAGTTCCTTCACATAGTGTTCTGACAGTGTCCCATACTTGTTTGGAGGTTGTACAGTTTATGACATTATCAAACATCTCTTGCTCCAAACCATTAAACAGAATGTTCATGGTTCTCTTATCTTTATGGATTTCTGCAAGATCTTCAATAGTCCATTCTGAGACAAGTTTTGGAATTTCTACGTCAGGAGCATCATCTGGCACTCCAACTCTAGATGCAAACTTCATGGGAACGTGTGGACCTTTCTCAATGCAGTCTACATATCTCTCATCCATAGACATGAGATGTAAATGCATCTTTACTTTCCAGTGAAAGTAATTGTCCTTATCAAGAACTGGTATCTTCACACCTGCATCCTTCTTCACCATGGTTTCTGTTTTGGTCTTGATCTTTAAACTTCTTGTATGTTAGAAGCTTGCTCTGATACCAATTGTTATTCCCAAATGACCTAACAGAATTGTAGAAGGGGGGGTTGAATACAATTCTTGATATTTTCTTAAACTTAAAACACTGATAAAATAAAACTGAACTGAATAAACAAAAACACAAGATATAAATAATTCAGTTGGATTGTTTGATGATCCAACTGAAGTGTTTTTATTGCGGAAATAATCTGTGATACAAAAGTACATAGCTGCTCAGTTACAGAGTTGTAGAGAAGAATGCTCTCAAAGATAGCTAATACAAACTATTTGTTTTTCTTCTCTTACTTTCTTTCTAACTGCTACACTTGGTTATATATTCCCAAGTTTACAATACTATTTTTGGCTACTCTAAAGTACACTAAAGATAACCGCCAATAGTTTGCTTTTCATCCCTTTGTCCAGTGGTCCTTGGAGATCCTTACTTTTGTCTTCATGCTTATTATGATCACTCCCAAGAGCCCAATTGGAAACTGGGATGTTTCCTTATTCCCCATGTCCATTTTAATGGTTTCCAATGCAAAGTACACTTCCACATCACCTTTTAGATCTGTTCCGAAACCTGTCACTATCACTTTGTCAACTATTCAGAAAAGCAATAATGATTCGTTGATAGCAGGGAGATGTGTTTCGTTGATAGCTGTATTCTTCATTTCGTTGATGGTGTTTCTCTTGTTTCGTTGATAGAGTAATCCTCATACCGTTGACATGTCTTCACTTAGGCAAAATTACAAGGCATGATATACTTACAATTAACCAACCTATTTTGCCTATCTAGTACTTAGTCAACATGACTTAGGAAACCTATCTAATACATACATCAAATGCATATCAAACTGTGAAGTATTGTACAGTGCAATTGCTACAACACTCATTCCGTTGATGAGCTTCCTGTCAACGAAACACTGCAAAGCATGCCATTTCGTTGACAGTTACAAAATAACTTAATACAAAGTCTACTAAGTGTTTTTACAATTATCATCAAGAACAACATATTCCTAACAAAACTCTTTACTTATACAAAGAATTCAGATAGACTCGAGATTGTTGAATTTCTAACATTGTCTTATATACATTTCAAAGAAAATATTTTTGAAGATCATGTTAAATTTTCAATATTCTCGAATCATGTTGGACTTAAATAATTTATTATGAAAACTTTGTATGTTTATTTTGGATGAAAAAATAATTTGTAACTTTGCAAACTTAAAAATTCGAAGTCATTTTATTTATTTTGTTATGTTTGTTTGAGGCGGTTTTAAAACCGAAACCGAACCGATTGTAACCGATCCGATCATTTTAAAACCGAAACCGAACCGACGGTTTCGGTTGCGGTTTCGATTTTTGATTTTAAAAACCGAGCATATGCGGTTTCGGTTTCGGTTTTTACCTAAAACCGAACCGTTCCGACCCGCGCTCACCCCTAATTTAAATGGTTACGGATATGATTATAGTTTGGTGACGTTGAATAGAGGGGTGGAGAAGCTTTGTAAGGCTATGTTGGCGTGGAAGCTAAGTACATTGTTGTGAACTTAAGGAATTGGGTAAAGCCGGATAGGGTGACTTATAAGTGTTTTATTTTTGGTGCGAGTTAGGGAGACATATTTGCTTATGGACGGCACTGAGAAACCGGATATAAGCGTGTGTCATGGATTTATCAAGGGGTTTTTGAAGTTGGCGAACGACAATGTTTTCAAAGAAATGATGAAGAGAGCGTGCGAGCCTATTATGTATATATATTATGTTATTACAAGGACATTTAGGAAAGAGAGGTCCAAAGGGATCAAAGGACATTTGGTGCTGCTAATTTACACAGTAGCTTTTAGTGCATTTGTATACTACAAAACTAAATAGCAGTGTGTGAACCTGACCTTTAACTTTAAGAACCGAATATTTATGGTTCTGGTTTCTGCTTTATTCCATAACCTAGCTGACCTTGACTATGCTCTGATCTACCTTTAATCACCCTTGCATTTTGCACACTAATACAAAAGTTTTAAGTTCAGGTGCAAGTGCTCTTTAGAGATGTGAGGCACACCAAGTGCACTAAGAGCTAGCTGGGGTACAAACAATAAATTTGACTACAATTCTTGACCTGGAAAAAAAAAATTACATGTGCAAATGTTTATGCTTCAATGTGTATCAGAAAAATTATCTGGAAAAAGAAATGTGAATTATTTTTTGAATCATATATTGGCAATTATCATCAATACACCTCCCGACTCGTTACACCTTGTCGAACTCCATTAATATTTAGTACAAAAAATGACTTGAATACTAAACTATCAAACAATGTAAAAAGAACCATACAAAGAAAGCCAAAAGCGAAAAATGGATGGATGAAAGAATTTGCTACAAACTCCTCCGGAGAAGAATCAATTGCAGCGACATCTGAAGCAAAACTTTCACTCTACTAAGATTCTCACAAACTTCTATCTGAAATTGTAATATATGCAAAACCTTGTGTTAAAAGATCATGGCGAGCCTGTGCAAAAAATGATCAATCGGCAAGTCCGACTTTGTCGTTAAGTAATCATTATACATCATGTCATTATAGATCCCATATCTACCAGTGCCTTGAAGAATCTCATATTGATGAACTGAGTTATAAATCCAGCATGCCCTCAGATATGAACTTCGGATGTCAAGAATTTAGCTATCCCATAACTAGCCCGAATTCCGCACTTGGCTTCAAGTAATGAAAAGAAGACATAATTCAGACTTTATTGCTTCATTCAGAATCTTGACCACATTAAACAGGGCAGTACAGGTTTTAATTAGAGAGAAAGCAACTGTGTGCAGCTCTCATGCCTGATCAATTACCTATTATTTGTTATATTAATAAACTGTGCAGATCGCCAGAAGGCTCAGAACCAATGTATAATGTATAATGGACATAGACACGGATAACAACTCCAAAAAGAACAAGAGACATTTGCATCAATCCCTAGAAGCTACAATACCAAATCATAAGTTCGAGAACGTGGACTCAAGTAATACTTACCAGAGAAATAACGGAAGGAGCTCTAGGAAGTGAACCTTCCTTAAATTAAACAATTATTTCCTCACAAATGGCTTTTGGCAAACAAGCAGCCGTTGGTCGCTGCCATTCTGAAGATCAATCACCCTTGCTTCCCAGCGTATCTCTGTAGCACGCATGCGAGCCTTCTCTATAGGCCCCAATTTGTCCGAAAGAACTACCCATCCCTGCCAATCAATGATTCTCAATTAAGTCAAAAACTGTCATATAAAGTGTAGGAATAAAAAACAAGAAAGATATGTCAGGAGCAATCCACATAAATTGTGCCCCTTGATAAGCTGTTGCACTAAGAAACAAGTAAAAAAATGAAAATAGTAAAAAAAACATTTTAGGAAACAATAATTCACTTTAAAAACACCGATTATTATTGGCAAAGACAATAGATAAAGAATGAGAAGGTAATTACTTCAGGCCGCAGAATACGGTCCATTTCAAAGAGTAGATCTGTCAAACTGCATCCTTCAGACTCAAGGTGTGAGAGGAGTCCATTCGCATGGAGCATGTCATATGTTCGTGGGTAGGTTGGAAAGGGCTCACACCTATGGCAGTTAATAGCAAAACATCAATCCAGGTTAGAGATCTTGCAAAAAGCATGAAAATAGTGATTACAAAGGCATGAAAATGCACATGTACAATGGAAATGCAAAGACTGAATCACAAAGGTCAAATATTCATGATATAAGGGTAATATGGATATCTTTGACTAATAACTACAAAGCGGAGCGTGGTTTCTTTTTATGTTATTGACAAAAGACCTGAGCATACAAGTACACTTAACATTAGATCTTGAATTCAAATGTGAAATGGAATCTAGGCCATTACCAGTCATGAAATACACCGACAAAACCTTGATCAGTTATAAGAGGAAGTGTATTACGTTCCTTGATAGGAACAACATTCATCACCCATACCGACTTTCTAGCTTCAAGAAATGCAGCATTAAGACCTCCATAATGAGCATTCATGTCTAACACATTCCTTATCATGTTATATGGAGGCAATGGATCTTCTTCGCCAGGCCTCTTAGGATGATCCGAGAATATCAAGGGTGTAAGCAAAGACCAGTAATTTTTTAGCACTGATTTCCAATAATCCAAGTCTTCCAGGTATTCTTCATGAAGAACTCCTGCAATAGTAGAAGATAATAAAATGACGCGATAAGTGACCAAGGATTACTTAATAAGAAAGAATTAGATACATTAGACATTGCACAGAATTCACAACAAAGCTGTGCGAAACCACGGAAAAGAAAATCAAACAAGTATGACGCTGAAATTGAAAAGTAGTACCATGAATTTTAACTTCAGTAGAGTTCAATGGGAAGCTAGAAGAACGATTCTGAATCGGAATCCATCGTTGACTAACAGTCCCGCTTATGCAAGATGCCAGTGGCTGGTAATACGATTGGATTTCACGTTCTTCTTCACAAGTAGTTATGGCACCCAGCTTGCTACATTGTGTTAAAATCATATTAGATGATTTTTCTTGAATTTTTAATAAAGGGAAAAGGTTGGATAAGATTAAGGAACTAAAGAAAAAATCATGATTGCTGTTAAGGTCTTTGAATTAAACCAAAGCTACTCACTAATGTTTACATTGAATATCTAAATATTTGAATTCATGACAAAAAGTATAAGATCATTAGTAGCCTCACCTACTATAGCATTGAGCATCTGCTGTTTTCTGCCAGACAAAAGTCTCTTCTTGCTGAGCTAAGAGATTCCAACAAAGATTCTGTGTGAAGACTTCAATTCGTCTTAAAGAACCTCCTTGCACTCTGTTGGTTGGTGAGGTTAAGACAAAGTAACCTCCAGGTTTTAATAGGCGATCAACTTCTATAAGGAACATGCCATCTGATTCAAAGAAAGAGCTTGTCAATTATTAGAAAAGTAACTGAAAGATGTTAAGAAAAAACACTTCATCTCATGCTAGCCACGTAAAGTAGCAAATTCTTGCTCTATGCCAGACTATATTCACCTCAACATATTCAAAGAATTGGCAGAAATGCGAAGTGTCGCATTTATTTTATTGAGAAGCTTATCATGCTTAAGACAGGACATGTTTACAAAAGGGTAGTAAATAGGCAATGAAGGGGTAGAAAGAAGGCTATAGAACCTATATCTGGCAGAGAATTGGTAAAATAAAAAAAAATCAATTAAGTCCTCACAGTTATTCTCAAATATCTATCCATTTATCAAATACAGCTATCTAATAAATAATGGAGACTAAAACAGCTGACAAAGATCTTCTGAAACTTTACCCCAACTTCTGCTTTATTTAGACTATATGTTGCCCCTAACATATTCCAACTGCCGCCAGAGAATCTGAAGATGTTTCGTTCAATTAAAAAGCTTCTGATACCCGAGACAGGACATGTTTCCGAAAGGGTAAGAAATAGGAAACAAAGGGGTAAAACAAGGATACAAAACCTATATTTTGATAGAGAATTGTTGAAAAAAATCATTTTAGTACTCAAAGTTCTTTTTAAGCTATTCATCCATTTTTTAAGACCATTCTCTATGAAGCGGAGACTACACAGTACACAACAGTTAAAAAGGAGGTTCCAGAAACTTGAAACTAAGGATATTTTTAATAAGCTACGTTACCCGGACTCATTTACAGATTCTAGTATCGGCATCTCATTCTAAGAAAATTCAGAAATCTTGGATAAGGATCACATATTTGACATATGTACAGGGATTCGGTATGTGAATTTACATATCCTTAGCTTATCGAGTAATATTAAATTTAATCATTAATGTATGTCACTAATAAAAATGGAACAACTTATGCATACACCAAATTTTTAATGTGAAATCAAGATAATTTTACAATATCATTCATCACAAATCACTATCCATGTCAAGTCACAAATTTACACTCCCAAATCCACTGGTTATCTTAATTAAGAAACAGAAACAAAGGTAATAAATCTACATACTAGAAGAGCAAGAAAGGCAGGCTCTGTTGTTTTGACAGAAATATGACCAAAAAAATGGAGGGTCCGTAGCTAAGATTGAAAATCCTCGCAACTATATCCACTATTAGAATAAGGAACAAAGTAAAAGAATTATCTAATTCTATAATAATTAATCTATTAATAAATCGATTAAGACTAATCCACGAGATCTATACAATTTTGAAGGATGAGCAAGTAGCTATTTCCTAGATTTATTGTTCCATGTCGTTACCCGCTTTGAGTGTTCAGCATCTGAAACTCTTTGTTAGAAGATTGGAGATGAATGCAAAGTTTCACCTACACCTTTTTAGATCGACTCACTGATTAGTGATTACTATATTTAGCAAATAAGGAACATGATTTAGGACAACAGAATCCTCTTTACCTATTCCATTATCAAAAAAAAATCTAGGCTGTGCAACTCACAGTGATTTACTCCTTCCCCCATTAGTTATTCCACAACATACCGTGACTTCTATGGATTCTTTAGCTAGAAGACATGTAGAAGTGAGATCTTGTTATTGTAATTTAGGCTAATTTCAACAAACCGTCAAGATTCTCAGAAATGATTAAAACAATTATAGAACTCATCTTTGTCTTCCTAATACAGTAATAGATCCTCTCAGAAGCGTATCCTCTCAGAAATTTAAAATTGCTCAATGGTTACCAAGAAGTCTCTTGAGAAAGTAATTAAACTTTCATGCTAAAACACATCTTCCCAGAATACTAGCAAAGAGGTCCTACAAAGCTTTTTGGTACAGACTTAGCTACCCATGATTTGACATGAACTGCGAAAGATTGATAGTATTTAATCATTGATCTCAAAAGACTTATGTTCTGGTAAAAATTCAAGCAGGAAAGGTCATGTACAGGTAGGACGGAAAACTAGGATTATAATTCTAAAACTGTTGGGCCTTGCAAAAAAGTAGTAAATTTTCAAAAGACTGAAGAAACAAGACACACCACAAAAACAAAATTAGTAAAAAATAAGAAACAGGAAGCCACAAAAACAATATCGTAAAAAAGAGAAGCAACAAGTACACAACAAAAAAGGATTTTAGTATTGCAGAGGCAAAGTAAATCCAAACATGATACATCTCAATAAAAGAAACAGAACTGGAGGTCCCTATTATAGCTACAGCAATACCTTTGTTCTCCCAAATTATGCCACACTGAGCACAGTGAACCATGTCATACGACAAAGATGGAAATGGAAGCTGTTTGGTTATGAAGTTTCCGATTACAGCAGGAAGACCTCTTTCCAGAGATAATTGAACTTGGCTACCAGTTGACTCATATGCCGCCATACAGACAGCCATCAACTTAAGTGAGAGCAAATGGGCTCCAAAGCTACCAAACCCGCATCCAATGTCTAATATAGTGTGAACCTGTGATAAGTTTCAAGAAGAGACCGTCAATATACAAACATTTCCACCACAGTTCCGGAAATAAGTAATAGGTCACGTCTATATGCTAAAGTACTTAATTATATCAGGCAATTGAAGTGGAAAATCGAGTACTCTACGTCCCTAACTATGAACTTTCAACCTTTCAGTTTCCAGACACCATAAAGAAATAAAAAGTCCAGATTAAGATGCGGAAATATTTACAAAGAGAAAGTTGTACTTACCCCAGCCTGAAGAAATTCGGAATCACTCGCCAAACCTATCATCTCTGCGATTTGGCGTGAGTAATCTTTGACACCATCAAAGACCACTCCATCTTCTGAATGGAAAGCAATTTGATTTTCCTCTAGCAACATTAACCTTAAAAGTACAAGACCGAAAATGTAAAGAATAATGTGATATAAGCAACCCGAAATCCTAAGCTTGTAGTGATCAGGATAAGGCCATCATTCCATTAAAGATACATTCTAGTAAAAATAACCAAAGGCGCTTATGGTTACCTTTTTGTCATGCTTCCAGAAGAGAGAAATTGATCTTTGGTTATCTTCACATTTGCACTCCATATAATATCTCTACCAGCTGGCCAACTCAAGGGGGCCTTATAGTTATACGGAGGACGAATTAAACAGTTTTGACGATCACTAAATACACCACAATGACGATCAAACTCTTCTCCATCTTTAAAACTCCATAATAAATTTCTCGAAACGTTATAGCACGGTACAAAATTCTCTTTTTCCTTATTACAAAGAGGAATATCCTTGATACGGTTAGCTCCTAATGACAGAGACCTCAATTCTAAATAATCACTTGTTGCTTGCTCCTTTAATCTTCTATAACCAGAATAAATATCTAGTCTTGCAGTGGAAGTAATACGGTCAAAGTCCCTAGAAGCCGATGGCCCCAACAACGCAATAAGTAGAAAAGCACAAACAACACATAAGATTAACAAGGCACGTGGCGGTCTAGGACCGAAAACTCGAGAGAGTTTCTTGAACCAGGGGCCTCTCATATCAAAATTCGACAACCCCTCAAAAAACACTATCTTTTCACCCTAAATTTCCAGAAAGTATCAAAACCATAACCAATCATAACATATATGCTGTCAAGTATCTCATCACAAACTTCCGTAGGCATTAAAACAAATTCTAACCACAAAAGCTACTAATCATCCCACCATAATCACACAACTAAATTACGAAAAACCCGAAAACCATCAAGCAACCATCCAATTCAATAACAAAAAGAACCCAATTAAGATCCAAAAAGACAATCTTTTGAAAGCCCAAGTATTCTCTTGATAGATCACAATTGCATTTAATGCCAAATTTAAATAAAGGGTCGATCTTTACCAGAAATAAAAGGAGTTTATGATGCAAATGTAAGTGATCTGCAACAAACAAACAAACAAAATCACAAATGAGCATAAGAACAAATCATATGTATAAATATACATACATAAATGTAAGATCAGATCTGGGGGAGAAACATACAAAAAGGACAGAAGGGGTTTAAATATGTAAGCATAACCAGGTGGTTAAGAGAGAGATATAGAGATAATGTATAGATACAAATGTTGGGAATGGTCGAGAAGGGGAGGGGGGGTTAGTTGTGAAGGTTGAACAACGAGAGATAGAGACAGAGAGAGAGGTTGGTTAAAATAAATTGCCAATAAATCCGGTTATTCGTTAAAATACGAGTTCTATAATTAGCAAGTGAGTGTGAGTGTTTCTTTACAAATAGTATTACTTTGTATGTAAAGTTGCGTGAGTAGATCCAAAACACAACACAATGTTGTTTGGGAGTAGTTTTGTTTTAAGACCGTTACCAAGTCCCAACCACATCTGTATTGCTCTTTTGTTGTTTTTTCAAGTTATCAAATCGCACGCAAATTAATACAATGCTTCCGGTTTCTCTCATTTTTTTATATTTTAAAAATTTCCTAAAATAATAAATTTTATAATTTAAAAATTAACTACATGCACTAATTTCTTCCATTATCTCTACTTTATACATTAAATATTGACTAGTTTATAGCACGTGCGATGCACGGTTACTTAAATTTTATTTATAATTATTTTGTTTATAATTATATTTTTATTACCCATGCAACACATGATTGTTTTTTTAATATTTATAATTATATTTATTTATTAATATTTTAATATTTAAAAGTTATTAGTTTACATGATTAAATTATTGTTAAAAAAGATTTAGGCAAAAAAATTATAGTTAAAAATTTGATATTTATTATATTTTACACGCTCAATTTAATATTTGTTTATATTGAGTTATAAAAATTAGATTTTGCCAATTTTATAGTCCACATGAAATTCACAAAATAATCTTTAATTTAGTTGTGGTTTAATAGTTCTTTTTCAATTAAAACTATTCTAAAACTAAAAAGAGAATAAAGTGACGAAATTTAATGTTGAGAATTCTATTCGATTTAGAAAATCTACTTATATGTAGTTTAGATTATTAGAATACCCTTTATTAACAAAATACAGTTTTTAATGTTAAATCTAACGGTTTTCACCTATCTATTTAACATTAAACGATTTTTATTATTTTGGTATTAAATGAGTTTCCTTATTTAATTACAACTATTTTTATGTTTTGAATTTTTAGAAAATTCAATCCTAATATAATATCTTTTAACTTATATCATTTTTAGATAATAACTTCTTTTTATATGATATAATCTTGATCATGTATTTTTAAAAGTATTGGATTTAACGGTTGAGAATGTTTTGGCGGTATTTAGGACCAAACTACCATGATAACATCATTAATTTTTCTTAATATTTATAATTTTTTTAATTTATAATTTTTTAAAATATTTATTGCTAAAATATAATATACTCTTTTTTATAATATGTTAAAGATGCGGGAACTTTGAACTTTTGAGAAAATAAATTATCAATTAAAATATAATTTTTTTGTAATAGTTCTTCTTTTAAAGTAGTACACCGTGATCAAAATTCAGTATAAATTTCATTTTTTATAGTATATCCTGTAAATATCTATGTTATTATTAACTCCTTATATATAATAAGCTATAATAAGCGTAAGGGAGATCTTATCCAAAACTTTGGTCGGTCACTGTACTACCAAAAGTATATGATCCGTTGGATTATAAAACTATAAATATTCAAATAGATGAGGACCGTTAGATATAATATTAAAAATTGTATTTGATTAATAATAGGATAGTATTTAAATAATAAAAGGTGTATTTTGATAATTTAAACCAATTATAAATAGGTTTTCTATATTGAATAGAAATCTTTATGTAAAAAATCGTAATTATCTTTTATCTTTAGTTTATGGATAGTTCCAGTTAGATAATAATTATTAAACCATCATTAAATTAAAGATAATTTTGTTAGCTTCGCGTGGGCTGTAAAATTGTTAAAATCTGTTGTCTAAAACTCAAAATAGAGCCCAAACAGTAAAGTGATTATCTAAATTTTAATAATTTTTTTATTATTGTAGCACCAATTTAATTTTTTACCTAATTCTTTTAAATTTATAAATTATTTGTTTATTTCAATAAAATATTAAAATCAATTTAAGAAAAAATTAAAATCGATTTGGTCCGTGTACGACCACTATACGACCAAATTAATTATTACAGTTAGATCTTAAATAGATCGATGAGAATTGTTAGATCTAATATTAAAAAGTGTATCTGATTAATAATAGAATTATATTTAAATACTAAAAAGTGTATTTTGATAATTTAAAATTTTTCTATGTAAAAATTTTTAAATATCTTTTCTCTTTAATTTATGTATAGTTCGAGTTAGATAATAATTGTTAAACCAAATATCAGATAACAATTCATATCGATTACAATATTAAAAATTATCAATATAATGCTCATGTATATCATACTAACAATGATACATGGGGACCCTACGTTTTAAGAGACTTAGGAGAACTCCTGTACATGAATAAATTTAAACAAATTTTTTTTATGAAGGAACATAACAATTTGATTAATCCAAATTATAATTATATTATTTTACATATAACAAACATAAAAGGATAATATCAAAATATTATTAAAATATTGAGGGTTTCATATTCATAAACAATAATTTTGAATATAATACTTAACCATCTTTTCTTTTCGGTTTATGGGTAGTTCAACTGGTCAAGTTAGATAATAATTATTAAACCATCATTAAATTAAAGATAATTTCGTTAGTTTCACATGGGTTGTAAAATCGTCAAAATTCAATTTCTAAAACTCAGGATATAACCCAAATAGTAAATTGAGTATCTAATTTTTAATAAATATTTTTTTATAATTGTAGCACCAATTTATTTATTTTTCCACTAATTCTTTTAAATATAGAAATTTTATCTTTCTTTCAATAAAGTATTAAAATAAATTAAGAACAAATTCAAATCGATAAAGACTATAATAATATGAGAATAAAATTTTATATAATCATAACATAATTTTTATTCTCTTTAATAATTTTTAAAGTAATTATCTATTCTAAAATTTTATATACACTATAAATAAAACCGAAACATTAAAAGTAAAAGCAGTTAGTAAGATACTTATATCAGTATGTACTTGATATCCTTATTATATTAAACTCTTTTATATAATAAGCATAATAAGAATCTTATTCAAAATTTTGATCGTGACAACCAAAATCGTTTGATCAAATATTTAAAAAGTGTATTTTATTTATAATAGGATTATATTTAAATTCTAAAAAGTGTATTTTGATAATTTAAACCAAATATACCAAATATAAATAAGTTTTCTATATTGAATAGAATTCCCCATGTAAAAAATTTGTGACTTTATTTTATCTTCCATGGACAGTTCCAGTTAGATAAAAATTGGTAAACCATCTTTTAATTAAAAATAATTTAATTATCTTCACGTGGGGTGTAAAATCGTCAAAATTTGATTTTTAAAACACAAGATAAAGCCCAAATCAGTAAAGTGAATATTTAAATTCTAATAATGATTATTATGTCATCATTATTTTAACGCCAATTTAATTATTTTTTTCTAACTATTTTAAATTTAGAAATCTATGTTCAAAAATTAAAATCAATCTAAGAAAAATTCAAATCAACAAAGAATATAATAATACGAGGATAAAATTTTATAAAATTGTGCAAATTTTTTATCCTATTTTATTAAGTTATAGATCATAACTAATCAAATATTATTTATTATTAAATAATAAATTATACGCAAATGGTGATTTTGTTTTATAAGCACTTATAGAGACCAAATTTCATTGTTAGTAGGACTATATTCATATTAAAAAAACCTTATTTTGAAATTGTAGACTCAGCTACATAACATGCCTAACTTTTTTAACCTATATACATTGTAAATTATTAAATTCGAAACTTTAAAAGTTTGTTAATCAATTAGTATAGTACTTTTCTGAAAAATCGTACTTTACAAAAAATATTATCAAATAACCTATGTTTGAAAGAAAAAAAATGAAAAAATTCATTTTTTTTCAAAAAAAACCTGTAAATTTTAATATGTTGTTGGTAGATTCAAATCTTAGATCATTCTACATGATAATTTTACTGTTATATGTAACGTTTCTCAACAATTTAATTTGAAAGATCCAACGATTATGGATTGAGTGAGCAAACAAAGCGACCGCACTTAAGAAAGCTTTCATTATTTAGTCTTTAATATAATAACATAGATATTTACAGGATATACTATAAAAAATGAATTTTATACAGAATTTTGATCGTCACAGTGTACTACTTTAAAAGAAAAACTATTACAAAAAAAATATATTTTAATTGATAATTTATTTTCTCAAAATTTCAAAGTTCCCGCATCATTAACATATTACAAAAAAGAGTATATTATATTTTAGCAATAAATATTTAAAAAAATTAAAAATTAAAAAAATTATAAATATTAAGAAAAATTAATGATGTTATCCTGGTAGTTTGGTCCTAAATACCGCCAAAACATTCTCAGCCGTTAGATCCAATACTTTTAAAAATAGATGATCAAGATTATATCATATAAAAAGAAATTATTATCTAAAAATGATATAAGTTAAAAGATATTATATTAGGATTGGATTTTCCAAAAAGTTAAAACATAAAAATAGTTGTAAGTAAATAAGGAAACCCATTTATAACCAAAATAATAAAAATCGTTTAATCTTAAATAAATAGGTGAAAACTGTTAGATTTAACATTAAAACATGTATTTGGTTAATAAAGGTTATTCTAATAATCTAAACTACATATAAGTTAAGTTAAGTAGATTTCCTAAATCGAATAGAATTCTCAACATTAAATTTCGTCACTTTATTCTCTTTTTAGTTTTAGAATAGTTTTTAATTGAAAAAGAACTATTAAACCACAAATAAATTAAAGATTATTTTGTGAATTTCATGTGAACAGTAAAATTGGCCAAATCAAACTTTTATAACTTAATATAAACAAATATTAAATTGAGCGTGTAGAATATAATAAATATCAAATTTTTAACTATAATATTTTTTGGCTAAATCTTTTTTAACAATAATTTAATCATGTAAACTAATAACTTTTAAATATTAAAATATTCATAAATAAATATAATTATAAATATTAAAAAAACAATCGTGTGTTGCATCATAATAAAAATATAATTATAAACGGAATAATTATAAATAAAATTTAAGTAACCGTGCATCGCACGGGCTATAAGCTAGTATTAAAGACTAATTAATGAAAGCTTCCTTATAAGTTTGGTCGCTTTGTTTGATCACTCAATCCATAATCGTTAAATCTTTCAAATTAAATTGTTGAAAAACGTTAGATATAACACTAAAATTATCATGTAGAATGATCTAAGATTTGAATCTACCAACAACATATTAAAATTTATAGGTTTTTTTTGAAAAATAAGAATTTTTTCATTTTTTCTTGCAGACATATGTTATTTGATAATATTTTTTGTAAAGTACCATTTTTCAGAAAAGTACTATACTAATTGATTAACAAACTTTTAAAGTTTCGAATTTAATAATTTACAATGTATATAGGTTTAAAAAGTTTGGTCTCTTCTGTAGCTGAGTCTAAAATTTCAAAATAAGGTCTTTTTTAATATGAATATAGTTCTGAAAACAATGAAATTAAAATTTCAAAATAAGGTCTTTTTTAATATGAATATAGTTCTGAAAACAATGAAATTAGGCCTCTATGAGTTCTTTTAAAACAAAATCACCATTTACGTATAATTTATTATTTAATAATAAATAATATTTGATTAGTTATGATATAAAACTTAATAAAATTGAATTAAAAATATGCACAATCTTATAAAATTTTATCCTCGTATTATTATATTCTTTGTTGATTTGAATTTTTCTTAGATTGATTTTAATTTTTGAACATGGATTTCTAAATTTAAAATAGTTAGAAAAAAGTATTTAAATTGGTGTTAAAATAATGATGACATAATAATTATTATTAGAATTTAAATATTCACTTTATTAATTTGGGCTTTATCTTGTGTTTTAAAAATCAGATTTTGATGATTTTACAGCCCACATGAAGATAACTAAATTATCTTTAATTAAAAGATGGTTTAACAATATTTATCCAGGTGGAATTATCCATGGAAAAGAAAAGAAAGTCACGAATTTTTTACATGGAGAATTCTATTCAATATAGAAAACTTACTTATATTTGGTATATTTGGTTTAAATTATCAAAATACACCTTTTAGAATTTAAATATAATCCTATTTTTAATAAAATAAATTTTTTTAATATTTGATCTAACGATTTTCATTTGGGATAATATCCCTATTATGATCATTATATATAATGATTTAATATAATAAGGATATCAAGTATATACTGATATAAGTATCTTCTTACTAACTGCTTTTACTTTTAATGTTTCGGTTTTATTTACGGTGTAAATAAAATTTTAAAATACATTATTACTTAAAAATTATTAAATAGAACAAAAATTATGTTATGATTATATAAAATTTTATTCTCATATTTTTATATTTTTTATCGATTTGAATTTGTTCTTAATTAATTTTGATACTTTATTGAAAGAAACATAAAATTTCTATATTTAAAAGAATTAGTGAAAAAATAAATAAATTGGTGTTACAATAATAAAAAATATTTATTAAAATTTAGATACTCACTTTAATATTTGGGTTCTATCTTGAGTTTTAGAAATTGAATTTTGATAATTTTACAACTCATGCGAAACTAACGAAATTATCTTTAATTTAATGATGGTTTAATAATTATTATCTAACTTGACCAGTTGACCTACCCATAAAATAAACTGAAAAGAAAAGATGATTAAGAAGTTTTACACAAAGAATTCAATTTAATATAGAAAACTAATTTATAATTGGTTTAAATTATCAAATAACACTTCTTAGTATTTAAATATAATCCTACCTTTAATCAAATACACATTTTAATATAAGTATTATATTCAAAATTATCGTTTATGAATATGAAACCCTCGACATTTTTATAATATTTTGATATTATCCTTTTATGTTTGTTATATGTAAAATAATATAATTATAATTTGGATTAAGCAAATTGTTATGTTCCTTCAAAAAAAAAATGTTTAAATTTATTCATGTACAGGAGTTCTCCTAAGTCTCTTATAACGTAGGGTATCATTGTAATCGATATGAATTGTTATCTTGATATTTGGTTTAATAATTATCATCTAACTGGAACTATACATAAATTCAAGAGAAAAGATATTTAAGAATTTTTACATAGAAAAATTTTAAATTATCAAAATACACTTTTTAGTATTTAAATATAATTCTATTATTAATCAGATCCACTTTTTAATATTAGATCTAACAATTCTCATCGATCTATTTAAGATCTAACTATATTTATTAATTTGGTCGTATACTGATCGTACACAGACCAGATCGATTTTAATTTTTTCTTAAATTGATTTTAATATTTTATTGAAATAAATATAGAATTTTATAAATGTAAAACAATTAGGGAAAAAAATTAAATTGGTGCTACAATAATAAAAAAATATTTATTAAACAGATTTTAACGATTTTACAGCCCACGCGAAACTTAAAAAATTATCTTTAATTTAATGATGGTTTAATAATTATTATGTAACTGGAACTATCCATAAAATAAAGAGAAAAGATAATTACGAATTTTTACATAAAGATTTCTATTCAATATAGAAAACCCATTTATAATAGGTTTAAATTATCAAAATACACCTTTTAGTATTTAAATACTATCCTATTATTAATCAAATACAATTTTTAATATTATATCTGACGGTCCTTATCGATTTGAATATTTATAGTTTTATAATCCAACGGATCGTATACTTTTGGTAGTACAGTGACCGACCATAGTTTTGGATAATATCTCTCTTACGCTTATTATATAAGGAGTTAATGTATTTATAACTTGATTTCTGGTGATGTATTCGGGTTGGTCCGAACATTTGCACGTAAACTGTGTATCGGTTGCGTGAACTTGCCTATTTGGGAGTTAGGATACGTATAATGGATTATTTATTTCTTAATAATAATTATTAAGAGATTCATGTGCCTGAGATTGATCTCACGTGATTAAAACATTTTCAATACAAATATAAGAGTATTTGTGTAAATTATTAGGATATATTATAATATTTTCAAAAATATTATGAATATGTGTCATTTTGAATTTGTATTATAAACTCAGCTAACCTTAGGAAATACCCCTGAGATCATCCTTGGGGTCAATTTTCTCAATTATTAATACAACTAAATGATCAAAAATTAATATCGACGGTAAATTGTGACGGTGAATATCGTTGATAACATATACATACAATTAACTTTCCTAGATATACAAGAATATTATCCTATCATTAAAATACAAGCATAATAGCCAAAATACATATCATTTTTAATTTAGACGGTTTGGATGAAATTATTTCCTGAAAATTTTGTTGCACGTACTTGTAGTGCCTAATTAAACTGAAGAGCAAGATCATACGCTGTCAACATCTAACAATTACATAACAACGTACTTGTAATTGGGAATAATCATTATTGATATTAAAAACAGTTGTGTTTTATTCTCTGAGTGAGAAGTGTCCTGGGAAGTTATCTCAAAACCCTAGTTTTATCCTTATCCTCCATCATGTCCCAAATTCATTTTTAAAGGTAACATTCCTTATAAAAATATGGGACCCCGCGTGCATACATATGATCCCACAATTTAAAAGTTATCAATTGTCACCCACTAGCTTATAGCCCGTGCTACGCACACGGTATTTTAAAATTTTATTTAATAATAATATATATAATAATAGTACTATTAACAAATAAAATATTTTATATTTAAAACTAAATAATTTGATTTTGAAATAAAAAATATAAATACAATGTTATTTTTATATAATATAACAAATACATGTAAAAGTAAAATTATTAATCAGGTATTGTATTATGCTATATTCTATGTGATAATATGCATTAATGAGATTACCAAAATCAAAAGATCAATTCAAATTTTTATTAATAAAACTTACCATAAATATTAAAAATTATATTAATGATGTTTACATTTGTATACAAACTTTCTATAATTATCAATGGGTCAAATAATAAATGTGGATCATATCCAAACCAAATTATGGATTATCCAGTGGGTCAAAATTAAGTTAAAATTTTCATCCAAACCTAAATATGGATGCCGAACCTAAGGAATGGGTTATGCAGAAATTTATAATATATAGATATAGATACCATTATGTACAAGTTTTGGGATATTTTGTTGGGTTCCCTAGCATTACTATAAAATTTTATATTTGCTTCCGTCAATTCTTCCTTACCTGATTGAGCTAATGGTTCAGATATAGCTTTCGTTAGCGTAGCCCAATCAGCATCAGAAAAATCAATAAAGGGCGCATTGGAAGTTTGAAATAAAGTATCAACAGTTGCCTCAGTTTCTGTTCGTCTCCTTTTAGAGGAAGGCAGAGCTGCTGTTGAAGGGTGTATCTCCTTATGTGGTGCTGCTAAGGCACTATCTCCCTCTACACTCACGGATGTCTGAATATTGGGTATAGGATGAGAAGGAGGCTCGTTTATTGTTTCATTTGGCTCTTCCAAAGGCTCTTCGACCGTGGTTAGAGGTTGTGGGTTTGCAACCTCCTGGTCTGGAATGGCCACTGAGGGCTCTGGATCAACATCCATAGGTTGTGGTTCAGGAGCCAGTTCAGGTTCAGGAATGTTACCTTGATTTACCTATTCCCCTGGGGGTAGAAGTGGTAGGGGCACCGTTCTTAGATATTCAGTGAGAACAGTGGGTACCCCTGGAAGATAGTTGTTCTTCCTTATCAGAGCGGTTATGACATTGCTCTTCATCTTCATACACTCCATGGTCTCCTCTTCGGCGAATGTCTCACGCTCATCATCTGTTAAGATATCATTGAGAATTAGCTGTAGGAACCTAGGATAGAAACAAAGCACATCTTCATCTATGCCCGTTCTTTCATCCAGTGGTCCCATGCATATGATTACTTGATCAATCAGTAACCGTCCAATGTTAATATGCCTATTGTTGGCAATGGCAAACCCTATCTTTTGAAGGAATAAGGGAATACCATGCAGATTTGTTAGCTTGGCAGTAAAAACATGGATTAGGGTATGAAAGAAAAAGTTCCATGCATTTGGCAAGTAATGCTTCAGAAACTCTCCCACAAAGAAGTTAGGTTGTTGACTTCTAATGAGAGTGAAGAAAGCATGTATCTCCTCAGTCGTGGGATCCGGAACAAGGTTTTCTGTAGGAAAATGTAAGATTCGATTAAAATCATGTTCCGTCACCCTTATTGTTCTGCCCCCTGGCACAACAAAACTGAAGGACCGAATATTATTCTCACTCGTATCCGTGGCGGTTGTGTACAACGCAGTCAATTGATCAACACAAAGGACCACGGGAGTACTCATAGCATATGCCACTAATGAACGTGTGTTCAAAAACTCTGCCCATGCACGAAACTGAAGGTTCGTTATGGATTGCAAGTTTTGGAACGAGACATGATTAGTCTTGGTAATAATAAATTCTCCAGCCATTTTAAATTTCCAGAAAAAATAAAATAAATCAAAACTAATTTCTAATTATTTTTTTTTAAATTTAATTAATTATTTCTAATTAATCAAACTTGATACAAAACACCCTTTTCCTTAAAAAAAAACTTTAACCACAAACACTTCCCGAGATTAAGAACCCTAATATGTAAATTGATAAGTTTCAAATTAATTACAAACTCAAGAAGATTGTTAAACAATACACACTCAAGTAAGTTCTGCAATATCAAATTACTAAGGTTTAAAACTCAGTTTCGATGGTTTTCTGATTAAAAACTCAAGAGAACACAAATCCACAACAACCTCACGGTAGAAATAAGATGACTGTGGTAAAAACGAATTCTTGATAGTGAATAACAATGAAATCAGAAGAAACTATCGAGTGTTACAGTTCTTGGTTGTATGTATGATTGTAAGTATATAGAAAAAACACTTAGATCTTAGAATAAGAAAAGAAAAACGTCCAAGGCAGTGATTTATACTTACAGAATTCACAAGGGTATTTTAGTCATTACTGAGTTCGATATTTTTTAAAAGAACTGTCGATGGTTTTATCAGAGGGGCAAGAAGGTCCATTTCCATTCGATAGTTTTTAAAAAATATCGAAGATTTAAAGGATAGAATGCAAACAGACTTTCTGTAAAAACCATCGAGGGTTTTTTGCTTGTTTAGTACAAAAAACTATCGAATCACTTTATGAAAAACTATCGAGAATTTGATTATTGAATTAATTAATTCACTTCGATACATTTTTCCACTGATATTTAAAATACATCGAGAATTTAAATATCAAATTAGGTAAATTCCTTTGATATATTTTAAATTAAATCTCAAAAACTATCGAGAAATGCTTTCGATAGTTTTTCTCTTCCTTTTCAAAAACTATCGAAAATTAATTTCGATAGATTTATCTATGTACTTGAAAAACTATCGAATTTCCTAAATTCGATATTTTTGCTTCTGTCTTCATTTTAAAACATGTTCTTGTTTTAAAATTTAGACTGATTTATTTCCTGTCAAGTTTTAATTTTAATAAATCTTTTAAAATCCACCAAAATCAATTCTTAACAGAAAATTCACAATTTTCTTAGAATAAAATCAATTAAATATCATTGAATGATATTAACCAATTAAAATCTAATGAATTATGCTGCATTAATCTACAATGTTAAAAACAAAGTAAATTAATTCAAATTAAATAGATGCTAGAATATTTAGAACAAATATTAACACCTAAATAATTTTTAGAATTAATAACTAATTAAATGCAAGAAGATATATCATCCATAATTATGACATACAATTAGTACAAAAATTCTAACTACGAGAATTGCTCCAGAAAATAAATTCACGAGTCCTAAGGATATTGCAATTCTTAAACTCATGTATTCACCAGGACTCTCTGCAGTTACTGACTTCTAATCAAAATCAATTAGAAAGATTTAACATCCCAAGTTCACCAACCAGCTTATTGAAAGTGGATTCATCAAGCGGTTTAGTAAAGATGTCTGCAATTTGATCCTCTGTGGGTACAAAATGTAACTCCACAGTTCCATTCATGACATGCTCTCGGATAAAATGATACCTGATGTCGATGTGCTTCGTCCTCGAGTGTTGCACTGGGTTGTTTGAGATTGCTATGGCACTTGTGTTGTCGCAAAATATTGGAATCTTTGTCAACAAAAGTCCATAGTCACGGAGTTGGTTTCTCATCCACAAGATCTGAGCACAACAGCTACCAGCAGCAATGTATTCAGCCTCAGTTCTTGATGTGGAAACTGAATGCTGCTTCTTGCTATACCAGGAAACTAACCTTCTTCCAAGAAACTGACAGCTTCCTGAAGTACTCTTCCGATCAATCTTACAATCTGCAAAATCAGAGTCTGTGTATCCAATAAGATCAAATCCTGTATCTTTAGGGTACCAAATTCCAAGATTTGGGGTCCCCTTAAGATATCTAAATATTCGCTTAACAGCTATTAGATGAGATTCTTTAGGATCAGACTGAAATCTAGCACACAAGCATGTTGCAAACATTATATCTGGTCTACTTGCAGTGAGATAAAGTAATGAGCCTATCATACCTCTGTAGCCTGTGATGTCAACCTTCTTACCAGTTTCATCCTGATCAAGCTTAGTGGCAGTTGGCATAGGAGTCTTTGCTGTAGATGAGTCTTCCATTTGATACTTCTTCAGAAGATCTTTGATGTACTTGGACTGACAAATGAATATTCCATCTTGTTTTTGGTATACTTGCAGTCCAAGAAAGAATGACAATTCACCCATCATGCTCATTTCATAACGACTCTGCATTAACTTAGCAAATCTCTTGCATAGATCATCATTAGTAGAACCAAATATTATGTCATCAACATATACTTGCACCAATATCAAATCATTTTTATGCTTTTTGACAAAGAGAGTTTTGTCTACAACACCTCTTGTAAAATCATTTTCAAGTAAGAATTCAGAGAGAGTGTCATACCATGTCCTTGGAGCTTGTTTGAGTCCGTAGAGAGCTTTGAATAGAAAGCACACAAAGTCTGCCAGTTTTGAATCCTCAAAACCTGGAGGTTGTTCCACATACACTTCTTCTTCTAACTCCCCGTTCAGAAAAGCACTCTTCACATCCATTTGATATACCTTGTAATTGGAATGTGCAGCAAATGCCAGAAACATTCTGATGGCCTCAAGTCTTGCTACTGGTGCATAGGTTTCATCATAATCTATACCCTCTTCTTGAGAGTAACCTTTAGCAACCAGTCTGGCTTTGTTTCTCGTTACAATGCCATCTTCGTCTAACTTATTTCTGAATACCCATCGTGTTCCAATAACAGATTTTCCCTTAGGCCTGGGTACCAGCTTCCAAACTTTATGCCTTTCAAACTGATTGAGTTCCTCTTGCATAGCAATCACCCAATCTGGATCATCTAGAGCATCTTCAACTTTCTTAGGTTCTGTTTCTGAAAGAAACCCAGAATAGTGACATTCATTTTGTGATGTTCTCCTAGTTCTCACTCCTGTGTCCGGATCACCAATGATCAAGTGAAAGGGATGATCTCTATTCCATACCCTTTGTCTTGGCAGATGCGATCTTGATGATTCTCCTTGTTCTAGATGTTGTGGAGTGTGACTAGTTGATCCTTCTCCTGCTCCCCCTGAGTTGTTGACGGTTTGATTTGTTGATTCTGAAGACTGACTAGTGGAGCCTGTATGTTGAGGATCTCCACTTTGGTCACCACTTTGTCCAGAATCATTATCATTATGATTATTATTAATGACTGTAACAACTTCAGGTACTTCTTCATTGTCAGAGAGATCTCCTGATAGATTTTCAAATACCAAAGATTCAGAGTTCTCTCCAGTTTGTAGGCCTGGTCTTTTGGTGTCGTCAAATGTTACATTAAAGCTTTCCAACACCTTCTTATCTTCAATCACATATACCCTGAAAGCCTTAGATTCCAGAGAATAGCCCAGAAAAATGCCTTCATCTGCTTTGGCATCAAACTTGCCAAGATGTTCTCCATCTTTAAGTACAAAGCACTTTGCACCAAACACATGAAAGTACTTCAGTGTTGGTTTCTTGTTGGCCATTAACTCATACGGAGTCTTTTCATGATCTTTGTTAATCAGGGTACGATTCTGAGTGTAGCAAGCTGTATTCACTGCTTCAGCCCAAAAGTAAGTGGGAAGTTTTGATTCACTCAACATGGTCCTTGCTGCTTCAACCAAGGTCCTGTTCTTTCTTTCCACTACTCCATTCTGTTGAGGAGTTCTTGGTGCTGAAAACTGTCTTGATATTCCTTTCTCTGAGCAGAAATCATTTAGAACTGCATTCTTGAATTCAGTTCCATTGTCTGATCTGATTGTCCGCACAGGTAGCTTAGCTTCCACTTCTATCTTCTTGATGTGATCAATGATTAGTTGTGTTGCTTCATCCTTTGATTGTATGAACAACACCCACGTGTACTTGGAGTAGTCATCCACCATCACCAATGCATATTTATTTCTTGAAAGTGACATAACATTAACTGGACCAAATAAATCCATATGAATCAGCTGTAATGGTTCAGTAATGCTTGTCATTCCTTTGCTTCCATGTGATGCTTTCTTCGACTTCCCCTTTTCACATGCTTCACATAGTCCCTCCTGATTGAATTCCATCAGGGGCAACCCTCTCACCAACTCTCTCTTTACCAAAGAGTTCATAGTTTTGAAGTTCAAGTGTGAGAGCTTCGTGTGCCATAGCCAACTTTGTTCTGAAGATGCCTTTGCATAGAAACATGTAACTTCTCCTTCACTGGTAGAACTTAAGTCAGCTATAAACAAATTTCCTTTTCTCACTCCCAGTAGAGTAAGCTTCTCATCCTTCCTGTTGGTGATCAAGCACTTGTCCTTTCTGAAATCTACATTGTAGCCTTTATCACAGAACTGACTGATACTTAGAAGATTGTGCTTTAATCCTTCAACAAGAGAGATGTTTTCAATGATGACATTTCCAGCTTTCAATTTACCATATCCCGTAGTGTATCCTTTGCTGTCATCTCCAAAGGTTACAATAGGGCCGGTCTTCTTAACCACCTCTATAAGCAGGGACTCTTCACCTGTCATGTGTCTAGAACAGCCACTATCCAGAATCCACACGACTTTTGAGCTTTTAACCTTACCCTGCAATCACATATTGATTAAGCGGACTTTGGTACCCAAAGTTGTTTGGGTCCTAAAGGTTTAGATACTTTAATAGGAGTAACATTCAACTTAGTCTTACCCTGCTTGACATTCATAGTATCTGTGGATTTAACATTACTAGTGTTGTTGCTATTATCATTCATCAACTTAAAATAAGCATGCATGATGTTGTACTTACATAGCAAACACTCTTTCTTCCCACAGGGCTCATGATTATCAGGCATGTCAGACATGTTATGCATTTCAGAAGCATTAGCAGTTTCTACTTTAACCTTTTTACATGCATGTGTAAGGTGTCCAGCAGAGTTACAAATAGTGCACAACTTCCTAGATGTAATGGGAGAAAATGGAACCATTTCCTGATTAACAATCTTCTTCTTTCCATTCCTATTCTTTTTAACATTACTAACTACGTCACCTACTTCAGTTTTAGGTAAATCAGGTTTAGGTAATTCATTTTTTACTGATTTCCTAGGCAACTTAGTTTTTACCTCTTTTTCCTTCAATAAATCCTCCTCAAGCAATTCTTGTCTTATGAAAAGGTCATCCTCATGAAAGAGTGGTGGAAACGGCTTAACAAAAACTGGACAATCAACATTCTTAAGAACATGTGGAGTATTCCTTTTGACAACTGAAGATGTCACAAGGAATTCCACAATCTTCTTACCAGCTTTCTTGTTATAGTCAAATCCTATAGCAGTTTTATTCTCTATGGCATGAGTATCAATGATTTCCTTAGCCACTAGAGCGGAATTCTTAAAAGCATTCAGCTTCAAATCTAGATCTGAAATCTGCTTCCTGAGGATAGTCTCTATCTCATCATTACACTTGACCTTGTTCTCTAAGTACGCATTCTTTTGCTTAAGATCTTCTAATGTTACAGCTACAAGCTCTAGTTCTTCATTTTTAGATTCTAAATTTTTAATCTTAAGAACTAGTTTATCATTTTCCATTTCTGATGCTAGCATGCTTGTGTGTACATTAAACAATTCTACACTAAGATCTTGCACAGTTTTCTTGTACTCGGAATTAGACATATCAATTGTAGTTAAGATAGGTACCTGAGATGATTGTGGTGATTCCTCTGAAGAGTCAGCCATTAGAGCAACATTTACATATTCCTCCTCTTCATCCGAATCAGTATCATCCCAGTGCTTTCCCTCTGCTATATAAGCTTTCCCTTTCTGCTTTCCAGAGAATGCCTCCAATTGCTGTTTAAGCTTGGCATTCTCTTTCTTCAACTCATCATAAGAATCCTTCTTTCCATAGACATCTTTCATGTCTCTCGCTTGACGAGGCTTCCGACATTCAGTGGCGAAATGCCCTAACTCATTGCAGTTGTAGCATCTTGATTTGCTTCTATCAATCATGCCAGTCTTGTAGCCTCCCTTAAAGCCTGTACTAGGTGTATAATTGCTCTTCTGGAATCTGTTGGTTGAACCCTTGAACTTGTACTTAGGGTTTCTCTTGAAACGAATGTGACTAAACTTTGCAGCTAAGTACGCCATGGTTTTTCTTCCATTTGTTCAAGCTCTTCTAGGGTGTAGTAATCACTTTCATCAACACCCAGATTCACATAATCCATTTCTGCTTCTATTATCACCTCCTTTCCAGCTCTAGGGGTTTGAACCTGAATCTCAGAAGTTATTGGTTCATCCACTACAAGTGCTGCTGATCTCACAAGTGCATTGTGCTTGTTCTCCACTGTCCTTGATCCGTAGATTATCACCCTTTGTTCCTGTTCCATCTCATAGGTCTTCAACTTGCCATAGATCATCTCTAATGACATTTTTGTGAAGTCAATTCTTTCCCTAATGGATGATGACTTGTGTTCTACATGATGGGGCAGCGTCATCATGAACTTCCTGTTTGATTCTCTCAGTGGATAGGTCTTTCCTTTCATTGCCAATTCATTGAGAAGCTTAGTATATTTCTCAAAGACCTGAGTTATACTTTCTCCTGGCAGGGACCTAAACGCTTCATATTGAGAAGTCAGGATGTCCAATCTGTTTTCCTGAACGTCTTCAGTTCCTTCCATTATCAAGTTAATGGTATCCCACATATGTTTCCCGCTTGTACAGTTCATCAACTGATAGCTCATTTCCTTGTCTGCGGAGTCTGCTAATATCAACATCAATCCTGTATCCAATCGAATCAGTTCTTTGTCAGAATCTGTATATTCAGTAATATCCTTAGGTTGGGTGCCTTGAGGAATCCTGCTACCATCAGGAGCTGTAGATTCACTAATTGGTTTCATTGGTACAAACGGTTCGTTCTCTAATATGCCAATGTATAACGGATTAGATGCCTTGATAAATAACAGCATCTTCATCTTCCACAAACCGAAATCATCTCTAGTAAACGGGGGAACTTTAATACCAGCAGTTGTCTTTGGAGCACTCATGGTTTCTGAAAATTTCAAATTGTTTAAAATTCAATAAATTCCAATTAAATGAAAAATTTTGAAAGTTAAAAAATTTGCTTCGAATTTTCACGCTACATTTGATTTTCGTCTCATTCACCGGATCTGATTTGTATATCAATCAAGTAGCTCTGATACCAATTGTTAGGTCCAAAGTATCGTAGAAGGGGGGGGGGGTTGAATACGATACTCACAAATAATTCAATTTCGTTCGCGGATTAATCTTTCAGTTCTATAACGAAATCAAACACACCAAACCAAATCAAGTTTCGGGGAATATATCTTTTTATAAATATAAACCTCGAGGGGTGCTACAATTTCTAATCCGTAGATTAGCTTCAATGAGTTTAAGGTTACACAAATACAAAACAATGATCAAGTTCTGAGCACTATTAATTCTCTGATAATTTCTCCGGCTCAGTTCTCTCTCTCAGTAATGTTTCTGTGTTGAATGCCTTAACTGAAGAAGACACACTCTTCTCTCAGTATTAATTGTAGACTTGAATTGAAAACTATCGAACTAGAATTGAAGAATCAATCCTGGCCGTCCATCTTCAAAATCAACCTGACAACAAGAATACTTTTCACCTGCTCCTTATTAAAAACCATCGAATGATTTAAAAAAAAAAACCATCGAATAGAATAAATTAATTTATCATTCGATAGTTTTTAAATCAAAACTATCGAATGCTAAATTGATTTACTAGTTTTTTAAATCAATCACCTTTAACCCTCATTCGATAGTTTTCTTAAAAGAAAAACTATCGAATTGATTTACTTTTCATTTGTCATTTAGTAATAACTCCAGAGTTCCCGGGTGTTTAAGTAATAGACTGTATCAATTCTTTCTGAGACGATAAAACAATCTGATCTTTTCAGTGTCGTCACCTAGTGCAACTGGTCTGGTTCACAGATGAATAACACTTGATCAATTCTTCTTTTATGTCTTCAATTCAATGCTGCTGATACGTCCCTTGTCGTTCTGGTTGCTTCGTTTAAATCACTGGAATCCCGTGGTACTTAACCCTAAATCATTCACATACTTCTGTCGTCTTGAAAGTCTTGTTTCTTTTGTTGTCACTGAGGCTTGAACATTTTCATGAACTTCTTTCCGTGACCCGTTTACGGACTTCAAGAATACATAACGTATTTTGATTTTTTGAGTTTACCTTTTCTTCTTTGATTCTGGATTCATGTGCTTCTGTTAATACTATTGTATGTCTTGTCCTTTGTTGAGTTGTAGTTATCTCTTTTACATATTATGTTACATTATGCTTTACAAGCCTTGTGTTTAGAGTAGAATTAGGTGACTTGGGGGCCAAGTCGCCTTTTTGGATCAGGATTATAAATCCTATTTTGTAAGAGGCTGACTCCTATTGGGTTTGTATGCCTTGGAGGTCAATCTTTGAGGTATTTGACACGTTCTGGACTCTTCTTATGAGATGTAGATTTTCCTTTTTTATTAATTACGAAATTAATAAATAATTAGGGTTTTGGGCCGTATTTATCGGGCCTACTTTTTGGAACATTCTAGGTCTAATTAATACATCATTAATTACATTTCTAGGGTTATTTTTCTGTCCATATCATTAGCCCCCCAACTTCTGAGAAAATCTTCCCGAGTTTTTCAGTGAAGTTATTTTTTATCTTGCTTCGGGATTTCTGAATCTGTGTATTTCACGTTGAATTTTTCGCCATGAAAATATCAAACAAATAAATATATTTATTTATTTATCATTATTTTTTTTAAAGATATTTTCGACCTCAGTTTCGACCTCATTTTGGTCCCAAGTCGAACAAAACGACCTGGGTTTGAGGTCGTGAACATTCGACCTCAATTTTGAGGCTTTTTTCGACCTCAGTTTGTGAGGTATTTTCGACCTCGGTTTTCGACATCATTTTGGTCCTAGGTCGAACAAAACGACCTCAGCTTTTCATGTATTTTCGACCTCGGTTTTTCGACCTCATTTTTTGAGGTGTTTTCGACCTCATTTTGGTCCCAGATTGAACAAAACGACCTGGGTTTGAGGTCGTAAGCATTCGATCTCAGTCTAAGGCTTTTTTCGAGCTCGATTTCTTTAATCATTTTGGCTTCCACATCGAATAATTCGACCTCATTTTTGAGGTCGTAGCCCTTCGACCTCATTTGAGGTCGAAGAAGGGGCTCATTTTGGTGTCACATCGAACGATTCGACCTCGTTTTGAGGTCGTGGCTCTTCGACCTCGTTTGAGGTCGAAGATGGCTTTATTTTGCCTTTAGTTTTCTTTGGATTTTATTTTCCTTTGGGCCTTATATTTGGGCCTCATTTTCTTTGGGCCTTATTTTTTGGCCTCATTTTCTTCGGGCCTCATTTTTGGAGACCAATGAGCAATTATGGGCTTTGACTGGCTGTAGACGGCTGTCCTTCCATTTTACTGGTTGGGTGACCGGCTATTTTGGTTATAAAAGAGTGAGATTGCTTTTTCATTCTTCACATCTCATTTCTAACTTCTCAAAATTTCTCTCTACTTTTTCCTTAGTTTTCTCTCTAGTTTCTCCGTGGTGAGGCGATTTCCGGTGAGTTTTCTTCGATCACATTCATCATTTTTCTGGGTTTTTTCTTCAACGTTTGAAGATTTTCTGGAATTCCTTTGAAGATTTGAAGATTTCTAGGATTCAGCCTTGAAGTTTTGAAGATTTCTGGGATTCATCCTTGAAGTTTTGAAGATTTTTGGGTTTTTATTTGAAGTTTTGAATATCAATGGATGATCGTGCAACTCAACGTCTTCAGAAGATGAATCAAGCTTCCAAGAGAGGTATCATCACTATTCACTCTTCATATATGTCTTTACAAGATATGATTAGCGAACGTGGTGATGAATACCCGTCTATGTCTCATTTAGATTCTTTCGATTGTAGTAATAAATTTCATGAAGTCGATAAAATTAGGGACTATAAAAAAATGTATAGAGTTAAGACCCCCCTAAGACTTGTCCCAGCTGGCCCAGGAGATCGTTCCTGCCATTGGCGTCCTGATGCCTTGTGTACTTACAAGGACGCCATTGTTGCAGGACTTCGATTTCCTTTCCACGAGTTCATTCCCAAGCTTTTAGCATATGTTCGAATTAGCCCTTGTCAACTTACCCCTAATGCTTGGAGAATAATAATATGTTTCATGGTCCTTTGCTTAAAAAACAAATTTCCCCTTTCTGTTTCTTTATTTAGGAACATTTTTCAATTTAAGAATAGTTCTGCAGTCTCTCCTGGTTGGGTTTATCTCAACCATCGTGCTTCTACACCTTCAATTTTTCACCCAAAATCCATTCCCGACAATAACCCAAAGTGGAAAATTGAGTTTATGTATTTGGTTTGGGGAGGGGATTGGGGTACCTTGTTCCGTAGGTCGTTTAGTAGGGTCTCGGACGGTAGTCCCAATGATATAGTCCTAACTGATGAGGAGGCTTATGCCTATGACGAGCTGACTAAGGAGTTGGCTGATGCTCAAGCTGAACTGGTTGCGCTTATGAAGAGCAAGGATGATTTTATCGATGAGTACCTTGACTCCCAGGAGTACAAGGACTTAATTGGTAAACATGACGAGCTTCTTTTCCCAGTTCAGTTTACCAAGGGATGGGATGGTGCTTTGACAGCTGTTTTGGAGAAGAATCCTGACTCATTCAGTCCTTCTGACTTCCCGAGTCCTCGTGCTCATACTCCTTTAGAGTGGGCCTTGGCTGGTGAGGATGACATGGATGAGGATGACAGGATTTTGGATCCCGGGCATTCTTCTCCTCCAGGCTAGATAGCTGGTATTGATTCTGCGGCCACTCATTCTGGTTTTTGCTCTAGCTCAGAAGAGGAGGCTGATGCTGGTGACAAAGGAGGAGAAGCTTAGTTTTTTTTAGTTTTTCTTTCATAGCCATATGTGGCTTTTATTTATTTATTTAATATCTTCCTTCGGGCATAACTTAACTTTTGTAAGTTTTAATTTATCATCTTTTGATTTCCTTGCATTTTTGAATTTTTGCATGTCTATCAATATGTGATGACATACAGTATCATACAAATATGAGAATGTTGAATAAAAATCATAACTTTGAAAATGGGTTCAACCCTTACATAATACTCTACTTTCTACCTCGAGTCAAAAACTCGGATTGGTTTCATCGACCTTATTTCTACTTGTCCTAATAGTGAGTCCAGTTAGGAAACACTAAACATAATATACTTTTAAGTTCGCAACATGCCAAGTTCTTGGCACTTCAGTCCCTTCGAGGGTTTCCAATTTGTACGAGCCTCGTCCAAATATGTTCTTGACCCAATACGGTCCTTCCCAATTTGAGGCTAACTTTCCTTTCTGTCCAACTCTGGATGCCTCAATCTTTCGGAGAACCAAATCTCCTTGACGAAAGAACCTCTCTTTAACCCTTAGGTTGTAATAGAAAGATGCTCGTTTCTGATGTTCAACTATCTTGGCATCTGCTTCATCTCTAACTTCCTCAATTAGATCTAAAGCCAGCCTCAAACCTTCTTCATTTGCCTCTGGCTCATAAGCTTCAACTCTTGCAGATGTGTGAGTAATCTCCACTAGAACCACTGCTGCTCCATATGCTAGCAAGAACGGAGTTGCTTCAGTGGTGACTTTACAAGTAGTACGATATGCCCATAGTATGGGGAGCAATTCGTCCACCCAAGTGTTTCTAGAGCGTTCAACTCTTTTCTTCAGTCCATCCAGGATAATTCGATTCACAACCTCAGCTTGTCCGTTTGCTTGAGGATGAGCAACAGAAGTAAAACGTAACTCAATATCATTCTCCTCACAATAATTCTTGAAATCTTCATTGTTAAACTGAGTTCCATTATCTGTGACCAAGATTCGTGGAATCCCATATCTGCATATTACATTCTCCCAGAAGAAGTGCATTACTTGCTTGGTGGTTATCTTGGCTAAAGGTTTAGCCTCAATCCACTTCATGAAGTAGTCGATTGCCACTATCAAGAATTTTCTTTGTGCACTTGCCATTGGAAATGGTCCAAGTATATCCATTCCCCACATGGCAAATGGAATAGGTGAATTTATAGACGTCAACATCTCAGGTGGTTGCCTAACCACTGGTGCATGCTTTTGGCACCGTTCACACTTATTCACATAACTTTTAGCATCTGCAAGTATGTTCGGCCAATAGAAACCTAGGCGAGTGATTTTATGAGCAAGGGCCCTGCCCCCCAAGTGCTGCCTACAAATCCCCTCATGTACTTCCCTTAGGGCCAACTCTGCCTCCTGGGGTCTCAAACATTTCAAGTAGGGGATGACGAAAGACTTTTTATACAAGATTCCTTCAATCAATGCATACCTTAGTGCTCTCACATACAACTTTCGTGCCTCTGAAGTATCATTGGGTAACCAACCGGTTTCTAGATGAGACTTAATGGGATCCATACAACAGTTAGCAACATCAATGGGTGCTATTAACTTTCCATTGATGCTAGGGGTCTTCAAGACTTGGAAGTATACACTTCCTACATAGTTCTCAATTTCAGAAGAAGCAAACTTGGACAAGGCGTCATCCTTCATGTTTTCTTCTCTCGGAATGTGTTCCACATAACACTCATCAAACTGAGTCATAATGGCCTTGACAAGTTTTAGATACTTGGCCATGACTTCATCTCTAGCCTCAAACTCTCCATTTACTTGGGAAACTACCAGCCTCGAGTCTCCACATACTTTAAGAGTCTTAACTCTCCGGGCTCCAGCCAGCCCTAAGCCAACTATTAGGGCTTCGTACTCAGCTTCATTGTTTGTCGTTGGGAAGTCCAGTTTTAGTGCGTACTCTATGAGAAATCCATCAGGACTTTGTAGCACCAAACCTGCTCCACTTGATTTTATTTTTGATACTCCATCAAAATAGAGTACCCAACACTCTTTGGATACCATGTCTTCATCTTTCTTGTCTTCTTCTTTTCCTTCCACTACTACTTCCTGTCCCCCGACTTCCTGGTTGTCAATAGTGCATTCAACCATGAAGTCAACGAGTGCTTGAGCTTTTATTGCCGTTCGAGGCTTATACTTGATGTCAAACTCTCCCAACTCTATAGCCCATTTGATCAATCTTCCACTAACTTGAGGACTGTGCAAGATGTTCCTTAGAGGCTTATATGGGCAAGACTTCTATCTTGTGCGCCTGAAAGTATGGGCGTAGCTTTCTCGAGGCCATGATCAGGGCTAAGGCAAACTTCTCTATCATAGAGTAGTTTATTTCTGCTCCATGTAGAATCTTGCTTACGTAATAGATGGGTTTCTGAAATTTTAATTCCTCCTTAACCAAAATGGCTCCAAGAGCAGTGTTAGAAACTGTCAGGTATAAGTAGAGAATCTCTCCTGGTTTTGGTTTTGCCAACAATGGTGCCACAGCCATGTACTTCTTCAAGGCCTCAAAGGCCTCCTAGCTTTCTATTGTCAATTCAAAAAAATTCACGTTCTTGAGCGCTTTGAAGAAAGGTAAGCACTTCTCTCCTGACTTGGAGATGAATCTCCCCAATGCTGCTACTCTTCCCGATAGCTTCTGAACATCTTTGACAGACTGTGGTGGTTTCATGTCTAGGATTGCCTTGATTTTATCGGGGTTAGCCTCAATTCCTCGTTTAGAAAGCATCAGGCCTAAAAAATTTCCTGACCCTACACCAAAGACACATTTTGCTGGATTCAACATCATCCTATGGTGCCTCAGCACTTCAAATGCTTCCCGTAGATGGTTTATATGATCAGCCTTATCGAGGCTTTTAACCAACATGTCATCCACATAGACTTCCATGGTTTTTCCAATCAGGTGTTCAAATATTTTGTTCACTAACCTTTGATAAGTTGCTCCTACATTCTTAAGTCCAAATGCCATAACCAAATAACAGTAAACACCAAAGTCAGTGATAAATGATACCTTGGAGATGTCATCTTTGTGCATTTTGATTTGGTTGTATCCACTGAAGCCATCCATGAAGCTCAACATCTCGTGCCCAGCTGTAGCATCTATCAGAGTATCAATTCTTGGCAAGGGAAAACAATCCTTAGGGCATGCGTCATTCAAGTCTGTGAAGTCCACACACATCCTCCATTTTCCATTGGCTATTTTGACCATCACTGGGTTAGCCAACCATTCTGGAAATTGAATTTCTTCAATAAACCCGGCTTCCAAAAGCTTATCTACTTCCTGCTTGATGGTCTCTTGCCTCTCTGGAGCAAAATTTCTCTTATCTGTTTCACAGTCTTCCTTTCGGGATCTACGTTCAATTTGTGGGTTATCAACTGGGGATCAATCCCTGGCATATCGACCGCTGTCCAAGCAAAAACATCATTGTTTTCTTGAAGAAAATATATGATCTTGATTTTCAATAGTTCAGGTAACAATGCTCTAATGTAAGTCACCTTCTCCGGTTCACCAAGAACTAAGGGAATTGGGATTAAATCCTCAGTCGGCTTCCCTATTCTATCTTCATTATCCCTAGTGTTCATATCTTCAATGGGAAGGACCTGCCCCCCGACTCCATCAGCCCTTATCGCAGCTACATAACAACTTCTAGCCATCTTTTGATCACCTCGTTCCTCACCAATCCCATTTCTTGTTAGGAACTTGATTTTCAGATGGTAAGACGAGGCTACAGCCTTGAATGCATGAAGACCCGTCCTTCTTAGGATCGCATTATAGGTTGAGGTTGCCTTTATAACTATGAAGTTCAACATTTGAGTAGACGTTTTCGAATCTTGCCCCATTGTCATAGGGAGTTGGATTGTACCTTCTACCTTTGATTCCACTCCATTGAATCCATATATGGGCATATTCGAAAGTGTCAACTGAGAGTCAGTATAGCCCATCTTGATAAAAGCATCATGGAACAAGATGTCTACTGAAGCTCCATTATCAACCAGAACCCTCTTCGTCACAGAATTGTCTATCACAGGTATGATGACTAGGGGATCATCATGGGGAAATTTCACTCCCTCTAAGTCAGAATCATCAAAACTTATTATTATTTCCGTTCTGGCACGCTTGGGTGCTTCTCCTACAACGGTCATTACTTCCCGGGCATAAGATTTTCTTGAGTTTCGGGAGGACCCAGCAGCAGTTGGTCCTCCAAATATCATGTTGATAATAGGCCCTCGGGGTTTGGGATTGCGATCTTGATCATTGTCCCTTTTATCATAATCCTTCCTTTCATAGTTTCCTCTTTGACTTCCTTGATTCCCATCCTTAGTGAATTTATTGAGTTTCCCTCTTCGAATCAAAAACTCAATCTCATCTTTCAGCTGTCTGCAATCATTCGTGTCATGACCAACTTCTTTGTGGAACTGACAGAATTGGTTCTGATTCCTTTTAGACAAGTCAGTCCTCAGTGGCTTCGACCATCGGAGATCCTCTTCCTTTGCAATTTCCATTAGAATTTGGCTCCTGGGAGTGTTCAATCTTTCATACTCCGTGAACCTTGGTCCGAAATTGTTCTTCTTAGGTGGAGAATCAGAATCCTTAGATGTTCTAGGATAGTTTTCCTTAACATCATATTCTTGGGTCTCCTTTCTTTTCTTTGAATTTCCACTTCCACCAGTGGCAGGTTCATACTTCATCATGCTTTCTTCAGCCTTGATGTACTTTCTGGCTCTATCTTGGAGCTTCAACATGCTTTCGGTTGGATGCTTTGCCAAGGATGTAATAACCCCAAAATTTGTACTTATTTAAAAACCACTGATGAATAGTAATTTTTTTCGTTTAGAAAATTTTCAGACCACCCTGTGTACGAGTCAGGATAATGAACTTTCGAAGTCGTATTAGTGATCTAGTTTGTAAATGAGTGAATGTAGAAGCTGTCAGAATCAGAAGAAGAGCATTTTCTGTTTTCTCCGAAATTTCACCTATTGCTGATGGATTAATCATTATTTAAATATATTGGAGGATTTTATATTATCAATTCCATGGATATGGATTTAGCAAAGATATTAAGATATCAAGAACGTTTACGGTAAACTACTTCGATAGAACACTTAAGAAAACCCTGCGAACGTTCAACGAGATTAAGCGATAACCGAACAACACGACACTTACTGGATTAAACACAAGCATGGAAGTAACATGTAACAAGATTGAATCAAGTAATGCAACATTAGGATCATCCGTGTGAAACCAAACAAAGAACCAAGCAAGTGGATCAAGAAGATGCTTCTTTAACACATTTCAACTTGACCTTTGGCAAATATGACACAAGCACACTACATCACCAATTCTTACACTTATCCAAGCCTTCCAACCACTCCACTTTATCAAAAAATATCAAGGAAAGCCAAGAAAACTCTTCCCCTTTAGCAAGAACATCAACATTCGGCCCATCTTGTCCAACCAAGGATAGATTTTTCAAAGCTCAACTTCCACTCATCCATAAATCATGATCTTGGATTCTAAAGCTTCCATATTTCCAAACTAAGGTATTCTATTAATCCTAGAATCATCCATGGAGGTTAACATATTCAAATCCTTGATTTAAGATGAACATGAATAGTGATGAATAGTAACTTTTCATGATTCTTGATTTTGTTTCTTAAGGATTAAGCTTGTTAAGGTTTGTTCAAAGCTCAAGGAAGGATTATAAACTATTGTTAGTGTATATCAAGCATCAAGGAAGGTATAAACTCTTGAAACCCTTACTTATGAATTGATTTATGTGGTTAGTTTTAAGTATAGTTTAGTTAGTTTGATTATAAGGATGAATGGTTGATTTTGATGAAAGTATGGTGTGGTTTTAATGGTGAATAAGTAGATGTTGGTTTTGACTATGGTTGATGATGTTTATGGATTAGTTATGATGTTGAAGAAATGAGTTTGATGATTGATTGGTTGATTATGTAAAGATGATGGATTAAACTTTGGAATCACTAAAACATAGCCGTCGTAATGCCCGATTTTCCTTAACCCTGTTTTGCTTGTGATATTCGAACCTAATAAATTCTGTCCAATATCACCACTACCAATGATAGTGTAGGTCTTGTTTCAAGGTTCGTTTTGGTGCGAAGATCATGTGAATCCGATTTACGGTTTAGGAGAAACAAGTGTTTTAATAAAGGATATTTCGAGAAACCAAACTATACCACTTAGTCAACTTTGAGGCTATCATCGAACCACTTAGAGGTCATAATAAAATGTGAAACTTTGTGATAACATGCTAGGTACGTTTAGGAAGACCCTCGAAAAGATTTCGTGTTAAAAGGATTAAATCTCAATTTTATAAAAATGTGTGAGCGAGCATGCTCGAGTAGAGGATTTTAAGGAGTTAACTTGAAAATGGACTCTGTACTTGAGTTAGTATATACTTAGTATGGTGAAAGCGTTTAAGTTATTAATCTTGAACCTTGTGTTGATTTTAGATTACTGGACCAACCTGAGACTTACTGCTACTTCGGGATTTCCAGGCAAGTTTACTAACAGTTACTCTATTGTTCAGAGTAGGTATATTTTCAAACGTATAATACTTGGTTGTTCAAATATTTATGTATGCTCTTTGTTCCAAGTATCGTGCAAGTTTCTCAAAACCCGAAGCTCTAGTATTCGGCTATATTTTTAAACTGTTGTTGTGATACAACTGCTACAAATGCACGAACTGTTTTACTTATCGTATAAGCTTTCAAATGCTGAATGATTATTCATATGCTATTTATCGATATAGATATAAACTGGAGTACATAAGGCTCTACGGTATAGAGCGTACTATATTCTACTTATCAAAATATTTGATTCCTGATGATGCAAGTTTTCAAAACTTATATCTTATTGTTGTTGTTGTGATAAGTGCTTTCTAATGTATATTGCAAGTAATATAATATTGTTGTGGTACTTAAATATTTTGAATTGTGATTGGTTTATAAGCTATATGTTATGATAGTTATAAGCCGGGCTTTTGTAAAGGCTCTTAGAGTAGAGCAGGTGTATTGTATTTTGAAACTTAGACCGGGAGTCGGTATATTTTCTTTAAACCGTTAAGGTTTATTTTCTGTTAAGTATATTGAATAGATATATTCAATTATTTTACTATTCAAGGAATATTATTTTAATATTCACTTAGATTTGATTATTAAATATTTATTGACCTTTTGATTAGTATTTAGTCATTTATTAATTGATGAATATTATTTGAATATTTATTATTCTTTTAATTAATTTAAAAGTGATGTATATTGTTTAAAAAGTCATCTTTGACCTTCAATGATTATGAAGAATATTTCTGACCTTTATAATATTTATTTTAATTAGAGTAGGGATTCCCAAATATTATTTTAATTTAAATCTATCTTAAGAGATGATTTAAATATTCGCTGACCACTCAAATGGGACGGGAATACCCTTAAGGATTTCCAAATAGTTTGACTCCCGGGTCGTAATCTTTTAAAGAGAAATCTTATCAAATCCTAAGCGGGACGACAGTGGTCAGCCCCTTCCGGTAACTTACTCCTCTATTATCCTAGGAGTAAGTAGGCCAGAAATGTTTTCAAAAGAGAGACAAGTACTAAGTACTTGGGGAAAATAGGATTAACTTCCGTTTTCCGTGACGATGATTTTCATATGGGGACTGGAATTTATTGTCATACTGGGTGATGAAATAGTCCCTAAACAGTATGACCCTATGCTCGGCAATGAAATAGGTGCCCATATAGCATAAAGGGCCCGAATGCGGTCAGGGTGATAACCAGTGGGGAGTCGTCCTTCTACTAGTAGAAAAGGTGTTTAATGCGGTAGAGCGACTGATCAGCGCTTTTCGTAGGTGTTTCCTGTATAGCCCCCATCTTCCAATTGGAATTGTGTCTGCAACATTGTAACAAAAGCCTAGGAGCTCAGTTACCGATAATGTTGGCAGTATGTTGAGAAATATCCAAAACTGGTATTTTCAATAAGTTACCTGATTTAGCTTGATTTAAAAGTTATACTTTGAACATTTGCCTATGTTGTGCTAGCAAAGGATTTCTAAACTTTATAGAAATGTTTAAAGTTATTGTTATCCGCTGCAGATTATATATTTTGACGGGAAGTGTTTAGATTTCCGATATAGTATCTCGAACTATATTTTATTTTTAGATATTGTGGAATCTTACTATTCCTTGTACAGTATTTTGAACTGTATGGTATTTTAACTCAATTTTTATACTTAATGGTTTTGGTTGTTAAACCAACAAAGGTTATTGGATTTCAGACTTTATAGTTGTGAAACTATTTATTTTATTATGGCATACTTGCTGAGCATTATTTCGCTCATTCTTGCTTTACTTTATATTAACTTTCAGTGAAGAGAGAACATAGTCAGTTATTCCGTACTACAAGAAAAGGGAAGTGGAAGATTCAACCTTGAAATAGTCCAATTCAGAATGGTTAATGCAGAAGTAAGTAGCATGGGTTCAGCTGCTTTTAGTGAGATCCTGGATAGTACATTTGGTTGTAATAACTAATGTTACTTATGTGACTCATTTCTGAAGCTATAACTGGTGTGTGTAAGAGATTGGGGTCTTTTGGTGTTGTATTATTGGATTGTTGAGCTAGTACAGGTATTATTGTTGGAATTGAGGGCGTGACAACCCGGATCTCCGACCCCGGATCTGGGGTTGTTACAAAGGATCTCTTGAAGTGATCATCAGTAGTTCCTTGTTGCAGGGCTATCATAACTACTTTGTCCTCCAAGTCCGGGACTTTCAGAGCCTCCCTAGTGAATCGATTTATATAATCTCTCAAGGCTTCATTCCTTCTGTTGGTCCTCGTGTATTGCAGAAGGGGGGGATAAATGCAATACTGATAAAATTCAATCTCAATTTCAACAACCAAAACTAAGATTTAATGTTATTAATAATATGTATGCATTCACAAACAGTATAATCTGAAGACAGGATTCACAAAATAAATGTTTTTATTTATTTTGCAAAGTGTTACTACAACCTCAAGAGAGAATTCTTGAGCTTCGGTTTTCTTCAAGACACTAACTTGTCTTCGTTACTTACCTAGAATGAATTGATAGTCTAAGTATAAAACTAATCCTATCACTGTCAACACGGGTCTGTGAAGCTGCTGTCATTATCAAGTGGCAGCTTCTTACAAATTGCCTACCCATGTGACATTCCTAAATTTCTAATATGTCAGATATACATTACAAAGAAAGCAACCTAGATTCATTCTATTTCCAGCTAAAACAATTCAGCAAATAGAGACTTGACCTTGCTCTTGAATTGATTCGCTTTTGTTTTGTAGTGCTTGAAGCTTCTGTCGTAGTCTTGCAGACTTGGTGCAGCTTAGGGATACTGCAACACGCCTGTTTCTTGAACATTGAAACTATCACGGGATTTGACTGAGAAGATACCTATAATAGGGATCTTTCTTGAGACAGTTACTTTTGCCGCAAAGCTTATTGTCACAGGAATGTACTTTTGGTGACAGTATGAGTTCCCCGCATAGAGTGCTGTCGAGGTTTCCAAACTTGCTGTCGAGGGCTAAAGTTGTTGTCGCGTAGTCTTCCGCCAATTTTGCTGTCAGAGTGAATATGTTGTCGTGACTTGCAACATTCTGTCTCCTTGTAATCTTACTGTCAATGCTTTTGACAGTAACCTTTATTCATGTTGTCATCTAATATGCATTCTTTGAGGCTTGAACACAGAAAGTGAACTTCTTCCAAATTACAGAATTAAAATAACATTGCATAATGATTACAAGAGCATACTTTGGCTGTGATAGTATGTTCTACTTAATTGAAAAATTAAGTACATAAAAAGTTAAGTTGTTTCAATGCTATCACCCATAAATCCCAACAATCTCCCCCAATTTGTTTTTATGGATAATAACAACAAATTTACAATATATGCTGACAACTTAACTAACAAGATCAGAATGGATTAAGAATTTTTACTTAGCTTGAGATTTCCTCTTCTGTCTTGTTACATCCTCTCTTTTGAGAGCTTCTACCAAGCAGCCTCTTAGACCTTCTACAAGAGAGATTTCAGCAGGAGTGACTGCAGCATCTTCTATTTCTTCAATAATCTTCTTAATAGTATGAGAGATAAGAGAACTAGCATCCCTAAGATTCAACCATTGCTCTTGATCAAATGGATAGCTTCTGAAGTGGAGTTCTTCATGAATGAGCTTGAATCTACTTCCAGGATAAGCATTGAGAGACATCCTCCTTTGCTTGTCTAGCTTTGAACATTCTCCTTTTCTCCTTTCTAATATTTCCTTTATCTCATCAGAACAAATCTGCTCCAAGGGATGAATTGATCCAGCTACCATATACTGTAAATCCTTCAGAATAGTTGTTTTTAGCTTGTGCAAGCTGCAAACATAGATTTCTTCTTTTAGGTACTTCATTCTTAAGGGATTTTCCAGCATACATGTTTGATAATTTGGAGCTTCACTTTCTGCCTTGTTGGCAGTCTTGCATCTTTCCAGGAGTTCAGCTTCCTTCTTATCAAGTTCTGACTGATATTGAGAGTATTGAGAAGAGTCAGGTCTTTTGCTTGGTTTGGGTTGCCCTTCCTCTGTGGGTTGGGTTTGCCCTTCTTCTGTGGGTAAATCATCAAACTCATAGTACCAGTGATATGGTATAGGAGAAGCTGGTAGATCAGTTGAAATATCAGCATCATCAAAATCTGCAAAATTGTAGCCAAATTTCTGATAGAATTCAGCATCCCTATCAGCCTGATATTTCAGAATATGTTCCATGACAGACTCTGGAGCATTATCATAGCTCTCCAGCAACTCTACCATTATTTCCAGGTAGAAGAAGTCAATTCTCCTTTTATCTAAGGTTGATATCCTACCACTGGTTGATGTGGATACCAGATTGAAATCCTTATCAACCTTGGTAGATCTTGATTCTTCCCACCACAGAATGTACTCAGTGACCTCTTGATTTGCATCCATCTTAACCTCAACACTCTTGATTTCTCTAGATTGCATCTGTTGTATCTTAAGACTGTTGGGAGGTATTGATTGAATTGGCTTCTTAAGATTCCTGCCAAATCCAGTGGCCTTTTATTTTCCTGAGTACTTGTGCTTTCCTTCAGGTTTCTATCTAGACAACCATGCTTTTGCTTTAGCTTTCAGTCTTTTGGGCTTGACAGTAGCTTTGGTTTCATCCTTGACAGAACCTTTCTTGACAGTACCTTTGTCGACAGTATCTTCCATGACAGCATCTTCTATGACAGTTTCCTTGTCGACAGTATCTTTGGTGACAACATCTTTTTCTGCATTTATGTAATCAATAGCACATCTAAGAATGTTTGCCTCCAAAGCTTCCAGTATTCTTGGCTCCTCTTCATCTGTTGCATCAACATTTTTCTTTTCCTGACTAGGAGTTTCTTCATTGCCTTCATTCTAAGATTGAATACCAGTATTCCCAGAATTACTTCCACCAGCATTGCCTGCATTTCCAGAAGCTTCACCACCTCCAATCTCATCATCATCATCATTATCTTGAAAAGGAACATCATAGAGGCAGCTTCCTCCTTGATCAGCTCTTTTGGCATTGGCTCTAGAGATTAGCTCATTCACTCTAGTTCCCAGTGCCTTGTCTCTCAACACCGGCATTTTGTAGATCTCTTGAACAGCAAAGACTCTTCCTGGATTGGCATTTGAGCTTAGTATTCCATCTAACACTCTCAGAATTGATTCAGTTTGCATCATGGATGGACTGATCAAATTCATAAAGTTGTTCCTTCTTGTGCCATACTTTGTAGTAGATCTGTAGAAAACACATGGTGGATTTGTGTAGACTTCAGGTAGCTTCTCTGTGATCATGTTCTGGATTTGCATATTCAACACTTCATTGAATGGTGTTTGAGTTGCCTTGATCTTTCCCTTCATTGCACACAACACTTTTGCTGGCAGACTCTGCAATAGTTCCATTGTGATGAAATAAGATATGCCAGAAGTGAGATAGATACTTACAGCCCATCTTTTCTCATCATTCAGCATTACACTGACACTGGTGATTTGATCCTTTAGCAGTTTTGAGGTGTTGATTGGACTGTTGCTTGGAGCATTCATTGCTTCTTCCACTAGACTGCTATATTCAGTGTCATGATTCTGTAATGTGCTCTCCCTGTAATCCACCATTATAGTCTTGGCTTCTTCTTGATCAAACTCATTACCATTGGACCAAGTATTTCCCTTCAAGATGGATTCAGGCAGTTTCCCTTTACCTTTCCCAAGCTTATTTTGTTCCTCCATTTCTCTCCATCTTTTCTGTAGAGCAGTTTCTTGAGTTGCTGAAGTTGGTTCTCTAATTGTCACAGGAGGTAGAATTGGGTGTCTAGATGCAGGTCTTCTTTGCAGTGCATCTTGAGTTGCCTTAGACATCAACACCCTTTCTCCATCCAAGTCACCTTCAACAAGACCTTCAGCTTTATCCATTGGTTGTCCACTGCTTGGTTTGACTTGCTCCCCCTTTGTCATTGCTTTACTCTTGACTCCAGAACCTTGTTTTGCTCCCCCTTTGGTCTTCACAGTTACTTGCTCCCCCTGAGTTCCACCTGATTCCTGAATAGATATAGATTCTGATATTTCTACCTTCTCCCCCTTAGTTGAGTTGGCAGCTACTAGGGCAGTAAGGAACTGTAGAGAATGTTGAGTGGCAGCAAAACCATCAACTACCAGTTGAGAGAGAGAGTCCATCTTGGAGTTCAAGGTAGCACATTGTCCTTCCAGAGCTGTGATCCTGTTACCAAAATTTGCAGAGGGGCCACCATTCCTTAACCTTCTTGGAGGGGAAGGAAAAGAAAGAGGCTTGGAGGCTATGGGGTTCTCACACTCTCAGGGTGTTTTTGAGTGATCTCATCACTCCTCACAGATTGACTCTCAAGGCCTAATGCCTGAATAGTGTGGGCTCCCTCAAGATTTCTCTGGACATGCTCAAGTCCCTCTCCTTTTGCCAGCTCATGTGGCTGCCTCTCATTTTTATGGTCACCTCTCTTTTCTTTTATCTCTCTTTTCTTTTTCACACCCTCACTCAACCTAAATGCATGGGTATGAGCAATACTAACATGCATTGAAGGAGAAGATTTAGAATGTACCTTCAAGAGTTTGGCAAGAGGTAGGTCATCATCAGAGGCATCCTCAAGGAGTACAACATTAAAATCTGGCTTAGAGGACTGGACAGCATCTTTGGCAGGAATGTTACTGTCAGTTGGAGTGTGGACAGCAGGTTCTGGCATGACAGCATCTTTGGGATGTGGAGTGACAGTAGGTCCTGTGTTGACAGTATCTTTCTCTCCACCCATGACAGCAGCTGTGTCCATGACAGCAACAGAGGTTGTGACAGCATCTTACTTGGAGTTCAGACAAAGTGTTGGCTGTTTCATTTTCTGACAGAGTACCACTTTGCCCTTGCTCAGTGTTTGGAGGAGTGGTGTCCATTTCACTTTGAGAAATGGGTTCTTGTGGACCACTAGATGGGGGCTCATCCATGATTGGAGATGGATGATCAAAACCTGAAGGGTTGGGACTGTCCCCTTCTCTAGGTTGTGGAGAAGAAACAAAAGAATGTGTAGGGAAGGAAGAAGGTGAAAGTGTAGCAGAGAGTGGGGGCTGATTCACAGGAGAAACATGTGAATCATCAAAAGGAATAGAGAAATCCTCACTGTGCCCTAACTCACTGTGTGTTTCTTCAAGTGGAGGTTCCTCAGGTTGTGAACCATGAGTTTGTGCAGACTCTGTACAGGGTGCCTTGGGAGACAGGCCAATTTCAATAGATGCACCTTGTTGAGAAGGCACATCTAGGGAGGTGTTTGAATCCCTTTCAGTAACCACAGTTTGTTGAGAAACTGCAGCTTGGCTAACAGTGGTTTTGGTCCTCCTAGCTTTCTTCTTCTTAGGCTCAGGGGAAACCACTGGGGGTTCTGTTTGACTACCTTCCTTATTTGCTGCACTAAGTGCAGTGTCTCCCACTTGACAAACAGAGCTACCACCAACACCAGCTTCTAAGGGTCGTTTTCTGGATTCTTTCAAGGCTTCTCTTTGGGCTTTGGGAAGTCTAGAGGGCCTAGGCTGAGTGTATGGTGTTGAATGTGGGTTAACTGAATTTGGATCTAATTCAGTTTCATTCTCAAGAGTGAAAGATGCATAACCAGAAGGTAATGGATAATCAAGGTTGGACACTTGATCAACCATGTGCTGAGTGAAACAAAGTGGAATATGTGCATTAAGATTCTGTGAAGATAACAGTGTGTGTGTGTGTTCTTTTTCAAAACAGAGCAAGCCTCTAAACGAGGGGCATCATTATTAAAATCACAGAAAGAATTGATGCACATCATAAGAAAGCGAGGGTAGATTGATACCCTCTTACCTATGGCAGCCCTGAGGTGTGCCAAGAGGAGAGCTCCAAAATTCACCTTGTATCCATGGACAAGAGAATGTGTCAGTTTCTTGATGTAGGAGGGTATTCCATTCCAGTCTGTGGACTTGGTAGAGAACACCTTGACCATCACATCAAGTATCATGATCTACTCCTTTCTCAGATGCTTCCTATCCATTTCACCAGACGGATACCATTTGGTTGTGCCCTCTTCGAGAATAGGGCCAGCATACCCAATCTTCAAGAAGAGCTTCTTGAGAGTGTCATCATTAGCAAGTTCAGCAAAATTCTGGTCTGCTTGAAGTGTGATACCAAGAGCAGTGTTGATGACCTCAGCTGTAAGAATGTAGTGTTGCCCATTGATTGTGAATTGAATAGATGGGTTCTCACCCTCCGTTTGAGCAACAACAGTTTGCGAAAATGCCTCAATTCTGTCTAAGTCGAGAATGGGGGTTGAGGTAATGGCAGAACCGAGATAGGACTTGTTCATGAAAAACACTAGTCCTTTGAAACCTTCACCAGCATCATTTGGGGAAAAGATGCCAGCAAAGTTTGTTTGAGAGAGAGTCTGTTTGGGTGCCATGGAGATTCAAGAAAAGAAGAAAGTAAGAAAGTAGCTTTTTGCTTGAAGAAAAGTATTTTGCCTTGAGTTCGATGTGAGTGATATGTCTGAGTAACTGGGGAATAAAAAGGGGTATCTCAAACGTTTGTGCACAAAAAGTGGGTTTAAAGAACGTGTCTTAACCCACTCACATAACACGTGAGTTACTGCCCGTTATTTATTGTCAAACGTGGGATGAATATCCAATTGTAACGGTCCACTATTGTTGACAGTAACCTGTGCGCTAGAAACAATCTGTCAGTAATAAGAGATGGTGACAGTAGGTTATGCGCGACAGCAACTATTGCGCAAAAACATGTTGTCACCGTTAAGCATTTGAATGACAGTATCCTTTAAAAGTCTTGACAGAAAGTCTTTCCCTGCTGTCAAGAAGTTTGTTGTCAAGAGACACAGGACAGTATCCTTCTTAATGACAGTAACTATGTTGGGGGAGATTGTTTTTGTCATGAACTTTTCAGAATGCTTTATTCACACATTTAACCTAAAATTAACAGAGTATGGATTTAGCAATTTAATATTTTGAACACGGATACTATGCAATTAACACAGACAAACAAAACTCAATAATCACAACATCAAGAAGCTTTATTTTTATTAGTAAGATCATTTGAATATAGCATTTAGTACATCAATCTTTGATTTTATTAACTAATTCTAAAACTTCTTTCTTAATCTCCTCTTCAGTGCGACCTTCTTCCTTGAGAAGTGCCTGAAGTTCTTCCTCTTGAATCTTCCATTTTTCCTCTTCCTGTGCTTGAATGGCTTGAGACTGTTCATCTTCCTCATTAAGCAAGTCTTCAATTTCATCAAACAGGACTTCCACTTCATCTCTGATGTGAGATTCACACGAGACTTTTGGCATGTACTCTATTCCTACTTTGTTTTCCATGATTTACTTTAAAACTGAGAGCAGACTGATGAAACCTAAGGTTAATTTATAGGCAAAACCGTCTAAGGATTAAAGTCTAATGGTCAACAGTTAGAGTACCCATACAACTACCACAAAAGTAATTAATGTTCGTGTCCTCCTTTAAACCTATAGATTTATGCAAAAAGATGTGAAAGTCCAATGGAACATATATTTATCTCTCAAACTTAGCAAATTACCACATTAATGTCATACAGGGTCTAAAAGTATGAGACTGGCACAAAATACAGACATGTAAAGTCAAATCAACACATGCTGTCACACAACAGACATAGACCAAGTAGACAGTAACTTCTCTTGACAGCAGGTTTGAAGTTGCTGTCATGAGCTTCAATAAAAATTTGAAAATGCAGAAAAACTTGGTAAATTAACATACCAGATTCAGCATTCCCAATTCACTTACCAACATGTTGAAGGTTGCTTCATCCAATGGCTTAGTGAAGATGTCAGCAAGTTGCTTGTCAGTTGGGACATAGATCAGCTTCACAGTTCCTTGTTCAACATGCTCTCTGATAAAGTGATGTCTTATATCAATATGCTTTGTCCTAGAGTGTTGAACTGGATTGTCTGAAATGGCTATGGCACTAGTGTTGTCACAGTAAATAGGAATGTCTCTTAGCACTAGACCATAATCCAGAAGTTGATTCTTCATCCATAGAATTTGTGCACAGCAACTGCCTGCAGCAATATATTCAGCTTCTGCAGTTGAGGTAGAAACTGAATGCTGCTTCTTGCTAAACCATGAGACTAATCTTCCACCAAGAAATATACAGCTACCAGTAGTACTCTTTCTGTCAATCCTGCATCCAGCATAGTCTGAGTCTGAGTAGCCAATTAGATCAAATCTAGTGTTCTTAGGATACCAAAGGCCTAGGTTAGGAGTGCCTTTTAAGTATCTAAAGATTCTCTTGATAGCTACTAAGTGTGACTCCTTTGGATCACTTTGAAACCTTGCACAAAGACATGTAGCAAACATGATGCCAGGTCTGCTAGCAGTTAGGTATAGGAGAGATCCTACCATGCCTCTATAGGTGCTTGAGTCAACTTTCTTTCCTTTAGAGTCAAGATCCAGACTAGTTGATGTGGACATTGGTCTCTTTGCAGGTGATGAATCTTCCAAGTTGAACTTTTTGAGAAGTTCCTTGATGTATTTAGCTTGACAAATGAAGATTCCATCAGGTTGTTGAAGAATTTGTAATCCCAGAAAGAATGACAATTCTCCCATTATACTCATCTCATATTTGCTACTCATGAGAGAGGAAAACTTCTCACACAGCTTCTCATTTGTAGAACCAAAAATGATGTCATCCACATAGATTTGTACCAGAATGATGTCCTTGCCATGGTGTTTGTAGAAAAGTGTCTTGTCCACAACTCCTCTAGTAAACTGATTTTCCAAAAGAAAAGTGGAAAGTGTGTCATACCAAGCCCTGGGTGCTTGCTTTAGTCCATACAAAGCCTTGAAGAGTTTGTACACAAAATCATATATTTCAGCATCCTCAAACCCTGGTGGCTGTTCAACATACACTTCTTCTTCCAACTCTCCATTTAGGAAGGCACTTTTGACATCCATCTGAAATACTTTGAAGTTGCAGTGTGCAGCATAGGCTAGAAAGATTCTTATAGCTTCAAGTCTTGCAACAGGTGCAAATGTCTCATCATAGTCTATTCCTTCCTGTTGACAGTAACCTTTAGCTACTAGCCTTGCTTTGTTTCTTGTCACTTATCCATTTTCATCAAGCTTGTTTCTGAAAACCCATTTGGTCTCAATGACTGACTTTCCCTTAGGTCTTGGAACCAACTTCCATACATTGTTTCTTTCAAACTGATTTAGCTCTTCTTGCATGGCTATCACCCAGTCAGAATCCAACAATGCTTCATCAGTTGTCTTGGGTTCCATTTGAGACAGGAAGCATGAAAACATGCTGTCAGCAGAGACTTTGTTCCTTGTCCTCACTCCAGAAGTAGGGTCACCAATGATAAGGTCATTTGTGTGATCCTTGTTCCACTTGGTGATTCTGGGTAAGCTACTTGATTGTACAGGAACAGTTGCTTCAAATTGTTGAGTTGACTGCTCATCAATTCCATTGTCTTCACCATGTTCTTCATTGTCTCCAGAGTCATTACTGTTATGAATGTTAGAGGTTATGGTCTGTGACTGAGCTGGAGTTTGGTTGACAGTAATGGCATTGACAGTATCTTTGTCAACTTCAACAGTTTGAGTGAAGCTAGGTTCTTCATCAACAATTTCCTCAGCTTCCAAGTATCCTTGATTCTCGAATCTGAGTGCCTGCATTTTTCCTTCTTCATGCAGTCCTGAAAACTTGGATTCATCAAATGTGACATTAACACTTTCTTCAATAATCCTGTGTTCCATAACATAAACTCTATAGGCAGTCCTTTCTGTGCTGTAACCCATGAATAGTCCTTCAAATGCCTTGGTGTCAAATTTTCCTTTCTTCTCATGGTTGTTCTTCATCATAAAGCATTTACTCCCAAACACATGAAAGTATTTGATAGTAGGTTTCTTCCCAGTTAACAGACAGTAAGGTGTACTTGCATGAGTTTTGTTGATCATGGTTCTGTTTTGAGTATAACAAGCTGTGTTGATAGCTTCAGCCCAGAAATATGTTGGTAGTTTGGCATCATGCAACATAGTTCTAGCTGCTTCAATGAGAGTCCTGTTCTTTCTTTCTACAACTCCATTCTGCTGTGGAGTCCTTGCAGCAGAGAATTGTTGTACAATTCCATCATCTTTACAGAAATTTCCAAGTGTGGCATTTCTGAATTCTGTACCATTGTCACTCCTCAAGATTTGGACTTTTGAGTTTGGAGTTCTATCAAGAACTCTGACTTGATCAATAATCACTTGAGCAGCTTCATCTTTGGATTCAAGAAATTTCACCCAAGTGTACCTTGAGTAATCATCCACCATTACTAAGGCATATCTCTTTTTGGCCATAGATGATACATTGACTGGACCAAAGAGATCCATGTGAATCAACTTGAGTGCTTCTATGTTGGTGTTCAATTGCTTGGACTTGTGCACAGCTCTCCTTAGTTTGCCCATTTGACAATCTTCACACAGTCCTTCTTGACAGAATTCCTGTTGGGGCAAACCTCTCACTAGTTCCTTCTTCATCAAAATATTCATTGTCTTGAAGTTGAGATGTGAGAGCTTCCTGTGCCAAAGCATACTGTCACCAACAGTTGCTTTACTGTAGAAACAGTAAACTTTATCCTTCTTTGTTGAGTTTAAGTCAGCAACAAACAAGCTTCCTTTTCTAACCCCTTTTAGAGAGAGGCTCCCATCCTTCTTATGATAGATGTTACACAACATCATATCAAAATCAACCTTGAATCCCCTGTCACTGAATTGGCTGACACTGAGTAGATTGTGCTTCAATCCATCCACAAGAGCAATGTCTTCAATGACAACATTTCCAATTTCCAGACAGCCATATCCCACTGTGTAACCCTTGCTGTTGTCTCCAAAGGTTATGATTGGGCCAGCTTTCTCTACATAGTGTGATAGCAGGGCTTTATCACCTGTCATGTGTCTTGAGCAACCACTGTCAATGATCCACATGACTTGATCTTTCTTCTTGCCCTGCAAAACAGAATGTGTTTAGGTTGCATATGGTACCCAATCCTTGTTGGGTCCTACAGTTTTAGTGTCTCCTGAGTTTCTTCCAGTCATAAAATCACAAGAATCATCAAAAACCTCATGTTTGACTTCTCTTTTCACCCACTTAGGTTTAGAATTGGACTTGATCCTTTTCTTAGTGGATGAAGCCTTTTTGTTGTTGCTAGCAGGCTCAGAAGTCTCAACAGTGTGCATGTATGAACATTTTTCAGTAGTGAGAATAGGTAAGTTAAAGCATGTACTCAAGGCAGTGATCTTGCATGGCATACATTCAATGTTATTATAGACACTAATAGTTCTATGCATAAGAGGGGTTCTGTGTAAGTTACCATTGAGTTCAGTAGCATTGATCTTATCCTCAATTGGGTTCTTACCAACGTGTGTTAAATGATGTGAAGATCCACAGTTATTGCATAGTTTCCTAGAAGCACCTCCAACATTAGTGTATCGATTTCCTTTATTGACACCTGAAGGAATTTACGGATGAGCGGAAGCGTGATATAACAATTATTCCGTAAAAACCATGTATCGCACATATAGAAAAACATATAAAATCTAGATCGAGGGGAATCGTAACCATACCTTGAAAATCGAAGCTTTATAAAATGGATTCTAGCAGTTGCTCCTCAGAGTGTGAATCACTCTACCGGTATCCACCAAGAATAATCATTCGATGAAGCTTTTTATAAAACTAAGTTTTTATAAAAATGGAGTTTTTCTTCTTTTGAGAGAGAGAGAGAGAGATGAAGAAGAAGAGGGTGGCAACTAGGTTTTCACAAAAACTCAAGTCATTTAGAATGAACTATCTCATTCTATTTATAGGGCTCTCTTAGGGTTTTTTAATATATCTTTATATATATATATTAACCCCACATTTTATCTTATAAAATGCTTTAATAATAATTAAAACTATTTTAATCATTATTTCCTTTTCTAAACTATTTAGAAATTAACTTGCTCTCTCAAAATAGCTTCATCAATAAATTAATCTTTTATGGTGTGACCCTGTAGGTTCAATATTAAGTCGGTAGTAGAAATAAATAATAATAATAATAAACTTTTTATTTATTAATTATATGAATTCTAAAATTCATTAAATATAATTAACTGATTAATTATATTTATTCTACATCGTGAGGGATGATTCTCAACATATCGCGACTATCCGGATAATATGAATTCACTGCTTAGAATACCAAGAACCTGTCAGTGACTAGTTACCGTACAATGAATTCCTTCTACCCTACAATATCCCGATTAAATATAAGGCATGGATCTCGTGTCAGGCCTTATCAAATTTAATCATATGATTTCTTATTCATAATGCTAAGTTCATATTAATGCAAATTAGAAACTCCTTTCTAATTTCATACACTCTGGCCAGAGATTCCAGAACTCGCATACTAAGAATAACATAGGATATTCTCTTCCTATACTGGAAGGGGTAGATCCTCTATTGACGTTAACTATCTCCATACACAAATCCCTATGCCCAGAATAGACCTAATGGATGTCCTTGAGACTAAGGACTAATCCAAAGCATAGTTCATTATATACAAGATAACTCTAACGATCTCAAGTCTAAGGACACTTGTACAACTATCACTCAGTGAATAACTATTGACACGTGAGTAAACTCCATTAGTTGTTCAACTTATCGAGTCATGTTCAGTGAACTTATTCCTAATAAGCACCTACATACTAGCTATAGTGTCACCACACAAATGCCTATGAGAACAGACATCCTTCATAGTGAAGCAAGCATAGTATGTACCGATCTTTGCGGATTAATTAACTACCAATTAATTATCCTACGACCAGGAACTATTTAAGTTTAGAGTTATCATCTTTAAGGTCTCATTATAATGATCTCATCATAATCCATTAAAGCTTTACTCTAAACTATGGATCATCTAATTTAAACACTTTAAATAGATAAAGCCCGTTATAAAACATATTACCATTTTATTAAATTAAACAAACTTGAATCAGATTGAACAAAGTATCTCTTAACTCATCATCCATGATTGGATTTAGGACACACGTCTTTCAACACCTACCTTACCATTCCTATTATTAGACTTGGGAGTTACTGGATTGACAGTGTGTTCAGAAGTTGCTGTCGAACTTTCCTTGACAGTACCTTTTATTCCAACTGTCTTGACAGAAGGTTTGGAAGCTACTGTCCTGGAACCATTCTTGACAGCATCTTTGGAAGATACTGTCTTGCCAACCGTGACAGCATCTTTTGAACTTACTGTTTTATTGCTTGGTAAGTTTACTGTCTTGGGGATTGCGACAGTATCCTTTCCATCCTTAGATGTGCTGTCAACACCTTCATCCTCATCAAGAATTTCTTGTTTGATGAGCATGGCTTCTTCATCAAACTCAATTTCTGCAGCTTTGAAAATAGGAGTTTTAACCTTCTTGAGAATGGTGGGTTTGACAGCAACATTTCCAGAACAATCTTGAATCACAGTTTCCTTTCCAGGTCTTCTACCATAAGAAAAACCTATACCAACTGTCTGATTTTCTGTATGCTTATCATTGTAATCCTGAACTATCTTAGATAAGTTTTTATAAGCCTTAATCTTGAATTCATTTTCAGCAATCTCATTCCTCAGGAATTCTTCAACCTCTTTAGCACATTTTAATTCATTTTTAAGTCTAGCATTCTCCTGAGCTAAAGAGTCTAGTGAACTGGTTTTGAGAACAAGAGACTCATTTTCAGACTTTAGTGTTTCATTTAGCTTACTCACCCTAGTGATTTCCTCATTAGAAGCAGATAAGCTAGTATAGACATTGAACATTTCATCACTTAAGTCTTTAATGGTTTTCTTATACTCATCAATGGACATATCAAGTAAGACAGGTGAAGGTACCTGACTTGAAGATGTTGATGTTACTTCATCAGTGCTAGCCATGAGAGCTAGGCTGACATATTCTTCTTCATCTTCATCATCAGACTCATCCCAACACTTTCCTTCAGCCACATCCACCAGTTCCTTTCTCAAACCTCTGAACCTGTTTGGGTCTTTTGCATTCAGTAGCAAAATGACCAGGTTCACCGCAGTTGTAACACTTGAACTTTGACCTATCCACAAATCCAGTCTTGTATCCTCCTTTGGTTGAACTTCCCACAGCAGCCTTTGATTAACTTCCCCTGTTGAACTTGGATGCTTGGCCTTGGGGCTTGTATGACCTATCCTTCTTGAACCTAAAGTTCTTGAACTTTTTGGCCATGTAAGCCATAGTAGGATTGTCCATGCTTTCCAGTTCCTCCATTGTGTAGAAGTCTTCATCTTCCACATCCTTGAGTTGTAGTACTACTTTCTTATCATCTTCAACAACCTCTTCTATCTTCAAGGATTGTGCAGGGGTTAGTTGTGTGATTTGTAGTACTTCACTTGGTTGTGTGATCCTTGGCACTTGTGCTACTAGGGCACTTGACATATTGGCCATTTTGTTCCTTGTTCCACTCTGTATGGCTCTCTTTTGAAAGAGTTCAAGTTCATAGGATTTCAGAATGCCATAAAGTGTCTCAAAGGTTATATTGTTGAGATCTCTTCCTTCTCGTATGGCTGTTGTCTTGTGTTCAAGGTGATCAGGTAGTGTAAGCAGGAACTTGACATTTAATTCTTTTCTGTCATAGTACTTGCCATGTATCTGTAGTTCAGTTAAGAGCTTACTGAACCTTTCAAACATGGAAGTTAAGTCTTCACCGGGCTTGGCCATGAATGCCTCACATGTCCTTGGCAGATGTGCAGCTTATCACACTTCTACACATGGCTTTATCCAACGTGAGAGAATCGAGCAAGATGAGTTGCAAGTGATCATCTAGCACCATTTTCTCCTTCTCAGGCTCCAAAAATTCAGAGGGATCTTTGGGAACCCAATGTGCAGGAATGACTTCACCATTTACTGTTGTGGCTTCAATTTCCTTCCTTGGAATGAAAGGACCATTCTCGAGAATACCTGGGTATAGTGGATTCGCAGCTTTGATAAACAACAAGATCTTTCTTTTCCAAATGTTGTAGTTCTCTTTATCAAAAGCTGAGATCTTGATACTGTTTGATTTCTGCATTGTCGTCGTGATCTCAGATATGTATGTTAATCTGCTCGCTCTGATACCAGTTGTTGGTCCTCGTGTATTGCAGAAGGGGGGGGGGGGGTGAATGCAATACTGATAAAATTCAATCTCAATTTCAACAACCAAAACTAAGATTTAATGTTATCAATAATATGTATGCATTCACAAACAGTATAATCTGAAGACAGGATTCACAAAATAAATGTTTTTATTTATTTTGCAAAGTGTTGCTACAACCTCAAGAGAGAATTCTTGAGCTTCGGTTTTCTTCAAGACACTTACTTGTCTTCGTTACTTACCTAGAATGAATTGACAGTCTAAGTATAAAACTAATCCTATCACTGTCAACACGGGTCTGTGAAGCTGCTGTCATTATCAAGTGGCAGCTTCTTACAAATTGCCTACCCATGTGACATTCCTAAATTGTTAATATGTCAGATATACATTACAAAGAAAGCAACCTAGATTCATTCTATTTCCAGCTAAAACAATTCAGCAAATAGAGACTTGACCTTGCTCTTGAATTGATTCGCTTTTGTTTTGTAGTGCTTGAAGCTTCTGTCGTAGTCTTGCAGACTTGGTGCAGCTTAGGGATACTGCAACACGCCTGTTTCTTGAACATTGAAACTATCACGAGATTTGACTGAGAAGATACCTAGAATAGGGATCTTTCTTGAGACAGTTACTTTTGCCGCAAAGCCTGCTGTCACAGGAATGTACTTTTGGTGACAGTATGAGTTCCCCGCATAGAGTGCTGTCGAGGTTTCCAAACTTGCTGTCGAGGGCTAAAGTTGTTGTCGCGTAGTCTTCCGCCAATGTTGCTGTCAGAGTGAATATGCTGTCGTGACTTGCAACATTCTGTCTTCTTGTAATCTTACTGTCAATGCTTATGACAGTAACCTTTATTCATGCTGTCATCTAATATGCATTCTTTGAGGCTTGAACACAGAAAGTGAACTTCTTCCAAATTACACAATTAAAATAATATTGCATACTGATTATAAGAGCATACTTTGGCTGTGATAGTATGTTCTACTTAATTGAAAAATTAAGTACATAAAAAGTTAAGTTGTTTCAATGCTATCACCCATAAATCCCAACACCTTCCTTGTTGGATTCCCATGAGAGACGAAGAACTTTTCTCATGCACCCTTCCACTAACAAATTGGTTGATAAACGCCTTGCTCAGCTCCTTAAAAGACCCAATAGAATTGGGAGGTAAACGACTGTACCAACGTTGAGCCATGCCTGCTAGGGTTTGTGGGAACGCCCTGCACTTGATTGCATCATTAGTTGGCTGCAACAGCAGCGCATTAGAGAAAGTTCTCTCGTGATTCGCGGGATCTCCCGTTACATCATAAGCTTTGATCGTTGGCATCTTGAATTTCCTGGATATGTTAGCTTTCATGATGTCCTGAGTAAAAGGTGGTGTATGATCATCTGGATCTCCTAGGGGTAACAAAACACTGGGATCACCCCTTGGGGCTTCAGCCCTCTTGGTTCTTCTCGGTACCCGGATCTAAATTGATCACCGGGACTCTTCCAGTTGCTTGGCCTTGTGCTTTTGTTGTCTCTTCTTCTGCCAATAATTTCTTGAGTCTTGTAGCCTCTGCCTCATGGGCCGCAATCCTTTCTTTAGTGGTTTGGGGTTGCTCTCGATTTGTTTGGGAAGAACGTCTTCTCCTTGGGGAAACATCCATCTCTTCTCCAGTTGAGTAATTTTTATCCTCAGTATAGGGTCCCGAGTAATCTTGAATCAAGGGGGTCTGCCGAGTTTGAGTTTGTTGGTTTTGGGGTCCCAAACCTTGAATGTAAGGGGGACATATGCTTCGTGGTAAGTGGGATTGAGACCACTGCTGCCCACCGTGGGTCGAGGAGGCATGCCATAATTTGGCATCCCAAGAGTCTGAGTTGCGTATTGGGGAAGATCTGTGGTGTGAAGTTGAAGATTACGTGGCGCATTTATGAGTAGTGGAGAGGTTGTGATTGGTTGCTGGAGAGTGGTCTCTTGTGGGTTAGGTCCATGAACGACCATTTGCAAGGGATTCGTCCATTCAACCGAAATCGGGATTTCTGGTCCTTGAGTGGTGGTGAGGGGGATATTCGCCCCTTGAGTGCCAGTGGTTGGCGGTGGTTGGCTTCCATGAGTCTCTGTTTCAGAGGTTAAAGGAAGTCCTTCAGAGGTATGAGCTTCTCAAGTCGTTCTTCGTGTATTTGACATGGTTGATGTTGTCTTCCCACAGACGACGCCAAATGTTATGGAATAAAAAATGTACTTGTAAACTTACTGCTAGGGTTTAAGAGCTTCAAGCTTTTAATGGCTGTTCTCGTGTTTCGTGACTAAATCGGTCCTCACAAGATGTCTACGTATCTCAATCAATGCTGAGAATCAAGCCAAAAAAACGTAGTTCTGATTGAAGGATCAAGGTCCTTATATAGGCGTCAGGAGCCTTGTGTTTAGAGTAGAATTAGGTGACTTGGGGGTCAAGTCGCCTTTTTGGATCAGGATTATAAATCCTATTTTGTAAGAGGCTGACTCCTATTGGGTTTGTATGCCTTGGAGGTCAATCTTTGAGGTATTTGACACGTTCTGGACTCTTCTTATGAGTGAGCTGTAGATTTTCCCTTTTTATTAATTACGAAATTAATAAATAATTAGGGTTTTGGGCCGTATTTATCTGGCCTACTTTTTGGACCATTCTAGGTCTAATTAATACATCATTAGTTACATTTCTAGGGTTATTTTTCTGTCCATATCAATTGTCTTCTCTAAAAAAATCGAATTGAATTAAAATAGTTAAACTCAATAAAAATAGATCAAAACTTAAGTAGGATTTAAGTTAGTTGAGAAAAATGTAATATTTGTTTAATTAAATTTTAAATAGAATTGACTTTTATATGTTTATTATCTTCCCTAAAAATTCGAGTGTAAATAAGGACTGTCTTCCCTAAAAATTCGAATGTAAATAAGTAAATTTAATTTTATTGAATTGAAATTGAGGAGCTCTAGAAAAATAATTAAATATTCTCTTAATTTAGTTGAGAAAAGAAGTTAATTTTTTAGTTAAATTTTAAATAGGATTGACTTTTACATATTTATTGTCTCCCCTAAAAATTCGAATTGAATTAAAATAGTGAAACTCAAGAAAAATATATTTAAACTTAAATAAGATTTAAGTTAGTTGATAAAAAAGGTAATATTTTTTTAAAAAGTAATATTTAATTAAATTTTGTTAAAATATAAATATTAACTATTTAAGAAAAAAATCAAGAAAGAATATATAATATCTATATACTTATCTTATAATAGGCGAAACATTAAAAGTTTGATAGTCGAATGGATGGTCGGTGCTTCGTGATTTTACTTAATTATCCTTACTTATTTTTTTTTTAAAACTATTATTAAATAATAACATTATTTATAACCAATTATCATTTCAACTAAAATACATTACATTTTCTATTTTTTATAACAAAATCCCCTCTTTTCTAAAAAAAGCAATTACCTTTTTCAACTAAAATATGTCACCCTTTCTATTTTCCTTACTAAAACCCCCTCTTTTCCAAAAATATTACGGAAAAATCCTTACTTATTTATTTTAAAACCTATTTTAATATTTAATTAACGGTAATTACCTTTTTAGCTAAAACATGATACGTTTCAATTTTTTCTTAGTAAAACCCCTCATTTTCCAAAAATATCACGGACAAACAGTTACTTATATATTTTAAAACCTATTTTAATATTTTTAATTATTTAAAAAAAAGTTTAACACGCGTACTTATTTTTTTAATAAATATAATTAATAAATATTTAAACATAAATAATAAAAATAACAATTTGTGCATCGCACGGGTTTTAAGCTAGTATATATAAATAGTGAACACAATATTTTACAAAGTAACATACATAAACAATAAAATAAACTATTGACATATTTTTATGCCGATTTTGTATCATATTTTCTTAAGCCGATACTCGTTACACTAAATATATATAAAAAATACTAAAAATATGTAGTAATATAAATTTAAGTATTAACCACCACTTAATTTTTCAACCATTCGTAGAATCACAAAAATTACAAATTTCTTAAATATCTCTAGACTTTATATGCTGATTTTTTGTCATGTCTTTTGAGCCGACGCTAGTTGCATAAATACATATAAATAAAAAATACAAATAAATATGCAATCATAAAATTTAAGTATTAACCACTGCAACAAACTTCAACTATTACTTCAATTATTAGTATCATAACAAAAATTATAAATTTCTTAAATATCCCTAACCTTTATATTCCAATTTTGTGTCATGTTTTTTGAGCCGACACCCGTTGCATAAATATATATAAATAAAAAAAATACTAAAATATATGCAATTATAAAATTTAAGTATTAATCACCGCTTCAAACTTCAACTATTAATATCATAACAAAAATTATAAATTTCTTAAATATTCCTAGAATTTATATGCCAATTTTGTGTCATGTTTTTTGAGCTGACGCCCGTTGCATAAATACATAAAAATTAAAAATACTAAAAATATATGCAATTATAAAATTTAAGTATTAACCACCTCTTCAAACTTCAACTATTACTTCAATTATTAGTATCATAACAAAAATTATAAAATTTTAAATATCCCTGGACTTTTGTATGCCGATTTTGTGTCATACTTTCTTGAGCAGATGCCCATTGCACTAAATACAATATATTAAAAATACTAAAATTAAGCAATAATAAATATTTAAGTATTAACCACATGTTCAAACTTCAACTTTTTGTACTATCACAAAATTATAAATTTCTTAAATATTCTTAGACGTTATAATAAAACTTTTTAGTACGTACATGTGCATCATTATAATATAAAAGGTTCATCGTGGAAACATAATCGATTTTTACGTAATCATTGTCCTTCCCGTGGATTTCAATTTTAGTTTAGTTAAGAAAAAAAATAAAATTTGTTTAATTGAATTATGAACATGATTGACTTTTATATATTTATTGTTTTTACTATGAATTTGAATATAAATAAAGAAATTCAATTCTCTAAACATGATTAATTAAAAAAATTATGAGATAATGATATTGAATAACTCTAATTAATTATTTAGCAAAACAATTAACTCTAATTAGTTCCCAAAATCACAAAAAAAAAAAATATCAAAAACTATATACAAAAATAACATTCAATGAGATTTTTTTCTAATCTTTGGTATTATTAATTGAAAAAATAAAAAAATTGATCAAAACGATTTGAGACACGACATCTCACCGCCCCATCTTCTATTTTATACCTCAAACCGAAAGAACGTAAAACTAATTCACAATCAATTTTTTATCAAATAAATAAACTTTATTTTCAAATAAATAGAGTTTATTTAATTAAATAAACCTAGGAAGTGGCCTTCGGTCGGAAGCATACAACACGAAACACCAGCTTATCATCCATGCAATTGTGCTTATTAACTTAAGGTCGTATGTACCAATTAATTGAAAAGTTAATATAAATAAAAATATGTAAATAATATTAACATAATAATTGTTAGAGGCCTAAGACTGATAGTTGTTGGGCCGATCGAAGCAGCCCACTTTATATAGCCTGTATGAAAAGGCCCAGTATATTATGAAGACCGAAGAAGCCCGTTTTCTATCCCTTGAGTGGGTTGGGTCGATCAACGGTAAAAAGACCAGGTCATGGGGGAGACCACGAGATCCACGTTCGGAACGTGGGGGATCGGAACTAACTGGTAAAAGGAAAAAGTCAGGTTCATTCTTGATTCATACACAATTCACAATACACACATATTCTATGTACGTTCAATTTACCTACCTAGGCTACCAGTTATTGATTCTCACACCGGAGGTGAATCGGGGGGCCCAACCCTCACATTCTTCTTCTTTGCAGATCCGACCGGACGTAGGTGACGAAAACTGGTTCCAACATTTGGCGCCGTCTCTGGGAACGTATAGATCGATTGTGCGTTGTGGTTTACTGAGATTATGATCACCGATGGAACTCCACACCCTGGGGGTTCAACCATCACGCCGCCGATAAATCGGCAATTGAATTTTGACTCTGAGGGGGACGAGGGTCCTTTACCGACCCCCGAAGAAAAAAGAGAATTGCTTCTCAAATGGAGATAAGAGCAGGCCACTAAGAAGGGAAAACAGAAAGTAACCGAACAGGCCGATAAGGAAGCCCAGATACGGGCTAAAAAGAAAGAAGCGGACATGCTCAGACTCAAAGCCATCAAACTCCGTAGGGAAGAATATGAATTGGAAGAAAGGGCATTAAGAGAGTCGATCGAGGCCGATGAGGTGACGCAGGTGTCGTCCGAACACCGAAGGGATAAAAGGTCGTATGACGATGAAGACGAGTCTTCGGACTCCGAATCGCATCCGCGAAAGACACATTCCAGAACCACTCTGACCGATTCTGATGAAGAGGACGACTCGCACGTTCGGGATCGTATAAAGAGGATGGAAAAGGCCATGTTCGGAGAACGGAAGGTGAGCCATGAACCTATTGTCTCTGAAGAGATTGAACAGTATCGACCTCCTTCGGGGGGACAGTTCCCAAAAATGAACGAGTTTAGTGGGAAAGGAGACCTGGAAGACCACTGTGAAAAATATGAATCTCTAATGACGGGTATGGGACACTGTGATATCATGTTGTGCAAGATGTTCAAGACATATTTGAAGGGACCAGCAACGATGTGGTATCGTTCGCAAAAACCCCGATCTATACATTCATACGACCAATTAAAAAGGAGGTTCTTGAGGCACTACTCTCACTTGTGCCGAAGGGAGAAGGATACTGAGGCATTGATTCACTGCCGTCAAAGACCGAATGAAGAGTTGGGTGCCTACCTAGCTCGATTCAAGGAAGAGGCGGGGTTGGTCACTAATTTGGACAAGGTGAAGGCTGCAGGATTCCTCGCTGCTGGATTAGATCCCGTAAAAGGTAAAAAGCTACGCTGCTCTCTTTATGATATTCATCCTAAGTCCTTGAATGATATATATGTGAGAGGAGAGGCCATCCGAAGAAAGCTTGAATCTATTGGGGGATATAAGGAAAGTCGTAGAAATGAAGGCTCTGGAAGAGATGACCGAAGGGGTCGGGGAGACGTCAAAAGCAGACTGACAGACAACAGACCCGATCGAGGAGCAGAACGGAGGAGAGATAGAGATAGTACGGTGTTCACCCCGTTGAATGCACCTATCTCAAAAATTCTCCACGAGATAAAGGGGAAGCCGGGATTCGTCCGGCCAGCAAGAATGAAAACCCCAGATTATAAGAAGAATGGGGATAAGTACTGCGAATACCACAAGGATAAGGGACATAACACAGATGAATGCTACCATTTGAAGAAGCTGATTGAAAAGATGGTAAAGAAGGGAGATTTGGAACAATACAAGGGCGACCTAAGGGACAAGCTAGAGCCCAAAGAGCCCAGAAGAGAAAAAGGACCTGAAAGGGAGGAAAAATACAGAGGTGAAGTTCGAACGATTTTAGGGGGCACAGTGCTAGAGCGATGCAGTAAGACCGCCCGAAAGAAATATGCCCGACAGGTCTACAACTTATATCAGACCAATCCGGCCAAACAGCCTCTGCCAATCACCTTCACAGAGGATGATTTTAAAGACGTGATATGGCCGCACGAAGATCCACTCATCATAAACCCCATTATAGGGGAGAATAAAATCTGAAGAGTGCTAGTTGATGGTGGTAGTTCGGTCAATATCCTGTATCACAGAACATACTGCAAGATGAACTTAGGGGGCGAGCAGTTGGAGCCATGTCATGAGGCGCCCCTGTACGGCTTCGGGAATCAGCCCGTACCGATCGAAGGAACAATTAACCTTCCCATCGTGCTGGGCAAAGCCCCTTACACCATGGAGAAAGAAGCCAAGTTCTATGTAGTAAAGGTGGATAGTCCGTACAACGGAATCCTGGGAAGGCCGATCCTTAGCGCTTTTCAGGCGGTAGCTTTTGTCCCCCATCTGAAGTTGAAATTTCCGACCGAAAATGGTGTGGGAGAAATGAGAGGAGATCAGAAAGCTGCCCGAATCATCATGTTGGAAGATATTGAGAAAGACAGAGATGTCGAGATGACTGAAGGGGGGGAAAAGGAATAGAAATGAAGATGAAGGAAGCAATCGTCAGATGATGAACATCGAGTTAGAAAAATTTGGAGCCGATTTGTCCAACCCTATAGCCGAACCGGTAACTGAGACAGAAGAGGTCAAACTGTATGTCGGGTAGTCGGGGAAAATGATCCAAATAGGCAAAAACATGGAGCCTGAGTTAAGGGAAAGAGTTATTGAAGTGATCAGACAGTACCACGATGTGTTTGCATGGGGACCGGAGGACATGCCGGGCTTAGACCCTTCGGTTGCAAAACATTGTCTTAGCGTTAACCCCGATGCAAAGCCGGTTAAGCAGAAGAAGAGGAATTTCGCCATGGAAAGGCAACAAGTCATCCAGGCCGAAGTGGAAAAATTGCTGGAGGCAAAGTTCATTGAGGAGATTGAGTATCCAGACTGGCTGGCAAATGTGGTGGTAGTCAAGAAGTCGAACAACAAATGGAGAATGTGCGTCGACTACACCGACCTGAACAAAGCCTGTCTGAAGGATCATTACCCCCTACCAAACATTGATCAGTTAATAGATGCAACCTCAGGACACCAGGTACTTAGCTTTTTAGATGTTTTTTCTGGATATCATCAAATTGCAATGAATGCCGAGGATATTCCAAAGACAGCATTCATCACCCCCAAAGGTACATATGCATACATCAAGATGCCCTTCGGGCTGAAGAATGCAGGGGCAACCTTCCAGAAAATGATCAACAAAGTTTTCAAGCAACAGATCGGTCGGAACATGGAATGCTATGTGGACGATATGATCGTGAAATCCATGTTTAAAGACCATGCAGAGGACCTGAAAGAGTGTTTTGAAACACTCAGGAGAAATAATATGAAAATTAATCCAAGTAAGTGCACGTTCGGAGTTGCCAGTGGCAAGTTTCTGGGGTACATGGTAAGTGTCAGAGGAATAGAAGCCAATCCTGAGAAGATCAAGGCAGTGATTGATATGGAGGCGCCGAAGACGATCAGGGACATTCAGAAACTAACTGGGCGATTGGCTGCCCTGAGAAGGTTCATTTCCCGATCGGCCGAGAAAGCCCTACCGTTCTTCGAAGTACTCCGGGGGTCAAAAAATTTTGAATGGGGATCGGACTGCCAGAAGGCATTTGAAGAAGTTAAAGAATATCTGGTCAAGGCACCACTCCTGATGAGGCCCGACCCCAAAGAAACACTGCAACTCTACTTAGCAGTGAGTGACCGAACACTAGGGGCTGTGTTAGTCAAGGAATACGAAAAGAATCAACACCCAGTGTTCTATGTCTCACACATACTTAAGGACGCGGAAACAAGATACCCCAATGCCGAAAAGTTCGCCTTTGGATTAGTGGTAGCATCAAGGAAACTACGCCATTATTTTCAAGGAAGAACTGTGCAAGTGGTTACCGATCAACCCCTGAAAAAGATCCTTCAAAGACCGGAAGCTTCGGGCAGAGTTGTGGCTTGGTCGGTAGAGCTGGGAGAGTATGACTTGGAATTTGTGCCCAGAACCGCCATCAAAGCCCAAACACTGGCCGACTTCTTGGTAGAATGTTCTTTCTCAGGACCGAAGGACTTGGCACCGGAGGAACAGATCATTCAGTCACCTGGGAAATGGAAACTTTTCGTGGATGGTTCGGTCACAAAAACGAAGTATGGGGCAGGTATGATCCTCATCAGCCCCGATAGTTTTGAGATTTGTCAGGCTATCAGGTTCACCTTCCTCTTGACTAATAATGAGGCTGAATATGAAGCATTACTAGCAGGACTCTCCTTAACACGGAGTCTAGAGGTAAAACATGTAAGGGTATTTAGCGATTACATGCTAGTGGTGAAGCAATTCTCCGGGGAGTATGGCCAAAAAGACCCCCGAACGAAGGCATACACAGCCAAGGTACGTGAAACTTCACTTCATTTTGAGTCATTTGAATTAAGCCAGGTAGCCAGAGAAAACAACAGCAGGGCAGATGCGTTGTCTAGGCTTGCCTCAGCGGAAACCCAAAGTCTAATGGGGTCGATATACCTGACCGAAGTGAAAGTTCCCTCGATCGACAAAAAACAATGTCTGGAAATACATCAAGGAATCAATTGGATGACCCCCATCAGGGCCTTCCTGGAGAGAGGGGTATTGCCATTAGACAAAAAGGAAGCACAAAAGGTGAAATATCGTTCAGCCAGCTACACCTTAGTAGGGGGACAATTGTTCAGACGATCGGCTACACAACCTCTCCTCAAATGTCTGGCCCCCGAAGATCAAAGGTTAGTGTTGGAAACAGTGCACGAAGGAATTTGTGGGGAGCATTTGGCAGGACGATCACTAACCTTCAAAATCCTCAGACAAGGTTTCTTTTGGCCGACCGTAAGGAAAGACGCCAAAAATTACTCGAAGAAATGCAGACAATGCCAGCTGTTCAGCACCATACCGAAGCAACCCCCGGAGGAAATGTCATCGGTCCTCAATCCCATTCCTTTTGCAATGTGGGTCGTGGACATTGTAGGGATTCTACCCACCAGTACCAAGCAGGCTAAGTATTGCATTGTAGCCATTGACTACATGACCAAATGGGTGGAAGCCCGACCATTGTCAGCCATAACTGAAGAGGCAGCCAAAAAGTTCATGTTAGAGCAGGTAATCCTAAGGTTTGGTATCCCGATGATCTGCGTATCTGATAATGGAACTCAATTCATCGGTAGTAAGTTCAGGAAGTTTCTGGCTAAATTTGGAATACAACAGAAGTTTAGTTCAGTCGGTCATCCACAGGGAAATGGAGCCATTGAAGCAGCAAATAAGATTATCTTCGATGGTATAAAGAAGCGGCTCGGAGATGCTAAAGGTATGTGGGCAGAAGAGTTACTTTATGTTCTTTGGGCTTATCGAACAACTCCCAGATCATCGACCGGGGAAACCCCGTTTAGATTGGCATTTGGGACAGATGCATTGATGCCGGCCGAAGTTGGAATGGAATCGTACCGAACGCAGGTATTTAATGTGGAAAGCAACGAGTTCGGTCTGCGAGCTAATGTAGATATGGTAGTTGAAGAAAGGGAAGCAGCTCATCAGCGAAATATCCGATATCAGCTTCAGGCGGCTCAGTACTACGATGCTGGTATAAAGAAAAGAGCATTCCAAGTTGGAGACCTCGTTCTCCAAGAGCTGGCCACATCCATGCCAACCAAACAGGGGAAGCTAATGCCCAATTGGGAGGGTCCTTACACGGTGGTTGAAGTGGTCCGACCAGGAACATATAAACTATCTAGATCGGACGGCTCTATGATAAAAAACACTTGGCATGCTTCACGCCTTCGTAGGTTCTATCAGTAAGCCTATCAAAAATATTTGTTATTTTATTGTTTTGCTTTAAACAACTTTGATTCTGCATATTTTACCTCAGCATGAATTAATACGCAAGGTTTATTTCCAACATTGCTTACGTGAATTCATTTATGACTACTTGATTCTGTTCATTTGTTTTAAATATAATGAATAGTAAATGCAAAAATGGAATAGAATAAACGAAAGAACCATGCCAGCATAAAAATTCCAAGCCCATATTCCAGGGCATTCGAAAGGAAATTATGCGCTTGCAATTCTCGCCCCTTCAATCGCCCCTATACCGTTAATATTTTAAGAGATATACGTTCACTCCCTCAAAATATTAACGGGACAAACCTGCCCAAGAGGTATGACGAATCAACGTTCATACCAAAGGCAAACTTAAACAAAAAACACTAAGGCAAAACACAAAGCCGAAGAGGTGTTACAAATAAAAAACACCAAGGCAAATGATTAAGCCGAAGACGTGTTACAAAGAAAAATACCAAGGCAAACCATTAAGCCGAAGAGGTACTATAAAGAAAAAGCTAAGGCAATCAAATAAGACCTAAAGCAAATACGATCGAACTCCAAAGTAGATCACAAAAGTTAAAATAAATGTAAGCCCGAAGGCAAAAGTTGAAACAGACCCGAAGGCCAAATGTTAAATTACAAAGGTAATAATAAAGATGCTAAATCTAATCGGACATCTCCGACTCAGGGTCCGAGCTAACGACTGGAGGGACATCAGGCTCCTCAGGACGCCCGATGGGATCTTCCATACCCTCCTCCAAGAGAAGCTTATGGTCGATCCCAGCGGCGTGAGCCTTGCGGATCACCTCCTCGAAGCCGGCCGTAAAACCTCTGTCTTCCGAAACCAGCACCAGCTTCTGGGCTTTCTTCTCAGCTTTCCTGGAGGCTCTTAAATTCGACTTAGCCCGGTTCAAACGAACGAAGGCAGCATCAAGATCGATCTTGACACTATCTCGGTCGGTCATCACCTGAGCCAGCCTCTGCTGTAAAGAGGCGACCTCCTTGTGCAACGAATCAAGTTGGCCCTCAGCAGCCTCGGCCCTCTCCTCAGCCAGCTTGAGCCCGCGCAGCTGACTCCCCAGGTCCTTAACTTTCTGCTCAACGGTAGCAACCCAAGGAACGACCTGACAAAAAAAAACAACGGGAAGAAAATGGTGAGAAACCAATTTATCGAAGAAAAGAACTAAGCACAAGATAGAGAACACCTACCAAAGAAACATGGCCAATCAACTCCGAGCATGCGCCAAGAGCGTCAGTATTGTCATAGATCGGGCGGTCCTTGGGAAGGACGAAGGCCCGACATAGATCAACACCAATTTTCTTCGACGCATCAGGGGCAGGGGCACCGAAGCTGTCAGTTGCCATTATGGACCACTCCGGTCGGTAAGTCAAAACAGCCTCCCCATCCGCCCCTCGAGGACGCTTCTGAACGGAAGATCGACCGACGTCAGATACGTCGATAATCTCTACCTCATTGACAGTAGTATCAATGATGTTCTCCTCAGCTATAGACGACCGATGCTCAGTCTCGTCCGGAGGATTCGCCGCAATAGAAGTCCCAGCTAGACCCTCGGCATTTTCCCTCGCAGCCGCAGCAGCAAGTTTCTGGGCATTCTTGGCCTGCAGCCTCTTGATCATTTCAGAACGGGTAGACACTGCAAAAGAAAACAAAATTGAAGTTGCAGGTCAGTACGCAGGAGAAGAAATGTTAAAGAATTAACAAACATAAAGAAAGTTAAACAAGAAGCAATCTGGTGTTACCGGTACCCCATAGAGCTCGAAGCCAGGATTTATCCCTACTGACCGCTAAGGGGATGCGGTTCGGTTCCTGAGGACGGTGAAGAAGGGCATAATCCGCCATGTCCTCGTTGCTCAACTCGGGAGCAATAACAAGAGCTGGGTCGACTTCTCGCCACACGGAGTACTTAACCAGTTTATGACCACTTATATACAGCCAGTGGTCGTGCGTTCCACGGTTGCTGGAATTGGTAAAGCCCCATTCCGGTCGGCCTGTTCTGCGAGACAGCTGGTAAAACCCGACACTCTTGTCGTTCTTCCTAAAGTCGAAATGATGCAGTAGAAGGGACAGGCGGGGTCTCACACCTGCCTTCAGACACCTATTCTGGAAGGTGTTGATGTGAATGAAGGTGTTGGGGTCAAGTTGGCCTAAAGCGACTGAAGTGTATCTTAATAATTTCTTTAGGACAGGAAGAAGAGGAAGGCGAAGTCCACAGAAAAAGGCACGTTCGGACACTCCAAGCGCGACCGACCCGAATTCTTCGTCCACCTTAGGAGTGTGATATATTAAATCCGTTTCGTCCGCTGCATACGTCCGGAAGATAGAACTCGGAATATCGTATTTCTCTGACATCTTGCAGACTTCGGCCTCTGTAAGTACAGAATTGAGATTAGCCGAAGGGAACCGGGGAGCGCTGAAGTGTGTCATAGCTGAATAGAAGGGCCCATACTCTACGGGTTGATCCATCGCCTGCAGGGAACGCAAAATGACAAAATTAGCCATGTACTCGGATGGATCATAGAGGCCGAATAATCAAAAAAAAAAGTGATTGGACGATTAAGACCGAATACAGAGGGCTGAATTTGAAAGAAGGAAACTCCCAAGAGGACAAAAAATAGAGTTCTGGGGTTAAGATGAAAGTCAAAAAAGACCCCCGAACGAAGGATGTTCATGGTGTGCTAGGATGGGTTGAAGGGTGTTCTAGGCGTATGCAGATCGATCGAAGGACGTTCGTGCCCCGGGAAAATACCCAGAAATCCCTTCGCCACTGAAAAAGCGTAGATGCTACCCCTAGAATCTAAGTAAATTACAATCTACCCGTAATTACGCTAAAGTCTCCTACAACATGCTATGGACGCAGGTTTATTCATTATATGTCTATATACATATACATGCATAATAATAACTGACATCAAATACATACTTGAGGGAAAAATGAAATTTCTGCATAAAGTGGGAAAAAGAGGAGTTATAAAGAGGGAAAAACTTACTGGTGTCGATTGTTGAAAATGGGGAATGAAGGTGTGATTTCGAAATCCGCGCGCCTATGGTTCACTAGCCAGAAAACTTGGAGAAAGAGAGTGTTTGGGGGAGAAAATTTCTTGATTCACTGTCAGAAATGGTAAGTAGAAAAAGAAATGGGCGGTTGTATACGTATATCTAGAGCCATTTTGAAACGGATGGCCAGGATGAAAACCGTTGAAATTCACGGCTGAGATCTACCTGGAGAAACGTGTAAGTCCCTCCTGTAATTATTACAACAGTTGTCTGCCGCTGACGTGGAACTGACCTTTGACACGGTCGGCTGACAGCTTGTTCGTTATGACAGAGACCGGTCCTAAAAATTATTCGAAAATGGAACGGATCTTTGGGCCTCCGACCGAATATTCTTCACACGGAGTCCAGGGACATGTTAGAGGCCTAAGACTGATAGTTGTTGGGCCGATCGAAGCAGCCCACTTTATATAGCCTGTATGAAAAGGCCCAGTATATTATGAAGACCGAAGAAGCCCATTTTCTATCCCTTGAATGGGTTGGGCCGATCAACGGTAAAAAGACCAGGTCATGGGGGAGACCACGAGATCCACGTTCGGAACGTGGGGGATCGGAACTAACTGGTAAAAGGAAAAAGTCAGGTTCATTCTTGATTCATACACAATTCACAATACACACATATTCTCTGTACGTTCAATTTACCTACCTAGGCTACCAGTTACTGATTCTCACACCGGAGGTGAATCGGGGGGCCCAACCCTCGCATTCTTCTTCTTTGCAGATCCGACCGGACGTAGGTGACGGAAACTGGTTCCAACAATAATGATGTTTAATGACAATGAGTGTTACAAAAATATACCTGATCAAAAAAAAAAATGTCCAGAGAAAGTAATGAAAATCCTCGGAAAATAAGCATACGTGTTGTTTTAAAAATTCTCGATTAATCCATGTTTAATACTTCTAAACTAATTTATTGATTATTTAAAAAAATTCAATTTATCTAAAAAATCTACAATTTATCAAAAAAAAACTCTGATTGCTTTTCCAGTCGGTAGGTTAATCGATTAATTCTGATTTTGAATTTTTTACATCCATATACAGACATAACAAAATCCGTAAATTATTAACTAAAATTAAAACAAAACAAATATAAATAAACATAAAACGACGGGAAAAAGGTTGCAATCAGTAGATTAATAGATTAATTCTGATTTTGATTTTTTACATCCATGATGCAAACATAAACAAATCTGTAAATTATTAACTAAAATTAAAAATAAAACAAATATAAATAAACATAAAACGACCGAAAAGGTTGTATCATAATAAACTTCATGATATTGAGAAGACAAAAAGATGTACAATACAATAGATTTGAAAGCAAACCTTAATTTTTACATTCATTATGCAGACATAACAAAATCCGTAAATTATTAACTAATTGTCAGCCAATTTTAGTTTTTATAGATCTCTAAAAAAAATTTATACTTTTATAAAGAGATTTGTTATAAAATTTTATTAGATTTATAATTTCACGAGTACTTATCTTTTATATTTTTAAGCGCTGCCTTTCTTTTCTATAAATAAATAAATTAGGAGTTAAAAAAGAAAATCTCAATTTTTAATATTTAAGTTAGTTGAGAAAAAAAGGTAATACTTGTTTAATTAAATTTTAAATAGGATTGATTTTTAAATAGGATTGATTTTTATATATTTAAATAGTATAATCTGATGTGGCAAGCATCTGATAAAGTGTTCTGAATTCCTGTATCAGATTATACTAAACACATCATCATTTACTTTACTGTTAACAAAAATTTAGCAGAATTAATTAAATGTACCCGTAACCCACTTTAATGACCTTATTGATACCGTTTTCAGTTCAGTGACCAACTTGATACATTGAGCCCACTTTAGTGACTCACTTGATTATTAACCCTATTTGTAAATAATATTTTTTCAATTTTTTTGTTTTGTATAAAAATGTATGGTTTATATTTTTATATAGAACAAAAAAATCGAAAAAAATATTATTTACAACTATTTTTTTCGAGCACATTGAAATGCGTGAAAAAACAAGTGGTTCACATAAAATGGGACGGAGGGAGTACATTTCAAACATAGTACTCCCTCCGTCCCAGCAGGAAGTTAACATTTGGAAGAGAAGGCTCGACACACATTTTAAGGCTCCTTTAAAGTATAGTTTTATTAATTGTTTTAATTTTTTTTCTTCTAAATAAAAATTAAATGTTTGGATTTTTATTCAAAAAAGAAAAAAATTAAAAATAAATAATGGAACTATATTTTATAGAAGCCTTAAAATGCGTGCCGACCCCTCCATTTCAAATGTTAACAAATGGACGGGACGGAGGGAGTAACTTTTAATAATATAAAACACTATTACACCAACTACTTTTCTCCACTATCTCTATTCTATAATAATATAAAACACTATTACACTCACTAATTTTCTCCACTATCTCAAATCTATTATTAAATATTGATAGATCCCACTACTTTACCAATTTTTCATCTAACTTTATTAATTTTTTATATTTTTTTTGGTCTCTGTGCCCATCCCCAATGTATAGAACCCGGTGGGACGGAGGGGGCATGAGAGTTGAAAACATTTATTTCTTCACATTTCTAATCATAAAAGTTTTGTATTTATTCATTTCTTTTCAATTTTTTCCTTATGTCTTTATTATTTATCATTAGTATCGTGATTCCATTCCATTCTTTTCAATTAAACATAATATAAGTTTCGAATTAGGGGTATAAATGAGTTATACAATTCATGAGATATTCAAGTTCGGATCGTAAAATATTTGAATTCGACTCGGTAATAATCGAATCGAGCTCGAACTCGAGCTATTCAAATATTCTACCGAGTTGAGTTTGAGCTTTAAATTACTCAGCTAGTAAGGTTCGCGAGTCTAATGAACCTTTATTGTTTTTAATTTTTATATATTACAAATATATATGTAAATAAATATTTAGTATTTACATATAATTTATATATATGATCGAGTCGAACTCGAGCCATATTATCTAGCCGAACCGATCATATTCGAGTTTTTGTCAATATTTGGTGAAGTCGATTCAAGGTTTCGAGCCGAACTCGAATATATTGAACTTTTTACGAGCCGAGTTTTGAGCTTGAAATTGGAGGCTCGGTCGAGTTCGAGCCCGAACTTTTTAATCGAGATCAAACTCGAGCCTAACAGTGTTCGGCTTTGCTTGACTTCATTAGAGCATCTCCAACGGGGTTAGCTAAAATGATTGGCTAAAATAATATTAAATAATGATTGGCTAAAATTTGCTGAACCTGTAAAGAGTTTTGTTCCAACGGTGTTAGCTATAACGGTTGGCTATATTTTAAAAATTATGTTTTATTACTTTGAATAATATATTTTTAGTAAAAATTAAATTTTAATAATTAATATTAACAAATCAAAAAATGTTATCATATATTTGAAATTTGAAATTAAAATTTTAATGAAATATTAAATATAAATATACTGACATTATGAAAAAAAAATTGCAACTAAAATAGTATTCTCTAAATTATAGAAAATAAATGTATTAAAATCAACATTTACGCAAAATTAATTAAGAATAATTAAAATAAAGATAGAATATAACATACCTGTTTTGCAATGACTGAAGCAGAGGAAAATGGGAGTTAAAAAAATTCAACCAACTGATGTGGACTTCCTTACAGGTCTGGAATGTTTGGCCATATATAGCCAACAATTCATGGTTGGCTAATTTTTTACGCAAGGGGAATAGCCAGTTAGAGAGGTCAAATTAAGAGAAGTTGGCTATATTCATTACTGTACATATGCCATCAAAACATTTTAGCTAAGGGTTGAATTGGAGATAGCCTTGGAGATGCTCTTACACTCCCTATTTCCAACCAACATAACTGATGGTAATAAATTTAAATAAACTTTATATTGTAAATTCTATACTATACTAAAGCACTTGCGATAAAAATCAAAAGGAGAATTAAATAAAAAAAAAAATCAACTATCTAGCACTCCTGGTGATGGAGATGGAACGAAGACTAAAAACACAAAAGTAGGAGATGTTGGGTGTCCTGTTGCTATCAAGCTTTCATCCTTGCCTGCTGTTGGGATACTACTAGTATCATGTTACATGGTCGTCGGCAATTTTATATTCAAATATAACTATTTTTTTTTCAAAAATAATGGAATCAATTTATTAATAAAAAGTCATACGGCATCTACAAAAATAATCGAGTCGAAGAGATAGTCTAGCAATTTGTTGAAGATGATGTATTTATATATATTCGTTTTACTCAATTCGCCCGCTTCACATAACTTGTTTGAGCTATCGATCATGATTGCAATTTCATACAAACTTTTATCACTAAATCAAAATCAAAACCAGCACTCACAACAAAGAAGAGAAAACAGCACCCACTCACAATGGAGAGAAAAACAATAGTGAAATTGCAAACTAAAAATCTAAATGAAAAGATCTTAGATCTGAAAAAACGAACACATGATAAGAGATAATCGATCCACTCTCGAATTCAATAAACCCCGTTTGAATCGAAGAAGAAAGAAAACCGAAAGCTACAAAGATTTAGATCTAAAAAACACAAACCAAAACAAACTAAACGGATAGAAAATCTTACCGAAAAAAGAAGATTATTAAAAAATAAACTAAAAAAAGAAAAGAATTAGGACTTTTCATCGAAGATAAACCGATGGAAGCCCCCGCCCCCGTCGTTTATATTAAAAAAGAAAAGGAGAAAGGTGGAAGGGCGACGGTCTTTTTTTACGAAGAGAAAGAGAAGAATTTGTTTTCTGCGCAAAACTTAACTAAAACAAACTCTTATATATAACTATTTTGTTCGTTGTTGTTGGACGTACTACAATATCATGTTACATGCCTGTAAGTAAGGATGTTGCTTTCATATATTGGCTCCTATCATCTCATCTCCGTTCATTTCTATTATAGAATAATAGTTTTTTCTTAAAACAATATGTGTTTAAAGGGTGTTTAGTTGTTGGTTAATGAATTTGTTAACGAAAATTGAAATCTTAAACCCAAATGATAGTATTTAGATTAAAATTTTAAATATGAAAGAAAATCATAATCTCTCTACATGAGTAAATCAAACTCATCATACCCTTAAATTTTTATTTCATTCCCATTAACCCCATTTTTTATATCTCCATTCTCATTTTTAATTCTGATACGAGTATGACCTAAAATACAATATACTTATATGCATATTAAGCATGATAAATGTCTGTAAAAATATTTACTATATTATGTGGAGAGAGTCACACGATAAATTACCTAAAATATAGTATATGCATATTAAGTATGATAAATGTTCATCGTAAAAATATTTTAACTTTTAGGTTATTTAGATTATCGTGCAGAATAATGTGTTTATGACTTATATAATACTAGCTTAAAAACATGTTAAAATAGCTAAACTCTTTTAATTAATTAAAAACATTAAAACATATTTTAAAATAAATAAGTATGGGTTTGTCCGTTATATTTTTGGAAATGAAGGGTTTTAGTAATAAAAAATAAAAAATGTAACATATGTTTAGTTTAAAAAGATAAATGCCCGTGATATTTTTAGAAAATGAGGTTTTAAAATTTAATAATTAAAAGTATTTAAATATGTTTGAAAATAATAAGTAAAAGGTTTCCTGTGATATTTTTGAAAAAAAAAATGAATTTTAGTGAGACAAATAGAAAAAATAAATTGTAAAAGACAATTTTCCGTGATATATTTAGAAAAACAGGGACTTTGTTAGAAAAAATATATAATGTGTTTTAACTGAAAAGGTAATTGGTTATAAATAGGTATTTGATTATTTATATTTTAATATTTTTAGTAATTGCATTTTTTAACAAAAATAAGCAGACATGTTAAAATAGGTAAACTTTTAAAAAATAATTATAATATTAAAATAGGTTTAAAAATAAATAGCTAAATGTTTGTCCGTGATATTTTTGGAAAATGAGGGGTTTTAGTAAGGAAAAATAGAAAAACTAACATGTTTTAGTTAAAAAAGGTAATTGCCCGTGATATATTTGAAAAAGTAGGGGAATTTGTTAGAAAAAATAGAAAAAAATTAATGTATTTTAGGTGAAAAAAGTAATTGGTTATAAATAGGTAATATTATTATTTAATAATATATTTCTATAAATAAGTAAGGTTAATTAAGTAAAATCACAACCTACCATACCGACCAACCAAACTTTTAATATTTCGTCTATTATATAATAGTATTGATTACTCAAAATTCCAGTATTATAAATTCAAAAATTGCAGTACAATAAACTTAATTTATCCAATAAGTTAATTTTGATAATGAAATTTTTTTGAATTTTTTTAGATACAATGATATAATAAGTACAAAATTATTAGATATTAATGCATGTTGGTGGCTGTAGTTTGTACTATTCAACAACTTGGTGGCTGTAATATAAAAAATACAATATAATATAATATAATTACTTTTCACTCGATTTTCATTTTGATAACTGATGTCAAAGAAGAATGCTCAAATAATTCATGCAAGTTCAGACATGCTATCGCTATTGTTAGCGTATTTTGATTAAATTTTTGATTTTATTTGAGATTTTTAGTGATAATAATAGTTAAATTTATTATCAGCTACTAAAATGAAAAACAGGTAAAAAAAATAGTAACTGCACTGTATTTTTGAAATTGGAACCACCAAATTGTTGTATAATGCAAACTACAGCCACCAAAATGCATTGAAGTCAAATTATTATTACATTTTAAATAAATACTGTAAGTGATTTAAGATGTCATTAGCTTTTTATTGGTTATATACACTGCACATTAAAATCCCAAAAAAAATGGATAACTAAAAGCTCCTTGATCTGGATGGCGTAAATGCAATTCATTAAAAGAAAAAAAACATATCATTAACTAAAGATGAACTTATAATCACTCTTAACCACATCCCTAACACACAACATCAAACTCTAATTTTAACTACTGGAAAATCTCAATCCACCTGATCACATGCATTTGTCGTATCATCTTTTAATTACAGAAAATCTGAATCTGCCTAACCATATGCATTTGTCGTACCATCTTTGAGCAAGGGATTCGGTTTTTAACAGCATATTGAGACATTCAGATTCCAAATTTGTTGTTTCAATGTTTGATTCCAAATTCAACCATTGCATTATCAGTGACCAATCTATATATTCTTAAATCATGATCTCACCCGTTTAGCAATTTACTTAATGGGTAAAAAAATTTGACCAACTCCTCCAAAATATACTTGGTTTTAGTTGTTTTTTCTTTGACCCATGGATTATCCATTTATTTTACCCATTTGGTAAACAAATTACCCATTTAATGACCCATTTAAACTATTATAACAAACTAACATATCTCCGTTGATATCATTTTTCTTAATTTAAGCAGTTTTCAAATTTGAACTTTTCTCTCAGGATCAATCAACAAACAATATCCATATTATCAGCCCTCAAATTAATTTGAATATTATAAACAAATTTTCTCATATCTCTCTCAAGAATGGCGATACACACAAAATCAATAATATTTCTCATCTTTTCTTTTCTCATTCTTCCTCTTTTTCCTTTCTCTTAATCTTCGTAGCTTTTCTTCATTTATGTAATTTATATATGTTGATTCATATATGTGTGTGTATAATATACTTTGTTTACTAATGGCTATCTGTTTGAATTTACAGGATATACATGAGATTGATTCTACAATGATTTTCAGATGAAGACAATTTACAAGATACAAATTTGACAAACAAATATGATTGATTGGGTTTGTATCTCGATTCCAAAACCTATATCTCCATTCAATATCGTCTTCTCTGATTATTACAAGTATGTTTTTTCCCCATCTTTTCTCCTTTAATTCTCTATGTATTTTATTGATGTTTTTGAAAATTGTATAAATCTATATCTACGTATATTTAATGATTATTACAAAATTATATTTTTGTCTCATGTATCCCTCTTTTTACACATATTTTCTTATTTGTGTTGATTATACATGTTTGTGTTTATGTATGTGTATGTGTTTTATATATTGATTTTGTTACTTTACCTATAACCTTATAGGTGAATTCAGTTTTTTTGCCAAGTTGGGTCATTAAGACCCTGAAATAACTTCTGCGCAGATTTACATCACCTTACTAAAACATCGATAACTTTCCGTAGAAGATGGGTATTCACGAACCGTCAATTTTGCAAGAATCTACACTTTCGTATCTTTCCAATGGTATGTGGTACATTACATATAACATTCTAGATGAATTCAGTTTTTTTTGTCAAGTTAGGTCGTTAAGAGCCTGAAATTTTAAACTTCTGCGCTGATTGACCTCATCTTACTAAAATAATGATAACTTTCTGTAGAAGATGAGTATTCACGAACCGTCAATTTTTTAAGAAAGTAGACTTTTGTATCTTTCCAATGGTATGCGGCACTTTACCTATAACATTATAGATGAATTCAGTTTTTTCGCCAAGTTGGGTCATTAAGAGCCTGAAATAACTTCTGCGCAGATTTACCTCACCTTACTAAAACAATGATAACTTTCTGTAGAAGATGCGTATTCACGAACCGTCAATTTTGTAAGAATCTAGACTTTCGTATCTTTTCAATGGTATGTGGTATATTACCTATAATCTTCTACATGAATTCAGTTTTTTCTGTCTAGTTGAGTCATTAAAAGCCTGAAATTTTGAACTTCTGCACTGATTGACGTCATCTTACTAAAATTATGATAACTTGCTGTAGAAGATGGGTATTCACGAACCGTCAATTTTGTAAGAATCTAGACATTTGTATCTTTACAATGGTATAGATCACATCACATGTAACATTATACTCTGAAAGTGATTCATTTTCTTTACCTATTGTTATTTCATGATGGATTGTAATTTATTGTTATTTTCTAAAACAGGATATTAACATTTTCAAGATAATGGATTCTGGAATCATATTCTTGATGAAGAGACAGTTGAGATAGATGGTATGATAGATAATGTTGAATCAAGGATCAAAGTGGACTTCGAGGGTGAGACTCCCAAATATTTAGTATTAATATAAATTTTCAAGGGTTCTATGTCACAAGCATAGATTTTTCATCCGCAATAGCATACTGTTCTTTTATGTTTGTTTATAATTGCCAAGAGAAGAAAGAAGCCATGAAAGGCAGGAGACATGCTGGAGGTAAATATTGATGTGTCATTTTTTTTTCAGATTCTAACTAACTTATGCGCAGATTTACCTCACCTTACTAAAACATCGATAACTTTCTGTAGAAGATGGGTATTCACGAACCGTCAATTTTGCAAGAATCTAGACTTTCGTATATTTCCAATGGTATGTGGTAAATTACCTATAACCTTCTAAATGAATTCAGTTTTTACTGTCAAGTTAGATCATTAAGAGTCTGAAATTTTAAACTTCTGCGCTGATTGACATCATCATACTAAAATAATGATAACTTTCTATAGAAGATGAGTATTCATGAACCGTCAATTTTGTAAGAAACTAGAATTTCGTATCTTTCCAATGGTATGTGGCACTTTACCTATAACCTTATAGATGAATTCAGTTTTTTCTGCCAAGTTGGGTCATTAAGAGCCTGAAATAACTTTTGCGCAGATTTACCTCACCTTACTAAAACCATGATAATTTTTTGTAGAAGATGTGTATTCACGAACCATCAATTTTGTAAGAATCTAGACTTTCGTATCTTTTCAATGGTATATGGTACATTATCTATAATCTTCTAGATGAATTCAGTTTTTTCTGTCAAGTTAGGTCATTAAGAGCCTGAAATTTTGAACTTTTGCGCTGATTGACCTCATCTTACTAAAATTATGATAACTTTCTGTAGAAGATGGGTATTCACGAACCGTCAATTTTGTAAGAATCTAGACTTTTTTATCTTTCCAATGGTATGCATTACTTTACCTATAACATTATAGATGAATTCAGTTTTTTCTGCCAAGTTGGGCATTAAGACCCTGAAATAACTTCAACGCAGATTTACCTCACCTTACTAAAACAATGATAACTTTCTGTAGAAGATGTGTATTCACGAACCGTCAATTTTGTAAGAATCTAGACTTTCGTATCTTTTAAATGGTATGTGGTACATTACCTATAAACTTCTAGATGAATTCAGTTTTGTCTGACAAGTTAGGTCATTAAGAGCCTGAAATTTTGAACTTTTGCGCTGATTGACCTCATCTTACTAAAATTATGATAACTTTCTGTAGAAGATGGGTATTCACGAACCGTCAATTTTGTAAGAATCTAGACTTTTGTATCTTTCCAATGGTATAGATCATATCACCTGTAACATTATAAATTAATTCAGTTTATTCTGCAAAGTTGGGTCATGAAATGCCTAAAAGTTTTATCTTTTACGTAAATGAACCTCCTCTATCTAGAACTATGATAATATTTTGTAAAAAATGTGTATCACCTGTTCTAAATAATTTTCAAACTTGGCATTATCTTTTAGTTCAATCATCATTAGTTTTCCATAAATTTAGCTTTTGTTTTAAATTTTAAATGTTATACAATATATACACGCATGAATTAAGCTGAATTATATACGTATACACAGAAAATTGTTGATATCCTTTATTTCGAAATTTGAATTCATAACTGATTCTTTTATCTCTCTCATCATTTTTCGTTTTAAGCTTTATCTTTTACATATGACTATATTTTAATAGATTTTTTATGTTTGTATTGATGTATTGTTCGTGTGTTTACATGTGTTAAATTTGTGTTTGAGAGTTTTTATGTGAATGTATAAATTTGTTACTTACTTCGCATGTTTTGATCTACAGGACAGGACATACATGAAAGGAGGAATCTTAACGGAGGCGGTTCAACATTGTAAACTCCGATTTCATTGAAACATCGTAATAAAGTGTTTATGTATGTATATCTCTCTCTTTCCATTGTTTATCCTTTATTTATTATTGAATCTCTTTGGATTTCACAATTCCTTTTATCTCTTTGTATGTTTGTGTTTTATATTTTTGTTGCCTTTTTGATATTTGTATTGATTATGTATCTTTTGTTTGTGCTTGAAACTGAAATCATAACACGATCTATATGTAGGCGAAAATCAAGTGTCATAAATTAAATTTGAACCAAAGAGGGTTGGTATGCTTCCTCTTCTTTTGGTTTGTTTGTTATATTGTTGCAAATGACATGGTGTTCCTTAGAATTTTGTCTTAAGATCATATAAAAAAGGAGCTTATTGGACTGCTTATGCTCCTAACTCCGATAATTCATTTTCAGACATAATTTAAGTTGTCATTAAGGTATCTCATGTTGATCGCAACTCCAAGTTCTATGAATTTGGTGTGTGTGTGTGTGATCACGCCTGTCTTTTAGGAATTAGATTTCTAGCATATGTCTTTTATTTCAAGGAGGCTCATAACAGTAAGTTACGAGCAACGGACAACTGAGCAATATTACTGGCTGGTGATCTCGAACTGTATGGTGATGAGTGCATTGGTCATGTTCCTGGGACAACCTCAACTTTGAAAGAGATTCCAGCGCGTCCAACGGCCTCATAACTTAATTGGCCGAACAATTACCAGTATCAACAGGTGAAAATTACATCATCATTTGTTCTTGATGTATGTCATTCAATGGGACTTGGTGTATTATTAGAGAAGCCCGTTGCCAGCATGTGTTATTCATTTAGAATAAATTGAGTTCAGTCAATAAACTACAGTGCATCTAATATTATACTACTAACCTGTATAAAGACATTTAATACAGAGACATGGGGAGTTTTTAACACATGGGAAGGTAATCAAGCACAAGATCCCCGTGCAAGTGGAATGAAGACAATTGCAGAATGAACAGGAAGAACAAAACCTGTCAAGAGAAATCAGAAGTAATGTTAGGAAAGCTTTTTGAATATTTAAAAATATAAGTTTTGATATTGTAAACTTTTCACAGAGAACTTCATTTTCTTTTAAGTCTGTTGCTTTCTCCATTTTTGTTCCATATATGCTAATTTCATTTTTGTTCCATAAACTGATCATTAGTAATTAGTATTATCATTTTAGTAGGTGATTTGTCACATCAATTTTGGTAAGTAATTTGTCATACTTTAAAATAATGTTTAATGTATATTGATTTATTATAATTTTAGTAGGTGATTTACTAATGAGATGATATGTTTGGGCATAAAATTAGTGTATGTCTTTTATATATTTGATAGGTTCTGCTTTAAGATAAAATTTAGTATTCAAATACAAAGTTTTAATATTTAGTTAAAATGAGGTTTATTGATTTAAAATTGTTTTAATATGAAATTTCTTTATAAGTATTGATTTATACTATTTCTTCATAGGTAATGTCTTGATCAAAATAATTATGTTATATTATATATATTTAAATGATAAATAAATTCATAACTCAACTGATAATAATTTTACAATATTACATTGAGTTTAATTAGTAAAATATTACAAAGAAAAAAGTTTTTAGATGAAAAGTAAAATTAAATATCATAAAAAAGATATTTTGAAGATATTTCTGCATTCTTTATTGAATTTAGACATAGTATATAACGATTTTTCATAATTCTTGAAATGTGCATGTATATCACAACCATTTGGGAGCTGGAGTCTAACGTTATGAGTTATTTTACGGCCACATACCATGTGAAATCTATCTGGTAATCTCTGTTAAAAATCAAATATCTAAGTAAAATATATCATTGATAAAAAGTTCCAAAGTGAATAACATCAAACGAAACCAGAATTAAAATTAGTGTTTTCAATTGTAAAGCACTATTATACAAATAATTAAATATGAGGTGTTTCACAAATTAGTTCACAAAGATTAAAATGTACACTTATAAAGTTTTAATGTTATAAAGTTAAACCTCTTTAAAGTAATAGACAAAAGCATGTGTATTTTAAATTTCATTAAAAATACACATGATTTTCTTAATTTCTTATTATTAATTTATTGACTGTGAGTAATTTAACCAATATGGCCTTTTTTATGACATTTATTCATTTATACGTTTCGTCTCTTTCAATTTAAAGGTCAATTTTCTTGAAAGAAAAAAATAAATTAAAGAACGACTGTCATCAACATTTTTAAGTAGTCATTTATATTTTTTTGTCTATTTTCAAGTTTATCAAAATTACGTATGTATAAAGTAGTGAGTAAAAGTGGATTTTTTGAGTATAAAAGAAGTAATGTGAACATTGGAATTTGTTTAGTTTCTCAATCTAAGATATTCTAAGATATGGCGTGCATGGATTGTTTACACTATCATAATTATAATATCATTAATTTCATACTTTCCCACTTTACATTGATTAAGCCCTTAATTCTTTCAATTATCATCTCTATAACTTGGTATATAAGACTATTGTCTACAGCGTCTGTCTGCATTCTTTTAACTTTCAACTACATATCTATCCAAAGAACTCACTCCCCTTTACAATACCTAAACTTCTAATTAGCATCATACAAAATGGAAAACCCAGCGATCCTACATGCAGAACCCGATATTGTAAGCTTGATATTTTCATACGTTATCTTGGATTTAGATCAGTTCAGCACATTTTTAAAGCTATTGATTGTGTGAGAACGAGAAAATCCCTCAGCGGTCATCAAATCTGTTCTATAAAGGCTTAACTGGGATAAACTATATGCATTTCACCAGCATCCAATGGAAGTTACCCGTGATCAGTTCCACGGATTCATCATTTATGCGGTTCGACATAGGGTTACCCAGACAATGTTCTACAATTCATCGCAGCAGCTATTTCTGAGGAAAAACATTCAACACCATCTCAGAGTACTAAGATCTCTTGCTGGTAATCATTTCCCATCTTCTTTTTCTTACTTATTCTTCAAAGCAATTTTTAGACCTTTCAAAATTGATGAAACTGCGGAACAAATGTTCAATATTATCAATCAAAAACATCTTAGAGGTAAAATGCTAGAGATTATGTGTTTGCTTGAAGACATCTACATTAGGTTGTTTGAAAAGGACTATCTATTGCATATGTGCAAATTCTGTCCAAACGCGAGAAATCGCGATCCAATATATCAGCTTGATGGAGAACCAGTTGCTGAAGAATTGTGGTGCTCACTATGTGACAAAACGGTGGAAGAAAATGAGGTCAAGGAATTTGAAAAATATGAAAAATCTATCCAACTGAATCATATTTGGAATTCCGGTTGTGATCATTGTAGTCTGCAACTTATTTTGTTCAAAGTTTTACTTGATGCAATATCGTATTGAAGTTGTTAATCTATGACTTTTGTTAATGACCAGTTGGACCTTATTTGCATTCGGTTATGTATGTGATTCTTCATTCAAATGTCAAATTATCAAACATGTTTTATCTGATTATAAGATAGTATATTGCATCATGTTTTATCATTGAAGAAATTTTATATTATGTAGATTCACTGCATGAGTAAAATAATGTAGATTCAAAACATTTCATTCATAATCAAACTCACAAACTTTGTTTTAATATCAATTGCAATACAAAACACTTATGCCAGATTGGTATCACATTACACTGGAAACTAGAATTAAACCTATAATGTGTAACTATTGTAATATGAAAAACATTACAATTTAGGAAATCTTATTAAAACTGAAACATCTAAATCTACGTCAGGCACAACGATTACTAATTTGACCTACATATTACAACTGAAATCCTTGATTCGAGCACGAAGCATGGCACTATGTTCATCCATCTCCTCCGCTTTTGTTTTCAAGTCATTCATCTTTACCTTCCACCGTTCTTCAAAATTCTTGAATGTGTTTATCATCTCATCCATATTTTCTTTAAATTTGTCGACATGGCCTTGCAATGAAGTACATGAATCATCAAAGAATTTCCCGACATTTTCCTGATAAGAAGGAGCAAGTTGACCATTTTCACCAGATGATTCCCCATATGTTATTGGTTTCTTTGCTTTTAGAGCATCGATCATATCCCTGCATAAATCATGATATATGTGTTGCTTTAAATATCCAATAAATAGTAGTCTCAGATATCTAAGAATAAAAATCATGTAGCTACAAATCATTATATCGGATTAGCAGTTGTCTTGCTATATAGTAAAAGGACGTACTCACAAAAACATTTCTTTGAATAAAATATAATAAGCTGCAATTTATGGAAAGAAATCATTTACCCATATTGCACCTCAAGCCCAACAGTACGAGCAAAAATTTCAGATTGTATGTCTTCCATGCTCTTGAAAAACATTTGAAAACTCATATTTGTTGCATTTAGTTCATCATTCAACTCTGCAGAACCAAGGTTTGACTGATTCATATCATTCACCAACATGTTTTTCATGTCTGAAAACCTCTTTCTTCTTGCATATCTTGACGTCATTTTGTATGTGTATATGCATAATGTATAATGTACAAATAACCAATAAATTCAAAATTACAGGGTCACGTATTTATTTATAGATAGAAAAATATAGTTAACAAGTAGTGGTGTTTAGATCGTGTTGAGATCGTGTTGTATGTGCAAAAATAGAATCTATGTTTAAATAAAAACTGTCCATTTTTAGTATAATTTTTTAATAAAAAATTTTAGACGGTTGTATTCTTTAATGAAGTCATTAATTTAAACTGTCCATCTATAAAAAAAATATTGACATTATTTAAAAAAATAAAATAATGGAAATAAATAGAATTTAAACATTGATTTTTTTTTCCTTTTTTGAACATATTTATTTATGATCATGATATAGGTCTTTCATGTCATTGTTTCAATTAAATTTTCATTTAGAGGTTATGTAGTTCAAATTTTATAAATTACCATACATTACTACTATTAATGTGTATTTGTACAGTAATTCAAATAATTAATTAAAGTAAGCATTCACCATACTAGCTTAAAACATGTGTGATACACGAATTTTTTTAATTTAGTAAGAAAAAATAAAAAAACATGTTTAGATGAAAAATGTAATTAAAAAATATATTCTTAGAAAATGAGGAGCTTAGCTGAAATAGATAATTGATTATAAATAAGTTTTATTATTTAAATAATATTTTTACAGATATATAAGTGTAATTAAGTAAAATCACGAAGATCAAAGAATTAAGTAAATAAATCATTCATCATAAAATAACCTTTTTATTAAATTTAAATTATAGAATACTATATACTATTATTTTTTTGATATTTTTCCCAATTATTATGATGGTTAAAAGGCTAATATAAATTATAGCAGCAACACAGAAATATAGCTAACAAGCATCAAAATATCAGTAATTTATTGAGAATACTAACGGTCTATATGCCCCTTTCATGTATCGATGCAATGTAAGAAACAAATACATTAACTACAACTGATCGCATTCTCCAATACTTAACTTGACATTGTTCTTGATTATCCACTTTGTCATCAAACTTTTTCTTTTAATCACAAAACATATTACCATCCTATTCATATATTTTCTATTAATATTTACAATGGTGAATGATAATATAATCAGCCTTTCATCAGACGAAGTGAGCCTGATCTTCAATTTCATTATATTTCGTATTCGTGATTTCAACACCTTCTCAAAATTCTTGATGACTTGGGTAACTAAGCACACAACACACAGAATCAAGGATGTCCTGGAGAAGCTAGATTGGGATTCACTGTACAGGTTTCATCGACACGATTATGAAGCAACACGTTTCCAGTTCAGTGGGTTTATTTTTTTTTGATGTTAAGAATAGAGTTGAGCAAGGTATGTTCAACAACTCAGTTGATAATCTTTTCAGGAAGCATGACGTTCAGCACCAAAAGGTTAAGAGTAGGAGTTGAACTGCAATTTTCTATATAGAAATCGTCACAGAGTATGAGTATGGGGTGAACTTGCAAAAAAGGTAAAGAATGACTTTAATCAACACTTGGAGAAGCCTATTATTGTTATTATTACAAGCACCAAACTGAATACATACAATAGTAAACGTTTATAATATATTCCATTATTTGATTGGGAATGAACATTGTTTTAAATTAGTACAATGCGGGCTATTTATTGAAGTCGGGTAGCCATATAATTAAAAAATGAAATATTTCAGACTTTGTTCAGATTAGCACCATGCAACTTAAAACACCGTGAACACAATAATATTTCTCTTATTTGCAACTTAAAACACAAGTTCATTGTTATCCAAACTAATCCAGTACTTGGTTATAAATAAGATAATCACCATACATAAAATGTTGAACTTAATGCAAACCATAAAACCATAAATGGGTTTTCGAATCTGGCATATCAAAAAAATCCAAACGATCTGACATAAATGGATTCAGTTATTGCGAGCTCTGCATGCAAGAAAATGATTTGGGTATTCTCCGATGAATCAATTACAATATACCCGTTCTTGCCAATTTAATGCTTCTTATTACTACTTTTATATAATCACATTAGATAATTATTAATTTTATATTTAATTTATACTTTTTTCTACATATAATTATACTGTATTATTACTAAAAGTCAACTATACATAAGTAAAAATATCCCATGGGATAACTGTATAATTTACGTTTCAATGTCGGGCTATAAAACTAATTAAAATTTGTTTTTTTGGATATATACTGTTTTAAATTTCACAGTAGACGCTGTTTTAATATACAAATGACGTTTAAAAAAATATATTATTTGTCTTTGAAATGATTTTATACAAAACTACATATAGTATATCTGATACAAAACACTTCAATAATTTTGTTGAAAAAAAAATAATTTATTTATTTTCGTCATAACCACTTAATAAATTATAAAATTAAAAGGAAACCAAGCTCAATATATAAATAAAATATGTTTAATTTTTTAATAGAAGAAAAAAAAAATTAAAATAAATTTTTTAATCGCACGCGAAGCGCGGCAAAGTCCCTAGTCTTCTAAAATGGGTGCACTTTGCTCCCAACTCCTAAGATGTAATGTTAACAGCAACCTACACCGTCTTATTAGTAACTAGTAATCATCTCAAAATTAATTTATAAACCTATGGGACTATTGAATTGGTGTTTTGGTTGGTGGATGTGAGTTTTGTTTTTTGTGTTTTATAAGTTCAGTTATAAAAAATTTGAATTCGCATACATTTGCCTCTGGTGGGTCGGTCCCTCGACATTTGGTCACTATGAACTAAGTACGGGATATATCAGCTAGGCTAAGCCTTTGCAGATTGTTTAACTCCCCTATATTTAGTACAATATTTGTACAAGCTGCCACCGAGTGCACCCTTTGCCACTCTCAATTATCCCCTGATCCTCAAGAAAAGTAGGTAAGAAAACAATGTGTTACAAATTTAACTTTAAACAAATTGATCAGAAAAATAGAGCTGCTTTTGGATTTTATGTAAAAAAAACTCTCCTACAGAGAATAAAATGAACTAATAGTTCACTGGACCTTTTAAAAGTCAAACAAGATCAAACCAAAGACTTCATCTTCGATCTTTTCATCTAGTACAGGAAAGAAGCTACCTTGTTGCTAAAACAAAAGACAGAGTAGCGCGAAAAGTCGCAACACTGCAGAAACGGGAATCATGAAGTTGCCAGTGTACAGGCTCTAAATGAAGCAAGAAGAATTTCCTCATTTAATGAATGACCTGAAACCAAGATCATGAGTGAGCGAGTCGTGTGTGTGTGTGAGCAAGGGAAGGAGGGGAAGAGCGAGAGAAACATAAGTTTTACCTATAAAAACTATCTTGTTCATTTGAGCTTCTTCAGACCTCCAGTTGCGTGTGGGAACAATCTCATATATTTCCCTGACAGCCTGTAAAACAGCTAAAAGTTATTTATTTTGGCATGACACATGTAGCGAGTACACTAGCGAAATATGGTATTGCATAAACAATGAATTTGAACTGAAAGAAATGGAGAAGGATAACAAATAACAATGCCAAGAAGCATGGGAAAGAATGGTGTTGGTTTAAAATTTACGGAGAAACAAATAACAATACCAAGATGCATGGGAAAGAGAGGTGAATGTTCAAAATATACGGAGAAAAAACGATATACATATATGGTTGTGTGGATAACATGATTATGAAAGATTGTAAGGTACACACTACATACTATACATGCCATTTATCAAAGTAGAATGCATGTGTTTTCTTATCACATCAATGGCATGGCATATGGGAAAAACCTATATATAGGACTCTGGAGGGACCTTAATACCAATTTCGAGTTTCTGCTCTGGTGTGAATTCAAGCACTTAAAAAAGACAATCAAATATAATTCATAACTAAGATGGTCAGAGAATGCATCACTCGTTGCCTCAAAAAAGGCATCCTCTCAATGATAACATACACATGAGGGATCAACGACTAAAGGTTGATTTACTAGTAACAAAACCATTCATCTGAAATAAAAGATGATCGTCCCTTTGTTTAATCACCAACACTGGAACCAAATGGGGGAGGATGGACTGGGGGTACTTAGAATTACATAACTTTGATATTATGTAGAAAACTTCACCTGAAGAGTGTGAAGCTGATCTGATTTTGAAATTCTCAGAACACCTTTACACCGGTAGACATCCATGCCATATTTCTTTTCCCAGAGAATCTCCTCGAGCCACAGACGAACCTTTACTTATAAACACACAGTCTCAGATAGAAACATAGCTTTCAAGAAATAGTTTATGCATCAAAAGGCGGGTCATGTGTGAATAAAGAGAAAATGGATTCTCATTATGTAGTGATGCATCAAAATTCAAAAGTACCATCCCCCTTTTTACAGTAATAGATTCTACCCAAAAGGCCAAAAGCTTAGATGAAGTTTCACATAGTTATAATATATACAGTATCTTGAAACCACTCCTTGAGCAAAGATATGTCTAGTGAATAGCAACACAGTTAAAAAAAACCGATACAGTGAACAGAATATGGGGAAGCCTTCATACACAGAAGACATATTCACAAATTTCCTCCCGTACATTGATTTTAGTGGTAATCATAATTAGAAAATTTCCACAAGTGTTATCTAAATATTACTTATTTAACTAAGATTACAGATACCCCTCAGAAAATGAACACCAGTGAAACCACAGTTGATAAAACAGTCACTAGGACTTTTGTCAATAGCCATTTACTATGCATAAGTAAAATCATTTCACAAGTACCTTGTCTAGATCAACCTCATGAGGTTCACATATGCACAAGGTTCTCACACCACTATCATGAAGATCTTTGGTGGTTAGAGATTTATGTTCTTCCAATAGAGCTTCCAGATGAGTAGCATGCTGGAAAACGAATAGAATATTACATAATAGTTAAAGAACACAATACAATCTTGTGTCATATCATCCAACAACCAAAATGAAAAAAAATGATGGATGAATTTGCACAAGTATTACTAACCGAAGCATCATAGGCATGACAGTCTAAGATACTGGACAAATCAACTTGACATCTGACTGAGCGAATTATAGTAGCTAGAGAATTTATGGTATGTATTTCCTTCTCCAGTTCCTCTACAACAGATTTCGAATCATCTGGAGAAACCAGATCAACCTTGTTTAGAATTACAACATCCTACAGCAGATTAGCAACAACTATGAGGATATGAATGATCAAAACTATGAAAGATCCTTTTACTAACAAGAACAATGCTGATAACAAACATGGCTTGATCAAAAAAGTTTATGGAAATATTGAGCATGATAAATTTAGCTAGGCAATCTCAACAAATTACTGATGACAACCAAATAGTAAGACATTACCGCAAAAACTATTTGTAAAAATGCTTCAGGAAATGAGGACGAGTCACTATTCCTTTGGAGCTGATAACGAAGATTTTGGGCATCTACCACCTACCCACGAAGTAATTACAAAAATAAGATTAAAGATGTAAGCATGAGTAACCACAAAAATATATATAGACAGACAAGCACAAGTAATTAAATACATATTGCCCCCTGCAACAATAGAGAACATACCACAATCAACATAAATATTTATAACAGCAAACGAGCTCATATACTCACAGTTAGAATAGAGTCAAGCTTAACTGCTGATTCTAGCTGATCATCCAGCCAGAGAACAGATGCAAGAGGAGCAGGGTTTGCCAAACCAGTGGTCTCTAGCAATATATGATCAAGTCTACAAAACAAGATAATTTATGAAATTACAAATTCTGATTCGATATATTTAAAATGCATAACTAAACACATGTAGAGAAAACCATATACTGGCAAGACGGTAATCATTCTTATATAACACTGAAAGTGAACACTTAAAAGTGTGCAAAATGTCTTCTCATAGTACGTACATTGTTTAAAACACTCTTTCTACAAAAATATCACAGATTAGGGATTCATATTTTCCCCAAAGAGCTCAACAATAAGATCTTTTAGTAAAAGTAAAGGCTCAAAAATAAATCTGATTCTCTTGAAAATGAGGACATAATGTAAATACATGCTATAATCCAATATTAGCTTATAGCTATAACCAAACCTCCTTTGGTAAAACAAATATTATTTTCAAGAAATGTTTTTGAATCAGAGCTGTACAAAACCTCATCAATATAACAAGACGAAATCCTTTCTAACAACACATACATATCCACATTTTACATAAACTTTACCCCTAACTCGGGCTCAAGCTGCATTCAAGCTACATTCAGCATTTAAACAAAATACGATAAAAACCCAACAACATAAACAAAAAACAAAAAAGGCGAACCTTTCTTTTCGGTCAACAAGTTGCTCCAAAGCTTGAACAAGACTATGCTTAACAGTACAACAAATGCAGCCATTAGCCAACTCGACCCATTCTTCAACAAGAGCACCACCATCACCTTCATTAATCATAGCTCTCTCCACTCCAATCTCTTCCCCAAACTCATTTAAAATCACAGCTATTCTTTTCCCATGTTGGGTATTCAATATATAATTCACTAACTACGCCAATTAAAAATAAAAAGTAGATAATTTCAAGATTATAGCAACTTGAAGAGCATATATGATAGTTATGTGAGCATATATGATAAGTTAAAATGCTTACAGTGGATTTTCCGGCGCCGAGATAACCGGTGATGACGGTAACGCCGACGGTAGGGGAAGGTGGGGTTTGGTTGATTTGGATGGCGAGTGGTGGGTCTTCGTCTTCTTCCTCCATTTTGCTTGTTGGGGGTTTTGGAATTTCTAATAAAATGGATTTTGTAAAATTCGAATTGAAATACTTACAAGAAAAACAAATTGCAACCGGTCCGATTGGGTAGGGTTTATAAATTTCAAACCCGGTTTTGATCCGGTCCTATCCGGGTTCCATCCGTTTATCCAATACTCCCTCCGTTAAGTGAGTAAAGTGGTATAACAGTTAAGGGGGTAAAGTGTTAAACGGATCAATATTTAATGGATAAAAGTGAGTATATTAAAGGAAAATCATCAATATCAATATATTAACTCCTTATATATAATAAGCGTAAGGGATATCTTATCCAAAACTTTGGTTAGTCACTGTACTATCAAAAGTATACGATCCGTTGGATTATTAAACTATAAATCTTCAAATCAATGAGGACCGTCAGATATAATATTAAAAATTGTATTTGATTATTAATAGGATAGTATTCAAATACTAAAAGATGTATTTTGATAATTTAAACCAATTATAAATAGGTTTTCTATATTGAATAGAAATCTTTATATAAAAATTCGTAATTATCTTTTCTCTTCAGTATATGGATAGTTCCAGTTAGATAATAATTATTAAACCATCATTAAATTAAAGATAATTTTGTAAGCTCCGCGTGGGCTGTAAAATCGTTAAAATTTGTTGTCTAAAACTCAAGATAGAGCCCAAACAGTAAAATTATTATCTAAATTTTAATAAATATATTTTTATTATTTTAGCACCAATTTAATTTTTTTTTCCTAATTCTTTTAAATTTATAAATTCTATGTTTATTTCAATAAAATATTAAAATCAATTTAAGAAAAAATTAAAATTGATCGTCCGTGTACGATTACGACCAAATTAATAATTATAGTTAGATCTTAAATAGATCGATGAGAATTGTTAGATCTAATATTAAAAAGTGTATCTGATTAATAATAGAATTATATTTAAATACTAAAAAGTGTATTTTGATAATTTAAAATTTTTCTATGTAGAAATTCTTAAATATATTTTCTCTTGAATTTATGTATAGTTCCAGTTAGATAATTATTATTAAACCAAATATCAAGATAACAATTCATATCGATTACAATGATACACGTGGACTCTATGTGGAGAACTCATGTACATGAATAAATTTAAACACCTTTTCTCAAGGAACATAACAATTTGATTAATCCAAATTATAATTATATTATTTTACATATAACAAACATAAAAGGATAATATCAAAATATTATTAAAATATTGAGGGTTTCATATTCATAAACGATAATTTTGAATATAATACTTATATTAAAATGTGTATTTGATTAAAGGTGTGATTATATTTAAATACTAAGAAGTGTGCTTTGATAATTTAAACCAATTGTTGATTGATTTTCTATATTGAATTGAATTCTTTATGTAAAACTTCTTAACCATATTTTCTTTTCAGTTTATTTTATGAGTAGGTCAACTGGTCAAGTTAGATAATAATTATTAAACCATCATTAAATTAAAGATAATTTCGTTAGTTTCGCATGGGTTGTAAAATCGTCCAAATTCAATTTCTAAAACTCAGGATATAACCCAAATAGTAAAGTTTGTATCTAAATTTTAATAAATATTTTTTTATTATTGTAGCACCAATTTATTTATTTTTCCACTAATTCTTTTAAATATAGAGAAATTTTATGTTTCTTTCAAAAAAGTATCAAAATTAATAAAGAACAAATTCAAATCGATAAAGAATATAATAATATGAGAATAAAATTTTATATAATCATAACATAATTTTTATTCTGTTTAATAATTTTTAAGTAATAATGTATTTTAAAATTTTATATACACTGTAAATAAAACCGAAACATTAAAAGTAAAAACAGTTAGTAAGATACTTATATCATTATATACTTGATATCCTTATTATATTAAATCCTTATATATAATAATCATAATAGAGATTTTATCCAAAATTTTGGTCGTAGATAACCAAATTAATAAGAACCATTAGATCTTAACTAGATAAATGAAAATCGTTAGATCAAATATTTAAAAGGTGTATTTTATTAATAATAGGATTATATTTAAATTCTAAAAGGTGTATTTTGATAATTTAAACCAAATATAAATAAGTTTTCTATATTGAATAGAATTCTCCATGTAAAAAATTCGTGACTTTCTTTTCTCTTCCATGGATAATTCCAGTTGGATAAAAATTGTTAAACCATCTTTTAATTAAATTATAATTTAGTTATCTTCATGTGGGGTATAAAATCGTCAAAATCTGATTTTTAAAAAACAAGATAAAGCTCAAATTAGTAAAGTGAATATTTAAATTCTAATAATAATTATTATGTCATCATTATTTTAATACCAATTTAATTACTTTTTTCTAACTATTTTAAATTTAGAAATCTATGTTCAAAAATTAAAATCAATCTAAGAAAAATTCAAATCAACAAAGAATATAATAATACGAGGATAAAATTTTATAAAATTGTGCATATTTTTAATCCTATTTTATTAAGTTTTAGATCATAACTAATCAAAAATTATTTATTATTAAATAATAAATTATACGTAAATGGTGATTTTGTTTTATAAGAACTCATAGATACCTAATTTCATTGTTAGCAGGACTATATTCATATTAAAAAAAATCGTATTTTGAAATTTTAGACTCAGCAACAGAGGCCAAACTTTTTTAACATATATAAATTGTAAATTATTATATTCGAAACTTTAAAAGTTTCTTAATCAATTAGTATAGTACTTTTCTGAAAAAGCGTACTTTACAAAAAATATTATCAAATAACCTATGTCTGCAAGAAAAAAAAATGAAAAAAATCTTTATTTTAAAAAAAAACCTATAAATTTTAATATGTTGTTGGTAGATTCAAACCTTAGATCATTCTACATGATAATTTTACTGTTATATCTAACGTTTTTCAACAATTTAATTTGAAACATCCAACGATTATGGATTGAGTGATCAAACAAAGCGACCAAACTTATAAGGAAGCTTTCATTATTTAGTGTTTAATATAATAACATAGATATTTATAGGATATACTATAAAAATGAATTTTATACAGAATTTTGATCGTCACGGTGTACTACTTTAAAAGAAGAACTATTACAAAAAAATTATATTTTAATTGATAATTTATTTTCTCAAAAGTTCAAAGTTCCCGCATCTTTAACATATTACAAAAAAGAGTACATTATATTTTAGCAATAAATATTTTAAAAAATTATAAATATTAAGAAAAATTAATGATGTTATCATGGTAGTTTGTTTCTAAATACCGCCAAAACATTCTCAACCGTTAGATCCAATACTTTTAAAAATAGATGATCAAGATTATATTATATAAAAAGAAGTTATTGTCTAAAAATGATATAAGTTAAAAGATATTATATTAGGATTGAATTTTCTAAAAAGTCAAAATATAAAAATAGTTGTAATTAAATAAGGAAACTCATTTAATACCAAAATAATCAAAATCGTTTAATGTTAAATAGATAGGTAAAAACCGTTAGATTTAACATTAAAAACTGTATTTGGTTAATAAAGGGTATTCTAATAATCTAAACTACATATAAGTAGATTTCCTAAATCGAATAGAATTCTCAACATTAAATTTCGTCACTTTATTCTCTTTTAAGTTTTAGAACAGTTTAGCGTGTAAAATATATTAAATATCAAATTTTTAACTATAATTTTTTTGGCTAAATCTTTTTTAACAATAATTTAATCATGTAAACTAATAACTTTTAAATATTAAAATATTCATAAATAAATATAATTATAAATATTTAAAAAACAATCGTGTGTTGCATGGATAATAAAAATATAATTATAAACAGAATAATTACAAATAAAATTTAAGTAACCGTGCATCGCACTGGTTATAAGTAGAAGAATATTCAAATTTGTATGTTAGTAGAAGAATTGAAATTTAACCAAAAGTTTCTTTAACGTACTAGAAGTAGAAGAAACGTGCTAGAAGTAGAAAAGGTACTCTAATATAAAGAGAAGAGTTCAATTTACAAATTAATATATAACTAAACTTCATTTAACCTACTTAAAATAGAAAAGGTATTTGAATTTAAAGTCAACAAGAATTTTAACGTAATAAAAATAATTCTATTAAAATTCTAAAGCCATTCCAAAAAAAATCTCTATAAAAGGCGGGTTATGCTACCAGTTGATGTCGATAACTCATGCATGTTAATTGCATCTTCTTTTATAAGTTGTGTTTCATTAATTCTATTTTAAAATTTAATTTTCATGTTAAATTCTATTTTACGATATAGATCCTTTATTTTCATTCATCGATCTTTTTATTTTCATAAGTTTTTCATATAAAAGAAAAGATTTTATACTTTGTAAATATGTTGATGATCATGTATGTATGTCAATGTTTTGATGGATTCGTAAATATTTCTTAGTGTTTTCCTGTGTTTTGCAGAAATGACAGGTAGCTTGCAATACAAAAACAGTAGGAAAGCCGTGGCATGTTACACTTACTTGGAGGTTTTCTAAACTGTCAAAACTCTTTGCTTTTTTTTTTTTTTTTAAAACTCACTTTTGTGTGCCCTATAGGACCCAACTACAACAAGCTCACACTCAAATAAAAAGAAAGGCTAAGCTCAATTATATTTTGTTTTGCTTAATGTTGATATATATTCTTTGAGTAAGGTTCAAGAGAGAACCCTCTTAAAAAGGGAACCAAGGAACTTTTTTAAAAAATCATTTTAGCATAGAAAGAAAAATAGAATTAGTTATATATCATCCTAATAATCCCAAAAAGTTAATTACTTACAAACAAAGATTCATTTTTAAATTTAAAAAAATATATGAAAAAATTATGAATCTCTTTTTGAATCTCTTATATATATATATAAGAGATTCATAAGCAGATTCATAATTTTTTCATATATTTTTTTAAATTTAAAAATGAATCTTTGTTTGTAAGTAATTAACTTTTTGGGACTATTAGGATGGTATACAACTATTTATATTTTTATTTTAATTTAAAACTAATTTTTAAAAAAAGTTCCTTGATTCTCTTTTTAAGAGGGTTCTCTCTATAGCCCTGGCCTATATTCTTTTATACATGTTACGGATTGTACACTATAAATATCATATCTTTTGTGTCACTTTATTTAAAGTAGTTGGCTATTATTTTTTATAATTTTTTTTTATAATTTTAGAATTTTAAATACTAATAAATAAAAAGACATTCTTTAACATATTAGAAATAGAATAGATGTTCGAATTTATAGAGAAAAAGAATTTGAATGTATAGGGTAGACATATAATTAAAAGTTTTATTTAGAGTACAATAGGTGTTTGAATTTATGAAGTAGAAGAGTTTGAATGTATAGGAAATACATATAATTAAAAGTTTTATTAGAAATAAAAAAGGTGTAATTAAAAAGGTGTTCGAATTTATAAAAAAGAAATTTATAGAGAAGATATGTAATTAAAAAATTTATTGGAAGTAGAATAGGTGTTTGTAAAACATATAATCAAAAGTTCTATTGGAAGTAGAATAGATGTTCGAATTTATAGATGAAAAAATTTCAAATTTATATAAAAGACATATAATTAAATTCTATTGAAAGTAAAATATGTGTTCGAATTTAGGAAGGAGAATAATTTAAGTTTATACGTAAGACATATAGTTAAAAGTTGAAGAAAAAGAAAATATAAAAAAGATCCAATTAAATAAAAATAATATGGTTGAAAAATATAATATTTAAAACTATAATTAAAGAAAAATATTGTTAAGAACTTGATATAGGTAATATTTTAAATACTATTGAATTAAAAAAACCATTTAACATATTATAAGTATAATAGATTTTCGAATTTATAGAGGAAAAAAGTTCAAATTTCATAGGAGAAAAGAATTAAAATTTATAAGAAACACGATATCAAATCGAAGTAGAAACGATAATCAAAATTGTAGGAAAATAGATTTTTAATTTAAAACGAAAACATATTCAAAGTAGAATAGGTGTTCGAATTTATAGAAAAAGAGAATTTGAATTTATAAAGAAGACATATAATAATATATTGAACACAATTATAATAAGATATATGAGTATTTAACCCAAAGAGACGAAGTTTTCCGAACTAATTATCCCGAGCTTCACTTGATAGATTTTTGAGTTTTGTATTTTACTTTGCTTGAAACTTTGAGTTTTGTATTCTTAGGATTTGGTACTGTAACACCCCAATCCCACATCGAGGAGATTTGGGACTTCTGTTCAGTTTATAAGGCAAAGTACTACTACTAATTAGCACCAACAAATCATGATCTTTTGGGGGCCTGTGGTGGGCTTGTCGTTACCCAAGTTGGCTGCATTTGGGCCAGTAGGCTTGGACTTATTCGGACTCGGAATCGGGACTTGATCCGATTTTCGAAAAAAGCTCGGGATTTGACCCGAATTGTCACATATGGTATCAGAGCCGACTCTCGAAAGCTTGATGCCATCAAGTTGCCGGAGGTGGGGACACGAAGGTTGGTGGTATTATCCCACAATGGACAGAGGTCCGGAGGTGGGGACACGAAGTCAGCCGGTATTATCCCACAATGGCTAGGGAGGAAGGATCTTGGAACCAATGGGCTATCCGTTCAGGCTTGACGAGGACGTCAAGAGTTTAAGTGGGGGAGTTTGTAACACCCCAATCCCACATCGAGGAGATTTGGGACTTCTGTTCAGTTTATAAGGCAAAGTACTACTACTAATTAGCACCAACAAATCATGATCTTTTGGGGGCCTGTGGTGGGCTTGTCGTTACCCAAGTTGGCTGCATTTGGGCCAGTAGGCTTGGACTTATTCGGACTCGGAATCGGGACTTGATCCGATTTTCGAAAAAAGCTCGGGATTTGACCCGAATTGTCACAGGTACTAACGTTGATTTTGTTTTAAACGGGGGCGTTCACATTTTTATAAATGTAATTAGTGTTTTCAGTTTTTTTTATTACAAGAATCAGTGTTTTCAGTTGTTCATAATGTTGGCTCCCTCGCTTTTTTGGTACATTTACGTACCAGAATTGCGGAACTGGTACAGCTGCGTACAACTTTGCAAAATTGGTATAGGGCGCCACAGCCCGTGGCGACCCTCGCATGGGCGCCACGGCCCGTGGCGACCCTTGTTTATCCATTTTTTGGTTGGTTTGCCGTTGGTAAAATTGCTTGTTTGACATTCATATTCAAGGTTTAAAAATCCATTTTCAAGATTGAAAAACTGAATTAATAAAAGAAAAAATTTGGTTTTTTATTTTGGCATATTACAGTTGAACGGTCCAATTTTGTTAAAAGTTAAAAATTGAGTTACAAAAATTGGATAAGTTATGAATTTTTATTAGCCGAACATGAGATCCTGAAAATGCAAAAACAAAAAAAAATATTATTGGTCCGAAAGCGACATGAAGACACAACTTTCAATTTTTGTAAAAGTGTCCCGTGAATATACAGGAAAATGTAATGATAGTGTGTATGCAGTTCTGAATTTATTTTGGCATAGTATGAACCCGTGAATACATAGGAAAATGGTCTCGTGATCTAAACTATTGTCTTTAGGTGTTAAAGAATTTGAATTATGACTATAAATACCCTATGTTCATTCTCATCATCTTTGAAAAATGGCAAATGGTTATACTAGTGGTGATATTTTCAGAGCCATGGGTAGAAAATGGCTATGTGACGATGATTTTGTGTACTCAATGAACCCTAATCATCGTTACTCAAGTCAGGCAATAACAACAATGCAGAGGGAGTGGGAGTGGCGTACGCAATGTCTTTCTTGTTGTGTTGAACAATGTCGCTCGAATGGACTTAGAATACCGAAACAACGCGCTATACTGATGCAACGCAATACTCCACAACAACTTGAAGTTGCATTGTTTCGTGCACGAGAGGAAGAGAACCGAATGCGTTTACGCGTACATCGACATAGTCTAGCAGCAGATGCAAGGATGTTTGCAGAGGATGGAGACATGCTACGTGCAAGACAGTATCACCAATGGAGCGTGAGTGTTGATAATGACTCAGACAGCTTCATGTCCGACGAGGACTAAACTATTGTACTTTTTAATATTCAAGTACGAGTAATTGTTCAATTTATGACTATGTTAACTAAAGACATGGTAGTTTTGCATTGTTAACTAAATTTGCATGCCATAGGAAATGAAATGGAAGCGATATTAAACCCACACAAATAGGAAATGAAATAAAATAAGTACATGTAGGAAATGAAATCACACAAAGCAAATACTACAAATTCATATGAAAACTAAGTGGAGCAACGTCAAACTGCATTGGAACGTAGAGGACAAAGTTTGCTCCGTTTTGTATGTCCTTCTTGGTTACAACAGCTACATTTTATCCCCGAACGCGATTGGTCCATCTCAGTACGAATTCTTACAGACTCCCCCTTGTCGCCACGTTTTTTCTTTATCTTTTTGCAGGCTTCATCCGGTACCAACTTACCATACCTCTGCCACTGTACCGGTAAGACGTAGTTCCAGCACTCAGTAGGATTCAATGGATATATGATAGGCTCCCATAACTTATGCAATTTGGAAGTGTAGTGGTAAGGTTCAATCCATTTTTTCCAATCAAGATTCTCTGCCAAACAACCAGCCAATACATGAGAACAAGGCAAATGATAGCACATCCATTTTCCACAAGTGCAACTCTGTTTACTCATGTCCACATTTTGGGTGCGCCCACCCTTTGTGCCTCCTTTAACCCGATAGCGTTGCGTAACAACTTTGAAAATCCCTAGTTGTTTACTGAATGTATGCACCGTATGTGATTTAGCCTTTTCCATATATCTGCTTATCATACTCTCCGTACTTTGGCATAATTGTTGACCCCGCTGCATAGCATCGACAGTTTGGTTGTGTTGTGTGTTGACAATTCTAACAGTCTTGTAGAAGATATACTCCATCATTGCCGTTGCAGGAAGGAAACGAGCCATTCTTATGCTACCATTGAAGCCTTCCATCACGTTTGTTGTGGCTTGTCCATAACGAGCACCACCAATATCGTAACATATGGTCCACAATTCTGGATTAATGTCTGCTAGGTATTGCAAAGCAGGGGGTGATATCGCGCCTATTCTCTTCATGTATGCGTGGTGTTTGCTGATTTGGGGGGTAGTTCCGGCTTTCCACATCAATAGTTTTAACTCTCCACCGGCATGTTTACTTGAGAAGTTACTTCTGACATGAAATAAACAAAACTTATGAATCCCGTAAGGTGTTGTGAATCCACTTGCCGGGTTCCTCATCGCTGCTAGGATGCCAGCAGAACGATCTGAAATTATGCAGACATTTAACCTGTCTCTGCATACATGTTGACGTACCAACTTCAGAAACCAAGACCAGTTTCTCTCCGATTCTTCGTCAACCAAGGCATAACAAACTGGATATTGATGACTATTCGAATCCACCCCCATTGCAACCAATAATTTCCCATTATATTTTCCCTTCAGAAAGGTACCATCAATCGAAAGTACTGGACGGGCATGTTGCCAACCATCCATAATTGCGCGAAGGCACCAGAAAATCCGTTTGCAAACAGAACTGCTTCTATTAGTTTCATGACGAACAACATCGATTACAGCGACAGTGCCAGGATTGGCATGTACCATGGCCATGAAAAACTGTGGGAGTGCATCATATGTGGTAGTCCAGTTACCGTAGACCTCCTCAACAGCCAACTGCTTGCCCCTCCATGCTTTACAGTAACTTACACGGTGGTTGAATTCGTCATTAACCATTGTCATAATGGTATTGACTCGGAGATTGGGTGATTCTCTAACCTGCAACACATTCCCAAAAAATAAGTCAATAAAAGTGTTTGAACATATGTCAACTATGGTTGAGAATAGATAGCTTACATGTGGTTTGACAATATTTGCAATAAATCTTGCAGAGATTTTTTTATGATCCTGCGTTGGTAGAGCAACTAAACAAGTGTGCTCCGTGCACTTTGTGATTTCAAACAATCCATGGGTCTTTTTCTTCGCGGCTCTCATTCTCCAATGACAATTTTCCACCACACACGTTGCAATAAACTGATTTGGATTGCTCCTCTCCACAATATATGTCCGGTTGCTAGTAATGTGCATTTGTCGCACGGCATGAATTAACATTTGTTTGTCATTAAACGTTTGACCAACGGAAAGATCATCTGTATCTTGAGATAAAGCAAGGTAGTTTCCAGCTTGGTTGTTTAATACCACCGGTGAATATTCCTCAGTTTGAAACCAAGTTGCCATTGGAACATGGTTCCTCAATACCTCTTCATCCTCCTCGGATGATACATCCTCGTCCTCATCACTGTTAAAATCTTCAGACTCCTCACTGCTTGAACTATTCAAATTAAATTCAAGAGGATTATCATCTATGCATGCCAACTCTCTTCCCGTCATTGTATCACGTGCTGGAGACCGTTCTACACAATCTGTTCGGTTATAATATTCATGCATGTCAAGATCCTCGCCATGATGTGTTTGTTGCACTGCTTGGCTACTAGAACCCCCCCCCCCCATATCCGTGAAATCCTTCATTGTTTTCACCTTCACCGAAAAAAGAGCTTGACCATCCCGTTGTTCCGAATTCAGGAAATTGGTTGCTCATCTCATAGTTGTGTTGGTAACTTGGTTGGGTAGGCTCATAATGCGTACCGTAAGCATTAGAGTGTGGATCCTGAGCTTGAATCTGTTCGGCCTCGATGAACACAGACACATCACCCCAACCCATCTGCATGGTCCGAGGGATACTCAACAACCTACCGACATCCACGTCGGAAGTAATATAACCTAAGTAATATCGCTTAACGACATTACCGATACCCATTTCTGGATGTTTATAACTTATGCGCAAATTCCAATGATTGTGACTTATGTTCATAACCTCATAAACAGTTGCCTTGAATTCTTCAAATGTGGTTCCAAACATAACATAACACATACATTTTGGATCCGTGGAATATGTTATATCACCATTTTGCCTAATTACTTTTCCACCCCAAAAGAAATTCACATTTACACAACCTTCCATTTGCCTAATATGTTATAACTGAACGAAAAGGAAGATTACGTACCTTTGTGTAGAGGATTTTGGTAACTGAAGTTAGTGGGCTGTTGAGGAGGTCTGAAATGAAGTATGAAGGAGGTCTGTAACAAGGGATAATGATATTTGTGAGAGGATGGTGCTTGTGGTATTGGTTGTTGAGAGGATGATAGGTTCTGATATAAGATAAGAAAATCTATAGAGATAAGATAGGATAATATATCGGAAGTGATGTTGTACTGCAAAGGCACACAAACCAATACTGAAATGAATGTTACCCTACTTCATTAAAGCTATAAGATAAAACACTGAATGAAGCTATAACCATCAATTATATATACCCTACTTCAAATTACTAGTTATGCAGGCCTTGAAATGACCACTCATCTTTTTCATAAAATTAAAGCTTTGTATTATTTGTCATGTTTTCCAGAAATTATTGATCTCATGTGTAGTCTTGTCAAACTAAATTTGAAGCTTTATTATTGCTCTGAATACAACTGTTAGCATGCAAATGTAAAAGTGGTGTAGTCACGTCAACATTAAGGCTGTATTATTATCATCCTTCCATATGCTTGAATAATTTTTGCATAAATTGTGTAGGAACTACAATTTTGTGTAGTTATCATTTTTGGACCTAAATTTAACATAGTTACGTGTAATATTATTTTATAAATTTTGGATAGTGCCAAAGTACAACAGCTCATGTTTAATTTAAAACAAAGAAAATGCTAATATAATTTTTGCAAGTATAATCTATAAACCTACAAAAGAGAGAGTTACAAAACAATTTTTACTAAGTGACAAATCTGTTTTACTAAGTAACCACGGGGAAAGGGAAATGAATAAAAATAAAATACAGGGTCGCCACGGGCCGTGGCGCACCCCTGCGCGCACCCCTGCGAGGGTCACCACGGGCTGTGGCGCCCTATACCAATTTTGCAAAGTTGTACGCAGCTGTACCAGTTCCGCAATTCTGGTACGTAAGTGTACCAGAAAAGCGAGGGAGCCTCATAATGTTTGTACATATAATATTTAACTTTCTTTTTCTTCATATTTTGTTGATATAAACAGGTACAATGTACATCGATGTACGAGGATCAGATCAAAATTGTATCCATCTATAGTATAATATTATAAGCAAATCACCCTATTTGATTGGTAGTTTGGTCATTTAGTTTGGTCCTCTAAATACTAACCGTTAGATGTAAATATAGGTAAATGAGAACCGTTGGATGTAATATTAAAAGAATATTCTTTTTTTGATATCTAAGATGCTCTCACGGGTTCAAGGTTCGAATCCCGTCAACAACATATTAAAAAAATTTAAGATCAAAATACAAATAAATACTAATAAAATAAGATAAAAAATACTAAAAAATCATATTAAAAAATACTATTATAAGCAAACTACCATTTATTTGGTTGATTGGTAGTTTGGTTCTCTAAATAATAACCGTTAGATATAAATATAAATTAATGAGAACCGTTTGATGTAATATTAAAAGAATATTATTTTGTTGGTATCTAAAATACTCCCACAGGTTCAAGATTCGAATCCCGTCAACAACATATTATTATTATTAAATATTTATATCATCTATTTTTCTAAGCTACATTCAAAAGTTCAAGATATTATTCCGTCGACAACATATTAAAATTTTTTAAGATCAAAATACAAATAAATGATAATAAAATAAGATAAAAAATAATAATAAATCATATAAAAATACTAAAATAATAAATTAAAAATACTAAAATTCATCCGTGCATTGCACATGGCTTGTACATGTTATCTTTGTTTCTATATTTTACAATAATTAATCGTAGTCCTTTACACTAAGAATAATATTTTGATTGTTGTGCAGCGCCAGTTGAAACAATAGTATGCATCTCGCCAGTGTCAACTGTCAATCTCAACTTTAACTTAAAACAGTCCAGGCTTCTCATCGTTTAAACACTTTTTTGCTTTCTGTCGTAGCAATTTGTTTATTTGTTTATTTTATAATTTTAAATATTAAAAATAATCTTTAACATATTAAAAATAGAAAATCGAATTTATAAAAGAGAGGAGTCCAAATTTATGAAGAATACGTATAATTAGAACCTTATTCAAAATAGAAAAATCATATAAATTTATAGACAAGTACAATTTAAATAAATAAAGAAGGTATGATTTAATTTTTGATTTCTCTTACAAATGTCGCATATTGTTCTGTGATTTATTAATCCTAAACTTCTATTTTATTATTTGATGGCATGATGCAGATTCTATTTTAACATATTAGAAGTTGAATAGGGATTGAAATTTATAGAGGAGAACAATTCAAATTTATAGAAATTACATGTAAATAAAATTTTTAGTTGAAGTAGAATATGTGCTCGAATTTATTAAAGAGAATATTTCAAGTTTATAGGTAATCTATAGAATTAGAAGTTCTATTGAAATTAGAATAAGGGTTCGGATTTATAAAAGAGAATAGTTTGAATTTATATGTAAATCATAAAATTAAAAGTTTTATTCAAAGTAAAATATGTGTTCGAATTTATTAAGATGAAACATTCGGATTTATTTATAAGCCATATAATTAAAAATTCTATTGAAAGTAGAATATGTGTTCGAATTTATAGAGGAGAAGAGTTCGAATTTGTAAGGAATTCATACAATTGAAAATTCTATAGTAACTAAAATAAGTGTTTGTAAGAAATAATTAGAAGTTCTACTTGAGGTAAAATAGGTGTGCAAATTTACTGAGGAGAACATGTCGAATTGATAGGAAAGACATATTATTAAAAATTTTATTGAAAATTGAATATGTATTTTAAAATATAGAGGAAAATATTTCGAATATATAGACAAAACATATATTAAAAATTATATTGAAAATAGAATGAAAGGGCGGTGAGGTGGCATCGATCTTCTAAATTATTTATTTTTTTCTTAGAAATCTTTTATTTCAAATCAATATACTTATATAAAGGAGAAGACGGGGGCGGTGAGGTGGCGCTCTCAGATCGCTCCGTTTTATTTTTCTAATTTTTCACAATTTTTATTTTTAATAATTACAACTTCCTTTATTATTTTCGATTTTATAAGAAGAAAATTAAAAATTACACTTTTATTATTTTCAAACTCGATAGAACTTTCTTTTATTATTTTCAAAGTTGATAGAACTTTCTTTGATTTAAAAAATTACAACTTCCTTATTATTTTCGAATTTGTAGGACTTGATAGAACTTTCTTTAATTTAGAAAATTACAACTTCCTTATTATTTTCAAATTTGTAGGCTTAATAGAACTTTCTTTTATTATTTTCAAACTTGATAGAACTTTCTTTGATTTAGAAAATTACAACTTCTTTATTATTTTCGAATTTGAAAATTACAACTTCTTTATTATTTTTGAATTTGTGATCTAACTTTCTTTGATTTAGAACATTTCTTTGATTTAGAAAATTACAACTTCCTTATTATTTTCGAATTTGTAGGACTTGATAGAACTTTCTTTGATTTAGAAAATTACAACTTCCTTATTATTTTTGAATTTGTAGGCTTGATAGAACATTCTTTTATTATTTTCAAAATTGATAGAACTTTCTTATATTTAGAAAATTACAACTTCCTTATTATTTTTGAATTTGTAGGCTTGATAAAACTTTCTTTTATTATTTTCAAACTTGATACAACTTTATTTGATTTAGAAAATTACAACTTCCTTATTATTTTCGAATTTGTAGGACTTGATAGAACTTTCTTTGATTTAGAAAATTACAACTTCCTTATTATTTTCGAATTTGTAGGCTCTTATGTTAATAATTGCAATTTTCTCTTTTATTATTTTCAATCTTGATAGAACTTTCTTTTATTATTTTCAAACTTGATAGAACTTTCTTTTATTATTTTCAAACTTTTTAGAACTTTTCTTTTATAATACTTCTTGACTTTTAAACATAATGGATTTCCATGTTATTCACCTTACAAACACCTATAAATTAAAGGTCATTCATGACAAAAAATCTGCACCGAAACTTTTTTACATAGCTTCAAATTTTTACAACCATATTTACAATCAATACAACTATGGCCTACACCATGTTGGATGCTTTGAACGACAACAGCTATACCTGGATGATAAGAGTACGAGTGTGTAGAATGTGGGAATCTGTCAATCCATCCAAATACTGAAGAACTTACCAGTCTTGACATGATTTTGATCGATGAAAAGGTTAATAAATCAATATACTTATAACTTATTAGTTTGTCAAATTGTATGATGTTATTAACTTTTCTAAGATATGTTGTATGACAGGAAAATTTTATCCATGCTACGATCCCGAAGATTCTGTTCTCTCGGTTCAAAAATCTTTTAGAGGAAAGCTCCGTGTACAGCATCAAAAATCTCTGAAAATTATTTCAAGTATAGGAAAATATTCCAAAAATATCACGGGATGCTATAATTTAAAGGTAATTGCCCGTGATATTTTTTGAAGAGGAGTAGAATTTGTTAGAAAAAAGTGTTTTAATTATATAATATATTTTATTTGATAATTTAAATAATTTTATAGATATTAATTTCACAATTTTTATTCTAACATTCTTTTTCTTAACAAATATATTATAATGCCGCTGCGAAGCGCGGCTTAGTAATCTAGTATATATATAAAAGAGTATACACGGGAGGTGAGGTGACACCTCTAAAATTGTCTCTATCTATTTTTCTAATTTTCCTAGAGGTTTACAATTTTAAATATTAATAAATTAAAAAAAATATTCTTTAGCATATTAGAAATAGAATAGGTATTCGAATTTATAGAGGAGAAGAGTTCGAATTTATATAGAGAAAAAATATTCTTTAGCATATTAGAAATATAATAGGTGTTCGAATTTATAGAGGATAAGAGTTCAAATTTATAGAGAATACATATAATAAAGTTTTATTTGAAGTAGAATACATATTCGGTTAACGGTCGGTTTTTGGTTTTCGGTACTTTTTCTAATTAATAAATTAATAATATAATCAAAATTCGGGAAAGTTTTATTCTATATTAATATTTCACTATATTTTACTACATAAAAATCAAATAATATTGAAATCTAATCAAAAAAATGGAAATGTGGGATTAATTTGTTTATATTTAAGATACACTACTACAAATCTACTTTTTTCCTTTTAGGATAACGAAAGCTACTACAAATCAAATCTTTAATGGAATTGTATTATTGTCAAGTTACCAAAATAGTAACTAGATGATTGACTTTTATAATTAAAATATTTTTTTTCTAACAAAATATACTCATTTTCCAAAAATATCATTACAATTATCTTTAAATTAAAACATATTACCTTTTATATTTGTAATTACTAAAATCTATGTTTTCCAAAAATATGAGTTGCAATCCTTACTTATTTATTTTAAAACCTATTTTAATACTCTATTTAATAAATAATAAAATAATATAAAAATAGTAACTAACTGATTGCCTTTTATAATTAAAAACAAATCTAACGAAATCTACTCCTTTTCCAAAAATATCACGACAATTACCTTTAAATTAAAACATAATATCTTTTATATTTGTTATCACTAAAATCTCTATTTTCCAAAAATATATTAACTAGCTGATTGCCTTTTATAATTAAAACATTTTTTTTTCTAACAAAATCTACTTCTTTTCCAAAAATATCACAGACAATTACCTTTAAATTAAAATATATTACCTTTAATATTTGTTATCACTAAAGTCTCTATTTTCCAAAAATATCAAGTGCAACCCTTACTTATATATTTTAAAATTTATTTTAATACTTTTAATTATTTAAAAAAAACTTACCTATTTTAACAAGTGAACGTATTTTTTTAACAAATACAATTAATATAATTAAAACATATCATCACTAAAATCCCTATTTTCCAAAAATACGAGGTGCAATCCTTACTTATTTATTTTAAAACCTATTTTAATACTCTATTTAATAAATAATAAAATAATATAAAAATAGTAACTAGCCGATTGCCTTTTATAGTTAAAACATTTTTTTCTAACAAAATCTACTTATTTTCCAAAAATATCACGGGCAATTACCTTTAAATTAAAATATATTACCTTTTATATTTGTTATCATTAAAATATTTCTTTTCCAAAAATATCAAGTGCAACATATATATATTTTAAAACCTATTTTAATACTTTTAATTATTTAAAAAAAATTACCTATTTTAACAAGTGAACATATTTTTTTAACACATAAAAATTAATATAATTAAAACACATCTAAAAATATTACGTGCAATTACTTTTTTTTAATTAAAACATGTTAACTTTTATATTTGTCCTTATTAAAAAAACTTACTTATTTTAACATGTCAATGTATTTTTTTAATAAATACAATTAATATAATTAAAACACTTCTAAAAATATCACGGTCAATTACTTTTTTTAATTAAAACATGTTAGATTTTCTATCTGTCCTTATTATTAATATTATTTTATTATAAAATAATATTAATAATAACTCATTTATCTTCCTAGGCCTCATTTGTATTTTTTTATATTTTTTTTATGTTCCAATGAATATTTAAGTTTCTCATTTTATAATTTATCATATTAATTTTTACTTTCATTTTAATATTTTCCGTTCACATTAAATTTTTTAATTTATTATTTTTAAGGCCCGTGCCTTGCACGGGTTATATGCTAATATTAGAAATATAATAGGTGTTCGAATTTATAGAGGATAATAGTTCAAATTTATAGAGAATACATATAATAAAGTTTTATTTGAAGTAGAATACATATTCGAATTTATAGATAATACTAAAATTAATAGTATGTGTTCGAATTTACAGAGAAGTGGAGTAGAATACATATATTGCTATTTTCAACTTAAATACGGGACGACCCACGTAAAGATTACTACTACTGTTCTGTGCGCGTAGATACCTGATATTCAACTTCATAGCCTTATAACATATACTGAAAATAGCTTAAATTATTGAAGCAGAGATATAATAAATCATATAAATATTGAAGTAGAGATAAATATTATTTGACCATGAGGTACTTCAATATTTATATGATTTATTTTTTAATGTGTTTGAAAAGGAGTTTAGGTAGCAACTCTAAGATCGTTTTAATCCATTTTTAGAATTTTTAGATGACATATTTAAAATCGCTTCGATCTATTTTTATAATATTTTAAAATTTTAAATCCTAATAAATTAAAAACATATCTTTTAACATATTAGAAGTCAAATATGTATTCGAATTTATAGAATAGTTTGATTTATAGGAAAGACTTGAAGATATATAATTAAAATTTCTATCTGAAGTAGAATGAGTGTTTGTAAAACATATAATTAAAATTTCTATTAGAAGTAGAATAGATATTCGATTTATAGAGTAAAAGAGTTCGGGTTTATAAAAAAGACATATAATTAAAAAAAAATAGCCGGAAGTAGATTAAGTTTACGGATTTATAAAAGAGAATAATTTTAATATATAGGTAAGACATACAGTTAAAAATTCTACTTGAAGTAAAATATGTGTTCGAATTTATAGAGGAGAAGAATTCGGATTTATAGGAAGACATATAATTAAAAATTATCTTGAAAGTGGAATAAATGTTTGTAAAAGTTTTAATGGAAGTAGAATATATGTGTTCGAATTTATATAGGAAAAGAGTTTCAATTTAAAGATTAGATATTTAACTAAAAATTCTATTGGAAGTAACATATGTGCTTAATATATAGAGGAGAAATGTTTGAATTTATAGAGAAGACATATAATTAAAAATTCAATCGGAAGTAACATACAAGTGTGGTAAGGTGGCATTTTAACGATCTTCTAAAATTATTTATCCTTTTCTTAGAAATTATTTATTTTAAATTTTTTATACAAGTTTACTTGCATCAGGGAAATATATCCATATCTAATATTATTCTCATACCGAAAAATCTTCATATTTAAAGGAAAAAAGAATTCATGTTAACATAATAGAAGAACATTCGCACACGGGAACTATAAATTCTCTCTTTTGAGTTTAATATACCTAAAATTTAAAGTATAGTCTCGCGACTTCATTAAAATTGGTGTTTTGGTTTTAATGGAAGAACGACTCAATAAAAAATTCGTGTTTAACGAGAGAGCGATTCTAGAGAGTACCATATTAACTATTAAAAATTAATATTTTTGATATAATATAAGATAAAAGAATATATTAATTTTTTTTATAAAAATTATAATGCCAACGCGAAGCACGGCTATATGGACTAGTTAGTTATATTTCTTAAATTTTGGATACTTGTATAAAGTAGAAGAGGAGCGACTCAAAGAATATGGTTAAATGTAGTATATTTCTATTAAATACAGTAATTAACAATTATATTTAATATATTTGTATGCATTAAATGCACATATATCTTATTAGGTGTAATTAAACTAATTAATAGCATACATATCTATCTTAGTTAATCTCATGTACACCTTAAGATTTATTAAATATTTTTATCTTATTTAATAGCATATTTGCCTTAAGATCTTATTTCATATTTCTATTTTATTTTATTTTAATGTCCAAATATTTTATTTAATATTTCTATTATATTTTAATAATGGTGTTATTTAATTTCTGTACTTAATTATCGTTTTTTATATTTTGTGCTAAATTATTTTTTCTAATATTATTAGTTATAATATAAATTTTTAATCTAAAAATTTGAAAATAAAATACATATCTTAATTGGGCAACAACGAATGATTTTATAATAATTTTTTAAATAATTAGGCTCAAATTACTAATAAAAAATTAGACACATAAATATTCTCTTAATTACACATCATCATTTAGCCATGAATCAATTTCAAATTCTCAATTCTAACTTTCAGAGGAGCACTCCATCCATGTATAAAAACTTCACGAAATTTGAACTAAAGTCTATTAATATATATGAAATACGGAAATTAATCCACCATAGTGACATGTAAACGATAATTATATAGTGTAAATAGAACACAATCCCAATTAATATCCAGACATGGAAATAGTCAAGTTCTCTATTGCGTACATGATTCACATAAACCCTAACTTAAATAAAGTAATTATAAAATTTACTTTTAAAAATTTTACAACCTCCAAGTAATTTCTAAAATACAATATTTTAATATACACAATTAACTTAAAAATTCATTTTCTAAAATATTTTTACATTTTTTTCTCAATAATAAAAAATCTTAACTAGTAAATAAAATATAGTAAACTTTTAATTAGATGCATTAAGAAAGAAGGATATTGATATTGATAGATATCTTAATAAATACATGTTTAATTTCCAATATCACAATAAATATTACTCAATCTTACCCTCAAATAAGTTAGGGATGTTATAGTAATTGTTGATTACTGTGTTTAGTAAAAATTTAATGTATTTAGCAATTATGCGGCTCAAATCGTCTCAATATATTTTTTAAATTTTCTCTAATTTTAGGATTAATAAAATTTAGATATTAGGAGAAATCTTAAGTTCCTTCTAACTACTTTTTAATGAAGGAATTAAATATTAAAAAAATCTTTATTTACTTCCTACTACCTTCGATGGAGAAAATTAAATATATTATGTTAATATTCTCCTAAACTTCCCCTACAAGTGCAATTTCCTTCCGACTATATTTCATGAAGAAAATTAAGTATATTGCATTAATATTATCCTAAACTTCCTATACGAGTCCATGTACTAATTTCTTTTTTACTATCTTCAAGGAACGAAATATACTTCCTCTACGAGTTTAATTTATATACTAAATAGTTTACCAAGCCGCGCTTCGCAACGGTTTTATAATAATTTCTCTAAATTTTTCTAAAAAATATTCTACAAAATATGTTTTTAGATAAAATAATATTTCTAACATAAAATTAATATTTCTTTTGAATTCTCCGTTTCGTCTTGATTATTTACCGAAATTTCGAATAAATATTGAAAGACAATTGTTTAATATTTTTTATTATTTTAATATTATATCAAATATTAGTATATTTATAACTATTTTTGTTTTTCTAAAAATTAATATTTCAACTTCTATTTTAAAGTACATAATATAAAATTAATATTAAATTCTAGCATACAATATGCTTTTCCTAATGAATGACATCAATATTTAACATGTTTTCTCTCAATGACCCGATTTCTCGTTGTTACCAAATCTAAACAGATTACTAATTTACTAAATAAATTACATCATCTATTAATCAATTTTATTATATCATAAAATTTAATTTAAATATTTTTTAAAATTTTAATTTTTATTATTTAAAATATAGGTACTCGAAAAAATAAATGAAAATAAAATAAGACTTCTACATTTTATTTATACAAAATTGCATTTTCTGTAAGTATTATCTTCTATATATTTTAGAAAGTAAAACTTTAAAAAATGATTTTTAACATATATGTAAAACATATAGACAAATTAAACGTGGGTTTTTTACAAAAAAATATGAGAACATAATTTCTAATAGTTTTTTTAGGAAAATATTAAGATGATAATCTCATTTCAAGATAAATTTTAGAACTTGAAAAAAAAATGAGAATATTAAGATGGTAACTTTGAGTTTAAGAAAATATCAACATGGTAATTTGACTTGAATATAAATTTTAAGAGAATATAAAGATAGTAATTTGACTTAAGAAAAAAGTTTAGGAGAATATAAGGTAATTAAGATTTCCATTACTGAAGATTTAAAAGGCAATTTAGATATTTTATAACCTTTAATATTATTAATTCAAAATTTTGAAAAAATTAGAAAAAATAAATCAAGGCAATTTGAGAGGTGCCTTTCAAATTGTCTCGCACCTCTCGTATCGTGTTCTTATTATTTTCCTTGATTAAAAGATAATTAAAAAAATTACTAAATAAATTGGACTCGTGGAGTAAGTTTATGAGAATATTAATATAGTATACTTAGTTTTGACTTAAACAAAAAATTCAGGAGAATATTAAAATAATATTTCCTATGTTATTAAGTATATTCATTAATAAAAAAATTAGGAGAATATTAAAATTGTATTTAGTTTCCTATATTAGTAAAGATTTTAAAGGCAAGTGTTGCGTAAAATATAGATGTGCAAGTGTACAAAATCGCAAACAAGTAATATATTAATAAATACCAGATTTCGTTCCTCAAGGACTGTCTACTTGTATAAATCACAATTATTATCAAACAATTCGGTTATAGAACACAAGAATTAAGTTATGTTTTTTATACTAACACTAATTAATTAACAACTAAATTAACTAACTAAACTAGAAAAGAGAGTTGGATATAATTTAGATACGAGAAGCTAAGTCAGGATAATTACTTCCCCCTAACACGTGAAAATCGGTAAAAGAGTCATGTAGCACTATAGCAAATCCACAGTTCACTAGCTAGAATTTATTGGTCATAGGTTCTCTCGAAATCACTGTGGTATAATTCCTACAAAATAAAGTAACATATGTCTATGTTAATTTACTCCTCAGAATACAATTAAGCATTGTTGGATATGAGTTTCACTTGAAGATAATATAGAGGGGGTGAATATATTATCAGCGTTTTCTTTAATTATCTTCGTTTTTGAATCTTCTTCTTTGTAGTTTAAACTTGTTAGTTGTATATTGAATAATGCGGAATGGAAACAATACACAAGTTTAATTTTAATCTAATATTGTATTAGATCGAAAGGTGCTACAAACTGTGAATTCAAACTTGAATTCTCAGCTGCGGTTTTCTCAGAGAGATACAGATTTCAGAGTGTTTGAAGAGCTTGAAAAACTTACAACTAAAAATATGAGTCTGTATACTTATATCATGTACACAGTTCACGAATACAAAAGTAGTACTAGACAAAATGATTGCCAAACTCTGTCTACACTATTTTGGTGAAACCGTGGTGACATGTGACTTTGCTTTGTTTTGCATACTGGCAGACCCTTATCTTTAGATGTTTCCAGTGACTGTCTTTCTAAGCTTCCTTGCAGGCTTTCCTTGTGTATACTGCAACTGATAAAGACAATTGCATATGCCTTGGTTTGATTTGATTCCATGTTCCCAAAACTTTTTGTCTTATGTTGATTGGAGATTCTTCTAAGTCCTTATTCGATATCTCAGAGATGCTTGGTTCAATATCTTGACTTCTCGAATCAGTGAAAGCACACTTCTCAAATCAGTTGTCTTCACTTCTCGAACCAATGATACTTGACTTCTCGAATCAGTACCAGTGCACTTCTCAAATCTTCACATATAGAACTTCTCGAATGGATGACTTCTCGAATCAGTACATTTTGATACTTCTCGAATCTTCACTTAGATAAACTTTATTCTTTATCCTGCCTTCAATATTGTAACATATTTATTCTTTATTATTCAATATTGTAACATATTTATTCTTTATCCTGTCTTCAAATTTCTTGAGGCATGATCTTGTGATCTTCTTCCAAGTCATAATTAGAACTTATTACATGGTTACATATATTGAGTTTACAGAGATGTAGAACCTTTAGAAACAAAGGGATCCCCTAGTTAAAGGGGCAAGTAAGTGACACAAAGTGACACAATACTATAGGATTGTTATTTATGTTTTACAAGAATTCCTCTATGACTAACAAGCATCAATTCACAAAGCTATGCATGGCCACAATATATATCTATATCGTAACAATATTATAATCAATAGATATATAAGCATGCACCATTCAAGTTCTATGTCAATTAATTATAACTCTCTCGATATTATAATCAACTCATTAACCCACTAAAGTTGATCAGACAATAGCACATATTAGCATGAAAAACACTCGAATGAATAAACCATAGAACTACATACAATACTCTTTAACAAAACACCAATAATCTCATGCTAGGGTTTCATAAAAATCCTAACCCATACAATTAGTTCATGAAAAATATCTTAAAACAATCCCAAGATAACGAACACATGTTCATAAGAAGAGATAAATAAAAGATAAGAGAAAACAAAGCCAATTGAATGTCTTTAATGGCTGAAATCTTCTTCGTTGATGGCTTATCCTCCTCCCTTGTGCGGCTTCTTCTCTCTTGCGTTTTATCACTTTATTAGGTCTGATCTATCTCTACTAATATCTCTAATAAAAGTCTTTTAAATAATTTAATGCAAATACAAGGAGTTTCCCAATCAGAATTGAATTCAAATAAAGGAAATTGGTAACTGACTTTTGGGCTCTGCTTCTGGACAGATGCGGCTGGAATCAAATTAATCTCCAACTCTTGCCATTTAAGCTTCAATCCATATTTAATTAGAACTCCTTGATTCCTACAATAAAAAATTAATATTTATTAAATAAAAATCCAAATCAACACAAAATAACTTAAATATACTGACGATATTAAGATAAAGCACACTTTAATCAACAAGAATATTAAAATTGTATATATAGTTTCCTCCATGAGCAAAGATTTAAAAAACAGTTGAGATATTTTCTAATAAAAAAATTAGGATATTAAAACTGTTTATTCAGTTTTCTCCATTAGTAAAGATCTTAAATGACTTGAAGATAAATTTTAGGAGAATATTAAGATAGTAATTTGACTTAAGAAGAAAGTTTAGGAGAAGATAGGTGATTAAGATTTCCATTACTGAAGATTTAAAAGGCAACTTAGATATTTTATAACCTTTAATATTATTAATTCAAAATTTTGAAAAAATAGATCAATGCAATTTGAGAGGCGCCTCCCTAATCGTCTTGCACATCTCATATCGTCTCCTTATTATTTTCCTCGATTAAAAGATACTAAAATAGAAATTACTAAATAAATTGGACTCGTGGAGTAAGTTTAGGAGAATATTAATATAATATACTCAGTTTTAACTTAAATAGAAAATATTAAGATAATATTTTCTATGTTAGTAAGTATATTTATTAATAATACATTTAAGAGAATATTAAAATTGTATTTAGTTACCTATATTTAAGGAACTTCTGCTACAAGTGCAGTAGACGTACTGACCACTTTTCCCGTTTCATAGATTTCATTTTGTTGAATCTGTTCCAATTCATAGGTTTTCAGTACTCCATAGAGTCTTTCAAGTGAAATCTCACTTAAGTCTCTTGCTTCTCGTATGGCTGAAATCCTGTGTTCCAGATGAATTAGAAGTGTTAAAAAAAATTCTTATTGATCTCCCTGATGGTATAATGTTTTCCTTGAAGGTTCAGATCATTGATCAATTTATTATATCTCTCAAAAACTTCAGATATTCCTTCCCCTGGATTGGATCTGAAGTGTTCATAAGAAGAGGTGAGAATTTCCAGCTTGTTCTCCCTGACTTCTTCAGTCCCTTCATTGATGATCTCTATTGTGTTCCAGATATGCTTGGCATCTGTACAATTCAACACATGATTATGCATAACCAGATCTAGACAATCAACTAGGATTAACTGTAGGCAAGCATCCAAGGAAGCATCTTCCTTTTCATCAGATGCATAATCTTTAGGATCTTTAGAATACATCCTTGCAGCTTGAACAACCACATTATTCTCAATGCATTCCTCTTCAACAACCATAGGAATAGTTGGTCCTTTCTTCAAGACACCTAGGTACTTAGGATTTGCCACCTGAAGAAACAGAAGCATCTCCTTCTTCCACATGGGATAATATTCCTTGCTGAACATAGGAATCTTTATTGTACCAACTTTTTGTGTAGTCATCTTGAGAATTTTTAGAAGAATAAAAATATGAATGTTCTTGAAAAAATCACAAAAATTGGATCTTTGATTTGTGTATCAATCAAAAGGCTCTGATACCAATTGTTAGGTCCTGATATGTTTGTAGAAGGGGGGTTGAATACAACCTGTACCGTTTAATCGAATTTGTATTGTTCTTGATTTAACAATTTCAATAACAAATAATTGCGGAATAAAATGAAACAAGATTCAAGTTAAATATAACTTATATTAAACTTGAAGGGTGTTACAATTCTGAGTACAGATTACAGGGTTCTTGTTAAAACAAATCTATAATAAATTCGACATGAATTTATCTATTTTTGTAATAAAAGGATTGAATACTAAAAAATAGTTCAATATAAATTCTAAGGATTATGATCCGCTAGATTGTCAAAGAGTTACAAGTAAACAAATTCTGTTGGATTAATTGTTACAATCAACTCAAGAATTAATCCCCTGCAAGATTTTTAGCTCGGACAGTTGATGACTTTTAATGGCATAAGTAAAGATAGAAAGTTTGTTTGTTCTTCTGTCTGTCTACTTTTATTGATCACTTTGTATTTCATTTTATAAGTCAATCACATGCAAGCCACGCACCAACATTGCTTGATTGAATAACATTGGTAGTACTAAAAAATAATACTGGCAGTACTATCTAATAATACTGGCAGTAATATCGGTAGTACTGAATAAAGAACTAGCAGTACTATCGATAGTACTGTAGTTCATAGTACTACTAGTTAAAAAGATAGTACTACTTAGGAAAGAATTAATTCTAGTTTTAATTTAAATGGCATAAATAATTTAATAAATTAGTTAATTCGAGTGAATTAATTTATAAATTAAATTACTTAAATTCTAGATTAATTAATTTAATATATAAATTAATTCTGAAAGAATTAATTTATATATTAAATTAATTAATTTATAGAATAAATTAAAAGAGAATTAATACTAAATCAAAGAACCACTGAAACTGATGATGAACTTCCACTGAATGAAGTTGACACTAGATGTACTGTCTGGTTCATGAGTGACTAACTTCTATGACGGATCTTCATCTTTTGACTTTAAGCTCTGGTTCTTTTTCCTTCTCTTTAACAAAATACTATAATGTTAGAATTTATTGGTGATAGCTATGAGACAACTTAACTAGATATTTTATATGCTTAATTTTATTAAGTATAAACATACTGTCACATCCAGAGTATGTCTTTGTAACTATTTTGTTTATTGCAAATAAGATTCTAGTACATCTTGGTAGAAGTTCATTTATTTGTTCAAGCCTCAAGAAGTGATTAAGATGGACAACAAGAATAAATGTTACTGTCACAGCATTGACCAGTAAGGTTACAAGAAGACATCATGTTGCAAGTCACGACAACATATTCACTCTGACAGCAACATTGGCGGAAGCCCTCAGACAACAACTTTACCTTAGCCTGACAGCAAGCTTGGAACTCCTGACAGCATCCTTTGCGGGGACTTCTTACTGTCACCAAAAGCACATTCTTGTGACAGCAAGCTTGAGGATCAGGATACTCCCATGAAGGGATAACATTTGTATTGGGGATCTACCCAGTCAAACTTGTGACAATTTTGATGTTCAAGAAACAGGCGTGTTGCAGTATCCCAACACTGCATCAGGTCTGCAAGACTACGACCGAAGCTTGAGAGATCACATGACAAAGCTCACCAATTCAAGAGTATGACAAATCAACATCTACTGAACCGTGTTAGCTAAATATAGAATGTATCTAGATTGCTTTTCCCAGTAATGTTAATCTTGTTTGTATAGCAATTTAGGTAATACTCACGGGTAGACAATTTGTAAGAAGCAGCCACATGAAAATGACAGCAGCTTCACAAACCTGTGATGATAGAGATATGATTAGTTTACTAAGACTATCTCTCAATTCATTCTATATATCACTCGAGAAACTGAAGCTCAAGAAAACCAACATTTTCTTGAGGTTGTAGCAACCCATTGCAAAATAAATAAAACATTTATTTTGTGAGAAATTCATATGCTGATAAACGTTAATCTTAGTCTTTGTTGTTGAAGCGTATATTGAGATTTATCAGTATTGTATTCACCCCCCCCCCCTTCTGCAATAGTCAAGGACCAACAACTGGTATCAGAGCAGACATATTGTTCTACAAATCTGAGATCATGACAAGTATGCAGAATTCAAGTAGCATAAAGATTCCAGCTTTTGATAAAGAGAATTACAATGTGTGGAAAAGAAAAATCTTGTTGTTTATCAAAGCTGTGAATCCCTTATACTTGGGTATCCTCCAAAATGTTCCCTTTGTTCCACGGAAAGAAATTGAAGCCTCAACTGTGGACGGTGTTCTTGTTCCAGCTTACTGGGTCAACAAATTACCTTCAGAGTTTCTGGAGCCAGAAAAAGAGAAGGTGGCCTTGGATGATTACTTGCAACTCATCTTACTGGATGCTCTCACTTTGGACAAAGCCATGTGTGGGAATGTCATTGGATGCTCATCAGCCAAGGATATGTGGAATAAGATTGAGCTGCTATGTGAAGGAAGTGAAGAAGTGAAAGACAATCAAAGACAAATTCTTATCTCACAGTATGAAGCTTTCATGGCAAAGTCAGGAGAAGATCTATAACGCCCCAAATCCGGGGTCAAAGGATTTGGTCGTCACTCTGCATTCTCAAATAAAACCACCTATTCAATATAAACCAACACAATAATAACATCCGCGACCCTAACTCTACCAAGAATCTTTAAAGGTTATAGTGCTAGAAACAAGAATCCAAAATTCCATTACACAAATTTTTTTTCTTTACAACCATTCTCTTTACATAAATCCTATAACACTAGTATAACTTCGACAAGAAGTATACCAGGCAAATCTAATCTGATACAACATAGTATTTAATAAAAAAATCACTTTATACAATAACCTTAAACTAGTTCTAACTACTCTGCATTATAACGTCTTTACACTAACATCTTCTTCCTTCTCTGCCCAGCTACGCGGATAACTCCCGCTAATATGCCTTCTTACTGAAAGGCTAAAAATATAACGAAAGCAAGTATGAGCGAAAGAATTGCTCAGCAGGTGCATTATCAAGTATAATAGGAAAAGTTTCCAAAATAAGCTTTTGGTTTAAACATTTGTAATCTCTAAAAAATTTCAAATCAAGTTTGGTAATTTGCCACAATTTCTCATTCAACTTCTAGCAACTGACTAGTTTAAAACACGAGGAAAGTTATATTGGTCGCCACGGTTACCCGAACCAAAATATCTACTATAGTATGTAGAAAAATATGAAATAAATATAAACTCATACGTCTTCAAGACCATAGTTTGTACAAAATACTATTTTTAAAGATAACAGTTCCATTCACAACATCTTCTGAAACCAACAACTCTAAGCAAACGAATCAACCTGAATATCAGGTTATAACTCACCAGTACAGAACATATGAATGAATTCAATCTCAGATATAAGAAGTGATATTAGAATTGGATTTTTATACTTTTATAAATCACAAAGGTTGAGCTGCTGATCAGTCACGCATCAACCCTGGACCCGCTTATAACAAAGTCCTCCCCTAGGATCCTTGGCCATCTTGGCCTTAATTAATTCCGACCACGAATCTGGTCCGACCATTATTGGTCCATTTAAAAACATTCCAATTCTATATCCTATACGCAAGGTGTCGGTACAATCGACAACCTTGTTATGACAATCAGGTGTCGGAAGAATCGACAACCTTAATACAACAATCGCTGGAAAACTCACGTTCCAGGAAACAACTCAACTATGAAGAATCAATAAAGAATAACAATACAATCTAGTATCGACGAGATCAACACAATAATGGGAGGTGCACATGAAAAGTGACAATATAATAAACATCGACGAGATCGATGCAACAACTAGGATGATAATGAAGACTAAGCAATAACATGCTCAATAAAATTAAGTCTGATATGAAACAGGTATTATGAGTTCGAATCAAGGACTGGATCAGATAATCACATCAACAAGAAATGATAATAATACTTGCATAGGTGCAAGATGGAAAAATAGAATACTTGTAGAACAAGTACCACAACTTCAGAATTTAAAATAATATTTTTACCCTCATCGGGTTCACAAGTTCCCACTCATCTAGGGTTGGCAACATTCCAACCTAATATTTTTTAAATCAAGATTTTTGAAAGAAAGCCTTAGTATAAGGCCCATAACTATCTTTTAAATCGTTTCAACATAATAAATATACTTTTCCCAATTAATATGGAAATATAAATCTGACCTCAAAAAGGTATGAAAGAATACTCGTCAATTTACGAGATTAAATAAAATACTTGCACTTTAATGCAAAAGAGTCATCATTTAAAATTTAGTGAAAAGTATGCCAATTGCATAATAATAATTCAAGAGAATATCACTCAAATAATAAGCAAGGGTATAAACACTTGCCTCTGGTCCTTAGCTATTTCGTAAGGTTGAGATAATACGATTCCCTCCTTATTCTATCTTATAGCGCGATTGTTAGGAATATGTTGTTCTTGATGATAATTATAAAAACACTTAGTAGATTTTGTATTAAGTCATTTTGTAGCTGTCAACGAAATGGCATGCTTTGCAGCATTCCGTTAACAGGAAGCTCATCAACGAAATGAGTAATGTAGCAATTGCACAGTACAATACTTCACAGTTTGATATGCATTCTGTTGTATGTATTAGATAGGTTTTCTAAGTCATGTTGACTAAGTACTAGATAGGCAAAATAGGTTGGTTAATTGTAAATATATTATGCCTTGTAATTTTGCCTAAGTGAAGACATGTCAACGGTATGAAGATCACTCTGTCAACGGTATGGAGTTTACCCATCAACGAAACGAGGGAAACGCCATCAACGAAACGAAGGAAACACCATCAACGGAATGAAGAATAAAGCTATCAACGAAACACATCTCCCTGCTATCAACGAATCACTATTGCTTTTTGAACAGTTGACAAAGTGATAGTGACAGTTTACTGAACAGATCTAAAGGAGATATGGAAGTGTACTTTGCATTGGAAGCCATCAAAATGGTTACTGGAAATAAGAAAACATTCCAATTTCCAATAAGGCTCTTGGGAATGATTAAAATAAGCATGAAGACAAAAGCAAAGATCTCCAAGGACCATTGGACAAAAGGAATGAAAAGCAAGCTACTGATGGTTACTACTATTGTTCTTTAGTTTAGCCAAACGTAGAATTGTAAACTTGGGTATTTATAACCAAGTGTAGCAGTTACTTTAAAAGATAAGAGAAGAAAAACAAATAGTTTGTATTAGCTATCTTTGAGAGCATACTTCTCTACAATCTTGTAACTGAGCAGCTGTGTACATTTTGTATCACAGATTATTTCCGCAATAAAAAATCACTTCAGTTGGATCATCAAACAATCCAACTGAAATTATTTATGTGCTTGTGATTTTTACTTTAAGTTCAGTTTTTATTTGTAAGTTGTTTTAAGTTTAAGAAATATCAAGAATTGTATTCAACCCCCCCCCCCCTTCTACAATTCTGTTAGGTCATTTGGGATTAACAATTGGTATCAGAGCGAGCTTCTAACATACAAGAAGTTTAAAGATCAAGACCAAAAACAGAAGCCATGGTGAAGAAGGATGCAGGAGTAAAGATACCAGTTCTTGATAAGGACAATTACTTTCACTGGAAAGTAAAGATGCATTTACATCTCATGTCTATGGATGAGAGATATGTAGACTGCATTGAGAAAGGTCCACACGTTCCCATGAAGTTTGCATCTAGAGTTGGACTGCCAGATGATGCTCCTGATGTGGAAATTCCAAAACTTGTCTCAGAATGGACTATTGAAGATGTTGCAGAAGTCCATAAAGATAAAAGAACCATGAACATTCTGTTTAATGGTTTGGATCAAGAGATGTTTGACAATGTCATAAACTGTACAACCTCCAAAGAAGTATGGGACACTGTTAGAACTCTCTGTGAAGGTACTGAGCAAGTTAGGGAAAACAAAATGCAGCTCCTTATACAACAATATGAGCATTTTCATTTTAAAGCTGGTGAAACCCTAAATGACACGTTTAGTAGGTTTCAAAAGCTTTTGAATGGATTAAAGTTGTATGGGAGGATCTATCAAACCAAGGATTCAAACCTTAAATTTCTTAGAGCTCTTCCAAAAGAATGGAAGCCTATGACTGTTTCTCTCAGAAACACTCAAGAGTACAAAGACTACACTCTTGAGAGGCTTTATGGAACCTTGAAGACATATGAGTTGGAAATGGAGCAAGATGAAGAAATTGAAAAGGTACAAAAGAAAGGTGGATCTGTTGCATTGATTGCATCTGTGAACCAACTAGAAGATGACAATGAAGAAGCTGCAAAGGCCACAACTAGTCGAGCTAGTTGTAGGAGTGATGTTAGCAAGGGTAAAGGCAAGATGACAGAAGAAGAAGAATCAGAACCAGCCAACTTGGATGACTTAGATGAGATTGATGAACACATTGCTTTTCTGTCAAGAAAATTCTCTAAGTTCAAGTTCAAGAGAAACTCAGAAGCAAGGCCACCAAGGAGAGACTTTCAACCTAACAAAAGTAACTGGATTGAAAAGTCTAAATCTAAATGTTTCAATTGTGGAATGCTTGGTCACTTTGCTGGAGACTGCAGAAAGCCCAAAATTGAGAAGGGCAACAGGAAATTTGAGCCTGTTGATTATAAAAAGAAATACTTTGAACTTCTCAAGCAAAAAGAAAAGGCTTTCATGTCTCAGGAGTATGATTGGGCTGGTAATGGTGAAGATTCTGATGATGATGTTGAGTATGTCAACTTGGCTCTTATGGCTAACAATCATGAGCAGGAAGCAAGCTCCTCAAGCAACCAGGTAACAATTACTAATCTTTCTGAGCTTTCTAAAGAGGAATGCGATAGTGCAGTAAATGAAATGTCTACTGTACTATATAATTTGCGTGTTACTCTTAAATCACTTACCAAAGAGAATTCAAGAATAAAAGAGACTAATTTGCTCTTAAGTGATAGGAATGCAATGTTAGAAGCACAGCTCATTGAATTTGAGAAAATGAGATGTGTTAGTAGGGATGCTAAGAAGGAACTTGAGAACGTGTTACAAAGAGAAGAAATTCTTAAAACACAACTTGAGATAGAACAAAGTGTGATTGCAAAATGGAAAGATGCCAGGAATGTTGCCACCAACATCATTAATGTTCAAGGTATGGAATCTTTCTGTGAGCAATCATGGAAAAAGAACAAAGAGAAGCTAGGGTATGTTGGTGAAACCTTAGAATCAGAAACAGAGTCAACAAACAACAATGATCATTTGTTGAAGGTTGATATGTCAACGGAATGCAATGTTTCGTTGACAGATGAACCATCAACCGATCAGGCTGTTTCGTTGACAGAGAAAAGAAAAGATGAACTCACTAGACTTAATAATAAGTATGGTCCTGTCACCAAGAACTTTGTTCAAGGTGAGTCTAGTAAATCAAAGAAAGTTGAGAAGCCTGTTGAGAGAGCTAATGTAGGTCACTTGTCTAACAAGCAATTGAAAGACAAGTTAGAGAAAGTTCAAGTTGAGGCTAAGAGAAATAAAAAGAATAACAGGAATGGCAAAGTAGGAATTAACAAACACAACAATTACACACCTGATAAATATGCTCCTAGAAAGACATGTGTCAATTGTGGAAGTGTTAGTCATTTATCTACTAACTGCAAATCTGTTAAGAAAACTGCTAATGTGAAAATGCCCAAGCCTGCAATGAATAGTTCCATGCCTACAATGCCTGTTATGCCTAACATGTTTGCTCCATATGCACAATTTCAGAATCCATATGCTAACATGTCATTTGTGCCTAATCCATACATGAATATGTTTAATATGCCACAAATGCCATGGAATATGAATAACCTGATTGTTCCTCCAACTATGCATGCTGTGAATGAAAATGTGAGCAACCCTCAGAAATCAACACCAAGGGTAAAGATTGATTTAAATCAATCTGAGCCCAAGGTGAAAAATGATATAAAAGGAAAATCAAAGGCTAACAAAACAGGACCCAAGGAAACTTGGGTACCAAAATCAACTTGATTTGGTTTTATTGTGTGCAGGGAGACAAAAGGAATCTTTGGTACTTGGATAGTGGTTGTTCAAGACACATGACTGGTGATTCTACCCTGCTCACAGAGTTTCAGGAAAGAGCTGGCCCTTGTATTGCTTTTGGAGATGACAGCAAAGGCTACACAAAGGGATATGGCTTGATTTCAAAAGAGAATGTCATCATAGATGAGGTTGCATTGGTGGATGGTCTTAAGCACAATTTGCTTAGTATCAGCCAACTCTGTGACAAAGGATTTTTAGTTACTTTTTCTAAAGAAGCCTGTGTTGTTTCTAAAGGAGGAAACAACAATGTGGTAATGACTGGATTCAGAAGAGGGAATGTGTACATTGCTGACTTTAGTAGCACAAGTCCAGAAACCATCACTTGTCTTTTCAGCAAGGCAAGCAAGGATGAAAGTTGGCTATGGCACAAGAAATTATCTCATCTAAATTTTAAAGTTAAGAAATGATTTGGTGAGGAAAGATCTTGCAAGAGGAATTCCACAGGTGGAGTTTTCCAAGGATGGTTTGTGTGATGCCTGTCAAAAAGGGAAACAAAAAAAGGCATCATTCAAAAGCAAGACAGAGTCATCAATTGTCCATCAGCTTGAGTTGCTTCATATGGATTTGTTTGGCCCTGTAAATGTCATGTCTATTTCAAAGAAGAAATATTGTCTTGTGATTGTTGATGATTTTTCTAGATTTACATGGACTTTCTTTTTGCACTCCAAAGATGAGGCAAGTGAAATCATTATCAATCACATCAAGATGGTAAACAATCATCCTGACTTGAAAGTAAGAAGGATCAGGAGTGACAATGGGACAAAATTCAAGAATTCAAGCATGAAGGTGTTCTGTGAAGAAAATGGTATTTTGCATGAGTTTTCAGCAGCAAGAACACCACAGCAAAATGGTGTAGTTGAAAGGAAAAACAGAACACTTATTGAAGCTGCAAGGACAATGCTAGATGAATCAAAGTTACCAACTTATTTTTGGGCTGAGGCAGTTAATACAGCTTGTTTCACTCAAAATATTTCTTTGATTAATCAGGCCAAAGGAATGACCCCTTATCAGCTACTCAAAAGAAAGAAGCCACTATTGGATTTTCTTCATGTCTTTGGATGCAAGTGCTTTGTTCTGAGAAATCAAGCTGAGCATTTGGGGAAATTTGAAGCAAAGGCAGATGAAGCAATATTTGTGGGATATGCAGCAGGGAAAGCTTACAGAGTCTATAATCTCAGAACCAACATTGTTATGGAATCTGTACATGTTGTTTTTGATGATCTCAAAATTCAAGGTCTCTGTGATGAAGGTTTCCATGAAAGTCTTTCTTTTGAGAATGAGGAAGGAGATCAAGTGAATCATGTTAAGGCTACTGAGAAACAACCTAAAATTGTTGTATCTAGCACAGATGAAAGCAGCAGTGAAGATGAAATTGCTGCATTAAGGTTGAAAAGAATAGCTGCTAGCAGACCAAATGGTCATTTCGTTGACAGTCATGATGGTGGATTCGTTGACAGTCAAAATGAGCGTTTCGTTGACAGCCAAAATGGTCATACCGTTGACAGTCATAGAAATGCCTCTAGAAGTGATCAGTTAGGGACAACAAATTCAGGGGGAGTTTCTCAAGGACAAATATCCAATCAAGGTAATCATGATCATGAAGCTACCTCTTCAAGAGCAAATCTACCTCCCTCAAGGAAATGGACTAAAGATCATCCCTTTGAACTTATTATAGGTGATGTTACTTCAAAAGTCCAAACTAGAAGAGCAACTCAAGAAGAATGTCTATATAGCAGCTTTCTGTCTCAAGATGACCAAAGAAAGTTGAGGATGCACTTCTAGATCCAGATTGGGTTTTAGCTATGCAAGAGGAGCTAAACCAATTTGAGAGGAACAATGTATGGAAGCTGGTGCCCAAGCCTAAGGACAGGAGTGTCATAGGCACAAAATGGGTGTTCAGAAACAAGATGGATGAAAATGGCATAGTCACAAGGAACAAAGCTAGATTGGTTGCAAAAGGCTATTCACAGGAAGAAGGAATTGATTTTGATGAAACCTTTGCTCCTGTTGCTAGACTAGAAGCAATAAGGATTTTCCTAGCCTATGCAGCCCATGCCAATTTCAAAGTCTATCAAATGGATGTGAAGAGTGCTTTTCTGAATGGGGAATTGGAAGAGGAGGTGTATGTAAGTCAACCTCCTGGTTTTGAAGATGATGATTTTCCAGAATATGTATACTCCCTCCTCAAAGCACTCTATGGTTTGAAAAAAGCACCTAGAGCCTGGTATGACACACTTTCACAGTTCCTCCTTGAGAATCACTTCACCAGAGGTACTGTAGATAAAACTCTTTTTCACAGGGTTGTGAATGGCTCTACTATACTTGTTCAAATTTATGTAGATGACATAATCTTTGGGTCTACAGATGTGAAACTTTGTCAAAAGTTTGCCAAGCTTATGCAAAGTAAATATGAAATGAGCATGATGGGAGAATTAACTTACTTTCTTGGTCTTCAAGTGAAGCAAGTTAATGAAGGCATTTTCATTAGTCAAACAAAATATATTCATGATTTATTAAAGAAGTTTAACTTAATGGAATGCTCTCCTGCCAAAACTCCCATGCCTACTGCCACCAAACTTGAATTGAATACTAAAGAAAAATCTGTGGACATTTCAGGTTACAGAGGCATGGTAGGCTCACTTTTATATTTAACAGCTAGTAGACCTGATATTATGTTTGCTACATGTCTATGTGCTAGATTTCAAGCTGATCCTAGGGAATCCCATTTAGTTGCTATTAAAAGAATTTTCAGATATCTCAAAGGAACACCAAAACTTGGCATTTGGTATCCTAGAGAATCTGGCTTTGAACTAATTGGTTATTCAGATGCAGATTTTGCAGGATGTAAAATTGACAGGAAAAGCACAACAGGCACCTGTCAATTCTTAGGAAACAAGCTTGTCTCATGGTTCAGCAAGAAACAAAACTCAGTTTCTACCTCCACAGCTGAGGCTGAGTATATTGCAGCTGGAAGTTGTTGTGCACAGATTTTATGGATGAAAAATCAACTACTTGATTATGGAATAAGAGTTGAGAAAATTCCTATTTTCTGTGACAACACTAGTGCCATTGCCATTACTGAGAATCCAGTGCAGCATTCAAGGACCAAGCACATTGACATCAAGTACCATTTCATTAGAGAACATGTTATGAATGGTACTGTGGAGTTACATTTTGTTCCAAGTGAACAACAACTTGCAGACATCTTTACCAAGCCACTTGATGAATCAACATTCTCAAGATTAGTAAGTGAGCTAGGTATGCTAAATTTCTCTTAAATACTTTGAGATTTTTGCAAGTTAAAATGTAGCCAGAAATTTGCTATGTTTTTCTGTGAATTAATTTTCTCAGGAAAAAGTGAAATTTTGTCTAAGTCAAAATTACTATGTCAACGAAACGCACCATTTCGTTGACAGTCTTAGCATTTTTCTGGGTGTTTCGTTGATAGCTCTTTTATATCAACGAAACGCAGCTTTATCAACGAAACAAACGGGACCTTAAACGCCCAAATCTGATTCGTTGATACAGCGCTTTTAATCTGAACCGTTGAAATTTTGACACGTCTTTTACCACGATCTATGCATACACCCCTGTAAGTATAAATCATGGTAATTCTTTAAAAGTAACGGTTATATTTTTAAGCCAATCCAGTAATTTACATTTATTATTGGACTCTTTTTCTGAGAATTTTTGGGGGAGTATTTAAGAAATTCTATTTTCTTTAATTTCTTTTTACCTGTTCTCAAAAATTCCAAAGGCTTTTCTCTCTTCTTCTCTCTAACAAGCAATTCAGTTCGAAGCTTTTCTTCACACAACAATGGCACCCATAGTCAAGCTTATGTCTGCTGGAGGGTTCATCTATGAGAAGAACAACTCCATCCCTTTTGTTGTCAAGGAAAACCCGAACAGTATCTTTTTCAAGATGATGGACTTCATGAAGAACTGCAAGTTGAGCTATGCAATGTTTCACTCAACTCCTCTCTATAATGAGATAATCGAGGAGATCTGGACCTCGTGTGAGTATAGTGGAACAAACTGCACACTGCAATTCACTCTCCAAGGTAATGAGTACATAGTTAATTCTGATGTATTGCAAGCATGTCTACATATTCCTGAAAATAACTGTGATGCTTTGCCTATAATCACTGAAATGGTTAACATGCTAAATTCAATAAACTACTCTTTGCCTACTGATAATCTGGGTAGAATAATTAGGAGAGGTTTGGTTAGGGAATATAGTTATTTAGCTGATGCATTTATCAAGGTCTTTTCTGGAAAGATTAGTAATTTTGATGCATTAACTAATTCCATGTTGATTCTTTTTACCATGCTCCTAACTGATTGATATTACAACTTTAGCACCCAACTTATGTATGAAATTGGTGCTAAGTTGGGTGACAAGGCTAATAGGAAAAAGAATATCTACTATGCTAGGTTTCTGAAGATGTTGGCTAATCATGTTAGTCCAACACCATTAGTAATCTCTAACCCTGTTTCCAAGTTTGAGTGTTTTGTGCAAGAAAAGAGAGTATTGACAGACATACTGAGGCTGAACCACAATGGTGATGTTCCAGTGGTGTATCTGCCAATAATTGAGGTAACTACTGCTATCCCTTCTTGTATAGTTGTTACTTCAACTGTATCACCCAGTCCTGTTGCTGTGGAGTCTGTAGCTGTGACCCAACAGGCTCCTGCCCCAGCAACAAAACCAAAATCAAAGAAATCCTCCAAGCCAACCTCAGGTGCTTCCCAAAAGGCACCTGTTGTAAAATCCACTACACAACCTAAGGGGAGTGTTTCTGGAGCTGTGAGAGGTGAGGGAAGGGGTGAACATAAAAGAAACCCTAAGGATAATGATATGGGCCGGAATATAGCCCTAGAGATAATTAATGATATTAGACCTAGTTTGGTCCAAGAATTAGGCCCGACAAAAGGCCCGAAACCCTAATCATTTATTAATTTCGTAATTAATAAATAAGGGAAAATATACAGCTCATAAAAGAGTCCAAATATGATAATATCTTCATAGAAGGATCTAGAATCCCAATCAGATATTACGATGAGTCATAACACTTATCAGATAAAGGATAAAACTTGCCTGCCAAGTAAAACACTCCTTATCAGTTATCAATAACAAGACTTATTCGCTAAGTCTCCTAAACATACCATAAATACTAGGCTCTAGACGCCTATATAAGGACCCTCGTCCTTCATTCTAGAACTACGTTTTATTGGCTTGATTCTCTATACAGCAGAGATACGTAGGCATCTTGTGAGGACCGATTTAGTCCCGAAACACAAGAGCAGCCATAAAAGCTCGAAGCTCATTAAACCCTCGCATTAAATACACAAGCACGTTTTTTAATCCATAACATTTGGCGCCGTCTGTGGGAAACCGAATATCAACCATGGCAGTTACACGAAGAACAAATCAAACTTCTGAAGGAACTCCTGTTGCCTCTGAGGCTAGTGCTCAAGGAGCTCAATCACCACCAATTACCAGCACCGAAGGGACGAATATCCCCGCCAATACTCAAGGATCGGAGATCCCAAATGAAGGGATGAATCCCCTGCAGGTGGTCATTCATGGATCTAATCCACAAGAGACCACTCACCAGCAAGCAATCACAACCTCCCCACTGCTCATGAGTGCTCCAAGGGGCCTTCAACTACATACTACTGATCTCCCTCAATATGTGAATCAGACCCTTGGGATGCCTATCCATACCAGGCCCCCTCGACCCCCGGTGGGCGGTAGTGGTACCACTCTGGTACACCATGAGGCCTACGTGCCCCCTTACGTCCAAGGTTTGGAACCCCTGAACCAACAAACCCAAACTCTTCAGATGTTTCGAGACGATTTCTTTGGTCCTCACACTGAGGATGAAAATTATAATACTGATGATGACTATCCCCCGCGAAGGAGACGTTCTGCAAACAAGGAGCCAACCACTCAGGAAAGGATTGCAGCCCATGAGGCAGAGGTTGCAAAACTCAAAAAGAAGTTAGAGGAAGAGGAGGCGGCAAGAGCAGCCGGGAAGACTCCGGTAATCAATCTGGATCCTACTCCTCCGAGATCCAGAAGGGTTGAAATCCCAAGAGGAGATCCTACTGTATTATTACCCCTAGGAGATCCTGACGATCCTACACCACCCTTCACTCAAGAGATAATGAAGGCCACTATATCCAGGAAGTTTAAAATGCCAACCATTAAAACTTATGATGGAACGGGAGATCCCGCAAATCATGTAAGAACCTTCTCAAATGCACTGCTGTTGCAGCCTGCCAATGACGCTGCAAAGTGTAGGGCGTTTCCACAAACCCTAGCGGGTATGGCTCAACGTTGGTATAGTCGCCTTCCACCCAATTCTATTGGATCCTTCAAAGAGCTGAGTAAGGCTTTCATCAATCAATTTGTTAGTGGGAAGATACATGAGAAAAGTTCCGCCTCTCTTATGGGGATTCGACAAGGCAAGAATGAAACATTGAGAGAATACTTGAGTAGATTCCCTAAGGAGGCTATAAAAGTCCCGAATTTGGAAGATAAGGTGGCAATGATAGCCCTACAGCAAAGAACTACCGATGACCACTTCAGGAGGTCTTTGGCTAAACATCCCCCCGAAAACATGTTGTCACTACAAGATAGAGCTGGAAAATACATCAAGGCTGAGGAGAGCATGAGAAAGTATGAGCCCGTTGCTACTGGCAATGGAAATTCAAAGAAGAGAAAGGATGCTCCAGAGTATGATGCAAGGGAGAAGTATCCTAGGACATCAAAGGATTCTGATTCACCACCAAAGAAGAACAATTTTGGGCCTAAGTTTACGGAGTATGCAAGATTGAATGCTCCAAGGAGCCAAATTCTGATGGAGATTGCAAAGGAAGAAGACCTTAAATGGCCGAAGCCTATGAGGGCCGATGTATCAAAAAGAAATCAAAACCAATAATGCCGGTTTCACAAAGAAGTTGGCCACGAGACAGATGACTGCAGACAACTGAAAGATGAAATTGAGTTCTTGATTCGAAGAGGAAAGCTTGGTAAGTACACCAAAGATGGAAACCAGGGAAGTCAGAGAGGAAATTATGAAAGGAAATACTACGATAGACGGGACAATGATCAAGACCGAAATCCCAAGCCCCGAGGGCCTGTCATCAATATGATATTTGGAGGGCCAACTGCGGCCGGACCTTCCAGAAACTCTAGAAAAGCTTATGCCCGGGAGATAATGACTGTGGTTGGAGAAGCACCGAAGCGTGCCAAGACTGAAGTATCTTTGAATTTTGATGATTCAGATCTTGAGGGAGTGAAATTTCCCCATGATGACCCTCTAGTCATAGTACCTGTGATTGGGAACTCAGAAACGAAGAGAGTTCTTGTTGACAATGGAGCTTCAGTGGACATCTTGTTCCATGATGCTTTCATCAAGATGGGTTACACTGACTCTCATCTAACACCCTCAAACATGCCCATATATGGGTTCAATGGAGTAGAATCGAAGGTAGAAGGCACGATTCAACTCCCCATGACAATGGGACAAGGTTCAAAGACGTCTACTCAAATGCTGAACTTCATAGTTATCAAAGCGACTTCAACCTACAATGCAATTCTGGGAAGAACGGGTCTTCATGCATTCAAGGCCGTTGCCTCATCTTATCATTTGAAGATCAAGTTCCCTACCAGAAATGGAATTGGCGAAGAGAAAGGCGATCAGAAAATGGCTAGAAGTTGTTATGTAGCCGCGTTGAGGCCTGATGGAGTTGGGGGGCAGGTTCTCCCAATTGAGGACATGGACATCAGAAACGATGAAGAAAGAAGAGGAAAGCCAGCTGAGGATCTTGTTCCCATCCCCTTGATCCCAGGAGAACCAGACAAGGTCACCTACATTGGAGCTCTACTACCTGAATCTATGAAAAGCAAGTTGACATCGTTTCTTCAAGAAAACAGTGATGTATTTGCTTGGACAGCAGCTGATATGCCAGGGATTGATCCCCAATTGATAACCCACAAATTAAATGTGGATCCCGAAAGGAGGACAGTGAAATAAAAGAAAAGAAATTTTGCTCCAGAAAGGCAAGAAGCCATCAAGCAGGAGATAGAAAAACTCTTGGAAGCAGGCTTCATTGAAGAAATTCAGTTCCCTGAATGGTTGGCTAACCCAGTGATGGTCAAGAAGGCTAATGGAAAGTGGAGAATGTGTGTGGACTTCACCGACTTGAATGATGCATGTCCTAAGGATTGTTTTCCCTTACCAAGGATTGATACTTTGATAGATGCCACTGCTGGGCACGAGATGCTAAGTTTCATGGATGGTTTCAGTGGGTACAACCAAATCAAGATGCACAAGGACGACATCTCCAAGGTATCATTCATCACCGACTTTGGTGTTTTCTGTTATTTAGTCATGGCATTTGGACTTAAGAATGCAGGGGCAACCTACCAAAGATTGGTGAACAAGATTTTTGAGCCACTGATTGGTAAAACAATGGAAGTTTATGTGGATGACATGCTAGTCAAGAGCCTCGACAAGGCAGACCATATAAAGCATCTTCGAGAAGCATTTGAAGTGCTGAGGCACCACAAGATGATGTTAAACCCAGCGAAGTGTGCCTTCGGGGTTGGCTCAGGAAAGTTTTTAGGTCTGATGGTCTCCAAGAGGGGAATCGAAGCTAACCCCGACAAGATCAAGGCAATCCTAGACATGGAACCACCCAAGTCTGTTAAGGATGTGTAGAAACTGACAGGAAGAGTTGCAGCTTTGGGAAGATTTATCTCCAAGTCAGGAGAAAAGTGCTTACCTTTCTTCAAGGCACTCAAAAATGTGAAAAATTTCGAGTGGACACCTGAAAGTCAAGAAGCCTTTGAGGCCCTGAAGAAATATATGGCTGAAGCACCACTGTTGGCAAAACCAAAGTCAGGAGAGATTCTCTATCTATACTTGGCGGTCTCCGACACTGCCCTTGGAGCTGTTTTGGTAAAAGACGAATTGAAGGTTCAGAAACCCATCTATTATGTGAGTAAGATTCTACATGGGGCAGAAATAAACTTCTCTACCATAGAGAAGTTTGCCTTAGCCTTGATAATGGCCTCAAGAAAGTTACGTCCATACTTCCAGGCACACAAGATAGAAGTTTTGACTAATCAACCCCTAAGGAACATTCTGCACAACCCTCAAGTTAGTGGAAGATTGATCAAATGGGCTATTGAATTGGGGGAATTTGATATCAAGTATAAGCCTCGCACGGCCATAAAAGCTCAAGCACTCGCTGACTTCATGGTTGAATGTACCATTGACAACCAAGAAGTCGGGGGGCAGGAAGTAGTAGTGGAAGACAACAAAGATGAAGACACGGTGTCCAAAGAATGTTGGGTGCTCTATTTTGATGGAGCATCAAAAACAAAATCAAGTGGAGCTGGTTTAGTGCTACAAAGTCCTGATGGATTCATAATAGAGTATGCACTAAAACTTGACTTCCCAACAACAAACAACGAAGCTGAGTATGAAGCTCTGATAGCTGGTTTGGGCCTAACTGGGGCCCTGAGAGTTAAGACTCTCAAAGTATGTGGAGACTCGAGGTTAGTCGTTTCTCAAGTAGATGGAGAGTTCGAGGCCAGAGATGAAGTCATGGCTAAGTATCTGAAACTTGTTAAAGCCATCATGACTCAGTTCGAGGAATGTTATGTGGAGCACGTTCCGAGGGAGGAAAATGTGAAGGCAGATGCCCTATCTAAGTTTGCCTCTTCTGAAATTGAAAACTATGCAGGAAGTGTATACTTCCAAGTCTTGAAGACCCCAAACATCAATGGAAAGTTGGTAGCACCCATCGGTATTACCAGTTGTTGGATTGATCCAATCAAAGCCCATCTGGAAACTGGGTGGCTGCCCAATGATACTTCCGAAGCACGAAAGCTATACGTCAAAGCACTAAGGTATGCCCTAATTGAGGGAATCATATACAAGAAGTCTTTCATTATTCCATATCTGAAGTGTTTGAGACCTCAAGAGGCAGAATTGGCCCTGAAGGAAGTACATGAAGGGATTTGTGGGCAACACTTGGGGGGCAGAGTCCTTGCCCATAAAATCACTCGTCTAGGTTTCTATTGGCCAAGCATGCTTGCTGATGCTAAGAGCTATGTGAGAAAATGTGAACGGTGCCAGAAACATGCACCAGTGGTTAGACAACCACCTGAAATGATGACATCCATTAACTCTCCTATTCCTTTTGCTATGTGGGGAATGGATATACTTGGGCCATTTCCAATGGCAAGTGCTCAAAGAAAGTTCTTGATAGTGGCAATTGACTACTTCACCAAGTGGATTGAGGCTAAGCCATTAGCCAAGATAACCACCAAGCAAGTGATGCAATTTTTCTGGGAAAATGTGATATGCAGGTATGGAATTCCACGGGTCTTAGTTACGGACAATGGAACTCAATTCAACAATGATGAGTTCAAGAAATATTGTGATGAGAATGATATCAAGTTGCGCTTCACTTCTGTTGCCCATCCTCAAGCAAATGGGCAAGCTGAGGTTGCAAATCGAATTATCCTAGATGGACTGAAGAAAAGAGTTGAACGCTCCAGAAATACTTGGGTAGATGAGTTGCTCCCCATATTATGGGCATATCGTACTACTTGTAAAGTCACCACTGGAGCTACCCCCTTCTTGCTGGCATACGGGGCTGAGGCAGTGGTTCCAGTGGAGATTACACACACGTCTCCAAGAATTGAAGCTTATGAACCAGAAACAAATAAAGAAGGCTTGAGGCTGGCTTTAGATCTAATTGATGAGGTTGGAGATGAGGCAAACGCCAAGATAGTTGAACATCAAAAGAAAGTGTCTTTTTACTATAACCTAAGGGTTAAAGAAAGGTTCTTTCGTCAAGGAGACCTGGTTCTCAGAAAAATTGAAGCATCCGGAGTTGGACAAAAAGGCAAGTTGGCTCCCAATTGGGAAGGACCATATCGCGTCAAAAGCGTATTTGGTCGTGGCTCGTACAAACTAGAAACCCTTGAAGGGCATGAGGTGCCAAGGACTTGGCATGCTGCAAACTTGAAAGTTTACTATGTTTAAGTGTATCCTAATTGGACTCACTATTAGGACAAGTAGAAATAAGGTCGATGAAACCAATCCAAGTTTTTAAACTTGAGGTAGAAGTAGCAAACTATGTAAGGGTTGAACCCATTTCTTCAAGTTATGAATTTATTCAGCAATTTCCAAAATATTCTACAAAGCATTGCATATTGATGTTCATAAGATTCAAAGTACGAATTAAGTACGCAAACACGAGAAGTTAAAAGGCAGGAAGAAAATAAGTTAAATAACTTTCAATAAAGTTAAAGTTATGCCCGAAGGCAGAATTACATAAAATAAATAAAAGCTACACACAACTATGGCTCCTCAGGGCCAGACTCCCCTTCAGAATCCTCCCCTTCCTCCTCTTCACCGGACTCCTCTTCACCGGACTCCCCTTCACCGGACTCCTCCTCACCAGAGCTGGATTCCTCAGACTCTTCGCCAGGCTGAGAGGCATGTTCAGGATTGAGAATCCTATCATCCTCCTCCATATCATCCCCTCCGGCCAAGGCCTTCTCCAACTGATTAGGAGCATGGGGGCTGGGGAAGTCAGAAATAGTAAGGGTTCCAGGAAATCTCCTCGAAACCTCAACCAATGCATCATCCCATTCTTTGGTGTACTGGACAGGGAAGAGAAGGCCGTCGTGCTGGGTGATTATGCCCTGGTACTCCTCCGAGTCGAAGTACTCATCGATAAGGAGGTCCTTCCCCCTCCTGAGCTCCACTAGCTCTGCCTGGGCATCGGATAGCTCCTTCTCCCTGCTATCCAAAGAAGCCCTAAGAGAGCCTATCTCCACCTGTGCCTTGTCAAACTTAGCCTTGTTGGCCTCTGAAGATGCACACCAAGCTTTGGCTTGGAACAAGGCTCCCTGAAAACTAGCATTGGCCTACGAACAAATTGCAAGTTAGAACTATAACTTGAAAAATCTACCAAGGACTACAAAGAAAAAGAAGAATAATAACTTACAGCAGCAAAATCTTGAGAGCCCGCACTTTCAGCACCCTCAATGGTCGAGTTGGCCACAAAATCCTTGTAGTCACAAGGAGTTAAGGAATGATGTGACCACTCAACAGCATGCTGGGCCACCCCAACTATGGTGTCCTTCTTCCTAATTCCCCAGTTGGGGCGCCAACCTGAGCTCTTAGCTGAGGAAGAGCCCTCGACTTCGTCAACCTCGGCCACATGAGGCCTCAGAATAGAAGGGCCTTTAGCAGCCAGCCTGGGGTCCTTCAAGCAAGCCCTTTTGATTCTGGCTGTCTCCCCGCCTTCCGGCTCATTCTGCTTGTTAATAAACTCAGCAGCTGCAAACAAAAGTCAAGGAAAACAATTGGTATAAGGCAATCTTAATACAACTATAAGAAAATAAAAGAAAGGGAATTACCCTGATCAGAAACTTTTGAAAGTTTCAGAGACTTAAGAACAAATTCGTCCAAGAGCTCCCAAGCCATGGTGGCATAATCATCTTTGATAAGTTCAGCATAAGCATGAGTCTCCTCCTCAGTCAAGATTATGTCATCTGGGCTACCATCTGACACTCTACTGAACGAGCTCTGAAAAAGGGTGCCCCAATCCCCTTCGTCCCACATCAAATACATAAACTCATCCTTCCACTTAGGATTGTTGTCAGGAATGGATTTTGGGTGAAAAATAGGGGGTATAGAAGAACGGTGACTAATGTACACCCAACCCAAGGCTTGAGAAGAGCTATTCTTAAATTGAAATATCTTTCTAAAAAGGGCGACAGAAAGAGGGAATTTGTTTTTTAAACACGAAACAATAAAACACATAATCAACCTCCAAGCGTTTGGAGGTAGCTGACAGGGGTTAATTCCTACATCGGCTAAAAGTAGGGGAATGAAAGGATGGAATGGGAATCGAACTCCTGCAGCAAGGACCCCCTTATAAATGCAAAGAGCATTTGGGCGCCAATGGCAGGAACGATCCCCAGGACCAGCTACGACTAACCTATAAGGTGGCCTAATTTTATACATATTCTTATAATTAGCAATTGCATCAGCATCATGAAATCTATTGCTATGGTTATAAGAATCTAAATGCGATACAGAGGGATATTCTTCACTACGTTCTAGAATCATATCTTGTAAAGACATAGCAGAAGAACGGATAGTGATACCTCTTTTCGACGCTTGATTCAATTTCTGCAAACGTTGAGCAGAGCGATCGGCCATCTCAGAAATCTTCAAAGAAATTGGAAATAGATCTTCAAATCTTCAATCGAAACCCAGAAATCTTCTTGGGAAGGAGATTGAAACCCAGAAATCTTCTTGGGAAGGAGATTGAAACCCTGAAATCTTCTTGGGAAGGAGATTGAAACCCAGAAATCTTCTTGGGAATGAGATGAAAACCCAGAAAAAACTGATAGATTCCAGAAAGACAAGGACACCACCGCAAAAAACTCGCCGGGAATCGTCTAACCACGGAGAAAAAGAGAGAAAAGACAGAAAGATTTAAGGAAAGAAATTTTTGGAAAGATTCAAGTGAAGAGTAAGAAGTGAAATCTCACTCTTTTATAGGCGAAATGACTAAGGAAGTCTAACCGTTTACAGCCAGTCAAAAGCCCATAATTATTCTTTGGGTTACTGGAATTAAGACCCCAAAGAATTAGGCCCAGTAGAAATCAAGGCCCAATTATTAAAGTGAAGACCCAGGAAATGAACTTAAAAAGGTTCAAGGCCCAAAAAATTCTCAAGGCCCAAGACCCAAATGAAAATAAAGGCCCAGGAAGTTAAGAAGATTCAAAGACCAATTAAAAATTGGGCCCAAATCGTTTTGAGGTCCAAAAACTCACAAATTGAAGGCCCAACAATAAGGCTGGAAAAATTCTATCTCAGAATAAAAATTGAAATCGAAAAGGTACTGAGAAAAGAGTTCGAAAAATTGAGCTCGAATTTTTCTATCTCACAGCTGTTTGAGATCGATAGTAAGATCGAAGTCGAACAAAATAAAAATCAGCAAGTTGAGCTCGAAATTGCCAAGAAATTGAGGTCAGGAAAATGAGTTCGAAAATGAACTGAAGAATAAAATCGAACTATTCGACCACACGATAATTTGAGGTCGAACTTGTACAGAAATATTGAGGTCGAAAATGACTAGGGTTGAACTCGAAAGTACAAAGGCTCGAGGTCGGAAATTCCTGGTCGAAAAGGACCCAAAAGGTGAGGTCGATGTGATCGACCTCATCCCAGTTCTGTTCGAAAGTATATTAAATTCCTGGTCGAAGATTTCTGGTCGAAATTGAACTGGAATTCCTGGTCGAACTGATCGACCTCATCCCAGTTCTGGTTGAAAGTATATTAAATTCCTGGTCGAAAATTTCTGGTCGAAAGTATATTAAATTCCTGGTCGAAAATTTCTGGTCGAAATTGAACTGGAATTCCTGGTCGAACTGATCGACCTCATCCCAGTTCTGGTCGAAAGTATATTAAATTCCTGGTCGAAAATTTCTGGTCGAAAGTATATTAAATTCCTGGTCAAAAATTTCTGGTCGAAATTGAACTGGAATTCCTGGTCGAATTGATCGACCTCATCCCAGTTCTGGTCGAAAATATACTAAATTCCTGGTCAAAAATTTCTGGTCGAAATTGAACTGGAATTCCTGGTCGAACTGATCGACCTCATCCCAGTTCTGGTCGAAAATGACCTAGGTTTCTGGTCGAAAATGACTTAAATTTCTGGTCGAAAATGCTTTGAAAAAATGGAAAAATTCAGGAAAAAAGGGCGATAACTTCTACAAAAATCCCGAGGTATTTTCCCAGAAGTTGGGGGGCAAATGATATGGGCCGGAATATAGCCCTAGAGATAATTAATGATATTAGACCTAGTTTGGTCCAAGAATTAGGCCCGACAAAAGGCCCGAAACCCTAATCATTTATTAATTTCGTAATTAATAAATAAGGGAAAATATACAGCTCATAAAAGAGTCCAAATATGATAATATCTTCATAGAAGGATCTAGAATCCCAATCAGATATTACGATGAGTCATAACACTTATCAGATAAAGGATAAAACTTGCCTGCCAAGTAAAACACTCCTTATCAGTTATCAATAACAAGACTTATTCGCTAAGTCTTCTAAACATACCATAAATACTAGGCTCTAGACGCCTATATAAGGACCCTCGTCCTTCATTCTAGAACTACGTTTTATTGGCTTGATTCTCTATACAGCAGAGATACGTAGGCATCTTGTGAGGACCGATTTAGTCCCGAAACACAAGAGCAGCCATAAAAGCTCGAAGCTCATTAAACCCTCGCATTAAATACACAAGCACGTTTTTTAATCCATAACAGATAAGGAAGGACAGATGAGTGAAATCCAACCAAGCCCCATTGTGTCTTCCCAACAAGGCACAATGAGTAAAATGGATTTAAACACAAGTCTAGTTGCATCCTTCCAAAAGGATGTGATTATTGAAACAAGCTCTCCTCCAAGAGCACACTCCAAAAGGGTAAGGGACACTTCAAGCCCACAGTCTATATTTTCCCAATACCAAAGGAGAGTGAAGCAAAAGTCCAAGGGTACACAGGGTGCACACACACTGGAAGCAACACTTCCAGTTTCTCAAATTCAGTTTGATGTAACCCCTATTATTACTTTGGGGTTACAGTCCCATTCTCTAAACATTAATCTTGATTTATCTCCATCAAATTCACCAACTCTATCTCTAGATGTGGACATGATCCATTCATCTATTCCTGATTCTCCAACTCTAATCTTGGAGAAGCCCCACTCTGAAGCTGGTGGCCATCACTTGTTAAGTGATTTGTTGGGCCATCAACCAATTTTTTCTGAAGTTGCAAGAGGATCTGTGGACCAATCTCTAAAATCAATCACCACAGATTCTACTGTAATTTCACTTTCTCAAAGTGCTTTATTGACTTCATCAACGAAACAGCTTCTTTCGTTGACAAGTGTTTCTCCATCAACGGTATCCATACCGTTGACAGTTCAAACTACCATTCCGTTGATAGGTCAATCTACACTCCTTATTGAAAATCAAGTTGTTTCCACAACTAGTGTAGATGACCTGGTGGTAGTTGAGACACTTTTAGGTTTGAGAGGGAGTGAAATTGAGAGGCTGGCTTGCAGCCAGGCAAAAGGAGAGTCTGAGAGTGAGAGGCTGGCTATTTCTTCCAGCCAGGCAAAAGGAGAGATTGAGAGTACCACCTTAGTAGGTGAAGGTGAGGGTGTGAGAGGTGTGAGCCATGGGGAGCCCATGATGCAAGAACAGAGTGGAGAGAGAGAAGGGACTACAGGAGCAATAAGGATGGAAGCAGCCATTGCTAGTGAGTTAATGGAGGTCAATGAGGGAGAAAGGGAACTTACCTTCCAAGAGCTTTATCAACAAACTCTGGATAGTATTTCCCTGGATCCTGAGACCTTTACTCATCCTGTGTCAGCCTATCAAGTTATGGCTCAACAGGGCAATGTGGAGGCAGAAAGGTCACTCAACTTAATTCATACTACTGCATCAATGCAAAGAGCAAAGGATGCCTTGACCAATCTACCTCCAGGAGCTGCAGCAAGTGGAGACTTTGAGTTTTCTGATGATGAAGACAGCTTTGGTGACAATCTCCAGGTGGCCACCACTACACAGACTGGGACTTCTGTGGTGCCTCCTACACCAAACTGGCTTTCTCAGGATATGCATGGTAGATGCAACTTGGATGCTGCTATCACAAGGCAGTACAATGAGGCATATCTAGCTCATGAGTCTGCTGAAGAAAGGGAAAAGAAATTCTACAAGGCCATAATGGATTCTCTGGAAATTCAAAGGCTACAAATGTTGCAGACAAGGATTGAGGCTACAGAAATCAAGGATTCAATTAGCAACCTTAGGGATGCTACTGACAGGAGGCTAGATGAAAAGCTTCCTCTTCACACTGTCTCCAAGATGTCAAGGTTTTTCACCAAGGAACCTGAAGTGTCCTCATCTTTGAAAACTCTCTCCTCTAGAGTGGACAAAGTTGAGGCTACACTTTCTCACATGCAGAAGGAACAGGAGAAGCAAACTAGCCTACTCACCCAGCTTCTGGCAGCTCAAGGAATCCCTATCATCTCACTTGATGATAACAAAAAGGGGGAGAAAACTAAGGAGCTAGAGAAACAAATCACAAAGGTTTTGGTCCCAGCCATCTCCTTGCCAGAAGAGCCATTAGCAATGGGGGAGTTTGGAAAGAAGCAAAAGGATGGTATTGACCTGATCCAGGAAGCTTCTATGAGGATGAGACTTGCAGAACAAATCAAAGACCATTGGTCCAACATAGAAGCAAGGGTCAAGAAAATTGCTGGAACTACAAAGGACTCAAATCCATCAACGGATCAACCATCAACGAATGCCATGGTTCTAGTGTCAACGGAATGGGAGCCATAGACCAATTCTTTCTATAAGGTAGAGCCCCTTCTACATGGAGTCACTCAAGGTCCAAGGAAGGAAAAATGACAAACTTCATGCATTAGGGATGTGGAACAAGCTACACTCCAAAGAAACTTATCTCCCAAGTCCCCTGCTAAACCAAAGGGCAAAAATATAGCAAGGACTTTCTATCCTGCACCTTATCCAGATAAGCTCAAGCTTCTTGGTCTTCTTATCACAAAAAGCAAGGAAATCAATAATTATGAGATAAGGAAGCAAAGGGCAATTGTCTACAGGAATGGACAAGAAATCTGTGTTTGGGCTGGTCACCCAAACTTTGCTGAAGCTAAAGCTGAAGAGTCAGAAAGAGCAGCAATGCAAGCCCTTGCTGTTGCTCAGTCTCTTGATGAAGAAGAAATACAGCTAGAAGAAAAAGCAAGAGAGGAAAGGGGTGCAAAGAAGAGCACAAGGCAACCAAAGGCAAGAGCTAGGAGAAACATAGCCTTTGAGAATGATGACTCTCAGAGAATTGCATCAGACTCTTCTGTACCAATTGCACCTCCAACAATTCCTGATCCAGTTTCAGAGGTAAAGTTAGCCTGTGATCCTAATCATCCTGTAAATTTCCATGATCAGCCAATTGAGCCAAAGGGAGAGCCAATTGAGTTTGATGAGGCCAACTTTCCAAAATTCCTCTTTGAAATGGATCCAAAGAAGAGATCTAAGCAAAGGGCTACCAAGGCTAAGCCAATTCTGGTAAGGAGACCACAAGCTGAGAAACCCCCTACCAACCCAGAAGACTTCATCTACATTGCTGATATCAGGGAGGAGTCTGACATTCATATCAATCTTGATGACCTGGTTGAAGTGAGAGGAATAGCAGCTTCTTACAAACTACCAGAGAGATTGGTATTTGTCTACAAGGGTGGGAGAGAACAGGTTTGGCCTCTACACAGAATTCTGGGAGAAGACTATCAGACACTGCTATCTGTGTTTAAATGTTTGAAGAAAGATTTTGGTTTTACCAAAACAGCCAAGTCTGAGGTTGTCTCCAAGATTTGCCAAATCAAAGCTAGCTGGAACAAGCCTGGTGCACTTCCCAGAGTATTGAAGGTCCCTCAAACAGGAAAGATAATTCATCTCCAACCTTTTTGGATGATGGAATTCAGAGATAAGGACAACTGTAGAAGATTCTTCAGAATAGAAGACCAACTGGAGAAGGCATCCAATGAAACTCTAAGGTTAATGCAATCCAAGTTGGGGAATCAAGATGAAGAAGAGAAGATTTTCTACAGAAGACTTCAAGCTCAAATTGAGGAGAACAATGCAAGAAAAGGGAAGAAAACAAGACCACAGAGGCAAAGATGAAAAATCTGCTCAGTCTAGAGGAGCAACTCTGTGCACTTGTTTTGTAAGATTTTCTACTTTGCATTTCAATTAAATTCAATGAAGCTCAATGCAATTTCTACTTTTATCATGTGTAATATGTCTGAGTGTTTTTGTTATCATCAAGGCTCTTGATTTATGGCTGTTATTCTATCAGTCATAAATTGGGGGAGATTGTTAGGAATATGTTGTTCTTGATGATAATTATAAAAACACTTAGTAGATTTTGTATTAAGTCATTTTGTAGCTGTCAACGAAATGGCATGCTTTGCAGCATTCCGTTGACAGGAAGCTCATCAACGAAATGAGTAATGTAGCAATTGCACAGTACAATACTTCACAGTTTGATATGCATTCTGTTGTATGTATTAGATAGGTTTTCTAAGTCATGTTGACTAAGTACTAGATAGGCAAAATAGGTTGGTTAATTGTAAATATATTATGCCTTGTAATTTTGCCTAAGTGAAGACATGTCAACGGTATGAAGATCACTCTGTCAACGGTATGGAGTTTACCCATCAACGAAACGAGGGAAACACCATCAACGAAACGAAGGAAACACCATCAACGGAATGAAGAATAAAGCTATCAACGAAACACATCTCCCTGCTATCAACGAATCACTATTGCTTTTTGAACAGTTGACAAAGTGATAGTGACAGTTTACTGAACAGATCTAAAGGAGATATGGAAGTGTACTTTGCATTGGAAGCCATCAAAATGGTTACTGGAAATAAGGAAACATTCCAATTTCCAATAAGGCTCTTGGGAATGATTAAAATAAGCATGAAGACAAAAACAAAGATCTCCAAGGACCATTGGACAAAAGGAATGAAAAGCAAGCTACTGATGGTTACTACTATTGTTCTTTAGTTTAGCCAAACGTAGAATTGTAAACTTGGGTATTTGTAACCAAGTGTAGCAGTTACTTTAAAAGATAAGAGAAGAAAAACAAATAGTTTGTATTAGCTATCTTTGAGAGCATACTTCTCTACAATCTTGTAACTGAGCAGCTGTGTACATTTTGTATCACAGATTATTTCCGCAATAAAAAATCACTTCAGTTGGATCATCAAACAATCCAACTGAAATTATTTATGTGCTTGTGATTTTTACTTTAAGTTCAGTTTTTATTTGTAAGTTGTTTTAAGTTTAAGAAATATCAAGAATTGTATTCAACCCCCCCCCTTCTACAATTCTGTTAGGTCATTTGGGATTAACAACGATTCTCTATTTCCGTCCTTCTTTGATTTAACGCTCTTGCGAATACCATGAATCTGATCCTACCATTTTTGAATCCACGCGACTGCCATGATAGTCAAACATGAGACGGTACTTTAGCCTTCAGAGTATAATTCTAACATTCCATAAACGATTGTAACTTAACTCCGACGCACGTACTAGTCTTACCGATATCTCCGACTTCCTTCATTTAACATATCTTGGTAATCTGGCTCGTCTTGTCCAATAGCCCTTGTTGCCTAGATAACCATATTCAATAGATAGACTAATCACGATTAACTAAATAAATAATTCACGTAAATCGCTCGTCAAAAATCTCTATAGTATAAAAGTCAACATCTAAGTCAATGGTCTCGTAAATCTCATTTTCTAACAATACTGACAAATTTCTATTCTAACCACCCCTCGTGATAATATTAGACACGACCAAAGTATTTAAAGAAGTCTACAGTCACTTATTCGTATTTATGACTCAATAAACAAATAATTCACATATTTCACGTAACACATTTTGTCATTTAATTGCGATAAATAAATCACATAAGTCTCGTAACATTCAAGAAATAATTTGTAACTCTCAAGAAAGGCCTAAAATGATTTTATAAATCATTCAGGAATTTTAAATAATTAATAAAACATTTTTAGGAATATTTTTCCTAATTTAAATAACCTTTAAATCATTTTCCAAAATAATTAAAGAATTTTGGAAAATAATTAATTACTTAAATAAATAAAAATTTCGAAATAATTCCTTAAATAATTAAGGAATAATTAAATAAAAATTCTCAGAATTGAAAAGAAATTTTTAGAATTTAAAAGTCATTTTTAAAACTATTTTTCAAAATTTAAATAAACAAAACAGATTTTTATAAATTAAAAATAAATAATTTAGAAAATAATTTTGGTCAGGGGACCAATTTGTAACTTTGTAAAACTTCAGGGACCAAACTTCATCATCTTCAAAACTTGAGGTACTAAACTGTAAAAAGCTCTGTTGCCAGCTTTAATGGCTGCCACCGGCCGGTAAAGTCGCCGGCGGTACCAAAATCTGACTAACACAAATCCTTTACCAAACTCAATGTTCTATATACCAAAACAAATCTTGGAACACGTGCAATCTAACCCCCATATCCACATACACGAACAATCAACAGATTTTACGTACGAATCAATCAAAATTTGGAAAGTAAACTTTAAAAATTGAACTTGCTAAAAACGGGATAGAACAACTCAATTAAGCATGTAAAACGATTATACACAATCATATAAAGCTATTCCAGCCATCAAAACAAGTGAACGAACTCAGAATCAAAAAGCCCCAATTTTTGAATATGAAACCTAATTTATTAATTTATCCAGAATTAAAGAAATATTTATATAAAATTGAAACTTTATCCTCTGATGAAACGGATTGCAGATTAAGAAACTAGATCATAAGATCTTCGATTCGACTACTTGAACTCCAAAATCCGATATCAATAACACCTTCAAAATTAGTTTTGAATCTCAAGAACACGAATAACACGAAGAGCACGACAATCAAACCTCGATTTCTATATGTTACCGAACTCTAAATTCAACATATAATATATGAAATTGACCAGAAAAACATACTCTACACGATGGTAACATCAAAATCAACAACCAATCACGTTTAAAAAAATTCATAATTTTAATATATATAAATCAAATTTAATAAAAATAATAGAAATCCAGAATTTTACCCCACACGAAATCTGATGGTAGATTAAGAAACTAGATTTCAAGATCTTTGATTTGACTATAAGAGCGTTGGAATCGGACTCCGGTAACACCTTCAAATTTGTGTTTGATTCTCAAGAACACGAAGAACACAGTTCAGAGATTTTTGTATTTTTGTCTATATATAATCTGTATTATACGCAGGATAATGTACGATTCCCCTTTTTATATTAAATGGAAAATAATACCCCAAACGACATTTTTGGATCGATATTGATCCATTGGATCGCTTTAAATCTTTAATAAAGTAAAGTACACGTTTTACGAGGTGATAATCATCCACAATGACTGATAATTATCCAAATCAATACATATCATTTATATAACGAATGCTCAAGAATACTAGGGCTATAACGGATGTATTATTGATACGAACGATATATCAATTTCCCGAATAATTAGGGAACTAACTAAATTTTCTTTTCGATAAATAAAATAAAACGAAATAAAAATAATATTCTCTTAAAAAGAATTTTCCAATCACCACAAATATCCACATAGCATCTCCAGGTCACATATTCAACCATTTAACGAATAACTTAACACATTTAAACAGATAAAACATTTAATAAATTTTGATATGAAAATAAAATTTCATTTCACATCAAATATTAACACGTAATTTTCCCGGATCTTACAAGATCTAACAACAATGTTTAAGAGGTTTAGCAAACTGCTGACTGAGCTACAGATTCATGGCAAGTACTATGATAGGAAATAACTAAATGTTAAGTTCTTACTCACACTTCCTGAGCATCTAGAGCACAGAATCACTGCCATAAGAGAAGGAAGAAATCTTAGCAATGTTTCTCTTGAAACATTATATGGTGTGCTAAAATCATATGAGCTTGAATTTTTCCAGAAAAGAGCTATACAAGCTGGATCAAGAGGAAAAATGGCTAATATGTCTGGTGCTCTTGTAGCTCATGTGCCAAGAATCACTCAACCTAGTGAAGGAATTCAAATCACCCAACCTGCTCCAGTACCTACTCTTAAAATTGAAGAGGTTGTGGATGACGATGAGAAGGTAATGCTGCAACTAACTGATGTTGAAGATGAAGACTTCTATTCTATAGAAGAAATGGAAAAGATGGAAAATCCTACAATGGCTTACATGGCTAAGAAGTTCAAGAACATAAGGTTCAAGAGAAACAAGCCATATAAATCTCAAGGTCAGACATCAAGGTTCAGCAAAGGGAACTCCTCCGAGGTTGAAGGTGGTGCCACAAGAGGTGGTTACAAAACAGGGATGGTGGACAGATCCAAGTTTAGGTGTTACAACTGCAATGAGCTTGGTCATTTTGATACTGAATACAGAAGACCAAAGCAGAATCAAAGAATGGAGAAAGGGTCAAGTGGACACTTCAAGAAAGGACAGGGAAAAGCCTATGCGGCTGAAGGAAAATGCCGGGATGATACTGATGATGAAGAGGAAGAGGAATATGTGAATCTAGCCCTCATGGCTAAGTCTGATGAGGTCTCCTCTAGCTCTCCAAGTCAGGTACCTTCACTTGTCTTACTTGAAATGTCTAAAGATGAATACAAACAAACTGTCGATGAGTTGAGTGCAGAAATGTTTAATGTTCATACTAGTTTAACTGCATCCAATGAAGAAATTGCTAGGTTAACTAAACTTAATGAAACACTCACTTCTGAGAATGACATGCTTTTGTTAAAGACCAGTGGATTAGAGTCTCTAGTACAGGAGAATACTAAACTTAAAAATGAATTAGCCCGTGCTAAAGAAATAGAAAAGTTTCTAAGGAATGAGATTAGTGAAAATGAATTTAAGATCAAAGCCTATAGAAACTCTTCTAAGCAACTTCAGGATTATCATGAGAAACACATAGAGGATCAAAAAGTAGGGATAGGTTTTGAGTATGGTAGAAGACCTGGTAAGGAAATTGTGAGTCAGGATTGTTCAACTGATGCTTCTGTCAAACCTCATGTCCTCAAGAAGATCAACAAACCAATTTTTCAAACTTTCTAAACTTGAGTTTGATGAGGAAGCCATGCTCATCAAACAACAACTTGATGATGAGGATGAGTGTATTGACAGTACAACAGTTGGAGGAAAAGATACTGTCAAAATCCCCAAGACAACAACTTTCCCAAACAATCTGACAGAATGTTCTAAAGATACTGTTAGTAATGGCAAGACAGAAACTTCCAAAGATACTGTCAAGAGAGCTTCAAAGACAGTAACTTCCAAACCTACTGTCAAGACAGAAGGTGTAAAAGGTATTGTCAAGGAAAGCTCGACAGCAACTTCAGAACATCATGTTGACACAGTTACCTACAAGTCTAGAAACAGGAATGATAAGTTATGAAATGGCAATGCTAATGTTGGTAGTGCTCCCAGAAAACTATGCAATAATTGTGGCTTTTCACATCACTTAACTCATTTTTGTAAGAAACCAAAAGAGGTCAAGGGTAATGTGACCATGATAGATGGTAACTTACATAGAACCCCCATTATGCATAGATCTATGGTAGTTTGCAATAACATTGATTGTATGCCTTGTAAAATAACTGCCATGAGTACTTGTTTCAATCTGCCTATTTCATCTACTGAACAATGTCTCTATATGCAAACTGTTGAGACTTCTGAGCCTACTGAAAACATTAAGAAGGCTACATCCACTAAGAACAAGACCAAGTCTAATTCTAAGGCAAAGTGGGTGAAGAAAGGAGTCCAACAGAAGATTCCTGATGTGATGGTTAAAATTGAAAATGATTATTATTCTTGTGATACTGAAGTAACAGGACCCAACAAGGATTGGGTACCATATGCCTCTTAAATACAATTTGTTTTGCAGGGCAAGAATAATGAGCAAGTCATATGGATCATTGACAGTGGCTGCTCAAGACACATGACTGGTGATAAAGCCCTGCTATCACAATTTGTGGAGAAAGCTGGCCCAATCATAACCTTTGGAGACAACAGCAAAGGTTACACAGTAGGATATGGTTGTTTGGAAATTAGGAATGTTGTCATTAATGATATTGCACTTATTGATGGATTGAAGCGCAACCTGCTCAGTGTCAGCCAATTCAGTGACAGAGGATTCAAGGTTGATTTTGACATGATGATGTGCAATAGCTATCACAAGAAAGATGGAAGCCTCTCTCTGAAAGGGGTAAGGAAAGGAAGCCTATTTGTTGCTGACCTAAGCTCAACAAAGAAGGACATGATTTAATGTTTCTACAGTAAAGCTACTGTTGGTGACAGTATGCTTTGGCACAGGAAACTCTCTCACCTCAACTTCAAAACAATGAATATGCTGATGAAGAAGGAACTAGTGAGAGGACTACCTCAACAGGAATTCTGTCAAGAAGGACTATGTGAGGTATGTTAAATGGGAAAATTGAAGAGAGCTGTGCACAGGTCAAAGCAAGTCAACACCAACACAGAGCCACTCAAACTAATTCACATGGATCTCTTTGGACCAGTCAATGTTCCATCATTAGCCAAGAAGAGATATGCATTAGTTATGGTGGATGATTATTCTACGTATACTTGGGTAAAATATCTAGAATCAAAAGATGAAGCTGCTCAAGTTATCATTGATCACTTAAGAGTTCTTGATAGAACTCCAAATGCCAAATTCAAATTCTGAGAAGTGAGAATGGTACTGAGTTCAGAAATGCCACACTTGGAAATTTCTGCAAAGATGAAGGAATTGTGCAACAATTTTCTACTGCAAGGACACCACAGAAGAATGGAGTTGTAGAAAGGAAGAACAGAACTCTCATTGAAGCTGCCAGAACTATGCTTCATGATGCAAAGTTACCTACATACTTCTGGGCAGAAGCTATCAACACAGCCTGCTACACACAGAACAAAACCTTAATCAATAAGACTCATGGAAACACTCCTTACTATTTGCTGAATGAAAAGAAACCTACTGTCAAGTATTTTCATGTGTTTGGAAGCAAATGTTTCATGATGAAAGACAGCCATGAAAAGAAAAGGAAATTTGACACCAAAGCTTATTAAGGTATTTTCATGGGTTATGCTCTAGAAAGGACTGCTTACAGAGTCTATCTCTTGGAACACATGATCATAGATGAAAGTGTGAATGTCACATTTGATGAAACCAAGTTTCCTGGACTGCATGAAGAAGGTCAAATGCAAATTCTTAGATTTGAGAATCAAGGGTACTTGGAGGAAGAAGAAATTGTTGATGAAGAACCTACCTTTACTCAAACTGTTGATCTTGAAAAAGATGCTGTCATTGAAAGTGATATTAATCAAACTCCAGCTCAGTCACAGAATATTTCAGGAAATATTCAAAATGATGGTGACTCTGGAGATGTTGAAGAAAATGGTGGAGACAATTGCCCTGGTGAAGACTCAGTTCCCCAAACTGAGGCTACTGTTTCAGTTCAAACAAGAAGCTTGCCTAGAACCACAAGGTGGAACAAGGATCACACAAATGACCTAATTATTGGAGATCCTTCTTCTGGGGTGAGAACTAGGAACAATGTTTCTGCTAACAACATGTTTTCCTGTTTCCTGTCTCAAGTGGAGCCAAAAGCAATTGATGAAGCATTGTTGGATTCTGATTGGGTGATTGCTATGCAAGAGGAACTCAACCAGTTTGAAAGAAACAATGTATGGAAGTTGGTTCCAAGACCAAAGGGAAAGTCAGTTATTGAGACAAAGTTGGTTTTCAGAAACAAATCGGATGAAAATGGAAATGTGACAAGAAATAAGGCAAGGCTAGTAGCTAAAGGTTACTGTCAACAGGAAGGAATAGACTATGATGAGACATTTTCACCTGTTGCCAGACTTGAAGCTATCAGGATTTTCCTAGCCTTTGCTGCACACTATAATTTCAAGGTGTTCCAAATGGATGTCAAAAGTGCCTTTCTAAATGGAGAGTTGGAGGAAGAAGTGTATGTTGAACAGTCACCAGGTTTTGAAGATGCTGAAATGTATGATTTTGTGTACAAGCTGTTCAAAGCACTTTATGGATTGAAACAAGCTCCAAGAACCTGGTATGATACCCTCTTTGCCTTTCTATTGGAAAACCAGTTTACAAGAGGTGTAGTAGACAAGACTCTTTTTTACAAGCATCATGGAAAAGACATCATTCTGGTTCAAATTTATGTTGATGATATCATCTTTGGTTCATCAAATGAGAAGCTGTGTGAAAAGTTTTCATCTCTAATGAGAAACAAGTATGAGATGAGCATGATGGGAGAACTGTCATTCTTCCTTGGTATACAAGTTCTTCAGAAAGATGATGGAATCTTCATTTGTCAAGCAAAGTATGTCAAGGAACTTCTCAAGAAGTTCAACCTAGCAGACCTGACATAATGTTTGCTACATGTCTCTGTGCAAGGTTTCAAGCTGATCCAAAGGAGTCACACTTGGTAGCTATCAAGAGAATTTTTAGATATCTTAAGGGCACTCCTAATCTAGGCCTTTGGTATCCTAAAAATACTAGATTTGAGCTAGTGGGGTACTCTGATTCAGACTATGCTGGGTGTAGGATTGACAGAAAAAGTACAACAGGAAGCTGTCAATTTGTTGGTGGAAGATTGGTGTCATGGTTTAGTAAGAAGCAACACTCAGTGTCTACATCTACTGCAGAAGCTGAGTACATTGCTGCTGGAAGTTGCTGTGCACAAATTATGTGGATGAAAAATCAACTCTTGGATTATGGTCTAGTGTTAAACAATATCCTTATCTACTGTGACGACACTAGTGCCATATCCATCTCAGACAATCATGTTCAACACTCTAGAACAAAGCACATTGATATCAGACATCATTTCATAAGAGAGCATGTTGAAAGAGGAACTGTGAAGTTGATCTATGTCCCAACAGAAAAACAACTTGCAAATATCTTTACAAAACCACTGGATGAAGCAACCTTCAACAGGTTGGTAAGTGAATTGGGAATGCTAAATCTGGTATGTTAACTTACTAGCTTTTACATTTTCATGTTCAAATGAAGTTTGTGACAGTAACCCTAACAAGTTGTTGTCATGAGAAAGTTACTGTCTACTTAAGTCTCTATCTGTTTTCGACAACATGTTTGCTTTGATTGGAATAAATTGAATTTTGTGCTAGTCTTAAACTTGATAGTTAGACGTTGTATGTCACCAACTTGCATGGTTTTAATTGTTGAAATTGGTCAATGAATTTTTCTGATTGGTCATTTTTGCTTTGATTGTTGGATTAGTGGTAGACATCACTTAATTGCAATCTGTGGTAGTTGTATGGGTATTCTAAACCGTTGACCATTTACATCCCTCTTAACCTAGTATGCCTATAAAATGAACCTTAGGCCATATTAGTGAATCATTCACAAAAAAAGGGGTTAAAATGGAAAACAAAGTAGGAATCGAATACAGGCCAAGGGCAAACTGTGATTAGCTACAGAGAAGAAGTTGAAGAGTTGTTCGATGAACTGTTGGACGCTCTTTATGAGGAAGAAGATAAGGAGCTTGTTTCTAAAGCCGCTGAAGAGGCTAAGTGGCAAGAGGAAGAGAAGGAGCTTCAAGCCCTCCCTAAGGAGGAAGGAACCACAGAAGAAGAGGCTAGGGCAGAATTCCTAGAGTTGATTAAGAAATCACTTAAGGATTAATTGTTTTTCTTTTCAATTGTAGAAGTTTCACCCTCCTGTTCGAAATTAATAAAATTTGCCTATTTTCTTCTGGATGTGCCTTACTACTTGCTAAATGTGTTCTTAATTGTTTAAGTAATTGAACTAATGTGCATGAATAATGAATCTATAATCATATTGCATATGTTCATTTGGTGTCTCTTCAATTAAGTTATGTAATATAACAGTTTCAATACAAAGTCTCGACAGTTATTGTTTTCCTGCAAATGGTGCTGTTAACAAGAAAAGTAGATGTCACAGTATATTTGACAGTTAGCTTCTCGACAGCAGTAAACAACTTTCTGTCAAGATTTGTAAAAGATATTGTCAATTGAGAACTTAACGATGACATCAAGTTTTGCGCGAAATGTTTCTGTCACGCAAAACATACTGTCATCACACCAAAGTTACTGACATGGGTGTTTTGAGCGCACAGGTTACTGTCAAGAGTAGTGGACCGTTAAAATTGTACACTCACCCTCCACGAGGAGAGAGAATTAAGCCAGTAACCCACGTAATTGCTTACTGGGTTAAGACACGATTTTACTTTTCCACTCTTTTAGTTGAACGCTTGAACTTCCCTCTTTATTCTTCAGTTATTCAGCTGCTCACAAAAAGTGAACACAACACTCTTTTATCTTCTTTCCAAGCAATTCATCTTCTACCTTCTTTCTTCTCTCAATCAGCAAAAATGGCCCCCAAACAATCAATTTCACAAACCAACTTTGCTGGCATCTACTCTCCTAGTGATGCTGGTGAAGATTTCAAAGGGCTTGTTTCTTTTATGAATAAGTCCTATCTTGGGTATGCAATTACCTCAACTCCTGTTCTTGACCTAGACAGGATCGAAAATTTCTGGGAGACAGCTGTTGCTCAAGGAGATGGTAACAACACAACCATTCAGTTCAAAATCAAGGAGCACAGTTACACTCTCAATGTTCAGGGCATCAATGCATCTTTGGGAATTGTGCTAGAACCGGGAAAGGTCTATACTGAGTTTGCTAGTGATGAGACCCTCAAGAAGCTCTTCCTGAAAATTTGGTATTCTGGACCCATTCTTGAAAAGGAAACAACAAAGTGGTACCCTTCTGGTGAAATGGACAGGAAGTATCTCCGAAAGGAGTGGAGCATGGTGTTTGATGCAATGGTGAAGGTATTCTCTACCAAGACCACAGACTGGAATGGAATTCCCACCTACATCAAGAAGCTCACTCACTCTCTTGTTCATGGGTATAAAGTGGATGTTGGCAAGCTGCTCATGGCACACCTCAAGGCTGCCATAGGTAAGAAGGTAAATATCTATTCTCGCTTTCTAATGTTGTACATTAATTCTTTATGTGATTTTGATGAGAATGCTCCTCGTTTAGAGATTTGTCCAGTTCTAAAAAGAAACACTCACACAACTCTCACGTCACATAATTTAAATGCACATATTCCACTTTGCTTCACCAAACACGTGGTTGATCAAGTGCCTAACCTTGATTTTCCATTACCTTCTGGTTATGCCACCTTCACTGTTGAGAATGAAGCTGGATTAGACCCCAATTCAGCTAACCCCCATTCTACCCCATACATTCAGCCCAAGTTCTCTAGACTTCCCAAAGTACAGAGACAAGCCTTACAAGAATCCAGAAAAAGATCCCTAGAACTGGTGTTGGTGGTAGTGCTGAGAGCCAAGAGGGAGTTCTTGCACCTAGTGCAGCAAATAAGGAAGGTAGTCAAACAGAACCCACAGTGGTTCCTCTTGAGCCTAAGAAGAAGAGAGCTAAGAGGGCCAAAACCACTGTCACCCACCCTGCAGTCTCCCAAAAGACTGTAGAAGAAAATAGGGAAATAAACTCCTCCCTAGATGTTCCTTCTCAATAAGGGACATCTATTGAAATTGGCATGTTTCCCAAGGTACCCTGTACAGAGTCTGCACCACCTCATGTTCCAACTCATGAGGAGCCTTCACTTGCAGAAACACACATGGAGTCAGGACACAGTGAGGATTTCACTTCCCCTATTGATGTTTCACAAGTTCCATCTGTGGAGCAGCTATCATTCTCTTCTCCACTTTCACCTTCTTCCTTACCTACACATTCATTTGTTTCTTCTCTACAACCTAGAGAGGGGGACAGTCCCAACCCTTCAGGTTTTGATCATCCATCTCCAATCATGGATGAGCCCCCATCTAGTGGTCCACAAGAACCCATTTCTCAAAGTGAGATGGACACCACTCCTTCAAACACTGAGAAAGAGCAAGGTAACACTCTGCTAGAAAGTGAAACAGCCAGTACCTTGTTCAATCTCCAAGGAGCATCTTACCTTAGGGAAGATGCTGTCACATCCGCAGTTGCTGTCAAAGACTCTGAGAATGTTGCTGTCATAGGTGACCCCGCTGTCAAGGACTCAGAAGAAGTTACTATCAGTCACATTTCTGGCAAAGCTACGGTCACCTCCTCACAGCCCAATTTTGATGCTGTCACTATTGAGGATGTCTCTGATGATGATGTGCCACTGTCTCAATTCTTAAAGGTACATTCTAAATCTTCTTCTTCATTGCATGTAAGTACTGCTCATACCCATGCATCTAGGATGAGTGAGGATGTGCAAAAGAAAAGAGAGATAAAAGAAAAGAGAGGTGAGCATAAAAATGAGAGGCAGCCAAATGAGCTGGCAAAAGGTGAGAGACTTGAGCATGTCCAGAGTGAATTTGAGGGAGCCACACATTTTCAGGCACTAGCCCTTGAGAGTTCTTTTGTGAGGAGTGATGAGATCACTCAGAAAAACACTGAGAGTGTGAGAACCCCCACAGCCTCCAAGCCCCAGTCTTTTCCTTCACCCCCAAGAAGGTTAAGAACAGGTGGCCCCTCTACTGCACTAAGGTTGGAAGCTCTAGAGAACATGTGTCTCTCCATGGAATCAAAGATTGACAGCTTGTCTACCATGGTGGCCTCTGGCTTCTCCAGTATTCAGGAAGCCATTCAGGTTCTATCTGCAAGTCTTGATGCTGCCAACTTACCTAAGGGGGAGAAAATGGCAAGATCAGAATCACAAAGGGCAGAATCAGAAAGGGCAAGATCAGAATCAGAAGGTGTCCCCAAGAAGGATGTTGCATCTCAGGGGGAGCCTGTCTCAAAGGAGGATTCAAGGAGTGAGGGGGAGCCTGCAGGTAAAGGGAAATCAGTACCTGTAAAGAGAAAAATGGGAGCAAAAGGAATTTCAGGAAGTAAGGGGGAGCAAGAGCAAGAAGCTGGAAATCTATTTGAATATGAGATGGCTGGAGAAACAGTTCTTATGTCTAAAAAAGCCCTGGAAGCAATGCAATAGAATGTTCCTTCCAAGAGACCAGTACTACCTCCTGTGACAATAAGAGAGCCAACTCCAATGCCAAAGGAGAGTGCCCTTGAAAAGCAATGGAGAGAAAAGGAGGAGCAGAATAGGCTGGGAAAAGGGAAAGAAAAGATGCCTGAATACATCTTGTCAGGAAACACATGGAGTGAAGGAACAGAGTTCAGTCAGGAAGAAGCTAATGCTTTGATGGTTGACTACATGGAAAGCACTCTGAAGAATCATGATGAGGACTTCTACAAGATAGTTGAGGGAGCTATGTTGGAACCTAGCAGAAGGTTGAATAACTGCTCTACTTTGCTAAAGGAGAAAATCACTAGTGTATGTGTAAAGATCAATGAAGAAAGGAGGTGGGGTATTGATGTGTACCTGGACACTGGAATATCTATATTCATCACTATGCAGATGTTGCAGAGCCTTCCAGAAAAGGTGCTAACTGTGATGAAGAACAAAATCAAGGCAAACCATACATCCTGCAATGAGATTCTACACCTGCAAATGCTGAACTTAATCTCAGAGAAACTTCCAGAAGTCTACACCAATCCATTTTGTGTCTACTATGAAAGTATCACTAAAGGTGGTAGCAGGAGATGTGCATACATGAGTCTAGGAGGCACTTCAACAATGGAGTCAAAGTCAATATTGAAGGTGTTAGACATGATTCTGAACTCTAAAGCCAACAAGGAAAGAGTTCTTGCTGTCAATGCAATCTATGACTTGCTGGTGAAAAGAGACAAGGAACTGAGCTCTACAATAAAGAAGATGATCTCCAAAGCAAACTCCAGCAGAGCTGATCAAGGAGAAAGCTGTTCCTATGATGTTCCTTTTGGTGATGATGATGAGTTGGATGGTAGTGGAGGAACTTGAGAAGCACGAAATGCTAGTGGAAGTACTTCTGGGAATGTTGGAACTAAATCCCAGGAGGAAAATAAAGAAGAAGCTCCTGTGCAAGAAAATAAAGATGCTGGAGTTACAGAAGAAGAGGAGTCTGAAATAATTGAAGCTTTGAAGGCAAATATCTTAAGATGTGCTGTAGACAGTATAAATGCTGAAAAAGATACTGTCACCAAAGAAGCTGTCACAGAAGACACTGTCCTCAAGGAAGTTGTCACAAAAGACACTGTCATAGAAGATACTGTCATGGAGGACACTGTCAACAAAGATGCTGTCAAGGATGAAATCAAGCCTACTGTCAAATCTAAAAGGACAAAATCCTTAGCAAGGGCTTGGCTTTCTAGACAGGAACCTGAACCTGAGGAGACTACAAAAGCAAGGAAAGGAAAACACAAGTACTCAGGAAAGGAGAAAGCTACTGGGCTTGGCAGGAAACTGAGGAAGCTCATCCAAACAAAACTATACAGCTCTTTGGATCTTCTGGAAAAAGAAGCTCAAGAAATCAAGAATGTTGAGGTGAAGTTGGATAACAACAAAGAAGCAACTGAGTATGTTCTTTGGTTTGATGCATCAAGGTTTGTGATAGTTAAAAAGGACTTTACCATGGAGGTGATCTCACATGATGTATCAAAGACTCTTTCATACAGTAGGTGAACAGTCCCAAGGAGAATTGAGTACTTCTACTTGGTAAGGATGGTTAATCTAATGCAAGGTTATGACAATGTTCCTAAGGAAGTCATGAACCATGTTTTAGCATACAAAGCTGTAAGAGATGAAGAATTCTATCAGAAATTTGGGGAATGGTCACTGTTTGATGATGCTGACATTGCTCATTTGTTCGAATATTCTGATGAAGAAATAGCTGAGTATGAAGATGATCTTCCTGAAGAAGAGGTGCAAACTCAACCAAGTCATGAAGAACCCTCAAAGTCTATAGGAAGAGAAGCCACTGAAGATATGAAAGCTCCATTTTTGAACAAATGCAAAGAAGCGAACAGAGTTGAAAGTGAAGGACCCAATTACTAACCTTGTATGCTAGAAAATCCACTGAGGATCAGGTTCATAAATGAAGAGATCCCTGTTGGAAGCTTTCATAAGCTAAAGACAAGTGCCTTGAAAGATCTACTCTACTTGGTGATTAGATCAACTCATCCATTAGAACAATTGTGTTCTTTTGAGATTGAGGATATTCTGAAAAGAAGAAAGGGTGAAGATTCAAAGCTGGATAAATCAAGAAGGAAAACTCTGAATGCATATCCTGGAAGGAGATTTAAACTTGTTGAAGGTGCATTGAAGTTCAGAACTTATGCCTTTGGTCAAGAATTATGGACAGATTTCCAGGATGCTAAAGTATGTCTCTCCAAAGTAGTCCAGAAATACATTGATGAGATTGAAGATGATGCCATCTCTCTTGATGAGAAAGCAATGGTGGAAGGGCTCAAGGAGATTCTGAAAGAAGCTCTCAACAGAGAGGATGAAGCAAGACAGAAAAGGAAATCTGAAGCTAAGCGAAAATTTCATCCATTCTGATCTTGTTTAGTTAAGTTGTCAACATGCATGGATTGTAAATTTGTTGTTATTGTCCATAAAAACAAATTGGGGGAGATTGTTAGGATTTATGGGTGATAGCTATGAGACAACTTAACTAGATATTTTATATGCTTAATTTTATTAAGTATGAACATACTGTCACAGCTAGAGTATGTCTTTGTAACTATTTTGTTTATTACAAATAAGATTCTAGTACATCTTGGTAGAAGTTCATTTATTTGTTCAAGCCTCAAGAAGTGTTCAAGATGGACAACAAGAATAAATGTTACTGTCACAGCATTGACAGTAAGGTTACAAGAAGACAGCATGTTGCAAGTCACGACAGCATATTCACTCTGACAACAACATTGGCGGAAGCCCTCAGACATCAACTTTACCTTAGCCTGACAGCAAGCTTGGAACTCCTGACAACATCCTTTGCGGGGACTTCTTACTGTCACCAAAATACTGTCATGAAGGGATAACATTTGTATTGGGGATCTACCCAGTCAAACTTGTGACAGTTTGGATGTTCAAGAAACAGGCGTGTTGCAGTATCCCAACACTGCATCAGGTCTGCAAGACTACGACCGAAGCTTGAGAGATCACATGACAAAGCTCACCAATTCAAGAGCATGACAAATCAATATCTACTGAACCGTGTTAGCTAAATATAGAATGTATCTAGATTGCTTTTCCGAGTAATGTTAATCTTGTTTGTATAACGGGTAAACAATTTGTAAGAAGCTGTCACATGAAAATGGTAGCAGCTTCACAAACCCGTGATGATAGAGATAGGATTAGTTTACTTAGACTATCTCTCAATTCATTCTATGTATCACTCGAGAAACTGAAGCTCAAGAAAACCAACATTTTCTTGAGGTTGTAGCAACCCATTGAGATTTATCAGTATTGCATTCAACCCCCCCCCCTTCTGCAATAGTCAAGGACCAACATATAACCTGTGCATTTTCTGTCACACTTCTGAAATCTCTGTCACTTATACATAGTTCCACTTTCTTGAATACTTCACTGAGGCTTGATCAAATAAATGATCTTCTTTCAATGTAGAATCACTTCAAGTCTGTAGATTGACCTTTATCTTCATTCTCTTGACTGATATAATCTAATGAGATTCATGTGACTGTTTGAGTTATTATTTACTTATTACATACTTGGTTTAAGTTGAGTCAAATCCTCGATATTTACAAATAGGCCTATACATATGCCTTTCAATTTTAAATGCAAGAATATTAAAATTGAATATTTAGTTTCCTCGATTAGTAAAAATTTTAAAGACAATTGAGATATTTTCGAATCTTTAATATTAATAACTAAAAAATTTGAGAAAATTTGAAAAATAGATTGAAGCTATTTGAGAGGCGCCACCTCATCGCCCTCGTCTTCTCCTTTATATAGGTATATTGATTTCTTTTTTACTATCATCTAATGCAGCAGGAAATGAAATATATTATATTAATATTCTCCTAAACTTCTTCTACAAATCTGATTTATGTAATAACGAGGGAAACATAATATATTATTTTTATATCATCCAAAATTTTACACAACATATTTGAAATGTGAAAAGATTTAGTGTTATCTGGGTTTTAAGATTCAATTTTTAAAGTAAATTATGTTAGTTAAGTTATTAGTTTATAAATTTAGTGATTCATTAGTTTATTGATTAGTTTACATGTGTACAGGTTCTATATGGATAGTCTTGTGGGATTATTAAATTAAAGTTGTTAATTATTTAAATCGTCTACTAGAATTGAATTTTTTTTATTTTGTTGTCTAATTCATGTATGCAAACATGACTTGTGATTGTTGTATTAGGTGAAACATGTAGAGTGGGTGTCAACCGAAGTCACACATCGATAAGATAAAGAAAAATTATCTTGAATATAAGCCGCCAAAAACAACTCCATTAGTATGAGGCCTTTTGGGAGGAATCCAAAAACAAATCCGTGCGGGCTTGACCACGGTCCAGAGCGGACAATATCATACTAATGTGGAGTTAACGGGTGGTGCGCGACCAACAAGTGGTATCAGAGCCGATGACTAAGAATTGATCCTGGGGTTGCGGGCAACAAGTTGCGTGGTGTGGGCAGGCTCTCCACAACTACGGTCGGAGATCTTGGACAACTTGTGTCGAAAGTCTTCCTGATACTGAAGTGGTCGGGCGGCGTGTCCCGCAAGATGCGTAACAGATGAATGACGACGGTATAAGAGTTACAAGATTGGTGGTTCTTGGATTGAGGGGAGATTGTAGAGTGGGTGTCAACCCAAGTCCCACATCGATAAGATAAAGAAGAATTATCTTGAATATAAGCAGCCAAAAACAACTCTATTAGTATGAGGCCTTTTGGAAGGAGCCCAAAAACAAATCCGTGCAGTCTTGGTCACGGCCCAGAGCGGACAAAATCATACTAATTTGGAGTTAACGTGTGTTGTGCGGCCCAACAAAACATGTATAAATACAACCATAATCAGCAAACATGAGTATACTTATTGGTAGTTTGGTTCAACCATCAAAAAAATTACTGGTCGTTAGATCTTTAATAAATAAATAAGAACCGTTAGATCTAATACTAAAGAATATTTTCTTTTTAAACTCCTCACCTAAAGAACTCAGGTTCAAATCCAACAACATATCAAATTTAAGAATTTACATTTTTAGTTTTAAACTATACATGTCATTAATTAAGTTAATATTAAATTATAATTGAAACAAGTATTTTATTTCAAAAAAAAATTGAAACAAGTATTAAAAAATGATATATATAAAGTAATTATATAAAAAAATATATTAAAAGACACCCGTGCATCGCACAATTTATAAGCTAGTATAGTATAAGTAACAATCCAAGTAGTTTAAACCAAAGTTTATGCCTTCAAATTAGGGTTTCGTATAAAATGAGAATGTATATTAAATTATTAAATCTGAAGATCATCAATGACATGTTAACATCTAATATTCTAATACTTATATAATTAGATATATGAAGACCAACAAAATAAATAATTTAATATTACTTAATCTTTAAATTATTTATTCCCAAAAACTGTCAAGGTATAAAATCTGGTCTAAAAATAATTGAAAAGATATGAAAGAACCGAATGAATATTTATATTATGTCCATTTAATAAATACATATAAAAGAACTTGTGTTTCACACCGGTAATAAACTGAAGTTCATAATTATATAAATATAAATTCATCTCTACAATTATTGAACTAGATGGCTACTTGATTAAATATCAAAAATCATATAACTATGTACAATTAATAATTTTATTTCTTTAATATTTTAAACATCATGTATTTATTGATTTTTAATAATTTCTTTGATTTTTTCCTATCACTCATATGCTTAATACACATTTCGCTCCTAAAAAAAATAATGGTATATAAATTTTGATTGTCAAATATATTCGAGTTTGACCATTATTCTTTACTAATTTATAACTTTAAAAATCCAAAACTTAAATGTGATAGTAACTCAGATATATTTTTAAAAGATTTTATTTTTATAATTTTTATGCATAAAAATATTTATTAATCATCAATTAAAGTCCCATTACTTTGATTTCGAAAATTTATAAAATGTCAATTTTTATGAGACGGAGAGAGTAGTAAATTTTATACAATATATTTGAAATTTAAATATTATCCAAAATTTAAATATACAAATTTAATTATAATTTAAAATTAAAATATCTCTTTAACATATCCAAATTTGACAAAAATACAAATATCGACATGGTAGTAAACACAAAAGCTGTCCTATTCCTAAAGAAAAAACAAGCATTGAAATTCGAGTCCGACACCAATTTCTTAAATTGCGGGTCATTCCATGTCCCACCATAACTCAAACTCAAACCATAACTCAAATATATATACATACATACAACATTCAACCATATAATATTACCAGCGCTTTGTCTCTTTTGCTTCCAACATCCGATCTTTCTTCATCATCACACCGGCTACGCTATTCGCATCTCGTTTATATTTATTGGGTATGTATAAAAATTGTTTTTTTTACTATATTAACTTCGATTTCTTTACTTGTTTTGTACAATTTGTATATTAAGCTTCTTGATTTATGCATATAGTATAATTTTAGATCTGATTGCTCTGTCTTTGTTATTATTATTTCTTGCTGTTTATGGGTTTTTTTTATTATCAACTAATTGTTTTGAATTGAGTACTTACTACTTAGTTGTAATGTCTGCTCTACTTGTTCGATTTCCAAGTTTGAATGTGTGTGTGTGTGTGTGTGAGAGAGAGAGAGAGAGAGAGAGAGAGAGAGAGAGGGAGAGAGAGAGAGAGAGAGAGATTGCTTAGTGGTATCTGAGTTTTGCTGAAAGATACAATTTTTAAAGTAAATCAGTTAACTTATTAGTTTATAGATTTGCAGATTCAATATGGTAGTCTTTGTGGGATTATTAAATTAAAGTTGTTAATTATTAAAATCGTCTGCCAAAATCGAATGTTTTCTATTGTTGTCTGATTCCTGTTGTAAACATGACTGGTGATTCTTTTAAAATGAGACACATGTATAGTATGAGTACCACTACAAGTATTTTTATACCAAAGTGTATGCCTTTAAATTAGGTTTAGTATATCGAAGAACAATGAGGGTGTATATTAGCCGTTGAAGTTAGAAGCTTCTGATAAGCTAGGCTTTTCCTTCCTTTTCTCCTTCCCGAAAGCTGTGCATTATTGTATTTGGTGTTTTGTTTATCCCGTAGTCTATTAACTTTCTCTAGATATGCTTGGAGATTGTTGCATTGTAAAAAAGTTTGTATTGAGTAAGATCTCAAGGATTTAGCACAAAGGTTGATTCTTTTGGAGTACTTTATTTAATAAGTTTAATTGAACACATTAAGAGATCATCTTCTTAGGGGTTCAAGGATAGAAGCTTATTGTTAAATGTTTCCTTAAATATCACCTTATTAAAATTAAGGTAGTGCCTAGGTGAACTAATTGTAGTTTTCTTATTAAAATTTCCAGGTTGATATTTGCACATTAATTGTAAATTGTTGGTTTTTTAATGTGTGAAGGCCTTTGAGCATAAACGAAGATGGTGAAGATCTGCTGTATTGGAGGTGGCTATGTCGGAGGACCTACTATGGCTGTTATTGCGTACAAGTGTCCATCAGTTGTCGTAACTGTTGTTGATATCTCTGTGCAGCGCATCACTGCTTGGAACAGTGATAAGCTCCCTATCTATGAGCCTGGCCTAGATGATGTGGTGAAGCAATGCAGAGGGAAGAACCTCTTTTTTAGCACAGAAGTCGAAAAACATGTCGCTGAGGCAGACATTGTGTTTGTTTCTGTTAATACTCCTACTAAAACCCAAGGACTTGGAGCAGGAAAAGCTGCTGATCTCACCTACTGGGAGAGTTCTGCCCGTATGATTGCTGATGTATCAAAGTCTTCGAAAATTGTTGTTGAGAAATCTACGGTTCCTGTGAAAACAGCCGAGGCTATCGAAAAGATACTGACCCACAACAGCAAGGGGATTGACTTTCAGATTCTCTCCAACCCTGAGTTCCTTGCCGAAGGAACGGCAATAAATGACCTTTTCATGCCTGATAGGGTTCTTATTGGGGGAAGGGAGACCCCAGGTGGACAGAGAGCAATCAAAGTATTGAAAGATATATATGCTCAATGGGTCCCTGAGGAACGGATTATTTGTACTAATCTCTGGTCTGCGGAGCTATCCAAGCTTGCAGCTAATGCCTTTCTGGCTCAAAGGATTTCTTCCATTAATGCCATGTCAGCATTGTGTGAGGCTACAGGTGCTGATGTGTCGCAGGTTTCACATGCTATTGGCAAGGACTCGCGAATTGGGGCTAAGTTCCTCAATGCGAGTGTTGGTTTTGGAGGATCTTGCTTTCAAAAGGACATTTTAAACTTGGTGTACATCTGTGAGTGCAATGGCCTTTCAGAGGTCGCGAATTACTGGAAACAGATCATTGAAGTGAACGATTATCAGAAGAGACGATTTGTTAACAGAATAGTTTCCTCCATGTTTAACACAATATCTGGCAAAAGGATTGCTATTCTAGGATTTTCTTTTAAGAAGGATACTGGTGATACAAGAGAGACTCCCGCCATCGATGTGTGCAGAGGATTATTAGGTGATCAAGCCCAGCTTAATATATACGATCCCCAGGTTCCTGAACAGCAGATTCACAAAGATTTGTCCATGCCAAAGTATAACTGGAACTACCCAGTTCATTCTGTATCTATGTGTCCTGATGATCTAAAGCAAGTCCGTGTTGTTTCTTCTGCTTATGAAGCAACTAAAGATGCACATGGAATATGCATATTGACAGAGTGGGACGAGTTCAAGTCACTTAATTTTCAAAAGATCTACGACAATATGCAGAAGCCAGCTTATGTGTTTGATGGCAGGAATGTCGTGGACGTGGAAAAGCTACGTCGAATTGGGTTCGTTGTTTACTCTATTGGTAAGCCACTGGATCCATGGTTGAAGGACATGCCTGCTGTTATGTAAGCACAAAACCTTATAATGAGTGGCTTTTAGGCCCTAGATTTTATAGATGAAAGTCAAAAATTATACCCTATTGTTTTGCTGATGTAATGCTTTGTTTCTTGCATAGACCATGAAATAGATTCCATGGTGGATAATGACATCCATTCATATTTATTTTGGTTCTCATAGATGGTCAAGAACTTGAATTTGTTATTGTTTGGTATTGAAACCATATATTAGTTGTGGGTTGTTTAGTTTGACAATTGTTGTCATGTTTGGTATTGAAACCATTTGTATCTTCAAGTGTGTTAGGTCCTGATAAGTTTGTAGAAGGGGGGTTGAATACAAACTATACCGTTTTATCGAATTTGTCCTTTTAAAGATTTAACTGTTTAGAACAAATTAATGCGGAATAAAAACTGAAACAATATTCAAGTTAAATAGAAACTCTATTAAACTTGAGAGGTGTTACAATTTGATCACTTGATTACAAGGAACTTAATAAAACAAATCTAGAATAAATTCGACATGAATTTATCTATTTTTGTAATAAAAAGGATCGAATACTAAAAAGTAGTTCGATATAAAATCTAGGGATTATGATCCGCTAGAAAGCTAAAGCAGTACAAGAGAAATGATTCTTATGGATTAAATGTTGAAGTACAATCAAGAATTAATTCTCTGCAGAAATTAATAGCTTCACAGTTGAGAGAAATGAAGAAGAGCTTTTAATGTAATGTGTTTTTGCTTTTTCTTCTGTGTCTTCTGATGATATGAATGTCAACTGCCTTGTTTTCCTTTAAATAGAATTCCTTTGACTGCATTCCACGCGCCAACCACTTGCAGCATTGTATTTAGAAAACCTACTGAAATACAATACTTTATGCCTTGGAAGACAATCGGTAAGACAAGCCCTTGTGCTTGGAAGACAATCGGTAAGACAGTCAATAACCTTAGGAAGACAATCGGGAAAACTATATATTGCTCTAGGAAGACAACTTGTAAAACAGCCTTGATAGTCTTCCTAGTACAAAAATATAAGTCTTCCTAGTTCAAATATATTCTAATTTAAATAACTAATTAAATAAATTATGTATTAATTTAATTCTTTGCAGAATTAAATTAATAAATAATATACTTAAATATTAATTATTTATAAGAGAATAAAATAGAATTAGTTGACTTCCTATTAATTCCAGAATCACTTAAAACTTAGATAAAGAACAAACATATTAGTACGTTGACACTCAATGCACGGTCTGGTTCATGAGTGACTAACGACAATGTCTGGTCTTTATCTATTTGATTTTTAAGCAGTGATTCACTTCCTTCTTATTAAAGAACCCTGTAACCAGTATCTTTTTCTGTCACCACTTGAAATCTCTGTCACTGTAATAAATCCACTGAACTTGAATACTTCATTGAGGCTTGATCAATAAATTGAGCTTCTTTCAATGTAGAATCACTTCAAGTCTGTAGATGACTTTAATCTTCATTCTTTGACAGATATGACCTTCTGAGATTCCTGTGACAATTGATTTTTATTATTTACTTATTACATCTTAATTAAAGTTGAGTAGAATCCTCGGTGTTTACAAATAGGCCTGGACATATGCCTTTCAATCTCCCCCTATTTGTTTGTTTGACAATAACAACCAAATACCTCTAGAGGATAACTCAACTAAAACAAGAAAAGATAAGACTTTTAAGAGCCAAGCAAATAATAAAAAGTTCTGGATTAAATATAACAATTTCCAGATTCAAACAGTAAAGATAAATACAAGATAGATGTTCCTCTAGACTGAACATATGAATACTTTTACCTATCTTGATTTACCTAGTTCTATACATATAACATTTACAAAAGAGCTAAACCTATCATGCCTTCAGTCTCTAATTTCACCTTCTTCAGCTTCTTGCAAGGTGACTAGAAGATCTTTGTCAAGGACACGATCACTTTCAGAAACTACACCACTTGGCATTACTGGTTGAGTGGTGATCTTCTTCAATCTATTCTTCATTTGAGCATACCTTGGAATTTTCTCCGTGCAGTAGTCTGAAATCATATCAGCAACTTCAGACTTTTCTACAGAAGCAAACCCAGAAGTTCTAAGAAGATTCTCCAACTTCACCAGTTGCATAGCAGTCTGTAGCTTCATGGAATCAGGATCCAGCCTCACAGTTTCTAAAGTTGTACCTCTGTAGATTTTGACTTCATAGGGAAAATGTACAACTTGAGGACTGGCCTTCATTGCAGAATCTCTAAGCCTGTCATATAGAAGCTCATTCAAACAAGAAGATCTCTTTACTTTACCCATCAGAATCCACAATTCAGATAGAGATCTTCTTTGGAGGAGGTCAAGAGAAATGGTGAAAGACCCTTCAAGAGCACTTGAGACATAGATGTACAGTTCTTGCCTCACTTGATCAAATGCAGACGTAATCCTTAGAATATCTTCTTTCAAAGCCTTCATGTACAATGAATTGTCTGGATTAACATTTCTGATCTTGCCAAGCAACTTCAGAAAAGCAGCATCATTGTTAGTGCCTCTCTGAGGGATATCAAACATCTCCCTTGCCTTATCCCATTTAAGTCCTTGCTTCATCCTAACATCCAATCTCCTCTCTTTGACATGAATACTATGAAGACGTTGTCTGTCCTCATGTTCAGCCTTTTGAATCTTTATCTTCTGAGATATGATGTCAGAGACCTTGGCATTCTCATCCTCCTTTTTCCTCAGCTCTGCCTGTTGTTTCTTCAACTCCTTTTGGAACACAGGGTCAGGTGTATATAATTCAGTTTCATCCTCCCAATCATCAAAGTTAGCCACTTCTTCCACTTCCTCCTCACCAATAGGTTCTACAGGGATAGTCTTCTCCAGATTACCAGACATATCAAATTGAAAATCATCCTGTTCACCATGGTAATAGTAAGCATCATCAAAAGCAGACTCCTCCATTGATTGTTTACCTTTCCCCTTATCCTTTCCAGAAGCTCCTCCAGCTTCTTTGTCTTCTCCTTTCTTCTCCTTCTCCCCCTTAGTTGAGGAATCCTCTACAGTTGGAGCTGTGGAAGCCCTAGGATTCACCTCAGTTTCTCTCCTTATCTCTCCACTTCCTCTCCTATCTCCTCCTTCTTCAGCATCATCATCTTCAGCATCATCTCCCTCAAAGAACGTTCTTTGCTCTTCAGTAGGTTGATGTGAATTTTTGATCATATTGTACAAGTGCTTCATACCTTCATTCAGATGCTCCATTCCTCCTTCAATCCTAAATATCCTTTCTTCATTAAACTTTTGATTTTCATCAGCTGTTTGTAGAATAAAGTCCACCTTGGTAGAAATGGCAGCAATCTCCTTGACACTTTCTGAAATCTGAGCATTTGACATTGTTAAATCAGAAATGTCTGAAGCCACCAGCACTTGAGATTGTTGAATTGAATTCAGCTTCGGGAGTAGATTATTCTTCAATCCTTCCAGGTCATCTTTCACAGTACCCAGCTGATTTGATACAGAGGTGGTAGATTGTGCAACCACTTGTGCTTTTAGAATTGTGTTTTCAGCCTGGGTCTCTTGCAACTTCTTCTGTAGATCAGCTAGCTGTTTTAACAAAGCAGTGTTTGTGTCAGTGTGTGCACTCACTTCAATTGCTCTCAGTGGTGTTTCACTCAACTCACGTGCTTGTGTTTCACTCGTTGTTTGACTCATATCTCTCACAACTATCTGTCTTTCTAGATTTTCAGTAGATGTACCTGCATGGACAATCACCCTAGCCTCTTCAAGAGAGGTCAGTGGTGGTGCAATGGGAGTTCGCAATTCCCGATCCCTGAGTGAGTCTGTCAAGATATTTGACATTGTATACTGAATTGCTTCAGGGACAGACTCATCAGGTTGCCTTTCACTTTCTCCAGTATAAACTGCGAGTGAAAAATCCCTTAGGGGAGCCAGAGATGTTCCCTCTGGGAGGGGAGAAAATGATTCTATTTGAGTTGGCAAAGAATCAGATTTTCCCTCAGATGCCTGTGAAGGCACTTCTACCGTAACTATGGTAGGCACTGTATCAAAATCAAAAGTAAAGTGCTCTCCTGACATGGTGTCCTGAGTGTCATCTATATGGATATCTTCTCCCATTGTGAGTAATGGGAGTGTGCTTGACTCAGTACAAGATGCCATGGCCCGATGGCGAATTTCAATAGATCCACCCTGTTGAGAGGATGTCTCCAGAGACTGTGTAGTGGCCATATCAATGTCCATATCCTTTTGAGAGGATACAGATGGGCTAACAGTTATCTCCCTATAGGTTTTTCTTTTCTTTAAGGGTGGAGACAGAGCTGTGGGAACACTCATTTCAGCTATATCACTAACATTTCTTGAACTGGTTTGTACATTAGGTTCAGATTGTGTTTCAGGAGTGTTTGACTCTCTGTTTGGCTCTATGACCTGGGTCAGAGACTGTGGATCTACAATCTCTGGGTCAGCCCTAACAACCACTTGGGTTTCAATTGAAGTACCAGAAGAAGAACCAAGGTTAGGAATAACTACCTGCAGTGGTACTGGATGTGGTTCGGGAACTTGTTCACCAAAGATAGGAAGATTAATGAATTGTCTCATGAATGGTGAAACAAGAACAGGTATGGTGGGAAATTTGGATGAGACATCAAGTCTGGTGTAGAATTTGGTGTCTGTGGTTGGAGAGGTTTCAAATCTAGCTTCTCGAAACAGTTCTACCTGCTCAGCAGTGAGAAGATGATTAATGATAAGAGTTAGAAAGCGAGGGTACCAACACCTTACTTTCACACCATTATCAGAATCTCTCCTAGAGTGAGCAAGCCTGTTGAGCAAAAGGTTCCACAGAATCTCAGCAAAGTTCAATCTACGACCAAATACTATAGCATAGGCAATGTATTGATTAAGACTGGTAATGCAATGAAAGTTTGTTTTTGTGCAGTTACCAAATACCCTAGCTATAGTATCAAAGAACAGATCCCATTCCCTTACAACAAAAGTTTTTGACAATTTTACCATTTGAAAGGGACCCTGATAATGAATATTCACAAAGAACTGTGTTAACTCATCATCAGTGGGTAATGGATCAAACCTGTCCTTTGGAAAATGCAACACATCACAAAATAAATCAAAAGTAACTGTATATTGCTGATTGAGAATATTGAAAGTAAAAGATTTTGAATTATCAGCAATAACAGCACTTGAACACAACATCCTTAATGGATCAATTTTCAGAAGTGCATTGGCACAAATAGCATAACTAACACAAGTATTGCTATTTAAAAATTGAATCCACGGTCTGAAACGTTCCACCTTACACCTAGACGGATCAAAATACCCAACAAAATTATTTAACACAAGTTCAAAATTATTAGGATCCATTTTAATAACACAAGAAAATTTTAATTAACTTAAAATAAAATTAGTATTTTAGGGATTTTTAGAATTAATCAAAATTACTTAAAATCCACAAAATCACAATTCTATTAAAATTAACTAAATTTAAATTTTTAATCCCAAAAACTCGAACTACACTAGTAAAACAGAATTGAAATTGGGCAAATGAAATGGCAAAAACTTCAAGAACACACACACAGCATCACATTCAGTTCAAAGTCACACAGTAATCCTTTATATCACTAAAACTCAAGAAAGTTACTTAACAAACTCAAGAAAATGCAAATCGAATCAGTTTTTCTTAATTAAAAACCGACAGCAATTCGACTCAGTGAGTCTGATTTTGAAGAACAAAATGATTTGCTAAGTTAATACTTGAGCAATAATGATTCAAGAGTCACAATTTCTGCAAAAAGAAAGGAAATCGAAAGGGGAAATGCTTAGAAATAAGAAAAACTGTTAAGGCAAAAGACTGATAAGAAATGCTGTATGTACATATATCTATATATATATAATAGTAAACATAAAACTGTAAAAAGAAAGAATAAGAAACGTTTTTTTTGAATTTAAACTGGGAAGACAATCGGTAAGACTTAGAATAGTCTTCCCGATAGTCTTCCTAGTTTAAATTAGGAAGTCTTCGGAAAAATAAATAAAAGGAAAAACAGTAAATAAGACTAATTAAGTTAAGTCTTCCCGATAGTCTTCCTAGTTATAAAACTGGGAAGACTTTCAAAAAGACTTAAAAACAAAAAGGAAAAAACAAAAAAAAACATTATGAAAATATCCCTTGTTTTCCCGGTAGTCTTCCTAGTGTAAAACTGGGAAGACTTACCAAAAAATTCAGAATAAATTCGAATATATACAAAAAAAAATGCTGAAAAACTTAGAAAAATGCATGAAAAATATATAAAATTCTAGAAAAAATTCATAGAAAAATTCCATAAATCCTAGAAAAATATGCAGAATATTAGAAATGCATAAAATTAATATAAACTTGCAGAAAAATTCAAACAACACTATATACAATCTGAAAAATATCTAAATAATTCTAAATAAATATATTTTCAATAAAAATACATTTCTCCACTTTAAAAATATGAGAAAAATATTTTTAAAGAAAATAAAATATTCAGAGCTATTTAAATACACAAGCATGTACTATTAAATGAGAATTGACAGTGAATATCATTTAAATGACAAGAGAAAATGAATTTTCAAAGAACAAACATGACAGAGATATTGTTAATCACTAAGACTGTTTAACATACCCAATTTACCAACTAACTTGATAAATGTGGATTCATCAACAGATTTAGTGAATATATCTGCAGTCTGTTCTTCTGTGGGTACAAAGTGTAACTCCACAGTTCCATTCATGACATGCTCTCTGATAAAATGATACCTGATATCAATGTGCTTCGTTCTCGAGTGCTGCACAGGGTTGTTGGAGATTGCTATGGCACTTGTATTATCACAAAATATGGGGATTTTGTCTAATGCAAAGCCATAGTCCTTTAATTGATTCCGTATCCATAAGATTTGAGCACAACAGCTTTCAGCAGCAATATATTCAGCTTCTGCTGTTGAATTGGAAACTGTTTGCTGTTTCTTGCTATACCAGGAAATCAACCTACCTCCTAGGAATTGACAACTCCCAGAGGTACTCTTTCTATCCACAACACTACCTGCATAATCAGAATCTGTATATCCAACAAGATTAAAACCTGAATCTTTAGGGTACCAGATACCTAGATTAGGTGTACCCTTAAGATATCTCAAGATTCTTTTCACAGCAACGAGATGAACATCTCTAGGGTCCGCTTGGAACCTTGCACACAAGCATGTAGCATACATAATATCTGGTCTACTAGCAGTAAGATAGAGTAAGGAGCCAATCATACCTCTGTAGCTTGTAACATCTACCTTGATAGATTTGTCAGAAGCTCCAAGTTTGATTCCTGTTGGAGATGGAGTCCTTGCTGATGCTGAATCCTCCATATGATACTTCTTGAGGAGTTCTTTGAGATACTTGGATTGACAAATAAATATACCATTTGACCTTTGACTTACTTGCAATCCAAGAAAGAACTTCAGCTCACCCATCATACTCATTTCAAACTTACTCTGCATAAGCTCAGCAAATCTCTTACAGAGATTATCATTAGTAGACCCAAATATGATGTCATCCACATAGACTTGGACTAATATCATATCACTTTTGTGTTTCTTTGAAAAAAGAGTTTTGTCTATGATACCTCTAACAAAACCATTTTCTAAAAGAAAACCAGAGAGAGTGTCATACCATTTTCTTGGGGCTTGTTTGAGACCATAGATAGCCTTGAAGAGAAAGTACACAAAGTCCAGCAGCTCCTGATTTTCAAAGCCAGGGGGCTGTTCCACATACACTTCTTCATCAAGTTCACCATTCAGGAATGCACTCTTAACATCCATTTGATAGACTTTAAAATTGGAGTAAGCAGCAAATGCTAAGAACATCCTGATGGCCTCAAGTCTAGCCACTGGTGCATAGGTTTCATCATAATCAATGCCTTCAGCTTGAGAATACCCTTGTGCAACCAGTCTTGCCTTGTTCCTTGTAACAATGCCATCCTCATCTAACTTGTTCCTGTATACCCATCTAGTACCAACTACTTTCTTGTTCTTTGGCCTGGGTACCAGCTTCCAGACTTGTTGTTGTTCAAACTGATTGAGTTCATCTTGCATAGCAATCACCCAATCTGGATCAGTCAGTGCTTCCTCAGTTTTCTTTGGCTCCATTTTAGATAGAAATGCTGAGAAAAGACATTCATTCTGAGAAGCACTTCTAGTTTTAACTCCAACATCTGGATTACCAATGATCAGCTCAAAAGGATGAGCTCTATTCCAAACAGTCTGTCTTGGAAGATTTGATCTTGATGATTCGCCTTGAAATTCACTTTGATGTTGTGAGTGACTAGTTGATCCTTCATTTGCTCCCCCTGAGTTGTTGCCTGTTTGCCTTGATGATCCTTCTCCAGTGCTGGTGGTATCTCCATTGTTACCAGTGTTTCCACCACCATCACCAGGATCATTATCATCATTGTTATTATCATTACCAGCAATAACTTCAGGTGGGGCTTCATCATCTGATTCTGAGTCTGGCAAGTTATCAAACTTCAGCTCTTCAGATGAATCTTCTTTTTGGATATTGGGGAACTTAGTGTCATCAAAAGTAACATTGACACTTTCCTTTACTGTGTGACTGCCAACCACATAAACCCGGTAAGATCTTCTGGAATAACCAACAAAAATAGCTTCTTGTGCCTTTGCCTCAAACTTGCCACGTTTAACATTTTCATCTAAAAGCACAAAGCATTTTGCTCCAAATACATGAAAGTACTTGACAGTTGGTTTCTTGTTATTCATGATCTCATACGGAGTCTTCATTAGGTCTTTGTTGATTAAAGTTCGATTCTGAGTATAACAAGCTGTATTCGCTGCTTCAGCCCAAAAGTACATTGGAAGTTTGGACTCACTTAACATAGTCCTAGCAGCTTCAATCAATGTACGATTCTTTCTTTCCACTACTCCATTTTGTTGAGGAGTTCTAGGGGCAGAATACTGTCTTGTTATTCCTTTATCAGCACAAAAGTCATTTAGAATGGCATTCTTGAATTCTGTACCATTATCTGACCTTATGGCTCTAACAGGGAATCTATAATCCAGCTCAATCAACTTCACATGGCCAATCACCAGAAATGGGGTCTCATCCTTGGAATGTAGGAATAAAACCCATGTATATTTTGAATAGTCATCAACAATCACAAGTGCATATTGTTTCTTTGACATGGACATCACATTAACTGGACCAAACAAATCCATGTGCAGTAGCTGAAGAGGTTCAGTTATTGATGATGTGTCAGTGCCCTTGTGAGAAGCTTTCTTGACTTTCCCTTCTGACATGCCTCACACAGTCCTTCCTGTGTAAATTCCATCTGAGGCAAACCTCTAACTAATTCCCTCTTGACTAAAGAGTTCATAGTTTTGAAGTTAAGGTGAGACATCTTCTTGTGCCATAGCCAACTATCATCTGATGAAGCTTTAGCATAAAAACAATTAACTTCATCTTTGAATCCCGAGTTCAGATCAGCTATGAACAAGTCACCTTTCCTTACTCCTTGAAGAGCAGGCTTTCCATTCTTCTTGTGAGTGATCTGACACTTCTCTCTTTCAAAGGAAACAACATATCCTCTGTCACAGAACTGACTGATGCTGAGAAGATTGAACGTCAGACCTTCCACAAATGAAACATCTTCAATGATAACATTTCCGTACTTCAAACAGCCATATCCTTTCGTAATACCCTTGCTGTTATCTCCAAAGGTAACTACTGGGCCAGCTTTCACAACCACATCTGATAGCAGGGCTCTATCTCCGGTCATATGCCTTGAACAGCCACTGTCAAGAATCCACATAACACGGTTTACCTGTTTAACTCCCTGCAATATCAGATTGATTAGTCCTTCTTCGGAGCCCAAAATTGATTGGGTCCGGCATACTTAAAGAACTGGCCTTTGTCAGGCAAAACAACATTTCTAACTAAAACTACTTCATCCTCTTTCACATAAGAGCGTTTCCATTTATAACCAGCCTTAACACATTTCTGAGTAGGCTTAGGGATAAATGAATCCACTCTAGTCTGAGGAGGACTAGTAGTCTTTGTTTTAACATGCTTCTTATTATTAACATGTTGACGTGGAGCAGTCTTATCACTAGATACATGCTTTTTATTAAAGAAAGCATACATAACATTAAAAGCACAAGACATGCAATTACTCACACCACATGCTTTATGAGAAGAATTAATAGCAGGCATGTTAGTTCTACAGTTGTTTTGATCCAACTTATGGATATCTGATTTAGTCTTTTCAGTTTTAGCAACTTTGACTGGAATATCAGATACACACTTATTGGATTTCTCAGCTTCTAAGGCAACATCTTCTTCATGAATCTCCTCAGCAATAATGATAGAAGATTCATTCAGAGGCTCTGCCTCAGACTCCTTACAGAAGGGTGTTTTAATACCCTTAAGAATATAAGGAACAGCCTTTCCTTCTTCTCTGACCCTACAAGGTGTATTAATACCAAGCAATCCTATAGCCTCATTATAATCATAACCTATACTGACATGATTACCAACAGCTTGCTTATTGAGAATTTCTTTAGCAGTCTTACAAGAACTGAAATAAGCATTAGCTTTAGTCTTCAGCTCACTAATCTCTTTCTTAAGAATGGTTTCCAGTTGAATATAACATTTAACCCTATTCTCCAGAAAAGCAATTTTCTCATTAAGTTCATCCTGATTAACATGCACAAGTTTCAAATCTTTTAATTCCTTTTCAAGATTTGTGTTTAAAAGATTTATTCTATCATTTTCAGTGCGTGCACAACTTATGGTGCCACCAAGATGATAAATCATTTCAGCGTCAGTAAAGGTTACCTCTGACATGTATCTGGATGAAGTGCTTTCCTCTTTAGCCATTAAAGCAAGGTTCCCAATCTCACCTGCTTCTTCATCACTGTCAGTGTCATCCCAACTCTTTCCCTCAGCAACATAGGCCTTCCCAATCTTGTTCTTCTTGCTAGAATCAAATGTGTTTCTAGTCACTTGCTTTGGCTTTCTGCACTCAGTAGCAAAGTGACCCAACTCATTGCAATTGTAGCATCTGATTATACTCCTTTCCACAGTTCCAGTTTTGTAGCCACCCCTTGTGCCACTTGAAGATGAAGATCCACCTCTCTGAAATCTGGGTCTGAACTTAAGATTGGGATTCCTCTTGAATCTAAACTTCCCAAACTTTCTGACTATCAAAGCCAAATCACCATCCTCCAGCTGATCAAGTTCTTCCAAAGAATAGAAGTCACCACCAGATTGATCAATGGATGTTAATCCATATTCAGCATCAATAACATTCATGTGAGAACTGGAAGGTTGAACAGCCTTCACTTCCAGTTTCTGTGGGACTTCAGCAGCCAATGCAGTGGAGGTACCAACAATCCTTCCAGTTCCATACAGCTCCTTCTGTTGAATCTGCTCCAGCTCATAGGTCTTTAGCACACCATACAATCTCTCCAAAGCAATCTCATTCATATCTCTTGCTTCTCTAATGGCAGAAATTTTGTGCTCCAAATGAGGTGGAAGGGTAAGAAGGAACTTCTTGTTAATCTCTTTGTTGGTGTAGTGCTTCCCATTGAGATTCAGATCATTGATTAATTTGTTGTATCTCTCAAAAACCTGAGAGATACCTTCACCAGGGTTTGATCTGAAATGCTCATATTGTGAAGTGAGAATTTCCAGCATATTCTCCCTAACCTCTTCAGTCCCCTCATTGATTATCTCTATGGTTCCCCAAATATGTTTGGCAGTTTCACAATTTAGGACATGATTATGCATGATAGGATCAAGACTCTCAATAAGGATCAACTGAAGACAGGAATCCAAGGTAACATCCTCTTTCTCATCAGGAGTGTATTCCTTGGGATCTTTAGGGTACATCCTAGCAGCCCTAGTCACAACATTATCCTCAACAACTTCAGGATCAATAATCATAGGGAGTTTGGGACCACTCTTCAGCACATCCAAGTATTTAGGATTTGCAACCTTAAGAAATAGGAGCATTTTCTTCTTCCACATTGGATAATGCTCCTTGCTGAATATTGGGATTTTAACTGTCCCCACTTTCTGTGTAGTAGACATCTTTTGAGATTTTTAGAATTCAAATAAAAAAATCAGAGTTTAAAAGAAAAATCTCAAAACAATTGGATCTTTGATTTGTATATCAATCAAAAGGCTCTGATGCCAATTGTTAGGTCCTGATAAGTTTGTAGAAGGGGGGTTGAATACAAACTATACCGTTTTATCGAATTTGTCCTTTTAAAGATTTAACTGTTTAGAACAAATTAATGCGGAATAAAAACTGAAACAATATTCAAGTTAAATAGAAACTCTATTAAACTTGAGAGGTGTTACAATTTGATCACTTGATTACAAGGAACTTAATAAAACAAATCTAGAATAAATTCGACATGAATTTATCTATTTTTGTAATAAAAAGGATCGAATACTAAAAAGTAGTTCGATATAAAATCTAGGGATTATGATCCGCTAGAAAGCTAAAGCAGTACAAGAGAAATGATTCTTATGGATTAAATGTTGAAGTACAATCAAGAATTAATTCTCTGCAGAAATTAATAGCTTCACAGTTGAGAGAAATGAAGAAGAGCTTTTAATGTAATGTGTTTTTGCTTTTTCTTCTGTGTCTTCTGATGATATGAATGTCAACTGCCTTGTTTTCCTTTAAATAGAATTCCTTTGACTGCATTCCACGCGCCAACCACTTGCAGCATTGTATTTAGAAAACCTACTGAAATACAATACTTTATGCCTTGGAAGACAATCGGTAAGACAAGCCCTTGTGCTTGGAAGACAATCGGTAAGACAGTCAATAACCTTAGGAAGACAATCGGGAAAACTATATATTGCTCTAGGAAGACAACTTGTAAAACAGCCTTGATAGTCTTCCTAGTACAAAAATATAAGTCTTCCTAGTTCAAATATATTCTAATTTAAATAACTAATTAAATAAATTATGTATTAATTTAATTCTTTGCAGAATTAAATTAATAAATAATATACTTAAATATTAATTATTTATAAGAGAATAAAATAGAATTAGTTGACTTCCTATTAATTCCAGAATCACTTAAAACTTAGATAAAGAACAAACATATTAGTACGTTGACACTCAATGCACGGTCTGGTTCATGAGTGACTAACGACAATGTCTGGTCTTTATCTATTTGATTTTTAAGCAGTGATTCACTTCCTTCTTATTAAAGAACCCTGTAACCAGTATCTTTTTCTGTCACCACTTGAAATCTCTGTCACTGTAATAAATCCACTGAACTTGAATACTTCATTGAGGCTTGATCAATAAATTGAGCTTCTTTCAATGTAGAATCACTTCAAGTCTGTAGATGACTTTAATCTTCATTCTTTGACAGATATGACCTTCTGAGATTCCTGTGACAATTGATTTTTATTATTTACTTATTACATCTTAATTAAAGTTGAGTAGAATCCTCGGTGTTTACAAATAGGCCTGGACATATGCCTTTCAATCTCCCCCTATTTGTTTGTTTGACAATAACAACCAAATACCTCTAGAGGATAACTCAACTAAAACAAGAAAAGATAAGACTTTTAAGAGCCAAGCAAATAATAAAAAGTTCTGGATTAAATATAACAATTTCCAGATTCAAACAGTAAAGATAAATACAAGATAGATGTTCCTCTAGACTGAACATATGAATACTTTTACCTATCTTGATTTACCTAGTTCTATACATATAACATTTACAAAAGAGCTAAACCTATCATGCCTTCAGTCTCTAATTTCACCTTCTTCAGCTTCTTGCAAGGTGACTAGAAGATCTTTGTCAAGGACACGATCACTTTCAGAAACTACACCACTTGGCATTACTGGTTGAGTGGTGATCTTCTTCAATCTATTCTTCATTTGAGCATACCTTGGAATTTTCTCCGTGCAGTAGTCTGAAATCATATCAGCAACTTCAGACTTTTCTACAGAAGCAAACCCAGAAGTTCTAAGAAGATTCTCCAACTTCACCAGTTGCATAGCAGTCTGTAGCTTCATGGAATCAGGATCCAGCCTCACAGTTTCTAAAGTTGTACCTCTGTAGATTTTGACTTCATAGGGAAAATGTACAACTTGAGGACTGGCCTTCATTGCAGAATCTCTAAGCCTGTCATATAGAAGCTCATTCAAACAAGAAGATCTCTTTACTTTACCCATCAGAATCCACAATTCAGATAGAGATCTTCTTTGGAGGAGGTCAAGAGAAATGGTGAAAGACCCTTCAAGAGCACTTGAGACATAGATGTACAGTTCTTGCCTCACTTGATCAAATGCAGACGTAATCCTTAGAATATCTTCTTTCAAAGCCTTCATGTACAATGAATTGTCTGGATTAACATTTCTGATCTTGCCAAGCAACTTCAGAAAAGCAGCATCATTGTTAGTGCCTCTCTGAGGGATATCAAACATCTCCCTTGCCTTATCCCATTTAAGTCCTTGCTTCATCCTAACATCCAATCTCCTCTCTTTGACATGAATACTATGAAGACGTTGTCTGTCCTCATGTTCAGCCTTTTGAATCTTTATCTTCTGAGATATGATGTCAGAGACCTTGGCATTCTCATCCTCCTTTTTCCTCAGCTCTGCCTGTTGTTTCTTCAACTCCTTTTGGAACACAGGGTCAGGTGTATATAATTCAGTTTCATCCTCCCAATCATCAAAGTTAGCCACTTCTTCCACTTCCTCCTCACCAATAGGTTCTACAGGGATAGTCTTCTCCAGATTACCAGACATATCAAATTGAAAATCATCCTGTTCACCATGGTAATAGTAAGCATCATCAAAAGCAGACTCCTCCATTGATTGTTTACCTTTCCCCTTATCCTTTCCAGAAGCTCCTCCAGCTTCTTTGTCTTCTCCTTTCTTCTCCTTCTCCCCCTTAGTTGAGGAATCCTCTACAGTTGGAGCTGTGGAAGCCCTAGGATTCACCTCAGTTTCTCTCCTTATCTCTCCACTTCCTCTCCTATCTCCTCCTTCTTCAGCATCATCATCTTCAGCATCATCTCCCTCAAAGAACGTTCTTTGCTCTTCAGTAGGTTGATGTGAATTTTTGATCATATTGTACAAGTGCTTCATACCTTCATTCAGATGCTCCATTCCTCCTTCAATCCTAAATATCCTTTCTTCATTAAACTTTTGATTTTCATCAGCTGTTTGTAGAATAAAGTCCACCTTGGTAGAAATGGCAGCAATCTCCTTGACACTTTCTGAAATCTGAGCATTTGACATTGTTAAATCAGAAATGTCTGAAGCCACCAGCACTTGAGATTGTTGAATTGAATTCAGCTTCGGGAGTAGATTATTCTTCAATCCTTCCAGGTCATCTTTCACAGTACCCAGCTGATTTGATACAGAGGTGGTAGATTGTGCAACCACTTGTGCTTTTAGAATTGTGTTTTCAGCCTGGGTCTCTTGCAACTTCTTCTGTAGATCAGCTAGCTGTTTTAACAAAGCAGTGTTTGTGTCAGTGTGTGCACTCACTTCAATTGCTCTCAGTGGTGTTTCACTCAACTCACGTGCTTGTGTTTCACTCGTTGTTTGACTCATATCTCTCACAACTATCTGTCTTTCTAGATTTTCAGTAGATGTACCTGCATGGACAATCACCCTAGCCTCTTCAAGAGAGGTCAGTGGTGGTGCAATGGGAGTTCGCAATTCCCGATCCCTGAGTGAGTCTGTCAAGATATTTGACATTGTATACTGAATTGCTTCAGGGACAGACTCATCAGGTTGCCTTTCACTTTCTCCAGTATAAACTGCGAGTGAAAAATCCCTTAGGGGAGCCAGAGATGTTCCCTCTGGGAGGGGAGAAAATGATTCTATTTGAGTTGGCAAAGAATCAGATTTTCCCTCAGATGCCTGTGAAGGCACTTCTACCGTAACTATGGTAGGCACTGTATCAAAATCAAAAGTAAAGTGCTCTCCTGACATGGTGTCCTGAGTGTCATCTATATGGATATCTTCTCCCATTGTGAGTAATGGGAGTGTGCTTGACTCAGTACAAGATGCCATGGCCCGATGGCGAATTTCAATAGATCCACCCTGTTGAGAGGATGTCTCCAGAGACTGTGTAGTGGCCATATCAATGTCCATATCCTTTTGAGAGGATACAGATGGGCTAACAGTTATCTCCCTATAGGTTTTTCTTTTCTTTAAGGGTGGAGACAGAGCTGTGGGAACACTCATTTCAGCTATATCACTAACATTTCTTGAACTGGTTTGTACATTAGGTTCAGATTGTGTTTCAGGAGTGTTTGACTCTCTGTTTGGCTCTATGACCTGGGTCAGAGACTGTGGATCTACAATCTCTGGGTCAGCCCTAACAACCACTTGGGTTTCAATTGAAGTACCAGAAGAAGAACCAAGGTTAGGAATAACTACCTGCAGTGGTACTGGATGTGGTTCGGGAACTTGTTCACCAAAGATAGGAAGATTAATGAATTGTCTCATGAATGGTGAAACAAGAACAGGTATGGTGGGAAATTTGGATGAGACATCAAGTCTGGTGTAGAATTTGGTGTCTGTGGTTGGAGAGGTTTCAAATCTAGCTTCTCGAAACAGTTCTACCTGCTCAGCAGTGAGAAGATGATTAATGATAAGAGTTAGAAAGCGAGGGTACCAACACCTTACTTTCACACCATTATCAGAATCTCTCCTAGAGTGAGCAAGCCTGTTGAGCAAAAGGTTCCACAGAATCTCAGCAAAGTTCAATCTACGACCAAATACTATAGCATAGGCAATGTATTGATTAAGACTGGTAATGCAATGAAAGTTTGTTTTTGTGCAGTTACCAAATACCCTAGCTATAGTATCAAAGAACAGATCCCATTCCCTTACAACAAAAGTTTTTGACAATTTTACCATTTGAAAGGGACCCTGATAATGAATATTCACAAAGAACTGTGTTAACTCATCATCAGTGGGTAATGGATCAAACCTGTCCTTTGGAAAATGCAACACATCACAAAATAAATCAAAAGTAACTGTATATTGCTGATTGAGAATATTGAAAGTAAAAGATTTTGAATTATCAGCAATAACAGCACTTGAACACAACATCCTTAATGGATCAATTTTCAGAAGTGCATTGGCACAAATAGCATAACTAACACAAGTATTGCTATTTAAAAATTGAATCCACGGTCTGAAACGTTCCACCTTACACCTAGACGGATCAAAATACCCAACAAAATTATTTAACACAAGTTCAAAATTATTAGGATCCATTTTAATAACACAAGAAAATTTTAATTAACTTAAAATAAAATTAGTATTTTAGGGATTTTTAGAATTAATCAAAATTACTTAAAATCCACAAAATCACAATTCTATTAAAATTAACTAAATTTAAATTTTTAATCCCAAAAACTCGAACTACACTAGTAAAACAGAATTGAAATTGGGCAAATGAAATGGCAAAAACTTCAAGAACACACACACAGCATCACATTCAGTTCAAAGTCACACAGTAATCCTTTATATCACTAAAACTCAAGAAAGTTACTTAACAAACTCAAGAAAATGCAAATCGAATCAGTTTTTCTTAATTAAAAACCGACAGCAATTCGACTCAGTGAGTCTGATTTTGAAGAACAAAATGATTTGCTAAGTTAATACTTGAGCAATAATGATTCAAGAGTCACAATTTCTGCAAAAAGAAAGGAAATCGAAAGGGGAAATGCTTAGAAATAAGAAAAACTGTTAAGGCAAAAGACTGATAAGAAATGCTGTATGTACATATATCTATATATATATAATAGTAAACATAAAACTGTAAAAAGAAAGAATAAGAAACGTTTTTTTTGAATTTAAACTGGGAAGACAATCGGTAAGACTTAGAATAGTCTTCCCGATAGTCTTCCTAGTTTAAATTAGGAAGTCTTCGGAAAAATAAATAAAAGGAAAAACAGTAAATAAGACTAATTAAGTTAAGTCTTCCCGATAGTCTTCCTAGTTATAAAACTGGGAAGACTTTCAAAAAGACTTAAAAACAAAAAGGAAAAAACAAAAAAAAACATTATGAAAATATCCCTTGTTTTCCCGGTAGTCTTCCTAGTGTAAAACTGGGAAGACTTACCAAAAAATTCAGAATAAATTCGAATATATACAAAAAAAAATGCTGAAAAACTTAGAAAAATGCATGAAAAATATATAAAATTCTAGAAAAAATTCATAGAAAAATTCCATAAATCCTAGAAAAATATGCAGAATATTAGAAATGCATAAAATTAATATAAACTTGCAGAAAAATTCAAACAACACTATATACAATCTGAAAAATATCTAAATAATTCTAAATAAATATATTTTCAATAAAAATACATTTCTCCACTTTAAAAATATGAGAAAAATATTTTTAAAGAAAATAAAATATTCAGAGCTATTTAAATACACAAGCATGTACTATTAAATGAGAATTGACAGTGAATATCATTTAAATGACAAGAGAAAATGAATTTTCAAAGAACAAACATGACAGAGATATTGTTAATCACTAAGACTGTTTAACATACCCAATTTACCAACTAACTTGATAAATGTGGATTCATCAACAGATTTAGTGAATATATCTGCAGTCTGTTCTTCTGTGGGTACAAAGTGTAACTCCACAGTTCCATTCATGACATGCTCTCTGATAAAATGATACCTGATATCAATGTGCTTCGTTCTCGAGTGCTGCACAGGGTTGTTGGAGATTGCTATGGCACTTGTATTATCACAAAATATGGGGATTTTGTCTAATGCAAAGCCATAGTCCTTTAATTGATTCCGTATCCATAAGATTTGAGCACAACAGCTTCCAGCAGCAATATATTCAGCTTCTGCTGTTGAATTGGAAACTGTTTGCTGTTTCTTGCTATACCAGGAAATCAACCTACCTCCTAGGAATTGACAACTCCCAGAGGTACTCTTTCTATCCACAACACTACCTGCATAATCAGAATCTGTATATCCAACAAGATTAAAACCTGAATCTTTAGGGTACCAGATACCTAGATTAGGTGTACCCTTAAGATATCTCAAGATTCTTTTCACAGCAACGAGATGAACATCTCTAGGGTCCGCTTGGAACCTTGCACACAAGCATGTAGCATACATAATATCTGGTCTACTAGCAGTAAGATAGAGTAAGGAGCCAATCATACCTCTGTAGCTTGTAACATCTACCTTGATAGATTTGTCAGAAGCTCCAAGTTTGATTCCTGTTGGAGATGGAGTCCTTGCTGATGCTGAATCCTCCATATGATACTTCTTGAGGAGTTCTTTGAGATACTTGGATTGACAAATAAATATACCATTTGACCTTTGACTTACTTGCAATCCAAGAAAGAACTTCAGCTCACCCATCATACTCATTTCAAACTTACTCTGCATAAGCTCAGCAAATCTCTTACAGAGATTATCATTAGTAGACCCAAATATGATGTCATCCACATAGACTTGGACTAATATCATATCACTTTTGTGTTTCTTTGAAAAAAGAGTTTTGTCTATGATACCTCTAACAAAACCATTTTCTAAAAGAAAACCAGAGAGAGTGTCATACCATTTTCTTGGGGCTTGTTTGAGACCATAGATAGCCTTGAAGAGAAAGTACACAAAGTCCAGCAGCTCCTGATTTTCAAAGCCAGGGGGCTGTTCCACATACACTTCTTCATCAAGTTCACCATTCAGGAATGCACTCTTAACATCCATTTGATAGACTTTAAAATTGGAGTAAGCAGCAAATGCTAAGAACATCCTGATGGCCTCAAGTCTAGCCACTGGTGCATAGGTTTCATCATAATCAATGCCTTCAGCTTGAGAATACCCTTGTGCAACCAGTCTTGCCTTGTTCCTTGTAACAATGCCATCCTCATCTAACTTGTTCCTGTATACCCATCTAGTACCAACTACTTTCTTGTTCTTTGGCCTGGGTACCAGCTTCCAGACTTGTTGTTGTTCAAACTGATTGAGTTCATCTTGCATAGCAATCACCCAATCTGGATCAGTCAGTGCTTCCTCAGTTTTCTTTGGCTCCATTTTAGATAGAAATGCTGAGAAAAGACATTCATTCTGAGAAGCACTTCTAGTTTTAACTCCAACATCTGGATTACCAATGATCAGCTCAAAAGGATGAGCTCTATTCCAAACAGTCTGTCTTGGAAGATTTGATCTTGATGATTCGCCTTGAAATTCACTTTGATGTTGTGAGTGACTAGTTGATCCTTCATTTGCTCCCCCTGAGTTGTTGCCTGTTTGCCTTGATGATCCTTCTCCAGTGCTGGTGGTATCTCCATTGTTACCAGTGTTTCCACCACCATCACCAGGATCATTATCATCATTGTTATTATCATTACCAGCAATAACTTCAGGTGGGGCTTCATCATCTGATTCTGAGTCTGGCAAGTTATCAAACTTCAGCTCTTCAGATGAATCTTCTTTTTGGATATTGGGGAACTTAGTGTCATCAAAAGTAACATTGACACTTTCCTTTACTGTGTGACTGCCAACCACATAAACCCGGTAAGATCTTCTGGAATAACCAACAAAAATAGCTTCTTGTGCCTTTGCCTCAAACTTGCCACGTTTAACATTTTCATCTAAAAGCACAAAGCATTTTGCTCCAAATACATGAAAGTACTTGACAGTTGGTTTCTTGTTATTCATGATCTCATACGGAGTCTTCATTAGGTCTTTGTTGATTAAAGTTCGATTCTGAGTATAACAAGCTGTATTCGCTGCTTCAGCCCAAAAGTACATTGGAAGTTTGGACTCACTTAACATAGTCCTAGCAGCTTCAATCAATGTACGATTCTTTCTTTCCACTACTCCATTTTGTTGAGGAGTTCTAGGGGCAGAATACTGTCTTGTTATTCCTTTATCAGCACAAAAGTCATTTAGAATGGCATTCTTGAATTCTGTACCATTATCTGACCTTATGGCTCTAACAGGGAATCTATAATCCAGCTCAATCAACTTCACATGGCCAATCACCAGAAATGGGGTCTCATCCTTGGAATGTAGGAATAAAACCCATGTATATTTTGAATAGTCATCAACAATCACAAGTGCATATTGTTTCTTTGACATGGACATCACATTAACTGGACCAAACAAATCCATGTGCAGTAGCTGAAGAGGTTCAGTTATTGATGATGTGTCAGTGCCCTTGTGAGAAGCTTTCTTGACTTTCCCTTCTGACATGCCTCACACAGTCCTTCCTGTGTAAATTCCATCTGAGGCAAACCTCTAACTAATTCCCTCTTGACTAAAGAGTTCATAGTTTTGAAGTTAAGGTGAGACATCTTCTTGTGCCATAGCCAACTATCATCTGATGAAGCTTTAGCATAAAAACAATTAACTTCATCTTTGAATCCCGAGTTCAGATCAGCTATGAACAAGTCACCTTTCCTTACTCCTTGAAGAGCAGGCTTTCCATTCTTCTTGTGAGTGATCTGACACTTCTCTCTTTCAAAGGAAACAGCATATCCTCTGTCACAGAACTGACTGATGCTGAGAAGATTGAACGTCAGACCTTCCACAAATGAAACATCTTCAATGATAACATTTCCGTACTTCAAACAGCCATATCCTTTCGTAATACCCTTGCTGTTATCTCCAAAGGTAACTACTGGGCCAGCTTTCACAACCACATCTGATAGCAGGGCTCTATCTCCGGTCATATGCCTTGAACAGCCACTGTCAAGAATCCACATAACACGGTTTACCTGTTTAACTCCCTGCAATATCAGATTGATTAGTCCTTCTTCGGAGCCCAAAATTGATTGGGTCCGGCATACTTAAAGAACTGGCCTTTGTCAGGCAAAACAACATTTCTAACTAAAACTACTTCATCCTCTTTCACATAAGAGCGTTTCCATTTATAACCAGCCTTAACACATTTCTGAGTAGGCTTAGGGATAAATGAATCCACTCTAGTCTGAGGAGGACTAGTAGTCTTTGTTTTAACATGCTTCTTATTATTAACATGTTGACGTGGAGCAGTCTTATCACTAGATACATGCTTTTTATTAAAGAAAGCATACATAACATTAAAAGCACAAGACATGCAATTACTCACACCACATGCTTTATGAGAAGAATTAATAGCAGGCATGTTAGTTCTACAGTTGTTTTGATCCAACTTATGGATATCTGATTTAGTCTTTTCAGTTTTAGCAACTTTGACTGGAATATCAGATACACACTTATTGGATTTCTCAGCTTCTAAGGCAACATCTTCTTCATGAATCTCCTCAGCAATAATGATAGAAGATTCATTCAGAGGCTCTGCCTCAGACTCCTTACAGAAGGGTGTTTTAATACCCTTAAGAATATAAGGAACAGCCTTTCCTTCTTCTCTGACCCTACAAGGTGTATTAATACCAAGCAATCCTATAGCCTCATTATAATCATAACCTATACTGACATGATTACCAACAGCTTGCTTATTGAGAATTTCTTTAGCAGTCTTACAAGAACTGAAATAAGCATTAGCTTTAGTCTTCAGCTCACTAATCTCTTTCTTAAGAATGGTTTCCAGTTGAATATAACATTTAACCCTATTCTCCAGAAAAGCAATTTTCTCATTAAGTTCATCCTGATTAACATGCACAAGTTTCAAATCTTTTAATTCCTTTTCAAGATTTGTGTTTAAAAGATTTATTCTATCATTTTCAGTGCGTGCACAACTTATGGTGCCACCAAGATGATAAATCATTTCAGCGTCAGTAAAGGTTACCTCTGACATGTATCTGGATGAAGTGCTTTCCTCTTTAGCCATTAAAGCAAGGTTCCCAATCTCACCTGCTTCTTCATCACTGTCAGTGTCATCCCAACTCTTTCCCTCAGCAACATAGGCCTTCCCAATCTTGTTCTTCTTGCTAGAATCAAATGTGTTTCTAGTCACTTGCTTTGGCTTTCTGCACTCAGTAGCAAAGTGACCCAACTCATTGCAATTGTAGCATCTGATTATACTCCTTTCCACAGTTCCAGTTTTGTAGCCACCCCTTGTGCCACTTGAAGATGAAGATCCACCTCTCTGAAATCTGGGTCTGAACTTAAGATTGGGATTCCTCTTGAATCTAAACTTCCCAAACTTTCTGACTATCAAAGCCAAATCACCATCCTCCAGCTGATCAAGTTCTTCCAAAGAATAGAAGTCACCACCAGATTGATCAATGGATGTTAATCCATATTCAGCATCAATAACATTCATGTGAGAACTGGAAGGTTGAACAGCCTTCACTTCCAGTTTCTGTGGGACTTCAGCAGCCAATGCAGTGGAGGTACCAACAATCCTTCCAGTTCCATACAGCTCCTTCTGTTGAATCTGCTCCAGCTCATAGGTCTTTAGCACACCATACAATCTCTCCAAAGCAATCTCATTCATATCTCTTGCTTCTCTAATGGCAGAAATTTTGTGCTCCAAATGAGGTGGAAGGGTAAGAAGGAACTTCTTGTTAATCTCTTTGTTGGTGTAGTGCTTCCCATTGAGATTCAGATCATTGATTAATTTGTTGTATCTCTCAAAAACCTGAGAGATACCTTCACCAGGGTTTGATCTGAAATGCTCATATTGTGAAGTGAGAATTTCCAGCATATTCTCCCTAACCTCTTCAGTCCCCTCATTGATTATCTCTATGGTTCCCCAAATATGTTTGGCAGTTTCACAATTTAGGACATGATTATGCATGATAGGATCAAGACTCTCAATAAGGATCAACTGAAGACAGGAATCCAAGGTAACATCCTCTTTCTCATCAGGAGTGTATTCCTTGGGATCTTTAGGGTACATCCTAGCAGCCCTAGTCACAACATTATCCTCAACAACTTCAGGATCAATAATCATAGGGAGTTTGGGACCACTCTTCAGCACATCCAAGTATTTAGGATTTGCAACCTTAAGAAATAGGAGCATTTTCTTCTTCCACATTGGATAATGCTCCTTGCTGAATATTGGGATTTTAACTGTCCCCACTTTCTGTGTAGTAGACATCTTTTGAGATTTTTAGAATTCAAATAAAAAAATCAGAGTTTAAAAGAAAAATCTCAAAACAATTGGATCTTTGATTTGTATATCAATCAAAAGGCTCTGATGCCAATTGTTAGGTCCTGATAAGTTTGTAGAAGGGGGGTTGAATACAAACTATACCGTTTTATCGAATTTGTCCTTTTAAAGATTTAACTGTTTAGAACAAATTAATGCGGAATAAAAACTGAAACAATATTCAAGTTAAATAGAAACTCTATTAAACTTGAGAGGTGTTACAATTTGATCACTTGATTACAAGGAACTTAATAAAACAAATCTAGAATAAATTCGACATGAATTTATCTATTTTTGTAATAAAAAGGATCGAATACTAAAAAGTAGTTCGATATAAAATCTAGGGATTATGATCCGCTAGAAAGCTAAAGCAGTACAAGAGAAATGATTCTTATGGATTAAATGTTGAAGTACAATCAAGAATTAATTCTCTGCAGAAATTAATAGCTTCACAGTTGAGAGAAATGAAGAAGAGCTTTTAATGTAATGTGTTTTTGCTTTTTCTTCTGTGTCTTCTGATGATATGAATGTCAACTGCCTTGTTTTCCTTTAAATAGAATTCCTTTGACTGCATTCCACGCGCCAACCACTTGCAGCATTGTATTTAGAAAACCTACTGAAATACAATACTTTATGCCTTGGAAGACAATCGGTAAGACAAGCCCTTGTGCTTGGAAGACAATCGGTAAGACAGTCAATAACCTTAGGAAGACAATCGGGAAAACTATATATTGCTCTAGGAAGACAACTTGTAAAACAGCCTTGATAGTCTTCCTAGTACAAAAATATAAGTCTTCCTAGTTCAAATATATTCTAATTTAAATAACTAATTAAATAAATTATGTATTAATTTAATTCTTTGCAGAATTAAATTAATAAATAATATACTTAAATATTAATTATTTATAAGAGAATAAAATAGAATTAGTTGACTTCCTATTAATTCCAGAATCACTTAAAACTTAGATAAAGAACAAACATATTAGTACGTTGACACTCAATGCACGGTCTGGTTCATGAGTGACTAACGACAATGTCTGGTCTTTATCTATTTGATTTTTAAGCAGTGATTCACTTCCTTCTTATTAAAGAACCCTGTAACCAGTATCTTTTTCTGTCACCACTTGAAATCTCTGTCACTGTAATAAATCCACTGAACTTGAATACTTCATTGAGGCTTGATCAATAAATTGAGCTTCTTTCAATGTAGAATCACTTCAAGTCTGTAGATGACTTTAATCTTCATTCTTTGACAGATATGACCTTCTGAGATTCCTGTGACAATTGATTTTTATTATTTACTTATTACATCTTAATTAAAGTTGAGTAGAATCCTCGGTGTTTACAAATAGGCCTGGACATATGCCTTTCAAAGTGCATGTTTTGATAATTGTAGTTTTGTCACAAACTTGTAATATTTTGAAATCTGTAAGCTTGAGTGTAGAAGAAATTTGAAGAGCTCCAAATACTTTGTATTTTATATCAAAACAACAGAAAGTTTCTCTGATAGAGAATTTACCCAATTGAAACACATTAGATGTTCATGCATTTTTGAATAACAAAACATGAGATGGGTGGCCATTCTTGACTTGTTGCAGTATAAGTTACATACCGGGTCCGATACACATTGTTTGTTTCGGAGAAATAACGTGTCTCCTTAAATCGCTTTCGTCGTAGAGGTCTATTCAAGGTATAAAACAAGTTGGACAAAAAAGTAATCACGAAAGAGGGTTAATTCTCTTAAATTTAAAGTAGTCAATTTCTTCTATAAAAATACCTGAGAGTTGACTTGACTAATCATTACTTTTTTTTTTTTTTTTGATATAAACGTTATTGCATTACTTAAATCATATCCAAATCGAGTACATGTTTAATAAAGTTAGGAGGGTTAGCAATCCACTCCTGCTAGAATGCGTAGCTAACAAAAGCGTCACACCATTCGCAGACTTTCGAACAAACTTAACTAAGTACTTACATAAATCAACACAATCAGATACAATAGTATGAAAATAACTTGCACCATCCTCCCCATTGCATGCCTCTGTCAAAGTTTTCGAGTACATTTCAAAAATGTAATAGTCCAACGCTAAGCTTTTTTACTTTAATATTAACGTATGGACTTAAGTATTGTATACTCCGTAAAATCCAAATATATAAGATGGTACAAAAATGAACATTCTTTTATTTAACCACAAAGTATATAAGGATGGATGAGACATTTAACAACTTTTTATCCTTAAAATTCACGTAACAACGAGCTTTAATTCCAGCAATCAGGAAGCTCTTAATGAGCTCTTTTTTTGCTTGATGTTAGTTAAGATATTGGTCGGAGAGCAAAAGTCATAGAAGCTCTAAATTGAGTTTCCCATATCCTTCTGGGAACTAAGAGCATCTCCAACGGTGTTGGCTAAAATCGTTAGCTAAAATAATATAAAATGCTGATTATGTAAAATTTGCTGAACCTGTAAGATATTGTGTTCCAATGGAGTTGGCTATACTAGTTGACTATAGTTTAAAAATAGAATGTTATTATTATTTCAAGTTATTAAAAATAGAATATATGATTTGAATATGGTAATAATTGATGTGGAGTTTTACTACAGGTTCATAGGGGTTCGACAAAAATAGCCAACATGGAGAGGTTGGCTAAAATTTTAGCTAACAGTTTTATCCCATTGGAGCGGATTTTTTTTTACACATTATCTAAATTTTTTATTTATGGCAATCCACCTATGATTTTAGCTAAGGGTTCTCCACCATTGGAGATGCTCTAATAGAATATATGCCGGTAATCTCGTAAATCACTGATAAGCTCCTCCATGAAGGGTCGCAGCCTATAACCTATTTACTTTGTTGGCTTCTTAACTCGATACAACTTTCTGTTTATTAGTGGTTTAAATTAGTGGTGTATAATGTTGTAAAAATCGGGAATCGAAATTAATAGGTTGATGTACCGGTTTAGGATTAATTGGTAAATCCGGAAGGATTAATCAGGAAAAAAATTGGATATATTTTAATATTTTAATATTATTTAATGTATTATTTCGATTCTATTACTTATTTATTAGCTAATATGTATTTATTGTATTATAAAGTCTATAATTACTCATATTTAATTATTATATTATTTTTAAATTTTAATAATTTATTATAAATATTCCGATTAAGAGTACTCGTGCAGATTAATCGAATTTTAAAAATAGAAACATCTGACCATCTTATCTAGAATTAATCGAAAAAATCAGACATTTTTAGAAACATGATGGTGTACAATGAAATTAGATAACCTAATTCAGTTAATAATTATTAGAATCAATATTATAATTATAATAAAATTTACAAACGTAAAATTAAACACAAGAAATGTGTTAGTTTTTTTAATTTTAGTAAGTTGTTGATGGATCTGTATCTTACAAATATCTCTATGTGCATGACATTTTTAGATGTCACTCTATTGGAGTTGCTCCAAAGATACCCAAAGAATATTTAGAGAAATTGCTAATTTTTGGCACTGTTTTGGCAACCCCTTAATTCGGAAGAAACACATAATCTTGTATCGAAAGTGTACATGACCTATATCTATGTTGTTTTATCTCATTTTTCTTTTATTTATTTGTCAAGTATATAATTTATATGGAAATCATTTTGGGCACCTTGTATGGGGTGCTAACTATTGGAGTTAGGAGGGTGTCAAATGTGACATGGATGAAGTGAAAATAAAATATTATTATTTTTAATATGTTGATAATGCTTGCCATCCCTGAAGGATGCCTCGGTTAGAGATGCCCTAACACATCAAATAAGTACAAACAAGACATCAACACCTGTAATAAAGTTGATATAAATACTTGATCCAAATATCACGATAAAATGGAATTGACACAAGGTTGACATTGACTCCCTATCAAAATCCAAATTTATAGCCATTATCCCGCCATGTGGACATTCAGTCATGTGCCTTGCACATAACATATGTCTATATATTACCCCTAGTCACTTCACTTCAATGTAGAGAATTCACAATATTCATTATACTCACACCACATTCAGTTTCTTATAGATTTTGCTATAACTTTTTTCTACTTTCTTACTCTTAAAAATTAGAGTAAAGTGCATTTTATGTACTCGCACTTTAGTTAAGACACCACTTGCAATACTGTAGTTCAAAATCGAGCACTTGTGATATCAATGTTTGTATTGCACTGCAATTTGTTGTATTCCGTTAACTGAGGTTAACTCCGTTATTAATTTGGGGAGTAAAGTGCACTTTGTGTACTCACACTTTACTCTAAAGTGCATTTTGTGTACCAACACTTTTCTCAAAACATCACTTGCAATACTTCAGTTCAAAATTTAGAGTAATGTGCGAGTACACAAAATGCATTTTAGAGTAAAGTGTGAGTACACAAAGTGCACTTTACTTCCTAAATTAATAACGGAGTTAACCTCAGTTAACAGAAAGCAACAAAGTGCAGTGAAATACAAATATTGATATTACAAGTGCTCGATTTTGAATTATAATATTGCAAGTGGTGTCTTGACTAAAGTGCGAGTACACAAAGTGCACTTTACTCTAAAAATTAATACACATTGTAAAGCATAATGTAACATAAGATGTAAAAAAGATAACTACAACTCAACAAAGGACAAGACAAACAATAGTATTAACAGAAGCACAGGAATCCAGAATCAAAGAAGAAAAGGTAAACTCAAAAAATCAAAATACGTTATGTATTCTTGAAGTCCGTAAACAGGCCACGGAAAGAAGTTCATGAAAATGTTCAAGCCTCAGTGACAGCAAAAGAAACAAGACTTTCAAGACGACAGAAGTATGTGAATGATTTAGGGTTAGTACCACAGGATTCCAGTGATTTAAATGAAGCAACCAGATCGACAAAGGACTTATCAGCATCATTGAATTGAAGACATAAAAGAAGAATTGATCAAGTGTTATTCATCTGTGAACCAGACCAGTTGCACTAGGTGGCGGCACTAAAAATATCAAGTTGTTTTATCATCTCAGAAGAAATTGATACAGTCTAAAACTTAAACACCCTGGAGCACATAAGCTTTTCTAAAAGGACAAGAACAAGAAAAGTATTCGATGGTTTTTCTATTTAGAAAACCATCGAATGTGAGTTATTGAAAACTAATATAAGTTAATGTTTCATTCGATAGTTTTTATTAAAAACCATCGAATGGAATATTAACTTTAACCATTCGATAGTTTTCAATTTAGAGGAGCAGGTGGAAAGTATTTGTTTTGTCAGGTTGATTGAAAATTGGACGACCACGATTAATTCTTTTGATTTTGGTTCGATAGTTTTCAAAAACAAAAGACTACAATTACTAAGAGAGAGGCAATGTCTTCCTCAGTCGAGTTATAAAACAGAAGCAAATTACTGAGAGAGAGGAAAAACCAGAGAGAAAATTCCAAGAACATTAATTCTGCTGGAACTCTATCATCGTATTGATTGTGTATAATTTAGAACTCATTGAAGCTAATCTACGGATTAGAAATTGTAGCACCCCTCGAGGTTTATATTTATAAAAAGATATATTCCCCGAAACTTGATTTGGTTTGGTGTGTTTGATTTCGTTATAGAACTGAATGATTTATCCGCGAACGAAATTGAATTATTTGTGAGTATCGTATTCAACCCCTCCTTCTACGATACTTTGGACCTAACACACATTTATATACTTGTATTATAATTTCCGTTTACCGAATACTTTTTCTCACACCGAAGGTGTTTATGGGGACATGACCTCCCGCGGACATTTCAGTTTCAGAAAGTCTGAAGGCGATTACGACAAAGTTAAAACGAGACTTGCAAAGCTCAATAAAGACCGACAATCCAAACAACCCAACAAGTCAAACAAGTCCAACAAACCCGACAAGCCAAACAAGCTCGACATGCCCAATAAATCCCGACAAGCCTAACAAGCTCAATAAAGCCCGACAAGTCAAATAACCATCTATTTCAACATATCACTATGAAAGTAGAGCCCACGACAGAACAACTTATCATTAAGTTTGATTTAAAATTTGTAATTTGTGATATTATTGAATTAATTTTTTTTATATTAACAATTTTAGTTAAAACTTTACAAAGTCCAATAATAAATAATTAACTTCTTTTTGAGTATGAGAAATTTGTGTATGAAGGTGACTTTGGAAGATTATGTCATTTACCGTATAATACACGAGGATAATTCAATAGTTGCATAGTTTATGTTTTAGGTCTTGTTTGAAAATTAACGATTAGTTGTTAACTGTAACAGATTGAATTAGTTTTTTTGATTAGCGAATTTGAGGTAACTATTTTGACTAGCGGATTGAATTAGTTGTTTCGCATAAAAATGTTTAATAATTAGTGGTCTGGATTAGTTTTTGGTATTTTAACTAGATACATCTACGAACATCTAATTGGAAAAGCTCTTTAAAGTAGTTTTTTTTATAATTAGCAGCCCAAACTTTTATTTTAATCCATTAATTATCAGAACACTCATATTAGAGATTTTATTTGATCAAATATCTAATTTAACATAAAACTCTAATTTTAGTTCAAATTTCAAACTTTCAAACATGACCTTAATTTTCATATACTGTCTTGTAACTTTACATGTAAAGTCTTATAATTTTAGGTGGCTTGATGAGGCGACCTCAATTCCATTTCTCTCTTTAAATATTTGATGATATTTATTTATGATTACAAAAAGAGTTTAAAATTTAACAAATATTCTGAAAATCACTTACTTCAATCTTTTTATAAACTTTAATTAATATAGATTATATTTTCTAATAACTAAAAGGTCTTTCTAGTGTTTGTCCATGGACACGCTCTAACAAATACTTTTTTATAAGTTGACTAATTTTTATTGGGTGAGATTTTTGTGTATGCAGGAGGCCACTAATTGATGAATACAAAACTAATCAAAAGATGCCGACTAAGCTCTTATTGTGTGTTCATGGGCAAACATTAGAAAATCTCAAAATTAAATACACACTCATCTTATTTTTAATAAGATTTGAACTCTTGATAAGCGAGAGATCACTATGCCAAAAAGTATTGGGTTATTTTGAGTATAAATTTGATATATTATTGACTTTTACAAAGTATCTTTCTATTGCAAAATCTCAAATGTTAACACTTTTGCAAATAGAATTTGTTGCAATCCTTAAGAAATTCTAAGCTAATAACTTCTTTTTTTTGAAGAACAATGGAATTAATTCATTAATGAAAAGTCATACGACATCTACAAAGATAGTCGAGTCGAACAAACATAAAATAGAAACAATCGTCTATCCTCCTGAAGAGATAGTCAAACGATATGTTGAAAATGATATATTTACATATACCTGCTTCACCGCAACTTGTTTCACCGCAACCTGTTTGAGCTATCGACCAAAATTGCAATTACATATAAACTTTTATCACTAAATCAAAAACAGCCCTCACAATAAAGGAGAGAAAACAACACCCCTCACCATGGAGAGAAAAACAAACCGAAATTGCAAACTAAAAAACCAAATTAAAAGAACTTAGATCCGAAAAACCTCACCCAAAGATGAAGATTATTGAAAATTATTGAAGGAAAAAACAAAAAGAAAACAGGAGAAAGGAGAAAATGGGTCTCCTGCGGTGGCTATGATTATTTAGATTGAGTGTATGTAGGTAAGGAGTGGGGGGGGGGGGGGGGGAGGAGGCGGCGGGTGAGGAGAGAGATTCCTTACCGGTTGCAGTTAGAGCTGGCCAGACGATCGGGTTGGGACGTGTAACCCGTACCCGACACATTAGATTGACCCGCTTAACTTGGTTCGGTAACGAGCCGAATCAACCCGGCACGAACCGCTACAGAAAACGGGGTGAATACGGGTCAGTATTCTTTAAACCGCGAACGGCACAGCACGTGGCACGACACGCCTGTGAACCGCCCGCCCGCCTCGTCGAAAATCCTGCAAACGCCAACGGTCGTCTGTCGGCAACGGTCGTCTGCGCTTAGCAACGGCTACATTCCTCTGTCTGCATACTCAACGACTCTTCTATCTACATACTCAACGACTCTCCAGTCTCCACCCCGCTCTATAAATACATTTCTCTCCACCCCCGCATATCTCTATCTCTACTCTACTCTATCTCTCTGCATATCTCTCTACTCTATCTCTATCTCTCTGCTAACTGTTAAGTGCTAACATCTCTGCTCACTGCATTTAGAAAAATTCCGACGAGTCTCACTCTAGTATTTCCGGCCAAATTCCGACGAGTCTTTAAAAACAATGGAAGAAGGAAGAGGCATCGTATCATCTCAAGGTTCAACCCAAGCAACATCGATGCCACCTCCTCGATCCGAAGCTGGTATTTATTTTTATTTTGTTATTTTTTTATTCAGTTTTTATGTTTTTAAAAATATTCGGTTTTTATATTCGGTTTTTATTTTCTAAAAAACGTTCGGTTTTTTTGTTTTTAAAAAGATTTGTTTTTATGCTTAAAAAAATATTTGGTTTTTATATTCGGCTCTTTTTTTCTAAAAAACTTTCGATTTTTATGTTTTTAAAAACATTCAGTTTTTAGATACTTCGGTTTTTTATGTTTTGAATTTAATCAGTTTTTATTTTATTTTGTAGGTTGTTCTTTTAGTTCTACTAGACATTCGTCACATGTTTGGAATTCTTTTTCGAAAGATCCAACGGAAGTTCTGAACCGATTTAAAGTTTGTTGTTTGATTTGTATTCAAAATAATCGAAAACAAAACCCTTTTGTTCACACTAAAGGGGGCGGTACAGGTACACTTGATCGATACTTGAAAAATCATCATGGAATAACGAAGCAAAGTCATGAAAGTGGAGCGGCACGTGGAAGTTCACACCAAACACAAATTGGTGGTTTCGTGACTTCGTCTCCCGGTGGAGGTATGCCTTTTTCCTATAATAGAGATAGAATGATAGAAGATTTTGCTACTTGTATTAATTTAGACGAGTTACCTTTCTCCCACGATGAGAGTCCGAATTTAGAGCACATGATTAAACATTCACTAAACCCGGCATTTAGAAGAATTCCTAGAAACACACTTAAACGTCACACACAAAAACAATATTATGCTCAACGTGCACAATTAATTGAAAGTTTCGCTAATTTTGATGGTATGATTTCTTTAACTAGTGATTGTTGGAGTTTGGGTCAAGGTGAACCTTATATTCGTGTTACGGTTCATTGGATTAGTGATTGACATATAGAAAAACGAATTATTGCTTTTGATATTATGGATGAGTCACACATCGGTTATAACATAAAACAAAGAATTTTAGATACAATAAAGGAATTTAATTTGTTTAACAAGATATTTACAAGATCTTTAGATAATGCCTCTTCTAATAACAAAGCCATGAATTATGTTAAGAACGACATTCCTTTACTTTTAGATGGAGTATTTTTACACGTTAGATGTTGTGCTCACACAATTAACTTGTCGGCCCAAAAGGGAATTACACAAATAACTCATTTATTAGAACCTATTAGGAAAGTAGTTAAGTATCTACATTATGCAGGTACATATAGGTCTAGGTATAAAAAAATATGTAGAGAAAATGGATTTAGGCCGAAGAAGTGGGGTATCGATTGTTCTACGAGATGGAATTCGACTTATAAATTATTAAATGATGCAATTCAATATAAGATCATTATCACCTAATTATATAATGAAGACCCTAGGAACCAATACGAAGGTGGAATTATTACCGAACTTGATTGGGAATTGGCATCTAGAGTACGTAACATACTTGATTGTTTTTCACATGCTACTAAGGTTTTTTCTTATGTTTATGAACCAAATGTACATCATGTTATCATTGAGTGTGTTAATATAGTTACTAATTTAAAAGAATATGAACAAGATCCATATTTTAGTGATATTATTGTTGACATGAAAATTAAGTGGATCAAATACTTTACGGAATTTCCTTATATTTATGGTATTGCATGTCTTCTTGATCCCGGTGTTAGGAAGGAAGGTTTAGAAGGAATTTTAGGGCATTATTATGAAGTTTTAAATGTTTCATATGATCATGTTTTATATGTTAATCAATGTTTAAACTTGTTGTATCGTCTTGTAGATATTTATGCTCCAAAAGTTCAAAATTCTATACCACCTAATAGTACTAGTAGTGGTCGTAGTAGGTTTACTAATACAATTTCATCTATATTGAATAAAAAACAAAAATGTAAAATTTCCAATTATCTACCGTACCCGCTTCTTCTTATAGTATGGTTAGAGAATTTTTTTATTATCATTACGGATTAAATAAAGATTTTGAAATACTAACATGGTGGAAGAATCATGAGTTACAATTTCTGATTTTAGCAAAAATGGTAAGAGATATTTTTGTAGTCCCCGCTTCTACAATTGCGTCCGAGTCCGCTTTTAGTGCAGATAGAAGAGTGTTAGACGAGAAGAAAACAAGTTTAGCGCCGGACGTAGTAAAGATTTCTGTTTGTAAAAAAGATTGGGATCAAGCCGCAAAAAGACAACAAGGAAAAAAAGAAGATGACTCGGACGACGAAAATGATCCGTGGATGACAATGGATACTTCGGATTCCGACGCCGCCTGAACTACCAACGAACAACAATAATCAAATAGTGGATTGCATTTTTTTTGTTTTGTATTTTTAAAATTTGTTTGGTTTGTAATTGTTTTAATATGTTAATGCGGTTTGTTCCGTTTTTTTAGAGATGAGTCCTCTCAAATTAGTAACATTTTTTTTAATTAATAAAATTTATAGAGGTACCATCCTCTTTTCTTCCAATTTTTTTTTATAGTTTCAAACAATTGTTTGTATCGAATTAAAATTAAAAAAAAAATATATAACCGCCCGCTCCGCAAATCGCCCCGCCAACCCGCGTAGCAGTGCACGAGCCAACCGTTCTTTAGCACGGCACAGCTCGCCCCGCCTCGTGTATACTAACGTGTCGTGCCTGAGTTTATGTTTGATGAGCTCGGTCTGCCTGTGAACTGGCACGACGCCCGCCTGTGAACCGACACGACACGGAATGGACCGCTCTGGCCAGCTCTAGTTGCAGTTACCAGTTTCCAATTTCCAGCATTTCGGTCCACTGTATTTGGAATTTGGATGCAGCCATGCATGTGCATACCTTTTACCTATATACTAACTTAACTCCCTCTGTCCCATTCATTTCTTTATATTTTTTCTTTTTGGGATGTTCCTCCCAATTTTTTAAATTTCAAAACTTTCCTAAAATAGTAAAATTTTATAATATTAATACTTTCCTCCACTTTACTTACTTTATATACTAATTATTAATGAGTCTCACTATTTTACTCATTTTTTCTATTTTTTTCCACTACTTTACTTATTTTTTTTGCTCTTCGTACCCAACTCAAATGTAAACAATTGGAACTTGGGAGGGACGGAGGGAGTAGTATCCAAATAATGGTCAAAAAATATATTTTATTATATGGACAGCAGAATATTATAGTAGTAATATAAGCAGCAGAACAGGGACAAAATAAGTAAATTGAGAAATGCGTTGACGAAAAAAGAAATGAATTGGTCAACCTGGTGGGTCCCAGGAGATCTGATGGATACGCATACGCTAGAGATAATCAGATAATTATCATATGCATTAAGAAAATGTGGAAACTGAATCCATATACCAACATCAATTTATCTACAAAATTAACTAGTCTTCACCTAGGAAATTAAAGTAAATCAAATTGCCAAATAAATGAAAGAATAGAACTTTTGGATTAAAGAAGGGGAAAAATTGAAAAAAGCTTTCTGAAATGATTTTAATTACAATTTTGAATTAATTAACAGTGTTCCAAAGAGGAGTAAAATTTGGAAGTTACAAAACGTAACGTCTTGAGCTGTAATTGGTCAGGTCTATAGTGGTTTGCGGATCACACTGCTCAGCTCACAAGTTTTGCCATTTAATTCCTTAAACAAAGTCAAAATTATCAAATATTTAGTTGGAATCTGTTGGGGGTTATATATAAATTATAATCAATACATACACATATATTTCCAAAAGTTCATCTCCTACTTTATCCTTTTCAAAATTCAAAATACCATTAATCATCTTTTTAGATTATAAGTATCCGGAATTATTCGACAAAATATTCAAATCTTGTTCATGATTATATTATATCATTTTACGCGTAATTTTTAATATTCAAAGTAATGCTAAATGTACCAAATTGAATACCAAATTATTCACAATGACGGGACACTATTTTCCTTTCAACCATTGTCTATAATAGTATCCGTTGTCACAAAAGTTACCGAATGAGATTTACATAAAATAAATAAAAAAAATATATAATCAGCAATCGTTATTGAATAAACATTGAGATTTAGCATATAAATAAATATTAAAAAAATACAGCTGTGTAAACAAGAATTACTGTATTTAATAGTATCCTGAATTCATAGTAGGTATGAAAACAATAGAACATGAGATAATAATTTGTTACTGACCACAACATTCTTTACTTTGTTGGAAAAACAAATGTAAGCATCCTCAAACAAGTCAAATAAATCTGGGCCGTTAATTCACAGCCGAACTCATCTCTCATCACTCCACGTGCTGCACATCTTTAATTTACACACTGCATATACTCTAGTCTATAGTAGTAGTATATTTGATATCCCTGCATGGAATTCTCCTCAAAAGAGATTTAGAGAGAGAGAGAGAGAGACAAAATAGATAGGAAAGAGTCATGGTATCTGTTTTAATTGTTTATCTTAACATACATAGCCACCACCACCTCCACCTTAATTCATCTTCTTATAATTTCTGACCCCATTTCTTGCAAAACTCTCATCTCTCTCTGTCAAATTTCTCCTTCATTTTTCACAATTTTCAATGCTGGTGAGATTTGCATAGATATGGAATTCATAAGGGTCTACTTACTTTGTATTGTGGGTCTGTTTTTTTGTACTTACCAAAACTGTCACATCTGCAAACTTTGATTTTCTTGGAAACTAAAGTTTAGTCCTTTTTGATCTGCGTCACTCAGATTTCGTTTTTGAGCTTAGCCCTTTTTTTTAAACTGTGTTTCTTGATTTGGGTATGTTTTGTTTTTTGCATTGAAGATCTTTATGAGCTAATGAATGTAGTGTAGTTGTCTACAGTTTTCTTGGTCTTTGTCTTTTTTCAATTGGGTCTTTTTTGTTTTTGGTGTTTGATAGATAAAAATACAATCTTTGAATATGGAATCACTTGGAAACATGAAAAAGTTTCAATCTTTGGGTGATGAAAGTAATGAAGTTGGTGGTGTTTCTGGTTATGGGCTGAGGGAGAATCCAAAGAGAACATGGAGAGCTGTCGATTCGAGTTTCGCTTTACCACAAGAGAGAGTTTGTAAGCAATGTGGTAAAGGGTTTCAATCTTTGAAGGCATTGTGTGGTCATATGGCTTGTCATTCTGAGAAAGAGAAGGTTTCGAGGGACACTAATTTTTGGACTAATGGAAATTCTAAGCTAGTGGATAGTCATTCTGATACTGATGAGGATCTTGTGAGGCAAACAAGATCCAAGACAAAGAGGTACAAGAAAAGTGTTGGGAAAGCTTCTGAGTTTGGTAATAATGTTAATGGTGGTTCATCTGTTTTTGAGGTTGAAGAGCAAGATATGGAAGATGTTGCTATGTGTTTGATGATGTTGTCTAGGGATACTTGGAACTGGGGAGGTGTTAATTCTGTTGTCGAGTCTTCGGATAATAATTCGGTTGTTTTAGAGACTAAATCATCTTCCATTGACATGAAAGCTGGTAGGAATGATGGTGTTTACTTTGGTGATGAGATTCTTGAAATGAAAAAACTTGGTGATAACAAGTTTAAGACCAGTGGTTTGGATACAGAGAATTTTCAGTTTGAGAATTGTTCTTCTGGGTACTTGAGAAATGGAGTTAAGAAACTGGAATCTGACATTTCGATTGATGAGCTTCTTAGAAATGGTGAATACAAAGATGCTGAGTTGGGGATGATCTATAACAGGGGAAATCATTATGAAGCTGAAGCATGTAAGAGTACGAAGTTAATGATGTATGATTCAAAGAAGAGAGCTCGAGATGATTACGAGAGTGCAGAGCCAAGCAAGAATGCTCAGAAGAAGAGAAACTATAACTGCGTAAACTGTAACAAAAGTTTCAGTTCTTTTCAAGCTCTTGGAGGACACAGACCATGCCACAAAAGGACTACTCCAACCTTTCATTTTGAGTATGAGAGTGATGACTACAGCCTAGATGACGAAGACATTGCTCCTAACTCCCCACCTGTTCGGAAGCTTGGTGAGCGTTATGATAACAAGAAAGCAGCTTCTAGAGATTATTCTGTCGATGCTAAGAAGAAGATTAGGCCAAAGAAAGTTAAGGGACATCAATGTCCATTTTGCCCTAAGATGTTCAAGTCTGGTCAAGCTTTAGGGGGACACAAGAGAACTCATTTTCTAAATGCTCCGATTGAATTCCGCAATCCAAGTCCAGAAATCAGGCAAGAGGCTGCTGCACAAGAGGGTACTACCAGTGGTAACTTACATGAGGCTACTGCTACTCGTAATCTGATTGATCTTAATCTACCAGCTCCTGAACAAGATGATGAGTTCGATGAAAGCAACCAGTTCATCTGCTTGGATTGAAGAAGCTGGAGACAGGAGGTTCCGGTGAGCATAAATTGGCTTATAGTTCTTTGAAGATGGTTGTGTATAGAGAACAGTTTACTGATAACTTTTCTCTATATACTCTCATTATTTTTTGCTGAAATTTAAGGATGTTAAGGAGGTGATAATAAGCAATTGTTGCTTATATAGACTGATTGTCCATTTTTTTCAGTTTGTTTTTGCATTTCCTGCTTACATTTTTGCAATTTCACAGATTTCACCTTTAGTAAGCAACCAAGATTGCCTTGCTGGATTATAAAATTTTATTTTTGGACTTCTTGCTATTGTGTTTCCTTTTCATGTTGCCATTTGTTTGAGTTGCATTTTAATCATGTTGACATTGGAAAATTGCTATATAGATTGTTGTTCTGCCTTGAAATTGTTGTGAACCATCTGCTAACAATAACATCATCATGTAAATTTCACTTACTTCATCACAATGTGCCAATGCTGGACCAATTGTTAGACCAGAGGAGTTCTTTGCGCGTAGTATATCATATCAGAAAACATTAGTTACCCTCTTCAGAAAGGACTCAGCTTGGTTAGTTAGATGGTCACTGCTTAGGTTTTTATGCTTAGAGATCATACTTCATTTCCATCTTGATTGAATGCTACATTAGGCCTGATTGACCATTTCTCCCATCCACTTGCTCTGACTTGTATAGCAGTCTTAGTCATCCTGCACCAAGTAAATAGAGACAATTCTTTACCTAGTAAGCTTACAGCACCACAGTTTGAATATGCTCAGAGAGGACTAAAGAAAATGGGGGATTCTGTTACAATAGCAAACAAAATAAGAAAAAAAAAAAGTAATGGTTCCCCATAGTCTTTGTGAAGTGGGTATTTATATTTTACTTTTGGTTCTTATTTGACCTGTCTTTTGTAGTTTTCAGAGAGGAACTTTAGGAGGTATCTATAGAATAGAAACATAGTAGTATATAATAAAATCAATACAAGTATTCTTGATTGTAATTTAGAACCAATAAAAAACTAGTTAATGGGACCATGTAAGTCAGGTCAAAATCACCCAACCCAAATTGTTGTTGTGGGTAATGCACTAGCAATGGTTTGTTTGATGCTGGTCTCAGAAGTTTCTAAAGTACTGCTAATGAGCAGCAGGGGGGTTAAAGCAATAACGTGGTGCATAATGCAAGACTTCTTTTCTTGATTTGCTTTCTGCTGTATTTCTCATGGTTTATGCACCAAACTCTTTTGTTGATCAAATTGTTTTTTTTCGGAAGAAAGTCGTATTTATTTATAAACCTTTCTTGCTCTACTTACGAAATTTGAACCCTCGACCTTTTTGTTGCGTTTACAAATTAAACAAGGGAGTTATCTACCTAAGCTGTCTGTTTTTTCAATCGAAACCCTCAACTTTTTACTTTGTTAACAAATTTAGGAAGAGAGGTATGTCCCCAAGCTGTCACTTTTTACTTAAACATTCAACTTACCATTCATCACGTATCATGAGTTTATGACAAAAGCAGTTCAAGCTGGTACCCAGAATTGCTGTTGTTTCATGCTCATAAGCCCGGTTGGACATGGGCCGTATGCCGTGTTGCACACATCTAATAATACAATTTCTTGTTTAACTAAATTTTACAAACATTTTTAAGAAGTTTTTATTTGTTATGCATTATTAAAACTCTCATAATCCTTTCTACTTGCAAATAATACTATTTTTTTTCATCTATTTTATTTTATATAATAATACCAGCTTAAATAATACCAGAAATAATACCAGCTTTTGTTTAAATAATACCAGCTTTCAGCATGGCCTGCATTCTGACCGTGTGGAAATTATTATTAGAACATCTTTATTTTTCAAGTATGGTGTGTTTAGAGTGCTGAACTTATCAGTGTTTTGACAGAAATTCCATTTGAAATAAATGTTTGGACATTACTTGGCGGTACAGCGCAAGCTATTGTCACAACAAACCATACCACGGATTTGCTGCAACAATCGTTTGTCCTAACCGGACCCCTTACTTAGCATCGAATATAAAGTGAAAGGTATTCAACCACTAGTTTAGTTAGAGCTGGAACAAGCTCTAATTCAAGCAAACAACGCAAAAACAGATGTAACGCTGAAACAGAACCCTGTCTACAAGAACTCAGTGGCATCCATCATTAAGCTTAGCACACAAAAATAGAAGATGCTTTCTTTTGAAAATCAAAGACAACAGAAGATGTTTTCTTTAGGATTCTGAGGTTGCTGTGAAGTCTTTCCTTATCAGTTTATTCAGGGACCATAGAGAACGGTCGGCTGTTTCGACTCTAGATGATCCGTGAAGACGGGCATTCTGCTGCTTCCAAAACGAATGGATTGAAGCTGCGTCAATATAACTGATAATTTTGTCTTTACTGACTGCTGGAAGGGCAAAAATCAATAATGTTCAATAGGTTAGCTGGGATAACATAAGGGCAACATGTGATATCTGTAGTAGAAACAGAGAATCCAAAGAGGTGAGAAATGGATTTAGCTTCAGTGTTACAAGGGTTACAAATAGGATTAACAACAGTCATACAGATCAGTTGTCCTTTTGATGCAAGCCAGGTTAAGGCTGCCACAAGAGATTGAACCCTCTTATAGGAGTGGAGGTTGGCCTGATCGATGACCATATTCTTGAAATTTTAACATTCTTGATATACTTATACATTAAACCATCCCAAGAGCTATGGTTCTTCTGCAGACGACTGCAGTGGCATGTTTCCCAGTTCAGTTCGTATAAGATGTTGTTACTCAGAGGAAGATACCCCGGTCCAGAATTGAGAAAATTGGTCTGAAAATTTATTATATTAGCAACCTCAAACCTACTGTGCTACAAGTGAAAAGATTTGTCAACAAATTACCAAAGTTAAATCTATTTATATACGTCTGTTTGATGTTTATTTTTCCAATAGGTTCCACAGAAAAAAAGGGTTATTTGTTAATTATCAAGGACATGGACATCCCAAAAAATAAAAAATAAATAAAATAGTAACACCAATTTTTTCTTTGTCTTTGTCATACTTAAATTAGAAAACTGAGCCTCTTTTAATTATAAATCATGAAACTCAACGGTGAAGAAATGCCATTCTAATTTTTCGCAAAGCCTCTCATACATCTCTAATTTCCATCTCTAATTTATTAACATTTTACAAACATGAAAAAGTCCCTTGCATGAGAATAAAATCAAATAATCTTAAGATTTATCAACTTGAGTTTCTGAATATTCTCATCAACTACAATAAAAATGTTTGGGTTTAAGAAATCATCACATAATAAAAATTCAGACGCTCCACATGGCATGACAAAGGACAGAAGAACATCCTCGGAACCAGCAAGCCCTACCCGTCCCGCGGATAATAAACACAAATCCAAGGAGGAACTGGATTCTATGTCTGTGCAAGAGTTAGAGGGTTATGCGGTTGACAAGGCTAAAGATACAACAGATTCAGTCTACAATAGTGTTCGGATTGCACAGGAAATTAGAGGGACAGCTTCTGAAACCCTTGATACTTTACATCAACAAGGGGAGCAGATTCATAGGACTCATGCCATGGCTGCTGAAACGGAAAAAGATTTGGCTAAGGTATAGAACCACACGTATTACATTTTATAGTCAAATGAAAACTTTTGGTCCTTCAAACTTCATTTCAAATTTCATCTATATGGTTGGAGTTTTGTAAAAACACGCAAAATAGAACCTCAATTTTCATGTGCATGGGAGAATGGTGCGCAACACGTTTGCTAACTTTTGTTATAGTACAAGGCAATTTGTCTCGTTCTGTTAGCTTCACTCAATTTTGCAATTAAAGTATAACTTTTGCAAGTTTGGAACCTGAATCAAACTTATGTTATACGTTCTTTGTGGACTGCAGCCGCGGGTCTTAGTCGTCTGTTCATGGTTGTATTTCTTTAGACAAATAAATTTTGATGTTATAATAACTGCAGGGTGAGAAAGTGTTGGGTAACCTAGGGGGCATGTTCTCAAGGACTTGGAAGCCAAAGAAGGGGAAGAAAATCGACGGGCCTGCTCCCGTCAGTAAAGGTTCTTCTCAGCCTCTTCTCTCTCTGCCTTTTTTCATATCTAATGTTCTAGTATATTAGCCTAATAGTTTGTTTCAAACACACACATGATTATTAGTTTACTCTACTTGATGCATTTCAATTGATAACCCACAGATGATAATAACTACGTAAGCAAGAAGAAAAAGAAAGAGGAGAGGGAAAAGTTAGGCATAGCTCCCAAACCTAAGGGTAAAGGCTCCCATACGCCTCCTGCTGAATCATCAGACACTATGCAGCAAATTGAGGTGGGCTTTAAAGCTTCATAAGTCATTTTAAGACCATTCATTTCATTGTTTTAACTTGCATCTTTTCTCTTTAATATATCGATAGAATGAAAAGATGAAGCAAGATGATGCACTGGATGAACTTAGTGATATCTTGGGTGATCTCAAGGGCATGGCTACTGACATGGGATCTGAATTAGAAAAGTCAGTATTAACCATTCAATACATCTATGTGTTTTTAGTTTTCCTTAGAATTCACAGACTTTAAAATTGAATTGCAGGCAAAACAAAGCTTTAGATCATTTTAGCGATGATGTAGATGAGCTGAATAACCGAGTTAAAGGTGCCAACCAGCGAACGCGTAAACTGCTTAACAAGTAAGATTCGCTGACAAGCATACCAGAGATTGCAAGCCTCACCTAGCTGATTTTTGAACCCTTATACATGTCTGTTCTGATATGTAAATACATATGTTGTTATCATTTTTATAAACTCAATTGTTAAACTTGCAAGTTGCAAATGTAAAATTATGTAATAGTCTTTGTACTTTAATTCATGGTTGCTCTAAGGCCTCTCTGACTTTCACCATTCACAAAATATCAGAGGGGAAACTTAGAGACTGGATACATATGTACGACTTTGTAATATATTTGAATTTTCACTTGATGCACCTAGTATGCTTTAAGTTAACAGACGATTACATACTAAACTTTTTCTAGGCTAGTAAATTCATACTATTGCTAAATGCACCCAAAGTTGTGGTTTTACGGTGGTGTTAGATGCCTTAAAGTGCAGCACTAAGACTTCAGAAGAAGTTAGCTGATATGCAGACTACAAGTCTTTACAAGAGAAAAGGTAGTTTAAGAGTTCAGAGTTTATAATACTTGCTATTATGTGACACTAGGAAGCAAGGACACATGTGGGTGCGTAGTACGAAGATATCTAAATTCAGAAAATTTAAATAAAACTATACTGACACGGAGCGGGGACACGTCATACATAAATATAAATATGAATTTTCAAATATATTTCATGTCTACATATTGAGACTAATTGACATAACCAAAAACTACATGGAAACTCAATTAAATGTATAATTTGTTCATCCAAAACACAAAAATATAGGTATAATCTTTTCATTTATGTAAAAATGAACATGAGCATCAATATTTTTGTATTTTCCGATAGGCTTTGATACTTTTTTTTATGAAATTAATTTGTTAACACAAATTGTAACAATTGGTGAAAACAAAATACGAAAGTAAGAAAGTAAGATTGTAGAAGAATTCCCGTGTCTAATACACAAACACGAAACACGAAAAATGAGACACGGGGATACGGCTGATTACTAGAGTTCCCATACTTCTTAGGTTGTTAATGTCATAGCTCACCTTTCTCCCAATTCGAGTTTAAGAGCATGTGCAGCGCAGGGTCATTTGATGCATTGGGACTAGCAAAATGACTTGATCAGTGAATAATAGTAGTGGACAGCGTTGGAAGGATTACAAGAAAATGGTCAAGTGCCACCACGCCTGTAACAGCCCCAAATCCGGGGTCAGGGATCTAGGGTTGTCACAATCCATGTATTCATTGTCTTACCTGTATTACTCACACCCTTCATAATTCACCTGCTCATGACCCCACAACATATGTCTCACACACACACACAGGTTAGAGTCTCAGAAACGACACAATACAACAACTGCGGAATAAATAATTTTTATTACAATACCCAAATATCTTTTGAATTTGTCACTGATACAATTTCTAAGTAATGTTACATTACCAACTTAGTCTTCTGACGCTCACAATCCTCTCATACCATTCATATCTATACATAAGTTGAATACCAAAAGCTGTAGCCTGATTCGATTGGTTCGTACTACTCTTCGGGATCACTGCTAGAAACTGTTTATGGAAACGCCTTGCGGGGTAGGTGCCGACCCATTGGCATCCTGCTTCGCTGCTATATAATATATATAAAACAATAGCAAGAGTGAGCGATAGCTCAGCAAGGTAATAAAAGTAAGGCATAATTCTGCCTTTAACTCAACCCAGAATAAAGCGGGTATAAGACAATAGTTTGTCAAAATATCTCGATACTGAAATTATTTCCTTATCAGAATGTATTCCCAAAAACAGTACCATTATTGTATTTCAAATATCATTTCATAATATTTCTGCAAACTTTTGCTATATTATGAACAAGTTTCTAGTATAAAAGATGAGGTTTCAAAGTAAACCAAATATAACCTTTCCGAAAAATATCTGCTATATAAGCAGAATATCAACACATAACTTAAAAGATGAAGTTATAAGGTGATTCAGTATAAACAACTCCCTTACCATAACTCATGTTATGTAAGGTATCCACAGAGTCATAACTCATAAAATAAAAGATGAAGTTGCATGAATTTATTGTCACTTCATTTTCAAATACTTTCGACCCCCTGCCCACATGATTGGTTTTTCATCCCAATACATGTTGCAGGAATATCCAAATTGGATGATGAACTAATACTGGAGTTGCTACCGCGTCCGCTGTGCCTAACCTTGCTATGATCAGTAACAGGTCGCACCGCTCAAATAGTTTTCTACATGTAGATGGAAGAATCACGACAGCCTGACATTGTCTACTGCCTTACTGTGACCTCCCGGCCCATTTGGGGCAATAAAAGAAATTGGATGGGCCCACGCAACTTGACCACTTACACCACTCCTAGTTCAGATGAAATCCATGACTCTGAAACGTAAAGATCGTCCTCCTTTCCCCAAGTGTAACACTTGTTGATACGACTCCACTAAGTAGTTATATCTAGGTTGGAAAGGAAGATTCTCCAATATTTCCCAAGCTATGCTTGTTAATGGATATCGACTTGTTCCATGAATTTACCCCTCGATCATTGAGGTGGTAACACAATATTTGACTGGCAGCAATTAAATTGCTCCAAGAAAATATCTGTCCCTTGACAGTTTTTGAATTGAGAGTTTAAAAAGAGTAGTAGTCACTTAAATCAGGTTTCCCATATTTTTGATAGTTGAGCGAGCATTTAAATCCCCTTTAAAGGACAGATTTAAATGGAAAAACATTATTTTGGGAACCTCTTTTGATTTAAAACAATTAATAAAATTTATTAAATAGTAAACCCTCAAATGAATATTCGAAAATAATATTCATTAAGTAAATAAACCATGAATGAATATTTAGAAATAATATCCATTAAATAAATGAGGATTAAATGAATATTCTACATAACATTCATTAACTAATAAACCTCGAATGAATAATTCAAAATAATATAAACCTCGAATGAATATTCAAAATAATATAAACCTCGAATGAATATTCAAAATAATATTCATTAAATAATAATCTCCATTGAATATTTGAAAATAATATTCATCAAATAAATAAAACCCAAATGAATATTCAAAAGTAATATTCATTAGGTAAATAGTCCTTAAATAAATAATCCTTAAATAGATAATCATTAAATGAATATTCAAAAATAATATTCATTAAGTAAATAAACCTTGAATGAATATTCTACATAATATTCATTAAATAAATAATTAATCCTCGAATGAATATTCCTAAATTATATTTACAATAATATTCTTAAAGTCAGTAATCCTCAAATAAATATAAATAATATTCTCTAAGTCAAAAATCCTCGAATAACCGTTACCCGATATCTTTATCGGAAAAATAATCATTTAAAATATACCGAAAATATATCTACTTCCGGTCTAAAGAATAAAATCATACGCCCTTTACCTAGGGCATTTATAAAAACCTGGCTTATAACTGATATCCCATATCTAGCTTATAAGCCAATTACCAAATCATTTCCAAGTAATAACATTCGAATGAGGTAATATTCAAATAACATTCCTCAAATCATTTCCAGGTAATTAATACTTTCTAGAAATATAATTAATGTTTAATAATAGCAGTCCTCAAAATAATTAGTACACTGCCGCAGGAATCCCTCCGGGTTTCTACGGCTATCTCCATATCTCAAATACTGACTCCCGGTCTAGAGTCGAAAACAAGAAGTATGCTCTTATCTCTAGAGCTACAAGGTACACCGGTTTATAACTACTTTATCTCAAAACTCATATATAAACCAAAATCAAACTCTATATATAACATGTATCGCAAAATTTTATAACTCCACACATGGCAAAAACAGTAATATATAATCAATACTTCAAAGTATAGATTTATAAAACTTGCCACAATACTTGCAACAAAAATTTGGTATATAAATTGGGAATACACAAGTATTGAACATTGGAAAATATACCTACTCTGAATAATAGAGTAAGGTTTAGTAAACTTGCCTGATGCTCGAGAAGTGATAGGGGTTCGCGACGATGCCGGACAATCTAGACAAAGTCAAACGAAAACACACGGTTAATCCCCTCGATAAACCACTTATAAATCAATGCTTAAACACGTAAGCGAAACACAACCAAGGCATTACTTGCTCGCTCTAGCGTCATACTAAGTCCATGTTATTCGTCAAATACTTATATCATAAGTTTGGTTCGAAATCCATTCTCAAATCCAAGTTATACTTAACCATTTGGAACCTTGGTTTCTAAGTCTCGTTTTCAGTGGTTTTCACTTGCGCAACCTCGGCTAAAACATTTTTATAAAATCGAAAAATGATCTTTTCAATACGAATCTTTTTCGTGAGCCTTCCTAACTGTCTCCAGTATTATTCCTCAAAGTTTCACATTTTAATATGGCTCCAAAGTGGTCCAAATATAGCCTCAAAGTTTCTGAACAGAGATGAGTCATAAAACTCACTTTTCTCCTAAACCGTAAATCGTATAGACATGATCTTTATATCAAAACAAACCTTAAAACAAGACCTACATGTTCATGGTCAGTTCTGTTCAAAAATAGTACCAGACCAGTTCGTAATTCTTGCTCAAAACAGCCTTAAATCAATTGGGCATTACGACGGCTATAATCGTAACGTTTTCCATTTTCAAAACACACTCAAATCAATACCAAACAATCCCAAACTCACCATCCACCTTATACACCCTCCACTCAGTCAAATCCTCCATGAATAATCACAATAAATTCATAACCCATTCTCCAAACTCAACCAACAATTCATCTAATTACTTAATCATGCTCTTAACTTTACATAAACATCAAAACCATTTCAAAACTCATATCAAACTCAAAGGGGCAGAGGTTTATACCTTCCTCCAAGCTTTCTTACTGCTATATCCCTTATGTAACCTTAGATCCTTGCTTAATACAACCTTTGGAAGCTACAAACTCAATATCCAAAAACAAAACAAAACACAAGTTACTATTCATCATCTTCTCCGACTGTTAATCACTGAAATCGAAGGGGTAAATCACGGGGTTGAGGTGATTTCTTACCATGGTTACGTCGGGCTTCTCGAGAGCTTCGATTTGAGTGGTAGAACGCCAAAAACGGACCACGGAATCTCAAGTTATGATCATTTCTTTCTCTCCCATTTTCTTTCTTCTTTCTCTCCCGAATTTTCTTCTTCCTTTTCTTTTCTTTTTGTCTTGATAATAATGAAAATGCTGATATTTGTGTTTAAAAAGTGGTGAGTCATCACCTTTTGGTGAGTCACCGGGACACGTGTCGCGCATGCATGCGTTTGGTTAAAGTAGCTTTACTAGTTCGCTTTCCTTTCACATGGATGATCCAAATGTTGCATTCTCGAATTAATCTTGTTACATGTTACTTCCATGTCTATATTTAATCCTGTAAATATTGTCTTGCTTCTCTTGAAACGATTCAAAATATTTTCTAAAGGGCGAATAAAACTCTATGCGGTTCTCGCAGTGAATAGTAACTATTCACTATTCACTTCCACAATCGAATCCTTAAATCGACTTTAATAAATAATAAAATTCCAAAATATTAAATCCTCCAATCCTCAATTTTAATATCTCATTTCTTGAATATAATAATATATAATTTGCTGCCCGGTCAAATACTGTACCAAAATAAAATTTGGAATTTCTGAATTCCGATCGTCTTTGCATTCACTTATTTACTCCGTAGATCACTAATATGACTTTGGAATATCCACACTACGTCTCGTACATAGGTGGCATGAAAAATTTGGTCAAATACTGTACCAAAATAAAATTTGGAATTTCTGAATTCCGATCGTCTTTGCATTCACTTATTTACTCCGTAGATCACTAATATGACTTTGGAATATCCACACTACGTCTCGTACATAGGTGGCATGAAAAATTTTCTTAACCCTCAAAATCACTATTCATCCACCAAATCACTATTCACTGATACACTTAATCATAATCAGAAAAGTTTTAAATTTTTCCAAAAATTCGGGTTATTACATTCTCCCCTCCTTAAAAGGATTCCGTCTCGGAATCAACTTAGGAGTAACTGGGGTACTTCTCTTCCATTGCACTTTCTAACTCCCAGGTGGATTCTTCCACCTCTTGATTTTCCACAACCTCTCACTAGCTTGGCAACCTCGTCACTTAGCACTTGCTCTTTTCTATCCGTGATTTCCACAAGTTGTTCTTTGTAAGTCAGACCAGGTTGTATATCTACCTGCTCGTACTCTACATATGCCGGGCATCTATAGTATACCGTCGTAGCATTGACACATGAACCCCGTTATGACCATTCTACAAGTTTGGGAGGTAAGGCTGGCTCGTAGGCCACCTTCCTGACGCGTTTTAAAATCTCAGATGGCCCAATGAATCTCGGGCTCAACTTCCCTTTCTTTCCAAATCTCATTAATTCTTTCCATGGATATCTTTTAGCATCACGAATCTCTAACCTCATATTCTCTATCTTGTTTGTACAGAAAATACACCAACATAAACTTGCTTGTCATCCATCAACATGCCATTTAGCTTATCAATAGCAGTACTATCTCTATACTCGCGGGCTTAGTCCGCATACTTTCTCTGCCTGTCTTGGTTGTCACTAGCCGCTTGTTGGTGAAATCTTTTGTCTTTCTAGTTTGTTGGACTAACTTGGGTTTTGTGTAAAATCTCATCCTTTAATTCCCGATTATTCGGAATCCATCTCTGTCTCATTTTAATTAAGGGTATCGGCCACCACATTGGCCTTCCCCGGATGGTAGTGTATCTCACAGTCATAATTCTAGGTCAATTCTAGCCATTTCTCCATCTCATGTTATCTACTATCACGGGTAACTCAAAGTCAATTCATTACATTCCATAAAAATTTGTGGGTGCATTAGTCAACCCAAAATAACCTCGATGAAAACTTGGAGTGTCTATTCCTAGTACGAATCGCAGTCTTGGGTATATCCTCGGATTTAACTTCCAACTGGTGGTACCCAGTTCTTAAATAAATTTGGAAATACACATCGTTTTTCCGCTGATCAAACAATCATTTACCAGGGTACCTATTCTCCATGTCGAACTCATATAACTCTCGAGATTTCATAATCTTGTGCTAACATCTTTCTCTCTTACAACAACACCGGGCTCTCTACGGTGGCACACTGGGTCTTATCATATCCTTGCCCAGTAATTCTTGTAACTGAGTCGCTAACTCTTCCATTCTCACTGAGGCTAACAGGAGATGCAGCACTATAACCTGAATACTCGTTATTCATTCTCATGTCATCCAAATCGATATCTGGTAGCTCATTAAAACCTTGTACAATCTCCCAAAACCATTGTAGTTTCCTTTATACTTGGTATCTCTTTTCTTGGCGTCAACCATAAGAGCTAATTAAGCCTCGTATTTCTGACGTAATAGTTTCTTAGTCTGAACTATACTCAAGAATCTCTGAATCTGTCTCCATCCTTTATTTATTACTCTCTATCCCTTACAATCAGTCTGGGCTCCATTGGGTGTCAACCAACCCATTCTTATTATAATATCAACTTCTCCCAACTTGAAAGGAATCAGGTCTATCAAAAGTGTCGACCTCATGTTTCTAGTTCACAATCTAGATGTACCAGTCTTATGGAAAATCCCTTGATTGACTATTTCTACTTGTAATTATTCCTCTAAAAACAACACGCTGCACCTCTCCCAAGTCACAATACCAGCTCCCTCTGACTCCATCGTCATTACTTACCTTGCTAACCCAGAGGTAGTGTCCATTCGTGAACAACTCCTCCAAAACCTCAATCTCACCATAAGGCATCTATCTAACAACGTTGTCACTGGAGTTCACGGCACATAACTATTTCTTTCACATATATCGATTGACACGCTTTCCATTATCATAATATCCTTGGGAGAATAAACCAATTTCATCAATATGTAACATTCTATTCGTCTTAGGGATTCGCTCCTGTCATAGGTGATTCCGTTGCGAATCTAATTCCTATCAGCGAATTTTGACTTATTTGACCTGGTTGGCCTCCCCTTAGAATTCAACGAGGATAACAATATCATGGGGCCTTGAAAAGACAGCTCCCATATCAAGGAAAACGTCACACACTGGTGATCATAAGGTTATGAGTTTTAAAGTAATCTTATTGGAGGTAAAAGAATTTACCGAGAGATCAACATGATCATAAGAACTCAACGTTGTGTGCCTCGATTGAGACATTACTAAAGGTAATTAGCCTTCTTGTATTTCACAACTTACAAGTGATGGCATCCCATCAGACTTCTATCACACAGACAGATAGTCCTTGTAGCCCCTATAAATATAGGGTTGTTCGTCTCAGTGGAAGTTGAAAAGTATGAAAGCAATTCGAGATTAATTTAATGATTATCGCCATTCGACAATATTTCTCAAAGGAACACCTTGGATTAAAATTGAACAGATTCCAAAGGTACGGTTTCCAAAGAAAATACAAAGAAAAGAATAACCAAGAAGATACTGGTACTTAACAAGCAAGGGTTATTCATTATTTGAAGGAAAGTGAAAGCTTAAATAACATCCTTTTGCAGGGCTTCGAAAGCCTGAAAGTAGGCATTGTGACAGCCTCTGGCACAAGTGAAACTGAATATGGTTTAGCACAAATGTTATAAAACAACTTCGAAGAGGGAATATACCCTTTATCAGAGTCTTTCCTGGGGAGAGGTCAAGATAGATCATAGATTGGGGAAATATCCCACATAATTTGTAAATGGGGAGGGTATTACCAAGGTCTCTACGGATGCCTTTTACGTCGGCTCCTCTAATGGATAATCGTTCAATTCCAAAGCTTTTCTTCTCCATGCACACCCTAAGGTGCTCGATACTTACGTAATTGCCGACTCATAATAGTCGCTAAGGATTCAACCATCGACCTTTGCAATCGCAGGGAATTCTATTCGACTAGGCGCAAACATCTCAAGTAAGCGTTCTGTTCTATAAGAAGACTTCGATACCGTCGTCGCCAATAGCAATGACAATTCCACATGTCGACTGGGCGGTACTTAGGGAGATCGTTAGAAACTACAAGCTTAAATCCGGTCTCTATTTCAATCATCTTTATACCCAATATTCCTTCTCCCATATCAATCACGTGTGCTACATAAGCTTAACACTTTTGGCACAATAGCCTTTTCATTTAAGTCAATCCCGGAATTTCTCAGTCCGTCTTGGTCCTTAAATATATTTCGCCTTTACCGTCCAATCTCAACTTCACCATTTTATCTCTACAATCAATTATAGCAATCAGGGTCTGTCCACCAACCCATATAGCGGTTATCTTACCCAATCCACAGGGTTCGCTCTAGTTTCCACTCTCTTTGGTGACATCCTCTGGTAATCAGAAAGACAAGGTTTGCCAAAATTTGCTGAATTTCTTTCCAAAATCAGGGAAACTTGATCAATCTATTTACCTACTAATAATGCTCGGATCTGATCTCCGACCTTTCTGTTTTATCCTCATAATTCCTCCCTGGTTTCCTGAGGGTGGTAAATCTCGTTCTCGATTCCGTCTTAGCGTTCTTGTCTTACAATATCATTTGCATGGTACATATACCCAAAATTCTCCTTGAGATAATAAAATCCCTCAATGATGTAATAGACACTCTTTCCAGTGGAATCGCTGGTCGTGGGGGATTGAAACCTCATAGCCAAAGCAATTCCTTTCACTATTCTAGGCAACTAAGTACCCTTGATCGTTCGTGAAAATCTGAACATCTTGGTTCTTACGTATGCCGCCTCCTTATGGGCAACTATAACCGATCACGAGTAACAGGTTTCGTTCAAGTCAAATCAATCCACTGATACTGGCTATACTGCCTCTACCTCTTCTGCTTTGGAGATTCTACTCCATTTTCTTTGTCATATCTCTTGATGAATCATAACGATCCTAAACTCTCGTATCGGCACCTATTTATCCTCTGAAGGTTCGTCTGGTCCTATTATACGACCTCAAGTAACATACCACATCTTTATCAATCAACACGTTCTCTACTAGACTTTTTCCTTGACCCACCATGGGGTCTTCCTCTAGATCCTCCTATGGACCTTCCTTTATCGGGTGTCCGTTCATTTCAAGGTACACATCATCAATTGCCTACTCGAAGGCCTCGGGGTCTGGTATCTCAGAGTCCCATCAATCTATAACTCCTACGAGACGAGGTGACTAACCATGAAGTCCTAAGTACGGTTTCCCAGAAGAAGTCCCCTCTTGGGCTTCATCTTAAACAGTCAGGGTCATGTCCTCTAACCCGACTACGAACTTAATTTGAGCTCTAAATGTCCTTATCATTATTAAGGGTATTGTAAGACTCGATCTCCTATCGTTTCTGAGGACTGTAACCTAACGCTTTGATACCATCTCTGTAACAGCCCCAAATCCGGGGTCAGGGATCTAGGGTTGTCACAATCCATGTATTCATTGCCTTACCTGTATTACTCACACCCTTCATAATTCACCTGCTCATGACCCCACAACATATGTCTCACACACACACACAGGTTAGAGTCTCAGAAACGACACAATACAACAACTGCGGAATAAATAATTTTTATTACAATACCCAAATGTCTTTTGAATTTGTCACTGATACAATTTCTAAGTAATGTTACATTACCAACTTAGTCTTCTGACGCTCACAATCCTCTCATACCATTCATATCTATACATAAGTTGAATACCAAAAGCTGTAGCCTGATTCGATTGGTTCGTACTACTCTTCGGGATCACTGCTAGAAACTGTTTATGGAAACGCCTTGCGGGGTAGGTGCCGACCCATTGGCATCCTTCTTCGCTGCTATATAATATATATAAAACAATAGCAAGAGTGAGCGATAGCTCAGCAAGGTAATAAAAGTAAGGCATAATTCTGCCTTTAACTCAACCCAGAATAAAGCGGGTATAAGACAATAGTTTGTCAAAATATCTCGATACTGAAATTATTTCCTTATCAGAATGTATTCCCAAAAACAGTACCATTATTGTATTTCAAATATCATTTCATAATATTTCTGCAAACTTTTGCTATATTATGAACAAGTTTCTAGTATAAAAGATGAGGTTTCAAAGTAAACCAAATATAACCTTTCCGAAAAATATCTGCTATATAAGCAGAATATCAACACATAACTTAAAAGATGAAGTTATAAGGTGATTCAGTATAAACAACTCCCTTACCATAACTCATGTTATGTAAGGTATCCACAGAGTCATAACTCATAAAATAAAAGATGAAGTTGCATGAATTTATTGTCACTTCATTTTCAAATACTTTCGACCCCCTGCCCACATGATTGGTTTTTCATCCCAATACATGTTGCAGGAATATCCAAATTGGATGATGAACTAATACTGGAGTTGCTACCGCGTCCGCTGTGCCTAACCTTGCTATGATCAATAGCAGGTCGCACCGCTCAAATAGTTTTCTACATGTAGATGGAAGAATCACGACAGCCTGACATTGTCTACTGCCTTACTGTGACCTCCCGGCCCATTTGGGGCAATAAAAGAAATTGGATGGGCCCACGCAACTTGACCACTTACACCACTCCTAGTTCAGATGAAATCCATGACTCTGAAACGTAAAGATCGTCCTCCTTTCCCCAAGTGTAACACTTGTTGATACGACTCCACTAAGTAGTTATATCTAGGTTGGAAAGGAAGATTCTCCAATATTTCCCAAGCTATGCTTGTTAATGGATATCGACTTGTTCCATGAATTTACCCCTCGATCATTGAGGTGGTAACACAATATTTGACTGGCAGCAATTAAATTGCTCCAAGAAAATATCTGTCCCTTGACAGTTTTTGAATTGAGAGTTTAAAAAGAGTAGTAGTCACTTAAATCAGGTTTCCCATATTTTTGATAGTTGAGCGAGCATTTAAATCCCCTTTAAAGGACAGATTTAAATGGAAAAATATTATTTTGGGAACCTCTTTTGATTTAAAACAATTAATAAAATTTATTAAATAGTAAACCCTCAAATGAATATTCGAAAATAATATTCATTAAGTAAATAAACCATGAATGAATATTTAGAAATAATATCCATTAAATAAATGAGGATTAAATGAATATTCTACATAACATTCATTAACTAATAAACCTCGAATGAATAATTCAAAATAATATAAACCTCGAATGAATATTCAAAATAATATAAACCTCGAATGAATATTCAAAATAATATTCATTAAATAATAATCTCCATTGAATATTTGAAAATAATATTCATCAAATAAATAAAACCCAAATGAATATTCAAAAGTAATATTCATTAGGTAAATAGTCCTTAAATAAATAATCCTTAAATAGATAATCATTAAATGAATATTCAAAAATAATATTCATTAAGTAAATAAACCTTGAATGAATATTCTACATAATATTCATTAAATAAATAATTAATCCTCGAATGAATATTCCTAAATTATATTTACAATAATATTCTTAAAGTCAGTAATCCTCAAATAAATATAAATAATATTCTCTAAGTCAAAAATCCTCGAATAACCGTTACCCGATATCTTTATCGGAAAAATAATCATTTAAAATATACCGAAAATATATCTACTTCCGGTCTAAAGAATAAAATCATACGCCCTTTACCTAGGGCATTTATAAAAACCTGGCTTATAACTGATATCCCATATCTAGCTTATAAGCCAATTACCAAATCATTTCCAAGTAATAACATTCGAATGAGGTAATATTCAAATAACATTCCTCAAATCATTTCCAGGTAATTAATACTTTCTAGAAATATAATTAATGTTTAATAATAGCAGTCCTCAAAATAATTAGTACACTGCCGCTGGAATCCCTCCGGGTTTCTACGGCTATCTCCATATCTCAAATACTGACTCCCGGTCTAGAGTCGAAAACAAGAAGTATGCTCTTATCTCTAGAGCTACAAGGTACACCGGTTTATAACTACTTTATCTCAAAACTCATATATAAACCAAAATCAAACTCTATATATAACATGTATCGCAAAATTTTATAACTTCACACATGGCAAAAGCAGTAATATATAATCAATACTTCAAAGTATAGATTTATAAAACTTGCCACAATACTTGCAACAAAGATTTGGTATATAAATTGGGAATACACAAGTATTGAACATTGGAAAATATACCTACTCTGAATAATAGAGTAAGGTTTAGTAAACTTGCCTGATGCTCGAGAAGTGATAGGGGTTCGCGACGATGCCGGACAATCTAGACAAAGTCAAACGAAAACACACGGTTAATCCCCTCGATAAACCACTTATAAATCAATGCTTAAACACGTAAGCGAAACACAACCAAGGCATTACTTGCTCGCTCTAGCGTCACACTAAGTCCATGTTATTCGTCAAATACTTATATCATAAGTTTGGTTCGAAATCCATTCTCAAATCCAAGTTATACTTAACCATTTGGAACCTTGGTTTCTAAGTCTCGTTTTCAGTGGTTTTCACTTGCGCAACCTCGGCTAAAACATTTTTATAAAATCGAAAAATGATCTTTTCAATACGAATCTTTTTCGTGAGCCTTCCTAACTGTCTCCAGTATTATTCCTCAAAGTTTCACATTTTAATATGGCTCCAAAGTGGTCCAAATATAGCCTCAAAGTTTCTGAACAGAGATGAGTCATTCTTCTGAATGACGTTTACTAAAACTCACTTTTCTCCTAAACCGTAAATCGTATAGACATGATCTTTATATCAAAACAAACCTTAAAACAAGACCTACATGTTCATGGTCAGTTCTGTTCAAAAATATTACCAGACCAGTTCGTAATTCTTGCTCAAAACAGCCTTAAATCAATTGGGCATTACGACGGCTATAATCGTAACGTTTTCCATTTTCAAAACACACTCAAATCAATACCAAACAATCCCAAACTCACCATCCACCTTATACACCCTCCACTCAGTCAAATCCTCCATGAATAATCACAATAAATTCATAACCCATTCTCCAAACTCAACCAACAATTCATCTAATTACTTAATCATGCTCTTAACTTTACATAAACATCAAAACCATTTCAAAACTCATATCAAACTCAAAGGGGCAGAGGTTTATACCTTCCTCCAAGCTTTCTTACTGCTATATCCCTTATGTAACCTTAGATCCTTGCTTAATACAACCTTTGGAAGCTACAAACTCAATATCCAAAAACAAAACAAAACACAAGTTACTATTCATCATCTTCTCCGACTGTTAATCACTGAAATCGAAGGGGTAAATCACGGGGTTGAGGTGATTTCTTACCATGGTTACGTCGGGCTTCTCGAGAGCTTCGATTTGAGTGGTAGAACGCCAAAAACGGACCACGGAATCTCAAGTTATGATCATTTCTTTCTCTCCCATTTTCTTTCTTCTTTCTCTCCCGAATTTTCTTCTTCCTTTTCTTTTCTTTTTGTCTTGATAATAATGAAAAGGCTGATATTTGTGTTTAAAAAGTGGTGAGTCATCACCTTTTGGTGAGTCACCGGGACACGTGTCGCGCATGCATGCGTTTGGTTAAAGTAGCTTTACTAGTTCGCTTTCCTTTCACATGGATGATCCAAATGTTGCATTCTCGAATTAATCTTGTTACATGTTACTTCCATGTCTATATTTAATCCTGTAAATATTGTCTTGCTTCTCTTGAAACGATTCAAAATATTTTTTAAAGGGCGAATAAAACTCTATGCGGTTCTCGCAGTGAATAGTAACTATTCACTATTCACTTCCACAATCGAATCCTTAAATCGACTTTAATAAATAATAAAATTCCAAAATATTAAATCCTCCAATCCTCAATTTTAATATCTCATTTCTTGAATATAATAATATATAATTTGTTGCCCGGTCAAATACTGTACCAAAATAAAATTTGGAATTTCTGAATTCCGATCATCTTTGCATTCACTTATTTACTCCGTAGATCACTAATATGACTTTGGAATATCCACACTACGTCTCGTACATAGGTGGCATGAAAAATTTTCTTAACCCTCAAAATCACTATTCATCCACCAAATCACTATTCACTGATACACTTAATCATAATCAGAAAAGTTTTAAATTTTTCCAAAAATTCGGGTTATTACAACGCCGGGCCTTGGCCATTTGAGTTTTTTATATTTTTTATCAATCAAAAGCCGTTGTCCTTGACTGTTCCAATCCAGAAACAAATAGTAATGTTAATATATAACCGTTAATAAATATGAACGTTGGAATACATAACCGTTAATATATTCAAAACAGTATGCAGATGCGTGATAGACGGGCACATCGTCAACTACAAAATGACTTGGTTGAGCATATCTCGCAGTTCCACAATAATCGTTAATTTTTTTTATATTGTAACGTTTAAATTTAATGTTTTCTTGTGTGATGTTTTTTATTTCATGTTTTTTTAATAATATGATGCATTTTAATAACGGGACATGTTTTTTATTTAATAATATTTTTAAAAATTTTAATCACTTTAATTTTATTATTACAATTTTAACACTAATAAATTAAATTTAAAATTAAATTATAAAATCATTTTATTTTTTATTTCTTTTGCCAGAATTTTATTAAATATATAATAATATAAGGGGTCCTACAAAATATGAAAAGTGGGCTTCAGCATTGGATGAGTTGGGGTCATTTTTTTCATAAACCCACTTCCGATGAGGTGGCAAGGAATTGTCAGCGGGGGGAAGGGGAAGTGTACCCCAGCGCTGCACATGCTCTAAGATGTTTAGCCTATTAATCTTTTAAAAAATGACAATTTAATACTCATATAATATTTTATCTACTGTCACATGACGTAGAAATATAAATATGTTAAAGGTACATGTTTCGATAAAAATGTTTACAAAATGACACTTATCATTTTTTAATTGATTATAACTCAACCAAATATAATGAATCCATATGTGCCAACACCCATATCAACCAATAAATATCTATTACATTTATTATAGGGGAACATGGGTTTTATCCTATTTAGTAAGTTATAAATATATTCTTTTGTGCATTAATGTTTAAAAAAATAGCTTGTAAAGCATAATGTAACATAATATGTAACAGAGATAACTACAACTCAACACAGGAACAAGACATACAATAATATTAACTGAAGCACAGGAATCCAAAAGAACAGAAGACATGGCAAACTCAAAAAATCAAAATATGGTATGCATTATTCTTTAAGTCCGTAAACAGGTCACAAAAAGAAGTTAATTAATTTGTTCAGTCCTCAGTGACAAATAAAGAATCAAGACTTTCCAGACTATAGAAGTATTTGATTGATAAAGAGTTAGTACCAAAGAATTTTAGTGATTTTATAATGAAACAACCTAGACGACAAATGACTTGTCAATCGAATTGTATTGAAGACATAGAAGTTTTGATCTATGTTAGTCATCTGTGAACCAGACCAGTTGCACTAGGTGTCAGCATATTTAAAGAAGATCAACATGTTTATCGTCTCAGAAGAAATTGATTTAAGTCAGACCTGAAACATCTTGGAAGTTAAAAGAAAAATTGGCAAGGTATGTTTAGGTTTAATTGAAGTGCAATATCATTACTGCAAAGAGAAATAATCCTTAAGGACCAAACTGCAATAAAGTTAATTCGATAATTTTCCTTTTGGAAACCATCGAAATATAAAAGGAGAATTCTTTTGAAAACCATCGAAATGGTGAAAACCCATTTCGATAGTTTATTAAATGGAAACCATCTAAGTGGACAGAAAGAAGAAGTTTGATAGTTTTATTTTGAAAACTATCGAACTAAACTAAAGAAAGCAAGATATTCATTTCGATAGATTTTTTAATAAATCTATCGAATGAAAGAAATATCTTACTTTTGATGGTTTCTTTAAGGGAGTAGATACTTGCATTCAAGACATGTCAGAAGGTTGGTGAGGAAATGAACGGCTGAGAATTCTTCAAGGCCTTCGATGGTTTTTCCTAAAGACTACAATTGTGTGATTGAAGACAGTGTCTTCTTAAGTTAGAGTTGCAGGAATTAATACGGAGAAGAAAATTAAAGAGCTTGAAATTTTACAAGTGTAATTGATAGTGCCTTAAATTCTATCAATTGTATTGATTACTGTAACTTGAATTCATTGAAGCTAATCCTGCGGATTAGAATTATAGCACCCTTCATGGTTTATATTTATAAAACGATATATTCCCCGACTTGTGTTTTTGATTTGGTTAATTTGATTTCGGACAAGAACACAAATAATTATCCGCAAACGAAATCGAATAAATTGTGAGTATCGTATTCAACCCCCCTCTTCTACGATACTTTGGACCTAACAATTGGTATCAGAGCTTATTGATTGACGTACAAATCAGATCCGGTGATATAGACCAAAAACAAACAAGTTCTTGATAATTAGGATCGAATTTTTTAATTTTCAAAATTTTCATTTTATTGGAATTTTTTGAATCTTAAATAATTTGTAATTTTCAGAAACCATGAGTGCTCCAAATACCACTGCTGGTATCAAAGTTCCCCCCTTTACGAGAGATGATTTCGGTCTGTGGAAGATGAAGATTCTATTATTTATCAAAGCTTCAAATCCTTTGTATCAAGGCATCTTAGAGAACGGACCATTTGTACTAATGAAACCAGTGAGCGAATCTACAAATCCTGATGGTACTAGAGTTCCCCAAGGTTCAACCCCAAAGGAATTGGCTGAGTACACAGATATAGACAAGGAATTGGTTCGATTGGATACGGGTCTAATGCTGATGTTGTGGAATGAAATATGTACTTACGAATTTACTGCTAAGGTTTGAGAGCTTTCAAGCTTTAATGGCTGGTCTCGTGGCTAAATCTGCCCTCACAAGATGCCTACGTATCTCAATCAATGTTGAGAATCAAGCCAAAAACGTAGTTTTGGGTTGAAGGATCAGGTCCTTTATATAGGCGTCAGGAGCCTTGCATTTAGGGTAGAATTAGGTGACTTGGGGGCCAAATCACCTTCTTAGATCAAGATTGTGAATCCTATTTTTTAGGAGGCTGACTCATATTAGGTTTGTATGCCTTGATGGCTGATCTTTGAAGAATTTGACAAACTTTGGACTCTTTTTATGAGCTGTATATTTTCTTTATTTATTAATTACGAAATTAATAAATAGTTAGGGTTTCGGGCCTCATTTATCGGGCCTAACTCTTGGACCAATCTAGGTCTAATTAATACATCATTAATTATGCTTCTAGGGTTATTTTCAACCCATATCATTTGCCCCCCAACTTCTGAGAAAACCTTTCTAGATTTTTCATAGAAGTTATTTTGACCCTGCTTCGGGATTCCTGGATTTGTATAACTCTCCTCGAACTTTCCTTTTAGTGTGTCATGGAAAATATCCGGCCAACTTTCATTCTAACAATTTTTCAAATAATTGAAAATAAAAATTTTGAAAATTTTCGACCTCATTTGAGGTCGAAAAAGGGACTCATTCTGGCTCCAGGTCGAACAAATTGACCTGGATTGAGGTCGTGATCCTTCGACCTCATTTGAGGTCGAACATAGGCTTCGTTTAGCTCCAGGTCGAACATCATCGACCTGGATTGAGGTTGTGGCCCTTCGACCTCGTTTGAGGTCGAAGATATGCTTCATTTTGGCTCCAGGTCGAACAACATCGACCTGGATTGAGGTCGTGGCCCTTCGACCTCGTTTGAGGTCGAAGATAGGCTTCATTTTGGCTTCAGGTCGAACAACATCGACCTGGATTGAGGTCGTGGCCCTTCGACCTCGTTTGAGGTCGAAGATAGGCTTCATTTTGGCTCCAGGTCGAACAACATCAACCTGGATTGAGGTCGTAGCTCTTCGACCTCGTTTGCGGTCGTAGAAAAAACACTTATGCTTTTTTTCCTTTAATTATTTATTCTTCCTTTCGACTTCATTTAAGCTCGAAATTTTGGCCATTTTGGCTTCTAGGTCGAACAAATCGACCTGGATTGAGGTCGTAGCTTTTCGACCTCGTTTGAGGTCATAGAAAAAACACTTATGCTTTTTTCCTTTAATTATTTATTCTTCCTTTCGACTTCATTTGAGCTCAAAATTTTGGCCATTTTGGCTTCTAGGTCGAACAAATCGACCTGGATTGAGGTCGTAGCTTTTCGACCTCGTTTGAGGTTGTAGAAAAAACACTTATGCTTTTTTCCTTTAATTATTTATTCTTCCTTTCGACTTCATTTGAGCTCGAAATTTTGGCCATTTTGGCTTCTAGGTTGAACAAATCGACCTGGATTGAGGTCGTAGCTTTTCGACCTCGTTTGAGGTCGTAGAAAAAACACTTATGCTTTTTTCCTTTAATTATTTATTCTTCCTTTGGGCCATACCCTTTTTCTTTGGGCCATACCTTTTTTCTTTGGGCCTCATTTGTTTTTAGAGCCCAATAAACAACTATGGGCCATAACCGATTACAGTCGGTTGTCCTTTCCTTTAACTGGTTGAGTGACCGGCTATCTTGCTTATATAAGAGTGGAGTCTCGCTTCTTATTTCTCACTTCTCATTTCTCACTTCTTAAAATTATTCTGCTAAAATTTTTCTCTAGTTTTTCCGTGGTGAGGCGATTTCCGGCGAAGTTTTCAGATTAACAATCATCGGTTTCTGGGTTTTTCCTTCAAGATTTGAAGATTTTCTGGGATTTTCTTTGAAGGTTTGAAGATTTTCCATCACTATCCATTCTTCATACATGTCTTTACAAGATATGATTAGTGAGCGTGGTGATGCATACCCCTCTGTTTCACACTTAGATTCCTTTGACTGTAGTAATAAGTTTCATGAGGTCGATAAGATTAGAGATTATAATAAAATGTATAGAGTCAAAGCCCCTTTAAGACTTGTCCCGGCCGACCCAGGCGATCGTTCTTGTCATTGGCGGCCCGATGATTTGTGTATATATAAGGATGCCATAGTTGCAGGGCTTAGGTTTCCTTTTCATGAGTTTATTCCTAAGATTTTAGCTGATGTCCAGATTAATCCTTGCCAACTCTGTAACACCCCCAGATCCGGGGTCGGTGATCTAGGTTGTCACGATCCCTTATTCCGTACAAACACTTAATACTTGAATCATAATATAATAAATCAACACACATGGTGACCCCACCATCAATATACTCACGCCAGTTATGTCTCAGAAACGAACTTACAAAGCAGTAGTCATATGATCCATAAATTAAAGTTATTACAACCCAAAAGTAATGCTTGCAACCTACTACCAATATGATTTCTATGTGAAACCATAAGGCAGCGCAAAAGTTTGTTCTTGTTCATTAATATACATAAGTGATACTTATAAATAAACCGGAGCAACAAGAGTTACACTCCGAACCAACCCAGTAGTTCTACCTGATCCACTGCAACAACCCTGTTACGGGCGGCCTGTATATCCCTGATGCGCTTCCGAGCGGTATGACGAATCCTGGCCATCTACCCTAGCTGTTGTGTTGTGATATATATATATATATATATATATATATATATAAAAGAAAGCAAGAGTGAGCACTAAGCCCAGCAATAATACAAAGCAGCATGAGCATATATATGTAAGCTTAGGAAGATAATCCATATAGGATCAAAGTTTTTAAAACTACTAGGGTTTGTCCCCAAAATAGTATACCGTTCAAAATACCGTATGACTTATAATCATACTCAAATACTCTTCGTAAATCATTTGGAAATCCTTGGTATCAGTATGATAAACCAAGTCTCAAACGTCTCTTTTTAAATTAGATATTAATATTGGAATCAAGGCTTAAACCCATCCATTGATTCAAAATACTATACAATTCAATATACTGTGTATCTTAAATAACTTCTCAACATATATACATGCATATTTATTTAGATATCTCATACTGTTCAAAATACTGTATAATATCAGTAATGAACACCTTTTTTTATAAAGAAGCAAGAATGAGCACTATAGCTCGACAATAAGATATAGCATCATAATCATATATGTAAGCTGGTATCATAATTGAAAACCTTTGTAACTCCGTTCATATACAGAGCGATATGTTTAAACATTCTTTTCGTCAAAACAAGCCATACAATACAACTACTGTATGAGGAACATCATTACTCATCACTGCCACATTATCAGTAACTCAGCACCTAGGCTTTCGTTACAATGTGCAGCACAACTCCAATTGGAGGGAAGGGAATATACTGGAACCACGATACACGGTGATCAGTTGTGGTATTGTAACATAATTTTTCTACTAGTAGAAGGACGACTTCCTATTCGGTTATTACCCTGGCCGCATTTGGGCCCTTCATGCTATACGGGCACCTATTTCATTGCCGAGCATGGAGTCATACCATACGGGTACCTATTTCATTACCGAGCATGACTTCGTACTATACGGGCACCTATTTCATTGCCGAGCACGAGTTAATTCCAGTCCCCAGATGAAAATCAACCTCACGGGAAATGGAAGTTAATCCTGTTTTCCCCAAGTACAATTACTTGTCAAAAACATTGTAACCGTTCAGAATTCCTTACTCCAGAGTATTTGAAGGGAGTAAGTCACAGAGTGGGTTGACATTAGTCAACGAAACTACCGATGATTACCATGTATTTTGAAATCATGACCAGGGAGTTTATTGAAATTTTCAGAGTTTAGCAAGTTTGAAATACCTTACTTGAATAGGGGAGTCATCCCCAGCTATAGATATTCTAGAGGAACAGTGGAAGTAAAACGCTGTCCTCGAATTCTTGAACTAGATTCCCAATTTCCGATGAGTTAGAAAACACTATTCGCATTTAGATATCTTAAGATAATAGTTGGGAATCTCTATTTTAATATCTTTTCTGAAAATCAGAAATTTATATTTTTGTGTAAATAGTAGAACCTTTAATCATATAATAAGGTTCTATGATTTTTAAATCATATTTGGAATATTGAATAATACCCAAATAATAAATATTGCATTATAATTCAATATAAATCCACTTAATTAAACAACATTCAAATAATAAATATTGAATTATTATTCCATAACATTCTACTTAAGTGAATATTCAAAATAATATTCACTTGATTAAATAATTATTCAAATAATATTTATTATAATATTATTTAAATATCTCACATTAAATATCCAATAATATATATTGGAATATTTAATCAATATTTAAAAAAATATAACTGTCCCTGGAACCCTCCAGCTTCTGACAATATGATCAAAACAAGATAATAATTTGACTCCCGGTCTAAGTTTTAAAATCATCGTACGACTGCTCTATACTTAGAGCCTTTAAACCTTGGTTTATATCTAGTATCTACCTAGCATATAAACCTTATATCTTATACAGCTTTTTATTAAGAGCGTAAACAATTTATAAATCATTTCACAGCATTAAAGCAGAATATTTATCATAATCACAACAACAACGTCACTTATATGATGTAGGGTTTGAAAACTTGCATCTATCATATGCATATACTATAATCTCAATAGTTTTAATACTATCACATCTATATTCGATGTGAGGTTTGAAAGCGTGCATCTATTATATGCATATACTATAATCTCAATAGTTTTATTTATACCATCACGTCTATATACGATGTGAGGTCTGAAAGTATGCATAATACATATCACATGCATCATCAGAATATTATAATTTAAAATAAAGCATGGAATGAGAAAACTTGCATCAACAGGAATCAAATATTTTGATAAGTAGAATATATTACGCTCTACATAGTAGAGCCTCATGTACTCCAGTTTATATCTATATCGATAAATAGCATATGAACAACCATTCAACATTTGGAAGCTTATACGATAAGTAAAACAGTTCATGCATTTGTAGTAGTTATATCACAACAACAACAGTTTAAAAATATAGCCGAATGCTAGAGCTTCGGGTTTTGAGAAACTTGCACGATACTTGTAACAAAGAGTATACATAATTATTTGAACAACCAAATATTATACGTTTGACAATATACCTACTCTGAACAATAGAGTAATGGTTAATAAACTTGCCTTGGTGTCTCAGTGGAGTGGTAGTGGGGGCTTGGGAGTGTGCTCGTCGATCTATAATAAGATACACAAAACACAATCAGTCCCCTAGAACCAATTAATGTGCTATAACTTAAGCACTCAAGTTCTATTAATGAAAATCAAAAGTCTCGCTCTCGGTCATCTATAACCTCATGACATTCCGTAAACTCTTAAGTCAAAAGTTTGGGTGGAAATCTATTCACAAAACCCAAGTACTTTTCCTTTACTAACTTCTTGTTTTTAACCGTCCCCTTAAGGGTACTTCACTCGCGCAACCTTTGTTCTCGCATTTTTATAAAATCACAAACTTATCTTTTTAACACGAAACCTTATAGGTTCCTTTTTAGACTAACCATGCTAGTATCTATTTTAATATCTCGGCCAAATTCTATTTTTAAAAGGGCTTGATCCCTATCTCAAAGTTCATGCAATGAACTACTTAGTTACGCGAAACCGCTTTCACTAAAACGGACGTTTCTCCTAAACCGTAAATCGTAACGACACGATTCTTTCGCTAAAACAAACTAGGAAACAGGGCCTACATGCTCATGGCCAGAAACTTTATGTTTATGCCCTATAGAGTATTCGTGATCTCTGTCCAAACTACCTAAGTAAAGTTCGACATGGTAACGACGCTTAAACGCGCTTCCCGTGTTTTTAAACACTCAATACAACCACCAATCAACAATCAACCAACCACCAATCAAACCTCAAGTTAATACTACAATTTTCTGTCCAAACATGGTCATACTCTAGTTCATAATTTTATCCACAAATCAACCATTAAACATACTTAAAATCATGCATACATGCTTCATTACTACATAGCTCTAAACAATCACTTATAACTACTAAATCAAAGCATAATCTCAAAAAGGGGAGAAGTTTTATACCTTCCTTGGGACTTAACAAAAGCTATATATGGATGGTATATCCTTCCTCGCTCCTTAACTATGCTAATCAAACCTAAAAACTTCAAAACAAAACAAGATTCTATGAGATTACTATTCACATCACTATTCATCATCATCTTTGAATCCAATTTTGAGCAAGCTATCCATCATGGATGAAGCTAAGATTAAAGATCTACCTTGGATTATGGAAGAGGGTGATTTAGAGCCCAACAAGATCAAGATTTATGGTTGAGTGAAAGTGGAGGAAAATTTCTTAAGGATTTGGTTGAAGAAAAGAGGACGAAAGTTGTATTCTTCATGGATGCATCTTTCTTGATTTGTTTTCCTTGATTTTATTTTCTTTTGTTTTGTCTAATTAATCCTTAATACTTTGTCATTTAATTGTGTGGCTAATATCAAGCCTTGTCACCAATGACAAGTCTCTTTTTATCTTGTGGTTGTGGTGAAAGTGGTGACAAGGTGGTGATTCATCACCTTGTCATCACTTTGTCATGCATATGTCACTCCTCTGCATCATGCTTATGTCATCATTTGTATCCTCAATCCTCTTATATATTGCACTTGATGATCTTATATGATACTCCTCCTTTGATTAGGGTTTAATCCATAATTTGTTACGCTTTTGTTTCGCGATAGTTTCAAGTGATTTTAAAAACGTTTCTCTGTACCAAGGCTAGGGATACTTCCTTGATCTTTCCATTACCTTGGCTTAATATATGATCCTAGATTTCTCTCCTTGGCTTAAGGTATGATCATGGATTTCTCATTCTACATACTTTCTCAAAACGATCAAATCAATACATCCTTGATTGTCCGATGAATAGTGACCAAAATTTAAAGTTGGAATCTCCTGATTCTGATCGCGTTTACATTCTTTTATTCTTCCTATACCTCAATAATATAACCTCGAAACATTCATTCCATGTCTTCTATACAGTGTGGTCTGAAAATATTTTTCATCAGCAAATTCACTATTCATCAATATTTACTATTCATCAAAAATTTTAACTAAGTCCAAAATTTGGGGTTATTAAAAACTCCCTCCAAACGCTTGGAGAATAATTATGTGTTTCATGGTTCTTTGCTTGAAAAACAACTTTCCCTTTCCCCTTTCCATTTCTTTGTTTAGGAAGATTTTTCAATTTAAAAATAGTTCCGCCCGTTCTCCTGGTTGGGTCTACCTCAACCATCGTGCTTCCACACCACCCATTTTTCATCCAAAATCCATTCCCGATAACAACCCAAGATGGAAAAATGAGTTTATGTACCTGGTTTGGGAAGGCGGGGATTGGGGCACCCTATTTCGTAGGTCGTTTAGTAGAGTCACGGTCGGTAGTCCCAATGACATAGTTTTAAATGATGAGGAGGCCTACGCCTATGCTGAATTGACTAAGGACAACAACACTACCTTGGCTTGGGAGCTTCTAGACGAGTTCGTCCTTAAGTCTCTGGGCCTCTCAAACGTATCAGACAAGGGTAATATTCATTCCTTCATTCCTTTTATTTATTTAAGATTTTCTTATACACATTGTTGCCTTCTTTACTTGTTTTGCAGCCGCGGCGTTTATTAATAAAACCAACGAGCCTGCAAAAGGAGAAACTTCTAGAATGAAGAGGGCTCGTGTGGGGAAAGACCCTCGAGCAAAGTTTGATGCCCCAGCCTTTCTAATGCCCCCTAGGGATCCTATAGAGGTGACTGAGGCCCCTGTCTCGTCTAAATCCTCTGTTTGGCGCCCTAACTGGGGTATTAGGAAGAAAGACACTGTTGTTGGGGTGTCCAAACATGCTGTCGAGTGGTCCTACCACTCACTCACTCCATGTGACTATAAAGACTTTGTTGCCAATTCTACTATTGAGGGAGTTGAGCACTCAGGTTCTCAGGCCTTAGCTGCGGTACTCACTTTCTCCTTTTTCTTTTCAATATTTTGCTTAAGGTGTCATATGCCCCTTTTTTTGTTTTTTTCTAATCTCATTCTTTATTTGTAGAATAATGCAAACTTTCAAGGGGCTATTTTTCAAGCCAAAGCTTGGCGCTCATCTTCTGAAGCTAACCAGGCCAAGTTTGAGAAATCTCAAGAAGAAGTGACATCTCTTAAGGAGGCTTTGGCAAGGAAGGAGAAGGAGTTGAAAGATGCCCAAGCTGAGCTAGTCGTGCTTAGAAGGAGCAAAGATGATTATATCGACAAGTACCTTGACTCCCAGGAGTACATGGACTTGATTGGTAAACATGATGAGCTCCTCTTTCTAGTTCAGTTCACTAAGGGGTGGGATGGTGCCTTGAAGGCTATTTTAGATAAGCATCCTGACTCCTTTAGTTCTTCTGACTTCCAAATTCCTCATGCTCCTACTCTTTTAGAGCGGGCCTTGGCTGGTGAAGACGAGATGGATGAGGATGACAGGATCTTGAGTCTCGGGCATTCCTCGCCTCCTGGTGAAGTTACTGGTAATGACTCCGAGGCCACTCGTTCCAGTTCTAGCTCTAGTTCAGAGGAAGAAGAGGCTGAAACTGGAAACAAGGACGGGGAATAGTTTTTTTTGGTCCTTGACTATTGCAGAATGGGGGGGGGGGTTGAATGCAATAGTGATAAAACTCAATCTACGTTTCAACAACAAAAACTAAGATTAAACTTTATCACTTACTTGATTGCAAAACAACAGTAGACACATGAACAATTCTCACAAAATAAATGTTTTATTTATTTTGTAATGGGTTGCTACAACCTCAAGAAAATGTTTGTTTTCTTGAGCTTCAGTTTCTCGAGAGTTAGATCTCACGTTGTTACAAAGAATAGAATGATAGATAGTTTTTTGTAGAAACTAAACCTATCACTATCAACACGGGTCTAGTGAAGCTGCTGTCATTTTCAAGTGGCAACTTCTTACAATTTGCCTACCCGTGAATCTTTCCTAAATTGCTATACAAACAACTTATCAATACATTACAAAGCAATCTAGAAACTTTCCATATAAAGCTAACACAATTCAGTAGATGTAGATTTGTCATACATTGGAATTGGTGAGCTTTGTCATGTGATCTCTTCGAGCTTCGGTCGTAGTCTTGCAGACCTGTTGCAATGTTGGGATACTACAACACGCCTGTTTCTTGAACATCCAAACTGTCACATGTTTTGTTGCCCAGTAATAATCTATTGTAGAAGGGGGGTTGAATACAATAGAGTAAGATAATCGACTTCTTAATGTATATATCACAAATATGAAAAGAAAGATAACAGCTTTATTAAATCTGATATAAAACTGTTACAAACTCTCTCAAGAAATTCTGATGTTCTTGAGAGCTGCTAGTTTACAAAAACTCTCTCAAGAAATTCTGTTCTTAAGAGCTTCTCTTCGATTATGTTCTCTCTCTAATGAATACATAAATCGAAACCAAGACTGTGTTTATATAGTACACACAGCTTCTCTATCAATAACAAGATAAGTCCTAATCAATAACAAAGATAGAAACCTATCCTTAATCGATAGCTACATTCTACAAACCAGGAACAAATAGAATAAACTTCCATGTTTATCTAGACTCCAAATATAACTCGAAGTAGGAATCCTGATCAGCTTCAAGTTCTGATGATCAATCCTGATCATAGTCTGAGTAGGAATCCTGATGATCAATAAGATACTGACGCTTGATCAAATACTGATGACCATGCAATACTGATGACGTCAGCAATCCTGATCAGTTGAGTCTAGCTTCTGACGATCATTGAATTCTGATCTAACAATCTCCCCCAATCTCATACTTTGTGAAATAAAGTATAGATTCCAAATATTCAATGATGTCAAAAACATGTATCAAAATGTACGAGTATCTTCAGAAACAACTTATCTGTTTAAGCTTTTTGATAGAACAGATTCATCTTCAAGAAGTTGAATAATAAACTTTCTTCTTTTTCTTCAAGAATTTGAATCAGTCTTTCCTTAAGATTTCTGAGTTCTTCATCTTCCTCATTAATCTGGTAGATAGCTGCTCTGAGATTCTGTATGGAGCTTTTCTGTAGACTGTGCTCTTCAAGCAAAAGATAAGCAATTTCCTTCCCATCAGGATTGAGAGTAAGTTGGATCATACCAAAAGTTACTTCTTTAACAGCAGTACCTCTTTGCATTTCCACATCCTGACCTCTTTGATTTAAGTACATGGGAATATAATTACCATCGAAATTACTGTTTCCATCCAGTCTTCTTCTTATAGTTGACAAAATCATGTCAGCCCATACTTTGTACACTTGGTTCTTCCATCTTAACAGATAGTGAACATATTTCAGTTCCTGTGTAGTTTTCATCAGCAGATCTTGAATAGATAGAATCTTCACACTACCATCTTTCATGAAGTACAGAAGCTTTTCTTTCTTTTCAAAACCATCATGACAATCTATAACTATATCAACAGCTAATAAATTGTTCAGGTTTTCAGAAGTTAAAGTACCTCCAATTTCTGTCAAGGAGTAAGGATCAACATATGACATATTCAGATATTCACCATCTCTGTGTCCAATACCTCCTCTTGAATTACTTGACAATTGCTTCAGATTTGAAAACATCTTTAACCAGAGTGCTTTTGATCTAACCATCTCAGATAAATCAACAACACTTGAAGCGCTTGTAATAATTCCACCAGACTGAAAATTGATAGGTGTATCACAACTTAATGTGCTAATATGTTTCCACTTCTTATCCTTTTCCTTTTAAAAAACATAGCTTCTTTCCAGTAAAGATTCTTGTCTGCTTGAATTTCTCCATTTTCTTTCATTTGAAACTTTAAGCCTTTGTAGATAGAGATTGAAATCTTCATTTATTCTCTTTGCACTATCTCTTCTTACGGCTTCTTCTTCTTCATCTACTTCTTTGTTGTGACAATCAACAACAGTAGATAAGATTATCAAATCAACCTCTTGCAGAATTTCAGATTCGTCAGGATCTTGAATATTGTCAGGATTAGAATCTTCAATTTGATTTGTATTGCTGAGAGTTGATTTACTTGATTTTCTTCTCAATTCAGGTTCTTCTTCAACAAATTCCTTGTCTTCTTTCTCCATGATATCCTTGATAACAGGATCTATTAGATTTTGTGAAGCTTCAGGAATTTCTTCAATTCTTAACCCTCTAGACCTTGTCTGTCTAGATACTGTTTGAGTTGAAGAACCTCTTCTATTTCTTCTAGCACCTCTCCTACCTCTGCTTCTTCTACCTCTAGCAGGAGCAGTATAGCTTTCCATTGTCTCTCTTTGTAGTCTCAAGAATTCTTCATGTGAGAGATCTGGATATTCTTCACTTGCTGTAGAGAGTGCTTTTCTTGCATATAATTGTTGAACTCTTTTATCAGTGTGATATAGAGTAACAATTCTACCATTTTTTGTAGAAAACTTCTGGAATAAATTTGATGCATCTTCAGGATTATCAATAATTACATCTTCATCACCTTCAGGAATTGTAGCAAGAATGTGTCCATGACCAGGTGTCAGGATTTGATCTTCCGTCAGGATCTGAGATTGCACCAATGTTCTTACTGTCTTAACTCCAGAATCAGAAACATGAGTTGACTGCGTTGTTTGACTTTGAGAAGTTTGGATTGTCTTCATAACAACAGCATCAGAGGTTTCTCCTTGTATCGCTTTGTCACCACCATCATCTCCAGTATCATCATCATTATTTATTAATACTAGATCAGGTGTACATTTTGTCTGAATAACCTTCTCCCCCTTTTTGACATCAGGATTTGACAATAATTGCAAAATTAAGGAAAGAGAGGCTTGAATTTCAGTTACCTTAGTATCCAGAGAATCAATTCTTTGATTGATTGAGGTTTGTTCTGAAACAACAGATTTCACTTGGGATTCCACTACCCTTAGTTGTAAAGTAGTAGGCACCTTTGTAAAATTATTAAAGATATCAGTCCTCACTTTTTCAGTTGAGCCCTTGATAGAATCAATCTCACTTTTCAGACTTTTGGATAATAGAGTTGTAGCCTTCAGATGATTCTTCAAGTCTTGATTCTCTATAGACTTCACTGCATTATAGGCATGTTCAATAGCAGAAGAAAAACTGATAGATTCATCAGATTGGTGCCATGAATTGTTCCATTCATTCTGTCTAAATGCCTCTGCAGGATCAAAGGAAGGAATAGAAAAATCTTGTCTCTGATCTTTCCCAGTGGAAGCATTGCTAGCCATATATGTACTGGATGAACCAAAATTAGTTCCAAGACTAATTTTGAGTGCTGTAGCAAGCTGTTCCTTCTCTTTTCGATTCTCATCATCATCATCACTATCATCAGAAGTATCATCAACAGTACCATGAGTAATATCAGGATCAGGAATAGCAATACCTTTCAGTTTATCCTGTGGTTCTGAGATAGGATGATCCATTGGTCTTGAACGAAGTGGCTGTATCAAAATAGGTTCATTATCAGGAGCACCACTAGCGTCAGGATGAACATCGTCAGGATTTGATATGCGTGCATCAGTATTTGCTACCGATGGTTCTTGTGGAGCTTGAGGTTCAGAAGCTTCTTCAACACTTTGAGTTAAAGGTTCTTGTGGGCTTCCCTCATTGACAATGTTCGCGACCAATCTTTCAACAGAAGTTGTAGCTTTGCCTGCATCTTCACTTTGAGAAGATGGTTCTTGTGTAGCTGGAATGTTGATGTCTTCATTCTCCCTTTGAGAAAATGGTTCTTGTGTGACCATTCCACTAGCTAAGCCTTCACCCAAACTTTGATTGAGTGGTTCTTGTGTGGCAGGATCAACAGTAGCTGCTGAATTACTCTGAAATTCAGGTTCTTGTGGGCTTGATCCTTTCAGCTTCTTCTGTCTCTGATAGACTAACTCTTCTGCATTCCTCTTTTGCTTTGATGTAGGTGTAAGACCAACCAAGGAAGCAGTTGTAGAAACCTTCTCCCAAGAAATTTCTCTAATCTGAGATGGAGAGGCTGGAGAGTCTGATAGAGAGACAACTTTTTTTGTTGCATCAGGAATACTAACATCAGGATTTGCTAGAGCATCAGGTGTAGATGACTCATCAGGATTTGATGTCTGAATATCAGTATCCTTCATTTGCACTGTCAAAGAAATATGATACCTGCTCTTTGATAATTTCCTTGTCTTTTGTGGTTTTGATAAAGGTACCACAGCTTTAGTAGCAGTATCAGCAACTTCCTTGTTCACATTCATCACAGAGGATATAGGTAAGTCATCCTCTGAATCACTTTCATCAATCAACCTTAACTTCCTTTTCACAGGAACATTCTTAACAACCTTATCAGCTTTCTTCACCAGGACCCCTTGTACACCCCCTTGTATCTTCTTTTTAGTGAGTGGTGTAGAGGAAAAATCCTTTGAACCTGATTGCCTTCCAGACACATCAGTTCTAGCTGATTTCTTTGATTTTACAACTAAAGTCTTTTGAGAGACAGTAGAGGTGGTTGTTAACTGTTTAGACTGTTTAGGTTGCATGCTTGTGTCAGGAACAAGGTGGGTTGGGCCTTGCCCCATAGCATTAGAAAGTAGTCCATAATGAGTAGGCATTTTCTGATGTAAGAAAAACCTAACCTCATCAGGAATAAAAGCATTTCCGCACAAAATATTTTGCCATATCAGGATTGAAAAAAAATATTCAATAAGATTAAAATAAAATTTTATTTAAGAAAACAAAATTTATTTTAACAATCCTGAATAGCGTTTTGGTTTAAGAAAAATAACCAAATTAATGGTCATAGAATTAAAACACGCTTACCAGCAAACGAGGCAAAAATATTTATGGAAAACCGAACCGTCTCATCGAGATTTGTAGAAATGACCTGCACCCTTAATACACATTCTCTATAAAAGAGAACTGTTAAGCATAATCATCATATATCTATTAAAACACAAACCCTCTCCAGAGAAAAACTTACGAAAACCTTTCACCTTCTTTGTTTTTCAATGGCTGCCAACAATCAAAACAACATACCTGATGAAGAACTTGATAGAATTTGGCAACAAATGGATGAGGCCCTTGCTGAGATGGAGCCACAACCAGTTCCTGACCCTCAGGAACATGAAACGTTTATAAACGCAATGTTTGATGTGGTTTGGCACAACTTCCTGCAAGCCAATCCGAACTGGAATCCGCTTGATAACCTCATCTATGAAGAGGATGAGGATGATGAAGAGCTCGTCCGAGAGCTTGAGAAACGTAAGAAGAGAATCCGTGATGCTTGTATGTCATGCAAGTTGGAGGCACGGAGGCGTCCCGGTGGTCACGGTGACGATCCGCCTTCAAGTAAATCAGCTCCTCTTCTTGTCTCTTAAGGATGGAACAAGAGACCTTCCAGTTCTGATGGACTGTGAAGCTGCTCAGGAGCATTCATGCTAATTTGCAGGGCACGTGTTCATGCTTATCTGTAAAGCACGAGTTCCTGAGTAGAAAATAGACTAGGAAAACAAATATGTAATTTCCATATTTCATGTGTAATGTATCTTCAAGTATTAATGAAATTTGTCTATTTTCTTAATTGTTTTCTTCCTGTTCTTGCCTGCAAAATTTGTTAGTAACACTCATAGTGATATAGAGATGATAAATAATAAACTCTGATAATAATGAAATTGAAATTGATAATTAAGACTGAAAACTTAATCAAAGACTAAGTAATAATCTAATTGTCCAGAGTTTACCAGGAGTGTTAATGACAAATTAGCATAGAACCTCTGGTTTTCATACCAGCTTCAATATCTGAACATCAGGATTTGACCAATTGATTTCCTGTCAGGATTGAGTCCTATCAGGATTTGATCAAAGATACATACCTTTCTGAATAACCATCAGGATTTGACAGTTATCAGGATTTCCTCTCTGTAGCTTTTCCTCAGAAATTCTCAAAATTTATCATTCCAAGTTCATTCACCAACTTATTGAAAGTAGCTTCAGGTAGTGGCTTGGTGAATATATCAGCTAGTTGTTGATCAGTAGGAACAAAGTGAAGTTCAATTGTTCCTTCCAGAACCTGTTCTCTTATAAAGTGATATCTGATACTTATGTGTTTAGTCAGAGAATGCTGAACTGGATTTCCTGTCATTGCAATAGCACTTTGGTTATCACAATAAATAGGGATTTTTGAGTATGACAGGCCATAATCTAACAACTGATTTCTCATCCACATTATCTGAGCACAACAACTTCCTGCAGCAATGTACTCAGCTTCTGCAGTTGAAGTGGAAATAGATTTCTGCTTTTTACTGAACCATGAAACTAGTCTTCCACCCAAAAACTGACAACTTCCTGAAGTACTTTTCCTGTCTATTTTGCATCCTGCAAAATCAGCATCTGAATAACCACACAACCCAAAATCTGATTCCCTTGCATACCAAAGGCCAAGTGAAGGAGTGCCTTTGAGATATCTGAAAATTCTTTTGACTGCAATCAGATGTGGTTCTCTAGGTTTTGCTTGAAATCTTGCACATAGACAGGTTGCAAACATGATATCTGGTCTACTGGCAGTGAGATACAATAAAGAGCCAATCATTCCTCTGTAGTGAGTTACATCTACCTCTTCACCTTGATCAGGATCAAGTTTGGTAGCTGTAGCTATGGGAGTTGAAGCAGGAGTACTGTCTTGCATGTTAAACCTTGTCAGTAAATTCCTTGTGTATTTAGACTGATTAATAAAAATCCCTTCATCAGTCTGTTTAACTTGAAGACCCAGAAAGTAACTCATTTCTCCCATCATGCTCATTTGATATCTTGACTGCATAAGCTTGGAAAACTTTTCACACAGCTTATTGTTTGTTGACCCAAAAATGATATCATCAACATAAATCTGAACTAACAACAACTCCTTACCATGATTCAAATAAAATAGAGTTTTATCAATTGCACCTCTTTTGAATCCACTTTCCAGTAAGAATTGAGCTAAGGTTTCATACCATGCTCTTGGAGCTTGCTTTAGTCCATAAAGTGCCTTATCCAGTCTGTAGACATGATCTGGATATTTAGGATAAATGAAACCAGGAGGTTGTTCAACATAAACTTCTTCCTCCAGTTCACCATTTAAGAAAGCACTTTTAACATCCATCTGGAAAACCTTGAATTTCTTATGTGCTGCATAAGCAAGAAATATCCTGATGGCTTTTAGTCTTGCAACAGGAGCAAAAGTTTCATCATAGTCAATTCCCTCTTGTTGGGAATACCCCTTTGCAACTAGTCTAGCTTTATTTCTGATAATGACTCCATCAGAATCAGTCTTGTTCTTGAAAATCCACTTTGTACCAACAATTGATCTATTCTTTGGTCTTGGTACCAGTTTCCAGACTTCATTCCTTTCAAATTCATTCAGTTCTTCTTGCATTGCAGTAACCCAATCAGCATCTTTAAGTGCATCTTCAACTTTCTTAGGCTCCTCCTTGGATAGAAAGTTATTATATAAACATTCATTCTGAGTTGCACTTCTTGTTTGAACACCTGCATCAGGATCTCCAATTATCAAATCAGGAGTATGATCTTTTGTCCATTTCCTTGCTGGTGTCAAATTGTTTCTTGAAGTAGATGCTCCCCCTGGATTGGTGTTATCTTGATTGAAAGAATTTGATTGATTTGAAGCTCTCCCTGAATTATTGCTATGCCCTCCTGATGTGTTATCAGGATCTTCACTTGAATCAGTATCGGAAGAATTCTGTCCTGATGATTGAGTTGACTCTGAACTTGTAGTTGAATGCCGTTGCTCCCCCTCAACATTAGCACTACTAGTTGTATCACTGTTGTTTGCATCATCAGTATTAGCACCATCAGTACCTGGTGAGTCATCAGGATTTGGTGACCCATCAGTATCTGATGAATTGACAGGATCTGATTCAATTTCTTCAGGTTCCTTGGAAGCTTCATTTTCAAATAACAATCTATCATGCGAGTCTTCAATGATTCCAGTTATCTTCTTATCATCAAAAGATACATGAATTGACTCCATGACAGTTCTTGTTCTCAAATTAAAAACTCTGAAGGCTCTTGATGTAGGATAACCTATGAATATTCCTTCATCAGCCTTTGTTTCAAATTTCCCTAGCTGTTCAGGATGAGTTCTGAGAATAAAACATTTACAGCCAAACACATGCAAATGCTTCAGACTTGGTTTCTTCTCCTTGAGTGACTGATAAGGAGTGACACCATGCTTGTTTATCAATGTGAGATTTTGTGTATAGCATGCTGTGTTGACTGCTTCTGCCCAGAAATATGTAGGTAATTTAGCTTCTTCCAACATAGTTCTGCCAGCTTCAATAAGAGTTCTATTCTTCCTTTCTACTACTCCATTTTGCTGAGGTGTTCCAGGAGCAGAGAATTGTTGAATGATTCCTTTGTATTTGCAGAACTCTTCCATCTTTGAATTCTTAAATTTAGTACCATTATCACTTCTCAGAATCTTGACTTTGTACTTTGTGGTTGTCTCAATCATCCTCACATGATCCAACAGAACTTCAGGAGTTTCATCTTTTCTATGCAGAAAATACACCCAGGTGAATCTAGAATATTCATCAACAATTACAAGAGTGTACCTTTTCTTACTGATGGACATGATGTTGACTGGACCAAACAGATCAAGATGTAGCATGTGATATGGTTCTTCAATCAAGGATACTGATTTACTCTGGAATGATGTCCTTCTTTGTTTTGCTTTTTGGCATGCATCATAGAGTCCATCAGGTGTATATAAGACATTAGGTAATCCTCTTACTAACTCTTTCTTAACCAACTCATTGATGTTGCTGAAGTTGAGATGAGAAAGCTTCTTGTGCCAATTCCAACTTTCATCTACTGAAGCTTTACTGATGAAACAAGTAGGGGAGCCATCAGTATCTGAGAGAATGTTGGCTTCATATATGTTACCATGCCTGTAGCCAGTTAGTGCTATCTTCCCTGTTGCTTTACTGACTACTTCACAATGTGTGGAATAGAAATTGACATGATAACCTCTGTCAGTGATTTGACTAATACTCAACAAGTTGTGTTTTAGTCCCTTCACTAGAGCTACTTTTTCAATGATGACATTTCCAATGATTATATTGCCATATCCCAAGGTTTGTCCAATGTTGCCATCTCCATAAGACACAGTTGGGCCAGCTTTTTCCTCATATTCTGATAACAGGGCTTTGTTTCCAGTCATGTGCACAGAACATCCACTATCCATGACTAACACATTTTTCTTTTTACCCTGCATCAGAATAGTAAAACACTAGTCAGAATGTTTAGGTACCCACACTTGTTGGATTCCTTGTTCATGCATTTTATTAAATTTAACAGCAGAAGACTTTTTGACTTTAGCAGTCCTGACAGGATTAACTCCATCAGGATTTGCTTTGTCAGTATCAGTATTAACAAAAGCATGCTTCACTATGACATTTTCAGTTCTATCAGACTTTGTACTACTTTCAAACTTAGGCAGTGGATCATAAAAGTTATAGTACAAATCATGATACTCTTTACATGTATAAATAGAATGCCATAGACTACCACAATGAAAACAGGAATTTTGTGGTTTGTAAAATACTGATTTATTCCTAACATCAGACTTAGGAATTTCAGCAATTTTCTTTTTAATCTTCTTACAATCAATAGCAAGATGATTAGAGTTACCACAGTTAAAACAACACTTTCTAGGTGCATTTGGGATATATTTATAACCATTCTCTTTATTGATCCCAACTTTACCATTCCTGTTTCTCTTAACAGTAGCTTCCTTTTTCTTATCTGTAACCTCACAGATTTTATCTTTAAGCTGTTTCTGAGACAATAGACCTACATTCTTAGTGACTTTGTTCATGACAGGTTTAGACTTTATAATTTTAATTCCTTGAGTAGAAGAAGATCCCTTTTCAAAAGTAGAATTGGAATCCTTACCAAAAACAAAATTAACAGGAGTAATCTTAGATTTGGTTGAGTCTATAACATGTCTATAGGTCTTTGGACTGACTGTCTCATCAATGACAATTTTCTCTGCTAATTTCTTATCTTCATCTGACTTATATCCTAGACACTCTTTCCAATTCTTAGAGGTATTAATCTCATGAAATTTCCTACCAGAGTCTGTCCAGGTTCTGATTTTCTCATTAGCATATTTAAGTTCTTTTTCAAGGGAAGTACATTTAGATGTCATCTCTAAGTGCATGTGTTTAGCATTATCACATTCTTTTTGTACTTCTTGCATACGAGAAAATTCAGCTTCTAATATCTCATTCCTCTTTCTAAGGTCAGACATCTCAGATAAGATTCTAGTATTCTCAGCAGTTTGACTTCTGAAGCTAATATGTAATGACTTTAGAAAACGTCTTAACTCAGAAGCATTATCAGTATCAAAATCAAAGATAGTATTTAGTACCTTATCATCAGGAGCAGCAGTTACATCAGCATTGGCCATTAACGCATAGTTGACTACCTCAGTATCAGATTCTGAGGAAGAGTCCATCCAATCCTTGCTTGATGTGATGAGTGCCTTTGTCTTGTTGCATTCAGAAGCAAAGTGACCCATTCCATTACACTTGTAGCATCTAACCTTTGATTTGTCAAATTTGCTACCCTTGCTGTCCTTTTTGATATACTTGTCTTTGTCTGCTTTGAAGGTCTTTTTCTGAAAGTTGCCTTGTCTTCTATTCTTCCTGAACTTCATCCTTCTGAAGTTTCTGACAATCATAGCAACCATCTCTTCCATGTCTGAATCAGAAGATTCATCACCAGTATTGGCATCAGAATTGCCATCAGTATCTGATGAAGAGTCGTCAGGATCTGACTCAGCTACTCTTGCTTTCCTTCTAGAGACCTCCATAGCTTTTCCTTTTGATTTAGCTTCTACATTCAAAGCAATTGACTTTGCCTTGCTGCTTTTCTTGTTCTTTCTCTGTTGAACTTCAAGATCATGAGTTCTTAGCATCCCATAGATCTCATCAAGAGACACAATGTTCAGATCATACTGGTGTCTAATGATTGAGGCCTGAGTATCCCATTCTTCAGGTAAAGCTCTAAGAAATTTGGTGTTTGAATCTTCAGTTTCATATACTTTGTCAACTAAGGATAAGCTGTTCAATAGTGTCAGAAATCTATCATATAGATCAGTCAGGCTCTCTTCAGGTCTTGCATCGAATTGTTCATATTCTTGAATCAAAAGAGCCCTTCTGTTTTTCTTAACAGATGCAGATCCCTGGCACTGAGTTTCCAAAGTATCCCAGATTTCTTTTGAAGAATTGCATGCAATCACTCTGTTTGACATGACAGCATCAAGGCTATTATGCAAGATATTCTTTATCTTTGGTTCCCTGAGTACATGAGCTTTTTCTTCTGGAGTCCATTCAGCTTTAGCTTTGACCACATAATGTTCTGGTACTGTATCTGTTCGTTCTACGAACTTTGTTGGTATATATGGTCCATCACGAATCCTGTCCAAGTAGTCAGGATCCATAGCCTCCAGGTACATCAGCATCTTTACCCTCCATGTAGGATATTCTGATATCTTTAAGATGGGAATCTTCATGCTTTCATACTTGGTTGTCGACATCTTTAGATCGTATCTGATTCAGAATTAAATCAGTTTGCTCTGATACCAATTGTTGCCCAGTAATAATCTATTGTAGAAGGGGGGTTGAATACAATAGAGTAAGATAATCGACTTCTTAATGTATATATCACAAATATGAAAAGAAAGATAACAGCTTTATTAAATCTGATATAAAACTGTTACAAACTCTCTCAAGAAATTCTGATGTTCTTGAGAGCTGCTAGTTTACAAAAACTCTCTCAAGAAATTCTGTTCTTAAGAGCTTCTCTTCGATTATGTTCTCTCTCTAATGAATACATAAATCGAAACCAAGACTGTGTTTATATAGTACACACAGCTTCTCTATCAATAACAAGATAAGTCCTAATCAATAACAAAGATAGAAACCTATCCTTAATCGATAGCTACATTCTACAAACCAGGAACAAATAGAATAAACTTCCATGTTTATCTAGACTCCAAATATAACTCGAAGTAGGAATCCTGATCAGCTTCAAGTTCTGATGATCAATCCTGATCATAGTCTGAGTAGGAATCCTGATGATCAATAAGATACTGACGCTTGATCAAATACTGATGACCATGCAATACTGATGACGTCAGCAATCCTGATCAGTTGAGTCTAGCTTCTGACGATCATTGAATTCTGATCTAACATGTTTGACTGGGTTGAACCACAAAACAAATGATATCCCTTCATGACAGTATCCTGATAGCTAAGCTTGCTGTCACAGGAGTGTGCTTTTGGTGACAGTAAGAAATCCCCGCAGAAGGTGCTGTCAGGATTTCCAAGCTTGCTGTCAGGCTAAGGCAAAGATGCTGTCAGAGGGCTTCCGCCAATGTTGCTGTCAGAGTGAATGTACTATCGTGACTTGCAACATGCTGTCTTCAAGTAACCCTATTGTCAATGCTGTGACAGTAGTATTTATTCTTGCTGTCCATCTTGAGCACTTCTTGAGGCTTGAACAAATAAATGAATTTCTACCAAGATGTACTATAATCTTATTTTACGCAAGAAAACACGGTTACATAGACATACTCTGGCTGTGACAGTATGTTCATACTTAATAAAATTAAGTAAATAAAAATATCCAGTTGAGTTGTCTCATAACTATCACCCATAAATCCTAACAATCTCCCCCAATTTGTTTTTATGGAAAATAACAACAAATTTACAATTTACACATGCTGACAACTTAACTAACAAGATCAGAATTCACAAAGGATTCTTACTTTGCTTCAGAATTCCTTTTCTGCCTTGCTTCTTCCTCTCTTCTGAGAGCTTCCTGTAATACCTCCTTGAGTCCTTCAACCATTACTTTCTCATCAGGAGATACAACATCATCTTCAATCTCATCAATGTATTTCTGGACTATTTTGGAGAGGCATACTCTTGCATCCTGAAGATCAGTCCACAGTTCTTGACCAAAGGCATAGGTTCTGAATTTTAATTTGCCTTCGATCAGTTTGAATCTTCTTCCAGGATATGCATTGAGAGTTTTTCTTCTGGACTTTTCCAATTTTGCATCTTCACCCTTTCTCTTCTGAAGAATGTCCTCAATCTCAAGTGAACACAGTTGTTCCAGAGGATGAGTTGATCCAATTACCATGTACAGTAAATCCTTCAAGGCACTTGTTTTGAGTCTATGAAGACTTGCAACATAGATTTCTTCCCTCATGAACTTGATCCTCATAGGGTTCTCTAGTACACAGGTTTGGTAATTGGGTCCTTCACTTTCCATCTTATTGGCTTCTTTGCATTTCTTCAGTAGTGAAGCTTCCACATCTTCAGTAGTGTCCTATTTGTCAGATTTTGAGGGTCCTCCTTGACTTGGTTGAACTTGCACTTCTAAATCATGAAAGTATTTGGGATCATATTCAATGTCATGAGCCATTTCCTCAGGAGCAAGTACAAAGCAGTCAGCAAAGTCAGCATCATCAAAGAGTGTCCAATCCCCATACTTCAGATAGAATTCTTCATCTCTTTCAGCTTTGTATGACAGTACAAGGTTCATGACTGTCTCCGGAACATTTTCATAGCCTTGCATTAGATCCACCATCCTCACCAAGTAGAAGTAGTCAATTCTCCTTGTCACTATTTTCATTGTTTGTGAGAGGGTTTCAGATATTATCCAAGATGTCACCTCCATATCAAAATTCTTCTTGACTCTTACAGATCTTGATCCATCAAACCATAGAATATATTCCTCAGCTTCTTGGTTGCCATCCAGCTTCACCTCAACATTCTTGATTTGATTTGCTTCCTTTTCCATGAGATCCAGAGTGATGTACAGTTTTGAACTGATAGGTTTCTTCAGTATTCTGCCAAGTCCAGTGGCTTTCTCCTTTCCTGAGTACTTGTGCTTTCCTTTCTTCTCAGGTTCAGGTTCCTGTCTTGAAAACCAAGCCCTTGCTAAGGATTTTGTTCTCTTGGGTTTGACAGTAGACTTGATTTCACCCTTGAAAGTATCTTTGTCGATAGTGTCCTCCATGACAGTATCTTCCTTGACAGTGTCTTTTTCGACAGCATCTTTCAGGACATTGTCTTCCATGACAGTATCTTTGGTGACAGCATCTTTCTCAGCATTCATGCTGTCTATAACACATCTCAAGATGTTTGCCTCCAAAGCTTCAAGTAATTCATCCTCCTTCTCTTCTGTGACACCAGCATCTTTCTTTTCTTGTACAGGAGCTTCTTCTTTACTTTCCCCTTGGGATTTAGATCCAACATTCCCAGAGGTGCTTCCACTAGCATTCCCAGCTTCTCCAGTTCCTCCATTACCATCTAAGTCATCATCATCACCAAAAAGAACTTCAAAAGAGCAGCTTTCCCCTTGTTCAGCTCTGTTGGAGTTAGCTTCGGAAATCATCCTTTTCATAGTGGAGCTCAGTTCCTTGTCCCTTTTCACCAGCAAGTCATAGATTGCTTTGACAGCAAGAACTCTTTCCTTGTTGGCTTTGGAGTTAAGGATCATGTGTAGTACCTTCAAGATGGACCTTGACTCCATTGTTGAAGTGCCTCCTAGACTCATGTATGAACATCTTTTGCTACCACTTTTAGTGGTACTTTCATAGTAGACACATAATGGATTGGTGTAGACTTCTGGGAGTTTCTCAGCAATTATATTCATCATTTGCAGATGTAGAACCTCATTGAAGACAGTGTGGTTTGCTGTGATCTTGTTCTTCATTACTGTTAGCACCCTTGCAGGAAGACTCTGCAGCAGCTCCATAGTAATGAGCATGGATTTTCTAGAGTTTAAGTACACATCAATAGCCCACCTCCTTTCTTCATTGACTTTTACACAAACACTGATGATTTTCTCCTTAAGTAAGGTTGAGCAATTACTCAGCCTTCTGCTTGGTTCCTTCATAGCTTCCTCAACTATCTTGTAGAAGTCTTCATCATGATTCTTCAAAGTACTTTCCCTGTAGTTCACCATTATAGCATTTGCATCTTCTTGGCTGAACTCTGTTCCTTCACTCCAGGTGTTTCCTGACAAGGTGTATTCAGGCAACTTGTCTTTCCCTTTCCCCAACCTATGCTGCTCCTCCTTTTCTCTCCATTGCCTTTCAAGAGCACTCTCCTTTGGAACTGAAGTTGGCTCTCTTATAGTCACAGGAGGTAGAATTGGGTTCTTGGAAGGAACCTCCTTTTGCATTGCTTCCAGGGCTTCTTTTGACATTAGAACTATTTCTCCATCCATTTCATACTCAAAGAGTTGCTCAGACTCTTGCACTTGCTCCCCCTTACTCCCTGATTCTCCTTTTGAAACAGGCTCCCCCTGACTCCTTGACATCTTCCTTGAAACAGGCTCCCCCTGAGCAACATCCTGCTTGGAGACTCTTTCTGATTCTGATCTTTCCCTTTCTGATCCTGCCTTTGGTGATTCTGATCTTGCCCTTTTCTCCCCCTTAGGTAAGTTGGCAGCATCAAGACTAGCATAAAGAACCTGAATAGCTTCCTGAACTGTAGAGAAACCAGAGGCCACCATGGTAGACATGCTGTCAAGTTTGGATTCCATGGACAGGCACCTGTTCTCCAGAGCTCTCAACCTGGATGATGTAGAGGAGCCACCTGATCTTAACCTTCTTGGGGGTGAAAGAAAAGACTGGGGCTTGGAGGCTGTGGGGGTTCTCACACTCTCAGTGTTTTTCTGAGTGATCTCATCACTCCTCACAGAAGAACTCTCATGGCCTAAGGCCTGAATATGTGGGGCTCCCTCAATTTCACTCTGGACATGCTCAAGTCCCTCACCTTTTGCCAGCTCATTTGGCTGCCTCTCATTTTTATGTTCAACTCTCTTTTCTTTTATCTCTCTTTTCTTTTGCACACCCTCACTCATCCTAGATGCATGTGTATGAGCAGTACTTCCATGCAAAGAAATAGATGGTTTAGAATGTACCTTCAAGAACTGAGATAGTGGCACATCATCATCAGAGACATCCTCAACAGTTACAGCATCAAGATCAGACATGGTTGAGGTGACAGGAGCTTCTCCAGGAATGTTGCTGTCAGTTGGAGCATTGATAGTAGGTTCCACTGCAGTATGGACAGCAGGTTTGGTCTTGACAGCAGCTGAGTCCTTGACAACAGGGTCACCCATGACAGCAACATCCACAGTGTCCAGCAACTTGGGCTGTGACAGCATCTTCCCTAAGGTAAGATGCTCCTTGGAGATTGAACAAGGTACTGGCTGATTCATTTTCTAGCAGAATTGTACTTTGCTCTTTCTCAGTGTTTGAAGGAGTGGTGTCCATCTCAATTTGAGAAATGGGTTCTTGTGGACCACTTGATGGGGGCTCATCCATGATTGGAGATGGATGATCAAAACCTGAAGGGTTGGGACTGTCCCCCTCTATAGGTTGTGGAGAAGAAACAAATTAATGTGTAGGGAAGGAAGAAGGTGAAAGTTGAGAAGTGAATAGTGGCTGCTTCTCAGATGAAACTTGAGAAGCATCAACAGGGGAATAGAAATCCTCACAGTGTCCTGACTCCATGTGTATATCTGCAAGTGGGGGCTCCTCATGAGTTGGAACATGAGGTTGTGCAGACTCTTTACAGGATGCCTTGGGAGACATGCCAATTTCAATAGATGGTCCCTGTTGAGAGGGCACATCTAGGGAGAAGTTTATTTCCCTATTTTCCTCTACAGTCTTTTGAGAGACTGCAGGGTGGCTGACAGTGGTTTTGGTCCTCTTAGCTCTCTTCTTTTTAGGCTCAGGAGGAACCACTGTGGGTTCTGATTGACTACCTTCCTTATTTGCTGCACTAGGTGCAGGAACTCCCTCTTGACTCTCAGTACTACCACCAACACCAGTTTCTAGGGGTCTTTTTCTGGTTTCTTGTAAGGCTTGTCTCTGTACTTTGGGAAGTCTAGAGAACCTAGGCTGAGTGTATGGGGCAGAATGAGGGTTGACTGAATTGGGGTCTAATTCAGTCTCATTCTCAATAGTGAAGGTATCAAAACCAGGAGGTAATGGAAAATCAAGGTCAGACACTTGATCATCCATGTGCTTAGTGAAACATAGTGGAATATGTGCATTTAAATTCTGTGAAGTGAGAATTGTGTGAGTGTTTCTTTTCAGTACTGGGCACACCTCCAGACGAGGGGCATTCTCATCAAAGTCACATAGAGAATTGATGCACAACATTAGAAAGCAAGGATAAATGTTTACCTTCTTACCTATGGCAGCCTTGAAGTGTGCCATGAGCAGCTTTCCAACATCCACTTTGTACCCATGAACAAGAGAATGAGTGAGCTTCTTGATGTAGGTGGGAATACCATTCCAACCTGTGGTCTTCGTAGAGCACACTTTCACCATAGCATCAAACACCATGCTCCACTCCTTGCGGAGATATTTCCTGTCCATTTCACCAGAAGGGTACCATTTTGTCGTTCCCTCTTCAAGAATTGGCCCTGAGTAACCAATTTTCAGGAAGAGCTTCTTTAGGGTTTCATCACTAGCAAGCTCAGAGTAAGCTTTTCCTTGTTCCAGCACAATTCCTAGAGCTGCATTGATGCCCTGAGCATTAAGAGAGTAGCTATGCTCCTTGATTTTGAATTGAATAGAGGAGACGTCATCATCTTCATGAGCAATAGCTGTCGCCCAAAAGCTTTCAATCCTGTCTAGGTCAAGAACAGGAGTAGAGGTAATTGCATACCCAAGATAGGACTTATTCATGAAGTAAACAAGCCCTTTGAATCCATCACCAGCATCGCTTGGTGAGTAGATGCCAGCAAAGTTGGTTTGCGAAATTGATTGTTTGGGTGCCATTTTTGCTTTATGAGAGAGAAAAGAGAGAGTAGGAGATGAATTGTTTAGAGAGAAGAGAAAGGAGAGTGTTTTGGCTGCTTTTTGAGAACAGTTGAATGTTTGATGAATTTAGAGGGAAGTTCAAGCGTTTAACTGACAAAGTGGAAAAGTGAAATCATGTCTTAACCCAAATAACTGTCACGTGGGTTACTGGCTGATTTCTCTCTCCTCGTGGAGGAAGTGTGTCCAATTTTAACGGTCCACTACTTTGACAGTAACCTGTGCACTTACAACAACCGTGTCAGTAACTTTGGTGTGATGACAACATGTTTTGCATGACAGTAACATTCCGCGCAAAACTTACTGTCATCGTTAAGTTCTCATATGACAGTATCTTTTGCAAGTCATGACAGAAAGTCGTTTATTGCTGTCGAGAAGCCTACTGTCAGGAAACTGTGACAGCTACTTTACTTGATGACAGCAACCCTTGCGGGGAAAACAACACTGTCAAAACTTTGTATATAAACCGTTATGAATGAGAACTTAACTGAAGAGACACCAGTTAAACAGATGCAATATTTATTACTGATTCATCATTCATTCAAGACATTATTCTAGCAAATAAGCAACTTAAACAACACACACATAGGAATCAAATGGAAACTACAAGAAGAGAAATTTTATTGATTTTATTAAATGAAGAAAGGGAAAATGCTACAATTGGTGAGATTAACTAGTCAGTACAATCTTTCTTAACCAATTCTAGGACTTCTTCCCTAACTTTTTCTTCAGTAGTTCCTTCTTCCTTGAGGAGAGTCTGAAACTCTTTTTCCTCTTCTTGCACCTTGGCCTCTTCTGCGGCCTTGGCTGCAACTTTCTCCTCCTCCTCCTCCTCATCAAGAGCATCCAGAAGCATGTCAAACATGGCTTCTACTTCCTCATCAAAGGGTTCACTCCCACAAGACTTAGGCATGTACTCGATTCCTACTTTGTTTTCCATTTTACCCTTTTTCTAAGTGATTCACCAATATGGCCTAAGATTCATTTTATAGGCATATTAGGTTAAGAGGGATGTAAACGGTCAACAGTTTGGAATACCCATACAACTACCACTGATTGTAATTAAGTGATGTCTACCACTAATACAACAATCAAAGTAAAACAGACCAATTAAGGAAAACCCTTGACCAATTTCAACAAAACAATCATGCAAGTTAGTGTAAAAAAAATCAACTTTCAAGTAAAAGACTAGCACAAAAAACAATTTAAGCAAAGTCAAAGTGAACACGCTGTCTAAAACAGATAGAGACTTAGATTGACAGTAACTTTCTCATGACAGCAACTTTGCTGAGGTTACTGTCACAAGCTTCATAGAAGACTTTTAGAATGGAAAAACTAGTAAGTTAACATACCAGATTTAGCATTCCCAATTCACTTACCAACCTGTTAAAGGTTTCTTCATCCAGTGGTTTAGTGAAGATGTCCGCAAGTTGCTTTTCTGTAGGGACATAGATCAACTTCACAGTTCCTCTTTCAACATGCTCTCTAATGAAATGATGTCTAATATCAATGTGCTTTGTTCTAGAGTGTTGAACAGGATTGTCTGAGATGGCTATGGCACTAGTGTTATCACAGTAGATAGGAATGTTGCTCAACACTAGACCATAATCCAGCAGTTGATTCTTCATCCATAGAATTTGTGCACAGCAACTTCCAGCAGCAATGTATTCAGCTTCTGCTGTAGAAGTAGAGACTGAATGTTGCTTCTTGCTAAACCATGACACCAATCTTCTACCAAGAAATTGACAGCTTCCTGTAGTGCTTTTTCTGTCAATTCTACATCCAGCATAATCTGAATCAGAATACCCCACTAACTCAAATCCAGTATTTTTAGGATACCAAAGGCCTAGATTTGGAGTGCCTTTAAGATATCTAAAAATTCTTTTGATAGCAATCAAGTGTGACTCCTTTGGATCAGCCTGAAACCTTGCACAGAGACATGTAGCAAACATTATATCAGGTCTGCTAGCAGTTAGATAAAGAAGTGATCCAACCATGCCTCTGTAAACACTGGAGTCCACTTTCTTTCCTTTGGAGTCTAGATCCAGACTGGTAGAAGTAGAGATGTGAGTCTTGGCAGGAGATGAATCTTCTAGGTTGAACTTCTTGAGAAGCTCCTTGACATACTTTGATTGACAAATGAAGATTCCATCATCCTTTTTGTTAGATCAGAATTCAATGATCGTCAGAAGCTAGACTCAACTGATCAGGATTGCTGACGTCATCAGTATTGCATGGTCATCAGTATTTGATCAAGCGTCAGTATCTTATTGATCATCAGGATTCCTACTCAGACTATGATCAGGTTTGATCATCAGGACTTGAAGCTGATCAGGATTCCTACTTCGAGTTATATTTGGAGTCTAGATAAACATGGAAGTTTGTTCCTGGTTTGTAGAATGCAGCTATCGATTAAAGATATGTTTCTATCTTTATTATGATTAGGACTTATCTTGTTATTGATAGAGAAGCTGTGTGCACTATATAAACACAGTTTTGGTTTCGATTTATGTACTGATCAGAGAGAGAGAACATAATCGGAGAGAAGCTCTTAAGAACAGAATTTCTTGAGAGAGTTTTTGTAAGCTAGCAGCTCTTAAGAACATCAGAATTTCTTAAGAGAGTTTGTAACAGTTTTATATCAAAGTTAATAAAGCTGTTATTGTTATTGTTATTGATCTTTCATATTTGTGTTATATAAAGTCGAGAATCTTATACAATTGTATTCAACCCCCCTTCTACAATTGTTATTTACTGGGCAACAATTGGTATCAGAGCAAACTGATTTAATTCTGAATCAGATACGATCTAAAGATGTCGACAACCAAGTATGAAAGCATGAAGATTCCCATCTTGAAGATATCAGAATATCCCACATGGAGGGTAAAGATGCTGATGTACCTGGAGGCTATGGATCCTGACTACTTGGACAGGATTCGTGATGGACCATATATACCAACAAAGTTCGTAGAACGAACAGATACAGTACCAGAACATTATGTGGTCAAAGCTAAAGCTGAATGGACTCCAGAAGAAAAAGCTCATGTACTCAGGGAACCAAAGATAAAGAATATCTTGCATAATAGCCTTGATGCTGTCATGTCAAACAGAGTGATTGCATGCAAATCTTCAAAAGAAATCTGGGATACTTTGGAAACTCAGTGCCAAGGATCTGCATCTGTCAAGAAAAACAGAAGGGCTCTTTTGATTCAAGAATATGAACAATTCGATGCAAGACCTGAAGAGAGCCTGACTGATCTATATGACAGATTCCTGACACTATTGAACAGCTTATCCTTAGTTGACAAAGTATATGAAACTGAAGATTCAAACACCAAATTTCTTAGAGCTTTACCTGAAGAATGGGATACTCAGACCTCAATCATTAGACACCAGTATGATCTGAACATTGTGTCTCTTGATGAGATCTATGGGATGCTAAGAACTCATGATCTTGAAGTTCAACAGAGGAAGAACAAGAAAAGCAGCAAGGCAAAGTCAATTGCTTTGAATGTAGAAGCAAAATCAAAAAGGAAAGCAAGAGTAGCTGAGTCTGATCCTGACGACTCATCATCAGATACTGATGGAAATCCTGATGCCAATACTGGTGATGAATCTTCTGATTCAGACATGGAAGAGATGGTTGCTATGATTGTCAGAAACTTCAGAAGGATGAAGTTCAGGAAGAATAGAAGACAAGGCAACTTTCAGAAAAAGACCTTCAAAGCAGACAAAGACAAGTATATCAAAAAGGACAGCAAGGGTAGCAAATTTGACAAGTCAAAGGTTAGATGCTACAAGTGTAATGGTATGGGTCACTTTGCTTCTGAATGCAACAAGACAAAGGCACTCATCACATCAAGCAAGGATTGGATGGACTCTTCCTCAGAATCTGATACTGAGGTAGTCAACTATGCGTTAATGGCCAATGCTGATGTAACTGCTGCTCCTGATGATAAGGTACTAAATACTATCTTTGATTTTGATACTGATAATGCTTCTGAGTTAAGACGTTTTCTAAAGTCATTACATATTAGCTTTAGAAGTCAAACTGCTGAGAATACTAGAATCTTATCTGAGATGTCTGACCTTAGAAAGAGGAATGAGAAATTAGAAGCTGAATTTTCTCGTATACAAGAAGTACAAAAAGAATGTGATAATGTTAAGCACATGCACTTAGAGATGACATCTAAATGTACTTCCCTTGAAAAAGAACTTGAATTTGCTAATGAGAAAATCAGAACCTGGACAGACTCTGGTAGGAAATTTCATGAGATTAATACCTCTAAGAATTGGAAAGAGTGTCTAGGATATAAGTCAGATGAAGATAAGAAATTAGCAGAGAAAATTGTCATTGATGAGACAGTCAGTCCAAAGACCTATAGACATGTTATAGACTCAACCAAATCTAAGATTACACCTGTTAATTTTGTTTTTGGTAAGGATTCCAATTCTACTTTTGAAAAGGGATCTTCTTCTACTCAAGGAATTAAAATTATAAAGTCTAAACCTGTCATGAACAAAGTCACTAAGAATGTAGGTCTATTGTCTCAGAAACAGCTTAAAGATAAAATCTGTAAGGTTACAGATAAGAAAAAGGAAGCTACTGTTAAGAGAAACAGGAATGGTAAAATTGGGATCAATAAAGAGAATGGTTATAAGTATATCCCAAATGCACCTAGAAAGTGTTGTTTTAACTGTGGTAACTCTAATCATCTTGCTATTGATTGTAAGAAGAGTAAGAAGAAGATTACTGATATTCCTAAGTCTGATGTTAGGAATAGATCAGTACTCTATAAACCGCAGAAGTCCTGTTTTCATTGTGGTAGTCTATGGCATTCTATTTATACATGTAAAGAGTATCATGATTTGTACTATAACTTTTATGATCCATTGCCTAAGTTTGAAAGTAGTACAAAGTCTGATAGAACTGAAAATGTCATAATGAAGCATGCTTTTGTTAATACTGATACTGACAAAGCAAATCCTGATGGAGTAAATCCTGTCAGGACTGCTAAAGTCAAAAAGTCTTCTGCTGTTAAAATTAATAAATTGCATGAGAAAGGAACCCAACATGTATGGGTTCCTAAGTGTTCTAACTAGTGTGTTTCTATTCTGATGCAGGGTAAAAAGAAAAATGTGTTAGTCATGGATAGTGGATGTTCTGTGCACATGACTGGAAACAAAGCCCTGTTATCAGAATATGAGGAAAAAGCTGGCCCAACTGTGTCTTATGGAGATGGCAACATTGGACAAACCTTGGGATATGGCAATATAATCATTGGAAATGTCATCATTGAAAAAGTAGCTCTAGTGAAGGGACTAAAACACAACTTGTTGAGTATTAGTCAAATCACTGACAGAGGTTATCATGTCAATTTCTTTTCCATACATTGTGAAGTAGTCAGTAAAGCAACAGGGAAGATAGCACTAACTGGCTACAGGCATGGTAACATATATGAAGCCAACATTCTCTCAGATACTGATGGCTCCCCTACATGTTTCATCAGTAAAGCTTCAGTAGATGAAAGTTGGAATTGGCACAAGAAGCTTTCTCATCTCAACTTCAGCAACATCAATGAGTTGGTTAAGAAAGAGTTAGTAAGAGGATTACCTAATGTCTTATATACACCTGATGGACTCTGTGATGCATGCCAAAAAGCAAAACAAAGAAGGACATCATTCCAGAGTAAATCAGAATCCTCTATTGAAGAACCATATCACATGCTACATCTTGATCTTTTTGGTCCAGTCAACATCATGTCCATCAGTAATAAAAGGTACACTCTTGTAATTGTTGATGAATATTCTAGATTCACCTGGGTGTATTTTCTGCATAGAAAAGATGAAACTCCTGAAGTTCTGTTGGATCATGTGAGGATGATTGAGACAACCACAAAGTACAAAGTCAAGATTCTGAGAAGTGATAATGGTACTGAATTTAAGAATTCAAAGATGGAAGAGTTCTGCAAATACAAAGGAATCATTCAACAATTCTCTGCTCCTGGCACACCTCAGCAAAATGGAGTAGTAGAAAGGAAGAATAGAACTCTTATTGAAGCTGGCAGAACTATGTTGGAAGAAGCTAAATTACCTACATATTTCTGGGCAGAAGCAGTCAACACAGCATGCTATACACAAAATCTCACATTGATAAACAGGCATGGTGTTACTCCTTATCAGTCTCTCAAATAGAAGAAACCAAGTCTGAAGCATTTGCATGTGTTTGGCTGTAAATGTTTTGTTCTCAGAACTCATCCTGAACAGCTAGGGAAATTTGAAACAAAGGCTGATGAAGGAATATTCATAGGTTATCCTACATCCAGAGCCTTCAGAGTTTTTAATTTGAGAACAAGAACTGTCATGGAGTCAATACATGTATCTTTTGATGACAAGAAGATAACTGGAATCATTGAAGACTTGCATGATAAATTGTTATTTGAAAATGAAGCTTCCAAGGAACCTGAAGAAAGTGAATCAGATCCTGTCAATACATCAGATCCTGATGGGTCACCAAATCCTGATGACACACCAGATACTGATGGTGCTAATACTGATGATACAAACAATAGTGATACAACTAGTAGTGCTAATGTTGAGGGGGAGCAACGGCATTCTACTACAAGTTCAGAGTCAACTCAATCATCAGGACAGAATTCTTCAGATACTGATTCAAGTGAAGATCCTGATAACACATCAGGAGGGCATAGCAATAATTCAGGGAGAGCTTCAAATCAATCAAATTCTTTCAATCAAGATAACACCAATCCAGGGGGAGCATCTATTTCAAGAAACAATTTGACACCAGCAAGGAAATGGACTAAAGATCATACTCCTGATTTGATAATTGGAGATCCTGATGCAGGTGTTCAAACAAGAAGTGCAACTCAGAATGAATGTTTATATAATAACTTTCTATCCAAGGAGGAGCCTAAGAAAGTTGAAGATGCACTTAAAGATGCTGATTGGGTTACTGCAATGCAAGAAGAACTGAATGAATTTGAAAGGAATGAAGTCTGGAAACTAGTACCAAGACCAAAGAATAGATCAATTGTTGGTACAAAGTGGATTTTCAAGAACAAGACTGATTCTGATGGAGTCATTATCAGAAATAAAGCTAGACTAGTTGCAAAGGGGTATTCCCAACAAGAGGGAATTGACTATGATGAAACTTTTGCTCCTGTTGCAAGACTAGAAGCCATCAGGATATTTCTTGCTTATGCAGCACATAAGAAATTCAAGGTTTTCCAGATGGATGTTAAAAGTGCTTTCTTAAATGGTGAACTGGAGGAAGAAGTTTATGTTGAACAACCTCCTGGTTTCATTGATCCTGAATATCCAGATCATGTCTACAGACTGTATAAGGCACTTTATGGACTAAAGCAAGCTCCAAGAGCATGGTATGAAACCTTAGCTCAATTCTTACTGGAAAGTGGATTCAAAAGAGGTGCAATTGATAAAACTCTATTTTATTTGAATCATGGTAAGGAGTTGCTGTTAGTTCAGATTTATGTTGATGATATCATTTTTGGGTCAACAAACAATAAGCTGTGTGAAAAGTTTTCCAAGCTTATGCAGTCAAGATATCAAATGAGCATGATGGGAGAAATGAGTTACTTTCTGGGTCTTCAAGTTAAACAGACTGATGAAGGGATTTTTATTAATCAGTCTAAATACACAAGGAACTTACTGACAAGGTTTAACATGCAAGACAGTACTCCTGCTTCAACTCCCATAGCTACAGCTACCAAACTTGATCCTGATCAAGGTGAAGAGGTAGATGTAACTCACTACAGAGGAATGATTGGCTCTTTATTGTATCTCACTGCCAATAGACCAGATATCATGTTTGCAACCTGTCTATGTGCAAGATTTCAAGCAAAACCTAGAGAACCACATCTGATTGCAGTCAAAAGAATTTTCAGATATCTCAAAGGCACTCCTTCACTTGGCCTTTGGTATGCAAGGGAATCAGATTTTGGGTTGTGTGGTTATTCAGATGCTGATTTTGCAGGATGCAAAATAGACAGGAAAAGTACTTCAGGAAGTTGTCAGTTTTTGGGTGGAAGACTAGTTTAATGGTTCAGTAAAAAGCAGAAATCTATTTCCACTTCAACTGCAGAAGCTGAGTACATTGTTGCAGGAAGTTGTTGTGCTCAGATAATGTGGATGAGAAATCAGTTGTTAGATTATGGCCTGTCATACTCAAAAATCCCTATTTATTGTGATAACCAAAGTGCTATTGCAATGACAGGAAATCCAGTTCAGCATTCTCTTACTAAACACATAAGTATCAGATATCACTTTATAAGAGAACAGGTTCTGGAAGGAACAATTGAACTTCACTTTGTTCCTACTGATCAACAACTAGCTGATATATTCACCAAGCCACTACCTGAAGCTACTTTCAATAAGTTGGTGAATGAACTTGGAATGATGAATCTTGAGAATTTCTGAGGAAAAGCTACAGAGAGGAAATTCTGATAACTGTCAAATCCTGATGGTTATTCAGAAAGGTATGTTTTCTTTGATCAAATCCTGATAGGACTCAATCCTGACAGGAAGTCAACTGGTCAATTCTGATGTACAGGTCAGTATTTTCATTGCTAAATTTGTGCCTAATTTTTCGTCCGTATCTGCTAATAGACGATTGAGTTTTAGTAGGACAACTGTATACGCGCGTGTGTTGCTCTATTATAGATATATCTATACATACACATAAAAAGCGGTGCAGTTTTATTTAATGACACACGTAATCTGTCTACTAATTAGTTATGCACAAATCATATTTTGCCACCTGTCATTGAGAGTAATATTTTGTTTTAACAAAATAATTTTCATTGTTTTACATCTTTCATTACTCTCTCATCATCAGTTTTTCGTTTTTATCTCTCTCTGTGCTTTCATACCCTAATTGCTTCAAATCTTAATTCTCAAGTTCTCAAAAGCATTATAATGGCGTCTTCATCATTCATGAATAAACAAACAGTAATTCGTGATATTACTTTTGCCACTAATAACTTTGTAGCCATTCTAGACCATCAAGAATTGCCTCCTGAGTTCCATATAATTCAAGATTTTCTTACTTCAAGCCCATTGAAGTATGCTTTAACAGAGCCTGCAAGTGTTTCTTTTAAGTCTGTAATGCAGGTTTGGAACACAGTTGTTTTTGGTCAAAGTTCTACAGGAACCATTCTGATGCAGTTCGAATCAAATGGGGTAACTCATCATGTCACCCCTGCTGTTATTGAAGAGGCATTGCATTTGCCTATTCTGGGTGAAAAAGTCCCTAGGGTGATTTCAGACTCTGCTCTATTTGAGTTTGTCAAGAAACTGGGCTACAATGGAGAAGTAAAGAGATATGGAAATCTCTTTAGGACAAAGCTTAAGAAGGAATGGAATTTCTTCTTTGATACAATCAGCCGCTGTTTCCTGAACAAGACATCAAATTTTGATGCTCTTCCATCAGGATCTCTTAAAATTGGGTACTCTCTTATCCATTCTACAGTGTTTGATTATGGGTCTTTTATCTTAAAAGCTTTAAGTGATAGGAAATCAGATAAGTTGGGTTCTGTCTGTTTTCTTAGATTTTTACAGTTGATATTTAATCACTTATGTCCTAATGTTGTTTTTGAGGATGATGTAGTTCTACCAATCTGTAGAATTACTGAGAATAATATTAAGTCCTTAGTCAACAGTGATAAGGCAAATGGTTTCATAGGAAATGCTTTTATTCCTGATGAGGTTAGGTTTTTCTTACATCAGAAAATGCCTACTCGTTATGGACTACTTTCTAATGCTATGGTACAAGGACCAACCCACCTTGTTCCTGACACAAGCATGCAACCTAAACAGTCTAAACAGTTAACAACCACCTCTACTGTCTCTCAAAAGACTCTAGTTGTAAAATCAAAGAAATCAGCTAGAACTGATGTGTCTGGAAGGCAATCAGGTTCAAAGGATTTTTCCTCTACACCACTCACTAAAAAGAAGGTACAAGGGGGTGTACAAGGGGTCCTGGTGAAGAAAGCTGATGAGGTTGTTAAGAATGTTCCTGTGAAAAGGAAGTTAAGGTTGATTGATGAAAGTGATTCAGAGGATGACTTACCTATATCCTCTGTGATGAATGTGAACAAGGAAGTTGCTGATACTGCTACTAAAGCTGTGGTACCTTCATCAAAACCACAAAAGACAAGGAAATTATCAAAGAGCAGGTATCATATTCCTTTGACAGTGCAAATGAAGGATACTGATATTCTGACATCAAATCCTGATGTTAGTATTCCTGATGCAACAACAAAAGTTGTCTCTATATCAGACTCTCCAGCCTCTCCATCTCAGATTCGAAGACATTCTTGGGAGAAGGTATCTACAACTGCTTCCTTGGTTGGTCTTACACCTACATCAAAGAAAAAGAGGAATGCAGAAGAGTTAGTCTATCAGAGACAGAAGAAGCTGAAAGGATCAAGCCCACAAGAACCTGAATTTCAGAGTAATTCAGCAGCTACTGTTGATCCTGCCACACAAGAACCACTCAATCAAAGTTTGGGTGAAGGCTTAGCTAGTGGAATGGTCACACAAGAACCATTTTCTCAAAGGGAGAATGAAGACATCAACATTCCAGCCACACAAGAACCATCTTCTCAAAGTGAAGATGCAGGCAAAGCTACAGCTTCTGTTGAAAGATTGGTCGAGAACATTGTCAATGAGGGAAGCACACAAGAACCTTTAGCTCAAAGTGTTGAAGCAGCTTCTGAACCTCAAGCTCCACAAGAACCATTGGTAGCAAATACTGATGCAAGCATATCAAATCCTGACGATGTTCATCCTGACGCTAGTGGTGCTCCTGATAATGAACCTATTTTGATTCAGCCACTTCGTTCAAGACCAATAGATCATCCTATCTCAGAATCTCAGGATAAACAGAAAGGTATTGCAATTCCTGATCCTGACATATCTCATGGTTCTGATGATGATAATTCTGATGATGATAGTGATGATGATAATGAGAATAGAAAAGAGAAGGAACAGCTTGCTACAGCACTCAAGATTAGTCTTGGAACTAATTTTGGTTCATCAAGTACATATATGGCTGGCAAAGCTTTCACTGGGAAAGATCAGAGACAAGATTTTTCTTTTCCTTCCTTTGATCCTGCAGAGGCATTTAGACAGAATGAATGGAACAATTCATGGCACAATTCTGATGAATCTATCAGTTTTTCTTCTGCTATTGAACATGCCTATAATGCAGTGAAGTCTATAGAGAATCAAGACTTGAAGAATCATCTGAAGGCTACAACTCTGTTATCCAAAAGCCTGAAAAGTGAGATTGATTCTATCAAGGGTTCAACTGAAAAAGTGAGGACTGATATCTTTAATAATTTTACAAAGGTGCCTACTACTTTCCAACTGAGGGTAGTAGAATCCCAAGTGAAATCTGTTGTTTCAGAACAAACCTCCATCAAACAACGAATTGATTCTCTGGATACTAAGGTAACTGAAATTCAAGCCTCTCTTTCCTTAATTTTGCAATTATTGTCAAATCCTGATGTCAAAAAGGGGGAGAAGGTTATTCAGTCAAAATGTACACCTGATCTAGTATTAAGAAATAATGATGATGATACTGGAGATGATGGTGGTGACAAAGCGATACAAGGAGAAACCTCTGATGCTGTTGTTATGAAGACAATCCAAACTTCTCAAAGTCAAACAACGCAGTCAACTCATGTTTCTGATTCTGGAGTTAAGACAGTAAGAACATTGGTGCAATCTCAGATCCTGACGGAAGATCAAATCCTGACACCTGGTCATGGACACATTCTTGCTACAATTCCTGAAGGTGATGAAGATGTGATTATTGATAATCCTGAAGATGCATCAAATTTATTCCAGAAGTTTTCTACAAAAGACGGCAGAATTGTTACTCTATATCACACTGATAAAAGAGTTCAACAATTATATGCAAGAAAAGCATTCTCTACAGCAAGTGAAGAATATCCAGATCTCTCACATGAAGAATTCTTGAGACTACAAAGAGAGACAATGGAAAGCTATACTGCTCCTGCTAGAGGTAGAGGAAGCAGAGGTAGGAGAGGTGCTAGAAGAAGTAAAAGAGGTTCTTCAACTCAAATATTACCTAGACAGACAAGGTCTAGAGGGTTAAGAATTGAAGAAATTCCTGAACCTATTCAAACTCTAGTAGTTCCTGACAGATCTACTTTTGGTGATGATGGAATTGTTGAAGAAGAACCTGAATTGAGAAGAAAATCAAGAAAATCAACTCTCAGCAATACAAATCAAATTGAAGATTCTAATCCTGACAATATTCAAGATCCTGACGAATCTGAAATTCTGCAAGAGGTTGATTTGATAATCTTATCTACTGTTGTTGATTGTCACAACAAAGAAGTAGATGAAGAAGAAGAAGCCAGAAGAAGAGATATTACAAGAAGAACAAATGAAGATTTCAATCTCTATCTACAAAGGCTTAAAGTTTCAAATGAAAGAAAATGGAGAAACTCAAGCAGACAAGAATTTTCACTGGAAAGAAGCTATGCTTTTGAAAAGGAAAAAGACAAGAAGTGGAAACATATTAGCACATTAAGTTGTGATACACCTATCAATTTTCAGTCTGGTGGAATTATTACAAGCGCTTCAAGTGTTGTTGATTTGTCTGATATGGCTAGATCAAAAGCACTCTGGTTAAAGATGTTTTCAAATCTGAAGCAATTGTCAAGTAATTCAAGAGGAGGTATTGGACACAGAGATGGTGAATATCTGAATATGTCATATGTTGATCCTTACTCCTTGACAGAAATTGGAGGTACTTTAACTTCTGAAAACCTGAACAATTTATTATCTGTTGATATAGTTATAGATTGTCATGATGGTTTTGAAAAGAAAGAAAAGCTTCTGTACTTCATGAAAGATGGTAGTGTGAAGATTCTATCTATTCAAGATCTGCTGATGAAAACTACACAGGAACTGAAATATGTTCACTATCTGTTAAGATGGAAGAACCAAGTGTACAAAGAATGGAGTGACATGATTTTGTCAACTATAAGAAGAAGACTGGATGGAAACAGTAATTTCGATGGTAATTATACTCCCATGTACTTAAATCAAAGAGGTCAGGATGTGGAAATGCAAAGGGGTTCTGCTGTTAAAGAAGTAAATTTTGGCATGACTCATCTTTCTCTCAATCCTGATGGGAAGGAAATTGCTTATCTTTTGCTTGAAGAGCACAGTCTACAGAGAAACTCCATACAAAATCTCAGAGCAGCTATCTACCAGATTAATGAGGAAGATGAAGAACTCAGAAATCTTAAGGAAAGACTGATTCAAATTCTTGAAGAAAAAGAAGAAAGTTTATTATCCAACTTCTTGAAGATGAATCTGTTCTATCACAAAGCTTAAACAGATAAGTTGTTTCTGAAGATACTCGTACATTTTGATACATGTTTTTGACATCATTGAATATTTAGAATCTATACTTTATTTCACAAAGTATGAGATTGGGGGAGATTGTTAGATCAGAATTCAATGATCGTCAGAAGCTAGACTCAACTGATCAGGATTGCTGACGTCATCAGTATTGCATGGTCATCAGTATTTGATCAAGCGTCAGTATCTTATTGATCATCAGGATTCCTACTCAGACTATGATCAGGTTTGATCATCAGGACTTGAAGCTGATCAGGATTCCTACTTCGAGTTATATTTGGAGTCTAGATAAACATGGAAGTTTGTTCCTGGTTTGTAGAATGCAGCTATCGATTAAATATATGTTTCTATCTTTATTATGATTAAGACTTATCTTGTTATTGATAGAGAAGCTGTGTGCACTATATAAACACAGTTTTGGTTTCGATTTATGTACTGATCAGAGAGAGAGAACATAATCGGAGAGAAGCTCTTAAGAACAGAATTTCTTGAGAGAGTTTTTGTAAGCTAGCAGCTCTTAAGAACATCAGAATTTCTTAAGAGAGTTTGTAACAGTTTTATATCAAAGTTAATAAAGCTGTTATTGTTATTGTTATTGATCTTTCATATTTGTGTTATATAAAGTCGAGAATCTTATACAATTGTATTCAACCCCCCTTCTACAATTGTTATTTACTGGGCAACACTTTTGAAGAACTTGTAAACCAAGGAAGAATGACAGTTCTCCCATCATGCTCATCTCATACTTGTTTCTCATTAGAGATGAAAACCTTTCACACAGCTTCTCATTTGATGAACCAAAAATGATATCATCAACATAGATTTGAACCAAAATGATGTCTTTGCCATGATGTTTGTAGAATAAAGTCTTATCTACCACACCTCTTGTAAATTGATTTTCCAATAGAAAGGTTGAGAGGGTATCATACCATGCTCTAGGAGCATGTTTCAACCCATAAAGTGCCTTGAACAGCTTGTACACAAAATCATACATTTCAGCATCTTCAAAACCAGGTGGCTGTTCAACATACACTTCTTCCTCCAACTCTCCATTTAGAAAAGCACTTTTGACATCCATTTGGAACACCCTGAAATTACAGTGTGCAGCAAAGGCTAAGAAAATCCTGATAGCTTCAAGTCTCGCAACAGGTGCAAATGTCTCATCATAATTTATCCCTTCCTGTTGACAGTAACCTTTAGCTACTAATCTTGCCTTGTTCCTTGTCACATTTCCCTTTGGCCTTGGAACCAATTTCCACACATTGTTTCTTTCAAACTGGTTGAGTTCCTCTTGCATAGCAATCACCCAATCAGAATCCAACAATGCTTTATCAATTTCTTTAGGCTCCACTTGAGATAGGAAACAGGAAAACATGTTGTCAGCAGAAACATTGTTCCTAGTTCTCACCCCAGAAGAAAGATCTCCAATAATCAAGTCATTTGTATGATCCTTGCTCCACCTTGTAGTTCTGGGCAAGCTTCTTGTTTGTTCAACAGCAGTAGCCTCATTTAGAGGGACTGACTCTTCACCAGGACAATTATCTCCACCATTTTCTTCAATATCTCCAGAGTCACCATCATTTTGAGTATTTCCTGAAATAGTCTGTGACTGAGCTGGAGTTTGATTTGTATTACCTTCATTGACAGCATCTTTTTCAGTTTCCACAGTTTGAGTAAAAGAGGGTTCTTCATCAACAAACTCTTCTTCTTCCAAGTAGCCTTGATTCTCAAATCTAAGAATCTGCATTTGACCTTCCTCATGCAGTCCAGGAAACTTGGTTTCATCAAATGTGACATTCACACTTTCATCTATGACTCTATGTTCCAGAAGATAGACTCTGTAGGCAGTCCTTTCTAGAGCATACCCCATGAAAATTCCTTCAAAAGCTTTGGAGTCAAACTTCCCTTTCTTTTCATGGTTGTCCTTCATCATGAAACATTTGCTTCCAAACACATGAAAATACTTGACAGTAGGTTTCTTTCCATTGAGCAAATAGTAAGGAGTGTTTCCATGAGTCTTGTTGATCAAGGTTCTGTTCTGAGTATAGCAAGCTGTGTTGATGGCTTCTACCCAGAAGTATGTAGGTAACTTTGCATCATGAAGCATAGTTCTGGCAGCTTCAATGAGAGTCCTGTTCTTCCTTTCTACAACACCATTCTGCTGTGGTGTCCTTGCAGCAGAAAACTGTTGTACAATTCCTTCATCTTTACAGAAATTTCCAAGAGTGGCATTTCTGAACTCAGTACCATTGTCACTTCTTAGCAACTGAACTTTAGCATTTAGGGTTCTGTCAAGAACTCTTAAGTGATTAATGATGACCTGAGCTGCTTCATCTTTTGATTCTAGGTATTTCACCCAAGTATACCTAGAGTAGTCATCCACCATAACTAATGCATATCTCTTTTTGGCTAAGGATGGGACATTTACTGGTCCAAAGAGATCCATGTGAATTAGTTTGAGTGGTTCTGTGTTGGTGTTGGTTTGCTTTGACTTATGCACAGCTCTTCTCAATTTTCCCATTTGACAGTCCCCACACAGTCCTTCTTGACAGAATTTCTGTTGAGGTAGTCCTCTAACCAATTCCTTCTTCATCAGCATGTTCATTGTTTTGAAGTTGAGGTGAGAGAGCTTCCTGTGCCAAAGCATACTGTCACCAACAGTAGCTTTACTATAGAAACAGTAAGTCTTGTCCTTCTTTGTTGTGCTTAGGTCAGCAACAATCATGCTTCCTTTTCTTACCCCTTTAAGAGAGAGGCTTCCATCCTTCTTGTGATAGATATTGCACACCATCATGTCAAAATCAACCTTGAATCCCCTGTCACTGAATTGGCTGACACTGAGCAGGTTGTGCTTCAATCCATCAACAAGAGCAATATCATTTATGACAACATTTCCAATTTCCAAACAGCCATATCCCACTGTGTACCCCTTGCTGTTGTCTCCAAAGGTTATGATTGGGCCAGCTTTCTCTACAAAATGTGATATCAGGGCTTTATCACCAGTCATGTGTCTAGAGCAGCCACTGTCAATGATCCAAGTGACTTGCTCCTTTTTCTTGCCCTGACTTGGAGAACTAGAGGGGGCCTCTTCAGATTTAGCCATGAGTGCTAAATTTACATATGTATGCATACTCCTCTTCTTCTTCATCATCAGTATCATCCCAGCACTTTCCTTCAGCCACATAGGCCTTTCCCTGTCCTTTCTTGAAGTGTCCACTTGACCCTTTATCCATCCTTTGATTTTGCTTTGGCCTTCTGCATTCAGTAGCAAAATGGCCAAGCTCATTGATGTTGTAACACCTGAACTTGGATCTGTCCACCATCCCTGTTTTGTATCCACCTCTTGTAGCACCACCTTCGCCTTTGGAGAAGTTCCCTTTGCTGAACCTTGATGTTTGACCTTGAGACTTATATGGCTTGTTTCTCTTGAACCTTATGTTCTTGAATTTCTTAGCCATGTAAGCCATGGTAGGGTTATCCATCTTTTCCATTTCTTCCAAGGAATAGAAGTCTTCATCTTCAACATCAGTTAGCTGTAGTACAACTTTCTCCTCATCATCCACAACCTCTTCAATTTTAAGAGTATGTATTGGAGCAGGTTGGATGACTTGAGTTTCTTCAGTAGGTTGAGTGATTCTTGGAACATGAGCCACTAGAGCACCTGACATGTTAGCCATCTTTCCTCTGGATCCAGCTAGAATAGCTCTTTTCTGGAAAAACTCAAGCTCATATGATTTAAGCACACCATATAGAGTTTCAAGAGAAATATTGTTCAGATTTCTTCCTTCTCTTATGGCAGTGACTTTGTGCTCAAGATGCTCAGGAAGTGTGAGCAAAAACTTGACATTCAATTCTTTCCTATCATAGTACTTGCCATGAATCTGTAGCTCAGTCATAAGCTTGCTAAACCTTTCAAACATGGTTGTAAGGTCTTCTCCTGACTTTGCCATGAAGGCTTCATACTGTGAGATAAGGATTTTTCTCTGGTTGTCTTTTACTTCTTCACTTCCTTCACACAGCAGCTCGATCTTATTCCACATATCCTTGGCTGATGAGCACCCAATGACATTCCCACACATGGCTTTATCCAAAGTGAGAGCATCCAGTAAGATGAGTTGCAAGTAATCGTCCAAGGCTACCTTCTCCTTTTCTGGCTCCAGAAACTCTGAGGGTAATTTGTTGACCCAATATGCTGGAACAAGAACACCATCTACAGTTGAGGCTTCAATTTCTTTTCGTGGAACGAAGGGACCATTATGGAGGATACCCAAGTATAATGGATTCGCAGCTTTGATAAACAACATGATTTTTCTTTTCCATACATTGTAGTTCTCTTTATCAAAAGTTGGAATCTTTACGCTACTTGACTTCTGCATGCTTGTCATGATCTCAGATTTATGAACAATCTGTCTGCTCTGATACCAGTTGTTGGTCATTGACTATTGCAGAAGGGGGGGGGGGGTTGAATGCAATAGTGATAAAACTCAATCTACGTTTCAACAACAAAAACTAAGATTAAACTTTATCACTTACTTGATTGCAAAACAACAGTAGACACATGAACAATTCTCACAAAATAAATGTTTTATTTATTTTGCAATGGGTTGCTACAACCTCAAGAAAATGTTTGTTTTCTTGAGCTTCAGTTTCTCGAGAGTTAGATCTCACGTTGTTACAAAGAATAGAATGATAGATAGTTTTTTGTAGAAACTAAACCTATCACTATCAACACGGGTCTAGTGAAGCTGCTGTCATTTTCAAGTGGCAGCTTCTTACAATTTGCCTACCCGTGAATCTTTCCTAAATTGCTATACAAACAACTTATCAATACATTACAAAGCAATCTAGAAACTTTCCATATAAAGCTAACACAATTCAGTAGATGTAGATTTGTCATACATTGGAATTGGTGAGCTTTGTCATGTGATCTCTTCGAGCTTCGGTCGTAGTCTTGCAGACCTGTTGTAGTGTTGGGATACTACAACACGCCTGTTTCTTGAACATCCAAACTGTCACATGTTTGACTGGGTTGAACCACAAAACAAATGATATCCCTTCATGACAGTATCCTGATAGCTAAGCTTGCTGTCACAGGAGTGTGCTTTTGGTGACAGTAAGAAATCCCCGCAGAAGGTGCTGTCAGGATTTCCAAGCTTGCTGTCAGGCTAAGGCAAAGATGCTGTCAGAGGGCTTCCGCCAATGTTGCTGTCAGAGTGAATGTACTGTCGTGACTTGCAACATGCTGTCTTCAAGTAACCCTACTGTCAATGCTGTGACAGTAGTATTTATTCTTGCTGTCCATCTTGAGCACTTCTTGAGGCTTGAACAAATAAATGAACTTCTACCAAGATGTACTATAATCTTATTTTAAGCAAGCAAACACGGTTACATAGACATACTCTGGCTGTGACAGTATGTTCATACTTAATAAAATTAAGTAAATAAAAATATCCAGTTGAGTTGTCTCATAGCTATCACCCATAAATCCTAACAGTTTTAGTTATTTTTATTTTTATGGCCATATGTGGCTTTCATTTATTATGTACTCTCAGCCTTCGGGCATAACTTAAACTTTTTATGTAAGTTTAACTTAATATCCTTTGATTTCCTCAAAATTTTGAACTTTGCATGTTTACCAACACTTGATGCACATAAATTGTCATAAAAATATGGAAATGTTGAATAAAAACATAACTTGAAAATGGGTTCAACCCTTACATAATACTCTACTTTCTACCTCGAGTTAAAAACTCGGATTGTTTTCGTCGACCTTATTTCTACTTGTCCTAATAGTGAGTCCAGTTAGGAAACACTAAACATAATAAATTTTTAAGTTTGCAGTATGCCAAGTTCTTGGCACCTCAATCCCTTCAAGGCTTTCCAACTTGTATGAGCCTCGTCCAAATACGTTCTTAACCCTGTACGACCCTTCCCAATTTGGAGCCAACTTTCCTTTCTATCCAACTCCGGATGCTTCAATCTTTCGGAGAACTAAATCTACTTGACGAAAGAATCTCTCTTTAACCCTTAGGTTGTAATAGAAAGATGCTCGTTTCTGATGTTCAACTGTCTTAGCATTTGCTTCATCTCTAACTTCATCAATTAGATCTAAAGCTAGCCTCATGCCTTCTTCATTTGCTTCTGGATCGTAAGCTTCCACTCTTGGAGAAGTGTGAGTAATCTCCACTGGAACCACTGCTTCTGCTCCATATGCTAACAGAAACGGAGTTGTGCAGTGGTGACTTTACAAGTGGTACGATATGCCCATAGTATGGGGAGTATTTCATCCACCCAAGTATTCCTAGAGCACTCAACTCTCTTCTTTAGTCCATCTAGGATAATTCGGTTTGCTACTTTAGCTTGCCCATTTGCTTGAGGGTGAGCAACAGAAGTGAAACGTAATTCAATATCATTTTCTCCACAATACTTCTTGAAATCTTCATTGTTAAACTGAGTTCCATTATCCGTAACCAAGATTCGTGGAATCCCATACCTGCATATTACATTCTCCCAAAAGAACTGCATTACTTGCTTAGTGGTTATCTTGGCTAAAGGTTTAGCCTCAATCCACTTAGTGAAGTAGTCAATTGCCACTATCAAGAATTTTCTTTGTGCACTTGCCACTGGAAATGGTCCAAGTATATCCATTCCCCACATGGCAAAAGGAACAGGTGAATTTATAGACGTTAACATCTCAGGTGGTTGTCTAACCACTGGTGCATGCTTTTGGCATCGTTCACACATCTTCACATAGTTTTTTGCATCTGCAAGCACATTTGGCCAATAAAACCCTAGACGAGTGACTTTATGAGCAAGGGCCCTGCCCCCCAAGTGTTGCCCACAAATTCCCTCATGTACTTCCCTTAGGGCCAACTCTGCCTCCCGGGGTCTTAAACATTTCAAGTAGGGGACAACGAAAGACTTTTTATACAAGATTCCCTCAATCAAGGTATACCTTAGTGCTCTCACATATAACTTTCGTGCCTCTGAAGTATCGTTAGGTAGCCAACTAGTTTCTAGATGAGACTTCATGGGATCCATCCAACAGCTACCAACATCAATGGGTGCTATTAACTTTCCATTGATGCTTGGGGTCTTCAAGACTTGGAAGTATACACTTCCTGCATAGTTCTCAATTTCAGAAGAAGCAAACTTGGACAAGGCATCAGCCTTCATGTTTTGTTCTCTAAGAATGTGTTCCACATAACACTCATCAAATTGAGTCATGATGGCTTTGACAAGTTTCATATACTTAGCCATGACTTCATCTCTAGCCTCAAATTCTCCATTCACTTGGGAAAGTACCAGCCTCAAGTCTCCACATACTTTGAGAGTCTTAATTCTCAAGGCTCCAGCCAGCCCTAAGCCAGCTATCAGGGCTTCATACTCAACTTCATTGTTTGTCGTTGGGAAGTCCAACTTTAGTGCATACTCTATGAGAAATCCATCGGGACTTTGCAGCACCAAACCTGCTCCACTTGATTTTGTTTTTGATGCCCCATCAAAATAGAGCACCCAACATTCTTTGGATACTTTGTCTTCATCTTGCTTCTCTTCTTCTCTTCCTTCCAATACTGCTTCCTACCCCCCGACTTCCTGGTTGTCAATGGTGCATTCAACCATGAAGTCAGCAAGTGCTTGAGCTTTTATTGCCGTTCGAGGCTTATACTTGATGTCAAATTCTCCCAACTCAATAGCCCATTTGATCAACCTTCCACTAACTTGAGGACTGTGCAAGATGTTTCTTAGAGGCTGATTGGTCGAGACTTCTATCTTGTGCGCCTGGAAATACGGGCGTAGCTTCCTCGAGGCCATGATCGGGGCTAATGCAAACTTCTCTATCATAGAGTAGTTTATTTCTGCTCCATGTAGAATCTTGCTCACGTAATAGATGGGTTTCTGAACTTTCAATTCTTCCTTAACCAAAACGAGCTCCAAGGGCAGTGTTGGAAACTGCCAGATATAAGTTGAGAATCTCTTCTGGTTTTGGTTTTGCCAACAATGGTGCCTCGACCATGTACTTTTTCAAGGCCTCAAAGGCTTCCTGGCTTTCTGTTGTCCATTCAAAGTTTTCATATTTTTCAGTGCTTTGAAGAAAGGCAAGCACTTCTCCCCTGATTTGGAGATGAATCTCACCAATGCTGCCACTCTTCCCGTTAGCTTCTAAACATCCTTGACGGACCGTGGCGGCTCCATGTCCAGGATTGCTTTGATTTTCTCTGGGTTAGCCTTAATTCCTCGTTTAGAAACCATCAGGCCTAAAAACTTTCCTGACCCTACGCCGAAGGCGCACTTAGCTGGATTCAACATCATCCTATGGTGCCTCAGCACTTCAAATGCTTCCCGTAGATGGTTTATATGATCTGCCTTATCAAGGCTTTTAACCAACATGTCGTCCACATAGACTTCCATGGTCTTTCCAATCAGATGTTCAAAAATTTTGTTCACCAACCTTTGATATGTCGCACCTGCATTCTTGAGCCCAAATGCCATAACCAAATAACAGTAAACACCAAAGTCAGTGATAAAAGATACCTTGGAGATGTCATCCTTGTGCATCTTGATCTGGTTGTATCCGCTGAAGCCATCCATGAAACTCAACATCTCGTGCCCAACTGTGGCATCTATTTGAGTATCAATTCTTGGCAAGGGAAAACAATCCTTAGGACATGCGTCGTTCAAGTCTGTGAAATCAACACACATCCTCCATTTTCCATTGGCTTTCTTGACCATTATCGGGTTAGCCAACCATTCAGGAAATTGAATTTATTCAATGAAACATGCTTCCAAGAGCTTATCTACTTCCTGCTTTATGGCCTCTTGCCTCTCTGGAGCAAAGTTTCCCTTCTTTTGCTTCACCGTCTTCCTTTCTGGATCTACATTCAACTTGTGAGTTATTAATTGGGGATCTATCCCTGGCATATCGGCCGCTGTCCAAGCAAAAAACATCATTGTTTTCTTGAAGAAAAGATATAATCTTGCCCTTCAAGGGTTCAGGTAACAATGCTCCAACGTAAGTAACCTTTTCTGGTTCACCAGGAACTAAGGGAATTGGAATTAAATCCTCAGCCGGTTTCCCTCTTCTTTCTTCATTATCTCTAGTATCCATGTCTTCAATGGGGAGAATCTGCCCCCCGACTCCATCAGGCCTCAATGTAGCTACATAACAACTTCTAGCCATTTTTTGATCACCTCGTTCCTCACCAATCCCATTTCTGGTTGGAAACTTGATTTTCAGATGGTAAGACGAGGCAACAGCCTTGAATACATGAAGACTCGTCCTTCCCAGGATTGCATTGTAAGTTGAGGTTGCCTTTATAACTATAAAGTTCAACATTTGAGTAGTTGCCTTCGAACCTTGCCCCATTGTCATATGGAGTTGGATTGTACCTTCCACCTTTGATTCCACTCCATTTAATCCATATATGGGCATATTCGAGGGTGTCAACTGAGAATCAGTATAGCCCATCTTGATGAAAGCATCATGGAACAAGATGTCTATTGAAGCTCCATTATCAACCAAAACCCTCTTTGTTTCGGAATTGCCTATCACAGGTATGATGACCAAGGGGTCGTCATGGGGAAATTTCACTCCCTCCAAGTCAGAATCATCAAAACTTATGGCTATCTCCGTCCTGGCATGCTTCGGTGCTTCTCCTACAACAGTCATTACCTCTCGGGCATAAGCTTTCCTTGAATTTCGGGAGGACCCAGCAACAGTTGGTCCTCCAAATATCATGTTGATGACAGGCCCTCGGGGTTTTGGATTACGATCTTGATCGTTGTCCCTTTTGTCATAATCCTTCCTTTCATAGTTTTCTCGTTGACTTCCTCGATTCCCATCCTTAGTGAACTTATCAAGTTTTCCTCTTCGAATCAAAAACTTGATCTCATCTTTCAATTGTCTGCAATCATCCGTATCATGACCAACTTCTTTGTGGAATCGACAGAACTGATTCTGATTCCTTTTAGACAAGTCAGTCCTCAGTGGCTTCGGCCATCGGAGATCTTCCTCCTTTGCGATTTCCATCAGAATTTGGCTTCTAGGGGTGTTCAATCTTGCATACTCCATGAACCTTGGTCCAAAGTTGTTCTTTTTAGGTGGAGAGTCGGAATCCTTTGATGTCCTAGGATACTTTTCCTTAACATCATATTCTTGAGTCTCCTTTCTTTTCTTTGCGTTCCCGCTTCCGCCATCAGCAGGTTCATATTTCCTCATGCTTTCTTCAGCCTTGATATATTTTCCAGCCCGGTCTTGTAACTTTAACATGCTTTCAGGTGGATGCTTAGCCAAAGACCTTTTAAAATGATCATCATTGGTTCTTTGCTGTAGGGCTATAATTGCTACTTTGTCCTCCAGATCTGGGACCTTCAGGGCCTCTCTAGTGAATCTATTTATGTAGTCCCTCAAGGCTTCATTCTTACCTTGCTGGATTCCCATGAGAGATGCAGAACTCTTCTCATGCAACCTTCCACTAACAAACTGGTTGATAAACGCCTTGCTCAGCTCCTTAAAAGATCCAATAGAATTGGGAGGGAGACGACTGTACCAACGTTGAGCCATGCCCGCCAGGGTTTGTGGAAACGCTCTGCATTTGACTGCATCATTGGTAGGCTGCAACAGCAGTGCATTAGAGAAAGTTCTCACATGATTCGCGGGATCTCCTGTTCCATCATAAGATTTGATGGCTGGCATCTTGAATTTTCTGGATATATTAGCTTTCATGATATCCTGAGTAAAAGGTGGCGTAGGATCATCAGGATCTCCTAAGGGTAACAACACAGTAGGATCACCCTTTGGAGCTTCAACCCTCTTGGTTCTTCTTGGTGCATGATCTAAATTGATCATCGAGACTCTCCTAGTTGCTTGGTTTTGTGCCTTTGCAGCCTCTTCTTCCGCCAATACTTTCTTGAGTCTTGCAGCCTCTACCTCATAGGCCGCAATCTTTTCCGTAGTGGTTTGGGGTTGTCCTTGATTTGTTTGGGAAGAACGCCTCCTTCTTGGGGGTACATCCCTTTCATCATCGGAGTTATAATCTTCTTCCTCAGTATAAGGACCTGAGTAGTCTTGAATCAAGGGGGTCTGTCGAGTTTGAGTTTGTTGATTTTGGGGTCCCAAACCTTGAATATAAGGGGGAATATAAGCTTCGTGGTATGTTGGATTAATATCACTACTCTCCACTGTAGGTCGAGGTGGCATGCCATAAGTTGGCATCCCAGGTGTTTGAGTCGTGTATTGGGGAAGATCCGTGGTGTGAAGTTGAAGGCCACGTGGCGCATTCATGAGCAGTGGAGAGGTTGTGATTGGTTGTTGGAGAGTAGTCTCTTGAGGATTAGGTCCATGAATGACCATTTGCAGGGGATTCGTCCCTTCAACCGAAATTGGGATTTCTGGTCCTTGAGTAGTGGTGAGGGGGATACTCGCCCCTTGAGTGCCAGTAGTTGGCGGCGGTTGGCTTCCGTGAGTCTCTATTTCAGAGGTAAGAGGGAGCCCTTCAGAAGTTTGAGTTTCTCGATTTGTTCTTCGTGTATTTGCCATGGTTGATGTTGTCTTCCCACAGACGTAGCCAAATATTGTGGAATGAAATCTGTACTTACGAATTTAATGCTAGGGTTTGAGAGCTTTCAAGCTTTAATGGCTGGTCTCGTGTTTCGTGGCTAAATCTGTCCTCACAGGATGCCTACGTATCTCAATCAATGCTGAGAATAAAGCCAAAAAACGTAGTTTTGGGTTGAAGGATCAGGTCCTTTATATAGGCGTCAGGAGCCTTGTATTTAGGGTAGAATTAGGTGACTTGGGGGCCAACTCACCTTCTTAGATCAAGATTGTGAATCCTATTTTGTAGGAGGCTGACTCCTATTAGGTTTGTATGCCTTGATGGCTGATCTTTGAAGAATTTGACACACTTTGGACTCTTTTTACGAGCTGTACATTTTCTTTATTTAGTAATTACGAAATTAATAAATAGTTAGGGTTTCAGGCCTAACTCTTGGACCAATCTAGGTCTAATTAATACATCATTAATTATGCTTCTAGGGTTATTTTCAGCCCATATCAGCTGATATTAACTGACTCCGCAGATAAAGAAATGAGCTATCAGATAATGAGCTATACAAGCGGGAAACATATGTAGGATACCATAAATCTAATAATGGAAGGTACTGAAGACGTGCATGAAAACAGACTGGATATCTTGACTTCTCAATACGAGTCATTTAGGTCACTTCCCGGAGAAAGTATAACTCAGGTCTTTGAGAAATATACTAAGATGTTAAATGAATTATCAATGAAAGGGAAAACCTATACTCTGAGAGAGACAAACAGGAAGTTCATGATGACACTGCCCCACCACGTAGAACACAAGTCTTCATCCATAAGGGAAATAATAGATTTTACTAAGATGTCACTAGAGATGATCTATGACAAGCTTAAGACTTATGAGATGGAAAAAGAACAGAGAGTGATAATCTATGGATCAAGGAGAGTGGACAACAAAAATACTGCACTCGCAAGATCAGCTGCACTTGTAGTGGATGAACCAACAATTACTAATATTCAGGTTCAAACCCCTAAAGCTGGAAAAGAATAGATTATACAGGCTGAGTTGGAATCTGTAAATCTAGGTGATGAAGAAAGTGATTATTACACTTTGGAGGAACTTGAACAAATGGAAGACAAAACCATGGTGTACTTAGGTGCAAAGTTTAGTCATATTCGTTTCAAGAGAAACCCTAAGTACAAGTCATAAACTAATTCATCACTGAACTATGTGCTAACTTTTAGTTAGGTCACTTATTGGAAAAAAAATTAGATTCAAAAAATATAAAACGAAATTAGAATTTTCTTTTGAAAAATAGTATGACATTTAAAATTTAAATTGTATTCATTCAAAAAACAATATTCAACTTTACACTTTGTTATCAATTTAAAAGTGATACCTAAATATTTGTTCACTTGTATCGATTTATAATTATATGATTGGTATGTACAATTTTTTAAATTTTAGTAAAAAAAAGTCGTACAAAAAGTATTTGAAATTTGAAAATTTTATAATTTTGGTACTATTCATCCACCAAAAATAAAATTTTTAAAAATTAAAATAAAATTGAGTGGGTCATTTTTGAGTTAGGATTTTAAACGATGAATTAAGTATTGAACCGAGGACCAACCATAAGCCCCTAAGAGCATCTCCAACGGTGTTGGCTAAAATCGTTATCTAAAATAATATAAAATGCTGATTATGTAAAATTTGCTGAACCTGTAAGATATTGTGTTTCAATGGAGTTGGCTATACTAGTTGACTATATTTTAAAAATAGAATGTTATTATTATTTCAAGTTGTTAAAAATAGAATATATGATTTGAATATGGTAATAATTGATGTGGAGTTTTACTACAGGTCCATAGGGGTTTGACAAAAATAGCCAACATGGAGAGGTTGGCTAAAATTTTAGCTAACAGTTTTATCCCATTGGAGCGGATTTTTTTTTACACATTATCTAAATTTTTTATTTATGGCAATGCACCTATGATTTTAGCTAAGGGTTCTCCACCATTGAAGATGCTCTAAACATCGAATCACGGCTCCTAATTCCGCAACTCACGGCTTCTCCCATCCCAATTGTCCTGATCCAGTGACGAAGTCTCCCAAAAAAACTAATACGTACTTACTGCTACTCTTAAGAATATTTGTGCACTTATTTATTTGCAAGTCATGTGTTGCTGAAACTTTAATCTATTTTTCTGTTAAAAATGGCTTGTTTGGGCTGGTGATTCCATTAAAAGAAGCAAATTCCCTTTCTTAATTCATAATTTAAATCTTACATGTACCTTTATTAGTTTGATTATCATATAACGTTGTACATTTTAAACATACTAGCGTTTTACCCGTGCTACGCACCGAAAGCACACGCTTAAAATTTTTTAAATCTAATTTTTTTTGAAATAATTAAAAATACATTATATAATAGAACTCATATTAATTTTTTTTCCCAAATACATTTAATAAAAATACGCACGCATGTAAATATAAGTTATGTTTAGGGATGAGTATTCTCCCCGCCGCGCCGATCCCGATTTGATGCCCGTCCCATACGGGATCGGGGTGGGTTCAGGACTGATTTCGGGGTCGGGTGCGGGGATAACACTCCCCGACCCTGAAGTGATCTGACGTTAATCCCTAGTTATGTTATTGGTTGCTAAAAACTAAATATTTATAATTAAAAATTAAATATTCAACGCATAAAATATTGATTGAACATATATATAAAATGTTGTCATCGTAACAAAATAACATAAAATACGATATTAGAATTTGTTTGAAATGTACCATCGGTTTTTAAACTAATAAGAATGTTAAACGTCCTAACCCATTTTATAATTATACTTCTTTTTAACACTATCATCATTGACGTGGATATGCGTTTATTTGTTCTCGATTTTGACTGTGGATTAACACAATAAAATTATCATTATTAGTTGAATCATGCACCTGCTTGAAAAGAAACAAAATGGTTGAGTTATTAAGAATGAGAAAGACAAATTTGATGTTGGACAAAAATCACAATTAATTATTTGAATTGAAAATTTTATGTTCACCACGTCAAAATTAACATTGTATGAGGTGATTTTAAATTCTTTTGAGGGCGTTGAAACTCTAGAATTGAATCATTCAATCATTCAAAGATACAAAGATATTGTATTGAAATGTACTAACTTTCAATCATTCAAAGATATAGTGAATGTTTGAATTTCTCCTGTAATGATTTTCAATTTTTCAGGATACTGGTTTTCATTTTCTTCTTATGATGAAAGTTTTAAATTCATTAGAATAAATTTTAAACTTACATTTAATATGCTATACTTTTAGGATTTTGTATTTAGTACGTCACTACCTTTGATCACAAAGGTTCTCGTCAACATTTGATGATATTGACACACCACTTCACAATCTTTTAACTACTTCACTTCAATTAATAATATACATGGTTACCCTAAACCTAATATAATTATATATAATTATGGTAAAGAGGATAAGAAGAAAAATATTTTCGAAAAAATTGATTTATTAAACATTATGCCTTCTATTCGTGTTTGAGATGATTTTACCACATTTGAATTTATATGTATGGATGTATGGTTAATGATACAGAGTTCCCCGAATTACTTCTTCAACACTAAAAACTCATAACTAATATATGGCCTCTATTTGTATTAAGATTTTAAAAGTTTTAATATTGAAAAAGTGATGAGTCTAATGACTACACCTAATTGATAACGAAATAAAGAAGAAGTAAGGTGGTTTACTATCTGAACTTCATAGATCCATAATATGCTTATATAGAATATATTATCAAGTTAATGTGAAGATATATCTTATTAAAAAATCGGTAAATTAAAATTTTAGTACTTGGTCAACATATTTTGTACTAAAATTAATTTTATTTACTTTTAAATTCTAATTTTGATTAAATTCAAAATAAGTATACTTACGAAGATTAGACAAATTTAAAATAGTTATATATTGATAAATTGAGGCAGAAATTGTATTAAAATGGGTTTTGTACTTTTAAAATTTTAACATTTATTTAAAGCATACAATAATGTAAATGTTAATCTATATAATTAATGTAATATGCATGTAAATAAATGAATAACAAATACTTATTAAAATTATGTATTATAAATTTTATACTTGAAATTGAATTATTAATATCGTATTTAATGTAAAATAGTAATAAAATTGTTTGATTAATAAATATTTATGAAACTTTAATTATAAATATGGTAATATAATTGTGAATAATTTTAAATAAAAAGTGATTTATTAACAAATATTGTTTTTGACTAAACCAAATATGTAATACATGGATAGTTAAAATCAAGTAATTACTGGATTTAAATTATAATTGTCAACTAACCATGATTATTAAAATAGGATGAGAATGATAAATAAGAAGTAACATTTTCTTTAATTTTTTTAACATAATCGATTAACATCGAATTTTTTAATTACAATAAATAATATATTGGATAATTAGCTTCACATCTATGTAAAAACCCGAAATTACGACTTTTAACAATTAAATAAAAAAACATAAATTATAGATTAAAGTTGTAAAAGTTATACATATACTCAAAATATTTTCTCATTAAGTGTGTTAGATCATAGAGTGATATTAGAAATTAATCTATAACATAGCGATTATTTATTGAACGATTGTATAACAAATGATCGTAATCTCGAAGTATATAAATATAATAAAAGATTATATTAAAATTAAAAATAAAATAATTTTAATTTTAATTGATAAACAAAATCTCGAAATAGAAAAACATAATAGTGAATGGATTTAAATTTTTTAATATAATCAATTAGCATCGTATTTTTTTGACTTTACAGTAAATAATAGATAATTACCCTCACACTTTCGGTGTAAAAACCTTAAATTACGACCTTAAACAATTAAACAATAAAAAATATAAATTATTGATTAAAGTCATAAAAATTATACATATACTCGTAGTGCTTCCTCACTCAGTCTGTTGGGTCACATGGTGGTATTAGAAGTTTATCTATAAAATATACGATTTTATATTAAATAGATTATATAATTAATGATCAAAATCTCGAAGTATATAATTATCATAATTGATTTAAATTCTACAAAAATTAAATAATTTTAATTGATAATCAAATTCTTGAAATATATAAATATAATAGTCAATAGATTTAAATTTAAATAAAAATAAAATATTTTTTGAATTTTGATTGGTATCACGTTGTATGGATAGTTTAACCACCTTTAGTTAATAAAACTATATGAGTAAAGTTTTAATGGATTTAAATTCTAATTAAAACTAAAATAATTATTGAATGTTGATTGATTAATCAAGTTGTATGGATAGTCTAACAACCTCTGGTTAATAAAATTATATGAGAAAAGTTTTAATGGATTTAAATTCTAATTAAAAATAAATTAAATTTTGAATTTTGATTGGTTAATTGCGTTATATGGATAGTCTAACTACGATTGGTAGATAAAATTATATGATGAAAGTTTTTTGGCTCTCTTGATTGGTTAATAAAATTAAATGAGTAAAGTTTTAATGGATTTAAATTCTAATTAAAAATAAAATAGTTATTGAATTTTGATTGGTTAATAAAATAGTTATTGAATTTTGATTGGTTAATCGTGTTGTATGATAGTCTAACCAACCTTGGTTAATTAAATTATATGAGGAAAGTTTGTAGGCTGTTGTAATTGGTCTAAAAATTAGGATTGACCTCTGATTGATCCTAAAATAATTCAAAATTTTCTGATTGGTTAACTGATATGTGGTACACTCAGGTATTATAATAAAGGATTAGAGTTTTGTTTTTATGATTTTCACAATTGTCAACTTGATTTTAATTAACTTGTCATGATGAACCGGTGAATGTCAAGTGCCAAGCTGGTTCTTGTGGGATATGCCAACTGCTCTATTACATTTGGTACAATGTTTCTATTACGGTACAAGATTTGCTTGCTTCCAATATTTTAACTTTTGCTTCTTTACATATGCTCGATGTGCTAATGTATTCTATATGTTACAACTTACAAGTATGAATTCATTTGTTAGTGCGATATTATGTGATGCCTAAATGTTTATATTCACTTATTGTTGTTATTTCTACTTTAATAAAATTGATTTTTATTTTTAGCAAGTTTTATTTTATGTATTTTATGTATTTTAGTAGTTTAGGAAGATGTATAGTTATTCAAAATTTTGTGAATGATCAAGAGGGCACGGAAAATTTATCAAAAAAAAAAAAAGAGGGCACGGAAAATTCAAAATAAACCTTACTTAGAAATATAATTATTTATTTTATTTAAAAACATTATTTATAGAATGTTTTCAAAAAGAAAAAAATTAAAAAAATATTATAAGGGTGCAACTAGTTATATATAAATATATAATTTCTATCCACGGTCGTTAATTTCCATCCACGGCCGTCCCTAATCGATGGAACAAAAACCCTCCTTGTCATCTCTCTCTGGATCGCCGTCGTACTATGGCTATGCCATAGACGTTTATTCAGAGGTAATTCTATCATTCATCATGCACAGTGACACGGAAAACCTGGATTGCAAAGTAGCCGGGCTAAAATATATTATTGCTAGTTTTTTGAAGTTAACCGGTGAAATTTATTATGATTTTTAACCATAAATCCCGATTTTATAAAAAAAATTCTATGTACGTGTGTTGAGTGTTTGACTTGTGTTTGAAATTTTTGCTGTTTTTTTAGATGATACCGTCTGCACTGGGATTTTTTGATAAGGAAGGTGGAGCAAGTTGTGAGCGTATATCAAACTTTATTCTGAAACAGTTCAATATTTTTCCCAGTCCAAGTCATTTTACTCGGGTGTCTCAGTACCTCGAGAGTATGACAAAAACAGGCTTTCTTCTTTTCGATAATGGATTATATAAGTTCCATCCAATTCGGTGTGCGGATGATCTTACTGCTGTTTTTGCAAGGTTGAAATCGTCTATGTCTAGCCATCCGAATCAACGGGTGCCTATGCCTGCACCCACACATACGAGAAATCCTTTAAATGTTCCTGTGAGTAATCCTCTAAATTATTACTCATGAGTAACAATTTCTTTTATTAACTTATTATTGTTTGTTAGTAATTTCCTTTTGTTATGCATGTATGATTCGGCTGTGACCAATGTGGTTCTGGTTCCTTTTGAAAAGACTAATGTAGGGCCTAGCAATAGGGGGCGGGGTAGGCCACGGAAGGTGCCCACTTCAGCGGTTAAGGTTCAACTAGAACCAACGGTTATTGTTTTAGATGACGAAGATGATGCAGCACAGAACAATGTTGGTGATGGGCCTCCTGTTTCTCCAGTGCCAAAGAAGGCAAGGAGAGTCGGTGTAAAAGAGGTAATTTCTCTTGTCTTGTTGTTGCTAATTATTTAGCTAGTTTATAAATTGTTGAACTATTTTTCTTTGTATCCCCAGTATAAGTTTAAGAAATCCGTACAAAAGAATTACTTTCTACAACGTTTTCTTGTTTAAGGAATTTTTGAAGAAGCTATATTAACTCTAGCGTAGTATCTCCTCTTGATATTTGTTTCCCCCAAATTTAATGACAAAGTAAAAATTTTAATATCTACCTATGATGCAACAGAGACTTTAACAAAAAATGTAAAAGCTTTTATCTGTACTTACAAAATCTTATAGTTAATATGTAAGTATAAGTAATTAATTCTACAAACTACGCAATCCCAAACATGTAGTGTATAGCTTCTTTGGAGATCAACTAAAGTTACCATAATCTAGTGGTGGCAGAGGGCTTGGAGTTGCAACAACCATTGTAAAGTCGAGGAAAAAAAATCCATCCTTACGTTAGTAGCCATCTGACTTCTCTGTATAGACTATGGTAGCTGAAACTAGCGGAGTCTGAAACATACAGCCTAAAAGATTATAACATATATCAAGTCGATGTCGTAGGCTTTTCAGGTGCTCCTGTAGTTGGGTTTACTTTCTTTCCACTTGCGATTTCTTGCTATCTAATTGTAATACTTCACTAGTACCAATATTATTAGTCCACTTTTAAATCTCACATTGACTGACAGCCTACTGAACTATACACTGCTTGTCATCTTTGCACTGATTTCGAGTTGCTAATTTAATTTTTTTACTCTGCTGATTTAAGGAATATGTGAGTAAAGGAAAAGAGCCTCCGGGACCCACATGCAAAGAAGTATATGACGTCATATCTAATATTGATGGTATTAATGACGATGAAGTTATGAGGGCTGTCAAGAGATTCGTGAATGGCAAAGTTGATGAGTTTGACATGCTTAAAAGTCTACCGAATAATCGGAAGAAGCGCAGCTGGATCTTGTTGCTTATTAATGAGTAGTTGTATTGAGGCATGTTTCTAAGATTGTTTGAAAGATTATGAACTTAAAATGTATTCTGATGATTTTTAATTTGGATTGTCAAAAGCAATTCTAGTTGTTGCCATACAGTGTTGGAATTTGAAATCCAAGATTTGAAGTTCTTATGTTTACCTGACATAATACTTGAATCTGAAATTCCGGAATTGAAATCCAATATTTGAAATGAAATTTGTGTTTCCAAACGCAATCTTATGTCTTCTTTCTAATCTTATTAAATTCTTGGCATGGCATTTGTTTATCTTATGTTGTGTTTGGTTGGGGTGAATGAAATGGAATGGAATGGAATGGATGAAATTAAAGGAAAGTAATGGGAGTTGGAGGGGAGATTTGAGAAAAAATGAGATAATGCAAAATTGTTATGATAAGAATTGTGGAGAAAATGAATGAGTTAAGGAATGAAGCATTCCATCTCAAAGTGGGATTTTTGAATTATAATGTAGGTGATTAAGAATGGAATGAGTAAAAGAATGAAAGTTGTGAGTATTTCACTATTTTACACTTTAAATCTCATTCCATTCCATTCCATTCCAATCATCCCAACCAAACACAACATAAGAGATTAACCATTCGTTTAAGGCCATTTGCAGTTTAGACTATGCAAGTATTCAATTGTATGCTGCAATTTTGTGGGTTCTGATACTTTGTAACTGGGGAAGTATTAGTAGCTTGCCTTATCTTTATCACCTTTGGATGTTTGGAACGTGAATAACTTTGATGCTTGAAGAATTTATCTATGAGCTGGTTTCAGGAAGATTGTAGCTTCACTTACAAGAAGACTTTTTCCGTGTGAAGAGTCGTTTGCAGAAATCAAATGGACTCAAAATCATTCATATGCAGTACACTTTTTCTTTTTTTGTGAAAGTCTTCTGTGTGATATCAAATGGTCGCAAAATCAATATTCTTGAAATCTGCTTGAAGCCTTAAACTTTAGTTATGTACTTTATAAATGAAGGGTTCGGTGCACCACTGTTGCTGCAAATTATGGTGCAGCTTATTAAGGGGACCACTCCAGGTCAAGACATTCTGCAATTAATGGAAATAATGGGACAAGATCAGCTAACATGTTTCTCCAAGTAGCTGTTAAAAGTTGTTAGAAGATCAAGGACCACCTGTCATGTTTTTAGCTTTATATTCATTCTCTCTGTATCAAAACTATGAAGGCAGCTAGTCTATCATTTTGGATATATGAGATACTTCTCTCATTCTGCATCCTGGCCTTCAAGTGCTAATTATCTAAATACACATCTTATATTGCTGTGAATGATTTTGTGTTAGTTATCCTGGTATCAGAGCGTGTCCGATCTGCTCTTTGATTTATAAAGTTTGCATCTTTAATATATTTGAGTGTTATCTACACTATCATTTCCCCAGATCTGTGAGATCTTCTATGAGTTTTTTTTTATCTAGCACAACCTTCTTTCTTGTTCTCTACAAGAATCTTCAATGGCAACATCATCTGCCACGACAAACTCAGCTGCTGCAACAACTCGAATCACATATCAAGATATGATCAACCCGTTATTCTTGCATCCTTCAGATGGTGCCACTTCTATTCAGGTCGAAAAGCTCCAGGGAAGCTCAGACTATCGCGCTTTGAAGCGTTTTATGGAGATCAGCCTTTCTGCTAAACACAAACTTGGTTATGTCAAAGGTACTGTCCCTATCCCTACTGATGATCCCATTAAAACTGAAATGTGGGAGACTTGTGACAATATGGTCATTTCTTGGATTACATCAAATGTATCACCTGTTATTCGTAAGTCTGTTCTATACATGAGTACTTCTAGGGATATTTGGAACAATCTTGAACAAAGGTTTTCTCTCACCAATGGGTCTCGAAAGTATAAATTGAATAAAGATTTGTATGAACTTAAGCAGAATTCCATGACTGTAAATGATTACTATACTGCAATGAAGACTACCTGGGAAGAACTTGAGTCTCTTAATGCTTTGCCTAACATTACCAACCCCACTGTTGAAGTCTTAAAGTTGTTAACTGATCTTGATGTTCAAAAGGAAGAATGCAAGCTTTTTCAGTTTTTAAATGGGCTCAATGATATGTACTCACCGCAAAGAAGTAAATTACTTCTTATGAATCCTCTCCCTAGTGTAGAAACTGCATCTGCAACTTTACAACAGGAAGAAGCACAGAGGGATTTACTTTTGGGACACAAAACTGAAGAGGGTGAAATTGCTGCCATGTATGGTAAGGGACCCTCTCTCAAAATCCCCGTCTGCACAGCTTGTGGTGGGAAAGGTCACACGCAGGAAAGATGCTGGTCCATTAATGGCTACCCACAATGGCATGCCAATTACAAAGGCAATCAAAATCTCAATCGAACAAGGCCACACTCTCAAAATTTCCAAGGCAACAGAGAGCAAGGGCCTAGATGGAGACCTAACTATAGACCACCAGGACCTAAAACTGCGAATTTGGCTCACACTTCAGACTCTGAAGTAGATGCCCCTATGTTTTCTCCTCAACAATTAGAGCAACTGGCTCAGCTTATGCAGAATGTCTTGACCTGGAGTGGTCCCCTTAATACAGCTTCTATTTTAACTTTTGTGTAAGTGATTTGGAGATTGTGGAGGAGTGGGAGCCGGAGAGCTAAAGGAAACAATATTGGGTTGAATATCAGTAGCGGGTAAGTTTCACAGAAGCATTTCTTACCATAAAAGTTGTGATTCTTTAATGTTCCGAAATTTTATCGGCCTAATGAATTGGTTTGTTCTGTTATTCTGCCAAATATCAAGATTCAAAGAAGATGCCCTGAATTTTTTAATAATATTTTTAAATGAAATTACTATTTTTTTAAATGCCGAATATATTTTACACTATGATAGATTACTGTCAAATTATTTGGTGCAAATGTATGTCTTACAACTTACTCCAATAGACTGATTAAGTTCTTGTGATTAAACCTGAAGAAATAATGCTCGCTTGTTTTGCAAAAAAAGGAAGAGAGAAGTGCCTACAAGGTCATGTTTATGAAGATAAGCTGATGATAAAACTTCTTTTGGTTGATTTCTTAAGATTCTTTATAATGCGTTGGAAAAAAGTGATAGCCAGAGGTGGAGGTGGTACTTATTACAAATCAACAAATTTTGGCTCTTCTGTGCTAACTGGTCGGGACTCTTATGAATTCGTAGTACCCTAGTTAGTGTAGACGATTGTCTCAAAAAACCATGGCAGAACTGTATTTCGAGGATTCTTGTTGGTACCAGTGGGTCCAATGGTACAGGGACTATTACCTTTTAATTGCTCTCTGCAGTGGATCCTTGGCGTAGGTAGTACTGTTACAATGTGTAATAGTAATAGCACTAATTGAGCTTCGATTGTTAGACATATCTGGCGATTTGGTAGTAGTGGCTTGGTTGTGTCAATTTTTTTAATTTAATGCGCGCACACACTTTTTCTTTGACATAATTTAACTTCAAGTTCTTGTAAAGATGGTTGGGAAGTACTGCTAGAGAAAGATCACTTTGGTGCATTCAGAAAATATCTATCATTTCTGAGTGCTGTTTAGTTTTTTCATTATTTCGTGCATCTTTTTCCTCCTCAAATGAAGTGACAAGCATCTTTACTCTGGTAATTCTGTATATCATCTCATCTTGCTTCCATTACAGTACATTGTGTTAATCATTTTCTTGTGCATGCAAAAGTAATATAATGTACCAAGCTCAAACAAGTTTGTTTGTTTGAATGAAGTACATGTTATTCTTTGATTGTTTACCATTAATGCCATACTAGCTGCCATTAAGCTTTAATCATTTTATGAAGTGGCTGAAAGACTTTCTATTACTTACCAATGAATCTTCTACGTGACTATCAAAATCAGTTGCTAGTTGGTGCCAAGGTTTTGTCTATTGAATCTCATGCTTTATATACATGCTTTCTGGAGATCATCTGCAGCCAAGGTTTTGACAAAATCAGCTGCTGTCTGCCAAGGTTTTGTTCTCGGCATTCTTGCTGATGTTCGAAAATCACAGCAATAATCTTGCTCTCATCCGTCTTCAGCTGGATTTCGCAAATTTCAGGTCAGACTTACTTTGAAGCATTGAAATTTATATTTGACTTGAACCATTAGGTAGATGAAATGTAGATAAAGATTTACATGTGATTACGTTTTGTATCCTTCTGCCTTCTGGTACATGGACCTGCAAAAACTTCAACGGAGATTAATCATGTCATTGTTGAAAGAGGAGCTATAAAACAAGGGTCAAACAAATGTTTACTCCACATAGTGCTCCTTTCATGAAACTTGATTTAAGAAATTATCGTGCATCGGTTACTCAACTATATCACATAACATCGTATATGTCTTCCCCACCGCATCTGATCTTTAATAACATTTTACATGCTGGCTGAAAGAGACCATTATTGCTGCCAGTGTACTTCATGAGGCATTAAACGTCTCAAAGCCCATTCATACTTTAGCTTCACAGCCTGTATTAAAGAAGGTAATATATTGTAGTACTTATCAAAATTTTCATGGACAAACTTAATTGGCCTATTCATTTACGTTAAAATTTGAGAGAAAAAGAATATTCTTCTAATATTACATCCAACGGTTCTCATTTACCTATATTTACATCTAACGATTATTATTTAGAGAACCAAACCAAATAACCAAACTACCAACCAAATAGAGGGTGGTTTGTTTGTTTACTTTGTTTTCTCTTTTACATGTTGAGTGTAAAGCAGTCTGATACTCTGATTTGGATACAGTAAAAGAAATGGAAGCAGCAGCGACTCCTTTGTCAAGGGCAATCATCCATTGCGGAAAATTTTAGGAATGTAATAAAACACACACAGACTCTTATACACATTATATGTTATATATTATATTAAGCTATTAGTCATTTGCAAAAACTAGAAAAACCATGCAAGAAATTTCCTACATTTTTGAAATCCACAAAATGGTCAGGTTTGTTCTTTACAGAATCTAATGGGGAAGCTGGGGGTAAAATGTGTATCTATGAATTAATGGATACTTGATTTGCATCATTGTTATTTGAGTTTAAAATCTGCTCAAATTTTACTTTTTGTATTTGTACTTGCGGTTGTCCGTAATCAACTAATAAAACCTGTATATTTTTCCCGTGCGTTCATATTTTGTGTGGAACATACAACTTTAGATTAGTTTTGCATGGAATATTTTGGGATACTGAACCTAGCATGGAGTCGAACATTGAATCTTATATACAATTTTATCACAATGTGATTTAGATGATTATGTAATGTTTTGTGCTATAAAAGCCAAGTTGTTTGTTAAAATTAGAATTTAAACAAAGTTTTATGTTATATTCCGTGCTTTCTCTAGATTTTTATATAAAAAGGTTCTTTATATAGTAATAACATATATATATATATAGGCTTTTGTTCAACTAGAAACTAAAATTAAAATATAAACTAAAAACTAATCTAAGTCCTTAGATTAATCTAATCTAATGGCCCTCTACTGCACCACACACAGTTAAAATACACCCTCACATACACAATCTCACCTAATTCCCTTCATTTTTAATTTGATTTTTCCCGTGAATCAGTAAACTTTTTTTGAAATCCGACTTCACTATATTTTTCTCCATTTTCCAACGATCAATATGCATATCATATGTGCTATATTACGGAGTACTAAAATTTTAGTGATTTCTGTAATAATAAATAGTGATTTCAGCATAGATCTAGCAATTTATTTTTATATACGTATAAATTTAGTGATTTTGCAGTACAAAATTTGTAATTTACGTATAGGTCTGGAGAAAAAATCACAACATATACGCAGAAATCACTATTTATTCTTACATGAATCACCAACATTTTAGTGATTCTCGCAAACATAAATAGTGATTTATCGTCGAAATATATCAAATATGGTATGCAAACTAATTGTTGTGAGATGAAAAAAAATACAGTGAAGTCAGATTTCAAAAAAAGATCACCAATTAACGGGAAAAATATAATTACGAATGGAGGGAATTAGGTGGGGTTGTATGTGAGAGGGTGTATTTAACTATGTGTGGTGCAGTTTCTAGTTTTTAATTAGTACATGTTTCTAGTTGAATAAGACCCTATATATATATAACAGAAGACTGTGAAAATCAATAGAACATAAAACTAACTAAACCCATGAAATACAGATAGCACAAATCATTCCACATATCAAATAGAACATATAACACAAGAGATAAAATAACCTTACACTCGAAGCCCCAAATTAAACCCGATTGAAACCTTAATTTTGAAGCCCCAAATTAAACCCGATTGAAGCCCCAAAATTGAACTTGATTGAACGAAATCAACCCCGGGAAAGAAAGAAAGCCTAAATCAGTTGCAAATATAATGAAAAAGCCCTAAAATAAAAGCATTCAAATGGAAAAGCCTTGATTTCAAGAAGCATTTAGCGTCGTGGGTATGTGTGTAAGAAAAAGGAAAGAGGAGAGTACAAAGAAGGTGAATATGTGTGTAGATAATGGGTGTATTTCTTTTGGTATGAATTTTGTTGGGCGGTCTTTTTGCCGCTCAACAATTTTCATCAACTTTTCATCTTTTTGCAAATATATGTTAGATTATATATATTTATTTATAGTTATAGAAAGATTTTTCTTAATTTAAAAAATAAAATATTTTAATTTATTATACATTTCTTTTAACATATTCTTAATAATATATTCTTAATATTTTATAATCGTATACAAAATTTTTAAAAATATATTAAAATACATTTAGAAAATGAATTATTTACTTTAAATTTGTTGAACAATAGTTTAATAGTTAAAAAAATAAAAAAATTGTTTTAATATTTTTCATTTAATTATTCACTTATTTGGTCATATTCCTATTTTTTATGGAAACTTCTTCATTATTCAATTCAATTAATTTTAATGTCAAATAAAAATAAATATTTTTACTTTTAGTTTAAAAAAATAAAATTTTGTTTATTAAAAAATTATGGCAACATAATGGCATACATACAGCAACATGCCAACACTTTAATTCTACAGCAACGTATTTTGATGCCTGAGCCAACACAAAAATGCAATGTTGTAGTAGCCAAAAATATGCATAACAAAGCCAACAAAATCAAAGGCAACATCAGCTCTAAATGTTGTAGTAGGCCATTTATGGTGTAGTGTCCACAAGCCACACTAATTTTGTATTGATCTCTCACAACTATGTTGTGTTCTGTTGTGTTCTGATGTGTTGGTGTTTTACAATTACATGAGACTATTTATAAGAGAAAAAACTAGGCCTAAAACTAATCAGAGTCTAATTCTGAAATTCTGAAATTACTAACTCTAATTAGAATTCAGATCTGGAAATTCTAACTCAAATCAGAAACCAATTCTGAAACATGTTAGACTCCACAAACCCAACAATCTCCCACTTGGATTCTGACCACATCTTCTCTTCACTCTTGTAAATCTAGTAACACCCAATACTTCGATCAATAACTCTAACTAGTGCAGCGCCTTCTCATCAATCAATTCTGAAGGCCAGTTGAAGCTATGCAAAGCTTCAACTTTTCATTGGTAACCACCTTAGTCAACATATCTGCAGGATTCTTTGAACCAAGGATTTTCTTCAAGGACAAAGTACCATTGCTAATCAACTCCCTCGTAAAGTGATATCTCAGCTGAATATGCTTTGTCCTAGCATGAAACACAGGATTCTTCGCAAGATGAATGGCACTCTGACTGTCGCTATACAAAGCACTGTCCGCCTGTTTCTTGCCCAACTCTTCAAGAAAATTCTTCAACCAAATCATCTCCTTGCTAGCTTCAGAGATAGCCATATATTCTTCTTCTGTGGTTGAAAGAGCAACACTCTTTTGAAGTCGAGACATCCAACTAATTGTTGTGCCACCCAAAGTGAAAATATATCCCGTAGTACTTTTTCTTGTATCCAAACATCCACCCAAATCTGCATCAGAGAACCCTTCCAAGATAACATCTTTCTTGCTGAAACATAATGCAAACTTGGATGTGCCTTTCAAGTAGCGTAACAACCACTTGACTGCTTCCCAATGTTCTTTTCCTGGATTAGACATGAACCTGCTAACAACTCCCACTGCATGAGCAATATCTGGTCTTGTACACACCATAGCATACATCAAACTGCCAACTGCAGATGCATACGGAACTTTAGCCATATCTTTCTTGCCTTCATCTGTTTTAGGTGACTGCTTCTTCGTGAGATTAAAGTGAGTTGCCAACGGTGTACTTCTGGTCTTCGCATCCTGGACACTGAATTTCTGCAATAATTTCTCAATATACTTCTCTTGAGATAATTTCAAAGTACCTTCAGATCTATCCCTTATGATGCTTATACCAAGTATCTGTTTTGCTGCACCCATATCCTTCATCTCAAACTCTTCAGACATCTGTCTCTTTAGCATGTTGATTTCCCTCATGTTTGATCCTGCTATCAACATGTCATCAACATACAACAACAATATGATATAAGATGAATCAAACTGTTTAAAGTAACAACAATGATCCATAGCACTCCTCGTGTAGCCATTCTTCATCATAAAGCTGTCAAACTTCAAGTACCATTGTCTTGGTGCTTGCCTCAAACCATACAAGCTTTTTATAAGCTTCCAAACCAAGTTTTCTTTCCCAGCTACCTGAAATCCATCTGGCTGAACCATGTAGATGTCTTCCTCAAGATCACCATGTAAGAACGCGGTCTTAACATCTAGTTGCTCTAGATGTAACTCCTCTACAGCCACAATGCTTAGCACAAGTCTAACTGTAGTCATCTTAACAACCGGAGAAAATATATCAGTATAGTCAATACCCTTTTTCTGTTGATATCCCTTGGCTACTAACCTTGCCTTGTACCTTTTGCTGCCATCTGGTTCTTCTTTGATCCTGAACACCCACTTATTTTGTAAAGCCTTCTTTCCTACTAATAATTCTGTTAAAGACCAAGTCTCATTCTTCTCAAGAGAATTCATCTCTTCTACCATGGCTGATTTCCACTTAACTGAATCATTCACCTGAACTGCCTCTAAATAACACTGAGGCTCTCCATCCTCGGTCAATAACATGTAATATGCTGAAGGAGAAAATCTTTGTGGCGGCCTCACAGTTCTGCTAGATCTTCTTACCTCAGCTTGTGGAGTAACTGAACCTGTCTCATCAACATTCCCAGAACTCCCACTATTTCCTGCAAGATCTTCTTCAGTAATATCTTCAAGCACTGCTTTCTCTTTTTCAGATTGTTCCTCTGTAAACTCAGAATCGACTGCAAGCTTATCCTTGTACACCGCATTTTCATTAAAAGTAACGTCTCTACTTCTAACGACCTTCTTCGTCAGTTCATCCCAGAAACGGTAACCCATATCATCTGAGCCATAACCAATGAAGATACACTTCTTTGCTTTCGGATAAAGCTTGTCTCTGTCAGAATCTTTAACACGCACATAAGAAACACAACCAAAAACTCGCAAGTGTGAAAGATTTATCTCTTTTTTCAGCCACTCTTCTTCAGGAATCTTGAACCCCAAAGGAACTGAAGGTCCTCTGTTTATGAGATACGTTGCTGTACTAACTGCATCTACCCAAAAAATCTTTGGCAACCCTGCATGTAACCTCATACTCTTGGCCCTCTTATTCAAGGTTCTATTCATGCGCTCTGCAACACCATTCTGCTGTGGTGTCTCTGGAATAGTTTTAATCATTCTAATCCCGTACTCTGCGCAATAACTTTAAAACTCATCACTACTATACTCACCACCATTATCCGACATCAAACTCTTAACCTTCAAACCGGTCTGGTTTTCAACTTCAGTCTTCCACTTCTTGAAAGTATCAAACACATCTGATTTTTTCTTCAAAAAATAAATCCATACCTTTCTAGTGGAATCATCAATGAAAGTGACATAGTAGCGAGATCCTTCCAACGATGCAACTGTTGTTGGACCATATACATCTGTATGAACTAGCTCTAACTTCTTAGCCTTCGGGGTCCTCCCTGATTTTGCAAAAGTAACTCGTTTCTGCTTTCCAAGAACACATGGCTCACAGAACCCAACTTCCACATTCTTTAGCTCTGGAATCTTCCCCTTCGAAGTTAACAGCTTCATACCCTTTTCACTCATATGACCAAGTCTTTGGTGCCACAAAGTTGAAGACCCAATCTCATCAGCAACTGCATTTGCTTCATAGCTAGATTGTTCAACTATGTACAAAGTCCCCTTCTTCTCTCCACGAGCAACAACTAGATTCCCCTTTACAACCTTCCACTGTCCGTTTCCGAAAGAAACTCGATACCCTTCCTTATCTAACTGACCCATAGATATCAACATCTTCTTAAGTCCAGGAATGTACCTTACATCTTTCAACATCCAGCTAGTCCCCAAAGAGGTCTTGAGATTAATATCTCACATGCCCGCAATATCCAAAGTCTCATCATCAGCAAGACGGACTTTTCCAAAATTTCCAAGTCTGAAATTTAACATCAAATCCTTTCAAGGGGTCGCATGGAATGATGCACCAGAATCCATAACCCATGATTCAACCGAACATTCAACACAACAAATCAAAGCATCGTCACTCACCACTTCTTCAACTACATTAGCTGAATTATCCTCTTTCTTTTTTCCTTTAGGAGCTGCCGGAGCCGTACACTGATTTCTGAAGTGACCCTTCTTCTGACAATTCCAACAAAAAATCTCCTTGCGATCTTTGGATTGTCCTCTTTTCTGTGACTTCGATCTACTACGCCCCTGATTCTGCCCCCTCTCGGACTTTCTGCCTCTGCTCTCTGTACTCAATAAGGAACCTGACGACTCTCCTGAGTTTCTCCTACGAATATCTTCTCCAAGAATCGAATCTCGAACTCCATTAAAAGTCATCTTACCGCTCCTAGATGAATTACTAATAGCAGTGACAAATCCTGACCAACTGTCAGGTAACGAGGATACCAACAACAAGGCTTGTACTTCATCATCAAATTTAATATCCACTGATGTCAATCTTGATAGGATAGAATTAAATTCGTTCACATGATCAGCAACACAATCACCTTCATTCAATCTCGCGGCAAACAACAAACGACACAAATACACCTTATTTGAAGCAGATGGCTTCTCATACTGTTATTCCCAAATGACCTAACAGAATTGTAGAAGGGGGGGGGTTGAATACAATTCTTGATATTTTCTTGAAACTCAACACTTTATGAAATTAAACTGAACTGAATAAATAAAAACACAAGATATAAATAATTCAGTTGGATTGTTTGATGATCCAACTGAAGTGTTTTTATTGCGGAAATAATCTGTGATACAAATGTTCACAGCTGCTCAGTTACAATGTTGTAGAGAAGAATGCTCTCAAAAATAGCTAATACAATCTATTTGTTTTTCTTCTCTCTTTCTAAAGTAACTGCTACACTTGGTTATATAATCCCAAGTTTACAATTCTACATTTGGTTAAACTAAAGAATAATAGTAGTAACCATCAGTAGCTTGCTTTTCATTCCTTTTGTCCAATGGTCCTTGGAGATCTTTGCTTTTGTCTTCATGCTCATTATAATCATTCCCAAGAGCCTTATTGGAAATTGGAATGTTTCCTTATTTCCAGTAACCACTTTGATGGCTTCCAATGCAAAGTACACTTCCATATCTCCTTTTAGATCTGTTCAGTAAACTGTCACTATCACTTTGTCAACTGCTCAAAAAGCAACATTGATTCGTTGATAGCAAGGAGATGTGTTTCGTTGATAGCTTCATTCTTCATTCCGTTGATGGTGTTTCCCTCGTTTCGTTGATGGGTAAACTCCATACCGTTGACAGAGTAATCTTCATACCGTTGACATGTCTTCACTTAGGCAGAATTACAAGGCATAACATATTTACAATTAACCAACCTATTTTGCCTATCTAGTACTTAGTCAACATGACTTAGAAAACCTATCTAAAACATATAATAGAATGCCTATCATACTGTGAAGTATTGTACAATGCAATTGCTACAACACTCATTTCGTTGATGAGCTTCCTGTCAACGAAACACTGCAAAGCATGCTATTTCGTTGACAGCTACAAAATTGACTTTACACAAATTATACTAAGTGTTTTATGTTTATCATCAAGAACAACATATTCCTAACAATCTCCCCCAATTTATGACTGATAGAATAACAGCCATAAATCAAGAGACTTGATGATAACAAAAACACTCAGATACATCATAAATTACAAAAGTAGAAAATGTATTAAGCTTCAAAACTTTATAGACAAAATACAAGACTTACAAGACTAATGCCCACAAGTGCTCCTCTAGTCTGAGCAAATGTTTCATCTGTGACTTCTTTGTGGCATAGTCTTCTTCCCTCTCTTGGAGTTGTTTTCCTCAATCTGGACCTGTAGCCTTCTGTAGAAGATTTTCTCCTCTTCATCTTGATCACCAAGCTTGGATTGCATCAGCTTTAGAGTTTGATTAGATGCCTTCTCCAGCTGGTCTTCCATTCTGAAGAATCTTCTGCAATTGTCCTTGTCCTTAAACTCCATCATCCAATAAGGTTGAAGATGGATTTTCTTTCCTGTTGAGGGAACTCTAAGTATTCTGGGAAGAGCCTCAGGCTTGTTCCAGCTAGCCTTTAACTGACAGATTTTGGAGACCACCTCAGACTTGGCTGTTTTGGTGAAACCAAAGTCCTTTTTCAAGCATCTAAACACTGAGAGTAGTGTTTGATAGTCTTCTCCTAAAATTCTGTAAAGAGGCCACACTTGTTCTCTACCACCCTTGAATGTGAACACTAGTCTTTCAGGCAACTTTTGAGAAGCTGCAATTCCCCTTACTTCCACCAGGTTGTCTAGGTCAAGATGTAGACTGGATTCTTCCCTGATGTCAGCAATGTACATGCAGTCCTCTGGGTTTGCTGGGGGTTTCTGAGATTGTGGCTTTCTCACAAAAACAGGCTTTGCTTTGACAGACCTCTTCTTTGTCTTCATTGGTTGGTCCTTCTCTAACAGGAACTTTGGAAAGTATGCCTCATCAAACTCAATTGGCTCTTCCTTTGGCTCAATTGGCTGATTGTGAAAATTGACAAGATGATCAGGGTCACTGGCTAACTTTACCTCAAAAGCTGGATTAGCAATTGTTGGAGGTGCAATAGGTATAGAAGAGTCTGATGCAGTACTCTGAGAATCAGCATTCTCAAAGGCTATGTTTCTCCTAGCTCTCTCTTTGGGTTGCCTTGTGCTCTTCTTTGAACTCCTTTCCTCTCTAGTGCTCTCCTCTTGCTTCCTTTCTTCTTCATCTAGAGCTTGAGCTACTGCAAGAGCTTGCATAGCTGCTCTTTCTGATTCCTCAGCCTTGGCTTCAGCAAAGTTTGGATGACCAGCCCAAACACAGATTTGTTGTCCATTCCTGTAGACAATTGCCCTTTGCTTCCTTATCTCATAATCATTGCTTTCCTTGCTTTTTGTGATGAGTGGACCAAGAAGCTTGTGCTCATCTGGATAAGGTGCAGGATAGAAAGTCCTTGCTATGTTTTTGCCCTTTGGTTTAGCAGGGGACTTGGGAGATAGGCTTCTTTGAATTGTAGCTTGTTCCACATCCCTAATGCATGAAGTTTGTCCTTTTTCCTTCCTTGGTCCTTGAGTGACTCCATGTAGAAGGGGCTCTTGGTGATAGAAAGAATTTGTCTGTGGCTCCCATTCCGTTGATGCTAGTGCCATGGCATTCGTTGATGGCTGTTCCGTTGATGGATTTGAGTCCTTATCTTCAGTAATCTTCTTGAACTTTGCTTCTATGTTGGACCAATGTTCTTTGATTTGTTCTGCAAGTCTCATCCTCATAGAAGCTTCTTGTATAAGGTCAATACCATCCTTTTGCTGCTTTCCAAGCTCCCCCATTGCTAATGGCTCCTTTGGTAGGGAAATGGCTGGGACCATAACCTTGGTAATCTGAATGTTTAGCTCCTTAGATTTCTCCCCCTTTTTGTTATCATCAAAAGAGATGGCTGGGAGTCCTTGAGCTGCCACTAGCTGGGCCAATAGTTGAGTTTGTTTCTCCTGTTCCTTTTGCATCTGTGATAGAGTAGCTTCCACCTTGTCCACTCTAGAAGAGAGAGTCTTCAAGGAGGAATCCACTTCAGGTTCTTTAGAGAAAAGCCTGTGCATCCTGGACACAGTGAGAAGAGGAAGCTTTTCATCTAGCCTCCTATCATTAGCAGCCCTAAGGTTGCTGATTGAATCCTTGATCTCTGTAGCCTCAATCCTTGTCTGCAACATTTGTAGCCTTTGAATTTCCAGAGAATCCATTATGGCTTTGTAGAATTTCTTGTCCCTTGCTTCTGCAGACTCATGAGCTAGATATGCTTCATTGTACTGCCTTGTGATAGCAGCATCCAAATTGCTTCTACCATGCATATCTTGAGAAAGCCAGTTTGGTGTAGGAGGCACCACAGAAGTCCCAGTCTGTGCAGTAGTGGCCACCTGTAGAGTGTCACCAAAGCTATCCTCATTATCAGAAAAATCAAATTCTCCACTTGCTTCAGCTCCTGGAGGTAGATTGGTCAAGGCATCCTTTGCTCTTTGCATTGATGCAGTTGTGTGAATTAGTTGGAGTGACCTCTCTGCCTCCACATTGCCCTGTTGAGCCAAAATTTGATAGGCTGACACAGGATGAGTAAAGGTCTCAGGATCCAGGGAAATACTATCCAGAGTTTGCTGATAAACCTCTTGGAAAGTAAGTTCCCTTTCTCCCTCACTGACCTCCATTAACTCATTAGCAATGGCTGCTTCCATCCTTATTTCTCCTGTAGTCCCTTCTCTCTCTCCACTCTGTTCTTGCATCATGGGCTCCCCATGGCTCACACCTCTCACACCCTCACCTTCACCTTCTAAGGTGGAACTCTCAATCTCTCCTTTTGCCTGGCTGGAAGAAATAGCCAGCCTCTCACTCACATTCTCTCCTTTTGCCTGGCTGCAAGCCAGCCTCTCAGTTTCACTCCCTCTCAGTCCTAGAAGTGTCTCAACTACCACTAGATCATCTGCACTAGTTGTGGGAACAACTTGATTTTCAATTAAAGGTGCAGAGTGAACTATCAACGGAATGGTAGTTTGAACTGTCAACGGTATGGATACCGTTGATGGAGAAACACTTGTCAACGAAATAGACTGTTTCATTGATGAAGTCAAGAAAGCACTTTGAGAATGAGAAATTACAGTAGAGTCTGTGGTGATTGATTTTAGAGATTGGTCCACAGATCCCCTTGCAATTTCAGGAAAAATTGGTTGATGGCCCAACAAATCACTTAGCAAGTGATGGCCACCAGCTTCAGAGTGGGGCTTCTCCAAGATTAGAGTTGGAGAATCAGGAATAGATGTATGGATCATGTCCACATCCAAAGATTGAGTTGGTGAATTTGATGGAGATAATTCAAGATTGATGTTTAGAGAAGAGGACTGTAACCCCAGAGTAATGATAGGGGTTACATCAAACTGAATTTGAGAAACTGGAAGTGTTGCTTCCAGTGTGTGTGCACCCTGTGTACCCTTGGACTTTTGCTTCACTCTCCTTTGGTATTGGGAAAATGTAGACTTTGGGCTTGAAGTGTCCCTTACCCTTTTGGACTGTACTCTAGGAGGAGAGCTTGTTTCAATAATCACATCCTTTTGGGAGGATGCAATTAGACTTGTGTTTAAATCCATGTTACTCATTGTGCCTTGTTGGGAAGACACAATGGGGCTTGGCTGGTACACACTAACCTGTCCTTCCTTATCCTTGGGGTTTCTTTGATGTTCACCCCTTCCCTCACCTCTCACAACTCCAGACTCACTCCCCTTAGGTTGTGTGGTAGTTTTTACAACAGGTGCCTTTTGAGAAGCACCTGAGGTTGGCTTGGAGGATTTCTTTGATTTTGGTTTTGTTGCTAGGGTAGGAGCCTGTTGGGTCACAGCTACAGACTCCATAGCAACATTGGAAGGTAAAACAGTAGAGGTGTTAGCTACACTAACAGGGATAGTAGTAGTTACCTCAATGATTGGCAGATACACCACTGGAACATCACCATTGTGGTTCAGCCTCAGTATGTCTGTCAATACTCTCTTTTCTTGCACAAAGCACTCGAACCTGGCATTAGGGTTAGAGATAACTAATGGTGCTGGACTAACATGGTTAGCCAACATCATCAGAAACCTAGCATAATAGATATTTTTCTTCCTATTTGCTTTGTCACCCAACTTAGCACCAATTTCATACATAAGTTGGGTGCTAAAGTTGTGATATCTATCATTTAGAAGCATGGTTAGGAGAATTAACATAGAGTTAGTTAATGCATCAAAATTACTAATCTTTCCAGAAAAGACCTTAATGAATGCATCAGCTAAATAACTGTATTCCCTAACCAAACCTCTCCTAATTATTCTACCCAGATTATCAGTAGGCAAAGAGTAGTTTATAGAATTTAGCATGGTAGTTATTTCAGTGTTAGTAGGCAAAGCATCACAGTTATTATCAGGAATATGTAAACATGCTTGCAAAACATCAGAATTAACTATGTACTCATTACCTTGAAGAGTGAATTTTAGTGTGCAGTGTGTTCCACTATACTCACATGAGGTCCAAATTTCCTCGATTATCTCATTGTAGAGTGGTGTAGAGTGAAACATTGCATAGCTCAACTTGCAATTCATCATGAAATCCATCATTTTGAAGAACAGTCTGTTCGGGTATTCCTTGACAACAAAAGGGATGGAGTTGTTCTTCTCATAGATGAACCCTCCAGCAGACATAAGCTTGACTATAGGTGCCATTGTTGATTAAAGGAAAGCTTCGAACTGAATTGCTTGTTAGAGAGAAGAAGAGAGAAAAAGCCTTTGGAATTTTTGAGAACAGGTAAAAAGAAATAATGAAAAATAAAATTTCTTAAATACTCCCCCAAAAATTCTCAGAAAATGAATCCAATAATAAATGTAAATTACTGGATTGGCTTAAAAATATAACCGTTACTCTTAAAGTATTACCATGATTTATACTTACAGGGGTGTATGCATAGATCGTGGTAAAAGACGTGTCAATTTTTCAACGGTTCAGATTAAAAGCGCTTTATATCAACGAATCAGAATTGGGCGTTTAAGGTCCCGTCTATTTCGTTGATAAAACTGCGTTTCGTTGATACAAAAGAACTATCAACGAAACACCCAGAAAAAGTGCTAAGACTGTCAACGAAATGGTGCATTCCGTTGGCATAGTAATTTTGACTTTAGACAAAATTTTACCTTTTCCTGAGAAAATTAATTCACAGAAAAACATAGCAAATTTCTGGCTGCATTTTAACTTGCAAATATCTCAAAAATAATTAAGAGAAATTTAGCATACCTAGCTCACTTACTAATCTTGAGAATGTTGATTCATCAAGTGGCTTGGTAAAGATGTCTGCAAGTTGTTGTTCACTTGGAACAAAATGTAACTCCACAGTACCATTCATAACATGTTCTCTAATGAAATGGTACTTGATGTCAATGTGCTTGGTCCTTGAATGCTGCACTGGATTCTCAGTAATGGCAATGGCACTAGTGTTGTCACAGAAAATAGGAATTTTCTCAACTCTTAATCCATAATCAAGTAGTTGGTTTTTCATCCATAAAATCTGTGCACAACAACTTCCAGCTGCAATATACTCAGCCTCAGCTGTGGAGGTAGAAACTGAATTTTATTTCTTGCTGAACCATGACACAAGCTTGTTTCCTAGGAATTGACAGGTTCCAGTTGTACTTTTCCTGTCAATTTTACATCCTGCAAAATCTGCATCTGAATAACCAATTAGTTCAAAACCAGATTCTCTAGGATACCAAATGCCAAGGTTTGGTGTTCCTTTGAGATATCTGAAAATTCTTTTAATAGCAACTAAATGGGATTCTCTAGGATCAGCCTGAAATCTAGCACATAGACATGTAGCAAACATAATATCAGGTCTACTAGCTGTTAAATATAAAAGTGAGCCTACCATGCCTCTGTAACTTGAAATGTCCACAGATTTTTCCTTAGTATTCAATTCAAGTTTGGTGGCAGTAGGCATGGGAGTTTTGGCAGGAGAGCATTCCATTAGGTTAAACTTCTTTAATAAATCATGAATGTATTTTGTTTGACTAATGAAAATGCCTTCATTAACTTGCTTTACTTGAAGACCAAGAAAGTAAGTTAATTCTCCCATCATGCTCATTTCATACTTACTTTGCATAAGCTTGGCAAACTTTTGACAAAGTTTCACATCTGTAGACCCAAAGATTATATCATCTACATAAATTTGAACAAGTAAAGTAGAGCCATTTACAACCCTGTGAAAAAGAGTTTTATCTACAGTACCTCTAGTGAAATGATTCTCAAGGAGGAACTGTGAGAGAGTGTCATACCAGGCTCTAGGTGCTTGTTTCAAACCATAGAGTGCTTTGAGAAGGAAGTACACATAGTCTGGAAAATCATCATCTTCAAAACCAGGAGGTTGACTTACATACACCTCCTCTTCCAATTCCCCATTCAGAAAAGCACTCTTCACATCCATTTGATAGACCTTGAAATTGGCATGGGCTGCATAGGCTAGGAAAATCCTTATTGCTTCTAGTCTTGCAACAGGAGCAAAGGTTTCATCAAAATCAATTCCTTCTTCCTGTGAATAGCCTTTTGCAACCAATCTAGCTTTGTTCCTTGTGACTATGCCATTTTCATCCATCTTGTTTCTGAACACCCACTTTGTGCCTATAACACTCCTGTCATTAGGCCTGGGCACCAGCTTCCAAACATTGTTTCTCTCAAATTGGTTTAGCTCTTCTTGCATGGCTAAAACCCAATCTGGATCTAGAAGTGCATCCTCAACTTTCTTTGGCTCATCTTGAGACAGAAAGCTACTATATAGACATTCTTCTTGAGTTGCTCTTCTAGTTTGGACTTTTGAAGAAACATCACCTATAATAAGTTCAAAGGGATGATCTTTAGTCCATTTCCTTGAGGGAGGTAGATTTGCTCTTGAAGACGTAGCTTCATGATCATGATTGCCTTGATTGGATATTTGTCCTTGAGAAACTCCCCCTGAGTTTGTTGTCCCTAAGTGATCACTTCTAGAAGTATTCCTATGACTATCAACGGTATGACCGTTTTGGCTGTCAACGAAACGCTCATTCTGACTGTCAACGAATCCACCATCATGACTGTCAACGAAATGACCATTTGGTCTGCTAGCTGCTATCCTTTTTAACCTTAATGCAGCAATTTCATCTTCACTGCTGCTTTCATCTGTGCTAGATACAACAACTTTAGGCTTTTTCTCAGTAGCCTTATCATGATTCACTTGATCTCCTTCCTTATTTTCAAAAGAAAGACTTTCATGGAAACCTTCATCACAGAGACCTTGGATTTTGAGATCATCAAAAACAACATGTACAGATTCCATAACAATGTTGATTCTGAGATTATAGACTCTGTAAGCTTTCCCTGCTGCATATCCCACAAATATTGCTTCATCTGCCTTTGCTTCAAATTTCCCCAAATGCTCAGCTTGATTTCTCAGAACAAAGCACTTGCATCCAAAGACATGAAGAAAATCCAATAGTGGCTTCTTTCTTTTGAGTAACTGATAAGGGGTCATTCCTTTGGCCTGATTAATCAAAGAAATATTTTGAGTAAAGCAAGCTGTGTTAACTGCCTCAGCCCAAAAATATGTAGGTAACTTTGATTCATCTAGCATTGTCCTTGCAGCTTCAATAAGTGTTCTGTTTTTCCTTTCAACTACACCATTTTGCTGTGGTGTTCTTGCTGCTGAAAACTCATGCAAAATACCATTTTCTTCACAGAACACCTTCATGCTTGAATTCTTGAATTCTGTCCCATTGTCACTCCTAATCCTTCTTACTTTGAAATCAGGATGATTGCTTACCATCTTGATGTGATTGATAATGATTTCACTTGCCTCATCTTTAGAGTGCAAAAAGAAAGTCCATGTAAATCTAGAAAAATCATCAACAATCACAAGACAGTATTTCTTCTTTGAGATGGACATAACATTTACAGGGCCAAATAGGTCCATATGAAGCAATTCAAGCTGCTGGACAATTGATGACTCTGTCTTGCTTTTGAATGATGCCTTCTTCTGTTTTCCCTTTTGACAGGCATCACACAAACCATCCTTGGAGAACTCCACCTGTGGAATTCCTCTAGCAAGATCTTTCCTCACCAAATCATTCATAACTTTGAAATTCAGATGGGATAACTTCTTGTGCCATAACCAACTTTCATCCTTGCTTGCCTTGCTGAAAAGACAAGTGATGGTGTCTGAACTTGTGCTACTAAAGTCAGCAATGTACACATTCCCCCTTCTGAATCCAGTCATTACCACATTGTTGTTTCCTCCTTTAGAAACAACACAGGCTTCTCTAGAAAAAGTAACTAAAAATCCTTTGTCACAAAGTTGGCTGATACTAAGCAAGTTGTGCTTAAGACCATCCACCAATGCAACCTCATCTATGATGACATTCTCTTTTGAAATCAAGCCATATCCCTTTGTGTAGCCTTTGCTGTCATCTCCAAAAGCAATACAAGGGCCAGCTCTTTCCTGAAACTCTGTGAGCAGGGTAGAATCACCAGTCATGTGTCTTGAACAACCACTATCCAAGTACCAAAGATTCCTTTTGTCTCCCTGCACACAATAAAACCAAATCAAGTCGATTTTGGTACCCAAGTTTCCTTGGGTCCTGTCTTGTTAGCCTTTGCATTCCCTTTTGTACCATTTTTCACTTTGGGCTCAGATTGATTCAAATCAATCTTTACCCTTGGTGTTGATTTCTGAGGGTTGCTCATATTTTCATTCATAGCATGCATAGTTGGAGGAACAATCATGTTATTCATGTTCCATGGCATTTGTGGCATGTTAAACATATTCATGTAAGGATTAGACACAAATGGCATGCTAGCATATGGATTCTGAAATTGTGCATATGGAGCAAACATGTTAGACATAACAGGCATTGTAGGCATGGAACTGTTCATTGCAGGCTTGGGCATTCTCACATTAGGAGTTTTCTTAACAGATTTGCAGTTAGTAGACAAATGACTAACACTTCCACAATTAACACATGTCTTTCTAGGAGCATATTTATCAGGTGTGTAATTGTTGTGTTTGTTAATTCCTACTTTGCCATTCCTGTTATTCTTTTTATTTCCCTTAGCCTCATTATGAACTTTCTCTACCTTGTCTTTCAATTGCTTGTTAGACAAGTGACCTACATTAGCTCTCTCAACAGGCTTCTCGATTTTCTTTAAAATACTAGACTCACCTTGAACAAAGTTCTTGGTGACAGGACCATACTTGTCATTAAGTCTAGTGAGTTTATCTTTTCTTTTGTCTGTCAACGAAACAGCCTGATCGGTTGATGGTTCATGTGTCAACGAAACATTGCATTCCGTTGACATATCAACCTTCAACAAATGATCATTGTTGTTTGTTGACTCTGTTCCTGATTCTAAGGTTTCACCAACATACCCTAGCTTCTCTTTGTTCCTTTCCCATGATTGCTCACAGAAGGATTCCACGCCTTGAACATTAATTATGTTGGCAGCAACATTCCTGGCATCCTTCCATTTTGCAATCACACTTTGTTCTATCTCAAGTTGTGTTCTAAGAATTTCTTCCCTTTGTAACACGTTCTCAAGTTCCTTCTTAGCATCCCTACTAACACATCTCATTTTCTCAAATTCAATGAGCTGTGCTTCTAACATTGCATTCCTATCACTTAAGAGCAGATTGGTCTCTTTTATTCTTGAATTCTCTTTAGTAAGTGATTTAAGAGTAACACGCAAATTATATAATACAGTAGACATTTCATTTACTGCATTGTCGCATTCCTCTTTAGAAAGCTCAGAAAGATTAGTAATTGTTACCTGGTTGCTTGAGGAACTTGCTTCCTGCTCATGATTGTCAGCCATAAGAGCCAAGTTGACATACTCAACATCATCATCAGAATCTTCACCATTACCAGCCCAATCATACTCCTGAGACATGAAAGCCTTTTCTTTTTGTTTGAGAAGTTCAAAGTATTTCTTTTTATAATCAACAGGCTCAAATTTCCTGTTGCCCTTCTCAACCTTGGGCTTTCTGCAGTCTCCAGCAAAGTGACCAAGCATTCCACAATTGAAACATTTTGACTTAGACTTTTCAATCCAGTTTGTTTTGCTAGGTTGAAAGTCTCTTCTTGGTGGCCTTGCTTCTGAGTTTCTTTTGAACTTGAACTTAGAGAATTTTCTAGACAGAAAAGCAATGTGTTCATCAATCTCATCTAAGTCCTCCAAGTTGGCTGGTTCTGATTCTTCTTCTTCTGTCATCTTGTCTTTACCCTTGCTAACATCACTCCTACAACTAGATCGACTAGTTGTGGCCTTTGCAGCTTCTTTATTGTCATCTTCAAGTTGGTTCACTGATGCAATCAATGCAATAGATCCACCCTTCTTCTGTACCTTTTCAATTTCTTCATCTTGCTCCATTTCCAGCTCATAAGTCTTCAAGGTTCCATAAAGCCTTTCAAGAGTGTAGTCTTTGTACTCTTGAGTGTTTCTGAGAGAAACAGTCATAGGCTTCCATTCTTTTGGAAGAGCTCTAAGAAATTTAAGGTTTGAATCCTTGGTTTGATAGATCCTCCCATACAACTTTAATCCATTCAAAAGCTTTTGAAACCTACTGAACGTGTCATTTAGGGTTTCACCAGCTTTAAAGTGAAAATGCTCGTATTGTTGTATAAGGAGTTGCATTTTATTTTCCCTGACTTGCTCAGTTCCTTCACAGAGTGTTCTAACAGTATCCCATACTTCCTTAGAGGTTGTACAGTTGATAACATTGTCAAACATTTCTTGCTCCAAACCATTAAACAGAATGTTCATGGTCCTTTTGTCTTTATGGACTTCTGCAATATCTTCAACAGTCCATTCTGAGACAGTTTTTGGAATCTCTACATCAGGTGCATCATCTGGCAGTCCAACTCTAGAATCAAGCTTCATGGGAACGTGTGGACCTTTCTCAATGCAGTCTACATACCTCTCATCCATAGACATGAGATGTAAATGCATCTTTACTTTCTAGTGAAAGTAATTGTCTTTATCAAGAACTGGTATCTTCACACCTGCATCCTTCTTCACCATGGTTTCTGTTTTTGGTCTTGATCTTTAAACTTCTTGTATGTTAGAAGCTCGCTCTGATACCAATTGTTATTCCCAAATGACCTAACAGAATTGTAGAAGGGGGGGGGGGGGTTGAATACAATTCTTGATATTTTCTTGAAACTCAACACTTTATGAAATTAAACTGAACTGAATAAATAAAAACACAAGATATAAATAATTCAGTTGGATTGTTTGATGATCCAACTGAAGTGTTTTTATTGCGGAAATAATCTGTGATACAAATGTTCACAGCTGCTCAGTTACAATGTTGTAGAGAAGAATGCTCTCAAAAATAGCTAATACAATCTATTTGTTTTTCTTCTCTCTTTCTAAAGTAACTGCTACACTTGGTTATATAATCCCAAGTTTACAATTCTACATTTGGTTAAACTAAAGAATAATAGTAGTAACCATCAGTAGCTTGCTTTTCATTCCTTTTGTCCAATGGTCCTTGGAGATCTTTGCTTTTGTCTTCATGCTCATTATAATCATTCCCAAGAGCCTTATTGGAAATTGGAATGTTTCCTTATTTCCAGTAACCACTTTGACGGCTTCCAATGCAAAGTACACTTCCATATCTCCTTTTAGATCTGTTCAGTAAACTGTCACTATCACTTTGTCAACTGCTCAAAAAGCAACATTGATTCGTTGATAGCAAGGAGATGTGTTTCGTTGATAGCTTCATTCTTCATTCCGTTGATGGTGTTTCCCTCGTTTCGTTGATGGGTAAACTCCATACCGTTGACAGAGTAATCTTCATACCGTTGACATGTCTTCACTTAGGCAGAATTACAAGGCATAACATATTTACAATTAACCAACCTATTTTGCCTATCTAGTACTTAGTCAACATGACTTAGAAAACCTATCTAAAACATATAATAGAATGCCTATCATACTGTGAAGTATTGTACAATGCAATTGCTACAACACTCATTTCGTTGATGAGCTTCCTGTCAACGAAACACTGCAAAGCATGCTATTTCGTTGACAGCTACAAAATTGACTTTACACAAATTCTACTAAGTGTTTTATGTTTATCATCAAGAACAACATATTCCTAACACATACATATTTGTTAACGCCTTGATCAATCCATGAGTTGTCGTTTCCTTGACGATATTGTAAGCAACGTTCTTCGCCAAAGTCAATATGACAACACCCAGAGCTTGCCTATCCAATAGTTTCCATTCAGTCTCATCCATCTTATCTGGCTTCTTCTCTTCTAGCGGTTGGTGTAGTTTTTTCTGATACAAATAATCCTCAATTTGCATCTTCCAATATCGAAAATCTTTGCCATCAAATTTGTCGATCTTTACTTTCCCTTCTTCTGCCATCGCTCCCACTCGCCTGAAAACCTAGGCTCCGATACCAGTTGTTGAGTATAAAACAACGAAAGCAAAACCCAAAGCGAATAAACAAGAACAAGAAAATAAACGACAATCACACAAGACAAAGATTTACGTGGTTCGGAAATTCCTACTCCACAAGCCACACTAATTTTGTATTGATCTCTCACAACTATGTTGTGTTATGTTGTGTTCTGATGTGTTGGTGTTTTACAATTACATGAGACTATTTATAAGAGAAAAAACTGGGCCTAAAACTAATCAGAGTCTAATTCTGAAATTCTGAAATTACTAACTCTAATTAGAATTCAAATCTGGAAATTCTAACTCAAATCAGAAACCAATTCTGAAACATGTTAGACTCCACAAACCCAACATAACATGTGTAATCTCACGGCGGGTCAATCCAGTGTCATGTACTCTTACATGCACCTATGTTTTGACTTTAGTATCACCATACCTATGACCAATGAGATGTGGTCATCAGTCAACAAACATACCAGTCTCTATGTATTATTATTGTCCTTAAATAATAACACTCGACTAGGGATATTTAGGAATAAAGATACTATTCATATAATCTCATTTTTAAGTCACATACTTAAAGCTATCGAATACGTATCATAATTCCAAGGACATTTATTATGCTAACATTTATAACGCAGTAAATAAAGACATAATAAAATAATAACAATAATCAATAAAACATAATTTATAATAATAAAATGTTTTCTTTAAAACATAAAAGTATTGTCTCTAGAGAACTAATACTAACATCGATTACATTTATGTATAATTTTATATCAATAATTTAAAATGGCAAAAGAGAATTATAGAGTATACTCAATCCATTAAAATATTTTTTGTAATTATATACTATGCAACATTCTATAAATAATATAAACCAACGTTTTATTTACTCAAAAGTAAAAATAAAAAAATGGAAGAAGAGGAGAAAATGTGATTTATCTAAAAAAAAAATTTAAAAATAAAAAAAGTATATTCCATCTCCTCGAGGCTTACTTTAATCCATAAATGGATCGACTTATCTTATAAACCATTCTAGCAAAACTTGGATCTAAAAAACCTTCAGGTTGTGTCATGTACACATCCTCTTCAACGCTCCCAATTAAGAAAGTAGGTTTGACATCCATTTGCCAGATTTCGTAGTCATAGTAAGCTAGCAAAATCCTAAGGGACTTGACCATTGCCACTGGTGAGAAAGTTTCATCATAGTCAATACCATGAATTTACTTGAAACCTTTTGCCACCAGTCGTGCCTTATAGGTCTGTACATTACTATCCATGTTAGTTTTCTTCTTGAAAACGCACTTGCACCTTATAGGTTTTACCCCTTTAGGCGGATCAACCAAAGTCCATACTTGGTTTTTCATACATGGAATCCATCTTAGATTTCATGGCCTCTTGCCAACTTTTAGATCTTGGAATTTTCATAGCGTCTTGGTGGGTAAGAGGCTCATTATCATTATTCACAAGCATTACATCACCATCCTGAGTCAAGAGAAATTCATAATATCTCTCGGACTCATGGTGAATCCTACCAGACCTACGAACAACCTGTGTTTCTTGAGCAGTATTGTCATTAACATTTTCTTGTACATTCTGCTCTTGTTCCAACTTCGGTTCAATGTTATCTCGTGGTTCTCGATCCTCATCGAGATCTATTTTCCTCCCACTATTTCTTTTAGAAAGAAATTCTCTCTCAAGAAATATAGCAGTCCGAGCAACAAACACTTTGTTCTCTAGAGGATTAAAGAAGTAATACCCCTTTTGTTTTAATTTGGTATCCCACAAAATTACATTTATCTGATTTTGGTCCTAGCTTGTCTGAGGTTAAACGTTTCACAAACGCTTTGCATCCCCTAATTTTCATAAATGACATGCTATAACTTTTCTCAGTCCACATCTTATATGGTGTCTCCTAAACCATTTTAGTAGGAACACAGTTTAGTGTATATGCACCTGTCTCTAGGGTATAACCCCAGAAACTTATTGGAAGATCCACTTGACTCATCATCCATCGCACTATGTCCAACATAATGTGATTTCAGCTCTTAGAAACTCCTTTCATTGAACCTTTTTTTTTACTTCAGCTTAATATTCTTTGAACTTTTCAAACAATTCGGATTTGTTTATCAAAAGATATCTATATCCGTATCTACTAACATCATCAGTTAGCCTTATGAAGTAGTAAAATCTACCTCCTGCCATCGTACGTATATGACCACATACATCACCATGTATAAGTCCTAATCGTTCGATGGCCCTTTCACCTTTTCAGTAAAAAGGGCTTTTGTCCTTTTGCCAAATAAACCAAGATTCACATTCTTCGTATGATTCATAATCAAACTTATCCAATCATCCATCATTATGTAAATTGGAAATGTGTTTCTTATAATATGACCTTAATTACAGTGCCAAAGGTAATGTTTGATTTGAGTCATTTTAGAACATATAAATTGTTAACTAATTGTGCAACATCATTAACCTTTTCATTGAAATGTAATAAACAACAATTTTTATATATACAATTAAAATGAAAAACCTTTCTTGTCCATACAAGAAACCAATATAATGTCTCTACTCTTAGAGGCACGTAGTTACAATTATCAAGTTCTAAACTTAGCCTTATAGGCAAAATTAAGTAACGAGTTACTTCAACTAGAGCAACAACTTTTGCTCCAATTCTAACCCGTAACCTGAAGCTTGACCCTCATCGGTCTTCTTCTTAGATCTTCCAAATAAGCATGACAGTTTAACTTCCAGTCTTTCGGTTTTCCACAGAAGCGACAATCGTCTTCTTTAATTAGCAACACCTCCTTTAGGTGACAAAACCTCTTTGGGATTGGACTTTAATACGGCTATAGAATTAGATCAAATCTTCTTCTTTCCATTCCATTTTCCTTTCTTATTCACATTCCTACATTCACCATCATTATGGGAGTAGTCCATGCATTTATCATGTTGCTTACAGCAGTTCTCAACGTGCTTCACAACTTAGTGAGTGCTATGTCTATCTCATTTATTTCGTTGTTCACTAACTAATTGAGAATAGTTATTGTTCAAAGATTTGTATGATCAAATCATTCTGAGTCTCTAGACCAATCTTGAAACCCAAAAAATAATAATCAAGGTACTCATTATACCCTATCATCTTTAGAACATCTGGACCAACCGAATCTCACTTTCCCTACTTGTAGGTGTATGGTGTCTTGCTATTGTCAAATCCCTTTTGACGAGCCTTTTCCTCAAACATCTTTTAAGGTGCTCAAATATCTCATAAGCATCCATATTGTTTCTTAAGCTCCACACTCATAGTTGCAAGCATGAGACATGAAGCATCATCAGTCGAATCATCAATTTGCTTGCAATAAGAATTATGTTCGGCACATGTTACATTCTCAGCTAAAAGGTAAGGGAAGAATTTGACTAACATCGTGGTGCCTGAGGATGATCCTCAAGCTCCTATATCAGTCGAGGAAATTTGTTCCTGGAAGCTTGTCCTTCTCAAGGACTGATCGCATAGAGAAGTTGTTTGTGTTATTTGTCATTTGATAGCTACAATATTAAAGTGCATAAAATTAATCTAGGTTGCAAATTTATTAATTATTATGTGTAAGTGATTATGGAATATCATTATATACCTCCCACTATTTTTATCAAATAAATAGCCCTAACTATTAATTCGGAAAGTATTTCTCTTAAATCTTTCTAGTGAGCCAAGATCCATATTTCGTCATGCTTAAGGTCAGCTTTGGCTTTACTCCCAAAACATGATTTATTTAGGTAGACAACTCTTGTCAATTATATCATATATAACTCTTGGAAAGTTTGGTAGAACAACATTTGTTCACATTTATCTAATAAATCATACCAAGCTCCATGCCTCTAAGTTCACAATCCTATTATGGTAACTTAGTTAAGTCTAACCCAATGGTCTAACAGTTAAGTATCACATTTACTTCATCGCGTCTTACCACGATAGATTGGAGTGCTTCGCTTTGGCGAACCCACTCTTTCTCGATCAAGGTCTTGACGAGTGTTGCCCATTGGAAGGCATCTAATTGACTTAATATTTTAACTTTAGGGATTTGTTATTATTAAAACGACCATGATCCCATCATCAAGAGATTCCCAATTTTTCCTTGAACTAAGTACTTCAAATCAAAATTCATCAATGGTTTGATTTCCAGTCCGTCGGAGGAGTCACAGTGGTCTCACTTAAAACTCGCCTTTCTTACAAGCACTGCTTGTATTTTTGTCAAAATCGCCCCATATCAAAATTTGAAATTCATACTTATTTCCGTGTTTCATAAACACGGGAATCTCATGTTCGTTTTTGTTCAATTTTAAAATCTTGAATCGTTACAGATTTTATCTTGTTTAGCAAACATGGCATGGGTGACGTATCTAATGCATACATGTTTAATCTAATTAAAGCATGCATCATTATAACTACGCATACATATCATCATCACATGCATCATATATGTAAATTGCGTAAAGTAAACGTGTTTGGTTATGGCCCAACCTAAGTGATCTTTCCAAGCTAATGGAAAAATCAAGGTCAATCTATGGTGGTATCAAAATACAATACAATGTTACAAGTCTTCAAGCTTTAACTTGCCTCCTTGATTGCCTCCTTGTAATGCTTCCTTGGTTCTCCATCTTGGATGTCTTCATATATATTACATAAATAAAACAACCTATCCTACTGAACTTACAAGTAGAACTCGAGTTACATTCGAGATTTAAACATTACAAGGAATAACGACATGCAAGTCGTATTTAGAAACCAAACCATTAAAACAAAACCACTATCTTATGGGTCTTTAGGCCATAACCAATCACCATGCTCATATAACAATTAAGAACATCTCATATTGCATTAACATATCATACCATATCATATTTCTCATGATCCAATCATAGAAATCAAATAAAGTGTAAATCAGAAAATCAAAATCAGAATTCTGAAAACATTAAATCGCTTTTTACAGACAGTAAACGACGTCAAACGCCTTACAAACGAACGAGTGAATATGTCAGTTTTGTTCAGACGCCCGTTTCCCTTTCCGAAAAGTTATTTGTGACGAAAATCGGACACAGTATGCAAATTCACTAAATCTGCGCAGCGTGTTCAGAAATCGTATCGAATACGATTCTCATAACAAGAACAAACATATATCATGTATATGTTGGGTTTCCAGCATCTCCCTAAATCGAAACGTGGCGCTGGCTGCTACACTATAAAGGTTAAGAGTTGCGCCTTCTCCACAAGTAGCTCAATTATGTCTGGCTGGCATTGAAAACAATATCTCTGATGATGAAGAGGTAAATACTATTTCTAACTCTTCAAATTATGATATTGCAAGAAATATTGCATTTTTGCAGGGACAAAACAAGAAATTACGAGAGAAAAATGCTTATCTAAAACAAACTCTCAACGAAGTTCTAAATGAAATGGATGATTCTATGAAAGATGAATTGTTTACAGAAGAAATCAAAGTTCTATCTGAAAAAGTTTCAAAACTATCAGAAGAAAATGATTATTTGAGGAACGAAATAGAAATGAAGGATGCTTGTCTGATCACTCTAAAACAGCAAACAACTACTGAAAGCAAGACGGCGAATACAGATCAACAGTTTTCTGATCTTCAGCATAAGATCGTACTCCTAAAGAAAGATCTATCCAAATTTGTTCATGGTGAAGGCACTCTTGATGCACTATTAGCGGAACAGAAATCATCCTTGGATAAAGAAGGCTTAGGCTATAGCTCAGTCAGAAAATCTGTCTTTCAATGAGGAAATAAGAGAACAGCTTTGAAATATTCAATGCCTTATGAAAAATGCAAAGACTGTGGAAAGATAGGGCATATATCTGCTCAATCCAATCTTTGTGGTATCAAGGACCACATTTCTAACTCTCATTCTACATGTAATATTGTTCAAATGTGGATTAGAAAAGCTGATCGCCATTTAGATAACATTGTAGACACTAACAAGTCAGGACCCAAAATGATATGGGTACCTAAAGTTAAAATATAACTGTTTTGCAGTTTTGTTTGAAGGCTCATATCCCCAGAAACAAATGGATCATAGACAACGGTTGCTCTCGTCACATGAAAGGAGACAAATCAAAATTTATCTCCATAGATGCTAAAGATGGAGGTCTAGTTACTCTTGGCGACTCGACTACTGTTCGGATTATAGGTAAAGGTACCATAGGTAATGACAAGTCCTCCATTAATAATATCAGGTTAGTTGATGGTTTAAAGTATAATCTTATCAGTGTTAGTCAGCTAACAGATACAGGTCATGATGTCAAGTTTGGTAAGAACATGTGTTTAATTACTACAACTTCTAATCACAATCCTTAATAGCCAAACGGCAAGGCAATATCTTTGTATTAGATTTTGATGAACAGAATGAAGAAATCTGCTTAGCTTCAATTCAAGATCAACAAAACTTGTGGCATAGACGCCTATATCACGTTCATATGGATCTCATCAACAAAATCTCTTCTCATTCCTTGGTGAGAGGTTTACCCAATCTCAAATATAAAAAGACAAAACCTTGCACAGCTTGTCAGTTAGGTAAACAGGTTTGTACTTCTTTTAAAGTTAAGAAGCAGATATCAACAACTGTTCCATTGAAAATGTTACATCTTGATTTATTTGGCCCAGAAAGGTATGTTAGCTTAAGTGGTAAGAAATATGCTTTTGTACTTGTTGATGATTTTTCTCGCTTTATATCTTTTTAGGACCTAAGCGCTTACCACTACACTAAAAGCAGCTACTTGTGGAGAAGGCGCAACTCTTAACCTTTATAGTGTAACAGCCAGCGCCACGTTTCGATTTAGGGATATGCTGGAAACCCAACAATCCCCCCCCCCCAGCATCTGCCAGCCCTAAGCTGCACAGCATGCCTTTGGCATAAATATGCACTACATGGGATTCGAACCCGTGACCTGCTCTGATACCACTTTTTAGGACCTAAGCGCTTACCACTACACCAAAAGCAGCTACTTCATCATCAGAATCTATTTCAGCTTTAGATTCATCATCACTCCAGGTAAGAAAAGCTTTAATCTTTCTTTTGTCTTGAAATCCAGAAGCTTTCTGTTTTGCCTTAAGCTTGAAGCAGTTCTTCTTGTAATGACCTTTCTTTCCACATTCAAAACATGCGTCATCTTTAGAACTATTTTTGACATCCTTCTTCGGAGAATTAAAGTTAGTGAATCGACTTGCAGATTTCTTCTTGGCCAAATTTTTTTGAAATTTCTTTGTGAGAAGTGCAATGTCTTCATCAGAATCTTCATCAGAGTCATCAGCATGAAGAGCCAGTGTCTTCTTTCTAGGAATCTCATCTTCTTCGTCGTACCTGCGTAATTGATTTTCAAATTCTTCTAATTCGCTAAAAAGAGTAAGTGTCTCCATAGCAGAGATTAGAGTAGAGTCTTGAAGAGTGGTAACTTTAGGTGCAAATTTCTTAGGCAGTGATCGGAGAATCTTTCTATTGATTTCAGCTTGTGGAATATGCCTTTCGAGTAGAGCAATAGAGTTCATCAATATAAGAAAACGTCCCTGAGCTTCTTTAATACTTTCATCCTTTTCAAGTCTGAAGCTTTCATAGTCACTTAGTAGTAGATCCAGCTTCACTTCACGGACTTTGGATGTCCCTTCATGACTGACTTTGATAGTATCCCAGACTTGTTTAGCAGACGTGCATGCCGAGACTTTTCTTAGTTCAATGGAGCTTAAACCATTTAGAAGAGAGTTCATTGCTCGAGCATTGTAGTTTAGAGAATTGACTTCATCATTAGTAAGTTCTTTGACTGGTGTATGCTTTCCATCTTTCATAGGAATGATAATTCCATTTTCAACAGCATCCCATTCATAGGCATCCTTCTGGAGAAAAAATTTCATTCGAAACTTCCAATCATTGTAGTTTTCAGCTCCAAGAAGAAGAGGAGGAATGTTGTTTAAGTGACGCTCTTGCCAATTAGATTGTGCCATTGATCGCTAGCAAAATAAACACTTAAAAACAAATGTCAAATGCACCTGCTCTGATACCAATTGAAACTGGTTGATCATACTTTGGTTTTTCATCCTGTTGTTAAGTTTGTTACCTCTGTTCCTGTTGGTACTTCTTCTGTCTCCTTTGAGACAAGTTCTCATTTTGTTGCGTTATCAAAGAAAGTTGATGATAATACCAATTTGTTACAGTCTGTTAACTCCAAACTCGATTCTGTTTTGTCCTTACTTCAGTTCACTACTTCTCGTATTGAATCGGTTGACACTCAGTTATTATTTTTAAAATCCCTTTACTCTAAGCTTTTCTCATCCATGAACTTTGAGTTCAGAAATGTGCAAGATGGGTTAACTTTTGCTGCCAAGGCTTGGGATAAAGAATTCGTGAAATTGTTTTATATTCTCAGCTCAGAAACAAAGTTTGTTTCCAAACAAGTTTCCTCCATGGTGCACAAGAAGGATCTTCAGTGGCACTCGCGTGAATGGATGGATGATAGCACTCTTGCGGAGATCACTACACCACTTCCATTACCAGCTATTCCCCCACCTGAAGCTCTTGGATTCACTGCTGAAGAATACCGTGCCAAGATCTTTGAATGGCTTTCTGCTCGGGATGGGAAATCGCCTCCAGCCAGTTTTTACTCAAGCATGTTTACCGAGTATGGACAGCCTTCGGTTGTTCCTTCACCAGCCACTCGTAAGGGAAAAGCCAAGCAATCTCCAGTTGATATTGATGAATAAGTTTTTTTATGATTTTTAACGGGGGAGAAATCTGACATTAGTGACATTGTGATTGATGTGGTTGTGTTTTTGTTATGTTCTTAACATTAAGTTATCTGTTTTATGGACTGCTTTATGGTTTTAACTGATGATTAATATTTGATCGTTATGAAATGCTTTTGTTGCATTATTTCTGATTAAATGTTGTGTTATATTCATGATCATGCATGAACTTTAAGTGATTTATTGTTTTATATTTTATAAGTTCATTGCGATAGGGGGAGCCTCAGTTAGCATTAGTATAATTTTTCAGATATGGTTCATCATCATAAAAAAGGGGGAGATTGTTAATACCCGGATTTTAATGATGATGTTTGTCTAAGTGATTGATATAACTTAATCAGAAAAATGAATGTCTTTAAACTAATTGATTTGATCTTACTTGATTCCAGGAGATTTGACTTGTTCAAATCTAATATTGTTATTGATAATTATATTGATAATTATCCCAAGTGCTATTAAATCGATCAAGACTTATTCAAATCTGTTTATATCAATTGCCTTATCTCTACTAACAGATTCTGATCATTATCTTCTGTTTTTATAGCCGTTTCAATTCAAATTCTATAACATCTATTTTCAGGAAGGATATATATTCATTCAGATGGTGTTATAACAAGACAACTTCGAGCAATCAAATTACATTCTTCTAATAAGCTTTCGAGATCAAATCAGTTTTGTTTTTAGAAGATTCATTATTATTAAGTTGTATTAATTTACTTTATCTATACTTGTGTCGGGTTGTGGCAAATAGATAGGATTACAAAATTCAACCTAAGGTACTAGCGAGCTAGGGTTTCTGCTGCTAGTGGACAGTTGTGTCAAGGGAAGGGTTCTTCCAAGAGGTTATCATTTTTGTAATCGGGATAAACTGTAAGTGTATTATTATTGTTAATAATATATTCTCTGTGATAGTTGGCATAGGGACTTGGACGTAGGCCATAGATACTGATAGGGGCCGAACCAAGTGAAAAGTCTTGGTGTTATTTATAATTCTGTAGAATATTTCTATTCAGTTTTGTTTTATATATAACCTATTGAGACAGTCCCATTTAACAAAGAGGCAGACCCTTTGTCAATTGAGACAGACTCTTTTATATATTGTGCTTAGTAAATTTCAGTATATATCAGTATACATACAGATTATATGATCATCCCAATCATCATTATTGTAAAGTTTATGCATATACATCAATGTTATCATCAAAACACACTACTAGAATTAATGGAATAGACATCACACTTTTAACATCGGTAGTAAAAACCACCGATGTTAAAGATAATTTTAACATCAGTTTTTAAAAAATCGATGTTAATTACTTTCTCAGACATCAGATCTTAAAAAATGACCGATGTCTGTGTTAATTTTTAAGAAAATCAAAACACGCGGCTTAGTTTCCCCCTTTGAAATAAAACATAATTCCCCCGCTCCAGGAATTTTTAGCCACCCTCTCCCCAAATATTATTTCCCCCCAAATTAATTTACCTCTATCTCACAACCTAACCCGTCTCTCTCTTTTCTCTCCCTCCCCTCTACTCTCTCTTCTCACATCTCTCTCGCTCTACTCTCTCTCATACCTCTTAGAACCCTAAATCAAAACCCGAACATATCTTCTCATATCTCTCTCCAATTGGTGGAAAAGCTAAAGAACCCTAAATCGGTGGAAGCTCAAGAACCCTAAATCGGCGTAGGAGAAGCTCAAGAACCCTAAATCGGTGAAGGAGAAGCTCAAATCAATCATTCTCTCCAATTACTAGCTCGAATTTGTAAGTGGGTTTTCAATTTTTTGTTCAAATTTCAGTTTTTATGTTTTAATTAGGTTTTCTTTTTATAGATTGGGTGGATTCTTGAGTTGGTCATCTGCAAATTAAGTTATTGTTCTGTGTTTGTGTTATATATATATTGTTCTGCTCTCTGTTTATACATGATAAATGTTTGTATAATATCAACTATGAAGGAAGAATGGAGTAACAGACTGACCTCAAGATTTGTTTTAACACCATAAATATTATGTAAACACACATATTTGTTTTAACACCATAAATATTAATTAATACTTGGAAGATCACTTTGTAGGTGATTCCTCCTGGAATGGACTTTAGCAATGTTGTGACTCAAGAGGACACCTCCGATGTAGATGGTGAACTCTTGTCATTAAGTAATTCCGACGGGGCTTCTCCAAAAGCAGTTCCATCAATATGGGCAGCGGTAGGAGTAGATTTATTTGATTATGATTTATCTATGTCATTTCTATAGGCCTCTTTGTCTTTATAGGTGGTGCGGTTTTTGACGAATCCCCATAAGCCAATTATATTAGCTTTATCAAGACCACATCCGAAAAAGAATCTCACTACGCTTTTGAAAGCTTTTGGAGAATGTCGCCCATTAAGGGAGTTTACTAATCTTGTAAGTAGGCTAGCAGCATATTAAATATATTGCCGGCTGCAGAAGCAAGTCTAAGAACATAAAAAAAACTAACACACTTGTGTGCAGACACTCATTATCGGTACGACTTATATGGGCAAGTGGCCTTCCCCAAGCATCACAAGCAAAGTGATGTTCCAGATATCTATCGTCTTGCTGCTAAAACAAAGGTTTCCTTAGTTTTAATGTAATGTAATTTAGTTTTGTCTTTTTTTTATGATTTTCTGTTTACAAGCTAGATGCTCTTATGCAGGGAGTTTTTATAAATCCAACATTGGTTGAACCTTTTGGGCTTACCCTTATAGAGGTTGTTACATTTATACATCTCTCTTTCTAAATCATCTTGACTATCTTATTTTGCACTTAGATTTATATAGATCATTTTTTGGTGAATGTAGGCTGCGGCACATGGACTTCCTGGTAAGCTACTGTTATCGTCGAAGAAACTTGATCCTGTAAAAGATTTTCCACCATTAAGGTACATTTCCTTGCATATTATAGTTGTTCCTTTTGTTTGGTACCAGGTCCTTAATGGGTTTGTAGACCTTGAGGACCATTTGTTCAAGGATTAAATTGCTTACAGAAAAGGTACTTGGTTGTTTTAGGGTAAAAGGTGTAATAAGATTAAGCATGTTAAACACCAAATAAGATAATATATTGTTATTATTACAGTATTTCTTTTGACTCTCCTTCAACCCAGGGTCATAAACTTTTTGTCAACAGAACTATTAGTAGATGTCAAAATATAGACATAAATTAAAAGATATCGGAAGTTTGACTATTAACAAGTTTGACTGATCAATCTCTCTAAATTGCAAAACCCATTTTCTAGGTCTACAATACATCCTTTTGTCTTGGATATAGCTAGGTTCGCATCGTCCCTTGCTCTAAAACCCTTCCACGATTAAATCTTCAAGAATTAAATCTCTGTTATTTTGTCTTCAAGAATCATTTATTTCGCTCCTTCCACTTATTTTGCCAATTATTTTTTGTAAAGATTATTATTCTCTCATTAGTTGGATGTAATGTAATTTTGAAAATATGAGGCTTGTTAAACATGACCACAAAATGGGTTTAATGGCAGAATGTTACTTGCATCTGAAGAAAACGGCTCTTCCAAGATTGGGGTTAGATTTGATAGATCAATTCCAGAAGGTAACCATGCTTCTTCTGCTGTTGGTGAGCAATTCATCCTTGTCTTGTATCGATAAATAATTAAATTTTCTTCCTCCATTAACCGCCTTGAGTAGTCATAATTGGTATTTCACTGTGCAGCTGCCTCTTTTCGCCTTGAATCTGCCAGTAGCAGCGAGGCTGAAAGACTTGCTATTAATGACCTCTTCCGGGTAACCATTCTTTACTGGAAGAAGAAATTATACGTGGCTTTGATGAAATTTCACTTGTTAATATGTACTTCAAACCATGTGTCATACTTGTTAATATGAAATTTCTTGTATTTGACCTTAAAATAAACCTCTAAGTTTAACATTTCACAGGTTGCTATAGATGGAAGTGAAAGATGTTCATTAGTTCTGTTTCTGCAAGTCATAGAAAAGTTTTTACTGAATACAGAGGCACGTGGAGCCTTAACACTACTTGAAAAAGTACATATAACATCGGTGTTTTAACATCAGTTGAAAATGCCACCGATGTTAAAGAGTGTTTCAACATCAGTATTTTTTAAAACGATGTTAAAGCTGATTTTAGACATCGGTTTGTAAAACAGCCGTTGTGAATTCTCATTTTTTAAAAATTGAAAAATATCCTGTGCCACGCTTCTCCCTTTTTACACCAAATAATTTCCCCCCTTAGCAAAATTTTTATTCCCCCCAATTTTCCCCCTTTCCCACAGTCAACACTCTCTAACTCTCTCATTCTCTCTCTCCTGTCTCTCTCTGCATTCTCTCTCTGCATTCTCTCTCCCATCTCTCTCTCCATCTCACCATCTCTGTAACTAAAATTCTAATTTCACCATCTCATCATCTCACCATCTCACAATCTCTGTATTTGACACCCTAATTTCACCAACTTTGTACAAATCTAAACCCTAATTGAAGGAACCCGATCGAGCTACAAAGGAATCGACCTAATTGGGTTTCTTTTTCGTTGTAAGCTTACATCTCTTCTTCTCCGTCTTTCCTTTGCATATCTGTTGTCCCCTTTTACTTTTATTTGATTTACTTTTCTTTGCATCTCGGTTTTTCTCGTATACCATTGTACGCTTTTTTTGTTTTACAAGTATATCTCTATAAACTTTGATGTTTTGTATGCTTGTTGCTATATATATATATATATATATATATATATATCTGTATAGTTGTTTCTTTCCGTTAAACTAGTAATGCGAATATGGTTGATAAAATGTGAGTTTTTGGTGTTTTTATTATGTCTACCCTTTTACGATTTCAGATCTATTTTCAATTTTTTGTTTCTAACTTTACTTTCTTGACCAGATTTGGAGCTTGCATATTTAAGGAGTTGTTTGGTTTTTGTTATTAGTTTTAGTGGATCATATTAATGTATTTTATTCATTATTCCGTTTGCAGGATTCTATATCTTGTTTGTATATTTAGTGTATTTTGTATATGTTCTATTTTGTAGCGAAACTTGCAGGTTGGTAGTTTTTGTAGCTTGGAATAATTTGTAATATTACTTATAGCTAGCTTGTTGTTTCCATAAATAATAAGCATTGTAGCTATCTAGTTGAGATAGAATTTTAAAATTTAAGAATGGTTGTATTTCCGAAATTGTTGTTGTGGTTTATAATTTTCTGAGACAGGGTGAATCCATCAATTCCACCACGACATTAGTTTCAAACAATCAGCTATTTGCCATGGGATTCTTTCATTTGAGGGATTCCAATCTCAGTTACTTGGGAATATGGTACATGAACTCCGGCGAAGGACTTCACATTAACCATCCAGCATGGATTGCGAATAGAGATGCACCTATTCATAACAGTACAGGTGTGCTCATAGTAGACTCTGCATCAGGCAATTAAATTATCAGCCACAGTGACACAAAAAATCCTATTGTCTTATATTCCGGTAGAGGCTTAAACAGAAGGCTAAAGCTCTTGGATAATGGGAATTTAGTACTTAAAGAAGGGAATATAGTTTTGATCATCCCACAGATGCACTTTTACCAGGAATAAAACTTGGGATCAACCACATTACTAACTGGACGTGGTCATTAACTTCTTTGATAGGTAAAAACAATCCAGCCTCTGGAGCTTTCACTCTAGAATGGGATCACAGTGACTGCAAAGTTAGATGTTGGGAAGATTGCAATTGTTTTGGCTTTATTAATAATGGTGATACTGGTTGCACTTTCTATCGGGGAAATAACTTGAAATTTCATAGCAGTGGCAATTATCCAAAAGTATACGTTCTACCTCCTGCAAATCCTTCAGAGAGTAAGTTCACAAGTCCTTTTCTTTTATCTACATATATGAAAGTTGAAGAAATTGACTTGGTTTTTTTCTTAGGAAAATCAAGTATATAAAGTCGATTTATAATTGGTCTAATTCATAAATTAGTACTATCACTTTAATGCAGAAAGGAAGAAGCTGATAATGATTATCATCATTGTAGTGGCACTTTCCTCATTTCTTGTGCTTCTCTCCAGTCTTTTATACTGTAGGAGAAGAAAAAAGAAGCGAGGTACAAAAGGAGTCGCTATTTCAGCAAAGTGCACAACATAGTTTTGTTTCACAATACTAAATCGATAGCAAAGAAGACTGAAATCTAAGAGTTGTTGACACTGAAGGGATACACAAACACAATCAATGCATTAGGGGATGATGTTAAAAATGACCTTAGATTCTTTAGCTTTACAAGTATAGTAGCTGCTACAAGAAATTTTTCTGCAGATAAGAAGCTAGGAGAGGGCGGATTTGAACCTGTTTACAAGGTGCATCAAATCTCTTCTTCAACTCAAAGGAACTTATTAAGTGTGTTTGTCTATAAATAAGCAAAGACTGTATTGTACAGAACATGACACTACTAACTTAGAATTATCACAATTCGCAGGGAGAATTTTCAGGACAAAAATAACAGTAAAGAGACTTTCAAAAAAGTCGACACAAGGATTGACCGAGTTAAAAACTGAGCTCATTCTTGGTAGTTGTACTACGAACTGCCTAGCTCCTTTGGAAAAGGTTAAATATCTCTACCATCACTACCAGCTTTGCAGCAACTACTTTTCCGTGTTTTAGGCTATCAGGTATACTTTTGCTTAGTAGTTAATCCAATCATCAAGAATTTCTGCTTATATAGTGTTTATGTTCGTTCAGTTTTCATGTTGAGCTTCTTTAAATCTATATCATTTTCTTTCTTTTGTGGAGTAATGGTAACAAGGTAATAATGAATCATTTATGCAGCCACAAGGAGCAGCGGTCCATAATTTTGTGATTCAGCTAGCACTTTCTATGGTTAGTAACTATAAGAATTAATCCTTATCTTAGTGGCTTGCAGAAACTCATCTCAATTTGGCCATTGTTTAATCTATTTTACTATAACAGGTTGCTTCAGAAAGTATCAAAATATATAATGCCATAACCGATGGGACAGTTAATTTGGTTGACAATTCTGACTGTCATAAATGTAAAACTTTTGTTCATCTTTGATACACTAAATGCATGCCTTTTTAACAGTTTTTTGAGATGAATCGACAAGATGCTCTCAGGGCTTTGGAAATCTACAAGAGGCCTGATTTAAATTTTCAGCTATTTGTGGACTCTGTTTTGTGTTTGTGCTGTCAGATTGAACTCATATCGAGACTCCATCATTTTCATGTGGTACCTTTGCTTGGGTTCTGCTCAGAAAATCAAGGAAAACGCGTTGAAAGGCTACTGGTATTCGAGTACATGCCCAATGGCTATTGTAAACCATTTATGTTCTGGTGGAATCTCATTAGCATTGGAAAATTATTAGTATTTTTTCAAGTTATTAAATATGTTGTACTTGTTCGGTTAGTTTAGTATGATTAGTTTTGACCGTTGGAGATTAGTTCTACTTATTAGTGGAATGGTTTGTTTAGAATGTTGGATGGATTTGGGTTGAAATCTTTGTTGGCTTGTAGTGCATGATGATAATCTTGAACTGTAACTAAGATATTTTGTATCTTGAATTTAATTTGGTAATCCAAGTTTTGTTAGTTTGCTTTTTTGGTATCTTGTGGTTGTTCTGGTTCATATGAATACATAGCAGGGACAATGCAATGAAGCATATTTGACATCATGTTGATAAAAAACTAATGTTTAAAAGAATCAAAGACATCGGTATAAATTCAAGAATTTGATGTTAACTAGAAGTTTATACATCAGCTACTAACAAGAAAACCGATGTCTATAGTGCTCTATTACATCGTTTCTTCTAGGAAACCGATGTGTGAATACAAAATAGACATCGGGTAAAAACCGATGTCATAAGCCCAGACATTTAACATCACACGCGTAGACATCGGTTGGTTGTTTAGAAAGACATCGGCCAATAACCGATGTTGTAGCCTGTTTTTCCAGTAGTGTAATGAGTAAGCTTGAAAGTTTACCAGAGAATGTAAATGTAGTTATCATTGATTGGCATACACAGATGGAGCAAGTAAGTTACTAAATACTTTTCTATCCCCATTTAAAAAGATTCACTGGGTAGGATTCTGGGATGGATGACAGTATTTAGAGATGACATCTGGTTTGGTACTAAATTTGCAGTTCCTTGTATAATCTTTCCTAAAAGTTTAATCATGTTTCAGTACAATCTTGGTGCTTCCCCGCTTGCCAAGTTTGGAAGTAACCAAACATCTCTACTTGACGCTTTCCGGGTATGCAAACATCTCTACTTGACTTCCAATGGTAGCAACTAAAAATGGGTGAGCAAATAATGTGTTTAAACTCTGGCTACTTTGGAATACTTGGGAAATATAGTTGGATGAATGTTATGCTAACTTTTCCTTCATTTTTACATTTTTTTGTAGATGATCAGCATGAATAAGATGTCTTGCACAAAGAACTTTGTTGTGGTGCATTTGGAGATGAGCGGCTTATTGAAAATCTTATGTAGTAGTACTAGTACTTCTTGCCTTTTTTAATTTTGTCATGGAACAAGTGATTTTGTCGAATAGTTTGTTTTGACTAGCAATAGCAATTAGAACATTATGTTTTTTGGTTTTGTTATTGTTGTATACTGAAATCATGTAGATTTGTTTGGTAATGATATTCAGAGATTTGATTTTCTTTTGTGATCATTTCAACTTCTTGTTTTTGGTATGTGTGTTTTGGTATTTTTTGGTGTATATGATTACGGTTAATTATAAATATATACATTAGTTTATAAGAACTAAAAAGAATGTTCGAATAGGCTATTTTAACATCGCTTACAGAAAAGAAACTGATGTATATAGGACATTTTAACATCGCTTACAGAAAAGAAACTGATGTATATAGGACATTTTAACATCGCTTACAGAAAAGAAACTGATGTATATAGGACATTTTAACATCGCTTAAAGAAAAGAAATTGATGTATTTATGACATTTTAAATCAGTTAAAGGTACTAGACATCAGCTAGCAACTGATGTAAAGAAACTTTCAAATCAGTTATTAGCTGATGTCTGGGAGCATCTAAGACATCGGTCACTTACCAAAAAAACGATGTTTTACATGCTCTTTGACATCGGTTTTTAACCGATGTAAAAACACATGACTTTTCTCTACACCGACAAAGACATCGGTTGAAAAGTTCCCGGACATCGGTTTTTAACTGATGTCTATTGACGTTTTTCTAGTAGTGACAACACATCAATCATGATAATCGCAAACATGCTTGTATATACATCAAAACTTTAAACATATAACCGAATTGAAACATTTTCGCAAGTATCTCTGATACCATTGAAGGGTTTCGAGCACATAAACGCAACGGAAAACGTAAAAATAAATCAAAATTCGAAACCCCTCCGCAGGATCCATGCGAAAACAAAAAATTTAATTCGGAGATTAATAACAAATACCTTAAGAAGCTTTAACAGTTCATTAATGGAAGATTAATGGAGATCCAAAGCTTGTTTAATCACCACGTATCCCGCTCTCGCGATCTACGCTCTACGGTATCCAAACGAACACTTTTCTTGAAGGATTGATGTGTACTAGCACCTGAAAACTACTTCTTTCTCTCTCTTTTCTTGCTCTCATAAGCGGCTAGGGTTTTAATATAAAAACGTTTTTCCACATTAAAATCAGCCCTCTTTTAGAGTTTATATAGAGAGGAAAATAAGTTTTCTAATTATAATCCAATTATAATAAAATACTAATCCGAAATTCCAATTTATTATTTAATTAAGTCGCACCTAATTAATTAATAACTAATTTCAGAATTAGTTTAAGTAATTCCATTTTCTATTTAAATAATTAATCAAGTCATACTTAATTAATATTATAAATAGAATAAATTACTTATTTAAATTTAAATTCATAATTTAAATTATTTCTCCTTCAAGCGTTCTTTGTGTGTGACCCTGTGGGTTATTATTACGTTGGTAACAATTTTAATAACTAATTAAAATTGTAAACAATGAGCGGCATCTAGTAATACATCATTGTCACCCAAGTAATAATAATTAAATCGGTGATTCAATTAAGCCTTTCGTGAATAATGTTCCATGTAATATAATCCCTTTAACCTTAATATTATAGATTAAACTCGAGGCATGTAATGTGTCATCCTCTTCATAATTTAATCTTAGTTTTCTTGATCGATGAGTAGACTAATAAATCAAATCAACATTTGAGCACGACCGTGCATTTCTTAGTCTCACTCAAACAAGAGGCCAATAATATCGCTCCTAAAATTAGGAGGGTTAAATCTCATCTAGATCATTCATATTTCTCATACGATTCATAATATACCCAATGTCCACTTTTATCATCACCCGGTCAAAGGTAACTTTTAATGTAATCAAAGTATATTAATTCTCGTATAAAAATATAATGATTTCAGGTCTAAGGATAATTACACCATTATCACAGTGAGAATTACTTATGACACTATTAACTTGTGTAATCTCACGGCGGGTCAATCCAGTGTCATGTACTCTTACATGCACCTATGTTTTGACTTTAGTATCACCATACCTATGACCAATGAGATGTGGTCATCAGTCAACAAACATACTAGTCTCTGTGTATTATTATTGTCCTTAAATAATAACACTCGACTAGGGATATTTAAGAATAAAGATACTATTCATATAATCTCATTTTTAAGTCACATACTTAAAGCTATCGAATACGTATCATAATTCCAAGGACATTTATTATGCTAACATTTATAACGCAGTAAATAAAGACATAATAAAATAATAACAATAATCAATAAAACATAATTTATAATAATAAAATGTTTTCTTTAAAACATAAAAGTATTGTCTCTAGAGCACTAATACTAACATCGATTACATTTATGTATAATTTTATATCAATAATTTAAAATGGCAAAAGAGAATTATAGAGTATACTCAATCCATTAAAATATTTTTTGTAATTATATACTATGCAACATTCTATAAATAATATAAACCAACGTTTTATTTACTCAAAAGTAAAAATAAAAAAATGTTAGAAGAGGAGAAAATGTGATTTATCTAAAAATATTTTTTAAAGAAAACTCAAAATAACGTATAGTATAATGGTTATGGTATGAGTTTGATTAGAGAAGATTAGTGGTTCGATTTTCAACACTAAGATAATTTCATCTACTCTTTGCATAAATATAAAAGAGAAGGTGTTTTTTGTAATTTTTTAACATATAAGAGCAAAATCGTAAATTCATAGGTATTAAATGACATATATCAATCATTTAAATTGACAAAAGAGAATTGTAGATTATGCTCAATCGATAAAAATATTTTTTATAATTATATATTGTGAAATATTCTAGAAATAATATAAATTAATATTTATTTACTCTATAATAAAAATAAAAAAAAAGATGGGAGAAGATGTGGTTTATCTATTAAGATTTTGAAAGTAAACTCAAAACAAAGTGTAGCACAATGGTTGTGGTGCAAGTTTGATTGTAGATGGTCATGGGTTCCATTCTCAAGATTAACATAATATAATTTATTTTTTGCATGAACATTAAAAGGGTGGTGTTTTTGTAATTTTTCAAAAAATAGGGGCAAAATCGTAACTTCACAGGCATTAAAGTGACACTTTTTGCCCTTGTGTTGTGGTTTAATATATAGTAACTAGCGTAAAAGCCCGTGCGAGGCACGGGCACTGAATTTATTTCTCGTCCAAAATCGTTTATAAATTTAGATAATTTTGTAATTAGAAAATTGAAAAGATAAGATTTTGATTTTATCTCATATTTTATAGTACTTTTATAATATGGCATGTCAATTAAATCAACATAATATTTTATAACTTGATTAGATTTTATAAAATCTGGATAAATATTTGTACGATAATAATCACATGATTACTTTTAATTGCTAAAATATTAATATGATTTTCAAGGATGTAATATGAACTTTTTCAAATTTGAGTACAAAATAAATAAATATTTTAGCAAAATTTTTGGTATATAACATAGGCGATGTGAGTTTAACATTGTCAGATTATATTTGTAAGAAATCAATATATACGTAAGGCTGAGACATATTACGAAATCTATTAATATTATGTGAAAGTCATCCATGCGGTGTCTCACTCATTTTTTTCATATATTTTTGTACATATTCATACACTTTTAAACTCAAATATTTAGTTTTAGTCTAATGTTTATTACATAGTATTGAAGTTCTCTTTTAAAACTTTGGTAAATTGAAACATTTTTTATCTTATAATTTCGAATTACTTTTTAAATTGACTTTAAATTTTCACAAATACTTTGATCAATATAAATTATGATTAGACGACCTTAATAACATGTTCATCTTCATGATATCAAAGGTCAAATTTTTTGATTTCATTGTAGATTGATCTAAGCATATGTTATAACTCAACCATTACATATTGTATTGATCAATTTACTATATTATGTAAAAATTCATATTATCATATTTTATTCGAGTTATAGTCTAACTGGTGTGAGTATTTAACATAAATTCAATTATTTTGTTTTTTTATATTTTATGTTTTTAGATCAATCATACCTCTAAATCGCTGAAAGTTTAAATAGTTGGTCGACCAAATATCTTTAATATAACCCGCATATTGAAAATTTTATATACCTAAAAAATATGTGATGCAGTCATTTATTATATATGATTAATTGATAAATAAAAATAAAAATTTCTTAGAATCAAATCTTATTTTTAATTTCAATAATTTAATATCAACACGGAGACGAACTTAAATAAATTTATATTTTTCTCGGACTCGATTACATCTATCTATAATTTTTATGTTATTTTAAAATTTTAATTTTTGTATCAATCATTTAAAATGGCAAAAGAGAATTGTAGAGTATGCTCAATCCATTAAAAATTTAAAAAAAATAAAAAAATACGGGAGAATAGGAGAAAATGTGGCTTATCTAATTAAATTTTAAAGAAAACTAAAAATAAAATGTAGTACGATGCTTATGTATGAGTTTGATTAAAGAAGGTTAGTGGTTCGATTCCTTATACTTGAAAGTGTTTGTCCTAAATCCAATCATGTATGATGAGTTAGGAAGAACTTTCTTGTATTCTTATTTGATTTCATTAATGTTAATAAAAGACTTGTTTTGTTTTTATTACGGGCTTTATCTATTTAAAGTGTATTAAATAAGATGTTCCATAGTTTAGAGTAAAGCTTCTAGAATTATAATGAGATTATAATAGTGAGATCTAGAAGATGATAACTCTAGACTTAAACAGTTCCTGATCATAGGATAACTAATCGGAAGTTGGTGAATCCGCAAAGATTGGTACATACTATGCTTGCTCCCGTCAGGAGGATGTCTGTTCTCATAGGCATTTGTGTGGTGACACTATAGCTAGTATGTAGGTGCTTGTTAGGGAATAAGTTTACTGAACATGACTCGATAAGTTGAACAGCTAATGGAGTTTACTCACGTGTCAATAGTTATTCACTGAGTGATAGTTGTACAAGTGTCCTTAGACTTGAGATCGTTAGAGTAATCTTGTATATAATTAACTATGCTTTGGATTAGTCCTTAGTCTCAAGGACATCCATTAGGTCTATTCTGGGCATAGGGATTTGTGTATGGAGATAGTTAAACGTCAATAGAGGATCTACCCCTTCCAGTATATGAAGAGAATATCCTATGTTATTCTTAATATGCGAGTTCTGGAATCTCTGGCCAGAGTGTATGAAATTAGAAAGGAGTTTCTAATTTGCATTAATATGAACTTAGCATTATGAATAAGAAATCATATGATTAAATTTGATAGGCCTGACACGAGATCCATGCCTTGTATTTAATCGGGATATTGTAGGGTAGAAGGAATTGATTGTACTGAAACTAGTCACTGACAGGTTCTTAGTATTCTAAGCAGTGAATTCATATTATCCGGATAGTTGCGATATGTTGAGAAGCATCACTCACGATGTCGAATAAATATAACTAGCATGAAAAGCCATGCAAGGCACGGGTCACTATCTAGCATAATTGGTTTAACTTCTAAGTAGTTTTGTTTTTATGATAATTTATAGATCGTTTGACAAACGTCTCATTGTGGGTACAAAAACTGGACTTGATCTCTGTAGTGAGATAGTTAGCGTTGAAAAATATTCTTGGTTGAGGTGTTTTTGAGTTAAGAAATGAGTAAATTCGATACTTATGATATTTGTTATGTGTAAGATCTATGTCAAAATATGATTATGTTACATACAGACATTTACCTACATGATTTTACTAATTTAGCTCATCGAGCGAATGATACATTTTCTTGTTTGTGAAATGTAATTTGCATTTTAGAATGTGTATAATGAAACATTTTCTTGTTTGTGAAATGTAATTTGCATTGTAGAATGTGTACATGCATAATATTAAAATTTAATATATAATGAATTTTCTAGTATGTTCACGTGAATTAAGTACATTTCCAATGAAATCAATGAGAACCGTTAGATCCATAGTCGTTAGATCTTTCCAATCAAATCAATGCGAACCGTTAAATAAAATACTACAAATTTTAAGTACCTTTCCAATGAAATCAATGAGAATCGTTAGATCCACAGTCGTTAGATCTTTCCAATCAAATCAATGGGAATCGTTAAATAAAATACTACAAATTTTATATAGAGTACCTTTTATATTTTTTATAACTAAAATTTCTTTTTTTCTAACAACATTATCTATATATACTATTATATAATAGACAGAACAATAAAAGTTTGGTTGGTAGTCTGGTCCCCCATGGTTTGTTCACTCATTTCACAGCCGTTAGATATTTTCAATCAAATTAATGAGAACCGTTAGATAAAATACTAAAAAAATTAAATAGAGTACCTTTTATATTGTGTATAACTAAAAATATTATATATAGTACCTTTTATATTTTTTCAACTAATTTTTTTCATATAAGTTTTACAAATAAGGACAAAATAGAAATCAATTAGAACCGTTAGATAAAATCCTAAAAATATTATATAGAATACCTTTTTTATTTTTTATAACTAAAAATATTATATAGAGTACCTTTTACATTTTTTCAATAGTTAAATTATCTTACCTATTATTAGATTATGTTAATCGATATAATAATAGATATCAAATACTCCTCTACTCACGCGACACACACATACATATAATGTGTTTGATAGAGAACACGTATGACCGAATAGTGGAAGATGAACAAATTATTGCATAAACCTAAGTTGGATTCCATTCATTAACAATTTTTTTTTTAAAAAAAAAGTAAACACATGGGAAATTTAAATATTTTAAATTAAATAAAATATCTCGCCAATTTAGATTAGATTAAATGTCTCGTGAATCATTTCTTTTATTGGGCTATAATAAAATAGATATATAATAATAATAATAATATCAAATATTTCTCTACTCAAGCGATACACACACATATGATGTGTGTAATTGACAACAGATGTAATTGAGTGGTGTGGTGGTAAGAGCAGGTGCAAATTATTGTATAGACCCAAGTTCAAATCCCCTCAACAACAATTTTTTAAAAAATAGTAAACACAAGGGCAATTTGGACATTTCAAATGCATTAAAATGTCTTGCCAATTTAGATTGAATAAAATGTCCCTCCAATTATTGCCCCATGTTGGGCTATTATTAATATAAAGATTAATCGGTTAATTATATTTAATGAATTATTAGAATTCATATAAATAATAAATAAAATTTTATTATTATTTATTTCTACTACCGGCTTAATATTGAACCTACAGGGTCACACCATAAAAGAATATTTTCTTTGATGAAAAGATTTAAATTATGAGAAAGGAAGAATTATTTTCTAAATAGTTTAGAAAAAGAAATAATGATTAAAATAGTTTTAATCATTATTAAAGCATTTTAGAAATGTGGGGTTAATATATATATATATATATATATATATATATATATATAAAGATATATTATTAAAACCCTAGGAAAGCCCTATAAATAGAATGAGATAGTTCATTCTAAGGTTCATCTTATTTTTGTGAAAAAACCTAAAAAGGAGCTAGCCTCCATTTCTCTCTCTCTCTCTTTTCTCTCTAAAAGGTGTTAGAGTTGTTTGAAGAAATCATCAAAGAAAAATTCTTGGTGGATACCGGTAGAGTACTTCACACTCTGAGGAGCAACTGCTTGCAACCATCGTTTTAAAGCTTCGATTCTCAAGGTATGGTTACGATTTCCCTCGATCTAGATTTTATATGTTTTTCTATATGTGCGATACATGGTTTTTACGGAATAATTATTATATCTCGCTTCCGCTCATCCGTAAATTCCTTCAATGGTATTAGAGCCAGGTTCTGCATATAGAGATTCATATAAAAAATTTCAGATTTTTTTATGGATTTATTATGATTTTTTCAAGTATATTTAGATTTAATTATGAATTAATTCGAAATATTATTTGCATGAGATTTTGACCAATGATCTGGGTTCTACAAGTGTTGTGGATCATCTAGGTATTTTTTTTCATAATTTTGTGATGTGTAGATTATTTGTTATGAATTTTTTAAAATTGTTTTAATTAAAATTCATAAAAATAATTATGCATGTTGAAATATATGAATTAAAATTTGCACAAGGACCCCATAGATACTTGGTTATTTTTGCTTTTGTTTGATTTCAGAAATCATATTATTTTGATTTTTTATTAATTTATTAATTAATTGTTAATTAATTTATTAATATTAAAATAAAATAATAATAACAATAAATGCAATTGATAAGGTAGGACAGTTTTTTTAGTGTTATAAAAGCTAGGGAATGCGTGTCAGGGTCTGTAACGCGTGAGCGTCATGCGTTACCCAATTAATAGCATTAAATTGTTGTAACGCATTCCAGTAATGCGTTACAACCCTTCTGTCCACATTAAATTTGATTTTTTTGGAGTTTGGTAACTCCGTATTGGGCGTGCAATATACCGTTGGATTCGTTTTTCCGAGACGGATCTAATGGAGTGGTCAAATATTTTTTATATAAATGTTTGGAACTGTTTATATTCCCGGAAGTGTTTTAAAGCATGTACTAATTGTTTTAATTGCTTTTAAATACTATAATAAATCCATACAGCATTATATCATTGTATGACATGATATTACTTGCATGCTTACTTGTTTATTTATTTTTATATATGAGATATATGCCTATATTTACCATGCGATGATAGATTTAGGTGAACTTAAATCAAAATAAGGCGTGCTCTAGAAAATCTAGAATAGGAATCATTTCTTGCCTTAACAATAATATTATGAGTACAACCATGAGATTCTTATGTTTATGAAACATATAGTGAAATACTCTTTTGATGTTGAAAATGAAAATTTATGTCTAGGCCGTTGAGTTTTAAGCGGGACCGATGTGACCCCTCCAACACACTGGGAATTTTTCATTTAAATATCATAATTGTATTTTGTTCAAGAAAAAAGAGAATCTCCTAGTAATATGATTATGGTTGTAACATAATATAATCCCTATTAATTAAAATTTATATCAAGTAGTAAATGGCCAATGGCACAACGGGCTTGTGTCGGTCATAGCCTTCCAACATGGTAGAAAATAGTTCTTATTTTTGAATCATTGTCGTTTCGTGCTACAGCCGAGGGCTTTGATTTCGAAATAAGAAATACTTGTCTGTTACATAGAGATGTGTACAATGAATTAGAATCTAATGGTCGTTACGTGCTACAGCCGTGGGCTGTTGGAGACTGATTCAATTGTATGAAATGTTGGGTTAGACTTGACTTAGAATATTGAGTTTGTCGTGCTTGATAGGTCCATAATTAATACATTTTTAATACCTATTTTATGTCTGTTTTTGTAATTTTATTATTTAATAAATTTTTTTCTTTTGTTTTGTAGGAAAATAAATAAAATCATATTTCAAGCAGAAAAAGGTGAAAAAGGCAAGGAGATGGAAATACTTGAAGTCAAAAGGAAATTGGAGAAAAATTGGAAAACTTATCAGAGAAGAAAAAGGAATTGAGGAAATATTTCCAGAATCCGATTTGTAGTCAAAGAACCCAAGCCCATTATTTTTCCTATATATATAGATCTCCTCTCTTGTATTTGAGACACCTAGAATTTGATAGCTATTTGCTTTCTCTGTTTTATATCGTCACTGGTGGTTATTATCCGGCCCACTCTTCTACTCCTGTTATTATTATATTATTAATTCTTATTTGTTTTCCCTACGTTTATTGCTCCCGCTGCTGCTATTTTCACTTGATTATCCAGTTAGCCGTGCTTGTCTCCTTAGTTTAATATATTAATAAGTTTGCTGCCAATTTGCTGTTCGTGTTACTAGTTTTTCAATTGTGTAGTTATTATATTATATTATATATTTAGTTGTCCACGTACTGAGTACATTAATCATATGTTAGTTTATTAATTTAATTAGGTTGAATCATGTTTAGTACGTGTGTTATTAATAATTGTTTTATTAGTTTAATTAACATGTCTAGCTAAATCTCTTGCCCTGGGATGAAGATGAAGTTAATTTAATTATTTTTGATATCGTCTCGTTCCTATTAATTGGTTCTCATAATTTTTCTTGGTGCTTAATTGTTCAATTGACAAAGTGATTTTGATATATTATTGTTACCGGATTTATTTTTCATAGCCTATGCTTGCTCCATGAAGTTTTGATAGGTTATTGTTAGATAACAAGTTTCATAGTATATGCTTGTCTCGTTAATTGATATATCTTATTTGTGAAGGAAAGAGAATTGATTTTAGGGCGAGTTGATATTAATTGTGATTGATTAATGGATTCGGATTCCTAGGTTTTCCTTATCTGATTTTAATTGTTAATTAGGTTAAACAAATCTCATCTCAAATCTTATTGTCTAGTTCGCCTGAGTTAATTGTTAGGGTTTTGAAAATTCATAGTCTCTGTGGATCGATCTGTGATTGCTACAACTAAACACTGTTCGCTTGCAGTTTACATTATTTTTACACATCAAGTTTTTGGCGCCGCTGCCGGGGATTATTGGTAATTTTCACTCCTTGATATTTAATTCTTCGGATTAGTTTCTTGTTCTGCATTGTTTGTCTTTTAGGTAATAGTGAAGCGGAGGAAAGTTTGGACAAGAAGATTGCTAGAAGGCCTCGTCGTCTCTTGTGAAATTTTTGGAAGCACTTTTCGGTATTCCGTATCACCTCTCTCTATTTTCTTTCCATCATTATTGAAAAACACAAAAAAATTAAATATTTGAAAAATCCAAAAATATTAGTTAGTTATTTGTTAAAAACCAATTTGTTGCATCATTCATTCTCTCACATAGGAGCACATCATCTAGATTTCTTTATTGTCTTTATCGCTTTCCATCTTATACAATTTAGAATAGAACACGTAGTGTAGTGCATCCATAAGTGTTTATTTCTCGTTCTTTGTGTGTTACATCATCTAATTAATCTTAAGGGCGCCACCCAATTTCAAGATAAGGTGAGGGATTTCATCACCCTTTCCTTGGCCCACAAATCACTAATTCGTTCATCTTGCATTCCCTTTCCTTAATAAAATCAATTAGACGTTAGCCCCTAGGATATCGCGCTCAACTAGGAAGAGAATCTAGGAGGAACAAATCACTATGTATTTTTCGGTGGTGTCTAGGACTAGCGAAAGCTTACCTGGCCTTTAGACTGGTGCCTAGAATGGTGGTTAGCCTCTTGGCAATGCTTCCTCCTGCCTGGCCAGTCACGACGAATGCTTTTTGAGCTGTTACTTTTAGTAGTATCTTATTGTTAGGAGCAAGGTCTAGATTTTTTTTAGGATAAGATAGATTTTTCTTTTGATTTTCCATTTTTGGGGTGTTTACTTATAGCTCTTGTCTGCTACGTGCTTAGTTGATTGTTTCTCTTGTATGCAAAGTATTTGGGTTCGAGATAATACATCTAGATTAGTGAGACAATCCGACCTTTCACTACCTGGAGTAGCAAGACAACTCGATTTCTCTTCACCCACTAAAATTGAGTCAAAAGAAGTGGAAGTTCCAACAACCGTCATGGCTGTTTCACTTAAAGAACGTTGTTACCCCGCTCGTACCGCTCAACCCTCATGCATAGTGCTACCAGCAATAACCGCAAACAATTTTGAAATCAAACATCATAACATTAGCATGTTACCTAGGTTTTCTGGGGTAGAGGGAGAGGATCCATATCTTTTCATTCGAGAATTTGAGGAAGTGTGTGCTTTACAAAAACTTCAACAGTTAAGTGAGGATTCCATTAGGCTCAGACTCATTAACTTTGCTTTAAAAGAAGATGCTAAACAGTGGTTGTATAGTCTACCCGTTAATTCTATTTCCACATGGGAGGGATTTGTTTCTATATTTCTTAAAAAATATTTTCCCAACCATAAGGCTAAAAGGCTTAGGAATGAAATCAACCAATTTCAACAAAATTCAAATGAGCCTTTTTGGAAATATTTTGATAGATTTCAAAAGTTGTTGTCTAAGTGTCCTCAACATGGTATAGAAAAATGGAGACTTTGTAAAATTCTCTATGAAGCCTTAGATAGCCAAACCACTGCCTTGTTAGAGTCTATGTGTAATGGTAGGTTTATGGATAAAACTGATGAAGAAGCTTGGCAATTTTTTGAAGAGTTAGCTGAACGAACAATGTTATGGGAGTCAACTAGGGAACCTAGTCAGGATACTAAAAAATCTAAGGGCGTACACGTAGTTGGTAATTCTATTGCAACCGAAGCTAAGTTAGCTACTCTCACTAGACGTCTAGAAGCCTTAAAAACCAACAAGGTGTCCTCACAAGTGTTTCTGTGTGCAAACTGTAATTCTCCTACTCATTTGATAGAAAATTGTCCTGAAATTGAACAAGCCAATGCCATGTTTCAATCTAGAGTTAGGAATGATCCCTATTCATCTACATACAATCCTGGTTGCAAAACTCATCCAAATTTCTCATGGAACCAAGGTCAATACAATCAGTATAACCAAAATTCTCAACCTGCTTTTCAAAAGCCCAATCCTGGTCCATACCCAACTCAAAATCCTAACTCATATCCTCCACAAAATCTCGGTCAATATCAAAATTCAGTCCCTTTGAATCCTCCTGGTTTTGCCGAATCTGATAAGAGATTTAATTCTTTAGAAAAGAGTATTGAGGCGTTATTGAAGTCTCAAGCTAATTTAACTCAATCTCAACAAAATTTCATGAACACTATGACCCAAGATAGGCAATTGCTAAATTCCAATGCTCAAGCCATATCTAAGCTAGAGGTCCAAGTTAGTCAGTTGGCAAACACCATCAGTGAGAGAGAGAAAAATCGATTTCCTAGTCAACCCGAGATTAATCCTAAATTTCATCCAAATCAAAAGTCTCATGAAAATGTGAATTCGGTTATCTCTCTAAGGTCTGGTAATCAATTCAATAACCATGCTGGTGTCAATACTCAAGTAGAAGATAAGCTTACATCTGAACCAAATCCGTTACTCTTGAATCCTAGTCTTAAACAATCTTCCAATCCCCAGAGTCCTGAAGAAGTTGAATCTAATGAGTCATCACCCTCCGATGAACCACCTTCAAAATCCCACTCTGATGTGTCTAATGAAAAAGTCTTTAAGCCAAAAGCTCCGTTTCCTCACAGACTTACTTCAAACAAACAATCTGCTCAATTAGATAAGATTTTGGAAGTCTTCAAGCAAGTCAAGATTAACATTCCTCTTTTAGATGCAATTCAACAAGCTCCCTCTTATGCGAAGTGTCTAAAAGATTTGTGTACTCATAAAAGAACCACTCATGTTCCTAAGAAAGCTTTCCTAACATCTAATGTTAGCTCTATCTTGTCAAATCAAATCCCTTGGAAGTATAAGGATCCTGGTTGTCCTACCATTTCTTGTGTCATTGGTAATACTTTCATTGATAAAGCTTTACTCGATCTAGGAGCTAGTGTGAATCTTCTTCCATTATCTGTCTATCAAGACCTGGGTTTAGGTGAACTTAAAGAGACTACTATCACTCTTCAGTTAGCTGACCGTTCTGTCAAAATTCCTAAGGGTATGGTGGAAGATGTGTTGATTAAGGTTGGTGATTTTGTCTTCCCTTTCGATTTCATTGTTCTAGAAACTGAACCTGTCCAAAATCTCAAAAATCAAATTCCCATCATTCTAGGAAGACCTTTTCTTGCCACCTCTAATGCTTTGATTAACTGTAGGAATGGATTAATGAAACTCACATTAGGAAACATGCAAATTGATCTCAACATTTTCAATGTAGGAAATCAACCCAATGACCTTTTTGATCAACCCATAGAAATTAACATGATTGATGAGTTAGTTGATAATGAAATCATGAATGTTGATGATGTTCTTAACTTTTGTCAAAACTACTTTGGTCAAGATTGGGATGATACTGGTCATAAAAATGAGATTAATGAAATGTTAGAGTCCACCATTCCTAGTTCCAATCAAGAGTTAAAACCTTTTCCTTTTCCACTTTATGAAGCTAATGAATCTGTTGAGACAAGTCCACCAGAATTAGAACTTAAACCTCTTCCCGAAACTCTCAAGTATATGTTTCTAGGTCCTTCTGAGTCTTTTCCAGTCATCATTGCATCTGATTTGACACCTTCTCAAGAGGAAGAACTCTTAATTGTACTTAGAAAGAATAAGGAAGCCATAGGGTGGAGCATATCTGATATCAAGGGAATTAGCCCTGCCATTGTCCAACATAGGATTCATTTAGTTGATGATGCTAAACCAGTTAGAGAACCGCAAAGGAGGTTGAACCCGACTCTTAAGGAAGTTGTTAGGAAAGAAATCCTTAAATGTCTAGATAATGGGATCATCTATCCTATATCTGATAGCTCTTGGGTCAGCCCTGTTCAAGTAGTGCCTAAAAAGTCAGGGATCACTGTAGTTGTTAATGAGGATGATGAATTAGTTCCCACTTGTGTTCAGTCTGGTTGGAGAATGTGTATTGATTATAGGAAACTAAATGCTGCTACTAGGAAAGACCATTTTCCTCTACCCTTCATTGATCAAATGTTAGAAAGGTTAGCAGGTCACTCATACTATTGTTTTCTAGATGGTTTTTCTGGCTATTTCCAAATTCCCATTGCTCCTGAGGATCAAGAAAAGACTACTTTCACATGTCCTTTTGGAACCTTTTCTTATCGTCGTTTAGCTTTTGGTCTAACCACTGCCCCTGCCACCTTCCAAAGATGCATGATGAGCATTTTTTCTGATATAGTAGGAGAGTTCCTAGAAATCTTTATAGATGACTTTTCCATCTTTGGTTCTTCTTTTCATCAGTGTCTTCACCATCTTGACTTAGTTTTAAAACGATGTAAAGAAACAAATCTTGTTCTTAATTGGGAAAAATGTCATTTCATGGTTAAAGAAGGAATTGTTCTTGGTCATAAAATATCTTCAAAGGGCATTGAAGTTGATAAAGCTAAAATTGATCTCATTGCTAATTTATCTCCACCAAAGTCTATCAAAGAAATTCGTTCCTTTTTAGGACATGCTGGTTTTTATAGGCGTTTCATTAAAGATTTTAGCAAAAAGGCAAGACCATTGACCAATCTTCTTTCTAAGGACATAAAATTTGAGTTTTCTAGTGAATGTCTCCAATCTTTTGAACATCTTAAGAAAGAGTTGACCTCAGCCCCTATCATTCAATCCCCTGATTGGAATCAACCTTTTGAGCTTATGTGTGATGCGTCTGATTATGCCGTAGGTGCAGTCTTAGGACAAAGAATCAATAAGATACCTCATGTCATATACTATGCTAGTAAGACTCTAAATGATGCTCAACTTAACTACTCCACCACAGAAAAAGAACTTCTAGCTGTAGTTTTTGCTCTTGAAAAGTTTCGGTCATATCTTATAGGTTCTAAAATCATTGTTTATACAGACCACTCTGCTCTTAGATATCTCTTCTCTAAGAAAGACTCAAAGGCCCGATTGATTAGGTGGGTCTTGTTACTCCAAGAGTTTGACTTAGAAATTAGGGATAAGAAGGGTTCTGAAAATGTTGTTGCTGATCATCTTTCCCGATTAGTAGTGGAGTCCTCCATGGATATTCCTTTGAATGAGTCTTTTCCTGATGAACACTTTTTTTCCATCTCTACCACTCCTTGGTTTGCTGATATTGTTAACTACCTTGTCACTGGTGAAATTCCTTCTCATTGGTCGAAGCAAGAAAAATCCAAATTTCTCTCACAAGTCAAGTACTTCTTTTGGGATGATCCCTATCTTTTTAAGTATTGTCCAGACCAAATCATTAGGAGGTGTGTTTCAAACCATGAGTTTAGAAGTGTACTTTCTTTTTGTCATGATCAGGCTTGTGGAGGTCACTTTAGTGCTAAAAAGACTGCTGCTAAAATACTTCAATCTGGTTTCTATTGGCCCAATTTGTTTAAAGATTCTGCAGAATTTTGTGTCGCTTGTAGTAGGTGTCAACATTTAGGAAAGATCACTAGAAGAAACATGATGCCAATGAATCCAATCTTAGTTATTGAGATTTTTGATGTTTGGGGTATAGATTTTATGGGTCCTTTTCCTAATTCTTTTGGTAACCTCTACATTCTCTTAGCGGTTGATTACGTGTCTAAATGGGTCGAAGCCATACCAACTAAGTCTAATGATAACAAGGTAGTTCTTAAGTTCTTAAAGGAGAATATCTTTTCTAGATTTGGTACGCCTAGAGCTATAATTAGTGACCAGGGTAAGCATTTCAAAAACCATCAGTTTGAGTCTCTTCTGAAGAAGTATTCTATCACTCACAAGTTAGCTACACCTTATCATCCTCAAACTAGTGGTCAAGTTGAGGTCTCTAATAGGCAGATTAAACAAATTCTAGAGAAAACTGTCAATTCAAATAGGAAATATTGGTCTGTTAAGTTAATAGATGCACTCTGGGCTTATCGCACTGCTTTTAAAACTGTTTTGGGTATGTCTCCTTATAGGCTTGTGTTTGGTAAAGCATGTCATCTACCCGTTGAACTTGAACATAGAGCGTTTTGGGCTATTAAAGAATTGAATTTTGATTTACCCACTATTGGTAACCATAGGAAGTTACAACTGTCTGAGTTAGAAGAACTTAGGAATGATGCCTATGAAAATGCTAAGATTTATAAGGAAAGAAATAAACTTTTGCATGATAAATCTATTTTAAGAAAATCTTTTTCTCCTGGTCAAAAAGTTCTTTTATAAAACTCTAGGCTACATTTGTTTCCTGGAAAATTGAGATCTCGGTGGGAGGGACCATTTGTTGTTAAAGTTGTTTTTCCTCATGGTGCTATTAAAATTGAAAATCCTACAACTGGTGAAACATTCAAGGTTAATGGTCAAAGGCTTAAACCATTTTTAGAACTGCCAGTTGATTCTGAGGAGGAGGTGATCCACCTCCTTGATTCGCGATCCAAGTAAGTTCCCTTGTTGTATATAGTAGATAATTATATTCCTCTATCATGTCTTATCAGGTATTCTCGCCCTTTTACTCTGTCATTTTTCTCTCATTTGCATACATTGAGGACAATGCATGATTTAGGTATGGGGGAGGGGTTTAGTAGTATTATTAAAAAAACAAAAAAATCCAAAAAAATTGAAAATGAAAAAATCCCAAAAAGAATTTTAGTTGTAAATTGTAGAATTCTAGCCTTGTAAAATGATTGCTAGTGGCTTTATGCACCCTTACATGCTATAGTAATCTTGTGTTTATGATACTTTTGATTAAGAAGTGATTTGCTAAGTTCTTGTTCACACACATACACTAGCAAGTTGAAACTAGTAGACTTACTGAATGTTGCAAGTAATTAGAAGGACATGAATATGTGCAAAATGATTTGGTTTTCATGCTTTGAGTACAAGTTGGTGCACTGAAGAGATTTTTACTTGGGATTGATTATGTTTTACCACCAAGTGAGTTTTTAAGCCTATATGCATATCTTTTGCATTTTATATTCGTTTGCTTGAGTGTCCACATGTTGTTTGCATTGCTAGCACTTGTTTGAGACCTTTCTTGAAACACATGACATTATTTGATGATAAGATGATAAAGGCATTTAGGAATAACCTATATTTTCCAAATTACCACACCATTTATATATGATCAATTAGTTACCCTCTTGAGCTTAATCCTATTTTTTTTCGGTAACATACCACATTACTTGCCTGGACCTTTTTCTTGTGTAGCCTTACTTATGCTTGATCCCAAATTGTCAATGGCTAGTAGGAACTTGGGGGAGTAATAAGGTGTGTGAGATGGGTTTACTTTTGTTCATTACTTTTGAGGAAATATTTGGTTTGATTGCTTACTTGATAGTCGTTGTTCAATAAATTTTTGAAGGAGAATTGTGGTTGCTTATATCTATCTCTTAGCTCTCGAAAAAAAAAAGAAAAAAAAAACAAAAACAAAATATATGAAAAAAAAAAATATTATATGAGAGCATACTTATGTTTTTGTGATCCTTCTTCATTCGACTAATCAAGCCTTTTGTTGGAAGAAAATGAGAAAATTCAATTGTGGGGAGGATGTTTGGTGATGTGTATGATTTATTATGGTGCCTACTAGGTTTTGACACTTCACCTTCTTTGGCTTTACTTGACATACCTTGTCCCTAGCCCCATTACAACCCAAAAAAAGACCTTTTGATTATCATCGTTGATGTATGTTGTTTTAAAGTTAGATTGATACCAAATGTCAAGCATGCTTATGATTTTGCTGGAAGAGAGTGATACACTTACTGTTAGGTCCCGAAGTATCGTAGAAGGGGGGGTTGAATACGATACTCACAAATAATTCAATTTCGTTCACGGATAATTCATTCAGTTCTATAACGAAATCAAACACACCAAACCAAACCAAGAGTCGGGGAATATATCGTTTTATAAATATAAACCTCGAGGGGTGCTACAATTTCTAATCCGTAGATTAGCTTCAATGAGTTCTAGGTTATTCATAATCAATACAATGAAAGAATTCTGAGCACTATAAATTTTTATGATCTTCTCCGGCTCAAAACTATCTCTCAGTAGTTGCTACTATGAACTAACCAGACTGAGGAAGACACTTCCTCTCTCTGTGTAATTATAGACTTTGTATTTGAAAATCTATCGAACCAAAACCTTCAATCCTGGCCGTTGGATCTTCAAATTCAACCTGACAACAAACACCTTTCCACCTGCTCCCTCAATTCAGAATCCATCGAATGGATTAAATTGTTTTTCATTCGATAGTTTTTAATTCAAAACTATCGAAAAGAAAACAAATCTTTTTAATGAATCTAGTGATTTCCTTTGACATGCATTCGATGGTTTTTGAAATTGAAAAACCATCGAATCTTTTTTCCTTGAAATTCTCTTGATCCCATTCGATAGTTTTCATGAATGAAAAACTATTGAATCAAGTTTTTGTCCTTTATTTTTCAGAAACTATTTCAGGGTTTCAGAGTGGTTAAAGTTTCAGACTTTATCACTTTCTTCTGAGATGATAAAACAACTTGATCTTCTTAGTGCCGTCACCTAGTGCAACTGGTCTGGTTCACAGATGAATAACACTTGATCAATTCTTCTTTTATGTCTGCAATTCAATGCTGCTGATAAGTCCTTTGTCGTCCTGGTTGCTTCATCACTGGAATCCTGTGGTACTGACGCTAAATCATTCACATACTTCTGTCGTCTTGAAAGTCTTGTTTCTTTTGCTGTCACTGAGGCTTGAACATTTTCATGAACTTCTTTCCGTGACCTGTTTACGGACTTCAAGAATACATAACGTATTTTGATTTTTTGTGTTTACCTTTTCTTCTTTGATTCTGGATTCCTGTGCTTCTGTTAATATTATTGTCTGTCTTGTCCTTTGTTGAGTTGTAGTTATCTCTTTTACATCTTATGTTACATTATGCTTTACAATCTCCCCCTATTTGATTGGATAGAGTTCGACAAGCAAATACTTCGAGGATAACTCAACTAACTAAGGAAACATGAAACTACTTAAAGTAAGACAGCGTAATAATATTAATGCATTCTGGATCAGATATATATACATTTCCAGATTTCATAAATCAAAGAAACAATAAACCTTTTCATTTTGAAGTTGCTCCTCTTGATTGAGCTGCCAGTTCTCTTGTTCTTTGCTTCAGTTCTTCAGTCCATTCCAATCTCACCTTCTTCACTCATTGGATCGGAGTTAGCAGCTTGATAATCAATCACTGATAGATAGTGCAGTGGTTCTCCAGGTTTAAGGATTGCTCCTTGGATGTGTCTTCCAATATATTCAACCTCTTGACCCACTCCAGCCCATAACCATGCAATGTTAACATCTTTCTTGTTTAGCTTTGGCATGTTTGGCAATCTGGTATGCACTTCCAATCCTTTCTCCACTCTCTTCCTATAGTAGGGAACATTCTCCTTAAGATATTTTCTTAGAGTGTCGGCTACTTTTGTCCTTCTCCGTTGATGTGAATCCAGTGGATCTAAGATACTTCTCAACTGATATTAGATATTCGTTTGGGTAATCTCTCAGTTTGTCCTCCGTCAGATAGCAGATTCTGAACAAGTCATTCGTCATGAATCTAACCATAGGAGGGTTTTCAGTAATCTCTGGACTGACCTTCATCAAGATTTCCTTAACATGCTCACGGAGCAGTTCATTTAGCTTTGTAGTTCTTTGGATCTTGATGAGAATCACCTTCAGTGGTGTCTTTCTCTCTTAGTGATAGAGAATTTGCTTCTTCTTCCATATCATCATCCAAGATAGGATGTTCTATATGGCTCATGCTCCTCCTGAATCGGTTGCTCTTGCATGACTTCAAATTCCTCCTCACTTTTTTTCTTCTCGCACAATGTCTTCAATCCAGTACTGTCTAACTGGAATAGCTTCATTGGTTCCCAAACTCCCCATCCAGTTGTTTGCCAACCTTCATTAGTCACTTCATTTGTTTCCCCTTCTCCAACTTTCTTCCCCTTAGTTGAGGAATCCTCGATGAAGTTATCCTCATTGTAAAAGGTAGTAGAAGGATCAGGTTGTTGCTGTGAAGGTCCGGGTTGTTGGTTCCTCAACATATTCCATAATCTTCTTGAGGGTGGATTGAACATGTACCTCCAGGTAATAGCAAATCATCAATATTTGAAAGGGTTAGGGTGTCACTCCTCACGTTTGGCTCTGGGTGTACACTCAACGTTTCTGTCAGTGTTTCACTCATTTTTCCTTTCCCACTCAGGCCAGGTGTAAGTGTTTTTGTTTCACTCATTCCCTTTGTGCTCAATGTACCTGCAGAAGAAAACACCGTAGCCGTCCTTAAGGAGGTCACCGGTGGTGCAATGGGGCTTCGCAAGTCCCCGTCCTTGGTTAAACCAAGTTGCTGATCATCCTTAGATGATATATCCTTTGAAGGATCTAGAGTTTGAATCTCTAGGGGGTTAGAAACAGGCTCTTTTTAACAGCAGAGATCCCAATCTTCCCCAATAGTCTGTGAAGACTTTACCTCAGCAGACTCCTCAATTAAAATTGATTCATTGTCACCGAGTTGCCGATCTGCACCTACGTCAGACCCTTTACCCGCAGGATCCAGATATGTTCCATCTGGGGAGGTAGACAATGACCTTTTAGATTTTGCATTTAGGTCAAAGCCTTCTCTCGACGTCTGTGAAGACCTTTGGTTCTTAGAACCTTCAACCAGTGAACCTGACCGTAATATGGTCGGAACACCAGTTGCTTCCGTCAATTCTTCCTTACTTGATTGAGCTATTGGTTCAGATATAGCTTTCGTTAGCGTAGTCCAATCAGCATCAGAAAAATCAATAAAGGGCGCTTTGGATGAGAGAAATGAAGTATCAACAGTTGCCTCGGTTTCTGTTCTTCTCCTTTTAGAGGTAGGCAGAGCTGTTGTTGAAAGGGTGTAACTCCTTATGTGGTGCTGCTTTGGCACTATCTCCCTCTACACTCAGGGATGTCTGTATACTGGGTATAGTAGGAGAAGGAGCTTCGTTTGTGATTTCATTTGGCTCGTCCAAAGGCTCTTCGACCGTGGTTAGAGATTGTGGGTTTGCAATCTCATGGTCTGGATGGCCACTGAGGGCTCTGGATCAACATCCATTGGTTCAGGACCAATTTCAGGTTCATGTTGAGGAAATTACCTTCAATTACCTGTTCCCCTGGGGGTAGAAGTGGTAGGGGCACCGTTCTTAGATATTCAAGTTTGAACAGTGGGCACCCCTGGAAGATGATTCTTTCTTATCAGAGCGGTTATTGCATTGCTCTTTATCTTCATGCACTTCATGGCCTCCTCTTCGGCGAATGTCTCACGCTCATCATCTGTTAAGATATCATTGAGAATTAGCTGTAGGAACCTAGGATAGAAACAAAGCACATCATCTATGCCTGTTCTTTCATCCAGTGGTCCCATGTCAGGTAATGCTTAAGGAACTCTCCCACAAAGAAGTTAGGTTATTGACTTCTTATGAGAGTGAAGAAAGCATGTATCTCCTCAGCTGTGGAATCTGGAACATGCTGTTAAAGTCATGTTCCGTCACCCTTATTGTTTTGCCCCCTGGCACAACAAAACTGAAGGATCTTACGTTATTCTCACTTGTATCCGTGGCGGTTGTGTACAACGCAGTCAATTGATCAAAGCAAAGGACTACGGGAGTACTCAAGGCGTATGCCACTGACGAACGTGTGTTCAGAAACTCTGCCCATGCACGAAACTGTAAATTCGTAATGGCTTGCAAGTTTTGAAACGAGACATGATTAGTCTTGGTTACTTTTAAACCAAAACTAACACCAACTAAATTTAATTAATTATTACTAATTAATCAAACTTGACACAAAATACCCTTAAAACAAAATTACCCCTTTTTCTTAATAAACACAACTTCGAATCACTATTATCAAGAACCCTACTTTTGGTAACACAAATAATCAGAATTATCTGAAGAAATCAATTGAAAACAATTAACTTCTAAAGAACAATAGTGAAAATAGTTTTCTTAAAAACAAGTTCTTGAGGCAGTGATGTTTTTGGTTATATGTATTCTAGTAAGTATAAACAAAAGCCCTTAGATCTGATAATAAGAAAAAAACGTAAGGGGTTGTTAAATACTTATTGAATTGACAGGGGCAATATTGTCTTTACAGTGTTCGATGTTTTTAATAGTATGTTCGATGGTTTTCAGAAGGGGGTAAAACTGTCAACTTTACTTCGATAAATTTTGAAAAATAACGAAGAGTTTGAAAATCAGAATTTAAAAAGTTTTTCTGAAAAACTATCGAACTTGTTTCCTTTTAAAGCTTGAAAAACTATCGAGGGATCCTTTGTGGAAAAACTATCGAGAATTAAAATAAAGGAAAAATTAATTCTCTCAGATAGATTTTCATTTTAATTCAAAAACCATCGAGAATTTAGATAAAGAATTAAGAAATTCAATTCGATGCTTTTTCAAATTTTCCTCAAAAAGTATCGAGAAATGTTTTCAATAGTTTTTCTTTTTCCTTTTCAAAAACTATCGAAAATTTATTTTGATAGATTTATCTATGTACTTGAAAAACTATCGAATTTCCTAAATTCAATATTTTTTGCTTCTGTTCAAATTCTAGAACCTGTTCATGTTCTAAAATTCAAACCTTTCATTTCCTGTCAAGTTTTAATTCTAATAAATCTTTTCAAATTTACCAAAATCAATTGTCAACAGAAAATTCACAATTTTCTCAGAATAAAATCGACTAAATATCATTGAATGATATTAACCAATTAAAATCCAATAAATTATGCTGTATATTTATTTTATGTATTTTAAATTATGGAGCAAATAAGATATTGAACTGCTTCAATTTCCATAATTCAAATTTCATAAAATAAATAATAATAAATTAATACTAAATATCTATGAGCTAGATATTAGCACTAAATTATTAATGTGAGGACTGGATGTTTGAAGACATGCTTTCGAAAGAAATGATACCTGTTGTCAAGGTGCATTGTCGTGGAGTGGTCCACAGAGTTGTTGGAGAAGAATTTATTTCCTTTTATCATAAAAAGAAATCAATCTTCCTCCACGAAGTTGACAGCTTCTAGAGATGCTTCTCCTGTCATTTGGGTTGACAGCTTACAGAGATGCTTCCCCTGTCTTTCTTACAACCTGCGTATTTTATATCTAAATAGCTAAACATGTTAACAAGTATCTTTAGGTTACCATATTCTGAGATTTGGTATTCCCTTAAGATATCTAAAAATCATGTTAATAGCTATAAGACTAGATTTTCTTCCACTCGGAACCTTGCACATTGGCAACTTGAGAATAAAATATGTGGTGTCAATTTGCAGCTAATAACTTAATGAGACTCATACCTCTCTAGCTTGTCATTTCTGTCTTTTACCTGATTTGTCCTGATCAAGCTTTAGTGGCTGCTGTTGGCAGGGAGTCTTGGCATGTCTAGAATCTTCTCAATTGTGCACATTCAAAAGATTCTTGACTTACTTTTATTGCCATCACTCTTTTGGCTTACTTGTGCTCCTAAAAGAATTATTCTTCTGGCTTGCTCAAAGTAATTCCAAAAAGAATTGCAACTTTCCCAACTTACTCATCTTGTACATTCTCTGCAGTGACTTGGCAAATTTCTTGCACAAGTTTTCGTTAGTAGACCAACATATAATATAATCATGATATCATTGCACATATATGACATTATGTTTGTGCCTTATGACGACTCTAATAAATTCATATTCTGTAAAAGTTCAGTTAGAGTGTCATACCATGTCTTTGACGATTGCTTGAGTATTGATACCGGTTCATACCAACCTGTAGTGATCTTGTGAAGAGAAGTTATACAACGTCCAATTGATCTGCAACAGCAAATGTCATGAGCTGTTGTACATTGACTTCTTCTACTATCTCACCAACCAGGAGTGCACTTGAACATATTCACCATATAGATATTAAAATTTGAATATGCAGTAGGTGCCAGATATATCCTGATATCCTCAAGTCTCGTCACTGGTGCTTCTTGTTAGATACTGCTTCCTAATAGTAACCTAGCATCCAGTTTGGCCTTGTCCCTCATAACAATGCCAATGTTGTCCAGTATCCTGGATACCCATCTTGTTCCAATAACAGATTTTCCCTTAGGCCTGGGTACCAGCTTCCAAACTTTCTGCCTTTCAGATTGATTGAGTTCATTTTTCTTTGCAATCACCCAATCTGGATCCATCAGAGCTTCTTTACCTTTCTTTGTTTCTTCTTCAGAAAGAAAACCAAGAAAATAATCATTCATACTATATAGCTCCAGTCTTTACTCCACCACTAGGATCACTAAGAACTAGACATCAGGAATGATATTGAATCTAAACCCTTTGTCTTGACAGATATGTTCTTGAAGTGTCCTCTTGATTTTCATTGTGGTGTTGATCTGACTAATTGATCCTTCCTTTGCTCCCCCTAAGCTGTTGCTGGGATTTCCTGAGAATCCTCATCTTTGCTGAGTGGCTCTGTTGAAGTATTGAGTTGTGTAGTTAAACTACCATTACCACTTCTTGGATTTGAATCATCATTACTATTAATTTCACACATAACAGCTGAGAGCTTGGAGTTGTTGAACATCATATTCAGACTTTCAATCACCTCTTGTTGATTAATCAAATTTACCTCGTAGGCTTATTCCACTGATTAGCCGAGGAACATATCCTAAAGAGCCTTAGCTGCCAATCTTGCCAAGATGCTTACTTGTAAAACATTTTCCTCCAAACCCCTGAAAGAAATTCAGTGTTTGCTTCTATTGGCCATCGGGGAAATGTGATTAACCTCATCTGTGATGTCCTGTCCTTCAGATTGAATGAACAACACCAGTTTGTATTAAGAGTAGTCATCAACCATCACTGAAGTATATCTTTACTTTGTTGTAGACAAGACATTAACTAGTCCGTAGAGTTCCATACGTATCATCTGAAGCGGCTCAGTAATGCTTATCACATTATAGCTTTTCTGTGATGTTTCTTTGACTTCCCTTAATGACATGCCTCATATATTTCATCCAGCTTGAATCCCAGATGAGGCAGTCCTCTCACCAACACCATCTTTAGAAAAGAGTTCCTTGTATTGTCATGCAAGGGTGAGAGCTTCTCAACCTTCCTGCTTGAGATAAAACACTGCTCCTTCATTGAATAAAAAGATTTGTGCTTTAAATCTTCAACAAGAAAGTTGCTTCTAATTGTTATCCTTGACTCCAATTATTAGTTGTTATCAATGATACCAATTATTGTAAACATGATGACATTCCATTTCCAACGTAGCCATGTCCCGTGATGAAAACCTTTGCTGTCATCTCCAAAGATTATTGACGGAACAACTTTCTCAATCACATTTGATGGCAAGTTCTTTCTTCGATCATATGTCTTCAGTAGTAAAGACCAAGAAAGCATATAAACCGATTAACCTGATTTGCCTGCACTCATAAATGGATTGACAGTTCTTGGTACCCAACTTATTTGCTTGGGTCCAGATGGATTAGAGATTTTGCTTTTAAAAGTGGTAACAACAGCTTCAGCCTATACATGCTTATTCTTATCTCTGACTGACCTTGCAGTCGTTGCTCTAATGTAATTCTTAAACATGCTTTTTCTATGATTAATGCAAGTTCTAAGATATGCATTCATAATATTTAAATAAGCAAACATGTTAATAAGAATAAATGGCATACATTGAGCATTTTGACATTGCAGATAAGAGATGTGCAAATTAGGCATGTTCTGCATTTTAGAAAATTCAGTACTTTCTACTTTAACCAATATACACAAGTGTAACAGGTAGCAAGTAGATTTACAGATATTCAATAATTTTCTAAGCACACATGGAATAAAAGAATTAACAATTAAATCACTAATTCTATCTAATCCATTCTGTTGTTGTATGGCATCTAACTTTCTCTATTACCTAAGTCAGTTTTAGATACAGCTTGGTGTTCTACAAATTCTACTGACTCTAAGGTAATTCCTCCATCCTTCAAACTGATTATCCCTTAACAAACAATTTAGAATAAATGAGCAAATCTTGTTCTACTAGGGATACTGAAACTTAGCTTTACTAAGGTCTTATGTGCCAGAAACTTAACCCCTAAAACTAAGAGTTGTTTCTTAAGAAAGCTTTTATCTCACTTGCAAATCTTATTCTACAAATATTCATACACACATACCTAAGATCTCCTATGTACATGCTTTGAATATTGAGGATTAAATACTGCATTGGTTCAAGGAAAAGATACCTGAGATATGTGAGGTGAATCATCTTCAGAGATTGCTATGAAAGCAAGATATCCATGATCTTCTCGTCATCTGATCCATCCCAACTCTTTCCTTAAGCAACATAAGTTTTGTGCTGATGCTTCTTCAACAAAGCATTCCACTTCTGTTTCAGCTATTAACTGAGTCCCTATTCTTCTTTGTTTGTTAGGCTTCTTCATTGTGTAGCACACCCTGAGTCTCAGTCTGTAACTACCTCTTTGAACTGAATCCTGAAGAATCTTTGCTTCGTAATAAATAAGCCTGATCCATGGATGTGGCTTTTGTACTCCTTCTGAATCTGATGTGACTAAACTTCCTTGACAAGTGAAACACTGATCTTTAGTCTAGTCTCTCGAGGTTTTCTACCTGAGCTTCTTCTGATTCAGCTACTAGTAATTCTTCTATTCTGTTCTGAGGTTCCAACATTAATAAACGTTACTGAGATATTTGTTTGTCCGTTCAATTCTCTAACACCCTTTATTCCTCTCTTCATAATCTCTTTTGATTAAATCTCCTTAGAAAAAAAAATTATATCCGTAGAAACTTCTTCCTGAAATCAGCTTCATGGTCATCTTTTTCTTCGAAAGATAAAAATCAGTTTGACACCCGGAGGAATCTTCTTCTACAAGCCCTTGAGCACCCTCAATTTAATACTTAAGAAAAATTTAAATATTCAGAATTTTTAATTTTCCTTCAAAATAAATTAATCAAAAATAAATATTTACAAAACATTTAATTTTCAAGAATTTCGAATTCTTAAAAATTAAATCATGTAAATTAATATTTAAGAAAAATTAGAATTTAAGAAATTTTTTAAACAAAAATTCGAAATAAATAAATAACTCAGAAATATATTAGTTCGGGGTGTTTTTGTAAAGCTGGCCAATTCAAGCACTTCGATTGTTTTTAAAACAAAAACTATTGAAGAAACTTGGCTGACCATTTTTGAAAAACTAAGAAATACCACTTCGATTGTTTTTAAAAAAAAAAAAACTATCGAAGTCATACTACTCAGGTTAAAAAAAATGGCCACCTAAATTGACTACAATTCACAAATTCTAAGGGGTCTCTTTAGCACACTACAAATTGCTCTGTGCCGCACCTCTAAAATAAATTCATAACATAAATTAAATTTACTTAAGTTTAAAATATAAATTTATTTAACTTGAATTTATAAAATAAATTTATTTAAATTAAGTTAATCAAATAAACTTATTCAAGTTTAAATAATGAACTCATTTAAATTAAATTTATAAGATAAATTCATTTTAACTTAAATTTATAAAATAAACTTATTAAAATATAAATTCATAAAATAAATTTATTTAGAAGTTGGCCTCCTCAGAATTCTTGTCTGACTGGTCTGAAAAACCCGGATCTAATCTGTATGTCGATTAACAAGCTCTGATACCAATTGTTAGGTCCCGAAGTATCGTAGAAGGGGGGGTTGAATACGATACTCACAAATAATTCAATTTCGTTCGCGGATAATTCATTCAGTTCTATAACGAAATCAAACACACCAAACCAAACCAAGAGTCGGGGAATATATCGTTTTATAAATATAAACCTCGAGGGGTGCTACAATTTCTAATCCGTAGATTAGCTTCAATGAGTTCTAGGTTATTCATAATCAATACAATGAAAGAATTCTGAGCACTATAAATTTTTATGATCTTCTCCGGCTCAAAACTCTCTCTCAGTAGTTGCTACTATAAACTAACCAGACTGAGGAAGACACTTCCTCTCTCTGTGTAATTATAGACTTTGTATTTGAAAATCTATCGAACCAAAACCTTCAATCCTGGCCGTTGGATCTTCAAATTCAACCTGACAACAAACACCTTTCCACCTGCTCCCTCAATTCAGAATCCATCGAATGGATTAAATTGTTTTTCATTCGATAGTTTTTAATTCAAAACTATCGAAAAGAAAACAAATCTTTTTAATGAATCTGGTGATTTCCTTTGACATGCATTCGATGGTTTTTGAAATTGAAAAACCATCGAATCTTTTTTCCTTGAAATTCTCTTGATCCCATTCGATAGTTTTCATGAATGAAAAACTATTGAATCAAGTTTTTGTCCTTTATTTTTCAGAAACTATTTCAGGGTTTCAGAGTGGTTAAAGTTTCAGACTTTATCACTTTCTTCTGAGACGATAAAACAACTTGATCTTCTTAGTGCCGTCACCTAGTGCAACTGGTCTGGTTCACAGATGAATAACACTTGATCAATTCTTCTTTTATGTCTGCAATTCAATGCTGCTGATAAGTCCTTTGTCGTCCTGGTTGCTTCATCACTGGAATCCTGTGGTACTGACGCTAAATCATTCACATACTTCTGTCGTCTTGAAAGTCTTGTTTCTTTTGCTGTCACTGAGGCTTGAACATTTTCATGAACTTCTTTCCGTGACCTGTTTACGGACTTCAAGAATACATAACGTATTTTGATTTTTTGTGTTTACCTTTTCTTCTTTGATTCTAGATTCCTGTGCTTCTGTTAATATTATTGTCTGTCTTGTCCTTTGTTGAGTTGTAGTTATCTCTTTTACATCTTATGTTACATTATGCTTTACACTTACCCTTGTTCTTGAGTGAATATTCTTTTGTGAGTGAAAGGTGAGTTGTTGTTTGTTTATACATTTGAGATCCCAAGTTTTGACTCAAAAGTGTACTCTTGTGGGCTTAGCATGATTACCAACTTATTTTTACACTTGACATGGACTTTTGAGCACTTATGCATATTTCTTTGAGTAGACTATGTGAATCCTTGCATCTTCCACGACAAGACATTGCAAAGTCATTTTTGATTCTTAAGTTGATGAAGCATGAGAGGACTTGTATGTGTGGCGTTGCATTGTCATGCGATCTTTTACATGAGCTAGATGAATTTTGTGGGTACATTCACTATAGGCCCTCACGAGACCTTACTCGTCCACTAGGGCTGCCTAGGGGTTTAAAGGGCTTGTTGCATATGCCAAATGCAACCGTGATCACCTACGGAAGTGGTATTATCTATTATATATTAGTTTATATTATATTAGTCTGTCTCGAGGATGAGCAAAAGATAGGTATGGGGGCATTTGATAGGTCCATAATTAATACATTTTTAATACCTATTTTATGTCTGTTTTTGTAATTTTATTATTTAATAAATTGTTTTCTTTTGTTTTGTAGGAAAATACATAAAATCATATTTCAAGCAGAAAAAGGTGAAAAAGGCAAGGAGATGGAAATACTTGAAGTCAAAAGGAAATTGGAGAAAAATTGGAAAACTTATCGGAGAAGAAAAAGGAATTGAGGAAATATTTCCAGAATCCGATTTGTAGTCAAAGAACCCAAGCCCATTATTTTTCCTATATATATAGATCTCCTCTCTTGTATTTGAGACACCTAGAATTTGATAGCTATTTGCTTTCTCTGTTTTATATCGTCACTGGTGGTTATTATCCGGCCCACTCTTCTACTCCTGTTATTATTATATTATTAATTCTTATTTGTTTTCCCTACGTTTATTGCTCCTGCTGCTGCTATTTTCACTTGATTATCCAGTTAGCCGTGCTTGTCTCCTTAGTTTAATATATTAATAAGTTTGCTGCCAATTTGCTGTTCGTGTTACTAGTTTTTCAATTGTGTAGTTATTATATTATATTATATATTTAGTTGTCCACGTACTGAGTACATTAATCATATGTTAGTTTATTAATTTAATTAGGTTGAATCATGTTTAGTACGTGTGTTATTAATAATTGTTTTATTAGTTTAATTAACATGTCTAGATAAATCTCTTGCCCTGGGATGAAGATGAAGTTAATTTAATTATTTTTGATATCGTCTCGTTCCTATTAATTGGTTCTCATAATTTTTCTTGGTGCTTAATTGTTCAATTGACAAAGTGATTTTGATATATTATTGTTACCGGATTTATTTTTCATAGCCTATGCTTGCTCCATGAAGTTTTGATAGGTTATTGTTAGATAACAAGTTTCATAGTATATGCTTGTCTCGTTAATTGATATATCTTATTTATGAAGGAAAGAGAATTGATTTTAGGGCGAGTTGATATTAATTGTGATTGATTAATGGATTCGGATTCCTAGGTTTTCCTTATCTGATTTTAATTGTTAATTAGGTTAAACAAATCTCATCTCAAATCTTATTGTCTAGTTCGCCTGAGTTAATTGTCAGGGTTTTGAAAATTTATAGTCTCTGTGGATCGATATGTGATTGCTACAGCTAAACACCGTGCGCTTGCAGTTTACATTATTTTTACACATCAGTGCTACAGATGTGACTCAATTATTCAAGAGGCTAAAGTTTTATTAGGGAATAACATGAGATGTAATTGATAAGATTTGTCTGCCTACTGAACATCACATGGCGTTTCGTGCTACAGCCGAGGTTGTGTGATGGAATGTAGGATCCCTATTCCCACTAGCATTATGAATGCTTAATTTTTCCACTTAGGGGTTGTATAAATTAGATAAACTAGTGGGAGCCACTTATGAATAAAGACCCGATTCATATAGTGTTTTAAAATGAAATTGAATATTTGCTAAGAGTTGTTATGTGTTTATCATTTACAGATTTACTATATACATTATGTCTTCTGCACTATCACTCCGGAGCATACTGGATGCTCACAAATTGACTTTTCCTAATTTTGCTGACTGGCTTCGAAACCTGAAAATTGTTCTCAGGGTTGAGAAGCTGGAATATGTGCTTAACTCACCTAAGCATGCTGAACCTGCTGACGATGCACATGATGATGAACATGTTGTGTATCGTAAGTGGATAGATGATGCAAATGTTGCTCAATGTATCATGCTAGCTTCCATGAACATTGAGCTACAGAAGCAGCATGAGCATATGGATGCTCACACTATCCTAACGCATCTACAAGAGTTGTATGATGTGGCAGGGAGGACAGCTCGATATGAGATATCGAATGAGTTGTTCCGCTGTAGGATGTCTGAGGGATCGTCTGTGAATGACCATGTACTTAAGATGATCAATTTGATTGAATGTCTTGGACAACTTGGTTTCAACATGGATGGGGAGCTGAGTCAAGACTTGGTCTTGCAATCACTTTCGGGTTCGTTTTCGCAGTTTGTTGTGAACTTTCACATGAATAAGTTGGACGTCAGCCTGGCTGAACTCCACAACATGTTGAAGACTGCGGAATCGAATTTTCCCTCTAAGAAGAGTTCTGTTCTTCTAATTGGTGAAGGTTCTAATCCTAAGAAAAGGAAGAAGAACCCTCCCAAGAAGAAGAAAGTAGGTGAAAAAAGGTCGGTTCCACCAAAAGCTGAAGACCCCAAAAGCAAAGCTGTTTGCTTCCACTGTAACAAGGTGGGGCACTGGAAGAGGAACTGCAAGGTTTACCTTGCAGAATTGAAGAAGAAGAAGGGTAGTGAGACTGCCGCTTCTGATTCAGGTATGTTCATGATAGAAGTGAATATGTCATTAAATCAAATTGCTACTTGGGTATTAGATACCGCCTGTGGTTCTCACATTTGCAATTCTTTGCAGGGACTAAGGAGAAGTAGGACTCTTAAGGAAGAGGAGGTGATTCTACGGATGGGAAATGGAGCAAGAGTTGCTGCTACAGCTGTAGGATCATTTGATTTACATATGCCTACGGGCAAGACTATTGTTTTAAATAATTGTTATTTTGTTCCCTCGATTGTGAGGAATATTATTTCTATTCCCATGTTAGACTTGGCTGGATTTTCGTTTGTTATTCAGAATAATAAATGTTCAATTCTTAGAGATAATGTTCTTTATGGTAGTGGTATTTTAAATAATGGTCTATATGTGTATGACGTAGAGCATAATTTACTACAAATTGAACGTACTAATAAAAGGAAAAGGGATGATGAAAATCTCACCTATTTGTGGCACTGCAGACTTGGTCATATTAGTGAAAATAGACTTCGTACATTGCATAAGGAAGGGTTACTTGAACCCTTTGATTTTGAATCATATCCTACATGCGAGTCTTGTCTATTGGGTAAAATGACCAAATCTCCATTTAGTGGACATGGAGAGAGGGATGCAGATTTGCTAGGATTGGTACACACAGATGTATGTGGACCGATGTCTACGCAAGCCATGGGTGGATTTTCGTACTTCATTACTTTCACAGATGATCGATCTAGATTCGGATATGTGTATTTGATGAAACACAAGTCTGAAGCCTTTGAAAAGTTCAAAGAATACAAGTATGAAGTGGAGAAACAAACCAAACATAGTATTAAAACCCTTCGATCGGATCGAGGTGGTGAATACTTGAATGGAGAGTTTCTAGATTATCTCAAAGAAAATGGTATAGTCTCTCAGTGGACTCCTCCATATACTCCACAGTTGAATGGGGTATTTGATAGGAGAAATCGAACTTTGTTAGACATGGTTCGATCCATGATGAGCTATGCAGATCTTCCAGTATTCCTTTGGGGTTATGCATTGGAAACCTCAGCATATTTAATGAATAAGGTGCCTTCCAAATCTGTTCCTCAAACTCCATATGAGATATGGAAAGAAAGGAAACCGAGTCTTAAACACGTTAAGATTTGGGGATGTCCAGCTTATGTCAATAAAGTTGACCCTGATAAGCTGGAATCTCGATCCGTAAAATGTAAGTTTATAGGATATCCTAAAGAGACTTTAGGGTATTACTTTTACACCGATCATAGGGTATTTGTCTCCAGACATGCTACCTTCTTGGAAAAACAGTTTATCCTTGAAGGGAACAGTGGGAGCAAAATAGAACTTAATGAAGTTCAAGAAGCACAAACTACTACGCTTCAAGAGGAAACACCTGTTCAGACTGAACAACCTTCTGTGGAACAGCCCATTCGTAGGTCAGAGAGAGTGTCTCGCCAAACTGAGAGGTATTATGGTCTTGTCATTGAGAATGACAATGAGTTGTCAATTATTGATGATGACGACCCTATGACCTATAATGAGGCTATGAGTAGTGTTGACTCGGAGAAATAGCAGAGTGCCATGAAGTCCGAAATGGATTCTATGTATACCAACCAAGTATGGACTTTGGTTGAAGCACCCAAGGATGTGAAGCCTATTGGGTGCAAATGGGTATACAAGAGAAAGATTGGAGCAGATGGCCAGGTGGAGACCTATAAGGCCAGGCTCGTGGCAAAAGGATTCAGACAAAGGCAAGGGATTGACTTTGATGAAACTTTTTCGCCTGTAGCCCTGTTAAAATCAATTCGGATTTTGCTTGCGGTTGCTGCTTACTACGACTATGAGATCTGGCAAATGGACGTGAAAACAGCCTTTCTCAATGGAAAATTTGAAGAGGAAGTGTATATGACACAGCCAGAGGGTTTTGTTTCCAAAAGGAATGAACACCTAGTGTGTAAGCTGCTATGAACCATATATGGATTAAGGCAAGCTTCTCGTAGATGGAATATCCGTTTTGATGAGACAATCAAAGAGTTTGATTTTATCAAAAACATAGATGAACCATGTGTCTACAAGAAGGTTAGAGGGAGTGTGGTAACATTTCTTGTGTTGTATGTGGATGACATACTTCTTATAGGAAATGATATACCGATGCTACAATCAGACAAAGTGTGGCTATCAAAGAACTTCACTATGAAGGACATGGGAGAAGCATCCTACATTCTCGGTATAAAGATCTATAGAGATAGATCTAGAAGAATGATAGGTCTTACCTAGGGTACATACATCGAGAAAGTGCTTAAAAGGTTCAGCATAGAAAACTCCAAGAAAGGTCTCATACCAATGAGCCATGGAGTATCCCTTTCCAAGAAGATGTCTCCTAAGACACCTGAAGAAAGGGAGCGTATGAGTAAGATTCCTTATGCTTCGGCAATAGGATCTATCATGTACGCGATGTTATGTACTAGGCCTGATTAGGGAGATCATTGAAAGAGGAGATGTCAAAATTGAGAGAGTTGACACCATAACAACGTAGCAGACCCACTCACAATGACATTGTCTCAGATTCACTTTGATCGTCATAAAGAGAATATGGGTATTAGATACCAGTGTGATTGGCTTTAGTTCAAGTGGGAGATTGAAAGTGGTTGTCCTAAATCCAATCATGTATGATGAGTTAGGAAGAACTTTCTTGTATTCTTATTTGATTTCATTAATATTAATAAAAGACTTGTTTTGTTTTTATTACGGGCTTTATCTATTTAAAGTGTTTTAAATAAGATGTTCCATAGTTTAGAGTAAATCTTCTAGAATTATAATGAGATTATAATAGTGAGATCTAGAAGATGATAACTCTAGACTTAAACAGTTCCTGATCATAGGATAACTAATCGGAAGTTGGTGAATCCGCAAAGATTGGTACATACTATGCTTGCTCCCGTCAGGAGGATGTCTGTTCTCATAGGCATTTGTGTGGTGACACTATAGCTAGTATGTAGGTGCTTGTTAGGGAATAAGTTTACTGAACATGACTCGATAAGTTGAACAGCTAATGGAGTTTACTCACATGTCAATAGTTATTCACTGAGTGATAGTTGTACAAGTGTCCTTAGACTTGAGATCGTTAGAGTAATCTTGTATATAATGAACTATGCTTTGGATTAGTCCTTAGTCTCAAGGACATCCATTAGGTCTATTCTGGGCATAGGGATTTGTGTATGGAGATAGTTAACGTCAATAGAGGATCTACCCCTTTCAGTATAGGAAGATAATATCCTATGTTATTCTTAATATGCGAGTTCTGGAATCTCTGGCCAGAGTGTATGAAATTAGAAAGGAGTTTCTAATTTGCATTAATATGAACTTAATATTATGAATAAGAAATCAGATGATTAAATTTGATAGGCCTGACACGAGATCCATGCCTTGTATTTAATCGGGATATTGTAGGGCAAAAGGAATTGATTGTACTGAAACTAGTCACTGAGAGGTTCTTGGTATTCTAAGCAGTGAATTCATATTATCCGGATAGTCGCGATATGTTGAGAAGCATCACTCATGATGTAGAATAAATATAATTAATCGGTTAATTATATTTAATGAATTATTAGAATTCATATAAATAATAAATAAAAGTTTATTATTATTTATTTCTACTACCGGCTTAATATTGAACCTACAGAGTCACACCATAAAAGGATATTTTCTTTGATGAAAAGATTTAAATTATGAGAGAGGAAGAATTATTTTCTAAATAGTTTAGAAAAAGAAATAATGATTAAAATAGTTTTAATCATTATTAAAGCATTTTAGAAATGTGGGGTTAATATATATATATAAAGATATATTATTAAAACCCTAGGAAAGCCCTATAAATAGAATGAGATAGTTCATTCTAAGGCTCATCTTATTTTTGTGAAAAAAACCTAAAAAGGAGCTAGCCTCCATCTCTCTCTCTCTTTTCTCTCTAAAAGGTGTTAGAGTTTTTTGAAGAAATCATCGAAGAAAAATTCTTGGTGGATACCGGTAGAGTGCTTCACACTCTGAGGAGCAACTGCTTGCAACCATCGTTTTAAAGCTTCGATTTTCAAGGTATGGTTACGATTCCCCTCGATCTAGATTTTATATGTTTTTCTATATGTGTGATACATGGTTTTTACGGAATAATTGTTATATCACGCTTCCGCTCATCCGTAAATTCCTTCAATACTAACATAATTTCATCTACTTTTTCCATAAATAGAAAAGGATTGGTGTTTTTGTAATTTTTTAACATGTAGGGGCAAATTCATAAATTCACAGATGTTAAAATGACATATATCAATAATTTAAATTGAAAAAAATTAATTGTAGATTATACCCAACCGCTAAAAATATTTATTGTAACTATCTACTGTGCTATATTCTAGAAACAATATAAAGCATTGTGTATTTACTCAATAATTGAAAAAAAAAATATGGGAGAAAAGGTGGTTTATCTAATAAGAGTTTGAAACTAAGCTTAAAACATATTGTAGCTCAGCTGGTTATGGTATGAGGTTTATAGAAAAAATGTCAGGTGTTCGATTCCCATCACTAACATAATTTCACTATTTTTTACATAATTATTCATGAATGACATTTTTGTAATTTTAGAAAATATAAGGGTAAAATCGTAATTTTACAGCTATTAAAATGTCAAACTTTTCCCTTGTGTTTAGATTTAATATATAGTAATAGATAGATAGATGTATTTAAGTTCACAACCACTTAACCAGAATTATATCTTATTTAATTGATATTAATGTGTTTTTTATATTAAGTACATTTATATTGAAAATTTCTTAGAAATTATTATTACATTATTAATAAAAAATATTTTGATTCTAAATTGTAATAAAATTATTATCAAATTATAATATTTTAGTATATTTTTTATATCATAATATGTCACCAAAAAAAGATATCAATTCATGTGACATATAAGACACAATGAATTTATTAGTTGCCGTACTTGGACATGTGGCACACAAAATAAAAAAACGTGGCATGATTTTTTGTTATGTTAGGGAATTAAATTTATGATCGTTAGAATAAATATAATTAAATTCATAGTCACTAAACTTAAATATGTCTTATGTAGCTGATATTAATATAATATATTACATTAAGTATACTTATATTAAAATTACTTAAAATGTGTTTATTGGAGTTTGAAATCTTAATCCAAAATTAAAGTTCGCAAAATTTGATGTTGTAAAATATATGAAGGGACCTGTTATTCCTAGAAGTAGCTTTTTGAACAAAAGTATTATTGAAAATGCAGCTTTTAGATTTATCGAACAATTTTAAACCAGTTTTTCAACAAAAAAAACTGAAATTGTGGTGTGCAACATCAATATTAGACGAACCCGGATTGTTACCGGAAAAAATCTATAGTGAAAAAGATAAATTAGAAAATGTTGATATATGATATTTGACTCCATATCAGTAATCTGCTAAATAATGGATAAAATACATAGTTCATTTCTAATTCAGTATTATAAATTAGACTATGTTTACGAAACAAATAATTTTAAAAGTTACAACGTGCATTTATATTAATGATGGTGATATTCAGCAATGAGACGCTAGATAATATATAACTTCCTAAAATATTCAGCAATAGTTGTTCATGGATTATAATGCATATAGGTTTGTATCGATACAAATTTGTTGATTTCTCGTAATGGTAATACAGTTTGTGTTCTTGTAATCAAATGCATTTTCTGCCACATATTTTCAATGATCCAATTATATCCTACTGCAGGTTTGTTGTTGCTACTAGAAATGGATTGAATAACATATCATTATCGTGATAATCCATTGAAAACTGTTGTTAAAAAATAGACTAGAGGTCACACTATTGTTGCGATAATACTTGGCATTAACAATTAGCTCTTATATACCACTTTTATCGATCATTCTTCTTAAATTCAATGATACTTGTATAAATATGATACTATAAAACCCTTAAAATTAATACTCTCCAAAAGATAACCTCTATATAGTAATAAAAAAATCTAGGTCCTAAGTGATAATCAATATTAATATATGAATCCCCTTTATGTGATAATCTTTATAAAATGATAATTTTTTTTTTCAAGGATGGCAGGGTATCTGTATTCAAGATTTAGAGTTTGTTCATAATTTAAAATTAAAACGGCTATCAATTGATGTTATTAAATAATTGGGGCAGATAAATATATTGAAAAAAAATATAATTGATTCTATGGTGATTTGTGAAGAAAATTAACGAATTAAAATGTGACCCGTACTTTGCACGAACTATCATGCTAGTTAATAATTGTATTTGTTTATTAGATATCCTTAATATTACAAAAATTCTATTTTACCCTTTCTCAGTTGATTCCGTCAAGGGATATCTAACGGTAGCCACTTATATCTGTATGAAGAAAACAGACATGAGCCAATTTTTTGAAAATTTAAAATTTGAGTTTTTCTTTCGAAAATCAGTGTAAAATATGGTTATTACTATGTAATTACTTTATTTAGGAAATCCGGAAACTCTATAGTGGGTATGACGTTACTTTTCTTCTAGTAAGTTCTATAACAGATTTCAATGGTTTGGCCAGTTTTTCTGAACGCTAGCTTGAGGTATATGATTGAATATCTTTTAAAATAAAAAAATCTTGTAAAATCCAGACTGAATATACCCCGGGCCCATGCTATTGAAAAAAGAAATAATTTCGTCACAAATTAAATATTGTCCCCCACTTTTTTACAGAAAACATAGGTAGATGTCGTAATATCGATAAATTTGATTGTATGCAAACATTTCTGTCTTTGTCGTAGTACTTTGATTTGCGTTGAAACTTGAAAGAAGAGGATGTCAGCGGTGGGTGCAATGTTGAAAAGAAGGAAGACCACAGCGGAGGATATACCTGGAGAAATAGTTCGAAAGGAGATACTTACAAGAGTCCCGATAAAAGATGTTGTGCGCTTCAAATCCGTTTCGAAAACATGGCTTTCTCTATTTTCCGATCCTCAGTTTGTAAAAGATCACTTGACTCGTTGCTCCACTCAAGCCCCAAATGATTATGATTGTCTCGTTGCTCAATATCTCCATGGCAGAATCGTCCTTCTTTCCCGTTACCAAGAAACTTCTGTACACCCTTGCCCTTATTTTTCTATGCTTGGTTCTGTTCGCGGCTTAGTTTGTCTTCGTAAGCACCACAAGTTGGCGTTATGGAACCCCGCGATTCATCAATTTAAGGCATTCACTCTTCCAACACAATGCTCACTTGACTGTAAGGTTAAATTTGGATTTGGTTTTGATTCTTTAACTAATGATTACAAGGTTGTAGTTTGGTCCAGTAATTTAAGGCCTGCTACTGTGTACTTGTCTAATTCTGATTCTTGGATTCATGTATCTGTTCCTGATCTTGCAATTCTTGAAGATAGACTAAATACCTATGTTATTGTAAAGGATTGTCCATATTGGATATTTTCCAAATATACAGACTTCTGTATCTTTCCTGAAGATAGGCATGCCAATATTATAAAACCGACTGCGGTATCTTTCATTCCTCTCAAGTTTGATGTTGGAAGTAATGAGTTCAAGTTGTTGCCTGAATTTTACTTAAATTTAAGTTCGCGTGGGGCGAAATTTGTATTCGGGCACGAATTTGTGGATATGAATGATTGTCTTACTTTGATGGTGTATGATCGAAGAAGGGCTTCAAAATCTGCGGTGGAATTTTATTCTTTAAATGGGGAGGATGGATGTTGTGTTTGGAGTAAGATATATAGTATTGGGCCAATCGGTTTTCATACGCAAAAGCCGTACGTGACACTTTCGCAGGGCTTTAAGTATGGAAGTGAGATTGTATATCATGATGATAAGATGTTTTCTTGTTATGACCACAAAACATATACAACCAAGCATCTTGTCGCTGCTGCAGATTGTACAACTTGTTCCATGATACGCTGCTTTAGATACACACCTTGTTTGGTTTTCCTTGAAGGAATGAAGTCGGTTCATTCAACAACCCAAACTCATCGTCAACCTGGTCTATGCTTCAGAACCCCTCAGCGATTAATCAGTTCATTAACAGATTAATCACTTGTTCAGGTCATTCGGCAGTTTAAACTGTGTAAGTGTTTATTCAAATTTTTATGAATGAATTAATGATCAGTTAGATGCCATTTCTACTGTTTTGTAATTTTGAGTTGAAATTCTCTTTTCTTTTGTTCATTCTGTGCGATTCTGTGCATTGTCATACTTTTTGATTGGGAAGCTTTCATACTTTGTAGCTGTTTTGGATTGTGAAAAGTATTATTCTCTTTCATCTGTAGATGTTTTGGAATTAAAAATATTATTCTCTTTAATGAGTTGATATTTCGGAACGTGAAAGGTATTAATGCTTTGTATTATTATTGAATTTGTTTACAAGTTTAACAAAACATAGTGAAGTGGCTTCACTTTTGATTTTATATTCTTGTTGAATTGATTTTGGTTAACCTCTTTCGGTCTCTCTCTCTAAGGGTTTCGAAATATCAAGCGAAGGCAGCATTAAGATGCTTGAAATATACTCCAACTCTAGTTTTTGAAGATTACTTTTCAAATGAAAATTAGGTGCAGTTTGTTTGCTGCAAATATATAATGGTGCAACATCTAGATTTATCTATAGTATAAGTGATTTTGAATAGTGTGGAAGAGTGGAGGCGGGGAGCTATAGGAAACAATAGTGGATCATAATCGGTAAAATTTTGAAGCAGCTTCTAAAAAAGAGTTGTTATTTCTGAAATGCCAACATGTAATGAAGTCCCTTTCGGAAGTTTCTGCCTTTTTTTTTTTTAAAGAAATTGCAGTTTGGTATATGCCTGATATTTAGTACATCCTAGATATATTTTGTCATTTCTATGAAGTTATTATGTTGATTATCAAACTTCTTTTCGTTGATCACTTTAGTTTTTTAATGTGTGTTGTCTGAATATTCGAGTATAATGCAGCTATGGTCGTGAAAGAAGTGCTAGCTATGAAGTACAGTGGTGGTGGACTACTGTAGATGGAAGTGCTGTCTGGGAAGCAATTGGATGGTTATGCTGGTTTTTTTGTTTCTGGGAATGCAATAGAGGGACTACTAGAAAGAAAGGAACCATAGCTCTTAAGAAGCCGGACCCTGAAATCGGCAGTGTCCTAGTTAATGTAGAAGAATGTCTTACAAACATGGCAGAACTGTATTATTCTAAGGATTGCTATTGTCAGTATTGGATTATTGTGTCCAATGCTATTGGAACTATTGCCTTCCAGTTGGTCTTTGCAGTGGATACTTGCTGAGGTACTATTTTATGACGTGTAATACTAATAGCATTTAAAGAGTTCCGAAGGTTTCCTATAAAAGTGATTCCTATACATCTTTTTCTTTTGAGAAGAGTGTTTGCTATACATCCTTTTTTGCGAAGGTAACCTAGTAGTTGTGTTTTGTTTCATCATTTCATCTTAAATATTTTTAGTTTAAAGCATAGACACCATTTGCCTAAACCTGGTAGAAGATAATAACATTTACATCGGGTCAGGTTCATTTCAGAACTTTATTCTGATTTTAAACTTAAATATGATGCAAGCTTTAGATCCGTATTTAATCAATAACTCATTTTTATTAGTTCTACTGCAACATATGATAGCTATATTCTGCTGCAGATAATAACATCATGTTTTTTTTGTAAATGACTTTTTCTTTCTCCCATGTCCTTCTTTTTCTCGCCAAATGATATATTAACGGTGATTCTCTATATAATTTTATCAGGAGATTCTCTACATAATTCATTTTCCTTCTATTTCATTACATAATGTTAATCATTTTGCGTGGACAAATTCGTTCAAATGATGTACAGGCAACGATTTGAATATTCATCATTTATCATTTTGTTTAAGCCGCATTAGCTTTGGTCTATCCTGTTATAAAGTGCAGACATCACACAGAATTTGGTGTGAGGGGAAGGCCTGCAAAATATCCGTGGCGATATATTAATGGTGAGGTGCTGTTGAGTAATTGAGTTCTGGACTGGCCTCATTATTCCAAATTTTCTGTTCCCATCGGATTATATTTGATACAAAAATATATTAGTGACTCTATGTATCACTAGAAGAATGCTGTGATAAAGCTCTCCAATCAATTTTTCTGAAGTGAGGGCAGAGATAACCATAGCTGCATCACACTCAAATATATTCTTTGAAACTACAAGATGAAAGTACTGTCTTGGAAGGAGTTTTATGGTTTTTGTTAACTCCCCTATTTAAGTTACATTATATGGGATCAAGTTAACAAGAATTATGAAGTGTCTGGGAAGTAGTAAAAGTGTTCTTAGTGCTAGAAGAGGTCTCGCCTTCAATGATTTTAATCACAGCTGTTGTTACTATAATGAGATGCAAGTTCAGTTATTAGAAAGTACAAAAATTTATTATAATATTCGAGTTTTAATTCAGAATTAGTATATAGTATTTATTACATGACCAACCCTGCTCCATAAGGTTTGTTGAGGCTTTAAATTTTGATAGATCAGATCCTTTCCTTTGCGAGGAATATTATCCTAACAAAGCGCATTTGAAAGTCTCTCTTGCTCCAAATAGTTCGCTGTATTTGGAAAACAAATTCCACTGCAATTGGAAGATGTTATGTACTATGTACAGGATTTGCAAGTTCATTTAACTCGAGAAGTCCCTAAACCCTATAGAGGCTCTTACTCTGTTATTTCTTTAGCTTAGATATATTCCAATCTGTTGCAGGTTGATTGCAATGCTTCTAACTGTACTAACTGTACGCTACTCTTGAGTAGGGAAATGGGGTGATATAGATGTTGAAGTTGTTAGAATATAATATATGATCCTGGAAAGTGTCTTCCTATACCACCTTAAGGTTTTAGATGAGCTGGTTACTTAACAGAAGTTACACACGGATGAAAATCTGTTCCACGAGATAAGATTGGGTTGTGCACAAACAAGGAGTCAAAGTGAAGAGTTGCCTTGAGTTACACACGGATGAAAATCTGTTCCGCGAGATAAAATTGGGTTGTGCACAAACAAGGAGTCAAAATAAAGAGTTGCCTTGCGGGTTTGAAAAGGGAAGATATCAGTGTGAGCCCCCTACAAATTTCCCAAACACAAAACTACCTTCATCCAATGTCTTCTTGCCTTTCTCTTTAACCTTTACCCCAACTAAACCTGTAATATGTCCCAAATTGTCATTCTCCTTCCCCTACAACACCCACCACTCCTCGACATATTTCACACAACTCAAACTCTTTTTTCCTCTTGTCACATGTAGCTGCTAGCTAGAAAAGTCGTCTAGTCTCTATAGTGTGGAGTATATGGATTTTTATGCCTATTAGCCTTCGCCTGTAAGTAACTTCAAGGCAATTACACCTAGGGCTGTTCACGAACCGAGCCGAGCCGAGCTTTGATGTAAACGAGCCGAGCTTTATTTTTTTCTCTGACGAACCGAGCTGAGCCGAACTTTCTTATCGCACAAAATTCGTGTTCGAGCTCGAGCTCGTTAACTAACGAGCCGAACATGAGCTTTTATCGAAAAAAAACGAGCCGAGTCGAGCCGAGCCGAGTCGAGCCGAGCTCATTAGAACTAACAATTTTTATAGATAATAAAGCCCAATTTTTCTTAGTCCAACGAACTAAAACATTTTTTGTCGAAACCGAACCCAATTTTCCAATCAATTCTCAATAAACCTAAAATACACATACTATAAATTGCAAAATTAATTTAAAATATTAACAAATAATATAAAAATATGTCGAATATATCTTAATTTTTTCGAGCTTTATCGAGCCGAACGAGCTCGAGCCGAGCTCGAGTCGAGCTCACTAATAGCTCGGCTCGAGCTCGTTTTCTTAACGAACAATTTTTTGTGTTCGAACTCGAGCTCGAGTTTTTAACGAGCCGAGCCCTTAACGAGCCGAGCTTGAGCTTGTTCATGAACAGCTCTGTTCGTGAACAGCTCTAATTACACCATTGAAGATGGCAGTTGGCACATAGGTTAATTATACGAAGAACGGGAATAATTTAACATGGAAGCACATACATGTTTTACCTTCCTTCAGTCTCATTACATTATGTTAATCATCTTGCATTTACATGTTTTACGGTGCGTACAAGATCGGGCAAGTTTGTTTGTTCAAATAAATTACACGCGATTACTTCATTGTTTACCATTTATGCCATATTAGTTTATGGAGTAACTGAAGACCTATTTTATAACCTAAAAAGTTTCTTAATTTTTTGATATAGGCTCTCGAAGCTGATGTGCAAGGATAAGCAATGCATTTTGAAGTAGGCTTTTCATTTCTTGAATGCCTTAAAAACAAATGCTCAAGATGGAAATTCATAAACATCATAATACAGATTTATGTATTATTTTAAAATTCGTAAATTCTAATTCATTTATTTATGGTGTGAAACTTAAGTTTCACACCATAAATAAATTTATGATTGACCAAAAGTCGTGAGTGACCAAAGAATGTTACAATCAATAACTTTGCGATGGAAATTACACATTATAGAAATCCGAATTGACTTTTCAGGTAATGGTCTTAGTCAATTTTTACAAGACATTTAGGAAATTCAAAGTTTATATACCTCAAAGGTAACCTAGCAAAAAGAATACCTAAAAGGTATGGTGCGTAGAATTTTGCTATAAACTGCAGATACCTTATAGAAGTTGGTTGTAATAATATGGGAAGAAGGCCACCTGCTATTTATCCGTGGCGAGGTCTTCTGTTTAATTAGTAATTGAGATTCTAGAACTGGCCTTATTATCCCAGATTTTATGTTTCCATCACATTAGATTTTATACAAAAAGATATCACTAACTCTCTATCTTTAGAAGAATACCGGGATCAAGCTCTTCGATCCATTTTTCTGAAATGAGGCCGGAGATGTATGCCTCCTGCTCAGCGGTCAAGTTTAGAGGCTAAAACTAATGAGTTTAGGTTGTTGCATAAGTAGTGCAAAAGATTCATGATTCTGTCAATTTAAAAGATTCTCTTGCCATTAATCTTGTAAAAGATTTTTTAATTTAGGCATACGCTCCTATGATTTCCTTTCCCCGAGTGTCGGACCATCATGAAATCCACACACCAGGTAGATTAAGTTGGATCCTGCAACAATTTTTCTATACTTGTTATATTGTCATATTCAAGTTAACTAGCATGCCAGTCGTGCCGCATTTTAATCTCATAGTCTTGTGAAATTATTGTTATTATGATTACGAGCTGATAAAGGGTTCAAATCTTATACATAAGTGATTCTTGGTTATCTTTATGGAAAAAGTTAAGTGTACACAATTAAACTTAGAACTAACAGTACAGCAGGTAGTTTCTATATATGTACTTCGGTGTATAAAGTACGCAAGTTGTGTCAATAGTATGTGGCATACGTATAAAATTAAACTTATGACCGTAGTTTTTATATATATTAAATAAAAACCACTTTTATATGTTGTTGACCGGAATCAAAACTCAATATAAGATAATATAATGTTTAATAATATTATGTTATTGACAGGATTTAAACCAGGATTTAAACCACGAACCTATAAGAATATTTTAGATATTAAAAAGGAATATTCTTTTAGCATTATATCCAATGGTTCGTATTTATCTAGTTTAAAATCTAATGATTGTCATTTAGAATACCAAACTACTAACCAACCAAATAGAGGGTAGTTTCTTTATAATAGTATAGTATACATCTATCTATCTATACTATACTATTATAAGCAAACTATCCTCTATTTGGCTAGTTGATAGTTTGCTACTCTAAATAATAACGATTCTTCTTGAGTTTGATCAACCTCTTTCTGTCTCTCTCTCATGTTTAAAGACTTTAGAGCTAATTTTCAAGTGGATCTTTTTGTTCATTTACAAGAATCCGTCTTTTGTGGACATTGGTTTTGAGATATTAAATGAGTGCAACATTGAAAGTTTCTTGATATATATATCCTCCAACTCTAGTTCCCATACTTCGTAAGAGCATCTCCAACGGTTGTTGGCTAAAATGGTTAGCTAAAATGATATAAAATACTGATTTTGTAAAAATTTGCTGAACCTGTAAGGTGATGTGCTTTGACGAAGTTGGCTATAATGGTTGGTTATATTATTTTAATATGGAAATAGATGATGTGCAATATTGCTACAGGTCCTAGAGGTTCGGCAAATATAGCCAACATCATAATATTGGCTAAAATTATAGCTAAGGGGAATGTACCATTGGAATGCAATTTTTGTTACATATTATCTATAATATTATTTATGGTATGACACATAGATATTTAGCTAAGGGGTTTCTCCCCTTGGAGATGCTCTAAATAAAGGTTAGGTGGAGTTTATCAAATGTAGAACAATACTGTATGTGCACTTTTGAACACCATTAAATTTTAATGGACTTATAAAAATTCAAATTAAATATCGCTAGATTTTAATGGACTCATTAATATTGGGGAAAATATTATGTTTGTACTAGACTCGACAATTCGAATAAACGAACCATTTTTTGTTCGGATTTAATTTGAATCGGATCATTTTTTGGTTATATTATTATTAAGATACATTTTGTATCGGTTTAGATTTGATTCAGTTTGAGTCTAGTTTGAATTAAACTCAGATGAATTTCGAATTAAGAACAGATTGAATTCGGTTCGGTTTAAATACGGATTAATTACGGTTCGCCTCTTTATTTTATAATACAATGTAAATCTATACCAAAACTCTCTCGTCTCTTTGAGTGCTATTCAGATAATTAGGATTCTAGTTTTATTGGTTTAAAAGTATTGTTGTGAGGGAAATTTGGTAACAACATCTATAGTGAATATCGCTGAAATAACTGATTTTGCCCTTGATTATCGGACGGAGCTGCAGGTTCACACGTCTACAGCTCTGCTAGAGCTTCAGCTGCAGCTGCCGGAGCAGGTGGAGAAATGTGGTGTTTTAGGACTGAGTTTGCAAGGATTCCAAACAACTAGGGCGGAATAGCTGCCGGAAATGTGTATTGCTCAAGTCCTTCTATATAATCCTTGTAGAATAAAGTGAGATTCCAACCCTGCAAAGTGCCTACATGTCCTATATTTATATGAATCAAGTCCAATGTAGTTCTTAGGGTTTGGGATCTGTTACTTGATGATTAAGCCATGTTTTGATAAGCCTTTTCAAAGTTGTAGCCGATCCACATAGCCTGTAGCTGAGCTTTCCAGTGTCCTAATCCAACTCCATCACTAGAAGCTCATAAATCCTCATACATTTCATATTTATCCGAAATAATTGATATTTATCATGTATCTATTGTAATTATCCCATCGATAACATTTTATCAGGCCTAGAAGTCCTTCTTTTAAAGTTAATTTTGTGCTCCTAAAGAATAGGATATAGAGACCATATCCAACTGCTATTATGTCCATGAGAGGTTCAGACCACCCTGAACCTGAACTTGAGGTTCAGACCACCCTGAACTTGAACCTAAATCTCGACACCATGAAGCTACAACTCAGTTCACTCAATCCTCACCAAATCCATGCCAGTTGGGCCTATATTACATGTGGGCCTTAAATTGAGCCCATGTGAGATCTTGGGCACAACAACTACCCCCCGGTTCCTTGCAGTATTGAATACCAGAGGAAACAAAGCAAGACAAGGATCAATCATTCCTTATCCTTGTCAAAGAAATACATAGTTTCAGCATCATGCTTCCAAGCTTACATGAGCTAACTTGGCGTAAGAAACAGGAAACACAAAGCCTCTACATATGTACCTCAATCTGAATCCTTGAGTGAAAAATTCCTTGAATATCCTTTAGACCAGGTGTGACCATCCAATTCCAATCGCGAGCTTCCTAGCTGAACCTGCTAGCTACCAACCTTTTCCTTTGAAAACCATACCCTGACTCCTCGAGGTGTTCCTCTTCTCCGCAAAGCTGCTCTTCATATGAGAAGCTCTTATAAATGATGTCGTGAAGCTTCCGCTGCCAATGAGCTTCAAGTCTCCAGAACCTGCGCTACTAAAACAACTAGAAAAGATGATAAGTAGCATGAGCTAAGTAGATCACATATGTTATCCATGCCACTCAGACATATATAATGCATGTATGCAAGCAAGTATAAATATGCAAGTGCAAATGATTTTTTATATATATATATATATATGTTGCTGTCTCTACAATCAAGTAAAACCTTAGCGAACTCACCCTTTAAGACATAGTGCATCAATTTTCAGAAGTTCCATGATCCCATCACAATGGTCCTCTCAATATTTTTTTTCTCAATTTTTCGGGACTTCTCAAATAATGTGCAGCTCTCATGGGACCTGTCAGAGGGTGCCCAAATTTCATAATTTCATTTCCCAACAATCTCATACCCCCACCTTCTATCCGCATATCGTAAGTGTTTTCATATTTGCACCACGAGAGAGAGACCAAAGGAAGCCATAGACACCTCTTCAATTGTTGATATGTCTTTTAAAGTGGTTACATTATGGGGCATAAAGCATGCCTAGGTACCTACTTAACAGTTTCAGCTAGCAAGTTTGAAAATACTTTTGAAAACCATGGTGTGTGGGTATATACAATATCATTTCGAAAACTATTGTTGTCTTCGTTGTCAAGTTAGGACCTTGGTATTTTGTATTAATCCTGAATTAGCGTACACGCTCTTCAAGTGTCATTGCCCATATAAGAATGTATCTTTGTTTACCCCTTGAGCGCCTGAGTTAGGGAGCGAGGCCTTCAATAAATTTACCCCAACTAGGGCCTTCATTAATGTATGTTTTATCCAGGGACTCTCCTAAGAGAGCAATGTTTTCAATCCAGAAAGTTGTTGACTCTTTTCAAGCCTGTAACACTGCAAGACCTATAGTTTTCCTAGGCTACCCTACTTGACAATTTCAGTTTGCAAGTTTGAAATATTTTTGAACCCCATGCCTAATGTAAGCAAATGTATATGGCATAAAACCCCTTGCGTGTAAATCTATGCAAGTTTAATTCCTTGAAATCATGTGATATGCACATTTAGATAAACTCATGTTCATGCATAGGAGAAGATAACGATCCATTTAAAAAGATGAGGTTCCCAACGAAGTTTTTAGCTAGATGCTATAAAAATTTCCTTATATGCAAATAAAACATGTATGATTATGAATATGTAAGGCATAGGAAAAAAACTTATCTTTGTCCTATAGCTCCGCTTTAGGTTTAGGTTCGACTATTGAGCTTAGCACACGGAAGCTCCCTCCTGCGTAAGCTGAAGCTGAGAACCTCATTTCCATTATGTAAGCTCTTCCATGAGGAACTGATTTACCCCCCGAGCCATCAGGTTTCCTTTCCATTTGACATGTAAACCTCTTCCATCTTGAATCCTAAAATGTTGAGAAGCTCAGTACCCGCTGGCTGAAGTCTGTAGTTGTACATGAGCATCAATGAACCTGCAAGCTGGAAGCTACACACCTGAAGCTGTTAGATGTTAGCTACGAGTTACAAGTAAATATTGAGGAACCTCTAAGTTGGAATCTGATAGATGGAAGCTATTTGAAACAAGTAAATGTCGAGGGACCTGCTCAATGTATAAAAATATGGGTGAACCTGTTAAGCATAAGTTAGCTCCAAAGTGAACCTGTTAAGCACAAGTTAGCTACAAAGTGAACCTAGAAGCTGTTTGCTCAAAGTGAATAATCATGAATGTGCAAATCTTTAGTCACATAAATAATATGAAATCTTTCAACAACAGGTGTGTACCGTAGAACCTGTGAACCGTAGGGTGATACCAAAGAACATGTAGGTTGTTTTCGAGACCTCTACTCCTCAATTACTCTTTTCATCTGAACCTATTGTGCTTGGATCAGATGCTTGTAGCTTCATCTGTCATGTTAGAAACATATACGTGCACCTGCAGCTTCATACTAGGTTCATACCTATGAAGCTGAACCTGAACCTTATTTGGAGGTTCACAACTGAACCTCACCAATCTCACGAACCTGAATCACTCATTAGAAAAATCTGACATTTTCCAGAATATCATTTCAAAATATCACCTTGAGATACGTATGACCTACTACTCGCCGAGTTCTTTAACATATAATCAAATATAGTGAAGAACTAAAACCAAGTACTCATGCATTGAGATTCATACAAATTCCATGGAAAGCATAAATGAAGCATGTGATCATCAAGGCATGTAGTCATGTATAATCATGTGGGGTGTGCCAAGTTTAAACTCACATAGGTTGCAAGCAGCTCTACTTTGTTAAATCATCTCATATACAAGCATGTACAACTCTCCACTCATGCATGTATTTCAATCAATTGAGCATGCCAAAAAGTAATAATCTTAAATCTAAAGATATACCATCCCACATACTTGTCATTTAAAAGCAATCTCATGCACTAATAAGGCAGTTTATATTCTCACAGAGCCATATAATTTTAATGTGATGGATGAAATCAAAGTTCGTAGATGTACCTTGCACCTTACCTTTTTTGTACCGTAGGCATGGTGGATGAGCTTCCTTCCTTAAACCCTTCACACAGATCATAACCTGCCTTCTTAGGAACTTACCAATCATAAAAAGATGCCAATCAACCTATTTAACACAGGTGAACGCCGTTGAACCTGCACCAATGAAGCTGCAACCCGCAGCTGAATTCCAATCAACCTGCAACCAGCAGGTGAAGACCATTGAAGCTGCGACCCACAGCTGAATTCCAATCAACCTACAACCAGCAGGTGAAGACCATTGAAGCTGAAACCCACAGCTGAATTCCAATCAACTGGCAACCAGCAGGTGAAGACCAATGACGCTGCAACCCGCAGATGAATACCAATGAACCTGCAACCAGCAGGTGAAGACCAATGAAGCTGCAACCCGCAGCTGAATACCAATGAACCTGCAACCAGCATGTGAATACCAATGAAGCTGTAACCCGCAGCTGAATACCAATCAACCTGCAACTAGTAGGTGAGTACCAATGAACCTGCAACCCGCAACTGAATGCCAATCAACCTGCAACCAGTAGGTGAATACCAATGAAGCTGCAACCCGTAGCTGAATACCAATCAAACTGCAACCAGCAGGTGAATACCAATGAAGTTGCAACCCGCAGCTAAATACCAGTCAACCTACACTAGTAGGTGGAAACCACTGAAGCTGCAACCAACAGCTGAATACCAATCAACTTGTACCAACAGGTGAATACCAATGAAGCTGCAACCCATAGCTGAATACCAGTCAACCTGCACCAGCAGGTGAATACCTATGAAGCTGCAACCCGTAGCTGAATACCAATCAACCTGCACCAGGAGGTGAATACTAATGAAGCTGCAAAAAATCCACTCCAATCCTAGCCAAAGCTTCACGTCCATATCCATGAGCACCTCCAGAATCAAATGCCATTAGAGGTTGACACATCTGAACCTCAGAAAGCTCGCGAACCTGAACCACTTGTTGATTGTAAACTCCATTTGCTTGAAAATTTAGCACTTTCAAGATACAATCTTGGACGACATGTCATCCACTACCCCCGGTTCCTTGAAGCCATTAAATGCACGAGGAACCTTATATAATCCGTAGTCAGGTTCAAACAAACTTCACCATGAACCTCGCAGTCAGGTTCAAACACACTTCACCATGAACCTCGCAGTCAGGTTCAAACAAACTTCGCCATGAACCTCGCAGTCAGGTTCAAACAAACTTCGCTATGAACCTCGCAGTCAGGTTCAAACAACCTTCGCCATGAACCTCGCAGTCAGGTTCAAACAAACTTCGCCATGAACGTCGATGCTTACATGAGCAGCTACCACTTGTAATATCACTTCCAATAAGTACCATGTTACCCGTCCTTGACGACAAATCCATAATTCCAGTTGTCAAACCTCTGAGGTGTAGATGCCAGAATCTCAACATGGGTTCTACCAATGAACCATTCAGTATTAGGCTCCTTGCTTGGGTGGAGAACTAGATCAATAGAACTGCTCATCAAATCATTCATTAGGTTGAGGTAACTCTCGTGGTGTACCTCATCATCACGTATATAAACCTCCACTGTTTAACCGATCCAAATATACCTCTTTGTAGCGACACCAACAAGGAGCGTTGGAGCTTCTTTGAACTTAACACCATAGATCCAAAGACTTCAAAATCTGATGGCCGTCGAACCTGATCGAGTAAAGGGTTTTGAATTTGCTGGCCTTGAGAGTTCGCGAAGCTGAACCCCATTAATATTCCCTTTAGTTAGGCCATTGATTGCTCTCAGAAGCCTTCCATATAGCATGGTATCCTCTACCCCCCGACTCTTTGGAGTAGTTTTTCCATGATCGGGAAATAAACCTTATAGAGCTTCTCATTCCCTTGTAGGAGAAGTCTGAATAAGCATCCATGAAACTGGTAATATACGTCCAGCTGCAGCTTCCAACAGGTTTGGCAATCATTATGTGAAGCTGCACCTCTCCATAAGGTTGGTAACCATTTTCTTTAGTTTTGATGGCGAACCTCCAATATCTTTAAGAACGCCTTGTACTAGGTATTTCAGATTTCTTCCATCATTTTATGAGGAAACTACCAACAATAGTGCCAAAGGGAAAGCCACCGCTTCAAAGATAGAAACCTCCTTGTAAGGTTCACCTAATTTATTTCCATTGCCTCAGCCTACTAAGATCCAAGTCCAATTCAACCGAGATTCCTTAATCAGCTCTGTTGCTCTCCTGAGCTTCCATAATTTTTGGTATTTCCCTCAAGAGGAGGTTTAGGTATGAACCTCGCATCACTTTCTTTATTAACCGAGAGGTTACCCGTACCTCCTTCCTTATGTGGTAGCATCATTCTCAGACTCATATTGAGACCTTTATTCTCAGTTCCTTCCACAATTCCTTTGTTGAGGTACCAATGACTCTTTCAGCTTATGTGAGGTTCGAGTCCAACTGCATACTCACCTAGGCCAGGGCGTTCATGATAACCCTTTCATGGAGCTTCATACTTCACCTAGGTTAGGGCTTCGCACAGTCTGCTCAATGCTCACCATTAGATATTTCGAGCTTCCACTTTCCACCGTTGGCAAAGCTTTCAGCACGAGAACCTTTCGTAGTTGATTCTCGTTCCTGGAAAGCTTTCTTTTTAGAGAGTTATTTTCACCAATTTTCCCAATTTTTTTACAAGGAGCTTCATTGTTAAACTTTATGCTTAGTCTATCAATCACATTAGTGCCTCGGGTAGGTGAATCTTTCAAATCTTGAGATAGATTGTAAGATATTTCCAATAGTATGACAATAAAGAGGTTCATATCTTTGTCATCCTCCAGGTCCACATGTACGTCCTCAACCAAGAGGTTCGTATCCTCACTACAGTTCAGGTTCACACATCGCTCAATAGTTTGGAGGTTTTTAAATTTGATTGTGTTGTAGAATCATTTTGGATATATTTGATTCTGTTGTAGAATCACTTTGAACTATTTGACTAATTTTCAATTATTTTTTTAAAAAAAGAGTTTAATTTCATTTTTTGATTTAATAATTGAAATTTATAATCATATTTAATGAAAAATATGTATTATGAATATTTATATAATGGTTCTCTACCGTACTCTATATAAAAAGTTCTTTCTGCAATGCCACCCATACTATCTATACTATAAGAAAACTACCCTCTTTGGTTGGTTGATTTAGCATTTTGGATTATAATTACCCAATTCGAATATAAAATTGAATCTGTTTTCAATGTATTTGGATTGGGGTTTTGGAGACTGAACCCATTTTGCCAGTTCTAGTCTGTACCATCCATACCAAATCGTGTCGTTGGAGTTCAAAGAGGAGTATGTCGGGGATGGCTGAAAAATTGAAAAGAAATAAGACAACAGCGGCGGATCTTCCGGAAGAAGTAATCAGGAAGGAAATACTTACGCGAGTTCCCATAAAAGACGTGGTACGCTTTAAATCTGTTTCTAAAACTTGGCTGGCTTTATTTTCTCAACCTCAATTTATAAAAGACCACTTCACTCGTTGCTCCACTCGAAACCCTGTTGACTATGACTGTCTCGTAGCTAAAAAGCATAACAGAATTGTCATTTTTTCCCGTTATAAAGAAACTTTTCTACTCCCTTGTGATCATTTTGATATTGTTGGTTCTGTTCGCGGCTTAGTTTGTCTTCGTGGTCGCAACAAGTTGTCGTTATGGAACCCCGCTATTCATCAATCTAAGGAATTCTCTCTTCCGCCATATTATTCTCGTTACTATTGGTATTACATTGGATTTGGTTTTGATTCTTTAACTAGTAATTACAAGGTTGTAGTTTTGTCGCATAATTTAAGTTCTGCTACCGTTTACTTGTCTAATTCCGATTCTTGGATTGATGTATCTGTTCCTGATCTTAAATTTCTTAAAACTAGACAAAATAGGTTTGTTATTGTCAAGGACTGTCCTTACTGGACATTTGCCAGACATACAGAAAATAGGCAGCGTGTGTTTGCGACTGGAGTATCTTTGGTTGCTTTGAAGTTTGATGCTGGTACTAATCAGTTCAAGTTATTGCCTGAATTTAACTATGATGCAAGTGCACGTAGAGAGAATCATGCATGGTTGTACGTATTTGTGGATATGAATGATTTTCTTACTTTGATGGTGTATGACCCATATTCGTCAAATTGTGTGGTGGATATATTTTCTTTACATGGGGAGGAAGGGTGCTATGTTTGGAGTAAGATGTATGGTATTGGACCAATCGATTTACATACGCGAAACAGCTGGAATGTGACACTTTCGCAGGGATTTAAGTATGGCAGTGAGATTGTATATTATAATGATGATGGAATGTTTTTTTGTTATGACCACGAGACAGATACAATCAAGCGTCTTGTTGCTACTACATATTCTACAGTTCCTTGCCTAGTAAGCTGCTTTATATATACACCTAGTTTGGTTTTCCTGGAAGGAATGAAGTCGGTTCATTTAACAACCCAAACCCGTCGTACACCTGGTAGATGCTTCAGAACTCCTCGGCGATTAATCAATTCATTAAGAGATTAATCACTTGCTTGAGGTCATTTGGCAGTTTGGACTGTGTAAGTGTTTTTTTGGTTTATTTAAACGAATTAAAGAGTTAAATGCCATTTCTACTGCTTTGTAATTTTGAGTTGAAATCCTCTTTTATTTTGTTCATGCTGCAATTTAGTGCATTCTTATACTTTGTAATTTGGGAAGCATGAATAGTTTGTTAGCTTTGTCTAAGTTTACCTTTATTTTGCTTTTGCTTTCTCTGTGACTGTGAAAAGTATTTTTCTCTTCAACAGGTATATGTTTTGGAATGTGAAAAATTTTATACTCTCTTTAATTAGTAGATGTTTTGGAACATGAAAAGTATTAATGCTTTGTATTATTATTACATTTGTTTACAAGTTTAACTAAACCTACTGCAGTGGATTCACACTTTATTCTGTATTCTTTTTGAGTTGATTTTGGTCAACCTCGTTCTGTCTCTCTCTATAATGTTTAAAGACTTATTTAAGAGCTAATTTTCAAGTGGATCTTTCGTTCATTTACTAGAATCTGTTTTTTGTGGACATTGGTTTTGAGATATCAAACGAGCGCAACATTGAAAGTTTCTTGAAATATGCTCCAACTCTAGTTCTGATACTTTATAACTAAAAGTTAGATGCAGTTAATTTGTTTGCTAAAGGAAACAATAGTGGATCATAGTCCGTATATTTTAGAAGCAGACTTTAAAGAAAAGTTGTTATACTCTTTATTTCCCAAATTTTATTAGCCTAATGATTTGCTAAGGCCCTGTTATGTTAGTTTTTCTAATTTATTTCTAAAATATCAAGAAGTAATGAAGTCGCCTTTGGAAGTTTTTGCAATTTTTTTTATGAAATTGCAGATTTGGTATATACCTGATATTTTGTACATCCTGGATATATTTTGTCATTTTTACGGAGTTATTATGTTGATTATTAAACTTCTTTTCGTTGATTACTTTAGTGTTTTAATGTTTGTTGTCTGAATACTCGAGTATAATGCAGCTATGGTCATGAAACAAGTTATAGCTAGAGTGGAGGTGATCACGTTGGAAGTGGCAGTGGTGGACTACTTTAGATGGAAGTTCTGTCTGGGAAGGAGTTGGATGGTTATGTTGGCGTTTATCTTTCTGGTAATCATAGCTCTTAAGAAGTCGGACCATGGAATCGGCAGTGTCCTAGTTAATGTAGAAGAATGTTTTACAAACATGGCAGAATTGTTTTTTTTTTTTAATGATTCCTGTTGTCACTATTAGAGTATTGCATCCAATGTTATTGCAACTATTGGCTTCCAGTTGCTCTTTGCAGTGGATTCTTGCAGAGGTACTAAATTTACGATGTGTAATAGTGTCAGCGTTAAATGAGTTTCAAAGGTTTCCTATAAAAGTGATTGCTATTCATCTTGGGTAACCTAGTAGTTGTGGTTTGTTTTCGGTCATTTCATCTCAATTTTTTTCAAATTGAAAGCAGACACCCTTTGCCTAAATTACTCACTTTTGAGTTTGGCTCAACAGAAAATATCCATTTTGAATCAGCTGGTTGCATGCTACCAAACTGGATACACATATTGTTAAAGGATATTCAATATGTTATAGTATACACATTTTAAATGGGATATCCCAATTTTATATTTGGAAAATATGTGTTTGCAAAATAGGTGTAGTGATCCAATTTTTAAATTTGTATCTCAATCGTTAAATTTGGACATCACATTTAATCTAAAATTCTATTTTTTTTTTCAAGTTTAGGTATAAAATTGTTATTGTTATATAGGAGTACATCATTTCTGGTATGCTGTTTATTCTTTCTCCATATCGTTATAATACTCGGCAACGTCAAATAACGAGGATTCTCTATATAATTTTATCAGGTGATTCTCTACATAATTTATCTCACTGCTGTTTTATTAATTTGGGGTCTTACTCTAACACCTTAAGGTTTTAGATGAGCTGATTACTCAACATGGTCTCAGAGCTCACGAAGGCAAATTAATGCCCCAAAAATGGGCGCTGGTTACTCAACAATTACATTATGTTAATCATTTTGCGTAGACATACATCATAATATGTAGAGAACATATTATGACATATATAATAATATATCATAATGAACATGTTCAAATGACTAATAAGGATGGAGATGACCATAGCTGCATTACACTCAAATATTTTGTTCAAGGACTAATAAGTGAAAGTACTGTCTTGGAAGGAGTTTGATGGTTTCTCTTAACTCCCCTATTTAAGTTAACTAATATGGGATCGAGTTAACAAGAATTATGGAGTGCCTGGGCAGTGGTAAAACTTTTCTTAGTGCCAGAAGAGGTCTCGCTTTCACTACAGGGGTTGAGCAGGATTAATTCGAATCACAGACGTTGTTACATACTATAATGAGATGCAAGTTCAGTCATTACAAAGTACAAAAATTTATTTTAATATTCGAGCTTTCAGTCAGCACAAGTAGTATCTAGTATTTGTAACATGACCAACTCTGCTCTATTAGGATTGTTGAGGTTTTAAATTTTGATAGATCAGATCCTTTCCTTTGTGAGGAATATGATCTAAACAAAGCGCATTTAAAAGCCTCACTTTTCTTAGGGCCTCATTTTTAAGATTAGCTTAGGGCCACAAATTTAGTTGAGCCGGCCCTGCTGCTAAGAGTTTGCTATAATTGGAAATAAAACATTCCACTGCAACTGGAAGATTTTATATATGCACTATGTACAGGATTCGCAAGTTCAATTAACTTGAGAAATCCCTAAACCCTATAGAGGCTCTTATTTTGTTATTTCCTTTAGCTTAGTTACATTCCAATCTGATGCAGGCTGATTACAATGATGTTAACTGTACGCTACTCTAGACTAGGGGAAAGAAGTTGATATAAATGTTGAAGTTACACAGACATAAAATCTTTCTGATACGATGATACTGGTTGTTCTGCGTGATAAGCTTGTCTTGTTCATAATGGAGCACAAACAAGGAGACAAAGTGAAGAGTTGTGGGTTTGGAAAGGAAAGTAATCAGTGTGATCGAGCCCACTACGAACTACTGAAACAAAAAACCTATAATATATCCAAAATTAGCCCTATCAATACCCACCTCTCCTCGACATATTTCGCACACCTCAACCTCTTCTTCCCTCTGCTTCTCACATGTAGATGCTAGCTAGAATATTCCATCTAGTCTTTATAATGTGGAGTACGTATATGGATTTCTTGTACCTAATTAGCCTTCCCCTGTAAGTAATTATATAGGCAATTACACCATTGAAGATAGTAGTCGGCATATATTATACATAATTTGTATAAATAGTATAGCTCCAACCATGCAAAACCCTCTACTAAAATTATAGCCAACTTGCCAAATTTGTCGAATCCCTCTTATTGCATATATGTTAGTTAGTTATTTGTAACAACTTATCACATACCACACACTTTCTGCTTATCACTTAGTTGATAGGTTATGGTTCTTATCATAACAGAATCATTCTTATCATAACAGAATTTCCACCTGTATATATACTCATAGAAGAACAATATGTACTCACTTTTCTTTGCTCAATCAATAAGAACATTCTTCTTCTTCTTTAGCATGTAGATATAGTGTTTGTATGTATGTCATTGGTGAACTTAAGATGGTATCAGAGCATTCTTCCGCAATCTCCTTGATTCTTCATCATTGATCATTGATTCGACATCTGTGAGTCTACTCGTCTCTTGATTATGTTTTTGTGTTGATTAGTTCATCATTATCGTTGTTATCATTACCTGACGCCATTGATTCTCTGGTTTTTTCTTGGTGTTTTCGATCTTAGATCTGTCAATTTCACATCTGTGTTTTTTGTTCTGTTAATTTTTCAATCTGTGTTAACATCACTTGAATGCATCATTCATATGTCAATGTTGTGTTAAACAATATGACAAATTCACAAAATCTCAATCGATCTCCGAACAATTCTCATGATACACAAAACACTACTCAACACAATGTTCAAAGTGACAATCCTCATACACATTCTTCACAATCATACACACAAATCATTAATAACAACTCTCATCCTTTATACTTACACAACAACGATCAGCCTCGTATGATCTTGAATTCTAAGAAATTACTCGGTCCTGAGAATTATGCTTCATGGAAGCGTTCTATGCAAATCGCTCTCTCTGCGAAAAACAAATTCGTCATTGTTAATGGTGATTTTGATGTTCCTATTGAGTCTTCACCATTGTATGTTCATTGGAAACATGTAAATGACATGATCATCACCTGGATTCTAAATAATGTCTCGGATGAGATCAGCAATAGCATGAATTATCTTGATAGTGCTTTCATCGTTTGGAATGAGCTAAATGAGTGTTTCTCTGCTGTAAGTGGACACAAGTTTTATGAAACTCAGCGTGATTTGTTTAAGTTGGAACAAGGCAATGATTCGATTGAGTTCTATTTTCACAAGCTGAAAGGTTATTGGGACGAAATTCGTGCTTTGGAGCCTGTGATTAAGTGCACTTGTGGTGCTACTAAAGATTGGGAATCACAAATTGAGAAAACTAGGTTGATCCAATTTCTAATGGGTTTACATTCGAGTTATACGGCAGCTCGTGGACAGTTGTTGATGATGTCCCCTTGGCCAAATGTTAACCAAGCTTTTATAATACTTAAACAAGAAGAAAAGCAACGCCAAACTCAAAATTTTGTTGGTTCTCCTGTTGCCATGATGGTTAACATGTCTAAGCCACATCAGGCTAGTTCTTCTTCTTACGTTCCCAACAGATTTAGTGATCGACCTCCTCATCCTGTTCAAGAATGTACACACTGTCATCTTAAAGGTCACACTAAAGACCGTTGCTACAAATTGATCGGGTATCCTCTTGACCACCCGTATCATCCCAATAACAAAGGCAAATGTCGTTTTTCTCAGAATCCCAAGTCCTACATTCGACAGCCTTCTTCTTCTCAGACCATGCTTGCATCTACTTAAAGTTCATCTGATAGCTCTTTATCTGATCAGTCTTTGTCAACTAAAGTGGATGTTTTACAGTCTCAGTTGGCTACATTACTTCAGAATCTTAACCACACCTCTGGCAAACCTGGTCCATCTCTACAGAATCTTGACTCACACTATGTTCATCAACCTACTGCTGCTTCTACTCAGTATAGTCTGGCATCTCACATAGCAGGTAAAGCATTCTCTTTATTTAGCTTATCTTTGTACTAGACTCGACAATTCGAATAAACGAATTAGTTTTTGTTCGGATTTAATTTGAAATGGATCATTTTTCGGTTATATTATTATTAAGGAACATTTTGTATCGGTTCAGATTTGATTCCGTTTGAGTCTAGTTTGAATTAAACTCAGATGAATTTCGAATTAAGAACATATTGAATTCGGTTCGGTTTAAATACGGTTCGCCTCTTTATTTTATAATACAACGTAGATCCATACCAAAACTCGGTCGTCTCTTTGAGTGCTATTCAGATAAGTAGGATTCTAGTTTTATTGGTTTAAAGGTATTATTAAATTGAATTAATTATCGAATATAAAATTGAATCTGTTTTCAATGTATTTCGATTCGGGTATTCTTGAATACACTTTAGCACAACAACTTCCAGCAGCTATATATTCTGCCTCGGCTGTGGAAGTTGACACAAATTATTGTTTTTTGTTGTACCAAGAGACTAACCTTTGTTCAAGAAATTGGCAGCTACCGCTTTTCCTATCGCCGGTTAGAGATGCTCGCAAGAAAATGAATAAGTTAATCAGTTTCTTAATTTTTGTTAGATACTTGATGTTATTTTTTTTGCCAATTAATTGATGCTAATTTTGATTCTGGTGACTTTATAAAGTTTTTATTGTGAACTTTATCAATTTAGTTTAAATTGTTTATGTTTTATCATGTTTTTTCTATTAATTAATTGTTCTTCATTATTTTGATCAAATATAAGTTTAAAATGAATCAAAAAGTAACTGGCTCAAAATGCTTTTACTAAGTAATGGATTGTAAATGTTTAATGTTTAGCAATTTAGTTTATTTTTTATCAATTTAGTTTATTTTTTCAAATTGTTTATGTTTTATCATGGTTTTTTAATTACCTTAGCTTATGTTTTTCATTATTTTCATCAAAACTATACTATCTATAGTCTATACTATAAGCAAACTACCCTCTCTTTTTGCTAGTTTAATTTGGTACTATGTCGTGATATTCTATTCAGATAATTAGGAGTATACTTTAATTTGTTTCTAGGTATTATTAAATTTAGTATTTTGGATTATAATTATCCAATTCGAATATAAAATTGAATCTGTTTTCAATGTATTTGGATTGGGGTTTTGGAGACTGAACCCATTTTGCCAGTTCTAGTCTGTACCATCCATACCAAATCGTGTCGTTGGAGTTCAAAGAGGAGTATGTCGGGGATGGCTGAAAAATTGAAAAGAAATAAGACAACAGCGGCGGATCTTCCGGAAGAAGTAATCAGGAAGGAAATACTTACGCGAGTTCCCATAAAAGACGTGGTACGCTTTAAATCTGTTTCTAAAACTTGGCTGGCTTTATTTTCTCAACCTCAATTTATAAAAGACCACTTCACTCGTTGCTCCACTCGAAACCCTGTTGACTATGACTGTCTCGTAGCTAAAAAGCATAACAGAATTGTCATTTTTTCCCGTTATAAAGAAACTTTTCTACTCCCTTGTGATCATTTTGATATTGTTGGTTCTGTTCGCGGCTTAGTTTGTCTTCGTGGTCGCAACAAGTTGTCGTTATGGAACCCCGCTATTCATCAATCTAAGGAATTCTCTCTTCCGCCATATTATTCTCGTTACTATTGGTATTACATTGGATTTGGTTTTGATTCTTTAACTAGTAATTACAAGGTTGTAGTTTTGTCGCATAATTTAAGTTCTGCTACCGTTTACTTGTCTAATTCCGATTCTTGGATTGATGTATCTGTTCCTGATCTTAAATTTCTTAAAACTAGACAAAATAGGTTTGTTATTGTCAAGGACTGTCCTTACTGGACATTTGCCAGACATACAGAAAATAGGCAGCGTGTGTTTGCGACTGGAGTATCTTTGGTTGCTTTGAAGTTTGATGCTGGTACTAATCAGTTCAAGTTATTGCCTGAATTTAACTATGATGCAAGTGCACGTAGAGAGAATCATGCATGGTTGTACGTATTTGTGGATATGAATGATTTTCTTACTTTGATGGTGTATGACCCATATTCGTCAAATTGTGTGGTGGATATATTTTCTTTACATGGGGAGGAAGGGTGCTATGTTTGGAGTAAGATGTATGGTATTGGACCAATCGATTTACTCAAAGTTTGGACTGTGTAAGTGTTTTTTTGGTTTATTTAAACGAATTAAAGAGTTAAATGCCATTTCTACTGCTTTGTAACTTTGAGTTGAAGTCCTCTTTTATTTTGTTCATGCTGCAATTTAGTGCATTCTTATACTTTGTAATTTGGGAAGCATGAATAGTTTGTTAGCTTTGTCTAAGTTTACCTTTATTTTGCTTTTGCTTTCTCTGTGATTGTGAAAAGTATTTTTCTCTTCAACAGGTATATGTTTTGGAACATGAAAAGTATTAATGCTTTGTATTATTATTGCATTTGTTTACAAGTTTAATTAACCTACTGCAGTGGATTCACACTTTATTCTGTATTCTTTTTGAGTTGATTTTGGTCAACCTCGTTCTGTCTCTCTCTATAATGTTTAAAGACTTATTTAAGAGCTAATTTTCAAGTGGATCTTTCGTTCATTTACTAGAATCTGTTTTTTGTGGACATTGGTTTTGAGATATCAAACGAGCGCAACATTGAAAGTTTCTTGAAATATGCTCCAACTCTAGTTCTGATACTTTATAACTAAAAGTTAGATGCAGTTAATTTGTTTGCTAAAGGAAACAATAGTGGATCATAGTCCGTATATTTTAGAAGCAGACTTTAAAGAAAAGTTGTTATACTCTTTATTTCCCAAATTTTATTAGCCTAATGATTTGCTAAGGCCCTGTTATGTTAGTTTTTCTAATTTATTTCTAAAATATCAAGAAGTAATGAAGTCGCCTTTGGAAGTTTTTGCAATTTTTTTTATGAAATTGCAGATTTGGTATATACCTGATATTTTGTACATCCTGGATATATTTTGTCATTTTTACGGAGTTATTATGTTGATTATTAAACTTCTTTTCGTTGATTACTTTAGTGTTTTAATGTTTGTTGTCTGAATACTCGAGTATAATGCAGCTATGGTCATGAAACAAGTTATAGCTAGAGTGGAGGTGATCACGTTGGAAGTGGCAGTGGTGGACTACTTTAGACGGAAGTTCTGTCTGGGAAGGAGTTGGATGGTTATGTTGGCGTTTATCTTTCTGGTAATCATAGCTCTTAAGAAGTCGGACCATGGAATCGGCAGTGTCCTAGTTAATGTAGAAGAATGTTTTACAAACATGGCAGAATTGTTTTTTTTAATGATTCCTGTTGTCACTATTAGAGTATTGCATCCAATGTTATTGCAACTATTGGCTTCCAGTTGCTCTTTGCAGTGGATTCTTGCAGAGGTACTAAATTTACGATGTGTAATAGTGTCAGCGTTAAATGAGTTTCAAAGGTTTCCTATAAAAGTGATTGCTATTCATCTTGGGTAACCTAGTAGTTGTGGTTTGTTTTCGGTCATTTCATCTCAATTTTTTTCAAATTGAAAGCAGACACCCTTTGCCTAAATTACTCACTTTTGAGTTTGGCTTAACAGAAAATATCCATTTTGAATCTCAGCTGGTTGCATGCTACCAATAAGTGTTAAAGGATATTCAATGTGTTATAGTATACACATTTTAAATGGGATATCCCAATTTTATATTTGGAAAATATGTGTTTTCAAAATAGGTGTACTGATCCAATTTTTAAATTTGTATCTCAATCGTTAAATTTGGACATCACATTTAATCTAAAATTCTATTTTTTTTTTCAAGTTTAGGTATAAAATTGTTATTGTTATATAGGAGTACATCATTTCTGGTATGCTATTTATTCTTTCACCATATCGTTGTTGCCAAATAACGGTGATTCTCTATATAATTTTATCAGGTGATTCTCTACATAATTTATCTCACTGCTGTTTTATTATATTATGTTAATCATTTTGCGTAGACATACATCATAATATGTAGAGAACATATAATGAGAAAAAGGAACCTAAGGTTAATCTTAGGAAATTTCCTAAGGTAACATAGTTTTTTAGTATAATTTTTTAATGGCAATTTTGTAATTACATATAATATTCTGAAAGTACAATAGTACCCTTGTATTTTAATATGAGATTTGAGTATAACCTTAGGAAACTTAGGTGACGTCGACCTTAGGATCCTCAATCTTAATGAACATGTTCAAATGACTAATAAGGATGGTGATGACCATAGCTGCATTACACTCAAATATTTTTTTCAAGGACTAATAAGTGAAAGTACTGTCTTGGAAGGAGTTTGATGGTTTCTCTTAACTCCCCTATTTAAGTTAAATAATATGGGATCGAGGTAACAAGAATTATGGAGTGCCTGGGCAGTGGTAAAACTTTTCTTAGTGCCAGAAGAGGTCTCGCTTTCACTACAGGGGTTGAGCAGGAGTAATTCCAATCACAAACGTTGTTACATACTATATATAATGAGATGCAAGTTCAGTCATTACAAAGTACAAAATTTATTTTAATATTCGAGCTTTCAGTCAGCACAATTAGTATCTAGTATTTGTAACATGACCAACTCTGCTCTATTAGGATTGTTGAGGTTTTAAATTTTGATAGATCAGATCCTTTCCTTTGCAAGGAATATGATCTAAACAAAGTGCATTTAAAAGCCTCACTTTGCTTAGGGCCTCATTTTTAAGATTAGCTTAGGGCCACAAATTTAATTGAGCCGGCCCTGCTGCTAAGAGTTTGCTATAATTGGAAATAAAACATTCCAGTACTGCAACTGGAAGATTTTATATATGCACTATGTACAGGATTCGCAAGTTCAATTAACTTGAGAAATCCCTAAACCCTATAGAGGCTCTTATTTTGTTATTTCCTTTAGCTTAGTTACATTCCAATCTGATGCAGGTTGATTACAATGATGTTAACTGTACACTACTCTAGACTAGGGGAAAGAAGTTGATATAAATGTTGAAGTTACACAGACATGAAAATCTTTCTGATACGATGATACTGGTTGTTCTGCGTGATAAGCTTGGCTTGTGCATAATGGAGCACAAACAAGGAGACAAAGTGAAGAGTTGTGGTGAATCATCCAGAATCTGGTGATTCTCTATATAATTTCATCTCCCTTCTATTTCAGTACATTATGTTAATCATCTCGCATATGCATATTTTACAGTACGTGCAAGCTCGGGCAAGTTTGTTTGTTGAAATGAAGTACATGCGATTATTTGATTGTTTACCATTTATGCCATATTAGTTTATGGTGTGGCTGGAAGACCTGTTTTATAACCTAAAAAGTTTCTAAATTTTGCAAGGATAAGAAATACAATTTTAAGTAGGCTTTTTATTTTTGAGTGCCTTTAGAAACAAGTGTTTAAGTTGGAAATTCATATACATCCCCATAGTACAGATTTATGTATTAATTCATCATATACATCCCCATAGTACAGATTTATGTATTAATTCAAAATTTGTAAATTATTTATTTTCTGGAGTGAAACTTGGAGCTTCTCCTTGTGAGTGACTTAAAAAAACTTGATAGATTTAAAATTTAAATGCATAAAATTTGATAGACCTAAAGGCTTGGTTGATCCAAGAACGTATTAACTAGTAAATAACTTATAATCATTAGCTTCCCCATGGAAATTACATATTATAGAAATCCGATCTAACTTTTCAGGTAAACGTCTTGCTCAATTTTCACAAGATATTGAAGAAATTCATTGTTTATACCTAAAAGGTAACCTAGCAAAAAGAATACTTATAAGGTATTGTGCGCCAAGGTTTTGAATTCTCTGCATTTTCAATCTTATTGATGAATCTGGCTACAAAGTGAAGACACCTTTTTACATTTGGTTGGAATAATATGGGAAGAAGGCCTTAGCCTGCTATATATCCATGGTGTGGTCCTGTTTAGTAATATTTGAGATTTTAGAACTGCCCTTATCATCCCAGATTATGTGATTCCATCACATTATATTTGATACACAAAGATATTACTGACTCTCTATCATTTGAAGAAGGGTTATTCTTCCTTAACCATCGAAGTTTAAATTAAAATACACATTGATCATTGAAAGTAGTTTTTTGAATGATTCAACCATTCAGGTATGATCAATTGAACGGTTTAACAGAAAATGATCACAACAAGTTTGTTTGGAAGACAATCGCCGGAAGGAAGACTAGGAGTGATTTTGACAAAGGATATACATTTCTTAAAATAAAAAAACAAAAACAATGTCTTCACCTTCTACTTATTTGTATCTTTTTTCATACATGACACTCTCCTTCTCTCTCCAAATACTTTACCTTCATCTTCTCTCTTTCTTTATATACATACACTGTTGTTGGATCTCTCCAAATACTTTTCTTCTCTCTTTTTTTATATACATACACTGTTGTTGGAGAATTTTCGTAACAACACGAATCGGAGGTTTGCTGGAATAATAGAGCGATTTTGTGTGTATGTGGCTGTTTTTTGGGGATTTAGGGTTTATGAAAAATGGAGGGGCTGGACTTGGAAGGTGTCTCGATTTGTCTCATTGTATCGGATCCCTTTGCCCAAGATGCATGCGTACCAATTTATATTGGATCAAGTCCACGCAGTTATGTGAAATTGTGTTTATCCCTGAGAGACTTTAGGGATAAACTTCGCTAATGTGGACAATTACCGATTTTATTATGTTGATTATCAAACTTCTTTTCGTTCATTACCTTAGTTTTTTATTCTCTGTGTTGTCTGAATATTCAAGTATGATGCAGCTATGGCCATATAATAAGTGATACTCTGATACTGTAGATGGAACTTGGAAGTGCTGAAGGTTTTGGATGGTTGTGTTGGCATTTTTGTTTTGGGGGAATGCAATGTAGGGACTACCAGAAGGCAACCATCATATCTCTAAAGAAGTCGGACTGCTAGAAAAAAACCAATCATAGCTCTAAAGAAGTCGGACTATGCAATTGGTAGTGTCCTAGTTAATATAGCCAATCATAGCTCTAAAAAAGTCGGACTATGGAATTGGTAGTGTCCTAGTTAATATAGAAGACTGTCTTATAAACATGGCAGAACTGTATTATTCTAAAGATTCCTGATGTCACTATTGAAGTATTGCATCCAATGCTATTGGAACTATTGGCTTCCAGTTGCTCTTTGCACTTGTTTCATGCAGAGGTATTAATTTTGCGATGTGTAATGGTAATAGCATTGAATGAGTTCTGAAGGTTTCCCTACAAAAGTGGTTTGATTGCGTAATTTCATCTCAATTTTATTTTAATTTTTTTATTTGGAAGCATAGAAACCCTTTGCCTAAATTACCGACTTTTGAGTTTGGCACAACAGAGAGATCCATTTTGAAATAAGCTGCTATGTCTACCAAACTGGATACATGTTTTATGACAGGATATTCAATATAGGATATCATACACATTATGTTCTCTATATAATTCATTGGGTGATTCCTTGACATAACTTCGCCTTCCATCTATTTTAGTACATTATGTTAATTATTTTGCGTACACATATATCATATTACGTACAAACTCGGGCAAGTTTGTTTAAATGAAGTACATGCTGATCAGGTGATGATTTGATTGTTTACCATTTATGCCATATTAGTTGTGGTTAAAACTCCTTTCAGTGCAGGGTTGGGGAGGTCTCACCTTTCATTACAGGGTTGAGGAGGATTGGTTCGAATCACAACTGCGGTTACTATAATGATGCAAGTTCTGTCATTATACAGCAGAAAAAATTCTTATATTGTTCGAGTTTTTGGTCAGCAACGGTAGTACCTAGATTTTATTACATGATCATTATGAGCTATTAGGGTTGTTCAGGCTTTAAAAGTTGATAGATCAGATCCTCCAAAGAAAGTGCATTTGAATGTTCTAAGAGTTCGCTGTATTTGTAAATTCTTCCACTGCAGTTGGAAGATTCTATGCACTATGTACAGAATTTAAAAGTTCATTTAATCTGAGAAATCCCTAAACCCTATAGAAGCTCGCTCTTACTATTTCTTTTAGCTTATTTCTATTCCTATCTGATGCAGGTCAATTTCAATGCTTTGGCCAGTTTGCAAAAGCTAGCTTGGGCAATGCTAATCGTAATCAAAACATATCACTGTACGCTACTATTGACTAGGGAAAATGGGGTGAAAGTGAAATAGATGTTGAAGATACACATGGATGAAAATCTGTCTGATATGATGACAGGTTGTTCCGCAAGATAAGCTTGGGTTGTGCAAATGGAGCACAAACAATGAGTCAAATCGAAGAGTTGCGGGTTTGAAACGGGAAGATATCAGTGTGAAGCCCCTGCAAACTACCCAAACGAAAAACTAACTTCTTCCAATTTCGTCTTGCCTTTCTCATTAACGTTTACCCCTACTATAACTATAATATACCCACCACTCCTCAGCATATTTCACACAACTGAACTTCTCTTCCCCTCCTCTTCTCGCATATAGCTGCTAGCTAGGAGAGTCCGTCTAGTCTCAATAACGTGGAGTATATAGATTTCTTATACCTAATTAGCCTTCTCCTGAAAGTAACTATACAGGCAATTATACCAGAAAAGACAGTAGTTGGCACAGGTTGATTATAGAAAACACGGGTTTAATTCAACTTGGAAACGCGGTGAAGTCCCTTTTAATTAAGTTCACAAGTGCAATTTCAAAGATGGGACTCTTCAGGAGGCTCTTTGTTCAACATTATATAGTAAGAACACCGACTCACAAAATTACAGATACTTCTTACACTCCCCTTGCACATTAGATAAGTTTCTGCTAAATAAATGGTTCTTCTCCGCAGAACCAAATAACAAAAAGTTCACAAAACTGAGATCCTTACAAACGTGATCGAGCCTAATAAATACCCAGAAAAGCGAGGGGAAATAAAAACCAAGGACTGTCAGACATACCCTTTTTGGTTTCTCTGTAGTCAGTAAATGCCACCATTAACATTATTTTTGCCCGACAGGTACACAATTTTACCAGCCCAGTTTTGCCATTTAACAATATGGACAAAACCTATGGACTTTTAAACTGCATAAGCAGTCGTAATATTTGTTTTAGCTTCCTTTGGCTAGTTGAGATCATCTTTGTAATAGGTAGGATGACGTGAAAAGAGTTGAAGACACTATATAGATCAATATTTAAAGACATTAAATTGAAGTTTTGAAAATTTAAATTGTAAGATGGATTTTTCAAACAGAATTCTGCAGAACAAAGGGCCAACTATCAATAGGTACTGGGGTACGTTGGGAATGACGTTTTAATCAGTAGAACGCCTTTCTAAAATTGTGTTCTGAAGGAATTAAGATAAGGGGTAGGAGTATGATGTATTCCAACTGTTGCAGATCAACATTTCCGGAAGGGCAAGGATTTTAATTCTCTCCAAAACACAGATACTTTCTTAATCCAGACTGCCTCAGAGCCAACTTTACCTTATTCTCAAATCTATGTCATTATTCTACTCTTAGATGTATGTTGATCAAATTAGTAAGAACATTCAGGCCAAGGCACAGTAATCTAACCTTTTGGGAAATAAATTTCTCATGAAGGCCCTTTTACATCATATTTTTTTTAAAGGACTATATCTACTACACATCAACTGGTGCAACTGCAAAATATGGTAGTAAAATTTACATACAGAACACACTTGAGTAACAAATCAATAAAGATGTCACATAGAACTTAACAAAATTTATTCATACAACTATTGGTGCAATAAAATTTTACAACATATTCATGTAGCGTATGTAATAACTCGTGGTAAATTTAAAAAGAAGTCCTACCTCGGCCAAATTTGATCAGTACTTCTGCAGAGAGTTGAGTATCTAGCACAAAGATTCTTCTCTATAATACATATACAAACATGGTAATTAATCATCTATTTGCAATGCAAGTGACGTGAAATTCATGTTTCTTCACCTGTCACTGGGGTCCATTTATTATGTGACGCAATCTCCCTCCTAGAACGCGTTATGAATCCAAGAACATATCCAATAACGACTCCCACCACTAGTACAACGGTTCCTTTAACATACTTAGACACCGAGGATCGCCCCTGAACCCGTGGTTTAGAAATGTTCGCATCAACCCCTACTTTAGAAAAATGACCATCGCCATTTTCATAGCCAGCAACTTGACCAGATGCCAGAATATCTACCACATCATGTACCTTGCCATCATGGTTTCCTACAAAAGAAAGTTTTAGCTTTTCTTTTGTTGCATGCAGCCTAGTGTACCCAAATTCTCCAGTACGGTACATTGACCGTATAGGCTGTGGGAAAACAGGGTCTGAAGGGTGGTTTGGCCTTGGTTCCCATATAGGTTGCCAGTCTTGACCTCCCATTCCAATAACAACGTGCACGGGCAATGCTTCTGTTCCACAAGTAAAATTATTTATTGGACAAAACCTCTCGTACCTATGTACGTGACCCCATAATGCAAGGCTTACCTTATTCTTTACAAACAGAGGCTCCAGATGCTCAAGCATCTTCTTCCTCAAAGGAGCATCTCTGTTTTCGTTGCTCGTTGTGTACATAGGTCTATGTCCTTGGACAACCACAAAAGGGGTCTTGTTTCTGTCAACTGATTCTAAGTCACGTTTTATAAAGTTATGTTGGCTGCTTCCCTCGAGGAAATTGGTTTCTGTAGACATATATACGAAATGTACAACACCCACATCAAAAGAATAATAAAGGTTTCGTGTTGCAGGAGCACTTGTTGCTGTGAATTCTGAAGAGTTTCCAGGCATGTTGAACCTGAGACTGTAGGGTACCCCACATTCTCCACCCCCATCTGTTCTATAAACGGAGCTAGCCCAGTCAGGTTTCCAAGGCTGTAATGGCCAATCATATTCATGATTACCAATGCACACATGGTAGGGAACTTTGGAGGCAACAGGCTCAATCTGATTGAAAAAGGTGTCCCACAACCATGCGTAGCCTCTTGCATAGCTAATATCTCCAATATGAGAGATGAAAGTAGGCTTGTCACCAAGAGCTTCAATATCACGAAGGATCCATTTTATGGTTGATATGCTTTCTTCTTGTGTACGAAGAAAGGTTGAGTATGGTGTTGCAGCACCCATATCACCAAATAAGAAAGCTGTTGTTTCATTTGAGTCCCCATTGTGTGAAACAAAGTTGTAAGTGGTGCTCCAACCCGCAGAGTCACTACCCACCTGTCATTTAAAACAGCAGATAGATGCTATAAACACTTGCCACAGAGAAAAATAGACCTTTGGAAACTTCCATTCACATGAGTTATTCAACACAAATTTATGAAAAAAAAATTGATGTAGTTCAAAATTCGACAATAACACTTATCCAATTCTCCATTTATTCTATGCAAAGAAAATATAAAACAACCTAATACTTGTCTAAGATTTAAATATTATGTTTTCCAAATTAAAATAAATACTTCTCCCTTTCAAAATATGTTGCCATTTGATTTTGCAACATACAAAGACCAGGGATCCTTATTTTGGAAAATTTGTAAATTGGAGACATGATAATGTGATGAATCTTAAAACATCAAGTGGATAGGCAGAAGACAGAACTTAAATGTGATGATACCCATGAACTTGATATGACCTTGTAACGAATTCTAGTTCAACTAGATGTCCAAATTAGATATTGAGTGTCACAGCTAACTGGTCATAGTTGAAGTTAAAGATAATCACCAATTGATTACACATTAACATATAATCTATTCTAATGGTTCCCGGATTGTTATAAATGAATATCATAGATTAATAGGTTTAACACGACAATAATAAGATCCTATATATAACAAGTGATGCAAATAAACCCTATATCTTTTGCATGTAACATATATTCATTAATTCACTACATTAAATTATAAATAAATAAACATAAGAGGTAATGGTTCTTAGGAGTTCCTAAATGCCAATCAAACTTCTATACTTATCTCTCTCTATTTAACTCTCCTCAAGTATATCGCCTTCCCTTGGTTTAATGGACAGTTCCCCTAAATTCAATGACTACCTGATGAGGAAATTAACTTTTTATTTGTATTTAGTTTAGAAGGAATTAAAATTATTTGTTTATATGTTTTTATGTTTATTTGTATTTACCATAGAAAGAATTAAAATTATTTGTTTATATGTTTTTTATGTGGGGTTACAAGTTTACTATTTATGTAGTTTATTTATAATAAAGCCCAATAGTTTACGGGCCTTAGTTCATAAGGTTTAGTACTACGGTTTAATTCTTCTATATAAGTGATGTAATTCCCCACATATTACTTAAGTTTTGATTATACATTTTTTCCTGGGAGTAACATTGATTCTTATTCTTGGATACCGTATAATTCTCTGCGTTTTATTGCTTTCAATATACTGTCCTATATCACTACCCCGACTTAGACCTCTTATAATACTCTCTTCCAAATTATATATTCACATACCCCTATATACTAAATTAGTAAATTACAAATTTAATTCCCCTATATACTAAATTACCAATTTTATTCCCTTTCTTTTGTCTCCCGAACATGTTTACACTTTACATTTATTAAGATGTTTTCTATATACTTTATGTATATTTTATATGCCTTGAATGAAAAAATGAAGAGTGGCGCATACGTAACCACTAGGTCTCTAGCCAAGTGCATCCTATAAATTAAATCGAAGATCTGCATGTACATAGTTTGGGTTTGTGTTCCTAAAAATGATTAGCCTAAAGAATCTTCACACCGTAGCTGTTACAAAACCTACCTGTTTCTACAGCTGCCAATACAAACCAATCAACTCAGGCATACACTTGCACAGTGACAAAATTAAGGTCAAAATTCAACAAGGCTTCATGAAACATAAAATAATTACATGAACACTTAAGCTTAAAAAAAAAGATTCTTATTAATAAGCTAGATTCTAAACAGTTAAAATGTTCACAAAATTAACAAAAATGATCACATAATCAACACAACAAACATATTACATTTGATCCTACTAAATTGTTACTAATATGTTCGATCTACTAATCAAACAACAATTCGGCAATCTATCACATTTGTCGTAGATAATATTACCACCAAGAAGTGAAACCAACTTCCAAATACAGCATACATCTGATCAACATTTATACACATAAAATCATGCATATCAATCAAGAACTGACCTTATAATAATACTTGACTCCTTTCTTCAAATTTACCATAACCCCATCATGAATAAACCCAGGATCTCTCCACCCAATACTTATATTTGCAGGAGCATCACACATATGTTCCCTCTCGTACCGCCCGACCCGCGTACCCACTACCATATCCAACCTATCCGGACCCGACCCATATTTCACAAAACTCTCCTTCCCATCATTAGTCACAAACATCACCCTCATTTCCCCCTCATGACCCGTCAAAGCCAAATGGACCTGTTCCGGGCCCCGACCCGACTCAAACTCCAACTCCTCTGACTTTGCCAACAAATGCTTTGTACCAGGTAATGGGTTATGATCATGGTCCTGATGGGTCGGGTCAATTTCGGATTCTACCCATCTAAAGATCCGAAACTGATAATTTGACCGGAGATTAATAACCGGAAAAGTAATCTGACCCGACCCGGATTGCCAGTTGGATGAGTTAGACAGAAAGAAGTAACCAATGAAGTGGGGTGATTTAGAGTTGGGAGGTGAGTAGATACCGAGCCAGTCGAGTTGAGAAGGTGAGTCGAGTCCGGACCATTGGATTGTAACCGGGTCACCCGATTTATAGAGCTTTTTTGGTGAGATAGAAATGGAGATTTTGGATGAAGATGAGAGCTGAAGAATGAGAAGAAAGAAAAGGATGAGTGTTAATGGAATCATCTGGTGAGAAATGGGCAGTTTTGGATCAACAAGCTAGGTGTATATGTGTAACTGAGATAATATTGTTTATTGTAGAAGCCATAGATTGAGATGTTTTAAAGATGTAAAAGTGTGTTTTTTGTTATGATTCTTACTACATCTGTTTAGTTTGATTAACGATCTTGTTATAATGTTATGGATAGATTGATATGTCCATCATGACCATGTCATTGTAGCCCCATGGATTAGTTCAGATATTTTTATTTTGGGAAAAATAAATTGAAGCGGCATTAAATCTACTATGTATAATCTATCTATTATATATAGGGTCCCTAGGGTCCCTGACCATCAATTGTAGAAATCAATTATTTAACAATCTATTTTGTAGCCGTTGAGTCAATATTAACGATCAGGATTAAAAAAAAATATTCTCCGGTTCCGCGCTTTTTTTCCGCGGATAGCATACCCTCGTGAAGCACTGTACCGCTCCGCGTAAAAAAATTAGTAGACATATAAAAATAGCTAAACACTCGTGAAGCGCTTTTTAATTGTTATTTTATTATTATTTTTAATTGTATTTGTTAAAAAAATAAGTAGGGATGTAAAAATAGCTAAACACTTTTAATTAATTAAAAACATTAAAACATATTTTAAAATAAATAAGTAAGGGTTTACTCGTTATATTTTTGGAAAAATATGGGTTTTAGTATGGAAAAATAAAAAAATGTAACATATATTTAGTTTTAAAAGGTAAATGCCCGTGATATTTTTGGGAAAATGAGCTTTTAAAATTTAATAATTTAAATTATTTAAATACGTTTTAAAATAAATAAGTAAAGAGTTTGTCCGTAATATTTTTAGAAAAAGAATGAACTTTGTTAGAAAAAATGAGGGACTTTGTTAGAAAAAATCTATAATATGTTTTAACTGAAAAGATAATTGGTTATAAATAGGTATTTTATTATTTATATTTTAATATTTTTAGTAATTGCATTTGTTAGGAAAAATAAGTAGGCATGTTAAAATAAGTAAATTTTTAAAAAAATAATTATAATATTAGGTTTAAAAATAAATAACTAAAGGTTTGTCCGTGATATTTTTGGAAAATGAAAGGTTTTAGTAAAGAAAAATAGAAAACTAACTTGTTTTAGTTAAAAAAGGTAATTGCCCATGATATATTTGAAAAAGTAGGAGAATTTTTTAGAAAAATAAAAAAAATAATGTATTTTAGGTGAAAAAGGTAATTGGTTATAAATAGGTAATATTATTATTTAATAATATATTTCTATAAATAAGTAAGGTTAATTAAGTAAAAACACGAATTTAAGAAAGGGCAATTAAGTAAAATCACAACGTACCATACCGACCGACCAAACTTTTAATGTTTCGTCTATTATATAATAGTATTGATAGTATACATATGTTGCTTGTTTTATTTTTAGAAAATTATTTGTTTAAATTAGAAAATAAAAAATTATATTACCTTTCTATATATATGTTGCTCGTATTAATTTTAGAAAAATTAGTTGTTTAAGTTAGAAAAAATAAAAAAAGTTATGTGTTTAGCTGAAAAGGATAAGTGGTTATTTATTAATAATTATATATAACAATATTACCATTACATATTTATTTTGCATGTGTTATGTTTAGAACATGAGTTATTTTAGTTAGAAAAATATAAAATATATAATGTGTTTTAGCTGAAAAAGGTAATCAGTTATAAATATGTAATAATATTACCATGTTATATATATGTTACCTATTTTATTTTTATAAGATGAGTTGTTTTAGTTAGAAAAATAGATAAAATAGGTAATGTATTTTAGCTGGGAAAAAACAATTGGTTATATATAGGCCCGACCCAAATTATAGATAGGCCCAGCCCCAATACCGACCGACCGACCGACCAAAACTTTTAATGTTTCGTCTTTAATAATATAGTATAGATATATATTGTATTGTTAAACCCAAAATATTAAAAGATTATCAATCATGTCAGACTTTTAGTTTTCGAATGTATCGTACATCAAACTTCTTTTTTGTCAAAAAACTTTTAATATTACATTTATAACAAAAATGGGTTTAAATTTGTACATAAACAGATAAAAACGAATATTTACTTAAATTATAACACTTAAATAAATTAACTGATGACAACACATACTTTTGTCAACATTCGAATAACTCATTTATCACACCTTTAACATGCAAGACAATAAAAACTTTCATAAAATCTAATAAAATTTGCAAATTTAGAGTATGTACGTGCTTTTGGTTACTGAAATTAACATATTTTTTAATTAGATAAATGAAGTTGAGAATTGGAGTGCAACTTTGATCAATTGATGCTGAAAAGAGAATATGTTATTGTGTGAAAAGAAAGAAAAAACACTTCAGATATCAGCTGAGTGCATGTTGGATGACCTAAAATAAATTAGGTATTCAAAAATTAAGTGAAAAAGAAACAAAGTACAAAAATTATATTCGGCATACCGCCAGAACTATATACATACTTTAAGTAGGACATTGGAGGCATGAAAAATGATTAAATAACAACTTTCACTCTTTTCAAGAAGGAAGTTGAGTGATTTGTAAGTGTCCCAATTAAAAGTATCATATTTTAAGTTGGTCAGGTCTTACTATTACATAGTTGCATTAACACCTCACTAATAATTTGAACATGATGATTAAACTAATAAAACCTTGTCTACACGTAGAAAAAAAACCACCGATAATATTTCTCAAATGGTCAACAACATTGTAGACAAGAAATATTTATTAGAAGTATAAATTACCTCATACAATCAAGATGGACATGACATATACACTATACCGCACATAAACTCAATATCAACAACGCGAGTACCTGCTCCCAATGATGAGGCAGGTTCGAGAAAAAAAAACAAAAAATTGCTTGAAACGAAAAGTAACACGCAACCAATATGATCAATGGACAACAATTACCAAAATGATCTCACTAATTAGAATTATCTTCACAATAAATAGAAAATTTTAAGATAGACTCAATTAACAACTTTGGTTCATCATTTGTAACCATGATAATTGGATTAAGCGTGTGACCTTGTGTTCATGTCCATCAACATGTATATACTCTTGTCGTGTATATACGTTGGTCATTTGTTACACCTTATTTACGTCAAAACCAAAAAAACATACATTGTGAACAATGTAGCTGACTCTCACGCATTCGATGGAATTAATGAAAGAGACAGCTGCTAGCGTGTATATTACGGACACAACATATCTATACTCTATATTAAAAGCTATATTAAAAGCAGAAACACTTCTTAATGGTATGCCATGTTTACGGTATACATATACTTATTAATTTAATTAGTTTAATATAATTGATTTAATTTCAAATTAACTATTATTAAATTAAAAATTAATCTTTTTACTAAAACTAGAAACCCCCTATTAATGGTGTGGTATGTCATGTAGATATACATATATATTAGCATATAATTATTAATTTAATTAGTTTAATATAATTGCTTTAATTTCAAATTAACTATTATTAAATTAAAAATCAATCTTTTTACTAAAACTAGAAACCCCCTATTAAGGTGTGGTATGTCATGTAGATATACATATAATTATTAGTTTTAAAAATATTGTTAATATAAAAACTAATCTATACTTTTTAAAAACATAACTCCAAGGTATGATATGTCATGTATACTACGATATACGAATATAATTATTAGTTTAATACGTAATTAGTTTAATTCGAAATTAATATAATTATTACTATTAAATTAAATTAATTGTCAACAATAGTCAAGTTACATACTAGAAATCTACGAGCAACGTGTTTGAATTGATATCAGGATGGTAAATCCTGAAGTATCATACTTATGTACTAAAAGTAAACTCCATCAAAAATACTACATTGTTTTCATACAATGCCTTTTTGCTCTTAAAAAAATTTAAAACGCTTAATGGTAAGTTGGTAACTGATAAACTTAAGAAATCTATATTTTCTATATTAAAAACAGACACCCCCTCTTAATGGTATGGTATGTCATGTATACCGCAATGTACATATAATTATTAGTTTAATTAGCTTAATATAGTTGATTTAATTTCATATTAATTATTATTTAATTAAAAATTAATCTATGAATTTAAAGCAGAAACCCCTTCTTAATAGTATGATATGTCATATATACCGCGATATATACATAATTATTAAATTAATTAGTTTTAAAAATATTGTTAGCTTAATTCCAAATTTATTTAATTATTATTATTAAAATATAAACTAATCTATACTTTTTAAAAACATAAACCCCTCTTAAAACCTCTTAAAGATATGATATGTTATGTATACCGCGGTATACACATATAATTATTAGTTTAATTAGTTTAATGCGTAATTAGTTCAATTCAAAATAAATATAATTATCATTATAAGATTAAATTAATTGCCAACAATAGTCAAGTTGTATACTAGAAATCTAACAACAATTTGGTGTTTGAACTATAGGGATGATTGTTTGAACTGATATCGGGGAGAGGTAAATATCATAGTTAAACACTAAAAACATTATGTACTAAAAGTAAACTCATCACAAATATTACATTGTTCTCGTACAATGCTTTTTTGCTACTAAAAAGTTTTAATACGCATAATGGTAAGTTTGTAACTGATAAACTTAAGAAGTTTTTTACGCGAGTAAATAAAAACATCATCCATTAACATTACATATACACTAGACACAAGAGCTCTTGCTTGAACACCCACCAGCACACGAGAAACATTTCTTTATTAGTAAAATAATAATTATTTTAAAAAGAATAATTTATTTATATTTTTAAATTTGTAAAAAATTGCATAATAGAAATTTATAATACAATTAATAAAAAAATTGATTAATACAATTAATATAAAATTACATGATAATACAATTAATATATACGCTATATTTATAACTATTACCTTTTATACCATAAGTTATACAAAAACTCTGTATTAATATACTCCATTTGTCCCATAATAAACGTCCTAATTTTTTTTCAAGTTTGTTTCACGCATTTCCACGCACATAAAAAACATGTTTGTAGAAATTATTTTTTCAATTTTTTTGTTTTGTATAAAAATAGGATGTTCAAACTTTTATACAAAACAAAAAATTCGAAAAAATAATATATACAACTACATTTTTTATATGCGTGGAAATGCGTGAAATGAACTCTAAAAAAATTAGGACGTTTATTATGGTATGGAAGAAATAATTACTATCTCTCTTACTATTACATTACAGATGTGTATTTCATCTGCTCGATCTCGATATGTTCACCACCCCAATCGGGTCGGAAATTTGGGGAATTGTTCGGGTTCGAGCGGGAATGGCCAGAAATAATTTGGAAACTTCTTTTCATTGAAACACAATAGTACTAAAATTCAGGTTGGATTTGTTGTTGCTACTACATAATTATACAAGTTATTTATTTATTAAATTTAACTTTTTTGATTTCACCGGGATTCGATTATCATAACTATTTAATTAAATAGTCTTTATTTATTATTGACTTTCATTTAAATTTCACATTGAATTCTACAAATCAACATATTTAAATTAATATTTATTAATTATTTTATACTCAATATTCAAATTTTATCTTAATAATTTAATTTTATTCTCGATCCGTGCTTTGCACGGGTTATAGGCTAGTAAAATTAAGGCAACTGATGCAAATCAACTCAATTTTTTCTTAATCCATTAACTATCTCTTCCAAACCAATAAACGTTCATATTAATCACGACTACTGCAAAATTCAAAACTTCAAAATTATCCCATTTTATATTTTTTATGAACAAGGTTAAGTCCTATTACAAATCGAAAGAAAAAAAATCTAAAATGATAAATAGTTCATTTCTTAAATATGTAAAAAGTTCAACAAAATGTAAATTTAGATCATACACGTGCGAGTTATAAAGTTAGTAATATATTATACGAAAACAGCTTCGTTACTCTGAGCAAATTAATTCAGTGTGAAAAGACTATCAGAGTGTTACATCTACATTAGTAGATAAAAGTCAAAGTCAATTTAGCAAGGAAAAGTTAGCAATAGAAAGTTAGTTAGAAGTTTGTTAGTATAAATACAAAACAGGTGCTTCACTTTTCTGTACAATTCTCTACTTTGCTCAATGATAGTCTTGTTACTGTGTTAATTGAGATCATCTTCTTCGTTAACTGAGATCATTACTTTGCTAGATCATCTGTTTGACATGGTATCAGAGCAAGGTTAATCGGTCGTCTTCTTCATCTGTCTGTCTTCTTCATTTCTGTTTTCTTCATATCCGCTGCATTTCTTTCGATTCGGTTATATCTCTTTGTATATCTCTTGTTTGTTTCTATACAAGGCTCAATTCATCGCAATTTGTTGATTCAGTGTTTAGAAGTGTGTAAATCAAAAGTTCATACTCACGAAACTGGAAGTTGATGTTTACGGTTAAATCAGGATGAATTATGTTGCTGCTACAGTCGGAGCTTCGACGACGTCTACTACAAACTTACCTACAACAATAGATGCAAATCATCCATATTATCTGCAGAATTCAGATAATCCAGGTATACCTTTGGTTACTCAACAACTTACTGATCAGAATTATTATCAATGGAGTAGATCTATTTCAATTGCACTTTCTGCTAAGATGAAGTTAGGAATGATTGATGGAACGTTGAGTAAACCTGCATCTACAGCTGCTCAGTATGCTATGTGGTCTAGGTGTAATGATATGGTGTTGCCCTGGTTGTTGAACTCTATGTCTAGTGAAATCAGAAACAGTGTAGCGTATTTTGCGACTGCAAAAGAAGTTTGGGATGATTTCAGTTTGCGGTTTTCTCAATCTAATATGCCTCGTGTGTTTTAATTGAGAAAAGAGATAGCATCTGTAAGTCAGGGTAATATGTCTGTTACAGCGTATTTTACAAGATTCAGAACCTTGATTGCTGAAATTGATAACTTGAATCCCATACCTAAATGCACATGTGATGCTAGTAATTGTCGTTGTCAAAATGCTCAGAAACTTGACAAATATGAGGATATGATTAAGCTAAATCAGTTTCTTATGGGGTTGAATGATCAGTATACCTCTGTTAGAGGTCAGTTGCTTCTAATGCAGCCTATACCTACTCTCAGTCAAGCGTTTTCCTTACTACTGCAAGAGGAATCTCATAGAGAATTTGCTAAGGTTACTCAGCAGTCACCTGTGATTGAGAGCATGGCTATGAATGTCAAGTATAACAATCTTGCCAAATTTAAGACTACAACAACTAGTACTCAAAGGAAGTCCAATGATGTGTTCTGTGACTATTGTCAAAACACAGGACATACAAGAGAAAAATGTTTCTGTTTATATGGTTATCCTGATTGGCACAAACTTCATGGCAAACCAAAGCCTAAGCCAAAAAGGTTTCAAAACCCTGGGAATGTGAAAACTGCAGCACAAGTGTCTACTATTGGATCTGCAAATGCTAGTCAGGCTGATGCTAGATTGGAGTCTGTACCTGTCAAAGATAACAGTTCTTTTACTGATGCTCAATGAAAGCAACTATCTAAAATGATTCAGGAGACACTTAGACAGAATATGACTTCTATAAGTTCTCAAATGTCTGGTATTACTCCTCATTTCAGTTCTACTGTTACAATCAACTCTATTCTATCTAGTGAATCAGCAGATGGCCTTTCTTGGATCTTAGATTCTGGAGCCACAAATCATATAACTTGTCATAAATCTCTTTTATATGATATAAAATCATTATATTCTGAACTATACTTACCTGATGGTAAAACTGTTCCTATTACTCATATTGGCAGTTTGCAACTGTCAAAAGATATTCTGCTGCATGATGTGCTATATGTTCCTCAATCCAATTGCAATTTAATTTCCATTTCTAAATTGATGTCTCATCCTGCTACCTCTATTATTTTCTCTTCCAACTCTTGCTTTCTACAGGACCTTACTTTGAAGAAGGAGAAAGTGATTGGTAAACTGCATGATGGTCTTTATAAACTTCATGTTCCACACCTAACCTCTGTTTCAGTTAGTAGGGCTATTCATTCCAGTGTATTCTTAGATTCTAAGTCAGTCTCCTCTGTGACTGTTTGTAACTCTGTTGATGTGAACAATGTATTGCTCTGGCATAGTAAGATGGGTCATCCTTCTACTGCTGTATTAAATAAAATCTATGTTGTTAAACCTCACTCTGTGTCTTTCCATGATTGTGATGTGTGCCATTTTTCTAAGCAACATAGGTCTGTTTTTCCTAATAGTTTGCACAAGAGCACTACTATTTTTGAATTAATTCATGTGGATGTTTGGGGACCATATAGGCAACACACTCATAACAACTTTAGTTATTTCTTAACTATAGTTGATGATTTTTCTAAAGCTACTTGGGTTTTTCTATTTGCTCATAAAACTCAAGTCCCAAACATCATCAAGAATTTTCAAGTGTATGTTCAAAATCAATTTTATACATCTATCAAGATACTGCAATCTGATAATGGCACTGAGTTTACTAACCAGAATCTGCAAGATCACTTAGCTGCTGTAGGAATTATACATCAAACTTCATGTCCAGCCACACCTCAGCAAAATGGTCATGCTGAAAGAAAACATCAGCATTTGTTGAATATCTCTAGAGCTCTTAAATTTCAATCTCATTTACCAAATTCCTGCTAAGGTGATTTTGTGCTTACTGCAGCACATCTCATCAATCTTTTGCCAGTTCAATCTCTTCAATTTAAAACTCCTTTTGAACTCTTGTATAACAAATTGCCTAATTACTCACATTTGAAATTTTTTGAGTGTCTTTGCTATGCAACCATTCTCAACAATCATGACAAACTTGAAGCCATATCTGTCAAAGGTATTTTACTTGGCTATCCTTGTGGGAAGAAGGGATATAAAATTCTTAATCTGAAAACCAGAAAATGTTTATATTCTAGGGATGTTCAATTTGTTGAACAAGTCTATCCTTTTCAACTTATCAACAATAGTTCTGGTTCCTGTTCACCTACTGATGGTCATTTATTCCCTTTCTCTACTGGGATTGGTTTTGAAGAGTCTTCATCTGATTTTATTCCAGACATTTCAAGTATTCCCAGTATTCCCTCTACTGAATCTCCTAATTCAAGCTCTACAGATATCATTCCTACCACTGTTAAAGTCAGACCTTCTAGGGTTAAACAGTTACCAGTCAGGGTTAAAGATTTTACAGGTCTTCCTACAAGTCATGCAGTATTACCAGCTCTTTCTGCTTCTACTGGTTCTGGTAAGTCTACTAGACTATCTTCATATCCTATTGATAATCATCTGTCCTATTCTCATTTCACTTCTAAATATCAAGCATTTGTTTCTGTTGTGACTAAAATCCCTACTCCCTATACTTTTAAGCAAGCTGCACCTTATCCTCATTGGTTTAAGGCTATGCAAGCTGAAATTGAGGCTCTTGAGGCTAATCACACTTGGGATTTAGTTTTAAAACCTAAGAATCAGCATGTTGTTGATTGTAAATGGCTTTTCAAAGTTAAATATCTTTCTGATGGCTCTGTAGAGAGGTATAAGGCTAGGTTAGTGGCTAGAGGTTTTACACAAATTCCTGGAGTGGACTATTTTGAAACATATGCTCTAGTTGCTAAGATGATTACTGTTAGGATTTTTTTAGTTGTTGCTACTTCACATAATTGGATTGTGTCTCAACTGGATGTGAATAATGCCTTCCTTAATGGAGACCTTCTAGAGACTGTCTATCTTAAACTACTTCCAGGCTATGATGCACTCTCTGCTCAGTGTCCATCCAATTTTGAAGATTATGTGTGTAAATTTGTTAAGTCTATCTATGGACTTAAACAGTCCCCCAGACGGTGGTTTGTCAAGTTTTCTACTGCTTTGAAAGATTATGAGTTCATTCAAAGTCACAGTGACAACAACTTGTTCACTTTGAAGAAGGGTTCTGCATTTGTGGCTGTCTTAGTTTATGTTGATGACATTCTGATTACTGGTTCTTCTGCTGATCTAATTACTGTTGTAAAGGAGTTTCTTAACTCTCGTTTTAAACTCAAAGATCTTGGCCCCCTTAAATACTTTCTGGGAATTGAGGTTGCAAGGTCCACTGAAGGCTTCTACTTGAAACAAAGAAAGTATGTTTTAGACTTGCTTAGAGATACTGGTTTTACTGATGCCAAGTGTAATAACCCTAACTTTAGAAAGGCTACAGTGTCTAAATGAATAGTGATCTTGAGGAATTTAGGAAAATGGTGTGTAGGTACTCTATATTTGAAATGGATAATGAGTAAAAAGAAGTCATATTAGTGATCTACGGAGTAAATAAGTGAATGCAAAGACGATCGAATTCAGAAATTCCAAATTTTATTTTGGTGTAATATTCGACCGGGCAGCGAATTATATATTATTATATTCAAGAAATGAGATATTAAAATTGAGGATTTGAGGATTTAATATTTTGGAATTTTATTAAAGTCGATTTAAGGATTCGATTGATGAAGTGAATAGTTACTATTCACTGCGAAGATCGCGTAGAGTTTTATTCACTCCTTAGGAAATATTTCGAATCGTTTCAAGAGGAACAAGGCAACATTTACAGGATTAAATATAGACATGGAAGTAACATGTAACAAGATTAATTCAAGGAATGCAATATTTGGATCATCCATATGAAAAAAACGAATCAGTAAAGCAAACCAGTAAAGTTACTTTATCTCAACCAATGCATGTTTGACAAGTGTCGCAAGGAGAAGACATCAAGGTGATGACTCACCACTTCTACAAAATATCAGCATTATTGTTATTAATCAAAACAAAAGAGAAAGAAAAGAAGAAAAGAGAGAAAAGAACTCTCTCCCCTCTCCCCAGATTTTCTGCCCAGCAGAAACAGAGTGCAAAGAAAAATCCATAACTCCATTTCTATCCATCCTTAAATCACCAAATTTTAACCATAGCTTCTCCACTCCATGGGTAACATTCGCTCAAAATTTCATAGCCAACAAAGGAGTGTAGCCTAGTCAAATCCCTTCCCAAAGTCGGAGAACAGAAACTGTCCTGCTTTTCCAGTTTCGACCACTCACCTTAGAAAGCCAATAAGTCGAGCTTCAAGCATCCCCTGGTGATGAGGTAGGACTCAAAAGAAAGCCCTTGAAGAGTAGAAGGTGTGGTAAAAAGTTGAGAACCAAACTCTTGTTTTTCGATTTTATATGGATTTTACAAAGTAACGATGAATAGTAACTTGTATTTTGTTTTGTTTTTGGATATTGAGTTTGTGGCTTCCAAAGGTTGTATTTAGCAAGGATCTAAGGTTACATAAGGGATATAGCAGCAAGCAAGCTTGGTGAAGGTATAAATCGTGAAACCCTTGAAGTATTATAAGGTTTATGGATGATTAATGGTGTTAATGCATGTTTATAGCCTTAGTTGTTAAGATTGGGCTTTGATTTAAGTTATAATGAGTTATATGAACGGAAAGGCATTGCTTGGCCTCAGTTCTATGTTATATGAGATGTATGTGTTGTGTGGAGTGATCGATATGCATTTTGGATGATTTGAAATTTGGGAATATCCGAGTTATAGCCGTCGTAATGCCCAAATTTTTACCTACTGATTGGTTCCCTGTTTTTCCTCTGTTAGAGCTCGACCCTTGAGTCCTACTGCCCATGATTGTGTAGTTTATGTTATAAGCTTCATAATGATATGTGGTTCGCCTAATTTGGCCGAACGGTTTAAGGGTTATGCTAGTTTTAGTAATCGTGGTTCGAGAGGTTTCATCGCAGAAATGTAACCACTTTGATGCTAAGTCAAAGACCTTTAATAGTCGAATTAAAATGTGAAACTTTGTGATATAATGCTAAGGACAGTTAGCAAGCCTTGTACGAAGGTTTCGAGTCAAAAAGATTATTTTCCGATTTTATAAAAATAAGGAAGCCGAGGTTGCACAAGTGAAAACCACTGAAAACGAGACTTAGAAACCAAGGTTCCAAATGGTTAAGTATAACTTAGATTTGAGGATGGATTTCGAACCAAACTTATGATATAAGTATTTGACGAATAACATGGACTTAGTGTGATGCTAGAGCGAGCAAGTAATGCCTTGGTTGTGTTTCGCTTACGTGTTTAAGCATTGAGTTATAAGTGGTTTATCGAGGGGATTAACCGTGTGTTTTCGTTTGACTTTGTCTAGATTGTCCGGCATCGTCGCGAACCCCTATCGCTTCTCGAGCATCAGGCAAGTTTCTAAAACCATATTTTGAAGTATGCATATACTAGATGGAAGTTTTCAAAACCTATACTACTGTTGTTGTGATAATAAACTGTTTTCATATATGTTACGTAAATGTGATATATAAATTGCATGCTTGTTTTTGAACTGCTATATATATAGCAATACTTGAGAATATGATTTGATGTGGGGCTTATAAGCTAGACATGGGATATCAGTTATAAGCCAGTTTTGTATATAATGCCCTAGGATAAGGGCGGGTGATTTTCTTTAAGATCGGAAGTAATTATATTTCGGTATATGTGAAAGGTTATTTTCCGATAAAGATATCGGGCAACTGTTATTCGAGGGTTAATTATTTTATTTAAGGAATATTATTTATATTCATTTGAGGATTATTGACGTTAAGAATATTATTTATTAATATTCATTTTAAGAATATTATTTATTAATATTCATTTGAGGATTATCGACTTACAGAATATTATTTATATTCATTTGAGGATTATCGACTTACAGAATATTATTTATTAATATTCATTTGAGGATTATCGACTTACAGAATATTATTTATATTCATTTGAGGATATTGACTTTAAGAATATTATCGTATATATTCATTTGGGGATTATTTAATGAATATTAATTTTGAATATTCATTTGAAGATTATTTTATTACTTTTAAAATAGATGGAATAATGTCTGTATATAAGAATGTATTGGAGTTCATTGAATACAGAGAAAATGTACGAGTCATAAGCAAAATGTTATGACATATGGTTTTAAAAAGGTGATATTACATGATAAATGGATATGGATATGATATATGTGAATGGGAAAAAATGATTTGACAAAAAGGGGGATAACAACCAAAAGCGTAAGAGGCTGTGTGCGGCACAGTCCAGTACTCAATATTTATTCCGGCCCAAGAGTTGCCGAAGGAGGATGTAGCAGGGAAGCCTTCCTCCAGGGATGATTGTCATCAACCAAAAGCGTAAGAGGCTGTGTGCGGCACAGTCCAGTACCCAATATTTATTCCGGCCCAAGAGTTGCCGAGGGAGGATGTAGCAGGGAAGCCTTCCTCCAGGGTTGATTGTCATTCCTTCTACTAGTAGAAAACAGAGAGCAGATACGGTTAGGCGACTGATCATCGTCCTACGTATCTGGCGTTAGCAGATATCCCCAGAATTTTCTTTAAAGGAAATTTATAATGATTTCAGATTGGTATACTGAACAGGGAAAATGAGACGGAATAATGGAATGATTTTGTATTAGAAGAGAAACTGATTTTATATTATTCTAGATTTCTTTTCTTATAATAGTAAGTGGATGATGTGTTATTAAATAAGAATTTTATTCCCTCCTAAGGTCTATAATTGGTTTCTAGTTATATATATTTATACATGTTTAAAAATTCTGATTTCTAGTTTACAATATTATCTTGCTGAGCTATTATAGCTCACTCTTGCTACTTATGTATATAACAGTTAGGTCAAATGCCGATACTGCGCACTACACCTCGCAAGAGGGTAAAGGGAAAACGACCTTTTGAGCGAGTGCTGGCGACTATCCCTGAGGTAGCTGATAACGAACGGGTGTTGGTAGACTTATGTACATTAAGTGTGTAAGTTGTGTAATAAACTTTTGGTTGTTGAAATGCTTCCTGTAGAAGTATTGTTCAACAATGTACTTAGTAGGATTCTGGGTTTGTAATAACTGTTTAACTTTAAACCTTTAATATTGTGGATGTTGTTCTCTGAGCATATGACTGGTGTGAGTGTATTAGTGGGGGTCAGTTGTGTAAGTATTATAAAAAAAAAAAATCAGAGTGTTATTGATGATAAGTGTAAATTGGACCGTGATGACCTGGATCCTTGACCCCGGATCTAGGGGCGTCACACCAAGCCTTCTGTGATTCCACTGGAACAGAATCATACCCTCCTGGATAATCAGTCGTCACTACTATCAATTGCAGATGCTTCAACTTATAGACAGATAGTTGGTCGACTGATTTATCTCTCTATTACTAGGCCTGACTTGTCTTATTCTGTGCACGTTCTGTCCCAGTTTATGAACTCTCCACGGGTTGATCATTTACATGCCATTTTTAAGGTGCTCAGATATCTTAAACAATCTCCTGGACAAGGTTTGCTTATCTCTGCTAAAAGCACTTTATCTCTTACAGCTTACTGTGACTCTGATTGGGGAGGTGATCCACTTTCCAGACATTCTTTGACTGGTTATTGCATTCTGCTGGGCAGTTCCTTGATATCCTGGAAGTGCAAGAAACAACATACAATTTCCAGGTCTTCTGCTGAGGCATAATATCGTTCCATGGCTGATACATGTTGTGAGGTTATTTGGCTGATTGATGTCCTCAAAGACTTAATGGTTTTTCATGCCTTACCAATTCCTTTCCATTGTGATTCTCAGTCTGCTATCTACATTGCCTCTAATCCAGTTTATCATGAGCGTACTAAACATATAGAGATTGACTGTCATTTAGTTCGAGAAAACATTGAACGTGGTATTATCAGTCCTACTCATATTTCTTCTGCCAGCCAGCCTGCAGACATGTTTACTAAAGCCATTGGTGCTACTCTTCTCTCTTCTCTTAGTTCCAAGTTGAATGTCTTTGATATGTTCAAGCCATCCAACTTGAGGGAGGCTGTTACATCTACATTAGTAGATAAAAGTCAAAGTCAATTTAGCAAGGAAAAGTTAGCAATAGAAAGTTAGTTAGAAGTTTGTTAGTATAAATACAAAATAGGTGCTTCACTTTTCTGTAACAAACTTTTGTTATGAAATACAATTCTCTACTTTGCTCAATGATAGTCTTGTTACTGTGTTAATTGAGATCATCTTCTTCGTTAACTGAGATCATTACTTTGCTAGATCATCTGTTTGACATGGTATCAGAGCAAGGTTAATCGGTCGTCTTCTTCATATGTCTGTCTTCTTCATTTCTGTTTTCTTCATATCCGCTGCATTTCTTTCGATTTGGTTATATCTCCCTGTATATCTCTTGTTTGTTTCTATAAAAGGCTCAATTCATCACAATCTGTTGATTTAGTGTTTAGAAGTGTGTAAATCAAAAGTTCATACTCACGAAACTGGAAGTTGCTGTTTACGGTTAAATCAGGATGAATTATGCTGCTGCTACAGTCGGAGCTTCGACGGCGTCTACTACAAACTTACCTACAACAATAGATGCAAATAATCCATATTATCTACAGAATTCAGATAATCCAGGTATACCTTTGGTTACTCAACAACTTACTGATCAGAATTATTATCAGTGGAGTAGATCTATTTCAATTGCACTTTCTGCTAAGATGAAGTTAGGAATGATTGATGGAACGTTGAGTAAACCTTCATCTACGGCTGCTCAGTATGCTATGTGGTCTAGGTGTAATGATATGGTGTTGTCCTGGTTGTTGAACTCTATGTCTAGTGAAATCAGAAACAGTGTAGCGTATTTTGCGACTGCAAAAGAAGTTTGGGATGATTTGAGTGTGCGGTTTTCTCAATCTAATATGCCTCGTGTGTTTCATTTGAGAAAAGAGATAGCATCTGTAAGTCAGGGTAATATGTCTGTTACAGCGTATTTTACAAGATTCAGAACCTTGATTGCTAAAATTGATAACTTGAATCCCATACCTAAATGCACATGTGCTGCTAGTAATTGTCGTTGTCAAAATGCTCAGAAACTTGACAAATATGAGGATATGATTAAGCTAAGTCAGTTTCTTATGGGGTTGAATGATCAGTATACCTCTGTTAGAGGTCAGTTGCTTCTAATGCAGCCTATACCTACTCTCAGTCAAGCGTTTTCCTTACTACTGCAAGAGGAATCTCATAGAGAATTTGCTAAGGTTACTCAGCAGTCACCTGTGATTGAGAGCATGGCTATGAATGTCAAGTATAACAATCTTGCCAAATTTAAGACTACAACAACTGGTACTCAAAGGAAGTCCAATGATGTGTTCTGTGACTATTGTCAAAACACAGGACATACAAGAGAAAAATGTTTCTGTTTACATGGTTATCCTAATTGGCACAAACTTCATGGCAAACCAAAGCCTAAGCCAAAAAGGTTTCAAAACCCTGGGAATGTCAAAACTGCAGCACAAGTGTCTACTATTGGATCTGCAAATGCTAGTCAGGCTGATGCTAGATTGGAGTCTGTACCTGTCAAAGATAACAGTTCTTTTACTGATGCTCAATGCCAACAACCGTCTAAAATGATTCAGGAGACACTTAGACAGAATATGACTTCTACAAGTTCTCAAATGTCTGGTATTACTCCTCATTTCAGTTCTACTGTTACAATTAACTCTATTCTATCTAGTGAATCAGCAGATGGCCTTTCTTGGATCTTAGATTCTGGAGCCACAAATCATATAACTTGTCATAAATCTCTTTTATATGATATAAAATCATTATATTCTGAACTATACTTACCTGATGGTAAAACTGTTCCTATTACTCATATTGGCAGTTTGCAACTGTCAAAAGATATTCTGCTGCATGATGTGCTATATGTTCCTCAATTCAATTGCAATTTAATTTCCATTTCTAAATTGTTGTCTCATCCTGCTACCTCTATTATTTTCTCTTCCAATTCTTGCTTTCTACAGGACCTTACTTTGAAGAAGGAGAAAGTGATTGGTAAACTGCATGATGGTCTTTATAAACTTCATGTTCCACACCTAACCTCTGTTTCAGTTAGTAGGGCTATTCATTCCAGTGTATTCTTAGATTCTAAGTCAGTCTCCTCTGTGACTGTTTGTAACTCTGTTGATGTGAACAATGTATTGCTCTGGCATAGTAGGATGGGTCATCCTACTGCTGTATTAAATAAAATCTCTGTTGTTAAACCTCACTCTGTTTCTTTCCATGATTGTGATGTGTGCCATTTTTCTAAGCAACATAGGTCTGTTTTTCCTAATAGTTTGCACAAGAGCACTACTATTTTTGAATTAATTCATGTGGATGTTTGGGGACCATATAGGCAACACACTCATAACAACTTTAGTTATTTCTTAACTATAGTTGATGATTTTTCTAAAGCTACTTGGGTTTTTCTATTTGCTCATAAAACTCAAGTCCCAAACATCATCAAGAATTTTCTAGTGTATGTTCAAAATCAATTTCATACATCTGTCAAGATACTGCAATCTGATAATGGCACTGAGTTTACTAACCAGAATCTGCAAGATCACTTAGCTGCTGTAGGAATTATACATCAAACTTCATGTCCAGCCACACCTCAGCAAAATGGTCATGCTGAAAGAAAACATCAGCATTTGTTGAATATCTCTAGAGCTCTTAAATTTCAATCTCATTTACCAAATTCCTACTGGGGTGATTTTGTGCTTACTACAGCATATCTCATCAATCTTTTGCCAGTTCAATCTCTTCAATTTAAAACTCCTTTTGAACTCTTGTATAACAAATTGCCTAATTACACACATTTGAAAATTTTTGGGTGTCTTTGCTATGCAACCATTCTCAACAATCATGACAAACTTGAAGCCAGATCTGTCAAAGGTATTTTACTTGGCTATCCTTTTGGCAAGAAGGGATATAAAATTCTTAATCTGAAAACCAGAAAATGTTTCTATTCTAGGGATGTTCAATTTGTTGAACAAGTCTATCCTTTTCAACTTATCAACAATAGTTCTGGTTCCTGTTCGCCTACTGATGGTCATTTATTCCCTTTGTCTACTGGGATTGGTTTTGAAGAGTCTTCATCTGATTTTATTCCAGATATTTCAAGTATTCCTAGTATTCCCTCTACTGAATCTCCTAATTCAAGCTCTATAGATATCATTCCTACCACTGTTAAAGTCAGACCTTCTAGGGTTAAAAAGTTACCAGTCAGGTTTAAAGATTTTACAGGTCTTCCAACAAGTCATGCAGTATTACCAGCTCTTTCTGCTTCTACTGGTTCTGGTAAGTCTACTAGACTATCTTCATATCCTATTGATAATCATCTGTCCTATTCTCATTTCACTCCTAAATATCAAGCATTTGTTTCTGTTGTGACTAAAATCCCTACTCCCTATACTTTTAAGCAAGCTGCACCTTGTCCTCATTGGTTTAAGGCTATGCAAGCTGAAATTGAGGCTCTTGAGGCTAATCACACTTGGGATTTAGTTTTAAAACCTAAGAATCGGCATGTTACTGATTGTAAATGGCTTTTCAAAGTTAAATATCTTTCTGATGGCTCTGTAGAGAGGTATAAGGCTAGGTTAGTGGCTAGAGGTTTTACACAAATTCCTGGAGTGGACTATTTTGAAACATTTGCTCCAGTTGCTAAGATGATTACTGTTAGGATTTTTTTAGTTGTTGCTGCTTCACATAATTGGATTGTGTCTCAACTGGATGTGAATAATGGCTTCCTTAATGGAGACCTTCTAGAGACTGTCTATCTTAAACTACCTCCAGGCTATGTTGCACTCTCTGCATAGTGTCCATCCAATTTTGAAGATTATGTGTGTTAATTTGTTAAGTCTATCTATGGACTTAAACAGTCCCCCAGACGGTGGTTTGTCAAGTTTTCTACTGCTTTGAAAGATTATGAGTTCATTCAAAGTCACAGTGACAACAGCTTGTTCACTTTGAAGAAGGGTTCTGCATTTGTGGCTGTCTTAGTTTATGTTGATGACATTCTGATTACTGGTTCTTCTGCTGAGCTAATTACTATTGTAAAGGAGTTTCTTAACTCTCGTTTTAAACTCAAAGATCTTGGCCCCCTTAAATACTTTCTGGGAATTGAGGTTGCAAGGTCCAATGAAGGCTTCTACTTGAACCAAAGAAAGTATGTTTTAGACTTGCTTAGAGATACTGGTTTTACTGATGCCAAGCCTTCTGTGATTCCACTGGAACAGAATCATACCCTCCTGGATAATCAGTCGTCACTGCTATCAATTACAGATGCTTCGACTTATAGACAGATAGTTGGTCGACTGATTTATCTCTCTATTACTAGGCCTGACTTGTCTTATTCTGTGCACGTTCTGTCCCAGTTTATGAACTCTCCACGGGTTGATCATTTACATGCCATTTTTAAGGTGCTCAGATATATTAAACAATCTCCTGGACAAGGTTTGTTTATCTCTGCTAAAGGCACTTTATCTCTTACAGCTTACTGTGACTCTGATTGGGGAGGTGATCCACTTTCCAGACATTCTTTGACTGGTTATTGCATTCTGCTGGGCAGTTCCTTGATATCCTAGAAGTGCAAGAAACAACATACAATTTCCATGTCTTCTGCTGAGGCATAATATCGTTCCATGGCTGATACATGTTGTGAGGTTATTTGGCTGATTGATGTCCTCAAAGACTTACTGGTTTTTCATGCCTTACCAATTCCTTTCCATTGTGATTCTCAGTCTGCTATCTACATTGCCTCTAATCCAGTTTATCATGAGCGTACTAAACATATAGAGATTGACTGTCATTTAGTTCGAGAAAACATTGAACGTGGTATTATCAGTCCTACTCATATTTCTTCTGCCAGCCAGCCTACAGACATGTTTACTAAAGCCATTGGTGCTACTCTTCTCTCTTCTCTTAGTTCCAAGTTGAATGTCTTTGATATGTTCAAGCCATCCAACTTGAGGGAGGCTGTTACATCTACATTAGTAGATAAAAGTCAAAGTCAATTTAGCAAGGAAAAGTTAGCAATAGAAAGTTAGTTAGAAGTTTGTTAGTATAAATACAAAATAGGTGCTTCACTTTTCTGTAACAAACTTTTGTTATGAAATACAATTCTCTACTTTGCTCAATGATAGTCTTGTTACTGTGTTAATTGAGATCATCTTCTTCGTTAACTGAGATCATTACTTTGCTAGATCATCTGTTTGACATGGTATCAGAGCAAGGTTAATCGGTCGTCTTCTTCATCTATCTGTCTTCTTCATTTCTGTTTTCTTCATATCCGCTGCATTTCTTTCGATTCGGTTATATCTCTCTGTATATCTCTTGTTTGTTTCTATAAAAGGCTCAATTCATCACAATCTGTTGATTTAGTGTTTAGAAGTGTGTAAATCAAAAGTTCATACTCACAAAACTGGAAATTGCTGTTTACGGTTAAATCAGGATGAATTATGTTGCTGCTACAGTCGGAGCTTCGACGGCGTCTACTACAAACTTACCTACAACAATAGATGCAAATCATCCATATTATCTATAGAATTCAGATAATGCAGGTATACCTTTGGTTACTGAACAACTTACTGATCAGAATTATTATCAGTGGAGTAGATCTATTTCAATTGCACTTTCTGCTAAGATGAAGTTAGGAATGATTGATGGAACGTTGAGTAAACCTGCATCTACGGCTGCTCAGTATGCTATGTGGTCTAGGTGTAATGATATGGTGTTGTCCTGGTTGTTGAACTCTATGTCTAGTGAAATTAGAAACATTGTAGCGTATTTTGCGACTGCAAAAGAAGTTTGGGATGATTTGAGTGTGCGGTTTTCTCAATCTAATATGCCTCGTGTGTTTCAATTGAGAAAAGAGATAACATCTGTAAGTCAGGGTAATATGTCTGTTACAGCGTATTTTACAAGATTTAGAACCTTGATTGCTAAAATTGATAACTTGAATCCCATACCTAAATGCACATGTGCTGCTAGTAATTGTCGTTGTCAAAATGCTTAGAAACTTGACAAATATGAGGATATGATTAAGCTAAGTCAGTTTCTTATGGGGTTGAATGATCAGTATACCTCTGTTAGAGGTCAGTTGCTTCTAATGCAGCCTATACCTACTCTCAGTCAAGCGTTTTCCTTACTACTGCAAGAGGAATCTCATAGAGAATTTGCTAAGGTTACTCAGCAGTCACCTGTGATTGAGAGCATGGCTATGAATGTCAAGTATAACAATCTTGCCAAATTTAAGACTACAACAACTGGTACTCAAAGGAAGTCCAATGATGTGTTCTGTGACTATTGTCAAAACACAGGACATACAAGAGAAAAATGTTTCTGTTTACATGGTTATCCTGATTGGCACAAACTTCATGGCAAACCAAAGCCTAAGCCAAAAAGGTTTCAAAACCCTGGGAATGTCAAAACTGCAGCACAAGTGTCTACTATTGGATATGCAAATGCTAGTCAGGCTGATGCTAGATTGGAGTCTGTACCTATCAAAGATAACAGTTCTTTTACTGATGCTCAATGCCAACAACTGTCTAAAATGATTCAGGAGACACTTAGAAAGAATATGACTTCTACAAGTTCTCAAATGTCTGGTATTACTCCTCATTTCAGTTCTACTGTTACAATCAACTCTATTCTATCTAGTGAATCAGCAGATGGCCTTACTTGGATCTTAGAGTCTGGAGCCACAAATCATATAACTTGTCATAAATCTCTTTTATATGATATAAAATCATTAAATTCTGAACTATACTTACCTGATGGTAAAACTGTTCCTATTACTCATATTGGCAGTTTGCAACTGTCAAAAGATATTCTGCTGCATGATGTGCTATATGTTCCTCAATTCAATTGCAATTTAATTTCCATTTCTAAATTGCTGTCTCATCCTGCTACCTCTATTATTTTCTCTTCCAACTCTTGCTTTCTACAGGACCTTACTTTGAAGAAGGAGAAAGTGATTGGTAAACTGCATGATGTCTTTATAAACTTCATGTTCCACACCTAACCTCTGTTTCAGTTAGTAGGGCTATTCATTCCAGTGTATTCTTAGATTCTAAGTCAGTCTCCTCTGTGACTGTTTGTAATTCTGTTGATGTGAACAATGTATTGCTCTGGCATAGTAGGATGGGTCATCCTACTGCTGTATTAAATAAAATCTCTGTTGTTAAACCTCACTCTGTGTCTTTCCATGATTGTGATGTGTGCCATTTTTCTAAGCAACATAGGTCTGTTTTTCCTAATAGTTTGCACAAGAGCACTACTATTTTTGAATTAATTCATGTGGATGTTTGGGGACCATATAGGCAACACACTCATAACAACTTTAGTTATTTCTTAACTATAGTTGATGATTTTTCTAAAGCTACTTGGGTTTTTCTATTTGCTCATAAACTCAAGTCCCAAACATCATCAAGAATTTTCTAGTGTATGTTCAAAATCAATTTCATACATCTGTCAAGATACTGCAATCTGATAATGGCATTGAGTTTACTAACCAGAATCTGCAAGATCACTTAGCTGCTATAGGAATTATACATCAAATTTCATGTCCAGCCACACCTCAGCAAAATGGTCATGCTGAAAGAAAACATCAGCATTTGTTGAATATCTCTAGAGCTCTTAAATTTCAATCTCATTTACCAAATTCCTACTTGGGTGATTTTGTGCTTACTACAGCACATCTCATCAATCTTTTGCCAGTTCAATCTCTTCAATTTAAAACTCCTTTTGAACTCTTGTATAACAAATTGCCTAATTACTCACATTTGAAAATTTTTGGGTGTCTTTGCTATGCAACCATTCTCAACAATCATGACAAACTTGAAGCCATATCTGTCAAAGGTATCTTACTTGGCTATCCTTGTGGCAAGAAGGGATATAAAATTCTTAATCTGAAAACCAGAAAATGTTTCTATTCTAGGGATGTTCAATTTGTTGAACAAGTCTATCCTTTTCAACTTATCAACAATAGTTCTGGTTCCTGTTCGCCTACTGATGGTCATTTATTCCCTTTGTCTACTGGGATTGGTTTTGAAGAGTCTTCATCTGATTTTATTCCAGACATTTCAAGTATTCCTAGTATTCCCTCTACTGAATCTCCTAATATAAGCTCTATAGATATCATTCCTACCACGGTTAAAGTCAGACCTTCTAGGGTTAAACAGTTACCAGTCAGGTTAAAAGATTTTACAGGTCTTCCTACAAGTCATGCAGTATTACCAGCTCTTTCTGCTTCTACTGGTTCTGGTAAGTCTACTAGACTATCTTCATATCCTATTGATAATCATCTGTCCTATTCTCATTTCACTCCTAAATATCAAGCATTTGTTTCTGTTGTGACTAAAATCCCTACTCCCTATACTTTTAAGCAAGCTGCACCTTATCCTCATTGGTTTAAGGCTATGCAAGCTGAAATTGAGGCTCTTGAGGCTAATCACACTTGGGATTTAGTTTTAAAACCTAAGAATCAGCATGTTGTTGATTGTAAATGGCTTTTCAAAGTTAAATATCTTTCTGATGGCTCTGTAGAGAGGTATAAGGCTAGGTTAGTGGCTAGAGGTTTGACACAAATTCCTGGAGTGGACTATTTTGAAACATATGCTCCAGTTGCTAAGATGATTACTGTTAGGATTTTTTTAGTTGTTGCTGCTTCACATAATTGGATTGTGTCTCAACTGGATGTGAATAATGCCTTCCTTAATGGAGACCTTCTAGAGACTGTCTATCTTAAACTACCTCCAGGCTATGCTGCACTCTCTACATAGTGTCCATCCAATTTTGAAGATTATGTGTGTAAATTTGTTAAGTCTATCTATGGACTTAAAAAGTCCCCCAGACGGTGGTTTGTCAAGTTTTCTACTGCTTTGAAAGATTATGAGTTCATTCAAAGTCACAGTGACAACAGCTTGTTCACTTTGAAGAAGGGTTCTGCATTTGTGGCTGTCTTAGTTTATGTTGATGACATTCTGATTACTGGTTCTTCTGCTGAGCTAATTACTGTTGTAAAGGAGTTTCTTAACTCTCGTTTTAAACTCAAAGATCTTGGCCCCCTTAAATACTTTCTGGGAATTGAGGTTGCAAGGTCCACTGAAGGCTTCTACTTGAACCAAAGAAAGTATGTTTTAGACTTGCTTAGAGATACTGGTTTTACTGATGCCAAGCCTTCTGTGATTCCACTGGAACAGAATCATACCCTCCTGGATAATCAGTCGTCACTGCTATCAATTGCAGATGCTTCGACTTATAGATAGATAGTTGGTCGACTGATTTATCTCTCTATTACTAGGCCTGACTTGTCTTATTCTGTGCACGTTCTGTCCCAGTTTATGAACTCTCCACGGGTTGATCATTTACATGCCATTTTTAAGGTGCTCCGATATATTAAACAATCTCCTGGACAAGGTTTGTTTATCTCTGCTAAAGGCACTTTATCTCTTACAGCTTACTGTGACTCTGATTGGGGAGGTGATCCACTCTCCAGACATTCTTTGACTGGTTATTGCATTCTGCTGGGAAGTTCCTTGATATCCTGGAAGTGCAAGAAACAACATACAATTTCCAGGTCTTCTGTTGAGGCAGAATATCGTTCCATGGCTGATACATGTTGTGAGGTTATTTGGCTGATTGATGTCCTCAAAGACTTACTAGTTTTTCATGCCTTACCAATTCCTTTCCATTGTGATTCTCAGTATGCTATCTACATTGCCTCTAATCCAGTTTATCATGAGCGTACTAAACATATAGAGATTGACTGTCATTTAGTTCGAGAAAACATTGAACGTGGTATTATCAGTCCTACTCATATTTCTTCTGCCAGCCAGCCTGCAGACATGTTTACTAAAGCCATTGGTGTTACTCTTCTCTCTTCTCTTAGTTCCAAGTTGAATGTCTTTGATATGTTCAAGCCATCCAACTTGAGGGAGGCTGTTACATCTATATTAGTAGATAAAAGTCAAAGTCAATTTAGCAAGGAAAAGTTAGCAATAGAAAGTTAGTTAGAAGTTTGTTAGTATAAATACAAAATAGGTGCTTCACTTTTCTGTAACAAACTTTTGTTATGAAATACAATTCTCTACTTTGCTCAATGATAGTCTTGTTACTGTGTTAATTGAGATCATCTTCTTCGTTAACTGAGATCATTACTTTGCTAGATCATCTGTTTGACACAGAGCATCCACAATGCTTTCTATATTAGAACAGCACTGTCAATTGGGAACTATCTGGAGTTATTATATATAACAGCCTAGCAGGTAAAAGTGGTTGTCAATTCAGAAAATTGACAAAACAAAAATGGATTTAGAAGAAAATACAAATGGATTTTTCCCTGTATTAAAATGAAAAATCCAAACAGAATAAGATTGAATTCAGTTTCTGTGCTTGTCAAAAGAATTGGAAAGATCTGAGGTTGGTTTCAATTTATTTAATACTGTCATGTCTTACGATACCTGTCCACTGTCCAGACATTTCACAATATAAAAGTATTAGGAAAAGAACTGAATGCAAGATATATATATCCATTGGTAACTTTGTTTATTGCCTACTAGGATGATAGGATTGAATCTTGTGACATCAAAAAAGATTGTCAAAAGAAAAAAATTCAGTAAACATCATTTCCTGTGAAAGTACACCTTAAACCTAGCCTTTGTTTCCCTTAAAACAACACTAATATAGACATAAAACACATGAACATAATGATGCATATATACGTAAAGATCTCGATATATAATTGTTGCAGCATACTCCTCCTCGTGATTTACGAAAAAACATTACTTGTATTTCGAAAAAACAGTACTTCTTATGACAGAGTGATTGCATTGTCTTTGTAGTTGCGGATGGTGAAGAAAGCCCGACTGGCTGTTGAGGCTTGTGATCAAGAGCTTAAGGATAAAGCTAGGGAGGTGGCGGCACTGAAAATGGATCGTCAGAGAAAGAAGCAGCAGATTGATGAACTTGATAGCATTGTACGGCTCAAACAGGCTGAGGCTGATATGTTTGATCTAAAGGCTAGTGAGGCTAGACGAGAATCAGAAAGGATACAGAGGATTGTACTAGCTAAATCAGAAAAATCGGAGGAGGATTATGTTTATATTGAATGGTTTAAACTTTTGTGTGATCGAATATGGATTTGTGACAATATTTATGTAACTTTGGTATTTTTATATTTGAATTCGTTTAATTGCGTGGATGTTGTTACAAACTTTCATGTATGATTGTGGTGTTGGATTGTATGTTGAATGGGATGATTTGGAATTTAATTTTGAAGCCGAAAATGGCTGGAACCTGAAAAAGCAGCATCATGCTACTTCTGGTCAGTCTAACTTATGACGAATTTCTGGGTAACTTCCGACGGATGTTCATCTTTTTTTCTATTAATTTTTATTTTTTCTGTGAATAAAATATTGGTAGCAGGTGGGCCCCATTCTTTAACTTCCAACAGATTTTTCGTTGTAAAATATGAATTTATGACAGTATATTTCGTCGTAAGTTCATTTATTAATTGCTTGAAAAAGATGGGTCCCACACAGGAACTTATGACGAAAAGGTATACTTGTGACGAAAACTATACTTATGACGAAAACTATTCTTGTGACGAAACTGCTACTTATGACGAAAAACATACTTGTGACGAGAATGACATTTGTGACGAAAATGCGAACTTAAGACTTGAGCAAAAATGACGAAAATTTTTCGTCGTAATTGGACCAATTGCGACGATTTCAGTGTAAAATTTCCGTCATAATTGCCCAGATTTGTTGTAGTGATTACATGTAATTTCATTGTGATAAATGTATATACAAGATTCTGTATTGGATTATATATATACTGGATTATATGTAATGTTTAATTTTTAAATTTAGATGAGATTCTACGTTAAATTCGATAGGTTAGGTTTATTGTTGTTCAATTTTATGATTCTAATTTAAAAAAATCAATTTTTATGAAAACTAAAGTGTTTATGATGATGTTCTTTATTGTTCTTTATATAAGGTGTTCTTCCTAGAGTGCAACTCTATATATATATATATAATTAATATCATTCGTGCTTATTTCCCCATCGGTACATTTTACTTTATTGATTATTACTTAATCGAGTTTCAATTGTATCAAAATTAAGAAGAATAAGGAAAGCACCCGATGGAAGTAGAGACGTACAAGGAAAGTAGTGACCGTCTCAAATATATTACTACTAGATTTATGATTTACGTTGTACATAGTTGATTTTTTGAAGAATAGGCTGTCCCTCTATTCCCTATATAAAAATATATATTAAATTTTAGGGGGGGGAATGAGAAACGAAAAATATTGATTATGGTGCTTTCTATCTTGACGTCTGATGCAATGCAAATCAAATCAGTTTTGTTTAACATTTTTGTTGTGGTTCAAGGCGTTTTTCCAGGTCACTGGATTACTACGAGGAACAATAAGTTGTTTACAATTGTTTCAAATTAGCCTAATTCTGATTCATATTACAAATTTGAGTTTTCAAGGTTACGTACTTGATTATGATTTAGTTGTAGAGAATAAAAGTTAGAAGCCTTGGTATGTATTTATTACCACTTATACTTTTCTTCTTACTGTAATAGACTTAAATTATCACTTTTCCTCTTTGATTTTTTAGCATATAATCAGCAAAAGAGTTTGGTGCCATGTTAGAATTTCTACAAGCTTGCTATCAGGTAACAAACAAAGCCTTTTGTTAATTCATTTTGGTGATGAATTAAGGTTCGAATTCCTGTCAATTATATTTTCTTAAAATGACATTTCCTGACACATGAAATATTCGTTATTACATATGTAAGGTTTGCCACAGACTGAGAAATGGTACCTCACTTCTAAGGAGCAATATGCGACAATATTCAGCCCTGGTTTCTGTTCATAGCAGTAGCTCACACATTTTATAATCCGAAAAAAGTCCTCAAATTGAAACTCACAGGCTATGAGAAGCACTATACTCTGCAGGTTGTACGCATCCATGCTTTGTTTAGGATGTATTCACCTATAAGGCTTACTACAAAACCAGAACTACAACATTAATCACCAAACTTTGAGACCCAAAATGACACATGTATTTTGATTCAGAACTAATCAGCCAAAACATCTTATTTCATGTGCTCATAAGTTTAATTGGAATTATTTCTTCATAAACAGAGTCGGGAGAAGCTGAATAGATCTTTTTTTTTTGTTTCTACGCAATGGCCAATACATTCAAGCTGAAATAAGAGGGGTTGGGAAATGAATAGAAGATGTGCGTTGAAAGTGAAAGTACATAGATCAAGACAGAGAATGTGAAAGGTATGCATGCACATAGGAGTATTTAGATTTAACTATGATAAGTAAGCAGTCAAAAAGTATTACTGTTTCTTGTCTACGGTTTTTAGCCATTTTTCCCTTGGTGATTTACTTTTAATACTGTTTCTTGTACCCTATGTGTACCTTGTTCATAAATATCATTTCAGAGCAGTCCCTAAATTGGCTATTGCTCCTCCCGCAACTCCCAAATAAATTGTTTATATCGTCTTTTTATATGGTAGCAGTGCTTGCTGATGCTCAAGGTAGAGAGACTGAGGCTCCATCTATCAACAAGATGAGAAAATCAATGGAAAAGGGCAGCCTAAAACATATTGCAGGTGAAACATGAGTGATAGGACAAATCAATCAAAAAGTGGTTTTTAATCAAGTATCTTCAAATCTTTGCAAAAAGCACCTTAAGAATGCAAATAATAACGGACTTAAAACTAAAGCAGGATATATATGTGAAATAAAATTACTATAAAAATATATCTTTATAGCCTTCTTTTTTGTTTTCAACCATTTGCACCACGTAAGCACTAGCCAACTAGCCAAGTTCCGTTATCCCCTTGTACTGATTAACTTACACTATGGATTTTACTCTGCATCGCGATGCAGAAACCTTATGTGACAACCCTGATACTTATTGGGGCTAATATTAGCCACTTTTTATTCAATTTTACATACAGTGTGCGGGAAGAGTGAAGGTGATGGTTGCTCTAAATATTTTGACATCTATAGTTCTATAAGTGATAAGTGCTGCACCTGCTCCGTCGCCAAAGACACTGTTCCGGTGGTGGTTTGGCCTGTGGTGGGGTACCTACAAAACAATGTTTGCCCGGTGGTGGTGGTCATCAAGCACCTCCGGCGTAAAAATCGGTAACGGAGTAAAGCAATGTGTGAGAATGCAGCAAATATCGAGTGAGGGTGTGGAGTGTCTTGTGTCTGTGAATGTCCTTGTGCCTTTAAACATAAGAGGGGCAAGTATTTATAGGCCAAAACATGTCCCTGTTGTGAGGGCCGTGTACTATGGGCCTATGGCTACAGTGGGAGACACACGGGTCCTCTTGCTACAGTGGCGGCTTACAGTTGAGTTGGTGTACTTTCTTGATACAGGGGCGGCGTACAGTTGAGTTGGTGTACTTTCTTGCTACAGTGGTGGCGTACAGTTGAGTTGGTGTACCTTTGAGCATGGGCCTCTTTAAGCAATGTTTTATTTATTAATTGTTTCCACCTGTTTGTTGACCAAATGTTATTCCGTGGATACTTTATTTGACATAGGCGTGTGGACCAAGAGTGAACGGTCGATGTTTCTCTCTTTAATATGTGTTTTTCTCTTTGTGATAGCTGGTGATTTGGGGATTGGTGGTGCTTGAATGACGAAGTAAGCGGCTATCTCTGGGATGTCCCTGGACGTGAAGTGGGCGGTGCCTGCAAGGTTTGATGACGGTTTCCCGAAAAGGTGGGTACATATCAATAAGTCTCCATGGAGTTGGAACAGTTATCTTTCATAAGCTATTAATATTATTTATACTCGCAAGTATTTTTGTGTTTTTCTAATAGAAGAAGGAGCTTTTGTGTCTGTCTGAGAATAATGGTTTCAATAGCAAATATAGAATGACCTGCTCGTGCTGCTTAAATTTGAGCTAATTGCAGTTGGCATTAAGGCCTTGAGAACTCTGTAGCGAAATCTTATTATTTTCAACCTTTGGGTTGGTGACATGACTTATTTGATTTTTTTTAATTTGTACATACTTGTAGTTAATCAAACAACAATTACTTGGGCTTTTTGTGATCAACATGGAGAAGTAGCAAACTTCGGCCTCCAACAAGACAGTATCAGTCACTCACTATATTCGTACAAAGTAGTAAATCCATGTGTATAAAGGGTTGCAATTTTTTAACTACACCCTATTACTGTTACATAAACTTGTATTCGTTTAATTTCTTTTGCAGCAAACTCCTCACGTTAAAATTAATTTCTTTTTGCTGTATGGAACTATATTTTTGTTAAGTGTCTAACATATGCTTATCGTTTTATTAAAAAATATATTGTTTGAGTTTTTATACGAGACCCGTGTCTTTCACGGTCACTAATGCTACTTATGTCTTTATTGTCTTAATTAGTTGAGAAAGCCGTGCTCTTCGCGGCGGCGTCATAATTTTTTTTTTTAAAAACTCTATGTAATAACCCGAATTTTTGGAAAAAATTTAAAACTTTTCTGATTATGATTAAGTGTATCAGTGAATAGTGATTTGGTGGATGAATAGTGATTTTGAGGGTTAAGAAAATTTTTCATGCCACCTGTGTACGAGACGTAGTGTGGATATTCCAAAGTCATATTAGTGATCTACGGAGTAAATAAGTGAATGCAAAGACGATCGGAATTCAGAAATTCCAAATTTTATTTTGGTACAGTATTTGACCGGGCAGCAAATTATATATTATTATATTCAAGAAATGAGATATTAAAATTGAGGATTGGAGGATTTAATATTTTGGAATTTTATTATTTATTAAAGTCGATTTAAGGATTCGATTGTGGAAGTGAATAGTTACTATTAACTGCGAGAACCGCATAGAGTTTTATTCGCCCTTTAGAAAATATTTTGAATCGTTTCAAGAGAAGCAAGACAATATTTACAGGATTAAATTTAGACATGGAAGTAACATGTAACAAGATTAATTCGAGGGATGCAACATTTGGATCATCCATGTGAAAGGAAGAGTCAGTAAAGCAAACCCATAAAGCTACTTTAGCTAAACCAATGCATGTTGGACAAGTGTCACAAGCTAAGAGCTATGACTCACCACCTTTTTAAACACAAAAATCAGCATCCTTATCATTATTATCAAGAAAAAGAAAAGAGAAATGAGAAGAAAATCCGAGAGAGAAAAGAGGAGAGAAATGGGAGAGAAAGAAGTGATCATAACTCGAGATTCTGTGGTCCGTTTTTGGCGTTCTACCACTCAAAACGAAGCTCTCGAGAAGCCCGACGTAACCATGGTAAGCAATCACCTCAACTCCGTGATTTACCCCTTCGATTCAGTGATTAACAGTTGGAGAAGATGATGAATAGTAACTTGTATCTTGTTTTGTTTTGTTTTGATGATGAGTTTGTAGCTTCCAAAGGTTGTATTAAGCAAGAATCTAAGGCTACATCAGGAATATAGCAGCAAGCAAGCTTGGAGAAGGTATAAAACCTCTGCCCCTTTTGTTTGTATGAGTTTCGAAATGGTTTTGATGTTTATGTAAAGTTAAAAGCATGATTAAGTAATTAGATAAATTGTTGGTTGAGTTTGGAGGATGGGTTATGAATTTTGTTGTGATTATTCATGGAGGATTTGACTGAGTGGAGGGTGTATAAGGTGGATGGTGAGTTTGGGATTGATTGGTATTGATTTGGGTGTGTTTTGAAAATGGAAAACGTTACGATTATAGCCGTCGTAATGCCCATTTGATTTAAGGCTGTTTGGAGCAAGAATTTCGAACTGGTCTGGTAATATTTTTGAACAGAACTGACCATGAACATGTAGGTCTTGTTTTAAAGTTTGTTTTGGTATAAAGATCGTGTCTATACGATTTACGGTTTAGGAGAAAAGTGAGTTTTAGTAAACGCCGTTCGGAAGAATGACTCATCTCTGTTCAGCAACTTTGAGGCTATATTTGGACCACTTTGGAGCCATATTAAAATGTGAAACTTTGAAGAATAATACTAGAGACAGTTAGGAAGGCTCACGAAAAGGATTCGGATTAAAAAGATTAATTTTCGATTTTATAAAAATGTTTTAGCCGAGGTCGCGCAAGTGAAAACCACTAAGAACATGACTTATGAACCAATGTTGTAAATGGTTAAGTATAACTTGTATTCGAGGATCGATTTCGGACTAAACCTACGACTTAAGTAATTGTCGACTAAACGTGGACTTAGTATGAGCCTATAACGAGCTAGTAATTCCTTGGTTGTGTTTCGCTTACGTGTTTAAGCATTGAGTACAAGTGGATTATCCAGGGGATTAACCGTGTGTTTTCGTTTGACTTTGTCTAGATTGTTCGACATTGTCACGAGCCCTATCACCTCTCGAGCATCAGGCAAGTTTCTAAAACCATATTTTGAAGTATGCATATACTAGATGCAAGTTTTCTTATTCCATGCTATGTTTTCCATTAATTATACTAATGATGCATACGATATGATGTTATGCATGTTTTCAAACCTTACATCGTAAATAGATGTAATGGTATTAAAAATGTTGAGACGTAATATATGCGTATGATAGATGCATGCACGTTTTCAAACCTATGCCTCTATAAACTGTTGTTGTGATAAATAAAAGATTTTGTGATGATATAATACATGTTTTGAAAGCATGCTTAGAGTAAAAGGCATGAAATGCTATAAACAGTTTTATGATATATATACGAAGCATGTATGTTGTTGAACAACTACATATGGTATGATTTCCAAATGTAATTGGATTTGGAGTATGGGATATATGTACGTTTTCATGAGTTCAAATTGATACATAGGATGATTCAAGTTGAACTTGTAAGCTATGGATATAGTAGTATTTTGTAGCTGATGTGCTAAGCAAAACCCTCAGTAGGGGGATATATACTCTGCATTTATACTTTGGACCGGGAATGGTATCAGTTGTTATCTAGAGATATATTATATACTCTCTATATTTATATTTACATACTAAGAATGGTATCAGTTGCTATCTGGGGTTATTTTATTGTGTTATTACAATTAATCTCGATAAGTGGTTTACAAAATTAAAGATCATTTGGAGTTTAATCTATTAAGGGTATAGTTTAAATATATGATGAATAGTTGTTATCTACCCTTTTTGATAAGGAAGTACTTGAGAAGTATTTCTAAATAAATATTCTTTATTAAATATAGTTTGATTTAATTATTTAAAGCCCTACTTCTTAAGGAAGTATTTTGTGAAAACTATTTTTAAACCCTAGATAGCTAATAAAGTTTTATTCAGACAATTATAAATATAATTAGAGAAGGTTCCCAAAACTATTTCCCGTTTAAGTCTATATTCAGAAAGACTTAAATGTTCGCTCAAACTTCAAAGATACATGGAACCTTTCTCAAGATTTTATGGTTGTTTCAAGTGGACTGCCCGGTCCTAAACCTTTTAAATCAATGAATTTATCAGTCTGGTTTACTACCATCAAAATGATTTTGATTACTTCCTCAAGATTCGAGGGGTAAGATCAGTGGAATTAGTTGCATCCATTAACAAGCGTCAGCTTGGGAAATATGGGTGAATTTTCCTTTCCAACCAGATATGACTACTTTGTGGAGTTGTATTCTCGGGGAAAAAGGGGAAGGAACTTTATGTTTCAGTGTTATGGATTTACTCGAACTTGGAGATATATAAGGGACTGAGTAGCGCCGGTCCCCTAAGGGAATTACGCGTAGACCGTCGTTCTTCCCTTAGATTTATCAGTGCCCGACCGTAGGAGAAGTGGATGTAACAGAATCGACCGTCCAAGAACGGGTCTGTTCATCCTGCCTACAACCGATTGGCGAGGAGGTAAGTCGGTGTGAGACTGATTATCTTCCCTTCTACGTAGAAAAACAGCAGGGGGATTCGCCTTACGACTGATCATCGTAGGGGTATCCTCGGCGCCCAGCATCTCCATCTACAGTTCACTATTCATGAAAGAGCACATTTTGTGCAGGTTTTCAGAGAAAGAGAAATTATTCCAGTTACTCAGTTTTATGCAAGTTTTCAGAAAAGAAAGTTTATTCCAGCCTTTCAGTTCTATGCAAGTTTTCAGAAAGAGAAAGTTTACTCAAGAGTATTCCAGTTTATTTCAGTATATGAGTTTACCAGAAAGAATATGAATTTATCAGAAAGGTATATGATTTTTGAAAAAGGTATATGGAATCAGATGAGTTTCGAAAATGGATTGGACATATTTTGCCTTGTCTTTATTTCCAGAATATGATATGAGATAAATGTTTGATATGAAAGATGATATTTGGAAATTTCTACAACTTCATCTTTTATTTTATGAGTTATGACTCTGATAAAACCTGATTAAGGATATATATGTATAAGTGGATTTTGGGTTATGGAATCCTTATATTGAATTTTTCTTATATCTTCATCTTTCAAGTATATGTTGATAGTCTGCTTATATTTTATATAGCAGATATTTTACAGAAAGGATATACTGAGTTATCTTGTTATTTCATCTTTTATACTATACTAGAACTTTGTTCATAGTATAAACATTGAAAGTTGTAGAGTATTATGAAATGATATTTGAAATACCACAATGGTACTATTTTTGGAATACATCCCGATAAGAAAATGATTTCAGTATCAAGATATTTTGACAAGTTATTGTCTTATACCCGCTTTATTTCTGGGTCGAATTAAAGGCAGAATTATGCCATACTTTCATTACCTTGCTGAGCTATCGCTCACCCTTGCTATTATTTTATATATATTATATAGCAGCGAAGCAGGATGCCTATGGGACGGCACGTACCTCGCAAGGCGTTTCCATAAACAGTTTCAGCAGTGATCCCGGAAGTAGTACGGACCAATCGAATCAGGCTACGGCTTTTGGCATTCAACTTATGTATAGACATGAATGGTATTAGAGGATTGTGAGCATCAGAAGGCTAAGTTGGTAATGTAACAATACTTAGAAATTGTATCAGTAACAGATTCAAAAGACATTTGGGTATTGTAATAAAAGTTATTTATTCCGCAGTTGTTGTATTGTGTCGTTTCTGAGACTCTAACCTGTGTGTGTGTGTGTGAGACATATGTTGTGGGGTCATGAGCAGGTGAATTATGAATGGTGTGAGTAATACAGGTAAGGCAAGGAGTACATGGATTGTGACAACCCTAAATCCCTGACCCCGGATTTGGGGCTGTTACAGAGATGGTATCAGAGCGTTAGGTTACAGTCCTCAGAAACGATAGGAGATCGAGTCTTACAATACCCTTAATAATGATAAGAGCATCTAGAGCTCAAATTGAGTTCGTAGTCGGGTTAGAGGACATGACCCTGACTGTTTAAGATGAAGCCCGAGAGGGGACTTCTTTTGGGAAACCGTACTTAGGACTTCATGGTTAGTCACCTCGATTCGTATGAGTTATAGATAGATGGGATTCTGAGATACCAGATCCCGAGGCCTTCGAGTAGGCATTTGATGATGCGTTCCTTGAAATGGACGGAGACCCGATAAAGGAAGATCCATAGGAGGATCTAGAGGAAGACCCCATAGTGGGTCATGGGAAGAATCTTGTAGAAAACGTGCCGATTGATAAAGATGTGGTGTGTTACTTGAGGTCTAATAATAAGACCGGACGAACCTTCAAGGGATAAATAAGTGACGAGACGAGAGTTTAAGGATCGTTCATGATTCATCAAGAGGTATGACAAAGAAAATGGAGTAGAGACTCTAAAGCAGAAGAGGTAGAGGCAGTATAGCCAGTATCAGTGGATTGATTCGACTTGAACGAAACCTGTTACTCGTAGCCGGTTATAGTTGCCCATAAGGAGGCGGCATACGTAAGAACCAAGGTGTTTAGATTTTCATGAACGATTAAGGGGACTTAGTTGCCTAGTATAGTGAAAGGAATTGCTTTGGATATGAGGTTTCAATCCCCCACGACCAGCGATTCCACTGGAAAGAGTGTCTATTACATCATTGAGGGATTTTATTATCCCAAGGAAAATTTTGGGTATATGTACCATGCAAATGTTATTGTAAGACAAGCACGCTAAGACGGAATCGAGAACGAGATTTACCACCCTCAGGAAACCAGGAAGGAATTATGAGGATAGAACAGAAAGGTCGGAAATCAGATCCGAGCATTACTAGTAGGTAAATAGATTGATCAAATTTCCCTGATTTTGGAAAGGAATTCAGCAAATTTTGGCAAACCTTGTCTTTCTAATTACCAGAGGATGTCACCAAAGAGAGTGGGAATTAGAGCGAACCCTGTGGATTGGGTAAGATAGCCGTTATATGGGTTGGTGGACAGACCCTGATTGCTATAATTGATTGTAGGGATAAAATGATGAAGTTGAGATTGGACGGTAAAGGCGAAATATATTTAAGAACCAAGACGGACTGAGAAGTTCCAGGGTTGACTTAAATGAAAAGGCTATTGTGCCAAAAGTGTTAAGCTTATGTAGCGCACGGGATTGATATGGGAGAAGGAATATTGGATATAAGGATGATTGAAATAGAGACCAGATTTAATCTTGTAGTTTCTAACGATCTTCCGAAGTACCGCCCAGTCGACATGTGGAATTGTCATTGCTACGGGCAACAACGGTATCGAAGTCTTCTTATAGAACTGTTAGGCCGAATACACAATATATAATCAAGTATGTATGAGAATAACAATTAAGAACACAGGTTTGTAAATCAACAAACTGAATTATATTAAATAATTCTCTCTTAGTGATGTTAATGAATCACAAAGAGCTACTAGGTTACAAGAATAATATATTCAATGATCGCATCCCTTCTAGGGATAACCTATCTGTGTTTATATAGTACACAGTTACACAATCCTTATCTAATTGATATTCCTACAAATTAGCTATACAATTGTTATCAATTAAGGATTGCTTCTTATCTTCTATTCTGTTTCCTTAGCTGTATCAATATATTCTGCTTCTTTCCATCTTCAGAATATATTGCTTCTAGAATCTTTAATTCAGCACCGACAGCTAATTCAACTATCACCTTGTCAGACTTTAAATAAACTCTGACCGGCTTCCTTTAAACTCTTCACCCTGTCAGAGTTTAATTAAACTCTGACCGGCTTCTGATAAACTCTGGTCAGTTCCTGTTGCTTAAACACTGATAAACAAACGTCAGCAATTATATCTAACAATCTCCCCCAACTTGTTCATAATAAAATGTACAAGTTAAACATATAATTGATGATGTCAAAAACATTTAACAAATGCAGTGTTTAACATATAACAAAGTTTAATTTAAAACAGAGTTTAAATTTGACTTAGAATAGAAAATTTAAAAACTTATAGTCAGACTTTACTTGATTTCTTGAATTTCAGGCACTGTCCTGATATAGTCTGATAGTAGTTTCTTCTCAGCTCTTTCTAGCTCTTCCACCATGATCTTCTTCACTTCTTTCAATTCTGGATCAGATTCTCCAGTCTGATAAATTGCAGCTCTCAGAGAATAGATGGAATTCTTCCTCATCTCATTCCCTAGCTTAATATAATAAGCTTTATCAGATTCTAAATTGAATTCAAGAACTTTTGTACCAAGAGCTGTAGAGAGCTTTGCACTATTTCTTTTCATCTCAATAATCTTCCCATGTGCATCTCTGTATTTTGGAATATATGCACTTGATACTCCTCCTCCAAGCATCATCTTCGATCTTAGCATCTTTTCTCTGATTACTGAGGCAGCATTGTGAGTATTTCTGTTTTTGACTTTTAACAAGTACAAAACATACTCCAATTCTTGATAAGATTTGAGATTTACATCAGACTCTGCAACCTTATAAACTCTTCCATCATTCATAAAGTACAACAAGAATTCCTTCTTTAACACCTTATGAAAGATCATTTGAACAGAGTCTAGCATATCAAGATTTTCTTGAGTAATAACACCAGATTCTGCCAATGAGATGTTGTCTTGAGATCTGATATTTGTTCTTCTCTCTCTGTGTGAACCCAGTCCAGATTTATCATAGGCTTCTTTTCCCAATACTGTTCTGGTTTTTGAGAAATTCACAGCTTCAAGCTTTAAATCTTCAATCATTTTTGGTTTGCTGAATCCTGGAAGAAGTGTAGATTTCTGTACAACTTGAGCAACGTCAGAGGTTGTCATATCTTCAATAGAAACATCAACTTGAGCAGCGTCAGAGGTTGATTTATCTAATCTTGTTTCAACTTGAGCAATGTCAGAGGTTGATTTAAACTTCTTATTCAGGTTAGGCTCTTCAATCATTATGTCTTTACCCTTATCAGAGTTTCTAATCACAGGTCTCCTTGTATTTTGTATACTCTGTTGAATATTCTCTTTGATAGAAATACCAACTTCTTTCTTTCTAGGAGCCTTGATTTCCTTTTTCTTGTAGATTCCAGCTTCAAGATTTTTCTTGTGTTCCTCAGCAAGCATCTGCTCTTCAGCCTGGATATCTTCAATAGTTACATTCTTTCCATGCTCTTTCATGAATATCTTAGCAGAAATCTCTTCATCAGTAGATGGATTAGTTGAAACAACTAAACTCTTGAGATTTGAAGTAGATTGACCACCAGAGTTTATCTTTTCAGAGTTTATTTGTCTACCAGAGTTTACTCTTGTCCTGCTTTGCCTTTGAGCAATGACCTTTCTTTTATTTCCTTTGCTTCCCCCATCAGTAGAATCATCCCTCTGTCTCAGAGCTTGAATGTCTTTGCATTTGTCTTTAGGTACACTCTCCCCCTTTTTGACATCATCAGAAAGTAATACTGATGTCAGCAATTCTAGAGCATTAGAAATAGAATTCAATTGAGTAGACATTTCAGCCTGATTCTCCTCAACTTTTCCAAGCCTTTTCTTGATTTCCTCAGAATCCTTGGCTTGCTGCTTGAATTGTGTAGAGTAAAATGATCTGTCAAGCTTCAAAGTTGTATCCCTGATAGAAAATTCATTCCTAAGATTTGTAAACATCTGTTGATTCTTATCAAATCTATTATTAAGAGATTTGACTTGAACAACAGTTGCCTGTAAGCTTGTAAGTACATCAGTATTTGAGATCTTCTTGACAGAATCAGATAGCAAATCTGCAGCCCGTTGTGCTGAGAAAACGCAATCTGCATCAGCCCAATTTTTGTAGTACATATTCTGGAAATGCTCATTGGTCTGTCTATTAACTTCCATTCTGTCATCACTATTGACATCATCAGCCAATGAAACTTGAATGCTAGGATGTGAATGAGAACCCTCAGCATCATTTCCAGCTTCTTCATTATTGTCTGCTGCATTTTCAGGAAGAATATTTTCAGCAGTAAACTGTGTAGCTTCATCAATTTTCTCTTCTGCTACAGCTTCAGGAATATCAGAGTTAATCTGAGCAAAAACCTCTGCTTCTCTTTGAACAATCTCAACAACAGATTGTTGCAAAGCTTCAAGAATAACATTCTCAGAGTTGAGCTCATCAGCAGCCTCTTGTTCCTTGTCCATCACAGCTTCAACAATGTTCTCTGTGACTTTGATCATCTGATTAACCTCCTCACCTTTGTCAAGATCACAAGAAATAATTTCAGTGTGAGTGGCCAGAGATTCTTCTACCTGATCAGTGACTTGATCAGCTTCCACACCCTCTGTATAATGATCAGAATAGATAGAGGTGTGTGCTTCAAGATCAAAAACTCTGCTATCAGAATGAGTAGCAGCTTCCTCAACTACATCATTAGCCTTTGATGTAGGAGCATCTAAATCCATAGTAGCAGCAGTATTTAATCTGTCTAGATTGACAGCTTCAGCATTTGCAGCATCCTCCTGAACAAACACTTCAGGAGCTTCAGTGTTTACAAACACTCTGTCCTCAGCAGCATTTAAAATATCCTCCTCAACAACAATTTCAGGAGTATCTTGAGGAACAGCTTCAGACACAATCTCCTCATTCTCTGATGCAGGAGCTTCAGTTTCCTTAGAGACTCTGTCCATATTGACATTTATAGCACCAAAAAGATGTGCAGCCACTAGTCTTCTTTTTCTCTGATGAAGAGTTTCTTCATCAGTTTCAGTCTCTGAGGCTTCAACAACAGACTTTGCCCTATTGGCTCTTCTTTTCTTTAGCCTTGTCTTCTGAGACATCTCTTCAGGTCTTGATACCCCAGCTTCAGTAGATAATCTCCTCGCAGGTTTAGTACCAATATGCTTGGTCCTACCTCCCCTTGCAGGTTTAACAGAAGTTGATGGAGGTTCTGGTTGAGATTCAGCTTGTGTTTGTGGATTTACTTGAGCATCCACAAACTGTTGCACAGAAGTAGGTAGCAAAAGATCTCCAACAATTCCTTTCTTAACATCTTTGTTAATGAGATCAGAAAATACTCTCTTGTGTAATTTAAAACAAGAAACATCTTCATTAACAACATGTACCCCTTCAACACAGTAAGAAACCAAAAGCTGACAAAATCTAGAAAAATAAACAACTCCTCTATTCTCTGTCATCTTCTCCCCTAAGTTAGTCAACACAAGTCGTGCAAAATCAAAATGATTATCATATAATAACGAATACCCGATTTGCAGACTGTCTGTGGGAATAGCATCCTAATTTGTGCATTTCTTTCCAAATGTCCTCGTAATGCAGTCGAAGAAGAAACTCCACTCCTTGCGCAGAAACGACCTTTTGAGTTGCCCAATCTTTGTCAATGGCCCAGAGTAGCCAATCTCTCGCATCATCCGCATTAAATCCTCATCACCCATTCCAATAGTGTAGGAAGAATATTCAGGAAACCCCATTGCATCTCGAATAGTACCAGCAGTAATAACATACTCTGTTTCTTCAAACTCAAAGATTATGGATGGGCTCCCAGTTTCACCACCATCATCATAAACCCCTGTCTCCCAGAACGCCTTGATTTGTAAACCAGAAAGTTTGGCTGGTTCAACTAAAGCACGCCCAATCGCTGACTGAGCAAGAAACTTCTGAATCATATAAAATGCTTCTGGTGCGTTTGCAGTGTTTAGTGGTGCGGTATAGTTGTTTGGAACGAACTCTAACCCAGACGAAACGAAAGCTGTGGTTGCCATTAGAAAATTTTGAAGAAAGAACAAGTAATTGATGTGAAAGCTTAACAGAGTTTATGTGTAGAAAGGTGTTTGTGAATATGTGTGTGTGATAATAGATGTGTATGAGTAAGATGTGAAAAGTTCAACTGAAGATGTGTGTATTGTATTAAAAAAAAATTAAAGATTAAAAACTGAAGAGTTTTTAATCATTAATACACAACTGTAATCATGCGCATAATCATGTGAATGGGACACATGTCAAACGTGCATACGCGAACAGCATATAATTGGCAGTTTCCAATACGCATGCGCAGTAAAAACAGCAATAATTACCGCCTGTTACACTTTTCTTTGCAATTAACCTCTCTCCTCTGTTTAAAATATTCTTGAACAACTTTCGAATCTACACGGCAGACGAGGAGACACCTGATATCACATAAGACACTCATAATTTCCGCTTATTGTCAAACAAAATCAATAATAATAAAATTATCAATTTTAATATCTCAGAAACATAATATCGAAGTAGCTCAACAGTCAGAAGAATAATGACTGTCTTTGAACTCCGCACTTTACTGTTCCCAGAGCTTCGAACCACGCAAAACCCTTCAGTTGCCCTGTTGGATGCTATAAAAGCTGGAGTATTGTAACAACAGGCAATTCATACATTAAAAATTACCATACATCAAATGGCAGGAACCTTTGAATTCATGGATGTAGAATCATTCTTGAATTTGAACTGGCGTCAACAAGCAAACTATATCATCGATGAGTTTCTTGTGTTGTCATTTCTGAATGATGAAGGGCTCATCGCTGATGATGAAATAGCGGAAGGACCTATCTCCAACCCCTATGTGCACATCATCCGTCCTGGACCATATGATATGCCCATCCTTGCAGATGAGGAGGCTGTGGAGATCTGTATGATGCTCTTCTATCAGAGCTACTTGAAGGGTTCGAAAAAGAATTTCTTCTTGGAATCCTGCAAGCTGCAAACCAGAAAGAGAAGTCGAGAGGATGATGATGATGATTCAACATCAGGGGGTTATCAAGCCTTGGAAATCCCAGATGGGATAATGATCAGATAACCGAACAAGTAGCTAGATAAGATTATGAAATTTTCTGAATGTAACCAAAGTTTGAATCAATAAAAAAAATCATTGTTTTGCTTTACATATCAATATCTCATAGTAATTGTAAAGTGAAAGAAATGATATCACTTTAAACAGTAAACTAACATACTCATCAGCGCTACTAATCACCATCAGGACTTATCAAACACACTCTTTCTTTTCTCTGTTTAATGCAAAATTGATCCGTTACAAATCATACTTTCTCGAAAAACAAATGTCTAATCTCAAAATTATAAAATGTCTGAAACAAAGAAATTATTTTAACCATCAGAGATTAAAACAAAGTTACCTCGGCATAAGTCACACAATACATCAGTGTTTACCATTTGTCCTTCTTTGTCAATAAACTCTTTTCTCAAACTGTACAGGTGTGAAAATATGTGTGTGCAATAGCAGAGTTAACGTAATCAATATTTAGATCATCTCAAAGTGCATAAAATCCACAAACTAAAGTAGTAAAAACTGGTTGCCTAAACTCTCATGTATAACATAAAATCTGAATTTAGATCTAAACTCTATATACTGATATCCTTTCATTTGGATATGTCTTTAATTTTTCACCCCCTTTTTTTATTATTATTTTTTTATTATTTTTTTTTTATTTTTTTTTTCCAGTAATCAGTGGTTGGCACTAGTCACCAAAAATCAAAGATTTTAGCCCTTATTTCATACAATAAGTTCCTGGATCTTCCTAGGCACAACATGATCTCAAAGGAATTTGTGCTCTGTTTGGCATCTTTTGATTTGAGGGTGAATTTTATTTTTTATTTATTTTTTATTTTATTTTATTTTTTTTTAATTAAGAATTAGAGTTTAGACTTTTCATCAGTAGATATAATTAACTTATGAGAGAAAATGCAAACAGCTAATACAGACTCAGTGTATAGGATCAATAAACTAAGAGATGGTATAAATACAGAGACAGTATCATGCTGTGTTAACTTACTACACATGTTTGAGATCAGAATCTATACAACTCTTAAGGATTCATAATTACTTACTGAGAATTATGCTTCATACAAATTTCTTCATTGGTCCATATGTTTCAGACAAAATTACAATTAGAGAATAGCATTAAACTGTAACTATCAGAATATGACCAACAGAGTTTAGCATCAGAGTTTACTTTCAGAATATGACTGACACTTCACAGAGTTTATCATCGGAGTTTAACATGCTGGTTCACATAACAGTTAACACATGTAAGAAATCATGAACATAAAAAGTGAGTCTAACCCGTATCTCTAGTCAGAACCAGAGATCATTCCAAGTTCATTTACCAATCTTGTAAAAGTAGCTTCACTCAAAGGTTTGGTGAAGATATCTGCAAGTTGTTGGTCTGTAGACACAAAATGAAGCTCAATGTTTCCTTCTTCCACATGTTCTCTGATAAAATGATACCTTATGCTGATGTGCTTGGTCATGGAATGCTGTACTGGATTACCTGTCATAGCAATAGCACTTTGGTTATCACAGAAAATAGGTATTCTAGAGTACCTTAACCCATAATCCAGCAATTGATTCTTCATCCATAAAATCTGTGCACAACAGCTACCAGCTGCTATATACTCTGCTTCTGCAGTGGATGTAGAAATTGATTTCTGTTTCTTACTGTACCAAGAAACCAGTCTGTCACCTAAAAATTGACAGCTTCCACTTGTACTTTTTCTGTCTATCTTACAGCCTGCAAAATCTGCATCAGAGTAACCAATTAACTTAAACTCTGATTCCCTAGGATACCACAAACCCAAGGTTATGGTTCCTTTGAGATTTTTTAAGATCCTTTTTACAGCTGTTAGATGAGGCTCTCTGGGATCTGCTTGAAATCTTGCACAAAGACATGTTGCGTACATGATATCAGGTCTACTTGCAGTAAGATACAGTAGAGACCCTATCATTCCTCTGTAGTTAGTCATATCTACTGAGGCTCCTGTGTCTTTGTCAAGCTTCGTTGCTGTAGCCATGGGAGTTGTAGCAGATGAACTATCAAGCATACCAAATTTCTTTAGAAGATTTCTGGTATACTTTGCTTGATTGATAAAAATCCCATCATCTGTTTGCTTGACCTGTAAGCCTAGAAAATAACTAAGCTCTCCCATCATGCTCATTTGATACCTGGATTGCATAAGCTTTGCAAACTTCTTACAGAGTTTGTCATTAGTAGATCCAAAAATAATATCATCTACATAAATTTGAACTAAAAGCAAATCATCACCAGAATTGAAATAAAACAAAGTTTTATCAATTGTACCTCTTGTGAACCCACTTTCTAAAAGAAATTGAGCAAGAGTTTCATACCATGCTCTTGGTGCTTGCTTTAGTCCATATAATGCCTTGTCAAGCCTGTAGACATAATCTGGATGCTTGGGATCTACAAATCCTGGTGGTTGTTCAACAAATACTTCTTCTTCAAGCTTCCCATTGAGAAAAGCACTTTTTACATCCATCTGAAAGACTTTAAACTTCTTGTGTGCAGCATAGGCCAGAAAGATTCTTATGGCTTCCAATCTTGCAACTGGAGCAAAGGTTTCATCATAGTCAATTCCTTCCTGTTGTGAATATCCTTTTGCCACAAGTCTAGCCTTGTTTCTTGTAATCACACCTTCACTGTCAGTCTTGTTTCTGAAAACCCACATTGTACCTACTATTGATCTATTCTTTGGTCTAGGTACAAGTGTCCAGACTTCATTTCTTTCAAATTCATTTAACTCTTCTTGCATTGCTGTAATCCAATTAGCATCTTGAAGAGCTTCTTCCACTTTCTTTGGTTCTGTTTGAGACAAGAAAGCATGATACAGACACTCATTATTTGTTGCACTTCTAGTTCTCACACTAGCATCAGGATCTCCAATTATGAGATCAGGTGTGTGTGCCTGTGTCCACTTTCTTGCTGTTGGTAAGTGGTTTCTTGCATCATTATTGGATCCTCCCCCTTGATCCATGCTCTCCTGATTCATATGTTGACTTTCTGTAGCATCTGAGGCTCCCCCTGAATTGGATGGCTCAGAGTTTGAACTTGCAGAGTTTGAATCAGTTTCCTCAACTGACTCACTTGCTGTGTCTTGTTGAGCTTCTTCACGCTCCCCCTCAACTGGTTCTCTATTTTGTTCAATTTGAGAATTTCCAGTTTTTCCAGTATTTACCAGTAGAGGTTCAGAGTATGCTTCGTCAGAGTTTGTCAAACCTGCTTCGTCAGAATTTATATCATCAGAGAATAGATCTTCATTTTCAAAACGCAGTTGATCATATCCATCCTTGTCTTCAAGTCCAATTATTTTCTTGTCACCAAATGACACATGTATAGATTCCATGATCACCTTAGTTCTTAGATTATAAACTCTGAATGCTTTTGTTGACAATGGATAGCCAACAAAGATTCCTTCATCAGCTTTTAACTCGAACTTTGTCAACTGTTCAGGATGAGACTTCAACACAAAGCATTTGCATCCAAATATATGAAAATATTTCAAATTTGGCTTCTTATTTTTCACCATCTCATATGGTGTTTTCCCATGCTTGTTGATCAATGTTGCATTTTGAGTAAAACAAGCAGTTTGAACAGCTTCTGCCCAGAAGTATGTTGGTAATTTTGCTTCATCAAGCATAGTTCTGGCTGCTTCAATTAAAGTTCTGTTCTTCCTTTCAACTACACCATTTTGCTGTGGAGTTCCAGGTGCAGAAAATTCTTGTTTCACTCCTCTTTCTTTGCAGAAAGCTTCCACAATTGAGTTTCTGAATTCAGTTCCATTATCACTCCTTATAATTTTGACTTTGTGCTGTGATCCTTTGTCCAGTAGATTTACATGATCCATCAGAGTTTGAGCAGTTTCATCCTTCTTTGACAAGAAATACACCCATGTATATCTAGTATATTCATCAACAATTACTAGAGCATATTTCTTTCTGCCCATGGACATCACATTCACTGGTCCAAAGAGATCAACATGTAGAAGATGATAAGGTTCCACTACTGAAGATTCAGATTTGCTCTTGAAAGATGACTTCCTTTGCTTGGCTTTTTGACAAGAATCACACAAGCCATCTAGACTGAGTATAGATTTTGGAAGTCCCCTTACAAGATCCTTTCTTATTAGCTCATTGATGTTGTTCAAATTGAGATGAGAGAGCTTCTTGTGCCAATTCCAACTCTCTTCATTTGACATTTTTGCAGTCAGACACACTGTTCTTCCATCAGAGTTTGTTACCAAACTTGCTTCATAAATGTTGTTGTGCCTGTGTCCAACTAGAACAACTTTTCCAGTAGATTTACTGATAACTTCACAGTATTCACTATGAAAATCTACATGGTTTCCTCTGTCACAGATTTGACTCACAGATAACAGATTATGCTTGAGTCCTGAGACTAGAGCTACATTTGTAATGATGACACTTCCAAGATTGATATTGCCATATCCCAGAGTGTGTCCTATGTTGCCATCTCCATAGGAAACTTTTGGGCCAGCCTTCTCCTCAAAGTCTGATAGCAGGGCTTTATTTCCAGTCATATGTCCTGAGCATCCACTGTCCAAGATAAGTGTGCTCTCTATTATACCCTGCAATCACAAACAAATACTAAGTATTAGTTTTAAGGACCCAGACTTGCTTGGATCCTTTGTCTTTCTTAACAGTGTTAGCTTTTGCAGCGGAATTACTATCAACAGAGTTTAAGCTAACATTGTGAGACTTTACACTTGCAGAGTTTGCTTTAACCCACTTCAGATTGGGTTTTAGCTCATAATAGTTATGATAAATAGCATGATAACTCTTGCAAGTATAAATGGAATGCCAAGTGCTCCCACAGTGTGTGCACAAAGTTTGTGGTTTAACCCTCACATAATCATTCTTTACTCCTGATGTAGAAGATAAAGAATTAATATGTTTGTTCTTAGTGCAAAATCTAGCAAGATGATTAGAACTACCACAATTATAACATGTTTTCCTTGGAGCAGCACCAGTAGGCAAATGATTATTTCTATTATTTATGCCTATCTTTCCATTCCTATTCTTCTTGGACCCTTTTGGTTTCATGGCAGATTTTATCTCTTTCAGCTTATGATTAAACTGTTTCCCTGTCATCAAACCAACATTAACCTGTTTTTCACAAGTTTTTACTGGCTTTCTAACAGTTTCTCTTTCCATAAGTTTTTCTGTTATACTATTTTCCTTTCTTTCACAGGCTTCATCTGATTCCATATCAGCTTCTCTTATTACAACAGATTTTAACTTATTGGCTTCTGGAACAAATTTCACAGGTTTAAGTTGTGGTTTAACCTTAACCTTGTCTTTAAACCTAAGTTCATCATTTTCACAATAACCTAAACCTACAGAATCAGTCTGAAACACTTGATGAGTGTCTCTTCCAGAATCTGTCCAAGTCTTGATTATTTTTCTTTCCTTCTCTAAATCAGATTCTAATTGCCTATATCTTTTCAGCAACTCCTGTTCTACATAAACAGCATCATCTCTTTCTTTTTGAATCTGCTTCATATTTTCAAGTTCTCCTTCAAGAAACTTGTTTCTATCTTTAAGACTAAGATTCTCAGATTTAATTCTCTCATTTTCTAAAGTCTGATCCCTATAGCTAACATGAACACTTTTCAGATATACTCTTAACTCAGAGATATTATCAGTATCATAAGCATAAGTAGTTAGGGGTACCTTATTTTCAGATGATTCAGTCTCATCTCTGACAGTTGCCATAAGAGCATAATTTTCTCCATCATCAGAGTCTGAAGTATCTGCCCAGTCTTTGCCTTTAAAGATGAGTGCTTTCTCAGTTTTGCCTTTCTTGCACTCTGGGGCATAATGACCCATCTCCTTACACTTGTAGCACTGGATTTCAGATTTATCCTTCTTGCCAGGTTTGGTCTCCCTTCCATCAGACTTTCTAAAACTCTTCCTTTCAGAGTTTGAATCTTTCCTTGAGAATCTCTTTCCCTTCTTGAAGTTCTTGAATCCCATCTTCTTGAAGGTCTTCACCATCAATGCAGCCATTTGCATCATCTGTTCTTCATCATCCTCAGAATCAGAAGCTTCATCAGAGTTTGAATCATCATCAGAGTTTGATGACTCACTCTCAAATTTAATGACTAAAGCCTTTCCCTTGGCTTTCTTCCTTGATGATTCCTTCTTAATGGGCTTCTCCTCGACTTTGAGAGCAACAGATCTTGTCTTTTTACTCAATCTTCTATTCCTTTGTTCTATCTCCAGTTCATGAGTTTTCAATAACCCATAGATTTCATCAAGATCTGTATCAGCAAGCTCATAATTATCTCTTATTGTGGTTGTCTTTAAATCCCACTTTTCAGGTAGAGATAACAGAAACTTGAGATTAGACTCTTCAAGCTCATATTCTTTATTAACCAGAGACAGATCATTCAACAGTTTACAAAATCTGTCATAAGTCTCAGTCAAGGTTTCATTAGGTCTTGAATCAAAGTGCTCATACTCCTGTGTGAGTATTGTCTTTCTGTTCTTCTTGATAGCACCTGTTCCCTGACATCTGACTTCTAAAGCATCCCATATCTCTTTGGCAGTCTTGCAGCCAATTACTCTGTTAGACATAACATTATCTAAAGCACTGTGGAGAAGATGTCTAACCTTTGCATCTTTTGCAATTGATGAGATGTCCTCAGGAGTCATATCTTTCTTTTCCTTTGGAACAGTCTTTTGTTCTTGTCCATCAACAACAGGGGACAGTTTAGTTGGCATATGAGGAGCATCATAAATTCTGTCAAGGCATTCTGGATCTGTAGCCTCCAGAAACATGGTCATCTTAACCTTCCAAATCGGATACTCTACTGGCCTGAGAATTGGAACCCTGATTGTTTCATATCGACTCACAGAATTAGGCTTAACCTGTTCAGCCTTGGGAGCAGTTTGATTTTCTTCGGACATGATTATTACTGTGTTTGAATCATAAAACTGTATATATTAAACAGCCTTGGCTCTGATACCAATTGTTAGGCCGAATACACAATATATAATCAAGTATGTATGAGAATAACAATTAAGAACACAGGTTTGTAAATCAACAAACTGAATTATATTAAATAATTCTCTCTTAGTGATGTTAATGAATCACAAAGAGCTACTAGGTTACAAGAATAATATATTCAATGATCGCATCCCTTCTAGGGATAACCTATCTGTGTTTATATAGTACACAGTTACACAATCCTTATCTAATTGATATTCCTACAAATTAGCTATACAATTGTTATCAATTAAGGATTGCTTCTTATCTTCTATTCTGTTTCCTTAGCTGTATCAATATATTCTGCTTCTTTCCATCTTCAGAATATATTGCTTCTAGAATCTTTAATTCAGCACCGACAGCTAATTCAACTATCACCTTGTCAGACTTTAAATAAACTCTGACCGGCTTCCTTTAAACTCTTCACCCTGTCAGAGTTTAATTAAACTCTGACCGGCTTCTGATAAACTCTGGTCAGTTCCTGTTGCTTAAACACTGATAAACAAACGTCAGCAATTATATCTAACAAGAACAGAACGCTTACTTGGGATGTTTGCGCCTAGTCGAATAGAATTCCCTGCGATTGCAATGTTGATGGTTGAATTCTTAGCGACTATTATAAGTCGGCAATGACGTAAGTATCGAACAACTTAGGGTGCGTGGAAAGGAAAAGCTTTAGAATTGAACGAATATCCATCAGAGGAGCCGACATAAAAGGCATCCGTAGAGACCTTGGTAGTACCCTCCCCATTTGCAAATTATGTGGGATATTTCCCCAATCTATGATCTATCTTGACCTCTCTCCAGGAAAGAATTCTGATAAAGGGTATATTCCCTTTTCGAAGTTATTTTATAACACTTGTGCTAAACCATATTCAGTTTCACTTGTGCCAGAGGCTGTCACAATGCCTACTTTCAGGCTTTCGAAGCCCTGTCAAATGATGTTATTTAAGCTTTCACTTTTCTTCAAATAATGAATGACCCTATGGTGATACATCACCACTTGTTTGTTAAGTACCAGTATCTTTTTGGGTATTCTTTTCTTTGTATTTTCTTTGGAAAACCGCACCTTTGGAATCTGTTCAATTTTAATCCAAGGTGTTCCTTTGAGAAATATTGTCGAAAGGCGATAATCATTAAATTGATCTCGAATTGCTTTCATACTTTTCAACTTCCACTGAGACGAACAACCCTATACTTATAGGGGCTACAAGGACTATCTGTCTGTGTGATAGAAGTCGGATGGGACGCCATCACTTGTAAGTTGTGAAATACAAGAAGGCTAATTACCTTTAGTAATGTCTCAATTGAGGCACACAACGTTGAGTTCTTATGATCATATTGATCTCTCGGTAAAATTCTCTTACCTCCAATAAGGTTACCTTAAAACTCATAACCTTATGATCATCAGTGTGTGACATTTTCCTTGATATGTGAGTTGTCTTTTCAAGGCCCCATAATTTTTGTTATCCTCATTGAATTCTAAGGGGAGGCCACCCAGGTCAAATAAGTCAAAATTCGCTGGTAGGAATTAGATTCGCAACGAAATCGCCTATGACAGGAGCGAATCCCTAAGACGAATAGAATGTTAGTGACATATCGATGAAATTGGTTTATTCTCCCAAGGATATTATGATAATGGAAAGCGTGTCAATCGATATATGTGAAAGAAATAGCGATGTGCCGTGAACTCCAGTGACAACGGTGTTAGACAGATGCCCTATAGTGGAATTGAGATTTTGGAGGAGTTGTTTACGAATGTACACTACCTCTGGGTTAGCAAGATAAGTACTGACGATGGAGTCAGAGGGAGCTGGTATTGTGACTTGGGAGAGGTGCAACGTGTGTGGTTCTAGAGGAATAATTTTCGGAAGTACATGGAGACCCGGATGAAAATAAAAGTTAAAGAGTTAAAACAAGAAACCATGACTGTGACTGAGTATGAGGCCAAGTTTTCCGAATTATTGAGGTTTGTTCCGGAGTTTGTGAACACAGAATAAAAGAAAGCCAGTAGGTTTCAACCAGGGCTACCTCCAACAAGCAGCCCACTGTCAGGACCTTTAAATAGCAGGTGCCCTTCTATACTGTTAGACAGAGCTAATGTATCGTTGTATATCAAGAAGTTGCATGACAATTAAACCTTAAGGCCGAGCCACTAAGGGAATAATTACAAGTAGAAATAGTCAATCGAGGGATTTTCCCATAAGACTGGTACATCCAGGTTGGGAACTAGAAATATGAGGTCGACACTTTTGATAGACCTGATTCCTTTCAAGTTGGGAGAAGTTGATATTATAATAAGGATGGGTTGGTTGACACCCAATGGAGCCAATTGATTGCAAAGAAAAAGAGTAATAATTAAAGGGTGGAGGCAGATTTAGAGATTCTTGAATATAGTTCAGACTAAGAAATTATTACGTCAGAAATATGAGGCTTAATTAGCTCTTATGGTTGACGCCAAGAAAAGAGATGCCAAGTATAAAGGAAACTACAATGGTTTTAGGAGATTGTACAAGGTTTTAATGAGCTACCAGACATCGATTTGGATGACATGAGAATGAATACCGAGTATTCAGGGTATAGTGGGAATGAAAGAGTTAGTGACTCAGTTACAAGAGTTGTTGTATAAGGGTATGATAAGACCCAGTGTACCACCGTGGAGAGCCCGGTGTTGTTGTAAGAGAAAAAGATTTTAGCACAAGATTATATATCGAACCTCGAGAGTTGTATGAGTTCGACATGGAGAATAGGTACCCTTGTAAATGATTGTTTGATCAGCGGAAGAACGCTGTGTATTTCCAATTTATTTAAGAACTGGGTATCACCAGTTGGAAGTTAAATCTGGGGATATACCCAAGACTGCGATTCGTACTTGGAATAGACACTTCGAGTTTTCAGCGAGGTTATTTTGGGTGGACTAATGCACCCACAAATTTTATGGAATGTAATGAATTGTCTTTGAGTTACCCGTGATAGTAGATAACATGAGATGGAGAATTGGCTAGAATTGACCTAGAATTATGACTGTGAGATGCACTACCATCCGGGGAAGGCCAATGTGGTGGCCGATACCCTTAATTAAAATGAGACAGAGATGGATTCCGAATAATTAGGAATTAAAGGATGAGATTTTACACAAAACCCAAGTTAGCCCAACGAACTAGAAAGACAAAAGATTTCACCAACAAGCGGCTAGTGACAACCAAGACAGACAGAGAAAGTATGCGGACTAAGCCCGCGAGTATAAAGATAGTACTGCTATTGATAAGCTAAACGGCAGGTTGATGGATGACAAGCAAGTTTATGTTGGTGTATTTTCTGTACAAACAAGATAGAGAATATGAGGTTAGAGATTCGTGATGCTAAAGGTATATTTTCGAAAACCCGGACAGAGCTTTTTAGAAAGATGTTCGCAATAATTAACCTAAAGGCAACATCACCAATAAACCAGTGTTTATTTAATTAGTAAATACTTCTGGAAGCATTTACGGATTAAATAAGCCTTATTCGTCTAATTAAATTTGTTTAATTAGATGAATATCATTTTCAAAATGTTTTCTTAAAATCGCTTTGTTCCGGAATGATAACAAAGATACTCCAATGGTTGTGGAAAATCAAGAGGTGGAAGAATCCACCTGGGAGTTAGAAAGTGCAATGGAAGAGAAGTACCCCAGTTACTCCTAAGTTGATTCCGGGACGGAATCCTTTTAAGGAGGGGAGAATGTAATAACCCGAATTTTTGGAAAAAATTTAAAACTTTTCTGATTATGATTAAGTGTATCAGTGAATAGTGATTTGGTGGATGAATAGTGATTTTGAGGGTTAAGCAAATTTTTCATGCCACCTGTGTACGAGACGTAGTGTGGATATTCCAAAGTCATATTAGTGATCTACGGAGTAAATAAGTGAATGCAAAGACGATCGGAATTCAGAAATTCCAAATTTTATTTTGGTACAGTATTTGACCGGGCAGCAAATTATATATTATTATATTCAAGAAATGAGATATTAAAATTGAGGATTGGAGGATTTAATATTTTGGAATTTTATTATTTATTAAAGTCGATTTAAGGATTCGATTGTGGAAGTGAATAGTGAATAGTTACTATTCACTGCGAGAACCGCATAGAGTTTTATTCGCCCTTTAGAAAATATTTTGAATCGTTTCAAGAGAAGCAAGACAATATTTACAGGATTAAATTTAGACATGGAAGTAACATATAACAAGATTAATTCGAGGGATGCAACATTTGGATCATCCATGTGAAAGGAAGAGTCAGTAAAGCAAACCCATAAAGCTACTTTAGCTAAACCAATGCATGTTGGACAAGTGTCACAAGCTAAGAGCTATGACTCACCACCTTTTTAAACACAAAAATCAGCATCCTTATCATTATTATCAAGAAAAAGAAAAGAGAAATGAGAAGAAAATCCGAGAGAGAAAAGAGGAGAGAAATGGGAGAGAAAGAAGTGATCATAACTCGAGATTCTGTGGTCCGTTTTTGGCGTTCTACCACTCAAAACGAAGCTCTCGAGAAGCCCGACGTAACCATGGTAAGCAATCACCTCAACTCCGTGATTTACCCCTTCGATTCAGTGATTAACAGTTGGAGAAGATGATGAATAGTAACTTGTATCTTGTTTTGTTTTGTTTTGATAATGAGTTTGTAGCTTCCAAAGGTTGTATTAAGCAAGAATCTAAGGCTACATCAGGAATATAGCAGCAAGCAAGCTTGGAGAAGGTATAAAACCTCTGCCCCTTTTGTTTGTATGAGTTTCGAAATGGTTTTGATGTTTATGTAAAGTTAAAAGCATGATTAAGTAATTAGATAAATTGTTGGTTGAGTTTGGAGGATGGGTTATGAATTTTGTTGTGATTATTCATGGAGGATTTGACTGAGTGGAGGGTGTATAAGGTGGATGGTGAGTTTGGGATTGATTGGTATTGATTTGGGTGTGTTTTGAAAATGGAAAACGTTACGATTATAGCCGTCGTAATGCCCATTTGATTTAAGGCTGTTTGGAGCAAGAATTTCGAACTGGTCTGGTAATATTTTTGAACAGAACTGACCATGAACATGTAGGTCTTGTTTTAAAGTTTGTTTTGGTATAAAGATCGTGTCTATACGATTTACGGTTTAGGAGAAAAGTGAGTTTTAGTAAACGCCGTTCGGAAGAATGACTCATCTCTGTTCAGCAACTTTGAGGCTATATTTGGACCACTTTGGAGTCATATTAAAATGTGAAACTTTGAAGAATAATACTAGAGACAGTTAGGAAGGCTCACGAAAAGGATTCGGATTAAAAAGATTAATTTTCGATTTTATAAAAATGTTTTAGCCGAGGTCGCGCAAGTGAAAACCACTAAGAACATGACTTATGAACCAATGTTGTAAATGGTTAAGTATAACTTGTATTCGAGGATCGATTTCGGACTAAACCTACGACTTAAGTAATTGTCGACTAAACGTGGACTTAGTATGAGCCTATAACGAGCTAGTAATTCCTTGGTTGTGTTTCGCTTACGTGTTTAAGCATTGAGTACAAGTGGATTATCCAGGGGATTAACCGTGTGTTTTCGTTTGACTTTGTCTAGATTGTTCGACATTGTCACGAGCCCTATCACCTCTCGAGTATCAGGCAAGTTTCTAAAACCATATTTTGAAGTATGCATATACTAGATGCAAGTTTTCTTATTCCATGCTATGTTTTCCATTAATTATACTAATGATGCATACGATATGATGTTATGCATGTTTTCAAACCTTACATCGTATATAGATGTAATGGTATTAAAAATGTTGAGACGTAATATATGCGTATGATAGATGCATGCACGTTTTCAAACCTATGCCTCTATAAACTGTTGTTGTGATAAATAAAAGATTTTGTGATGATATAATACATGTTTTGAAAGCATGCTTAGAGTAAAAGGCATGAAATGCTATAAACAGTTTTATGATATATATACGAAGCATGTATGTTGTTGAACAACTACATATGGTATGATTTCCAAATGTAATTGGATTTGGAGTATGGGATATATGTACGTTTTCATGAGTTCAAATTGATACATAGGATGATTCAAGTTGAACTTGTAAGCTATGGATATAGTAGTATTTTGTAGCTGATGTGCTAAGCAAAACCCTCAGTAGGGGGATATATACTCTGCATTTATACTTTGGACCGGGAATGGTATCAGTTGTTATCTAGAGATATATTATATACTCTCTATATTTATATTTACATACTAAGAATGATATCAGTTGCTATCTAGGGTTATTTTATTGTGTTATTACAATTAATCTCGATAAGTGGTTTACAAAATTAAAGATCATTTGGAGTTTAATCTATTAAGGGTATAGTTTAAATATATGATGAATAGTTGTTATCTACCCTTTTTGATAAGGAAGTACTTGAGAAGTATTTCTAAATAAATATTCTTTATTAAATATAGTTTGATTTAATTATTTAAAGCCCTACTTCTTAAGGAAGTATTTTGTGAAAACTATTTTTAAACCCTAGATAGCTAATAAAGTTTTATTCAGACAATTATAAATATAATTAGAGAAGGTTCCCAAAACTATTTCCCGTTTAAGTCTATATTCAGAAAGACTTAAATGTTCGCTCAAACTTCAAAGATACATGGAACCTTTCTCAAGATTTTATGGTTGTTTCAAGTGGACTGCCCGGTCCTAAACCTTTTAAATCAATGAATTTATCAGTCTGGTTTACTACCATCAAAATGATTTTGATTATTTCCTCAAGATTCGAGGGGTAAGATCAGTGGAATTAGTTGCATCCATTAACAAGCGTCAGCTTGGGAAATATGAGTGAATTTTCCTTTCCAACCAGATCTGACTACTTTGTGGAGTTGTATTCTCGGGGAAAAAGGGGAAGGAACTTTATGTTTCAGTGTTATGGATTTACTCGAACTTGGAGATATATAAGGGACTGAGTAGCGCCGGTCCCCTAAGGGAATTACGCGTAGACCGTCGTTCTTCCCTTAGATTTATCAGTGCCCGACCGTAGGAGAAGTGGATGTAACAGAATCGACCGTCCAAGAACGGGTCTGTTCATCCTGCCTACAACCGATTGGCGGGGAGGTAAGTCGGTGTGAGACTGATTATCTTCCCTTCTACGTAGAAAAACAGCAGGGGGATTCGCCTTACGACTGATCATCGTAGGGGTATCCTCGGCGCCCAGCATCTCCATCTACAGTTCACTATTCATGAAAGAGCACATTTTGTGCAGGTTTTCAGAGAAAGAGAAATTATTCCAGTTACTGAGTTTTATGCAAGTTTTCAGAAAAGAAAGTTTATTCCAGCCTTTCAGTTCTATGCAAGTTTTCAGAAAGAGAAAGTTTACTCAAGAGTATTCCAGTTTATTTCAGTATATGAGTTTACCAGAAAGAATATGAATTTATCAGAAAGGTATATGATTTTTGAAAAAGGTATATGGAATCAGATGAGTTTCGAAAATGGATTGGACATATTTTGCCTTGTCTTTATTTCCAGAATATGATATGAGATAAATGTTTGATATGAAAGATGATATTTGGAAATTTCTACAACTTCATCTTTTATTTTATGAGTTATGACTCTGATAAAACCTGATTAAGGATATATATGTATAAGTGGATTTTGGGTTATGGAATCCTTATATTGAATTTTTCTTATATCTTCATCTTTCAAGTATATGTTGATAGTCTGCTTATATTTTATATAGCAGATATTTTACAGAAAGGATATACTGAGTTATCTTGTTATTTCATCTTTTATACTATACTAGAACTTTGTTCATAGTATAAACATTGAAAGTTGTAGAGTATTATGAAATGATATTTGAAAGACCACAATGGTACTATTTTTGGAATACATCCCGATAAGAAAATGATTTCAGTATCAAGATATTTTGACAAGTTATTGTCTTATACCCGCTTTATTTCTGGGTCGAATTAAAGGCAGAATTATGCCATACTTTCATTACCTTGCTGAGCTATCGCTCACCCTTGCTATTATTTTATATATATTATATAGCAGCGAAGCAGGATGCCTATGGGACGGCACGTACCTCGCAAGGCGTTTCCATAAACAGTTTCAGCAGTGATCCCGGGAGTAGTACGGACCAATCGAATCAGGCTACGGCTTTTGGCATTCAACTTATGTATAGACATGAATGGTATTAGAGGATTGTGAGCATCAGAAGGCTAAGTTGGTAATGTAACAATACTTAGAAATTGTATCAGTAACAGATTCAAAAGACATTTGGGTATTGTAATAAAAGTTATTTATTCCGCAGTTGTTGTATTGTGTCGTTTCTGAGACTCTAACCTGTGTGTGTGTGTGAGACATATGTTGTGGGGTCATGAGCAGGTGAATTATGAATGGTGTGAGTAATACAGGTAAGGCAAGGAGTACATGGATTGTGACAACCCTAAATCCCTGACCCCGGATTTGGGGCTGTTACACTTTATCTATAAAATTACAATAATTACTTATTCCTCCCTAATAAGACGTCCTCCCGTTAAATATGATTCCCTTGTTAAGATCGAAATTCCAAATTTTATATATTGAATACTTGTTTTATATATTAATTTTCATGTTAACATACTCATTTCTAATAAGCCGCTCTCATTGAAAAAACACCAATATAAATTCGAACTCATATTTTACATCCAATAAAACTTTTAATTTGAAAGTACTTTTAATTATATGTTTTTCTTATAAATACGAATTATTCTACTCCATAAATTCGAAAACCAATTCTACGTCTGATAGAACTTTTAATTATGTGCGTATTTGAGGTATTACAAAAAAGTTGACTTATAGCTTAAAATGAGTAAATGTCTTGTAATTGATAAGTTGATGAATTTTTATAAGTTATACGGGTGTTTGGATAAATTTACTTATAAGTTAGTTAAGAGTTTGCTAAATTAAATTTGAAAAAATAATTATTAAATACAATGATTTCAACACTTGCATTTTAAATTAAAAAAATATTGAAAAACACAAATGTAAAATATAAAGTATTAAAAAATAAAGAAATCAAGTAATAAGTCAATAAGTTCAGGAAAATGTACCCCATTATTAACATTCAACTTATCAACATACTCCCTTCGTCCCACTCAAACTGGCTTGTTTGACTTTTTTTGGTCAAATTGACTAATTTTGAAATGTAAATTACATATATTATAGATTGAATATAATTAACAAAAAAATATAATAAAAAATATAAATAACTTATTATAGTCTACATTTTTTAGATTTGAAGAAATGTAAGTCAATAATTTTTAAAAATTAGTCAAATTTTGGTCAGTTTGACCAAGAAAAGTCAAATAAACAAGTTTGAGTGGGACGGAGGGAATATAAGTTATAAGTTGAGGTCATAAGTTGGGTTGACAAACACCCCCATAAGCTCTTACGGGTTTATAAGCCATAAGTCACGTTATATTTGTGTTGCCAAACAGGCCCTATATGTCTAACTTATTAATTTGAATTATTCTCCTTTATAAATTCAAACACTTATTATACTTCAAATATTACTTTTATTATGTGTCTTCCCTATAAATTCAAACCGTCCTCCTCCATAAATTCGAACAGCTTTTCTATTTATAATATGTTAAAGAATATTTATTTTTTTAATTATGACAATTACTTATTTCTCCTTGATAAGACTTCCTCCCTTTAAAGATGTTTTCATTGTATATTGAAATTCCAAATTTTATATATTGAATACTTGTTTTATATTGTTAGATATAATTGCTGATGATTATTTACCAGTGTTTAAGCAACAGGTACTCATCAGAGTTTATGCTAGAAGCCAGTCAGAGTTTGTTAAAGTCTGACGGGGTGAAAGTTTGCTGAAGCTGTCGGTGCTAATATGAAGATTCTAGAAGCAATATATCTTGAAGATGGAAAGAAGCAAGATATATTGAGATGGCTAAAGAAACGGAACAGAAGACAGAAGCAATCCTAAATTGATATAAATTGTATAGCTAATTTATAGGAATATCAATTAGAGATTGATTATGTAGCTGTGTACTATATAAACACAGATAGGTTAACCCTAAAAGGGATGCGAATACTGAATACATTATTCTTGTAACCTAGCAGCTCTCTGTGATAATTTACATCACTGAGAGAAGAGTTATTTAATATAATTCAGTTTATTGTTCATAAACAATGTTCTTTATTGTTATTCTCATACATATATTGATTATATATTGTGTATTCGGCCTAACAATTGGTATCAGAGCCAAGGCTGTTTAATATATACAGTTTATTGATCTAAAACACAAGTATAATCATGACTGAAAACTCTCAGGAAGGTTCTATTGCTCAAAAGGTTTAATCTGCTTCTGTAAGTCGATATGAATCAATCAGGGTTCCAATGCTCAAACAAGTGGAATATCCAATATGGAAGGTTAAGATGACCATGTTTCTAGAAGCCACAGATCCAGAATACCTTGATAGAATCTATGATGGTCCTCATATGCCAACTAAACTGTCTCCTGTAGTTGCTGGACAAGAACAAAAGACTGTTCCGAAGGAAAAGAAAGATATGACTCCTGAGGACATCTCATCAATTGTGAAGGATGCAAAAGTTAGACATCTTCTTCATAGTGCCTTAGATAATGTCATGTCTAACAGAGTTATTAGTTGCAAGACTGCCAAAGAAATCTGGGATGCTTTAGAAGTCAGGTGTCAAGGAACAAGTGCTATAAAGAAGAACAGGAAGACTATTTTAACACAGGAATATGAACACTTTGACTCTAGATCTGATGAAACTTTGACAGATACATATGACATATTCTGTAAATTATTGAATGATTTGTCTCTTGTTGATAAAGAATATGATCTTGAAGAGTCAAATCTCAAGTTTCTACTATCTCTACCTGAAAGATGGGATTTAAAGGCAACATCAATAAGAGATAATTATGATCTTGCAGAAACAGATCTTGATGAAATTTATGGGTTGCTTAAAACTCATGAACTTGAGATAGAACAAAGAAACAAAAGGTCTGGAAAGAAGACAAAATCTGTAGCTCTCAAAGTTGAAGAAAAAATCATGAAGAAAGAAACATCAAAGAAGAAAGCTAAGGGAAAAGCTTTGGTCATAAACTCTGAAAGTGAGTCATCAAACTCTGATGGTGATTCAAACTCTGATGCTTCTTCTGAATCTGAGGATGATGAAGAACAATTGATGCAAATGGCTGCTTTGATGGTGAAAACCTTCAAGAAGATGGGTTTTAAAAACTTCAAGAAGGGAAAAAGATTCTCGAGGAAAGATTCAAACTCTGAAAGAAAGAGTTTCAGAAAGCCTGAAGGAAAGGATACCAAGTATGGAAAGAAAGACAAGTCTGAGATCCAGTGCTACAAGTGTAAAGAGATGGGTCATTATGCTCCAGAGTGCAAGAAAGAAAAATCTGAGAAAGCACTCATCACTAAAGGAAAAGACTGGGCAGACACATCAGACTCTGATGAAGATGTCAGCTATGCTCTTATGGCAACTGTTGAAGATAAATCTGAGACATCTGAGAATAAGGTACCACTAACAACTTATGCTTATGATATTGATAATATATCTGAATTGAGAATTTATCTTAAAAGCATACATGTTAGTTATAGAGATCAGACTTTAGAAAATGAGAGAATTAAAACTGAGAATCTTAAGCTTAAAGATAGAAATAAATTTCTTGAAGAAGAGCTTGTTAACATGCAACAAGTTCAAAAGGAAAGAGATGATGCTGTTTATGTTGAGCAAGAGTTGTTAAAGAGATTTAAACAACTAGAATCTGATTTGGAGAAAGAGAGAAAGGTAATTAAAACCTGGACTAATTCTGGAAAAGACACACATCAAGTTTTTCAAACAGATACAGTTGGGTTAGGTTACTGTGAAAAAGATGAACTAAGGTTTAAAGATAAAGTTAAAGTTAAACCACAACTTAAAGCTGTGAAATTTGTCTCTGAATCAAGTAAGCAAACCTCTGTACTTGAAACAGAAGCTGTTAAAGAATCAGTAAAAACTTGTGTTAAACAGGTGAATGTTGGTTTAATGACAGAGAAACAATTCAAGTATAAGCTCAAAGAGGTAAAGTCTGTTGAAAAACAGAAAATGTCCAGGAAGAATAGGAATGGAAAAGTAGGCATTAATTAAAGAAATGATTATCTGCCTAATTCTGATGCTCCTAGAAAGACATGTCATAGTTATGGTAGTACTAACCATCTGGCAAGTTTCTGCACGAAAAACAAAGATATTAGTTCTTTATCCTCCAAGACTGGAGTGAAGAATGATTTTGTTAGGGTTAGACCACAGACTTTATGCACACACTGTGGGAGCACTTGGCATTCAATTTATACTTGTAAGAGCTATCATGCCATTTATCACAACTATTATGAGTTAAAACCCAACTTGAAATGGGTGAGAGCAAACTCTGCAAGTGTAAAGTCTGACACAGTTAGCTCAAACTCTGTTGAAAGTTTTTCCGCTGCAAAAACTAACTATGTTAAGAAAGCCAAAGGATCCAAGCAAGTCTGGATCCTTAAATCTAACTCTTTGTAATTGTTTGTGATTGCAGGGCATAAGGGAAAGTACCCTCATCTTGGACAGTGGATGTTCAGGACACATGACTGGAAATAAAGCCCTGCTATCAGACTATGAGGAGAAGGCTGGCCCAAAAGTTTCCTATGGAGATGGCAACATAGGACGTACTATGGGATATGGCAATATCAATCTTGGAAGTGTCATCATCACAAATGTAGCTCTTGTCCCAGGACTCAAGCATGATCTGCTATCTGTGAGTCAAATCTGTGACAGAGGATATCATTTAGATTTTCAACCTGAATACTGTGAGGTTGTTTGTAAATCTACAGGGAAAGTTGTTCTAGTTGGACACAGACGTAACAATATCTATGAAGCAAGTTTGGTAACAAACTCTGAAGGAAAAGTTGTGTGTCTGTCTGCAAAAATGTCAAATGAAGAGAGTTGGAAATGGCATAAGAAGCTCTCTCACCTAAACTTGAACAACATCAATGAGCTAATTCGAAAAGATCTTGTAAGGGGACTTCCAAAGTCAATACTCAACTTAGATGGTCTGTGTGATTCTTGTCAAAAGGCCAAGCAAAGGAAGTCATCTTTCAAGAGTAAGTCTGAAACTTCAGTTGTGGATCCTTATCATCTTCTTCATGTTGATCTATTTGGTCCAGTCAATATAATGTCTCTTGGCAGAAAGAAATATGCTCTTGTCATTGTTGATGAGTACACTAGGTACACTTGGGTGTATTTCTTAGCAATGAAGGATGAAACTGCTTTAATTCTGATGGATCATGTAAAGCTACTGGACAAAGGATCACAGTATAAAGTGAAAATTATCAGGAGTGATAATGGTACTGAATTCAGAAATGCAATAATGGAAGAATTTTGCAAAGAAAGAGGAGTGAAGCAAGAATTTTCTGCACCAGGGACTCCACAGCAAAATGGTGTATTTGAAAGAAAGAACAGAACCTTAATCGAAGCTGCCAGAACAATGCTTGAAGAAGCAAAATTGCCAACTTATTTCTGGGTAGAAGTTGTTCAAACTGCTTGTTTTACTCAAAATGCAACACTGATCAACAGGCATGGGAAAACATCATATGAGATGGTGAAAGAAAAGAAGCCAAATTTGAAATATTTTCATATTTTTGGATGCAAATGCTTTGTGCTGAAAACTCATCCTGAACAGTTGACCAAGTTTGACTTAAAAGCTGATGAAGGAATTTTTGTTGGATACCCGCTGTCAACTAAAGCATTCAGAGTCTACAATCTGAGAACTAAAGTGATCATGGAATCAATACATGTGTCATTTGATGACAAGAAAATAACTGGAATAGAAGATGAAGAATATCATGATCAACTTCGCTTTGAAAATATCGATCTAAACTCTGATGACGTAAACTCTGATGAAGCAAATCCAACAAACTCTGATGAAGCATACTCTGAACCTCTACTGGTAAACACTGAGGGAGTTTCTCTGACAGAACAAAATAGAGAACCAGTTGAGGGGGAGCGTGAAGATACTTCAGCAACATCTTAAAATGATGACTCAAATTCTGAAAATAAGTCAGCTGAAGAATCTATCACAAACTCTGAGTCAAACACTGAAAATCCAAACTCTGAGCAGTTCAATTCAGGGGGAGCCTCAGAGAATGCAAATGGTCAAGAAGAAGATCAGGAAAGCATGGATCAAGGGGGAGGATCTAATGAAAATAGAATCCAATTACCTACAGCAAGAAGGTGGACACAAGCTCACACACCTGACTTGATAATTGGAGATCCAGAAGCTAGTGTGAGAACTAGAAGTGCTACAACTAATGAATGTCTGTTTCATGCATTCTTGTCTCAAACTGAGCCCAAGAAAGTGGAAGAAGCTCTTCAAGATGCAAACTGGATAACAGCTATGCAGGAAGAGTTAAATGAATTTGAAAGGAATGAAGTATGGACTCTTGTACCAAGACCTAAAAACAGATCTATTGTTGGTACAAAGTGGGTTTTCAGAAACAAAACAGACAGTGATGGAGTGATTACAAGGAATAAAGCTAGACTTGTGGCTAAAGGCTATTCACAGCAGGAAGGAATTGACTATGATGAAACCTTTGTTCCGGTTGCAAGATTGGAGGCCATAAGGATTTTTCTAGCATATGCTGCTCACAAGAAGTTTAAAGTCTTTCAGATGGATGTAAAAAGTGCTTTTCTCAATGGGAAACTTGAAGAAGAAGTGTTTGTTGAACAACCACCTGGATTTGTGGATCCCAAACATCCAGATTATGTCTAAAGGCTTGACAAAGCTCTTTATGGACTAAAGCAAGCACCTAGAGTATGGTATGAAACTCTGGCTCAATTTCTTTTAGAAAGTGGGTTCACTAGAGGTACAATTGATAAAACCTTGTTCTATTTCAATACTGGTAATGATCTGCTGTTAGTTCAAATCTATGTGGATGACATAATTTTTGGGTCGACTAATGACAAACTCTGTAAGAAGTTTGCAAAGCTTATGCAGTCAAGATACCAAATGAGCATGATGGGAGAGCTTAGTTATTTTCTAGGCTTACAAGTAAAGCAAACAGATGATGGGATTTTTATCAATCAAGCAAAATATACCAGAAATCTTCTCAAGAAATTTGGTATGCTTGATAGTTCATCTGCAACAACTCCTATGGCTACTGCAACAAAGCTAGACAAAGACACAGGAGCCTCAGTAGATATGACAAACTACAGAGGGATGATAGGGTCTCTTCTTTATCTTACTACAAATAGACCTGACATCATGTATGCAACATGTCTTTGTGCAAGATATCAAGCAGATCCCAGAGAGCCTCATCTAACAGCTGTGAAGAGAATTTTCAAATATCTCAAAGGAACCATAACTCTTGGTTTGTGGTATCCTAGAGAATCAGAGTTTAAATTAATTGGTTACTCTGATGCAGATTTTGCAGGCTGTAAGATAGACAGAAAAAGTACAAGTGGAAGCTGTCAATTTTTAGGTGACAGATTAGTTTCTTGGTACAGCAAGAAAAAAAAGTCAATTTCCACATCCACAGCAGAAGCAGAGTATATTGCTGCTGGTAGCTGTTGTGCACAGATTTTGTGGATGAAGAATCAATTGCTGGATTATGGATTAAGGTACTCTAAAATACCTATTTTTTGTGATAATCAGAGTGCTATTGCTATGACAGGTAATCCAGTACAGCATTCCATGACCAAGCACATCAGCATAAGGTATCATTTTATCAGGGAACATGTGGAGGAAGGAGATATTGAGCTTCATTTTGTGTCTACAGAACAACAGCTTGCAGATATCTTCACCAAGCCTTTGAGTGAAGCTACCTTTGCAAGACTGGTAAATGAACTTGGAATGATCTCTGGTTTTGACTAGAGATATTGGTTAGACTCAAAATTTCTCATTCTGTGATTTGTTGCTCATGATTCTTTGCATATGTTAACTGTCATTCATACCATTTTGTCAAAATTCTGAAGTCATACTCTGTCATAATGTTAAACTCTGTCAGTCATACTCTGTTAGTTGTTAGTTATACTCTGATGTTAAACTCTGATTGTGATTTTGTCTGAAACATATGGACCGATGAAGAAAATTGTATGAAGCATGATTCTCAGTAAGTAATCATGAATCCTTCTGAGTGTTATAAATTATGATCTCAAATGTGTGCAGAAATTTTACACAGCATGATACTGTCTCTATATTTATAGCATCTCTTAGTTTATTGATCCTATACACTGAGTTTGTATTAGTTGTTTGCACTTTCTCTCATAAATTACTTGTATTAACTGATGAAAGTCTAAACTCTGATAATTAGTTGCTCATATTTCACCCTCAAATCAAAAGATGCAAAAATATGCACAAATTCCTTTGAGATCAAGTTGTGCCTAGGAAGACCCATGAACTTATTGTATGAAATAAGGGCTAAAATTTTTGATTTTTGGTGACTAGTGCCAACCACTGGTTACTGGAAAAATAAAAATAAAAAAATCGAAGGGGGTGAAAATAATAAATTTATACGTACAGAGTTTAGACAATATCAGATTTTGTTTATAAATGAGAGTTTGGGCAACCAGTTTTTACTGATTTATTTTGTGGATTTTATGCACTTTGAGATGATCTAAATATTTATATTCAGTAAACTCTGCTATTCACACACAATTTCTCACAACTGTGCACTTAGAGAAAAGAGATTATTTATGAAGGAGGAGAATTGATAAAAACTGATGAACTGTGTACTCTACGCCGAGGTAATTTAATTTTAATCTCTGATGATTAAAATAAATTTCTTTGTTTCAGACATATTATGATTTTGAGAAAAGACATTTGTTTTGAAAATTCAAAAGAGCATGATTAGACAGTTGTTCAAAAATGTATCAAACAGAGGAGAGAGGTTGAGTGTCTAGGAAAGTGTAATAGGCGGTAATTATTGCTCTTTTTACTGAGCATGCGCATTGGAAACTGCCATTTACTGTTGTCAATCATTGTATATGTGCCACGTGTCCCACTCACACGATTCACGGAGTAAGACAGTTGTGTGTATTGATTAAAAACTGTTCAGTTTTTAATTCTTTCTTTTTGTATTAATATACAATACACATATTTGTTTAAAATTTTCACAACTTACTCAAATACACACACATACACATTTTCACAAACACTTTTACTGCAAACCCTCTCGAACTTTCTCTAAGCCATTCTCTGTTTATTTCTTAATCGTACTAATGGCGTCTACTGCTTTTGTATCTTCTGGGCTTGAATTTGTTCCGAATAATTATGCTGCTCCTTTGAATAATGCGAACGCACCGGAGGCGTTTCATTTGCTGCAAAATTTTCTTGCCCAATCTCCTATCGGGCGTGCTCTTGTAGAACCAGAGAAGCTTTCTGTGCTTCAAACCAAAAGCTTCTGGGAAACTGGTGTCTATGATGATGGTGGTGATTCTGGAACACCATCCATTGTTTTTGAGTTTCAGGAAACAGAGTATGCTATTACTCCTGGTACTGTTCGTGCTGCGATGGGCTTTGGTGAACATAATGCTTACACCATTGTTGTTGGTGATGCTGATTTGCTAAGGATGATGAGGGAAATTGGTTATGGTGGATCTTTGACTAAGATAGGTCAATTGAAGCGACCGTTCTTGAGGAAAGAGTGGATGTTAATCCCAAATGACCTAACAGAATTGTAGAAGGGGGGGGGGGGTTGAATACAATTCTTGATATTTCTTAAACTTAAAACAACTTACAAATAAAAACTGAACTTAAAGTAAAAATCACAAGCACATAAATAATTTCAGTTGGATTGTTTGATGATCCAACTGAAGTGATTTTTATTGCGGAAATAATCTGTGATACAAAATGTACACAGCTGCTCAGTTACAAGATTGTAGAGAAGTATGCTCTCAAAGATAGCTAATACAAACTATTTGTTTTTCTTCTCTTCTCTTTTAAAGTAACTGCTACACTTGGTTATAAATACCCAAGTTTACAATTCTACGTTTGGCTAAACTAAAGAACAATAGTAGTAACCATCAGTAGCTTGTTTTTCATTCCTTTTGTCCAATGGTCCTTGGAGATCTTTGCTTTTGTCTTCATGCTAATTTTAATCATTCCCAAGAGCCTTATTGGAAATTGGAATGTTTCCTTATTTCCAGTAACCATTTTGATGGCTTCCAATGCAAAGTACACTTCCATATCTCCTCTTTAGATCTGTTCAGTAAACTGTCACTATCACTTTGTCAACTGTTCAAAAAGCAATAGTGATTCGTTGATAGCAGGGAGATGTGTTTCGTTGATAGCTTTATTCTTCATTCCGTTGATGGTGTTTCCTTCGTTTCGTTGATGGTGTTTCCCTCGTTTCGTTGATGGGTAAACTCCATACCGTTGACAGAGTGATCTTCATACCGTTGACATGTCTTCACTTAGGCAAAATTACAAGACATAATATATTTACAATTAACAAACCTATTTTGCCTATCTAGTACTTAGTCAACATGACTTAGAAAACCTATCTAATACATACAACAGAATGCATATCAAACTGTGAAGTATTGTACAGTGCAATTGCTACATTACTCATTTCGTTGCTGAGCTTCCTGTCAACGGAATGCTGCAAAGCATGCCATTTCGTTGACAGCTACAAAATGACTTAATACAAAATCTACTAAGTGTTTTTATAATTATCATCAAGAACAACATATTCCTAACAATCTCCCCCAATTTATAACTGATAGAATAACAGCCATAAATCAAGAGCCTTGATGATAACAAAAACACTCAGACATATTACACATGATAAAAGTAGAAATTGCATTGAGCTTCATTGAATTTAATTGAAATGCAAGGTAGAAAATCTTACAAAACAAGTGCATAGAGTTGCTCCTCTAGACTGAGCAGATTTTTCATCTTTGCCTCTGTGGTCTTGTTTTCTTCCCTTTTCTTGCATTGTTCTCCTCAATTTGAGCTTGAAGTCTTCTGTAGAAAATCTTCTCTTCTTCATCTTGATTCCCCAACTTGGATTGCATTAACCTTAGAGTTTCATTGGATGCCTTCTCCAGTTGGTCTTCTATTCTGAAGAATCTTCTACAGTTGTCCTTATCTCTGAATTCCATCATCCAAAAAGGTTGGAGATGAATTATCTTTCCTGTTTGAGGGACCTTCAATACTCTGGGAAGTGCACCAGGCTTGTTCCAGCTAGCTTTGATTTGGCAAATCTTGGAGACAACCTCAGACTTGGCTGTTTTGGTAAAACCAAAATCTTTCTTCAAACATTTAAACACAGATAGCAGTGTCTGATAGTCTTCTCCCAGAATTCTGTGTAGAGGCCAAACATGTTCTCTCCCACCCTTGTAGACAAATACCAATCTCTCTGGTAGTTTGTAAGAAGCTGCTATTCCTGTCACTTCAACCAGGTCATCAAGATTGATATGAATGTCAGACTCCTCCTTGATATCAGCAATGTAGATGAAGTCTTCTGAGTTGGTAGGGGGTTTCTCAGCTTGTGGTCTCCTTATCAGAAATGGCTTAGCCTTGGTAGCCCTTTGCTTAGATTTCTTCTTTGGATCCATTTCAAAGAGGAATTTTGGAAAGTTGGCCTCATCAAACTCAATTGGCTCTCCCTTTGGCTCAATTGGCTGATCATGGAAATTTACAGGATGATTAGGATCACAGGCTAACTTTACCTCTGAAACTGGATCAGGAATTGTTGGAGGTGCAATTGGTACAGAAGAGTCTGATGCAATGCTCTGAGAGTCATCATTCTCAAAGGCTATGTTTCTCCTAGCTCTTACCTTTGGTTGCCTTGTGCTCTTCTTTACACTCCTTTCCTCTCTTGCTTTTTCTTCTAGCTGTATTTCTTCTTCATCAAGAGACTGAGCAACAGCAAGGGCTTGCATTGCTGCTCTTTCTGACTCTTCAGCTTTAGCTTCAGCAAAGTTTGGGTGACCAGCCCAAACACAGATTTCTTGTCCATTCCTGTAGACAATTGCCCTTTGTTTCCTTATCTCATAATCATTGCTTTCCTTGCTTTTTGTGATAAGAAGACCAAGAAGCTTGAGCTCATCTGGATAAGGTGCAGGATAGAAAGTCCTTGCTATATTTTTGCCCTTTGGTTTAGCAGGGGACTTGGGAGATAAGCTTCTTTGGAGTGTAGCTTGTTCCACATCCCTAATGCATGAAGTTTGTCCTTTTTCCTTCCTTGGACCTTGAGTGACTCCATGTAGAAAGGGCTCTACCTTATAGAAAGAATTGGTCTGTGGCTCCCATTCCGTTGACACTAGAACCATGGCATTCGTTGATGGTTGATCCGTTGATGGATTTGAGTCCTTTGTAGTTCCAGCAATTTTCTTGACCCTTGCTTCTATGTTGGACCAATGGTCTTTGATTTGTTCTGCAAGTCTCATCCTCATAGAAGCTTCCTGGATCAGGTCAATACCATCCTTTTTCTTCTTTCCAAACTCCCCCATTGCTAATGGCTCTTCTGGCAAGGAGATGGCTGGGACCAAAACCTTTGTGATTTGTATCTCTAGCTCCTTAGTTTTCTCCCCCTTTTTGTTATCATCAAGTGAGATGATAGGGATTCCTTGAGCTGCCAGAAGCTGGGTGAGTAGGCTAGTTTGCTTCTCATGTTCCTTCTGCATGTGAGAAAGTGTAGCCTCAACTTTGTCCACTCTAGAGGAGAGAGTTTTCAAAGATGAGGACACTTCAGGTTCCTTGGTGAAAAACCTTGACATCTTGGAGACAGTGTGAAGAGGAAGCTTTTCATCTAGCCTCCTGTCAGTAGCATCCCTAAGGTTGCTAATTGAATCCTTGATTTATGTAGCCTCAATCCTTGTCTGCAACATTTGTAGCCTTGTAGAATTTCTTTTCCCTTGCTTCAGCAGACTCATGAGCTAGATATGCCTCATTGTACTGCCTTGTGATAGCAGCATCCAAGTTGCATCTACCATGCATATCCTGAGAAAACCAGTTTGGTGTAGAAGGCACCACAGAAGTCCCAGTCTGTGTAGTGGTGGCCACCTGTAGATTGTCACCAAAGCTGTCTTCATCATCAGAAAACTCAAAGTCTCCACTTGCTGCAGCTCCTGGAGGTAGATTGGTCAAGGCATCCTTTGCTCTTTGCATTGATGCAGTAGTATGAATTAAGTTGAGTGACCTTTCTGCCTCCACATTGCCCTGGTGAGCCATAACTTGATAGGCTGACACAAGATGAGTAAAGGTCTCAGGATCCAGGTAAATACTATCCAGAGTTTGTTGATAATGCTCTTGGAAGGTAAGTTCCCTTTCTCCCTCACTGACCCTCATTAACTCACTAGCAATGGCTGCTTCCATCCTTATTGCTCCTGTAGTCCCTTCTCTCTCTCCACTCTTTTCTTGCATCATGGGCTCCCCATGGCTCACACCTCTCACACCCTCACCTTCACCTACTAAGGTGGTACTCTCAATCTCTCCTTTTGCCTGGCTGGAAGAAATAGCCAGCCTCTCACTCTCATACTCTCCTTTTGCCTGGCTGCAAGCCAGCCTCTCAATTTCACTCCCTCTCAAACCTAAAAGTGTCTCAACTACCACCAGGTCATCTACACTAGTTGTGGAAACAACTTGATTTTCAATAAGGGGTGTAGAATGACCTATCAACGGAATGGTAGTTTGAACTGTCAACGGTATGGATACCGTTGATGGAGAAACACTTGTCAACGAAAGAGGTTGTTTCGTTGATGAAGTCAATAAAGCACTTTGAGAAAGTGAAATTATAGTAGAATCTGTGGTGATTGATTTTAGAGATTGGTCCACAGATCCTCTTGTAACTTCAGAAAAAAATGGTTGATGGCCCAACAAATCACTTAACAAGTGATGGCCATCAGCTTCAGAGTGGGGCTTCTCTAAGATAAGAGTTGGAGAATCAGGAAAAGATGTATTGATCATGTCCACATCTAAAGATTGAGTTGGTGAATTGGATGGAGATAAATCAAGATTAATGTTTAGAGAATGGGACTGTAACCCCAGAGTAATAATAGGGGTTACATCAAACTGAATTTGAGAAACTGGAAGTGTTGCTTCCAATGTGTGTGCACCCTGTGTACCCTTGGACTTTTGTTTCACTCTCCTTTGGTATTGGGAAAATGTAGACTGAGGGCTTGAAGTGTCCCTTACCCTTTTGGAGTGTGCTCTTGGAGGAGAGCTTGTTTCAATAATCACATCCTTTTGGGAGGATGCAACTAGACTTGTGTTTAAATCCATTTTACTCATTGTGCCTTGTTGGGAAGACACAATGGGGCTTGGCTGGATTTCACCCATATGTCCTTCCTTATCCTTAGGGTTTCTTTTATGTTCACCCCTTCCCTCACCTCTCACAGCTCCAGAAACACTCCCCTTAGGTTGTGTAGTGGATTTTACAACAGGTGCCTTTTGGGAAGCACCTGAGGTTGGCTTGGAGGATTTCTTTGATTTTGGTTTTGTTGCTGGGGCAGGAGCCTGTTGGGTCACAGCTACAGACTCCACAGCAACAGGACTGGGTGATACAGTTGAAGTAACAATTATACTAGAAGGGATAGCAGTAGTTACCTCAATTACTGGTAGATACACCACTGGAACCTCACCATTATGGTTCAGCCTCAGTATGTCTGTCAATACTCTCTTCTCTTGCACAAAACACTCAAACTTGGAAACAGGGTTAGAGATTACTAATGGTGTTGGACTAACATGATTAGCCAACATCATCAGAAACCTAGCATATTAGATATTCTTTTTCCTATTAGCCTTGTCACCCAACTTAGCACCAATTTCATACATAAGTTGGGTGCTAAAGTTGTAATATCTATCAGTTAGGAGCATGGTAAAAAGAATCAACATGGAATTAGTTAATGCATCAAAATTACTAATCTTTCCAGAAAAGGCCTTGATAAATGCATCAGCTAAATAACTATATTCCCTAACCAAACCTCTCCTGATTATCCTACCCAGATTATCAGTAGGCAAAGAGTAGTTTATTGAATTTAGCATGTTAACCATTTCAGTGATTGTAGGCAAAGCATCACAGTTATTTTCAGGAATATGTAGACATGCTTGCAATACATCAGAATTAACTATGTACTCATTACCTTGGAGAGTGAATTGCAGTGTACAGTTTGTTCCACTATACTCACAGGAGGTCCAGATCTCCTCGATTATCTCATTATAGAGAGGAGTTCAGTGAAACATTGCATAGCTCAACTTGCAGTTCTTCATGAAGTCCATCATCTTGAAAAAGATATTGTTCGGGTTTTCCTTGACAACAAAAGGAATGGAGTTGTTCTTCTCATAGATGAACCCTCCAGCAGACATAAGCTTGACTATGGGTGCCATTGTTGTATGAAGAAAAGCTTCGAACTGAATTGCTTGTTAGAGAGAAGAAGAGAGAAAAGTCTTTGGAATCTTTGAGAACGGGTAAAAAGAAATTAAAGAAAATAGAATTTCTTAAATACTCCCCCAAAAATTCTCAGAAAAAGAGTCCAATAATAAATGTAAATTACTGGATTGGCTTAAAAATATAACCGTTACTTTTAAAGAATTACCATGATTTATACTTACAGGGGTGTATGCATAGATCGTGGTAAAAGACGTGTCAAAATTTCAACGGTTCAGATTAAAAGCGCTGTATCAACGAATCACAATTGGGCGTTTAAGGTCCCGTTTGTTTCGTTGATAAAGCTGCGTTTCGTTGATATAAAAGAGCTATCAACGAAACACCCAGAAAAATGCTAAGACTGTCAACGAAATGGTGCGTTTCGTTGACATAGTAATTTTGACTTAGACAAAATTTCACTTTTTCCTGAGAAAATTAATTCACAGAAAAACATAGCAAATTTCTGGCTACATAGTAACTTGCAAATATCTCAAAAATAATTAAGAGAGATTTAGCATACCTAGCTCACTTACTAATCTTGAGAATGATGATTCATCAAGTGGTTTGGTAAAGATGTCTGCAAGTTGTTGTTCACTTGGAACAAAATGTAACTCCACAGTACCATTCATAACATGTTCTCTAATGAAATGGTACTTGATGTCAATGTGCTTGGTCCTTGAATCCTGCACTGGATTCTCAGTAATGGCAATGGCACTAGTGTTGTCACAGAAAATAGAAATTTTCTCAACTCTTATTCCATAATCAAGTAGTTGATTTTTCATCCATAAAATCTGTGCACAACAACTTCCAGTTGCAATATACTCAGCCTCAGCTGTGGAGGTAGAAACTGAGTTTTGTTTCTTGCTGAACCATGAGACAAGCTTGTTTCCTAAGAATTGACAGGTGCCTGTTGTGCTTTTCCTGTCAATTTTACATCCTGCAAAATCTACATCTGAATAACCAATTAGTTCAAAGCCAGATTCTCTAGGATACCAAATGCCAAGGTTTGGTGTTCCTTTGAGATATCTGAAAATTCTTTTAATAGCAACTAAATGGGATTCCCTAGGATCAGCTTGAAATCTAGCACATAGACATGTAGCAAACATAATATCAGGTCTACTAGCTGTTAAATATAAAAGTGAGCCTACCATGCCTCTGTAACCTGAAATGTCCACAGATTTTTCCTTAGTATTCAATTCAAGTTTGGTGGCAGTAGGCATGGGAGTTTTTGCAGGAGATCATTCCATTAAGTTAAACTTCTTTAATAAATCATGAATATATTTTGTTTGACTAATGAAAATGCCTTCATTAACTTGCTTCACTTGAAGACCAAGAAAGTAAGTTAATTCTCCCATCATGCTCATTTCATATTTACTTTGCATAAGCTTGGCAAACTTTTGACAAAGTTTCACATCTGTAGACCCAAAGATTATGTCATCTACATAAATTTGAACAAGTATAGTAGAGCCATTCACAACCCTGCGAAAAAGAGTTTTATCTACAGTACCTCTAGTGAAGTGATTCTCAAGGAGGAACTGTGAAAGTGTGTCATACCAGGCTCTAGGTGCTTGTTTCAAACCATAGAGTGCTTTGAGGAGGAAGTATACATATTCTGGAAAATCATCATCTTCAAAACCAGGAGGTTGACTTACATACACCTCCTCTTCCAATTCCCCATTCAGAAAAGCACTCTTCACATCCATTTGATAGACTTTGAAATTGGCATGGGCTGCATAGGCTAGGAAAATCCTTATTGCTTCTAGTCTAGCAACAGGAGCAAAGGTTTCATCAAAATCAATTCCTTCTTCCTGTGAATAGCCTTTTGCAACCAATCTAGCTTTGTTCCTTGTGACTATGCCATTTTCATCCATCTTGTTTCTAAACACCCATTTTGTGCCTATGACACTCCTGTCCTTAGGCTTGGGCACCAGCTTCCATACATTGTTCCTCTCAAATTGGTTTAGCTCCTCTTGCATAGCTAAAACCCAATCTGGATCTAGAAGTGCATCCTCAACTTTCTTTGGCTCATCTTGAGACAAAAAGTTGATATATAGACATTCTTCTTGAGTTGCTCTTCTAGTTTGGACTTTTGAAGTAACATCACCTATAATAAGTTCAAAGGGATGATCTTTAGTCCATTTCCTTGAGGGAGGTAGATTTGCTCTTGAAGAGGTAGCTTCATGATCATGATTGCCTTGATTGGATATTTGTCCTTGAGAAACTCCCCCTGAATTTGTTGTCCCTAACTGATCACTTCTAGAAGCATTTCTATGATTGTCAACGGTATGACCATTTTGGCTGTCAACGAAACGCTCATTTTGACTGTCAACGAATCCACCATCATGACTGTCAACGAAATGACCATTTGGTCTGCTAGCAGCTATTCTTTTCAACCTTAATGCAGCAATTTCATCTTCACTGTTGCTTTCATCTGTGCTAGATACAACAATTTTAGGTTGTTTCTCAGTAGCCTTAACATGATTCACTTGATCTCCTTCCTCATTCTCAAAAGAAAGACTTTCATGGAAACCTTCATCACAGAGACCTTGAATTTTGAGATCATCAAAAACAACATGTACAGATTCCATAACAATGTTGGTTCTGAGATTATAGACTCTGTACGCTTTCCCTGCTGCATATCCCACAAATATTGCTTCATCTGCCTTTGCTTCAAATTTCCCCAAATGCTCAGCTTGATTTCTCAGAACAAAGCACTTGCATCCAAAGACATGAAGAAAATCCAATAGTGGCTTCTTTCTTTTGAGTAGCTGAGAAGGGGTCATTCCTTTGGCCTGATTAATCAAAGAGATATTTTGAGTGAAGCAAGCTGTATTAACTGCCTCAGCCCAAAAATAAGTTGGTAACTTTGATTCATCTAGCATTGTCCTTGCAGCTTCAATAAGTGTTCTGTTTTTCCTTTCAACTACACCATTTTGCTGTGGTGTTCTTGCTGCTGAAAACTCATGCAAAATACCATTTTCTTCACAGAACACCTTCATGCTTGAATTCTTGAATTCTGTCCCATTGTCACTCCTAATCCTTCTTACTTTCAAGTCAGGATGATTGTTTACCATCTTGATGTGATTGATAATGATTTCACTTGCCTCATCTTTGGAGTGCAAAAAGAAAGTCCATGTAAATCTAGAAAAATCATCAACAATCACAAGACAATATTTCTTCTTTGAAATAGACATGACATTTACAGGGCCAAACAAATCCATATGAAGCAACTCAAGCTGATGGACAATTGACGACTCTGTCTTGCTTTTGAATGATGCCTTTTTTGTTTCCCTTTTTGACAGGCATCACACAAACCATCCTTGGAAAACTCCACCTGTGGAATTCCTCTTACAAGATCCTTCCTCACCAAATCATTCATAACTTTAAAATTCAGATGAGATAATTTCTTGTGCCATAGCCAACTTTCATCCTTGCTTGCCTTGCTGAAAAGACAAGTGATGGTGTCTGAACTTGTGCTACTAAAGTCAGCAATGTACACATTCCCTCTTCTGAATCCAGTCATTACCACATTGTTGTTTCCTCCTTTAGAAACAACACAGGCTTCTTTAGAAAAAGTAACTAAAAATCCTTTGTCACAGAGTTGGCTGATACTAAGCAAATTGTGCTTAAGACCATCCACCAATGCAACCTCATCTATGATGACATTCTCTTTTGAAATCAAGCCATATCCCTTAGTGTAGCCTTTGCTGTCATCTCCAAAAGCAATACAAGGGCCAGCTCTTTCCTGAAACTCTGTGAGCAGGGTAGAATCACCAGTCATGTGTCTTGAACAACCACTATCCAAGTACCAAAGATTCCTTTTGTCTCCCTGCACACAATAAAACCAAATCAAGTTGATTTTGGTACCCAAGTTTCCATGGGTCCTGTTTTGTTAGCCTTTGCTTTTCCTTTAATATCATTTTTCCCTTTGGGCTCAGATTGATTTAAATCAATCTTTACCCTTGGTGTTGATTTCTGAAAGGTGCTCACATTTTTATTCATAGCATGCATAGTTGGTGGAACAAACATGTTATTCATATTCCATGGCATTTGTGGCACATTAAACATATTCATGTATGGATTAGGCACAAACGACATGCTAGCATATGGATTCTGAAATTGTGCATATGGAGCAAACATGTTAGGCATAACAGGCATTGTAGGCATAGAACTGTTCATTGCAGGCTTGGGAATTTTCACTTTAACAGTTTTCTTAACAGATTTGCAGTTAGTAGATAAATGACTGACACTTCCACAATTGACACATGTCTTTCTAGGAGCATATTTATCAGGTGTGTAATTGTTGTGTTTGTTAATCCCTACTTTGCCATTCCTGTTATTCTTTTTATTTCCCTTAGCCTCAACTTGAACATTCTCTAACTTATCTTTCAATTGCTTGTTGGACAAGTGACCTACATTAGCTCTCTCAACAGGCTTCTCAACTTTCTTTGATTTACTAGACTCACCTTGAACAAAGTTCTTGGTGACAGGACCATACTTATTATTAAGTCTAGTGAGTTCATCTTTTCTTTTCTCTGTCAACGAAACAGCCTGATCGGTTGATGGTTCATCTGTCAACGAAACATTGCATTCCGTTGACACATCAACCTTCAACAAATGATCATTGTTGTTTGTTGACTCTGATCTGATTCTAAGGTTTCACCAACATACCCTAGCTTCTCTTTGTTCTTTTTCCATGATTGCTCACAGAAAGATTCCATACCTTGAACATTAATGATGTTGGTGGCAACATTCCTGGCATCTTTCCATTTTGCAATCACACTTTGTTCTATCTCAAGTTGTGTTTTAAGAATTTCTTCCCTTTGTAACACGTTCTCAAGTTCCTTCTTAGCATCCCTACTAACACATCTCATTTTCTCAAATTCAATGAGCTGTGCTTCTAACATTGCATTCCTATCACTTAAGAGCAAATTAGTCTCTTTTATTCTTGAATTCTCTTTGGTAAGTGATTTAAGAGTAACACGCAAATTATATAGTAAAGTAGACATTTCATTTACTGCACTATCGCATTCCTCTTTAGAAAGCTCAGAAAGATTAGTAATTGTTACCTGGTTGCTTGAGGAGCTTGCTTCCTGCTCATGATTGTTAGCCATAAGAGCCAAGTTGACATACTCAACATCATCATCAGAATCTTCACCATTACCAGCCCAATCATACTCCTGAGACATGAAAGCCTTTTCTTTTTGCTTGAGAAGTTCAAAGTATTTCTTTTTATAATCAACAGGCTCAAATTTCCTGTTGCCCTTCTCAATCTTGGGCTTTCTGCAGTCTCCAGCAAAGTGACCAAGCATTCCACAATTGAAACATTTAGATTTAGACTTTTCAATCCAGTTACTTTTGTTAGGTTGAAAGTCTCTCCTTGGTGGCCTTGCTTCTGAGTTTCTCTTGAACTTGAACTTAGAGAATTTTCTTAACAGAAAAGCAATGTGTTCATCAATCTCATCTAAGTCATCCAAGTTGGCTGGTTCTGATTCTTCTTCTTCTGTCATCTTGCCTTTACCCTTACTAAGATCACTCCTACAACTAGCTCGACTAGTTATGGCCTTTGCAGCTTCTTCATTGTCATCTTCCAGTTGGTTCACAAATGCAATCAATGCAATAGATCCACCCTTCTTTTGTACCTTTTCAATTTCTTCATCTTGCTCCATTTCCAACTCATATGTCTTCAGGGTTCCATAAAGCCTCTCAAGAGTGTAGTCTTTGTACTCTTGAGTGTTTCTGAGAGAAACAGTCATAGGCTTCCATTCTTTTGGAAGAGCTCTAAGAAATTTAAGGTTTGAATCCTTGGTTTGATATATCCTCCCATACAACTTTAATCCATTCAAAAGCTTTTGAAACCTACTAAACGTGTCATTTAGGGTTTCACCAGCTTTAAAATGAAAATGCTCATATTGTTGTATAAGGAGCTGCATTTTGTTTTCCCTAACTTGCTCAGTACCTTCACAGAGAGTTCTAACAGTGTCCCATACTTCTTTGGAGGTTGTGCAGTTTATGACATTGTCAAACATCTCTTGCTCCAAACCATTAAACAGAATGTTCATGGTTCTTTTATCTTTATGGACTTCTGCAACATCTTCAATAGTCCATTCTGAGACAAGTTTTGGAATTTCCACATCAGGAGCATCATCTGGCAGTCCAACTCTAGATGCAAACTTCATGGGAACGTGTGGACCTTTCTCAATGCAGTCTACATACCTCTCATCCATAGACATGAGATGTAAGTGCATCTTTACTTTCCAGTGAAAGTAATTGTCCTTATCAAGAACTGGTATTTTTACTCCTGCATCCTTCTTCACCATGGTTACTGTTTTGGTCTTGATCTTTAAACTTCTTGTATGTTAGAAGCTAGCTCTGATACCAATTGTTAATCCCAAATGACCTAACAGAATTGTAGAAGGGGGGGTTGAATACAATTCTTGATATTTCTTAAACTTAATGTTAGTTCAGAATTCAATGATCGTCAAGAGCTAGACTCAACTGATCAGGATTGCTGACGTCATCGGGATTACATGGTCGTCAGGATCAGAATGCATATCAAGACTGGGATCAGGATTGATCATCAGGACTGGAAGCTGATCAGGATTCCTACTTCGAGTTATATTTGGAGTCTAGTTAAACATGGAAGTTTATTCTGTCGGTTCCTGGTTTGTAGTATGTAGCTATCAATTATAGATAGGTTTCAATCTTTGTAATTGATTAGGACTTATCATTGATAGAGAAGCTGTGTAGTATATAAACACAGTCTTGGTTTCGATTTATGAATTCGAGAGAGAGAAGCGAATCAAGATAGAAGCTCTTAAGATCATAGAATTTCTTGAGAGAGTTTTTGTAAGCTAGCAGCTCTCAAGAACATCAGAATTTCTTGAGAGAGTTTGTAACAGTTTTATATCAGATTTAATAAAGTTGTTATCTTTCTTTCATATTTGTGATATATACATTAAGAAGTCGATTATCTTATACTATTGTATTCAACCCTGTTAGGCCGAATACACAATATAATCAAGTATGTATGAGAATAACGATAATTAAAAACACTGTTTATGAATCAATAAAACTGTAATCGTATTAACAGCTTCTCTCTTTATGATGTTAATGAATCACAAAGAGCTTCTAGGTTACAAGAATAATATATCAATATTCACGCGTCCCTTCTAGGGATAACCTATCTGTGTTTATATAGTACACAGCTACATACAATCCATCTCTAATTGATATTCCTATAAGTTAGCTATACAATTCATATCAATTAAGGATTGCTTCAGTCTTCTATTCCAATCTCCTTAGCTGTATCAATATATTCTGCTTCTTTCTATCTTCAGAATATATTGCTTCTAGAATCTTCAATTCTGCACCGACAGCTAATTCAACTTTCACCTTGTCAGACTTTAAATAAACTCTGACCGGCTTCAATTAAACTCTTTACCCTGTCAGAGTTTAACTAAACTCTGACTGGCTTCTGATAAACTCTTGTCAGTACCTGTTGCTTAAACACTGATAAACAAACATTAGCAATTATATCTAACAATCTCCCCCAACTTGTTCATAATAAAATGTACAAGTTAAAACATATAATTGATGATGTCAAAACCTTTTAACAAATGCAGTGTTTAACATATAACAGAGTTTAATTTAAAGCAGAGTTTAAATTTGACTTAGAATAGAAAATATTAAAAACTTACAGTCAGACTTTACTTGACTTCTTCAATATCAGGCACAGTCCTGAGATAATCAATCAGCAGTCTTCTCTCAGCATTCTCAAGTTCAGTTATCATAATCTCTTTCAGCTCCTTATACTCTGAATCTCCTTCACCAGTTTGATATATGGCAGCCCTCAGAGAATAGATACTGTTCTTCTTCATATCATTCCCTAGCCGAATGTACTGAGCTTTATCTGACTCTAAGTTGAATTCTAAGACTTTTAATCCCAGTGCAGTTTTAAATCTAGCACTGTTTCTCTTCATCTCCACCAATTTTCCAGTATGATCTCTATACTTTGGAATATAAGCATTTGAGACTTCTCCTCCTCCAAGCATCACTTTTGATCTCAGCATCTTTTCTCTTAAGATTTGAGCAACATTATGGGTATGTCTGTTCTTAACTTTTAACAGATAAAGTACATATTCAAGTTCTTCCCATGATTTGAGATTTACATCAGATTCTCCAATTCTATAAACTCTTCCATCACTCATGAAATATAACAGAAACTGCTTCTTCAAGATCTTGTAAAAAATCAACTGAACAGATTCTAACTTATCAAGATTTTCTTGTGTATTCCCAATACCAGATCCTGTCAGTGAAATATTGTCTTGAGATCTGTTATTTATTCTCTTCTCCCTATGTGAACCTAAACCAGACTTATCATAAGATTCTTTTCCAAGTACAGTCCTGGTTTGAGAAAAATCCACAGGTTGAAGTGTCAGAGTTTCAGAGAGTACAGGTCTTAAGAAACCTTTGAGTTGAGGAGCTAGCTGAGTTTGCACAGCTTGAGCCTTGTCAGAGGCTGGCTTAACTTCAATAGCATCATCAACTTGAGCAGCGTCAGAGGTTGATTTTGGTAATCTTGTTTCAACTTGAGCAATGTCAGAGGTTGAATAAATCTTCTTAGGTAACTGCTCTTCTTCTACCAGTTTACCTTTTCCTTTATCAGCATTTTTAATCACAGGCCTCCTTGAGTACTGTAAGCTCTGATCAGAGTTTACATTCTCTTTGATAACAATTCCTTTTTCTTTCTTTCTAGGAGCCTTGATTTCCTTCTTCTTATAAGTACCATCCTTCAACTTCTTCTCATGCTCTTCAGCAAGACTCAGCATTTCAGCTTCGATGTCTTCAACTGTAGCTTCATTACCATGTTCTTCTAGAAACATCTTGGTAGCAATTTCTTCATCAGTTAATGGATTGGCTGAAATAATTAAACTCTTAAGTCTTGAACCACTGGCAGAGTTTGAAATTTCTTTACCAGAGTTTGTCAACCTATTAGAATTTAATTTTGATCTTCTTTTTCCTTGAACAGAAAGTAAATTCTTCTCAGATTCCTTGCTTCCACCATCAGCAGAATCATCCTTCCGTCTCAGAGTTTGAGTATCTTTGCATTTGTCTTTAGGTATACTCTCCCCCTTTTTGACATCATCAGAAAGTAGTACTGATGTCAGCAATTCAAGCGCAGTAGAAATAGAAGTCAGTTGAGCAGACATAGCATTCTGGTTGTCCTCAACTGTCCCAAGCCTCTTCTTGATTTCTTCAGAATCCCTGGCTTGCTGCTTGAACATGGTATAATAATAAGTTCTGTCAGCCTTTAAAGTAAGATCCCTCAGGCTTACTTCATTCCTCAGACTTGTAAGCATTTGTTGATTCTCATCAAATCTATTATTGAGAGATTTGACTTGAATAACAGTTGCCTGTAAGCTCGTAAGGACATCAGGATTTGTAATCTTCTTGACAGAATCAGATAAAAATTCTGCAGCCCTTTGCGCTGGAAAGATACAATCTGCATTAGCCCATGCATTGTAGTACATATTCTGAAAATGCTCAGAAGCAGCCCTTTGAACTTCCCTTTCTTCAGTAGAATTTGCTTGAATATCAGAAATTTCCACATGAATATCAGAGTTTGAATGAACAGGACTAGCTTCAGCATTGTCATCCTCTCTGTGAATATCTTCAAGCACATTTTCAGCAGTGATTTCATCAATTGACTGTGCAGTCGCATCAGGTACTTGATCTGCTACAGTTTGAGGAACATCAGAGTTTGCTGGAGCAGTAACCTCTGCTTCTCTTTGAACAATCTCAACAACTGATTGTTGCAAAGTTTCAAGAAAGATAATATCCTCATGATCATTATCTGTTGCATCAGCATGTACAGCAACAGCTTCTGGAACTGGATCAACTCTAATCTGATCTACTTCATCACCTTTCTCAAAATCAATAGAAATGATTTCTGTGTGAGAAGCAATAGGTTCTACTAACTCAGTAGATGCTTGATCAGCTTCCGGTATAGTATCTTCATGATCCACAATCCTGCTGTCAGAGTATGCAGCAGCTTCCTCAACTACATCATCAGTTTTTGATGTAGGAGCTTCTGTGTCCTCAGGTTCTTTATCCAAATTGGCAATAATATCACCAAAAAGTTGATTAGCAACTAATCTTCTCTTTCTCTGATGAAGATTTTCTTCATCAGCTTCAGTTTCTGAGTCTGCACTAGAAGCAGCAGCAACAGACTTTGCCCTGTGGGCTCGCCTTTTCTTCATTCTTTTTCTCTGAGGCACAGCATCAACATTTGATACCTCAGCTTCACCAGACTTAACTGCTCGAACTTTAGATCTCTTTGACCTCTGTGGTTGAGATACAGAAGGTCCAGCTTCAGCAGTTGAGACACGTTGTTGTTGTGAGTTGTCAAGAAATTGTTGCACAGATGCAGGTAACATTAAAGGACCAACTTCTCCTTTCTTGTTGTCCTTGTTGATAAGGTCAGAGAATATACGTTTGTGTAATTTAAATGAAAGTATAACATCATCCTCTACAATCTCAACATTTGGACAGCAATGATTGAATATCAATTGACAAAACCGAGAGAAGTAAACAACATTTCTATTCTCTAGCATTTTCTCACCAATATTAGTTAAAACTAATCTAGCAACATCAAATTGACTGCCATAGAGAAGAGAATACCCGATCTGTAGACTATCCGTGGGAATCGCATCCCAATTAGTGCACTTCTTTCCAAAAGCCCGAGTAATGCAATCGAAAAAGAAGCTCCACTCCTTACGCAAAAATGGCCTTTTGAGTTGACCTATCTTTGACAAAGGTCCAGAGTAGCCGATTTCTCTCATCATCCTAACCAACTCAGAATCACCAACAGATATCGTGAAAGCATTAAAATCTTCAAGACCCAAAGCATCACGAACAGTAGTAGGAGTAACAACAAATTGATCTTCTTGAAACTCAAAAATGATAGATGGAGATCCAGACTCTCCTCCATTATCATAAGTACCTGTCTGCCAAAAAGTTCGAATTTGAGTCGCAGACAGCTTCGATGGTGCGGTGAGAGCAGTACCAATATCAGAGTTTGACAAGAAACTCTGAATCAAATGAAACGCCTCCGGTGCGTTCTCATTTGCTACAGGAGCTGAGTAGTTATTTGGGACAAATTCTAATTCAGATGCAATAAACGCTGTAGTTGCCATTAGTAAGATTTGAAAACAAGAAATACTGGGCTCAGAAAGTGTTTGAGTGTTTGTGTGTGAGTAAAATGTTATGAAAAGATGAAATGCGTAAAAGATTGAATCGTGTGTATGTAGTGTATTAAATAATAACTGTTAAGATTAGAAGTATGTTAGTGGGACAGATGTCAGACGTGAATACGCTGACAGCTGTATCTAACAACTTCCAATACACACGTGCAAACGTGGAGACACCTGTCATCACATATAACACTCAAAATATTCGCTTAAAAGAAAAAAAAATCAATAATAATAAAATTATCAATTTCAATAATAAAGTACAAAGGAACTCAACAGTCAGAATAATAATGACTGTCTCGAAACTCCGCACCTTAGTATCCCAAGCGCTTCGATTCTAGAAAAAAACCTTTCAGTTACCCTGTTGAATGCTTTAAAAACCGAAGCATTTTATCAACAGGCTTCATACCTTAAAATTACCATACACCAAATGGCAGGAACCTTTGAGTTCATGGATGTCGAATCATTCGTGAACATGAACTGGCCTCAACAAGCAAACTACATCATCGATGAGTTTCTTGTTCTTTCTTTTCTGAATGATGAAGGTCTTATAGCAGATGATGAAATAGCAGAAGGACCAATCTCTAATCCTTATGTGCACATCATCCGTCCCGGTCCATATGATGTGCCCATCCTGGCAGACGATGATACTATGGAGATTTGTATGATGCTCTTCCAGCAGAGCTTCCTGATTGGTACTGAGGAGACAATCTTCTTGGAATCCTGCAAGCTGCAAAGCAGAAAGCGAATCCAGGAAGATGATGATGATGATGATGAGTCATCTTCAGGATGTTGTCAAGCAATCCCAGATGGTATAATGATCAGATGAACAACTGGGTAGCTCTCATCAGAAGTAGTAGAGCACAATAACTTCTGGCTCTAGCTCTTCTGCTTCAGATGTAGCATTCAGATACTTATCCTGGTTAAATAGATCTTCTCTTTGTAACCATAGTGATTAGCATGTACCAGAAAGATTAGCTTAATCATGAGTATGAATTTGTCTGAATGTAAATTTGAATCAATTAATGAAAAACAATTTGTTTCTTTACATATCAGTATTATCAATATTGCATAGTAATTGTAAAGTAAAAAAAATGATATCACTTTAAACAATAAACTAACATACTCAGTAGCATTACGAATCACTATCAGGACTTATCAAACGCACTCTTTCTTTTCTCCGTTCAATCATACTTTTTCCGAAAAACAAATGACTAATCTCAAGAGTATAAAATGTCTGAAACAAGGAAATTATTTTAACCATCATAGATTAAAACAAAGTAACCTCGGCGTATTTCACACAATACATCAGTGTTTACCATTTATCCTTCTTTGTCAATAAACTCTTTTCTCAATCTGTACAGTTGTGAGAAATGTGTGTGTAGTAGCAGAGTTTACCGAAATCAGTATTTAGATCATCTCAAAGTGCATAAAATCCACAAACTAAAGTAGTAAAAACCTGGTTGCCTAAACTCTCACATAGACACTGATTTTTCTATCTAAACTCTGTGTTACTGATATCCTTTCATTTGGATATGTCTTTTATTTGTCACCCCCTGTATTATTTATATAATTTTTTTTTTTTATTTATTATTTTTCCAGTAATCAGTGGTTGGCACTAGTCACCAAAAATCAAAGATTTTAGCCCTTATTTCATACAATAAGTTCCTGGATCGTCCTAGGCACAACATGATCTCAAAGGAATTTGTGCTCTGGTTGGCATCTTTTGATTTGAGGGTGAATTATTTGTAGTAAGTAATCAGAGTTTAGACTTTTCATCAGTGATTAAAATTAACTTATGAGAGAAAATGCAAACAGCTAATACAGACTCAGTGTATAGGATCAATAAACTAAGAGATGGTATAAATATAGAGACAGTATCATGCTGTGTTAGTTTACTGCACATAAATGAGATCAGAATCTATCAACTCTTAAGGATTCACAATTACTTACTGAGAATTATGCTTCATACAAATTTCTTCATTGGTCCATATGTTTCAGACAAAATTACAGTTAGAGAATAGCATTAAACTGTAATTACCAGAGTATGACCAACAGAGTTTAACACCAGAGTTTACTTTCAGATTATGACTGACACTTCACAGAGTTTATCATCAGAGTTTAACATGCTGGTTCACATAACAGTTAACACATGTAAGAAATCATGAACATAAAAAATGAGTCTAACCCGTATCTCTAGTCAGAACCAGAGATCATTCCAAGTTCATTTACCAATCTTGTAAAAGTAGCTTCACTCAAAGGTTTGGTGAAGATATCTGCAAGTTGTTGGTCTGTAGACACAAAATGAAGCTCAATGTTTCCTTCTTCCACATGTTCTCTGATAAAATGATACCTTATGCTGATGTGCTTGGTCATGGAATGCTGTACTGGATTACCTGTCATAGCAATAGCACTTTGGTTATCACAGAAAATAGGTATTCTAGAGTACCTTAACCCATAATCCAGCAATTGATTCTTCATCCATAAAATCTGTGCACAACAGCTACCAGCTGCTATATACTCTGCTTCTGCAGTGGATGTAGAAATTGATTTCTGTTTCTTACTGTACCAAGAAACCAATCTGTCACCTAAAAATTGACAGCTTCCACTTGTACTTTTTCTGTCTATCTTACAGCCTGCAAAATCTGCATCAGAGTAACCAATTAACTTAAACTCTGATTCTCTAGGATACCACAAACCCAAGGTTATGGTTCCTTTGAGATATTTGAAAATCCTTTTTACAGCTGTTAGATGAGGCTCTCTGGGATCTGCTTGAAATCTTGCACAAAGACATGTTGCATACATGATATCAGGTCTACTTGCAGTAAGATACAGTAGAGACCCTATCATTCCTCTGTAGTTAGTCATATCTACTGAGGCTCCTGTGTCTTTGTCAAGCTTCGTTGCTGTAGCCATGGGAGTTGTAGCAGATGAACTATCAAGCATACCAAATTTCTTTAGAAGATTTCTGGTATACTTTGCTTGATTGATAAAAATACCATCATCTGTTTGCTTTACTTGTAAGCCTAGAAAGTAACTAAGCTCTCCCATCATGCTCATTTGATACCTGGATTGCATAAGCTTTGCAAACTTCTTACAAAGTTTGTCATTAGTAGATCCAAAAATAATATCATCTACATAAATTTGAACTAAAAGCAAATCATCACCAGAATTGAAATAAAACAAGGTTTTATCAATTGTACCTCTTGTGAACCCACTTTCTAAAAGAAACTGAGCAAGAGTTTCATACCATGCTCTTGGTGCTTGCTTTAGTCCATATAATGCCTTGTCAAGCCTGTAGACATAATCTGGATGCTTGGAATCTACAAATCCTGGTGGTTGTTCAACAAACACTTCTTCTTCAAGCTTCCCATTGAGAAAAGCACTCTTTACATCCATCTGAAAGACTTTAAACTTCTTGTGTGCAGCATAGGCCAGAAAAATTCTTATGGCCTCCAATCTTGCAACTGGAGCAAAGGTTTCATCATAATCAATTCCTTCCTGTTGTGAATAACCTTTAGCCACAAGTCTAGCCTTGTTTCTTGTAATCACACCTTCACTGTCAGTCTTGTTTCTGAAAACCCACTTTGTACCTACTATTTATCTGTTCTTTGGTCTAGGTACAAGTGTCCAGACTTCATTTCTTTCAAATTCATTTAACTCTTCTTGCATTGCTGTAATCCAATTAGCATCTTGAAGAGCTTCCTCCACTTTCTTTGGTTCTGTTTGAGACAAGAAAGCATGATACAGACACTCATTGTTTGTTGCACTTCTAGTTCTCACACTAGCATCAGGATCTCCAATTATGAGATCAGGTGTGTGTGCCTGTGTCCACTTTCTGGCTGTTGGTAAGTGGTTTCTTGCATCATTATTGAATCCTCCCCCTTGATCCATGCTCTCCTGATTCATACGTTGACTTTCAGCAGTATCTGAGGCTCCCCTTGAGTTGGATGGCTCAGTGTTTGAACTGTTAGAGTTTGAATCAGTTTCCTCAACTGACTCACTTGTTGTGTCTTGTTGAGCTTCTTCACGCTCCCCCTCAACTGGTTCTCTATTTTGTTCAATTTGAGAATTTTCAGTTTCTTCAGTATTTATCAGTAGAGGTTCAGAGTATGCTCCGTCAGGGTTTGTCAAACCTGCTTCGTCAGAGTTTACATCATCAGAGAATAGATCTTCATTTTCAAAACGTAGTTGATCATATCCATCCTTGTCTTCAAGTCCAATTATTTTCTTGTCATCAAATGACACATGTATGGATTCCATGATCACCTTAGTTCTCAGATTGTAAACTCTGAATGCTTTTGTTGACAATGAATAGCCAACAAAGATTCCTTCATCAGCTTTTAACTCGAACTTGGTCAACTGTTCAGGATGAGTCTTCAACACAAAGCATTTGCATCCAAATATGTGAAAATATTTCAAATTTGGCTTCTTATTTTTAACCATTTCATATGGTGTTTTTCCATGCTTGTTGATCAGTGTAGCATTTTGAGTAAAACAAGCAGTTTGAACAGCTTCTGCCCAGAAGTACGTTGGTAATTTTGCTTCATCAAGTATAGTTCTGGCAGCTTCAATTAAAGTTCTGTTCTTTCTTTCAACTACACCATTTTGCTGTGGAGTTCCAGGTGCAGAGAATTCTTGTTTGACTCCTCTTTCCTTGCAGAAAGCTTCCAATATTGAGTTTCTGAATTCAGTTCCATTATCACTCCTTATAATTTTGACTTTGTGCTGTGATCCTTTGTCCAGTAGATTTACATGATCCATCAGAATTTGAGCAGTTTCATCCTTCTTTGATAAGAAATACACCCATGTATATCTAGTATATTCATCAACAATTACTAGAGCATATTTCTTTCTGCCCATTGACATCACATTCACTGGTCCAAAGAGATCAACATGTAGAAGATGATAAGGTTCCACTACTGAAGATTCAGATTTACTCTTGAAAGATGACTTCCTTTGCTTGGCCTTTTGACAAGAATCACATAGACCATCTAGATTAAGTATTGATTTTGGAAGTCCTCTTACAAGATCCTTTCTTATCAGCTCATTGATGTTGTTCAAATTGAGATGAGAGAGCTTCTTGTGCCAATTCCAACTCTCTTCATTTGACATTTTTGCAGTCAGACACACTGTTCTTCCATCAGAGTTTGTTACCAAACTTGCTTCATAAATATTGTTGCGTCTGTGTCCAGCTAGAACAACTTTTCCAGTAGATTTACTGATAACTTCACAGTATTCACTATGAAAATCTACATGGTTTCCTCTGTCACAGATTTGACTCACAGATAACAGATTATGCTTGAGTCCTGAGACTAGAGCTACATTTGTGATGATGACACTTCCAAGATTGATATTGCCATATCCCAGAGTGTGTCCTATGTTGCCATCTCCATAGGAAACTTTTGGGCCAGCCTTCTCCTCAAAGTCTGATAGCAGGGCTTTGTTTCCAGTCATATGTCCTGAGCAACCACTGTCCAAGATAAGTGTGCTCTCTTTTATACCCTGCAATCACAAACAAACACTAAGTGTTAGTTTTAAGGATCCAGACTTGCTTGGATCCTTTGTCCTTCTTAACAGTGTTAGCTTTTGCAGCGGAATCTGTATTATCAGAGTTTAAACTAACATTGTCAGATTTTACACTAGCAGAGTTTGCTCTAACCCATTTCAAGTTGGGTTTTAGCTCATAATAGTTATGATAAATTGCATGATAACTCTTACATGTGTAAATAGAATGCCAAGTGCTCCCACAATGTTTGCACAAAGTCTGTGGTTTTACTCTAACATAATCATTCTTTACTTCTGATGTAGAAGGTAAAGTATTAATATGTTTGTTCTTAGTGCAAAATCTAGCAAGATGATTAGAACTACCACAACTGTAACATGTTTTTCTTGAGGCACTAGCATTAGGCATATGATTATTTCTATTATTTATGCCTACTTTTCCATTCCTATTTCTCTTGGAACCTTTAGGTTTCATGGAAGACTTTACCTCTTTTAGCTTGTGATTGAACTGTTTTCCTGTCATCAAGCCAATATTAACCTGTTTTTCACAAGTTTTTACTGGTTTTCTAACAGCTTCTATTTCCATAAGTTTTTCTGTTATAATATTTTCCTGTTTGTCACAAGATTCATCTGATTCCATATCAGCTTCCCTTATTACAACAGATTTTAACTTATTGGCTTCTGGAACAAATTTCACAGGTTTAAGTTGTGGTTTTACCTTAACCTTGTCTTTAAACCTAAGTTCATCATTTTCACAATAACCTAAACCTACAGAATCAGTCTGAAACACTTGATGAGTGTCTCTTCCAGAATCTGTCCAAGTCTTGATTATTTTCCTTTCCTTCTCTAAATCAGATTCTAGTTGCTTATATCTTTTCAGCAACTCCTGTTCTACATAAACAGCATCATCTCTTTCTTTTTGAATCTGCTTCATATTCACAAGTTCTCTTTCAAGAAACTTGTTTCTTTCTTTAAGACTAAGATTCTCAGATTTAATCCTCTCATTCTCTAAAGTCTGATCCCTATAACTAACATGTATATTCTTAAGATAAATTCTTAATTCAGAAATATTATCAGTATCATAAGCATAAGTAGTTAGAGGTACCTTATTTTCTGATGACTCAACTTCATCTTTGATAGTTGCCATGAGTGCATAATTCACTCCATCATCAGAATCTGAAGTATCTGCCCAGTCTTTGCCTTTAGAGATGAGTGCTTTTTCAGTTCTTCCTTTCTTGCACTCTGGAGCATAGTGACCCATCTCTTTGCACTTGTAGCACTGGATCTCAGATTTGTCCTTCTTACCTGACTTGGTATCCCTTCCATCAGACTTTCTGAAATTCTTCTTCTCAGAATTTGAATCTCTCCTTGAGAATCTTTTACCCTTCTTGAAGTTCTTGAATCCCATCTTCTTAAATGTCTTGACCATCAAGGCAGCCATTTGCATCATCTCCTCTTCATCATCCTCAGAATCAGAAGCTTCATCAGAGTTTGAATCATCATCAGAGTTTGATGACTCACTCTCAGATTTGATCACTAAAGCCTTTCCCTTGGCTTTCTTCCTTGATGATTCCTTCTTGATGGGCTTCTCCTCGACTTTGAGAGCAACAGATTTTGTCTTCTTGCTTGACCTCCTGTTTCTTTGTTCTATCTCAAGTTCATGAGTCTTTAACAATCCATAGATTTCATCAAGATCTGTATCAGCAAGATCATAATTATCTCTGATTGTTGTTGCCTTTAAATCCCACTTTTCAGGTAGAGATAACAGAAACTTGAGATTGGACTCTTCAAGTTCATATTCCTTATCTACCAGAGACAGATCGTTCAACAGTTTGCAAAATCTGTCATAAGTCTCAGTCAAGGTTTCATTAGTTCTTGAATCAAAGTGCTCATACTCCTGTGTGAGTATTGTTTTTCTGTTCTTCTTAATAGCACCTGTTCCCTGGCATCTGACTTCTAAAGCATCCCATATCTCTTTGGCAGTTTTGCAGCCAATTACCCTGTTAGACATAACATTATCTAAAGCACTGTGGAGAAGATGTCTAACCTTTGCATCCTTTGCAATTGATGAGATATCCTCAGGAGTCATATCTTTCTTTTCCTTTGGAACAGTCTTTTGTTCTTGACCATCAACAACAGGGGTCAATTTAGTTGGCATATGAGGACCATCATTAATTCTGTCAAGGTATTCTGGATCTGTAGCCTCCAGAAACATGGTCATCTTCACCTTCCAAATCGGATACTCTACAGGCCTGAGAATCGGAACCCTGATTGTTTCATATCGACTCACAGAATTAGGCTTAACCTGTTCAGCCTTGGAAGCAGTTTGATTTTCTTCAGACATGATTATTACTGTGTTTGAATCGTAAAACTGTATATATTAAACAGCCTTGGCTCTGATACCAATTGTTAGGCCGAATACACAATATAATCAAGTATGTATGAGAATAACGATAATTAAAAACACTGTTTATGAATCAATAAAACTGTAATCGTATTAACAGCTTCTCTCTTTATGATGTTAATGAATCACAAAGAGCTTCTAGGTTACAAGAATAATATATCAATATTCACGCGTCCCTTCTAGGGATAACCTATCTGTGTTTATATAGTACACAGCTACATACAATCCATCTCTAATTGATATTCCTATAAGTTAGCTATACAATTCATATCAATTAAGGATTGCTTCAGTCTTCTATTCCAATCTCCTTAGCTGTATCAATATATTCTGCTTCTTTCTATCTTCAGAATATATTGCTTCTAGAATCTTCAATTCTGCACCGACAGCTAATTCAACTTTCACCTTGTCAGACTTTAAATAAACTCTGACCGGCTTCAATTAAACTCTTTACCCTGTCAGAGTTTAACTAAACTCTGACTGGCTTCTGATAAACTCTTGTCAGTACCTGTTGCTTAAACACTGATAAACAAACATTAGCAATTATATCTAACAAACCCCCCTTCTACAATAGAGTATTACTGGGCAACAATTGGTATCAGAGCGAACTGATTTAATTCTGAATCAGATACGATCTAAAGATGTCGACAACCAAGTATGAAAGCATGAAGATTCCCATCTTGAAGAAATCAGAATATCCAACATGGAGGGTAAAGATGCTGATGTACCTGGAGGCTATGGATCCTGACTATTTGGACAGGATTCGTGATGGACCATATATTCCTACACGAATTGTAGAACGAACAGATACAGTACTTGAACATTATGTGGTCAAGGCTAAAAGTGAATGGACTCCAGAAGAAAAAGCTAATGTACTCAGGGAACCGAAGATAAAGAATATCTTACACAGTAGTCTTGATGCTGTCATGTCAAACAGAGTGATTGCATGCAAGTCTTCAAAAGAAATCTGGGATACTTTGGAAACTCAGTGCCAGGGATCTACATCTGTCAAGAAAAACAGAAGGGCTCTTTTGATTCAAGAATATGAACAATTTGATGCAAGACCCGATGAGAGCCTAACTGATCTATATGATAGATTTCTGACACTATTGAACAGTTTATCTTTAGTTGACAAGGAATATGAAACTGAAGATTCAAACACCAAGTTTCTAAGAGCTTTACCTGAAGAATGGGACACTCAGACATCGATCATTAGACATCAGTATGATCTTAACACTGTGTCTCTTGATGAAGTCTATGGGATGCTAAGAACTCATGATCTTGAAGTTCAACAGAGGAAGAACAAGAAAAGCAGCAAGGCAAAATCAATTGCTTTGAAAGCAGAGGCTAAATCAAAAGGAAAATCTATGGAGGTCTCTAGAAGTAAAAAAAGAATAGATGAGTCAGATCCCGATGACTCTTCATCAGATACTGATGGCAATGATGATGCCAATACTGATGATGATTCTTCTGACTCAGACATGGAAGAGATGGTTGCTATGATTGTCAGAAACTTCAGAAGGATGAAGTTCAGGAAGAATAGAAGACAAGGCAACTTTCAGAAAAAGGATTTCAATTCAAACAAAGATAAGTATATCAAAAAGGACAGCAAGGGTAGCAAATTTGACAAGTCAAAGGTTAGATGCTACAAGTGCAATGGTATGGGTCACTTTGCTTCTGAGTGCAAGAAGACAAAGGCACTTATCACATCAAGCAAGGATTGGATGGACTCTTCCTCAGAATCTGATACTGAGGTGGTCAACTATGCTCTAATGGCCAACGCTGATGTAACTGCTGCTCCTGATGATAAGGTACTAAATACTATCTTTGATTTTGATACTGATAATGCTTCTGAGTTAAGACGTTTTCTAAAGTCATTACATATTAGCTTTAGAAGTCAAACTGCTGAAAATACTAGAATCTTATCTGAGATGTCTGAACTTAGAAAAAGGAATGATATATTAGAAGCTGAATTTTCTCGTATGCAAGAAGTACAAAAAGAATGTGATAATGTGAATCACATGTATTTAGAGATGAAATCCAAATGTACTGCTCTTGAAAAGGAACTTGAAAATGCTAATGAGAAAATCAGAACCTGGACAGACTCTGGTAGGAAATTTCATGAGATTAATACCTCTAAGAATTGGAAAGAGTGTCTAGGACATAAGTCAGATGAGGATAAGAAATTGAAAGAGAAAATTGTCATTGATGAGACAGTCAGTCCAAAGACCTATAGACATGTTATAGATGCAACCAAATCTAAGATTACTCCTGTTAATTTTGTTTTTGGTAAGGATTCCAATTCTACTTTTGAAAAGGGATCTACTTCTACTCAAGGAATTAAAATCATAAAGTCTAAACCTGTCTTGAATAAAGTCATTAAGAATGTAGGTCTATTGTCTCAGAAACAGCTTAAGGATAAAATCTGTGAGGTGACAGATAAGAAAAAGGAAGCTACTGTTAAGAGAAACAGGAATGGTAAAGTTGGGATCAATAAAGAGAATGGTTATAAATATATTCCAAATGCACCTAGAAAGTGTTGTTTTAACTGTGGTAACTCTAATCATCTTGCTATTGATTGTAAGAAGAGTAAGAAGAAGATTACTGATATTCCTAAGTCTGATGTTAGGAATAGATCAGTATTTTATAAACCACAGAAGTCCTGTTTTCATTGTGATAGTATATGGCATTCTATTTATACTTGTAAAGATTATCATGAGTTGTACTATAACTTTTATGATCCAATGCCTAAAGTTAATAAAAATAGTGCAAACTCTGGTAGCATTAAGAATGTCAAGTTGGAACATGCTTTTGTTAATACTGATACTGACAAAGCAAATCCTGATGGAGTAAATCCTGTCAGGACTGCTAAAGTCAGAAAGTCTTCTGCTGTGAAATTTAATAAATTGCATGGAAAAGGAACCCAACAAGTATGGGTTCCTAAATGTTCTAACTAGTGTGTTTCTATTCTGATTGCAGGGTAAAAAGAAAAATGTGTTAGTCATGGATAGTGGATGTTCTGTGCACATGACTGGAAACAAAGCCCTGTTATCAGAATATGAGGAAAAAGCTGGCCCAACTGTGTCTTATGGAGATGGCAACATTGGACAAACCTTGGGATATGGCAATATAATCATTGGAAATGTCATCATTGAAAATGTAGCTCTAGTGAAGGGACTAAAACACAACCTGTTGAGTATTAGTCAAATCACTGACAGAGGTTATCATGTCAACTTCTATTCCACACATTGTGAAGTAGTCAGCAAAGAAACAGGAAAGATAGCACTGACTGGCTACAGGCATGGTAACATATATGAAGCCAACATTCAATCAAATACTGATGACTCCCCTACCTGTCTGATCAGTAAAGCTTCAGTAGATGAAAGTTGGAATTGGCACAAGAAGCTTTCTCATCTCAACTTCAGCAATATCTATGAGTTGGTTAAGAAAGATTTAGTGAGAGGATTACCAAAAGTGTTATATACTCCTGATGGACTCTGTGATGCATGTCAGAAAGCAAAACAAAGAAGGACATCATTCCAGAGTAAATCAGAATCCTCTATTGAAGAACCATATCACATGCTACATCTTGATCTATTTGGTCCAGTCAACATCATGACCATCAGTAAGAAAAGGTACACTCTTGTAATTGTTGATGAATATTCTAGATTCACCTGGGTGTATTTTCTGCACAGAAAAGATGAGACTCCTGAAGTTCTGTTGGATCATGTGAGAATGATTGAGACAACCACAAAGTACAAAGTCAAGATACTGAGAAGTGATAATGGTACTGAATTTAAGAATTCAAAGATGGAAGAGTTCTGCAAATACAAAGGAATCATTCAACAATTCTCTGCTCCTGGCACACCTCAGCAAAATGGAGTAGTTGAAAGGAAAAATAGAACTCTTATTGAAGCTGGCAGAACTATGTTGGAAGAAGCAAAATTACCTACATGTTTCTGGGCAGAAGCAGTCAACACAGCATGCTACACTCAAAATCTCACATTAATAAACAGACATGGTGTTACTCCTTATCAGTCACTCAAGGAAAAGAAACCAAGTCTGAAGCATCTGCATGTGTTTGGCTGTAAATGTTTTGTTCTCAGAACTCATCCTGAACAACTAGGGAAATTTGAAACAAAGGCTGATGAAGGAATTTTCATAGGCTATCCTGCATCAAGAGCCTTCAGAGTTTTTAATTTGAGGACAAGGACTGTCATGGAGTCAATACATGTATCTTTTGATGACAAGAAGATAGCTGGAATCAATGAAGACTCTCATGATAGATTGATTTTTGAAAATGAAGCTACCAAGGAACCTGAAGAAAGTGAATCAGATCCTGTCCATACATCAGATCCTGATGGGTCACCAAATCCTGATGACACACCAGATGCTGATGGTGCAAATACTGATGATGCAATCAATAGTAATACTTCTAGTAGTGCTAATGTTGAGGGGGAGCAACATCATTCTACTACAAGTTCAGAGTCAACACAATCATCAGGACAAAATTCTTCAGATACTGATTCAAGTGATGATCCTGATAACTTATCAGGAGGAAATAGCAATAATTCAGGGGGAGCTTCAAGACAAGCAAGTTCTTCAAATCAAGATAACACCAATCCAGGGAGAGCATCTACATCAAGAAACAATTTAACACCAGCAAGGAAATGGACTGCAAGTCATACTCCTGATTTGATCATTGGGGATCCTGATGCAGGTGTTCAAACAAGAAGTGCAACTCAGAATGAATGTCTATACAATAACTTTCTATCCAAGGAGGAGCCAAAGAAAGTTGAAGATGCACTTAAAGATGCTGATTGGGTTACTGCAATGCAAGAGGAACTGAATGAATTTGAAAGAAATGAAGTCTGGAAACTGGTACCAAGACCAAAGAATAGATCAATTGTTGGTACAAAGTGGATTTTCAAGAACAAGACTGATTCTGATGGAGTAATAATCAGAAACAAAGCAAGACTAGTTGCAAAGGGGTATTCTCAACAAGAGGGAATTGTTTATGATGAAACTTTTGCTCCTGTTGCAAGACTAGAAGCCATCAGGATATTTCTTGCTTATGCAGCACATAAGAAATTCAAGGTTTTCCAGATGGATGTTAAAAGTGCTTTCTTAAATGGAGAACTGGAGGAAGAAGTCTATGTTGAACAACCTCCTGGTTTCATTGATCCTAACTATCCAGATCATGTCTACAGATTGGATAAGGCACTTTATGGACTAAAGCAAGCTCCAAGAGCATGGTATGAAACTTTAGCTCTATTCTTACTGGAAAGTGGATTCAAAAGAGGTGCTATTGATAAAACTCTATTTTATTTGAATCATGGTAAGGACTTGTTGTTAGTTCAGATTTATGTTGATGATATCATTTTTGGGTCAACAAACAATAAGCTTTGTGAAAAGTTTTCCAAGCTTATGCAGTCAAGATATCAAATGAGCATGATGGGAGAAATGAGTTACTTTCTTGGTCTTCAAGTTAAACAGACTGATGAAGGGATTTTTATCAATCAGTCTAAATATACAAGGAATTTATTGACAAGGTTTAACATGCAAGATAGTTCTCCTGCTACAACTCCCATAGCTACAGCTACCAAACTTGATCCTGATCAAGGTGCTGAGGTAGATGTAACTCACTACAGAGGAATGATTGGCTCTTTATTGTATCTCACTGCAAGTAGACCAGATATCATGTTTGCAACCTGTCTGTGTGCAAGATTTCAAGCAAAACCTAGAGAACCCCATCTGATTGCAGTCAAAAGAATTCTCAGATATCTCAAAGGCACATCTTCACTTGGCCTTTGGTATGCAAGGGAATCAGATTTTGGGTTGTGTGGTTATTCAGATGCTGATTTTGCAGGATGCAAAATAGACAGGAAAAGTACTTCAGGAAGCTGTCAGTTTTTGGGTGGAAGACTAGTTTCATGGTTCAGTAAAAAGCAAAAATCCATTTCCACTTCAACTGCAGAAGCTGAGTACATTGCTGCAGGAAGTTGTTGTGCTCTGATAATGTGGATGAGAAATCAGTTGTTAGATTATGGCCTGTCATACTCGAAAATCCCTATTTATTGTGATAACCAAAGTGCTATTGCAATGACAGGAAATCCAGTTCAACATTCTCTTACTAAACACATCAGTATTCGATATCACTTCATAAGAGAACAAGTTCTGGAAGGAACAATTGAACTTCACTTTGTTCCTACTGATCAACAACTAGCTGATATATTCACCAAGCCACTACCTGAAGCTACTTTCAATAAATTGGTGAATGAACTTGGAATGATGAACTTTGAGAATTTCTGAGGAAAGCTACAGAGAGGAAATCCTGATAACTGTCAAATCCTGATGGTTATTCAGAAAGGTATGTTTTCTTTGATCAAATCCTGATAGGATGCAATCCTGACAGGAAGTCAACTGGTCAAATCCTGATGCTCAAATATTGAAGCTGGTATGAAAACCAGAGGTTCTATGCTAATTTGTCATCAACACTTCTGGTAAACTCTGGAAAATAAGATTTTTACTTAGTCTTTGATTAAGTTTTCAGTCTTAATTCTCAATTTCAATTATATTTTTATCAGAGTTTTCTATTCGTCATTTTATATGTCAAATATCAGTGTTACTAACAAATTGTGCAGGAAAAGTAAGAAGGACAAGAAAAATTGAGCAAATTGATAGTTTTCATTATATCTTGAAGATTCTTTACAAATGAAAATGGAAATTACATATTCTTTTCCTAGTCTACTTTTCTTCTCAGGAACACGTGCCCTGCAAATAAGCATGAACACTCCTGATGGATCATAACCAGGCTTTGATCCATCTAGGGCTTCTCTTGTTCCATCCTTAAGAGACAAGAAGAGGAGCTGATTTACTTGAAGGCGGATCGTCACCGTGACCACCGGGATGCTTCCGTGCCTCCAGCTTGCATGACATACAAGCATCACGGATTCTCTTCTTTCTTTTCTCAAGCTCTCGGACGAGCTCTTCATCATCTTCGTCCTCATCCTCTTCATCATCCTCATCATCTTCATAGATGAGGTTATCAAGCGGATTCCAGTCAGGATTGGCCTGCTGGAAATTGTGCAATAGCACATCGGCCATTGCGTTTATAAACGCTTCATGTTCCCGAGGATCAGGAACTGGTTGTGGCTCCATCTCAGCAAGAGCCTCATCCATCACTTGCCAAATCAAGTCAAGCTCTTCTTCAGGTATGTTGTTTTGATGGTTGGCAACCATTGAAAAACAAAGAAGGTGAAAGGTTTCGTAAGTTTTTCTCTGGAGAGGGTTTGTGTTTTAATAGATATATGATGATTATGCTTAACAGTTCTATTTTATAGAGAATGTGTGTTAAGACTGCAGGTCATTTTTGTTTATCGAGGTGACTGTTCAGTTTCTCATAATTACTTTGCCTCGGTAATTGGTAAGAATGGTTACATGGGTATTATGCTATTTGTTTTTGTAATCATTTTAAAATAAAAAACAGCACTTATCAGGATTATAAAAATAAATTTTGTTTTCTTAAATAAAATTTTATTTTCCTTCATTTGAAATATTTTTTTTCAATCCTGATAAGGCAAATGGTTTCATAGGAAATGCTTTTATTCCTGATGAGGTTAGGTTTTTCTTACATAGGAAAATGCCTACTCGTTATGGTTTAATTTCTAATGCTATGGGGCAAGGCCAATCACACCTTGTTCCTAACCCAAGCATTCATCCTAAACAGTCTAAACAGTCAACTGCCACCTCTAATGTCTCTCAAAAGACTTTAGTTGTAAAAGCAAAGAAGTCAGCTAGAACTGATGTGTCAGGAAGGTAATCAGGTTCAAAGGACTTTTCCTCTACACCTATCACTAAAAAGAAGTTACAAGGGGGTGTACAAGGGGTCCTGGTGAAGAAAGCTGCAAAGAGAGGTGAGGCTGTTTCTGTTAAAAGAAAGTTAGTGCTCAGGAATGAGACTGACTCAGAGGATGATTTACCTATATCCTCTGTGATGAATGTGAATAAGGAAGTTGCTGATACAGCTACTGCAGCTTTGGTTCCATTGTCTACACCACAGAAGAAAAGGAAGTTATCAAAAAGCAGGTATCATATTCCTTTAGAAAAGAAGCAGGATACTGATGTACAGGACACTTCTATTATGAATGAGCAATCAGTTTCAACTGCTCAAGCAAATCCTGATGTTAGTATTCCTGATACTGCACTAAGTCAAGTGGTTAATATTTCAGACTCTCCAGCACAGGACTCTCCAACAAAAAGACATGTTGATATTTCATGGGAGAAGTATGGTTCTGCTGCTTCCAATCTTGGGATAAAACATCCAATGGAAAAGCTAAGGAAGGCAGAAGAGTTAGTCTATCAGAGACAGAAGAAACTGAAAGGATCAAGCCCACAAGAACCTGAACCTCAAAGTGGTTCAGCAGCTCTTTCTGATGATCCAGCCACACAAGAACCACTCAATCAAAGTTTGAGTGAAGGCTTAGCTCGTGGAATGGTCCCACAAGAACCATTTTCTCAAAGGGAGAATGCAGACATCGACATTCCAGCTACACAAGAACCATCTTCTCAAAGTGAAGATGCAGGCCAAGCTACAGTTTCTGAGAAATTTCCTGACAATGCTCAAGGGATTTCTGGTGCAGATGAAGTTCAAAGATTGGTCGAGGACACTGTCAATGAGGGAAGCACACAAGAACCTTTGACTCAAAGTGTTGAAGAAGCTTCTGAACCTCAAGCTCCACAAGAACCATTGGTAGCAAATACTGATGCAAGCATATCAAATCCTGACGGTGTTCATCCTGACGCTAGTGGTGCTCCTGATGTTGAACCTATCCTGATACAGCCACTTCGTTCAAGACCAATGGATCATCCTATCACAGATTCACAGGATAAAATGAAAGGTATAGCTATTCCTGATCCTGATGATACTCATAGTACTGATGATGATGACTCTGATGATAGTGATGATGATGAGAATCGAAAAGAGAAGGAACAGCTTGCTACAGCACTCAAAATTAGTCTTGGAACTAATTTTGGTTCATCAAGTACATATATGGCTGGCAAAGCTTCCACTGGGAAAGATCAGAGACAAGATTTTTTCTATTCCTTCCTTTAATCCTGCTGAGGCACTTAGACAGAATGAATGGAACAATTCATGGCACAGATCTGCTGAATCTGTAAGTTATTCTTCTGCTTTGGAACATGCCTATGATGCAGTGAAATCTATAGAGAATCAAGACTTGAAGAATCATCTGAAGGCTACAACTCTGTTATCCAAAAGCCTAAAAAGTGAGATTGATTCTATCAAGAATTCAACTGAGTTGGTGAGGAATGATATTTCTCAAAATTTTACAAAGGTGTCTACTGCTTTTCAGCTAAGGGTAGTAGAATCCCAAGTGAAATCTGTTATTTCTGAACAAACCTCTATCAACAGACGGATTGATTCTCTGGATACCAAGGTAACTGACATTCAAGCCTCTCTTTCCTTAATTCTGAATTTATTGTCAAATCCTGATGTCAAAAAGGGGGAGAAGGTTAGTCGGACAAAATGCACACCTGATCTAGTATTAAGGAATAATGATGATGATACTGGAGATGATGGTTGTGACAAAGTGATACAAGGAGAAACCTCTGATGCTGCTGTTATGAAATCTACAATTCAAACTTTACAAAGTCAAACAACGCAGTCAACTCATGTTTCTGATTTTGGAGTTAAGACAGTAAGAACGTTGGTGCAATCTCAGATCCTGACGGAAGAACAAATCCTGACACCTGGTCATGGACGTATTCTTGCTACAATTCCTGAAGGCGATGAAGATATTTTTATTGATAATCCTGAAGATGCATCAAATTTATTCCAGAAGTTTTCTACAAAAGATGGCAGAATTGTTACTCTATATCACACTGATAAAAGAGTTCAATAATTATATGCAAGAAAAGCACTCTCTACAGCAAGTGAAGAATATCCTGATCTCTCACATGAAGAATTCTTAAGACAACAGAGAGAAATGATGGAAAGCTTTAATAACCCTGCTCCTGCTAGAGGTAGAGGAGGCAGAGGTAGGAGAGGAGCTAGAAGAAGTAGAAGAGGTTCTTCAACTCAAACAATACCTAGACAGACAAGGTCTCGAGGGTTAAGAATTGAAGAAATTCCTGAACCTATTCAAACTCTAGTAGTTCCTGACAGATCTACTTTTGGTGATGATGGAAATATTGAAGAAGAACCTGAATTGAGAAGAAAATCAAGAAAATCAAATCTCTGCAATACAAATCAAATTGAAGAATCTAATCCTGATGTTGTTCCTGATAATATTCAAGATCCTGATGATTCTGAAATTCTGCAAGAGATTGACTTGATAATTTTATCTACTGTTGTTGATTCTCACAACAAGGAAGTAGATGAAGAAGAAGAAGCCAGAAGAAGAGAAATTACAAGAAGAACAAGTAGAGATTTCAATCTCTATTTACAAAGGCTTAAACTTTCGAATGAAAGAAAGTGGAGAAACCCAAGCAGACAAGAATCTTCACTGGAAAGAAGCTATGCCTTTGAAAAGGAAAAGGATAAGAAGTGGAAACATATTAGCACATAAAGTTGTGATACACTTATCAATTTTCAGTCTGGAGGAATTATTACAAGCGCTTCAAGTGTTGTTGATTTATCTGGGATGGTTAGATCAAAAGCACTCTGGTTAAAGATGTTTTCAAATCTGAAGCAATTGACAAGTAATTCAAGAGGAGGTATTGGACACAGGGATGCTGAATATCTGAATATGTCATATGTTGATCCTTACTCCTTAACTGAAATTGGAGGTACTTTAACTTCTGAAAACCTGAACAATTTACTAGCTGTTGATATAGTTATAGATTGTCATGATGGTTTTGACAAGAAAGAAAAGCTTCTGTACTTCATGAAAGATGGTAGTGTGAAGATTTTATCTGTTCAAGATCTGCTGATGAAAACTACACAGGAACTGAAATATGTTCATTATCTTTTGAGATCGAAGAATCAAATATGCAAAGAATGGAGTGACATGATTTTGTCAACAATAAGAAGAAGACTGGATGGAAACAGTAATTTCAATGGTAATTATACTCCCATGTACTTAAATCAAAGAGGTCAGGATGTGGAAATGCAAAGGGGTACTGCTGTTAAAGAAGTAAATTTTGGCATGACTCATCTTACTCTCAATCCTGATGGGAAGGAAATTGCTTATCTTATGCTAGAAGAGCATAGTCTTCAGAGAAACTCCATATTGAATCTCAGAGCAGCTATCTACCAGATTAATGAGGAAGATGAAGAACTCAGAAATCTTAAGGAAAGACTGATTCAAATTCTTGAAGAAAAAGAAGAAAATTTGTTATCCAACTTCTTGAAGATGAATTTGTTCTATCAAATAATTTAAACAGATAAGTTGTTGCTGCAGATTCTGTACATTTTGTATATATGTTTTTGACATCATTGAATCTTAGGAATCTATACTTTATTTCATAAAGTATGAGATTGGGGGAGATTGTTAGTTCAGAATTCAATGATCATCAGGAGCTAGACTCAACTGATCAGGATTGTTGACGTCATCAGGATTACATGGTCGTCAGGATCAGAATGCATATCAGGACTGGGATCAGGATTGATCATCAGGACTGGAAGCTGATCAGGATTCCTACTTCGAGTTATATTTGGAGTCTAGTTAAACATGGAAGTTTATTCTGTCGGTTCCTGGTTTGTAGTATGTAGCTATCAATTATAGATAGGTTTCAATCTTTGTAATTGATTAGGACTTATCATTGATAGAGAAGCTGTGTAGTATATAAACACAGTCTTGGTTTCGATTTATGAATTCGAGAGAGAGAAGCGAATCAAGATAGAAGCTCTTAAGATCATAGAATTTCTTGAGAGAGTTTTTGTAAGCTAGCAGCTCTCAAGAACATCAGAATTTCTTGAGAGAGTTTGTAACAGTTTTATATCAGATTTAATAAAGCTGTTATCTTTCTTTCATATTTGTGATATATACATTAAGAAGTCGATTATCTTATACTATTGTATTCAACCCCCCTTCTACAATAGAGTATTACTGGGCAACACTTAAAACAACTTACGAATAAAAACTGAACTTAAAGTAAAAATCACAAGCACATAGATAATTTCAGTTGGATTGTTTGATGATCCAACTGAAGTGATTTTTATTGCGGAAATAATCTGTGATACAAAATGTACACAGCTGCTCGGTTACAAGATTGTAGAGAAGTATGCTCTCAAAGATAGCTAATACAAACTATTTGTTTTTCTTCTCTTCTCTTTTAAAGTAACTGCTACACTTGGTTATAAATACCCAAGTTTACAATTCTACGTTTGGCTAAACTAAAGAACAATAGTAGTAACCATCAGTAGCTTGCTTTTCATTCCTTTTGTCCAATGGTCCTTGGAGATCTTTGCTTTTGTCTTCATGCTAATTTTAATCATTCCCAAGAGCCTTATTTGGAAATTGGAATGTTTCCTTATTTCCAGTAACCATTTTGATGGCTTCCAATGCAAAGTACACTTCCATATCTCCTTTAGATCTGTTCAGTAAACTGTCACTATCACTTTGTCAACTGTTCAAAAAGCAATAGTGATTCGTTGATAGCAGGGAGATGTGTTTCGTTGATATCTTTATTCTTCATTTCGTTGATGGTGTTTCCTTCGTTTCGTTGATGGTGTTTCCCTCGTTTCGTTGATGGGTAAACTCCATACCGTTGACAGAGTGATCTTCATACCGTTGACATGTCTTCACTTAGGCAAAATTACAAGACATAATATATTTACAATTAACCAACCTATTTTGCCTATCTAGTACTTAGTCAACATGACTTAGAAAACCTATCTAATACATACAACAGAATGCATATCAAACTGTGAAGTATTGTACAGTGCAATTGCTACATTACTCATTTCGTTGATGAGCTTCCTGTCAACGGAATGCTGCAAAGCATGCCATTTCGTTGACAGCTACAAAATGACTTAATACAAAATCTACTAAGTGTTTTTATAATTATCATCAAGAACAACATATTCCTAACAGTGGAGCTTTTTCTTCGACTGCATAACTAGAACGTTCGGGAAGAAGTGCACAAACTGGGATGCCATACCTACTGATAGTCTACAAATTGGGTATTCTCTTCTTTATGGTACTCATTTTGATTTTGGTAGACTAGTTCTTATGAATTTGGGTGAAAAGATGACTGAGAATAGAGGAGTAATTTACTTTGCTAGATTCTATCAGCTTTTATTTTCTGCCTGTGTTAGTGGGGTATAAATTATTGATGAAGATGTGATTCCATGTTTTAAATTGCACAAACGTATATTCTCTGATCTTATAAACAAGGATGTAAAGAAGGGTAATGTAGGTGATTTTTTACTGCCTGCATTAGTGCAACAGTTTTTGGATGATTCGATCCAAGTAGAACAACAACAAGAACCAGTAAATATTGAAGTTTCTCCAACCCAACCAATTCGTACTGGTGGTAGAATCAAACACAGGGCTTTCAAACCTGCAAAGATTGTTAAGCCAGCTACTGAAGTTGGAGTATCAAAATCTTCTGTGCCAAACTCTGTTGGTACATCTAAGAAGAGTAGAGCAAAGAGACCAAGGTCTGATGATATAGAAGATTCTGAAACTTTACATCATAGAAGAAGAAGACTGGTAGCTGACTATCTGTTTGATGAGTTAGATGAAGTTGTTCCTGAAGCTGTTCCTGAGGCTGTTCCTGATGTTGTAATTCAGGATGCTGTTGTAGATGTTGAAGCTACTGTGCCCACAGAGGACAGAACAAATGCTGATGTCCATTTTGAAGCTAATAATGAAGCTGCAAATGCTGATCATTTTGTTGATCCTTTGGACATGGATATTGAAGCACATCCTGCAATCAGTGTTTGTGACACTGAGGATGTGGCAGCTGATCAAGCCACTCTGGTAATAGAAGAGTCTATGGCAACTCATACAGAGATTCTCTCTGTTACCAATCAAGTTCTTGAAGTTGGTGATGAAGTTGATCAGGAAGCACAATCTGTCTCTTCTGAGAAGATTGTTGAAAATGCTGAGAAGAAGATTGTTGTAGAAGAAGCTGTTCTAGTAGAAGAAGAAGTTTTTGAGAAGAATGAAGCTGTAGCAGAGAAAGTTCTTAATGAAGCTGCACAGTCAAATGTTGAAGTTACTGCAGAGAATGTAGTTGAAGAAGCTGCAGAGCCCTTAGTAGAAAATGTTGTTGAAGACATGGCTGATTCTGATAGTCATGATCACACTTCTGAAGATCATGCAGACTCTGATGAATCCATACCTTTTCTAAGGGATCCTACTGCTGAGACTGTTAAGGAAAATCAAAATGCCACTGAAGCTCATTATAGAGATATGTACTATGCAAACTGGTCAGGGGCAGATTGTATTTTCTCTAAGCAAAGGATTGCTGATTTTGTTGCTAAGTCTGCAAAAGAGATTTCAAATCCTGAGCTGTTGACACATCTGAAGGCTACAATTGTTCAAGTCAAATCTTTGCATAATCGATTTGATGAGACTCATACAGATGTCATAGGTCTCCGAAATGATATAGTAACTAAGGAGTTGGCCTTGAAGACTGATAGAGCTAAATATTCCTCTATGATCAAGGATCAAGTGGAAATCAAGCAGAGCCTAAGCAAAGTTGAGAGCAATCAAGATGAAATGTCTACAAAGATTGATTCTATTGCTACATCTTTGGAGTTGCTGACATCAGTGCTTATTCCTGATGATGTCAAAAAGGGGGAGAGAGTTCCTAAAGACAAATGCAAAAGGACTCAAACTCTGAGACGGAGGGATGATGCAACTGATGGTGGAAGCAAGGATTCAGAGTTTAGGTCAAAGAATTCTCAAGAGAAAGGGAGACTTGGGTCAAACTCTGCTAAGCTGACAAAATCTGAAAGAGTAAATTCTGGTGTTCAATCTTCTTCAAGACTTAAAAATCTAGCTATTTCAGCTAATCCAATTACTAATGAAGAGATTGCTGCTAAACTCTTTTTGGAAGAACATGGTGGTGAAGCCACTGCTGAAGAGCATAAAAAGAAAGTTGAAGCTAGAACTTACAAGCAAAAAGTTGCCAAGGCTCCTAGGAGAAAGGAAAAAGGAATTATTATTAAAGAGAATGTGAACTCTCAACAGAGTTTACAATACTCAAGAAGGCATGCTGGAGCAAACACTGACAAAGGAAAAGGCAAATTGATTGAAGAGCCTGAGTTATCAAAGAAAGCTTATTCAACCTCTAACATGGCTCATGTTGAATCAAGATCTAATAAATCAACCACTGACGTTGCTCAAGTTGATGATTTTGTTAAAGTTGTGACAACCTCTGACACTGCTCAAGTTGTACAAACTCAATTAATATCTCCACAACTCCAAGGTACTTTTCGAAGATCATCTAAAGATGAAACTCTGAAGCCAGGAAATGTGAACATTTTACAAAGTAGAACTGTAATGGGAAAAGAATCTTATGATAGATCTGGCTTGGGTTCACATACAGATAAAAGAGTGAATAACAGTCCTTTAGATCATACATCACTGGCAGAATCTGGTTTTGGGGTAACTCAAGAAAGCCTTGACAAGTTAGAGTCTGTTCAGATGATCTATCACAGAGGAATCAAAAAGGAGTTTCTGTTATATTTTATGGCTGATGGAAGAGTTTATAGAGTTGGAGAAGCTGATATTCATCTAAAACTATGGGAAGAGCTGGAGTATGTTTTATATCTGCTAAGAGTGAAAAATCAAAGTACTCACAATGCTGCTCAAGTTTTAAGAGAGAGAATGATGAAGTCTAAAGTCTTGTGTGGAGCCAGAATTTCAAATGCTTATGTTCCTAAGTACAGAGATGCTCATGGAAAGCTTGTAGAGATGAAAAGGAACAGTGCTAAATTCAATACAGCACTTGGAATTAAAGTGTTGGAATTTAACTTGGAGTCAGACAAGTCTTATTTTATTAGGCTAGGGAATGAGATGAGGAGGAATAGCATTTATTCTCTGAGAGCTGTTATTTACCAGACTGGAGAGAGTGATCCAGAATTAAAGGAATTGAAGAAAATCATGGTAGATGAGCTAGAAAACGCTGAAAGAAGACTACTCATTGATTATCTCAGAACAGTGCCTGACATTGAAGAAATAAAGTAAAGGCTGACAGTAAGTTTTTAAAGTTTTCTGTTCTAAGTAAAAAGTTAAACTCTGATATGTTATAAACACTGCATTTGTTGTATGTTTTGACATCATCAATTATCTTTTAACTTGTACATTTTTGTTATGCACAAGTTGGGGGAGATTGTTAGATATAATTGTTGATGATTATTTACCAGTGTTTAAGCAACAGGTACTCATCAGATTTTATGCTAGAAGCCAGTCGGAGTTTGTTAAAGTCTGACGAGGTGAAAGTTTGCTAAAGCTGTCGGTGCTAATATGAAGATTCTAGAAGCAATATATCTTGAAGATGGAAAGAAGCAAGATATATTGAGATGGCTAAAGAAACGGAACAGAAGACAGAAGCAATCCTAAATTGATATAAATTGTATAGCTAATTTATAGGAATATCAATTAGAGATTGATTATGTAGCTGTGTACTATATAAACACAGATAGGTTAACCCTAAAAGGGATGCGAATACTGAATACATTATTCTTGTAACCTAGCAGCTCTCTGTGATAATTTACATCACTGAGAGAAGAGTTATTTAATATAATTCAGTTTATTGGACATAAACAGTGTTCTTTATTGTTATTCTCATACATATATTGATTATATATTGTGTATTCGGCCTAACATATATATTAATTTCCGGGTTAACATACTCCTTTCTAATTAGCCGCTCTCTCGTTGAAAAAACATCTATATAAATTCGCATTTCTATTTTACTTCTAATAAAACTTTTAACTCTGTCTTTAAACACCTATTCTACTTCCGATATAACTTCTTTTTAAATGTATTTTTTATAAATTCGAACTCTTCTACTGTATAAATTCAAAAATCTATTCTAATTCCGATAGAACTTTTAATTATAAGTCTTACCTAAAATTTTGAACTATTCTCCTTTATAAACTCGAACACCTATTCTACCTCAAATATAATTTTTATTTTTATGTCTTGCCTATAAATTTGAACTCGTCTCCTCTGTAAATTTGAACACCTATTCTACTTGTAATATGTAAAATGATATTTTTTTTTTTTTACAATATTTAAAATTGTAGCTTATGGATATTAATGTGGCTTATGTTGAACGGGTTCAACATGAAATTGTAGCTTTCTGTGAATTTAGTCGGGTGTTTCTCTTGTGTATTGTATGCGAGATACTGCTAACTCAGGGAGTGAGAGACAAGGCATGTTATATGTTTGAACTGGTGCTTTGCACGAGAGATAGTCTGTATGATGTTTTGACTCCACCAGGATCGAGATCAAATCCTAATGGTCACTACTAGAAAAACTGCAATAGACATCACTGCTTTAACATCGGTCATTATTGTAACCGATGTAAAAACATATATTAACATCGATTTATAGAAAACCGATGTCTTTCTGTTATTAGGACATCACTTCATTAACGAACCGATGTCTTAAGTACACTTTAAAAAATTTCAACTCGCGCCCTCTCCAATTTTTCCCCCCGTAATCAATATTTTTCCCCGCTTATTACCAAATATACTTTCCCCCATTAGCCAATTTTTTGTTCCCCCCCCCCCCCCGCTTTTCTTCAGACAAAACAAAAAACTAAATACTAAAAATTAAAAACAGAATTTCTCACCCCTCACCCCTCTCTCTCTACTCTCACCCCTCACCCCTCTCTCTCTACTCTCACCCATCACCCCTCTCTCTACTCTCATCGACTCACTCACGGAATCTGAAAGCTAAAAGCACTGCTCGTCTCACTTGTCTACACAACTCTCACTGCGCGAAAGCTCTCACTGAATTGGTTTGTTTGAAGCGCGAAAGCTCGAATTGGTAAGTTCTCGAAGCCCCATTTGTATTTATAATAAGCATTTGTAAGCATGTATTTGAAATCGAAACCCTAATTTAGTTTTAAATTGGGGGTTTTAAAATATCAAAACCCTAATTTTTAAAATTGGGGGTTTGTAAAAATCGAAACCCTAATTTTTTAAAATTGGGGGTTTGTATTGTATCATTTAGTATGCTCTCTCATAAGCATTTGTTATAAGAATGTATTTGTTATAAGCTTTGGTTTGATTTGTACCATTATTTTGTTAGATGTATTCTCTACCGGATGAATGTTTTTGTTATAACCATGTATTTGTTATAAGCTTATTCCTGTTGTATGTGTTATTATGAATTATAAAACATTGTACTTGCGAGTGCATGAAATAAAGTATGACTTGTAATACACATATTGCTTGTGCATTTATTTTGTAATAGTGAGCAATGTAATACATATATTCAGACTTCCATTGGATGTGTATATTGTTATGGGTTTTACTATTGTTGTAACTTGTGTCTATTGTGGTACATATGTCACTCCCATGTTCTTTCGACAACTGGAATGCTTCTGTCCTCTGTTATACATTGTAGTATAAAGATAGGGCATAGTACATAATATTTAATCAGTGGTGGTTATTAAATTTTTTTAGTGACATATCAGGTGGGTTGAAATGGATAAGTCCTGGATCAAAGCCGGTAGGGATTCTTTACAATATGAAATTGGTGTCGAAAACTTCTTGATATTTGCGGAGGAAAATGCGAAAAATCCTAAGAAAATTTGTTGCCCATGTGCACGCTGCGTTAATTTTAAAAAGTTTTCGGTATAAATAATTAGAGGTCATTTATATGAAGTTGGGTTTAGTTTTGGGTATATTGAGTGGATTTGGCATGGAGAAGAGTCTTCTAGGAGTACTAAATCATCTGTTGGTAGTTGTCATGTTTCGAAGTCAACACCTACTACGCAAACAGTTAATGTGTGTGAGGCAGCCTATAATAAAGGCGATCACGATGTTGATACAGACGATTTTAAGAGGTTTGTGGCTGATGCAGAACAACCTCTGTTTGAGGGAAGTGAGTGCACTAAGCTAGAGTCAGTTTTAAAATTACATAACTGGAAATCTAGATTTGGCATTAGTGATAGTGCATTTACTGATTTACTTGAAAATATTGGCTCATTCCTTCCTAAAGATCATCTTTTGCCACCGAGTTCATATGAAGCGAAAAAAACTTTAGCTGATTTAGGACTTGAGTATACCAAATTCCATGCATGTCCGAATGACTGTGTGTTATACAGAGGTATTAATGAGCAGGCTTCAGAGTGTCCTAAATGCCATCTGTCCCGTTGGAAGGTTGGGAAGGATGGTAAAAATAGGGTTAATATACCAGCCAAGGTCATGTGGTATTTTCCAATAATCCCCAGATTTAAGAGAATGTTTAAATCTGCTTCAACTACTGAGTTAATGACTTGGCATTCACAAAATCAAACTAAAGACGGGGTCATGCGTCATCCATCTGATTCGCCTTCGTGGAAAAATATTGATTATAGGTGGCCTGAATTTGGTAGTGAGGCAAGAAATATCCGTTTAGCATTATCGGCCGATGGCATTAATCCACACAACAATGGTCTAAACAATAGGTATAGTTGTTGGCCGGTGGTCTTAGTAACATATAATCTTCCTCCATGGTTATGCATGAAGAGGAAGTTTATGATGTTAACGACATTAATATCTGGCCCGGATGAGCCTGGTAATAATGTTGACGTTTATCTACAACCACTTGTTGATGATTTAAAGAAACTGTGGGAAGACGGCGAACCAGATGTATACGATGCGCACACCAAGTCCTTTTTTACTCTAAGGGCAGTTTTGATGTGGACAATAAATGATTTTCCCGCATATGGAAATCTGTCAGGCTGCATCAACAAGGGTTATAAGGGTTGTCCAATATGCGGTGATGATACGGTAGCTAAATATTTAAGTCATAGTAGGAAAATGTGTTACCAAGGTCATCGTCGGTATTTACATGAATATCATCCTTATAGGAGGCAAAGGGCAGCTTTTAATGGGGAACAAGAGTTTGGGCACGCAGCTGCACCGCTCAGTGGAGAAGAAATCTTGGCTCAACAACAAGAAATTAAATTTAGTTTCGGGAAGGGGGGGAAGTCAAAGAAGGTAGAGTATGCATGGAAAAAGAAATCAATTTTTTTTGACTTAGAATATTGGAAGTTTCACTATGTTCGTCACTGTCTTGATGTTATGCATGTCGAGAAGAACGTGTGCGATAATTTGATTGGGACACTACTTAATATGAAGTTTAAGACTAAAGACAGTGCCGCCTCTCGTCGTGATATGGTTGACATGGGTGTAAGGGTTGATTTAGCTCCTAAAGTAGGAGATAAGAAAACCTACTTACCCCCTGCAGCTTATACTTTGTCCAGTGTATAAAAAAGAAAAATCTTGTCTTCATTGTTGAAGATGAAACTTCCATATGGACATGCATCAAACATTAAAAACTGTGTATCAATGATCGATATGAAGTTGTATGGGCTGAAGTCCCATGATTATCATATCCTCCTCCAACAGTTACTCCCTGTTTCCATTCGTTCTGTGCTTCCAAAAAATGTGAGGGTTAGTATTATAAGATTGTGCTTCTTTTTTAACTCTTTGTGCAACAAAGTTGTAGATGTGTCGAAACTCAATAAACTGCAATCAGATGTGATTTTGACCTTGTGTGAGTTGGAAAAAATATTTCCACCATCTTTTTTCGATGTCATGCTTCATCTCACAGTCCACTTGGTTAGGGAGTTGCGTTTATGTGGACCGGTTTTTTATAGATGAATGTTTCCATTTGAACGGTTCAATAAAGTTTTAAAAAGTTATGTACGAAATCATTTTTATCCGGAAGGTTGCATAGCAGAAAGTTATCTCAAAGAAGAATCAATAGAATTCTGCACGGAATTTATTAGTGATAGTGGCACAACTGCTGGTCTTCCGAAAGATGAAGGCAAGCTTTCCGGTCCCTTATCTGTTGCGACAATGAAGGCGGTGGAAGAAAAAGAACGAGATGAGGCGCATCTTCATGTTCTTCTCAACAACCCTGAAGTGGAACCGTATGTTAAGTAAGTTAAATTTAAAATTATCTTTATTTTTGTTGTGGTTATTTTCATTTGTAATTACGCTTATGTAATGAACTTACTCTCAGAATGCATAAGGAGTATCTAGAAGAGATTTATCGAGGAAAAAAGAAGATTGTTCAGTGGCTGTTGGGAGAGCACAATCGGCTCTTTGCTGATTGGTTTGAAAAAAAAAGTTAGTTTACATTCTTCTCCGATTTTAATACTGTTTAGTATATTTTTTAAGTTGTTAATTAGAATTAATTTATAATGTGTTACAACTATGTGTGTAGGTAATAATTCAAATGATGGAGGATCGTGAAGTTGTTTCCGAAACGATTAGATGGTTGGCAGGAAAACCATCATTTTCAGTCCTGACATTTGAAAGTTATCTTGTTGATGGGGTTCGATACTATACAAAAGAGCGAGATAATTCAAGGGTTGTTCAGAATAGTGGGATGTCATTAGTTGCTAGGACAGTCCAAGTCTCTAGTGCTAAAGATTTAAATCCAGTGGAGAGTGATATGAAATTTTATGGGGTAATCGAAGAAATATGGGAGTTAGATTACCACGCTTTTAAGGCCCCTTTGTTTTTGTGTAAATGGGCAGGAAATGATAGGGGTATCAAGATTGATGAACTTGGTTTCACACTAGTGGACTTTAGTCGACAAGGTCACAAGAAGGATAAATATGTGTCTGTTGACCAAGTCAAACAAGTTTTTTATGTTGAAGATCCAGTTGACGCAAACTGGTCTATTGTGCTAACATCGACGACGGGAGACTATAGTGAGGCATACTGCGATGATGACCTAGGAGACACCATCTTACAGAATCACCCATTCTGCTCAACGATACCTCTATGTGATTCCACTAATTATGATGAAGCTAATGTTAGCAATATAAGGCAAAATATTAAGGGGATTTGGGTGAAAAATGGATAAATGTGGTTATAGTACCACATATAAAATCTCAAATTTATTTGTATGAAGTTACTTCCACTTTGTTGTTCTTTGTAGTATTGTTTCCGAAAATTATGTTTGAATTTGTTTTTCTATATCATGGACTTGGTAATATATCACGGAATAATTATTTTTAATTTGTGTTTTGCATATATATATTTCTTGAAATTTGCAGATTAAAGGAATACAAGAGAAATGGCACCTAAGAAGCAAAAGAAAGCAGAACAGAAAAAATATAAAATCAGCTCTGAAGCCACCAAACAACTGGAGATAGAGGTCAAAGCTTCAGAACCTAATGTCTCACAGTCCGCAACTGCAACTGAAGCTCCAAACTTAGACTCAGAGCAACCCACAGTTACAACCACTGGAAGTGCACAAAATAAATCTGGAGGTAAAAGCGAGGTGTATGTGCCATGTACAAAGTCATTGTGAAAAAAGCTCGCGGGAAGAAGTTGAAAGTTGTGTGCAATGAATTTGGAGCTCCTTGTGGGAAAGCTAGGGCTAAATTGCAGTCCTATGTTGGCATGTCGGCTAGGACAATGATCCCCATTGACATTCCAAGCTGGCCACATGTGGAGCCTGAATTGAAATCAAAGCTTTGGCTCGATGTTCAGGTATTCTATAATTTTTGTAAATTTGTGTACATATAGTATTTAATTAATTTATTTTTTTGTTGATGTTATTAATCTTGAATTTTAAATAGTCAATATATTTTCTTACGATATGTACGTGCTTGTATGTTTTTCAGGATACATTTAAAGTTAAACCATATCTTGAGGACTCTATCCTAAAGTCTGCAGGCACTAAATGGAGACAATTTAAGAAGACTTTAACAAATAAGTTTGTGCTACCATATCTTGGTAAGAAGAAAAAATTGAGTAAACCGCCAAAGAAATATGAATTTGTTGGTAGGTCAGCCTGGAAAAATTTTGTTGCCCAGAGATCTGATCCTATTTAGAAGGTATATGTGATTTTATTATTAATTTATATTTTTTTCAATTATGTACATTAATGATTCTTTTGTAGGAAAGATTATAATTATTGTCAATTATAAATTTGGTTGTAGGAAATTCATGATTTACAAAGTTGCAGAGTTGGTAAGCGGAAATATCCTCACCGCATGTCAAGAAAGGGCTACATTGGCTTGAAGGAGGAAGAAGTAAGAAGAATAGTCATTTTTGTAATCATACTATATATCTTTTGTTATTTTTTTAATTTGTTGCTTCATTTTTAACAGATTAAGTTGGGAAACTTGGAGCCCGGAGAAGATCCTGACAGGGCAATTTTATGGAAGAAGGCTCGAAAGCCAAAGAACGGCGTGATTGATGAAGGTTTGGCTGAAGTGTACGGAAGAATTGTAAGCCTATATTGTCATGATAGTTAATTATGATAATTCTATATTTGTCAACAACATGGTGCTTTATATTGATCATTTTCATGTCTATATATAGGATACCCTACTGGATGCCAAGTGCATGGGTGAATTTCACCATACTGGAAGTGAAGATGTTCTGACAGTGGCATTGCAAACTCCCGAGCATTCGGGAAGGGTCCGAGCAGTTGGAGGGTTCATTACTCCAAAAGCATTCTTCAAGTTACCAAGAGAGAAAAAGATACGAATCATAAAGTCAGAGTTAATGGATCGTGATCGAAAGATGTCGGAGAAGATGCAGAATATGGAGTCAGAGCTTGCTCAATTGAAGGCAATGATTAATTCCCAATCCACTCTTTATTCACCAATGTTTTCCGAGAAAGCAAGTGTTGAACATATTCTTCCAGTAAAAGAAAAGATAAAACCACCAAGTGCAAAAGGATTAGTGTTGGATGCCAATTATGAAGATTGTGTTGCCTCTGGGACTCCTCCTCCACCTCCTGAAAATCTGGTAAAATAATAGATATGAGTATAGTCTAATTGCAAACACGTTTCTAATATTAGTGAACTTTAAGTTTTATTTATCAAATTTCTAGGCTGGTAAACAATGTGAGTTGGCGGTAAACACCATAAAAACAAGGTTGCTTTCGGTGTTGTTTTTCCCCCTCATGGCGATTTCGCTGACACAATTCATGGAAAGCCTATGCCGCCTGGATGTTTACGTGTCTCTGTTTTGGGTTTCATCAAAGAAGAGGCACTACTTCCGGTGCCAGTACCCGGTGAAATGGAGACCGTCCTGCAAGCTGTTGGCTCTCATGTAGCATGGCCCGAAGAATTTATAGTCTATCCAACTCTTGCTGTGGTATGATTTACCGGATAATAGTACATTTTCACTTTCCATGCATGAATGAACTGAAGGTATTTTTATGGTTTGATTAATTACAGAATAAGAAAAAAGAATCGGTGCCTTTAAGGAAGAAGGGTGAGAAAGGTGAGTTGCAGAAGCTGAAGGCCATGTTTTCAGATGCAAAGCCTACTGCAAAAGTGCCCAAAGGCTTTAATTTATTGTTTAAACATGCAACAACCTGGATGAAAAATTATGGGATCTCAATACAAATTTCATGTCGTAAGGAGGTGTTTGGACATGAAAGAACCATTTTTTTGTTACATGAGAATATCCTAGCATTACTGGAGTACGAAATGATTGGCCAAGCTGTAATCTCAGCTTATATGCTGTAAGTCCATATTTTTTTTTTATAAATTTCCTCATTCTGCATGTTCCATTTAAAATGCTTTTTTTTGTAGGAAATTGCATACTGTGTTAAGTGAGACTAACGAATCGGATACATTTGATTTTGTTGATCCGGCATCGACATTTAACCTTAACGATGAATTTGAAAGCTACATTGTAAACCGACTCAAAGAGGGTAATGCTGATCGTATATTCTTTTTGCCGCACAATCACAAGTAAGGGCATTGTTTAGAAAAGTTAATTTGAACACTTAAATTCTTGCGATCTGTGGCTTTGATAAATACCAACACTTGGATCTAATTTGCTTAATTTATGACTGTGATTAATTGAAATAGTATGCATTGGATTTTGATAATTATTTGGGATAGTGAGATTTACATTCTCAATCCATTGCCTCATCCAGTCCAATTTCCAGCACTAGAAAAAGCATTAACAAGGTAACATTTAATTTAAAGATTTTTATTAGTTTAGAAGCATTCCTCGGTTTTGACATGGAGTAATTTGTTTACTTTTGCAGCGCATTGAAATCTTTCAATTCTGAAACTGGCAGGGGCAGCAAGATGCCGAAAGTAAAGTTTCTCAGTGTAAGTAATTTTGCATTACGTTCAGGTACTGCATAATTAAAGTTGTTGGTTAATTTTCCAAGGCCTGATATGTGTCTTTTTTCTAATTGAAATAGGGATCTCCGAAACAGCCTGGTGGCCATGAATGCGGTTACGTTGTAATGCGCTACATGAAAGAGATTACGGAGGATAGAGGATTGACTTTTCCTACAAAGGTAAACTTTTATGTATCTCTATTTTATGGGTTGAAATGTCTATAAGTACATAAGTTAGTATTCTCGGGTATAACAAGAATATAGTAAGGTATCCTATGAAGGAATTATGTTTGCTTAAAATGGTTAGTTTTTTTTTTACACTTTGTAGTGGTTGATGAACAAGACTCGAAGGTCTTACACTGATGCGGAGCTGGATGTGGTGCGTATTGAGGCTCTCGAGTTCATCCAAGAACATATATGATAGATGTATAGTGGTTGAACAAGAACATCCAGTTCACTACTAGTGTATGATGGTTCTAACTTTTTAAGGGTTTCTGGGGATTAGGTACTTGTAAACATTTCAGTTGGTTTTTACGGATTCATACTCTGATGCTTTGGATTTAGCTAGTTAATTCCGTCATAGACTGGTTATGGTATAACTATGCATGTTTTGGATTATGGCCGTTAGGGATGTTTGGATTGTGACTGTTGGGAATGTTTGAGTTATGTTATGAATGTTTGGATTAATGCATGGTTGTTTGAATGACATTGGTAGAATGAGTGGATTATGTTTATTTGTTTTTCTGGGTAGTAGTTTCTATAATAAAGAGTTGTTTGTAACAATATAAAAAACATCAGTTTTAAAAGTCAAACATACGAAAAATAGATGTCTAATAATCACAAATACAACAGTTATGTATTGCAAAAAAGATGTGTCATAACAAATTAGACATTAGTTGAAAGGCAATTAATTGATGTCTAATAACTACATACACAACGTTTTTATTACAAAAAAAGCAATGTAATAAAACTATTTACACATCTGTCAAAATTGATGTCTAAGGAAATTTTACACATCGTTTTTCTTACAATAAAAGCGATGTGATAAAATTATTTAGACATCTGTCAAAACTGATGTCTAAAGAAACCTTACACATCGTTTTTCTTAAAATAAAAGCGATGTGATAAAATTATTTAGACATCTGTCAAAACCGATGTCTGAAGAAACCTTACACATCGTTTTTCTTACAATCAAAACGATGTTATAAAACTATTTAGACATCAGTTAAAACAGATGTCCAATATAGCATTTACATCTCTTTTCCTAAACGCAATGATGTGTATAAAATCTTAGACATCATTTTCTTGACAAAACATGATGTATATGTCGAATAATGCTCTGTGTACCATATGTTTAATCGAATATAATACTAGTATTATAACTTATAAAAGTGAGGCTCATGCATTTGAAAAAAAAATATTAGCCATAGACATCAGGAAATATAATAACTACTGATGTGTAAAAGCTTCCTAGACATCGGCTGAAAACCGATGTTTAAAAGTCGGACTTTTAACATCACCGACAAAGACATCGGTTGGCAAACAACATAGACATCGGCCAGAAACCGATGTCTATTGACCCTTTTCTTGTAGTGGGTGCTGGTAATCTTGAGACTAATGCTGACAATGAACTCTATGTGATTATTCCTATGGGGACAGTGAGTGTAGGTGCTGAAGAGCATAGAATGTCTCATCAGTTGTTGACAAGAAGTTTGGCAGGGTTTATGTCCAGAAGGCGATTGGAGACCAATGAGACCAAGAGTTTGGTCTTGATGTTGGCGATGTTGATGTTGGTGAAGCTCTAGACAGATCTCAAAGATGTTACTAATCATGTTGATCGATGTGGAAGTGAAACAGGATGGCGAAACTATTGGACCGGTTGAAACTATTGGTGGTGGGTTATTTTGTTTTAGGCACTAGTGATTCTAGATGTATTGTAAGTTTAAACTTACACTTTGTATTATTTGAACTTGATTTATTAAGGTTTGGAGTTTGTTACTACCTTTCCTACCTTAACAACAGTGAACTTGAGTTTTAGCTCTGGGGTTTACCCCTTTTATTCCCGCGCGTCGATTTACCGAGGCGTTTACTCTCTTGTATTCAAATTCATGCTTTTTAGCATGTTTATTTAAATTTATAACAAAGGTTACAAAAAAACGATGATTTTAATTACTAAATTTTAAATTTGTATTTGTGGTTGATTTGAATTGCAAATATGACTGCAAAGTTGAAAGTCGTACTTTGCAAATATTTTTTAAAAAATTGATATTTTTGCAAACAAAATAAAAAAATATGTATTTTTACAATATATTTTGAAAAAAATGATATTTAAGAAAAAAAGTTACCCTTGGATATTCTCTGAGAAAACTCCTTCCATTCAATCCAAATGCTCCGCTCCCTTGTTTTGTACTTGTATATAATTAGTCAAAGATTAATACTCTCGATTACTAGCAGAGGCCAGAGAGATGGAAAATGAAGTCTCCATTTGTCTTTTACCTATCCATAACAATTAACAAGCGTTTACTTTCTCAGTTTCACACACGTATATAAACACAAACTCATATGTGTCTTGCTCTACTTATAAACTCAAGATCATCTCCCCAACTACCATCCCTAAAAACTCCTTAACTAACCTCCCAACACTCCTATTCTCCAAACACAACAATCTCTCTCTCTCTCTCTCTGATCATCAACAATCTCTCCCTTTCTCTCTCTCTCTCAATCATAAACAATGAACACTAACCCTCTCTCTCCTCGCCGTCTCCATCTCATCATCACTCTCCTCCTCCTCACCACCGTCGTTTCATCACATATTTCCAACCATTCACCGGAACCCCATCTCGCTATTCACCGGAGATACCACATTCTCCACCGTTCTTGCACTTCTTTCCCCAAAATCTCTTCTACCAACTCCAAAATCAAAACCCCACCTCCTGTTTTCTGCTTTCAGTATCCCAAGAAACCTTACATGGACTCTCCGGCGAGATCACACGGCGGCGCCTACGAGATTGATCCAAGATACGGTGTTGAGAAAAGATTAGTCCCTTCTGGACCTAACCCTCTTCATAATTGATCGCTCCATCACAATTCATGCTAGCCCATCACACATATATATCTTGTGTGTTTTCGTGAATGATAAACTTTGATTTCTTGAACTTCATTATAGTATTAATTACCAGATTAAGTCAAGATTTTTTTTTTGTTATTGTGTTTTTATTTTTTGTAGTTTAATGTAGAAGATATGTAGAGTACTAGTACTAGTGCTGTTTCCAAGTTTGTTTTTGAGTTTGTATTCCTGTATGCTATTTGCACTGTAACAGCAAAAAACAGGCTTGGAAATAGTAGCTTCTTTACAATCGGATTCAAAGAAGGATGAACGAAATCGATTTTACGAGTTTACGTTTTTACTACTAGGTTGTTCCGAATTTTCGAAATAGGAAATTTTAGGATTGTTAGTCATTTAGCTTTGATTTTTATGTTTTGTCTTGAATGACAAATATGGTAGGGGGAGAGGTGGTGGAAGTTAGTTTCAAAAGATATGCATGAGTTTCATCAATTTTGAAGTTGTCACTTGTCATTCATTAATAGAGGTGGCCATGTATCACGAGGAGAAAATGGTTATTTGGGTACACTGCTTGCGTCACCTCCTTAGAAATAGTCATATATAGTGCAATGATGATAGAATCTAGCTACAGGTTTGGCTACTCTCTTTTAATGGATGATAAGAAGAATATAGTAGTCTATAATCACGAACGATTTTGTTCTGGTAGTATGTGGTCCATTCTATCGCCGTTCATGTAGGTAATTTGTTAACCAAACGATTGGTTTATTTTCTTGAAAATTTGTTCGCAAGTACTTTGTCCATATCTCTTAAAGCTAAAATAAAACATCTCTATCTTTTTTAACATCCAATTTTTCACCTTTTCGATAATCGTTGAAAAAAATCCTTTTAAGTTTTGTTTTTTTAGTAGATAGTAATAATAGTATAATAATATTGTTGTAAATAAACTATAAAACTTAACTACTTGACTTGCACACGTGAGAGAGATAGAAGAGAGAACTTAATAATATTATGCTTTGAACTCTCGCTACAAGAAAAACTGAATCAGACGACACCTTTCAGACAACGGACGGTCGAAAAAGTGTTGCCTAAAATTAACAGACGACAGTTTATTTTTTGGCTCGAAAAAATATTGTCTAATTCGCTACATTACAACGGTTTGCGAACCGTTGTCTAAGAAAGTGAAAAGTACTGGATATAGACGACGCAAATGAATGAGTTTAGACAACAGGTTTTTTAACTCTTGTCTAAATAAAATTGGGACAATGTTTTAATTTAACCGTTGTTGGATTGAGACAACGGTTTTGGGGTCTATGTTGTTTAAAAGGTGTTCAAACAACAGTTAAAAAATAGTGTTGTGTGAATACAACCCGACAGACAAGTGTATTTGTCTGTTGTATTGTCACTTGTCAGACAACGGTTTGAAGTTTAAAAACCGTCGTCTAATTTACTGCACAGGGAAAAAAAATAGAAAGTAAACCATCTACCAGCTGCATAAACCAACAAACCAAGCAGCAAACAAACCAACCAACAAACAAACCAACCAACCAACAAGCAAATTAACAAAAACAATGCAAGCAAACCATCAATAATCATAGGATCACCAAACCAAAGTTATCACGAAAGTATACTAATTAGATTACATTATGAAAGTTGAATTAGTTCATCTACATCTCGCAAGTAACTAGCCGCGTCCTCTTCAACTAAATCAACATCTGGTATATTGGGCACAAAACAGTCATTCTCCAGTTCTACTTCGACGGATCCCTCATTTTCATCATTGTTGTCTTCATAGTACTTTCTCTCGGGTAATTTCAGCACCACGGACCATAATTTATCAAGAGGATCGTCGATGTAACAAACTTGCTTAACATGTTTGGCCAACACAAATGGATCATTCAAGAACCCCAACCTATTCAAATTAACCAAAGTATATCCCAAGTCATCTGTCTTAATCCCTTTGTTCATTTCTACCCACTTACAATAGAAAATAGGGACCCTAAAGTTGTTATAGTCCAACTCCCATATACTTGTTATAACTCCATAAAATGTATGTGCACTATGCTCAATATTTTGATCCTTACCCTGCACAACCATTGTATCAGCTTCTATACACACGCCGCTGCATTGAACTTGACGAGCATCATCACGATCCTTGGTGCTGAAGGTAACCCCATCCACTTTATAGCCGCTGAATGTAGGAACATCTTTGTTTGGTCCATCTGCAATCCATCTTATCTCTTGCGGTACCTCATTTTCATCAACCAAATCTGAAGCAATCTTTGGAAAAAAAACATATAAGTTTCAAATGATTCATGTGGGCTAAAGAGTTGTAAAGAATACAGAAAACTATTAATAAATGCACATAATACCTTTTCTTTAAACCATTTTGGGAATGTGTCATTTTGTTTGTTCTTTAGCCACATTTCATCATTTTCATAATCCGGATATTTGGTCATCAAAAATGACATGTGTTCACTGCATAAGCATAAAATAACGACATAATTGCATAAAATATTTAAGTATGTTTTCATATAAAAAGCAGAAAATGGCTACATAATGAAAATAAATTTAAGACTCACTCAAAGTATGGCCTAACAATATGGGTATTTTGTAGAACACATAAATGCGCTCTGTGCAAATCTGTGCACCTTGGGGTTATTATTGTTGCACCAGATAATGGCCTGCAAATGGCATCTTTCGTATGCCTGCCATTTTTAGGTACCCCAATAGTTGTTTCTTCATGGTTCACTAAACACTCAACAGCCTCTTCTGCAATATAGGCCTCAACAATGCAACCTTCTGCACGAGCCCGATTCCTTACATCCTTTAAATGTCTTCATATATCTCTCAAAAGGATACATCCACCTAAGGAAAATTGGTCCGCAAAGCTCAACTTCTCGTACAAGATGAACCGAGAGATGAAATATTATATCAAATAATGAAGGGGGAAGTATTTTTCAAGCCGGCAGAGAGTTTCTATCAATTGGGATTGCATTTTCTCCAGCTTATCAACCTCAATAACTTTACTACAAATTGCCTTGAAAAATAGACAAAACCTGATAATAGTGTGCCTGACCTGTTTTTGCAGTGATGATCGAATTACAATCGGGAGCAAGTGATGCAAAATCATATGGCAGTCATGCGATTTCATACCAGTAAGTCGAAGAGTGTCCATTGAAACTAGACTCCTGATATTAGAACAAAAACCATCAGGCAACTTCATTCCTAGAAAGGATGAGCAAACTACCTTTTTTTTCAGAATGTGTTAAATTCCACGACGCCAACGGTAACTTCTCCTTTTTTTCCAGGAGTTTTTGGCCTCAGCTCCGTTCTTATTCCCATTTCAGCCATGTCAAGATGGACACTTTCCTTGTCTTTTGTCTTCTTTGGTATATTGAGCAAGGTACCAAGTAAAGCTTCACATATGTTTTTCTCGATGTGCATCACATCGAGAACATGCCTAACCGGCAAAAACTTCCAATACTCAAGTTGAAAAAATATAGAAACTTTCTTCCAAATAGGTCGATCATCACCTTTCTTCAATCGAGGATGGCGTTGTGTCTTACCAAAGATGTGTTCCTTTAGATGTTGTACTCTTTGAAGCACCCCCTCTCCGGTTAACGGAATTGGAGCAATTTCCTTTTCCACGGTGTTATCAAAATCTTGTTTCTGCCTCCGATATGGATGAAGACGGGGCAACCACCTGCGATGCCTCATGACCACTATCTTACGATAATTAACCAATCTCGTTGCTTTTGTTTTATCAATACATATAGGACACCCGTTATACCCTTTGATAATGTTGCCCGACAAGTTGCCATAGGCGGGATAATCACTAATTGTCCATAATAAAATGCCTTTTAGCAAAATATTCTCCTTATTGTATGCGTCATACACTTGTTTCCCATGCCACAACTTTTGTAGATCTTCTATAAGTGGTTGAAGGAAGACATCAATATCATTTCCGGGCTGAGTTGGACCAGATATCAACAAACACAACATAATATACTTTCTTTTCATACAAAGCCACGGTGGAAGGTTGTATATTGACATCAAAACTGGCCAACTTGAGTAATCAACATTTGTACCGTGGAAAGGATTGAATCCGTCAGAGGATAATGCTAACCGAAGGTTTCTAGAATCTGAAGAAAACTCGGGCCACTTTGCATCGACTTCCTTCCATGTTTGTGAATCTGCCGGATGTCTCATTTTTTCATCCTTGATTCTCTCCGTGTCATGCCAAGTCAAGTCCTTGGCTGTTTGAGGAGAACTGTACAAATTTCTCAAACGCGGTATTAATGGAAAATACCATAGAACTTTAGCTGGAATCCCTACCAATTCATCTCCTTTTTTGTTTAACTTCCACCTAGAGGCCTGACAAATACGACAACTCATCTCATCTTCATCTCTCTCTCCGCGGTATAAGAGACAATCATTTGGACATACATGGATTTTTTCATACTCCATTCCTAAAGCACACAATGTATTTTTGGCTTCGCTAAAGGAAGAAGGAAAACTGTTGCCTTCCGGAAGCATAGACCCAAACAATAGTAGCATTTCAGAAAAACAAGAATCAGAAATCTGAAATTTTGCCTTCATGTTATATAACTTTACTAAAGCCTTCATCTTAGTAAATCCTTCACAACCCGGGTAAAGGGGTTCATTTTCTGACTGGATATGTTTAAATAAATAGCTAGAATCTAGGGAAACATCATCATCACCATTATCATGCTCTGTTTTCATCGGGATTTGGTCCACAGATTGTGAACTGTCAGTTTCTTCAGCGGCATCGGCTTTTTCTTCTCCGTGCCAAATCCAACAAGTGTAGGTTTTATCGATACCATTTTGGAACAGATGGCCCCTCACTATTTGAGCTTTCCATGATTTACTATGTGCACATTTCATACAAGGACAACTAATTTTTTTTTTCATCATATCCGTTCCGAAATGCAAACAACAATAATTCATCCACTCCTCTTCTAAACTCTTGTGTTCTTCTATCGGCCTTCAACCAAGACCTGTTCATCCTGTGTAAGACAATAAAAAAATAACATTACACAAGATTGTAAAGATCTCAATAACAGTTCAATACATACTAGCTAGTACACTACGTAAATTAACATTTGACAATTGCTGCTATGATATCCAATAAAGCAAGCAATAGAACAAGTAAATTAAAGGCACCAGTGGAGCAAACACTAGTATGAATAACTAATGTTATAATTGTTAGAATAAATTGTTATACCAAATTGTTTCTTAAATAAGAAGAGAGTTTAACACAGTTAATATACCAAATTCGATTATTTCCCCAAATCCCCAAATATTAGTATGAACCCTAATTTCACATTCTTCCAACAAATTTCATCAAAAGGAAGCAAAATGTCATCACAACAACTCAAAACTGAGCTAATACCTGAAAGATGCGATGCAATTAACTGAGGAACTGAGCTAATAAGAACTGATGCAAAGATGCGATGAGGCTTGATTGCTGTGGATGCAGAGATGCGATGAGGCTTGATTGTCTTTGTACGTGGAGATGTGGAAGTGGGGATGTGTGGAGGTGTGCAGGTGCGGAGGTCGCGCGGCGGAGAGATGCGGCGGAGAGATTTCAGACAATGAATATGTTTCGGACATAGATACACAAAGATAATAAATTTGTCTTTATATTTATATTTACTAGTCAATAGTCAATGTTACAATAGTCAATGTTTGTAATTATATTTATATTGATTTTTTAGATGAGTGATACAATAGTCAATGTAACATAAACTGTTGTATGATAGGTATTTTACAACGTTTTAAGGCAACAAACCGTTGTGTACTTATAAAGAAGAGTTTTAAACAACGGTTTTTTGTTAATTACCCTTGTAATACAGTCTATTAGGCAAGACTTTTCTGTCCTAAACTGTCGTATATATTAAAACAAGCGTTTTTTAAGTTTAACCCTCGTAAGAGTTGCTTTCAGACAATGGTTTGTTGATAACAACAATAGGATTACACCTAGAATACGATCACATTAAGATATTTGCTATATACACAATAGATGTTGACAACATATATTGTATCGATTTCCGATTATACACTTGATACATGTTCGAGATGGTAACATCACAAATTCGCAAGTTAAACAAAACACATTATACATTATGTAAGAATTATACTATTATTCACATGAAAATCCCACGAACTTATATATCAAATACTACTAACAATGTTGTCAGATTTAAATTACTAGTTTTATACGTATCATTATGTCTATAATTTATTTATAAAGTCGTCGGTAAATTGACTCATTCTATTTTTCGTACATATGAGTCGTGAGTAACGTATGCTTTGGTTATTTGATTTTTTAGATGAGTGATACAATAGTCAATGTAACATAAACTGTTGTATGATAGGTATTTTACAACGATTTAAGGCAACAAACCGTTGTGTACTTATAAAGAAGAGTTTTAAACAACGGTTTTTTGTCAATTACCCTTGTAATACAGTCTATTAGGCAAGACTTTTCTGTCCTAAACCGTCGTATATATTAAAACAAGCGTTTTTTAAGTTTAACTCTCGTAAGAGTTGTTTTCAGACAATGGTTTGTTGATAACAACAATAGGATTACACCTAGAATACGATCACATTATACAAATTCGCAAGATAATGTATAATATTTTTTAATACATCATCATTTTTCATCTAAAAAAATTTATTTATTTAGCGGAGTGTATCGTGTAGGCGACTTTAATGACCAGATTGAGACAATTTTCAGTTTGGTGACCAACTTAATATTTTAGACTCACTTTAATGATCAACAAGATAATTAACCCGTTAAACAAAACACATTATACATTATGTAAGAATTATACTATTATTCAGATGAAAATTCGCAATTCTCTTAGTTATTTTTTAACTAATATGTAATTATAGTTTATAATTATTTTTATATGATTATTTTATTATTTTAAAAAGTATGCACCATAAAAGCAAAAATTAAAAGTATTTCTAAATTAATTTTAAAGTAAAATACTTTTCAGCCCTTAGATTTGTGACAACACAATCTTTTACCCTACTTCCCCCAATTTCCCCCAATTAGTTTTCATTTCCCCCCTTTTCCCTTTGCGCAGCCTCCCCCTTTTCTCTCATTTCCCCCCTTTCTCTTTCTCCCCAATCTCGACTCATTTCTCTCATAATTAACTCACTGGTACTTCCTTTCTCTCCTTCTCTCATAATTAATCTTTCATTTCTTTTTCTCTCTTTCTCTCTTTCTCTCTTTACATGCATTTACTGATTTTATTTAATTTCTCTCTTTTGTTTCGATTTTAATGCATTGTATATGTTGGGTTTTACTTTCTTCGTGTTGGGTATTCTGTGTTTTGTATTCTGTTAGCATTTTTCGATTTTGTATTATGTGTTATTTTCTATATTTTTCGATTTGTATTCTGTCTTTCGATTTCAGAACTGTTGGTCCATTTTTGTGTTTGTATTATATGAAATTATCTTTGTGTTTGTTTTGTGTTAGTCCATTTTTGTGTTTGTATTATATGAAATTATTTTTGTGTTATGTGTTTGAAATTATATGATTTAAGAACTGTTTTTCCTCTATTTTATTGTTTTGTTTTTGATTTAAGAACTGTTTTGATTAATTATAAAATTAATCTGCTTTTGTGGTTGGGCAGATTAAGTATGGTGGCTTCAAAAAAGACAAAATCTGCTCCGAATGCAACATGCACTACAAACCTTATGAAAGCTTTAAAAAGGAACAAGTCTATGGAGATGGTACCTGTAAAGAAGAAGTCAGTGAAGAAGAATGCAATGCAGTCCCCTCAAAATTCTTTGCCTCAATCTGTAAAGAAGGCCATTTCTACAAATCTACAAAAGAAATTGTCAAGGAAGAGGAAATGGGTGGATGAACCGATGCATAAGCAACAAGGGCTTAAGCTTTTGAAACGTGGAGCAGTTACAATGCATAGGATTCTCAGGCGTAAGATTCTGGGAATCAAGCTCACGGTACATTTTAATGCTAAGGGTGAGCCATATGGTCCAGAAGCGACAGGGATGCAATCTTATATTGGATTCCTTGCCAGAACGAAATCCCCAATATGGTATGATTCTTGGAAACGAGTTCCAAAAGAAACGAAAAATAAGATTTGGGAATGTGTGCAGGTAAAACAAATTACATCTCACAAACTTATTTTCTACACATATGCTCTTGTAACTGTTGGGTTTCGAGGCACAAACGCAGCGAAAAAAATAACTTTAAAACCAAAATAAAATCGAAACCCAAACCAGGATCCATGCGAAAAAGAGATATTTTAATTCGGGATAGTGTTTTACCTTAAAGAAGCTTTTGATTAGCCATTAATGGAGGTTCAAGCTTGAATCACAGCGATACCTTCTCGATATACGCCTCTACGGTATCCACACAAACACCTTCAAGAATCGTCAAACGATCTCGCCAAGGACGGAGGTACTAGCCACCAAAACCGAGATATGCTTCTTCTTCTTGCCTCTCTCTTTTGCCTCTATAATTAGGGTTCTTGTCAAAAACGTTTTTAGCACTTGCTTCACCCTAAAAGAGCCCATCATATTCTATTTATATGATGGGTAAGAGAAGGCCCATTATGAATTAAACCTAGCCCATGTAGGTTTCATAAAACCTAGACCATATAGGTTTTTTAATCCATTATTTAAATAACTAATTAAGTCAAACTTAATTAATTTAGAAAAGCATATCTTTAAAATTCAAATCTTATATCATTCAATTAATTAAGTCCAACTTAATTAATATATAATAATATTTGAATTATAATTAATTAATTTAAATTCGTAATTTATATTAATTCTTCCTTTAGGCGTTCTTTGTGTGTGACCCTATAGGTTATTATTTAATTGGCAATAATTTTATTCTTCAATAAAATTATAAACAATGAGCGGCATCTAGTAATACATCATTGCTACCCAATTAAATAATAATTAAATCAGTGATTCAATTAAACCTTTCATGATAAATGTTTCCGTGTAATATAATCCCTTTAACCATATATTATAGATTAAACTCGAGGCATGTTCATTGTCATCCTCTTCATAATTTAATCCGGGTTTCCTTGATCAATGAGTAGACTATTAAAAACAAATCAATATTTGAGCATGGCCATGCATTTCATAGTCTCACTCAATCAAGAGGCCAATAATATCTCTCCTAATTATAGGAGGGTTAAATCCTTTATCTATCATTCATATTTCTCATACGACTCATAATATACCCGATGTACACTTTTATCATTACCCGGTCAAAGGTAACTTTTAATGTAGTCAGAGTACATTAATCATCGTATAGAAATATAATGATCTCAAGTCAAAGGATCATTACACCACTATCACTGTGAGTCTTTCTTATGACTTTATAAAACATGAAGAATCTCACTGTGGGTCTATCCAGTGCCATGTAGAATATTACATGCACCTATGTTCTTGACTTTAGTATCACTATACCAATGACCAATGAGATGTGGTCATCTGTCAACAAACATACTAATCTTTATGCATTATAGTTGTCCCAAACTTACAATGCTCGATTAGGGATATTTAGGAATATAAACACTATTCTTATAATCTCATTTCTAAGTCACATACTTAAAGATATAGAATACGTGTTGTATGTTCCAAGGACATTTATTATACTAATATTTATATCGCAGTAAATAAAGACATAATAAATTAATGTAGAATAATCGATAGAACATAATCATTAATTAACAAAAGTATTTCCTAGAAGCACAATCACATTGTCTCTAGGGCACTAACACTAACAATCTCCCACTTGCACTAGAGCCAATCACCCATGTATCTAATACCCATGGAACTAGTGTGACATTCGTGCTTCTGCTGCGACAAAGCCTTAGTCAGTGGGTCCGCAACATTATCATTAGTTTGCACTTTACATATGTGTATATTCGAACCTTTCGAACTTACAACACCTCTATTTAGACAAAACATGAATCCAGACTGAGACATAGTAACGTCCCTATCTGTCTGAAAACTAGCATCGGTGTAACCTTTTACAACTAGCTTCTCATCTCCTCCGTATATCAAGAATGAATCTTTAGTCCGTTTAAGGTACTTAAGAATATTCTTGACAGCTGTCCAGTGACTCTCACCGGGATTAGACTGGTATCTGCTCGTCATGCTTAAAGCATACGAAACATTAGGACGAGTACATATCATTGCATACTTTATAGAACCAATTGCCGAAGCATATGGTACTTTACACATACGGTCCTTTTCATCTGATGATCTAGGACAGTTTTCTATTGAGATTGCTATCCCATGAGACAATGGGACATAGCCCCTTTTTGCCTCTTGCATCCCTAAACGATGCAACACTTTGTCAATGTATGTACTCTTACTTAAACCGATTAATCTTCTAGATCTATCTTTATAGATCCTGATCCCTAAGATACAGGTAGCATCGCCTAAGTCTTTTATCGAGAAACTTTTTCCCAACCAAGTCTTCACAGTCTTTAGAGAAAGAATGTCATTCCCTATTAGTAATATGTCATCTACATATAATACTAGGAATGCCACATGGCTCCCACTAACCTTCTTATAAACACATGGCTCATCCTGATTTTGAATGAAGCCAAACTCTTTGACTGTTTCATCAAAACGAATGTTCCATCTCCTCGAAGCCTGCTTCAATCCATAAATGGATCGTCGCAACTTACAGACCATTTTGGCAAACCTTGGATCAACAAAACCCTGAGGTTGTGTCATGTACACATCCTCTTCTAAGCTCCCATTTAAGAAAGCGGTCTTAACATCCATTTGCCAAATTTCATAGTCATAATAAGCTGCTATCGCAAGCAAAATCCTGATGGATTTGACCATAGCCACTGGTGAGAAAGTTTCATTATAGTCAATACCATGAATTTGATTGAAACCCTTCGCCACCAGTCTTGCTTTATAGGTCTGTAAATTACCATCCATGTCAGTTTTCCTTTTGAAAACCCACTTGCACTCTATGGGTTTTACCCCATCAGGTGGTTCAACCAAAGTCCATACTTGGTTTTCATCCATGGAATCCATCTCAGATTTCATGGCCTCCAGCCATCTCTCGGAATCTAGACTATTCATAGCATCCTTATAGGTGAGAGGCTCATCATCATCTACAAGCATCACATCGCCACTTTGAGTCAGGAGAAATCCATAATATCTCTCTGACTCATGGCGAATCCTACTAGATCTACGAACAACCTGTGTTTCTTGAGCAGTATTGTTCTCAACATCTTGAGTCACATTCTGCTGATGTTCCAGCTCTGGTTCAACGTTATCTTGTGGTTCTCGATCCTCATCGAGATCTATTGTCCTCCCACTGTTTTTCTTGGAAAGTAGTTCTCTCTCTAGAAACACAGCCGTTCGAGCAACAAACACTTTGTTCTCTGGAGGTTTATAGAAATAATACCCTTTTGTTTCAATTGGGTATCCCACAAAATTACATTTATCTGATTTTGGTCCTAGCTTATCAGAGACTAAACGTTTTACAAACGCTTCACATCCCCATACTTTCATAAAGGACATGCTAAGACGTTTCTCAGTCCATATCTCATATGGTGTCTTTTGAACCGATTAGAAGGAACTCGGTTTAGTGTTTGTGCAGCCGTCTCTAGGGCGTAACCCCAGAAACAAATTGGAAGATCCGCTTGACTCATCAATGATCGCACCATGTCCAACAAAATACGATTTCTCCTCTCAGACACCCCATTCCATTGTGGTGTTCCAAGAGGAGTGAGTTGTGATACAATACCACACTCCTTTAAGAAATTCTTGAATTCCAAGCTTAAGTATTCTCCTCCACGATCAGATTGTAGAGCTTTTATACTTTCACCTATTTGCTTTTCTACTTCGGCCTTATACTCTTTGAATTTTTCAAACGATTCGGATTTGTTCTTCAAAAGATACACATATCCGTATCTACTAAAATCATCAGTAAAAGTTATGAAATAGTAAAAGCCACCTCTTGCCATCGTACGCATTGGACCACATACATCACTATGTATCAATTCCAATCGTTTGGTGGCTCTCTCACCTTGTCCGGTAAAAGGAGCTTCAGTCATTTTGCCAATGAGACACGGTTCACATTCTTCGTATGATTCAAAATCAAACTTATCCAAGTATCCATCTCTATGTAACTTGGAAATGCGATTCTCATTTATATGGCCTAAACGACAGTGCCAGAGGTATGTTTGATTTGAGTCATTTGTCTTAAGACGTTTATTATTTATATTATAGACAGGAGTATCAAGATCAAGAACATATAAACCATTATACAAACGTGCAACCCCATAGGTAACATTATTCAATGAAAAGGAACAACCATTGTTCTGAATCAAAAACGAAAAACCAATCTTGTCCAAACAAGAAACGGAAATAATGTTTCTGCAAATTGCAGGCACGTAAAAATAGTTCTCAAGTTCTAAAATAAGCCCAGTGGGCAACGATAAATGATAAGTCCCTACAGCCAGTGCAGCAATCTTTGCTCCATTGCCAACGCGTAGGTCGACTACTCCTTCAGTCAAAGTCCTACTACTTCGAAGTTCCTGCACATTTATACAAATGTGAGAACCACATCCAGTATCTAATACCCATGATGTAGAAGTAGATAGATTGACTTCTATAACATAAATACCTGGGTCAGAAATCTGAACACCCTTCAGTTTCTTCATATCCTCCAAGTAATTTTGACAGTTTCTCTTTCAGTGACCCGGCTTCTTGCAATAGTGACAATCACCCTTTGCTTTTGCCTTTGCAAACAAGGCCTTGCTTGTATCAAACCTCTCTTGACGAGCCTGTCCTTCAAACATACGTTTAAGGTGCTCAATCATAATATAAGCAACCATTTGCTTATGCTGTTTCTGAAGCTCAGGATTCATAGTCTCAAGCATCAGACAAGTAACATCATTGTCATCATCGATATGCTTCTGATAAGCATTTCGATCATCGACCGATGCACCTACAGATAGAGGTCCAGGGCGTGGAATATCAATAACATAGAGCTTTCGCTCTTGCCTGAGGACAATCCTCAAATTCCTTTGCCAATCAAGGAAGTTTGTTCCTGTCAACTTGTCCTTCTCAAGGACTGATCGCACGGAGAAGTTATTTGAGTTGTTTGTCATTTAGAATTTCTACAATGTTAAAATGCATAAAATAATCAGTCTACGGTATTATTAATTTATGCTCAAGTGATTATTCATATATATTCAAAATATATATATCTCCCACTATTTTTATCAAATTAATAGCCCTTACTATCAATTCGGAAAGTATATCGCATAATTCTTTCTAGTGAGCCAAGATCCATATTTGGTCATGTTCTAAGTCAACCACTGGAAGTCCTTAAAAAATGATTATTTAGGTAGACAACAGTTGTCAATTATATCACATATAATTCTTGGATAGTTTGGCGAACAACGATTGATCTTATCTATCTAATAGATTTTTAACCAAACTCTATGCTTCTAAGTTCATAATAGTTGAATATAACCGTTTATTTTCACCTTATTATGACGACTCAGTTAAGTTAGACCCAATGATACAACGACCGAATATAACCGTTTATATTCGTCGCATCTCACCACGATAGATAGGAGTCCCCTGCCACTGACAGCCCTTCCCCTTATCGATCTAGGATTCGATGAGTGTTCATTCATTGGAAAGCATCCGATTAAAACTTAATATTTTGTTAAGGGGTTTAGTTATTAAAACGACCATGATCCCATCATCAAGAGATTCCCAATTTTTCCTTGAACTAAGTACTTCAATTCAAAATTCATCAATGGTTTGATTTCCAGTCCAGCGGAGGAGTCACTGTGGTCTCACTTAAAATCCACCTTTCTTACAAGCGCTGCTTGTATTTTTTGTCAAAATCGCCCCATATCAAAAAAAATGGAAATTCATACTTATTTCCGTGTTTCATAAACACAGGAATCTCATGTTCGTTTTGTTCAATTTTAAAATCTTGAATCGTTACAGATTTTATCTTGTTTAGCAGGCATGGCATGGGTGATGTATCTAATACATACATTAATACATGATTAATCTAATTAAAGCATGCATCACATTGTATCCTACACATACAATCATACATCAATATGTAAAGTGCAATATGTAAACGTGCTTGGTTATGGCCTTTATCCTATATGATCCTTTCAAGCTAATGAAAGGATCAAGGTCAATCTATGGTGGAAATACATAAATACAATTACATGTCTTCATTCTCCTTGTTCCCTTGAATGCACCTCCTCTTGGATCGTCCTTCAATCTTCAAGTACATTACATTGAACAATTGAATCGAACCTATACTAATGTACTTACATAATAAAACTCAATTTACATTCGAGGTTAAACAATTACAAGAATGAAGAAAACGACATGCAAGTCGTAATTATAAAACCAAAACCATAAACCATTAAACAACGGGTCTTAAGGCCATAACCAGCACCATGCTCAAGTAACAATTAAATAACATGTCATATTATCTAATCATGTTATACCATATCATATTTCAGATGATCCAATCAAAGAAATCATATACCGCAAAAATCAGAAAATCAGAATCAAATTCTGAAAACAATAAATCGCCTTTTTCATGCACTGAACGGTGTCAAACGCCTTACAGATGAGTCGATGATAGCTATGCTATCAGTTTTGTTCAGACGCTCGTTTTCAGTCGGAAAACACATATCGTTTGCGTAAATCAGACACTTGATACAGATTTCAGCAAATCTGCGACAACTGTTTCAGAATTCGTATCGAATACGATTCTTGTAATAAAAACAAAACATGTATCATATACATACAACAATATATACAATCATCTCATGATTATACAATCCATATGAATATCATATATTCATCATGATCAAATCATAGAACATATAACGCATAATCAAAATACAAATTTAAATCAGAAACACTTGACTCGCTGTTTTGGGGCCTGTAACGACATCAAATGGCTTACAGACGAGAACCTGACTTTGTCAGTCTTTCTCAGTGGCCCGATTCCAGTCAGAAAACATATATCATTTTTCTCAATTCGGATACTGGACACAGATTTCACCAAACCTGTTCAGATCGTTCAGAAATCGCATCGTATACAATCTCCATAACAAGAACAATATATATCATATATACATAAGCAATATATCCAATCATCTCATGATTATTCAATCCATATGAATATCAAATATTCAGAAACATATATACACATATATACATGGATTGTATAGCAACGAAAACATGGCAAATCATATACAAACATGTATATATCAAAAACTTTTAAAACACATAACGAATTAAAACTTTTCGCAAGTAGCTCTGATGCCATTGTTGGGTTTCGAGGCACAAACGCAGCGAAAAAAATAACTTTAAAACCAAAATAAAATCGAAACCCAAACCAGGATCCATGCGAAAAAGAGATATTTTAATTCGGGATAGTGTTTTACCTTAAAGAAGCTTTTGATTAGCCATTAATGGAGGTTCAAGCTTGAATCACAGCGATACCTTCTCGATATACGCCTCTACGGTATCCACACAAACACCTTCAAGAATCGTCAAACGATCTCGCCAAGGACGGAGGTACTAGCCACCAAAACCGAGATATGCTTCTTCTTCTTGCCTCTCTCTTTTGCCTCTATAATTAGGGTTCTTGTCAAAAACGTTTTTAGCACTTGCTTCACCCTAAAAGAGCCCATCATATTCTATTTATATGATGGGTAAGAGAAGGCCCATTATGAATTAAACCTAGCCCATGTAGGTTTCATAAAACCTAGACCATATAGGTTTTTTAATCCATTATTTAAATAACTAATTAAGTCAAACTTAATTAATTTAGAAAAGCATATCTTTAAAATTCAAATCTTATATCATTCAATTAATTAAGTCCAACTTAATTAATATATAATAATATTTGAATTATAATTAATTAATTTAAATTCGTAATTTATATTAATTCTTCCTTTAGGCGTTCTTTGTGTGTGACCCTATAGGTTATTATTTAATTGGCAATAATTTTATTCTTCAATAAAATTATAAACAATGAGCGGCATCTAGTAATACATCATTGCTACCCAATTAAATAATAATTAAATCAGTGATTCAATTAAACCTTTCATGATAAATGTTTCCGTGTAATATAATCCCTTTAACCATATATTATAGATTAAACTCGAGGCATGTTCATTGTCATCCTCTTCATAATTTAATCCGGGTTTCCTTGATCAATGAGTAGACTATTAAAAACAAATCAATATTTGAGCATGGCCATGCATTTCATAGTCTCACTCAATCAAGAGGCCAATAATATCTCTCCTAATTATAGGAGGGTTAAATCCTTTATCTATCATTCATATTTCTCATACGACTCATAATATACCCGATGTACACTTTTATCATTACCCGGTCAAAGGTAACTTTTAATGTAGTCAGAGTACATTAATCATCGTATAGAAATATAATGATCTCAAGTCAAAGGATCATTACACCACTATCACTGTGAGTCTTTCTTATGACTTTATAAAACATGAAGAATCTCACTGTGGGTCTATCCAGTGCCATGTAGAATATTACATGCACCTATGTTCTTGACTTTAGTATCACTATACCAATGACCAATGAGATGTGGTCATCTGTCAACAAACATACTAATCTTTATGCATTATAGTTGTCCCAAACTTACAATGCTCGATTAGGGATATTTAGGAATATAAACACTATTCTTATAATCTCATTTCTAAGTCACATACTTAAAGATATAGAATACGTGTTGTATGTTCCAAGGACATTTATTATACTAATATTTATATCGCAGTAAATAAAGACATAATAAATTAATGTAGAATAATCGATAGAACATAATCATTAATTAACAAAAGTATTTCCTAGAAGCACAATCACATTGTCTCTAGGGCACTAACACTAACAGTAACTACTTAATTAAATAAACAATCTTAATTTTGTAGATGGCATTTGATGTACCGCCATCAGCAAAAAGGGTAGTATGGAATTCCGCGTGCTCTAAGTGGAGGGAGTTTAAGAGCCGATTAACAACTGATTATATTCTTCCATATCGTGATCAACCTGAGTTGCTTGCATATCCTCCAGCTGACTACTCATTCATTGAGAAGGCACACTGGGATATTTTCGTTGCTGACCGTATAAGTGATGAATTCCTTGTAAGCTTTTGACCTTGTTTATTTATAAAGTTGTCAAATAGTAAAATATTTAGTGTTAAATCCTTCTTCTTAATATTTTGGTGTTTTTTATGAAGGGGCTCCACGAAGAACAAAAAAGGAGAAGGGAAATGAATCCATATGATCACTACCTGTCTCGCAAGGGTTATGCCAACCTTGAACAAGAAATGGTAAGTGATCACTACACATTGCTTTCTTATTTTCTTGTGACATTATTTACTATTGGTTTAATATTAATGTTTTAAACATGTTTCTATATGCAGTCCAGTGGAGATCCTGAAATTGAGATAGACCGATCCGATACCTGGCTCCGTGCGCGACAGGATAAAGATGGAAATTACAAGTCTGAAGAAGTTCAGAACATCGCTGTTGAAATTGTAAGTTATTCATTTATGTTGTAAGTCAAATTCTCCATCAATATAAAAGTGTGCAAGATTAATTAACTAGTTCTACTTTTTTATTTAATATTTCAGGTGAAAATGAAGAAGAAAGTTAGTGACGGGGAAGTGATTCTGGAAGGCACCGATGATGTCTTGACCAAGGTGCTTGGTAAGCCTGAGCATAGAGGACGTGTACGAGGCCAAGGGGCTTATGTAAAGCAGTCAGTCTACTTTGATCATTCGAAGCAGAAGAAGAAAGCTCGGACGATTGAAGAGAGGATTCAAGAAGGTGCTCAAAAGTTTATGGCGAGTGAGACTGATAGGATTATTAAAGAGCGAGATGCATTTTGGGCTGCAGAAATGGCAAAGTTGAGTGCATCTTTACATGAAAAGAATATTCATTTGGAATGCAGTCCAAATATTGGATCACAACACGGAAGTTGTTCCAAGGGCGTACCTAATTTCATGCAGTTGGAAGGTATCAAGAAGAAATTGGATTTAGCGGAAGATGTTGTTTGTGATGGAGAGGAGAAAGAGGTTGAGAAAAAGACTGAGGTTGAGGAGAAATTTGTTGAAGAAAAGAATGATGTTGATGAGAAGAGCGAGGTTGAAGGGAGGAAACCGGAGGTGGTAGAAATTGAGGATGAACATAAGGAAGCTGGATTTCTGATTAATGAATGTCCAGAGTGGGAATTGACAATTGGATCCCCGAAAAATGTTGTTGCTTATGCAACAGTTGACATAGAAAGTAATGTTCTTCATGGGAAGCCACTTGCAAAGGAGAATGCACGAGTATCAATAACCCGTGTAATCCAGGGTGCTGCTCTGATTCCTATTCTAATCAATGATGAAATAATGACTGTGGAGCAGGCTGTTGGTACTTATATTGCTTGGCCGAGAAATCTCACTCGGGAAGTCAAGACAAGCAGTGCTCCAGTCAAAGGAACTGTGAAGGTTAAGTTTACCATTTATATTTTTGTTACTTTGTCGCGATTTGGATTCTCAATTTTCTTTTTAATTTGGGCGTGATTTGGATTCTCAATTTTCTTGTTACTTTTTACTTTTAGGGAGGCAAGAAAAATGGCGGAAAGAAGTTAAAGAAGCTCAAAAACTGTGTCTCGGAACCAGATTATGTGGTTACAATGGGTGCTGATTACCCCCCTTCTTTGAAGCGTTTGTGGCTTTGGGCAAGCGATGCCTTGAAGGATGGTCGTACATGTTCTTTTCAATTATGCCAAGAAGCTTTTGGAAATACAAATAAGCAGGTTTTATTTTCATCAGATGTGCATGCTTTGTGTTTTGGAGGTGAAATATCATGGTCGGTCATTTGCTTGTTTATTAAGTAAGTTTCAAACTTTAAATGTTTAATTTTGTTCACTTTGTCAATAATTCATTAAGGAAGTTTAAGAAATTTAATAATATTTCTTTACGTTTTGTATTCAGTGTCTTGCATGAAATTTTGAGAAAGCACAAGATGACCGACATGATATCATTTGTTTATCCTGTCATGATTGGTGCCCTTGGTTGTGGTACTCCAGTGGAGAGGTCGCGTGCCCTTTCTAACAGATTTAAGAATGCTAAGCCTGGTCAACTTTTTATGTTGCCATATAACCATATGTAAGTGCTTGTTTTTTCAATTTTTGTCCTTCGATATTATTAATATCTCTTTGAGTTTAAGCTGAAGAGTAGATTGATTGTGTATACTTGTTAAATTTGAGAAATTAATTCATCTAGGATAGTTGTGTAGTTCATGCACAAATATAGCATTTTATAAAATTAAGTTGTAATATGTCAATTTCTCCAGAATCTCAAGTGGTTTACCACATGGACCCGTTAAAGCGCAGAATTGCAACTGAAGAGTGGACAGAAGTGGTTGACAAGTGAGTGTGGTCGGTTAATTTTATTTAATTCAAAATCAGTTTGATAATTAAGGAGAAGTGTCTTAATTTTGATTTATATTTATTATTTGTAGTGGCATCAAACTCTATAAGGACAAATCGAAGAAGATTCTAAAGAAGAAAATAGTATGGGAGAATCTGGCGGTATGAAAACTTTTCAAATCTTACAGTTTCGTCTATAATCCCTACAAATATAGTGTAGACTTCTAATAATTGTTTGTAAATTTTTCAGGGTGTTCCTCTCCAGACAGGGACCAAGGATTGTGGCCTGTTTTTGATGCGTTATTTGAAAGAAATATGTTTGGATAAGGAACTTAAATTTTCTTCAAAGGTATAAAAATTAGAATTTATCATATTTTTTTTATCTATGTTTCATGGTGAAAACTGTGACTAATGTTGTTTTCATTTTTCAGTGGGCACGGAGGAGCAACCTTTCTTATGACATGAATGATCTCAATGAAATCAGGGTCGACTGGGCTAAGTACTTCCTGAAGCACTACGCTCGTTAGGTGCTTCAGTACGAACTTGGATAATAACTGGTTTTTTTGGATGCGCGCATATCATATATTTTGTGGAACTCCTGGTGGATATTACATTGTTTAGCGTACATATTGCGCTTATAATTAAACTTATGAGTGAACTTTCAGTTGCTCTTTTTTGGATATGCTCATCCTTAAATATAACAGTCCAGTTAGAAATGGTTTATATTTTGTCAATGACTTGTATTGGTGAATATTAGAAATGGTTGGAGCTGGTTGGATGAATGGATTATGTAGTGGTGAATATTAGTTTGTGAATTTGGTGAATGGTGGGTATGATGGTGAATATTAGTTGGTATTATATGAAATTGTTGGTTTTTAATTGCTGGCTTCTAATTATAATGTCTACCATTGTTTCATTTGGTTATAAAACCATTGTCTCTTATGCTTTTGGCTTAGTGTGGCATCTATAAGAACTGTTGTGCAAATGTTTTTCGTACAACATACTCATAAAAGAAACTTGTTGTCTATTTAGACTAAATACAAAATATTGACCAAAAAAAAACGTTGTAAAATTAATCTCTTACAACGCATTCTTAAAATAAAACTGTTGTCTAACAAAACAAAGCACAATGGTTAAATACATGTGAAGTGTTGTTCAAAAGCCTTGTTACTACACACTTAGAGATAAAAACCGTTGAGTAAATGCAGATACTGAGGAGAAAACCGTTGTAGATAAAACTTAAACCATTGTGCAAAAGAAATATAAACAAGGCTTTATTAAGAAGAAAACCGTTGTTGTTTCTAGATGTTATACAACACTTTAGATTTACCAGAATGTTGTGATAATCAACTTATACAACGGGCTGTATGGTAAGAAACTGTTGTTGTTTCTGGCTATTATACAACACTTTGTGAATCGGTGACTGTCGTTTCAGTTATTTTGCACAACATTTTTTAACCATTGTCTGAGGTCCATCTGACGGCATCTCAATAGTCATTGGTTTTCAGGGGTAATAGACAACGGTCCTGGTTGAGTCGTCTGATTCAGTTTTTCTTGTAGTGTCTTATTGTTATTAACTCATGATACAACAAGTGATATTTATAGGGGTTCAGTGTAAACCGACTTAGTACAACAATTAATATAAGATGGAAAATAACATTAAACCGCCTTGACCAGCCGACTTCATATATTGACAATTATTGTCATAACACTCCACCTTAATTGTCAATGTGAATTATTTTAGAAATTGACTGTCTCGTTAAAACCTTGCAAGGAAAAATCTGGTGGGATAAAAACCTTGACGAAGGAAAAAGAGTACTCCCTGAATAAAATGTCTCATATGTTGACATCCTTATGTAGCAAGTTTCTCAGTCTTCGCATGCCAATATTATTTCGTAGCCTTTCAAACGTTGATGTAGGGAGTGACTTTGTAAGTATATCAGCCAAATTATCACTTGAGCGCACTTGTTGTACCTCAATATCACCATTCTCTTGTAGTTCATGAGTGTAGAAATTTTTTGGCAAGATGTGCTTCGTTCGATCACCTTTAATGTATCCTTCCTTTAACTGTTTAATGCAAGTTGAATTATCTTCAAACATAACTGTAGGATTTTATGTGATACTTGATAATCCACATGATTGCCGAATATGTTGGATGACGGATCGCAGCCAGACACATTCCCTACTTGCTTCATGGATCGCTAGTAATTCTGCGTGATTTGATGAAGTTGCAGCCATAGTTTGTTTTGTAGACTTCCAAGAGATAGCAGTCCCACAATATGTGAATAAATAACTTGTTTGTGATCTTCCAAAGTGAGGATCTGACATGTATCCAGCATCTGCATATCCATCAAGCTGCGATTTCGAATTGTATGAAAAGAACAATCCAAGGTCAATTGTCCCACGAAGGTATCTCAATATATGCTTAACTCCATCCCAATGTCTTTTAGTTGGATCAGAACTAAATCTTGCCAATAAGTTCACAGCAAATGCAATATCATGCCGCGTGTTGTTCGCAAGATACATAAGAGCGCCAATTGCACTTAGATATGGAACTTCAGGTCCAAGAGCATCTTTATCTTATTTTATGGGACGGAATGGATCCTTTTCAACTTCAAGTGATCGAACAACCATTGGCGTAGTCAGTGGATGAGATTTGTCCATGTAAAATCGATCAAGGACTTTTTCTGTGTAGGTTGATTGATGAACAAATATGCCTAAAGATAAGTGCTCCACCTGTATAACTAAACAAAAATTTGTCTTTCCAAGATCTTTCATCTCAAACTCATTTTTCAAATAAGTAACAGCATTAGAAATATCTTCAGAAGTACCAACAATATTTAAATCATCTACATAAACAACAATAACAACAAAACCAGTTTGAGATTTTTTAATAAACACACATGGACACACTTGATTGTTAATATACCCATCATTCAAGAGGTACTCACTAAGCCTGTTATACCACATACGACCAGACTACTTTAAGCCATATATTGATCGTTGTAATTTAACTAACTATAAATGACGAGGCTTAGTTTCCTCCAACTTTAATCCTTCAGGAATTTTCATATAAATATCACTATCAAGTGATCCATATAGGTAGGCTGTCACAATGTCCATGAGACGTGTTTCCAATCTTTCCATACAAGCCATACCCATTCAAAAACGAAATGTAACTCCATCCATTATAGGAAAGTAAGTTTCCTGGCAATCAAATCTAGGTCTTTGTGAGAATCCCACGGCTACCAGCCGGACCTTATATCTCACAATTTCATTTCTCTCATTTCGTTTTCGTACAAACACCAATCTATTCCTGACGAGGACTACACCAGCTAGTGTTTTGGACTGCAGGTCCAAATACATTTCTCTTGCGCAAGGACTGCCATTCTTCTTGGATTGTAATTTTCCATTTTGGCCAATCATCTCTTTGTCGACATTCTTCCACACTTTGTGGTTCAGGATCAGAGTTCATCGAAATATCGCATGCCACGGAAAAAACATATACATCATCAATCTCAGTACTCCCATGATTCAATAATTTCCCATTATGTACATAATTTAATGAGATCTCATAATTATCAGGTACCTTTGCTTCTATGGAAGCATGTGCCACTTCAGGGGCAATATCCTCTTCTGGAGGTAATCCCACTTCTAGGGGCAATCCCACTTCCGGGGGTTTTATTACAGCCTCTTCTGGGGCTCGAACCTCTTCAGGAGGTAATACCACTTATGGGGAATTATCTGGAACACTTGCCACTTCTTGGGCAGGTCCAATCAATTTCTGTTTTCGTGGTACAACATCATTTGTACCAATAGGTCTGCCACGTTTCTGGCATGGTTTTGAATCACCAACCAATTCTTCAGGAATTGATTTACGAATAGGGACTTCAACCCTTGCCAGAGCATTAACAACAGGTATATGCTATTTTATAATATGTCTAAAATCACTAAAAGCATCAGGCATTTGATTAACAATATTTTGCATATGAATAATTCTTTGAACCTCATATTCACATTGATTAGTACGAGAATCTAAAGCATTCAATCATGATGTATTCCATGCCAATTCAGAATTTAAATTACGCACAACCTTATTTCTCCCTAATGGAGGAAACACAGACTCATCAAAATGACAATCAGCATATCGAGCAGTAAACACATCCCCAGTCAATGGTTCAAGGTATCTTATGATAGACGGTGAATCAAAACCGATATATATGCCTATTCTTCTTTGAGGTCCCATTTTAGTTCTTTGTGACGGTGAAATAGGGACATGTATGGCACAACCAAAAACTTTGAAGTGAGATATATCAGGAATTTGACCAAGGGCTAATTGGTGGGGAGATTGTTTATGATAGGCACATGGTCTAACCCTTATTAGGTTTCCGGCATGTAATATTGCATAACCCCAAACCGATGTAGGTAGTTTGGCTCTGAGAAGTAAGGGACGAGCAATAAGTTGAAGTCTCTTAATTAAAGATTCTGCCAAACCATTTTGTGTGTGCACGTAAGCTACTGGGTGTTCGACCAAGATTCCTACCGACATACAGTAATCGTTGAAAGTTTAAGACGTCAATTCAGCGGCATTATTTAGTCGAATTGATTTGATGGGATGGTTAGGGAACTGGGCTCGTAATTTCATAATTTGGTCAAGTAATTTGGCAAAGGCTGTATTTCGAGTAGAAAGTAGACAAACATGAGACCACCTAGTTGATGCATCGATTAGAACCATGAAATACCTAAATGGGCCTGAAGATGGATGAATGGGACCACAAATGTCACCTTGGATACGTTTTAAAAATTTAGGAGATTCAGCTTGAAGTTTAACAAGGGATGGTCGAATAATTAGTTTTCCTATAGAACATGTTGAACACGGGAGTTCATCTTGTGTTATGACCTTTTGGTTTTTAAGGGGATGTCCCGTAGAATTTTCTATAATACGACGCATCATAGAAACTCCCGGATGACCAAGTCTTTTATGCCATAGTGTAAGTGATTTTGGATCTATGATTTTCAGAAGAGTGATACTATGGGACTCAATGATCCTAATTTGTGTGGCATATAATCCAGAAGAAATCAAGTGTAGCTTTTCTAAGATCTTCTTATAACCTGAGATAGTTGAAGTGATTAAGGGATATTCTTTTCCATTTTCACTTGTAGTTTCAACGTGAAAACCATTAAGGTGGATATCTTTAAAACTTAAGAGGTTCCTAGTTGACTTGCTAGAGTATAGAGCATTCGGTATATGAATTTGTGTTTCATTTGGTAAAATGAGACTAGCTTTCCCAAAACCTTCTATCATATTAGATGTACCCGAAATCATCCATACTTCAATGTTGGTTTTAGTTAACTGTGAAAAATATTCCCGACTTTGTAAAATTGAGTGAGTGGGTGCAGAGTCAGCGATGCAAATATCCCCCTTACTGTTATGTACAGACATCTATATATAAGGAAACAAAATTCTCATTAAAACAAAACGAGTACACAAAACAAATAACACACGGAGTATTACATATATATAGCAAATACATACGTAAAACCTATTCAACTAAGCCATAATAAAGATCAACACTATTTGTTACATTTAAGGTCTCATTATTTTTGACGGGTCCATCACCTAAGTTTTGATTATAGTCAGCATAGTTGGTTTCCACGACTCTCTCTTTAGGTATTTTAGATGACTAGTAAAGATCAACATGATGTTTTGGTGTGCGGCAAGTATGTGCCCAATGCCCCTCAGCCCCACATCTATGAAAAAAATCTCTAGTATATCCTTCTAGTAGTGTCTTTCTTTTTTTATTAGGCTCTTCAGGTGGCCAGAGTGGTACTCATTTCGATATCGTCCATGAAAATTTCCACGTCCATGGTTTCGTCCGTGACCTCGTCCTCCTCTATGCCCTTTTCCACGCTCATTCTTCTGGAATGACGTGTTATGTACTTCAGGTACCTGGGCAGAGCCTGTTGGACTTGTTTGATGATTCTTCAACAACAACTCATTGTTCTTTTCAGCCACGAGAAGGAGAGATAGTAACTCGCTATACTTTTGAAAATTGTGCTATCTGTATTGCTGCGCCAGGATCATAGTGTTGGGGTGGAAGGTCGAGAGGGTCTTTTCAATCATTTCAGCTTCAATAATTTTCTCACCGCACAAAATTAGTTTCGAACTTATTTTGAATAACATAGAGTTATATTCGGTAACAGATTTAAAATCTTGAAGCCTTAAATTAATCTAGTCATATTGGGCGGAGGGTAGATAAACAAGTTTCTGGTGATCAAATCTATCTTTAAGGTTACTCCAAAGGGTGAGTGGATTTTTGACAGTAAGGTATTCAGATTTTAAATCCTCATGAAGGTGATGCCTAAGAAAGATTATAGCTTTAGCCTTTTGTTCAACAGTTGTGTTTTTCCCTGATTATATAGTCTCTTTTAACCCATTAGCACTAAGATGCAATTCCGCGTCAAGCACCCATGACAGATAATTTTCACCAGAAACATCTAATGCAACAAACTCTAATTTCGCAAGATTTGTCGTTCTGATAAAGATTTGAACATGATATATTATGGCACATCAAACAACAACATATATATATATATATATGTATATATATATTAATGATTTAATTCAAAAGTTACGACGGCATGGCCGATCACAAAACTTTTGAATACTACTTGACGGCAGAGCCATCTTTGTAGTAGTAATACATGACGGCAGAGCCATCTTTATAATTATAGTACTGACGGCATAGCCATCTTTAAATACTAAACAATAGTAATTTAATAAACTAAAAAAATTAATAAAAGAAGATGATAATAATTAAAATCAAATCATACTTCCTTTATCGATCAAGCTTCAGCTGGCAGACACACGTGCTGATAACATGTTGTAAATAAACTATAAAACTTAACTACTTGACTTGCACACGTGAGAGAGATAGAAGAGTTAACTTAATAATATTATGCTTTGAACTCTTATTGTTACTAACTCATGATACAACAACTGGTATTTATAGGGGTTCAGTGCAAAACGACTTAGTACAACAATTAATATAAAATACGAGTAGCTTCAACATTAAGTTTGGTAAACCGCCTTGACTAGCCGACTTCATACATTGACAATTGTTGTCATAACAGATATAATCAATGTCATTTTAGAAATAACCACTTATACAAAATAAAGGAGAGAAATTATTTTTTCCATTAAAAAGTTTATCAAACCATGTCACTAGAATCATGAGCAAAATTCTATAAAAAATAACATGAATAATACTAGAGGTATCGAATTGATTTTCAAAATAGATCTCAAATGTTATGTGTTATGTTTTGGTTGGCTATATACTATAGCTCAATTAATAATAATGAACCCCTGTATTAATATTAATTCCACCAATAAAATCATTCCAAATTATCTAATCATCGATGCCACATAATTTGATACCAAATTTTAACATTTTATAAACATCATAATATAAGTTTACATGTGGCCTAAATAAACTAGCACCTAGACAGTATGACATAAGCCCAAATGAGCTTACTATCCATTTAATCCCCTTAGAGCAGCTTCAATAGAGACATTTTTGAGGAGTGTCAAACTTTTCCAATAAATTATAAAAAATAATATTTTAATTATTTCCACATTTATGCCACATTCAGCACCCTTTAAGTCCAATAATTGATATCCCATGTAAGGTGCTTAGATGGTCCCCGAAGAAATAACATAATAACTAAATATAATGTAATAGGTAGGGGTAATATATACTTTTTTGACAAAAAATTACTCCCTCCATCTTATATTATGTGTCCTGTTTGACTCAAATTTGACTGAAAATTAGAAACTATTTGTTTATAATTTCGGATATTTGAGAAATACATTATAAATTATATTAAAAATACTTTCTAATGATATAATTTTTATTCAATTATATAATATGTGTAATTTTAAGTCAAACTTTAGTCAATTTGACCACTAAAAAATCAAACAAGACACATAATATGAGATGGAGGGGAGGGAGGGAGTAAAACATTTCATTTAGAGAGGGTGCCAATAGGGTGCAAAAAATTGGCAATCTCTCTTGGCACCCCTTAGGCACCCTTACAACTCTAGACACCAAAGAGTGTCATGCCACATGATTTGGTACCGGTATTGGAAATGCTTTTATATGATCTTCGAAACATGCACATAATTTATTGGTTTACATCTATTATATTCTTAATAAGTTCTAGTGAAGGATTTAGATAATTCCACCAAATACCCTTAAAATTTTTATCTCTACATACAACTTATGTCTATTTTGGTAAATTCCCAATTAGAAAATATTATGTCATCTTACATCATCTATCCAATTCATACATTTTAAGGTTATTTTGGTAATTCCCAATTCTAAAATATTATTTCAACATGACATCATTCCCTTATTATAGTATAGTTATAATCACGCACCAGTTGAGGATATAAAACTGACAATATATCAAATAAATAAGTTAAAGTATCTATTTATTGGCTCAATTAGTGGAATCATTAAATAATTATATAAATAAATTTCATCATGAAAAATATGTCATACACAAGTAGATATGAAAGTCAAATCAATGTATAAATCATAATCAATGTTGTAATTTATTTCAATTTTGAATATGCAGATTGTCAGCTATCCATAAACATACATGGATATTATTAATTTTAAATTTGGTTTACCTAAAATCAAGTTAACAATATGATAATCTCATAATCAAAAAAATATAAGGTAATAAAAAGAAATAATTAATATCTACCTTATATCGTGGATCATTCAATTCAACAATATATATATAGTCACACATGTAATCAATACTTTCCATATCTTTTAAATCAATCAACAACTAATATACATATTTTAGTTTCAAATTTTGAATCAGATATGATAATTACACTTACAAATATATGTATTTATATCCGTGATTTTTGTCATCTATTTTCAAAATTCAAATTCATAATTGGTTACAAGTATTTCTTGACTATAAAACTCTGATCTTCACCATTCATAATGTTAATGTTAATATCTTCTTTCTTTCTATTTTTCTCTCCCTTTTTTCCATTTTCTCTCTTCTTCTTTGTCTACTGTCTTTCCGTTTTTTTTGTTAGTATTTGTGTTGATTATTGATGTTTGTATATATGCATGTGTTTTTGTTGCTTACTTAAATATGTTACTAATGTTTGTTTAAATTGTGCAGAATACAAAAGTTTGAATCAATTTTTCAAGGACAACAAGCATGATAATTAAACATATATGTAAGATACATTGTATCGTTACTTACGTTGATTTTGTTATATAATAATTGCAGGTGAATCCCAATATTTATAGACTTGAGTTCTTGATCATAAGAGGTCGTGGTATCCATGAATTCAAAGTGGACAAAAAATAAAGGTTACGTTTTATATTTATGTAATGCATATATTTATTTATTTTGTGTTGAACGTTAAACCAATTGCAGGTGAATCTCAAATCGTATATATTGAAATTCTTGACTGGAAGAGATTGTGGTATCCATGAAACTCCTGATCGTAAGAGATCGTGGTATCCATGGACTCGAATTCCTCAACAGAATCAACTAATGTTAATATAATGTATTGTTAACTTGATGTATCTGTACACTTTTATTGAATGTTCTTGGTTTGATATTGCCATGATATTAGTTTGATGAATGTTTAATCATACTTCTTTTTGTGTTTATGATATTTAGTATAGATGATATCTATGTTTTAAAAGAATTGTATGTGTGATAGCAACTTGAGATATCCGTATAATTGTGACTTACTTTGTTACTTATAATTACATTTATTTAGATTAATTTGTGATCTTTGTAATTTTAATTTTCTTTTAGTAGTTTGTGCCTCTTTCGGATGTCAAATGTTTTATATGTTTACGTGTATGGTACACTTATATTTATTCAAAATATTTTAAAATTATGACATATGCAATATATAATAGATAATTATAGTATTTGATCATAAACAGAAATATGTACACATTTTGGTGGGTTACATTGGCACTCCACTTAGTAATTTACATCATATGTATTTCGTTACTTTATCTTTTTTTTTTAATTTAATTTTAAAATGTATATGGTTTAAATTGCGAGGGATCGTCGTTAGGCGACACCGAGAAGACTTTAACTAAAGTTTTATGGCAACTTAATTACTATTTGATATATATTTTTAATATTTCCAATTCTAAATTTTATAATTTGTATCATCTCAACATTCAAATCATCCGATCTCATAATTTTTGAAATTTCAAAAGATCATTCAATTTCTTTCCTTTTTTTGTTTAGTGCTCAATCAATACTTAAATCAAGGGTTTTATTGATATATATGGTCATAAATTACGGTGACAATCATAATGAATGTCATTTAAATAGGATATTTGAATTTATTTTGAATAAATTTATGACTCATATTTCTCTATTATCATTCTATATGTGTGCATATATACATATATACTATTTTGATAGTTTTTATTGAGTTATTTATATATACAAAAAATAAACATGTATAACAGAATAATACTTGCACACCAATCAAGAATATAAAATTCTTTTGAAAGTAAGAATATAAAGTTAGTAGTATATCAAATTAATAATGAATCATATATTTTATTTGCATAATTAGTGGAAGTATGCACATACACAAGTAAATATGTAAATTAGATCAATGTACAAAGTATAATCAATTTCTTAAATCAAATCTTTCCAAATTTTCTACAACCTTACATTTTCCAAATTTAAATTCACTACTCTTATGTCATGTTTTCTTATAAATAAAATAATCCATTAATTTTGTTATGATCTAAAGTATTTAAGTTTTTCCCATTTTGACACCTATAATAGATGTACGCGAATTCGGTCATATCCTTATATTATGGATAAATATAAAAAATAATTAAAAAATGCTAGAGGTCCCAACAAAATGTCCCAAAACATGTCCCAAATTCATTCTTAAAGGTAACATTCTTTATAAAAATATGGGAACCCGCGTGCATAAATATGAGCCCATAAATTAAAAATTGTCAAGTGCAGCCACATCATTATGTACAATTTTAGGACATTTTGTTGGGTTCCCTGGCATTACTCAAAACAATTTTTAAATTATAGAAACTATTTCAAATCAATCCTTAATTGGTGTTATCATTTTCTCAATTCAATTTTTTGATTGTTTATATGTATGTATCTCATTCTATTGGTGTGAGGCTTTATATATGTGATTGTGTATAATATATTATTACTTACACCATATATATTTGAACTTGCATAATATGAAACATGGATGATCCTTAACAGAGTTGTTTTAACGATTGTTAATTCTGGCAAATACATTTATGTATGTGTTAATACATAAGCGCTCACGGAAGGTAGATCAGATATTGATAAATTACTGTAATTTTTTTTAATCAAATTGTACCTAAGTATGTATAATTGAACAATGTATTGTTGTGTATAGTATTGATATATATTTAATGTGTTTAGTTAATTTGCTTTGTATATGAAATTTCTTCTTTTTCGTTAGTCATGTTTTCTTTGTTTTACTTACTCATGTGTTTGTTTGTTTTAATTTGCATGTGTATCCATGACAAGGTTTTTAAAAAATCGTATTTGTTATACCATTTAATCACTAACGTTCTTAGTATCCGTAGAATTCAATTCGTCCAAGAAATCAGGTTTTAATTCAATAAATTTTTTTTATACTTATATTTGTTTGGATTATCTTATGATATTTGTAATTTTAGTGTTTTTTTTCTCTTAGTAGTTTGTGTTTCTTTTAGATGTTAAATTTTTAATATGTTCATTTCTATTATACACTTATATTTTTTTAGTTTTTTTTAATTACAGAAATATGCAAAATATGATTAAAATTAAATTAGTTGATCTTATATATATATATATAGTGGATGATATTGTGCCACATAGTAATTTTACATCCTAAGTATTTAGTTATTTTATCTTTTTTTTTAGTTTTAAATTGTATAGTGTTCGAATTTCGAGGTGTCACCATTAGGCGACGCCGAGAAACCTTTCACTGAAATTTTAATAATATTTTTAAGGGTAATTAAGTAAATACACGAAGTACCAAAAAACTGTACCGACCATCTAGCCAACGAAACTTTAAATATTTTGTCTTTAATAATATTGATATATATATATATATATATATATATATATATATATATATAATTCCAACACATACTATGTGTCATATTTATTTAATACAACAAATTCAAAAATAAATATTCAATCAATATATACATATTTATATGTTTTTATACGATTCGTTTTCAATGCATGCTTACAACGCAAGTATGGTATATATAATAAAATTTTAGTAATGCTAAACAAGTTTATTATTACTTTCTAAATAAATAAATAATCAGAAATGTGAGTACAACAAATGTTAGAATAGTTCGATGCGAACCTTTTTGTCAAAAAAAAAAAATATTCTAATTTATTTTGTATTTTATGGGAAATGTTTGAAAAGAGCATATTTTAAAACTAAATAGTAACATGTCAAGTATTTGAGTCATAGCGCAATTTGTAAGGAAATTTGGAAAGTTACTAAATATAATTGTTTATTTAAGAATTGAGTTCTTAACTCTACGAACAATGAGTAATAGTAAAATCAATTGTTTTGCACTAACTTTTACATTTTTCATCATTTTCACAGTCATATTATCTTAATTACATTTATCTTATCTCATTACTGCACACTAAAATTACTACGTTTAATTATTTTTATTTATTATTGTTAATATAATGTGTATAAATAAACTTTAGATTAAATTTTTTTTAAAATATATTGTATCGTGTTTCTTACGTTTTTTATATATGATACGAGGGATCGCAAACGGCAGTGCCGATAAACCTTTCTCTATAAAATAACTAGAAAATTATGGTACTTTACATACTTTCATTCTTACATATCATGGAACAAAATCGTCTGTAAAAAATATTTCAAAATTAAAATAAATTTTTAGATATTGCTTATATTTTTTAATTTATACAAAATGCATGTTATAATATATTACTTACATAAATTACGGAGATGAGGAATATAGATTTAAACATGGTGACGCGATTCACAGTTAATGTCCGAAAATTTTATAATAATGTAAATGTTTCGCTTCTCATATTTTATTTTCAAATGACAAGGTGGGAATTCGATCAGCATCAAACGGGTTGATATAAATGCTTTATACATTTAATTTTTGTTTGTCAAAATTTTCAATTTTCTATTATTTTTCCATAATTTCTCTTTCAAATAAAATTATAGAGATTGTTTGAAACAGTAATCTCAAGTGGAACTATTGTTAGTAGTGATAACACAACCGTAACAGAACAAGAGAAGGAGAAAAGGAAGATAAGAGAGCAAAAAAAAAAGGTATCGAGGGAGTTTTGATAGAAAATGATTGAATAATATTCAGATATCTAAAAATACTAACCATCGAGCTATTTACAGAATTATAGCTCCATATTCTAACAATTAATATAAGCCTAAACAGCTAATTACGACCAATTGAAGATTCAAAATTAACTACTTCTACGCTAATAATAACTAATTCTAACTTCCTGTTACATTCCCCCCCCCCCCCCCCCCTTAACACAACCTTGACCTCAGGATTGAAGAACAAAACCTGGAAACTGACATGGTAGATGATTCCCATCTGCTACAGTCACTACTTAAGTGGCAATAAGATCCAATTGTAATCCTAGCTTTTTAGCTAAATTCAGGTTCAAAAAGTCGTGTGTACAGCCAAAGTTGATCAAAATCTAAAGATTTTTTCTGTCATGATAACCAGTCACCCTCATTGTTTGAAAATGATGTTTCCCACTTAAAACATCAATAGAAATATAAGGTTCCGCACTCGCGACCTCAAAACAATGATCTTAAACCTCATTTTCCTCCAATTCCTCTTCATCCATGCTTGGTATTCAACTGTGAACAAGAAAATTGTTTCAATGGGCACTAATGCCCCTTTTATATGGTTTATCACAAAAGTAACACAATCCTTTTAGCTATTTTTCCATCCACTCAACAGTATATAAAGTTGTTTGCTGTCTTTGAAAAGATTTAGAAAAGATAGGTTGGTTGTGTTTAGTTTGAATGCAGGAGGTGGGGTAGGAATAAGTGCAGGTAAAGGCTTCTGAAAAGGCTTCGAATTATTAATAAAGGAAGGTTTAGTAATATGGTATGATTTTGTAGCTACAATGTTCTCCTCTTGAAGTCTTGCATAGTCTATTGCTTCAGTCAAGGTCGAAGGTTTAAAAGCTTTAACAAATGGCTTCAAAGTTGCCTTAAGTCCACCAACAAAAATATCGAAGAAGTAAGAATCAGGCAGCACACGATTCTGTTGAGGCATAATTTGAAGCATAAGGGATCGTAAATTATCAAAATCATCAACATGAAATTCAATGAGACTAATGAAACAGTAATCGTAAGTGGAACTACTTTTAGTAGTGATAACACAAAAGTAACAGAAAAAGAGAAGGAGAAAAGGAAGATAAGAGAGCAGGAAAAAAGTAGAGGTCGGGGGAGTTTGATTGAATAAGGATTGAATAAATTCTGATATCTAAAAATACTAATCATCGAGCTATTTATAGAATTATAGCTCTCTGTTCTAACAATCAAGCTAAGCCTAATAGCTAACTACGACAAACTGAATATTCAAAAATCAACTATTTATACGCTAATAATAACTAATTCTAACTTATGTTACATTGTCAATATTGATTTCCAAAATATAAGGTTTATCAATGTTTATTGTAATGATATTTTTTTTGTGTGTAAATTATAACCAGTTTTGCGTGAATCCGAAGAGAATAAAATTGAAAAGTACATAAAAACTTGGAGGCCTTTAATTTGCGGCTAGAAAAATAATATTAGCAGCTCAAGGTTACTTAATTTTTTAATTTTATTTTCCATTAATTTTAATTACTATTATTTCTTCCTTTAATATTGTTTTTTCTATGTTATATTCTGTGTTATTTCTAGATGAAAATATATATTTTTGTATTATTTAATTTTACTTGGGATGTAATTATCATAGTACTTTATTTATAAAACATATTCGACTTTTGACAATAAAATAAAATCAATATAATTTTTGTATTATTTAATTTTACTTGGTACGTAATTATCATATTACTTTATTTCTAAAACATATTTGATTTTTGATAATAAAATAAAACCTATGTATTTTATAACCATATCTATTTTTTATTTTACACAATTTTTTGCAATTTTCAATATAAATATAATATTATTATTAATTTAAATATACATTTTAAATATTTCACCCGTGTGCGTAGCATGGGTTAATTCCCTAGTTCTATTAAAAATTGTGAAAGAAGACTAACTTATAAATACAAACACGTAGTTCAACAAATCAAAATACTAAAGGTGTTAACGGAGGAATTTGGTATTAACAAAGTTCGAGATTTGTTTCCAGAATCAAGATCTATGATGGGGGTACTTCGCCGGAAAGTCGCTAGAGTGTGGTGGTTGTAATGAATTGGGGGTTGAGATTGTAAGGGTTTCTTGGTGGTGGCTCACTGATCTTTTCAATTCTAACCCCCTACAATGTGCCTACATACCCCGTATTTATAGAGGATCAAGCCCTACGTAGTTCTTGGGGAACAAGTAACATATATGGGCTGGTTTTTGATTTCCAAGGCCCACTAGGATACCCGATCCGTCTTCTGGAATTCGTCTTCGACTCGCTTTAGGAATGTCCAATGATGAGGCCTAGTCACAAAGGCCCAAGGCTCGTCTATGCTTTCAGGACTTCACGGATAAGGAAACTTCCTTCGTCGAGGACTAGTCCTATCTGTTACCAGCTATTTCCTTATTTCATAGACGCATGTATAACCATGACTTACCCCAAATGCCAGACGCATCCTTGTCCCCCGAATGGGAAGCACCCACCAGATTGCAGGACAAGTGATCCCAAGCATTTGAGTGCAAAGTGCAGGATTACTCCAAAGTTCCCCAATGAGGACGAACCCATTGAATGCAGGAACAGAGCTCCCAAAGCACACACCAAGATTTACCCTACATCCCCAATGAGGACACGCCCATTGAATACAGGAGGAGGCCTTCAGTACACATGCATACCCCTGAAGGCCTTCAACCACGGACATCCCCTTCCTAGGGCACATCCTAGGAGGGAATTCTTCAATCATCAGGCAAACCCCAGGAGGCCTTCAATCATAGACATCCATCCCTTAGGGCGCATCCTAAAGGAGAAGTCTTCAATAAGATATCAATATTAAATCAAGAAAATCATCCTTCAATGTCAAGTTGCCACTTCGTACCATGAGGGCGCGCCCTCAAGGGGTGGACAGCCAGAGGGCGCGCCCTTTCCCTTACTGAGGTCAAACCCTAAGCTTTCTTGTGTCAGTCCAATCCCTAATTGCATCTTGGATATCCTTAATTGATTATTACTTGACCAGAATCTATCCTAAAAACCCGATACCGAATTTTGGCTATAACAACTACCCCCCAATTCCATGTGAAATCAGAGATGAAGCATGGAATTTTCACTCTTCAAAGTGCCAAAATCTCTTTGTAACCTTTTCTTCGTCAGGGACGCGCCTTCATGCTCTTTCCCTTCGAAAACTTTATCTGGAGGGCGTGTCCTTCAGTTCTTCGACTTGTAAACATCCAAAAAATTATATATTTTTTGACAACTGTAATCTTCATTCTTTTAGAAAGGATCAACACTTACACATTCCACCTCTAAGCCTACATGAGCGAACCCAGCGTAGGAAACAAGAGGCATTATGCCCAAGTGTAAACCTCTCTCACATACCACATCTAGTGACAAAGTATAATCTCCTAACAATGATGTGGAGTTCGACCCAAGTCTTCCACTTCTCCTATAACACAAAAAATTAAGTCTTTCATTTCAGAATAGTTCTCTTTTGGGCACGTCATAAACAGTGGGCGCGTACTCTTTCAAAAAATCCATTGATAGACTAAGGACACAACAATATGCACATTAGAGATTCACCTTAGACCATCAACATTGTAGGCCACGCCCTGAGAGGGAGGCGCGACCATGTCCTAAGTTAGAACACCGGTCTTCATGTAATAAAACCCTTAGGAGAATTTTGGCAAATAATCCACATAAGTCTTTTGAGATCAAATGAGTTGAATTAAAAGTGTCAAAGGTTGGATCTATTGAAGTTAAGAAGGCAGAGCTGGCCCAACAAAACAAAGATGAGGAAGTTGAGAAAACCTTGGAGGCAGGGAGGACGCGTCATGACGATGGAGGTAATCTTTCCACCAGCAACACAAAGGCAATTTCTTCAGCAACCACTCCGTAACTCTACTCATACTGTTTGTTTATCTTCACAGACAAGTACGCTGATGAGGTCAAGGCTCGCCCTTCCTACCAATTTTGTTATATGTACATTCTTCATATTGTCCCTTATCAAGGCATACTTGGAAAAAAACACATCAAATGGTGCCGACGATATCTCATTTTTCAGAGGGCCTGCCCTAAAGGGGCTTCCATGTCTTCTTATTTCATTTAACCAATGGAAAGCATTTTGGTAGGACATCTATCTTTCAAGGAACAGTTGCAGAGAACACTTCTCAACCTTGTATGTCTGAGGGCGCGCCTTGATGATAGGGCGCGTCCATAAGCTTCTACTTTTTCTTCAGGAATTTGGGAGTATGTCTTCCATTCAACCGAGTGCGCGTCTTCCACCACTAGGGCGCCCTGATGGTTACCCTGTATTGATGTTGCTGTTGTTACTACTCATACCACCACTTCTTAAGCTGCAGTCAATGCTCATACCCCTGTTGCTACCTCTACCTCTGTTTCTGTAACACCCCTAGATCCGGGGTCAGGAATCCGGGTCGCTACGCCACCATCCAATCATATTGTACCTATACTATCTCAACAATCCAACAAATCATCGTTATAGACCCCAATCTCTTACACACACAAGTTATAGTCTTAGAAATGATAGACAATAGTAACATTAGTTATTACAAACCAAATACACTATCCAGGATCTCACACAATCAACTATAACCCCTCCATGGAGTCATCAACTACCTACTCAGGTAGTATCCTTCTCGAACTGAGTTATCTCAAAAGAGTATTTTCCACTTTCTTTTTCCTCGCAATACTGGACAACCACCTATGGGCACCTCTTCCTATATGTTGTGTTTACATTTTAAAAACAAAGCAAGGGTGAACAAATATGCCCAACAAGTATCCCATAGTAATATAATCATTCTTTTTATAAGAAATATGTTTGGAATAAAGTTTTGTAATCATTACTATTATAGTAACAAAACTTTAACATATACTTCCACTCTAAAAAGCATTTCACAGATACTTTGAACATTTTTATATCATTAGCAATTATATATGCTTTACTGAAATACAAATTCTTATATGAAGTATGACCATGTCATGAAACATAATTCTTCTAATCATTTATGATTCAAGATACCGTTCGTCAAATAAGAATGTATAAACACTGCCAATATTATCAGCAACTAAGCACCTAGGCTTTCGTTACAGTATTACAGAAACAATTCCAATTGAAGGATGAGACTACTTCCAGAGCCTTTAATAACACCCTACCGTACACGATGATCAGTCGCTTCAGTACGATAGTACGATCAGTAACCTTTTCTAAATGTAGATGGATGAACACCCTTAATTGGTTATCACCCTAGCCGCTTACGGGCTATTACCAACTGGACTGCCACCACAACCTTTTACGCGGTATAAATTGCTGGACTGCCACCACGACCTCTTACGCGGTATCTCCAAGTCCCAGATAAACAATCAAAGAAAGTTGGAACCGGTATCCCAAGTAAATGATACTTGTCAACAATGTTCAATGTTTCTGATTACCTTACTTCCGGAAAGTTTGAGGAAGTAATACGTTGTGATGTGTGTGTTGACTTCCGTAAACTAATCTTATATGTCAGGGGATGAATAATCATTTGAAAATCACGACCTGGGAGTTGGTCGGAAAAGTCCTTTTTGATCTTGATAAGTTCAAAACCTTGGCTAAAATATAGTTGTTTTTCGTGGAAAGTGAAAGGGAAACTACTTATTCACTTTTTAAATTGGATTCTCAATTTCTGATAAGTCGGAGAATGTTTCTTTCTACTCTAATAAACTCGGAATAAATATTTGGGAACCCTTATAATATATAAATAAATTATCAGAGGGTCAGAAATATTCTTAAATAATTAATAAGTCCTTAAATAATTTTTAAATAAGGTTTTATGATTTTAAAATCAATTTAGAATATTTAATAAATATTTAAGTAATATTTATTAAATAATAAATAATTAAGTAAATCTTTTTAAATGAATATTCAAATGAATATTCATTTAATTAATAAGCATTCAAATAATATTTATTGATATTATTTAAAATATTTAATAACTTAAAATATCCAAAATATACATTCTACACTCTACACTCTCTTTGTCATTATAAATAAGGAACATAAAAAAATTAAATCTCCACACTCTCTTTGTCATTATGAATGATGAACATACAAATAAAATTGTAACACAAAATTCTATGTTATACATGAATGTAATTCAATCTTGATCGAAAAACATTATTTATTGACATCTATCTCTATGTATACATTAAATTATTGAAATAAATTAGAATTTAGTTAAAAAAGATCTGAATTCTATTTATAAAATCAATACGTATATATAACTGTCGGACATATAAAAGGTTAATATTATAAAAAGATGATATATTATATTATATAATGTATGTTTGTATATAATGTGTAAATATAAATTTAAATTACCGAACAAAATTTGTAACTTAAATTGGATTGAGTTTGCCGATAAAATGAAAAACTCATACCCAATCCATTTAAATCGGTTTGAAATTTCTTAAACCCAAGGTTAATGGAAAGGAGGGTCGGGTTGGTACGGTTTTATCGGGTTGGTAAACCATGAACACCCCTAATTGGAGAATCGGTGTAGGCACCGTTCATAAATTAATTAAATAATTGGGATAATTAGAATGAATAGTCAGAATCAATTTAATATTATTTATATATATAATTGTTTAATTATACTAACTAGCGTAGAAGCCCGTGCGATGCACGGGTCTGTTCATATACGAAAATAATTTTCGCACAAATCAGCATCTTCGAAATAATTTTATAATATTTCAACTTTATTTTATATTTATAAATTAATTTTATAATATTGTATGCCGTTTTCATGAACCAAATATTTTATAATTTGATTAGGTTTAAAAAGTTGGATCAATATATCTATACGATAATAATCACATGATTATTATTATTATTAATTTCTCAAATAATAATTAAATTTTCAATGTCGTGAAACGAAATTTATTAAAATGATCAATTAAGTGTAATATAAATAATTATTGCAGCATAATTGTTCGTGTATAACAACATAGATGTTTGTAAACTCGTGTGATTTTAATGTAATAAAAGTATATTTGTAAAAAAGATAATCATGTATGTGAAATTATATCTTAAGATATATTACAAATTTTCTTAATTTTTTATATCTTATACATAATATTTTTTTTTGATAATCAAGTAATTCATTAATAAACGGCCATACAACATCTACAAAATAATCAAAATAGAACAAACACGTAATATATATATATATATATAGAGGGCTACTCTAGTGAGACCCCTCTTATAATGAGAACTGAGTCCAAATCACCAAATCACCAAAAACAAACACTGCCCCATCCCCCATATATCCCGCTTTCGCTGTAAAAACACTCTACAGTTACAACACCTGCTCCACCATAGCACCACTACCATTATTATCTACTAGCACAACACATGTTCCATCACGAAACTACCAGAACCATCATATTTACCTTTCCTTGTCACCACAATTACAATCAACGTCATTTACTACCGGAATCACCACTTCCATCACTTACACAATCACCATAGTGCCATCATTTTCATTACCATATACAAAATCACTAAACTTGATCTTACATCACCAAAAAAATCAACCCAAATCACTAAACTTGATCCTACATCACCAAAAAAATCAACCCAAATCACTGAATTTCAATACAAATCACCATAAAATTTCAAAGTAAATCACTAAAAATTATGTCTCGATCATACCTGCAAATCTACAACCACCATATTCGCCACAACTTTCTTCCACCCTCCCTACACCTTTGCCCCCATACTTTCAACACCGCAATAAACGTCATTACGACCTCCGATCAAAGCAAAAAATTGGTTTGCTATAAATCTAAAACAAGACATACTTGATATGCTTTTCATTCCACGCATTTTGATTGGGTAAGGACATGATATGGGAAACAATAAATGGCAGATCGGAGCATTACTGACATAAGAGGCAACGATAACAATTCAAAAGAGACCAATCAAGAGTGGTACAATGATGATGATAACTAGTTTGTTAATAGTGACATATTTCAGATGGGGACATCTATGGCAGTGAGTGAGGAAGAGCGGTGGTTGGAGATGCAGAGAAGAGAGAGGGAAATGAGGTCACTGGATGAGAGAGACGATAGAGAGAAAATAAATAAAAATTATATTTGTATGGACATGATTAATATAGATATAAAACATGTAGGGCTGAGATTGGGTCTCAGTTCTCATTTTAACATAGGGTCTCATTTGAGCACTTGCCTATATATATATATATATATATATATATATATATATATATACTAGCCACATATTTTTTATACTAGGGTTAAATCTCAGCCATGTATTTAGATTTAAAAATTTATTATTCTCTTATCTCTCCTTTATTTCTGCTGAGTGCTGACCTTTCCATTTTCATTTCACATATCCAAATTTTTCAACAATGATATACATACACATCTCTCTTTCTCTTCTTTTTCTTCCTCTCTTCTCTCTATCCCTCTCTCTTCTTTTTCTTCCGCTCTTCTGTGTCTCTCTCTCTCTCTCTCATTCTTTTCATCTTTCTTTCTTAACAAAACCTCTACAATTCTCTTCTCCATCGTCTCTCTCATTATAATCTCAGCACACCTCTCTCACCTTCTTCATCATAATTGAATCACTTTTCTCTATTAACATTCATTTTTACAATCCAATTTAATTTATCTTCGTCACCATCTTCAGATAAAGGAAACAACGTCGTTGAATGGAATGACCGAGAGACAAAAAAAAAAGAGTTCAATGGGGAATAATTATGTTTGTGCAATTTAGTCAATTTTACACACAAATCACCTTTTTTTTATGACTAATCACCTATTCTTTAATATGAATCACCTTTTTATTTGGTGATTTGCGTTGGTATATTTTATGATTTATATGTAGAAATTGGTGATGTTACTTAAATTTCGGTGATTGGTGATTTTGTAAGTAGTGATGTTGGTGGTTTACATATTTAGTGATAAGTAATTTGATTTTGAATTTAGTGATTATGGTTGTGATGATGGTGGCAGTGTGGTGGTGTAGCGGTGGTGATTTGAATTTGAAATTTAGTGATTCTGGTGGTGATGTCAGTTTTATTTTTAGTGATTCGAACTTGGTTTTAGTGATTTCAGAAATGATTGTGGTGGAAATGACAATTGTTTGGTTAAATTTTTGGTAATTTCAATTTGAATTTGGTGATTTTATATTGAATTTGGTGGTTCCGTTGATTGTGTGTGATAATGATGATGTTGCGGTGGTTTTGCGACGGTGATAGTGTGGTGGTGGTTCAATTTGGCGATTCGAAGAGTTTGGAAGTTATTATGAAAAACAGAGGAGATGATGGTGGTGATTTGTGCTAATATTAACAAATTAATTTGCATAGGAAGATAGATCGTTGATGTATGATGGTGTATGGTGGTTATTGTCGAGGACTTTGAAGCACTGACAGAGAAATTATGGAGGAGGAGGTTTGAGTGGGTCCCTGTTATTGTTAGTGAATACTTATTGAATTAATGTGTGTGTATGTATATTGTGATATACATGTTTACCCTTAGAGTGCCTAAAAAATTCAAAAATGTCACCGTGATTCTGCTTGGATCAGGCACGTGTATTGGTTCTCAGTTCTCATTTTAAGGTGGGTTCTCATTTGAGCACCTCCATATATATATATATATATATATATATATATATATATATATATATATATATATATATATATATGCAAGTGCTCATATAAGACCCTATATTAAAATGAGAACTGAGACCCAATCTTGACCCCACATTCTTTTAAACTAAATTAAATCGTAGGCACACAAATATAAATCTAAATTATATTTTATATTACATCATCCATCTTCCCCGTCCACCCATTTCTATCTCTCTATCTCTCTCTTCTTTCTCCCTCCCTCCTACATCTCACTTCCACCGGATCTGTATCTCATCTCCGATCATCACTCTTTCCACGTTGTTGGTATACCACCATCGTTATCGGAGCCTAATCATCACTAGCGTCTCATCACTCCCGATTTATATCATTTCTAGTTCATATTATTTCCGATCTGGCATTGTTACTCGCTGTGTTGGAATTTTTCGATCGATGTATTCTGAAAAGAAACATATAGCATGTATATCTTATTTCAGAGTTGCAACTTTTTATAGCTAATGATTTGTGTAAGGTACATGATTAAGGCGGTTACAGTGGTGGTGGTGGTACAAGTGCAGTGGATGAAGGTTATGGCAGAGATGGTAGTTAAAGTAGTGGTATATAGGGTAGAGTTAAATTTTTTTAGTGATTTGCTTTAAAAAACTTTGGTGATTTGTACTGAAATTTGATGATTTGTACAAAAAATTGGTGATTTATGTTGAATTTATGGTGATTTAGTCTTAAATTTGGTGATTCTGGTGTGTTGATGACTATGCACGTGATTGAAATTATAAAAAATGGTAGTTGATGACAATAGTGTAATTATGAAGCATATAGTGATGATGAAGGTGGTTAGTGATAGTACTTTTGTGATAGTGATGTATATGGAGGAGTGCTGGTGGTGTCACGGTGGAGTAGAGATGCAATTATAAGAAACAATGGTGATTGAGGTGTTATAATATATTTACAATGTGTATCTATATAGATAGTGTTGATAATTTTTAATTATTTGATTATGTAAATGTTGGTGAGTCTGTGATGATAGTAATGGTGACGATGGGGGTAGCGACGGTGTATTGAGCAAGATAGTGTGATGGTCGTAACTGTATTTTACCTATTGTAGTTTGTAACTATCCTTACAGTTCAATTTATTTATAAAATTGTCACCAAGGTCTCAGTTCTCATTTTAATATAGGGTCTCATTTGAGCACCTCCATATATATATATATATATATCTAATTCGTCAATATGTGAAGAACAATTAATTGTAATTGCGACTCCATACAATCCAAATCAATGAATCACTATTATAAATCCTGCAGATCTACGATCCCGGATACTAAAACAAACCAAAATCTCACAAGGAGAGAGAACAAACCCGAAAAATGGGTAGAAAAAATCCATTAAACGGGGTACTAAAACTCTCAATAATGTGAGAGACTTATACAAATCGAAAACGAAATCAAAAGAAAACAGTAAAGAGGGGTCTTATCACCAACTTTTTGGTTAATGACAACCCCTTAACTAAAAATTGAGAGTTAAGGTTTTTTTTTACGGAAGTATACATAATATATATGAGCGGTTGTTGTATAATCACAAAGTCTACAATACATGTCATTAAGACATTATATGTTTTTATCATTTATTTTCGTGTTCGTGTAACTTCGTGTATCAAAAATTAAATCAAACACTAAATTTTCGCGTCATAAATCAAATTTTTGTGAAAGATGTGAACGGTGAAGGAATGATAAAAAAATGAACAAATTAGTGACATGTGAGATTTATTAAAGTTGTAAAGAATAATATGTCTTTTGAAAAGATAAAAATAAAGGAGTGTACATTTCAAAAATAAAACTGTTAACAAATGAATGAAACGAACAAATTGTATAATAATTATTTCATAATTTAATGATAAATATCAACGCTAACTTTCTTAATTTAAAACATATTAACTAACGAATAATGAGATCCTTGTATCTAATATGTAATTTATATTAGATCAAATTTTATTATTATATTTTATGTATAAAAATACTTGACCAGTTCAAATAAATATAAATTATATTTTTTAATTGAAAAGAAACATGTATAATAAAAAATTTACAAAGATATGTAGTTATATATAAAGCTACGAAAACAAAAATAATGGTATATAAATAATATAAGTCAACGTTCTATATACTTAAAATTTAAATTATGAAAAGAATAAAAAAAATCACGTGGTTTACCTAATAGGAATTCTAAATTACAAATCAAAATTTAACTTAGCTAATAATAATGGTTAAGACATGAACTTGCTAAGAGGAAGTCAAGGGTTTGATTCTTAACGAGCACACAAATTAATTAATTTTTAGCATAACTTATAGAAAGTGACATTTTTGTGATTTTTCAACAAATAAGAATAAAATTATAATTTCACAGCAATTTTTTGGGCTCAATTTGCCCTTAAACGTCATTTAATATATATAAGTAGATTATTGTAATTCACATTATTAATGTGGGTGAGAAAAAATTTATACGAGAGTTTGTGGGTGCGAAAAAAAATACTACAAAAGTTTGTGGGTGTGAGAAAAGGAAATCTTGCGAAAGTTCATAGGAAAAAATCGGATGCTGATGTATTCGTGCAAGAAACTGTCCCAAACCAACGACAAAAAAAGGAAATTATAAGAAGAGTCGTGATAAAAATGATAATGGTGTAGAGATGACGACGAGGGTGAACAACTGATCACAACGAGGACTCTGATTGAAATGAGTGATTTTGTTGATTGAAGCTCTGGTATTATAATTAGTGAAACGAAGATATGATAGATTCATTTATTGATAAATTAGATATTGGTTATATGAACAATTATGACATTGCATTTTGTCAAAAATCAAAAGTTGTGGCATTGTGTTAGACTTGAGACTTATCCCTTCGTATGAGAGGAGATTTGAGATTATTTTATCTAAAACAAGATACAAATTATAACCATTTTGCTTATTTTAATTTAGTATAGATTATAGTCGATTCAGGTTCATTAATTTGTACCATGAATTTATTTAATCATATAATTAAGTAAAATACATGAATTTAAAAAAAATATGTAAAATAATTAATTTGAGTTAAAATTGAATTTTTGAAATTTAGGCTTTCAATTATATATAATAAATGAGTTAAATATACTTAAATAATTATAAGATCAAAATAATATTATATAGATGTACACGTTAATGTAACTTTTATCTTATGAATATTAGTCAAATTTATGAAGTTTAATAAAATTTAGAAGTATTTGATTTCAGAAAAAGGTATGCAATATTAAAAAAAAATTAACATGTAAATATATAAAAAAGTAAAGATATTATCATTTTATTGTCTTTTTAATTAAAAAAATTATTTCTATATGCATACAAATTTATGCGAGAAATTATTTCGGTATAAGTACATGCTGCACGTGCTTTTACGCTAGTTGAATATAAAATATTATCAAAATCAATAAACAAAATTTTAAACAAAATTTTAAGTTGTTACTCTAAAACTACTACAATCAGATTTAGTATAACGATGTTCTAATAACGTGGCTGCGATGAAATTTAAATGACAATACCTTAAAAAATGTTGAGAGAATCCTATTTTTGCAAATTCATAAATCCCAAATTCACGTGCAAATTGTTAGAATTTTTGAGTTTCTTAGTCCGTGAAATCCACGAATAAACCTCACAAAATAAATTAGTCTTTAGCAAATTAAATTTGTAGTAAAATCAAATTATAAAGAATTGAATGAGCAAGTAAGTATAGGCCTCGTTTGAGCAATCTTAACATAAGTTACTTTTGTCTTATATGTGATAAGTAAATTAATGAATATAAATTTTACGGGTATTTGAATAATTTTACTTATAAGTGAAGTGTTTGGAAAATTCTCACTTAAATAATATTAATTTATTATAATAACAAACTAGAGAGAATTTATTTACATTCAAGAAAGTATTTTGAATAAGAAACCCACTCTTTTTAGATATTTTGATTGCATAATACCATTAATACCTTATATATAATAAGCGTAAGGGAGATCTTATCCAAAACTTTGGTCGGTCACTGTACTACCAAAAGTATATGATCCGTTGGATTATAAAACTATAAATATTCAAATAGATGAGGACCGTTAGATATAATATTAAAAATTGTATTTGATTAATAATAGGATAGTATTTAAATACTAAAAGATGTATTTTGATAATTTAAACCAACTATAAATGGGTTTTCTATATTGAATAGAAATCTTTATGTAAAAATTCGTAATTATCTTTTCTCTTTAGTTTATGGATAGTTCCAGTTAGATAAAAATTAATAAACCATCATTAAATTAAAGATAATTTTGTTAGCTTCGCATGGGCTGTAAAATCGTTAAAATCTGTTGTCTAAAACTCAAGATAGAGCCCAAACAGTAAAGTGATTATCTAAATTTTAATAAATATTTTTTTTATTGTAGATTTAATTTTTTTCCTAATTCTTTTAAATTTATAAATTCTATTTTTATTTCAATAAAATATTAAAATCAATTTAAGAAAAAATTAAAATCGATATGGTCCGTGTACGATCACTATACGACCAAATTAATAATTACAGTTAGATCTTAAATAGATCGATGAGAATTGTTAGATCTAATATTAAAAAGTGTATCTGATTAATAATAGAATTATATTTAAATACTAAAAAGTGTATTTTGATAATTTAAAAGTTTTCTATGTAAAAATTCTTAAATATCTTTTCTCTTGAATTTATGTATACTTCCAATTAGATAATAATTGTTAAACCAAATATCAACATAACAATTCATATTGATTACAATATTAAAAATTATCAATATAATGCTGATGTATATCATACTAACAATGATACACGTGAACCTACACAGACTTACGAGAACTCCTGTACATAAATAAATTTAAACACTTTTTTTTCTGAAGGAACATAACAATTTGATTAATCCAAATTATAATTATATTATTTTACATATAACAAACATAAAAGGATAATATCAAAATATTATTAAAATATTGAGGGTTTCATATTCATAAACGATAATTTTGAATATAATACTTATATTAAAATGTGTATTTGATTAAAGGTAGGATTATATTTAAATACTAAGAAGTGTGTTTTGATAATTTAAACCAATTATAAATTGGTTTTCTATATTGAATTGAATTTTTTATGTAAAAATTCTTAACCATCTTTTGTTTTCGGTTTATGTGTAGGTCAACAGGTCAAGTTAGATAATAATTATTAAACCATCATTAAATTAAAGATAATTTCGTTAGTTTCGCATGGGTTGTAAAATCGTCAAAATTCAATTTCTAAAACTTAGGATATAACCCAAATAGTAAAATGAGTATCTAAATTTTAATAAATATTTTTTTTATTTTTGTAGCACCAGTTTATTTATTTATCCACTAATTGTTTTAAATATAGAAATTTTATGTTTCTTTCAATAAAGTATTAAAATTAATTAAGAACAAATTCAAATCGATAAAGAATATAATAATATGAGAATAAAATTTTATATAATCATAACATAATTTTTATTCTATTTAATAATTTTTAAGTAATAATGTATTTTAAAATTTTATATACACTGTAAATAAAACCGAAACATTAAAAGTAAAAGCAGTTAGTAAGATACTTATATCAGTATATACTTGATATCCTTATTATATTAAATCCTTATATATAATAAGTATAATATGGATCTTATCCAAAATTTTGATGGTACGGTCTTGGACAACCAAACTAATAAGGACCATAAGATCATAACTAGATAAATGAAAATCGTTAGATCAAATATTAAAAAAGTGTATTTTATTAATAATAAGATTATATTTAAATTCTAAAAAGTGTATTTTGATAATTTAAACCAAATATAAATAAATTTTCTATATTGAATAGAATTCTCCATGTAAAAAATTCGTGACTTTCTTTTCTCTTTCATGGACAATTCCAGTTAGATAAAAATTGTTAAACCATCTTTTAATTAAAGATAATTTAGTTATCTGGGTGTAAAATCGTCAAAATCTAATTTTTAAAACACAAGATAAAGCCCAAATTAATAAAGTGTGTATTTAAATTCTAATAATAATTATTACGTCATCATTATTTTAATGTCAATTTAATTACTTTTTTCTAACTATTTTAAATTTAGAAATCTATTTTCAAAAATTCAAATCAATCTAAGAAAAATTCAAATCAACAAAGAATATAATAATACGAGGATAAAAGTTTATAAAATTGTGCATATTTTTTATCTTATTTTATTAAATTTTTTATCATAACTAATTAAATATTATTTATTATTAAATAATAAATTATACGCAAATGGTGATTTTGTTTTATAAGAACTCATAGAGACCTAATTTCATTGTTAGCAGGACTATATTCATATTTAAAAAAATCGTATTTTGAAATTTTAGACTCAGCTACAGACGAGACCTAACTTTTTTAACCTATATACATTGTAAATTATTAATTTCAAAACTTTAAAAGTTTGTTAATCAATTAATATAGTACTTTTTTGAAAAATCGTACTTTATAAAAAATATTATCAAATAACCCATGTCTACAAGAAAAAAAAAATGAAAAAAATTCTTATTTTTCAAAAAAATCCTGTAAATTTTAATATGTTGTTGGTAGATTCAAACCTTAGATCATTGCACGTGATAAATTTTACTCTTATATCTAACGTTTCTCAACAATTTAATTTGAAAGATCCAACGATTATGAATTGAGTGATCAAGCGACCATACTTATAAGAAAGCTTTCATTATTTAGTCTTTAATATAATAACATAGATTTTTACGGGATATACTATAAAAAAAATGAATTTTTTACAGAATTTTGATCGTCACGGTGTACTACTTTAAAAGAAGAACTATTACAAAAAAAAATTATATTTTAATTGATAATGTATTTTCTCAAAAGTTCAAAGTTCCCGCATCATTAACATATTACAAAAGAGAGTATATTATATTTTAGCAATAAATATTTTAAAAAAATATATTAAAAAAATATTTAAAAAATTAATGATGTTATCATGGTAGTTTGGTCCTAAATACCGCCAAAACATTCTCAACCGTTAGATCCAATACTTTGAAAAATAGAAGATCAAGATTATATCATATAAAAAGAAGTTATTATCTAAAACTGATATAAGTTAAAATATATTATATTAGGATTGGATTTTCCAAAAAGTTAAAACATAAAAAAAGTTGTAATTAAATAAGGAAACCCATTTAATATCAAAACAATAAAAATCGTTTAATCTTAAATAGATAGGTGAAAACCGTTAGATTTAACATTAAAAACTTTATTTGGTTAATAAAGAGTATTCTAATAATCTAAACTACATATAAGTAGATTTCCTAAATCGAATAGAATTCTCAATATTAAATTTCGTCACTTTATTCTCTTTTTAGTTTTAGAATAGAATTTCATGTGGACCGTAAAATTCGTCAAATCTAACTTTTATAACTCAATATAAACAAATATTAAATTGAGCGTGTAAAATATAATAAATATCAAAATTTTAACTATAATTCTTTTTGGCTAAATCTTTTTTAACAATAATTTAATCATGTAAACTAATAACTTTTAAATATTAAAATATTCATAAATAAATATAATTATAAATATTAAAAAAACAATCGTGTGTTCCATGGGTAATTAAAATATAATTATAAACAAAATAATTATAAATAAAATTAAGTAACCGTGCATCGCACGGGCTATAAGCTAGGTCTTACTAACTGATATTTATAAAATTGTGCATATTTTTATCTTATTTTATTAAATTTTATATCATAACTAATTAAATATTATCTATTATTAAATAATAAATTATACGCAAATGGTGATTTTGTTTTATAAGAACTCATAGAGACCTAATTTCATTGTTAGCAGGACTATATTCATATTAAAAAAAACCGTATTTTGAAATTTTTGACTCAGCTATACAGAGAGACCTAACTTTTTTAACCTCTATACATTGTAAATTACTAAATTCGAAGAAAAAATTCTTATTTTTCAAAAAAAACTATAAATTTTAATATGTTGTTGGTAGATTCAAACCTTAGATAATTCTACGTGATAATTTTACTGTTATATCTAACGTTTCTTAACAATTTAATTTGAAAGATCCAACGATTATGAATTGAGTGACCAGACTTATAAGAAAGCTTTCATCATTTAGTCTTTAATATAATAACATAGATATTTACGGGATATACTATAAAAAAATGAATTTTATACAGAATTTTGATCGTCACGGTGTACTACTTTAAAAGAAGAACTATTACAAAAAAAATTATATTTTAATTGATAATTTATTTTCTCAAAAGTTCAAAGTTCCCGCATCATTAACATATTACAAAAAAGAGTATATTATATTTTAGCAATAAATATTTTTAAAAAAAATATTAAAAAAATTAATGATGTTATCCTGGTAGTTTGGTCCTAAATACCGCCAAAATATTCTCAACCGTTAGATCCAATACTTTTAAAAATAGACGATCAAGATTATATCATATAAAAAGAAGTTATTATCTAAAAATGATATAAGTTAAAAGATATTATATTATGATTGGATTTTCCAAAAAGTTAAAACATAAAAATTGTTGTAATTAAATAAGGAAACCCGTTTAATAATAAAAATCGTTTAATCTTAAATAGATAGGTGAAAACCGTTAGATTTAACATTAAAAACTGTATTTAGTTAATAAAGGGTATTCTAATAATCTAAACTACATTTAAGTAGATTTCTTAAATCGAATAGAATTCTCAATATTAAATTTCATCATTTTATTCTATTTTTAGTTTTAGAAAAGTTTTTAATTGAAAAAGAATTATTAAACCACAACTAAATTAAAGATTATTTTGTGAATTTCACGTGGACCGTAAAATTGGTCAAATCTAACTTTTATAACTCAATATAAACAAATATTAAATTGAGTGTGTAAATTATAATAAATATCAAATTTTTAACTATAATTTTTTTTGCCTAAATCTTTTTTAACAATAATTTAATCATGTAAACTAATAACTTTTAAATATTAAAATATTCATAAATAAATATAATTATAAATATTAAAAAAACAATCGTGTGTTCCATGGGTAATTAAAATATAATTATAATCAAAATAATTATAAATAAAATTTAAGTAACCGTGCATCGCACGGGCTATAAGCTAGTATATAATAAGAGATCTTATCCAAAATTTTGGTCGGTCACCTGTACTACCAAAAGTATATGATCCGTTGGATTATAAAACTATAAATATTCAAATAGATGAGGACCGTTAGATATAATATTAAAAATTGTATTTGATTAATAATAGGATAGTATTTAAATACTAAAATGTGTATTTTGATAATTTAAACCAATTATAAATAGGTTTTCTATATTGAATAGAAATCTTTATGTAAAAAATCGTAATTATATTTTCTTTTTAGTTTATGGATAGTTCCAATTAGATAATAATTATTAAACCATCATTAAATTAAAGATAATTTTGTTAGAGATAGAGCCCAAACAGTAAAGTGATTATCTAAATTTTAATAATTTTTTTAATTTAAACCAAATATAAATAGGTTTTCTATATTGAATAGAAATTCCCCTACTTTTTAAAATATATTATTTTTTAAAATATATTTTTTCTATTTTTTCTATTTTTTCTAACAAATTCCCCTACTTTTTAAAATATATCACGGGCAATTACCTTTTTTAACTAAAACATGTTAGTTTTTCTATTTTTCCTTAATAAAACCCCTCCTTTTCCAAAAATATCACATACAAACCTTTAATTATTTATTTTTAAACCTATTTTAATATTATAATTATTTTTTAAAAGTTTACCTATTTTAACATGTCTACTTGTTTTTCTTAACAAATGCAATTACTAAAAATATTAAAATATAAATAATCAAATACCTATTTATAACCAATTACCTTTTCAACTAAAATATATTATATATTTTTTCTAACAAAATCCCTCATTTTCTAAATATATCACAGGAAATTGTCTTTTACAATTTACTTTTTCTATTTTTCTCGCTAAAACCCATTTTTTTTCCCAAAAATATCATAGAAAACCCTTTACTTATTTATTTTAAAACGTATTTAAATAATTTTAATTATTAAATTTTAAAACCTCATTTTCCAAAAATATCATAGGCATTTACCTTTTTAAACAAAATATATGTTACATTTTTTATTTTTTCTTACTAAAACCCCTCATTTTCCAAAAATATAACGGGTAAACCCATACTTATTTATTTTAAAATCTGTTTTAATGTTTTTAATTAATTAAAAGTGTTTAGCTATTTTAACATGCCTACTTATTTTTTGCACAATTATAATTAATAAAATATTAAAAAAATAATAATAAAATAATAATAATTAACAATCCTTGCATCGCACGGGTTTTAAGCTAGTATTTCTATAATATGTTTAAATTTTAAAACTGAGTCATCAAATCCCTCGTATTGAATAACTTGTTTGAGTAAATTGAATTGGGCTTTTCACTCATATATACTACTTATGTGGTGCAAGCATATAAAAGGATATCGATTCATGAGTCACGTGATTAATCACGTTGTCTGTCTTAAGGATTTTTTTTCCTAATCATGCAAGGTTTGAATAGCAATAACATAGCGGTAAAACACTCCTTTGCGATCCATACTCTATCGCGCACGAACGAGAAGAAGAATGAATGTCGAACTTTCGGCGCTCAAAAAACTCAAATCACATATACGTACAAATTGAATAGTATTTGTATCGTATTAGTATTTGAGGGACAACAAATTGGAGAAAATGAGCAATATAATAAGATGTATTCTCTTAGGACATATAACTATTAGTAATAGGATTTTTTCGAGAAAAGAGTTCGTGTATATAATGATCTGAGGAAAACACGCCTCTCACACTGCTTTGCAAAGAATCCTATAAATTGAAACTCATAATAAAAATATAAATGTACAAAAATATTATGGGCGAAAATAACAAAACATTAAAAATATTACAACCAAAGAAAGCAACTGAAATAATAACTTCAAATGAAAAGATCGTAAAAAAAATTATTAATTTTTAAAGATAGCTATTTATTCAATATATCTAACACAAAATAAGATCACAATTATTATAACCCATATTCGTATCCCAGAAATTTTTATAATTTATCCACATCGTCTTTGGAGGAACATTTCTAAAAAAACGTGCATGAGGCTTGCCTCTCCTAGAGATGTTCAAAAAGCCTGAACCCCGAAATCCGGCTCGATTCGATCCCGAAAAAAGCCCGAAAAGTCCGGCCTGGTTCGGCCTGGACCGAGAGCCTTAAATGGGCCTACTGTTTTTCATCAAAGATAAAATCAATTATTCCGATGATATTCTCTCGGAGTGTTGTTATCAAATTCCTCTCACAACAAACATTTTTGACGACATTTTTGGCGCTAGAAAGAGGGGATTTACTGATCTTTTGAGAGAAAAGATGATGAAGAGCTTCAACGATGAACGCACGGTCAAAGACAATGGAGGTGACCATGAAAATGAGCCCGAGAAGGAAGTCTCGAGCATGGATTTCATGGATGGAATTCAATGTAAATAACTCTGAAAAAATGAAGAGATGGAGGAGAAATCATGGCTCATTGAAAAAGAATCCGACGGGAGGTGCAATTGGAAGACCTTCCAGGCAGAAGCTCCAAAAATCGCCAAAGGAGGTTCCCCAGCCGCCTTTATTCTAGTTATTTGATGATTAAAAAGGCATAAAAGAGGAGATATAACTCCGAGATGCTTGGATTTTGATTGTGACGGAAGAAGCCCAAAAAAGAATGGCCGGAGACGGATTTGGTATGTTAATTCTGATCTGGAACAGCCGGATAATAGGTGCACTGATATGTTTGACAGGACAGGTGAGACTGAACATTCACCTGTTGATGGAGGTAAAGACCATCTTGGTCAGTTGTAACATGAGTCATCAGAGCCAAGTTCTTTACCAACCCGCATGCTTCACCTTCTGGAGTGTCACAAGGGCAAAGCATTCCCCACTGCATGTTAAACGATTTGATACATATAGAAGTATCACTAGCATGTGTCGTTCATTGATACAACATTATCAAACATAAGCACAAGAAAATTATTCAGCTACAAAAAATTTTAAGGTCTCAATATTAGCATTACCTGGCTAGGTTGTAAGGCTCGAGGTCCACTAACTTTCCTCGAGTTCTCAAATTGTGGTTGGATTCTTGTCATCATACCTAATGTTCCTATAAAGGAAAGTCTTGCAACAATCAGCACAGACATGTATGTTTGACCAATATTGTTTTTCATATTAAAAGAAAAACACCTAAGACATGATTTTAATAAAAAGAATGAATGAAGGAGTAAAACACCCGTGTCTTGCCTTTTGGGTTCATCCTAAACCTTTTGGCATCCCAGTTGCCTGTAGGAAGGGCCCTCTTTAGACCAACTATGATTCTACCTATAGTAATATACAGTAGAAGCCCAATATAAAGTCAAAAGGATGAATATTGTGGCATAAATTTAACAGATAAGATTCTAATAACATGTCTTTAGCTAACTTGCAGTAGAAAAATCAAAACGAGATCTACTCGGCTTGTTCAGGAAGGCATCCACTTCCTTCACAGCTTCTTCATTCAGCGTCTTGAGCAAATCCTGTTATACATGTTCCATCATGTAACTACAGAAACCATACTGCTTCATCCCTTAAGTTTTTCATTATATAAGAGTAGGGGAATCGTAGGGATTACCTCAAAGAGTAAAGACAATAATAAGTATGACACTAAGTTACTATAGAATTTCTTGCAATCACATAATATACTTATATATAGATAGTGCTATTCTATATAGTTCTATAGGATACACTTTTAAGATTAAGCATACTTTATCAAACTTTAGGATGTATCCTAGACCAGCTGTAAAGTAAACGAAAGAGAAAAATGATCAAAACCTTGTCATTGGCCTATTGATCTGAAGTTGATGCTTTCCTGTGCATATATAAAAGAAGTTCAGATATAAAATTTCTTATGCCTAGCAGTTTGATTTCGTATTCTAACAATATCTTGAAATCTAAACATTCTAACACTCACCCTAAATTGAAATCTCATTGTGGGTTGGAACCTATCTTGTGTGCAACAATCAACCTTAGGTCCAAATAAAGTAATTGAGAATATTAAGGTGAGGTGGGTTCTTATACGTTCTGCTAAAAGTGGAGGTGTTCGGAGGACGTAACTAATTCATATATGTATTCAAAAGATATTGAGAAGAATTAATGAAAACAGTCATGCTCGCTCCGGCACAGTTTTACAGCCAATTCTGTGCTACTTTCTGAGACAATAATGCTAATGAACTCGCCAATTTTACCAGCTCTTCACAGCTTTCTCATTGCTTGTGCAAATTGCTGGACATTTGAAAGAACAGTGCATAAATATATACATATTCTCTTCATTTTAAAAATGCAAAAAACTAACAATTATATATAAATCTACTTCTGCAACCTGCATCAGTTATTTCGATAAATGCCTAAAACGAGCACAATACCTTCGGCCTCCGATGCTTGCCAAGAATAAGCCCATTTAAGATAATGAGGTATGAATTCGGTGCATGAAGTTCTTCTGCAGACATTAATTCAAGTTCTTCAACACCCAACACTAACACAATTCAAGCATATGCATGTAAAGTACAAGACTAAGCTTAAAAGTTTCATAGTTCCAAAGAGGACATTTAAAATAGAACTAGAGCAACCAGTTTGGTATTAAAAATAATTTATAATTAAAGTTAGTACAAGTAGGAAGAATTTATTCCCAGACGCAGCTGAACCTAATAAAAATGTAGTTTAAATCTTCAAGTCAACTGTGACTCATTTAACTGACACATTAAGTTTTAATTACACAGTAACTTTTACTTCTCTCCCTCAAACATCTCTGGAAATGGTAATAGGTAAAAAGGTAATGAAAGGGGAACTTGTTAATGGTCTCTAACAATGAGATCCTCCTGTACTGCATATAACCAAATATTCAGCAATTCTACTTGACAACATAATTTAAAGTAGACAGTATCGCTGTGTTATCGCCAACTCAGGAAGGTGAAAAAAAGTATGCTAATCAAGTTTCTCTAAATTACCTTGTCATCCATTGCGTCTTTGTTTATAATTGCTTCCATCATGCGTCTCAACATTACAGCCACATACATACACTTCAATCGAAAATCGTTTTCTCGAACCTGAATATATAAAATTATGCACACAATGCATGAACAAGATTAGAAAAAGAAAATGAAACATAAAATGTCTTTAAAACTGTGACTTACCGGGATGTTAGCAACAAATACATCACGGAGGATAACCATAGCTCGACCTTCCTACTCACGATAATGAACAACATTAACCAACATATTTACCAGAAAGAAAGCAAAATAAATAACGTCAAGTACAGAATAGGAGACCTTTTCAACCGAAGCACTATAAAAACGTGACTTTGCTACCTAAAAATGGCAAGTAAAATCATGTAAACAAAATGTATTAAATGTCAGCCAAAATATGTGGAGTCATTAATTACAGTTCAGAAGTATGGTAATAAACAACAATACTATAGCATCCTAAAAAGAAGCCAACTTATACGAGCAGATAAGTAACAACTTTGTACAACATTGTGCTTCAGGAAACTTAAGTTCATCCCAACGCAAATATCAGATCTATTCAAAAGAATATTTAGTAAGTTATATCTGTGCTCCAAATTGATAACAAGTATTGTTTCATTCGAAAGAAAAATTAAATATTTAGATTTAACTAATATAGAAACTACAATCAAATTCTCTAAAATTTACACCGAGTAAGCCAACCTTTCCCTCAAGGAACTCGAGGGCCTCCTGCTGTGTGTATACATGATGGCTTGCGCATTCCTGAAATTAGAACCAAACTAACATATTAATCTACAGAAAACAAATGAATAAATCAGAAATCATTTGATCTGACCAAAATAAATACCGCAAGTTACAATAGACCTGCTGATATTGCAAATAACAAAAACGATAGGTCAATAGTTTACAGTAAATATTCAGAGACATTTAACAGATCCACTACATATGTAAAATGATTCTATTAGATCTTTTTCAGCAAAAACCAACACTATCATAAGTGTTCTCTTACTTTATTTCCATTCTTATTTACAGGGGCTTGTGAAGATTAGGACAAAAACAAATTTACCTCAATAGATGGCAAAAGTAATGCACCATATCTAAGATCCCTTCCAAACATCTGCACAACCTCTTGGTCACTCTCCATACCCATAGGCACCTATGAAATCATAATAAAAACTTTTAACTCTGTTTATTAATAACAGACTAAATGTGAGTAAATTTTAATGGTAAATCTCAAGGTATGGGAGAAAAGAAATTTTATAGACGCTCACCTTCTTTTCAAATTGATTCAGACTCAAATAAATCTTCTCTTTCTCCATTACAATAACTGTTTTACTTTTTTGTGCTTCTGTACTGCTCATAACAGAGGCATGGACACTTAAAAAAGTATTAAAAGGAGAAATAAATTAACAAAATAGAATTTCAAATAAGTACAGTGATTATTACTATAAACTGCATAATGTGACATTTATGTAGGCACACTTGCTATAACACAGAAACTTCTGTAACGAGTGCAAAAAAAACGGTTTAAAACACCACCAAGTGTTACGTATTGATGTATTTACAAGATTTGTTAGCATTTAATTAAACCACCCTAGTCTCAATTTCGGTTATGTCACCTGCAATTAGTTTAAAATGGCATCTTACAGAACATAATACACGGAAAGCTACAGCAGAGATCAGTCAACCGAGTAAAAAATACTTACCAAAGTTAAATCATTTCTTCATTTAAAAAAAACTTTCTGATTTTATTTGCATCAATGTCTATATCATAGTTCTTTTTTTGTTATCTTTTATGTCCGGAAATTGTGTGATTCATGTTTACTGTCTCTTGTCTTTTATACCATGCTCTTGCAGTCTTTGTCTCTCATCTGTTTATCTATGCTCTTTTTACTGTTTTACATATTCTACAAGTCGGGGTTCTTTGCAGAAACAGTCTCTCAAATCTTTTAGAGTGGAGGTAAGATTTGCGTACATCTTACCTTCCGAAAACCATGCTCTATATGTACTTAGAAATTTCTGTTTGGTTCTATTGCAGTTCATTCTAACAAATCCAAAAAGTATGCAGCAAGTTGTACATAATACAGTTCACATGTGTAGTGAAGGAAAAAAATCTACAGCTTATGAATTCTGTAGTTAGAAGTCAGAATCGTTGAACTAAGACATTCCACATATATAAAGAGGGCATTCAAGTTATAACCTAATCATAAGAAAATGGTGTTTGACTATCACTTCATTGCCTTTTCTTTTTTTAACCATTTTTCTAAATGAACTTTTATTGTCATCGATTCTATAGCGAATTTGTTCTATCTGGTTCTGGCATCATATATTTTAAAGCGCACCCCAGGGTGAAGCGCAAAAAAAAGCGTGCTTTAGGGAAGCTTAGCAAATCATAATAGAATATTGATTTAATATACGGCGCAACAAATAAACCCAAAACAAATAAAATACCAGGTTCAGGTAAGATAGATTGACATTTAATACACATGAAGAAGAGAAAGAATAAAAGTTTGAATTTTAAGGGAACCACTTATGTGAATATGATTTAAATGAGGACCTTCAAGATGAAGATGAAGATGATGAATGACAGGTTTACCTGTAACAATGTTGAAAGCTGGAAGCGTGGAACTCAGCTATGAACTTTCAGTTTCGAATCTTGACATTAAATTTATTAGATTGTGTTTTCCCTACAAGTGTGACTTAATATATTATTATGAAGTATAAATCACGTTATTTTTTCCCTAGAGTGTGGTAAAATATAATATAAATTTTAATTTATGTTATAAACCTAAGTAATTATATATACAAACTTAAGTAATATATTATATCTCCCATTTAACTGATATCTGTTAATCCTCTAGATATTCCTTTTCCCAATTCCCCAAGCACATTAGGATTTCAAGTCTTATAAAATTGAATTATTTGATAGAAGATTATTTCTAAATTTGAAAGGAACTGCTTAATATTGCCTGTAACCAACACTCGCCCTCTAATCTAAACTAGAGAGATTCTAATTTTTTGCAATATATCCACCCTAGTTCATCATTCTAATGTTTATCCTCTCATTTTTCCTGAATTCTTGTTCTAAGGTTTGTCAAGTTGATAAAATAAGAACTAACAGTGAAATATGTTTACAATAATGAAGAAACATTAATCTGGAATCTGCTTACCATCCTTTCTTATCGGTGTCAATTATAATTCTGTTCTTCGAAAGTTGTTCTTGAATTAGAATCACCTGGAAAATGTTAATATAGTCAATGTATATGTCATACGAATTAATAAAACCAACAAGAGTTTTATTAATTATACAGGGAAATAATCAAACAAGTAAAATATTTGACAATGTATTTAATAGCCGGTATCTGCAGAGAAACTAGATATCAAATGAACTTCATCCTCAAAAGACATAGACTACAAGGCTCTCACAATCAAGCAGCGTAAGTGAAGTAAAAGAGAACTAGCATAACAGCATAAGTGTTAGCAATGGCTTGCCAGCGGAGCAGCCATAAGGTGTGACCGCTGCAATTTTATATATGTCGTGCTTATCACAAATTCATCTTGTGATTCATGTTGATTGACAATTTAACCAAAATGTATTGCTTATAATTTCAATGATTCTCAACTTCTCCAGCTAATTCAGTCCCTCTATACACTGAGCGAACATGCACACAAGGGAGGGCTCCGGCACCACTGAATATTTTAATAGCTAAATGTGAAAGACTTATAGCTGGCCGTCCCTTCAAAGCAAAACACGATACATACTATTCAAGTCTTGTAACAAAAGCTTTGATATGGATAAGATTTTTAATTGATTTTTATTTAGAATTTTTTACTAACTCGGATATTTAATTTTGTTCAAATGTATCGACTTCGCTCTTCATTTTTATATTTATTTATGCATAGTGCAATTTAGTCTTTATTTAATTTCAATAGAATAATATAATATCATGCCTAATATAATAACAACACATAATATTAATAAATCTTACTATCTCATCTAAAGTATGTAAAACAAGTACATAACTCATACACTCTTCGGCCTTTGCACATATCAATGAATTCATTTTAAAATCAAATTTGATGTGTTCAACTCTTGAGATGCTCCTCTTAATATGAGCTCATACTCATTTACATTTATATGTTTGTAAATGGTTTTAGATAATACTATTATAATTATTGTTTAAAATAAGGGATTCAATAAGTGCTCGACTAAATTTTTAGATTTGTCATCAAATATAATTACACTTTGAAGCCGGTAAATCCAAGAATACTAGCCATGTCATTTTAGACCGAGCAAAGAGTAAATCCACTAAACAAAAAAAATAGCCATGTCATTTCGGACCAAGCTCATTAAATTTCGTAAGTAATGAGGCCCATCCTAAACTAGGTTACTTGGTCTGCCACTATAGAAGGATCATTTTAGAAGGCCTGAAGCAGTGGAGTGGTGGATTGGGTGAACGGTTCACTCTAAACACAAGCATCAGAATGTACCCTACGTTACGCATACCAAGCCTATTTATCCAATAGCAGAAGATGGTCTGAATAAATTTATAACACTAAACATATTAACAAGTTAATTTGAGACTTTGAGTAAACAACAAAGAACAGAGGTTCAGAGTATAGCACTAATGTTTTCCTATACAACCAATCTATTTACCTTGGGTAAAGAAATTTCTGAGACATATCTTAGCCTTGCATTGCACATAAAAAAACAACAACAATTTATGCTCCAGAGATGCATGAAATAGACAAAGAAGTACAACTGTTTACCGACAAAATCAACAGATTACAGGATACCGATTCCTAAAACCTCAGATGGAAACTACTAAAAATACATAACAGTCATGCATACGACTAAAATTCACATTTATGTAGTTTTAAGTACTGTGTTATACAAGTTTCAGAATCACTTGAAAAGAAATCACCTTTTCTGTTCCTTTGACAATAAAATATCCTCCGCGATCTAGTGGGCACTCACCTAAAATATCAAACGATAGGATTAGCTTCGAACAAGTTTACAAATCATATGTATTACAATGGACTCCCCCAGCTACTCTCAATTGAGGATCCACGTTAGCCTATTGATTAAAAAATCTTAGTCAACCTCCGAAAATTCAAAAAAGCGCTATGGAAGAAAACAATGAAATAATTATGAAGATATATACAATTGTATTCGTTCATTGTTGGAGCGCCATAATATAGGCATAATTCTACTGCTGAGAGATTGTAATTTTTATCACTATTAAAACAATAATATGCCTATCTAATGCTATGAAAAAAATATACTTCAGAATCTTTCATGCTTACACGTAAAACCGATACCTATCACTAAATCCTATTGGATTCCTTTGTAATGGTTGGGTGTCGCCCTCTTATGTGCCCCGATAAGAACAAATGATTCTAAAGTTTCTCTTAATTTCCAAAAATGCACCCTGTTAAACAAAATTCTAGGTTGACTACCCAAGTCTTGCCATAAAAGAGACGACAACAGCTTCTTAACATTATAGGCATTTTCCCAATGATTACGTCACTCTAAAAACAGAGACTTTACATGGTAAGAAGATCAACAAGATTGAGAACATAACAATCACTTCTAATCCTGCAAAACAATACTAAATATTTAACGAGAATTAAGATTTTTAAAATGCAAAATAGAGAACCATTTGCAAAAGTTGTGATAGTGTTGCTTCTTTCTTCGCTGAGTAAATCAAAACAACAATATAAGTATTCCAAATACAAAATTTTATATGAAATCAAGCTCATACAAAAACCAATTTATATTAAAAATGAAAATTCAATTAAAACGGATGGAACATGTAGAAGACTAACCTTGCTCGAAACACCATTCTGAATCAACTTCCGGATCAATTTCATTATCTAGCATCATTCTTGATTGCATACGAAAAAAACTATATATTAATATTAATATATAATTCCGACAAGTACACTCATAATAATATAAATAACACATATATATATTATGTATAGTATATTAATTAGTACTAGCAGGTTATGAATGTTTGTGGATCTCGTTAAAGTTATATAAGGTTTATAATATTTTGGATTGAGCATGAGTTAGTTACCCTTAACTAGTATCAGGTACTTCCTCAAGGTGCCTACGTACCCCTATTTAAATAGGGATCAAATCAACGTAGTTCTCTTTTTAGGTTCGGTAGGTTTATTTCATAAGATGGGTTGTTATCATTTTAAAGATTTATTTGAATTGATTTGGAAGATTGCATAATTGTTTGATTCATATGTTTAAATATTAGAAAATATTATTAGTTTTTATTGCATATCTATGACATTAGAATATATTATTGGTGGCAAAGTTTGTCTTTCATTTCCTTAATTAACATGATTTATAACGCGTACAATTTAGGTGACCGAGCTCTAATTGTCACAATATTTTATTAAGTTGTATGATTAAATTATTTAATCAACTTTATAATAATATAATAAGTATAGTATACATTTACAACAATATGTATGACATAAGTAACTATAGAATCTATTACAATGACATAATATACATATATATAGATAGATAGTCCTATTCTATATATAGATAGTCCTATTCTATAAAGTTCTAACGCTATTTCAAGGTCTTATTGAAAACACGCAAGCTAATAGCTTCGTAACAAAATTACACAAACTAATCTCCAATGTTGTTGGCTCGCACCTGCATGATATGTCCAAACAAAATTAAACATTTAACTTTTATTATGAACATATAAAAATAAATAGAACTTATCTCAATATTTCACTGGAAAAGTTGATTCCTCCCTTGCGCCAAATATGTCAAACTCTTCTAAACCTGCAAAACAATACTAAATATTTAACGTGAATTAGGATTTTTAAAATGTAAAATAGATTATCTAACATCATCAAGGATAGAGTTGCTTCTTTCTTCGCTGAGTAAATCAAAACAACAATATAAGAATTCCAAAAGCAATTTTTTTTTTGAAATCAAGCTTATACAAAACCAATTTATATTAAAAATGAAAATTCAATTAAAACGGATAGAACATCTAGAAGACTAACCTTGCTCTCTGATACACCCTCATAGCGTTCGAATAGGACTTCACTTATAATAAAAGAAACACCATTCTGAATCAACTTCCGGATCAATTTCATTATCTAGCATCATTCTTGATTGCATACGAAAATAACTATATATTAACTAATATCTAGGATACTCTCTACTATATATAATTACGACAAGTACACTCATAATAATATAAATAATATATATATTATATGTATAGTATATTAATTAGTACTTATATTAAAACTAATAAAACATAATATAAAGTAAAAACCTGAGTCTAGCAGACTAAGAATGTTTGTGGATCTCGTTAAATTTTATATAATGTTTATAATATTTTGAATTGAGCTTGAGTTAGTTACCCTCAACTAGTATCAGGTACTTTCTCAAGGTGCCTACGTACCCTATTTAATTAAATAGAGATCAAATCCACGTAGTTCTCTTTTTAGGTTCGGTATCTTTATTTCATAAGATGGGTTGTTATCGTTTTAAAGATTTATTTGAATTGATTTGGTGGCATTAGAATATATTATTGGTGGCAAAATTTGGCTTTCATTTCCTTAATTAACATGATTTATAACGCGTACAATTTAGGTGACCGAGCTCTAATTGTCATAATATTTTATTAAGTTGTATGATTAAATTATTTAATCAAGTTTATAATAATATAATAAGTATAGTATACATTTACAATAATATGTATGACATAAGTAACTATAGAATCTATTGCAATGACATAATATACATATATATATATATATATATATATATATAGAGCTATTCTAGTGAGACCCTGTTATTATGAGAATTGCATATTGGGTCACAAAATTAGGCCCAATAACTAAATACACTATAATTATAAATACACTATAATTGATTAAGCAATGTTTCGGCCAGAAAATTCCACACTGACATTATATTAACACCAAACCTCAACACCAAAAACATCAAATGCAGGGGCTCAATGTTTAATCTTAATCGGTCAAGACCAAGTAAGATGCACAAGTCCTTGGTGGAAATTAGGATTAGCATTTCTTGATTACTAGTTTTTCACAAAAGAATAGAATAATGCCACAAATTTCTATTATCCCCACGGTCTAATCAAATCACCTTGATTCTTCCTGCCAATTTTCACTACTAGTAATTGAAAAGTTTATTACTCACGATATTAAAAGGAAACTTACTAATTTTTGAAATGTTTATTACTTGCAACGTTAACATAATCTTACAGGTCATTCAAATGTTTATCACTCACAATTTCAACAGAACTGCTAATGGCACCTACATAACTATTGCAACAATTTAGACATGCTGCAAATTCTTATGATCTGCAATAAAAGCTAGTTCCTGTTACACTGTGTTAAATAAGGACTCACTAGTAGCCTAGTGATATGACTCATTCCCCCTCCCCCACGACCTAGGTCATGGTATGAGTCCTTGATCCCCCACCCCTTCCCAGGAGTACTTCATAATCTAGTGCATTGAAGAATATGTAACATACATAATACCACATTATCACTATCTTGATCCACAGAATCACCAAATTCAAAAATAATTTACCAAAAAAATCAACACAAATCACCGAATTTTTACAAAATCATAACTATCTTGATCTACAGAATCACCAAATTGAAAAATAATATACCAAAAAATCAATACAAATCACTGAATTTCAACACAAATCACCGAATCTCAATACAGATCACCAAAATATTTTAAAACAAATCACCAAAAGTCGTTGCTTTTGTCATGTATACCACCACCATAACCACCATCTCAGACATAACCTACATCCCCTACATCTCTACCACTAGTCCATCACCATATCCTCCAAAACCCCCTTATCTACTAAAATCATTACATCCGAATAATTATGTATCTCAAGCAGGCCATACTTGACACAGAAAAGAAGAGCAACGATGATCTTAGGAACATCGGTGGCGGATCAAAAGGATACAGATCGGAAGTGGTGTAGTGATGGTGATGACTCATCAATCATGACTTTTTTCAGTGAAATTGATGTTTTGCCAGCAGAGAGAGAGAGAGAGAGAGAGAGATGGAAGTCGTGAGAGTGATGAGAGAGGAAAAAAAATCAGATTTTATAATTGTATGGATTTAGTTTAGGTATAAAATATGTGGGGTTAAGATTAATTCTCAGTTCTCATTTTAAGGGTGGGTCTCTATATATATATATATATATATATATATATAGTCCTATTCTATAAAGTTCTAACGCTATTTCTAGGTCTTATTGAAAACACACAAAATAATAGCTTCGTAACAGAATTACACAAACTAATCTCCAATGTTGTTGGCTCGCACCTGCATGATATGTCCAAACAAAATTAAACATTTAACTTTTATTATGAACATATAAAAATAAATAGAACTTATCTCACTATTTCACTGAAAAATTTGATTCCTCCCTTGCGCCAAATAATGTCAAACTCTTCGTTAACATCACTTCTAAACCTGCAAAACAATACAAAATATTTAACGTGAATTAGGATTTTTAAAATGTAAAATAGATTATCTAACATCATCAAGGATAGAGTTGCTTCTTTCTTCGCTGAGTAAATCAAAACAACAATATAAGAATTCCAAAAGCAAAATTTTATATGAAATCAAGCTTATACAAAACCAATTTATATTAAAAATGAAAATTCAATTAAAACGGATGGAACATCTAGAAGACTAACCTGATACACCCTCATAGCGTTCGAATAGGACTTCACTTATAATAAACGAAACACCATTCTGAATCAACTTCCGGATCAATTTTCGTATATATTAACTAATATCTAGGATACTCTCTCTACTATATATAATTCCGACAAGTACACTCATAATAATATAAATAATACATATATTAGATGTATAGTATATTAATTAGTACTTATATTAAACCTAATAAAACACATAATATAAAGTAAAAACCTGAGTTTAGCAGATTAAGAATGTTTGTGGATCTCGTTAAAGTTATATAAGGTTTATAATATTTTGAATTGAGCTTGAGTTAATCTTAACTAGTATCAGGTACTTTCTCATGGTGCCTACGTACCCTATTTAAATAAATAGGGATCAAATCCACGTAGTTCTCTTTTTAGGTTCGGTATCTTTATTTCATAAGATGGGTTGTTATCGTTTTAAAGATTTATTTGAATTGATTTGGTGGCATTAGAATGTATTATTGGTGGCAAAGTTTGGCTTTCATTTCCTTAATTAACATGATTTATAACGCATACAATTTAGGTGACCGGGCTCTAATTGTCACAATATTATATTAAGTTGTATGATTAAATTATTTAATCAACTTTATAATAATAGAATAAGTATAGTATACATTTATATGATATTGCAATGACAAAATATACTATAGAATCAATTGCAATGACATAATATATACATATATATAGATAGTCCTATTCTATAAAGTTCTAACGCTATTTCCAGGTCTTATTGAAAACACACAAGCTAATAGCTTCGTAACAGAATTACACAAACTAATCTCTAATGTTGTTGGCTCGCACCTGCATGATATGTCCAAACAAAATTAAACATTTAACTTTTATTATGAACATATAAAAATAAATAGAACTTATCTCACTATTTCACTGGAAAAGTTGATTCCTCCCTTGCGCCAAATAATGTCAAACTCTTCGTTAACATCACTTCTAAACCTGCAAAACAATACTAAATATTTAACGTGAATTAGGATTTTTAAAATGTAAAATAGATTATCTAACATCATCAAGTATAGAGTTGCTTCTTTCTTCGCCGAGTAAATCAAAACAACAATATAAGAATTCCAAAAGCAAAATTTTATATGAAATCAAGCTTATACAAAACCAAATAATATTAAAAATGAAATTCAATTAAAACGGATGGAACATCTAGAAGACGAACCTTTCTCTCTGATACACCCTCATAGCGTGCGAATAGGACTTCACTTATAATAAACGAAACACCATTCTGAATCAACTTCCGGATCGATTTCATTATCTAGCATCATTCTTGATTGCATACGAAAATAACTATATATTAACTAATATCTAGGATACTCTCTACTATATATAATTTCGACAAGTACACTCATAATAATATAAACACATATATTATATGTATAGTATATTAATTAGTACTTATATTAAACCAAATAAAACATAATATAAAGTAAAAACCTGAGTCTAGCAGATTAAGAATGTTTGTGGATCTCGTTAAAGTAATATAAGGTTTATAATATTTTGGATTGAGCTTGAGTTATTTACCCCTTAACTAGTATCAGGTACTTTCTCAAGGTGCCTACGTACCCTATTTAAATAAATAGGGATCAAATCCACGTAGTTCTCTTTTTAGGTTCGGTAGGTTTATTTTAAAGATTTATTTGAATTGATTTATAATGCGTACAATTTAGGTGACCGAGCTCTAATTGTCACAATATTTTATTAAGTTGTATGATTAAATTATTTAATCAACTTTATAATAATATAATAAGTATAGTATACATTTACAATAATATGTATGACATAAGTAACTATAGAATCTATTGCAATGACATAATATACATATATAGATATTTCTATATATCTAGATACTCCTATTCTGTAAAGTTCTAACGCTATTTCTAGGTCTTATTGAAAACACGCAAGCTAATAGCTTCGTAACAAAATTACACAAACTAATCTCCAATGTTGTTGGCTCGCACCTGCATGATATGTCCAAACAAAATTAAACATTTAACTTTTATTATGAACATATAAAAATAAATAGAACTTATCTCACTATTTCACTGGAAAAGTTGATTCCTCCCTTGCGCCAAATATGTCAAACTCTTCGTTAACATCACTTCTAAACCTTCAAAACAATACTAAATATTTAACGTGAATTAGGATTTTTAAAATGTAAAATAGATTATCTAGCATCATCAAGGATAGAGTTGCTACTTTCTTCGCCGAGTAAATCAAAACAACAATATAAGAATTCCAAAAGCAAAATTTTATATGAAATCAAGTTGTACAAAACCAATTTATATTAAAAATGAAATTCAATTAAAACGGATGGAACATCTAGAAGACTAACCTTGCTCTCTGATACACCCTCATAGCGTGCGAATAGGACTTCACTTATAATAAACGAAACACCATTCTGAATCAACTTCCGGATCGATTTCATTATCTAGCATCATTCTTGATTGCATACGAAAATAACTATATATTAACTAATATCTAAGATACTCTCTACTATATATAATTTCGATAAGTACACTCATAATAATATAAACAACACATATATTAAATTGTATAGTATATTAATTAGTACTTATATTAAACCAAATAAAACATAATATAAAGTAAAAACCTGAGTCTAGCAGATTAAGAATGTTTGTGGATCTCGTTAAAGTTATATAAGGTTTATAATATTTTGGATTGAGCTTGAGTTAGTTACCCTTAACTAGTATCAGGTACTTTCTCAAGGTGCCTACGTACCCTATTTAAATAAATAGGGATCAAATCCACGTAGTTCTCTTTTTAGGTTCGGTAGGTTTATTTTAAAGATTTATTTGAATTGATTTTGGTGGCATTAGAATATATTATTGGTGGCAAAGTTTGGCTTTCATTTCTTTAATTAACATGATTTATAACGCGTACAATTTAGGTGATCGAGCTCTAATTGTCACACTATTTTATTAAGTTGTATGATTAAATTATTTAATCAACTTTATAATAATATAATAAGTGTAGTATACATTTACAATAATATGTATGACATAAGTAACTATAGAATCTATTGCAATGACATAATATACATATATAGATATTTCTATATATCTAGATAGTCCTATTCTATAAAGTTCTAACGCTATTTCTAGGTCTTATTGAAAATACGCAAGCTAATAGCTTCGTAACAGAATTACACAAACTAATCTCCAATGTTGTTGGCTCGCACCTGCATGATATGTCCAAACAAAATTAAACATTTAACTTTTATTATGAACATATAAAAATAAATAGAACTTATCTCACTATTTCACTGGAAAAGTTGATTCCTCCCTTGCGCCAAATATGTCAAAATCTTCGTTAACATCACTTGTAAACCTGTAAAACAATACTAAATATTTAACGTGAATTAGGATTTTTAAAATGTAAAATAGATTATCTAGCATCATCAAGGAAAGAGTTGCTTCTTTCTTCGCCGAGTAAATCAAAACAACAATATAAGAATTCCAAAAGAAAAATTTTATATGAAATCAAGCTTATACAAAACCAATTTATATGAAATTCAATTAAAACGGATGGAACATCTAGAAGACTAACCTTGCTCTCTGATACACCCTCATAGCGTGTGAATAGGACTTCACTTATAATAAACGAAACACCATTCTGAATCAACTTCCGGATCGATTTCATTATCTAGCACCATTTTTGATTGCATACGAAAATAACTATATATTAACTAATATCTAGGATACTCTCTACTATATATAATTTCGACAAGTACACTCATAATAATATAAACAACACATATATTATATGTATATTATATTAATTAGTACTTATATTAAACCAAATAAAACATAATATAAAGTAAAAACCTGAGTCTAGCAGATTAAGAATGTTTGTGGATCTCGTTAAAGTTATATAAGGTTTATAATATTTTGGATTGAGCTTGAGTTAGTTACCCTTTAACAAGTATCAGGTACTTTCTCAAGGTGCCTACGTACCCTATTTAAATAAATAGGTATCAAATCCACGTAGTTCTTTTTTTAGGTTCGGTAGATTTATTTTAAAGATTTATTTGAATGGATTTGGTGGCATTAGAATATATTATTGGTGGCAAAGTTTGGCTTTCATTTCCTTAATTAACATGATTTATAACGCGTACAATTTAGGTGACCGAGCTCTAATTGTCACAATATTTTATTAAGTTGTATGATTAAATTATTTAATCAATTTTATAATAATATAATAAGTATAGTATACATTTACAATAATATGTATGACATAAGTAACTATAGAATCTATTGCAATGACATAATATATATATAGATAGTCATATTATATATATATAGATAGTCCTATTCTATCAAGTTCTAACGCTATTTCTAGGTCTTATTGAAAACACGCAAGCTAATAGTTTCGTAACAGAATTACACAAACAAATCTCCAATGTTTGGCTCGCACCTGCATGATATGTCCAAACAAAATTAAACATTTAACTTTTATTATGAACATATAAAAATAAATAGAACTTATCTCACTATTTCACTGGAAAAGTTGATTCCTCCCTTGCGCCAAATATGTCAAACTCTTCGTTCAACATAACTTCTAAACCTGCAAAACAATACTAAATATTTAACATGAATTAGGATTTTTAAAATGTAAAATAGATTATCTAACATCATCAAGGATAGATTTGCTTCTTTCTTCGCCGAGTAAATCAAAACAACAATATAAGAATTCCAAAAGAAAAATTTTATATGAAATCAAGCTTATACAAAACCAATTTATATTAAAAATGAAAATTCAATTAAAACGGATGGAACATCTAGAAGACTAACCTTGCTCTCTGATACACCACCCTCATAGCGTGCGAATAAGACTTCACTTATAATAAACGAAACACCATTCTGAATCAACTTCCGGATCGATTTCATTATCTAGTCTTGATTGCATATGAAAATAACTATATATTAACTAATACCTAGGATACTCTCTATTATATATAATTTAGACAAGTACACTCATAATAATATAAACCACACATATATTATATGTATATTATATTAATTAGTACTTATATTAAACCAAATAAAACATAATATAAAGTAAAAACCTGAGTCTAGCAGATTAAGAATGTTTGTGGATCTCGTTAAAGTTATATAAGGTTAATAATATTTTGGATTGAGCTTACTTTCTCAAGGTGCCTACGTACCCTATTTAAATAAATAGGGATCAAATCCATGTAGTTCTCTTTTTAGGTTCGGTAGGTTTATTTTAAAGATTTATTTGAATTGATTTGGTGGCATTAGAATATATTATTGGTGGCAAAGTTTGGCTTTCATTTCCTAAATTAACATGATTTATAACGCGTACAATTTAGGTGACCGAGCTCTAATTGTCACAATATTTTATTAAGTTGTATGATTAAATTATTTAATCAACTTTATAATAATATAATAAGTATAGTATACATTTACAATAATATGTATGACAATAGTAACTATAGAATCTATTGCAATGACATAATATACATATATATATATATATATAGTCATATTCTATATATATATAGATAGTCATATTCTATCAAGTTCTAACGCTATTTCTAGGTCTAATTGAAAACACGCAAGCTAATAGTTTCGTGACAGAATTACACAAACTAATCTCCAATGTTGTTGGCTCGCACCTGCATGATATGTCCAAATAAAATTAAACATTTAACTTTTATTATGAATATATAAAAATAAATAGAACTTATCTCACTATTTCACCCTTGCGCCAAATATGTCAAACTCTTCGTTAACATCACTTCTAAACCTGCAAAACAATACTAAATATTTAACATGAATTAGGATTTTTAAAATGTAAAATAGATTATCTAACATCATCAAGGATAGAGTTGCTTCTTTCTTCGCCGAGTAAATCAAAACAACAATATAAGAATTCCAAAAGCAAAATTTTATATGAAATCAAGCTTATACAAAACCAATTTATATTAAAAATGAAATTCAATTAAAACGGATGGAACATCTAGAAGACTAACCTGATACACCCTCATAGCGTTCGAATAGGACTTCACTTATAATAAACGAAACACCATTCTGAATCAACTTCCGGATCAATTTTCGTATATATTAACTAATATCTAGGATACTCTCTCTACTATATATAATTCCGACAAGTACACTCATAATAATATAAATAATACATATATTATATGTATAGTATATTAATTAGTACTTATATTAAACCTAATAAAACACATAATATAAAGTAAAAACCTGAGTTTAGCAGATTAAGAATGTTTGTGGATCTCGTTAAAGTTATATAAGGTTTATAATATTTTGAATTGAGCTTGAGTTAATCTTAACTAGTATCAGGTACTTTCTCATGGTGCCTACGTACCCTATTTAAATAAATAGGGATCAAATCCACGTAGTTCTCTTTTTAGGTTCGGTATCTTTATTTCATAAGATGGGTTGTTATCGTTTTAAAGATTTATTTGAATTGATTTGGTGGCATTAGAATGTATTATTGGTGGCAAAGTTTGGCTTTCATTTCCTTAATTAACATGATTTATAACGCATACAATTTAGGTGACCGGGCTCTAATTGTCACAATATTATATTAAGTTGTATGATTAAATTATTTAATCAACTTTATAATAATAGAATAAGTATAGTATACATTTATATGATATTGCAATGACAAAATATACTATAGAATCAATTGCAATGACATAATATACATATATATAGATAGTCCTATTCTATAAAGTTCTAACGCTATTTCCAGGTCTTATTGAAAACACACAAGCTAATAGCTTCGTAACAGAATTACACAAACTAATCTCTAATGTTGTTGGCTCGCACCTGCATGATATGTCCAAACAAAATTAAACATTTAACTTTTATTATGAACATATAAAAATAAATAGAACTTATCTCACTATTTCACTGGAAAAGTTGATTCCTCCCTTGCGCCAAATAATGTCAAACTCTTCGTTAACATCACTTCTAAACCTGCAAAACAATACTAAATATTTAACGTGAATTAGGATTTTTAAAATGTAAAATAGATTATCTAACATCATCAAGTATAGAGTTGCTTCTTTCTTCGCCGAGTAAATCAAAACAACAATATAAGAATTCCAAAAGCAAAATTTTATATGAAATCAAGCTTATACAAAACCAAATAATATTAAAAATGAAATTCAATTAAAACGGATGGAACATCTAGAAGACGAACCTTTCTCTCTGATACACCCTCATAGCGTGCGAATAGGACTTCACTTATAATAAACGAAACACCATTCTGAATCAACTTCCGGATCGATTTCATTATCTAGCATCATTCTTGATTGCATACGAAAATAACTATATATTAACTAATATCTAGGATACTCTCTACTATATATAATTTCGACAAGTACACTCATAATAATATAAACACATATATTATATGTATAGTATATTAATTAGTACTTATATTAAACCATATAAAACATAATATAAAGTAAAAACCTGAGTCTAGCAGATTAAGAATGTTTGTGGATCTCGTTAAAGTAATATAAGGTTTATAATATTTTGGATTGAGCTTGAGTTATTTACCCCTTAACTAGTATCAGGTACTTTCTCAAGGTGCCTACGTACCCTATTTAAATAAATAGGGATCAAATCCACGTAGTTCTCTTTTTAGGTTCGGTAGGTTTATTTTAAAGATTTATTTGAATTGATTTATAATGCGTACAATTTAGGTGACCGAGCTCTAATTGTCACAATATTTTATTAAGTTGTATGATTAAATTATTTAATCAACTTTATAATAATATAATAAGTATAGTATACATTTACAATAATATGTATGACATAAGTAACTATAGAATCTATTGCAATGACATAATATACATATATAGATATTTCTATATATCTAGATACTCCTATTCTGTAAAGTTCTAACGCTATTTCTAGGTCTTATTGAAAACACGCAAGCTAATAGCTTCGTAACAAAATTATACAAACTAATCTCCAATGTTGTTGGCTCGCACCTGCATGATATGTCCAAACAAAATTAAACATTTAACTTTTATTATGAACATATAAAAATAAATAGAACTTATCTCACTATTTCACTGGAAAAGTTGATTCCTCCCTTGCGCCAAATATGTTAAACTCTTCGTTAACATCACTTCTAAACCTTCAAAACAATACTAAATATTTAACGTGAATTAGGATTTTTAAAATGTAAAATAGATTATCTAGCATCATCAAGGATAGAGTTGCTACTTTCTTCGCCGAGTAAATCAAAACAACAATATAAGAATTCCAAAAGCAAAATTTTATATGAAATCAAGTTGTACAAAACCAATTTATATTAAAAATGAAATTCAATTAAAACGGATGGAACATCTAGAAGACTAACCTTGCTCTCTGATACACCCTCATAGCGTGCGAATAGGACTTCACTTATAATAAACGAAACACCATTCTGAATCAACTTCCGGATCGATTTCATTATCTAGCATCATTCTTGATTGCATACGAAAATAACTATATATTAACTAATATCTAAGATACTCTCTACTATATATAATTTCGATAAGTACACTCATAATAATATAAACAACACATATATTAAATTGTATAGTATATTAATTAGTACTTATATTAAACCAAATAAAACATAATATAAAGTAAAAACCTGAGTCTAGCAGATTAAGAATGTTTGTGGATCTCGTTAAAGTTATATAAGGTTTATAATATTTTGGATTGAGCTTGAGTTAGTTACCCTTAACTAGTATCAGGTACTTTCTCAAGGTGCCTACGTACCCTATTTAAATAAATAGGGATCAAATCCACGTAGTTCTCTTTTTAGGTTCGGTAGGTTTATTTTAAAGATTTATTTGAATTGATTTTGGTGGCATTAGAATATATTATTGGTGGCAAAGTTTGGCTTTCATTTCTTTAATTAACATGATTTATAACGCGTACAATTTAGGTGATCGAGCTCTAATTGTCACACTATTTTATTAAGTTGTATGATTAAATTATTTAATCAACTTTATAATAATATAATAAGTGTAGTATACATTTACAATAATATGTATGACATAAGTAACTATAGAATCTATTGCAATGACATTAATATACATATATAGATATTTCTATATATCTAGATAGTCCTATTCTATAAAGTTCTAACGCTATTTCTAGGTCTTATTGAAAATACGCAAGCTAATAGCTTCGTAACAGAATTACACAAACTAATCTCCAATGTTGTTGGCTCGCACCTGCATGATATGTCCAAACAAAATTAAACATTTAACTTTTATTATGAACATATAAAAATAAATAGAACTTATCTCACTATTTCACTGGAAAAGTTGATTCCTCCCTTGCGCCAAATATGTCAAAATCTTCGTTAACATCACTTGTAAACCTGTAAAACAATACTAAATATTTAACGTGAATTAGGATTTTTAAAATGTAAAATAGATTATCTAGCATCATCAAGGAAAGAGTTGCTTCTTTCTTCGCCGAGTAAATCAAAACAACAATATAAGAATTCCAAAAGAAAAATTTTATATGAAATCAAGCTTATACAAAACCAATTTATATGAAATTCAATTAAAACGGATGGAACATCTAGAAGACTAACCTTGCTCTCTGATACACCCTCATAGCGTGTGAATAGGACTTCACTTATAATAAACGAAACACCATTCTGAATCAACTTCCGGATCGATTTCATTATCTAGCACCATTTTTGATTGCATACGAAAATAACTATATATTAACTAATATCTAGGATACTCTCTACTATATATAATTTCGACAAGTACACTCATAATAATATAAACAACACATATATTATATGTATATTATATTAATTAGTACTTATATTAAACCAAATAAAACATAATATAAAGTAAAAACCTGAGTCTAGCAGATTAAGAATGTTTGTGGATCTCGTTAAAGTTATATAAGGTTTATAATATTTTGGATTGAGCTTGAGTTAGTTACCCTTTAACAAGTATCAGGTACTTTCTCAAGGTGCCTACGTACCCTATTTAAATAAATAGGTATCAAATCCACGTAGTTCTTTTTTTAGGTTCGGTAGATTTATTTTAAAGATTTATTTGAATTGATTTGGTGGCATTAGAATATATTATTGGTGGCAAAGTTTGGCTTTCATTTCCTTAATTAACATGATTTATAACGCGTACAATTTAGGTGACCGAGCTCTAATTGTCACAATATTTTTTTAAGTTGTATGATTAAATTATTTAATCAATTTTATAATAATATAATAAGTATAGTATACATTTACAATAATATGTATGACATAAGTAACTATAGAATCTATTGCAATGACATAATATATATATAGATAGTCATATTCTATATATATAGATAGTCCTATTCTATCAAGTTCTAACGCTATTTCTAGGTCTTATTGAAAACACGCAAGCTAATAGTTTCGTAACAGAATTACACAAACTAATCTCCAATGTTTGGCTCGCACCTGCATGATATGTCCAAACAAAATTAAACATTTAACTTTTATTATGAACATATAAAAATAAATAGAACTTATCTCACTATTTCACTGGAAAAGTTGATTCCTCCCTTGCGCCAAATATGTCAAACTCTTCGTTCAACATAACTTCTAAACCTGCAAAACAATACTAAATATTTAACATGAATTAGGATTTTTAAAATGTAAAATAGATTATCTAACATCATCAAGGATAGATTTGCTTCTTTCTTCGCCGAGTAAATCAAAACAACAATATAAGAATTCCAAAAGCAAAATTTTATATGAAATCAAGCTTATACAAAACCAATTTATATTAAAAATGAAAATTCAATTAAAACGGATGGAACATCTAGAAGACTAACCTTGCTCTCTGATACACCACCCTCATAGCGTGCGAATAAGACTTCACTTATAATAAACGAAACACCATTCTGAATCAACTTCCGGATCGATTTCATTATCTAGTCTTGATTGCATACGAAAATAACTATATATTAACTAATACCTAGGATACTCTCTATTATATATAATTTCGACAAGTACACTCATAATAATATAAACCACACATATATTATATGTATATTATATTAATTAGTACTTATATTAAACCAAATAAAACATAATATAAAGTAAAAACCTGAGTCTAGCAGATTAAGAATGTTTGTGGATCTCGTTAAAGTTATATAAGGTTAATAATATTTTGGATTGAGCTTGAGTTATATTATAAGGTTTATAATATCAGGTACTTTCTCAAGGTGCCTACGTACCCTATTTAAATAAATAGGGATCAAATCCATGTAGTTCTCTTTTTAGGTTCGGTAGGTTTATTTTAAAGATTTATTTGAATTGATTTGGTGGCATTAGAATATATTATTGGTGGCAAAGTTTGGCTTTCATTTCCTAAATTAACATGATTTATAACGCGTACAATTTAGGTGACCGAGCTCTAATTGTCACAATATTTTATTAAGTTGTATGATTAAATTATTTAATCAACTTTATAATAATATAATAAGTATAGTATACATTTACAATAATATGTATGACAATAGTAACTATAGAATCTATTGCAATGACATAATATACATATATATATATATATAGTCATATTCTATATATATATAGATAGTCATATTCTATCAAGTTCTAACGCTATTTCTAGGTCTAATTGAAAACACGCAAGCTAATAGTTTCGTGACAGAATTACACAAACTAATCTCCAATGTTGTTGGCTCGCACCTGCATGATATGTCCAAATAAAATTAAACATTTAACTTTTATTATGAACATATAAAAATAAATAGAACTTATCTCACTATTTCACTGGAAAAGTTGATTCCTCCCTTGCGCCAAATATGTCAAACTCTTCGTTAACATCACTTCTAAACCTGCAAAACAATACTAAATATTTAACATGAATTAGGATTTTTAAAATGTAAAATAGATTATCTAACATCATCAAGGATAGAGTTGCTTCTTTCTTCGCCGAGTAAATCAAAACAAGAATATAAGAATTCCAAAAGCAAAACCAATTTATATTAAAAATGAAATTCAATTAAAATGGATAGAACATCTAGAAGACAAACCTTGCTCTCTGATACACCCTCGTAGCGTGCGAATAGGACTTCACTTATAATAAACGAAACACCATTCTGAATCAACTTCCGGATCGATTTCATTATCTAGCATCATTCTTGATTGCATACGAAAATAACTATATATTAATTAATATCTAGGATACTCTCTACTATATATAATTTCGACAAGTACACTCATAATAATATAAACAACACATATATTATATGTATATTATATTAATTAGTACTTATATTAAACCAAATAAAACATAATATAATGTAAAAACTCATGTCTAGCAGATTGAGAATGTTTGTGGATCTCGTTAAAGTTATATAAGGTTTATAATATTTTGGATTGAGCTTGAGTTAGTTACCCTTAACTAGTATCAGGTACTTTCTCAAGGTGCCTACGTACCCTATTTAAATAAATAGGGATCAAATCCACGTAGTTCTCTTTTTAGGTTCGGTAGGTTTATTTTAAAGATTTATTTGAATTGATTTGGTGGCATTAGAATATATTATTGGTGGCAAAGTTTGGCTTTCATTTCCTTCATTAACATGATTTATAACGCGTACAATTTAGGTGACCGAGCTCTAATTGTCACAATATTTTATTAAGTTGTATGATTAAATTATTTAATCAACTTTATGATAATAATATAATAAGTATAGTATACATTTACAATAATATGTATGACATAAGTAACTATAGAATCTATTGCAATGACATAATATACATATATATAGAATCTATATATATATATATATATATATATATATTCTATATATATATAGATAGTCATATTCTATCAAGTTCTAACGCTATTTCTAGGTCTTATTGAAAACACGCAAGCTAATAGTTTCGTGACAGAATTACACAAACTAATCTCGAATGTTGTTGGCTCGCACCTGCATGATATGTCCAAACAAAATTAAACATTTAACTTTTATTATGAACATATAAAAATAAATAGAACTTATCTCACTATTTCACTAGAAAAGTTGATTCCTCCCTTGGGCCAAATATGTCAAACTCTTCGTTAACATCACTTCTAAACCTGCAAAACAATACTAAATATTTAACATGAATTAGGATTTTTAAAATGTAAAATAGATTATCTAACATCATCAAGGATAGAGTTGCTTCTTTCTTCGCCGAGTAAATCAAAACAACAATATAAGAATTCCAAAAGCAAAATTTTATATGAAATCAAGCTTATACAAAACCAATTTATATTAAAAATGAAATTCAATTAAAACGGATAGAACATCTAGAAGACTAACCTTGCTCTCTGATACACCCTCGTAGCGTGCGACTACTTCACTTATAATAAACGAAACACCATTCTGAATCAACTTCCGGATCGATTTCATTATCTAGCATCATTCTTGATTGCATACGAAAATAACTATATATTAACTAATATCTAGGATACTCTCTACTATATATAATTTCGACAAGTACACTCATAATAATATAAACAACACATATATTATATGTATATTATATTAATTAGTACTTATATTAAACCAAATAAAACATAATATAAAGTAAAAACCTGAGTCTAGCAGATTAAGAATGTTTGTGGATCTCGTTAAAGTTATATAAGGTTTATAATATTTTGGATTGAGCTTGAGTTAGTTACCCTTAACTAGTATCAGGTACTTTCTCAAGGTGCCTACGTACCCTATTTAAATAAATAGAGATCAAATCCACGTAGTTCTCTTTTTAGGTTCGGTACGTTTATTTTAAAGATTTATTTGAATTGATTTGGTGGCATTAGAATATATTATTGGTGGCAAAGTTTGGCTTTCATTTCCTTAATTAACATGATTTATAACGCGTACAATTTAGGTGACCGAGCTCTAATTGTCACAATATTTTATTAAGTTGTATGATTAAATTATTTAATCAACTTTATAATAATATAATAAGTATAGTATACATTTACAATAATATGTATCACATAAGTAACTATAGAATCTATTGCAATGACATAATATACATATATATATATATAGATAGTCCTATTCTATATATATAGATAGTCCTATTCTATAAAGTTCTAACGCTATTTCTAGGTCTTATTGAAAACACGCAAGCTAATAGCTTCGTAACAGAATTACACAAACTAATCTCCAATGTTGTTGGCTTGCACCTGCATGATATGTCCAAACAAAATTAAACATTTAACTTTTATTATGAACATATAAAAATAAATAGAACTTATCTCACTATTTCACTGGAAAAGTTGATTCCTCCCATGCGCCAAATATGTCAAACTCTTCGTTAACATCACTTCTAAACCTGCAAAACAATACTAAATATTTAACATGGATAAGGATTTTTAAAATGTAAAATAGATTATCTAACATCATCAAGGATAGAGTTGCTTCTTTCTTCGCCGAGTAAATCAAAACAACAATATAAGAATTCCAAAACCAAAATTTTATATGAAATCAAGCTTATCCAAAACCAATTTATATTAAAAATGAAATTCAATTAAAACGGATGGAACATCTAGAAGACTAACCTTGCTCTCTGATACACCCTCGTAGCATGCGAATAGGACTTCACTTATAATAAACGAAACACCATTCTGAATCAACTTCCGGATCGATTTCATTATCTAGCATCATTCTTGATTGCATACGAAAATAACTATATATTAACTAATATCTAGGATACTCTCTACTATATATAATTTCGACAAGTGCACTCATAATAATATAAACAACACATATATTATATGTATATTATATTAATTAGTACTTATATTAAACCAAATAAAACATAATATAAAGTAAAAACCTGAGTCTAGCAGATTAAGAATGTTTGTGGATCTCGTTAAAGTTATATAAGGTTTATAATATTTTGGATTGAGCTTGAGTTAGTTACCCTTAACTAGTATCAGGTACTTTCTCAAGGTGCCTACGTACCCTATTTAAATAAATAGATATCAAATCCACGTAGTTCTCTTTTTAGGTTCGGTACGTTTATTTTAAAGATTTATTTGAATTGATTTGGTGGCATTAGAATATATTATTGGTGGCAAAGTTTGGCTTTCATTTCCTTAATTAACATGATTTATAACGCGTACAATTTAGGTGACCGAGCTCTAATTGTCACAATATTTTATTAAGTTGTATGATTAAATTATTTAATCAACTTTATAATAATATAATAAGTATAGTATACATTTACAATAATATGTATGACATAAGTAACTATAGAATCTATTGCAATGACATAATATACATATATATATATAGATAGTCCTATTCTATATATATAGATAGTCCTATTCTATAAAGTTCTAACGCTATTTCTAGGTCTTATTGAAAACACGCAAGCTAATAGCTTCGTAACAGAATTACACAAACCAATCTCCAATGTTGTTGGCTCGCACTTGCATGATATGTCCAAACAAAATTAAACATTTAACTTTTATTATGAACATATAAAAATAAATAGAATAAGTCTCACTATTTCACTGGAATAGTTGATTCCTCCCTTGCGCCAAATATGTCAAACTCTTCGTTAACATCACTTCTAAACCTGCAAAACAATACTAAATATTTAACGTGAATTAGGATTTTTAAAATGTAAAATAGATTATCTAACATCATCAAGGATAGAGTTGCTTCTTTCTTCGCCGAGTAAATCAAAACAACAATATAAGAATTCCAAAAGCAAAATTTTATATGAAATCAAGCTTATACAAAACCAATTTATATTAAAAATGAAATTCAATTAAAACGGATAGAACATCTAGAAGACTAACCTTGTTCTCTGATACACCCTCGTAGCGTGCGAATAGGACTTCACTTATAATAAACGAAACACCATTCTGAATCAACTTCCGGATCGATTTCATTATCTAGCATCATTCTTGATTGCATACGAAAATAACTATATATTAACTAATATCTAGGATACTCTCTACTATATATAATTTCGACAAGTACACTCATAATAATATAAACAACACATATATTATATGTATATTATATTAATTAGTACTTATATTAAACCAAATAAAACATAATATAAAGTAAAAACCTGAGTCTAGCAGATTAAGAATGTTTGTGGATCTCGTTAAAGTTATATAAGGTTTATAATATTTTGGATTGAGCTTGAGTTAGTTACCCTTAACTAGTATCAGGTACTTTCTCAAGGTGCCTACGTACCCTATTTAAATAAATAGAGATCAAATCCACGTAGTTCTCTTTTTAGGTTCGGTACGTTTATTTTAAAGATTTATTTGAATTGATTTGGTGGCATTAGAATATATTATTGGTGGCAAAGTTTGGCTTTCATTTCCTTAATTAACATGATTTATAACGCGTACAATTTAGGTGACCGAGCTCTAATTGTCACAATATTTTATTAAGTTGTATGATTAAATTATTTAATCAACTTTATAATAATATAATAAGTATAGTATACATTTACAATAATATGTATGACATAAGTAACTATAGAATCTATTGCAATGACATAATATACATATATATATATATAGATAGTCATATTCTATATATATAGATAGTCCTATTCTATAAAGTTCTAACGCTATTTCTAGGTCTTATTGAAAACACGCAAGCTAATAGCTTCGTAACAGAATTACACAAACTAATCTCCAATGTTGTTGGCTCGCACTTGCATGATATGTCCAAACAAAATTAAACATTTAACTTTTATTATGAACATATAAAAATAAATAGAATAAGTCTCACTATTTCACTGGAATAGTTGATTCCTCCCTTGCGCCAAATATGTCAAACTCTTCGTTAACATCACTTCTAAACCTGCAAAACAATACTAAATATTTAACGTGAATTAGGATTTTTAAAATGTAAAATAGATTATCTAACATCATCAAGGATAGAGTTGCTTCTTTCTTCGCCGAGTAAATCAAAACAACAATATAAGAATTCCAAAAGCAAAATTTTATATGAAATCAAGCTTATACAAAACCAATTTATATTAAAAATGAAATTCAATTAAAACGGATAGAACATCCAGAAGACTAACCTTGTTCTCTGATACACCCTCGTAGCGTGCGAATAGGACTTCACTTATAATAAACGAAACACCATTCTGAATCAACTTCCGGATCGATTTCATTATCTAGCATCATTCTTGATTGCATACGAAAATAACTATATATTAACTAATATCTAGGATACTCTCTACTATATATAATTTCGACAAGTACACTCATAATAATATAAACAACACATATATTATATGTATATTATATTAATTAGTACTTATATTAAACCAAATAAAACATAATATAAAGTAAAAACCTGAGTCTAGCAGATTAAGAATGTTTGTGGATCTCGTTAAAGTTATATAAGGTTTATAATATTTTGGATTGAGCTTGAGTTAGTTACCCTTAACTAGTATCAGGTACTTTCTCAAGGTGCCTACGTACCCTATTTAAATAAATAGAGATCAAATCCACGTAGTTCTCTTTTTAGGTTCGGTACGTTTATTTTAAAGATTTATTTGAATTGATTTGGTGGCATTAGAATATATTATTGGTGGCAAAGTTTGGCTTTCATTTCCTTAATTAACATGATTTATAACGCGTACAATTTAGGTGACCGAGCTCTAATTGTCACAATATTTTATTAAGTTGTATGATTAAATTATTTAATCAACTTTATAATAATATAATAAGTATAGTATACATTTACAATAATATGTATGACATAAGTAACTATAGAATCTATTGCAATGACATAATATACATATATATATATATAGATAGTCCTATTCTATATATATAGATAGTCCTATTCTATAAAGTTCTAACGCTATTTCTAGGTCTTATTGAAAACACGCAAGCTAATAGCTTCGTAACAGAATTACACAAACTAATCTCCAATGTTGTTGGCTCGCACTTGCATGATATGTCCAAACAAAATTAAACATTTAACTTTTATTATGAACATATAAAAATAAATAGAATAAGTCTCACTATTTCACTGGAATAGTTGATTCCTCCCTTGCGCCAAATATGTCAAACTCTTCGTTAACATCACTTCTAAACCTGCAAAACAATACTAAATATTTAACGTGAATTAGGATTTTTAAAATGTAAAATAGATTATCTAACATCATCAAGGATAGAGTTGCTTCTTTCTTCGCCGAGTAAATCAAAACAACAATATAAGAATTCCAAAAGCAAAATTTTATATGAAATCAAGCTTATACAAAACCAATTTATATTAAAAATGAAATTCAATTAAAACGGATAGAACATCTAGAAGACTAACCTTGTTCTCTGATACACCCTCGTAGCGTGCGAATAGGACTTCACTTATAATAAACGAAACACCATTCTGAATCAACTTCCGGATCGATTTCATTATCTAGCATCATTCTTGATTGCATACGAAAATAACTATATATTAACTAATATCTAGGATACTCTCTACTATATATAATTTCGACAAGTACACTCATAATAATATAAACAACACATATATTATATTAATTAGTACTTATATTAAACCAAATAAAACATAATATAAAGTAAAAACCTGAGTCTAGCAGATTAAGAATGTTTGTGGATCTCGTTAAAGTTATATAAGGTTTATAATATTTTGGATTGAGCTTGAGTTAGTTATCCTTAACTAGTATCAGGTACTTTCTCAAGGTGCCTACGTACCCTATTTAAATAAATAGAGATCAAATCCACGTAGTTCTTTTTTTAGGTTCGGTACGTTTGTTTTAAAGATTTATTTGAATTGATTTGGTGGCATTAGAATATATTATTGGTGGCAAAGTTTGTCTTTCATTTCCTTAATTAACATGATTTATAACGCGTACAATTTAGGTGACCGAGCTCTAATTGTCACGATATTTTATTAAGTTGTATGATTAAATTATTTAATCAACTTTATAATAATATAATAAGTATAGTATACATTTACAATAATATGTATGACATAAGTAACTATAGAATCTATTGCAATGACATAACAAACATATATATATATATAGATAGTCCTATTCTATATATATAGATAGTCCTATTCTATCAAGTTCTAACGCTATTTCTAGGTCATATTGAAAACACGCAAGCTAATAGTTTCGTAACAGAATTACACAAACTAATCTCCAATGTTGTTGGCTCGCACCTGCATGATATGTCCAAACAAAATTAAACATTTAACTTTTATTATGAACATATAAAAATAAATAGAACTTATCTCACTATTTCACCCTTGCGCCAAATATGTCAAACTCTTCGTTAATATCACTTCTAAACCTGCAAAACAATACTAAATATTTAACGTGAATTAGGATTTTTAAAATGTAAAATAGATTATCTAACATCATCAAGGATAGAGTTGCTTCTTTCTTCGCCGAGTAAATCAAAACAACAATATAAGAATTCCAAAAGCAAAATTTTATATGAAATCAAGCTTATACAAAACCAATTTATATTAAAAATGAAATTCAATTAAAACGGATGGAACATCTAGAAGACTAACCTTGCTCTCTGATACACCCTCGTAGCGTGCGAATAGGACTTCACTTATAATAAACGAAACACCATTCTGAATCAACTTCCGGATCGATTTCATTATCTAGCATCATTCTTGATTGCATACGAAAATAACTATATATTAACTAATATCTAGGATACTCTCTGCTATATATAATTTTGAAACACTCATAATAATATAAATAACACATATATTATATGTATAGTATATTAATTAGTACTTATATTAAACCAAATAAAACATAATATAAAGTAAAAACATGAGTCTAGCAGATTAAGAATGTTTGTGGATCTCGTTAAAGTTATATAAGGTTTATAATATTTTGGATTGAGCTTGAGGTAGTTACCCTTAACTAACTCAAGGTACTTTCTCAAGGTGCCTACGTACCCTATTTAAATAAATAGGGATCAAATCCACGTAGTTCTCTTTTAAGGTTCGGTAGGTTTATTTCTTAAGATGGGTTGTTATCGTTTTAAAGATTTATTTGAATTGATTTGGTGGCATTAGAATATATTATTGGTGGCAAAGTTTGGCTTTCATTTCCTTAATTAACATGATTTATAACGCGTACAATTTAGGTTACCGAGCTCTAACTGTCACAATATTTTATTAAGTTGTATGATTAAATTATTTAATCAACTTTATAATAATATAATAAGTATAGTATACATTTACAATAATATGTATGACATAAGTAACTATAGAATCTATTGCAATGACATAACAAACATATATATATATATATAGATAGTCCTATTCTATATATATAGATAGTCCTATTCTATCAAGTTCTAACGCTATTTCTAGGTCATATTGAAAACACGCAAGCTAATAGTTTCGTAACAGAATTACACAAACTAATCTCCAATGTTGTTGGCTCGCACCTGCATGATATGTCCAAACAAAATTAAACATTTAACTTTTATTATGAACATATAAAAATAAATAGAACTTATCTCACTATTTCACTGGAAAAGTTGATTCCTCCCATGCGCCAAATATGTCAAACTCTTCGTTAACATCACTTCTAAACCTGCAAAACAATACTAAATATTTAACATGGATTAGGATTTTTAAAATGTAAAATAGATTATCTAACATCATCAAGGATAGAGTTGCTTCTTTCTTCGCCGAGTAAATCAAAACAACAATATAAGAATTCCAAAAGCAAAATTTTATATGAAATCAAGCTTATACAAAACCAATTTATATTAAAAATGAAATTCAATTAAAACGGATGGAACATCTAGAAGACTAACCTTGCTCTCTGATACACCCTCGTAGCGTGCGAATAGGACTTCACTTATAATAAACGAAACACCATTCTGAATCAACTTCCGGATCGATTTCATTATCTAGCATCATTCTTGATTGCATACGAAAATAACTATATATTAACTAATATCTAGGATACTCTCTACTATATATAATTTCGACAAGTACACTCATAATAATATAAACAACACATATATTATATGTATATTATATTAATTAGTACTTATATTAAACCAAATAAAACATAATATAAAGTAAAAACCTGAGTCTAGCAGATTAAGAATGTTTGTGGATCTCGTTAAAGTTATATAAGGTTTATAATATTTTGGATTGAGCTTGAGTTAGTTACCCTTAACTAGTATCAGGTACTTTCTCAAGGTGCCTACGTACCCTATTTAAATAAATAGGGATCAAATCCACGTAGTTCTCTTTTTAGGTTCGGTAGGTTTATTTCATAAGATGGGTTGTTATCGTTTTAAAGATTTATTTCAATTGATTTGGTGGCATTAGAATATATTATTGGTGGCAAAGTTTGGCTTTCATTTCCTTAATTAACATGATTTATAACGCGTACAATTTAGGTGACCGAGCTCTAATTGTCACAATATTTTATTAAGTTGTCTGATTAAATTATTTAATCAACTTTATAATAATATAATAAGTATAGTATACATTTACAATAATATGTATGACATAAGTAACTATAGAATCTATTGCAATGACATAATATACATATATATATATATATATATAGTCCTATTCTATCAAGTTCTAACGCTATTTCTAGGTCTTATTGAAAACACGCAAGCTAATAGTTTCGTAACAGAATTACACAAACTAATCTCCAATGTTGTTGGCTCGCACGTGCATGATATGTCCAAACAAAATTAAACATTTAACTTTTATTATGAACATATAAAAATAAATAGAACTTATCTCACTATTTCACCCTTGCGCCAAATATGTCAAACTCTTCGTTAATATCACTTCTAAACCTGCAAAACAATACTAAATATTTAACGTGAATTAGGATTTTTAAAATGTAAAATAGATTATCTAACATCATCAAGGATAGAGTTGCTTCTTTCTTCGCCGAGTAAATCAAAACAACAATATAAGAATTCCAAAAGCAAAATTTTATATGAAATCAAGCTTATACAAAACCAATTTATATTAAAAATGAAATTCAATTAAAACGGATGGAACATCTAGAAGACTAACCTTGCTCTCTGATACACCCTCGTAGCGTGCGAATAGGACTTCACTTATAATAAACGAAACACCATTCTGAATCAACTTCCGGATCAATTTCATTATCTAGCATCATTCTTGATTGCATACGAAAATAACTATATATTAACTAATATCTAGGATACTCTCTACTATATATAATTTCGACAAGTACACTCATAATAATATAAACAACACAAAGATTATATGTATATTATATTAATTAGTACTTATATTAAACCAAATAAAACATAATATAAAGTAAAAACCTGAGTCTAGCAGATTGAGAATGTTTGTGGATCTCGTTAAAGTTATATAAGGTTTATAATATTTTGGATTGAGCTTGAGTTGGTTACCCTTAACTAGTATCAGGTACTTTCTCAAGGTGCCTACGTACCCTATTTAAATAAAAAGGGATCAAATCCACGTAGTTCTCTTTTTAGGTTCGGTAGGTTTATTTTAAAGATTTATTTGAATTGATTTGGTGGCATTAGAATATATTATTGGTGGCAAAGTTTGGCTTTCATTTCCTTAATTAACATGATTTATAACGCGTACAATTTAGGTGACCGAGCTCTAATTGTCACAATATTTTATTAAGTTGTATGATTAAATTATTTAATCAACTTTATAATAATATAATAAGTATAGTATACATTTACAATAATATGTATGACATAAGTAACTATAGAATCTATTGCAATGACATAATATACATATATATATATATATATAGATAGTCCTATTCTATATATATAGATAGTCCTATTCTATCAAGTTCTAACGCTATTTCTAGGTCTTATTGAAAACACGCAAGCTAATAGTTTCGTAACAGAATTACACAAACTAATCTCCAATGTTGTTGGCTCGCACCTGCATGATATGTCCAAACAAAATTAAACATTTAACTTTTATTATGAACATATAAAAATAAATAGAACTTATCTCACTATTTCACTGGAAAAGTTGATTCCTCCCTTGCGCCAAATATGTCAAAACTCTTCGTTAACATCACTTCTAAACCTGCAAAACAATACTAAATATTTAACATGAAATAGGATTTTTAAAATGTAAAATAGATTATCTAACATCATCAAGGATAGAGTTGCTTCTTTCTTCGCCGAGTAAATCAAAACAACAATATAAGAATTCCAAAAGCAAAATTTTATATGAAATCAAGCTTATACAAAACCAATTTATATTAAAAATGAAAATTCAATTAAAACTGATGGAACATCTAGAAGACTAACCTTGCTCTCTGATACACCACCCTCATAGCGTGCGAATAAGACTTCACTTATAATAAACGAAACACCATTCTGAATCAACTTCCGGATCGATTTCATTATCTAGTCTTGATTGCATACGAAAATAACTATATATTAACTAATACCTAGGATACTCTCTATTATATATAATTTCGACAAGTACACTCATAATAATATAAATAACACATATATTATATGTATAGTATATTAATTAGTACTTATATTAAACCAAATAAAACATAATATAAAGTAAAAACATGAGTCTAGCAGATTAAGAATGTTTGTGGATCTCGTTAAAGTTATATAAGGTTTATAATATTTTGGATTGAGCTTGAGTTAGTTACCCTTAACTAGTATCAGGTACTTTCTCAAGGTGCCTACGTACCCTATTTAAATAAATAGGGATCAAATCCACGTAGTTCTCTTTTTAGGTTCGGTAGGTTTATTTCATAAGATGGGTTGTTATCGTTTTAAATTTATTTGAATTGATTTGGTGGCATTAGAATATATTATTGGTGGCAAAGTTTGGTTTTCATTTCCTAAATTAACATGATTTATAACGCGTACAATTTAGGTGACCGATTTCTAATTGTCACAATATTTTATTAAGTTGTATGATTAAATTATTTAATCAACTTTATAATAATATAATAAGTATAGTATACATTTACAATAATATGTATGACATAAGTAACTATAGAATCTATTGCAATGACATAACAAACATATATATATATATAGATAGTCCTATTATATATATATATAGTCCTATTCTATCAAGTTCTAACGCTATTTCTAGGTCTTATTGAAAACACGCAAGCTAATAGTTTCGTAACAGAATTACACAAACTAATCTCCAATGTTGTTGGCACGCACCTGCATTATATGTCCAAACAAAATTAAACATTTAACTTTTATTATGAACATATAAAAATAAATAGAACTTATCTCACTATTTCATTGGAAAAGTTGATTCCTCCCTTGCGCCAAATATGTCAAACTCTTCGTTAACATCACTTCTAAACCTGCAAAACAATACTAAATATTTAACGTGAATTAGGATTTTTAAAATGTAAAATAGATTATCTAACATCATCAAGGATAGAGTTGCTTCTTTCTTCGCCGAGTAAATCAAAACAACAATATAAGAATTCCAAAAGCAAAATTTTATATGAAATCAAGCTTATACAAAACTAATTTATATTAAAAATGAAATTCAATTAAAACGGATGGAACATCTAGAAGACTAACCTTGCTCTCTGATACACCCTCGTAGCGTGCGAATAGGACTTCACTTATAATAAACGAAACACCATTCTAAATCAACTTCCGGATCGATTTCATTATCTAGCATCATTCTTGATTGCATACGAAAATAACTATATATTAACTAATATCTAGGATACTCTCTACTATATAGAATTTCGACAAGTACACTCATAATAATATAAACAACACATATTATATGTATATTATATTAATTAGTACTTATATTAAACCAAATAAAACATAATATAAAGTAAAAACCTGAGTCAAGCAGATTAAGAATGTTTGTGGATCTCGTTAAAGTTATATAAGGTTTATAATATTTTGGATTGAGCTTGAGTTAGTTACCCTTAACTAGTATCAGGTACTTTCTCAAGGTGCCTACGTACCCAATTTAAATAAATAGGGATCAAATCCACGTAGTTCTCTTTTTAGGTTCGGTAGGTTTATTTCATAAGATGGGTTGTTATCGTTTTAAAGATTTATTTGAATTGATTTGGTGGCATTAGAATATATTATTGGTGACAAAGTTTGGCTTTCATTTCCTTAATTAACATGATTTATAACGCGTACAATTTAGGTGACCGAGCTCTAATTGTCACAATATTTTATTAAGTTGTATGATTAAATTATTTAATCAACTTTATAATAATATAATAAGTATAGTATACATTTACAATAATATGTATGACATAAGTAACTATAGAATCTATTGCAATGACATAATATACATATATATATATATATATATATATATATATATATATAGTCCTATTCTATCAAGTTCTAACGCTATTTCTAGGTCTTATTGAAAACACGCAAGCTAATAGTTTCGTAACAGAATTACACAAACTAATCTCCAATGTTGTTGGCTCGCACCTGCATGATATGTCCAAACAAAATTAAACATTTAACTTTTATTATGAATATATAAAAATAAATAGAACTTATCTCACTATTTCACCCTTGCGCCAAATATGTCAAACTCTTCGTTAACATCACTTCTAAACCTGCAAAACAATACTAAATATTTAACATGAATTAGGATTTTTAAAATGTAAAATAGATTATCTAACATCATCAAGGATAGAGTTGCTTCTTTCTTCGCCGAGTAAATCAAAACAACAATATAAGAAAAAATGAAATTCAATTAAAACGGATGGAACATCTAGAAGACTAACCTTGCTCTCTGATACACCCTCGTAGCGTGCGAATAGGACTTCACTTATAATAAACGAAACACCATTCTGAATCAACTTCCGGATCAATTTCATTATCTAGCATCATTCTTTATTGCATACGAAAATAACTATATATTAACTAATATCTAGGATACTCTCTACTATATAAAATTTCGACAAGTACACTCATAATAATATAAACAACACAAAGATTATATGTATATTATATTAATTAGTACTTATATTAAACCAAATAAAACATAATATAAAGTAAAAACCTGAGTCTAGCAGATTAAGAATGTTTGTGGATCTCGTTAAAGTTATATAAGGTTTAGAATATTTTGGATTGAGCTTGAGTTGGTTACCCTTAACTAGTATCAGGTACTTTCTCAAGGTGCCTATGTACCCTATTTAAATAAATAGGGATCAAATCCACGTAGTTCTCTTTTTAGGTTCGTTAGGTTTATTTTAAAGATTTATTTGAATTGATTTGGTGGCATTAGAATATATTATTGGTGGCAAAGTTTGGCTTTCATTTCCTTAATTAACATGATTTATAACGCGTACAATTTAGGTGACCGAGCTCTAATTGTCACAATATTTTATTAAGTTGTATGATTAAATTATTTAATCAACTTTATAATAATATAATAAGTATAGTATACATTTACAATAATATGTATGACATAAGTAACTATAGAATCTATTGCAATGACATAATATACATATATATATATAGATAGATAGTCCTATTCTATATATATAGATAGTCCTATTCTATCAAGTTCTAACGCTATTTCTAGGTCTTATTGAAAACACGCAAGCTAATAGTTTCGTAACAGAATTACACAAACTAATCTCCAATGTTCTTGGCTCGCACCTGCATGATATGTCCAAACAAAATTAAACATTTAACTTTTATTATGAACATATAAAAATAAATAGAACTTATCTCACTATTTCACTGGAAAAGTTGATATCTCCCTTGCGCCAAATATGTCAAAACTCTTCGTTAACATCACTTCTAAACATGCAAAACAATACTAAATATTTAACATGAAATAGGATTTTTAAAATGTAAAATAGATTATCTAACATCATCAAGGATAGAGTTGCTTCTTTCTTCGCCGAGTAAATCAAAACAACAATATAAGAATTCCAAAAGCAAAATTTTATATGAAATCAAGCTTATACAAAACCAATTTATATTAAAAATGAAAATTCAATTAAAACGGATGGAACATCTAGAAGACTAACCTTGCTCTCTGATACACCACCCTCATAGCGTGCGAATAAGACTTCACTTATAATAAACGAAACACCATTCTGAATCAACTTCCGGATCGATTTCATTATCTAGTCTTGATTGCATACGAAAATAACTATATATTAACTAATACCTAGGATACTCTCTATTATATATAATTTCGACAAGTACACTCATAATAATATAAATAACACATATATTATATGTATAGTATATTAATTAGTACTTATATTAACCCAAATAAAACATAATATAAAGTAAAAACATGAGTCTAGCAGATTAAGAATGTTTGTGGATCTCGTTAAAGTTATATAAGGTTTATAATATTTTGGATTGAGCATGAGTTAGTTACCCTTAACTAGTATCAGGTACTTTCTCAAGGTGCCTACGTACCCCCTATTTAAATAAATAGGGATCAAATCCACGTAGTTCTCTTTTTAGGTTCGGTAGGTTTATTTTAAAGATTTATTTGAATTGATTTGGTGGCATTAGAATATATTATTGGTGGCAAAGTTTGGCTTTCATTTCCTTAATTAACATGATTTATAACGCGTACAATTTAGGTGACCGAGCTCTAATTGTCACAATATTTTATTAAGTTGTATGATTAAATTATTTAATCAACTTTATAATAATATAATAAGTATAGTATACATTTACAATAATATGTATGACATAATATACATATATATATATATAGATAGTCCTATTCTATATATATAGATAGTCCTATTCTATATATATAGATAGTCCTATTCTATAAAGTTCTAATGCTATTTCTAGGTCTTATTGAAAACACGCAAGCTAATAGCTTCGTAACAGAATTACACAAACTAATCTCCAATGTTGTTGGCTCGCACCTGCATGATATGTCCAAACAAAATTAAACATTTAACTTTTATTATGAACATATAAAAATAAATAGAACTTATCTCACTATTTCACTGGAATAGTTGATTCCTCCCTTGCGCCAAATATGTCAAACTCTTCGTTAACATCACTTCTAAACCTGCAAAACAATACTAAATATTTAACGTGAATTAGGATTTTTAAAATGTAAAATAGATTATCTAACATCATCAAGGATAGAGTTGCTTCTTTTTTCGCCGAGTAAATCAAAACAACAATATAAGAATTCCAAAAGCAAAATTTTATATGAAATCAAGCTTATACAAAACCAATTTATATTAAAAATGAAAATTCAATTAAAACGGATGGAACATCTAGAAGACTAACCTTGCTCTCTGATACAACCTCATAGCGTGCGAATAAGACTTCACTTATAATAAACGAAACACCATTCTGAATCAACTTCCGGATCGATTTCATTATCTAGCATCATTCTTGATTGCATACGAAAATAACTATATATTAACTAATATCTAGGATACTCTCTACTATATAGAATTTCGACAAGTACACTCATAATAATATAAACAACACATATATTATATGTATAGTATATTAATTAGTACTTATATTAAACCAAATAAAACATAATATAAAGTAAAAACATGAGTCTAGCAGATTAAGAATGTTTGTGGATTGAGCTTGAGTTAGTTACCCTTAACTAGTATCAGGTACTTTCTCAAGGTGCCTACGTACCCTATTTAAATAAATAGGGATCAAATCCACGTAGTTCTCTTTTTAGGTTCGGTAGGTTTACTTTAAAGATTTATTTGAATTGATTTGGTGGCATTAGAATATATTATTGGTGGCAAAGTTTGGCTTTCATTTCCTTAATTAACATGATTTATAACGCGTACAATTTAGGTGACCGAGCTCTAATTGTCACAATATTTTATTAAGTTGTATGATTAAATTATTTAATCAACTTTATAATAATATAATAAGTATAGTATACATTTACAATAATATGTATGACATAAGTAACTATAGAATCTATTGCAATGACATAATATACATATATATATATATATAGATAGTCCTATTCTATATATATAGATAGTCCTATTCTATAAAGTTCTAACGCTATTTCTAGGTCTTATTTAAAACACGCAAGCTAATAGCTTCGTAAAAGAATTACACAAACTAATCTCCAATGTCGTTGGCTCGCACCTGCATGATATGTCCAAACAAAATTAAATATTTAACTTTTATTATGAACATATAAAAATAAATAGAACTTATCTCACTATGTCAGGAAAAGTTGATTCCTCCCTTGCGCCAAATATGTCAAACTCTTCGTTAACATCACTTCTAAACCTGCAAAACAATACTAAATATTTAACGTGAATTAGAATTTTTAAAACGTAAAATAGATTATCTAACATCATCAAGGATAGAGTTGCTTCTTTCTTCGATGAGTAAATCAAAACAACAATATAAGAATTCCAAAAGCAAAATTTTATATGAAATCAAGCTTATACAAAACCAATTTATATTAAAAATGAAAATTCAATTAAAACGGATGGAACATCTAGAAGACTAACCTTGTTCTCTGATACACCACCCTCATAGCGTACGAATAAGACTTCACTTATAATAAACGAAACACCATTCTGAATCAACTTCCGGATCGATTTCATTATCTAGTCTTATACCTAGGATACTCTCTATTATATATAATTTCGACAAGTACACTCATAATAATATAAATAACACATATTATATGTATAGTATATTAATTAGTACTTATATTAAACCAAATAAAACATAATATAAAGTAAAAACATGAGTCTAGCAGATTAAGAATGTTTGTGGATCTCGTTAAAGTTATATAAGGTTTATAATATTTTGGATTGAGCTTGAGTTAGTTACCCTTAACTAGTATCAGGTACTTTCTCAAGGTGCCTACGTACCCTATTTAAATAAATAGGGATCAAATCCACGTAGTTCTCTTTTTAGGTTCGGTAGGTTTATTTCATAAGATGGGTTGTTATCGTTTTAAAGATTTATTTCAATTGATTTGGTGGCATTAGAATATATTATTGGTGGCAAAGTTTGGCTTTCATTTCCTTAATTAACATGATTTATAAAGCGTACAATTTAGGTGACCGAGCTCTAATTGTCACAATATTTTATTAAGTTGTATGATTAAATTATTTAATCAACTTTATAATAATATTATAAGTATAGTATACATTTACAATAATATGTATGACATAAGTAACTATAGAATCTATTGCAATGACATAATATACATATATATATATAGTCCTATTCTATAAAGTTCTAACGCTATTTATAGGTCTTTTTGAAAACCACAAGCTAATAGCATCGTAACAGAATTACACAAGCTAATCTCCAATGTTGTTGGCTCGCACCTGCATGATATGTCCAAACAAAATTAAACATTTAACTTTTATTATGAACATATAAAAATAAATAGAACCTATCTCACTATTTCACTGGAAAAGTTGATTCCTCCCTTGCGCCAAATATGTCAAACTCTTCGTTAGGGCTGTCAAACGGATAATTCGGATACGGATCTGCCTGTATCCGAATTCGAATCCGAAAATCTGAATTCGTATCCGGATTCGTATCCGAAACTGAAAATATTTAAATAAAAATATCCGAATCCGAATCCGCCGGATACTATCCGGATACAGATAATATCCGAATCCGAATTTCAGTGAGAATTTTTTAGTTTTTATATTAAATTTTAATTCAAAAAAAGTGAAAAAATAATAAAATTTTAATTTTTTTTTAAAAAAAAGTAAACTAAACTAAAACTTAAATTTATTAAAGTCTATTTTATTTTTTTCAAAAATTTACTTTTTAGTATAATTTTATTTATTTTAAAATATAAAATTTGTAATATATATATATATATATATATATATATATAGAGGATGGTTCAATGAGGAACTCATTTTATTGAGTAACTGAGGAACTCAAGTACATGGTGACACGTGTACATAACGTCCGTCAGCAAACTAATCATCAACTTGTGTTTTAACTGCCTGATACACTTACCCTAGTACACAGGAGATGTGTTTTTCTTTTTCCCATTTATAAATAATCACACATTATAAATATAAGATAATATTAATAAAATTATATTATTTTTAAAAAAGCATTGTTATTTTACAGAACATAAAACTAACAAAAGTGTTAATTTTGTGGTCAGAACATATAAATAATATAGTTTTTATTAGTTACAGAACCCATATATTTTTTATTTTCTTTTTATTTTACAATACATATTATTTCCTGAAAAGATTCTTGATTAATACAGAACTCACTTTTTTATTACAGAAAACGCTTGCTTAATTATGTTTTGTACCTTCTAACTTGTCATTTTTAATCTTTTATATGTGTCTTATATTTTTATATAAGTTTACTACACAAGTATACAAATAAAAATCACAAATCACATATGTAATTCTACGAATAATAAAAATTAAATAATAGAACACATTATAAATATAAGATAATATTAATTAAATCGTATTATATTTTTAAAAAAGCATTATTATTTTACATAACATAAAACTAACAAAAGTGTAACTTTTGTGGAACACAAAAAATTTACAGAAGATATAAATAATATAGTTTTGATTTTTTACAGAACCCATATATTTTTTATTTTATTTTTACTTTACAATACATATTATTTCCTGAAATAAGAATAAGAAAAAATATACTAAACTTATTAAAAATAGTATATAAAAAGAATAAGAAATATTAAAATTATGAACGTAAAATTAGGGAATAATACTCCAAAATGGACCATATTAATCATAAAGTACATAACAAAAATACAGAACATGAGAATAGTTTTTTTTTGTCGTGTTATGTATTATTTTTGTTGTGTTCTGTATCATTTTATAAATTAGAATCTATTTTTTTAATCATATTTTGACGTTCTGTATATTTATTATGTCTTTTTTAGTAAAACAAGTACAAATTCTGTAATTTATTTCTTTTTTTTTGTTATGTCCTGTAAATCTTTTTCATGTTATTTGTACCTGTTTTGTATTGCATGTTCTCTAGAACGTTGATTATGTATAATTTTATTACATTCTGTAGTTTGTTGTGTACATGTGCTATGTTCTATAATTATGTATATGTTGTCTTGGTAACATATAATCTATTATAATGAATGTTAATGTGTTTCAACTGCTCCTCTCAAGTGTATAACTGCCTCTCAAGTGTGTAACTGCTCTAGATTATATAGACTGAAAATGAACATCTCAGCTGTGTGTTATTAACAGACTAAACGACGTTAACCGATGATGAACGTGTGTTTTAAATCTGTACCAATTATGTTAAAGTTACTTAGTTACTACAATAGAATGGTTACCCACAGAACCCTCCCCTATATATATATATATATATATATATATATATATATATATATATATATATGTTTACAATTATCTACAACTTATATAAATATATTGTTTAATGATTAAATTATATATATATATATATATGTAACTATATATATATATAATATTATTTATTTATCATATTTATTTAATTTCGGATTCGGATATTACCGGATACAGATGCACCTATATCCATATTCGTATCCGCAACTACCGAATTCGAATACAGATAATATCCGCTTTATTTCGAATACGGATAAAATCCGCTTTATTCCGGATACGAATACAAATATTTCGGACGGATATCGGATTTTTCGGATTTTTTTGACAGTCCTACTCTTCGTTAACATCACTATAAACCTGCAAAACAATACTAAATATTTAACGTGAATTAGGATTTTTAAAATGCAAAATAGATTATTTAAATTGACTTTGAGCAAACAACATTTGCAAAAGTTGTTGACAGATCTAACATCATCAAGGATATAGTTGCTTCTTTCTTCGCTGAGTAAATCAAAACAACAATATAAGAATTCCGAAAGCACAATTTTATATGAAATCAAGCTCATACAAAACCAATTTATATTAAAAATGAAAATTCAATTAAAACGGATGGAACATGTAGAAGACTAACCTTGTTCTCTGATACACCGAACATCATAGTGTGTGAATATAACTTCACTTATAATAAACGAAATACCGTTCTGAATCAACTTCCAGATCAATATCATTATCTAGCATCATTCTTGATTGCATACGAAAATAACTATATATTAACTAATATTTATAATACTCTTTACGATATATAATTTCGACAAGTGCACTCATAATAATATAAATAACACATATATTATATGTATAGTATATTAATTAGTACTTTATATTAAACATAATCAAACATAATATAAAGTAAAAACCTGAGTCTAGCAGGTTAAGAATGTTTGTGGATCTCGTTTAAGTTATATAAGGTTTATAATATTTTGGATTGAACTTGAGTTAGTTACAAAGTATCAGGTACTTTCTCAAGGTGCCTACGTACCCTATTTAAATAAATAGGGATCAAATCCGCATAGTTCTCTTTTTAGGTTCGGTAGGTTTATTTTATAATATGGGTTGTTATCATTTTAAAGATTTATTTGAATTGATTTCAATGATTACATATTTTTTTGATTCATATGGTTAAATATTAGAAAATATTATTAGTTTTTACTGAATATCTACGATATTAGAATATATTATATTTGTGTCAAAGTTTGGCATTCATTTCCTTAATTAACATGATTTATATAACGCGTACAATTTAGGTGACCGAGTTCTAATTGTCGCAATATTTTATTAAGTTGTATCATTAAAATATTTAATCAACTTTATAATAATATAATAAGTATAGTATACATTTACAATAATAAGTATGACGTAAGTTACAAAAGAATTTATTGCAATTACATAATATACATAGATATATATATATATATACATATTATATATATAATATAATATACATAGATATATATATATATATATATATATATATAATCCTAATCTATAAAGTTTTAGCGCTATTTCTAGGTCTTTTTGAAAACACACAAGCTAATACCTTCGTAGGCATTCGTAACAGAATTACACAAGCTAATAAACTTTCTTATGCCTAGCAGTTTGATTTCGTATTCTAACACTATCTTGATATATAAACATTCTACCACTCACCCAAAATTGAAATCTCATTGTGGGTTTGAGAATATTAAGGTGAGGTGGGTCCTTATACATTCTGCTAAAAGTGGAGGTTTTCGGAGGACGTGACTAATTCATATATGTATTCAAAATATATTGAGAAGAATTGATGAAGACAGTCATGCTCGCTCCGGTACAGTTTTACAGCCAATTCTGTGCTACTTTCTGAGACTATTATGTTTACCTGCTTCTCATTTACGAAAATATATACAATTTTACCAGCTCTTCCCAGCTTTCTCATTGCTTGTGCAAATTTCTGGACATTTGAAAGAACAGTGCATAAATATAAACAAATTCTCTTCATTTTAAAAATGCAAAAACCTAACAATTATATATAAATCTACTTCTGCAATCAGTTATTTCAATAAATGCCTAAAACGAGCACAATACCTTCGGCCTCCGATGCTTGCCAAGAATAAGCCCATTTAAGATAATGAGGTATGAATTCGGTGCATGAAGTTCTTCTGCAGACAGTAATTCAAGATCTTCATCACCCAAACAGTAGCACTAACACAATTCAAGCATATGCATGTAAAGTACAAGACTAAGCTTAAAAGTTTCATAGTTCCAAAGAGGACATTTAAAATAGAACTAGAGCAACCAGCTTGGTAGTAACAGCAAGTATTGGGAAAAAATCATGAAAAATAAACAGCACAATTGCACTTGAAAAAATCGTTCGTGATTACAGCTATAAACAACAACTAATGATGAGTATAAATTTGTTGATCCTTCATTCCTTCTATGTACTTAACTAGACAACAAAACATGTAACTTGCTCAGAGACTGATGGACAAATTAAAAACTCTAGAACACGGATAGATAGAATTTGGCAAATTTATGATCAAGTGAGAGATTTATATGGATAGGCAACAAAAATTCTAAATACAAATATAGTTACGGAATGAGACACTCAAAAGTACACAAACATGCAACTTAAAAAGAAGGGTTATAGGGAGATCTTATGAGACAGAAACAACTATACTTTCCAATACGGTCTACTGATTGCTAAATCATCGTAAGTATGATCCCTTTCGTAAAAATCATCAAATCAACATTCTTAAAGGATGAAATAGTCCCACTAACAATAGTTACGGGTTATGTTTATCATTTTTGATATGTTACTTTAAGGTTTTCATTTTAGTAAACAAACATAGGCTCAGTGTTCTCATTTCTTCAACAAATTACAAGGTTTGGCTTATGTGTATTTTAGAGAGAGAAATAGTGTGACCCCAACACTTAGACGAATGTCTTCCCCTTCAATTTTCTGCATGTATCTTACTATCATAGATTAAAACATAAGAACTCAAAAATTTGATATAATTGGTGCAATCATGTTGAAAGTGAAGATGTCCCACAGCATACCAGGAAAATGTCTTGTGGAACGATGACAATTTTTTTGTCTCTAAATATCTGAATAAAAACTATAAGAGACAGAAGAAGTACCAGAGAAATTATAGGGCCTTCCTCTTGGTCAGTTGTAACATGAGTCATCAGAGCCAAGTTCTTTACCAACCCGCACGCTTCACCTTCTGGAGTGTCACAAGGGCAAAGCATTCCCCACTGCATGTGAAAAGATTTGATACATATAGAAGTATCACTAGCATGTGTCGTTCATTGATACAACATTATCAAACATAAGCACAAGAAAATTATTCAGCTAAAATTTTTTTTAAGGTCTCAATATTAGCATTACCTGGCTAGGTTGTAAGGCTCTAGGTCCACTAACTTTCCTCGACTTCTCAAACTGTGGTTGGATTCTTGTCATCATACCTAATGTTCCTATAAAGGAAAGTCTTGCAACAACCAGCACAGACATGTATGTTTGACCAATATTGCTCTTCATATTAAAAGAAAAAAACCTAAGACATGATTTTAATAAAGAATGGATAAAGGAGTAAAACACCTGTGTCACGCCTTTCCGGTTCATCCTAACCTTTTGACATCCCAGTTGCCTGTAGAAAGGGCCCTCTCTAGACCAACTTTGATTCTACCTCTAGTAATATACCGTAGAAGCCCAATATAAAGTCAAAAGGATGAATACTGCGGCATAAATTTAACAGATAAGATTCTAATAACAAGTCTTTAGCTAACTTACAGTAGAAAAATCAAAACGAGATCTACTCGGCTTGTTCAGGAAGGCATCCACTTCCTTCACAGCTTCTTCATTCAGCGTCTTGACCAAATCCTGTTATTCATGTCCATCATGTAACTACAGAAACCATACTGCTTCAATTTCATTATATAAGAGTAGGCAATCCTACCTCAAAGAGTAAAGACAATAATTGCTCAGAAAGCTCCAATCTTTTGTTCCCCACATAATCCTATAACACGAGGTACTCGTAAGAAAAAAAAATGCAAAAGCTTATTTATCATCACATATACAACTGGCAGAGACCTTGATCAGTTGCACATAACAAAGGCAATGAAAGCCTAAGACACACGCATTCCAGATATGTACTTGGTTAATGCTTTTACAATGTACAAAGCAAGCAAAATGCATCACATGGAATAATCATAATTTTTTTTATAATTCGAGAGCTCCTACCAGCTACACATAAAAGAATCAGTTATCAAGGCAAAAGGTTGGGTTACACTGATGTTCCAAGAAATTTATTCATAGTCAATATTCGTCATCAATCTATTGACATTACAAACACTTCAAAAAGGGTCTTGCAGCCTGTCATCTCATTACAAAGACAGACAAATTCATAGTAGGACAATGTGTATCCGGCCTTTTTAACTGAAAGTAAGGTGTACCACTGTACCTATAACTAATCACAAAAGGTCCACAGTTGGTAAGACCATGTTATCTCATGCACTTAATTTTAGTAGAAAAAAGTATTATTCGATAGGTGTTGAACATTAAAAAACACTTGTGAAAAATAAAAAATACTTTATAATTAAAGTTAGTACAAGTAGGAAGAATTTATTCCCAGACGCAGCTGAACCTAATCAAAATGTAGTTTAAATCTTCAAGTCAACTGTGACTCATTAGAAAGATGAATACTGACACATTAAGTTCTAATTACACAGTAAATTTTACTTCTCCCCCTCAAACATCTCTGGAAATGGTGATAGGTAACAAGGTAACGAAAAGGAACTTGTTAATGGTCACTAACAACGAGATCCTCCCGTACTGCATATAACCAAATATTCAGCAATTCTACTTGACAGCATAATTTAAAGTAGACAGTATCCCTGTGTTATCGCCAACTCAGGAAAGTGAAAAAAAGTATGCTAATCAAGTTTCTTTAAATTACCTTGTCATCCATTTCCCTTTGTTTATAATTGCTTCCATCATGCGTCTCAACATTACGGCCACATACATACACAATGCATGAAGAAGATTAGAAAAAGAACATGAAACATAAAATGTCTTTAAAACTGCGACTTACCGGGATGTTAGCAACAAATACATCACGGAGGATAACCATAGCTCGACCTTCCTACTCACGATAATGAACAACATTAACCAACATATTTACCAGAAAGAAAGCAAAATAAATAACTGCAAGTACAGAATAGGAGACCTTTTCAACTGAAGCACTATAAAAACGTGACTTTGCTACCTGAAAATGGCAAGTAAAATCACGTAAACAAAATGTATTAAATGTCAGCCAAAATATGTGAAGTCATTAATTACAGTTCAGAAGTATGGTAATAAACAACACTGCTATAGCATCCTAAAAAGAAACCAACTTATACGAGCAGATAAGTAACAACTTTGTACAACATTGTGCTCCAGGAAACTTAAGTTCATCTCAACGCAAATATCAGATCTATTCAAAAGAATATATAGTAAGTTATCTCTGTGCTCCAAGTTGATAACAAGTCTTGTTTCATTCGAAAGAAAAATTAAATATTTAGATTTGACTAATATAGAACTACAATCAAATTCTCTAAAATTTACACCGACTAAGCCAGCCTTTCCCTCAAGGAACTCGAGGGCCACCTGCTTTGTGTGTACATGATGGCTTGCGCATTCCTGAAATTAGAACCAAAGTTACAATTTTTTCTACAGAAAACAAACAGAAAGTTAATAAATAAATCAGAAATCATTTGATCTGACCAAAATAAATACCGCAAGTTACAGTAGACCTGCTGATAGTGCAAATAACAAAAAAGATAGGACAATAGTTTGCAGTAAATATTCAGAGACATTTAACAGATCCACTACATATGTAGAACGATTCTATTAGAGCTTTTTCAGTAGAAACCAACACTATCATAAGTGTCCTCTTACTTTATTTCCATTCTTATTTACAGGGGGTTGTGAAGATTTGGACAAAAACAAATTTACCTCAATAGATGGAAAAAGTAATGCACCACATCTACGATCCCTTCCAAGCATCTGCACAACCTCTTGGTCACTCTCCATACCCATAGCCTTCATAACAACCATAATAGGCACCTACGAAATCACAATAAAAACTTTTATTCTGTTTATTAATAACAGACTAAATGTGAGGAAATTTTAATGGTAAATCTCAAGGTACGGAAGAAAAGAAATTTTATAGACGCTCACCTTCTTTTCAAATTGATTCAGACTCAAATAAATCTTCTGTTTCTCTGTTACAATAACTGTTTTACTTTTTCGTGCTTCTGTACTGCTCATAACAGAGGTTTGGACACTAAAAAAAGTATTAAAAGGAGAAATAAATTAATAAAATAGAATTTCAAATCAGTACAGTGATTACTATGAACTGCATAATGTGACATTTATGTAGGCACACTTGCACACTCTTTTTACTTTTTTATATATTCTACAAGTCGGGGTTCATTGCAGAAACAGTCTCTCAAATCTTTTTGAGTGGAGGTAAGATTTGCGTACATCTTACCTTCCGAAAACCATGCTCTATAATCCAAAAAGTACGCAGCAAGTTGTACATTCATATACAGTTCACATGTGTAGTGAAGGAAAAAAATCTGCAGCTTCTGAAATCTGTAATTAGAAGTCAGAATCGTTGAACTAAGACATCAACTCCTCTTGCTTTCAACTCAAGTGAAATTACTGACATTCGACATATATAAAGAGGGCATGCAACTTATAACCTAATCATAAGAAAGTTACAATCCAAAAAATAGAAGAAAATGGTGTTTGACTATCACTTCATTGCCTTTTCTTTTGTTTACCATTTTTCTAAATGAACTTTTACTGTCATCGATTCTATAGCGAATTTGTTCTATCTGGTTCTGGCATCATATATTTTAAAGAGCACCCCAGGGCTTCGACAAAGGTGAGGACCAGCCATTTTAATCAAGTGCATGAAGCGCAAAAAAAAAAGCGTGCTTTAAGCTTAGCAAATTATAATTGATTTAGTTTAAGGCGCAACAAATATAACCCAAAACAAAATAATACCAGGTTCAGATAAGATAGATCGACATTTAATACACGAGGACATGTGAAGATGATTTAAATGAGGACCTTCAAGATGAAGATGAAGATGATGAATGACAGGTTTACCTGTAACAATGTTGGAAGCTGGAAGCCTGGAACTTAGCTATGAACTTTCGGTTTCGAATCTTGACATTAAATTTATTGGATTGTGTTTTTCCTACAAGTGTGACTTAATATATTATGAAGTATAAATCGCGCTATTTTTGCCCTAGAAGTGTGGTAAAATATATTATAAATTTTAGTTTGTGTTATAAACCTAAGTAATTATATATACAAACCTAAGTAATATATTATATCTCCCGTTTAACTAATATCTGTTCATCTTCTAGATATTCATTTTCCCAGTTCCCCAAGCACATTAGGATTTCAAGTCTTATAAAATTGAATTATTTGAGATAAGATTATTTCTAAAATTGGAATGAACTGCTTACTATTGCCTGTAACCAACACTCGCCCTCTAATCTAAACTAGAGAGATTCTAATTTTTTGCAATATATCTACCCTAGTTCATCATTCTAATGTTTATCCTCTCATTTTTTCGGAGCTCATTCTTCCTAAATTCTTGCTCTAAGGTTTGTCAAATTGATAAAATAAGAATTAACAGTGAAATATGTTTACAATAATGAAGAAACATTAATCTGGAATCTGCTTACCATCCTTTCTTATCGGTGTCAATGATAATTCTGTTATTCGAAAGTTGTTCTTGAATTAGAATCACCTGGAAAATGTTAATATAGTCAATATATAGATTGTAATACAAATTAATAAAACCAACAAGAGTTTTATTAATAATACAGGGAAATAATCAAACAAGTTAAATATTTGACAATGTATCTAATAGCCGGTATCTGCAGAGAAACTAGATAGAAAATGAACTTCATCCTCAAAAGACATAGACTACAAGGCTGTCATAATCAAGCAGTAAGTGAAGTAAAGAGAACTATACTGCATAACAGCATAAGTGTTAGAAATGGCTTGCCAGCGGAGCAGCCATAAGGTGTGACCGCTGGAAGTTTTATATATGTCTTGCTTATCACAAATTCATCTTGTGATTGATGTTGATTGACAATTTGACCAAAATGTATTGCTTATAATTTCAATGATTCTTAACTTCTCCAGCTAATTCAGTCCCTCTATACACTGAGCGTTCATGCACACAAGGGACGGTGGAGGGCACCACTGAATATTTTAATAGCTAAATTTGAAAGACTTAATAATTGGCCGTCCCTTCAAAGCAAAACATGATTGTAATAAAAGAGCTTTGATTTGGATAAGATTTTTAATTGATTTTTATTTAGAATTTTTTACTAACTCACTATTTTACCTTATATTTAATTTTGTTCAAATGTATAGATTTCGCTCTTCATTATTATATTAATGTATGCATAGTGCAATTTAGTCTTTATTTAATTTCAATACAATAATATAATAGCATGCCTAATATAATAACAACACAAAATATTAAAAAAATTTACTATCTCATCTAAAGTACATAAAACAATTATATAACTCATACACTCTTCGGCCTTTGCACATATCAATGAAATCATTTTAAAATTAAAATTGATGTGTTCAACTCTAGAGATGCTCCTCTTAATCTGAGCTCATACTCATTTACATTTATATGTTTGTAAATAGTTTTAGATAATACTATTATAATTATTGTTTAAAATAAGGGATTCAATAATGTGCTAGACTAAAGTTTTAGATTTGTCAGGTTACTGGGTCTGCCACACTATAGAAGGATCATTTTAGAAGGCCTAAAGCGGTGGAGTGGTGGATTGGGTGAACGGTTCACTCTAAACACAAGCATCAGAATGTACCCTACGTTATGCATACCAAGCCTATTTATCCAATAGCAGAAGATGGTCTGAATAAATTTATAACACTAAACATATTAACAGGTTACTTTGAGACTTTGAGTAAACAACAAAAAGGGAGCAGAGGTTCAGAGTATAGAACTAATGTTTTCCTATACAACCAATCTATTTACCTTGGGCAAAGAAATTTCTGAGACGTATCTTAGCCTTGCATTGCACATAAAAAAGAAAAAAAAACAATATATGCTGAGGTGCATGAAATAGACAAAGAAGGACAAGTGTATACCAACAAAATCAACAGATCACAGGATACCCATTCCTAAAACCTCAGATGGAAACAACTAAAAATACATAACAGGCATGCATACGACTAAATTCATATTTCTGTAACTAACAGCCTTTCTATCTATCAATTATGTAGTTCTAAGTAATGTGTTATACAAGTTCCAGAATCACTTGAAAAGAAATCACCTTTTCTGTTCCTTTGACAATAAAATATCCTCCGCGATCTTGTGGGCACTCACCTAAAATATCAAACAGGATTAGCTTCGAACAAGTTTACAAATCATATGTATTACAATGGACTGCCCCGGCACCTCAATTGAGCATCCAAGTTAGCCTACTGATAAAATAATCTTAGAGTCAACTTCAGAAAATTCAAAAAAGCACTATGGAAGAAAACAATGAAATAATTATGAAGATATATACAATTTTATTCGTTCATTGTTGGAGAGCCATAATATATGCATAATTCTACTAATGAAAGATTGTAATTTTTATCACTATTAAAACAATAATATGTCTACTAAGAAAAAAATATACTTCAGAATCTTGCATGCTTACACGTAAAACCGATACCTATCACTAAATCCTATTGGATGCCTATGTCATGGTTGGGTGTCTCCCTCTAGTGTACCCCCTTATAAGAACAAATGATTCTAAAGTTTCTTTTAATTTCCAAAAATGCACCATGTTAACTGTATAATTAGTAACTTTAATTTTATAAGAGACAACAGCAGCTTCTTAACATTATAGGCATTTTTCCAATGATTACATCACTCTGAAAACAGAAACTTTACATGGTAAGAAGATTTACAAGATTGAGAACATAACAATGAGTAAATATAATACTGAAATTGGAGAAAGAAAAACTTACCTTAGTCGCTATGCTCTTTTTACCAGTACTTTCTATAACATATTCGATGTCAACATATATTGGAGCAGCATACCTAGAAACATATGTGTAGATGAGAAAGATACACCACTAAAAATATCTTAGCAAATGTTTAAAAATAAACGTGTCAAGATCAAACATGAAGATCAAGAGAAAGAACGAAGAGGGAAAATTGGGTAGATTATAAGCTAAGACACATATCGATGAAACTTAAAATAGCTATCTACCCCACAGACACAAAAAATTAATTCAATAACCTTGTTTACTCACATACATGAACATTTTAAGAATCCACTTTATGACAGTGGCATTACCATAAAGTCATGAACTCTAAAGTTTGCAAAGAAAAATCAATAGCTCGGAGTTGGTATTTTTAATATGATCTAACTTATTAAATAAGATAGAAGAGGTAAAGTGAGGTGATATGGAAAGTTAAGAAAGACTACAACGCAGACAAAGAAGATTGGGTGAATGAAGAAACCAGAAGGAAAGAAGAAGAGCTGGTTGGATGGAGCAACGTTAAGTTTTTGCAAACAATTCATTTTTTTAGAAAAATAAGAGTTCAAAAGCTCATTAACTGCATAGAATCGCCAAAGATTGCACAATTAATGTCCCTAGTGTTCATAAAATAAATATAGGGATAGACATTTACGTGATGTCAGATAAACGACATCTCAGGGCTGAGCTGATCCATGACACTATTGACTACCCCCGAAGGTTCACCAATTCGAACACTTTTATATCTGAAAGCAAGTATAAGCAAATGAAACAGGAAATTTTTAGTCCAGAATAGCAAATTCAGTACAAAAACATTGAAATATGATTCAAGCACAGTGGACCAGAGAATTAAGTGTTACCTGAGGTAAACATTTTTATCAACAGTAGATCTTATCTCTTTATTGGCACGCATAATATTTTTCATTCCTGTCCTGACGAAGTAATTAAAAGAATCAAGATGTTGCTTCACCAAGCCTCTCACCTACAGCTCCAAAACAAGAAGACATAACTACCATAAGTCGACTTCATATCCGGCTATCTGCAACTAAAATCATATCACACATTATGAAGTTACTAAGTGGCACTCCAAAAGTGCCTAGTTCTGGGACATGTCCAATCTCAACGCCTAATAACCTCATCCACTACTTTAACCTAATTCTCACTTCCCAGTTCTAGCATATGCATGAGTGAGACTGGAAAAATAATAAAGAAAAACTAACAGTTTCGTAAAAGCGTGAAGCTACACGGCACTTTATAGTTCTATTTTTTAAATGTATTATGTTGTCCTGTAAATGGTTTAAACCATATAAGAGAACTTTATGTTTCTCTTGTCATAAAATAAAAAACCTGAAGCCTTTTCATTGTTCATTTGTAATCAATTGTCCTCTGAATACTTTTAAGTCTGTAAAAATGCTAAAAGCAGACAAGATACTAAAATATAGAACTTAAAGTTTAATCAGAGAATACAGAACCTACAACCTTCTATTAGTCTCATTAAGAATGACAACGGTACAATAGCATACAATTTTATCTTACAGATTCAGACACATGAATCAATGAGATAAATTCAGATTAAACAGCTTGACGAATAAAATGAGAAGAAATCAAACCATACATAAAAACCGAGTAAAACCCTTATGAGAGTATAACAGTTCCCCTCACAATCCATCATCTCTCAACATTCTTTAAATTTTACCTTTAGAAACTCAAGAAGAAGCTGGAACTTATCCACAGCAGATTTCACCGGAGCAGCAAGAAATTGCTTGTCGATTCCAACACTACAACACACAGAACAAGGTGCCAAATACATTAATAACGACTAATGATAAGAATTAATACCCACAAAAATAACGACTAGAAATCAAGAAAATCAAGTAAGATAAGAATTAATACCTTTAGAAGTAAAACCCCCTTCTTTCCTCTCTTAATCTCTCTCTCTTCTCTCTCTCTCTATTTCTTCAAATCTCAAATTTTCAAAACCCACAAAATAACGACAAGAAATCAAGAAAATCAAAATAATCAAGAATTAATACCTTTAGAAGTAAAAGCCCTCTCTTAATCTCTCTGCATCTCTCTCTGTGTCTGTATCTCTCTTTGTGTCTCTCTCTGTATCTCCCTCTATCTCCCTCTTTCTCTCTCTATCTCTCTCTGTTTATCTCTATCTCCCTCTAACTCTCTCTTTCTCTCTCTTTCTCTCTCTCTCTAACTCTCTGTGTATCTCCCTCTATCTCTCTCTTTCTCTATCTATATATATATATATATATATATCTTTCTGTCTCTCTCTCTCTAAATCTCTGTGTATCTCCCTCTTATCTCTCTTTCTCTATCTACCTTATCAGAGTTGTGTTTTCTGTTTTTCAAATGCCTCTTAAGTTCATTTATAACGGTAGCATTTCAGGTGATGCCGTTTGATCAATTTTAATCTAACGGTTGATCATCTGTTTGGGATTCATATCTGGATTCATCTCTCCTTTTTAACTCTCGATGTAACTTTTTAGTTTTTACAGTATTTTACTGCTTTTCACCGGTTCCACGTGTTGGTGAGTGGTTTTAAAAGCTACAGAGATGTAATGGTAAGTGTATATAAAATTTATATGAAAAGTTTTTACTTAATTTATTTTAAGTGTAATTAGATATTTTATAATATATTAATATAAATAAAAAATTAATACATAAGGGTCGTTTGGTTGGAGTAATTCTGGTATCAGGTATGAGTTTCGTTCATTTCAATCTCATACGGTGTTTGGTTGAGGAAAATTTAATTTAAAACTCATTCATCAAACCTCCAAGGTATGGGTTTTTGATACTTGGGGGAGGTGGGTATGAGGGAGGAATATGAGGTATCATTTTATTTCTACTATTTTCTTCTATATTGAAGTCATTAAATGTAAATTTTAACACAAAATAAATCAATGATGCAAAAATATATTAAATAAATAATTAAATTAATATTTCAAATTATTTCAAATTAGTAACTCAAAAATATTTTAAATCAAACATATTCATTCCAGCACTCAATCAAACACACAATATCAAAAATGATACCTCAACCCTATACCAACTTAACCCGATTCTTGATTCCAACCTCGTGCCACTTCCCGAACCAAACGACCCCTAAATGGTTTGCACTTTAGGAAGAGAACATTTTATATAAAACAATAAAGAATATCATCCAAACATTTTATTTTTTGACAAAAATTGATTTGTTAAGATTAGAATTACAAAATTAAACAATAATCTATTTTATATATAATAGAGCAGCTAGGGGGTTGCTTGAGACAAATAAATCAATGTGAAATTACTATATTACCCCTACTTATTATATAATAATAATAATAATTTTATAATTAATGCATATATTAAATACATCTAATTCATTAATCATCATTAATACATCTATATTTATTACTCCATTGTTAATGCATATATTTCTACTACTACTTAAATGATTAGATAATTAATATCTATTTAATTCCAGAAATATTAAAAAATTATCAATCATGTCGGACTTTTAGTTTTCGAATGTATCGTTTATCAAACTTTTAATATTACATTTATAACAAAAATGGGTTTAAAGTTGCACATAAACAGATAAAAACAAACATTTACTTGAATTATAACATTCAACAAATTAACTGATGAGAACACATACATACTTTTGTCAATATTTGAATAAATCATTATCACCCTTTTAACACACAAAACAATAAAAAATTTCAGAAAATCTAATAAAATTTGCAAATTTAGAGTATGTCCATGCTTTTGGTTACTGAAATTAATTTTTTTTTGAATTAGCTAAATGAGGTTGAGGATTAAAGTGCAACTTTGATCGGTTGATGCTGAAAAAAGTATTATGTTATTGTGTGAAAAGAAAGAAAAAGACACTTCAGATATCAGCTATAGTGCATGTCGGATGACCTAATTAAATTAGGTATTCAAAAATTAAGTGAAAATGGAACAAAGTACAAACATTATATTCGGCATACCGTCTGAACTACATACGTAATTTAAGTAGGACAACTGTAGGCATTAAAAATGCTTAAATAACAACTTTTACTCTTTTTAAGAAGAAAGTTGAGCAATTTGTAGCTGTCCCAATTGAAAGAATCATATTTTAAGTCGGTCAGGTCTTACTATTATATAGTTGCATTAACACTCAAGGGAAATAATATACTACACTCAATAATATTTTGAACATGATGATTAAACTAATAAACACATGTCCACATGTAAGAAAAAATCACCGAGGATATTACTCAAATAGTCAACAACATTGTACACAAGAATTATTCGAAGTATAAATTACCTCATACAATCAAGATGGACATGACATATACATTATAATGCAAATAAACTCAACATCTACAGCGCCAGTTTCTGCCCCCAATGATGAGGTAGGTTCGAGAAAAAAACAATAAATCGCTTGAAACAAAAAGTAACACGCAACTAATATAGTTAATGGACAACAATTACCAAATTAATCTCAAAAAGAAAATTTTAAGACATTGTCTAAATTAACAAGTTTCGTTCATCGTTTGTAACCATGATTATCGGATTAAGCGTGTGGTCCTGTGTTCAAGTAAGATTACGCTCAATTTCTTCTTAATCCATTAACTATATCTTCCAAAACAATGAACGTCCATAATTAATCACGACTACTGCAAAATTCAAAAAATCAAAATTCTTCCATTTTACATTTTGTTATGAACAAGGGTAGGTCCTATTACAAATCGAAAGCAAAAAAAAGAAAATTTTAAACTGACAAATAATTCATTTTTTAAACGTGTAAAAAGTCCAACAAAATATAAATTTAGATCATACCCGTGCCTCGCACGGGTTATAAAGCTAGTTAAGCTTAACATATCAAATTTAATGTAAAATCTCATCAAAATTTATAAATCAAATATTACACGGAATCTAGTCCAGAATCAAGTGGCAAAAGTTCAGTGTAGACCCTTAAACTTAAGACTAATCGTAGACCATATAATTTTTATATATGTACTGCAATGTATATTGCAAGTTTTGTAAATAATATGTGTTAGGCTCAAGGCATGTCTGAATACCACTATTAACAAGCCTACATACTGTGACTATGTCACACTACATGACCTAGTGAATTGCTATCACTGGGATATAGTATAGGTCTCTACTGTACTTGTCTTGTTCTCATGAACATTAGCTTTATCCTGTATGCTCAGAATTATAATGAGCTTAGTAAGTTTCTTGCATCTAGAATGTACATAGGCCATTGAATAATTATCCTGGTAGAAGTTCAGAATTGTTCATGCAGCAGGATGGAGATGAATAAGGCCCTGAAGAAATAAGTTGCAGAAATTTGTCTAAGTCCTTATATCGTGAAGTCAAATTAAAGCTATGTCGTGAAGTCCTCAAAATCCATGTCGTGAAGTACTGAGATCGCATAGTCCAAAATGAACTATGTCGTGAAGTCCTCAAGGCTCATATCGTGAAGTGTTGATATAGCAAAGTCAAAATGTACTGGATCGTGAAGTCCTCAAGATAGCCTAGTTCGCGAAGTCCTCAAATAGCCTATGTCGCGAAGTCCTCGAAAAGGCTATATCGTGAAGTCCTCAAATAGCCTATGTCGCGAAGTCTTCAAAGGCTATGTCACGAAGTCTTCAAAGGATACATCGTGAAGTCAGGAATATATTGGAGTTCACGATATCAACACTTAGACGTTAACAACAAGACAAATGAAGGTACAAGATCAAAGTCAATGGAGACAAATACTGAAGCATCTATGTTGGTCAGGTGGTCCAAAAACAGATGGCAAATCGACAGCAAAACTTGGAGAGAAAGAAGAAAGACAAGCAGCTACAGATAAGGGAAAGGACGATAGAATGCAAGTGGTCCTCCCTGACACAGCCTGTAATATCCCAAAATTTTGTAATATTTAAAACCTTGATGAATAGTAAATTCCACTGATGAATAGTAAAATTTTTGAGGAAAAGTTTTTCAGACCACCCTATGTGGATGACCTGGAATGAATGTTTCGAAGTTATATTATTGATGTATGGGAAGAATAAAAGAATGTAAACGTACTCAGAATCAGAAGATTCCCATCCGAGTTTTAAATCACTATTCACTAGACAATCACAGATGTATTGATTTGATCGTTTTAAGAAAGTATGTGGAATGTGAAATCCATGATCATATCTTAAACCAAGGTGAGAAACCTAGGATCATATATTAGACAAGGGAAATGGAAAGATAAAGGAAGTACCCTAGCTTTGGTACAGAGAAACGTTTTTAAAACCCTTGAAACTATCGCGAAACAAAAGCGTAACAAATTGTGGATTAAACCCTAACCAAAGGAGGAGTATTATATGAGATCATCAAGTGCAATATATAAGAGGAATGAGGATACAAATGATGACATAAGCATGATGCAAGGGAATGACATAAGCATGACAAAGTGATGACAAGGTGATGAATCACCACCTTGTCACCACTTTCACCACCACCACAAGTTCAAAAAGGGCCTTGTCATTGATGACAAAACAAGTTATTAGCCACACAAATCAATTACACTACTAGAAAAAGTGTAATAGACATCACAGCTTTAACATCGGTATAAGTGACACCGATGTAAAAATATGATATTGACATCGTCCTCTAAAAAACTGATGTATGTCTGTTATTTAGACATCGCTTCACTAACCAACCGATGTCTTAAGTACCGTTTAAAAAAATTCATCCCGCGCGCCCTCTACAATTTTGCCCGCTTATAGATTTGCCCCGCCTTAACTAATTTTTTGTTTCCCCCGGTCCGTCCCCCTTTTAACCAATTTTTTTGTTTCCCCCCTTAATCATTTTTTTGTTGCCCCCCCCCTCCTTAACTGTCATATTTTTAACAAAAAACTAAAAACTCAATTACACCACACCACTCTCTCGTCTCTCTCTCTCAACTCTCATATCTCTCTCTCTCTCTCTCTCTCTCTCTCTCTCCCTCCCTCCCTCTTGACTCTCACTACACCACTCTCTCTCAACTCTCACCACTCTCTCTCGACTCTCACCACACGCTCTCTCTCAAGGAATCAAGTGGTTCAAAGCTCGAAAGCTCAAGTGTGTTGTTCAAAACTCGAAAGCTCGAATTTGTAAGTGGTTCAAAGCTCGAAAGTTGCATTTGTATGTATAGTAGCATTTCTAAGCATACATTAATTAGTTTTAAATCAGAGGTTTTGAAAAATTAAAACCCTAATTTTTAAAATTGGGGGTTTTTAAAAATCAAAACCCTAATTTTAAATTTGGGAGTTTTTAATAATCGAAATCCTAATTTTTAAATTTGGGGTTTTTAAAAATCGAAACCCTAATTTTTGAAATTGGGGGTTTTATTTTTAATCATTTAGTACTAAAGTTTGACCATGTTTGTTATTGTTCTTGTACTAAATTGGGTTTGTTGTTGTTGTACTAAATTGGGTTTGTTTAATCATTTGTTAAATCATTTAGTACTAAAGTTTGATCATATTTGTTGTTTGTGTACTCGAAGGACTTACAATGAGGCCGAGCTGGATGAGGTGTGTATTAAGGCACTCGAGTTCATCCAAGACCGTATTTGACAGAATCTATTGATCAGATGTGCATTTAGACTATTAATTACTACCTGATATGATGGTGATAACTTTCTAGTAGTTTGGTTGTTTTTGTGGATGGTATTTCTAGGAGTTTGGTTGTTTTTGTGGATGGTAGTGAACTGGTGTTTTTGTGGAAGGTAGGTAGTGAACTGGTGTTTTTGTGGATGGTAGGTACTGGTGTTTTTGTTGGTTTTACGGATGGTAGGTAGTTTGTGATATTGCTTTGGGGTGGCTAATTCCATAAACATTGGTTATCGTATGGATGTTTAAGGATTAAGCTACAATATTTCTGAATTTCTAGTTGTTTTAATGACAGTGTTTGAATGTTTGAAATAAAGACTTGTTTGTAACAATAAAAACCACATCAGTTTTTAGATGTAAAGCGTATAAAATTCGATGTCTAATAACCACACACACAACAAAAATGTAGAACAATTTCGATGTCTAATAACAAACTGCACAACGGTTGGGAAACAGAAAAATGATGTGTAATAACAAACCAGACAACGAACTTTCAACAAAATCGATGTGTAAGTGTATCATTAACATCGGGCAAAAAACAAAGAAACAATGTCTAAGTGCATCTCTAACATCAGGTAAAACCGATGTATAACAGTGTCTTACACATCAGTTCTTAGTGAGGATTATGATGTATACTAGTCATTAGACATCATTTTTTCCTCAAAAAATGATGTATATGTCGAATTATACTTTGTGTGGCATGTGTTTATTTGCATCTAACACAAGTAATTTAACAATATAAAACTGAGGCTCATGACTATTAAGCAAAAATGTTTAACATAAACATCAGATAAGTAATTATAATTGATGTATAAACGGTTTTTAGACATCAATGAAAAACTGATGTCTAATGGGGTAGCTTTTAACATCACCGACAAAGACATCGGTCGAAAAATACTCAGACAACGGCCAGAAACTGATGTCTATTGACATATTTCTAGTAGTGTTACAAAGTGTTAAGTTTAATTAGACAAAACAAAAGGAAAAGAAAATCAAAGAAAAACAAAAGCAAAAGAGATGCATCCTTGAACATCAAACTTTCGGCTATTTCTTCATCTCCATTCCTTAAAAACAATTCTCCAATTTCCACTCAACCATAAATCTTGATCTTGGGCTCTAAATCACCCTCATCCTATATCCAAGGTAGATCTCTAATCTTAGCCTCATCCATGGATCATAGCTTGGTCAAAAATGGATTCAAAGTTGATGATGAATAGTGATGTGAATAGTAAACTCATAAGATCTTGTTTTGTTTTGATGTTTTTATGTTTGATTAGCATAGTTAAGGAGCAAGGAAGGATATATCATCCATATATAGTCTTTGTTAAGCTCCAAGGAAGGTATAAAACATCTTTCCCTTTTGAGGTTAAGCTTGATCTAATAGTTATAAGTGGTTGTATAAGAACTATGTAGTAATGAAGCATGTATGCATGATTTTAAGCATGTTTGATGGATGATTTGTGTATAAACTTATGAACTAGGATATGATCATGTTTGGACATAAAATAGTAGTATTATCTTAAGGTTTGATTGGTGGTTGGTTGATTATGGATTGGTGGTTGTATTGAGTGTTTAAAAACACGGGAATCGCGTTTAAGCGCCGTTACCATGTCGAAATTTTCTTAGGTAGTTTGGACAGAGATCACGAACACTCTAACGGGCATAAACATAAGGTTTCTGACCATGAACATGTAGGCCCTGTTTCCTAGTTTGTTTTAGCGAAAGAATCGTATCGTTTTGATTTACGGTTTAGGAGAAACGTCCGTTTTAGTAAAAGCGGTTTCGCGTAACTAAGTCGTTCATTGTATGAACTTTGAGATTGTGATCAAACCCTTTAAAAATGAAATTTGGCCGAGATATTAAAGTGGAGAATAGCATGAATAATTAGGAAAGGAAACCTAGAAGGGTTCGAGTTAAAAAGAGAAGTTGGTGATTTTATAAAAATACGCGAACGAAGGTTGCGCGAGTGAAATACCCTTAAGGGGAGGGTTTAAAACAAGGAAATGGTAAAGGAAATGTACTTGGGATTTGTGAATAGATTTTTACCCCAAACTTGTGACTTAAGAATTACGGAACGTAATGAGGTTATAGAGGACCGAGAGCGAGACGTTTGATTTTTATTAATAGAACTTGAGTGCTTCAGTTTTGGAACATTAATTGGTTCTAGGGGACTGACTGTAATTGTATATCTTGTTATAGATCGACGCGCACACTGTCAAGCCCCCACTACCACACCACCAAGACAACAAGGCAAGTTTTCAAACCCTACATCAAATGAATGATGCTGTTGTGATATATATTGTGATTATGATAAATATGCTGCTTTAATGCTGGGAAATGACTTATAAAATGTTTTCGCTTTTAATAAAAAGCTGTATAAGATATAAGGTTTATATGCTAGGTAAATACTAGATATAAACCAAGGTTTAAAGGCTCTAAGTATAGAGCAGATGTACGATGATTTTAAAATAATAAGACAGGGAGTTAAATTATTATTTTGTTTTGATCACACTGTCAGAAGTTGGAAGGTTCCAGGGACAGTTATATTTTAAAGGTTATTAAATATTCCAAGGTCTATATTATTGGATATTTAAGGTGAGATATTTAAATAATATTGTAATCAATAATATTTGAATATTAATTAATTAAGTGAATATTATTTTGAATATTCACTTAAGTGATTTTATATTGAATAATAATTCAATTCTTATTATTTGAATATTTTTATTCAAGTGAATATTATTTTGAATATTCACTTAAGTGATTTTATATTGAATAATAATTCAATTCTTATTATTTGAATATTTTTATTCAAGTGAATATTATTTTGAATATTCACTTAAGTGATTTTATATTGAATAATAATTCAATTCTTATTATTTGAATATTTTTATTAAGTGAATATTATTTTGAATATTCACTTAAGTGGTTTTATATTGAATAAAAATTCAATATTTATTATTTGGATATTTATTAAATATTCAAAATGTGATTTAAAAATCATAGAACCTTATTATATTATTTAAGATTCTACTATGTACACAAAACTTTCTGATCTTCAGAAAAGGTATTTAAAGCAGAGATTCCCAAATATTATCTTTAAATAATTAAATGCGAATAGTGTTTTCTACTCATCGGAAATTGGGAATCTAGTTCAAGAAGTCGAGGACAGAGTTTTACCTCCACTGTTCCTCTAGAATAACTATAGCTGGGGATGGCTCCCCCATTCAAGTAAAGTGTTTTAAACTCGCTAAACTCTGAAATTTCAATAAACTCCCTGGTCATGCTTTCAAAATACATAGTAATCATCGGTAGTTTCGTTGACTAATGTCAACCCACACTTTGACTTACTCCTTTCAATTACTCTAGGAGTAAGGTATTCTGAACGGTTACAAAGTTTTGACAAGTAATTGTACTTGGGGAAAAATGGAATTTAATTCCGATTTCCGTTTCATTGATATTTTTCATTATGGGAATTGGAAGGGCCTACACGGCAATGAAATAGGTGCCAGGGTAGTGCCAAAATTATCAAGGCTTGCCCGGTGACGAAATAGGCGCCGAGGTAGTGATCCCTTGCGTGCTAAGGCTTGCCCGGTGACGAAATAGGCACCGAGGTAGTGATCCCTTGCGTGCTAAGGCTTGCCCGGTGACGAAATAGGCACCGAGGTAGTGATCTCTTAGCACAGTGGCATGTATGCGGTCAGGGTGATAACCGAACAGGAAGTCGTCCTTCTACTAGTAGAAAAGAAAAGTTACGATACAACGGCTGATCACCGTGTATCAGGTGTTCCAGTACATTCCCTTTCTTCCCTCCAATTGGAGTTGAACTGTACATTGTAACAAAAGCCTAGACGCTGAGTTACTGATAATGTGACAGTAAAGAGTAATGATGTTCCTCATACAGTAGTCGTACTGTATGGTATGTTTTGACGAAAAGAGAAATAAATTTATATCATTCTGTATACAAATGAAGTTTTAAAGGTTTTCCTTTATGATATAAGCTCACTTATATGCTTATGCTGTATTGTATTATTGCTGGGCTGAGTGCTCACTCTTGCTTTTCTTTCTATACATATATATCACAACACAACAGCTAGGGTAGATGGCCAGGATTCGTCGTACCGCTCGGAAGCGCGTCAGAGCTATACAGGCCGCCCGTAACATGGTTGTTACAGTTGATCAGGTAGAAGTCCTAAGTTGGTTCAGAGTGTAACTCTTGTGGCTCCGGTTTATTTATAAGTATCACTTATGTATTTTAATGAACAAGAACAAACATTTGCGCTACCTTTCTGGTTTCACGTAGAAATCACATTGGCAGTAGGTTGCTAGTATTTTACTTTTGAGTTGTAATAACTTTAATTTATGGACCGTATGACTACTGTTTTTGTAAGTTCATTTCTGAGACATAACTGGCGTGAGTATATTGATGGTGGGGTCACCATGTGTGATGATTTATTATATTTGATTCAAGTATTAAGTGTTTGTACGGAATAAGGGACAGTGACAACCCAGATCTCTGACCCCGGATCTGGGGGTGTTACAGAAATGGCATCAGAGCCTATAGTTATTAATCTCAGAAACGATAGGGCGTTTGGAATAATAAATGCAACTATAATAATAAGAAGAACTCCCATCGAGTTCGTGGTTGGGCTACCGGATGTAGCACTGACTGTTAAAAACCTGCAAGGGAACTTTTATTACACAGTATAGTAACCTAGTTTTCGCTTGTATATGTGTTTGCGGCCGAGGAGGCTGATGATTATGAGACCTAGCATGACGAGGCTCTGCTGGCGGCTGATGACGACCCCGTGGACGACCCCATGGAGGATCCCAAGGAGGATACTGAAGACCCGGACGAGGATCCGGAAGAGGACCCCATGACTGTGTTTGACTTTCCTACTTCTCCTGTTCCCTCTATTGATGGATATTCGACTGATGATGATGATTCCACTGAGGGAGATCAGATTGTACCTGATGTAGTTGCTACGGATGATGATGAGACTTATGAGGACAGTGCTAGACGAGGAGGCATCAGGATGTACCCTCTGCCTATTATGAGAGTCCTTACCCCTCCTGTGCCCCATTGAGCCCGTTACCATCAGACGATGACTATGATCTTGCCCCTGAGGGATATGAGGAGGACCAGGCCATGACTAATCCCGACACACCTCCTCCCTCACCTACTGGAGTACCTACTGTGATCCATAATTGGATGATTGGCCGGCTAACCACTGACTTGGCAGCGGCAGAGGCTAGAGCTGATGAGCTGAGGGGACAGTTGGCAGCAGAGAGAGAGACCCGTCGTTCCTATCAGGGCGGGATGAGGTTTATGACTCCTATGGAGATGAGACTTGAGATTTCCCGCATCGAGTGGCGAGCTATGGTCCGCATGAGAGGCATGTCTGTTATTGCTGAGGGACTGGTACCCCGACTGGCCACAGAGAGGATTTGGGCAGATGCTATGGCGCGTGTCAGGAACCTGACCCGCTCGGAGGGGGAGACTTGATGGGTGATAGATAGCTTAGTTCTCTAAACTCAGATGGCCGTTAGTAGTGCCAGTTTTTGTGGGATGGTTCCGATGTATAGTAGTATCCTTTCTGAGTTAGAGATAGGCTGATCAGACTGACGTAGCAGATGTTGACTGGTAGTACTTAGCTTTTGACTGTTGTAGGGATGATGTATTTCAGCGATGTGTTCGCTTTTGTTGGAACTTCGACTCAGCATCTCGTGACTTTATGTCACTAATGTATATATTCGTGCATTTCAGTTTCTACGAAGCTTTCAGTTTTAAAATTTGATATCCCCTTCTATTTCAACTGTTTTACAAGTTATTAGTTTGACGTATAAACTGTGCAAAAAAAAAATATTTTTTTTATATAAAGAGTTTTGTTTGAAAAATGATGATTTCCAAGACTTTCATTGAGGAACTTGATTGATCCAACCACATATTTTGGAAAGAACAAATGGTTTTAATAATAAAAGTTTTGTTTAAAAATATCAGAAAAATGCCACCCCGACATATGGGAACACGAGCATGCCTTGCCAATTCTGCGGCTCAGGGCAGTGTTAACCAGGGGGATGAAAGGCAAGACTATCGTAATGAGGGAGAAAACCCAGACTTCCACGAGATGGAGGAACAAAACCATGAGGAAGGTGAGTATGAAGGAAGCGGAGAGGATGACGATTATAATGAGTTTGATGATCAGGACTACGAAGAGGAAGAGTATGAGAGTACTCAGAATGTGGAGGTCCCCGGTGAAAACCCGATGGACCAATTCATGCACCTACTCCGACCGAATTTGCACCAGCACCCACCGCCACCACCACCAGGCCCCAATACTGCGGGGCATAGTGCTTTTAAGGCTTTTAAGTCCCTAAGACCCCCGGAATTTCAGGGATCTGCTGACCCTGTTGAGGCAAGAGCTTGGTTAAAGGAAATAGAAAAATCTTTTGAAATCTTAGGTGTTGAGGAAGCCCAAAAGATCGTCTTTGCTACTTACCTCCTGAAAGGGGAGGCTAACTACTGGTGGGAATCAAAGAGAAACCTAGAAACAAATGTTGTTATTACCTGGGCAAGGTTTACTACCTTATTTTTGGAAAAGTATTTCCCTGTGTTTATGGAAGCACAAATGAAGAGGAAGTTTTTGGAACTGAAATAGGATAACATGACTGTGGCGGAATATGAAGCCAAGTTTACTGAATTGTCTAGGTTTGTGCCAGAGTTTGTCAATACCGACCTAAAGAGGTCAAGAAGGTTTCAGCAAGGGCTAAAGCAATGGATTCAGAATAGAGTAGCGGTGTTGGAAGTAACGGACTATGCATCGCTAGTGCAAAAGGCAACCATAGTGGAAGCAGGTAGTGAGCAAAGTCAGAAAGGAAGAGAAGAGAAAAAGAGAAAGTTTGGTAGTCAAGGAGGAAGCTCAGTGAATAAGAGCTTTCCAACAAGGACATTTGGAGGGACCAGATCCCAACCTTTAAGAAACTCAGGATTCAGGAAAACTGAGAATAAGAGTCTGAGCCAGGGCGGCATACAGACTGGAGTGTCCCATTTTAACCAACCCCGACCCCCACTACCTGATTGCAAGACTTGTGGAAGAAAACACCTGGGAGAATGTACCCTAAAGTCGGTAACCTGCTACAAGTGCGACAAAACAGGGCATTACTCCAACGCTTGCCCTCGAAACGACCAGAAGTGTTTTCAATGTGGAAAATTAGGACACATGAAAAGAGACTGCCCTATGGCAAACCCCGCCGGCTCGAGAATCAGTGGAGCCGCCTCTAACAGACCCCCGACTGCTAGAACTTTTAACATGACTGTGAAAGATGCCGTGAAGGACACAAATGTGATAGCAGGTACCCTTTTATTAAACACCGTCAATGCAAATGTTTTATTTGATTCGGGAGCTACCAAGTCTTTTATTTCGAGGGATTTCGCGAGTCAGTTAAGACTTAGGGCGAAACCATTAAAAGAAGTATTAGAGGTAGAAATAGCAAATCGGGAAGTAATTCCAGTTGATGAAATATTTATAGACTGTAGTCTAGAAATAGAAGGTCAACAGTTTCACGTGGACTTGATTCCATTTAAATTAGGGGAATTTGATGTTATTTTGGGAATGGATTGGTTGTCGAGCAATGGTGCTCAGATTGATTGTGAAAGAAAGAAAATTTGGATTAAAACATCCGAAGGGCGGGAGGTCGTGTTCAAGGGACAACGACAAACCCGTAAGTTTTTAACCATGGCCCAAACCAAGAGGTTGTTGCGGCATGGGTGTGAGGCTTATTTAGCCTATGTGATAGATACAAATCGAGAGGTTCCTAAGTTACCAAATATTCCTATAGTTAATGAATTTGAAGACATATTTCCGGAAGACCTTCCGGGATTAACCCCTGATAGGGAGATAGAATTCGCTATCGAATTAGCTCCAGGGACGGCGCCAGTTTCAAAGGCCCTGTACAGGTTAGCTCCGGTAGAAATGAAAGAGTTAGCTATCCAATTGCAGGAATTGCTAGATAAGGGAATGATAAGACCCAGCGTGTCACCATGGGGTGCACCAGTGCTGTTTGTGAAAAAGAAGGATGGTAGTTTGAGATTGTGTATAGACTATCGAGAACTAAACAAGTTGACCATTAAGAACCGATATCCTTTACCAAGGATTGATGATTTGTTTGACCAATTGAAAGATGCGGTTTACTTCTCCAAGATTGACCTGAGGACGGGGTATCACCAGTTAAAGATAAAACCTGAAGATATACCCAAGACTGCATTTCGCACGAGGTATGGGCACTATGAGTTCTTAGTAATGTCGTTTGGGCTAACAAATGCCCCAGCAGCTTTCATGGACCTAATGAATAGAGTCTTTATACAATACTTGGACAAGTGCGTCATAGTTTTTATTGATGATATTTTAGTCTACTCCAAGACAGAGGAGGAACACGCGGAACACTTGAGAATAGTGTTAGAGACTTTGAGAAAGGAAAGACTATATGCTAAGTTTTCCAAGTGTGAATTTTGGCTGAGAGAAGTACAGTTTCTGGGCCATGTAGTCAGCAGTGATGGAGTGCTAGTTGACCCCGCTAAGATAGAAGCCGTTTCAAATTGGGACAGACCGACCACCCCGACTGAGGTGAGAAGTTTTGTAGGCTTAGCCGGGTATTATCGGAGATTCGTGAAAGATTTTGCTAAAATAGCAGCCCCATTGACCCGACTGACCCGAAAGACTGAGAAGTTTGAGTGGACTGAGAAATGCGAGAAGAGTTTTCAGGAATTGAAAAGGAGACTAGTTACTGCCCCTGTACTGGCACTGCCAGACGGAAAGGGGAATTTTGTGATCTACAGTGATGCATCACACAAGGGGTTAGGATGCGTGCTTATGCAACACGAAAGGGTGATTGCATATGCTTCTAGGCAGTTAAAAGAATATGAGAGTAGATATCCTACCCATGATTTGGAGTTAGCAGCAATAGTTTTCGCCTTAAAAATTTGGAGGCATTACTTATATGGAGAAAAGTGTGAGATCTACACAGACCATTAGAGCCTTAAGTACATTTTCACTCAGAAAGAGCTCAACATGAGACAGAGGAGATGGTTAGAATTAATCAAGGATTATGATTGCGAGATTCTTTATCACCCAGGGAAGGCCAATGTGGTGGCCGATGCCCTTAGCAGGAAAGAGAGACTCAAAATGATAACCTCCTCAGAGAAGTTAATCCAAGAGTTTGAAAAGATGGAGATTGAGGTTAAAATAACCGGAGATGGCACAGAGAAATTATTTGAAATCGCACTACAATCAGAATTGCTGCAAAAGATCAAATTAAGTCAAGAACGCATGATGAGTGAAGGGAAAGATCTAATGACATGAGATGAATTAAGGGCTGAAAGAGATGATAAGGGAGTTATACGGTATACTTACCAGATTTGGATTCCTAATGACCAGGAATTAAAAGATGAGATTCTACATGAGAGTCATAGCTCGAGATATTCAATTCACCCAGGAAGTACCAAGATGTATAGGGATCTGAAGGAATATTATTGGTGGCCTAACATGAAAAAGGACGTAACAGAGTGGGTAAGCAAATGCTTGACCTGCCAAAGAGTAAAGGCAGAACACCAGAGACCCGGTGGACTTTTACGACCCCTAGAGATTCCAGAATGGAAATGGGAACAGATAGCTATGGACTTTGTAGTAGGATTGCCCCGAACCAAAGCTAATCACGACGCCATATGGGTAATCGTAGACCGGTTGACGAAGTCAGCCCACTTTCTTCCGATCAATGAAAGGTACACTGTCGATAGGTTAGTGGATATTTATATGAAGGAAATTGTGTCGCGACATGGAGTTCCAGTCGCCATTGTGTCAGACCGAGACCCTAGATTTAACTCCAGATTTTGGAGAAGCTTTCAAGCAATGTATAGGAACCAAGCTAAACATGAGTACTGCTTACCATCCCCAGACGGATGGGCAAAGCGAGAGGACTATCCAAACATTAGAGGATATGTTGAGAGTTTGTGCCATAGATTTCAAAGGAAATTGGGATGATCACCTACCCCTGATTGAGTTCTCCTACAACAACAGTTTTCATGCAAGTATCGGGATGCCCCCGTATGAGGCCTTGTATGGAAGAAGATGTCGATCCCCCTTGTACTGGGATGAAGTTGGAGAGCGAAAAATGCTCGGACCCGAAATGGTCCAACAGACTAAGGATGCAATAGACCTTATCAGAGGACGGCTGGTAGCAGCCCAAGACAGACAAAAGAAATATGCAGACTTGGCCCGAAAGGACAAGGAATATGAAATGGGAGATCTTGTGCTGTTAAAAGTATCTCCGTGGAAAGGATTGATGAGATTCGGAAAGAAAGGGAAATTGAGCCCCAAATATATTGGACCGTTCGAGATCTTGAGACGTATCGGGGAAGTAGCTTACGAGCTAGCCTTGCCCCCAAACCTGTAGAAAGTTCACAACGTGTTCCATGTGTCCATGTTAAGGAAGTACAATCCGGATGCCAGACACGTGGTAGAATACGAGCAAGTAGATATACAACCAGACCTGTCCTATATAGAGCAACCGGTAGAAATCATTGACCGCAAGGATCAAGTGCTAAGGCTTGCCCGGTGACGAAATAGGCACCGAGGTAGTGATCTCTTAGCACAGTGGCCCGTATGCGGTCAGGGTGATAACCGAACAGGAAGTCGTCCTTCTACTAGTAGAAAAGAAAAGTTACGATACAACGGCTGATCACCGTGTATCGGGTGTTCCAGTACATTCCCTTTCTTCCCTCCGATTGGAGTTGAACTGTACATTGTAACAAAAGCCTAGGCGCTGAGTTACTGATAATGTGACAGTAAAGAGTAATGATGTTCCTCATACAGTAGTCGTACTGTATGGTATGTTTTGACGAAAAGAGAAATAAATATATATCATTCTGTATACGAATGAAGTTTTAAAGGTTTTCCTTTATGATATAAGCTCACTTATATGCTTATGCTGTATTGTATTATTGCTGGGCTGAGTGCTCACTCTTGCTTTTATTTCTATACATATATATCACAACACAACAGCTAGGGTAGATGGCCAGGATTCGTCGTACCGCTCGGAAGCGCGTTAGAGCTATACAGGCCGCCCGTAACATGGTTGTTACAGTTGATCAGGTAGAAGTCCTGAGTTGGTTCAGAGTGTAACTCTTGTGGCTCCGGTTTATTTATAAGTATCACTTATGTATTTTAATGAACAAGAACAAACATTTGCGCTACCTTTCTGGTTTCACGTAGAAATCACATTGGCAGTAGGTTGCTAGTATTTTACTTTTGGGTTGTAATAACTTTAATTTATGGACCGTATGACTATTGTTTTTGTAAGTTCGTTTCTGAGACATAACTGGCGTGAGTATATTGATGGTGGGGTCACCATGTGTGAAGATTTATTATATTTGATTCAAGTATTAAGTGTTTGTACGGAATAAGGGATAGTGACAACCCAGATATCTGACCCCGGATCTGGGGGTGTTACAGAAATGGTATCAGAGCGCAATGCACTTGGTTATAAAGCTGGTAAGAGTTTTGTGGAGAAATCATAATGTTGAAGAATCCACTTGGGAACTAGAAAGCACAATGCAAGAAAAGTACCCTCATCTATTTTGATCTGATTCCGGGACGGAATCCTTTTAAGTAGGGGAGACTGTAATATCCCAAAATTTTGTAATATTTAAAACCTTGATGAATAGTAAATTCCATTGATGAATAGTAAAATTTCTGAGGAAAAGTTTTTCAGACCACCCTATTTGGATGACCTGGAATGAATGTTTCGAAGTTATATTATTGATGTATGGGAAGAATAAAAGAATGTAAACGTACTCAGAATCAGAAGATTCCCATCCGAGTTTTAAATCACTATTCACTAGACAATTACGGATGTATTGATTTGATCGTTTTAAGAAAGTATGTGGAATGTGAAATCCATGATCATATCTTAAACCAAGGTGAGAAACCTAGGATCATATATTAGACAAGGGAAATGGAAAGATAAAGGAATTACCCTAGCTTTGGTACAGAGAAACGTTTTTAAAACCCCTTGAAACTATCGCGAAACAAAAGCGTAACAAATTGTGGATTAAACCCTAACCAAAGGAGGAGTATTATATGAGATCATCAAGTGCAATATATAAGAGGAATGAGGATACAAATGATGACATAAGCATGATGCAAGGGAATGACATAAGCATGACAAAGTTATGACAAGGTGATGAATCACCACCCTGTCACCACTTTCACCACCACCACAAGTTCAAAAAGGGCCTTGTCATTGATGACAAAACAAGTTATTAGCCACACAAATCAATTACAAAGTGTTAAGTTTAATTAGACAAAACAAAAGGAAAAGAAAAACAAAGAAAAACAAAAGCAAAAGAGATGCATCCTTGAACATCAAACTTTTGGCTATTTCTTCATCTCCATTCCTTAAAAACATTTCTCCAACTTCCACTCAACCATAAATATTGATCTTGGGCTCTACATCACCCTCATCCTATATCCAAGGTAGATCTCTAATCTTATCCTCATCCATGGATCATAGCTTGGTCAAAAATGGATTCAAAGTTGATGATGAATAGTGATGTGAATAGTAAACTCATAAGATCTTGTTTTGTTTTGATGTTTTTAGGTTTGATTAGCATAGTTAAGGAGCAAGGAAGGATATATCATCCATATATAGTCTTTGTTAAGCTCCAAGGAAGGTATAAAACTTCTTTCCCTTTTGAGGTTATGCTTGATCTAATAGTTATAAGTGGTTGTATAAGAACTATGTAGTAATGAAGCATGTATGCATGATTTTAAGCATGTTTGATGGATGATTTGTGTATAAACTTATGAACTAGGATATGATCATGTTTGGACAGAAAATAGTAGTATTAGCTTAAGGTTTGATTGGTGGTTGGTTGATTATGGATTGGTGGTTGTATTGAGTGTTTAAAAACACGGGAATCGCGTTTAAGCGCCGTTACCATGTCGAAATTTTCTTAGGTAGTTTGGACAGAGATCACGAACACTCTAAAGGGCATAAACATAAGATTTCTGACCATGAACATGTAGGCCCTGTTTCCTAGTTTGTTTTAGCGAAAGAATCGTATCGTTTTGATTTACGGTTTAGGAGAAACGTCCGTTTTAGTAAAAGCGGTTTCACGTAACTAAGTAGTTCATTGTATGAACTTTGAGATAGTGATCAAACCCTTTAAAAATGAAATTTGGCCGAGATATTAAAGTGGAGAATACCCTTAAAGGGAGGGTCTAAAACAAGGAAATGGTAAAGGAAAAGTACTTGGGATTTGTGAATAGATTTTCACCGCAAACTTGTGACTTAAGACTTACGGAACGTAATGAGGTTATAGAGGACCGAGAGCGAGACGTTTGATTTTTATTAATAGAACTTGAGTGCTTCAGTTTTGGCACATTAATTGGTTCTAGGGGACTGACTGTAATTGTATATCTTGTTATAGATCGACGCGCACACTCTCAAGCCCCCACTACCACATCACCAAGACACCAAGGCAAGTTTTCAAACCCTACATCATATGAATGATGCTGTTGTGATATATATTGTGATTATGATAAATATGCTGCTTTAATGCTGGGAAATGACTTATAAAATGTTTTCGCTTTTAATAAAAAGCTGTATAAGATATAAGGTTTATATGCTAGGTAAATACTAGATATAAACCAAGGTTTAAAGGCTCTAAGTATAGAGCAGATGTACGATGATTTTAAAATAATAAGACAGGGAGTTAAATTATTATTTTGTTTTGATCACACTGTCAGAAGCTGGAAGGTTCCAGGGACAGTTATATTTTAAAGGTTATTAAATATTCCAAGGTCTATATTATTGGATATTTAAGGTGAGATATTTAAATACTATTGTAATCAATATTATTTGAATATTAATTAATTAAGTGAATATTATTTTGAATATTCACTTAAGTGATTTTATATTGAATAATAATTCAATTATTATTATTTGAATATTTTTATTCAAGTGACTATTATTTTGAATATTCACTTAAGTGATTTTATATTGAATAATAATTCAATTCTTATTATTTGAATATTTTTATTCAAGTGAATATTATTTTGAATATTCACTTAAGTGATTTTATATTGAATAATAATTCAATTCTTATTATTTCAATATTTTTATTAAGTGAATATTATTTTGAATATTCACTTAAGTGGTTTTACATTGAATAAAAATTCAATATTTATTATTTGGATATTTATTAAATATTCCAAATGTGATTTAAAAATCATAGAACCTTATTATATTATTTAAGGTTCTACTATGTACACAAAACTTTCTGATCTTCAGAAAAGGTATTTAAAGCAGAGATTCCCAAATATTATCTTAAAATAATTAAATGCGAATAGTGTTTTCTACTCATCGGAAATTGAGAATCTATTTCAAGAAGTCGAGGACAGAGTTTTACCTCCACTGTTCCTCTAGAATAACTATAGCTGGGGATGGCTCCCCCATTCAAGTAAAGTGTTTTAAACTCGCTAAACTCTGAAATTTCAAAAAACTCCCTGGTCATGCTTTCAAAATACGTAGTAATCATCGGTAGTTTCGTTGACTAATGTCAACCCACACTTTGACTTACTCCTTTCAATTACTCTAGGAGTAAGGTATTCTGAACGGTTACAAAGTTTTGACAAGTAATTGTACTTGGGGAAAAATGGAATTTAATTCCGATTTCCGTTTCATTGATATTTTTCATTATGGGAATTGGAAGGGCCTACACGGCAATGAAATAGGTGCCGGGGTAGTGCCAAAATTATCAAGGCTTTCCCGGTGACGAAATAGGCGCCGAGGTAGTGATCCCTTGCGTGCTAAGGCTTGCCCGGTGACGAAATAGGCACCGAGGTAGTGATCTCTTAGCACAGTGGCCCGTATGCGGTCAGGGTGATAACCGAACAGGAAGTCGTCCTTCTACTAGTAGAAAAGAAAAGTTACGATACAACGGCTGATCATCGTGTATCGGGTGTTCCCGTACATTCCCTTTCTTCCCTCCGATTGGAGTTGAACTGTACATTGTAACAAAAGCCTAGGCGCTGAGTTACTAATAATGTGACAGTAAAGAGTAATGATGTTCCTCATACAGTAGTCGTACTGTATGGTATGTTTTGACAAAAAGAGAAATAAATATATATCATTCTGTATACGAATGAAGTTTTAAAGGTTTTCCTTTATGATATAAGCTCACTTATATGCTTATGCTGTATTGTATTATTGCTGGGCTGAGTGCTCACTCTTGCTTTTATTTCTATACATATATATCACAACACAACAGCTAGGGTAGATGGCCAGGATTCGTCGTACCGCTCGGAAGCGCGTCAGAGCTATACAGGCCGCCCGTAACATGGTTGTTACAGTTGATCAGGTAGAAGTCCTGAGTTGATTCGGAGTGTAACTCTTGTGGCTCCAGTTTATTTATAAGTGTCACTTATGTATTTTAATGAACAAGAACAAACATTTGCGCTGCCTTTCTGGTTACACGTAGAAATCACATTGGCAGTAGGTTGCTAGTATTTTACTTTTGGGTTGTAATAACTTTAATTTATGGACCGTATGACTACTGTTTTTGTAAGTTCGTTTCTGAGACATAACTGGCGTGAGTATATTGATGGTGGGGTCACCATGTGTGATGATTTATTATATTTGATTCAAGTATTAAGTGTTTGTACGGAATAAGGGACAGTGACAACCCAGATCTCTGACCCCGGATCTGGGGGTGTTACACAGCCAACCTTTTATGGAACGACAAAATGGAGTTGTAGTGAGGGTAGCTGTGTAATTAGGTGTGTGCACTAGTTCTGTATAGGACAATATATATGTTGTGCACACCCTACTGTTAGAGTAAGAGAGATACACATAGAATTATTTCAAGCACTCTTTTCTCTGTAAGAAAAACAAGATAAACACTGTTCTTGTTTAGAAGCCAGAATTTCATCTGTGAGATTCTGGAAAGCTGTAGTATTTAATTTGCTTAATACAAAGTAGATTAAAGTGATTGTGTGTGTTCAGTTTCATTTCATTCCGCAATCTCTAACAAATACAATCACATACAGTTTTAAGTTTCAAGAATCGAAAAATATTCAAACTATCCATTCACCCTCTCCCCCCCCCCCCTCTGTCTAGTTTACTAGTGATCTTCATATCCAACAAGTGGTATCAGAGTGAGGCTGTTGAAACACAAACAGTAAAAGATTAAATATGAGTTCACAGAAACTAAGCAGTATCAAGATTCCTCCCTTTGACAAGGAACACTACAATCTCTGGAAGAAGAAGATGTTGTTGTTTATCAAGGCTTCAAACCCCATGTATTTAGACATTCTAAAACATGGTCCCTTTGTTCCACATATTGAGATTGCTGAAACAACTGTTGGTAATGAGATAATACCAGCACACTATGAGCCTAAAGATCCCACTAAATACACTGAACCTGAAAAGGAGAAAATGGCTCTTGATGGCAATCTCCAACTCATCATTTGTGACTCCATGGATCTTGACATGTATGGAAACATTGCTCACTGCAATAGTGCTAAGAAGACGTGGGAGCTCATAGAGGTGCTTTGTGAAGGTACTACTGAAGTGAGGAAAAACAAGAGATAGATTCTTGTTTCTCAATATGAAGCATTCATGGCACAACCAAAGGAGGGCATCACTGAAGTGTTTGAGAGATTCAATAGGCTGATAAATGATCTCAAGCTTTATGACAAACACTATGAAACTGAAGAGCTCAACTAGAAATATTTGCTAACTCTTCCAAATCATTCGGAGCCAAGAATCTCCTCTCTTATGGTAAGAGACCTGACCAAAATAGGTTTTGATGTTCTATATGGTATTCTGAAAACATATGAACCGGAACTATTTCAGAAGAGGTCCATTCAGTCAAAACAAGGTGTGATGGCTAACACTTCATGTGCTCTTATTGTTGATAATATGAGTCAAAGAATGGAAACCATGAAGGTTGATCAACCCAAGATTGAAGAACTGAATGATGAGACTGTTGTTGATGAATCTCAAGTTATCTATGACTTTCCTGAGGAAAATGATTTCTACAGCTTGGATGAACTGGATGGAATGGAGAAAAAATCCTTTGCCTACATGGCTAGGAAGTATCCAAACATAAGGTTCAAAGGGAGACAACCATTTACGTCAAAATTCAACTCTAGTGGAGCTGGTGGATCAAGTGGCTTTAGTAATTTTAACAAAGGGAAGGGGACTGTTGGTGCTGCAAAGAGTGGTTACAAAATAGGAAGTGTGGATAGATCAAAGATAAGATGCTACAACTGTAATGAACTTGGGCACTTTGCTACAGAATGCAAGAAGCCCAAGCAAGTCAAGAAGGACAAAGCTTACTTGGAACTTGAAGCTAAGTATGAAGCTCTACTCAAGAAATAACAGGGAAAGGCTTTTATTGCAGAGGGAAAATGCTGGGATGATTCAGATGAAGATGAGAATCAAGAGTTTGTAAACTATGCCTTGATGGCTTTCTCAGATGAACCTGATACTTCATCTCCCAGTCAGGTACCTATTCTAACTTCTATTGAAATGTCTCCCTCTCAATATAAGCAAACTGTTGAAGATATGAGCACATAGATGTTTAATATTCACACAAGTATGTTAGCTGCTAATGAGGAAATTGACAGGCTAACTGCTAAGAATACTGAACTTACAGAAAAGAATGAGGAACTTGAACTGTTGGTTGTTAATCTTGAGAGTTTGAAACAAGAAGTTGAGTATCTCAAAAACAAGGTTGTCTGTGCTGAACAGATAGAGAAGGCCCTTAGAGAACAAATTGCAGAAAATGAATTGAAAATAAGGAGCTATAGAAACTCAGCTGAGATTGTTCAATCATATCATGAAGAACATACCAAAAATGCCAATGTTGGAATTGGTTTTGATTATGAGAATGATAAAGGAAGGAAGAGTACTAAAGGCAAAGAAAAAGAATCTTGTGTCAACAAAAATGTGCCTTTTGTTTTAACTAATGCCAAGGAGCCTCTCTTCATAAAGAGTTCTGTGGAGTTTGATGAGGAGTTAATGGTCATCAAACAACAGATTCTTGAAGAAGAGATGGCTGCTGAAGGTACCTCTTCCTCTCCTAAATCAACAACTCAAAAAGAAACCAAAGACATTATTGGTAAGAGTTCTAAATCATAAAAGAAGTTGTTAAGAAGAAGAAACAGAACAAAAATGGAAAGGTAGGAGTTAACAAGAGTAATAACTATGCTTATGTGTCAAATGCCTCTAGGAAACAATGTCAAAAATGCTCCTCTGTGAATCATTTAACTCATAAGTGTACAAAATCTGTTAACCATGAGATGCATGATCTAAAGAACCTTTCTGTTAGCTTAAATGATACTCATGATTCTTTTTGTGGAAAATGAAACTGTATGACATGCTATGTGACTGTGATTGCTAAGTGTTTATCTTTGAAGCAAAATCTTGACACTGCACATTCATATGATTCACACACACATATGCACACTCACAGAGCAGGATCCCCAACTAAAAGTGAAAAGGGAAAGACTTCATATGAGCCTAAGGGTGTATGTTCTAAGGCTTCCAATTCAGTGAAGTCACCTGTTGTGAAGAAGATTGTTAATGATAGATAAATCAACTATAATCATGTTTCTAAATCAAATGGACCCATCCAAGTGTGGGTACCAAAAACAACTTAGTCACTTTGTGAATGCAGGGCAACATGAATAAAAGAGTCATATGGATCTTGGATAGTGGATGCTCAAGTCACATGACTGGTGATATAGCCCTGCTATCACAATTTGAAAAGAAGGCTGGCCCATCAGTAACCTTTGGAAATGACAACATTGGTTATACAATGGGATATGGCAAGGTTGAAACTGGAAATGTCATTATTGAAGATGTAGCATTTGTTGAAGGACTAAAACACAATCTCTTAAGTATTGGACAATTCACAAACAGAGGATTCAAGGTTGAATTTGTTGAGGATCAGTGCTTAATCTCAAAAAGAGATAGTGGTGAAGTTGCTTTAACTGGTGTGAAGAAAGGAATCTTGTTTGTGGCCAACCTAAAAGCTACAGATAAGGGTGAAATCTGTTGTTTCTACACAAAAGCCTCAAATGAAGAATTTTGGCTTTGGCACAAGAAACTGTCTCATTTGAATGTCAATGCAATGAATTCTCTTGCAAAGAGAGAACTCATAAGAGACATGCCTACTTTGGAATTTGTTCAAAATGAAGCTTGTGAAGCATGTCAGAAAGGGAAATTCAAAAGGTCAAGTCACAAAGAAAAGTTGCTCAACTCAAACTCAAAACCTCTACAATTGATTCACATGGATCTGTTTGGTCCTGTAAATGTAATGTCACTTTCCAAAAAGAAATATGCTCTAGTTATGGTGGATGATTACTCAAGATACACTTGGGTGGAATTTTTGTTCTCCAAGGATGAAGCCCCTCAAGTAATCATTGAGCACATCAAGAGAGTTGATAAGGAAGCACAAAACACAGGCTCCTCTGTTGTTGCTTTGAGAAGTGATAATGGAACTGAATTTAGGAATGCCTCACTGTATGAGTTCTGCAAAGACAAGGGCATATCTCAACAATTTTCAGCTCCTAGAACTCCACAGCAAAATGGAGTGGTAGAAAGAAAGAATAGAACTCTCATTGAAGCTGCAAGGACAATGTTGTTGGATGCAAAGCTACCTACTAGCTTTTCGGCTGAGTTATGTGAAAAATAGAACATTAATCAATAAGAGGTCTGGCAAAACTTCTTATTCTTTGATGACTGGAAAAAGAGCATCCTTCAAGCATCTTCATGCATTTGGGAGCAAATGTTTTGTGATGAAAGATATATCCGAGCATGTTGGAAAATTTGATGCAAAGGCATTTTGAAGGTATCTTTATAGGCTACTCTCTGGAAAGGAAGGCATACAGAGTGTTTGTACCTGAGCAACACAAAGTGATGGAAAACATGGATGTTACCTTTAATGACAAGAAATTCCCTGGACTTGAAACAAGTGAGATAGACAGTGTGCCATTAAGATTTGAAAATCAAAAGGATTCTGAAGATTCTGAAAGTGATGAAGAAACACCTGCTCTAACTGTCCCAACAGATGAAAAAAATGACTTTGATGATAATCCTCAAACACCTGTGCAAGGGAGCATCAACACAGGGGGAGGAGAAGAAGAAAATTCGAATGCCAATAATCAAAATGATTCTGAATTAAGCCAAAGAGATGAACAAGGTCATACAAGAAAATGGGACAGAGCCCACACTAGGGAACAGATCATTGGCGATCCTAGTGAAGGTGTTAGAACAAGGAGAGATACTATGAATACATGTCTTTATAGCTGCTTTTTATCGCAGGAAGAACCAAAAGTGATTGAAGAAGCTTTAAAGCACTCTGATTGGATTGTTGCCATGCAGGAAGAGTTAAATCAATTTGAGAAGAACAAAGTTTGGGAATTAGTACCACCTCCTGAAGGGAAGAATGTCATTGATACCAAATGGGTATTCAGGAACAAAATGGATGAAGAAGGTGTGGTTTTAAGAAACAAAGCAAGGCTGGTTGCCAAGGGATATTGTCAACAAGAAGGCATTGACTATGATGAGACATTTGCACCTATAGCTAGACTAGAGGCCATCAGAATTTTCTTGGCCTTTGTAGCTCACTCAGATTTTAAGGTGTATCAAATGGATGTGAAAAGTGCTTTCCTCAATGGTGATCTTACTGAAGAGGTTTATGTGTCCCAACCTCCTGGCTTTGAAAATGAAGACTTCCCAGATTTTGTGTATAGATTGCTCAAGGCACTCTATGGCTTCAAACAGGCACCTAGAGCCTGGTATGAAAATCTTTCTCAATTTCTTCTTGAGCATCAATTCACCAGAGGCACAATTGATAAAACTCTATTCTTCAAGAAGCATGGTAATGATATCATTCTAGTTCAAATTTATGTGGATGATATCATTTTCTGCTCTTCAAATGAGAAACTATGCCAAAGGTTCTCCAAGTTGATGCAAAGCAAGTATGAGATGAGTATGATGGGTGAGTTAACCTACTTCCTTGGTTTGCAAGTAAATCAAAGAAAGGATGGAATCTTCATAAACCAGTCAAAGTATGTCAAAGATCTGTTGAAGAAATATGGTTTAGAAGATTCATCCCCAGCAAAGACTCCAATGTCAACTGCAATCAAGCTTGATGAAGACAAAAAAGGCAAGAGAGTTGACATCAAGGTTTACAGAGGCATGGTTGGATCATTACTCTATCTCACTGCTAGCAGGCCAGACATCATGTTTGCCACATGTCTATGTGCAAGATTTCAAGCTGATCCCAAGGAATCTCACATGATGGCAATCAAAAGAATCTTCAAGTATCTGAAATGGACTCCTAATCTTGGCTTATGGTATCCAAAGGGCACTGGGTTGAACCTGGTTGGTTGTACATATTCAGACTATGCTGGATGCAGAATTGACAGAAAGAGCACTTCAGGAAGCTTCCAATTCTTAGGTCAAAGGTTAGTGTCCTCGTTCAGCAAGAAACAACAATCCACAGCAACATCTACAGCTGAGGCTGAATATATTGCTGCTGGAAGCTGCTGTGCTCAATTGCTTTGGATTAGAAATCAACTCATGGATTATGGACTAGTATTGGAAAACATTCCTCTGATGTGTGATAATACTAGTGCAATATCCATCGTTGCCAATCCTGTTAATCATTCTACTACAAAGCACATTGAGATAAGGTACCATTTCATTAGGGAACATGCTGCAAATGGTACTATAGCAGTGTCTTATGTTCCAACTGAGAAACAATTAGCTGACATATTTACTAAACCTCTAAATGAAGCTGTCTTCAACAGACTTGTGAGTGAAATTGGAATGCTCAATCCTTCATTTAGTAGTTCTAAGTAAATATGACAATTATTTGTTGCAGCAGTAAATTTTCACTATATTTAAATGCTCTATTTAATTGGAATGAAAATTAGCTGAGATATGATTTATAAATATTTCAGTATATTACTGCAAAATTTTCAAATCATAGTTGTGTGGGAGTAATCGTGATCTTTTAGGACATCTCTACATAGGTGATTTTGAGAGTTCACGACTTAGTTCAAACAAAACAGACTTATATCGCAAACTGTTGAAATTGTGAGACTTCGCGATATAGTTCATTTCTTGAGTTTGCGACATAGTTCATTTTGGACTTCGCGACATAGAATAACTATATCGACAAGTCTCCATATTTAGCAGAATTTTGATTTAAATTAATTTTATTTCAAAATTTTGATATAAGTCTGACAAATTGCTTAGAATTCCAAAAAGAGAGTTTTAGACAAGGTATTTACACTATACCGCAAAGTCTCCTCATATTTTCTACCTTTAAGACTTTGTGACATAGTTCATTTCTGGACTCTACGATATACTTTGCAAGACTTTGCGATATAGACTATTTTGAGACTTCGCGACATCAAAATAGCCTGTACAAATTCATAACTCCATATCACAGTGTCTCTATCATATAAATACTTTTTGCTGACCGTTCACAACTTTTCATCTTGCCTACTACTCTCAATCTCTCAACTCTTAAACCTAATTTCAAATCTTTTCTCTCTCTTTTCAATCTCAAACTCAGAAATGGCACCCAAATCTCAAACAGCTGCTTCATCAAATCCTTTAACCATACCCAAATAAACCAACTTTCTCACCATTCCATCTGAAACAGAGGCAAACCCAAGGTACAAATGCTTTGTACGCTTCTTGAACACTTCCTACCTTAGCCAAGCGTTGAAAATGAATCCACCCATGTATGTTGATATACTGGAAGCGTTCTGGAGGTCTGCAACTTGTACTTTAATGGCGAGGGAGGATGGCACTTCATTTTATGAGATAAACTGCACAATTGGAGGAAAGCAGCTGGTGTTTGGGGAGAAAGAAGTGAATGAAACATTTGGCTTTAAGACGGAAGGGCATGATGCTGAAGCAAGTGATCAGGAAATGGTGGATTTCTTGACACTGATAAAATATGCTGATGAAATTGACATGGCTAAGCTGACTAAGAAGCATGTCAGGAGAGAATGGTCTTTCTTGTTCGATGCTCTTCAGAAGGTGTTTCTGTGCAGAAAGACTGGGTGGGATCAAATCAGCCATATTGCAGTGAAGTTTGCTCATTCCCTGGCCTACAACCAGGAAATCAATGTAGGAGCAATCATTGTAAGGGAGTTGGCTCAAAGGTTAGGTAAGACTCCACGCAACAGAGGTACTGAAATCTTTTACCCTCGCTTTATTCAATGCATCTTAAATCACTTAGATTCTCATTTGCATGAATTAGAAGGAGTAGATACATCAAAGCTGGCGTATCCTAAGTCCATGTCCAAAGTCATTTTTGGTACATTGTACACTACGAATCAAGTGGATGTAATTTTGAGTGTGACAAAGCATATGCAAGACACATTCAAAACTTACACACTTGATCAGCCTATATATCATGAACTTTCCTGGAAAGAAAAGGCTAAGACTGCTGAAGCCACAGAGTCTAACCCAAGCCTTCATATCCCATCCAGTGACCCCCCTGCAAACAATACATTAGTTATTAGGGAGCCAAGTGCACCAATCTCCCAAAAGGTTGGTGTTACTAAAAAAGAAGACCAAGAAGAGAACCCTTGCAATCATAGATGAGACTATAGATTTAGGAAGTGAGGAACCTGAGTCACAGCTCACTAGACAAAAGAAGAAATCCAAAACTCTAGCTACCACTGAATCCTCCCAATAGGATTCAGATGTGCAAAAAGGGGTACACCTATTACTGTCAATGTCCTCTCAACAGGGAATTGGTATTGAAAAGAGTAGTCTCCCCACTACAATCTGTAAAGAGTCAGCACAGAGTCAAGAACTCACTCTTGACTCAGGTGGAAATAAGGGTGATCAATAACTGAGTGAAGAGCACATCAACTTTGAAACTCCTCCTATTTCTCAGGGGGAGTTGCCAAAATCAAGTCTAAACTCCTCTTCTCTTCCAGATTCTACATCTAAAATTTCTTCATTACAGGAAAGTCATTCACATGACAATTCTGCTCTTGATCAATCAAAATTTGAATCTGTGATTGAGCCCATCTCAAGTGACATGGTGCTTGACACTATACTCACCACCCAGGACCCTCATTTAGTTGGTCAGGAAATGCACGCTGGGGCATATTCTAATGACACCAACAAAAACACAAAGGATTCACCAGTCTTTACTGGAGACTCTGTGCCAACCTCTCTAATCCTTAGGGATTTGGACCTGCCTTCACAGGCACATAGAGATGATGCTATAATACATCCCATTTCAATGGAGACAGCATCAGACTCTACAGTCATTCCAAGACTGGAGGAAACTCGGACTTCTATCCCTCATAAGGTGCCTAGCACCAGCTCTTACTTGGCTCAGGCCACTTTGACAGAATGGCTGAAGCCTGTGCAACATGACATGCCTTCAGGATCATCATATGTGCCCTCACAATTGACGGAAGAAGAACTCCAAAATCTTCATGTGGCACAGATTGATGAGATCTCTAAAATAGCTCAACATCTCCTAACATCAAATCTTCCCAACTCAGACTATGAAGCCATTCTTCTATGTCATAAGGAGGATGTTGAGGCACAATAGGAGAAGATTGTAGATGAGGCCCAGCAGGATGGCAATGTAGATGCCTGGTTGGATGCCAAAAGAACTGTGAAGCTCAAAGATGCCCTAGCCTTTCTCAGGGAAGAATATCTTACATCTTTGGGGTCCAATGCCAAGAATCTTACTCCTGCAGCAGTTTTTGAAGCAGTGAATGACATGTACAAAAGTCAGCTGAAGGCTCTACATTATCTTGGAAATGGTCTTCAATCAGAGATTTCTACTATCAAGGAGGAAACAGATAAATCTTTGACACAGCTCAGGAATTCCTATCTCTCTGATTTTCCCAAGGTAGATGGCATCCTCAAGGAAGTGCAGAAAACTGCTAATAATGTCAACAAGAAGGACTTCACTCTAGCCTTGGTCACAGACAATCTCAAGAAACTTGCTACCAAGCTAGATAATCAAGTGCAGTCCAACATAAACTCCAACTCCATCCTCACAGTAATGTGGAAAAACCAGTATGGTGACAAGCTGGTGGATGAAGTTCCCATTTCCAACATCTCTAAGTTTGATTTCTCAAAGATAAAGGATCAATCTCTGAACTCATTCAAATCTCAACAACTCTTCTCCAAGGTGGATGGCTTGGAAAGGGAAGTGGCTGATCTCAAGTCTGAAAACAGAATGCTCTCTCACTCTTTGGACAAGCTCAATGCTAAGCTGGATGACCAAAGCAATGCCACCTCTAATATTTTGCTAGTCCAGCAGCAAATGATGACAACTATGCTAAGGGGTATGAACCTTCCTATTCCTGGAGAAGCTCAAGACATCTTGTATGATCCCAAGCCTAAGGGGGAGAAAGGAAAGGAAGAGGGAGTACAAGCCAAGCAACAGAAGCTAAAGGGCAAAGTCATTGAAGAAAAATCTCTAAAACCAATCACTCTCCCCTCTGTGGATGTCATCAACCAACAGGGTCAAAGAAGCACAGTCACATCAACCTACTATCCCTCCACAATGCAAATGGATATCTCTGCTCCTCAACTCACAAAAAGTGCAAAACCAATCAAAGTCAACATGGTCACTGATGCCAAGCTTCAGGAAGTTGCCAACTCACACATCTATCATGATGAGGCCTTCCCGGAGTTTCTGAAAGACATACAAACCAGTGTACAAGGCCAAACTCTCAACTACAGAAGCAAGATCAATGATCAAATCAAATACTTTACAGTGGCAGTCAGGAAAATCAAGGATGTTCATCTAAGAGAAATCATCATGGTATCCAAGGACAATTGCTTGTGGCATTTATCCTTTGAAACTCTAGAGAAGCCGAGGTTTACTGAGCTGAACACACTTCTGGAATTGATTGAGAAGCATGGGAAGAACAACAAGAGGCTGTATGATGACCTAAAGAAAGACCAATTTCTAAGATTGCCTGAAGTTATCTCTAACCCAAGGACAATAATCTTTCACAGTCTAAGCAAAGCAAACAGTATTGATCAACTGGTGATTCCTGCCCATTTGATAATGAAGAACAAAGACAAAATAAATCAAGTGTTGCAAATGCTGAGAGCAAAGAAAGGAGTCAGGACTGTAGAAGAGCTAGAGACAATTCAAAGTCTCCAATCATTCCTTATTCATGGAATAATCCCTGAGTCACTTAAAGAAAGGAGAGATAAGAAAGATGATGAAGAAAAGATGTAACAGCCCCAAATCCGGGGTCAGGGATTTAGGGTTGTCACAATCCATGTAATCCTTGCCTTACCTGTATTACTCACACCATTCATAATTCACCTGTTCATGACCCCACAACATATGTCACACACACACACACACAGGTTAGAGTCTCAGAAACGACACAATACAACAACTGCGGAATAAATAACTTTTATTACAATACCCAAATGTCTTTTGAATCTGTCACTGATACAATTTCTAGGTAATGTTACATTACCAACTTAGTCTTCTGATGCTCACAATCCTCTCATACCATTCATATCTATACATAAGTTGAGTACCAAAAGCTGTAGCCTGATTTGATTGGTTCGTACTACTCTTCGGGACCACTGCTAGAAACTGTTTATGGAAACGCCTTGCGGGGTATGTGCCGTCCCGTTGGCATCCTGCTTCGCTGCTATATAATATATATATATATATATATATAACAATAGCAAGAGTGAGCGATAGCTCAACAAGGTAATAAAAATATGGCATAATCCTGCCTTTAACTCAACCCAGAATAAAGCGGGTATAAGACAATAAATTGTCAACATATCTCAATACTGAAATTATTTTCTTATCGGAATGTATTCCCAAAAACAGTACCATTATTGTACTTCAAATATCATTTTCATAATATTTCTGCAAACTTTTACTATATTATGAACAAAGTTCTAGTATAAAGGATGAGGTTTCAAAGTAAACCAAATATAACCTTTCCGAAAAATATCTGCTAAATAAGCAGAATATCAACATATAACTTAAAAGATGAAGTTATAAGGTGATTCAGTATAAACAACTCCCTTACCATAACTCATATTATGTAAGGTATCCACAGAGTCATATGATATAAAAGATGAAGTTATATGGATTTATTGTCACTTCATTTCCAAACACTTTTCGACCCCCTGCCAACATGATTGGTTCTTTATCCCAATGTATGTTGCAGGAATATCCAAATTGGATGATGAACTAATACTGGAGTTGCTACCGCGCCCGCTGTGCCTAACCTTGCTATGATCAGTAGCAGGTCGCACCGCTCAAATATGTTTTCTACATGTAGATGGAAGAATCACGACAGCCTGACATTGTCTACCGCCTTCCAGTGACCTCCCGGCCCATTTGGGGCCATAAAAGTTGGATGGGTCAATCGCAACTGGACCACTTACACCACTCCTAGTTCAGATGAAATCCATGACTCTGAAACGTAAAGGTCATCCTCCTTTACCCAAGTGTAACACTTGTTGATACGACTCCACTAAGTAGTTATATCTAGGTTGGAAAGGAAGATTCCCCAATATTTCCCAAGCTAGGCTTGTTAATGGATATCGACTTGTTCCAGGAATTTACCCCTCGATCGTTGAGGTGGTAACACAATATTTGACTTGCAGCAATTACATAGCTTTGAGAAAATATCTGTCCCCTGACAGTTTTGAGTTGAGAGTTTAAAAAGAGTAGCAGTCACTTAAATCAGGTTTCCCATATTTTTGATAGTTGAGCGAGCATTTAAATCCTCTTTAAAAGACAGATTTAAACGGAAAAACATTGTTTTGGGAACCTCTTTTTGATTGGAAAACACTTAATAACATTTATTAAACAAGTAAACCTTCAAATGAATATTCGAAAATAATATTCATCAAATAAACAATCCTCGAATGAATATTTAGAAATAATATTCATTAATAAATAATCCTCAAATGAATATTCAAAAATAATATTCATTAATAAATAATCCTCAAATGAATATTCAAAAATAATATTCATTAATAAATAATCCTCAAATGAATATTCAAAAATAATATTCATTAATAAATAATCCTCAAATGAATATTCAAAAATAATATTCATTAATAAATAATCCTCAAATGAATATTAAAAAAATAATATTCATTAATAAATAATCCTCAAATGAATATTAAAAAAATAATATTTCTCAAATAAGTGAACCTCCAATGAATATTCGAAAATAATATCCTTTAAATAATTAAATCTCAAATGAATATTCAAAAGTAATATTCATTAATTAAATAAATCTCAAATGAATATAAACAATATTCTGTAAGTCGATAATCCTCAAATGTATATAAATAATATTCTGTAAGTCGATAATCCTCAAATGTATATAAATAATATTCCTTAAATAAAATAATTAACCCTCGAATAACAGTTACCCGATATCTTTATCGGAAAATAACCTTTAACATATACCGAAATATAATTACTTCTGATCTTAGAGAAAATCACCCGCCCTTATCCTAGGGCAAATATAAAATCCTTGCTTCTAACTAATATCCCATATCTAGCTTAGAAGCCCATAATCAAATCATTTTCAAATAATAACCTTCGAATGAGGTAATATTCAAATAACATTCCTCAAATCATTTCCAGGTAATTAATACTTTCTAGAATATAATTAATGTTTAATAATAGCAGTCCTCAAAATAATTAGTACACTACCGCTGGAATCCCTCCGGGTTTCTACGGCTATCTCCATATCTCAAATACTGACTCCCGGTCTAGAGTCGAAAACAAGAAGTATGCTCTTATCTCTAGAGCTACAAGGTACACCGGTTTATAACTACTTTATCTCAAAACTCATATATAAACCAAAATCAAACTCTATATATAACATGTATCGCAAAATTGTATAACTCCACACATGGCAAAAGCATAATATATAATCAATACTTCAAAGTATAGATTTATAAAACTTGCCACAATACTTGCAACAAAGATTTGGTATATAAATTGGGAATACACAAGTATTGAACATTGGAAAATATACCTACTCTGAATAATAGAGTAAGGTTTAGTAAACTTGCCTGATGCTCGAGAAGTGATAGGGGTTCGCGACGATGCCGGACAATCTAGACAAAGTCAAACGAAAACACACGGTTAATTCCCTCGATAAACCACTTATAACTCAATGCTTAAACACGTAAGCGAAACACAACCAAGGCATTACTAGCTCGTTATAGGCTCATACTAAGTCCATGTTTAGTCGACAATTACTTCAGTCGTAGGTTTAGTCCGAAATCGATCCTCGAATACAAGTTATACTTAACCATTTTCAACATTGGTTCCTAAGTCATGCTCTTAAAGGTTTTCACTTGCGCAACCTCGGCTAACACATTTTTATAAAACCGGAAAATAATCTTTTGGACTCGAAACCTTCGTACAAACCTTCGTAACTGCCCTTGACACTTCAATACAAAATTTCATATTTTAAAACAACTCTTAAGGGTCTCAAACATAGCCACAAAGTTGTTACATTTCTGCAATCTCATTCCTTGAACCACTTTCACTACAATGGTCATATCTCATAAACCGTAAATCGTAATGACATGATTCTTGCGCTCACATAAACTAGAAACAAAGCTCTACACACTCATGTTCATAACTGAACCAAAAGAGGCAGTTAGGTTTTCTGATTCTAGGCAGTTTATAGAGTTACCGAAAATCGGGCATTACAACGGCTTAAAATCGAATAATCCTATTTTGTCACAACATAACCAAGCCACACCGGGCATACCATACATCTACAACCTCAACAAACAACCATCATACACCTCTAAGATCAGTGGGGAGGCTCAAATCCAACACCCCTCATTTTACACATTCAAACAAATCCAAATAATCACTAAATCACTTAATCATGATCTTAACTTTACATGAACATCAAAACCACTTTAAAACTCATATAAAACTCAAAGGAGCAGAGGTTTATACCTTCCTCCAAGCTTGCTTGCTGCTATATTCCTTATGTAACCTTAGATCCTTGCTTAATACAACCTTTGGAAGTCACAAACTCAATATCAAAAGCAACAAAGCAAAATACAAGTTACTATTCATCATCTTCTCCAACTGTTACTCACTGAAATCGAAGGGTAAATCACAGAGGTGAGGCGAGCGCTTACCATGGTTGCGTAGAGCTTCTCGAGAGCTTCGATTTGAGTGGTGGAACGCCAAAAACGGACCACGGAATTACAAGTTATGATCATTTCTTTCTCTCCCATTTTTCTTTCTTCTTCTCTCCCGAAATTTCTCTTCCTTTTTCTTTTTCTTCTTATCTTGTTTAATTACTTGATATTTATCCAATGTGGTGAGTCATCACCCTTGGTCTCTTCTTGTCTTGACACTTGGCAAGCATGCATTGGCTTGGAATAAAGTAGCTTTTCTGGTTCGTTTAATTTCGTAGAACGCTCGCAAGGTTTCTCGAGGGTTCTATCGAGGTATTTTACCGAAATCGTTCTCGATACTTCTAATTCATTTATCAAATCCATATCCATAGAATTAATAATTTCAATCCTTAAATATCCTCAAATAATAATTATTTAGTCCGTTTTTGGTGAAATTTCGGAGAAAACGAAAAATGCTATTTTTCCGATTCTGACAGCTTCTGCATTCTTTTATTTCCATCGTAGATCACTATTGCGACTTTGAAAGTTTATTATATCGTCCCGCATATAGGGTGGTCTGAAAAACTTTTAAATGAAGAGTTACTATTCATCAGTGGTTTTTCTATAATCCTTTGGATCAAAATCCGTTCCAATATTCCTGATCTATTTTCTCTTTACTCTTTGCACTTAGAAAACGTTCTAGTGATTTCTCGGGCGTACGCTATCTTGTTTACGGAGTTGTCGGATGTATTCCAGATATTGATTTGGATGACATAAAAATACTTTCCTTCCCTGGAGTATTGTATTCTTATCTTCCAGATTGATTGTTCTTATTTATATGTTCAGTCCATTCTTACTATTCTCAAAATGTTTGAAAACCGAAATTCATATTCATTTCATAACTTGATTCTCAAAGTCATTGCCACTATCCATATTTACATCAACATATAATAAAAGTTTTAATTCTACCCAAAATCTGGGGTCTTACAGTCTCCCCTCCTTAAAAGGATTCCGTCCCGGAATCACTCTGAAAACAAATGGGGATATCTTTCTAGCATCTCGCTCTCTAGCTCCCAAGTTGATTCTTCCACATTATGATTCCTCCATACCACTCTGGCTAGTTTGATGACCTTGTTTCGGAGTACTTGTTCCTTTCGATCTATAATTTCCATTGGTTGCTCCACATAGGTCAAGTCTGGTTGTATGTCTACGTGCTCGTACTCTACATATGCCGGGCATCTACAGTATACTGACGTAGCATTGACACATGAACCCCGTTATGACCATTCTACAAGTTTGGGGGGGGGGGGGGGGGGTAAGGCTGGCTCGTAGGCCACCTTCCTGGCACGTCTTAAATCTCAGATGGCCCAAAGAATATCGGGCTCACTTCCCTTTCTTTTCAAATCTCATTAATTCCTTCCTTGGAGATACCTTTAGCATCACGAATCTCTAACCTCATATTCTCTATCTTGTTTGCACAGAAATACACCAGCATAAAATTGTTTGCCATTCATCAACTTGCCATTTCGCTTATCAGTAGCAGTACTATCTCTATACTCGCGGGCTTAGTCCGCATACTTTCTCTGTCTGTCTTGGTTGTCACTAGCCGCTTGTTGGTGAAATCTTTTGTCTTCCTAGTTTGTTGGACTAATTTGGGTTTTGTGTAAAATCTCATCCTTTAATTCCCGATCATTCGGAATCCATCTCTGTCCCATTTTAATTAAGGGTATCGGCCACCACATTGGCCTTCCCCGGATGGTAGTGTATCTCACAGTCATAATCCTAGGTCAATTCTAGCCATTTCTCCATCTCATGCTATCTACTATCATGGGTAACTCAAAGCCAATTCATTACATTCCATAAAATTTGTGGGTGCATTAGTCAACCCAAAATAACTTCGCTGAAAACTCGAAGTGTCTATTCCTAGTACGAATCGCAGTCTTGGGCATATCCTCTGATTTAACTTCCAACTGGTGATACCCAGTTCTTAAATAAATTGGAAATACACAGCGTTCTTCCGCTGATCAAACAATCATTTACAAGGGTACCTATTCTCCATGTCAAACTCATACAACTCTCGAGGTTCGATATATAATCTTGTGCTAAAATCTTTCTCTCTTACAACAACACCGGGCTCTCCACGGTGGTACACTGGGTCTTATCATATCCTTATACAACAACTCTTGTAACTGAGTCACTAACTCTTTCATTCCCACTATACTCTGAATACTCGGTATTCATTCTCATGTCATCCCAATCGATATTTGGTAGCGCATTAAGATCTTGTACAATCTCCCAAAACCATTGTAGTTTCCTCTATACTTGGTGCCTCTTTTCATGGCGTCAACCATAAGAGCTAATTAAGCCTCGTATCTCTGGCGTAATAGTTTTTTAGTCTGAACTATATTCAAGAATCTCTGAATCTGTCTCCGTTCTTTATTTATTACTCTCTCTCCCTTACAATCAGTCTGGGCCCCATTGGGTGTCAACCAACCCATTCTTATTATAATATCCACTTTTCCCAACTTGAAAGGGATCAGGTCTATCAAAAGTGTCGACCTCATATTTCTAGTTCATAACCTGGATGTACCAGTCTTATGGGAAAATCCCTCGATTGGCTATTTCTACTTGTAATTATTCCCTCAGCGTCTCGGCCTTAAGGTTTAATCGTCATGCAACATCTTGATATACAACAATGCATTAGCTCTGTCTAAACAGTGTAGAAGGGCACCTGCTATTTAAAGGTCCTGACAGTGGGCTGCTTGTTGGAGGTAGCCCTGGTTGAAACCTACTGGCTTTCTTTTATTCTGTGTTCACAAACTCCGGAACAAACCTCAATAATTCGGGAAACTTGGCCTCATACTCGGTCACAGTCATGGTTTCTTGTTTTAACTCTTTAACTTTCATTTTCATCCGGGTCTCCATATATTTCCGGAAATTATTCCTGCTGCACCTCTCCCAAGTCACAATACCAGCTCCCTTTGACTCCATCGTCAGTACTTATCTTGCTAACCCAGAGGTAGTGTCCATTCGTAACAACTCCTCCAAAATCTCAATTCCCCTATAGGGCATCTATCTAACACCGTTGTCACTGGAGTTCACGGCACACCGCTATTTCTTTTACATATATCGATTGACACGCTTTCCATTATCATAATATCCTTGGGAGAATAAACCAATTTCATTGATATGTCACTAACATTCCATTCGTCTTAGGGATTCGCTCCTGACATAGGCGATTTCGTCGCGAATCTAATTCCTATCAGCGAATTTTGACTTATTTGACCTGGTTGGCCTCCCCTTGAAATTCAATAAGGATAACAAAAATTATAGGGCCTTGAAAAGATAGCTCCCATATCAAGGAAAACGTCACACACTGGTGATCATAAGGTTATGAGTTTTAAGGTAACCTTATGGGAGGTAAAAGAATTTACCGAGAGATCAACATGATCCTAAGAACTCAGCGTTGTGTTCCTCGATTGAGACATTACTAAAGGTAATTAGCCTTCTTGTATTTCACAACTTACAAGTGATGGCGTCCCATCAGACTTCTATCACATAGACAGATAGTCCTTGTAGCCCCTATAAGTATAGGGTTGTTCGTCTTAGTGGAAGTTGAAAAGTATGAAAGCAATTCGATATCAATTTAATGATTATCGTCTTTCGACAATATTTCTTAAAGGAACACCTTGGATTAAAATTGAACAGATTCCAAAGGTGCGGTTTCCAAAGAAAATACAAAGAAAAGAATAACCAAGAAGATACTGGTACTTAACAAGCAAGGGTTATTCATTATTTGAAGAAAAGTGGAAGCTTGAATATCATCATTTGACAGGGCTTTGAAAAACTTGAAAGTAGGCATCGTGACAGCCTCTAACACAATTGAAATTAAATATGATTTAACACAAGTGTTATAAAATAACTTCGAAGAGGGAATATACCCTTTATCAGAATTCTTTCTTGGAGAGAGGTCAAGATAGATCATAGGTTGGGGAGGTACCCCACATAATTTTCAAATGGGGAGGGTACTACCAAAGTCTCTACGGATGCCTTTTATGTCGGCTCCTCTTATGGATAATCGTTCAATTCCAAAGCTTTTCTTTTCCACGCACCCTAAGGTGTTCGATACTTACGTCATTGCCGACTTATAATAGTCGCTAAGAATTCAACCATCAACATTTGCAATCGCAGGGAGTTCTATTCGACTAGGCGCAACATCTCAAGTAAGCGTTCTGTTCTATAAGAAGACTTCGATACCGTTGTCGCCCATAGCAACGACGAATTCCATATGTCGACTGGGCGATACTCCGGAAGATCGTTAGAATTTACAGGCTTAAATCCGGTCTCTATTTCAATCATCGTTATACCCGATATTCCTTCTCCCATATCAATCCCGTGCGCTACATAGCTTAACACTTTGGCACAATAGCCTTTTCATTTAAGTCAATCCCGGAACTTCTCAGTCCGTCTTGGTCCTTAAATATATTTCGCCTTTACCGTCCAATCTCAACTTCATCATTTTATCTTCTACAATCAATTATAGCAATCATGGTCTGTCCACCAACCCATATAACGGCTATCTTACCCAATCCACAGGGTTCGCTCTAATTTCCACTCTCTTTGGTGACATTCTCTGGTAATCAGAAAGACAAGGTTTGCCAAGATTTGCTGAACTTCCCTCCAAATTTGGGAAATTTGATCAATCTATTTACCTACTAGTAATACTCGGATCTGATTTCCGACCTTTCTGTTCTATCCTCATAATTCCTTCCTGGTTTCTTAAGGGTGGTAAATCTCGTTCTCGATTCCGTCTTAGCGTGCTTGTCTTACAATAACATTTGCATGGTACATATACCCACAATTCTCCTTGAGATAATAAAATCCCTCAATGATTTAATAGACACTATTTCCAGTGGAATCGCTGGTTGTGGGGGATTGAAACCTCGTATCCAAAGCAATTCCTTTCTCTATACTAGGCAACTAAGTACCCTTAATCGTTCGTGAAAATATGAACACCTTGGTTCTTACTTATGTCGCCTCCTTATGGGCAACTATAACTGACTACGAGTAACAGGTTTCGTTCAAGTCGAATCAATCCACTGATACTGGCTATACTGCCTCTACCTCCTCTACCTTGGAGACTCTACTCCATTTTCTTTGTCATACCTCTTGATGAATCATGAACGATCCTTAAACTCTCGTCTCGTCACTTATTTATCCATTGAAGGTTCGTCCGGTCTTATTATTAGACCTCAAGTAACACAAAACATCTTTATCAATCGGCACTTCCTCTACAAGATTCTTTCCTTGACCTACTATGGGGTCTTCCTCTAGATCCTCCTTTGGATCCTCCCTTATCGGGTCTCCGTCCATTTCAAGGAACGCATCATCAATTGCCTACTCGAAGGCCTCGGGATCTGGTATCTCAGAATCCCATCAATCTATAACTCATACGACTCGAGGTGACTAATCACGAAGTCCTAAGTACGGTTTCCCAGAAGAAGTCCCCTCTCGGGCTTCATCTTAAACAGTCAGGGTCATGTCCTCTAACCCGACTACGAACTTAATTTGAGCTCTAGATGCTCTTATCATTATTACGGGTATTGTAAGACTCGATCTCCTATCGTTTCTGAGGACTGTAACCTAACGCTCTGATACCATCTCTGTAACAGCCCCAAATCCGGGGTCAGGGATTTAGGGTTGTCACAATCCATGTAATCCTTGCCTTACCTGTATTACTCACACCATTCATAATTCACCTGTTCATGACCCCACAACATATGTCACACACACACACACACAGGTTAGAGTCTCAGAAACGACACAATACAACAACTGCGGAATAAATAACTTTTATTACAATACCCAAATGTCTTTTGAATCTGTCACTGATACAATTTCTAGGTAATGTTACATTACCAACTTAGTCTTCTGATGCTCACAATCCTCTCATACCATTCATATCTATACATAAGTTGAGTACCAAAAGCTGTAGCCTGATTTGATTGGTTCGTACTACTCTTCGGGACCACTGCTAGAAACTGTTTATGGAAACGCCTTGCGGGGTATGTGCCGTCCCGTTGGCATCCTGCTTCGCTGCTATATAATATATATATATATATATATATATATATATATAACAATAGCAAGAGTGAGCGATAGCTCAACAAGGTAATAAAAATATGGCATAATCCTGCCTTTAACTCAACCCAGAATAAAGCGGGTATAAGACAATAAATTGTCAACATATCTCAATACTGAAATTATTTTCTTATCGGAATGTATTCCCAAAAACAGTACCATTATTGTACTTCAAATATCATTTTCATAATATTTCTGCAAACTTTTACTATATTATGAACAAAGTTCTAGTATAAAGGATGAGGTTTCAAAGTAAACCAAATATAACCTTTCCGAAAAATATCTGCTAAATAAGCAGAATATCAACATATAACTTAAAAGATGAAGTTATAAGGTGATTCAGTATAAACAACTCCCTTACCATAACTCATATTATGTAAGGTATCCACAGAGTCATATGATATAAAAGATGAAGTTATATGGATTTATTGTCACTTCATTTCCAAACACTTTTCGACCCCCTGCCAACATGATTGGTTCTTTATCCCAATGTATGTTGCAGGAATATCCAAATTGGATGATGAACTAATACTGGAGTTGCTACCGCGCCCGCTGTGCCTAACCTTGCTATGATCAGTAGCAGGTCGCACCGCTCAAATATGTTTTCTACATGTAGATGGAAGAATCACGACAGCCTGACATTGTCTACCGCCTTCCAGTGACCTCCCGGCCCATTTGGGGCCATAAAAGTTGGATGGGTCAATCGCAACTGGACCACTTACACCACTCCTAGTTCAGATGAAATCCATGACTCTGAAACGTAAAGGTCATCCTCCTTTACCCAAGTGTAACACTTGTTGATACGACTCCACTAAGTAGTTATATCTAGGTTGGAAAGGAAGATTCCCCAATATTTCCCAAGCTAGGCTTGTTAATGGATATCGACTTGTTCCAGGAATTTACCCCTCGATCGTTGAGGTGGTAACACAATATTTGACTTGCAGCAATTACATAGCTTTGAGAAAATATCTGTCCCCTGACAGTTTTGAGTTGAGAGTTTAAAAAGAGTAGCAGTCACTTAAATCAGGTTTCCCATATTTTTGATAGTTGAGCGAGCATTTAAATCCTCTTTAAAAGACAGATTTAAACGGAAAAACATTGTTTTGGGAACCTCTTTTTGATTGGAAAACACTTAATAACATTTATTAAACAAGTAAACCTTCAAATGAATATTCGAAAATAATATTCATCAAATAAACAATCCTCGAATGAATATTTAGAAATAATATTCATTAATAAATAATCCTCAAATGAATATTCAAAAATAATATTCATTAATAAATAATCCTCAAATGAATATTCAAAAATAATATTCATTAATAAATAATCCTCAAATGAATATTCAAAAATAATATTCATTAATAAATAATCCTCAAATGAATATTCAAAAATAATATTCATTAATAAATAATCCTCAAATGAATATTAAAAAAATAATATTCATTAATAAATAATCCTCAAATGAATATTAAAAAAATAATATTTCTCAAATAAGTGAACCTCCAATGAATATTCGAAAATAATATCCTTTAAATAATTAAATCTCAAATGAATATTCAAAAGTAATATTCATTAATTAAATAAATCTCAAATGAATATAAACAATATTCTGTAAGTCGATAATCCTCAAATGTATATAAATAATATTCTGTAAGTCGATAATCCTCAAATGTATATAAATAATATTCCTTAAATAAAATAATTAACCCTCGAATAACAGTTACCCGATATCTTTATCGGAAAATAACCTTTAACATATACCGAAATATAATTACTTCTGATCTTAGAGAAAATCACCCGCCCTTATCCTAGGGCAAATATAAAATCCTTGCTTCTAACTAATATCCCATATCTAGCTTAGAAGCCCATAATCAAATCATTTTCAAATAATAACCTTCGAATGAGGTAATATTCAAATAACATTCCTCAAATCATTTCCAGGTAATTAATACTTTCTAGAATATAATTAATGTTTAATAATAGCAGTCCTCAAAATAATTAGTACACTACCGCTGGAATCCCTCCGGGTTTCTACGGCTATCTCCATATCTCAAATACTGACTCCCGGTCTAGAGTCGAAAACAAGAAGTATGCTCTTATCTCTAGAGCTACAAGGTACACCGGTTTATAACTACTTTATCTCAAAACTCATATATAAACCAAAATCAAACTCTATATATAACATGTATCGCAAAATTGTATAACTCCACACATGGCAAAAGCATAATATATAATCAATACTTCAAAGTATAGATTTATAAAACTTGCCACAATACTTGCAACAAAGATTTGGTATATAAATTGGGAATACACAAGTATTGAACATTGGAAAATATACCTACTCTGAATAATAGAGTAAGGTTTAGTAAACTTGCCTGATGCTCGAGAAGTGATAGGGGTTCGCGACGATGCCGGACAATCTAGACAAAGTCAAACGAAAACACACGGTTAATTCCCTCGATAAACCACTTATAACTCAATGCTTAAACACGTAAGAGAAACACAACCAAGGCATTACTAGCTCGTTATAGGCTCATACTAAGTCCATGTTTAGTCGACAATTACTTCAGTCGTAGGTTTAGTCCGAAATCGATCCTCGAATACAAGTTATACTTAACCATTTTCAACATTGGTTCCTAAGTCATGCTCTTAAAGGTTTTCACTTGCGCAACCTCGGCTAACACATTTTTATAAAACCGGAAAATAATCTTTTGGACTCGAAACCTTCGTACAAACCTTCGTAACTGCCCTTGACACTTCAATACAAAATTTCATATTTTAAAACAACTCTTAAGGGTCTCAAACATAGCCACAAAGTTGTTACATTTCTGCAATCTCATTCCTTGAACCACTTTCACTACAATGGTCATATCTCATAAACCGTAAATCGTAATGACATGATTCTTGCGCTCACATAAACTAGAAACAAAGCTCTACACACTCATGTTCATAACTGAACCAAAAGAGGCAGTTAGGTTTTCTGATTCTAGGCAGTTTATAGAGTTACCGAAAATCGGGCATTACAACGGCTTAAAATCGAATAATCCTATTTTGTCACAACATAACCAAGCCACACCGGGCATACCATACATCTACAACCTCAACAAACAACCATCATACACCTCTAAGATCAGTGGGGAGGCTCAAATCCAACACCCCTCATTTTACACATTCAAACAAATCCAAATAATCACTAAATCACTTAATCATGATCTTAACTTTACATGAACATCAAAACCACTTTAAAACTCATATAAAACTCAAAGGAGCAGAGGTTTATACCTTCCTCCAAGCTTGCTTGCTGCTATATTCCTTATGTAACCTTAGATCCTTGCTTAATACAACCTTTGGAAGTCACAAACTCAATATCAAAAGCAACAAAGCAAAATACAAGTTACTATTCATCATCTTCTCCAACTGTTACTCACTGAAATCGAAGGGTAAATCACAGAGGTGAGGCGAGCGCTTACCATGGTTGCGTAGAGCTTCTCGAGAGCTTCGATTTGAGTGGTGGAACGCCAAAAACGGACCACGGAATCTCAAGTTATGATCATTTCTTTCTCTCCCATTTTTCTTTCTTCTTCTCTCCCGAAATTTCTCTTCCTTTTTCTTTTTCTTCTTATCTTGTTTAATTACTTGATATTTATCCAATGTGGTGAGTCATCACCCTTGGTCTCTTCTTGTCTTGACACTTGGCAAGCATGCATTGGCTTGGAATAAAGTAGCTTTTCTGGTTCGTTTAATTTCGTAGAACGCTCGCAAGGTTTCTCGAGGGTTCTATCGAGGTATTTTACCGAAATCGTTCTCGATACTTCTAATTCATTTATCAAATCCATATCCATAGAATTAATAATTTCAATCCTTAAATATCCTCAAATAATAATTATTTAGTCCGTTTTTGGTGAAATTTCGGAGAAAACGAAAAATGCTATTTTTCCGATTCTGACAGCTTCTGCATTCTTTTATTTCCATCGTAGATCACTATTGCGACTTTGAAAGTTTATTATATCGTCCCGCATATAGGGTGGTCTGAAAAACTTTTAAATGAAGAGTTACTATTCATCAGTGGTTTTTCTATAATCCTTTGGATCAAAATCCATTCCAATATTCCTGATCTATTTTCTCTTTACTCTTTGCACTTAGAAAACGTTCTAGTGATTTCTCGGGCGTACGCTATCTTGTTTACGGAGTTGTCGGATGTATTCCAGATATTGATTTGGATGACATAAAAATACTTTCCTTCCCTGGAGTATTGTATTCTTATCTTCCAGATTGATTGTTCTTATTTATATGTTCAGTCCATTCTTACTATTCTCAAAATGTTTGAAAACCGAAATTCATATTCATTTCATAACTTGATTCTCAAAGTCATTGCCACTATCCATATTTACATCAACATATAATAAAAGTTTTAATTCTACCCAAAATCTGGGGTCTTACAAAAGATCTACAGAAGGAGGAGTCAAACAAGGAGTGGTTAGGATGGAGTAAGTGAAAGCAGCAAAAGCAAATCCTCAAAGAAATCCAAAGATGCTGAACATGACAACAAAGACTCTCAGAAGAAGAAAGAAGCTGAGAAGACAAGGAGTGGAAATCAGCAAGACAAGGACATTTCTAGCAGTATCTTAACCACAAAACAAGACTTTAAGTCTAGGGTGGGTACTGTTGGTAATGATCCTCCAAAATCTAAGATCAAGGCTTCTGAAAATGGTTTGCCACAGAACAAAGTTGTAGCCACAAAAGAAAAATCAAAAAGACATTTCCACAAAGTCACAGCTAGTGGAGTGTTATAGTGGATCAAGGGAAAAAGGGCTGAGATTACTTCCAAATGATGTGGCACTGAAGACAAAATCTCCTTGTTCCAAAAAGCTACCTCAAGTGAAGCACATGAAGATCAAGAGTGTAGCCAAAAGAACAAGGATAACAAAGAAAACTGGGGTGATCTCAAATGTTATTGGTATCAAGGTGCTTCCTCTAGATGAAGATTATGATGCTGATGCCTTAGCATTTCTGAGAGCTCAAAGGATCTTTGAAGTCTAGGTTATACAAGATCATCTAGAGATCAAGTACACTGATGGAAGGGAGAAAGAGATGAAGACTGGAGGCTGGGAATACTTCCCATCTTATGATCTTGAAAGAATCAATGCCTTGCTGAATTTTGAAGAAAAGGAAGAAAGACCGTGGAAGATAGAAATTGCCAAGTTCATGAAAATGCAATCTGATTATCAAGAATCTGTGAGACAGTTGAATGAACAAAGAAAAGATCAGAAGGAAAAAGAAATGGCTGAAATGGAAGAAAGAGTAGTAGATCTGAGGAAGAGACGACTCTGCAGAGTAAAGTTCAATCCCTATGTAGTGGAGTATAAAAATAAAAATGGAGGAAAAAGCAAAATAAGGATGGATTTCCTGGACTCCTACATAGAGAAAGCTCTGAGAGATGCTATTGAAGATTTAGCGAACTCTCCCCTCTTAGAAGAACTGACAGCAAGAGATGAAATGCTTATAGCCATTGCTGAAAACTCCAAAAGGGAAGAAGCCAGAAAGAAGAGAGAATATGAAGAATATCAACAAAAACAAATGGAATCTGAAGCTGCTCTTTAAAAATCAAATTGTCTGTAAGCTTTCACCTTCTATTTGTATTCAAATACTATCTATGGTATTCTTCTTCTTTCATCTCTGTGATGTAATTCTTTTTATGTTAGTTAGGCTTGTTATCAGACATGAAATTGTGCCTAAGTATCTTACTCACAATTTGGGGGAGATTGTTAGGCTCACGGCATGTCTGAATACCACTATTAATAAGCCTACATACTGTGACTATGTCACACTACATGACCTAGTGAATTCTATCACTGGGATATAGTATAGGTCTCTATTGTACTTGTCTTGTTCTCATGAACATTAGCTTTATCCTGTATGCTCAGAATTATAATGAGCTTAGTAAGTTTCTTGCATCTAGAATGTACATAGGCCATTGAATAATTATCCTGATAGAAGTTCAGAATTGTTCATGCAGCAAGATGGAGATGAATAAGGCCCTGAAGAAATAAGTTTCAGAAATTTGTCTAAGTCTTTATATCGTGAAGTCAAGTTAAAGCTATGTCGTGAAGTCCTCAAAATCCATGTCGTGAAGTACTGAGATCGCATAGTCCAAAATGAACTATGTCGTGAAGTCCTCAAGGATCATATCGTGAAGTGTTGATATAGCAAAGTCAAAATGTACTGGATCGTGAAGTCCTCAAATAGCCTATGTCGCGAAGTCCTCAAAAAGGCTATATCACGAAGTCCTCAAATAGCCTATGTCGCGAAGTCTTCAAAGGCTATGTCACGAAGTCTTCAAAGGATACATCGTGAAGTCAGGAATATATTGGAGTTCACGATATCAACACTTAGACATTAACAACAAGACAAATGAAGGTACAAGATCAAAGTCAATAGAGACAAATACTGAAGCATCTATGTTGGTCAGGTGGTCCAAAAGCAGATGGCAAATCTACAGCAAAACTTGGAGAGAAAGAAGAAAGACAAGCATCTACAGATAAGGGAAAGGACGACAGAATGCAAGTGGTCCTCCCTGACACAACCAACCTTTTATGGAACGACAAAATTGAGTTGCAGTGAGGGTAGCTGTGTAATTAGGTGTGTACACGAGGTTTGTATAGGTGATATATGTTGTGCACACCCTACTGTTAGAGTAAGAGAGATACACATAGAATTATTTCAAGCACTATTTTCTCTGTAAGAAAAACAAGATAAACAATGTTCTTGTTTAGAAGCCAGAATTTCATCTGTGAGATTCTGGAAAGCTGTAGTATTTAATTTGCTTAATACAAAGTAGATTAAAGTGATTGTGTGTGTTCAGTTTCATTTCATTCCGCAATCTCTAACAAATACAATCACATACAGTTTTAAGTTTCAAGAATCGAAAAACATTCAAACTATCCATTCACCCCCCCTTGTCTAGTTTACTAGTGATCTTCATATCCAACAATATGTGCAGTACACATCACTACACCAAAAATGACCTATTGCAACTCCATCATATGGTTGTGTTGCATAAAATGTTGCTATAGACAAGAAACCTGCATATCTATTGTAATACTTTTAAAAACGTTATTTTAAATGGGAAAGTGTTGCAAGCCTAAGAAGTATTTTGAAAATTTTATAACTATAGCAATACTTCAGAAAAGCGTTACGATAACATGATACACTTTCCAAAATATATAGGCGGGAGTTCGATTTTTTCATTGGGCGGCTAATTTTAGTACCAAAATTTTTATTACACAAAAATAATACACTCACCTCAAACACTCTCAGATCTAAAACACTCCCCGGCCCTCTCAGACTCTCTCTCCGCGGCACCCTCTCTCACCTCTCTCCCGACCATCTCTCTCGGCCTCACCCCTCTCAAACCTCACTCATATCTCACACCTCTCTCAAAATCCAAAACCCCCCCCCAAAATCGATTTCAAAACCTAACCCCTAAAATCGACTTCAAAACCCAACCCCCCCCCCAAAACTTCAATTGAAGCTTCGATTAGAGGTAATATACCCAACTTTGTTCTATTTTATTGAATTAGGTTTTATGTGTATGTTTAATTATATGTGTATATATGTGTATTGTTTTTTATTATATGTTTGATTATTATGTGAATTTCTTTGATATTATGCATTTGAAATTTCTTTTGATTATATGTTCTATTTTAGTACATTTGTTCTGTGTATTTATTTGTTCTGTGTATTATATGATTTGAGTATAAATTAGATTTGTTCTTTTGATTATATGTTTTATTATGATGATGTAGTTGCAGTATAAATTGTCGCATTTGTTCTGTGAATGATTTGAGTCTCTCCCTCTGTCATGATAAAAGACATTGTAGTAGGTTACATCTGGTGTATCATCTGGTGTTGATAAAGTTTGTTAGCTGGAGTTTTAGAAATGCTAATTTATATTTACGTAGTTGTGTGTGTGTGTGTGAGTTTGTAAAGTGTGCTGCCTGGTAATGATATGTTTTATCGTGTGGTGTGATAGGTAAGAAATGAAGCATAACAATGTTATTCCCAATGGTCACTTTAAGAAGCATTGGCAGAACTATATCAAGACCTGGTTTAACCAGCCAGCTCGCAAGACCAGGAGAAGGAATGGTAAAGCGCTCTTTCTGTAGAATAGTTATTTACAATTTCATTTTGGGATTAAGTTCTTTACTTCCTAGGCAATGATATTTCAACATAAAGGGGAATGCGTATGAATATTGAAAAAATACGGATGTTAAGACATTGTCATATTTGTTGAATATTCCAGCGAGGCAAAAGAAGGCTGTGAAGACCTTCCCTCGTCCTACAGCTGGACCACTTCGCCCCATTGTTCACGACCAGACACTCAAGTACAACATGAAAGTTAGGGTTGGCAGGGGATTTTCGCTTGAGGAGCTTAAGGTAAGTTACCTATAGGATTTTCCCCCAACCTGAACGCTTTACTGGAAGCTTGTTCCTGAATCATTATTTTTTTGCCTAGTCATTTTCGTTTATGTTTTAAGAGTGAAATGAATGCCACATTTTCTTGCTTAGGAAGCTTATAGATATTTTAATATCTTAATCTTAATGTTATTTGGATTGAAGATATTGGCCTGGTGTAAAATATAAAATCTTTACTTGAAGTCTCAAGTCTTGCCCATGGCTATGAAGTGTAATTCCAGAGGCTGCTGCTGCCCCCTAAATTAAAGTGGCTGGTGTTCCTGGTACAACTAGTGCAATATTTGGCGACGTAAAGGATGTGGGAGCTAATGGTATAATGATACAACTGGGAGATTTGCTGAGATGAGGAATGTAAAGCTGGTAAAACATGAGCAACCCCACTGAAAACTACTTTTGAGTCTCCTCCCCCTGCCCTTCACACATTGAAATTAACTAATTTGATATGAATTCATTGAAGTATAGAAGATGACAGTAAAAACTGTTTAGCTTTTTAGTGTTAAGACATTGAAGTTAATCTATTTTTAACCGTTAAAGAAACAGCTTCTTATTAACCTTATCTTATATAATAACGTATTAATTAACTCTTCACAGTGTCGGGAAACTAAAAAAAGAAAGTTCCAGGGAGTTAGTTTTGATAGTTTCCCACAACAAAAGTATTAGTTGGCATTTTTTTTTTGCTAAATAGTTTTGAAATACTTCAGTGATGACACATCCAAAAGATTCATCACTAGCATCACCCCTCTTCATGACAAAGACAGGGGTTATCCTATTCATTATCCTGGCAACTTTACTAATGTAAGGTTGGCACTTATAAACTGGACCACAGTTCACCAAATGTAATACTAGGTGCTTTCAATGGCAACTACAAAAGCAAGTCTTGGCAAACTAAACTATTGTCACTCACTTGTCCTTTAGACTTTTCTGGCATGCTTTTAAGTTTTACAAAATATACTTCTACATTTATTAAGTTTATATTAATATTTAACTTTAAATATTCACATAAAACATAAATTATGAAAATATCATGTGGTCACACGTGTATAGGAAAGGTTAAAGTAATTTAGCAAAGTGAAAAGAACAAAGGATGAAGTACCCTAAAGCTAATTAAGTAGCCATATCTGTAACCTTCAATGATAGAATTTATACTAATTTAGAATTGGGCATAACTCATTTCTCAAAGTCCTTACTCTCTGCTTCTAACTTCCTCAACTAGCGGTCAACTCTGAATACATTGAAACCTCCTCCGAGAAGTAGGAAGTCGGAATAGAATGTTTGGTTTGGTATAAGCCTAAACATTTTTAACTTTAAAATTATTTCAATTATACTTTCGATCCTCACAATTAATATCTAATTAAATCCCCCAAAAACTATAAGCCTAATTATATTCTTTAGTACTAGTGTTGAACCTGTAACCATGTTTATTAAGTTTGGGTTGACCTTGGTACAATGATAAAGGTTTCTGTTGTGGTAGTTTGGACAATTACTAGTTTATCACTTGCATTGAAGTTGTTCAATTACTTGTTTCTCAATGCTTTTGAAGTTGTTTGTACAACTACTTGTTTGTTGCTTCTGAAGTGCAGTGACCAAATAATCTGGTAGTACAGATACTTTTCTAGTGTCCATAAATCAGCAGCACTTGACAATTATAATTAAGTTGAAGGCAGACTTAACATATGCAAAGATGACAACTTAACATATGTAATTATGTTGCCTAGGAATGGGAATGAATACTATTTATGATATAGAAGTTCTTTAATAATCTTTTTTCTGTCTTGTAGCCAGGATTTGAGGCATTTGTGTTGGATTTTCATATACGGAAAAATGTGAATTCCTCTCCAGATGACAGGAAGAAGAGGTTGCTGAAATCACAAATCTCTTTAACAGAGGAAAGAAGAAAAAGAAACATTACATTGCTAGTTGAGGAGGTCATGGCCGAGCTTGAGTTTGTAACATAAGAGGATGCACCCTAGACTAATGATTTTTAATGTAGAATTGTGGGATAAGTTGACATGTGTTTCGACTTAAGTACTAGATGTAAGATGATATTGTGCTACAACCCGACTTTGGGCTTTATTGTCATGTTTTGTTGGATTTTCCATTTGAAATGTGATTTCTGGTTTGGTATGCTTTTTTGAATGGTATATTCAAATTTAAAATAGCACACTGCAATCTGGACTAATAAAAAGTGTTGCAAATAGGTTTTGCCAATAAAATCTAAAAGTATTACAATAGGGATATAAAAGTTGCAAATTAATGTTGCTAAAAAACCAAAAAACATTACAATAGGCATCAAAATGTTGCAGATAATTGTTGCAAAAAAACCAAAAAGTATTGCAAAAGGTATCAAAATGTTGCATAGAAATGTTGCAATAAACTGACTTTGTAACATTTTAACTTAATAAATGTTGCAAAAAAGTGATGCATTAGTCTATTGCAACACCTTAAAAATGTTACTAAAACAGACAAAAGTGTTACAAAAAAATGCTATTGTAATATTTTTAAAAAGGTTGCAATAAGTACACATAGTGTTACAATAGAAGCCATAGGCAACGCCAGTAAATGTAACGCCGAATTTTGGTCAAAACGTTACATAAACATCTACTGTAACATTTTTAGGGTCTAACAATACACTTTTATGGGGTTACAACAGGTCATTTTTGGTGTAGTGCATATTGCAGTACATATATAAAAGTACCTCACAAAACCCTAAAATTAGTATATATTTTTGTAAATATGAAATTATGTGTAATTATGTTATATTTGATCCTAATTTTTTGCTAGATTCTATTTTTATTCACAAAAATTAAACTTTTTTATGTGAAAATAGAATCTAAATACAATTTATGAAAAATTCTATAGGATTCATTATATATATATATATATATATATATATATATATATATATATATATGCGTGTGTGTGTGTGTGTGTGTCATTCTTCTAGAGAAAACCATCTTATATAGAGTCTCGTAGCACACCATTGATTCTATTATGGAATATCATTATTATAATTTCACACAATATAAATTTTGATTCTCAAATAAAATACTATGATATATATATATTTTATAAAAAATATATCACTTAAAACTTAAGCAAAAAGTTTGATTTTAAATTTGGTTCTACAATAGAACCATTTTGGATAATTTTGATTCTGCTGTAGAATCATGCCAAAATATTTCAAAATTTTCGATGATTTTTTAAAGGAAAAAGTTGTAGGATTTCGTTTTTGATTTAGTAAATTAAAATTTGTAATTTTATTTTATTAATAATATGATAAATATATGTATTTTTATAATAGTGTGCTACGCGACTTTATATAATTTTGAGTTTACTTTTAAAATCTTATTAGATCAACCTCATGTTCTCTTCTAATTTTGTTTTACTTTTAATCTATACCTTTTGAGTAAACAAATTGTTGATTCATATCTCCTTCTATCTATATATTAAAAGAGAACTATGGGAAAAAAGAGCCATTAAATGAAGAAATATATGTTCACTAGGAATCAAACTACTATCATTCGTCTTTCGAAGTCCATGTTATAACCATTGTGCTTTGTGTTTACTTTAGATAAATCATGTCATCTCTTATTATCCTTTTTTTTAAGTTAACTTTAATCCTACTTTTTGAAAAATAATAAAAGTGCCACCTAGCCTCTGTATTATTGTACAAAAATATATAAATATTTGTTAGTAAAGATAATCAATCCACCTCCTTCATAGAGGTTGATGTCATAAACGAGTAACGATTATGTTATATTAATTTTTATGTTTACTTTAAAAATCATATTAGACAGTTCACGTCATTTTTACTTATCTTATTTTCTTCTTCACTTTCACTTTTGAGTAAAAAAAATGTTGATTTTTATTTTTTATATTACCTATTTTTTTTTTTAATTTTGGTAGTTTTATATATCTCTACATTCAATGAAAAATATACTACACTTGTATGTTTTCGCTATAATATATATTAACCATGATGTTTATAGTTCATATTTTTATATCGTAGTATATCTCGTATTTACTTAATTTGAATTAGTTAATTACTACATAAAAATATAATATTAAAATTTGATCAAATATAAGGAATAAAATATATGCAAGTATTTAATTAATTGTTATTTCAATAATTTCAAATTTAGAAAATAATTATTGAAATAATTATTAAATTATACAATAATCAAATTTATATACTCTATTCATCACATCCATTTCTAAGCAATTTTCTTTTCAGAACGTACACTTCATTTGTTAATATTTTCTAAAATTACATGACATTTTTTTATTAATCTTAGTATATCTCGCGCTTTCACTAACATACCCATTTTCCCATCAATTTCTTTCACTTTAATCACCTTTAGTACCCCCCTCCCCCGCGTTCAAAACTCGGGGTGAGATTTTAAAAAATAGGATATTACATAATTACTAGCTTAAAACTCGTGTGATGCACAAATTGTTTTTTAATAATTGTTTTTTTATTATTTAAGTTTTTAATAATTAATTAATGACACTTGTTGAAAAAAATAAGTAGACATGTTAAAATATGTAAACTTTTTTTAAATAATTAAAAACATTAAAATAGGTTTTAAAATAAATAAATAAGGATTTTCCCGTGATATTTTCGGAAAAGTGGAGATTTTAGTAAAGAAAAATAAAAATGTAACATGTTTTACTTGAAAAGGGTAATTGGCCGTGATATTTTTGGAAAATGATCCAGATTTTGTTAGAAAAAATAGAAAAAGTCACGGATTGTTTTTAATAGTTTTTTTTTATTTAAGATTTTATACTTTATTAATTACATTTGTTGAAAAAAATAAGTAGGCATGTTAAAATAGGTAAAAAGATTTAAGTAATTAAAAGTATTAAAATAGGTTTTAAAATAAATAAGTAAGGTCTTGTCCGTTATATTTTCGGAAAAGGAGATGTTTTAGTAAAGAAAAATAGAAAATGTAACATGTTTATAAATAAGTGATATTATTATTTAATGATTTTTCTGTAAGTGGATTGATCTGTGCTGTTTTATCCTGGGAGTGATATTGATGCAACCCAACACAACATAAGTGGGGCAATAATCTCTTCAAGAACAGTCAAGACTTCTCTAAGGCTTGGCGACTCAGCTGTTTCTTTATCTTTCAGTATTTGTTAAAGCTCCTGAGAGATAAGTGTTCTTTCTTATCTTATTATTTACAGTCTCTAATTATATTATTGTTTCGACCTTCGTGTTTGTTTTGTTAATTGGTATATATGCTTGTTCTTGTTAATACAAAATATATATAACTGCCCTATTGTTGCTGTGTAGTTAGTGTATTATACCCAACAGAATGTTATCTATTATTTAGTTGGATGGGATTTTGGGTTATATACCAATTTCATGTTTCTTAATTATTTTCCTTTTTCCCATCATTTTTACTCAAAAATAAGAACTTGTTATTGATTTTCAACCCCTTGAACTTTTACAGAGTTTTAGGATATGTTGGATGGACAACAATGGTTATATGTTGGATGGACAACGCTGATTTTTATTTGACCCGATTGAACTCTATGAGGATAGAACAATTGCATTGAGTGTGTATAAGTAAAGATGCTAAATATTTGTTATATGCTCTTAGTTAAAGTAGAAGTGATTGGGTTACTATCAAATAATGGGGTTGAGGTAAAAAATGTTCACCATTATACTTTATCATGGGTATGTAGTCGTTTGATGTTTCATTAGGTGTACTATAAAAAGTGGAAATTGCAGCGCTTCGATTACATTAGTTACTAATATGTTTGCAGGTCGAGTTCTCGTACATAAACTGGACTATGATTGCGAATCTTTTATATTGTTGTTTCCCAGCTCCCAAGTAAGGCAGAGATGTTAAAATTGTTTTTTGATAGACTTTTGACTATGAAATTTGCATACCTTTTATGTAAATTGATTATCATGAATGCAATGGTCTTATTTTAGGCAAGGCGAAAAGTGAGCTGCTGGTGTAGAGACTAATGTTAACCTTGATCATCGAATGAACTATCAATTTATGGGCACATATCAATCCGTAGATATTTCATGTCGGGATGATCATGCCAATTGATGCAGGACAGAATATTAGAAAAGCAATAAACACAGAGAATTATACGAATCCCAAAAATAATCAATAATATTATTCCCAAGAAGAGTGTATAATCAAAGCGTAATATAGAAATAGAAACCTAATTAGATAACCTATTGGACTACGACCCAATAACAATTGGGCTTATTAGATAACCTAACAGACTACGGCCCGATAACAATTGTGCTTATCATGCAATCTACTAAATAATAAACTACCAACTCCACATAAAACATATATGTAAATAAACTAATTTATCGACTACATATATAAATAAACTATTTACTTGTGAAAATAAAAGGACTATTTTATTTTCATTCTTGTTCCTCGTCATTCTCCCCTTGTTGGGAAAAACTCGACCACGAGTTTTATAGAAGGCAAGAATTATGCAAAATGACGATGGAACCAAGATGAATTTCTTCCTCTTGTTGAAGAAGAATGGCTGAGGTGCAAAGAACTCTGAAAACGGAATACCACGCAAAGGTGGCTCAAGCAAATATTCTGGAATGATGAAGTCAATATGATCAACCTCAATAATATCATCAACTACGTTACGACCAATTGATGCAGGACAGGATATTAGAAAAACAATAAACGCAGAGAATTATACTAATCCCATGAATAATCAATAATATTATTCCCAAGAAGAGCGTATAATCAAAGCGTAAGTAACATGTGGGGGGTTACCTGACATATATAGAAATAGATACCTAATTAGATAACCTAATGGACTACGACCCGATAACAATTGGGCTTATTAGATAACTGTAACACCCCCAGATCCGGGGTCGGAGATCTAGGTTGTCACGGATTTTTTTTCCATACCAACACTTGATACTTGAATCATAATAATAAATCAACACACACTGTGACCCCACAATATATATACTCACGCCAGTTATAGTCTAAGAAACAAAATTACATAAATAGCAGTCATATGATCCATAATGTCAAGTTATTACAACCCAAAAGTAATTGCATTGGAATCCTGCTACCAATATGATTTCTACTAGAAATCATAAAAGAGGCGCAAATGTTTGTTCTTGTTCATTATTATACATAAGTCATACTTATAGATAAACCGGAGCAGCAAGAGCTGCACTCCGAATTAACTCAGCCTTCCTACCTGTGGTGCTGCAACAACCCTATGGAATGTCCGCACGCCCTTGACGCGTTTCCGAGCGGTGAGGTAAGTCGTGACCATCTACTCTAGCTGTTGTGTTGTGATATATAAAAGAAGCAAGAGTGAGCACTACGGCCCAACAATAATAAGATGGGCACACATTTTGGTATACGATGATCAGTCGTAACCGCATCACTTCTCTACTAGTAGATGGATAATCCCGAAGGTCATTACCTTTAGCTGCATATGGGCTTTTAATTCCACTGGACCGGTGTCAACCCATCCTCTTACGTATACATGGTGACATCAAGGCCATAGCTAGCTGGACGCTCCCTGCTAACTGGTTTCATTTCCACTGGACCGGTGAAAATAGATATTTTTATCTTTTAGTGCAGATTTAACATGACTATCAATTTTTGGCTCCATTTCAAATTTTTTCTCGAAAAAATGTACTTGAAAATATTTATGCTCATGTACTTTAAGGTACATGGGTACAAGTTGCGTAGTAGTATTTGATGAATCACCAAAGTGGAGGTTAACTTCGACATTTTGTATACTCAAATCAATTCTTTCATTAGGATTATGAAACTTGAAAGAAAAAGTAGTGTTAATGATATTAACACTAAAATTATGACATTCACTTGTGATATTTCAGAGAGTGAAGATGGGGAGGACTTGGTTTATAATAAACCAAAAAAGGGATTACAAATAATAATATGATGACGAAAAACGTAGCGAGAAGAAAAGTACGTAATAAAGTAATAACATGACATAATTTTTTGAACAATTAAAATGAGTACCGACATTAGAAGCCAGTTCGTAAAAGGAGAGAAGGTTAACCGAAGTGTCGTTATGGTTAATGTTATTGGTGTTTTGTTCATCAACAATTTCTTCAATTTCGTGAGTGGACATTTTAACTGCAAAATTCAAAATGAAGTATTTAGCTTAATACAACTTTTTAAAACAACTTAGAAAGAAGAAGATCAGAAAGTAAGAACACATAAAAATAATACATGAACTAGTTGCATTATAGATATTACCTAACAAGATATGACTGCTGGAAAATTTTGTAACAACAATGTGCATGTTTTGCTTTCCAGAGTGCACTTAAATAGGTCATCAGTTGAGGACAATGTTATCAACGTTAGGTAATGTGGAAAACTAGTAATAATAGTGTATGTATTTAGTTTTGGCCAACAAATTACAAATTACAAATTACAATCATCATTATCAAATTATATGCAAACTATGTGCAAAATAGGTGCAAACTATGTGTAAATTATAAACACCAAAATGCAACTCTACCAAGATGCATTTCTGGACACTACATTATCATATATATCTCACACAACTTTAATTGTAGGTTGTTCACATGTCATTTACATGCTAGATTTTGCTCTTTAGTTTTCTTTAGTGCAACTTTTGAATGTCGGCATTTATGTCCTCCAACGTTACCTCGGCCATTTCTACATTTCAACAAAAATAATACACAAAATGTTGAAGATATGTAGAAGTACTTGAGGGATAACCGAAGTGAAGGTTAACTTCAGCATTCTGTATATTCAAATCAGTTCTTTCATTTGGATTATGAAACTTAAAAGAAAATGTAGTGTTTATGATGTTTACACTAAAATTATGAACACTAACTCCTGATATTTCAGAGTGAAGACATGGAGGAATTGGTTTATAATAAACCAAAAAAATAATGGAAAATAATAATATTATGATGAAAAACATATAGACAATAAATTAATAACTTGACATAATTTTTTGAATAATGTAAAACGTGTACCAACATTAGAAGCCGACTTGTAGGAGGAGAGAAGGTTAACCGGAAAATCATCAGATTTATGCACATCGTTATGTTTAATTTTTCCGGTATTTTCTTATCCAACAATTTCTTCAATTTCATGAGTTGTAGAAGAAAAAGGGTGAATCGCTTGTTCAATAGACATCATTTTAACTGAAAAATAAATATCACATTACATTACGGTTCAAAAATAAGCAAATTGAACTCATTATATAAACAGTGGAACAACAACAACAAACAAAATAAAATGAAGTACTTAACATAATGACAACATATATACAATTTATAGAAAGCTACATGCAAAAAGAAATCAAAACTATTATTTAAAGTGCACTAGTATCGGTCGTAGAGGGGGGCAAAAAATATTAACATATATACATACTATCATACTTCATTTTGTATTTGGTTTTGGCCACTAAATTACAAACTAGAGCCGGCACTATCAAATTATGTGAAAACTATGTGCAAATTATATGCAAACTATGTCAAATTATGTGTAAACTATGTGCAAATTATGAACACTAAAATGCAAGTTTACCAAGATGCATTTCAAGACACTATATTATAGGATATATCTCAAGACAACTCTAATTTTAGGTTTTTCACATGCCATTTACATACTAGATTTTCTCTTAAGCTTTTTCTACGTGCAACTTTTAGATGTAGTCAGTCATGTCCTGGGGTATTATAAGCATGGGCAGAGATTAGAATGCAAGTTGTAAGATGTGCACACAAATGAAACTGGCATTTTAACAAATCTAATTTTACAATATAATTACCCATGGCGCCTCGCGTAGTACCTGGCATTACTTCCGATGTGGGATTTTCCGAGGCGCTTTTAAAGGGAACAACTTGTAGAAGAAATATTGAACCAGGCAAAACAATACAGAAGGACATGGATCAGATCATGTTCTAGTAGCCGGATTCATGTAATCAAACTCACAAAAGAACTCTCAATGACGTGGAATACAAGAGGTGACTGAGCTAGAACGACAAAAGCAGGTATGGTTCCCTAGATCATGGATCAGCATAGTTGTTTTAGCACCATACAATGTACTGCTATGTAATCTCATAATATTCACAAAAATGTCAACACATTTCACAAATTAAAATCAATTCATAAATATGGTCGGAGATTATGTCGTTGAATGGTTATACTCAAGATTTCCATGCTACACTGCATTAGAAATTACAATCACAATTGATCAAAAAAATAAACTCTTAATGAAAGCTACACATCCCTAAAACCTTATTAAAGTTTCAAGTTATAGGAGCCTGAACAAAAAAATGAGTTAGAACATGCATAAAGTGGCCAATTTTGTTCAGACCGATCCAAAAATTGGCTCCAACATTCAATCAAACAGTTATAAACCCTACTCAGTTTAACTGACACCTCAAAATATCATCACAAAATTCAATTCATTTCTTTGAGAGAATAGTTGTGATTGATCACGCAATGTCATGCTCACCAATTTACTCAATATGTTGCATTTTATCAACTGTGTGATCACATGAAAATTATTGTGGTTAGACCGGGGCTTTTGTTGCTAAAAAAGCAGGATATCCATCTGGACCATCCCAAACCATTTCGTAATCCTCTCCATTGTCAACTAAACCATAATGCAAACTATCTTCTTCATTTAGCACCTGTTAATAAAAATTATAATTAAGAGTAAAACCATTTAAACGAAAAATATCTATTATTTTCATAAATGACATACAAATTCCAATCCATATTTAATCTTGTGCACTCATATTCTATACATATATAGCACATTTGTATTGTATTTTAATGTATTTGCTTTTACATCCATCTATCTAAATATGAATATGATTAAAAAGAATTGTACACATGTCGGTAAAAAAACATGTCTACCACATGTGATCAAAATTAGAACTCAACATATACATGTAGAACTACCAATAGAGCAGGACATTTGACTAGAATTGATGGTGCAAAACACTTAAAAGACTTGGATATTCAGATTTTCCATTGAATTGAAAGACTTGGATGAAGGATTCACTCCATAAACATCTATTTGGCATCAACAAGACGGTCACAAGAGAAATCATATGTTTTCTCTTGGCCGCTTCAACAACTTCTTGTTGATCAATAATGACTTCAGTTAATATATTTTGAAGTTCTAAAAACAATTCTGCTACCACTATAGGCATGTTAAAATAATAATATAATCTAAACTTTGGATTATTATTTTTATTATCTAGAATGTTCTTGAAAGTATCTAGAATAGACTTTTGAAGTTCAAGACCTTTTGTATTTCAAGATGGTTCATGTACTTAGGGAGTTACATATTAAATAAGGTGCATGTACTAGAAGTGTTCTAGGAGGTTCCATCTTGTCCTATAAATAGGACAATCTTCCAAGCTTTGTATAATCAAGAATTATCAAAATCTTTTGAGTGAAATACATTTGTGAGTTTTATATTTTGTGTGAGTAAGTTGTGTGGATTATTGAGAACAAGTTTCTTCTCTTTAATCTCCAACACATTATACACTTAAAATTCCTACAAAGTGGTATCAAGAGCAAGGTTTAGAGATGGCTTCCAACAACAATATGTTGCAACCTCAACTTCCTCGTTTGACGGGAAAGAATTACAACCAATGGAGCATACAAATAAAGGTTTTATATGGCTCTCAAGATCTTTGGGAGATTGTGGAAAGTGGATATGAAGAACCGGCGAATCAAGCCAATCTCTCACCACAAAAATTGAGTACTTTGAAGGAAAATCGAAAGAAGGACAAGAAGGCTCTCTACTTTATTTATCAAGCTGTGGATGAAGTAATTTTTGAGAGAATTTCAACGGCATCAACATCAAAGGAGGCATGGGATATCCTCAACAAGGCCTACAAAGGAGAAGAAAGAGTAAAAATGGTGAGACTTCAAGCTCTAAGAGGTGAATTTGATTCACTCAAGATGAAGGAAAGTGACACGGTGGAGGAATATTATAATCGAACAATTTCGATTGTTAATCAACTTCGTGTAAATGGTGAAGATATTACGGATAAAAGAGTCTTGGAAAAAATTCTTCGTAGCATGACTCGAAAATTTGAGCATGTTGTTGTGGCTATTGAAGAATCAAAAGGATTTAAATACTTTCTCTCTTGAAGAATTATTGGGTTCACTCCAATCTCATGAACTTCGCATCAAACAATTTGATTCCTCTCCTTCCGAGCAAGCTTTTCAAGTTCAAGACACTAATCGTGGCGCTTTTAGAGGAAGAGGTAGAAGAGGATCATTTCGTGGTCGAGGACAAGGAAGAGGAAATGTGCCAAGTGAAAATTCAAGCTCATTCCAAAGAGGAAGAGGAAGAGCTCGTGGAGGTTACAATGGAAGAGGAAGAGGTAATTCTTTTAATTTTCAATGCCATTATTGTCATAAAATTGGGCATATGAAAAAGGATTGTTACAAAAGGATTAATGATGAAAAAGATGACTCAAATTTTCTACATGAGGACATTGAGGAGAAAGATGAAAGTATGCTTCTTGTTAGTAATGTTCAAGAAGTTCAAGAAGAATCTATTGATGATGTTTGGTATATCGATAGTGGTTGTAGTAACCACATGACCGGAAAGAAAAATTGTTTTGTGAATTTTGACGAAAGTGTCCAACGAGAAGTCAAGACGGGTGACAACAAAAGGCTCATTGTCAAAGGTTGTGGTGATGTTCCAATTCGAAAAAAGCAAGGTACAAATTATATCTCTAATGTTTATTATGTTCCCGATCTTAAACATAATCTTTTAAGTGTTGGGCAACTTTTAAGAAAGGGGCATCATGTGAATTTTAAAGATGTTTTTTGTGAGATCAAAGATAAAAATGGGATTCTTGTTGCAAGAGTCAAGATGACATCAACTAAAATGTTTCCATTGAAAATTCAAAGTGAGGCTCTTCCATGTTTTGCTAATATTGTGAACGACAAGTCTTGGCTTTGGCATCTTCGATTTAATCACTTGAGTTTTAGCACTCTATCCAAGATTTGTAAAGGTCATATGGTAAGAGGCATTCCAAATATTCAAAAGCAAGATCAAGTATGTGAAGATTGTGTTTTTGGCAAGCATCACCGAGATCCATTTCCAAAAGAGAAGGCATGGCGAGCTAAAAAACCATTGGAGTTGATACATTCGGATTTATGTGGACCTATGCGCACCAACTCTATTGGAGGTAGTCGTTATTTCCTCACTTTTATTGATGATTATAGTTGCAAAATGTGGATTTATTTTCTCAAAGAAAAATCTCAAGTATTTGAAACATTTAAAGATTTTAAAGCATATGTGGAGAAAGAAAGTGGTCATTCTTTAAAGACACTACGATCTGATCGTGGTGGTGAATATATGTCCGAAGAATTTGGAGGTTTTTAAAAAAAGCATGGAATTCACCATCAACTAACGGTTCGTTCAACCCCTCAACAAAATGGGGTAGCCGAGAGGAAGAACCGAATAATCATGGAGCTTGTTCGAAGTATGTTGAAAACAAAAGGATTGCCTAAGATGTTTTGGGCCGAAGCGGTTGCTTGTACATGTTATGTTCTCAATCGTGCACCTACTAAAAGTGTGGAAGGAAAGACTCCACAAGAAGCTTGGAGTCGCAAGAAGCCATGTGTCTCTCATTTTAGAATTTTTGGAAGTATTTGTTAATCTCATGTGCCCGATGAAAAGAGAGGTAAGCTTGATGATAAATCTGAAAAATGCATCTTTGTTGGCTATAGTGAAGCTTCTAAGGCATACAAATTGTACAATCCCATCACAAAGAAAGTCATAATTAGTCGTGATGTAATTTTCAACGAGGAGGCTTCATGGAAATGGAAGGATGAGAAAGAAAGTTCAAGTACTTTTCTTGATGATGATGCATTTGATCCAATTGAAGAAGAAGGCTCCACTCCACCTACTCCACCATCTAATTCTCTACCAAGCTCATCATCATCATCTTCAAGTTCCGAGTCACCACCAAGAAAGACAAGATCAATGGCGGATCTTTATGGAGCAACAAGAAGAATTTTGGAAGATGAATTTGTTGATTTTGCCTTATATGCAAATGCGGATCCGGTTGCTTTTGAAGATGCCGCTAAGGAAAATAAATGGAGACAAGCCATGGATCTAGAAATTGATGCAATTGAAAGAAATAAAACTTGGGAGTTAGTTGAAGCTCCTAAAGGAAAGAAATCCATTGGAGTCAAGTGGGTTTACAAGACAAAGTTGAATGCACAAGGTGAAGTTGAAAAACATAAGGCACGTTTGGTGGTAAAAGGCTACAAGCAAAAATATGGTGTTGATTACAAAGAAGTATTTGCTCCTGTTGGGGTGTCCAGCATGTCCCTCTAAATGTCGACACGTAGGCGCTTGGCTTCTGGCTAGTATATGGAAATAAAGTTGCGCCTCTTCTACAAGCTCGGGCTTTTAGATCAACTGGTAAAGCGCTTGATCCTAAAAATTGGTATCAGAGCAAGGTCTCGTGGTCGAAACCCACCGTAAGGCATGTGTGCATCCATTGTACCCCTAACAGGGACTTATTAGTGGTGGCACATGCTGGGGGGGGGGGATTGTTGGGGTGTCCAGCATGTCCCTCTAAATGTCGACACGTAGGCGCTTGGCTTCTGGCTAGTATATGGAAATAAAGTTGCGCCTCTTCTACAAGCTCGGGCTTTTAGATCAACTGGTAAAGCGCTTGATCCTAAAAGCTCCCGTGGCACGTCTTGAAACAATTCACTTGTTAATTTCTTTGGCCGCTCAAAACAAGTGGCAAGTTCACCAAATGGATGTCAAATCCGCTTTTTTGAATGGAGTATTACAAGAAGAGGTGTATATTGATCAACCACCGGGCTATGTGAAAAAGAACGAAGAAAATAAAGTCTATCATTTGAAGAAGGCTTTGTACGGTCTAAAGCAAGCCCCACGTGCATGGTATAGCCGCATCAATGATTATTTTATGAAGATGGGATTCAAGAGGTGTCCATTTGAGCATACACTTTACATCAAGGAGAACAAAGGTAAAATTCTCATCATTGGCTTATATGTGGATGATTTGATCTTTGCGGGAAATAATCGTGATGACATTGAAGAATTTAAGAAAAATATGATGCAAGAATTTGAGATGAGCGATTTGGGACTACTCCACTATTTTCTTGGTATTGAAGTAAAGCAAGATAAGAATGGAATTTTTATCTCTCAAGAAAAGTATGCAAAAGATTTGTTAAAGAAGTTTAGAATGGAAGATGCGAAACCAAGTAGCACTCCCGTTGAAGTTGACTTGAAGTTAAGTAAGGATGATGATTCTAAGTTTGTTGATCCTACTTTATATAGAAGTCTTGTTGGAAGTTTGATGTACTTGACCGCCACTCGGCCGGATATTACATATGGTGTTAGTTTGATTAGTAGATTCATGGAGCAACCAAAGAAGACACATTGGAAGGCCGGAAAAAGAATTTTGAGGTATGTTCGTGGAACACTTGGAGATGGAATTTATTATCAAAAGGCAAGTGGTCCTAAGGTGCTTGGATATTGTGATAGTGATTGGGCCGGAAGTGTTGATGATAGTAAAAGTACTTCGGGAAATGTTTTCTTCATTGGCTCTAGTGCAATCACATGGATGTCAAAGAAGCAACAAGTAGTGGCTCTATCAACGGCGGAGGTGGAATATATTTCTTTATCATTATCTAGTTGTCAAGCTTTGTGGATCACATGGGTGTTGGAGGACCTTAAGCATGATACAAAAGAAAGTCCAATTATATATTGTGATAGCAAGTCTGCTATAGCACTCACGGAAAATCCGGTGTTTCATGGGAATAGCAAGCATATACGAATCAAATATCATTTTATCCGTGACTTGGTGACGAAAGGAGAAGTTGTGGTTAAACATTGCAAAACCCAAGACCAAATTGCTGATATCTTTACAAAACCTTTGAGGCCCGACATTTTCAAGGAGTTAAAGAAGAAGCTTGGCATGTGCAAAGTTTAGCTTAAGGGGGGCTGTTAAAATAATAATATAATCTAAACTTTGGATTATTATTTTTATTATCTAGAATGTTCTTGAAAGTATCTAGAATAGACTTTTGAAGTTCAAGACCTTTTGTATTTCAAGATGGTTCATGTACTTAGGGAGTTACATATTAAATAAGGTGCATGTACTAGAAGTGTTCTAGGAGGTTCCATCTTGTCCTATAAATAGGATAATCTTCCAAGCTTTGTATAATCAAGAATTATCAAAATCTTTTGAGTGAAATACATTTGTGAGTTTTATATTTTGTGTGAGTAAGTTGTGTGGATTATTGAGAACAAGTTTCTTCTCTTTAATCTCCAACACATTATACACTTAAAATTCCTACAAGGCATTGGTAGACCTATCTCTTAAGCATCGGGGTGACTTCTTTTCTTCTGCGAAATTGAATTCATTAGACCATTCTTAACTCATTGTTCAAAAGCTTTTTCAGCTCATCTTGGTGTCATCCCTGCAATTTGAGGAAAATATTAATAATCCTCACTACATTGACAGTTAAATATTAATTTGAGTTTATCTCTGCACTTCATTGTTTTAAACCTGTGGTGTGATCGGAAAAAGTTTAAGGTGTTGTACAAAGAAGCTTAAAATTGTCAAATTACCTGTATATCGTACTAATGTAGAAGTCACCATCATGTTTAACAAATCTATTTAGGTTGAGTTTGACTATTACCATTACTAACATCAAAACCGATTCACATAGTCTACTAGAGCGAAGTTTGGTCAGGTACGTTTCACTTAATTTATAAATATCATATATTGACCTCTCACCACTCTTTTCAAATACTATGAGCAAATTAACTCAGCACGAATTGCATAATTTCACTCAAGATAAACTTATAGGTATTTACATCCTGCTTAGATAGACATTTCATCTACCACTTGCACTGCAAAATGTAAACTACAAGTATGCCCAAAATTCTCATAGTAAATCAAATCACTTGCAAGAAATCATAGCTTAGGTATGAGCTGAGGTGGTGCAACCGTGCGAGTTGACTGACTAATCATAACTATAGCTATGTTTGGTAACAATTCTAGTAGACAAGTATGCTAACCTGCCCTTGAGCAAAACCATCATTCCCTCCACCCCCTTCCCATTTAATGGCTAGCTTCAAATCTATCTTAGTCCACTCCAAAGTTCAGCTGTTTGCTCTTATCACTTTTCTATGGAACCCAAGCACAAACCACTAGATGCTCCTCATCTGTGCTATTAACCATTAGTGTAATTCCCTGCACAACCATAAAAAATATTCAACAACCTGAGAACATTTTAGGAATCAGAAAGAAGGTTGCAAGTAACCTTCTGCTCGGTGACTCTAACAAGTAACAACTGCTTCACGCATTGCTGCTTTGTCTGAACTGCCAGTGAAACCATTTATGTAACCACAAACAGTTTCTGCCTTTTCACTGACATCTTTAACTGCTTTCAGTATGTTCTCTTCGGCGGTCTAAAAACTGCTTCACGCATTACATCATCGTTTGAACCGACACTGACATGGGAAATAAATAAATAAAAAACCTTTCCTTCGGAGCAAACAGTTTCGGCCTTTTTAATTGCTTTCAGTATGTTCTCTTCTGTTGTCTCCTTTTTCACTTTAATCACTTGGTCGTGATAATAGAGCACAATGGAGTTCTTATTTTCTTTTGTCAACTGGTTTAATCAGTGGACTGGCTTGATTTTCGTTTAAAGATGGCAAATTCAGATCGGCAGGAAATTCAACATTTGTGCCCAACAGGTCTTTATAGTAACCAACAGCAATAGAAGCTATATTGTCATGTCCAAATTGAATCTCACCTGCACTATCCTCTACTGCAATCATTTTATTCGAATTCCATCTCCCTTTGCAGAAGTTGAAGAAATAAGAATTGTTGCTGTAACAGGCCGTTAATTGAGCAATTTTGTGACCATCTAATCTCTATAACTCATTCTACGAATTTAGATGCTGTAAATTCGATACAGAGTTGAGGGTAAAAGAATCGGCTGTCCGAGTCTCTTTAGAGGATGAAATCTCTTCATTAAAGTTACAGATAGCACTTCTGCAGAAACCTGTTGAAAGCAAAACTAAAATATATGGACTGAGTGTTTGTTTTGAGAGGAAACTGTTCTTCTCATTTCTCATCTTCAAAACAGAATACATGAAGGAAATAAATAAGCAAATTACATCGTACGTGATACTAACTAACTGCTGAAAACCAGGAACTAAGATAGCCACTTCCCTGACTTATTCATACGTCTAACACTACTCCACTATGCTCCTAAAACAACGCAACGTTCTACTTGACCTATTCAGCTGATCATTAGCTGATCAAAACAAATAAACTAAAACTTTAAAACAATAAAACAATAAAACAATAAAACAAAACAAGTTAGATTAATTTCCAACAATCTCTCCCTTAATCTAAACTTGTTTCATGCAAACCTTCCAGCCCGTATGGCTTATTCAACTGAGCCCGTATGGCTTTCAAATTGAGCCCGTATGGCTAGTAATCTGAGCCCGTATGGCTAATAATCTAAACCTGACTAAACAGAATTTACGAAGCACTTCTCTTCATCTGTGATGCACTTCTCACCACCATCAATTTGCATTTAATTTGCATTTCTATGATGTACTTTTTGTCGTACATTCATTTCCATTTTGTGACGCACTTCTCGTCACCTATATATTTTGTTGATGCACATTATCACCAACATCAAAATTCTGGAGCACTTCTCTCCTTCTGTTTCCCGACCTTCAGTAGTCTTTTCCGGCATCACCTCATCTTTCTCGGCAGCTCCATACTACATATGCATCCCATACTACACACGCAGCTTTGCCACCGGCGTCCGTGCCGCCACCATCCAGCGACAACCCAAGGACCGGAGGGAAGGCTGTTAAGCCTTGAACCCCCTCCTCTAGCTCTGATACCACTGTTGAAAGCAAAACTAAAATATATGGACTGAGTGTTTGTTTTGAGAGGAAACTGTTCTTCTCATTTCTCATCTTCAAAACAGAATACATGAAGGAAATAAATAAGCAAATTACATCGTACGTGATACTAACTAACTGCTGAAAACCAGGAACTAAGATAGCCACTTCCCTGACTTATTCATACGTCTAACACTACTCCACTATGCTCCTAAAACAACGCAACGTTCTACTTGACCTATTCAGCTGATCATTAGCTGATCAAAACAAATAAACTAAAACTTTAAAACAATAAAACAATAAAACAATAAAACAAAACAAGTTAGATTAATTTCCAACAAAACCGGCTGTTTGGGAGCTCAGGCTGTAAACAAGAATATCATTCTTCTTCAAGACTGCATCTCTAATAAGGAAAAAGAAATTAATCAGCTCAATGAGCTTCTTCAGATTGAGAAAAATAGAGCGGATTCTGAAAGAAATAAAGCTGAAGAAGAAAGGAAGAAAGTTGATGAAAAAAAAAAGGTTTGGGCTGAAAAATTGATTGCTGAGAATGAAAGAGAGATGAAAATAAAAGAATCAGCTTTACGACTTCCTCTTGAGAATGAAATTGCTTCCCTAAAGTCTCAGATAGAACTTTTGCAGCAACAGGTTGTCTCAGGAGTTCAAGATGCGAGCAATAACTCGGAAGTTGAAGATGTGAATGAGGAAGCAGTTGTTTACCAAAGGCGTGTATCTGAGAGGGGAACAGAGATAAAACGGCTTAAGAAGCTTCTTCAGAAAGAGAAAAAAAAAGCAGATTCCGAGAAGAAGAAAGCGGACACTGAGAAATGTAGGGCTGATAAAGTGCTTTCAGACAGTGAGAGAACTTTGAAAGAAAAAGAACAGGCTGTTTGTCTTTCTTTGGGGGCTGAAATCTCTGCTCTAGAGTCTCAAGTGACAGGTGAGTTTTTATCTTTGCTTCTTCTGACATTGTTGTAGTGTATATAGTATTGTCATTGTATATGGTAGTCAGGGAACCTCAAGTAGATTTGAAAATTCAGGATTCTATACTCACATGATTGTCTAGAGAATGTGAAAAAGTTTTACGTTTCTGCCCTAAGTTTTCACGTCATTTTCAGCTATGTCCGACTGGACAAGCTTGTGTATTTTTTAGACTAATTCTCCAATGGTATTGCTCCTGTTAATTTCATTAACAGTACACCATTAGGGAGAGAGTAATTTGAATCTCCTTATAGAAAACCTTTGATGCATTTGTTATCCAGCAAGGGTTATTATCTGAGCAAAAGAGTAAGTGATTTGTGCAACTGCATCATCAACTTTTTCTGTACAGTTTCATTTTCTTCTCCAGCCATGTCCTTTACCGCAGTTCTTGTGCACTTGCTCTGTCCTTTCGGCACCACCACCTACATGGAAAGCCATCCAGAAAGCCCTTGAGTTGTTACTTGTCACAAAGGTTGTGGCTAAAAGCCACGCAGCAACGTAATACTCATTGTGCCAGAGGTAAAACCATCTTAACCTGCTTTCTAATTGCCTTTAGCTAAACCCCACGCACACTTTGAGGATGTGATAAACCTATTTGAAATATGTGTGATAAGCAATCTGGATTTCTAGGGAGGAATCAAAATCAAATTCTGTCTTATAGCTTCAAACTATAGGGGGAATAATGAGATCCTAAGGCTTTGTAATGTTCAAATGCAACCTCATTTAAGCAGCAAAGAAATTCAGTCTTTGCCATTGTCAAGGTCAGCTTACTTAGCTATGATGCCTACTTAGCATTGTCCATTTAAACATTGGCTTTTGATTATACTCATGATTTTTTGTTTGATATTTTATTAATTACATGAATTTTGGTTAAATTTAAACAAACCAGTCATGCAAACATATTCAATTGCATGTAGGCCAACTCAGCCAGTTTATGCATCTAATCAGCAATGCCATATTTTAGTTGTGTATACTAGCACCGCTACTGGTTTTTTCAGCTACATCACTACTAATATAGCCACTCTGGGCTGTGGCCACAACTCACAGCTGAGTTTTCATAATACGGTTGTCCGAATCTTGTAGAGTCAATCTACATGGGTAAGTGTAGCTGTGTCTTCTTATAACATGAGTCGAGAGAGCGCCCTTAATCTTCTGTTTAACTTTAGTTTCCTACAGTGTTTCTTACGGTATTAGTGTTAACTGTTGGCATGTCATTTTAGATAGATCTGAGTCTACATTTAAGCTTACTTAGCCTGAGTGTTTGTTCTAGAGCTTCACAACTTCGTGATATGTTCGTCTACTGGTAGGATTTGAACAGCTGCACAAAAATGTATGTCGTAGTTAGAATTCAGTCAAGGCTGTGATGCCCTAGCCCGGTTGCTTATGTTTCATATGAGCTTTATTAAGTTTTTCTAACCTCTTGCACAAGACTCAATGCTGCCTAGAGGTCTCCAGACCTCAACGATTGGCAGAGCTATCTTATTTATTAGGTTGTAACTTGCGATCAGTCTCAACCTAAACAGAAGAACTGTATGCACTAAGTAGTTTATGCTATAGCCTGATAATCTGAGAAGTGATCGACCATAATATCACATCACAAATAAGATTATTTTGGCCCAGGTAATGTGATTGTCAATTTGTCATTAGCATCATCACATGTCTCACTCATTGCTACTGGGAACCTATTGTGTGGTTCAAACCCTGTCTAAATTTTTGTTAGAACAATACTATCTATCTACACTATAATATTACTAGTTTAAAACGGTGCTTGTTATTTTATTATTATTTTAGTAATTATAATTGTGCAAAAAATAAGTATGCAGATTAAAATAGCTAAACACTTTTAATTAATTAAAATCATTAAAACATATTTTAAAATAAATAAGTATGGGGTTGCCCGTTATATTTTTGGAAAATGAGGGGTTTAGTAAGTAAAAATAAAAAATATAACATATATTTATTTTCAAAAGATAAATGCCCGTGATATTTTTGAAAAATGAGGTTTTAAAATTTAATAATTAAAAGTATTTAAATACGTTTTAAAATAAATAAGTAAATGGTCTCCTATGATATTTTTTGGAAAAAGAATGGATTTTAGTCAAAAAAATAGAAAAAGTAAATTGTAAAAGGCAATTTGCCGTGATATATTTAGAAAATTAGGGACTTTGTTAGAAAAAATATATAATGTATTTTAGCTGAAAAGGTAATTGGTTATAAATAGATATTTGATTATTTATATTTTAATATTTTTAGTAATTGCATTTGTTAAAAAAAATAAGTAGACATGTTAAAATAGGTAAACTTTTAAAAAATAATTATAACTTTAAAATGAGTTTAAAAATAAATAACTAAAGGTATGTCTGTGATATTTTTGGAAAAGAAGGGGTTTTGTAAGGAAAAAAGTAAAAAAAACTAACATGTTTTAGTTAAAAAAAGGTAATTGTCCTTGATATATTTGAAAAAGTAGGGGAATTTGTTAGAAAAAATAGAAAAAATAATGTTTTTTAGGTGAAAATGGTAATTGGTTATAAATAGTTAATTTTATTATTTAATAATATATTTCTATAAATAAGTAAGGTTAATTAAGTAAAAAAAAAGAAACACAGTTAATTAAGGGCAATTAGGTAAAATCACAACGTACCATACCGACCGACCAAACTTTTAATGTTTCGTCTATTATACTCCCTCCGTCCCATCCATTTATTTACACTTTCCTTTTTGGGATGTCCCATCCATTTCTTTACATTCCAAAACTTTTCAAAAATAGTAAAATTTTATAATATAAAAATCAACTACTCCCACTACTTTCCTCCACTTTACTTACTTTATACCTTAAATATTGACGGGTCCCACCACTTTACTCATTCTTCTTACTTTTTTTCCCTACTTTACTTATATTCCTTAACCTCTGTGCCCAACCCAAATGTAAACAATTGGGCGGGACGGAGGGAGTAATCTATCTATCTATACTATATTATTATAAGCAAACCACCCTCTGTTTGGTTGGTAGTTTGGTCATTTGGTTGGTTGGTAGTTTGGTCCTCTAAATAATAACCGTTAGATGTAAATATAGGTAAATGAGAACCGTTGGATGCACTACGTCAAATTTGGGCTTTCGTCACTCTTTTGTACAGTAAGGGCTGTGACACTTTGGAAAAAACGAGAGGCTAAAGATCATCGTCCCAAGTTTTAGCCACACCATTGTTTTTCGAGTGACCGAAGACACATTTTTTGGAAGATTTAGTCACAACTTCAAAAAAATGTGACAATAACAGCATGGTTTTTTTTGACTTTGACCAATTCCAAAATTTATAGTCATACTTGAGAGATAGAAGTGTGACAATAACTAGCGACGCTTCTTTGCTGTGTCTAAATGTTACGAAACGACTACAGTCGTTTTCGGTGATGTGGCTAAATGGGAAATAACCTATGGTCACTACATTTTATATGTGACTAAAAAGTAGAGTTTTCTGCATATATGTCAGAGCTTTGTTCGCTTAAGGAAGCTAAAAACTAGTGACTATATTATTGTGTGACTAAAAAGTTTCGAAAACAGGTGACAACAACTGATATCCTTGTTAGAAATTTGAATATTTTATTACTATTTGAATATATATGCAATAATAATATAACATTCAAATTCCATATTCCAACTATCTGTTGAAAGTAACAAACTATTTTCAAGCAAATATATTCATAAGAACGTCTTGGTTTATTCAAAACATGAGGAGTCAAAACTGGGAGGTGCTTCCGAGCCAAGGGAAATGCAGCAAGTATCGCTATCATCATGGATATTCAGGTCCAACTTCGGGGCTGAGCGGGATATCTGAAAGCCTTGTCTTGATTTCACGTCCTCTTGCTTAACTGAGTGTGTACTGGGATAAAAAAGATTAGCATCAAGATCCCTGTCCTTCATTTTTTCTTGAACGTCTGTGCTGTTACTATTCCAGTTTCCTCCCTGAACTCCAACTCTCATTGACAAGTCACTGGCATGAAGCTGCATCTCGTATGCTTTATCCGTATCCTGAACCATAGGCGATATGAAGTTTCTATTATCTTTAAGGTCTTTGCTCCACCTATTTTGTATCTCTTGGCCCTGTTGGGAAACTTCGTAAGAGGTCAGGAAGCTTTGCATTGAACAATCTGTTGGCTGCTTTGCTTGTATTTGTTGTGGACAGAAACTAGGAACTTCTGTCATTCCCGAAAACGCAGAATTAAGGGACTTGGTGGATACTTTTGAGACCAATTCAGATAGTTGGACCTTTGCAGCTTCTAGTCCTACTGTGCCCAAGTTCTGTTTTCCAAGAGTATCTTGAGCTTTCTCTAGCACTGTTTGCAAGTATTTCCCTTGAGCTTCTATTCGAAGCTGTAGGTGTCGTTGTACCTGCCATTTAGAACATAACTGATTAATAAGGTTGCTCAGATTCAAGTATTTCCTCTTGCTGCATTATCCTTTTCAACACCCCTATATATAAAAGAAACTTTAAATTCCTATGAAGCTAGAGAACGTACAGGCTTGATAGCTACTTTTGAAAATTCCTCAACTTCAGAAGCATTCACAATAACAGAAACCTAGCAATATGCAGATCAAGATATTAAACAAATTAACTAGTGTAAGGCACGGATACTCTGTTTCACGGCATTGACTACATACTCTGTTTCAGCTTCTGTGAGCTCCACCTGCGTCGAGGACTGGCAAGTGAAATCATTATGAAAATCAACCCAAAATATGAAAAAGAATAAGCAATTATACTTCTAAATCACAGACTATACACTAACCTTGAAACCAGTATTCTCTACATGTTGAGGAGCACCCAAACCAGTATTAGTATTGCTGATATTACAAGTATTCTCTACATGTTGCTGAGATCTCCCTTGGTCAAAATCAGTGAAGATTGTCAACATTGATGTAACATTAACAAATACCTCAATATGTGAGTAAACATAAATCAGATTTAACCATCATGCAAGTCAATCTGTAGAACATTCATCAAGTACACATCTTTTACAGGTCTACAACTGCATACTTACAAGCTAATGATCAATAAACAATGAAACTCTAAGCACGTCATACACCATGTTTCTTTCTGCAAATCAAATGCATCTAAGCTACCAATAATGAACAATGACCATGTCAAACAAGAGAGTATTAGGGATGACAATTACTACAAAAATTACCTTATATGCAGATTTACCTAGCTATTCCTTCTTGAAAAATAGAAAAAGACAAAAATAACTCATACATAACACTATAAATAACAATTGTTATGATAAAAATAAAAATACTTCCACACTGTCATGATAACAACTGTCTCCTTACGTCATAACACTTGCATAACATTGCAAAAAAAAAATTACAAAGAAATAATAACAAAATTCTAAGAACCAGTCTCCCTCCTCCTCTTGTAAATCCTGGATATGGTGACAGCCAGTCCAATGATCCTCTCACGCAACTCCAGGGCCCGGAGACGCTCCGCCTCCCTCCTCTCCTTCTCTAGATCGAAGTGCATCAGCAGAAACATCCACTCGATTTGCTGATCATAGGAGAACTCAGAGCTGATGTTCTTTGGAACAGCGTCCACTGGAAAGCTTGCACCTTCCACTACGATCGTGAAGTTTTCGTAATTGAACACTACATTGGCAAGACGTATGGTGAGAGCGTTGAAGGCCATTTGATAGACGGGGGGTTTGATAACAATTAAGAATGTTTGAGAGGATGAGAAAGGGGATTAACTAGGGATGGTTTAAATAGAAGAGTGTAAGGCATATGAAACAACGCTCATATTAACTGAGATCAATGTCATAATTGCATGCAGTTGTAGTCTCTTAGATTCCCAATAGACGCAATAAACTCTCTTAGATTAATACGAACAGTTTTAGTCAAAATATTTCAATAAACATATTCTCAAAGTCAGTTAATCAATTAAAACTAAAATTGAAGTCTCCAGAAAATAAACATTCATTAACTAAGTTAATCATATTAACTTAGATTTCCAATAGACGCAAGACTTAATAGATTTAGCCAGAGAGAGAGAGTGAGAGAGAGAGAGAGAGAGAGAGAGAGAGAGAGAGAGAGAGAGAGAGAGAGGAGACATACAGGTACTAATTGCCGGACATCATCTTCGCCAGAGAGGGGTGAAAACCTAGGGTTAAGACATAAAGGCGTTGTGTCATGCCAATTGAACTGAACAGTGCCGCCGCTCATCTTCTCCAGAAAGGGGCTTTGTTAATCTTGGGTATTTCAATCAAATCTAGAACCAATTGTTGTTGTATAAGAGGGAAAAAAAGGATATGATTGGGGTTCTTGTTTTAGGCGGCAAAATAGAAGAGAGTGTCGCTACTGCTGTGTGTAGCAATGAATTAGGGTTAAAACATATGTACCCTCTCTGGCGAAGATGATGTCCGGCAATCTAAAACATATGTGATTAGGGTTAATTTATTATACTACTTTGCTGAAAATCAAATTTAATCACTTATTAATCTGAAGTTTAAATAGAAGATAATTTCTAAAATCAAAATTTTAATTAAAAAAAACAAGATCACAAAATTAGCTTCATTCCCATATTTTTAAAATAATTTTGGGATCAAAAATGAATTTTTTATGATTTTTACAAGTTTTACCTCAAAATGAAAATTAATTTTCAAAAATCAAGTGAAAGTACTACTTCGAGAAACGAGAGTACCACCCACTTAACAAACTATTTTTTTAAATTTATTTTTGGACGATCCAACCGTACGGATGTGAACAACTACTTATATCAGTGATATGCAAAATTTTAAAAAAATATCTAAATTTATCTTGTACGACTTTATAACAAAAATCAAGTGAAAGTACTACTTCGAGAAACGAGAGTACCACCCACTTAACAAACTATTTTTTTAAATTTATTTTTGGACGATCCAACCGAACGGATGTGAACAACTACTTATATCAGTGATATGCAAAATTTTAAAAAAAAATCTAAATTTATCTTGTACGACTTTATAACAAAAATCAAGTGAAAGTACTACTTCGAGAAACGAGAGTACCACCCACTTAACAAACTATTTTTTTAAATTTATTTTTGGACGATCCAACCGAACGGATGTGAACAACTACTTATATCAGTGATATGCAAAATTTTAAAAAAATATCTAAATTTATCTTGTACGACTTTATAACAAAAATCAAGTGAAAGTACTACTTCGAGAAACGAGACTACCACCCACTTAACAAACTATTTTTTTAAATTTATTTTTGGACGATCCAACCGTACGGATGTGAACAACTACTTATATCAGTGATATGCAAAATTTTAAAAAAAAATCTAAATTTATCTTGTACGACTTTATAACAAAAATCAAGTGAAAGTACTACTTCGAGAAACGAGAGTACCACCCACTTAACAAACTATTTTTTTAAATTTATTTTTGGACGATCCAACCGAACGGATGTGAACAACTACTTATATCAGTGATATGCAAAATTTTAAAAAAAAATCTAAATTTATCTTGTACGACTTTATAACAAAAATCAAGTGAAAGTACTACTTCGAGAAACGAGAGTACCACCCACTTAACAAACTATTTTTTTAAATTTATTTTTGGACGATCCAACCGAACGGATGTGAACAACTACTTATATCAGTGATATGCAAAATTTTAAAAAAATATCTAAATTTATCTTGTACGACTTTATAACAAAAATCAAGTGAAAGTACTACTTCGAGAAACGAGAGTACCACCCACTTAACAAACTATTTTTTTAAATTTATTTTTGGACGATCCAACCGAACGGATGTGAACAACTACTTATATCAGTGATATGCAAAATTTTAAAAAAAAATCTAAATTTATCTTGTACGACTTTATAACAAAAATCAAGTGAAAGTACTACTTCGAGAAACGAGAGTACCACCCACTTAACAAACTATTTTTTTAAATTTATTTTTGGACGATCCAACCGAACGGATGTGAACAACTACTTATATCAGTGATATGCAAAATTTTAAAAAAAAATCTAAATTTATCTTGTACGACTTTATAACAAAAATCAAGTGAAAGTACTACTTCGAGAAACGAGAGTACCACCCACTTAACAAACTATTTTTTTAAATTTATTTTTGGACGATCCAACCGAACGGATGTGAACAACTACTTATATCAGTGATATGCAAAATTTTAAAAAAATATCTAAATTTATCTTGTACGACTTTATAACAAAAATCAAGTGAAAGTACTACTTCGAGAAACGAGAGTACCACCCACTTAACAAACTATTTTTTTAAATTTATTTTTGGACGATCCAACCGAACGGATGTGAACAACTACTTATATCAGTGATATGCAAAATTTTAAAAAAATATCTAAATTTATCTTGTACGACTTTATAACAAAAATCAAGTGAACTTAACAGGTATTACAACATTGCTAAATGAACAACATTGCTAAAAATCAAGTGAACTTCATTTCCCGCTTCCTCTTTCCCTCCTATGTACCCAATAATTCACTTCCCTCCCTACCCAGTATTTCATTTCCCCATTTTCCCCCTTCTTTTTCAGCACACACATATGTTCACGGCTCTTAGCTCGATTTCAGTATGTTCACGGCTCAAGTTCAAATCAAACACACACATACAAATTGATTTTGCTAGATAGTCCCGGCCCCGATCTGTTTGTTGGTCAGTTGATTTTGGTAGATGTAGGTGTTCGTGTTTTTGTCACAAACATAAAGGTGCTTTCATTATCTTGATTATCAATTTCTGTTTGTGACAAAAGCAGGGAACACATACATCGAGCAAATCCCAAGCTCTCTCAATCGCTGTTTACTGGTTACTGTTGTCGGCAGGTATGAGATGTTGTTTCATTTTTGATTGTTTCGATATTGTTTTGTTTTCGAATATTTCGATAATGTTTTGTTCAAAATTTGATTGTATTGTATGTATGTATGATTGATTTATGCTTTTGTGGTGATAAGTTATAATTATATACGATATTGAGCCGATTTGTTTGTTATATATGATTGTTGAATTAGTTGTTGTTCAGTGTAGTGGTTGATGTTATTGTGGTTGTATTGGGGGGAAAATGTGTTTGGGCTTGATATCGTGTTAGTATTCTGTGATCTTTCCTCGGACTTTTTTGTTATTTCCCTGAATACAGTTGAATACTATGCAATCCATTTCTTCATTTCATTGAGATGATGACTAATTTCATTTCTCCAATTTTATCTGAGGTATAGATATATTTGGAGCTATAGTCCCCGTAGTATGTGTAAGAAACTTAGTTGATTTTAAGCTGGCAGTTGGCAGTAGTCCCTCTGTAGAGTGTAAGATTGGTCACCTGTGTGTATGTACTATACGACAAGCACATAGTCTAATCATTTATTATCATTATTTGTGTGTTTTCATATATGTGTAATAATCTGTTTTGTTGTGTATATGTCTCTGTTTCGAGGCTGCTGAAGATGAAATATAATCCTTTTATCTCTTCGATATATCAGAAGCGATAGAACACATAGATGGATTCTTGTTTCTATCAAGCAATGGTAAATGCTTGTAATGCCTGATTATTTGAGTGATCAGTACATTATGTACATAATTTAACATGATTTTGTTGGCTAAATATCTAGGTTGCAGATGCCATAACACCAAATCAAATGGTGAGAAGTGTTCTTGCCCAGCTTGCCCTAGTAATTCCTTCTTGGAGATTAATCCCAACACAAGATATCACTGATGCCGCCAATAGAGACAATCAGAGGAATCAACAATCTCAAGTAAAATTCAGAAGCATAAGCAAGTTGAAGTTATAACGTTGAAGTTATTACATTACTTGTGTTAGAATGGTCTTAACTTGAGGGCTGTTGGAATGATCATCGTATTTGTTTTCATGTTTTACTCTAGGTACCAAATCCAACGGCCAATGGGAAAGGGGAAGAACATAGCGCAGCTCAAGCTAAGGAAGAACATAGCGCAGATCAAGTTAAGGAGAAGAAGAGATGTAATACCATTACTGGTTCCCCAGTAACACGTTCAAAGGCTAAGGCGAACAAGGCAGACAAGCTGAGGAAGAAGCGGAAGCTGGTGGTGTAACTGTAAACTGAATTTGACTCATGTTAATGTGGTTTTCTGGTTGTGAACTTTTCGATAAGTTGTTAATTTTCTGTACTCTGGTTATGGTTATGTGGTTTTTATGGATTGTGGAGTTATACTCCATATCGTTGTTATGGATCATGGATTTAGTATGGATTTTATGGATTAATATGGACTAGTTTGGAATTTGGCATTTTTTTTACTTGTATTTTGGCATTTTACTTGTTTGCATATTGTGGCCTTTTTGAATTGGATTGTGGCCTTTTGGTATTGTGATTTATATTACAAATGAAACCTGTTTGTGATGTGGTTAAGTATGTGTGGCTAGTACCACACTTCAGCCACACTACCTATTATATTATATTGGGGGATAGTTACTACAATTATTAGTGACTAAAAGCAGTTATTTAATAGTATATAAAACATACAAACGACTACAGAAAAATTATAAAATGTGGCCATACCCAAGTTTTTTGCCACGATTTACCAATAAATAGTGCGACCAAAACTAAGCCTTTGATGAATGTTGGTATTTAGCCACGTTATTAATTATCTTTAGCCACGACCCATCCTGTGGCTGAAAGCTGGTATTTAGTCACACTTTTGAGCTTAAAACAGGGGCTGTCAGACCGAAGGGGTGGTATGCTTTAGTCACTCTGTTTTGAGTTACAGCCACACATCTGGGGTGTGGCCGTAGGGGGCGTAAAATGATCCGACCTTAGGTGACACTTTGCTGAAAAATTAAAACGTGACGTAAAGTGCTTAGCCACACGTATTTTATGTGACGGAAGCCAAAATTTGACGTAGTGATGTAATATTAAAATAATATTCTTTTTTTGATATCTAAAATGCTCCAACGGGTTCAAGGTTTGAATCCCGTCAACAACATATTATTATTAAATATTCATATCATCTATTTTTCTAAGCTACATTCAAAAGTTCAAGATATTATTCCATCGACAACATATTAAGAATTTTTAAAATCAAAATACAAAAAAAAACTTAGAATAACATCATACATATATTATTATATTTGATTACTTTTTAAAATCATATAAATCTATACTATATTATTATAAGCAAACCACCCTCTATTTGGTTGGTTGGTAGTTTGGTCATTTGGTTGGTTGGTAGTTTGGTCCTCTAAATAATAACTGTAAGATGTAAATATAGGTAAATGAGAATCGTTGGATGTAATATTAAAATTATATTCTTTTTTTGATATATAAAATGCTCTCACAGGTTCAAGGTTCGAATCCCGGCAACAACGTATTATTATTAAATATTTATATCATCTCTTTTTCTAAGCTACATTCAAAAGTTCAAGATATTATTCCATCGACAACATATTAAGAATTTTTAAAATCAAAATACAAAAAACAACTTAGAATAACATCATACATATATTATTATATTTGATTACTTTTTAAAATCATATAAATTGTTAGTTATGAATGACACTAAGAAACTAGACAGAGGGGGGTGAATGGATAGTTTGGAAGATTTTTGGATTTCTTGAAACTAAACTACTGTGAAGGATTGTGTTGTATGTAAATGCGGAATTAAACAAACAGAACACACACAATCACTTTAATCTACTTTGTATTAAGAAAATTAAATACTACAGCCTCCAAAATTTCACAAATGAAATTCTGGCTTCTAAACAAGAACAATGTTTTCTTGCTTTGCTTACAGAGAAAAGAAGTGCTTCAAAATATTTTCGTGTTACACTCACTTACAGCTTACAGTAGGGTGTGCACAATATATATATATATATATATATATATATATATATATATATATATATATATATATATATTGTCCTATATAAAACTAGTGCACACACCTAATTACACAGCTACCCTCACTGCAACTCCATTTTGTCGTTCCATAAAATGTTGGCTGTGTCAGGGAGGACCACTTGTTTTCTATCGTCCTTTCCCTTATCTGTAGTTGTTTGTCTTTCTTCTTTCTCTCCAAGTTTTGCTGTAGATTTGCCATCTGTTTTTGGACCACCTGACCAACACAGATGCTTCAATATTTGTCTCCATTGACTTTGATTTTGTACCTTCATTTGTCTTGTTGTAAACGTCTAAGTGTTGATATCGTGAACTCCAATATATTCCTTACTTCGCGATGTATCCTTTGAAGACTTCGCGACATAGCCTTTGAAGACTTCGCGACATAGCCTTTTTGAGGACTTCGCGAGATAGGCTATTTGAGGACTTCGCGATATAGCCTTTTTGAGGACTTCGCGACATAGGCTATTTGAGGACTTCGCGAACTAGGCTATTTTGAGGACTTCACGATCTAGTACATTTTGACTTTGCTGTATCAACACTTCACGATATGAGCCTTGAGGACTTCACGAAATAGTTCATTTTGGACTATGCGATCTCAGTACTTCACGACATGGATTTTGAGGACTTCACGACATAGCTTTATTCTGACTTCACGGTATAGGGAGTTAGATAAATTTCTGCAACTTATTTCTTCAGGGCCTTATTCATCTCCATCCTGCTGCATGAACAATTCTGAACTTCTACCAGGATAATTATTCAATGGCCTATGTACATTCTAGATGCAAGAAACTTACTAAGCTCATTATAACTCTGAGCATACAAGATAAAGCTAATGTTCATGAGAACAAGACAAGTACAGTAGAGACCTATACTATATCCCAGTGATAGAATTCACTAGGTCATGTAGTGTGACATAGTCACAGTATATAGGCTTGTTAATAGTGGTGTTCAGACATGCCTTGAGCCTAACAATCTCCCCCAAATTATGAGTAAGACACTTAGGCACAATTTCATGTCCGATAACAAGCCTAACTAATATAAAAGGAAACAAGTGTGAAGAAGAGTAAAAGATGAACAAGATTTAATTACAACCTGAGAATTAAAGCTTACAGATTTTCTCTTTGAGCTAAACAGCTTCAGTTCCCATTTGTTTCTCTAAGTAGTCATCATAAACCTTCTTCTTTCTTATTTCTTCCTTTTTCTTCATCTCAGAAATGGCTACCAGAATTTCATCTCTTGCAATCAATTCTTCTATGAGAGGAGAGTCTTCTAAATCTTCAGCTGCTGCTCTTAGGGCACTTTCCACATATGATTCATTAAACTCCATCCTTATCTTGCTTTTTCCTCCATGTAGATTTTTGTACTCCACAACATAAGGATTTTGTTTCACTCTGCACATCCCCTTCTTCCTCAACTCTTTTGCCTTCTCTTCCATTTCTGCCATTTCTCTTTCCTTCTGACATTTCTTCTTTTCATTCAGCTTCCTTAGGCTTTTTTCATAGTTAGAATGCATTTTCAGAAACCTAGCAATCTCTATCTTCCACAATCTTTCTTCCTTGTCTTCAAAATTAAGCAGTGCATTAATTCTCTCAAGTTCAAAAGTAGGAAAATATTGCCAGCTTCCTGTCTTCATTTCTTTCTCCCTTCCATCAGTGTATTTGATCTCTAGATGATTGTTTTTTACTTTGACTTCAAAGATTCTTTGAGCTCTCAGAAATGCTAGGGCATCTTCATCATAGTCTTCATCTAGAGGAAGAACATTGATCCCTACTACATTTGTGATAACCCCATTCTTCTTTGTTATCCTTGTCCTTTTGGCTACACTTTTGAGTTTACAATGCTTGACTTGAGGTAGCTTTCCAGAACAAGGACACTTAGTCTTCAGTGCCACATCATTTGGAAGTAGCTTCAAGCCATTCCCCTTCATCCACTGTAACACTCCACTAGCTGTGACTTTGTGGAAGTGTCTTTTTCATCTTGTTGTAGTGGCTTTACTTTTTTCCAGTGGCAAATCAGTTTCAGAAGTCTTGGATATTGATTTTGGAGGATCAATACTAACAGTACCCACCCTATACTTAGAGTCTTGTGTTGTGGTTAAGATACTGCTAGCAATGTCCTCGACTTGCTGATTTCCACTTCTCTTCTTAATAGTTTCTTTCTTTCCCTTAGAGTCCTTCTTGTCATCATCACCATCTTTAGATTTCTTGGAGGTTTTGCCCTTGCTGCTCTCACTTGCCCCATCCTTATTACTCCTAGACTGACTCATTCTCTTGTAGCTCTTGTCTTCATCATCATCCTTGTCATCCGTCCTTTCTCTTCTATCTATAGTTGACTCTGGAATTCTGCCATGAATGATGAATGATTGTAAAGTTTGTATCATTTCTAGCTCTTCAGTAGTTCTGAAACCTCTTTTTGCTCTGAGCATTTGAAGTACTTCATTGATTTTGTCCCTATTCTTCATCACCAACTGTGCAGGGATTATCAGCTGATCTATAGAGTTTGCCCTGACGGTGCTCTGGAAAATAACTGTTCTTGGACTGGAAATGACTTCAGGCAACCTTAGGAATTGGTCCTTCTTCAAGTCCTCATACAAGATTCTGTTGTTCTCAACAGTTTTTTCTATTAGCTCCACTAAGGTGTCTAGCTCAGTATATCTCAGCTTCTCCGGAGTTTCAAAAGACAAATTCCAAAGGTCATTTTCTTTAGATACCATGATGATCTCTCTTAGATAAGCATCCTTGACTTTCCTGACCACCAAAGTGAGATACTTGATGTTTTCCTTGATCATTGCCCTGTAGGTCTTGGTGTTACCTTGTACACTGATGAATATGGCTTTCAGAAACTCCAGAAAGGCCTCATCATGATAGATGTTTGTGTTGGTAACTTCTGGTAGCTTGGCCTCAGTGATTAGATTTGCTTTTACAGGCTGAGCACTAGTTGAGATGAGAGGAGCTGAAACATCCATGGGCATTGTGCCAAGATAAAAGGTTGAAGTCACACTACTTTTCTGGCCAGTTAGAATGGTGACATAAACAGTAGGAAAGGTCATTGGCCTTATGTCTTTCTCAGTTATCTTGCCCTTAAGCTTGGCAGAAGCTCCCCCTTTCAAAATCACTTCCTTTCCTTTCCTTTCTTTCTCTCCCCCTTAGGCTTGGGATTAGATAAGATGTCTTGAGCTTCACCAGGAACATGAAGGTTCATACTACTCATCATAGATGTCATCATTTGTTGCTGGACTCGCAGAATATTTGATGTTGCATTGCTTTTGTCATCCAGCTTTGTGTTCAGGAGCTCCAAGGAATGAGAAATCCCTTGGTTTTCAGATTTCAGCTCAGCCACCTCTCTTTCCAACCTATCAACCTTGGAGAAGAGTTGCTCAGATTTGAAGGAGTTCAGAGACTGGTCCTTGATCTTGGAGATATTGGATATTGGCACTTCATCTACAAGCGTGTCCCCATATTGGTTCTCCCACATGACAGATATTATAGAGTTGGAGTTGATGTTAGCTTGTACTTGGTTCTCTAGCTTGGTAGACAGCTTCTTCAAATTATCTAAAACCAAAGCTAGGGTGCAGTCCATCTTTGTTACATTATTGGCAGTTTTCTGGACCTCCTTAAGGATACCATCTACCTTAGGAAAATCAGAAAGATAGGAATTCTTCAGATGAACCAAGGATTGGTCAGTTTCCTCTTTGATAGTTGAAATTTCTGATTGAAGACCTTTCCCAAGGAAGTGCAGAGCCTTCAGTTGACTCTTGTAGACATCATTGACAGCTTCATAAACTTCTGCAGGAGAGAGATCTTTAGCATTTGAACCCAAGGCAGTTAGGTAGTCCTCCCTGATAAAAGCTAGAGCATCTCTGAGCTTGACTGTCCTTTTTGCATCCAACCAGGCATCTATGTTTCCATCCTGTTGAGCCTCATCTACAATCTTGTCTTTCTGTGCTTCAACATCCTCCTCGTGGCATAAGAGAATAGCTTCATAGTCCTTGTTGGCAAGATCAGCTGTCAGGAGATGTTGAGCAATTTTGGAGAACTCATCAATCTGTGCCACATGAAGATTTTGGAGTTCTTCTTCCGTTAATTGAGAGGGCACAGAGGATGATCCTGAAGGCCTGTCATGGTGCACAAACTTCAGCCATTGTGACATTGTGGCCTGAGCCAAGTTAGTGCTAGTTCTAGGCACTCCTGTCACAGATGAGGGTTCTGTAACAGGTATGGAAGTGAGTTGAGTTTCCTCCAGCCTTAGAATAGCTGTGGAGTGTGATGCTGTCTCCATTGAAATGGGATGAATTACAGCATCATCTCCATATGCCTGTGAAGGCAAGTCCAATTCCTTGAGGATTGAAGAGTTAGGCATGGAGTCTCCAGTGAAAACTGGTGAAGCCTCCATGTTTTTGTTGGTGTCATCAGAATATGCCCCAGCATGCATTTCCTGACCAACTAACTGAGGGTCCTGGGTGGTGAGCACAGTGTCAAGCACCATGTCACTTGAAAGGGGCTCAGTCACTGAAAGAAATTGTGTCTAATCAAGAGCAGAATTGTCATGAGAATGACTTTCTTGTAGAGAAAAGTTTTTAGAGAGTTGAGATGCTGTAAGAAAATAGGAGTCTAGATTGGATTTTGGCAACTCCCCCTGAGAAATAGGAGGAGTTTCAAGAGTGATGTGCTCTTCACTCAGTGTTTGAACATCCTTATTACCACCTGAGTCAAGAGTGAGTTCTTGACCCTGTGCAGACTCTTTACAAGTTGTAGTGGGGAGACTACTCTTTTCAATACCAATGCCCTGTTGAGAGGACATTGACAGTAATAGGTTTACCCCTTTTATCACATCTGAATCCTGTTGGGAGGATTCAGTGGTAGCTATACCTTTTGATTTCTTCTTTGGTCTAGTGAGCTGTGACTCAGGTTCCTCACTTCCTAATTCTACAGACTCATTTATAACAGACATGGTTCTCTTCTTGGTCTTCTTTTTAGTAACACCAACCTTTTGGGAGATTGGTGCACTTGGCTCCCTAATTACTAAGGTACTGTTTGCAGGGGAGTCACTGGATGGGATGGGAAGGCTAGGGATAGACTTTGAAGCTCCTTCAGTCTTAGCCTTCCCTTTCCAGGAAAGTTCATGATATATGGGCTTATCAAGTGGATAGGATGAGAATGTGTCTTGCATATGCTGAGTCACACTCAAAATCACATCCACTTGATTCCTTATGTCCAATGAGCCAAATAGAACTTTGGACATGGACTTGGAATAAGCCAACTTTGTTGGATCAATACCATCTAATTCATGCACAGTATTATCAAGATAATTTAAAATTCATTGAATAAAACGAGGGTAAAAGATCTCATTACCTCTTCCACGAACAATCCTGCCTGGCCTCTGAGCCAATTCCTTGAGAATTATGGCTCCTACATTGATCTCCTGATTATTAGCTAAGGAATAGGCTAGCTTCACAACAATGTGACTGATGTGGTCCCATCCTGTCTTCCTGCACAGGAACACCTTCTGGAGTGCGTCAAACAGAAATGACCACTCCCTTCTGACATGCTTCTTGTTGAGCTTAGCCATGTCAATCTCATCAGCGTAGTGAATTAGGGTCATGAAGTCCACCATTTTCTTATCAGTGGCTTCTTCATCATGACCCTCAACCTTGAACCCCAAAGCTTCATTAATTTCTTCTCCCCAAACTGCAACTTCTTGCCTCCAATCATGCAAGTAATCTCCTGAAACGAAGTCCTATCCTTCCTTGCCATTGTGGATACCATGGCTGTTCTCCATAATCCTTCCAGTACATCAACATACAGAGTGGGGTTCATGGTCAAGGCTTGGCGAAGGTAGGATGTGTTCAAGAACCGTACAAAACACTTGTACCTTGGGTTTGCTTCCGCCTCAGATGGGATAGTGAGAAGATTGGTCTCTTTGGGTATGGTTAAAGGGTTGAAGAAGACGCTGTTTGAGATTTGGGTGCCATTTGAAATTGAGAGTGAAGAAGAGAGAAGAGAATTGGAATTTAGGTTTGAGAGATTGAGAGTAGTAGACAAGATGAAAAGTTGTGAACGGTTGTCAAAAAGTATTTATATGATAGAGACACTGCGATATGGAGTTATGAATTTGTACAGGCTATTTTGATGTCGTGAAGTCTCAAAATAGTCTATATCGCAAAGTCTTGCAAAGTATATCGCAGAGTCCAGAAATGAACTATGTCGCAAAGTCTTAAAGGTAGAAAGTATGAGGAGACTTTGCGGTATAGTATAAATACCTTGTCTAAAACTCTATTTTTGGAATTCCAAGCTATTTGTCAGACTTATATCAAAATTTTAAAATAAAATTAATTTAAATCAAAATTCTGCTAAATATGGAGACTTGTTGATATAGTTATTCTAGGTCGCGAAGTCAGAAAATGAACTATATCGCAAACTCAAGAAATGAACTATATCGCGAAGTCTCACAATTTTAACAGTTTGCGATATAAGTCTGTTTTAATTGAACTAAGTCGTGAACTCTCAAAATCACCTATGAAGAGATGTACTAAGAGTTCTTAACTTCACAGAAAAGTATGATTTGTAAAATATGCAGTAAAATACTGAAATATTTATAAATCATATCTCAGCTAATTTTCACTCCAAATAAATAGAGCATTTAAGTACAGTGAAAATTTACTGCTGCAACAGGTAGCTAGCATACTTACTTAGAACAACTAAATGAAGGATTGAGCATTCCAATTTCACTCACCAGTCTGTTGAAGACAGCTTCATTCAGAGGTTTAGTAAATATGTCAGCTAATTGTTTCTCAGTTGGAACATAAGAGACTGCTATAGTACCATTTGCAGCATGTTCCCTAATGAAATGGTACATTATCTCAATGTGCTTTGTAGTAGAATGATTGACAGGATTTGCAACTATGGATATTGCACTAGTATTGTCACACATCAGGGGAATGTGTTCCAACACTAGTCCATAATCCATGAGTTGATTTCTAATCCAAAGCAATTGAGCACAGCACCTTCCAGCAGCAATATATTCAGCCTCAGCTGTAGATGTTGCTGTGGATTGCTGTTTCTTACTCAACCAGGACACTAACCTTTGACCTAATTGGCATGTTAGGCCGAATACACAATATATAATCAAATATACGTATGAGAATAACAATAAGAACACAGTTTATAGATAATAAACTGAATGGAATTAAAAACTTCTCTCTTAGTGATGTAAAATATCACAGAGAGCTGCTAGGTTACAAGAATGATAATTCACGTATTCGCATCCCTTTTAGGGTTAACCTATCTGTGTTTATATAGTACACAGCTACATACAATCTTCTAATTGATATTCCTATAAATCAGCTATACAATTAATATCAATCTAGAATTGCTTCTGTCTTCTGTTCCGTTTCCTTAGCCATCTCGATATCTCTTTGCTTCTTTCCATCTTCAAAGAATATCGCTTCTAGAATGTTCATTGAATTGCACCGACTGCTAAGCAAACTCTGACCATCAGACTTTAACAACCTCTGACTGGTCCTCCAGCTAAACTCTGATAAGTACTCCAGCTAAACTCTGATAGTTTCCTGGTACTTTAAACACTGATAAACAAACATCAGCAATTATATCTAACAATCTCCCCCAACTTGTTCATACTAAAATGTACAAGTTAACAGATAATTGATGATGTCAAAACATATAACAAATGCAGTGTTTATGGAATCACAGAGTTTAAATTTCTACTTAGAACAGAAAACTTTAAAAACTTACAGACTCTATTTACTTGATTTCTTCAATGTCAGGTACAGTCCTGAGGTAGTCTATGAGTAGTCTTCTTTCAGCTTTTTCTAGCTCATCTACCATGATTTCCTTCAACTCCTTTAACTCTGGATCACTCTCTCCAGTCTGATAGATGGCAGCTCTCAGAGAATAGATGTTATTCCTCCTCATCTCATTCCCTAGCCTGATAAAGTAAGACTTGTCTGATTCCAGGTTGAATTCCAAAACTTTAATACCAAGTGCTGTTCTGAATCTAGCACTTTTCCTCTTCATTTCCACCAGATTTCCATGGCAGTCTCTGTACTTAGGAACATAAGCACTTGCTATTGTTGCTCCACTCAGAACTTTGGATTTCATCATTTTGCTTCTCAAGACTTCAGCTGCTTTCTGAGTACTAAAGTTTTTAACTTTGAGTAGATATAACACATACTCCAGTTCTTCCCATAACTTCAGATGTATGTCAGATTCTCCAACTCGATAAACTCTTCCATCAGCCATGAAGTATAAGAGAAAATCCTTCTTCAAACCTCTGTGGTAGATCATTTGAACTGACTCCAGTTTGTCAAGCTTTTCTTGAGTTACCCCAACGCCTGGTTCTGCTAGTGAAGTATGATCTACAGGACTGTTATTCACTCTTTTCTCTCTGTGTGAACCCAAGCCAGATCTATCATAGGATTCTTTTCCCAGCACAGTTCTGCTTTGTAGAATGTTTACAGTTCCTTGACTCAGAGTTTCAGGTAATACAGATCTTGAAAAAGTACTTTGAAGTTGTGTAGACAACAACTGAGTTTGTACAACTTGAGCAGTGTCAGAGGTTGAAACAATTTCCATTGACTTATCAACTTGACCTTTGTCAGAGGTTGATTGATTTAGAACAGATTCAACTTGAGCAATGTCAGAGGTTGAATAGTTTTTCTTGGTCACTGTATCTTCTATCACCTTTCCTTTTCCCTTACCAGAGACAGTATCTGTTGGCCTTCTTGAGTATTGTATACTCTGTTGAGAATTTTCCTTGATAGAGATACCCAGTTCTTTCTTCCTTGGAGCTTTTACAGCTTTCTTCTTGTATCTACCAGAAGCAATTTTCTTTCTATGCTCTTCAGATAGCATCTTCATTTCAGCTTCCATATCCTCAACTGTAGCTTCACCATCATGCTCTTCTAAAAACAGCTGAGCTGCAATCTCTTCATCTATAGTTGGTTGAGAAGAAACCAATAGACTTTTAGCTTTTGAAGTAGATTGAGCTTCAGTGTTTGCTCTTCCAGAGTTTGTCAGATTTCTAGCAGAGTTTGACCTAAGTCTCCCTTGCTCTTGAATAATTTTTGACCTTTTCTCAGCTTCCTTGCTTCCACCATCAGTTGCATCATCCCTCTATCTCAGAGTTTGAGTTCTCTTGCATTTGTCCTTAGAAACTCTCTCCCCCTTTTTGACATCATCAGGAATTAGCACTGATGTCAGCAATTCCAAAGAAGTAGCAATTGAATCAATCTTTGCAATCATAGCAGTCTGATTCTCTTCCACTTTGCTCAGCCTTTGCTTGAATTCCACCTGATTTGCAAACAGATTAGAATAGAGAGCTTTATCATTCTTCAAAGTCACCTCTCGAGCAACTATATCATTTCTCAACCCAGTAACTAATTTGTGAGTATCATCGAAGCGATTGTTAAGAGACTTCACTTGTACTATTGTAGCCTTCAAGTGATTAAGAAGCTCTGGATTGGTAATTGATTCAGCAGACTTTGCCACAAAATCAGCAGCCCTGTTAGCAGGAAAAATACAGTCTGCCCCTGACCAATTTGCAAAGTGCATCTCCCTAAAATGAGCTTCAGCTGCAAGTTGATTTTCCTTGACAGACTCTGCAGTAGGATCCCTTAGAAAAGGTATTGAGTCATGGTCATCAGAGTCTGAAAGTGCAATATTTATCCCAGAGTTTGCATGATCAGAATTTACAGAAGTGTGATCAGGCACAGTAGCTTTTTCAGTAATATCTTCAATTACAATCTCTGGAGCTGCAGCAGTTGAAGAATCATGAATTAATCCATCAAAAAGATATGCAGCAACCAGCTTCCTTTTCTTGGTATGGATAGACTCATTTGCATCAGAATCCCTATCCTCAGTAGAAGTAGGTCTATTTGCTCTTCTCTTTTTCCTTGAAGTACCAACAGAGGTTGGTAAATCATTAGCAACTGAAGGTGTAGCAGCCTTGAAAGCTCTATGCTTAGTCCTACCCCCAGCTTTTGGTCTTTGGGATGTAGACTCTGGTTGAGGTTGTGATTGAGGTTGTAGAAATTGTTGGATTGAAGCAGGAAGCAACAATTCACCAACATTTCCTTTCTTGATGTCCTTATTAGTCAAATCAGAGAAAATTCTTTTATGCAATTTGAATGAGGGAATTACATCATCCTCAGCAATCTCAACCCCATCAACACACATAGAAAAGATTAATTGACAGAAATGAGCAAAATAAACTACTCCCCTATTCTCTGTCATCTTTTCTCCAATATTAATCAAAACAAGTCTAGTAAAATCAAAGTGAGCATCATAGAGAAGAGAATACCCGATTTGCAGACTATCTATTGGAATAGCATCCCAATTAGTACATTTCTTTCCGAACGCCCTTGTGATGCAGTCGAAGAAGAAGCTCCATTCCTTCCTCAAGAGCGGTCGCTTCAGATTACCTGTCCTTGCCAAAGGCCCAGAGTAACCAATCTCCCTCATCATACGCTGAAGATCAGAATCACCAACAGAAATGGTGAACGCATTGAAATCTTCACCCCGAAGAGCATCTCTCACAGTGGTTGGAGTGACCACATACTCTTGTTCAGCAAATTCAAAAATAATTGAAGGAGTGCCTGATTCACCTCCATCATCTTATACGCCTGTTTCCCAGAAGGCTTTGATTTGAGTACCATATAACCTTGTTGGTTCCACTAAAGCTTGCCCAATATCTGATTGAACAAGGAAATTTTGAAACAAGTGAAACGCCTCTGGGACGTTCTCAGTGGATAGTGGTGCTGCATAGTTGTTAGGAACAAAATCGAGACCAAAAGACTGAAACATGGTTGTTGCCATTAGAATATTTCAAAGAAATCAGAGTTTATGCTTCGAGAAAGTGTTTGAAAAAGTGATGCAGAAAAGTGTTTGTGAATATGTGTAAGTGAAACTGTGCTGGTAATAGAGTAAGTCTGTAAAAGATTTGAACGTTGTGTGTATAATGATTAAATATGAATTAAAACTGAAGAGTTTTAATCATTAAAACACACAGCAGGCTTACTCGAATAATGTGTGAGTGGGACAGTTGGCACATACGTATTAACTGACAGCAGTAAATCGTGGTTGTTTCCAACACGCATGCGCAGTAAAAGGCACTAATTATTGCTATTTTCTAGACACCTTTCTTCATTTTCAAAAACTCAACAAACCGTTATCAAAAAGACTCTCTATTTTCCAAAAATAATGTTCCTCAATAATTATGATATGTCTGAAACACCCTTATTTATTTTAATCATCAGAGATTAAAAATAAATTACCTCGGCGTAGAGTACACAGTTCATCAGTTTTTATCAATTCTCCTCCTTCATTAATAATCTCTTTTTCTCAAAATGCACAGTTGTGAATATTTGTGTGTGAATAGCAGAGTTTACTGAATATAAATATTGAGAGCATCTCAAAGTGCATAAAATCCACAAAATAAATCAGTAAAAACTGGTTGCCCAAACTCTCATATGTAAAACATATTCTGATTTCATCTAAACTCTGTATTTATTTGTATTCATTTGTTTTCACCCCCTTTAAATTTTATTTATTTATTTTTTTAATTTAATCTTTTCCAGTAATCAGTGGTTGGCACTAGTCACCAAAAATTTGAAAAGTTTAGCCCTTATTTCATACAATAAGTTCATGGGTCTTCCTAGGCACAACATGATCTCAAATGAATTTGTGCATATTTTTGCATCTTTTGCTTAGGGGTGAATTAGCAGTAACTATTTATCAGAGTTTAGACTTACATCATTTAACGTTTATGATTTATGAGAGAAAGTGCAAACAGCTAATACAGACTCAGTGTATAGGATCAATAAACTAAGAGATGCTATAAATATAGAGACAGTATCATGCTGTGTAAAGTTTCTGCACACATTTGAGATTAGATCATATATAACTCAGAAATATTCATGATTACTTACTGAGAATCATGCTTCAAACTATTTTCTTCATCGGTCCATATGTTTCAGACAATAACACAATCAGAGTATAACATCAGAGTTTATCATCAGAGTATGCTTCCATCAGAGTATGCTACCAGAGTTTATCAACATGATTTGCATGACAGGTAACATATGCAGAAAAACATGAGCAAATTTTCACAGATGAGTAAAGTTTGAGTCTAACCAATATCTCTAGTCGAAACCAGAGATCATTCCAAGTTCATTTACCAGTCTTGTAAATGTAGCTTCACTCAAAGGCTTAGTGAAGATATCTGCAAGCTGTTGTTCTGTAGACACAAAATGAAGCTCAATATCACCTTCCTCCACATGTTCCCTGATAAAGTGATACCTTATGCTGATGTGCTTGGTCATGGAATGCTGTACTGGGTTACCTGTCATAGCAATAGCACTTTGATTATCACAGAAAATAGGTATTTTAGAGTACCTTAACCCATAATCCAGCAATTGATTCTTCATCCATAAAATCTGTGCACAACAGCTACCAGCAGAAATATACTCTGCTTCTGCTGTGGATGTGGAAATTGATTTCTGTTTCTTGCTGTACCAAGAAACTAATCTGTCACCTAAAAATTGACAGCTTCCACTTGTGCTCTTTCTGTCAATCTTACAGCCTGCAAAGTCTGCATCAGAGTAACCAATTAATTTAAACTCTGATTCTCTAGGATACCACAAACCTAAGGTTATGGTTCCTTTGAGATATTTGAAAATCCTTTTCACAGCTATTAGATGAGGCTCTCTGGGATCTGCTTGAAATCTTGCACAAAGACATGTTGCATACATAATGTCAGGTCTACTTGCAGTCAAATAAAGAAGAGACCCTATCATACACAATATATAATCAAATATACGTATGAGAATAACAATAAGAACACAGTTTATAGATAATAAACTGAATGGAATTAAAAACTTCTCTCTCAGTGATGTAAAATATCACAGAGAGATGCTAGGTTACAAGAATGATAATTCACGTATTCGCATCCCTTTTAGGGTTAACCTATCTGTGTTTATATAGTACACAGCTACATACAATCTTCTAATTGATATTCCTATAAATCAGCTATACAATTAATATCAATCTAGAATTGCTTCTGTCTTCTGTTCCGTTTCCTTAGTCATCTCGATATCTCTTTGTTTCTTTCTATCTTCAAAGAATATCGCTTCTAGAATGTTCATTGAATTGCACCGACTGCTAAGCAAACTCTGACCATCAGACTTTAACAAACTCTGACTGGTCCTCCAGCTAAACTTTGATAAGTACTCCAGCTAAACTCTGATAGTTTCCTGGTACTTTAAACACTGATAAACAAACATCAGCAATTATATCTAACATGGCAGCTTCCTGAAGTGCTCTTCCTGTAAATTCTGCATCCAGCATAATCAGAATCTGTGTAACCAACCAAGTTGAACCTAGTGTCTTTTGGATACCATAAACCAAGATTAGGAGTCCCTTTCAGATATTTGAAGATTCTTTTGATAGCCAACATGTGAGATTCCTTGGGATCAGATTGAAATCTTGCACATAAACATGTGGCAAACATGATGTCAGGTCTGCTAGCTGTGAGATAGAGTAATGATCCAACCATCCCTCTATAGACCTTGATGTCAACTCTCTTGCCTTTCTTATCTTCATCAAGCTTGATTGCAGTAGACATTGGAGTTTTTGCAGAGGATGAATCTTCTAAATCATATTTCTTTAAAAGATCTTTGACATACTTGGATTGGTTTATGAAGATGCCATCCTCTCTTTGATGTACTTGCAAGCCTAGGAAGTAGGTTAACTCTCCCATCATACTCATCTCATATTTGCTTTGCATCAGCTTAGAGAACCTTTGACAAAGTTTTTCATTTGAAGAGCCAAAGATGATATCATCCACATAGATTTGAACTAGAATGATATCATTTCCATGCTTCTTGAAGAATAGAGTTTTATCAATTATACCTCTGGTAAATTGATGCTCAAGAAGAAATTGAGATAGAGTTTCATACCAGGCTCTTGGTGCTTGTTTGAGTCCATAGAGTGCCTTGAGCAGTCTATACACAAAGTTTGGGAAGTCTTCATTCTCAAATCCAGGAGGTTGGGACACATAAACTTCTTCAGCAAGATCACCATTGAGAAATGCACTTTTCACATCCATTTGATACACCTTGAAGTCTGAGTGGGCTGTGAAAGCCAAGAAAATCCCGATGGCCTCCAGTCTAGCTACAGGTGCAAATGTCTCATCATAGTCAATGCCTTCTTGTTGACAATATCCTTTGTTAACCAACCTTTCTTTGTTTCTTACCACCACTCCTTCTTCATCCATTTTGTTCCTGAACACCCATTTGGTGTCAATAACATTCTTACCTTCAGGAGGTGGTACTAGTTCCCATACTTTGTTTTTCTCAAATTGATTCAACTCTTTTTGCATAGCAACAATCCAGTCAGAATTCTTCAAACCTTCTTCAATTACTTTTGGTTCTTCTTGTGACAGAAAGCAGCTATACATACATGTATTCATTGTTGCCCTCCTTGTTCTAACTCCCTCACTAGGATCTCCAATGATTTGATCCCTAGTGTGGGCCCTGTCCCATTTTCTTGTGTGACCCTGTTCATCTTCTTGACTTGCCTCAGGGTCATTTTGATTTACAGTTGCATTCTTTTCTTCTCCCCCTGTGTTTGTGTTCCCTTGCACAGGTGTTTGAAGAAGATCATCAAATTCAAGTGTTTCAACATGTGGAACAGTTAGAACAGGTGGTTCATCCTCACTTTCAGAATCTTAATGGCACACTGTCTTTTTCACTTGTTGCAAGTCCAGGGAATTTCTTGTCATCAAAGGTAACATCCATGCTTTCCATTACTTTGTGTTGCTCAGGTACAAACACTCTGTATGTTGTCCTTTCCAGAGAGTATCCAATGAAGATACCTTCAAATGCCTTAGCATCAAATTTTCCAACATGCTCAGAAGTATCTTTCATCACAAAACACTTGCTTCTAAAGACATGAAGATGCTTGAAGGATGCTCTTTTTCCAATCATCAATGAGTAAGAAGTTTTTCCAGAGTTCTTATTGATCAATGTTCTATTTTGCACATAGCATGTTGTGTTAACAACATCAGCCCAAAAGCTAGTAGGTAGCTTTGAATCCAACAGCATTGTTCTTGTAGCTTCAATGAGAGTTCTATTCTTTCTCTCAACTACTCCATTTTGTTGAGGGGTTCTAGGAGCTGAAAACTGCTGAGAAATTCCTTTATCTTTGCAGAACTCATACAGAGTTGAATTTCTGAATTCAGTTCCATTATCACTTCTCAAGGCAACTACAGATGAACCAGTGCTTTGTGCTTCTCTATCAACTCTCTTGATATGCTCTATAATTACTTGAGATGCTTCATCCTTGGAGAACAGGAATTCCACCCAAGTGTATCTTGAATAATCATCAACCATGACTAGATCATATTTCTTCTTGGAAAGAGACATTACATTCACAGGGCCAAGTAGATCCATGTGAATTAGCTGCAGAGGCTTTGAGTTTGAATTGAGCAATTTGTTCTTGTGACTTGATCTCTTTATCTTTCCTCTTTGACATGATTCTCATGCTCCATCTTGCACAAACTCCAAAGCAGGCATGTCTCTGATGAGTTCTCTCTTAGCCAGAGAGTTCATTGCCTGAACATTCAAGTGAGATAGTTTCTTGTGCCACAGCCAGAATTCTTCATTGGTGGCTTTAGTGTAGAAACAACAAATTTCTCCCTTGTCTGCAGCCTTTAGGTTTGCCACAAACAAGCTTCCTTTCTTCACACCAGTCAAAACAACTTCACCACTTCCTCTTTTAGAGATTAGACATTGATCTTCATCAAATTCCACTTTGAAACCCCTGTTAGTGAATTGTCCAATGCTCAAGAGGTTGTGCTTTAGTCCTTCAACAAGTGCTACATCTTCAATAATGACATTCCCAGATTTAACACTGCCATATCCCATTGTATAACCAATGTTGTCATTTCCAAAGGTTACTGATGGGCCAGCCTTCTCCTCAAAATGTGATAGTAGGGCTATATCACCAGTCATGTGACTTGAGCATCCACTGTCCAAGATCCATATGACTCTTTTATTCTTGTTGCCCTGCATTCACAAAATGACTAAGTTGTTTTTGGTACCCACACATGGTAGGGTCCAGTTGATTTAGAAACATTTTTGTAGTTGATTCTTCTATCATAATCAGCATTCTTCACAGTAGGAGACTTCACTGTTCTTGAGGCTTTAGAGTTGACACTCTTAGGCTCACATGAAGTGTTTACTCCTGTCCTGTGAGTGTGCATATGTGTATGTGATTCACATGATTGTGCAGAGTCAAGTTTATGCTTTAGAGATAAGTAATTAGCAATCACAGTCACATAGCATGTCATGCAGTTAGAATTACCACAGAAAGAATCATGGATATTGTTCATGCTACCAGAATGGTTACTTAAGTTGTCAACATCATTATTGACAGGCTTATTACACTTATGAGTCAAATGATTAACAAATAAGCATTTCTGACACTGTTTCCTAGGAGCATTTGGCACATAAGCATAATTGTTGCCCTTGTTGACACCTACCTTACCATTTCTGTTTTGTTTCTTCTTCTTAACAACTTCTTTCTTGATTTTAGGACTCTTGACAAGGTTGTCTTTGGTTTCTTTCTGACAACAGATTTGGGAGAGGAAGAAGTATCCTTAGCAGCCTCATCTTCTTCAAGTAATTGTTGTTTGATGACCATCAATTCTTCATCAAACTCAACAACACTCTTTATGAAGATGGGCTCCTTAACACCATACAAAATAATTAGGGCATTTTTGTTTACAAAAGGTTCTTTTCCTTTGCCCTTGGCCTTCTTCCTTCCCTTATCCTTGTCATAGTCAAAACCAACTCCAACCTTGCTGTCTTCAGTGTGTTCATTGTGATAGGTTTGAACAAGGTCAGAGGAGTTTCTAAAGCTTCTTATCTTTAATTCATTTTCAGCAATTTGTTCTCTAAGAGCTGTCTCTATTTGTTCAACACAAATTACTTTGTTCTTAAGATACTCAATCTCCTTCTTCAAACCATCAAGGTTCACAACCATTAACTCAAGTTCCTCATTCTTTTCTGTAAGCTCAAGATTTTTAGCAGTTAGCCTATCAATTTCTTCATTAGCAACTAACATGCTTGTATGAATATTAAACATCTCAGTACTCATGTCTTCAACAGTTTGCTTGTATTGAGAGGGAGTCATGTCAAGATAAGTAAGTATAGGTACCTGATTTGAAGAATCACCATCATTAGAAAATGCCATCAAGGCAAATTTTGAATACTCATGTTCTTCATCTTCATCAGAATCATCCCAGCACTTTCCCTCTGCAACAAAAGCTTTACCCTGCTGTTTCTTGAGTAGAGCTTCATACTTGGCTTCAAGATCTAAGTATGCTTTGTCCTTTTTGACCTGTTTGGGCTTCTTTCATTCTGTAGCAAAGTGCCCAAGTTCATTACAATTACAGCATCTTATCTTGGACCTATCCACACTCCCAGACTTGTATCCTCCTTTTGCAGCACCAGCAATTCCTTTTCTCTTATTGAAGGTGTTTGAGCCACTTGATCCGCCAGCATTTCCAGAGTTAAACTTGGACTTAAATGGTTGCTTCCTTTTGAACCTAATGTTAGGATATCTCCTATCCATATAGGCAAAATATTTGTTTTCCATTTTGTCCAGTTCATCTATACTGTAGAATTCATCTTCCTCAGGCAAATCATAGATGACTTGAGTTTCATCACCAGTGTCTTCAACTTCCAGCTCTTCAATCTAGACTTGATTGACTTTCAAAGATTCCATTCTTTGACCTAAAAGTAACATCTTCTTCTTCCATAGACTGTAGTGCTCCTTGTTAAAGGGAGGAATCTTGATACTGCTTAGTTTCTGTGAACTCATTCTTGATCTTTTCCAGTTTGTAAATCAACAGCCTGCTCTGATACCACTTGTTAGTTATGAATGACACTAAGAAACTAGACAGAGGGGGGGGGGGTGAATGGATAGTTTGGATGATTTTCGGATTTCTTGAAACTAAACTGTTGTGAAGGATTGTGTTGTATGTAAATGCGGAATTAAACAAACAGAACACACACAATCACTTTAATCTACTTTGTATTAAGTAAATTAAATACTACAGCCTCCAAAATTTCACAAATGAAATTCTGGCTCCTAAACAAGAACAATGTTTTCTTGCTTTGCTTACAGAGAAAAGAAGTGCTTCAAAATATTTATGTGTTATACTCACTTATAGCTTACAGTAGGGTGTGCACAATATATATATTGTCCTATACAAAACTAGTGCACACACCTAATTACACAGCTACCCTCACTGCAACTCAATTTTTTCGTTCCATAAAAGGTTTGCTGTGTCAGGGAGGACCACTTGCTTTCTGTCATCCTTTCCCTTATCTGTAGCTGCTTGTCTTTCTTCTTTCTCTCCAAGTTTTTCTGTAGATTTGCCATCTGTTTTTGGACCACCTGACCAACACAGATGCTTCAGTATTTGTCTTCATTGACTTTGATTTTGTACCTTCATTTATCTTGTTATAAACGTCTAAGTGTTGATATCGCGAACTCCAATATATTCCTTACTTCGCGATGTATCCTTTGAAGACTTCGCGACATAGCCTTTGAAGGCTTCGCGACATAGCCTTTTTGAAGACTTCGCGACATAGGATATTTGAGGACTTCGCGATATAGCCTTTTTGAGGACTTCATGACATAGGCTATTTGAGGACTTCGCGAACTAGGCTATTTTGAGGACTTCACGATCTAGTACATTTTGACTTTGCTGTATCAACACTTCACGATATGAGCCTTGAGGACTTCACGGCATAGTTCATTTTGGACTATGCGATCTCAGTACTTCATGAAATGGATTTTGAGGACTTCACGACATAGCTTTATTCTGACTTCACGGTATAGGGAGTTAGATAAATTTCTGTAACTTATTTCTTCAGGGCCTTATTCATCTCCATCCTGCTGCATGAACAATTCTGAACTTCTACCAGGATAATTATTCAATGGCCTATGTACATTCTAGATGCAAGAAACTTACTAAGCTCATTATAACTCTGAGCATACAAGATAAAGCTAATGTTCATGAGAACAAGACAAGTACAGTAGAGACCTATATTATATCCCAGTGATAGAATTCACTAGGTCATGTAGTGTGACATAGTCACAGTATGTAGGCTTGTTAATAGTGGTGTTCAGACATGCCTTGAGCCTAACATAAATCAAGATATAAATAATACGATAAAAAATACTAAAATTCATCCGTGCATCGCACGGGTTATAGGCTAGTAGTATTGATAAGCAAACTACTCTCTATTTGGTTGGTTGGTAGTCTGGTTGTAATAACCCCAAATTTTGGACTTAATTAAAAAATTTGATGAATAGTAAATGTTGATGAATAGTTAATTTGCTGATGAAAAATATTTTTAGACCACCCTATATGCAAGAAATGGAATGAATGTTTCGAAGTTATATTATTGATGTATAAGGAGAATACGTGAATGTAAACGCGATCAGAATAAGAATATTTTCATTTGAGTTTATACCACTATTCATCGGACAATCGAGGATTTATTAATTGATCATTATGAGATTAAGAAAGCAAGAAGATCCATGATCAAATATTAAGCCAAGGCAATAAAAGGTCAAGAGGATATCCCCTAGCATTAGTGCAACGAAACGTTTTCGGAATCGCTCGAACTTATAACAAGGTCTAGCAACGAAGCGAAAGCATAACTAATTATGGATTAAACCCTAACAAAAGGGGAAGTATCATATAGGATCATCAAGTGCAACATATAAGAGGATTGGTGACACAAGCAATGACACAAGCAATGACATAGGTGATGACAAGGTGATGAATCACCACCTTGTCACCACTTTCACCACAAAACCACAAGTAGCTTGACATGTGGCATGGGGTGACTAAACTCCACCAAGACCACACAAAATGGATGCATCCAATTAAGAGTTAATTGCCAAAAGAAAGGAAAAGAAAAACAAGCAAATATTCATCTTCCCCATTTCTTCCAAATTCTGCCCAGCATGAGCAAAGGACTGTTGGAAAATGATTCAAATTCAGTTTGATGATTTATCTTAGCAGTTCCTATTTTTATGTCTCCATTCTTTTTGAATTATAGATAAGTAGTTTGAAGTAGTGGGATGCTAAGCCCATTATTTTAGCTTACTAGTTGCTTAAATGTAGGAGTTTTTAGTTTTTGTGCAGTCTATATAATAGGCATCCTCTCTTGTATTTCAACTTGAATGAGATTGCAGTGACTTATTTTCAGTGTTTAGTTTTTCTTCTGCTTTATTATTCCAACAAATGGTATCAGAGCTAAGTTCGATTCAGAAAACTGGGCGTTATTAACGGTCTGCCATGGGTGAAAATGCGAAGAATGAAGTTGGTTCCGATGGCGGTGGTACTGCTGGAGGTTCCCAGGATGGTAATCAAGAGGCACAAATAGAATTCAGAATAGATACAAATGGATACGAAAGTTATAGGCACCAAGCTGAGGTATACTGCGATGACGAGCAAGAAATGAAGCCACAAGTGGCTATTAGAGAAATTTTGTTTTTAGAATTGTGGGTGAGAATTGCACCATGGAGAGAAGTGCTCCAAATTTAGAGAACAACAAAATCCTAAAAATTGTAAGTTGGTGAGAGAAGTGCATCAACATATGGCATTGGTGAGAAGTGCACCTGGAAGAAGAGAGAAGTGCTCTTAAGTTTGTGAAGAGAAATGCTTCATAGAAAAGTTAACGAATTTGAATCAAAGAGGAGTGTTGGAAAATGATTCAAATTCAGTTTGATGATTTATCTTAGCAGTTCCTATTTTTATGTCTCCGTTCTTTTTGAATTATAGATAAGTAGTTTGAAGTAGTGGGATGCTAAGCCCATTATTTTAGCTTACTAGTTGCTTAAATGTAGGAGTTTTTAGTTTTTGTGCAGCCTATATAATAGGCATCCTCTCTTGTATTTCAACTTGAATGAGATTGCAGTGACTTATTTTCAGTGTTTAGTTTTTCTTCTGCTTTCTTATTCCAACAAGGACAAATAAAAATTCATAACTCAAAATATACTCCTCCTAAAATCGCCAAATTTGGACCATATCTCCCTCCATATATACCCAAGGTACGTTCAAACTTTCATGGCCATCCAAGAAGTATAGCATGGTCAACTATTGGATCCAAGTTGAGGCATGAATAGTGATTTCGAAAATACTAACTTGTGTTCTTGATTTTGTTCTTGAAGATTAAGCTAGTTAAGGATGTTTAAAGCTCAAGCAAGGATAGTTAAGACATTGTTAGTGTCTCTAGGCAGCAAGGAAGATATAACACCTCTGCCCTCTTGATATTAATTGGGTTTTATGCTTAAGTTTGTAGTATAGTTCGTTAAACATGTCGTATAAGAGATCCATGCATGTTTTAATGATTTTGGTTGGTTGAATGAGTTGTGGTTGATTGAGGGATGAGTTCTTGAGTTATTATGAACTTTCCTAGAGTTTTAAATGACATATGGATGTATGGATTGTCTTGGTTGGATGTTTGGATTGGTTGTGAAATGGAAATGTTCGATGTATAGCCGTCGTAATGACGAAATCTTTATTAACTGCCTTGACAGTGGTATTCGAGGCTCTTAATCTAATGTCAAGTGTGACCACTGACCATGATAATGTAGGTCTTGTGTGGTATTTTGTTTTGGCGAAAGAATCGTATCGTTTCGATTTACGGTTTAGGAGAAACACTCGTTTTAGTGAAAGTGGTTTCGAGTAACTAAGTAGTTCACTATAGGAACTTTGAGCGTATGATCAAGCCTCTTAAAAATGGACATAGGTCATAAAATTAATGTGAATACTATTATGGACAGTTAGGAAGGGAACCGAGAAGGTTTCGTGTTAAAAAATGATTTTTCGATTTTATAAAAATGCGAGAATCAAAGTTGCGCAAGTGGAATGCCCTTGAGGGGATAATAAGGCCATAAGTTTAGTAATGGTAAAGTACTTGGGTTTTGTGAATGGATTATCAACCAAACTTTTGACTTAAGAGTTTAAGGAATGTCATGAGGTTATAAGTGACCAAGAGCGAGACATTTTATGTTCGTTAATAGAACGTTAGTGCTTAAGTTAAATGCACTTTAAATGATTAAGCCAGGGGACTGATCGAGTATTTCCTTGTTTATAGATTTTCCGGCAAGTTCTCGAACCCCTAACAACCAAGAACCCGAGGCAAGTTTTCTCATTCCATGCTATGTTTTCCATTACTTATACGGATGATGCATATGATATGATATCATGCATGTTTTCAAACCTTACATCGTATATAGATGTAATGGTATTAAAAATATTGAGATGTAGTATATGCATATGATATGATATCATGCATGCTTTCAAACCTTACATCGTATATAGATGTGATGGTATTAAAAATGTTGAGATGTAGTATAAGCATATGATAGATGCATGTCAGTTTTCAAACCCTACCTCATATAAGTGATGTTGTTGTGATATATTCTGCTTTAATGCTGTGAAAATATTTATAAACTGTTTCCGCTTTTGATAGAAAGCTTTATAAGATATAAGGGTTATATGCTATGTAAATATTAGATATAAACCGAGGTGTTATAGAGGCTCTAAGGGTAGAGCGCTCGTATGAGGATTTTAAAACTTAGACCGGGAGTCAAATTAGTATTTTGGTCTTGATTATACTGTCAGAAGCTGGAGGGTTCCAGAGACAGTTATATTTTAAAATGTTGATTAAATATTCCAATATATATATTATTGGATATTTAATGTGAGATATTTAAATAATATTATTAAAAATATTATTTTGAATATTTATTTAATTACGTGAATATTATTTTGAATATTCACTTAAGTGGAATCTTATTGAATGATAATTCAATATTTATTATTTAGATATTTATTTAATTAAGTGAATATTAACTTAAATATTCACTTAAGTGGAATTATATTAAATCATAATTCAATATTTATTATTTGAATATTTATTAAATATTCCAAAAATGATTTAAAAATCATAGAACCTTGTTATATTATTATTTAAGGTTCTAGTATTTACGCAAATATTTTCTGATCTCGAAAGGATTTATGAGAGTATAATAGGGGTTCCCAACTACTTTAATTATTTATCTCGGATGATGATTTTGATTTGAACTTATCAAAAATTAGGAATCCATCTCAGGAAGTGAACATATGAGTTCACTTGCCTCTTTCATTAAAAGTGAGTATGTTTTCGGGTTCTGATTTATCAGAACTAAAGGTATTTTACAAAAACTCCCAGGTCGTAATTTCAAAATACGTGGTAATCATTCGTAGTTTCGTTGACTGATGTCAACCCACACTGTGACTTACTCCCTTCAAATACTCTGGAGTAAGGAATCTGAACTGTTGCAAAGTTTTGACAAGTATTTGTACTTGGGAGAAATAGGATTAAATTCCGATTCCTGTTTCATTGATTTTTATCCGGGACCAAGAGGAAACGTGAAGGAGGCTGTTGGATAGTACCTCTGATTATAGCGTAAGAGGTTGTTGGGTAGTCCAACACTTATCTAGCGTAAGAGGCTGTAGGACAGTCCAGCAGATACAAAGCCCGTATGCGGCTGGGGTGATAATCGTGTTAAGATGTCGTCCATCTACTAGTAGAAAAGTGTGAGTACGATACAACGACTGATCATCGTGTATCATGGCGTGCTCCGGAAAAAGGTCCCTTCCCTCCAATTGGAGTTGTGCTGCACATTGTAACGAAAGCCTAGATGCCGAGTTACTGATAATGTGGCAGTGATGAGTAATGATGTTCCTCTTACAGTAGTTGTACTATATGGCCTGTTTTGACGAAAAGAATATTTAAACATATCGTTTGGTATCTGAACGGAGTTTCAAAGGTTTTCAATTATGATATCAGCTTACATATATGATTATGATGCTATATCTTATTGTCAAGCTATAGTGCTCATTCTTGCTTCTTTTATATACCACAACACAACAGAGTCGAAAAGGTGTTCATTACTGATAATTTACAGTATTTTGAACAGTATGAGATATCTAAATAGATATGTGTGTATATATGTTATGAAAGGATTTAAGATATACAGTATATTGAACTGTATAGTATTTTGAAACAATGGATAGGCTTTAAGCCTTGATTCCAATATTAATATCTATTTTAAAAAGATATGTTTTGAGTCTTGGTTCATTATATCGATACCAAGGATTTCTAAATGATTTACGGAAAGTATTTGAGTATGATTATAGGTCATACAGTATTTTGAGCGGGATACTATTTTGGGAACAAACCCTAGTAGTGTTAAAACTTTGATCCTATATAGATTATCTACCTTAAAGGTTTAAAGATTCAAACTGGGATAGATTTCATGCTAAGCGCTATTAGCTCATTCTTGCTTTATTAAAACTTTCAGCATGTAGAAAACGTTGCTGATTCAACTCGTGTTACGAGAGCAAGGGGATGGAGAGACCACCCTTGAGTTAGTTCAGAAGGATGGATACTGCCGGTGTGGCAGAATAGTTGCAGACTGAATTAGTAAGAATTGTTTTCGAGTAGGTTTTCCTTATGGAACCTTGTATAGAATTGTGAGGTCTATTATTTTAACTTCAGGTAGAGGTTGTAAATAATAGATGAGATCCTGGATAGTACATTTGGTTTGTAATAACAAGTGTTACTTATTGTTGCTCATTTCCATGGCTATAACTTGTGTGTGCGCGCGTAAGTGATTGGGGTCTTTGGAGTTGTATTATTAGAATGTTGTAAGTGATATAGGTATGGTATGATTGATGGAGTGTGAAAACCCAGATTCCTGACCCCGGATCTGGGGGGATCTGGGGGTGTTACAGAAATGGTATTAGAGCGTTAAGTTATAAACTTGGATATGAGAGTGTTAAGAGTTATATCGAAGTGAAAATGACGCGAGGACTCATATAGAGCTCGTTAAGTGGACTACCGGAAATAATGCCATTGTGGATGTTAAGATTAAAGAGTTTAGTGGGGACTTATCGGAGGACCGATAGGACCGTTGAAGATCATCATAATGATGAGAAGGACGTTTAGAATTGTACACGGATTATCAAAGACATTAAGATAAGACGCGGAGCAGAGTCTCGGTTGCAGTTGGGGTAAGGTCGGAATGGCCAATACCAATGGATAAATTGACTTAGTAAGAACCTAAGTGTTTGTAGTTCATCATAGTTTGCCCATGAGAAGGCAGCACATGTGAAGATTAAGACGGTTACAGTCCTTTACGCGATCCGAATTACTAAATTGCGTGGACTAGGTAAGGCATTATCTTGTGTATGAGGTCCAAGCCTTGAGAACAACGATTCCACCAGAGTTGGTGTCTTTTCCATCGATGGGTATTTTGTTACCTAAGAGGAAGACTTTTGCGTACGTGTAGTACCAGAACGTTATCGTGAGACGAACGTGCTAAATTGCATCACGAGTATATTTCGTACGATAGGCCATGATGGATCAACTCATAAATCAAAGATATGAAGAATGGATAGCGTGATTCTTATAAAGACATGTACGGTTGCGGAGGGCAATGCGACAATCTCAGGACCTACGAGGAATGAGACCTATGGTGGCCTGGGGTTGGATTCATTCGATACGACTAGTGTTAAGAAATTACATATAAGTTAATCAATCTTCATCTTTTGAGAATTTTTTGATGCGGCCGTATGAGGCCCAATCTCTGGACGATTATCGGGGAATGACGAATATGTTTCGAACTCCCGACCTGTTTACAAACTTGTACGATTTTGAGGTACCGTTGGTTAGCACCCTAAGCCATAAAGGCGGAAAGATAAGATCATCCTCGTACGGGTGATGTTAGAAACTATGATGACCATTGACTTTTTGGTATCTACTTGCTGGTGCACTACTCAATCTAAAACTGTTCATGCCTGTGTTACCTTGAATAGTTCATGTCAGGTAACCCTTCTAATTTCCTAGTTCAACTTGGGATGCAACCAACAACTGGTAAATATTCATTTTATTTATTTTCTTTCTTCATACTTGGACTCCTCAGTCGAGTTCATAAATATCTAGCTTTGTATTTAAAACATAGATGATGTATATTTCAGAGATTACTCGTGAATTCTTTTCTTCCATTAAGAAGAGATTTGCACATCAGACGTTGAAATCGTGGAAAGGATATCAATTTGATATTGATAGTCTGAAGTCAATTCTATCGGAGAATTTGACAAAGTTTATGTACGGAGACACCTTCGGGTGGACCGTTTCACTGATAAGAAATGTTTGGTGGGAGGTTATCGATTGTTCCGATACCAAGAACCATCTATTCAGACCTTATATTCTATTCAAGGGTTATAATTACCTTGTTCGTCCCAAACTTATTTACTCTTCTTTTCAATTCATTATCCGAATAATCAAAATTTTGTTTTCTTTATTTCTTTGGCTACGAGGTTGTGATTTTTTACTAGTAGATTGAAAATGGCTAATTGCATGTGCCATGATGAGTGACTAGTTAATTGTTCTAACTAGTTGAAATTTTAATGATATGATGAAAATCTAGCTAATTATCCTAGCTAGATGCTGCGTCCCAAACCAATCGAACTAGCCAGTTTTGTTCGGCTAATTGCTAATGATTCTTGAAGTGGACTAGTTATTGTATCACTAAGCTCAACTTTCGGTCAAATTTATATAAGTGAATTCACAATGCATTTTGTATGCAGTGAAGTATGATTAGAAAATTTTCAAATGATAATTTGATTGAGACCTAACCAGGTCGCCTCCCTCAGCGAGAATTTTTACAAAGTTTTTTTTTATATATAAAGTATTCTGTTGTTGAAACATTTCTAGTACCATGCAAGTATTTTCCTTAGTATTTGGAAAAAGAGAGTGTTGAAGCTTAGAGCTAAAACAAATGAGTCCGATAAATTATGAACTGAAATTACGGAAATCGCTAAGGTTTGTTTCGCATAATGCGAATTCAGAATAACGGAGTGTTCGAAACGACTGATTATGTTACCCTGGCTAATGAAACGACTGTGATAGAGTATGAAACGCGAATAGATTGAGAAAGAAAGAAAGTAAGAATTCAGATTATCAGACGAGGGAACGATTGACCTCCAAGGATGTGAAACTTGTTTAGCGACTGTGATAGATACGAAACGGGAAGTACCTAGTATACAGAATATCCCTATTGTCAACGAATTGGAGGATGTATTTCCAAAAGATCTCCCAGGGTTACCACCCGATAGAGAAATAGAGTTGCTATAGAATTAGCTCCAAGAATGGCGCCAGTTTCGAAGGCCCCGTACCGACTAGCTCTAGTCGAGATGAAGAAATTAGTCGCTCAATTGTAGGAATTGTTAAGGAAAGAAATGATAAGACCAAGTGCGTCACCGTGGGATGCACCCGTGTTATTGGTGAAGAAAAAGGACGGCAGCATGAGGTCGTGCATAAACTATCGAAAGCTGAATAGGCTAACGGTTAAGAATGAATACCCCTGCCAAGGATCGGTGATTTGTTCGATCGGCTGCATGGTGCAGTTAAATTCTTGAAGATTGATTTGGGAACGGGATACCACCAGTTGAATATTAAACCTGAGGACGTACCCAAGACTACGTTTTGCACCAGGTATGGACACTACGAGTTCTTAGTAATGTCGTTTGGGCTGACGAATGCCCTTGCAGCTTTCATGGACTTGCTGAATCGACTTTTTAAGCAGTATTTGGACAAGTGTGTCACAGTTTTTATCGATGATATTTTAGTCTACTCCAAGACAGATGAGGAATACACAGAACACTTGAGGATAGTGTTAGAGACACTGAGAAGAGAAAAGTTGTATGCCAAGTTCTCAAAGTACGAGTTTTGGCTAAGGGAAGTACAGTTTTTAGGACATGTGGTCAACAGTGAAGAGGTGCTGGTTGACCCCGCTAAGATAAAAGCTGTTTCGAACTGGGAAAGACCAACCACACCAACCGAGGTGAGAAATTTTATGGATTTAGCCGGATATTACCGAAGATGTGTACAAGATTTTGCTAAAATAGCAGCCCCACTGACCCGACTTACTCAAAAGACTGAAGAGTTGAATGGACCGAGAAATATGAGAAAAGTTTCCAGGAATTAAAGAAGAGACTAGTCACCGCCCTGTGCTGGTACCGCTAGACGGGAAGGGAGATTTTGTGATCTATAGCGACGCATCGCATAAAGAAGTAGGGTGTTTGCTTATGCAGCACGGAAAGGTAATTGTGTATGCATCCAGACAATTAAAGGAATATGAATTTAGATACCCTACACATGACTTAGAATTGGCAGCGATAGTTTTCGCTTTAAAGATTTGGAGGCACTAATTGTATGGAAAGAAGTGCGAGATTTATACAAATCATAAGAGCATTAGATACAATTTCCCAGAAAGAACTTAACATGAGAACAGAAAAGACAACTAAATCGAATCAAGGATTATGACTGTGGGATTCTTCACCACCCAGGGAAGGCCAATGTGGTGGCCAATGCCCTTAATAGGAAAGAGAGACTTAAGATGATAACATCGTCGGATAAAGTTAATCCAAAATGGTATTAAGAGACTATTTGAGGTTGCAATGCAACCGGAATTGTTACAGAAAATCAAGTTATGTCAAGAACGAATGACGAGTGAAGGTATAAAGTTAATGTTGAAGAGAGAATTAAAGACTGAGAAAGATGATAAAGGAATCATGAGGTATTTTTACCGAGTTTGGGTTCCCAATGTTCAAGAGATAAAGGATGCTAATTTTTCAGAATGACTAATAAGAGGAACTAAAAGGATGAAGTTTGAAGTTAAGAGTACGACAAGGATTATTTAAAGGTCCTGATTGAGCCAGAATAAATTAAGGAATAAAGATCTGTCATAAAGAGACAACTACACCGAGAGTACGAAAGGGTAAAGAAAGTAAGGAAATCTTATAGGTGGTCGGATAGATAAAAAGGATATTATCGATTGTTAAACAAATATTGGATATGTCAGAAAATGAAGGTAGAACAAAGACCTAGTTGACTATCACAGTTAGTAGAGATTCCTGATTAGAAATGTAATTTTACTGTAATGGATTTTGTGATAGGATCAACAAGAATCAAGTCAAACTATGACGTCAATTGAGTTATAATTGATGGATTAAATGAGTCTACTCATATTTTGTTTTTAGCAAGAGATCTTAATCGAAGAGTTACGAAGGAGATAGTTGGGTGACGTGGAGTTCCAGTCACCATCGTGTCAGATAAGAACCAATGATTGAACTCCCGATTCGGGAGGAGTTTTCCAAACGTGTTTGGCAACGAGTTTGAGTGCGAGCACTACGTAGGATCCGTAGACCGACGGACTGACCGGAAGAAACATTTCAGAGAACCGAAGTTACGGTAAGCGTTGTACCGCTGATTGCAAGAATAATCAGATGTTGATAGAAAATGGGTGTATTAGAATACAACCAGAATTGGCTTATATAGAGCGCCCAGTAGATATCACAGAACAGAATGAGTTAGTGTTGTAATGAAACCAGAGGGTTGAAGAGTCAACCTGGAAACTGGAGATTTCTATATTGGAGAAGTAACCTCAGCTATTTTCTTAGATTCCGGGACGGAATCCTTTTAAGGAGGGGAAACTGTAATAACCCCAAATTTTGGACTTAATTAAAAAATTTTGATGAATAGTAAATGTTGATGAATAGTGAATTTGCTGATGAAAAATATTTTTAGACCACCCTATATGCAAGAAATGGAATGAATGTTTCGAAGTTATATTATTGATGTATAAGGAGAATAAGTGAATGTAAACGCGATCAGAATAAGAAGATTTTCATTTGAGTTTTATACCACTATTCATCGGACAATCGAGGATTTATTAACTGATCATTATGAGATTAAGAAAGCGAGAAGATCCATGATCAAATATTAAGCCAAGGCAATAAAAGGTCAAGACGATATCCCCTAGCATTAGTGCAACGAAACGTTTTCAGAATCGCTCGAACTTATAACAAGATCTAGCAACGAAGAGAAAGCATAACGAATTATGGATTAAATCCTAAAAAAGGGTAAGTATCATATAAGATCATCAAGTGCAACATATAAGAGGATTGGTGACACAAGCAATGACACAAGCAATGACATAGGTGATTACAAGGTGATGAATCACCACCTTGTCACCACTTTCACCACAAAACCACAAGTAGCTTGACATGTGGTATGGGGTGACTAAACTACACCAAGACCACACAAAATGGATGCATCCAATTAAGAGTTAATTGCTAAAAGAAAGGAAAAGAAAAACAAGCAAATATTCATCTTCCCCATTTCTTCCAAAATTCTGCCCAGCATGAGCAAAGGGCAAAGAAAAATTCATACCTCACACTCCACTCGTCCTAAAATCGCCAATTTTGGACCATATCTCCCTCAATATATACCCAAGTTACGTTCAAAATTTCATGTCCATCCAAGAGGTGTAGCATGGTCAAATATTGGATCAAAGTTGAGGCATGAATAGTGATTTCAAAAATACTAACTTGTGTTCTTGATTTTGTTCTTGAAGATTAAGCTAGTTAAGGATGTTTAAAGCTCAAGAAAGGATATTTAAGCCATTTTTAGTGTCTCTAAGGCAGCAAGGAAGGTATAACACCTCTGCCCTCTTGATATTAATTGGGTTTTATGCTTAAGTTTATAGTATAGTTCGTTAAACATGTCGTATAAGAGATCCATGCATGTTTTAATGATTTTGGTTGGTTGAATGAGTTGTGGTTGATTGAGGGATGAGTTCTTGAGTTAGTATGAACTTTCCTAGAGTTTTAAATTATATATGGATGTATGGATTGTCTTGGTTGGATGTTTGGATTGGTTGTGAAATGGAAACGTTCGATGTATAGCCGTCGTAATGACGAAATGTTGATTAACTGACTTGACAGTGGTATTCGAGGCTCTTAATCTACTTTCAAGTGTGACCACTGCCCATGATAATGTAGGTCTTGTGTCGTAGTTTGTTTTTGCGAAAGAATCGTATCGTTTCGATTTACGGTTTAGGAGAAACACTCGTTTTAGTGAAAGTGGTTTCGAGTAACTAAGTAGTTCACTATAGGAACTTTGAGCGTATGATAAAGGCTCTTAAAAATGGACATAGGTCATGAAATTAATGTGGATACTAGTATGGACAGTTAGGAAGGGAAATGAGAAGGTTTCGTGTTAGAAAGATGAATTTTCGATTTTATAAAAATGCAATAATCAAAGTTGTGCAAGTGAAATGCCCTTGAGGGGATAGTAAAGCCATAAGTTTAGTAATGGTAAAGTACTTGGGTTTTGTGAATGGATTATCAACCAAACTTTTGACTTAAGAGTTTAAGGAATGTCATGAGGTTATAAGTGACCAAGAGCGAGACATTTTATGTTCATTAATAGAACGTTAGTGCTTAAGTTAAATGCACTTTAAATGATTAAGCCAGGGGACTGATCGAGTATTTCCTTGTTTATAGATTTGGAGTGAGAGTGCTCTTGAAAGAAGATAATACAAACTGTTTTTATCTCACCCACATATCTTAAAAATGAACTGCTACACTTGGTTATATATCCCAAGTTTACAATACTATTTTTGGCTACTCTAAAATAAACTAAAGGTAACCGTCAGTAGCTTGCTTTTCATCCCTTTTGTCCAATGGTCCTTGGAGATCTTGTCTTTTGTCTTCATGCTTATTATGATCACACTCAAGAACCTAATTGGAAATTGGAATGTTTCCTCATTCCTAGTGTCCATTTTGATGGCTTCCAATGCAAAGTACACTTCTACATCACCTTTTGATCTGTCAGAAAACTGTCACTATCACTTTGTCAACTATTCAGAAAAGTGATAATGATTCGTTGATAGCAGTGAGATGTGTTTCGTTGATAGCTTTATTCTTCATTCCGTTGATGGTATATTCCTCATTTCGTTGATAGAGTAATCTTCATTCCCTTGATAGAATAATCTTCATTCCGTTGACATGTCTTCACTTAGGTAAAATTACAATGCACGATATATTTACACTTAACCAACCTATTTTGTCTATCTAGTACTTAGTCAACATGACTTAGAGAACCTATCTAATACCTACAACAAATGAATATCAACCAGTGAAGTATTGTACAGTGCAATTGCTACATCACTCATTTCGTTGATGAGCTACCTGTCAACGGAAGCTGCAAAGCATACCATTCCGTTGACAGTTACAAAAAGTGACTTAACACAAAATCTACTAAGTGTTTTTATAATTATCATCAAGAACAACATATTCCTAACAATCTCCCCCAATTTATGACTGATAGAATAACAGCCATAAATCAAGAGCCTTGATGATAACAAAAACACTTAGACAAATTATAAGTTACAAAAGTAGAATTTGTATTGAGCTTCATGGTTATTGAACATTGACTGAACACAAATTAGAAATTCTTACAATACAAGTGCACAGAGCTGCTCCTCTAGTCTGAGAAGATTTATCAACTTTGTCTCTGTGGCCTTGTTTTCTTCCCCTTCCTTGCATTTTTCTCCTCAATCTGAGCTTGGAGCCTCCTGTAGAAAATCTTCTCTTCTTCATCTTGTTCACCCAACTTGGATTCCATGAATCTTAGAGTTTCATTAGATGCCTTTTCCAATTGGTCCTCCATTCTGAAGAATCTTCTGCAGTTGTCCTTGTCTCTGAATTCCATCATCCAAAAGGGTTGGAGATGAATTTTCTTTCCTAATTGAGGGACCTTTAGAACCCTGGGAAGTGCATCAGGTTTGTTCCAGCTATCTTTGACTTGACAAATCTTGGAGACAACCTCAGACTTGGCAGTTTTGGTGAACCCAAAATCTCTCTTTAAGCATTTGAACACCACCATTTGTGTCTGATAGTCTTCTCCTAGAATTCTGTGCAGAGGCCAGATTCTTTCCCTTCCACCCTTGTAGACAAACACTAATCTCTCTGGTAATTTCTGAGTGGCTGCTATCCCTCTCACTTCTACCAAGTCCTCAAGATATAGGTTTTAGTTAGACTCCTCCTTTATGTCAGCAATGTAGATGAAGTCCTCTGGGTTTGTTGGTGGTTTCTCAACCTGTGGCCTCCTCACAAAAACTGGCTTAGCCTTAGAAGCCTTCTGCTGTGATTTCTTCTTTGCATCCATCTCAATTAGAAATTTGGGAAAATTAGCTTCATCAAAATCAAAAGGCTCTTCCTTTGGCTCAATTGGTTGATCATGAAAATTAACTGGATGCTCAGGATTACAAGCTAATTTTCCTCCAATGCTTTGATCTGAAAAAGTTGAAGGCACAGCTGTTACAGGGGCATCTGTTACAGTGTCTTGAGAATCATCCTTATCAAAAGCCAAGTTTCTTTTAGCTCTTGCCTTAGGTTGCCTTGTACTTTTTCTCTTTCCTTTTGCTTCCTCAGCTTCAACCCTAGCTCTTTCTTCTTGCTGTTTTTCCTCTTCATCAAGAGCTTGGGCAACTGCAAGAGCTTCCATGCCTGCCCTAGCTGATTCCTCAGCTTTAGCTTCAGCAAAATTTGGGTGAACAACCCAAACACAAATCTCTTGCCCATTCCTGTAGATTATTGCTATTTGATTCCTCACTTCAGGCACATTGCTTTCCTTGCATTTTCTGATAAGTTCACTCAGAACCTTGAGCTCATCTGGGAGTGGAGGTGGATAGAATGTCCTAGCAATATTCTTGCCCTTTGGTTTAGCTGGGGATTTTGGAGATAAACATCTTTGAAAAGTGGCTGAGTACACATCTCTAATATATGAAGTTTGTCCCTTTTCTTTCCTTGGACCAGTAATCACTCCATGTAGAAGAGGTTTTAGATCATAAGAAGATTTAGTTTGTGGCTCCCATTCCGTTGATACTAAGACCATGGCATTCGTTGATGATGGGATGGGCGCATCCGTTGATGTAGAAGTAGCTTGATCCGTTGATGGAAGTTTGTTTCTTGCATTTTCATCTATCTTCTTAACCCTTGCATCTATACTTGACCATTGTTCTTTTATCTGTTCAGCAAGTTGTAGTCTCATATATGCATGTTGAATCGGGTCAATGCCATCCATTTTATCCTTTAGTGACTCCCCCATAGCTAATGGCTCATGTGGTAAAGAAATGGCTGGGACCATAACTTTTGTGACTTGAATATTAAGCTCCTTAGATTTCTCCCCCTTTTTGTTATCATCAAGAGAAATGACAGGGAGACCTTGAGCTGCCACTAGCTAAGTCAAAAGTTGAGTTTGCTTCTCCTGTGCCTGCTGCATATGAGTTAATGTGGCTTCCACTTTGTCTACCCTAGAAGTAAGAGTTTTCAAAGTAGTTGCCACCTCATTTTCCTTGTTGAAGAAAGTGGTCATCCTGGCAACAGTGAAAAGTGGGAGTTTTTCATCAAGCCTCCTTGTAGTGGAATCCTTTAGATTGTCAATGGAGTCCTTGATTTCCCTGGCTTCAATCCTTGTCTGAAGCATCTGAAGTCTCTGAATTTCTAGAGAGTCCATGATTGCCTTGTAGAATTTCTTTTCAGTGTCAGGTGCAGACTCATGAGCCAAATATGCTTCATTATACTGCCTTGTGATGGCAACATCTAAACCCTGATGTCCAAGCAAGTCTTGAGAAAGCATTATTGGCTTAGGAGGCACCACAGAAGTCCCAGTCTGTGTAGTAGTAGCCCCTTGTAGACCAGCATCAAGACTATCCTCATCACTTGAAGAATCATCATATTCAAAACTTCAACCAGCTCCTGGAGACAAATTGGCAAGTGCATCCTTAGCCCTCATCATGGATGCAGTTGTATGAATAAGATTGAGTGACCTTTCTGCCTCCACATTGCCCTGTTGAGCCATGATTTGATAGGCTGGCACAGGATGAGTAAAGGTTTCAGGATCCAAAGAAATGCTATCCAGAGTTTGTTGATAATGCTCTTGGAAAGTCAATTCTCTTTCTCCCTCATTAACCTCCATTAACTCACTTGCAATGGTTGGTTCCTTCCTCTGAGTATTTGTAGTCCCTTCTCTCTCCACTCTTTTCTTGCATCATGGGCTCCCCATGGCTCACACCTCTCACACCCTCACCTTCACCTACTAAGGTGGAACTCTCGGTCTCTCCTTTTGCCTGGCTGGAAGAAATAGCCAGCCTCTCACTCTCATCCTCTCCTTTTGCCTGGATGCAAGCCAGCCTCTCAGATTCACTCACTTTCAATCCTAAAAGTGTTTCAACTACCACTAGATCATCTGCACTAGTTGTGTGAACAACTTGATTTTCAAGAAGAGGTGCAGAATGAGCTATCAACGGAATGGTAGTTTGAACTGTCAACGGTATGGATACCGTTGATGGAGAAACACTTGTCAACGAAAGAGACTGTTTCGTTGATGAAATCAAGAAGGGATTTTGAGAAAGTGAAATTACAGTAGAATCTGTGGTGATTGATTTTAAAGATGGTTCCACAGATCCCCTTGTAGCTTCAGAAAAAGATGATTGGTGGCCCAACAAATCACTTAACAAGTGATGACCACCAATGTCAGAGTGGGACATCTCCAAGAACAGAGTTGGAGAATCAGGAATAGATGAATGGATCATATCCACATCTAATGACTGTGTTGGAGAATTTTGTGGAGGTGTCTCAATATTAATATTGAGAGAGTGGGACTGTAACCCCAGAGTAAAAATTGGGGCTACATCAAACTGAATTTGAGAAACTGGAATTGTTGCTTTCAGTGTGTGTGCACCCTGTGTGACCTGGGATTTTTGTCTTACCCTTCTTTGGTATTGGGAAATAGTTGTTTGGGGGCTAGATGTGTCCCTTACCCTTTTGATGTGTGCTCTTGGAGGAGAGCTTGTTTCAATAACTACATCCTTTTGAGAGGATGCAATTAGACTTGTGCTAATATCCATATCACATGTAAGACCCCAGATTTTGGGTAGAATTAAAACTTTTATTATATGTTGATGTAAATATGGATAGTGGCAATGACTTTGAGAATCAAGTTATGAAATGAATATGAATTTCGGTTTTCAAACATTTTGAGAATAGTAAGAATGGACTGAACATATAAATAAGAACAATCAATCTGGAAGATAAGAATACAATACTCCAGGGAAGGAAAGTATTTTTATGTCATCCAAATCAATATCTGGAATACATCCGACAACTCCGTAAACAAGATAGCGTACGTCCGAGAAATCACTAGAACGTTTTCTAAGTGCAAAGAGTAAAGAGAAAATAGATCAGGAATATTGGAACGGATTTTGATCCAAAGGATTATAGAAAAACCACTGATGAATAGTAACTCTTCATTTAAAAGTTTTTCAGACCACCCTATATGCGGGACGATATAATAAACTTTCAAAGTCGCATTAGTGATCTACGATGGAAATAAAAGAATGCAGAAGCTGTCAGAATCGGAAAAATAGCATTTTTCTTTTTCTCCGAAATTTCACCAAAAACGGACTAAATAATTATTATTTGAGGATATTTGAGGATTTAAATTATTAATTCTATGGATATGGATTTGATAAATGAATTAGAAGTATCGAGAACGATTTCGGTAAAATACCTCGATAGAACCCTCGAGAAACCTTGCGAGCGTTCTACGAAATTAAACGAACCAGAAAAGCTACTTTATTCCAAGCCAATGCATGCTTGCCAAGTGTCAAGACAAGAAGAGACCAAGGGTGATGACTCACCACATTGGATAAATATCAAGTAATTAAACAAGATAAGAAGAAAAAGAAAAAGGAAGAGAAATTTCGGGAGAGAAGAAGAAAGAAAAATGGGAGAGAAAGAAATGATCATAACTTGAGATTCCGTGGTCCGTTTTTGGCGTTCCACCACTCAAATCGAAGCTCTCGAGAAGCTCTACGCAACCATGGTAAGCGCTCGCCTCACCTCTGTGATTTACCCTTCGATTTCAGTGAGTAACAGTTGGAGAAGATGATGAATAGTAACTTGTATTTTGCTTTGTTGCTTTTGATATTGAGTTTGTGGCTTCCAAAGGTTGTATTAAGCAAGGATCTAAGGTTACATAAGGAATATAGCAGCAAGCAAGCTTGGAGGAAGGTAAAAACCTCTGCCCCTTTGAGTTTTATATGAGTTTTAAAGTGGTTTTGATGTTCATGTAAAGTTAATATCATGATTAAGTGATTTAGTGATTATTTGGATTTGTTTGAATGTGTAAAATGATGGGTGTTGGATTTGAGCCTCCCCACTGATCTTAGAGGTGTATGATGGTTGTTTGTTGAGGTTGTAGATGTATGGTATGCCCGGTGTGGCTTGGTTATGTTGTGACAAAATAGGATTATTCGATTTTAAGCCGTCGTAATGCCCGATTTTCGGTAACTCTATAAACTGCCTAGAATCAGAAAACCTAACTGCCTCTTTTGGTTCAGTTATGAACATGAGTGTGTAGAGCTTTGTTTCTAGTTTACGTGAGCGCAAGAATCATGGCATCACGATTTACGGTTTATGAGATATGACCATTTTAGTGAAAGTGGTTCAAGGAATGAGATTGCAGAAATGTACCAACTTTGTGGCTATGTTTGAGACCCTTAAGAGTTGTTTTAAAATATGAAATTTTGTATTGAAGTGTCAAGGGCAGTTACGAAGGTTTGTACGAAGGTTTCGAGTCCAAAAGATTATTTTCCGATTTTATAAAAATGTGTTAGCCGGGGTTGCGCAAGTGAAAACCACTAAGAGCATGACTTAGAAACCAATGTTGAAAATGGTTAAGTATAACTTGTATTCGAGGATCGATTTCGGACTAAGCCTACGACTGAAGTAATTGTCGACTAAACATGGACTTAGTATGAGCCTATAACGAGCTAGTAATGCCTTGGTTGTGTTTTGCTTACGTGTTTAAACATTGAGTGCAAGTGGATTATCCAGGGGATTAATCGTGCGTTTTCTTTGACTTTGTCTAGATTGTCCGGCATCGTCGCGAACCCCTATCACTTCTCGAGCATCAGGCAAGTTTACTAAACCTTACTCTATTGTTCAGAGTAGGTATATTTTCAAATATTCAATACTTGTGTATTCCCAAGTTATATATATCAAATCTTTGTTGTGAGTATTGTGGCAAGTTTCCTAAATCTATACCTTGAAGCATTGATTATATATTACTGTTGTTGCCATGTGTGGAGTTATACAGTTTTGCGATACATGTTATATATCGTGTTAAATAGAATTTTACTTTTGGATATTATACGAGCTGTGAGATAATGTACTTATGAACCGGGATACCTTGTAGCTCCATAGATAAGAGCATGTTTATTGTTTCGACTCTAGACTGGGAGTCGATATTTGTGTTATATAGATAGTCGGGGAAACCCGGAGGGATTCCAGCGGCAGAGTACTATTCATCTTGAGGAATATTATTATTAAACATTAATTATATTTCTAGAAAGTATTAATTACCTGGAAATGATTTGAGGAATGTTATTTGAATATTACCTCATTCGAAGGTTATTATTTGAAAATGATTTGGTAACTGGCTTATAAGCTAGATATGGGATATCAGCTATAAGCCAGAGCTTTATATTTGCCCTTGGATAAGGGCGTGTGATTTTCTTGAAAGATCAGAAGTGATTATATTTTGTATATGATAAAGGTTATTTTCCGATAAAGATATCGGGTACTGTTATTCGAGGATTTACTATTTATATTATGTATGAATATTCATTTGAGGATTATTGACTTAAAGTATATTATTTATGAATATTCATTTGGGGATTATTGACTTGAAGTATATTATTGTGAATATCCATTTAAGGATCATTTATTTAATGAATATTATTTTATTATTCATTCGAAGTCTATTTATTTAATGAATATTATTATTCATTCGAGGTTTAATTATTTATTATTCATTCGAGGTTTAATTATTGAATATTCATTCGAGGATTATTTATTTATTTAATGAATATTAGTTTTGAATATTCATTTGAGGACTATTTACTAATGAATATTAGTTTTGAATATTCATTTGAGGATTATTTATTAATGAATATTATTTTGAATATTCATTTGAGGATTATTTATTAATGAATATTATTTTCGAATATTCATTTGACGTTTATTTATTTAATGAATATTATTTTCGAATATTCATTTGACGTTTATTTATTTAATGAATATTATTTTCGAATATTCATTTGACGTTTATTTATTTAATGAATATTATTTTCGAATATTCATTTGAGGTTTATTCATTTAATAAATATTATTAATTATTTTCAAATCAAAAAGAGGTTTCCAAAACAATATTTTTCCATTTAAATCTGTCTTTTAAGAGGATTTAAATGCTCGCTCAACTATCAAAAATATGGGAAACCTGAATTAAGTAACTGCTATTCATTTTAAACTCTCCACTCAAAACTGTCAGGGGACAGATATTTTCTCGAAGCAATTTAGTTGCTGCAAGTCTAATATTGTGTTACCACCTCAACGCTCGAGGGGTAAATTCATGGAACAAGTCGATATCCATTAACAAGCAACAGCTTGGGAAATATTGGAGAATCTTCCTTTCCAACCTAGATATAACTACTTAGTGGAGTCGTATCAACAAGTGTTACTGTTACGACCAAACTCAACACGCAAGTGCAAGTGATCTCAAGTAATACAGATAGCAAATAAGGTTCGTTCCAACAGGGACTCGTTGTTTATCTAGTTAATTCACTCACCAATGTATGATTATTATTCGATGCTAAAACAATTAACAAAGTGGTTTTGATTATCACTAAAATTTATCTAAGAATTATGACTAATTATCACTACTGAAACTGAGAATTATATTGATTTACTTATATGAATGAAACATGGGATTTCAACTTCATTAAACAATCCATCTAAAGTCTTCAATTCTCTAGCCCTTTCATGTGATTTGTTAATACCTAATCGAACACACAAAACTAATATAAGCCAACTTTCGTTGTACCAATACCATCCTAAATAATATCCACAATTAAGATAGAAATCACTTAGTCTCCCAATTATGCTTAGTCCTTATATGTCTATAAAGATTGAAAACATAATGGTTTAAGTACAAGCATTCAAGCGATCACATAGTCGTCATAAAACGGTTAGAGTTACGACACTAATTACGAATGATATTCTCACGCATAAACCTATGCTAGCATGGCAAGTTCTAAACTCTTAAATCCACTTTCGCTTCAATAAGAATTAACACACAATTACAGGAGTTAGCTACTCTCCTATAACGAATTAAAACAACCATGATAGGATATCACATCAATCACACTATAGGCATCGAGAAAATTCAACTAATAGACTTCATGAATAAATCCGCCAAAACCCCATGACAACGAATTAGTTCATAATCAAACTAATCGTCACCATGGGTTCTAATGAAAACATGATAGAAGAAATCAAATAAATACTGTTATAAATATCAAGGGTTTTAAAGAGTACACCAAATCCAAGCATCCACAAACTAGAAAGAATACAAGAATAAATTGAACACTATCTTCTTCCTTGCTTCTTCGTGCTTAAAAACTCCGTATATAATATGTGGTATGTGTCTCTCTCTCTCTTCTCTCTCTTCTAGGGTTTGTTTCTTCTTTTTATAGGCCTCCAAGTGCAATATTTCGTCAGGAATTGATTTCTTTAAATTTCACTTGAAAAATCACAAATTAGGGCAAAACAGGAATTTCCCCGCCAGACACCACGGCGCTGCCGCGCCAAGTTTGTATAGGGACACGGCGCTGCCGCGCCAAGTTCACTGTGCAACCTTTTCTCTGCGGCACTGCCGCGCCACCCTCAAGTATTATCACGGCGCTGCCGCGCCAGGATCTCTGTCCAGCAAAACTGAATTTTCTCCTTTTCTTCATTATAACTCCGTTTCGCGCTCCAATTGCTTCGCTTCATTCCTAACACACCTGTGATCAATATACCTGCACAATACCCTTAAAAGAGATCAAAAATACCACAACTCGAGTACAAACATACGTTTTAAGCCAAACGGAAACGTTCTAAGTGAATAAAATATCCACTTATCACACCCCCAAACTTAAACCGTTGCTCGTCCTCGAGCATAAACAACTACCACTTCCGTAGGTGATCACGGTTGCATTTGGCATATGCAACAAGCCCTTTAAACCCCTAGGTAGCCCTAGTGGACGAGTAAGGTCTCGTGAGGGCCTATAGTGAATGTACCCACAAAATCCATCTAACAATGCAACTACAAATGCAACTAACTACATGAATGCAACTATATGAAAATGCAAGGACCCCCCTTAAACTAACCAAAACCATTCATTAGGCAAACATCTCAAATCATGCAACAACTTCCAAACAGAGCTCGACTGAATTCCCGTATACTAACAATACATGCATAGGAACGTGGTGTGTGCGATACTCATCAGATATACTCCCAACACTAGATCAAAAATCATACCGATTCTTAGTCAAGGCAATCACAAGTTTATAAAAAGAATGAACGGTAGACACATCATAACTTCGAGACACCTCCATACTCATTCAGGATAACCAAGAATTCATGCTTTATTACCACGACACATACTACTATTCACAACACATATGCTTATTTAACCGTGCAATGAGTGAGACCCCAAAAGGCTTATACAATAATACCCATGTAGCGAGTGTTAGGTCAGTGGATCCCAGACTATAAAAGTCTTAGGTCACTAGGACTAAGTCCCCTCAGACTTAATTACTCGAGTATTAAAGAGCTCACTCGTGATTAATTTTGCATTTAACTTATTTACATGACTCTTTTTTTTTCTTTTCTTTTTTTTTCTTCTTTTTTTTTTCAAAATTTTTTTTCTATACAATCTGGAATGAGAATTCTCAATTCCAACCCTAGACTACTCATATAAATATGAGCCGGCTACTAGCCATTTGACACCTAGCCATAAACACAAACAGCTAGCATGAAAATCCTGTTTCCCCCCAAACTTATACTTTAGTGCTCTTACGTTATCAAGTGAATAAAGAACATTCTTAATATAACCAAGTAATTAAACCTCAAAACCTCCAAACAAGCATGACCCCCAATCTAGCCCAAAAGCAAACAATGAGTTGTGTAATTGTTTTTGTCCCCATAACATGCATGTCAAGTTCATAGAAACTCTAAATCAACCCTCTATTCATGATTATCACACTCAAATCAACATCTACCTGCCAAACAGAAATAGCTCGTCCTAAGGGATCATGAAAATGCATGCCATGCTTATGCAACTATATGCACCTAAATAACAAAATAACAGAATGTCCTATATGCTCATGCAACAAAATGCTCTAAACTATCATGAAATTAACTAACATGCACAAATGCTAAATGCTCCTAATATGCAATACAACTAATATACAAATGCACCTTTCATCCCCACCCCCAAACTTAAAATTTTCAATGCCCACATTGAAGGTAAGAATAAAAAAAAAAAGTGCAAAGCATACCTACTCGTCGTCCGAACCACTCCCATTAGGAGTGTCCGGTGGCGGATAGACAGCGCCAACTCCAAAGGACGGAAAAGTCACATCCACTCCACTAGCACGCAGAGCCGTGCTCAATGCCTGTGCAAACTGACCAAAATCTGCTCTAAACCCTGCCTGCATATCGTGCACCGCATCGATACGCCTCGCCAATCTCCTATACTGCCTCTGACTGATAAGAGAACCTCCATCCTGAGGCTCTCCCCCCCTGCTGCTGTTGCTGCTGCTGCTGTTGCTGATGCTGTTGTTGCTGCTGCTGTTGTTGCTGCTGACCCTCAACTACATAACCAAGGCCCCACCAATCCGGCTCACCGCCATCCCACACATTCAGCCTCATTATACTCTGGTGATCCAAGGCTGCCTGTGGTTGCTGCACAACCTCCGCTTCTGACCAAATAGCACCACCATCCCTAGCCAACCTAGCAATCACCGAACCATAAGGTATCGCTGCAGTGGTACTCCCTTGCATGAACCGGAGAATCCCCTGGTGGATCAAATTACCCACATCCACCAACTCTCTGCTGCAGATAGCAAACAACAATATAGCTCTCTCCACTGTTACCTCATTAGAATGCCTAGTCGGGATGAGGTTAGCACAAATGAACAAATGCCAAGTACGCGCATACTGATTAAGAGCCGTCGACAAAAACGAAGTAGGCTCAGTAGTGCCACGCCTCACAGTCCACTGTGTACCTGGAACACAGTAATACCCATCAAGCAAGCAATAGTACTGATGTCCAGCCAATCTGTCGAGCATCTGATCAATGAACGGAAGTGGAAAATGATCTTTCCGAGTGGCCTTGTTCAACTTTCGATAATCCATGCAAATCCTCCAACCAGTAACTGTTCGAGTAGGAATGAGCTCGTTCTTTTCATTAGTCACCACTGTCATGCCTCCCTTCTTAGGCACACATTGCACCGGACTCACCCAAGAACTATCAGAGATCGGATAGATAATGCCTGCATCAAGCCATTTAAGAATTTCCTTCTTCACAACTTCCTTCATAACAGGATTCAGCCTCCTTTGATTATCAACTGTAGGTTTAGCTCCCTCTTCCAAAGGAATTTTGTGCATGCAGTAAGACGGACTAATACCCTTGATGTCTGCTATAGTCCACCCAATGGCTGATTTGAAATCCCTCAAAATTCGCAATAGCTTTTCCTCTTCCATGCCTGAAAGCTTAGAGGATATAATAACAGGTAAGGTAGAAGAATCACCAAGATAGGCATACCTTAGATGTTCAGGCAATGGCTTAAGTTCCAATTTAGGTGCTTCCTCGATAGATGGCTTAAGTCTAACATGAGACTTCTTCAGCTCTGACAACCCCAAAGATTCAAACGGAATCTCGAACTTCTTCCATGGAGATGCATTAAGATATTGCAATTGTTCTTCATCCTCTTCGTTCTCAATCTCCAAGTCATTAATAAGAACTCTTTCCAACACATCAGATTTGATCAAGTGTTGAGTTGCTGAGTTAACCACTTTGTCCACCATATCAATTTTAAAACACACTTCCTCGTCAGTTGGAAGCTTCATTGCATTGAAAACATTAAAGGTGACATTTTGATCGTGCACCCTCATAGTGAGTTCTCCCTTTTGGACATCAATAAGAGTCCGACCTGTCGCCAAGAATGGTCGTCCCAAGATGATAGGGATCTTCTTGTCTTCCTCAAAGTCAAGAATCACAAAGTCGGCTGGAAAGATAAGCTTGTCGACCTTCACCAAAACATCCTCAACTATTCCTTGAGGATAAGTAAATGAACGGTCCGCAAGTTGCAGCGTCATAGTAGTTGGCCTTGGTTCTGGAAGACCAAGTTGCATGAAAACTGATAAGGGCATGAGATTAATGCTTGCACCCAAATCACACAAACATTTGCTGAAGGAGAGATTTCCAATAGTACATGGAATGGTGAAACTTCCAGGATCCTTCAACTTAGGTGGCAACTTTTGTTGCAAGATGGCACTACATTCTTCCGTCAATGCAACTGTCTCTAGCTCCTCAAGTTTCAATTTCTTTGAAAGAATGCCCTTCATAAACTTCGCATAGCTCGGCATTTGCTCAAGAGCCTCTGCAAATGGTATGTTGATCTGAAGCTTCTTGAAGACATCCAAGAACTTAGCAAACTGCTTGTCAAACTTTTGCCTTTGAACTCGTTTTGGGAATGGAGGAGGTGGGAACACCTTTTCTTCTACTTCCTTCTGAGAATTATCAGTCCTAGCAGTTTTAGGATTCGAGGGAATAGCATTAGGTACCAAATCAGGAACGGATTCGACCCTAACGTCAAGATTATCATTCTTTTCCTTGGCTGAATCTTCTTCGTTCTGACCTTGTAGAATCTTCCCCGATCGTAAGGTCACTGCCTGAACCTGTTCCTTTTGATCTTTCTTGCCTGGATTCATCTCTGTGTCACTCGGAAGCGTTCCTGGTTGACGGTTCAGCAATGCATTGGCTAGTTGGCCAATCTGATTCTCTAAAGTTTTCAATGACACCGCCTGACTCTTGTACATCATTCGCAGCTCTTCCAATTCGGACTTTTCAGACTGATTCAAAGAATTCCCTTGAGATGGTTGAAATCCAGGTGGATTGAATGGTTGCCTTGGAGCATAGGGTGGTTGTTGATAGTTCTGATTATATGGCCTTGCATTGAACTGATGATTCTGTGGTTGCTGAACACCACCCTGATTGTTGCTCCAACTGAAATTCGGATGATTTCGATTGTTGGGATGGTAAGCATTAGGCACTGGTTGCTGAGCTCTTTGAAAATTACTAACAAACTGTGCTGATTCAGATGAGATAGCACACATATTCGTGTCATGAGCTCCTGCACACAACTCACACACCATAGCAACCTGGTTAGTCCCATGATTAGAAAGGGAATCTACCTTCATTGTCAACGCTTTAAGTTGAGCAGCAATAGCAGTAGCTGCATCCAATTCAAGAACTCCAACCACTTTAGCAGGTGGCAAGCGTTGAGTAGGATTCTGAAACTCATTGGCCACCATCATCTCGATAAGATTATAGGCATCCTCATAGCTTTTTGCCCATAGCGCACCTCCAGATGCTGCATCTAACATAGGCCTGGACTGAGCTCCCAATCCATTATAGAAATTGCTGATTATCATCCAATCCGGCATCCCATGATGAGGACAACGTGCCAAAATCTCCTTGTACCTTTCCCAAGATTCCCCCAAAGATTCCTGGGGTTGCTGAGCAAACTGAGAAATAGAATTCCTATACGCTGCTGTCTTCGCCATGGAAAAATACTTCGTCAAGAACTTTTGAGCACAGTCTGCCCAAGTTCTAATAGATCCTGCTGGCATAGAATGTAACCAACTCTTGGCCTTATCCCTTAGAGAGAAGGGAAATAGCCTCAATCTGATTGCGTCATCTGTAACGCCGTTGAATTTGAAGGTATCACAGATCTCCAGGAAGTCCCTAATATGAGCATTGGGATCTTCAGCAGGACTACCCCCAAACTGCACCGTATTCTGAATCATCTGAATGATGTTTGGCTTAAGCTCGAAGTTATTCGCCCCAATAGCTGGACGAACAATGCTGGTATGAATGTCCTCCACCTTTGGCTGAGAGAATTCACTCAAAGCCTTCGCTGGTTGTACTTCATCTGCCATATCTTCTTCTGATTCAAGATTGTTTTCCACACTAATGTTCTCAAGGTCAAGTTTCCTTCGTGCTAGTTCTTCTCTTCTAGCTAATTCTTCTCTACGTGCTCGAGCTCGTGTACGCATACACTCTCAATAAGTACCTGAAATTCACCAACTAGAAAATTTGGTGAGAAACGTCCTAGTCACCGAACTTTAATGACCACTGATGGTAAATACTGAAACTAAACAAATAAAACCGCGTCCCCGGCAGCGGCGCCAAAAACTTGTTACGACCAAACTCAACACGCAAGTGCACGTGATCTCAAGTAATACAGATAGCAAATAAGGTTCGTTCCAACAGGGACTCGTTGTTTATCTAGTTAATTCACTCACCAATGTATGATTATTATTCGATGCTAAAACAATTAACAAAGTGGTTTTGATTATCACTAAAATTTATCTAAGAATTATGACTAATTATCACTACTGAAACTGAGAATTATATTGATTTACTTATATGAATGAAACATGGGATTTCAACTTCATTAAACAATCCATCTAAAGTCTTCAATTCTCTAGCCCTTTCATGTGATTTGTTAATACCTAATCGAACACACAAAACTGATATAAGCCAACTTTCGTTGTACCAATACCATCCTAAATAATATCCACAATTAAGATAGAAATCACTTAGTCTCCCAATTATGCTTAGTCCTTATATGTCTATAAAGATTGAAAACATAATGGTTTAAGTACAAGCATTCAAGCGATCACATAGTCGTCATAAAACGGTTAGAGTTACGACACTAATTACGAATGATATTCTCACGCATAAACCTATGCTAGCATGGCAAGTTCTAAACTCTTAAATCCACTTTCGCTTCAATAAGAATTAACACACAATTACAGGAGTTAGCTACTCTCCTATAACGAATTAAAACAACCATGATAGGATATCACATCAATCACACTATAGGCATCGAGAAAATTCAACTAATAGACTTCATGAATAAATCCGCCAAAACCCCATGACAACGAATTAGTTCATAATCAAACTAATCGTCACCATGGGTTCTAATGAAAACATGATAGAAGAAATCAAATAAATACTGTTATAAATATCAAGGGTTTTAAAGAGTACACCAAATCCAAGCATCCACAAACTAGAAAGAATACAAGAATAAATTGAACACTATCTTCTTCCTTGCTTCTTCGTGCTTAAAAACTCCGTATATAATATGCGGTATGTGTCTCTCTCTCTTCTCTCTCTTCTAGGGTTTGTTTCTTCTTTTTATAGGCCTCCAAGTGCAATATTTCGTCAGGAATTGATTTCTTTAAATTTCACTTGAAAAATCACAAATTAGGGCAAAACAGGAATTTCCCCGCCAGACACCACGGCGCTGCCGCGCCAAGTTTGTATAGGGACACGGCGCTGCCGCGCCAAGTTCACTGTGCAACCTTTTCTCTGCGGCGCTGCCGCGCCACCCTCAAGTATTATCACGGCGCTGCCGCGCCAGGATCTCTGTCCAGCAAAACTGAATTTTCTCCTTTTCTTCATTATAACTCCGTTTCGCGCTCCAATTGCTTCGCTTCATTCCTAACACACCTGTGATCAATATACCTGCACAATACCCTTAAAAGAGATCAAAAATACCACAACTCGAGTACAAACATACGTTTTAAGCCAAACGGAAACGTTCTAAGTGAATAAAATATCCACTTATCAGTTACACTTGGGGAAAGGAGGACGATCTTTACGTTTCAGAGTCATGGATTTCATCTGAACTAGGAGTGGTGTAAGTGGTCAAGTTGCGTGGGCCCATCCAATTTTTTTTATTGCCCCAAATGGGCGGGAGGTCACTGAAAGGCGGTAGACAATGTCAGGCTGTCGTGATACTTCCATCTACATGTAGAAAACTATTTGAGCGGTGCGACCTGCTACTGATCATAGCAAGGTTAGGCACAGCGGACGCGGTAGCAACTCCAGTATTAGTTCATCATCCAATTTGGATATTCCTGCAACATGCATTGGGATAAAGAACCAATCATGTTGGCAGGGGGTCGAAAAGTGTTTGGAAATGAAGTGAGAATAAATCCATATAACTTCATCTTTTATATCATATGACTCTGTGGATACCTTACATAACATGAGTTATGGTAAGGGAGTTGTTTATACTGAATCACCTTATAACTTCATCTTTTAAGTTATGTGTTGATATTCTGCTTATATAGCAGATATTTTTGGAAAGGTTATATTGGTTTACTTTGAAACCTCATCTTTTATACTAGAACTTTGTTCATAATATAGCACAAGTTTGCAGAAATATTATGAAAATGATATTTGAAGTACAATAATGGTACTGTTTTTGGGAATACATTCCGATAAGGAAATGATTTCAGTATCGAGATACTTTGACAAATTATTGTCTTATACCCGCTTTATTTCTGGGTTGAATTAAAGGCAGGATTATGCCATATTTTTATTACCTTGCTGAGCTATCGCTCACTCTTGCTATTGTTTATATATATTATATAGCAGCGAAGCAGGATGCCAATGGGTCGGCACATACCCCGCAAGGCGTTTCCATAAACAGTTTCTAGCAGTGATCCCGAAGAGTAGTACGAACCAATCGAATCAGGCTACAACTTTTGGTATTCAACTTATGTATAGATATGAATGGTATGAGAGGATTGTGAGCATCAGAAGACTAAGTTGGTAATGTAACATTACTTAGAAATTGTATCAGTGACAGATTCAAAAGACATTTGGGTATTGTAATAAAAATTATTTATTCCGCAGTTGTTGTATTGTGTCGTTTCTGAGACTCTAACCTGTGTGTGTGTGTGAGAGAGACATATGTTGTGGGGTCATGAGCAGGTGAATTATGAATGGTGTGAGTAATACAGGTAAGGCAAGGAGTACATGGATCGTGACTACCCTAAATCCCTGACCCCGGATTTGGGGCTGTTACAGAAATGGTATCAGAGCGTTAGGTTACAGTCCTCAGAAACGATAGGAGATTGAGTCTTACAATACCCTTAATAATGATAAGGACATCTAGAGCTCAAATTGAGTTCGTAGTCGGGTTAGAGGACATGACCCTGACCGTTTAAGATGAAGCCCGAGAGGGGACTTCTTCTGGGAAACCGTACTTAGGATTTCATGGTTAGTCACCTCGAATCGTATAAGTTATAGATTGATGGGATTCTGAGATACCCGATCCCGAGGCCTTCGAATAGGCATTGGATGATGCGCTCCTTGAAATGGACGGAGACCCGATAAAGGAAAATCCATAGGAGGATCTAGAGGAAGACCCCATAGTGGGTCAAGGAAAGAATCTTGTAGAGGACGTGTTGATTGATAAAGATGTAGTATGTTACTTGAGGTCGTACAATAGGACCGGACGAACCTTCAAGGGATAAATAAGTGATGAGACGAGGGTTTAAGGATCGTTCATGATTCATCAAGAGATATGACAAAGAAAATGGAGTAGAGTCTCCAAAGCAGAAGAGGTAGAGGTAGTATAGCCAGTATCAGTGGATTGATTCGACTTGAACGAAACCTGTTACTCGTAGTCGGTTATAGTTGCCCATAAGGAGGCGGCATACGTAAGAACCAAGATGTTCAGATTTTCACGAACGATTAAGGGTACTTAGTTGCCTAGAATAGTGAAAGGAATTGCTTTGGCTATGAGGTTTCAATCCCCCACGACCAGCGATTCCACTAGAAATATTGTTTATTACATCATTGAGGGATTTTATTATCTCAAGGAGAATTTTGGGTATATGTACCATGCAAATGTTATTGTAAGACAAGCACGCTAAGACATAATCGAGGACGAGATTTACCACCCTCAGGAAACCAGGAAGGAATTATGAGGATAGAACAGAAAGGTCGGAAATCAGACCCGAGCATTACTAGTAGGTAAATAGATTGATCAAATTTCCCAGATTTGGAGAGAAATTCAGCAAAATTTGGCAAACCTTGTCTTTCTGATTACCAGAGGATGTCACCAAAGAGAGTGGAAACTAGAGCGAACCCTGTGGATTGGGTAAGATGGTCGTTATATGGGTTGGTGGACAGACCCTGATTGCTATAATTGATTGTAGAGATAAAATGATGAAGTTGAGATTGGACGGTAAAGGCGAAATATATTTAAGGACCAAGACGGACTGAGAAATTCCGGGATTGACTTAAATGAAAAGGCTATTGTGCCAAAAGTGTTAAGCTTATGTAGCACACGTGATTGATATGGGAGAAGGAATATTGGGTATAAAAATGATTGAAATAGAGACCGGATTTAAGCTTGTAGTTTCTAACGATCTTCCTAAGTACCGCCCAGTCGCCATGTGGAATTGTCATTGCTATGGGCGACAACGGTATCGAAGTCTTCTTATAGAACAGAACGCTTACTTGAGATGTTTGCGCCTAGTCGAATGGAACTCCCTGCGATTGCAATTGTGATGGTTGAATTCTTAGCGACTATTATAAGTCGGCAATGACGTAAGTATCGAACACCTTAGGGTGCGTGGAAAAGAAAAGCTTTGGAATAGAACGATTATCCATCAGAGGAGCCGACATAAAAGGCATCCGTAGAGACCTTGGTAGTACCCTCCCCATTTGCAAATTATGTGGGATATTTCCCCAATCTATGATCTATCTTGACCTCTTTCCAAGAAAGAATTCTGATAAAGGGTATATTCCCTCTTCGAAGTTATTTTATAACACTTGTGTTAAATCATAATTAATTTCAATTATGTTAGAGGCTGTCACGATGCCTACTTTCAGGTTTTCGAAGCCCTGTCAAATGATGTTATTTAAGCTTTCACTTTTCTTCAAATATTGAATGACCCTATGGTGATACCTCACCACTTGTTTGTTAAGTACCAGTATCTTTTTGGTTATTCTTTTCTTTGGAAAACCGCACCTTTGGAATCTGTTCAATTTTAATCCAAGGTGTTCCTTTGAGAAATATTGTCGAAAGACGATAATCATTAAATTGATCTTGAATTGCTTTCATACTTCTCAACTTCCACTGAGACGAACAACCCTATACTTATAGGGGCTACAAGGACTATCTGTCTATGTGATAGAAGTCTGATGGGACGCCATCACTTGTGAGTTGTGAAATACAAGAAGGCTAATTACCTTTAGTAATGTCTCAATCGAGGCACACAACATTGAGTTCTTATGATCATGTTGATCTCTCGGTAAATTCTCTTACCTCCAATAAGGTTACCTTAAAACTCATAACCTTATGATCACCAGTGTGTGACGTTTTCCTTAATATAGGAGCTATCTTTTCAAAGCTCCATGATTCTTGTTATCTTTATTGAATTTCAAGGGGAGGCCAACCAGGTCAAATAAGTCAAAATTCGCTGATAGGAATTAGATTCGCAACGAAATCGCCTATGACAGGAGCGAATCCCTAAGACGAATAGAATGTTAGTGACATATCAATGAATTGGTTTATTCTCCCAAGGATATTATGATAATGGAAAGCGTGTCAATCGATATATGTGAAAGCGATGTGCCGTGAACTCCAGTGACAACGGTGTTAGATAGATGCCCTATAGGGGAATTGAGATTTTGGAGGAGTTGTTACGAATGGACACTACCTCTGGGTTAGCAAGATAAGTACTGACGATGGAGTCAAAGGGAGCTGGTATTGTGACTTGGGAGAGGTGCAGCAGGAATAATTTCCGGAAATATATGGAGACCCAGATGAAAATGAAAGTTAAAGAGTTAAAACAAGAAACCATGACTGTGACCGAGTATGAGGCCAAGTTTTCCGAATTATTGAGGTTTGTTCCGGAGTTTGTGAACACAGAATAAAAGAAAGCCAGTAGGTTTCAAACAGGGCTACCTCCAACAAGCAGCCCACTGTCAGGACCTTTAAATAATAGGTACCCTTGTAAATGATTGTTTGATCAGCGGAAGAACGTTGTGTATTTCCAAATTTATTTAAGAAGTGGGTATCACCAGTTGGAAGTTAAATCAGAGGATATGCCCAAGACTGCGATTCGTACTAGGAATAGACACTTCGAGTTTTCAGCGAAGTTATTTTGGGTTGACTAATGCACTCACAAATTGTATGGAATGTAATGAATTGGCTTTGAGTTACCCATGATAGTAGATAGCATGAGATGGAGAAATGGCTAGAATTGACCTAGGATTATGACGGTGAGATACACTACCATCCGGGGAAGGCCAATGTGGTGGCCGATACCCTTACTTTAAAATGAGACAGAGATGGATTCCGAATGATCGGGAATTAAAGGATGAGATTTTACACAACACCCAAGTTAGTCCAACAAACTAGAAGGACAAAAGATTTCACCAACAAGCGGCTAGTGACAACCAAGACAGACAGAGAAAGTATGCGGACTAAGCCCGCGAGTATAGAGATAGTACTGCTACTGATAAGCTAAATGGCATGTTGATGGATGACAAGCAAGTTTATGTTGGTGTATTTTCTGTATAAACACGATAGAGAATATGAGGTTAGAGATTCGTGATGCTAAAAGATATCCATGGAAAGAATTAATGAGATTTGAAAAGAAAGGGAAGTGAGCCCGATATTCTTTGGGCCATCTGAGATTTAAGACGCGCCAGGAAGGTGGCCTACGAGCCAGCCTTACCCCCCCCCCCCCCAAACTTGTAGAATGGTCATAACAGGGTTCATGTGTCAATGCTACGTCAGTATACTATAGATGCCCGGCATATGTAGAGTACGAGCACGTAGACATACAACCAGACTTGACCTATGTGGAGCAACCAATGGAAATTATAGATCGAAAGGAACAAGTACTCCGAAACAAGGTCATCAAACTAGCCAGAGTGGTATGGAGGAATCATAATGCGGAAGAATCAACTTGGGAGCTAGAGAGCGAGATGCTAGAAAGATATCCCCATTTGTTTTCAGAGTGATTCCGGGACGGAATCCTTTTAAGGAGGGGAGACTGTAAGACCCCAGATTTTGGGTAGAATTAAAACTTTTATTATATGTTGATGTAAATATGGATAGTGGCAATGACTTTGAGAATCAAGTTATGAAATGAATATGAATTTCGGTTTTCAAACATTTTGAGAATAGTAAGAATGGACTGAACATATAAATAAGAACAATCAATCTGGAAGATAAGAATACAATACTCCAGGGAAGGAAAGTATTTTTATGTCATCCAAATCAATATCTGGAATACATCCGACAACTCCGTAAACAAGATAGCGTACGTCCGAGAAATCACTAGAACGTTTTCTAAGTGCAAAGAGTAAAGAGAAAATAGATCAGGAATATTGGAACGGATTTTGATCCAAAGGATTATAGAAAAACCACTGATGAATAGTAACTCTTCATTTAAAAGTTTTTCAGACCACCCTATATGCGGGACGATATAATAAACTTTCAAAGTCGCATTAGTGATCTACGATGGAAATAAAAGAATGCAGAAGCTGTCAGAATCGGAAAAATAGCATTTTTCGTTTTCTCCGAAATTTCACCAAAAACGGACTAAATAATTATTATTTGAGGATATTTGAGGATTTAAATTATTAATTCTATGGATATGGATTTGATAAATGAATTAGAAGTATCGAGAACGATTTCGGTAAAATACCTCGATAGAACCCTCGAGAAACCTTGCGAGCGTTCTACGAAATTAAACGAACCAGAAAAGCTACTTTATTCCAAGCCAATGCATGCTTGCCAAGTGTCAAGACAAGAAGAGACCAAGGGTGATGACTCACCACATTGGATAAATATCAAGTAATTAAACAAGATAAGAAGAAAAAGAAAAAGGAAGAGAAATTTCGGGAGAGAAGAAGAAAGAAAAATGGGAGAGAAAGAAATGATCATAACTTGAGATTCCGTGGTCCGTTTTTGGCGTTCCACCACTCAAATCGAAGCTCTCGAGAAGCTCTACGCAACCATGGTAAGCGCTCGCCTCACCTCTGTGATTTACCCTTCGATTTCAGTGAGTAACAGTTGGAGAAGATGATGAATAGTAACTTGTATTTTGCTTTGTTGCTTTTGATATTGAGTTTGTGGCTTCCAAAGGTTGTATTAAGCAAGGATCTAAGGTTACATAAGGAATATAGCAGCAAGCAAGCTTGGAGGAAGGTAAAAACCTCTGCCCCTTTGAGTTTTATATGAGTTTTAAAGTGCTTTTGATGTTCATGTAAAGTTAATATCATGATTAAGTGATTTAGTGATTATTTGGATTTGTTTGAATGTGTAAAATGATGGGTGTTGGATTTGAGCCTCCCCACTGATCTTAGAGGTGTATTATGGTTGTTTGTTGAGGTTTTAGATGTATGGTATGCCCGGTGTGGCTTGGTTATGTTGTGACAAAATAGGATTATTCGATTTTAAGCCGTCGTAATGCCCGATTTTCGGTAACTCTATAAACTGCCTAGAATCAGAAAACCTAACTGCCTCTTTTGGTTCAGTTATGAACATGAGTGTGTAGAGCTTTGTTTCTAGTTTACGTGAGCGCAAGAATCATGGCATCACGATTTACGGTTTATGAGATATGACCATTTTAGTGAAAGTGGTTCAAGGAATGAGATTGCAGAAATGTACCAACTTTGTGGCTATGTTTGAGACCCTTAAGAGTTGTTTTAAAATATGAAATTTTGTATTGAAGTGTCAAGGGCAGTTACGAAGGTTTGTACGAAGGTTTCGAGTCCAAAAGATTATTTTCCGATTTTATAAAAATGTGTTAGCCGGGGTTGCGCAAGTGAAAACCACTAAGAGCATGACTTAGAAACCAATGTTGAAAATGGTTAAGTATAACTTGTATTCGAGGATCGATTTCGGACTAAGCCTACGACTGAAGTAATTGTCGACTAAACATGGACTTAGTATGAGCCTATAACGAGCTAGTAATGCCTTGGTTGTGTTTTGCTTACGTGTTTAAACATTGAGTGCAAGTGGCTTATCCAGGGGATTAATCGTGCGTTTTCTTTGACTTTGTCTAGATTGTCCGGCATCGTCGCGAACCCCTATCACTTCTCGAGCATCAGGCAAGTTTACTAAACCTTACTCTATTGTTCAGAGTAGGTATATTTTCAAATATTCAATACTTGTGTATTCCCAAGTTATATATATCAAATCTTTGTTGTGAGTATTGTGGCAAGTTTCCTAAATCTATACCTTGAAGTATTGATTATATATTACTGTTGTTGCCATGTGTGGAGTTATACAGTTTTGCGATACATGTTATATATCGTGTTAAATAGAATTTTACTTTTGGATATTATACGAGCTGTGAGATAATGTACTTATGAACCGGGATACCTTGTAGCTCTATAGATAAGAGCATGTTTATTGTTTCGACTCTAGACTGGGAGTCGATATTTGTGTTATATAGATAGTCGGGGAAACCCGGAGGGATTCCAGCGGCAGAGTACTATTCATCTTGAGGAATATTATTATTAAACATTAATTATATTTCTAGAAAGTATTAATTACCTGGAAATGATTTGAGGAATGTTATTTGAATATTACCTCATTCGAAGGTTATTATTTGAAAATGATTTGGTAAATGGCTTATAAGCTAGATATGGGATATCAGCTATAAGCCAGAGCTTTATATTTGCCCTTGGATAAGGGCGTGTGATTTTCTTGAAAGATCAGAAGTGATTATATTTTGTATATGATAAAGGTTATTTTCCGATAAAGATATCGGGTACTGTTATTTGAGGATTTACTATTTATATTATGTATGAATATTCATTTGAGGATTATTGACTTAAAGTATGTTATTTATGAATATTCATTTGGGGATTATTGACTTGAAGTATATTATTGTGAATATCCATTTAAGGATCATTTATTTAATGAATATTATTTTATTATTCATTCGAAGTCTATTTATTTAATGAATATTATTATTCATTCGAGGTTTAATTATTTATTATTCATTCGAGGTTTAATTATTGAATATTCATTCGAGGATTATTTATTTATTTAATGAATATTAGTTTTGAATATTCATTTGAGGACTATTTACTAATGAATATTAGTTTTGAATATTCATTTGAGGATTATTTATTAATGAATATTATTTTGAATATTCATTTGAGGATTATTTATTAATGAATATTATTTTCGAATATTCATTTGACGTTTATTTATTTAATGAATATTATTTTCGAATATTCATTTGACGTTTATTTATTTAATGAATATTATTTTCGAATATTCATTTGACGTTTATTTATTTAATGAATATTATTTTCGAATATTCATTTGAGGTTTATTCATTTAATAAATATTATTAATTATTTTCAAATCAAAAAGAGGTTTCCAAAACAATATTTTTCAATTTAAATCTGTCTTTTAAGAGGATTTAAATGCTCGCTCAACTATCAAAAATATGGGAAACCTGAATTAAGTAACTGCTATTCATTTTAAACTCTCCACTCAAAACTGTCAGGGGACAGATATTTTCTCGAAGCAATTTAGTTGCTGCAAGTCTAATATTGTGTTACCACCTCAACGCTCGAGGGGTAAATTCATGGAACAAGTCGATATCCATTAACAAGCAACAGCTTGGGAAATATTGGAGAATCTTCCTTTCCAACCTAGATATAACTACTTAGTGGAGTCGTATCAACAAGTGTTACACTTGGGGAAAGGAGGACGATCTTTACGTTTCAGAGTCATGGATTTCATCTGAACTAGGAGTGGTGTAAGTGGTCAAGTTGCGTGGGCCCATCCAATTTTTTTTATTGCCCCAAATGGGCGGGAGGTCACTGAAAGGCGGTAGACAATGTCAGGCTGTCGTGATACTTCCATCTACATGTAGAAAACTATTTGAGCGGTGCGACCTGCTACTGATCATAGCAAGGTTAGGCACAGCGGACGCGGTAGCAACTCCAGTATTAGTTCATCATCCAATTTGGATATTCCTGCAACATGCATTGGGATAAAGAACCAATCATGTTGGCAGGGGGTCGAAAAGTGTTTGGAAATGAAGTGAGAATAAATCCATATAACTTCATCTTTTATATCATATGACTCTGTGGATACCTTACATAACATGAGTTATGGTAAGGGAGTTGTTTATACTGAATCACCTTATAACTTCATCTTTTAAGTTATGTGTTGATATTCTGCTTATATAGCAGATATTTTTGGAAAGGTTATATTGGTTTACTTTGAAACCTCATCTTTTATACTAGAACTTTGTTCATAATATAGCACAAGTTTGCAGAAATATTATGAAAATGATATTTGAAGTACAATAATGGTACTGTTTTTGGGAATACATTCCGATAAGGAAATGATTTCAGTATCGAGATACTTTGACAAATTATTGTCTTATACCCGCTTTATTTCTGGGTTGAATTAAAGGCAGGATTATGCCATATTTTTATTACCTTGCTGAGCTATCGCTCACTCTTGCTATTGTTTATATATATTATATAGCAGCGAAGCAGGATGCCAATGGGTCGGCACATACCCCGCAAGGCGTTTCCATAAACAGTTTCTAGCAGTGATCCCGAAGAGTAGTACGAACCAATCGAATCAGGCTACAACTTTTGGTATTCAACTTATGTATAGATATGAATGGTATGAGAGGATTGTGAGCATCAGAAGACTAAGTTGGTAATGTAACATTACTTAGAAATTGTATCAGTGACAGATTCAAAAGACATTTGGGTATTGTAATAAAAATTATTTATTCCGCAGTTGTTGTATTGTGTCGTTTCTGAGACTCTAACCTGTGTGTGTGTGTGAGAGAGACATATGTTGTGGGGTCATGAGCAGGTGAATTATGAATGGTGTGAGTAATACAGGTAAGGCAAGGAGTACATGGATCGTGACTACCCTAAATCCCTGACCCCGGATTTGGGGCTGTTACAGAAATGGTATCAGAGCGTTAGGTTACAGTCCTCAGAAACGATAGGAGATTGAGTCTTACAATACCCTTAATAATGATAAGGACATCTAGAGCTCAAATTGAGTTCGTAGTCGGGTTAGAGGACATGACCCTGACCGTTTAAGATGAAGCCCGAGAGGGGACTTCTTCTGGGAAACCGTACTTAGGATTTCATGGTTAGTCACCTCGAATCGTATAAGTTATAGATTGATGGGATTCTGAGATACCCGATCCCGAGGCCTTCGAATAGGCATTGGATGATGCGCTCCTTGAAATGGACGGAGACCCGATAAAGGAAAATCCATAGGAGGATCTAGAGGAAGACCCCATAGTGGGTCAAGGAAAGAATCTTGTAGAGGACGTGTTGATTGATAAAGATGTAGTATGTTACTTGAGGTCGTACAATAGGACCGGACGAACCTTCAAGGGATAAATAAGTGATGAGACGAGGGTTTAAGGATCGTTCATGATTCATCAAGAGATATGACAAAGAAAATGGAGTAGAGTCTCCAAAGCAGAAGAGGTAGAGGTAGTATAGCCAGTATCAGTGGATTGATTCGACTTGAACGAAACCTGTTACTCGTAGTCGGTTATAGTTGCCCATAAGGAGGCGGCATACGTAAGAACCAAGATGTTCAGATTTTCACGAACGATTAAGGGTACTTAGTTGCCTAGAATAGTGAAAGGAATTGCTTTGGCTATGAGGTTTCAATCCCCCACGACCAGCGATTCCACTAGAAATATTGTTTATTACATCATTGAGGGATTTTATTATCTCAAGGAGAATTTTGGGTATATGTACCATGCAAATGTTATTGTAAGACAAGCACGCTAAGACATAATCGAGGACGAGATTTACCACCCTCAGGAAACCAGGAAGGAATTATGAGGATAGAACAGAAAGGTTGGAAATCAGACCCGAGCATTACTAGTAGGTAAATAGATTGATCAAATTTCCCAGATTTGGAGAGAAATTCAGCAAAATTTGGCAAACCTTGTCTTTCTGATTACCAGAGGATGTCACCAAAGAGAGTGGAAACTAGAGCGAACCCTGTGGATTGGGTAAGATGGTCGTTATATGGGTTGGTGGACAGACCCTGATTGCTATAATTGATTGTAGAGATAAAATGATGAAGTTGAGATTGGACGGTAAAGGCGAAATATATTTAAGGACCAAGACGGACTGAGAAATTCCGGGATTGACTTAAATGAAAAGGCTATTGTGCCAAAAGTGTTAAGCTTATGTAGCACACGTGATTGATATGGGAGAAGGAATATTGGGTATAAAAATGATTGAAATAGAGACCGGATTTAAGCTTGTAGTTTCTAACGATCTTCCTAAGTACCGCCCAGTCGCCATGTGGAATTGTCATTGCTATGGGCGACAACGGTATCGAAGTCTTCTTATAGAACAGAACGCTTACTTGAGATGTTTGTGCCTAGTCGAATGGAACTCCCTGCGATTGCAATTGTGATGGTTGAATTCTTAGCGACTATTATAAGTCGGCAATGACGTAAGTATCGAACACCTTAGGGTGCGTGGAAAAGAAAAGCTTTGGAATAGAACGATTATCCATCAGAGGAGCCGACATAAAAGGCATCCGTAGAGACCTTGGTAGTACCCTCCCCATTTGCAAATTATGTGGGATATTTCCCCAATCTATGATCTATCTTGACCTCTTTCCAAGAAAGAATTCTGATAAAGGGTATATTCCCTCTTCGAAGTTATTTTATAACACTTGTGTTAAATCATAATTAATTTCAATTATGTTAGAGGCTGTCACGATGCCTACTTTCAGGTTTTCGAAGCCCTGTCAAATGATGTTATTTAAGCTTTCACTTTTCTTCAAATATTGAATGACCCTATGGTGATACCTCACCACTTGTTTGTTAAGTACCAGTATCTTTTTGGTTATTCTTTTCTTTGGAAAACCGCACCTTTGGAATCTGTTCAATTTTAATCCAAGGTGTTCCTTTGAGAAATATTGTCGAAAGACGATAATCATTAAATTGATCTTGAATTGCTTTCATACTTCTCAACTTCCACTGAGACGAACAACCCTATACTTATAGGGGCTACAAGGACTATCTGTCTATGTGATAGAAGTCTGATGGGACGCCATCATTTGTGAGTTGTGAAATACAAGAAGGCTAATTACCTTTAGTAATGTCTCAATCGAGGCACACAACATTGAGTTCTTATGATCATGTTGATCTCTCGGTAAATTCTCTTACCTCCAATAAGGTTACCTTAAAACTCATAACCTTATGATCACCAGTGTGTGACGTTTTCCTTAATATAGGAGCTATCTTTTCAAAGCTCCATGATTCTTGTTATCTTTATTGAATTTCAAGGGGAGGCCAACCAGGTCAAATAAGTCAAAATTCGCTGATAGGAATTAGATTCGCAACGAAATCGCCTATGACAGGAGCGAATCCCTAAGACGAATAGAATGTTAGTGACATATCAATGAATTGGTTTATTCTCCCAAGGATATTATGATAATGGAAAGCGTGTCAATCGATATATGTGAAAGCGATGTGCCGTGAACTCCAGTGACAACGGTGTTAGATAGATGCCCTATAGGGGAATTGAGATTTTGGAGGAGTTGTTACGAATGGACACTACCTCTGGGTTAGCAAGATAAGTACTGACGATGGAGTCAAAGGGAGCTGGTATTGTGACTTGGGAGAGGTGCAGCAGGAATAATTTCCGGAAATATATGGAGACCCAGATGAAAATGAAAGTTAAAGAGTTAAAACAAGAAACCATGACTGTGACCGAGTATGAGGCCAAGTTTTCCGAATTATTGAGGTTTGTTCCGGAGTTTGTGAACACAGAATAAAAGAAAGCCAGTAGGTTTCAAACAGGGCTACCTCCAACAAGCAGCCCACTGTCAGGACCTTTAAATAATAGGTACCCTTGTAAATGATTGTTTGATCAGCGGAAGAACGTTGTGTATTTCCAAATTTATTTAAGAACTGGGTATCACCAGTTGGAAGTTAAATCAGAGGATATGCCCAAGACTGCGATTCGTACTAGGAATAGACACTTCGAGTTTTCAGCGAAGTTATTTTGGGTTGACTAATGCACTCACAAATTGTATGGAATGTAATGAATTGGCTTTGAGTTACCCATGATAGTAGATAGCATGAGATGGAGAAATGGCTAGAATTGACCTAGGATTATGACGGTGAGATACACTACCATCCGGGGAAGGCCAATGTGGTGGCCGATACCCTTACTTTAAAATGAGACAGAGATGGATTCCGAATGATCGGGAATTAAAGGATGAGATTTTACACAACACCCAAGTTAGTCCAACAAACTAGAAGGACAAAAGATTTCACCAACAAGCGGCTAGTGACAACCAAGACAGACAGAGAAAGTATGCGGACTAAGCCCACGAGTATAGAGATAGTACTGCTACTGATAAGCTAAATGGCATGTTGATGGATGACAAGCAAGTTTATGTTGGTGTATTTTCTGTATAAACACGATAGAGAATATGAGGTTAGAGATTCGTGATGCTAAAAGATATCCATGGAAAGAATTAATGAGATTTGAAAAGAAAGGGAAGTGAGCCCGATATTCTTTGGGCCATCTGAGATTTAAGACGCGCCAGGAAGGTGGCCTACGAGCCAGCCTTACCCCCCCCCCCCCAAACTTGTAGAATGGTCATAACGGGGTTCATGTGTCAATGCTACGTCAGTATACTATAGATGCCCGGCATATGTAGAGTACGAGCACGTAGACATACAACCAGACTTGACCTATGTGGAGCAACCAATGGAAATTATAGATCGAAAGGAACAAGTACTCCGAAACAAGGTCATCAAACTAGCCAGAGTGGTATGGAGGAATCATAATGCGGAAGAATCAACTTGGGAGCTAGAGAGCGAGATGCTAGAAAGATATCCCCATTTGTTTTCAGAGTGATTCCGGGACGGAATCCTTTTAAGGAGGGGAGACTGTAAGACCCCAGATTTTGGGTAGAATTAAAACTTTTATTATATGTTGATGTAAATATGGATAGTGGCAATGACTTTGAGAATCAAGTTATGAAATGAATATGAATTTCGGTTTTCAAACATTTTGAGAATAGTAAGAATGGACTGAACATATAAATAAGAACAATCAATCTGGAAGATAAGAATACAATACTCCAGGGAAGGAAAGTATTTTTATGTCATCCAAATCAATATCTGGAATACATCCGACAACTCCGTAAACAAGATAGCGTACGTCCGAGAAATCACTAGAACGTTTTCTAAGTGCAAAGAGTAAAGAGAAAATAGATCAGGAATATTGGAACGGATTTTGATCCAAAGGATTATAGAAAAACCACTGATGAATAGTAACTCTTCATTTAAAAGTTTTTCAGACCACCCTATATGCGGGACGATATAATAAACTTTCAAAGTCGCATTAGTGATCTACGATGGAAATAAAAGAATGCAGAAGCTGTCAGAATCGGAAAAATAGCATTTTTCGTTTTCTCCGAAATTTCACCAAAAACGGACTAAATAATTATTATTTGAGGATATTTGAGGATTTAAATTATTAATTCTATGGATATGGATTTGATAAATGAATTAGAAGTATCGAGAACGATTTCGGTAAAATACCTCGATAGAACCCTCGAGAAACCTTGCGAGCGTTCTACGAAATTAAACGAACCAGAAAAGCTACTTTATTCCAAGCCAATGCATGCTTGCCAAGTGTCAAGACAAGAAGAGACCAAGGGTGATGACTCACCACATTGGATAAATATCAAGTAATTAAACAAGATAAGAAGAAAAAGAAAAAGGAAGAGAAATTTCGGGAGAGAAGAAGAAAGAAAAATGGGAGAGAAAGAAATGATCATAACTTGAGATTCCGTGGTCCGTTTTTGGCGTTCCACCACTCAAATCGAAGCTCTCGAGAAGCTCTACGCAACCATGGTAAGCGCTCGCCTCACCTCTGTGATTTACCCTTCGAGTTCAGTGAGTAACAGTTGGAGAAGATGATGAATAGTAACTTGTATTTTGCTTTGTTGCTTTTGATATTGAGTTTGTGGCTTCCAAAGGTTGTATTAAGCAAGGATCTAAGGTTACATAAGGAATATAGCAGCAAGCAAGCTTGGAGGAAGGTAAAAACCTCTGCCCCTTTGAGTTTTATATGAGTTTTAAAGTGGTTTTGATGTTCATGTAAAGTTAATATCATGATTAAGTGATTTAGTGATTATTTGGATTTGTTTGAATGTGTAAAATGATGGGTGTTGGATTTGAGCCTCCCCACTGATCTTAGAGGTGTATGATGGTTGTTTGTTGAGGTTTTAGATGTATGGTATGCCCGGTGTGGCTTGGTTATGTTGTGACAAAATAGGATTATTCGATTTTAAGCCGTCGTAATGCCCGATTTTCGGTAACTCTATAAACTGCCTAGAATCAGAAAACCTAACTGCCTCTTTTGGTTCAGTTATGAACATGAGTGTGTAGAGCTTTGTTTCTAGTTTACGTGAGCGCAAGAATCATGGCATCACGATTTACGGTTTATGAGATATGACCATTTTAGTGAAAGTGGTTCAAGGAATGAGATTGCAGAAATGTACCAACTTTGTGGCTATGTTTGAGACCCTTAAGAGTTGTTTTAAAATATGAAATTTTGTATTGAAGTGTCAAGGGCAGTTACGAAGGTTTGTACGAAGGTTTCGAGTCCAAAAGATTATTTTCCGATTTTATAAAAATGTGTTAGCCGGGGTTGCGCAAGTGAAAACCACTAAGAGCATGACTTAGAAACCAATGTTGAAAATGGTTAAGTATAACTTGTATTCGAGGATCGATTTCGGACTAAGCCTACGACTGAAGTAATTGTCGACTAAACATGGACTTAGTATGAGCCTATAACGAGCTAGTAATGCCTTGGTTGTGTTTTGCTTACGTGTTTAAACATTGAGTGCAAGTGGCTTATCCAGGGGATTAATCGTGCGTTTTCTTTGACTTTGTCTAGATTGTCCGGCATCGTCGCGAACCCCTATCACTTCTCGAGCATCAGGCAAGTTTACTAAACCTTACTCTATTGTTCAGAGTAGGTATATTTTCAAATATTCAATACTTGTGTATTCCCAAGTTATATATATCAAATCTTTGTTGTGAGTATTGTGGCAAGTTTCCTAAATCTATACCTTGAAGTATTGATTATATATTACTGTTGTTGCCATGTGTGGAGTTATACAGTTTTGCGATACATGTTATATATCGTGTTAAATAGAATTTTACTTTTGGATATTATACGAGCTGTGAGATAATGTACTTATGAACCGGGATACCTTGTAGCTCTATAGATAAGAGCATGTTTATTGTTTCGACTCTAGACTGGGAGTCGATATTTGTGTTATATAGATAGTCGGGGAAACCCGGAGGGATTCCAGCGGCAGAGTACTATTCATCTTGAGGAATATTATTATTAAACATTAATTATATTTCTAGAAAGTATTAATTACCTGGAAATGATTTGAGGAATGTTATTTGAATATTACCTCATTCGAAGGTTATTATTTGAAAATGATTTGGTAACTGGCTTATAAGCTAGATATGGGATATCAGCTATAAGCCAGAGCTTTATATTTGCCCTTGGATAAGGGCGTGTGATTTTCTTGAAAGATCAGAAGTGATTATATTTTGTATATGATAAAGGTTATTTTCCGATAAAGATATCGGGTACTGTTATTCGAGGATTTACTATTTATATTATGTATGAATATTCATTTGAGGATTATTGACTTAAAGTATGTTATTTATGAATATTCATTTGGGGATTATTGACTTGAAGTATATTATTGTGAATATCCATTTAAGGATCATTTATTTAATGAATATTATTTTATTATTCATTCGAAGTCTATTTATTTAATGAATATTATTATTCATTCGAGGTTTAATTATTTATTATTCATTCGAGGTTTAATTATTGAATATTCATTCGAGGATTATTTATTTATTTAATGAATATTAGTTTTGAATATTCATTTGAGGACTATTTACTAATGAATATTAGTTTTGAATATTCATTTGAGGATTATTTATTAATGAATATTATTTTGAATATTCATTTGAGGATTATTTATTAATGAATATTATTTTCGAATATTCATTTGACGTTTATTTATTTAATGAATATTATTTTCGAATATTCATTTGACGTTTATTTATTTAATGAATATTATTTTCGAATATTCATTTGACGTTTATTTATTTAATGAATATTATTTTCGAATATTCATTTGAGGTTTATTCATTTAATAAATATTATTAATTATTTTCAAATCAAAAAGAGGTTTCCAAAACAATATTTTTCAATTTAAATCTGTCTTTTAAGAGGATTTAAATGCTCGCTCAACTATCAAAAATATGGGAAACCTGAATTAAGTAACTGCTATTCATTTTAAACTCTCCACTCAAAACTGTCAGGGGACAGATATTTTCTCGAAGCAATTTAGTTGCTGCAAGTCTAATATTGTGTTACCACCTCAACGCTCGAGGGGTAAATTCATGGAACAAGTCGATATCCATTAACAAGCAACAGCTTGGGAAATATTGGAGAATCTTCCTTTCCAACCTAGATATAACTACTTAGTGGAGTCGTATCAACAAGTGTTACACTTGGGGAAAGGAGGACGATCTTTACGTTTCAGAGTCATGGATTTCATCTGAACTAGGAGTGGTGTAAGTGGTCAAGTTGCGTGGGCCCATCCAATTTTTTTTATTGCCCCAAATGGGCGGGAGGTCACTGAAAGGCGGTAGACAATGTCAGGCTGTCGTGATACTTCCATCTACATGTAGAAAACTATTTGAGCGGTGCGACCTGCTACTGATCATAGCAAGGTTAGGCACAGCGGACGCGGTAGCAACTCCAGTATTAGTTCATCATCCAATTTGGATATTCCTGCAACATGCATTGGGATAAAGAACCAATCATGTTGGCAGGGGGTCGAAAAGTGTTTGGAAATGAAGTGAGAATAAATCCATATAACTTCATCTTTTATATCATATGACTCTGTGGATACCTTACATAACATGAGTTATGGTAAGGGAGTTGTTTATACTGAATCACCTTATAACTTCATCTTTTAAGTTATGTGTTGATATTCTGCTTATATAGCAGATATTTTTGGAAAGGTTATATTGGTTTACTTTGAAACCTCATCTTTTATACTAGAACTTTGTTCATAATATAGCACAAGTTTGCAGAAATATTATGAAAATGATATTTGAAGTACAATAATGGTACTGTTTTTGGGAATACATTCCGATAAGGAAATGATTTCAGTATCGAGATACTTTGACAAATTATTGTCTTATACCCGCTTTATTTCTGGGTTGAATTAAAGGCAGGATTATGCCATATTTTTATTACCTTGCTGAGCTATCGCTCACTCTTGCTATTGTTTATATATATTATATAGCAGCGAAGCAGGATGCCAATGGGTCGGCACATACCCCGCAAGGCGTTTCCATAAACAGTTTCTAGCAGTGATCCCGAAGAGTAGTACGAACCAATCGAATCAGGCTACAACTTTTGGTATTCAACTTATGTATAGATATGAATGGTATGAGAGGATTGTGAGCATCAGAAGACTAAGTTGGTAATGTAACATTACTTAGAAATTGTATCAGTGACAGATTCAAAAGACATTTGGGTATTGTAATAAAAATTATTTATTCCGCAGTTGTTGTATTGTGTCGTTTCTGAGACTCTAACCTGTGTGTGTGTGTGAGAGAGACATATGTTGTGGGGTCATGAGCAGGTGAATTATGAATGGTGTGAGTAATACAGGTAAGGCAAGGAGTACATGGATCGTGACTACCCTAAATCCCTGACCCCGGATTTGGGGCTGTTACATCACACATTGTGCCTTGTTGGGAAGACACAATGGGGCTAGTCTGGGAAACACTCACCTCTCCCACCTTATCCTTGGGGTTTCTTTGATTTTCACCCCTTCCCTCACCACTCACCACACCAGAAACACTCCCCTTGGGTTGTGTAGTGGATTTTACAACAGGTGCCTTTTGAGAAGCACCTGAGGTTGGCTTGGTAGATTTAGATTTTGTGGATTTAGGTCTAGTTGTAGGGGCAGGAGCCTGTTGAGTCACTGCTACAGACTCCATTGCAACAAAAGTAGAAACAGTAGCAGAAACTGAAGTAACATTTAAATTAGCAAGTTGAGAAAGTGTTACCTCAATAACTGGCAAATACACCATTGGGACATCACCATTGTGATTCAGCCTCAGGATGTCTGTTAGCACCCTCTTCTCTTGGACAAAACAGTCAAACCTGGAATTTGGGTTAGAGATAACTAATGGTGTTGGACTAACATGGTTGGCCAACATCATTAGAAATCTAGCATAATAAATATTCTTTTTCCTAGATTTCTTATCTCCTAACTTAGCACCTAGTTCATACATCAATTGAGTGCTAAAATTATAGTATTTATCAGTGAGAAGCATGGTAAGCAAAATCAGAATGGAGTTAGTTAAAGCATCAAAATTACTAATTTTACCAGAAAATACTTTAATAAAAGCATCTGCTAAATAACTCCACTCCCTTACCAAGCCTCTCCTAATAATCTTACCTAAATTCTAAGTTGGCAAAGAGTAATTTATTGAATTAAGCATGTTAACAATTTCAGCATGTGTTGGTAAAGCTAAGCAATTATTCTCAGGAATGTGAAGACATGCTTGCAATACATCTGAATTGACAATATACTCTTTACCTTGAATGGTGAATTGCAAGGTGCAGTATGTCCCACTATACTCGCAGGAGGTCCAAATCTCCTCTATGATTTCATTGTAGAGCGGAGTGGAGTGAAACATCGCGTAACTGAGTTTGCAATTCATCAAGAAATCCATCATCTTGTGAAAGATTTTGTTTGGGCTTTCCTTGACAACAAATGGAATGGAGTTGTTCTTCTCGTAAATGAACCCTCCAGCAGACATGAGTTTGACTATGGGTGCCATTTTTGAGTGAAGAAAAGCTCGAACTTTGTTTTGCTTTGAGAAAGAAGAAGTAAGAAAGCCTTTGGAAATTTTGAGAGCAAGGTAGAAAAGAATTAAAGAAAACAAAATTTCTTAAATACTCCCCCAAAATTTCTCAAAAATTAAGTCCAATAATAATTATAAATTACTAGATTGGCTTAAAAATCTAACCGTTACAATTAAAATATTACTATGATTTATACTTACAGGGGTGTATGCATAGATCGTGGTAAAAAGACGTGCAAATTTCAACGGTTCAGATTGACAATGCGATATCAACGAATCAGAATTGGGCGTTTGAGGTCCCGTCTATTTCGTTGATAAAGCTGCGTTTCGTTGACATAAAAGAGCTTTCAACGAAACACCCAGAAAAATGCTAAGACTGTCAACGGAATGAGGCATTCGTTGACATAGTAATTTTGACTTGGACAAAATTTCACTTTTTCCTGAGAAAATTAATTCACAGAAAATCATAGCAAATTTCTGGCTGTAATTTAACTTGCAAAAATCTCAAAAATAACTAAGAGAAATTTAGCATACCTAGCTCACTTACTAGTCTTGAGAATGTTGATTCATCAAGTGGCTTGGTAAAGATGTCAGCAAGTTGTTGTTCACTTGGAACAAAATGTAACTCCACAGTACCATTCATAACATGTTCTCTAATGAAATGATACTTGATGTCAATGTGCTTGGTCCTTGAATACTGCACTGGATTCTCAGTAATGGCAATGGCACTAGTGTTGTCACAGAAGATAGGAAATTTCTCAACTCTTAATCCATAATCAAGTAGTTGATTTTTCATCCATAAAATCTGTGCACAACAACTTCCAGCTGCAATGTACTCAGCCTCAGCCGTGGAGGTAGAAACTGAGTTTTGTTTCTTGCTGAACCATGATACAAGCTTGTTTCCTAGGAATTGATAGGTGCCAGTTGTGCTTTTCCTGTCAATTTTACATCCTGCATAATCTGCATATGAATAACCAATTAGTTCAAAGCCAGATTCTCTAGGATACCAAATGCCAAGGTTTGGTGTTCCTTTGAGATATCTGAAAATTCTTTTAATAGCAACTAAATGGGATTCCCTAGGGTCAGCCTGAAATCTAGCACATAGACATGTAGCAAACATAATGTCAGGTCTACTAGCTGTTAAATATAAAAGTGAGCCTACCATGCCTCTGTAACTTGAAATGTCCACAGATTTTTCCTTAGTATTCAATTCAAGTTTGGTGGCAGTAGGCATGGGAGTTTTGGTAGGAGAGCATTCCATTAAGTTAAATTTCTTTAACAAATCATGAATATATTTTTTTTGACTAATGAAAATGCCTTCATTAACTTGCTTCACTTGGAGACCAAGAAAATAAGTTAATTATCCCATCCTGCTCATTTCATATTTACTTTGCATAAGCTTGGCAAACTTTTGACAAAGTTTTTCATCTGTAGACCCAAAAATTATGTCATCTACATAAATTTGAACAAGTATAGTAGAGCCATTCACAATCCTATGAAAAAGAGTTTTATCTACAGTACCTCTAGTGAAGTGATTCTCAAGGAGGAACTGTGAAAGTGTGTCATACCAGGCTCTAGGTGCTTGTTTCAAACCATAGAGTGCTTTGAGGAGGAAGTACACATATTCTGGAAAATCATCATCTTCAAAACCAGGAGGTTGACTCACATACACCTCCTCTTCCAATTCCCCATTCAGAAAAGCACTCTTCACATCCATTTGATAGACCTTGAAATTGGCATGGGCTGCATAGGCTAGGAAAATCCTTATTGCTTCTAGTCTTGCAACAGGAGCAAAGGTTTCATCAAAATCAATTCCCTCTTCCTGTGAGTAGCCTTTTGCAACCAATCTAGCTTTGTTCCTTGTGACTATGCCATTTTCATCCATCTTGTTTCTGAACACCCATTTTGTGCCTATAACACTCCTGTCCTTAGGCTTGGGCACCAACTTCCAAACTTTGTTTCTCTCAAATTGGTTTAGCTCCTCTTGCATAGCTAAAACCCAATCTGGATCTAGAAGTGCATCCTCAACTTTCTTTGGCTCATCTTGAGACAGAAAGCTACTATATAGACACTCCTCTTGAGTTGCTCTTCTAGTTTGGACTTTTGAAGAAACATCACCTATAATGAGTTCAAAGGGATGATCTTTAGTCCATTTCCTTGAGGGAGGTAGATTAGCTCTAGAAGATGTAGCTTCATGATCATGGTTGCCTTGATTAGATATTTGTCCTTGAGAAACTCCCCCTGAGTTTGTTGTCCCTAAGTGATCATTCCTAGAAGCATTTCCATGACTGTCAACAGAATGCCCATTTTGACTGTCAACGAAATGCTCATTTTGTATGTCAACGAATCCTCCACCATGACTTTCAACGGAATGACCATTTTTTCTGCTAACAGCTATTCTTTTCAATCTTAACGCAGCAATTTCATCTTCACTGCTGCTTTCATCTGTGCTAGACACAACAACTTTAGGCTGTTTCTCAATAGCCTTAACATGATTCACTTGATCTCCTTCCTCATTCTCAAAAGAAAGACTTTCATGGAAACCTTCATCACAGAGACCTTGAATTTTGAGATCATCAAAAACAACATGTACAGATTCCATAACAATGTTAGTTCTGAGATTATAGACTCTGTAAGCTTTCCCTGCTGCATATCCCACAAATATTGCTTCGTCTACCTTTGTTTCAAATTTCCCCAAATGCTAATCTTGATTTCTCAGAACAAAGCACTTGCATCCAAAGACATGAAGAAAATCCAATAGTGGCTTCTTTATTTTGAGTAGTTGATAATGGGTCATTCCCTTGGTTTGATTAATCAAAGAAATATTTTGAGTGAAGCAAGCTGTGTTAACTGCCTCAGCCCAAAAATAAGTTGGTAACTTTGATTCATCTAGCATTGTCCTTGCAGCTTCAATAAGTGTTCTGTTTTTCCTTTCAACTACACCATTTTGCTGTGGTGTCCTTGCTGCTGAAAATTCATGCAAAATACCATTTTCTTCACAGAACATCTTCATAGTTGAATTCTTGAACTCTGTCCCATTGTCACTCCTAATCCTTCTTACTTTGAAATCAGGATGATTGTTTACCATCTTGATGTGATTGATAATGATTTCACTTGCCTCATCTTTGGAGAGCAAAAAGAAGGTCCATGTAAATCTAGAAAAATCATCAACAATCACAAGACATTATTTCTTCTTTGAAATGGACATGACATTTACAGGGCCAAATAGATCCATATGAAGCAACTCAAGCTGTTGGACAATTGATGACTCTGTCTTGCTTTTGAATGATGCCTTCTTTTGTTTCCCTTTTTGACAGGCATCACACAAACCATCCTTTGAGAATTCCACCTGTGGAATTCCTCTAGCAAGATCTTTCCTCACCAAGTCATTCATAACCTTAAAATTCAAATGAGACAATTTCTTGTGCCATAGCCAGCTTTCATCCTTGCTTGCCTTTCTGAAAAGACAAGTGATGGTGTCTGGACTTGTGCTACTAAAGTCAGCAGTGTACACATTCCCTCTTCTGAATCCAGTCATTACCACAGTGTTGTTTCCACCTTTAGAAACAACACATGCTTCTTTTGAAAAAGTAACTAAAAACCCTTTGTCACAAAGTTGGTTGATACTAAGAAAATTATGTTTTAGACCATCCACCAATGCAACCTCATCAATGATGACATTTTCTCTTGAAATCAAGCCATATCCCTTGGTATAGCCTTTGCTGTCATCTCCAAAAGCAATACAAGGGCCAGCTTTCTCCTGGAACTCTGTGAGCAGGGTAGGATCACCAGTCATGTGTCTTGAACAACCACTATCCAAGTACCAAAGATTCCTTTTGTCTCCCTGCACACAATAAAATCAAATCAAGTTGATTTTGGTACCCAAGTTTCCTTGGGTCCTGTTTTGTTAGCCTTTGATTTATTCTTCACATCATTTTTCACCTTAGGCTCAGATTGAGTTAAATCAACCTTTACCTTTAGTGTTGATTTCTGAGGGTTGCTCACATTTTCATTCATAGCATGCATATTTGGAGGAACAAGCATGTTATTCACATTCCATGGCATTTGTGGAACATTATACATATTCATGTATGGATTAGGCACAAATGGAATGCTAGCATATGGATTTTGAAATTGTGCATATGGAGCAAACATATTAGGCATAACAGGCATTGCAGGCATAGAGGCAGTCTTTGTAGGCTTAGGCATTTTCACATTAGTAGGCTTCTTAACAGATTTGCAATTAGCAGATAAATGACTAACACTACCACAATTAATACATGTTTTTCTAGGAGCATACTTATCAGGTGTGTAATTGTTATGTTTGTTAATCCCTACTTTGCCATTCCTGTTATTCCTTTTATTGCCCTTAACCTCAATTTGAATTTTCTCTAACTTGTCTTTCAATTGCTTGTTAGACAAGTGGCCTACATTAGCTCTTTCAACAGGCTTCTCAACTTTCTTTGATTTACTAGACTCACCTTGAACAAAGTTCTTGGTGACAGGAACATACTTGTTATTAAGTCTAGTGAGTTCTTCCTTCTTTTTCTCTGTCAACGAAACAGCATGATCGGTTGATGGTTCATCTGTCAACGAAACCTTGCATTCCGTTGACGTATCAACCTTCAACAAATGATCATTGTTGTTTGTTGACTCTGATTATGATTCTAAGGTTTCAACATCATACCCTAGCTTCTCTTTGTTCTTTTTCCATGATTGCTCACAGAAAGATTCCATACCTTGAACATTAATGATATTGGTAGCAACATTCCTGGAATCTTTCCATTTTGCAATCAGACTCTGTTCTATTTCTAGTTCCTTTTTCTGATCTCGAAAATATTTATGAGAGTATAATAGGGGTTCCCAACTACTTTAATTATTTATCTCGGATGATGATTTTGATTTGAACTTATCAAAAATTGGGAATCCATCTCAGGAAGTGAACATATGAGTTCACTTGCCTCTTTCATTAAAAGTGAGTATGTTTTCGGGTTCTGATTTATCAGAACTAAAGGTATTTTACAAAAACTCCCAGGTCGTAATTTCAAAATACGTGGTAATCATTTGTAGTTTCGTTGACTAATGTCAACCCACATTGTGACTTACTCCCTTCAAATAATCTGGAGTAAGGAATCTGAACTGTTGCAAAGTTTTGACAAGTATTTGTACTTGGGGGAAATAGGATTAAATTCCGATTCCCGTTTCATTGATTTTTATCCGGGACCAGGAGGAAACGTGAAGGAGGCTGTTGGATAGTACCTCTGATTATAGCGTAAGAGGATGTTGGGCAGTCCAACACTTATCTAGCGTAAGAGGCTGTAGGACAGTCCAGCAGATACAAAGCCCGTATGCGGCTGGGGTGATAATCGTGTTAAGATGTCGTCCATCTACTAGTAGAAAAGTGTGAGTACGATACAACGACTGATTATCGTGTATCGTGGCGTGCTCCGGAAAAAGGTCCCTTCCCTCCAATTGGAGTTGTGCTGCACATTGTAACGAAAGCCTAGATGCCGAGTTACTGATAATGTGGCAGTGATGAGTAATTATGTTCCTCAAACAGTAGTTGTACTGTATGGCCTGTTTTGACGAAAAGAATATTTAAACATATCATTCTGTATATGAATGGAGTTTCAAAGGTTTTCAATTATGATATCAGCTTACATATATGATTATGATGATATATCTTATTGTCAAGCTATAGTGCTCATTCTTGCTTCTTTTATATACCACAACACAACAGAGTCGAAAAGGTGTTCATTACTGATAATTTACAGTATTTTGAACAGTATGAGATATCTAAATAGATATGTGTGTATATATGTTGAGAAGGTATTTAAGATATACAGTATATTGAACTATATAGTATTTTGAAACAATGGATAGGCTTTAAGCCTTGATTCCAATATTAATATCTATTTTAAAAAGATATGTTTTGAGTCTTGGTTCATTATATCGATACCAAGGATTTCTAAATGATTTACGAAAAGTATTTGAGTATGATTATAGGTCATACAATATTTTGAGCGGGATACTATTTTGGGGACAAACCCTTGTAGTGTTAAAACTTTGATCCTATATGGATTATCTACCTTAAAGGTTTAAAGATTCAAATTGGGATAGATTTCTTGCTGAGCGCTATTAGCTCATTCTTGCTTTATTAAAACTTTCAGCATGAAGAAAACATTGTTGATTCACCTCGTGTTACGAGAGCAAAAGGATGGAGAGACCACCCTTGAGTTAGTTCAGCAGGATGGATACTGCCGGTGTGAGCAGAATAGTTGTAGACTGAATTAGTAAGAATTGTTTTCGAGTAGGTTTTCCTTATGGAACCTTGTATAGAATTGTGAGGTCTATTATTTTAACTTCAGGTAGAGGTTGTAAATAATAGATGAGATCCAGGATAGTACATTTGGTTTGTAATAACAAGTGTTACTTATTGTTGCTCATTTCCAAGGCTATAACTTGTGTGTGCGCGCGTAAGTGATTGGGGTCTTTGGAGTTGTATTATTAGAATGTTGTAAGTGATACAGGTATGGTATGATTGATGGAGTGTGACAACCCAGATTCCTGACCCCGGATCTGGGGGTGTTACACTAGTACTCTAAATAACAACTGTTACCCGTCAATAACATATTATTCTAAAATATTTATATTATCTATTTTTTAAGTTACGTTCAAAAGTTCAAGATATTATTCCCCTGGACAACATACTAAGAATTTTTATTATCAAAATACAAACAAATTCTTAGAATAACATCATACATATATTATTATATTTTATTATTTTTAAATTTTATTTTTCTATACTATAATATTATAAGCAAACTACCCTCTATTTGGTTGGTTGGTAGTCTGGTACTCTAAATAACAACAATTAGATTTAAAGATAGATAAAAGAGAAACCGTTGGATGTAATGTTAAAAGAATATTGCTTTATTGATATCTAAAATGCTCCTAGTGGTTCAAGATTAGAATCCGGTCAACAACATATTATTATAAAATATTTATATTATCTATTTTTTAAGTTACGTTTAATAGTTCAAGATATTATTTCCCTTGACAACATATTAAGAATTTTTATCATCAAAATACAAACAAATGCTTAGAATAACATCATACATATATTATTATATTTTATTATTTTTAAATTTTATTTTTCTACTGATAAAACTATATAAATCAAAATATAGATAATAAGATAAAAAATATTAAAATTCATTTGTGCATTGCACGGGTTATAGGCTAGTATTGTTTAATCGCTTTGGGACATATACTTTTTAGGCAATTATCTAGCAAACATATTGAAATAATGAAGTAAAAAAATGAAATACTATATTACAGGTCTGTAAAAAGTATCTATTTAGTAGCCACATAACATAAAATTGTATAATTTTAGCACTTGCTCGTGCAAAGATATATCTGACCCTGTCTATGATATATGTCGACATTTTCAATTTCACGTTTTAGAAGAGAAACAATTGATGTAGAAAGAGCACAATTGATGTCCTATAATAAGCTATCGAATTCAATTTATCACATGGAATATTAAATGGATTAAAAAATGTAGAAATAACATTTGTGATTACATTTATTCATCAATTCATACATTACAATTTCTCTAGCACACGTATACACACATACATGTCGATTTATCATAACAAGAAAAATCTATCAATGTGCCAAAATAATCATTCGCACACAGATTGACGCATATCTTCTCAGAACAATCTACATCAAGTTTGCTCAAACATGTACACGTACCACCAGCGGTAGAATACACTGCAGGTGAAAAAACATAAAAACAAAATTAAAAAATATATATTTTATGTACAATCTGAGTTTTTGGTTGTGTTCTCTACCCAATAGATCATTAAAAAAAATTAAAATGTCAATGACATGAATGAAATTTGTAAAAGTTATCTAGGTTATAAATCAGAAATATTGGTCAAGTTTTCGTGAATTTTAAATGTAGGTGTTCATATACAGATGTGTATATTTGTGAGAGATAAATAACTTGTCTAAATATAAAATACTTACATCGATTCTTACAGGAAGGATAATTAGAAAGCCCAACAGTCACAATCATCATGAAGAATAAGATATGAATAAGATACCTGAAACTCATTTTGCTTTACTAACAACAAAGATTTCACAATTTCTCTAGTACCAATTTTATTTTACTTTGAAGTTTTATATTTGTTTGTTGATTTAAATACTTGAGTTGTAAATATATGAATATTTTCTTTCTAATTTAAGATTACGATATCTGTAATATAAAGGTAAATTTATTGTTGTAATATCTGAAACTGGATATTACAGATAACATAAGATATAATTTCAAAAATAAGCTTGGATTACGAGTTCTACGTATTAAAGTCAAGATAGCATTCTATAAGCAATAAGGTGATATATTAATTTGGTATCATATATTGTGCTTGATTTAAATACTTAAATTGTAGATATTAGAGATTTTGTTTTTGATACTAGATTACAATATCAATAGTATAAAGGTAGATTTTTGACCGTGATATGCAAAATTAATAATAAATAAAAAAATCACATGAAATTGTTTCAAAAATATAAATGGATTCCAAGTTGGATGTTTAAAAGTTCAGATTGCATTATATAAGCAGTAACTGATCTAATATCTTGGAAGTATTTCAATTTATTTCATTATTAAATATTATGGAAAAACTTATTTGTAGGGAAATAATTTTCAAATTGGTTCTTAAATATCCATGTGCCATAACTTGTTAGGTTCAGCGGTGTGGAGGATCCCTCACATTTATGCAAACAACTAATTAAACACGTCAACATCAACATGGCATTCATATATACAGCTTACTATTATTCATATAATCATTTTGTTAAAAAAGATTTTTCCTTGTAGATAATTGATCATATCCTTTAAGCATTCTATCTAAAGCTAATTAAACAAATCCTCTAACATGTTAACAAATCAGTTAGAAAAGGATTCCTGGCACAAGAGAAATCTTATGTTTTCTCTTGGCCACTTCAACAACTTCGTGTTGATCAATAATGACTTCAGTTAATCTTGGCCTCTCTCTTAATCATCGGGGAGACCACTTTTCTTCTATGAAATTTAATTCATTAGACCATTCTTAACTCATTGTTCAAAAGCTTTTTTAGCTCATCTTGGTGTTATCCCTACAATTTGAGGAAAATATTAATAATCCTCACTACATTGACAGTTAAAAGTTATGAGCTTGTCTCTTCACTTCATCGTTTTAAACCTGTGGTGTGATCGAAAAAAGTTCAAGGTCTTGTACAAAGGAAGCTTAAAATTTTCAAACTAGATGTATATCGTACAAATGTAGAAGTCACAATCATGTTTAAGAAATCTATTTAGGTGTGTTTGAATATTACCATTACTAACATCAAAACCGATTCACTCCTTTGGCTGTTTTGAAGCCCTAAATCTTATGACAATTATACAATTTTGATATTCTGAGATGTGTTCTTGATTGTGCTTATATATACGTCAATGCTTATGGAGATATATGAATTAACTATGGTATGTGGTCATCCAAATATGTTATGTGATTGATATCTTTATAAAGTCAGTTAATCTTTCTATGTGGTCATGAGATTAATTGTATTAGTGTGTAATTCGTTTTAACCTTTCTATGTGGTTCATGGGGTTAAACGGATAGCAGAATTTGTTTCTATATGGTCATGACAAGTTCTCTATAAGTATCTTTCAGACATATCATAAGAGTTTCAGAATTGTGTCATGGGTTTAGGGTGGATCTACATACTTTCCAACATGTTTCAAGAATTGCTTACAAACAAACTTTCCCTTGTTTACTAGTTAATTTAGTTATTAGATAAAAACAACAAACCAAATCCATCTTTGATATTATTAGCAGAATAGAAGAAAAGTGATCCCTTGATCCTTGGCGTAGAACGATACCCTATTTACTCTAAATTACAAACGACACAAAAAGGGTTTAAGTTGAGTCACACCAATTTTTGGCGCAACTGCGCCGGGGATTGAATTTTGCTTTTCTTTTCTTTTGTTTTTTTGTACATATATTTTTATTTTTTCTTTTCCATCTTTTCTCCGCCTATTGTTTGTTGTGTTTCAAGTATAGGTGAAATTTTTGAGTGATTGACATGGCTGCAATTCCTACACTACATGATGATGTTGTTGTTTCGATTGCTAATATTGGGTGTACTTGCATGGTGTATCCTGATCCTGTTGAAGGGAAGAGTAGTACTTTTGCGCTCAAACAAAATCTACTAATGAGGCTACCAGTCTTCCATGATCTTCCTACTGAAGAGCCAATTCACATCTCTCTAGATTCGTGACCATTGTTGAATATATGGGACCTGAGAGGGCAGATCTGCAAATTCTGAAGATGAAAGTTTTTCCGTTTTCTCTTGATGGAGCAGCTTTGGAATGGTTGGAAGAATCAAACCACTAACTTTTACCTATCAAACTCGCGCCATAACCAACTCTGCTATACTTACTTTGTGTTAAGTTTAGTATCAAACTCTTATTAGATAAACCACCTCTCCTCCCATCTTTTTTTTTTATTTTTAGTTTCGAGTAAATAAACATTGATTTATATTATTTCTGGAATATTGTATAGTATATGGTTACAATAAATATTTCTAGCGATCGAGCATAATCTATAATTCTCTTTTGTCAATTTAAATTAATGATATCTGCCATTTTAATATATGTGGATTTTTTATTTTTCCCCTGCATGTTAAAAAGTTACAAAAAACGCCACTCTTTTTATATTTATGCAAAGAGTAGATAAAATTATGTTAGTGTCGGGAATCGAATCACTAACCTTCTCTAATCAAGCTCATACATAAGAAACATACTACATTTTATTTTGAGTTTTCTTTAAAACTTTTATTAGATAAACCACATTTTCTCATTTTCTCCCTCTTTTTTTTTGAAATTTTTAAGTAAATAAAATATTGGTTTCTAATATTTATAAAATATTGCATAGTATATAATGATAAAAAATATTTTAATGGATTGAGCATACTCTACAATTCTCTTTTGCCATTTTAAATGATTGATATAAAAAAATAAAATTTTAAAATAAAATAAAATTATAGATAAATATAATCGAGTCCGAAAAAGATATGGATTTAATAAATCATATATAATAAATGATTGCATTACATAATTTTTAGGTATATAATAAATATGCGAGCCATATTAGAGATATTTGGTTGACCAACTATTTAGACTTTAAGCGATTTAGAGGTATGATTGGTCTAAAGACATAAAATACAAAAAAATAAAATAAAATTGAATTTATGTTAAAAATATGACAAATCTAAAAATATGATTTATGTTATATATAGAAAATAACGTAATTAATATTCAATATAAAATGAAATTTTTTTATGATTTTTTGAATTATAGATATTACAAAACTGCAATAGTTATTAATAATGACCAGTTAGACTATAACTCGAATAAAGTAGGGTAATATGAATTTTTATATAATATAGTAAATTGATCAATACAATATGTTTTGATTGAGTTATAACATATGTTTAAATCTATCTATGATGAAATCAAAAAATTTGATCTTAGATATCTTGAAGATGCACATGTCATTAAGGTTATCTAATCATAATTTACATGATCATAATATTTGTGAAATTTAAAAATTGAGTAAAAAAGTAATTCAAAATTATAAGATAAAAGATATTTCAGTTTATCAAAATTTTAAAATAGAACTTCAATACTGTGTAATCAGTGTTGTAAAAAGCGGGAATCGGAGTTAATCGGTGAAGGCACCGTCCAGGGATTAATCAGAATGATTAATCGGATCATTAATCAGAATAAATTTAATAATAATTTTTATATACAATTATATTCATATATATAATTGTTTCGTTATTTCAACAAAACATATGTCATTATCATATATTTATGCAAATATGTTAAAAATGTTATATAATTGTAATAAATAAAATTTTGAAGATTTAACTTTTCAATTATAGATCAATCTTTGAGAAAAAATTAAGAGAATTTATGATTTAGGAATTTAAAATTATAATTATATGTACAAAAATAATGTTTTTTTCTATTGTTTAATCAAGTTTCTACCTTTTAAATTTTTTAATTATTTTTTTAATACTAATTATTTTTTCATAATTAGCCCGATTTTTGACCATTTTTCTGAAAAAACGATTAATTGACTAATTTTCGCTTAATCAGTTCGTTGGTCCGCCGTCTAGCGATTAATCGGCGATTAATCCTGATTAATCGCAAACTCTTAGAACACTGTGTGTAATAAACATTAGACTAAAACTAATTATATGAGTTTAGAAGTGTATGAATATTTACAAAAATATATGAAAAAATGAGGGAGACACCGCATGGATGAATTTACATAATAGTAAAAAATTTCGTAATATATCTCAGTCTTATGTAAATATCGATTTTTACAAATATACTCTGACAATGTTTCACATCGTTTATGTTATATACCGACAATTTTGATAAAAAAAATAATTAATTTTATACTCAAATTATTAATTTGATAAAGTTCATGTCACGTCATTGAAAATCATATTAATTTTTTAGCAGTAAACATGTGATTATTATTGTATGTATATTTATTCAAATTTTATGAAATCTAATCAAGTTATAAAATTATATATTGATGTAATTGACATACCATATTAAAAAACTACTATAAAATATGAGATAAAATTGCTGGACTTCAACAATATGCAACTGAGACATACACGGAGTACTATGCTAGATTTCAGAGGTTACAGAAGAGGTGCCCACAACATGGTTTTACTAAGGGGAGTCTGCTCGCTTCTTCTACCAAGGTTTAGATGTGACAGAGAAGAGACTACTAGATTCTGCTGCTAGAGGTGCGTTTATAGATTTGACGCATGATGTTGCTGAACAATTGATCTCCAAAAGAGCTTCTAATGAACTGCAATGTTGGAGTCATCCGAGGTCAGAATCAATTCCTGGAGTTGAATCTAATCCACGTTTGACAAAGATTGAGCAGAATATTGAGAGGTTGAGTGCATTAATTCTAAAGGGAAGAACACCTCGAGCTCAAGTATGTGGTGTTTTTGCAGCTCCTGGCCATTTTGATAATGCATGTCCGCACTTGATTGTACCTTGTTATGAAAGTGTCAATACTATTGAGTATCAAGGAGAAAACCCATTCTTAGATTCATATAATCCAACATGGAGAGGTCACCCCAACTTGAGGCATGGTGATCACAATCAAATTGGGTTTGAGCGTCAAGACACTTTTATGCATTCTGATTTTCAACAAAGAGAACAAGTCCATCAAGATTCAGCTAGTGGAAGCAACATTGAGAAATTGTTGGCAAGGTTAACCGAAGGACAGTTGAAGATGCAAAAGCAGTGTGCTAAAGATTCTCAGGACATCAAGGAGATGCAAAAGCAACTTGGAGATGTGGTTACAAAGATAAATCAAAATCATGAGTTTGACGTAATTTATGAAATTACAAAACTGCAACAGAAGTTTGAGCATGTAAAACTCATAAGCACCTTCAACCCTTCACTAGGTGAAAGAAGTATTCTTTCTCATGCTAGTGATGTACTTGATGTGCCACAAGGGGAATCTGATAGTATGCAGAATGACACAGAGGAAGAGATTACAACAAGAACCAAAGAGAAGTCTACTGATCTTTCTTTTCCATTTGGTGCTAATAATCGTTTCGATTATGTTCTTTTTCCATTTAGGTTGGTGCAAATCAAGATGACTGAGATTGATAATAAACACCATATGGATACAGAATTATGTTTCTCGGAGAGTATAGGAGAGAGTGTTGTGCAAGAAGATCCGAAAGTTGTGAAAGAAGAGGTGGAAGATGTAATTTCTGAAGATGATGGAAGGAATTTTCTAGGGGAGGAGTTTGTTGGGAATCAAGAAAGTTTTGTGTATCTTACGAGTTTTGTTGAAAAACCAACTCCTCCGTTTATTCTAGAATTTAAACTTGAAGAAAATCCTACTTTTGAGGGTACATTTAATGTTGCGAAGGAGTTGTTGATGCATCATATCCTGTGGGATGCACCTAAATTGGAGTGGAAACCTTTGATGTATCACATACCGTTTTCTGATCGGATTGGTGATTTTTTAGCAAGTCACATGTGCCCAACTGGCACTACAATTCTATTCGAATTATGCAATTCTCATGCCGCCTTTCACATGCTGAAGATGGAACAGATATCGTGGATGTATCCGCCTTAAAATTGAGAGGTAAATTGTCTAGCCAAAGACAATAAAGAAGAGCACTTCTTGGGAGGTAACCCAAAGTTATTGTAAGTTTTGTATTATTATTATTAGATTTTTGTTTTTGTTTTTTTTATTCCCACAAGGTGCATTGATAATTTTGTTCGAAGTGTTTCAGAAATTAATAAATTCTTTAAGAATTTTTATGTTAGTCTAGATATTGGAGAAGTTTGTTCTTAAAAAAAAAAAGAGGAAAAGAGCGTTCTGAAAAAGAAAATTGTTGAAGGAACGGATTTATTTAGATGACCAACAAGTGATTTGTATGGTGTGCAAGGAAAAGTAACGAAAAAAAACAGAGTAGCAGGGATCTTGTGATGGCAGTGCGTATTCTGTGTTGGCGGTGCGAGCTTCCCTGTACATCAACAAATGGAGCGCTTAAATATGATACTGGGGTATTAGTTTCATTATCCCGTGGTATTACTTCTCTGGCTGCTGCGCGCTTCTTTCCTCTCGCGGTGCGTAATGCGCAGTGCAAACTTTCCTGTTGAGTCTAACACCAGTGCGGCTTCTGTGAGTGTCAACAGATCTTCACTTGCAGTCCAGGCCCATTCAATGTCTAGTCCAGACAACATTCCTTACGAGCCCAATTGCAAGCCAATTTCATGTCCACGGTTGCTGTTGTCCTGTTGTGGTATAGGAGTGATATTTGAACAAAAAAACCAGTTACAGGGATTTGAACCTCTCACCTGCAGCTGGCAGAACTTCTACTTGCAACAATCAACCACTGTGCCAACACATCTTTAATGACAGATTGTGGACTAACTCTAAATGTACCGAAATCTGGACCTAAAGTTGAATTTGCTGGAGGCATAATTTCTTAATTCCTTTTCAAGTGTCACTTCATGCAGTTGTATAGGGGAGTATTTCTAACTTTTCTTTGTATATAAATTTCTTAATTTTATTTTTGTATTTTTGTTTTGTTAAGATAATTTTTCATTTTTTATTTTTATTATTTTTTTTATTTGTATATATTATATATTTTATTCATTGAGGACAATGAACCATTCAAGTGTGGGGAGGTGTTCTCAATGTTATTAAAAATCCAAAAAATTAAATAGAAAATTAAATTTTTTTTGTATATAATTGCCTTGTCAAGAGCATGTTAGCGAGGATAAATACACATTTTGTAGACTAATTTTGCATGATTAATTCTGAGTGCGCTATCAATGAATAAAAATCGTTTGTTACTTGATAATTCCTTATGTGCGCTTGCAAAAATTTCTAAAACTTGAGATGTGTCTTAGTCAAATTTATTAAGTTGAGCACGCTTTCACCTTGTGAGATTTTGAGCCTAATTTGTGATTGATACATTGTATATCAATCGAATTCTTTTGTTGTGTGGTGTTCGTCATTTAGTATGTGCTCTAGAACTTGTTTTGATACCGTTTTGAAACTACATGATATGTGTATGCATGAAAATGATAAAGGCACTAGGATTAACCTCGTCGACATAAACACTACCTTTATGAGTTATATCCTTAGTGAACCCCCTTGAGCTTGTATCCGTTTCTTTCATATGTCACCACTCTAAAAAATTTGAGCCTACTTGTTCATTCTTCCCTTGATTTACTAGTAGAGCATTGTGATTCAAATTAGGGGTGGGTGAATATTCAAGTGTGGGGATATCTTGGTTAAAGTCTGATATTTTGGTTGGAATTAATATGATGTGGTTACTTGATCTTTGTTCTTGAAAAAAAAAGGAAGAAGATCGAAATAATGAGTTATTGTTCATTGTTTATTGCAATGTGAAAATGGGAAAGTAGATAATCATGTGCTTATGGGTTTAATGCTTATGGAAGCTTGATCACCTTTTACATGATCTATATTTCATGTTGAGTGCTACAATTGAAAGTGAACATGATGCTCTATTAGTTTATCGAGTTTAGCCACTTACGAGCCTTTTCTGTGAATTCCTACCCTGTCCGTAAGCCACATTACAACCTTTAACAAAGACCTTTTGATTTGTGTTGCATATATACGAAGTAGTGGAGATTTGCTGGAAAACCAAGCATATGGTAGCATATGTCTATTTTGATTGAACTTGAGTGATACACTGCACCTAAACACTTGTGTGAATTGAGAGTGATGTGAGATTTTATATCCATAGCGTGCTTACTTATTGAAGGCGCCTTTGATGTTTATTTCATGATATTTTTGTCTCCCAAGACATGTGTGCATACTTGGATAAGTCAGTACAAATGGTATACTTTCACATATTCTCAGGTTGTTGTGTGATTGAGGTTTGCATATGTGGAGTACTATGAATTGTTGCATGTTTGAGACTTGGTGATTGAAAATATTTGATTTTGTGGGTATATCTTCTATAAACCCTCACGAGACACAACTCGTCCTACTAGGGATGCCTAGGGGTTTAACGGCTTGTTGCATATGCTCAATGCAATCGTGTCATCTAAGAAAGTGGTGTTTGTTAGTTAGTTAGATTAGATTTTATTCTTTTTATTTTTCCGAGTACGTGCAAAATGCCAAGTGTGGGGATATTTGATAGAATATATATTTGAATATATTTTAGATGATTTTTATTCCCAAATTAGTTATATTTTGCATTTAATTGCATCTTTATTAATTAGATTTTAATATTTTATTGTAGGAAGGAAGAAATTCTAAATTGGAAAGGATTGAAGCTAAATTAGAAGAAAAATCGGATTTATTGGGCTACTCGCGCAAGACACATTGTTTGGGCCGTATCTTGAGTTCTTGATATCGGATTTCGGTGATTTAACAACCCACGTGAAGATAACGAGATTTTCTTTCATTTTAGAGTGGGCTAGATGTAGACCTGGCAAATTGGGTCTGGATCCAAAGAACCAAACCAAAATTCATAGAACCAAATCCGATTTTGTATCCGAATTAGTTAATCCGATAATGATCCGAAAATCGATTTGAACCGATCCGAAAATTACCCGAACCGAAAATTTAACCGAAAATTATCCGATCCGATTATGATCCGGAACCGATCATAACCGAACAATAAATTATCCGAACTTAATATGATTCGAAATACGGGATACGATTTAAATCCGAACTAAAAAATGGTGAATTCAGTGTTAGTTGAGTTATAATTTTTATAGATCATAATCCACGTATATTAAAATTCAATAAATTAATCTATTTATAAGCAAAATTGATAATTAGAATAATTTCTTATAAAAAATAAATAGATATTTAATCAATACTTTTGAAAAAATTATTTTATAGTAAAAATATATATATTTAATATTAAGATATTTTTTAAAGTCTTACAAATAAAAAAAATGAATAGGTAATGATCCGAAAAGATCCGAACTAAATTTGATCCGAACCAAATTCATCCGATTTTAATCCAAATTTTACCCGATTTTAATCCGATTTAGACCCGAACCGAATCAGATCCGATCCGATCCGTATTATACCAAAATATATCATAACCGAAAGTTGATCCGATCCGAGATTAATCCGTTCCGAAACCGAACCGATTATCCGAATTGTCAGGTCTAGCTAGATGTCATATGCCAGTTGGAGCAGTTCAGAAACATCAGAGAAAAGTCAACTACGAATTTTGACCATAAAAACTTTTTCAATTTTGGAAAGCCATGTATTCTTCTTCCTCTATACTTGTATTTTATGACTTTTATTATGATTATGGTTGGCTATATATTATTGTTGGATGGCTGTTTTAAAGTCCTAAATCTTATGACAATTATACAATTTTGATATTCTGAGATGTGTTCTTGATTGTGCTTATATATACGTCAATGCTTATGGAGATATATGAATTAACTATGGTATGTGGTCATCCAAAGATGTTATGTGATTGATATCTCTATAAAGTCAGTTATTCTTTCTATGTGGTCATGAGATTAATTGTATTAGTGTGTAATTCGTTTTAACCTTTCTATGTGGTTCATGGGGTTAAACGGATAGCGGAATTTGTTTCTATGTGGTCATGGCAAGTTCTCTGTGAGTATCTTTCGGACATATCATAAGAGTTTCAGAATTGTGTCATGGGTTTAGGGTGGATCTACATGTTTTCCAACATGTTTCAGGAATTGATTACAAACAAACTTTCCGTTGTTTACTAGTTAATTTAGTTAACAGATTAAAACAACAAACCAAATCCATCTTTGATATTATTAGCAGAATAGAAGAAAAGTGATCACTTGATCCTTGGCGTAGAATGATATCCTATTTACTCTAAATTACAAACGACACAAAAAGGATTTAAGTTGAGTCACACCAGCAACCCCAAATAAGTAACCGGAAGGATCACCCCAGGAGAACCCAGATAAATTAAAAACATTTTGGATGGTACGCAAAAGAACTTTACTGAAAAAACACGAACGTTTTGATGGGTTCGGTTTAAGACCGGATATAGCTGCAAATTTGTTCACTCCACTCAGAAGTAATCTGATAGATGCTTCCTACCTTTAGAGAATAGGAGTACATCGTCCGCAAAGAAAAGAGAGGAGGCCTCTGTTGCCTCTGTTTTCCAGTGGTAATTGAAATCAGCATGAGATGTAACCTCTAAAAGGCAAGCTGAGAACACTTCCATAGCAATAGTAAACAAATAAGGTGAGAGAGGGTCTCCCAGCCGGAGACCAGTTTTTCCAGGAAAGTACCCTTCTAGCGCTCCATTTATTTTAACAGAAAACATTGTAGTAGTAATGCATTGCTTCGGCTAGTCCAAGAACCTTGATGGAAATCCCATTTTTTCCATTGCTTTCAATAAAAAAAACCCCAATTCAGCGTATCAAACGCTCTCCGAATGTCTAATTTTATTGCACATCGAGGTGGTCCAGTCTCTAAATGATAATCTTTGCAACAGGCCTGTGCGAGAAGAATATCCAATAGCTCGATTAGGAATGAAGGCAGCTTGATTAGGTGAGATCAACTCCGGCATGCTACCTTTCAACCAATTTGACAAAATCTTGGCAATACATTTATATAATGTATTACAGCAAGATATAGGACGAAACTGGTGCATTGACATGGCATTGGAAGTTTTAGGAATCAACGCAATTGCAGCGGAATTAATGATTCCTGGCAGGTGGAGAGTGGAGAAAACATGCAGCATGCCTTTACAAACATCTTCTCCTGTGATATTCCAAGAAGCAAGAAAAAATTCCGGTGTAAAACCATCACATTTTGATTTAGCTATGTGCTTGAAAGTTCGAAGAATCTCCTTTTCGTTTAAAGAAGGAGAAATTGATTTACGACTTCCTCTTGAGAATGAAATTGCTTCCCTAAAGTCTCAGATAGAACTTTTGCAGCAACAGATTGTCTCAGGAGTTCAAGATGCGAGCAATATCTCGGAAGTTCAAGATGTGAATGAGGAAGCAGTTGTTTACGGAAGGCGTGTATCTGAGAAGCTTCTTCAGAAAGAGAAAAAAAAAAGCAGATTCCCAGAAGAAGAAAGCGGACCCTGAGAAATGTAGGGCTGATAAAGTGCTTTCAGACAGTGAGAGAGCTTTGAAAGAAAATGAACAGGCTGTTTGTCTTTCTTTGGGGGCTGAAATCTCTGCTCTAGAGTCTCAAGTGACAGGTGAGTTTTTATCTTTGCATCTTCTGACATTGTTGTAATGTATATAGTATTGTCATTGTATATGGTAGTCAGGGAACCTCAAGTAGATTTGAAAATTTAGGATTCTACTAACATGATTGTCTAGAGAATGTGAATTCAAGTTTTACGTTTCTGCCCTAAGTTTTCACGTCATTTTCAGCTATGTCCGACTGGACAAGCTTGTGTATTTTTAGACTAATTCTCCAATGGTATTGCTCCTGTTAATTTCATTAACAGTACACCATTAGGGAGAGAGTAATTTGAAAGTCCTCATAGAAAACCTTTGATGCATTTGTTATCCAGCAAGGATTATTATCTGAGCAAAAGAGTAAGTGATTTGTGCAACTGCATCATCAACTTTTTCTGTAGAGTTTCATTTTCTTCTCCAGCCATGTCCTTCACCGCAGTTCTTGTGCACTTGCTCTGTCCTTTCGGCACCACCACCTACATGGAAAGCCATCCAGAAAGCCCTTGAGTTGTTACTTGTCACAAAGGTTGTGGCTAAAAGCCACGCAGCAACGTAATACTCATTGTGCCAGAGGTAAAACCATCTTAACCTGCTTTCTAATTGCCTTTAGCTAAACCCCACGTACACTTTGAGGATGTGATAAACCTATTTGAAATATGTGTGATAAGCAATCTGGATTTCTAAGGAGGAATCAAAATCAAATTCTGTCTTATAGCTTCAAACTATAGGGGGAATAATGAGATCCTAAGGCTTTGTAATGTTCAAATGCAACCTCATTTAAGAAGCAAAGAAATTCAGTCTTTGCCATTGTCAAGGTCAGCTTACTTAGCTATGATTCCTACTTAGCATTGTCCATTTAAACATTGGCTTTTGATTATACTCATGATTTTTTGTTTGATATTTTATTAATTACATGAATTTTGGTTAAATTTAATTAAACCTGTCATGCAAACATATTCAATTGCATGTAGGCCAACTTTGCCAGTTTATGCATCTAATCAGCAATGTCATATTACTATGAAACGAATCAACAAAAGAAGAAATTCAATAACTGTAATTTAAATGCTAATAAATTTTTAATATACTTGTCTTGAACTTGTTATTTTGAAAATTTTTAGTTGTGTATACTAGCACCACTACTGGTTTTTTCAGCTACATCACTATTAATCTACAAAACAAATAAGAAGTGAAATTTTGAACTTGTCTTGAACTGGTTTTTAGTTGTCTTGAACTTGAGACTCGAAATGTTCCAAAGGGGCCTTCAAGTAGTCCGGTATTATTTATCTACAAAACAAATAAGAAGTGAAATTGCATGAGATAAGAACATTTCTAATCTAGCATGCCAAGATATTTGCAGACTCAACAGCTTCATAACACTGAATATTTAAATCCTACAACTGTGATCAAACAACAGTATCAGCAATTCACATGAAAATGTAAAAGCTAGCTAGGAATGATATTTTCAAGCTTAAAATGAATTAATTATATCAATCATAACTAAATTCATGTAACAACAATTTACCTTGTGAAGCAGCACGCTAGTAGAGGTGTTGAAAGAATTCCATGGAGAGGCAGACTCAAGTGAATAAAATGGGAACTCAACTTAGACTGAAGAGATTGATTAGAAAATTCATAAATTTTTGGAAAAAAATCTAAATTTGAACCAAAACTTGAAAAATGCAATAACGCTATTTTTTTACTTTTCAAATAATATAAGTAGAAAGTCCATATTTATTTGTAATATATTACTATAAATAATTTTTATTAATAATAGTATATCAATTTTAATGACAAGAAGAAAATTCTAGAGGTCCTGTAGGACCATGAGCTACAACAAAACAATTTAAAAAAACAGTATAAGGGAATGCTATAAGAAGCTCATTAAGATGGACTTTCAATTTTATTTTGATAGTAACTAAATATATATACCTTTTAAGCGTTATTGCAGATACTACATGTCTATCAATTTCTGGCCCAAATTTTAAATCTTTTTCCAAAAAAATTATTTGAAACGACTTGTACTCATTTACTTTGAGATACATGGGTGGAAGCAATCTAGAAGTAGGAGAGGAGTAGCTAACGCGGAGGTTAGCTACGACACTTTGTAAACTCAAATCAGTTTTCTGATTTGGATTATGGAACTTGAAAAAAAACGTAGCGTTAAGGTGATTGAAAGTGAAATTGTGTGTGTTAACTTGTGGAATAGCTAAATGAAGATGCGGTGGTATTGGTTTATAATAAACCAACAAAACAACCGAAAATAATACTACGATGACAAACAATGCAGAAAAGATAAAGGTAATGATTGGACAAATGGTTTTGAAGCCGGTTTTGACATCTGAAGCAGAGTCAACAGCAGAAAGAAGGTTAAGTGGGGAAGGATTAGATATGTGGGTATTGTTACCATTGTTGTTACCCATTTCTTCTTCTTCGATAATTTCTTCTATCTCATGAGTAGAAGAAGAGAATGGCTGTACTTCCTGTTCGGCATACATTATTTGAACTGCAAAAATAATGGTAACAGTAATCAATACTAAACAAGAGAAAATCATGCTTCACGTGGAATAACAAGAGAAAATCATGCTTCACGTGGAATAACAAGAGAAAATGCAAAAGGAGGTTTGAGTGTTAACGTTAGAATGGGGACTGATGATGATGGGATTGATGAGGAAGCTGATAGAGCTGTGACGATTTTGTCGAGTACTGATGGGGTTGTGGATAATAGAAATGATGATGTGCAGGGGGTGTCTGACTCAGTTAATGCATCTATATCTAAGTACGGAGAATAGGGGATAGTAATGTTGTTACTGAGGGTCCAGAAATTTGCAATATTTTTTCTGACAATCAGAAAGCATATCAATCAGAGATGTCCGAGTCTTATAATAAGCAGGAACCACAGTTACATAGAGAGTTTGAGAAAGTTGATAACAAAAAGGAAGGCAAAATCGTTCAAAGGCAGACTAAAGAATCAAAGGAAGAAATTTTTTGCAAGACTAATGAGGGTTTAACGATTATTGTTCTCAATAACAAGACTGAAACAAAACAAACTGCGGTAGCAGAAAAATCTCCGATGATTTTTACCAGTATGAGAACATTTGCCGAGGCTTTTTCTTGGAACACAATTAAGAGCAAATGGCCATTACCTGGTATTTTATCCGGGAGATGTGACGGTTGCAAAGAATAACAGATTTTATACCTCCTTGAGGACAAGGATAATTCTAAGAGGGAGGTATCGTCACAAAGTGAGTATCAATGACTCAGGGTCGGCCCTAGAATTTTAGTACTATGCACATTTACTAAATGAGATAGCAGTAACAATAACAATACTGATGATTACATAAACATACAAACACAAGGGCATTAAACACAGTCACGAGACTTGGGTATTAACTTATACTATTACTGAAAGAAAAAAGCAGGAGAGCATTGAACAAAAAAACAAATTCTGTATAATACAAGTAATTGAACGGTGCCATACAAACGTTATTACCTGGTTGTTGTTTTAGGTTGAGTAGATTGGTTTGGTAAAGGCTTTATGGGTAGTCGTTGCGCTTACAAAACCCTTTGGTCCGTCCTGCTTAACAGAGCAACTGAGAAGAAAATCATAATTTAACAGAGAGGCAGATAAGAAGGAAATCATAATTTTTCTCCAGAAGGTATTTTAACAATAAGGTGTAAACAGAAAGTACAACACAATCCACAATTTAGACAAGTGTGGTCGACATAAATACTACATAGTTGGACTTGGTGAAGAAACTTACCATGCAATTTACACCACAGCTAGGTCGTAAATGAGTAACCTTGTCAACACAAGAAAATGCAACAGAATTGAGCAAATTTCCAGAATTTGATCAGATGGCAGTAAAGAGAAATATGGTGCACCGGGCCTGAAAGCTAATTAGATACTGAGTCCCTCCGTTACTGATGTTTCCAGATAATCTTCTTTAGTTGCTATCCTTGTATGTAAGTGTGTTTTGGATTTCTTTCGAGTGCATGGACGTATTGATATGTAGGTACATGTGCTCGTATTTATATGTTTGTTTAGCTATGAGGGGGAGAAGACGAGAAGGAACGGCTAAGGGCAATTAGTTACTGATATAGTATTACTTAACTTCATCCCCCGTCAAGTTATTTCCATCTATTATTATTTTGGGAAAGAGCTTTCTTTTCCTACCATTTTTCTTCATGACTTATTAGCGTTTCAACTGTAAAAGGGTTACGTATTAGACGTGTTCGCAACATATTTTCCACAAATAATTTCGAGTCTCGTGAACATCTACAGAACTACTATATTTATCAAGTCGTTAGATGTCATACTAAAATGGAGTACTTTTTTAATTGTTTCTGGAAATTATTCATATATTACAATTATATAAAACATGTTATTTTATATTCGTTAAAAAATCGGGCTCGAGCGGAGTTTTTAGTGAGCTCAACTCGAGCTCGACTCGATAAAACTCGAAAAAATTGTGATATATCATGTATATTTATATATAATTTGAGATATTTTCTAACATTTTATATAAATTTTCAATTAAAATTCTTAAATTTACTTAGGATTGGTTGGGGAATTGGGTTGAGCTTCGACAAAAAATATTTTAGTTTGTTGGGCTAAGAAAAATTGGATTTTTTATGTATAAAAATTTAAAGTTTTAACGAGCTCGTCTCGGTTCGTTTTTGTTCGATAAAAACTCGTGCTCGGCTCGTTAGTTAACGAGCTCGAGCTCGAACACATATTTGTGTGCGATAAGAAAGCTCGGCTATGTTCGATTCGTCAGAAAAATTATAAAACTCGACCCGTTTAAATCAAAACTCGACTCGGTTCGGTTCGTTTCCTGAACAGCCCTACATTCAATTGAGAATTGTGTTTTATAAAACTCCTATATGGAACATATGGAACATCCTCATGAAATTTACTCAAATATAATTTCCCATTTTTTTAGTATTAAAATTTTCTACAAAAAATTGTAAAATTTATATTAGATGCATGCACGTAATACATTTTCTTTTTTAAGTTAATACAAATAAGTGTAAAGTTGAGAAAATGGACGTATTGATATGTAGGTACATGTGCTCGTCTTTATATGTTTGTTTAGCTGTGAGGGGAAGAAGACGAGACGACAAGGAATGGGTAATTACTTACTCATATAGCTAGTATTACTCAATTTCATCCCCCATTAAGTTATTTCCATCTATTACTTAGTTTAATCATATTATTAGTGTTATATTGCCAAATGGTGCTTGTCAACTGCAAAAGTGTTTCTTGCGTCGTGTAAAAGTAATTCATTTATTACAATTGTATAAAATATGTTCTTTTTATCAACATCGGGAAAATCATTAATTTAATAAAGTTACTCAATTAACAAGTTATTGCAAAAACGGGTGTGAATGTGAAGATGTATTATATCACACTTCAGTATGAATTTAAGTGTTGGTTTTCCCATTTTTTAGTATTTAAATTTGCTATTAAAATTTGTAAATTTCATACTATATGATATGCACGTGTTACCACTCTAGAAATTGTAGTTTAAAACAAGTAAGTGTAAAGTTCAGAAAAGTGAAACAATCACCAAACTTGTGGTTCAACCTTGTAAATCAAAAGTTCACAAAGATAGAGGAATACATGCAAAATTATAATAAAAGAGTGATATTAGAGAACTACAAAGAATCTCAAAAAAAAAAAAAATTCAAATTATAATTCAACATATGCACATTGTGATTTGGGGTATATATATGTACGCGAAATTCATATTATTTTAGGGAAGTTATCAACTAAACAGATGATATATAGATAATTTGTACAAATTTTGGGAGAAATTTTGGATTATCTATCAATAAAGTGCAATGCATATAGCAATACCAGTGTTGTAAAAATCTAATAAGCTGACGTGTCGATTCAAAATAAATAAGAAATCAAAAATTAATTGAAAGGATTAAGAGGAGTGAAAATCGAATATATTATTATTATTATTTTATTTTATCTATTAACCTCATTTAATTAGTTATTCATCAAGTAATATACATATATGTAGTGTTGGGCTAATTTTGTTTTGCTAAGCATAAGGAAGGGGCAATTAGTTACTGTCTTACTGATATAGTATTACTTAACTTCATCCCCCGTCAAGTTATTTCCATTATTATTATTTTGGGAAATTCTGCCTGCTGAGCTTTCTTTTCCTACCATTTTTGTTCATGAACATCTACAGTACTACTATATTTATCAAGTTATTAGATGTCATACTAAAATGGAGTACTTTTTTAAGTGTTTCTGGCAATTATTCATATATTACAATTATATAAAACATGTTATTTTTATCAAGATGGGAAAATCATTAATTTAACAAAGTTACTTAATTAACGAGTAGTTGCATAGAATTGGAGCTGTTCACGAACCGAGCTCGAACTCGGATCGACTCGACTCGGCTCGATTCGTTTTTATTCGATAAAAACTCGTGCTTGGCTAGTTAGTTAATGAGTTCGAGTTCGAACACATATTTGTGTACGATAAGAAAGCTCAGCTAAGTTCGGTTCGTTAGAAAAATTATAAAGCTCACCTCATTTAATTCAAAACTCGACTCGGCTCGTGAACAACCCTACATAGACTAGCGTGTATGTGAAGATGTATTCAACTAGGAACGGTGTTTTATAAAACTCCTAAATGGAACATATGGAACATCCTCATGAAATTTACTCAAATATAATTTCCCATTTTTTTAGTATTAAAATTTTCTACAAAAAAATGTAAAATTTATATTAGATGTTGATTGCACGTAAATATTTTCTTTTTTAAGTTAATACAAATAAGTGTAAAGTTGAGAAAATGGACGGTTGGTAAAAAATTGTTGAGAAAAGGGAAACAACCACCAATTTCCGGTTCAACCTTATAAAGTAAAAGTTCACAAAAGAAAACTGATAGTAATTGATGATTGATTGATAAAGGAATTCATGCAGAATTATAAGAAATCGTTCAAATGCAATACATATTTGTATACTATACGTAGGTCGTGAATTTTAAATTAGTACGCAAGTTAGGTGACTTGTTTGGTAGTCACATCTTATGAGATATTACCAAATTAAAATAAATCGAATTCGAAAATTCAAGTAAAGCAATATACGCTAGCCGTTCTTCTTTTCTTCTAAACATGCCACTCCGTCCTATTTTAAAACACTCGTTTCACTTTTAAGTTGGGAAATTTATTCAATTTTGATGAGAAGTTAGTTAAATTTATTATATACTTAATTTTGAAATTTTAAAAAGTTATTTTAAAATTTTTTAAAATTTTGATCATTGGACAATCGCAACAACCACATCAAATGGGAGAAGAAGTAATATTTTAGGTAGGTTTTATCTCGAGACCTGGAAAAGTATATTATCACGTATCCAGCAATTTTTGAAATACCAGCAGTTTGGTTTCCAGATTATGATATTATCAGTGTTATATTTTGGTGGTGAACTTATATTGCCAATTCTGCCTTGCGAGTTTTCAATAAGATGCGTGTAAATTGTAAAATGGTGCGTGTTGACAACATAAATTTCCCCAATTAATTTCAGAATTTCATAAACATCTACATTATTATAATTCTTAAATTACTTTTTTAAGTGTTTCTGATGTCGCATCAAATTTATTCATTTACTAAAAGTGTTTCTTTCGAGTGCATAGACGTAATGTTATGTAAATACATGTGCTCGTATTTATATGTTTGTTTAGCTATGAGGGAAAGAAGACGGAATGGGTAATTACTTACTCATATAGCTAGTATTACTTAATTTCATCCCCCATTAAGTTATTTCCATCTATTATTAGTTTAATCATATTATTACTGTTATATTAATTATATTGCCAAATTCTGCCTGCTCAGCTTTCTTACTTTTAGAGCTTTCTTTTGCTAACCAATCATGAATTATAAATGGTGCGTGTCAACTGCAAAATTGTTACTTAAACAAAATTTCCCCTAATAATTTTCCAGTTTCATACCCTGTTATATTTGTCAAGTGTTTAGATGTCATATTAAAATGAAATATATTTTTTAAGTGTTTCTTGCGCGTGTAAAAGTAATTCATTTATTACAATTGTATAAAATATGTTCTTTTTATCAACATCGGGAAAATCATTAATTTAATAAAGTTACTCAATTAACAAGTTATTGCAAAAACGGGTGTGAATGTGAAGATGTATTCAACTAGGAACGGTGTAATATAATGTTCTGATAAATAAAATATGCCAATGGAATATCCTAATAAAATTTACTCAAAATAAATATCACACTTCAGCATGAATTTAAGTGTTGGTTTTCCCATTTTTTAGTATTTAAATTTGCTATTAAAATTTGTAAATTTCATAGTATATGATATGCACGTGTTACCACTCTCTTTCTTAAGATAGAAACGGTAGTTTAAAACAAGTAAGTGTAAAGTTCAGAAAAGTTAAACAATCACCAAACTTCCGGTTCAACCTTGTAAATCAAAAGTTCACAAAGATAGAGGAATACATGCAAAATCTATTATATATATATAATAATAGCACAACATGTCTTATTTTACTCAAAGTAGTTTTACAATTATACCCTTCAATGCATCATAATTTTACTTTAATGCCCCTCCAAAGTCAAATGTTATAAAAATGTAAGAAAATCTTCATCTTGATGGGAATCGAACATAAGACACTTCAATAGTAGTACTCCATCCGTCCCTAATTACATATCCATTTTGCTTTTCTAGGAGTCAAATTGACTAATTTTTGACTAAATATTACAAATAATCTATTTATTATTTTTAAAAACTGAAAGTTACATTTGAAAATAGACCAAAAGTACTTTTTAAAGATATGATTTTTTTAATTTTTTTCAATTATCTAATATATGTAAAATTCAGTCAAAGTTTGGTCAACTTGACTGGTCAAAATTCAAAATGGACATGTAATTAAGGACGGAGGGAGTAACTACTAAGAATTTCAAGTCACCAATTTAACCATTGAGCTACTTGGGCTTTTTTGTTGTGGAATAAAATCCATTAGTGTGATTATGCCTTTCACATATATTATTTTACACTTTAGTTTTTATTCAAGATTCTTTCATGATAATTTCATTCGTCTAATTATTAATAAAAGTGGTTATTGGTATAAAGTATATCCAATAGACACGTATCTCTTTAAGTAAATTCAATTATGTTTCTTTCGTTAAGTATTCACAATTTTAAGACAAAGTACAAATGCATTTTTAGTCACATAATATCACTTTTTAGTCTGAGCATCCAATACTTATCAGGATGGTAATTCTGCTGCAAAAATATTTATATGGGGTAGGGAATTAAAAAAACTACGGGCTTTCATGTTAACGACTTGCTCAAATAATACAAAATAGTAATCAGTTTGTCTCAACTAGGTTCATACATATCAAATAATATAAGTAATAATCTAAGCACCTCTATAGTTATTACTCTGACTAGAGATGAATGTAATCCAGATTCAGGTCGGATTTTTCGATATCCGATAGAGCCGAGCTTTTTTAAACCGAGACAAATTTCCTCTAAAATATTTATATCCGTAGATAGGGTCGGATCAGGAGGGGCCAAATCGGATTTTTACAAATTATTTTAGATATTGATAACTTTAACTTTTTTTTTATTTTTTCGGATTTAATTGAAAATTTTAAGCTTTTATTCGAGATTTAATTGAAAATTCTAACTTTTTGGATTGAACTTTTATCCTGGTCAAGACTATGTCCAAATCGAGATTAAATTTGGGTTTATTCGGCTCGAACCGGACCGGGGTTTTGTGAAAAATATGTGATCTGTTTAAGCCTGCGGGCTGGATCCAATTGAGGTGGACTTTTTTTTAATCATATTTTTTCCGATTTTTTAACCAGATCGAACAATTTTTTCGAATACGAATTTATGTGCATCTCAATCCCGTCACCTCATGCATTGAGGACAAGTATACTACCATGGCCACATACAGAGAATTAAGGAGAGTATTGGCACTTTCGAAATGGAGCCTTTATTTGACACCTTCAAGTAATTCCTATCTGATTAATAATTAGCTTATGAAACTAATCATCAAATACATTCAAATAAAAACAAAATCTTCTTCGGACTAATACCAAACCGATCTTCCTTGCAAATCTTCTGAATCATGGCACATAGTGCCACCAACAAGTTCAAACTGATGGCGGGATCACCACAACAAACTGAAGAATACTTATCATCGCAAAATTAAACTGACGTGAACTAGAAAATATCGTTACAAAATAACATCAAATCATGTCAGTTAGAGCGATCCTGTACCTTGCACGGGTATTGAAGGTAGTTATAATAAAAGAGTGATATTAGAGAACTCCAAAGAATCTCTAAAAAAATAATTCAAATTATGTGGAGTAACATATGCACATTGTGATTTGGGGTATATATATGTACGCGGAATCTCATATTATTTTAGGCAAGTTATCAATTAAACAATGATATATAGACATTTTGTATAAATTTTGGGAGAAGTTTTGGATTATCTATCAATAAAATGCAATGCATAGCAATACCAGTGTTGTAAAAATCTAATAAGCTGACGTGCCGATTCAGAATAAATAAGAAATCAAAAATTAATTGAAAGGATTAAGAGGAGTGAAAATTGAATATATTAATATTATAATATTATTTATCTATTAACCTCATATATATATAGAGAGAGAGAGAATAGGGAACCTGAAATATATCTCAGATAATTTCCCTAAGATATTGTATAAAAATATTTCATATTATAAAAAGATGGTGTATATCAAAATAATATCTAAAAGATTATGCATATAAAATTTTGTATTTATCAAAAACACACGAGATTTTATTCATATCTCATGAAAGTTATCAGAGATGTATCTCACGTTCTTTTTCTCTATATATTTACTGTATCATAAACTTTATTTATATTTAATTAAAATATTATTTTATTACTAAAAATATATTATGAAAATTACCATCAAGAACCAAATATGGCCTATATACCTTTAACATTGAGACACGGTCTAAACGAAATACAATCATCTTTCAAGAAAATAGTCGAAACGCTGAAAAGTATTTCAAATGGTAAAACTTTTTTTTAGTTACGGTCGCGCTACATTGATAACCCTTCTAATTGTGAGATATGAGATCTAATCCTAGTCATTCATTTATAAAGTCTATATTTATCTCCTACCCCTCATTAATTTTATTAATATTTTAATATTCCACTACCTTCACCCATCGACCACCTCTGGATACCGGCGACCACCAACTCCGGTCACCGGCGACCACCAGCTCAGGCGACTAACCACCAACTCAAGCAACTAATAGTAATCACCAACGTCATCACAAAAATCACCACCGTCAAACAAAAATCACCACCATTTCCGGTCCATAACTCTGACCACTACCCAACTTCGGCCATCTAAAAATCACCACATTTAATAAAAATCACCACATCGCAATCAATATAATCAATATAAAAATCACCATTTCCCTCCGCCCACCGTCTACCACCGACCACCGCCTACCACAAACTCCGGTCATCACCACCTGCCACCCCGAAAAATCACCAACATAGCACCAAAATTACTGAATTTAAACTCCATCTCCTTTACAACAACCACCATTGATCACAACCATCACTGCATTCAACACCATTCACTCCACCACGACCTATAAATCACGATGACCCATTGTACCACCACAATAATTTTCATCATCACCATCCACAAAGTCACCGCCACCACATCACCATGTATACATTATCGTCATCACATGAATCATTGTGACGCCCTCCAAACCCGGGGTACAGATTTGAGGAGTCATCCGACCAACGGAATACTATTTAACACATGCATAATATATTTAAAGACACAAATACCCCTTGACCAAGACCGCATCCAGATTATGGCAATGAACACAAGCTACTACAATCTTTTATTAATACAATACCAGTTTTATCAGAGTTATTACATCACAACCAAAGTTCAAATCTAGACATCTAATCTAGAAAAGCAAAACAACAACTACCCTGCCAATGACAATGACACGAGGGGCTCTCCTGGCTGCTGGTGAACTATCGGTCACGCTATGTCGACTCATACTCTCGCTTCACTGGAATAGGGTTAGAAAACAACAAGCAAGAGTGAGCCAAAATTGCTCAGCAAACATCAATGAATCATTTCTATCACAGTTGTAAGGATATGAATTTATGATATCAGAATCAACAATATTTAGCTAACACATGCTTTGTATCAATAACAATGGAAGAAAAGAATTAGAATTTGGCTTATACATTTTATTCAAATCAAAGGTTGTGCTGCTGGCCAGCCACGCATCAAACCCGGACTAGCTCATGTCATAGTCCTCTACTGGATCCTAGGCCAATTTGGGCCTTAAGTTATTCTGACCATGAATATGGCCCGACCAATTACTGGTCCATTTTTAAAAACACATGCCAAATCTATAATAGGGTATAAACAATAACATGCTCAATAAGATAAACTGAATGTATAGTAATTGCAAAAGAGCTTCAACTGTTCAGTATCAAATGAAGATCGAGAAACAATCATGGAGTAATTTCAATGGTACGGTGTACTCATTCAATAAGGGAATCAATAATGGTAGTCGATAATCAATGACCGTAATCAATAGTCAAGATGGAAGTCAAATAATCAATGGTTGTCAATGATAATCAAAGGATGATAAACAATAACAATAGGTGGTAAACAATAATCAAGTGAATTGGAAATAAGGGTTTCCGATGCAGATCAAATCAAAGAATCAAGAATCTCTAAGGAAATGGAATCAGTTGTCCAAATGCGGTTAAAGGATTGATAATTTTAATTGTTCTGGGGATAACGGTATTCAAGTAATCAAGACAATAATACATTTTTATCACAAGTAAAGGCACAGATACTTGCCTGGTCTAAGCTGCTGTCGGATCGACTCTGCTCACTCTACTTTTCCCTTTCCCTTTCCCTTGCTCCGGGAACTCGATTCTATAATTAAACAACTCATCACAATAAGTCTAACTATTTTCGTTCTACTCTCGACACTTATTCAATCAATAATCACATTTAAACAAGTAACCGGTTACGTATCGGACGTCCGGTATAATTTACGATATTTAAAACTCAGATATTTGCCCTAGTACGGGCATATACAGACTATAAAACACAACACACAATTAATATGAACCATATAGCACTTATAAACATTTTTAAAACATCATACGAAACTTATTTGAATTTTAGATAAGTCACGATTAATTTTTAAATCAAAAATCGGATTTTTAAATCCAATATAAACATTTAAATGCAAATAAATCAATTAATAAAATTAATTGACACTCTTTAAATACTCAAACTATTTTTAAATAAATAAATAGGCTTGAAAATAATTAAACTGAATTTTTAATTAATTAAATCCAATTAATAATTAATTTTTAAGAATTAATTGATTAAAAGAATTAACCAATTAATTAATAAATTAATTATTAATTAAAAATAATTAAAATAATTAAGTTTAATCAATTTTCGGATTTAAAATAATAAATATAATTTATCAGAATTTTTCTGATATTAAAATATATTTTTAAAATAAAAATATGAATTTTTAAAATTTTTAAACTATTTTCGAATTAATTTTAAAAATAAAATCCAAAAACAGTTTTCAGAAAATGAATTAGGGTTTTGAAGATTGAAACCGGGTCGAAAAATCGGGTAAACGGGTCGGGAAGAACAATTCCGGGTCGCCAAGAACAACCCACCGGATTCTGGGTTTTCCAGAATCCGGCCGGTCTCCGGCCGCCGGAATTCTTCGATTCCGTCCAAACATAAATCAAACCAGAGGGCTTTTGTTCGCCTTTTGAAGCCAAACTCAAAACATCTGTCTCTAGCCGGAATCGTGCCTAGAATCCGTTCAACGAATTCTCCGGCGACGACCTCGGCCGGAAACCCGATCTACCTATTCCGTACATGAAACTCAAAGATTAATATACCAAAATGAAGCTTATAACTCACACAATAAAAGCCCTTTATCAAAAACAATGTCAGATCAATATCAAGAACGTACGAATTGAAAGAAGAAATCGGGTCAAAACACGAAATCAAAACCCGTAAAAATTCGACTCTAACATGAAATTAAACTATGGATTCCTGCTAATTAGAACCCTAGGAACATGTTAGAAGCAACCAATTGAACGGGGAATCAACAGAATGAAAATCCCCAAATCGAATCAAGAACCCTAATTATAATTCGAAACTTGTAAAATCAATATAAAATCGAGTACTTACCAGATGATGATGAGGTTGGAAGATTCTGAAACTAGATTTTTGGAGCTTTGATTTGAGTATAAGAACTTCAAATTTGGACTTCCATAACCCTTAGAACGAATTGAATGAAGATCAAGAACACAAAAATAATTTTTTGGGAATTTCGGATTTTATGCATAATTGCTGCAGATTTGCTATGAGTTATGAAGTCTGATTTGTCTTTTTATATTTCTGGAAAAATAATACCCCAAATAACATTTTTGGATCGATATTGATTCGTTAGATCGTTTAAAAACCCTAATTTGGTCAAAAACACGTTTTACGAAAAATAAGGGGTTAAAAAGGTTGATGATCATCCAAATTGATATATATCATTATATAACTAATGCTCAAGAATACTAGGGCTATAACAATTTCAATATTGATATAGAACGACAAATCCGTCCCCTTAAGCAATTAGGGTTCGAAACGATTTTTCCTTTTCCGGATCAAAAATTGAAATTTATTTGCAGAATCAAATAGGTAGAGTTAAATAGAATCTCATAACCCTTTCGATAACGATTCGAATACGAAAGACGAAGAATTAAAAATGAATGTACGAAATTTCAACGGGGCCCTTGAATTATCAAAACGGCTCAAATTTGAAGAAAATTCCAAATGACGAAATTTTCGAAAGGGGCTTCTGACTCACCATTTAGCACATAATCACACACTAAATATCATATAATAATATTCCAATATTCCAAAATAAATATTTTAGATTAAATATATCATTTAATCAAATAATAAAATTCACGGATATTACATCCTTCCCTCCTTAATAGGATTCTGTCCTCAGAATCAGATCAAGGAAACAACTGGGGATACTTCCCTAACATTTCACTCTCTAACTCCCAGGTAGACTCTTCTACTTTAGGATTCCTCCACAAAACTCTCACTAACGCTACTGTCTTATTCCTTAGTACTTTCTCCTTACGATCCAATATCTGAATCGGTCGTTCTACATATGATAAATCTGCCTGGACTTCTATGGGTTCATACTCTATTACATGATTCGAATCTGGTCGATACCTCTTAAGCATAGATACATGAAATACATTATGAACATGCTGCATATGCGGTGGCAATGCCAACTCGTAAGCTACCTCGCCCACCTTCTTCAAAATCTCAAACGGCCCAACATATCTCGGACTCAACTTCCCTTTCTTTCCAAACCTAACTAATCCTTTCCATGGTGAAACCTTTAGTAACACCTGCTCTCCTTCTTCGAATCCCACATCCTTTCTGGCTAGATCCGCATACTTTTTCTGTCGGTCTTGAGCTGTTATCAATCTTTTCTGAATCAATTGAACCACTTCCTTTGTTCGTTGCACTAGTTCTGGTCCTATCATTTTCCGTTCACCAACTTCTTCCCAATATACTGGAGATCGACACTTTCGTCCATACAAAGCTTCGTAAGGTGGCATTCCGATGCTCGCGTGAAAACTATTATTATATGAAAATTCCACCAAGGGTAGATGATCGTCCCAACTGCCTTCAAAGTCAAGTGCACATGTCCTAAGCATATCTTCAATAGTCTGAATTGTCCTTTCGCTTTGACCGTCCGTCTGCGGATGATAAGCCGTACTCATTCTCAACTCGGTGCCCAAACACTCTTGAAAACTCCTCCAAAATCTTGAATTGAATCGAGGGTCTCTATCAGACACTATCGATACTGAAACTCCATGTCGTACTACGATTTCTTTTATATAAATATGAACTAACTTGTCTAGCGAGAATCTCTCGTTAATCGGAAGAAAATGCGCAGATTGTCAATCGATCCACGATAACCCAGATGGCATCGTGGTTAGCTTTTGTTCTAGGCAATCCTACTACAAAGTCCATCGCAATGTGTTCCCACTTCCATTCGGGAATTTCCAATGGTTGAAGTAATCCACTTGGTCTCTGGTGTTCTGCCTTAACTCTTTGACACGTAAAGCATTTACTTACCCATTCCACAATCTCTTTCTTCATATTTGGCCACCAAAAGTTCGTTTTAAGATCTCGATACATCTTCGTACTCCCTGGATGAATTGAATACTTCGAGTTATGTGCTTCGTGCAAAATCTCACCTTTCAGTTCCATTACGTTAGGTATCCATATCCGAGAAGCAAATCTCAAGATCCTTTTGTCGTCCGGTTGGCTACATATTTCCTCACCTGTCATTTTACTCACATCATCATTCATAACTTGCTCTTGGCATTTTCGTATCTTCTCCAACAATTCAGGTTGAAACGTCATGGTATAAATCATTTCCGTCGCATCCTTCGGATTAATTACTTCGATTTCTAACTTCTCAAATTCCTTGTACAACTCTTTGGTCATCGTCAGTGTATTCAATCTCTCTTTCCTGCTCAATGCATCTGCTACCACATTTGCCTTGTCGGGATGATAGTTGATAGAAACGTCGTAGTCCTTGATTAGTTCTAACCATCTTCGTTGCCTCATGTTCTAACCATCTTCGTCGTAGTCCTTGATTAGTTCTAACCGATATTGTGTTTTCTGAGTAAAGATATACTTCAAACTTTTGTGATCGGTGTAAATTTCACATCTCTCTCCATACAAGTAGTGCCTCCATATCTTCAAAGCAAACACAATAGCTGCTAACTCTAAATCGTGTGTAGGGTACTTCTGTTCGTGGGGTCTCAACTGTCTTGACGCATAAGCAATCACCTTGTCATGTTGCATAAGTACGCATCCCAATCCTTTGTACGACGCATCACTATAGATTACGAAATAACCTTGATCGTCTGGTAGTATCAATATCGGTGCCGTAGTTAGCCTTTTCTTTAACTCTTGGAAGCCTTCTTCGCATTTATCGTTCCATATGAATCGCTCGCTTTTCCTTGTCAGCTTGGTCATTGGAGTAGCCATCTTCTCAAAATCTTGCACAAATCTCCGGTAGTATCCGGCTAATCCCAAGAAACTTCTGACTTCAGTCGGTGTCCTTGGTCTCTCCCAATCTTTCACTGCCTCTATCCTTGATGGGTCCACTTTGATGCCTTCGCTGCTCACCACGTGTCCTAAGAAATGAACTTCTTTCAACCAGAATTCACACTTGGAAAACTTCGCGTATAGTCTTTCTTGTCTCAATGTTTCTAACACAATTCGCAATTGGTCTGCATGCTCTTCTTTTGTCCTTGAGTATATCAAGATGTCGTCGATGAATACCACCACAAACTTGTCCAAATATCTCTTGAAAATCCTGTTCATTAGGTCCATAAAAGCTGCGGGTGCATTCGTTAGTCCAAACGCCATTACTAAGAATTCATAGTGCCCATACCTTGTTCGAAAGGCTGTCTTCGGTATGTCGTCTGGTCTAATCTTCAATTGGTGATATCCTGACCGTAGGTCAATCTTTGAAAAATGTACCGCTCCTTTCAGCTGGTCAAACAGATCATCTATTCAAGGTAATGGATACTTGTTCTTAATGGTCAGCTTGTTCAACTCCCGATAGTCTATACACAATCTCATGCTTCCATCCTTTTTCTTGACAAACAGTACTGGTGCTCCCCATGGTGAAACGTTGGGTCTAATAATTCCTTTTTCTAGCAAATCTTGCAGTTGATCAGCCAATTCCTTCATCTCCACTGGTGCCATTCTGTAAGGGGCCTTAGATACTGGCTCCGCGCCTGGTACTAAGTCTATCGCAAATTCAATCTCTCTATCTGAAGGTAAACCTGGTAATTCTTTCGGAAAAACATCTGGAAACTCATTTACGACTGGAATATCTTCTAACTTAGAAACTTCCTTATCTATATCTATCACATAAGCTAAATACGCCTCACAACCTTGCCTGAATAACCTCTTAGCCTGAATCATTGTCAGAAACCTCTTTCTTTGTTTCTCTCCTCTAAATATTATTTCTTTCTTTTCTAGGGTAATCAAAGTAACCCTCTTATTCTTACAATCAATACTTGCATCATGCTCAGTCAACCAATCCATCCCTAATATCACATCAAATTCACCTAACTTAAAAGGTAACAAGTCAACATAAAAACGATTTCCCAAAATTTCTATCTCACAACGAGGATAATATGAACTGACCGCGATACGATCCTGATTAGCTATCTCTATAGTCAACATTCCACTTAAAGGTTTTGTAAAGCATAATGTAACATAAGATGTAAAAGAGATAACTACAACTCAACAAAGGACAAGACAGACAATAGTATTAATAGAAGCACAGGAATCCAGAATCAAAGAAGAAAAGGTAAACTCAAAGAATCAAAATACGTTATGTATTCTTGAAGTCCGTAAACAGGTCACGGAAAGAAGTTCATGAAAATGTTCAAGCCTCAGTGACAGCAATAGAAACAAGACTTTGAAGACGACAGAAGTATGTGAATGATTTAGGGTTCAGTACCACGGGATTCCAGTGATGAAGCAACCAGAACGACAAGGGACGTATCAGCAGCATTATAATTGAAGTCATAAAATAAGAATTGATTAAGTGTTATTCATCTGTGAACCAGACCAGTTGCACTAGGTGACGGCACTGAAAAGATCAAGTTGTTTTATCGTCTCGGAAGAAATTGATACTGTCTATTACTTAAACACCCCGGAGCTCAGTGGAATCATTAATGGACAAAAGACAAGAAATAAGTATTCGATAGTTTTTCAATTAAGAAAACTATCGAATGATATAATAATGATTCATTAAAAACCATGATTACTTTAGTTTGGTATTCGATAGTTTTATTTAAAAAACTATCGAATGGTAAATTAAAGTATTCCATTCGATGGTTTTTAAATCCATTCGATGGTTTTTCAATTCATGGAGTAGGTGAAAAGTAATACTTGTTTTTCAAGTTGAAGAAGATCCAACGGCCAGGATTGTTTCTACAATCTAAGTTCGATGGTTTTCAAACCAAAGTCTGCAGTTAATACAGAGTGAAGAATGTGTCTTCTTCAGTTAAGGATTTCAACACAGAGACATTACTGAGAGAGAGAAGAGCCGGAGAAAATTATCAGAAAAATTAATAGTGCTCAGAACTTGATCATTGTTTTGTATTTGTGTAACCTTAAACTCATTGACGCTAATCTACGGATTAGAAATTGTAGCACCCCTCGAGGTTTATATTTATAAAAAGATATATTCCCCGAAACTGGATTTGGTTTGGTGTGTTTGATTTCGTTATAGAACTGAAAGATTAATCCGCGAACGAAATTAAATTATTTGTGAGTATCGTATTCAACCCCCCCCCTTCTACGATGCTTTGGACCTAACAATTGGTATCAAAGCTACTTGATTGATATACAAATCAGATCCGGTGAATGAGACCAAAATCAAACGTAGCGTGAAAATTCGAAGCAAATTTTTTAACTTTCAAAATTTTTCATTTAATTGGAATTTCTTGAATTTTAAACAATTTGAAATTTTCAGAAACCATGAGTGCTCCAAAGACAACCGCTGGTATTAAAGTTCCCCCGTTTACTAGAGATGATTTCGGTTTGTGGAAGATGAAGATGCTGTTATTTATCAAGGCATCTAATCCGTTGTATATTGGCATATTAGAAAACGGACCGTTTGTACCAATGAAACCAGTTAGTGAATCTACAGCTCCTGATGGTAGCAGGATTCCTTCAGGCACCCAACCTAAGGATATAAGTGAATTTACAGATTCTGACAAAGAACTGATTCGATTGGACACCGGTTTAATGTTGATATTGGCGGACTCCGCAGACAAGGAAATGAGCTATCAGTTGATGAACTGTACAAGCAGGAAACATATGTGGGATACCATTAACTTAATAATGGAAGGAACTGAAGACGTGCAGGAAAATAGATTGGACATTATGACTTCTCAATATGAAGCGTTTAGGTCCCTGCCAGGAGAAAGTATAACTCAGGTCTTTGAGAAGTATACTAAGCTCCTCAATGAATTGGCAATGAAAGGAAAGACCTATCCACTGAGAGAATCAAACAGGAAGTTCATGATGACGCTGCCCCATCATGTAGAACACAAGTCATCATCCATTAGGGAAAGAATTGACTTCACAAAGATGTCATTAGAGATGATCTATGGCAAGTTGAAGACCTATGAGATGGAACAGGAACAAAGGGTGATAATATACGGATCAGGGACAGTGGACAATAAGCACAATGCACTTGTGAGATCAGCAGCACTTGTAGTGGATGAACCAATAACTTCTGAGATTCAGGTTCAAACCCCTAGAGCTGGAAAGGAGGTGATAATAGAAGCAGAAATGGATTCTGTGAATCTGGGTGTTGATGAAAGTGATTACTACACCCTAGAAGAGCTTGAGCAAATGGAAGACAAAACCATGCCGTACTTAGCTGCAAAGTTTAGTCATATTCGTTTCAAAAGAAACCCTAAGTACAAGTTCAAGGGCTCAACCAACAGATTCCAGAAGAGCAATTATACACCTAGTACAGGCTTTAAGGGAGGCTACAAGACTGGCATGATTGATAGAAGCAAATCAAGATGCTACAACTGCAATGAGTTAGGGCATTTTGCCACTGAATGCCGGAAGCCTCGTCAAGCAAGAGACATGAAAGATGTCTATGGAAGGAAGGATTCTTATGATGAGTTGAAGAAGGAGAATGCCAAGCTTAAACAGCAATTGGAGGCATTCTCTGGAAAGCAGAAAGGGAAAGCTTACATAGCAGAGGGAAAGCACTGGGATGATACTGATTCGGATGAAGAGGAGGAATATGTAAATGTTGCTCTAATGGCTGACTCTTCAGAGGAATCACCACAATCATCTCAGGTACCTATCTTAACTACAATTGATATGTCTAATTCTGAGTACAAGAAAACTGTGCAAGATCTTAGTGTAGAATTGTTTAATGTACACACAAGCATGCTAGCATCAGAAATGGAAAATGCTAAACTAGTTCTTAAGATAAAAAAGCTAGAATCTAAAAATGAAGAACTAGAGCTTGTAGCTGTAACATTAGAAGATCTTAAGCAAAAGAATGCGTACTTAGAGAACAAGGTCAAGTGTAATGATGAGATAGAAACTATCCTCAGGAAGCAGATTTCAGATCTAGATTTGAAGCTGAATGCTTTTAAGAATTCCGCTCTAGTGGCTAGGGAAATCATTGATACTCAGGCCATAGAGAATAAAACTGCTATAGGATTTGACTATAATAAGAAAGCTGGTAAGAAGATTGTGGAATTCCCTGTGACATCTTCAGTTGTCAAAAGGAATACTCCAAATGTTCTTAAGAATGTTGATTGTCCAGTTTTTGTTAAGCCGTTTCCACCACTCTTTCATGAGGATGACCTTTTCATTAGACAAGAATTGCTTGAGGAGGATTTATTGAAGGAAAAAGAGGTAAAGACTAAGTTGCCTAGGAAATCAGTAAAGAATGAATTACCTAAACCTGATTTACCTAAAACTGAAGTAGGTTCCTTAGTTAGTAATGTTAAAAAGAACAGGAATGGGAGGAAGAAGATTGTTAATCAGGAATTGGTTCCATCTTCTCCCATTGCATCTAGGAAGTTGTGTTCTATTTGTAATTCTGCTGGACACCTTACACATGCATGTAAAAAGGTTAAAGTAGAAACTGCTAATACTTCTGAAATGCATAACATGTCTGACATGCCTGATACTCATGAACCCTGTGGAAAGAAAGAGTGTTTTCTATGTAAGTACAACATCATGCATGCTTATTTCAAGTTGATGTCTGATAGTAGCAATAGCACTAGTAATGTTAAATCCACAGATACTATGAATATCAAACAGGGTAAGACTAAATTGAATGTTACTCCTGTTAAATCATCTAAACCTTCAGGACCCAAACAATTTTGGGTACCAAAGTCCGCTTAATCAATCTGTGATTGCAGGGTAAGGTTAAAAGCTCAAAGGTTGTGTGGATTCTGGATAGTGGCTGTTCTAGACACATGACAGGTGAAGAGTCCCTGCTTACAGAGGTGGTTAAGAAGACCGGCCCGATTGTAACCTTTGGAGATGACAGCAAAGGATTCACTACGGGATATGGTAAATTGAAAGCTGGAAATGTCATCATTGAAAACATCTCTCTTGTTGAAGGATTAAAGCACAATCTTCTAAGTATCAGTCAATTCTGTGATAAAGGCTACAATGTAGATTTCAGAAAGGACAAGTGCTTGATCACCAACAGGAAGGATGAGAAGCTTACTCTACTGGGAGTGAGAAAAGGGAATTTGTTTATAGCTGACTTAAGTTCTACCAGTGAAGGATAAGTTACATGTTTCTATGCAAAGGCATCTTCAGAACAAAGTTGGCTATGGCACAAGAAGCTCTCACATCTGAACTTCAAAACTATGAACTCTTTGGTAAAGAGAGAGTTAGTGAGAGGGTTGCCCCTGATGGAATTCAATCAGGAGGGACTATGTGAAGCATGTGAAAAAGGGAAGTCGAAGAAAGCATCACATGGAAGCAAAGAAATGACAAGCATTACTGAACCATTACAGCTGATTCATATGGATTTATTTGGTCCAGTTAATGTTATGTCACTTTCAAGAAATAGATATGCATTGGTGATGGTGGATGACTACTCCAAGTACACGTGGGTGTTGTTCATTCAAACAAAGGATGAAGCAACACAACTAATCATTGATCACATCAAGAAGATAGAAGTGGAAGCTAAGCTACCTGTGCGGACAATCAGATCAGACAATGGAACTGAATTCAAGAATGCAGTTCTAAATGATTTCTGCTCAGAGAAAGGAATATCAAGACAGTTTTCAGCACCAAGAACTCCTCAACAGAATGGAGTAGTGGAAAGGAAGAACAAGACCTTGGTTGAAGCAGCAAGGACCATGTTGAGTGAATCAAAACTTCCCACTTACTTTTGGGCTGAAGCAGTGAATACAGCTTGCTACACTCAGAATCGAACCCTGATCAACAAAGATCATGAAAAGACTCCGAATGAGTTAATGGCCAACAAGAAGCCAACACTGAAGTACTTTCATGTGTTTGGTGCAAAGTGCTTTGTACTTAAAGATGGAGAACATCTTGGCAAGTTTGATGCCAAAGCAGATGAAGGCATTTTTCTAGGCTATTCTCTGGAATCTAAGGCTTTCAGGGTATATGTGATCGAAGATAAGAAGGTGTTGGAAAGCTTTAATGTAACATTTGACGACACTAAAAGACCAGGCCTGAAAACTGGAGAGAACTCTGAATCTTTGGTATTTGAAAATCTATCAGGAGATCTCTCTGACAATGAAGAAGTACCTGAAGTTGTTACAGTCATTAATAATAATCATAATGATAATGATTCTGGACAAAGTGGTGACCAAAGTGGAAATCCTCAACATACAGGATCCACTAGTCAGTCTTCAGAATCAACAGATCAAACCGTCAACAACTCAGGGGGAGCAGGAGAAGGATCAACTAGTCACACTCCACAATATCTAGAACAAGGAGAATCATCAAGATCGCATCTGCCAAGACAAAGGGTATGGAATAGAGATCATCCCTTTCACTTGATCATTGGTGATCCGGACACAGGAGTGAGAACTAGGAGAACATCACAAAATGAATGTCACTATTCTGGGTTTCTTTCAGAAACAGAACCTAAGAAAGTTGAAGATGCTCTAGATGATCCAGATTGGGTGATTGCTATGCAAGAAGAACTCAATCAGTTTGAAAGGCAGAAAGTTTGGAAGCTGGTACCCAGGCCTAAGGGAAAATCTGTTATTGGAACACGATGGGTATTCAGAAATAAGTTGGACGAAGATGGCATTGTAACGAGAAACAAAGCCAGACTGGTTGCTAAAGGTTACTCTCAAGAAGAGGGTATAGATTATGATGAAACCTATGCACCAGTAGCAAGACTTGAGGCCATCAGAATGTTTCTGGCATTTGCTGCACATTCCAATTACAAGGTATATCAAATGGATGTGAAGAGTGCTTTTCTGAACGGGGAGTTAGAAGAAGAAGTGTATGTGGAACGACCTCCAGGTTTTGAGGATTCAAAACTGGCAGACTTGGTGTACTTTCTATTCAAAGCTCTCTATGGACTCAAACAAGCTCCGAGGACACGGTATGACACTCTCTCTGAATTCTTACTTGAAAATGATTTTACAAGAGGTGTTGTAGACAAAACTCTCTTTGTCAAAAAGCATAAAAATGATTTGATATTGGTGCAAGTATATGTTGATGACATAATATTTGGTTCTACTAATGATGATCTATGCAAGAGATTTGCTAAGTTAATGCAGAGTCGTTATGAAATGAGCATGATGGGTGAATTGTCATTCTTTCTTGGATTGCAAGTATACCAAAAACAAGCTGGTATATTCATTTGTCAGTCCAAGTACATCAAGGATCTTCTTAAGAAGTATCAAATGGAAGACTCATCTACAGCAAAGACTCCTATGCCAACTGCCACTAAGCTTGATAAGGATGAAACTGGTAAGAAGGTTGACATCACAGGCTACAGAGGTATGATAGGCTCATTACTTTATCTCACTGCAAGTAGACCAGATATAATGTTTGCAACATGCTTGTGTGCTAGATTTCAGTCTGATCCTAAAGAATCTCATCTAATAGCTGTTAAGCGAATATTTAGATATCTTAAGGGGACCCCAAATCTTGGAATTTGGTACCCTAAAGATACAGGATTTGATCTTATTGGATACACAGACTCTGATTTTGCAGGTTGTAAGATTGATCGGAAGAGTACTTCAGGAAGCTGTCAGTTTCTTGGAAGAAGGTTAGTTTCCTGGCATAGCAAGAAGCAGCATTCAGTGTCCACATCAACAGCTGAGGCTGAATACATTGCTGCTGGTAGCTGTTGTGCTCAGATCTTGTGGATGAGAAACCAACTCCGTGACTATGAACTTTTGTTGACAAAGATTCCAATATTTTGCGACAACACAAGTGCCATAGCAATCTCAAACAACCCAGTGCAACACTCGAGGACGAAGCACATCGACATCAGGTATCATTTTATCCGAGAGCATGTCATGAATGGAACTGTGGAGTTACACTTTGTACCCACAGAGGATCAAATTGCAGACATCTTTACTAAACCGCTTGATGAATCCACTTTCAATAAGCTGGTTGGTGAACTTGGGATGTTAAATCTTTCTAATTGATTTTGATTAGAAGTCAGTAACTGCAGAGAGTCCTGGTGAATACATGAGTTTAAGAATTGCTATATCCTTAGGACTCGTGAATTTATTTTCTGGAGCAATTCTCGTAGTTCGGATTATTGTACTAATTGTATGTCATAATTATGGATGATATATCTTCTGGCATTTAATTGGTTATTAATTCTAAAAATTATTTAGGTGTTAATATTTGTTCTAAATATTCTAGCATCTATTTAATTTGAATTAATTTGCTTTGTTTTTAACATTGTAGATTAATGCAACATAATTGATTAGATTTTAATTAGTTAATATCACTCAATGATATTTAATTGATTTTATTCTAAGAAAATTGTGAATTTTCTGTTAAGAATTGATTTTGGTAAATTTGAAAAGATTTATTGGAATTAAAACTAGACAGGAAATAAAAGTTTCTGATTCTTACAACAAGAACAGGGTTTAGGAATTGGAAAAGAAGCAAAAATATCGAATTTAGGAAATTCGATAGTTTTTCAAGTACATTGATAAATCTATCGAAAGTTAATTTCGATGGTTTTTGAAAAGGAAAAAGAAAATCTATCGAAAACATTTCTCGATAGTTTTTGAGATCTAATTTAAAATATATCGAAGGAATTTACCTAATTTAATATTTAAATTCTCGATGTATTTTAAAAATCAGTAGAAAAATTTATCGAAGTGAATTAATTAATTCAATAATCTAATTCTCGATAGATTTTCATAAATTAGTTCGATAGTTTTGGTTTTCAAAAGACAGAGACTTCGATACTTTTCTGAAAAGCGTTTCAAATTGAAAATTTTTAACTCTTCGATAGTTTTTGGAAAAACTATCGAAGTGCAATTGACTCTTTTGCCCTCACAGAAAACTATCGGTAGTTCAATTCAAAAACTATCGAATCAGGATTGACAAGTTTACCCCTACAAGTTTTAAAAGGTATAAAATCGTGCCTTGTCTTTTTCTTTCTCATTTTTACAGATCTGAGAATTTGCAAGTGGCCGATTATATATACTTACACATATTCTACAGCTTCAAGAACATCTCGATAGTTTCTTCAATTTTTAAACCGAGTAAAACTCAAAAGTGTTACTGTTCTTCACTGTTGATTCTTTTTTGACAGTGAATACTTTTTTATTTTTCAGTTTTGGAACGTAGTGAAGGAGAAACCATCGAAACAAAACCTCGAACCTCAAAGAAATTGTTAACAGAACACCTCTTAGAATTTAATTGGTTAAACAATTGAGTTCTTTTGATTTTATTGGATAGCTGTTTTTTAACAATTAGGGTTCTTAATTTTTGATTGTTTTCGAAGTTGTGTTTAGAGATAAAAGGAGTAATTTTGTTAGAGTTTGATTAATTAGTAATAATTAATTAAATTTAAAGGAAAAATAGTTTTGGTTAATTTAAATTTTCTGGAAAGTGTGAAAATACAATGGCCGGAGAATTTATTATTACCAAAACTAATCATGTCTCGTTTCAAAATCTGCAAGCCATTATGAATCCTCAAATTCGTGCATGGGCAGAGTTTTTGAATATACGTTCATTAGTGGCATACGCCGTAAGTACTCCCGTAGTCCTTTGTATCGATCAACTGACTGCGTTGTACACATCCGCCACGGATACAAGTGAGAATAATGTGAGATCCTTCAGTTTTGTTGTGCCAGGGGGCAGAACAATAAGGGTGACGGAACATGACTTTAACAGAATACTTCATTTTCCTACAGAAAACCTTGTTCCGGATCCCACAACTGAGGAAATACATGCTTTCTTCACTCTTATCAGAAGTCAACAACCTAACTTCTTGGTGGGAGAGTTCCTAAAGCATTACCTGCCAAAGCCATGGAATTTTTTCTTTCATACCCTGATACATGTTTTTACTGCCAAGCTAACAAATCTGCATGGCATTCCCTTATTCCTTCAAAAGATAGGGTTTGCCATTGCGAACAACAGGCATATTAACATAGGACGGATAGTGATTGATCAAGTAATTATGTGCATGGGACCACTGGATGAAAGAACAGGCATAAATGACGATGTGCTCTGTTTCTATCCTAGGTTCCTACAGCTAATTCTCAATGATATCTTAACAGATAATGAACGGGAGATCTTTGAAGGTGAAGCCAACCAGGAGTGCATGAGAATGAAGAGCAATGCCATAACCGCTCTCATTAGGAAGAACAACTATCTTCCAGGGGTACCCACTGTTCTCACTGAATATCTAAGAACGGTGCCCCTACCACTTCTACCCCCAGGGGAACAGGTAAATCAAGGTAATATTCCACAACCTGAACCTGTAATGGCAACTGTACCAATGGATGTTGATCCAGAGCCCTTAGTGGCCATTCCTGACCAGGAGGTTGCAAACCCACAACCTCTAACCACGGTCGAAGAGCCTTTGGAAGAGCCAAATGAAAACATAAACGAACCTCCTTCCCCTAATATACCCATTAAAGAACCATCCATGAGTGTAGAGGGAGATAGTGCCAAAGCAGCACCACATAAGGAGATACACCCTTCAACAACAGCTCTACCTTCCTCTAAAAGGAGAAGAACAGAAACCGAGGCAACTGTTGATACTTCATTTCTCTCATCCAAAGCACCCTTTACTGATTTTTCTGATGCTGATTGGGCTACGCTAACGAAAGCAATATCTGAACCAATAGCTCAATCAAGTAAGGAAGAATTGACGGAAGCAACTGGTGTTCCGACCATATTACGGTCAGGTTCACTGGTTGAAGGTTCTAAGAACCAAGGGTCTTCACAGACGTCGAGAGAAGGCTTTGACCTAAATGCACAATCTAAAAGGTCATTGTCTACCTCCCCAGATGGAACATATCTGGATCCTGCGGGTAAAGGGTCTGACATAGGTGCAGATCGGCAACTCGTTGACAGTGAATCAATTACTATTGAGGAGTCAACTGAGGTGAAGTCTTTACAGACTCACGGGGAAGATTCGGGATCTCTGCTGTTAAAAGAGCCTGTTTCTAACCCCCTAGAGATTCAAACTCTAGATCCTTCAAAGGATATATCATCTAAGGATGATCAGCAACTTGGTTTATCCAAGGACGGGGACTTGCGAAGCCCCATTGCACCACCGGTGACCTCCTTAAGGACGGCTACGGTGATCTCTTCTGCAGGTACAATCAGCACAAAGGATTTGAGTGAAACAAAAACACTTACACCTGGCCTGAGTGGGAAAGGAAAAATGATTCAAACACCGACAGAAACGTTGAGTGTACACCCAGAGCCAAATGTGAGGAGTGACACCCTAACCCTACCTAATATTAATGATCTGCTGTTACCAACAGAAAGAGAGCTACAAGTTCAATCTTCCCTCAAGGAGATGACAGTTCGAGACAAAGAAGGAAATCCACTTTTCAAGGTTCCACTGCGACCTTCCTTTGACCAAGGGATCTCCTCCAGTCAAGACAATGTTTCTTTAAAGTCTATTCAAGAGAAAGTTGACTTGGCTGCAGCTGATTCCAGAAGAACATTCAGGGTCATTGGCAGTGCATCTGGCACTATAACAGGTACGAAGCAGGCAGTGGACTCCTTAAAGAAGGAAGCTATGGAAGAACTAGTCGAGCTGAGGATGGACGTCAGGGAACTTAAAGATGGATTCATGAATGAAGTAACTGTACTGTCTCAAGGACATGAAGCTTTGAAGGAAGACGTTCTGGTTATCCGGGATGGTCAAGCGCGGGTAAAAGATGCAATGAATACCCTCTCACGAGTGGAGTCTAAGCTAAACAAGAGGTTGGATCACATGGAAAAGACTACCAACTCAAGATTGGAGAACATTGACCTGTCGCTAGCTTCTATAAATGAGTTTAATAAGCAGCTTATGGATTTCTTGGAGAATCAAGGTGACGGAGTACAGTCTATATGGAGTATGCTAAAGAACCAACAATCTGGACAACCTGGTCCTTCCTATCAGCAACCTGATCCTTCTAATATCTTTTATGCTGAGGATGCTTTTATCGAGGATTCCTCAACTAAGGGGGAGAAAGTTGGAGAAGGGGTGAAGGATAAATGGGGAGTTTGGGAGACTGTTGAGGCTATTCCAATCAGACAGTACTGGATTGAGGAGCTTGTAGAGGAAGACAAGGAAAGTGAAGAGGAATTTGAGGTCATGCATGAGCAACCTATTCAAGAGGAGCATGAGCCATATTATCCAGAGCCAATAGAACATCCTATCTTGGATGATGATATGGAAGAAGCAAATTCTCTATCACCTGAAGAAGCTGCCTTGGAAGCAATAAGAGCTCAGAGAGCTGCAATAGATGCCAGGCAAGCTGAGAAGGAGAAACAGCAAGCAATTCTGAGAAGCGAAAAGCTAAAGAGAATGAAGGTGTATAATGAAGTGAGGAAGAAGAAGATGATAGATCTGGCAAAGAAAGATGGTACTGAATGGGAAATGGCTTATAAAACCTTTTGCGGAGTTGAAGACGGATTAGAAGTCAACGACAATGCTGAGGTGGAAGTTATTATTCAAGACATCAGAAGTGCTAATCTTGAAGATCAGACTTACTTTAAAGCACTGAGAAGCTCTATAATCTGTCTGAATGCTGGGGTTAAAGCAAATGGTGCCTGGAGCTTATTAATCAGTTTTCTGGAGAAAGGTACATTTGTGATTTCCACTAAGTTTCTAGAACAGAGGACATATACAGAATTGCAGTCTATACTCATCAAGATCCAAAGAACTACAAGGCTAAATGAACTGCTCCGTGAGCATGTTAAGGAGATCGTGATGAAAGTCAGTCCAGAGATTACTGAAGATCCTCCAATGGTTAGATTCATGACAAATGACTTGTTCAGAATCTGCTATTTGGCTGAGGACAAACTGAGGGACTACCCAAGCAACTATCTAATCTCAGTTGAGAAGTATCTTAGATCCACTGGATTCTCATCAACGGAGAAGGACAAAGCAGCAGACACTCTTAGAAGATTTCTAATGGAGAATGTTCCTTACTATAGGAAAAGAGTGGAAAGAGGATTGGAAGTGCATACCAGACTGCCAAACATGCCAAAGCTAAACAAGAAAGATGTTAACATTGCATGGTTATGGGCTGGAGTGGGTCAAGAGGTTGAATATATTGGAAGACACATCCAAGGAGCAATCCTTAAACCTGGAGAACCACTGCACTATCTATTAGTGATTGATTATCAAGCTGCTAACTCCGATCCAATGATTGAAGAAGGTGAGATTGGAATGGACTGAATGTTGAAGCAAAGAACAAGAGAACTATCAGCTCAGACTAGAGGAGCAACTTCATTGTAAAAAAGTTTAATTGTTTTTTGATTTATGAAATCTGGAAATGTATATATATCTGATCCAGAATGCATTGATATTATTACGCTGTCTTACTTTAAGTAGTTTAATGTTTCCTTAGTTAGTTGAGTTATCCTCGAAGTATTTGTTTGTCGAACTCTATCCAATCAAATAGGGGGAGATTGTAAAGCATAATGTAACATAAGATGTAAAAGAGATAACTACAACTCAACAAAGGACAAGACAGACAATTGTATTAATAGAAGCACAGGAATCCAGAATCAAAGAAGAAAAGGTAAACTCAAAGAATCAAAATACGTTATGTATTCTTGAAGTCCGTAAACAGGTCACGGAAAGAAGTTCATGAAAATGTTCAAGCCTCAGTGACAGCAATAGAAACAACACTTTGAAGACGACAGAAGTATGTGAATGATTTAGGGTTCAGTACCACGGGATTCCAGTGATGAAGCAACCAGAACGACAAGGGACGTATCAGCAGCATTATAATTGAAGTCATAAAATAAGAATTGATTAAGTGTTATTCATCTGTGAACCAGACCAGTTGCACTAGGTGACGGCACTGAAAAGATCAAGTTGTTTTATCATCTCGGAAGAAATTGATACTGTCTATTACTTAAACACCCCGGAGCTCAGTGGAATCATTAATGGACAAAAGACAAGAAATAAGTATTCGATAGTTTTTCAATTAAGAAAACTATCGAATGATATAATAATGATTCATTAAAAACCATGATTACTTTAGTTTGGTATTCGATAGTTTTATTTAAAAAACTATCGAATGGTAAATTAAAGTATTCCATTCGATGGTTTTTAAATCCATTCGATGGTTTTTCAATTCATGGAGTAGGTGAAAAGTAATACTTGTTTTTCAAGTTGAAGAAGATCCAACGGCCAGGATTGTTTCTACAATCTAAGTTCGATGGTTTTCAAACCAAAGTCTGCAGTTAATACAGAGTGAAGAATGTGTCTTCTTCAGTTAAGGATTTCAACACAGAGACATTACTGAGAGAGAGAAGAGCCGGAGAAAATTATCAGAAAAATTAATAGTGCTCAGAACTTGATCATTGTTTTGTATTTGTGTAACCTTAAACTCATTGACGCTAATCTACGGATTAGAAATTGTAGCACCCCTCGAGGTTTATATTTATAAAAAGATATATTCCCCGAAACTTGATTTGGTTTGGTGTGTTTGATTTCGTTATAGAACTGAAAGATTAATCCGCGAACGAAATTAAATTATTTGTGAGTATCGTATTCAACCCCCCCCCCCCCTTCTACGATACTTTGGACCTAACAGGTTTCATTACGCAATTCAATCTACGAGCAAACGTTTCAGAAATAAAAGACTTCGTCGCTCCCGAATCTATTAACACTTGTGCAGGAATAGAATTTACTAGAAGTGTACCTGCCACCATGTCGGAATCTCTCACTGCTTCTCCCATTGACATATTGTAGGTCCTGGCTAATGGCTGGACGTTAACAACTGGGGGTGCTTCAATTGACCGAATCATATTGTTCACGGTTGCTGGTGCTCTGCAGTCCTTGATCATGTGACCTGGTTTCTTACACCGATGACACACAATGCCCATCTTGCAATCCCGGGAATAATGTCCCTTCTGATTGCATTTAAAGCATGTGACATTCAATCGATGGCATATCCCTAAATGTCGCTTCCCGCATGTCTTGCATTCTGGTAGTGGGGGTCTAGAAAGTCCCTGCTGACTGCCGGTTAGTAGACGGTTATCTTGTCCTACGCTTCCGGTATCTGGTTTCCTAAAACTCGTATTCCTTCCGTGCTGAAATCCCAGTTTCTTATTTGCTTGCCCTTGAAAACTTCCCTGCTGCTGTCCCTTATCGGGTATCCCTGCTTTCCTTTTCTTGTTCTCCCTCTCTTTCATGTAAGAATCACTCTCTGTCTCTGCAATCATTGCCTTTTGGACCACCGCTGCATAGGTGTCCAACTCCAATACAGCTAACTTACTACGAATCCAAGACCTCAGTCCCTGCTGGAACCTCTTGGCCTTCTTCTTTTCCGTATCCACATAGGTTGGAACAAACCTTGACAACTCCGTAAACCTTGTTTCATACTGGGGCACTGTCATGGTTCCCTGCTTTAATTCCAAAAACTTTAATTCCATCTGATCTCTCATATAGTCCGGAAAATACCTTTCCAAAAACAACTCTGTAAATCTTGCCCACGTAATTAATCCCTCGGGCTCCATAGCCCTACTCGTTTCCCACCAATACCTGGCCTCATTCTTCAGAAAATAGCTTGTATACTCCGTCTTCTTATCTTCTGTCACCTCTATCAAGGCAAAAGCCTTTTCCATCTCTTTCAACCATGCCTTAGCCTGTACAGGGTCTGCTGATCCTTTAAATTCTGGAGGTTTTGCTGCCTGGAAAGATTTGAACGTAATCGTCGGTGCCGCTTGCTGGTGCTGTTGTTGATGCTGCTGATGCTGATGTTGTTGATGCTGTTGCTGCTGTTCTACGAGCTGTTGCTGAAATGTTCGTTGTTGTTGTGCTAATGCGGCAGTCTGTTGAGTAAGAGTATTTAACAACTGGATTACCATCGGGTCCATGCGGCCCGTGGGAGGTGTATTTTGTTGACCCTCTTGGTCAGAGGTATCAGTTGAACGGGTTTGTCGTCTTGGAGCCATATCGCTGATGAATAAACAATAATTGGCTTAATCAAACAGTCCATATAAAAGAAGGAAGGATCACTATTGATATCTCGAAGGTTTACAGATCTTCTCAACGGTGTATGGATACACTCGTTGCAACAAGTAGAATAACAGTTATGATGCTGGAAATGAATGACAGGGGAATAAATACAGTCGTATAAAAGAGGTTTATCATATATATATAGATAGAGTTAGTACAAGCGTAGAACGCTTCAAAAGAAAATATATCATGGCTGAACCACAACTGCCGACCAGCAATACAACAAAAATGTAACAACAACCCGAGGCGTTCCTATAAGCCCGGTGCACTGCTGATTCTACAATATGCATCTATATACTAACTATCTAGAGACCATACATCCACATCACATCTGTCTGCTACTAATACCTGCTCACAGATCACCTGCTCCTGCCGGCCATAACGGGGGTCCTGAAATCTCTGCAATCTCACTCATCGCATAATCCAAAATCTGTCTCATCCCTGCTACTGTCTCTCCCTCTCGACTAGAAGCTAATCCGTGCAATCGAGTCTCAACCAAGGTCCTCGTAACCCTAAACCTCATCTGAATGTCTCTCATCTGATCCTTAAGTCTGTCTCTCTCTCTGACAGCGGCTACTTCGATCGAACGAACCCTACCCATCTCCATAACCTGTCCATAAAGGTACTCCTTCTCTCTACTCACCCTCTGATACACATGGTGTGGAACTGGTGGCTCACCTAGCTGATACAAAGGCCCACAAACTGATGCCTGAGACACTGGTGCTGGGGCTACTTGTCGGAGTGGAATAGGACAAGGTATCTGATCTCTCCTGACCACTGGGTCCTGATGCCTAGGCTGATATCGCACTGACCGAGACGGTCCTGCTCTCTCAACGGGTGTAGGTATCTCTGACATCGTATGCTCGGAAGGGTCTGAGTCCGAACTAGAACTAGGGGGCTGCAATTATAACCACATTTAATCACTACGCATAATATCCCTAGTTGATTTCCTAATATCCTTACGTGAACTCCTAACTCTCTATGTTATCCTGGACCCTAAGTCCTAACTTGTTTCAAATGCCATAACCTGTTGCTCTGATACCAACTATGACGCCCTCCAAACCCGGGGTACAGATTTGAGGAGGCATCCGACCAACGGAATACTATTTAACACATGCATAATATATTTAAAGACACAAATACCCCTTGACCAAGACCGCATCCAGATTATGGCAATGAACACAAGCTACTACAATCTTTTATTAATACAATACCAGTTTTATCAGAGTTATTACATCACAACCAAAGTTCAAATCTAGACATCTAATCTAGAAAAGCAAAACAACAACTACCCTGCCAATGACAATGACACGAGGGGCTCTCCTGGCTGCTGGTGAACTATCGGTCACGCTATGTCGACTCATACTCTCGCTTCACTGGAATAGGGTTAGAAAACAACAAGCAAGAGTGAGCCAAAATTGCTCAGCAAACATCAATGAATCATTTCTATCACAGTTGTAAGGATATGAATTTATGATATCAGAATCAACAATATTTAGCTAACACATGCTTTGTATCAATAACAATGGAAGAAAAGAATTAGAATTTGGCTTATACATTTTATTCAAATCAAAGGTTGTGTTGCTGGCCAGCCACGCATCAACCCCGGACTAGCTCATGTCATAGTCCTCTACTGGATCCTAGGCCAATTTGGGCCTTAAGTTATTCTGACCATGAATATGGCCCGACCAATTACTGGTCCATTTTTAAAAACACATGCCAAATCTATAATAGGGTATAAACAATAACATGCTCAATAAGATAAATTGAATGTATAGTAATTGCAAAAGAGCTTCAACTGTTCAGTATCAAATGAAGATCGAGAAACAATCATGGAGTAATTTCAGTGGTACGGTGTACTCATTCAATAAGGGAATCAATAATGGTAGTCGATAATCAATGACCGTAATCAATAGTCAAGATGGAAGTCAAATAATCAATGGTTGTCAATGATAATCAAAGGATGATAAACAATAACAATAGGTGGTAAACAATAATCAAGTGAATTGGAAATAAGGGTTTCCGATGCAGATCAAATCAAAGAATCAAGAATCTCTAAGGAAATGGAATCAGTTGTCCAAATGCGGTTAAAGGATTGATAATTTGAATTGTTCTGGGGATAACGGTATTCAAGTAATCAAGACAATAATACATTTTTATCACAAGTAAAGGCACAGATACTTGCCTGGTCTAAGCTGCTGTCGGATCGACTCTGCTCACTCTACTTTTCCCTTTCCCTTTCCCTTGCTCCGGGAACTCGATTCTATAATTAAACAACTCATCACAATAAGTCTAACTATTTTCGTTCTACTCTCGACACTTATTCAATCAATAATCACATTTAAACAAGTAACCGGTTACGTATCGGACGTCCGGTATAATTTACGATATTTAAAACTCAGATATTTGCCCTAGTACGGGCATATACAGACTATAAAACACAACACACAATTAATATGAACCATATAGCACTTATAAACATTTTTAAAACATCATACGAAACTTATTTGAATTTTAGATAAGTCACGATTAATTTTTAAATCAAAAATCGGATTTTTAAATCAAATATAAACATTTAAATGCAAATAAATCAATTAATAAAATTAATTGACACTCTTTAAATACTCAAACTATTTTTAAATAAATAAATAGGCTTGAAAATAATTAAACTGAATTTTTAATTAATTAAATCCAATTAATAATTAATTTTTAAGAATTAATTGATTAAAAGAATTAACCAATTAATTAATAAATAAATTATTAATTAAAAATAATTAAAATAATTAAGTTTAATCAATTTTCGGATTTAAAATAATAAATATAATTTATCAGAATTTTTCTGATATTAAAATATATTTTTAAAATAAAAATATGAATTTTTAAAGTTTTTAAACTATTTTCGAATTAATTTTAAAAATAAAATCCAAAAACAGTTTTCAGAAAATGAATTAGGGTTTTGAAGATTGAAACCGGGTCGAAAAATCGGGTAAACGGGTCGGGAAGAACAATTCCGGGTCGCCAAGAACAACCCACCGGATTCTGGGTTTTCCAGAATCTGGCCGGTCTCCGGCCGCCGGAATTCTTCGATTCCGTCCAAACATAAATCAAACCAGAGGGCTTTTGTTCGCCTTTTGAAGCCAAACAAAACCCACACATCAAAACATCTGTCTCTAGCCGGAATCGTGCCCAGAATCCGTTCAAAGAATTCTCCGGCGACGACCTCGGCCGGAAACCCGATCTACCTATTCTGTACATGAAACTCAAAGATTAATATACCAAAATGAAGCTTATAACTCACACAATAAAAGCCCTTTATCAAAAACAATGTCAGATCAATATCAAGAACGTACGAATTGAAAGAAGAAATCGGGTCAAAACCCGAAATCAAAACCCGTAAAAATTCGACTCTAACATGAAATTAAACTATGGATTCCTGCTAATTAGAACCCTAGGAACATGTTAGAAGCAACCAATTGAACGGGGAATCAACAGAATGAAAATCCCCAAATCGAATCAAGAACCCTAATTATAATTCGAAACTTGTAAAATCAATATAAAATCGAATACTTACCAGATGATGATGAGGTTGGAAGATTCTGAAACTAGATTTTTGGAGCTTTGATTTGAGTATAAGAACTTCAAATTTGGACTTCCATAACCCTTAGAACGAATTGAATGAAGATCAAGAACACAAAAATAATTTTTTGGGAATTTCGGATTTTATGCATAATTGCTGCAGATTTGCTATGAGTTATGAAGTCTGATTTGTCTTTTTATATTTCTGGAAAAATAATACCCCAAATAACATTTTTGGATCGATATTGATTCGTTAGATCGTTTAAAAACCCTAATTAGGTCAAAAACACGTTTTACGAAAAATAAGGGGTTAAAAAGGTTGATGATCATCCAAATTGATATATATCATTATATAACTAATGCTCAAGAATACTAGGGCTATAACAATTTCAATATTGATATAGAACGACAAATCCGTCCCCTTAAGCAATTAGGGTTCGGAACGATTTTTCCTTTTTCGGATCAAAAATTGAAATTTATTTGCAGAATCAAATAGGTAGGGTTAAATAGAATCCCATAACCCTTTCGATAACGATTCGAATACGAAAGACGAAGAATTAAAAATGAATGTACGAAATTTCAACGGGGCCCTTGAATTATCAAAACGGCTCAAATTTGAAGAAAATTCCAAATGACGAAATTTTCGAAACGGGCTTCTGACTCACCATTTAGCACATAATCACACACTAAATATCATATAATAATATTCCAATATTCCAAAATAAATATTTTCGATTAAATATATCATTTAATCAAATAATAAAATTCACGGATATTACAATCATCAAATCTAAATCCATATCATTAATATGAAATCCACCACCATAATCACATCATCATCTTCGCTTACCTAATCACCAATTTCAAATTCAAATCAATAATATTTAGATCACAATCACCAAAACCTAAAGAATCACCATATTTGAATCCAAATAACCAAAATTTATAAAAAATATCACTAATTTTTGCTTTGAGATTTGTTGTAATTAACATCGCGTTGAGATTGCTCTTAAAGAGCCTGTTGTAATAGCTCTTCTTCGTCATTGTCACTTGACATTTTCAATTTTTATAATTCAACGATGTATAGAGATGCGGGTGGGTGTGGGTATATGTGTACACTGTGTTTGTGTGAGAAGGTTTTGGGTTTGGGTTGTGTATTTGTAATTGGATCTGTGTAAGAAGAATAATAATAATGAGGAGAAAGACTGGACCGAGGGAGGGAGGGAGGGATGGCGGGGGGGGGGGGGGGGGGAGAGAAATGTTGAAAGTAATGAGGTAATAGGTGACGAGAAAAAAGGTAGGTGAGGAAGAGGAAAATGTGTGGTCCAGATTAAAAGAGCTCTTTATAAAATAGAGGGTTGAGATTAAATCTCAGTTCTCATTTTTATTGGGGTTCTCACATGAGCACAAGCCTTATTAGTTATGTGTCTATTAACTATGTGTCGATGGACATGCATAATAAATATAATTTTTTATGACTATTTAAATAACTTTATATATTAATATAAGTAATTTTTTAAATAACTTTATATATTAATATACACAATTTTTAAATTTTTTTGATTTGGTTGGCACAGGGTCAGGGCCTTTCTCGCGGGGCGAATGACGGGAATTGAACTCGCGCGCAAGGTGGATTCACAATCCACTGCCTTGATCCACTTGGCTACATCCGCCCCGCCAATTTTCTTTTATTTATTTTTATTTTAAAGAATTCCTTTTTAATCATTCAAAAATATTTGTTTGTCTAAAGCAGTTTGAAATATAAAAGATTAATTATCATGTAAAAAGATACCATGAACCATTAAAATGCAATTAAGTCTTAAGATTATCAACAATACTACTCTTTTGGAACTATTTTGTGGCTAAAATAATAAAATGTAGAAGAATTTCTCTTATACATTTGAATTTTAATAAGCTATCTAATTCAGTTTATCATGTTGAATATAGAATTAATCAAAAAAGGTAGAAATAACATTTTTTATGATATTTATTTATCAATTCATACATGACAATTTATCTAGCACACGTACACACACATACATGTCGATTTATCATAGCAAGAAAAATCTATTAAAGTGCCAAAATAATCCTCCCCGCACACATTGGCGCATAACTGATCGGAACAATCTACACCAAGTTTGCTCAAACATGTGCACACACCATTAACCTTCGAATAAGCTGCATGTGACAAAACATAAAATCAAAAATTTAAAAAAAAATCTTGATGAACATTTTGTGTTTTTTATTGTGTTCGGTGCACAAAAATTCATTAAACAGAAGATTTTCAAAATGTCAATATTATGAATGAAATTAGTAAAGTTATCTTGATTATATATCAGAAAAATTGGTCAATTTGTGTTGAATTTCAAATGTAGGTGTTTTATATACATATATGTATGTTTGTCAGAGATATGTAAATAGCTTGTGTAAATATAAAATACTTACATCCGTTCTTACACGAAGGATAATCCGAAAGCCCAACCGTCACAATCATCATGAAGAAAACGATATGAATAAAATACCTGAAACTCATTTTGTTTTACTAAGCGATTTCACAATTTTCTAGTACTAATTTTATTTTTCTTTGAAGTTTTATATGTGTTACGTGATTTATATACTACAATTGTAAATATATGAACATTTTCGTTTTACTATAAGATTATGATATATAAAATATAAAGGTAAATTAATTGTTGTAATATCAGAAACTGGATATTATATATAACATAAGATATAATTTCAAAAATAAATGTGGATTACGAGTTCTACGTATTAAAGTCAAGATAACATTCCATAAACAATAAAGTGACGTATCAACTTGGTATAATATTGTGCTTGACTTCAATTCTTAAATTGTAGATATTAAAGATTTTATTTTTGATAAAAGATTACACTATCCATAGTATAAAGATAGATTTTTTAATGTGATATGCAAAATTAATAATAAAAAAAAAGTCACATGAAATTGTTTTAAAATATAATTGGATTCCAAGTTGAACGTTTTAAAGTTCAGATTTTATTATATAATGTAACAGCCCGACTGTTCGGACTATTATTCTAAATCAAAACTAAAATAAAATACAATTATTCAATGACAATTACAGACGGAAGCGTTACAAAAGTTCAATTATAAAAATATCTAATACAAAAGTGTATCTAACGATAATCCATAATGTTAGGAATGAAGATGATGGTGTTATTGGAGTACAAGGAAGATTCTACTGCTACAAGAGTCTATGTCCGGAGTTTGTGAACTGTCAGAGTCTGCAGTCTGTAAGAGTCTATAAAGCTTGCTGCAGATTATGGAAACTTCTATTATCTTTTGTTAGAAATGAATACCACTAGAAACTAGACAGGGGGGGGGTGAATGGATAGTTTGATGTTTTTTGATTCTTGAAACACAAGATAAACTGTATATGATTATGCTAAGTAATATGTGGAATATAAACAACACACACAATCACTTTAATCTACTTTGTATTGAGTAAATTAAATACTACAGCTTTCCGGAAATTCACAACGGAATTTCTGGCTTCTAAACAAGAACAGTTTGTAACTTGTTTTTGCTTACAGAGAAAAGAGTGCTTAAGATAAAACTATGTGTATCTCTCTTTTTGCTTACAGTGGTGTGTGCTTGATATATATATATATTCACCTATACAAACTATGCACACCACTATTTATACAGTTACCCCTAGCTGAAAGTCCAACTTGTCCTGCCATAAGAGGTTAACTGTGTCAGGAAGGACCACCTACTTTTTGGAGTCTTTCCCGTTTCTGTAGCTGCTTGTCTCTTATCTTTCTCTCCAAGTTTAGCTGTAGATTTTCCATCTGTTCTTTGGACCACCTTTCCAGAACAAATGCTTCAGTATTTGTCTCTTTTGATTCTTGATTCTGTACCTTGATTTGTCTTGTTGTAAACGGCTAAGTGTTGATATCGTGAACTCCTCTTCATTCCAGACTTCGCGATGTCCCTTGTGAAGACTATGCGATATGACATTTGAGGACTTTGCGACATAGGTCATTTTAGGACTATGCGACATAAGTCATTTGAGGACTACGCGACATAAGTCATTTGAGGACTATGCGACATAAGTCATTTGAGGACTACGCGACATAAGTCATTTGAGGACTATGCGACATAAGTCATTTTGGGGACTTCACGATCTAGGCATCTTTGACTTTGCTGACTTCAACACTTCACGACATGAGTCTTAAGCACTTCACGACATAGTACAAAATGGACTATGCGATCTAGCACTTCTCGACATGGATATTGGTGACTTCACGACATAGCTTTATTCTGACTTTGCTATATAATGCCTTAGACAAATTTCTGAAACTTATTTCTTCAGGGCCTTATTCATCTCTATCCTGCTGCATGAACAAATCTGAACTTCTACCAGGATAATTATTTAATGGCCTATATACATTCTAGTTGCAAGAAGCTTACTAAGCTCATTATACTTCTGAGCATAAATGACCAAGCTGATGTTCATGATAACAAGAGAAGTACATAGAGAGACCTATACTATATCCCAGTGATAGAATTCACTAGGTCATGTAGTGTGACATAGTCACATAGCTTAGGCTTGTTAATGGTGGTATTCAGACATGTCTTGAGCCGAACAATCTCCCCCAAATTGTGAGTAAGACCCTTAGGCACAATTTCATGTCTGATAACAAGCCTAACTAATATAAAAAGAAACAGATATAAAGAAGATAAAGGGATGAACAGAATTTGATAACAACTTGGAAATTTAGGCTTACAGAATTTCTCCTTGAGCTACATAGCTTCTGTTTCCAATTCTTTCTCTAAGAAATCATCATAGACCTTCTTCTTCCTTATTTCTTCATTCTTCTTTATCTCAGAGATGGCCATTAGAATTTCAGCTCTTCAATGAGAGGAGAGTCTTTTAGATCTTCAGCTGTTGTTCTAAGGGCACTTTCCACATATGAATCTATAAACTCCATCCTTATCTTACTTTTTCCTCCATAATGATTTTTGTACTCCACAATATAAGGATTTTGTTTTACCCTGCACAGCCCTTTCTTCCTCGGCTCCTTTGCTTTTTCTTCTATCTCAGCCATCTCCTTTTCTTTCTAACACCTCTTCTCTTCATTCAGCTTCTTTAGATTTTCTTCATAGTCAGAGTGCATCTTCATGAATCTAGCAATATCTATTTTCCACATCCTCTCTTCCTTTTCTTCAAAGTTCAATAAGGCATTTATTCTTTCAAGTTCATAGATTGGAAAATATTGCCAGCTGCCTTGCTTCATCTCTTTCTCCCTTCCATCAGTGTATTTGATCTCAAGATGACTGTTCTTCACTTTGACTTCAAAGATTCTTTGAGCCCTCAAAAATGCTAGGGCATCTTCATCATAGTCTTCATCCAGAGGAAGCACTTTGATCCCTACTACATTAGTGATTACTTCATTCTTCTTTGTTATCCTTTTCCTTCTGGCTACACTCTTGATCTTCAAATGTTTCACTTGAGGTAGCTTGCTGGAGCAGGGAGAATTAGTCTTCAGTGCCACATCACTTGGAAGTAGCTTCACTCCTTTTCCTTTCATCCACTATAACACTCCACTAGCTGTGACTTTGTGGAAGTGTTTTCTTGATTTTTCCTTTGTGGCTTCAACTGTCTTCTGTGGCAATTCAGGTTCAGAAGTCTTGGATAAGGATTTAGGAGGATCAGTACTAACAGTACCCAACCTAGACATGGAGTCTTGTTTTGTGGTTAAAGTACTTCTAGCAATGTCCCTGACTTGCTGAATTCCACTTCTTGTTCTCTTGACAGTTTCCTTTGTTCCCTTGGAGTTCTTCTTGTCAACATCAGCATCTTTGGATTTCTTGGATGTTTTGCTCTTGATGTTCTCACTACCTCCATCCTTATTGCTCCTAGAATTACTTCTCCTCTTATAAGTCTTATCCTCATCATCCTCACCATCTTTCTTCTTGCTCTTTTCTTTGAGTGACTCAGGAATGACTCCATGAATCAAGAAGGATTGTAGAGTGTGAATCATTTCAAGCTCTTCAGCTGTCCTAGCTCCTTTCTTGGATCTCATCATCTGTAACACTTGGTTGATTTTAGCATTGTTCTTCATTGTCAAGTCTGAGGGAATCACCAGTTGGTCAATGCTGCTGTCTTGAGATAGACTTTGGAAAATTATTGTCCTTGGCTTAGAGATCACTTCAGGCAATCTTTGATGTTGGTCCATCTTCAAGTCATCATGTAGCCTTCTGTTGTTCACCCCATACTTTTCAATCAAATCCAAGATTATGGTCAGCTCAGTAAATCTCAGATTTTCTAGAGTTTGAAAGGATAGATGCCACAAGCAGTTATCCTTGGATACCATGACAATCTCTCTCAGATGAATATCCTTGATCTTCCTGACTGCCACTGTGAAGTACTTGATACTTTCCTTGATCTTCTCTCTGTAGATCATTGCATCTTCTTGAGCATTGCTGTAGATGGCTTTCAGAAACTCCAGGAAGGCCTCATCATGATAGATGTTTGAGTTGGCAACTTCCTGTAGCTTGACCTCAGTGATGATAGTAGCTTTGACAGGTTTGGCACTTGAAGTTGGTTGAGGAGCTGAAATGTCCTTTGGCATTGTGGATGGATAAAAGGTAGTTGTGACTGTGCTTCTTTGACTTTGTTCACTAATGACATCCACAGAGGGGAGAGTGATTGGCTTTATAGATTCTTCAGTGAGTTTGCCCTTAAGCTTTTGCTGCTTGGCAGGTACTCTCCCTCTCTTTTCTAGAATGATCTCCTCCTTTCCTTTCTCCCCCTTAGGCTTGGGATCAGACAAAAAGTCTTGAGCTTCCCCAGGAATAGGCAGGTTCATGCTTCTCATCATGGATGCCATCATTTGTTGTTGGACTAGCAAGATATTTGATGTTGTATTGCTTTGGTCATCCAACTTGTCATTCAGCTTTGCCAATGAGTGAGATAGCATTTTTTTGTCAGCTTTTAGATTAGCTACCTCCCTTTCCAAGTCATCCACCTTGGAGAACAGTTGTTGAGATTTGAAAGAGTTGAGGGATTGGTCTTTGATTTTGGAGAAGTCAAACTTGGAGATGTCAGAGATAGGAACCTCATCAACAAGCTTGTTCCCATACTGATTCTTCCAGAGTACTGTAAGCATGGAATTTGAGTTGATGTTGGCATGCACCTGATTATCTAGCTTGGTTGAAAGCTTCTTCATATTATCTGAAACCATAGCTAGGGTGCAGTCCATCTTGGTGACATTGGAGGCAGTTTGCTGGACCTCCTTAAGAATGCCATCTACCCTGGGAAAGTCTGAAAGAAAACAGTTCTTGAGCTGAGCAATAGAATGAGCCGTCTCTTCCTGAATGGTGGAGATTTCTGACTGTAGACCTTTCCCAAGAAAATGCATACTTGTAGACATCACTGACTGCATCATAGACTTCAGCAGGAGAGAGACCTTTGGCATTTGACCCCAAGGCTGTAAGATAGTCCTCCCTGAGAAAAGCTAGAGCCTCCTTGAGCTTTACAGTCCTCTTGCCATCCAGCCAAGCATCCACATTTCCAGCTTGCTGGGCTTCATCCACAATTTTGTCTTGCTGTGCCTCAACATCCTCCTTGTGAGTGAGAAGAATAGCCTCATAGTCAGCATTTGGGAGTTTTGCAGTAAGGAGATGTTGAGCAATCCTAGAGATCTCATCAATCTATGCCACATGAAGATCTTTTAACTCTTCTTCCGTCAATTGTGGTGGCACAGAGGATGATCCTGAAGCCCTGTCATGTTGCACAGGTTTCAACCATTCAGAAAATATGGCCTGAGCCAAGTTAGAGCTGGTGTTAGGCACCTCATGGGGGATGGTTGAGTGAGTTTCCTCCAGTCTTGGAATGACTGTAGAGTCTGATGCCGTCTCCATTGAAATGGGATGTGTTACAACACCATCTCTATATGCATGTGAGGGCAAATCCAAATCCATGAGAAATGGAGAGTCTGGCATAGAGTCTCCAGTAAGAACTGGTGAATCCTCTATGTTTGTGTTGGTGTCATTAGAATATGCCCCAGCATGCATTCCCTGACCAACTAGATGTGGTTCCTGGGTGGTGAGCACAGTGTCAAGCACCATGTCACTTGAAATTGGCTCAATCACAGGAATGAATTGTGATTGATCAAGAGCAAGATTGTCATTAGAATGACTCTCTTGTGCAGAAGAAATTTTTATGGAAGAAGCTGAGAGAAAAGTGGGGTTTAGATTGGATTTTGGCAACTCCCCCTGAGAAATAGGAGGAGTTTCAACAGTGATGTGCTCTCCACTCTGTGTTAGTTCACCCTTATTTCCACTTGGGTCAAGAGTGAGTTCTTGACCCTGTGCAGTCTCTGTACAGGTTGCAGTGGGGAGTCTGCTCTTTTCAATGCCAATGCCCTGTTGAGAGGCCATTGACAGTAACAGGTGTACCCCTTTTTCCACATCTGAATCCTGTTGGGAGGATTCAGTGGTAGGTTTGTATTTTGATCTCTTACTTTGTCTGGTGAGAGGTGACTCAGGATTCTCACTTTCTATCTCTACTGTTTCATTTACAATTGCAAGGGGTCTCTTCTTGGACTTCTTTTTAGTAACACCAACCTTTTGAGAGATTGATGCACTTGGCTCCCTAACTTCTAAAGTGGTGTTTGCAGTAGGGTTACTGGATGGGATGGGAAGGCTGGGGTTAGACTGTATAGCTCCTTCAGTCTTAGCCTCCCCTGTCCAGGAAAGTTCATGGTATATTGACTTAGCAAGTTGATATGATTCAAATGTGTCCTGCATATGCTTGGTCACACTTAGAATCACATCAACTTGATTCCTTGTGTCCAATGACCCAAATAGAATCTTGGACATGGACTTGGAATAAGCCATTTTGTTTTTATCTATATCCTCTAGTTCATGTATATTATAATCGAGATAATTTAAAATACATTGAAGGAAACGAGGATAAAAGATTTCATTACCTCTACCACAGACTGTCCTCCCTAGCCTTTGAGCCAATTCCTTGAGGACTATTGCTCCAATGTTTATCTCTTGATTGTGGGCTAGGGAATAGGCCAGCTTCACAACGATGTGACTGATGTGGTCCCATCCTGTCTTCCTGCATAGGAACACCTTTTGGAGTGTATCAAAAAGAAACAACCACTCCCTCCTGAAATGCTTCTTGTTCAACTTTGCCATGTCAATTTCATCTGCATACTTGATGAAATCCAGGAAGGCGACCATCTCACTATCACTAGCTTCAGTATCATGGCCCTCAACCTTGAACCCCAGGGCCTCGTTAATCTCTTTCTCCCCAAACTGGAAGGACTTGCCCCCAATTGTGCAACTCACTTCCTGAAACGAAGTCCCATCCTCCTTTGCCATTGTTGCAACCAATGCTGTTCTCCAGAACCCTTCCAATACATCGACATACAAAGTGGGGTTAAGGGTCAAGGCTTGGCGGAGGTAGGAGGTGTTTAAGAACCGTACAAAACACTTGTACCTTGGGTTTGCCTTCTCCTCTGAGGGTATTGAGAGTAGGTTTGTTTCTTTGGGAATTGTTAAAGGAATTGAGGATGATACTGTTTGAGATTTGGGTGCCATTTCGAGATTGAGAGTGAAGAAGGGAGTAGAAAATTTGAGTTTAGGTTTGAGAATTGAGAGAGTAGACAAGATGAAAAGTTGTGAACGGTTAGAAAAGAGTATTTATATGATAGAGACACTGCGATATGGAGTTATGAATATGTATAGACTAATTGTATGTCGCGAAGTCTCAAAATGGCAAGTACTGCAAAGTCTGGCAAAGTATATCGCAGAGTCCTGAATTGAACTATGTCGCAAAGTCTTGAAGATAAAAGAATTTGGATGACTTTGGGATATAGTGAAAATACCCTGTCTAAAACTCTCTTTTTGAAATTTTAAGTATTTTGTCAGACTTAAATCAAAAATTGAAATAAAATAAATTTAAATCAAAATTCTGTCAAATATGGAGACTTGTCGATATAGTTATTCTAAGTCGCGAAGTCATAAAATGAACTATGTCGCAAACTCATGAAATGAACTATATCGCAAAGTCTCACAATTTTAACAGTTTGCGATATAAGTCTATTTGATTTGAACTAAGTCGTGAACTCTCAAGATCACCTATGTAGAGATATCTTAAAAGCTCATAACTTCTCAGAAAAGTATGATTTGAAAAATATGCAGTAAAATACTTAAATATTTATAAATCATATCTCAGCTAATTTTCACTCCATATGAATAGAGCATTTAAATACAGTGAAAATTTACTGCTGCAACAATTAACTAGCATACTTACTTGGAACAACTAAATGAAGGATTAAGCATTCCAATTTCACTCACAAGTCTGTTGAAGACAGCTTAATTTAGAGGTTTAGTAAATATGTCAGCTAATTGTTTCTCAGTTGGAACATAAGAGACTTCTATGATACCATTTGCAGCATGTTCCCTAATGAAATGGTACCTGATCTCAATGTGCTTTGTAGTAGAATGATTTACAGGATTGGCAACTATGGATATTGCACTAGTGTTGTCACACATCAGAGGTATGTGTTCCAATACCAATCCATAATCCATAAGTTGATTTCTAATCCAAAGCAATTGAGCACAGCAACTTCCAGCAGCAATATATTCAGCCTCAGTTGTGGATGTTGCTGTGGATTGTTGTTTCTTACTGAACCAGGACACTAACCTTTGACCTAAGAATTGGCAGCTTCCAGAGGTGCTCTTCCTGTCAATTCTGCATCCAGCATAATCAGAGTCTGTGTAGCCAACCAGGTTGAACCCGGTGCCTTTTGGATACCATAGCCCAAGATTATGAGTCCCTTTCAGATACCTGAAGATTCTTTTGATAGCCACCATGTGAGATTCCTTGGGATCAGATTGGAACCTTGCACATAAGCATGTGGCAAACATAATATCAGGCCTGCTAGCTGTGAGATAGAGTAATGATCTAACCATGCCTTTGTAAACCTTGATGTCTACTCTTTTGCCTTTCTTGTCTTCATCAAGCTTGACAGCAGTGGACATGGGAGTTTTTGCAGGGGATGAGTCTTCTAAACCATATTTCTTCAAAAGATCTTTGACATACTTTGATTGGTTTATGAAGATGCCATCCTCCTTTTGATGTACTTGCAAACCTAGAAAGTAGGTTAACTCTCCCATCATACTCATCTCATATTTGCTCTGCATCAACTTAGAGAACCTTTCACAGAGTTTTTCATTTGAAGAGCCAAAGATGATATCATCCACATAGATTTGAACCAGAATGATATCATTTCCATGCTTCTTGAAGAATAGAGTTTTATCAATTGTACCCCTGATAAATTGATGCTCCAGAAGAAATTGAGATAGAGTTTCATACCAGGCTCTAGGTGCCTGTTTGAGTCCATAGAGTGCCTTGGGCAGTCTATATACAAAATCTGGGAAATCTTCATTCTCAAAACCAGGAGGTTGGGATACATAAACTTCTTCAGCTAGATCACCATTTAGGAAGGCACTTTTCACATCCATTTGATACACCTTGAAATCTGAGTGAGCTGCAAAAGCCAAGAATATTCTGATGGCTTCCAGTCTTGCTACAGGTGCAAATGTCTCATCATAATCAATACCTTCTTGCTGACAGTATCCTTTGGCAACCAACATTGCTTTGTTTCTAATCACCACTCCTTCTTCATCCATCTTGTTTCTGAACACCCATTTGGTGTCAATAACATTCTGTCCTTTTGGAGGTGGCACTAGCTCCCACACTTTGTTTTTCTCAAATTGATTCACCTCTTCTTGCATGGCAACAATCCAATCAGAATTCTTCAAAGCTTCTTCAATTACTTTAGGTTCCTCTTGTGACAGAAAGCAGCTATACAGACATGTGTTCAGTGTTGCCCTTCTTATTCAGTGGGCTCTGTCCCATTTCCTTGTGTGACCCCGTTCATTTCCTTGACCTGTTCCAAGCTCATTTTGATTGACAGTTGCATTCTCTTCTTCTCCCCCTGTGTTTGTGAACCCTTGCACAGGTGTTTGAAAAAGATCATCAACTTCAAGAATTTCATTTTCTGGAACAGTTTGAACAGGTGGTTCATCCTCACTTTCAGAATCCTCAAGATATCCTTGATTTTCAAATCTTAACGGCACACTGTCTTGATCACTTGTTTTAAGTCCAGGAGTTTTCTTGTCATCAAAGGTAACATCCATGCTTTCCATGACTTTGTGTTGCTCAGGTACAAACACCCTGTATGCTGTCCTTTCCAGAGAGTATCCAATGAAAATACCTTCAAATGCCTTAGCATCAAATTTTCCAACATGCTCAGAGGTATCTTTCATCACAAAGCACTTGCTTCCAAACACATGAAGATGCTTGAAGGATGCTCTTTTGCCAGTCATTAATGAATAAGGAGTTTTTCCAGACTTCTTATTGATCAATTTTCTATTTTGCACATAGCATGCTGTGTTAACAGCATCAGCCCAAAAGCTAGTAGGTAACTTTGCATCCAACAGCATTGTCCTTGCAGCTTCAATGAGAGTTCTATTCTTTCTCTCAACTACTCCATTTTGTTGAGGAGTTCTAGGAGCTGAAAACTGTTGAGAAATTCCTTTATCTTTGCAAAACTCATACAATGTTGAATTTCTGAAATCAGTCCCATTATCACTTCTCAAAGTAACTACAGAGGAACCAGTGCTTTGTGCTTCTCTATCAACTCTCTTGATATGCTCTATAATAACTTGAGGTGCTTCATCCTTGGAGAATAGGAATTCCACCCAAGTGTATCTTGAATAATCATCAACCATCACTAGAGCATATTTCTTCATGGAAAGAGACATTACATTCACAGGGCCAAACAGATCCATGTGAATTAACTGCAGAGGCTTTGAGTTTGTATTGAGCAATTTGTTCTTATGACTTGATCTTTTGATCTTCCCTTTTTGACAAGCTTCACATGCTCCATCTTGCACAAACTCCAAGGCAGGCATATCTCTTATGAGTTCTCTCTTTGTCAGAGAGTTCATTGCCTGAACATTCAAGTGAGACAGTTTCTTGTGCCATAGCCAGAATTCTTCATTTGTGGCCTTAGTGTAGAAACAACAAATTTCTCCCTTGTCTGCAGCCTTGAGATTAGCTACAAACAAGCTTCCTTTCTTCACACCAGTTAAAACAACTTCACCACTTCCTCTTTTTGAGATTAGACAATGATCTTCATCAAATTCCACTTTGAAAGCCGTGTTGGTGAATTGTCCAATACTCACGAGGTTATGCTTCAGTCCTTCAACAAATGCTACATCTTCAATTATGACATTTCCAGATTTGACACTGCCATATCCCATGGTATAACCTATGTTGTCATTTCCAAAGTTTACTGATGGGCCAGCCTTTTCCTCAAATTGTGATAGCAGGGCTATATCACCAGTCATGTGACTTGAGCATCCACTGTCCAAGATCCATATGACTCTTTTATTCCTGTTGCCCTGCATTCACAAAGTAACTAAGTTGTTTTTGGTGCCCACACTTGGTAGGGTCCAGTTGATTTAGAAACATTTTTGTTAACAATACTTCTGTCATAAATTGCATTCTTCACAGTAGGAGACTTCACTTTGTCTGTGGCTTTGGAGTTTACACTCTTGGGATCATATGAAGTTTTCACCCTCTCAACCCTGATTGGGGATCCTGTCCTGTGAGTGTGCATATGTGTGTGTGATTCACGAGATTGTGCAGAATCCAGTTTATGATTAAGAGATAAACAATTAGCAATCATAGTCACATAGCATGTCATGCAGTTTGAATTACCACAGAAAGAATCATGAATAGAATTTAAACCTGCAGAATGGTTACTTAGGTTATCAGCTTCAACATTTACTTGTTTGTTACACTTATGAGTCAAATGATTAACAGATAGGCATTTCTGACATTGTTTCCTAGGAGAATTTGGCACATAAGCATAGTTGTTACTCTTGTTGACACCTATTTTACCATTTCTGTTTTGTTTCTTTTTCTTAACAACTTCTTTCTTGACTTTAGGACTCTTGACAAGGTTGTCTTTGGTCTCTTTCTGATCAACAGATTTAGGAGAGGAAGAAGTGTCTTTAGCAGCCTCATCTTCTTCAAGAAGTTGTTGTTTGATGATCAAAAGTTCTTCATCAAACTCAACAACACTCTTTTTGAAAATGGGATTTTCAACACTTGACAGAATGGTTGGGGCATTTTTGTTTGTAAAAGATTCTTTTCCTTTGCCCTTTCCCTTCTTCCTTCCTTTATGATTCTCATAGTCAAAACCAACTCCAACCTTGCAGTCTTCAGTGTGTTCCTTGTGATAGGTTTGAATAAGCTCAGATGAGTTTTTGAAACTTCTTAGCTTTAATTCATTTTCAGCAATTTGCTCTCTAAGAGCTTTTTCTATTTGTTCAGCACAAATTACTTTGTTTTTGAGATACTCAACCTCCTTTTTCAAACCATCAAGGCTCACAACCATTAACTCAAGTTCCTCATTCTTTTCTGTAAGCTCAAGATTTCTAGCAGTTAATCTATCAATTTCTTCATTTGCTACTAACATGCTAGTATGAATATTGAACATTTCAGTGCTCATATCTTCAACAGTTTGCTTATATTGAAAGGGAGTCATATCAAGAGAAGTAAGAATAGGTACCTGACTTGAGGAATCACCATCATCAGAAAATGCCCTCAAGGCATAGTTTGAGTATTCTTGTTCTTCTTCTTCATCAGAGTCATCCCAGCATTTTCCCTCAGCAATAAAAGCTTTACCCTGTTGTTTCTTGAGTAGAGCTTCATACTTGGCTTCAAGCTCTAAGTATGATTTGTCCTTTTTGACTTGTTTAGGCTTCTTGCACTCTGTGGCAAAATGCCCAAGTTCATTGCAGTTATAGCACCTTATCTTGGTTCTATCCACACTTCTAGACTTGTATCCTCCTTTAGCAGCACCAACAATCCCTTTCCCTTTATTGAAGGTGTTTGAGCCACTAGATCCACCAGCATTTCCAATATTGTACTTGGACCTAAATGGTTGCTTCCTTTTAAACCTTATGTTAGGATACCTCCTAGCCATATAAGCAAAAGATTTGTTTTCCATTTTGTCCAGTTCATCTAAGCTGTAAAACTCATCATCCTCAGGCAAATCATAGACAACTTGAGTCTCATCACCAGTGTCTTCAACTTCCAGTTCCTCAATCTTAACCTGACTGACTTTAAGAGACTCCATTCTTTGACCTAGATTGTCAACAATAAGGACACAGGAAGTGTTTGCCATTAATCCTTGCTTAGCTTGAATAGATCTCTTTTGAAACAACTCTAGCTCATAGTTTTCAAAACACCATACAGCACATCAAAACCAAACTTTGTTAAATCTCTTTCTTTGAGGGAAGAGATTCTTGGTTCCAAATGATCTGACAGAGTTAGCAAGAACTTCATGTTGAGCTCTTTCGTCTCATAGTGTTTGTCATAGAGTTTGAGCTCATTTACAAGCTTGTTGAACCTTTCAAATACTTCTGTGATTCCCTCCTTTGGCTGAGCCATGAATGCTTCATACTGTGAAACAAGAATCTGTTTCTTATTCTTTCTTACTTCAGGAGTTCCTTCACACAGCACTTCTATGAGATCCCACATCCTCTTAGCACTTGTACAGTGAGCCATAGTGCCATACATGTTGAAATCCATGGATTCACAAATAATAAGTTGAAGATGTCCATCCAGTGCTATCTTCTCCTTTTCAGGATCAGTGTATTTTGAGGGGTCTTTGGGCACATGCCTGGCTGGTATTATCTCAGTGCCAACAGTTGTTTCACCAATCTCGATCATTGGAATAAAGGGACCATGCTTTAGAATGTCTAAAAACATGGGGTTAGAAGCTTTGATGAAGAGTAACATCTTCTTCTTCAATAAGCTGTAGTGCTCCTTGTTGAAGGGAGGAATCTTGATACTGCTTAGTTTCTGTGAACTCATTCTTGATCTTTTCCTGTTTGTACGTTAACAGCCTATGCTCTGATACCACTTGTTAGAAATGAATACCACTAGAAACTAGACAGAGGGGGGGGGGGGGGTGAATGGATAGTTTGATGTTTTTCGATTCTTGAAACACAAGATAAACTGTATATGATTATGCTATGTAATATGCGGAATATAAACAACACACACAATCACTTTAATCTACTTTGTATTGAGTAAATTAAATACTACAGCTTTTCGGAAATTCACAACGGAATTTCTGGCTTCTAAACAAGAACAATTTGTAACTTTTTTTTGCTTACAGAGAAAAGAGTGCTTAAGATAAAACTATGTGTATCTCTCTTTTTGCTTACAGTGGTGTGTGCTTGATATATATATATATTCACCTATACAAACTATGCACACCACTATTTACACAGTTATCCCTAGCTGAAAGTCCAACTTGTCCTGCCATAAGAGGTTAACTGTGTCAGGAAGGACCACCTGCTTTTCGGAGTCTTTCCCGTTTCTATAGCTGCTTGTCTCTTATCTTTCTCTCCAAGTTTAGCTGTAGATTTGCCATCTGTTCTTTGGACCACCTTGCCAGAACAAATGCTTCAGTATTTGTCTCTTTTGATTCTTGATTCTGTACCTTGATTTGTCTTGTTGTAAATGGCTAAGTGTTGATATCGTGAACTCCTCTTCATTCCAGACTTCACGATGTCCCTTGTGAAGACTATGAGATATGACCTTTGAGGACTTTGCGACATAGGTCATTTTAGGACTATGCGACATAAGTCATTTGAGGACTACGCGACATAAGTCATTTGAGGACTATGCGACATAAGTCATTTGAGGACTACGCGACATAAGTCATTTGAGGACTATGCGACATAAGTCATTTTGGGGACTTCACGATCTAGGCATCTTTGACTTTGCTGACTTCAACACTTCACGACATGAGTCTTAAGCACTTCACGACATAGTACAAAATGGACTATGCGATCTAGCACTTATCGACATGGATATTGGTGACTTCACGACATAGCTTTATTCTGACTTTTCTATATAATGCCTTAGACAAATTTCTGCAACTTATTTCTTCAGAGCCTTATTCATCTCTATCCTGCTGCATGAACAAATCTGAACTTCTACCAGGACAATTATTTAATGGCCTATATACATTCTAGTTGCAAGAAGCTTACTAAGCTCATTATACTTCTGAGCATACATGACCAAGCTGATGTTCATGAGAACAAGACAAGTACATAGAGAGACCTATAATATATCCCAGTGATAGAATTCACTAGGTCATGTAGTGTGACATAGTCACATAGCTTAGGCTTGTTAATGGTGGTATTCAGACATGTCTTGAGCATAACATCTTTGAAGACAGATCACTGGATAAACTTAAATCCTTATCTAGAATCAGTGGACGATTTGTTTTTATCAAAAAAGCTGGATGTTCAAAGCTGTCAACCTAAACAGATGGGACATAATCCCATAATTCATGTGATTGATTTACTTGATGTTTAGTTGATAGGAAAATTGTATAAATACTCTTATTCTACATTATAATATGTGCGTGTGTCGAAACCTTAGGTCTGCATTAGGTTTTTACATTGAGAGTTTGCAGCTGTGACTTAGTTCAGAAAGTAGCTACTAAGGATACTTGTACATCCTTGGTAGAGTTTGTAACTTTGATTATTCAATATAAATCATTGTTGCAGCATCTTTGTTTTGTGTTCTTTCAGTTCCGCATATTTATTATTTTGTTCATCAAACAAGAAAAATACAAAAATAGACATATTAGTACTACTTGTATTCAAACTCCCCTTTCTACAAGTAGTTCTAGTTTAACAAGTTGTGTAAGAGCAAGTTTGATTAAGTTCAATCAAGAAGATCAAAAACATCTCTGGATACAAAGATGGCAATACTAAGATCCCCATTGTAACAGCCCCAAATCCGGGGTCAGGGATTTAGAGTAGTCACGATCCATGTACTCCTTGCCTTACCTGTATTACTCACACCATTCATAATTCACCTGCTCATGACCCCACAATATAAGTCTCACACACACACACACACAGGTTAGAGTCTCAGAAACAACACAATACAACAACTGCGGAATAAATAATTATTATTACAATACCCAAGTGTCTTTTGAATCTGTCACTGATATAATTTCTAAGTAATGTTACATTACCAACTTAGCCTTCTGATGCTCACAATCCTCTCATACCATTCATATCTATACATAAGTTGAATACCAAAAGCTGTAGCCTGATTCGATTGGTTCGTACTACTCTCGGGATCACTGCTAGAAACTATTTACGGAAACGCCTTGCGAGGTATGTGCCGACCCATTGTCATCCTGCTTCGCTGCTATATGATATATATAAAACAATAGCAAGAGTGAGCGATAGCTCATCAAGGAAATGAAAGTATGGCATAATTCTGCCTTTAACTCAACCCAGAATAAAGCGGGTATAAGACAATAATTTGTCAAAATATCTCGATACTGAAATTATATCCTTATTGGAATGTATTCCCAAAAACAATACCATTATTGTACTTCAAATATCATTTTCATAATATTTCTGCAAACCTTTGCTATATTATGAACAAAGTTCTAGTATAATATAAAAGATGAGGTTTCAAAGTAAACCAATATAACCTTTCCAAAAATATCTGCTATGTAAGCAGAATATCAACACATAACTTAAAAGATGAAGTTATAAGGTGATTCAGTATAAACAACTCTCTTACCATAACTCATGTTATGTAAGGTATCCACAGAGTCATAACTCATAAAATAAAAGATGAAGTTGCATGGATTTATTGTAACTTTATTTTGAACACTTTTCGACCCTCTGCCAACATGACCGGTAAACCTGTACCACGGGTGTCATCCTTGGTCCCTTTCAATACATGTTACAGAATCCCTCTGCCAACATGATCGGTAAACCTGTACCAATGGAGCCATCCGTGGTCCCTTTCAGTACATGTTGCAGAATTATCCAAAATGGATGATGAACTAATACTGGAGTTGCTACCGCGTCCGCTGTGCCTAACCTTACTATGATCAGTAGCAGGTCGCACCGCTCAAATAGTTTTCTACATGTAGATGGAAGTATCACGACGGCCTGACATTGTCTACCGCCTTACTATGACCTCCCGGCCCATTTGGGGCAATTAAAAAGTTGGATGGGCCCACGCAACTTGACCACTTACACCACTCCTAGTTCAGATGAAATCCATGACTCTGAAACGTAAAGATCGTCCTCCTTTCCCCAAGTGTAACACTTGTTGATACGACTCCACTAAGTAGTTATATCTAGGTTGGAAAGGAAGATTCTCCAATATTTCCCAAGCTATGCTTGTTAATGGATATCGACTTGTTCCATGAATTTACCCCTCGATCATTGAGGTGGTAACACAACATTAGACTGCCAGCAATTAAATTGCTCCAAGAAAATATCTGTCCCTTGACAGTTTTTGAATTGAGAGTTTAAAAAGAGTAGTAGTCACTTAAATCAGGTTTCCCATATTTTTGATAGTTGAGCGAGCATTTAAATCTTCTTAAAAGACAGATTCAAATGGAAAAACAATGTTTTGGGAACCTCTTTTTGATTTGCAAATAGTTAATTGTATTTATTAAATAAGTAATCCTCAAATGAATATTTGAAAATAATATTCATTAAATAAGTAATCCTTAAATGAATATTTGAAAATAATATTCCTTAATTAAATAATCCTTAAATGAATATTTGAAAATAATATTCATTAAATAAATAATCCTTAAGTCAATAATCCTCAGATGAACATAAATAATACTCCTTAAGTCAATAATCCTCAAATGAATATAAATAATAATCCTTAAGTCAATAATCCTCAGATGAATATAAATAATACTCCTTAAGTCAATAATCCTCAAATGAATATAAATAATAATCCTTTAAGTCAATAATCCTCAAATGAATATAAATAATATTCTTTAAGTCAATAATCCTCAAATGAATATAAATAATATTCTTTAAGTTAATAATCCTCAAATGAATATAAATAATATTCTTTAAGTTAATAATCCTCAAATGAATATAAATAATATTCTTTAAGTTAATAATCCTCAAATAACAGATACCCGATATCTTTATCGGAAAAATAATCATTTAAAATATACCGAAAATATATCTACTTCCGGTCTAAAGAATAAAATCATACGCCCTTTACCTAGGGCATTTATAAAAACCTGGCTTATAACTGATATCCCATATCTAGCTTATAAGCCAATTACCAAATCATTTCCAAGTAATAACATTCGAATGAGGTAATATTCAAATAACATCCCTCAAATCCTTTCCAGGTAATTAATACTTTCTAGAAATATAATTAATATTTAATAATAATATTCCTCAAGATGAATAGTACTCTGCCGCTGGAATCCCTCCGGGTTTCCACGACTATCTATATAACACAAATATCGACTCCCGGTCTAGAGTCGAAACAATAAACATGCTCTTATCTATAGAGCTACAAGGTATCCCGGTTCATAAGTACATTATCTCACAGCTCGTATATAAACCCAAGTCAAACTCTATTTTTATAGAATATATAACATGTATCGCACAACTGTATAACTCCACACATGGCAACAACAGTAATATATAATCAATACTTCAAAATATAGATTTAGAAAACTTGCCTGATGCTCGAGAAGTGATAGGGGTTCGCGACGATGCCGGACAATCTAGACAAAGTCAAAGAAAACGCACAATTAATCCCCTGGATAATCCACTTGTACTCAATGCTTAAACACGTAAGCGAAACACAACCAAGGCATTACTAGCTCGATATAGGCTCATACTAAGTCCATGTTTAGTCGACAATTACTTTAGTCGTAGGTTTAGTCCGAAATCGATCCTCGAATACAAGTTATATTTAACCATTTTCAACATTGGTTTCTAAGTCATGCTCTTAGTGGTTTTCACTTGCGCAGCCTCGGCTAACACATTTTTATAAAATCGGAAAATAATCTTTTGGACTCGAAACCTTCGTACAAACCTTCGTAACTGCCCTTGACACTTCAATACAAAATTTCATATTTTAAAACAACTCTTAAGGGTCTCAAACATAGCCACAAATTTGGTACATTTCTGCAATCTCATTCCTTGAACCACTTTCACTAAAATGGTCATATCTCATAAACCGTAAATCGTAATGACATGATTCTTGCGCTCACGTAAACTAGAAACAAAGTTCTACACACTCATGTTCATAACTGAAACAAAAGAGGCAGTTAGGGTTTCGGATTCTAGGCAGTTTATAGAGTTACCGAAAATCGGGCATTACGACGGCTTAAAATCGAATAATCCAATTTTGTCACAACATAACCAAGCCACACCGGGCATACCATACATCCACAACCTCAACAAACAACCAACCTACACCTCTAAGATCAGTGGTGAGGCTCAAATCCAACACCCATCATTTTACACATTTAAACAAATCCAAACAATCACTAAATCACTTAATCATGATCTTAACTTTACATGAACATCAAAACCACTTTAAAACTCATATAAAACTCAAAGGGGCAGAGGTTTATACCTTCCTCCAAGCTTTCTTGCTGCTATATTCCTTATGTAACCTTTAGATCCTTGCTTAATACAACCTTTGGAAGCCACAAACTCAATATCAAAAGCAACAAAGCAAAATACAAGTTACTATTCATCATCTTCTCCAACTGTTACTCACTGAAATCGAAGGGTAAATCACAGAGGTGAGGCGATTGCTTACCATGGTTACGTCGGGCTTCTCGAGAGCTTCGATTTGAGTGGTGGAACGCCAAAAACGGATCACGGAATCTCAAGTTACGATCACTTCTTTCTCCCCCATTTTTCTCCTCATTTCTCCCTCGGGTTTTCTCTTCAGAATGGATGAATTCTTCTTTTCTTTTTGTTTTGGCCAATTAATGATAAGGCTGATATTTTGTATTAGAAAGTGGTGAGTCACCACACTTTGGCTAGTCACAGGGACACGTGTCGAGCCATGGAGGGTCATGGTGGCAAGCAGGGACACATGTCAAGCACTGGAGGGTCATGGTGGCAAAGCAGCTTTACTAGTTTGTTTCTTTTCACATGAATGATCCAAATGTTGCATTCCTCGAATTAATCTTGTTACATGTTACTTTCATGTCTATATTTAATCCTGTAAATATCTCGTTGTTCCATCTCCGTTTAATCTCGAAAAAAAATGTTCGCAGGGTTTCTTAAGCGTTCTATCGAAGTAGTTTCCTGTAAGTGTTTTTGATATCTCTAATTCTTTTATTAATCCATATCCATGGAATTGATAATCTAAATCCTTCAATATTCTCAAATAATGATTAATCTGTCCGTTATTGGTGAAACTTCGGAGAAAACGGAAATACTATTTTTCCGATTCTGACAGCTTTTGCATTCCTTTATTTACATCGTAGATCACTAATACGACTTTGAAAGTTTACTATATCGTTCCGCATATGGTGTGGTCTGAAAAACTTTTTAAACGACAAAATTTTACTATTCATCAAAAGTTACTATTCATCAGTGGTTTTTCTATAATCCTTTGGATCAATATCCGTTCCAATATTCCTGGTTTATTTCTCTTTACTTCTTGCACTTAGAAATGTTCTAGTGCTTTCTCGGGCACACGCTATCTTGTTTACGGAGTTGTCGGATGCATACCAGATATCGATTTGGATGACATAAAAATACTTTTCTTCCTTGGAATATTGTATTCTTATTTTCCAGAGAGATTATTCTTATCTATATGTTCAGTCCATTCTTACTATTCTCAAAATGTTTGAAAACCGAAATTCATATTCATTTCATAACTTGATTCTCAAAGTCATTGCCACTATCCATATTTACATCAACATATAATAAAAGTTTTAATTCTACCCAAAATCTGGGGTCTTACAGTCTCCCCTCCTTAAAAGGATTCCGTCCCGGAATCACTCTGAAAACAAATGGGGATATCTTTCTACCATCTCGCTCTCTAACTCCCAAGTTGATTCTTCCACATTATGATTCCTCCATACCACTCTGACTAGTTTGATGACCTTGTTTCGTAGTACTTGTTCCTTTCGATCTATAACTTCCATTGGTTGCTCCACATAGGTCAAGTCTGGTTGTATGTTTACGTGCTCGTACTCTACATATGTCGGGCATCTATAGTATACTGACGTAGCATTGACACATGAACCCCGTTATGACCATTCTACAAATTTGGGGGGGGGGGGTAAGGCTGGCTCGTAGGCCACCTTCCTGGCGCGTCTTAAATCTCAGATGGCCCAATGAATCTCGGGCTCACCTCCCTTTCTTTTCAAATCTCATTAATTCTTTCCCTGGAGATACCTATAGCATCACGAATCTCTAACCTCATATTCTCTATCTTGTTTGCACAGAAATACACCAGCATAAACTTGTTTGCCATTCATCAACTTGCCATTTAGCTTATCAGTAGCAGTACTATCTCTATACTCGCGGGCTTAGTCCGCATACTTTCTCTGTCTGTCTTGGTTGTCACTAGCCGCTTGTTGGTGAAATCTTTTGTCTTTCTAGTTTGTTGGACTAACTCGGGTTTTGTGTAAAATCTCATCCTTTAATTCCCGATCATTCGGAATCCATCTCTGTCTCATTTTAATTAAGGGTATCGGCCACCACATTGGTCTCCCCCGGATGGTAGTGTATCTCACAGTCATAATTCTAGGTCAATTCTAGCCATTTCTCCATCTCACGTTATCTACTATCACAGATAACTCAAAGTCCATTCATTACATTCCATAAAAATTTGTGGGTGCATTAGTCAATCCCAAAATAACCTCGCTGAAAACTCGAAGTGTCTATTCCTGGTACGAATCGCAGTCTTGGGTATATCCTTGGATCTAACTTCCAACTGGTGATACCCAGTTCTTAAATAAATTTGGAAATACACAACGTTCTTCCGCTGATCAAACAATCATTTACAAGGGTACCTATTATTTAAAGGTCCTGACAGTGGGCTTCTTGTTGGAGGTAGCCCTGGTTGAAACCTACTGGCTTTCTTTTATTCTGTGTTCACAAACTCCGGAACAATCCTCAATAATTCGGAAAACTTGGCCTCATACTCGGTCACCGTCATGGTTTCTTGTTTTAACTCTTTAACTTTCATTTTCATCCGGGTCTCCATATATTTCCGGAAATTATTCCTGCTGCACCTCTCCCAAGTCACAATACCAGCTCCCTTTGACTCCATCGTCAGTACTTATCTTGCTAACCCAGAGGTAGTGTCCATTCGTAACAACTCCTCCAAAATCTCAATTCCACTATAGGGCATCTATCTAACACCGTTGTCACTGGAGTTCACGGCACATCGCTTTCACATATATCGATTGACACGCTTTCCATTACCATAATATCCTTGGGAGAATAAACCAATTTCATTGATATGTCACTAACATTCTATTCGTCTTAGGGATTCGCTCCTGACATAGGCGATTTCGTCGCGAATCTAATTCCTATCAGCGAATTTTGACTTATTTGACCTGGTTGGCCTCCCCTTGAAATTCAATAAGGATAACAAAATTATGGGGCCTTGAAAAGACAGCTCCCATATCAAGGAAAACGTCACACACTGGTGATCGTAAGGTTATGAGTTTTAAGGTAACCTTATTGGAGGTAAAAGAATTTACCGAGAGATCAACATGATCATAAGAACTCAACGTTGTGTGCCTCGATTGAGACATTACTAAAGGTAATTAGCCTTATTGCATTTCACAACTTACAAGTGATGGCGTCCCATCAGACTTCTATCACACAGACAGATAGTCCTTGTACCCCCTATAAGTATAGGGTTGTTCGTCTCAGTGGAAGTTGAAAAGTGTGAAAGCAATTCGAGATCGATTTAATGAATATCGCCATTCGACAATATTTCTCAAAGGAACACCTTGGATTTAAAATTGAACAGATTCCAAAGGTGCGGTTTCCAAAGAAAATACAAAGAAAGAATAACCAAAAAGATACTGGTACCTAACAAACAAGTGGTGAGGTATCACCATAGGGTCATTCATCATTTGAAGAAAAGTCAAAGCTTAAATAACATCATTTGACAGGGCTTCGAAAACCCGAAAGTAGGCATTGTGACAGCCTCTGGCACAAGTGAAACTGAATATGGTTTAGCACAAGTGTTATAAAATAACTTCGAAGAGGGAATATACCCTTTATCAGAATTCTTTCTTGGAAAGAGGTCAGATAGATCATAGATTGGGGAAATATCCCACATAATTTGCAAATGGGGAGGGTACTACCAAGGTCTCTACGGATGCCTTTTATGTCGGCTCCTCTGATGGATAATCGTTCAATTCCAAAGCTTTTCTTTTCCACGCACCCTAAGGTGTTCGATACTTACGTCATTGCCAACTTATAATAGTCGCTAAGAATTCAACCATCAACATTTGCAATCGCAGGGAGTTCTATTCGACTAGGCGCAAACATCTCAAGTAAGCGTTCTGTTCTATAAGAAGACTTCGATACCGTTGTCGCCCATAGCAATGACAATTCCACATGTCGACTGGGCGATACTTAGGAAGATCGTTAGAAACTACAAGCTTAAATCCGGTCTCTATTTCAATCATCTTTATACCCAATATTCCTTCTCCCATATCAATCCCGTGTGCTACATAAGCTTAACACTTTTGGCACAATAGCCTTTTCATTTAAGTCAATCCCGGAATTTCTCAGTCCGTCTTGGTCCTTAAATATATTTCGCCTTTACCGTCCAATCTCAACTTCACCATTTTATCTCTACAATCGATTATAGCAATCAGGGTCTGTCCACCAACCCATATAGCGGTTATCTTACCCAATCCACAGGGTTCGCTCTAGTTTCCACTCTCTTTGGTGACATCCTCTGGTAATCAGAAAGACAAGGTTTGCCAAAATTTGCTGAATTTCTCCAGATCTGGGAAATTTGATCAATCTATTTACCTATTAGTAATACCCGGATCTGATTTCCGACCTTTCTGTTCTATCCTTATAATTCCTTCCTGGTTTCCTGAGGGTGGTAAATCTCGTTCTCGATCCCGTCTTAGCGTGCTTGTCTTACCATAACATTTACATGGTACATATACCCAAAATTCTCCTTTAGATAATAAAATCCCTCAATGATGTAATAGACACTATTTCCAGTGGAATCGCTGGTCGTGGGGGTTTGAAATCTCATAGCCCAAAACAATTCCTTCCACTATTCTAGGCAACTAGGTACCCTTAATCGTTCGTGAAAATCTGAACATCTTGGTTCTTACGTATGCCGCCTCCTTATGGGCAACTATAACCGACTACGAGTAACAGGTTTCGTCCAAGTCGAATCAATCCACTGATACTGGCTATACTGCCTCTACTTCTTCTGCTTTGGAGACTCTACTCCATTTTCTTTGTCATATTTCTTGATGAATCATGAACGATCCTTAAACTCTCGTCTCGTCACTTATTTGTCCCTTGAAGGTTCGTCCGGTCTTATTATTAGACCTCAAGTAACACACCACATCTTTATCAATCAACACGTCCTCTACAAGATTCTTTCCTTGACCCGCCATGGGGTCCTCTTTTAGATCCTCCTATGGATCCCCATTTATCGGATCTCCGTCCATTTCAAGGAGCGCATCATCCAATGCCTATTCGAAGGCCTCGGGATCTGGTATCTCAGAATCCCATCAATCTATAACTTATACGATTCGAGGTGACTAACCATGAAGTCCTAAGTACGGTTTCCCAGAAGAAGTCCCCTCTCGGGCTTCATCTTAAACGGTCAGGGTCATGTCCTCTAACCCGACTACGAACTCAATTTGAGCTCTAGATGTCCTTATCATTATTAAGGGTATTGTAAGACTCGATCTCCTATCGTTTCTGAGGACTGTAACCTAACGCTCTGATACCATTTCTGTAACAGCCCCAAATCCGGGGTCAGGGATTTAGAGTAGTCACGATCCATGTACTCCTTGCCTTACCTGTATTACTCACACCATTCATAATTCACCTGCTCATGACCCCACAATATAAGTCTCAGACACACACACACACACAGGTTAGAGTCTCAGAAACGACACAATACAACAACTGCGGAATAAATAATTATTATTACAATACCCAAGTGTCTTTTGAATCTGTCACTGATATAATTTCTAAGTAATGTTACATTACCAACTTAGCCTTCTGATGCTCACAATCCTCTCATACCATTCATATCTATACATAAGTTGAATACCAAAAGCTGTAGCCTGATTCGATTGGTTCGTACTACTCTCGGGATCACTGCTAGAAACTATTTACGGAAACGCCTTGCGAGGTATGTGCCGACCCATTGTCATCCTGCTTCGCTGCTATATGATATATATAAAACAATAGCAAGAGTGAGCGATAGCTCAGCAAGGAAATGAAAGTATGGCATAATTCTGCCTTTAACTCAACCCAGAATAAAGCGGGTATAAGACAATAATTTGTCAAAATATCTCGATACTGAAATTATATCCTTATCGGAATGTATTCCCAAAAACAATACCATTATTGTACTTCAAATATCATTTTCATAATATTTCTGCAAACCTTTGCTATATTATGAACAAAGTTCTAGTATAATATAAAAGATGAGGTTTCAAAGTAAACCAATATAACCTTTCCAAAAATATCTGCTATGTAAGCAGAATATCAACACATAACTTAAAAGATGAAGTTATAAGGTGATTCAGTATAAACAACTCTCTTACCATAACTCATGTTATGTAAGGTATCCACAGAGTCATAACTCATAAAATAAAAGATGAAGTTGCATGGATTTATTGTAACTTTATTTTGAACACTTTTCGACCCTCTGCCAACATGACCGGTAAACCTGTACCACGGGTGTCATCCTTGGTCCCTTTCAATACATGTTACAGAATCCCTCTGCCAACATGATCGGTAAACCTGTACCAATGGAGCCATCCGTGGTCCCTTTCAGTACATGTTGCAGAATTATCCAAAATGGATGATGAACTAATACTGGAGTTGCTACCGCGTCCGCTGTGCCTAACCTTACTATGATCAGTAGCAGGTCGCACCGCTCAAATAGTTTTCTACATGTAGATGGAAGTATCACGACGGCCTGACATTGTCTACCGCCTTACTATGACCTCCCGGCCCATTTGGGGCAATTAAAAAGTTGGATGGGCCCACGCAACTTGACCACTTACACCACTCCTAGTTCAGATGAAATCCATGACTCTGAAACGTAAAGATCGTCCTCCTTTCCCCAAGTGTAACACTTGTTGATACGACTCCACTAAGTAGTTATATCTAGGTTGGAAAGGAAGATTCTCCAATATTTCCCAAGCTATGCTTGTTAATGGATATCGACTTGTTCCATGAATTTACCCCTCGATCATTGAGGTGGTAACACAACATTAGACTGCCAGCAATTAAATTGCTCCAAGAAAATATCTGTCCCTTGACAGTTTTTGAATTGAGAGTTTAAAAAGAGTAGTAGTCACTTAAATCAGGTTTCCCATATTTTTGATAGTTGAGCGAGCATTTAAATCTTCTTAAAAGACAGATTCAAATGGAAAAACAATGTTTTGGGAACCTCTTTTTGATTTGCAAATAGTTAATTGTATTTATTAAATAAGTAATCCTCAAATGAATATTTGAAAATAATATTCATTAAATAAGTAATCCTTAAATGAATATTTGAAAATAATATTCCTTAATTAAATAATCCTTAAATGAATATTTGAAAATAATATTCATTAAATAAATAATCCTTAAGTCAATAATCCTCAGATGAACATAAATAATACTCCTTAAGTCAATAATCCTCAAATGAATATAAATAATAATCCTTAAGTCAATAATCCTCAGATGAATATAAATAATACTCCTTAAGTCAATAATCCTCAAATGAATATAAATAATAATCCTTTAAGTCAATAATCCTCAAATGAATATAAATAATATTCTTTAAGTCAATAATCCTCAAATGAATATAAATAATATTCTTTAAGTTAATAATCCTCAAATGAATATAAATAATATTCTTTAAGTTAATAATCCTCAAATAACAGATACCCGATATCTTTATCGGAAAAATAATCATTTAAAATATACCGAAAATATATCTACTTCCGGTCTAAAGAATAAAATCATACGCCCTTTACCTAGGGCATTTATAAAAACCTGGCTTATAACTGATATCCCATATCTAGCTTATAAGCCAATTACCAAATCATTTCCAAGTAATAACATTCGAATGAGGTAATATTCAAATAACATCCCTCAAATCCTTTCCAGGTAATTAATACTTTCTAGAAATATAATTAATATTTAATAATAATATTCCTCAAGATGAATAGTACTCTGCCGCTGGAATCCCTCCGGGTTTCCACGACTATCTATATAACACAAATATCGACTCCCGGTCTAGAGTCGAAACAATAAACATGCTCTTATCTATAGAGCTACAAGGTATCCCGGTTCATAAGTACATTATCTCACAGCTCGTATATAAACCCAAGTCAAACTCTATTTTTATAGAATATATAACATGTATCGCACAACTGTATAACTCCACACATGGCAACAACAGTAATATATAATCAATACTTCAAAATATAGATTTAGAAAACTTGCCTGATGCTCGAGAAGTGATAGGGGTTCGCGACGATGCCGGACAATCTAGACAAAGTCAAAGAAAACGCACAATTAATCCCCTGGATAATCCACTTGTACTCAATGCTTAAACACGTAAGCGAAACACAACCAAGGCATTACTAGCTCGATATAGGCTCATACTAAGTCCATGTTTAGTCGACAATTACTTCAGTCGTAGGTTTAGTCCGAAATCGATCCTCGAATACAAGTTATATTTAACCATTTTCAACATTGGTTTCTAAGTCATGCTCTTAGTGGTTTTCACTTGCGCAGCCTCGGCTAACACATTTTTATAAAATCGGAAAATAATCTTTTGGACTTGAAACCTTCGTACAAACCTTCGTAACTGCCCTTGACACTTCAATACAAAATTTCATATTTTAAAACAACTCTTAAGGGTCTCAAACATAGCCACAAAGTTGGTACATTTCTGCAATCTCATTCCTTGAACCACTTTCACTAAAATGGTCATATCTCATAAACCGTAAATCGTAATGACATGATTCTTGCGCTCACGTAAACTAGAAACAAAGTTCTACACACTCATGTTCATAACTGAAACAAAAGAGGCAGTTAGGGTTTCGGATTCTAGGCAGTTTATAGAGTTACCGAAAATCGGGCATTACGACGGCTTAAAATCGAATAATCCAATTTTGTCACAACATAACCAAGCCACACCGGGCATACCATACATCCACAACCTCAACAAACAACCAACCTACACCTCTAAGATCAGTGGTGAGGCTCAAATCCAACACCCATCATTTTACACATTTAAACAAATCCAAACAATCACTAAATCACTTAATCATGATCTTAACTTTACATGAACATCAAAACCACTTTAAAACTCATATAAAACTCAAAGGGGCAGAGGTTTATACCTTCCTCCAAGCTTTCTTGCTGCTATATTCCTTATGTAACCTTTAGATCCTTGCTTAATACAACCTTTGGAAGCCACAAACTCAATATCAAAAGCAACAAAGCAAAATACAAGTTACTATTCATCATCTTCTCCAACTGTTACTCACTGAAATCGAAGGGTAAATCACAGAGGTGAGGCGATTGCTTACCATGGTTACGTCGGGCTTCTCGAGAGCTTCGATTTGAGTGGTGGAACGCCAAAAACGGATCACGGAATCTCAAGTTACGATCACTTCTTTCTCCCCCATTTTTCTCCTCATTTCTCCCTCGGGTTTTCTCTTCAGAATGGATGAATTCTTCTTTTCTTTTTGTTTTGGCCAATTAATGATAAGGCTGATATTTTGTATTAGAAAGTGGTGAGTCACCACACTTTGGCTAGTCACAGGGACACGTGTCGAGCCATGGAGGGTCATGGTGGCAAGTAGGGACACATGTCAAGCACTGGAGGGTCATGGTGGCAAAGCAGCTTTACTAGTTTGTTTCTTTTCACATGAATGATCCAAATGTTGCATTCCTCGAATTAATCTTGTTACATGTTACTTTCATGTCTATATTTAATCCTGTAAATATCTCGTTGTTCCGTCTCCGTTTAATCTCGAAAAAAAATGTTCGCAGGGTTTCTTAAGCGTTCTATCGAAGTAGTTTCCTGTAAGTGTTTTTGATATCTCTAATTCTTTTATTAATCCATATCCATGGAATTGATAATCTAAATCCTTCAATATTCTCAAATAATGATTAATCTGTCCGTTATTGGTGAAACTTCGGAGAAAACGGAAATACTATTTTTCCGATTCTGACAGCTTTTGCATTCCTTTATTTACATCGTAGATCACTAATACGACTTTGAAAGTTTACTATATCGTTCCGCATATGGTGTGGTCTGAAAAACTTTTTAAACGACAAAATTTTACTATTCATCAAAAGTTACTATTCATCAGTGGTTTTTCTATAATCCTTTGGATCAATATCCGTTCCAATATTCCTGGTTTATTTCTCTTTACTTCTTGCACTTAGAAATGTTCTAGTGCTTTCTCGGGCACACGCTATCTTGTTTACGGAGTTGTCGGATGCATACCAGATATCGATTTGGATGACATAAAAATACTTTTCTTCCTTGGAATATTGTATTCTTATTTTCCAGAGAGATTATTCTTATCTATATGTTCAGTCCATTCTTACTATTCTCAAAATGTTTGAAAACCGAAATTCATATTCATTTCATAACTTGATTCTCAAAGTCATTGCCACTATCCATATTTACATCAACATATAATAAAAGTTTTAATTCTACCCAAAATCTGGGGTCTTACACCCATACTCAAGAGGGGTGAATACACTCACTGGAGAGTCAAGATGTTGCATCATCTTGAGGCTACTGATCCTGATTATCTTGATAGGATCAATGATGGACCATTCATCCCAACAAAGGTGGTTCCTACAACGAATGAAGAAGGAAAAGTTGTAGGAGATCGCACAATCAATAAGCCAAAGAATGAATGGTCTTCTGAAGATAAAACCATTATACTCAAGGATGCAAATGTAAGGAACATATTATTTAATAGTCCTGACACTGTTCTCACAAATTATGTTCTCTCTTGCACAACAACAAAAGAGATGTGGGATAAGTTGAGGGTGCACTGTGAAGGCATTAAGCCTGTGAGAAAGAATAACAGGGCTTTGCTGATCCAGGAGTATGAACACTTTGCTTCTAAAAGTGGTGACACTTTGGTGGAAACTTATGACAGATTCACCGAGCTTATAAATGATATGGCTATTCATGACAAGTACTATGATAAAGAAGATGTGAATGCCAAGTTTATGAAGCCTCTCTCTGGATACTATAGTGAAAAGATATCTGCTATTGAAGAAGCCAGTGATATGGATGAAATAACATTGGAAGAGATCTTTGGGAAACTGAGAAACTGGGAGCTAAATAAGCAGCAGTTGGAACAAAGAGATGAAGGCAGAAATAGAAGCATTGCACTCTCCATTCAACAGGAAAAAGACAAACTGCTGAAAATTTTGGAAGAAGAATCATCTGTCAAAAGTTTAAAGAAGCAGAAAGAGAAGATGATTCAGGAATCAGAGTCTAATGATTCAGATTCTGATAGTAGTAACTCAGTAGCAGATATGGAAAAGCTTATGGCTCTCTTTGCCAAAACCTTCAGAAAAGGAAGGTTCAATAAAAGAAGATTAAGCAAGAGACCATCATCCAAAAAAGAAAGCAAGAAGCAAGATAGCAACAAGAAGTCAATAGTCAAGATTGACAAGTCCAAGGTTAAATGCTTTAACTGTGGCATTGTTGGACACTTTGTTGGAGAATGTAGGAAGCCAAACAGCAGACAAGCTGGAAGTGGAAAAGCTCTAATGGTGACAGAAAAAGATTGGGCTGACTCAAGTGATTCCGAAGATAAGTTTGATTATGAAAATATTGCATTAATGGTTATCTCTACTGACAAATCATCTTCACCAAAGGAACCAGCTATTAAGAAGGTATCATTATTCTCTCTTGATTCCATTGATAGTTTAGATTATGAAGGTATTCAATTGATTGGAGCTGAATTTAAAATTTTTATGGAAAACTTCATAAATCTAACTAGTGAGAGAAATAGTCTCAAGGATAAGAATGATGAGTTGGTAAAAAGAAATAGTTTTATTGAAACTGACTTAGTTCAGATGAATCAGTTCAAAGATGAGGCTGCTAAAGACAAACATGATCATGGTGTAGTACTTGAGGCCTATGATTATATCAAAAAGGAACTGGAAGAAGAAAATGACAAGATTAGGCTTTGGAATACCTCAGGTAAGAAGACTCACACTATAATCCAGAATCAAGTTATTGGTCAAACCAGTGGAATAGGTTATGACAAGAGTGAGGCAAAGAAACTTGTAAGTATTGTTAGTAATGAAGCTGATGCATCAAGGAAGGCAGAACCTGAAAAACTTAAAGCTAAATCTGTCAAGTTTGTAGACACTCAAGGAACCTCCCTTATCTACAAAAATCAGGAACATGTCTCCCAGACATCAGAAAAGCATAGGAGAGTGAATATAGGTTTTATGTCTAATTCTCAACTGAAACTAAGGCTGAGCAAAACCGAACCGAAACCGAAAAACCGATCCGAACCGAAAAATTTCGGTTCGGTTTGGATTGAGTTTTTTTCAAAATTTCGGTTAATTCGGTTTTTCGGATTAAACCGGAATAAAATCGGTTCGGTTCGGTTTTAAGAATTGTGGTTCGGTTAAAAACCGAAAAACCGAAATATATTTATATATTTTTAAAAATTATAAATATATTACATATATATATACACACACCCATTCACAACTCACACACAACACACACACATACTGGGCAAAACAAAGTAAAGAAAAAGCAAAGTAGAAGAGGCACAGCAACGCCTTGCGACTCTTCTTCCTCGCGCAACCCCCCCCCCCCCCCCCCGTCTCTGTTTATCGCACAGTAGCAGTCCATCTTTTCTGTTAATCGCACCTCAGCCGCCAGCCTTTCCGGCCGCCGCCGCCGCCGTAGCCTTCTGTCCAGCCGTTCCAATCACCGCGCACAGCCGACAGCCACCCTTTCCTGTTCGATTTCCGGCCAAGTGCGACCATCCACACCAGTTCTGGAAGCCGCGAGTTACCCCATCAACTCTGTTTAGACCTTAGCAGTTGTGCAGTTGTGGATTGTTTAGCAGGTTATTTTATAGAATCATGATGAATCATGATTCATTTCATGCAAATTGCAATGGAAAGAATCTTGTAAATACTGTCTAAATTCTAAAATACAGGATTTTATTAATTTCGGTTTTATAGTAAACCGAACCGAAGAAACCGATCCATACTATTTTGGTTCGGTTTTGTACAATAATTCGGTTCGGTTTGGTTTGATCAAAACAGAAGTTCGGTTTTTCGGTTTTTCTTATTCGGTTCGGTTTTTAACCGAACCGACCGAATGATCAGCCCTAACTGAAACAGAAAATTGCTAATGTTTCAGAGTCTGAAAAGGTGAAAAGGAACAAAAATGGGAAGGAAAGAATCAATAAAAAGAACAATTACAAAAGAATTCCTGATGCCCCAAGGAAGAAATGTTTCAAATATGGTAATCATAATCACCTATCTGTAGACTATAAACAGAAACCTTTATGGGATTCAGAGTCTAGATTTCCCAAGACTCTGAAAATTCAGTACAGACCGCAAAATTCCTGTTATCATTGTGGAAGCCAATTACACTCTATATACATGTGTAGGGAATATCATGATCTGTATTATGACTTTTATTCACTGAAAGCAAATACACCAAGTCATAGGAAGATTGTGAAGACAGAGTCTAGTATAGACTCAGATATGGGTCAGTCTGAAGTTGAAGAAACAAAATCAAAAAGGAAGACTAGTCACTCAAAAAGAAAAACATAATCCAAATCAAAATTGGATCCCCAAGAAGACTAACTAGTCGTTTATTGTTTGCAGGGCACCAAGAAGAAGCACACTTTTATACTTGACATTGGATGCTCAGGACATATGACTGGAAAGAAAGCCCTGCTAACTGTTATTCCCAGACAATGAATCAAGATTGTAGAAGGGGGGGGGGGGTTGAATACAATCTTTAAAAATTCTTTGGTTCTTGATAGTAAAGATATGAAAGTATGAACAAGAACAGAAAAACAAACAAGATAAAATCACAAGAATTAAAAATTCAGGTGGATTGTTTTGTCCACCTAAGAGATTTTTATTTGAAGAAATCTTTGTGATGTTTATGAATAAACACACAGCTGCATACATACAATTCTAGTTTCAGCAATTTACAAGGGATATTGCTTGGTGCTCTCTAAATTGCCAAACTGATTTTCTTAGTTCTAGAATTATGCTACACTTGGTTATATATCCCAAGTTTACAAGATATTTTGAACAGTCAATAATACAAAAAGTAAATATGTTCAAGATCCTTGTTTCTTCATTCTGAGTGGTAGTGGTCCATGTGTTGGTAGCTTGCCCTTCTTGGATGATTGTCTTTTATAGAAATGCTACATTTTGACCAACAAATAGAATGCTACTTCTTCTCATGAGTTTACCAGAAATACTGGTTTACATGCTCTGTGTAGTCTGTCAACCCATGTGAACTGTCTGAACTGTCATTTTCACAAGTATAGTGTGTATCCTTACAAGCCATTTTAGTTGTATCCGTTGAGAGTATCTTGATCACATCCATAGACAGCTAGTACTGTTATCCGTAGACAGTACAATGTCCACATCCGTAGAAGGCTAATGTTGTTATTCGTTGACAGTCAATTTCACTTATGTAAAATTACAAGGCACAGACTATTTACAATTAGCCTCCCTATTCTACATATCTATTAACAGTCAACATGACTTATTCAGCCTAAAAACTAATACTTCAACTTCAACATCAGGATTACAAATCAGGACTGCACATCAGGATTGTACATCAGGATTACACAAGTATATTACATTGAGTCTTATCCGTAGATAACCTTCCCATCTACGGATACTGCAAAAGCATGCTATCTGTTGATGGATACATTTTACTTATATAATTTTTACTAAGGTAATTTAGTTATCATCAAGAAACAACATAGTTCCTAACAATCTCCCCCAATTTATGCCTGGTTGAGAATCAGATATAAATTAAGAGTCTTGATGATAACAAAACCACTTCTAACAGATAAACATGAAACAATAAAAATTGTATTAAGCTGTATTATTGAAGTACTGAAGAGTTGAGAAATGTACATAGAGAGTGCTCCTCTAGACTAAGCAGAATTAATTTCTTTTCTTCTCTCTTGGTGGTAGAACCTTCTTCTTTCCTTGCCTGGCATGGTTGGTTTCAATTTGCTCCTGAAGCTTCCTGTAGAAGGTGTCTTCTTCAGCTATCTTTGGATCTGGATTGGATTACAACCACCTAAGGTATTGGGAACTAGCCTTAGATAATTGGTCCTCTAGCCTGAAGAACCTTCTACATCCCTCATCATCTCTAAACTCCATCACCCAGTAGGGTTGAAGGTGAATTCTTTGACCATTGTATGGGATCTTCAATTTCCTTGGCAAGCTTTCAGGTTGATTCCAACTAGCTCTTATCTCTTCAATCTTCCTCATCACTAGGCTCCTTGCAGTTGAAGAAAATCCCTTTGAGCTCTTGAAGCTTGAGAAGACTTTGACTAATGTGGGATATCCTTCATTCAGAATTCTCTACAAGGGCCATGTCCTTTCTACACCACCCTTATAGACAATCACTAGTCTTTCTGGCAGATTCTTGTTCTTATCAATGCCCCTTACTTCAGTGATTTCATCCAGGAAGAGGTCCAGTGTTGTAAACTCTTGTATGTCAGCAATGTATAGAAAATTAGCTTTGTCTTCTATTGGCTTGACAACTTGATGTACAATTTGAAGTTTGATTGGCCCCTTTGGAGTTTTCTTCCTTGGTTCCCTTGCTCTTTTCTTCCTTTCAGCTTCTAAGATAAATTTTGGGAATACCAAATTATCAAACTCCATGGGCTCTTCTTTGAACTTTACTGGTGTGCTTGAAGGTGTGATGAGGTCATCAATTGAGAAGGTCCTTTTATTTGATTTCTCACTTTTCTCTTGTTTTTCTGGAGAAGCAGGCCTTTTGGATTTGAATTTGTTGCCCAGTAATAATCTATTGTAGAAGGGGGGTTGAATACAATAGTATAAGATAATCGACTTCTTAATGTATATATCACAAATATGAAAGAAAGATAACATCTTTATTAAATCTGATATAAAACTGTTACAAACTCTCTCAAGAAATTCTGATGTTCTTGAGAGCTGCTAGGTTATACAAATACTCGAGTGTATGATCGATTATGTTCACGTCCATAAATCGAAACCAAAATTGTGTTTATATACTACACAACTTCTCTATCAATGATAAGTCCTAATCAATAACAAAGATTGAAACCTATCCATAATTGATAGCTACATTCTACAAACCAGGAATCGACAAAATAAACTTCCATGTTTAACTAGACTCCAAATATAACTCGAAATAGGAATCCTGATCAGCTTCCAGTCCTGATGATCAAACCTGATCCCAGTCCTGATATGTATTCTGATCCTGACAACCATGCAATCCTGATGACGTCAGCAATCCTGATCAGTTGAGTCTAGCTTCTGACGATCATTGAATTCTGATCTAAAAATCTCCCCCAATCTCATACTTTGTGAAATAAAGTATAGATTCCTAAGATTCAATAATGTCAAAAACATATATACAAAATGTACAAGTATCTGCAGCAACAACTTATCTGTTTAAATTCTTTGATAGAACAGATTCATCTTCAAGAAGTTGGATAACAAATTTTCTTCTTTTTCTTCAAGAATTCGAATCAGCCTTTCCTTAAGATTTCTGAGTTCTTGATCTTCCTCATTAATCTGGTAGATAGCTACTCTGAGATTCAATATGGAGCTTTTCTGAAGACTATGCTCTTCAAGCAAAAGATAAGCAATTTCCTTCCCATCAGGATTGAGAGTAAGTTGTGTCATGCCAAAAGTTACTTCTTTAACAGCAGTACCCCTTTGCATTTCCATATCCTGACCTCTTTGATTTAAGTACATGGGAGTATAATTACCGTTGAAATTAATGTTTCCATCCAGTCTTCTTCTTATTGTTGACAAAATCATGTCACTCCATTCTTTGCACATTTGATTCTTCAATCTCAAAAGATAATGAACATATTTCAGTTCCTGTGTAGTTTTCATCAGCAGATCTTGAATAGATAGAATCTTCACACTACCATCTTTCATAAAGTACATAAGCTTTTCTTTCTTGTCAAAACCATCATGACAATCTATAACTATATCAACAGCTAGTAAATTGTTCAGGTTTTCAGAAGTTAAAGTACCTCCAATTTCAGTTAAGGAGTAAGGATCAACATATGACATATTCAGATATTCAGCATCCATGTGTCCAATACCTCCTCTTGAATTACTTGTCAATTGCTTCAGATTTGAAAACATCTTTAACCAGAGTGCTTTTGATATAACCATATCAGATAAATCAACAACACTTGAAGCGCTTGTAATAATTCCTCCAGACTGAAAATTGATAAGTGTATCACACCTCAGTGTACTAATATGTTTCCACTTCTTATCCTTTTCCTTTTCAAAGGCATAGCTTCTTTCCAGTAAAGATTCTTGTTTGCTTGGGTTCCTCCAGTTTCTTTCATTTGAACTTTTAAGCCTTTGTTTATAGAGATTGAAATCTCTATTTGTTCTTTTTGTGATTTCTCTTCTTCTGGATTCTTCTTCTTCATCTACTTCTTCTTCGATATTTCCATCAATTCAGGTTCTTCTTCGATATTTCCATCATCACCAAAAGTAGATCTGTCAGGAACTACTAGAGTTTGAATAGGTTCAGGAATTTCTTCAATTCTTAACCCTCTAGACCTTGTCTGTCTAGGCTTCTTCTAGCTCCTCTCCTACCTCTGCTTCCTCTACCTCTAGTAGAAACAGAATAGCTTTCCATTATCTCTTTTTGTTGTCTCCAGAATTCTTCATTTGAGAGATCTGGATATTCTTCACTTGCTGTAGAGAGTGCTTTTCTTGCAAATAATTGTTGAACTCTTTTATCATTGTGATATAGAGTAACAATTCTGCCATCCTTTGTAGTAAACTTCTGGAATAAATTTGATGCAACTTCAGGATTATCAATAAAAATATCTTCATCACCTTCAGGAATTGTAGCAAGAGTATGTCCATGACCAGGTGTCAGGATTTGTTCTTCCGTCAGGATCTGAGATTGCACCAACGTTCTTACTGTCTTAACTCCAGAATCAGAAACATGAGTTGACTGCGTTGTTTGACTTTGTGAAGTTTGAATTGTAGACTTCATAACAGCAACATCAGAGGTTTCTCCTTGTATCACTTTGTCACTACCATCATCTCCAGTATCATCATCATTATTCCTTAATACTAGATCAGGTGTGCATTTTGTCTGACTAACCTTCTCCCCCTTTTTGACATCAGGATTTGACAATAAATTCAAAATTAAGGAAAGAGAGGCTTGAATGTCAGTTACCTTGGTATCCAGAGAATCAATCCTTCTGTTGATGGAGGTTTGTTCATAAATGACATATTTCACTTGGGATTCTACTACCCTTAGCTGAAAAGCAGTAGGCACCTTTGTAAAACTTTGAGAAATATCATTCCTCACCAACTTAGTTGAGTTCTTGATAGAATCAATCTCACTTTTTAGACTTTTGGATAATAGAGTTGTAGCCTTCAGATGATTCTTCAAGTCTTGATTCTCTGTAGATTTCACTGCATCATAGGCATGTTCCAAAGCAGAAGAATAACTTACAGATTTAGCAGATCTGTGCCATGAATTGTTCCATTCATTCTGTCTAAGTGCCTCAGCAGGATTAAAGGAAGGAATAGAAAAGTCTTGTCTCTGATCTTTCCCAGTGGAAGCTTTGCCAGCCATATATGTATTCCAAGACTAACTTTGAGTGTTGTAGCAAGCTGTTCCTTCTCTGTTCGATTCTCATCATCATCACTATCATCAGAGTCATCATCATCAGTACTATGAGTAACATCAAGATCAAGAATAGCTATACCTTTCATTTTATCCTGTGAATCTATGATAGGATGATCCATTGGTCTTGAACGAAGTGGCTGTATCAGGATAGGCTCAGCATCAGGAGCACCACTAGCGTCAGGATGAACACCATCAGGATTTGATATGCTTGCATCAGTATTTACTACCAATGGTTCTTGTGGATCTTGAGGTTCAGAAGCTGCTTCAACACTTTGAGTCAAAGGTTCTTGTGTGCTTCCCTCATTGACAGTGTCCTCGACCAATCTTTGAACTTCATCTGCACCAGAAATCCCTTGAGCTGTGTCAGGAAATTTCTCAGAAACTGTAGCTTGGCCTGCATCTTCACTTTGAGAAGATGGTTCTTGTGTAGCTGGAATGTTGATGTCTGCATTCTCCCTTTGAGAAAATGGTTCTTGTGGGACCATTCCACTAGCTAAGCCTTCACTCAAACTTTGATTGAGTGGTTCTTGTGTGGCTGGATCATCAGAAAGAGCTGCTGAACCACTTTGAGGTTCAGGTTCTTGTGGGCTTGATCCTTTCAGTTTCTTCTGTCTCTGATAGACTAACTCTTCTGCCTTCCTTAGCTTTTCCATTGGATGTTTTATCCCAAGTTTGGAAGCAGAAGCACCATACTTCTCCCATGAAATATCAACATGTCTTTTTGTTGGAGAGTCCTGTGCTGGAGAGTCTGAAATAGAAACCACTTGACTTGGTGCAGCATCAGGAATACTAACATCAGGATTTGCTTGAGTAGCTGAACTTGATTGCTCATTAAGAATAGAAGTGTCATGTACATCAGTATCCTGCTTCTTTTCTAAAGGAATTTGATACCTTCCCTTAGTTAATCTTCTTTTCTTCTGTGGTGTAGACAATGAAACCACAGCTGCAGTAGCAGTATCAGCAACTTCCTTATTCACATTCATCACAGAGGATATAGGTAAGTCATCCTCAGAATCAGTCTCATCCCTGAGAACTAATTTTCTTTTAACAGAAACAACCTCAACACCTTTTGCAGCTTTCTTCACCAGGACCCCTTGTACACCCCCTTGTAACTTCTTTTTAGTGAGTGGTGTAGAGAAAAAATCCTTTGAACCTGATTGCCTTCCTGACACATCAGTTCTAGCTGACTTCTTTGATTTTTCAACTAAAGTCTTTTGAGAGACAATAGAGGTGGCTGTTGACTGTTTATTCTGTTTGGGATGAATGCTTGGGTTAGGAACAAGGTGTGATTGGCCTTGTCCCATAGCATTAGAAATTAAACCATAACGAGTATGCATTTTCCTATGTAAGAAAAACCTAACCTCATCAGGAATAAAAGCATTTCCTATGAAACCATTTGCCTTATCAGGATTGAAAAATGCAAAAATATTTAATATGAAGTAAAATAAAATTTTATTTAAGAAAACAAAATTTATTTTGATAATCCTGATAAGTACTGTTTTTAAAAAAATGATTACAAAATAAATAGCATAATACCCATGTAACCATTCTTACCAATTAACGAGGCAAAGTAATTATGAGAAACTGAACAATCGCCTCGATATTGAGAAAATGACCTGCACCCTTAACACGCATTCTCTATAAAAGAGAACTGTTAAACATAACATCATATATCTATTAAAACACAAACCCTCTCCAAAGAAAAACTTACGAAAACCTTTCACCTTCTTTGTTTTTCAATGGCTGCCAACCAACAATAAAACAACTTACCAGACGAAGAAGTCGAAAATCTTGATGAAATCTGGCAAGAGATGTTCGATGCACTGGCTGAGATCGTAGAAGATGAAGAACCTCAACCAGTTCCTGACCCTCAGGAACATGAGGCGTTTGTTAACGCAATGGCTGATGTGCTTTTGCACAATTTCCAGCAGGCCAATCCTGACTGGAATCCTCTTGACAATCTCATATTTGTCAATGATGAAGAGGATGAAAATGACGAGGATGAAGAGCTCGTACGAGAGCTTGAGAGAAGAAGGAAGAGAGTGCTTGATGCATGTGCTTCATGCAAGGTGGAGGCACGGAAGAGTCCCGGTGGACACGGTGACGATCCGTCTTCAAGTGCATCAGCTCCTCTTCTCGTCCTTTAAGGATGGAACAAGAGACCTTCCAATCCTGATGGACTGTGAAGCTGCTCAGGAGCATTCATCCTAATTTGCAGGGCACGTGTTCCTGAGTAGAACAATAGACTAGGAAAAAATATGTAATTTCCATTTTCATTTGTAATGAATCTTCAAGAATTACTGAAATTTGTCTATTTTCTCAACTGTTTTCTTTCTGTACATGCCTGCAAAATTTGTTAGTAACACTGATATTGACATATAAAATGACGAATAGGAAACTCTGATAAAAATATAATTGAAATTGAGAATTAAGACTGAAAACTTAATCAAAGACTAAGTAAAAATATTATTTCCAGAGTTTACCAGAAGTGTTGATGACAAATTAGCATAGAACCTCTGGTTTTCATACCAGCTTCAAAATCTGAGCATCAGGATTTATCATGATTTCCTGTCAGGATTGAGTCCTGTCAGGAATAGATCAAAAATACATACCTTTCTGAATAACCATCAGGATTTGACAGTTATAAGGATTTCCTCTCTGTAGCTTTCCTCAGAAATTCTCAAAGTTCATCATTCCAAGTTCATTCACCAATTTATTGAAAGTAGCTTCAGGTAGTGGCTTGGTGAATATATCAGCTAGTTGTTGATCAGTAGGAACAAAGTGAAGTTCAATTGTTCCTTCCAGAACTTGTTCTCTTATGAAGTGATATCGAATACTGATGTGTTTAGTAAGAGAATGTTGAACTTGGATTTCCTGTCATTGCAATAGCACTTTGGTTATCACAAAAAATAGGGATTTTTGAGTATGACAGGCCATAATCTAACAACTGATTTCTCATCCACATTATCTGAGCACAACAACTTCCTGCAGCAATGTACTCAGCTTCTGCAGTTGAAGTGGAAATGGATTTTTGCTTCTTACTGAACCATGAAACTAGTCTTCCACCCAAAAACTGACAGCTTCCTGAAGTACTTTTCCTGTCTATTTTACATCCAGCAAAATCAGCATCTGAATAACCACATAACCCAAAATCTGATTCCCTTGCATACCAAAGGCCAAGTGAAGGAGTGCCTTTGAGATATCTGAAAATTCTTTTGACTGCAATCAGATGGGGTTCTCTAGGTTTTGCTTGAAATCTTGCACACAGACAGGTTGCAAATATGATATCTGGTCTACTTGCAATGAGATACAATAAAGAGCCAATCATTCCTCTGTAGTGAGTTACATCTACCTCATCACCTTGATCAGGATCAAGTTTGGTAGCTGTAGTTATGGGAGTTGTAGCAGGAGAACTATCTTGCATGTTAAACCTTGTTAATAAATTCCTTGTATATTTAGACTGATTGATAAAAATCCCTTCATCAGTCTGTTTAACTTGAAGACCAAGAAAGTAACTCATTTCTCCCATCATGCTCATTTGATATGTTGACTGCATAAGCTTGGAAAACTTTTCACAAAGCTTATTGTTTGTTGACCCAAAAATGATATCATCAACATAAATCTGAACTAACAACAAGTCCTTACCATGATTCAAATAAAATAGTGTTTTATCAATAGCACCTCTTTTGAATCCACTTTCCAGTAAGAATAGAGCTAACGTTTCATACCATGCTCTTGGAGCTTGCTTTAGTCCATAAAGTGCTTTATCCAATCTGTAGACATGATCTGGATATTTAGGATCAATGAAACCAGGAGGTTGCTCAACATAGACTTCTTCCTCCAGTTCTCCATTTAAGAAAGAACTTTTAACATCCATCTGGAAAACCTTGAATTTCTTATGAGCTGCATAAGCAAGAAATATCCTGATGGCTTCTAATCTTGCAACAGGAGCAAAAGTTTCATCATAGTCAATTCCCTCTTGTTGAGAATACCACTTTGCAACTAGTCTAGCTTTGTTTCTGATTATTACTCCATCAGAATCAGTCTTGTTCTTGAAAATCCACTTTGTACCAACAATTGATCTATTCTTTGGTCTTGGTACCAGTTTCCAGACTTCATTTCTTTTAAATTCATTCAGTTCCTCTTGAATTGCAGTAACCTAATCAGCATCTTTAAGTGCATCTTCAACTTTATTTGGCTCCTCCTTAGATAGAAAGTTATTGTATAGACATTCATTCTGAGTTGCACTTCTTGTTTGAACACCTGCATCAGGATCCCCAATGATCAAATCAGGAGTATGACTTGTAGTCCATTTCCTTGCTGGTGGTAAATCAGTCCTTGAAGTAGATTCTCCCCCTGGATTGGTGTTATCTTGATTTGAAGAATTTGCTTGATTTGAAGCTCCCCTTGAATTATTGCTATCTCCTCCTGATAAGTTATCAGGATCATCACTTGAATCAGTATCTGAAGAAGTCTGTCCTGATGATTGAGTTGACTCTGAACTTGTAGTAGAATGCTGTTGCTCCCCCTCAATATTAGCACTACTAGAAGTATCAATATTGATTGCATCATCAGTATTAGCACCATCAGCATCTGGTGTGTCATCAGGATTTGGTGACCCATCAGGATCTGATTCACTTTCTTCAGGTTCCTTGGTAGCTTCATTTTCAAAAATCAATCTATCATGAGAGTCTTCATTGATTCCAGTTATCTTCTTGTCATCAAAAGATACATGTATTGACTCCATGATAGTTCTTGTTCTCAAATTAAAAACTCTGAAGGCTCTTGATGCAGGACAACCTATGAAAATTCCTTCATCAGCCTTTGTTTCAAATTTCCCTAGCTGTTCAAGATGAGTTCTGAGAACAAAACATTTACAGCCAAACACATGCAGATGCTTCAGACTTGGTTTCTTCTCCTTGAGTGACTGATAAGGAGTACTACCATGCCTGTTTATTAATGTGAGATTTTTAGTATAGCATGCTGTGTTGACTGATTCTGCCCAGAAATATGTAGGTAATTTTGCTTCTTCCAACATAGTTCTACCAGCTTCAATAAGAGTTCTATTTTTCCTTTCAACTACTCCATTTTGTTGGGGTGTGCCAGGAGCAAAGAATTGTTGCATGATTCCTTTGTATTTGCAGAACTCTTCCATCTTTGAATTCTTAAATTCGGTACCATTATCACTTCTCAGTATCTTGACTTTGTAGTTTGTGGTTGTATCAATCATTCTCACATGATCCAACAGAACTTCAGGAGTCTCATCTTTTCTGTTCAGAAAATACACCCAGGTGAATCTAGAATATTCATCAACAATTACAAGAGTGTACCTTTTCTTACTGATGGACATGATGTTGACTGGACCAAATAGATCAAGATGTAGCATGTGATATGGTTCTTCAATAGAGGATTCTGATTTACTCTGAAATGATGTCCTTCTTTGTTTTGCTTTCTGACATGCATCACAGAGTCCATCAGGTGTATATAATACTTTTGGTAATCCTCTCACTAAATCTTTCTTAACCAACTCATTGATATTGCTGAAGTTGATATGAGAAAGCTTCTTGTGCCAATTCCAACTTTCATCTACTGATGCTTTACTGATCAGACAGGTAGAAGAGCCATCAGTATTTGATTGAATGTTGGCATCATATATGTTACCATGCTTGTAGCCAGTCAGAGCTATCTTTCCTGTTGCTTTACTGACTACTTCACAATGTGTCGAATAGAAGTTGACATGATAACCTCTGTTAGTGATTTGACTAATACTCAACAGGTTGTGTTTTAGTCCCTTCACTAGAGCTACTTTTTCAATGATGACATTTCCAATGATTATATTGCCATGTCCCAAAGTTTGTCCAATGTTGCCATCTCCATAAGACACAGTTGGGCCAGCTTTTTCCTCATATTCTGATAACAGGGCTTTGTTTCCAGTCATGTGCACAGAACATCCACTATCCATGACTAACACATTTTTCTTTTTACCCTGCATCAGAATTCCAAAACACTAATTAGAATGTTTAGGAACCCACACTTGTTGGGTCCCTTTGTCATGCATTTTATTAACATTCACAGCAGAAGACTTTCTGACCTTAGCAGTCCTGACAGGATTTACTCCATCAGGATTTGCTTTGTCAGTATCAGTATTAACAAAAGCATGTTCCAACTTGACATTCTTAATGCTACCAGAGTTTGCACTATTTTTATCAACTTTAGGCAATGGATCATAAAAGTTAAAGTACAACTCATGATAATCTTTACAAGTATAAATATAATGCCATATACTACCACAATGAAAACAAGACTTCTGTGGTTTATAAAATACTGATCTATTCCTAACATCAGACTTAGAAATATCAGCAATCTTCTTCTTACTCTTCTTACAATCAATAGCAAGATGATTATAGTTACCACAGTTAAAACAACACTTTCTTGGTGCATTTGGGATATATTTATAACCATTCTCTTTATTGATCCCAACTTTACCATTCCTGTTTCTCTTAACAGTAGCTTCCTTTTTCTTATCTGTCACCTCACAGATTTTATCCTTAAGCTGTTTCTGAGACAATAGTCCTACATTCTTAGTGACTTTATTCATGACAGGTTTAGACTTTATAATTTTAATTCCTTGAGTAGAAGTAGATCCCTTTTCAAAAGTAGAATTGGAATCCTTACCAAAAACAAAATTAACAGGAGTAATCTTAGATTTGGTTGCATCTATAACATGTCTATAGGTCTTTGGACTGACTGACTCATCAATGACAATTTTCTCTTTCAATTTCCTATCCTCATCTGACTTATATCCTAGACACTCTTTCCAATTCTTAGAGGTATTAATCTCATGAAATATCCTACCAGAGTCTGTCCAGGTTCTGATTTTCTCATTAGCATATTCAAGTTCCTTTTCAAGAGCAGTACATTTGGATTTCATCTCTAAATACATGTGATTAGCATTATCACATTCTATCTATACTTTTTGCATGTGAGAAAATTCAGCTTCTAATATATCATTCCTTTTTCTAAGTTAGACATCTCAAGATCCTAGTATTTTCAGCAGTTTGACTTCTAAAGCTAATATGTAAAGACTTTAGAAAACGTCTTAACTCAGAAGCATTATCAGTATCAAAATCAAAGATAGTATTAAGTACCTTATCATCAGGAGCATCAGTTACATCAGCGTTGGCCATTAGAGCATAGTTGACCACCTCAGTATCAGATTCTGAGGAAGAGTCCATCCAATCCTTGCTTGATGTGATAAGTGCCTTTGTCTTCTTGCACTCAGAAGCAAAGTGACCCATACCATTACACTTGTAGCATCTAACCTTTGACTTGTCAAATTTGCTACTCTTGCTGTCCTTTTTGATATACTTGTCTTTGTTTGCATTGAAAGCCTTTTTCTGAAAGTTGCCTTGTCTTCTACTCTTCCTGAACTTCATCCTCCTGAAGTTTCTTAAAATCATAGCAACCATCTCTTCCATGTCTGAGTCAGAAGAATCATCATCAGTATTGGCATCAGGATTGCCATCAGTATCTGATGAAGAGTCATCAGGATCTGACTCAACTATTCTTGTTTTACTTCTAGAGACCTCCATAGTTTTTCCTTTTGATTTAGCCTCTGCTTTCAGAGCAATTGATTTTGCCTTGCTGCTTTTCTTGTTCTTTCTCTGTTGAACTTCAAGATCATGAGTTCTTAGCATCCCATAGACTTCATCAAGAGACACAGTGTTCAGATCATACTGATGTCTAATGATCGAGGTCTGAGTGTCCCATTCTTCAGGTAAAGCTCTTAGAAACTTGGTGTTTGAATCTTCAGTTTCATATTCCTTGTCAACTAAAGATAAGCTGTTCAATAGTGTCATAAATCTATCATATAGATCAGTTAGGCTCTCATCTAGTCTTGCATCAAATTGTTCATATTCTTGAATCAAAAGAGCCCTTCTGTTTTTCTTGACAGATGCAGATCCCTGGCACTGAGTTTCCAAAGTATCCCAGATTTCTTTTGAAGACTTGCATGCAATCACTCTGTTTGACATGACATCATCAAGACTACTGTGTAAGATATTCTTTATCTTCGGTTCCCTGAGTACATGAGCTTTTTCTTCTGGAGTCCATTCACTTTTAGCCTTGACCACATAATGTTCAGGTACTGTATCTGTTCGTTCTACAATCCTTGTAGGAATATATGGTCCATCACGAATCCTGTCCAAATAGTCAGGATCCATAGCCTCCAGGTACATCAGCATCTTTACCCTCCATGTTGGATATTCTGATTTCTTCAAGATGGGAATCTTCATGCTTTCATACTTGGTTGTCGACATCTTTAGATCGTATCTGATTCAGAATTAAATCAGTTTGCTCTGATACCAATTGTTGCCCAGTAATAATCTATTGTAGAAGGGGGTTGAATACAATAGTATAAGATAATCGACTTCTTAATGTATATATCACAAATATAAAAGAAAGATAACAGCTTTATTAAATCTGATATAAAACTGTTACAAACTCTCTCAAGAAATTCTGATGTTCTTGAGAGCTGCTAGGTTATACAAATACTCGAGTGTATGATCGATTATGTTCACGTCCATAAATCGAAACCAAAACTGTGTTTATATACTACACAGCTTCTCTATCAATGATAAGTCCTAATCAATTACAAAGATTGAAACCTATCCATAATTGATAGCTACATTCTACAAACCAGGAACCGATAAAATAAACTTCCATGTTTAACTAGACTCCAAATATAACTCGAAGTAGGAATCCTGATCAGCTTCCAGTCCTGATGATCAAACCTGACCCCAGTCCTGATATGTATTCTGATCCTGACAACCATGCAATCCTGATGACGTCAGCAATCCTGATCAGTTGAGTCTAGCTTCTGACGATCATTGAATTCTGATCTAACAGAATTTTATCCTCCTAGCAATAGGATTTTTCCGAGGCACTGTCTTTCCTTTGTTTTTCTTAGGAGCAGTGACCACTTCTTCTTCAGCCACAACTTCCTTTTCTAGTTCCTACATTAGCTCATTGGCTAATCTAGCCTGCTTTTCAGGAGTAGACTCATATCCCTCAGGATTGGCCTCTCTAGCAAGTCTAGCTACCTCCTCCATCTTAGCTTCCATGAACCTGGGATGACTGATTGTTATATGAATTGGCTTTCCATTCCTGATGATCACAACCATCCCCTCTCTGGCTTCCACATCTCTAGTTTCCTTAAATGTTGTGATGTCTTTGCCCAAGAGTTTCTTAGCATCTGGCTTGGGAAGTGGAAAATCCACTTCGAGTTTATTCTTGCCATGCTTCTTGGTTGGAGAGACAAACCTACCACTCCATATGCCTTCACACTCCTTATTGAGAGATGGCTCAGCATCATAGAAGATCTTTGGTAGTTCAACCTCAGGAGTTAGAACTTTGAGAATTGTTGTAGTGGTAGGCTCTGTAGTTGTATCTGTGGGGCTTCTAGTGTCCCTATCCCTCTTGTGTTGTGTCCATGCATGGGGACTATTTCAATAGCAACATCCTTTTGGGAGGATGCCACTAGGGATGTGAAAAATTCCTTTTCAACCACTGTATCTTTTTGAGAAGATACAGGGTGGCTAGGCTGGGACACACTTATCTCACCCTCCTTGTTCTTGGGGTTTCTTTGATGTTCACCCCTTCCCTCACCACTTACTACCTCCTTCAAAATCCCCTCAAGGGTTTGGGTAGTTTTTCCAACAGGTGCCTTTTGAGAAGCACCTAAGGTTGGCTTTCTGGATTTTGATTTAGGGATTCTAGAGGTGGCCACTTGGGTAGGAGACTGTTGGACAGTTCCAACCTCCATGGTGGCACTGGAAATCAAAGAAATGATAATAGAAGAAGGAACAGTTGAGGAGATTACCTGACTCACCTGTGCCTCTTGAGCTGCATTGAAAATTGGTGGATACACCAATTGAACCTCCTTGTTGTGGTTCAGCCTATTCAAGTCCTCAAGGACTCTCTTATTTTGAACCCAACACTCTTTGGAGTTTGCAGGGAATTGGATCACTAGGTTACTCTCTACATGGTTAGCTAACAACATGATAAATCTAGCATAATAGACATTCTTACTTCTAGATGCTTTATTTCCTAGTTTAGCTCCAAGTTCAAACAGAATCAAGGACCCTAGGTTATAATAGCTATCAGTCAAAAGCATGTAAGCAATGTCAAACATAGAAAAAGTAACAGCATCATAGTTGCTAATTTTACCAGAGAAAATCTTAAGAATGGCATCAAATAAAAAGCACCATTCTTTGACCATGCCTCTTCTCTGAATCTTACTGAAATTGCCCGTAGGCAAAGCATAGTTTATTGAATATAGCATGTTAACAACATCGGTATCACTATGTTTTTCTAACCTATTGTTTTCAGGAAAGTTTAAGCAAGCAGTAATAACATCACTATTTACCACATATTCCTTACCTTGAAGAACAAAGGTGATTGTAGAATTGACAGAATTGAACACAGCAGATTCCCAAATTGCTTCAATTACCTCAAAGTATAGTTTGGGGGCTTCGAACATATCCTTTGAGAGCTTGCAGTTCTGAAGAAACCTCATCATAGTGTGATATGATGCATTCTTTTCTTCGAAGTCCACCAGTGCTGTGAAGTTGTTCTTCTCATATGTGAACCAAGTGAGAGACATAGTTTTGTTGGTTAGTGCCATTGAAGTAAAGCTTGGAATTACAGAGGGATTTTTCGCTTGAGAGAGAAGATGATTTGTTGCCTTAGTGAATTTTGGAAAATGATAAAAAATGATTAATTGAGAGCAAAATTCAATTTATACTCCCCCAAAATAATTCACTAATAAAACCATGATAATTGAAAGAAATTATCTGATTGGGCAAGAAAGTAACCGTTTAAAAGTAATGGATTAAAAAGTAAAGCCACAAATTTACTGCAATTACACACATATATTGTACGCATGTAACTACGGATAGGATAGTGACTTTAACGATTACGATTAAAACTCAACTATCTATGGATATGATTTTACCTTTTGGGATACTACATCCGTAGAGGTGTAAAAATGATATCCGTAGACATAAAAAAATATCCAGTGTCTAAAATGACCATTAATGGATAGGGATATCCGTAGAGGGAGAAATTTTGACTTAGACAAAATTCTTCTTTTTCAGAGAGTTTTAATTCTCATGAAAATCATGTTGACACTGGCTGCATTACAAATTATCAGACATTTAAATGAATTAAGAGAAGTTAAGCATACCTAGCTCACTTAGCAACCTTGAGAATGTTGATTCATCAAGTGACTTCGTAAAAATGTCTGCAATTTGTTGCTCACTTGGAACAAAATGAAGTTCCACAGTCCCATTCATCACATATTCCCAGATGAAGTGATACTTTATGTCAATGTGCTTGGTTCTTGAATGCTGCATTGGATTCTCAGTTATGAAAATTGCACTAGTGTTGTCACAGAATATTGGAATCTTATTAATTGTTAGACCATAGTCTATTAGTTGATTTTTCATCCAAAGAATCTGTGCACAACAACTTCCAGCTGTAATATGTTATGCCTCAGCTGTAGAAGTGGAGACAAAATTTTGCTTCTTACTTAACCATGAAACAAGCTTGTTTCCTAGAAATTGACAGGTGCATGTTGTACTTTTTCTGTCAATGTTGCAACCTGCATAGTCTACATCTGAATAACCAATTAGATCAAAAACAGATTCTCTAGGGTACCAAATGCCAAGGTTTGGTGTTCCTTTGAGATATCTGAAAATCCTCTTGATAAAAATTAAGTGAGACTCTCTAGGATCATCCTGAAATCTAGCACATAGACATGTAGCAAACATAATATCAAGTCTACTAGCTGTTAAATATAAAAGTGAGCCTACCATGCCTCTATAGCTTGAAATGTCCACAGATTTTTCCGTAGTATTCAATTCAAGCTTAGTGGCAGTCGGCATGGGTGTTTTTGCAGGAGAGCAATCCATTAAATCAAACTTCTTTAATAGATCAAAGATATATTTAGTTTGACTAATGAAGATTCCTTCTTTCACTTGCTTAACTTGTAAGCCAAGGAAATAGGTAAGTTCACCCATCATGCTCATTTCGTATTTACTTTGCATAAGCTTGGCAAACCTTTTACAAAGCTTCTCATCTGTAGACCCAAAGATTATGTCATCTACATAAATTTGAACAAGTATACTAGAGTCATTAACATTTCTAAAGAAAAGAGTTTTGTCAACAGTACCTCTAGTGAAATGATTCTCTAAAAGAAACTGTGACAGAGTGTCATATCAGGCTCCCGGTGCTGCTTCAGTCCATAGAGTGCCTTGAGTAGGAAGTAGACAAATTCTGGATAATTTGGATCTTCAAAACCAGGAGGTTGACTGACATACACCTCCTCTTCTAGTTCCTCATTCAAGAAGGAACTCTTGACATCCATTTGGTAGACCTTGAAATTGGCGTGGGCTGCATAGGCTAGGAATATCCTTATTGCTTCCAATCTAGCAACATGGGCAAATGTTTCATCATAATCTATCCATCTTCTTGAGAATAGCCCTTAGCAACCAATCTAGCTTGGTTCCTTGTGACAATGCCATTTTCATCCATCTTGTTTCTAAATACCCATTTTGTACCTATAACACTTCTGTCTTTAGGTTTGGGTACCAGCTTCCACACTTTGTTTCTTTCAAATTGGTTTAGCTCTATTTTCATAGCTAATACCCAATCTATATCTAAAAGAGCATCCTCAACTTTCTTTGGTTCTTCTTGAGAAAGAAAACTGTTGTATAAACATTCATCCTGAGTAGCTCTTCTAGTTTGGACATTTGAGGATGTAATACCCCCAGATCCGGGGTCAGGAATCTGGGTTGTCACGCTCCATCAATTATACAATACCTGCATTACTTACAACATTCTAATAATACAACTCCAAAGACCCCAATCACTTACGCCCACACACACAAGTTATAGCCTTGGAAATGAGAAACAAAAGTATCATTTGTTATTACAACTCGAATGTACTATCCAGGATCTCATATATTATTTACAACCTCTACCTTAATTTAAAATAATAGACATCACCGTTCTATACAAGGTTTAATAATACAACCTACTCGAAAACAATTCTTACTAATAAAGTCTGCAACTATTCTGCTCACACCGGCAGTATCCATCCTGCTGAAATAACTCAAGGGTGGTGTCTCCATTCCCTTGCTCTCGTAACACGAGGTGAATCGGCAACGTTTTCTTCATGCTGAAAGTTTTAATAAAGCAAGAATGAGCTAATAGCGCTCAGCAAGAAATCTATCCCAGTTTAAATCTTTAAACCTTTAAGGTAAATAATCCATATAGGATCCATGTTTAAAAACTACTAGGGTTTGTCCCAAAAATAGTATCTTGTTCAAAATACTGTATGACTTATAATCATACTCAAATACTATTCGTAAATCATTTAGAAATCCTTGGTATCGATATAATGAACCAAAATTCAAAACATATCTTTTAAAATATATATCAAATATTGGAATCAGGGATTAAAGCCTATCCATTATTTCAAAACACTATACAGTTCAATATACTGTATATCTTAAATCCCTTCTTAACATATATACACACATATCTATTTAGATATCTCATACTGTTCAAAATACTGTAAAATATCAGTAATGAACACCTTTTCGAATCTATTGTGTTGTGGTATATAAAAGAAGCAAGAATTAGGACTATAGCTCGACAATAAGATATAGCCTCATAATCATATATGTAAGCTGATATCATAATTGAAAACCTTTGAAATTCCGTTCATATACAGAACGATATGTTTAAACCTTCTTTTCATCAAAACATGCCATACAGTACAACTACTGTATGAGGAACATCATTACTCATCACTGCCACATTATCAGTAACTCAACACCTAGGCTTTCGTTACAATGTGCAGCACAACTCCAATTGGAGGGAAAGGACCTTTTTCAGGGCACGTCACAATACACGATGATCAGTCGTTGTATCGTACTCACACTTTTCTACTAGTAGATGGACGACATCATAACACGATTATCACCCTAGCCGCATACGGGCTTTGTATCTGCTGGACTGTCCTACAGCCTCTTACGCGAGATAAGTGTTGGACTGCCTAGCAGCCTCTTACGCTATAATCAGAGGTACTGTCCAACAACCTCATTCGCGTTTCCTTCTGGTCCTGGATGAAAATCAATGAAACGGGAATCAGAATTTAATCCTATTTCCCCCAAGTACATATACTTGTCAAAAACTTTGCAACAGCTCAGATTTCCTTACTCTAGAGTATTTGAAGGGAGTAAGTCACAGTGTGGGTTGACACCAGTCAACGAACTACGAATGATTACCACGTATTTTGAAATTACGACCTGGGAGCTTTTGTAAAATATCTTTAGTTATGATAAATCAGAACCCGAAAACATACTCACTTTTAATGAAAGAGTCAAGTGAAATCATATGTTCACTTCCTGAGATGGATTCCCAATTTTTGATAAGTTCAAATCAAAATTATCCTTTGGGATAAATAATTTAAAAGTAGTTGGGAACCCCTACTATAGTCACATAAATCTCTTTTGAGAACATAAAATATTTTAAATAACTATTGGAACCTTACGTAAAATTTAAATAAGGTTCTATGATTTATAAATCATTTTTGGAATATTTAATAAATATCCAAATAATAAATATTGACTTATTATTTAATAATATTCCACTGAAGTGAATATTCAAAATAATATTCACTTAATTAATAACTATTCAAAATATAAACATTGAATTATTACTCAATAAAATTCCACTTAAGTGAATATTCAAAATAATGTTTTTAATAATATTATTTAAAATCTCATATTAAATATCCAATAATATATATATTGGAATATTTAATCAAAATATATAAAATATAACTGTCCCTGGAACCCTCCAGCTTCTGACAGTATAATCAGTACAAAATACTAATTTGACTCTCGGTCTAAGTTTTAAAACCATCATACAAGTGCTCTACGCTTAGAGCCTTTATAAAACCTCGGTTTATATCTAATATAATCATAGCATATAAACCATATAAGTTACGAAAGATTTAAGTCAATATATAAATCAATTCGTACATCCTTTACAGTAATAAACAGTTTATATCTCAATCACAACAGTTTATCACAATAGCATCTATATAAGATGTATGGTTTGAAAACTTGCATACATATACCATATGCAATACTATAATTTCAACAGTTTTAAACACCACAACATCTATGTAAGATGTAGGGTTTGAAAGCTTGCATACATATACCATATGCAATATTCAGTATATTGAAATTTGAAATACAGCATGGGATGAGAAAACTTGTCTTGGGTCCTTGGTTGTTAGGGGTTCGAGAATTTGCCGGGAAATCTATAAGCAAAGAAATACTCGATCAGTCCCCTAGCGTAATCATTCGCTCATAACAACTCACTCATAATACTTCTCTTATCCTTAAGACACTCACTTTAAGTCAACCATAAGTCAAACACATCATGTAGTCATGTTATTCCTCAACAACGTTCATGTTTTAATCGACTTGAAATAATCTTTTATCTCAGTCACAACGGGTGGTCAAAGTAGTACCCCTAGAGTTGACTTTTCATGGAGTTACTATTACGCGACTCGCACTCTAACACTTTTAATAAATCAGAAAATTTACATTTAAATAAGAAACCACTTCTAAAATCATTTTGAGTATTTGTAATATTTGAAATAAAAGTTTTGATCTCAAAACAGGGGTTTAACTTGGTGAAATGTATTTTCAAACTTGGATGAGCTACGGAAAGTTACTATTCGCACTACTTTCACTAAAATGCTCATATCTCCTTAACCGTTAACTGAAATGACACACCGTTTTCGCGTGCACGATATAGAGAAAGAATGGAACAAAATGCTTGAAAATGTTTTTCTGGTTCAGGGGATGAAAATCCCGAGAGCAGCAGTTTAAGGCAGTAGAGTGCAGAAACCATTCATCCTCGCGCAGCTTTGGTTCCGATATTTTTATAAAATCGAAAAATTATCTTTTTAACACGAAACCTTCTCGATTATCTTAATAACCGTACAAACTATTATTAATCTTAGTATCATGACCTTTGTCCATTTTTAAGAGGCTTTATCATAAACTCAAAGTTCACATAGTGAACTACTTAGTTACTCGAAACCACTTTCACTAAAACGAGTGTTTCTCCTAAACCGTAAATCGAAACGACACGATTCTTTCACCAAAATAAACTACAAAACAAGACCTACATTATCATGGTCAGTAGTTATTTTTGTCATGTCTTGAAGGTTCCCGAGGCTACTGCTCAATCAATCTAATGAAAATTCGACAGGGTAACGACGCTTAATCAAGATTCCCGTGTTTAAAACACTCCAACAATCCACCAATCAACAACCAATCAACCATACCTCTAATTCCTCATATCAACCAACTTATAATCTTCCCTAACAAGTTCATACCAATACTCACAAGTTCAACCATCAAAATAATCACTAAACAATCACCATAACCAAGGATTCAATCTCTTATTCTTACTAACATAAACCATCATCAAACGAACCATAATAATCAAAGTAGAACTAAGGGTTTGAGATGTTTATACCTTCCTTGATGCTTGGTATACACTAAATATAGCTTAACTATCCTTGCTTGAGCTTTAAATACCCTTAACTTGCTTAATCTTCAAGAACAAAATCAAGAACACAAGTTAGTATTTTCGAAATCACTATTCATGCCTCAAATTTGATCCAATATTTGACCATTCTATACTTCTTGGATGGACATGAAATTTTGAACGTACCTTGGGTATATATTGAGGGAGCTATGGTCCAAAGTTGGCGATTTGAGGATGAGTAGATTTTGAGTTATGAATTTTTCTTTGTACTTTGCTCATGCTGGGCATAATTTGGAAGAAATGGGGAAGATGAATATTTGATTTCTTTTATTTTCTTTTGCTTAATAAAATCTGATTACATGATTCTCATTTGTGTGGTTCTAATGGTGTTTTTTCATCCCATGCCACATGTCATCCATTGGGTGGTTTTGGGAAAAACTGGTGACAAAGGTGGTGATTCATCACCTTGTCATCACCTATGTCATGCTTTTGTCATCTCTTGTGTCATGCTTATGTCATTTCTTGTATCATCAATTCTCTTATATTATGCACTTGATGATCTTATGTGATACTTTCCCTTCGGTTAGGGTTTAATCCATAATTCGTTACGCTTCTGTTTCGCGATAGGTTCCACTGATTTTAAAAACGTTTCTCTATACCAATGTTAAGAGATACTTCCTTGATCTTTCCATTACCTTGGTTTAATATATGATCCTAGATTTCTTACCTTGGCTTAAGATATGATCATGGATTTCTCATTCTACATACTTTCTCAAAACGATAAAATCAATTCATCCTTGATTGTCCAGTGAATAGTGATTTAAAACTCGAATGGAAATCTTCTGATTCTGATCGCGTTTACATTCACTTATTCTCCTTATACCTCACTAATATAACTTTGAAACATTCATTCCATGTCTTCCATATGGTGTGGTCTGAAATATTTTTCATCAGCAAATTCACTATTCATCAACATTTACTATTCATCAAAATTTTTTTACTAAGTCCCAAATTTGGGGTTATTACAGAGGATGCATCACCAATGATCAGTTCAAATGGATGATCCCTTGTCCATTTTCTTGTTGCAGGTGTAGGTCTTGAAGATGCAGCATCAGTCTCATAAGCATGATCATGTGGAGTTGAAGTTGATCCATGATGTGACGCCCTCCAAACCCGGGGTACAAATTTGGGGAGTCACTCGACCAACGAAACACAATATACCTGAATCTAACACATGCATAATAATATAATAACATAAAATACCCCTTATCTAAGACCGCATCCAGATTATGGCATGAAACAAGCTTCTAAGTCATAATTATTACAAACCAGTTTTCAGAGTTATTACACACTTAATATACAAAGCTAGACATCTAGTCTAACTTCCAAAGTAAAACAACTACCCGTCCAATGACAATAACTCGGGGTGGTCTCCTAGAATCTGGAGAACAGTCACTAGCGTTGTGTCTGCTCATTCTCTCGCTTCACTTGAATAGGGTTAGACACAAAACAAGTATGAGCCACATGTGCTCAGCAAGCATGATATATATCAATCACAGTTTCATAATGAAAGGAAAGATTTCAGTTATCTGAATCAACAATATACAAGTCAAACATAAGCTTTTAACAATCTTTATTGAAGAAAGAGGAATTAGAATTGGGCTTCTACATTTTTCAAATAAAAAGGTTGAGCTGCTGATCAATCACACATCAACCCCAGACTAGCTTATAGCATAGTCCTCCACTAGGATCCATGGCCATCTAGGCCTTAAGTAATTACGACCATAAATATGGCCCGACCATTACTGGTCTCATTTTAAAACATGCCAATTATATCACAAAGTATAAGCAATAACATGCATAACAATATAAGTACACAATGACGGGGTGTAATAGTTGCAAAAGAGCTTCAACTATTCAATATCAAATGAAGTCCGAGAAATAGATTCAGAATGGTTTCAATGGTACAACGTACTCATTTAAGAAAGTCAACAATGGTTATCATCAATATAAACTGAATTGAAGGTGAAGGTTTCTGATATCCAAAACGATTGTGGATTAAGTCAAAAGTTAGGAATATTCAAGGAAATAGCATCAAGTGCTCAATACGGGTGAAGATTGAATAATCTGAATCGTTCTGATGGTAACATACATGAAATTCTGAAGAATAACAACAATTGAATCAACAAGTAAAGGCACAGATACTTGCCTGGTCTAGTAGCAGACGGAATTCTACCGAGCTCACTCTACCTTCTCTTTTCCCTTGCTCCGGGAACTCGATTCTATAATAAACAACTCATTACAGTAAGTCTAACTATCCTCATTCTATCCTCGATATATACTCATAACCATTTTTACATTTAAACAAGTAATCGGGTTCCTATCGGATGCCCGATCTATTTTACGGTAATTAAAACTCAGACATTAGCCCTCATACGGGCATTTACGGACTATTAAAACACATTATTCGACTCATATAAACCATATAGCACTTATAAATATTTTTAAAACAATATTCGAGGTTCATTTGAATTTAAATAAGTCACAAATAATTTTTAAATCAAAAATCGAATTTTTAATCCCAATATAAGTATTTAAAAACAATTAAATCAATTAATATAAAATTAATTGACAATTTCCAAATGCTCATACTATTTTTAAATAATTAAATCAAGCTAGAAAATAATTAAACCTAATTTAAATTAATTAAATCTAATTAAATATTAAGAATTAAGAATTAACTGATTAAAAGAATTAATCAATTAAATAAAAATAATTAATTATTAATTAAAAATAATTAAAAAAATTTAATTTAATCAGTTTTTGAATTTAAATAATTAAATATAATTTTCCAGAATTTTCTGAATTTAAAAATGTATTTTTAAAATAAAAATATGATTTTTATAAATATTTAAATTATTTTCGAATTAAATTTAAAAATAAAATTCAAAAAAAGTTTTCTGAAAATATTTTAGGGTTTCGAAGATTGAAACCGGGATGGGGAAACGGGTTAACGGGTCGGGAAGAATACAAACGGGTCGGGAAGAACAACCCGGAAAATCCCAGAATCCGGCGACAATTCCCAGATTCCGGCGAGCCAAAAACTTGATAAAAATTGGGGCTTTTTATATCAAAACATTCCTTATAACCATACCAATACATTCCGATCAAAAACCAAACCAAAAACATCACCGGAACTTCAAACCCGACCATTTTCCGGGACCTTAAACCAATTTTCCGATCTACTAAAATCTTACATGAAACTCTACGTTCTTTATGTTAAAATGAAGTTAAGAACACATACAACAAAAGCCCTCTATCAAAAACAATGTCAGATCATTCATAAGAACGGACTATTAAAAAGAAAAATCGGGCAAAACCCTAGAAATCGAATTTCTCAAAATCGAACATAAACATGAAATTAAAGCATGAATTCCTACTAATTAGAACCCTAGGAACATGTCGGAAGCAATCAATTGAACGGAGAATCAACAGAATGAAAATCCCCAATTCGAACATAAACCCTAATTTTAATTCGAAATTTGAAAAATTCATATAAAATCGAAAAATTACCAGATGATGATGAGGTTGGAAGATTCTGAAACTGGAGCTCAAGATCGTTGATTTGAGTACTTGAACTTGTGATTTGGATTTCAATAACACAATCAAAATTGATTTTGATTTTCAAGAACACGAAGAACACGGTTCGGTAATTTTATATTTTTGTATATTTTTAATACGGATTATATGAAGTATAATGTACGATTCTCCTTTTTATACTTAGTGGAAAATAATACCCTAAACGACATTTTTGGATCGATATTGATCCACTGGTTCGCTTTAAAACCCTAATAATATAAAATACACGTTTTACGAGGTGATAGCTATCCACAAAGACTAATAGTTATCCAAATCAATACTTATCATTTATATAACTAATGCTCAAGAATACTAGGGCTATAACAGATGTATTTATTGATACGGACGATATATCAATTACCCTAGAAAAAAATTAGGGTTAGGGTTTGGAATAATTTTTCTTCCTTTGAATAAAACAAATACTATTGATAGTATCGGATAATAAGGAATATAATAATACGAAGAAATCCTCCGATAATGATTCAAACACGAATGACGAAGGAATAACAATGATGTACAAAATTTCAACGGGGCCCATGAATTTTCAAAGCGGGGCTCAAAATTTAAGATATTTTCAAATGACAAAATATTTGAACGGGGCTTTCGACACACCAATTTACACATAATCACTTAACAACCTTTATTATTAAAACTCAAAATACTTCATAATAATTATTCTACACATATAATACAATTTATATTATTAATAAAGTTCACGGATCTTACACATGACTCAGAGAAACTCCCCATGAGTTTATTGGGGTGGTAACTCTGTGTTGTGATCCACCTACGGATGCTTCAATTTGGCTTCCTACGGATGCTCCATTTTGGCTTCCTAAGGATGCTCCAATTATCCCTTCTATGGATGGCTCATTTGAACTAGAGTTATCCATATTTGAAATAGTCATTCTTGGAGGGACTGATTCATCCTCATGATCATCATCTTCATCATCATAAAATTGACCTTCCACCTCATTCTCAAACATGAGAGTTTCATGAAAACCCTCATCAGTGAGACCTTGAATTCTGGCATCATCAAAAACAACATGTACAGATTCCGTAACAATGTTGATTATGTGATTGAAAACCATGTAGGCTTTTCCAGCTGCATATCCCACAAAAGTGGCTTCATCTGCCTTTGACTCAAATTTCCAAGATGTTCACCTTAGTTTCTCAATACAAAGCATTTGCATCCAAAGACATGTAGAAAATTCAAGGATGGTTTCCTTCCTTTGAGCAGCTGATATGGAGTCATCCCTTTTGTTTGATTGATCAAAGAGATGTTTTCAGTGAAACATGCAGTGTTAACTGCTTCAGCCCAAAAATAAGTGGGCAACTTTGATTCTCCTAGCATTGTTCTTGCAGCCTCAATTAGAGTTCTGTTTTTCCTTTCCACTACTCCATTTTGTTGTGGTGTCCTAGCTGCAGAAAACTCATGACTGATTCCATTATCCTCACAAAACAACCTCATTGTTGAATTCTTGAACTCAGTGTCATTGTCACTCCTGATTCTTTTTACTTTGAGATCAGGATGATTGTTAGCAGCCTTAATGTGATTGATTATGATTTCACTTGCCTCATCTTTGGAGTGCAGAAAGTATGTCCATGTAAATTTAGAAAAATCATCTACAATCACAAGGCAGTATCTTTTCTTTGAAATTGACATGACATTTACTGGTCCAAATAAATCCATGTGTAACAGCTGTAGAGGTTGCTCAATTGATGAGTCTAGCTTTCTTCTAAAAGAAATCTTCTTTTGCTTCCCTTTCTAGCAAGCATCACAAACTCCATCCTTGGAAAATTCCAATAGAGGAAGTCCTCTAACTAGGTCTCTTCTTACCAGATCATTCATTGACTTGAAGTTCAAATGTGACAGTCTTTTGTGCCATAGCCAACTCTCATCCTTACTTGCTTTACTCAGAAGGCAAGTGATAGAATCTGAACTTGTTGAGTTGAAGTCAGCTATATACACATTACCTCTTCTGGTCCTGTCAACACCACATTGTTGTTTTCTTTGTTTGAAACAACACAGGCTCCTTGGTTGAATGATACTGAGAAACCTTTATCACATAGTTGACTGATACTCAGCAAATTGTGCTTAAGTCCATCAACTAGTGCTACCTTGATCAATGATAACATTTTCCTTTGTAATCAAGCCATATCCCTTAGTGTAACCTTTGCTATCATCTCCAAAGGTAATGCTAGAGCCAGTTTTCTCCACAAACTCTGTGAGCAGGGTATAATCTCCTGTCATGTGCCTAGAACAACCACTGTCTAAGTACCATAGATTCTTTCTGTATCCCTGCACACAACAAAACCAAATCAAGTTGATTTTGGTACCCAAGTTTCCTTGGGTCCTTTCCTGTTAGCTTTAACTTTACCTTTCTTGTCTTTTTGCATCTTAATCTCAGGTTGAGTTAAATCAACCTTGACCCTGGGTGTTGACCTCTGAGAGACAACATGTTGAGGATGTTCATATGCATACATGTTTGATGCAGGCATTTGAGAATTCTGTGCATACATAGCATTCAAGTGTGGCATGCTCCATGTCATTTGTGGCATTGTGAATGCATTCATATAAGGATTTTGTAATAACCCGAATTTTTGGTAAAATTAAAACTTTTCTTATTATGATTAAGTGCATCAGTGAATAGTGAATTTGGTGGATGAATAGTGATTTTGAGGGTTAAGAAAATTTTTCATGCCACCTATGTACGAGACGTAGTGTGGATATTCCGAAGTCATATTAGTGATCTACGGAGTAAATAAGTGAATGCAAAGACAATCAGAATTCAGAAATTCAAAAATTTATTTTTGGTGTAATATTCGACCGGGCAGCGAATTATATATTATTATATTCAAGAAATGAGATATTAAAATTGAGGATTTGAGGATTTAATATTTTGGAATTTTATTATTTTATTAAAGTCGATTTAAGGATTCGATTGTTGGAATAAATAGTGAATAGTTACTATTCACTGCGAGAATCGCGTAGAATTTTATTCGCTCTTTTGGGAAATATTTCGAATCGTTTCAAGAGGAACAAGGCAACATTTACAGGATTAAATATAGACATGGAAGTAACATGTAACAAGATAAATACAAGGAATGCAACAATTGGATCATCCGTGTGAAAGGAAACGAACCAGTAAAGCAAAGCAGTCAAGCCACTTGCCCACCACTCTTGCATGTGTGACAAGTGTCAAGAGGACAATACACCAAGCCATGACTCACCACTTTTGACATAAAAATCAGCATTTTGATTGATTAACCAAGATAAAGAAAAGAAAAAGAGAAGAGGAAGAACTCCCCCATTTTCGGCTCAGCTGGGACAAGGAGGAGAGAAAAATTCATATCTCCATTTCTATCCATCCTTAAATCACCAAATTTTAACCATAGCTTCTCCACTCTATGGGAAACATTCGTTCAGAATTTCATGGCCAACAAAGGAGTGTAGCCTAGCCAAATCCTTCCCCCAAGTTGAAGAAACCAAGCTGCCCTGTTCTTGACAGTTTCTGCCCCGATTTTCAAACGGCCATATCTCCTTCATTTCTTAATGAAATCCTGTGTTCTATAGCTTGTTAGAAAGGTATTGAGATAATCTACAACTCGTATTGCACGAGTAGTCTCCAGAAAAGCAAGGTAAGGACCTCGTTTTGCAAGTTCTTTCAGCTGGTAAATATTGACTCCGAGATTGCTAACTTGTTTTCTTGATTTCTTTGGATGATCCAAGCTTCCTAAGGTGCATCCAAGGCTAGAGGAGCCATTATAAAGCTTTGTTATGATTCTTACGATATCAAAGAAGGTAAAGATCGAACCCTTGCTAGTTATATGATGAGTTTTGGTTGAGTTTTGGCTAAGTAGTTAAAGCATGATGTGTTAGAAGAATATCCTTGAATGTTTGGCTTTGATTTGAGATGATTGTGTTGAGTGGTGGTCAATGGACCTTACCACTGACCCTAGAGGTCATAAGTGATGGTTGGTGTGTGATATTGATGATTGGGTTGCCTTGTATGGCTTAGTAGAAGAGTTACAAATTTGGAAATGCTTGATTTAGAGCCGTCGTAATGCCCAAATTTTATCTACTGCATGATTCCTTGTTTCGTCTCTGTTCGAGTTCGACCCTTGAGTCCTACTGCCCATGATTGTGTAGTTTATGTTATAAGCTTCGTAATGATATGTGGTTCGCCTAATTTGGTCGAACGGTTTAAGAGTTATGCTAATTTTAGTAATCGTGGTTCGAGAGGTTCCATCGCAGAAATGTAACCACTTTGATGCTAAGTCAAAGACCTTTAAGAGTCGAATTAAAATGTGAAACCTTGTGATATAATGCTAAGGACAGTTAGCAAGCCTTGTGCGAAGGTTTCGAGTCAAAAAGATCATTTTCCGATTTTATAAAAATAAGGAAGCCGAGGTTGCACAAGTGAAAACCACTGAAAACGAGACTTAGAAACCAGTGTTGAAAATGGTTAAGTATAACTTGTATTCGAGGATCGATTTCGGACTAAACCTACGACTGAAGTGATTGTCGACTAAACATGGACTTAGTATGAGCCTATAACGAGCTAGTAATGCCTTGGTTGTGTTTCGCTTACGTGTTTAAGCATTGAGTACAAGTGGATTATCCAGGGGATTAATCGTACGTTTTCTTTGACTTTGTCTAGATTGTCCGGCATCATCGCGAATCCCTATCACTTCTCGAGCATCAGGCAAGTTTACTAAACCTTACTCTATCATTCAGAGTATGTATATTTTCCAATGTTCAATACTTGTGTATTCCCAATTTATATACCAAATCTTTATTGCAAGTATTGTGGCAAGTTTTCTAAATCTATACCTTGAAGTATTGATTATATATTACTGCTTTTGCCATGTGTGGAGTTATACAGTTTTGCGATACATGTTATATATTGTATAAAATAGGGTTTGATTTTGGTTTACATAGGAGCTTTGAGATAAAGTAGTTATAAACCGGCATACCTTGTAGCTCTAGAGATAAGAGCATACTTCTTGTTTTCGACTCTAGACCGGGAGTCAGCATTTGAGATATGGAGATAGCCGTGGAAACCCGGAGGGATTCCAGCGGCAGTGTACTAATTATTTTGAGGACTGCTATTATTAAACATTAATTATATTTCTAGAAAGTATTAATTACCTGGAAATGATTTGAGGAATGTTATTTGAATATTACCTCATTCAGAGGTTGTTACTTGGAAATGATTTGGTAATTGGCTTATAAGCTAGATATGGGATATCAGTTATAAGCCAGGTTTTATAAATGCCCTAGGTAAAGGGCGTATGATTTTATTCTTTAGACCGGAAGTAGATATATTTTCAGTATATTTTGAATGATTATTTTTCCGATAAAGATATCGGGTAACTATTATTCGAGGGTTAAATATGTAGTTAAAGAATATCATTTATATTCATCTGAGGATTTTGACTTACAGAATATTATTTGTATTCATTGGAGGATTATTGACTTAAAGGATATTATTTCCATTTGAGGATTAGTTAATGAATGTTATTTCAAATATTCATTTGAAGATTATTTATTTAATGAATATTATTTTCAAATATTCATTTGAAGATTACTTATTTAATGAATATTATTTTCAAATTTTCATTTGAAGATTACTTATTTAATGAATATTATTTTCAAATATTCATTTGAAGATTATTTATTTAATGAATATTATTTTCAAATATTCATTTGAAGATTATTTATTTAATGAATATTATTTATATATATTCATTTGAGGATTGCTTACTTAATGAATATTATTTTCAAATATTCGTTTAAGGTTACTTATGTAGTAAATATTAGTAATTATTTTCAAATCAAAAAAAGAGGTTCCCAAAACAATGTTTTTCCATTTAAATCTGTCTTTTAAAGGGGATTTAAATGCTCGCTCAATTATCAAAAATATGGGAAACCTGATTTAAGTAACTGTTATTCATTTTAAACTCTCAACTCAAAACTGTCAAGGGACATATATTTTCTCAAAGCAATTTAGTTGCTGCAAGTTAAATATTGTGCTACCACCTCAACGCTCGAGGGGTAAATTCATGGAACAAGTCGATATCCATTAACAAGCATCGCTTGGGAAATATTGGAGAATCTTCCTTTCCAACCTAGATACAACTACTGAGTGGAGTCGTATCAACAAGTATTACACTTGGGGAAAGGAAGACGATCTTTACGTTTCAGAGTCATGGATTTCATCTGAACTAGGAGCATGTGTAAGAGGTCGAGTCGCGCCGATCCATCACCTTATTGCCCCAAATGGGCCGGGAGATCCAGAAAGGCGGTAGACAATGTCAGGCTGTCGTGATACTTCCATCTACATGTAGAAAACATATTTTTGTTGTACAACCTGCTACTGATCATAGTAAGGTTGGTACGACGGGCGCGGAGAAGGCTCCAGCATTGGTTCATCATCCATTTTGGATAATTCTGCAACATGTACTGAAAGGGACCACGGATGGCTCCGTTGGTACAGGTTTACCGATCATGTTGACAGAGGGATTCTGCAACATGTATTGAAAGGGACCAAGGATGACACCCGTGGTACAGGTTTACCGGTCATGTTGGCAGGGGGTCGAAAAGTGTTCAAAATAAAGTTACAATGAATCCTTGCAACTTCATCTGTTATGAGTTATGACTCTGATAATATATGCATAAGTAAATCTTGGGTTACGGAGATATGATATAATTTTCCTCGTAACTTCATCTTTTATATCATTTGACTCTGTGGATACCTTACATAATATGAGTTATGGTAAGGGAGTTGTTTATACTGAATCACCTTATAACTTCATCTTTTAAGTTATATGTTGATATTCTGCTTATATAACAGATATTTTTCGGAAAGGTTATATTTGGTTTACTTTGAAACCTCATCTTTTATACTAGAAATTTGTTCATAATATAGCAAAAGTTTGCAGAAATATTATGAAATGATATTTGAAATACAATAATGGTACTGTTTTTGGGAATACGTTCTGATAAGGAAACAATTTCAGTATCGAGATATTTTGACAAGCTATTGTCTTATACCCGCTTTATTCTGGGTTGAGTTAAAGGCAGAATTATGCCATACTTTCATTACCTTGCTGAGCTATCGCTCACTCTTGCTATTGTTTTATATATATTATATAGCAGCGAAGCAGGATGCCAATGGGACGACACATACCCCGCAAGGCGTTTTCATGAACAGTTTCTAGCAGTGATCCCGAGAGTAGTACGAACCAATCGAATCAGGCTACAGCTTTTGGTATTCAACTTATGTATAGATATGAATGGTATAAGAGGATTGTGAGCATCAGAAGGCTAAGTTGGTAATGTAACATTACTTAGAAATTGTATCAGTGACAGATTCAAAAGACACTTGGGTATTGTAATAAAAATTATTTATTCCGCAGTTGTTGTATTGTGTCGTTTTTGAGACTCTAACCTGTGTGTATGAGTGTGAGACTTATATTGTGGGGTCATGAGCAGGTGAATTATGAATGGTGTGAGTAATACAGGTAAGGCAAGGAGTACATGAATCGTGACTACTCTAAATCCCTGACCCCGGATTTGGGGCTGTTACAGAAATGGTATCAGAGCGTTAGGTTACAGTCCTCAGAAACGATAGGAGATCGAGTCTTACAATACCCTTAATAATGATAAGAACATCTAGAGCCCAAATTGAGTTCGTAGTCGAGTTAGAGGACATGACCCTGACTGTTTAAGATGAAGCCCGAGAGGGGACTTCTTCTGGGGAAACCGTACTTAGGACTTCATGTGTAGTCACCTCGATTCGTATGAATTATAGATTGATGGGATTCTGAGATACCAGATCCCGAGGCCTTCGAGTAGGCATTTGATGATGCGCTCCTTGAGATGGATGAACACCCGATAAAGGAGGATCCATAGGAGGATCTAAAAGAAGACCCCATAGTGGGTCAAGGAAAGACTCTTGTAGAGGACGTGTTGATTGATAAAGATGTAGTATGTTACTTGAGGTCGTACAATAGGACCGGACGAACCTTCAGAGGTCAAATAAGTGCCGATACGAGAGTTTAGGATCGTTATGATTCATCATGAGATATGACAAAGAAAATGGAGTAGAGTCTCCAAAGTGAAAGAGGTAGAGGCAATACAGCCAGTATCAGTGGATTGATTCGACTTGAACGAAACCTGTTACTCGTAGTCGGTTATAGTTGCCCATAAGGAGGCGGCATACGTAAGAACCAAGATGTTCGGATTTTCACCAACGATTAGGGGTACTTAGTTGCCTAGAATAGTGGAAGGAAGTGTTTTGGGCTATGAGGTTTCAATCCCCCACGACCAGCGATTCCACTGGAAATAGTGCCTATTACATCATTGAGGGATTTTATTATCTCAAGGAGAATTTTGGGTATATGTACCATGCAAATGTTATTGTAAGACAAGCACGTTAAGACGGAATCGAGAACGAGATTTACCACCCTCAGGAAACCGGGAAGGAATTATGAGGATAGAACAGAAAGGTCGGAAATCAGATCCGAGTATTACTAGTAGGTAAATAGATTGATCAAATTTCCCAGATTTGGAAAGAAATTCAGCAAATTTTGGCAAACCTTGTCTTTCAGATTACCAGAGGATGTCACCAAAGAGAATGGAAACTAGAGAGAACCTTATGGATTGGGTAAGATGGCCGCTATATGGGTTGGTGGACAGACCCTGATTGCTATAATTGATTGTAGAGATAAAATGATGAAGTTGAGATTGGACGGTAAAAGCGAAATATATTTAAGGACCAAGACGGACTGAGGAATTCCGGGATTGACTTAAATGAAAAGCCTATTGTGCCAAAAAGTGTTAAGCTTAGGTAGCGCACGGGATTGATATGGGAGGAGGAATATTGGGTATAAGGATGATTGAAATAGAGACCGGATTTAAGCTTGTAGTTTCTAACGAGCTTCCGAAATACCGCCCAGTCGACATGTGGAATTGTCATTGCTATGGGCGACAACGGTATCGAAGTCTTCTTATAGAACAGAACGCTTACTTGAGATGTTTGCGCCTAGTCGAATGGAACTCCCTGCGATTGCAATTGTGATGGTTGAATTCTTAGCGACTATTATAAGTCGACAAAGACGTAAGTACCGAACACCTTAGGGTGCGTGGAAAAGAAAAGCTTTGGAATAGAACGATTATCCATCAGAGGAGCCGACAAAAAAGGCATCCGTAGAGACCTTGGTAGTACCCTCTCCATTTGCAAATTATGTGGGATATTTCCCCAATCTATGATCTATCTTGACCTCTTTCCAAGAAAGAATTCTGATAAAGGGTATATTCCCTCTTCGAAGTTATTTTATAACACTTGTGTTAAATCATAATTAATTTCAATTATGTTAGAGGCTGTTATGATGCCTACTTTCAGGTTTTCGAAGCCCTATCAAATGATGTTATTCAAGCTTCCACTTTTCTTCAAATAATGAATAACCCTATGATGATACCTCACCACTTGCTTGTTAAGTACTAGTATCTTTTTGGTTATTCTTTTCTTTGGAAACCGCACCTTTGGAATCTGTTCAATTTTAATCCAAGGCGTTCCTTTGAGAAATATTGTCGAAAGACGATGATCATTAAATTGATCTCGAATTGCTTTCATACTTTTCAACTTCCACTGAGACGAACAACCCTATACTTATAGGGGCTACAAGGACTATCTGTCTATGTGATAGCAGTCTGATGGGACGCCATCACTTGTGAGTTGTGAAATACAAGAAGGCTAATTACCTTTAGTAATGTCTCAATCGAGGCACACAACATTGAGTTCTTATGATCATGTTGATCTCTCGGTAAATTCTCTTACCTCCAATAAGGTTACCTTAAAACTCATAACCTTATGATCACCAGTGTGTGAAGTTTTCCTTAATATAGGAGCTATCTTTTCAAAGCTCCATGATTCTTGTTATCTTTATTGAATTTCAAGGGGAGGCCAACCAGGTCAAATAAGTCAAAATTCGCTGATAGGAATTCGATTCGCAACGAAATCGCCTATGACAGGAGCGAATCCCTAAGACGAATAGAATGTTAGTGGCATATCAATGAATTGGTTTATTCTCCCAAGGATATTATGATAATGGAAAGCGGGTCAATCGATATATGTGAAAGGAATAGCGATGTGACGTGTACTCCAGTGACAACGGTGTTAGATAGATGCCCTATAGTGGAATTGAGATTTTGGAGGAGTTGTTTACAAATGGACACTACCTCTGGGTTAGCAAGATAAGTGCTGGCGATGGAGTCAGAGGGAGATGGTATTGTGACTTGGGAGAAGTTGATATTATAATAAGGATGGGTTGGTTGACACCCAATGGAGCCCAGACTGATTGAAAGAGAGAGAGAGAGTAATAAATAAAGGATGGAGACAGATTCAGAGGTTCTTGAATATAGTTCAGACTAAGAAACTATTACGCCAGAGATACGAGGCTTAATTAGCTCTTATGGTTGACGCCAAGAAAAGAGATACCAAGTATAAAGGAAACTATAATGGTTTTGGGAGATTGTACAAGGTTTTAATGAGCTACCAGATATCGATTTGGATGACATGAGAATGAATACCGAGTATTCAGAGTATAGTGGGAATGAAAGAGTTAGCGACTCAGTTACAAGAATGGCTAGACAAGTATATGATAAGACCCAGTGTACCACCGTGGAGAGCCCGGTGTTGTTGTAAGAGAGAAAAATGTTAGCACGAGATTATGCATCGAACCTCGAGAGTTGAATGAGTTCGACATGGAGAATGGGTACCCTTGTAAATGATTGTTTGATCAGCTGAAAGACGCTTTGTATTTCCAATTTATTTAAGAACTGGGTATCACCAGTTGGAAGTTAAATCCGGGGATATACCCAAGACTGCGATTCGTACTTGGAATAGACACTTCGAGTTTTCAGCGAAGATATTTTGGGTTGACTAATGCACCCACAAATTTTTTGGAATGTAATGAATTGGCTTTGAGTTATCCGTGATAGTAGATAACATGAGATGGAGAAATGGCTAGAATTGACCTAGGATTATGACTGTGAGATACACTACCATCCGGGGAAGGCCAATGTGGTGGCCGATACCCTTAATTAAAATGAGACAGAGATGGATTCCGAATGATCGGGAATTAAAGGATGAGATTTTACACAAAAACCAAGTTAGTCCAACAAACTAGAAAGACAAAAGATTTCACCAACAAGCGGCTGGTGACAACCAAGACAGACAGAGAAATTATGCGGACTAAGCCCGCGAGTATAGAGATAGTACTGCTATTGATAACCTAAATGGCAAGTTGATGAATGACAAACAAGTTTATGCTGGTGTATTTATGTACAAACAAGATAGAGAGTATGAGGTTAGCGATTCGTGATGCTAAAGGTATCTCCATGGAAAGAATTAATGAGATTTGGAAAGAAAGGGAAGTTGAGCCCGAGATTCATTGGGCCATCTGAGATTTAAGACGCGTCAGGAAGGTGGCCTACGAGCCAGCCTTACCCCCCAAACTGTAGAATGGTCATAACGAGGTTCATGTGTCAATGCCACGTCAGTATACTATAGATGCCCGGCATATGTAGAGTACGAGCAGGTAGATATACAACCTGGTCTGACTTACAAAGGACAACCCGTGGAAATCACGGATAGAAAAGAACAAGTGCTAAGAGACGAGGTTGCCAAGTTAGTGAGAGGTTTGTGGAAAATCAAGAAGTGGAAGAATCCACCTGGGAGTTAGAAAGTGCAATGGGAGAGAGGTACCCCCCAGTTATTCCTAAGCTGATTCCGGGACGGAATCCTTTTAAGGAGGGGAGACTGTAATAACCCGAATTTTTGGTAAAATTAAAACTTTTCTTATTATGATTAAGTGCATCAGTGAATAGTGAATTTGGTGGATGAATAGTGATTTTGAGGGTTAAGAAAATTTTTCATGCCACCTATGTACGAGACGTAGTGTGGATATTCCGAAGTCATATTAGTGATCTACGGAGTAAATAAGTGAATGCAAAGACAATCAGAATTCAGAAATTCAAAAATTTATTTTTGGTGTAATATTCGACCGGGCAGCGAATTATATATTATTATATTCAAGAAATGAGATATTAAAATTGAGGATTTGAGGATTTAATATTTTGGAATTTTATTATTTTATTAAAGTCGATTTAAGGATTCGATTGTTGGAATAAATAGTGAATAGTTACTATTCACTGCGAGAATCGCGTAGAATTTTATTCGCTCTTTTGGGAAATATTTCGAATCGTTTCAAGAGGAACAAGGCAACATTTACAGGATTAAATATAGACATGGAAGTAACATGTAACAAGATAAATACAAGGAATGCAACAATTGGATCATCCGTGTGAAAGGAAACGAACCAGTAAAGCAAAGCAGTCAAGCCACTTGCCCACCACTCTTGCATGTGTGACAAGTGTCAAGAGGACAATACACCAAGCCATGACTCACCACTTTTGACATAAAAATCAGCATTTTGATTGATTAACCAAGATAAAGAAAAGAAAAAGAGAAGAGGAAGAACTCCCCCATTTTCGGCTCAGCTGGGACAAGGAGGAGAGAAAAATTCATATCTCCATTTCTATCCATCCTTAAATCACCAAATTTTAACCATAGCTTCTCCACTCTATGGGAAACATTCGTTCAGAATTTCATGGCCAACAAAGGAGTGTAGCCTAGCCAAATCCTTCCCCCAAGTTGAAGAAACCAAGCTGCCCTGTTCTTGACAGTTTCTGCCCCGATTTTCAAACGGCCATATCTCCTTCATTTCTTAATGAAATCCTGTGTTCTATAGCTTGTTAGAAAGGTATTGAGATAATCTACAACTCGTATTGCACGAGTAGTCTCCAGAAAAGCAAGGTAAGGACCTCGTTTTGCAAGTTCTTTCAGCTGGTAAATATTGACTCCGAGATTGCTAACTTGTTTTCTTGATTTCTTTGGATGATCCAAGCTTCCTAAGGTGCATCCAAGGCTAGAGGAGCCATTATAAAGCTTTGTTATGATTCTTACGATATCAAAGAAGGTAAAGATCGAACCCTTGCTAGTTATATGATGAGTTTTGGTTGAGTTTTGGCTAAGTAGTTAAAGCATGATGTGTTAGAAGAATATCCTTGAATGTTTGGCTTTGATTTGAGATGATTGTGTTGAGTGGTGGTCAATGGACCTTACCACTGACCCTAGAGGTCATAAGTGATGGTTGGTGTGTGATATTGATGATTGGGTTGCCTTGTATGGCTTAGTAGAAGAGTTACAAATTTGGAAATGCTTGATTTAGAGCCGTCGTAATGCCCAAATTTTATCTACTGCATGATTCCTTGTTTCGTCTCTGTTCGAGTTCGACCCTTGAGTCCTACTGCCCATGATTGTGTAGTTTATGTTATAAGCTTCGTAATGATATGTGGTTCGCCTAATTTGGTCGAACGGTTTAAGAGTTATGCTAATTTTAGTAATCGTGGTTCGAGAGGTTCCATCGCAGAAATGTAACCACTTTGATGCTAAGTCAAAGACCTTTAAGAGTCGAATTAAAATGTGAAACCTTGTGATATAATGCTAAGGACAGTTAGCAAGCCTTGTGCGAAGGTTTCGAGTCAAAAAGATCATTTTCCGATTTTATAAAAATAAGGAAGCCGAGGTTGCACAAGTGAAAACCACTGAAAACGAGACTTAGAAACCAGTGTTGAAAATGGTTAAGTATAACTTGTATTCGAGGATCGATTTCGGACTAAACCTACGACTGAAGTGATTGTCGACTAAACATGGACTTAGTATGAGCCTATAACGAGCTAGTAATGCCTTGGTTGTGTTTCGCTTACGTGTTTAAGCATTGAGTACAAGTGGATTATCCAGGGGATTAATCGTACGTTTTCTTTGACTTTGTCTAGATTGTCCGGCATCATCGCGAATCCCTATCACTTCTCGAGCATCAGGCAAGTTTACTAAACCTTACTCTATCATTCAGAGTATGTATATTTTCCAATGTTCAATACTTGTGTATTCCCAATTTATATACCAAATCTTTATTGCAAGTATTGTGGCAAGTTTTCTAAATCTATACCTTGAAGTATTGATTATATATTACTGCTTTTGCCATGTGTGGAGTTATACAGTTTTGCGATACATGTTATATATTGTATAAAATAGGGTTTGATTTTGGTTTACATAGGAGCTTTGAGATAAAGTAGTTATAAACCGGCATACCTTGTAGCTCTAGAGATAAGAGCATACTTCTTGTTTTCGACTCTAGACCGGGAGTCAGCATTTGAGATATGGAGATAGCCGTGGAAACCCGGAGGGATTCCAGCGGCAGTGTACTAATTATTTTGAGGACTGCTATTATTAAACATTAATTATATTTCTAGAAAGTATTAATTACCTGGAAATGATTTGAGGAATGTTATTTGAATATTACCTCATTCAGAGGTTGTTACTTGGAAATGATTTGGTAATTGGCTTATAAGCTAGATATGGGATATCAGTTATAAGCCAGGTTTTATAAATGCCCTAGGTAAAGGGCGTATGATTTTATTCTTTAGACCGGAAGTAGATATATTTTCAGTATATTTTGAATGATTATTTTTCCGATAAAGATATCGGGTAACTGTTATTCGAGGGTTAAATATGTAGTTAAAGAATATCATTTATATTCATCTGAGGATTTTGACTTACAGAATATTATTTGTATTCATTGGAGGATTATTGACTTAAAGGATATTATTTCCATTTGAGGATTAGTTAATGAATGTTATTTCAAATATTCATTTGAAGATTATTTATTTAATGAATATTATTTTCAAATATTCATTTGAAGATTACTTATTTAATGAATATTATTTTCAAATTTTCATTTGAAGATTACTTATTTAATGAATATTATTTTCAAATATTCATTTGAAGATTATTTATTTAATGAATATTATTTTCAAATATTCATTTGAAGATTATTTATTTAATGAATATTATTTATATATATTCATTTGAGGATTGCTTACTTAATGAATATTATTTTCAAATATTCGTTTAAGGTTACTTATGTAGTAAATATTAGTAATTATTTTCAAATCAAAAAAAGAGGTTCCCAAAACAATGTTTTTCCATTTAAATCTGTCTTTTAAAGGGGATTTAAATGCTCGCTCAATTATCAAAAATATGGGAAACCTGATTTAAGTAACTGTTATTCATTTTAAACTCTCAACTCAAAACTGTCAAGGGACAGATATTTTCTCAAAGCAATTTAGTTGCTGCAAGTTAAATATTGTGCTACCACCTCAACGCTCGAGGGGTAAATTCATGGAACAAGTCGATATCCATTAACAAGCATCGCTTGGGAAATATTGGAGAATCTTCCTTTCCAACCTAGATACAACTACTGAGTGGAGTCGTATCAACAAGTATTACACTTGGGGAAAGGAAGACGATCTTTACGTTTCAGAGTCATGGATTTCATCTGAACTAGGAGCATGTGTAAGAGGTCGAGTCGCGCCGATCCATCACCTTATTGCCCCAAATGGGCCGGGAGATCCAGAAAGGCGGTAGACAATGTCAGGCTGTCGTGATACTTCCATCTACATGTAGAAAACATATTTTTGTTGTACAACCTGCTACTGATCATAGTAAGGTTGGTACGACGGGCGCGGAGAAGGCTCCAGCATTGGTTCATCATCCATTTTGGATAATTCTGCAACATGTACTGAAAGGGACCACGGATGGCTCCGTTGGTACAGGTTTACCGATCATGTTGACAGAGGGATTCTGCAACATGTATTGAAAGGGACCAAGGATGACACCCGTGGTACAGGTTTACCGGTCATGTTGGCAGGGGGTCGAAAAGTGTTCAAAATAAAGTTACAATGAATCCTTGCAACTTCATCTGTTATGAGTTATGACTCTGATAATATATGCATAAGTAAATCTTGGGTTACGGAGATATGATATTAATTTTCCTCGTAACTTCATCTTTTATATCATTTGACTCTGTGGATACCTTACATAATATGAGTTATGGTAAGGGAGTTGTTTATACTGAATCACCTTATAACTTCATCTTTTAAGTTATATGTTGATATTCTGCTTATATAACAGATATTTTTCGGAAAGGTTATATTTGGTTTACTTTGAAACCTCATCTTTTATACTAGAAATTTGTTCATAATATAGCAAAAGTTTGCAGAAATATTATGAAATGATATTTGAAATACAATAATGGTACTGTTTTTGGGAATACGTTCTGATAAGGAAACAATTTCAGTATCGAGATATTTTGAAAAGCTATTGTCTTATACCCGCTTTATTCTGGGTTGAGTTAAAGGCAGAATTATGCCATACTTTCATTACCTTGCTGAGCTATCGCTCACTCTTGCTATTGTTTTATATATATTATATAGCAGCGAAGCAGGATGCCAATGGGACGACACATACCCCGCAAGGCGTTTTCATGAACAGTTTCTAGCAGTGATCCCGAGAGTAGTACGAACCAATCGAATCAGGCTACAGCTTTTGGTATTCAACTTATGTATAGATATGAATGGTATAAGAGGATTGTGAGCATCAGAAGGCTAAGTTGGTAATGTAACATTACTTAGAAATTGTATCAGTGACAGATTCAAAAGACACTTGGGTATTGTAATAAAAATTATTTATTCCGCAGTTGTTGTATTGTGTCGTTTTTGAGACTCTAACCTGTGTGTATGAGTGTGAGACTTATATTGTGGGGTCATGAGCAGGTGAATTATGAATGGTGTGAGTAATACAGGTAAGGCAAGGAGTACATGAATCGTGACTACTCTAAATCCCTGACCCCGGATTTGGGGCTGTTACAGATTTGAAACAAATGGCATGTTGGCATACAAATTTGATGTTTGATCAGTATGTGCAAACATGTTATGCATAACAAGCATAGGCATATTGGGTACATGCATTGTCATTTGAATCGATGGAGTTTTAACAGTTTTGCAATTGGTAGATAAATGATTAACACTACCACATTTTACACAAGTTTTCCTAGGTGCAAACTTGTCAGGTGTGTAGTTGCTATGTTTATTAATCTCTACCTTACCATTTCAGTTCTGTTTCTTTTTCACCTCAGCATTGACCTCTATATTTTCTAACTTGCCCTTCAACTGCTGTTGGACAAGTGACCTATGTTGACATCCTTAGATATGGCAACATTCCTAGAATCAGTCCATCTAGCTATTGTTTCCTATTCTCTAGCTAGTTGTGCTTTGATACTTTCTTCTCTTTTCAGCACAGTCAGCAAATCATCCTTGGCAACTTGACACTCTACTCTCATTTTCTCAAACTCAATAAATTGAGTTTCCAGAACTGCATTCCTATCACTTAAAAACTGATTAACATCTTTAATCCTGGTGTTTTCATTTGTAAGTGATTTAAGAGAAATACACATATGGTACAATTCAGTGGACATATCATTTATTGCACTATTGCATTCCTCAATAGAAAGCTCAAAGAGATTGGTGGTAATTACCTGATTGGATGACGAACTGGCCTCCTACTCACTTTAATCAGCCATTAGTGCAAGGTTCACAAGCTCAGTGTCCTCCTCAGAATCATTCCCATCTTCAGCCCAGTCATAATCCTGAGTGATGAATGTTCTACCCTTTTGCTTGAGAAGATCAAAGTATTTCTTCTTGTAGTCAACAGGCTCAAACTTCCTGTCACTCTTCTTAGCCTTTGGTTTTCTGCATTCATTAGCAAAGTGACCTCCCATTCCACAGTTAAAAAATTTAAACTTGGATCTTTCAACATAATTCTTGTTTGATTGAAAGTCCTTTCTGAATGGTTTGGGCACATCAGGGTTTCTCTTGAACTTGAGCTTTGAGAATTTTCTTGACCGAAAAGCTAAATGTTCATCTAGCTCATCGATTTCCTCTTGATTGGAAGGCTCACTTTCTTCAATCATCTTTCCTTTGCACTTTCTTGATTCAGCTCTACCTTTACAAGCACTTTGGCTTGGTGTAGTTTCAGCAACTTCTTCTTTCATATCCTCAGCCTTTTCAACACTTGCTACTAAAGCAACAGATCCAGTTTTCTTTTGTACCTTCTCAATTTCTTCATCCTGCTCCATTTCTAGATCATATGTTTTTAGGGTTCCATACAGCCTCTCAAGAGTAAAGTCCTTATACTCTTGAGTGTTTCTCAAGGAAACAGTCATAGGCTTCCACTCCTTTGGCAAGGCTCTGAGAAATTTAAGATTTGAATCTTTAATATGATACACTCTTCCATACAACTTCAATCCATTCAGCAATTTTTGAAATCTACTAAAAGTATCATTCAAAGATTCTCCACTCTTGAAGTAAAAGTGTTCATACTGTTGTATGAGGAGCTACATCTTGTTTTCCCTTACCTGCTCAGTCCCTTCACATGTGGTTTGGACAGTGTCCCAAATCACCTAAACTTTAAGAAGTTAAATTACTTAGCTAATCATGACCTGGTGAGAGGACTACCAAAGATTACTTTTGTGCAAGATGGACTATGTGATGCATGTCAGCTAGGAAAGTAGAGAAAGACCTCCTTCGAAAGTAAAACTGAGAATTCAATCTTAGAGCCCTTTAATCTGCTGCACCTTGATCTCTTTGGTCCAGTGAACATTATGTCAATCAACAAGACGAAATTTACACTTGTGATACTTGATGACTATACGAACAAAAGTGAAACTCCTCAACTCATTTTTGATCTCATTACACTCATTGAAAAGAATTCTGAGTTTAATGTGAAGATTCTCAAAAGTGATAATGGCACTGCGTTCAAAAATACTGAAATAGACTCTTACGGCAGAGAAAAAGAAATTTCACAACAATTCTTAGCACCAGGGACTCCTCAGCAAAATGGTGTTGAAGAAAGAAATAATAGAACTCTCATAGAAGCAGCCAGAACCATGTTAGATGACTCAAAGCTTCCAACTTATTTCTGGACTGAAGCTGTTAACACTGCATGTTTTGTTCAAAATTGCACACTAGTTAACAGGCATGGAAAGACTCCCTATGAGATGATCATGAAGAAGAAGCCAAGTGTGAAACATTTTCACATCTTTGGATGCAAGTGTTTTATTAGGAACTATGTTGTTTCTTGATGATAACCAAATTTACTTAGTAAAAATTGTACAAGTAAATGTAGCTATCAACGGATAGTATGCTCTTGTAGTATCCGTAGGTGTGAAGCTTATATACGGATAAGACTCAATGTAACATGCTTGTGTATTTCTGATGTTGAAGTTGAAGTAGTCTTGATAGGTTAAATGAGTCATGTTGACTATCAATAGATATGTAGAATAGGGAGGCTAATTGTAAATAACTGATGCCTTGTAATTCTGCATACGTGAAATTGACTGTCTACGGATAGCTTAATTAGCCTTCTACAGATATGGACATTGTACTGTCTACGGATAACAGTACTGGTTGATCGAGACACTGTCAACGAATACAACTGTTAGATATAATTGCTGATGTTTGTTTATCAGTGTTTAAAGTACCAGGAAACTATCAGAGTTTAGCTGGAGGACCAGTCAGAGTTTGTTAAAGTCTGATTGTCAGAGTTTACTTAACTGTCGGTGAAGTCAATGAAGATTCTAGAAGCGATATTCTTTGAAGATGGAAAGAAGCAAAGAGATATCGAGATGGCTAAGGAAACGGAACAGAAGACAGAAGCAATTCTAGATTTATATTAACTGTATAGCTGATTTATAGGAATATCAATTAGAATTGTATGTAGTTGTGTACTATATAAACACAGATAGGTTAACCCTAAAAGGGATGCGAATACGTGAATTATCATTCTTGTAACCTAGCAGCTCTCTGTGATATTTTACATCACTGAGAGAGGAGTTTTTAATTCCATTCAGTTTATTATTTATAAACAGTGTTCTTATTGTTATTCTCATACATCTATTTGATTATATATTGTGTATTCGGCCTAACAATTGGTATCAGAGCCAAGGCTGTTTAATATATACAGTTTTTGATCCAAACACAAGTTATAATCATGGCTGAAAATAGTCAAGCATGTTCTAAATCTGAGAAGGTTCAACCAACTTCTGTGAGTCGATATGAGACGATTAGGGTTCCAATTCTCAGACCAGTGGAGTATCCAATATGGAAGGTGAAGATGACCATGTTTCTGGAAGCCACGGATCCAGAATATCTTGATAGAATCAATGATGGTCCTCATATGCCAACAAAACTGTCTCCAGTTGTTGCTGGTCAAGAACAAAAGAGCATTCCAAAAGAAAAGAAATATTTGACTCCTGAAGACATCTCATCAATTGCAAAGGATGCAAAGGTTATACATCTTCTCCATAGTGCTTTAGATAATGTTATGTCTAATAGAGTTATTGGTTGCAAAACTGCCAAAGAAATATGGGATGCTTTAGAAGTCAGATGTCAAGGAACAAGTGCTATAAAGAAGAACAGGAAGACTATTCTTACACAGGAGTATGAACACTTTGATTCGAGACCTGATGAAACTTTGACTGAGACATATGACAGATTCTGTAAACTGTTGAATGATTTATCTCTTGTTTATAAAGAATATGAACTTGAAGAGTCGAATCTCAAATTCCTTCTATCTCTACATGAAAGATGGGATTTCAAAGCAACGACAATAAGAGATAATTATGATCTTGCAGAAACAGATCTCGATGAAATCTATGGTTTGCTTAAAACTCATGAACTTGAGATAGAGCAAAGAAACAAAAGATCTGGAAAGAAGACAAAATCTGTTGCTCTCAAAGTTGAAGGAAAACCTATTAAGAAAGAAACATCAAAGAAGAAAGCTAAGGGAAACATCAAACTCTGATGATGACTCAAACACTGATGAATCTTCTGAATCCGAGGATGATGAAGAACAAATGATGAAAATGGCTGCTTTGATGGTGAAGACTTTCAAGAAGATGGGTTTCACGAACTTCAAGAAAGGAAAGAGATTCTCTAGGAGATATTCAAACTCTGAAAGAAAGAGTTTCAGAAAGTCTGAAAGAAGGGATATCAAATTTGGGAAGAAAGACAAGTCTGAGGTCCAGTGCTACAAGTGTAAAGAGATGGGTCACTATGCTCCAGAGTGCAAGAAAGGAAAATCTGAAAAAGCACTCATCACTAAAGGAAAAGACTGGGCAGACACTTCAGATTCAGATGAGGATGTCAACTATGCTCTCATGGCAACTGTCCAAGATGAATCTGATTCATCTGAAAACAAGGTACCTCTAACAACCTATGCTTATGATATTGATAATATATCTGAATTGAGAATTTATCTTAAAAGCATACATGTTAGTTATAGGGATCAGACTTTAGAAAATGAGAGAATTAAATCTGAGAATCTTAAGCTTAAAGAGAGAAATAAATTTCTTGAAGAAGAACTTGTTAACATGCAACAAGTTCAAAAGGAAAGAGATGATGCTGTTTATGTTGAACAGGAGTTGCTTAAGAAATTTAAGCAATTAGAATCTGATTTGGAAAAAGAAAGAAAGGTAATTAAAACCTGGACAAACTCTGGTAAGGACACACATCAGGTGTTTCAAACAGACTCAGTAGGGTTAGGTTACTGTGAGAAAGATGAAATTAGGTTTAAAGATAAGGTTAAAGTAAGAACACATCTTCAACCTATGAAATTTGTTCCTGAATCCAGTAAGCTAAACTCTGTACTTGAAAAAGAAACGGTTAAAAGAGAACCAGTAAAAACTTGTGTTAAACAGGTTAATGTTGGTTTAATGACAAAGAAACAATTCAAGTATAAGCTCAAAGAGGTAAAGTCTGTTGAGAAACAGAAAGTGTCCAGGAAGAATAGAAATGGAAAGGTAGGCATTAATAAAAGCAATAATCATTTGCCTATCTCTGATGCTCCTAGAAAAACATGTCATAATTGTGGTAGTACTAACCATCTTGCAAATTTCTGCAGGAAAAACAAAGATATTAATTATTTACCCTCCAAGTCTAGAGTTAAGAATGATTATGTTAGGGTTAGACCACAGACTTTATGCACTCACTGTGGGAGTACTTGGCACTCTATTTATACTTGCAAGAATTATCATGCCATTTATCACAACTATTATGAGTTGAAACCAAATTTGAAATGGGTTAAAGTTGATTCTGCAAGTGTAAACTCTGATACTGTTAGCTTAAACTCTGTTGACAAGAATTCCACTGCATAAGCTAACAATGTTAAGAATGCCAAAGGATCCAAGCAAGTCTGGATCCTTCAATCTAACTCTTTGTAATTGTTTGTGATTGCAGGGCATAAGGGAAAGCACCCTAGTCTTGGACAGTGGATGTTCAGGGCACATGACTGGAAATAAAGCCCTGCTATCAGATTATGAGGAGAAAGCTGGCCCAAAAGTTTCCTATGGAGTTGGCAACATAGGACGTACTCTGGGATATGACAATATCAATCTTGGAAGTGTCATCATCACAAATGTAGGTCTAGTTCCAAGACTCAAGCATGACTTGCTATCTGTGAGTCAAATCTGTGATAGAGGTTATCATGTAGATTTTCAGTCTGAATACTGTGAGGTTATCAGCAAATCTACAGGGAAAGTTGTTCTAGTTGGATACAGACAGAATAATATCTATGAAGCTAGTTTGGTAACAAACTCTGAAGGAAAAGCTGTGTGTCTGTCTGCAAAAATGTCTAATGGAGAGAGTTGGAAATGGCATAAGAAGCTCTCTCATCTAAACTTGAGCAACATCAATGAGCTAATTCGAAAAGATCTTGTAAGGGGACTTCCAAAGTCTATACTCAGCTTAGATGGTCTGTGTGATTCTTGTCAAAAGGCCAAGCAAAGGAAGTCATCTTTCAAGAGTAAATCTGAATCTTCAGTTGTGGACCCTTATCATCTTCTTCATGTTGATCTATTTGGTCCAGTAAATTTAATGTCTCTAGGCAGAAAGAAATATGCTCTAGTCATTGTTGATGAGTATACTAGATACACTTGGGTGTACTTTCTAGCAAAGAAGGATGAAACTGACTTAATTCTGATGGAACATGTGAATCTACTGGACAAATGATCACAGTATAAAGTGAAAATTATCAGGAGTGATAATGGTACTGAATTCAGAAATACAACAATGGAAGAATTTTGCAAAGAAAGAGGAGTGAAGCAAGAATTTTCTGCACCAGGGACTCCATAGCAGAATGGAGTAGTGGAAAGGAAGAACAGAACTTTAATCGAAGCTGCCAGAACAATGCTTGATGAAGTGAAATTGCCAACTTATTTCTGGGCAGAGGCTGTTCAAACTGCTTGTTTTACTCAAAATGCTACACTGATCAACAGGCATGGGAAAGCACCATATGAGATGGTGAAGAATAAGAAACCAAACCTGAAATATTTTCATATTTTTGGGTGCAAATGCTTTGTGTTGAAAACTGTTAGGCCGAATACACAATATATAATCAATATATGTATGAGAATAACAATCAAGAACTCTGTTTATGAACATAAACTGAATTATATTAAATAACTCTTCTCTCGGTGATGTACATTATCACAGAGAGCTGCTAGGTTACAAGAATAATGTTTTCAGTATTCACGTCCCTTTTAGGGTTAACCTATCTGTGTTTATATAGTACACAGCTACATAATCAATTTCTAATTGATATTCCTATAAATTAGCTATACAATTTATATCAATTTAGGATTGCTTCTGTCTTCTGTTCCGTTTTCTTAGCCATCTCAATATATCTTGCTTCTTTCCATCTTCAAGATATATTGCTTCTAGAATCTTCATATTAGCACCGACAGCTTCAGCAAACTTTCACCCCGTCAGACTTTAACAAACTCTGACTAGCTTCTATCATAAACTCTGATGAGTACCTGTTGCTTAAACACTGATAAACAATCATCAGCAATTATATCTAACAATCTCCCCCAACTTGTGCATAACAAAAAATGTACAAGTTAAAAGATAATTGATGATGTCAAAACATACAACAAATGCAGTGTTTATAACATAACAGAGTTTATTTTTAACTTAGAACAGAAAACTTTTAAAAACTTACAGACTTCAGTTACTTAATCTCTTCAATGTCAGGCACAGTCCTGATGTAGTCCTGAAGTAGTTTTCTTTCAGCTCTTTCTAACTCAGCTATCATTATTTTCTTTATCTCCCTTAACTCTGGATCACTCTCTCCAGTTTGGTAGATAGCTGCCCTTAGTGAATAAATGTTGTTCTTCCTCATATCATTTCCTAGCTTTATTATGAAGGATTTATCTGATTCCAGATTAAATTCCAACACCTTTATGCCAAGATCTGTTCTGAGTCTTGCACTGTTCCTTTGCATCTCAACAAGCTTTCCATTGTAATCTCTGAACCTTGGTATGTAAGATCCAGCAGACTTTAAACCAGAAAGAATTCTAGCTTTCATCATTCTGCTTCTTAACACCTCAGTTGCTTGATGAGTTCTTTGATTTTTAACTTTCAACAGATACAACACATATTCTAGTTCTTCTTTTATCTTTAAACCAATATCATCTTCACTAACTCTGTATACTTTGCCATCAGATTTGAAGTATAACAGAAAATCCTTCTTTAACCCTCTGTGGTATATTAACTGAACTGATTCTAGAGTATCAAGATTTTCTTGAGTTACCCCAACCCCAGGTTCAGCTAAAGAAGTGTGATCCATTGGATTATTGTTCACTCTTTTCTCTCTATGAGATCCAAGCCCAGATTTATCTCTTGATTCTTTTCCCATGAGTGTTCTGCTTTGGAGAAGATTTATATTTGCTAGAATCAAAGAATGTTGAACAATAATTGGCTTAACAAAAGTTCTTTGTAATTGTGAAGATAACTGAGTTTATACAACTTGAGTAGTATCAGAGGTTGTCACAGCTTCCAATGTTTTAACAACTTGAGCATTGTCAGAGGTTGTTTGAGCTTTCTTCTGTACTGATTCTTCAACTAACTTCCCTTTACCTTTATCTGAGCTAGTTTCTTCAGCCTTCTTTGCTTGTTGTAAACTTTGTTGAGAGTTTACATTTTCCTTGATTACAATTCCTTTCTCTTTAGGTCTTGAAACCTTTACAACTTTCTTTACTTTCCCAGACTTTAGATTCTGCTCATGCTCTTTAGATAACATTAATTCTTCAGATTGGATATCTTGTATGGTTGCATCAGCACCATGTTCTTCTAGAAACAGCTGAGCAGCAATCTCTTCATCAGTAACTGGATGAGAAGTAAGCAATAAACTTCTAGCTCTTGAAGAAGATTGAGCACCAGTGTTTATCCGTTCAGAGTTTGTAGCATCAGAGTTTGATCTTAGCTTTCCTTGCTTTAGAGTAGATTTAGATTTGAAATCTTTTCCCTTTGCACCACCATCAGTAGAATCATCATGTCTACTCAGAGTTTGAGACTTTTTGCATTTGTCTTTAAGTACTCTCTCCCCCTTTTTGACATCATCTTGAAGTAATACTGATATGAGCAATTCTATTGAAGCAGCAATGGAATCAAGCTTATCAGACATTACAGTCTGATTGTCTTCAACCTTAGTCAATCTGTTCTTGAGAACTTCATGATCTTTGACCAGAGTAAGCAGCATAGACTTATCTTGCTTTAGAGACATATCTCTAGCAACCACATCATTTCTCAACCCAGTAACTGACTTCTGAGTTTCATCAAAACGATTATGAAGAGATTTGACTTGAACAATAGTTGCCTTGAGATGTGTAAGAAGTTCTGGATTCGTAATTGATGCAGCAGAGTTTGTTACAAAGTCAGCAGCCCTTTGATCAGTGAATATACAATCCTTGTTTGACCACTTGCAAAAGTACATATTCTGATAGTGAAGTTCAGTGGCATGCTGAATATCCTTTGAATTTTGTTGAGCAGAAAGTCTTTGAGAAGATGAATCAGGTTGATCATCATCAGACTTTGTAGCTTGACCATCATTAGACTTTGTAGAAGACTTAGCATTTGAAGAATGAGGAATAGTCTCAGCAAATGTTTCCTGAGCATCAGCATTTGCAAGCTTCTCAGAGTTTATATTATCTTGAGCATTTTCTTCATTTTTATCATGAACAGCAGTAGATTCAACAACAATCTCTGCAATTTCTTCAACATTATTCTCTGCAGTTTCTTCAATAATATTTTCTGCAGCTACAGCCTTTGCTGTCTGATCAACCTCATCACCTTTCTCAAGTACCTGGTGATTGACAGAGAGAACCTCTGTATGAGTAGCTAGTGACTCATCTATGATAAGTGTAGGTTGATCAGCTGCCACATCCTCTGTTTCATTAATACTGCCAAACTCTTCTAGAGTTGCAGAGGGATGTGCTTCAAATTCATCTTCAAAATCCATCTCCAAGATGGGTTCAAGAAAATCATCACTGACAGCATCATTATTATCAGTGTCTGCTCTGGCTTCTTCAGGCACAGTAGCATCTTCAATTACAACCTCAGGAGCTTCAATAGATGTAGAACCAGGAATCAATCCATCAAATAAATAAGCAGCAACAAGCTTCCTTTTCTTAGCATTAGCAGATTCTGGTTCATCAGAAGGCATATTTGCATCAGAAACAGGTCTGTGTGCCCTCTTTTTTCTCCTTGAAGTACCAATAGATACTGGAACATCATCAGTATTTAGAGATTTAGAAACTTTAAAAGCCCTATGCTTTGTTCTACCCCCAGCCTTTGGTTTTTGAGATGTAGATGGAAGAGGTTCAGAGTTTAAAGCACTACAAGAAAAACGGCTAAATTTGACCGAAAAATTTCGGTCATATTTAGCTAAATTTGACCGCCAGTGGTCATATTTGGTCAAATTTGACCGAATTGTGTCGGTCATTTTTAAGCTAGTCAAATTTAGAAAAATCGGTCATATTTATGTTAAATTTGACCGACTAAAATTGACCGCTTAAATTTGACCGAAATATTCAAAATTTTGAAATTTGAAATTTTTTGAATTTGGCGCCTAACGTCCATCGAATTTGACCGCCGTTGGTCAAATTTATAAATTTGACCGAAAACGGTCACATTTATAAATTTGACCGAAAGCGGTCACATTTAACTATAACACATATTCAACAAACCCAACAGCTTTCTGCTAAATTGTGCTAGATTTTTGAAAAATATTCTGGTAAATACTACATTATATCTTATTGATTTGGTGTCTCTTATTAACACAAACATCACCATATTTTATCTTAAATAAATAGTTCAAGAATCAAAATAATTTCATATCATTTATAATATTTATTAATGATGATTTCTTTACGAATATGGTTATCTAAATTCAACTAAAGGTTCAAAATTGGATTTTACGAAACTATTTTTGTTAGTTAGTTTGATGAAAATGGACATCGGAGATATTTTGCTTGACACTTTGACCGCCGGAGTTGTTTTATTGCCGGAATTCATTTTATCACCGGAAATATCATTCCACAAGTTGATTTGTAAAAAATAGATACATAAGTAAGTATAAATATATGGGTGTATACATATAGATGTGTGTGTATATATTTTTGTATGTGTGGGTGGAAAGAAGGAGGGAGAGAGGGTGGAAGAAGGGGTGAAGAGAGGGGAGAGATAATGAATGATGTATGTATGTAATGAGTGTATATATAGGAGATGGGTTTGCTGTAATAAATCTGGACCATTGGATTGCAATTTTGGTTTGCTAATCTGGACCGTTTAATGTGTTTCACGAGGATTGCTGACATGACATTAAATTTGACTGCATTCGGTCAAATTTATAAATTTGACTACCTTCGGTCAAATTTATAAATTTGACTGGTTTCAGTCAATTTAGTAAATTTGACTGATTAGGGTTTGCGGTCAAATTTGTATTTAAATTTGACTACCGTCGGTCAAATTTATAAATATGACCGAACCTGGTCAATTTTATGAAGATGATAAAATTTCAATTTGTTATAATAATTATTATGCAAAACTTATAATCATTTGATTGTTTGCATAAACTCTTTAAATCTAAGAAAGTTAACATCCATACGGTTGGATCGTTCAAATTATAATTTGAATAACACAAAATTACTAACCCTAGTCACTAAATGCTTAACCCCTAAATTCAATCCTAAACCATGCATATTTAAATAAATAATTTGAACTATGTATCACATTTTTACTCAAACACCATTATTATCTCTTAATTTTTTAATGTACATAAAATGTTGTAACACTACGCCCAAAATTTATTTGTAATTTTTAAAAATTAGTGAGCAATTATTAACAATATTCAAACTTCTTGAATATACGAAAAATTAACAAATTTTGACCATTTTCAAATTTAATTTTTTTTAAAGTGCATCGTATAATTTTTAACATGTAGTTCTTGTTATTTTGAATACTCTAATATTTTTTCATAATTTTAAAAAATGATAAATCATTTATTTTTTATTTTTGAAAATTTTGAATTTATATAAATTTGACCGAGGGCGGTCAAATATATATATTTAACTGTTTTTGGTCAAAATAACATTTAAATATTTTAGGGTAGTTTTGGCGGGAAATTTACCGCCTAAACTTAAATGTGACTACCTTTGGTCAAATTTATAAATTTGACTAGTTTCAATCAATTTAGTAAATTTGACTGATTAGAGTTTGCGGTCAAATTTGTAATTAAATTTGACTACCGTTGGTCAAATTTATAAATGTGACTGAAAATGGCCAATTTTATAAAGATGATAAAAATTCAATTTGTTATAATAATTATTATGCAAAACTTATAATAATTTGATTTTTTGCATGAACTCTTGAAATTTAAGAAAGTTAACATCCATATGGTTGGATTGTTCAAATTTTAAATTGAATAACACAAAATTACTAACCCTAGTCAGTAAATGCTTAACCCCTAAATTCAGATCCTAAACCATGCATATTTCAAGGAATAATTTGAATTATGAATCATATTGTTACTCAAACATTATTATTATCTCTTACATTTTTTAATGTACATAAAATGTTGTCACAATACGCCCATAAAAATATTTGTAATTTTTAAAAATTAGTGAGCATATATTAACAATATTCAAACTTTTTGAATATATGAAAAATCAATAATTTTTTACAATTTTCAAATTTAAAAATTTGTTAAGTGCCACATATAATTTTTAACATGTATTTTTTTATTATTGTGAATACTCTAATATTTTTTTCATAATTTTAAAAAATGATCAAGTATTTATTTTATATTTTTGAAAATTTTGAATTTATATAAATTTGACCAAAAGTGGTCAAAAATACTAAATATGACTGACAACGGTCAAATTGATGAAGTTGATAAAATTTTCTTTCATTATAATAATTAGGATGCAATGTTTATTATTAAATAATTTTGCATAGGCTCTTCAAAAGTAAAAAGGTAAACATCCGTACGGTTAGATCGTTCAAATTATTAATTAAATATTACGAAACTAGTAACCCTAGACGTTAACCGCTTAACCCCTAAATCCAAATCTCAAACCATGTATTTCATCAAAAAATTTGAACAATATAACGTATTGCTGAGATTATTTTGAAATGATAATTCTTTTAATATCTATCAATTTTTAATGTGTAGACTATGTTGTCACTCTAAAAATATAAATTAATTGTGAATTTTAAAAGTTAGTAACTATTTATTTATTTTTTGAAAATTTCTTGAATAAATATAGCATCAACGTTTATTGATCTCTTCCCAAATATATATATGTTTAGTGCACAAAATAATTTTTTACACGTAGTTTTTGTCATTGGGGTACTCCATTATTTTTTTTGGAATTAAAAAAATTGTTTGAGTACTTATGTTAAATTTAAAAAAAAAATCGATTAAATTCATTTTCCAATTATTTTGGTTGAGAATTGGAGGGAGTTTTGGCACCAAAACCCGGCTTTAAATTTGACCGCCGACGGTCAAATTTATACTTTAGCAAATTTTGGCTACTTGGCGGGAAATTTCCCTTTTTTTTTTTTTGGGCACTATGTAGTAAAAATGACTGACTAAATATGACTGACATTAAATGTGACCGTTGTTGGTCAAATTAATCTCAAGCAAATTTTTGTCCTTGGCGGGAATTTTCCCAGCAATTTTTTGTGGGTCTCGAGTACTAAAAATGACCGACTAAATATGACCGACATTAAATATGACCGACGGCGGTGAAATTTAAGACTGGCCGGTAATCAACTGAGGTTGACCTGAAATATGACCGCTGGCGGTCAGATTTAGCCGCGGTCATTTTTAGTCGGTCAAATTTACCCTTGTTTTCTTGTAGTGAAGGCTGAATTGGTTCTGGTTGTGCCTGTGGTTGAGGGTTTAAAAACTGTTGGACTGAAGCAGGAAGCATCAAGTCATTAACATTCCCTTTCTTAACATCCTTGTTTGTGATATCAGAGAATATTCTCTTATGTAATTTAAATGAGGGAATGACATCCTCCTCAGCTATCTCAACCCCATCAACACACATAGAAAAGATTAATTGACAGAAACGAGAAAAGTAAACTACACTCCTATTCTCTGTCATCTTTTCACCTATGTTGTTCAAAACAAGTCTAACATAGTCAAAATGAGAACCATAGAGAAGAGAATACCCAATTTGTAGACTGTCGATTGGAATTGCATCCCAATTTGTACACTTCTTCCCGAACGCCCTTGTAATGCAATCGAAGAAGAAACTCCACTCCTTCATCAAGAACGGTCGCTTCAAATTTCCTGTTCTTGCTAAAGACCCAGAATAACCAATCTCCCTCATCATACGCTGAAGATCATAATCACCAACAGAAATGGTGAACGCATTGAAATCTTCACATCCAAGAGCATCTCTTACAGTAGTTGGAGTAACTACATACTCTTCTTTAGCAAATTCAAAGATTATAGAAGGAGTGCTTGATTCACCTCCATCATCATACACGCCTGTCTCCCAGAAGGCTTTGATTTGAGAACCAGATAACTTTGCTGGTGCCACCAGTGCATGCCCAATATCAGATTGAGCAAGAAAGTTCTGAAAAAGATGAAATGCCTCTGGGACATTCTCAGTAGATAGTGGTGCTGCATAGTTGTTAGGAACAAATTCGAGACCAAAAGATTGAAACATGGTAGTTGCCATTAGAAAGCTTTGAAATAAATCAGAGTTTAAGCTTAGAGAAGTGTTTGAGAAAATGATGCAGAAAAGTGTTTGTGAATATGCTTATGTGAAAATGTCCTGTGAAAAGAGTACGTCTGTAAAAGTTTGAAACGTTGTGAGTTTAATGATTAATTATGAATTAAAAACTGAAGAGTTTTAATCATTAAGATGCACAACAGGCTTACTCGTGAAGTGTGTGAGTGGGACAGTTGTCACACATGCATTAACTGACACATTAATTTACGGTAGTTTTCAACACGCATGCGCAGTAAAAGGCACTAATTACTGCTACTTTCTAGACACCTTTTATCATTTTCAAAACTCAACAAACCGTTATCAATCATACTCTCTATTTTCCAAAAAATAATGTTCCTCAATAATTATGAAATGTCTGAAACACCCTTATTTATTTTAATCATCAGAGATTAAAAATAAATTACCTCGGCGTAGAGTACACAGTTCATCAGTGTTTACCAATCCTCCTTCTTTATTCATAAACTCTTTTCACAAACTGTACAGGTGTGAATAATAGTGTGTGACTTAGCAGAGTTTACTGAATATAAATATTTAGATCATCTCAAAGTGCATAAAATCCACAAAATAAATCAGTAAAAACTGGTTGCCCAAACTCTCATGTATAATATAAAATCTGATCTCATCTAAACTCTATACTTCTAAATTTATTATTTTCACCCCCTTCGATTTTTATTTTTTTTTATTTTTCCAGTAATCAGTGGTTGGCACTAGTCACCAAAAATCAAAGATTTTAGCCCTTATTTCATACAATAAGTTCCTGGGTCTTCCTAGGCACAACATGATCTCAAAGGAATTTGTGCTTATTTTGCATCTTTTAATTTGAGGGTGAAATATTTGCAACTAATTATCAGAGTTTAGACTTTTCATCAGTTAATACAATTAATTTATGAGAGAAAGTGCAAACAACTAATACAGACTCAGTGTATAGGATCAATAAACTAAGAGATGCTATAAATATAGAGACAGTATTGTTAATCCCAAATGACCTAACAGAATTGTAGAAGGGGGGGGGGGGTTGAATACAATTCTTGATATTTCTTAAACTTAAAACAACTTACAAATAAAAACTGAACTTAAAGTAAAAATCACAAGCACATAAATAATTTCAGTTGGATTGTTTGATGATCCAACTGAAGTGATTTTTATTGCGGAAATAATCTGTGATACAAAAGTACACAGCTGCTCAGTTACAAGGTTGTAGAGAAGAATGCTCTCAAGGATAACTAATACAAACTATTTGTTTTTCTTCTCTACTGTTAAAGTAACTGCTACACTTGGTTATATATCCCCAAGTTTACAACCCTATTTTTGGCTACACTAAAAGTACAATGAGTAACCGCCAATAGTTTGCTTTTCATCCCTTTGTCCAGTGGTCCTTGGAGATCCTTGCTTTTGTCTTCATGCTTATTATGATCACTCCCAAGACCCAATTGGAAACTGGGATGTTTCCTTATTCCCCATGTCCATTTTAATGGTTTCCAATGCAAAGTACACTTCCACATCACCTTTAGATCTGTTCAGTAAACTGTCACTATCACTTTGTCAACTATTCAGAAAAGCAATAATGATTCGTTGATAGCAGGGAGATGTGTTTCGTTGATAGCTTTATTCTTCATTCCGTTGATGGTGTTTCCCTCGTTTCGTTGATGAGTAAACTCCATACCGTTGACAGAGTAATCTTCATACCGTTGGCATGTCTTCACTTAGGCAAAATTACAAGGCATAATATATTTACAATTAACCAACCTATTTTGCCTATCTAGTACTTAGTCAACATGACTTAGAAAACCTATCTAATACATATAACAGAATGCCTATCATTTGAGAAGTATTGTACAATGCAATTGCTACAACACTCATTTCGTTGATGAGCTTCCTGTCAACGGAATGCTGCAAAGCATGCCATTTCGTTGACAGCTACAAAATGACTTTACACAAATTCTACTAAGTGTTTTATGTTTATCATCAAGAGCAACATATTCCTAACAATCTCCCCCAATTTATGACTGATAGAATAACAGCATAAATCAAGAGACTTGATGATAACAAAAAAACTCATATACATTCTAAATTACAAAAGTAGAAAATGCATTAAGCTTCATAATATTTTGAATAAAATACAAGACTTACAAGACTAATGCCAAGAAGTGCTCCTCTAGACTGAGCAAATGATTCATCTTTGTCTTCTTTGTGGCATAGTCTTCTTCCCTCTCTTAGAGTTGTTTTCCTTAATCTGGACCTGTAGCCTTCTGTAGAAGATCTTCTCTTCCTCATCTTGATCACCAAGCTTGGATTGCATAAGCTTTAGAGTTTGATTAGATGCCTTATCCAGCTGGTCTTCCATTCTGAAGAACCTTCTGCAGTTGTCCTTGTCCTTAAATTCCATCATCCAGTAAGGTTGAAGATGGATCTTCTTTCCTGTTGAGGGCACTCTAAGCATCCTGGGAAGAGCCTCAGGCTTGTTCCAGCTAGCTTTTATTTGACATATTTTGGAGACCACCTCAGACTTGGCTGTTTTGGTGAAGCCAAAGTCTTTCTTCAAGCATCTAAACACTGTGAGTAGTGTTTGGTAGTCTTCTCCTAAAATTCTGTAGAGAGGCCATGTTTGTTCTCTACCACCCTTGAATGTGAAAACTAATCTTTCAGGCATCTTTTGAGAAGCTGCAATGCCCCTTACTTCCACCAGGTTGTCTAAATCAAGATGTAAGCTAGATTCTTCCCTGATGTCAGCAATGTACATGCAGTCCTCTGGATTTGTAGGGGGTTTCTGAGGTTGTGGCTTTCTCACAAATACTGGCTTTGCCTTGACAGCCCTTTTCTTTGACTTTGTTGGCTGATCCTTTTCAAATAGGAATTTTGGAAAATAGGCTTCATCAAATTCAATAGGCTCCTCCTTTGGCATGATTGGTTGATCATGATAGTTGACAGGGTGTGCAGGATCACAGGCCAACTTTCCTTCAATAGGTAGACCAGTAGGAATTTGATGTGCACTTGTTGTGGAAGAGGCTTGAGCAGTGTCCTGAGAGTCCTCTTTATCAAAGTCCAGATTCCTCTTAGCTCTAGCCTTTGGTTGCCTTATACTTTTCCTTGCTTCCTTAGCTCCATCCTTGGCTTTATCTTCCTGTAGAGTTTCTTCATCTTCAAGAGCTTGAGCAACTGCCAATGCTTGCATTGCTGCCCTTTCAGATTCTTCAGCTTTGGCCTTAGCAAAATTTGGGTGACCAACCCAAATGTAGATTTCCTTGCTGTCTCTGTAGATGATGGCCCTTTGATTCCTTATGCTTGGATGATTGCTTTCCTTGCACTTAGTGATCAGCTTCCCTAGGACTTTGAACTCATCTGGCTTTGGTGGAGGATAAAATATCCTTTCAGTGTTCTTGCCTTTGGGTTTGATAGGTGACATTGGAGAAATCCCTCTTGCATCCACATTCCTAAAGCATGAAGATTGGCCTTTCTCATTTCTTGATTCTTGAAGGATTCCATGCTGAAGGGGCTCTATAGCATAAGAGCTCTTGAACTGTGGCTCCATTTGTACTGTCACCATTGCATTTGTTGATGGCTGATCTGTCTTTGAAGATTCAGTAATTTTCTTGAACCTTGCTTCTATGTTGGACCAGTGATCTTTGATCTATTCTGCAAGTTTCATCCTCATAGAAGCTTCCTTAATTAGATGATCAATACCATCCTTTTGCTTCTTTCCAAACTCCCCCATTGCTAATGGCTCTTCTGGTAAGGAGATGGCTGGGACCAAAACCTTTGTGATTTGTATCTCTAGCTCCTTAGTTTCCTTAGTTTTCTCCCCCTTTTTGTTATCATCAAGTGAGATGATAGGGAGTCCTTGAGCTTCCAGAAGCTGGGTAAGTAGCTGAGTTTTCTTCTCCTGTTCCTTCTGCATTTGAGAAAGTGTAGCCTCAACTTTGTCCACTCTAGAGGAGAGAGTTTTTAAAGATGAGGACACTTCAGGTTCCTTGGTGAAAAACCTTGACATCTTGGAGACAGTGTGAAGAGGAAGTTTTTCATCTAACCTCCTGTCAGTTGCATCCCTAAGGTTGCTAATTGAATCCTTGATTTCTGTAGCCTCAATCCTTGTCTGTATCATTTGTAGCCTTTGAATTTCCAGAGAATCCATTATGGCCTTGTAGAATTTCTTGTCCCTTGCTTCAGCAGACTCATGAGCTAGATATGCCTCATTATACTGCCTTGTGATAGCAGCATCCAAGTTGCATCTACCATGCATATCCTGAGAAAGCCAGTTTGGTGTAGGAGGCACCACAGAAGTCCCAGTCTGTGTAGTAGTGGCCACCTGTAGATTGTCACCAAAGCTGTCTTCATCATCAGAAAACTCAAATTCTCCACTTGCTGCAGCTCCTGGAGGTAGATTGGTCAAGGCATCCTTTGCTCTTTGCATTGATGCAGTAGTATGAATTAAGTTGAGTGACCTTTCTGCCTCCACATTGCCCTGTTGAGCCATAACTTGATAGGCTGACACAGGATGAGTAAAGGTCTCAGGATCCAGGGAAATACTATCCAGAGTTTGTTGATAATGCTCTTGGAAGGTAAGTTCCCTTTCTCCCTCACTGACCCCCATTAACTCACTTGCAATGGCTGCTTCCATCCTTATTGCTCCTGTAGTCCCTTCTCTCTCTCCACTCTTTTCTTGCATCATGGGCTCCCCATGGCTCACACCTCTCACACCCTCACCTTCACCTACTAAGGTGGTACTCTCAATCTCTCCTTTTGCCTGGCTGGAAGAAATAGCCAGCCTCTCACTCTCAGACTCTCCTTTTGCCTGGCTGCAAGCCAACCTCTCAGTTTCACTCCCTCTCAAACCTAAAAGTGTCTCAACTACCACCAGGTCATCTACACTAGTTGTGGAAACAACTGGGTTTTCAATAAGGGGTGTAGATTGACCTATCAACGGAATGGTAGTTTGAACTGTCAACGGTATGGATACCGTTGATGGAGAAACACTTGTCAACGAAAGAAGCTGTTTCGTTGATGAAGTCAATAAAGCACTTTGAGAAAGTGAAATTACAGTAGAATCTGTGGTGATTGATTTTAGAGATTGGTCCACAGATCCTCTTGCAACTTCAGAAAAAATTGGTTGATGGCCCAACAAATCATTTAACAAGTGATGACCACCAGCTTCAGAGTGGGGCTTCTCCAAGATTAGAGTTGGAGAATCAGGAAAAGATGTATTGATCATGTCCACATCTAAAGATTGAGTTGGTGAATTAGATGGAGATAAATCAAGATTAATGTTTAGAGAATGGGACTGTAACCCCAGAGTAATGATAGGGGTTACATCAAACTGAATTTGTGAAACTGGAAGTGTAGCTTCCAGAGTGTGTGCACCCTATGAACCCTTAGACTTTTGTTTCACCCTCCTTTGGTATTGGGAAAAAGTAGACTGTGGGCTTGAAGTGTCCCTTACCCTCTTGGAGTGTGCTCTTGGAGAAGAGCTTGTTTCAATAATTACATCCTTTTGGGAGGATGCAATTAGACTTGTGCTTAAATCCATATTACTCATTGTGCCTTGTTGGGAAGACACAATGGGGCTTGGCTGGATTTCACTCATCTGTCCTTCCTTATCCTTAGGGTTTCTTTTATGTTCACCCCTTCCCTCACCTCTCACAGCACCTACAACACTCCCCTTAGGTTGTGTAGTAGATTTTACAACAGGTGCCTTTTGGGAAGCACCTGAGGTTGGCTTGGAGGATTTCTTTGATTTTGGTTTTGTTGCTGGGGCAGGAGCCTGTTGGGTCACAACTACAGACTCCACAGCAACAGTGTTGGGTGATACAGTTGAAGTAACAATTATACTAGAAGGGATAGCAGTAGTTACCTCAATTACTGGCAGATACACCACTGGAACCTCACCATTGTGGTTCAGCCTCAGTATGTCTGTCAGTACTCTCTTTTCTTGCACAAAACACTCAAACTTGGAAACAGGGTTAGAAATAACTAATGGTGTTGGACTACCATGATTAGCCAACATCATCAGAAACCTAGCATAATAGATATTCTTTTTCCTATTAGCCTTATCACCCAACTTAGCACCAATTTCATACATAAGTTGGGTGCTAAAGTTGTAATATCTATCAGTTAGGAGCATGGTAAAAAGAATCAACATGGAATTAGTTAATGCATCAAAATTACTAATCTTACTAGAAAAGACCTTGATAAATGCATCAGCTAAATAACTATATTCCCTAACCAAACCTCTCCTAATTATTCTACCCAGATTATCAGTAGGCAAAGAGTAGTTTATTGAATTTAGCAAGTTAACCATTTCAGTGATTGTAGGCAAAGCATCACAGTTATTTTCTGGAATATGTAAACATGCTTGCAATACATCAGAATTAACTATGTACTCTTTACCTTGTATGGTGAATTACAGTGTGCAGTTTGTTCCACTATACTCACACGAGGTCCAAATCTCCTCGATTATCTCATTATAGAGAGGAGTTGAGTGAAACATTCCATAGCTCAATTTGCAGTTCTTCATGAAGTCCATCATCTTGAAAAAGATACTGTTTGGACCCTCCTTGACAACAAATGGGATTGAGTTGTTCTTTTCGTAAATGAACCCTCCAGCAGACATAAGCTTGACTATGGGTGCCATTGTTGTTTGAAGAAAAGCTTCGAGCTAAATTGCTTGTTAGAGAGAAGAAGAGAGAAAAGCCTTTGGAATTTTTGAGAACAGGTAAAAAGAAAATAAAGAAAATAGAATTTCTTAAATACTCCCCCAAAAATTCTCAGAAAAAAGAGTCCAATAATAAATGTAAATTACTGGATTGGCTTAAAAATATAACCGTTACTTTTAAAGAATTACCATGATTTATACTTACAGGGGTGTATGCATAGATCGTGGTAACGGACGTGTCAAATTTCAACGGTTCAGATTAAAAGCGCTAAATCAACGAATCAGGATTGGGCGGTTAAAGTCCCGTCTTATTTCGTTGATAAAGCTGCGTTTCGTTGATATAAAAGAGCTATCAACGAAACACCCAGAAAAATGCTAAGACTGTCAACGAAATGGTTCGTTTCGTTGACATAGTAATTTTGACTTAGAAAAAATTTCACTTTTTCCTGAGAAAATTAATTCACAGAAAAACATAGCAAGTTTCTGGCTGCATTTGTAACTTGAAAAAATCTCAAAGTAATTAAGAGAAATTTAGCATACCTAGCTCACTTACTAATCTTGAGAATGTTGATTCATCAAGTGGCTTGGTAAAGATGTCTGCAAGTTGTTGTTCACTTGGAACAAAATGTAACTCCACAGTACCATTCATAACATGTTCTCTAATGAAATGGTACTTGATGTCAATGTGCTTGGTCCTTGAATGCTGCACTGGATTCTCAGTAATGGCAATGGCACTAGTGTTGTCACAGAAAATAGGAATTTTCTCAACTCTTATTCCATAATCAAGTAGTTGATTTTTCATCCATAAAATCTGTGCACAACAACTTACAGCTGCAATATACTCAGCCTCAGCTGTGGAGGTAGAAACTGAGTTTTGTTTCTTGCTGAACCATGAGACAAGCTTGTTTCCTAAGAATTGACAGGTGCCTGTTGTGCTTTTCCTGTCAATTTTACATCCTGCAAAATCTGCATCTGAATAACCAATTAGTTCAAAGCCAGATTCTCTAGGATACCAAATGCCAAGGTTTGGTGTTCCTTTGAGATATCTGAAAATTCTTTTAATAGCAACTAAATGGGATTCCCTAGGATCAGCCTGAAATCTAGCACATAGACATGTAGCAAACATAATATCAGGTCTACTAGCTGTTAAATATAAAAGTGAGCCTACCATGCCTCTGTAACTTGAAATGTCCACAGATTTTTCCTTAGTATTCAATTCAAGTTTGGTGACAGTAGGCATGGGAGTTTTGGCAGGAGAGCATTCCATTAAATTAAACTTCTTTAATAAATCATGAATATATTTTGTTTGACTAATGAAAATGCCTTCATTAACTTGCTTCACTTGAAGACCAAGAAAGTAAGTTAATTCTCCCATCATGCTCATTTCATATTTACTTTGCATAAGCTTGGCAAACTTTTGACAAAGTTTCACATCTGTAGACCCAAAGATTATGTCATCTACATAAATTTGAACAAGTATAGTAGAGCCATTCACAACCCTGTGAAAAAGAGTTTTATCTACAGTACCTCTAGTGAAGTGATTCTCAAGGAGGAACTGTGAAAGTGTGTCATACCAGGCTCTAGGTGCTTGTTTCAAACCATAGAGTGCTTTGAGGAGGAAATATACATATTCTGGAAAGTCATCATCTTCAAAACCAGGAGGTTGACTTACATACACTTCCTCTTCCAATTCCCCATTCAGAAAAGCACTCTTCACATCCATTTGATAGACTTTGAAATTGGCATGGGTTGCATAGGCTAGAAAAATCCTTATTGCTTCTAGTCTTGCAACAGGAGCAAATGTTTCATCAAAATCAATTCCTTCTTCCTGTGAATAGCCTTTTGCAACCAGTCTTTCTTTGTTCCTTGTGACTATGCCATTTTCATCCATCTTGTTTCTGAACACCCATTTTGTGCCTATGACACTCCTGTCCTTAGGCTTGGGCACCAGCTTCCAAACATTGTTCCTTTCAAATTGGTTTAGCTCTTCTTGCATAGCCAAAACCCAATATGGATCTAGAAGTGCATCCTCAACTTTCTTTGGCTCATCTTGAGACAGAAAGCTACTATATAGACATTCTTCTTGAGTTGCTCTTCTAGTTTGGACTTTTGAAGACACATCACCTATAATAAGTTCAAAGGGATGATCTTTAGTCCATTTCCTTGAGGGAGGTAGATTTGCTCTTGAAGAGGTAGCTTCATGATCATGATTGCCTTGATTGGATATTTGTCCTTGAGAAACTCCCCCTGAGTTTGTTGTCCCTAAATGATCACTTCTAGAAGCATTTCCATGACTATCAACGGTATTACCATTTTGGCTGTCAACGAAACGCTCATTTTGACTGTCAACGAATCCACCATCATGACTGTCAACGAAATGACCATTTGGTCTGCTAGCAGCTATTCTTTTCAATCTTAATGCAGCAATTTCATCTTCACTGCTGCTTTCATCTGTGCTAGATACAACAACTTTAGGCTGTTTCTCAGTAGCCTTAACATGATTCACTTGATCTCCTTCCTCATTTTCAAAAGAAAGACTTTCATGGAAACCTTCATCACAGAGACCTTGAATTTTGAGATCATCAAAAACAACATGTACAGATTCCATAACAATGTTGGTTCTGAGATTATAGACTCTGTAGGCTTTCCCTGCTGCATATCCCACAAATATTGCTTCATCTGCCTTTGCTTCAAATTTCCCCAAATGCTCAGCTTGATTTCTCAGAACAAAGCACTTGCATCCAAAGACATGAAGAAAATCCAATAGTGGCTTCTTTCTTTTGAGTAGCTGATAAGGGGTCATTCCTTTGGCCTGATTAATCAAAGAAATATTCTGAGTGAAGCAAGCTGTATTAACTGCCTCAGCCCAAAAATAAGTTCGTAACTTTGATTCATCTAGCATTGTCCTTGCAGCTTCAATAAGTGTTCTGTTTTTCCTTTCAACTACACCATTTTGCTGTGGTGTCCTTGCTGCTGAAAACTCATGCAAAATACCATTTTCTTCACAGAACACCTTCATGCTTGAATTCTTGAATTCTGTCCCATTGTCACTCCTAATCCTTCTTACTTTCAAGTCAGGATGATTGTTTACCATCTTGATGTGATTGATAATGATTTCACTTGCCTCATCTTTGGAGAGCAAAAAGAAAGTCCATGTAAATCTAGAAAAATCATCAACAATCACAAGACAATATTTCTTCTTTGAAATAGACATGACATTTACAGGGCCAAACAAATCCATATGAAGCAACTCAAGCTGATGGACAATTGATGACTCTGTCTTGCTTTTGAATGATGCCTTCTTTTGTTTCCCTTTTTGACAGGCATCACACAAACCATCCTTGGAAAACTCCACCTGTGGAATTCCTCTAGCAAGATCTTTCCTCACCAAATCATTCATAACTTTAAAATTTAGATGAGATAATTTCTTGTGCCATAGCCAACTTTCATCCTTGCTTGCCTTGCTGAAAAGACAAGTGATGGTTTCTGGACTTGTGCTACTAAAGTCAGCAATGTACACATTCCCTCTTCTCAATCCAGTCATTACCACATTGTTGTTTCCTCCTTTAGAAACAACACAGGCTTCTTTAGAAAAAGTAACTAAAAATCCTTTGTCACAAAGTTGACTGATGCTAAGCAAATTGTGCTTAAGACCATCCACCAATGCAACCTCATCTATGATGACATTCTCTTTTGAAATCAAGCCATATCCCTTAGTGTAGCCTTTGCTGTCATCTCCAAAAGCAATACAAGGGCCAGCTCTTTCCTGAAACTCTGTGAGCAGGGTAGAATCACCAGTCATGTGTCTTGAACAACCACTATCCAAGTACCAAAGATTCCTTTTGTCTCCCTGCACACAATAAAATCAAATCAAGTTGATTTTGGTACCCAAGTTTCCTTGGGTCCTGTTTTGTTAGCCTTTGCTTTCCCTTTTACATTATTTTTCACCTTGGGCTCAGATTGATTTAAATCAATCTTTACCCTTGGTGTTGATTTCTGAGGGTTGCTCACATTTTCATTCACAGCATGCATAGTTGGAGGAACAAACATGTTATTCATATTCCATGGCATTTGTGGCACATTAAACATACTCATGTATGGATTAGACACAAATGGCATGCTGGCATATGGATTTTGAAATTGTGCATATGGAGCAAACATGTTAGGCATAACAGGCATTGTAGGCATAGAACTATTCATTGCAGGCTTGGAAATTTTCACTTTAACAGTCTTCTTAACAGATTTGCAGTTAGTAGATAAATGACTAACACTTCCACAATTAACACATGTCTTTCTAGGAGCATATTTATCAGGTGTGTAATTGTTGTGTTTGTTAATTCCTACTTTGCCATTCCTGTTATTCTTTTTATTTCCCTTAGCCTCAACTTGAACATTCTCTAACTTATCTTTCAATTGCTTGTTGGACAAGTGACCTACATTAGCTCTCTCAACAGGCTTCTCAACTTTCTTTGATTTACTAGACTCACCTTGAACAAAGTTCTTAGTGACAGGACCATACTTATTATTAAGTCTAGTGAGTTCATCTTTTCTTTTCTCCGTCAACGAAACACCCTGATCGGTTGATGGTTCATCTGTCAACGAAACATTGCATTCCGTTGACATATCAACCTTCAACAAATGATCATTGTTGTTTGTTGACTCTGTTTCTGATTCTAAGGTTTCACAAACATACCCTAGTTTCTCTTTGTTCTTTTTCCATGATTGTTCACAGAAAGATTCCATACCTTGAACATTAATGATGTTGTTAGCAACATTCCTGGCATCTTTCCATTTAGCAATCACACTTTGTTCTATTTCAAGTTGTGTCTTAAGAATTTCTTCCCTTTGTAACACGTTCTCAAGTTCCTTCTTAGCATCCCTACTAACACATCTCATTTTCTCAAATTCAATGAGCTGTGCTTCTAACATTGCATTCCTATCACTTAAGAACAAATTAGTCTCTTTTATTCTTGAATTCTCTTTGGTAAGTGATTTAAGAGTAACACGTAAATTATATAATACAGTAGACAGTTCATTTACTGCACTGTCGCATTCCTCTTTAGAAAGCTCAGAAAGATTAGTAATTGTTACCTGGTTGCTTGAGGAGCTTGCTTCCTGCTCATGATTGTTAGCCATAAGAGCCAAGTTGACATATTCAACATCATCATCAGAATCTTCACCATTACCAGCCCAATCATACTCCTGAGACATGAAAGCCTTTTCTTTTTGCTTGAGAAGTTCAAAGTATTTCTTTTTATAATCAACAGGCTCAAATTTCCTGTTGCCCTTCTCAATCTTGGGCTTTCTGCAGTCTCCAGCAAAGTGACCAAGCATTCCACAATTGAAACATTTAGATTTAGACTTTTCAATCCAGTTACTTTTGTTAGGTTGAAAGTCTCTCCTTGGTGGCCTTGCTTCTGAGTTTCTCTTGAACTTGAACTTAGAGAATTTTCTTGACAGAAAAGCAATGTGTTCATCAATCTCATCGAAGTCATCCAAGTTGGCTGGTTCTGGTTCTTCTTCTTCTGTCATCTTGCCTTTACCCTTGCTAACATCACTTCTACAACTAGCTCGACTAGTTGTGGCCTTTGCAGCTTCTTCATTGTCATCTTCCAGTTGGTTCACAGATGCAATCAATGCAATAGATCCACCCTTCTTCTGTACCTTGTCAATTTTTTCATCTTGCTCCATTTCCAACTCATATGTCTTCAAGGTTCCATAAAGCCTTTCAAGAGTGTAGTCTTTGTACTCTTGAGTGTTTCTGAGAGAAACAGTCATAGGCTTCCATTCTTTTGGAAGAGCTCTAAGAAATTTAAGGTTTGAATCCTTGGTTTGATAGATCCTCCCATACAGCTTTAATCCATTCAAAAGCTTCTGAAACCTACTAAACGTGTCATTTAGGGTTTCACCAGCTTTAAAATGAAAATGCTCATATTGTTGTATAAGGAGTTGCATTTTATTTTCCCTGACTTGCTCAGTTCCTTCACAGAGAGTTCTAAAAGTGTCCCATACTTCTTTGGAGGTTGTACAGTTTATGACATTGTCAAACATCTCTTGCTCCAAACCATTAAACAGAATGTTCATGGTTCTTTTGTCTTTATGGACTTCTGCAACATCTTCAACAGTCCATTCTGAGACAGGTTTTGGAATCTCTACATCAGGAGCATCATCTGGCAGTCCAACTCTAGAATCAAGCTTCATGGGAACGTGTGGACCTTTCTCAATGCAGTCTACATACCTCTCATCCATAGACATGAGATGTAAATGCATCTTTACTTTCCAGTGAAAGTAATTGTCCTTATCAAGAACTGGTATCTTCACACCTGCATCCTTCTTCACCATGGTTTCTGTTTTTGGTCTTGATCTTTAAACTTCTTGTATGTTAGAAGCTTGCTCTGATACTACTTGTTAATCCCAAATGACCTAACAGAATTGTAGAAGGGGGGGGGGGTTGAATACAATTCTTGATATTTCTTAAACTTAAAACAACTTACAAATAAAAACTGAACTTAAAGTAAAAATCACAAGCACGTAAATAATTTCAGTTGGATTGTTTGATGATCCAACTGAAGTGATTTTTATTGCGGAAATAATCTGTGATACAAAAGTACACAGCTGCTCAGTTACAAGGTTGTAGAGAAGAATGCTCTCAAGGATAGCTAATACAAACTATTTGTTTTTCTTCTCTACTGTTAAAGTAAATGCTACACTTGGTTATATATCCCCAAGTTTACAACCCTATTTTTGGCTACACTAAAAGTACAATGAGTAACCGCCAATAGTTTTCTTTTCATCCCTTTGTCCAGTGGTCCTTGGAGATCCTTGCTTTTGTCTTCATGCTTATTATGATCACTCCCAAGACCCAATTGGAAACTGGGATGTTTCCTTATTCCCCATGTCCATTTTAATGGTTTCCAATGCAAAGTACACTTCCACATCACCTTTAGATCTGTTCAGTAAACTGTCACTATCACTTTGTCAACTATTCAGAAAAGCAATAATGATTCGTTGATAGCAGGGAGATGTGTTTCGTTGATAGCTTTATTCTTCATTCCGTTGATGGTGTTTCCCTCGTTTCGTTGATGAGTCAACTCCATACCGTTGACAGAGTAATCTTCATACCGTTGACATGTCTTCACTTAGGCAAAATTACAAGGCATAATATATTTACAATTAACCAACCTATTTTGCCTATCTAGTACTTAGTCAACATGACTTAGAAAACCTATCTAATACATATAACAGAATGCCTATCATTTGAGAAGTATTGTACAATGCAATTGCTACAACACTCATTTCGTTGATGAGCTTCCTGTCAACGGAATGCTGCAAAGCATGCCATTTCGTTGACAGCTACAAAATGACTTTACACAAATTCTACTAAGTGTTTTATGTTTATCATCAAGAGCAACATATTCCTAACAAGTATCATGCTGTGTAAAATTTCTGCACATTTTGAAATCAGAATTCATATCACTCAGAAAGATTCATGATTACTGACTGAAAATCAGGCTTCATACAATTTTCTTCATCGGTTCATATGTTCCAGACAAAATCACAATCAGAGTTTAACATCAGAGTATAGCATCAGAGTATAACTGACAGAGTTTAACATTATGACAGAGTATGACTTCAGAATTTTGACAAACTGGTATGAATGACAGTTAACATATGCAAGGAATCATGAGCAACAAAACACAGAATGAGAAATTTTGAGTCTAACCAATATCTCTAGTCAAAACCAGAGATCATTCCAAGTTCATTTACCAGTCTTGTAAAGGTAGCTTCACTCAAAGGCTTGGTGAAGATATCTGCAAGCTGTTGGTCTGTAGACACAAAATGAAGCTCAATATTTCCTTCTTCCACATGTTCCCTGATAAAATGATACCTTATGCTGATGTGCTTAGGCATGGAGTGCTGTACTGGATTACCTGTCATAGCAATAGCACTTTGATTATCACAGAAAATAGGTATTTTAGAGTACCTTAATCCATAATCCAGCAATTGATTCTTCATCCATAAAATCTGTGCACAACAGCTACCAGCAGCAATATACTCTTCTTCTGCTGTGGATGTGGAAATTGATTTCTGTTTCTTGTTGTACCAAGAAACTAATCTGTCACCTAGAAATTGACAGCTTCCACTTGTGCTCTTTCTATCAATCTTACAGCCTGCAAAATCTGCATCAGAGTAACCAATTAATTTAAACTCTGATTCTCTAGGATACCACAAACCAAGAGTTATGGTTCCTTTGAGATATTTGAAAATTCTCTTCACAGCTGTTAGATGAGGCTCTCTGGGATCTGCTTGAAATCTTGCACAAAGGCAAGTTGCATACATGATGTCTGATCTACTTGCAGTTAGATAAAGAAGAGACCCTATCATCCCTCTGTAGTTTGTCATATCTACTGAGGCTCCTGTGTCTTTGTCTAGCTTTGTTGCAGTTGCCATAGGAGTTGTTGCAGATGAACTATCAAGCATACCAAATTTCTTGAGAATATTTCTGGTATATTTTGCTTGATTGATAAAAATCCCATCATCTGTTTGCTTTACTTGCAAGCCTAGAAAATAACTAAGCTCTCCCATCATGCTCATTTGGTATCTTGACTGCATTAGCTTTGCAAACTTCTTACAGAGTTTATCATTAGTAGACCCAAAGATTATGTCATCCACATAGATTTGAACTAACAGCAGATCATTACCAGTTTTGAAATAGAACAAGGTTTTATCAATTGTACCTCTAGTGAACTGTTAGCACAAAATCACGCAAGCGCACGTGGTCACAAGTAATATACGAATAAGTCAAGTTCGTTCCCACAGAGATCTAATGAGGTGTTCAATTCAATTAATGTACCTATGCAACAATGTATGATTTTTATCCACTGCTAAGACAATTAACAATTTGGGTTTGATTATCTAAAATTAACTAGAGAACAAATTATTAAACTAAGAATTAACTAACTAAGAGGATTAAAATCGATTTATGTATATGAGAATAAAACATGGGATCCTAACTTCATTAAGTACTTCATCTAGAGTCTTTTGTCTTTAATCAATGCATGTGACGGTTGTGATAACTAATCGGATAACACGAAATAAGTACACGCTACCTTTCAGTATACGTATACCAAACCACTCAAACATCCACAAAAGAGATAGAAGTTGGGCAGACACCAATTATGCTTAGACCCTATATGTCTATAAGATTTGAAAACAAAACGGTTTAACGAGCAAGTTATCCATTCAGATTACATAGGGCAGGTAAGATGGTTAAAATCACCTACGAATCATGCATGACAAACATACATAAACCTATGCTAGCATGGCAAGTTCCAAACCTCTATATCCACTTTCGCATTCAATAGAGATTAACAAACAATCTTAGATGTTAGCTACACATCCAAGAAGAATAAGCACAACCAAACTAGGATATCAATTAGCCATCACACACACATCTTTAAAACAATTAACTACTAAAATCCATAAATAAATCCGTTAGAATCCCACGACAATGATTAGTTCATAATAGAACCGTTCATCATCGTGGGATTTGATGAAAACATGATAATGAACAAGATTCGAATAATATGGATACTAAAGTAATAGAGTTGAGAAAACAAATCCCAAAAGTATCCAAGAGTATCGCCAAGAAAAATACAAAAGAAAAGTAGATCTAGAACTCCGTTGCTTGTCACGCGCGTAGGAATCCTTCGCCAAACTTGAATCTCCGTGTCTCGGCTCTCTCTCTATGTGTTGCTGGGAATAGGTCGTGATTATTGGTGAAGGGTTGTGTTTATATAAACTCCAGGAGGCTTTTTCAGCAAGATATTTCCATATTTCCAATTAAAAATCGAAATCAGGAAAATTTCCAAGAATTTTGCCAGGCGGCCGCGCCCTAGGCGCGCGCCCGCACGCTAGCTGCGCCCCCGCACGCTCCGTTTCTGCCTCGCGCGCGCGCCCGCGCGTTTGGTCCGCGCCCGCGTGCCTGATCACTGCCAAGGCCGCGCGCCCGCGCGCCTGGCCGCGCGCCCGCGCGCCAGGGTCCTGCCCATGGACTCCAAACAGCCTCCAAACGGATTCCTAAGTTCCTCCAAGGTGCCCCAAGTGCTTCCAAGAGTTTTGCAAGGTCCTCCAAGTGCTTCCAAGGGTCTTCCATTTTTCTTGCTATCTTCAACTCCAATCCTAGGACTTAGAACCCACCATTTTGACCTGAAATCATGCTTGGTACTTCCAACTAGTTCACCTGCATTAAAACACTAGAACATATCACATTTACCACATACTTGAGGTCAATTCCACCAATTTAAGCCGGTTTCTAAGCATTCCAAGTGGATATAAAATCCACTTATCACACCCCCAAACTGAAACCGATGCTTGTCCTCAAGCATAAACAAACATAACTATATACAACTAACTAGTACCACTTCCGTAGGTGATCACGGTTGCATTTGGCATATGCAACAAGCCCTTTAAACCCCTAGGCAGCCCTAGTGGACGAGTAAGGTCTCGTGAGGGCCTATAGCGAATGTACCCACAAAATCCATCTACTCATGCAACTAACAATGCAATGCATGTATGCAACTAATATGAAAATGCAACGATCCCTTCAAACCAACCAAAACCAATCAACGAGCCAACATCTCAAAGAACACAGTCTTCCAAGCAGAGCTCGACCAAATTCCCATCGACCAACAAGACAAACACAGAAACGTGTGTGTGTGCGATGCTCACCAATATACTCCCAAACTAAATCAAGACCATACCTACTCTTAGCCAAAACAACCACAAGCTTACAAACAGAATGAACGCTAGACACAAGAACTCTTAAGAGACACCTTCGCAGTCCATCTGAGTTAGACATGAATTCATGCTTTATTACACAAGAACAACTACACACAACACACATGCTTATTTGACCGTGCAATGGATGAGACCTCGGAAGGATTTTGTAATAATACCCATTTAACGAGCTTTAGGTCAGCGGATCCCAGACCGGAAAAGTCTTAGGTCACTAGGCACAAAGTCCCCAAAGAACTTACTTTCTCGAGTACTAAAGAGCTCACCCTGATCAATTCTACATGAACACAAAACAAACACAACTCTTTTTTTTTTCTTTTTCAACTTTTCTCTCTTTTTTTTTTTCAACAATTTCGGAATGAGTGCTCTTTGCCTTTTTTCTCATCCACCCTAGACTACTCATTTTTTACCAATGAGCGGCTCCTAGCCATTTGACGCCTAGCCTTTATTACAACTAGCATGAAATCCCTGGTTTCCCCCAAACTTATACATAAGTGCTCCTTCGTTTTCAAGAATCTAGCCAACATTCTAAATGTAAACAAGTGGTTAAATTCTAACACCAAACAAGCATGGTCTGATCAAATTCAAAAGCAACCGCTGAGACTTATGAAATAGATTTGTTTCTGGCATGCAAGTCAATACTTAGAAACTTAATCAACCCTCTATTCATCACAACCACACTCCAATCAACATCGACTCACCAACGGAAATAGTCAAGTCCTACGGGATCATGAAATATGCATGCAACTAAAATGGACTCACGTGATAAATAAAAACTATGCAAACAGAATGCTCTATATGACAAAACATGCAAAGATATGAATGAACTAACTAAATATGCAATATGAATCCTATATGAACACACACAAACACAACTAATCCTTAATTATCACCCCCAAACTTAAAATATTCAATGTCCTCATTGAAGGTAATAAAAAGATAGTAGAAACATACCTAACACATGGGTTGCCTCCCACGAAGCGTTGTCGTTAATGTCATTTAGCCGGACAAATGTGAATCAAATCATGGTGGCTCGAAGATCGCATTTGACTTGTCCTTAGTAGAAGGACCATTCACCCATTGTTTGATAACCTTCTTGCTTTCTTCCCACATCTTTTCCAAATCAAACTTCACCTTGACTTTTCCACCAATCGATTTTTTCTTTTTCTTCTTTACACCTCTAAGGTGTTTATGCTTCTCCGTCGATTGATAAGAACACTCTTTTACCTCATCATCCTTGTTCCACCTTCTCAACACATTATCTTCACATTCTTTAAAAATCACCAACTCATCATTCAGAAGGACATACTTCAAATGTGGTGGAAGTTTTCCAAGCTTGACATTCGAAAGATCTCGAATGGAAGAATTGTCAATGGAATCACTGATGTGATGCTCGAACTTGTGCATGTCCGAATTTTTGCTCAACAGCCGATCGAACTCCTTTCTCTGACCCGTATCAACCATCTTCAAGCTAAAACACTCTTCCTCCTCTGTCGGAAATTTCATAGCCTTGAACACATTAAAGATAACCTTTTGATTACTCACCCTCATTGTGAGCTCTCCTTTCTGAACATCGATCAACGCTCGGCCAGTAGCCAGAAAAGGTCTTCCCAAGATGATAGGAATATTCTTATCCTCCTCAAAGTCAAGAATAACAAAATCAGCAGGAAAAATCAGCTTATCCACCCTTACCAAGACATCCTCCACTATACCCCTTGGATATGTGATCGACCGATCAGCCAACTGTAAAGTCATATTAACTGGTTTCGGCTTAGGCAACCCAAGTTGCTTAAAAATAGACATTGGCATTAGATTAATGCTAGCTCCCAAATCACATAAGCATTTGCTGAAAAGTTGATTGCCAATAGTGCAAGGTATGGTAAAACTTCCCGGATCTTTAAGCTTCGGTGGCAATTTCTGCTGTAGAACTGCACTACACTCCTCTGTCAAAGCAACGGTGTCCAAATCCTCGAGTTTCAACTTCCGAGATAAAATACCCTTCATGAACTTAGCATAGCTCGGCATCTGTTCAAGAGCTTCTGCAAAAGGTATGTTGATGTGTAACTTCTTGAAAACCTCGAGAAATTTGGCGACTTTTGTGTCAAGATTCTGCTTCTGTAGCCTCTTTGGATATGGAGGAGGAGGATAGATCTGGTTACTCTCTGTAGTCTTCTTCTGGAGCCTCTTTGGGTACGGAGGAGGTGGGTAAATAGTCTGCTCCGAAGTAGACTTGTCAGCAGAATTTTTGCTCTTTTCAGCCTCACCGTCCAACTGCTTAGCTGCCAAATCAAAAATTGGCTTTTCCTTAGAAGGTTCCACCTGATGCTGCTGAATTTCTTCCTCTTCTTCAACTGCTGGTTTTTGATTGCCCGTGACCTTTCCCGATCTCAAGGTAACTGCTTTCACATGTTCTTGGACAACTGTCTTTCCTGGATTAGGCTCCGTATCGCTAAGAAGAGTTCCCTGAGCTCTGCTGAGTAAGGCACTTGCCAACTGCCCCATCTGATTCTCCAAAGTCTTGAGCGATGCCGCCTGGCTTTTAACTATCATTCTTAACTCATCCAATTCAGATTTTTCATTCGAAGACTGCCCCGCACTAGCATGAGGTTGTTGCGGAAATCCTGGTGGCTGAAATTGTTGCCTAGGAGCATACTGTGGCTGAAAATTCTGCCCTTGCTGCTGCTGAAAATTCTGAGGATTGTAAGGCTTTGCTCCAAATTGCTGACCTTGGAATGGCTGATAAGGCTGCTGAGCTTGTTGATTGTCGCTCCAGCTGAAATTAGGATGATTCCGGCTATTGGGATGATAGGTGGCTGGAACTAGCTGTGATGGTCTCTGAAAGTTGCTCACAAACTGCGCCGACTCACTAGATATGGCACAATTATTCGTCTCATATGCGCCCGCACAAAGCTCACAAACACTAGCCACCTGCTGAACTCCATAATTCGTCAAAGAATCCACCTTCATTGTCAAAGCCTTCAACTGGGCTGCTATAGCTGTAGCTGCATCAACTTCCAAAACCCCTGCTACCTTGCCTTGCGATAATCTCTAAGTAGGATTCTGATATTCATTCGCAGCCATCATCTCAATTAACTCATAAGCTTCCTCGTAGCTCTTAGCCCATAGAGCTCCACCTGATGCTGCATCTAACATTGGTCTTGATTGTGCTCCCAGACCATTATAAAAACAATTAATCACCATCCAGTCGGGCAATCCATGATGTGGACATCTCCTAAGCATCTACTTGTATCTCTCCCAAGCTTCACATAAAGTTTCTCCAGAATGCTGAGAAAACTGAGTAAGAGCATTCCTGATCGCAGCAGTTTTAGCCATGGGGAAGAATTTAGTAAGAAATTTCTGAGCAAGATCCTCCCATGTAGTAATAGAACCTGCTGGTAGAGAGTGCAACCAACCCTTAGCCTTATCCCTCAGAGAAAATGGGAAAAGTCTCAGCTTCACGGCATCTTCCGACACTCCGTTGGTCTTGAAGGTGTCGCAAATCTCGATGAAATCCCTAATATGCATATTAGGATCTTCCGTTGGAGCACCCCCAAACTGCACTGAATTCTGCACCATCTGAATCGTGCCAGGCTTGATTTCAAAGGTATTAGCTGCAATAGCCGGCCTGACAATACTCGACTGAATATCATTGATCTTTGGCTGAGAATAGTCCTTCAAAGCCTTAGCTGCAGGTGCTACTCCTTCTGGAACGTCTCCCATCTTTACTAACTTTAATCTTTCTGCTTCCAATTTACGAGTCTGAGAACGTGTTCGCATACACGTTCAAGTACCTGAAACACACAGAACAAACAACTACAATCCAAGTCAGTGAACTCTAACGACCACTGATGACAAGCACATAAACTAAAATAAAACACCGATGATCCCCGGCAGCGGCGCCAAAAACTTGTTAGCACAAAATCACGCAAGCGCACGTGGTCACAAGTAATATACGAATAAGTCAAGTTCCTTCCCACAGAGATCTAATGAGGTGTTCAATTCAATTAATGTACCTATGCAACAATGTATGATTTTTATCCACTGCTAAGACAATTAAAAATTTGGGTTTGATTATCTAAAATTAACTAGAGAACAAATTATTAAACTAAGAATTAACTAACTAAGAGGATTAAAATCGATTTATGTATATGAGAATAAAACATGGGATCCTAACTTCATTAAGTACTTCATCTAGAGTCTTTTGTCTTTAATCAATGCATGTGACGGTTGTGATAACTAATCGGATAACACGAAATAAGTACACGCTACCTTTCAGTATACGTATACCAAACCACTCAAACATCCACAAAAGAGATAGAAGTTGGGTAGACACCAATTATGCTTAGACCCTATATGTCTATAAGATTTGAAAACATAACGGTTTAACGAGCAAGTTATCCATTCAGATTACATAGGGTAGGTAAGATGGTTAAAATCACCTACGAATCATGCATGACAAACATACATAAACCTATTCTAGCATGGCAAGTTCCAAACCTCTATATCCACTTTCGCATTCAATAGAGATTAACAAACAATCTTAGATGTTAGCTACGCATCCAAGAAGAATAAGCACAACCAAACTAGGATATCAATTAGCCATCACACACACATCTTTAAAACAATTAACTACTAAAATCCATAAATAAATCCGTTAGAATCTCACGACAATGATTAGTTCATAATAGAACCGTTCATCATCGTGGGATTTGACGAAAACATGATAATGAACAAGATTCGAATAATATGGATACTAAAGTAATAGAGTTGAGAAAACAAATCCCAAAAGTATCCAAGAGTATCGCCAAGAAAAATACAAAAGAAAAGTAGATCTAGAACTCCGTTGCTTGTCACGCGCGTAGGAATCCTTCGCCAAACTTGAATCTCCGTGTCTCGGCTCTCTCTCTATGTGTTGCTGGGAATAGGTCGTGATTATTGGTGAAGGGTTGTGTTTATATAAACTCCAGGAGACTTTTTCAGCAAGATATTTCCATATTTCCAATTAAAAATCGAAATCAGGAAAATTTCCAAGAATTTTGCCAGGCGGCCGAGCCCTAGGCGCGCGCCCGCACGCTAGCTGCGCCCCCGCACACTCCGTTTCTGCCTCGTGCGCGCGCCCGCGCGTTTGGTCCGCGCCCGCGCGCCTGATCACTGCCAAGGCCGCGCGCCCGCGCACCAGGGTCCTGCCCATGGACTCCAAACAGCCTCCAAACGGATTCCTAAGTTCCTCCAAGGTGCCCCAAGTGCTTCCAAGAGTTTTGCAAGGTCCTCCAAGTGCTTCCAAGGGTCTTCCATTTTTCTTGCTATCTTCAACTCCAATCCTAGGACTTAGAACCCACCATTTAGACCTAAAATCATGCTTGGTACTTCCAACTAGTTCACCTGCATTAAAACACTAGAACATATCACACTTACCACATACTTGAGGTCAATTCCACCAATTTAAGCCGGTTTCTAAGCATTCCAAGTGGATATAAAATCCACTTATCATGAACCCACTCTCTAAAAGAAATTGAGCCAGAGTTTCATACCATGCTCTAGGTGCCTGCTTTAATCCATATAATGCTTTATCCAATCGGTAGACATAGTCTGGATGCTTAGGATCCACAAATCCAGGTGGTTGTTCAACAAAGACTTCTTCTTCAAGTTTCCCATTGAGAAAAGCACTTTTCACATCCATCTGAAAGACTTTGAACTTTTTGTGAGCAGCATATGCTAGAAAAATCCTTATGGCCTCCAATCTTGCAACCGGAGCGAAGGTTTCATCATAGTCAATTCCTTCCTGCTGTGAATAGCCTTTAGCCACAAGTCTAGCTTTGTTCCTTGTAATCACTCCATCACTGTCTGTTTTGTTTCTGAAAACCCACTTTGTACCAACAATAGATCTGTTTTTAGGTCTTGGTACAAGAGTCCATACTTCATTCCTTTCAAATTCATTTAACTCTTCCTACATAGCTGTTATCCAGTTAGCATCTTGAAGAGCTTCTTCCACTTTCTTTGGCTCAGTTTGAGACAAGAATGCATGAAACAGACATTCATTAGTTGTAGCACTTCTAGTTCTCACACTAGCTTCTGGATCTCCAATTATCAAGTCAGGTGTGTGAGATTGTGTCCACCTTCTTGCTGTAGGTAATTGGCTTCTAGTATCATTAGATCCTCCCCCTTGATCCATGTTTTCCTGATTTTCTTCTTGACCATTTGCATTCTCTGAGGCTCCCCCTGAATTGAACTGCTCAGAGTTTAACCCAGAGTTTCTATTTGATTCTTCAGCTGACTCACTTTCAGAATTTGAGTCATCATTTTGAGATGTTGCTGAAGTATCTTCACGCTCCCCCTCAACTGGTTCTCTATTTTGTTCTGTCAGAGAAACTTCCTCAGTGTTTATCAGTAGAGGTTCAGAGTATGCTTCATCAGAGTTTGTTGGATTTGCTTCAGCAGAGTTTACGTCATCAGAATTTAGATCTTCATTTTCAAGGCGAAGTTGATCATGATATTTTTCATCTTCTATTCCAGTTATCTTCTTGTCATCAAATGACACATGTATTGATTCCATGATCACTTTAGTTCTCAGATTGTAGACTCTGAATGCTTTAGTTGACAGCAGGTATCCAACAAAAATTCCTTCATCAGCTTTTAAGTCAAACTTGGTCAACTGTTCAGGATGAGTTTTCAACAAATAGCACTTACATCCAAAAATATGAAAATATTTCAAATTTGGCTTCTTTTCTTTTACCATCTCATATGGTGTTTTCCCATGCTTGTTGATCAGTGTAGCATTTTGAGTAAAACAAGCTGTTTGAACAACTTCTGCCCAGAAGTAGGTTGGCAATTTTGCTTCTTCAAGCATTGTTCTGGCAGCTTCGATTAGAGTTCTGTTCTTTCTTTCAACTACACCATTTTGCTGTGGAGTACCAGGTGCAGAAAATTCTTGCTTCACTCCTCTTTCTTTACAAAATTCTTCCATTATTGCATTTCTGAATTCAGTACCATTATCACTCCTGATAATTTTCACTTTATACTGTGATCCTTTGTCCAGTAGCTTTACATGATCCATTAGAATTAAGGCAGTTTCATCCTTCTTTGCTAAGAAATACACCCAAGTGTACCTAGTGTACTCATCAACAATGACAAGAGCATATTTCTTTCTACCAAGAGACATTATATTCACTGGACCAAATAGATCAACATGAAGAAGATGATAAGGATCCACAACTGAAGATTCAGACTTACTCTTGAAAGATGACTTCCTTTGCTTGGCCTTTTGACAAGAATCACACAAACCATCTAAGCTGAGTATTGACTTTGGAAGTCCCCTTACAAGATCTTTTCGAATTAGCTCATTGATGTTGTTCAAGTTTAGGTGAGAGAGCTTCTTATGCCATTTCCAACTCTCTTCATTTGACATTTTTGCAGAAAGACACACAGCTTTTCCTTCAGAGTTTGTTACCAAACTTGCTTCATATATATTATTTCGTCTGTGTCCAACTAGAACAACTTTCCCTGTAGATTTACAAACAACCTCACAGTATTCAGGTTGAAAATCTACATGATATCCTCTGTCACAGATTTGACTCACAGAAAGCAAGTCATGCTTGAGTCCTGGGACTAGAGCTACATTTGTGATGATGACACTTCCAAGATTGATATTGCCATATCCCATAGTACGTCCTATGTTGCTATCTCCATAGGAAACTTTTGGGCCAGCCTTCTCTTCATAGTCTGATAGCAGGGCTTTATTACCAGTCATGTGTCCTGAACATCCACTGTCCAAGACTAGGGTGCTTTCCCTTATGCCCTGCAATCACAAACAATTACAAAGAGTTAGATTTAAGGATCCAGACTTGCTTGGATCCTTTGGCTTTCTTAACATTGTTAGCTTTTGCAGCGGAATTACTATCAACAGAGTTTAAGCTAACAGTATCAGACTTTACACTTGCAGAGTTTGCTCTAACCCATTTCAAGTTGGGCTTCAACTCATAATAATTGTGATAAATAGCATGATAACTCTTACAAGTATAAATGGAATGCCAAATGCTCCCACAGTGAGTGCATAAAGTCTGTGGTCTAACCCTAACATGATCATCCTTCACTCCAGACTTTGAGGGTAAAGAATTAATATCTTTGTTTTTCGTGCAGAAACTTGCAAGATGGTTAGTACTACCACAACTATGACATGTCTTTCTAGGAGCATCAGAATTAGGCAGATAATCATTTCTTTTATTAATGCCTACTTTTCCATTCCTATTTTTCTTAGATACTTTCTGTTTGTTAAGAGACTTTACCTCTTTGAGCTTATGTTTGAATTGTTTTTCTGTCATCAAACCAACATTAACCTGTTTATTACAGATTTTTACTGGTTCTTTAACAGCATCTTTCACAACTACAGATTTTAGCTTACTGGATTCAGAAACAAATTTCACAGGTTTAAGTTGTGGTTTGACTTTAACTTTATCTTTAAACCTAAGTTCATCTTCCTCACAGTAACCTAACCCAACTGTATCTGTTTGAAAAACCTGATGTGTGTCCTTTCCAGAATAAGTCCAGGTTTTAATCACTTTCCTCTCTTTCTCTAATTCAGATTCAATTTGCCTATATCTCTTTAACAACTCTTGTTCAACATAAACAGCATCATCTCTTTCCTTTTGAACTGGTTGCATGTTAACAAGCTCTTCTTCAAGAATTTTATTTCTATCTTTAAGCTTAAGATTCTCAGATTTAATTCTCTCATTTTCTAAAGTCTGATCTCTATAACTAACATGTATGCTTTTAAGATAAACTCTCAATTCAGATATATTATCAATATCATGAGCATAAGTTGTTAGGGGTACCTTATTCTCAGATGTCTCAGATTTATCTTCAACAGTTGCCATGAGAGCATAGCTGACATCTTCATCAGAGTCTGAAGTGTCTGCCCAGTCTTTTCCTTTAGTGATGAGTGTTTTCTCAGATTTTCCTTTCTTGCACTCTGGAGCATAATGACCCATCTCTTTACACTTGTAGCACTGGATCTCAGACTTGTCTTTCTTTCCATACTTGGTATCCCTTCCTTCAGACTTTCTGAAACTCTTTCTTTCAGAGTTTGAATCTTTCCTCGAGAATCTTTTTCCCTTCTTGAAGTTCTTAAAACCCATCTTCTTGAAGGTTTTCACCATCAAAGCAGCCATTTGCATCAGTTGTTCTTCATCATCCTCAGATTCAGAAAAAGCATCAGAGTTTGAATCACCATCAGAGTTTGATGACTCACTTTCAGAGTTTATGACCAAAGCTTTTCCCTTAGCTTTCTTCTTTGATGTTTCTTTCTTCATGAGTTTTTCTTCAACTTTGAGAGCTACAGATTTTGTCTTCTTTCCAGACCTTTTGTTTCTTTGATCTATCTCAAGTTCATGAGTTTTAAGCAACCCGTAAATTTCATCAAGATCTGTTTCTGCAAGATCATAATTATCTCTTATTGATGTTGCCTTTAAATCCCATTTTTCAGGTACAGATAGTAGAAACTTGAGATTTGACTCTTCAAGATCATATTCTTTATCAACAAGAGACAAATCATTCAATAATTTATAGAATCTGTCATATGTATCTGTCAAAGTTTCATCAGATCTAGAGTCAAAGTGTTCATATTCCTGTGTTAAAATAGTCTTCCTGTTCTTCTTTATAGCACTTGTTCCTTGACACCTGACTTCTAAAGCATCCCAGATTTCTTTGGCAGTCTTGCAACCAATAACTCTGTTAGACATGACATTATCTAAGGCACTATGAAGAAGATGTCTAACTTTTGCATCCTTCGCAATTGATGAGATGTCCTCAGGAGTTATATCTTTCTTTTCCTTCGGAACAGTCTTTTGTTCTTGACCAGCAACTACAGGAGACAGTTTAGTTGGCATTTGAGGACCATCATAGATTCTATCAAGGTATTCTGGATCTGTGGCTTCTAGAAACATGGTCATCTTAACCTTCCATATTGGATATTCCACTGGTTTGAGCATTGGAACCCTGATTGATTCATATCGACTTACAGAAGCAGATTGAACCTTTTGAGCAATAGAACCTTCCTGAGAGTTTTCAGTCATGATTATACTTGTGTTTTAGATCAATAAACTGTATATATTAAACAGCCTTGGCTCTGATACCAATTGTTAGGCCGAATACACAATATATAATCAATATATGTATGAGAATAACAATCAAGAACTCTGTTTATGAACAATAAACTGAATTATATTAAATAACTCTTCTCTCAGTGATGTAAATTATCACAGAGAGCTGCTAGGTTACAAGAATAATGTTTTCAGTATTCGTGTCCCTTTTAGGGTTAACCTATCTGTGTTTATATAGTACACAGCTACATAATCAATCTCTAATTGATATTCCTATAAATTAGCTATACAATTTATATCAATTTAGGATTACTTCTGTCTTCTGTTCCGTTTCCTTAGCCATCTCAATATATCTTGCTTCTTTCCATCTTCAAGATATATTGCTTCTAGAATCTTCATATTAGCACCGACAGCTTCAGCCAACTTTCACCCCGTCAGACTTTAACAAACTCTGACTGGCTTCTATCATAAACTCTGATGAGTACATGTTGCTTAAACACTGATAAACAATCATCAGCAATTATATCTAACAAAAACTCATCCTGAACAGTTGACCAAGTTTGATTTAAAAGCTGATGAAGGAATTTTTGTTGGATATCCACTGACAACTAAAGCATTCAGAGTTTATAATCTGAGAACTAAAGTGATCATGGAATCTATACATGTGTCATTTGATGACAAGAAAATAACTGGAATTGAAGATGAAGAAAATCATGATCAGCTACGCTTTGAAAATGAAGATCTAAAATCTGATGATATAAACTCTGACGAAGCAAATCCAACAAACTCTGATGAAGCATACTCTGAACCTCTACTGGTAAATACTGAGGAAGTCTCTCAGACAGAACAAAATAGAGAACCAGTTGAGGGGGAGCATGAAGATACTTCAGCAACATCTCAAAATGATGACTCACATTCTGAAAGTGAGTCAGCTGAAGAATCTAACACAAACTCTGAAAGTTCAAACACTGAACAGTCCAATTCAGGGGGAGCCTCAGAAAATGCAGATGGTCAACAATAAAATCAGGAAAGCATTGATGAAGGGGGAGAATCCAATAATGATGAAAGAAGCCACTTACCTACAGCAAGAAGGTGGACTCAGGCTCATACACATGATCTGATAATTGGAAATCCAGATGCGAGTGTGAAAACAAGAAGTGCCACAGCAAATGAATGTATGTTTCATGCATTCATATCTCAAACAGAACCTAAGAAAGTGGATGAAGCTCTTCAAGATGCTAACTGGATAACAGCAATGCAGGAGGAATTGAATGAGTTTGAAAGAAATGAAGTATGGACACTTGTACCAAGACCCAAGAACAGGTCTGTTGTTGGTACAAAGTGGGTCTTCAGACACAAGACTGACAGTGAGGGAGTAATTACAAGAAACAAAGCTAGACTTGTGGCAAAAGGATATTCACAACAGGAAGGAATTGACTATGATGAAACCTTTGCTCCAGTTGCAAGGTTGGAAGCCATAAGAATTTTTCTAGCATATGCTGCTCACAAGAAGTTTAAAGTTTTTCAGATGGATGTGAAGAGTGTTTTTCTCAATGGGAAACTTGAAGAAGAAGTGTTTGTTGAACAACCACCAGGGTTTGTGGATCCCAAGTATCCAGATTATGTCTACAGGCTTGACAAAGCACTTTATGGACTAAAGCAGGCACCTAGAGCATGGTATGAAACTCTGGCTCAATTTCTTTTAGAAAGTGGGTTCACTAGAGGTACAATTGATAAAATCTTGTTCTATTTCAATTTTGGTAATGATTTTCTTTTAGTTCAAATTTATGTGGATGACATAATTTTTGGGTCTACTAATGATAAACTCTGTAAGAAATTTGCCAAGCTTATGCAGTCCAGGTACCAAATGAGCATGATGGGAGAGCTTAGTTATTTTCTAGGCTTGCAGGTAAAGCAAACAGATGATGGGATTTTTATCAATCAAGCAAAATATACCAGAAATTTTCTCAAGAAATTTGGTATGCTTGATAGTTCATCTGCAACAACTCCTATGGCAACTGCAACAAAGCTAGACAAAGACACAGGAGCTTCAGTAGATATGACAAACTACAGAGGCATGATAGGGTCTCTTATTTATCTTACTGCAAGTAGACCAGATATTATGTATGCAACCTGTCTTTGTGCAAGATTTCAAGCAGATCCCAGAGAGCCTCATCTAACAGCTGTGAAGAGGATTTTCAAATATCTCAAAGTAACCATAACCTTGGGTTTGTGGTATCCTAGAGAATCAGAGTTTAAGTTAATTGGTTACCCTGATGCAGATTTTGCAGGCTGTAAGATTGACAGAAAGAGCACTAGTGGAAGCTGTCAATTTCTAGGTGACAGGCTGGTTTCTTGGTACAGCAAGAAACATAAATCAATTTCCACATCCACAGCAGAAGCAGAGTATATTGCTGCTGGTAGCTGTTGTGCACAGATTCTGTCGATGAAGAATCAATTGCTGGATTATGGGTTAAGGTACTCTAAGATACCTATTTTCTGTGATAATCAAAGTGCTATTGATATGACAGGTAATCCAGTACAGCATTCCATGACCAAGCACATCAGCATAAGGTATCATTTTATCAGGGAACATGTGGAGGAAGGAGATATTGAGCTTCATTTTGTGTCTACAGAACAATAGCTTGCAGATATCTTCACTAAGCCTTTGAGTCAAGCTACATTTACAAGACTGGTGAATGAACTAGGAATGATCTCTGGTTTTGACTAGAGATACTGGTTAGACTCAAAATTAACTCTTTTGTGATATGTTGCTCATGCTTCTATGCATATGTTAACTGTTATGCAAATCATGTTGATAAACTCTGGAAGCATACTCTGTTGGTTAAACTCTGATTATGGTATTGTCTGAAACATAATCACCGATGAAGAAAATAGTATGAAGCATGATTCTCAGTAAGTAATCATGAATTCTTCTAAGTTATATATGATCTGATCTCAAATGTGTGCAGAAAATTAACACAGCATGATACTGTCTCTATATTTATAGCATCTCTTAGTTTATTGATCCTATACACTGAGTCTGTATTAGCTCTTTGCACTTTCTCTCATAAAGTAATATGTTAAATGGTGTCAGTCTAAACTCTTATGAATAGTTACTGCTACTTCATCCTCAAGCAAAAGATGCAAAAATATGCACAAATTCCTTTGAGATCATGTTGTGCCTAGGACGATCCAGGAACTTATTGTATGAAATAAGGGCTAAAATTTGAAATTTTTGGTGACTAGTGCCAACCACTGATTACTGGAAAAGAAAAGAAAAAAAAACAATCGAAAGGGGGTGAAAATAAATAAGTACAAATAAAGGTACAGAGTTTAGATGACATCAGATTTTGTTTTGCATATGAGAGTTTGGGCAACCAGTTTTTACTGATTTATTTTGTGGATTTTATGCACTTTGAGATGCTCTCAATATTTATATTCAGTAAACTCTGCTATTCACACACAAATAATCACAACTGTGCATCTTGAGAAAAGAGATTATTAATGAAGGAGGAGAATTGATAAACACTGATGAAATGTGTACTCTACGCAGAGGTAATTTATTTTTAATCTCTGATGATTAAAATAAATAAAGGTGTTTCAGACATTTCATAATTTTTGGGGAACATTATTTTTGAAAATAGAGAGTATGATTGATAACGGTTTGTTGCGTTTTGGAAATGATGAAAAGTGTCTATTCTTCACTAGAAGTAATTAGTGGCTGTTTTTACTGCGCATGCGTGTTGGAAATTACCACGATTAGTGTTGTCAGTTAATGCATATGTGACAACTGTCCCACTCACACATTTCACGAGTAAGCCTGCTGTATATCTTAATGATTAAAACTCTTCAGTTTTAATTCATATTTAATAGTTATACACACAACGGTTCAAATTTTTATAGACTTACTCTATTCACAGGACACTTTCACATAAGCATATTCACAAACACTTTTCTGCATCACTTTCTCAAATACTTTCTCTAAGCATAAACTCTGATCTAGTTTCAAATCTTTCTAATGGCAACTACTATGTTTCAATCAGTTGGTCTCGAATTTGTCCCTAACAATTATGCAGCACCCCTACCTATTGTGAACGCACCGGAGGCGTTTCACTTGTTTTAGAATTTTTTCGCTCAATCAGACATTGGGCAAGCTCTTGTGGAACCAGTAAAGCTTTCTGGCCTTCAAATTAAAGCATTCTGGGAAACTGGTATTTATGATGATGGAGGAGAGGCTGGAACTCCTTCTATAATCTTCGAGTTTGATGAACAAGAGTATGTGGTCACTCCAACCACTGTTAGAGATGCTCTTGGGTTTGAAGACTTTAATGCTTACACCATATCTGTTGGTGACTCTGAGCTTCAGCGAATGATGAGAGAGATTGGTTACTCTGGGTCTTTGGCAAGGACAGGTAACCTGAAGTGACCGTTCTTAAGGAAGGAATGGAGTTTCTTCTTCGACTACATTACAAGAGCGTTGGGGAAAAAGTGTACCAATTGGGATGCAATTCTAATCGACAGTCTGCAAATCGGGTATTCTCTTTTGTATGGTAACAATTTTGATTTTGCAAGACTTGTTTTAAATAACATAGGTGAAAAGATGAAAGAGAATAGGAGTGTAGTCTACTTTGCTCGGTTCTGTTAGTTAATCTTTTCTTTTTGTGTTGATGGGGTTGAGATTGCTGAGGGTGATGTAATTCCCTCGTTTAGATTCCATAAAAGAATATTTTCTGATTTAACTAATAAAGATATCAAGAAAGGCAATGTTGGTGAATTGCTACTTCCTGCTTTAGTTCAACAGTTTTTGCAACCTCAACCACAACCTCAACCAGAGTCTGAACCTCTTCCATCTACATCCCAAAGACCAAAAGCTGGAGGTAGGATTAAGCATAGAGCTTTCAAGGCTGCTACACCTTTGTTAGGAATATGTTGTTCTTGATGATAAACATAAAACACTTAGTAGAATTTGTGTAAAGTCATTTTGTAGCTGTCAACGAAATGGCATGCTTTGCAGCGTTTCGTTGACAGGAAGCTCATCAACGAAATGAGTGATGTAGCAATTGAACTGTACAATACTTCTAGTTTGATATGAATTTCATTGTAGATATTGGATAGGTTTTCTAAGTCATGTTGACTAAGTACTAGATAGGCAAAATAGGTTGGTTAATTGTAAATATATTATGCCTTGTAATTTTGCCTAAGTGAAGACATGTCAACGGTATGAAGATTACCCTATCAACGGTATGGAGTTTACTCATCAACGAAACAAAGTTTACTCATCAACAAAATAAAGTTTACTCATCAACGAAATGAAGAATGAAGCTATCAACGAAACATATCTCCCTGCTATCAACGAATCACTATTACTTTTTGAATTGTTGGCAAAGTGATAGTGACAGTTTACTGAACAGATCTAAAGGAGATATGGAAGTGTACTGTGCATTGGAAGCCATAAAAATGGTCACTGGAAATAAGGAAACATTCCAATTTCCAAGAAGGCTCTTGGGAGTGATCATAATAAGCGTGAAGACAAAAGTAAAGATCTCCAAGGACCACTGGACAAAAGGAATGAAAAGCAAGCTACTGATGGTTATTACTAGTGTACATTAGTGTAGCCAGAAATAGTATTGTAAACTTGGGAATGTATATAACCAAGTGTAGCAGTTAAAATAAGAGAGAGAGAAGAAAAACAAAGATATTGTATTAGCTATCCTTGAGAGCATTTTCTTCTCTACATTCTTGTAACTGAGCAGCTGTGTACTTTTGTATCACAGATTATTTCCGCAATAAAAATCACTTCAGTTGGATCATCAAACAATCCAACTGAAATTATTTATGTGCTTGTGATTTTTACATTAAGTTCAGTTTTTATTTGTAAGTTGTTTTTAAGTTTAAGAAATATCAAGAATTGTATTCAACCCCCCCTTCTACAATTCTGTTAGGTCATTTGGGATTAACAATTGGTATCAGAGCCAGCTTCTAACATACAAGAAGTTTAAAGATCAAGACCAAAAGATGTAAAGATACCAGTTCTTGATAAGGACAATTACTTTCACTGGAAAGTAAAGATGCATTTACATCTCATGTCTATGGATGCGAGATATGTAAACTGCATTGAGAAAGGTCCACACATTCCCATGAAGTTTGCATCTAGAGTTGGACTGCCATATGATGCTCCTGATGTAGAGATTCCAAAACCTGTCTCAGAATGGACTATTGATGATGTTGCAGAAATCCATAAAGATAAAAGAACCATGAACATTCTGTTTAATGGTTTGGAGCAAGAGATGTTTGACAATGTCATAAACTGTACAACCTCCAAAGAAGTATGGGACACTGTCAGAACTCTCTGTGAAGGAACTGAGCAAGTTAGGGAAAACAAAATGCAGCTCCTTATACAACAATTTGAGCATTTTCATTTTAAAGCTGGTGAAACCCTAAATGACACGTTTAGTAGGTTTCAAAAGCTTTTGAATGGATTAAAATTGTATGGGAGGATCTATAAAACCAAGGATTCAAACCTTAAATTTCTTAGAGCTCTTCCAAAAGAATGGAAGCCTATGACTGTTTCTCTCAGAAACACTCAAGAGTACAAAGACTACACTCTTGAAAGGCTTTATGGAACCTTGAAGACATATGAGTTGGAAATGGAGCAAGATGAAGAAATTGAAAAGGTACAAAAGAAGGGTGGATCTATTGCATTGATTGCATCTGTGAACCAACTGGAAGATGACAATGAAGAAGCTGCAAAGGCCACAACTAGTCGAGCTAGTTGTAGGAGTGATGTTAGCAAGGGTAAAGGCAAGATGACAGAAGAAGAAGAATCAGAACCAGCCAACTTGGATGACTTAGATGAGATTGATGAACACATTGCTTTTCTGTCAAGAAAATTCTCTAAGTTCAAGTTTAAGAGAAACTCAGAAGCAAGGCCACCAAGAAGAGACTTTCAACCCAGCAAAACTCACTGGATTGAAAAGTCTAAGTCTAAATGTTTCAATTGTGGAATGCTTGGTCACTTTGCTGGAGACTGCAGAAAGCCCAAAGTTGAGAAGGGCAACAGGAAATTTGAGCCTGTTGATTATAAAAAGAATTATTTTGAACTTCTCAAGAAAAAAGAAAAGGCTTTCATGTCTCAGGAGTATGATTGGGCTGGTAATGGTAAAGATTCTGATGATGATGTTGAGTATGTCAACTTGGCTCTTATGGCTAACAATCATGAGCAGGAAGCAAGCTCCTCAAGCAACCAGGTAACAATTACTAATCTTTCTGAGCTTTCTAAAGAGGAATGTGATAGTGCAGTAAATGAAATGTCTACTGTACTATATAATTTGCGTGTTACTCTTAAATCACTTACCAAAGAGAATTCAAGAATAAAAGAGACTAATCTGCTATTAAGTGATAGGAATGCAATGTTAGAAGCACAGCTCATTGAATTTGAGAAAATGAGGTGTGTTAGTAGGGATGCAAAGAAGGAACTTGAGAACGTGTTAGAAAGGGAAGAAATTCTTAAAACACAACTTGAAATAGAACAAAGTGTGATTGCAAAATGGAAAGATGCCAGGAATGTTGCTAACAACATCATTAATGTTCAAGGTATGGAATCTTTCTATGAACAATCATGGAAAAAGAACAAAGAGAAGCTAGGTTATGTTGGTGAAACCTTAGAATCAGAAACAGAGTCAACAAACAACAATGATCATTTGTTGAAGGTTGATATGTCAACGGAATGCAATGTTTCGTTGATAGATGAACCATCAACCGATCAGGCTGTTTCGTTGACAGAGAAAAGAAAAGATGAAGTCACTAGACTTAATAACAAGTATGGTCCTGTCACCAAGAACTTTGTTCATGGTGAGTCTAGTAAATCAAAGAAAGTTGAGAAGCCTGTTGAGAGAGCTAATGTAGGTCACTTGTCTAACAAGCAATTGAAGGACAAGTTAGAGAAAGTTCAAGTTGAGGCTAAGGGAAATAAAAAGAATAACAGAAATGGCAAAGTAGGGATTAACAAACACAACAATTACACACCTGATAAATATGCTCCTAGAAAGACATGTGTCAATTGTGGAAGTGTTAGTCATCTATCTACTAACTGCAAATATGTTAAGAAGACTGCTAATGTGAAAATGCCAAAGTCTGCAATGAAAAGTTCTATGCCTACAATGCCTGTTATGCCTAACATGTTTGCTCCATATGCACAATTTCAAAATCCATATGCCATCATGTCATTTGTGCCTAATCCATACATGAATATGTTTAATGTGCCACAAATGCCATGGAATGTGAATAACATGTTAGTTCCTCCAACTATGCATGCTGTGAATGAAAATGTGAGCAACCCTCAGAAATCAACACCAAAGGTAAAGATTGATTTAAATCAATCTGAGCCCAAGGTGAAAAATGATATAAAAGGAAAAGCAAAGGCTAACAAAACAGGACCCAAGGTAACTTGGGTACCAAAATCAACTTGATTTGATTTTATTGTGTGCAGGGAGACAAAAGGAATCTTTGGTACTTGGATAGTGGTTGTTCAAGACACATGACTGGTGATTCTACCCTGCTCATAGAGTTTCAGGAAAGAGCTGGCCCTTGTATTTCTTTTGGAGATGACAGCAAAGGCTACACTAAGGGATATCGCTTGATTTCAAAAGAGAATGTCATCATAGATGAGGTTGCATTGGTGGATGGTCTTAAGCACAATTTGCTTAGTATCAGCCAACTTTGTGACAAAGGTTTTTTTGTTACTTTTTCTAGAGAAGCCTGTGTTGTTTCTAAAGGAGGAAACAACAATGTGGTAATGACTGGATTCAGAAGAGGGAATGTGTACATTGCTGACTTTAGTAGCACAAGTCCAGACACCATCACTTGTCTCTTTAGCAAGGCAAGGATGAAAGTTGGCTATGGCACAAGAAATTGTCTCATTTGAATTTTAAAGTTATGAATGAGTTGGTGAGGAAAGATCTTGCTAGAGGAATTCCACAAGTGGAGTTTTCCAAGGATGGTTTGTGTGATGCCTGTCAAAAAGGGAAACAAAAGAAGGCATCATTCAAAAGCAAGACAGAGTCATCAATTGTCCATCACCTTGAGTTGCTTCATATGGATCTGTTTGGCCCTGTGAATGTCATGTCTATTTCAAAGAAGAAATACTGTCTTGTGATTGTTGATGATTTTTCTAGATTTACATGGACCTTCTTTTTGCACTCCAAAGATGAGGCAAGTGAAATCATTATCAATCACATCAAGATGGTAAACAATCATCCTGACTTGAAAGTAAGAAGGATTAGGAGTGACAATGGGACAGAATTCAAGAATTCAAGCATGAAGGTGTTCTGTGAAGAAAATGGTATTTTGCATGAGTTTTCAGCAGCAAGGACACCACAATAAAATGGTGTAGTTGAAAGGAAAAACATAACACTTATTGAAGCTGCAAGGACAATGCTAGATGAATCAAAGTTACCAACTTATTTTTGGGCTGAGCCAGTTAACACAGCTTGCTTCACTCAAAATATTTCTTTGATTAATCAGGCCAAGGGAATGACCCCTTATCAATTACTCAAAAGAAAGAAGCCACTATTGGATTTTCTTCATGTCTTTGGATGCAAGTGCTTTATTCTGAGAAATCAAGCTGAGCATTTGGGGAAATTTGAAGCAAAGGCAGATGAAGCAATATTTGTGGGATATGCAGCAGGGAAAGCTTACAAAGTCTATAATCTCAGAACCAACATTGTTATGGAATCTGTACATGTTTTTTTTGATGATCTCAAAATTCAAGGTCTCTGTGATGAAGGTTTCCATGAAAGTCTTTCTTTTGAGAATGAGGAAGGAGATCAAGTGAATCATGTTAAGGCTACTGAGAAACAACCTAAAGTTGTTGTATCTAGCACAAATGAAAGTAGCAGTGAAGATGAAATTGTTGCATTAAGATTGAAAAGAATATCTGCTAGCAGACCAAATGATCATTTCGTTGACAGTCATGATGGTGGATTCGTTAACAGTCAAAATGAGCGTTTCGTTGACAGCCAAAATGGTCATACCGTTGACAGTCATAGAAATGCTTCTAGAAGTGATCAATTAGGGACAACAAACTCAAGGGGAGTTTCTCAAGGACAAACATCCAATCAAGGCAATCATGATCATGAAGCTACCTCGTCAAGAGCAAATCTACCTCCCTCAAGGAAATGGACTAAAGATCATCCCTTTGAACTTATTATAGGTGATGTTACTTCAAAAGTCCAAACTAGAAGAGCAACTCAAGAGGAATGTCTATATAGCAGCTTTCTGTCTCAAGATGAGCCAAAGAAAGTTGAGGATGCACTTCTAGATCCAGATTGGGTTTTGGCCATGCAAGAGGAGCTAAACCAATTTGAGAGGAACAATGTTTGGAAGCTGGTGCCCAAGCCTAAGGACAGGAGTTTCATAGGCACAAAATGGGTGTTCAGAAACAAGATGGATGAAAATGGCATAGTCATAAGGAACAAAGCTAGATTGGTTATAAAAGGCTATTCACAGGAAGAAGGAATTGATTTTGATGAAACATTTGCTCCGGTTGCAAGACTAGAAGCAATAAGGATTTTCCTAACCTATGCAGCCCATGCCAATTTCAAAGTCTATCAAATGGATGTGAAGAGTGCTTTTCTGAATGGGGAATTGGAAGAGGAGGTGTATGTAAGTCAACCTCCTGGTTTTGAAGATGATGATTTTCCAGAATATGTATACTTCCTCCTCAAAGCACTCTATGGTTTGAAACAAGCACCTAGAGCCTGGTATGACACACTTTCACAGTTCCTCCTTGAGAATCACTTCACTAGAGGTACTGTAGATAAAACTCTTTTTCACAGGGTTGTGAATGGCTCTACTATACTTGTTCAAATTTATGTAGATGACATAATCTTTGGGTCTACAGATGTGAAACTTTGTCAAAAGTTTGCCAAGCTTATGCAAAGTAAATATGAAATGAGCATGATGGGAGAATTAACTTACTTTCTTGGTCTTCAAGTGAAGCAAGTTAATGAAGGCATTTTCATTATTCAAACAAAATATATTCATGATTTATTAAAGAAATCTAACTTAATGGAATGCTCTCCTGCCAAAACTCCCATGCCTACTGCCACCAAACTTGAATTGAATACTAAGGAAAAATATGTGGACATTTCATGTTATAGAGGCATAGTAGGCTCACTTCTATATTTAACAGCTAGTAGACCTGATATTATGTTTGCTACATGTCTATGTGCTAGATTTCAGGCTGATCCTAGGGAATCCTATTTAGTTGCTATTAAAAGGATTTTCAAATATCTCAAAGGAACACCAAACCTTGGCATTTGGTATCCTAGAGAATCTGGTTTTGAACTAATTGGTTATTCAGATGCAGATTATGCAGGATGTAAAATTGACAGGAAAAGCACAACTGGCACCTGTCAATTCTTAGGAAACAAGCTTGTGTCATGGTTCAGCAAGAAACAAAACTCAGTTTACACCTCCACAGTTGAGGCTGAGTATATTGCAGCTGGAAGTTGTTGTGCACCGATTTTATGGATGAAAAATCAACTTCTTGATTATGGATTAAGAGTTGAGAAAATTCCTATTTTCTGTGACAACACTTGTGCCATTGCCATTACTGAGAATCCAGTGCAGCATTCAAGGACCAAGCACATTGACATCAAGTACCATTTCATTAGAGAACATGTTATGAATGGTACTGTGGAGTTACATTTTGTTCCAAGTGAACAACAACTTGCAGACATCTTTACCAAGCCACTTGATGAATCAACATTCTCAAGATTAGTAAGTGAGCTAGGTATGCTAAATTTCTCTTAATTATTTTTGAGATATTTGCAAGTTAAAATGTAGCCAGAAATTTGCTATGTTTTTCTGTGAATTAAGTTTCTCAGGAAAAAGGTGAAATTTTGTCTAAGTCAAAATTACTATGTCAACGAAACTTCGTTGACAGTCCTAGCATTTTTCTGGGCGTTTCGTTGATAGCTCTTTTATATCAACGAAACACAGCTTTATCAACGAAATGAACGGGACTTTAACCGCCCAATCTTGATTCGTTGATATAGCGCAGTTAATCTGAACCATTGAAATTTGACACGTCTTTTACCACGATCTATACATACACCCCTGTAAGTATAAATCATGGTAATACTTTAAAAGTAACGGTTATATTTTTAAGCCAATCCAGTAATTTACATTGATTATTGGACTTAATTTCTGAGAATTTTTGGGGGAGTATTTAAGAAATTCTATTTTCTTTAATTCCTTTTTACCTGTTCTCAAAAATTCCAAAGGCTTTTCTCTCTTCTTCTCTCTAACAAGCAATTCAGTTCGAAGCTTTTTCTCACTCAACAATGGCACCCATAGTCAAGCTTATGTCTGCTGGAGGGTTTATCTATGAGAAAAACAACTCCATCCCCTTTGTTGTCAAGGAAAGCCCGAACAGCATCTTTTTCAAGATGATGGACTTCATGAAGAATTGCAAGTTGAGCTATGCAATGTTTCACTCTACACCACTCTACAATGAGATAATCGAGGAGATTTGGACCTCATGTGAGTATAGTGGGACAAATTGCACTTTGCAATTCACCATCCAAGGTAATGAGTATATAGTTAATTCCGATGTATTGCAAGCATGTCTACATATTCCTGAAAATAACTGTAATGCTTTGCCTACATACACTGAAATGGTTAACATGCTAAATTCTATAAACTACTCATTGCCTACTGATAATTTGGGTAAGATAATTAGGAGAGGTTTGGTGAGAGAATACAGTTATTTAGCTGATGCATTCATTAAAGTCTTTTCTGGAAAGATTAGTAATTTTGATGCATTAACTAATTCTATGTTGATTCTCTTAACCATGCTTCTAACTGATAGATATTATAACTTTAGCACCCAACTTATGTATGAAATTGGTGCTAAGTTGGGTGATAAGGCAAATAGGAAAAAGAATATCAATTATGCTAGGTTTCTGATGATGTTGGCTAACCATGTTAGTCCAGCACCATTAGTTATCTCTAACCCTGTTTCCAGGTTTGAGTGTTTTGTGCAAGAGAAGAGGGTTTTGACAGATATCCTGAGACTTAACCACAATGGTGATGTCCCAGTGGTGTATCTGCCCATCATTGAGGTAACTTCTTCTAACCCTGTTAGTGTAGTTGCTACTTCTATTGTTTCCCCTACCAATGTTGCTATGGAGTCTGTAGTTGTGTCCCAACAGGCTCCTGCCCAAGCAGCAAAACCTAAATCTAAGAAATCCTCAAAGCCAACCTGAGGTGCTTCTCAAAAGGCACCTGTTGCAAAAACTACTTCACAACCTAAGGGGAGTGATTCTGGAGCTGTAAGAGGTGAGGGAAGGGGTGAAAATCAAAGAAACTCCAAGAATAAGGAAGGAAAGGATAGTGTGTCCCAACCAAGCCCCATTGTGTCTTCCCAACAAGGCACAATGAGTAAAATGGATTTAAACACAAGTCTAGTTGCATCCTCCCAAAAGGATGTGATTATTGAAACAAGCTCTCCTCCAAGAGCACACTCCAAGAGGGTAAGGGACACTTCAAGCCCACAGTCTACATTTTCCCAATACCAAAGGAGAGTGAAGCGAAAATCCAAGGGTACACAGGGTGCACACACTCTGGAAGCAACACTTCCAGTTTCACAAATTCAGTTTGATGTAACCCCTATTATTACTCTGGGGTTACAGTCACATTCTCTAAACATCAACCTTGAACTATCTCCATCAAATTCACCAACTCAGTCTTTAGATGTGGACATGATCCATTCATCTATTCCTGATTCTCCAACTCTTATCTTGGAGAAGCCCCACTCTGAAGCTGGTGGCCATCACTTGTTAAGTGATTTGTTGGGCCATCAACCAACTTTTTCTGAAGTTGCAAGAGGATCCGTGGACCAATCTCTAAAATCAATCACCACAGATTCTACTGTAATTTCACTTTCTCAAAGTACTTTATTGACTTCATCAACGAAACAACCTGTTTCGTTGACAAGTGTTTCTCCATCAACGGTGTCCATACCGTTGACAGTTCAAACTACCATTCCGTTGATAGGTCATTCTACACCCATTATTGAAGATCAAGTTGTTTCCACAACTAGTGTAGATGACCTGGTGGTAGTTGAGACACTTTTAGGTTTGAAAGGGAGTGAAACTGAGAGGCTGGCTTGCAGCCAGGCAAAAGGAGAGAATGAGAGTGAGAGGCTGGCTATTTCTTCCAGCCAGGCAAAAGGAGAGATTGAGGGTACCACCTTAGAAGGTGAAGGAGAGGGTGTGAGAGGTGTGAGAGGTGTGAGCCATGGGGAGCCCATGATGCAAGAAAAGAGTGGAGAGAGAGAAGGGACTACAGGAGCAATAATGGAGGAAGCAGCCATTGCTAGTGAGTTAATGGAGTTCAGTGAGGGAGAAAGGGAACTTACTTTCCAAGAGCATTATCAACAAACTCTGGATAGTATTTCCCTGGATCCTGAGACCTTTACTCACCCTGTGCCAGCCTATCAACTTATGGCTCAGCAGGGCAATGTGGAGGCAGAGAGGTCACTAAACCTAATTCATACAACTGCATCAATGCAAAGAGCAAAGGATGCCTTGACCAATCTATCTCCAGCAGCTGCAGCAAGTGGAGACTTTGACTTTTCTGATGATGTGAGGACAGCTTTGGTGACAATCTACAGGTGGCCACTACTTCACAGACTGGGACTTCTGTGGTGCCTCCTAGACCAAACTGGCTTTCTCAGGATATGCAAGGAAGATGCACTCTAGATGCTGCTATCTCAAGGCAGTACACTGAGGCATATCTAGCTCATGAGTCTGCAAATGCAAGGGACAAGAAATTCTACAAGGCCATCATGGATTCTCTGGAAATCCAAAGACTATAGATGCTACAGACAAGGATTGAAGCTACAGAAATCAAGGATTCCATTAGCAACCTCAGGGATGCTACTGACAGGAGGCTAGATGAAAAGCTTCCTCTTCTAACTGTGTCCAAGATGAACAGGTTTTTCTCCAAGGAACCTGAAGTGTCCTCATCTTTGAAGACTCTTTCCTCTAGAGTGGACAAAGTTGAGGCTACACTTTCTCACATGCAAAAGGAACAGGAAAAGCAGACACATCTACTCACCCAGCTTTTGGCAGCTCAAGGACTCCCCATCATCTCACTCGATGATAACAAAAAGGGGTAGAAATCTAAGGAACTAGAGAAATCTAAAGAGCTTGATATACAAATCACAAAGGTTTTGGTTCCAGCCATTTCCTTACCAAATGAGCCACTAGCAATGGGGGAGCTTGGACAGAAGAAAAAGGATGGTATTGACCTGATTCAGGAAGCTTCTATGAGGATGAGACTTGCAGAACAGATTAAAGATCATTGGTCCAACATAGAAGCAAGGGTCAAGAGAATTGCTGGAACTGCAATAAACTCAAATCCATCAACGGATCAACCATCAATGGATGCCATGGTTGTAACATCAACGGAATGGGAGCCACAGTTCAAGAGTTCTTATGTTATAGAACCCCTTCAGCATGGACTCCTTCAAGATTCAAGAAATGAGAAAGGGCAAGCTTCATGCTTTAGGAATGTGGATGCAAGAGGGATATCTCCAATATCACCTGTCAAACCCAAGGGCAAGAACACTGCAAGGATATTTTATCCTCCACCAAAGCCAGATGAGTTCAAAATCCTAGGGAAGCTGATTATTGAAATCAAAGAAAGCAATCATCCAAGCATAAGGAACCAAAGGGCCATCATCTACAGGGATAGCAAGGAAATCTGCATTTGGGTTGGTCACCCAAACTTTGCCAAGGCCAAAGCTGAAGAATCTGAAAGGGCAGTAATGCAAGCACTTACAGTTGCACAATCACTTGAAGATGAAGAAACCCTACAGGAAGAAAAGGCTAAGGATGAAGCTAAGGAAGCTGGAAAGGAAAGGAAGGGTGTAAGGCAGCCAAAGGCTAGAGCCAAAAGGAATCTGGATTTTGACAAAGATGATTCTCAGGACACTGCTCAAGACTCTTCAACAAAAAGTGCACATCAAATTCTTGTTGGACTACCTCTTGAAGGAAAGTTGGCCTGTGATCCTGCACATCCTGTCAACTTTCATGATCAACCAATTATGCCAAAAGAGGAGCCTCTTAAATTTGATGAGGCCTACTTTCCAAAGTTTCTATTTGAGAAGGATCAACCAATGAAGACAATGAAAAGGGCTGTCAAGGCAAAGCCAGTGTTTGTGAGAAAGCCACAACCTCAGAAACCCCCTACAAATCCAGAGGACTGCATGTACATTGCTGACATCAGGGAAGAATCCAGTTTACATCTTGACTTAGACAACCTGGTGGAAGTAAGAGGCATTGCAGCTTCTCAAAAAATTTCCTGAGAGACTAGTTTTTGTATTCAAGGGTGGTAGAGATCAAGTGTGGCCCCTCTACAGAATTTTAGGAGAAGACTATCAAACACTACTCTTAGTGTTTAGATGCTTGAAAAAGGACGTTGGCTTCACCAAAACAGCCAAGTCTGAGGTGGTCTCCAAAATCTGTCAGATAAAGGCTAGCTGGAACAAGCCTAAGGCTCTTCCCAGGATGCTTAGAGTGCCCTCAACAGGAAAGAAGATCCATCTTCAACCATACTGGATGATGGAATTTAAGGACAAGGACAATTGCAGAAGATTCTTCAGGATGGAAGACCAGCTGGATAAGGCATCTAATCAAACTCTAAAGTTTATGCAATCCATTCTTGGTGATCAAGATGAAGAGGAGAAGATCTTTTACAGAAGGCTACAGGTCCAAATTGAGGAAAACAACTCTAAGAGAGGGAAGAGGACTATGCCACAAAGAAGACACAGATGAATCATTTGCTTAATCTAGAGGAGCACTTTTGGGCATTAGTCTTGTAAGTCTTGTATTTTGTCTAAAATATTATGAAGCTTAATGCATTTTCTACTTTTGTAATTTATGATGTATCTAAGTGTTTTTGTTATCATCAAGTCTCTTGATTTATGGCTGTTATTCTATCAGTCATAAATTGGGGGAGATTGTTAGGAATATGTTGTTCTTGATGATAAACATAAAACACTTAGTAGAATTTGTGTAAAGTCATTTTGTAGCTGTCAACGAAATGACATGCTTTGCAGCGTTTCGTTGACAGGAAGCTCATCAACGAAATGAGTGATGTAGCAATTGCACTGTACAATACTTCTAGTTTGATATGCAATTCATTGTAGATATTGGATAGGTTTTCTAAGTCATGTTGACTAAGTACTAGATAGGCAAAATAGGTTGGTTAAATGTAAATATATTATGCCTTGTAATTTTGCCTAAGTGAAGACATGTCAACGGTATGAAGATTACCCTGTCAACGGTATGGAGTTTACTCATCAACGAAACAAAGTTTACTCATCAACGAAATGAAGTTTACTCATCAACTAAATGAAGAATGAAGCTATCAACGAAACATATCTCCCTGCTATCAACGAATCACTATTACTTTTTGAATAGTTGACAAAGTGATAGTGACAGTTTACTGAACAGATCTAAAGGAGATATGGAAGTGTACTGTGCATTGGAAACCATAAAAATGGTCACTGGAAATAAGGAAACATTCCAATTTCCAAGAAGGCTCTTGGGAGTGATCATAATAAGCGTGAAGGCAAAAGTAAAGATCTCCAAGGACCACTGGACAAAAGGAATGAAAAGCAAGCTACTAATGGTTATTACTAGTGTACATTAGTGTAGCCAGAAATAGTATTGTAAACTTGGGAATGTATATAACCAAGTGTAGCAGTTAAAATAAGAGAGAGAGAAGAAAAACAAAGATATTGTATTAGCTATCCTTGAGAGCATTTTCTTCTCTACATTCTTGTAACTGAGCAGCTGTGTACTTTTGTATCACAGATTATTTCCGCAATAAAAATCACTTCAGTTGGATCATCAAACAATCCAACTGAAATTATTTATGTGCTTGTGATTTTTATATTAAGTTCAGTTTTTATTTGTAAGTTGTTTTTAAGTTTAAGAAATATCAAGAATTGTATTCAACCCCCCCTTCTACAATTCTGTTAGGTCATTTGGGATTAACAACCTTCTGTTGCTAATGATTTACCAACCTCTGTTGGTATTTCGAGGAAAAAGAGAAGAGCAAATAGACCTACTTCTACTGAGGATAGGGATTCTGATGCAAATGAGTCTATCCATACCAAGAAAAGGAAGCTGGTTGCTGCATATCTTTTTGATGGATTAATTCCTGAGTCTACAACTGCTGCAGCTCCAAAGATTGTGGTTAAGATCATTCTGCAAATGCTACTGTGCCTGAAGAAGCCAGAGCAAACACTGATGATAATGATGTTGTTAATGAAGATTTTCTTGAACCCATATTGGAGATGGATTTTGAAGACAATGTTGAAGCACATCCCTCTGCAACTCTAGAAGAGTGTGGTAGTATTAATGAAACAGAGGATGTGGCAGCTGATCAACCCACATTCATACAGAGATTCTCTCTATTAATCACCAGGTACTTGAAAAAGGTGAAGAGGTTGATCAGACAGCAAAGGCTGTAGCTGTAAAAACTGATCTTGCAGAAACTTTAGAAAATAATTTTGAAGGAAATGCAGAGATTGTTATTGAATCTACTACAGAGCTTGTTGCTGAGGCTGTACAAGAAGAAAATGTTCCAGAAAATATAAACTCTGAGAAGCTCGCAAATAAAGATGCTCCAGAAACATTTGCTGAGAATAGTTTACATTCTTCAAGTGCTGAGTCTGATGCAAAGTCTGATGATCAAGCTGATTCATCTTCTCAAAGACTTTCTGCTCAACCAAATCTAAAGGAAACTGATGTTGGAGGTTCAACTCAGCATGCCACTGAACTTCACTTTCAGAATATGTACTTTTCAAAGTGGTCAAACAGAGATTGCATATTCACTGATCAAAGGGCTGCTGACTTTGTAACAAAATCTGTTGCATCAATTAAAAATCCAGAACTTCTTACACATCTAAAGGCAACAATTGTTCAAGTCAAGTCTCTTCACAATCTCTTTGATGAAACTCAGAAGTCAGTAACTGGGTTAAGAAATGATGTGGTTGTTAGAGATATGTCTCTGAAGCAAGATAAATCTATGCTTCTTACTCTGGTCAAAGATCAAGAAGTTCTCAAGAACAAACTGACCAAAGTTGAAGACAATCAGACTGTAATGTCTGACAAGCTTGATTCCATTGCTGCTTCACTTGAATTGCTCACATCAGTATTGATTCCAGATGATGTCAAAAAGGGGGAGAGAGTACTTAAAGACAAATGCAAGAAGTCTCAAACTCTGAGTAGACAGGATGATTCTACTGATGGTGATGCAAAAGGAAAAGAGTTCAAATCTAAATCTACTCTACAGCAAGGAAAGCTAAGATCAAACTCTGCTGCTACAAACTCTGAGAAGATAAACACTGTTGCTCAATCTTCTTCAAGATCTAGAAGCTTATTGCTTACTTCTCAACCAATAACTGATGAAGAGATTGCAGCTCAGCTGTTTCTAGAAGAACATGGTGCTGATGCAACCATAGAAGATATCCAAGCTGAAGAATTAATGCTAGCTGAAGAGCATGTAAAGAATCTAAAGTCTGGGAAGTTGAAGAAAATTGTGAAGATTACAAGGCCTAAATAAAAAGGAATTATCATTAAAGAAAATGTAGACTCTCAAAAGAGTTTACAACAAGCAAAGAAGGTTGTAGAAACTAAGCTTGATAAAGGCAAAGGAAATCTTGTGGAAGAAAATCAGTTAATGAAGAAAGCTCAAACAACCTCTGACAATGCTCAAGTTGTTCAAACAATGAAAGCTCAAACAACCTATGACAATGCTCAAGTTGTTCAAACAATGGAAGCTGTGACAACCTCTGATTCTACTCAAGTTGTACAGACTCAGCTATCTTCATAACTCCAAAGGACTTTTGCTAAACCAATCACTGTTCAACACTCTCTGATTCCAGCAAATGTAAATATTCTCCATAGCAGAACTATCATGGGAAAAGAATCAAGAGATAAATCTGGACTTGGATCTCATAGAGAGAAGAGAGTGAATAATAGTCTTGTGGATCAAACTTCATTAGCTGAACCAGGTGTTGGTGTGACTCAGGAAAATCTTGATAATTTAGAGTCGGTTCAGTTAATACACCATAAAGGATTGAATAAGGATTTTCTGTTATACTTCAAGGCTGATGGCAGAGTATACAGAGTTGGTGAAGATGATATTGGATTAAAAATGAAAGAAGAACTGGAGTATGTACTGTATATACTGAAAGTAAAGAATCAAAGAACTCATCAAGCATCTGAGGTATTAAGAAGCAGAATGGTGAAAGCTAGAGCTCTTTGTGGCCTAAAGACTGCTGGTGCTTACATACCAAAGTACAGAGATTATAGTGGAAAGCTTGTTGAGATGCAAAGGAACAGTGCAAGACTCAGAACAGATCTTGGCATAAAAGTGTTGGAATTTAATCTGGAATCAGATAAATCCTTTATAATAAAGCTAGAAAATGATATGAGGAAGAACAATATTTATGCTCTAAGGGCTGCTATCTACCAAACTGGAGAGAGATGAGAGAAGACTGCTTATGGACTACATCAGGACTGTACCTGATATTGAAGAAATTAAGTAAATGGAGTCTGTAAGTTTTTAAAGTTTTCTGTTCTAAATTAAATATAAACTCTGTGATTTTATAAACACTGCATTTGTTATATGTTTTGACATCATCAATTATCTGTTAACTTGTACATTTTAGTATGAACAAGTTGGGGGAGATTGTTAGATATAATTGCTGATGTTTGTTTATCAGTGTTTAAAGTACCAGGAAACTATCAGAGTTTAGCTGGAGGACCAGTCAGAGTTTGTTAAAGTCTAATGGTCAGAGTTTACTTAACTGTCGGTGAAGTCAATGAAGATTCTAGAAGCGATATTCTTTGAAGATGGAAAGAAGCAAAGAGATATCGAGATGGCTAAGGAAACGGAACAGAAGACAGAAGCAATTCTAGATTGATATTAATTGTATAGCTGATTTATAGGAATATCAATTAGAATTGTATGTAGCTGTGTACTATATAAACACAGATAGGTTAACCCTAAAAGGGATGCGAATACGTGAATTATCATTCTTGTAACCTAGCAGCTCTCTGTGATATTTTACATCACTGAGAGAGGAGTTTATAATTCCATTCAGTTTATTATTTATAAACAGTGTTCTTATTGCTATTCTCATACATCTATTTGATTATATATTGTGTATTCGGCCTAACAACAACTCAAGTAGCTTCTACGGATACATTCTGTACTTGTGAAAGGGACAGATAAGTTAGAGCACATGGGTTGAGAGACTACACAGAGCATGGAAGCTGTAACGCCCCAAATCCGGGGTCAAAGGATTTGGTCATCACTCTGCATTCTCAAATAAGACAACCTGTTCAATATTAAACCAATACAATATACATCTAGAATCCCAACTCTACCAAGAATCTTTAAAGGTTATAGTGCTAGAAACAAGAATCCAAAATTCCATTACACAAATTTTTCTTCTTTACAACCATTCTCTTTACATAAATCCTATAACACTAGTATAACTTCGACAAGAAGTATACCAGGCAAATCTAATCTGATACAACATAGTATTTTAAAAAAAAATCACTTTATACAATAACCTTACACTAGTTCTAAATACTCTGCATCATAACGTGTAAGATCCGTGAACTTTATTAATAATATAAATTGTATTATATGTGTAGAATACTTATTATGAAGTATTTTGAGTTTTAATGATAATGGTTGTTAAGTGATTATGTGCTAAATTGGTGTGTCGAAAGCCCCGTTCAAATATCTTGTCATTTGAAAATATCTTCAATTTTGAGCCCCGTTTTGAAAATTCAAGGGCCCCGTTGAAATTTTGTACATCATTATTATTCCTTTGTCATTCGTATCCGAATCATTATCGGAGGACTTCTTCGTATTATTATATCCCTTATTATCCGATACTATCAATAGTATTTGTTTTATTCGAAGGAAGAAAATTATTCCAAACCCTAACCCTAACCCTAATTTTTCTAGGGTAATTGATATATCGTCCGTATCAATAAATACATCTGTTATAGCCCCGGTATTCTTGAGCGTTAGTTATATAAATGATATGTATTGATTTGGATAACTATCAGTCTTTTTGGATATCTATCACCTCGTAAAACGTGTATTTTACATTATTAGGGTTTTAAAGCGAACCAGTGGATCAATATCGATCCAAAAATGTTGTTTAGGGTATTATTTTCCACTAAGTATAAAAAGGAGAATCGTACATTATACTTCATATAATCCGTATTAAAAATATAAAATTCTCGAACCGTGTTCTTCGTGTTCTTGAAAATCAAAATCAATTTCGAATGTATTATTGAAATCCAAATCCAAAGTTCAAGTACTCAAATCAATGATCTTGAGCTCTAGTTTCAGAATCTTCCAACCTCATCATCATCTGGTAATTTTTCGATTTTATATGAATTTTTCAAATTTCGAATTAAAATTACGGTTTATATTCGAATTGGGGATTTTCATTCTGTTGATTCTCCGTTCAATTGATTGCTTCCAACATGTTCCTAGGGTTCTAATTAGTAGGAATTCATGCTTTAATTTCATGTTTATGTTCAATTTTTAAGAATTCGATTTTCGGGTTTTGACCCGAATTTTCTTTTTAATTGTCCGTTCTTGTTATTGATCTGACATGATTTTGGATAGAGGGGTTTGATTGTGTGTGTTCACAGCTTTGATTTAACACCAAGAACTTAGAATTTCATGTAAGATTTAGGGAGATCGTGTTTTGGCCGGAAAACCCAAACCCGGTTTGTTTGACCGGATTTCTGGGACGATTCCGGTTTGTTTTGGCAATGTTTTTGTGTTAGTTGTGTTGGTTGTGAAGTTTAGAGAAGAAACCCTCAAAGAAATGTATGTTTTGGTGCAGTTTTGGCCGTGAAAGGATTCCGGTGGCCGGATGACCGGCCAGATTCTGGAAAACCCAGTTTCCGGCGGGTTGTTCTTGGCAACCCGTTTTCCTGACCCGGTTTCAATCTTCAAAACCCTAATTCATTTTCAGAAAACTGTTTTTGAATTTTATTTTTAAATTTAATTCGAAAATAGTTTAATTATTTATAAAAATCATATTTTTATTTTAAAAATACATTTTTAAATTCAGAAAATGCTGGAAAATTATATTTAATTATTTAAATTCGAAAACTGATTAAATTTAATTATTTTAATTATTTTTAATTAATAATTAATTTAATTAATTAATTGATTAATTCTTAATAATTAATTATTAATTAGATTTAATTAATTTAAATTAAGTTTAATTATTTTATAGCTTGATTTAATTATTTAAAAAATAGTTGGAGTGTTTAAAACGTGTCAATTGATTTTTGATTAATTGATTTAATTGTTTTTAAATACTTATAATGGGATTAAAAACCCGATTTTTGATTTAAATTTAAATAAGCCTCGAATATTGTTTTAAAAATATTTATAAGTGCTATATGGTTTATATGAGTCGATTAATGTGTTTTAATAGTCCGTAAATGCCCGTACAAGGGCTAATGTCTTAGTTTTAATTACCGTAAAATTAGACTGGGTGTCCGATAAGTACCCGGTTACGTGTTTAAATGTGATAATGACTATGATTGTGTGTCGAGGATAGAATGAGGATAGTTAGACTTACTGTTATAAGTTGTTTATTATAGAATCGAGTTCCCGGAGCAAGGGAAATGGCAAAGTAGAGTGAACGAGATAGAATCCCGTCAGCGAAGTAGACCAGGCAAGTATCTGTGCCTTTACTTGTGATTCCATTGTTATTATTCTTCAGAATTATATGTATGTTACCATCAGAACGATTCAGATTATTCAATATTCACCCTTATTGAGCACTTGATGCTATTTCCTTGAATATTCCTAACTTTTGACTTAATCCACAATCGTGTTGGATATCAGAAACCTTCACCTTCAATTCAGTTTATAATTGATGATAACCATTGTTGACTTTCTTAAATGAGTACGTTGTACCCTTGAAACCATTCCGAATCTATTTCTCGGACTTTCCTTGATATTGAATAGTTAAAGTTCTTTTGCAACTATTACACCCCGTCATTGTGTACTTATCTTGTTATGCATGTTATTGCTTATACCTTGTGATAGAATTGGCATGTTTTAAAATGAGACCAGTAATGTCCGGGCCATATTTATGGTCGTATTGACTTAAGGCCTAGATGGCCATGGATCCTAGTGGAGGACTATGCTATAAGCTAGTCCGGGGTTGATGCGTGACTGATCAACAACTCAACCTTTGTATTTGAAAAATGTAGAAGTCCAATTCTAATTCCTCTTTCTTCAATAAAGATTGTTAAAAGCTTATGTTTGACTTGTATATTGTTGATTCAGATAATTGAAATCTTTCCTTTCATTATGGAACTGTGATTGATATATATATCATGCTTGCTGAGCACATGTGGCTCATACTTGTTTTGTTTCTAACCCTATTCCAGTGAAGCGAGAGAATGAGCAGACACAGCGCTAGTGACAGTTCTCCCGATGCTAGGAGACCACCCCGAGTGATTGTCATTGGACAGGTAGTTGTTTTACTTTGGAAGTTAGACTAGATGTCTAGCTTTGTTTATTAAGTGTGTAATAACTCTGAAAAATGGTTTGTAATAATTATGACTTAGAAGCTTGTTTTATGCCATAATCTGGATGCGGTCTTGGATCAGGGGTATTTTATGTTATTATATTATTATGCATGTGTTAGATTCAGGTATATTGTGTTTCGTTGGTCGAGTGACTCCCCAAATCTGTACCCCGGGTTTGGAGGGCGTCACATAACGTCTTTACACTAACATCTTCTTCCTTTTCTGCCTAGCTACGCGGATAACCCCCGCCAATATGCCTTCTTACTGAAAGGCTAAAAATATAAAGAAAGCAAGTATGAGCGATAGAATTGCTCAGCAGGTGCATTATCAAGTATAATAGGAAAAGTTTCCAAAATAAGCTTTTGGTTTAAACATTTGTAATCTCTTAAAACTTTTAAATCAAGTTTGGTAATTCTCCATAATTTCTCATTCAGCTTCTGGCAACTGAATAGTTTTAAAACATGAAGGAATTTATATTTGTCGCCACGGTTACCCGAACCAAAATATCTACAATAGGATGTAGAAAATATGAAATAAATATGAACTCATACGTCTTCAAGACCATAATTTATACCAAAATACTATTTTTAAAGATAACGGTTCCATTCACAACATCTTCTGAAACCAAAAACTCTGGAAGAGTAGAATAATAAAAGAGTAAGAATGAGCCAACGCGCTCGGCCATGGAAGAAAGAACGTACTTCACGACTTCAATATATTCACAACGTCTTCTGAAACCAACAATAATGGTAACAGATATAATTTCTGATAAGAATAGAATATGTTCTGATAATTCTGACAATAATCAAATGCCATAAGGAAGTGGCTACTAGACAATTCGAGTTCAATATTTGAATTAGAATTGGACTTCTATTTTATTTTTTAAAACACAAGGTTAGGCTGCTGATCAGTCACGCACTAACCCCGGACAATGCACACAGCAAAGTCCTACATCTAGGATCCTTGGCCATCTTGGCCTTAACTTCTTCCAACCATAAATCTGGTCCGACCATTACTGGTCTCTTTAAAAACATTCCAATTCTATATCCTATACGCCAGGTGTCGGTACAATCGACAACCTTGTTACGACAATCAGGTGTCGGAAGAATCGACAACTTTAATACAACAATCGCTGGAAGACTCACGTTCCAGGAAAAAACTCAACTATGAAGAATCAATAAAGAATAACAATACAATCTAGTATCGACGAGATCGACACAATAGTGGGAGGTGCACATGAAAAGTGACAATACAATAAACATCGACGAGATCGATGCAACAATGGGGGTGATAATGGAGAATAAACAATAACATGCTCAACAAAGTTAAGTCTGATATGAAACAAGCATTATGAGTTCGAATCAGGGACTGAATCAGATAATCGCATCAACAAGAAATGATAATATTACTTGCATAGGGGCAAGATGGAAAAATAGAATACTTGTAGAACAAGTACCACAACTTCAAAATTTAAAATAACATTTTTACCCTCATCGGGTTCACAAGTTACCACTCATCTAGGGTTGGCAACATTCCAACCTAATATTTTTAAATCAAGATTTTTGAAAGAAATCCTTAGTATAAGGCCCATAACTATCTTTTAAATCGTTTCAACATAATAAATAAACTTTTCCCAATTAATATGAAAATATAAATCTGACCTCAAAAGGTATGAAAGAATACTCGTCAATTTACGAGATTAAATAAAATACTTGCAATTCAATGCAAAAGAATCATCATTTAAAATTTAGTGAAGAGTATGCCAATTGCATAATAATAATTCAAATAGAATATCACTCAAATAATAAGCAAGGGTATAAACACTTGCCTCTGGTCCTTAGCTATTTCGTAAGGCTGAGATTATACGATTCCCTCCTTATTCTGCCTTATAGCACGATTCTCTATTTTCATCCTTCTTTGATTTAACGCTCTTGTGAACACCACTAATCTGATCCTACCGTTTTGAATCCACGCGTCGATATCTCCGACTTCCTTCATTTAACATGTCTTGGTAATCTGGCTCGTCTTGTCCAATAGCCCTTGTTGCCTAGATAACCATATTCAATTGATAAAGTGGTCATGATTTACTAAATAAATAATTAACATAATTCGCTCGTCAAAATCTCTATACTATAAAAGTCAGCGGTCTCGTAAATCTCATTTTCTAACAATACTGACAAATTTCTATATCAACTACCCCTCGTGATAATATTAGACACGACCAAAGTATTTAAACAAGTCTCCAGTCACTTATTCGTATTTATGACTCAATAAACAAATAATTCACATTTTTCACGTAACACATTTTGTCATTTAATTGCGATAAATAAATCACATAAGTCTCGTAACATTCAAGAAATAATTTGTAACTCGCAAGAAAGGCCTAGAATGATTTTATAAATCATTCAGGAATTTTAAATAATTAATAACACATTTTTAGGAATATTTTTCCTAATTTAAATCAATTTTAAATCATTTTCCAAAATAATTAAAGAATTTTGGAAAATAATTAATTACTTAAATAAATTAAAATTTTGAAATAATTCCTTAAATAATTAAGGAATAATTAAATAAAAATTCTCAGAATTTAAAAGTCATTTCCAAAACTATTTTTCAAAATTTAAATAAACAAAACAGATTTTTATAAATTAAAAATAAATAATTTAGAAAATAATTTTGGTCAGGGGACCAATTTGCAAATTTGTAAAACTTCAGGGACCAAACTTCATCATCTTCAAAACTTGAGTTACTAAACTGTAAAAAGCTCCATTGCCAGCTTTAATGGCTGCCACCGACCGGTAAAGTCGCTGGCGGTACCAAAATCCGGCCAAAAATCCGACTAACACAAATCCTTTACCAAACTCAATGAACACGTACAATCTAACCCCCATATCCACATACACGAACAATCAACAGATTTTACGTACGAATCAATCAAAATTTGGAAAGTAAACTTTAAAAATTGAACTTGCTTAAAACGGGATAGAACAACTCAATTAAGCATGTAAAACGATTATACACAATCATATAAAGCTATTCCAACCATCAAAACAAGTGAACGAACTCAGAATCAAAAAGCCCCAATTTTTAAATATGAAACCTAATTTATTAATTTACCCAGAATTAAAGAAAAATTTATATAAATTTGATTCTTTATCCTCTGATGAAATGGATTGTATATTAAGAAACTAGATCATAAGAGCTTCGATTCGACTACTTGAACTCCAAAATCCGATATCAATAACACCTTCAAAATTAGTTTTGAATCTCAAGAACACGAAGAACACGACAATCAAACCTCGATTTCTATATGTTACCGAACTCTAAATTCAACATATAATATATGAAATTGACCATAAAAACATACTCTACACGATGGTAACATCAAAATCAACAACCAATCACGTTTACAAAAAATCATAATTTTAATATATATAAAATCGAATTTAATAAAAATAATAGAAATCCAGAATTTTACCCCACACGAAATCTGATGGTAGATTAAGAAACTAGATTCCAAGATCTTCGTTTCGACTATAAGAGCGTTGGAATCGGACTCCGGTAACACCTTCAAATTTGTGTTTGATTCTCAAGAACACGAAGAACACGGTTAAGATATTTTTATATTTTGTCTATATATATATATATATGTATTATATGTAGGATAATGTACGATTCGCCTTTTTATACTTAGTGGAAAATAATACCCTAAACGACATTTTTGGATCGATATTGATCCATTGGATTGCTTTAAATCTTTAATAAAGTAAAGTACACGTTTTACGAGGTGATAACCATCCAGAATATATGGATAACTACAAGAATCGTTTAATAATAGATATACGAACCAAAATACCTCTATCACGAATATTTCCGAATATTTCCCACTTTAACGAATGAAATAATGGTACGAACGATATACCAATTTCTCGAATAATTAGGGTACGGAATAATTTTTCTTTTCGATAATTAAAATAAAATGAAATAGAATGACATCCTTTTAAAATAATTTCTAATCACCACAATTAATCACATAACATCTCAACATCACATCTTTGACCATTTAACGAATAACTTAACACATTTAAACAGATAAAACATTTAATAAATTTTGATATGAAAATTTCATTTCATTTCACATCAAATCATAATACGTAATTTTCCCGGATCTTACATCCTTCCCCCCTTAAAAGGATTCTGTCCTCAGATTCAGCTCGTGCAAACATATGTGGATACTTTTCCAACATCTCACTCTCAAATTCCTAGGTTGACTTTTCAACCTTAGGATTCCTCCACCAAACTCTTACTAATTCGACCGTTTTATTACTTAACACTTTCTCATACCAACTTAAGATCTTCAAATACTGTCGTTCGTTATATGTCACTAGTATTCTAATCGCATCATGATCCGCTTTCGCTCGTGATAATTCAATAGCAATTTCTTCGTTCATTATGGTAAGGTAAATTCCTGCCAACCTGGTGGTACACCTTCAAGATTATTAAAGATAACAAGATTCATGATATTTTGAAGTGAAAAGGTTCCGCATCATAGAAAATGTCCCACCATTGTGGTTACCAAATTTACATATTCTAAAGCGAACATTATTGGAAATAAAATAATCACTGAGAGATCAATTCGATCACATGAACTCAATGTTGCGTGTCTTAATTAAGACATTACTAAAGGTAATTAGCCTTCTTGTATTGCACAACAAACAAGTGACGGCGTCCCATCAGACTTCTATTACATAGACAGATAGTCCTTGTGTCCCCTATAAATAGGGTTGTTTGTCTCAGTTGGAGTAGAGAAATATGAAAGAAATTTAAAATCACGGTAGCAACCAAGGCCTTTCGATAAGAAATCTCAGATACACACCTTGGATTGGAACTGAGTAAATTCCCAAAGGTGTTACTTCAGAAAAGAGGAATAACCAGAAAAGAAAATATCGAACAAAAATTGTTCCATTACAATTAGAGGGATTCACCCCTGAAGAATGAAAGAGTTGAAATTTAAATAACACATTTTCAACAGGCCTCAAAATTTGAAATAGATATCACAACAACCTCTGATGCAATTGCAAACATGATTGATCAAAAGTATCAAATGCAAGGTCAAAAGGTGGAATATATTCACCAACACAAGTTTCGCTTAAAGGAATGTCGAATATTTCATTAGGATGGAAAGGTATTACCAAGGTCTCCACATATGCCTCCTCTGTCGACTCCTTCGATAGCTCGTTATCCGATTCTAAGCCCTTCTTTTCCACGTCGTAAAGTTATCAATATCGTGTGTTGTCGTCGACTCGTAATAGTCCTTGAAGATTCCGCCGTAGACATCTACAATCGTAAGAAGTTCTATCCATCTTAGCACAATCATCTTAATCGAATACCCCTATCTTAACTCACTCATTGGTACTATATCCAATAGTCCAACATGAACTCTAAGTGACCTCTGACGTTCCTTATATAACTATATACACTCATACACACTCTCGTTTCTAGTTTTACTATAACCCTGCTCTGATACCAACCTGTAACGCCCCAAATCCGGGGTCAAAGGATTTGGTCGTCACTCTGCATTCTCAAATAAAACAACCTGTTCAATATTAAACCAATACAATATACATCTACAATCCCAACTCTACCAAGAATCTTTTAAGGTTATAGTGCTAGAAACAAGAATCCAAAATTCCATTACACAAATTTTTCTTCTTTACAACCATTCTCTTTACATAAATCCTATAACACTAGTATAACTTCGACAAGAAGTATACCAGGCAAATCTAATCTGATACAACATAGTATTTAAAAAAAAATCTCTTTATACAATAACCTTACAATAGTTCTAAATACTCTGCATCATAATGTCTTTACACTAACATCTTCTTCCTTCTCTGCCCAGCTACGTGGATAACTCCCGCCAATATGCCTTCTTACTGAAAGACTAAAAATATAAAGAAAGCAAGTATGAGCGAAAGAATTTCTCAGCGAGTGCATTATCAAGTATAATAGGAAAAGTTTCCAAAATAAGCTTTTGGTTTAAACATTTGTAATCTCTTAAAACTTTTAAATCAAGTTTGGTAATTCGCCATAATTTCTCATTCAGCTTCTGGCAACTGAATAGTTTTAAAACACGAAGGAATTTATATTTGTCGCCACGGTTACCCGAACCAAAATATCTACAATAGGATGTAGAAAATATGAAATAAATATGAACTCATACGTCTTCAAGACCATAGTTTATACCAAAATACTATTTTTAAAGATAACGGTTCCATTCACAACATCTTCTGAAACCAACAACTCTGGAAGAGTAGAATAATAAAAGAGTAAGAATGAGCCAACGCGCTCGGCCATGGAAGAAAGAACGTACTTCACGACTTCAATATATTCACAACGTCTTCTGAAACCAACAATAATGGTAACAGATATAATTTCTGATAAGAATAGAATATGTTCTGATAATTCCGACAATAATCAAATGCCATAAGGAAGTGGCTACTAGACAATTCGAGTTCAATATTTGAATTAGAATTGGACTTCTATTTTATTTTTAAAAACACAAGGTTAGGCTGCTGATCAGTCACGCAGTAACCCCGGACAATGCACACAGCAAAGTCCTACATCTAGGATCCTTGGCCATCTTGGCCTTAACTTCTTCCGACCATAAATCTGGTCTGACCATTACTGGTCTCTTTAAAAACATTCCAATTCTATATCCTATATGTAAAGCATAATGTAACATAAGATGTAAAAGAGATAACTACAACTCAACCAAGGACAAGACAGACAATAATATTAACAGAAGCACAGGAATCCAGGATCAATGAAGATAAGGTAAACTCAAAAAATCAAAATACGTTATGTATTCTTGAAGTCCGTAAACAGGTCACGGAAAGAAGTTCATGAAAATGTTCAAGCCTCAGTGACATCAAAAGAAACAAGACTTTCAAGACGACAGAAGTATGTGAATGATTTAGAGTCAGTACCACAGGATTCCAGTGATGAAGCAATCAAGAATGCAGCGACTTGTCAATTGTATTGAAATGAAGATGTGAAGGTTTGAATCACTGTTAGTCGTCTGTGAACCAGACCGTTGCATGAGGCGTCAACACATACGAGGATGATCTACATATCTATTCTACAGAAGAAATTGATATAGTCAGACTTGGTTCTCCCTGAAAGTTCTAAGGAATTTATAGGAGAAAACAGGTCAGAACAGGATACGTCCAAACAGCTACAGGAACCCACTGAGCCAAAGTTATGAAAATAATAAACCCGAAAGAAATGCAGGTTGAGATATTTGGAAAGATGGAACCCCGGTTGGAATTGATATATGGTTTGCTAAGCAAAAGGAGTCCAGTTCCAGACACTCACAGACCGCAGCTTGGACTATAAGGATTTAAATAAATAATTAAATATTTTATTTAATTAGAAAATTATATTTATAAATATCTACATATTATTAGATATTTATTTATATATTTTCTGGATTAAATTAATTATTTATTTATTAAGATTAGAAGCTGTGCGGGTCGAAAAGCAATTTTAAGGAGCTGTCAGACTACAGGACGAATTACACAAAAGGACGAAATAAGCCCCTTTGGTTTTTCAAATTGGCCAGGTGATAGTTCGATAGTTTTTGTTTAAAACAAAAGATTTGATAGTTTTTGTTTTAAAACAAAAGATTCGATAGTTTTTGTTTTAAAACAAAAGATTTGATAGTTTTTGTTTTAAAATAAAAGATTCGATAGTTTTTGTTTTAAAACAAAAGATTTGATAGTTTTTGTTTTAAAACAAAAGATTCGATAGTTTTTAATTATTCTAAAAAGTAGATTGGACACCTGCTGCATTCTGATTGGTCGAAGCAAAATCTATCGGAAGATTGGTTTTGAAAAGTCTACAATTAACAGAGAGAAGAGTGTGTCTTCTTCAGTCTGGCTATTTTCATAGTAGCAATCACGGAGAGAGGATTTTGAGCCGGAGAAGATCAGAAAATTTATAGTGCTCAGAATTCGATCAAAGTATTGATTATGAATAGCCTAGAACTCATTGAAGCTAATCTACGGATTAGAAATTGTAGCACCCCTCGAGGTTTATATTTATAAAAAGATATATTCCCCGAAACTTGATTTGGTTTGGTGTGTTTGATTTCGTTATAGAACTGAAAGATTAATCCGCGAACGAAATTGAATTATTTGTGAGTATCGTATTCAACCCCCCCCCCCCCTTCTACGATACTTCGGGACCTAACAATTGGTATCAGAGCTTGTTAATCGACATACAGATTAGATCCGGGTATTTCAGACCAGTCAGACAAGAATTCTGAGGAGGCCAACTTCTAAATAAATTTATTTTATGAATTTATATTTTAATAAGTTTATTTTATAAATTTAAGTTAAAATGAATTTATCTTATAAATTTAATTTAAATGAGTTCATTATTTAAACTTGAATAAGTTTATTTGATTAACTTAATTTAAATAAATTTATTTTATAAATTCAAGTTAAATAAATTTATATTTTAAACTTAAGTAAATTTAATTTATGTTATGAATTTATTTTAGAGGTGCGGCACGGAGCAATTTGTAGTGTGCTAAAGAGACCCCTTACAATTTAGGTGGCCAATTTTGAGTCTGAGGTGACTTCGATAGTTTTTTTTCTTAAACTATCGAAGTGGTTTTTTTTTAATGCTCTTAACAAAAATGGCCAGCTTTACAAAAACACCCCGAATTAATATATTTCTGAGTTATTTATTTATTTCGAATTTTTGTTAAAAAATTTCTTAAATTCTAATTTTTCTTAAATATTAATTTACATGATTTAATTTTTAAGAATTCGAAATTCTTGAAAATTAAATGTTTTGTAAATATTTATTTTTGATTAATTTATTTTTAAGGAAAATTAAAAATTCTGAATATTTAAATTTTTCTTAAGTATTAAATTGAGGGTGTTCAAGGGCTTGTAGAAGAAGATTCCTCCGGGTGTTAGAGAATTGAACGGACAAACCAACATCTCAGTAACGTTTATTAATGTTGGAACCTCATAACAGAATAGAAGAATTACTAGTAGCTGAATCAGAAGAAGCTCAGGTAGAAAACCTCGAGAGACTAGACTAAAGATCAGTGTTTCACTTGTCAAGGAAGTTTAGTCACATCAGATTCAGAAGGAGTACAAAAGCCACATCCATGGATCAGGCTTATTTATTACGAAGCAAAGATTCTTCAGGATTCAGTTCAAAGAGGTAGTTACAGACTGAGATGGTAACAAAAACAAGAGTGATAGTTTCAACTTTGATAAGAACTATGTAACGAGAAACTATCAGGGTGTGCTACACAATGAAGAAGCCTAACAAACAAAGAAGAATAGGGATTCAGTTAATGAGCTGAAACAGAAGTGGAATGCTTTGTTGAAGAAGCATCAGCACAAAACTTATGTTGCTTAAGGAAAGAGTTGGGATGGATCAGATGACGAGAAGATCATGGATATCTTGCTTTCATAGCAATCTCTGAAGATGATTCACCTCACATATCTCAGGTATCTTTTCCTTGAACCAATGCAGTATTTAATTCTCAATATTCAAAGCATGTACATAGGAGATCTTATATATGTGTGTATGAATATTTGTAGAATAAGATTTGCAAATGAGATAGAAGCTTTCTTAAGAAACAACTCTTAGTTTTAGGGGTTAAGTTTCTGGCACATAAGACCTTAGTAAAGCTAAGTTTCAGTATCCCTAGTAGAACAAGATTTGCTCATTTATTCTGAATTGTTTGTTAAGGGATAATCAGTTTGAAGGATGGAGGAATTACCTTTAGAGTCAGTAGAATTTGTAGAACACCAAGCTGTATCTAAAACTGACTTAGGTAATAGAGAAAGTTAGATGCCATACAACAACAGAATGGATTAGATAGAATTAGTGATTTATTTGTTAATTCTTTTATTCCATGTGTGCTTAGAAAATTATTGAATATCTGTAAATCTACTTGCTACCTGTTACACTTGTGTATATTGGTTAAAGTAGAAAGTACTGAATTTTCTAAAATGTAGAACATGCCTAATTTGCACATCTCTTATCTGCAATGTCAAAATGCTCAATGTATGCCATTTATTCTTATTAACATGTTTGCTTATTTAAATATTATGAATGCATATCTTAGAACTTGCATTAATCATAGAAAAAGCATGTTTAAGAATTACATTAGAGCAACGACTGCAAGGTCAGTCAGAGATAAGAATAAGCATGTATAGGTTGAAGCTGTTGTTACCACTTTTAAAAGCAAAATCTCTAATCCATCTGGACCCAAGCAAATAAGTTGGGTACCAAGAACTGTCAATCCATTTGTGAGTGCAGGCATATCGGGTTAATCGATTTATATGCTTTCTTGGTCTTTACTACTGAAGACATATGATCGAAGAAAGAACTTGCCATCAAATGTGATTGAGAAAGCTGTTCCGTCAATAATCTTTGGAGATGACAGCAAAGGTTTTCATCACGGGACATGGCTACGTTTGAAATGGAATGTCATCATGTTTACAATAATTGGTATCATTGATAACAACTAATAATTGGAGTCAAGGATAACAATTAGAAGCAACTCTCTTGCTGAAGATTCAAAGCACAAATCTTTTTATTCAATGAAGGAGCAGTGTTTTATCTCAAGCAGGAAGGTTGAGAAGCTCTCACCCTTGCATGACAATACAAGGAACTCTTTTCTAAAGATGGTATTGGTGAGAGGACTGCCTCATCTGGGATTCAAGCTAGATGAAATATATGAGGCATGTCATTAAGGGAAGTCAAAGAAACATCACAGAAAAGCTATAATGTGATAAGCATTACTGAGCCGCTTCAGATGATACGTATGGAACTCTACGGACTAGTTAATGTCTTATCTACAACAAAGTAAAGATATACTTCAGTGATGGTTGATGACTACTCTTAATACAAACTGGTGTTGTTTATTCAATCTGAAGGACAGGACATCACAGATGAGATTAATCACATTTCCATGATCAGTAACAAATACAGGAAGACCCTGTAATGGCCAATAGAAGCAAACTCTGAATTTCTTTCAGGGGTTTGAAGGAAATTGTTCTACAAGTAAGCATCTTGGCAAGATTGGCAGCTAAGGCTCTTAAGGATATTTTCCTCGGCTAATCAGTGGAATCTAAAGCCTACGAGGTAAATTTGATTAATCAACAAGAGGTGATTGAAAGTCTGAATATGATGTTCAACAACTCCAAGCTCTCAGCTGTTATGTGTGAAATTAATGGTAATGATGATTCAAATCCAAGCAGTGGTAATGGTAGTTTAACTACACAGCTCAGTACTTCAACAGAACCACTCAGCGAGGATGAGGATTCTCAGGAAATCCCAGCAACAGCTTAGGGGGAGCAAAAGAAGGATCAATTAGTCAGATCAACACCACAATGAATATCTAGAGGACACTTCAAGAACGTATCTGTCAAGACAAAGGGTTTAGATTCAATATCATTCCTGATGTCTAGTTCTTAGTGATCCTAGTGGTGGAGTAAAGACTGGAGCTATAGAGTATGAATGATTATTTTCTTGGTTTTCTTTCTGAAGAAGAAACAAAGAAAGGTAAAGAAGCTCTGATGGATCCAGATTGGGTGATTGCAAAGCAAAATGAACTCAATCAATCTGAAAGGCAGAAAGTTTGGAAGCTGGTACCCAGGCCTAAGGGAAAATCTATTATTGGAACAAGATGGGTATCCAGAATACTGGATGAAGTTGGCATTGTTATGAGGGACAAGGCCAAACTGGATGCTAGGTTACTATTAGGAAGCAGTATCTAACAAGAAGCACCAGTGACGAGACTTGAGGATATCAGGATATATCTGTATGGTATGAACCGGTATCAATACTCAAGCAATCGTCAAAGACATGGTATGACACTCTAACTGAACTTTTACAGAATATGAATTTATTAGAGTTGTCATAAGGCACAAACATAATGTCATATATGTGCAGTGATATCATGATTATATTATATGTTGGTCTACTAACGAAAACTTGTGCAAGAAATTTGCCAAGTCATTGCAGAGAATGTACAAGATGAGTATGTTGGGAAAGTTGCAATTCTTTTTGGAATTACTTTGAGCAAGCCAGAAGATTAATTCTTTTAGGAGCACAAGTAAGCCAAAAGAGTGATGGCAATAAAAGTAAGTCAAGAATCTTTTGAATGTGCACAATTGAGAAGATTCTAGACATGCCAAGACTCCCTACCAACAGCAGCCACTAAAGCTTGATCAGGACAAATCAGGTAAAAGACAGAAATGACAAGCTAGAGAGGTATGCGTCTCATTAAGTTATTAGCTGCAAATTGACAACACATATTTTATTCTCAAGTTGCCAATGTGCAAGGTTCCAAGTGGATTTCAAAAATCTAGTCTTATAGTTATCAACATGATTTTGAGATATCTTAAGGGAATACCAAATCTCAGTATATGGTACCCTAAAGATACTTGTTAACATGTTTAGCTATTTAGATATAAAATACGCAGGTTGTAAGAAAGACAGGAGAAGCATCTCTGAATGACAGGAGGAGCATCTCTAGAAGCTGTCAACTTCGTGGAGGAAGATTGATTTCTTGGTATTATTTCAGGAAATAACTTCATCTCCAACAACTCTGTGGAACAATCCACGACAATGCACCTTGACAACAGGTATCATTTCTTTCGAGAGCATGTCTTCAATTCATAGAGTAACTTGCAGACACGCACCTTATTTGAAAATCTCATCTGCAAGAGACTCTTGAATAAGTTCACAAGTATAAAATTGTTCATATTTTAAGGACTTGTGAATTTATTTAACATCCAGTCCTCATCTTAATAATTTAGTGCTAATATCTAGCTCATAGATATTTAGTACTAATTTATTATTATTTATTTAATGAAATTTGAATTATGGAAATTGAAGCAGTTCAATATCTTATTTGCTCCATAATTTAAAATACATAAAATAAATATGCAGCATAATTTATTGGATTTTAATTGGTTAATATCATTCAATGATATTTAGTCGATTTTATTCTGAGAAAATTGTGAATTTTCTGTTAACAATTGATTTTGGTAAATTGTAAAAGATTTATTCAAAATAAAACTTGACAGGAAATACAAGGTTTGAATTTTAGAACATGAACAGGTTTTAGAATTTGAACAGAAGCAAAAATATCGAATTTAGGAAATTCGATAGTTTTTCAAGTACATAGATAAATCTATCGAAATTAATTTTCGATAGTTTTTGAAAAGGAAAAGAAAAACTATCGAAAACAATTCTCGATAGTTTTTGAGTTTAATTTAAAATGTATCGAAGTGGATTTACTTTATTCAATATTTAAATCCTCGATAGATTTTGAAAAATTAAGAAAAATATCGAAGTGAACTTAATTACTTAATATTAAAGTTCTCGATAGTTTTTCCACAAAGGATCCCTCGATAGTTTTTCAAGCTTTAAAAGGTAACAAGTTCGATAGTTTTTCAGAAAAACTTTTTAAATTCTGATTTTCAAACTCTTCGTTATTTTTCAAAATTTATCGAAGTAAAGTTGACAGTTTTACCCCCAACTGAAAACCATCGAACATACTATTAAAAAAAACATCGAACACTGTAAAGAAAATATTGCCCCTGTCAATTCAATAAGTATTTAACAACCCCTTACGTTTTTTTTATTATCAGATCTAAGGGCTTTTGTTTATACTTACTAGAATACATATAACCAAGAACATCACTGCCTCAAGAACTTGTTTCTAAGAAAACTATTTTCACTATTGTTCTTTAGAAGTTAATTGTTTTCAATTGATTTCTTCAGATAATTCTGATTATTTGTGTTACCAAAAGTAGGGTTCTTGATAATAGTGATTCGAAGTTGTGTTTATTAAGAAAAAGGGGTAATTTTGTTTTAAGGGTATTTTGTGTCAAGTTTGATTAATTAGAAATAATTAATTAAATTTAATTGGTTTTAGTTTTGGTTGAAAAGTAACCAAGACTAATCATGTCTCGTTTCAAAACTTGCAAGCCATTACGAATTTACAGTTTCGTGCATGGGCAGAGTTTCTGAACACACGTTCATTAGTGGCATATGCCTTGAGTACTCCCGTAGTCCTTTGCATCGATCAATTGACTGCGTTGTACACAACCGCCACGGATACAAGTGAGAATAACGTAAGATCCTTCAGTTTTGTTATGCCAGGGGGCAAAACAATAAGGGTGACGGAACATGACTTTAATAGAATACTACATTTTCCTACAGAAAACCATGTTCCGGATCCCACAACTGAGGAGATACATGCTTTCTTCACTCTCATAAGAAGTCAACAACCTAACTTCTTTGTGGGAGAGTTCCTTAAGCATTACCTGACATGGGACCACTGGATGAAAGAACATGCATAGATGATGTGCTTTGTTTCTATCCTAGGTTCCTACAGCTAATTCTCAATGATATATTAACAGATGATGAGCGTGAGACATTCGCTAAAGAGGAGACCATGGAGTGCATGAAGATGAAGAGCAATGCAATAACCGCTCTGATAAGAAAGAATATCTTCCAGGGGTACCCACTGTTCAAACTTGAATATCTAAGAACGGTGCCCCTACCACTTCTACCCCCAGGGGAACAGGTAAATGAAGGTAACATTCCTCAACCTGAACTGGCTCCTGAACCACAACAATGGATGTTGATCCAGAGCCCTCAGTGGCCATCCAGACCATGAGATTGCAACCCACAATCTCTAACCACGGTCGAAGAGCCTTTGGAAGAGCCAAATGAAACCACAAACGAACCTCCTTACCCTCCTATACCCAATATTCAGACATCCATGAGTGTAGAGGGAGATAGTGCCAAAGCAGCACCACATAAGGAGTTACACCCTTTCAACAACAGCTCTGCCTACCTCTAAAAGGAGAAGAACAGAAACCGAGGCAACTGTTGATACTTCATTTCTCTCATCCAAAGCGCCCTTTATTGATTTTTCTGATGCTGATTGGACTACGCTAACGAAAGCTATATCTGAACCAATAGCTCAATCAAGTAAGGAAGAATTGACGGAAGCAACTGGTGTTCCGACCATATTACGGTCAGGTTCACTGGTTGAAGGTTCTAAGAACCAAAGGTCTTCACAGACGTCGAGAGAAGGCTTTGACCTAAATGCAAAATCTAAAAGGTCATTGTCTACCTCCCCAGATGGAACATATCTGGATCCTGCGGGTAAAGGGTCTGACGTAGGTGCAGATCGGCAACTCGGTGACAATGAATCAATTTTAATTGAGGAGTCTGCTGAGGTAAAGTCTTTACAGACTCACGGGGAAGATTGGGATCTCTGCTGTTAAAAAGAGCTTGTTTCTAACCCCCTAGAGATTCAAACTCTAGATCCTTCAAAGGATATATCATCTAAGGATGATCAGCAACTTGGTTTAACCAAGGACGGGGACTTGCGAAGCCCCATTGCACCACCGGTGACCTCCTTAAGGACGGCTACGGTGTTTTCTTCTGCAGGTACAACTAGCACAAAGGGATTGAGTGAATCAAAAACACTTACACCTGGCCTGAGTGGGAAAGGAAAAATGAGTTAAACACCGACAGAAACGTTGAGTGTACACCCAGAGCCAAACGTGAGGAGTGACACCCTAACCCTTCCAAATATTGATGATTTGCTATTACCTGGAGGTACATGTTCAATCCACCCTCAAGAAGATTGTGGAATATGTTGAGGAACCAACAACCCGGACCTTCACAGCAACAACCTGATCCTTCTACTACCTTTATAATGAGGATAACTTCATCGAGGATTCCTCAACTAAGGGGGAGAAAGTTGGAGAAGGGGAAACAAATGAAGTGACTAATGAAGGTTGGCAAACAACTGGATGGGGAGTTTGGTAAACCAATGAAGCTATTCAAGTTAGACAGTACTGGATTGAGGACATTGTACTAGAAGAAGAAAGTGAAGAGGAATTTGAATTCATGCGAGAGCAACCGAATCAGGAGGAGCATGAGCCAAAGAAGCAAATTCTCTATCACTGGAAGAAAGACACCAAGCAGCTCAAAACTGCAGGTGATTCTCATCAAGATCCAAAGAACTACAAAGCTAAATGAACTGCTCCAAGAGCATGTTAAGGAGATCTTGATGAAAGTCAGTCCAGAGATTACTGAAAACCCTCCTATGGTTAGATTCATGACGAATGACTTGTTCAGAATCTGCTACATGACGGAGGACAAACTGAGAGATTACCCAAACGAATATCTAATATCAGTTGAGAAGTATCTTAGATCCACTAGATTCACATCAACGGAGAAGGACAAAAGCAGCCGACACTCTAAGAAAATATCTTATGGAGAATGTTCCCTACTATAGGAAGAGAGTGGAGAAATGATTGGAAGTGCTTCCCAGACTACCAAACATGCCAAAGCTAAACAAGAAAGATGTTAACATTGCATGGCTGTGGGCTGGAGTGGGTCAAGAGGTTGGATATATTGGAAGACACATTCTAGGAGCAATCCTTAAACCTGGAGAACCACTGCACTATCTATCAGTGATTGATTATCACGCTGCTAACTCCGATCCAATGAGCGAAGAAGGTGAGATTGGAATGGACTGAAAAACAGAAGCAAAGAACAACAGAACTATCAGCTCAGACAGGAGGAGCAACTTCAATGTGAAAAGGTTTATTGTTTCTTTGATTTATGAAATCTGGAAAGTATATATATCTGATCCAGAATGCAGTTAATATTATTACGCTGTCTTACTTTAAGTAGTTTCATGTTTCCTTAGTTAGTTGAGTTATCCTCGAAGTATTTGCTTGTCGAACTCTATCCAATCAAATAGGGGGAGATTGTAAAGCATAATGTAACATAAGATGTAAAAGAGATAACTACAACTCAACCAAGGACAAGACAGACAATAATATTAACAGAAGCACAGGAATCCAGGATCAATGAAGATAAGGTAAACTCAAAAAATCAAAATACGTTATGTATTCTTGAAGTCCGTAAACAGGTCATGGAAAGAAGTTCATGAAAATGTTCAAGCCTCAGTGACATCAAAAGAAACAAGATTTTCAAGACGACAGAAGTATGTGAATGATTTAGAGTCAGTACCACAGGATTCCAGTGATGAAGCAATCAAGAATGCAGCGACTTGTCAATTGTATTGAAATGAAGATGTGAAGGTTTGAATCACTGTTAGTCGTCTGTGAACCAGACCGTTGCACGAGGCGTCAACACATACGAGGATGATCTACATATCTATTCTACAGAAGAAATTGATACAGTCAGACTTGGTTCTCCCTGAAAGTTCTAAGGAATTTATAGGAGAAAACAGGTCAGAACAGGATACGTCCAAACAGCTACAGGAACCCACTGAGCCAAAGTTATGAAAATAATAAACCCGAAAGAAATGCAGGTTGAGATATTTGGAAAGATGGAACCCCGGTTGGAATTGATATATGGTTTGCTAAGCAAAAGGAGTCCAGTTCCAGACACTCACAAACCGCAGCTTGGACTATAAGGATTTAAATAAATAATTAAATATTTTATTTAATTAGAAAATTATATTTATAAATATCTACATATTATTAGATATTTATTTATATATTTTCTAGATTAAATTAATTATTTATTTATTAAGATTAGAAGCTGTGCGGGTCGAAAAGCAATTTTAAGGAGCTGTCAGACTACAGGACGAATTACACAAAAGGACGAAATAAGCCCCTTTGGTTTTTCAAATTGGACAGGTGATAGTTCGATAGTTTTTGTTTAAAACAAAAGATTTGATAGTTTTTGTTTTAAAACAAAAGATTCGATAGTTTTTGTTTTAAAACAAAAGATTTGATAGTTTTTGTTTTAAAATAAAAGATTTGATAGTTTTTGTTTTAAAACAAAAGATTTGATAGTTTTTGTTTTAAAACAAAAGATTCGATAGTTTTTAATTATTCTAAAAAGTAGATTGGACACCTGCTGCATTCTGATTGGTCGAAGCAAAATCTATCGGAAGATTGGTTTTGAAAAGTCTACAATTAACAGAGAGAAGAGTGTGTCTTCTTCAGTCTGGCTATTTTCATAGTAGCAATCACGGAGAGAGGATTTTGAGCCGGAGAAGATCAGAAAATTTATAGTGCTCAGAATTCGATCAAAGTATTGATTATGAATAGCCTAGAACTCATTGAAGCTAATCTACGGATTAGAAATTGTAGCACCCCTCGAGGTTTATATTTATAAAAAGATATATTCCCCGAAACTTGATTTGGTTTGGTGTGTTTGATTTCGTTATAGAACTGAAAGATTAATCCGCGAACGAAATTGAATTATTTGTGAATATCGTATTCAACCCCCCCCCCCCTTCTACGATACTTCGGGACCTAACACTATACGCCAGGTATCGATACAATCGACAACCGTGTTACGACAATCAGGTGTCGGAAGAATCGACAACCTTAATACAACAATCGCTGGAAGACTCACGTTCCAGGAAACAACTCAACTATGAAGAATCAATAAAGAATAACAATACAATCTAGTATCGACGAGATCGACACAATAGTGGGAGGTGCACATGAAAAGTGACAATACAATAAACATCGACGAGATCGATGCAACAATGGGGGTGATAATGGAGAATAAACAATAACATGCTCAACAAAGTTAAGTCTGATATGAAACAAGCATTATGAGTTCGAATCAGGGACTGAATCAGATAATCGCATCAACAAGAAATGATAATATTACTTGCATAGGGGCAAGATGGAAAAACAACTTCAAAATTTAAAATAACATTTTTACCCTCATCGGGTTCACAAGTTACCACTCATCTAGGGTTGGCAACATTCCAACCTAATATTTTTAAATCAAGATTTTTGAAAGAAATCCTTAGTATAAGGCCCATAACTATCTTTTAAATCGTTTCAACATAATAAATAAACTTTTCCCAATTAATATGAAAATATAAATCTGACCTCAAAAGGTATGAAAGAATACTCGTCAATTTACGAGATTAAATAAAATACTTGCAATTCAATGCAAAAGAATCATCATTTAAAATTTAGTGAAGAGTATGCCAATTGCATAATAATAATTCAAATAGAATATCACTCAAATAATAAGCAAGGGTATAAACACTTGTGTAATAACCCGAATATTTGGTAAAATTAAAACTTTTCTTATTATGATTAAGTGCATCAGTGAATAGTGAATTTGGTGGATGAATAGTGATTTTGAGGGTTAAGAAAATTTTTCATGCCACCTATGTACGAGACGTAGTGTGGATATTCCGAAGTCATATTAGTGATCTACGGAGTAAATAAGTGAATGCAAAGACAATCAGAATTCAGAAATTCCAAAATTTATTTTTGGTGTAATATTCGACCGGGCAGCGAATTATATATTATTATATTCAAAAAATGAGATATTAAAATTGAGGATTTGAGGATTTAATATTTTGGAATTTTATTATTTTATTAAAGTCGATTTAAGGATTCGATTGTTGGAATAAATAGTGAATAGTTACTATTCACTGCGAGAATCGCGTAGAATTTTATTCGCTCTTTTGGGAAATATTTCGAATCGTTTCAAGAGGAACAAGGCAACATTTACAGGATTAAATATAGACATGGAAGTAACATGTAACAAGATAAATACAAGGAATGCAACAATTGGATCATCCGTGTGAAAGGAAACGAACCAGTAAAGCAAAGCAGTCAAGCCACTTGCCCACCACTCTTGCATGTGTGACAAGTGTCAAGAGGACAATACACCAAGCCATGACTCACCATTTTTGACATAAAAATCAGCATTTTGATTGATTAACCAAGATAAAGAAAAGAAAAAGAGAAGAGGAAGAACTCCCCCATTTTCGGCTCAGCTGGGATAAGGAGGAGAGAAAAATTCATATCTCCATTTATATCCATCCTTAAATCACCTAATTTTAACCATAGCTTCTCCACTCCATGGGCAACATTCGTTCAAAATTTCATGGCCAACAAAGGAGTGTAGCCTAGCCAAATCCTTCCCCCAAGTTGAAGAAACCAAGCTGCCCTGTTCTTGACAGTTTCTGCCCCGATATTCAAACGGCCATATCTCCTTCATTTCTAAATAAACTCCTGTGTTCTATAGCTTGTTAGAAAGGTATTGAGATAATCTACAACTCGTAGTTCACGAGTATTCTCCATAAAAGCAAGGTAAGGACCTCGTTTTGCAAGTTCTTTCAGCTGGTAAATATTGACTCCGAGATTGCTAACTTGTTTTCTTGATTTCTTTGGATGATCCAAGCTTCCTAAGGTGCATCCAAGGCTAGAGGAGCCATTATAAAGCTTTGTTATGATTCTTACGATATCAAAGAAGGTAAAGATCGAACCCTTGCTAGTTATATGATGAGTTTTGGTTGAGTTTTGGCTAAGTAGTTAAAGCATGATGTGTTAGAAGAATATCCTTGAATGTTTGGCTTTGATTTGAGATGATTGTGTTGAGTGGTGGTCAATGGACCTTACCACTGACCCTAGAGGTCATAATTGATGGTTGGTGTATGATATTGATGATTGGGTTGCCTTGTATGGCTTAGTAGAAGAGTTACAAATTTGGAAATGCTTGATTTAGAGCCGTCGTAATGCCCAAATTTTATCTACTGCATGATTCCCTGTTTCGTCTCTGTTCGAGTTCGACCCTTGAGTCCTACTGCCCATGATTGTGTCGTTTATGTTATAAGCTTCGTAATGATATGTGGTTCGCCTAATTTGGTCGAACGGTTTAAGAGTTATGCTAATTTTAGTAATCGTGGTTCGAGAGGTTCCATCGCAGAAATGTAACCACTTTGATGCTAAGTCAAAGACCTTTAAGAGTCGAATTAAAATGTGAAACCTTGTGATATAATGCTAAGGACAGTTAGCAAGCCTTTTGCGAAGGTTTCGAGTCAAAAAGATCATTTTCCGATTTTATAAAAATAAGGAAGCCGAGGTTGCACAACTGAAAACCACTGAAAACGAGACTTAGAAACCAGTGTTGAAAATGGTTAAGTATAACTTGTATTCGAGGATCGATTTCGGACTAAACCTACGACTGAAGTGATTGTCGACTAAACATGGACTTAGTATGAGCCTATAACGAGCTAGTAATGCCTTGGTTGTGTTTCGCTTACGTGTTTAAGCATTGAGTACAAGTGGATTATCCAGGGGATTAATCGTACGTTTTCTTTGACTTTGTCTAGATTGTCCGGCATCATCGCGAACCCCTATCACTTCTCGAGCATCAGGCAAGTTTACTAAACCTTACTCTATCATTCAGAGTATGTATATTTTCCAATGTTCAATACTTGTGTATTCCCAATTTATATACCAAATCTTTATTGCAAGTATTGTGGCAAGTTTTCTAAATCTATACCTTGAAGTATTGATTATATATTACTGCTTTTGCCATGTGTGGAGTTATACAGTTTTGTGATACATGTTATATATTGTATAAAATAGGGTTTGATTTTGGTTTACATAGGAGCTTTGAGATAAAGTAGTTATAAACCGGCATACCTTGTAGCTCTAGAGATAAGAGCATACTTCTTGTTTTCGACTCTAGACCGGGAGTCAGTATTTGAGATATGGAGATAGCCGTGGAAACCCGGAGGGATTCCAGCGGCAGTGTACTAATTACCTGGAAATGATTTTGAGGACTGCTATTATTAAACATTAATTATATTTCTAGAAAGTATTAATTACCTGGAAATGATTTGAGGAATGTTATTTGAATATTACCTCATTCAGAGGTTGTTACTTGGAAATGATTTGGTAATTGGCTTATAAGCTAGATATGGGATATCAGTTATAAGCCAGGTTTTATAAATGCCCTAGGTAAAGGGCGTATGATTTTATTCTTTAGACCGGAAGTAGATATATTTTTGGTATATTTTAAATGATTATTTTTCCGATAAAGATATCGGGTAACTGTTATTCGAGGGTTAAATATGTAGTTAAAGAATATCATTTATATTCATTTGAGGATTTTGACTTAGAGAATATTATTTATATTCATTTGAGGATTATTGACTTTAAGAATATTATTGTAAATATAATTTAGGAATATTCATTCGAGGATTAATTATTTATTTAATGAATATTATGTTGAATATTCATTTAAGGATTATTTAATTAATGAATATTATTTTTGAATATTCATTTAATGATTATCTATTTAAGGATTATTTATTTAAGGACTATTTACCTAATGAATATGACTTTTGAATATTCATTTGGGTTTTATTTATTTGATGAATATTATTTTCAAATATTCAATGAAGATTATTATTTAATGAATATTATTTTGAATATTCATTCGAGGTTTATATTATTTTTGAACTATTCATTCGAGGTTTATTAGTTAATGAATATTATGTAGAATATTCATTTAATCCTCATTTATTTAATGGATATTATTTCTAAATATTCATTCAAGGTTTATTTACTTAATGAATATTATTATCGAATATTCATTTGAGGGTTTACTTATTTAATAAATTTTATTAATTGTTTTAAATCAAAAGAGGTTCCCAAACCAATCTTATCCATTTAAGTCCGTCTTTTAAGAGGATTTAAATGTTCGCTCAACTATCAAAAATATGGGAAACCTGATTTAAGTAACTGCTATTCATTTTAAACTCTCAACTCAAAACTGTCGGGGGACAGATATTTTCTCAAAGCAATTTAGTTGCTGCAAGTTAAATATTGTGCTACCACCTCAACGCTCGAGGGGTAAATTCATGGAACAAGTCGATATCCATTAACAAGCATCACTTGGGAAATATTGAAGAATCTTCCTTTCCAACCTAGATACAACTACTGAGTGGAGTCGTATCAACAAGTATTACACTTGGGGAAAGGAAGACGATCTTTACATTTCAGAGTCATGGATTTCATCTGAACTAGGAGCATGTGTAAGAGGTCGAGTCGCGCCGATCCATCACCTTATTGCCCCAAATGGGCCGGGAGATCCAGAAAGGCGGTAGACAATGTCAGGCTGTCGTGATACTTACATCTACATGTAGAAAACATATTTTTGTTGTACAACCTGCTACTGATCATAGTAAGGTTGGTACGACGGGCGCGGAGAAGGCTCCAGTATTGGTTCATCATCCATTTTGGATAATTCTGCAACATGTACTGAAAGGGACCACGGATGGTCCGTTGGTACAGGTTTACCGGTCATGTTGGCAGGGGGTCGAAAAGTGTTCAAAATAAAGTTACAATGAATCCTTGCAACTTCATCTGTTATGAGTTATGACTCTGATAATATATGCATAAGTAAATCTTGGGTTACGGAGATATGATATTAATTTTCCTCGTAACTTCATCTTTTATATCATTTGACTCTGTGGATACCTTACATGATATCAGTTATGGTAAGGGAGTTGTTTATACTGAATCACCTTATAACTTCATCTTTTAAGTTATATGTTGATATTCTGCTTATATAGCAGATATTTTTTGGAAAGGTTATATTTGGTTTACTTTGAAACCTCATCTTTTATACTAGAAATTTGTTCATAATATAGCAAAAGTTTGCAGAAATATTATGAAATGATATTTGAAATACAATAGTGGTACTGTTTTTGGGAATACGTTCTGATAAGGAAACAATTTCAGTATCGAGATATTTTGACAAACTATTGTCTTATACCCGCTTTATTCTGGGTTGAGTTAAAGGCAGAATTATGCCATACTTTCATTACCTTGCTGAGCTATCGCTCACTCTTGCTATTGTTTTATATATATTATATAGCAGCGAAGCAGGATGCCAATGGGACGACACATACCCCGCAAGGCGTTTTCATGAACAGTTTCTAGCAGTGATCCCGAGAGTAGTACGAACCAATCGAATCAGACTACAGCTTTTGGTATTCAACTTATGTATAGATATGAATGGTATAAGAGGATTGTGAGCATCAGAAGGCTAAGTTGGTAATGTAACATTACTTAGAAATTGTATCAGTGACAAATTCAAAAGACACTTGGGTATTGTAATAAAAATTATTTATTCCGCAGTTGTTGTATTGTGTCGTTTCTGAGACTCTAACCTGTGTGTGTGAGTGTGAGACTTATATTGTGGGGTCATGAGCAGGTGAATTATGAATGGTGTGAGTAATACAGGTAAGGCAAGGAGTACATGAATCGTGACTACTCTAAATCCCTGACCCCGGATTTGGGGCTGTTACAACTTGCGTCTGGTCCTTAGCTATTTCGTAAGGCTGAGATTATACGATTCCCTCCTTATTCTGCCTTATAGTACGATTCTCTATTTCCGTCCTTCTTTGATTTAACGCTCTTGTGAACACCACTAATCTGATCCTACCATTTTGAATCCACGCGTCGATATCTCCGACTTCCTTCATTTAACATGTCTTGGTAATCTGGCTCGTCTTGTCCAATAGCCCTTGTTTCCTAGATAACCATATTCAATTGATAAAGTGGTCACGATTGACTAAATAAATAATTCACGTAATTCGCTCGTCAAAATCTCTATACTATAAAAGTCAGCGGTCTCGTAAAACTCATTTTCTAACAATACTGACAAATTTCTATTCCAACTACCCCTCGTGATAATATTAGACACGACCAAAGTATTTAAACAAGTCTCCCGTCACTTATTCGTATTTATGACTCAATAAACAAATAATTCACATTTTTCACGTAACACATTTTGTCATTTAATTGCGATAAATAAATCACATAAGTCTCGTAACATTCAAGAAATAATTTGTAACTCGCAAGAAAGGCCTAAAATGATTTTATAAATCATTCAGGAATTTTAAATAATTAATAACACATTTTTAGGAATATTTTTCCTAATTTAAATCACTTTTAAATCATTTTCCAAAATAATTAAAGAATTTTGGAAAATAATTAATTAATTAAATAAATAAAAATTTCGAAATAATTCCTTAAATAATTAAGGAATAATTAAATAAAAATTCTCAGAATTTAAAAGAAAATTTTAGAATTTAAAAGTCATTTCCAAAACTATTTTTCAAAATTTAAATAAACAAAACAGATTTTTATAAATTAAAAATATATAATTTAGAAAATAATTTTGGTCAGGGGACCAATTTGCAAATTTGTAAAACTTCAGGGACCAAACTTCATCATCTTCAAAACTTGAGTTACTAAACTGTAAAAAGCTCCATTGCCAGCTTTAATGGCTGCCACCGACCGGTAAAGTCGCCGGCGGTACCAAAATCCGGCCAAAAATCCGACTAACACAAATCCTTTACCAAACTCAATGAACACGTACAATCTAACCCCCATATCCACATACACGAACAATCAACAGATTTTACGTACGAATCAATCAAAATTTGGAAAGTAAACTTTAAAAATTGAACTTGCTTAAAACGGGATAGAACAACTCAATTAAGCATGTAAAACGATTATACACAATCATATAAAGCTATTCCAGCCATCAAAACAAGTGAACGAACTCAGAATCAAAAAGCCCCAATTTTTAAATATGAAACCTAATTTATTAATTTACCCAGAATTAAAGAAAAAATTATATAAAATTGAAACTTTATCCTCTAATGAAACGGATTACAGATTAAGAAACTAGATCATAAGAGCTTCGATTCGACTACTTGAACTCCAAAATCCGATATCAATAACACCTTCAAAATTAGTTTTGAATCTCAAGAACACGAAGAACACGACAATCAAACCTCGATTTCTATATGTTACCGAACTCTAAATTCAACATATAATATATGAAATTGACCATAAAAACATACTCTACACGATGGTAACATCAAAATCAACAACCAATCACGTTTACAAAAAATCATAATTTTAATATATATAAAATCGAATTTAATAAAAATAATAGAAATCCAGAATTTTACACCACACGAAATCTGATGGTAGATTAAGAAACTAGATTCCAAGATCTTCGATTCGACTATAAGAGCGTTGGAACGGACTCCGGTAACACCTTCAAATTTGTGTTTGATTCTAAAGAACACGAAGAACACGGTTCAGAGATTTTTATATTTTTGTCTATATATCTATATGTATTATATGCAGGATAATGTACGATTCGCCTTTTTATACTTGGTGGAAAATAATACCCTAAACGACATTTTTGGATCGATATTGATCCATTGGATCGCTTTAAATCTTTAATAAAGTAAAGTACACGTTTTACGAGGTGATAATCATCCAGAATATATGGATAACTACAAGAATCGTTTAATAATAGATATACGAACCAAAATACCTCTATCACGAATATTTCTGAATATTTCCCACTTTAACGAATGAAATATTGGTACGAACGATATACCAATTTCTCGAATAATTAGGGTACGAAATAATTTTTCTTTTCGATAATTAAAATAAAATGAAATAGAATGACATCCTTTTAAAATAATTTCTAATCACCACAATTAATCACATAACATCTCAACATCACATCTTTGACCATTTAACGAATAACTTAACACATTTAAACATATAAAACATTTAACAAATTTTGATATGAAAATAAAATTTCATTTCACATCAAATATTAATACGTAATTTTCCCGGATCTTACAGAAGCCTGTTTGTCTGGAAAGGTCACGAGAAGAAAGCAGCATTCTGTTTGCATGGCCAAAGGTAGCATTTCTATAAAAGACAATCAGCCAAGAAAGGCAAGCTACCAACACATGGACCACTGCTCGGAATGCAGAAACAAGGATTCTGAACAGATGTACTTTTTGTATTATTAGATGTTAAAATATCTTTGTAAACTTGGGTTATATAACCAAGTAGTAGCATAACTCTAGAACTAAGAAATCAGGTTAGGCAATTTAGAGAGCAAAAAACAATATCCTTGTAAATTGTCGAAGCTAGAGTTGTGTATTTGCAACTGTGTGTTTATTCATAAACATCACAGATATTTCTTCAATAAAAATCTCTCAGGTGGACAAAAACAATCCACCAGAATTTTTAAAGTTTGAAGCTAGCATAACATCTTTTTTTCTCAAGGTTCATCCTGAGAAACTTCCAAAGTTTGAAGCCAAGGCAGATGAAGCTATTTTTCTTGGATATACTTCCTCAAAAAAGGCCTTCAGAGTTTACAATCTGAAAACTCAAACTGTAATGGAGTCGATTCATGTTGCTTTTGATGACAAGAAAAAAGTTGAACTCCATTTTGAGCAAAGTCAAGAAGTACTATAGTTTAAAAATATGAAGGATGTGTACAATGACACAAGTGAAGAGGAAGAAAGTATGCAACCTCCAAATGTAAATTCTCAACCAGGGCATACAACTCAGGGGGAGAATTTTGAAAATGGATCTACAAGCACTCCACAGACTGGTACTAGACATTCTGGGTCTAGATCTTCAGAGTCTACTACATCAAAGTCTAACTCTTCAGCAACTGAGAATACAAGATTACAAAGCTCAGGGGGAGAAACCAGTAGAATTTCTTTTGGAAGTGCTTCTCATATGGAGGAAGAGTCCATACACTTAGGGGGAGAGTCAGAAAGAAGAAATCTTCCCTCAATAAGAAAATGGACTAAAGATCATACTGAAGACCTAATAATTGGTGATCCAACCAAAGGAGTTCAGACTGGGAGGGCTACTCAGAATGAATGTAAGAACCGGGAAAAATGTGTGTAAATATCTCGATGTGTAATACAATTTCTTTAGTGTTCATTTTCAATTAAATGTTTTATCCGTTTAAATGTGTTAAGTTATTAGTTAAATGGTCAAATATGTGTCCTTGGGATGCTATGTGAATATTTGTGGTGATTAAAATTTATTTTAAGAGGGTTTTATTTTATTTCGTTTTATTTTAATTATTGAAAAGAAAATTTAGTTCGTTTTATAATCATTCGGGAAATTGGTATATCGTTCGTGCCAATATTTCATTCGTTGAAGTGGAAAATATCCTTAAACATTCATTATAGATATATTTTGGTTCGTATATCTATTATTAAACAATTCTTGTAATTATCCGTAGTTTTTGATAATTATCGTTTCGTAAATGGTACTCTTTATTTTAATTAATAATGATCCAATGGATCAATATTGTTCCAAAAATATCGTTTGGGGTATTATTTTCCGTTTGATATAAATAGCTTATTCGTTAATTATTTTTATCGAAAAATTCGTTAAAATCCGTAAAATACCCAGAAATCCCCAAATAGTGTTCTTCGTGTTCTTGATAATCAAACTTGAATTTGAAGGCGTTACCGGAGTCCGATTTCAACGTTATAGTAGTCAAATCGAAGCTCTAAACATCCTCTACTTTAATCCATCATCAATTTGTGTGTCGGTATAATTTCTAGATTTTTCGTATTTTTAATTAATTCAAATTTTTATTTAGTTTTGGGGAAAACTTTAATTTTCATTATTCTTGTAAATTGATTGCATATGTAGATTGCAAATGTGATTTAGAGCATGGTAGTTTGTTTTAATTGAATTTTTGGTTGTTAAATTGATCAATTCGAAGGTTTGTAGAGGTCATCAGAATTTTGTAAGCTTTGGCCGAAAATTTTCTTGGTTAATCGGCTTTAGTTTAGGTTTAGGCCATTGAATAAATCGTAAGACAAGGAACGGATTCTTGTAAGTAGTTTAGAGGGTGGTGTTCGTTTTATGCTGGCCGGAAAATCTCCTTGTCGGATTCCTCGGTTAATCGACGCGAGTTGGGGAGTTTTGGGTGCGTTTTTGGTTCATAAACGAGCTACTTTGATTTTGTAGTGGTTAGGGGCAGAAATAGGGAGAGTTGGGAGGGTAATGGTCGCCGGAATTGTCACCGGTCTGCGGGAACCGCCACCAGATGCTGGTGGTGTTCTTGGCGACCCGGTGATGATCTTGGCGACCCGTTTCGTAACCCAACCCCGACATGATTTTGATCCAAAAAACCCAATTGCATTTCTATAAAAGTGTTTTTGAGTTATTATTTTTCAAAAATTCAAAAATTAGTTTTGAATTCTAAAAAATCATTTCTTTATTTAAATCTTTTTAATAAATTTGAGTTATATTTATTTAAGTTCAAAATTTGATTAAATTTAATTATTTTTAATTAATAATTAATTTATTTAATAGATTGATTAATTTATTAATCAGTTAATTTTATTAATTAATTATTAACTAAATATAATTAATTTAAATTGAGTTTAATTATTTTCCTTAATGAGTTTAATTAGTTATAATTGGTCGATTAATTTTATTAGTTGACTAATTTAATTATTAAATACCTTTGTATTATGAAAAAACGATTCGATTTTCGATCTAAAATGTTGTACGATTAAATTCTTTTAAAATGAGAGTCGAATATTTTTCTAAAATTATTTCTTGAATGTTATGTGATTTGTGTGATTTATTTATTGCATTTACATGCCAATATGTGCTATGTAAATTATGTGAATTATCTGGTTATTATGTCGTAAATACGAATAATTGTTTTGTGACTTGTTTAAATGTTTTAGTCGTGTTTAATATTATCACGAGTGGTAGTTAGAATAGAAATTTGTCAATATTGTTAGAAAATCAGATTGACGAGACCGTTGATTTAGATGTTGACTTTTATATTATAGATATTTTCGACGAGCATGATACGTAATTATTTATGTAGTTAATCGTAACTACTCTATCAATTGAAATATTGTTATCTATGTATAGAGGCTATTGGACGAGACGAGCTAGATTACTGAAATATGTTAAATGAAAGAAGTCGGAGATGGATGAAGTATTATTGTGACCGATTGGTTTAATTGTGAGGTGATTTAACACCAAAGAAATGTCAACACTCGTAGGGGACATTTCCACGTATTTTCTTCCAATGGAGATATTGGTAGGGATAGTTAATGCGTCAGAATTAAGTTACATAATGATCGTACTCTAGAGATTAAAGTAGTGTTTATGTTGGACTACAGAAATAGACACACGAATTCACTCTCGGGGAATCAGACTTGTGACAACTACAAGAATGTCATATCCATGAATGATCGAGAAAGAGAATTATGATGCCATAAAACCAAAGAGAAATGAAGTCGTATTATTTCAGCCTTACGTAATAGCTAAGGACCAGAGGCAAGTGTTTGTGTTTTTCACTTAATTTCCAAGTGTTGATTATTTTACATTAAATTGCAAGTGTTTTATATAATCTCGTAAATTCACGAGTATTCTTTCATACCTTTTCATATCAGATTCATATTGCCATATTAATTGAGAAAAACATAATTATTGTGTTGAAATGTGATAAGTGGATTTCATATCTACTTGGAACACCCTAAATCGGCTTAAATTGATCGTTTGTTCTCAAGTACATGGTGTTTTTGATGTGTTTTGTGTTAAGTATGCAGAATTGCTTCGTCAGCAGTGTGGTGAAGTTTCTAGGGTTATGTGGTGCTATTTGATCATTGTTGAGGAAGTCAAGAGGTTGCGGAGTGAAGAGAGCATGAATTGTCAAGGAACAAGTTTTTGGCGCCGCTGCCGGGGACTCGGTGTTATTTTTTTAGTTTATGTGCTTGTCATCAGTGGTCGTTAAAGTTCACTGACTCGGATTATTGTCATCAATTTTACTTTGTTTGGTGTGTTTGAGATACTTTAGTAAGCGTGTATGCGAACACGTTCTCAATCTCGGAAAGAACTTGAATTAAGTCTAGTTATGGGAGAACCAGTAGCAGAAACGAAGGCTTTGAAGGACTATTCTCAGCCAAAGATCAATGACATTCAATCTAGCATTGTCAGGCCGGCTATTGCAGCTAATACTTTTGAAATCAAGCCTGGCACGATTCAGATGGTGCAGAATTCAGTTCAGTTTGGGGGTGCTCCAACGGAAGATCCTAATATGCATATTAGGGATTTCATTGAGATCTGCGACACCTTCAAGTTCAACGGAGTGTCAGAAGATGCTGTGAAGCTGAGACTTTTCCCATTCTCTTTGAGGGATAAGGCTAAAGGCTGGTTGCACTCTCTTCCAGCAGGTTCTATTACTACATGGGAGGATTTGGCGCAGAAGTTTCTCACTAAATTCTTCCCGATGGCTAAAACAGCTGCAATCAGGAATGCTCTTACCCAGTTTGCACAACATTCTGGAGAAACTTTATGTGAAGCTTGGGAGCGCTACAAGGAGATGCTTAGGAAGTGTCCTCATCATGGAATGCCTGATTGGATGGTGATAAATTGTTTCTACAATGGTCTAGGAGGTCAATCTCGACCAATGCTTGATGCGGCATCAGGTGGAGCTCTTTGGGCTAAAAGCTATGATGAAGCTTATGAACTTATTGAGATGATGGTTGCTAATGAATATCAGAATCCAACTCAGAGGTTATCACAAGGCAAGGTAGCAGGAATTCTGGAAGTGGATGCAGCTATGGCAATAGCAGCTCAGCTAAAGGCTTTGTCTATGAAGGTGGATTCCTTGTCTAACTATGGAGTTCATGTTGGGTTTTATACTAAACTATTCATTTGTAGTATATAAACATTGTCCATTTTATTGAGAATCTTGATTGCATATTTTTACATTGTCTATTTATTATATATTGTGGATAATTTAGTATCAAATGGGATAACAGAAGATTAAATTATCAGTGTCTATATATAATATAAAGGGTTCACAGTTTAAGTGGAATTAGACAAACCACTGGAATAACTGAAGTATTATTTGGGAATAGTTTATCTTGACTATTAAATAATACTTGTATACTTTGTGTATATTGAACAGGATCAAATTTAGAATTGTTCCCTTAAACTGATTAAGAAGGTGAACTAAGATTCTATGTTATTATTAATGCTTAGGTTCTTAATCCGGATATAGTAATTGACACGTGTATATTATTTACATGCTTTGATTTATATATGAAATAATTCTTTTGAATTATATCATTATATTTTGGGTGATGGAATAATATATATGGTGAATATTATTTATTGAAGGAATCCGTGTCCTGATAATATTCGGGTTAATGATGTCCCCTTGAAAGCTCAAAAGGATTTAATTATGTGAAACCCTGCAGGTGGATTTATTCCGGCATAATTAAATAAAGGTAGAGTGGATGATCAAGGATATAAGATGTTAATTAAATGAATTATCAGTAATTTATTTAATTAATGGGCATGCGCTATTTTAAACATGGGGAATTTAATAAGCAAATAATATTGGAACCGAATTAATTAATTAAGTTGCGGTATTAGGAAAGGTAGTGCAAATATTAATTCTTTAGTGGATTGAATTAATATTTAATTACATTGGGCTAGGCCCAGGATGTAATTAAAAGGCCCAACCTAATTATTCATGATCCCTATTGTAGCCCTATATATATTCTTATTCTCTTCTTGCTAGGGTTGGTTAAGAAAAATATTGTAGCCACCTAGGAGCAAGAAGAGAGGTTAACTTGAGAAGACGGAGGCCACACTTCGCTCAAGGGAATTTGGGAATACAATAGAAGAGCGTGGAATCAACCGTTAACAAGGTGATTTTCTTTTCGCACTCCTTAATTGTGTATCATAAAATGTAGTAGAACCCCAAGTCCGTGGTTCCCAACAATTGGTATCAAGAGCCTGGTTATGGGTTCTATGTTTTATGATATGATGTCCATGTCGTAATTAAAATTGGTTATGTATGTATAGTGGTATGCTTGGATAATAATCTTTTGCAGGTTGTTTAGTATCCACTATTATGGCCTCGTTTTATTTTAATTATGTGTTTGGATCCCACGTGGTTTAATCGTGGTTATTTTTTGTTTTGGTTTCCACGTGGTTTATCGTGGTTGTAAATCACGAGGGTTGATCGTGCTAGTTTTGTTTTCTATTATGATTTTGTAATCTTGTAATCATGATTTGTATTCATGTTAGATTATGATCTGATGTAATAGAATAGGTATGTTATGTTGTATGTAACTATTTGATCGACGGAGTTGCAAGAAAACAAAGTTCTTCCGCTGATGCTACAAGATTTCGCCTATGCAACTTCGAACTGTTGTAACTTTTTCATACAGCGTCGGATTTCGATGAGTAATACCTCTTCGGAAAGGGATTTCGATGTTCTACACGATTGAAAAGTGACGTTGTCAAAGTTTCATGTGCGTCTGAGCTCGTTTAGACCCTCAAACAGCGAGTTGAAGTTTTCGCAGGATTTTCGGATGAAATTTTTTTTTGGCCATAATAGTGGATTTATTTTTTATTTTAATTTTTCTGCTATTTAATTTTAATTATTGCATTAAATAATTATTATGTGTGTTGTTAATTATGTGTGTAATTTTAATTGCATGGTTAACATAAATAGGACGACAAGGACATAAATTTTCATTTATTGCTTTAATTAAATGTTTTATGTTATTAAATTATGTGTGTATTTGGAATGCATGTTAGACATAATTATAATGACATAGGCCCCATTTAATTATGTAGAGATGCATGCTATGCTATGTTATGTGTTCTTTGTATTGTTATTTTGATAACATGTGGACCTCGAAGAAATAACATAGGGCGATGCATCTAGATAAAATTACTCATGTTAAAATACTAAGTGGGAGAGGGAATTAATTTGATATTAGATCCCATGGTCATCCATTATTGGTTGTATGTAATTTAACACTAGGACGATTATGAATTGGATATATGTCACCCATCGTGGCGTATGATTTATGACGTCTGGGTAGTGTTAAGGATATTACTAGGACAATCTTCTTAAGTTAATCACGAATAATGAAAGGTAAGCTCACCCCATCGTGACATACCAAGTTTCATAGAATTCGAGAAAAAAGTTGGACATTCCTTGATTGATGTTGATAATGGATATTTCTGTCTTAGGGGTTGTGTTTTTAAGCGAGTCCGTCTGTGACTTCACCGAAAACACCTGGGATTTATCCATTGATACATCGAACGGATGGGTCTGACTAAAGGCAACTTAAGATCTAAATAATGGTATACACTTAGCTATGAAAGATAATATATAGTCCACCCTAACGTGGCGTATTATTTAGTAGTAGGACCGAAGTAATATTTAAATTTAAATGGTATATATGTCATCCATCATGGCGTACCAGATATTTATGGAATTTAAATATTAGTGCATTAATTTTAATTAATTGTTAGAGGAAACAAATAGGTTTTAAGATATATGCAATTTTCTGATTAAGTGTTATATGCATGATTCTCAGGATAGAATGGGCTTTAATCCACTTTTCACCATACTTAAGGATAACAAACTTACCGGACCTAACTATATTGAATGAAAACGCAATTTGGACATAGTGTTGACTGCTGAAGAGTTTAAATTTTGTACTGTTGAACCCAAACCGGACCAGCCTGCTGCCGATGCTCCGGATGAGGATAAAGAGTATTTTAAGAAGTGGACTAAGGCAGATGAGATGTCGCGATGTTACATTCTGGCAGCAATGTCGGGTGTTTTGCAACATCAGCATCAGGCCATGACCACTGCTGCAGATATGCTCTATAATCCCAAGGAGCTTTTCGGAGATCAGAATAGGGCTGCTAGGCAAGTAGCAATGAAGTCTCTAATGAACACTCAGATGGCTGAAAAAACACCTGTAAGGGACCATGTTCTTCTGATGATGTCTCATATAAATGAACTAGAGGTCCTTGGTGCTGATATTGATGCGGAAACGCAGGTCGATATCATACTTATGAGTTTGCCAAAAAGCTTTGAGCCGTTTCGCTTGAATTACAACATGAACAAGAAGTTGTATAGTCTTGCAGAACTTCTGACAGAGCTTCAGGCAGCGGAATCATTATTTTAGCAGCATGTTCAGGTAAATGTGGCTAAGAAAGTTTCTTCTTCAAAGCCGAAAGGAAAGAAGAAGAAGAAGGTTCAGACACAGAAAGTTGTGAAACCATTGGGAGTTCAGAATTCAGTGAAGAAGCCTAAGGGCAAGTGCTTCAAGTGCAAGCAGTCGGGTCACTGGAAAAAGGATTGTCCTCTGTCTAAGAAGAACAATGCTGGTATGTCTCTTTCTCTTGTTACGGAAACATATATAGCGGCTATGTCTACGAGCACTTGGTGTGTAGACACAGGAGCCACTGATCATGTTTGTAATTCCATGCAGGGGTTCCAGAAAACCAGGCTGCTTAGAGATGGCGAGATATATATGTTCATGGGAGATGCTACGAAAGTAGTAGTGGTTGCAGTTGGAGTTATTTCTTTATCTTTTGGTTATGATAGGATTTTGGTTTTGAATAATTGTCTTTATGTACCTTCATTTAGAAGGAATTTAATTTCGGTTTCTAAACTTGCTATGGATGGTTATAATGTTTGTTTGGATCGTAATGTTTCCATTATGATGAATAAACGAGTTATATGTTCTGGTACATTGCAAGACAATTTATATATTATTAATCCTATAGAACCAATGCTGCAACCAAGTGAAATTAATAATACACTTTCTACCTCTAGTAAAAGAAAGGAACCTTCTGGATTGAACCAAACATATATTTGGCACTTGAGATTAGGTCATATTAACTTAAGGAGGATTCAAAGATTGGTAGTAGATGGGCCTTTAGGCTCGTTGGCAGTGGAGCCATTTCCAGTCTGTGAATCTTGCTTGGAAGGAAAAATGACCAGTAGACCTTTTAAGGCAAAAGGAAATAGATCCAAAGATGTGTTAGAATTGGTTCATACTGATTTATGTGGACCTATGAATATCCAAGCGAGAGGTGGGTATGAATATTTTGTCACTTTCATTGATGATTATTCGAGATATGGATATATTTATCTGTTGCACCGCAAGTCTGAGTGCTTTGAAAAATTCAAAGAGTACAAAGCAAGTGCGGAAAAGTGACATTCAGGAAAATGTATCAAGTCACTACGATCAGATCGTGGGGGCGAATACCTGCTTGGAGAATTTAGAGAATATTTATCAGAACATGGGATTTCATCCCAGTTGACTGCACATGGCACACCTCAGCAGAATGGTGTAGCAAAAAGAAGGAACCAGACTCTTTTAGAGAGTGTTAGATCGATGATGAGTTATTCGAATTTACCCAAGTCGTTTTGGGGGCATGCTCTAGAAACAACGGCTTATCTTCTAAACTTGGTACCTTCTAAGTCAGTTCCAAAAACTCCAAAAGAATTGTGGACTAGTACCAAACCTAGTTTGAAACACATTCGGATTTGGGGTTGTCCAGCACATGTGCTGAACAAGAACGTGACTAAGTTAGATTCTCGTACAGAAGTGAGGCTGTTTGTGGGTTATCCCAAGGGAACAAAAGGGTATTTGTTTTATAGTCCTAAGGATCGGGATATCATTGTAAGCACCAATGCTAGATTCTTAGAGGAAGACTATATAATGAATCACAAACCCATGAGTACTGTTGTTTTAGAGGAACTAGTGGGAGGACAAGATAATTCTAATATGCCACCGGTACAAGTAGAACAACCACAAGTAAATGAACAACCTATCACTAATACCACTCCAATGCTTCGTCGTAGTGGGAGGGTTGTTAAACAACCTGAGAGGTTCATGTTTTTGGGAGAGTCTTCGGACTTAGTCTCTGGTGAACATGATGAGGATCCCAGGACATACGAAGAAGCAATACAAGATAAGGATGCAGATCTTTGGCAAAAGGCTATGCAATCTGAGATGGAATCTATGTATTCCAATAAAGTCTGGGATCTCGTGGAACCACCCAGTGGTGTAAAACCCATTGGATGCAAGTGGATCTACAAAAGAAAAAGAGGATCTGACAAAAAGGTGAAAGCCTGGAAAGCAAGACTTGTTGCGAAAGGGTATACTCAGAAACAAGGAATTGATTATGAGGAAACCTTTTCTCCGGTAGTCATGCTTAAGTCAATCCGGATTCTTTTATCTATAGCAGCTCATCTCGATTATGAGATTTGGCAAATGGATGTCAAGACAGCTTTCCTAAATGGAAGTCTTGATGAAAACATCCATATGCAGCAACCAGAGGGATTCATCAAAGAGGGCCAAGAGCATCTAGTGTGTAAGCTTAAGAAGTCCATTTATGGACTGAAACAAGCTTCCAGGGAGTGGAACATTCGTTTTGGTCAGGCCGTCCAGACAAATGGTTATGATTAGAGTCCAAGCGAAGCATGTGTGTATAGGAAAAGTGAAGGAAATGCAGTGGTTTTTCTAGTACGATATGTAGATGACATTTTGCTCATTGGAAACAATGTAGAGATGTTGTCATCTATTAAGGCATGGTTGTTCAAACAATTTGAAATGAAAGACTTAGGTGAAGCCGCATACATTCTTGGGATCAAAGTTATAAGAGATCGCAAGAAAAGAACGTTGGCTTTATCTCAAGAACCGTACATTGATGAGGTATTGGCTCGTTTTAACATGCAGGACTCTAAGAAGGGTAATTTACCTTTTAGACACGGAGTCTCTCTATCAAAGGAGCAGTGTCCTAAGACACCTAAGGAGATAGAGAACATGAAAGCAGTTCCTTATGCTTCAACATGTGGAAGCTTAATGTATGTCATGTTATGCACGAGACCTGATATTTGCTTTGCCATAGGCATGGTCAGTAGATATCAGTCCAATCCAGGTCAGGAACATTGGAGTGCAGTAAAAACGATACTTAAGTACTTGCGAAGGACTAAGAAGTATATGTTAATTTACAAGGCTTCAGACTTGTTTCCTGTAGGTTATACCGATTCAGATTTACAGACAGATAGGGATAAGAGGAAGTCAACCTCGGGGTGTGTTTTTACTTTAGGAGGTGGAGCTGTAATATGGAGGAGTGTGAAGCAGAAATGCATCGCAGACTCAACCATGGAAGCTGAATATGTGGCAGCCTCTGAGGCAGCCAAGGAGGCTATATGGTTCCGGAATTTCCTGCTGGATTTGAATGTAGTTCCTAATTTGCCATGGCAAATCACAATTTATTGTGATAATACTGGTGCTGTTGCAAATACAAAGGAACCACGAGAACATAAAGCAGCAAAACACATTGAGCGTAAGTATCACCTCATACGACAGTTCGTTAAGCGAGGAGATATTATTGTGACTGATATAGCATCAAAGGACAACCGGGCTGATCCTTTCACGAAGAGTTTACCAGCTAAGGTTTTTGAAGAACACGTGGAGGAGATAGGAGTCAGATGTCTGGTCACGGAATAGTTATTTAAACTGGTAGCGGATTATATTAATAAACACTGATATACTCAAAGAATAGCTTGAGTATAAGTGGGAGATTGTTGGGTTTTATACTAAACTATTCATTAGTAGTATATAAACATTGTCCATTTTATTGAGAATCTTGATTGCATATTTTTACATTGTCTATTTATTATATATTGTGGATAATTTAGTATCAAATGGGATAACAGAAGATTAAATTATCAGTGTCTATATATAATATAAAGGGTTCACAGTTTAAGTGGAATTAGACAAACCACTGGAATAACTGAAGTATTATTTGGGAATAGTTTATCTTGACTATTAAATAATACTTGTATACTTTGTGTATATTGAACAGGATCAAATTTAGAATTGTTCCCTTAAACTGATTAAGAAGGTGAACTAAGATTCTATGTTATTATTAATGCTTAGGTTCTTAATCCGGATATAGTAATTGACACGTGTATATTATTTACATGCTTTGATTTATATATGAAATAATTCTTTTGAATTATATCATTATATTTTGGGTGATGGAATAATATATATGGTGAATATTATTTATTGAAGGAATCCGTGTCCTGATAATATTCGGGTTAATGATGTCCCCTTGAAAGCTCAAAAGGATTTAATTATGTGAAACCCTGCAGGTGGATTTATTCTAGCATAATTAAATAAAGGTAGAGTGGATGATCAAGGATATAAGATGTTAATTAAATGAATTATCAGTAATTTATTTAATTAATGGGCATGCGCTATTTTAAACATGGGGAATTTAATAAGCAAATAATATTGGAACCGAATTAATTAATTAAGTTGCGGTATTAGGAAAGGTAGTGCAAATATTAATTCTTTAGTGGATTGAATTAATATTTAATTACATTGGGCTAGGCCCAGGATGTAATTAAAAGGCCCAACCTAATTATTCATGATCCCTATTGTAGCCCTATATATATTCTTATTCTCTTCTTGCTAGGGTTGGTTAAGAAAAATATTGTAGCCACCTAGGAGCAAGAAGAGAGGTTAACTTGAGAAGACGGAGGCCACACTTCGCTCAAGGGAATTTGGGAATACAATAGAAGAGCGTGGAATCAACCGTTAACAAGGTGATTTTCTTTTCGCACTCCTTAATTGTGTATCATAAAATGTAGTAGAACCCCAAGTCCGTGGTTCCCAACAGTTCAGCAGGTGGCTAGTGTTTGTGAGCTATGTGCAGGTGCACATGATACGAATCAGTGTGCCCTATCTAGTGAATCGGCGCAGTTCGTGAGCAATTTCCAGAGATCACAGCAGCCAGTGCCTAACACCTATCATCCCAATAACAGGAACCATCCGAATTTCAGTTGGAGTAACAATCAAGGTGGCCAGCAACAACAACCACAGCAGCCGTATCAGCAGTATCAAGGTCAGCAGTATGGAGCTAAGCCATTTAACTCTTCTAGTTTTCAGCAGCAGTATGCTCCAAGACAACCGTATCAACCACCAGGTTTTCAACAACCATCACAAGGCAATGTTGGTTAGTCATCTAATGAAAAGTCTGAATTGGAAGAATTGAGGCTAATGTGCAAGAGCCAAGCTGTTTCCATCAAAACTCTGGAGAATCAGATCGGTCAGATTGCCAATGCCTTGTTGAATAGACCACAGGGAACTCTCCCTAGTGATACGGAAGCTAATCCTGGCAAAAGAGACGTCAAAGAACATGTTAAAGCAGTTACCTTTCGATCTGGAAAGGTTACGGGTGACCAGAACTCAGAAACAGAGCAAAACGAAAAAATTTCTGGATTCCCAAAAGAAGGTGGGCGCGCCTGCGCCCTAGGGAGCGCGCCCGCGCCTGATGTTCTGCCAGAAGATGAAGAAAAAGAGGAAAAAGCTAGTTTGGGGGGAAACGAGGTGGAAAAGCGTGACCATTCGACTGAGAAATCTGTTCTGAGGAAGAATACAGAGATCAAGGAGGTTTATCCTCCTCCGCCATTCCCTAAACGTCTTCAGAAGCAGAAGATGGACAAGCAGTTTGCTAAGTTTCTCGAAGTTTTCAAGAAGTTGCATATCAACATACCTTTTGCGGAAGCTCTAGAACAAATGCCGAGCTACGCAAAGTTCATGAATGGTATTCTCTCTCGGAAGTTGAAACTCGAGGATTTGGAGACCGTCGCTCTTACAGAAGAATGCAGTGCTATCCTATAGCAGAAGTTACCTCCAAAACTCAAGGATCCAGGAAGTTTCACCATACCGTGCACTATCGGCAATCTATCTTTCAACAAGTGCTTGTGTGACTTGGGAGCCAGTATTAATCTGATGCCGTTGTCTGTGTTCATGCAACTTGGACTTCCTGAACCTAAACCTACAAACATGTCCTTGTAGTTAGCTGATAGGTCGATCACATATCCAAGGGGTATAGTGGAGGATGTTTTGGTTAGAGTGGATAAACTTATCTTTCCTGCTGATTTTGTTATTCTGGACTTTGAGGAAGACAATAAGATTCCTATTATCTTGGGAAGACCGTTCTTAGCTACAGGCCGTACTTTGATAGATGTGCAGAAAGGAGAGCTTACAATGAGGGTTCAAAATCAGAAGGTCATTTTTAATGTGTTCAAGGCAATGAAATTTCCAACTGAGGAAGAAGAATGCTTTAATTTGGAGATGGTCGATTCTGTCGTCAATACAGAGATTGAACAACCGCTGAAGTCAGATACATTGGAGAGAGTCTTGATAGGGGATTCTGATATCGAAGACGAAGAAAGAGCAGAGCAACTTCAGTTGTTGAATACACCTTCGTGGAAAAGAAAAATTGATGCGCCATTCGAATCTCTTGGATTAGCAGAGCTGAACAATTCTCAGGAGCGACTTAAACCAGCTATGGAATAATAAGCTCCTACACTTGAACTCCAACCACTACAGGATCAATTGAGGTATGGTAAAGTCTACGAGAGCAACATGCTATATAAGGAGAAGGTTAAGGACTGAGATGAAAGAGGGGTGGTGAAACATTCATTTGTGCCTGGTCAGCGAGTTCTGCGTTTCAAGTCTCGTTTCAGATTTTTTCCAGGAAAGCGTAAGTCGAGGTGGTCGGAGCTTATCACGGTTAAATCAGCATTTCCGCATGATGCAGTAGAGATTTTCCATAAGTTTCCGGATGACGCGTTCAAGGTCAATGGTCATTGGCTGAAACATGACGTTGGTAATACAGTGAACCGTGAGTCGACGTTCACCGTTCTTGCGACTGGATGAAAAAGGATTCACGTCAAGCTATTGACGTAAAACAAGCGCTTCGTGGGAGGCAACCCACGCAATTGTTATAGTATTGTTCTGTAAAAAAAATAAAAAAAAATAAAAAAAAATTCATGAATAGTAGCAGAGCGCGCCCGCGCCTGGATGAGCGCGCCCGCGCAGGGGTTACTGTTCACAGAAGCAAAAAAAAGAAGTTTTTTTTGTTTCCCCCTAGGATCCATCTGGGATTCAGAGTGAAGTTGATAGGTCCTTTGGGTACTACATTCAGAGCCACTGGAGTTGATATTGCTTGGCCTGATTTTGGAGTTGATTCTGTTTATCCATCATCGGATACACCACCCGAGGAGGGTGGTCCTGCTGATGATTAGGTATTCTCTGCATCTTTCCTTGTTATTACCTTCAATGAGGACATTGAATATTGTAAGTTTGGGGGTGGTAATTAGGGAAGGTTAGTGTGTGTGTCATATAGGATTCATGTTGCATATGTAGTTAGTTTCATTCATATCTTTGCATGTTTATGTCATATAGAGCATTCTGTTTGCATTAGTGTTTATATCTATTATGTGAGTTCATTTAGTTGCATTTGCATAGCATATTTCATGATCCCTTAGGACTTGACTATTTCTTGGTTGGTGAGTCGATGCTGATGGGAGTGTGGTAGTGATAGATAGAGGGTTGATTAAGTTCCTATGAATTGACTTGCATGCCAGAAACAAAATAATTTCATAAGTCTCATTGGTTGCTTTTGAATTTGATCAGGCCATGTTTGTTTGGATGTTAGAATTTAATCACTTGCTTATATTCAGAATGTCTTCTATTCTCTTGAAATTCAAAGAAGCACTTAAGTCTAAGTTGGGGGAAAAACAGGGATTTCATGCTAGTTGTCAATAAGGCTAGGTGTCAAATGGCTAATAGCCGGCTCATTGAAAAGATGAGTAGTCTAGGGTGGGATGAGAAAAAGCAAAGCGCACTCATTCTGAAATTGAAAAAAAAAGAAATTGAAAAAAAAAGAAAAAGTTGTGTATATGCAAAATTGATCAGGTTGAGCTCTTTAATACTCGAGCAATTAAGTTCTAGGGGACTTTGTGCCTAGTGACCTAAGACTTTTCCGGTCTGGGATCCATTAACCTAACGCTCGCTACATGGGTATTATTGTAAAAGCCTTTTGGGGTCTCAACCATTGCACGGTCAAATAAGCATGTGTGTCGTAATAAAGCATGAATTCCTGTCTAGCTCAAGTGGTCTGAGGTGTCTTTAAGTGGTTTCTTGTGTCTAGAGTTCATTCTGTTTATAAGCTTGTGGTTGTTTTGGTGAAGAATAGGATATGGTCTTGGTTTAGTTTGGGAGTATATTGATGAGCATTGCACACACGCACATTTCTGTGTTTGTTTGTTAGTATAAGGGGATTTGTTCGAACTCTGTTTGAAAGATTGCATTCCTTGAGATGTTGGCTTGTTGATTGGTTATGGTTAGTTTGAGGGGATCGTTTGCATTTTCATATTAGTTGCATTCATGCATTGTGTTATATATATGTAGTGAGTCTGTTTATGCTTGAGGACAAGCATTGGTTTAAGTTTGGGGGTGTGATAAGTGGATTTCATATCTACTTGGAACACCCTAAATCGGCTTAAATTGATCGTTTGTTCTCAAGTACATGGTGTTTTTGATGTGTTTTGTGTTAAGTATGCAGAATTGCTTCGTCAGCAGTGTGGTGAAGTTTCTAGGGTTATGTGGTGCTATTTGATCATTGTTTAGGAAGTCAAGAGGTTGCAGAGTGAAGAGAGCATGAATTGTCAAGGAACAAGATTTTGGAGAAATTTGACAGAAGGTCAGGGGCGCCCACCCCCTCCAAGCGCGCCCGCGCCCTAGGTGAAATCATTCCAAGCGCCCCCACCCCGTTCAGGCGCGCCCACCCCTGAAACATTCTGGAAAAAGGCAACTTCGATTCTGAAAAGGAAACCAGCAGCAACAAGTCAGCATAAAGGCCTATTTAAGCACTTGGTGGACGATTTCTGAGATATACAACTATATACTTATCTATATATCCATCCACCGGTGAGGAGAACAAGAAGACGGCTGATTACGAAGATCTACTTTTCAATTTATCTTTGTATTCTTCTAATTAGGCGATACTTTGGATTCTCGTTTGTTCTTTCATAAACCATAGCACTTTTATTCAGTATTCTAGACTTATTATTATCATGTTTTCATCAGAACCCACGATGACGAACTGTTCGATTATGAACTAATCATTATCGTGGGATTCTAACGGATTTATCTATGGATTTTAGTAGTTAATTGTTTTAAAGATGTGTGTGTGATGGCTAATTGATATCCTAGTTTGGTTGTGCTTATTCTTCTTGGATCTGTAGCTAACATCTAAGTTGTTTGTTAATCTCTATTGAATGCGAAAGTGGATATAGAGGTTTAGAACTTGCCATGCTAGCATAGGTTTATGTATGTTTGTCATGCATGATTCGTAGGTGATTTTAACCATCTTACCTGCCCTATGTAATCTGAATGGATAACTTGCTCATTAAACCATTATGTTTTCAAATCTTATAGACATATAGGGTCTAAGCATAATTGGTGTCTTCCCAACTTCTATCTCTTTTGTGAAAGTTTAAGTGGTATGGTATACGTATACTGAAAGGTAGCGTGTACTGATTTTGTGTTATCCGATTAGTTATCACAACCGTCACATACATTGATTAAAGACAAAAGGCTATGAATGAAGTATTTAATGAAGTTAGGATCCCATGTTTTATTCTCATAAGTAATTCAACAGCAATCTTTAGTTTAATATAGTCTTGGTAAATTGTTTAGATAATTTAGTTAATCAAAACACAAACTTTGATACTTGTCTTAGCATTGAACAATAGCCATACATTGTTGCATAAGTGCATAACTATAGTAACCAAAGCAGTCTCTGTGGGAACGAACTCTACTTTCATATATTACTTGTTGACCGCGTACGCTTGCGTGATTTTGTGCGAACAAAATGATTTAAAGGATGGTTATTGGATTTATACGAATTATTTCTTTCGAAAATCCTGATTTGGAAATATTAAGTTGGAATGTTGCAAACCCTGAATGATTGGGAATTTGTGAACCCGATAAGGGTAAAATGAGATTTTAAAATATTGATTTTTATATGAACCCGAGGTAAATTGGAACAGTAGCGCTTGTTATGAATGTTTTCTTGAACCCTCACACTTGTACCAAGTATCACCAACTTTCACTTTCTATTTTGCATTGTAACTACTAGAAAAACTGCATTAGACATCGGCTAAAAACCGATGTCTATTGAAAAAGAGAAGCGATGTGTGACGCCCTCCATACCCGGGGTATAGATTTGAGGAGTCATCCGACCAACGGAACACTATTTAACACATGCCTTAGCCTCTACAGGGTCTGCTGATCCTTTAAATTCTGGAGGTTTTGCTGCTTGGAAAGATTTGAACGTAACCGCCGGTGCTGCTTGCTGGTGATGCTGTTGATGCTGCTGATGCTGATGTTGTTGCTGCTGTTCTAAGAGCTGTTGCTGAAATGCTTGTTGCTGCTGTGCTAATGCGGCAGTCTGTTGAGTAAGAGTATTTAACAACTGGATTACCATCGGGTCCATGTGGCCCGTGGGAGGTGTATTTTGTTGACCTTCTTGGTCGGAGGTATCAGATGAACGGGTTTGTCGTCTAGGAGGCATATCGCTGATGAATAAACAATAATTGGCTTAATCAAACAGTTCATATGATAGAAGGAAGGATCACAATTGATATCTCGAAGGTTTACAGATCTTCTCAACGGTGTATGAGTACACTCGTTGCAACAAGTAGAATAATAGTTATGATGCTGGAAATGAATGACAAGGGAATAAATACAGTTCTATAAAAGAGGTTTATCATACATATATTTATAGATAGAGTTAGTACAAGCGTAGAACGCTTCAAAAGAAAATATATCATGGCTGAACCATAACTGCCGACCAGCAATACAACAAAAATGCAACAACAACCCGAGGCGTTCCTATAAGCCCGGTGCACTGCTGATACTACAATATGCATCTATATACTAACTATCTAGAAACCATACATCCATGTCACACCTGTCTATTCCTAAACCTGCTCACAGATCACCTGCTCCTGTCTGCCATAACGGGGGTCCTGAAATCTCTGCAATCTCACTCATCGCATAATCCAAAATCTGTCTCATCCCTGCTACTGTCTCTCCCTCTCGACTAGAAGCTAATCCGTGCAATCGAGTCTCAACCAAGGTCCTCGTAACCCTAAACCTCATCTGAATGTCCCTTATCTGATCTCTAAGTCTGTCCCTCTCTCGGATAGCGGCTGCCGCAATCGAACGAATCTTCCCCATCTCCATAACCTGTCCATAAAGGTACTCCCTCTCTCTATTCACCCTCTGATACACATGGTGTGGAACTGGTGGCTCTCCTAACTGATACAAAGGCCCACAAACTGATGCCTGAGACACTGGTGCTGGGGCTACTTGTCGGAGTGGAATAGGACAAGGTACCTGATCTCTCCTAACTACCGGATGCTGATGCCTAGGCTGGTATCGCATTGGCCGAGACGGTCCTGCTCTCTCAACGGGTGTAGGTATATCTGCTATCGTATCCTCGGAAGGGTCTGAGTCTGAACTAGAACTAGGGGGCTGCAATTATAACCACATTTAATTACTACGCATAATATCCCTAGTTGACCTCCTAATATCCTTAAGTGAATTCCTAACTCTCTATGTTATCCTGGACCCTAAGTCCTAACTTGTTTCAATTGCCATAACCTGTTGCTCTGATACCAACTGTAACGCCCTCCAAACCCGGGGTACATATTTGAGGAGTCATCCGACCAACGGAACACTATTTAACACATGCATATTATATACAAAGACACAAATACCCCTTAACCAAGACCGCGTCCAGATTATGGCAATGAACACAAGCTACTGCAATCTTTTATTAATACAATACCAGTTTTATCAGAGTTATTACATCACAACTAAAGTTCAAATTTAGACATCTAATCTAGAAAAGCAAAACAACAACTACCCTGCCAATGACAATGACTCGAGGGGCTCTCATGGCTGCTGGTGAACTATCGGTCACGCTATGCCGACTCATACTCTCGCTTCACTGGAATATGATTAGAAAACAACAAGCAAGAGTGAGCCAAAATTGCTCAGCAAACATCATATGAATCATTTCTATCACAGTTGTAAGGATATGAATTTATGATATCAGAATCAACAATATTTACCTTATACATGCTTTGTATCAATAACAATTGAAGAAAAAGAATTAGAATTTGGCTTATACATTTTATTCAAATCAAAGGTTGTGCTGCTGGCCAGCCACGCATCAACCCCGGACTAGCTCACAACATAGTCCTCTACTGGATCCTAGGCCAATCTGGGCCTTAAGTTATTCCGACCATAAATATGGCCCAACCAATTAGTGGTCCTTTTAAAAACACATGCCAAATCTATCATAGGGTATAAACAATAACATGCTCAATAAGATAAACTCAATGTATAGTAATTGCAAAAGAGCTTCAACTGCTCAGTATCAAATGAAGATCGAGAAAGAATCATGGAGTAATTTTAATGGTACGGTGTACTTATTCAATAAGGAAGTCAAGATTGGTAATCGATAATCAATGACCGTAATCAACAGTCAAGATGGAAGTCAAATAATCAATGGTTGTCAATAATAATCACAGGATGATAATCAATAATAAATGGTGGTAAACAATAATCAAGTGAATTGGAAATAAGGGTTTCCGATGCAGATCAAATCAAATAATCAAGAATCTCTAAGAAAATGGAATCAGTTGTCCAAATGCGGTTAAAAGATTGATAATTTGAATTGTTCTGGGGATAACGGTATTCAAGTCATCAAGACAATAATAAATTTTATCACAAGTAAAGGCACAGATACTTGCCTGGTCTAAGCTGCTGTCGGATCGACTCTGCTCACTCTACCTTTCCCTTTCCCTTGCTCCAGAAACTCGATTCTATAATTAAACAACTCATCACAATAAGTCTAACTATTCTCGTTCTACTCTCGACACTTATTCAATCAATAATCACATTTAAACAAGTAACCGGTTACGTATCGGACGTCCGGTATGATTTACGATATTTAAAACTCAGATATTTGCCCTAGTACGGGCATATACAGACTATAAAACACAACACACAATTAATATGAACCATATAGCACTTATAAACATTTTTAAAACATCATACGAAACTTATTTGAATTTTAGATAAGTCACGATAAATTTTTTATATCAAAACTCGGATTTTTAAATCCAATATAAACATTTAAATGCAAATAAATCAATTGATAAAATTAATTGACACTCTTTAAATACTCAAACTATTTTTAAATAAATAAATAGGCTTGAAAATAATTAAACTGAATTTTTAATTAATTAAATCTAATTAATAATTAATTTTTAAGAATTAATTGATTAAAAGAAATAACCAATTAATTAATAAATTTTTCTGATATTAAAATATATTTTAAAAATAAAAATATGAATTTTTAAAGTTTTTAAACTATTTTCGAATTAAATTTAAAAATAAAATCCAAAAACAGTTTTCAGAAATTGAATAAGGGTTTTGAAGATTGAAACCGGGTCAAACTTCGGGTAAACGGGTCGGGAAGAACAAATCCGGGTCACCAAGAACAACCCACCGGATTCTGGGTTTTCCAGAATCCGGCCGGTGTCCGGCGACCGGAATTCTTAATTCCCGATCAAACATGACCAAAACAATAGGGCTTTTGTTCGCCCTTGCAAGACAAACACAACCCACACAAAAACATCTCTATCCCATGCCGGAATCGAGCCCAGAGTCCGGTCAAAGAAACCGTTGGGGAAGACTCCGGCCGGAAACCCGATCTCTCTCATTTCTACATGAAACTCTACGATTAATATCACAAAATGAAGCTTATAACTCACACAATCAAAGCCCCATATCAAAACTTATGTCAGATCAACAACAAGAACGAACGAAGTAAAAGAAAAATTCGGGTCAAAACCCGAAAATCAAACCCATCAAAATTGAACTCAAACATGAAATTAAATCATGGATTCTTGTTAATTAGAACCCTAGGAACATGTTAGAAGCAACCAATTGAACGGAGAATCAACAGGATGAAAATCCCCAATTTAATCAAGAACCCTAATTTAATTCGAATATTGAATAATTCATAATAAATCGAAAAATTACCAGATGATGATGAGGTTGGAAGATTCTGAAACTAGAGATCAAGAGCTTTGATTTGAGTACTTGAACTTTGATTTCTGAAATCAATAACACCTTGAACGAATGGATTGATTATTCAAGAACACGAAGAACACGTTTCAGAAATTTTTACTTTTTGATTATACGCAATGCAGATTATGAAGGTTATAAGGTACGATTTGTCTCTATATATTTTTGGAAAAATAATACCCCAAGGAACACTTTTGGATCGTTATAGATCCACTGGATCGTTTAAAAATCCTAATTAGGTTAAAAACACATTTTACGAGGGATAATCAGTTAAAAAGGTTGATGATCATCCAATTGATATATATATCATTATATAACTAATGCTCAAGAATACTGGGGCTATAACAAATGTAATATTGATATAAAACGATATATCCGTCCCCTTAAGCAATTAGGGTTCGGAACAATTTTTCCCTTTTTGAACAGAACGAATTATTCTTGCAGAATCAAATAGGTAGGAATGAAATGATACGAATATCTCTCCCGATAATGATTCGAATACGAAAGACGAAGAGATAATAATTAATGTACGAAATCCCAATGGGGCCCTTGAATTATCAAAACGGGGCTCAGATTTGAAGAAAATTCCAAATGACGAAATATATGAAAGGGGCTTCCGACTCACCAATTAGCACATAATCACACAATAATTATCATTTAATAATATTCCAATACTCCACAATAAATATTTTTATATTAAATATATCATTTAATCAAATAATAAAATTCACGGATATTACACGATGTCTTTGCATGTGTAGAGAAAGGTAGGGGTATTAGACATCGATTTTTAGCCGATGTCTATGTTAATCTTTAACATCGGTTTTTTAATAAGCAACAGATGTCTATGTTCCTTTTTAACATCGGTTTCTTAATAAGGAACTGATGTCTATGTTCCTTTTTAACATCTATTTCTTAATAAGGAACTGATGTCTATGTTTCTCTTTTACATCGGTTTCTATTCTTTAGACATTAGTGTTCTGATGTTACTTGTGATATTTAAAATCGGTTTTTTGAGAAAGTGATGTAAGTTCTGTATTTTTTTAATACATGGATGCCCTATTTGACATGGCCAAAAACCAAAACTAAATGAGCAAAATCAAAAAACCAAACCAAAACCAAATATCGAAATCAAAAGGCCAATATATACTAAAACCAAATATAAAATTCAATAGGCCAACTACATTATCCAATTCATATCGAAACTAACTAAATAATCCAAACTATCCAAATATCAAAACTACATTCATATAGGCATATTTCCTAGTTTTTCAGGCACATTTCCTAGTTTTTCAAAACCTTGGTAATTATTTCCTTGTGCTGCTTGCCTTAGAGCCTTTTTTAGATCTTCACAATAGGTCCCCAAGTGCTGCAACTTCGGTTTTAGCTCGCCAAATGAAGATCCCATTTTAGAAACTTCTGTTAATGCTGCATCTCTAGTTGTGGTGTGGCTTTCCTTACGCTAGCAATGTGCCAAGACAAAGCCATATTCCCTCATTCTTTTTCCCTTTGATTTCACTTTTAACTACTTAGAACAACAATAACCCTGCAATAAAGAGAGATATGATCAATCTAACTGAACCAATACATAGGGTTTCTGGCTTGGCAAAACAGAATCTCAAAACCCAAAGTAGTTATTTTATATTACCTTGTATACATCAACAAAACCTCCTTCTCCTAATTTATATTCTTCACTGAAATTCTTCATTGCTGATTTTAATTCCTTGTAATTGTAAGTAACTGGTCCCTGCAGCTCAGTTGACCTCAGTATAGGACCTAGTGTGGAAGGAAATACAAATCATATTTGTAGGTAAGTCTTTATACAAAATTGTAATTATGAGTCAAGGATTCAAGAAATACAACTATCAAGATTAATGATTCAAGTACAAAATAACCATCTAGCACTATTAGGCCAATTTCTTGACATTTCCCAACTCCTGCCTACACCCCAAGTTATTACTTTTCTGGTAAACTAATAGATAATGCCAAAAATAATCAGCACACTAACACAAGTTTCAATTAATTTGCCCAATTCATTGGAAAAAAAAGGTCACAATATGCAAATAATTTCTTGAACTGTGAACATTAACAAACCAACCTTAAATGATTTGCAATGTTCTTGAAGTATCTTTGCTACACCAAGAAGCATTGCAACATGTGTGACATGCCCACAAATATGCATCTTCCCTGAAGATTTACTCTTGTGCTCCCATTCCAACATTTCCTTTTAAGAATTCAGAAAACAAAAGAACAGAGCAAGCACACAAAAACTAAAGTAGACATAAAAGACCACACGTGCAACGAACCTGCATTGGAAGTGCATCCAAATCAGGCCTTAAAGAAACAAAAGGACACCAGAACCAATATATCCAACAACACCAGTAACAGCAACATGATATTTGTACTTAATTCCCATTTTATCAAGTTCACCTCTAATAAGCTTACTGGTCTCAAAATCTTCATAGCCCAATTCAGGATTTTCATGCATCTTCCTCCTTATACTCACCATCCAATCAAATATTTCCAGGCTTTTAGCTAAATCAAGAAATTCTTTAAAAATTTCAGACGCATCTAAGCATATGGGTTTACATTTAACACTAAAATATTGCTCATCAAGAAAGCCCATAATAATTTCAAGAAAACCATTTTTGGATCTTTAAAAATGAAATACACATAAAAATACAAGAAACAACAGAAATATAGGTGAAGTTGTAAACCGAAATCAAATACCTTAGTAAAAAAAAGTGAACTTGAACTGAAACCAAAGCTGTAGATCGAACCTCCGAACTTGAACTGTAAACCAAAGCTCCAAACACAAAGCTCCAGATCTGTTGAAGAAACAAGAAAATGAAATAAATGAGTTGTAAAGCCGAACAATTAAAAGAAATAAAGAAACAAATCGAACAATTAAAAGCCGAAATCGGACAAATAAAGTATAACATGAGCTTAATTGAAAACTAAGGTTACGTTTGAGAAGGTGGGGAAGAAAGGGGGGAGAGAGTGAATTGATTTATGTTTTGTGTTTTGTGTTTTTTTATTATATTTGTTTTAAAGTGTTACTATTTTGTGTTTGAAAGGGGGACAGCCGAGGTTAAAATTTGTTTGGGGGGAATTTATGGAATTTTTTTGCTAAGGCGCGGAAAGAGAGGGGAAACTGAAGGTTGATTATTTTTTAAAAAAAACGAGTTTTAGACATCGTTTTTAGAGTGAACTGATGTCTAGATTTCTACTAGACATCGGTTTTAATATTCTCGATGTAAAAGAGGTTTTTAACATCATTGGTTTTTCTGACCGTTGTTTTAAGCGTGATGTCTAATCCTATTTTTCTAGTAGTGTATATATATATAATGGAATAATTTATACGGTTGAGACCGTCTAGAGCCTGTTTCTTGAACCCTACCTTATATTGAGCAGTTGTAATTCCTTTTTGATATCATAATGCATGTTTCATTTCATACTTAACTTTATTGAGCATGCTATTACTGATACCATGCGATAGAATTGGAATGTTTTTAAATGGACCAATAATGGTCGGATGAGATTCGTGGTCAGAATGAATTAAGGCCAAATGAGGCCAGGGATCCTACTTAAAGGACTTTGTTGTGTGCATAGTCCGGGGTTAATGCGTGACTGATTAGCAGCTTAACCTTGATGTTTTCTTAAAACGTAAAAGTCTAATTCTAATACCATTTGTTACAATTGAGATTGATTACAGCCATATGCTCTATACTTGTGATTTATACCTTGATATTCATGTTTATCCTTTTGTTTTAAAATTGTTGGTTCGGTGATTAATAAGAAAGGGTTTTAATTCTGCTGAAACTGCTTACTTTTAAATTACTGTGGTTTATCAATAGTCAAAATTCACTTTATTTATTCTATTGACAGTTGTGAGATACCTATCTTGTTCTGTTTTATTTATACTCTATATTCAGTTGATACCATATTGTTAGGCTCAAGACATGTCTGAATACCACTATTAACAAGCCTACACTATGTGACTATGTCACACTACATGACCTAGTGATTTCTATCACTGGGATATAGTATAGGTCTCTAAATGTACTTGTCTTGTTCTCATGAACAATAGCTTTATCATGTATGCTCAGATTTATAATGAGCTTAGTAAAGTTTCTTGCATCTAGATTGTATATAGGCCATTGAATAATTATCCTGGTAGAAGTTCAGAAGTGTTCATGCAGCAGGATAGAGATGAATAAGGCTATGAAGAAATAAGTTGCAGAAATTTGTCTAAGGCATTATATAGCAAAGTCAAAAGAAAGCTATGTCGTGAAGTCACCAATATCCATGTCGTGAAGTACTATATCGCATAGTCCATTTTGTACTATGTCGAGAAGTCCTCAAGACACATGTCGTGAAGTGTTGAAGTCAGCAAAGTCAAAAGAGCCTAGATCGTGAAGTCCTCAGAAGCCTTATGTCGCATAGTCATCAAATGACCTATGTCGCATAGTCGTCAAATGACCTATGTCGCATAGTCGTCAAATGACCTATGTCGCATAGTCGTCAAATGACCTATGTCACATAGTCGTCAAATGACCTATGTCGCAAAGTCTTCAAAGGCTATATCGCGTAGTCCTCACAAGGGAGATCGCGAAGTCAGGAATAAAGTGGAGTTCATGATATCAACACTTAGCCGTTTATAACAAGACAAATCAAGGTACAGAACCAAGAATCAAAGGAGACAAATAGTGAAGCATTTGTTCTGGCAAGGTGGTCCAAAGAACAGATGGCAAATCTACAGCTAAACTTGGAGAGAAAGATAAGAGACAGGCAGCTACAGAAATGGGAAAGACTCCGAAAAGCAGGTGGTCCTTCCTGACACAGTGAACTTCTTATGGCAGGACAAGTTGGACTTTCAGAAGGGGTAGCTGTGTAATATTGTGTGTGCCTAGTTTGTATAGGTGAATATATATATCGTGCACACACAACTGTAAGCTGTAAGAGAGATACACATAGTTATTTGCTAAGCTCTTTTCTCTGTAAGTAAGCAAGTTCAAACTGTTCTTGTTTAGAAGCCAGAAATTCTATTGTGAATTTCTTGGAAAGCTGTAGTATTTAATTTGCTTATACAAAGTAGATTAAAGTGATTGTGTGTGTTATTTACCTTCTGCATATTACATATCATAATCATATACAGTCTGTTACTTAGTTTTCAAGAATCGAAAAACATATCAAACTATCCATTCACCCCCCCTCTGTCTATTTTCTAGTAGTATTCATTTCTAACAAGTGGTATCAGAGCGTAGGCTGTTAACGTACAAACAGGAAAAGATCAAGAATGAGTTCACAGAAACTAAGCAGTATCAAGATTCCTCCCTTTAACAAGGAGCACTACAATTTATGGAAGAAGAAGATGTTGCTTTTCATCAAAGCTTCTAACCCCATGTATTTAGATATTCTAAAGCATGGTCCCTTCATTCCAATGATCGAGATTGGTGAAACAACCATTGGCACTGAGATTGTACCAGCAAAACATGTGCCCAAAGATCCCTCAAAATACACTGATCCTGAAAAGGAAAAAAGTAGCATTGGATGGACATCTTCAACTTATCATTTGTGAATCTATGGACTTCAACATGTATGGCACTGTTGCTCATTGTACTAGTGCCAAGAAGATGTGGGATCTTATAGAAGTGCTCTGTGAAGGAACTACTGAAGTAAGAAAGAACAAGAAGCAGATTCTTGTTTCACAATATGAAGCCTTCATGGCTCAGCCAAAAGAGGGGATCACAGAAGTGTTTGAGAGATTCAACAAGCTGATAAACGAGCTCAAACTCTATGACAAACACTATGAAACAGAAGAGCTCAATATGAAGTTTCTACTAACTCTTCCAGATCACTTGGAACCAAGAATCTCTTCCCTTAAAGAAAGAGATCTAACAAAGATTGGTTTTGATGTGTTGTATGGTGTTTTAAAGACATATGAGTTAGAGCTGTTTCAAAAGAGATCTATCCAAGCAAAGCAAGGATTAGTGGCTAATACCTCCTGTGCACTTATTGCTGACAACCTAAGTCAAAGAATGGACTCTCTTAAAATCAGTCAGGTCAAGATTGAGGAACTGGAAGTTGAAGACACTGGTGATGAAACTCAGGTTGTGTATGATTTACCTGAAGAGGATGAGTTCTACAGTATAGATGAGCTGGACAAAATGGAAAACAAATCTTTTGCTTATATGGCTAGGAGGTATCCTAACATAAGGTTTAAAAGAAAGCAGCCATTCAGGTCCAAGTTCAATAATGGAAACACTGGTGGATCTAGTGGCTCAAACACCTTCAATAAAGGAAAAGGGATTACTGGTGTTGCTAAAGGTGGATACAAGACAGGAAGTGTGGATAGGACCAAAATAAGGTGCTATAACTGCAATGAACTTGGGCATTTTGCCACTGAGTGCAAAAATCCTAAACAAGTCAAGAAGGACAAAGTATACTTAGAGCTTGAAGCTAAGTATGAGGCTCTACTCAAGAAACAACAGGGCAAAGCTTTTATTGCTGAGGGAAAATGCTGGGATGACTCTGATGAAGAAGAAGAACAAGAGTACTCAAACTATGCCTTGATGGCATTTTCTGATGAAGGTGATTCAAGTCAGGTACCTATTCTTACTTCTCTTGATATGACTCCCCTTCAATATAAGCAAACTGTTGAAGATATGAGCACTGAGATGTTTAATATTCATACTAGCATGTTAGTAGCTAATGAAGAAATTGATAGACTAACTGCTAAGAATGTTGAGCTTACAGAAAAGAATGAGAAACTTGAGTTAATGGTTGTGAACCTGGATGGTTTGAAAAAGGAGGTTGAGTATCTTAAAAACAAAGTGATTTGTGCTGAGCAGATAGAGAAAGCCCTTAGAGAACAAATTGTTGAAACTGAACTGAAACTAAGAAGCTTCAAAAACTCCTCTGAACTTATTCAAACCTACCACAAGGAACACACTGAAGACTGCAAGGTTGGAGTTGGTTTTGACTATGATAATGACAAGGGAAGGAAGAAGGTCAAGGACAAAGGAAAGGAAACTTTTAAAAACAAAAATGCCCCAACCATACTGTCAAGTGTTGAACAGCCCATCTTCAGAAAGAGTGTTGTTGAGTTTGATGAGGAACTACTGATCATCAAGCAACAACTACTTGAAGAAGATGAGGCTGCTAAGAACACTTCTTCCTTTCCTGAACTTGTCAATCAGAAAGAGACCAAAGACAATCTTGTCAAGAGTCCTAAAGCAAAGAAAGAAGTTGTTAAGAAAAGGAAACAAAATAGAAATGGTAAAGTTGGTGTTAACAAAGGAAATAACTATGCTTATGTGCCAAATGCTCCCAGGAAACAATGTCAGAAATGCCTATCTGTTAATCATTTGACTCATAAGTGTAGTAAGCCTGAAATTGTTGAAGTTGACAACCTAAGTAACCTTTCTGTAAGCATAAATTCTAGTCATGATTCTTTCTGTGGTAAGCCAAACTGCATGACATGCTATGTGACTGTGATTGCTAACTGTTTATCTCTTAAACATAAACTTGACTCTGCACAATCTGGTGAATCACACACACACATACATTCTCATAGGACAGGGTCCCCAATCAGGGTTGAGAGGGTGAAAACTTCATGTGAGCCTAAGAGTGTAAACTCCAAAGCCACAGAAAAAGTGAAGTCTCCTACTATGAGAAATGCAATTTACGACAGAAGAATTATTAATCAAAATGTTTCTAAATCAACTGGACCCTACCAAGTGTGGGTACCAAAAACAACTTAGTCACTTTGTGAATGCAGGGCAACAGGAATAAAAGAGTCATATGGATCTTGGACAGTGGATGCTCAAGTCACATGACTGGTGATATAGCCCTGCTATCACATTTTGAGGAAAAGGCTGGCCCATCAGTAACCTTTGGAAATGACAACATTGGTTATACAATGGGATATGGCAGTGTTAAATCTGGAAATGTCATTATTGAAGATGTAGCATTTGTTGAAGGACTGAATCATAATCTCTTGAGTATTGGACAATTTACCAACAGAGGTTTCAAAGTGGAATTTGATGAAGACCTTTGTTCAATCTCAAAAAGGGAAAGTGGTGAAGTTGTTCTAACTGGTGTGAAGAAAGGAAGCTTGTTTGTAGCTAATCTCAAGGCTGCAGATAAGGGAGAAATCTGCTGTTTCTACACTAAAGCCACAAATGAGGAATTCTGGCTATGGCACAAGAAGCTGTCTCACTTGAATGTTCAGGCAATGAACTCTCTAACCAAGAGAGAACTTATCAGGGATTTGCCTGCCTTGGAGTTTGTGCAAGATGGAGCATGTGAAGCTTGTCAGAAAGGAAAAATTAAAAGATCCATTCACAAGAACAAGTTGCTCAATACAAACTCAAAACCTCTGCAGCTAATTCACATGGACTTATTTGGCCCTGTGAATGTAATGTCCCTCTCCAAAAAGAAATATGCTCTAGTGATGGTAGATGACTATTCAAGATATACTTGGGTGGAATTCCTATTCTCCAAGGATGAAGCACCCCAAGTCATAATAGAGCATATCAAGAGAGTTGATAAATAAGCACAAAGCACTGGTTCCTCTGTAGTTGCTTTGAGAAGTGATAATGGGACTGAGTTCAGAAATTCAACATTGTATGAGTTTTGCAAAGATAAAGGAATTTCTCAACAATTCTCAGCTCCTAGAACACCTCAACAAAATGGAGTAGTTGAGAGAAAGAATAGAACTCTCATTGAAGCTGCAAGGACAATGCTGCTGGATGCAAAGCTACCCACTAGCTTTTGGGCTGATGCTGTTAACACAGCATGCTATGTGCAAAATAGAACATTAATCAATAATAAGTCTGGCAAAACTCCTTACTCATTAATGACTGGAAAAAGAGCATCCTTCAAGCACCTGCATGTGTTTGGAAGCAAGTGCTTTGTGATGAAAGATACCTCTGAGCATGTTGGAAAATTTGATGCAAAAGCATTTGAAGGTATCTTCATTGGATACTCTCTGGAAAGGACAGCATACAGAGTATTTGTACCTGAGCAACACAAAGTCATGGAAAGCATGGATGTTACCTTTGATGACAAGAAAACTCCTGGACTGAAAACAAGTGATCAAGACAGTGTGCCATTGAGATTTGAGAATCAAGGTTATCTTGAGGATTCTGAAAGTGAAGATGAACCCCCTGTTCAAACTGTTCTAGAGAATGAAATCCTTGAAGTTGACAATCTTCTTCAAACACCTGTGCAAGGGTTCACAAACACAGGGGGAGAAGAAGAGAATGCACCTATCAACCAAAATGAGCTTGGAACAGATCAAGGAAATGAACAGGGGCACACAAGGAAATGGGACAGAGCCCGCACTAGGGATCAAATCATTGGAGATCCTAGTGAGGGAGTTAGAACAAGAAGGGCAACATTAAATACATGTCTGTATAGCTGCTTTCTGTCACAAGAGGAACCTAAATTAATTGAAGAAGCTTTGAAGAATTCTGATTGGATTGTTGCCATGCAAGAAGAGTTGAATCAATTTGAGAAAAACAAAGTATGGGAACTAGTACCTCCTCCAAAAGGAAAGAATGTTATTGACACCAAATGGGTGTTCAGAAACAAAATGGATGAAGAAGGAGTGGTAATTAGAAACAAAGCAAGGCTGGTTGCCAAAGGATACTGTCAGCAAGAAGGCCTTGACTATGATAAGACATTTGCACCTGTAGCTAGACTGGAAGCCATCAGAATCTTCCTGGCTTTTGCAGCTCACTCAGATTTTAAGGTGTATCAAATGGATGTGAAAAGTGCATTTCTCAATGGTGATCTTGCTGAAGAAGTTTATGTGTCTCAACCACCTGGCTTTGAAAGTGAAGACTTCCCAAACTTTGTTTATAGACTGCTCAAGGCACTCTATGGACTCAAACAGGCACCAAGAGCCTGGTATGAAACTCTATCTCAATTCCTTCTTGAGCATCAATTTACCAGGGGTACAATTGACAAAACCCTATTCTTCAAGAAGCATGGAAATGATATCATTCTTGTTCAAATCTATGTGGATGATATCATCTTTGGCTCTTCAAATGAAAAACTCTGTGAAAGGTTCTCTAAGTTGATGCAAAGCAAATATGAGATGAGTATGATGGGAGAGTTAACCTACTTTCTAGGCCTGCAAGTACATCAAAGGGAGGATGGCATCTTTATAAACCAATCTAAGTATGTCAAGGATCTTTTAAAGAAATATGGTTTAGAAGAGTCATCCCCAGCTAAAACTCCTATGTCTACTGCAATCAAGCTGGATGAAGACAAGAAAGGCAAGAGAGTTGATATCAAGGTCTATAGAGGAATGGTTGGATCCTTACTCTATCTCACAGCTAGCAGGCCAGACATCATGTTTGCCACATGCCTTTGTGCAAGGTTCCAGTCTGATCCCAAGGAATCTCACATGATGGCTATCAAAAGAATCTTCAAGTATCTGAAGGGGACTCCTAATCTTGGGCTATGGTATCCAAAGGGCACTGGGTTTAACCTGGTTGGTTACACAGATTCTGATTATGCTGGATGCAGAATTGACAGGAAGAGCACCTCTGGAAGCTGTCAATTCCTAGGTCAAAGGTTAGTGTCCTGGTTTAGTAAGAAACAACAGTCCACAGCAACATCCACAGTTGAGGCTGAATACATTGCTGCTGGAAGTTGCTGTGCTCAATTGCTTTGGATTAGAAATCAACTCATGGATTATGGGCTAGTGTTAGAACACATTCCACTAATGTGTGATAATACTAGTGCAATATCCATAGTTGCCAATCCGGTTAATCACTCTACTACAAAGCACATTGAGATCAGGTACCATTTCATTAGGGAACATGCTGCAAATGGTACCATAGAAGTCTCTTATGTTCCCACTGAGAAACAATTAACTGACATATTTACTAAACCTCTGAATGAAGCAGTCTTCAACAGACTTGTGAGTGAAATTGGAATGCTCAATCCTTCATTTAGTTGCTCTAAGTAAGTATGCCAGTAAATTGATGCAGCAGTAAATTTTCACTGTATTTAAATGCTCTATTTGTTTGGAGTGAAAATTAGCTGAGATATGATTTATAAATATTTCAGTATTTTACTGCATATTTTTTCAAAATCACATTTGTTGGTAAAGTTGTGAGCTTTTGAGACATCTCGATATAGATGATTTTCAGAGTTCACGACACAGTTCAAATCAAACAGACTTATATCGCAAACTGTTGAGATTGTGAGACTTCGCGACATAGTTCATTTCATGAGTTTGCGACATAGTTCCTTTTATGACTTCGCGACTTAGAATAACTATATCGACAAGTCTCCACATTTGACAGAATTTTGATTTAAATTAATTTTATTTCAAAATTTGATAAAAGTCTGACAATTTGCTTATAATTCCTAAAAGAGAGCTTTAGACAGGGTATTTCTACTATATCGCAAAGTCTCCCCGATCCTTTCATCTTGAGAACTTTGCGACATAGTTCATTTATGAGACTATGCGATATACTGTGCAAGACTTTGCGGTACATGCCATTTTTGACTTCGCGACATACAAATAGACTGTACAAATTCATAACTCCATATCGCAGTGTCTCTATCATATAAATACCCTTTTCTAACCGTTCACAACTTTTCATCTTGTCTATTGCTCTCAAATTCTCAAACCTAAGCACAAATTCTCTACTCTAATTTTCACTCTCTCTCTTGAAATGGCACCCAAATCTCAAACAGTATCATCCTCTATCCCTTTAACCATTCCCAAAGAAACCAATCTTCTCACCATTCCCTCTGAGGCTGAGGCTAACCCAAGGTACAAGTGTTTTGTACGGTTCTTGAACACTTCCTACCTACGCCAAGCCCTAACCCTGAACCCTACCTTGTATGTCGATGTGTTGGAAGGATTCTGGCGAACGGCGTTGGTATCAACAATGGCTAGGGAAGATGGAACCTCATTCCAGGAGGTTAGTTGTTCAATTGGAGGCAAACACTTTCAGTTTGGTGAAAGGGAAATCAATGAAGCCTTGGGGTTCAAGGTGGAGGGTCATGACCAAGAAGCTACAGATGCTCAAATCGTAGATTTCATTACCTTCATTCGGTATGCTGATGAGATAGATACTGGAAAGCTGAATAAGAAGTTTGTGAGAAGGGAGTGGTCATTTCTGTTTGACGCACTCCAGAAGGTGTTTCTCTGCAGGAAGACAGTATGGGACCATATCAGTCACATTGCTGTGAAGCTAGCCTACTCCTTGGCCAACAACCAGGAGATCAATGTGGGAGCCATAATTCTCAAAGAATTGGCTCAGAGGCTAGGCAGGACAGTTCGTGGTAGAGGTAATGACATCTTTTACCCTCGTTTCCTTCAAGTTATTTTAAATTTTCTTGATGCAAATGTCCATGAATTGGAGGGTATAGATAATACTAAAATGGCTTATTCCAAGTCCATGTCAAAAGTACTATTTGGTTCATTGGACACAAGGAATCAAGTGGATGTGATTCTAAGTGTGACCAAGCATATGCAGGACACATTTGAGTCTTATCCACTTGATAAGCCCATATACCATGCACTTTCCTGGACAGGGGAGGCTGAGACTGGAGGAGCTACACAGTCTAACCCCAGCCTTCCCATCCCATCCAGCAACCCCACTGCAAACAGTACCATAGAAGTTAGGCAGCCAAGTGCATCAATCTCTCAAAAGATTGGTGTTACTAAAAAGAAGTCAAAGAAGAGAGCCCTAGAAGTGATAAATGAATCTGTAGAGATAGCTAGTGAGAATCCTGAGTCACCTCTCACCAGACAAAAGAAGAAATCCAAATCCAAACCTACCACTGGATCCTCCCAATAGGATTCAGATGTGGAAAAAGGGGTACACCTGTTACTGTCCATGGCCTCTCAACAGGTCATTGGCATTGAAAAGAGCAGCCTCCCCACTGCATCTTGTACAGAGTCTGCACAGGGTCAAGACCTCACTCTTGACCCTGGGAGTGATAAGGCTGATAATACACAGAGTGGAGAGCACATCACTGTTGAAACTCCTCATATTTCTCAGGGGGAGTTGCCACAATCTAATCTAAACCCCACTTCTCTCTCAGATTCTTCCATAAAAATTTCTTCTGAACAAGAGAGTCATTCAAATGACAATCTTGCCTTTGATCAATCACAATTCTCTCCTGTGATTGAGCCAATTTCAAGTGACATGGTGCATGACACTATGCTCACCACCCAGGAACCACATCTAGCTGGTCAGGGAATGCATGCTGGGGCATATCCTAATGACACCAACACAAACATGGAGGCTTCACCAGTTTTCACTGGAGACTCTATGCCAAATTCTCCCATCCTTAGGGATGTGGAACTGTCTTCACAGACAAATAGGGCTAATGCTGTAACACATCCCATTTCAATGGAGACAACATTAGACCCTACAGCCATTCCAAGGCTGGAGGAGACTCAAAATCTTACATCTCATGAAGTGCCTAGCACTAGCTCTCACTTGGCTCAGGCCACTATGTCAGAATGGCTGAAGCCTGTGCACCATGACAGGCCTTCAGGATCATCATCTGTGCCTTCCAAAATGACAGAAGAAGCCATACAAGATCTCCATGTGGCACAGATTGATGAGTTCTCAAAGATAGCTCAACATCTCCTCACCTCAAATCTCCCAAATGCTGACTATGAAGCCATTTTACTCTGCCACAAGGAGGATGTTGAAGCTCAGCAGGAGAAGATAGTGGATGCAGCTGAACCAGAGGGAAATGTAGATGCCTGGTTGGATGCTAAGAGGACTCTCAAGCTCAAGGATGCCCTAGCTTTTCTAAGAGAAAATTACCTAACATCTCTGGGCTCCAATGCAAAGGATCTCTCTCCTGCTGCCATCTATGATGCTGTTAATGATGTCTACAGGAATCAATTAAAGGCTCTGCACTATCTTGGGAAAGGGCTTCAATCAGAGATTTCTTCAATCCAGGAGGAGACAGACAGATCCCTCACTAAGCTCAGAAACTCATATCTCTCTGATTTTCCCAAGGTGGATGGTATCCTTAAAGAAATCCAGAAGACAAACTCTACTGTAAGCATGATGGACATCTCTCTGGCCATGGTCACAGACAACATCAGGAAGTTGGCTACAACCCTGGAAAATCAAGTCAAGGCCAATATCAACTCAAATGCAATGCTGAATGTAATTTGGAAGAATCAATATGGTGACAAATTGGTGGATGAGGTCCCTCTGTCAAACATCTCCAAATTTGAATTTGCCAAGCTCAAGGATCAATCTCTCAATTCTTTCAAGTCTCAACAGCTATTCACAAAGGTGGATGGTCTTGCAAGAGAAGTGGCCTCTCTGACAGATGAAAACAAGGAGCTTGCCAACTCTCTAAAACAGCTCAATGACAAACTGGATGCCCAAGGCAACAACACCTCCAATATCCTGCTGGTGCAACAACAGATGCTGACTTCAATGATGAAACAAATGAACCTGCCTATCCATGGGGAAGCTCAAGACATCTTGTCTGATCCCAAGCCTAAGGGGGAGAAACAAAAGGAGGTCATTCTGAAACAGAAAGGGGGAGTACCTGCCAAGCAGCCAAAGCATAAGGGCAAGGGCAAACTCATTGAAGAAACCATACAACCAATCATTCTTCCCCCTGTAGAGGTCATAAGTGCAGCAGGTCAGAAGAGCACAATCTCAACCACCTACTATCCATCAACAATGCCTAAAGATATCTCAACTCCTCAACCTACTCAACCTACTCCCAATGCTAAACCTGTCAAAGCTGCAATTATCACAGAGGCCAAGCTACAGGAAGTTGCCAATTCAAACATCTATCATGATGAGGCCTTCCTGGAGTTTCTGAAAGCCATCTACAGTAGTGCTCAAGGAGATGCAAGGATGTACAGACAGAAGATCAAGGAAAGCATCAAGCATTTCACAGTGGCAGTAAGGAAAATCAAGGATGTCCATCTAAGAGAGATAATCATGGTGTGCAAGGACAACTACTTGTGGCACCTAGCTTTTCAAACTCTAGAGAAACTGAGATTTACTGAGCTGTCAATCATTCTGGAGTTGATTGAAAAGCATGGGATGAACAATGAAAGTCTTTATAATGACTTGAAGATGGACCAGAATAAAAGATTGCCTGAGGTTATATCCAAGCCAAGGACAATAATTTACCAAAGCCTATCTCAAGACAATAGTATTGACCAACTAGTAATTCCCTCAGACCTTTTAATGAAGAACAATGCAAAGATCAACCAGGTGCTGCAAATGATGAGAGCTAAGAGAGGAGCTAGGACAACTGAGGAACTAGAGATGATTCGAACTCTACAATCTTTTCTGATTCATGGAGTCATTCCTGAATCTGTCAAAGAAAAGAGCAAAAAGAAGGATGGGGAGGATGATGATGAGGAGAAAACCTATGAAAGGAGATCTCAGACAAGGAGAAATAAGGATGGACCTAGTGAGAGCAGCAGGAGCAAATATCCTAAGAAATCAAAAGATGCTGGTGATGACAAGAGGGACTCCAAAGGGACAAAGGAAACAACCAGGAAAACAAGAAGTGGAATTCAGCAAGTCAAGGACATTGCTAGCAGTACTTTAACCACAACACAAGACTCTAAGTCTAGGGTGGGTACTATTAGCAATGATCCTCCAAAATCATTATCCATGACTTCTGAACCTGAATTGCCACAGAAGAAAGATGAAGCCACTAAAGTAATTTCAAGAAAACACTTCCACAAAGTTACAGCTAGTGGAGTGTTACAGTGGATGAAGGGGAAAGGAATGAAGCTACTTCCAAGTGATGTGGCACTGAAGACTAATTCTCCTTGTTCCAGAAAGGTATCTCTTGTGAAGCATTTGAAGATCAAGAGTGTACACAGAAGGATAAGGATAACAAAGAAGACTGGAAAACTCACAAATGTTATTGGCATCAATGTGCTTCCACTAGATGAGGACTATGATGAAGATGCCCTAGCATTTTTGAGGGCTCAAAGGATCTTTGAAGTCAAAGTGAAGTTGGATCATCTAGAGATCATGTACACTGATGGAAGAGAAAGGATAATGAAGCAAGGAAGCTGGCAATATTTCTATAAGTATGAGCTTGAAAGGATAAATGCCTTACTGAATTTTGAAGAAAAAGAAGAAAGGACATGGAAGATAGATATTGCCAGGTACTTGAAGATGCATGCTGATTATGAAGAAAACATGAGGAAAGAGAATGAAGAGAAAAACATACAGAGAGAGAAAGAAATGGCTGAGATGGAGGAGAGGGCTAAGGAGCTAAGGCAGAAAGGGATGTGCAGGGTCAAACAAAATCCTTACATTGTGGAGTACAAAAACTCACATGGAGGTCAAAGCAAAATAAGGATGGAGTTTCTTGATTCCTATGTAGAAAGTGCACTCAAGGCTGCAATTGATGACTTGAAAGGCTCACCTCTCATTGAAGAACTGATTGCAAGAGAAGAACTTCAAGAAGCCATCATAGACATGAAGAGAAAAGAAGAGATAAGGAAAAAGAAGATATATGATGATTTGCTAGAGAAGCAATTGGAAGCTGAAGCTGCTGAGCAACAAAAGTAATCTGTAAGCTTTCAATTTTTCTATGTAATCAAATTTCTGATCTCAATGTTCATGAATTGTTCTCTCTGTTACTAAATTTCCTTTTATGTAAGTTAGGCTTGTTATCAGACATGAAATTGTGCCTAAGGATCTTACTCACAATTTGGGGGAGATTGTTAGGCTCAAGACATGTCTGAATACCACTATTAACAAGCCTACACTATGTGACTATGTCACACTACATGACCTAGTGATTTCTATCACTGGGATATAGTATAGGTCTCTAAATGTACTTGTCTTGTTCTCATGAACAATAGCTTTATCATGTATGCTCAGATTTATAATGAGCTTAGTAAAGTTTCTTGCATCTAGATTGTATATAGGCCATTGAATAATTATCCTGGTAGAAGTTCAGAAGTGTTCATGCAGCAGGATAGAGATGAATAAGGCTATGAAGAAATAAGTTGCAGAAATTTGTCTAAGGCATTATATAGCAAAGTCAAAAGAAAGCTATGTCGTGAAGTCACCAATATCCATGTCGTGAAGTACTATATCGCATAGTCCATTTTGTACTATGTCGAGAAGTCCTCAAGACACATGTCGTGAAGTGTTGAAGTCAGCAAAGTCAAAAGAGCCTAGATCGTGAAGTCCTCAGAAGCCTTATGTCGCATAGTCATCAAATGACCTATGTCGCATAGTCGTCAAATGACCTATGTCGCATAGTCGTCAAATGACCTATGTCACATAGTCGTCAAATGACCTATGTCGCATAGTCGTCAAATGACCTATGTCGCAAAGTCTTCAAAGGCTATATCGCGTAGTCCTCACAAGGGAGATCGCGAAGTCAGGAATAAAGTGGAGTTCACGATATCAACACTTAGCCGTTTATAACAAGACAAATCAAGGTACAGAACCAAGAATCAAAGGAGACAAATAGTGAAGCATTTGTTCTGGCAAGGTGGTCCAAAGAACAGATGGCAAATCTACAGCTAAACTTGGAGAGAAAGATAAGAGACAAGCAACTACAGAAACGGGAAAGACTCCGAAAAGCAGGTGGTCCTTCCTGACACAGTGAACTTCTTATGGCAGGACAAGTTGGACTTTCAGAAGGGGTAGCTGTGTAATATTGTGTGTGCCTAGTTTGTATAGGTGAATATATATATCGTGCACACACAACTGTAAGATGTAAGAGAGATACACATAGTTATTTGCTAAGCTCTTTTCTCTGTAAGTAAGCAAGTTCAAACTGTTCTTGTTTAGAAGCCAGAAATTCTATTGTGAATTTCTTGGAAAGCTGTAGTATTTAATTTGCTTATACAAAGTAGATTAAAGTGATTGTGTGTGTTATTTACCTTCTGCATATTACATATCATAATCATATACAGTCTGTTACTTAGTTTTCAAGAATCGAAAAACATATCAAACTATCCATTCACCCCCCCCCCCTCTGTCTAGTTTCTAGTAGTATTCATTTCTAACACATATTGAAGTCTTGAATTACGTTCATTATACACTAGTTGAGCATTTTTTGCTCACTCTTGCTTCTCTATTATTCTAACATTTCCAGAATTGTTGTTTTCAAAAGATTTCTTCGATATAACTATTACCTTCAAAATCTGTACTTTTGTAAAACTATTTACTTCAAACTTACTGATTCACATTTACATCTTGTATTCATTGTTGTTCGGATAACTGTGGTGACCAATATAAAATCCTTCTGTTTTAAATTATTCAGTTGCTAAAAGTTGAATGAAAAATTATTGCGAAACATCAAAATTGTTTTTAAAATTTTTCGAAATCATCAATGTTCAAACCAAAGATCTAGTTATTCGAAAAACTCAAATTTATTTTGAGAATTGTCCTATCGTACTTTGATAATGCACTTGCTGAGCATTTCTTTCGCTCATACTTGTTTTCTTCGTATTTTAGCCTTTTAGTAAGAAGGTAAATTGGCGAGAGTTGTCCGCGTAGCTTGGACAGAAAAGGGAAAAGATGTTAGCGTGAAGATGTTATGATCTAGAGTATTTAGAGCTAGTGTAAGTTTATTGTACAAAGTTGATTTCTATTAAATACTATATTGTATAAGATTAGTTTTGCCTGGTATACTTCTTGTCGATCCAAATTTTAATCCATAAAACTAAGACGAACCGGCCGGCATCCTGCTCTCGAAAACAAAGGGATACATATTATTGGAATTTTATTCGCTGCTCCTAACCAACCGCGAGTAATGATGCAAAGCTGGGATGGGTTATACTAGTGTTAAAGAATTTATGCAAATAAAATTGTTGTAAAGAAGAAAATTTTATTTAATGAAATTTTGGATTCTTGTTTCTAGCACTATAGCCTAAAAGATCTTGGTATAGTTGGGGTCGCAGATGCTACATTTCAATTGTGAAGCAATAACATGTGATGTATTATTGAGATTTTATTGTGATGACCAAATCTCCTGACCCCGGATTTGGGGGCGTTACAGGTTGGTATCAGAGCAGAGTTATAGTAAAACCAGAAACGAGAGTGTGTAGGAGTGTGTATAGTTATATAAGGAACGTTAGAGCTCATTTAGAGTTCGTGTTGGACTATTGGATATAGTATCAACGAGTAAGTTAAGATAGGGGTACTCGCTTGAGATGTTTGTACTGAGTTGGATAGAACTATTTACGGTTGTAGATGTCTACGGTGGAATCTTCAAGGACTATTACGAATCGACAACGACGTACGATATTGATAACTTTATGATGTGGAAAAGAAGAGCTTAGAATCGGATATCGACCCATCGAAGGAGCCGACAGAGAAGGCATGTGTGGAGACCTTGTGTTATTGCCAGACAATGAACCAAGATTGTAGAAGGGGGGGTTGAATACAATCTTTGAAAACTTTTCAATTCTTGATAGTGAAAATATGAAAAATAAAAACAAGAACAGAAACACAAACTAAGATTATACAAGAACTAAAAATTCAGGTGGATTATTTTTTTCCACCTGAGAGATTTTTATTGAAGAAATCTCTGTGATGTTTATGAATAAACACAGCTGCAAGTACACAACTCTAGCTTCAGCAACTTACAAAGGATAATGCTTTGAGCTCTCTAAATTGCTAAAACCTGCTTTCTTAGTTCTAGAGTTATGCTACAACTTGGTTATATATCCCAAGTTTACAAAGATATTTGAACAGCTAATAATACAAAAAGTACATGTGTTCAGAATCCTTGTTTCTCCATCCCGAGCCGTGGTCCGTGTTTGTAGCTTGCCCTTCTTGGCTTATTGTCTTTTATGGAAATGCTACCTTTGACCATGCAAACAGAATGCTGCTTTCTTCTTGTCACCTTTCCAGAAATACTGGCTCACATGCTCTGTGTAGTCTGTCAACCCATGTGCTCTGACATCGTTGTCCCTTTCACAAGTACAGAGAGTATCTGTAGAAGCAACTTGAGTTGTATCCGTTGACAGTTTCTTGATCAGCCAGTACTGCTATTCGTAGACAGTACAGTGTCCATATCCATAGAAGGCTAATCAAGCTATCCGTAGACAGTCAATTTCACGTTTGTAGAATTACAAGGCATCGACTATTTACAATTAGCCCCCCCCCCTATTCTACATATCTATTGATAGTGAGCATGACTCAATTAACCTATCAAGGCTACTTCAACTTCAACATCAGAAATACACAAGCATGTTACATTTAGTCTTATCCATAGATAAGCTACCCATCTACGGATACTGCAAAGACAAACTATCCGTTGATGGCTACATTTACTTGTACAATTTTTTTACTAAGTTAGTTTGGTTATCATCAAGAAACAACATAGTTCCTAACAATCTCCCCCAATTTATGCCTGGTTGAGAATCAGACATAAATTAAGAGTCTTGATGATAACAAAACCACTTCCAACATATAGATAATAACAGTAAAAATTGTGTCAAACTACATGAATTGAAAATCAGAAGAGTAGAGATAGTTACATAGAGAGTGCTCCTCTAGACTGAGCAGAATCAAATTCTTTTCTTCTCTCTTGGAGGTTGAACGTTCTGTCTCCCTTCCTTAGCATAATTTGCCTGGATTTGGTCTTGAAGCTTTCTGTAGAATGCATCTTCTTCAGTAATTTTTGGATCTAGCTTGCCTTGCAACCATCTAAGATACCTATTGCTGGCCTTAGACAGTTGATCTTCAATCCTGAAGAATCTTCTACAGCCCTTTTCATCCTTGAATTCCATCATCCAGTAATGTTGAAGATGGAATCTTTGTCCATTAATATGGATCTTCAGCTTCCTCAACAAACAAGTAGGAGAACTCCAACTGCTCCTGATTTCCTCAATCTTCTTTAACACAACACTCCTGGCAACCTCAGAAAATCCCCTTGTGTTCTTGAAGCCTGAAAAGACCTTCACCAAGGTAGAGTATCCTTCATTCAGCACTTGTTGTAGGGGTCATGCTCTCACCTTCCCTCCTTTGTAGACAGATGTTAGTCTTTCAGGCAAATCTCTAAACTTGTATGTGCCTCTGATTTCACTAACTTCCTCAAGGAATAGATCCATGGTTGAGTACTCATGTATCTCTGCAATGTACAAAAAGTCTGCCTTGTTCTCAACTGGTTTGGCAGCTTTTGGTGCAACATTAAGCTTGGTTGGTCCCTGTTGAGCTTTCTTGACTAGTACCCTTTTCTTTGATGTCTTTTTTTTCTCAATTAAGAACTTAGGGAATACTAGGTCTTCAAACTCAATAGGTTCTTCTTTAAACTCTACAGGAGTCCCATGGAAGGTGATTTGAGATTGAGTTAAAGCTGGGACAGGATCTTCAAAGACAATCCTCCTTTGTGAATCTCTTTTCTCTCCTCCCTTCTCAAGAGAGACGGACCTATGTGATCTCTTCTTCCATCCAGGGGGCTTGGATTTAGGCACTGTCTTCCTTTTCTTCCTTTTCTTCTTAGTATGGGCCTCTTCCTCTACAGCCTCACTACTTTCTTCCTCCATTTCCCTCCCTAGCTCTTGGGCTAATCTAGCCTGTCTTTCAGGTGTAGATTCATAACCCTGGGGATTGGCTTCTCTCTTTATCCTGGAAATCTCTTCTGCTTTGGCTTCATTGAACCTGGGATGGCTGCTTGTGATATGAATTTCCTTGCTATTTCTGTAGATAACAGCCAACCCTTGTCTCAGCATTACATCATGAGTATTCTTGAGATTCCTGATAAGAGTTGCTAACACCTTAGACTCATCAGGCTTGGGAAGTGGGTAGTCCACCTCAAGCTTGTTCTTGCAATCATGTCTAGGTGGTGATCCAGTCCTGCCACTGAAGATAGGTTCAAACTCCTTGACACTGGAATGTTCAGCATCATAATTACTTTGCAGAACAATGGTGTCATGAGTGAGGACCTTCAGAATTGTTGTGTGGACAGGATGGCTGCTTGTGGATGAAGTCACAGCCTGGAAGATGGATTCCTTGATCAGCTTTTCAGAATTGAGAAAAACTTGGACATTCTTAGCTCGAGGAGAGACCACCTTTGTGAGTTGAAACTCACTTGGATTAGCTATTATTTGAGGTGACTCCCCCTGACTTGATGGCACACCTTGAGTTACAAAGACCACTTGTGCACTCTCCCCCTTACTTGAATTCTCCCCCTTTTTGTTATCATCAAGGGTTTGAGAGACACGAGTTGACTGCAGCAACTATTGCAGAAGCTGAGTCTGTAATGTCTGGTTAGCCAAGAAGGTGCCCATTTGCTTCTCCATCTTATCCATCCTCCCAGTAAGAGCATCCACATCCTTTACCAACTTGTCTTGCTTGCATCTTTGAGATGTGGAAGGAGCAACAACATCAATTCTCCTTGCCAAAGCATCCTTCACCCCATCCATATGGTTCTTGATATCATCAGTGTTGGCTCGTTGTTGCAGGATGTGGGCCTGATGAAGCCGAAGTGATGCCACAAAGTTATGAACTATGGTGGCATGATGAGGATTTGATGTTTGAGCTTCATCACGTGCCCTTTGATAATTCCTGAGAATGACTGACTTGGTGTCATTGTGAACATAGGAATTGGAAAACAACCAAGTAGGAATCTCTTGGAGAGTGGAAGGGTCTTCATCTCCTCCTTCACCACTCTCAGAATCATCACTGTCTTCATCATAACTGAAATCTTCACCAGCTCCTGGAGGGAGATTCTGAATAGCTTCCTTTCCCCTAGACATTGATTCAGTTGTGTGTACTAAATTCAACATCCTTTCTGCCTCCACATTGCCCTGTCCAGCCAAGACTTGATAGGCTGGATCAGGATGAGTAAATGTCTCAGCATTCAGGTTGACTTGATCCAACACATTTTGGTATTCAAGTTGGAACAGTCTTTCCCTGTCTGCATCACTGACATCCATTGACTCACTTGCAATGGTTGAGTCTTCCATCCTTATCTCTCCTATACCTGCTTTTCTCTCATTTACTCTTTTTTCTTGCATCAGGGGCTCCCCCTGGCTCACACCTCTCACACCCTCACCGTCACCTACTAAGGTGGAACTCTCAGTTCTCACTTTTACCAGACTGGAAGAAATAGTCTGTCTCTCTTGCTCTTCCTCTCCTTTTGCCTGGTTGCAAACCAGCCTCTCACTCTCAGTGGCTTCACTCCCTTGCCTCAAGCCTAGAAGTGTTTGGACTACTGCTAACTCATCCATACTTGAAGTTTGAAGTGCAAGTGTGGAAGGAATATCCATAGAGGCAGTAGAAGTAGATGTCAACGGAAAGCTGATTTGGGGCATATTCGTAGACAAACAAACACTTGTCAACGAATGAGAGATATCCGTAGATGAAGGAAAAGAAGTAGCTCTTGAAATGGAGACTAGGGCTGAATCTGTGGAGATTGATTTGAGATTGAAAGCCACAGATTGATCTAGAGTCTGAGAAATGATAGATTGGTGATCCAACAAATCATCAATAAGATGATGATCACCAATTTCAGAGTGGGGCTTCTCCAAGAAGGTTAAAGATGGAGAATCAAGAAGTGATGTGTGAATCATAACCACATCCAGAGAGAGAATGGGTGAGCTTGGTGTTTCTGTTTCAGTTTGAATGATTAGAGAATAGGGTTGTGACTCCACATTTACTGGAGCCTCATCAAACTGAATTGAGATAGTGTCATTGACACTGTGTGTGATCCCTGTGTAACCCTAGATTGTTTAGACCTTTTCCTCCTTGTATAGGCCATGGTTGTATCTGTGGGGCTGCTGGTGTCCATATCCCTCTTGTATTGTGTCCCTGGTTGGGGAATCTTTTCAATAGTAACATCCTTTTGGGAGGATGCCATTAGGGATGTGATATTTTCCTTTTCAACCACTGCATCTTTTTAAAAAGACAGATGGTGGCTAGGCTGGGACACACTTATCTCACCCTCCTTGTTCTTGGGGTTTCTTTGATGTTCACCCCTTCCCTCACCTCTCACTACCTCCTTCACACTCCCCTCAAGGGTTTTTGTAGTTTTTGCAACAGGTGCCTTTTGAGAAGCACCTGAGGTTTGCTTTCTAGATTTTGATTTGGGAATTTTTGAGGTGACCACTTGGGTAGGAGACTGTTGGACAGTTCCACTCTCCATTGTGGCACTAGTAATCGAAGAAACAACAACAGAGGTAGGAACAGTTGAGGAGATTACCTAACTCACCTGTGCCTCTTGAGCTGCATTGAAAATTGGTGGATACACCAATTGAACCTCCCTGTTGTGGTTCAGCCTATTCAAGTCCTCAAGGACTCTCTTATTTTGAACCCAACACTCCTTGGAGTTTGCAGGGAATTGGATCACTAGGTTGTTGTCTACATGGTTAGCTAGCAACATAAAGAATCTAGCATAATAGATATTCTTACTTCTAGATGCTTTATTTCCTAACTTAGCACCTAATTTATAAAGAATCATAGATCCTAGGTTGAAAAAGCATTATTAAGAAGCATGTAAGCAATATCTAGCATGGAAGAAATAACAGCATCATAGTTGCTAATCTTACCAGAAAACACCTTTAGAATGGCATCAAAGAAAAAGCTCCATTCTTTGACCATTCATTTTCTTTGAATTTTACTCAGATTATCAGTAGGTAAAGCATAGTTAATCATATTCAGCATGTTAACTATATCAGTATCACTATGCTTTTCCAACCTATTGTTATCAGGTAAATTCAAGCAAGAAGAAATGATGTCACTATTAATCACATGTTCCTTACCTTGAAGAACAAAAGTAATTGTAGCATTCACAGAATCAAAAACTATTGATTCCCAGATGGCTTCAATTAAGACACGCAACATTGGGTTCATATGATCAAATTGATCTCTCAGTGATTCTTTTATTCCCAATAATGTTTGCTTTAAAATTTTTAAATTTGGTAACCACGATTGTGGGACACTTGCTATGATACGGAACCTTTTTCACTTCAAAATGTCATGAATCTTGTTATCTCAAATAATCTTGGAGGTATGCCATCAGGGTGGAATAAGTTCACCTGGCTATAATGAATTAAGAAATTGCGATTGAATTACCACGAGCGAAAGCTGATCACAATGCGATTAGAATACTAGTGACATATAACAGAGCTAGTTGTTCTCTCTATCAATTAACGTTACGTTGTGGAAGAGTGGGTCAACTTTTATCTGAAAGAAACAACAGTATTTGAAGAAGGAACAATATTTGAAGAAGCAACAACGCGCTGTGAAGCCTCAGTGACCATTTACGTTAGTTAGGAAATTCAAGAGTTGATTCGAAATTTGGAAAATGTGTAATTGAATCGATGTTATCATCGGTTTTGGAAGATGGACATAATAGATTTCATGCCTCAAAGTGAAGAACGTCTAATCTCAATGTTAGGCTAATCATAGAGAATGATACGATCTTTGAATGTTTCGGGATTACATGATATGATTGCATGTCTTTTGCTTACTTTAGTTTAAAGTAGATCTTACTAGTCAATGTAGACAGATCTTGCCCCTCTCTAGTTGATAGATCATCAGATAGAAAAGACTCATAGTGAGAGCAAGAGTATCTTAAAACAAAAATAGAATCAAAATCCAAATCAAAATCAAAATGATGTTGATCCGATCAAGCTATTTTGGGGAATGAGATTATACCTTGGGAGAGATTTCTTGATTTTTACTTTGAATATATTTTCTAAATTATTTGGGAATTAGATGGAGACCAATTAAGTTCTTGGAACTAAGTAGAACAGTTTTAAATGTATGGAGCTAAGTTACCAAGTTGTTAAGGTGTATTTCTCACATTATCTATAATGAGGAAAGGAGGATGAAGAGGTTTCAACAAGGATTTAAAGACAACGAACAAGGAAATGAGTGGTGGTTTTAAATTAAATATTTATCTTACATTGGTACAGAAAGTATGTGATCGTTGAAAGCGATTGTCAGTTATATTAGAGGTAGCTAGAATTAATCAAGGAGTATGACTATACAATTAATTATCAACCAGGAAAAGCTAATATGGTGGCTGATATTATAAGTATTAAAGCGATATTAAAAATGCTAATTTCTTCAGAACATCTGATATATGAATTGGAAATGACGGAGTTTGAAGTTAAGATAACAAGATATTAACTAGCGGAATTAACTGAAATTAGGATTCAGCCAGAATTGGCCAAAAAGAAATAGTGATATTAAGGAAAGAATAATAGAAGGAGAAATTGATTCAAATACAGGAAAGGACGAGAGAGTATAAGGGATAAGAAGGAAATGCGAGGATATACTTCTAGAGTAGATTCCTAATGTTCAAAAAAAAAATTTGAAGACGAGATTTTGTAAGAAACCCATAGCTATAGATGTTACATTCACTCGGGAGTACAAAGATATATAAGAGATTTAAGAGAATACTAGTGTTGGTGATTATCTAAGTGTTTGACATGTCAGAGAATGAAAACAGAACAACAGAGACCTAGTGGACTATTACAACCGAGAGATTCCTGAATGGAAGTGGGAACATATTACGATAGACTCTGTAGTAGGAGTGTCGAGGACTAAAGCCAATCATAAAGTTACTTGTGTTATTATGGACTGATTGACAAAGTCAACACACTTTATTCCGATTAATGAAAGATATTCATTGGATAAGTTGGTTCATCTCTATTTTAACGAGATGGTAGTACGACATGGAATACCAGTTTTGATTGTATCTGACAGAGATCCACGATTTAATTCGAAATTTTGGAGACAGTTTCAAAAGGCTTTGGGAACTAGGTTAAATATGAGCACGGCGTATCACCCTCAGACAAACAGTCAGAGTTAGTGGAACATTCAAACGATTAAAGACATGCTACTAGTTTGTGCACTGAACTTTGAAGGTAATTGGGATGATCACTTACCATTGGTTGAATTCCTACAACAACAGTTACTATGCCAGTATTGGAATGCCACCTTTTGAAGCGTTATACGGACGAAAATGTCGATCTCCTGTGTGTTGGGAAGAAGTTGGTGAACGTAAAATTTTAGGGCCAAAACTGATTCAGCAAACTAAAGAAGTAATCGAACTCATTCAGAAAAGATTAATAACAGCTCAAAATCGTCAGAGGAAGTACGCTGATCAAGCCAGAAAGGATATGGAATATGAAGAAGGAGAACATGTTTTATTGAAGATATCGCCATGGAAAGGACTCATGAGATTTGGTAAGAAAGGGAAGCTTAGTCCGAGATTTATTGGTCCTTTTGAGATTCTAAAGCGTGTTGGGAAAGTTGCGTATGAATTGGCTTGACCTCCCCATATACAGCATATTCATAATGTATTTCATGTGTCGATGCTTAAGAAATACCACCCCGATTCTAATCATGTCATAGAGTATGAACCTATAGAGATTCAGCCAGATTTGTCCTATGTTGAGCAACCGATTAAAATATTTGGTCGGCAGGAGAAAGTGTTAAGAAATAAGACAGTCGCTCTAGTAAGAGTTTTGTGGAGGAATCCTAAGGTTGAAGAATCGACATGGGAACTTGAAAGTGAAATGTTGGAAAAGTATCCACATCTGTTTACAGAGGCTGATTCTGAGGACAGAATCCTTTTAAGGGGGAAGGATGTAAGAACCGGGAAAAATGTGTGTAAAATATCGATGTTTAATACAATTTCGTTAAATTAAATGTGTGTATATCAATTAAATGTTTTATCCGTTTAAATGTGCTAAGTTATTCGTTAAATGATCAAATATGTGTCCTTGGGATGCTATGTGAATATTTGTGGTGATTCGAATTTATTTTAAGTGGATGTTATTTTATTTGGTTTTATTTTAATTATCGAAAAGAAAATTTAGTTCGTTTTATAATCATTCGGGAAATTGATATATCGTTCGTACCAAAATTTCATTCTTTGAAGTGGAAAATATCCTTAAACATTCGTTATAGATATATTTTGGTTCGTATATCTATTCTTAACCAATTCTTGTAATTATCCGTAGTTTTTGATAATTATGGTTTCGTAACCGGTACGCTTTATTTTAATTAATAATGATCTAATGAATCAATATTGATCCAAAAATATCGTTTGGGGTATTATTTTCCGTTCAATATAAATAGCTTATTCGTTAATTATTTTTATCGAAAAATTCGTTAAAATCCGTAAAATACCAAAAAATCCACAAATAGCGTTCTTCGTGTTCTTGATAATCAAACTTGAATTTGAAGGCGTTACCGGAGTCCAATTTCAACGTTCTAGTAGTCAAATCGAAGATCTCAACATCCTCTACTTGAATCCATCATCAATTTCTGTGTTGGTATAATTTATGGATTTTTCGTATTTTTAATTAATTCGAATTTTTAGTTAATTTTGGGGAAAACTTTAATTTTCATTATTCTTGTAAATTGATTGTATATGTAGATTGTACATGTGATTTAGAGCATGGTAGTGTGTTTTAATTGAATTTTTGGTTGTTAAATTGATCAATTCGAAGGTTTGTAGAGGTCACCGGAAGTAGTTTGTAAGCTTTGGCCGAAAATTTTCTTGGTTAATCGGTTTTAGTTAAGGTTTATGTCATTGAATAGATCGTAAGACAAGGAACGGATTTATGTAAGTAGTTTAGAGGGTGGTGTTCATTTTAAATTGAGTTTAATTATTTTCCTTAATGAGTTTAATTAGTTATAATTGGTCAATTAATTTTATTAGTTGACTATTTTAATTATTAAATACCTTTATATTATGAAAAAACGATTCAATTTTCGATCTAAAAATGTTGTACGATTAAATTATTTTAAAAAGAGAGTCAAATATTTTTCTAAAATTATTTCTTGAATGTTATGTGACTTGTGTGATTTATTTATTGCATTTAAATGCCAATATGTGCTATGTAAATTATGTGAATTATCTAGTTATTAAGTCATAAATACAAATAATTGTTTTGTGACTTATTTAAATGTTTTAGTCGTGTTTAATATTATCACGAGGGGTAGTTAGAATAGAAATTTGTCAGTATTGTTAGAAAATGAGATTGACGAGACCGTTGACTTAGATGTTGACTTTTATATTATAGAGATTTTCGACGAGCGTGATATGTAATTATTTATGTAGTTAATCGTAACTACTCTATCAATTGAAATATTGTTATCTATGTATAGAGGCTATTGGATGAGACGAGCCAGATTACTGAAATATGTTAAATTAAAGAATTCGGAGATGGATGAAGTATTATTGTGACTGATTGGTTTAATTGTGAAGTGATTTAACACCAAGGAAACGTCAACACTCATAGGGGACATTTCCACGTATTTTCTTCCAACTGAGATATTGATAGGGATTATTAATGCGTCAGAATTAAGTTACATAATGATCGTACTCTACAGATTAAAGTAGTGTTTATGTTGGACTATAGAAATAGACACGCGAATTCGCTCTCGGGGAATCAAACTTGTGACAACTACAAGAATTTCATATCCATGATTGATCGAGAAAGAGAATTATGATGCCATGAAACCAAAGAGAAATGAAGTTGTATTATTTCAGTCTTACGTAATAGCTATTGTAATAACCCCAAATTTTGGACTTAGTTAAAAAAAAAAAATTGATGAATAGTAAATGTGATGAATAGTAAATTTGCTGATGAAAAATATTTTCAGACCACACTATATAGAAGACATGGAACGAATGTTTCGAGGTTATATTATTGAGGTATAGGAAGAATAAAAGAATGTAAACGCAATCAGAATCAGGAGATTCCCATTCGAATTTTTAATCACTATTCATCGGACAATCAAGGAGGAATTGATTTGATCGTTTTGAGAAAGTATGTGGAATGAGAAATACATGATCATATATTAAACCAAGGTGAGAAATCTAGAACCATGTATTAAACCAAGACAATGGGAAGATAAAGGAAGTATCCCCTAGCTTTGGTACAGAGAAACGTTTTTTAAACCACTTGAAACTATCGCGAAATAAAAGCGTAACAAATTATGGATTAAACCCTAACCAAAGGAGGAGTATTATATAAGATCATCAAGTGCAATATATAAGAGGATTGAGGATGCAAATGATGACATAAGCATGATGCAAGAGGATGACAAGATGATGACCAAGTGGTGAATCGCCACCTTGTCACCACTTTCACCACCACCACAAATACAAAAAGAGCCTTGTCACTGGTGACAAGTCTTGATTATGGCCACACAAATCAGATGACAAGTGTTAAGTGTATTTAGACAAATCAAAACAAAAAGAAAATCAAACAAAACAAATCAAGAAAAGAGAAGCATTCTTGAAGAACACCATTCGGCTTTTTCATTCCATCAAGTCCTTAAAATTTTTGCTCCAACTTCCACTCAACCATAAATCTTGATCTTAGGCTCTAAATCACCCTCATCCTATATCCAAGGTAGATCTCTAATCTTAGCCTCATCCATGGATCATAGCTTGGTCAAAAATGGATTCAAAGTTGATGATGAATAGTGATGTGAATAGTAAACTCATAAGATCTTGATTTGTTTTGGTGTTTTAGGTTTGATTAGCTTAGTTAAGGAGCAAGGAAGGATATATCATCCATATATAGCCTTTGTTAAGCTCCAAGGAAGGTATAAAACTTCTTTCTTTTTAAGATTATGCTTGATCTAGTAGTTAGAAGTGATTGAATGAGAACTATGTTAGAATAAAGCATGTATGCATGATTTTAAGCATGTTTAATGGTTGATTTGTGGATAAACTTATGAATAAGAGTATGACCTTGTTTGGACAGAAAAATGGTAGTATTAGTTTGAGGTTTGATTGGTGGTTGGTTGATGGTTGATTTGTAGTTGGATTGAGTGTTTAAAAACACGGGAAGTACGCGTAAGCGCCGTTACCATGTCGGATTTTACTTAGGTAATTTAGACAGAAACCATGATTGCATTACAGGGCATAAACTTGAAGTTTCTGACCATGAGCATGTAGGCTATGTTTCCTAGATTGTTTTAGCGAAAGAATCGTGTCGTCCGTTTTAGTGAAAGCGGTTTCGCGTAACTAGATAGTTCATTGTATGAACTTTGAGATAGGGATCAAGCCCTTTAAAATTGGAATTGGATTGAGATATTAAAATGGATACTAGTATGTATAGTCTAGAAAGGAACCTAGAAGGTTTCGAGTCAAAACGATAAGTTCGTGATTTTAGAAAAATGCGAGAACAAAGTTTGCGCGAGTGAAATACCCTTAAAGGGATGGTTTAAAACAAGGAAATGGTAAAGGAAAAGTACTTAGGATTTGTGAATAGATTTTCACCCAAACTTGTGACTTAAGAGTTACGGAACGTCATGAGGTTATAGATGACCAAGAGTGAGACAATGGATGTTCGTTAATAGAACGTTAGTGCTTAAGTTAAATGCACTTTAAATGATTAAGCCAGGGGACTGATCGTGTATTTCTTTGTTTATAGATTTCCCGGAAAGTTCTCGAAACCGTAACAACCAAGGACCCGAGGCAAGTTTTCTCATCCCATGCAGTACAATATTATGATAATATGCATATGATAGATGCATGCTTTCAAATGTAATATATGCATACGATATTATGCATGCTTTCAAACCTCACATCGTATATAGATGTGATGGTATTAAAAATGATGAGATGTGATGTATGCATATGATAGATGCATGCAAGTTTTCAAACCCTATACCATATAATGATGTTGTTGTGATATATGTTGTGGTATTGCTATATATGCTGCTTTATGCTGTCAAATGACTTATAAACTGTTTTCGCTTTTTAATAGAAAGCGGTATAAGATATAAGGTTTATATGCTAGATAAGTACTAGATATAAACCAAGGTTAAAGGTTAAAGACTCTAAGTATAGAGTACTTGTACGATGATTTTAAAACTTAGACCGGGAGCCAAATTATTATTTTGTTTTAAACTACTGTCAAAAGCTGGAAGGTTCCAGGGACAGTTATATTTTAAAGATTTATTAAATATTCCAATATCTACATTACGGGATATTTAAGGTGAGATATTTAAATAATATTATAATAAATATTATTTGAATATTATTTAATTAAGTGAATATTATTTTGAATATTCACCTAAGAGTTTATATTGAATAATAATTCAATATTTATTAATTGATTATTATTTAATTAAGTGAACATTATTTTGAATATTCACTTAAGTAGTTTAAATTGAATAATAATTCAATACTCATTATTTGAAGATTATTTAACTAAGTGAATATTATTCTGAATATTCACTTAGGTGGTTTTATATTGATTAATAATTTAATATTTATTATTTGGGTATTTATTAAATATTCCAAATATGATTTAAAATCATAGAACCTTATTATATGATCAAAGGTTCTATTATTTACACAAAAATATAACTTTCTGATTTTTCAGAAAAGGTATTAAAATTAGAGATTCCCAACTATTATCTTAAGATAGTTAAAGGTAATTAAATGCGAATAGTATTTTTCCAACTCATCAAAAACTGGGAATCTAGTTCAAGGATTAGAGGACATAGTTTTACTTCCACTGTTCCTCTAGAATACTTATAACTAAGGGGATGGCTCCCCCATTCAAGTAGAGTATTTCAAACTCGCTGAACTCTGAAATTTCAATAAACTCCCTGGTCATGATTTCAAAATACGTAGTAATCATCGGTAGTCTCGTTGACTAATGTCAACCCACACTTGACTACTCCTTTCAATTACTCTGGAGTAAGGTGTTCTAAACGGTTACAAAGTTTTGACGAGTATACGTACTTGGGAAATATGGAATTAAATTCCGATTTCCGTTTCATTAATGTTTTTCATCATGGGAATTGGAAAGGCCTACACGGCAATGAAATAGGTGTCGGGGTAGTGCCAAATTTATCAAGGCTTGCCCGGTGATGAAAAATAGGCGTCGAGGTAGTGATCTCTTGAGTGCTAAGGCTTGCCCGGTGATGAAAAATAGGCGCCGAGGTAGTGATCTCTTAGCACAATGGCCCATATGCGGTCAGGGTGATAACCGAACAAGAATAGGCTGATCACCGTGTATCGGGTGTTCCAGTACATTCCCTTCCCTCCAATCGGAGTTGAGCTGCACATTGTAATAAAAGCCTAGGTGCTGAGTTACTGATAATGTGACAGTAATGAGTAATGATGTTCCTCATACAGTAGTTGTACTGTATGGCATGTTTTGACGAAAAGAATGTTTAAACATATCATTCTGTATATGAACGGAGTTTCAAAGGTGTTCATTACTGATATTTTACAGTATTTTGAACCGTATGAGATATCTAAATAGATATGTGTGTATATATGTTGAGAAGATATTTAAGAGATACAGTATGTTGAACTGTTTAGTACTTTGAATCAATGGATATGCTTTAAGCCTCGATTCCATTATGTGATATCTATTTTAAAAGATATGTTTTGAATCTTGGTTCATTATATCGATACCAAAGATTCCTAAATGAATTATGAAAAGTAACTGAGTATGATTATAAGTCATACGGTATTTTGAACGGTATACTATTTTGGGGGTCGAACCCTAGTAGTTTTTAAATATGGGTCCTATATGGATTATCTACCTGAAGGGTTTAAAGATTTAAACTGGGAAAGATTTCTTGCTGAGCGCTATTAGCTCATTCTTGCTTTATTAAAACTTTCAGCATGAAGAAAACGTTGCCGATTCACCTCGTGTTACGAGAGCAAGGGGATGGAGAGACCACCCTTGGGTTAGTTCAGCAGGATGGATACTGCCAGTGTGAGCAGAATAGTTGCAGACTGTATTAGTAAGAATTTTTTTCGAGTAGGTTGTATTATTAAACCTTGTATAAAATGGTGAGGTCTATTATTGTAACTTCAGGTAGAGGTTGTAAATAATAGATGAGATCCTGGATAGTACATTTGAGTTGTAATAACAAATGATACTTTTGTTTCTCATTTCCAAGGCTATAACTTGTGTGAGTGTGCGTAAGTGATTGGGGTCTTTTGGAGTTATATTATTAGAATGTTGTAAGTAATGCAAGTATTATATAATTGATGGAGCGTGACAACCCAGATTCCTGACCCCGAATCTGGGGTTGTTACAGAAATGGTATCAGAGCGTTAAGTTATAAACTTGGATATGAGAGTGTTAAGTGTTATATCGAAGTAAGAGAATGACGCGAGGACTCATATAGAACTCGTTAAGTGGACTACCAGAGGTAGTGCCATTGAGGATGTTAAGACTAAAGAGTTTAGTTGGGAACTTATCGGAGGACCGTTGGAGATCATCATAATGATGAGAAGGACGTTTAGAATTGTACATGGATTATCAAAGACATTAAGATAAGACGCGGAGCAGAATCTCGGTCGCAGTTGAGGTAAGGTCGGAATGGCCAATACCAATGGATAACTTGACTTAGTAAGAACCTAAGCGTTTGTAGTTCATCGTAGTTTCCACGAGAAGGCAGCACATGTTAAGATTGAGACGTTTATAGTCCTTTACGCGATCCGAGTTACTAAATTGCGTGGGCTAGTTAAGGCATTATCTTGTGTATGAGGTCCAAGCCTTGAGAACAACGATTCCACCAGAGTTGGTGTCTTTTCCGTCGATGGGTATTTTGTTACCTAAGAGGAAGACTTTTGCGTACATATAGTACCAGGACGTTATCGTGAGATGAACGCGCTAAATCGCATCGCGAGTATATTTCGTACGATAGGCCATGAGGGCTCAACTCAGAAATCAAAGACATGAAGAATGGATAGCATGATTCTAATAAAGACACGTATGGTTGCGACAAGCAATGCGACAATTTCAGGACCTACGAGGAACGAGACCTATGGTGACCTGGGATTGGATTCGTTCGATACGATTAGTGTAAGAAATTACATATACGTTAATGGACCTCCATCTTTTGAGGATGTGTTGATGCGACCGTAGGAGGCCCAATCTCTGGACGATTATCGTGGAATGATAAATATGTTCGAACTCCCGACCTGTCTAAGGACTTGTACGATTTTAAGGTACCATTGGTTAGTACCTTAAGCCATGAAGGCAGAAAGATAAGATCATCCTCGTACGGGTGATGTTAGAAACTATGATGACCATTGACTTTTGGTATCTACTTGCTGGTACACTACTCAATCTAAAATTGTTCATGCCCGTGTTACCTTGAATAATTCATGTCAGGTAACCCTTCTAGTTTCCTACTTCAACTTGGGATGCAACCAACGATTGCTATATTTATTTTATTCTTTTCTTTTCTCCTCTCATTACCTTTGAGGTTTAAATACGCAAAGTTAACTTACCATTACTCACCGGAGCGCTTTGTTCGTGCCCTAGGATGACCGGAAGAGGGAACCATTATTCATCTATCCTTCTAGGTCTCTATTTTATTCTTTATTCTTTCAATTATCTAAGGAATGTTCAATTAATGCTTCCTTAATTATTTGACGAATATTCTTTAACGATTATTTTGATATTCGATTTCTTTTTTTCATACTTGGACTCCTCAGTCGAGTTCATAAATATCTAGCTATGTGTCTAAAACATAGATGATGTATATTTCAGAGACTACTCGTAAATTCTTTTCTTCTATTAAGGAGAGAGATTTGCACCTCTGTTAATCCCAAATGACCTAACAGAATTGTAGAAGGGGGGGGGGGTTGAATACAATTCTTGATATTTCTTAAACTTAAAAACAACTTACAAATAAAAACTGAACTTAATGTAAAAATCACAAGCACATAAATAATTTCAGTTGGATTGTTTGATGATCCAACTGAAGTGATTTTTATTGCGGAAATAATCTGTGATACAAAATGTACACAGCTGCTCAGTTACAAGAGTGTAGAGAAGTATGCTCTCAAAGATAGCTAATACAATCTATTTGTTTTTCTTCTCTATACTTAAAGTAACTACTACACTTGGTTATATATACCCAAGTTTACAATTCTACGTTTTGGCTAAAACTAAAGAACAATAGTAGTAACCATTAGTAGCTTGCTTTTCATTCCTTTTGTCCAATGGTCCTTGGAGATCTTTGCTTTTGTCTTCATGCTTATTTTAATCATTCCCAAGAGCCTTATTGGAAATTGGAATGTTTCCTTATTTCCAGTAACCATTTTAATGGCTTCCAATGCAAAGTACACTTCCATATCTCCTTTAGATCTGTTCAGTAAACTGTCACTATCACTTTGTCAACTGTTCAAAAAGCAATAGTGATTCGTTGATAGCAGGGAGATGTGTTTCGTTGATAGCTCTCTTCTTCATTCCGTTGATGGTGTTTCCCTCGTTTCGTTGATGGGTAAACTCCATACCGTTGACAGAGTGATCTTCATACCGTTGACATGTCTTCACTTAGGCAAAATTACAAGGCATAATATATTTACAATTAACCAACCTATTTTGCCTATCTAGTACTTAGTCAACATGACTTAGAAAACCTATCTAATACATGCAACAAAATGCATATCAAACTGTGAAGTATTGTACAGTGCAATTGCTACATTACTCATTTCGTTGATGAGCTTCCTGTCAACGGAATGCTGCAAAGCATGCCATTTCGTTGACAGCTACAAAATGACTTAATACAAAATCTACTAAGTGTTTTTTTATAATTATCATCAAGAACAACATATTCCTAACAATCTCCCCCAATTTATGACTGATAGAATAACAGCCATAAATCAAGACCTTGATGATAACAAAAACACTCAGACATATTACACATGATAAAAGTAGAAATTGCATTGAGCTTCATTGAATTTAATTGAAATGCAAAGTAGAAAATCTTACAAAACAAGTGCACAGAGTTGCTCCTCTAGACTGAGCAGATTTTTCATCTTTGCCTCTGTGGTCTTGTTTTCTTCCCTTTTCTTGCATCGTTCTCCTCAATTTGAGCTTGAAGTCTTCTGTAGAAAATCTTCTCTTCTTCATCTTGATTCCCCAACTTGGATTGCATTAACCTTAGAGTTTCATTGGATGCCTTCTCTAGTTGGTCTTCTATTCTGAAGAATCTTCTACAGTTGTCCTTATCTCTGAATTCCATCATCCAAAAAGGTTGGAGATGAATTATCTTTCCTGTTTGAGGGACCTTCAATACTCTGGGAAGTGCACCAGGCTTGTTCCAGCTAGCTTTGATTTGGAAAATCTTGGAGACAACCTCAGACTTGGCTGTTTTGGTAAAACCAAAATCTTTCTTCAAACATTTAAACACAGATAGCAGTGTCTGATAGTCTTCTCCCAGAATTCTGTGTAGAGGCCAAACCTGTTCTCTCCCACCCTTGTAGACAAATACCAATCTCTCTGGTAGTTTGTAAGAAGCTGCTATTCCTCTCACTTCAACCAGGTCATCAAGATTGATATGAATGTCAGACTCCTCCCTGATATCAGCAATGTAGATGAAGTCTTCTGGGTTGGTAGGGGGTTTCTCAGCTTGTGGTCTCCTTACCAAAATTGGCTTAGCCTTGGTAGCCCTTTGCTTAGATTTCTTCTTTGGATCCATTTCAAAGAGGAATTTTGGAAAGTTGGCCTCATCAAACTCAATTGGCTCTCCCTTTGGCTCAATTGGCTGATCATGGAAATTTACAGGATGATTAGGATCACAGGCTAACTTTACCTCTGAAACTAGATCAGGAATTGTTGGAGGTGCAATTGGTACAGAAGAGTCTGATGCAATGCTCTGAGAGTCATCATTCTCAAAGGCTATGTTTCTCCTAGCTCTTGCCTTTGGTTGCCTTGTGCTCTTCTTTACACTCCTTTCCTCTCTTGCTTTTTCTTCTAGCTGTATTTCTTCTTCATCAAGAGACTGAGCAACAACAATGGCTTACATTGCTGCTCTTTCTGACTCTTCAGCTTTAGCTTCAGCAAAGTTTGGGTGACCAGCCCAAACACAGATTTCTTGTCTTGTAGACAATTGCCCTTTGCTTCCTTATCTCATAATCATTGCTTTCCTTGCTTTTTGTGATAAGTAGACCAAGAAGCTTGAGCTCATCTGGATAAGGTGCAGGATAGAAAATCCTTGCTATATTTTTGCCCTTTGGTTTAGCAGGGGACTTGGGAGATAAGCTTCTTTGGAGTGTAGCTTGTTCCACATCCCTAATGCATGAAGTTTGTCCTTTTTCCTTCCTTGGACCTTGAGTGACTCCATGTAGAAGGGGCTCTACCTGATAGAAAGAATTGGTCTGTGACTCCCATTCCATTGACACTAGAACCATGGCATCCGTTGATGGTTGATCCGTTGATGGATTTGAGTCCTTTGTAGTTCCAGCAATTTTCTTGACCCTTGCTTCTATGTTGGACCAATGGTCTTTAATTTGTTCTGCAAGTCTCATCCTCATAGAAGCTTCCTGTATTAGGTCAATACCATCCTTTTGCTTCTTTCCAAGCTCCCCCATTGCTAGTGGCTCATTTGGTAAGGAAATGGCTGGGACCATAACCTTTGTGATTTGAATGTCTAGCTCCTTAGTTTTCTCCCCCTTTTTGTTATCATCAAGTGAGATGATAGGGATTCCTTGAGCTGCCAGAAGCTGGGTGAGTAGGCTAGTTTTCTTCTCCTGTTCCTTCTGCATGTGAGAAAGTGTAGCCTCAACTTTGTCCACCCTAGAGGAGAGAGTTTTCAAAGATGAGGACACTTCAGGTTCCTTGGTGAAAAACCTTGACATCTTGGAGACAGTGTGAAGAGGAAGCTTTTCATCTAGCCTCTTGTCAGTAGCATCCCTAAGGTTGCTAATTGAATCCTTGATTTCTGTAGCCTCAATCCTTGTCTGCAACATTTGTAGCCTTTGAATTTCCAGAGAATCCATTATGGCCTTGTAGAATTTCTTGTCCCTTGCTCCTGCAGACTCATGAGCTAGATATGCCTCATTGTACTGCCTTGTGATAGCAGCATCCAAGTTGCATCTACCATGCATATCCTGAGAAAGCCAGTTTGGTGTAGGAGGCACCACAGAAGTCCCAGTCTGTGTAGTAGTGGCCACCTGTAGATTGTCACCAAAGCTGTCCTCATCATCAGAAAAATTGAAGTCTCCACTTGCTGCAGCTGCTGGAGATAGATTGGTCAGGGCATCCTTTGCTCTTTGCATTGATGCAGTAGTATGAATTAAATTGAGTGACCTTTCTGCCTCCACATTGCCCTGTTGAGCCATAATTTGATAGGCTGACACAGGATGAGTAAAGGTCTCAGGATCCAGGGAAATACTATCCAGAGTTTGTTGATAATGCTCTTGGAAGGTAAGTTCCCTTTCTCCCTCACTGACCCCCATTAACTCACTAGCAATGGTTGCTTCCATCCTTATTGCTCCTGTAGTCCCTTCTCTCTCTCCACTCTTTTCTTGCATCATGGGCTCCCCATGGATCACACCTCTCACACCCTCACCTTCACCTACTAAGGTGGTACGCTCAATCTCTCCTTTTGCCTGGCTGGAAGAAATAGCCAGCCTCTCACTCTCAGACTCTCCTTTTGCCTGGCTGCAAGCCAACCTCTCAATTTCACTCCCTCTCAAACCTAAAAGTGTCTCAACTACCACCAGGTCATCTACACTAGTTGTGGAAACAACTTGATTTTCAATAAGGGGTGTAGATTGACCTATCAACGAAATGGTAGTTTGAACTGTCAACGGTATGGATACCGTTGATGAAGAAACACTTGTCAAAGAAAGAAGCTGTTTCGTTGATGAAGTCAATAAAGCACTTTGAGAAAGTGAAATTACAGTAGAATCTGTGGTGATTGATTTTAGAGATTGGTCCACAGATCCTCTTGCAACTTCAGAAAAAATTGGTTGATGGCCCAACAAATCACTTAACAAGTGATGGCCACCAGCTTCAGAGTGGGGCTTCTCCAAGATTAGAGTTGGAGAATCAGGAATAGATGAATGGATCATGTCCACATCTAGAGATAGAGTTGGTGAATTTGATGGAGATAGTTCAAGGTTGATGTTTAGAGAATGGGACTGTAACCCCAGAGTAATGATAGGGGTTACATCAAACTGAATTTGTGAAACTGGAAGTGTAGCTTCCAGTGTGTGTGCACCCTGTGAAACCTGGGATTTTTGCTTCACTCTCCTTTGGTATTGGGAAATAGTAGACTGTGGGCTTGAAGTGTCCCTTACCCTTTTGGAGTGTGCTCTTGGAGGAGAGCTTGTTTCAATAATTACATCCTTTTGGGAGGATGCAATTAGACTTGTGCTTAAATCCATATTACTCATTGTGCCTTGTTGGGAAGACACAATGGGGCTTGGCTGGATCTCACTCATCTTTCCTTCCTTATCCTTAGGGTTTCTTTTATGTTCACCCCTTCCCTCACCTCTTACAGCACCTACAACACTCCCCTTAGGTTGTGTAGTGGATTTTACAACAGGTGCCTTTTGGGAAGCACCTGAGGTTGGCTTGGAGGATTTCTTTGATTTTGGTTTTGTTGCTGGGGCAGGAGCCTGTTGGGTCACAGCTACAGACTCCACAGCAACAGGACTGGGTGATACAGTTGAAGTAACAATTATACTAGAAGGGATAACAGTAGTTACCTCAATTACTGGCAGATACACCACTGGAACCTCACTATTGTGGTTCAGCCTCAGTATGTCTGTCAATACTCTCTTCTCTTGCACAAAACACTCAAACTTGGAAACAGGGTTAGAGATAACTAATGGTGTTGGACTAACATGATTAGCCAACATCATCAGAAACCTAGCATAATAGATATTCTATTTCATATTAGCCTTATCACCCAACTTAGCACCAATTTCATACATAAGTTGGGTGCTAAAGTTGTAATATCTATCAGTTAGGAGCATGGTAAATAGAATTAACATAGAATTGGTCAATGCATCAAAATTGCTAATCTTACCAGAAAATACCTTGATAAATGCATCAGCTAAATAACCATATTCTCTAACCAATCCTCTCCTAATTATCTTACCCAAATTATCAGTAGGCAATGAGTAATTTATGGAGTTTAGCATGTTAACCATTTCAGTGACTATAGGCAAAACATTACAGTTATTTTCAGGAATATGTAGACATGCTTGCAATACATCAAAATTAACTATATACTCATTACCTTGAAGAGTGAATTGCAGTGTGCAGTTTGTTCCACTATATTCACACGAGGTCCAAATCTCCTCGATTATCTCATTGTAGAGAGGAGTTGAGTGAAACATAGCATAGCTCAACTTGCAGTTCTTCATGAAGTCCATCATCTTGAAAAAGATACTGTTTGGACTCTCCTTTACAACAAATGGAACTAAGTTGTTCTTTTCATAAATGAACCCTCCTGCTGACATAAGCTTGACTATGGGTGCCATTGTTGTGTGAAGAAAAGCTTCGAACTAAATTGCTTGTTAGAGAGAAGAAGAGAGAAAAGCCTTTGGAATTTTTGAGAACAGGTAAAAAGAAAATAAAGAAAATAGAATTTCTTAAATACTCCCCCAAAAATTCTCAGAAAAAGAGTCCAATAATAAATGTAAATTACTGGATTGGCTTAAAAATATAACCGTTACTTTTAAAGAATTACCATGATTTATACTTACAGGGGTGTATGCATAGATCGTGGTAACGGACGTGTCTAATTTCAACGGTTCAGATTAATTACGCTAAATCAACGAATCAGGATTGGGCGGTTAAAGTCCCGTCTTATTTCGTTGATAAAGCTGCGTTTCGTTGATATAAAAGAGCTATCAATGAAACACCCAGAAAAATGCTAAGACTGTCAACGAAATGGTTCGTTTCGTTGACATAGTAATTTTGACTTAGGCAAAATTTCACTTTTTCCTGAGAAAATTAATTCACAGAAAAACATAGCAAGTTTCTGGCTGCATTTTAACTTGCAAAAATCTCAAAATAATTAAGAGAAATTTAACATACCTAGCTCACTTACTAATCTTGAGAATGTGGATTCATCAAGTGGCTTGGTAAAGATGTCTGCAAGTTGTTGTTCACTTGGAACAAAATGTAACTCCACAGTACCATTCATAACATGTTCTCTAATGAAATGGTACTTGATGTCAATGTGCTTGGTCCTTGAATGCTGCACTGGATTCTCAGTAATGGCAATGGCACTAGTGTTGTCACAGAAAATAGGAATTTTCTCAACTCTTAATCCATAATAAAGTAGTTGATTTTTCATCCATAAAATCTGTGCACAACAACTTCCAGCTGCAATATACTCAGCCTCAGCTGTGGAGGTAGAAACTGAGTTTTGTTTCTTGCTAAACCATGAGACAAGCTTGTTTCCTAAGAATTGACAGGTGCCTGTTGTGCTTTTCCTGTCAATTTTACATCCTGCAAAATCTGCATCTGAATAACCAATTAGTTCAAAGCCAGATTCTCTAGGAAACCAAATGCCAAGGTTTGGTGTTCGTTGGAGATATCTGAAAATTCTTTTAATAGAAACTAAATGGGATTCCCTAGGATCAGCCTGAAATCTAGCACATAGACAAGTAGCAAACATAATATCAGGTCTACTAGCTGTTAAATATAAAAGTGAGCCTACCATGCCTCTGTAACTTGAAATGTCCACAGATTTTTCCTTAGTATTCAATTCAAGTTTGGTGGCAGTAGGCATGGGAGTTTTGGCAGGAGAGCATTCCATTAAGTTAAATTTCTTTAATAAATCATGAATATATTTTGTTTGACTAATGAAAATGCCTTCATTAACTTGCTTCACTTGAAGACCAAGAAAGTAAGTTAATTCTCCCATCATGCTCATTTCATATTTACTTTGCATAAGCTTGGCAAACTTTTGACAAAGTTTCACATCTGTAGACCCAAAGATTATGTCATCTACATAAATTTGAAAAAGTATAGTAGAGCCATTCACAACCCTGTAAAAAAGAGTTTTATCTACAGTACCTCTAGTGAAGTGATTCTCAAGGAGGAACTGTGAAAGTGTGTCATACCAGGCTCTAGGTGCTTGTTTCAAACCATAGAGTGCTTTGAGGAGGAAATATACATATTCTGGAAAGTCATCATCTTCAAAACTAGGAGGTTGACTTACATACACCTCCTCTTCCAATTCCCCATTCAGAAAAGCACTCTTCACATCCATTTGATAGACTTTGAAATTGGCATGGGCTGCATAGGCTAGAAAAATCCTTATTGCTTCTAGTCTTGCAACAGGAGCAAAGGTTTCATCAAAATCAATTCCTTCTTCCTGTGAATAGCCTTTTGCAACCAATCTAGCTTTGTTCCTTGTGACTATGCCATTTTCATCCATCTTGTTTCTGAACACCCATTTTGTGCCTATGACACTCCTGTCCTTAGGCTTGGGCACCAGCTTCCAAACATTGTTCCTCTCAAATTGGTTTAGCTCCTCTTGCATAGCTAAAACCCAATCTGGATCTAGAAGTGCATCCTCAACTTTCTTTGGCTCATCTTGAGACATAAAGCTGTTATATAGACATTCTTCTTGAGTTGCTCTTCTAGTTTGGACTTTTGAAGTAACATCACCTATAATAAGTTCAAAGGGATGATCTTTAGTCCATTTCCTTGAGGGAGGTAGATTTGTTCTTGAAGAGGTAGCTTCATGATCATGATTGCCTTGAATGGATATTTGTCCTTGAGAAACTCCCCCTGAGTTTGTTGTCCCTAAATGATCACTTCTAGAAGCATTTTTATGACTGTCAACGGTATGACCATTTTGGCTGTCAACGAAACGCTCATTTTGACTGTCAACGAATCCACCATCATGACTGTCAACGAAATGACCATTTGGTCTGCTAGCAGCTATTCTTTTCAACCTTAATGCAGCAATTTCATCTTCATTGCTGCTTTCATCTGTGCTAGATACAACAACTTTAGGCTGTTTCTCAGTAGCCTTAACATGATTCACTTGATCTCCTTCCTCATTCTCAAAAGAAAGACTTTCATGGAAACCTTCATCACAGAGACCTTGAATTTTGAGATCATCAAAAACAACATGTACAGATTCCATAACAATGTTGGTTCTGAGATTATAGACTCTGTAAGCTTTCCCTGCTGCATATCCCACAAATATTGCTTCATCTGCCTTTGCTTCAAATTTCCCCAAATGCTCAGCTTGATTTCTCAGAATAAAGCACTTGCATCCAAAGACATGAAGAAAATCCAATAGTGGCTTCTTTCTTTTGAGTAGTTGATAAGGGGTCATACCTTTGGCCTGATTAATCAAAGAAATATTTTGAGTGAAGCAGACTATGTTAACTGCCTCAGCCCAAAAATAAGTTGGTAACTTTGATTCATCTAGCATTGTCCTTGCAGCTTCAATAAGTGTTCTGTTTTTCCTTTCAACCACACCATTTTGCTGTGGTGTCCTTGCTGCTGGAAACTCATGCAAAATACCATTTTCTTCACAGAACACCTTCATGCTTGAATTCTTGAATTCTGTCCCATTGTCACTCCTAATCCTTCTTACTTTCAAGTCAGGATGATTGTTTACCATCTTGATGTGATTGATAATGATTTCACTTGCCTCATCTTTGGAGTGCAAAAAGAAAGTCCATGTAAATCTAGAAAAATCATCAACAATCACAAGACAATATTTCTTCTTTGAAATAGACATGACATTCACAGGGCCAAATAGATCCATATGAAGCAACTCAAGCTGATGGACAATTGATGACTCTGTTTTGCTTTTGAATGATGCCTTCTTTTGTTTCCCTTTTTGATAGGCATCACACAAATCATCCTTGGAAAACTCCACTTGTGGACTTCCTCTAGCAAGATCTTTCCTCACCAAATCATTCATAACTTTGAAATTCAGATGAGACAGTTTCTTGTGCCATAGCCAACTTTCATCCTTGCTTGCCTTGCTGAAAAGACAAGTGAAGGTGTCTGTACTTGTGCTACTAAAGTCAGCAATGTACACGTTCCCTCTTCTGAATCCAGTCATTACCACATTGTTGTTTCCTCCTTTAGAAACAACACAGGCTTCTTTAGAAAAAGTAACTAAAAATCCTTTGTCACAAAGTTGGCTGATACTAAGCAAATTGTGCTTAAGACCATCCACCAATGCAACCTCATCTATGATGACATTCTCTTTTGAAATCAAGCCATATCCCTTAGTGTAGCCTTTGTTGTCATCTCCAAAAGCAATACAAGGGCCAGCTCTTTCCTGAACTCTGTGAGCAGGGTAGAATCACCAGTCATGTGTCTTGAACAACCACTATCAGAGTACCAAAGATTCCTTTTGTCTCCCTGCACACAATAAAATCAAATCAAGTTGATTTTGGTACCCAAGTTTCCTTGGGTCCTGTTTTGTTAGCCTTTGCTTTCCCTTTCATATCATTTTTCATCTTGGGTTCAGTTTGATTTAAATCAATCTTTACCCTTGGTGTTGATTTCTGAGGGTTGCTCACATTTTCATTCACAACATGCATAGTTGGAGGAACAATCAGGTTATTCATATTCCATGGCATTTGTGGCATATTAAACATATTCATGTATGGATTAGGCACAAACGACATGCTAGCATATGGATTCTGAAATTGTGCATATGGAGCAAACATGTTAGGCATAACAGGCATTGTAGGCATGGAACTATTCATTGCAGGCTTGGGCATTTTCACATTAGCAGTTTTCTTAACAGATTTGCAGTTAGTAGATAAATGACTAACACTTCCACAATTGACACATGTCTTTCTAGGAGCATATTTATCAGGTGTGTAATTGTTGTGTTTGTTAATCCCTACTTTGCCATTCCTGTTATTCTTTTTATTTCCCTTAACCTCAACTTGAACTTTCTCTAACTTGTCTTTCAATTGCTTGTTAGACAAGTGACCTACATTAGCTCTTTCAACAGGCTTCTCAATTTTCTTTGAATTACTAGACTCACCTTGAACAAAGTTCTTGGTGACAGGACCATACTTGTTAGTAAGTCTAGTGAGTTTATCTTTTCTTTTCTCTGTCAACGAAACAGCCTGATCGGTTGATGGTTCATTTGTCAACGAAACATTGCATTCCGTTGACATATCAACCTTCAACAAATGATCATTGTTGTTTGTTGACTCTGTTTTTGATTCTAAGGTTTCACCAACATACCCTAGCTTCTCTTTGTTCTTTTTCCATGATTGCTCACAGAAAGATTCCATACCTTGAACATTAATGATGTTGGTAGCAACATTCCTGGCATCTTTCCATTTTGCAATCACACTTTGTTCTATCTCAAGTTGTGTTTTAAGAATTTCTTCCCTTTGTAACATGTTCTCAAGTTCCTTCTTAGCATCCCTACTAACACATCTCATTTTCTCAAATTCAATGAGCTGTGCTTCTAACATTGCATTCCTATCACTTAAGAGCAAATTAGTCTCTTTTATTCTTGAATTCTCTTTGGTAAGTGATTTAAGAGTAACACGCAAATTATATAGTACAGTAGACATTTCATTTACTGCACTATCGCATTCCTCTTTAGAAAGCTCAGAAAGATTAGTAATTGTTACCTGGTTGCTTGAGGAGCTTGCTTCCTGCTCATGATTGTTAGCCATTAGAGCCAAGTTGACATATTCAACATCATCATCAGAATCTTCACCATTACCAGCCCAATCATACTCCTGAGACATGAAAGCCTTTTCTTTTTGCTTGAGAAGTTCAAACTATTTCTTTTTATAATCAACAGGCTCAAATTTCCTGTTGCCCTTCTCAACCTTGGGCTTTCTGCAGTCTCCAGCAAAGTGACCAAGCATTCCACAATTGAAACATTTAGACTTAGACTTTTCAATCCAGTTAGTTTTGCTAGGTTGAAAGTCTCTTCTTGGTGGCCTTGCTTCTGAGTTTCTTTTAAACTTGAACTTAGAGAATTTTCTTGACAGAAAAGCAATGTGTTCATCAATCTCATCTAAGTCATCCAAGTTGGCTGGTTCTGATTCTTCTTCTTCTGACATCTTGCCTTTACCCTTGCTAACATCACTCCTACAACTAGCTCGACTAGTTGTGGCCTTTGCAGCTTCTTCATTGTCATCTTCCAGTTGGTTCACAGATGCAATCAATGCAACAGATCCACCTTTCTTCTGTACCTTTTCAATTTCTTCATCTTGCTCCATTTCCAACTCATATGTCTTCAAGGTTCCATAAAGCCTTTCAAGAGTGTAGTCTTTGTACTCTTGAGTGTTTCTGAGAGAAACAGTCATAGGCTTCCATTCTTTTGGAAGAGCTCTAAGAAATTTAAGGTTTGAATCCTTGGTTTGATAGATCCTCCCATACAACTTTAATCCATTCAAAAGCTTTTGAAACCTACTAAACGTGTCATTTAGGGTTTCACCAGCTTTAAAATGAAAATGCTCATATTGTTGTATAAGGAGCTGCATTTTATTTTCCCTAACTTGCTCAGTTCCTTCACAGAGAGTTCTAACAGTGTCCCATATTTCAGAGACTACTCGTAAATTCTTTTCTTCTATTAAGGAGAGAGATTTGCACCTCTGTTAATCCCAAATGACCTAACAGAATTGTAGAAGGGGGGGGGGGGGTTGAATACAATTCTTGATATTTCTTAAACTTAAAAACAACTTACAAATAAAAACTGAACTTAATGTAAAAATCACAAGCACATAAATAATTTCAGTTGGATTGTTTGATGATCCAACTGAAGTGATTTTTATTGCGGAAATAATCTGTGATACAAAATGTACACAGCTGCTCAGTTACAAGAGTGTAGAGAAGTAAGCTCTCAAAGATAGCTAATACAATCTATTTGTTTTTCTTCTCTATACTTAAAGTAACTGCTACACTTGGTTATATATACCCAAGTTTACAATTCTACGTTTTGGCTAAAACTAAAGAACAATAGTAGTAACCATTAGTAGCTTGCTTTTCATTCCTTTTGTCCAATGGTCCTTGGAGATCTTTGCTTTTGTCTTCATGCTTATTTTAATCATTCCCAAGAGCCTTATTGGAAATTGGAATGTTTCCTTATTTCCAGTAACCATTTTAATGGCTTCCAATGCAAAGTACACTTCCATATCTCCTTTAGATCTGTTCAGTAAACTGTCACTATCACTTTGTCAACTGTTCAAAAAGCAATAGTGATTCGTTGATAGCAGGGAGATGTGTTTCGTTGATAGCTCTCTTCTTCATTCCGTTGATGGTGTTTCCCTCGTTTCGTTGATGGGTAAACTCCATACCGTTGACAGAGTGATCTTCATACCGTTGACATGTCTTCACTTAGGCAAAATTACAAGGCATAATATATTTACAATTAACCAACCTATTTTGCCTATCTAGTACTTAGTCAACATGACTTAGAAAACCTATCTAATACATGCAACAAAATGCATATCAAACTGTGAAGTATTGTACAGTGCAATTGCTACATTACTCATTTCGTTGATGAGCTTCCTGTCAACGGAATGCTGCAAAGCATGCCATTTCGTTGACAGCTACAAAATGACTTAATACAAAATCTACTAAGTGTTTTTTTATAATTATCATCAAGAACAACATATTCCTAACAATCTCCCCCAATTTATGACTGATAGAATAACAGCCATAAATCAAGACCTTGATGATAACAAAAACACTCAGACATATTACACATGATAAAAGTAGAAATTGCATTGAGCTTCATTGAATTTAATTGAAATGCAAAGTAGAAAATCTTACAAAACAAGTGCACAGAGTTGCTCCTCTAGACTGAGCAGATTTTTCATCTTTGCCTCTGTGGTCTTGTTTTCTTCCCTTTTCTTGCATCGTTCTCCTCAATTTGAGCTTGAAGTCTTCTGTAGAAAATCTTCTCTTCTTCATCTTGATTCCCCAACTTGGATTGCATTAACCTTAGAGTTTCATTGGATGCCTTCTCTAGTTGGTCTTCTATTCTGAAGAATCTTCTACAGTTGTCCTTATCTCTGAATTCCATCATCCAAAAAGGTTGGAGATGAATTATCTTTCCTGTTTGAGGGACCTTCAATACTCTGGGAAGTGCACCAGGCTTGTTCCAGCTAGCTTTGATTTGGAAAATCTTGGAGACAACCTCAGACTTGGCTGTTTTGGTAAAACCAAAATCTTTCTTCAAACATTTAAACACAGATAGCAGTGTCTGATAGTCTTCTCCCAGAATTCTGTGTAGAGGCCAAACCTGTTCTCTCCCACCCTTGTAGACAAATACCAATCTCTCTGGTAGTTTGTAAGAAGCTGCTATTCCTCTCACTTCAACCAGGTCATCAAGATTGATATGAATGTCAGACTCCTCCCTGATATCAGCAATGTAGATGAAGTCTTCTGGGTTGGTAGGGGGTTTCTCAGCTTGTGGTCTCCTTACCAAAATTGGCTTAGCCTTGGTAGCCCTTTGCTTAGATTTCTTCTTTGGATCCATTTCAAAGAGGAATTTTGGAAAGTTGGCCTCATCAAACTCAATTGGCTCTCCCTTTGGCTCAATTGGCTGATCATGGAAATTTACAGGATGATTAGGATCACAGGCTAACTTTACCTCTGAAACTAGATCAGGAATTGTTGGAGGTGCAATTGGTACAGAAGAGTCTGATGCAATGCTCTGAGAGTCATCATTCTCAAAGGCTATGTTTCTCCTAGCTCTTGCCTTTGGTTGCCTTGTGCTCTTCTTTACACTCCTTTCCTCTCTTGCTTTTTCTTCTAGCTGTATTTCTTCTTCATCAAGAGACTGAGCAACAACAATGGCTTACATTGCTGCTCTTTCTGACTCTTCAGCTTTAGCTTCAGCAAAGTTTGGGTGACCAGCCCAAACACAGATTTCTTGTCTTGTAGACAATTGCCCTTTGCTTCCTTATCTCATAATCATTGCTTTCCTTGCTTTTTGTGATAAGTAGACCAAGAAGCTTGAGCTCATCTGGATAAGGTGCAGGATAGAAAATCCTTGCTATATTTTTGCCCTTTGGTTTAGCAGGGGACTTGGGAGATAAGCTTCTTTGGAGTGTAGCTTGTTCCACATCCCTAATGCATGAAGTTTGTCCTTTTTCCTTCCTTGGACCTTGAGTGACTCCATGTAGAAGGGGCTCTACCTGATAGAAAGAATTGGTCTGTGACTCCCATTCCATTGACACTAGAACCATGGCATCCGTTGATGGTTGATCCGTTGATGGATTTGAGTCCTTTGTAGTTCCAGCAATTTTCTTGACCCTTGCTTCTATGTTGGACCAATGGTCTTTAATTTGTTCTGCAAGTCTCATCCTCATAGAAGCTTCCTGTATTAGGTCAATACCATCCTTTTGCTTCTTTCCAAGCTCCCCCATTGCTAGTGGCTCATTTGGTAAGGAAATGGCTGGGACCATAACCTTTGTGATTTGAATGTCTAGCTCCTTAGTTTTCTCCCCCTTTTTGTTATCATCAAGTGAGATGATAGGGATTCCTTGAGCTGCCAGAAGCTGGGTGAGTAGGCTAGTTTTCTTCTCCTGTTCCTTCTGCATGTGAGAAAGTGTAGCCTCAACTTTGTCCACCCTAGAGGAGAGAGTTTTCAAAGATGAGGACACTTCAGGTTCCTTGGTGAAAAACCTTGACATCTTGGAGACAGTGTGAAGAGGAAGCTTTTCATCTAGCCTCTTGTCAGTAGCATCCCTAAGGTTGCTAATTGAATCCTTGATTTCTGTAGCCTCAATCCTTGTCTGCAACATTTGTAGCCTTTGAATTTCCAGAGAATCCATTATGGCCTTGTAGAATTTCTTGTCCCTTGCTCCTGCAGACTCATGAGCTAGATATGCCTCATTGTACTGCCTTGTGATAGCAGCATCCAAGTTGCATCTACCATGCATATCCTGAGAAAGCCAGTTTGGTGTAGGAGGCACCACAGAAGTCCCAGTCTGTGTAGTAGTGGCCACCTGTAGATTGTCACCAAAGCTGTCCTCATCATCAGAAAAATTGAAGTCTCCACTTGCTGCAGCTGCTGGAGATAGATTGGTCAGGGCATCCTTTGCTCTTTGCATTGATGCAGTAGTATGAATTAAATTGAGTGACCTTTCTGCCTCCACATTGCCCTGTTGAGCCATAATTTGATAGGCTGACACAGGATGAGTAAAGGTCTCAGGATCCAGGGAAATACTATCCAGAGTTTGTTGATAATGCTCTTGGAAGGTAAGTTCCCTTTCTCCCTCACTGACCCCCATTAACTCACTAGCAATGGTTGCTTCCATCCTTATTGCTCCTGTAGTCCCTTCTCTCTCTCCACTCTTTTCTTGCATCATGGGCTCCCCATGGATCACACCTCTCACACCCTCACCTTCACCTACTAAGGTGGTACGCTCAATCTCTCCTTTTGCCTGGCTGGAAGAAATAGCCAGCCTCTCACTCTCAGACTCTCCTTTTGCCTGGCTGCAAGCCAACCTCTCAATTTCACTCCCTCTCAAACCTAAAAGTGTCTCAACTACCACCAGGTCATCTACACTAGTTGTGGAAACAACTTGATTTTCAATAAGGGGTGTAGATTGACCTATCAACGAAATGGTAGTTTGAACTGTCAACGGTATGGATACCGTTGATGAAGAAACACTTGTCAAAGAAAGAAGCTGTTTCGTTGATGAAGTCAATAAAGCACTTTGAGAAAGTGAAATTACAGTAGAATCTGTGGTGATTGATTTTAGAGATTGGTCCACAGATCCTCTTGCAACTTCAGAAAAAATTGGTTGATGGCCCAACAAATCACTTAACAAGTGATGGCCACCAGCTTCAGAGTGGGGCTTCTCCAAGATTAGAGTTGGAGAATCAGGAATAGATGAATGGATCATGTCCACATCTAGAGATAGAGTTGGTGAATTTGATGGAGATAGTTCAAGGTTGATGTTTAGAGAATGGGACTGTAACCCCAGAGTAATGATAGGGGTTACATCAAACTGAATTTGTGAAACTGGAAGTGTAGCTTCCAGTGTGTGTGCACCCTGTGAAACCTGGGATTTTTGCTTCACTCTCCTTTGGTATTGGGAAATAGTAGACTGTGGGCTTGAAGTGTCCCTTACCCTTTTGGAGTGTGCTCTTGGAGGAGAGCTTGTTTCAATAATTACATCCTTTTGGGAGGATGCAATTAGACTTGTGCTTAAATCCATATTACTCATTGTGCCTTGTTGGGAAGACACAATGGGGCTTGGCTGGATCTCACTCATCTTTCCTTCCTTATCCTTAGGGTTTCTTTTATGTTCACCCCTTCCCTCACCTCTTACAGCACCTACAACACTCCCCTTAGGTTGTGTAGTGGATTTTACAACAGGTGCCTTTTGGGAAGCACCTGAGGTTGGCTTGGAGGATTTCTTTGATTTTGGTTTTGTTGCTGGGGCAGGAGCCTGTTGGGTCACAGCTACAGACTCCACAGCAACAGGACTGGGTGATACAGTTGAAGTAACAATTATACTAGAAGGGATAACAGTAGTTACCTCAATTACTGGCAGATACACCACTGGAACCTCACTATTGTGGTTCAGCCTCAGTATGTCTGTCAATACTCTCTTCTCTTGCACAAAACACTCAAACTTGGAAACAGGGTTAGAGATAACTAATGGTGTTGGACTAACATGATTAGCCAACATCATCAGAAACCTAGCATAATAGATATTCTATTTCATATTAGCCTTATCACCCAACTTAGCACCAATTTCATACATAAGTTGGGTGCTAAAGTTGTAATATCTATCAGTTAGGAGCATGGTAAATAGAATTAACATAGAATTGGTCAATGCATCAAAATTGCTAATCTTACCAGAAAATACCTTGATAAATGCATCAGCTAAATAACCATATTCTCTAACCAATCCTCTCCTAATTATCTTACCCAAATTATCAGTAGGCAATGAGTAATTTATGGAGTTTAGCATGTTAACCATTTCAGTGACTATAGGCAAAACATTACAGTTATTTTCAGGAATATGTAGACATGCTTGCAATACATCAAAATTAACTATATACTCATTACCTTGAAGAGTGAATTGCAGTGTGCAGTTTGTTCCACTATATTCACACGAGGTCCAAATCTCCTCGATTATCTCATTGTAGAGAGGAGTTGAGTGAAACATAGCATAGCTCAACTTGCAGTTCTTCATGAAGTCCATCATCTTGAAAAAGATACTGTTTGGACTCTCCTTTACAACAAATGGAACTAAGTTGTTCTTTTCATAAATGAACCCTCCTGCTGACATAAGCTTGACTATGGGTGCCATTGTTGTGTGAAGAAAAGCTTCGAACTAAATTGCTTGTTAGAGAGAAGAAGAGAGAAAAGCCTTTGGAATTTTTGAGAACAGGTAAAAAGAAAATAAAGAAAATAGAATTTCTTAAATACTCCCCCAAAAATTCTCAGAAAAAGAGTCCAATAATAAATGTAAATTACTGGATTGGCTTAAAAATATAACCGTTACTTTTAAAGAATTACCATGATTTATACTTACAGGGGTGTATGCATAGATCGTGGTAACGGACGTGTCTAATTTCAACGGTTCAGATTAATTACGCTAAATCAACGAATCAGGATTGGGCGGTTAAAGTCCCGTCTTATTTCGTTGATAAAGCTGCGTTTCGTTGATATAAAAGAGCTATCAATGAAACACCCAGAAAAATGCTAAGACTGTCAACGAAATGGTTCGTTTCGTTGACATAGTAATTTTGACTTAGGCAAAATTTCACTTTTTCCTGAGAAAATTAATTCACAGAAAAACATAGCAAGTTTCTGGCTGCATTTTAACTTGCAAAAATCTCAAAATAATTAAGAGAAATTTAACATACCTAGCTCACTTACTAATCTTGAGAATGTGGATTCATCAAGTGGCTTGGTAAAGATGTCTGCAAGTTGTTGTTCACTTGGAACAAAATGTAACTCCACAGTACCATTCATAACATGTTCTCTAATGAAATGGTACTTGATGTCAATGTGCTTGGTCCTTGAATGCTGCACTGGATTCTCAGTAATGGCAATGGCACTAGTGTTGTCACAGAAAATAGGAATTTTCTCAACTCTTAATCCATAATAAAGTAGTTGATTTTTCATCCATAAAATCTGTGCACAACAACTTCCAGCTGCAATATACTCAGCCTCAGCTGTGGAGGTAGAAACTGAGTTTTGTTTCTTGCTAAACCATGAGACAAGCTTGTTTCCTAAGAATTGACAGGTGCCTGTTGTGCTTTTCCTGTCAATTTTACATCCTGCAAAATCTGCATCTGAATAACCAATTAGTTCAAAGCCAGATTCTCTAGGAAACCAAATGCCAAGGTTTGGTGTTCGTTTGAGATATCTGAAAATTCTTTTAATAGAAACTAAATGGGATTCCCTAGGATCAGCCTGAAATCTAGCACATAGACAAGTAGCAAACATAATATCAGGTCTACTAGCTGTTAAATATAAAAGTGAGCCTACCATGCCTCTGTAACTTGAAATGTCCACAGATTTTTCCTTAGTATTCAATTCAAGTTTGGTGGCAGTAGGCATGGGAGTTTTGGCAGGAGAGCATTCCATTAAGTTAAATTTCTTTAATAAATCATGAATATATTTTGTTTGACTAATGAAAATGCCTTCATTAACTTGCTTCACTTGAAGACCAAGAAAGTAAGTTAATTCTCCCATCATGCTCATTTCATATTTACTTTGCATAAGCTTGGCAAACTTTTGACAAAGTTTCACATCTGTAGACCCAAAGATTATGTCATCTACATAAATTTGAAAAAGTATAGTAGAGCCATTCACAACCCTGTAAAAAAGAGTTTTATCTACAGTACCTCTAGTGAAGTGATTCTCAAGGAGGAACTGTGAAAGTGTGTCATACCAGGCTCTAGGTGCTTGTTTCAAACCATAGAGTGCTTTGAGGAGGAAATATACATATTCTGGAAAGTCATCATCTTCAAAACTAGGAGGTTGACTTACATACACCTCCTCTTCCAATTCCCCATTCAGAAAAGCACTCTTCACATCCATTTGATAGACTTTGAAATTGGCATGGGCTGCATAGGCTAGAAAAATCCTTATTGCTTCTAGTCTTGCAACAGGAGCAAAGGTTTCATCAAAATCAATTCCTTCTTCCTGTGAATAGCCTTTTGCAACCAATCTAGCTTTGTTCCTTGTGACTATGCCATTTTCATCCATCTTGTTTCTGAACACCCATTTTGTGCCTATGACACTCCTGTCCTTAGGCTTGGGCACCAGCTTCCAAACATTGTTCCTCTCAAATTGGTTTAGCTCCTCTTGCATAGCTAAAACCCAATCTGGATCTAGAAGTGCATCCTCAACTTTCTTTGGCTCATCTTGAGACATAAAGCTGTTATATAGACATTCTTCTTGAGTTGCTCTTCTAGTTTGGACTTTTGAAGTAACATCACCTATAATAAGTTCAAAGGGATGATCTTTAGTCCATTTCCTTGAGGGAGGTAGATTTGTTCTTGAAGAGGTAGCTTCATGATCATGATTGCCTTGAATGGATATTTGTCCTTGAGAAACTCCCCCTGAGTTTGTTGTCCCTAAATGATCACTTCTAGAAGCATTTTTATGACTGTCAACGGTATGACCATTTTGGCTGTCAACGAAACGCTCATTTTGACTGTCAACGAATCCACCATCATGACTGTCAATGAAATGACCATTTGGTCTGCTAGCAGCTATTCTTTTCAACCTTAATGCAGCAATTTCATCTTCATTGCTGCTTTCATCTGTGCTAGATACAACAACTTTAGGCTGTTTCTCAGTAGCCTTAACATGATTCACTTGATCTCCTTCCTCATTCTCAAAAGAAAGACTTTCATGGAAACCTTCATCACAGAGACCTTGAATTTTGAGATCATCAAAAACAACATGTACAGATTCCATAACAATGTTGGTTCTGAGATTATAGACTCTGTAAGCTTTCCCTGCTGCATATCCCACAAATATTGCTTCATCTGCCTTTGCTTCAAATTTCCCCAAATGCTCAGCTTGATTTCTCAGAATAAAGCACTTGCATCCAAAGACATGAAGAAAATCCAATAGTGGCTTCTTTCTTTTGAGTAGTTGATAAGGGGTCATACCTTTGGCCTGATTAATCAAAGAAATATTTTGAGTGAAGCAGGCTATGTTAACTGCCTCAGCCCAAAAATAAGTTGGTAACTTTGATTCATCTAGCATTGTCCTTGCAGCTTCAATAAGTGTTCTGTTTTTCCTTTCAACCACACCATTTTGCTGTGGTGTCCTTGCTGCTGGAAACTCATGCAAAATACCATTTTCTTCACAGAACACCTTCATGCTTGAATTCTTGAATTCTGTCCCATTGTCACTCCTAATCCTTCTTACTTTCAAGTCAGGATGATTGTTTACCATCTTGATGTGATTGATAATGATTTCACTTGCCTCATCTTTGGAGTGCAAAAAGAAAGTCCATGTAAATCTAGAAAAATCATCAACAATCACAAGACAATATTTCTTCTTTGAAATAGACATGACATTCACAGGGCCAAATAGATCCATATGAAGCAACTCAAGCTGATGGACAATTGATGACTCTGTTTTGCTTTTGAATGATGCCTTCTTTTGTTTCCCTTTTTGATAGGCATCACACAAATCATCCTTGGAAAACTCCACTTGTGGACTTCCTCTAGCAAGATCTTTCCTCACCAAATCATTCATAACTTTGAAATTCAGATGAGACAGTTTCTTGTGCCATAGCCAACTTTCATCCTTGCTTGCCTTGCTGAAAAGACAAGTGAAGGTGTCTGTACTTGTGCTACTAAAGTCAGCAATGTACACGTTCCCTCTTCTGAATCCAGTCATTACCACATTGTTGTTTCCTCCTTTAGAAACAACACAGGCTTCTTTAGAAAAAGTAACTAAAAATCCTTTGTCACAAAGTTGGCTGATACTAAGCAAATTGTGCTTAAGACCATCCACCAATGCAACCTCATCTATGATGACATTCTCTTTTGAAATCAAGCCATATCCCTTAGTGTAGCCTTTGTTGTCATCTCCAAAAGCAATACAAGGGCCAGCTCTTTCCTGAACTCTGTGAGCAGGGTAGAATCACCAGTCATGTGTCTTGAACAACCACTATCAGAGTACCAAAGATTCCTTTTGTCTCCCTGCACACAATAAAATCAAATCAAGTTGATTTTGGTACCCAAGTTTCCTTGGGTCCTGTTTTGTTAGCCTTTGCTTTCCCTTTCATATCATTTTTCATCTTGGGTTCAGTTTGATTTAAATCAATCTTTACCCTTGGTGTTGATTTCTGAGGGTTGCTCACATTTTCATTCACAACATGCATAGTTGGAGGAACAATCAGGTTATTCATATTCCATGGCATTTGTGGCATATTAAACATATTCATGTATGGATTAGGCACAAACGACATGCTAGCATATGGATTCTGAAATTGTGCATATGGAGCAAACATGTTAGGCATAACAGGCATTGTAGGCATGGAACTATTCATTGCAGGCTTGGGCATTTTCACATTAGCAGTTTTCTTAACAGATTTGCAGTTAGTAGATAAATGACTAACACTTCCACAATTGACACATGTCTTTCTAGGAGCATATTTATCAGGTGTGTAATTGTTGTGTTTGTTAATCCCTACTTTGCCATTCCTGTTATTCTTTTTATTTCCCTTAACCTCAACTTGAACTTTCTCTAACTTGTCTTTCAATTGCTTGTTAGACAAGTGACCTACATTAGCTCTTTCAACAGGCTTCTCAATTTTCTTTGAATTACTAGACTCACCTTGAACAAAGTTCTTGGTGACAGGACCATACTTGTTAGTAAGTCTAGTGAGTTTATCTTTTCTTTTCTCTGTCAACGAAACAGCCTGATCGGTTGATGGTTCATTTGTCAACGAAACATTGCATTCCGTTGACATATCAACCTTCAACAAATGATCATTGTTGTTTGTTGACTCTGTTTTTGATTCTAAGGTTTCACCAACATACCCTAGCTTCTCTTTGTTCTTTTTCCATGATTGCTCACAGAAAGATTCCATACCTTGAACATTAATGATGTTGGTAGCAACATTCCTGGCATCTTTCCATTTTGCAATCACACTTTGTTCTATCTCAAGTTGTGTTTTAAGAATTTCTTCCCTTTGTAACATGTTCTCAAGTTCCTTCTTAGCATCCCTACTAACACATCTCATTTTCTCAAATTCAATGAGCTGTGCTTCTAACATTGCATTCCTATCACTTAAGAGCAAATTAGTCTCTTTTATTCTTGAATTCTCTTTGGTAAGTGATTTAAGAGTAACACGCAAATTATATAGTACAGTAGACATTTCATTTACTGCACTATCGCATTCCTCTTTAGAGAGCTCAGAAAGATTAGTAATTGTTACCTGGTTGCTTGAGGAGCTTGCTTCCTGCTCATGATTGTTAGCCATTAGAGCCAAGTTGACATATTCAACATCATCATCAGAATCTTCACCATTACCAGCCCAATCATACTCCTGAGACATGAAAGCCTTTTCTTTTTGCTTGAGAAGTTCAAACTATTTCTTTTTATAATCAACAGGCTCAAATTTCCTGTTGCCCTTCTCAACCTTGGGCTTTCTGCAGTCTCCAGCAAAGTGACCAAGCATTCCACAATTGAAACATTTAGACTTAGACTTTTCAATCCAGTTAGTTTTGCTAGGTTGAAAGTCTCTTCTTGGTGGCCTTGCTTCTGAGTTTCTTTTAAACTTGAACTTAGAGAATTTTCTTGACAGAAAAGCAATGTGTTCATCAATCTCATCTAAGTCATCCAAGTTGGCTGGTTCTGATTCTTCTTCTTCTGACATCTTGCCTTTACCCTTGCTAACATCACTCCTACAACTAGCTCGACTAGTTGTGGCCTTTGCAGCTTCTTCATTGTCATCTTCCAGTTGGTTCACAGATGCAATCAATGCAACAGATCCACCTTTCTTCTGTACCTTTTCAATTTCTTCATCTTGCTCCATTTCCAACTCATATGTCTTCAAGGTTCCATAAAGCCTTTCAAGAGTGTAGTCTTTGTACTCTTGAGTGTTTCTGAGAGAAACAGTCATAGGCTTCCATTCTTTTGGAAGAGCTCTAAGAAATTTAAGGTTTGAATCCTTGGTTTGATAGATCCTCCCATACAACTTTAATCCATTCAAAAGCTTTTGAAACCTACTAAACGTGTCATTTAGGGTTTCACCAGCTTTAAAATGAAAATGCTCATATTGTTGTATAAGGAGCTGCATTTTATTTTCCCTAACTTGCTCAGTTCCTTCACAGAGAGTTCTAACAGTGTCCCATATTTCAGAGACTACTCGTAAATTCTTTTCTTCTATTAAGGAGAGAGATTTGCACCTCTGTTAATCCCAAATGACCTAACAGAATTGTAGAAGGGGGGGGGGGGGGGTTGAATACAATTCTTGATATTTCTTAAACTTAAAAACAACTTACAAATAAAAACTGAACTTAATGTAAAAATCACAAGCACATAAATAATTTCAGTTGGATTGTTTGATGATCCAACTGAAGTGATTTTTATTGCGGAAATAATCTGTGATACAAAATGTACACAGCTGCTCAGTTACAAGAGTGTAGAGAAGTAAGCTCTCAAAGATAGCTAATACAATCTATTTGTTTTTCTTCTCTATACTTAAAGTAACTGCTACACTTGGTTATATATACCCAAGTTTACAATTCTACGTTTTGGCTAAAACTAAAGAACAATAGTAGTAACCATTAGTAGCTTGCTTTTCATTCCTTTTGTCCAATGGTCCTTGGAGATCTTTGCTTTTGTCTTCATGCTTATTTTAATCATTCCCAAGAGCCTTATTGGAAATTGGAATGTTTCCTTATTTCCAGTAACCATTTTAATGGCTTCCAATGCAAAGTACACTTCCATATCTCCTTTAGATCTGTTCAGTAAACTGTCACTATCACTTTGTCAACTGTTCAAAAAGCAATAGTGATTCGTTGATAGTAGGGAGATGTGTTTCGTTGATAGCTCTCTTCTTCATTCCGTTGATGGTGTTTCCCTCGTTTAGTTGATGGGTAAACTCCATACCGTTGACAGAGTGATCTTCATACCGTTGACATGTCTTCACTTAGGCAAAATTACAAGGCATAATATATTTACAATTAACCAACCTATTTTTCCTATCTAGTACTTAGTCAACATGACTTAGAAAACCTATCTAATACATACAACAAAATGCATATCAAACTGTGAAGTATTGTACAGTGCAATTGCTACATTACTCATTTCGTTGATGAGCTTCCTGTCAACGGAATGCTGCAAAGCATGCCATTTCGTTGACAGCTACAAAATGACTTAATACAAAATCTACTAAGTGTTTTTTTTATAATTATCATCAAGAACAACATATTCCTAACAACCTCAGACGTTGAAATTGTGGAAAGGATATCAATTTGATACTGATATTCCGAATTTAATTCTATCGAGGAATTTGACAAAGTTTATGTACGGAGACACCATTGGGTGGACCGTTTCACTGATGAGGAATGTTTGATGGGAGGTTATCGATTGTTCCGATACCAAGAACTTTCTATCCAGACCCTATATTATATTCAAGGGTTATAATTACCATGTTTGTCCCAAACTTATTTATCCTTCTTTTTCAATTCATTATCCGAGTAGTCAAAATTTTGTTTTCTTTCTTTCTTCGGCTACAATGTCGAGATTTTGTACTCGTAAATTGAAAATGGCTAATTATATGTGCCATGATGAGTGACTAGTTAATTGTTCTAACTAGTTGAAATTTTAATGATATGATGAGAATCTATCTAATCATCCTAGCTAGATGCTGCGTCCCAAACTAATCAAACTAGCAAATTTTGTTCAGCTAGTTGTAAATGTTTCTTGAAGTGAACTAGTTATTGTTTCACTAAGTTCAACTTTCGGTCAAATTTATATAAGTGAGTTCACAATGCATTTTATATGCAGTGAATTGTGATGATGAAATTTCCAAATGATAATTGATTGAGACCTGATAAGGTCACCCGTTCGACAAGAATCCTTAAAAAGATTGATAAAATATTTTGTTGCTTGAAGTATTCTTGGTACCATGCAAGTATTTTCCTTAGAATTTGGAAAAAGAGAGTGTTGAAGCTTAGAGCTAAAACAAATGAGTACGACAACTTATGAATCGAAGTTTATGGAAATTGCCAAGGTTTGTTTCGCATGATGCGAATTCAGAATAACGGAGTGTCCAAAAACGACTGTGATAGAAATGGAAGCAAAGTGGACGAGAAAGAAATGGGCATAAAGAAAATAAAGTATGAAACGCGAATAGATTAAGAAAGAAAGTAAGAATTCAGATTGTCGGACGAGGAAACGTTTAACCTCCAAGAAGATGAAACTTGTTTAGCGATGGTGATGGATACGAAACAGGAAGTACCTAGTGTATAGAAAATCCCTGTTGTCAAAAAATTCGAGGATGTATTTCCAGAAGATCTTCCGGGGTTACCACCCGATAGAGAAATAGAGCTGCTATAGAATTAGCTCCAAGAACGGCGCCAGTTTCAAAGGCCCCGTACCGACTAGCTCCAGTCGAGATAAAGAAATTAGTCGCTCAATTATAGGAATGATAAGACCAAATGCGTCACCGTGGGATGCACCCTGTGTTATTGGTGAATAAAAAGGTCGACAGCCTGAGGCAGTGCATAGAGTATCGAAAGCTGAATAGGCTAACTGTTAAGAATGAATACCCCTGCCAAGGGTCGATGATTTGATCGATCGGCTGCACGATGCAGTTAAATTCTCGAAGATTGATTTGAGAACTGGATACCACCAGTTGAATATTAAACCTGAGGATGTAACCAAGACTGCGTTTCGCACCAAGAATGGACACTACGAGTTTTTAGTAATTTCGTTTGGGTTGACGAATGCCTTTGCAGCTTTCATGGACGTGCTGAATAAACTTTTCAAGAAGTATTTGGATAAGTGTGTCATAGTGACATCGACAATATTTTGGGTTTACCTCAAAGACCGAGGAAGAACATGCGGAACATTTGAGAATCGTGTTAGAAGCACTGAGGAGAGAAAAGTTTCCATGAAGAAAACATTGCCGATTTACCTCGTGTTACGAGAGCAAGGGAATTGAGAGACCACCCTTGAGTTAATTCAGCAAGATGGATACTGTCGGAGTTAGAAGAACAGTTGCAGACTAAATTAGTGAGAATTATTTTTGAGTAGGTTTGTATTACTAAACCTTGTATAGAACGGTGAGGTCTATTATTGTAACTTCAGGTAGAGGTTGTAAATAATAGATGAGATCCTGGATAGTACATTTGAGTTGTAATAACAAATGTTACTTTTGTGGCTCATTTCCAAGGCTATAAATTGTGTGTGTGTGCGTAAGTGATTGGGGTCTTTGGAGTTGTATTATTAGAATATTTTAAGTAATGCAGGTATTGTATAATTGATGGAGCGTGACAACCCAGATTCCTGACCCCGGATCTGGGGGTGTTACAAAAACCAACGACCTCTTGAGGAAAAACAAACTCTAAAATCGCTGAAGAGTCTGGAAAGATAATGCGAAGGGTCCGGTTGAGTGACATCTTCTCTTTTTACTGAAAGGTTATGTATAACAAACAAGGTGAGGAAAAGATGCTCAACAAGAATATAATAACTGAACATGATAAATGATAATCCAAAGATAACAATGCATGTCGAATCAAATTAAACTGGAAAGAAGGTACATCAATATAAATAAATCAACTTTTAAATTAGAATTGGATTTTTCAATTCGACGCTGTGAGTTAAAGTGGATGATCAGTCACACTAAAACTCCGGACTATACCTTACGGTACGCCCAAATACTCAACTGGATCCAATGCCACGTTGGCCTAATATACAATACTCATACACTGACCGACGTCTACAGTCCTTAAAACATTTCATTTTAATTCAAAACATTCCAATTCCAATTTAATACTCAGAACAGGTGTCGGAACAATCGACTAACCTTAATCAATTCAAACTATTTTATTCAGCTGTTCAGTCCAAGCTAGTAGTTCAAAATAAAATCAATCATTAGAGTCCAATAATGTAATCAGCTCAATATTCGGGTCCAAATTAGGTTAAGTCAAGTAAATATGAATCACGGTTATGGTTTACAATCACAAGATAACAAAAGAGATAATTCATAATCATAAATAGAAACTAGCTGGCTGTAAATATATAGTTTGCATCATACAAAAGATAGGAACAAAAACTGATTACGAAACAAGAATCTGAATCAAGAATTGAGAATCAGGAATCTTGCCTTAATTGATGCTTCTACTGATACTAACTGAGATAGCTACTCGACCTTGGCCTTGCCCTTATCTTTACTTGGTCCTATAACATAAAACTCTACTTCAGTCGCTAAACCAGTAAACATGAACTAATTATAAACACGACTCTAATTACTATCTACCCCGCGTGATAATATTAAACTCAATTAAAACAATTAAATATGCCTCTGAACAATTATTCATATTTATGACTCGATATCCAAATAATCCACATAATTCACGTAGCAGATTTTGACATCTGAATACGATAAATAAACCACATAACGCTAAAGAAATAATTTTAGAAAAATATTCGACTCTCGTTTTGAAAGGATTTAATCATAAAACATTTTTAATTTGAAAGTCGAATCGTTTTTCATTATATAAAAGTATTTAATAATTAAATTAGTCAACTAATAAAATTAATCGACTAATTATAATCATTTAAATAAATACTAGAGGATAAAACTAATTAAGGAAAATATTTAAACTTATTTTAAATTAATTAGATTTAATTAATAATTAATTAATAAAATTACCTGATTAATAAATTAATCAATCAATTAAATTAATTAATTATTAACTAAAAATAATTAAAATAATTAAATTAAATTAAATTTTGAAATTAAATAAATATAACTTGAATTTACTAAAAAGATTTAAGTAAATAAATAAATTTTTAGAATTTAAAAACAAATTTTGAATTTATGAAAAATAAAATCCCAAAAACACTTTTTAGACAAATAATTAGGAAGTTTTTGGATTGAAACCGGGTTGGGGAGTTGGGTAAATGGGTCGCCAAGAACATGGGTGGGTCGCCAAAAACACCACCAGTTCCGGTGGGTTCCGGCCACCTCCCCGGATTCCGGCAACCGAAAAATGGCTTAAAACATGAAGCTATGATAGGGGAAGGTACGGGTTCCTATTTCCCTATCATCCATCAACCAAAATCACCGGAAACGTTCAAGAATCGAACAAAACGAACGGAAAAAAAACTTCCGACGGCAGTTCTACCAAAATTGGGCCGACCATAAATCGAACCCATACTCAAAACCACTTACATGGTTCGATTCCCCTTCCCTCGATCTATGTAATGGCACAAACAACGTCAAGAACCTATTGTTAGTATTAGTGCCCTAGAGACAATACAATTGTACTTCTAGGAAACACTATTTTGTTATTTAATAATGATTATGTTCTATTGATTATTCGACAACAATTATTATGTCTTTATTTACTGCGATATTAATGTTAGAGTAATAAATGTCTTTGGAATATCGAACACGTATTCTATATCTTTAAGTATGTGACTTAAAAATGAGATTATATGAATAGTGTTTATATTCCTAAAATATCCCTAATTAAGCATTATGAATTGGGACAATTATGATGCATAAAGATTAGTATGATCGTTGACTAAATGACCACATCTCATTGGTCATAGGTATAGTGATACTAAAGTCAAGAACATAGGTGCATGTAATATTCTACATGGCACCGGATTGACCCACAGTGATATTCTACATGGTAATAAAGTCATTAGAATAGCTCACAGTGATAAGGTGTAATGATCCTTAGACTTGAGATCATTATATTTCTATACGAGGATTAATATACTTTGATTACATTAAAAGTTACCTTTGACCGGGTGATGATAAAAGTGGACATCGGGTATATTATGAGTCGTATGAGAAATATGAATGATAGATATATGATTTAACCCTCCTATTATTAGGAGAGATATTATTGGCCTCTTGATTAAGTGAGACTATGAAAATGCATGGCCATGCTCAAATATTGATTTGTTTTAATAGTCTACTCATTGATCAAGGAAACCTGGATTAAATGTTAAAGAGGATGACTAATAACATGCCTCGAGTTTAATCTATAATATTTGGTTAAAGGGATTATATTACACAGAAACATTAGTCACGAAAGGTTTAATTGGATCACTAATTATTATTATTACTTGGGTAGCAATGATGTATTACTAGATGCCGCTCATTGTTTATAATTTTATTATGAGATATTAAAATTATTGCCAACGTAATAATAACCTAAAGGGTTACACATAAAGAACATTTTAAACGGAGCATTAATTAAATTTCGAATTTAATTGAATTATTATTATTATTGAATTATTGGATTAATTAAGTAGGACTTGATTAATTATATAATAATTCGAATATAATAATTAATAATACTAATAATCAGATTGGGTTTTGGAAGCCCAATCAGATTAAGCAAGGCCCAAAATTCTCTTTCAATAAATACATTATGATGTATTGTTTTAGGTTAAGTTACAAAATTCGTTTTTCAGAAAAAAAAACCCTAGAAGCTCTGCATATTAGAGATGCTAGAAACAGAGAGAGAAGGTTCTGAGGGCGTTTTTATTTGGCTAGTACCAACTCCGTGATCGTTGGACGATCAAGCGTTTGTGTGGACTACTTTGGCGACGCAGATCTTGAACAAGGGCTGCGTGGTGGTTACAACAAGGACCTCCAAGTTTCTGAATATTATAAGCTCAATTAAGGTATGATTTCGTTTCTCCATAATCAGCCATGTCTTGTACACGGATCCTAGGGTTAGGGTTTCAGATTATTATTGTTTTACGACTGTTTTCGCTGCGTATGATGCCCCGAAACCCAACAATGGTATCAGAGCTACGTGTATAAGGGGATGATTTGGTTATGTGTTTACTGTATTCGATGCATGTATGCATGTGTTATGAATCTGCCTTGATATAGTTATGAGATATATCGATTATAATATGTTATATCGCTTATATATGATACTGTTATGCTTAATATAGTGATATGATTGATTAATATGCGATGATTGTATGTCATGCATGTTGTCTGGTTTATATAGGGATATAAACTGTGAGACAGATCATGTTTGGACACGATCTGCAAACTGGGATATGTCTGTATGTATATGATACATGCTTCCGAAACTGTATATGATGCAGTGGCGGCATAGACTATAAGATATGATCTGAGATTCCGAAATCGATGATTTTTGAATAACACTAGCCAGGGGCTGCCGCCCCTTGGACCCTGCCACGGGGCTGCCGCCCCCTGACCCCCGCCCGGGGGCTGCCGCCCCCGGACCCCCGCTTTATTATTTTTGTGTTCGTAATTGTGTATTTGAGCATGGTGCTGGTTATGGCCTTAAAACCCGTAGTTTAATGGTTTATGGTTTTATAAATACGACTTGCATGTCGTTTTCTTCATTCTTGTAATTGTTTAACCTCGAATGTAAATCGAGTTTTATTATGTAGGTACATTAGTATAGGTTGGATTCAACTGTTCAATGTAATGTACTTGAAGATTGAAGGATGATCCAAGAGGAGGTGAATTCAAGGGAACAAGGAGAATGAAGAAATGTAATTGTATTTATGTTTTTCCACCATAGATTGACCTTGATCCTTTCATTAGCTTGAAAGGATCATATAGGATAAAGGCCATAACCAAGCACATTTACATATTGTACTTTACATATTGATGTATGATTGCATGTGTAGGATACAATGTGATGCATGCTTTAATTAGATTAATCATGTATTAATGTATGTATTGGATACATCACCCATGCCATGCCTGCTAAACCAGATAAAATCTGTAACGATTCAAGATTTTAAAATTGAACAAAACGAACATGAGATTCCTGTGTTTATGAAACACGGAAATAAGTGTGAATTTTCAATTTTTTGATATGGGGCGATTTTGACAAAAATACAAGCAACGCTTGTAAGAAAGGTGGATTTTAAGTGAGACCACTGTGACTCCTTCGCTGGACTGGAAATCAAACCATTGATGAATTTTGAATTGAAGTACTTAGTTCAAGGAAAAATTGGGAATCTTTTGATGATGGGATCATGGTCGTTTTAATAATAAAATCCCTAAATTTAAAATATTAAGTCACTTAGATGCCTTCCAATGGGCAACACTCGTCAAGACCTAGATCGAGAAATAGTGGGTTCGCCAAAGCGAAGCACTCCAATCTATCGTGGTAAGGCATGATGAAGTAAATGTGATACTTATTTGTTAGACCATTGGGTTAGACTTAACTAAGTTACCACAATAGGATTGTGAACTTAGAGGCATGGAGTTTGGTAAGATTTATTGGATAAATACGTACAATTGTTGTTCTACCAAACTATCCAAGAGTTATATAAGATATAATTGACAAAAGTTGTCTACCTAAATAATTGTGTTTTTGGAGTAAATCCAAAGCTGACCTTAAGCATGATGAAATATGGATCTTGGCTCGCTAGAAAGGTTTAAAGAAACTTTTCCGAATTGATAGATAGGGCTATTAATTTGATAAAAATAGTGGGTGATATATATTATGAATATATATATGAATAATCACTTGAAGATTATCTATTAAATCCGCAGACTAACTTATTTTATGCATTTTTTTTAACATTGTAGATATTTAATGGCAAATAACTCAAATAACTTCTCTGTACGATCAGTCCTTGAGAAGGACAAGCTGATAGGAACAAACTTCCTCGACTGGCAAAGGAATTTGAGGATTGTCCTCAGACAAGAGCGAAAGCTCTATGTCATTGATATTCCTTGCCCTGAACCTCTGCCTGAAGGTGCATCGGTTGCTCAACAGAATCTTTATCAGAAACATATCGATGATGACACAGATGTTACCTGTCTTATGCTTGCGACTATGAGTCCCGAGCTTCAGAAACAACATGAGCATATGGATGCTTATGTGATGATTGAGCACCTTAAACGTATGTTTGAAGGACAGGCTCGTCAGGAGAGGTTTGATACAAGCAAAGCCTTGTATGCCTGCAAACAGGGTGATCGTGATCCAGTTGCACCGCATGTTCTAAAGATGATTGGATATATGGAGTACCTTGCTACTCTGGGTTCAACCATCGGTGAGGAAACCCAGATAGATCTAATCTTGCAATCTTTGAACAGCAGCTATGCTCAGTTTGTAATGAATTACATCATGAATGAGATAGACAAGACACCTTCCGAATTGTTGGCAATGTTGAAAACTGCTGAGACCAATATTCAGAAGGCATCCCCTAACGCCATTATGATGGTCAATAAAGGGAATGCCAAAGAACAGGGTAGAAGGAAAGGCAAGAAGAAGATTGGATCTAAATCTGCTAATCCAAAACCTGCTTTTAAGAAGGCTTTGAAGCCTACATGAGGTGTTACAAAAGGTGCTGCAAAGGGTGATTGTCACTATTGCAAGAAACCGGGTCATTGGAGGAGAAACTGTCAAGCTTACTTGGAGGATTTGAAGAAAATGAAGTCTGTAAAGATTTCAGATTCAGGTATTTATGTTATAGAAGTCAATTTGTCTACTTCTACATCATGGGTATTAGATACTGGATGTGGTTCTCACATTTGTATAAATGTGCAGGAACTTCGAAGGAGTAGGACTTTGGCGAAAGGTGAAGTCGACCTACGCGTTGGCAATGGAGCAAAGGTTGTTGCTTTGGCTGTAGGGACTTATAATTTATCATTGCCCACAGGGTTTATTTTAGAACTTGAGAATTGTTTTTACGTGCCTGCGATTTGCAGAAACATTATTTATGTTTCTTGTTTGGACAAGAAAGGTTTTTCCTTTACAATTCAGAACAATAGTTGTTCCTTTGGTTTGAATAATGTTACCTATGGTGTTGCACGTTTATTTAATGGTTTATATGTTCTAGATCTTGATACTCTTGTCTATAATATAAATAATAAATGTATTAAGGCTAATGACTCAAATCAAACATACCTTTGGCATTGTCGTTTAGGCCATATAAATGAGAAACGCATTTCCAAGTTACATAAGGATGGATACTTGGATAAGTTTGATTTTGAATCATACGAAGAATGTGAACCTTGTCTCATTGGAAAAATGACTAAAGCTCCTTTTACCGGAATTGGTGAAAGGGCCACCGAACGATTAGAGCTTATACATAGTGATGTATGTGGTCCAATGCGTACAATGGCAAGAGGTGGTTTTTACTACTTCATAACCTTTACTGATGATTTTAGTAGATACAGATATGTGTATCTTTTGAAGAACAAGTCCGAATCATTTGAAAAATTCAAAGAGTACCAGGCAGAAGTGGAAAAGCAAATAGGCGGAAGTATTAAAACCCTACGATCTGATCGTGGAGGTGAGTACCTAAGCTTAGAATTTAAGAATTTCTTAAAGGAGTGTGGTATTGTATCACAACTCACACCTCCTGGAACACCACAGTGGAATGGTGTATCTGAAAGGAGAAATCGTACCTTGTTGGACATGGTGCGATCGATGATGAGTCTAGCGGATCTTCCAATTAGTTTCTGGGGCTATGCCCTAGAGACGGCTGCACAAACACTAAACCGAGTTCCTTCAAAAACGGTTCAAAAGACTCCATATGAGATATGGACTGAGAAACGTCATAGCGTGTCATTTATGAAAATTTGGGGATGCGAAGCGTTTGTGAAACGTTTAACCTCAGACAAGCTAGGACCAAAATCAGATAAATGTAATTTTGTGGGATATCCAAATGAAACCAACGGGTATTACTTCTATAATCCTTCAGAGAACAAAGTGTTTGTTGCTCGAACAGCTGTGTTTCTTGAAAGAGAATTACTTTCTAAGAAAAATAGTGGGAGGACAATAGATCTCGATGAGGATCGAGAACCACAGATTAACGTTGAACCATAGTTGGAACATGAGCAGAATGTGACTGAAAATGTTGATGACAACATTGCTCAAGAAACACAGGTCGTTCGTAGATCTAGTAGGATTGGTCATGAGCCAGAGAGATATTATGGATTTCTGCTGACTCAAAATGGCGATGTAATGCTTGTAGATAATGATGAGCCTCTTACCTACAAAGATGCTATGAATAGTCCAGATTCTGAGAGATGGATGGAGGCCATGAAATCTGAGATGGATTCCATGTATGAAAACAAAGTATGGACTTTGGTTGAACCACCTGAAGGGGTAAAACCCATCGAGTGCAAGTGGGTTTTCAAGAAGAAAACTGACATGGATGGTAATTTAGAGACCTACAAAGCTAGACTAGTGGCGAAAGGTTTCAAGCAAATTCATGGTATTGACTATGATGAAACTTTCTCACCGGTGGCTATGGTCAAATCCATCAGGATTTTGCTTGCAATAGCAGCTCATTATGACTATGAAATCTGGCAAATGGATGTCAAGACTGCTTTCTTAAATGGGAGCTTAGAAGAGGATGTGTACATGACACAACCTGAGGGTTTTGTCGATCCAAAATTTGCTAGGATGGTCTGTAAGTTACTACGATCCATTTATGGGTTGAAGCAGGCCTCGAGGAGATGGAACATTCGTTTTGATGAAACAGTCAAAGAGTTTGGTTTCATACAAAATGAGGATGAACCGTGTGTTTACAAGAAGGTTAGTGGGAGCCATGTGGCATTCCTAGTATTATATGTAGATGACATATTGCTAATAGGGAATGACATTACTTCTCTACAGGCTATGAAGACTTGGTTGGGAAATGATTTCTCGATGAAAGACTTAGGCGATGCATCCTACATATTAGGGATCAGGATCTATAGAGATAGACCCAGAAGATTGATCGGCTTAAGTCAGAGTACATACATTGACAAGATATTGCATCGTTTCGAGATGCAAGAGGCTAAAAGGGGCTACGTCCCAATGTCTCATGGGATAACGATCTCAAAAGAAAACTGTCCTAAATCATCAGATGAGAAGGACCGTATGAATAAAGTACCATGTGCTTCGGCAATTGGTTCTATAATGTATGCAATGATATGTACTCGTCCCGATGTCTCGTATGCTTTGAGCATGACGAGTAGATACCAGTCTAATCCAGGTGAAAGTCACTGGACAGCTGTCAAGAACATTCTTAAGTACCTTAAGAGGACTAAAGATTCTTTCTTGATATATGGAGGCGATGAGAAACTAGTTGTAAGAGGTTACACTGATGCTAGTTTCCAGACAGATAGGGACGACACTGTGTCTCAGTCTGGATTTGTGTTTTGCCTAAATGGAGGTGCTGTAAGCTGGAAGAGTTCAAAGCAAGAAACAGTAGCTGATTCTACAATGGAAGCTGAGTATATTGCAGCCAGTGAAGCAGCCAAATAGGCTGTTTGGATTCGGAATTTTATTACGGGACTTGGAGTGGTTCCATCGATCGTAGACCCAGTTGATCTATATTGCGATAATAATGGAGCCATTGCGCAGGCTAAGGAACCAAGATCCCATTCCAAGGCAAAACATATACTTAGGAGATATCACCTTCTTAGAGAAATAATTAATAGAGGGGATATACATATATGTAAAGTGCATACTAATGATAACGTTGCGGACCCACTGACAAAAGCTTTGTCGCAGCAGAAGCACGATTGTCACACTAGTTCCATGGGTATTAGATACATGGGTGATTGGCTCTAGTGTAAGTGGGAGATTGTTAGTATTAGTGCCCTAGAGACAATACAATTGTACTTCTGGGAAACACTATTTTGTTATTTAATAATGATTATGTTCTATTGATTATTCGACAACAATTATTATGTCTTTATTTACTGCGATATTAATGTTAGAGTAATAAATGTCCTTGGAATATCGAACACGTATTCTATATCTTTAAGTATGTGACTTAAAAATGAGATTATATGAATAGTGTTTATATTCCTAAAATATCCCTAATTAAGCATTATGAAATGGGACAATTATGATGCATAAAGATTAGTATGATCGTTGACTAAATGACCACATCTCATTGGTCATAGGTATAGTGATACTAAAGTTAAGAACATAGGTGCATGTAATATTCTACATGGCACCAGATTGACCCACAGTGATATTCTACATGGTAATAAAGTCATTAGAATAGCTCACAGTGATAATGGTGTAATGATCCTTAGACTTGAGATCATTATATTTCTATACGAGGATTAATATACTTTGATTACATTAAAAGTTACCTTTGACCGGGTGATGATAAAAGTGGACATCAGGTATATTATGAGTCGTATGAGAAATATGAATGATAGATATATGATTTAACCCTCCTATTACTAGGAGAGATATTATTGGCCTCTTGATTGAGTGAGACTATGAAAATGCATGGCCATGCTCAAATATTGATTTGTTTTAATAGTCTACTCATTAATCAAGGAAACCTGGATTAAATGTTGAACATAATATTTGGTTAAAGGGATTATATTACACGGAAACATTAGTCACGGAAGGTTTAATTGGATCACCAATTATTATTATTACTTGGGTAGCAATGATGTATTACTAGATGCCGCTCATTGTTTATAATTTTATTATGAGATATTAAAATTATTGCCAACGTAATAATAACCTAAAGGGTTACACATAAAGAACGTTTTAAACGGAGCATTAATTAAATTTCGAATTTAATTGAATTATTATTATTATTGAATTATTGGATTAATTAAGTAGGACTTGATTAATTATATAATAATTCGAATATAATAATTAATAATACTAATAATCAGATTGGGTTTTGGAAGCCCAATCAGATTAAGCAAGACCCAAAATTCTCTTTCAATAAATACATTATGATGTATTGTTTCAGGTTAAGTTACAAAATTCGTTTTTCAGAAAAAAAAACCCTAGCAGCTCTGCATATTAGAGAGGCTAGAAACAGAGAGAGAAGGTTCTGAGGGCGTTTTTATTTGGCTAGTACCAACTCCGTGATCGTTGGACGATCAAGCGTTTGTGTGGACTACTTTGGCGACGCAGATCTTGAACAAGGGCTGCGTGGTGGTTACAACAAGGACCTCCAAGTTTCTGAATATTATAAGCTCAATTAAGGTATGATTTCGTTTCTCCATAATCAGCCATGTTTTGTACACGGATCCTAGGGTTAGGGTTTCGGATTTTTATTGTTTTACGACTGTTTTCGCTGCGTATGATGCCCCGAAACCCAACACCTATAACCCACTCACCAACTCCGGTCAAAAGCTTAAAAAATCCGGTGAACACAAGAATTCTCCGATTTGCTCGATTCCCGACTCAAAATTCAAATTAAGCATAGTCATGCTCCAAATCACGTAAATAACACAATTATGGCCTCAGTTAACAAGAACAATAAAATTAAAAAAAAATCCCAAATTAAAATATAAATTCGAATTAATATAATTAGGAAACATTCAAGGAATGATACCCAGACGGAACTGTTGATAGATTTGGATAGAGGATGTTGATAGCTTCAATTTGATTACTAGAGCATTTAAATCGGACTCCGGTAACGCCTTCAAATTCGAGTTTGATCTTAATGAACACGAAGAACACTATTCGGGGATTTTTCGATAAAAATAAATTAACGAATAAGCTATTTATAGTAGACGGAAAATAATACCCAAAATATCATTTTTAGATCAATATTGATCCATTGGATCATTATTAATTAAAATAAAGCATACCGGTTACGAAACGATAATTATAAAAAAAATATATGGATAATTACAAGAATTGTTTAATAATAGATATACGAACCAAAATATATCTATAACGAATTTTTATGAATATATTCCACTTCAATGAATGAAATATTGGTACGAACGATATACCAATTATCTGAATGAATAGGAAACGAACTAAATTTCCATTTCAATAAGTAAAATAAAATAAACATCCCTTTTTAAAATAAATCTTTATTATCGCAAATATTCACATAGCACTCAGGAAACACATATAAGACCGTTTAGCGAATAATTTTAACACATTTAAATAGATAAAACATTTAATTGAAAATGAATACTAAAGAAATTGTATTAAACATCGAGATATTTACACACATTTTTCCCTGTTCTTACATTCAACTACTCTTTTGATCAGGCTCTCCAAACTGTTTATTGGAGAATGTACAGATCTAAATTTCTCTATCCTGATAGTTCAAGGAGTGAATCAACAAGGAGTACAACATTGGAGGAATTAGGAGGAGGTTTGCAGTCAGGAGAGGGTACTGTTGCACCAATGGTGGACAGTGGTAAAGGTGAACATATAGACTCACAAACACAAGAACCACTTAGTCAGATGAAGGGTGATAGTGGAGTCATTGTTCATGCTGGTAGGCCTTCTCTGGTGATTGATCACATTGTTGAGAATTCCAATGATATTGTGGATCAGACTATGATAGATGTAAATGAAGAAATTCAAAGCAAAATTCTATCAGAGTCTATTCCCTTTGAGGGAGAGTCTCATTCAACAACACCTCATGATGATTCTGTAAACATTTTGACACCTCATAAAGTATTATTGAAGGTGTCTGAATCAATACAGGATTCTGAAGGTGGTGTACGGGAGCCACTGTACACTGATAAGATAGAAGCGTGCAAGGGTTCAGTGTCTAGTGATGCTCAGCCTTTGGTGGATACCTCAAGCATTCAGACAAAGAGAATCCCCACCACCAAAGTGCTTCAGGTACAAAACATCTTTCTACCCCCTATTTTTTTTTAGGATCTGAGAGTACAGTTCCTATATTGAGTGAAAATATTGAAAAGATGGCCTCTAAGACACAAATTGAGAGGTTGGCTCCTAATCAGGCAAAAGGAGAGGTAGCGAGTGAAAAGGTTTTAGTAAACCTTAGTGAGCACGAAAGCATGGGTGCCTAACCCCATATTGAGACTGAGAGATTAGGAAAATAGCCAACCTTTGGCTTCTGGGATCAACTTTTCCCTAGCTCATAGGATGCCAATCTTGAAGATGCAACTGGAATTGATAGTGATACATTTAAGCTTATGAAGATGTTTGAAAGACAAGAATTGGTAGTTCATAACTCAAAACCAGAAGTTCAAAAGAAAGCTTATGCAAAAAGGGTGGTTGATTCCTATTGATGCACTTCCTTTGAGTGCTGTACTTCCTGATTCTTCAGACCCTGATCAATCTATGGAGGATTCAGTCTCTGTTGAAGTCCCAGCTATTGTTATTAGTTCTTCTCCTTCTACTTCTCAAATGGAGGATGTTCTTAAACATTCAGAGCCTACACCAGGCGTGTTATATCTTGATTATCCTTTAGCATCTGTTAATGTTTCACATCATGCAACTGTACAAGGTATAGAGTCCTCCAATGCAGCTAAGATTGTAGATGCAGATGCATTGTATTTTCAACAACAATGGCCCTATTATGAGATGGAAGCTTTTAACTTGGGTATTCCTACTGAAAACTTATTTCTTATTTCTCAAATTCAAAGAATGGATAGGTCATTTGCTCTGGATAAAAATCCACCTTTGAAGCTAAGTCTTAGCAATCAACCATTATCACCAAGTCACTCTGAAAGATCTTTGTCCAGCTCAGAATCTGACTCAGATGGTGATCATCCTTCATCAACAGTGCCTGAAATTGATTCAGGCATAATTTCTTTGGAACATCAATCAAGAGCTAGGAGAGCTTTCTTTGATACCTTTGGTATTTCTGAACATGATGTTTTTGATCCTGCTTCTCTTCCTATCTCTAGACAGCAAGCTGAAGAGCATGCTGAGTCTACTCATATAGATGAAACTCCTAGTTTGGACACTATTTATGCTGCTGTGAGTACACTTCATTCTGAAGTTACTGGCATGGATGTTTCTATTTTACAAACTCAAGGACAACTAGTACAGCTCTCTAAGACTGTTACTTCTCTTCAAGAATCCACTACAGCTTCTTTGGGTGCTATGGTTTCTAATCAGGAGTCAGTGGAGAAAAGGTTGAGTTCTTTGGAAAGTCAACATGCTACTATTCTTGGCAATCAAGCTCTGATTCTGGATATGATTGGACACATGACAAATGTTTTAAATATACCACCATATCTTCCACCTGTTGCTGATTTCAAAAAGGGGGAGAGTAGAGGGAGCAAGTCTAGAATTATTGAAGCAAGTTCTTGTAAAAATGATGCTAATGAATCTAGCTTTTCTAAGAAGAAGGATGGTGATGATGATGGTAGTGGTCACACTCAGAAAGGAAAAAGAGTAAGTAAAACTCAATTTCAGTCTCAATAATCAAAAAGGAAGTTTTCAGAGTCTAGAGAAACTTTAAGAAACAAAGGCATGTTTCTACTGAAATGGAACGATTGAGGCTGAGAAATGAATTGGTTACTGATCTGAGTGCTTGTGAAACTATAGATTTGCAAAAGATAGGTTTTGAGAAGGAGGTGACAAGGTTACAAAATGTACAATCTACTACTTCTCAAGTATCTAAGAAGATTGAAACTCCAGGTTCTACTATTCCACATGTTGTTGGTCAGTAATTTCTGTTTAAGCCACGAGAGGGTTTTATTCAAAGATCTAGGTATCTGCAAGATACCGTTCCTCTTGTCAAGGCATGGACTACTGTTGAAACAGGGTCTACTCAAAAGCATGTTGAACCAACTTATTAAATAATCAGGCTCTGTGACAACCCAGGTCAAATCCCGAGCCTTTTTCGAAAATCAGGTCAAATCCCGATTCCGAGTCCGAATAAAGCCGAAGCCTACTGGCCCAAACGCAGCCAACTTGGGTAACGACTAGCCCACCACAGGCCCCCAAAATATCATGATTTTGTTGGTGGTCTGTGGTGGACTTATTGTTACCCAAGTTGGCTGCGTTTGGGTCAGTAGGCTTCGGCTTATTCGGGCTCAGAATCGGGACTTGACCCGATTTTCGGAAAAGGCTCGGGATTTGACCCGGGTTGTCACATATGGTATCAGAGCCGACTCTTGAAAGCTTGTCGAGGCAAGTTGCCGGAGGTGGGGACACGAAGGTTGGTGGTATTATCCCACAATGGACAGAGGTCCGGAGGTGGGGACACGAAGCCAGCCGGTATTATCCCACAATGGCTAGGGAGGAATGATTTTGGAATCTATCGGCTATATCCGATCAGGCTTGACGAGGACATCAAGAGTTTAAGTGGGGGAGTTTGTAACACCCCAGTCCCACACCGAGTAGATTGGGACATTCTGTTCAGTTTATAAGGCAAAATACTACTACTAATTAGCACCAATAAAATCATGATATTTTGGGGGTCTGTGGTGGACTTGTTGTTACCCAAGTTGGCTGCGTTTGGGTCAGTAGGCTTCGGCTTATTCGGGCTCGGAATCGGGACTTGACACGATTCTCGAAAAAGGCTCGGGATTTGACCCGGGTTGTCACATATGGTATCAAAGCCGACTCTCGAAAGCTTGATGCGTCAACTTGCCGGAGGTGCGGACACGAAGGCTGGTGGTATTATCCCACAATGGACAGAGGTCCGGAGGTGGGGACACGAAGGCTGGTGGTATTATTCCACAATGGCTAGAGAGGTACGATCCGGACCTATGGGCTATCCGTTCAGGCTTGACGAGGACGTCAAGAGTTTAAGTGGGGGTGTTTGTAACACCCCAGTCCCACATCGAGGAGATTTGAGACTTCTGTTCAGTTTATAAGGTAAAGTACTACTACTAATTAGCACCAACAAAATCATGATATTTTGGGGGTCTGTGGTGGGCTAGTCGTTACCCAAGTTGGCTGCGTTTGGGACAATAAGTTTCAGCTTATTCGGACTCGGAATCGGGACTTGACCCGATTTTCAAAAAAGGCTCGGGATTTGACCCGGGTTGTCACATATGGTATCAGAGCCGACTCTCGAAAGCTTGTTAACGCAAGTTGCCGGAGGTGGGGACACGAAGGCTGGTGGTATTATCCCACAATGGACAGAGATCCGGAGGTGGGGACACGTAGCCAGCCAGTATTATCCCACAATGGCTAGGGAGGAACGATCTTAGAACCTATGGGATATCCGTTCAGGCCTCACGAGGATGTCAGGAGTTTAAGTGGGGGAGTTTGTAACACCCCAGTCCCATATCAAGGAGATTTGGGACTTCTGTTCAGTTTATAAGGCAAAGTACTACTACTAATTAGCACCAACAAAATCATGATATTTTGGGGGCCCATGGTGGGCTAGTCGTTATCCAAGTTGTTTGCGTTTGGGCTAGTAGGCTTCGGCTTATTCGAACTCGGAATCAGGATTTGACCGGATTTTCAAAAAAGGCTCGGGATTTGACCCAGGTTGTCACAAATGTGGTGGACTTGTTGTTACCCAAGTTGGCTGCGTTTGGGTCAGTAGGCTTCGGCTTATTCGGGCTCGGAATCGGGACTTGACCCGATTTTCGGAAAAGGCTCGGGATTTGACCCGGGTTGTCACATATGGTATCAGAGTCGACTCTTGAAAGCTTGTCGAGGCAAGTTGCCGGAGGTGGGGACACGAAGGTTGGTGGTATTATCCCACAATGGACAGAGGTCCGGAGGCGGGGACACAAAGCCAGCCGGTATTATCCCGCAATGGCTAAGGAGGAACGATCTTGGAACCTATCGGCTATATCCGATCAGGCTTGATGAGGACGTCAAGAGTTTAAGTGGGGGAGTTTGTAACACCCCAGTCCCACATCGAGTAGATTTGGGCATTCTGTTCAGTTTATAAGGCAAAGTACTACTACTAATTAGCACCAATAAAATCATGATATTTTGGGGGTCTGTGGTGAACTTGTTATTACCCAAGTTGGATGCGTTTGGGTCAGTAGGCTTCGGCTTATTCGGGCTCGGAATCGGGACTTGACCCGATTCTCGAAAAAGGCTCGGGATTTGACCCGGGTTGTCACATGCTCGTTCTTTAAAAATCAAAAACTGGACTCAGTCATACTCAAGAAAATACGTCTAGTGCAGTCAAACATGTAGCTGATCCTCATCCATTGACAGATTATGTTGGTGAGCCAGTTACACAGAAACATCTTGATAGACTGATTTCTGCTCAACTTGTTCTGAAGATTGTAAAAGTAAAGGAGCATGTATCAAGAAAAGGAACAGTGGACAAGGAGATTCAAAAAGATTTCATTGTATACTTCTTATCTTCTGGAATGATAAGATGGATGGATCAAGAAACTTTGATTTATCACAAGAGGGAAAAGGAGCTTGCCTATGTAAAATTCTTATTGGAGAAAAGAGATGAAGTATCTCAAGGCTGGAATGCAGTCTTAAAAAACTGGCTTAATGAAATTGATGAACAACTCAAAAAGATTTATAAAAGGATGTATCATACTGATGTTCTTTCATTCAATTTTATGTATGTAGCTCCAGATGGTTCTGATAAAGAAATGGAGTACAATATTCTTGAAATTGAACAAGATCAACATGGGAAGTATGTTGGTTATCAAGCTATGGAAGGAGAACTATCTTTTATGAGTTTGGATCATTTGCAGAAGTTCAAATACAGGCCAGATCAGTTCAGAGCACTTCATTATCAAATCTTATGTGCTAACTCTGATATGATTCTTATTAAAGAAGAAATCGGAAAGGCGTTGGTTAGAACAGAAGATACACTGATAGATGAATTGATTAACATAAATTCTTCTTTCAAGAAAATTCCCATTCCAGATGATCAGTGAAGTTAGTAATTCATCAAGCTTTCTGGTATTGTTGTATTCTAGTTTTGTACATATCAATAAAGTTTTGACATCATCAAACAAGATTTATGCCTTAGTGTATAAAGCATAAATAGGGGGAGATTGTTAGGAATGAAGATGATGGTGTTACTGGAGTACAAGGAAGAGTCTACTGCTACAAGAGTCTATGTCCGGAGTTTGTGAACTATCAAAGTTTGTAGTCTGTAAGAGTCTATAAATCTTGCTGCAGATTATGGAAACTTCTATTTTCTTTGAAGACAGATCACTGGATAAACTCAAATCCTTAACAAGAATCAGTGGACGATTTGTTCTTATCAGAAAAGCTGGATGTCGAAGCTATCAACCTAAACAGATGGGACAGAATCCCATAATTCATGTGACTGATTTACTTGTTGTTTAGTTGATAGGAAAATTGTATAAATACTCTCATTCTACATTGTAATATGTATGTGTGTCGAAACCTTAAGTCTGTATTAAGTTTTTACATTGAGAGTTTGTAGCCGGAACTTAGTTTACAGAAAGTAGCTGCTAAGTATACTTGTACATCCTTGGTAGAGTTTGTAACTTTGAGTATTCAATATAAATCATTGTTACATCATCTTTTTTTTCGTGTTCTTTCAATTCCGCATATTTATTATTCTGTTCATCAAACAAGAAAAACACAAAAATAGACATATTAGTACTACTTGTATTTAAACCCCCCTTTCTACAAGTAGTTCTGGTTTATCACATAAGTCAACATATTCCAAACCTAAGGTCCTCAAATCCCAACGCTATCTCACTTGAGTTACACCGAACCTGAAAATTGTAAGTAATGAGTTATATAGCCCAGAAAGAAACCAATCGATCCAACTAGTCGGGTAAATAACATGTATATACAAAACATAATACAATATTCGATACGATACGATACGATATATGAAACAAATAACTTTCAATACACATTCATATTCTTATTCGATAGATACAATACGACACCACATAACAACAATAACTCGAAATCCAAAATTCATGCCAACGGTCCTAAATTTTCAGAAAACTGTCACTATAACCCGATGACTCGGTCCTTATTCTTATTCGATATTTTCACAAACCATGGCAAAAATCAGAATACCAAGACTATTGCTTACACATAACATATATCAAATAATACATATCAAATCAAAATATATCTTCACTTAGCCCAAGGTTTGATAAACAAATATACAAATATAAACATAATTTCGAAAACACTAGAAAAATCGATCGGAAACTTACTTGAACACATCCTAGACGTAAATTAAGAGTAAAACCATCTAAACGAAAAATATCTATTATTTTCATAAATAACATACAAATTCCAATCCATATTTAATCTTGTGCACTCCTATTCTATACATATATAGCACATTTGTATTGTATTTTAATGTATTTGCTTTTACATCCATCTATCTAAATATGAATATGATTAAAAATAATTGTACACATGTCGGTAAAAAAACATGTCTACCACATGTGATCAAAATTAAAACTCAACATATACATGTAGAACTGTAGCACAACTACCAATAAAGCAGGACATTTGACTAGAAATGATGGTGCAAAACACTTGAAAGACTTGGATATTCAGATTTTCCATTGAATTGAAAGACTTGGATGCCGGATTCACTCCATAAACATCTATTTGGCATCAACAAGACGGTCACAAGAGAAATCTTATGTTTTTTCTTGGCCGCTTCAACAACTTCTTGTTGATCAATAATGACTTCAGTTAATATATTTTGAAGTTCTAAAAACAATTATGCTACCACTATAGGCATTGGGAGACCTATCTCTTAAGCATCGGGGTGACCTCTTTTCTTCTACGAAATTGAATTCATTAGACCATTCTTAACTCATTGTTCAAAATCTTTTTCAGCTCATCTTGGTGTCATCCCTGCAATTTGAGGAAAATATTAATAATCCTCACTACATTGACAGTTAAAAGTTTCTGGAGCACCCTAAAGTTACGAGCTTGTCTCTGCACTTCATCGTTTTAAACCTGTGGTGTGATCGGAAAAAGTTTAAGGTCTTGTACAAAGAAGCTTAAAATTGTCAAATTACATGTATATCGTACTAATGTAGAAGTCACCATCATGTTTAACAAATCTATTTAGGTTGAGTTTGACTATTACCATTACTAACATCAAAACCGATTCACATAGTCTACTAGAGCGAAGTTTGGTCAGGTACGTTTCACTTAATTTATAAATATCATATATTGACCTCTCACCACTCTTTTCAAATACTGTGAGCAAATTAACTCAGCACGAATTGCATAATTTCACTCAAGAAAAACTTATAGGTATTTACATCCTGCTTAGATAGACATTTCATCTACCACTTGCACTGCAAAATGTAAACTACAAGTATGCCCAAAATTCTCATCTGTGCTATTAACCATTAGTGTAATTCCCTGCACAACCATAAAAAATATTCAACAACCTGAGAACATTTTAGGAATCAGAAAGAAGGTTGCAAGTAACCTTCTGCTCGGTGACTCTAACAAGTAACAACTGCTTCACGCATTGCTGCTTTGTCTGAACTGCCAGTGAAACCATTTATGTAACCACAAACAGTTTCTGCCTTTTCACTGACATCTTTAACTGCTTTCAGTATGTTCTCTTCGGCGGTCTAAAAACTGCTTCACGCATTACATCATCGTTTGAACCGACACTGACATGGGAAATAAATAAATAAAAAACCTTTCCTTCGGAGCAAACAGTTTCGGCCTTTTTAATTGCTTTCAGTATGTTCTCTTCTGTTGTCTCCTTTTTCACTTTAATCACTTGGTCGTGATAATAGAGCACAATGGAGTTCTTATTTTCTTTTGTCAACTGGTTTAATCAGTGGACTGGCTTGATTTTCGTTTAAAGATGGCAAATTCAGATCGGCAGGAAATTCAACATTTGTGCCCAACAGGTCTTTATAGTAACCAACAGCAATAGAAGCTATATTGTCATGTCCAAATTGAATCTCACCTGCACTATCCTCTACTGCAATCATTTTATTCGAATTCCATCTCCCTTTGCAGAAGTTGAAGAAATAAGAATTGTTGCTGTAACAGGCCGTTAATTGAGCAATTTTGTGACCATCTAATCTCTATAACTCATTCTACGAATTTAGATGCTGTAAATTCGATACAGAGTTGAGGGTAAAAGAATCGGCTGTCCGAGTCTCTTTAGAGGATGAAATCTCTTCATTAAAGTTACAGATAGCACTTCTGCAGAAACCGGCTGTTTGGGAGCTCAGGATGTAAACAAGAATATCATTCTTCTTCAAGACTGCATCTCTAATAAGGAAAAAGAAACTAATTAGCTCAATGAGCTTCTTCAGATTGAGAAAAATAGAGCGGATTCTGAAAGAAATAAAGCTGAAGAAGAAAGGAAGAAAGTTGATGAAAAAAAAAGTTTGGGCTGAAAAATTGATTGCTGAGAATGAAAGAGAGATGAAAATAAAAGAATCAGCTTTACGACTTCCTCTTGAGAATGAAATTGCTTCCCTAAAGTCTCAGATAGAACTTTTGCAGCAACAGATTGTCTCAGGAGTTCAAGATGCGAGCAATAACTCGGAAGTTGAAGATGTGAATGAGGAAGCAGTTGTTTACGAAAGGCGTGTATCTGAGAGGGGAACAGAGATAAAACGGCTTAAGAAGCTTCTTCAGAAAGAGAAAAAAAAAGCAGATTCCGAGAAGAAGAAAGCGGACACTGAGAAATGTAGGGCTGATAAAGTGCTTTCAGACAGTGAGAGAACTTAGAAAGAAAAAGAACAGGCTGTTTGTCTTTCTTTGGGGGCTGAAATCTCTGCTCTAGAGTCTCAAGTGACAGGTGAGTTTTTATCTTTGCATCTTCTGACATTGTTGTAATGTATATAGTATTGTCATTGTATATGGTAGTCAGGGAACCTCAAGTAGATTTGAAAATTTAGGATTCTACTAACATGATTGTCTAGAGAATGTGAATTCAAGTTTTACGTTTCTGCCCTAAGTTTTCACGTCATTTTCAGCTATGTCCGACTGGACAAGCTTGTGTATTTTTAGACTAATTCTCCAATGGTATTGCTCCTGTTAATTTCATTAACAGTACACCATTAGGGAGAGAGTAATTTGAAAGTCCTTATAGAAAACCTTTGATGCATTTGTTATCCAGCAAGGGTTATTATCTGAGCAAAAGAGTAAGTGATTTGTGCAACTGCATCATCAACTTTTTCTGTACAGTTTCATTTTCTTCTCCAGCCATGTCCTTTACCGCAGTTCTTGTGCACTTGCTCTGTCCTTTCAGCTGTTGGAATTTAATCTTAAACTTAAATTTAAGTATTGTTTTTATTTAGTTGTTTGATTGTTTAGTTTTAAATGAAACGTTGTAATCAGTCCGTTGTAATGCATAGGACTTAGTCATTTGGTTGTTCTAAGAGTTTTTAGGAGTGTGGGTGTAGTGGAGAAATAATAGCTAGATAGTTGCTAGTTTTTAGGTATCACCTTTGTGTGTCCAGGGTATATATATCCTGCATGTACGTTCAGTTTTAATATTATCAGAAGAGAATACAATGTAGTCCTTAAAGCATTTTCAGTTTGTACATATTCTTGTTCAAATATTAGTTATTTTTCTACACTTGGTATCAAAGCTAGGGGGGAGTATCAAGGCTTAACAGCCTTCCCTACCGTTCCTTGGAGGCTGGGAAGAAGTCCCAAGAGAAGCCTCAGCAGAGGATCAGACAAGAAGAATGGTTTGTTGTTGACAGAAGGGCGGAGGTGCTGCTGTGGTATTTGCAGCAGAGAAGCTGCCAGGAGATGATGGCTAGGAGAGAGCTAGCAGTTTTTTTTTTGTGTCGGGTGATTATGTGCACCATGGAGAGAAGTGCTCCAAAGTGGTTTTTGATGAGAAGTGCATCAAAATTGATAGTGGTGAGAAGTGCATCACAGATGAAGAGAAGTGCTTCGTAAGTTTTAAGATTAGGGGGTGATTGTTGGAATTTAATCTTAAACTTAAATTTAAGTATTGTTTTTATTTAGTTGTTTGATTGTTTAGTTTTAAATAAACGTTGTAATCAGTCCTCATTTGGTTGTTCAGAGAGTTTTTAGGAGTGTGGGTGTAGTGGAGAAATAATAGCTAGATAGTTGCTAGTTTTTAGGTATCACCTTTGTGTGTCCAGGGTATATATATCCTGCATGTACGTTCAGTTTTAATATTATCAGAAGAGAATACAATGTAGTCCTTAAAGCATTTTCAGTTTGTACATATTCTTGTTCAAATATTAGTTATTTTTCTACTTTTTTTTTTTTTTTTTTTTTTTTTGCCAAAAGACCTACTTTTTCCATTAATCAATGATACAATATATATAGAAAGAAACTAACGTACTGGAATCTATAAATCAGGAAAAACTACTAATGGGCCTAACAACTCCTACTAATCCTCTGCCACTTATTCTCAATCCTACAATTTCTCCACTAACAGCATGACTAAGTGGTCAGCTGAACAAATCAAATAAGAAAACATTATTAATTTACTACAAATAAAAACAAGTTTAAGATTATTTTCCAACATTCACCCCCATAATCTTAAACTTACGAAGCACTGTGGTGAGAAGTGCATCACAGATGAAGAGAAGTGCTTCGTAAGTTTAAGATTAGGGGGTGATTGTTGGAATTTAATCTTAAACTTAAATTTAAGTATTGTTTTTATTTAGTTGTTTGATTGTTTAGTTTTAAATAAACGTTGTAATCAGTCCGTTGTAATGCATAGGACTTAGTCATTTGGTTGTTCAGAGAGTGATAGTTGCTAGTTTTTAGGTATCACCTTTGTGTGTCCAGGGTATATATATCCTGCATGTACGTTCAGTTTTAATATTATCAGAAGAGAATACAATGTAGTCCTTAAAGCATTTTTAGTTTGTACATATTCTTGTTCAAATATTAGTTATTTTTCTACATCGGCACCACCACCTACATGGAAAGCCATCGAGAAAGCCCTTGAGTTGTTACTTGTCACAAAGGTTGTGGCTAAAAGCCACGCAGCAACGTAATACTCATTGTGTCAGAGGTAAAACCATCTTAACCTGCTTTCTAATTGCCTTTAGCTAAACCCCACGTACACTTTGAGAATGTGATAAACCTATTTGAAATATTTGTGATAAGCAATCTGGATTTCTAAGGAGGAATCAAAATCAAATTCTGTCTTATAGCTTCAAACTATAGGGGGAATAATGAGATCCTAAGGCTTTGTAATGTTCAAATGCAACCTCATTTAAGCAGCAAAGAAATTCAGTCTTTGCCATTGTCAAGGTCAGCTTACTTAGCTATGATGCCTACTTAGCATTGTCCATTTAAACATTGGCTTTTGATTATACTCATGATTTTTTGTTTGATATTTTATTAATTACATGAATTTTGGTTAAATTTAAACAAACCAGTCATGCAAACATATTCAATTGCATGTAGGCCAACTCAGCCAGTTTATGCATCTAATCAGCAATGCCATATTTTAGTTGTGTATACATCACTACTAATATAGCCACTCTGGGCTGTGGCCACAACTCACAGCTGAGTTTTCATAATACGGTTGTCCGAATCTTGTAGAGTCAATCTACATGGGTAAGTGTAGCTGTGTCTTCTTATAACATGAGTCGAGAGAGCGCCCTTAATCTTCTGTTTAACTTTAGTTTCCTACAGTGTTTCTTACGGTATTAGTGTTAACTGTTGGCATGTCATTTTAGATAGATCTGAGTCTACATTTAAGCTTACTTAGCCTGAGTGTTTGTTCTAGAGCTTCACAACTTCGTGATATGTTCGTCTACTGGTAGGATTTGAGCAGCTGCACAAAAATGTATGTCGTAGTTAGAATTCAGTCAAGGCTGTGATGCCCTAGCCCGGTTGCTTATGTTTCATATGAGCTTTATTAAGTTTTTCTAACCTCTTGCACAAGACTCAATGCTGCCTAGAGGTCTCCAGACCTCAACGATTGGCAGAGCTATCTTATTTATTAGGTTGTAACTTGCGATCAGTCCCAACCTAAACAGAAGAACTGTATGCACTAAGTAGTTTATGCTATAGCCTGATAATCTGAGAAGTGATCGACCATAATATCACATCACAAATAAGATTATTTTGGCCCAGGTAATGTGATTGTCAATTTGTCATTAGCATCATCACATGTCTCACTCATTGCTACTGGGAACCTATTGTGTGGTTCAAACACTGTCTAAATTTTTGTTAGAACAATACTATCTATCTGCACTATAATATTACTAGTTTAAAACCGTGCTTGTTATTTTATTATTATTTTATTAATTATAATTGTGCAAAAAATAAGTAGGCAGGTTAAAATAGCTAAACACTTTTAATTAATTAAAATCATTAAAACATATTTTAAAATAAATAATTATGGGTTTGCCTGTTATATTTTTGGAAAATTAGGGGTTTAGTAAGTAAAAATAAATAATGTAACATATATTTATTTTCAAAAGATAAATGCTCGTGATATTTTTGAAAAATGAGGTTTTAAAATTTAATAATTAAAAGTATTTAAATACGTTTTAAAATAAATAAGTAAATGGTTTCCTGTGATATTTTTTGGAAAAAGAATGGATTTTAGTCAGAAAAATAGAAAAAGTAAATTGTAAAAGGCAATTTTCCGTGATATATTTAGAAAATAAGGGAATTTGTTAGAAAAAATATATAATGTGTTTTAGCTGAAAAGGTAATTGGTTATAAATAGATATTTGATTATTTATATTTTAATATTTTTAGTAATTGCATTTGTTAAGAAAAATAAGTAGACATGTTAAAATAGGTAAACTTTTAAAAAATAATTATAATATTAAAATGAGTTTAAAAATAAATAACTAAAGGTTTGTCTCTGATATTTTTGGAAAAGAAGGGGTTTAGCAAGGAAAAAAATAAAAAAACTAACATGTTTTAGTTAAAAAAAGGTAATCGTCCTTGATATATTTGAAAAAGTAGGGAAATTTGTTAGAAAAAATAGAAAAATAATGTTTTTTAGGTGAAAATGGTAATTGGTTATAAATAGGTAATTTTATTATTTAATAATATATCTCTAAAAATAAATAAGGTTAATTAAGTAAAAAAAAGAAACACGATTAATTAAGGGCAATTAGGTAAAATCACAACGTACCATACCGACCGACCAAACTTTTAATGTTTCGTGTATTATACTCCCTCCCTCCGTCCCATCCATTTATTCACACTTTCCTTTTTGGGATGTCTCATCCATTTCTTTACATTCCAAAACTTTCCAAAAATAGTAAAATTTTATAATATAAAAATCAACTTCTCCCACTACTTTCCTCCACTTTACTTACTTTATACCTTAAATATTGACGGGTCCCACCACTTTACTCATTCTTCTTACTTTTTTCCGTACTTTACTTATATTCATTGACCTCCGTGCCCAACCCAAATGTAAACAATTGGGCGGGACGGAGGGAGTAATCTATCTATCTATAATATATTATTATAAGCAAACCACCCTCTATTTGGTTGGTAGTTTGGTCATTTGGTTGGTTGGTAGTTTGGTCCTCTAAATAATAACTGTTAGATGTAAATATAGGTAAATGAGAACCGTTGGATGTAATATTAAAATAATATGATTTTTTTGATATCTAAAATGCTCCCACGGGTTCAAGGTTTGAATCCCGTCCATAACATATTATTATTAAATATTCATATCATCTATTTTTCTAAGCTACATTCAAAAGTTCATGTTGCCCAGTAATAATCTATTGTAGAAGGGGGGTTGAATACAATAGTATAAGATAATCGACTTCTTAATGTATATATCACAAATATGAAAGAAAGATAACAACTTTATTAAATCTGATATAAAACTGTTACAAACTCTCTCAAGAAATTCTGATGTTCTTGAGAGCTGCTAGCTTACAAAAACTCTCTCAAGAAATTCTATGTTCTTGAGAGCTTCTATCTTGATTCACACCGAACCAAAACCAAAACTGTGTTTATATACTACACAGCTTCTCTATCAATTATAAGTCCTAATCAATTACAAAGATTGAAACCTATCCATAATTGATAGCTACATTCTACAAACCAGGAACCGACAGAATAACCTTCCATGTTTAACTAGACTCCAAATATAACTCGAAGTAGGAATCCTGATCAGCTTCCAGTCCTGATGATCAATCCTGATCCCAGATATGTATCTTGAACCTGACGACCATGCAATCCTGATGATGTCAGCAATCCTGATCAGTTGAGTCTAGCTCCTGACGATCATTGAATTCTGATCTAACAATCTCCCCCAATCTCATACTTTGTGAAATAAAGTATAGATTCCTAAGATTCAATGATGTCAAAAATATATATACAAAATGTACAGTATCTGTAGCAATAACTTATCTGTTTAAATTCTTTGATAGAACAAATTCATTTTCAAGAAGTTGTATAACAAATTTTCTTCTTTTCCTTCAAGAATTTGAATCAGTCTTCCCTTAAGATTTCTGAGTTCTTCATCTTCCTCATTAATCTGGTAGATAGCTGCTCTGAGATTCAATATGGAGCTTTTCTAAAGATAAGCAATTTCCTTCCCATCAGGATTGAGAGTAAGTTGTGTCATGCCAAAAGTTACTTCTTTAACAGCAGTACCCCTTTGCATTTCCACATCCTGACCTCTTTGATTTAAGTACATGGGAGTATAATTACCATTGAAATTACTGTTTCCATCCAGTCTTCTTCTTATTGTTGACAAAAATCATGTCACTCCATTCCTTGCACATTTGATTCTTCGATCTCAAAAGATAATGAACATATTTCAGTTCCTGTGTAGTTTTCATCAGCAGATCTTGAATAGATAGAATCTTCACACTACCATCTTTCATGAAGTACAGAAGCTTTTCTTTCTTGTCAAAACCATCATGACAATCTATAACTATATCAACAGCTAGTAAATTGTTCAGGTTTTCAGAAGTTAAAGTACCTCCAATTTCAGTTAAGGAGTAAGGATCAACATATGACATATTTAGATATTCAGCATCCCTGTGTCCAATACCTCCTCTTGAATTACTTGTCAATTGCTTCAGATTTGAAAACATCTTTAACCAGAGTGCTTTTGATCTAACCATGTCAGATAAATCAACAACACTTGAAGCGCTTGTAATAATTCCTCCAGACTGAAAATTGATAAGTGTATCATACCTCAGTGTACTAATATGTTTCCACTTCTTATCCTTTTCTTTTTCAAAGGCATAGCTTCTTTCCAGTGAAGATTCTTGTCTGTTTGGGTTCCTCCACTTTCTTCTGTTTGAGAGTTTAAGCCTTTGTAAATAGATATTGAAATCTCTATTTGTTGATCTTGTAATTTCTCTTCTTCTGGCTTCTTCTTCTTCATATACTTCCTTGTTGTGAGAATCAATCACAGTAGATAAGATCATCAAATCAATCTCTTGCAGAATTTCAGAATCATCAGGATCTTGAATATTATCAGAAACAACATCAGGATTAGATTCTTCAATTCGATTTGTATTGCAGAGAGTTGATTTTCTTGACTTTCTTCTCAATTCAGGTTCTTCTTCAATATTTCCATCATCACCAAAAGTAGATCTGTCAGGAACTACTAGAGTTTGAATAGGTTCAGGAATTTCTTCAATTCTTAACCCTCTAGACCTTGTCTGTCTAGGTATTGTTTGAGTTGAAGAACCTCTTCTACTTCTTCTAGCTCATCTCCTACCTCTGCTTCCTCTACCTCTAGCAGAAACAGGGTTATTAAAGCTTTCCATCATTTCTCTCTGTTGTCTTAAGAATTCTTCATGTGAGAGATCAGGATATTCTTCACTTGCTGTAGAGAGTGCTTTTCTTACAAATAATTGTTGAACTCTTTTATCAGTGTGATATAGAGTAACAATTCTGCCATCTTTTGTAGAAAACTTCTGGAATAAATTTGATAGATGCATCTTCAGGATTATCAATAAAAATATCTTCATCACCTTCAGGAATTGTAGCAAGAGTATGTCCATGACCAGGTGTCAGGATTTTTTCTTCCGTCAGGATCTGAGATTGCACCAACGTTCTTACTGTCTTAACTCCAGAATCAGAAACATGAGTTGACTGCGTTGTTTGACTTTGTGAAGTTTGAATTGTAGACTTCATAACAGCAACATCAGAGGTTTCTCCTTGTATCACTTTTTCACTACCATCATCTCCAGTATCATCATCATTATTCCTTAATACTAGATCAGATGTGCATTTTGTCCGACTAACCTTCTCCCCCTTTTTGACATCAGGATTTGACAATAAATTCAAAATTAAGGAAAGAGAGGCTTGAATGTCAGTTACCTTGGTATCCAGAGAATCAATCCTTCTGTTGATAGAGGTTTGTTCAGAAATGACAGATTTCACTTGGGATTCTACTACCCTTAGCTGAAAAGCAGTAGGCACCTTTGTAAAATTTTGAGAAATATCATTCCTCACCAACTCAGTTGAGTTCTTGATAGAATCAATCTCACTTTTTAGGCTTTTGGATAACAGAGTTGTAGCCTTCAAATGATTCTTCAAGTCTTGATTCTCTATAGATTTCACTGCATCATAGGCATGTTCCAAAGCAGAAGAATAACTTACAGATTCAGCAGATCTGTGCCATGAATTGTTCCATTCATTCTGTCTAAGTGTCTCAGCAGGATTAAAGGAAGGAATAGAAAAATCTTGTCTCTGATCTTTCCCAGTGGAAGCTTTGCCAGCCATATATGTACTTGATGAACCAAAATTAGTTCCAAGACTAATTTTGAGTGCTGTAGCAAGCTGTTCCTTCTCTATCATCATCACTATCATCAGAGTCATCATCATCAGTACTATGAGTATCATCGGGATCAGGAATAGCTATACCTTTCATTTTATCCTGTGAATCTGTGATAGGATGATCCATTGGTCTTGAACGAAGTGGCTGTATCAGGATAGGTTCAGCATCAGAAGCACCACTAGCGTCAGGATGAACACCGTCAGGATTTGATATGCTTGCATCAGTATTTGCTACCAATGGTTCTTGTGGAGCTTGAGGTTCAGAAGCTGCTTCAACACTTTGAGTCAAAGGTTCTTGTGTGCTTCCCTCATTGACAGTGTCCTCGACCAATCTTTGAACTTCATCTGCACCATAAATCCCTTGAGCATTGTCAGGAAATTTCTCAGAAACTGTAGCTTGGCCTGCATCTTCACTTTGAGAAGATGGTTCTTGTGTAGCTGGAATGTTGATGTCTGCATTCTCCCTTTGAGGAAATGGTTCTTGTGGGACCATTCCACGAGCTAAGCCTTCACTCAAACTTTGATTGAGTGGTTCTTGTGTGGCTGGATCATCAGAAAGAGCTGCTGAACCACTTTGAGGTTCAGGTTCTTGTGGGCTTGATCCTTTCAGTTTCTTCTGTCTCTGATAGACTAACTCTTCTGCCTTCCTTAGCTTTTCCATTGGATGTTTTATCCCAAGATTGGAAGCAGCAGCACCATACTTCTCCCATGAAATATCAACATGTCTTTTTGTTGGAGAGTCCTGTGCTGGAGAGTCTGAAATATTAACCACTTGACTTGGTGCAGCATCAGGAATACTAACATCAGGATTTGCTTGAGCAGTTGAAACTGATTGCTCATTCAGAATAGAAGTGTCCTGTACATCAGTATCCTGCTTCTTTTCTAAAGGAATTTGATACCTGCTTTTTGATAACTTCCTTTTCTTCTGTGGTGTAGACAATGGAACCACAGCTGCAGTAGCAGTATCAGCAACTTCCTTATTCACATTCATCACAGAGGATATAGGTAAATCATCCTCTGAGTCAGTCTCATCCCTGAGAACTAATTTTCTTTTAACAGAAACAGCCTCACCTCCCTTTGCAGCTTTTTTCACCAGGAGCCCTTGTACACCCCCTTGTAACTTCTTTTTAATGATAGGTGTAGAGGAAAAATCCTTTGAACCTGATTGTCTTCCTGACACATCAGTTCTAGCTGACTTCTTTGCTTTTACAACTAAAGTCTTTTGAGAGACATTAGAGGTGGCAGTTGACTGTTTAGACTGTTTAGGATGAATGCTTGGGTTAGGAACAAGGTGTGATTGGCCTTGCCCTATAGCATTAGACATCAAACCATAACGAGTAGGCATTTTCCTATGTAAGAAAAACCTAACCTCATCAGGAATAAAAGCATTTCCTATGAAACCATTTGCCTTATCACTGTTGACTAAGGACTTAATATTATTCTCAGTAATTCGACAGATAGGTAGAACTACATCATTCTCAAAAACAACATTAGGACACAAGTGATTAAATATCAACTGTAAAAATCTAAGAAAACAGACAGAACCTAACTTATCTGATTTCCTATCACTTAAAGCTTTTAAGATAAACGACCCATAATCAAACACTGTAGAGTGGATAAGAGAGTACCCAATTTTAAGAGATCCTGATGGAAGAGCATCAAAATTTGATGTCTTGTTCAGGAAACAGTGGCTGATCGTATCAAAGAAGAAATTCCATTCCTTCTTAAGCTTTGTCCTAAAGAGATTGCCATATCTCTTTACTTCACCATTGTAGCCCAACTTTGTAACAAACTCAAAAAGAGTAGAGTCCGAAACATTAGCAGGAATAGCATCACCAAGAACAGGTAAATGCAGGGCTTCCTCCACAATTGCAGGAGTCACATAGTGAGTAATTCCATTATGTTCAAAACTCATCAAGATGGTGTCAGAATACCCTTTGTCAAAAGTAACTGAGTTCCACACCTGCATTACAGACATAAAAGAAACACTTGCAGGTTCTGTTAAAGCAAACTTCAATGGGCTTGAAGCTAGAAAATCTTGAATTATATGAAACTCATTGGGTAAATCGTGATGATTTAGAATAGCCACAAAATTGTTAATGGCAAAAGTAACACCACTAATCACTGTTTGTTTGTTCATGAATGATGAAGACGCCATTGTAATTCTTAAAAATCTTGAGAATTGATGTTTGAAAATAGTTAGGGTTCGTGAGCACAGAGAGAGATAGAAAATCGAAAAACTGATGATGAAAGAGTAATTAATGATGTAGAATAAGTAAAAGTATTTTTTTAGAACAAAACTTTACTCTCAATAACAGGTGGCAAGATATGATTTGTGCACAAATAATTAGTGGACAGATTACGTGTGTAATTTAAATGAAAATGCACCGCTTTTTATGTGTATGTATATGTATATCTATAATAGTGCAACAAACGCGCGCATACAGTTGTCCTACTAAAACTCAACCGTCCATCAGCAGAGACTGACGAAAAATTAGGCACAAATTAAGCAATGAAATACTGACCTGAACATCAGGATTGACCAGTTGACTTCCTGTCAAGATAACATCCTATCAGGATTTGATCAAAGAAAACATACCTTTCTGAATAACCATCAGGATTTCCTCTCTGTAGATTTCCTCAGAAATTCTCAAAGTTCATCATTCCAAGTTCATTCACCAATTTATTGAAATTAGCTTCAGGTAGTGGCTTGGTGAATATATCAGCTAGTTGTTGATCAGTAGGAACAAAGTGAAGTTCAATTGTTCCTTCCAGAACTTGTTCTCTTATGAAGTGATATCAAATACTGATGTGTTTAGTAAGAGAATGTTGAACTGGATTTCCTGTCATTGCAATAGCACTTTGGTTATCACAATAAATAGGGATTTTTGGGTATGACAGGCCATAATCTAACAACTGATTTCTCATCCACATTATCTGAGCACAAAAACTTCCTGCAACAATGTACTCAGCTTCTGCAGTTGAAGTGGAAATGGATTTTTGCTTTTTACTGAACCATGAAACTAGTCTTCCACCCAAAAACTGACAGCTTCCTGAAGTACTTTTCCTGTCTATTTTGCATCCTGCAAAATCAGCATCTGAATAACCACACAACCCAAAATCTGATTCCCTTGCATACCAAAGGCCAAGTGAAGAAGTGCCTTTGAGATATCTGAAAATTCTTTTGACTGCAATCAGATGGGGTTCTCTAGGTTTTGCTTGAAATCTTGCACACAGACAGGTTGCAAACATGATATCTGGTCTACTTGCAGTGAGATACAATAAAGATCCAATCATTCCTCTGTAGTGAGTTACATCTACCTCAGTACCTTGATCAGGATCAAGTTTGGTAGCTGTAGCTATGGGAGTTGTAGCAGGAGAACTATCTTGCATGTTAAACCTTGTCAATAAATTCCTTGTATATTTAGACTGATTGATAAAAATCCCTTCATCAGTCTATTTAACTTGAAGACCAAGAAAGTAACTCATTTCTCCCATCATGCTCATTTGATATCTTGACTGCATAAGCTTGGAAAACTTTTCACATAGCTTATTGTTTGTTGACCCAAAAATGATATCATCAACATAAATCTGAACTAACAACAAGTCCTTACCATGATTCAAATAAAATAGAGTTTTATCAATAGCACGTCTTTTGAATCCACTTTCCAGTAAGAATAGAGCTAAAGTTTCATACCATGCTCTTGGAGCTTGCTTTAGTCCATAAAGTGCCTTATCCAATCTGTAGACATGATCTGGATAATTAGGATCAATGAAACCAGGAGGTTGATCAACATAGACTTCTTCCTCCAGTTCTCCATTTAAGAAAGCACTTTTAACATCCATCTGGAAAACCTTGAATTTCTTATGTGCTGCATAAGCAAGAAATATCCTGATGGCTTCTAGTCTTGCAACAGGAGCAAAAGTTTCATCATAATCAATTCCCTCTTGTTGAGAATACCCCTTTGCAACTAATCTTGCTTTGTTTCTGATTATTACTCCATCAGAATCAGTCTTGTTCTTGAAAATCCACTTTGTACCAACAATTGATCTATTCTTTGGTCTTGGTACTAGTTTCCAGACTTCATTTCTTTCAAATTCATTCAGTTCCTCTTGCATTGCAGTAACCCAATCAGCATCTTTAAGTGCATCTTAAACTTTCTTAGGCTCCTCCTTGGATAGAAAGTTATTGTATAGACATTCATTCTGAGTTGCACTTCTTGTTTGAACACCTGCATCAGGATCCCCAATGATCAAATCAGGAGTATGACTTGCAGTCCATTTCCTTGCTGGTGTTAAATTGTTTCTTGACGTAGATGCTCTCCCTGGATTGGTGTTATCTTGATTTGAAGAACTTGCTTGACTTGAAGCTCCCCCTGAATTATTTCTATGTCCTCTTGATAAGTTATCAGGATCATCACTTGAATCAGTATCTGAAGAATTCTGTCCTGATGATTGATTTGACTCTGAACTTGTAGTAGAATTTTTTTGCTCCCCCTCAACATTAGCACTACTAGAAGTATCACTATTGATTGCATCATCAGTATTTGCACCATCAGCATCTGGTGTGTCATCAGGATTTGGTGACCCATCAGGATCTGATGTATGGACAGGATCTGATTCACTTTTCTCAGGTTCCTTGGTAGCTTCATTTTCAAAAATCAATCTATCATGAGAGTCTTCATTGATTCCAGCTATCTTCTTGTCATCAAAAGATACATTTATTGACTCCATGACAGTCCTTGTCCTCAAATTAAAAACTCTGAAGGCTCTTGATGCACGATAGCCTATGAAAATTCCTTCATCAGCCTTTGTTTCAAATTTCCCTAGCTGTTCAGGATGAGTTCTGAGAATAAAACATTTACAGCCAAACACATGCAGATGCTTCAGACTTGGTTTCTTCTCCTTGAGAGATTGATAAGGAGTCACACCGTGTCTGTTTATTAATGTGAGATTTTGAGTATAGCATGCTGTGTTGACTGCTTCTGCCCAGAAATATGTAGGTAATTTTGCTTCTTCCAACATAGTTCTGCCAGCTTCAATAAGAGTTCTATTTTTACTTTCAACTACTCCATTTTGCTGAGGTGTGCCAGGAGCAGAGAATTGTTGAATGATTCCTTTGTACTTGCAGAACTCTTCCCTCTTTGAATTCTTAAATTCAGTACCATTATCACTTCTCAGTATCTTGACTTTGTACTTTGTGGTTGTCTCAATCATTCTCACATGATCCAACAGAACTTCAGGAGTCTCATCTTTTTTGTGCAAAAAATACACCCAGGTGAATCTAGAATATTCATCAACAATTACAAGAGTGTACCTTTTCTTACTGATGGACATGATGTTGACTGGACCAAATAGATCAAGATGTAGCATGTGATATGGTTCTTCAATAGAGGATTCTGATTTACTTTGGAATGATGTCCTTCTTTGTTTTGCTTTCTGACATGCATCACAGAGTCCATCAGGAGTATATAACACTTTTGGTAATCCTCTCACTAAATCTTTCTTCACCAACTCATTGATATTGCTGAAGTTGAGATGAGAAAGCTTCTTGTGCCAATTCCAACTTTCATCTACTGATGCTTTACTGATCAGACAGGTAGGGGAGTCATCAGTATTTGATTGAATGTTGGCTTCATATATGTTACCATGCATGTAGCCAGTCAGTGCTATCTTTCTTGTTTCTTTACTTACTACTTCACAATGAGTGGAATAGAAGTTGACATGGTAACCTCTGTTAGTGATTTGACTAATACTCAACAAGTGGTGTTTCAGTCCTTTCACTAGAGCTACTTTTTCAATGATGACATTTCCAATAATTATATTGCCATATCCCAAGATTTGTCCAATGTTGCCATCTCCATAAGACACAGTTGGGCCAGCTTTTTCCTCATATTCTGATAACAGGGCTTTGTTTCCAGTCATGTGCACAGAACATCCACTATCCATGACTAACACATTTTTCTTTTTACCCTGCAATCAGAATAGAAACACACTAGTTAGAACATTTAGGAACCCATACTTGTTGGGTTCCTTTTCCATGCAATTTATTAACTTTCACAGCATAAGACTTTCTGACCTTAGCAGTCCTGACAGGATTTACTCCATCAGGATTTGCTTTGTCAGTATAAGTATTAACAAAAGCATGTTCTGTTGGGTTTCGGGGCATCATACACAGCGAAAACAGTCGTAAAACAATAAAAAAAACCGAAACCCTAACCCTAGGATCTGTGTACAAGACATGGCTGATTATGGAGAAACGAAATCATACCTTAATTGAGCTTATAATATTCGGAAAGATGGAGGTCCTTGTTGTAACCACCACGCAGCCCTTGTTCAAGATCTGCGTCGCCAAAGTAGTCCACACGAACGCTCGATCGTCCAACGATCACGGAGTTGGTACTAGCCAAATAAAAAACGCCCTCAAAACTTTCTCTCTCTGTTTCTAGCCTCTCTAATATGCAGAGCTGCTAGGGTTTTGTGTGAAAACGAATTTCTATCACTTAACCTAAAACAATACATCATAATGTATTTATTGAAATAGAATTTTGGGCCTATACTTAATCTGATTGGGCTTCCAAAACCCAATCTGATTATTAGTAGTATTATTTATTATATTCGAATTATTATATAATTAATCAAGTCCTACTTAATTAATCCAATAATTCAATAATAATAATAATTTAATTAAATTCGAAATTTAATTAATGCTCCGTTTAAAACGTTCTTTATGTGTAACCCTTTAGGTTATTATTACGTTGGCAATAATTTTAATATCTCATAATAAAATTATAAACAATGAGCGGCATCTAGTAATACATCATTGCTACCCAAGTAATAATAATAATTGGTGATCCAATTAAACCTTTCGTGACTAATGTTTCCGTGTAATATAATCCCTTTAACCAAATATTATAGATTAAACTCGAGGCATGTTATTAGTCATCCTCTTCAACGTTTAATCCAGGTTTCCTTGATCAATGAGTAGACTATTAAAACAAATCAATATTTGAGCATGGCCATGCATTTTCATAGTCTCACTCAATCAAGAGGCCAATAACATCTCTCCTAATAATAGGAGGGTTAACTCCTATATCTATCATTCATATTTCTCATACGACTCATAATATACCCGATGTCCACTTTTATCATCACCCGGTCAAAGGTAACTTTTAATGAAATCAAAGTATATTAATCCTTGTATAGAAATATAATGATCTCAAGTCTAAGGATCATTACACCATTATCACTGTGAGCGATTCTAATGACTTTATTACCATGTAGAATCTCACTGTGGGTCAATCCGGTGCCATGTAGAATATTACATGCACCTATGTTCTTGACTTTAGTATCACTATACCTATGACTAATGAGATGTGGTCATTTAGTCAACGATCATACTAATCTTTATGCATCATAATTGTCCCAATTCATAATGCTTAATTAGGGATATTTTAGGAATATAAACACTATTCATATAATCTCATTTTTAAGTCACATACTTAAAGATATAGAATACGTGTTCGATATTTCAAGGACATTTATTACTCTAACATTAATATCGCAGTAAATAAAGACATAATAATAGTTGTCGAATAATCAATAGAACATAATCTTTATTAAATAACAAAATAGTGTTTCCCAGAAGTACAATTGTATTGTCTCTAGGGCACTAACACTAACATGTTCCACTATGACATTCTCAATGCTACCAGAGTTTGCACTATTTTTATCAAATTTAGGCAATGGATCATAAAAGTTATAGTACAACTCATGATAATCTTTACAAGTATAAATCGGGTGCCATATACTACCACAATGAAAACAGGACTTCTGTGGTTTATAAAATACTGATCTATTCGTAACATCAGACTTAGAAATATCAGCAATCTTCTTCTTACTCTTCTTACAATCAATAGCAAGATGATTAGAGTTACCACAGTCAAAACAACACTTTCTAGGTGCATTTGGGATATATTTGTAACCATTCTCTTTATTGATCCTGTTAGGAATATGTTGTTCTTGATGATAATTATAAAAACACTTAGTAGATTTTGTATTAAGTCATTTTGTAACTGTCAACGGAATGGCATGCTTTGCAGTGTTTCGTTGACAGGAAGCTCATCAACGGAATGAGTGTTGTAGCAATTGCACTGTACAATACTTCACAGTTTGATATGCATTTGATGTATGTATTAGATAGGTTTCCTAAGTCATGTTGACTAAGTACTAGATAGGCAAAATAGGTTGGTTAATTGTAAGTATATCATGCCTTGTAATTTTGCCTAAGTGAAGACATGTCAACGGTATGAAGATTACTCTATCAACGGAACAAGGATACACCATCAACGGAATGAAGTTTACTCATCAACGAAATGAAGTTTACTCATCAACGAAATGAAGAATAAAGCTATCAACGAAACACATCTCCCTGCTATCAACGAATCATTATTGCTTTTCTGAATAGTTGACAAAGTGATAGTGACAGTTTACTGAACAGATCTAAAGGTGATGTGGAAGTGTACTTTGCATTGGAAACCATTAAAATGGACATGGGGAATAAGGAAACATCCCAGTTTCCAATTGGGCTCTTGGGAGTGATCATAATAAGCATGAAGACAAAAGCAAGGATCTCCAAGGACCACTGGACAAAGGGATGAAAAGCAAACTATTGGCGGTTACCTTTAGTGTACTTTAGTGTAGCCAAAAATAGCTTTGTAAACTTGGGAATATATAACCAAGTGTAGCAGTTAAAATAAGGGTAAGAGAAGAAAAACAAATAGTTTGTATTAGCTATCTTTGAGAGCATTCTTCTCTACAACCTTGTAACTGAGCAGCTGTGTACTTTTGTATCACAGATTATTTCCGCAATAAAAACACTTCAGTTGGATCATCAAACAATCCAACTGAATTATTTATATCTTGTGTTTTTATTTATTCAGTTCAGTTTTATTTATAAGTGTTTTAAGTTTAAGAAAATATCAAGAATTGTATTCAACCCCCCTTCTACAATTCTGTTAGGTCATTTGGGATTAACAATTGGTATCAGAGCGAGCTTCTAACATACAAGAAGTTTAAAGATCAAGACCAAAACAGAAACCATGGTAAAGAAGGATGCAGGTGTGAAGATACCAGTTCTTGATAAGGACAATTACTTTCACTGGAAAGTAAAGATACATTTACATCTCATGTCTATGGATGAGAGATATGTAGACTGCATTGAGAAAGGTCCACACGTTCCCATGAAGTTTGCATCTAGAGTTGGACTGCCAGATGATGCTCCTGATGTGGATATTCCAAAACTTGTCTCAGAATGGACTATTGAAGATGTTGCAGAAGTCCATAAAGATAAAAGAACCATGAACATTCTGTTTAATGGTTTGGAGCAAGAGATGTTTGACAATGTCATAAACTGTACAACCTCCAAAGAAGTATGGGACACTGTCAGAACACTATGTGAAGGAACTGAGCAAGTAAGGGAGAACAAAATGCAACTCCTTATACAACAATATGAGCACTTTCACTTTAAAGCTGGTGAAACCCTAAATGACACGTTTAGTAGGTTTCAAAAGCTTTTGAATGGATTAAAGTTGTATGGGAGGATCTATCAAACCAAGGATTCAAACCTTAAATTTCTTAGAGCTCTTCCAAAAGAATGGAAGCCTATGACTGTTTCTCTCAGAAACACTCAAGAGTACAAAGACTACACTCTTGAAAGGCTGTATGGAACATTAAAGACATATGAGTTGGAAATGGAGCAAGATGAAGAAATTGAGAAGGTACAGAAGAAGGGTGGATCCATTGCATTGATGGCATCTGTGAACCAACTGGAAGATGACACTGAAGAAGCTGCAAAGGCCACAACTAGTCGAGCTAGTTGTAGAAGTGATGTTAGCAAGGGTAAAGGTAAGATGACAGAAGAAGAAGAACCAGAACCAGCCAACTTGGATGACTTAGATGAGATTGATGAACACATTGCTTTTTTGTCAAGAAAATTCTCTAAGTTCAAGTTCAAGAGAAACTCAGAAGCAAGGCCACCAAGGAGAGACTTTCAACCTAACAAAAGTAACTGGATTGAAAAGTCTAAATCTAAATGTTTCAATTGTGGAATGCTTGGTCACTTTGCTGGAGACTGCAGAAAGCCCAAGATTGAGAAGAGCAACAGGAAATTTGAGCCTGTTGATTATAAAAAGAAATACTTTGAACTTCTCAAGCAAAAAGGAAAGGCTTTCATGTCTCAGGAGTATGATTGGGCTGGTAATGGTGAAGATTCTGATGATGATGTTGAATATGTCAACTTGGCTCTTATGGCTAACAATCATGAGCAGGAAGCAAGCTCCTCAAGCAACCAGGTAACAATTACTAATCTTTCTGAGCTTTCTAAAGAGGAATGCGATAGTGCAGTAAATGAAATGTCTACTGTATTATATAATTTGCGTGTTACTCTTAAATCACTTACCAAAGAGAATTCAAGAATAAAAGAGACTAATTTGCTCTTAAGTGATAGGAATGCAATGTTGGAAGCACAGCTCATTGAATTTGAGAAAATGAGATGTGTTAGTAGGGATGCTAAGAAGGAACTTGAGAATGTGTTACAAAGGGAAGAAATTCTTAAGACACAACTTGAAATAGAACAAAGTGTGATTGCTAAATGGAAAGATGCCAGGAATGTTGCTACCAACATCATTAATGTTCAAGGTATGGAATCTTTCTGTGAACAATCATGGAAAAAGAACAAAGAGAAACTAGGGTATGTTTGTGAAACCTTAGAATCAGAAACAGAGTCAACAAACAACAATGATCATTTGTTGAAGGTTGATATGTCAACGGAATGCAATGTTCCGTTGACAGATGAACCATCAACCGATCAGGGTGTTACGTTGACAGAGAAAAGAAAAGATGAACTCACTAGACTTAATAATAAGTATGGTCCTGTCACCAAGAACTTTGTTCAAGGTGAGTCTAGTAAATCAAAGAAAGTTGAGAAGCCTGTTGAGAGAGCTAATGTAGGTCACTTGTCCAACAAGCAATTGAAAGATAAGTTAGAGAATGTTCAAGTTGAGGCTAAGGGAAATAAAAAGAATAACAGGAATGGCAAAGTAGGAATTAACAAACACAACAATTACACACCTGATAAATATGCTCCTAGAAAGACATGTGTTAATTGTGGAAGTGTTAGTCATTTATCTACTAACTGCAAATCTGTTAAGAAGACTGTTAAAGTGAAAATTCCCAAGCCTGCAATGAATAGTTCTATGCCTACAATGTCGGTTATGCCTAACATGTTTGCTCCATATGCACAATTTCAAAATCCATATGCCAGCATGCCATTTGTGTCTAATCCATACATTAATATGTTTAATGTGCCACAAATGCCATGGAATATGAATAACATGTTTGTTCCTCCAATTATGCATGCTGTGAATGAAAATGTGAGCAATCCTCAGAAATCAACACCAAGGATAAAGATTGATTTAAATCACTCTGAGCCCAAGGTGAAAAATGATATAAAAGGAAAAGAAAAGGCTAACAAAACAGGACCCAAGGAAACTTGGGTACCAAAATCGACTTGATTTGGTTTTATTGTGTGCAGGGAGACAAAAGGAATCTTTGGTACTTGGATAGTGGTTGTTCAAGACACATGACTGGTGATTCTACCCTGCTCACAGAGTTTCAGGAAAGAGCTGGCCCTTGTATTGCTTTTGGAGATGACAGCAAAGGCTACACTAAGGGATATCGCTTGATTTCAAAAGAGAATGTCATCATAGATGAAGTTGCATTGGTGGATGGTCTTAAGCACAATTTGCTTAGTATCAGCCAACTTTGTGACAAAGGATTTTTAGTTACTTTTTCTAAAGAAGCCTGTGTTGTTTCTAAAGGAGGAAACAACAATGTGGTAATGACTGGATTCAGAAGAGGGAATGTGTACATTGCTGACTTTAGTAGCACAAGTCCAGAAACCATCACTTGCCTTTTCAGCAAGGCAAGCAAGGATGAAAGTTGGCTATGGCACAAGAAATTATCTCATCTGAACTTTAAAGTTATGAATGATTTGGTGAGGAAAGATCTTGCTAGAGGAATTCCACAAGTGGAGTTTTCCAAGGATGGTTTGTGTGATGCCTGTCAAAAAGGGAAACAAAAGAAGGCATCATTCAAAAGCAAGACAGAGTCATCAATTGTCCATCAGCTTGAGTTGCTGCATATGGATTTGTTTGGCCCTGTAAATGTCATGTCTATTTCAAAGAAGAAATATTGTCTTGTGATTGTTGATGATTTTTCTAGATTTACATGGACTTTCTTTTTGCTCTCCAAAGATGAGGCAAGTGAAATCATTATCAATCACATCAAGATGGTAAACAATCATCCTGACCTGAAAGTGAGAAGGATTAGGAGTGACAATGGGACAGAATTCAAGCATGAAGGTGTTCTGTGAAGAAAATGGTATTTTGCATGAGTTTTCAGCAGCAAGGACACCACAGCAAAATGGTGTAGTTGAAAGGAAAAACAGAACACTTATTGAAGCTGCAAGGACAATGCTAGATGAATCAAAGTTACCAACTTATTTTTGGGCTGAGGCAGTTAATACAGCTTGCTTCACTCAGAATATTTCTTTGATTAATCAGGCCAAAGGAATGACCCCTTATCAGCTACTCAAAAGAAAGAAGCCACTATTGGATTTTCTTCATGTCTTTGGATGCAAGTGCTTTGTTCTGAGAAATCAAGCTGAGCATTTGGGGAAATTTGAAGCAAAGGCAGATGAAGCAATATTTGTGGGATATGCAGCAGGGAAAGCCTACAGAGTCTACAATCTCAGAACCAACATTGTTATGGAATCTCTACATGTTGTTTTTGATGATCTCAAAATTCAGGGTCTCTGTGATTAGGTTTCCATGAAAGTCTCTCTTTTGAGAATGAGGAAGGAGATCAGATGGATCATGATAAGACTATTGAGAAACAGTCCAAAGTTGTTGTATCTAGCACAGATGAAAGCAGCAGTGAAGATGAAATTGCTGCATTAAGATTGAAAAGAATAGCTGCTCGTAGACCAAATGGACATTCCGTTGACAGTCAGAATGAGCGTTTCGTTGACAGTCAGAATGAGCGTTTCGTTGACAGTCAAAATGGACATTCCGTTGTCAGTCACAGAAATGCTTCCAGGAGTGATCATTTAGGGACAACAAACTCAGGGGGAGTTTCTCAAGGACAAATATCTAATCAAGGCAATCATGATCATGAAGCTACCTCTTCAAGAGCAAATCTACCTCCCTCAAGGAAATGGACTAAAGATCATCCCTTTGAACTTATTATAGGTGATGTGTCTTCAAAAGTCCAAACTAGAAGAGCAACTCAAGAAGAATGTCTATATAGCAGCTTTCTGTCTCAAGATGAGCCAAAGAAAGTTGAGGATGCACTTCTAGATCCAGAATGGTTCTTGGCTATGCAAGAAGAGCTAAACCAATTTGAAAGGAACAATGTTTGGAAGCTGGTGCCCAAGCCTAAGGACAGGAGTGTCATAGGCACAAAATGGGTGTTCAGAAACAAGATGGATGAAAATGGCATAGTCACAAGGAACAAAGCTAGATTGGTTGCAAAAGGCTATTCACAGGAAGAAGGAATTGATTTTGATGAAACCTTTGCTCCTGTTGCAAGACTAGAAGCAATAAGGATTTTCCTAGCCTATGCAGCCCATGCCAATTTCAAAGTCTATCAAATGGATGTAAAGAGTGCTTTTCTGAATGGGGAATTGGAAGAGGAGGTGTATGTAAGTCAACCTCCTGGTTTTGAAGATGATGATTTTCCAGAATATGTATACTTCCTCCTCAAAGCACTCTATGGTTTGAAACAAGCACCTAGAGCCTGGTATGACACACTTTCACAGTTCCTTCTTGAGAATCACTTCACTAGAGGTACTGTAGATAAAACTCTTTTTCACAGGGTTGTGAATGGTTCTACTATACTTGTTCAAATTTATGTAGATGACATAATCTTTGGGTCTACAGATGTGAAACTTTGTCAAAAGTTTGCCAAGCTTATGCAAAGTAAATATGAAATGAGCATGATGGGAGAATTAACTTAATTTCTTGGTCTTCAAGTGAAGCAAGTTAATGAAGGCATTTTCATTAGTCAAACAAAATACATTCATGATTTATTAAAGAAGTTTAATTTAATGGAATGATCTCCTTCCAAAACTCCCATGCCTACTGCCACCAAACTTGAATTGAATACTAAGGAAAAATCTGTGGACATTTCAGGTTACAGAGGCATGGTAGGCTCACTTTTATATTTAACAGCTAGTAGACCTGATATTATGTTTGCTACATGTCTATGTGCTAGATTTCAGGCTGATACTAGGGAATCCCATTTAGTTGCTATTAAAAGAATTTTCAGATATCTCAAAGGAACACCAAACCTTGGCATTTGGTATCCTAGAGAATCTGGCTTTGAACTAATTGGTTATTCAGATGCAGATTTTGCAGGATGTAAAATTGACAGGAAAAGCACAACAGGCACTTGTCAATTCTTAGGAAACAAGCTTGTCTCATGGTTCAGCAAGAAACAAAACTCAGTTTCTACCTCCACAGCTGAGGCTGAGTATATTGCAGCTGGAAGTTGTTGTGCACAGATTTTATGGATGAAAAATCAACTACTTGATTATGGAATAAGAGTTGAGAAAATTCCTATTTTCTGTGACAACACTAGTGCCATTGCCATTACTGAGAATCCAGTGCAGCATTCCAGGACCAAGCACATTGACATCAAGTACCACTTTATTAGAGAACATGTTATGAATGGTACTCTGGAGTTACATTTTGTTCCAAGTGAACAACAACTTGCAGACATCTTTACCAAGCCACTTGATGAATCCACATTCTCAAGATTAGTAAGTGAGCTAGGTATGCTAAATTTCTCTTAATTATTTTGAGATTTTTGCAAGTTAAAATGCAGCCAGAAACTTGCTATGTTTTTCTGTGAATTAATTTTCTTAGGAAAAAGTGAAATTTTGTCTAAGTCAAAATTTCTATGTCAACGAAACGCAGCATTTCGTTGATAGTCTTAGCATTTTTCTGGGTGTTTCGTTGATAACTCTTTTATATCAACGAAACGCAGCTTTATCAACGGAATAGAAGGGACCTAAAATGCCCAATTCTGATTCGTTGATGTAGCGCTTTTTAATCTGAACCGTTGAAATTGCACGTTCTTTATCACGATCTATACATACACCCCTGTAAGTATAAATCGTGGTAATATTTAATTCTAACGGTTACTTTTTTAAGCTAATCAGGTAATTTAGATTAATTATTGGACTTAATTTCTGAGAATTTTTTGGGGGAGTATTTAAGAAATTTCAATTTCTTTATTTCATTTCTACCTGTTCTCAAAAATTCCAAAAGTTTTTCTATCTTCTTCTCTCTCACAAGCAATTCAACTCGAAGCTTTTCCTCACTCAACAATGGCACCCATAGTCAAGCTTATGTCTGCTGGTGGGTTCATATATGAGAAGAACAATTCTATTCCATTTGTTGTTAAGGAGAGTCCGAACAACATCTTTTTCAAGATGATGGACTTCATGAGGAACTGTAAGTTGGGCTATGCGATGTTTCACTCTACACCACTCTACAATGAAATAATCGAGGAGATTTGGACCTCATGTGAGTATAGTGGAACAAACTGCACACTGCAATTCACTCTTCAAGGTAATGAGTACATAGTTAATTCTGATGTTTTGCAAGCATGTTTACATATTCCTGATAATAACTGTGATGCTTTGGCCACTAACACTGAAATAACTACCATGCTAAATTCTATAAACTACTATTTGCCTACTGATAACTTGGGTAAGATAATTAGGAGAGGTTTGGTTAGGGAATACAGTTATTTAGCTGATGCATTCATTAAGAGATTAGTAATTTTGATGCATTAACTAACTCTATGTTAATTCTCCTAACCATGCTTCTAAATGATAGATATTACAACTTTAGCACCCAACTTATGTATGAAATTGGTGCTAAGTTGGGTGATAAGGCAAATAGGAAGAAAAATATCTATTATGCAAGGTTTCTGATGATGCTGGCTAATCATGTTAGTCCAGCACCATTAGTTATCTCTAACCCTACTTCCAGGTTTGAGTGCTTTGTGCAAGAGAAGAGAGTATTGACAGACATACTGAGGCTGAACCACAATGGTGATGTTCCAGTGGTGTATCTGCCAATCATTGAGGTAACTACTGCTATCCCTGTTAGTATAGCTGTTACTTCCATTGTCTCATCCAACCCAGTTGCTATGGAGTCTGTAGCTGTGACCCAACAGGCTCCTGCCCCAGCAACAAAACCAAAATCTAAGAAATCCTCCAAGCCAACCTCAGGTGCTTCTCAAAAGGCACCTGTTGTAAAAACTACCACACAACCTAAGGGGAGTGAGTCTGGAGTTGTGAGAGGTGAGGGAAGGGGTGAAAGTCAAAGAAACCCCAAGAATAAGGAAGGTGAGGTAAGTGTTTCCCAGCCTAGCCCCATTGTGTCTTCCCAACAAGGCACAATGAGTAAAATGGATTTAAGCACAAGTCTAATTGCATCCTCCCAAAAGGATGTGATTATTGAAACAAGCTCTCAACCTAGAGCACAGTCCAAAAGGGTAAGGGACACTTCAAGCCCACAGTCTACATTTTCCCAATACCAAAGGAGAGTGAAGCAAAAGTCCAAGGTTTCACAGGGTGCACACACACTGGAAGCAACACTTCCAGTTTCTCAAATTCAGTTTGATGTAACCCCTATTATCACTCTGGGGTTACAGTCCCATTCTCTAAACATCAACCTTGAACTATCTCCTTCAAATTCACCAACTTTATCTCTAGATGTGGACATGATCCATACATCTATTCCTGATTCTCCAACTCTAATCTTGGAGAAGCCCCACTCTGAAGCTGGTGGCCATCACTTGTTAAGTGATTTGTTGGGCCATCAACCAATTTTTTCTGAAATTGCAAGGGGATCTGTGGACCAATCTCTCAAATCAATCACCACAGACTCTACTGTAATTTCTCATTCTCAAAGTGCTTTCTTGACTTCATCAACGGAACAGTCTATTTCGTTGACAAGTGTTTCTCCATCAACGGTATCCATACCGTTGACAGTTCAAACTACCATTCCGTTGATAGGTCATTCTACACCCCTTATTGAAAATCTAGTTGTTTCCACAACTAGTGTAGATGACCTGGTGGTAGTTGAGACACTTTTAGGATTGAGAGGGAGTGAAACTGAGAGGCTGGCTTGCAGCCAGGCAAAAGGAGAGAATGAGAGTGAGAGGCTGGCTATTTCTTCCAGCCAGGCAAAAGGAGAGATTGAGAGTTCCACCTTAGTAGGTGAAGGTGAGGGTGTGAGAGGTGTGAGCCATGGGGAGCCCATGATGCAAGAAATAGAGGAGAGAGAGAAGGGACTACAGGAGTCATAAGGGAGGAAGCAGCCATTGCTAGTGAGTCAATGGAGGTCAATGAGGGAGAAAGGGAACTTACCTTCCAAGAGCATTATCAACAAACTCTGGATAGTATTTACCTGGATCCTGAGACCTTTACTCATCCTGTTTCAGCCTATCAAGTTTTGGCTCAACAGGGCAATGTGGAGGCAGAGAGGTCACTACAACTAATTCATACAACTGCATCAATGCAAAGAGCAAAGGATGCCTTGACCAATCTATCTCCAGGAGCTGCAGCAAGTGATGAGTTTGATTTCTCTGATGATGAGGACAGCTTTGGTGACAATCAGGTGGCCACTACTTCACAGACTGGGACTTCTGTGGTGCCTCCTACACCAAACTGGCTTTCTCAAGATTTACAAGGAAGGATCTCCCTGGATGCCGCAATCACAAGGCTGTACAATGAGGCCTATCTGGCTCATGAGTCTGCAAATGCCAATGACAAGAAATTCTACAAGGCTATTATGGATTCACTGGAAATCCAAAGGCTACAGATGATGCAGACAAGGATTGAGGCTAGAGAAATCAAGGACTCAATTAGCAATCTCAAGGATGCTAATGACAAGAGGCTAGATGAAAAGCTTCCTCTTCTCACTGTGTCCAAGATGAACAGGTTTTTCTCTAAGGAACCTGAGGTGGCTACCTCCTTGAAGACTCTCTCTTCTAGAGTGGACAAGGTGGAAGCTACTTTATCTCAGATGCAAAAGGAACAGGAGAAGCAGACACAACTGTTGGCCCAGCTAGTGGCAGCTCAAGGACTCCCAGTCATCTCTCTTGATGATAACAAAAAGGGGGAGAAATCTAAGGAGCTAGACATTCAAATCACAAAGGTTATGGTCCCAGCCATTTCCCTACCACAGGAGCCACTAGCTATGGGGGAGTCAGGCAAAGCTAAACTGGACAGCATTGACCTGATTCAGCAAGCATCTATGAAGCTACAGCTTGCTGAACAAATTAAAGACCACTGGTCCAAGATAGATGAAAGAGTCAAGAAGTTAGCTGATTCTGCAAAGACTTCAGATCCATCAACGAATCAAGCTTCTTCTACAGAGCCATCAACGGATGCCATGGTTTTAGCATCAACGGAATGGGAGCCACAGACCAATTCTTCATATAAGGTAGAGCCCCTTCTACATGGAGTCACTCAAGGATCAAGGAAGGAGAAAGGACAAACTTCATGCATTAGGGATGTGGAACAAGCTACATTGCAAAGAAGCCTATCTCCCAATTCTCCTGCTAAACCAAAGGGCAAAAATACAGAAAGGACTTTTTATCCTGCACCTTACCCAGATGAGCTCAAGCTTCTTGGTCTACTCATCACAAAAAGCAAGGAAAGCAATGATTATGAGGTAAGGAAGCAAAGGGCAATTGTCTACAGGAATGGACAACAAATCTGTGTTTGGGCTGGTCACCCAAACTTTGCTGAAGCTAAGGCTGAAGAGTCAGAAAGAGCAACAATGCAAGCACTTGCAGTTGCTCAATCTCTTGATGAAAAAGAAAGACAGCAAGAAGAAAAAGCCAGAGAGGAAAGGAGTGCAAAGAAGAGCACAAGGCAACCAAAGGCAAGAGCTAGGAGAAATATAGCCTTTGAGAATGATGACTCTCAGAGTATTACATCAGACTCTTCTGTACCAACTGCACCTCCAACAATTCCTGATCCAGCTCTAGGGGAAAAGTTAGCCTTTGATCCTAAATATCCTGTTAATTTCCATGATCAGCCAATTGAGCCAAAGGAAGAGCCAATTGAGTTTGATGAGGCCAACTTTCCAAAATTCCTCTTTGAGATGGAGCCAAAGAAGAAATCTAAGCAAAGGGCTACCAAGGCTAAGCCAATTCTAGTAAGGAGACCACAAGCTGAAAACCCTCATACCAACCCAGAAGACTTCATCTACATTACTGATATCAGGGAGGAGTCTGACTTATACATCAATCTTGATGACCTAGTTGAAGTGAGAGGAATAGCAGCTTCTTACAAACTACCAGAGAGATTGGTGTTTGTCTACAAGGGTGGGAGATAACAGGTTTGGCCTCTACATAGAATTCTGGGAGAAGACTATCAGACACTGCTATCTGTGTTTAAAAGCCTGAAGAAAGATTTTGGTTTTACCAAAACAGCTAAGTCTGAAGTTGTTTCCAAGATTTGCCAAATCAAAGCTAGCTGGAACAAGCCTGGTGCACTTCCCAGAGTATTGAAGGTCCCTCAAACAGGAAAGAAAATTCATCTCCAACCTTTTTGGATGATGGAATTCAGAGACAAGGACAATTGTAGAAGATTCTTCAGAATAGAAGACCAACTGGAGAAGGCATCCAATGAAACTCTAAGATTAATGCAATCCAAGTTGGGGAATCAAGATGAAGAAGAGAAGATTTTCTACAGAAGACTTCAAGCTCAGATTGAGGAGAACAATGCAAGAAAAGGGAAGAAAACAAGACCACAGAGGCAAAGATGAAAAATCTGCTCAGTCTAGAGGAGCAACTCTGTGCACTTGTTTTGTAAGATTTTCTACTTTGTATTTTAATTAAATTCAATGAAGCTCAATGCAATTTCTACTTTTATCATGTGTAATTTAACTGAGTGTTTTTGTTATCATCAAGGCTCTTGATTTATGGCTGTTATTCTATCAGTCATAAATTGGGGGAGATTGTTAGGAATATGTTGTTCTTGATGATAATTATAAAAACACTTAGTAGATTTTGTATTAAGTCATTTTGTAACTGTCAACGGAATGGCATGCTTTGCAGTGTTTCGTTGACAGGAAGCTCATCAACGGAATGAGTGTTGTAGCAATTGCACTGTACAATACTTCACAGTTTGATATGCATTTGATGTATGTATTAGATAGGTTTCCTAAGTCATGGTGATTAAGTACTAGATAGGCAAAATAGGTTGGTTAATTGTAAGTATATCATGCCTTGTAATTTTGCCTAAGTGAAGACATGTCAACGGTATGAAGATTACTCTATCAACGGAACAAGGATACACCATCAACGGAATGAAGTTTACTCATCAACGAAATGAAGTTTACTCATCAACGAAATGAAGAATAAAGCTATCAACGAAACACATCTCCCTACTATCAACGAATCATTATTGCTTTTCTGAATAGTTGACAAAGTGATAGTGACAGTTTACTGAACAGATCTAAAGGTGATGTGGAAGTGTACTTTGCATTGGAAACCATTAAAATGGACATGGGGAATAAGGAAACATCCCAGTTTCCAATTGGGCTCTTGGGAGTGATCATAATAAGCATGAAGACAAAAGCAAGGATCTCCGAGGACCACTGGACAAAGGGATGAAAAGCAAACTATTGGCGGTTACCTTTAGTGTACTTTAGTGTAGCCAAAAATAGCTTTGTAAACTTGGGAATATATAACCAAGTGTAGCAGTTAAAATAAGGGTAAGAGAAGAAAAACAAATAGTTTGTATTAGCTAGCTATCTTTGAGAGCATTCTTCTCTACAACCTTGTAACTGAGCAGCTGTGTACTTTTGTATCACAGATTATTTCCGCAATAAAAACACTTCAGTTGGATCATCAAACAATCCAACTGAATTATTTATATCTTGTGTTTTTATTTATTCAGTTCAGTTTTATTTATAAGTGTTTTAAGTTTAAGAAAATATCAAGAATTGTATTCAACCCCCCCCCCCCTTCTACAATTCTGTTAGGTCATTTGGGATTAACAGATCCCAACTTTACCATTCCTGTTTTTCTTAACAGTGGCTTCCTTTTTCTTATCTGTCACCTCACATATTTTATCCTTAAGCTGTTTCTGAGACAATAGACCTACATTCTTAGTGACTTTATTCATGACAGGTTTAGACTTTATAATTTTAATTCCTTGAGTAGAAGTAGATCCCTTTTCAAAAGTAGAATTGGAATCCTTACCAAAAACAAAATTAATAGGAGTAATCTTAGATTTGGTTGTATCTATAACATGTCTATAGGTCTTTGGACTAACTGTCTCATCAATGACAATTTTCTCTTTCAATTTCTTATCCTCATCTGACTTATATCCTAGACACTCTTTCCAATTCTTAGAGGTATTAATCTCATGAAATTTCCTACCAGAGTCTGTCCAGGTTCTGATTTTCTCATTAGCATATTCAAGTTCCTTTTCAAGAGCAGTACATTTGGATTTCATCTCTAAATAGCATTATCACATTCTTTTTGTACTTCTTGCATACGAGAAAATTCAGCTTCTAAAATGTCATTCCTTTTTCTAAGTTCAGACATCTCAGATAAGATCCTAGTATTTTCAGCAGTTTGACTTCTAAAGCTAATATGTAAAGACTTTAGAAAACGTCTTAACTCAGAAGCATTATCAGTATCAAAATCAAAGATAGTATTTAGTACCTTATCATCAGGAGCAGAAATTACATCAGCGTTGGCCATTAGAGCATAGTTGACCACCTCAGTATCAAATTCTGAGGAGGAGTCCATCCAATCCTTGCTTGATGTGATAAGTGCCTTTGTCTTCTTGCACTCAGAAGCAAAGTGACCCATACCATTGCACTTGTAGCATCTAACCTTTGACTTGTCAAATTTTCTACCCTTGCTGTCCTTTTTGATATACTTATCTTTGTTTGGATTGAAAGCCTTTTTCTGAAAGTTGCCTTGTCTTCTATTCTTCCTGAACTTCATCCTTCTGATGTTTCTGACAATCATAGCAACCATCTCTTCCATGTCTGAGTCAGAAGAATCATCATCAGTATTGGCATCGGGATTGCCATCAGTATTTGATGAAGAGTCATCAGGATCTGACTCAGCTACTCTTGATTTACTTCTAGAGATCTCCATAGCTTTTCCTTTTGATTTAGCCTCTGCTTTCAAAGCAATTGATTTTTCCTTGCTGCTTTTCTTGTTCTTTCTCTGTTGAACTTCAATATCATGAGTTCTTAGCATCCCAGAGACTTCATCAAGAGACACAGTGTTAAGATCATACTGATGTCTAATGATCGAGGTCTGAGTGTCCCATTCTTCAGGTAAATCTCTTAGAAACTTGGTGTTTGAATCTTCAGTTTCATATTCCTTGTCAACTAAAGATAAACTTTTCAATAGTGTCAGAAATCTATCATATAGATCAGTTAGGCTCTCATCAGGTCTTGCATCAAATTGTTCATATTCTTGAATCAAAAGAGACCTTCTGTTTTTCTTGACAGATGCAGATCCCTGGCACTGAGTTTCCAAAGTATCCCAGATTTCTTTTGAAGACTTGCATGCAATCACTCTATTTGACATGACAGCATCAAGACTACTGTGCAAGATATTCTTTATCTTTGGTTCCCTGAGTACATGAGCTTTTTCTTCTGGAGTCCATTCACTTTTAGCCTTGACCAAATAATGTTCAGGTACTGTATCTGTTCGTTCTACAATCCTTGTAGGAATATATGGTCCATCACGAATCCTGTCCAAATAGTCAGGATCCATAGCTTCCAGGTACATCAGCATCTTTACCCTCCATGTTGGATATTCTGATTTCTTCAAGATGGGAATCTTCATGCTTTCATACTTGGTTGTCGACATCTTTAGATCGTATCTGATTCAGAATTAAATCAGTTTGATCTGATACCAATTGTTGCCCAGTAATAATCTATTGTAGAAGGGGGGTTGAATACAATAGTATAATATAATCGACTTCTTAATGTATATATCACAAATATGAAAGAAAGATAACAGCTTTATTAAATCTGATATAAAACTGTTACAAACTCTCTCAAGAAATTCTGATGTTCTTGAGAGCTGCTAGCTTACAAAAACTCTCTCAAGAAATTCTATGTTCTTAAGAGCTTCTATCTTGATTCACACCGAACCAAAACCAAAACTGTGTTTATATACTACACAGCTTCTCTATCAATGATAAGTCCTAATCAATTACAAAGATTGAAACCTATCCATAATTGATAGCTACATTCTACAAACCAGGAACCGACAGAATAACCTTCCATGTTTAACTAGACTCCAAATATAACTCAAAGTAGGAATCCTGATCAGCTTCCAGTCCTGATGATCAATCCTGATCCCAGTCCTGATATGTATCTTGATCCTGACGACCATGCAATCCTGATGATGTCAGCAATCTTGATCAGTTGAGTCTAGCTCTTGACGATCATTGAATTCTAATCTAACAGTTCAAGATATTATTCCATCGACAACATATTAAGAATTTTTAAAATCAAAATACAAAAAAAAACTTAGAATAACATCATACATATATTATTATATTTGATTACTTTTTAAAATCATATAAATCTATACTATATTATTATAAGCAAACTACCCTCTATTTGGTTGGTTGGTAGTTTGGTCATTTGGTTGGTTGGTAGTTTGGTCCTCTAAATAATAACCGTAAGATGTAAATATAGGTAAATGAGAATCGTTGGATGTAATATTAAAATTATATTCTTTTTTTGATATCTAAAATGCTCCCACAGGTTCAAGGTTCGAATCCCGACAACAACGTATTATTATTAAATATTTATATCATCTATTTTTCTAAGCTACATTCAAAAGTTCAAGATATTATTCCATCGACAACATATTAAGAATTTTTAAAATCAAAATACAAAAAAAAAACTTAGAATAACATCATACATATATTATTATATTTGATTACTTTTTAAAATCATATAAATTGTTAGTTATGAATGACACTAAGAAACTAGACAAAGGGGGGGGGGGTGAATGGATAGTTTGGATGATTTTCGGATTTCTTGATAACTAAACTGTTGTGAAGGATTATTTTGTATGTAAATGCGGAATTAAACAAACAGAACACACACAATCACTTTAATCTACTTTGTATTAAGTAAATTAAATACTACAGCCTCCAAAATTTCACAAATGAAATTTTGGCTTCTAAACAAGAACAATGTTTTCTTGCTTTGCTTACAGAGAAAAGAAGTGCTTCAAAATATTTCTGTGTTATACTCACTTACAGCTTACAGTAGGGTGTGCACGATATATATATTGTCCTATACAAAACTAGTGCACACACCTAATTACACACCTACCCTCACTGCAACTCCATTTTATCGTTCCATAAAAGGTTGACTGTGTCAGGGAGGACCACTTGATTTTTGTCGTCCTTTCCCTTATCTGTAGCTTCTTGTCTTTCTTCTTTCTCTCCAAGTTTTGCTGTAGATTTTCCATCTGTTTTTGGACCACCTGACCAACACAGATGCTTCAGTATTTGTCTCCATTGACTTTGATTTTGTACCTTCATTTGTCTTTTTGTAAACGTCTAAGTGTTGATATCGTGAACTCCAATATATTCCTTACTTCGCGATGTATCCTTTGAAGACTTCGCGACATAGCCTTTGAAGACTTCGCGACATAGCCTTTTTGAGGACTTCGTGACATAGGCTATTTGAGGACTTCGCGATATAGACTTTTTGAGGACTTCGCGACATAGGCTATTTGAGGACTTCGCGAACTAGGCTATTTTGAGGACTTCACGATCTAGTACATTTTGACTTTGCTATATCAAAACTTCACCATATAAGCCTTGAGGACTTCACGACATAGTTCATTTTGGACTATGCGATCTCAGTATTTCACGACATGGATTTTGAGGACTTCACGACATAGCTTTATTCTGACTTCACAGTATAGGGAGTTAGATAAATTTCTGCAACTTATTTCTTCAGGGCCTTATTCATCTCCATCCTGCTGCATGAACAATTCTGAACTTCTACCAAGATAATTATTCAATGGTCTATGAACATTCTAGATGCAAGAAAATTACTAAGCTCATTATAACTCTGAGCATACAAGATAAAGCTAATGTTCATGAGAACAAGACAAGTACAGTAGAGACCTATACTATATCCCAGTGATAGAATTCACTAGGTCATGTAGTGTGACATAGTCACAGTATGTAGGCTTGTTAGTAGTGGTGTTCAGACATTCCTTGAGCCTAACAATCTCCCCCAAATTGTGAGTAAGACACTTAGGCACAATTGCATGTCTGATAACAAGCCTAACTAATATAAAAGGAAACAAGTGTGAAGAAGAGTAAAAGATTAAAAAGATTTAATTACAACCTGAGAATTAAAGCTTACAGATCTTCTCTTTGAGCTAAACAGCTTCAGTTCCCATTTGTTTCTCTAATTAGTCATCATAAACCTTCTTCTTTCTTATTTCTTCCTTTTTCTTCATCTCAGAAATGGCTACCAGAATTTCATCTCTTGCAATCAATTCTTCTATAAGAGGAGAGTCTTCTAAATCTTTAGCTGCTGCTCTTAGGGCACTTTCCACATATGATTCAATAAACTCCATCCTTATCTTGCTTTTTCCTCCAGGTAGATTTTTGTACTCCACAACATAAGGATTTTGTTTCACTCTGCACAGCCCCTTCTTCCTCAACTCTTTTGCCTTCTCTTCCATTTCTGCCATTTCTCTTTCCTTCTGACATTTCTTCTCTTCATTCAGCTTCCTTAGGCTTTTTTCATAGTCAGAATGCATTTTCAAAAACCTAGCAATCTCTATCTTCCACAATCTTTCTTCCTTGTCTTCAAAATTAAGCAGTGTATTAATTCTCTCAAGTTCAAAAGTAGGAAAATATTGCCAGCTGCCTGTCTTCATTTCTTTCTCCCTTCCATCAGTGTATTTGATCTCTAGATGATTGTTTTTTACTTTGACTTCAAAGATTCTTTGAGCTCTCAGAAATGCTAGGGCATCTTCATCATAGTCTTCATCTAGAGGAAGAACATTGATCCTCACTACATTTGTGATCACCCCATTCTTCTTTGTTATCCTTGTCCTTTTGGCTACACTTTTGAGTTTACAATGCTTGACTTGAGGTAGCTTTACAGAACAAGGAGACTTAATCTTCAGTGCCACATCATTTGGAAGTAGCTTCAAGCCTTTCCCCTTCATCCACTGTAACACTCCACTAGCTGTGACTTTGTGGAAGTGTCTTTTTGATCTTGTTGTAGTTGCTTTACTTTTCTCCAGTGGCAAATTAGTTTCAGAAGTCTTGGATATTGATTTTGGAGGATCATTACTAACAGTACCCACCCTAGACTTAGAGTCTTGTGTTGTGGTTAAGATACTGCTAGCAATGTCCTCGACTTGCTGATTTCCACTTCTCTTCGTAATAGTTTCTTTCTTTCCCTTAGAGTCCTTCTTGTCATCATCAGCATCTTTCGATTTCTTGGAGGTGTTGCCCTTGCTGCTCTCACTTGCCCCATCCTTATCACTCCTAGACTGACTCATTCTCCTGTAGCTCTTGTCTTCATCATCATCCTTGTCATCCTTCCTTTCTCTTCTATCTATAGTTGACTCTGGAATTCTGCCATAAATGATGAATGATTGTAGAGTTTGTATCATTTCTAGCTCTTCAGCAGTTCTGAAACCTCTTTTTGCTCTGAGCATTTGGAGTACTTCATTGATTTTGTCCCTATTCTTCATCACCAACTATGCATGGATTATCAGCTGATCTATAGAGTTTGCCCTGGTTGTGCTCTGGAAAATAACTATTCTTGGATTGGAAATGGCTTCATGCAACCTTAGGAATTGGTCCTTCTTCAAGTCCTCATACAAGATTCTGTTGTTCTCACCAGTCTTCTCTATTAGATCCACTAAGGTGTCTAGCTCAGTATATCTCAGCTTCTCCAGAGTTTCAAAAGACAAATGCCAAAGGTCATTTTCTTTAGATACTATGATGATCTCTCTTAGATAAGAATCCTTGACTTTCCTGACCACCACAGTGAGATACTTGATGTTTTCCTTGATCATTTCCCTGTTGAGATATTGATTTCTTGTATGGACAAGAAAGGTTTTTCATTTTAATTGGATATATAACAATTGTTGTTTATTACATTTCAATGAAAAGGTTAATGATGTTGCACAATTAGTTAACAATTTATATGTTCTAAAATGACTCAAATCAAACACTACCTTTGGCACTGTATTTAAGGCCATATTATAAGAAATGCATTTCCAATTTACATACTGATGGATGATTGGATAAGTTTGATTATGAATCATATGAAGAATGCGAATCTTGGTTTATTTGGTAAAAACACTATAAGAGGGAAGCTTAAATGTGACGGAAGAATGAAGCGGTTAAATGTGACGGATCCAGTCACCTATAATAGAATGACATATTTGACTTTGACTATTTTATAAATATGACGGATTTTGTGATAATAAAAGTCAAAATCTGACCAAAACCACAAGTCAATGGGCATCGTTGAATATAAGGGACTACCACGGTCACATTTATAATTTGAAAATGGCGGGAGATCTTCCCGCTAATTAGTTTAAATGGTAAATGTGACAAATACGGTGACAATGTTATACGTGACAAATTCTGTCTTGTTTATGTACATATTAAATGTGACGGGATTCATCGTTTGTATATGTTTATATTAAGTGTGATGGAATCAGTTGTATATACTGGTTTGTTATAAGTGATGGCATCCGTCACATTTAACCTTACCCTTAAGTGTGATGGAATCAGTTGTATATACTGGTTTGTTATAAGTGATGGCATCCGTCACATTTAACCTTACCCTTAAGTGTGACGGAATCAGTTGTATATACTGGTTTGTTATAAGTGATGGCATCCGTCACATTTAACCTTACCCTTAAGTGTGACGGAATCCGTTGTATATACTGGTTTGTTATAAGTGATGACATCCGTCACATTTAACCTTACCCTAATTTTTTAGATTGTTTTTCCCCGACTGCCTGGGCTTCTTTTTTGTTTCCTGAATCTTGACTGCTCTGCTTCTTCTTTTTCTATTCACCTTCACCTTCTTCTTTTTCTATTCACCTTCTTCTTTTTCCGTTCTTTGTCACTGATACCGCAGCTGCTTAATTGTTTCTCCGATCCTTATTTCTATCATTGTGGGTCAATCTTGTATCTTACATCAGAGATTATCAAAGATTTCTTAATTCAAGTATGTCTTTGCATTTAACTATACATTGAAATTGTGTTACGTACAACATGATTATTTAAAGATAATAATAACATAAATTTGTAATTTTGAATTCATTTTTAAGATTTAATTATCATATTCACGTGAAGATTTTTGCTTTAGACATAATATGATTGTGATTATTTAATATGTTTTAGACATAATGCAGATTGTCATAGGTTTTCAAGATTAGGTATATATGTGTTTTACATGTATAATCATATACACTAGAATTAAATTACATACAACATATTTATTATATTAATGATAGTGATAATATAAATTTGTAATGTTTAATTCATTTTTAAGAATTAATTCTCATATATGTGAACATAATATTAATGTGATTGTTATGCCAAAAAAATATAGAAGTGATTATTTTGTATATATGTTTTGTAGAATGTCATCGGATCGGAGTTGGATGAGCCGTAGGTATGATGGTAGGGGTGGTTTATCGGACGATTATAAAAGAGGTGTTGACAATTTTGTTGAATTTGCACAAAGAATTAAAGATACTGATGGAAACATCTTGTGTCCGTGCACTCAGTGTAAAAATTCAGCATGGATGACCGAAGATGAGTTGAAAGTGCACTTATATCGATTTGGCATCATTGAGTCATATACAAGATGGGAGTATCATGGGGAAAAATCTAATTGGCATGACCATTACTCCATGAGAACCAATCAAGATGATGAAGATGACGTGTATGATGCATTCGAAATGTTAAGGGACCTTGGTAGAGAACAAAATGAAATTGAAGATATGGAAGAAGAACCGAATGAAGAAGCATCTCAATTCTATAAATTTTTAAATCAGGCTTCGGTACCTTTATCTCCGAATCATGAAAAGCATACAAAATTGTCATTTGTTATGAAGTTGCTGCACTTTAAGAATAGACATCATTGTAGTCAAAAGGGGTTTGATGAGTTACTTGAGTTGATTGGATCTGTTTTGCCTGAAAAACATACATTGCCAGAAAAATACAGCGAAGTTAAAAATATGGTTAGTGGGCTAAATATGGGGTATGAGAAGATTGATGCTTGCGAGAATGACTGTATGTTATTTTATAAGACAGACGCTGACAAGTTGAAGTGCGATATTTGTGGGGCAGACCGATATAAAAAGATGAAAGTTTAAAAAAAGAAGCCAATAGCAAAAAACATCTTACGGTATTTTCCTCTTACTCCAAGACTAAAGCGGTTGTACATGTCAAAACACACAGCACAATATATGAGGTGGCATAAAAATAGAGACGTGGTTGAGGGTCAGTTAACACATCCAGCTGGCGGAGATGAATGGAAAGCGTTTGATAGAGCATTTCCTTCATTTGCGAAAGAGGTTCGTAATGTGAGGTTGGGACTTGCAACTGATGGATTTGAACCGTTTCATAATAAGTACTCAAAGAAGTACAGTGTTTGGCCCGTATTTGTTGTTGTGTACAACCTTCCACCATCTATGTGCATGAAAGATCCATTTATATTTATGCCTCTTATCATTCCAGGGGATAAGGATCCGACAAAAGATCTCAATGTCTATCTCCGACCATTAATTGATGAATTAAAAGATTTATGGAATACGGGGGTAACAGTATTTGACAAAGCATCGCACTCTAATTTTGTGATGAAGGTTGCACTATTATGGACTATTAGTGACTTTCCGGCGTATGGCATGGTTAGTGGGTGGTCAACACATGGTAAGATGTCTTGTCCGGTCTGTGTTGCTCTACATCATTGAAGAAACATGATCTTGAAAAGATGGAGAAGGATATAGTAAAGATATTGTGTAAACTTGAACTGATTTTTACTCCTGGTTTCTTTGACACAATGGAGCACTTACCTGTTCACTTGGCAACAGAGTGTAACGGCTACAATATGTGTCATTGGTATTAACTCAGCAACTTAATTTGTTTTGTTACAATACAAATTCCATTTTCTTTCTGGGACTAAAATATGTACTTGTATATATTGTAGGTACTTGTTACAATGAAGTGTGTGGCAACCATTATGGGAAGTTGGAAGTAGTGAAACTCACTTATCGCAATGGTCATAACATTATGCTATTCAAATGTCACTGGTTTGATAGTACAAAGAACGTGAAAGTAGATAAACACAGGATGACCATTGTAAATGTCAAGTCGCAGCTAAATGCAGAAGACGTGTTCGTGTTAGCTAGCCAAGCCGTACAAGTTTATTATGCTCCAAACATTACTAATCCAAATTCTCAGTGGTACACAGTGGTCACAACTAAACCCCTCCCTCTTGATGAAACTACATCATCTATGGATGATGCTTTTCAGGAAGAGGTGTCAAATGCATCAACGTCCCATGTTGAACCAATAAATATTGACAATCCATCAAATTTTTTCATCGATAGGAACGTGTCTGAAAATGAAAATGAAGAAGAAAATGCAACTGACAATGAGGATGAAGAAGAAACTGCTGCTAACAATGAGAATGAAGAAGAAAATGCTGCTAACAACGAGAATGCTGATTCCAGTACTGATGAGTTTGGTGAAAGTGATGAAGATTCATCATAGTTGTCTAGATGCAAATGTTTTATGCAAATGTAGGTCTGCTGGTATTTGTCTGTTTTGTTGATTATATTCAAGTAGCTGTTGCGGTTGACATTATTGTTTAATTGCTACAGGTTTACATTAGTGTTGTTAATTCTCAGATTATAGTATTTTAGAATTTCTGATTTTAGTATTTCCGAACCTGCATTTTTTGATATTTTAGATCGTTGGCAAGCATCATTTTGATATCTTACTTTTTTATATGATTTCACTCCTTTTTCTATGATAATTTTTGGAATAACCTTCGTATCAGAATCATTAAGTGCTATGAAAAGCTGCAGATTTTTGAGGTAGTAAATTTCTGCAGAATTGTGTGCATCCGGGAGATTATTTGCAGCAGGGATTTATAATTTTTTAGTGGACTGGGGATTTGTTCAATGATAGTGGTTGCAGATTTAAGTTTACTAGGCATTCTGCAGATATTTTTAAGGATTTTTTTTGCTGCAGATTAATAGATGACACCTGCAAATTTTTGTGTTAAGGAATTTTGTGTCTTCTTTTTTCTGTTAAGGCCAAAGGTAATTTTAAGAGTAAATTTGTTCTCTTACTTGCAAATTTTAAGAATAATTTAGATATAAAATTTTAAGTTCATTTTTTCTATCATTATTTTAAGATGTCTATTATCATGTATTTTCTATTATATTACATAATAAAAGAAAGTTTAGGAGAGCAGTATGTTAAGGTGGTAATTTCATTAAAAAATATTATAAGAATATTTAGATAATAATAGAGAAAAGTTCAAAATAATATAAGGTAATACATTTTTTTTCTAATTTAGATATTTTGAAGGCAAAAATATTATAATTGAATATTTAGTTTCTTCCATTAGTGATATTTAGTTTCCTGCATTAGTAAAGATCTATTGTATTTTTACTTTCTCCATTAGTAGAGATTTTAAATGCAAGAATATTATATGTTTCCTCTATTAGTAATCATTTAAAAGGTAATTGAGATTTTTTCGATTTTTTAATATTATTAATTCAAAAAATTGAGAAAATTAGAAAAATAGAACGAATCTATCTGAGAGTGCCACCTCACCGTCCCCGTCTTCTCCTTTATATAATAGTATTGATTATATAAAATTATATTACTTTTTTATATATATGTTGCCCGTGTTATTTTAGAAAATAAGTTGTTTAAGTTAGAATATAGTATAAAACAGGTGCCCGTGTTATTTTTATAAGATGGGTTACGGAAATATATAACACGTAATGTGTTTTAGCTGGAAAAGTTAATTAGTTAGTTATTAGTAATTATAATATTATTATTTTATTTTATTAAATGGAACTGTCTTTGATAGTTTTGGAAAATTAAAGGTTTTAGTTAAGAAAAGTAGAAAAGTAATGTTTTTTGGCTGAAAAAGGTAAATAGTTACTCCCTCTATCCCTCTCATTTCTTTACAGTTTTTTTACATTGTTTGGCACACATTTTAGGGCTCCTATAAAGTATAATTCTACAACTTATTTTCAAATTTTTCTTTTTCTAAATAAAAATTTAAACATTATACTTTTATTCAGAAGAAAAAAATATTTAAAATAATATATGAAAATATATTTTATAGGAGCCTTAAAATGCGTACCGAGCCCCGTCTCCCAATGTAAAGAACTCAGGGGACAGGCGGAGTATTTATTAGTAGTTATAATATTGTTATTTTATTTTATTAAATAAAATTACTCATAGGGTTGTTAAAAAAGAGGAATTTTATTTAAAAAAAATATAAAAGATATTTTATATAATAATTTTTAGTATTTTATCTAACGATTCTTATCGATTTGATTGAAAAGATATAGCAAGGTTTGGTTCTGAAAGAGCAATAATCAAACCCGACCAGAAATCTTTTCGAATATTGAAAATCAAACTTAAACACTTCGAGCTCAGAATATATCCGGTACCAACAAAAATTACCATCCTGTAATTATTGCTGCAAATATTTGTACATTACATTAATTTTAGTTGAATTAATATTTTAAGTTGTGTTCTAAAAATCACCTATTGAGGCAATGATCCAATTCGAGTCAAAATTTGATTTTTACATAATTGTGTTGAAATTCACCTAGGTGTTAGACTCAATTTTGAACTATTCAATTTTTACCAAGTAAGTGTTAGTAATATTTTAGTATTTATATTAGATTATTAGTAAAATAATATAAAGAATATAACTTTTAATACACTAAATTATGACATATGAATTTAATATTATGAGTAAATGTTTTGAAAATAATATAAAATTAATTGTTCGAGTATTCGTTTCGAGCACTATCTCGATTTGGAAGTTGAACCGATTTCCAACTTTTACGACTTTAATTTTAATTTAATCAATTTATCTCAATTTTTTAACTTAGAAAACAAATAAATTTAACTTAATTAGACGTTAACGATTTTATATTTATGAATTATGAGTTTGTTAAAGAGGACGGTTTTGGCAGAATATAAGTTATAAATTTGAAAACATTGGTGACTTCATATAATTTATTTCATTTAATTAATATTTTAAATAAATTAGATACTTCGGTTTAAACAAGATGAGTAATATAATGATCAATAAGAATTTTGTATGAAAGGGTCAACGACGTCGTTCTATTCTAATTCATGTAACAGTTAACCTTTTCAATCGTGTCTCATCATATTCTCCCACTAGCTATTCGTGAAACTACTGTGTTATATAAGCTCTCTTGGCGGCAATATTTTGGAGGCAACAAATCCTCGTAACCAGACTAGTATTTTTGAGGTAACGATCCCAATTAGAATTAATTTTGTGCTCCCCAAATATTATATTCACCAATTACATATTTTGTGTTTACAGTTATGGCTCCTTTGAAAAGAATTGTTGGAATCTCAAGCTCCGGTGAAGCTCTTAACAGAAATGGTGTTTCCATTTCTCAAAGTCTCAGGACTAGTTTTATGGATGGATGGACAGAGGTATTGGAATGTTGGTTTTCAAAATTTGGGTTTAGGGTTTCAAATTTCCAATTTGATCATATCTTTCTTGTTTCATACATTCTCATGACTTACTATCATAATTTTTCAGGTGTCAATCATGTTTATGTTTTTGTTGTTGTCGCTACTTGTTCTGATGGTGGTACCAGTGATAAGACGGGGGGCCAGCAATGGTAGGAGGGGACGTGGACGGGGCAGAGGAACTGCTAGCGCAGAAAATAGGGGTGGAGGGTCTACCAGAGAGGGAAGTAGCCGAGGCAGGGCTGGGGAAGTGGTAGCGACGATGACGGCCGTAGCCCCTTGACTTATTATTTTGAGAGGGCAGACAGATCAGTATCTTGTGGTGACTTCCACAAAATGCCCAAAGATGGTGAACCAAAGAAGGGAATTGTGGAGTTTACCGATAAATAGTAAGCCTTCTTTTTAAAGACTTTTCAATCCATCAATTAATCGCATTTAAGCCAAATAAATACTGATCTCGAAAAAATATATTGCACCTTTGTTTCAAAATGGTACAGGGTACACTAAGAGACAGAACTTTGTTTCACATACAAGTTCTTTAATCTAAAATGTACAAATACATAACTAAATAGATTAACGAGCGGCATTTCTTAACACATAATAGTCATAAGATATAATGAGCATGATATTACTTAAGACTTGGCAATTAACAATAAAAAATTTAGAAGTATTCTTTCTTTAATACATAGTTTATACCAAACCAGCTTGTTTCTTCTATCCTCTTTAGGTATTGCTTTGATTCCTCCTTGCATTATGCAAGTTTCTGGTCACATTGTGCTTGCATTTCTTCAATAGCTTTACGAGGATAACTCTGTTCATGCCTCTATCTCATTTTGGAGGATATCGATGTCTTCTCCTTCTTCTTCTTTTTAGCGTCTCTACTTGTAGTTTTTCACAATTATCTTTATTTCCAATTTCTAGTTTTGATAGCTTCAAAATTAGTAGTAAGAGGTTAAACACAAGATCATAAACTACAAAGTAGATGAGATATTGCGGTGACTTTTCTTTTCTCAGATAATTAAGCATTGTTTTAGATATGGTAAAGCTGTAAAAAATTTTCTCTAAATAATATCTCAATGTTGTATTAGAGTATAGTTTGCTCATGTTGTTTTGGATATATTAATAAAACAAATTTAAGGTCTGTGAAACTCTTTTGTATTTTAATCTCACGTTAACAAATTTTTATTTTTAAACTCTTTTGTATTGTAGTCTAAATAGCAATACTCAGAAAAAGACGCTGAAAGCAATTGTGAGAGCTTTTTGGCCTGTAAGACCCGTCCATAGTGCTGGTAAACCCCGTTCTGCTTTTTTCGACGACACTTTTTATTCTAATGTGGTCCAGACGTTTGAGGTAACATGTGTAGTACATCATTATTTTAATATATATTTCAGTTACAAGATTTGTTATTATGGTTAGTGATGATTTTTTATGTTGTTTTATTGGCTGGCAGAAATATTATGACTATGAGCAAGGAATTAGTCCAGGAGAGGCACGTTATAAAATAAAGGAACACTTGAAAAACAATTTAAAAAATTTGCTGTACCGTGAGAAGGACAATGCTGATAAGAGGATAAGTAAGGCGCCACCTGGAACCACACGCCGAGATGTTAAGCCTCTACACGTGAATAGATCTATATGGGATTCACTTTGCGATTGGTGGGAAACCCAAAAGTTTAAGGCTATGTCTGCACAGAATAAAGAGAATCGATCACATGGTGGTAAGATCGTGCACACAACTGGGGCAAAACCCTACATCATTTTCAGGAAGGTAAATATTACATTTGTCAAACTTGTGTTCTGTCATACGTGCTGGTAAGATGATGTTAACTGAACTGAGATATGAAAAAAATATAAAAAACAATTAAATAGCCTCCTGTGAGAATTTATATACGTGAATTTTTTTCTGGTGGTGTTGTTTGAGATAACTATGCTTTGTTCCAGGCATGTATGTTTAAGTTTGTTTGACATCTGTCTTATTTTGTTCTAGACACAACTTGGTGTAAATTATAGTCTTTAAACTAAAATAGTACATATTGTAGAATAATTATAGATATGTTTTAGGCATTACAATAATAAATTTTTTTATTCTTCTAGAAATTGTTTTAATACCTTTAGGTGCAGAGTAAGATTTTTTTACTATTTATTTGTTGTGTGTGTCTGTGTATTTACAACGTGTGATGACTTTGCCTACTTTTTACAGGAGCTCGAGGGTGAGAATGAACGTCAATTGACACTTGTTGAGTTTTATGAGGCTACCCATGAGAAAAAAGGAGATGGTAGGGGTACCTTTTGGACGAAGGAGTCGGAAGATATGAGGGTACGTATTTCTTATTGGGACTAGTATTTTTCAAAATTTATTTTATGGTATTGGAATAATAATCTTCTTAATTTTTAGGACCTGCTCGTAAAATCATGGGAGGAGTATAGGCAGAGTTTATTAGCTGAGGTAGCTGAGGGTGAGGCAGGCAACGAGGGTGAATCACCCATCTCTCCCCCTCTGTCCCTAGGTAAACGCAGACGGGTTGAGGCAGAGGTGGTTTGTAGAGCTACGAAAGGGCCTAAGAAAAATCGAGTTTTCATGGAGGGTCGCTCTACATTTTCTGAAATTCTTGGTCCCGATGCAGCGTCCTTGAGCCAACATTTAAAACCTCAAAAGGAGTCTGCACGCCTTCCAGATATGCTACTCCAGCATGCAATTGGTGATGCTGCGTGCATTGTTCATGCGCTAGATGCGAGAGATAATGGTAGTAACACTTCTGTACCTCGTTCGGAGCTTGATCAGGAGATTCAGCAACTTGCAGCAATAACACTTCCTAAAGATGATGTACATTGGGCTGAATACATCCATGTCGCCTCCAGTGTAGTGGACAAGATTCTCGACAAGTTTGGGAAGACAATCAATGAGGTATTTATTAATTTATTAATTTATGTCTTATGCGGTATCACTTGCTAATATATATTATTAATATAAGTTTGTTTATATAATTTGATTTGATATGTATTTCCTTGCTTCACTTGCTAATATATGTTTTTTTATATTTTTGTAGGATACCGACAATGAAAATCACAACCTCTCTGATGATGATTTCCGTGCTTAATATGAATTGCAGTTTGGCCACTTGATTATTTTCCTTCCTAGTATGGAATGTAGTTTGGCGCGTTGATCATTTTCCTTCCTAGTATGAATTGTAGTTAGGTTAGTTTATTAGGGACTTTTCATTTAGTTGGCTTCCCATGTCTGAGACTTCAGGTGATTATTTTTAAGATTGTCGATGAATTTTTAGGTTATTCAGTTGCAGGAAATTATGAATTTTTAGGTTATTCAGTTGCAGGAAATTATGACTTTTTAGGTTATTCAGTTGCAGGAAATTATGAATTTTATTTATTTTATGACCTTTTTTAGTTAATGTTGTTTCTATATTACTTAAATTGTATTTTGAGACATGCATTTAATTAGTTTGGTACTCAGGTACGTGTTATTTGAATGTAGCAAATAATTGTTTCTACTGTAATATATTAAATAAAATGGTCAATTATATGTGACTGATTCTGAAAAATTAACTTAACAAAAATTAATTATACAAGATTAAATTTTATTAAAAATGTTGTATATATATGGTCATTTTGGAGTTTCTCGAAAAATTGGCGGAAAATTCAAATTTTTGACAAAATTTTCATATGGTCTTGGTCAAAACTAATTGTGACGGGTAATTCTGTCACATTTATAAAATGCTAAATGTGACAGATAAGTCGGTCAAATTTAAAAATTTAACGTGACGGATTTATTAAATGTGATGACAAGAAATGTGACGGTTTATTATCGGTCACATTTAAGTTAAATGTGACGGAAAAACTATTAAACGTGACGAACACTTTATGTGACGGATTTTTTCCGTCACATTTAACCTTTATCCTTGTAGTGAGAAAAAAGGCCCCTTTTACTAGAAATGGTGAAAGGGTCATCGAACGATTATGACTTATACATGGTGATGTATGTGGTCATATATGTACGATGGCAGAAGGTAGGTTTTACTACTTTATAGTGGTTACTGATGATTTCAGTAGATACGAATATGGATATCTTTTGAAGAACAAATTCGAATCTTTTCAAAAGTTCAAAGAATATTAAGCTGAAGTAGAAAAGGTTCAAAGAAAGGGGTTTCTAAGAACTAAAATCACACTTTGTTGGACATAGTGCGATGGATGATGAGTCAAGAGGATCTTCCAATAAGTTTCTGGGGTTATACCCTAGAGACAAGTGCATATACACTAAACCGTGTTCCTACTAAAATGGTTCAAGAGACACCATATAAGATGTGGACTGAGAAAAGTTATAGCATGTCATTTATGAAAATTAGGGGATGCAAAGCGTTTGTGAAAGGTTTAACCTATGACAAGCTAGGACCAAAATCAGATAAATGTAATTTTGTGGGATACCAAATTAAAACAAAAGGGGTCTTACTTCTTTAATCCTCCAGAGAACAAAGTGTTTGTTGCTCGGACTGCTGTATTTCTTGAGAGAGAATTTCTTTCTAAAAGAAATACTGGGAGGAAAATAGATCTCGATGAGGATCGAGAACCACGAGATAACATTGAACCGAAGTTGGAACAAGAACAGAATGTGCAAGAAAATGTTAATGACAATACTGCTCAAGAAACACAGGTTGTTCGTAGGTCTGGTAGGATTCACCATGAGTCTGAGAGATGTTATGAATTTCTCTTGACTCAGGATGGTGATGTAATGCTTGTGAATAATGATAATGAGCCTCTTACCCACCAAGACGCTATAAAAATTCCAAGATCTAAAAGTTGGCAGGAGGCCATGAAATCTAAGATGGATTCCATGTATGAAAAACCAAGTATGGACTTTGCTTGATCCACCTAAAGGGGTAAAACCTATAAGGTGCAAGTGCGTTTTCAAGAAGAAAACTGACATGGATAGTAATGTACAGACCTATAAGGCACGACTGGTGGCAAAAGGTTTCAAGTAAATTCATGGTATTGACTATGATGAAACTTTCTCACCAGTGGCAATGGTCAAGTCCATCGGGATTTTGCTTGCTTACTATGACTACGAAATATGGCAAATGGATGTCAAGACTACTTTCTGGAATAGGAGCGTTGAAAAGGTTGTGTACATGACACTACCTGAAGGTTTTATAGATCCAAGTTTTGCTATAATAGTTTATAAGATAAGTCGATCCATTTATGGATTAAAGTAAGCCTCGAGGAGATGGAATATACGTTTTTGATGAAACTGTCAAATAGTTTGGCTCTATTCAAAATGAAGATGAACCGTGTGTTTACAAGAAGGTTAGTGGGAGCCATGTGGCATTCCTAGTATCATATGTAGATGATATATTATAAATAAGGAATGACATACTTTCTCAACAGACTGTTAAGACTTCGTAAAGAAATAGTTTCTTGATGAAAGACTTAGGAGATGTGTCCTATATCTTAGGGATCAGGATCTATAGAGATAGATCACGAAGATTATTCGGCTTAAGTCAGCGTACATACATTAACAATGTATTGCACCAATTAGGGATGCAAAAAGGCTAAAAGGGAAATGTTCCCATGTCTATGAGATAGTGATCTCAAAATAAATGGTCTAAAATCATTGGATGATATGGACCACATTAGTATAGTTCTATATGCTTCGGAAATTGGTTTCATAATGTATGTGATGATATGTACTCGTCATGATGTCTCATATGCTTTATGCATGACGAGCAGGTACCAGTCTAATCCAAGTGATGGTCACTTGATTGGAATCAAGAATATTCTTAAGTGCTTGAAGAGGACTAAAGACTCATTCTTGGTATATGGAGGAGATGGGAAGCTGGATGTAAAATGTTACACGGATGTTAGTTTCTAGACAGACATGACGGTTTTTGTGTCTTAGTCTGGATTGTGTTTTGTCTAAATAGATGTGTTGTAAGCTAGAATAGTTCATAGCAAGAACTGTAAATGATTCTACAATTGAAGCTTAGTATAATGATACTAGCGAAGTAGCCAAAGAGGATGTTTTGGGAATTTACCAAGGCGATATCACCTTATTAATGAGATTAATTGTAATAACCCCAAATTTTGGACTTGGTTAAAAAATTTTGATGAATAGTAAATGTGATGAATAGTAAATTTGCTGATGGAAAATTTTTCAGACCACACTAAGAGGATGATATGGAATGAATGTTTCGAGGTTATATTATTGATGTATAAGGAGAATAAGTGAATGTAAACGCGATTAGAATCAGAAGATTCCCATTCGAGTTTTAAATCACTATTCACTGGACAGTTAAGGACGTATTGATTTGATCGTTTTAAGAAAGTATGAGGAATGAGAAATACATGATCATATCTTAAACCAAGATGAGAAACCTAAGAATATATATTAGACAAAGGTAACGGAAGGATAAAGGAAGTACCCTAGCTTTGGTATAGAGAAACGTCTTTAAAACCACTGGAAACTATCGCGAAACAAAAGTGTAATAAATTATGGATTAAACCCTAACCAAAGGAGGAGTATTATATGAGATCATCAAGTGCAATATATAAAAGAATTGAGGATGCAAAGGATGACATAGGCATGATGCAAGGAGATGACATAAGCATGACAAAGTGATGACAAGGTGATGAATCACCACCTTGTCACCACTTTCACCACCACCACTCATCCAAAATGACCTTGTCATTGATGACAAAACAAGTTTCTAGCCACACAATTTAATTACAAAGTGTTAAAGGTAATTAGACAAAACAAAAAGAAAAGAAAAAGCAAAGAAAACAAATCAAGAAAGGATGCATCCATGAAGAACAAACTTTCGGCTATTTTCATTTCATCAAACCCTTAAAAATTTTGCTCAAACTTCCACTCATCCATAATTCTTGATCTTGGCCTCTAAATCACCCCATTCCAATATCCAAGGTAGATCTCTAATCTTAGCCCCATCCATGTATGATAGCTTGATCAAAATTGGATTTAAAGTTGATGATGAATAGTGATGTGAATAGTAAACTCATAGAATCTTGTTTTGTTTTGATGATCTTAGGTTTGTTTAACATAGTTAAGGTGCAAGGAAGGATATATCAACCATATATAGCCTTTGTTAGCATCCAAGGAAGGTATAAACTTCTTTCTTTTTATGAGTTTTGATTGATCTAGTAAGTTAGAAGTGTTAGATTGAATCTATGTTAGAATATAACATGTATGCATGATTTTAAGCATGTTTGATGGTTAAGTTGTGGATGAACTTGTGGTTTAGGGTGTGACCTTGTTTAGACAGAAAATGGAAGTATTAGTTTGAGTTTGATTGGTGGATTGATTGATGGTGGATTGTAGATTGGTTGGAGTGTTTTAAAACACGGGAATTACGCGTAAGCGCCGTTACCATGTCGATTTTTACTTAGGTAGTTTAGACAGAAACTATGACTGCAAAACAGGGCATACACTTGAGGTTTCTGACCATGAGCATGTAGGCTCTGTTTCCTAGATTACTTTGGCGAAAGAATCGTATCGTTTTGGTTTACGGTTTAGGAATAGCGTCCATTTTAGTAAAAGCGGTTTCGCGGAACGAGATAGTTCATTGTATGAACTTTGAGATAGGGATCAAGCCCTTTAAAATTGGAATTGGATTGAGATATTAAAATGGATACTAGTATGTATAATAAGGAAAGGAAGCCTAGAAGAGTTCGAGTTAAAAAGATAAGTTGGTGATTTTATAAAAATACGCGAACGAAGGTTGCGCGAGTGAAATACCCTTAAGGGGATGGTTTAAAACAAGGAAATGGTAAAGGATAAATACTTGGGATTTGTGAATAGGTTTTCACCCAAACTTTTGACTTAGAAGTTTACGGAATGTTATGAGGTTATAGATGACCAAGAGCGAGACAATTGATGTTCGTTAATAGAACGTTAGTGCTTAAGTTAAATGCACTTTAAATGATTAAGCTAGGGGACTGATCGGGTATTTCTTTGTTTATAGATTTCCCGGCAAGTTCTTGAACCCATAACAACCAAGGACCCAAGGCAAGTTTTCTCATTCCATGCTTTATTTTAAATTATAATATTCTGATGATGCACGTGATATGTGTTATGCATGCTTTCAAACCTCACATCGTATATAGATGTGATGGTATTAAAAATGATGAGATGTGATGTATGCATATGATAGATGCATGCAAGTTTTCAAACCCTACACCATATAATGATGTTGTTGTGGTATTACTATATATGCTGCTTTAATGCTGTGAAATGACTTATAACTGTTTTTGCTTTGTAAAAAGCTGTATAAGGTATAAGGTTTATATGCTAGCTAAGTACTAGATATATACCAAGGTTAAAGATTAAAGACTCTAAGTATAGAGCACTTGTACGATGGTTTTAAAAACTTAGACCGGGAGTCAAATTATTATTTTGTTTTAAACTACTGTCAGAAACTGGAAGGTTCCAGGGACGGTTATACTTTAAGGGTATTTTAAATATTCCAATATCTATATAATTGGATATTTAAGGTGAGATATTTAAATAATATTATAATATATATTATTTGAATATTATTTAATTAAGTGAATATTATTTTGAATATTCACTTAAGTGTTTTATATTGAATAATAATTCAATATTTATTATTTGAATATTATTTAAATAAGTGAATATTATTTTGAATATTCACTTAAGTGTTTTATATTGAATAATAATTCAATATTTATTATCTGAGGATTATTTAACTAAGTGAATATTATTTTGAATATTCACTTAGGTGGGTTTATATTGAATAATAATTTAATATTTATTATTTGGGTATTTATTAAATATTCCAAATATGATTTAAAATCATAGAACCTTATTATATGATTGAAGGTTCTATTATTTACACAAAAATATAAATTTCTGATTTTCAGAAAAGGTATTAAAATAGAGATTCCCAACTATTATCTTAAGATAGTTAAAGGTAGTTAAATGCGATTAAATATTTCCTAACTCATCAAAAATTGGGAATCCAGTTTTAAAGGTTGAGCAAATGGTTTCGCTTCTTCAATCCAAGTATTCCAATCTCGATAATTTCAGAAAAATTCCGATTAACTCCCAGGTCGTGACTTTAAAAAGGGTTTATGATATATCCTCTGTCAGTTGGCAACGGCCAACCCACATCTTGTTATTACTTCCTCAACATTTCCGGAAGTAAGTATGATAAAGAGTTTAAACCTATCAACGAGCTAGCATGACGCTCGGGGAACGACAATTAAGTTCGGTTCCGGTTATAATGATAGGATTCATCAAGGGACTGGAGGTGTTATATAAGCAGAGGCATTACGAGTACCGGGACGCACATGCAAATTTAGCAGAGGTACTACGAATGCCGGGACGCAACTTTAGCTGAGGTACTTCGGGTACCGGGACGCTAATGATAGCCCGTATGTGGCTGGGGTGATAACCATGAAAAGGTTTTCGTCCACTACTAGTAGAAAGAAATGTTTTGCGATACAGCGACTGATCATCGTGTATCGTGGTGCTCCAGTATATCCCCTTCTTCCACTTGGAATTGTGCTGCACATTGTAACGAAAGCCTAGGTGTCGAGTTACCGATAATGTGACAGAAATTGAACAATGATGTTCCGTGTATAGTATTTGAACTACATTGCATGTTCTGACGAGAAGAGTATCCAATATATCATTCTATATACGAATGAGGTTCTAAAAGCTTTCAGCTATGATATCGGCCCACATATATGATTATGTTGCTATATATTATTGTCGAGCTATAGTGCTCATTCTTGCTTCTTTTATATATCACAACCCAACAGCTTTAAAAAGGTGTTCATTACTGATATTTTACAGTATTTTGAACAGTATGAGATGTCTAAATAGATATGCATGCATATATGTTGAGAAGTCATTTAAGATATACAGTATATTGAATTGTATAGTATTTTGAATCAATGGATGGGTTTAAGCCTTGATTCCAATATTGATATCTATTTTAAAAAGAGATGTTTTGAGACTTGGTTTATCATCTTGATACCCAGGATCCCTAAAAGGATTTACGAAAAGAATTTGAGTATGATTATAAATCATACGGTATTTTGAACGATATACTATTTTGGGGATAAACCCTAGTAGTTTTAAACATGGATCCCATATGGATTATCTTCCTAAAAGGTTTAAAGATTTAAACTGGGATGGATTTCTTGCTGAGCACTATTAGCTCATTCTTGCTTTATTAAATATTTCAGCATGAAGAAAACATTGCTGATTCACCTCGTGTTACGAGAGCAAGGGAATGGAGAGACCACCCTTGAGTTAGTTCAGCAAGATGGATACTGTCGGATTTAGCAGAACAGCTGTAGACTGAGTTAGTAAGAATTGTTTTTGAATAGGTTTGTATTATTAAACCTTGTATAGAATTGTGAGGTCTATTATTTTAACTTCAGGTAGAGGTTGCAAATGATAGATGAGATCCTGGATAGTACATTTGATTTGTAATAACGAATGTTACTTATTGTTGCTCATTTCCAAGGCTATAACTTGTGTGTATGTGCGTAAGTGATTGGGGTCAATTGGAGTTATATCATTAGAATGTTGTAAGTAATACAGGTATTGTACAATTGATGGAGCGTGACAACCCAGATTCCTGACCCCGGGTCTGGGGGTGTTACAGAAATGGTATCAGAGCGTTAAGTTATAAACTTGGATATGAGAGTGTTAAGAGTTATAAGTGAGAGAATGACATGAGGACTCATATAGAGTTCGTTAAGTGGACTACCGGAGGTAGTGCCATCGAGGATGTTAAGATTAAAGAGTTTAGTTGAGAACTTATCGGAGGACCGATAGGACTATTGAAGATCATCATAATGATGAGAAGGACGTTTAGAATTGTACACGGATTATCAAAGAGATTAAGATAAGACGCGGAGCAAAGTCTCGGTCGCAGTTGAGGTAAGGTCGGAATGGCCAATACCAATGAATAACTTGACTTAGTAAGAATCTAAGTGTTTGTAGTTCATCGTAGTTTGCCACGAGAAGGCAGCACATGTGAAGATTGAGACGTTTACAGTTCTTTACGCGATCCGATTTACTGAATTGCGTGGACTAGTTAAGGCATTACCTTGTATGTGAGGTCCAAGCCTTGAGAACAACGATTCCACCAGAGTTGGTGTCTTTTCCGTCGATGGGTATTTTGTTACCTAAGAGGAAGAATTTTGCGTACATATAGTACCGGAACGTTATCGTGAGACGAACGCGCTAAATCGCATCGCGAGTATACTTCATACAATAGGCCATGATGGCTCAACTCGGAAATCAAAGGTATGAAGAATGGATAGCGTGATTCTAATAAAGACACGTATGGTTGCAACAAGCAATGCGACAATCTCAGGACCTACGAGGAACGAGACCTATGGTGGCCTGGGGTTGGATTCATTCGATACGACTAGTGTTGAGAAATTACATATACGTTAATGGACCTCTATCTTTTGAGGAAGTGTCAATGCGGCCGTAGGAGGCCCAATCTCTGGACGATTATCGTGGAATGACAAATATGTTCGAACTCCCGACCTGTCTAAGGACTTATACGATGTTGAGGTACCGTTGGTTAGTACCCTAAGGCATAAAGGCAGAAAGAAAGGATCATTCTTGGAAAAAGTGATGTGAACACTCAAAGGGACTAATTGACCCATTTTGGTATCTACTTGCTGGTGCATTACTCGATCTAAAACTGTTCATACCCATGTTACCTTGAATAGTTCATGTCAGGTAACGCTGCCAGTTTTCTACTTCATTTGGGATGCAACCAACAACTGTTATATTCAGTTTATTCATTTTCTTTCCTCCACTCATTACCTTAAAGGTTAAATACGCAGAATTAAGTTACCATTACTCACCGGAGCATATTGTTCATGTTCCAGGACGACCTGAAGAGGGAACCATTTTTCATCTATCCTTCTAGGTCTATATTTTATTCTTTATTCTTTTATTTATTCAAGGAATGTTCAGTTAATATTCCCTTCATTATTTGACGAGTATTCTTTAACGATTATCTTGAAATGTGATTTCTTCTTTCATACTTGGACTCCTCAGTCGAGTTCATAAATATCAAACTGTTTATTTAAAAACATGGATGATATATATTTCAGAAATTACTCGAGAATTCTTCTCTCTATTTAAGATGAGATTTGTACATCTGACGTTGAAATCTTAGAAAGGATATCAATTTGATATTGATAGTCCGAATTCAATCCTATTGGAGAATTTGACAAAGTTTATGTACGGAGACACCTTTGGGTGGACCGTTTCACTGATAAGAAATGTTTATTGAGAGGTTATCGATTGTTCCGATACCAAGAATTTTCTATTTAGATCATACATTTTATTCAAGGATTATAATTACCTTGTTCGTCCCAAACTTATTTACTCTTTCTTTTAATTCGTTATCCGAGTAGTCAAAATTGTGTTTCTTCTTTGACTACGATGTTGAGAGTTTGTACTATTAAATTGAAACTGGCTAATTGTATGTGCCATTGCGATTTACTAGTTAATTGTTCTAACTAGTTGAAATTTTAATGATATGATGAAAATCTAGCTAATCATCCTAGCTAGATGATGCGTCCCAAACTAATCGAACTAGCAAATTTTGTTCAGCTAGTTGTTAATATTTATTGAAATGAACTAGTTATTGTATCACTAAGTTCAACTTTTGGTCAAATTTATATAAGTGAATTCACGATGCATTTGTATGCAGTGAAGTATGGTGGGAAGATTTTCAAACGATAATTTGATTGAGACCTAACCAGGTCGCCCCCTCAGCGAGAATTTTTACAAAGTTCTCTTTATATATAAAGCATTCAGTTGCTTGAAGTATTCTTGGTACCCTGCAAGTATTTTCCTTAGAATTTGGAAAAAGAGAGTGTTGAAGATGAGAGCTGAAACAAATGAGTCCAATAAATTATGAGTCGAAGTTTACGGAAATTGCCAAGGTTTGTTTCGCATGATGCGAATTCAGAATAACGAAACGTTTGAAACGACTGATTTTGTTACCTTGGATAATGAAACGATTGTGATAGAAAGAAGGTAAGAATTCAGATTGTCAGACGAAGGAACGATTGATCTCGAAGGATGTGAAACTTGTTTAGCGACTGTGATGGATACGAAACGGGAAGTGCCTAGTATACAGAATATCCCCGTGGTTAACGAATCCGAGGATGTATTTCCAGAAGATCTTCCGGGGTTACCACCCGGTAGAGAAATAAAGTTTGCTATAGAATTAGCTCCAAGAACGGCGCCAGTTTCGAAGGCCCCGTACCGACTAGCTCCAGTCGAGATGAAGAAATTAGTCGCTCAACGGTAGAAATTGTTAGGGAAAGGAATGATAAGACCAATTACGTCACCGTGGGATGCACCCGTGTTATTGGTGAAGAAAAAGGACGGCAGCATAAGGTTGTGCATAGAGTATCGAGAACTAAATAGGCTAATTGTTAAGAATGAATACCCGTGCCAAGGACCGGTGATTTGATCGATCAGCTGCACGATGCAGTTAAATTCTCGAAGATTGATTTGAGAACGGGATACCACGAGTTGAATATTAAACCTGAGAACGTACCCAAGACTGCGTTTTGCACCAAGTATGGACACTGCGAGTTTTTTTTTAATGTCATTTGGGCTAACGAATGCCCTTGCAGCTTTCATGGATTTGATGAATCGAAGTTTCAAGCAGTATTTGGACAAGTGTGTCATAGTTTTATCGATGATATTTTAGTCTATTCCTAGACAGAGGAGGAACCTGCAGAATGTTTGAGGATAGTGTTAGAAGCACTGAGGAGAGAAAAGTTTCCAGAAATTAAAGAAGAGACTAGTCACCGCCCTGTGCTGGTACTGCCAGACGGGAATGGAGATTTTGTGATCTATAGTGACGCATCGCATAAAGGATTAGGGTGTGTGCTTATGCAGCATGGAAAGGTAATTACGTATTCATCCAGTCAATTAAAGGGATATGAATTTAGATACCCTACGCATGACTTAGAATTGGCAGCGATAGTTTTCGCTTTAAATATTTGGAGGCACTAATTGCATGGGAAGAAGTGCGAGATTTATACAAATCATAAGAGCATTAGATACACTCTCCCAGAAAGAACTTAACATGAGAACAAAAAAGATAGCTAAGGCTAATCCAGAATTATGACGGTGGGATTCTTTACCACCCAGGGAAGGCCAATGTGGTGGCCGATGCCCTTAGTCTGAGAGACTTAAGATGATAACATCATCGGATAAAGTTAATCCAAGGATTTGAGAAAATGGAAATTGAAGTTAAAATAACCGGAAAAGGTACTGAGAGACTATTTGAGATTGCAATGCAACCGGATTTGCTACAGAAAATACAGTTATGTCAAGAACGAATGACAAGTGAAGGTAGGAAGTCAATGTTGGAGAAAGAATTAAAGACTGAGAAAGATAATAGAGGAATCATAAGGTATTTTTACCAAGTTGGGATTCCTAATGATCAAGAGATAAAGGATGCTAATTTTCAGAAAGACTAATAAGAGGAACTGAAAGGATGAAGTTTGAAGTTAAGAGTACAAGAAGGATTATTTAAAAGTCCTGATTGAGCCTGAATAAATTAAGGAATAAAGATCTGTCATAAAGAGACAGCTACACTGAGATTAAAGAAAGTTAAGGAAATGTTATAAGTGACCGGATAAATAAAAGGATTTATCGATTGGCAAACGAATATTGGATATGTCAGAAAATGAAGGCAGAACAAAGACCTAGTTGACTATCACAGTTAGTAGAGATTCCTGATTAGGAATGTAATTTTACTATAATGGATTCTGTGATAGGATCAACAAGAATCGAGTCGGACTATGACGTCAATTGAGCTATAATTGATGGATTAAATGAGTCTACTCATGTTTTGTTATTAGCAAGAGATCGTTAACCGAAGAGTTACGAAAGAGATAGTTGGGTGACGTGGAGTTCCAGTCACCATCGTGTCAGATAAGAACCAATGATTGAACTCTCGATTCGGGAGGAGTTTTCCAAACATGTTTGGCAACGAGAGTGAGTGTGAGCACTACGTAGGATCCGCAGACCGACGGACCGACCGAAAGAAACATTTCAGATAACCGAAGTTACGGTAAGCGTTGTACCACCGATTGCAAGAATAATCGGATGTTAATAGAAAATGGGTGTATAAGAATACAACCAGAATTGGCTTATATAAAGCGCCCGGTAGATATCACAGACCGGAATGAGTAAGTGTTGTAATGAACCAGAGGGTTGAGGAGTCAACCTGGAAACTGGAGATTTTTATATTGAAAGAGTAACCTCGGCTATTTTCTTAGATTCCGGGACGGAATCCTTTTAAGTAGGGGAGACTGTAATAACCCCAAATTTTGGACTTAGTTAAATTTTTTTGATGAATTGTAAATTTGCTGATGGAAAATTTTTCAGACCACACTATGAGGATGATATGGAATGAATGTTTCGAGGTTATATTATTGATGTATAAGGAGAATAAGTGAATGTAAACGCGATCAAAATCAGAAGATTCCCATTCGAGTTTTAAATCACTATTCACTGGACAGTTAAGAACGTATTGATTTGATCATTTTAAGAAAGTATGAGGAATGAGAAATACATGATCATATCTTAAACCAAGATGAGAAACCTAAGAATATATATTAGACAAAGGTAACAGAAGGATAAAGGAAGTACCCTAGCTTTGGTATAGAGAAACGTCTTTAAAACCACTGGAAACTATCGCGAAACAAAAGTGTAATAAATTATGGATTAAACCCTAACCAAAGGAGGAGTATTATATGAGATCATCAAGTGCAATATATAAAAGAATTGAGGATGCAAAGGATGACATAGGCATGATGCAAGGAGATGACATAAGCATGACAAAGTGATGACAAGGTGATGAATCACCACCTTGTCACCACTTTCACCACCACCACTCATCCAAAATGACCTTGTCATTGATGACAAAACAAGTTTCTAGCCACACAATTTAATTACAAAGTGTTAAAGGTAATTAGACAAAACAAAAAGAAAAGAAAAAGCAAAGAAAACAAATCAAGAAAGGATGCATCCATGAAGAACAAACTTTCGGCTATTTTCATTTCATCAAACCCTTAAAAATTTTACTCAAACTTCCACTCATCCATAATTCTTGATCTTAGGCTCTAAATCACCCCTTCCAATATCCAAGGTATATCTCTCATCTTAGCCCCATCCATGTATGATAGCTTGATCAAAATTGGATTTAAAGTTGATGATGAATAGTGATGTGAATAGTAAACTCATAGAATCTTGTTTTGTTTTGATGATCTTAGGTTTGTTTAACATAGTTAAGGTGCAAGGAAGGATATATCAACCATATATAGCCTTTGTTAGCATCCAAGGAAGGTATAAACGTCTTTCTTTTTATGAGGTTTGATTGATCTAGTAAGTTAGAAGTGTTAGATTGAATCTATGTTAGAATATAGCATGTATGCATGATTTTAAGCATGTTTGATGGTTAAGTTGTGGATGAACTTGTGGTTTAGGGTGTGACCTTGTTTAGACAGAAAATGGAAGTATTAGTTTGAGTTTGATTGGTGGATTGATTGATGGTGGATTGTAGATTGGTTGGAGTGTTTTAAAACACGGGAATTACGCGTAAGCGCCGTTACCATGTCGATTTTTACTTATGTAGTTTAGACAGAAACTATGACTGCAAAACAGGGCATACACTTGAGGTTTCTGACCATGAGCATGTAGGCTCTGTTTCCTAGATTACTTTGGCGAAAGAATCGTATCGTTTTGGTTTACGGTTTAGGAATAGCGTCCGTTTTAGTAAAAGCGGTTTCGCGGAACGAGATAGTTCATTGTATGAACTTTGAGATAGGGATCAAGCCCTTTAAAATTGGAATTGGATTGAGATATTAAAATGGATACTAGTATGTATAATAAGGAAAGGAAGCCTAGAAGAGTTCGAGTTAAAAAGATAAGTTGGTGATTTTATAAAAATACGCGAGTGAAATACCCTTAAGTGGATGGTTTAAAACAAGGAAATGGTAAAGGATAAATACATGGGATTTGTGAATAGGTTTTCACCCAAACTTTTGACTTAGAAGTTTACGGAATGTTATGAGGTTATAGATGACCAAGAGTGAGACAACTGATGTTCGTTAATAGAACGTTAGTGCTTAAGTTAAATGCGTTTTAAATGATTAAGCCAGGGGACTGATCGGGTATTTCTTTGTTTATAGATTTCCCGGCAAGTTCTCGAACCCATAACAACCAAGGACCCAAGGCAAGTTTTCTCATTCCATGCTTTATTTTAAATTATAATATTCTGATGATGCACGTGATATGTGTTATGCATGCTTTCAAACCTCACATCGTATATAGATGTGATGGTATTAAAAATGATGAGATGTGATGTATGCATATGATAGATGCATGCAAGTTTTCAAACCCTACACCATATAATGATGTTGTTGTGGTATTACTATATATGCTGCTTTAATGCTGTGAAATGACTTATAACTGTTTTTGCTTTGTAAAAAGCTGTATAAGGTATAAGGTTTATATGCTAGCTAAGTACTAGATATATACCAAGGTTAAAGATTAAAGACTCTAAGTATAGAGCACTTGTACGATGGTTTTAAAAACTTAGACCGGGAGTCAAATTATTATTTTGTTTTAAACTACTGTCAGAAACTGGAAGGTTCCAGGGACGGTTATACTTTAAGGGTATTTTAAATATTCCAATATCTATATAATTGGATATTTAAGGTGAGATATTTAAATAATATTATAATATATATTATTTGAATATTATTTAATTAAGTGAATATTATTTTGAATATTCACTTAAGTGTTTTATATTGAATAATAATTCAATATTTATTATTTGAATATTATTTAAATAAGTGAATATTATTTTGAATATTCACTTAAGTGTTTTATATTGAATAATAATTCAATATTTATTATCTGAGGATTATTTAACTAAGTGAATATTATTTTGAATATTCACTTAGGTGGGTTTATATTGAATAATAATTTAATATTTATTATTTGGGTATTTATTAAATATTCCAAATATGATTTAAAATCATAGAACCTTATTATATGATTGAAGGTTCTATTATTTACACAAAAATATAAATTTCTGATTTTCAGAAAAGGTATTAAAATAGAGATTCCCAACTATTATCTTAAGATAGTTAAAGGTAGTTAAATGCGATTAAATATTTCCTAACTCATCAAAAATTGGGAATCCAGTTTTAAAGGTTGAGCAAATGGTTTCGCTTCTTCTATTCCTCGAGAATACTCGTATCTTGGGTTGCCTTCCCTATCCAATCCAAGTATTCCAATCTCGATAATTTCAGAAAAATTCCGATTAACTCCCAGGTCGTGACTTTAAAAAGGGTTTATGATATATCCTCTGTCAGTTGGCAACGGCCAACCCACATCTTGTTATTACTTCCTCAAAATTTCCGGAAGTAAGTATGATAAAGAGTTTAAACCTATCAACGAGCTAGCATGATGCTCGGGGAACGACGATTAAGTTCGGTTCCGGTTATAATGATAGGATTCATCAAGGGACTGGAGGTGTTATATAAGCAGAGGCATTACGAGTACCGGGACGCACATGCAAATTTAGCAGAGGTACTACGAATGTCGGGACGCAACTTTAGCTGAGGTACTTCGGGTACCGGGACGCTAATGATAGCCCGTATGCGGCTGGGGTGATAACCATGAAAAGGTTTTCGTCCACTACTAGTAGAAAGAAATGTTTTGCGATACAGCGACTGATCATCGTGTATCGTAGTGCTCCAGTATATCCCCTTCTTCCACTTGGAATTGTGCTGCACATTGTAACGAAAGCCTAGGTGCTGAGTTACCGATAATGTGACAGAAATTGAACAATGATGTTCCGTGTATAGTATTTGAACTACATTGCATGTTCTGACGAGAAGAGTATCCAATATATCATTCTATATACGAATGAGGTTCTAAAAGCTTTCAGCTATGATATCGGCCCACATATATGATTATGTTGCTATATATTATTGTCGAGCTATAGTGCTCATTCTTGCTTCTTTTATATATCACAACCCAACAGCTTTAAAAAGGTGTTCATTACTGATATTTTACAGTATTTTGAACAGTATGAGATATCTAAATAGATATGCATGCATATATGTTGAGAAGTCATTTAAGATATACAGTATATTGAATTGTATAGTATTTTGAATCAATGGATGGGTTTAAGCCTTGATTCCAATATTAATATCTATTTTAAAAAGAGATGTTTTGAGACTTGGTTTATCATCTTGATACCCAGGATCCCTAAAAGGATTTACGAAAATAATTTGAGTATGATTATAAATCATACGGTATTTTGAACGATATACTATTTTGGGGATAAACCCTAGTAGTTTTAAACATGGATCCCATATGGATTATCTTCCTAAAAGGTTTAAAGATTTAAACTGGGATGGATTTCTTGCTGAGCACTATTAGCTCATTCTTGCTTTATTAAATATTTCAGCATGAAGAAAACATTGCTGATTCACCTTGTGTTACGAGAGCAAGGGAATGGAGAGACCACCCTTGAGTTAGTTCAGCAAGATGGATACTGTCGGATTTAGCAGAACAGCTGTAGACTGAGTTAGTAAGAATTGTTTTTGAATAGGTTTGTATTATTAAACCTTGTATAGAATTGTGAGGTCTATTATTTTAACTTCAGGTAGAGGTTGCAAATGATAGATGAGATCCTGGATAGTACATTTGATTTGTAATAACGAATGTTACTTATTGTTGCTCATTTCCAAGGCTATAACTTGTGTGTGTGTGCGCAAGTGATTGGGGTCAATTGGAGTTATATCATTAGAATGTTGTAAGGAATACAGGTATTGTACAATTGATGGAGCGTGACAACCCAGATTCCTGACCCCGGGTCTGGGGGTGTTACATTAATGATCAAGGAGATATACTTATATATAAAGTGGATACTATTGATAATATTGCAGAACCACTGACTAAGGCTTTGTCGCAGTAGAAGCTTGTAAGTCACACTAGTTCCAAATGTATTGGATACATGGGATAGTGGCTCTAGTGCAAGTGGGAGATTGTTAGTATTAGTGCTCTAGAGACAATAATTTTATGTTTTAAAGAGAACATTTTATTATTATAAATTTTGTTTTATTGATTATTATTATTATTATTTTATTAAGTCTTTATGTACTGCATTATAAATGTTAGCATAATAAATGTCCTTGGAATTATGATACGTATTCGATATCTTTAAGTATGTGACTTAAAAATGAGATTATATGAATAGTATCTTTATTCCTAAATATCCCTAGTCGAGTGTTATGATTTAAGGACAATAATAATGCACAGAGACTAGTATCTTTGTTGACTGATGACCACATCTCATTGGTCATAGGTATGGTGATACTAAAGTCAAAACATAGGTGCATGTAAGAGTACATGACACTGGATTGACTCGTCGTGAGATTACACATGTTAATAGTGTCATAAGTAATTCTCACTGTGATAATGGTGTAATGATCCTTAGACCTGAAATCATTATATTTTTATACGAGAATTAATATACTTTGATTACATTAAAAGTTACCTTTGACCGGGTGATGATAAAAGTGGACATTGGGTATATTATGAATCATATGAGAAATATGAATGATCTAGATTGGATTTAACCCTCCTAATTTTAGGAGCGATATTATTGGCCTCTTGTTTGAGTGAGACTAAAAAATGCACGACCGTGCTCAAATATTGATTTGATTTATTAGTCTACTCATCGATCAAGAAAACTAAGATTAAATTATGAAGAGGATGACACATTACATGCCTCGAGTTTAATCTATAATATTAAGGTTAAAGGGATTATATTACATGGAACATTATTCACGAAAGGTTTAATCGAATCACCGATTTAATTATTATTACTTGGGTGGCAATGATGTATTTACTAGATGCCGCTCATTGTTTACAATTTTAATTAGTTATTGAAATTGTTACCAACGTAATAATAACCTACAGGGTCACACACAAAGAACGCTTGAAGGAGAAATAATTTAAATTATGAATTTAAATTTAAATAAGTAATTTATTCTATTTATAATATTAATTAAGTATGACTTGATTAATTATTTAAATAGAAAATGGAATTACTTAAACTAATTATGAAATTAGTTATTAATTAATTAAGTGCGACTTAATTAAATAATAAATTGGAATTTCGGATTAGTATTTTATTATAATTGGATTATAATTAGAAAACTTATTTTCCTCTCTATATAAACTCTAAAAGAGGGCTGATTTTAATGATGAAAAAAGTTTTTACATTAAAACCCTAGCCGCTTATGAGAGCAAGAAAATAGAGAGAGAAAGAAGCAGTTTTCAGGTGCTAGTACAAATCAATCCTTCAAGAAAAGCGTTCGTGTGGATAACGTAGAGTGTAGATCGCGAGAGCGGGATACATGGTGATTGAACAAGCTTTGGATATCCATTAATCTTCCATTAATGAACTGTTAAAGCTTCTTAAGGTATTTGTTCTTAATCTCCGAATTAAATCTTTTGTTTTCGCATGGATCCTGCGGATGGGTTTCGAATTTTGATTTATTTTTACGTTTTCCGTTGCGTTTATGTGCTCGAAACCCTTCATGTTGACGTTCCCTTACTTTGATAATCTAATTCGTCTCGTCCGATAGCCTCTGTTGCATAGATAACCATGTTTCAATTGATAGAATAATCATGATCAATTAAATAAATAACTCACGTAACTCGCTCGTCAAAAATCTCTATACTATAAAAGTCAACGGCCTCATAAATCTCATTTTCTAACATTACTGACAAATTTCTATTCCAACTACCCCTCGTGATAATATTAGACACGACCAAAGTATTTAAACAAGTCTCAAAACAATTATTCGTATTTATGACTCACTAACCAGATAATTCACATAACACATATCGTTATTTAATTGCGATAAATAAATCACATAAGTCTCGTAATGTCCAAGAAATAATTTTTGAAAGATATTCAACTCTCGTTTCAAAGGAATTAATCCTTAAAATATTTTTAGGTCAAAAATCGGATCATTCACATAATTTATGCAACACATATTGACATTTAGATGCACTAATTACATCACTTATGTCATGTAACATTCGAGAAGTAATTTGTAACTCGAAAGAAAGACCTAAAATGATTTTATAAATCATTTAGGAATTTTAAATAATTAATAAAACATTTTTAGGAATATTTTTCCTAATTTAAATCACTTTTTAATCATTTTCCAAAATAATTAAAGAATTTTGGAAAATAAAAATATCAAAATAATTCCTTAAATAATTAAGGAATGATTAAATAAAAATTTCCAGAATTTAAAAGAAATTTTTAGAATTTAAAAGTCATTTTTAAAACTATTTTTCAAAATTTAAATAAAAAAAACAGATTTTTATAAATTAAAAATAAATAATTTAGAAAATAATTTTGGTCAGGGGACCAATTTGCAACTTTGTAAAACATCAGGGACCAAACTTCATCATCTTCACAACTTGAGGTACTAAACTGAAAAAAAAGCTGTGTCGCCAGCTTAAATGGCCAACTGGCCGCCGCCGGCGATAAACTCCGGCCAAAAATCCGGCCAAAATTCGTTTCTACCCCAAACCTTAACCAAACTCAATGTTCTATATACCAAAACAAAGCTTGAAATACACACAATCTAACCCACATATCCAGATACACAAATAATCAACAGATTTTACGAACTAATGGTTTGAAAATTCAAAAAAAACTAACAATTCGAACTAGCTAATCTAGGAATAGAACGACTCAATTAAACATGTAAATCGATTACCCATGATCATATGAAGCTATAGGAACCATCAAAATCAACAGACAAACTCTAAATCAAAAAGCCCCAATTTCGAGCTCAAGAACCCTAAATTTCCGAATTGGACAATCCGGGAATCAAACAATGAAATTGAACACATATTTGGATTCCCTACAACCATACGAAGCTATACATATCATCAAATCACATGAACAAGCTCAGAATCAAAAAGCCCCAATTTTGACATAAACCCTAATTTTCCAGAATTAAAGAAAAATTCGTAAGAAATTGAAATATTACCCCACGCAAAATCTGATGGTATATTATGAAACTAGATTCCAAGACCTTCGATTTGACTATAAGAACGTTGAAATCGGACTCCGGTAACGCCTTCAAATTTGTGTTTGATTCTCAAGAACACGAAGAACACGGTTCAAAGATTTTAGATATTTAACGATAATTAAGCTTGATTATACGCAAAATAATGTACGATTCGCCTTTTTATATTAAACGGAAAATAATACCCCAAACGAAATTTTTGGATCGATATTGATCCGATGGATCGCTTTAATACAATTTAACAGAATATATGCTTTAAATCTTTAATAAAGTAGAATACACGTTTTACGAGACGATAATTATCCAAAATATACGGATAACTACAAGAATCGTTTATTAATAGATATACGAACCAAAATACCTCTATTACGAACATTACCAAATATTTCCCACTCTAACGAATGAATTATTGGTATGAATGATATACCAATTTCCCGAATAATTAGGGAACGAACTGAATTTTCTTTTCAATAATTAAAATAAAATAGAATAGAATGACATCCTTTTCAAAGTAATTTCTAATTCACCACACATATTCACATAGCATCCCAATGTCACATCTTCGATCATTTAACGAATAACTTAACACATTTAAACAGATAAAACATTTAATAAATTTTAATATGAAATAAAATTTCATTTCTCATAAAATATTAACACGTAATTTTCCCGGATCTTACATGGGTGCCATTTGAAATTGAGAGTGAAGAAGAGAGACGAGAATTGGAATTTAGGTTTGAGAGATTGAGAGTAGTAGACAAGATGAAAAGTTGTGAACGGTTGGCAAAAAGTATTTATATGATAGAGACACTGCGATATGGAGTTATGAATTTGTACAGGCTATTTTGATGTCGTGAAGTCTCAAAATAGTCTATATCGCAAAGTCTTGCAAAGTATATCGCAGAGTACAGAAATGAACTATGTCGCAAAGTCTTAAAGGTAGAAAGTATGAGGAGACTTTGCGGTATAGTATAAATACCTTATCTAAAACTCTATTTTTGGAATTCCAAGCAATTTGTCAGACTTATATTAAAATTTTGAAATAAAATTAATTTAAATCAAAATTCTGCTAAATATGGAGACTTGTCGATATAGTTATTCTAGGTCGCGAAGTCAGAAAATGAACTATATCGCAAACTCAAGAAATGAACTATATCGCGAATTCTCACAATTTTAACAGTTTGCGATATATGTCTGTTTTAATTGAACTAAGTCGTGAACTCTCAAAGCCACCTATTAAGAGATGTACTCAGAGTTATTAACTTCAAAGAAAGTATGATTTGTAAAATATACAGTAAAATATTGAAATATTTATAAATCATATCTCAGCTAATTTTCACTCCAAATAAATAGAGCATTTTAGTACAGTGAAAATTTACTGCTACAACAGGTAGCTAGCATACTTACTTAATTAGAACAACTAAATGAAAGATTGAGCATTCCAATTTCACTCACCAGTCTGTTGAAGACAGCTTCATTCAGAGGTTTAGTAAATATGTCAGCTAATTGTTTCTCAGTTGGAACATAAGAGACTGCTATAGTACCATTTGCAGCATGTTCCCTAATGAAATGGTACCTTATCTCAATGTGCTTTGTAGTAGAATGATTGACAGGATTTTCAACTATGGATATTGCACTAGTATTGTCACACATCAGGGGAATGTGTTCCAACACTAGTCCATAATCCATGAGTTGATTTCTAATCCAAAGCAATTGAGCATAGCAGCTTCCAGCAGCAATATATTCAGCCTCAGTTGTAGATGTTGCTATGGATTGCTGTTTCTTACTGAACCAGGACACTAACCTTTGACCTAAGAATTGGCAGCTTCCTGAAGTGCTCTTCCTGTCAATTCTGCATCCAGCATAATCAGAATCTGTGTAACCAACCAAGTTGAACCCAGTGCCTTTCGGATACCATAATCCAAGATTAGGAGTCCCTTTCAGATATTTGAAGATTCTTTTGATAGCCATCATGTGAGATTCCTTGGGATCAGATTGAAATCTTGCACATAAACATGTGGCAAACATGATGTCAGGTCTGCTAGCTGTGAGATAGAGTAATGATCCAACCATCCCTCTATAGACCTTGATGTCAACTCTCTTGCCTTTCTTATCTTCATCAAGCTTGATTGCAGTAGACATTGGAGTTTTTGCAGAGGATGAATCTTCTAAACCATATTTCTTTAAAAGATCTTTGACATACTTGGATTGGTTTATGAAGATGCCATCCTCTGTTTGATGTACTTGCAGGCCTAGGAAGTAGGTTAACTCTCCCATCATACTCATCTCATATTTGCTTTGCATCTGCTTAGAGAACCTTTGACAAAGTTTTTCATTTGAAGAGCCAAAGATGATATCATCCACATAGATTTGAACTAGAATGATATCATTTCCATGCTTCTTGAAGAATAGAGTTTTATCAATTGTACCTCTCGTAAATTGATGCTCAAGAAGAAATTGAGATAGAGTTTCATACCAGGCTCTTGGTGCCTGTTTGAGTCCATAGAGTGCCTTGAGAAGTATATACACAAAGTTTGGGAAGTCTTCATTCTCAAAGCCAGGAGGTTGGGACACATAAACTTCTTCATCAAGATCACCATTGAGAAATGCACTTTTCACATCCATTTGATACACCTTGAAGTCTGAGTGGGCTGCAAAAGCCAAGAAAATCCTGATGGCCTCCAGTCTAGCTACAGGTGAAAATGTCTCATCATAGTCAATGCCTTCTTGTTGACAATATCCTTTGGCAACCAACCTTGATTTGTTTCTTACCACTACTCCTTCTTCATCCATTTTGTTCCTAAACACCCATTTGGTGTCAATAACATTCTTACCTTCAGGAGGTGGTACTAGTTCCCATACTTTGTTTTTCTCAAATTGATTCAACTCTTCTTGCATAGCAACAATCCAGTCAGAATTCTTCAAAGCTTCTTCAATTACTTTTGGTTCTTCTTGTGACAGAAAGCAGCTATACAGACATGTATTCATTGTTGCCCTCCTTGTTCTAACTCCCTCACTAGGATCTCCAATGATTTGATCCCTAGTGTGGGCTCTGTCCCATTTTCTTGTGTGACCTTGTTCATCTTCTTGACTTGCCTCGGGGTCATTTTGATTTACAGTTGCATTCTCTTCTTCTCCCCCTGTGTTTGTGTTCCCTTGCACAGGTGTTTGAAGAAGATCATCAACTTCAAGTGTTTCAACATGTGGAACAGTTAGAATAGGTGGTTCATCCTCACTTTCAGAATCCTCAAGATATCCTAGATTTTCAAATCTTAATGGCACGCTGTCTTTTTCACTTGTTGCAAGTCCAGGGAATTTCTTGTCATCAAAGGTAACATCCATGCTTTCCATTACTTTGTGTTGCTCAGGTACAAACACTCTGTATGTTGTCCTTTACAGAGAGTATCCAATGAAGATACCTTCAAATGCCTTAGCATCAAATTTTCCAACATGCTCAGAAGTATCTTTCATCACAAAACACTTGCTTCCAAAGATATGAAGATGCTTGAAGGATGCTCTTTTTCTAGTCATCAATGAGTAAGAAGTTTTTCCAGACTTCTTATTGATCAATGTTCTATTTTGCACATAGCATGCTATGTTAACAGCATCAGTCCAAAAGCTAGTAGGTAGCTTTGCATCCAACAACATTGTTCTTGCAGCTTCAATGAGAGTTCTATTCTTTCTCTCAACTACTCCATTTTGTTGAGGGGTTCTAGGAGCTGAAAACTGTTGATAAATTCCTTTATCTTTGCATAACTCATACAGAGTTGAATTTCTGAATTCAGTTCCATTATCACTTCTCAAGGAAACTACAGATGAACCAGTGTTTTGTGCTTCTCTATCAACTCTCTTGATATGCTCTATAATTACTTGAGATGCTTCATCCTTGGAGAACAGGAATTCCACCCAAGTGTATCTTGAATAATCATCAACCATGACTAGAGCATATTTTTTCTTGGAAAGAGACATGACATTCACAGGGCCAAGTAGATCCATGTGAATTAGCTGCAGAGGCTTTGAGTTTGAATTGAGCAATTTGTTCTTGTGACTTGATCTCTTTATCTTTCCTCTTTGACATGATTCACATGCTCCATCTTGCACAAACTCCAAAGCAGGCATGTCTCTGATGAGTTCTCTCTTAGCCAGAGAGTTCATTGCCTGAACATTCAAGTGAGACAGTTTCTTGTGCCACATCCAGAATTCTTCACTGGTGGCTTTAGTGTAGAAACAACAAATTTCTCCCTTGTCTGCAGCCTTTAGGTTTGCCACAAACAAGCTTCCTTTCTTCACACCAGTCAAAACAACTTCACCACTTCCTCTTTTAGAGATTAGACATTGATCTTCATCAAATTCCACTTTGAAACCCCTGTTAGTGAATTGTCCAATGCTCAAGAGGTTGTGCTTTAGTCCTTCAACAAGTGCTACATCTTCAATAATGACATTCCCAGATTTAACACTTCCATATCCCATTGTATAACCAATGTTGTCATTTCCAAAGGTTACTGATGGGCCAGCCTTCTCCTCAAAATGTGATAGCAGGGCTATAACACAAGTCATGTGACTTGAACATCCACTGTCCAAGATCCATATGACTCTTTTATTCTTGTTGCCCTGCATTCAAAAAATGACTAAGTTGTTTTTGGTACCCACACGTGGTAGGGTCCAGTTGATTTAGAAACATTTTTGTAGTTCATTCTTCTATCATAATCAGCATTCTTCACAGTAGGAGACTTCACTGTGCTTGAGGCTTTAGAGTTGACACTCTTAGTGTGACAACCCGGGTCAAATCCCGAGCCTTTTTCGAAAATCGGGTCAAATCCCGATTCCGAGTCCGAATAAGCCGAAGCCTACTGGCCCAAACGCAGCCAACTTGGGTAACGACTAGCCCACCACAGGCCCCCAAAATATCATGATTTTGTTGGTGCTAATTAGTAGTAGTACTTTGCCTTATAAACTGAACAGAAGTCCCGAATCTCCTCGATGTGGGACTGTGGTGTTACACTTAGGCTCACATGAAGTGTTTACTCCTGTCATATGAGTGTGCATATGTGTGTGTGTGATTCACATGATTGTGCAGAGTCAAGTTTATGCTTTAGAGATAAGCAATTAGCAATCACAGTCACATAGCATGTCATGCAGTTAGAATTACCACAGAAAGAATCATGGATATTGTTCATGCAACCAGAATGGTTACTTAGGTTGTAAACATCATTACTGACAGACTTATTACACTTATGAGTCAAATGATTAACAGACAAACATTTCTGACACTGTTTCCTAGGAGCATTTGGCACATAAGCATAATTGTTGCCCTTGTTGACACCTCCCTTGCCATTTCTGTTTTGTTTCTTCTTCTTAACAACTTCTTTCTTGATTTTAGGACTCTTGACAAGGTTGTCTTTGGTTTCTTTCTGATCAACAGATTTGGGAGAGGAAGAAGTATCCTTAGCAACCTCATCTTCTTCAAGTAATTGTTGTTTGATGACCATCAATTCTTCATCAAACTCAACAACACTCTTTATGAAGATGGGCTCCTTAACACCATACAAAATAATTGGGGCATTTTTGTTTACAAAAGGTTATTTTCCTTTGCCCTTGGCCTTCTTCCTTCCCTTATCCTTTTCATAGTCAAAAGCAACTCCAACCTTGTTGTCTTCAGTGTGTTCCTTGTGATAGGTTTGAACAAGCTCAGAGGAGTTTCTAAAGCTTCTTATCTTTAATTCATTTTCAGCAATTTGTTCTCTAAGAGTTGTCTCTATTTGTTCAGCACAATTTACTTTGTTCTTAAGATACTCAATCTCCTTCTTCAAACCATCAAGGTTCACAACCATTAACTCAAGTTCCTCATTCTTTTCTGTAAGCTCAAGATTTTTAGCAGTTAGCCTATCAATTTCTTCATTAGCAACTAACATGCTTGTATGAATATTAAACATCTCAGTACTCATGTCTTCAACAGTTTGCTTGTATTGAGAGGGAGTCATGTCAAGAGAAGTAAGTATAGGTACCTGATTTGAAGAATCACCATCATCAGAAAATGCCATCAAGGCAAAGTTTGAATACTCATGTTCTTCATCTTCATCAGAATCATTCCAACACTTTCCCTCTGCAACAAAAGCTTTACCCTGCTGTTTCTTGAGTAGAGCTTCATACTTGGCTTCAAGATCTAAGTATGCTTTGTCCTTTTTGACCTGCTTGGGCTTCTTGCATTCTGTAGCAAATTGCCCAAGTTCATTACAATTATAGCATCTTATCTTGGACCTATCCACACTCCCAGACTTGTATCCTCCTTTTGCAGCACCAGCAATTCCTTTTCCCTTACTGAAGGTGTTTGAGCCACTTGATCCGCCAGTATTTCCAGAGTTAAACTTGGACTTAAATGGCTGCTTCCTTTTGAACCTAATGTTAGGATATCTCCTAGCCATATAGGCAAAAGATTTGTTTTCCATTTTGTCCAGTTCATCTATAATGTAGAATTCATCTTCCTCAGGCAAATCATAGATGACTTGAGTTTCATCACCAGTGTCTTCAACTTCCAGCTCTTCAATCTTGACTTGATTGACTTTCAAAGATTCCATTCTTTGACCTAAATTATCAGCAATAAGGGCACAAGAGGTGTTAGGTCCTGATAAGTTTGTAGAAGTGGGGTTGCATATAAACTATACCGTTTAATCGAATTTGTCCTTTAAAGGATTTAAAAATTTAGAACAAATTAATGCAGAATAAAACTGAAACAATATTCAAGTTAATTATAACTTATATTAAACTTGACGAGTGTTACAATTTGATCACTGATTACAAGGGTTCTTAATAAAACAAACCTAGAATAAATTCGACATGAATTTATCTATTTTTGTAATAAAAAGGATTGAATACTAAAAAGTAGTTCGATATAAAATCTAGGGATTATGATCCGCTAGAAAGTCAAAGCAGTACAAGAGAATCAGTTCTTATGAATTAAATGTTATGAACTAATCAAGAATGAATTCTCTGGCAAGAAGTAAATTACTTTGCAGTTGGAAGTTGTAGAAGACAGAAAGCTTTGAATTTGATGTTATGAATACTTCTGTCTGTTCTCTTGTTGTATTGTAATTATTGTCCAAGTCTTCTAATGCCTTGTATTTATATCACAGCATTTCATTTTGTAAACCACGTGCACATCCACTTTTCAGAATATGATTTTGCACTAGGAAGACAAGCAGAAAAACAATCCAATAAGCCTTAGAAGACTTTCAGGAAGACAACAAAATGTAAATGGAAGACAATCGGGAAGACTAGGTTTAGCCTAGGAAGACAATCGGGAAGACTCACTTGTGAGTCTTCCTAGTTTAAAAAACAGAGTCTTCCTAGTTCAAACCTAAGTCTTCCTAGTTCATTTTTATTCTAATTTAAATAATTAACTAAATAAATTATGTATTAAATTAATTCTTTACAGAATTAATTTAATAAATAATTTACTTAATAGTATTAATTATTTATAAGAGAATAAATAGAATTAGTTGACTTCTCAATTAATTTCAGAATCACTTAAAACTTAGATTAAGAATAAACATAATAGTACGTTGACACTCAATGCACTATCTGGTTCATGAGTGACTAACGACAATGTCTGTTCTTTATCTGTTTGACTTTAAGTAGTGATTCACTTCCTTTTCATTCAAGAACCCTGTAACCAGTATCTTTTGCTGTCACCACTTGAAATCTCCGTCACTTTAATAAATCCACTGAGCTTGAATACTTCACTGAGGCTTGATCAACAAATTGACCTTGTTTCAATGTAGAATCACTTCAAGTCTGTAGATGACTTTAATCTTCATTCTTTGACAGATATAATCTTCTGAGATTCCTGTGACATTTGATTTTTATTATTTACTTATTACATCTTAATTAAAGTTGAGTAGAATCCTCGGTGTTTACAAATAGGCCTAGACATATGCCTTTCAATCTCCCCCTATTTGTTTGTTAGAAAATAACAACAAAATACCTCTAGAGGATAACTAAACTAAAACAAGAAAAGATAAGACTTTTAAGAGCCAAGCAAATAATAAAAAGTTCTGGATTAAATATAACAATTTCCAGATTCAAACAGTAAAGATAAATACAAGATAGATGTTCCTCTAGTCTGAACAAATGATACATTTTCCTATCTTGATTTACCTAGCTCTAAACATATAACATTTACAAATTGAGCTAACTACATCATGTCTTAGTCTCTAATTTCACCTTCTTCAGCTTCTTGCAAGGTGACTAGAAGATCTTTGTCAAGGACACGATCACTTTCAGAAACCACACCACTTGGCATTACTGGTTGAGTGGTGATCTTCTTCAATCTGTTCTTAATCTGAGCATACCTTGGAACTTTCTCCGTGCAGTAGTCTGAAATCATATCAGCAACTTCAGACTTCTCTACAGTAGTAAACCCAGAAGTTCTCAGAAGATTCTCCAACTTCACCAGTTGCATTGCAGTCTGTAGCTTCAAAGAATCAGGATCCAGCCTCACAGTCTCTAAAGTTGTACCTCTATAGATTTTGACTTCATACGGGAAGTGTACAACTTGAGGGCTGACCTTCATTGCAGAATCTCTTAGTCTGTCATATAGAAGTTCATTCAAGCATGAAGATCTCTTTACCTTACTCATAAGAATCCACAATTCAGAGAGAGATCTTCTTTGCAAGAGGTCAAGAGAAATAGTGAATGACCCTTCAAGAGCACTTGACACATAGATATACATTTCTTGCCTCACTTGATCAAAAGCAGATGTAATCCTTAGGATATCTTCCTTCAATGCCTTCATGTATAATGAATTGTCTGGATTAACAGTTCTGATCTTCTCAAGTAACTTCAGAAAAGTAGCATCATTATTTGTGCCTCTTTGAGGGATATCAAACATCTCCCTTGCCTTGTCCCACTTGCTTCCTTGCTTCATCCTAACATCCAATCTCCTTTATTTGACATGAATAATATGAAGACGTTGTTTGTCTTCATGTTCAGCCTTTTGAATCTTTAGCTTCTGAGAAATGATGTTGGAGACCTTGGCATTTTCATCCTCCTTTCTCCTTAACTCTGCATGTTGCTTCTTCAACTACTTTTGAAACAAAGGGTCAGGTGTGTATAGATCAGCTTCATCTTCCCAATCATCAAAGTTGGCTGCCTCTTCAATCTCCTCCTCACCAAAAGCTTCTTCAGGTATGGTCTTCTCCAGATCACCAGATGTGTCAAATTGGAAGTCATCCTGTTCACCGTGGTAGTAGTAGGCATCATCAAAGACAGTATCCTCCAGTGATTGTTTACCTTTCCCTTTATCTTTTCCAACTCCAGAAGCTCCTCTAGCTTCTCTTTCTCCTTTCTTCTCCTTCTCCCCCTTAGTTGAGGAATCCTCTACAGATTGAGCTTTGGAAGCCCTAGGATTTACCTCAGAAGTTCTCTTTATATCTTCTTCTTCTCTCCTTTCTTCTCCTTCTCCTCCTTCATTAGCATCATCATCCTCATCTTCATCATCTCCCTCAAAGAATGTTCTTTGTTGTGCTGTAGGTTGATGTGAGTTCTTTATCATATTATACAAGTGCTTCATACCTTCATTCAGATGCTCCATTCCTCCTTCTATTCTTGACATCCTTTCTTCATTAAACGTTTGATTTTCATCAGTTGTTTGCAGAATAAAGTTCACCTTGGTAGAAATGGCACTACGCCATAAGTGGGTAACTGTAACGCTTTTTGAAGTGTTACAAAAAACAAGCGTTACGGTAGATGGCATTTTGTAACACTACTCAAATACAGTTACATTAGTTACTACGTAGTGTTACAGTTGACGTATTTATCAATTAAATAAATAATAAATTATTATTAATGCCACTTGGCACTCCTGCGTGGCACGAGGTGGAGGTGGTTCCCACATTAATTAATTAATTATTAATTAATAATTAATAATTAATAACTAAATAATTAATTAATTAATTAAGTGGGCCCCACAAGTGGACCTCACAAGCGGGCCTCACAAGTGGGCCCCACATGTGGGCCCACATTAAAAATTAATTAATTAATTATTAATTAATTAATTAATAATAAATAAATAATTAAGTGGGCCCCACAAGTGGGCCTCACATGTGGGACCACATTAAAAATTAATTAATTAATTAATATATAATAAATAAATAATTAAGTGGGCCCCACAAGTGGGCCCCACATGTGGGCCCACATTAAAAATTAATTAATTATTAATTAATTAATAAATAATAAATATATAATTAAGTGGGCCTCACAAGTGGGCCTCACAAATGGGGCATATGTGGGCCCACATTTAAAATTAATTAATAATTAATTAATAAATAATAAATAAATAATTAAGTGGGCCCACATGTGGGCCCCACAAGTGGGCCCCACAAGTGGGCCCAACATGTGGGGCCCACATGTGGGCCCCACAAGTGGGCCCAACATGTGTGCCACATTAAAAATTAATTAATTATTAATTAATAAATAATAAATAAATAATTAAGTGGGCCTCACAAGTGGGCCCCACAAGTGGGCCCCACAAGTGGGCCCACATTAAAAATTAATTAATTAATTAATAATTAATTAATAAATAATAAATAAATAATTAAGTGGGCCCCACAAGTGGGCCCCACAAGTGGATCCCACAAGTGGACCCCACAAGTGGGCCCACATTAATAATTAATTAATAATTAATTATATAATAATTAATAATTAATAACTAAATTAACAATTAATTAATTAAGTGACAAGTGGGCTCACATTTCTCCCCCAAAATGAAATTAGTGCGGCATTTTTCCCCCCAAAATGAAAATAATTGAGGCTCATGAGCGGCATTTCCCTAATTCACATCTAACATTTCCCTAATTGACGACCTCTCTCTCTCGCCGCCCCTCGCCGCCCTCTCCCTCTCTCTCTCCCCCCCTCCCCTCTCTCTCTCTCTCTCTACGCCTCTCCCTCTCTCACTCTGAAGATATATCAACAATCTGAAGAATCTGAAGATAGCTGGCGAATTAGGGTTTCAAATTAAGGTAAAAATTGGGGGTTTATTTCTCTCTCTCACTCTCCCTCCCTCCCCTCTCTGTCTCTCTCCCCCTCTCTCTCCCTCTCTCTCACCCGCTCTCTGTCTCTCACCCGCTCTCTGTCTCTCTCCCCCCCTCTCTCTCTCTCTCTCCCCCTCTCTCTCTCCCTCTCTCTCTCCCTCTCTCTCACCCACTCTCTGTCTCTCTCTCCCTCTCTCTCCCCCTCTCTCTCTCCCTCTCTCTCACCCGCTTTGATAATATATGTTGTAACTTTTAATTGATTTGATGCTATATTTGATAATATATGTTGTAACTGAATTTTTATTTCCATTGAATAAAATGCTAAAAATGCTATATTTGATAATATATGTTGTAACTGAAATTTTATTTCCATTGATTTGTGTTATATATGCTATATTTTATTATACACTTGGCTGTGTAATCCTGTTTGAAAAATTGACCTCAAGTAGTATTACATGGTGATTAATGATAGAAATGGTCAGTAAAGCATACGGTTTAAATATAGTTAGAGACCATAGAGTTATCCCTGTCCTGTATTATCACAATTTTTTACTTGTAGGATCTTCTGTAAACACTAATATTATTCATGTTGTTGATTGTCAAGCTTCATAGGATTCTTGATACTACTAACTTACTTGATTGTTAGACTGATGTGCTGAACATGCCAGCTGAATGTTTTACTCGACAGGCCTGTACCTAGGTTTTAGTAATGGAGGGTGATTGGATAGGACTCCCAAGATTTAGTAAAGAATACGTAGAAGGGATAAAAGCATTTGTGGAGAATGCGTTTCCCCTTTTTTCCGTAGGTGATGAAATGAAGTGCCCCTGCAAGAATTGTAATGATCAAAATTGGCATCGTCAAGATGTAATTTATGATCATCTTATTTGCACGGGACCTTCCCCTCTACATGTCCACTGGATATGTGAGGTTTCGCAAAAGAAGGCACAAGGCAATAGTGACTTCATGGAATCTGAAACCGGGGATGGTTTCGGAGATAAATTAGAAGAGATGTTCAACTGCGTTGGCAAGAATTTTCAGAATGTAGAAGATGAACCAAATGCCGAAGCTAGAAAGTTCTCGCAACATCTCGAAGAGGGAAAACAGCCACTATATCCCGGTTGCGAGAAATTTTCTCGTTTAAGTTTCCTGATTAGACTTTATCATTTAAAGTGTATTCATGGAATTTCCAACTCCGGCTTTGGGGATTTATTACTGTTAATAAAGGATGCCTTTCCACAAGCCAATGTGCCTTTGTCCTTTAATGCTGTGAAGACCATTATCAAGGACTTAGGACTAGATTACCAGAAAATACATGCATGCCCAAATAGTTGTATGCTTTATTGGGAAGAAAATAAGAATAAACAGCGTTGTGATCAATGTGGGGTATCGAGGTGGGTTACACAAGAAAAGAAAGGCTCTGCTGCTAATAACGATCCAGAGAAGTTAATCAGCAAAGTGCCAGCAAACGTCATGAGATATTTTCCACTAAAACCTAGGTTGCAAAGAATGTTTATGTGCACGGCTTTTTCCAAACTCATGACTTGGCATGCAGCGGGACGGACGACAGACGGGAAACTAAGGCATCCGGCTGACGCCGAAGCTTGGAAGACAATGGATGCTATGTATCCTGATTTTTCTTCGGAATATCGGAATGTTACCCTAGGTATGGCTGCTGATGGATTTAATCCATATCGTACAATGAATCTAGGTCATAGTACATGGCCAGTTGTACTAGTAAACTACAACCTCCCACCTTGGCTTTGCACGAGACAAGAAAACTTGATTCTTTCAACATTAATATCGGGTCCAGATTCCCCCGGAAACAGCATCGACGTCTATATGCAGCCTTTAGTCGCCGAATTAAAAGAATTATGGGATGTCGGCATCCAAACATTCGATGCCTCGACTCGTCAGAATTTTAATTTACGGGCAAGGGTGCTTTGGACCATTAGTGATTTTCCAGGATATGCTATGATGTCGGGTTGGAGTACAAAGGGTAGACTAGCGTGTCCAGTGTGTCATTACGAGACTTGTTCGGATTATTTGAAACACAGCAGGAAAATGTGCTACATGAGTCATAGAAAGTATCTTGACCCTTCACACAAATGGAGGTTTGACAAGAAAAGATTCAATGGGCAGATTGAAACAAGGCAGGTTCCTGAACCATTGACGGGAACAGATATTGAACAATTGTTGGCTGGGTTTGTAAACCAATTCGGGGAGACTGAAAAGCAAAAGGGAAAGAGAAAGCGTAAAAGTGACTCTCCTTTTAAGAAGAAGTCAATTTTTTTTAATTTGCCGTATTGGAAACATTGTCCACTTCGCCATAACCTTGACGCCATGCACATTGAAAAAAACTTGTGCGACAATATATTAGGTACTTTACTTAATATTGGTGGCATGTCAAAAGATCATTTAGGTGCTCGTTTTGATTTACAAGATATGGGTATCCGAAAGTCCCTTCACCCGATTGAATGCCCAGATGGAAAAAACTTTGAAATTATGGCAGCTGTCTTTGACATGACAGATAAGGAGAAATATGTCTTCTGCCAGATTTTGAAGAATGTAAAAATGCCTTATGGCTGTGCTTCTAATGTTAGTCGTTATGTGAACGAAGACGAGAGAAAAATAGTGGGGTATAAAAGCCATGACGCGCATTTTATTCTCCACTACTTAATACAATTTGCTGCGAGAAAATCATTAAAACCTGAGGTGGCAAAACCTTTGATCAGACTAAGTGCATTCCTTAGAGGTTTATGGAGTAAGGTGATTCATTTGGATGATGTGAAGAGATTGCAAGAAGAAATTGTTGATATACTTTGTGAATTTGAGATTATATTTCCCCCTGCCTTCTTCGACATCATGGTGCACCTACCTGTGCATTTATGTAACGAAATTCAATACGGGGGACCGGTGCATCTTCGTTGTATGTATCCTATTGAGCGGTATCTTGGGAAGCTCAAATCATATGTTCGTAATAGGAGCAAACCGGAAGGTTCAATTGCAGAAGGCTACCTAGCAGATGAGTGTGTCACATTTTGTTCTAGGTTTTTGGGCAGTGAAGAAGTAAATAACAATACTGATTTTGGAAGATGCCCGAAAAATGTGGAGTATCATATTGGAACAAGAAGGAATAAAGATGGCATTTTTTTTCAATTAGAAGATTTCGATTGGAAAGCATGTCACACCTACAACTTGTTCAATAGTGGTAATAAGGAAATTGAGACTTTGCTTGAGTAAGTTCTTAAGTCCTTCATTTTTTTAAATACTATAAACTTACAAAATACATTCTTCTTAGACTGTTTGAACTTTCTTATCTTATAGGGATCATCGAAATCTAGTTGCTGCTGATGCAACTTCGAAACGATACAAAAGGGAGCGAACACATTCCGAAGACTTTTGGAAATGGTTAAAAGTAGAGGTTGCGAAAAAGGAAAACATTTCAAGCGAGTTACAAGTATTAGCATTGGGTCCCAATCGAAAAGCGAGGAGGCTTAGTGGGTATGTGATAAATGGTTATCGTTTTCACACAAAGATCAGGGATTCTCGATGCACAACACAGAACAGTGGAGTTCATTTGACCGCTAAAACCACCAGTTTTGCAAGTTCAAAGGACGAAAACCCAGTCGTCGGGGATGTCAACTACTATGGATCAATCGAAGATATTATCGAAGTTGATTATTGGGGAGTTTTTACGGTGGTTCTCTTCAAGTGTTGTTGGTTCCAAGAAGAAAAAGACCCCTATGGTCTGATTCGGGTGAATTTTAAGAAGTCTAGAAGCAAATCTGATCCTTATGTCCTTGCTTCTCAAGTGCAGCAAGTATTCTATGTTGAAGATCCGACTGCGAATTCTGTGAATTATGTAATTAAAAGATTACCGAGGAATTGGTGTGACGCTGAAGACCAACATTTTATGGAAGAAGAAAACGACTCTCCTGAAAAAAATGATTTTACTATTGGTCGTGAAATAGAAAAAGAAGTTGATGAAGTTAGATGGTTCAGGGATGATGTCCCTAAAAGACAATTTCCTGTTTCCCAAACTAAATGAAACAATACCCCAATGTAGAATGTATTTTACTATATTGTTCTAGTTGATTAAGTAACTATTTTTCCATGTTAATCAAACTCATGTTATTAATCAAACTCATCTTGTTATTTTAGAATATTTTGTTCCACTTGCTAATGTAGAATGTATATTGTTTAGTATACTGCATCATTGTTATTTTATGCTTCTTTACAAATTATCGTGATTTTATGCTTCTTTACAAATTATCGTCATTTTAGCATTGTACTCATGTTCTGTCATTTTATTGCCACATTCTTTAATTATCGTCATTTGTTAACTCGTTTTAATGTATTTCTGTTCATTTTTGTAGGATGGCAACTAAACTTGTGAGTTTAAGATATTTCTACGAAGGGGTGTTCAGCAAGACTAGATATCTGGGTGGACGCACCTTTCTTGTATGCCGCGAGACAGTTGATTTGCTTTCTTATACAGTGATGATAGAAAATATCAAGGATCACCTCAAATACACAGAGATTGGGGGAGTATATACGTGGGAGGAAAAAAGTTGTGTCTGGAAGCTTCTTAAAACAGATGCAGATTTTTTTGAATTGGTAAATGCCTGCAAACATGGTGGAGAAATAGCTCTATATGTGGACAATGTTGTTGACAAAACAATGGAGCCAATGTGGCCAGGGGTGCCATTTGTAGTCCAACGACCGAGGAAGAACATAGTTGCAGGTATTTAACCTGATGTTTTGCAAGTTTACTTAAAGTGTTTAGTCTTGGTTCCCTATTTCTTTTTTTATAATTGCACATTACCTGCAGCACACACATTTCACAATTTTATTTTTAAATGTTTGGTTGCATTGATACATTTCTGTTACAGCTGGCAATACTGAAACAGTGAAGCGTGCATTTGTTAGCTCACACCAACTCCAACAACAAAGAAACTACAAGAAAATTGCAAGGTCTCCTCAGATGCAAGAGCTAAGACCAGAACCCGTGAATACAAGACCAGAACCCGTGAATACAAGACCAGAACCCGTGAATACAAGACCAGAACCCGTGAATACAAGAGGAATGACGAAAAGGAAATTGGATCTATCGAAGAATACTAATGTTGAGGTACTATTGTCCCCTTACTCTTTTTCTGCTAATTATTGTCTTCTCATCTTTGTTTCTTGCACTTGCAGCAGCCAATGAATCCATACGAGCTGGCTAGGCTGAATCGTGTGCAACAAAATAAAGAAAAGTTTAACGAACTTGGGTTGGGAAAATATGCTTCTAATCCAAGTCAGCCTAGCGTTGAAGAAAGTAAAACAAAGAACAAAAATGGGGAGGAAGATGATGAATATGTCCCAATCGAAGACGAGATTGAAACTGAAGACGAGGTTCTATTGTTTTCTTGTTCCTAAGCATATTTTTTTTTTGTGTTTAGCTAATGTTATATTTATGTTCACTACAGAGAATTAAATCTATCAAGGAAAGGATCAGTAAACCTGGTCCTAGAACTCGTTCGCGTGCTAATGCTACGGATTTAGGAGATAAGGACATGCGGAATGCTATTGAGAAAGAAGGAAAGCAAGTTGACACTGCTAAAATTTTAAAGCCGACGTGTAGCAAACTGTTAAAAGCAGCTGACAATTCTGTACCAAGTGGTTCAGTTGCTGCTTATATTGCGCTTCGGGAACGTCAGAAGCAGAACCTTGAAGCTGATCCAATGATAGAGAACGACGTTGGTGAATCGAGTTTACAACCTGCAGATGAAGTTGTTGAAGCAGGTAATGCATGTGTATGCCTCATGAACTTTATATTAATATGATTATTAGAATTAATGTAGTAATGCGATACATTGAATGTTCCTTTATGTTTTGTATGCCTCGACAGGTCCTAAAAAACGCAGAGGACGATCAAAAATGTTAAAAGTTCATGCTAGGACTGTGAATGAAAAGGTAGTCATTAAGGTTAATAAAAAAGGTCAACCAATTGGGGACAGGAAGCTTAAGGCTGAGTTGAGCAATTTCTTGGGGACACTAGTCAAGGATCACGTGACGATTACTTACGTTAATTGGCATGTTGTTCCAGAAGAACTAAAGAAGTGGATGCTGGAATATACTTTGGTGACCTCTATTACCTTAACTTAAATTTACCAATGCTTTTTCACATATATGCATGGACTAAAGCGTTACAATCATGATACATTGCAGCAAAGGTATGTTATTCCGCAAGAAGGGGAAAAGTGGGTGTTAAAGACGCTGAATTCATTATGGAAAACACACAAGTCCCGTACGAAGACGAGGTTTTTTTCAAAATATGACAATGATGAGGAGAGGATCCAGAACAGGCCTGATCAAATTCCACTCGAGGAATTTAAAATGTTGTTAAAGTATTGGTCGGATGGGGAAGTTCAGGTACAAATATCTATGTATACATAAATATTGAGCCGAGTATTACAAATATCTGGTATTGGTTTAAATTATAAATTGATGCTCTTTGCTAATACTTTATTTATATTCTTGTCATCATATATTCTTGTCATCATATATTCTTGTCATCTTTGCTAATACTTTATTTAAATTGTATGTAGTTTATTTATATTTCTGTAGTCTTGTCATCATATAAAGTTGTATCTGACACTTGTATTTTTTCCCGTTACAGTCATTTGCTGAGGATAATAAAGCTCGTCGAAATTCCTATGTCGAGACTCACACTCTCGGTCCGAAGAGCTATGCTGAAGTTAAAAACAAGCTGGTATGATTAATTTGCTAAGAAACATGTACAAATTACCATATCATTTTATTACCTCTCAACTTAAAAACTAGTCTGCCATATTTGACATTATTATTTCTTGTATATTATGCTAGTAGAATTTATCGGCTAATCACAGAAATGTTATGTGTATGTTGTTTCTGATACATGCCAGAAAAATAAAGATCCAAATCATGCCTCCCCATCAGATGCTAGAATGTATCTAAAAAGTCGTAAGCGCAAGCCTGGGCGCAAGTACAAGTCAAATCAGGTTGAATTTCAGAAAAAAATGGTAAGTCTATCAATTTGTTTGTTATATATTTGAACTCATTTTACCTCCCAAAATATGATGAAACTGTCTATTGCAGGAGGGAATTGAGGATATGGTGAAACAAGGAAAGGATGCAGATGTGGTGTTTCCCAGAAAAAAGAATCGACCGGATTGGTTGGTGGGAAGGCAAGGTAAAACCGTTTCCTCCACAGACAAGCCGGCTGTTCCAGATACCTATGTTGAGGAGCTGACTGCGAAGATTACTCAGAATCTTCAGGATGAAATGGACGCCAAGGTCAACAAAAAAGTTCAGGAGAACATGGCTTGGTTCGTGAAAAAACTAGGAGAGGCGAATCCGGAGATGAAACTCGACCTTACTGACTTCTGCGCCACCCTTTCTAGCGATGCCGACGAAAATGGAACCCCTATCACTCCTGGCGGCGGAGCTACATCTTAAACACTTTACTATTTTAATCGTACTTTTGTAGTTACCATGTTTAATATTTATCTAGAACTGTTTTCATCCATGTTTTTGTTTGTCGGAGGTTGGATTGTTGGAGTTTGGGTTGACTGTATTTTGTTGGAGTTTGGGTTGATTGTATTTTGTTGGAGTTTGGATGTTTTTTGGATGGAAATACTGCATAAACAAGGCAGACTTTGTAAATTTTTTTTAATCTAGTGTTACATTTGGACTTGTGGTGTTACATTTGTCTAGTTACATTAGTAATAGTTACAGTTACATTATATATATGCAGTGTTACAATAGATGATGAAAAGTGTTACAATAGGTCACCTGCCACGTGGCAGCAGTGGGGCCCACAAGCACCACGTGGCACTGCCACGTGGGACCATGTGGGCCCCACTTGCTGCCACGTGGATGCCACGTAGATGCCACGTGGATGCCACGTGGATGCCACGTGGATGCCACGTGTCACTACATTAGCTTGCCACGTGTAAATATTTATCTGATATGTAATTGTCTAATGTAACCCTGGAAAGCATTACAGTAGGTTGATTTGTGGTTACATTAGATTTATAATGTAACAGTTTCTTACAGTTACAATAGGATCCTAAAAACGTTACATTAGGGGCCTAATGTAGCGGCCGCAGATGTAACCCCCCCTACCGTTACATTAGCCCTAATGTAACGGATTTTAGGCCTATTGTAACTGTAGGAGCGCGTTACAGTTGCCCACTTATGGCGTAGTGTGGCAGCAATCTCCTTGACACTTTCTGAAATCTGAGCATTTGACGTTGTTAAATCAGAAATGTCTGAAGCCACTAGTACTTGAGATTGTTGGATGGCATTCAGCTTCGGGAGCATAGTACTCATCAGTCCTTCCAGATCATCCTTGATAGTACCCAGCTGATTAGATACAGAGGTGGAAGATTGTGCAACCACTTGTGCTTTGAGAAGATTGTTTTCAGCCTGGGTGTCTTGTAACTGTTTCTGTAGAGCAGCGAGCTGGTTCAACAACAGAGCAGTGTTTGTGTCAGTGTGTGCACTCACTTCAATTTCTCTCAGTGGTGTTTCACTCAACTCATGTGCTTGTGTTTGACTCTCATCTCTCACAACTAACTGTCTATCCATGTTTTCAGAGGATGTACCTGCAATAGAAATCACCCTAGCCCCTTCAAGAGAGGTCAGTGGTGGTGCAATGGGAGTTCGCAAATCCCAATCCCTGGTTGAGTCTGTCAAAATATTTGACATTGTAAACTGAATTGCTTCAGTGACAGACTCACCTGGTTGCCTTTCACTCTCTCCAGTATAAACTGCGAGTGAAAAATCCCTTAGGGGAGCCAGATATGTTCCCTCTGGGAGGGGAGAAAATGATTCTATTATTGGTGGCGAAGAATCAGATTTTCCCTCTGATGCCTGTGAAGGCACTTCTACCGTAACTATGGTAGGCACTGTTTCAAAATCAAAAGTAAAGTGCTCTCCTAGCATAGTGTCCTGAGTATAATCTATTTGGATATCTTCTCCCATTGTGAGTAATGGGAGAGTGCTTGACTCAGTACAGGATGCCATGGCCTGATGGCGAATTTCAATATATTCATCATGTTGAGAGGATGTCTCCAGAGACTGTTCAGTGGCCATATCAATGTCCATATCCTGTTGAGAGGATACGGATGGGCTTACAGATGCCTCCCTATAGGTTTTTCTTTTCTTTAAGGGTGGAGACAGAGCTGTGGGAACACTCATTGCAGCTATTTCACTAACTCTTCTTTGACTGGTTTGAACATTTGGCTCAGGTTGTTGGTCAGAAGTGTTTGACTCTGTGTTTGGATCTATGACCTGGGTCAGAGATTGTGGTTCTACAACCTCTGGGTCAGCCCTAACAACCGCTTGGTTCTACTACCTGTAGTGGAACTGGATGTGGCTCAGGAACTTGTTCACCAAAGATAGGAAGATTAATGAATTGACTCATCAATGGTAAAACAAGAACATGTATGTTGAGGAATTTGGATGAGACATCAAGCATGGTGTAGAATTTAGTATCTGTGGTTGGAGAGGTTTTAAATCTGGTTTTAGTATCTTACAAAAGCGAGGGTACCAACACTTCACTTTAACATGATTATCAGAATCTCTCCTAGAGTGAGCAAGCCTGTTAAGCATTAAGTTCCACAGAATTTCAGCAAAATTTAATCTACGACCAAATACAATAGCATAAGCAATATATTGATTAAGACTGGTAATGCCATGAAAATTTGTTTTTGTGCAATTACCAAATACTCTTGCTATTGTATCAAAGAACAGATCCCATTCCCTTACAAGAAAACTCTTAGACAATTTAACCATTTGTAAGGGACCCTGATAATGAATATTCACAAAGAACTGTGATAACTCATCATCAGAGGGTAAGGGATCAAACCTATCCTTTGGAAACTGTAACACATCACAAAATAACTCAAAAGTGACTGTATATTGCTGGTTTAAAATATTGAACGTAAAAGATTTTGAATCTCCAGCAATAACAGCACTTGAACATAAAAACCTCAAAGGATCAATTTTAAGAAGTGCAGTGGCACAAATAGCATGACTGACACAAGTCTCGCTATTTAAAAATTGAATCCAAGGTTAAAAACGTTCCACCTTACATTTAGACGGATCAAAATACCCAACATAGTTATTTAAGACAAGTTCAAAATTAGGATCCATTTTTATGAAACAAGAAATTTTAATCAATTTAAAATAAAATTAAAATTTTAGGGATTTTTAGAATTAATTAAAATTAATTAAAATCCACAAAATCAAAATTTTACCAAAATTAACCAATTTTTAATTTTTAATCCTAAAAATTCGAACTTAAAACTTTGAAAAACAAACAGAACTGGGCAAATGATCTCTAAACACACAAACCAATTCTAGAATCTCAGAAACTTATCTATGATTAGTAAAACACCATAAATACTTAGCAGCAATCAAGAACACTTAAGTCGAAGAAAAGAAATGAAATTTTGGACAGCAATTCGACTCAAAACGGGTTGATTTTGAAAGAACAATAATGCTTTGCTAAGTAAATACTTGAGCAAGACTGATTATGATCATAGGTTTCTGCAAAACAAATGAGAGAGAATTCGAAGGGTTTTGGAGAATTAGAAAACTGATAAGAACAAAACTGCTAAGGCACAAGAAAGAAAAATGCAGTGTATGTACTGTGTATGTATATATATATATTAGAATAAAAATAAACTGTAAAAAGAAAAAGAACTGAACGGTTTTTTTTAAATTGTACTAGAAAGACATTCTCAGGTGGGACTTCATCATCTGATTCTGAGTCTGGAAAGTTTTCAAACTTCAGTTTCTCATATATATCTCCTATTTGGATACTAGGGAGTTTAGTGTCATCAAATGTTACATTGACACTTTCATTCACATGATGACCATCAATCAAGTACACCCTGTAAGATCTTCTGGAATAACCAATGAAAATAGCTTCTTGTGCCTTGGCCTCAAACTTGCCACGTGTCACATTGTCATCCTTAAGCACAAATCATTTTGCACCAAATACATGAAAGTATTTGATATATGGTTTTCGATTGTACATGATCTCATAAGGAGTTTTCATTAAGTCCTTGTTGATTAAAGTTTGATTCTGAGTATAACAAGCAGTTTTCACAGCTTCAGCCCAAAAGTACATTGGAAGTCTTGATTCACTTAACATAGTTCTTTCCACCACTCCATTCTGTTGAGGAGTTCTAGGGGCAGAATATTGTCTTGTTATTCCTTTATCTGCACAAAAGCCATTTAGGACTGCATTCTTGAATTCAGTTCCATTATCTGACCTTATAGCTCTAACAGGGAATCTAGAATCCAGCTCAATCAACTTTATATGATCAATCATCATCTATGGGGTCTCATCCTTGGAATGTAGGAATAAAACCCAAGTATATTTGGAATAGTCATCAACAATCACAAGTGCATACTGTTTCTTTGACATGGACATCACACTAACTGGACCAAACAAATCTGTAATAACCCCAAATTTTGGACTTAGTTAAAAAAAAATTGATGAATAGTAAATGTGATGAATAGTAAATTTGCTGATGGAAAATTTTTCAGACCACACAATGTGGATGATATGGAATGAATGTTTCGAGGTTATATTATTGATGTATAAGGAGAATAAGTGAATGTAAACGCGATCAGAATCAGGAGATTCCAACTTTAAATTTTGTTCACTATTCATCGGACAATCAAAGATTTATTGATTTGATCGTTTTGAGGAAGTATGTAGAATGAGAAATCCATGATCATATCTTAAGCCAAGGAGAGAAATCTAGGATCATATATTAAACCAAGGTAGTGGAAAGATCAAGGAAGTTTTCCCTAGTTTTGGTACAGAGAAACGTTTTTAAAATCACTTGAAACTATCGCGAAACAAAAAGCGTAACAAATAATGGATTAAACCCTAACCAAAGGAGGAGTATTATATAAGATCACCAAGTGCAATATATAAGAGGATTGAGGATACAAATGATGACATAAGCATGATGCAAGAGGATGACAAGATGATGACCAAGTGATGACAAAGTGGTGAATCACCACCTTGTCACCACTTTCACCACAACCACAAGATTAAAAAGAGGTGTGTCATTGATGACAAAACTCAACCTACACCACACAAATAAGATGCATCCAAATTAGAGATATTTTGCCAAAAGAAAGAAAAAAAAAGCAAGAAAATATCCTCCCCATTTCATGAAGAACATTCGGCCAAAATAGTACCACCAATCCTTAAGAAATTTCTTCAACTTCCACTCAACCATAAATCATGTTCTTGGGCTCTAAATCACCCTCTTCCAATATCCAAGGTAGATCTCTAATCTTAGCCTCATCCATGGATGATAGCTTGGTCAAAAATGGATTCAAAGTTGATGATGAATAGTGATGTGAATAGTAAACTCATAAGATCTTGTTTTGTTTTGATGTTTTTAGGTTTGATTAGCATAGTTAAGGAGCAAGGAAGGATATACCATCCATATATAGCCTTTGTTAAGTTCCAAGGAAGGTATAAAACTTCTTCCCTTTTTGAGATGATGCTTGATCTAGTAGTTATAAGTGATTGTTTAAGAACTATGTACTAATGAAGCATGTATGCATGTTTTTAAGTATGTTTGATGGTTGATTTGTGGATAAACTTATGAACTAGAGTATGACCATGTTTGGACAGAAAATTGTAGTGTTAGCTTGAGGTTTGATTGGTGGTTGGTTGATTGTGGATTGGTGGTTGTATTGTGTGTTTGAAAACACGGGAAGTGCGTTTAAGCGCCGTTACCATGTCGAATTTTACTTAGGTAATTTGGACAGAAACCACGGTTACATTAAAAGGCATAAACATGGAGTTTCTGACCATGAGCATGTAGACCCTGTTTCCTAGTTTGTTTTAGCGAAAGAATCGTGTCGTTTCGATATACGGTTTAGGAGAAACACTCGTTTTAGTGAAAGCGGTTTCGGATAACGAAGTAGTTTACTAAGTGAACTTTGAACCTTTGATCAAGACCCTTAAAAATGGAATTAGGATATGATATTAAATTTGATACTAAAATGGACACTTAGTAAGTGAATAGAGAAGGTTTAGGGTTAAAAAGATAATTTTTCGATTTTATAAAAATGTCGGAACCAAAGCTGCACGAGGAGTAAGTGGTTCTGCACTTCACTGCCAAATATCTGCTGCTCTCGGGAATTTCACCCCCTTAGGCAGAAAAACATGTTCAAGCATTTTGTTCTATTCTTTCCCTAGATCGCGCACGCGAAAACGGTGTGTCATTTCGACTAACGGTTAAGGAGATATGAGCGTTATAGTGAAAGACGTGCGAATAGTAACTTTCCGTAGCTCATCCAAGTTTGCGAATACATCTCACCAAGTGAAACCCCTGTTTTGAGATCGAAACTTTTATGATAAATATTACAAATACTTAATATGACTTCGGAAGTGGTTTCGTATTTAAATGCGAATTTTCCAATTTATTAAAAGTGTTAGAGTACGAGTCGCGTAATAGTAACTCTATGAAAAGTCAACTCTAGGGTACTACTTTGACCAACCGTTGTGACTAAGATAAAGGATTATTTCGAGTCAATTAAAACACGAACATTGTTGAGGACTAACGTGGCTACATTATGTGTTTGACTTATGGTTGACTTAGAGTGAATTGTTATGGGCGAATGATTACGCTAGGGACTGATCGAGTATTTCTTTGTTTATAGATTTCCCAGCAAATTCTCGAACCCATAACAACCAAGGACCCGAGGCAAGTTTTCTTATTCCATGCTGTAATTTCAAATTACTTATAGTAATGATGCATATGATAGATGCATGTTTTCAAATGTAAAATATGCATATGATGTTATGCATGCTTTCAAACCTTACATCATATATAGATGTGGTTGTATTTAAAAATGTTGAGACTGTATTATGCATATGATAGATGCATGCTTTCAAATGTAAGATATGCATACGATATTATGCAAGTTTTCAAACCCTACATCATATAAATGATACTGTTGTGATTCTGTGATTGATATATATATCTATTCTGCTTTAATGCTTTGAGAAATTTTATAAACTGTTTACGCTTTTAGTAAAAGCTTTCGTAAGATATAAGGTTTATATGTTAGGCAAGTACTAGATATAAACCGAGGTTTTAAAGGCTCTAAGTATAGAGCAGTCGTACGATGATTTTAAAATAATAGACCGGGAGATTAAATTACTACTTTATTTTAATAATACTGTCAGATACTGGAGGGTCCAGGGACAGCTATGTTTTATACATGATTATTAAATATTCCAATATACATATATTATTGGATATTTAATGTGTGATATTAAGTAATATTATTAAAAATATTATTTTAAATATTTATTAATTAAGTGAATATTATTTTGAATATTCATTTGAGTGGATTATTATTCAATATTTATTATTTGGATATTTATTAAATATTCCAAATATGATTTCAAAATCATAGAACCTCATTATATGATTCAAGGTTCTACTATTTATACAAAAATATAAATTTCTGATCTTCGGAAAAGATATTTAAAACAGGGATTCCCAACTGTTATCTTAAAGATATTTAAAGATAATATAAATGCGAATAGTGTTTTCTAACTCATCGGAAATTGGTAATCTAGTTCAAGAAGCCGAGGACAGAGTTTTACTTCCACTGTTCCTCTAGAATACCTATAGTTGGGGATGACTCCCCCATTCAAGTAAAGAATTTCAAACTTGCTAAACTCTGAAAATTTCAATAAACTCCCTGGTCATGATTTCAAAATACATGGTAATCATCGGTAGTTTCGTTGACTAATGTCAACCCACTCTGTGACTTACTCCCTTCAAATACTCTGGAGTAAGGAATTTTGAACGGTTATAAAGTTCTTGACAAGTAATTGTACTTGGGGGAAATAGGATTAAGTTCCGATTTCCGTTTCATTGATATTATCTTCTATAATGGGAACTGGAAGGGCTTACACGGCAATGAAACAGGTGTCGGGGTAGTGCCAAAATTATCAAGGCTTGCTCGGTGATGAAATACGCGCCGAGGTAGTGATCTCTTGAGTTCTAAGGCTTGCCCAGTGATGAAATAGGCGCCAAGGTAGTGATCTCTTAGCACAGCGGCCCGTATGCGGCCAGGGTGATAACCGAATAGGAAGTCGTGCTTCTACTAGTAGAAAAGTTACGATACAACGGCTGATCACCGTGTATCGGGTGTTCCAGTATATACCCTTCGCTCCAGTTGGAGTTGTGCTGCACATTGTAACGAAAGCCTAGGTGCTGAGTTACTGATAATGTGGCAGTGATGAGTAATGATGTTCCTCATACAGTAGTTGTACTGTATGTCATGTTTTGACGAAAAGAATGTTTAAACATATCGTTCTGTATATGAACGGAGTTTCAAAGGTGTTCATTACTGATATTTTACAGTATTTTTAACTGTATGAGATATCTAAATAGATATGTGTGTATATATGTTGAGAAGATATTTAAGAGATGCAATATGTTGAACTGTACAGTACTTTGAATCAATGGATAGGCTTTAAGCCTTGATTCCATTATTTGATATCTATTTTAAAAGATATGTTTTGAATCTTTGTTCATTATATCGATACCAAGGATTCCTAAATGAATTACGAAAAGTAACTGAGTACGATTATAAGTCATACGGTATTTTGACCGGTACACTATTTTGGGGGTTGAACCCTAGTAGTTTTTAAATATGGGTCCTATATGGATTATCTACCTGAAAGGTTTAAAGATTTAAACTTGGATAGATTTCTTGTTGAGCGCTATTAGCTCATTATTGCTTTATTAAAACTTTCAGCATGAAGAAAACATTGCCGATCCACCTCGTGTTACGAGAGCAAGGGAATGGAGAGACCACCCTTGAGTTAGTTGATGCAGGATGGATACTGCCGGTGTGAGCAGAATAGTTGCAGCTTGAATTAGTGAGAATTGTTTTTGAGTAGGTTTGTATTACTAAACCTTGTATAGAATTGTGAGGTCTATTATTGTAACTTCAGGTAGAGGTTGTAAATAATAGATGAGATCCTGGTTAGTACATTTGAGTTGTAATAACAAATGTTACTTATTGTTGCTCATTTCCAAGGCTATAACTTGTGTGTGTGTGTGTGCGTAAGTGATTGGGGTCTTTGAAGTTGTATTATTAGAATGTTGTAAGTAATGCAGGTATTGTATAATTGATGGAGCGTGACAACCCAGATTCCTGACCCCGGATCTGGGGGTGTTACAAAATCCATATGCAGTAGCTGAAGAGGTTCAGTTATTGAAGATGTGTCAGTGCCCTTGTGAGAAGCTTTCTTTGACTTTCCTTTCTGACAAGCCTCACACAGTCCTTCCTGTGTAAATTCCATCTGAGGCAAACCTCTAACCAATTCCCTCTTGACTAAAGAGTTCATGGTTTTGAAGTTAAGGTGAGACAACCTCTTGTGCCATAGCCAACTCTCATCTGATGAAGCTTTAGCATAAAAACATGTAACTTCATCTTTGGATCCAGAGTACATATCAGCTATGAACAAATCACCTTTCCTTACTCCTTGAAGAGCAGGCTTTCCATTCTTCTTGTGAAGTATCTGACATCTATCCTTCTCAAAGGAAACAACATATCCTCTGTCACATAAATGACTGATGCTGAGAAGATTGAACTTCAGACCTTCCACAATAGATACATCTTGAATGATAACATTTCCAAACTTCAAACAACCATATCCTCTGGTAAAACCTTTGTTGTTATCTCCAAAGGTAACTCCTAGGCCAGCTTTCTCAACCACATTTGATAGCAGGGCTCTATCTCCGGTCATATGCCTTGAACAGCCACTGTCCAGAACCCACACAACACGGTTTACTTTTTCTACACCCTGCAATATCAAATTGATTAATCCTTCCTTGGAGCCCAAATTTGATTGGGTCCGGCATACTTAAAGAACTGGCCTTTGTCAGGCAAAACAACATTTTTAACTTTAACTACATAGATCTCTTTCACAAAAGAGCGTTTCCATTTATAGCCAGCCTTAAAACATTTCTGAGTAGGCTTAGGGATAAATGGATCCACTCTAGTCTTTGGAGGACTAGTAGTATTAGATCTAACATGCTGCTTATTATTAACATGTTGACGTGGAGCAGTCTTATTATCAGAAACATGCTTACTATGAAAATAAGTATGCATCACATTGAAAGCACAAGACATGCAATTAATCACACCACATGCTTTATGAGAAAGATTAATAGCAGGCATGTCAGTTTTGCAGTTGTTTTGATCCACTTTATGAATGTCTGACTTAGTCTTTGTTGCAGAAACAACTTTGACTGGTTTGTCAGACTTACCCTTTTTGGACCGAGCAAGTTCAAAAGCAAGATCCTCCAAACGTATCTCCTCTTCAATGATGATAGAGTATTCATTCAGAGGTCCTGCTTGGGACTCTCTAAAGAAAGGATTATCAATACCCTTAAGCACATATGGTATACCCCCTTCTTCAGCACTGACTCTATTAGGGGTATTTATGCTTAATTCACCAATAGACTCATTATAGTTTTTACCCTATTCCTACAGTATGACCAATACTTTGTTTATTGATGATTTCTTTAGCAGTCTTACAAGAGTTATAGTAAGCATTAGCCTTAACTTTAAGTTCACTGATCTGACCCTTAAGAATGGTTTCTAGTTGAATATAACATTTAACCCTATTCTCAAGAAATGCTATTTTCTCAGTTAGTTCAACCTGATTAACATGCACAAGTTTTAATTCTTTTATCTCCTTTTCAAGGGCTGTGTTCAAAAGAATTATTCTATCATTTTCTGTACGTGCACAAGAAACAGTAGTACTAAGATGATAGATCATTTCAGTATCAGTAAACTTTACCTCTAACATGTAAGTTGATGAAGTGCTTGCCTCATTAGCCATTAAAGCAAAGTTTCCAAATTCACCTGCTTCTTCATCACTATCAGTATCATCCCAACTCTTTCCTTCAGCAACATATGATTTCCCAATCTTATTCTTCTTGCTAGAATCAAATGAGTTTCTTCTCACTTGTTTTGGCTTTTTACATTCAGTAGCAAAGTGACCCAACTCATTACAATTGTAGCACCTGATTGTGCTTCTTTCCACAGTTCCAGTTTTATAGCCACCCCTTGTGCTATTTGTAGATGAGGAACCACCTCTCTGAAACCTGGGCTTGAACTTAAGATTGGAATTTCTCCTGAATCTGAACTTACCAAATTTCCTGACTATCATGGCCAAATCACCATCCTCCAGCTGATCAAGTTCTTCCAAAGAGTAGAAGTCACCACCAGATTGATCAATGGATGTTAAACCAAATTCAGCATCAATGACATCCAAGTTAGAACTGGAAGGTTGAACAACCTTCATTTCCAGTTTCTGTGGGACTACTGTTGTCAATGCAGTAGAAGTATCAACTATCTTTCCAGTTCCACATAACTCATTCTGTTGAATCTGCTCCAGCTCATAGGTCTTCAGAACACCATACAGTCTTTTCAGAGAAATCTCTTCAATATCTCTTGCTTATCTGATTGCAGATATTATGTGCTTCAAATTAATTGGAAGTGTCAGAAGGAACTTCTTGTTGATTTCCTTGATAGTATAGTGCTTCCCATTGAGGTTCAGATCATTGATTAATTTGTTGTATCTCTCAAAAACCTCAGAGATACCTTCACCAGGGTTTGATCTGAAATGCTCATATGAAGAGGTGAGAATTTCCAGCTTATTCTCTCTAACTTCCTATGTCCCCTCATTGATTATCTCTATTGTGTCCTGAATGTGTTTGGCAGTAGCACAATTTAGGACATGATTATGCATGATAGGATCCAGACAATCAACCAGTATAAACTGTAGAAAAGCATCCAGTGTAGAGTCCTCTTTCTGATCAGGAGTGTAGTCCTTGGGGTACATCCTAGCAGCTCTAGTAACCACATTATTCTCTATCTACTCTCCCTTAACAATCATAGGGATTTTGGGATCATTCTTCAGCACTCCTAGATATTTGACATTAGCAGGTTGAAGAAACAGGAGCATTTTCTTCTTCCACATAGGATAATGCTCCTTGCTAAACAAAAGCTTTCCACATAGGATAATGCTACTTGTAGACAGGTACCTGATTTGAAGAATCACCATCATCAAAAAATGCCAGCACTTTCCCTCTGCAACAAAAGCTTTACCCTGCTGTTTCTTGAGTAGAGCTTCATACTTGGCTTCAAGATCTAAGTATGCTTTGTCCTTTTTGACCTGCTTGGGCTTCATGCATTCTGTAGCAAAGTGACCAAGTTCATTACAATTATAGCATCTTATCTTGGACCTATCCACGCTCCCAGACTTGTATCCTCCTTTTGCAGCACCAACAATTCCTTTTCCTTTACTGAAGGTGTTTGAGCCACTTGATCCGCCAGCATTTCCAGAGTTAAACTTGGACTTAAATGGCTGCTTCCTTTTGAACCTAATGTTAGGATATCTCCTAGCCATATAGGCAAAATATTTGTTTTCCATTTTGTCCAGTTCATCTATACTGTAGAATTCATCTTCCTCAGGCAAATCATAGATGACTTGAGTTTCATCACCAGTGTCTTCAACTTCCAGCTCTTCAATCTTGACTTGATTGACTTTCAAAGATTCCATTCTTTGACCTAAATTATCAGCAATAAGGGCACAAGAGGTGTTAGGTCCTGATAAGTTTGTAGAAGTGGGGTTGAATACAAACTATACCGTTTAATCAAATTTGTCCTTTAAAGGATTTAACAATTTAGAACAAATTAATGCGGAATAAAACTGAAACAATATTCAAGTTAATTATAACTTATATTAAACTTGACGAGTGTTACAATTTGATCACTGATTACAAGGGTTCTTAATAAAACAAACCTAGAATAGATTCGACATGAATTTATCTATTTTTGTAATAAAAAGGATTGAATACTAAAAAGTAGTTCGATATAAAATCTAGGGATTATGATCCGCTAGAAAGTCAAAGCAGTACAAGAGAATCAGTTCTTATGAATTAAATGTTATGAACTAATCAAGAATGAATTCTCCGGCAAGAAGTAAATTGCTTTGCAGTTGGAAGTTGTAGAAGACAGAAAGCTTTGAATTTGATGTTATGAATACTTCTGTCTGTTCTCTTGTTTTATTGTAATTATTGTCCAAGTCTTCTGATGCCTTGTATTTATATCACTGCATTTCATTTTGTAAACCACGTGCACATCCACTTTTCAGAATATGATTTTGCACTAGGAAGACAAGCAGAAAAACAATCCAATAAGCCTTAGAAGACTTTCGGGAAGACAACAAAATGTAAATGGAAGACAATCGGGAAGACTAGGTTTAGCCTAGGAAGACAATCGGGAAGACTCACTTGTGAGTCTTCCTAGTTTAAAAAACAGAGTCTTCCTAGTTCAAACCTAAGTCTTCCTAGTTCATTTTTATTCTAATTTAAATAATTAACTAAATAAATTATGTATTAAATTAATTCTTTATAGAATTAATTTAATAAATAATTTACTTAATAGTATTAATTATTTATAAGAGAATAAATAGAATTAGTTGATTTCTAAATTAATTTCAGAATCACTTAAAACTTAGATAAAGAATAAACATAATAGTACGTTGACACTCAATGCACTGTCTGGTTCATGAGTGACTAACGACAATGTCTGTTCTTTATCTGTTTGACTTTAAGTAGTGATTCACTTTCTTTTCATTCAAGAACCCTATAACCAGTATCTTTTGCTGTCACCACTTGAAATCTCCGTCACTTTAATAAATCCACTGAGCTTGAATACTTTGTTAGGCCGAATACACAATATATAATCAAGTATGTATGAGAATAACAATCAAGAACACAGGTTTGTAAATCAACAAACTGAATTATATTAAATAATTCTCTCTTAGTGATGTTAATGAATCACAAAGAGCTACTAGGTTACAAGAATAATATTTTCAATGTTCGCGTCCCTTCTAGGGATAACCTATCTGTGTTTATATAGTACACAGCTACATACAATCCTTATCTAATTGATACTCCTATAAATTAGCTATACAATTATTATCAATTAAGGATTGCTTCAGTCTTCTGTCCAGTCTCCTTAGCTGTATCAATATATTCTGCTTCTTTCCATCTTCAGAATATATTTCTTCTAGAATCTTTATCTTTGCACCGACAGCTAAGTCAACTATCACCCTGTCAGACTTTAACAAACTCTGACCGGCTTCTATATAAACTCTTCACCCAGTCAGACTTTATCAAACTCTGACTGGCTTCTATATAAACTCTGATATGTACCTGTTACTTAAACACTGATGAACAAATGTCAGCAATTATATCTAACAATCTCCCCCAACTTGTTCATATTAAAATGTACAAGTTAAAAAGATTATTGATGATGTCAAAACATATAACAAATGCAGTGTTTAAAATATGTCAGAGTTTAACTTTAAAACAGAGTTTAAATTTAACTTAGAACAGAAAACAAAAAAAACTTACAGTCAGACTTTACTTGACTTCTTCAATATCAGGTACTGTCCTGAGATAATCAATCAGCAGCTTTCTCTCAGCTCGATCTAGTTCAGCAATCATATCCTTCTTCAGCTCCTTCAATTCTGGTTCATCTTCACCAATTTGATAAATAGCAGCCCTTAAAGAATAGATGCTGTTCTTGTTCATTTCATTTCCAAGTCTGATATAAAAAGCCTTATCAGACTCTAGATTGAACTCTAGAACTTTCTTATTCAGTGCAGTCCTGAATCTAGCACTATTCTTCTTCATTTCCACCAACTTTCCAGTATGATCCCTATACTTTGGAATGTAGACACTTGATACTCCTCCTCCAAGCATAGCTTTAGATCTCAGCATCTTTTCTCTCAACACTTGAGCAACATCATGAGTATATCTGTTTTTGACTTTTAAAAGATAAAGTACATACTCCAGTTCTTCCCATGATTTGAGATTAACATCAGATTCTCCAACTTTATAAACTCTTCCATCACTCATGAAGTATAACAAAAACTGCTTCTTCAATATTCTGTGAAAAATCAATTGAACAGATTCTAACTTATCAAGGTTTTCTTGTGTAACCCCAATACCAGATTCTGCCAGTGAAAAGTTATCTTGAGATCTGTTATTTGTTCTTCTCTCTCTGTGTGAACCCAGTCCAGATTTATCAAAGGCTTCTTTTCCCAATACTGTTCTGGTTTTTGAGAAATTCACAGCTTCAAGCTTTAAGTCTTCAAGAATTTTAGGTTTGCTGAATCCTGGAAGTAGTGTAGATTTCTGTACAACTTGAGCAACGTCAGAGGTTGTCATAACTTTGGTAATAACATCAACTTGAGCAGCGTCAGAGGTTGATTTAGCTAATCTTGTTTCAACTTGAGCAATGTCAGAGGTTGAATAATTCTTCTTTTTCAGGTTAGGCTCTTCAATCATCACGCCTTTACCTTTATCAGCATTTGAACCACTAGGCCTCCTTGAGTACTGTAAACTCTGATCAGAGTTTACATTCTCTTTGATAACAATTCCTTTTTCTTTTCTCCTTGGAGCCTTGATAACCTTCTGTTTGTAGATTCCAGCTTCAACATCTTTCCCGTGTTCTTCAGCTAGCAATTTCTCTTCTGCCTGGATATCTTCAATAGTAACATCTTTACCATGTTCTGCTATAAACATCTTAGCAGCTATTTCCTCATCAGTGCTAGGTTTATCAGTGTTTATCAAACTTTTGAGTTTTGAACCACTGGCAGAGTTTACATTTCCCTTACCAGAGTTTGATCTTCTATCAGAGTTTGATCTTGGTCTTGGTAGTCTTTTATCATCATTTGATCTTAAGCTCTTTCCATCTCCTCCCTTGTTTCCACCATCATTATCATCATCCCTCCGTCTCAGAGTTTGAGTGTCTTTGCATTTGTCACTTGGTACACTCTCCCCCTTTTTGACATCATCAGAAAGTAGTACTGATGTCAACAACTCAATTGCATTAGAAATTGATGTCAGTTGGGCAGACATAGCATTCTGGTTGTCCTCAACTTTCAACAATCTAGAGTTAAAATTCTTTTGCTCTTTACACAAAGAGATGTATAGAGATTTGTCCTTTTGCTGTGTAAGCTCTCTCGTAGCTATATCATTCCTTAATCCTGCAATCACCTTGTCAGAATCATCAAAACGATTGGTTAATGATTTGATTTGTACAATAGTTGCTTTGAGATGACTGAGAAGTTCTGGATTTTTAATCTCTTTAGAAGACTTTGTCACAAAATCTGCAACTCTTTCATTGGAAAAGATAGTATCCTTGCTTGACCAATTAGAGAAGTACATATCTTGATAATACGCAGTAGTAGCTCTGTTGACTTCTCTTTCTTCTTCAGAGTTTGCTTGAATGTCAGACAACTCTACTTGTATATCAGGATTGGAATGAACAGGACTAGCTTCAGCATTGTCATCCTCTGCTTCATTCTCTGCAAGAACATTTTCTGCCATTCTTTCAGGATCATCAGAGTGTGCAGTATGACTAAACTCTGCTTCTCTTTGAACAATCTCAACAACAGATTGTTGTAGAGCTTCAAGAACAAGAATATCCTCAGAGTTTGCGACAAACTCTGCTTCAAAAGGAACATTCTCTGTTGCATCCTTGTCAACAACATCAGGATTTGCAGCAACAGTTTCTGTAGCTTTAACAGCTAAAGTCTGATCGACTTCCTCACCTTGCTCAAGATCAAAAGATATTATTTCAGTGTGAGAAGCCATAGATTCTTCAAGTTGAACAGTATCTTGATCAGCTTCCAAACCCTCTGTGAAATGTTCAGAGTTTAAAGAGAGGTTTGCTTCAACGTCCATATAAAAGTCTTGTGGCTCAATATTTTCTGTAGCCTCCTGAACAAGAATTTCAGGAGTTTCATCTGCAGCTTCACATGCAGCTTCCTCAATTACATCATCAGCATTTGACGTAAGAGCTTCATTTTGAAAAACAGTCTCCATAAAAATTCTATCTTCAGGAACAACTTCAACTTCTGGAATCTCAATTTCAATATCATCAGCAACAGTTGAAGAGATATTCACAGCACCAAACAGATGTGCTGCTACCAATCTTCTTTTTCTCTGATGAAGAGTTTCTTCATCAGTTTCAGTCTCTGCATCAACAGCATCAGCAGCATCAGACTTTGCCCTATTGGCTCTTCTCTTCTTCATTCTTCTCTTCTGAGGCATATCATCAGCATTTGATGCCCCAGCCTCAGTGTTTATCCTGACAGACTTAACAGCCCTTACCTTAGATCTCTGTGACCTTTGTGGTTGAGACACAGAAGGTCCAGCTTCAGTGTTTGCTAGCTGTTGTTGTTGTAAGTTATCCAGGAATTGTTGCACAGACTCAGGTAGCAACAAAACACCAACATCTCCTTTCTTGTTATCTTTATTGGTTAGATCAGAGAATATGCGTTTATGTAATTTAAAACAAGGAATCACATCATTCTCATCTATCTCTACGTCAGAAACACATTCAGAGAATATCAATTGACAAAATCTTGCAAAATAGATGACACCTCTGTTTTCATTCATTTTCTCACCTATATTATTTAGAACTAGCCTAGCAACATCAAAATTACCTCCATAAAGAAGAGAAAACCCGATTTGCAGACTATCCGTGGGAATAGCATCCCAGTTCGTGCATTTCTTGCCGAACGCCCTTGTTATGCAGTCGAAAAAGAAACTCCATTCCTTTCGCAAGAGCGGTCGCTTCAACTGACCGAGCTTTGTTAGTGGCCCAGAGTATCCTATTTCCCTCATCATTCGAACTAACTCAGAATCTCCAACAGAGATTATGAAAGCATTAAAGTCTTCAAGGCCCAGAGCATCACGAACAGTTGTAGGAGTAACTACAAACTCTTCTCCTTGAAATTCAAAGATAATAGATGGAGACCCAGACTCTCCTCCATTGTCATAAGTACCTGTCTGCCAAAAAGATCTGATTTGAGATGCAGACAGCTTCAATGGTGCTGTGAGAGCAGTTCCAACATCAGAGTTTGACAAGAAATCTTGAATCAAATGAAACGCCTCTGGTGCGTTCTCATTTGCCAAAGGAGCAGCATAGTTATTAGGAACGAATTCTAACCCAGAAGCAGTAAACATTGTAGTAGCCATTAGAAAAGTTTATAAGATAACAAACAGAGAATAGATTGTATGCAGTGAAAGTGTTTGAGACAATGTGTGTAAGTAAAAGCTTATGAAAAGTTGAGGTGTGTAAAAGAGTGAACCGTTTATGTGTAGTATATTTAAATAATAACTGTGAAGATTTAAAACTCAAACGTTTTAATCATTACTACACACAGCAGGCGTCTTTGAAAAGTGTGTGAGTGGGACAGGTGTCAAACGTGTATACGCTGACAGCTGTATGTAACAACTTTCAATACACATGCGCAGTAAAAATAGCCATAATTACCGCATGTCACATTGTTCAAAATACTTAATCTCTCTCTTTTCTGTTTAATACAAATATAAACCGTTTGTTATCATACTCTTTTGAACTTCAAAACAAATGTCTAATCTCAAAATTATAAAATGTCTGAAACCAATAAAATTTATTTTAATCATCAGAGATTAAAAGTAAATTACCTCGGCGTATTTCACACAATACATCAGTGTTTACCATTTGTCCTTCTTTGTCAATAAACTCTTTTCTCAATCTGTACAGGTGTGAATAATTGTGTGTGCAATAGCAGAATTTACCGAAATCAATATTTAGATCATCTCAAAGTGCATAAAATCCATAAACTAAAGCAGTAAAAACTGGTTTCCTAAACTCTCATGTATAAAATAAAATCTGATTTTATATCTAAACTCTGTAATACTGATATCCTTTCATTTGGATATATCTTTTATGTTTCACCCCCTTTTTTTACATATATTTTTTTTTTTTCCAGTAATCAGTGGTTGGCACTAGTCACCAAAAATCAAAGATTTTAGCCCTTATTTCATACAATAAGTTCCTGGATCTTCCTAGGCACAACATGATCTCAAAGGAATTTGTGCTCTTTTTAGCATATTTTGATTTGAGGGTGAATTATTTGCAATTAATAATCAGAGTTTAGACTTTTCATCAGTTAATACAATTAATTTATGAGAGAAAATGCAAACAGCTAATACAAACTCAGTGTATAGGATCAATAAACTAAGAGATGCTATAAATATAGAGACAGTATCATGCTGTGTTAACTTACTGCACATATTTGAGATCAGAATCTATATAACTCTTAAGGATTCATAATTACTTACTGAGAATTATGCCTCATACAAATTTCTTCATTGGTCCATATGTTTCAGACAAAATTACAATCAGAGTATAGCATTAGACTCTTACTATCAGAGTATGACCAACACTTTATGACTAACAGAGTTTAGCAGCAGAGTTTACTTTCAGAGTTTATGGTACTGGCACTCATAATAGTTAATACATGTAAGAAATCATGAGCATAAAAAAATCAAACATGTATAGATTTTGAGTCTAACCCGTATCTCTAGTCAAAACCAGAAATCATTCCAAGTTCATTTACCAATCTTGTAAAAGTAGCTTCACTCAAAGGTTTTGTGAAGATATCTGCAAGTTGTTGGTCTGTAGACACAAAATGAAGCTCAATGTTTCCTTCTTCCACATGTTCCCTGATAAAATGATACCTTATGCTGATGTGCTTGGTCATGGAGTGCTGTATTGGATTTCCTGTCATAGCAATAACACTTTGGTTATCACAAAAAATAGGTATTTTAGAGTACTTCAAACCATAATCCAGCAACTGATTCTTCATCCACAGAATCTGTGCACAACAGCTACCAGCAGCTATATACTCTGCTTCTGCAGTGGATGTGGAAATAGACTTTTGTTTCTTGCTATACCAAGAAACCAATCTGTCACCTAAGAATTGACAGCTTCCACTTGTACTTTTTCTGTCTATTTTACAGCCTGCAAAATCTGCATCAGAGTAACCAATTAGCTTAAACTCTGATTCTCTAGGATACCACAAACCCAAGGTTATGGTTCCTTTGAGATATTTGAAAATCCTTTTTACAGCTGTTAGATGAGGCTCTCTAGGATCTGCTTGAAATCTTGCACAAAGACATGTTGCATACATGATATCAGGTCTACTTGCAGTAAGATACAGTAAAGACCCTATCATTCCTCTGTAGTTTGTCATATCTACTGAGGCTCCTGTGTCTTTGTCTAGCTTTGTTGCTGTAGCCATGGGAGTTGTAGCAGATGAACTATCAAGCATACCAAATTTCTTGAGAAGATTTCTAGTATATTTTGCTTGATTGATAAAAATACCATCATCTGTTTGCTTGACCTGTAAGCCTAGAAAATAACTAAGCTCTCCCATCATGCTCATTTGATACCTGGACTGCATAAGCTTTGCAAACTTCTTACAAAGTTTGTCATTAGTAGATCCAAAAATAATATCATCTACATAAATTTGAACTAAAAGCAAATCATCACCAGAATTGAAATAAAACAAGGTTTTATCAATTGTACCTCTTGTGAACCCACTTTCTAAAAGAAATTGAGCAAGAGTTTCATACCATGCTCTTGGTGCTTGCTTTAGTCCATATAATGCCTTGTCAAGCCTATAGACATAATCTGGATGCTTGGGATCTACAAATCCTGGTGGTTGTTCAACAAACACTTCTTCTTCAAGCTTCCCATTGAGAAAAGCACTTTTTACATCCATCTGAAAGACTTTAAACTTCTTGTGTGCAGCATAGGCCAGAAAAATTCTTATGGCCTCCAATCTTGCAACTGGAGCAAAGGTTTCATCATAGTCAATCCCTTCCTGTTGTGAATAACCTTTAGCCACAAGTCTAGCCTTGTTTCTTGTAATCACACCTTCACTGTCAGTCTTGTTTCTGAAAACCCACTTTGTACCTACAATTGATCTATTCTTTGGTCTAGGTACAAGTGTCCAGACTTCATTTCTTTCAAATTCATTTAACTCTTCTTGCATTGCTGTAATCCAATTAGCATCTTGAAGAGCTTCCTCCACTTTCTTTGGTTCTGTTTGAGACAAGAAAGCATGATACAGACACTCATTATTTGTTGCACTTCTAGTTCTCACACTAGCATCAGGATCTCCAATTATGAGATCAGGTGTGTGTGCCTGTGTCCACTTTCTTGCTGTTGGTAAGTGGTTTCTTGCATCATTATTGGATCCTCCCCCTTGATCCATGCTCTCCTGATTCATATGTTGACTTTCTGCAGTATCTGAGGCTCCCCCTGAATTGGATGGCTCAGAGTTTGAACTGTCAGAGTTTGAATCAGTTTCCTCAACTGACTCACTTGCTGTGTCTTGTTGAGCTTCTTCACGCTCCCCCTCAACTGATTCTCCATTTTGTTCAATTTGAGAATATTCAGTTTCTCCAGTATTTACCAGTAGAGGTTCAGAGTATGCTTCGTCAGAGTTTGTCAGAACCGCTTTATCAGAGTTTGTCGGTACTGCTTCATCAGAGTTTACATCATCAGAGAATAAACCTTCATTTTCAAAACGCAGTTGATCATATCCATCTAAGTCATCAAGTCCAGTTATTTTCTTGTCATCAAATGACACATGTATGGATTCCATGATCACTTTAGTTCTCAGATTGTAGACTCTGAATGCTTTTGTTGACAATGGATAGCCAACAAAGATTCCTTCATCAGCTTTTAACTCGAACTTGGTCAACTGTTCAGGATGAGTCTTCAACACAAAGCATTTGCATCCAAATATATGAAAATATTTCAAATTTGGCTTCTTATTTTTCACCATCTCATATGGTGTTTTCCCATGCTTCTTGATCAGAGTAGCATTTTGAGTAAAACAAGCAGTTTGAACAGCTTCTGCCCAGAAATAAGTTGGTAATTTTGCTTCTTCAAGCATAGTTCTGGCTGCTTCAATTAAAGTTCTGTTCTTTCTTTCAACTACACCATTTTGCTGTGGAGTTCCAGGTGCAGAAAATTCTTGTTTTACTCCTCTTTCCTTGCAGAAAGCTTCCATGATTGAGTTTCTGAATTCAGTTCCATTATCACTCCTTATAATTTTGACTTTGTGCTATGATCCTTTGTCCAGTAGATTTACATGATCCATCAGAGTTTGAGCAGTTTCATCCTTCTTTGATAAGAAATACACCCATGTATAACTAGTATATTCATCAACAATTACTAGAGCATATTTCTTTCTGCCCATGGACATTACATTCACTGGTCCAAAGAGATCAATATGAAGAAGATGATAAGGTTCCACTACTGAAGATTCAGATTTGCTCTTGAAAGATGACTTCCTTTGCTTGGCTTTTTGACAAGAATCACATAGGCCATTTAAGCTAAGTATTGACTTGGGAAGTCCCCTTACAAGATCCTTTCTTATTAGCTCATTAATGTTGTTCAAATTGAGATGAGAGAGCTTCTTATGCCAGTTCCAACTCTCTTCATTTGACATTCTTGCAGTTAGACACACTGTTTTTCCATCAGAGTTTGTTACCAAACTTGCTTCATAAATGTTGTTGCGCCTGTGTCCAACTAGAACAACTTTTCCAGTAGATTTACTGATAACTTCACAGTATTCAGTATGAAAATCTACATGGTTTCCTCTATCACAGATTTGACTCACAGATAGCAGATTATGCTTGAGTCCTGAGACTAGAGCTACATTAGTGATGATGACACTTCCAAGATTAATATTGCCATATCCCAGAGTGTGTCCTATGTTGCCATCTCCATATGAAACCTTTGGGCCAGCCTTCTCCTTAAAGTCTGATAGCAGGGCTTTATTTCCAGTCATATGTCCTGAGCATCCACTGTCCAAGATAAGTGTGCTCTCTTTTATACCCTGCAATCACAAACAAACACTAAGTGTTAGTTTTAAGGACCCAGACTTGCTTGGATCCTTTGTCTTTCTTAACAGTGTTAGTTTTTGCAGCGGAATTACTATCAACAGAGTTTAAACTAACATTGTCAGACTTTACACTTGCAGAGTTTGCTCTAACCCATTTCAGATTGGGTTTTAGCTCATAATAGTTGTGATAAATAGCATGATAACTCTTGCAAGTATAAATGGAATGCCAAGTGCTCCCACAGTGTGTGCATAAAGTCTGTGGTCTAACCCTAACATAATCATTCTTTACTCCTGATGTAGAAGGTAAAGAATTGATATTTTTATTCTTTGTGCAGTAATTAGCAAGATGATTAGAACTACCACAATTATAACATGTTTTCCTTGGAGCAGCAGCATTAGGCAAATGATTATTTCTTTTATTTATGCCTATCTTTCCATTCCTATTCTTCTTGGATCCTTTTGGTTTCATGGCAGATTTTACCTCTTTGAGCTTATGATTGAACTGTTTTCCTGTCATCAAACCAACATTAACCTGTTTTTCACAAGTTTTTACTGGCTTTCTAACAGCTTCTCTTTCCATAAGTTTTTCTGTTATAATATTTTCCTGTCTTTCACAGGCTTCATCTGATTCCATATCAGCTTCTCTTATTACAACAGATTTTAACTTATTGGCTTCTGGAACAAATATTACAGGTTTAAGTTGTGGTTTAATCTTAACCTTGTCTTTAAACCTAAGTTCATCATATTCACAATAGCCTAAACCTACAGAATCTGTCTGAAACACTTGATGAGTGTCTCTTCCAGAATCTGTCCAAGTCTTGATTATTTTTCTTTCTTTTTCTAGATCAGATTCTAATTGCTTATATCTTTTCAGCAACTCCTGTTCTACATAAACAGCATCATCTCTTTCTTTTTGAATCTGCTTCATCTTTTCAAGTTCTCCTTCAAGAAACTTGTTTCTATCTTTAAGGCTAAGATTCTCAGATTTAATTCTCTCATTCTCTAAAGTCTGATCCCTATAACTAACATGTACGCTTTTCAGATATACTCTTAACTCAGATATATTATCAGTATCATAAGCATAAGTAGTTAGGGGTACCTTATTTTCAGATGATTCAGTCTCATCTTTGACAGTTGCCATAAGAGCATAATTTACTCCATCATCAGAGTCTGAAGTATCTGCCCAGTCTTTGCCTTTAGAGATGAGTGCTTTCTCAGATTTTCCTTTCTTGCACTCTGAGGCATAGTGACCCATCTCCTTACACTTGTAGCACTGGATTTCAGATTTATCCTTCTTGCCAGACTTGGTCTCCCTTCCATCAGACTTTCTAAAACTTTTCCTTTCAGAGTTTGAATCTTTCCTTGAGAATCTCTTTCCTTTCTTAAAGTTCTTGAATCCCATCTTCTTGAAAGTCTTCACCATCAGTGCAGCCATTTGCATCATCTGTTCTTCATCATCCTCAGAGTCAGAAGCTTCATCAGAGTTTGAGTCATCATCAGAGTTTGATGACTCGCTTTCAGATTTAATGACTAAAGCCTTTCCCTTGGCTTTCTTTCTTGATGATTCCTTCTTGATGGGCTTCTCCTCAACTTTGAGAGCAACAGATTTTGTCTTTTTACTCAATCTTCTATTCCTTTGTTCTATCTCCAGTTCATGAGTTTTCAACAACCCATAGATTTCATCAAGATCTGTATCAGCAAGCTCATAATTATCTCTTATTGTGGTTGTCTTTAAATCCCACTTTTCAGGTAGAGATAACAGAAACTTGAGATTAGACTCTTCAAGCTCATATTCTTTATCAACCAGAGACAGATCATTCAATAGTTTGCAAAATCTGTCATAAGTCTCAATCAAGGTTTCATTAGGTCTTGAATCAAAGTGCTCATACTCCTGTGTGAGTATTGTCTTTCTGTTCTTCTTAATAGCACCTATTCCCTGGCATCTGACTTCTAAAGCATCCCATATCTCTTTGGCAGTCTTGCAGCCAATTACTCTGTTAGACATAACATTATCTAAAGCACTGTGAAGAAGATGTCTAACCTTTGCATCTTTTGCAATTGATGAGATGTCCTCAGGAGTCATATCTTTCTTTTCCTTTGGAACAGTCTTTTGTTCTTGACCATCAACAACAGGGGACAATTTAGTCGGCATATGAGGACCATCATAGATTCTGTCAAGGTATTCTGGATCTGTAGCCTCCAGAAACATGGTCATCTTCACCTTCCAAATTGGATACTCTACTGGCCTGAGTATTGGAACCCTGATTGTTTCATATCGACTCACAGAATTAGGCTTCACCTGTTCAGCCTTGGGAGCAGTTTGATTTTCTTCAGACATGATTATTACTGTGTTTGAATCGTAAAACTGTATATATTAAACAGCCTTGGCTCTGATACACTGTATATATTAATCAAGTATGTATGAGAATAACAATCAAGAACACAGGTTTGTAAATCAACAAACTGAATTATATTAAATAATTCTCTCTTAGTGATGTTAATGAATAACAAAGAGCTACTAGGTTACAAGCATAATATTTTCAATGTTCGCGTCCCTTCTAGGGATAACCTATCTGTGTTTATATAGTACATAGCTACATACAATCCTTATCTAATTGATACTCCTATAAATTAGCTATACAATTATTATCAATTAAGGATTGCTTCAGTCTTCTGTCCAGTCTCCTTAGCTGTATCAATATATTCTGCTTCTTTCCATCTTCAGAATATATTGCTTCTAGAATCTTTATCTTTGCACCGACAGCTAAGTCAACTATCACCCTGTCAGACTTTAACAAACTCTGACCGGCTTCTATATAAACTCTTCACCCAGTCAGACTTTATCAAACTCTGACTGGCTTCTATATAAACTCTGATATGTACCTGTTACTTAAACACTGATGAACAAACGTCAGCAATTATATCTAACATACTTCACTGAGGCTTGATCAAAAAATTGATCTTCTTTCAATGTAGAATCACTTCAAGTCTGTAGATGACTTTAATCTTCATTCTTTGACAGATATAATCTTATGAGATTCCTGTGACATTTGATTTTTATTATTTACTTATTACATCTTAATTAAAGTTGAGTAGAATCCTCGGTGTTTACAAATAGACCTAGACATATGCCTTTCAAGAGGTGTTGGCCATCAATCCTTGCTTTGCTTGAATGGATCTCTTTTGAAACAACTCTAGCTCATATGTTTTCAAAACACCATACAACACATCAAAACCAATCTTGGTTAGATCCTTTCCTTGAGAGAAGAGATTCTTGGTTCCAAGTGGTCTGGAAGAGTCAGTAAGAATTTCATGTTGAGCTCTTCTGTTTCATAGTGTTTTTCATAGAGTTTGAGCTCATTTATCAGCTTGTTGAATCTTTCAAACACATATGTGATTCCCTCCTTTGGTTGTACCATGAAAGCTTCATACTGGGAAACCAGAATCTGTTTCTTGTTCTTTCTTACTTCTGGAGTTCCTTCACATAGCACTTCTATGAGATCCCACATCTTCTTTGCACTACTACAATGAGCAACAGTGCCATACATGTTGAAATCCATAGATTCACAAATGATAAGTTGGAGATGTCCATCTAGTGCCATTTTCTCCTTTTCAGGATCAGTGTATTTGGTAGGATCTTTTGGCTCATATGTTGCTGGTATTATCTCAGTACCAACAGTTGTTTCTGCAATCTCAATCATTTGAGTGAAGGTACCATGTTTAGAATGTCTAAGTACATGGGGTTTGAAGCTTTGATGAAAAACAACATCTTCTTCTTCCAAAGACTGTAGTGCTCCTTGTTAAAGGGAGGAATCTTGATACTGCTTAGTTTCTGTGAACTCATTATTGATCTTTTCCTGTTTGTAAATCAACAGCCTGCTCTGATACCACTTGTTAGTTATGAATGACACTAAGAAACTAGACAGAGGGGGTGAATGGATAGTTTGGATGATTTTCAGATTTCTTGAAACTAAACTGCTGTAAAGGATTGTGTTGTATGTAAATGCGGAATTAAACAAACAGAACACACACAATCACTTTAATCTACTTTTTATTAAGTAAATTAAATACTACAGGCTCCAAAATTTCACAAATGAAATTCTGGCTTCTAAATAAGAACAATGTTTTCTTGCTTTGCTTACAAAGAAAAGAAGTGCTTCAAAATATTTCTATGTTATACTCACTTACAACTTACAGTAGGGTGTGCACAATATATATATTGTCCTATACAAAACTAGTGTACACACCTAATTATATAGCTACCCTCACTGCAACTCCATTTTGTCGTTCCATAAAAGGTTGGTTGTGTCAAGGAGGACCACTTGCTTTCTGTCGTCCTTTCACTTATCTGTAGCTGCTTGTCTTTCTTCTTTCTCTCCAAGTTTTGCTGTAGATTTGCCATCTGTTTTTGGACCACCTGACCAACACAGATGCTTCAGTATTTGTCTCCATTGACTTTGATTTTGTACCTTCATTTGTCTTGTTGTAAACGTCTAAGTGTTGATATCGTGAACTCCAATATATTCCTTACTTCGCGATGTATCCTTTGAAGACTTCGCGACATAGCCTTTGAAGACTTCGTGACATAGCCTTTTTTAGGACTTCGCGACATAGGCTATTTGAGGACTTCGCGATATAGCCTTTTTGAGGACTTCGCGATATAGGCTATTTGAGGACTTCGCGATATAGGCTATTTGAGGACTTCGCGAACTAGGCTATTTTGAGGACTTCACGATCTAGCCTTGAGGACTTCACGACATAGTTCATTTTGGACTATGCGATCTCAGTACTTCATGACATGGATTTTGAGGACTTCACGACATAGCTTTATTCTGACTTCACGATATAGGGAGTTAGATAAATTTCTGCAACTTATTTCTTCAGGGCCTTATTCATCTCCATCCTGCTGCATGAACAATTCTGAACTTCTACCATGATAATTATTCAATGGCCTATGTACATTCTAGATGCAAGAAACTTACTAAGCTCATTATAACTCTGAGCATACAAGATAAATCTAATGTTCATGAGAACAAGACAAGTACAGTAGAGACCTATACTATATCCCAGTGATAGAATTCACTAGGTCATGTAGTGTGACATAGTCACAGTATGTAGGCTTGTTAATAGTGGTGTTCAGACATGCCTTGAGCCTAACATAAATCAAGATATAAATAATAAGATAAAAAATACTAAAATTCATCCGTGCATTGCATGGGTTATAGGCTAGTAGTATTGATAAGCAAACTACCCTCTATTTGGTTGGTTGGTAGTCTGGTACTCTAAACAACAACCGTTACCCGTCAATAACATATTATTATAAAATATTTATATTATCTATTTTTTAAGTTACGTTCAAAAGTTCAAGATATTATTCCCCTGGACAACATATTAAGAATTTTTATTATCAAAATACAAACAAATGCTTAGAATATAACATCATACATATATTATTATATTTTATTATTTTTAAATTTTATTTTTCTATACTATAATATTATAAGCAAACTACCCTCTATTTGGTTGGTTGGTAGTCTGGTACTCTAAATAACAACAATTAGATTTAAAGATAGATAAAAGAGAACCGTTGGATGTAAGGTTAAAAGAATATTGCTTTCTTGATATCTAAAATGCTCCTAGTGGTTCAAGGTTAGAATCCGGTCAACAACATATTATTATAAAATATTTATATTATCTATTTTTTAAGTTATGTTCAATAGTTCAAGATATTATTTCCCTTGACAACATATTAAGAATTTTTATCATCAAAATACAAACAAATGCTTAGAATAACATCATACATATATTATTATATTTTATTATTTTTAAATTTTATTTTTCTACTGATAAAACTATAGAAAATCAAAATATAGATAATAAGATAAAAAATATTAAAATTCATCTGTGCATCGCATGGGTTATAGGCTAGTATTGTTTAATCGCCTTTGGGACATATACTTTTTAGGAAATTATCTAGCAAACATATTGAAATAATTAAGTGAAAAAATAAAATACTATATTACAGGTCTGTAAAAAGTATCTATTGAGTAGCCACATAACATAAAATTGTATAATTTTAGCACTCGCTCGTGCAAAGATATATCTGACCCTATCTATGATATATGTCGACATTTTCAATTTCACGTTTTAGAAGAGAAACAATTGATGTAGAAAGAGCACAATTGATGTCCTATAATAAGTGTTGTGATGGAAATTTGGTAACAACACCGAGAGAGAATATCGTTAGAATAATCAGGTTTTGCCCTTGATTATCGGACATAGCAGCAGCTTCATACGTCCACATCTCTGCTAGAGCTTCAAGTTTCCACTGCCGGAGCAGATGGTGATATGTGGTGTTTTTGGGGGCTGAGTTGACAAAACCACCGGATGAATAGGGCAGAGTAAATCCTACACGGCCAGCCAATTCACCGGAATATGTATCACAGAGAGTACACGAGCCTTATGCGTGTAGAGAGTGAAAATCCGAAATCCTTTAGTCAAGTGCCTACATATCCTATATATAGGAATCAAGCCCCATGTAGTTCTATTAGGTTTATACTTCTCAATCCTTGCGAATTCAACCACTTTAAGATAATCCATCTCAGAGTTATAGTCGAATTATACACCTGTAGCTGAGCTTTCCAGTGTCCTAGTCCATGTCCATCACTAAGTCCTACAAAACCTCATGTATTTAATGTATATCCGAAATAACCAATATAAGTCCTATATTGTTTATAATTGTCCCATCCACCACGTTTTATTAAGCCTAGAAGTCCTTCTCCAAGAGTAATTCCGTGCTCCTAAAGTATAGGAAGCTGAGTCCTTGTCCAACTCTGATTCTTTCCCGGGGAGGTTCGGACCACCCTGAACCTGTGCCTCCAGTCATAACACCCTGAACCTGCTCCTGCAGTCAAAACACCCTGAAGCTGTTCCTGCAGTCAAAACACCCTGAAGCTACTCCTTGGCACTATGAAGCTGAACTTCAATACATCCAATCCTCACCAAATCCATACTAGTTGGGCCTATATTGCATGTGGGCCTTAAATTGAGTCCATGTGAGATTTTGGGCACAACAACTACCCCCCGGTTCCTTGCAGTATTGAATACAAGGGGAACCAAAGCAAGACAAGGTTCAATCCTTCCTTATCCTCCTCAGAGAAATACATAGCTTCAACATCATGCTTCCAAGCTTACATGAGCTAACTCAGCGTAAGAAACAGGAAACACAGCGCCTCCGCATATATACTTCAATCTGAATCCTTAAGTGAAAAATTCCTTTAAGATCCTTTGTACCAGGTGTGACCATCCAATTTCAATCACGAGCTTCCTAGCTGAACCTACTAGCGACCAGCCTTTTCCTTTGAAAACCATAACCTGACTCCTCGAGGTGTTCCTCTTCTCCGCGAATCTGCTCTTCATATGAAAAGCTCTTGTAAATGATGTCATGAAGCTTCCGCTTCCAATGAGCTTCAAGTCTCCAGAACCTGCGCTACTAAAACAACTAGAAAAGATGATAAGTAGCATGAGCTAAGTAGCTCACCTATATTATCCACGCCACTCGTACATATATAATGCATGTATGCAAGCAAGTATGTATGGTGCAAAAATGATTTTTGAATATTTATACGTATATGTTGCTGCCTCTACAATCAAGTAGAACCTTGGCGAACACACTCTTCAAGACATAGTGCCACGATTTTCAGAAATTTCCATTATCCCGACACATTGGACCTCGTTGTTTTCCAATACCGTGGAAAACATAAACCATTGAGTTTTACCAAAATAGCCATATACCGTGAAATACCATGAATAACCTTGAATAACCATATACCATGGAATACCATAAATAACCTTGAATAACCATATAAAAATGTCGTAAGAGGCACCAATGGAAGGTTGTGAAGACATCCTCAATCGTTGCTATGTCTTTTCGAGTGGTTACATAACGGGGCATATAGCATGCCTAGGTACCTACTCAACAGCTTCAGCTAGCAAGTTTGAAAAATATTTTTGTAAACCATGCATAATGATGACCTTTTGTTTATAAATCCATGCAAGACACCTTCCTTGAAATCATGTGATATGCACATTTAGATAAATACGAGTTCATGTATGGCTAAAAAAAATGAACTGTTTGCAAACATGAGGTTCACACTGAAGCTTTTCAGCTAAATGCTTTGAATAATTTCTTGTATGCACAAAAACATAGATGATTATGAATATGTAAATCATGGGAGTAAAAATTATCTTTGTCCTTATAGTTCCACTTTAGGTTCAGGTTCGACCATTGAACCTGCCACGTGGAAGCTCCCTCCTGAGTGAGCTGATGATGAGAACCTCTTTTCCCTTATGCAAGCTTTTCCATGGGAAACTGATTTACCCCCCGAGCCATCAGGTTTCCTTTCCATTTGAAATGTAAACCCCTTCCAGCTTGAATCCTATCATGTTGAAAAGCTCATCACCCGCTGGCTGAAGTCTATAGCTGTACCTGAGCATCAATGAACCTGCAAGCTAGAAGCTCTTAAGCACAAGTGAGCTCCAAAGTGAACCTGTTAATCACAGGTGAACTCCACGTGAACCCGTGAGCCGTAGGGTGATACCAAAGGACATGTAGGTTGTTTCCAAGACCTCTACTCCTCGATTCCTCTTTTCATCTGACCCTTTTGTGCTTGGATCAGATGCATGTATGTAGTTGTAGCTGTCATGTTAGAAACATATGCGCGTACATGCAGCTTCATACTAGGGCCATACCTATGAACCTGAACATGCGCGTTTAGATATGCAAATTGTCATGCACCTAAATTTACCCAACTACCCATTCATGCAATCCATCGCCTGGTAGTGTGAATCAAAAATCGGTCATGGACCCTCTCCAAGTGCGCGCACATTTCATCCCTACACCTCTTCCAAGAGTGTGCTTTATCCACCTACACCTCTTCCAAGAGGTGTTTTATCCATCTACACCTTGTCCAAGAGGGCAGTCTTCATTCGCACCTCATCCAAGAGGGCATTAAAAGGTTCATAGTCAGCCATGTAAAGGGCTACAAAACTCCGGGCGCACTTGCACATCTCAATTAAGATGGGTACCTGATATTTACTCATATGAGAGCTACACATGCCTAGGAATCTAGGTGCATATATATGGAGGAGCTTACATGCATCCAACTCTGTGGATTTGGAAAAGTCCTAAAGAGATGTACAGGGTTTATTCGTAGTTCATGCGAACCTGTGCAGGAGCTTAAATGCATCCAGCTCTGTGGATTTGGCAAAGTCCTGAAGAGATGAACAAGGTTTATTCGCAGCTCATGCGAACCAATATTCCTGTACTAGTAAATAGATATGTACCAATCCAAAAATATCCCTGATATATACCATGTAGGTAGTCAATAGGATCTAAATCATGAGATCACTTTTTACCTACAGTTAATCAATATGCATATTGCGTTATTGTAGCCACAAACCTAAGGCTCACCTGAGCTGTTATCTACCTCTTAACCAGAGATACAAACCATATATGATAAAAATTATTCACAACATGATTATTCCAATAATATAATGTGTAAGTAAACCATCCTTGCACCTAATATCCTTAGGTACATAATCCATATTCCATAGATTAAAATATCCAAAAGCCATTTTATCCAATGCCTTAGAAAAAGCCAATTATCCATGCATATCCCTGCCTGGGGTAATGCACCATTAAATTCCATGTACTTCATAAATCCATATGAAGCTTAATCCGTGCTACAACTTCAGGGGTTCGCCAACCTTGAACCTCCCTAGTGTAGTTTTGACCTATTTAGTGTTCCAGCTTGCAATCGTGCAATGAGTTTAATCCAGAGTGTGGCCTGTGTTTGGCTCCCACACTTTACCATAATATTTATGCCTAGTGTCCCTAGGGCTTATATGAGCTGTAATAAGCTTTATTTGTTATACAACAACATTAAACAGGGGCTTCATTAAACCAGTCCTCTGGTGGAAGCATGAGCCTGTGACTTATAATCCATAAGTCTTAACCTTCACCTCATAATCCATGAGTGTGAATCTCCAATCCAAATCAATCCAATCAAATCCAATCTAATCCAGATCAATCCAAACAAATCCAATCTAATCCAATCAAATCCAATCTAATCCAGATCAATCCAAAAAAATCCAATCTAATTTCATAAGTGCAGTACTAGAGGTTCGAACCTGAACCTCATTCGGAGGTTCACAGCTGAACCTCACCAATCTCTCGAACCTGAATCATTCGTTAGAAAATCCAGAATTTTCGAAATATCATCATGAGGTGCATATCATCTACTACCCCTAGTTCTTTAACACATAATCAAATATAGTGAAGAACTAAAACCAAGTACTTATGCATTAAGATTCATACATATCCATGGAAAGCATAAATAAAGCATGTAATCATCAAGGCATTTAACCATGTATAATCATGTGGGGTGTACCAAGTGTAGAATAATTCATATTGGTTGTATGTATAACCTCTCCATTCATGCATGTATTTCAATCAATTGAACATGACAACAAGTAATAATCTTAAATCTAAAGATATAGCATCCCACATACTTGTCATTTAAAAGCAATCTCATGCATAAAGCAGTTTAGATTCTCATATAGTCATATAATTGAGATGTGATGAATGAACAACAAGTTCGTAAGACGTACCTCGCACCTCATCCTTTTGCTACCGTAGATATGGTAGATGAGCTTCTTTCCTTAAACCCTTCACGCAGCTCGGAACCTGCTTCCTTAGGAACCTGCAACCAGCAGGTGGACGCCAATGAAGCTGGAACCCACAGTTGAATACCAGTCAACCTGCACCAGCAGGTGAATACCAATGAAGCTGCAACCCGCAGCTGAATTCCAATCAACCTACACCAGTAGGTGAATACTAATGAATCAACCTGCAACCAGCAGGTGAAGACGAATGAAGCTGCAACCCGCAGCTGAATGTCAATCAACCTGCACCAGCAGGTGAATACCAATTAAGTTGCAACCCACAGCTGAATACTAGTCAACCTGCACCAGCAGGTGAATACCAATCAACCTACACCAGTAGGTGAATACTAATGAATCAACCTGCAACCAGCAGGTGAAGACGAATGAAACTGCAACCCGCAGCAGAATGTCAATCAACCTGCACCAGCAGGTGAATACCAATTAAGTTGCAACCCACAGCTGAATACCAGTCAACCTGAACCAGCAGGTAACCTATCAACCTGAAACCAGCAGGCGAAGACCAATTAATCAACTTGCAACCAGCAGGTGAATACCAATGAACCTGCAACCCGCAGCTGAATGTCAATCAACATGCACGAGTAGGTGAATACCAATTAAGCTGCAACCCGTAGCTGAATACCAGTCAACCTGCAACCAGCAGGTGAATACCAATGAAGCTGCAACCCACAACTGAATACCAGTCAACCTGTATCCCGCCGGTAAGTGACAATGAATCTGCAAAAAATCCACTCCAATCCTAGCCATAGCTTCACTTCCATATCCATTAGCACCTCCAGAATCAAATCCTATTAGAGGTTCACACATCTAAACCTCAGAAAGCTCACGAACCTGAACCACTTATTGATTGTAAACTCCATTTGCTTGAAAATTTACCACTTTCAAGATACCATCTCGGACGGCATGTCATCAACTACCCCCCGGTTCCTTGAAGCCATTAAATGCAAGAGGAACCTTATATAATCCGTAGTCAAGTTCAAACAAACTTCACCATGAACCTCGCAGTAAGGTTCAAACAAACTTCGCCATGAACCTCGTTGTCAGGTTCAAACAAACATCATCATGAACCTCGTAGTCAGGTTCAAACAAACCTCGTTGTCACTTGTAATATCACTTCCAATAAGTACCATGTTACCCATCCTCGATGACAAATCCATAATTCCAGTTGTCAAACCTCTGAGGTGTAGATTCCAGAACCTCGACATGGGTTTTACCAATGAAACATTAAGTATTAGGCTCCTTTCTTGGGTGGAGAACTAGATCAACACGTATATAAACCTTCACCATTTGGCCAATCCAACCTCCCTATAGTTGCGCCATTAAGAGGTTCTGTACCTGATGGTAGTTGAGGGACCGTGAAGCTGAACCTCATTCCTATTCCGTCTAATTTGGTCACTAGTTGTTTTCATAAACCTTCCATCTATTATTGTATCATCTACCCCCCCCCCCCAAGTCTTTGGAGTAGTTTATCCATGACCAAGAATTGAACCTGATAAGTGGATTTCATATTCACTTGGAACGCCCTAAATCGGCTTAAATTGATTGTTTGTTCTCAAGTACATGGTGTTTTTGATGTGTTTTGTGTTAGTGTATGCAGAGTTTCTTCGTCAGCAGTGTGGTGAAGTTTCTAGGGTTATGTGGTGCTATTTGATCAATGTTGAGGAAGCCAAGAGGTTGAGGAGTTGAAGAGAGCATGAATTGTCAAGGAAAAGCAAAAGGAAGAAATTTAACAGAAGGTCAGGCGCGCCCACCCCCTTCCAAGCGCGCCCGCGCCCTAGGTGAAGTCCATCCAAGCGCGCCCGCGCCCTATGTAATATCCCAAATTTTTGTAATAATTAAAACCTTGATGAATAGTGAATTTCCACTGATGAATAGTAAATTTGCTGACGAAACGTTTTTCAGCCCACACTATGTAGACGACATGGAATGAATGTTTCGAAGTGATATTATTGATGTATAGGAAGAATAAAAGAATGTAAACGTGATCAGAATCAGAAGATTCCCCTCCGAGTTTTAAATCACTATTCACTAGACAGTTAAGGATGAATTGATTTGATCGTTTTGAGAAAGTATGTGGAATGAGAAATACATGATCATATCTTAAACCAAGGTGAGAAACCTAAGATTATATATTAGACAAAGGTAATGGAAGGATAAAGGAAGTACCCTAGCTTTGGTACAGAGAAACGTCTTTAGAACCACTGGAAACTATCGCGAAACAAAAGCGTAATAAAATATGGATTAAACCCTAACAAAAGGAGGAGTATTATATGAGATCATCAAGTGCAATATATAAAAGAATTGAGGATGCAAAGGATGACATAAGCAAGATGCAAGGGAATGACATAAGCATGACAAGTGATGACAAGGTGATGAATCACCACCTTGTCACCACTTTCACCACCACCATAAGTTCATTTTGGCCTTGTCATTGATAACAAAACCTTGTATTAGCCACACAAATCAGTTATAAAGTGTTAAAGGTAATTAGACAAATCAAAAAGGAAAGAAAAACAAAAGAAAACAAATCACAAAAAAGAAGTATCAAGAACATGAAGCATTCGGCTATTTCTTCATCACCAAGGGCTTAAAAATTTTGCTCCTACTTCCACTCAACCATAATTCTTGATCTTGGGCTCTAAATCACCCTCATCCTATATCCAAGGTAGATTCTAATCTTAGCATCATCCATGGATCATAGCTTGGTCAAAAATGGATTCAAAGTTGATGATGAATAGTGATGTGAATAGTAACTTCATAGAATCTTGTTTTGTTTTGATGATTTTAGGTTTGATTAACATAGTTAAGGAGCAAGGGAGGATATATCACCCATATATAGCCTTTGTTAAGATCCAAGGAAGGTATAAACTTCTTTCTTTTTAAGATTTTTGTTTGATCTAGTAAGTTAGAAGTGTTTGATTAGAACTATGTTGAGATAAAGCATGTATGCATGATTTTAAACATGTTTAATGGTTGATTTGTGGATGAACTTATGAAATAGACTGTGACCTTATTTGGACAGATAAATGGTAGTATAAGCTTGAGTTTGATTGGTGGTTGGTTGATGGTTGATTGTAGTTTGGTTGAGTGTTTAAAAAACACGGGAAGTACGCATAAGCGTCGTTACCATGTCGGATTTTACTTAGGTAGTTTAGACAGAAACCACGACTGCAAAACCGGGCATAAACTTGAGGTTTCTGACCATGAGCATGTAGGCTCTGTTTCCTAGATTATTTTAGCGAAAGAATCGTATCGTTTTGATTTACGGTTTAGGAGTAACGTCCGTTTTAGTAAAAGAGGTTTCGCGTAACGAGATAGTTCATTGTATGAACTTTGAGATAGGGATCAAGCCCTTTAAAATTGGAATTGGGTTGAGATATTAAAATGGATACTAGTATGTATAATAAGGAAAGGAAGCCTAGAAGGGTTCGAGTTAAAAATATGAGTTGGTGATTTTGTAAAAATACGCGAACGAAAGTTGCGCGAGTGAAATACCCTTAAGGGGATGGTTTAAAACAAGGAAATGGTAAAGTAAAAGAACTTGGGATTTGTGAATGGTTTTCAGCCAAGCTTTTGACTTAGAGGTTTACGGAACGTCACGAGGTTATAGATGACCAAGAGCGAGACGTTTAATTTTCATTGGTAGAACTGTAGTGCTTGAGTTATAGCACATTAAATGATTCAAGGGGACTGACTGTGAATTATGTATCTTGTTATAGATCGACGCGCACACTCTCAAGCCCCCACTACCACACCACCAAGACCCCAAGGCAAGTTTTCAAATCCTGTACCATATAATGATGATGTTGTGATATGTGTTGTGGTATTGCTATATATGCTGCTTTATGCTGTAAAATAATGTAAAACTGTTTGTGCTTTGTAAAAAGCTGTATAAGGTATAAGGTTTATATGCTAGCTAAGTACTAGATATATACCAAGGTTAAAGATTAAAGACTCTAAGTATAGAGCACGTGTACGATGGTTTTAAAACTTAGACCGGGAGTCAAATTTTTATTTTGTTTTAAATTACTGTCAAAAGCTGGAAGGTTCCAGGGACGGTTATATTTTAAATATTTATTAAATATTCCAATATCTCTTTTGTGGGATATTTAAGGTGAGATATTTAAATAATATTATAATAAATATTATTTGAATATTATTTAATTAAAGTGAATATTATTTTTTTAATATTCACTTAAGTGTTTATATTGAATAATAATTCAATATTTATTAATTGATTATTACTTAATTAAGTGAATATTATTTTGAATATTCACTTAAGTAGTTACATTGAATAATAATTTAATATTTATTAATTGGGTATTTATTAAATACTCCAAAAATGATTTAAAATCATAGAACCTTATTATATGATCCAAGGTTCTATTATTTACACAAATATGTAACTTTCTGATTTTCAGAAAAGATATTAAAATTAGAGATTCCCAACTATTATCTTAAGATAGTTGAAGGTATTAAATGCAACCAATATTTATTTCCAACTCATCGAAAACTGGGAATCTAGTTCAAGAATTCGAGGACAGTGATTTACTTCCACTGTTCCTCTAAAGTATCTATAACTAGGGGATGGCTCCCCCATTCAAATAAGAGTTTTTCCAAACTCACTGAACTCTGATATTTCAATAAACTCCCTGGTCATGATTTCAAAATACGTAGTAATCATCGGTAGTCTCGTTGACTAATGTCAACCCACACTTTGACTTACTCCTTTCAATTACTCTGGAGTAAGGTGTTCTAAACGGTTACAAAGTTTTGACAAGTATTCGTACTTGGGAAATGTGGAATTAAATTCCGATTTCCATTTCATTAATGTTTTTCATCATGGGAATTGGAAAGGCCTACACGGCAATGAAATAGGTGCCGGGGTAGTGCCAAATTTATCAAGGCTTGCCCGGTGATGAAAAATAGGCGCCGAGGTAGTGATCTCTTGAGTGCTAAGGCTTGCCTGGTGATGAAAAATAGGCACCGAGGTAGTGATCTCTTAGCACAATGGCCCATATGCGGTTAGGGTGATAACCGAACAGGAAGTCGTCCTTCTACTAGTAGAAAAGAAAAGTTACGATACAACGGCTGATCACCGTATATCGGGTGTTCCAGTACATTCCCTTCCCTCCAATTGGAGTTAAGCTGCACATTGTAACAAAAGCCTAGGCGCTGAGTTACTGATAATGTGACAGTAATGAGTAATGATGTTCCTCATACAGTAGTCGTACTGTATGGTATGTTTTGACGAAAAGAGAAATAAATATATCATTCTGTATACGAATGAGGTTTTAAAGGTTTTCCTTTATGATATAAGCTTACTTATATGCTTATGCTGTATTATATTATTGCTGGGCCGAGTGCTCACTCTTGCTTTTTCTTTCTATATATATATATCACAACACAACAGCTAGAGTAGATGGCCAGGATTCGTCGTACCGCTCGGAAGCGCGTCAGAGCTATACAGGCCGCCCGTAACATGGTTGTTACAGTTGATCAGGTAGAAGTCCTGAGTTGGTTCGGAGTGTAACTCTTGTTGCTCCAGTTTAAATATAAGTATCACTTATGTATATTAATGAACCAGAACAAACTTTTGCGCTACCTTATGGTTTCACATAGAAATCATACTAGTAGTAGGTTGCAGTATTTTACTTTTGGGTTGTAATAACTTTAATTTGTGGATCATATGACTACTGTATTGTAAGTTTGTTTCTGAGACATAACTGGCGTGAGTATATTGATGGTGGGATCACCATGTGTGATGATTTATTGTTTTATAGTTCAAGTATTAAGTGTTTGTACGGAACAAGGGATCGTGACAACCCAGATCTCCGACCCCGGGTCTGGGGGTGTTACAGAAATGGCATCAGAGCCTATAGTTATTAATCTCAGAAACGATAGGGTGTTAGGAATAATAAATGCAACTATAATAATAAGAAGAACTCCCATCGAGGTCATGGTTGGGCTACCGGATGTAGCACCGACTGTTAAAACCCGCAAGGGAACTTTGATTACACAGTATAGTAACCTAGTTTTCGTTTGTATAGGTATTCGCGACTGAGGAGGCTGATGACTTTGAGACCCAGCACGACGAGGCTCTGCTGGCGGCTGAGGACGACCCCGTGGACGACCCCATGGAGGATCTCGAGGAGGATACTGAGGACCCGGACGAGGATCCGGAAGAGGACCCCACGACTGTGTTTGACTTTCCTACTTCTCCTGTTCTCTCTCTTGAGGGATATTCGACTGATGATGATGATTCCACTGAGGGGGATCAGATTGTACCTGATGTAGTTACTACGGATGATGATGAGACTTCTGAGGATAGTGCTAGCCGAGAAGGCATCAGGATGTACCCTCTGCCTATTATGAGAGTCCTTACCCCTCCTGTGCCCCCATTGAGCCCGTTACCATCAGACGATGACTATGATCTTGCCCCTGAGGGATATGAGGAGGACCAGGCTATGACTGATCCAGACACACCTCCTCCCTCACCTACTGGAGTACCTATTGTGATCCATAATTGGATGATTGGACGGCTGACCACTGACTTGGCAGCGGCAGTGGCTAGAGCTGATGAGCTGAGGGGACAGTTGGCGGCAGAGAGAGAGACCCGTCGTTCCTATCAGGGCGGGATGAGGTTTATGACTCCTATGGAGATGAGACTTGAGATTTCCCGCATTGAGTGGCGAGCTATGGTCCGCATGAGAGGCATGTCTGTTATTGCTGAGGGACTGGTACCCCGACTAGCCACAGAGAGGATTTGGGCAGATGCTATGGTGCGTGTCAGGAACCTGACCCGCTCGGATGGGGAGACTTGATAGGTGATAGATAGCTTAGTTCTCTAAACTCAGATGGCCGTTAGTAGTGCCAGTTTTTGTGGGATGGCTCCGATGTATAGTAGTATCCTTTCTGAGTTAGAGATAGGCTAATCAGACTGACGTAGCAGATGTTGACAGGTTGACTGGTAGTACTTAGCTTTTGACTGTTGTACGGACGATGTATTTCAGCGGTGTATTCGCTTTTGTTGGAACTTAGTTCAGTACCTCGTGATTTTATGTCACTTATGTATATATTCGTACCTTTTAGTTTCTTTAAAGCTTCCAGTCTTAAATTTGACATCCCCTGCTATTTCAATTGTTTTACAAGTTATTAGTTTTGACATATAAACTGTGCAACCCCATCTTGACAATATATATATATATATATATATATATATATATAATATTTTATTTTATTTACAAATAAAAAGAGTTTTGTGTGAGCAAGGATGATTTCCAAGATTTTCACCAAGGACTCAATTGATTCAACCAAATATTTTGTAAAAAGAAACAAATGGGTTTAATAAAAGTTTTTGGTTTAAAAACATCAGGAAAATGCCACCCCGACGTATGGGAACACGAGCACGCCTTGCCGATTCTGCGGCTCAGGGCAGTGTTAACCTGGGGGATGAAAGGCAAAACTATCATAATGAGGAAGAAAACCCAGACTTCCACGAGATGGAAGAACAGAACCATGAGGAAGGTGAGTATGAAGGAAGCGGAGAGGATGATGATTACAATGAGTTTGATGATCAGGACTACGAAGAGGAAGAGTATGAGAGTACTCAGAATGTAGAGGTTCCCGGTGGAAACCCGATGGACCAATTTATGCACCTACTCCGACAGAATCTGAACCAGCATCCACCACCACCGGGCCCCAATATTGCGGGGCATAGTTCTTTTAAGGCTTTTAAGTCTTTAGGACCCCCGGAATTTCAGGGATCTGCTGACCCTGTTGAGGCAAGAGTTTGGTTGAAGGAAATGGAAAAATCTTTTGAAATCCTAGGTATAGAGGAAGCTCAAAAGACCGTCTTTGCTACTTACCTCCTGAAATGGGAGGCTAACTACTGGTGGGAATCAAAGAAGAACCTAGAAACAAATACCGTTGTTACCTGGGCAAGGTTTACTACCTTATTTCTGGAAAAGTATTTCCCTGTGTTTATGGAAGCACAAATGGAAAGGAAGTTTTTGGAACTGAAACAGGATAACATGACTGTGGCAGAATATGAGGCCAAGTTTACTGAATTGTCTAGGTTTGTGCCAGATTTTGTCAATACTGACTTGAAGAGGTCAAGAAGGTTTCAGCAAGGGCTGAAACAATGGATTCAGAATAGAGTAGCAGTGTTGGAATTAACGGACTATGCGTCGCTAGTGCAAAATGCAACCATAGTGGAAGCAGGTAGTGAGCAAAGTCAGAAAGGAAGAGAAGAGAAAAAGAGAAAGTTTGGTAGTCAAGGAGGAAGCTCGGTGAACAAGAGCTTCCCAGTAAGGACATTCGGAGGGACCAGGTCTCAGCCATTAAGGAATTCAGGATTCAGGAAACCAGAGAATAAGAGTCTAAGCCAGGGCGGCAGACAGACTGGAGTGTCCCGTTTTAATCAACCTCGACCCCCACTACCTGACTGCAAAACTTGTGGAAGAAAACACCTGGGAGAATGTGCCCTAAAGTCGGTTACCTGCTTCATGTGCAACAAAACAGGGCATTACTCCAGTGCTTGCCCCCAAAATGATCAGAAGTGTTTTCGATGTGGAAAATTAGGACACATGAAAAGAGACTGCCCTATGGCAAACCCTGCCAGCTCGAGAATCAGTGGAGCCGCCTCTAACAAACCCCCAACTGCTAGAACTTTCAACATGACAGTGAAAGACGCCGTAAGGGACACTAATGTGACAACAGGTACCCTTTCACTCAACACCGTCAATGCAAATGTTTTATTTGATTCGGGAGCTACCAAGTCTTTTATTTCGAGGGATTTCGCGAGTCAGTTAAGACTTAGGGCGAAACCATTAAACGAAGTATTAGAGGTAGAAATAGCAAATCAGGAAGTAATTCCAATTGATGAAATACACATAGACTGTAGCCTAGTAATAGAAGGTCAACAGTTTCGTGTAGATTTGGTTCCATTTAAATTAGGGGAATTTGATGTTATTCTGGGAATGGATTGGTTGTCGAGCAATGGTGCTCAGATAGATTGTGAAAGAAAGAAATTCTGGATTAAAACGTCCGAAGGGAGGGAAGTCGTGTTCAAGGGACAACGACAAACCCGTAAGTTTTTAACCATGGCCCAAACCAAAAGGTTGTTGCGGCATGGGTGTGAGGCTTATTTAGCTTATGTGATAGATACAGGTCGAGATGTTCCTAAGCTACAAAATATTCCTATAGTTAATGAATTTGAAGACGTATTTCCGGAAGACCTTCCGGGATTACCCCCTGATAGGGAGATAGAATTCGCTATCGAATTAGCTCCAGGGACGGCGCCAGTTTCAAAGGCCCCGTACAGGTTATCTCCGGTAGGAATGAAAGAGTTAGCTAGTCAATTGCAGGAATTGCTAGATAAGGGAATGATAAGACCCAGTGTGTCACCCTGGGGTGCACTAGTACTGTTTGTGAAAAAGAAGGATGGTAGTTTGAGATTGTGTATAGACTACCGTGAACTAAACGAGTTGACCATTAAGAACCGATATCCTTTACCAAGAATTGATGATTTGTTTGACCAGTTGAAAGATGCGGTTTACTTCTCTAAGATTGACCTAAGGACTGGATATCACCAGTTAAAGATAAAACCTGAAGATATACCCAAGACTGCATTTCGCACGAGGTATGGACATTGTGAGTTCTTAGTAATGTCATTCGGGCTAACAAATGCCCCAGCAGCCTTCATGGACCTAATGAATAGAGTCTTTAAGCAATACTTGGACAAGTGTGTCATAGTTTTTATTGATGATATTTTAGTCTACTCCAAGACAGAGGAGGAACACGCAGAACACTTGAGAATAGTGTTAGAGACTTTGAGGAAGGAAAGACTTTATGCTAAGCTTTCCAAGTGTGAATTTTGGCTGAGAGAAGTACAGTTTCTAGGCCATGTAGTCAGCAGTGATGGAGTGCTAGTTGACCCTGCTAAGATAGAAGCTGTTTCAAATTGGGACAGACCGACCACCCCGACTGAGGTGAGAAGTTTTATAGGCTTAGCCGGGTATTATCGAAGATTTGTGAAAGATTTTGCCAAGATAGCAGCCCCACTGACCCGACTGACCCGAAAGACTGAGAAGTTTGAGTGGACTGAGAAATGTGAAAAGAGTTTTCAGGAATTGAAAAGGAGGCTAGTTACTGCCCCTGTACTGGCACTGCCAGATGGAAGAGGAAATTTTGTGATCTATAGTGACGCATCACACAAAGGGTTAGGATGCGTGCTTATGCAACACGAAAGGGTGAGTGCATATGCTTCTAGGTAGTTAAAAGAATATGAGAGTAGATACCCTACCCATGATTTGGAACTAGTAGCCATAGTTTTCGCCTTAAAGATTTGGAGGCATTACTTATATGGGGAAAAGTGTGAGATCTACACAGACCATAAGAGCCTTAAGTACATTTTCACTCAGAAAGAGCTCAACATGAGACAAAGGAGATGGTTAGAATTAATCAAGGATTATGATTGCGAGATTCTTTACCACCCCGGGAAGGCCAATGTGGTGGCCGATGCCCTTAGTAGGAAGGAGAGACTCAAAATGATAACCTCCTCAGAGAAGTTAATCCAAGAGTTTGAAAAGATGGAGATTGAGGTTAAAATAACCGGAAATGGCACAGAAAAACTATTTGAAATCGCACTACAATCAGAATTGCTGCAAAAGATCAAATTAAGTCAAGAACGCATGATGAGCGAAGGGAAAGAGCTAATGACAGGAGAGGAATTAAGGACTGAGAGAGACGGTAAGGGAGTTATGAGGTATACTTACTGGATTTGGATTCCTAATGATCAGGAATTAAAAGACGAGATTCTACATGAGAGTCATAGCTCAAGGTATTCAATTCACCCGGGAAGTACCAAGATGTATAGGGATTTAAAGGAATATTATTGGTGGCCTAACATGAAAAAGGACGTAACCGAGTGGGTAAGCAAATGCTTGACCTGCCAAAGAGTGAAGGCAGAACACCAAAGACCCGGTGGACTCTTAAGACCCCTAGAGATTCCAGAATGGAAATGGGAACAAATAGCCATGGACTTCGTAGTAGGATTACCACGAACCAAAGCTAATCACGACGCCATCTGGGTAATAGTAGACCGGTTGACGAAGTCAGCCCACTTTCTTCCGATTAATGAAAGATACACTGTCGATAGGCTAGTGGATATTTACTTGAAAGAAATTGTGGCGAGACATGGAGTTCCAGTCTCCATTTTGTCAGACAAAGACCCTAGATTTAACTCCAGATTTTGGAGAAGCTTTCAAGAATGTGTAGGAACCAAGCTAAACATGAGTATCGCTTACCATCCCCAGACGGATGGGCAAAGTGAGAGGACAATTCAAACCTTAGAGGATATGTTGAGAGTTTGTGCCATAGATTTCAAAGGAAATTGGGATGATCACCTACCCCTGATAGAGTTTTCCTACAACAACAGTTTTCATGCAAGTATCGGGATGCCCCCGTATGAAGCCTTGTATGGAAGAAGATGTCGATCACCCTTGTATTGGGATGAAGTTGGAGAGCGAAAAATGCTCGGACCCGAAATGGTCCAACAAACTAAGGATGCAATAGACCTTATTAGAGGACGGTTGGTAGCAGCCCAAGACAGACAGAAGAAATATGCAGACTTGGCCCGAAAGGACAAAGAATACGAAGTGGGAGATCTTGTGTTGTTGAAAGTATCTCCATGGAAGGGATTGATAAGATTCGGAAAGAAAGGGAAATTGAGCCCTAGATATATTGGACCGTTTGAGATCTTGAGACGTATCGGGAAAGTAGCTTACGAGCTAGCCTTGCCACCAAACCTGCATCAAGTTCACAACGTGTTCCATGTGTCCATGTTAAGGAAGTACAATCCGGATGCCAGACACGTGGTAGAATACGATCAAGTAGATATACAACCAGACCTGTCATATATAGAGCAGCCGGTAGAAATCATTGACCGCAAGGATCAAGTGCTAAGGAATAAAGTTATAAAGCTGGTAAGAGTTTTGTGGAGAAATCATAATGTTGAAGAATCCACTTGGGAACTAGAGAGCGCAATGCTAGAAAAGTACCCTCATCTATTTTGATCTAATTCCGGGACGGAATCCTTTTAAGTGGGGGAGACTGTAATATCCCAAATTTTTGTAATAATTAAAACCTTGATGAATAGTGAATTTCCACTAATGAATAGTAAATTTGCTGACGAAAAGTTTTTCAGCCCACACTATGTAGACGACATGGAATGAATGTTTCGAAGTGATATTATTGATGTATAGGAAGAATAAAAGAATGTAAACACGATCAGAATCAGAAGATTCCCCTCCGAGTTTTAAATCACTATTCACTAGACAGTTAAGGATGAATTGATTTGATCGTTTTGAGAAAGTATGTGGAATGAGAAATACATGATCATATCTTAAACCAAGGTGAGAAACCTAAGATTATATATTAGACAAACGTAATGGAAGGATAAAGGAAGTACCCTAGCTTTGGTACAGAGAAACGTCTTTAGACCACTGGAAACTATCACGAAACAAAAGCGTAATAAAATATGGATTAAACCCTAACAAAAGGAGGAGTATTATATGAGATCATCAAGTGCAATATATAAAATAATTGAGGATGCAAAGGATGACATAAGCAAGATGCAAGGTAATGACATAAGCATGACAAGTGATGACAAGGTGATGAATCACCACCTTGTCACCACTTTCACCACCACCACAAGTTCATTTTGGCCTTGTCATTGATGACAAAACCTTGTATTAGCCACACAAATCAGTTACAGAGTGTTAAAGGTAATTAGACAAAGCAAAAAGGAAAGAAAAACAAAAGAAAACAAATCACAAAAGAGAAGTATCAAGAACATGAAGCATTCGGCTATTTCTTCATCACCAAGGGCTTAAACATTTTGCTCCTACTTCCACTCAACCATAATTCTTGATCTTGGGCTCTAAATCACCCTCATCCTATATCCAAGGTAGATCTCTAATCTTAGCCTCATCCATGGATCATAGCTTGGTCAAAAATGGATTCAAAGTTGATGATGAATAGTGATGTGAATAGTAACTTCATAGAATCTTGTTTTGTTTTGATGATTTTAGGTTTGATTAACATAGTTAAGGAGCAAGGGAGGATATATCACCCATATATAGCCTTTGTTAAGATCCAAGTAAGGTATAAACTTCTTTCTTTTTAAGATTTTTGATTGATCTAGTAAGTTAGAAGTGTTTGATTAGAACTATGTTGAGATAAAGCATGTATGCATGATTTTAAACATGTTTAATGGTTGATTTGTGGATGAACTTATGAAATAGAGTGTGACCTTATTTGGACAGATAAATGGTAGTATAAGCTTGAGTTTGATTGGTGGTTGGTTGATGGTTGATTGTAGTTTGGTTGAGTGTTTAAAAAACACGGGAAGTACGCATAAGCGCCGTTACCATGTCGGATTTTACTTAGGTAGTTTAGACAGAAACCACGACTGCAAAACAGGGCATAAACTTGAGGTTTCTGACCATGAGCATGTAGGCTCTGTTTCCTAGATTATTTTAGCGAAAGAATCGTATCGTTTTGATTTATGGTTTAGGAGTAACGTCCGTTTTAGTAAAAGCGGTTTCGCGTAACGAGATAGTTCATTGTATGAACTTTGAGATAGGGATCAAGCCCTTTAAAATTGGAATTGGGTTGAGATATTAAAATGGATACTAGTATGTATAATAAGGAAAGGAAGCCTAGAAGGGTTCGAGTTAAAAATATGAGTTGGTGATTTTATAAAAATACGCGAACGAAAGTTGCGCGAGTGAAATACCCTTAAGGGGATGGTTTAAAACAAGGAAATGGTAAAGTAAAAGAACTTGGGATTTGTGAATGGTTTTCACCCAAGATTTTGACTTAGAGGTTTACGGAGAGTCACGAGGTTATAGATGACCAAGAGCGAGACGTTTAATTTTCATTGGTAGAACTGTAGTGCTTGAGTTATAGCACATTAAATGGTTCAAGGGGACTGACTGTGAATTATGTATCTTGTTATAGATCGACGCGCACACTCTCAAGCCCCCACTACCACACCACCAAGACCCCAAGGCAAGTTTTCAAACCCTGTACCATATAATGATGCTGTTGTGATATGTGGTGTGGTATTGCTATATATGCTGCTTTATGCTGTAAAATAATGTAAAACTGTTTGTGCTTTGTAAAAAGCTGTACAAGGTATAAGGTTTATATGCTAGCTAAGTACTAGATATAAACCAATGTTAAAGATTAAAGACTCTAAGTATAGAGCACGTGTACGATGGTTTTAAAACTTAGACCGGGGGTCAAATTATTATTTTGTTTTAAATTACTGTCAAAAGCTGGAAGGTTCCAGGGACGGTTATATTTTAAATATTTATTAAATATTCCAATATCTCTTTTGTGGGATATTTAAGGTGAGATATTTAAATAATATTATAATAAATATTATTTGAATATTATTTAATTAAAGTGAATATTATTTTTTTAATATTCACTTAAGTGTTTATATTGAATAATAATTCAATATTTATTAATTGATTATTACTTAATTAAGTGAATATTATTTTGAATATTCACTTAAGTAGTTACATTGAATAATAATTTAATATTTATTAATTGGGTATTTATTAAATACTCCAAAAATGATTTAAAATCATAGAACCTTATTATATGATCCAAGGTTCTATTATTTACACAAATATGTAACTTTCTGATTTTCAGAAAAGATATTAAAATTAGAGATTCCCAACTATTATCTTAAGATAGTTGAAGGTATTAATGCAACCAATATTTATTTCCAACTCATCGAAAACTGGGAATCTAGTTCAAGAATTCGAGGACAGTGATTTACTTCCACTGTTCCTCTAAAGTATCTATAACTAGGGGATGGCTCCCCCATTCAAATAAGAGTTTTTCCAAACTCACTGAACTCTGATATTTCAATAAACTCCCTGGTCATGATTTCAAAATACGTAGTAATCATCGGTAGTCTCGTTGACTAATGTCAACCCACACTTTGACTTACTCCTTTCAATTACTCTGGAGTAAGGTGTTCTAAACGGTTACAAAGTTTTGACAAGTATTCGTACTTGGGAAATGTGGAATTAAATTCCGATTTCCGTTTCATTAATGTTTTTCATCATGGGAATTGGAAAGGCCTACACGGCAATGATATAGGTGTCGGGGTAGTGCCAAATTTATCAAGGCTTGCCCGGTGATGAAAAATAGGCGCCGAGGTAGTGATCTCTTGAGTGCTAAGGCTTGCCTGGTGATGAAAAATAGGCACCGAGGTAGTGATCTCTTAGCACAATGGCCCATATGCGGTCAGGGTGATAACCGAACAGGAAGTCGTCCTTCTACTAGTAGAAAAGAAAAGTTACGATACAACGGCTGATCACCGTGTATCGGGTGTTCCAGTACATTCCCTTCCCTCCAATTGGAGTTGAGCTGCACATTGTAACAAAAGCCTAGGCGCTGAGTTACTGATAATGTGACAGTAATGAGTAATGATGTTCCTCATACAGTAGTCGTACTGTGTGGTATGTTTTGACGAAAAGAGAAATAAATATATCATTCTGTATACGAATGAGGTTTTAAAGGTTTTCCTTTATGATATAATCTTACTTATATGCTTATGCTGTATTGTATTATTGCTGGGCCGAGTGCTCACTCTTGCTTTTTCTTTCTATATATATATATCACAACACAACAGCTAGAGTAGATGGCCAGGATTCGTCGTACCGCTCGGAAGCGCGTCAGAGCTATACAGGCCGCCCGTAACATGGTTGTTACAGTTGATCAGGTAGAAGTCCTGAGTTGGTTCAGAGTGTAACTCTTGTTGCTCCGGTTTAATTATAAGTATCACTTATGTATATTAATGAACCAGCCTTATGGTTTCACATAGAAATCATACTGGTAGTAGGTTGCAGTATTTTACTTTTGGGTTGTAATAACTTTAATTTGTGGATCATATGACTACTGTATTGTAAGTTCGTTTCTGAGACATAACTGGCGTGAGTATATTGATGGTGGGGTCACCATGTGTGATGATTTATTGTTTTATAGTTCAAGTATTAAGTGTCTGTATGGAACAAGGGATCGTGACAACCCAGATCTCCGACCCCGGGTCTGGGGGTGTTACACCCTACCAGGCACGCCCACTCCTGAAACATTCTGGCAAAAGGCAATTTCAACTCAGAAAAGGAAACAGCAGATGACCAGTCAACTCTAAGGCCTATATAAACTATTGGTTGACGATTTATGATACATACATTGTCTTATATACATACTTATTCAGCCACCGGTGAGGAGAACAAGAAGACGGCTGATTACGAAGATCTACTTTTCATCTTATCTTTGTATTCTTCTAATTAGGCGATACTTTGGATTCTCGTTTGTTTCTTCATAAACTCTAGTACTTTATTCAGTATTCCAGACATATTTATTATCATGTTTTCATCAGAACCCACGATGATGAACGGTTCGATTATGAACTAATCATTGTCGTGGGATTCTAACGGATTTATTTATGGATTTTAGTAGTTAATTGTTTTAAAGATTTGTGTGTGATGAATTATTGATAACCTAGTTTGGTTGTGCTTATTCTTCTTGGATGCGTAGCTAACATCTAAGATTGTTTGTTAATCTCTATTGATTGCGAAAGTGGATATAGAGGTTTAGAACTTGCCATGCTAGCATAGGTTTATGTATGTTTGTCATGCATGATTCGTAGGTAATTTTAACCATCTTACCTGCCCTATGTAATCTGAATGGATAACTTGCTCGTTAAACCGTTATGTTTTCAAATCTTATAGACATGTAGGGTCTAAGCATAATTGGTGTCTTCCCAATTTCTATCTCTTTTGTGGATGTTGAGTGGTATGGTATACGTATATTGAAAGGTAGTGTGTACTGATTTCGTGTTATCCGATTAGTTGTCACAACCGTCACATGCATTGATTAAAGACAAAAGACTCTAGATGAAGTATTTAATGAAGTTAGGATCCCATGTTTTATTCTCATAAGTAATTCAACAGCCATCTCTTTAGTTAATTATAATCTTGTTACGTTGATTAGTTAATTTAGTTAATCAAAACACAACTTTGATACTTGTCTTAGCATTGAACAATAGCCATACATTGTTGCATAAGTGCATAACTATAGTAACCAAAAGCAGTCTCTGTGGGAACGAACTCTACTTATTCTTATATTACTTGTGACCGCGTACTCTTGCGTGATTTTGTGCGAACAAGTTTTTGGCGCCGCTGCCGAGGACTCGGTGTTATAGTTATAGTTTATGTGCTTGTCATCAGTGGTCGTTAAAGTTCACTGACTCGGATTTTACTCATCAATTTTAATTTGTTTGGTGTGTTTCAGATACTTTAGTGAGCGTGTATGCGAACACGTTCTCAATCTCGGAAAGAAGAACTTGAATTGAATTTAGTTATGGGAGAACCAGCAGCAGAAACGAAGGCTTTGAAGGACTATTCTCAGCCAAAGATCAATGACATTCAATCAAGCATTGTCAGGCCGGCTATTGCATCTAATACCTTTGAAATCAAGCCTGGCACTATTCAAATGGTGCAGAATTCAGTTCAGTTTGGGGGTGCTCCAACGGAAGATCCTAATATGCATATTAGGGATTTCATTGAGATTTGCGACACCTTTAAGACCAACGGAGTGTCAGAAGATGCTGTAAAGCTGAGGCTTTTCCCATTATCTCTGAGGGATAAGGCTAAAGGCTGGTTGCACTCTCTACTAGCAGGTTCTATTACTACATGGGAGGATCTTGCTCAGAAGTTTCTCACTAAATTCTTCCCGATGGCTAAAACAACAGCAATCAGGAATGCTCTTACTCAGTTTGCACAGCATTCTGGAGAAACTTTATGTGAAGCTTGGGAGCGCTACAAGGAGATGCTTAGGAAGTGTCCTCATCATGGAATGCCTGATTGGATGGTGATAAATTGTTTCTATAATGGTTTGGCAGCTCAGTTAAAGGCTTTGTCTATGAAGGTGGATTCTTTGACTAACTATGGAGTTCAGCAGGTGGCTAGTGTTTGTGAGCTATGTGCAGGTGCTCAAGACACTACTCAGTGTGCCATATCTAGTGAATCGGCGCAGTTTGTGAGCAATTTCCAGAGACCACAACAACCAGTGCCTAATGTCTATCATCCGAATAACAGGAACCATCTGAACTTCAGCTGGAGTAACAATCAGGGTGGCCAGCAACAACCACATCAGCCATATCAGCAGTATGGAGCCAGGCCTTATAATCCTTCTGGTCAACAACAACAGTATGCTCCAAGGCAACCATATCAACAACCAGGTTTTCAACAACCGTCTCAAGGCAACGTTGGTTAGTCGTCTAATGAAAAGTTTGAATTGGAGGAATTGAGGCTAATGTGCAAGAGCCAAGTTGTTTCTATCAAGACTCTGGAGAATCAAATAGGTCAGATTGCCAATGCCTTGTTGAATAGACCACAGGGAACTCTCCCTTCTGATACGGAAGCTAATCCTGGCAAAAGAGAGGTCAAAGAACATGTCAAAGCAGTTACCTTGCGTTCTGGAAAGGTTACGAGTGACCAGAACTCAGAAAAGGCAGAAAACGAAATTTTTTTGGATTCCCAGCAGAAGGTGGAGCGCGCCCGCGCCCTAGGGAGTGCGCCCGCGCCTGACATTCTGCCAGAAAGTGAAGAAAAAGAGGAAAAAGCAAGTTTGGGGGAAATGAAGTGGAAAAGCGTGATCATTCGACTGAGAAATCTGTTCTGAAGCAGAATACAGAGATCAAGGAGGTCTATCATCCTCCGCCATTCCCTAAACGTCTTCAGAAGCAGAAGTTGGACAAGAAGTTTGCTAAGTTCCTGGAGGTTTTCAAGAAGTTGCATATCAACATACCTTTTGCAGAAGCTCTAGAACAAATGCCGAGCTACGCAAAGTTCATGAAGGGTATTCTATCTCGGAAGTTGAAACTCGAGGAGTTGGAGACTATCGCTTTGACAGAAGAATGCAGTGCTATTCTACAGCAGAAGTTACCTCCAAAACTCAAGGATCCAGGGAGTTTCACCATACCGTGCACAATCGGCAATTTATCCTTCAACAAGTGCTTGTGTGACTTGGGAGCTAGCATTAATCTTATGCCGTTGTCTGTATTCATGCATCTTGGACTTCCTGAACCTAAACCTACAAACATGTCCTTGCAGTTAGCTGATAGGTCGATCACATATCCAAGGGGTATAGTGGAGGATGTTTTGGTTAGAGTGGAAAAGCTCATATTTCCCGCTGATTTTGTGATCCTGGACTTTGAGGAAGATAAGAAGATTCATATTATCTTGGGAAGGCCGTTCTTAGCTACAGGCCGTACTTTGATCGACGTGCAGAAAGGAGAATTTACAATGAGGGTACATGACCAGAATGTCACCTTCGGTGTATTCAATGCAATGAAGTTTCCTACAGAGGAAGAAGAGTGTTTTTCAGTGGACTTGGTTGAGTATGCAGTTTCCACGGAGATCGAGCAATTGCTTAAGTCAGATACCTTGGAGAAGGTACTAATAGGAGATTCTGAGACTGAAGACAAAGAAAGAGAAGAGCAACTGCAGTACTTGAATGCCTCTCCGTGGAAAAGAAAGATTGACATGCCATTTGATTCTCTTGGCATAGCTGAGCTAAAAAAATCTCAGGAGTGTCTCAAGCCATCTATTGAAGAAGCTCCTAATCTTGAACTTAAACCACTACATGAGCACTTGAGGTATGCTTTCTTAGGTGATGCATCTACTTTACCTGTGATTATTGCATCTAACTTGTCAGGTAGTGAAGAAGAAAAACTTTTGCGTATTCTGAGAGAGTTCAAGACAGCCATTGGTTGGACCATAGCGGATATCAAGGGAATCAGCCCTTCGTATTGTATGCATAAGATTCCGCTTGAACCAGGAAGTAAGCCAACAGTGGATCCTCAAAGGAGGCTCAATCCTATCATGAAAGAGGTGGTGAAGAAAGAAATTCTTAAGTGGCTGGATACAGGCATCATCTATCCTATTTCAGACAGTTCTTGGGTGAGTCTGGTGCAATGTGTGCCTAAGAAAGGAGGCATGACAGTTGTTGCAAACGATAAGAATGAGTTCATCCCTACTCGGACAGTTACAGGGTGGAGAATTTGCATGGACTACCGAAAGCTGAATAAATCCACCAGAAAAGATCACTTCCCTCTTCCGTTCATTGATCAGATGCTATACAGGTTGGTTGGTCATGAGTTCTATTGCCTACTGGATGGTTATTCAGGTTACAATCAGATTTGCATTGCTCTAGAGGATCAGGAGAAGACCACATTCACATGTCCTTTTGGCACTTTTGCGTTCCGTCGCGTCTCTTTCGGACTCTGTGGTGCACCAGCAACTTTTCAGAGGTGTATGATGGCCATTTTCTCAGATATGATTGGCATTAATGTGGAGGTGTTTATGGATGACTTTTCAGTTTTTGGAACTTTTTATGACCAGTGCCTACAGAATCTTGGCATGGTGCTGAAAAGGTGTGTTGAGACCAATTTGGTGCTCAACTGGGAAAAATGTCACTTCATGGTGCAAGAAGGGATCATTCTTGGGCATAAGGTAGCTAGAAAGGGGCTTGAAGTGGATAAAGCCAAAGTGGAGACCATTGAAAATCTTCCTCCACCAATCTCAGTTAAGGGAATCCGCAGTTTTCTTGGTCATGCAGGTTTCTATCGGTGATTCATTCAAGACTTCTCCAAAATCTCTAAACCCTTATGTAGTTTGTTGGAAAAGGATGTTCCTTTCAAGTTTGATGAAGATTGCTTAGCTGCTTTCGAGCTCTTGAAGAAGAAGTTGACTACTACACCTATTATCACTGCACCTGATTGGGATGAACCTTTTGAGTTGATGTGTGATGCTAGTGACTATGCAGTGGGAGCGGTTCTTGGACAAAGGAAGAACAAGGTGTTTCATGTGATTTACTATGCTAGCAAAACTCTCAACGATGCGCAGCTGAATTACACTACTACAGAGAAGGAGCTCTTGGCAATTGTCTACAGTTTCGAGAAATTCAGGTCGTATTTGATTGGTACGAAGGTAGTAGTCTATACTGATCATGCAGCCATTCATTATCTGATTTCTAAGAAAGATTCAAAGCCTCGGTTGATTCGTTGGGTTCTTTTGCTTCAAGAGTTTGATTTGGAGATTAAAGACAGAAAGGGTACAGAAAACCAGGTGGCTGACCATTTGTCACGATTGGAAGACCACGGTAAGAATGCAGGGGATAAAACTCTTATCAATGAATTTTTTTCTGATGAACAACTTTTTGGGGTGCAAGATGAAGAACCATGGTTTGCAGATATTGTGAACTATCTTGTGAGTAATGTCATCCCTGCTGAATTCTCTTATGCTCAAAGGAAGAAGTTTTTACATGATGTGAAGTGGTACCGTTGGGACGAGCCATTCTTATTCAGGCAAGGAGCTGATCAGATGATAAGAATATGCATTCCTTATAGTGAAACTAAGGGTGTTTTGCGAGATTACCATTCCACCACTTATGGAGGTCATTATGGTGGAGAGAAGACAGCTACTCGAGTACTTCAGGCAGGATTCTACTGGCCGACTCTGTTTAAAGACGCTCATCAGTTTGTGTTGAGATGTGATCGATGCCAAAGGGTTGGTAATATCTCTAGGAGGAATGAGATGCCTCTTAATATGCTGCTTGAAGTGGAGATTTTCGATGTGTGGGGAATTGATTTCATGGGACCTTTTATTTCTTATTGCAATAATCAGTACATTCTGTTAGCTGTGGATTACGTTTCTAACTGGGTTGAGGTAAAGGCTTTACCGACCAATGATGCTAAAGTGGTGCTGAGTTTTCTGCATAAGCAAATCTTCACGCGTTTCGGAACTCCAAGGGTAATCATCAGTGATGAGGGTACGCATTTTTACAACCACAAGTTCACAGCCTTGATGGCTAGGTATAATATCAATCATCGTGTTGCTACTGCCTATCACCCTCAGACAAATGGCCAAGCTGAAGTTTCTAACAGGGAGATCAAGCGGATTCTTGAGAAAGTGGTAAATCCTTCGAGGAAGGATTGGTCGTTGAAGCTTGATGAAGCTGTTTGGGCCTACAGGACAGCTTACAAGACTCTTTTGGGTACGTCACCGTTTCAGCTGGTGTATGGTAAGGCTTGCCATTTGCCTTCCGAGATAGAGCACAAGGCATATTGGGCTTTGAAGAAGTTGAATTTTGATTTGTCAGCTGCTGGTGAGAAAAGAATGCTTCAGATTAATGAGTTGGATGAGTTTCGGCTGCAAGCTTATGAAAATCACAAGTTATACAAGGAGAAAGTTAAGAGATGGCATGATAAGAAGTTGGTGCAAAAGTCCTTTGTTCCTGGCCAACTAGTTTTGCTTTTCAACTCTCGTCTCAAGATTTTTCCTGGTAAACTCAAGTCAAGGTGGTTGGGGCCGTTTACGGTCAAAACAGTGTTTCCACATGGTGCAGTGGAAGTTTTCGATAAGTCACCGGATGAAGCATTCAAGGTTAATGGTCGGAGGTTAAACCCGTATTTTGGTGAACGGGTGAATCGCGAGGCGGAGACCGCGGTTCTTGTTTCAGCTGATTAAGGAGTCAGGAATCACGTCAAGCTATTGATGTAAAACGAGCGCTTCGTGGGAGGCAACCCACGCATTTGTTGTATCATTATTCTGTGTGAAAAAAAAGTAATAATAAAAAAAAAAAAATCAGAAAAATTTTCTGGGTAGAAAGGCAAGCGCGCCCGCGCCCATACCCAGCGCGCCCGCGCCCAGTCCCTGACCAGGAAGTCAAAAAAAACGGAAAAAGGTGAAAAGGCCCCAAATTCAGTTTTTATTTGTTTTTCACCCTATATAAACATAACCATATCTATCCCCAACCCTATTTTACAATCCCTAGTCCCTAAACTTCTCTCTCTCATTCTCTCTCTCAAATCTATACATACACTCATCTCATCCTAATTCCATGGCTCCACCAAAGAGAGGTCGTTTTGCGGGTAGTAGCAGCACTAGTCGCTCTTCATCTGAGGAAGAGTCGAGTATGGGTGTTGGGGGTGAGAAATTCACTTCTCCGGAGGCACAAGTGGAGTTAACGCGATTACTTTCTAAAGCCGTGGCTAAAGAAAGGGGATTTTTGCCTCAACCTACTGATGGGCACTTGTTCAAGATGATTACGGACAGAGGTTGGGAGAGCTTTTGTGAATCGCCGAATCCGGTCCCGTTGTCTATTGTGCGGGAGTTTTATGCTAATGCTAAAGCCGATAAGAATGGGTATAGTGTGGTTCGAGGCTTGACTGTGGATTACACGGCGAAGGCAATTCATCGGGTTTTGAATTTGCCTAGGAGGAAGAGGGGTGAAGAAGATTGGTCTTTGAAGACTCGGGATGATCTTGATCTCGAGTACATTCTTGGGGAGATTTCTGTTCCGGACACTACTTGGAAGTACAGGGCTGGTACCACTGAGCCGATTACTTTTCCGTCTTCTACGATAAACAGGTATGCGAGGGCTTGGAATCTGTTTTTATGTGCTAATATTTTGCCTTCTTCGCATTCGCATGAGGTTACTGTTGAGAGGGCTGTTATTCTTTTGGCACTTTTGAATGAGGAGTACATTGATCTTGGGGAACTCCTTCATAAGAACATTGTGAAGTTTTTGAAGGGTGGTACAACAGGGGCGATTCCTCATGCCTCTATTGTTATTAAGCTCTGTTTAGCTGTTGGTGTTCGTTGGTCTGAGGAGGAGCAGGTTCAGTTACCTAGTGCTCCTATTGATCATGCAACGATCACTAGGATGGAGGATTGGGATGGTGGTGCTCCGGACTATTCTGGTTTGGGCTATGTTGTTTATGATGATGAGGAAGGAGAGGCTCCACCTCGTGAGCCTGCAGCACGGAGAGGACGTCCATCTAGGACTCAGCGTGAGGTGGATAGGTCCGGTGTTGGTGATACTCAGTATAGGCGGCTGACTAGGCGTATTGACGCTATGCATGACATTCAGAGTCGCTTTGCTCAGGACTTGACTCAGGCGTTGGGTACTGCTTTCCGCGCCAATGGAGTTGATATTGTGTGGCCCACCTTTGGAGCTGATTCTATTTATCCACCACCGGATACACCACCCGAAGAGGGTGGTCCTGCTGATGATTAGGTATACTCTGCACTTTCCTTTTTATTACCTTCAATGAGGACATTGAATACTTTAAGTTTGGGGGTGATAATTAAGGAATAGTAGTGTTAGTGTGTGTGTTCATATACGATTCATATTGCATATGTAGTTAGTTCATTCATATCTTTGCATGTTTATGTCATTTATAGCATTTTGTTTGCATTTAGATATATCATGTGAGTCCATTTAGTTGCATTTGCATAGCATATTTCATGATCCCTTAGAACTTGACTATTTCTTGGTTTATGAGTCGATGTTGATGGGAGTGTGGTAGTTATGGATAGAGGGATGATTAAGTTTCTATGAAGTTGACTTGCATGCCAGAAACAAAATAATTTCATAAGTCTCATTGGTTGCTTTTGGATTTGATCAGACCATGCTTGTTTGGATGTTAGAATTTAACCACTTGCTTATATTTAGAATGTCTTCTATTCTCTTGAAATTGAAGGAGCACTTAAGTCTAAGTTTGGGGGAAACCAGGGATTTCATGCTAGTTGTTAATAAAGGCTAGGCGTCAAATGGCTAGTAGCCGCTCATGAAAATGAGTAGTCTAGGGTGGGATGAGAAAAAAGCAAAGCGCACTCATTCCGAAATTAAAAAAAAAGAAAAAAAAGAAAAAAAGAAAAAAAAAGTTGTTTTAGTTGTTTTATGCAGAATTGATCAGGTTGAGCTCTTTAATACTCGAGCAATTAAGTTCTAGGGGACTTTGTGCCTAGTGACCTAAGACTTTTCCGGTCTGGGATCCACTAACCTAACGCTCGCTACATGGGTATTATTGTATAAGCCTTTTGGGGTCTCATCTATTGCACGGTCAAATAAGCATGAGTGTTGTTTTGTTTATAGTAATAAAGCATGAATTCCTGTTTAACTCAAGTGGATTTGAGGTATCTTTGAGTGGTTTCTTGTGTCTAGAGTTCATTCTGTTTATAAGCTTTTGATTGTTTTGGTGAAGAATAGGATATGGTCTTGATTTAGTTTGGGAGTATATTGATGAGCATTGCACACACGCACATTTCTGTGTTTGTATGGTTAGTATACGGGAATTTGGTCGAGCTCTGTTTGGAAGATTGCATTCTTTTAGATGTTGACTTGTTGATTTGTTATGGTTAGTCTGAGGGGATCGTTTGCATTAGCATATTAGTTGCATTCATGCATTGCATTGTATTTAGAGTCTGTTTATGCTTGAGGACAAGCATCGGTTTAAGTTTGGGGCTGTGATAAGTGGATTTCATATTCACTTGGAACGCCCTAAATCGGCTTAAATTGATTGTTTGTTCTCAAGTACATGGTGTTTTTGATGTGTTTTGTGTTAGTGTATGCAGAGTTGATTCGTCAGCAGTGTGGTGAAGTTTCTAGGGTTATGTGGTGCTATTTGATCAATGTTGAGGAAGCCAAGAGGTTGCGGAGTTGAAGAGAGCATGAATTGTCAAGGAAAAGCAAAATGAAGAAATTTGACATAAGGTCAGGCGTGCCCACCCCCTTCCAAGCGCGCCCGCGCCCTAGGTGAAGTCCATCCAAGCGCGGCCGCGCCCTACCAGGCGCGCCCACTCCTGAAACATTCTGGAAAAAGACAATTTTAACTCAGAAAAGGAAACAGCAGATGAACAGTCAACTCTAAGGCCTATATAAACTATTGGTGGACGATTTATGATACATACATTATCTTATATACATACTTATCCATCCACCGGTGAGGAGAACAAGAAGACGGCTGATTACGAAGATCTACTTTTCATCTTATCTTTGTATTCTTCTAATTAGGCGATACTTTGGATTCTCGTTTGTTTCTTCATAAACTCTAGTACTTTATTCAGTATTCCAAACATATTTATTATCATGTTTTCATCAGAACCCACGATGATGAACGGTTCGATTATGAACTAATCATTGTCGTGGGATTCTAACGGATTTATTTATGGATTTTAGTAGTTAATTGTTTTAAAGATTTGTGTGTGATGAATTATTGGTAACCTAGTTTGGTTGTGTTTATTCTTCTTGGATGCGTAGCTAACATCTAAGATTGTTTGTTAATCTCTATTGATTGCGAAAGTGGATATAGAGGTTTAGAACTTGCCATGCTAGCATAGGTTTATGTATGTTTGTCATGCATGATTCGTAGGTAATTTTAACCATCTTACCTGCCCTATGTAATCTGAATGGATAACTTGCTCGTTAAACCGTTATGTTTTCAAATCTTATAGACATATAGGGTCTAAGCATAATTGGTGTCTGCCCAACTTCTATCTCTTTTGTGGATGTTGAGTGGTATGGTATACGTATACTGAAAGGTAGCGTGTACTGATTTCGTGTTATCCGATTAGTTGTCACAACCGTCACTAAGGTGCGTGTACTGATTTCGTGTTAGGATCCCATATTTTATTCTCATAAGTAATTCAACAGCCATCTCTTTAGTTAATTATAATCTTGTTACGTTGATTAGTTAATTTAGTTAATCAAAACACAACTTTGATACTTGTCTTAGCATTGAACAATAGCCATACATTGTTGCATAAGTGCATAACTATAGTAACCAAAAGCAGTCTCTGTGGGAACGAACTCTACTTATTCTTATATTACTTGTGACCGCGTACGCTTGAGTGATTTTGTGCGAACAGAACCTTATAGAGCCTCTCATTCTCTTGAAGGAGAAGTCTGAATAGACATCCACGAAGCTGGCAATATACGTCCAGCTGCAGCTTCCAACAAGTTTGGCAATCCGTGTGTGAAGCTGCACCTCTCCATATTGATGGGGGGTTTGTAATCATTTTCTTCAGTTTTATTGGCGGACCTCTAGTGCCTCCAAGAACGCCTTCTACCGGGTAATTCAGATTTTTTCCATCCTTTTGTAAGGAAACATCCTACAATAGTGTCTGAGGGGAAGCTACCCCTTCAAAGATAGGAACCTCCTTGTAAGGTTCATCTAATTTATATCCATTGCCTCAGCATACTAAGATCCAAGCTCAATTCAGCTGAGATTCCTTTATCAGCTCCGTTGCTCTCCTGAGCTTCCATAGTTTTTGGTCTTTTCCTCGAGAGTTTCAGGTTCGAACCTCGCACTACTTCCTTTATTAACTGAGAGGTTACCCGTACCTCTTTCCTTATTTGGTAGCATCATTCTCAAAACCAAATCACCAACCTTTAATGGACGAGCACGAACCTTGTTGTCAAAGTACTTCTGAGTATGTTACTGGTATGCAGCTAGCTTCAGCTGCGCAGTAGCCCGAACCTCTTCCACTAAATCCAAATACAAATAGTGATTCATCTCATTATTCCCAGGATCATAATTGTCCCTTCGAAACGATCCAGCCCCAATTTCAACGGGAACCATAGTCTCACAACTATAGGTTAAGGTGAAGGGTGTCTCCCTAGTAGTGGTTCGTGGTGTTGTGTTGTATGACCACAAAACCATAGGGAGTTCCTCAGGCCCACACCCTTTGCTTTCTTCTAACTTGGTCTTCAAGTTATGTTTAATAATCTTGTTAGCAGCCTCAGTTTGACCATTACTTTGAGGGTGATAAACTGCCATGAACCCCTTTTGAATCCCAAGATCATCACATAGCTTCCGCAACTCCTTCCTTGGGGTAGGCCTAGGTTACAGCTGTTTGGTTTGGAGAAGCTTCCAACATGAGAACCTCTTTCACCGAAGCTTCAGCTTGACCTAGGTGCAGCTTCATGGCCAACAAAGTACTCCTTCTTTTTCTTGACCTTTTTCCTCAGACACCTCCTTTTATGATCTCTTTTACATGAGGTATGAAGCGAACTAGAGCTTCGCTATGAACCTCCTTTATCAAATGTAAAAACTAGACATCTTGGAGAATCCTCCTGATCGAAGCACCTTCCATCATTGAACCTCTCATAGCCAAACCTCGTTCCTGGAAAGAGCTTTGTTGTTAAGTCTTTTTCTCAGTTTATCCAACATGCTGGTGCCTTTGGTTGGTGAAGCTGAAGAACTAGTCAACCACAGTGAAGTTGGACCAATAAAGCTTCATCCCGCAACTAGTCCCAATGAAGCTATAACCAGCAGATGAGTTCCAATAAAGCGCAGGTGAAGCTAATGATCCGCATAACACAACTTCTTGCCAATGAACCTGACTCATTCCTTGCTGAAAACTCCATTTGGCTTGAAAATTTAGCAATTTCAAGATACCATTTTCGGGCAGCATACCATCCACTACCCCCCGGCTCCTTGCAGTATAAAATACAATAGGAACCTTATATAATCTACTACCACGTTCAGCCAACCTTCCATTTCCAGTAGAAAGAATAGACAGCTTCAGCTACAAACCTCACAGTTCAACTTCAGCTACGGACCTCTCGGCTCGGCTTCAGCTACAGACCTCTTAAGCCTTAACCTCCAACTGGTTGAATCTCTCCAGATGTCATTTATCTCCATTAGCAGGTGGAGGTTCAGCTTCTCACCTATCTACACCTCGACAGAGCTTCTGAGTAGTATACACCTGAATATTTATTCCAGTTCCTCTTCATCACACTAGATATCCACATCCTCATGTTTTTCCAAGTTCGATCATACCTCCTCGTTAAAGAGGTTTTATCTAACTCCACATGTACCTCCTCAATCATGAGGTTCGCATCCAGTTCTATCTGTACCTCCTCAGTTAAGAGGTTTCCCTTGCCTTTGCCGCTTGAACCTCTCGACTGCGCCTCTCTGGGTGGCCCGTACCTCCATTGATAGTCGGGCTCCTTCCGTCAAAATCAAATTTCAGGCATCTTGGAGTCGCATCTCCTTGTTTTATGCCTTTTACCACCAAATAACTAGAATAAAGGTGGTTTGGGAACCTCCTTTGGCGGTTTTCAGAGCTTTAATCTGAAGCTCTCTTGTTCGCACCTCCTGGCAGACTCTTTTTCACCTATTTTCCGGTGAGCCATGATTTCTCCTTCCTCTCTTCATCTTTTATATTTTTTTTTTCAGAAAACCTCCATTGTTCTTCGTTGTACGATCATTACCGGAGATTTTCGTAATATTTTCCCTCAAAAGATCAATAAAAGCCCCCTCCTTCTAGCGCCAAAATGTTGTGAGGGAAATTTGGTAACAACACCGAGAGAGAATATCGCTGGAATAATCAGGTTTTGCCCTTGATTATCGGACATAGCAGTAGCTTCATACGTCCACATCTCTGCTAGAGCTTCAAGTTTCCACTGCCGGAGCAGATGGTGATATGTGGTGTTTTTGGGGGCTGAGTTGACAAAACCACCGGATGAATAGGGCAGAGTAAATCCTACACGGCCAGCCAATTCACCGGAATATGTATCACAGAGAGTACACGAGCCTTATGCGTGTAGAGAGTGAAAATCCGAAATCCTTTAGTCAAGTGCCTACATATCCTATATATAGGAATCAAGCCCCATGTAGTTCTATTAGGTTTATACTTCTCAATCCTTGTGAATTCAACCACTTTAAGATAATCCATCTCAGAGTTATAGTCGAATTATACACCTGTAGCTGAGCTTTCCAGTGTCCTAGTCCATGTCCATCACTAAGTCCTACAAAACCTCATGTATTTAATGTATATCCGAAATAACCAATATAAGTCCTATATTGTTTATAATTGTCCCATCCACCACGTTTTATTAAGCCTAGAAGTCCTTTTCCATGAGTAATTCCGTGCTCCTAAAGTATAGGAAGCTGAGTCCTTGTCCAACTCTGATTCTGTCCCGGGGAGGTTCGGACCACCCTGAACCTGTGCATGCAGTCATAACACCCTGAACCTGCTCCTGCAGTCAAAACACCCTGAACCTGCTCCTGCAGTCAAAACACCCTGAAGCTACTCCTTGGCACTATGAAGCTGAACTTCAATACATCCAATCCTCACCAAATCCATACTAGTTGGGCCTATATTGCATGTGGGCCTTAAATTGAGTCCATGTGAGATTTTGGGCACAACAATAAGCTATCGAATTCAATTTATCACATGGAATATTAAATGGATTAAAAAAGGTAGAAATAACATTTGTGATTACATTTATTCATCAATTCATACATTACAATTTCTCTAGCACACGTATACACACATACATGTCGATTTATCATAACAAGAAAAATCTATCAACGTGCCAAACTAATCATTCGCACACAGATTGACGCATATCTTCTCGGAACAATCTACATCAAGTTTGCTCAAACATGTACACGTACCACCAACGGTAGAATACACTGCAGGTGAAAAAACATAAAAACAAAGTTAAAATATATATTTTTTATGTACAATCTGAGTTTTTGGTTGTGTTCTCTACCCAATAGATCATTAAAAAAAATTAAAATGTCAATGACATGAATGAAATTTGTAAAAGTTATCTAGGTTATAAATCAGAAATATTGGTCAAGTTTTCCTGAATTTTCAATGTAGGTGTTCATATACAGATGTGTATATTTGTGAGAGATAAATAACTTGTCTAAATATAAAATACTTACATCTATTCTTACAGGAAGGATAATTAGAAAGCCCAACAGTCACAATCATCATGAAGAATAAGATATGAATAAGATACCTGAAACTCATTTTGCTTTACTAACAACAACGATTTCACAATTTCTCTAGTACCAATTTTATTTTACTTTGAAGTTTAATATTTGTTTGTTGATTTAAATACTTGAGTTGTAAACATATGAATATTTCCTTTCTAATTTAAGATTACGATATCTGTAATATAAAGGTAAATTTATTGTTGTAATATCTGAAACTAGATATTACAGATAACATAAGATATAATTTCAAAAATAAACTTGGATTACGAGTTCTACGTATTAAACTCAAGATAGCATTCTATAAGAAATAAGGTGATATATTAATTTGGTATCATATATTGTGCTTGATTTAAATACTTAAATGGTAGATATTAGAGATTTTGGTAACTGATCTAATATCTTGGAAGTATTTCAATTTATTTCATTATTAAATATTATGGAAAAACTTATTTGTAGGGAAATAATTTTCAAATTGGTTCTTAATTAATATCCATGTGCCACTGAAACCATTAATGTCGGCACAAACAGAGTTTTCGCCTTTTCACTGACATCTTTAACTTGTTTCAGTATGTTCTCTTCGGCGGTCTAAAAACTGCTTCACGCATTACATCATCGTTTGAACCGACACTGACATGGGAAATAAATAAATAAAAAACCTTTCCTTCGGAGCAAACAGTTTCGGCCTTTTTAATTGCTTTCAGTATGTTCACTTTTATCATTTGGACCTGATAATAGAGCACAATGGAGTTCTTATTTTCTGTTGATAGAATGCAAGCATAAAGGTATAGGTAAGAAACTTCAAACAGAAAAAGAAATAAATTACTGCAGTACAGAAATTTGGCCTTCAAATCAATTTTTTGGCTGTTGGAATAGGTTTAGACTCCATGCTGCCATTCAAGGATGTCACTTTCTGGAAAGAGTAAACAAATAAGTTTAGGTGTAAAAAACATAATTATTCAGTTAAAGGAGATGATGGAGAGCTTGAGCATATTTAATACCATAAAATATTAAATAAAAACATAATTATTCAGTTAAAGGAGATGATGGAGGAAAGTTTTATTTTTCAATGAAAATAAAAATAAAATACCATTGTATATGTTCAATACAAGGTACTCAGCAAGAGTTCATATATAGGGAGAACTGACAGAGAGTATGAATCCGTTATATGAAGAAGTATTAGAAACATATGTGATAATTGTTTTTTCAAGTGCTAAAGTGGAGACATACAAGGGTAAGATTTTACTTTCAAATTTTAAAAAAATACAATAATATAATAAAATTAGATTTGTGTAAATTAATTACTTATCTACTGCATTTAATCTCAGGTTCAGTTTCAATAACCAATCTACCATGCATCATCGAAAATATACATCAATCTGTATGAGGTTTTCTCTATGAGATACTGGTAAGAATATTTTAAAAATTCAATTTTCAACCTATCTTATTTTTTCAACCTATTCATATTCTATGTCTTTTTTTTCAGGCTTGAAGTTACTGGATATGATAGTCCTAACAATGATGCATGAAATGAAATGATGTTGTGAATTTTAGGATGGTTAGAATGTTATGCATTTCTAATTTTTTTTATTGGTGTTATGTTAAGATGTTGGACTACTTTTATCACATTGTCATATATTTTAAAAAATATCTTTAATTATGTATTTTCAAAATTTTTTGTCTAATATAATTTTTCAAGTACATTCGTTAATGATAAGTGATAACATTAAATCACAATTACAAATTTCAGTGTATGTGTTAAACAAATATTACTAATTAAAATAACAATATTGTAAATTAATAATAATTGTAATTCTTATAAAAAAACAATTAGAGCAAAATGAGACCAAAAAGAAAAAAAATCTCGGTGCGGGTAAAAAACTAGTGGATATAAGCAGTGAACTGGTTAAAACAGAGCATCGTCCGTTTGGGAGCAGTTAGAAAAGAATTCTTGCCACAATATATCACTTATATGAAAATATTAATGTTTGATGACATTACATGATTTTTACACGTAGTGAAACTTGAAAGGGCAAAGCTGAAGAAGAAAGGAAGAAAGTTGATGAAAAAAAGAGGTTTGGGCTAAAAAATTGATTGCTGAGAATGAAAGAGAGATGAAAATAAAAGAATCAGCTTTACGACTTCCTCTTGAGAATGAAATTGCTTCCCTAAAGTCTCAGATAGAACTTTTGCAGCAACAGGTTGTCTCAGGAGTTCAAGATGCGAGCAAGAACTCGGAAGTTCAAGATGTGAATGAGGAAGCAGTTGTTTACGAAAGGCGTGTATCTGAGAGGGGAACAGAGATAAAACGGCTTAAGAAGCTTCTTCAGAAAGAGAAAAAAAAAAGCAGATTCCGAGAAGAAGAAAGCGGACCCTGAGAAATGTAGGGATGATAAAGTGCTTTCAGACAGTGAGAGAGCTTTGAAAGAAAAAGAACAGGCTGTTTGTCTTTCTTTGGGGGCTGAAATCTCTACTTTAGAGTCTCAAATACATCTGTTGCAGCAAGAAATTGCAGTTCGAGATGAGAAAAAGGAAGTAAATCTTGATCAATCACTTGTATCCAAAAAGGAGGTTGAAATCAATCAGCTCAAGAAGCTTGCCGAGAAAGAGATAACACAAGCAGAATCTGAAAAGAAAAAACCAGAGGCAGGAAAAAAGAAAGTAAGTGAATCTCAAAAGATTGCGAAGACAAAAATATTAGGGCTGGTTGGACATGTGCTACTGCAATTACCATTTCGAGTTCAACGTAATCCAAAGAGTGTAATAATAACCGATGTTTGTTTTGAACTATCAAAGACACCTTTTAGCCGCATCAAAGAGTCGGTGATTAGATCCACTAAGAAGCTATTTGGCAAACAAGTTTTGAAGCATGTGAATCTTGGGGAGTATATCAATTCTAAGGTTCCAAGCGTCAAGACATTGTATAGTAACAAGGCTAATGGTGAAGTAAGGCCTTCCTCGCTGAAATCACTAGCGCATACCATGCAACTACTTTTGTAGACATGAATTTAAGAATAACCATGGGAATCGATAAAGTCTGATAAGCCTATTCTGGACACAGTTGTGACATCATGAATGCATGATAGTCTGGATATGACCGATACTGACATTGAAAACATCCAGAGTGTGAGGAATGAATTGAGACCGGCTCTGAATGCTCTTTTTTGAAGGATGACACCATACTAGTGATGTTGCAATATGACGAGTTATCGTAATATATTGGATGGAATTTAAGAGGCCTTACAATCTGAATGCTGCTGGGAGGTTTTACCAAGAAATGGTGAAAGTTATTAATATTGCTAAAGTTGAAAGCAGTGGTCAATTAGGTGAAGCAACACAAGTATTGTATATTGTGATTAAGGATGGAAATGAAAATGAGCATTGCAAATATTCTTGTCTTTTATCGTGAAGGAACCTCTGGTGTTTCGGTTCTTGCAGTCAATGAAGTGCTTGAGGTATTTTTAACATTAAGAGTCACATATCTGGGTGGTGCCAAAACAAATGTTAAACCTCCATTTAAGAGCATGGACTTGTGATTTGGCTTCAGGGAAGAGTTTTGTGAGGGTGCAGGGCTTGAAGTATCATCCACCATTACTTCGAGCCATTAACATTCTTTTAAAATTCTTGAATCTTGATAGACATCAAGTCCGAAGATGATTACATTGATTTGTGGAAGATCGGCAATGACAATTGTTCACTTGGTACATTGTTGTTTCAAGCTTGGAGGTTCAATAAAGCCTCCATCTCAGCTTGAGGGGGAGTATTGGAGAATAAAAAGCTAGTCACAGTTTTAAGGGTATAATAGTAATTTGCTAGAAACATTTGTGTAGATACTTGGTAGTATATATAAACGAATGTACATGTACCGGATCTCATCTTGAATGAAATATTAATATCAATAAGAATTTTCTCTCTATTCTCTCTTCTCTCTTCTCTCACGGCTCCATTCACTACAAGAAAAACTCAATTAGACGACACCTTTCAGACAACAGACGGCCGAAAAAGTGTTGCCTAAAATTAACAGACGACAGGTTATTTTTTGGCTCAAAAAAGTATTGTCTAATCCACTACATTACAACGGTTTACGAACCGTTGTCTAATAAAGTGAAAAATAGTGGATATAGACGACGCAAATGAATGGGTTTAGACAACAGTTTTTTTAACTCTTGTCTAAATAATATTAAGACAATGTTTTAATTTAACCGTTGTTGGATTGAGACAACGGTTGTCTTAGTCGTATTGTGTGAATAAACGTAAGACAATGTTGCAAAAAAACCGTTGTGTAAATTTGATATAATTTTATTATAAAATTGTGAGTAAATTATTGGATAATAATTTTTATATATTAGGATGTTGACTAACTTTGTTTTATTTATTCAATTTATAAAAGTATAAAACACTGGTTTTTGTTTAACAAAGTGTTGTAAGTTGTAAGACTTAACAATGGTTTTGTTCCAAAAACCCGTCGTATATTTGTATAATATACACAAGGGTTTTCGTTTTGATCCGTTCGTTGTTATATAATCTCTGTAACAATTGTTTATGTTGTTAAACCGTTGTATGATATAGACAATGGTTTCGTTTTATAAAATCCTCGCGTGATTATTTATGTTACAACGTTTTGTTTAGCTAAACCGTTGTCTATATCAAAAGTGTTGATTTTTAAAAAAAAATACTTTATTTGTTGCCCTTAATACATACATAAGTGTTACATACTTCATACAATGTTATTGTATAAATCTCTTATTTGGATATTTAGTATAAAAAATTGTTAAATATATAAAAACACTTAAATAAAGGTTAATGATAATAATAATATCATTGATAGATAGAATACGATCATTCTTCAGATATTTTGTTATACACGTTGTAGATGTGGACATCATATATTGTATGATTTACGATCCTTGATATTTGTTTACAAGGAAATATTAGCTAGCTAGGAAAATGTTAATACTTATAACATTACTAATTCCGAAGTTAAACGAACATTATATAATAACTATACTATTAGCGAATAAGTGACATACCAATACTATTAACAACAATGTTGACATATTCAAATTACTCATTTTACATATCGGTATGACATAATTTAATTATAAAGTCGTCATTAAGTTGTCTTGTATTATTTTTATATATGCGAGTCGGGACTCACCTATATTTTGTTTATTCGATTTTACAAAAGTATAAGACAATGGTTTTTGTTTAACAAAGTGTTGTAAGTTGTAAGACGTAACAATGGTTTTGGTCCAAAAAACGTTGTATAATATACACAAGGGTTTTCGTTTTGATCCGTTCGTTGTTGAATAATCTCTGTAACAATTGTTTATGTTGTTAAACCGTTGTATGATATAGACAATGGTTTCGTTTTATAAAATCCTTGAGTGATTATTTACGTTACAACGTTTTGTTTAGCTAAACCGTTGTCTATATCAAAAGCATTGATTTTTAAAAAAGTACTTTATTTGTTGTCCATAATACATACATAAGTGTTACACACTTCATACAATGTTATTGTATAAATCTCTTATTTGGATATTTAGTATAAAAAATTGTTAAATATATAAAAACACTTAAATAAAGGTTAATGATAATAATAATATTATTGATAGATAGAATACGATCATACTTTAGATATTTTGTTATACACGTTGTAGATGTGGACATCATATATTGTATGATTTACGATCCTTGATATTTGTTTACAAGGAAATATTAGCTAGCTAGGAAAATGTTAATACTTATAACATTACTAATTCCGAAGTTAAACGAACATTATATAATAACTATACTATTAGCGAATAAGTGACATACCAATACTATTAACAACAATGTTGACATATTCAAATAACTCATTTTACATATCGGTATGACATAATTTAATTATAAAGTCGTCATTAAGTTGTCTTGTATTATTTTTATATATGCGAGTCGGGACTCACCTATATTTTGTTTATTCGATTTTACAAAAGTATAAGACAATGGTTTTTGTTTAACAAAGTGTTGTAAGTTGTAAGACGTAACAATGGTTTTGGTCCAAAAAACGTTGTATAATATACACAAGGGTTTTCGTTTTGATCCGTTCGTTGTTGAATAATCTCTGTAACAATTGTTTATGTTGTTAAACCGTTGTATGATATAGACAATGGTTTCGTTTTATAAAATCCTTGAGTGATTATTTACGTTACAACGTTTTGTTTAGCTAAACCGTTGTCTATATCAAAAGCATTGATTTTTAAAAAAGTACTTTATTTGTTGTCCATAATACATACATAAGTGTTACACACTTCATACAATGTTATTGTATAAATCTCTTATTTGGATATTTAGTATAAAAAATTGTTAAATATATAAAAACACTTAAATAAAGGTTAATGATAATAATAATAATATTATTGATAGATAGAATACGATCATACTTTAGATATTTTGTTATACACGTTGTAGATGTGGACATCATATATTGTATGATTTACGATCCTTGATATTTGTTTACAAGGAAATATTAGCTAGCTAGGAAAATGTTAATACTTATAACATTACTAATTCCGAAGTTAAACGAACATTATATAATAACTATACTATTAGCGAATAAGTGACATACCAATACTATTAACAACAATGTTGACATATTCAAATAACTCATTTTACATATCGGTATGACATAATTTAATTATAAAGTCGTCATTAAGTTGTCTTGTATTATTTTTATATATGCGAGTCGGGACTCACCTATATTTTGTTTATTCGATTTTACAAAAGTATAAGACAATGGTTTTTGTTTAACAAAGTGTTGTAAGTTGTAAGACGTAACAATGGTTTTGGTCCAAAAAACGTTGTATAATATACACAAGGGTTTTCGTTTTGATCCGTTCGTTGTTGAATAATCTCTGTAACAATTGTTTATGTTGTTAAACCGTTGTATGATATAGACAATGGTTTCGTTTTATAAAATCCTTGAGTGATTATTTACGTTACAACGTTTTGTTTAGCTAAACCGTTGTCTATATCAAAAGCATTGATTTTTAAAAAAGTACTTTATTTGTTGTCCATAATACATACATAAGTGTTACACACTTCATACAATGTTATTGTATAAATCTCTTATTTGGATATTTAGTATAAAAAATTGTTAAATATATAAAAACACTTAAATAAAGGTTAATGATAATAATAATAATATTATTGATAGATAGAATACGATCATACTTTAGATATTTTGTTATACACGTTGTAGATGTGGACATCATATATTGTATGATTTACGATCCTTGATATTTGTTTACAAGGAAATATTAGCTAGCTAGGAAAATGTTAATACTTATAACATTACTAATTCCGAAGTTAAACGAACATTATATAATAACTATACTATTAGCGAATAAGTGACATACCAATACTATTAACAACAATGTTGACATATTCAAATTACTCATTTTACATATCGGTATGACATAATTTAATTATAAAGTCGTCATTAAGTTGTCTTGTATTATTTTTATATATGCGAGTCGGGACTCACCTATATTTTGTTTATTCGATTTTACAAAAGTATAAGACAATGGTTTTTGTTTAACAAAGTGTTGTAAGTTGTAAGACGTAACAATGGTTTTGGTCCAAAAAACGTTGTATAATATACACAAGGGTTTTCGTTTTGATCCGTTCGTTGTTGAATAATCTCTGTAACAATTGTTTATGTTGTTAAACCGTTGTATGATATAGACAATGGTTTCGTTTTATAAAATCCTTGAGTGATTATTTACGTTACAACGTTTTGTTTAGCTAAACCGTTGTCTATATCAAAAGCATTGATTTTTAAAAAAGTACTTTATTTGTTGTCCATAATACATACATAAGTGTTACACACTTCATACAATGTTATTGTATAAATCTCTTATTTGGATATTTAGTATAAAAAATTGTTAAATATATAAAAACACTTAAATAAAGGTTAATGATAATAATAATATTATTGATAGATAGAATACGATCATACTTTAGATATTTTGTTATACACGTTGTAGATGTGGACATCATATATTGTATGATTTACGATCCTTGATATTTGTTTACAAGGAAATATTAACTAGCTAGGAAAATGTTAATACTTATAACATTACTAATTCCGAAGTTAAACGAACATTATATAATAACTATACTATTAGCGAATAAGTGACATACCAATACTATTAACAACAATGTTGACATATTCAAATAACTCATTTTACATATCGGTATGACATAATTTAATTATAAAGTCGTCATTAAGTTGTCTTGTATTAATTTTATATATGCGAGTCGGGACTCACCTATGTTTTGTTTATTCGATTTTACAAAAGTATAAGACAATGGTTTTTGTTTAACAAAGTGTTGTAAGTTGTAAGACGTAACAATGGTTTTGGTCCAAAAAACGTTGTATAATATACACAAGGGTTTTCGTTTTGATCCGTTCGTTGTTGAATAATCTCTGTAACAATTGTTTATGTTGTTAAACCGTTGTATGATACAGACAATGGTTTCGTTTTATAAAATCCTTGAGTGATTATATACGTTACAACGTTTTGTTTAGCTAAACCGTTGTCTATATCAAAAGCATTGATTTTTAAAAAAGTACTTTATTTGTTGTCCTTAATACATACATAAGTGTTACACACTTCATACAATGTTATTGTATAAAAAATTGTTAAATATATAAAAACACTTAAATAAAGGTTAATGATAATAATAATAATATCGTTGATAGATAGAATACGATCATACTTCAGATATTTTGTTATACACGTTGTAGATGTGGACATCATATATTGTATGATTTACGATCCTTGATATTTGTTTACAAGGAAATATTAGCTAGGCAAACGTTAATAATTGTAACATTACTACTTCTGAACTTAAACGAACATTATATAATAACCATACTATTATATTCGAACCGCAACTACCATTGGTGCAATTATATTTTTAATTATATTTGTCTAATTTTTTAATTATATTTGTATATCACTAAAATAATTAAATATTATTATTGGTTCGATTGGATGTTTAAAAAATTAAATTTATTTATTTATATTTAACTTTAAGTTTTTACAACACAAAAAAATTTTAATTTTATTTTTGTCCCTCACTTCATCACCAAACTCAAATTTTGTTAAAATTTTCGTAGTCTTTTCCCCCCTAAACCAATAATTCATTTCCCTCTTTAACGAAAATTCCCCCCTTCCGCCTTCCCCCATTCTTAACAAACAAACTCCAAACGCAGACATTTTTCACCACACACTATCAGTGTCTCATATCTCTCTCCCCCGACCTGCTCTTTCTCTCTCTCTCTCTCTTCTATTTTTTGGTTTATTTGATTTATGACTTCTACAATTAAGGGCTTCTTTGGTTTGGAATTTTTCGATTTAGGGCTTCTTCAATTTGGGGTTCAATTTTAGATCTTCTTCAGTTTTAAGGTTTCAATTATTGGTTTAATTAGTCACTTTTTGTTGCAGGTGTTCGATTTAGGTTTCCAGCGGAACGAATTTGGATTAAGGGCTTCTTCGATATGGGCCTGGTTCAAGTTGGGGCTGGTTCAAGTTTTGAAGATGGCTTCTTCGGTTAAGGGCTTCTTCGATGTGTTATAATGTTTTCATTGCCAATCGATTAGAAGAGGTACTTGAAGTTTACCTATCTATATTGAAATCCTTTTGGAATGAATATGTATATTGACTGAAAGACACTTCTTTCGTCTGAAATCCTTTCACATTCGTATTTGTTTCTTCTTTTTTCCTGCATTTACACTTCCCAATATGTAATGTGTTATTCTTCCCCAACTAACGGGTTTAGTCCAGGAGTTGACGGAAGCTGAAACCTGACTTGATGTTTTTTTACCGTGGGTTCTCATCCACATAAGCAGATCTCAAACTCTGCAAGGTTAAAGATTTGCTGCTCTTGATGGAATTACTAGAACTGGAACTCTCTTGGGAAGATACTATCAAGCTTGAGCCTGGTTGAGCTGTCCTCGTGCTTATGACTGCCATCCTCCCATCAAGTGATGTATTATCAGAACTCGAGAGCTGTGGTTCAACCGCTTCCATCTGAATAAATTCTGCTATACTCTGTATAACTATATCATTGTCTTGACTCATGACTGAAGGAGTCCTAGTTACCATATGCTTGTATGTACTAAATGCCAGCATGTATTATTGTGTGTAACTGATGTCTCAATTAGAAAGTGTACAACTGGTGTACAAGTAATATGGTATTGCTTTAGCATGTTAATTGCTTGTGTTTGTGTAATTATAGGAGTTCTTATTCAGTTGTTAATTGTAGGGTGCTTTGGATGGTGGCCTTGACATTCCTCACAGTGAGAAACGGTTCGCTGGTTTCTCAAAGGATTCTAAACAGCTTGATGCTGAGGTTCACCACAAGTATATCTATGGTGGCTATGTTGCTGCATACATGAGGGCGAGGGTCATACATTCTTGTCCATTTTAATCCTACTTGCTTTGTTAAGACTATTTATCCTCGTCGTTGGTGAATTTATCTTGTTTATTTTCCTTGCAGACACTGATTGAAGATGAGCCAGAGAAGTATCAAACTCACTTTTCATTATATGCTAAGAAAGGAATTGATGCAGATAATATTGAGGAGCTTTACAAGAAAGTTCATGCAGGGATCCGTGCAGATCCAACAGTTAAGAAGTCTGACAAACAGCAACCTAAGGAACACAAGAGGTATGCGAGCTAACAAGCAGTTCAAAGCATTATTGATATGTGCTACTTTCTAGCATTACTCATGTTGCTAATAATTCTTATGTTTTAGCAAAAGTAAATAATTTCCCTAGACAGGTTCCTTGAAAAATCCAAGTTTCAATCAGCTGAAAAAAAGAAGATAATCCCAATTTCTTGTCTTCTACCCTTCCCTGTCTTGTTCTGAGATGCATACGTATGGTCTTGGACAGATACGACCAATGAGAAATCGTTCCTCGGGTGACACAAATGGTACTGGAACAGACTTTACACAGACAAAAACTAAAACATTGTGAAAAGCGGGGAGATTTGTCACAAAGTGTGAGATGATTTGTCACAGGTAAATACCCTCAATGAACCAAAAGAATATAAATGGCTGTGATCTGTTTCTAGGTTTAGAAAGGAGTCCTTTAGCTTAATGTGACTAATTGGTAAGGTTAAGTGTCTGGAAATAGGAACTAGTAAGCCAATTGATAAGGTCACAAAAAGATCATCTTTGCTGCAGCCAGATAGGTTGCGTATGTATATGCTTGGTCGCTTCAGTGTATTTAGTTCACTTAAAGTTTAACCAGCGTGTGTTCAAGGTGTTGTGGCTGCAGCCTGCAGGCACCTACATACCCAAACAATATGGTATGTAAAAGGATAAGATAAGAAAGAAATAAGTCAAGCCGAACCCACAAGATTTCCTAACTATCAGTATCTAGAGTAGAATACCAGAATAAATAAGAATAAATAAGAAATAATAACATGCTTTGTCTCTACTGCAAGACAGGCAACTTTGATAAATTGAAGCCTCTGTTGCTTGAAATAAACGAAAAAGGCATCAAGTGGGACAAGTTTACTTACAGTATCATGTTGTCTACATATTCTACCAGCTGCAGCATTGAGGAAATTGATGTAATAGTTCAGAAAATGGAATCTAAATTTCTACTGAGGCATTTATAAATTTTATTATATATCGTGGTAGAAGGGTTATACATGGTTTTGTTTCCTTGTCCCGTCTTCATTATTTTTTTAACTAATTCATTATTAATAGGAAGTAGATACCAAGTACGATTAATTTTGTGTTTTACTAAATTTATGCAAAATCCCAAGTTTTAGGTATACTATTAAAATAGTTATAATCCTTAATTATCAGAGATTGAGAAATATATTGAAACATATAATTGTTTTTGTGTCTTGGAGGCTCTTGAGTACGAACCACCAATCCCTCAATCTTTGTCCCCGTCACTTCTTAGGTCAAGTGACATAAATTTATGACTAGTTTTAAAAACAATTTGCATATTAGTTACTGTCAAGTGGCTATTAGGTTTTATGATTTTAAAAAGTGTGTGTACCTTCTTATATGAAATCCTGCTTTGTGTTTATTGTTATTTGCACATAATGTTTTATTTCTTTCTATTTATACATTGAGTGAGGCTGTTCTTTAGCAAAATTCACTGAAGTTGTCGTGCTTTATCAGCCTCCATCATGGGAAAGGTACCGGCAGAAAGTTCAAGAGTGGAATCAGTTGATGGCCAAAGGCAACAGTATCACCTCCTGTGGAAGCAAGAGGAAGGCACCACCTGTGGAGAAGCCAATCATGTTTGCTTTCTGTCTAAAGCCACGTGGTCTAGAAGTGCCTAATAAGGGCCTGAAGTATAGATCGCAGAAGAAATATCGTGTTTCTGGCCATGCTGTCGTAAGAGATCAAGATCGTGCCCATACTCGTGGTAAAGTTATTCTAAACACTCATCTTGTGGTGTTTTATAATTGGACATTTGTAAGCATTGTAGGTGCAGTGTCTAACATTTGTTTATATCCCTTTGCACGTGCAGCGAGAAGATTTAACTCATTTGCTGTCGGTGATGAGAAGGCTACAAATTTTGATGTTAGTCCTGAAAATTCTGATAATTTTTCGATGCTTCAGACATCAACAAGTAGTCCAGAGTATGTTTCATTGGACAATGATGCATCTGACTTCGGGGGTCGAAAAATCATCATCTATTTAACTTTTGACTTCACGTTAGGTACAATAGATGATGATTTTACCACAACAAAAATAATCATTCGATTGGAGCATTAGTTTGTGAATTTGGTGTATAGTGGTTGTAATGGTGAATTTTAGTTGGTAATATGTGAAGTATTTAGTTTGGTATTTTTGTTGGCTTGTAATTACAATGTCTACCATTGTTTCATTTGGTTATAAAACCATTGTCTCTTATGTTTTTAGCTTAGTGTGGCATCTATAAGAACTATTGTTATTATATGTATCAAACAATGGTCACTGTCTATTTAGACTGTCGTGCAAATGTTTTTCGTACAACATACTCATAAAAGAAACCTGTTGTCTATTTAGACTAAATACAAAAGATTGACCAAACAAAAACGTTGTAAAAATAATCTCTTACAACGCATTCTTAAAATAAAACTGTTGTCTAACAAAACAAAGCACAATAGGTAAATACATGTGAAGTGTTGTTCAGAAGCCTTGTTACTACACACTTAGAGATAAAAACCGTTGAGTAAATGCAGATACTGAGGAGAAAACCGTTGTAGATAAAACTTAAACCATTGTGCAAAAGAAATATAAACAAGGCTTTATTAAGAAGCAAACCGTTGTTGTTTCTAGCTGTTATACAACACTTTATATTTACCAGAATGTTGTGATAATCAACTTATACAACGGTCTGTATGGTAAGAAACTGTTGTTGTTTCTGGCTATTATACAACACTTTGTTAATGGGTGACTGTCGTTTCAGTTATTTTGCACAACATTTTTTAACCGTTGTCTGAGGTCCATCTGACGGCATCTCAATAGTCATCGGTTTTCAGGGGTAATAGACAACGGTCCTGGTTGAGTCGTCTGAAGCTGTTTTTCTTGTAGTGATTGCATAAGTTTACAGAAGTTTATAGTCTGTGGCCTCCTCATACTTCTAATCATGTCCTAGCCATCGAGATGCAGCATCTGTTACAAATTGTTCAAATTCATTCTCGAGATAGACATCTGGGATAATACTGTTAATTTTCGAGTTAACCTCTCTACAATCTGGAACTCAATTCGAAGGTGTGGTGTTGGAACCCAATGGCTCCAGGTTGTGTGGCATTCTCTTCACATTCCCAAGTGGACATTATCCTTTGGCTAGCTCTTAAAAACAGGCTGCTCACACATGATCATATGATACAATTTGGCATGAATGTTGACCCTCAGTCCTCACTGCCTTCTTTGCAATAATGCTACTCATGAGTCAGCCCTGCATGTCCTTTTGAACTGCCCATATACAACTCGGATTCTTAGTAGCAGCCCGCAACCTACTGCTCCTGATTGGATTTCGGCTTTGCCCAGTACAACTCCAAACCTCCTGCAAAAAATTAATTATCTTTACATTGGTGTGGCTATTTACTATATATCTGGTGAGAGCCCGGTTGCATGGTACCAATAGTAAGCCAGCCCAAGTGTTAATGCAGAACATAAAGCAGATGGCTCGTGATAAAGTGCATGCATGTAAACAAATTCAGAAAATGGTCACTAAAAATCCATCTATTGCTAGCATCTTGTATTAGTGCTTTGTTTTTTAGCTGATCATTATTAGATGTTAACGTGTTAGGTTTTTTTGTTCTAGAGAGGGATATGTAGGGATGGCAATTTGTACCGACCCGATGGGTACCCGACCCGTTCCGACCCGAATAGACCCAACCCAACCCGAAGTTTTGGGTTTGGGTCTGGGTTTCGATCTCATATATAGACCCGAATAATTTCGGGTCGGGTTTGGATATTTCCCTAACCGAACCGAACCAGACCCAAAATTCGAAACCCGAACCGAACCCGGATCCGGTCCGAAACCCGAATAATAATTATATATATATATATATATATATATATGAAAAATATGATGTATATATAATATATTTTAAATCATTAATATTTTAAGAATTCCACTTTAACTTCTTAACTACGTTATGTATGGTTATTGAGACATTGACGTATTATATTATAATTCATTCTCTTATTCTAATTTTTGTAACTTATTCCCTCACTTGATGTCTTCACTCTCCCATTGACTCTGAAAACAGAGTTAATCTACACAATTTTTTTGGTATATTTTTATTCTTAAACTTTCTAATTCCTTTTTGTATTCTAAACCCTAATACGAATCTTAGATTATTATGTAATTATGTATCTTTGGATGATGTAAACTAGCTTTCAAAAAACTCTTGAATTTATTTAGAATTTGGATTATGAATTGTGTTAGTTAAGGATTTTGCTTAGAATTTGGATTATTTTAGTCAAAATTTTAAATACAGGTTTATATTAAATTGATAAATAATTGTATAAAAGTTAAAATAAATTGGGACCCGATTCAAACCCGAACCGAACCGAAACCCGACGGGTCGGGTCGGGATCTTGACATTCGGGATCCAATCGGATCCGGGTCCGGATCCGGGTCCAAAATATATATTTGGGTCCGGGTCTGGTTTTTACAAATTCCGAACCGACCGACCCGATTTCCATCCCTCTTCTAGTTGCTAAGATATGCCTCGGTGGATACATGTAATTATTTTTTGTTTTTAATATACTTTTTATTTAGCAAAAATATAATAATGCACTATTCGTAGATATGCCTTCTTTCTAGATACGAGTGCTACAACTGAATATTTGCAGACTCAACAACTTGATAACTTGATAAACCTGAATATTTGACTGCTACAACTGTGATCAAACAACAGTATCAGCAATTCACATGAAAATGTAAAAGCTAGCTAGGAATCACTACACCAAAAACGGCCTTTTCCTACCACGAAAATGGTAGGTTTTGGGGGTAAATTGGTAGGAATTGGTGTCAATTCCTACCATTCGACATGGTAGGAATTGCTCAGGTCGGAATTGGTGATGGTAGGAATTGGTGGTCTGTTTCTTAAACGGCCCCACATGCCAAATGGCTGCCCATGTGGCGAGCCACATCAACAGCCACATCGACGGCCACATGGCGGTGGACCCCGACACGTCACTTGCCACGAGGTTGACATGTCATGCACATGTCACATATGGGGTCACTGCCACGTCATTTTGTGGGGGTCACATTTGACCCCGGTCAAGGACTATTTCCTACCAACCAAATCCTACCAACGCATTTCCTACCAACTCAAGGGGCACCAAATTGGTAGGTTTTATAACAGAAGCACATAAAAATAGCTATTTCCTACCAAGCAATTCCTACCACCTTCAGTATTTCCTACTAGTTAAAACCTACCGCATTCATCAATTCTGGAAAATGTTACGAAGACGGTAGGAAATGCTATGAAGACGGTAGGAAATGTTATGAAGACAGTAGGAAATGCTTTGAAGGTGGTAGGAATTACTAGACAATTGTTTCAAAAAAAATAAAGCTTTCATTACTTCTCCTATCTAACAAATTGCTCAAATCATTATAAAAAAATAGATCGATATATAATTCACAAGTATACAAACATAACAAATAATCAAACATTCATTGTATATGAAAATTCAAACATTCCTTACACATAAATCATAATATTCAAAATTAGAAGTTGTTCTTATGGACCAAAACTACAAATCAAAAATTATTTACAAGGCTTAATTAATTATCTTCAAAATCTTCATCTTTTTCGTTTGGATCTTCATGTTATTTTCTTCACAATCATTTTCTCTATTTCCACATCATTGTCTTTGGATCTTCATCAAGTACCTAAAATTTACATAAAAAGCAAGAATTAGTATTAAGAATTAAATAACAAAATAAGCATGAAGATAAAATTACTTAAATAAGCAAAAAGAAGAAGAACAAAGTGAATGATATGTGAAATTGATTTGAAGAAGATAAAGATATAGAGAAGAAGATGAAGAGAGGGAAGAAAATTGAAGTGAAATGAGAAAAAAAAATGATTGTATTTTAACTAATAAGAAGAGGAAATTATTTTTGAATTTTTCGTTTGGGCGCAATTTTTAAATTTTTCGTAAAATTGTAGCTTATTTCCTACCGATAATGGTAGGTTATGATTCTCAGCGAAATTTTTGAATTTTTGGTTTGGGCGCAATTTTTGAATTTTAAGTTTTAGGCGTAATTTTTGAATTTTTCGTAAAATTGTAGCTTATTTCCTACCGATAATGGTAGGTTATGATTTTCAGCGAAAATTTTGAATTTTTGGTTTGGGCGCAATTTTTGAATTTTTAGTTTTAAGCGCAATTTTTGAATTTTTCGGGAAATTGTAGCTTATTTCCTACCGATAATGGTAGGTTATGATTCTCAGCAAAATTTTTGAATTTTTGGTTTGGGCGCAATTTTTGAATTTTTAGTTTTAGGCGCAATTTTTGAATTTTTCGTGAAATTGTAGCTTATTTCCTACCGATAATGGCAGGTTATGATTCTCAGCAAAATTTTTGAATTTTTGGTTTGGGCGCAATTTTTGAATTTTTAGTTTTAAGCGCAATTTTTGAATTTTTCGGGAAATTGTAGCTTATTTCCTACCGATAATGGTAGGTTATGATTCTCAGCAAAATTTTTGAACTTTTGGTTTGGGCGCAATTTTTGAATTTTTAGTTTTAAGCGCAATTTTTGAATTTTTCGGGAAATTGTAGCTTATTTCCTACCGATAATGGTAGGTTATGATTCTCAGCAAATTTTTTGAATTTTTGGTTTGGGCGCAATTTTTGAATTTTTAGTTTTAGGCGCAGTTTTTGAATTTTTCGTGAAATTGTAGCTTATTTCCTACCGATAATGGTAGGTTATGATTCTCAGCAAAATTTTTGAATTTTTGGTTTGGGCGCAATTTTTGAATTTTTAGTTTTAGGCGCAATTTTTGAATTTTTCGTGAAATTGTAGCTTATTTCCTACCGATAATGGTAGGGTATAGGTTTTGGCACAATTTTTTTTTAAAAAAAATAAACATAATAATTTTTTTAAATAATATTTTCGACGATCGAAACGTAATGATAATTTAGATCTATTAATTTATTTCAGAGGGTAAATGAGTTTTTACCGTAATTTGTTTTCTTTTATTATTTTAATTATATTCTTTTTTAGTTGTGCGCGGTAATTTCAAGTTTTTGGTAAAACAATTTGGCGGAAATTGCCAAAAAAATTGGGTTGTGTGGATTTAAACAACTGCCCTCTCTAAGAATAACCAAGTGCATAACCACTACACCAACATCGCTTTTTGTACTAAATATGCAATTTACTCATATATCATATTTCAGTTCAAGTTTTGTAAATTATAAGTTTGATATATAGATTAATTATAAAAATATAGGAGTTTAAATTAAAAAATTCTAAAATTTTACATACAGCTAAGAAATCAAAATATTTAATCATCCGTAAGGTTAGATCGTTGAAAAAAAAATCAAAAAAAATCAAAAAGTGTAACCCTAGACAACCCCTAAAATAGATTTATTATAAAAATATAAGAGTTTAAATTAAAAAAATCCAATATTTTGTATAAAACTAAGAAATCAACATATTTAATCATCCGTAAGGTTGGATCGTTGAAAAAAAATAAATAGAAATCAAAAAGTGTAACCCTAGACAACCCCTAAAACATGAGTATAAACTCTAACTCAATTTTCTAACACTCTTTCATTTTCTAAACGATTTTAACTTTTTGTAATTCCTTTTTGTCTAAATTTTTTTCCTTACATTCATCAAACTACAAAACGACGTTTCATATAAAAAAATTTAATTTATCCATACGTCTTTATATTTTTAATTTTTTTTCGATATAATTAGGTTTTAACGAATAACATAAAACATAAGAATATAAGTTTAAATCAACTAATTTTTATCCTCCACTACTAAAATGAGTAGATCTTTATGTCCGTAGAGTTTGATTAACAAAAAACATGATAACCGATCCACAAAAAATATAATAAAAACACTTTATACCCTAATTTTATTTTATTATTATTTTATTATTCGATCAAAACCTACCATTATTGGTAGGAAAACTGTACACAAATGGGCCGATTTGTTTGGGGCGAAAGGTGGTGGGGGTCCAAAATTCGTCAGTGACCATTTCTTACCATATATGGTAGGAAATGGCCTTGGCATAATTAAAATAATTCTTATTAAAAAAAATATTTATTACTTTAAAATATGATAGGGACGATGATGTGGATGGTGGGGTACCATCACGAATAAAACCTACCAGATTTGGTAGGTTTTATTTTCCTACCATATATGGTAGGAAATGACCATGACACAATGAAAAAATTTCTTATTTAAAAAAAATTATTTATTACTTAAATTATGATATGGCTGATGATGTGGATGGTGGGGTACCATCACGAATAAAACCTACCGGATTTGGTAGGTTTTAGTTTCCTACCATATATGGTAGGAAATGACCACAGCATATTGAAAATATTTTTTATTTTATAAAAATTGTTTATTACTTAAAAATATGACAAAGCTGATGATTAGGATGGTGGGGTCTTATCTTTTTGAAAATGCAGGCAAAACCTACCGATGTTGGTAGGTTTTATTTTCATACCAACAATCGGTAGGAATTGGTCCTCGCTTTTACAGAAATCGGGCCCCACACGTACCATTTCCTACCATATTCGTCGTCGGTAGGAAATGGGGGGTCAATTCCTACCAAGTTTTTTTGGTAAGATTTATATGGTAGGAAAAGGCCGTTTTTGGTGTAGTGAATGATATTATCAAGCTTAAAATGAATTAATTATATCAATCATAACTAAATTCATGTAACAACAATTTACCTTGTGAAGCAGCACGCTAGTAGAGGTGTTGAAAGAATTCCATGGAGAGGCAGAATCAAGTGAATAAAATAGGAACTCAACTTAGACCGAAGAGATTGAGAAAAAAGTTCAAAAAAATTTCGAAAAAGAATCTAAATTTGAACCAGAACTTGAAAGATGCTACAACTGTGATCAAACAACAGTATCAGCAATTCACATGAAAATATAAAAGCTAGCTAGGAATGATATTTTCAAGCTTAAATGAATTAATTATATCAACCTTATAATAATGAACTAAATTCATGTAACAACAACTTACCTTGTGGATCCGCAAGCTAGTAGCGGTGTTGAAAGAATTCCATGGAGAGGCAGACTCAAGTGAATAAAAAGGAACTTAACTGAGACTGAAGAGATTGAAGAGAAAATTTATAAATTTTTTGAAAAAAAATCTAAATTTGAACCAGAACTTGATAGATGCAACAACGCTATCTTTTTTTTTAAAAAAAATTTTAGTAATATAAGCTGAAAGTCCATGTTTATTTTTATTTTTAATATATTACTATAAATAATTTTTATTAATAATAATATATCAATTTTAATGACAAGAAGAAAATAGCAGAGGTCCCATAGGACCATCAGCTACAACAATACATCTAAAAAAACAGTATAAGGGAATGTTATTGGAAGCTGATTTAGATGGACTTTCAATTTTATTTTTATAGTAACAAAAAATGTATACTTTTTAAGCGTTATTGCAGAAACTACAATTCTGTCAACTTCTGGCCCAAATTTTAAATCTTTTTCCAAAAAATTTATTTGAAACGACTTGTACTCATTTACTTTAAGATACATGGGTGGAAGCAATTAAGAAGTAGTATAGGAGTAGCTAACGCGGAGGTTAGCTACGACACTTTGTAAACTCAAATCAGTTTTCTGATTTGGATTATGGAACTTGAAAGAAAATGTAGCATTAAGGTGATAGAAAGTGAAATTGTGTGTGTTAACTTGTGGAATAGTTAAATGAAGATGCGGTGGTATTGGTTTATAATAAACCAACAAAACAACCGAAAATAATACGACGATGACAATCAAATCATCTACATCATGCACAAGGTGGGTTTTATCGGATCTGGAGCGGCTTTAATGGAGGAGAAGAACGGTGGAAGCGGTGGTTCGTGTATTTATTCAAAATTAAGAAAAGTTTTCTTATGATATTGTTCACAAATAAGTTATCTTATAAAATTCGTAGTAAATTTAATACATGTCGGATTTTGATCATTTTTTATGATCCGGAAAGATTTTGCGATTTCCTACAACTTTCGTTCTTGGTGTTTTCTGAGATTATGTTTCGATCTATTTTCGAAATCACAAAACATAATCAGATCCCGTTTTTCAGTATTGAGAAGTTAATCAACATACATTTTATTTGATTCCTGATTCGTTATAAGTCCGTTTCTGAGAAGCCATATATAATCGAAAAGATCTTTTCGTTTTCTACAACTTTCATGTTTTGTGTTTTCCAAGTAAATGTCGTTTATAGGGCGAAAAGGTAAAAAACAGATCTTGGCAGAATCTTAATCATGGAGATGTTAAAGAATTGTGATGCAATATTCGTAGCACATGATTTGATTACTTCACTAGCTCATGCATGAACAAAAATAAGTGTGGAAGGTCCTTTTCTGAGAAGGGTAATGTTTTTGAAAGCTCTATTTTTCGAGTAGGATAAGATTTTTGAAGACCCTACTCTCAGAGGAGAGTTCATGGATAAAATTACATTATTGAAGGCCCATTGGTAGATGGATATTTCTTGGTTGGCACGAGACATTCCTACAATCACGGGAAGAAATGCGGAGATGCCGCGAGATTGTAGGAAAACGTGTGTGACCGGACGTGATATGGGCTGAAAGCCTTACATTTGAAATTGGGTAACTTATTAAAGCCTCAGTTCGGGGGCTCGCGGATGAACGAACACACATTCTTATGTGGATAATGACTTTTGAAAAGCGTGTACGTCAATTCGGGCTATATACAGAACGCCAAGGTCCTAACTTGACAATGAGACCGCAACGGATTTCAAAAAGATATTATATATACTCGCACTTTTGAAACCTTGGAAAAAATATATATATCCTATTTCGGTCATCGCATTGTCTCCTACTTGTATCTTCGTACAGATTACGGGCACAGAAATTTGGAAACTAGAAGATTTTTAGTTCTCCACTGCAGTAAACTACACTGAAGAACTGGGGGCTTGTTGTTATGCCATATTTTGGCATAGTCCAAATTTCTCCGTTTAATAATTATTAATTCATATTAATAATTAATTACTTAACCACTAAGTAATATCCTCTCCCTGAAATGAGGAAAGAATCAATCTCAATCAACGAATAACGGAAAATATCTCCAAACGATATCCTTCAAATCAGGAAGATATCACAACGCCAAGATAATGCAAGATAAAATTGGTAATTTACCACATTAACAAAGTTTATCCCTAAAGTCTCTCAGGGATAAACAATTGCACAGAACTGCATGGACTTGATCCAATATAAGTTGGTACGCAGGCATCTTGGCAAAGGGATCTGATATACGAGACAAATCGAGACACTCCCAAGTCCAGCCTCCAAATATCCAAAAATCACAAATCCCCAATATTTTCATAAACCCCAGACCCCTAAAACATACATACAAAATTGCTCTAATATTCAAGCACAACTCCGATTTTGTGGTGTTACGAAATTCCTCCAACAACGGTAACAGTAATCAATACTAAATAATAATCTACACATAAATATCGTTCAATGCAGTAAGGATTTTTTATAGGAGGAGATAAAAACCTAATCACTAAATGTATCAAAGTCAATTTGAAACCGAAAAATCACGAAAAATTTCATAATATTTCATGATATAAGGCAACAGATCATAATATGTCATACTATAAGGCCACAGATCATAATATTTCATACTAGAAGGCAACAGATCATAATAGATTCACCAGATGCATCAAAGCTGAAATATCACGAAAATGTTGTAGAAATCCACTTTACTGCTTTTTCTAATCTAGCATGCTAAGATATGGTTTGCAGACTCAACAACTTGATAAGCCTGAATATTTGAATGCTAGAACTGTGATCAAACAACACAAAATGCCGGTCCTAGAGATTTGGGTGCCCTAGGCGAATTTTTAAAACGGTGCCCTTTATAAACCAGACATGACCATAAAAAATACCGGGACTATGCATACTCACTAAACGAAGTAGCAATATCAATAACAATAATGAATTACATAAGCAGAACAGATAAAGTAGGCACAAACTGCCTTTTAGTAGTATCCTCCTTGACAGCCAGAAGAAGTAAAACTTGCTCGTATATTTACACTCCACCTGCTTAGGTAGCGACGAAACATTACTAACTCGAATACTGACTACTGGTAGTCTGGTATATGATATGTTCTCTGTTTCAGTAAATATAGATTGATATTTGATGCATTAACCAGTAAACTAGTAATTGAAAGCATGAATATAAATACATATTTAAGTGCTAATTATTGAGTTGGCCACAAAAGAAAGTTGAATTTCACAAGACTAGAATTAACCTCCTAGACCTATATTGACAATTTTAAACACTCTAGTACATACTTAGTATTATCAAACAAAATGAGCAAAGAACTTGATCAGTATGCAACTCCTTAATTACTTTTCTTCCCAGATTTCCACAAACCAAGAAGAAAAAATTCTAATACAACATAGTTTATATAAGATTCCTCCCACGATTTCTTCATTTTCTTAACAATTTTTTCACAAAGTATCATGTTCCCGACCAGTAATCAAAAATTCAATTAAAGAGATTGCATTCCTAGCAAGAAACACAAAAGAAAAACTAACAAGCAACCCAAAAAACACAACAAAAAAATGTACTACAGAAAATGCAACTAGATGAATGACAGTGAGGACATATAAACATGCATCAAAGCTAGTTGAAAGCTAAAATATCAACGAAAATGTAAAGTAGATTCCCTCCCTAGCTAGTGAGTACTGAATCCCTCTGTTTCTAGATAATGAAAACCTCCGTAGCTAGTGAGCACCGAGTCCCTCCGCTTCCAGATAATGAAAACCTCCTTGGTTAGTACTTTTAGAGCGCGTCCCTTTGGCCGTCCAACCTCATAGGGGAGAGGGTGCGTCCCTTTGGCCGTCCAACCTCGGAGGACGCGTCATCTTGGTGTGACTGACAACTTCACATGAATGGATGACTTGACAGAGAATAAGAGTTACATTGACATTGGACTGACACAAGGAAGCTTAGGGCTTGCCCTCGGTAAGGGAGAGGGCGCGCCCTTTGGCCGTCCACCCCTTGAGGACGCGCCCTCACGTGTTGAAGTGGCAACTTGACATTGAAGGATGGTTCTATTGGTTTAATATTGATATCCTATTGAAGACTTCTCCCTCAGGATGTGCCCTAAGGGAGGAATGTTCGTTAGTGAAGGCCTCTAGGGGTTTGCCTGATGATTGAAGAATTCCCTCCTAGGATGTGCCCTAGGAGGGGGATGTCCGTGGTTGAAGGCCTCCAGGGGTTTTCCTGATGATTGAAGGCCTCCTCCTGTATTCAATGGGCGCGTCCTCATTGGGGATGTGGGGTTAAACTTGGTTTGTGCTTTGCGAGCTCTGTTCCTGTACTCAATTGGCGCGTCCTCATTGGGGAACTTTGGAGTAATCCTGCACTTTGCACCCAAACGCTTGGGATCACTGTCCTGCAATCTAGTGGGTGCTTCTCATTCGGGGGACAAGGATGCGTCTGGAATTTGGGGTAACTCATGGCTATACTTGCGTCTATGAAATAAGGAAATAGCTGGTAACGGATAGGACTAGTCCTCGACGGGGGAAGTTTCCTTATCTGTGAAGTCCTGAAAACATAGACGAACCTTGGGCCTTTGTGACTAGGCCTTATCGTTGGACATTCCTAAAGCGTGTGGAAGACCAATTCTAGAAGACGGACCAGGTATCCTAGTGGGCCTCGGAAATCAGAAACCAACCCATATAGGTTACTTGCTCCCCAAGAACTACGTAGGGATTGATCCCCTATAAATACGGGGTACGTAGGCACATTATAGGGGGTTGGAAGCGAAGAGCTCAGCGAGCCAGCACCAAGAAAACCCTTACAATTTCAGCCCCCAATTCATCACAACCACCACACTTCGGTGACTTTCCAGCGAAGAACCATCATCATAGATCTTGATTCCGGCGACGAACCTCAAACTTTGTTAATACAAAATTCCTCCGTTAACAAATAGATTTGATAATGTTAAACCTCCAAGTCAACTGAATACCCAAAATTAAACACGAACTGATCCTAAAATTTAATTAACAAAACTTAACCGATAAACATCAATTTATTATTATACAGACAGACTCCAATATGAATCATGCAATCACATAAACAAGACATAGGGTGAAAGCCCAATATAACTACATTTTGCTGAACATTGTCCAAAATGACCATGGGCAGAAAAGTTGTCCAAAATAACCAGACATACACGCATACTTCAAATGCGAGTACCAAACACGCATGCACTACATGCAATTTCTGCACAAAGTCTGGTGGGTTTCATCTTTTCTTCCTCAGCTATACGCATGCATGTAATACGAAACAGGGAACACGCATGCACGTAATGCGAAACAGGGAACACGTATGCACGTAATGCGTATGGGCACTTGCTCTGCTCTACTAAAACTTCCCCCAGAATCTCTATACAACCCATCACTGTACACGATTCTAGAGCTGTTCACGAACAGAGCTGTTCGTGAACAAGCTCGAGCTCGGCTCGTTAAGGGCTCGACTCGGCTCGTCTCGTTAAGAACTCGAGCTCGAGCTCGAACACAAAAAATTGTTCGTTAAGAAAACGAGCTCGAGCCGAGCTATTAGTGAGCTCGACTCGAGCTCGTTCGGCTCGAGATCGGCTCGATAAAGCTCAAAAAAATTAAGATATATTCGATATATTTTTATATTATTTGTTAACATTTTAAATTAATTTTGTAATTTATAGTATGAGTATTTTAGGTTTATTGAGAATTGATTGGGAAATTGGGTTCGGTTTCGACAAAAAATGTTTTAGTTCATTTGGTTAAGAAAAATTAGGTTTTATTATCTATAAAAATTGTAAGTTGTAATGAGCTCGGCTCGACTTGGCTCGGCTCGACTCGGCTCGTTTTTGTTCGATAAAAGCTCGTGTTCGACTCGTTAGTTAACGAGCTCGAATACGAATTTTGTGCGATAAGAAAGCTCGGCTCGGCTCGGTTCGTCAGAGAGAAAAATGTAAAGCTCGGCTCGTTTACATCAAAGCTCGGCTCGGCTCGGCTCGGTTCGTGAATAGCCCTACACGATTCCACTTTGATAGTGTACATACATTCTTTAGTTGCGAGCACTATACATAGTACACCAAAAATCTGAATCTGAACCTCAACACACGCATTCAACGGATGCGAAAATCCGACGGATGCGAAAATCCGATACACAAACAATGCGTAGGTTAGAAATATGTATATGAGTATATGTTTTTTACATGATTTTTTAGTTGTTCATGCATACAAATTGTAGATGTCATCGTCGGGGTATTAAACAGAGACGATATTGATGTAGTTTGTATATGTATGATTGAGTTTGGTGTGTATTTGTATATGTATTTATGTATTACTAGCTTTATACCCGTGCTATGCACATGATCATTATCATTTTTTTGAAAACATATTTAATTGTTATATTAAATTCTCTTATTATTAGTTTCAGTATGAAATATTTATATATTTAACTTTTAATTTTTTGATAATATTTTATTATATAATTGTAATTTATTGATCATTTTGTGTAAGTTTTCTAACTTCTATATCGAAACAACTCTTATAATTATTTGTTATTTGCAATATTTTTACAAACCTACTTGTTATGTTTATATTTTTAAATTCAAATAAAATTATCACATTTAATATTAGAAATTTATCGATAACATTTTTTATGTGTAATCTTCTTTTATCTTATCTTGGTAGTGTATTTACAACATAAGTAACTTTTGTAGAAGGAAGGAATCGAAGCATGATTTTTTTAGTAGTAATAATTCTGAAATTACAGTTTTAGCTCTGACGACCAAACCATGTTAACTCATGCACGGGATGATTTATAAAAAAAAATTACATTATTTTATTTCTTTTTTATATATATATATATATATTTTTTATTTTTTGCTATTATTCTTGACTCATAATTTTACATTAATTTATTTATATATATACTTTTTACATAATTTACAAATATTCATTTATAATTTTATAAATTTACAAATTGATTCATACAAAATATTTAAACTTTATGATGAATTGTTTTGAAAATATAAATTTTATTATATAATCTATTTAATTTGTTGGTTACTTTGAAAAGTCAATTTATGAAACAGAGTGAGTAATGATTTTCCTCGAAATACTATCTATTTTATGTATATTTTAATATCAATATTTATCCTCAAAAGTACGTTGTAATATGAAATTTTAATTTATTTATTTTCAATAATAATAATAAATATGTAATTTTTAATTGTATATGTGTTAAGATAATGGTGGGAAATATGGTAATTTCAAATAATAATTTATTTATGAAATCGATTTAGTACTATATTTTATTAATTTAATTTATATTTTATATTACTAATGAAATTTTATTTCTTTGTTTTTTATGCTTTAATGTCTTCTTATGATTTTCAATAAACCTGTTTACAATAGGTGTGTCGGGTGCTGGTTGTATCTCGGGCCATATGATAGTTAAATTTCATGTATAATTGTTACGCTCTTTCTTTTTCATGTTAAAAATAATTAATAATTAGTAATTTACAATGTTAACTCTAACGACCATACCACCTAAACTTCCTGTTTTTGAAAATATAAATTTTATTATATAATCTATTTAATTTGTTGATTACTTTGAAAAGTCAATTTATGAAACAGAGTGAGTAATGCTTTTTCTCGAAATACTATCTATTTTATGTATATTTTAATATCAATATTTATCCTCAAAAGTACGTTATAATATGAAATTTTAATTTATTTATTTTCAGTAATAATAATAAATATGTAATTTTTAATTGTATATGTCTTAAGATAATGGTGGGAAATATGGTACTTTCAAATAATAATTTATTTATGAAATCGATTTAGACTATATTTTATTAATTTAATTTATATTGTATATTACTAATGAAATTTTATTTCTTTGTTTTTTATGCTTTAATATCTTCTTATGCTTTTCAATAAACCTGTTTACAACAGGTGTGTTAGGTCTATTGCTGGTTGTATCTCCCGGCCATCTGATAGTTAAATTGCATGTACAATTGTTACGCTCTTTTTTATTCATTATAACAATAATTAGTAATTAGTAATTTACAATGTTAACCCTGACGATCATACCACCTAAACTTCCTTATATAAATTATATATAGAATATAATTGGAAGGTGGGTAGATGTGTGCAAAGAAAGAGGAATGTTATGACATAATTGTTTTTGTTGGTGACTTGGTGTAGATGATAGAGACAGGGGATGGTAGAAATTCACCATCGCCCAAGGTAAGATCGTCTATATATTTGTATATTTGTTTTGTATATAGTTTACAAATCCGAGACACGCGCAATTTACGAATGCGAATTTTAGTGAGTAGATGGGGCACTCCGCCCGACAAATGTCAATTAGGGCAGCTCCGGTGTAAAATAAAGTTATTTTGGGCATTTTTTCCGAGACATATGAGCCTCAGAGCAACTCTAATTCAACACTATAACACCAAAATGGTGTAACTTTCGGTATAAAACTCACTCCAATGCAACACTATAATAGTGTAGAAATTACATCAAATGAATAGTGTGACACCAAATTTGATGTTAAAAGTACATTTGGTGTAATTTTTACACCAATTTGACGTCTTTTATATTGCCTATTATACCCTCGTACTAGTTAACAAAAACAAATGTATTCTCTTCACACCCTATTTATATCCTATTATATGTCAAACAAGATACTTACTTTGAAAAATTAAAAAACAACATGTCATCTTTTAGACTTTTAGTGTAATATATATTGTAGATGGATTGGAGTTGTTTTTATGAATGGTGTTATTTTCACACTAAAATAACGTAAAAACTACACCATTTTAGTGTTACGCATTGAAAATGGTCTTAATTCCCATCCTTACATATACACGGGAAAGTCCAAATTAAAGCCTAAAAATGCAAAACGATCTCCACTGTTTTAATGTTTTTTTTTCAAAGCATGCCTTTGTCCACCTACTTCACTACTCACGTGCAGTATGTATTGTAACTACTAACGGATCATACATGGCATATAAAATCATTAAAAAAAATGTAAGGGATCAATATGTTGATCAAAGGATCACGAGTTCGACTCTCATCTTATTTAATTTACAAATTTTTTTTTATTAAAAATATAGTTAATCATTAGCTAATAAGCTAACCCTTTTCAACATTTTCTTTATAAGAAAACAATAATTCGTGCAAGCGTATATAAAAACAAAGAGCTCATGAATTAATTTATTTAAATATGGCAAATCAACGCAACTTATAATCATAATAACCTTGCAGTTTAGTCAGGAGCCTTTTATTCTCATGTTAGGAAGTATTATTATTATATATTATGTAAAAGTGCACATATCCAGATAATATAATCACAAAAGCATGGAAAATCAATTTTAAAACGAAAGCAGACAAGAAACAACTTATATCGAATCAAACAGGAGAAAACATACTTTTTTTTAAGAACAATACTGTGACGCCCCCCAAATCCGGGGTCAGGATTTGGTGCCACTATCGCTCTGAATAAAACATAATTATACAGACGACCCCTCAACAAAGGATCGATCACAGGTTATGGTATGAAACAAGAATCTAAAATATCAACGTTTATTACAACATCTAATTCAATTTTATTACAAACCATTTGCCACCATCTAACCATTGGTGAGATCTAAAATGAACTCTATCTTCCTGGCAACATGGAACCTAAAATCTCAAATCAGGCCTTCTCACGGTCTCCTTAGCGGTTACTCGAAGATAGCTAACTTCGTTCTTAACTGAAAGGTTAGGGAAAAATAGCAAGAGTGAGCCAACAATGCTCAGCAAGTGTATAATAGTAGCCAACAAACATTGAACAGGATATAAGAAATGAATCAGGATATCTGATAAATAATCAGAGTTTCATAACAAGAATCAATAAATAAACGGATTGGAATTGGAACCACACGCTACGAGCTAAGCTAGGTGATCAGCCAACGCATTAGCTCCGGGTCACATATTTAATGTGACTCCAAACACACACTGGATCCATAGGCAACATATTGGCCTTAAATAATTCATAAACCAGACCGGCGTAACGGTCAAAAACAAATTTCCAATTCCAGGGTCGAATAAAATTTCAGATTATTCACAACGAATAAAGGTGTCAAGATTTCAATTATAAATCAAGTCTATATGAACAACTTGTTTCAGTTTTTCAGATTTCAATTCATGATAACGCTTCAGGGATTCAAATGATAATGAAAAGTAGAAAGGTCATGCCATAGGGTCAAGCAAAGGTATTAGACAATTATCAAGCTATAAGTAAGCATGGCAATAAATGGGCTTACAACAAAACAGGATAGGTATACAAAAATATAGTTGCAAGATGGGACAAAATGTTCAAAGGTATTATATGAAAGGAAAGGTAAAAGAAAGAAAACTGGTTAAAGAAAACGTTCGCATCATAATTTAAGAGAAGCTGCCACTTGAACAATAAGTGGAGGGAATAGACACTTGCCTCAAAAGCCGATAAACTAACTCAATAACTTGTATCTCACAACTCCAACTTTACGTACACGAGCTCCTTTTCTTGCCTCCTACTTGTACCTATATACAAAGGTATAATACCCTATTAGTACCTCAGCTTGTTTACGTTAGTCTATCAACCCATATTCTACCCCAACGATATTTATTTACATGCATATACCATATTATAATATAGCACGTTGCCACATAACACATGATATTTATATCACTTATAACTCTTATCCATATAATAAGCACAAAACTCACATAAGCGCACATTTCCATTCAAGTTCACATAATATACTCCTATAATACATATATATATAATTTAACTTTCAAATCATACCACACTTGGTATAACATTAAATCAACTTGATCAATGCTAACCATATCCTTAACACCTTCACAAATAATGCATTCAATCTCAAAAGCTGAAAATTCTGCTACGCACACTCTACCAAAATATTTATCATAAATCAAAAAATAATGAAACAAATACCACATTTGACAGGATACTTCCTGATTACTAATAAAACTTAGCATAAAAGTTTCAACTCCAAAACAATTCATTTAGACTAAAAACGAACAGGTTAAAGTATGTACGGAAGCACAGAAAATTCCTGCTGCGCAACTTTTAGTAAAACATGCATAACTCTTTATTCGCTAACTCTATTGATACAAGGTTTGCGTGTGCACAAACTAGACTCCGATTAGAAAAACTTCCTCCTAGACTTTCTGTCTAAAACCGGCAGCAACCATTCAAAATTAACCAAAACAGAACAGACAGTTTCTGGGTATTTCACATCCTTCCATATAAACCTTTAAACACTAACATTTTTAATAAATCACAAATTCATGATATCTATTTGAAATTTTCATGAGACCTTCATAAACCTACTGACTTGCTACAGAAAAAGTTTCAACTTGAAATTAAAAGTTTAAGCAATTAAATTGTAGCTTAGAAAATCAGAAACCGTAACAGTTTTATACTCTGCGCGTACACTACCAAAATAATCATAATAAATAGCTCAAATATCGGATTGCTTCCAAATTTTCGCGTGCTTACACTATATTCTGAGGAGCTCATGAATCTCAGAGAATTACAACCCAAGGGTGACCTTGAGCTGCTTGAAACAGAGCTCCAACAGAGCAGTGTTGCTGCAGAAATTTGAGCGACTATGGACTTACGTAATTACAACAATACTTTACACATTCTATACAATCCACACACCAACCACACAAACATATCTCATACACACCATATATTTTTGAAAGAAGCACTCACACGTAAAGATATAATTTTTAAAACAAGAAACACTTACACGAAATATATTTTACGAAAATGAAACACTTCCTTTGTGAAAATCTCCTCAAGAACATAGTTTTAAAAAGAACTCATACATACAAACACACTTTGAAAGATCACACATTTACTCACTCAAAAACATATTTTAAGAATCCAAACTTGTAGACAAATCAGAGAGCTTTCCAAAATGATAAGAACATCAAAATGATGAAGTAATGAATTTAGAAACAATTAGAACGCGGACTTGTCAAAACAGATTTGACGCAGCCCTGAATAGTTCGAAAGATTACCAATTTTCAGTATAAGGATGGACTCAAATGAAAAAGTGTAAAACATAGAAGTTATAGACCATTCCGAGACCTTTCCAAAATGGTAAGGCTCATAATTTTTGAACACGTATTCGATTAACTACGATTTTTCCAAGTTCAAGGATCATAATCCCGAAGTCAATATAGCTGGTTACATAAACCGCAGAAAAACTCATACTTGCAAGCAAAATCTCAGAAAACTTAAAGAATAAGAGTTGAGGATAATCAACTTATCTTTCCAGAGAGTCTAGAATCATCATCATATGATAAACGAGGCATGAGATACGAATTTAACAAGGTACATACACAACCTATTCAAGAATTTAACTAGGACTACACCAAAACTCACATGCAATGCTTTATTCATACTCTAACATTGATAGAACCTATTTATAAACATAGAACCCACTAAAACAACCCATGAGCTCACTTTGAGTTCATTGCCCATGGATGGGTTTGTCTTGGATGAGCCCTAAAACTTATGGGTCTTCATCAAGAACAACCCCTAAACACTTATCCACCATTGCATGTAACAAAAAAGATCAAGAGCCTCATCTTTGTAAAATTTCAGTTTTGAGAAAGAAAACAAAACTCAAAAATATTGGTAGGAATAGATAGAGGGTTGAAAGAGGGTCATTTTAGTTACAAGAACACACAATTTGGTGAAGAAATTACCTTGAAATAAGAGGTTGAAGTTTGAGTTTTTAATGGAGGTTTGGGGAAGATGATGGTCTTGGGAAAATGGAGAAGAGGAGAGCCGAGAGAGAGAATGGGAGAAAAGAGGTGGGTGGGCTTGGAAAAATGAATGGAAAATAATGTGGAGTCAAAGCCCTTTTATGTGGGTTTTTTTTTTTAAGTAGTGGAATTAAGAAGTTACTAAACTAGCCTTCTAGTACAAAAGGGAAGAGAGTTTGGTCAAGGCTAGTGGTGTCATTTCATAATTAAAAAGTAGAGTATCATTTCTAAATAAATCTTTTTGCTAGTTGGTGAATAAATAAAATTGCATTTGAAAATATAATCGCCACTAAAATATTATTTGAATGAAAATCTAAGTAAGAGAATTAAATATGCTTGTATCACTAAATATTCTAAATTTACAATAACTTGTGGCACATGAAAATTATTAAAATATAATAAAGAAATATTTTTATCTAAGTAAATAAAGTACAATTTGCACATAAATGCCTTTGTCATCACTCAACATTAATAATCATAAAATATTAAAAGTAAGAATCTCAAATGCTATAATTAGTCAAGGAACAATATTTACAGCTCTTATTAATATAAATAATTTAATACGACCCATTTTAACATAAGGAGTCTATTAAACAATTATCACACACATAAAAAAAATAGTGGTTAAAAAAATAAAATTTTAATCACATTCACACAATATAATATTTTATAAACCAAAAATTGTAAGGCGTTACAAATAGAATTAATTCATTAATGAAAAGCCATACGGCATCTACAAAGATAGTTGAGTCGAACAAACATAAAATAGAAACAATCGTCTATCCTCCTGAAGAGATAGTCAAACGATATGTTGAAAATGATATATTTACATGTACCTGCTTCACCGCAACCTGTTTGAGCTATCGACCATAATTGTAATTCCATACAAACTTTTATCACTAAATCAAAACCAGCTCTCACAATAAAGGAGAGAAAACAGAACCTCTCACCATGGAGAGAAAAACAAATCGAAATTGCAAACTAAAAAACTAAATTAAAAGAACTTAAATCTGGAAAAAAAAATGAAACCACAATAGGGGATAATCGGTCCACTCTCGAATCCAAAACATACCTTGTTGCGTGAGTTTCTGTACGAGTGTATCTATTATTCTTATGAGTTGTTAAATAGGCAAGTAACCCTAAAGAAAAAGATCACACATTTTTGTCCCAGAACTATAAAAATTATACAATTTAATCCTTTTATTTAAAGTCATACAATTATTTAAAAATTTTGATCCTTTATACGATATTTGTTGGGAAAATTTTAAAATCGAAAGTTGTAGAGAACGAAATGATTGTTTCGAAACAATAAGGCTCGTTATAAACGGAATTATAACGAATTAATAATTAGATAAAATGTACGTGGAATGAATTTACAAACTGAAAAAAATTATGATTATTTTTTTATTATTTCGAGAATAGTTCGAATCTTAATACGAGGAAACACGATGAACGAACGTTATGGGCAATTTAAAGGGTTTTTTGAATCATAAAAAATCTTCAAAATCCGAGATGAATTGAATTTACTACGTATTTTACAAAATTTCTAACATTCCAAAAGTCAGCTCAAATTTTAAATTTTGCTGCGAATTTTAAATTTCGGAGATTATGTCATTCTCAAATTTTTATAAAATAATCTATGTTAAATGTTTTTTATTTTAATATATTTAAAAAATTTAAATATAATGTAGGAAGATGATATTTGTAAATGGGTTAAACTGTACAATTTTAAAGTTCTGGGACAAAAATGTATGATCTTTTTATTTAACGGTTCATGCGTACCATATGTCATACTTTAGGGGTCAAAATGTAATTAAGCATTGTTAATTTATGAAATTACCCTTGAGTTATTTAACGGTAACGGTAAAAATCGATGAAAGGGGTGCATAGTGCAGCGCCAAAACATTTATAGGGATGCAATTTGCAATTACCAAAAGTATGTATACTAAAGTGACTTTGGGTCGAAACAAAGAGGTGCATTTTGCAGATTAGTCTTAAATGAAAATAAGAAAAGGTAATTCAGGCCACTAAGACTGGAAACTTGGAAACTATAATCAATTAGGTCAGGGCAATAAATCAAGCATCAAATTCTGAATCTGCCTTGATTATCTACAAACTTGGTAATGATCCTACAATGCAAAAGGTTAAGGACAAAACACCTGAAGAAACTCATGTTAAATCAGTAAGTAAAATAGGTGAACCAAGATATGTGAGGGAGTTCTTGCCATTTGATCTTGTTGTTTTTCATGGAATAAATCTTGAGAAAAAGCGGCAAAAATAGGATGGCGTAGATGAGTTCCTAAGGCATATGATGATGAAGCAAAGATACTTGTGTCTTCCATTAAAGACTTCAAACTCACAATGCTACAAAGTTCTGATTTGCCACAGTAATCAGGAATGGAAAAGAGACGAATACTCATCCACTATACAACAAGGAAGACAAGGAAGAACTTGAAAGGAAGGAGTATAAATGCTCAATGAAAATAGCCGAGGAAGGTGATTAGTTATTCTCGAAGGAGAAGATGTTGCAAAAAGACATTAATACAAATCATTCAAGAAGCTGATGAGCAAGAAATTGTCAAGGAAAGAAAAATGAAGAGAGTGGTGAAGCAGAAGGTCACCAAGAAGAAAGTAAGAAGGAAGCTGGTAATTGATGAAGATGAGGATGAAGATTCAATACCAGATGTTGCTATGATTTATGATATGGTTAAGAGTGAACCTCTTGACTGGGATGAAGCACTTACAGATGTTCCAAAATCTCCTATTCTTGAAGAAGCCCATCCATCAATTATTGAGAATGTACAACCTTCCCAACATTCATAGTCATTAGTGCCTTTTTCTGAGAGAAATGATGAAATTGAAGTGAAAGGGTTAATCAATGCTAAATGCATGAGACAGAGAAAGGAGATTCCTCCTAGAATTCAACTTAAAGATGGCAGAAAGCATCTATGGCCCATCTCAATAATGATGAACCAAAGTTACAGTTGTTTAAAGAAATTCTATTGCTCTCTGAATAGAGACTTTTCCTTCAATAGAGAAATTGCACAGGACATTACATACAAAATTTCTCATATCAGAAGAGAGCTATGCCCAATAATCCTTCCTACAAATGTCAAATTTTATGCTAAGCCAGGAGAAAATTCTATACAAGACATATGACATGATGATTTATGGGATATGGATGGTAGGGAAAAGGTACTGTTTAAAGTGGAGGATACGCATTTGGTCTCTACAGATTTTCTCTACTACTTAATGAAGCAACTCGATGATAGAATTGAAGTTAAGTTTAGATTCAAGCTTGCACTTCTAAGGCATGTTGAAATGAATCTAGAGAAGGATGGAAAAAAGAAGAACGATCCCAACACCAAGAACGTAAAATGAAGATAAAATCTTAATCAACTCAACCTAGAGCACCAATCTATTTTCTGGTATCTTCTAAGTACTTCTCAGAATTTATTTTGTGGCTAAACAAAGTCAAGTCTTCTTATTGCCATTTGCCTTAAATTGGGTTTTGTTATCATCAACCTTTGATTTATGCTTGTTGTTCCTACAAACATAAAAATGGGGAGATTGTTAGGAATCATACATGTTTTAGATGATAACAAATATCTTTGACTAGAATTTTATTTTATTTATGTAACTAGTCAACTGCTAATAGCTCCAGTTATATCAGTCGATTAGGGAACTTTCTACATGTAAGTTTCATTCATTAAGTAATAGCTATGTCTTTAGTCTTATGAATGAAAATAGAATGTAGTTAGGATTTATTCTATAACAAGACATGTAATAATCACCATCTGTTTGTTATCAGTGAACTAACTGATAATTAGGTCAAGGTTCTTTAAGTAATATGTTTTCATCAATCAACTAGCAACCAATGTGTCAGAAAAGGAGTTGAACTATAAATACTCGAAGACTTGTATTCCACACAAGTGAAGTGAAGGTTCAATTGATATTCATATGGACTGATGGACAGAATAATAAAGGAATCTCAACTGATATTAAATACCTAAGAATAAACGAATGCAACAACAATTGACTAAAGAAGCTATAAGGTCAAAGAAGCTTCCCAACTGATAGTTTCATTAGTTGAGTAGGACAGAGTTTATCAGTTGACAACAACTAATCATTGGGAAAAAGACAAACTATGAGTAGCTGTTGACAGATCACATGGGCTTGGAAGTTGAGTCAAAACCTTACAGATTTAGTCATTTCTTGGAGAATGCAACTCGTTTAGTGGAAAGACAAAGTGGAAGTCACATATAGAAATGTGAAGACATGTGAAGTTTCAATATATGTATGTACACAAAGAATGAGCACGTGAAGAAGATATTCATGTTTTGTGTTTAACATCTTTAGAATATCTTATGAACCTTGTGATATATAAACAAGGGTACAACAGTGTAAAAAACTTGTAGAAATACAAGTGATTTTCTCTCTAGTAGTTAGAGCAATATTTGTAAGAGAAAATTATACTGAAAAAGTATAGTTGTGTATTAATACACAGATTCACCAAGAAATAATATAAAATCTCTCAGGTAGTACCACAACAACTACCCGAATTTGAAAGATTGGTTTCTTAAGTTTTTGTATTTCACCATTTGTTTTCAAGTTTTAAATTTTATAAATTTGTAGCCCCCCCCCCACCCCACCGAACTGACAAATTTACGGGACTAATAACCTTTCTCACACTTGTGAGTTCATTATATATATGTCTATACCCTTACTCCTCGCCTTAGTAAGTCGATTATACACTATATGTATATATATATACTTGTATCGTACGCACTTACTTTTCTTTATCGTCTTTAGCATCTTACATTAAGTGCCTAGTCTGTTTTCTTCAACATTTTGTGATGAATCTTGCTATATATATATTATACTATATTATATAAATGGTTCGGCTATTTTTATATTTTATTGTATGTTATTTTTCTTGTGGTTTAGTACTGTTACATATTAAATCATACTAACTCTTCTCTTATAAAGGTTAATAGTTGTGCAGTACTTGTATTCTAATCTTAGGTGCATGAGTCTATTTCTTGTGGAAAGAAAAGTTTAAAATCGGGGAGCGATGAGTGTTAATTTTTTACCATTTATGTACTATTTTCTGGCCTGAATTCAGCGCTTGGAATCAAGTTATGTTACCTTTTTACGTGTTTTATTTGTAACTCAGGTAAAGAGTCGGACTCCCTGTAATCTATATTTGGGTGGTGTTCCGGTGCAAAATGGCACAAGGATGGTGGAAATGCATCATGGTGAGAAATGGAGGTGCAATAGTGCATATTTGGGATTATGTCGAGCAAACTATGGGCCAAAGTCAGGACCATTATTTTGCAAATAAATCAGCCTATGCCCCTATGCTCGCTCTGTGGCATCGCAAGGAGTCCATACAAGAGCCCGTGATAGGAGCGCGCCTTTCTTTTTTTTGCATTTCAAAATTCCTTTTATAATTTAATAACATTATGATGGAAGACAGACTTTATAACTTAGCCTTGTCTAAGAAAGATACATTCTTAGTTCAATGGTTTTTCATACAGTACTCTATATTTACATTGCAATAGTAGTTTTGAACATTGGTCTTCTCAAGGGAGAAGATTTGCTATTAAAATTTCAGTTTCATTGTGGATGCTCGTGCTCTAATTTGGAGGGTTTGTTCTTGAATAAGTAATATCATTTTTTCATTCTTTGAACTTGTTTATATTGATGTTTTATGCCAGGTCTATCGTTTATTTCTTGTATTCTTTTGCCATGATTAGCTATGTAACATCCAGGAAATTAGGTGTCAATTTCCTATTTGTTTAAATAATAAAAGTGGTGATATTTAATTGTTATAAAAAATTTTTTGCTGCATTATGTGTTTAAATGTTTAATAATATTATGTGAAGATGTGGGGTGATTAAATTTTTTTCGGTAATTATAAGTAAATTTGAGCCCGACAAAATTGTTTTAAGTAAATTAGTTCGAAATTCATTTAATTATGAATTTTGAGCATTTAAATATTTTGAGAATAATTTTGGGTATATAATAATGTTATTAGTTGGATTTGATTATTTTAGAATTTAATTCGTTTAATATTTTTTTTTTTAGTATCGCAATTAGTCCCGATATTTTCAAGTCAAGGGACTAATTAAAGTATTGTATCTTCATCCTTATCAAAAACAGTACCTTAATCCTTATCACTTACTCATCCTAATCTAATAATACACAAACACACCCAGTACATAACACACACCCATACCCGTAATACAACACATACACACAATCGGCAAAATCACAAAAGAAACCCCCCGATTGAAAAACGCTGACCACCCCTCTTCTTCGATTCCTTCTGCGCGCAACTCTCCGCGTAGCCACGCCGCCCTTCTGCCGCCGCTTTTCTTCCCAGTTTCCGAGAAAAAGCAGCCGCCGGAGAACAACGCACTCCACCGCCGCCTTCCGGTCACTTCTCCGCGCAGCAGCCGCCGTCTCTGTCTTCGTGCCACCGTGTCGCCGCCACACTGCAACCGCTGCCGGAAAGAGACGCAACACCACCACCACTTCAATTCCGATTATCAATTTCGAGGGTATGAATTAAAACCCTTGTTTATTAATTCGTTTATGTTTATGTGGTGTAATATAAGTTCTTTGTTTTTATTATTAATTTGGGATATTAATAATTCATATTTATTTTTTTTCGTATCAATTGTTATAAATAATTATTGGGCATATTTTGATATGTTAACTAATGATGTATGCATATTCTGATGATTTAAATGGTTTTATGTACCTTATTTAGTAATTCGTTTTTAGTATGAAAAGGTTATATTGTGAGTTCGTTTTGGGGTTATGGGTTTATAAAAATTATTGTTTAATGGTGATTGCAGTTTATGATGAATAGAGGGTTGTGCAGATTTATTTTAAGGATGAATTGTTATTCAGGAATTTTTAAACTGATTTTGTATATAGTTCGAATGGAACTTGTTAGTGTATGGAGGTTGTAGGGTTTAATCCGTTTTTATTATTAATTTATGATAATCTGTAAATACAATTCATTTTTGTAGTAATCAGTAGTACATTCGTTTTAATTAGCGGATGCTAATTATCAGTTCGTATTGGTTTAGTTAATTGCAATAGTAATCGCTTATAAATTGTGATAGATGGTTGAGATGTATATATATATATAATGAATATGTGCCGTAATTACTAAATTGAGTTGATGTTAATTGTTTAAGTTTAATGTTAAACAGTTTTACGGATTTGGTTAAGTAACTCTAGTTGGTGAGTTAATATCTGTTTAATCTCAACTTGTTCTATGAATATTAATTATGGTGAAGTGATTTTATTGTGAAGGTTTAAACTGATATTGAGTTGATATTTGTTAAAACTCATTTGGATGTATGGTATTGTGAAGTGGTTTCATTGTGAAGAGTTACTTTTGATATTCTGGTATAATTCCCAGCTTGGGGAATTATTATAGTTGCTGGTTGAGGTATTTGTGTTGTTATTTATTATTAAATTATACAGGTTATTGTTGTGCTGTACTATGTGATCCGTCCTATGATTGGGGAAGCAGCATAGTACATGCAAAATTTCTGGCTAGTCCTGTTTACGAACGGGTCATGCCGAAATTTCGTAAAATCTGAGTGTTTATTTTATTATTTGTTTTAAAATCATTAGAGTTTAAAGAGTAATTGAATTTGATTATTTTTTTAATCAAATTTTAGGTAATAATGAAATTGGTTTAATTGACCAATTAAGTTGAGAAGTAATTGGTGAATTTTATTAATTGGTTATTATTTAACTTTGATTATTTATAAATCAAATTTGATTATTATTTTCAAACTATTTTATTATTTTAGTAGTTATTTATTCAGTATCCGTTTGACGTGATTGATTGGGTCAAGTAAATGAGTTGTTGGATTGTAATCAATTATTTCTGACTCTGTGCTATATATATATATATATATATATATATATATATATATATATATATATATATATGCACACACACACATATATATAAGTGATTAAATGATACATGCTATTATGCACATTACTGAGTTAAGTGTTTAATCAGGATGCCAGAGTTGAGTAAATGCATGAGTACTTGCTATCTGCAATGTGTGTTTATCGTTGAAACTAGTTATAATTGGCTAGATGGCGATGGAGTTGCTACTTGTTTAACCAAGTATATATATAAATGCTTTAAAAGGGGTGACACTTAGAGTTGAATTTTGATGATTGTCTCAGGAATTAAATGTTTATCTTCCAATATTAAGTTTGGTATTGTGTAGTGGCATATTGAGTTGAGTATGCTGTTTTACAATTGTGAGTTCAGATTAATTAAGTGAGTTATATGAATATGTTAATTTGCAAATTGATTCTTGGTTATTAATATTAGTTTAAAACAGGTGGTTTGATATATAAATAGAGGAAGTGCTGCCGAATTTTCGGCAGGGCTATTAAATGAATATTACTTGGAAATGGTATATGACATGATATACCAGTTTAAATGCATACGTGAATGAGATATGATTATGTGTTTATGTGTTAAATGTAAAGCTGTTAAGTTTGTATAATTATAAGAGTTTCAACTTTATTATGTAAAGTATAGAAAACATGTGAAATTAGTTAATTGATGTGCTATGTGATAAATGTTGAAGGTGATTGCTTATTGCAGGATAAGTAACTGCAAGTCAATGCAGAATTGTTTTCTTATGTGTTTACTGCAAGTCGAGGCAGGTCATTTTCTTATATGTTTACTGCAAGCCGAGGCAGCTTATTTGAGTATTAAATAAATTGTGGATTTAATTGTGGATTGATTGAGTTATAAAGTTTTGGTGTTTGAAAACAGGGCAAACGTCCACTTTACGAATAGGTCATGCCCAATTTTCTGTAGAAAATATATGCGCTTAAATTATAAACATTTATGTTAAATAGAAGTTATAGTATGAGGGCTAATCTAATCTTATCCCAAACCCCCGGCAGTTCCATTTCCACAACCGGCCGAGAAAAGAAAGAAAAAGAGGTGACAATCGCCTGGCCCGTGATTGAAAGCGGACACGCGGGTAGAGTATAATAATTAATTGATTTTGTGCATAATGCTATCGAGGCAAGTTCCTTCTGACCCTTCCTCCTGCTAATTATTTGAGAAATGATGATGTTTTTATATATATATTGATGAGTTATTTTATGGAAGATATGTTTCGGAATGTTATGAAATTTATTATGCTAGTTTTCCACTATAAATACTCCTTGTACTTAAAGCGTATTCCATCGAACTTCCTCGGGCATCTTAATTGTTCAAGATGACCCTCTAAAAATTCATTCAGCTATGACTACTCTCATTTTTTTGAGGTGGTTAAACAATTGTTGACTTCAATCGGATTTATTGTTCAAATCCGATAAACTTTATTTGAGATTCTCAGATTTGATTCATTGTTCGGATCAAAGTAGATATGTGCAGAATAGTGGATAGATGAATAGAAATTCCTCGAAACTTCCTCCTAAACAATCATCCTAGCGCATTTGTATAGTGTCTTGATGAGTTCGAGTTGTTCTTATCTTTCAAGACGACTCAAAATATTTTATGCTACTCAATAAACCTCCTTGTTCGAAGTTTGTTATCTTATTGTCTGGTGTGACATATTGTTCGTGTCCACATAATCATTTTGTCAAAGGTTGCAACGGCCCATTGTTCGGGTCGATATCGTATAAATAGTAACTGGCAGTCGGCCAGAATAGACGAGATTGTATGTTAAATCACTCACACTCAATTGTTGTTCATTTTATTCTGGAGGAAAATCTTTACTCCACTGGTCAACATGGGAGTGGCCCATGAAATTTTCTTTCTGATCAACATGAGATACAAACTCGTGGTATCAAGAGAGGATATTTATTTTGGCACAAATGTTGCCGGGTTGATAATTCGACCCCCTTTATGCTAGCAAAACGATTTTGTGATACTTGAGACATAGTAGTGATCGTACTATGGGGTATCACGGGTGTGCGGTACTTGAGACACGGCAGTTGATCGAGCCGTGGGGTATCGCAGAGGAGATAAGACCAGTATCTACATCATTCAAAGTTCAGTGTTCACATCGTTCAAAGTTTGGTATCTGCAGCATTCAAAGTTCAAATGCAATTGTGTTGACTTAAACGATTTGGTAAATCATTGGACATCTAGTCCGTCAGAATAAATTGCTATACTGTGATTCCTGTGGACATCATTCCTATTATACCTCAAAGGTAGTGTATTCAAGTGCAATTGTTTTGAGATAAATGATTTGGTCAGTTCATTGACCACCTCTCTATCAGAGTAAATTGTTAATTGATTATTGATTTGAATTCCTTTGCATGAAAAGTATTTTCCTTCACATTTCTTTTATGATTAGTATGAGTAAGCGAGTCGGTGGAATTTGCTGAGCATCTAGTTCCTCACCCTTGTTGCTAATCATATTTTTACAGCTAAAGAGGAAAAAAGTGGAATCATTCCGATACAGAGCTAAAAGGTAGATTGACAATATTTAAATGCATAACCGTGGAGCGAGAAGATTCAAAACGACGTTGGGACGACAAGCTGATGCAGATCATTTGGATCTAGTGACAGGATATTGTATAAGAATGATTTATTGTAAACATTATATTGTATAAGTAGTTTTGCCTGGTATACTTCACATCGAAGTTATACCAGTGTTATAGATTATATGTAAAGAGATTGTTGTAAAAGAAAGTTAAAGTTGAATAAAATTTTGGACTCTTGTTTCTAGCCCTATAACCTAAAAGATTCTTGGTAGAGATTGGGGTCGTAGAAGTTATATTTGAGATGGATTAATGTTTAACAGGTTGTTTTAAATCGAGATTTTAGCGTGATGACCAAATCCTCTGACCCCGGATTTGGGGGCGTCACAGTGTTGGTATCAGAGAAAGGTTATAGTAAACTAGAAACGAGAGTGTGTAGGAGTGTGTATAGTTATGCGAGAAACGTCAGAGCTCATGTAGAGTTCGTGTCGGACTATTGGATATAGTATCGACGAGTAATTTAAGATATGGTATTCAGTTGATATCGATACCCGTAGGACGTGTAGCAGAAGAACTTAGAATCAAATGACGAGTCATCAAGAGGAGCTGATAAAGAAGACATACCTGAAGATCTTGGCAATACTTCCCTTCTTATTGAATTATGAGATATTCCTTAAAGTTTCTAAAACCCTTTCAGGTGTGATATTCGAGCTTCTCCTTTTATTCAAGTTTGAATAACTCTATTATTGATAAATCATCATTTCCTCATATTGTGCCAGTAAATTCTTTTCCGATTATTCCTTCTCCGGAAGTAGTACCTTTGGAATCTGTTCGGTTGTAATCCATTAAGTTGTAATCCAGGGGTGTATTTGAGAATTCGTCATCAAAAAGGTCATAATTGTTGATGTGAATTTTTGGTATTTTTGGAAAATGACTTCGTTAGAGTCCTCAGATTTCCATGCTATTCGAGTCAGATCTCCGACTCCTACAGAAGAGATCATGAAGATCCTGGTTCAAAGTTAGACACTAAATCATCGAAAGAGTATATGATCGTAAACAAAGACATTGAGGATTTTTCATTGGGATACTTGCACCTCCTTCCTATTGGGTGATGGGTTTAGTAGAATTACCTTCTCTTGATATAGATATAGTAGATTTCCCTCCAGTCATTCCTGACTAAGATACCTATATGGTAAAAAGCTAAGTTTTAAGATGATCCTTTGACTTCTGTTAATGCATCCCTAGCTGATGTAAACCGGACTTTAAAAATATCATTGTCAATTACTACCTTGAGATTTGGAAGAGATATGGATGGAGACCTTCAGATGATACTCCTATTGAACTTGTTCTATTCTTTTGTAAAATGTCGTGATACTCATTTTCCAGAGTCGGACCAACTCAAGGCACATGCACCATAGATGGACTCTAAGAGATACAACTATGTGTTCTGAAATTCGAAACTAAGCTATGGAACGATTTCGTGACCGAAAATTAGTAGTTCGAAAGATGAAACTTATAAGAATTGAGATAGTGCCCTCCGACAATAAGTTTTTTATGCATATCCTCTTAAAGATTTTCTTCCCTGATGAGCTGTTGATATTTACAAGTGACGTTTTCATTCTAGAATCAACGGTTGCGCTTTATTAGCTGCGATTGTCGGTAATTTTTATAATTTGCGTCGCTCAGACGTTTTCATTTTTGCTTGAAAGGTGTCCATATTATTCAGAGGTCAATTTATCTATCACTATTTACTTCGAAAATATACATTATTTTCATAACTCTTCCTATATCGGACCCTTTTTGTGATACTGAGATGAACAACCCTATGAATAGGGGATGACTGTCTGTCTGTGTGATAGAAGTCTGGTGGGACGCCACCTACTTGTACTGTTGCTTGTCGTTAGAGTACTGAAGGCTGGCCACCTTGGGTACTATGACGGTTGTCCTAATGACATATGCGACGGAACAAATGTTCAGTGATCGTTTTGATCTCTCAGTTAACCCCTTATAAAAGATTAGCGTTACCAAGAATTGATTATACACACGTCATTGTTTAACATTTTCCATCTCTGAGTTATTTTGTTCAAGGATCTTATGGGTCATAAAGGAGCAGTGTTTTAAAGTTGCGACGGTGTATGCTGACATTTCAGAGTGACGATACTTCTTTTCCAGAAATGGGGAACTCAACAAATTAAGTTTGAGTAATGATCGTTAAAAAAAGGAAGAGACCATCCTACTAGTTCGTTTGTCATATCTTCAAAACCCATACACAGTGTTTTATGGTTTGGTATTAAGGTCCTATGAACTTGGATATGGAGCAATTATCGAAAGAAAATGAATTTATGTTGGATAAACTGGTGATACGTGGCGTGATGACGCAGAGTAATTGTCCTTCATTTGGGAAAGGATAGAGTGCACAATCCCTGATTTCCTTATATTCTAATTCTAAATATGATACCTAAAAAATGGGTTGACTATAAAAGAGTTGAGATTCAATATTTAGGACATTTAATTCGATTGTGAGTCTTTCTTATAGAAGTTCCAGGATAATTCCACGAATTAGTCTAAGACGAACTATCCCGAACCTATTAAAAAGACCAGTGTTGTTACGAAGGTTTCTATCTATCTGTTCGATTGATTCGGGAATTGCAAGATCTTTTATATCAGAGAATTTTATGAACTAATTGGGTATTCAGCCATTACCATTAGGGGAAACTTTGGTTATAGAAGTGGCAAATCAGGAAAACAGTTCCTATCGATCAGATATGTCCAGATAATGGTACCGAGATTCAAGAACAACGACTCAACGCAGATCTTCTTCCTTGTAAGCTAGGAGGATTTGATGTAATTCTTGGAATAGAATAGGAGATGGTACGATTAAGGTATGCAGAGGTAATTAGGGATATGTCCATTAAACCCGTTGAGGAACCACCGTAAGTAATTTTAAACACTTATCCGAACACCTGGTTAATACCCTCTATCTAACTTCTCTACAAGACTTCCAACTAATTCTTTGTAAATAAAACCGTGGTTACAAGTATAGGTGGAAAGGATATCACCCAAGTGAAATATCTGAATGACCACCCAAGCTTAACTTGAAGAGAACTGAGGCAATACTTTGGGTCAGAAATCAAAACCAGAAACAAGATCTTAACCATAAACCGAACTAAGGATGACACTTTACAATTGTTCTTTGAATATCCTTGGACAGAAAGAATCCTTTGAGAAGAAGGTCATCTTATGTTGGGAAACCTGTCATTATTAAACTATAAAATGTTGTTGAGTAAAAAGAACTATTGATGTCGAGGTTGCAAGACAACAGATTACTTTTCCAAGAATGTTCAATAAGTATGGCCACATGGTAGATACAGAAAGGAAACTCCTGAAACCAGCAATGGTCGCACTTGTAACTAGACTCGAAAATTGTTTCCATGACGACTTACAAAGAAAAACCCACCTGACAAAAAGATAGGGTACTATTGATCTTACTCCAGGACCACACCTATTTCTAAAATGCATGACAGAATGGCACCGGTTGAGAGACAAAAGAATTGGCAACTCAATTGCAAGAATTACTTAATAAAGGTGTAAGTTGACCCAACCTATTGGGGAACACCAGTTTGTTCGTAAAGATGAAAGATGGATCCATAAATTTACGTATAGATTATTGAGAACTGAATCAGATGACAATCAAGAGTAAATACCTTTTCTCCATAATTGATAACTTGTTTGACCAGCTAAAAGGAGCCATTTAAATTTTTTAGGATTGATTTAAGATTTTAATTACCACCAGCTGAAGGTTTAAGATGATAATGCTTTTGGGACACGTTACAGACACTATGAAAATCTACCGATGTCGTTTGGATTGAATGCCCCACCTGCTTTTATGGAGTGAATGAACTATGTATTAAGAAGTACTTGGATAAGTTCAGGATTGAATTTATTGATGACAGCTTAGCAAGCTCAAAACTTCAAGAGGAATACTCAGAACACCTTCGTATAATCTTGGAGACCTTAAGAAAAATGAAGGTTATATGTAAAGTTTTCAAAGTGAAAAATTCTGTTGAAAAAGATTCAATTTCAGGATATATTGTGAGTAGTAAAGGATTAAAGTTGAGGACATAAGGGACTTATGTACGTTGAGATACTAAGGACCCTAACAATAAGAGATATAAAATATGAGACTATATTGATGATGTTGTGTTGGCTCGTAATGCGAAAGTAAGTGAAAGCATAAGTTATATGTATATTATATCCCTTCAAGTTAAGAGAACCCGATGATATTTTGGAAATAGACTGATTGATCTGTTACGAGACACAAGTATGTTGAGGGATAAGAAAGTAAGAATTTAGATTATTGATGAAGAGAGAGAGAGTTTGATCTCCAAGGATGAGAAACTTATTTGGCGCATGTGACTCGACACTGTTAGGGAGATACCGAGTATAAAGGAAAGGAGAAGATACAGTAAGGCACCGACCTGGGATAACATTGTTGTTTCAGAGATGATGTCAGGAAAGCTACACCAGGAAGCAATATCTACCAAATAAACTTTATGTATGTAGCGGCTTGGTGAGTATTAAGTAGTAATTATGTAATAAGTCAGAGATAGGTCGTTGCATGGACTTGTGGACTGGAACTATTACTTGTTGTAAGGATTATAATTACTATGATATGTGTCATATTTTGAGTGTTAAAGATGATCATGGATCGTGGCAGCCTGAGTCTACTGATAGTGGATTTGGGGTCGACGCCATCACTTGTGCGTTGTGCAATACAAGAAGGCTAACTACCTTTAGTAATGTCTTAACAAAGGCACGCAACAGTAGTTCATTGATAAGATTGATCTCTCAGTTATTCTTTTATTTCCAAAAATGTTTGCTTTGAAATTTGTCTCGATGACCACAATTGTGGGACACTCATTATGATACAACATCTTTTCACTTCAAGATATCATGAATCTGATTATCTCAAATAATCTGGGAAGTATGTCAAGCAGGTTGGAATTAGCTAACCTTTGCGGTGAAATTGCAAAGAGTCAGAGCGGATAAAGATGCGATTAGAATACTAGTAACGCGTAACATGTAGTGGTACAACCGGGATAGCCCTATATAGAGGAACTGGTAGAATACCAGATTAGAAAGAACAAGTGTTAAAGAGTGAAGAATTAGTATTATTGCGAATTTAACCAGAGTTCAAAACTATTAGAAGAACCTAAGTGACTTATTAAGCTGATTCTGAGGACAGAATCCTTTTAAGGGAGGAAGGATGTAACATCCAGGAAATTAGGTGCCAATTTCCTATTTGTTTAAATAATAAAAGTGGTAATATTTAATTGTTATAAAAAATTTTTTTTGCTGCATTATGTGTTTAAATGTTTAATAATATTATGTGAAGATGTGGGGTGATTAAATTGTTTTCGGTAATTATAAGTAAATTTGAGCCTGACAAAATTGTTTTAAGTAAATTAGTTCAAAATTCATTTAATTATGAATTTTGAGCATTTAAATATTTTGAGAATAAATTTGGGTTTATAATAATGTTATTAGTTGGATTTGATTATTTTAAAATTTAATTCGTTTAATTTTTTTTTTTTAGTATCGCAATTAGTCCCGATATTTTCAAGTCAAGGGACTAATTAAAGTATTGTATCTTCAATAATCTGATTATCGAAACCCAATTTGCATAACATAGCCCTTATGTAACTCCACTCCACTCGATCGTAAGCTTTACTCATGTCAAGCTTTAAGGCCATCCATCCTTTTTTACCTTTCGTTTTCCGCTTCATATAATGAGTAATTTCAAACGAAATGAGAATGTTGTCTGAAATTAATCGACCGGGAATGAAAGCGCTTTGCTCTTCAGAAATAATTGAATCAATTACTACTTTCAAACGATTAGCTAAAACTTTAGATATCACCTTGTACCTGACGTTGCACAAAGAAATAGGTCTGAGGTCCGTCATATACTGGGGGTTTTTTTTCTTTGGGACCAGTACGATGTTTGTATCAGAATATTGCTCTCCTAGGCTGCCTGTTTCGAAAAAAGACCTGACCATGTTTGTTACATCATTCTCAATCGTTTTCCAAAATTTATGATAGAACCCCGGACTCATCCCATCTGGACCGGGAGATTTGTCGGAGTGCATATGGAAAACTGCTCTTTTAACCTCTTCGCTTTCCACCCGAAGTAACATAGATACGTTCTGCTCGTCTGTGATTCTGCTAGAAATACAATCGATAACTGGTTGCCAATTAGAATTAGAAGATGCAAAAAGATTATTAAAATAACCTATCATTAGGCTCTGTAAACCTCCTTCCCAATCAACCTCCTCACCCTCTTCGTTCAACAAACAACTTATCTGGTTATTCTTTCTTCTAGCACGAGCTGTAGCGTGGAAAAATTTACTGTTTTTGTCCCCCTCCTTGAGCCAAAGCTGCTTTGATCTTTGCTTCCAGAAAACCTCTTGCTGAGCAAAAATTTCTGCTAGGTCTTTTGTTGCACTTTGGTATTGCTGACTTGCATCCCTGTCTCTTCGACCTTTAGTACGTCTAATAACCTTCTTACATTTCTCAATTCGCTTTCTGAAATTACCAGTAAAATCTTGCCCCCAAACTGAAACTTCTTCGATGCATTTTTTTAATTTCTCTGGGAGACTTGCATTTTGATATCTATTCCACAACTCCTCTACAATTTGCTTACACACGGGTTCCCGCAACCATGCATTTTCAAACTTTTGATTCCTCACTCTAGGAGATCCACCTACCTCCCACGGGACAAGGAGAATCGGGCTGTGGTCTGAGGTAGAAACCTCAAGATTTAGCAGTCTTGCATCCTTAAAGAGATGCATCCATGAACTGGTAGCTAAGGCTCTGTCCAAACGAATCTCTACCCATTTGTGCGTACCTGGATACCTTTCCCACGTAAAAGGATAACCTTGTAAGTCCATGTCATGCAAATCACAGTCGTCAAGAACCTCTTGAAAACCCCTGATCAGCCAAGACGGGTACAGAGGACCTCCGCGTTTATCTGCTTGGCCTAAAACATTGTTCATGTCACCAATTAACACCCAAGGTAGATGATTCTGTGAAGAAAGATATCTGATTAGATCCCAAGTTTCTTTCCTTTTCGCTCTATTAGGTTCACCATAAATCCCAGTCAATCTAAAAGAAGGCCACCCTTGAATATCAACTTGCACGTCTATATGGTTGATACCATACGATTGAATTATAACCTCCTCTTTGTTTTTCCAGGAATCATAAAGGTGAGCTGATTGAAGCTCGTTCTAGCTGCAAAGAAGGTACCATAACTCCGGAGTGTGCAGAGGCAATAGGTATTAGAGAGGCTCTAAGTTGGATCAAGACGAAGCAGATGGAACATGTAGTTGTTGAGACGGACTGTCTGGTGGCTACCCAAGCTGTCCGCAGCAGTGCCGAGATGTCATCCTATTTTGGCACTATCATCCAGGAGTGCAGAAATCTTTTAAAGGAAATGGAAGACAAGGACGTGATCCTCAGGTTTATTAAGCGATCTGCGAATAGCTTAGCCCATGCTTTTGTAAGCTGTAGTTATTCCCTAGCTGACCGCATTTGGAGAGCAAATGATGTATCTCCAGCTATTTCTCATGTACTCGGAAACGATTTAAGTTAATGAAAGTATCTACTTTTCCGGCAAAAAAAAAAAGAAAAAAAAAAAAGAAAAAGTATTGTATCTTCATCCTTATCAAAAACAGTACCTTAATCCTTATCACTTACTCATCCTAATCTAATAATACACAAACACACCCAGTACATAACACACACACATACCCGTAATACAACACATACACACAATCGGCAAAATCACAAAAGAAACCCCCCGATTGAAAAACGCTGACCACCCCTCTTCTTCGATTCCTTCTGCGCGCAACTCTCCGCGTAGCCACGCCGCCCTTCTGCCGCCGCTTTTCTTCCCAGTTTCCGAGCAAAAGCAGCCGCCGGAGAACAACGCACTCCACCGCCGCCTTCCGGTCACTTCTCCGCGCAGCAGCCGCCGTCTCTGTCTTCGTGCCACCGCGTCGCCGCCACACTGCAACCGCTGCCGGAAAGAGACGCAACACCACCACCACTTCAATCCCGATTATCAATTTCGAGGGTATGAATTAAAACCCTTGTTTATTAATTCGTTTATGTTTATGTGGTGTAATATAAGTTCTTTGTTTTTATTATTAATTTGGGATATTAATAATTCATATTTTTTTTTTTTTCCGTATCAATTGTTATAAATAATTATTGGGCATATTTTGATATGTTAACTAATGATGTATGCATATTCTGATGATTTAAATGGTTTTATGTACCTTATTTAGTAATTCGTTTTTAGTATGAAAAGGTTATATTGAGAGTTCGTTTTGGGGTTATGGGTTTATAAAAATTATTGTTTAATGGTGATTGCAGTTTATGATGAATTGTTATTCAGGAATTTTTAAACTGATTTTGTATATAGTTCGAATGGAACTTGTTAGTGTATGGAGGTTGTAGGGTTTAATCCGTTTTTATAATTAATTTATGATAATCTGTAAATACAATTCATTTTTGTAGTAATCAGTAGTACATTCGCTTTAATTAGCGGATGCTAATTATCAGTTCGTATTGGTTTAGTTAATTGCAATAGTAATCGCTTATAAATTGTGATAGATGGTTGAGATGTATATATATATATATATAATGAATATGTGCCGTAATTACTAAATTGAGTTGATGTTAATTGTTTAAGTTTAATGTTAAACAGTTTTACGGATTTGGTTAAGTAACTCTAGTTGGTGAGTTAATATCTGTTTAATCTCAACTTGTTCTATGAATATTAATTATGGTGAAGTGATTTTATTGTGAAGGTTTAAACTGATATTGAGTTGATATTTGTTAAAACTCATTTGGATGTATGGTATTGTGAAGTGGTTTCATTGTGAAGAGTTACTTTTGATATTCTGGTATAATTCCCAGCTTGGGGAATTATTATAGTTGCTGGTTGAGGTATTTGTGTTGTTATTTATTATTAAATTATACAGGTTATTGTTTGTTGTTGTGCTGTATTATGTGATCCGTCCTATGATTGGGGGCGCAACATAATACATGCAAAATTTCTGGCTAGTCCTGTTTACGAACGGGTTATGCCGAAATTTCGTAAAATTTGAGTGTTTATTTTATCATTTGTTTTAAAATCATTAGAGTTTAAAGAGTAATTGAATTTGATTATTTTTTTAATCAAATTTTAGATAATAATGAAATTGGTTTAATTGACCAATTAAGTTGAGAAGTAATTGGTGAATTTTATTAATTGGTTATTATTTAACTTTGATTATTTATAAATCAAATTTGATTATTATTTTCAAACTATTTTATTATTTTAGTAGTTATTTATTCAGTATCCGTTTGACGTGATTGATTGGGTCAAGTAAATGAGTTGTTGGATTGTAATCAATTATTTCTGACTCTGTGCTATATATATATATATATATATATATATATATATATATATATATATATATATATATATATATGCACACACACACATATATATAAGTGATTAAATGATACATGCTATTATGCACATTACTGAGTTAAGTGTTTAATCAGGATGCCAGAGTTGAGTGAATGCATGAGTACTTGCTATCTGCAATGTGTGTTTATCGTTGAAACTAGTTATAATTGGCTAGATGGCGATGGAGTTGCTACTTGTTTAACCAAGTATATATATAAATGCTTTAAAAGGGGTGACACTTAGAGTTGAATTTTGATGATTGTCTCAGGAATTAAATGTTTATCTTCCAATATTAAGTTTGGTATTGTGTAGTGGCATATTGAGTTGAGTATGCTGTTTTACAATTGTGAGTTCAGATTAATTAAGTGAGTTATATGAATATGTTAATTTGCAAATTGATTCTTGGTTATTAATATTAGTTTAAAACAGGTGGTTTGATATATAAATAGAGGAAGTGCTGCCGAATTTTCGGCAGGGCTATTAAATGAATATTACTTGGAAATGGTATATGACATGATATACCAGTTTAAATGCATACGTGAATGAGATATGATTATGTGTTTATGTGTTAAATGTAAAGCTGTTAAGTTTGTATAATTATAAGAGTTTCAACTTTATTATGTAAAGTATAGAAAACATGTGAAATTAGTTAATTGATGTGCTATGTGATAAATGTTGAAGGTGATTGCTTATTGCAGGATAAGTAACTGCAAGTCAATGCAGAATTGTTTTCTTATGTGTTTACTGCAAGTCGAGGCAGGTCATTTTCTTATATGTTTACTGCAAGCCGAGGCAGCTTATTTGAGTATTAAATAAATTGTGGATTTAATTGTGGATTGATTGAGTTATAAAGTTTTGGTGTTTGAAAACAGGGCAAACGTCCACTTTACGAATAGGTCATGCCCAATTTTCTGTAGAAAATATATGCGCTTAAATTATAAACATTTATGTTAAATAGAAGTTATAGTATGAGGGCTAATCTAATCTTATCCCAAACCCCCGGCAGTTCCATTTCCACAACCGGCCGAGAAAAGAAAGAAAAAGAGGTGAAAATCCCCTGGCCCGTGATTGAAAGCGGACACGCGGGTAGAGTATAAAAATTAATTGATTTTGTGCATAACGCTATCGAGGCAAGTTCCTTCTGACCCTTCCTCCTGCTAATTATTTGAGAAATGATGATGTTTTTATATATATATTGATGAGTTATTTTATGGAAGATATGTTTCGGAATGTTATGAAATTTATTATGCTAGTTTTCCACTATAAATACTCCTTGTACTTAAAGCGTATTCCATCGAACTTCCTCGGGCATCTTAATTGTTCAAGATGACCCTCTAAAAATTCATTCAGCTATGACTACTCTCATTTTTTTGAGGTGGTTAAACAATTGTTGACTTCAATCGGATTTATTGTTCAAATCCGATAAACTTTATTTGAGATTCTCAGATTTGATTCATTGTTCGGATCAAAGTAGATATGTGCAGAATAGTGGATAGATGAATAGAAATTCCTCGAAACTTCCTCCTAAACAATCATCCTAGCGCATTTGTATAGTGTCTTGATGAGTTCGAGTTGTTCTTATCTTTCAAGACGACTCAAAATATTTTATGCTACTCAATAAACCTCCTTGTTCGAGGTTTGTTATCTTATTGTCTGGTGTGACATATTGTTCGTGTCCACATAATCATTTTGTCAAAGGTTGCAATGGCCCATTGTTCGGGTCGATATCGTATAAATAGTAACTGGCAGTCGGCCAGAATAGACGAGATTGTATGTTAAATCACTCACACTCAATTGTTGTTCATTTTATTCTGGAGGAAAATCTTTACTCCACTGGTCAACATGGGAGTGGCCCATGAAATTTTCTTTCTGATCAACACGAGATACAAACTCGTGGTATCAAGAGAGGAATATATTTATTTTGGCACAAATGTTGCCGGGTTGATAATTCGACCCCCTTTATGCTAGCAAAACGATTTTGTGATACTTGAGACATAGTAGTGATCGTGCTATGGGGTATCACGGGTGTGCGGTACTTGAGACACGGCAGTTGATCGAGCCGTGGAGTATCGCAGAGGAGATAAGACCAGTATCTACATCATTCAAAGTTCAGTGTTCACATCGTTCAAAGTTTGGTATCTGCATCATTCAAAGTTCAAATGCAATTGTGTTGACTTAAACGATTTGGTAAATCATTGGACGTCTAGTCCGTCAGAATAAATTGCTATACTGTGATTCCTGTGGACATCATTCCTATTATACCTCAAAGGTAGTGTATTCAAGTGCAATTGTTTTGAGATAAATGATTCGGTCAGTTCATTGACCACCTCTCTATCAGAGTAAATTGTTAATTGATTATTGATTTGAATTCCTTTGCATGAAAAGTATTTTCCTTCACATTTCTTTTATAATTAGTATAAGTAAGCGAGTCGGTGGAATTTGCTGAGCATCTAGTTGCTCACTCTTGTTGCTAATCATATTTTTACAGCTAAAGAGGAAAAAAGTGGAATCATTCCAATACAGAGCTAAAAGGTAGATTGACAGTATTTAAATGCATAACCGTGGAGCGAGAAGATTCAAAACGACGTTGGGACGACAAGCCGATGCAATCATTTGGATCTAGTGACAGGATATTGTATAAGAATGATTTATAGTAAACATTATATTGTATAAGTAGTTTTGCCTGGTATACTTCACATCAAAGTTATACCAGTGTTATAGATTATATGTAAAGAGATTGTTGTAAAAGAAAGTTAAAGTTGAATAAAATTTTGGACTCTTGTTTCTAGCCCTATAACCTAAAAGATTCTTGGTAGAGATTGGGGTCGTAGAAGTTATATTTGAGATGGATTAATGTTTAACAGGTTGTTTTAAATCGAGATTTTAGCGTGACGACCAAATCCTCTGACCCCGGATTTGGGGGCGTCACAAGCTAATTTCTTTTATGGAGTTTATATGGAGCTTATCTTATAAATTGGATGATAGTCATTATTTGAAACTTGTTAGTTTTAAGGAGATGCATACCTAGATTAATCCGTATTAATAGATGTAAGATTGATCACCTTGTAACTTCTTATATCCATGACAAAATGACGAGAGTTTCATTATTGATAGAACTTATTAATCTAACATGTGGGAATAGTGTGGGTTAAGAACTCGTAAGTATAAGTGGGAGTGATTACTTACTACATGAAATCAAATTAACACTTGCTAATTAAAATCAGATTAAGGTCTTAAGCACATAGAAGACTAGTATTAAGACTTAACTAGATGATCAATATGGCACCACTACCAATTGGAGGGGTGAATAATTGGGATGTGCTAGACACACGGAGACGTGGTTTAGACTAATTTTGTGTCTTGGGTTTACATGTATATCTTAGATAGAGACAAGTGAATTATAACGAAAATATTCTGATCAAAAGGATATGTGGATTATACAACCCTATATGTTTAATATATTGAATTACAATTTTAGTGTTAGCCATGCCCTCATTTTCAAGTCTACACTAATAAAGCAATAGAATGAATTTCATTCTATCAGCTTCCTCACCCATAAAATTACGAAGCAAAAAAAAATGAGAGAAAAGCTTCACTAATACATCGTCTTTAAAGCTTCAACTGTATTTGTTGTTTAAGAAAATTATTGCAGCTAACCATAGTTTTAGAGGGTAGCACCCTTGTGATTTATATTAATACAACGATATATTTCTTGAACCATGTTGTTTGTTTTGGTTATTTTGATTGGAGTTTAGAAAGTTTTAATCGACGAAGAAATTGAAATATTTGAGAGTATCGTATTCAACCCCCCATTCTACGATACTTTGGGACTGACACTTGGTATATATTAAAATGATTTATCTATCTTTTTTTAAATTGACTTATTTTATATGTGTTACATTTAGTATATCACATACAGCCTTTCAATGGTCTTTATATGGTGTTGAATATAGAGGCATGTAAAGATAGCCATATTATTGATACCAAAACAAGGCTCACAGGAAAAAATTACTTCAATGAGAAAGTTTAGTGTTTCAATCGAAGAAAGATACATATAGTTTTTTCTATTAAAATAAATCTTTTGAAACTGAACATGCCCAATATAGCTTTAACACCGAGACAGAGTGTAACTGACTTGACGGAATGCAATTATCTGTCCACAAAAATAGTTGAGATCATGTAATCTCTCATTCTAAGAAAGATCCATTGTCGTGTAAAAAAGATAGCAGTTGGAACCATTAAAGTGAAATTAACTCTTAAGATTATTAACAATACTACTCATTTTAGGACTATTTTGTGGCCATAATAATAATATGTAGAAGAAAAATTTGTTGTCTTCTATACTTGAATTTTAATAAGTTATCGAATTCAGTTTTTCACATTGATATAAACTGATCAAAAAAAGGTAGAAATAATATTAGTTATGATATTTTATTCATCAATTCATACAATTTCTCTAGCATGCGTATACACACATACATGTCGATTTATCATTACAATTAAAAAATATCAACTTGTCAAAATAATCAGTCGCACACAGAGTGGCGCATAATTTATCGGAGCAATCTTCACTATGTTTGCTCAAACATGTGCACACACCACCAGCGGTTGAATATGTTGCATGTGAAAAAACATAAAATTAAAATTAAAAAATTTATTTGATGAACAGTTTGAGTTTTTGATCGTGTTCTCTATACACCAAATCATTAAACAAAAATTATTAAAATTTCAATATTAGTAGTGAAATTAGTAAAAGTTATCTTGATTATAGACCAAAAAGATGGGTCAATCTTTTTTGAATTCTAAATATATGTGTTTTATACACATATGTGTACGCTTGTGAGAGAAAAATAGCTTGTCTAAATATAAAATACTTACATCCTTTTTTACAAGAAGGATAATCTGAAAGCCCAACACTCACAATCATCATAAAAGCTATGATATGAACAAAGTACCTGAAACTCATTTTGCTTTTCTTGCAACAGTGATTTCACAATTTTGTAGTACCAAGTATATTTTATGTTGAATTTTTATATGTGTTACTTGATTTAAATACTTCAATTGCAAATATATGATTTCTTTCTTTTTAATATAAGATTACAATATCTGTAATATAAAGGTAAATTTATTATTGCAAGATTTGAAATTGGATATTACATATAACAAAAGATATAATTTAAAAAATGAATGTGGATTACGAGTTCTACTATTAAAGTCAAGATTACATTCTACAATAACAAAAGTGATGTATTACTTTGGTATCATATATTGTGCTTGATATAAATATTTAAATTGTAGATATTAAGAGATTTAATTATTGATGCAAGATTGCAATATCCATAATATAAAGGAGATTTTTGTTGTGATATGCAAAATTTAATAAATAAAAGAATCACATGAGATTGTTTTAAAAATATAAAATGAATTTCAAGTTGGATGTATCTCAAAATTCAAACATAAGCAGTAAAGTGATCTAATATCTTGAAAGTACTTTAATTTATTTTATTATTTAATATTATGAAAAACTTATTTGTAACAGAATTTTTTTTAAATTGGTTCGTAAATATCCATGTGTCATGACTTGATAGGTTCCAAGTGTGACGCCCTCCAAACCCGGGCTACAGATTTGGGGAGTCACTCGACCAACGAAACACAATATACCTGGATATAACACATGCATAATATAATAATGACATAAAACACCCCTTAACCAAGACCGCATCCAGATTATGGAATCGAACAAGCTTCTAAGTTAGTATTAATACAAACCAGTTTTCAGAGTTAATATTACACAACTTAAAGTTCAAAGCTAGACATCTAGTCTAACTAACAAAATAGACAACTACCCTGCCAATGACAACTACTCGAGGTGATCTCCTAGATGCTGGAGAACTATCGCTCGAGCTGTGTCTGCTCATACTCTCGCTTCACTGGAATAGGGTTAGAAACAAAGCAAGTATGAGCCACAAGTGCTCAGCAAGCATAGTATATATAACAATCAAAGTTCCATAATGAAGGAAAATCACAATTATCTATATCAACAATATCCAAGCCAAACATATGCTTTTTTAACAATTTCAATTGAAGTAAATGGAATAAGAATTGGACTTCTACATTTTTTTCAAATCAAAAGGTTGAGCTGCTGATCAGTCACACATCAAACCCGGACTTGCTTATAACAAAGTCCTCCACTCGATCCTTGGCCAATCCGGGCCTTAAATTATTCTGACCATAAATATGGCCCGACCATTACTGGTCCCATTTTAAAAACATGCCAATTCTATCATAGAATATAATCAATAACATGCTTCACAAGATAAGTACACAATGTCAAGGTATAATAGTTGCAAAAGAGCTTCAACTGCTCAATATCAAATGAAGTTCGAGAAATAAGTTCGGAATGGTTTTAATGGTACAACGTACTTATTTAAGAAGGTAATCAATGGTTGTAGTCAATATGAACTGAATTGAAGGTGAAGGTTTCTGATATTCAACACGATTTTTGGATTAATCAAAGGATTAGGTATATTCAAGGAAATAGCATCAGTTGCTCAAATACGGGGTAAAGATTGAATAATCTGGATTGTTCTGATGGTAACATGCATATAATTATTGAAAACAATATCAATTGATCAACAAGTAAAGGCACAGATACTTGCCTCGTCTATGTAGCTGACTGCGTTCTACCACGCTTATCCTACTTTCTCCTTCCCCTTGCCTCGGGAACTCGATTCTATAATAAACAACTCATAATAGTAAGTCTACCTATCCTCGTTCTACTCTTGACATATACTCATGACCATTTTTAAGTTTAAACAAGTAATCGGGTATTTATAGAACGCCCGATCTAATTTACGATACTCAAAACTCAGACACTAGCCCTTGTACAAAGCTTTTACGGACATTAAAACACATTATTCAACTTATATAAACCATATAGCACTTATAAATATTTTTAGAACAATATTCGATGCTTATTTGAATTTAAATAAGTCACAAACAATTTTTAAATCAAAAGTCGGATTATTAATCCCAATATAAGTATTTAAAAACAATTTAATCAATTAATATAAAATTAATTGACAATTTCCAAACACTCAAACTATTTTTAAATAAATAAACCAATCTAGAAAATAATTAAACTTAATTTAAATTAATTAAATCTAATTAATAATTAATTAATAAGAATTAACTAATTAATAAAATTAATCAATTAATTAAATAAATTAATTATTAATAAAAAATAATTAAAATAATTAAATTTAATCAGTTTTCAAATTTAAATAATTAATTATAATGTTACAAAATTTTCGGAATATAAAAATGTATTTTTAAAATAAAAATATGATTTTTATAAATATTTAAACTATTTTCGAATTATTTCAAAAAATAAAATCCAAAAACAGGTTTCTGAAAATGAATTAGGGTTTTGAAGATTGAAACCGGGTCAGAAATTCGGGTAAACGGGTCGGGAAGAACAGAAACGGGTCGCCAAGAACAGCCGGAAAATTTCCAGAATCCGGTGACTTTTCCAGATTCGGGCGAGCCAAAAACGTAACAAAAATTGGGGCTTTTTATATCAAAACACTCCTTATTAACCCAACAACACATTCCGATCACAAACATACCAAGAACATAGCCGGAACTTCAATCCCGACTAAACTCCGGCGAGCTCAAGCAAATTTTCCGATCTAGCTAAATTGTACATGAAATCTTACGTTCTTTATGTTAAAATGAAGCTACGAACACATACAACAAAAGCCCTCTATAAAAAACAATGTTAGATCATTCATATGAACGGACTATTTAAAAGAAAAATCGGGTAAAAACCCTAGAATCGATTTTCTCAAAATCGAACATAAACATGAAATTAAAGCTTGAATTCCTACTAATTAGAACCCTAGGAACATATTAGAAGCAATCAATTGAATGGAGAATCAACAGAATAGAAATCCCCAATTTTAATAAGAACTCTAATTATAATTCGAATTTCAAAAATTCATATAAATTCGAAAAATTACCAGATGATGATACAGTTTGAAGATTCTGAAACTAGAGATCAAGAGCTTTAATTTGAGTACCTGAACTTGAGATTTGGATTCCATTAACACTTTCAAAATTGAGTTTGATCTTCAAGAACACGAAGAACACGGTTCGGGCATTTTATATTTTTGTTTATATAAAATGTAGATTATACGATGGATAATGTACGATTCGCCTTTTTATATTTAGCGGAAAATAAAACCCCAAACAACATTTTTGGATCGATATTGATCCATTGGATCGCTTTAAATCTTTAATAAAGTGATATACACGTTTTACGAGGTGATAATCATCCACAAAGACTGATAATTATCCAAATCAATACATATCATTTATATAACGAATGCTCAAGAATACTAGGGCTATAACAGATGTATTATCGATACGAACGATATATCAATTGCCCTGAACAATTAGGGTACAGAATAATTTTTCCCTTTTTGATTAAAACAAATAATATTGATAGTATCGGATAATTAGGGATATAATGATACGAAGAAATCTTCCGATTATGATTCGGATACGAAAGACGAAGGGATAATAATGATGTACAAAATTTTAACGGGGCCCTTGAATTTTCAAAACGGGGCTCAAAACTGAAGATATTTTTAAATGACAAGATATTCGAAAGGGGCTTCCGAGACAACAATTAGCATTATATTACTCAATAATCTTAACTATTAATATCCCAAATACTCCATAATAATTATTCTAAACATATAATTTAATTTATATTATTAATAAAGTTCACGGATATTACATCCTTCCCCCCTTAATAGGATTTTGTCCTCAGAATCAGATCAAGGAAACAACTGGGGATACTTCTCTAACATATCACTTTCTAACTCCCAGGTAGACTCTTCCACCTTAGGATTCCTCCACAAAACTTTTACTAATGCTACAGTCTTATTCCTTAACACTTTTTCCTTACGATCCAATATCTGAATTGGCCGTTGTACATAAGACAAATCTGACTGGACCTCTATGGGTTCATATTCTATTACATGGTTCGAATCTGGTCGATACTTCTTAAGCATTGATACGTGAAACACATTGTGAACGTGCTGCATGTGCGGGGGTAAGGCCAACTTGTAAGCTACTTTTCCAACTTGCTTCAGAATTTCAAACGGTCCAACATATCTCAGAATCAATTTCCCTTTCTTCCCAAACCTGACTAATGCTTTCCACGGTGAAACTTTCACTAACACTTGTTCTTCTTCTTCGAATCCCATATCCTTTCTGGCTAGGTCAACATATTTCTTCTGCCGGTTCTGAGCTATAACAATCTTTTCTGAATCAGTTCAATCACTTCTTTTGTCTGTTGCACTAACTCTGGTCCTATCACTTTTCGTTCACCAACTTCTTCCCAATATACTGGAACTCCATGTCGTACCACGATTTCCTTTATGTATATATGAACTAACTTATCCACCGAGAATCTCTCGTTAATTGAAATAAAATGCGCAGATTTCGTCAATCGATCCACAATAACCCAAATAGCATCATGGTTAGCCTTTGATCTAGGCAATCCTACCACAAAGTCCATTGCGATGTGTTCCCACTTCCACTCAGGAATTTCTAACGGCTGCAGTAATCCACTTGGTCTATGATGTTCTGCCTTGACCCTTTGACACGTAAAACATTTACTTACCCATTCAACAATTTCTCTTTTCATATCTGGCCACCAAAAGTTCGTTTTAAGATCTCGATAGATCTTCGTGCTTCCAGGATGAATCGAATACTTCGAGTTATGCGCTTCATGCAAAATTTCATTCTTCAGTTCCGCTACATTAGGTACCCATATTCGAGAAGCAAACCTTAAGATCCCCTTGTCGTCCAGTTGGGTACATATCTCATCGCTTGTTAAACTATTTGCATTGTCGTTCATGACTTGCTCTTGGCATTTCCGTATCTTTTCCAACAATTCAGGTTGAAATGTTATGGCGTAGATCATCTCTGTCGCATCCTTCGGAATACGTACTTCTATCTCTAACCTTTCAAATTCTTTGTACAGTTCTTTGGTCATCGTCAGCGTATTCAATCTTTTTTTTCTGCTCAATGCATCTGCTACCACGTTTCCCTTGCCAGGATGATAATTGATAGAGACGTCATAGTCCTTGATTAACTCCAACCATCTTCTCTGCCTCATGTTTAGCTCCTTCTGTGTAAAAATGTACTTCAAACTTTTATGATCGGTGTAAATTTCACATCTCTCTCCGTACAAGTAATGTCTCCATATTTTCAGTGCAAATACGATCGCTGCAAATTCCAAATCATGTGTAGGATATTTCTGTTCGTGAGGTCTCAATTGTCTCGACGCATAAGAAATTACTTTGTCATGTTGCATAAGCACGCAACCCAATCCTTTGTATGACGCATCACTATAGATTACAAAATGACCTTGATCGTCTAGTAGCATTAACACTGGTGCCGTAATTAGTCTCTTCTTTAACTCTTGGAAACTTTCTTCGCATTTGTCATTCCATATGAATCACTCGCTTTTCCCTGTCAGCTTGGTCATTGGAGTAGCTATCTTTGCAAAATCCTGCACAAATCTCCGATAATATCCGTCTAATCCCAAGAAACTTATAACTTCAGTTGGTGTCCTTGGTCTTTCCCAATCTTTCACTGCTTCAATCTTTGCTGGATCTAATTTGATGCCTTCGATGCTTACCACGTGCCCTAGGAAATGAACTTCTCTTAACCATAATTCACACTTGGAAAATTTTGCGTATAATTCTTCTTGTCTTAAAGTCTCCAACACAATCCACAAATGGTTCGCATGTTCTTCTTCCATCTTGGAGTATATCAATATATCGTCGATGAATACCGCTACAAACTTGTCCAAATATTTCTTGAAAATCATGTTCATTAAATCCATAAAAGCTGCTGGTGCATTCGTCAATCCAAACGCCGTTACCAAAAATTCATAGTGTCCATACCTCGTTCGAAAAGCCATCTTCGGTATATCGTCTGGTTTAATCTTCAATTGGTGATATCCTGACCATAGATCAATCTTAGAAAAATGAACCGCTCCTTTCAACTGGTCAAACAGATCATCTATTCTGGGCAATGGATACTTATTCTTGATGGTTAGCTTGTTTAATTCCCGATAGTCTATACAAAGTCTCATACTTCCATCCTTCTTCTTGACAAACAGCACTGGTGCTCCCCACGGCGAAACGCTAGGTCTGATAATTCCTTTGTCTAACAATTCCTGCAGTTGCTTAGCTAATTCCTTCATCTCCACTGGTGCCATTCTGTATGGGGCTTTGGATACTGGTTCTGCGCCTGGTGTTAAGTCTATTTCAAACTCAATTTCTCTATCCGAAGGTAATCCCGGTAACTCTTCTGGAAAAACATCTGGAAACTCACTCACGACCTGAATGTCTTCTAATTTAGAAACTTCCTTCTCTGTATCTATCACGTATGCGAGGTGCGCTTCACATCCTTGTCTTAGTAACCTCTTAGTCTGAATCATTGTCAAAAATTTCTTTGTTTGTTTCTCTCCTTTAAATATTATCTCTTTCTTATCTGGGGTAATTAAAGTAACCCTCTTGTTCTTACAATCAATGCGCGCATCATAATCAGTTAACCAATCCATTCCTAAAATCACTTCAAATTCTCCCAACTTGAAAGGTAATAGATTAGTGTAAAAACGACTTCCTAAAATCTCAATTTCACAATGAGGATAATACGAACTGACGGGTATACGATCCTGGTTAGCTATCTCTACACTCAACACTCCACTTAAAGGTTTCATTAAGCAATTCAATTTACGAGCAAACGTTTCCGAAATAAATGACTTAGTAGCTCCTGAATCTATCAACACTTTAACACTAACAGAATTTACTAGAAGTGTACCTGCCACCACATCGGCGTCTCTCACTGCTTCCCTCATTGACATGTTATAGGTTCTGGCTTGCGGCTGGACATCAACAGCTGGAGGTGCCTCTATTGCTCGAATCATGTTGTTCACGGGTGCTGGTGCTCTGCAATCCTTGATCATATGGTCTGGTTTCTTGCATCGATGACACACGATACCTATCTTGCAATCTCTGGAATAATGAACCTTCTAGTTGCATTTAAAACATGTGACACTCAATCGGTTGCATACTCCTGGATGTCTTTTCCCGCATGTCCTACATTCTGGCAGTGGGGGTCTGGAAACTCCCTGTTGATTGTTGGCTAGTAGACGATTATCTTGCCCTACATTTCCGGTATATGGTTTCTTGAAACTTGAACTCCTGCCGGGCTGGAATCCCGGTTTCTTGTTTGACTGACTTTGTGAACTTCCCTACGGCTGTCCCTTATCGGATGTCCATGCCTTTCTTTTCTTATTCTCTCTCTCTTTCATATACGAATCACTCTCTGCTTCCGCAATCATTGTTTTCTGAACTACTGTTGCATAGGTGTCTAACTCCAAAATGGCTAACTTACTACGAATCCATGACCTCAGTCCCTGTTGGAACCTATTGGCCTTCTTCTTTTCCGTGTCAACGTACATCGGAACAAACCTAGCCAATTCAGTAAACTTTGTCTCGTACTGTGGAACAGCCATGTTACCTTGTTTCAACTCTAAAAACTTCAATTCCATTTGGTCTCGCATATAATCAGGAAAATACCTTTCTAAGAACAACTCTGTAAACCTGCCCCACGTAATTAATCCCTCAGGTTCCATAGCCCTACTTGTTTCCCACCAATAACTTGCTTCACTCTTCAAGAAATAACTAGCGTACTCTGTTTTCTTTTCTTCCGTTACCTCTATCAAGGTAAAAGCTTTCTCTATTTCCTTCAACCATGCCTTCGCCTCAACTGGGTCTGCAGATCCCTTAAACTCTGGAGGTTTCGCTGCTTAGAATGATTTAAACGTAACCACTGGTGCTGCCTTTTGGTGATGCTGCTGTTGCTGATGCTGCTCTAGTAGCTGTTGTTGAATCACTTGTTGTTGTTGTTGTGCCAAGGCAGTAGTTTGTTGAGTAAGAGTATTCAAAAGCTGTATTACAACTGGATCTATGTGACCCGTGGGAGGTGAATTCTGTTGACCTTCTTGGTCAGGGGAATCAGTTGTACGAGTGTGTCGTCTAGGAGGCATATTGCTGATAAGTAAACAAATATTGGTTTAATAAAATAATTCATAAGTAGAAGAGAAAGAACACAATTGATAGGACCAAGGTTTACAGATTTTCAACGGCGTAAGAGTACACTCGTTGTATCAAGTAGAATGCCAAATATAGTGCGGAAAATGAATAACAAGAGAATAATAACAGTTCTGCAAAAGGTGATTATCATATATATATATATATACATAGATTCGATACAAGCGTAGGACGCTTTCAAAAGTAAGGTACGTCATAGCTGAACTACAACTGCCGATCAACAGTACAACAAAAATACAACAACAACCCAAGGGGATACTATAAGCCCGGTGCACTGTTGGTACTACAATATGCATCTATATACTATCTACCTGGAATCCATACATCCACATAACATCTGACTTCACCTAAACCTGCTCACGGATTATCATCTCTAGTCTCCCATAACGCTGGCCCTGCAACCTCTCCAATCTCCCTCATCGCATAGTCCAAGATCTCTCTCGTCCCTGCTACAGTCCCTCCCTCTCGGCTAGAATCTAGTCCATGCAACCTCGTCTCTACCAAAGTTCTTGTAACCCTAAGTCTCATCTGAATCTCTCATATCTGACCTCTGAGTCAGTCCCTCTCTCGAGCTACAGCTACCTCTGCCGAACGAATCCCTCTCATCTCCAATACCTGCCTATAGAAATACTCCATTTTCCCTCTCAACCTCTGATACTCATGATGTGGAACTGGGGGCTCAGAAATCTGGTACAAAGGTCCGGAAACTGATGCCTGAGACACTGGTGCTGGGGCTACACGTCAAAGTGGAACGGGACAAGGTATATGATCCCTCCTAACTACTGCATGTCCAGGCTGGGGTCGTGCCGGTCGTGTCGGTCGCGACGGTCCTGCTCTCCCACCTGGTACAGGTCTCTCCTCTATCGTGTGCTCTGACGGGTCTGAATCTGAACTACAGCTAGGGGGCTGTAATTATATAACCATATTCAATTACCACGCATAATATTCCTGATTGACCTTCTATAATCCTTAAGTGAATTTCTAACTCTCTACGTTATCCTGGACCCTAAGTCCTAACTTGTTTCAAATGCCATAACATGTTGCTCTGATACCAACCTGTGACGCCCTCCAAACCCGGGGTACAGATTTGGGGAGTCACTCGACCAACGAAACATAATATACCTGGATATAACACATGCATAATATAATAATGACATAAAAACCCCTTAACCAAGACCGCATCCAGATTATGGCATCGAACAAGCTTCTAAGTTATTATTAATACAAACCAGTTTTCAGAGTTAATATTACACAACTTAAAGTTCAAATCTAGACATCTAGTCTAACTAACAAAATAGATAACTACCCTGCCAATGACAACCACTCGAGGTGATCTCCTAGCCGCTGGAGAACTATCGCTCGCGCTCTGTTTGTTCGTACTCTCGCTTCACTGGAATAGGGTTAAAAACAAAGCAAGTATGAGCCACAAGTGCTCATCAAGCATAGTATAGATATCAATCAAAGTTCCATAATGAAGGAAAATCACAATTATCTGAATCAACAATATCCAAAACAAACATATGTTTTTTTAACAATTTCAATTGAAGTAAATGGAATAAGAATTGGACTTCTACATTTTTTTCAAATCAAAAGGTTGAGCTGCTGATCAGTCACGCATCAACCCCGGACTTGCTTATAGCAAAGTCCTCTACTGGATCCTTAGCCAATCTGGGCCTTAAATTATTCTGACCATAAATATGGCCCGACCATTACTGGTCCCATTTTAAAAACATGCCAATTCTATCATAGAGTATAAACAATAACATGTTTCACAAGATAAGTACACAATGTCAAGGTATAATAGTTGCAAAAGAGCTTCAACTGCTCAATATCAAATGAAGTTCGAGAAATAAGTTCAGAATGGTTTCAATGGTACAACGTACTTATTTAAGAAGGTAATCAATGGTTGTATTCAATATGAACTGAATTGAAGGTGAAGGTTTCTGATATTCAACACAATTTTTGGATTAATCAAAGGATTAGGTATATTCAAGAAAATAGCATCAGTTGCTCAAATACGGGGTACAGATTGAATAATCTGGATTGTTCTGATGGTAACATGCATATAATTATTGAAAACAATATCAATTGATCAACAAGTAAAGGCACATATACTTGCCTGGTCTATGTAGCTGACTGCGTTCTACCACGCTTATCCTACTTTCTCCTTCCCTTGCCTCGGGAACTCGATTCTATAATAAACAACTCATAATAGTAAGTCTAACTATCCTCATTCTACTCTCGACATATACTCATAACCATTTTTAGGTTTAAACAAGTAATCGGGTATTTATAGAACCCCCGATCTAATTTACGATACTCAAAACTCAGACACTAGCCCTTGTACAAAGCTTTTACGGACATTATAACACATTATTCAACTTATATAAACCATATAGCACTTATAAATATTTTTAGAACAATATTCGATGCTTATTTGAATTTAAATAAGTCACAAACAATTTTTAAATCAAAAGTCGGATTATTAATCCCAATATAAGTATTTAAAAACAATTTAATCAATTAATATAAAATTAATTGACAATTTCCAAACACTCAAACTATTTTTAAATAAATAAACCAAACTAGAAAATAATTAAACTTAATTTAAATTAATTAAATGTAATTAATAATTAATTAATAAGAATTAACTAATTAATAAAATTAATCAATTGATTAAATTAATTAATTATTAACCAAAAAAAATTAAAATAATTAAATTTAATCAGTTTTTGAATTTATATAATTAATTATAATTTTACAAAATTTTCGGAATATAAAAATGTATTTTTAAAATAAAAAAATTGATTTTTATAAATATTTAAAGTATTTTCAAATTATTTTAAAAAATAAAATCCAAAAACAATTTTCTGAAAATGAATTAGGGTTTTGAATATTGAAACCGAGTGAGAAATTCGGGTAAACGGGTCGGGAAGAACAGAAACGGGTCGCCAAGAACAGCCGGAAAATTTCCAGAATCCGGTGACTTTTCCAGATTCCGGCGAGCCAAAAACGTAACATAAATTGGGGCTTTTTATATCAAAACACAACCCAACAACACATTCCGATCACAAACATACCAAGAACATAGCTGGAACTTCAATCCTGACTAAACTCCGGCGAGCTCAAGCAAATTTTCCGATCTAGCTAAATTGTACATGAAATCTTACGTTCTTCATGTTAAAATGAAGCTACGAACACATACAACAAAAGCCCTCTATCAAAAACAATGTCAGATCATTCATATGAACGGACTATTCAAAAGAAAAATCGGGTAAAAACCCTAGAATCGAATTTCTCAAAATCAAACATAAACATGAAATTAAAGCATGAATTCCTACTAATTAGAACCCTAGGAACATATTAGAAGCAATCAATTGAACGGAGAATCAACAGAATAGAAATCCCTAATTTTAATAAGAACCCTAATTATAATTCGAATTTCAAAAATTCATATAAATTCGAAAAATTACCAGATGATGATACGGTTTGAAGATTCTGAAACTAGAGATCAAGAGCTTTGATTTGAGTACTTGAACTTGAGATTTGGATTCCATTAACACTTTAAAAATTGAGTTTGAGCTTCAAGAACACGAAGAACACGGTTCAGGGATTTTTATATTTTTGTTTATATAAAAATGCAGATTATTCGATGGATAATGTACGATTCACCTTTTTATATTTAGCGGAAAATAAAACCCCAAACAACATTTTTGGATCGATATTGATCCATTGGATCGCTTTAAATCTTTAATAAAGTAAAATACACGTTTTACGAGGTGATATGATAAGTGGATTTTATATCTACTTGGAACGCTTCAATTCGGCTTAAATTGACTGTTTGTACTCAAGTACTTGGTGTTTTTAATGTGTTTTGAGTTGCAATGTGCAGAGCTTAGTAGTTGGCAGAGTTGTGGAGTTTCTATGATTATATGGTGGTGTAGGGCATTATTTTGAAAGCCGAGGAGTTGCGGGACTTGAGAGCGTGAAAATGAAGTTTTTCAGAATTCTGGTCAGAAGCAGGAGCGCCCCCGCGCCTCAAGAGAGCGCCCCCGCGCTTCAGAATTACTATTAGAGCGCGCCCGCGCCTCAATCAAGCGCGCCCGCGCTTGCCCAATGCTGAAGAAGCCTTTTTCTGTTCTGAATTGGAAAGTTCCAGAGACCAGTCAACAGAAGGGGCTATATAAACACTTGGTGGACGATTTCAGAGACATATATCCATATACCTACATACAGATCTATCCACCATCAAGGAGAACAAGAAGACGGCTGATTACGAAGATCTAGTTTTCATCTTTTCTTTGTATTCTTCTAATTAGGCGATACTTTGGATTCTCGTTGGAGTTGTTTTTCTTAAACCTTATTACTAGATCCAAAGTAATAGATCCCATGATGACGAACGATTCCAGACATATTTATTATCATGTTTTCATCAGATCCCATGATGACGAACGGTTCGATTATGAACTAATCGTTATCGTGGGATTCTAACGGATTTATTTATGGATTTTAGTAGTTAATTGTTTTAAAGATTTGTGTGTGATGAATTATTCATAACCTAGTTTGGTTGTGCTTATTCTTCTTGGATGCGTAGCTAACATCTAAGTTGTTTTTTAATCTCTATTGATTACGAAAGTGGATATAGAGGTTTAGAACTTACCATGCTAGCATAGGTTTATGTATGTTTGTCATGCATGATTCGTAGGTGATTTTAACCATCTTACCTGCCCTATGTAATCTGAATGGATAACTTGCTCATTAAACCATTATGTTTTCAAATCTTATAGACATATAGGGTCTAAGCATAATTGGTGTCTGCTCAACTTCTATCTCTTTTGTGGATGTTTGAGTGGTTTGGTATTCGTATACTGAAAGGTAGCGTGTACTGATTTTGTGTTATCCGATTAGTTATCACAACCATCACATACATTGATTAAAGACATAAACTCTAGATGAATTATTTAATGAAGTTAGGATCCCATGTTTTATTCTCATAAGTAATTCGTGTTAGTGTTAGTGCCCTAGTGACAATACAATTGTACTTCTGGGAAACACTATTTTGTTATTTAAAAATGATTATGTTCTATTGATTATTCGACAACAATTATTATGTCTTTATTTACTGCGATAGTAATGTTAGAGTAATAAATGTCCTTGGAATATAGAACACGTATTCTATATCTTTAAGTATGTGACTTAAAAATGAGATTATATGAATAGTGTTTATATTCCTAAAATATCCCTAATTAAGCATTATGAATTGAGACAATTATGATGCATAAAGATTAGTATGATCGTTGACTAAATGACCACATCTCATTGGTCATAGGTATAGTGATACTAAAGTCAAGAACATAGGTGCATGTAATATTCTACATGGCACCGGATTTACCCACAGTGAGATTCTACATGGTAATAAAGTCATTAGAATAGCTCACAGTGATAATGGTGTAATGATCCTTAGACTTGAGATCATTATATTTCTATACGAGGATTAATATACTTTGATTACATTAAAAGTTACCTTTGACCGGGTGATGATAAAAGTGGACATCGGGTATATTATGAGTCGTATGAGAAATATGAATGATAGATATAGGATTTAACCCTCCTATTATTAGGAGAGATATTATTGGCCTCTTGATTGAGTGAGACTATGAAAATGCATGGCCATGCTCAAATATTGATTTGTTTTAATAGTCTACTCATTGATCAAGGAAACCTGGATTAAACGTTAAAGAGGATGACTAATAACATGCCTCGAGTTTAATCTATAATATTTGGTTAAAGGGATTATATTACACGGAAACATTAGTCACGAAAGGTTTAATTGGATCACCAATTATTATTATTACTTGGGTAGCAATGATGTATTACTAGATGCCACTCATTGTTTATAATTTTATTATGAGATATTAAAATTATTGCCAACGTAATAATAACCTAAAGGGTTACACATAAAGAACGTTTTAGACGGAGCATTAATTAAATTTCGAATTGAATTGAATTATTATTATTATTATTGAATTATTGGATTAATTAAGTAGGACTTGATTAATTATATAATAATTCGAATATAATAAATAATACTACTAATAATCAGATTGGGTTTTGGAAGCCCAATCAGATTAGGTAAAGGCCCAAAAAATTCTCTCCACATAAATACATTATGATGTATTGTTTTAGGTGAAGTGACAAAAATTTGTTTTCACACAAAAACCCTAGCAGCTCTGCATATTAGAGAGGCTAGAGACAGAGAGAGAAAGTTTTGAGGGCGTTTTTTTTGGCTAGTACCAACCCCGTGATCATTGGACGATCGAGCGTTCGTGTGGACTACTTTGGCGACGCAGATCTTGAACAAGGGCTGCGTGGTGGTTACAACAAGGACCTCCATCTTTCTGAATATTATAAGCTCAATTAAGGTATGATTTCGTTTCTCCATAATCAGCCATGTCTTGTACACGGATCCTAGGGTTAGGGTTTCAGATTTTTATTGTTTTTACGACTGTTTTCGCTGCGTTTTATGCCCCGAAATCCAACAATTCGACAGTAAACTCTTTAGTTAATCTTAATCTTGATAAATTGCTTAGTTAAATTAGTTGATAAAAACACAACTTTGATACTTGTCTTAGCATTGAACAATAGCCATACATTGTTGCATAGGTTCATAACTGTAATAAACCAGTCTCTGTGGGAACGAACTCTACTTATTCATATATTACTTGTGACCGCGTACGCTTGCGTGATTTTGTGCGAACAAGTTTTTGGCACCGCTGCCGGGGACTCGGTGTTATTTATATAGTTTATGTGCTTGTCATCAGTGGTCATTAAAGTTCACTGACTCGGATTATTCTCTCATCAATTTTACTTTGTTTGGTGTGTTTCAGTTACTTTAGTGAGCGTGTATGCGAACACGTTCTCAATCTCGGAAAGAAGAACTTGAATTGAATCTAGTTATGGGAGAACCAGTAGCAATAATGAAGGCTTTGAAGGACTATTCTCAGACAAAGATCAATGACATTCAATCCAGCATTGTCAGGCCGGCTATTGCAGCTAATACTTTTGAAATCAAGCCTGACACGATTCATATGGTGCAGAATTCAGTTCAGTTTGGGGGTGCTCCAACGGAAGATCCTAATATGCATATTAGGGATTTCATTGAGATTTGCGACACCTTCAAGTTCAACGGAGTGTCGGAAGATGCTGTGAAGCTGAGACTTTTCCCATCTTCTCTGAGGGATAAGGCTAAGGGCTGGTTGCACTCTCTACCAGCAGGTTCTATTACTACATGGGAGGATCTTGCTCATAAGTTTCTCACCAAATTCTTTCCTATGGCCAAAACAGCTGCAATCAGGAATGCTCTTACTCAGTTTGCACAACATTCAGGGGAAACCTTATGTGAAGCTTGGGAGCGTTACAAGGAGGTGCTTAGGAAGTGTCCTCATCATGGAATGCCTGATTGGATGGTGATCAATTGTTTTTATAATGGTCTGGGAGGTCAATCACGACCAATGCTTGATGCGGCATCAGGTGGAGCTCTCTGGGCTAAAAGCTACGAGGAAGCTTACGAACTAATCGAGGTGATGGTTGCTAATGAATATCAAAATCCAACTCAGAGGTTATCACAAGGCAAGGTAGCAGGAATTCTGGAAGTGGATGCAGCTACGGCAATAGCAGCTCAGTTAAAGGCTTTGTCTATGAAAGTGGATTCACTGACGAACTATGGAGTTCAACAAGTGGCTAGTGTTTGTGAGCTATGTGCAGGTGCGCACGACACGACGCAATGTGCCATATCTAGTGAATCGGCACAATTTATGAGCAATTTCCAGAGACCACATCAGCCAGTGCCTAATGCCTATCATTCGAATAACAGGAACCATCCAAATTTCAGCTGGAGTAACAATCAGGGTGGTATGCAACAACCACAACAGCCGTATCAGCAGTATTAGGGTCAACAATATGGAGCTAAGCCATTCAACCCTTCTGGTTTTCAGCAACATTATGCTCCAAGGCAACCATATCAACCTCCGGGTTTTCAACAACCATCTCATGGCAATGTGGGGCAATCGTCCAATGAAAAATCTGAATTGGAGGAATTGAGGCTAATGTGCAAGAGCCAAGCTGTTTCAATCAAGACTCTGGAGAATCAGATCGGTCAAATTGCCAATGCTTTGTTGAATAGACCACATGGAACTCTCCCTAGTGATACGGAAGCTAATCCAGGCAAAAGAGAGGTCAAGGAACATGTAAAAGCAGTTACCTTGCGATCTGGAAAGGTTACGAATGATCAGAACTCAGAAACAGAGCAAAACGGAAATTTTTTGAAAATCCAGCAGAATGAGGAGCGCGCCTGCGCCCTAGGGAGCGCGCCTGCGCCTGACCTTCTGCCAGAAGTGGAAAAAAATGAAGAAAAAGCTAGTCAGGGGGGAAACGACATGGAAAAAAGTGATCATTTTACTGAGAAATCTGTTTTGAAGCAAGCTACAGAGAGTAAGGAAGTCTATCCTCCTCCGCCATTCCCTAAATGTCTTCAAAAGCAGAAGTTGGATAAGCAATTCGCTAAGTTTCTGGAGGTTTTCAAGAAGTTGCATATCAATATACCTTTTGCGGAAGCTCTAGAACAAATGCCGAGCTACGCAAAGTTCATGAAGGGTATTCTATCTCGGAAGTTGAAACTCGAGGAGTTGGAAACCGTCGCTCTAACAGAAGAATGCAGTGCTATTCTACAGCAGAAGTTACCTCCTAAACTCAAGGATCCAGGGAGTTTCACCATACCGTGCATAATCGGCAATCTATCTTTCAACAAGTGCTTGTGTGACTTGGGAGCTAGTATTAATCTGATGCCGTTTTCTGTCTTCATGCAACTTGGACTTCCCGAGCCTAAACCGACTACTATGTCTCTACAGCTGGCTGATCGGTCGATCACATATCCAAGGGGTATAGTGGAGGATGTTTTTGTTAAAGTGGATAAGCTCATTTTTCCTGTGGATTTTGTTATTCTGGACTTTGAGGATGACAAGAAGATTCCAATTATCTTGGGAAGACCGTTCTTAGCTACAGGTCAAACTTTGATCGATGTGCAGAAAGGAGAACTTACAATGAGGGTTCAAAATCAGAAGGTCACTTTTAACGTGTTCAAGGCAATGAAATTTCCAACTGAGGAAGAAGAGTGCTTTAAATTGGAGATGGTCGATTCTGTCGTCAATACAGAGATTGAACAACCGCTGAAGTCAGATACAGTGGAGAGAGTCTTGATAGGGGATTCTGAGATCGAAGACGAAGAAAGAGCAGAGAAACTTCAGTTGTTGAATGCACCTCCGTGGAAAAGAAAAATTGATGCGCCATTCGATTCTCTTGGATTAGCAGAGCTGAATAATTCTCAGGAGCGACTTAAACCATCTATGGAAGAAGATCCTACACTTGAACTCCAACCACTACAGGATCAATTAAGGTATGGTAAAGTCTACGAGAGCAACAGGCTATATAAGGAGAAGGTTAAGGACTGGCATGAAAGAGGGGTGGTGAAACATTCATTTGTGCCTGGTCGGCTAGTTCTGCGTTTCAAGTCTAGCTTCAGATTTTTTCTAGGAAAGCGTAAGTCGAGGTGGTCGGAGCCTATAACGGTTAAATCAGCATTTCCGCATGATGAAGTAGAGATTTTTCATAAGTTTCCAGACTAAGCGTTCAAGGTTAATGGTCAGTGGCTGAATTATGACGTTGGTGATACGGTGAACCGTGAGTCGACGTTCACCGTTCTTGCGACTGGATGAAAACGGATTCACGTCAAGCTATTGACATAAAACAAGCACTTCGTGGGAGGCAACTCACGCTATTGTTGTAGCATTATTCAGTTGAAAAAAAAAGAAAAAAAAAAGTAGAAAAAAAATTTCTGGACAGAAGGAGAGCGCGCCCGCGCCTGGGGTTCTGCCAGGAAAACAAAAAAACGAAAAAAAAACAAAAACATTCCCAAAAATAGATTTTTTGTGTGGAATTCCCCTATTTAAGCCTAACCCTACCTATCCCCAGCCCTTATCTCTACAAACCCTAGCCTCCCACTCTCTTTTTCATCCTCAATTCACAATCTATACATACACTTACTTACATCTACACCTAATTCCATGGCACCACCAAAGAGAGGTCGTTATGCCGGAAGTAGTATTACTCGTCGCTCTTCATCTGAGGAGGAATCGAGTATGGGTTTTGGGGGAGAGAAGTTCACTTCATCGAAGGCACAAGCTGAGTTTACACGGTTTCTATCTAAAGCCGTGGCCAAGGAAAGGGGGTTTTTGCCTCAACCTACAGATGGGCATCTGTTTCGTATGATTACGAAGAAGGGTTGGGAGAGTTTTTGTGAAGCACCGGAGCCGGTCCCGTTGAGTATTGTGCGGGAATTTTATGCCAATGCGAAGGTCGACAAGAATGGGTATAGTGTGGTTCGGGGTTTCACTGTGGATTACACTACGAAGGCTATTCATCGGGTTTTGAATTTGCCAAGGAAGAAGAGGGGAGAAGAAGATTGGTCTTTGAAGACCCGGGCGGATGTTGATTTGGAGTACATCGTCGGAGAGCTATGTGTTCCGGGTACAGTTTGGAAGTATAGGATTGACACCACTAAGCCGGTCACTTTCCCGGCTTCTGCGATGAACAAGTACGCGAGGGCTTGGAATATGTTTATGTGTGCTAATATTTTGCCGTCTTCGCATTCGCATGAGGTTACAGTGGACAGGGCTATTATTCTCTGGGGGATTTTGAATGAGGAGTACATTGATCTTGGGGAACTCATTCATAGGAACATTCTGAGGTTTTTGAGAGGTGGTACAACGGGGGCGGTTCCTCATGCCTCTGTTGTTATCAAACTGTGTTCAGCTGTCGGTGTTCATTGGTCTGAGGAGGAGCAGCTTCAGTTACCTAGTGCTCCTATTGATCACTCGACGATCTCGAGGATGGAGGATTGGACAGGTGGTGCTCCTGACTACTCTGGTTTCGGATATACTGATTTTGATGACGAGGAAGGAGATGCTTCGCCTCGTGAGCCTGCAGCACAGAGGGGAGGTACATCTGGGATTCAGCGTGAGGTTGATAGGTCTGGATTTGGAGATGTTCAGTATAGGCGGCTGACTCGGCGTATAGACGCCATGCATGATATTAATCGCCACTTTGCTCAGGATTTGACTCAGGCTTTGGGTACTGCTTTCAGAGCCACTGGAGTTGATGTTGTTTGGCCTGACTTTGGAGCTAATTCTGTTTATCCACCACCGGATACACCACCCGAGGAGGGTGGTCCTGCTGATGATTAGGTATTTTCTGCACTTTCCTTGTTATTACCTTCAATGAGGACATTGAATATTGTAAGTTTGGGGGTGATAATTAAGGAATATTAGTGTTTGTGTGTGTGTTCATATAGGATTCATATTGCAGAAGTAGTTAATTCATTCATATATTAGCATGTTTGTGTCATATAGAGCATTCTGTTTGCATATTTGTTTATATATATTATGTGAGTCCATTTAGTTGCATTTGCATAACATGCATATTTCATGATCCCATAGGATTTGGCTATTTCCATTGGTGAGTCGATGTTGAGTGGAGTGTGGTGATGATGAATAGAGGGTTGATTTAAGTTCCTAGGAATTGACTTGCATGCCAGAAACAAATTAATTTCACGAGTCTCATTGGTTGCTCTTGGATTTGATCAGACCATGTTTGTTTGGATGTTAGAATTTAATCACTTGCTTACATTTAGAATGTTCGTCTATTCTCTTGAAAACGAAGGAGCACTAAAGTCTAAGTTTGGGGGAAAACATGGATTTCATGCTAGTTGTTAATAAGGCTAGGCGTCAAATGGCTAGTAGCCGCTCATGAAAAATGAGTAGTCTAGGGAGGGATGAGAAAAAGCAAAGCGCACTCATTCCGAAATTGTGTTAGTTAAACAAAAAGAAAAAAAAAAGAGTTGTGTTTATGCAGAGTTGATCAGGGTGAGCTCTTTAATACTCGAGCAATTAAGTTCTAGGGGACTTTGTTCCTAGTGACCTAAGACTTTTCCGGTCTGGGATCCGCTAACCTAAAGCTCGCTACATGGGTATTATTGTATAAGCCTTTTGGGGTCTCATCCATTGCACGGTCAAATAAGCATGTGTGTCGTAATAAAACATGATTTCCTGTCTAACTCAAGTCGAGGTTGAGGTGTCTTTTAGTGATTTCTTGAGTCTAGAGTTCATTCTGTTTATAAGCTTGTGGTTGTTTTGGTGAAGAATAGGATATGGTCTTGATTTAGTTTGGGAGTATATTGATGAGCATCGCACACACGCACGTTTCTGTGTTTGTATGGTTAGTATACGGGAATTTAGTCGAGCCCTGTTTGGAGCATTGCATTCTTTGAGATGTTGGCTTGTTGATTGGTTATGGTTAGTCTGAGGGGATCGTTTGCACTAGCATATTAGTTGCATTCATGCATTGCATTATAGTTATTTAGAGTCTGTTTATGCTTGAGGACAAGCATCGGTTTAAGTTTGGGGGTGTGATAAGTGGATTTTATATCTACTTCGAACGCTTCAATTCGGCTTAAATTGACTATTTGTACTCAAGTACTTGGTGTTTTTAATGTGTTTTGAGTTGGAATGTGCAGAACTTTGTAGTTGGCAGAGTTGTGGAGTTTCTATGATTATATGGTGGCGTAGGGCATTATTTTGAAAGCCGAGGAGTTGCGGGACTTGAGAGCGCGAAGAAAAGTAAAAAAATGAAGTTTTTCAGAATTCTGGTCAGAAGCAGGAGCGCCCCCGTGCCTCAGGAGAGCGCCTCCGCGCTTCAGAATTACTATTAGAGCGCGCCCGCGCCTCAATCAAGCGCGCCAACCCAGATCTCCGACCCCGGATCCGGGGGTGTTACATAAATGGTATTCAGAGCGATAAGTTATAGTACTCAGAGACGAGAGTGTTAAGAGTTATGTCTAAATAAGAGATTAACGTAAGGACTCATATAGTACCGAATGTAGTACCATTGAGTAAGTTAAGATTGGAATGTTTACTTAAGGTCTATAGTAGGACCGATAGAATCTTTAGAGGTCATCAGGATGATGAGAAGAGAGTGTAGAATTGTATATGATTTATCGAGGATATTTATATAAGACGCCAAGTAGAGTCTCAAGAGCAGTTTTGATAGAGGCGGTATAGCCATAGTCGACTTGACTAGAACGAACCTTGTTACTCGTAGTCCTTCATAGTTTGCCCTGGAGGAGGCGACATATGTGAGAACCAAGATGTTTAAACTTTTTACGCGATTAAGGTTACTTAGATACCTGGATTAATTAAAGGCATTTATTGTTTATGAGGTTTCAATCCCCTGCGAACGATGACTCTACCAGAGATAGTGTCTACCACACCATTGAGAATTTTGTGGCCCTCAAGGAAGATTGTGTATATATATCACGAGAACGTTATCATAAGACGAGTGCGCTAGATGATGTCATGAGTATGCTCGTATGGTGGGCCATGATGATTCAACTCAGCGATCAAGAACGTTGGAAATTGATGGCATGATTTTAATGAAGTGTATATGGTTGCAACGAGAACTACGACGATCTTAGAACCTACCGGGAGGAAGGCCCTTGAGTCTGGAATTGGATTCTTTCGATACAACTCTTATTAGAGACTACGTATATATTAACTAGTAGACCTCCATCTTCGGTTGACATATCGATTCGACCATGGAAGACCCAATATTGGATAACTATAGGGGAATGATAGATGTGTTTATGGACCCCCAAGCTATTAAATAACTTTGATATGATTTTGAGAGACCATTTAGTTAGTATCCTATATTATGAAGGTGTGATAGTTCATGTCAGGTGGCTCTTCCAGTTTCTTACTTCAAACTTGGGATGCAACCAACAACTGCTATATTCATTTTATTTCTTTCCTTTTCTCCTCTCATTACCTTTAAGGTTTAAATACGCAGAATTAAGTTACCATTACTCACTGGAGCGCTTTGTTCGTGCTCTAGGACGACCAAAAGAGGGAACCATTATTCATCTATCCTTCTAGGTCTCTATTTTTATTCTTTATTCTTTCAATTATTTAAGGAATGTTCAATTAATGTTTCATTAATTATTTGACGAATATTCTTTAACGATTATTTTAATATTCGATTTATTCTTTCATACTTGGACTCCTCAGTCGAGTTCATAAATATCTAACTATTTGTTTAAACATAGAGGATCTATTATTTATAGATTCCTCGTGAATTCTTTTCTTTTATTCAAGATGAGATTTGTACATCAGGCGTTGAACATTGCAATAATAGTTTTGAACATTGGTCTTCTCAAGGGAGAAGATTTGCTATTAAAATTTCAGTTTCATTGTGGATGCTCGTGCTCTAATTTGGAGGGTTTGTTCTTGAATAAGTAATATCATTTTTTCATTCTTTGAACTTGTTTATATTGATGTTTTATGCCAGGTCTATCGTTTATTTCTTGTATTCTTTTTCCATGATTAGCTAATTTCTTTTATGGAGTTTATATGGAGCTTATCTTATAAATTGGATGATAGTCATTATTTGAAACTTGTTAATTTTAAGGAGATGCATACCTAGATTAATCCATATTAATAGATGTAAGATTGATCACCTTGTAACTTGTTATATCCATGACAAAATGACGAGAGTTTCATTATTGATAGAACTTATTAATCTAACATGTGGGAATAGTGTGGGTTAAGAACTCGTAAGTATAAGTGGGAGTGATTACTTACTACATGAAATCAAATTAACACTTGCTAATTAAAATCAGATTAAGGCCTTAAGCACATAGAAGACTAGTATTAAGACTTAACTAGATGATCAATATGGCACCACTACCAATTGGAGGGGTGAATAATTGGGATGTGCTAGACACACGGAGACGTGGTTTAGACTAATTTTGTGTCTCGGGTTTACATGTATATCTTAGATAGAGACAAGTGAATTATAACGAAAAGATTCTGATCAAAAGGATATGTGGATTATACAACCCTATATGTTTAATATATTGAATTACAATTTTAGTGTTAGCCATACCCTCATTTGCAAGTCTACACTAATAAAGCAATAGAATGAATTTCATTCTATCAGCTTCCTCACCCATAAAATTACGAAGCAAAAAAAATGAGAGAAAAGCTTCACTAATACACCGTCTTTAAAGCTTCAACTGTATTTGTTGTTTAAGAAAATTATTGCAGCTAACCATAGTGTTAGAGGGTAGCACCCTCGTGATTTATATTAATACAACGATATATTTCTTGAACCATGTTGTTTGTTTTGGTTATTTTGATTGGAGTTTAGAAAGTTTTAATCGGCGAAGAAATTGAAATATTTGAGAGTGTCATATTCAACCCCCCATTCTACGATACTTTGGGACTGACACTTGGTATATATTAAAATGATTTATCTATCTTTTCTTAAATTGACTTATTTTATATGTGTTACATTTAGTATATTACATACAGCCTTTCAATGGTCTTTATATGGTGTTGAATATAGAGGCATGTAAAGATAGCCATATTATTGATACCAAAACAAGGCTCACAGGAAAAAATTACTTCAATAAGAAAGGTTAGTGTTTCAATCGAAGAAAGATACATATAGTTTTTTCTATTAAAATAAATCTTTTGAAACTGAACATGCCCAATATAGCTTTAACACCGAGACAGGGTGTAACTGACTTGACGGAATGCAATTATCTGTCCACAAAAATAGTTGAGATCATGTAATCTCTCATTCTAAGAAAGATCCATTGTCGTGTAAAAAAGATAGCAGTTGGAACCATTAAAGTGAAATTAACTCTTAAGATTATTAACAATACTACTCATTTTAGGACTATTTTGTGGCCATAATAATAATATGTAGAAGAAAAGTTTGTTGTCTTCTATACTTGAATTTTAATAAGTTATCAAATTCAGTTTTTCACATTGATATAAACTGATCAAAAAAAGGTAGAAATAATATTAGTTATGATATTTTATTCATCAATTCATACAATTTCTCTAGCATGCGTATACACACATACATGTCGATTTATCATTGCAATTAAAAAATATCAACTTGTCAAAATAATCAGTCGCACACAGAGTGGCGCATAATTTATCGGAGCAATCTTCACCAAGTTTGCTCAAACATGTGCACACACCACCAGCGGTTGAATATGCTGCATTTGAAACAACATAAAATTAAAATTAAAAAATTTATTTGATGAACAGTTTGAGTTTTTGATCATGTTCTCTATACAACAAATCATTAAACAAAAATTATTAAAATTTCAATATTAGTAGTGAAATTAGTAAAAGTTATCTTGATTATAGACCAAAAAGATGGGTCAATCTTTTTTGAATTCTAAATATATGTGTTTTATACACATATGTGTACGTTTGTGAGAGAAAAATAGCTTGTCTAAATATAAAATACTTACATCCTTTTTTACAAGAAGGATAATCTGAAAGCCCAACACTCACAATCATCATGAAAGCTATGATATGAACAAAGTACCTGAAACTCATTTTGCCTTTCTTGCAACAGTGATTTCACAATTTTGTAGTACCAAGTATATTTTATGTTGAATTTTTATATGTGTTACTTGATTTAAATACTTCAATTGCAAATATATGATTTCTTTCTTTTTAATATAAGATTACAATATCTGTAATATAAAGGTAAATTTATTATTGCAAGATTTGAAATTGGATATTACATATAACAAAAGATATAATTTAAAAAATGAATGTGGATTACGAGTTCTACTATTAAAGTCAAGATTACATTCTACAATAACAAAAGTGATGTATTAATTTGGTATCATATATTGTGCTTGATATAAATATTTAAATTGTACATATTAAGAGATTTAATTATTGATGCAAGATTGCAATATCCATAATATAAAGGAGATTTTTGTTGTGATATGCAAAATTTAATAAATAAAAGAATCACATGAGATTGTTTTAAAAATATAAAATGAATTTCAAGTTGGATGTATCTCAAAATTCAAACATAAGCAGTAAAGTGATCTAATATCTTGAAAGTACTTTAATTTATTTTATTATTTAATATTATGAAAAACTTATTTGTAACGGAATTTTTTTTAAATTGGTTCGTAAATATCCATGTGTCATGACTTGATAGGTTCCAAGTGTGACGCCCTCCAAACCCGGGATACAGATTTGGGAAGTCACTCGACCAACGAAACACAATATACCTGGATATAACACATGCATAATATAATAATGACATAAAACACCCCTTAACCAAGACCACATCCAGATTATGGCATCGAACAAGCTTCTAAGTTAGTATTAATACAAACCAGTTTTCAGAGTTAATATTACACAACTTAAAGTTCAAAGCTAGACATCTAGTCTAACTAACAAAATAGACAACTACCCTGCCAATGACAACCACTCGAGGTGATCTCCTAGCTGCTGGAGAACTATCGCTCGAGCTGTGTCTGCTCATACTCTCGCTTCACTGGAATAGGGTTAGAAACAAAGCAAGTATGAGCCACAAGTGCTCAGCAAGCATAGTATATATATCAATCAAAGTTCCATAATGAAGGAAAATCACAATTATCTGAATCAACAATATCCAAGCCAAACATATGCTTTTTTAACAATTTCAATTGAAGTAAATGGAATAAGAATTGGACTTCTACATTTTTTTCAAATCAAAAGGTTGAGCTGCTGATCAGTCACACATCAACCCCGGACTTGCTTATAGCAAAGTGTTGCCCAGTAATAATCTATTGTAGAAGGGGGGTTGAATACAATAGTATAAGATAATCGACTTCTTAATGTATATATCACAAATATGAAAGAAAGATAACAGCTTTATTAAATCTGATATAAAACTGTTACAAACTCTCTCAAGAAATTCTGATGTTCTTGAGAGCTGCTAGCTTACAAAAACTTTCTCAATAAATTCTATGTTCTTAAGAGCTTCTATCTTGATTCATACCGAACCAAAACCAAAACTGTGTTTATATACTACACAGCTTCTCTATCAATGATAAGTCTTAATCAATTACAAAGATTGAAACATATCCATAATTGATAGCTACATTCTACAAACCAGGAACCGACAGAATAAACTTCCATGTTTAACTAGACTCCAAATATAACTCGAAGTAGGAATCCTGATCAGCTTCCAGTCCTGATGATCAATCCTGATCCCAGTCCTGATATGTATCTTGATCCTGACGACCATGTAATCCTGATGACGTCAGCAATCCTGATCAGTCGAGTCTAGCTCCTGACGATCATTGAATTCTGATCTAACAATCTCCCCCAATCTCATACTTTGTGAAATAAAGTATAGATTCATAAGATTCAATGATGTCAAAAATATATATACAAAATGTACAGAATCTGCAGCAACAACTTATCTGTTTAAATTCTTTGATAGAACAGATTCATCTTCAAGAAGTTGGATAACAAATTTTCTTCTTTTTCTTCAAGAATTTGAATCAGTCTTTCCTTAAGATTTCTGAGTTCTTCATCTTCCTCATTAATCTGGTAGATAGCTGCTCTGAGATTCAATATGGAGCTTTTCTGAAGACTATGCTCTTCAAGCAAAAGATAAGCAATTTCCTTCCCATCAGGATTGAGAGTAAGTTGAGTCATGCCAAAAGTTAGTTCTTTAACAGCAGTACCCCTTTGCATTTCCACATCCTGACCTCTTTGATTTAAGTACATGGGAATATAATTACTATTGAAATTACTGTTTCCATCCAGTCTTCTTCTTATTGTTGACAAAATCATGTCACTCCATACTTTGCATATTTGATTCTTCGATCTCAAAAGATAATGAACATATTTCAGTTCCTGTGTAGTTTTCATCAGCAGATCTTGAATAGGTAAAATCTTCACACTACCATCTTTCATGAAGTACAGAAGCTTTTCTTTCTTATCAAAACCATCATGACAATCTATAACTATATCAACAGCTAGTAAATTGTTCAGGTTTTCAGAAGTTAAAGTACCTCCAATTTCAGTTAAGGAGTAAGGATCAACATATGACATATTTATATATTCAGCATCCCTGTGTCCAATACCTCCTCTTGAATTACTTGTCAATTGCTTCAGATTTGAAAACATCTTTAACCAGAGTGCTTTTGATCTAACCATCTCAGATAAATCAACAACACTTGAAGCGTTTGTAATAATTCCTCCAGACTGAAAATTGATAAGTGTATCACAACTTAGTGTGCTAATATGTTTCCACTTCTTATCCTTTTCCTTTTCAAAGGCATAGCTTCTTTCCAGTGAAGATTCTTGTCTGCTTGAGTTCCTCCACTTTCTTCTGTTTGAGAGTTTAAGCCTTTGTACATAGAGATTGAAATCTCTATTTGTTGATCTTGTAATTTCACTTCTTCTGGCTTCTTCTTCTTCATCTACTTCCTTGTTGTGAAAATCAACCACAGTAGATAAAATTATCAAATCAATCTCTTGCATAATTTCAGAATCATCAGGATCTTGAATATTATCAGGAACAACATCAGGATTAGATTCTTCAATTTGATTTGTATTGCATAGAGTTGATTTTCTTGATTTTCTTCTCAATACTGGTTCTTCTTCAATATTTCCATCATCACCAAAAGTAGATCTGTCAGGAACTACTAGAGTTTGAATAGGTTCAGGAATTTCTTCAATTCTTAACCCTCGAGACCTTGTCTGTCTAGGTATTGTTTGAGTTGAAGAACCTCTTCTACTTCTTCTAGCTCCTCTCCTACCTCTGCTTCCTCTACCTCTAGCAGAAACAGGGTTATTAAAGCTTTCCATCATTTCTCTCTGTTGTCTTAAGAATTCTTCATGTGAGAGATCAGAATATTCTTCACTTGCTGTAGAGAGTGCTTTTCTTGCATATAATTGTTGAACTCTTTTATCAGTGTGATATAGAGTAACAATTCTGCCATCTTTTGTAGAAAACTTCTGGAATAAATTTGATGCATCTTCAGGATTATCAATAAAAATATCTTTATCACCTTCAGGAATTGTAGCAAGAGTATGTCCATGACCAGGTGTCAGGATTTGTTCTTCCGTCAGGATCTGAGATTGCACCAACGTTCTTACTGTCTTAACTCCAGAATCAGAAACATGAGTTGACTGCGTTGTTTGACTTTGTGAAGTTTGAATTGTAGACTTCATAACAGCAGCATCAGAGGTTTCTCCTTGTATCACTTTGTCACAACCATCATCTCCAGTATCATCATCATTATTCCTTAATACTAGATTAGGTGTGCATTTTGTCTGACTAACCTTCTCCCCCTTTTTGACATCAGGATTTGACAATAAATTCAAAATTAAGGAAAGAGAGGCTTGAATGTCAGTTACCTTGGTATCCAGAGAATCAATCCTTCTGTTGATAGAGGTTTGTTCAGAAATAACAGATTTCACTTGGGATTCTACTACCCTTAGCTGAAAAGCAGTAGGCACCTTTGTAAAATTTTGAGAAATATCATTCCTCACCAACTCAGTTGAGTTCTTGATAGAATCAATCTCACTTTTTAGACTTTGGATAACAGAGTTGTAGCCTTCAGATGATTCTTCAAGTCTTGATTCTCTATATATTTCACTGCATCATAGGCATGTTCCAAAGCAGAAGAATAACTTACAGATTCAGCAGATCTGTGCCATGAATTGTTCCATTCATTCTGTCTAAGTGCCTCAGCAGGATTAAAGGAAGGAATAGAAAAATCTTGTCTCTGATCTTTCCCAGTGGAAGCTTTGCCAGCCATATATGTACTTGATGAACCAAAATTAGTTCCAAGACTAATTTTGAGTGCTGTAGCAAGCTGTTCCTTCTCTTTTCGATTCTCATCATCATCACTATCATCAGAGTCATCATCATCAGTACTATGAGTATCATCAGGATCAGGAATAGCTATACCTTTCATTTTATCCTGTGAATCTGTGATAGGATGATCCATTGGTCTTGAACGAAGTGGCTGTATCAGGATAGGTTCAACATCAAGAGCACCACTAGCGTCAGGATGAACACCGTCAGGATTTGTTATGCTTGCATCAGTATTTGCTACCAATGGTTCTTGTGGAGCTTGAGGTTCAGAAGCTTCTTCAACACTTTGAGTCAAAGGTTCTTGTGTGCTTCCCTCATTGACAGTGTCTTCGACCAATCTTTGAACTTCATCTGCACCAGAAATCCCTTGAGCATTGTCAGGAAATTTCTCAGAAACTGTAGCTTGGCCTGCATCTTCACTTTGAGAAGATGGTTCTTGTGTAGCTGGAATGTCGATGTCTGCATTCTCCCTTTGAGAAAATGGTTCTTGTGGGACCATTCCACTAGCTAAGCCTTCACTCAAACTTTGATTGAGTGGTTCTTGTGTGGCTGGATCATCAGAAAGAGCTGCTGAACCAATTTGAGGTTCAGGTTCTTGTGGGCTTGATCCTTTCAGTTTCTTCTGTCTCTGATTGACTAACTCTTCTGCCTTCCTTAGCTTTTCCATTGGATGTTTTATCCCAAGATTGGAAGCAGCAGCACCATACTTCTCCCATGAAATATCAACATGTCTTTTTGTTGGAGAGTCCTGTGCTGGAGAGTCTGAAATATTAACCACTTGACTTGGTGCAGTATCAGGAATACTAACATCAGGATTTGCTTGAGCAGTTGAAACTGATTGCTCATTCAGAATAGAAGTGTCCTGTACATCAGTATCCTGCTTCTTTTCTAAAGGAATATGATACCTGCTTTTTGATAACTTCCTTTTCTTCTGTGGTGTAGACAATGGAACCACAGCTGCAGTAGCAGTATCAGCAACTTCCTTATTTATATTCATCACAGAGGATATAGTTAAGTCATCCTCTGAATCAGTCTCATCCCTGAGAACTAATTTTCTTTTAACAGAAACAGCCTCACCTCCCTTTGCAGCTTTCTTCACCAGGACCCCTTGTACACCCCCTTGTAACTTCTTTTTAGTGATAGGTGTAGAGGAAAAGTCCTTTGAACCTGATTGCCTTCCTGACACATCAGTTCTAGCTGACTTCTTTGCTTTTACAACTAAAGTCTTTTGAGAGACATTAGAGGTGGCAGTTGACTGTTTAGACTGTTTAGGATGAATGCTTGGGTTAGGAACAAGGTGTGATTGGCCTTGCCCCATAGCATTAGAAATTAAACCATAACGAGTAGGCATTTTCCTTTGTAAGAAAAACCTAACCTCATCAGGAATAAAAGCAATTCCTATAAAACCATTTGCCTTATTAGGATTGGAAAAAAATATTTAAAATGAAGTAAAATAAAATTTTATTTAAGAAAACAAAATTTATTTTGATAATCCTGATAAGTCTTTTTTTTAAAATGATTACAAAAACAAATAGCATAATACCCATGTAACCATTCTTACCAATTACCGAGGCAAAGTAATTATGAGAAACTGAACAGGCGCCTCAATAAAAAAAATGACCTGCATCCTTAACACACATTCTCTATAAAATAGAACTGTTAAGCATAAACATCATATATCTATTAAAACACAAACCCTCTCCAGAGAAAAACTTACGAAAACCTTTCACCTTTGTTTTTCAATGGCTGCCAATCAACAACAAAACAACATACCTGATGCTGAACTCGATATCATATGGCAAGAGATGGAAGAGGCTCTTGTTGACATTGAGCCACATCCAGTTCCTGACCCTCAGGAACATGAAGCGTTTGTTAACGCAATGTTTGATGTGGTTTGGCACAACTTCCTGCAAGCCAATCCGGACTGGAATCCGCTTGATAACCTCATCTATGAAGAGGATGAGGATGATGAAGAGGATGAAGATGAAGATGATGAAGAGCTCGTCCGAGAGCTTGAGAAAAGAAAGAAGAGAATTCGTGATGCTTGTCTGTCATGCAAGTTGGAGGCACGGAAGCGTCCTGGTGATCACGGTGACGATCCGCCTTCAAGTGAATCAGCTCCTCTTCTTGTCTCTTAAGGATGGAACAAGAGAAGCCCTAGATGGATCAAAGACTGGTTATGATCCATCTGGAGTGTTCATGCTTATCTGCAGGGCACGTGTTCCTGAGTAGAAAAGTAGATTAGGAAAATAATATGTAATTTCCATTTTCATTTGTAAAGAATCTTCAAGATTTAATTAAAACTATCAATTTCCTCAATTGTTCTTGTCCTTCTTACTTTTCCTGCACAATTTGTTAGTAACACTGATATTTGACATATAAAATGACGAATAGTAAACTCTGATAAAAATATAATTGAAATTGAGAATTAAGACTAGAAACCTAATCAAAGACTAAGCATAAATCTTATTTCCAGAGTTTACCAGAAGTGTTAATGACAAAGTAGCATAGAACCTCTGGTTTTCATACCAGCTTCAATATCTGAGCATCAGGATTTGACCAGTTGACTTCCTGTCAGGATTGCATCCTATCAGGATTTGATCAAAGAAAACATACCTTTCTGAATAACCATCAGGATTTGACAGTTATCAGGATTTCCTCTCTGTAGCTTTCCTCAGAAATTCTCAAAGTTCATCATTCCAAGTTCATTCACCAATTTATTGAAAGTAGCTTCAGGTAGTGGCTTGGTGAATATATCAGCTAGTTGTTGATCAGTAGGAACAAAGTGAAGTTCAATTGTTCCTTCCAGAACTTGTTCTCTTATGAAGTGATATTGAATACTGATATGTTTAGTAAGAGAGTGTTGAACTGGATTTCCTTTCATTGCAATAGCACTTTGGTTATCACAATAGATAGGGATTTTTGAGTATGACAGGCCATAATCTAACAACTAATTTCTCATCCACATTATCTGAGCACAACAACTTCCTGCAGCAATGTACTCAGCTTCTACAGTTGAAGTGGAAATGGATTTTTGCTTTTTACTGAACCATGAAACTAGTCTTCCACCCAAAAACTGACAGCTTCCTGAAGTACTTTTCCTGTCTATTTTGCATCCTGCAAAATCAGCATCTGAATAACCACACAACCCAAAATCTGATTCCCTTGCATACCAAAGGCCAAGTGAAGAAGTGCCTTTGAGATATCTGAAAATTCTTTTGACTGCAATCAGATGGGGTTCTCTAGGTTTTGCTTGAAATCTTGCACACAGATAGGTTGCAAACATGATATTTGGTCTACTTGCAGTGAGATACAATAAAGAGCCAATCATTCCTCTGTAGTGAGTTACATCTACCTCAGCACCTTGATCAGGATCAAGTTTGGTAGCTGTAGCTATGGGAGTTGTAGCAGGAGAACTATCTTGCATGTTAAACCTTGTCAATAAATTCCTTGTATATTTAGACTGATTGATAAAAATCCCTTCATCAGTCTGTTTAACTTGAAGACCAAGAAAGTAACTCATTTCTCCCATCATGCTAATTTGATATCTTGACTGCATAAGCTTGGAAAACTTTTCACAAAGCTTATTGTTTGTTGACCCAAAAATGATATCATCAACATAAATCTGAACTAACAACAATTCCTTACCATGATTCAAATAAAATAGAGTTTTATCAATAGCACCTCTTTTGAATCCACTTTCCAGTAAGAATAGAGCTAAAGTTTCATACCATGCTCTTGGAGCTTGCTTTAGTCCATAAAGTGCCTTATCCAATCTGTAGACATGATCTGGATAGTTAGGATCAATGAAACCAGGAGGTTGCTCAACATAGACTTCTTCCTCCAGTTCTCCATTTAAGAAAGCACTTTTAACATCCATCTGGAAAACCTTGAATTTCTTATGTGCTGCATAAGCAAGAAATATCCAGATGGCTTCTAGTCTTGCAACAAGAGCAAAAGTTTCATCATAATCAATTCCCTCTTGTTGAGATTACCCCTTTGCAACTAGTCTTGCTTTGTTTCTGATTATTACTCCATCAGAATCAGTCTTGTTCTTGAAAATCCACTTTGTACCAACAATTGATCTATTCTTTGGTCTTGGTACCAGTTTCCAGATTTCATTTCTTTCAAATTCATTCAGTTCCTCTTGCATTGCAGTAACCCAATCAGCATCTTTAAGTGCATCTTCAACTTTCTTTGGCTCCTCCTTGGATAGAAAGTTATTGTATAGACATTCATTCTGAGTTGCACTTCTTGTTTGAACACCTGCATCAGGATCCCCAATGATCAAATCAGGAGTATGACTTGCAGTCCATTTCCTTGCTGGTGTTAAATTATTTCTTGAAGTATATGCTCTCCCTGGATTGGTGTTATCTTGATTTGAAGAACTTGCTTGTCTTGAAGCTCCCCCTGAATTATTGCTATGTCCTCCTGATAAGTTATCAGGATCATCACTTGAATCAGTATCTGTAGAATTCTGTCCTGATGATTGAGTTGACTCTGAACTTGTAGTAGAATGATGTTGCTCCCCCTCAACATTAGCACTACTAGAAGTATCACTATTGATTACATCATCAGTATTTGCACCATCAGCATCTGGTGACCCATCAGGATCTGATGTATTGACAGGATCTGATTCACTTTCTTCAGGTTCCTTGGTAGCTTCATTTTCAAAAATCAATCTATCATGAGAGTCCTCATTGATTCCAGCTATCTTCTTGTCATCAAAAGATACATTTATTGACTCCATGACAGTCCTTGTCCTCAAATTAAAAACTCTGAAGGCTCTTGATGCAGGATAGCCTATGAAAATTCCTTCATCAGCCTTTGTTTCAAATTTCCCTAGCTGTTCAGGATGAGTTCTGAGAACAAAACATTTACAGCCAAACACATGCAGATGCTTCAGACTTGGTTTCTTCTCCTTGAGTGACTGATAAGGAGTAACACCATGCCTGTTTATTAATGTGAGATTTTGAGTATAGCATGCTGTGTTGACTGCTTCTGCCCTGAAATATGTAGGTAATTTTTCTTCTTCCAACATAGTTCTGCCAGCTTCAATAATGTGACGCCCTCCCAATCTGGGGTCATGATTGGGGAGTCACTACAACCTCTGTACTTATGAACCTGTGAATAATAATATAAACATGTAGACGCGACCCCATCTTTACCCTGGATCTTTAACAGTTAATGGTATGAAACAAGCATCAACTATCTACTTCATTTTATTACATAATAAAAGTCTCAAAAGTTATTACAACCGTGTCTTAAAAGTTCTACATTCCCTTATACAAAACACCTTCTACAAGTCTTCATCACCTGCCTGAGCTGGCATCCCAAAAATAACCCTATAGGAAGACTTCCTAGCTGACTGAAAAGTGCGTACCATCTTTTCTTTTAACTGTGGGTTAGAATAGGGAAAAAGAATGAGCCAAATGCTCAGCAAGTAATAATATAACCAAATAGTTAACCACTGTGAAACAATTTCCAATATCAATCTGTATGTCATGGGTATAGCAGAATCCATATCAAGGGATTATCAGAACAATGACATAAATATGCAATTTCAAAGGGTAAACCAATTTCTTTATATAGATATATGATTTCAAGAAAAGCAATAAGTAATTTGGAGATTTTTCACAACGCACCGGACAATACGGGTGATCAGCCACGTAAAGTCCCCATACCGGACACACAGTCCCTCTGGTCCTTGTATTGGGTCCCAATAGGCACACATTGGCCTTTAGACTGGTCCATCCCTAGTCCATTTATTATAATTAAAAAGTGCTGGGCCGGCGTCACTCGGCCTCTTACGCCTCCAATCTTAGGAATCCGTGGAAACCATAAATCAGAATTTAAATGAATCCAAACTTTGAAACTTCCTTTCTTTTAAAATCTTTCTTATGAAAGAAATCCTTTGTAAATCATTGGATGTGTGTTTGTATAGTACCCAAGTGAAGGTTCATATATTCTCAATTTCAAGTAAGTATGTGATTCATAGGTACAAGTTCAAATCTAATGCAATAGCATCTCAGGTTAAAATGTAAGTATAATCAAAGGATAATGATAAGGTCTGAAGAAAAGTTTGAGCAAGATATGGTTCACAAGACATTGTATTGTGTCTATAATGTTTGTATATAAAAGAGTCTTTTGGGAATTGGATAAGTTCAATCTGATCAATCTGGATTTCTATCAATGGCAAAATCAAGAAGTAAATGTCATAGGTATGTTTTGGATATGTACTAAAATGTGAGTTCTGGTATATTCACCCTTGGGTGTAAAGGTTCAAAGAAAGAACTAAACATAGTATGGTGTATGAACCCACAAGGTATATGAACAGAAATAAGGATTACCAAATGAACATGATATGTTTTCAGGATTAAAAGGGCATATAAACAAGATAGAAATTCATATATGTCAAAATGAAAGAATGGCATTTAGAAGCGAAAGCAAGTCAGAATTACTTGCCTTAAGTAGCTAAAAAGAGTAATCAGATTCACTGGTTCTCCACCTTAGTCTTGCCTTTATTTCTAGGCTCTACTTCTTTGGATTCTTAAGTAGCTTTTAGAACAACCGTACTCACTGAATTTCTGCCTTCGCCTTTCCTTTATCCCTATGTTCCACGTCTCGTGACTCTACAAAAGAGTATATACTATCTTAGAATGATCCTCTCAAAATTCTAATCCTTATTCTAAACTACCCAACGTTCTCTAAACGCGTAAACACATAATATTTATATCACTTATAACTCTTAACCATATATTAAGCACAAAACTCACATAAGCGCACATTGCCATTCAAGTTCACATAACATACTCCTTTAATACATATATATATAATCTAACTTTCAGATCATATGGTATTCTTTTAAATCAACTTGATCAAGGCTAACCATATCCTTAACACCTTTACAAACAATGTTTTCATCTCAAAAGCTGAAAAATCTGCTGCGCAAGCCTTACCAAAACATTTATCATAAATCCAAAAATAATCAAACAAATACCATATTTGACAGGATACTTCCTGATTACTAACTCAACTTAGCATAAAAGTTTCAACTCCAGAACACTTTATTTAGTTTAAAAACGAACTGTATAAATTAGGTACTAAAGCACAGAAAATCCCTGCTGCGCAACTTTTAGTAAAATAATCATAACTTTTTATTCGTATATCCTATCGATACAAGGTTAGCGCGTGCACAAACTAGATTCAATTTAGAACAGTTAACCCCTAGACTCTCTGTCTAAAACAGGCAGCAACATTTCGCAATTAATCAAAACAGAACAGGGCAGACAGTTTTTTCTGGAAATTTCAGCATGATGTTTTTCTATATAAAACCATTCCACCATTATAATCTCTACCATAACTAATCATCCCATATCAAAAATAAAACTCATATTCTCAAGAAATTACCCAACTTATACATGCAATTAGAGAATACCACAATTAACAATTCCTATACTTTAAATTTCACAAAAATCCCCAAATCAAACCTTTATCCATCAAAATTTCAAACTAACCAAACTTAACACAATTAATCAACATGCATTCACTATAAACCGAGATTAACAATTAAACATCAACATAACAACTTTTCAAACAGATTTTATAAAAGGGGAAAAATCGAAATATGCACATGCAATTCGATTTCTCAACATGCAATTCATAACTTCACTAAATACTAGTTTTAATACAAAAATCGGACTCAAGAATATCATCATCGTCCCCGTCAGCTCGCCAGAGCTCATTGCCGACGGCGGCATGGTCGGAGGTGCCCCGAAAATCGGGTTTCCTTCACAACCTCACCAATACTCATCTAAACAATCTCCTTATTACCGAAACATCACAAAACAAGGGTTTCGGGATTGAATTAAATCAAAATCGCCAAAACCCCTTTTTGCATGCAACTGATACGCACATGAACACACACATACACGGCCATACACATACATACACACACGATTTCATATATATATATATATATGTATATATATACATAATTATCAATATAATTGAGAGATTGAGAGAGAGAGATTTTACAAAGAAGAGAGAGAGATTAGCCGAGAGAAAGAGAGAGAGACTCGAGAGAAAAAGAGAAGAGAGAGTGATGAACGGTGAAAGAATAAAAGGGGAAAAACTGATTGCTGGGGTTTTATAAGCCCAGGGGTATTTTAGTAACTTGCTAATTCCAAAATCTGATTTTTAAATAAGAAAACCCATATAAATGCCTTTCTAAAATTCGAAATAAAATGAAGATAATATCTAAAAATCAAAATTTTATTTTTAAAACAAAGAATACGAATTTACAAGCTCCCCCATATTTTTAAAATAGTTTTATGATCAAAATTGAATTAAATATGAATTTTCAAAGTTTTGATCACATAAATGACATTTAACTCATAAAATCGTTTTTAAATCCTTAAAGCCAAAAATAAATTCCTCCACTAATTTTAGAAAATACTAGAATATAAAATAAAGGTTGTGAAAAAGATTTCACAATAAAAAGAGTCTCCGATGATTTTATAAAATTCCCGGAAGGTCAAAAAGAACTAATTTTTGATAAGAAATTCATATAAAATGCATTTAAAAGCATGCACATATATTTTAATCCATACCATTCACCAAGTAAACATCTAATTGTCACATTTTCACATATATACTCTTCACACAATATTCACATATCATAGAACTCAATTATTTATTAAATATTAATATTGTACAAGCGTTTTTCTGAGTCGTTATAACCTTCCCCCCTTAAAAAGATTCTGTCCCCAGAATCTAACCTTATGAAAATAGATGCGGATACTTTTCAAGCATCTCGCTCTCAAGTTCCCAAGTCGATTCTTCAACTCTGGGATTCCTCCACAAAACCTTAACTAGCTTAACAATCTTATTCCTTAATTTCCTATCCATATAATCCTGAATTTCTACAGGTTGTTCTACATATGACAAATCAGGTTGAATCTCGATAGGTTCATATTCGATCACGTGATTCGCATCAGGATTAAATCTCTTAAGCATCGAAACATGAAAAACGTTATGAATATGCTCCATGTGCGGTGGTAACGTTAACTCATATGCAACTTTTCCGATACGCCTCAGTATCTCAAACGGTCCTACATATCTCGGGCTAAGTTTCCCTTTTTTTTTTTTCTTTTTTTTTTTGCCAAATCTTGTAACTCCTTTCCATGATGACACTTTTAGCAACACTTGATCTCCTTCTTCAAAACTCAGATCCTTCCTGTCTTGGTCAACGTACTTCCGTTGTCTGTCTTGTGCCGTAACTAGTCTTTTTCGAATGATTTTAATCTTTTCCTTCGTTTGTTGTACTAGCTCGGGTCCCAAAACTTTTCGTTCTCCCACTTTTTCCAATACACAGGTGACCTATATTTCCTTCCATACAATGCTTCATACGGGGGCGTTCCAGTACTTGCGTGATAGCTGTTGCGGCAAAAGAATTCCACTAATGGTAAATGATCACCTCAATTGCTTTCAAAATCCATCGCACAAATTCTAAGTATATCTTCGATTGTTTAGATAGTCTATTCACTATGACTATATGCTTAGGGACGATAAACGACACACATATTTAACTTGGTTTCTGACCATGTCAAAACTTTCTTCCAAATCTTGAATTAAAATGAGGGTCTTGGTAAGATTCGATTGCTACTTGAACCTCCTGCTTTACTACTGTCTCTTAGAGATAAAACCAATTTATCCAATGAATGTTTCTCGTTGATGGAAAAAGGAAATGTACCGATTTGTTTAATCTGTCGAACATGACTCAATTGGCATCATGAGATGTTCCTATTTCAACTCGGGAATTTCTACTGGTTGTAATTATCCGCTAGGTCTTTGATGTTCAGTTTTAAATCTCTGACAGGTAAAACACTTAATCACTCATCTAGTAATATCTCTTTCATATATGTCCACCAAGATTTTCTTTTAAGCCTTGTTACATCTTCGTACTTCTGGGATGGATTGAATACTTCGAATTCACGTGCATCATTTAGTATTTCATTCTTTAACCATGTCACACTAGGTATCCAATTCCTAGAGAAAAACCTAAAAATTCCTTTATCATCCTTTTGACTCCTTCTACTTTCTCCTGTAAAGTTACTCATGTTATCGCTCATCACTTCCGCTTAACATTTTTTCTACTTTTCTCTAGCAGCTCAAGTTGAAAAGTCATTGTATATATGTTTATCATCTCCGTAGCTTGATCTGAAATACGAACCTCTATTCCTACTCTCAAATTCCTTGATCAGTCCTAACCATTTCCTCTACCTTATGTATACAGCTCCTTTTCGGTGAAAATATATTTCAAATGCTTATGCTCCGAATAGATTTCATACTTTCCTTCATACAAGTAGGCCTCCAAATCAAAGCGAAGACTATTGTGCCTAGTTCTCAGTCATGTGTCGGGTGTTTCCACTCGTGGTTCTTCAGCTGTCTAGAAACATATACAGTCATCTTAACATGTTAAATCAATCTTGATTCTTAACACAAAGTTGTGTTCTCAATTTAGTTGTTGGTATTGTCCTAAGGTACATGAGTCATCATCTCCGGTAACAACGAATCTATTTTACCATTATGGCTCGACTAAAGAGTTCCGTTCCTCTAGCAATTTAAATATTTCCTTATACATTTATCTTCTTCTTTAACTCTTGGATGCTTTCCAGTAAGCTTGGTTAATGGTGTGGCTATCTTGGTACAATCCTTGACAAACCTTCGGTAATCTCCATCCAATCTCATAAAACTTCTAACTTCTGTAGGTGTCTTAGGCCTTACTCAATTCATTACTGTTTCAACCTTAGCTGGATCCACTTGGATTCCTTCTCTACTAATTACCTGTCCTAGTAATTGTAATTCTTTCAACCAAAACTCGCACTTAGAAAACTTTGCGCACAATATCTCTTTTCGTAAAATTCTAGGGTTATTCTCAAATGATCTGTATGCTCTTCTTCCATCTTCGAATACCTTAAGATGTCATTTATGAAAACATTCTCAAACTTATCCAAGTATTTCTTAAAATTTCTATTCATCATGTTCATAAAAGTGGCAGTTATATCCATCAAACCGAACTCCATCACTACGAACTCATAGGGTCCATATATATATCAGGTTCAGAACGTCGTCTAAGGAATATCTTCAGGTTTTATTTTTAAATGACGGTAACCAAATCATAAATAAATTTTGAAAAGCACACTGTGTTCTTTAACTGGTCTGATCATCAATCCTTGACAATGGGTATTTTTTTCTTAATGGTCAACTTGGCGCACCCAATAGGAATACACCAGACCTTATAACTCCCTTTTTCCTAAGATCTTGCAATTGAATTGCTAACTCTTTCATTTCTACTTATGCCATTCTATATGGAGCCGTCGAAACTTGTTTTGTCCCGGGTGCTAAGTCTTCAACAAATCTACTTCCCTGGCGGGAGGTAAAACAAAAAGATTGTCAAGTAATACAATTTGAAATTCGTTAGCTACTAGAATCTTCTCTATCCAAGGTGTTTCTTTCCTAACATTTACCTCGTATGACGATAAGCTTTTCAACCTTGACATAATAATCTTTTACCTATTTGATAGTTAGATACCTCTTCGTCTGCTTCCGGCCTCGGATAACAATTTTTTACATTATCTAGGGCTCAAAATTTCCATTTTCTTCATATTCTGTCAACCAATCCATTCTTAAAGTTTACATCAGATTTCTATTATATCAATCGCACAGTGAGGACAAGCTAGATTAATCGATATATGCTCCTGAGTAGCTATTCATGTGGTCAAAACTTTACTTAACAGTTGCGCTTTACAATCCGACTTATGAGCAAATTCTCTGAAAATAAAATACTTTGTGGCTTCGAATCCGTTAACACTTTGGCACTTATGTAGTTAATATTAAACGTATCTGTAACCACATCCTTGTTCTTTACTGTATCACTCATGGTTATATTGAGGATTCTTGTCCTTGGTTACTTAGTATGTGGTGGTCATGTCACCCCTTAACATATTGATTACTGGACTTAACGATTGCAACCTCTTAAGAAATGCCACACCTCTCCACACTTGTTACACGTAACTCTTGCCTTTAGTTTATGGCTCTCATTGGCGTAGTGTCCTCTCTGTGTACACTTGCAACGTACCATATTGATCTTATTACAAACTCCCAGTTGCTTCTTTCCACAAGTTCTACATTCTGGTATCGGAGGTTTTGGAGGTCTTGGTTAATCCATATTTTATGGACGGTTCCCTTGCTTATCATTTCCAGTTTCTGGTCTTCCAAATCCAACATTCCTATTTGACTGAAACTCATGCCTTATATTGAAATGGTTCTAAAAGTTCCCTATTTGTTGGTTTCCTTCCGGTGTCTCTGGCTTCCCTTTTTCTAGCTTCTTCTGTTTGTGATCAATCACTTTACTCCTAATCCACGACCTCATTTCCCCTGTTGGAGTCTCTTAACTCTCTTCTCATCAATATTCACGTATTCAGACACAAACCTGGCTAGATCTATAAATTTTGGTTCAAACCATGTTACGCTCAAGTTATCATGCTTCGGTTCTAAAATTTATGTCCAACATTTGGTCTCAAGACGTTCAAAACCTTGTAATGTTTTAACTACTATATCCAAAGTGAAATATAGGATAAACAGGTGCTTATATATACTTTTCTGACCAGTAGAATAACAGTCTTTCATCAACAATAATCAACTCCTTTTTAGTATATCCAATATCACTTTACTTCATACTTCAACATGATTAGTATTCGTATATCCTTGTTACCTTCTCCTTGTCCATACCAAACTCTCGGTAATAATAAACCTTGACATCGTATTGTAAGTCTAATGAGCAATTTAACTCGACAACCAATCCCTCTTTTTAAATCAATTTCCCATTTTTGATCAAAACAGTTTCCCGTCAATATAAGTACAGCTTGACACTCAAAATACCGTCATTCGCCTTTGCAATTTCAAATCGCTGATACCTCTAAGAGTTTCCGATAGAATGAATCAATAGATAGGAAGGTGTCAATAGATATGGATATATGACAAGTATGTTTAGTAAGAATTTCTGGTAAAAAGAATCAAACTAAGAGATCAAAATGATCATCGAACTTTATCAGGTTGCATTTGTCAATTTAAACAACAAGGTACAGAAGGTGGCCAACCTTTAGTACTTCCATGACAAACACACCACTGGTGGCGTCCCACCGGACTTCTATCACACAGATAGAAAGTACCTGAATCCCCTATATATATAGGGTTGTTCATCTCAGTTACAACAAGGAGGATCAAAAATTTAAGAGGAACATATGAAATGTTTAAGAGTTTCAAAAGTTTCTATTATATATATATATATAATATTGGATCAATTAGCCTCTGAACAATAGAGGTATTTCGTAAAGAATAAAATAATAGAAATGAAAATTTGAATCTTTTAAAAAGGTAAAATCAATGGCTAGTTATGAACCGACTTATCCTTACATCGAACGTATGGAGATAATCACGCCTTGTCTCATGTAGATGGTCCTTAGGGGAGTTAATTTCTAGTTTGAGGTTATAGGTATGTCCCGATAGTAAATCAACTGTATGAAATCTTGAATAAAGAAAGAATCTACACTTAGGCCACTACTCTGGGCAAATGTCTCTATCGTGGGGGAAAATCGTTATTATATCGTAAAGAATTTATCTAAGTGTTTCTAGACGTTATCTTGGGGATTCTACTCTCGCTCAACTCTAACCACACTTGATACGACACCTGGCGTGGTGTTTCCTATAGCTTCCGTGGTGCAGATGAAATTCTGTAAAGTACATAAGGATCTGCAAGTGATGTCTTCCGAACTAGTAGTCTGGTTCTCCGATTGATTCCTCCAGCTTCGAATTAGTTTCCTCGTCCGTAATCCCGATCTTTAGATGGTTCCAGCGTATACTCGCTCGATATGTCGGAATACTATTTAACATGAAAGTGCGTAACTTAAGCTAATATTTCTGTAGAAAATTCGGCATGACCTATTCGTAAAATGGACTATGCCCTGTTTAAAAATATCTCAAATACTAACTCAATCATCCACACATACTCCATAATCCATTCAATATTCCATCCATCTCCAATCCCTTTCACTTTATACAAAAAATATAAATCTGCCTTGACTTGCAGCTATACTATCAGAAAAGAAATTTACCCAAAGGGTAATGGAAATCTCCACTTGGCCGGATGTATACACTGATACTGACGGATATGGCTTAGGAAAAGGAATCTCAGATGAAGGGTAATCTCTCAAAATAGCCTTTATCTGTAAAAACACAGTAATAAGCCAAGAAAATACTTAAACGGTAAGGGTTATCTTAATTCTACCAATACTCATCCAGAAAGTAACCTGCATCTAAAAATCCTATCTTACGTAATAAGCTTAAGTCCTACTTCTCACCTTATATTCCCTTATTACTGTTACACCTAATCCTGGCTTGTTTCAGTGACCAAAAACTGACCGCTCTGATACCAACCTGTGACGCCCTCCCAATCTGGGGTCATGATTGGGGAGTCACTACAACCTCTATACTTATGAACCTGTGAATAATAATATAAACATGTAGACGCGACCCCATCTTTACCCTGGATCTTTAACAGGTAATGGTATGAAACAAGCATCAACTATCTACTTCATTTTATTACATAATAAAAGTCTCAAAAGTTATTACAACCGTGTCTTAAAAGTTCTACATTCCCTTATACAAAACACCTTCTACAAGTCTTCATCACCTGCCTGAGCTGGCATCCCAAAATTAACCCTATAGGAAGACTTCCTAGCTGACTGAAAAGTGCGTACCATCTTTTCTTTTAACTGTGGGTTAGAATAGGGAAAAAGAATGAGCCAAATGCTCAGCAAGTAATAATATAACCAAATAGTTAACCACTGTGAAACAATTTCCAATATCAATCTGTATGTCATGGGTATAGCAGAATCCATATCAAGGGATTATCAGAACAATGACATAAATATGCAATTTCAAAGGGTAAACCAATTTCCTTATATAGATATATGATTTCAAGAAAAGCAATAAGTAATTTGGAGATTTTTCACAACGCACCGGACAATACGGGTGATCAGCCACGTAAAGTCCCCATACCGGACACACAGTCCCTCTTGTCCTTGTATTGGGTCCCAATAGGCACACATTGGCCTTTAGACTAGTCCATCCCTAGTCCATTTATTATAATTAAAAAGTGCTGGGCCGGCGTCACTCGGCCTCTTACGCCTCCAATCTTAGGAATCCGTGGAAACCATAAATCAGAATTTAAATGAATCCAAACTTTGAAACTTCCTTTCTTTTAAAATCTTTCTTATGAAAGAAATCCTTTGTAAATCATTGGATGTGTGTTTGTATAGTACCCAAGTGAAGGTTTATATATTCTCAATTTCAAGTAAGTATGTGATTCATAGGTACAAGTTCAAATCTAATGCAATAGCATCTCAGGTTAAAATGTAAGTATAATCAAAGGATAATGATAAGGTCTGAAGAAAAGTTTGAGCAAGATATGGTTCACAAGACATTGTATTGTGTCTATAATGTTTGTATATAAAAGAGTCTTTTGGGAATTGGATAAGTTCAATCTGATCAATCTGGATTTCTATCAATGGGAAAATCAAGAAGTAAATGTCATAGGTATGTTTTGGATATGTACTAAAATGTGAGTTCTGGTATATTCACCCTTGGGTGTAAAGGTTCAAAGAAAGAACTAAACATAGTATGGTGTATGAACCCACAAGGTATATGAACAGAAATAAGGATTACCAAATGAACATGATATGTTTTCAGGATTAAAAGGGCATATAAACAAGATAGAAATTCATATATGTCAAAATGAAAGAATGGCATTTAGAAGCGAAAGCAAGTCAGAATTACTTGCCTTAAGTAGCTAAAAAGAGTAATCAGATTCACTGGTTCTCCACCTTAGTCTTGCCTTTATTTCTAGGCTCTACTTCTTTGGATTCTTAATTAGCTTTTAGAACAACCGTACTCACTGAATTTCTGCCTTCGCCTTTCCTTTATCCCTATGTTCCACGTCTCGTGACTCTACAAAAGAGTATATACTATCTTAGAATGATCCTCTCAAAATTCTAATCCTTATTCTAAACTACCCAACGTTCTCTAAACGCGTAAACACATAATATTTATATCACTTATAACTCTTAACCATATATTAAGCACAAAACTCACATAAGCGCACATTGCCATTCAAGTTCACATAACATACTCCTTTAATACATATATATATAATCTAACTTTCAGATCATATGGTATTCTTTTAAATCAACTTGATCAAGGCTAACCATATCCTTAACACCTTTACAAACAATGTTTTCATCTCAAAAGCTGAAAAATCTGCTGCGCAAGTCTTACCAAAACATTTATCATAAATCCAAAAATAATCAAACAAATACCATATTTGACAGGCTACTTTCTGATTACTAACTCAACTTAGCATAAAAGTTTCAACTCCAGAACACTTTATTTAGTTTAAAAACGAACTGTATAAATTAGGTACTAAAGCACAGAAAATCCCTGTTGCGCAACTTTTAGTAAAATAATCATAACTTTTTATTCGTATATCCTATCGATACAAGGTTAGCGCGTGCACAAACTAGATTCAATTTAGAACAGTTAACCCCTAGACTCTCTGTCTAAAACAGGCAGCAACATTTCGCAATTAATCAAAACAGAACAGGGCAGACAGTTTTTTTCTGGAAATTTCAGCATGATGTTTTTCTATATAAAACCATTCCACCATTATAATCTCTACCATAACTAATCATCCCATATCAAAACTAAAACTCATATTCTCAAGAAATTACCCAACTTATACATGCAATTAGAGAATACCACAATTAACAATTCCTATACTTTAAATTTCACAAAAATCCCCAAATCAAACCTTTATCCATCAAAATTTCAAACTAACCAAACTTAACACAATTAATCAACATGCATTCACTATAAACCGAGATTAACAATTAAACATCAACATAACAACTTTTCAAACAGATTTTATAAAAGGGGAAAAATCGAAATATGCACATGCAATTCGATTTCTCAACATGCAATTCATAACTTCACTAAATACTAGTTTTAATACAAAAATCGGACTCAAGAATATCATCATCGTCCCCGTCGGCTCGCCAGAGCTCATTGCCGACGGCGGCATGGTCGGAGGTGCCCGGAAAATCGGGTTTCCTTCACAACCTCACCAATACTCATCTAAACAATCTCCTTATTACCGAAACATCACAAAACAAGGGTTTCGGGATTGAATTAAATCAAAATCGCCAAAACCCCTTTTTGCATGCAACTGATACGCACATGAACACACACATACACGGCCATACACATACATACACACACGATTTCATATATATATATATGTATATATATACATAATTATCAATATAATTGAGAGATTGAGAGAGAGAGATTTTACAAAGAAGAGAGAGAGATTAGCCGAGAGAAAGAGAGAGAGACTCGAGAGAAAAAGAGAAGAGAGAGTGATGAACGGTGAAAGAAGAAAAGGGGAAAAACTGATTGCTGGGGTTTTATAAGCCCAGGGGTATTTTAGTAACTTGCTAATTCCAAAATCTGATTTTTAAATAAGAAAACCCATATAAATGCCTTTCTAAAATTCGAAATAAAATGAAGATAATATCTAAAAATCAAAATTTTATTTTTAAAACAAAGAATACGAATTTACAAGCTCCCCCATATTTTTAAAATAGTTTTATGATCAAAATTGAATTAAATATGAATTTTCAAAGTTTTGATCACATAAATGACATTTAACTCATAAAATCGTTTTTAAATCCTTAAAGCCAAAAATAAATTCCTCCACTAATTTTAGAAAATACTAGAATATAAAATAAAGGTTGTGAAAAAGATTTCACAATAAAAAGAGTCTCCGATGATTTTATAAAATTCCCGGAAGGTCAAAAAGAACTAATTTTTGATAAGAAATTCATATAAAATGCATTTAAAAGCATGCACATATATTTTAATCCATACCATTCACCAAGTAAACATCTAATTGTCACATTTTCACATATATACTCTTCACACAATATTCACATATCATAGAACTCAATTATTTATTAAATATTAATATTGTACAAGCATTTTTCTGAGTCGTTATAAATAAGAGTTCTATTTTTCCTTTCAACTACTCCATTTTGCTGAGGTGTGCCAGGAGCAGAGAATTGTTGAATGATTCCTTTGTATTTGCAGAACTCTTCCATCTTTGAATTCTTAAATTCAGTACCATTATCACTTCTCAGTATCTTGACTTTGTACTTTGTGGTTGTCTCAATCATTCTCACATGATCCAACAGAACTTCAGGAGTCTCATCTTTTCTGTGCAGAAAATACACCCAGGTGAATCTAGAATATTCATCAACAATTACAAGAGTGTACCTTTTCTTACTGATGGACATGATGTTGACTGGACCAAATAGATCAAGATGTAACATGTGATATGGTTCTTCAATAGAGGATTCTGATTTACTCTGGAATGATGTCCTTCTTTGTTTTGCTTTCTGACATGCATCACAGAGTCCATCAGGAGTATATAACACTTTTGGTAATCCTCTCACTAAATGTTTCTTAACCAACTCATTGATATTGCTGAAGTTGAGATGAGAAAGCTTCTTGTGCCAATTCCAACTTTCATCTACTGAAGCTTTACTGATTAGACAGGTAGGGGAGTCATCAGTATTTGATTGAATGTTGGCTTCATATATGTTACCATGCCTGTAGCCAGTCAGTGCTATCTTGCTTGTTGCTTTACTGACTACTTCACAATGAGTGGAATAGAAGTTGACATGATAACCTCTGTCAGTGATTTGACTAATACTCAACAAGTTGTGTTTCAGTCCCTTCACTAGAGCTACTTTTTCAATGATGACATTTCCAATGATTATATTGCCATATCCCAAAGTTTGTCCAATGTTGCCATCTCCATAAGACACAGTTGGGCCAGCTTTTTCCTCATATTCTGATAACAGGGCTTTGTTTCCAGTCATGTGCACAGAACATCCACTATCCATGACTAACACATTTTTCTTTTTACCCTGCAATCAGAATAGAAACACACTAGTTAGAACATTTAGGAACCCATACTTGTTGGGTTCCTTTTCCATGCAATTTATTAACTTTCACAGCAGAAGACTTTCTGACCTTAGCAGTCCTGACATGATTTACTCCATCAGGATTTACTTTGTCAGTATCAGTATTAACAAAAGCATGTTCCAACTCGACATTCTTAATGCTACCAGAGTTTGCACTATTTTTATCAACTTTAGGCAATGGATCATAAAAGTTATAGTACAACTCATGATAATCTTTACAAGTATAAATAGAATGCCATATACTACCACAATGAAAACAGGACTTCTGTGGTTTATAAAATACTGATCTATTCCTAACATCAGACTTAGAAATATCAGCAATCTTCTTCTTACTCTTCTTACAATCAATAGCAAGATGATTAGAGTTACCACAGTTAAAACAACACTTTCTAGGTGCATTTGGGATATATTTGTAACCATTCTCTTTATTGATCCCAACTTTACCATTCCTGTTTCTCTTAACAGTAGCTTCCTTTTTCTTATCTGTCACCTCACAGATTTTATCCTTCAGCTGTTTCTGAGACAATAGACCTACATTCTTAATGACTTTATTCAAGACAGGTTTAGACTTTATGATTTTAATTCCTTGAGTAGAAGTAGATCCCTTTTCAAAAGTAGAATTGGAATCCTTACCAAAAACAAAATTAACATGAGTAATCTTAGATTTAGTTGCATCTATAACATGTCTATAGGTCTTTGGACTGACTGTCTCATCAATGACAATTTTCTCTTTCAATTTCTTATCCTCATCTGACTTATATCCTAGACACTCTTTCCAATTCTTAGAGGTATTAATCTCATGAAATTTCCTACCAGAGTCTGTCCAGGTTCTGATTTTCTCATTAGCATATTCAAGTTCCTTTTCAAGAGCAGTACTTTTGGATTTCATCTCTAAATACATGTGATTAGCATTATCACATTCTTTTTGTACTTCTTGCATACGAGAAAATTCAGCTTCTAATATATCATTCCTTTTTCTAAGTTCAGACATCTCAGATAAGATCCTAGTATTTTCAGCAGTTTGACTTCTAAAGCTAATATGTAATGACTTTAGAAAACGTCTTAACTCAGAAGCATTATCAGTATCAAAATCAAAGATAGTATTTAGTACCTTATCATCAGGAGCAGTAGTTACATCAGCATTGGCCATTAGAGCATAGTTGACCACCTCAGTATCAGATTCTGAGGAAGAGTCCATCCAATCCTTGCTTGATGTGATAAGTGCCTTTGTCTTCTTGCACTCAGAAGCAAAGTGACCCATACCATTGCACTTGTAGCATCTAACCTTTGACTTGTCAAATTTACTACCCTTGCTGTCCTTTTTGATATACTTATCTTTGTTTGAGTTGAAAGCCTTTTTCTGAAAGTTGCCTTGTCTTCTACTCTTCCTGAACTTCATCCTTCTGAAGTTTCGGACAATCATAGCAACCATCTCTTCCATGTCTGAGTCAGAAGAATCATCATCAGTATTGGCATCAGGATTGCCATCAGTATCTGATGAAGAGTCATCAGGATCTGACTCAACTATTCTTGTTTTACTTCTAGAGACCTCCATAGCTTTTCCTTTCATGAGTTCTTAGCATCCTATAGACTTCATCAAGAGACACAGTGTTAAGATCATACTGATGTCTAATGATCGAGGTCTGAGTGTCCCATTCTTCAGGTAAAGCTCTTAGAAACTTGGTGTTTGAATCTTCAGTTTCATATTCCTTGTCAACTAAAGATAAACTGTTCAATAGTGTCAGAAATCTATCATATAGATCAGTTAGGCTCTCATCGGGTCTTGCATCAAATTGTTCATATTCTTGAATCAAAAGAGCCCTTCTGTTTTTCTTGACAGATGCAAATCCCTGGCACTGAGTTTCCAAAGTATCCCAGATTTCTTTTGAAGACTTGCATGCAATCACTCTGTTTGACATGACAGCATCAAGACTACTGTGTAAGATATTCTTTATCTTTGGTTCCCTGAGTACATGAGCTTTTTCTTCTGGAGTCCATTCACTTTTAGCCTTGACCACATAATGTTCAGGTACTGTATCTGTTCGTTCTACAATCCTTGTAGGAATATATGGTCCATCACGAATCCTGTCCATATAGTCAGGATCCATAGCCTCCAGGTACATCAGCATCTTTACCCTCCATGTTGGATATTCTGATTTCTTCAAGATGGGAATCTTCATGCTTTCATACTTGGTTGTCGACATCTTTAGATCGTATCTGATTCAGAATTAAATCAGTTTGCTCTGATACCAATTGTTGCCCAGTAATAATCTATTGTAGAAGGAGGGTTGAATACAATAGTATAAGATAATCGACTTCTTAATGTATATATCACAAATATGAAAGAAAGATAACAGCTTTATTAAATCTGATATAAAACTGTTACAAACTCTCTCAAGAAATTCTGATGTTCTTGAGAGCTGCTAGCTTACAAAAACTCTCTCAAGAAATTCTATGTTCTTAAGAGCTTCTATCTTGATTCATACCGAACCAAAACCAAAACTGTGTTTATATACTACACAACTTCTCTATCAATGATAAGTCCTAATCAATTACAAAGATTGAAACCTATCCATAATTGATAGCTACATTCTACAAACCAGGAACCGACAGAATAAACTTCCATGTTTAACTAGACTCCAAATATAACTCGAAGTAGGAATCCTGATCAGCTTCCAGTCCTGATGATCAATCCTGATCCCAGTCCTGATATGTATCTTGATCCTGACGACCATGTAATCCTGATGACGTCAACAATCCTAATCAGTTGAGTCTAGCTCCTGACGATCATTGAATTCTGATCTAACACAAAGTCCTCCACTGGATCCTTGGCCAATCCGGACCTTAAATTATTCTGACCATAAATATGGCCCGACCATTACTGGTCCCATTTTAAAAACATGCCAATTCTATCATAGAATATAATCAATAACATGCTTCACAAGATAAGTACACAATGTCAAGGTATAATAGTTGCAAAAGAGCTTCAACTGCTCAATATCAAATGAAGTTCGAGAAATAAGTTCAGAATGGTTTCAATGGTACAACGTACTTATTTAAGAAGGTAATCAATGGTTGTAGTCAATATGAACTGAATTGAAGGTGAAGGTTTCTGATATTCAACACGATTTTTGGATTAATCACAGGATTAGGTATATTCAAGGAAATAGCATCAGTTGCTCAAATACGGGGTACAGATTGAATAATCTGGATTGTTCTGATGGTAACATGCATATAATTATTGAAAACAATATCAATTGATCAACAAGTAAAGGCACATATACTTGCCTGGTCTATGTAGCTGACTGCGTTCTACCACGCTTATCCTACTTTCTCCTTCCCTTGCCTCGGGAACTCGATTCTATAATAAACAACTCATAATAGTAAGTCTAACTATCCTCATTCTACTCTCGACATATACTCATAACCATTTTTAGGTTTAAACAAGTAATCGGGTATTTATAGAACCCCCGATCTAATTTACGATACTCAAAACTCAGACACTAGCCCTTGTACAAAGCTTTTACGGACATTAAAACACATTATTCAACTTATATAAACCATATAGCACTTATAAATATTTTTAGAACAATATTCGATGCTTATTTGAATTTAAATAAGTCACAAACAATTTTTAAATCAAAAGTCGGATTATTAATCCCAATATAAGTATTTAAAAACAATTTAATCAATTAATATAAAATTAATTGACAATTTCCAAACACTCAAACTATTTTTAAATAAATAAACCAATCTAGAAAATAATTAAACTTAATTTAAATTAATTAAATCTAATTAATAATTAATTAATAAGAATTAACTAATTAATAAAATTAATCAATTAATTAAATTAATTAATTATTAATCAAAAATAATTAAAATAATTAAATTTAATCATTTTTCGAATTTAAATAATTAATTATAATTTTTACAAAATTTTCGGAATATAAAAATGTATTTTTAAAATAAAAATATGATTTTTATAAATATTTAAACAATTTTCGAATTATTTTAAAAAATAAAATCCAAAAACAGTTTTCTGAAAATGAATTATGGTTTTGAAGATTGAAATCGGGTCAGAAATTCGGGTAAACGGGTCGGGAAGAACAGAAACGGGTCGCCAAGAACAGCCCGAAAATTTCCAGAATCCGGTGACTTTTCCAGATTCGGGCGAGCCAAAAACGTAACAGAAATTGGGGCTTTTTATATCAAAACACTCCTTATTAACCCAGCAACACATTCCGATCACAAACATACCAAGAACATAGCCGGAACTTCAATCCCGACTAAACTCCAGCGAGCTCAAGCAAATTTTCTGATCTAGCTAAATTGTACATGAAATCTTACGTTCTTTATGTTAAAATGAAGCTACGAACACATACAAAAAAATCCCTCTATAAAAAACAATGTCAGATCATTCATATGAACGGACTATTTAAAAGAAAAATCGGGTAAAAACCCTAGAATCGATTTTCTCAAAATCGAAATAAACATGAAATTAAAGCTTGAATTCATACTAATTAGAACCCTAGGAACATGTTAGAAGCAATCAATTGAACGGAGAATCAACAGAATAGAAATCCCCAATTTTAATAAGAACCCTAATTATAATTCGAATTTCAAAAATTCATATAAATTCGAAAAATTACCAGATGATGATACGGTTTGAAGATTCTGAAACTAGAGATCAAGAGCTTTGATTTGAGTACTTGAACTTGAGATTTGGATTCCATTAACACTTTCAAAATTGAGTTTGATCTTCAAGAACACGAAGAACACGGTTCGGGGATTTTATATTTTTGTTTATATAAAATGCAGATTATACAATGGATAATGTACGATTCGCCTTTTTATATTTAGCGGAAAATAATACCCCAAACAACATTTTTGGATCGATATTGATCTATTGGATCGCTTTAAATATTTAATAAAGTAAAATACACGTTTTACGAGGTGATAATCATCCACAAAGACTGATAATTATCCAAATCAATACATATCATTTATATAACGAATGCTCAAGAATACTAGGGCTATAACAGATGTATTATCCATATGAACGATATATCAATTGCCCTGAACAATTAGGGTACGGAATAATTTTTCCCTTTTTGATTAAAACAAATAATATTGATAGTATCGGATAATTAGGGATATAATGATACGAAGAAATCTTCCGATTATGATTCGGACACGAAAGACGAAGGGATAATAATGATGTACAAAATTTTAACGGGGCCCTTGAATTTTCAAAACGGGGCTCAAAACTGAAGATATTTTTAAATGACAAGATATTCGAAAGGGGCTTCCGAGACAACAATTAGCATTATATTACTCAATAATCTTAACTATTAATATCCCAAATACTCCATAATAATTATTCTAAACATAGAATTTAATTTATATGTTAGGCCAAATACACAATATATAATCAAGTATTTATGAGAATAACAATCAAGAAACTGAATTATATTAAATAATTCTCTCTTAGTGATGTTAATGAATCACAAAGAGCTACTAGGTTACAAGAATAATATATTCAATGTTCACGTCCCTTCTAGGGATAACCTATCTGTGTTTATATAGTACACAGTTACACAATCCTTATCTAATTGATATTCCTACAAATTAGCTATACAAGTTATATCAATTAAGGATTGCTTCTTATCTTCTATTCTGTTTCCTTAGTTGTATCAATATATTCTGCTTCTTTCCATCTTCAGAATATATTGCTTCTAGAATCTTCAATTCAGCACCGACAGCTAATTCAACTATCACCATGTCAGACTTTAAATAAACTCTGACCGGTTTCCTTTAAACTCTTCACCCTGTCAGACTTTAAATAAACTCTGACCGGCTTCCTTTAAACTCTTCACCCTGTCAGACTTTAAATAAACTCTGACCGGATTCTGATAAACTCTGGTCAGTACCTGTTGCTTAAACACTGATAAACAAACGTCAGCAATTATATCTAACAATCTCCCCCAACTTGTTCATAATAAAATGTACAAGTTAAACATATAATTGATGATGTCAAAAACATTTAACAAATGCAGTGTTTAACATATAACAGAGTTTAATTTAAAACAGAGTTTAAATTTGACTTAGAATAGAAAATATATTAAAAACTTACAGTCAGACTTTACTTGATTTCTTGAATATCAAGCACTGTCCTGATATAGTCTGATAGCAATTTCTTTTCAGCTCTTTCTAGCTCTTCCACCATGATCTTCTTCACTTCTTTCAACTCTGGATCAGATTCTCCAGTCTGATAAATTGCAGCCCTCAAAGAATATATGTTGTTTTTGTCCATTTCATTGCCAAGTCTGATATAAAAAGGTTTATCAGACTCTAGATTGAACTCAAGAACCTTTTTATTTAGTGCAGTTCTGAACCTAGCACTATTCCTTTTCATTTCTACCAACTTTCCATGTGCATCTCTGTATTTAGGAATGTATGCACTTGATACTCCAGCTCCACTCAAAACTTTGGATTTCATCATCCTTTCCTTCAAAACTCGAGCAGCATCATAAGTACTTCTATTCTTTACTTCAAATAGATATAGAACATACTCTAGCTCTTCCCAGAGTTTTAACTGAATATCAAATTCACCAACTCTATACACTCTGCCATCAGCCATAAAATATAACAAGAATTCCTTTTTGATTCCTTTATGAAAAATCATCTGTACAGATTCTAGTTTGTCAAGGCCTTCTTGAGTAATTCCAACTCCAGATTCTGCCAGTGAAAACTTGTCTTGAGATCTGTTATTAGTTCTTCTCTCTCTGTGTGAACCCAGTCCAGATTTATCAAAGGCTTCTTTTCCCAATACTGTTCTGGTTTCTGAGAAATTCACAGCTTCAAGCTTTAAATCTTCAAGAAGTTTTGGTTTGCTGAATCCTGGAAGTTGTGTAGATTTCTGTACAACTTGAGCAACGTCAGAGGTTGTCATAACTTTAGTAGTATCATCAACTTGAGCAGCGTCAGAGGTTGATTTTGCTAATCTTGTTTCAACTTGAGCAATGTCAGAGGTTGAATTATCTTTCTTCTCTAGGTTAGGCTCTTCAATCATTATGCCTTTACCCTTATCAGAGTTTCCAATCACAGGTCTCCTTGTATATTGTATACTCTGTTGTATATTCTCTTTGATAGAAATACCAACTTCTTTCTTTCTAGGAGCCTTGATTTCCTTTTTCTTGTAGATTCCAGCTTCAAGATTTTTCTTGTGTTCCTCAGCAAGCATTTGCTCTTCAGCCTGGATATCTTCAATAGTAACATTCTTTCCATGCTCTTTCATGAATATTTTAGCAGCAATCTCTTCATCAGTAGATGGATTAGTTGAAACAACTAAACTCTTGAGTTTTGAAGTAGATTGGCCACCAGAGTTTATCTTGTCAGAGTTTGTTTGTCTATCAGAGTTTACTCTTGTCCTGCTTTGCCTTTGAGCAAAAATCTTTCTTTTATTTTCTTTGCTTCCCCCATCAGTAGAATCATCCCTCCGTCTCAGAGCTTGAGTGTCTTTGCATTTGTCTTTAGATACACTCTCCCCCTTTTTGACATCATCAGAAAGTAGTACTGATGTCAGCAATTCAATGGCAGTAGAAATGGAATTCAGTTGAGTAGACATTGCATTCTGATTTTCCTCAACTTTCCCAAGCCTCTTCTTGATTTCCTCAGAATCCTTGGCTTGCTGCTTGAGCATAGCATAATAATAAGTTCTGTCAGACTTGAAAGTAAGATCCTTCATACTGACTTCATTCCTTAGATTTGTAAGCATTTGTTGATTCTCATCAAATCTATTATTAAGAGATTTGACTTGAACAACAGTTGCCTGTAAGCTTGTAAGTACATCAGTATTTGAGATCTTCTTGACAGAATCAGATAGAAAATCTGCAGCCCTTTGTGCTGAGAAGACACAATCTGCAGCAGCCCATTTGTTGTAGTACATATTCTGGAAATGCTCATTTGTCTGTCTATTGACTTCCCTTGCTTCATCACTATTAACATCATCAGCCAATGAAACTTGAATACTAGGGTGTGAATGAGAACCCTCAGCATCATTTCCAGCGTCTTCATTATTGTCTGCTTCATTTTCAGTAAGAATATTTTCAGCAGTAAACTGTGCAGCTTCATCAATTTTCTCCTCTTCTACAGCTTCAGGAATAGCAGAGTGAACCTGAGCAAAAACCTCTGCTTCTCTTTGAACAATCTCAACAACAAATTGTTGCAAAGCTTCAAGAATAATATTCTCAGAGTTTAGCTCATCAACAGCCTCTTGTTCCTTTTCTATCACAGCTTCATCAAGAATTGTCTCTGTGACTTTTATCATCTGATTAACCTCCTCACCTTTGTCAAGATCACAAGAAATAATTTCAGTGTGAGTGGCCAGAGATTCTTTTATCTGATCAGTTACTTGATCAGCTTCCACACCCTCTGTATAATGATCAGAATGTATAGAGGTGTGTGCTTCAAAATCAAAAACTCTGCTATCAGAATGAGTAGCAGCTTCCTCAACTACATCATTAGCCTTTGATGTAGGAGCTTCTAAATCCAAATCCATCATATTAGCATCAGTATTTATCCTGTCTAGATCGACAGCTTCAGTATTTGCAGCATCCTCCTGAACAAACACTTCATGAGCTTCAGTGTTTACAAACACTCTGTCCTCATTAGCATTTAGAATATCCTCCTCAACAACAATTGCAGGAGTATCTTGAGGAACAGTTTCAGTCACAATCTCCTCATTCTCTGATGCAGGAGCGTCAGATTCATCAAGATTTGCTCTATCCTCTGAGAGCATAGTAGTTTCCCTTAGAACAGCTTCCTGAATTACCACTTCAGAGTTTACAGGCAATTCAGCTTCTTCCTCCTCATCAAAAAGATAAGTGGCTACAAGCTTTCTTCTTTTTCTCAGAGTCTGAGAATCCTCTATTTCATCTTCACTATCAGATACTCTTGCTTCTTCAGAACGAGGTCTTTGTGCCCTTACTTTTCTTTTAAATGCTCTGGTTTTGGACTTCTTTAACCTTTGTGATGGAGACACAGAAGGTTCAGCTTCAGAAGATGGTTTAGAAATCCTAGCTGGCTTAGAACCCATATGCTTAGTTCTACCACCTCTTGCAGGATTAACAGAAATTAAAGAAGGTACTTCTTGAATTGATGAATTGACTTGAGCATTTAAAAACTGTTGCATTGAGGCAGGTAGCAACAAGTCTCCAACAACTCCTTTCTTAACATCTTTATTTACTAGATCAGTAAATACCCTCTTATGTAATTTAAAACAAGAAACATCTGCTTCAACTACATTTACTCCTTCAACACAATAAGAAAACAAAAGCTGACAGAATCTAGAAAAATAAACAACTCCTCTATTCTCTGTCATCTTCTCCCCTAAGTTAGTCAAAACAAGTCGTGCAAAATCAAAATGATTATCATATAATAAAGAATACCCGATTTGCAGACTATCTGTGGGAATAGCATCCCAATTTGTGCATTTCTTTCCAAATGTCCTCGTGATGCAATCGAAGAAGAAACTCCATTCCTTGCGCAGAAATGGCCTTTTGAGTTGCCCAATCTTTGTCAATGGCCCAGAGTAACCAATCTCTCGCATCATTCGTATTAAATCCTCATCACCCATTCTAACAGTGTAGGAAGGATACTCAGGAAACCCCATTGCAGCTCGAATAGTACCAGCAGTAATAACATACTCTGTTTCTTCAAACTCAAAGATTATGGATGGGTTCCCAGTTTCACCACCATCATCATAAACCCCTGACTCCCAGAACGCCTTGATTTGTAAACCAGAAAGTTTGGCTGGTTCAACTAAAGCACGCCCAATCGCTGACTGAGCAAGAAACTTTTGAATCATATGAAATGCTTCTGGTGCGTTTGCAGTGTTTAGTGGTGCGGTATAGTTGTTTGGAACGAACTCTAACCCAGACGAAACGAAAGCTGTGGTTGCCATTAGAAGATTTTGAAGAAAGAACAAGTAATTGATGCGAAAGCTTAACAGAGTTTATGTGTAGAAAGGTGTTTGTGACTATGTGTGTGTGATAATAGATGTGTATAAGTAAGATGTGAAAAGTTTAACTAAAGATGTGTGTATTGTATTTAAAAAAAAAATTAAAGATTAAAAACTGAAGAGTTTTTAATCATTAATACACAACTGTCTTACTCCTGTAATCATGTGAATGGGACACGTGTCACACATGCAGTTACTGACAGCAAATAATTGGCAGTTTCCAATACGCATGCGCAGTAAAAACAGCAATAATTACCGCCTGTTACACTTTTCTATGCAATTAACCTCTCTCCTCTGTTTAAAACATTCTTGAACAACTTTCCAATCATACTCTTTTTAAATTTTCAAAACAAATGTCTAATCTCAAAATTATAAAATGTCTGAAACAAAGAAATTATTTTAACCATCAGAGATTAAAACAAAGTTACCTCGGCATATGTCACACAATACATCAGTGTTTACCATTTATCCTTCTTTGTCAATAAACTCTTTTCTCAATCTGTACAGGTGTGAAAATATGTGTGAGCAATAGCAGAGTTTACCGAAATCAATATTTAGATCATCTCAAAGTGCATAAAATCCACAAACTAAAGCAGTAAAAACTGGTTGCCTAAACTCTCATGTATAACATAAAATCTGATTTTATATCTAAACTCTGTTTACTGATATCCTTTCATTTGGATATATCTTTTGTTTTTCACAATATATATATACCAATTGTTAGGCCAAATACACAATATATTTTTTTATTTTTTTTATTATTTTTCCAGTAATCAGTGGTTGGCACTAGTCACCAAAAATCAAAGATTTTAGCCCTTATTTCATACAATAAGTTCCTGGATCTTCCTAGGCACAACATGATCTCAAAGGAATTTGTGCTCTGTTTGGCATCTTTTGATTTGAGGGTGAATTATTTACAATTAAGAATCAGAGTTTAGACTTTTCATCAGTAAATATAATTAACTTATGAGAGAAAATGCAAACAGCTAATACAGACTCAGTGTATAGGATCAATAAACTAAGAGATGCTATAAATATAGAGACAGTATCATGCTGTGTTAACTTACTGCACATATTTGAGATCAGAATTTATACAACTCTTAAGGATTCACAATTACTTACTGAGAATTATGCTTCATACAAATTTCTTCATTGGTCCATATGTTTCAGACAAAATTACAATCAGAGTATAGCATTAAACTGTAACAATCAGAGTATGACCAACATTTTATGACTAACAGAGTTTAACCGACAGAGTATGACTGACACTTCACAGAGTTTACTGACAGAATTTAACTGTCAGAGTTTACCATCAGAGTTTAACATGCTGGTGCACATAACAGTTAACACATGTAAGAAATCATGAACATAAAAAGCAAACATGTATAGTTTTTGAGTCTAACCCGTATCTCTAGTCAGAACCAGAGATCATTCCAAGTTCATTTACCAATCTTGTAAAAGTAGCTTCACTCAAAGGTTTGGTGAAGATATCTGCAAGTTGTTGGTCTGTAGACACAAAATGAAGCTCAATGTTCCCTTCTTCCACATGTTCTCTGATAAAATGATACCTTATGCTGATGTGCTTGGTCATGGAGTGCTGTACTGGATTACCTGTCATAGCAATAGCACTTTGGTTATCACAGAAAATAGGTATTTTAGAGTACCTTAACCCATAATCCAGCAATTGATTCTTCACCCATAAAATCTGTGCACAACAGCTACCAGCTGCTATATACTCTGCTTCTGCTGTGGATGTAGAAATTGACTTCTGTTTCTTGCTATACCAAGAAACCAATCTGTCACCTAAGAATTGACAGCTTCCACTTGTACTTTTTCTGTCTATCTTATAGCCTGCAAAATCTGCATCAGAGTAACCAATTAGCTTAAACTCTGATTCTCTAGGATACCACAAACCCAAGGTTATGGTTCCTTTGAGATATTTGAAAATCCTTTTTACAGCTGTTAGATGAGGCTCTCTGGGATCTGCTTGAAATCTTGCACAAAGACATGTTGCAAACATGATATCAGGTCTACTTGCAGTAAGATACAATAAAGACCCTATCATTCCTCTGTAGTTTGTCATATCTACTGAGGCTCCTGTGTCTTTGTCTAGCTTTGTTGCAGTAGCCATGGGAGTTGGAGCAGATGAACTATCAAGCATACCAAATTTCTTTAGAAGATTTCTGGTATACTTTGCTTGATTGATAAAAATCCCATCATCTGTTTGCTTGACCTGTAAGCCTAGAAAATAACTAAGCTCTCCCATCATGCTCATTTGATACCTGGATTGCATAAGCTTTGCAAACTTCTTACAGAGTTTGTCATTAGTAGATCCAAAAATAATATCATCTACATAAATTTGAACTAACAGCAAATCATCACCAGAATTGAAATAAAACAAGGTTTTATCAATTGTACCTCTTGTGAACCCACTTTCTAAAAGAAATTGAGCAAGAGTTTCATACCATGCTCTTGGTGCTTGCTTTAGTCCATATAATGCCTTGTCAAGCCTGTAGACATAATCTGGATGCTTGGGATCTACAAATCCCGGTGGTTGTTCAACAAATACTTCTTCTTCAAGCTTCCCATTGAGAAAAGCACTTTTTACATCCATCTGAAAAACTTTAAACTTCTTGTGTGCAGCATAGGCCAGAAAAATTCTTATGGCCTCCAATCTTGCAACTAGAGCAAAGGTTTCATCATAGTCAATTCCTTCCTGTTGTGAATAACCTTTAGCCACAAGTCTAGCCTTGTTTCTTGTAATCACACCTTCACTGTCAGTCTTGTTTCTGAAAACCCACTTTGTACCTACAATTGATCTATTCTTTGGTCTAGGTACAAGTGTCCAGACTTCATTTCTTTCAAATTCATTTAACTCTTCTTGCATTGCTGTTATCCAGTTTGCATCTTGAAGAGCTTCCTCCACTTTCTTTGGTTCTGTTTGAGACAAGAAAGCATGATACAGACACTCATTATTTGTTGCACTTCTAGTTCTCACACTAGCATCAGGATCTCCAATTATGAGATCAGGTGTGTGTGCCTATGTCCATTTTCTTGTTGTTGGTAAGTGGTTTCTTGCATCATTATTGGATCCTCCCCCTTGATCCATGCTCTCCTGATTCATATGTTGATTTTCTGCATTATCTGAGGCTCCCCCTGAATTGGATGGTTCAGAGTTTGAACTGTCAGAGTTTGAATCAGTTTCCTCAACTGACTCACTTGCTGTGTCTTGTTGAGCTTCTTCACGCTCCCCCTCAACTGGTTCTCTATTTTGTTCAATTTGAGAATTTCCAGTTTCTCCAGTATTTACCAGTAGAGGTTCAGAGTATGCTTCGTCAGAGTTTGTCAGAACCGCTTCATCAGAGTTTGTCGGTACTGCTTCATCAGAGTTTACATCATCAGAGAATAAACCTTCATTTTCAAAACGCAGTTGATCATATCCATTTAAGTCATCGAGTCCAGTTATTTTCTTATCATCAAATGACACATGTATGGATTCCATGATCACTTTAGTTCTCAGATTGTAGACTCTAAATGCTTTTGTTGACAATGGATAGCCAACAAAGATTCCTTCATCAGCTTTTAACTCGAACTTGGTCAACTGTTCAGGATGAGTCTTCAACACAAAGCATTTGCATCCAAATATATGAAAATATTTCAAATTTGGCTTCTTATTTTTCACCATCTCATATGGTGTTTTCCCATGCTTGTTGATCAATGTTCCATTTTGAGTAAAACAAGCAGTTTGAACAGCTTCTGCCCAGAAGTATGTTGGTAATTTTGCTTCATCAAGCATAGTTCTGGCTGCTTCAATTAAAGTTCTGTTCTTCCTTTCAACTACACCATTTTGCTGTGGAGTTCCAGGTGCAGAAAACTCTTGTTTCACTCCTCTTTCCTTGCAGAAAGCTTCCATGATTGAGTTTCTGAATTCAGTTCCATTATCACTCCTTATTATTTTGACTTTGTGCTGTGATCCTTTGTCCAGTAGATTTACATGATCCATCATAGTTTGAGCAGTTTCATCCTTCTTTGACAAGAAATACACCCATGTATATCTAGTATATTCATCAACAATTACTAGAGCATATTTCTTTCTGCCCATGGACATCACATTCACTGGTCCAAAGAGATCAACATGTAGAAGATGATAAGGTTCCACTACTGAAGATTCAGATTTGCTCTTGAAAGATGACTTCCTTTGCTTGGCTTTTTGACAAGAATCACATAAGCCATCTAGACTGAGTATTGATTTTGGAAGTCCCCTTACAAGATCCTTTCTTATAAGTTCATTTATGTTGTTCAAATTGAGATGAGAGAGCTTCTTGTGCCAATTCCAACTCTCTTCATTTGACATTCTTGCAGTCAGACACACTGTTTTTCCATCAGAGTTTGTTACCAAACTTGCTTCATAAATGTTGTTATGCCTGTGTCCAACTAGAACAACCTTTCCAGTAGATTTACTGATGACTTCACAGTATTCAGTATGAAAATCTACATGGTTTCCTCTGTCCCAGATTTGACTCACAGATAACAGATTATGCTTGAGTCCTAAGACTAGAGCTACATTCGTGATGATGACACTTCCAAGATTGATATTGCCATATCCCAGAGTGTGTCCTATGTTGCCATCTCCATAGGAAACCTTTGGGCCAGCCTTCTCCTTAAAGTCTGATAGCAGGGCTTTATTTCCAGTCATATGTCCTGAGCATCCACTGTCCAAGATAAGTGTGCTCTCTATTATACCCTGCAATCACAAACAAATACTAAGTGTTAGTTTTAAGGACCCAGACTTGCTTGGATCCTTTGTCCTTCTTAACAGTGTTAGTTTTTGCAGCGGAATTACTATCAACAGAGTTTAAACTAACATTGTCAGACTTTACACTTGCAGAGTTTGCTCTAACCCACTTCAGATTGGGTTTTAGCTCATAATAGTTGTGATAAATAGCATGATAACTCTTGCAAGTATAAATGGAATGCCAAGTGCTCCCACAGTGTGTGCATAAAGTCTGTGGTCTAACCCTAACATAATCATTCTTTACTCCTGATGTAGAAGATAAAGAATTGATATTTTTATTCTTTGTGCAGTAATTAGCAAGATGATTAGAACTACCACAATTATAACATGTTTTCCTTGGAGCAGCACCAGTAGGCAAATGATTATTTCTATTATTTATGCCTATTTTTCCATTCCTATTCTTCTTGGACCCTTTTGGTTTCATGGCAGATTTTACCTCTTTCAACTTATGAATGAACTGTTTTCCTGTCATCAAGCCAACATTAACCTGTTTTTCACAAGTTTTTACTGGTTTTCTAACAGCTTCTATTTCCATAAGGTTTTCTGTTATAATATTTTCCTGTTTTTCACAGGCTTCATCTGATTCCATATCAGCTTCCCTTATTACAACAGATTTTAACTTATTGGCTTCTGGAACAAATTTCACAGGTTTAAGTTGTGGTTTTACCTTAACCTTGTCTTTAAACCTAAGTTCATCATTTTCACAATAACCTAAACCTACAGAATCAGTCTGAAACACTTGATGAGTGTCTCTTCCAGAATCTGTCCAAGTTTTGATTATTTTTCTTTCTTTTTCTAGATCAGATTCTAATTGCTTATATCTTTTGAGCAATTCCTGTTCTACATAAACAGCATCATCTCTTTCTTTTTGAATCTGCTTCATATTTTCAAGTTCTCCTTCAAGAAACTTGTTTCTATCTTTAAGACTAAGATTCTCAGATTTAATTCTCTCATTTTCTAAAGTCTGATCCCTATAGCTAACATGAACACTTTTCAGATATACTCTTAACTCAGATATATTATCAGTATCATAAGCATAAGTAGTTAGGGGTACCTTATTTTCAGATGATTCAGTCTCATCTCTGACAGTTGCCATAAGAGCATAATTTTCTCCATCATCAGAGTCTGAAGTATCTGCCCAGTCTTTGCCTTTAGAGATGAGTGCTTTCTCAGATTTGCCTTTCTTGCACTCTGGGGCATAGTGACCCATCTCCTTACACCTGTAGCACTGGATTTCAGATTTATCCTTCTTACCAGATTTGGTCTCCCTTCCATCAGACTTTCTGAAACTTCTCCTTTCAGAGTTTGAATCTTTCCTTGAGAATCTCTTTCCCTTCTTGAAGTTCTTGAATCCCATCTTCTTGAAGGTCTTCACCATCAATGCAGCCATTTGCATCAACTCCTCTTCATCATCCTCAGAGTCAGAAGATTCATCAGAGTTTGAGTCATCATCAGAGTTTGATGACTCACTTTTAGATTTAATGACTAAAGCCTTTCCCTTGGCTTTCTTCCTTGATGATTCCTTCTTAATGGGCTTCTCCTCGACTTTGAGAGCAACAGATTTTGTCTTTTTACTGGATCTCCTGTTTCTTTGTTCTATCTCAAGTTCATGAGTCTTTAACAATCCATAGATCTCATCAAGATCTGTATCAGCAAGATCATAATTATCTCTGATTGTTGTTGCCTTCAAATCCCATCTTTCAGGTAGGGATAAGAGAAACTTGAGATTTGACTCTTCAAGGTCATATTCTTTGTCAACCAGAGACAGATCATTCAATAATTTGCAAAACCTGTCATAAGTCTCAGTCAAGGTTTCATTAGATCTTGAATCAAAGTGCTCATACTCCTGTGTGAGTATTGTCTTCCTGTTTTTCTTTATAGCAGTGGTTCCTTGACACCTGACTTCCAAAGCATCCCAGATTTCTTTTGCAGTTTTGCAACCAATCACTCTGTTAGACATAACATTATCTAAAGCACTGTGAAGAAGATGTCTAACCTTTGCATCTTTTGCAAGAGATGAGATGTCCTCAGGAGTATAATCTTTCTTTTCCTTTGGAACAGTCTTTTGTTCTTGACCAGAAACTACAGGGGCTAGCTTGGTTGGATAATGAGGACCATCATAGATTCTGTCAAGGTATTCTGGATCTGTAGCCTCCAGAAACATGGTCATCTTAACCTTCCAAATCGGATACTCTACTGGCCTGAGAATTGGAACCCTGATTGTTTCATATCGACTCACAGAATTGGGCTTAACCTGTTCAGCCTTAGGAGCAGTTTGATTTTCTTCAGACATGATTAATACTGTGTTTGAATCGTAAATCTGTATATATTAAACAGTCTTGGCTCTGATACCAATTTTTAGGCCAAATACACAATATATAATCAAGTATTTATGAGAATAACAATCAAGAAACTGAATTATATTAAATAATTCTCTCTTAGTGATGTTAATGAATCACAAAGAGCTACTAGGTTACAAGAATAATATATTCAATGTTCACGTCCCTTCTAGGGATAACCTATCTGTGTTTATATAGTACACAGTTACACAATCCTTATCTAATTGATATTCCTACAAATTAGCTATACAAGTTATATCAATTAAGGATTGCTTCTTATCTTCTATTCTGTTTCCTTAGCTGTATCAATATATTCTGCTTCTTTCCATCTTCAGAATATATTGCTTCTAGAATCTTCAATTCAGCACCGACAGCTAATTCAACTATCACCCTGTCAGACTTTAAATAAACTCTGACCGGTTTCCTTTAAACTCTTCACCCTGTCAGACTTTAAATAAACTCTGACCGGCTTCCTTTAAACTCTTCACCCTGTCAGACTTTAAATAAACTCTGACCGGCTTCTGATAAACTCTGGTCAGTACCTGTTGCTTAAACACTGATAAACAAACGTCAGCAATTATATCTAACATTATATTATTAATAAAGTTCACGGATATTACATCCTTCCCCCCTTAATAGGATTCTGTCCTCAGAATCAGATCAAGGAACCAACTGGGGATACTTCTCTAACATATCACTTTCTAACTCCCAGGTAGACTCTTCCACCTTAGGATTCCTCCACAAAACTTTTACTAATGCTACAGTCTTATTCCTTAACACTTTTTCCTTACGATCCAATATCTGAATTGGCCGTTCTACATAAGACAAATCTGACTGGACCTCTATGGGTTCATATTCTATTACATGGTTCGAATCTGGTCGATACTTCTTAAGCATTGATACGTGAAACACATTGTGAACGTGCTGCATGTGCGGGGGTAAGGCCAACTCGTAAGCTACTTTGCCAACTTGCTTCAGAATTTTAAACGGTCCAACATATCTCGGACTCAATTTCCCTTTCTTCCCAAACCTGACTAATCCTTTCCACGGTGAAACTTTCAGTAACACTTGTTCTTCTTCTTCGAATCCCATATCCTTTCTGGCTAGGTCAGCATATTTCTTCTGCCGATTCTGAGCTGTTATCAATCTTTTCTGAATCAGTTCAATCACTTCTTTTGTTTGTTGCACTAACTCTGGTCCTATCACTTTTCATTCACCAACTTCTTCCCAATATACTGGAGATCGACACTTCCGTCCATATTAAGCTTCGTAAGGCGGCATCCCAATACTTGCGTGAAAACTATTATTATATGAGAATTCTACTAGGGGTAGATGATCGTCCCAATTGCCTTTAAAATCAAGTGCACATGTTCTAAGCATATCTTGGATGGTTTGAATTGATCTCTCACTTTGACCGTCTGTCTGTGGGTGATAAGCCGTACTCAATTTTAATTCGGTGCCCAAACATTCTTGAAAACTTCTCCAAAATCTTGAGTTGAATCGAGGGTCTCGATCAGATACTATTGACATTGGAACTCCATGCGATATCACGATTTCCTTTATGTATATATGAACTAACTTATCCAGCGAGAATCTCTCGTTAATTGAAAGAAAATGCGCAGATTTCGTCAATCGATCCACAATAACCCAAATAGCATCATGGTTAGCCTTTGATCTAGGTAATCCTACCACAAAGTCCATTGCGATGTGTTCCCACTTCCACTCAGGAATTTCTAACGGCTGCAGTAATCCACTTGGTCTTTGATGTTCCGCCTTGACCCTTTGACATGTAAAACATTTACTTACCCATTCAGCAATTTCTCTTTTCAAATCTGGCCACCAAAAGTTCGTTTTAAGATCTCGATAGATCTTCGTGCTTCCAGGATGAATTAAATACTTCGATTTATGCACTTCGTGCAAAATTTCATTCTTCAGTTCCGCTACATTAGGTACCCATATTCGAGAAGCAAACCTTAAGATCCCCTTGTCGTCCAGTTGGATACATATCTCCCCGCCTGTTAAACTATTTGCATTGTCATTCATGACTTGCTCTTGGCATTTCCATATCTTTTCCAACAATTCAGGTTGAAATGTTATGGCGTAGATCATCTCTATCGCATCCTTCGGAATACGTACTTCTATCTCTAACCTTTCAAATTTTTTGTACAGTTATTTGGTCATCGTTAGCGTATTCAATCTTTTTTTTCTGCTCAATGCATCTGCTACCACGTTTCCCTTGCCATGATGATAATTGATAGAGACGTCATAGTCCTTGATTAACTCCAACCATCTTCTCTGCCTCATGTTTAGCTCCTTCTGTGTAAAAATGTACTTCAAACTTTTATGATCGGTGTAAATTTCACATCTCTCTCCGTACAAGTAATGTCTCCATATTTTCAGTGCAAATACGATCACTGCTAATTCCAAATCATGTGTAGGATATTTCTGTTCATGAGGTCTCAGTTGTCTCGACGCATAAGAAATTACTTTGTCATGTTGCATAAGCACGCAACCCAATCCTTTGTATGACGCATCACTATAGATTACAAAATGACCTTGATCGTCTAGTAGCATTAACACTGGTGCCGTAATTAGTCTCTTCTTTAACTCTTGGAAACTTTCTTCGCATTTGTCATTCCATATGAATCGCTCGCTTTTCCCTGTTAGCTTGGTCATTGGAGTAGCTATCTTTGCAAAATCCTGCACAAATCTCCGATAATATCCGGCTAATCCCAAGAAACTTCTAACTTTAGTTGGTGTCCTTGGTCTTTCCCAATCTTTCACTGCTTCAATCTTTGCTGGATCTACTTTGATGTCTTCGCTGCTTACCACGTGCCCTAGGAAATGAACTTCTCTTAACCAGAATTCACACTTGGAAAATTTTGCGTATAATTCTTCTTGTCTTAAAGTCTCCAACACAATCCACAAATTGTTCGCATGTTCTTCTTCCGTCTTGGAGTATATCAATATATCGTCGATGAATACCACTACAAACTTGTCCAAATATTTCTTGAAAATCATGTTCATTAAATCCATAAAAGCTGCTGGTGCATTCGTAAATCCAAACGCCATTACCAAAAATTCATAGTGTCCATACCTCATTTGAAAAGCCATCTTCGATATATCGTCTGGTTTAATCTTCAATTGGTGATATCCTGACCGTAGATCAATCTTAGAAAAATGAACTCTCCTTTCAAACAGATCATCTATTCTCGGCAATGGATACTTATTCTTGATGGTTAGCTTGTTTAACTCTCGATAGTCTATACAAAGTCTCATACTTCCATCCTTCTTCTTGACAAACAGCACTGGTGCTCCCTACGGCGAAACGCTAGGTCTGATAATTCCTTTGTCTAACAATTCCTGCAGTTGCTTAGCTAATTCCTTCATCTCCGCTGGTGCCATTCTGTGTGGGGCTTTGGATACTGGTTCTGCGCCTGGTGTTAAGTCTATTTCAAACTCAATTTCTCTATCCGAAGGTAATCCCAGTAACTCTTCTGGAAAAATATCTGGAAACTCACTCACGACCTGAATGTCTTCTAATTTAGAAACTTCCTTATCTGTATCTATCACGTATGCGAGGTGCGCTTCACATCCTTGTCTTAGTAACCTCTTAGTCTGAATCATTGTCAAAAATTTCTTTGTTTATTTCTCTCATTTGAATATTATCTCTTTCTTATCTGGGGTAATTAAAGTAACCCTCTTGTTCTTACAATCAATGCGCGCATCATAATCAGTTAACCAATCCATTCCTAAAATCACATCAAATTCTCCCAACTTGAAAGGTAATAGATTAGCGTAAAAACGACTTCCTAAAATCTCAACTTCACAATGAGGATAATACGAACTGACCGGTATACGATCCTGGTTAGCTATCTCTACACTCAACACTCCACTTAAAGGTTTCAGCAATTCAATTTACGAGCAAACGTTTCCGAAATAAATGACTTAGTAGCTCCTGAATCTATCAACACTTTAACACTAACATAATTTACTAGAAGTGTACCTACCACCACATCGGCGTCTCTCACTGCTTCCCTCATTGACATGTTATAGGCTCTGGCTTGCAGTTGGACATCAACAGCTGGAGGTGCCTCTATTGCTCGAATCATGTTGTTCATGGGTGTTGGTGCTCTGCAATCCTTGATCATATGGCCTGGTTTCTTGCATCGATGACACACGATACCTATCTTGCAATCTCTGGAATAATGAACCTTTTGGTTGCATTTAAAACATGTGACACTCAATCGGTTGCATACTCCTGGATGTCTTTTCCCGCAAGTCCTACATTATGGCAGTGGGGGTCTGGAAACTCCTTGTTGATTGTTGGCTGGTAGACGATTATTTTGCCCTACATGTCCCTGCCTTCCTTTTCTTATTCTGTCTCTCTTTCATATACGAATCAATCTCTGCTTCTGCAATCATTGCTTTCTGAACTACTGCTGCATTGGTGTCTAACTCCAAAATGGCTAACTTACTACGAATCCATGACCTCAGTCCCTGTTGGAACCTCTTGGCCTTCTTCTTTTCCGTGTCAACGTACGTCGGAACAAACCTAGACAATTCAGTAAACTTTGTCTCGTACTGTGGAACAGCCATGTTACCTTGTTTCAACTCTAAAAACTTCAATTCCATTTGGTCTCGCATATAATCAGGAAAATACCTTTCTAAGAACAACTCTGTAAACCTGCCCCACGTAATTAATCCCTCAGGTTCCATAGCCCTACTTGTTTCCCACCAATAACTTGCTTCACTCTTCAAGAAATAACTAGTGTACTCTGTTTTCTTTTCTTCCGTTACCTCTATCAAGGTAAAATCTTTCTCTATTTCCTTCAACCATGCCTTCGCCTCAACTGGGTCTGCAGATCCCTTAAACTCTGGAGGTTTCGCTGCTTGGAATGATTTAAACGTAACCACTGGTGCTGCCTGTTGGTGATGCTGCTGTTGGTGATGCTGCTGCTGCTGCTCTAGTAGCTGTTGTTGAATCACTTGTTGTTGTGCAAAGGCAGTAGTTTGTTGAGTAAGAGTATTCAAAAGCTGTATTACCATCGGATCTATGTGACCCGTGGGAGGTGAATTCTGTTGACCTTCTTGGTCAGGGAAATCAGTTGTACGAGTGTGTCGTCTAGGAGGCATATTGCTGATAAGTAAACAAATATTGGTTTAATCAAATAATTCATAAGTAGAAGAGAAAGAACACAATTGATAGGACCAAGGTTTACAGATTTTCAACGGCGTAAGAGTACACTCGTTGTATCAAGTAGAATGACAAATATAGTGCGGAAAATGAATAACAAGAGAATAATAACAGTTCTGCAAAAGGTGATTATCATATATATATATATATATATATATATATATATATATACATAGATTCGATACAAGCGTAGGACGCTTTCAAAAGTAAGGTACCTCATAGCTGAACTACAACTGCCGATCAATAGTACAACAAAAATACAACAACAACCCAAGGCGATACTATAAGCCCGGTGCACTATTGGTACTACAATATGAATCTATATACTATCTACGTGGAATCCATACATCCACATAACATCTGACTTCACCTAAACCTGCTCACGGATTATCATCTCTAGTCTCCCATAATGCTGTCCCTGCAACCTCTCCAATCTCCCTCATCGCATAGTCCAAGATATCTCTCGTCCCTGCTACAGTCTCTCCCTCTCGGCTAGAAGCTAGTCCATGCAACCTCGTCTCTACCAAAGTTCTCGTAACCCTAAGTCTCATCTAAATCTCTCATATCTGACCTCTGAGTCTGTCCCTCTCTCGAGCTACGGCTACCTCTGTCGAACGAATCGCTCTTATCTCCAATACCCGCCTATAGAAATACTCCATTTCCCCTCTCAACCTCTGATACTCATGATGTGGAACTGGGGGCTCAGAAATCTGGTACAAAGGTCCGGAAACTGATGCCTAAGACACTAGTGCTGGGGCTACACGTCGAAGTGGAACGAGACAAGGTATATGATCCCTCTTGACTACTGCATGTCCAGGCTGGGGTCGTGCCGGTCGTGTCAGTCGTGACGGTCCTGCTCTCCCACCTGGTACAGGTCTCTCCTCTATCGTGTGCTCTGACGGGTCTGAATCTGAACTAGAGCTAGGGGCCTGCAATTATATAACCATATTCCATTACCACGCATAATATTCCTAATTGACCTTCTATAATCCTTAAGTGAATTTCTAACTCTCTACGTTGTTCTGGACCCTAAGTCCTAACTTGTTTCAAATGCCATAACATGTTGCTCTGATACTAATCTGTGACGCCCTCCAAACCCGGGGTGCAGATTTGGGGAGTCACTCGACCAACGAAACATAATATACCTGGATATAACACATGCATAATATAATAATGACATAAAACACCCCTTAACCAAGACCGCATCCAGATTATGGCATCGAACAAGCTTCTAAGTTATTATTAATACAAACCAGTTTTCAGAGTTAATATTACACAACTTAAAGTTCAAAGTTAGACATCTAGTCTAACTAACAAAATAGACAACTACCCTGCCAATGACAACCACTCGAGGTGATCTCCTAGCTGCTGGAGAACTATCGCTCGCGCTGTGTCTGCTCGTACTCTCGCTTCACTGGAATAGGGTTAAAAACAAAGCAAATATGAGCCACAAGTGCTCATAAAATATAGTATATATATATCAATCAAAGTTCCATAATGAAGGAAAATCACAATTATCTGAATCAACAATATCCAAGCCAAACATATGTTTTTTTTAACAATTTCAATTGAAGTAAATAGAATAAGAATTGGACTTCTACATTTTTTTCAAATCAAAAGGTTGAGCTGCTGATCAGTCACGCATCAACCCCGGACTTACTTATAGCAAAGTCCTCTATGGATCCTTGGCCAATCTGGGCCTTAAATTATTCCGACCATAAATATGGCCCGACCATTACTGGTCCCATTTTAAAAACATGATAATTCTATCATAGAGTATAAACAATAACATGCTTCACAAGATAAGTACACAATGTCAAGGTATAATAGTTGCAAAAGATCTTCAACTGCTCAATATCAAATGAAGTTCGAGAAATAAGTTCAGAATGGTTTCAATGGTACAACGTAATTATTTAAGAAGGTAATCAATGGTTGTATTCAATATGAACTGAATTGAAGGTGAAGGTTTCTGATATTCAACACGATTTTTGGATTAATCAAAGGATTAGGTATATTCAAGGAAATAGCATCAGTTGCTCAAATACGGGGTAAAGATTGAATAATCTGGATTGTTCTGATGGTAAAATGCATATAATTATTGAAAACAATATCAATTGATCAACAAGTAAAGGCACAGATACTTGCCTGGTCTATGTAGCTGACTGCGTTCTACCACGTTTATCCTACTTTCTCCTTCCCCTTGCCTCGGGAACTCGATTCTATAATAAAAAACTCATAATAGTAAGTCTAACTATCCTCGTTCTACTCTCGACATATACTCATGACCATTTTTAAGTATAAACAAGTAATTGGGTATTTATAGAACGCTCGATCTAATTTACGATACTCAAAACTCAGACACTAGCCCTTGTACAAAGCTTTTACGGACATTAAAACACATTATTCAACTTATATAAACCATATAGCACTTATAAATATTTTTAGAACAATATTCGATGCTTATTTGAATTTAAATAAGACACAACCAATTTTTAAATCAAAAGTCGAATTATTAATCCCAATATAAGTATTTAAAAACAATTTAATCAATTAATATAAAATTAATTGACAATTTCCAAACACTCAAACTATTTTTAAATAAATAAACCAATCTAGAAAATAATTAAACTTAATTTAAATTAATTAAATCTAATTAATAATTAATTAATAAGAATTAACTAATTAATAAAATTAATCAATTAATTAAATTAATTAATTATTAATCAAAAATATTTAAAATAATTAAATTTAATCAGTTTTCGAATTTAAATAATTAATTATAATTTTACAAAATTTTCGGAATATAAAAATGTATTTTTAAAATAAAAATATGATTTTTGTAAATATTTAAACTATTTTCAAATTATTTAAAAAAATAAAATCCAAAAACAATTTTCTGAAAATGAATTAGGGTTTTGAATATTGAAACCGGGTCAGAAATTCGGGTAAACGGGTCGGGAAGAACAGAAACGGGTCGCCAAGAACAGCCGGAAAATTTCCAGAATCCGGTGACTTTTCCAGATTCGGGCGAGCCAAAAACGTAACAGAAATTGGGGTTTTTTATATCAAAACACTCCTTATTAACCCAGCAACACATTCCGATCATAAACATACCAAGAACATAGCTGGAACTTCAATCCCGACTAAACTCCAACGAGCTCAAGCAAATTTTCCGATCTAGCTAAATTGTACATGAAATCTTACGTTCTTTATGTTAAAATGAAGCTACGAACACATACAACAAAAGCCCTCTATCAAAAACAATGTCAGATCATTCATATGAACGGACTATTCAAAAGAAAAATCGGGTAAAAACCCTAGAATTGAATTTCTCAAAATCGAACATAAACATGAAATTAAAGCATGAATTCCTACTAATTAGAACCCTAGGAACATGTTAGAAGCAATCAATTGAACGGAGAATCAACAGAATAGAAATCCCCAATTTTAATAAGAACCCTAGTTATAATTCGAATTTCAAAAATTCATATAAATTCGAAAAATTACCAGATGATGATACGGTTTGAAGATTCTGAAACTAGAGATCAAGAGCTTTGATTTGAGTACTTGAACTTGAGATTTGGATTCCATTAACACTTTCAAAATTGAGTTTGATCTTCAAGAACACGAAGAACACGGTTCGGGGATTTTAATATTTTTGTTTATATAAAAATGTAGATTATACGATGGATAATGTACGATTCGCCTTTTTATATTTTGCGGAAAATAATATCCCAAACAACATTTTTGGATCGATATTGATCCATTGGATCGCTTTAAATCTTTAATAAAGTAAAATACACGTTTTACGAGGTGATAATCATCCACAAAGACTGATAATTATCCAAATCAATACATATCATTTATATAACGAATGCTCAAGAATACTAGGGCTATAACAGATGTATTATCGATACGAACGATATATCAATTGCCCTGAACAATTAGGGTACGGAATAATTTTTCCCTTTTTGATTAAAACAAATAATATTGATAATATCGGATAATTAGGGATATAATGATACGAAGAAATATTCCGATTATGATTCGGATACGAAAGACGAAGGGATAATAATGATGTACAAAATTTTAACGGGGCCCTTGAATTTTCAAAACGGGGCTCAAAACTGAAGATATTTTTAAATGACAAGATATTCGATAGGGGCTTCCGAGACAACAATTAGCATTATATTACTCAATAACATTAACTATTAATATCCCAAATACTCCATAATAATTATTCTAAACATAGAATTTAATTTATATTATTAATAAAGTTCACGGATATTACACCATGTGTGGAGGATCTCTCGCATTTATGCAAATAACTAATTAAAAGTCTCAACATGGCATTTATACATAACTACAATTATTTACCTTACTATCATTCATGTAATCATTTTTCTAAGGGAATATTTGGTCTTCTAAATGATTGATCATAACCTTTGAGCATGTTATCTAAAGCTAAATTAAACAAATGCTTTAACATGTTAACGAAAATCTATCAACTTAACAGTTATAGATTTATGGCAACAACCTCCTAAGAAATATATTATCACCTACTAATGATAATAAGAATTACACTTTGTCCTAGACATTATGTTTTACTTAGCCTTTTCTAAAAATATGAAATCAATCACCATCAACCCAGGTTCAAGGCTTAATAAGAGTTGAAGAAGGAACCCCAAAATATTGCTTTCCAAATTATTTCATTCAAGAATAGCTCAACAAGTGCAAACACCTATTACCTGGCAAGTTACTATAATAACCCGAAATTTTGTACTTATTAAAAACCCTAATTTTTTTAAATTATTTATTATTATATAAAACCCTAATGAATAAGAAGGAATCAAGCAAGTACAAAGCCAAGAAAACTCTCCCTTTGGCACGAAGAAACATTCGGCCATTTTACTACATCCAATGGTAAATTTTTCAAAGATCAACTTCCAAGATTCCATAAATCATGATGTTGGATTCAAAAGTTTCCTAATTTCTAGACTAAGGTATTCTCTAATTCCTAGCTTCATCCATTAATCATAACATGCTTGAATCTTAGATCAAAGACGAGGGTGAATAGTGAAATGAATAGTAATACTTTGTGTTCTTGATTTTGATCTTAAAGATTTAGCTTATTAAGGTTAGTTCAAGGCTCAAGCAAAGATTATAAACTATTGTGGGAGTGTTTAAAGCATCAAGGAAGGTATAAACTCTTGAAACCCTTAGTTATAAATTGATTTATATGGTTAATTTTAAGTATAGTTAAGTTAGTTTGATTATAAGGATGAATGGTTGGTTTTGATGGAAGTATGGTGTTGTTTTGATGGTGAGTAAGTAGATGTTGGTTTTGAATATGGTTGATGATGTTTATGGATTAGTTATGATGTTGAAGAAATGAGTTTGATGATTTGGTTGGTTGATTATGTAAAGATGATAGTTAAAACTTTGGAATCATTAAAACATAGCCGTTGTAATGCCCGATTTTCCTTAACCTTATTTTTCTTGAGCTTTTCAAACCTAGTGACCACTTCCCAAGATCACCACTGCCCATGTTAGTGCAGGTCTTGTTTCAAGGTTGATTTTGGTGCGAGAATCATGTGAATCCGATTTACGGTTTAGGAGAAACTTGTGTTTTAGTAAATGATGTTTCGAGGAACCAAACTACACCACTTAGCCAACTTTGAGGTCATGATCGAACAACTTAAGTGCCTTATCGTAATGTGAAACTTTGTGATAACATGATAGGTACATTTAGGAAGACCCTCGGAAAGATTTCGTGTTAAAATATGGAATTCCAATTTTATAAAAATGTGTGAGCGAGCATGCGCGAGTAGAAGTTCTTAAGGAGTTAACTTGAAAGTGAACTTTGTACTTGAGTTAGTATATACTTAGTATGATGAAAGCATTTAAGTGATTAATCTTGAACCTTGTGTTGATTCGTAGATCACCGGACCAACCCAAGACTTGCTACTACTCCGGGATTTCCAGGCAAGTTTACTAACCATTACTTTATTGTTCAGAGTAGGTATATTTTCAAATGTATAATACTTGGTTATTCAAATATCTATGTATACCCTTTGTTCCAAGTATCGTGCAAGTTTCTCAAAAACCCGAAGTTCTAGTATTCGGCTATATTTTAAACTATTGTTGTGATGAAAAGTGCTTTCATATATATTGCAAACAGAGTATTGTTGTTATACTGGAATCTTTTGAATTGTGATTGGTTTATAAGCTATATGTTATGATAGTTATAAGCCCGGTTTTATAAAGGCTTTTAGAGTAGAGCATGCAAATCGTATTTTGAACTTAGACTGGGAGTCGGTATATACAATGGTGACTCTGGAGACAATGAAGAACATGGTGAAGACAATGGGATTGGTGATCATTCAACTCAACAAACTGAAGAAAATGTTCCTGTACAGTCAAGTAGCTTGCCCAGAATCACCAAGTGGAACAAGGATCACTCAAGTGACCTCATCATTGGTGACCCTAATTCTGGAGTGAGGACCAGGAACAAAGTCTCTGCTGACAGCATGTTTTCATGCTTCCTGTCTCAAATGGAACCTAAGACAATTGATGAAGCATTGTTGGATTCTGACTGGGTGATAGCCATGCAAGAAGAGCTAAATCAGTTTGAAAGGAACAATGTATGGAAGCTAGTTCCAAGACCTAAGGGAAAGTCAGTCATTGAGACCAAATGGGTTTTCAGAAACAAGCTTGATGAAAATGGATCAGTGACAAGAAACAAAGCAAGGCTAGTAGCTAAGGGTTACTGTCAACAGGAGGGAATAGATTATGATGAGACATTTGCACCTGTTGCAAGACTTGAAGCTATAAGAATCTTTCTAGCCTATACACCACACTGCAACTTCAAAGTATTTCAGATGGATGTCAAAAGTGCCTTCCTAAATGGAGAATTGGAAGAAGAAGTGTATGTTGAACAGCCACCAGGGTTTGAGGATGCTGAAGTGTATGATTTTGTATACAAACTCTTCAAAGCTTTGTATGGACTAAAGCAAGCACCCAGGGCTTGGTATGACACACTCTCCACTTTTCTCTTGGACAATCAGTTTACTAGAGGAGTTGTGGACAAGACACTTTTCTACAAACACCATGGCAAGGACATCATTCTAGTACAAATCTATGTGGATGATATCATATTTGGTTCAACAAATGAGAGACTGTGTGAGAAGTTTTCCTCTCTCATGAGTAACAAATATGAGATGAGTATGATGGGAGAATTGTCATTCTTTCTGGGATTACAAATTCTTCAACAATCTGATGGAATCTTCATTTGTCAAGCTAAATACATCAAGGAACTTCTCAGAAAGTTCAACTTGGAAGATTCATCACCTGCAAAGACACCAATGTCCACCTCAACCAGTCTGGATCTTGATCCTAAAGGGAAGAAAGTTGACTCAAGCACCTATAGAGGCATGGTAGGATCTCTCCTATACCTAACTGCTAGCAGACCTGACATCATGTTTGCTACATGTCTCTGTGCAAGGTTTCAGAGTGATCCAAAGGAGTCTCACTTAGTAGCCATCAAGAGAATCTTTAGATACCTAAAAGGCACTCCTAACCTAGGTCTTTGGTATCCCAAGAACACTGGATTTGATCTAATTGGCTACTCAGACTCAGACTATGCTGGATGCAAGATTGACAGAAAGAGTACTACTGGTAGTTGTCAATTTCTTGGTGGTAGATTGGTCTCATGGTTTAGCAAGAAGCAGCATTCAGTTTCTACCTCAACTGCAGAAGCTGAGTATATTGCTGCAGGCAGTTGCTGTGCACAAATTTTATGGATGAAGAATCAACTTCTGGATTATGGTCTAGTGTTAAGTGAAATTCCTATCTACTGTGACAACACTAGTGCCATAGCCATATCAGACAATCCAGTTCAACACTCTAGGACAAAGCACATTGATATAAGACATCACTTTATCAGAGAGCATGTTGAACAAGGAACTGTGAAGCTGATCTATGTCCCAACTGACAAGCAACTTGCTGACATCTTCACTAAGCCATTCGATGAAGCAACCTTCTGTTGGGTTTTATACTAAACTATTCATTAGTAGTATATAAACATTGTCCATTTTATTGAGAATCTTGATTGCATATTTTTACATTGTCTATTTATTATATATTGTGGATAATTTAGTATCAAATGGGATAACAGAAGATTAAATTATCAGTGTCTATATATAATATAAAGGGTTCACAGTTTAAGTGGAATTAGACAAACCACTGGAATAACTGAAGTATTATTTGGGAATAGTTTATCTTGACTATTAAATAATACTTGTATACTTTGTGTATATTGAACAGGATCAAATTTAGAATTGTTCCCTTAAACTGATTAAGAAGGTGAACTAAGATTCTATGTTATTATTAATGCTTAGGTTCTTAATCCGGATATAGTAATTGACACGTGTATATTATTTACATGCTTTGATTTATATATGAAATAATTCTTTTGAATTATATCATTATATTTTGGGTGATGGAATAATATATATGGTGAATATTATTTATTGAAGGAATCTGTGTCCTGATAATATTCGGGTTAATGATGTCCCCTTGAAAGCTCAAAAGGATTTAATTATGTGAAACCCTGCAGGTGGATTTATTCCGGCATATTTAAATAAAGGTATAGTGGATGATCAAGGATATAAGATGTTAATTAAATGAATTATCAGTAATTTATTTAATTAATGGGCATGCGCTATTTTAAACATGGGGAATTTAATAAGCAAATAATATTGGAACCGAATTAATTAATTAAGTTGCGGTATTAGGAAAGGTAGTGCAAATATTAATTCTTTAGTGGATTGAATTAATATTTAATTACATTGGGCTAGGCCCAGGATGTAATTAAAAGGCCCAACCTAATTATCCATGATCCCTATTGTAGCCCTATATATATTCTTATTCTCTTCTTGCTAGGGTTGGTTAAGAAAAATATTGTAGCCACCTAGGAGCAAGAAGAGAGGTTAACTTGAGAAGACGGAGGCCACACTTCGCTTAAGGGAATTTGGGAATACAATAGAAGAGCGTGGAATCAACCGTTAACAAGGTGATTTTCTTTTCGCACTCCTTAATTGTGTATCATAAAATGTAGTAGAACCCCAAGTCCGTGGTTCCCAACAATTGGTATCAAGAGCCTGGTTATGGGTTCTATGTTTTATGATTTATGATATGATGTCCATGTCGTAATTAAAATTGGTTATGTATGTATAGTGGTATGCTTGGATAATAATCTTTTGCAGGTTGTTTAGTATCCACTATTATGGCCTCGTTTTATTTTAATTATGTGTTTGGATCCCACGTGGTTTAATCGTGGTTATTTTTTGTTTTGGTTTCCACGTGGTTTATCGTGGTTGTAAATCACGAGGGTTGATCGTGCTAGTTTTGTTTTCTATTATGATCTTGTAATCATGATTTGTATTCATGTTAGATTATGATCTGATGTAATAGAATAGGTATGTTATGTTGTATGTAACTATTTGATCGACGGAGTTGCAAGAAAACAAAGTTCTTCCGCTGATGCTACAAGATTTCGCCTATGCAACTTCGAACTGTTGTAACTTTTGCATACGGTGTCGGATTTCGATGCGTAATACCTTTTCGGAAAGGGATTTCGATGTGATACACGATTGAAAAGTGACGTTGTCAAAGTGTCATGTGCGTCTGAGCTCGTTTAGACCCTCAAACAGCGAGTTGAAGTTTTCGCAGGATTTTCGGATGAATTTTTTTTTTTGGCCATAATAGTGGATTTATTTTTTATTTTAATTTTTCTGCTATTTAATTTTAATTATTGCATTAAATAATTATTATGTGTGTTGTTAATTATGTGTGTAATTTTAATTGCATGGTTAACATAAATAGGACGACATGGACATAAATTTTCATTTATTGCTTTAATTAAATGTTTTATGTTATTAAATTATGTGTGTATTTGGAATGCATGTTAGACATAATTATAATGACATAGGCCCCATTTAATTATGTAGAGATGCATGCTATGCTATGTTATGTGTTCTTTGTATTGTTATTTTGATAACATGTGGACCTCGAAGAAATAACATAGGGCGATGCATCTAGATAAAATTACTCATGTTAAAATACTAAGTGGGAGAGGGAATTAATTTGATATTAGATCCCATGGTCATCCATTATTGGTTGTATGTAATTTAACACTAGGACGATTATGAATTGGATATATGTCACCCATCGTGGCGTATGATTTATGACGTCTGGGTAGTGTTAAGGATATTACTAGGACAATCTTCTTAAGTTAATCACGAATAATGAAAGGTAAGCTCACCCCATCGTGACATACCAAGTTTCATAGAATTCGAGAAAAAAGTTGGACATTCCTTGATTGATGTTGATAATGGATATTTCTGTCTTAGGGGTTGTGTTTTTAAGCGAGTCCGTCTGTGACTTCACCGAAAACACCTGGGATTTATCCATTGATACATCGAACGGATGGGTCTGACTAAAGGCAACTTAAGATCTAAATAATGGTATACACTTAGCTATGAAAGATAATATATAGTCCACCCTAACGTGGCGTATTATTTAGTAGTAGGACCGAAGTAATATTTAAATTTAAATGGTATATATGTCATCCATCATGGCATACCAGATATTTATGGAATTTAAATATTAGTGCATTAATTTTAATTAATTGTTAGAGGAAACAAATAGGTTTTAAGATATATGCAATTTTCTGATTAAGTGTTATATGCATGATTCTCAGGATAGAATGGGCTTTAATCCACTTTTCACCATACTTAAGGATAACAAACTTACCGGACCTAACTATATTGAATGGAAACACAATTTGGACATAGTGTTGACTGCTGAAGAGTTTAAATTTTGTACTGTTGAACCCAAACCGGACCAGCCTGCTGCCGATGCTCCGGATGAGGATAAAGAGTATTTTAAGAAGTGGACTAAGGCAGATGAGATGTCGCGATGTTACATTCTGGCAGCAATGTCGGGTGTTTTGCAACATCAGCATCAGGCCATGACCACTGCTGCAGATATGCTCTATAATATCAAGGAGCTTTTCGGAGATCAGAATAGGGCTGCTAGGCAAGTAGCAATGAAGTCTCTAATGAACACTCAGATGGCTGAAAAAACACCTGTAAGGGACCATGTTCTTCTGATGATGTCTCATATAAATGAACTAGAGGTCCTTGGTGCTGATATTGATGCGGAAACGTAGGTCGATATCATACTTATGAGTTTGCCAAAAAGCTTTGAGCCGTTTCGCTTGAATTACAACATGAACAAGAAGTTGTATAGTCTTGCAGAACTTCTGACAGAGCTTCAGGCAGCGGAATCATTATTTCAGCAGCATGTTCAGGTAAATGTGGCTGAGAAAGTTTCTTCTTCAAAGCCGAAAGGAAAGAAGAAGAAGAAGGTTCAGACACAGAAAGTTGTGAAACCATTGGGAGTTCAGAATTCAGTGAAGAAGCCTAAGGGCAAGTGCTTCAAGTGCAAGCAGTCGGGTCACTGGAAAAAGGATTGTCCTCTGTCTAAGAAGAACAATGCTGGTATGTCTCTTTCTCTTGTTACGGAAACATATATAGCGGCTATGTCTACGAGCACTTGGTGTGTAGACACAGGAGCCACTGATCATGTTTGTAATTCCATGCAGGGGTTCCAGAAAACCAGGCTGCTTAGAGATGGCGAGATATATGTGTTCATGGGAGATGCTACGAAAGTAGCAGTGGTTGTAGTTGGAGTTATTTCTTTATCTTTTGGTTATGATAGGATTTTGGTTTTGAATAATTGTCTTTATGTACCTTCATTTAGAAGGAATTTAATTTCGGTTTCTAAACTTGTTATGGATGGTTATAATGTTTGTTTGGATCGTAATGTTTTCATTATGATGAATAAACGAGTTATATGTTCTGGTACATTGCAAGACAATTTATATATTATTAATCCTATAGAACCAATGTTGCAACCAAGTAAAATTAATAATACACTTTCTACCTCTAGTAAAAGAAAGGAACCTTCTGGATTGAACCAAACATATCTTTGGCACTTGAGATTAGGTCATATTAACTTGAGGAGGATTCAAAGATTGGTAGTAGATGGGCCTTTAGGCTCGTTGGCAGTGGAGCCATTTCCAGTCTGTGAATCTTGCTTGGAAGGAAAAATGACCAGTAGACCTTTTAAGGCAAAAGGAAATAGAGCCAAAGATGTGTTAGAATTGGTTCATACTGATTTATGTGGACCTATGAATATCCAAGCGAGAGGTGGGTATGAATATTTTGTCACTTTCATTGATGATTATTCGAGATATGGATACATTTATCTGTTGCACCGCAAGTCTGAGTGCTTTGAAAAATTCAAAGAGTACAAAGCAAGTGCGGAGAAGCGACATTCAGGAAAATGTATCAAGTCACTACGATCAGATCGTGGGGGCGAATACCTGCTTGGAGAATTTAGAGAATATTTATCAGAACATGGGATTTCATCCCAGTTGACTGCACCTGGCACACCTCAGCAGAATGGTGTAGCAGAAAGAAGGAACCAGACTCTTTTAGAGAGTGTTAGATCGATGATGAGTTATTCGAATTTACCCAAGTCGTTTTGGGGGCATGCTCTAGAAACAGCGGCTTATCTTCTAAACTTGGTACCTTCTAAGTCAGTTCCAAAAACTCCAAAAGAATTGTGGACTAGTACCAAACCTAGTTTGAAACACATTCGGATTTGGGGTTGTCCAGCACATGTGCTGAACAAGAACGTGACTAAGTTAGATTCTCGTACAGAAGTGAGGCTGTTTGTGGGTTATCCCAAGGGAACAAAAGGGTATTTGTTTTATAGTCCTAAGGATCGGGATATCATTGTAAGCACCAATGCTAGATTCTTAGAAGAAGACTATATAATGAATCACAAACCCATGAGTACTGTTGTTTTAGAGGAAATAGTGGGAGGACAAGATAATTCTAATATGCCACCGGTACAAGTAGAACAACCACAAATAAATGAACAACCCATCACTAATACCACACCAATGCTTCGTCGTAGTGGGAGGGTTGTTAAACAACCTAAGAGGTTCATGTTTTTGGGAGAGTCTTCGGACTTAGTCTCTGGTGAACATGATGAGGATCCCAGGACATACGAAGAAGCAATGCAAGATAAGGATGCAGATCTTTGGCAAAAGGCTATGCAATCTGAGATGGAATCTATGTATTCCAATCAAGTCTGGGATCTCGTGGAACCACCCAATGGTGTAAAACCCATTGGATGCAAGTGGATCTACAAAAGAAAAAGAGGATCTGACAAAAAGGTGAAAGCCTGGAAAGCAAGACTTGTTGCGAAAGGGTATACTCAGAAACAAGGAATTGATTATGAGGAAACCTTTTCTCCGGTAGTCATGCTTAAGTCAATCCGGATTCTTTTATCTATAGCAGCTCATCTCGATTATGAGATTTGGCAAATGGATGTCAAGACAGCTTTCCTAAATGGAAGTCTTGATGAAAACATCCATATGCAGCAACCAGAGGGATTCATCAAAGAGGGCCAAGAGCATCTAGTGTGTAAGCTTAAGAAGTCCATTTATGGACTGAAACAAGCTTCCAGGGAGTGGAACATTCGTTTTGATCAGGCCGTCCAGTCAAATGGTTATGATCAGAGTCCAAGCGAAGCATGTGTGTATAAGAAAAGTGAAGGAAATGCAGTGGTTTTTCTAGTACTATATGTAGATGACATTTTGCTCATTGGAAACAATGTAGAGATGTTGTCATCTATTAAGGCATGGTTGTTCAAACAATTTGAAATGAAAGACTTAGGTGAAGCCGCATACATTCTTGGGATCAAAGTTATAAGAGATCGCAAGAAAAGAACGTTGGCTTTATCTCAAGAACCGTACATTGATGAGGTATTGGCTCGTTTTAACATGCAGGACTCTAAGAAGGGTAATTTACCTTTTAGACATGGAGTCTCTCTATCAAAGGAGCAGTGTCCTAAGACACCTAAGGAGATAGAGAACATGAAAGCAGTTCCTTATGCTTCAGCATATGGAAGCTTAATGTATGTTATGTTATGCACGAGACCTGATATTTGCTTTGCCGTAGGCATGGTCAGTAGATATCAGTCAAATCCAGGTCAGGAACATTGGAGTGCAGTAAAAACGATACTTAAGTACATGCGAAGGACTAAGAAGTATATGTTAATTTACAAGGCTTCAGACTTGTTTCCTGTGGGATATACCGATTCATATTTCCAGACAGATAGGGATAAGAGGAAGTCAACCTCGGGGTGTGTTTTTACTTTAGGAGGTGGAGCTGTAATATGGAGGAGTGTGAAGCAGAAATGCATCGCAGACTCAACCATGGAAGCTGAATATGTGGCAGCCTCTGAGGCAGCCAAGGAGGCTATATGGTTCCGGAATTTCCTGCTGGATTTGAATGTAGTTCCTAATTTGCCATGGCAAATCACAATTTATTGTGATAATACTGGTGCTGTTGCAAATACAAAGGAACCACGAGAACATAAAGCAGCAAAACACATTGAGCGTAAGTATCACCTCATACGACAGTTCGTTAAGCGAGGAGATATTATTGTGACTGATATAGCATCAAAGGACAACCGGGCTGATCCTTTCACGAAGAGTTTACCAGCTAAGGTTTTTGAAGAACACGTGGAGGAGATAGGAGTCAGATGTCTGGTCACGGAATAGTTATTTAAACTGGTAGCGGATTATATTAATAAACACTGATATACTCAAAGAATAGCTTGAGTATAAGTGGGAGATTGTTGGGTTTTATACTAAACTATTCATTAGTAGTATATAAACATTGTCCATTTTATTGAGAATCTTGATTGCATATTTTTACATTGTCTATTTATTATATATTGTGGATAATTTAGTATCAAATGGGATAACAGAAGATTAAATTATCAGTGTCTATATATAATATAAAGGGTTCACAGTTTAAGTGGAATTAGACAAACCACTGGAATAACTGAAGTATTATTTGGGAATAGTTTATCTTGACTGTTAAATAATACTTGTATACTTTGTGTATATTGAACAGGATCAAATTTAGAATTGTTCCCTTAAACTGATTAAGAAGGTGAACTAAGATTCTATGTTATTATTAATGCTTAGGTTCTTAATCCGGATATAGTAATTGACACGTGTATATTATTTACATGCTTTGATTTATATATGAAATAATTCTTTTGAATTATATCATTATATTTTGGGTGATGGAATAATATATATGGTGAATATTATTTATTGAAGGAATCCGTGTCCTGATAATATTCGGGTTAATGATGTCCCCTTGAAAGCTCAAAAGGATTTAATTATGTGAAACCCTGCAGGTGGATTTATTCCGGCATAATTAAATAAAGGTAGAGTGGATGATCAAGGATATAAGATGTTAATTAAATGAATTATCAGTAATTTATTTAATTAATGGGCATGCGCTATTTTAAACATGGGGAATTTAATAAGCAAATAATATTGGAACCGAATTAATTAATTAAGTTGCGGTATTAGGAAAGGTAGTGCAAATATTAATTCTTTAGTGGATTGAATTAATATTTAATTACATTGGGCTAGGCCCAGGATGTAATTAAAAGGCCCAACCTAATTATCCATGATCCCTATTGTAGCCCTATATATATTCTTATTCTCTTCTTGCTAGGGTTGGTTAAGAAAAATATTGTAGCCACCTAGGAGCAAGAAGAGAGGTTAACTTGAGAAGACGGAGGCCACACTTCGCTCAAGGGAATTTGGGAATACAATAGAAGAGCATGGAATCAACCGTTAACAAGGTGATTTTCTTTTCGCACTCCTTAATTGTGTATCATAAAATGTAGTAGAACCCCAAGTCCGTGGTTCCCAACACCTTCAACAGGTTGGTAAGTGAATTGGGAATGCTGAACCTGGTATGTTGATTTACTCAGTTTTCTATAATTCCAAATTCTCTAATGAAGCTCATGACAGCAACTTCAAACCTGCTGTCAAGAGAAGTTACTGTCTACTTGGTCTATGTCTGTTATGTGACAGCATGTGTTGATTTGACCTTTCATGTCAGTATTTTGTGCCAGTCTCATACTTTTAAACCGTGTATGACATTAATGTGGTTACTTGTTAAGTTTGAGAGATAAAAATCTGTTCCATTGGACTTTCACACCTTTTAGCATTAATCTGTAGGATTAAAGGAGGACACGACCATTAATTACTTTTGTGGTAGTTGTATGGGTACTCTAACTGTTGACCATTAGACTTTAATCCTTAGACGGTTTTGCCTATAAATTAACCTTAGGTTTCACCAGTCTGCTCTCAGTTTTAAAGTAAATACTGGAAAACAAAGTAGGAATTGAAGTAGGGCTAAAAAGGTGCGATAGTGAACCCGACAGTGAAGAGATTGATGAGCTCTTCGAGATGCTGTTAGACGCCATGGATGAGATAGATGAAGAAAAGAAACAAGAAGAGGAGGCCAAGGCTCAGGAAGAAGAGAAAGAGCTTCAGGCACTTCTCAAAGAAGAAGGTCGCTCTGAAGAGGAATTTAAGGCAGAGACATTAGAACTAGTTGATAAAATCATAGAATAATGTACTCAATGTTCTATTTTAATGATTTGATTAATAATAAAAGTTCTTGTTTTTGTGGTTATTGAGGTTATGAAGTGTCTGTGTACTTTGCTTAAATATCTGTGTTGAAACGATTACATTGCTAAATCCATAATGTGTCAATATTAAGTTAAGTATATGAATAAAGCATTCTAATAAGTTTATGACAGAACCAATTCCCAATCGAAGTTACTGTCGTTAAGAAGGATACTGTCGTGTGTTTCTTGACAGCAACCTTCTTGACAGCAGGAAAAGACTTTCTGTCAAGACTTGTAAAGGATACTGTCATTCATATGCTTAACGGTGACAGCAAGTTTTTGCGCAATAGTTGCTGTCGCGCAAAACCTACTGTCACCACCTCTTATTACTGACAGATTGTTTCTAGCGCACAGGTTACTGTCAACAATAGTGGACCATTGAAATTGGATATTTATCCCACGTTGGTCAATGAATAACGGGCAATAACTCACGTGTTTAAGAGTGGGTTAAGACACGTTCTTGAAATCCACTTTTTATGCACAAAACGTTTGAGATACCCCTATTTATTCCCCAGTTACTCAGACATATCTCTCTCTTTCTCATCAAACTCAAGGCAAAATACCTTTCTTCCAGCAAAAAGCAACCTTTTTACTTTCTTCTTTTCTTGAAATTTCAATGGCCCCCAAACAGACTCTCTCTCAAACAAACTTTGCTGGCATCTTTTCCCCAAATGATGCTGGTGAAGGCTTCAAAGGACTAGTGTTTTTCTTGAACAAGTCCTATCTCGGTTATGCCATCACCTCAACCCCCATTCTCGACTTAGACAGACTTGAGGCGTTTTGGCAAACTGCTGTTGCTCAAACTGAGGGTGAGAACCCGGGTATTCAATTCACAATCTCTGGGCAACAATACACTCTTACAGCTGAGGTCATCAACAATGCTCTTGGAATTACACTTGAAGCAAGACAACAATTTACTGAACTTGCCAATGATGACACTCTAAAGAAGCTCTTCTTGAAGATTGGGTATGCAGGCCCTATTCTCGAAGAGGGGACTACCAAGTGGTATCCAACTGGTGAAATGGATAGGAAACATCTGTGAAAGGAGTGGAGCATGATATTTGATGTGATGGTCAAGGTGTTCTCTACCAATTCCACAGGCTGGAATGGAATACCCTCCTACATCAAGAAACTGACACATTCTCTTGTCCATGGATACAAGGTGAATGTTGGAGCTCTCCTCATGGCACACCTCAAAGCTGCCATAGGTAAGAAGGTATCACTCTACCCTCACTTTCTTATGATGTGCATTAATTCATTCTGTGATTTTAATGATGTTGCTCCTCGTTTAGAGGCTTGCTCAGTTTTGAAAAAGAACACACACACACACTGTTATCATCACAAGATCTCAATGCACACATTCCACTCTGTTTCACTCAACACATGGTTGATCAAGTGTCCAACCTTGATTATCCATTACCTTCTGGTTATGATTCCTTTACTCTTGTGAATGAAACTGAATTAAACCCAAATTTAGTTAACCCACATTCAACACCATACACTCAGCCTAGGCCCTCTAGACTTCCCAAAGCCCAAAGAGAAGCCTTGCAAGAATCCAGAAAAAGATCCTTAGAAGCTGATGTTGGTGGTAGCTCTGTTAGTCAAGAGGGAGACACTGCACCTAGTGCAGCAAATAAGGAAGGTAGTCCAACAGAACCCACAGTGGTTCCCCCTGAGCCTAAGAAGAAGAGAGCTAGGAGGACCAAAACCACTGTCAGCCACCCTGCAGTCTCCCAAAAGACTGTAGAGGAAACCAGGGAAATAAACTCCTCCCTAGATGTGCCTTCTCAACAAGGGACATCTATTGAAATTGGCATGTCTCCCAAGGCACCCAGTACAGAGTCTGCACAAACTCATGGTTCGCAACCTGAGATACCCCCACTTGAAGAAACACACAGTGAGTTAGGGCACAGTGAGGATTTCTCTACTCCTATTGATGGTTCACATGTTTCATCTGTGAATCAGCCCCCACTCTCTACTACACTTTCACCTTCTTCCTTCTCTACACATTCTTTTGTTTCTTCTCAACAACCTAGAGAAGGGGACAGTCCCAACCCTTCAGGTTTTGATCATCCATCTCCAATCATGGATGAGCCCCCATCCAGTGGTCCACAAGAACCCATTTCTCAAAGTGAGATGGACACCACTCCTCCAAACACTAAGCTAGGGCAAAGTGGTATTTTGTCAGAAAATGAAATAGCCAACACTTTGTCTGAACTCCAAGGAGCATCTTACCTTCAGGAAGATGCTGTCACAGCCTCTGTTGCTGTCAAAGACACTGGCAATGTTGCTGTCCTGGACACAGCTGCTGTCCTGGGTGGAGAGAAAGATACTGTCACTACAGAACCTACTGTCACTCCACCTCCCAAAGTTGCTGTCATGCCAGAACCTGCTGTCCAGACTCTAACTGACAGTAACATTCCTGCCAAAGATGCTGTCCAGTCCTCTCAGTCTGATTTTGATGCTGTAATCATTGAGGATGCCTCTGATGATGATCTACGTATTTCCAAACTCTTAAAGGTACATTCTAAATCTACTCCTTCCATGCATGTTAGTACTGCTCATACCCATGCATCTAGGTTGAGTGAGGGTGTGCAAAAGAAAAGAGAGATAAAAGAAAAGAGAGGTGAGCATAAAAATGAGAGGCAGCCAAATGAGCTGGCAAAAGGAGAGGGACTTGAGCATGTCCAGAGAGATATTGAGGGAGCCCACACTATTCAGGCATTAGGCCTTGAGAGTCAATCTGTGAGGGGTGATGAGATCACTCAAAAACACCCTGAGAGTGTGAGAACCCCCATAGCCTCCAAGCCCCTTTCTTTTCCTTCCCCTCCAAGAAGGTTAAGGTATGGTGGCCCCTCTGCTACTTATGGTAACAGGATTGCAGCTCTGGAAGGACAGTGTGCTACATTGAACTCCAAGATGGACTCTCTCTCTCAACTGGTGGTTGATGGTTTTGCTGCTACTCAGCTCTCCATCCAGTTCCTTACTGACCTAGTAGCTGCCAACTCAACTAAGGGGGAGAAGGTAGCAAGATCAGAATCATTGCCCATTCAGGAATCAGGTGGAACTCAGGGGGAGCCTGTAGCTATGGAGACCAGAGGGGGAGCTAAAAGGAAAGCAATGTCTAAGGGGGAGCAAGTCAAACCAAGCAGTGGACTACCAAAGGATAAAGCTGAAAAGCCTGTTGAAGTGGAAATGGATGGAGAAAGGGTGTTAATGTCAAAGGAAACTCAAGATGCACTGCAAAGAAGATCTACATCTAAACACCCAATCTTGCCTCCTGTGGTAATTAGAGAGCCAACTCCAGAAACTCAAGAAACTACTCTACAGAAGAAATGGAGAGAAATGGAGGAACAAAACAAGCTAGGGAAAGGTAAAGGGAAACTGCCTGAATCCATCCAAAAGGGAATTATTTGGTCAAATGGCACTGAATTTGATCAAGAAGAATCCAATGTTTTGATGGTGGATTACAGGGAGAGCACATTACTCAACCAGGACAGTGAATTTAGCAGTTTGGTGGAACAAGCAATGAATGCTCCAAGCAACCGTCCAACCAACACCACAAAACTGTTAAAGGATCAAATCACTAGTGTCAGTGTAATGGTGAATGATGAGAAAAGATGGGCTGTAAGTATCTATTTCACTTCTGGCATATCTTATTTCATCACAATGCAGTTATTGCAGAGTCTACCAGCAAAGGTGTTGTGTGCCTTGAAGGGAAAGATCAGGGCAACTCAAACACCATTCAATGAAATATTGGATATGCAAATCCAGAACCTGCTCATACAAAAGCTACCTGAAGTCTACACAAATCCACCATGTGTTTTCTATAGATCTGTAACTAAGGATGGCACAAGAAGGAACAGCTTCATGAATTTGGTTGGCACATCCAGAATGGAAACCAAGTCAATTCTGAAAGTGTTAGATGGAATACTCAATTCAAATGCCAATCCAGGAAGAGCTTATGCTGTTCAAGAGATCAACAAAATGCTGGTGTTGAGAGACAAGGCACTGGGAGCTAGAGTGAAGGAACTAATCTCTAGAGCCAATGCCAAAAGAAATGATCAAGGTGGAAGCTGTCTCTATGACCTTCCTCCTCAGGATGATGATGATGATGATGATGATGAGGTTGGAGGTGGTGAAGCTTCTGGAAATGCTGGAAATGCTGGTGGAAGTAATTCTGGGAATACTGGTATTCAATCCCAAAATGAAGGCAATGAAGAAACTCCTAATCAGGAAAAGAAAGATGCTGGTGCTACAGATGAAGAGGAGTCAAGAATACTGGAAGCTTTGGAGGCAAGCATTCTTAGATGTGCTATTGACTGCATAAATGCAGAAAAAGATGTTGTCACCAAAGGTACTGTCGACAAGGATACTGTCATAGAAGATGCTGTCATGGAAGATGTTGTCGACAAAGGTACTGTCAAGGAAGGTTCTGTCAAGGATGAAGCCAAAGCTGCTGTCAAGCCCAAGAGACTGAAAGCTAAAGCTAAGGCTAAGGCATGGTTTACTAGACAGAAACCTGCAGGAAAGCACATGTGCTCAGGAAAGGAAAAGGCCACTGGATTAGGCAGAAATTTGAAGATGCCAATTCAATCAATTCCTCCCAACAGTCTTAAAATTCAACAGATGCAATCTTGGGAAATCAAGAGTGTTGAGGTTAAATTGGATGCAAATCAAGAGGCCACTGAGTATATTCTGTGGTGGGAAGGATCAAGATCTACCGAGGTTGATAAGGACTTCAACCTGGTGTCCACATCAACCAGTGGTAGGACATCAACCATAGATAAAAGGAGAATTGACTTCTTCTACCTGGAAAGAATGGTAGAGTTGTTGGAGAGCTATGATAATGTTCCAGAGTCTGTCATGGAACATATTTTGAAATATCAGGCTGATAGGGATGCTGAATTCTATCAGAAATTTGGCTACAATTTTGCAGATTTTGATGATGCTGATATTCTAACTGATCTCCCACCTTCTCCTATACCATACCGCTGGTACTATGAGTTTGAGGACTTACCCACAGAAGAAGGGCAAACCCAACCAACTCAGGAAAGGGAACCCAAGCCAAGCAAAAGACCTGAATCTTCTCAATATTCTCAAACTAAGTCAGAACTTGATAAGAAGGAAGCTGAACTACTGGAAAGATGCAAGGCCTCCAACAAGGCAGAAAGTGAAGCTCCAAATTATCAATCATGTATGCTGGAAAATCCCCTAAGAATGAAGTATCTAAAAGAAGAAATCTATGTTTGCAGCTTTCACAAGTTAAAAACAACTATTCTGAAGGATTTACAGTATATGGTAGCTGGATCTATTCATCCCTTGGAGCAGATTTGTTCTGATGAAATAGAGAATGTATTGGAAGGGAGAAAAGGAGAAGACTCAAAGCTGGACAAGCAAAGGAGAAGGACTCTCAATGCTTATCCTGGAAGTAGATTCAAGCTCATTAATGAAGAACTTCACTTCAGAACCTATCCTTATGATATAGAGCAATGGCTGAATCTCAGGGATGCTAGTTCTCTTCTCTCTCCTACCATAAAGAAGTTCATTGAAGAAGTAGAGGATGTTGCAGTTTCTGCTGCTGAAATTTCTCTTATAGAAAGGTTAAAAAGCTGCTTGGTAGAAGCTCTCAAAAGAGAGGATGTAGCAAGGTGTTAATCCCAAATGACCTAACAGAATTGTAGAAGGGGGGGTTGAATACAATTCTTGATATTTTCTTAAACTTAAAACACTTATAAATAAAACTGAACTGAATAAATAAAAACACAAGATATAAATAATTCAGTTGGATTGTTTGATGATCCAACTGAAGTGTTTTTATTGCGGAAATAATCTGTGATACAAAAGTACACAGCTGCTCAGTTACAAGGTTGTAGAGAAGAATGCTCTCAAAGATAGCTAATACAAACTATTTGTTTTTCTTCTCTTACATTTATTTTAACTGCTACACTTGGTTATATATTCCCAAGTTTACAAAGCTATTTTTGGCTACACTAAAGTACACTAAAGGTAACCGCCAATAGTTTGCTTTTCATCCCTTTGTCCAGTGGTCCTTGGAGATCCTTGCTTTTGTCTTCATGCTTATTATGATCACTCCCAAGAGCCCAATTGGAAACTGGGATGTTTCCTTATTCCCCATGTCCATTTTAATGGTTTCCAATGCAAAGTACACTTCCACATCACCTTTAGATCTGTTCAGTAAACTGTCACTATCACTTTTCAACTATTCAGAAAAGCAATAATGATTCATTGATAGCAGGGAGATGTGTTTCGTTGATAGCTTTATTCTTCATTTCGTTGATGAGTAAACTTCATTTCGTTGATGAGTAAACTTCATTCCGTTGATGGTGTATCCTTGTTCCGTTGATAGAGTAATCTTCATACCGTTGACATGTCTTCACTTAGGCAAAATTACAAGGCATGATATACTTACAATTAACCAACCTATTTTGCCTATCTAGTACTTAGTCAACATGACTTAGGAAACCTATCTAATACATACATCAAATGCATATCAAACTGTGAAGTATTGTACAGTGCAATTGCTACAACACTCATTCCGTTGATGAGCTTCCTGTCAACGAAACACTGCAAAGCATGCCATTCCGTTGATAGTTACAAAATGACTTAATACAAAATCTACTAAGTGTTTTTATAATTATCATCAAGAACAACATATTCCTAACAATCTCCCCCAATTTATGACTGATAGAATAACAGCCATAAATCAAGAGCCTTGATGATAACAAAAACACTCAGTTAAATTACACATGATAAAAGTAGAAATTGCATTGAGCTTAATTGAATTTAATTAAAATACAAAGTAGAAAATCTTACAAAACAAGTGCACAGAGTTGCTCCTCTAGACTGAGCAGATTTTTCATCTTTGCCTCTGTAGTCTTGTTTTCTTCCCTTTTCTTGCATTGTTCTCCTCAATCTGAGCTTGAAGTCTTCTGTAGAAAATCTTCTCTTCTTCATCTTGATTCCCCAACTTGGATTGCATTAATCTTAGAGTTTCATTGGATGCCTTCTCCAGTTGGTCTTCTATTCTGAAGAATCTTCTACAGTTGTCCTTGTCTCTGAATTCCATCATCCAAAAAGGTTGGAGATGAATTTTCTTTCCTGTTTGAGGGACCTTCAATACTCTGGGAAGTGCACCAGGCTTGTTCCAGCTAGCTTTGATTTGGCAAATCTTGGAAACAACTTCAGACTTAGCTGTTTTGGTAAAACCAAAATCTTTCTTCAGGCTTTTAAACACAGATAGCAGTGTCTGATAGTCTTCTCCCAGAATTCTATGTAGAGGCCAAACCTGTTCTCTCCCACCCTTGTAGACAAACACCAATCTCTCTGGTAGTTTGTAAGAAGCTGTTATTCCTCTCACTTCAACTAGGTCATCAAGATTGATGTATAAGTCAGACTCCTCCCTGATATCAGCAATGTAGATGAAGTCTTCTGGGTTGGTAGGAGGTTTTTCAGCTTGTGGTCTCCTTACTAGAATTGGCTTAGCCTTGGTAGCCCTTTGCTTAGATTTCTTCTTTGGCTCCATCTCAAAGAGGAATTTTGGAAAGTTGGCCTCATCAAACTCAATTGGCTCTTCCTTTGGCTCAATTGGCTGATCATGGAAATTAACAGGATATTTAGGATCAAAGGCTAACTTTTCCCCTAGAGCTGGATCAGGAATTATTGGAGGTGCAGTTGGTACAGAAGAGTCTGATGCAATACTCTGAGAGTCATCATTCTCAAAGGCTATATTTCTCCTAGCTCTTGCCTTTGGTTGCCTTGTGCTCTTCTTTGCACTCCTTTCCTCTCTGGCTTTTTCTTCTTGCTGTCTTTCTTCTTCATCAAGAGATTGAGCAACTGCAAGTGCTTGCATTGCTGCTCTTTCTGACTCTTCAGCCTTAGCTTCAGCAAAGTTTGGGTGACCAGCCCAAACACAGATTTGTTGTCCATTCCTGTAGACAATTGCCCTTTGCTTCCTTACCTCATAATCATTGTTTTCCTTGCTTTTTGTGATGAGTAGACCAAGAAGCTTGTGCTCATCTGGATAAGGTGCAGGATAGAAAGTCCTTTCTGTATTTTTGCCCTTTGGTTTAGCAGGAGACTTGGGAGATAAGCTTCTTTGCAATGTAGCTTGTTCCACATCCCTAATGCATGAAGTTTGTCCTTTCTCCTTCCTTGATCCTTGAGTGACTCCATGCAGAAGGGGCTCTACCTTATATGAAGAATTGGTCTGTGGCTCCCATTCCGTTGATGCTAAAACCATGGCATCCGTTGATGGCTCTGTAGAAGAAGCTTGATTCGTTGATGGATCTGAAGTCTTTGAAGAATCAGCTAACCTCTTGATTCTTTCATCTATCCTGGACCAGTGGTCTTTAATTTGTTCAGCAAGCTGTAGCTTCATAGATGCTTGCTGAATCAGGTCAATGCTGTCCAGTTTAGCTTTGCCTGACTCCCCCATAGCTAGTGGCTCCTGTGGTAGGGAAATGGCTGGGACCATAACCTTTGTGATTTGAATGTCTAGCTCCTTAGATTTCTCCCCCTTTTTGTTATCATCAAGAGAGATGACTGGGAGTCCTTGAGCTGCCACTAGCTGGGCCAACAGTTGTGTCTGCTTCTCCTGTTCCTTTTGCATCTGAGATAGAGTAGCTTCCACCTTGTCCACTCTAGAAGAGAGAGTCTTCAAGGAGGTAGCCACCTCAGGTTCCTTAGAGAAAAACCTGTTCATCTTGGACACAGTGAGAAGAGGAAGCTTTTCATCTAGCCTCCTGTCATTAGCATCCTTGAGATTGCTAATTGAATCCTTGATTTCTCTAGCCTCAATCCTTGTATGCATCATCTGTAGCCTTTGGATTTCCAGTGAATCCATAATAGCCTTGTAGAATTTCTTGTCATTGGCATTTGCAGACTTATGAGCCAGATAGGCCTCATTGTACTGCCTTGAGATTGCAGCATCCAGGGAGATCCTTCCTTGTAAATCTTGAGAAAGCCAGTTTGGTGTAGGAGGCACCACAGAAGTCCCAGTCTGTGAAGTAGTGGCCACCTTAATGTCACCAAAGCTGTCCTCATCATCAGAGAAATCAAACTCACCACTAGCTGCAGCTTCTGGAGATAGATTGGTCAAGGCATCCTTTGCTCTTTGCATTGATGCAGTTGTATGAATCAGTTGTAGTGACCTCTCTGCCTCCACATTGCCCTGTTGAGCCAAAACTTGATAGGCTGACACAGGATGAGTAAAGGTCTCAGGATCCAGGGAAATACTATCCAGAGTCTGTTGATAATGCTCTTGGAAGAAATAGCCAGCCTCTCACTCTCATTCTCTCCTTTTGCCTGGCTGCAAGCCAGCCTCTCAGTTTCACTCCCTCTCAATCCTAAAAGTGTCTCAACTACCACCAGGTCATCTACACTAGTTGTGGAAACAACTAGATTTTCAATAAGGGGTGTAGAATGACCTATCAACGGAATGGTAGTTTGAACTGTCAACGGTATGGATACCGTTGATGGAGAAACACTTGTCAACGAAATAGACTGTTCCGTTGATGAAGTCAAGAAAGCGCTTTGAGAATGAGAAATTACAGTAGAGTCTGTGGTGATTGATTTGAGAGATTGGTCCACAGATCCCCTTGCAATTTCAGAAAAAATTGGTTGATGGCCCAACAAATCACTTAACAAGTGATGGCCACCAGCTTCAGAGTGGGGCTTCTCCAAGATTAGAGTTGGAGAATCAGGAATAGATGTATGGATCATGTCCACATCTAGAGATAGAGTTGGTGAATTTGATGGAGATAGTTCAAGGTTGATGTTTAGAGAATGGAACTGTAACCCCAGAGTGATAATATGGGTTACATCAAACTGAATTTGAGAAACTGGAAGTGTTGCTTCAGTGTGTGTGCACCCTGTGAAACCTTGGACTTTTGCTTCACTCTCCTTTGGTATTGGGAAAATGTAGACTGTGGGCTTGAAGTGTCCCTTACCCTTTTGGACTGTGCTCTAGGTTGAGAGCTTGTTTCAATAATCACATCCTTTTGGGAGGATGCAATTAGACTTGTGCTTAAATCCATTTTACTCATTGTGCCTTGTTGGGAAGACACAATGGGGCTAGGCTGGGAAACACTTACCTCACCTTCCTTATTCTTGGGGTTTCTTTTATGTTCACCCCTTCCCTCACCTCTTACAACTCCAGACTCACTCCCCTTAGGTTGTGTGGTAGTTTTTACAACAGGTGCCTTTTGAGAACCACCTGAGGTTGGCTTGGAGGATTTCTTAGATTTTGGTTTTGTTGCTGGGGCAGGAGCCTGTTGGGTCACAGCTACAGACTCCATAGCAACTGGGTTGGATGAGACAATGGAAGTAACAGCTATACTAACAGGGATAGCAGTAGTTACCTCAATGATTGGCAGATACACCACTGGAACATCACCATTGTGGTTCAGCCTCAGTATGTCTGTCAATACTCTCTTCTCTTGCACAAAGCACTCAAACCTGGCAGTAGGGTTAGAGATAACTAATGGTGCTGGACTAACATGATTAGCCAGCATCATCAGAAACCTTGCATAATAGATATTTTTCTTCCTATTTGCCTTATCACCCAACTTAGCACCAATCTCATACATAAGTTGGGTGCTAAAGTTGTAATATCTATCATTTAGAAGCATGGTTAGGAGAATTAACATAGAGTTAGTTAATGCATCAAAATTACTAATCTTTCCAGAAAAGACCTTAATGAATGCATCAGCTAAATAACTGTATTCCCTAACCAAACCTCTCCTAATTATCTTACCCAAGTTATCAGTAGGCAAAGAGTAGTTTATAGAATTTAGCATGGTAGTTATTTCAGTGTTAGTAGGCAAAGCATCACAGTTATTATCAGGAATATGTAAACATGCTTGCAAAACATCAGAATTAACTATATACTCATTACCTTGAAGAGTGAATTGCAGTGTGCAGTTTGTTCCACTATACTCACATGAGGTCCAAATCTCCTCGATTATTTCATTGTAGAGTGGTGTAGAGTGAAACATCGCATAGCCCAACTTACAGTTCCTCATGAAGTCCATCATCTTGAAAAAGATGTTGTTCGGACTCTCCTTAACAACAAATGGAATAGAATTGTTCTTCTCATAGATGAACCCACCAGCAGACATAAGCTTGACTATGGGTGCCATTGTTGAGTGAGGAAAAGCTTCGAGCTGTATTGCTTGTTAGAGAGAAGAAGATAGAAAAACTTTTGGAATTTTTGAGAACAGGTAGAAATGAAATAAAGAAATTAAAATTTCTTAAATACTCCCCCAAAAATTCTCAGAAATTAAGTCCAATAATTAATCTAAATTACCTGATTGGCTTAAAAAAGTAACCGTTAGAATTAAATATTACCACGATTTATACTTACAGGGGTGTATGTATAGATCGTGATAAAGAACGTGCAATTTCAACGGTTCAGATTAAAAAGCGCTACATCAACGAATCAGAATTGGGCATTTTAGGTCCCTTCTATTCCGTTGATAAAGCTGCGTTTCGTTGATATAAAAGAGCTATCAACGAAACACCCAGAAAAATGCTAAGACTATCAACGAAATGGTGCGTTTCGTTGACTTAGACAAAATTTCACCTTTTCCTGAGAAGATCAATTCACAGAAAAATTATAGCAAATTCCTGGCTGCATTTTAACTTGCAAAAATCTCAAAATAATTAAGAGAAATTTAGCATACCTAGCTCACTTACTAATCTTGAGAATGTGGATTCATCAAGTGGCTTGGTAAAGATGTCTGCAAGTTGTTGTTCACTTGGAACAAAATGTAACTCCACAGTACCATTCATAACATGTTCTCTAATAAAGTGGTACTTGATGTCAATGTGCTTGGTCCTTGAATGTTGTACTGGATTCTCAGTAATGGCAATGGCACTAGTGTTGTCACAGAAAATAGGAATTTTCTCAACTCTTATTCCATAATCAAGTAGTTGATTTTTCATCCATAAAATCTGTGCACAATAACTTCCAGCTGCAATATACTCAGCCTCAGCTGTGGAGGTAGAAACTGAGTTTTGTTTCTTGCTGAACCATGAGACAAGCTTGTTTCCTAAGAATTGACAAGTGCCTGTTGTGCTTTTCCTGTCAATTTTACATCCTGCAAAATCTGCATCTGAATAACCAATTAGTTCAAAGCCAGATTCTCTAGGATACCAAATGCCAAGGTTTGGTGTTCCTTTGAGATATCTGAAAATTCTTTTAATAGCAACTAAATGGGATTCCCTAGGATCAGCCTGAAATCTAGCACATAGACATGTAGCAAACATAATATCAGGTCTACTAGCTATTAAATATAAAAGTGAGCCTACCATGCCTCTGTAACCTGAAATGTCCACAGATTTTTCCTTAGTATTCAATTCAAGTTTGGTGGCAGTAGGCATGGGAGTTTTGGCAGGAGAGCATTCCATTAAATTAAACTTCTTTAATAAATCATGAATGTATTTTGTTTGACTAATGAAAATGCCTTCATTAACTTGCTTCACTTGAAGACCAAGAAAGTAAGTTAATTCTCCCATCATGCTCATTTCATATTTACTTTGCATAAGCTTGGCAAACTTTGACAAAGTTTCACATCTGTAGACCCAAAGATTATGTCATCTACATAAATTTGAACAAGTATAGTAGAACCATTCACAACCCTGTGAAAAAGAGTTTTATCTACAGTACCTCTAGTGAAGTGATTCTCAAGGAGGAACTGTGAAAGTGTGTCATACCAGGCTCTAGGTGCTTGTTTCAAACCATAGAGTGCTTTGAGAAGGAAGTATACATATTCTGGAAAATCATCATCTTCAAAACCAGGAGGTTGACTTACATACACCTCCTCTTCCAATTCCCCATTCAGAAAAGCACTCTTCACATCCATTTGATAGACTTTGAAATTGGCATGGGCTGCATAGGCTAGGAAAATCCTTATTGCTTCTAGTCTTGCAACAGGAGCAAAGGTTTCATCAAAATCAATTCCTTCTTCCTGTGAATAGCCTTTTGCAACCAATCTAGCTTTATTCCTTGTGACTATGCCATTTTCATCCATCTTGTTTCTGAACACCCATTTTGTGCCTATGACACTCCTGTCCTTAGGCTTGGGCACCAGCTTCCAAACATTGTTCCTTTCAAATTGGTTTAGCTCTTCTTGCATAGCCAAGACCCAATCTGGATCTAGAAGTGCATCCTCAACTTTCTTTGGCTCATCTTGAGACAGAAAGCTGCTATATAGACATTCTTCTTGAGTTGCTCTTCTAGTTTGGACTTTTGAAGACACATCACCTATGATAAGTTCAAAGGGATGATCTTTAGTCCATTTCCTTGAGGGAGGTAGATTTGCTCTTGAAGAGGTAGCTTCATGATCATGATTGCATTGATTGGATATTTGTCCTTGAGAAACTCCCCCTGAGTTTGTTGTCCCTAAATGATCACTCCTGGAAGCATTTCTGTGACTGTCAACGGATTGTCCATTTTGACTGTCAACGAAACGCTCATTCTGACTGTCAACGAAACGCTCATTCTGACTGTCAACGGAATGTCCATTTGGTCTACTAGCATCTATTCTTTTCAATCTTAATGCAGCAATTTCATCTTCACTGCTGCTTTCATCTGTGCTAGATACAACAACTTTAGGTTGTTTCTCAGTAGCCTTAACATGATTCATTTGATCTCCTTCCTCATTTTCAAAAGAAAGACTTTCATGGAAACCTTCATCACAGAGACCCTGAATTTTGAGATCATCAAAAACAACATGTACAGATTCCATAACAATGTTGGTTCTGAGATTGTAGACTCTATAGGCTTTCCCTGCTGCATATCCCACAAATATTGCTTCATCTGCCTTTGCTTCAAATTTCCCCAAATGCTCAGCTTGATTTCTCAGAACAAAGCACTTGCATCCAAAGACATGAAGAAAATCCAATAGTGGCTTCTTTCTTTTGAGTAGCTGATAAGGGGTCATTCCTTTGGCCTGATTAATCAAAGAAATATTCTGAGTGAAGCAAGCTGTATTAACTGCCTCAGCCCAAAAATAAGTTGGTAACTTTGATTCATCTAGCATTGTCCTTGCAGCTTCAATAAGTGTTCTATTTTTCCTTTCAACTACACCATTTTGCTGTGGTGTCCTTGCTGCTGAAAACTCATGCAAAATACCATTTTCTTCACAGAACACCTTCATGCTTCAATTCTTGAATTCTGTCCCATTGTCACTCCTAATCCTTCTCACTTTCAGGTCAGGATGATTGTTTACCATCTTGATGTGATTGATAATGATTTCACTTGCCTCATCTTTGGAGAGCAAAAAGAAAGTCCATGTAAATCTAGAAAAATCATCAACAATCACAAGACAATATTTCTTCTTTGAAATAGACATGACATTTACAGGGCCAAACAAATCCATATGAAGCAACTCAAGATGATGGACAATTGATGACTCTGTCTTGCTTTTGAATGATGCCTTCTTTTGTTTCCCTTTTTGACAGGCATCACACAAACCATCCTTGGAAAACTCCACTTGTGGAATTCCTCTAGCAAGATCTTTCCTCACCAAATCATTCATAACTTTAAAATTCAGATGAGATAATTTCTTGTGCCATGGCCAACTTTCATCCTTGCTTGCCTTGCTGAATAGGCAGGTGATGGTTTCTGGACTTGTGCTACTAAAGTCAGCAATGTACACATTCCCTCTTCTGAATCCAGTCATTACCACATTGTTGTTTCCTCCTTTAGAAACAACACGGGCTTCTTTAGAAAAAGTAACTAAAAATCCTTTGTCACAAAGTTGGCTGATACTAAGCAAATTGTGCTTAAGACCATCAACCAATGCAACTTCATCTATGATGACATTCTCTTTTGAAATCAAGCCATATCCCTTAGTGTAGCCTTTGCTGTCATCTCCAAAAGCAATACAAGGGCCAGCTCTTTCCTGAAACTCTGTGAGCAGGGTAGAATCACCAGTCATGTGTCTTGAACAACCACTATCCAAGTACCAAAGATTCCTTTTGTCTCCCTGCACACAATAAAACCAAATCAAGTCGATTTTGGTACCCAAGTTTCCTTGGGTCCTGTTTTGTTAGCCTTTGCTTTTCCTTTTATATCATTTTTCACCTTGGGCTCAGATTGATTTAAATCAATCTTTATCCTTGGTGTTGATTTCTGAGGATTGCTCACATTTTCATTCACAGCATGCATAATTGGAGGAACAAACATGTTATTCATATTCCATGGCATTTGTGGCACATTAAACATATTCATGTATGGATTAGACACAAATGGCATGCTGGCATATGGATTTTGAAATTGTGCATATGGAGCAAACATGTTAGGCATAACCGGCATTGTAGGCATAGAACTATTCATTGCAGGCTTGGGAATTTTCACTTTAACAGTCTTCTTAACAGATTTGCAGTTAGTAGATAAATGACTAACACTTCCACAATTAACACATGTCTTTCTAGGAGCATATTTATTAGGTGTGTAATTGTTGTGTTTGTTAATTCCTACTTTGCCATTCCTGTTATTCTTTTTATTTCCCTTAGCCTCAACTTGAACATTCTCTAACTTATCTTTCAATTGCTTGTTGGACAAGTGACCTACATTAGCTCTCTCAACAGGCTTCTCAACTTTCTTTGATTTACTAGACTCACCTTGAACAAAGTTCTTGGTGACAGGACCATACTTATTATTAAGTCTAGTGAGTTCATCTTTTCTTTTCTCTGTCAACGAAACACCCTGATCGGTTGATGGTTCATCTGTCAACGGAACATTGCATTCCATTGACATATCAACCTTCAACAAATGATCATTGTTGTTTGTTGACTCTGTTTCTGATTCTAAGGTTTCACAAACATACCCTAGTTTCTCTTTGTTCTTTTTCCATGATTGTTCACAGAAAGATTCCATACCTTGAACATTAATGATGTTGGTAGCAACATTCCTGGCATCTTTCCATTTAGCAATCACACTTTGTTCTATTTCAAGTTGTGTCTTAAGAATTTCTTCCCTTTGTAACACGTTCTCAAGTTCCTTCTTAGCATCCCTACTAACACATCTCATTTTCTCAAATTCAATGAGCTGTGCTTCTAACATTGCATTCCTATCACTTAAGAGCAAATTAGTCTCTTTTATTCTTGAATTCTCTTTGGTAAGTGATTTAAGAGTAACACGCAAATTATATAATACAGTAGACATTTCATTTACTGCACTATCGCATTCCTCTTTAGAAAGCTCAGAAAGATTAGTAATTGTTACCTGGTTGCTTGAGGAGCTTGCTTCCTGCTCATGATTGTTAGCCATAAGAGCCAAGTTGACATATTCAACATCATCATCAGAATCTTCACCATTACCAGCCCAATCATACTCCTGAGACATGAAAGCCTTTTCTTTTTGCTTGAGAAGTTCAAAGTATTTCTTTTTATAATCAACAGGCTCAAATTTCCTGTTGCTCTTCTCAATCTTGGGCTTTCTGCAGTCTCCAGCAAAGTGACCAAGCATTCCACAATTGAAACATTTAGATTTAGACTTTTCAATCCAGTTACTTTTGTTAGGTTGAAAGTCTCTCCTTGGTGGCCTTGCTTCTGAGTTTCTCTTGAACTTGAACTTAGAGAATTTTCTTAACAGAAAAGCAATGTGTTCATCAATCTCATCTAAGTCATCCAAGTTCGCTGGTTCTGGTTCTTCTTCTTCTGTCATCTTACCTTTACCCTTGCTAACATCACTTCTACAACTAGCTCGACTAGTTGTGGCCTTTGCAGCTTCTTCAGTGTCATCTTCCAGTTGGTTCACAGATGCAATCAATGCAATGGATCCACCCTTCTTCTGTACCTTCTCAATTTCTTCATCTTGCTCCATTTCCAACTCATATGTCTTTAATGTTCCATACAGCCTTTCAAGAGTGTAGTCTTTGTACTCTTGAGTGTTTCTGAGAGAAACAGTCATAGGCTTCCATTCTTTTGGAAGAGCTCTAAGAAATTTAAGGTTTGAATCCTTGGTTTGATAGATCCTCCCATACAACTTTAATCCATTCAAAAGCTTTTGAAACCTACTAAACGTGTCATTTAGGGTTTCACCAGCTTTAAAGTGAAAGTGCTCATATTGTTGTATAAGGAGTTGCATTTTGTTCTCCCTTACTTGCTCAGTTCCTTCACATAGTGTTCTGACAGTGTCCCATACTTCTTTGGAGGTTGTACAGTTTATGACATTGTCAAACATCTCTTGCTCCAAACCATTAAACAGAATGTTCATGGTTCTTTTATCTTTATGGACTTCTGCAAAATCTTCAATAGTCCATTCTGAGACAAGTTTTGGAATATCCACATCAGGAGCATCATCTGGCAGTCCAACTCTAGATGCAAACTTCATGGGAACGTGTGGACCTTTCTCAATGCAGTCTACATATCTCTCATCCATAGACATGAGATGTAAATGCATCTTTACTTTCCAGTGAAAGTAATTGTCCTTATCAAGAACTGGTATCTTCACACCTGCATCCTTCTTCACCATGGTTTCTGTTTTGGTTTTGATCTTTAAACTTCTTGTATGTTAGAAGCTTGCTCTGATACCAATTGTTAATCCCAAATGACCTAACAGAATTGTAGAAGGGGGGGTTGAATACAATTCTTGATATTTTCTTAAACTTAAAACACTTATAAATAAAACTGAACTGAATAAATAAAAACACAAGATATAAATAATTCAGTTGGATTGTTTGATGATCCAACTGAAGTGTTTTTATTGCGGAAATAATCTGTGATACAAAAGTACACAGCTGCTCAGTTACAAGGTTGTAGAGAAGAATGCTCTCAAAGATAGCTAATACAAACTATTTGTTTTTCTTCTCTTACATTTATTTTAACTGCTACACTTGGTTATATATTCCCAAGTTTACAAAGCTATTTTTGGCTACACTAAAGTACACTAAAGGTAACCGCCAATAGTTTGCTTTTCATCCCTTTGTCCAGTGGTCCTTGGAGATCCTTGCTTTTGTCTTCATGCTTATTATGATCACTCCCAAGAGCCCAATTGGAAACTGGGATGTTTCCTTATTCCCCATGTCCATTTTAATGGTTTCCAATGCAAAGTACACTTCCACATCACCTTTAGATCTGTTCAGTAAACTGTCACTATCACTTTTCAACTATTCAGAAAAGCAATAATGATTCGTTGATAGCAGGGAGATGTGTTTCGTTGATAGCTTTATTCTTCATTTCGTTGATGAGTAAACTTCATTTCGTTGATGAGTAAACTTCATTCCGTTGATGGTGTATCCTTGTTCCGTTGATAGAGTAATCTTCATACCGTTGACATGTCTTCACTTAGGCAAAATTACAAGGCATGATATACTTACAATTAACCAACCTATTTTGCCTATCTAGTACTTAGTCAACATGACTTAGGAAACCTATCTAATACATACATCAAATGCATATCAAACTGTGAAGTATTGTACAGTGCAATTGCTACAACACTCATTCCGTTGATGAGCTTCCTGTCAACGAAACACTGCAAAGCATGCCATTCCGTTGACAGTTACAAAATGACTTAATACAAAATCTACTAAGTGTTTTTATAATTATCATTAAGAACAACATATTCCTAACACAAGGCAGAAGAGGAAATCTCAAGCTAAGTAAAAATTCTTAATCCATTCTGATCTTGTTAGTTAAGTTGTCAGCACATATTGTAAATTTGTTGTTATTTCCCATAAAAACAAATTGGGGGAGATTGTTGGGATTTATGGGTGATAACATAGAAACAACTTAACTTTGATTGTACTTAATTTTTAATTAAGTAGAACATACTGTCACAGCCAAAGTATGTTCTTGTAATCAGTATGTAATGCTATTCTAGTTGTATAATTTGAAAGAAGTTCACTTGCTGTGTTCAAGCCTCAAAGGGTACATAATTAGATGACAACATGAATAAAGGTTACTGTCCTAAAGCTTTGACAGTAAGATTACAAGAAGACAGAATGTTGCAAGTCAAGACAGCATATTCACTCTGACAGCAACATTGGCGGAAGACTACGCGACAGCAACTTTAGCCCTCGACAGCAAGCTTGGGAACCTCGACATCACACTATGCGGGGAACTCGTACTGTCACCAAAAGCACATTCCTGTGACAGCAAGCTTTGTGGCAAAAGTAACTGTCTCGAGAAAGACCCTTGTTCTAAGTATCTTTCTCAGTCAAATCCCGTGATAGTTTCAATGTTCAAGAAACAGGCGTGTTGCAGTATCCCTAAGCGGCACCAAGTCTGCAAGACTACGACAGAAGCTTCAAGCACTGCAAAACAAAAGCGAATCAATTCAAGAGCAAGGTCAAGTCCTTATTTGCTGAATTGCTTAAGCTGGAAATAGAATGAATCTAGGTTGCTTTTGTTATGATGTATATCTGACATATTAGCAATTTAGGAAAGTCACATGGGTAAGACAATCTGTAAGAAGCTGCCACTTGACAATGACAGCAGCTTCACAAACCCGTGACTGATAGTGATAGGATTAGTCTTATACCTACTGTCAATTCATTCTAGACATGTAACGAAGACTAGCAAGTGCCTTGAAGAAAATCGAAGCTCAAGAATTCTCTCTTGAGGTTGTAGCAACACTTTGCAAAATAAATAAAACATTTATTTTGTGAATCATGTCTTCTCTATTTTACTGTTTGTGAATGCATACATATTATTGATAACATTAAATCTTAGTTTTAGTTGTTGAAACTGAGATTGAATTTTATCAGTATTGCATTCATCCCCCCTTCTGCAATACACAAGGACCAACATACTTAAATCTATACTTTCTAGTCGAAAATTAGCTTGATGAAGATCTACGAAGTATTTCACTTTTAATCAACATAAAAGTTGAACATACAATCAAAACTTGTCCACATAAAGAACAGCTGCACAAAAATGTATGTCGTAGTTAGAATTCAGTCAAGGCTGTGATGCCCCAAGCCCGGTTGCTTATGTTTCATTTGAGCTTTATTAAGTTTTTCTAACCTCTTGCACAAGACTCAATGCTGCCTAGAGGTCTCCAGACCTCAACGATTGGCGGAGCTATCTTATTTATTAGATTGTAACTTGCGATCAGTCCCAACCTAAACAAAAGAACTGTATGCAATAAGTAGTTTATGCTAAAGCCTGATAATCTTGAGAAGTGATCGACCATAATATCACATCACAAATAAGATTATTTTGGCCCAGGTAATGTGATTGTCAATTGGTCATTAGCATCAGCACATGTCTCACTCATTGCTACTGGGAACCTATTGTGTGGTTCAAACATTTTCTAAATTTTTGTTAGAACAATACTATATTGTTTAATCGCCTTTGGGACATATACTTTTTAGGCAATTATCTAGAAAACATATTAAAACAATTAAGTGAAAAAATGAAATACTATATTATAGGTCTGTAAAAAGTATTTATTGAGTAGCCACATAACATAAAATTGTATAATTTTAGCACTTGCTCGTGCAAAGATATATTTGACCCCTGTGCACGTTTTAGCACTTGCTCGTGCAAAGATATACGTTTTAGAAAGTGCACAATTGATGTCCTATAATAAGCTATCGAATTCAATTTATCACATGGAATATTAAATGGATTAAAAAAGGTAGAAATAACATTTGTTATGACATTTATTCATCAGTTCATACATTACAATTTCTCTAGCACACGTATACACACATACATGTCGATTTATCGTAACAAGAAAAATATATCAACGTGCCAAAATAATCATTCGCACACATTGGCGCATATTAATATCAATAAGGATTTTCTCTCTATTCTCTCTTCTCTCTCACAGCTCCATTGCATAAGTTTACAGAAGTTTATAGTCTGTGGCCTCCTCATACTACTAATCATGTCCTAGCCATGCATCGAGATGCGGCATCTGTTACAAAGTGTTCAAATTCATTCTCGAGATAGACATCTGGGATAATACCGTTAATTTTCGAGTTAACCTCTCTACAATCTGGAACTCAATTAAAAGGCGTGGTGTTGGAACCCAATGGCTCCAGGTTGTGTGGCATTCTCTTCACATTCCCAAGTGGACATTATCCTTTGGCTAGCACTTAAAAACAGGCTTCTCACACGTGATCATATGATACAATTTGGCATGAATGTTGACCCTCAGTCCTCACTGCCTTCTTTGCAATGCTACTCATGAGTCAGCCCTTTTGAACTGCCCATATACTACTCGGATTCTTAGTAGCAGCCCGCAACCTACTGCTCCTGATTGGATTTCGGCTTTGCCCAGTACAACTCCAAACCTCTTGCAAAAAATTAATTATCTTTACATTGGTGTGGCTATTTATTATATATCTGGTGAGAGCCCGGTTGCATGGTACCAATAGTAAGCCAGCCCAAGTGTTAATGCAGAACATAAAGCAGATGGTTCGTGATAAAGTGCATGCATGTAAACAAATTCAGAAAATGGTCACTAAAAATCCATTTATTGCTAGCATCTTGTATTAGTGCTTTGTGTTTTAGCTGATCATTATTAGATGTTAACGTGTTAGGTTTTTTTGTTCTAGAGAGGGATCTGGCCTCTTCTAGTTGCTAAGATATGCCTGGGTGGATACATGTAATTATTTTTTGTTTTTAATATACTTTTTATTTAGCAAAAATATAATAATGCACTAATCGTAGATGTGCCTTCTTTCTAGATACGAGTAATATCTTGTTAGATGAACAAAACAGCTTGTAAACCATTTACATTTTCCTGTCATCAAGGATTGTCTCGTTTGAATAGACATCTAGTTCAGGTTTAATTTGCTCATTGACAATAAATTTAATTTGTTTAATTCTTCAGCCTTGTCTGAATTTGGTTAGATCCCTTTCCTTGATAGAAGAGATTCTTGGTTCCAAGTGGTCTGGAAGAGTCAATAACAACTTCATATTGAGCTCTTCTGTTTCATAATGTTTGTCATAGAGTTTGAGCTCATTTATCAGTTTGTTGAACCTTTCAAATACTTCTGTGATTTCCTCCTTTGGCTGAGCCATAAAAGCTTCATACTGGGAAACCATTTACATTTTCCTGTCATCAAGGATTGCCTTGTTTGAATAGACATCCAGTTCAACTTTAATTTGCTCATTGACAATAAATTTAATTTGTTTAATTCTTCAGCCTTGTCTGAATATATATGTGAACCACTCAGATAAAACAATCGCCTAACCTTCATAATTTAGAGTGTTCAAATTATGAGCTAGTTTTTGGAATATATACCAAGAGTCTGGCACACAGTGACCATAAACAGAAAGAACAATACTAATTTACATTTAAGTGTTTGATGAGTCATCTTAGTTGGTTCAGTGTCAATTTCACATTCATAATAGACGGTGTAGACATGCATGTCGCATTAAAATTCTACAACAAATTAAATAGAATTTGCAACACAACATATTTGGTATATTACAATAAATGAAACCACAAAATACTTGTGTTTAGCTGAGAACTTATTTTTTAGCACAAACTATCAAGGAATGAGATGAATTCCAATGTTTTGACTTTATGTATAACACAAGCAGATAAAGAGAGGCCACACTCTAGTCAAGTCAGAGCAACTCCGCTATGAAGATCAGGTAGACAATGCATGTCAAAAACAAAAGTACTGTACAATAGCTGATATTTAATCCTCCGAGATTAAAGTTTCAACATTTGAGACTCGAAATGTTCCAAAGGGGCCTTCAAGTTGTACTCCGGTATTATTTATCTACAAAACAAATAAGAAGTGAAATTGCATGAGATAAGAACATTTCTAATCTAGCATGCCAAGATATGGTTTGCAGACTCAACAGCTTCATAACACTGAATATTTAAATGCTACAACTGTGATCAAACAACAGTATCAGCAATTCACATGAAAATGTAAAAGCTAGCTAGGAATGATATTTTCAAGCTTAAAATGAATTAATTATATCAATCATAACTAAATTCATGTAACAACAATTTACCTTGTGAAGCAGCACGCTAGTAGAGGTGTTGAAAGAATTCCATGGAGAGGCAGACTCAAGTGAATAAAATAGCTAGGAACTCAACTTAGACCGAAGAGATTGAGAAAAATATTCAAAAAAAATTCGAAAAAAAATCTAAATTTGAACCAAAACTTGAAAAATGCAATAACGCTATTTTTTTTTACTTTTCAAATAATATAAGTAGAAAGTCCATATTTATTTGTAATATATTACTATAAATAATTTTTATTAATAATAGTATATCAATTTTAGTGACAAGAAGTTAATTGTAGAGGCCCCGTAGGACCATGAGCTATAACAAAACATTTTAAAAAAAACAGCATCAGGGAATGTTATAGGAAGCTGATTAAGATTGACTTTCAATTTTATTTTGATAGTAACTAAAAATATATACCTTTTAAGCGTTATTGCAGATACTGCATGTCTATCAATTTCTGGCCCAAATTTTAAATCTTTTTCCAAAAAATTTATTTGAAACAACTTGTACTCATTTACTTTGATTACATGGGTTGAAGCAATTTAGAAGTAGGAGAGGAGTAGCTAACGCGGAGGTTAGCTACGACACTTTGTAAACTCAAATCAGTTTTCTGATTTGGATTATGGAACTTGAAAAAAAACGTAGCGTTAACACTACAAGAAAAACTGAATCAGACAACACTTATCCTACAACGCTCAGACGAAAAAGTGTTGCCTGAAATTTTTAGACAACGGTTTAAAATTCAACAAAAATATTGTATTGTCTATCCCACATACTTTGCAATGGTTTCAAAACCCATTGTCTATTATTCCTATTTATATCGAATTAGACAAGGCTTTCTCAATGTAGTGTTGTCTAACATATATCATTTACACAATGGTTTCTATCAACCATTGTCTGAAGAGTACGCAGACAAGATGTTCTTAAACCGTTGTTAAACTTAGACAAGTGTTTTTTCTTTCAATCGATTTAATATAATTCACACAACGGTAGTTAGATACTATTGTCTGATTTTAACAACGGTTTTAGAAAACATTGTCTGAAGTCCATTACACATTGGTTTTTGTACTGTTGTCTGAAATCAAAATTTGGAGGGAAAAAGTTGAAATTGAAATGGGGGGGGGGGTTGAAATAAAAATGCGGGGGGGGGGGGGGGGGGGGGGGGTTGAAATCAAAATTTGGGGGGGGATTTGAAATCGAAATTTCGGCGAGGGGGAAGTTGAAATCGAAATAGGGGGAGAAAAAAACCGAACCCGACAAAGATTTTGGCAATTAATGTTTATTTTACCAAAATATCATACAACGGTTTGTAACAAAATAAATTATTGTCTTAAATTCTTTCAGACAACGGTTTCTCCTGGAAAACTGTTGTGTCACTCCTTTTACTGTTGAATCACTTGAGTACATGTCAAACAATGGTTTTAGATAAAAATCTTTGTCTGTATTATTTTCATACAACGTTCTTCTTTTATCTGTATTAAAAACCATTGTATGATGTTTTTGGGTTTTTTATATAGTTTTATTTTTTTAAGAAACTTTAATTATGTGTTGGTCTTGATACATAAGTTTAAGGTACACACTTTATACGATGATACATTATCACTCTCTTGTTTGTAAATATTAATATATAAATTTGTCGAATTAGAATACTTAGATAAATGTTAATAATAATAATATCCCATATTGATGTTTTGATTTCTTTAAAAATATTTATCAACGATCCAACCGTATGGATATCAAGATCTATGTATTTTAATGATATTACAATAATTTCAGAGAAAAATAAATTTATTTGGTTTGAGATCTTAACGACCAACTAGTGATTTGACTAGTACTTCTAACTAGTATTTCGTCCCAGATTGACGTTTCAATTTTTTTAAAAATATTTATCGACGATCCAACCGTATGGATATCAAGATCTATGTATTTTAACGATATTGCAAAAAATTTAGAAAAAAAATAAATTTATTTGGTTTCAGATTTTAATAGTCAACTACTAATTTGACCAATCCGCACGTATGTTTTGTTTATTCGATTTTATAAAAGGATCAGACAATGGTTTTTCTTTAAAAAATGTTGTAAGTTGTAGGACTTAACAATGTTTTTGTTTTAAAAACCGTTGTATAATATACACAAGTGTTTTTGTTTTGATCCGACCGTTGTTGTATAATTTTTGTAACAATTGTTTATGTTGTTAAACCGTTGTATGGATATCAAGATCTATGTATTTTAATGTTATTACAACAGTTTTAGAAAAAAATAAACTTATTTGGTTAGAGATCTTAATAGTCAATCAGTGATTTGACTAGTACTTCTAACTAGTGTTTCATCCTGAATTGATGTTTCAATTTTTTTAAAAATATTTATCGACGATCCAACCATATGGATATCAAGATCTACGTATTTAAATGTTATTACAAAAAAATTGAAAAATAAATTTATTTTGTTTATGATCTTGATGGTCAACTAGTGATTTGACTTGTACTTCTAACTAGTGTTTCATTCCGGATTGATGTTTCGATTTTTTTAAAAATATTTAACAACTATAAAACCATACGGATATCAAGATATATGTATTTTAATGATATTACAATAATTTCAGAGAAAAATAAATTTATTTGGTTTGAGATCTTAATGACCAACTAGTGATTTGACTAGTACTTCTAACTAGTACTTCATCCCCAATTGATGTTTCAATTTTTTAAAAAATATTTATCGACGATCCAACCATATGGATATCAAGATCTATGTATTTTAATGATATTGCAAAAATTTTAGAAAAAAATAAATTTATTTGGTTTGAGATTTTAATAGTCAACTACTAATTTGACCAATCCGCACGTATGTTTTGTTTATTCGATTTTATAAAAGGATCAGACAATGGTTTTTGTTTAAAAAAATGTTGTAAGTTGTAAGACTTAACAATGTTTTTGTTTTAAAAACCGTTGTATAATATACACAAGTGTTTTTGTTTTTATCCGACCGTTGTTGGATAATCTTTGTAACAATTGTTTATGTTGTTAAACCATTGTATGATATAGACAATGGTTTTTTTTTCAAAATCCTTGTGTGAGTATATACGTTACAATGTTTTTTTAGCTAAATCTGTTGTCTATATCAAAAGCGTTGATTTTTCACTAGTATTTCTAACTATTGTTTTTCGTCCCAAATTGATGTTTTGATTTCTTTTAAAATATTTATCAACGAATCAACCGTATGGATATCAAGATCTATGTATTTTAATGTTATTACAACAGTTTTAGAAAAAAATAAACTTATTTGGTTAGAGATCTTAACAGTCAATTAGTGATTTGACTAGTACTTCTAACTAGTGTTTCATCCCTAATTGATGTTTCAATTTTTAAATAAATATTTATCGATGATCCAACCGTATGGATATCAAGATCTATGTATTTTAATGATATTACAAAAAATTTAGAAAAAAATAAATTTATTTGGTTTGAGATCTTAACGGTCAACTAGTGATTTGACGAGTACTTCTAACTAGTGTTTCGTCCCAGATTGATGTTTCGATTTTTTTAAAAATATTTATCGACGATTGAACCGTATCGATATCAAGATCTATTTATTTTAATGATATTACAAAAATTTAGGATTTTTTTAAATTTGATTTGAGGATTTAATTGTCAACTTGTGGTTTTACTAGTACTTCTAACTATTTCATCCCGGATTGATGTTTCAATTTCTTTAAAAAAAATCTCGACTATCCAACCGTATAGATGTGAAGATCTATATACTGTAGTGAATTTCCAAAAAATTCAGAAAAAATAATTTATTTGTTATGAGATTTAAACATTCAGAACAAAGCACAACACAAACACCTACAAAGCACAAATGCAGCACATGTTACGAATTGAAACTTTTGGGCGGACTATTTCCAAATTTTTGGGCCGACTATTTCCCCCTCTAAGGCAATAATTCACAAACTACTTTCCCTCAAAAATCCTTACTTTTCTAATTTCTACACTACTCTACTCCTCATGTATTCTCTCTCTCTCTCCCCTAACACTCTACTCCCTCTCGAAAATATTGAATACTAGATCTGGGTGGTAATACTCTCGAACAAATCGAATTACTAGATCAGGTTGGTAATTAAAACTCATTTTTCTTGTAATTGGTTTTCTACTCTCGACTAATTTATACTTCTTTTTCTTATTAATTTGCAGGTGATTAAATTTGGGACTTCCAGTCTAGGGCTTTCATTTCGGGTTTTGTATTTGAATGGTTAGGAATTCAAATTAGGGTTTTGGTTGTATTCAAATTAGGATTCAAATTAGGATTCAAATTGGTTTTTTCATTGGGTTTGTTTGTATTTGGTTACTACTGATTTGATTGTTATATTTGTATTATATTTGCTTGATATTTGCTTATATCTTGATATATGATGGAGTGAGTGAGAGAGTTAGAGAGACATAGCTCAATTAATTTAGGTCGGTGGAATTGTTGGCCTTGGGGGAATTTAGGAGATGGGTTCACAGAAAAGAGTTCTTTTTTTGAAGTTAATTACTGGACAAAGTTCTTTACTTTGCACAAGTAGCATGTTTTTTATGCTTTTTTTAGGTTTTGTTTGGGTGGGTTAGGAACTTCAGACTTGTGTTATATGTGCTAGAATCTTTCATTGTGTTATACCAGGTTCAGGAGCAAACTTCTTTCTTTTTATTAGAGTTGTGTCATCTGTCAACAAGAAGTTGGACGTGAAGTAGAAATTCCTTGAGATTTGGGTATAATCAAAGGTAGTAATGAATTATGCAACCTATTTATGACATTTATTCTCCTACAAAGTGTATATTTTTGCTCTTATATTAAATGGTACTATTCTACCAGGTGGTATTGCTCTTTCAAAAAATTGAGAGCGTGGAAGTGTGCCTATTTGGCATGTATGTTCAAGAATTTGGAGCAGAGTGTCAGCCCAGTAATTATGATGTTAGCTTCCTGATCTAGCACTACAATGTACATACTCGATACCTATTTTATTTTACTCCATATTTTAAATTTTTTGCTACCGTAAATCTATTTAATTATTTAGATTAGTAATCAAAACTGAAGAGTTCTTAAAATTTTATATAGGAGGCCAGAAATATAAAAAAAAAAAATTTCAATTAGACTAATATATAATGATTCCTACTCAGGTTTATATAATGCTTCCATTACTTTCTCAGTTGACAATAAAGACGTGGAATCGCTGGGCCGATTTTCACTAGTATGCTTGTTGTCTGTGTCAATGTACTAGGTGGTCCATGTCACCTCTTTCACTAGTGTTACTCATTCCATACTCCACTTTCTTTAATCTGGCTTATAAACTAAAACATCCTACCTTATGCATCAAAAAACACATATAAGAACTAAGTAACCTAATGCTTGCTAGTTGGTTATGATATATTACGTAGTATATGTTAGATGTCTACTTGTTATCGGTTAGATCACACATTTAAGTCAAGAAAGAAGTTTTTTATGCTGCATAGAAATGTTCAAGTAGAGTTCAAATTTTTAAACTTAGGAATCACTATGTCATGTCTACTGCTCTCTGCCTCCTAGCGTCAAAAAGAGTCATTATATGATCATGGTCATGTTGCTTACTTGAATTGGTTGGTGTGTTTATTCACTAGAAGGTTTCATGTATTTAATTAAAAAACTGCATACTGGTATTTAAAATCTAGTCCTCTCTTTGTTTTTTTTCTAAATACTGATTGTAAGGTGGAGGTGTTATGTTAATTATCTCAAGTAATTTCAGTAAAGGAAATTGGTGAGAAAAATGCGTGGAAGAATAATGTGTGGCTTTTTACTGATTTGAAACATGAACATGAGTCACGTTCTGCTTTCATGTTTGAAATGCTAATTTATCATGGTTTACTCTATGGAGGTTGTCGCTTCCCCAAGATGCATACCAAACTATGGATGTGTTTGATATCATCATTTTTCTCTGATAAGCTTTTTCAGTCATGGCAGCTAGAATTTGTTTTTCCATTTAGTAGTTTTAATTATTGCAACTTCCAGAATTACATGCTAATGCATTCATAATTGTTTCTTTATGCAGAAACGTTACAGGTGGGTGGACGAGAATGGTCCGACGATATCTACTTTATTTTGGCAGAAGTGCGCTGCTCGAACGAAGGATAATCTTTCATTCAAGGATCACACTTAGAAATCAATATGGTTTTATAGTTCATTCAAGGATATCACTTAGAAACTAATATAATTTTAAGTCTACATGAAAGATTTTATGTTCTTCATTCAATGTATAATTGTATATTTAGTATTTGAAATTTTGATAAATGTTTTGATTGTGTATTTTTATTTTGGTTGACCATTGTTTATAAAAAAATAGGAATATGTTTAAATTAAACGATTTTGTGAATGTTAGACGGAACTATTGTCACTTAGATTTCTTACAACACTTTTTTTGAAGAAACCATTGTGGTAATAAGTTTAGACAATGTATATGCTCTTAGAAACTGTTGACTAAAGGAAAAGGAACAACTCTTTTCTTCTATAGGAACCATTGTGTTAATTTAATTCAGACATTTGATTCTTATACATGAACCATTGTGGTAATACGTTTTCGACAATTGTCGTTGTTCTGGAAACCGTTGATTATGCGAATTGAGAACAACACTTAATTTTATAGGAACTGTTGTGTTAAAGAAATTCAGACATTGAGTTTTTTATCACAAACACTTGGGGAACTGCGGGTTTTACAACAGGGTTCTAGAAAAAGTGTTGTGTACACCAACATTCTAACAACACTCTTCAAAGGGATAACCGTTGTCTTCAGGAATGTCACACAACGGTACGTACCATTGTGTGATACACGTAACAGACGGCATCTCAATAGACAACGGGTTTTCGAAGCTTCAGACAATGGGCAAAAACCGTTGTAAAACGCTGTTTTCCTTGTAGTGTAAGGTGATTGAAAGTGAAATTGTGTGTGTTAATTTGTGGAATAGTTAAATGAAGATGCGGTGGTATTGGTTTATAATAAACCAACAAAACAACCGAAAATAATAGTACGATGATAAATAATGCAGAAAAGATAAAGGTAATGACTGGACAAATGGTTTTGAAGCCGGTTTTGACATTTGAAGCAGAGTCAACAGCAGAAAGAAGGTTAAGTGGGGAAGGATTAGATACGTGGGTATTGTTACCATTGTTGTTACGCATTTCTTCTTCTTCCATAATTTCTTCTATATCTCATGAGTAGAAGAAGAGAATGGATGTATTTCCTGTTCGGAAGACATTATTTTAACTGCAAAAATAATGGTAACAATAATCAATACTAAACAATAATCTACACATAAATAGCGTTCAATGCAGTAAGGATTTTATAGCAGGAGATACAAACCTAATCACTAAATGTATCAAAGTCAATTTGAAACCGAAAAATCACGAAATATTTCATAATATTTCATGATATGAGGCAATAGATCATAATATTTCATACTATAAGGCCACAGATCATAATATTTCATACTATAAGGCAACAGATCATAATAGATTCACTAGATGCAACAAAGCTGAAATATCATGAACATGTTGTAGAAATCGACTTCACTACTTTTTCTAATCTAGCATGCTAAGATATGGTTTGCAGACTCAACAGCTTGATAAGCCTGAATATTTGAATGCTAGAACTGTGATCAAACAACAAAAAATGTATCAAACCTAATCACTAAATGTTCTAGAAATCCACTTAACTGCTTATTTGGATACCTGCGAAATTGAAACCACAGAAGATTTAAACAACACATAAGCAATAGTCTTTCAGGGCCGGCCCTAGAGATTTGGGTGTCCTAGGCGAATTTTTAAAACGGCGCCCTTCATAAACCATACATGACCATAAAAAATACTGGGACTATGCATACTCACTAAGCGAAGTAGCAATAACAATAACGATAATGAATTACATAAGTAGACAGATAAAGTAGGCACAAACTGCCTTTTAGTAGTATCCTCCTTGACAGCTAGAAGAAGTAAAACTTTCTCGTATGTTTACACTCCACCTGCTTAGGTAGATACGGAACATTACTAACTCGAATACTGACTACTGGTAGTCTAGTATATGATATGTTCTCTGTTTCAGTAAATATAGATTGATATCTGATGCATTAACCAGTAAACTAGTAATTCAAAGCATGAATATAAATACATATTTAAGTGCTAATTATTGAGTTGGCCACAAAAGAAAGTTGAATTTCACAAGACTAGGATTAACCTCCCAGACCTATATTGACAATTTTAAACACTCTAGTACATACTTAGTATTATCAAACAAAACGAGCAAAGAACTTGATCAGTATGCAACTCCTTAATTACTTTTCTTCCCAGATTTCCACAAACCAAGAAGAAAAAATTCTAATACAATATAGTTTACATAAGATTCCTCCCACGATTTCTTCATTTTCTTAACAATTTTTTCACAAAGTATCATTTTCCCGACCAGTAATCGAAAATGCAATTAAAGAGATTGCATTCCTAGCAAGAAACACAAAAGAAAAACTAACAAGCAACCCAAAAAGCACAACAACAAAAATGTACTACAGAAAATGCAACTAGATGAATGACAGTGAGGACATATAAACATGCATTAAAGCTAGTTGAAAGCTAAAATATCAACGAAAATGTAAAGTAGATTATCTCCCTAGTTAGTGAGTACTAATCCCTCTGTTTCCGGATAATGAAAACCTCCGTAGCTAGTGAGTACTGAGTCCCTCCGCTTCCAGATAATGAAAACCTCAGTACTTTTAGAGCTTTAGCTAGTCAGTACTGAGTCCCTCCGCTTGCAGATAATGAAAACCTCCCTGGTCAGTACTTTTAGAGCTTTCAGATTTCTATCTTCTCTGTAAGTGTGTTTGGTTTTCAGATTATGAGTATATTGGTGGTGAATTTCTATTGCCAATTTCTGCCTTGCTTTCCTTACTTGTAGAGCTTTCTTTGCCTAACCATTCATGATTTCTTTAAGGTGCGTGTAAAATGTAAAATGGTGTGTGTTGACAACATAAATTTCCCCAAATAATTTTCGAGTTTCACAAACATCTACACTAGTACATTTCTTAAAGTAATCTTTTTAGTCTTTCTAGTGTCTTGACTCTTGCGTCAAAGTTATTCATTTACTAAAAGGGTCCGGTTGGTTAAGAGTTAATTAATATGTTAAAATTCAACTAGGGACGGTGTTATTATATAATAATATCCAGATTCTTAACATAGGCCAATGGAACATCCTGATTAAATTTACTCAAAATTAGATATCGCACTCTTTATGGCAGGAATACAAGTGCTGGCTTTTCCGTTTTTTAGTACGCAAATCAGGTGACTTGTTGGGTTGTCACATCTTATGCGATAATACAAGCATATTAGAAATAAATCGAATTCCAAAATTCAAGTTATTTAATATGTACTGAAACGGTTCTTCATCTTTTCTTCAAAACAAAATATTTTAGGTAGGTTTTATCTTGAGACTTGAAAATTATATTATCACGCAAGTTCAAAGTGCTCATTTCAGAAATGGGTTAAATGACATTTAGGTCACTGTACTGACTGCTAATTTTCAATTGGGTCATCCAACTCGAAAAGCTTTCAATTAGGTCACAAATCAGATAAAAGTTTTCAATCAGGCCACTGAATGTTAGCGTCGTTAAATAATTGACGGGATGATGAGTTGGCAAGCTGAGTTGGCATGTACAAGTGGCTGACCCGACCCAACTGATCTTAAATCAGTTTATAACCCGTATTCATCCTCTTTCTCTCTTCTATTATATTATCACACCCATTCAATTAGGGTTCTTCAAAGTAGAGCTTACATATTCAATGTCTACTTCAAGGAGTAGCAACTCTTTAATTAACAATTCATATGACAATAGCCACTTGTTCATGAGCCGTAAGAACTACAACTCTGAATTCGAGTATATCAAATGCAAGTGTGATCTTGTGGCTCCTTGTCAAGAAGCTTGGAGGGAAGGCACATTGGATTCGGGGAGGAGATTTTTCGGTTGTAGCCAATTTAAGGTAAGGTTTCATATACTTGTTGTTCACTTATACTTATTCTTGGTTCATATTAATAATACCTGTATGTTGTATGTTTTTTTTGGTTAGGATCTGGTGTGCCCCAAAATATGTTTTGGGCTTACTTAATGGCCCACATGTGTTATAGGCTTGGTATGAATAGCTTGGATCGGGTCATGAATTGGTTATGATAAGGTAGAGGTACGTAAGTAGATCCACCTCCATCTGATTCGGAGGTACGTAGATGGCTCCATCTCCATTGGACATGGAGGTATGTTTTTAGCTCCGTCTCCACCTGACAGAGGCAAAGTTCTACAAGGATTCTACTACTAATCCTCTAGGGATTCCGGAATGTCTTCAAATAGAGGACTCTTGACTGGATTATATCACTATAAACATGATAATCATTAATTATACATGATATATGTATATAAATATGGAGATAATTGTTAAGGATTTATGATATTAAGGATTTCTAGTGTCCTACTCGAACTAGGGCACTTAAGGCTCACTTGGAAGTGGTTGGATCGGCTCAAATCTCTTAAATGGCTTATCAAGAGGTGGATGATTACACAAGTAACAGAGGTGGACTATCATAGACCTACATGGGGGCTTGATTCCTATAATAGGATATGTAGGTGTTAGCAAGGGGGGTTGGAACTTTCACTCACTATACACAAAGGCACATCTAACCTTTGTGATTTTTTCCGGTTAATCTGTCCGGCTAGGTAGAGCACTACTCGGCCACAATTTTCTGGCAGCCTTGTCAATTCAGCCCATAAACACCGCCTACTACCACCTGCTCCGGCAGTAAAAGCTGAAGTTGCTCACGTGCATACCAGTTGTTGTCGTCCGAAAACCAAGGACGAAATTAGTTATTTCAGCGATTTATTTTCGATGTGTTGTACCAAATTTCTCTCAAAACAGGATCCAAGCAAAAGATGCAACTTTTTTGTATGGGCCGATCCTCCATACCCTGAGAGAACAAGAGAGGTTATTCAATATTTGAAGCAAAAATTAAGAGCCAAAAATGAAGAACTGGAAAGAGCTATGGCAGAGTTAAGTTTTATGGAAAAGAAAATGTTGGTTTTAAACGAAGAATGTGTGTCACTTCGATGCAAGAATGCTGAAGCCGAAGCTGTTGGAAAGAGCTATGCTGAAGCCGGAGCTATGTTGCAGAAGGAGAACAAATCTTACAGTAGGAAGAAATTGCTAGTGATTGTAGTCATAGCTTGGATTATTTTTAGTTTGTTCAAGTAACTTAATTTGATGTTGGGGGTATTTGTTTTTATGCTTGTTTGTGAAGAAATTTTCGGGAATTTACGGATGAGCGGAAGCGTGATATAACATTTATTCCGTAAAAACCATGTATCGCACATATAGAAAAAGCTTATAAAATCTAGAGCGAGGGGAATCGTAACCATACCTTGCGAATCGAAGCTTTAAAATTGATGGTTGCAAGTAGTTGCTCCTCAGAGTGTGAAGTACTCTACCGGTATCCACCAAGAATTTTCCTTCGATGAATTCTTCAAAAAACTCTAAGACCTTTTAGAGAGAAACAGAGAGAGAGAGAGAGAGGGGAGAGAGAGAGAGAGAGAGAGAGACAGAGAGAGAGAGAGAGAGAGAGAGAGAGAGAGAGAGAGAGAGAGAGAGAGAGAGAGAGAGAGAGAGAGAGAGATGGAGGCTAGCTCTTTTTCTAGGTTTTTCACAAAAACAAGATAAGCCTTAGAATGAACTATCTCATTCTATTTATAGGGCTTTCCTAGGGTTTTAATAATATATCTATATATCTATATATATATATATATATATTAACCCCACATTTCTAAAATGCTTTAATAATGATTAAAACTATTTTAATCATTATTTCTTTTTCTAAACTATTTAGAAAATAATTCTTCCTCTCTCATAATTTTAATCTTTTCATCAAAGAAAATATTGTTAGATCAGAATTCAATGATCGTCAGAAGCTAGACTCAACTGATCAGGATTGCTGACGTCATCAGTATTGCATGGTCATCAGTATTTGATCAAGCGTCAGTATCTTATTGATCATCAGGATTCCTACTCAGACTATGATCAGGATTGATCATCAAAACTTGAAGCTGATCAGGATTCCTACTTCGAGTTATATTTGGAGTCTAGATAAACATGGAAGTTTATTCTATTTGTTCCTGGTTTGTAGAATGTAGCTATCGATTAAGGATAGGTTTCTATCTTTGTTATTGATTAGGACTTATCTTGTTATTGATAGAGAAGCTGTGTGTAGTATATAAACACAGTCTTGGTTTCGTTTTATGTATTCATTAGAGAGAGAACATAATCGAAGAGAAGCTCTTAAGAACAGAATTTCTTGAGAGAGTTTTTGTAAACTAGCAGCTCTCAAGAACATCAGAATTTCTTGAGAGAGTTTGTAACAGTTTTATATCAGATTTAATAAAGCTGTTATCTTTCTTTTCATATTTGTGATATATACATTAAGAAGTCGATTATCTTACTCTATTGTATTCAACCCCCCTTCTACAATAGATTATTACTGGGCAACAATTGGTATCAGAGCAAACTGATTTAATTCTGAATCAGATACGATCTAAAGATGTCGACAACCAAGTATGAAAGCATGAAGATTCCCATCTTAAAGATATCAGAATATCCTACATGGAGGGTAAAGATGCTGATGTACCTGGAGGCTATGGATCCTGACTACTTGGACAGGATTCGTGATGGACCATATATACCAACAAAGTTCGTAGAACGAACATATACAGTACCAGAACATTATGTGGTCAAAGCTAAAGCTGAATGGACTCCAGAAGAAAAAGCTCATGTACTCAGGGAACCAAAGATAAAGAATATCTTGCATAATAGCCTTGATGCTGTCATGTCAAACAGAGTGATTGCATGCAAGTCTTCAAAAGAAATCTGGGATACTTTGGAAACTCAGTGCCAGGGATCTGCATCTGTCAAGAAAAACAGAAGGGCTCTTTTGATTCAAGAATATGAACAATTCGATGCAAGACCTGAAGAGAGCCTGACTGATCTATATGATAGATTTCTGACACTATTGAACAGCTTATCCTTAGTTGACAAAGTATATGAAACTGAAGATTCAAACACCAAATTTCTTAGAGCTTTACCTGAAGAATGGGATACTCAGACCTCAATCATTAGACACCAGTATGATCTGAACATTGTGTCTCTTGATGAGATCTATGGGATGCTAAGAACTCATGATCTTGAAGTTCAACAGAGAAAGAACAAGAAAAGCAGCAAGGCAAAGTCAATTGCTTTGAATGTAGAAGCTAAATCAAAAGGAAAAGCTATGGAGGTCTCTAGAAGGAAAGCAAGAGTAGCTGAGTCAGATCCTGACGACTCTTCATCAGATACTGATGGCAATTCTGATGCCAATACTGGTGATGAATCTTCTGATTCAGACATGGAAGAGATGGTTGCTATGATTGTCAGAAACTTCAGAAGGATGAAGTTCAGGAAGAATAGAAGACAAGGCAACTTTCAGAAAAAGACCTTCAAAGCAGACAAAGACAAGTATATCAAAAAGGACAGCAAGGGTAGCAAATTTGACAAATCAAAGGTTAGATGCCACAAGTGTAATGGAATGGGTCACTTTGCTTCTGAATGCAACAAGACAAAGGCACTCATCACATCAAGCAAGGATTGGATGGACTCTTCCTCAGAATCTGATACTGAGGTAGTCAACTATGCATTAATGGCCAATGCTGATGTAACTGCTGCTCCTGATGATAAGGTACTAAATACTATCTTTGATTTTGATACTGATAATGCTTCTGAGTTAAGACGTTTTCTAAAGTCATTACATATTAGCTTTAGAAGTCAAACTGCTGAGAATACTAGAATCTTATCTGAGATGTCTGACCTTAGAAAGAGGAATGAGATATTAGAAGCTGAATTTTCTCGTATGCAAGAAGTACAAAAAGAATGTGATAATGCTAAACACATGCACTTAGAGATGACATCTAAATGTACTTCCCTTGAAAAAGAACTTGAATATGCTAATGAGAAAATCAGAACCTGGACAGACTCTGGTAGGAAATTTCATGAGATTAATACCTCTAAGAATTGGAAAGAGTGTCTAGGATATAAGTCAGATGGAGATAAGAAATTAGCAGAGAAAATTGTCATTGATGAGACAGTCAGTCCAAAGACCTATAGACATGTTATAGACTCAACCAAATCTAAGATTATTCCTGTTAATTTTGTTTTTGGTAAGGATTCCAATTCTACTTTTGAAAAAGGATCTTCTTCTACTCAAGGAATTAAAATTATAAAGTCTAAACCTGTCATGAACAAAATCACTAAAAATCTAGGTCTATTGTCTCAGAAACAGCTTAAAGATAAAATCTGTGAGGTTACAGATAAGAAAAAGGAAGCTACTGTTAAGAGAAACAGGAATGGTAAAGTTGGGATCAATAAAGAGAATGGTTATAAATATATCCCAAATGCACCTAGAAAGTGTTGTTTTAACTGTGGTAACTCTAATCATCTTGCTATTGATTGTAAGAAGATTAAAAAGAAGATTGCTGATATTTCTAAATCTGATGTGAGGAATAGATCAGTACTCTATAAACCGCAGAAGTCCTGTTTTCATTGTGGTAGTCTATGGCATTCTATTTATACATGTAAAGAGTATCATGATTTGTACTATAACTTTTATGATCCATTGCCTAAGTTTGAAAGTAGTACAAAGTCTGATAGAACTGAAAATGTCATAGTGAAGCATGCTTTTGTTAATACTGATGCTGACAAAGCAAATCCTGATGGAGTAAATCCTGTCAGGACTGCTAAAGTCAGAAAGTCTTCTGCTGCTAAAATTAATAAATTGCATGAGAAAGGAACCCAACATGTATGGGTTCCTAAGTGTTCTAACTAGTGTGTTTCTATTCTGATGCAGGGTAAAAAGAAAAATGTGTTAGTCATGGATAGTGGATGTTCTGTGCACATGACTGGAAACAAAGCCCTGTTATCAGAATATGAGGAAAAAGCTGGCCCAACTGTGTCTTATGGAGATGGCAACATTGGACAAACCTTGGGATATGGCAATATAATCATTGGAAATGTCATCATTGAAAAAGTAGCTCTAGTGAAGGGACTAAAACACAACTTGTTGAGTATTAGTCAAATCACTGACAGAGGTTATCATGTCAATTTCTATTCCACACATTGTGAAGTAGTCAGTAAAGCAACAGGGAAGATAGCACTAACTGGCTACAGGCATGGTAACATATATGAAGCCAACATTCTCTCAGATACTGATGGCTCCCCTACATGTTTCATCAGTAAAGCTTCAGTAGATGAAAGTTGGAATTGGCACAAGAAGCTTTCTCATCTCAACTTCAGCAACATCAATGAGTTGGTTAAGAAAGAGTTAGTAAGAGGATTACCTAATGTCTTATATACACCTGATGGACTCTGTGATGCATGCCAAAAAGCAAAACAAAGAAGGACATCATTCCAGAGTAAATCAGTATCCTCGATTGAAGAACCATATCACATGCTACATCTTGATCTGTTTGGTCCAGTCAACATCATGTCCATCAGTAAGAAAAGGTACACTCTTGTAATTGTTGATGAATATTCTAGATTCACCTGGGTGTATTTTCTGCATAGAAAAGATGAAACTCCTAAAGTTCTGTTGGATCATGTGAGGATGATTGAGACAACCACAAAGTACAAAGTCAAGATTCTGAGAAGTGATAATGGTACTGAATTTAAGAATTCAAAGATGGAAGAGTTCTGCAAATACAAAGGAATCATTCAACAATTCTCTGCTCCTGGCACACCTCAGCAAAATGGAGTAGTAGAAAGGAAGAATAGAACTCTTATTGAAGCTGGCAGAACTATGTTGGAAGAAGCTAAATTACCTACATATTTCTGGGCAGAAGCAGTCAACACAGCATGCTATACACAAAATCTCACATTGATAAACAGGCATGGTGTCACTCCTTATCAGTCACTCAAGGAGAAGAAACCAAGTCTGAAGCATTTGCATGTGTTTGGCTGTAAATGTTTTGTTCTCAGAACTCATCCTGAACAGCTAGGGAAATTTGAAACAAAGGCTGATGAAGGAATATTCATAGGTTATCCTACATCAAGAGCCTTCAGAGTTTTTAATTTGAGAACAAGAACTGTCATGGAGTCAATTCATGTATCTTTTGATGATAAGAAGATAACTGGAATCATTGAAGACTCGCATGATAGATTGTTATTTGAAAATGAAGCTTCCAAGGAACCTGAAGAAATTGAATCAGATCCTGTCAATTCACCAGATACTGATGGGTCACCAAATCCTGATGACTCTCCAGGTACTGATGGTGCTAATACTGATGATGCAAACAACAGTGATACAACTAGTAGTGCTAATGTTGAGGGGGAGCAACGGCATTCAACTACAAGTTCAGAGTCAACTCAATCATCAGAACAGAATTCTTCAGATACTGATTCAAGTGAAGATCCTGATAACACATCAGGAGGGCATAGCAATAATTCAGGGAGAGCTTCAAATCAATCAAATTCTTTCAATCAAGATAACACCAATCCAGGGGGAGCATCTACTTCAAGAAACAATTTGACACCAGCAAGGAAATGGACAAAAGATCATACTCCTGATTTGATAATTGGAGATCCTGATGCAGGTGTTCAAACAAGAAGTGCAACTCAGAATGAATGTTTATATAATAACTTTCTATCCAAGGAGGAGCCTAAGAAAGTTGAAGATGCACTTAAAGATGCTGATTGGGTTACTGCAATGCAAGAAGAACTGAATGAATTTGAAAGGAATGAAGTCTGGAAACTGGTACCAAGACCAAAGAATAGATCAATTGTTGGTACAAAGTGGATTTTCAAGAACAAGACTGATTCTGATGGAGTCATTATCAGAAATAAAGCTAGACTAGTTGCAAAGGGGTATTCCCAACAAGAGGGAATTGACTATGATGAAACTTTTGCTCCTGTTGCAAGACTAGAAGCCATCAGGATATTTCTTGCTTATGCAGCACATAAGAAATTCAAGGTTTTCCAGATGGATGTTAAAAGTGCTTTCTTAAATGGTGAACTGGAGGAAGAAGTTTATGTTGAACAACCTCCTGGTTTCATTGATCCTACATATCCAGATCATGTCTACAGACTGGATAAGGCACTTTATGGACTAAAGCAAGCTCCAAGAGCATGGTATGAAACCTTAGCTCAATTCTTACTGGAAAGTGGATTCAAAAGAGGTGCAATTGATAAAACTCTATTTTATTTGAATCATGGTAAGGAGTTGCTGTTAGTTCAGATTTATGTTGATGATATCATTTTTGGGTCAACAAACAATAAGTTGTGTGAAAAGTTTTCCAAGCTTATGCAGTCAAGATATCAAATGAGCATGATGGGAGAAATGAGTTACTTTCTGGGTCTTCAAGTTAAACAGACTGATGAAGGGATTTTTATTAATCAGTCTAAATACACAAGGAACTTACTGACAAGGTTTAACATGCAAGACAGTACTCCTGCTTCAACTCCCATAGCTACAGCTACCAAACTTGATCCTGATCAAGGTGAAGAGGTAGATGTAACTCACTACAGAGGAATGATTGGCTCTTTATTGTATCTCACTGCCAGTAGACCAGATATCATGTTTGCAACCTGTCTATGTGCAAGATTTCAAGCAAAACCTAGAGAACCACATCTGATTGCAGTCAAAAGAATTTTCAGATATCTCAAAGGCACTCCTTCACTTGGCCTTTGGTATGCAAGGGAATCAGATTTTGGGTTGTGTGGTTATTCAGATGCTGATTTTGCAGGATGCAAAATAGACAGGAAAAGTACTTCAGGAAGTTGTCAGTTTTTGGGTGGAAGACTAGTTTCATGGTTCAGTAAAAAGCAGAAATCTATTTCCACTTCAACTGCAGAAGCTGAGTACATTGCTGCAGGAAGTTGTTGTGCGCAGATAATGTGGATGAGAAATCAGTTGTTAGATTATGGCCTGTCATACTCAAAAATCCCTATTTATTGTGATAACCAAAGTGCTATTGCAATGACGGGAAATCCAGTTCAGCATTCTCTTACTAAACACATAAGTATCAGATATCACTTTATAAGAGAACAGGTTCTGGAAGGAACAATTGAACTTCACTTTGTTCCTACTGATCAACAACTAGCTGATATATTCACCAAGCCACTACCTGAAGCTACTTTCAATAAGTTGGTGAATGAACTTGGAATGATGAATTTTGAGAATTTCTGAGGAAAAGCTACAGAGAGGAAATCCTGATAACTGTCAAATCCTGATGGTTATTCAGAAAGGTATGTATCTTTGATCAAATCCTGATAGGACTCAATCCTGACAGGAAGTCAACTGGTCAAATCCTGATGCTCAGATATTGAAGCTGGTATGAAAACCAGAGGTTCTATGCTAATTTGTCATCAACACTCCTGGTAAACTCTGGACAATTAGATTATTACTTAGTCTTTGATTAAGTTTTCAGTCTTAATTATCAATTTCAATTTTATTATTATCAGAGTTTATTATTTATCATCTCTCTATCAATATGAGGGTTACTAACAAATTTTGCAGGCATACACAGGAAGAAAACAGTTGAGAGAATAGATAATTTTCATTAATTCTTGAATATCATTTACACATGAAAAATGGAAAGTACATATTTGTTTTCCTAGTCTATTTTCTACTCAGGAACTCGTGCTTTACAGATAAGCATGAACACGTGCCCTGCAAATTAGCATGAATGCTCCTGAGCAGCTTCACAGTCCATCAGGATTGGAAGATTTCTCTTGTTCCATCCTTAAGAGACAAGAAGAGGAGCTGATTTACTTGAAGGCGGATCGTCACCGTGACCACCGGGACGCCTCCGTGCCTCCAACTTGCATGACATACAAGCATCACGGATTCTCTTCTTACGTTTCTCAAGCTCTCGGACGAGCTCTGTAAGACCCCAGATTTTTGGGTAGAATTAAAACTTTTATTATATGTTGATGTAATTATGGATAGTGGCAATTACTTGAGAATTAAGTATGAATGATTATGAATTTCAGTTTTCAAACATTTTGAGAATAATAAGAATGGACTGAACATATAAATAAGAACAATCAATCTGGAAGGTAAGAATACAATACTTCAGGGAAGAAAAGTATTTTTATGTCATCCAAATCAATATCTGGAATGCATCCGACAACTCCGTAAACAAGATAGCGTATGCCCGAGAAAGCACTAGAACGTTTTCTAAGTGCAAAGAGTAAAGAGAAGTAAACCAGGAATATTGGAACGAATATTGATCCAAAGGATTATAGAAAAAAAAAACCACTGATGAATAGTAACTTCTGATGAATAGTAACTTTTGATGAATAGTAAATTTTGTCGTTTAAAAGTTTTCCAGACCACCCTATATACGGGTCGATATGATGAACTTTCAAAGCCGTATTAGTGATCTACGATGAAAATAAAGGAATGCAAAAGCTGTCAGAATCGGAAAAATAGCATTTCCGTTTTCTCCGAAATTTCACCATTAACGGACGGATTAATTATAATTTGGGAATAATTGAGGATTTAAATTATCAATTCCATGGATATGGATTTAATAAAAGAATTAGAGATATTAAGAACGATTACGATAAACTACTTCGATAGAACCCTTAAGAAACCCTGCGAACATTCTACGCGATTAAACGAAGGCGGAACAACGAAACACTTACGAGATTAAATATAGACATGGAAGTAACATGTAACAAGATTAATTCGAGGAATGCAACATTTGGATCATCAATGTGAAAGGAAACAAACCAATAAAGCAAACCAGTAAAGCTACTTTATCCAGAGGCGTGCATGTGCGACACGTGCCCCTGTGACAAGCCAAAACTTGATGACTCACCCTTTGGCCATAAAAATATCAGAATTACTATCATTATCCAAGGCAAGAAAAGCAAGAACAAACCCCCCATCTACAAAGAAAACCATTCGGCCCTTTTTATAAAAACAAGTATACATTTTTCAAAATCAATCTTCCAAGCATCCATAATTCATGTTCTTGGATTCAAAAGCTTCCATATTTCTAAACTAAGGTATGCTCTTAATCTTAGCATCATCCATTAAGGTTAACACCTTCAAATCCTTGATCAAAGATGAGGGTGAATAGTGAAATGAATAGTGATTTCAAGAACTAACTTTGATTTCTTGATTTCTTTGGTTGATTCAAGCTATCTTGAGGTTATATAAGGGCTATACAAGGATTATTAGGCTCATATACACTCCGAGGAAGGTATAAAACTCTTGAACCCTTAATTATAGTTTGATTTATATGGTTAGTTTTGAGTATAGTTTAGTTGGTATGATCGTAAGGATGATCGAGTGGTTTTGATGAATGTTTGATGAAAGTTTGATGTTGTTTTGATGATAAACAAATAGATGTTGGTTTTAACTGATTTGTGATGATTATGGATTAGTAATGAGGTTGAGGATTTGACTTGGTGATTTGGTTTGGATTGATCTTGTAAGTTTATGATTAAACTTTGGAATCGTTAAAACATAGCCGTTATAATGCCCGATTTTCCCTAGCTCTGTTTTGTCTGTGATGTTCGGACATAAGGACTTCTGTCCAGAGTCACCACTGCTTAGTATTGTGTAGGTCTTGTTTCAAGGTTCGTTTTGATATAAAGCTCATGTGATTCCGAATTACGGTTTAGGAGAAACGAATGTTTTAATTAAGGATGTTTCGAGAAACCGGACTATACCACTTAGCCAACTTTGAGGCAACGATCAAACCCCTTAAGTGACCAATCAGAATAGGAAACTTTGTGTTAACATGCTAGGTATGCTTAGGAGTACCCTCGAGAAGATTTCGTGTTAAAAGGATTTAATCTCTATTTTATAAAAATGTTCGAGTCAAGCGTACGCAAGAAGAGTCTTAAGGAGTCGACTTGAAAACACATTTTAGCCTAAGTAAAGTATGTACTTGGTGTCTTAAAAAGTGTTAAGTGATTAATCTCGGATATTTTGACTATGTATAGATCGCCGGATTGACTCGAGGCACACTACCCCTACCTCACCACCAGGCAAGTTTTCTAAACCTATTCTACTGTTGTTGTGATAATAACTGTTTCCAATTATGATATGCGATTGCGATATATATAAATTGCATATTTGTTTTCGAATTGCTATGTATAGCAATACTTGAGGATTATGACTTGAAGTTGGGGCTTATGAGTTAGATATGGGATATCAGCTATAGGCCAGGGATTTTATAGTTGCCCTAGGATAAGGGCGTGTGATTTTCTTGAAAGATACGTATTGATTATAATTGGTATTTGATAAAAGTTATTTTCCGATAAAGATATCGGGTACTGTCATTCGAGGATTATTAATTTACTTAAAGGTTATTAATTATATTCATTTGAGGATTATTGACATTAAGACGATTATTTATTAAAGGAATATTATTTTCAAATATTCATTTAAATATTATTTATTTAATGAATATTATTTTCAAATATTCATTTAAGGATTATTTATTTAATGAATATTATTTTCAAATATTCATTTAAGGATTATTTATTTAATGAATATTATTTTCAAATATTCATTTAAGGATTATTTATTTAATGAATATTATTTTCAAATATTCATTTAAGGATTATTTATTTAATGAATATTATTTTCAAATATTCATTTAAGGATTATTTATTTAATGAATATTATTTTCAAATATTCATTTAAGGATTATTTATTTAATGAATATTAATTTCAAATATTCATTTAAGGTTTACTTATTTAGTAACTATTGTTAGTTATTTTCAAATCAGAAAGAGGTTCCCAAAAAGCTATTTTTCCATTTGAATCTGTCTTTTAAGAAAATTCAAATGCTCGCTCCACTATCAAAAATATGGGAAACCTGATTTAAGTAACTGCTCTTCATTTTAAATTCCCAACTCAAAACTGTCAAGGGACAGGTATTTTCTCCGAGCAACGAAACTGCTGCAAGTCAAATATTGTGTTACCACCTCAACGATCGAGGGGTAAATTCCTGGAACAAGTCGATATCCATTAACAAGCATCGCTTGGGAAATATTGGAGAATCTTCCTTTCCAACCTAGATATAACTACTTAGTGGAGTCGTATCAACAAGTATCACACTTGGGGAAAGGAGGACGATCTTTACGTTTCAGAGTCATGGATTTAATCTGAACTAGGAGCAACGTGTAAGAGGTCGAGTCGCGCCGATCCATCATTTTATTGGCCCAACCGTTGGCCGGGAGATCCAGAAAGGCGGTAGACAATGTCAGGCTGTCGTGATTCTTCCATCTACATGTAGAAAACAAATAATTTTGTTGTACAAACCTGCTACTGATCATAGTAAGGTTGGTACGACGGGCGCGGAGAAGGCTCCAGTATTGGTTCATCATCCAATTTGGATATTTTCCTGCAACATGTATTGGGGTGAAGGACCAATCGTGTTGGCAGGGGGTTGAGAAGCGTTTGGGAATGAAGTGACAACAAATTCATGCAACTTCATCTTTTATTCTATAAGTTATGAGTCTGGTAAAACCTGATTAAGGATATATATGCATAAGTGGACTTAGGGTTACGAAAATATCCCATTAATTTTCCTCGTAACTTCATCCTTTATGCTATACTAGTTTCTTATCTGTTGAAGGCATAACATGTGACTGCAATATATCTTTGAATTGTTATACTTTGGTAATCTGTTATAAGTTATTTTTGGTGGGCTCTATTGCTCACCCTTGCTTTATTTATTTATATCACAACAACAGCTAGAGCAGATGGCCCGCAACAGTCACACCCCGCGAAAGCGGGTAGCAGTCGTCAGAGATTTACCCGTTGATGTCGTAGCCGCCATAGCTGAGGTAGTAACCACTAGTGTTCTAAGCTTCAGCTTTTGTGTATCAGACTTATGTATCTCATGATTAATGTAATCAACGGCAAGAACTTTTAAATGCTCTGTAATCTTTTGGGTTTGTAATAACTTATAACTTGTGGATCATATGACTAGATACTTATTCAAATTTCATCTCTGGAACTATAACTTGTTGTGTGAGTGGTGTTGTTATTATGGGGTCACAGCATGTAGTTTAATTGTTTTGATTCAAGTGCAAGTATTATTGATGGGAATTGAGACCGTAACGACCGGATCCCCGACCCCGGATCTGGGGCTGTTACAGAAATGGTATCAGAGAATTAGAGTTATAAACCCCAGAGATGAGGCAGCGTTACAATAATAAATTCACTAAGATAATAAGAACTCTTGCCAAGTTCGACTAAAACCCTTATGGGAACTTTAATATCATGATAGTAACATAGTTCGTTATTGTGTAGGTGAGCTATATCTCTGACCCTGAGGCTTATGAGAGACAGCACGACGAGGACTTGCTTAGGACTTCAGATCCATACTATGAGGATATTGAGGAGGACCCGGAGGAGGTCCAGATAGATGCGGATACCGAGGATATCGAGGATTCTGATGATGAGGATCCAGAGGAGGATCAGACCTTAGCGGATACTGAGGATGTGGAAGGGGATGCTGAGGACCAGCCTCCACTTCCTACTGAGGGAGCCCCTACCCCTCCACCACTGCCCTTGAGCCCTTACCCTGATGATCATGAGGAGCCTACCCCTGAGCCACAGCAGGCAGAGGCTGCACCACCAGCCGAGCCGGTTACCCCACCCCATGTTCCGTTAGAGGGGATACCAGTGTGTGTGCACAACTGGACCGTGAGCAGAGTTCAGACAGATTTGGTGGTAGCTGAGGCTAGACTAGCAGAGTCCCGGATGCAGCTAGCAGTAGAGAGAGATGCCAGGATGGTACGCCAGGGCGGCGGGAGGTCTGTGCCCCCTCGGGTTGCCCGGAGGGCGATGACTCGCATTGAGTTGAGGGCACGGATGAGGATTCGAGCTTTGCCTACTGATGGCAATGGCAGGATATCTAGGGTTGATGCTGAGGAGATCTTTCGCATAGCCATGGCGAGGGTGAGGGCATGGCGCCGCACCAGTGGCTGATTTCAGAGTTAGTGATATGGTAGTCTAGTCTTCTAGTCACGTACGGACATAGTAGTGCCGATTTTTGGTGGGATTGTTCCATTGTATATGTTATCCCTTTCTGACTAGAAGGATAGACCATGTATTTCACTTTTGACTAGATGTTGGTAGAACAGTTGTACTTGCAAACTGTTGATGTTGACCCAGACTTTGTATCTTCAGTACTATGTATATATTTGTTTCCTTTCAGTTGAATCCAGTCCTGTTATGACTCGATCACAAGTTTACTATATTATTGTTTGCACCTTATTATTGAATTGCGATAAAATATAGAACTGCGGAAGTCTCCCAATTATGTAATGACTGTATCTGTAACCCAGTAAACGATCTTAATATGAATTTTCCAAATTTCAGTAAGATGCCTCCACGAAGAGTGGGAACTAGGGCAAATCCCCCTGAATCTGCTGATCAAGAAAGCCACAATCAGAATAGGGAAGACCCTGAGTATAATGAAGAAATGGATGAAGATTATAATGAACAGGACGACTCCCGGTACGGGGAGGTAGATGAATCCTTTTTCACTGCGGACGTTGAAAATGAGGAAGAGGAAGGTGAAGCGGAACAGGGAGAAGGGGACCAGGGTGGAGACCCCATGGGTCAGTTTATGAATCTACTTAGGCAAAATTTGGACCGCTACCCTCAACCACCCCAAGGGAACAACAATACCATAGCAAACTCTTTTAGGGCCTTTAAGTCACTCAAGCCCCCAGAATTCCAAGGTTCGGCTGACCCAGTAGAGGCAAGAGCCTGGATAAAGGAGATGGAAAAGTCCTTTGAGATTTTGAGTATTGAGGAGGCACAGAAGACTGTTTTTGCCACTTACCTTCTGAAAGGAGAGGCCAATTATTGGTGGGAGGCCAAGAAGAACATGGAGACGGACGCTATTGTAACTTGGGAAAGGTTTAAGCAATTGTTTCTAGAGAAGTATTTCCCAAGGTTCATGAAGACTCAAATGGAACTCAAGTTTTTGGAACTAAAGCAGAATAATTTGACAGTGGCTGACTATGAGGCAAAGTTTACCGAGCTATCAAGGTTTGTACCAGAATTTGTAGATACCGAAGAGAAGAAAGCTAATCGGTTTCAGCAGGGATTGAAGCAGTGGATTCAGAATCGCGTAGCAGTTCTGGAGATTACAGACTATGCCACATTGGTGCAAAAGGCTTCGATTGTGGAAGCAGGGAGTGATCAGATGCATAAGGAAAGAGAGAAAGGGGGAATAAAGAGAAAGCATGCAAGTATGGGTGGAGGTTTTTCAGGAGGAAACCCCCAAAATAGGTTTAACCGCGGAGCAGTCTCCCTACCCGAGAGGAATACGGGGTTCAAACGACCCGTGAGCACAAGTGTAAACCAGGGCGGTAACCCATCAGGAGTGTCCCGCTCCTACCAATCTCAACCTCCATTACCAGTATGTGTGACTTGTGGGAGGAAACATCCCGGTGTGTGCAACCAAAAACTGATAACCTGTTATAAGTGTGGGCGAAGGGGACATTATGCTACCAATTGTGCTACGAGTAACCCTAGCGTCAGCCAAGGCCTCACTTGTTTTCAGTGTGGACGCCAAGGTCATATGAAGAAGGATTGTCCCATGAACCGACCCGCAGCATCAGGGGCAAGCAGGGCTGCCTCCAATAGACCACCAACTGCTAGGACTTTCAACATGACAGTGCAGGATGCCGTGAGGAACACGGATGTGATAGCAGGTACCTTTTCTCTAAATTCAGTTAGCGCAAATGTTTTATTTGATTCTGGAGCAACTAAGTCGTTTATATCGAGGGATTTTGCGCATAAATTGAAACTTAAAGCCCGACCATTAAAGGAGTCCCTACAAATAGAGATAGCTAATCACGAGATAGTCCCAGTTAATCAGATTCACCCCAACTGCAAATTAGAAATAGGGGGACAGTCTTTTTGCGTGGATCTGATTCCTTTTAAACTAGGAGAATTTGATGTCATTTTGGGGATGGATTGGTTGTCTCGCAATAACGCACAAATAGATTGTAAAGGGAAGAGGGTTAGATTGAATACCCCAGGAAAGAAGGAAATAGTGTTTAGGGGGATGAGACAGACACAGAAATTTCTAACCATGGCACAGACCAAAAGATTGTTACGAAAGGGGAATGAGGCTTACTTAGCATATGTCGTGGACACCCAGAAAGAGGTACCTAGATTACAGGACATCCCAGTAGTCAATGAGTTCGAAGATGTGTTTCCACAAGATCTTCCAGGATTACCACCCGATAGAGTAATTGAGTTTGCTATTGAATTAGCCCCGGGGACGGCGCCAGTTTCGAAGGCCCCGTACCGGTTAGCCCCAGTAGAAATGAAAGAGCTAGCTACCCAGTTACAAGAGCTGTTGGAGAAGGGTATGATAAGACCCAGTGTGTCGCCGTGGGGGGCACCCGTGTTGTTTGTTAAGAAGAAAGATGGGAGCATGAGGTTATGCATCGACTACCGAGAGTTGAACAAGCTAACTATAAAGAATAAGTACCCATTGCCCAGAATAGACGATTTGTTTGACCAGCTAAAGGATGCTGTGTACTTCTCCAAGATTGACTTGAGAACCGGATATCATCAATTAAAGATTAAACCAGAAGATATTCCAAAGACTGCTTTCCGTACCAGATATGGACATTATGAGTTCTTGGTGATGTCATTTGGATTGACCAATGCCCCGGCAGCTTTCATGGATTTAATGAATAGGGTGTTCAAGAAGTATTTGGACGAGTTTGTTATAGTTTTTATAGATGATATTCTTATCTACTCAAAGACAGAGGCAGAACACGCAGAACATTTGAGGATAACTCTAGAAATACTCAGGAGGGAACAATTGTATGCCAAATTCGCAAAGTGTGAATTCTGGCAAAATGAGGTTCAGTTTTTAGGACATGTGATCAATAAGGAGGGAGTGTTGGTTGACCCCTCCAAGATAGAGGCAGTTTCAAATTGGGAACGACCAACCACACCAACAGAGGTGAGAAGTTTCATAGGGTTAGCAGGGTATTACAGAAGATTCGTTAAGGATTTTGCGAAGATCGCAGCCCCGTTAACCCGACTTACCCGAAAAACTGAGAAGTTTGAATGGACGGAAAAGTGCGAGAGTAGTTTCCAAGAGTTAAAGAAGAGGTTGGTGACTGCCCCTGTGTTGGCATTACCAGATGGAAAAGGAGATTTTGTGATTTACAGTGATGCTTCGCATAAGGGATTAGGGTGCGTGCTGATGCAGCACGGTAAGGTAATCGCCTATGCGTCGAGACAATTGAAGGAGTATGAGATTCGATATCCTACTCATGATCTAGAACTAGCAGCAATAGTCTTCGCTTTAAAGATTTGGAGGCACTACTTGTATGGAGAGAAGTGCGAGATTTACACTGACCATAAGAGCCTCAAGTATATTTTCACCCAGAAGGAGCTTAACATGCGCCAGAGAAGATGGTTAGAATTGATTAAGGATTATGACTGTGAGATTCTTTATCACCCAGGGAAGGCCAATGTGGTGGCTGATGCCCTTAGTAGGAAAGAGAGACTCAAGACGATAATGTCGTCGGAAGAACTGATTAGAGAATTTGAAAAGATGGAAATAGAAGTGAAGGTGACCGGAGACGGTGCCGAAAAGCTGTTTGAGATTTCCTTGCAGCCAGAGTTGCTAGAAAAGATAAGAAGGTGTCAGGAAAGGATGATAAGTGAAGACAGGCAGTCAATGACCGGTGAAGAGATCCACACTGTCAAGGATGATAAAGGGATAAGGAGGTATACTTACCGAATTTGGGTTCCGAATGTTCGAGAACTGAAAGATGAGATTTTACACGAGAGTCACAACTCTAGGTATTCAATCCACCCAGGAAGCACCAAGATGTATGGAGATTTGAAAGAATACTACTGGTGGCCTAACATGACAAAGGATGTAGCAGAGTGGGTAAGCAGATGCTTGACCTGCCAGCGAGTAAAGGCGGAACACCAGAGGCCCAGTGGACTGTTACGACCCCTAGAGATTCCCGAATGGAAATGGGAACATCTAGCCATGGACTTTGTGGTAGGTTTACCAAGGACCAAGGCCAATCATGATGCCATATGGGTAATCATAGACCGATTAACGAAGTCAGCACACTTTCTTCCGATCAACGAAAGGTACACTGTCGACAGACTAGTGGATATCTACCTGAAAGAGATAGTGGCGCGACATGGAGTCCCAGTCGCCATAGTATCTGACCGAGATCCCAGATTTAACTCCAGATTTTGGAGAAGCTTCCAAGAATGTGTAGGGACCCGGCTGAACATGAGTACTGCCTATCACCCCCAAACAGACGGACAAAGTGAAAGGACCATCCAAACGCTAGAAGATATGTTAAGAGTCTGTGCTATAGACTTTAAAGGAAATTGGGATGATCACCTACCACTGATTGAGTTTTCCTACAACAATAGTTTTCATTCGAGTATAGGAATGCCGCCTTATGAGGCCCTTTATGGAAGAAGATGTCGATCTCCCTTGTATTGGGATGAAGTTGGGGAGCGAAAGATGCTTGGACCCGAAGTGGTCCAACGGACTAAGGACATAGTAGAACTAATCAAAGGACGGCTGGTAGCAGCCCAAGATAGACAAAAGAAGTATGCCGATTTGGCTCGGAAGGACAAGGAATATGAAGTGGGAGACCTAGTGTTCTTAAAGGTATCTCCTTGGAAGGGTTTGATGAGGTTCGGAAAGAAAGGAAAACTGAGTCCCAGATATATTGGACCATTTGAAATCTTAAGGCGCATTGGGAACTTAGCATATGAGCTAGCCTTACCCCCAAACCTGCAGCAAGTGCATAATGTGTTTCATGTTTCAATGTTGAGGAAGTACAACCCGGATGCTAAGCATATAGTGGAGTACGAACAAGTGGACATGCAGCCAGACCTAACCTATGTGGAGCAACCAGTGGAAATCATAGATCAAAAGGAACAAGTGCTCCGAAATAAGGTCATCAAGCTAGTCAGAGTTTTATGGCAGAATCATAATGTGGAAGAATCAACTTGGGAACTAGAAAGTGCAATACTAGAAAGATATCCCCATTTATTTTCAGAGTGATTCCGGGACGGAATCCTTTTAAGGAGGGGAGACTGTAAGACCCCAGATTTTTGGGTAGAATTAAAACTTTTATTATATGTTGATGTAATTATGGATAGTGGCAATTACTTGAGAATTAAGTATGAATGATTATGAATTTCAGTTTTCAAACATTTTGAGAATAATAAGAATGGACTGAACATATAAATAAGAACAATCAATCTGGAAGGTAAGAATACAATACTTCAGGGAAGAAAAGTATTTTTATGTCATCCAAATCAATATCTGGAATGCATCCGACAACTCCGTAAACAAGATAGCGTATGCCCGAGAAAGCACTAGAACGTTTTCTAAGTGCAAAGAGTAAAGAGAAGTAAACCAGGAATATTGGAACGAATATTGATCCAAAGGATTATAGAAAAAAAAAAACCACTGATGAATAGTAACTTCTGATGAATAGTAACTTTTGATGAATAGTAAATTTTGTCGTTTAAAAGTTTTCCAGACCACCCTATATACGGGTCGATATGATGAACTTTCAAAGCCGTATTAGTGATCTACGATGAAAATAAAGGAATGCAAAAGCTGTCAGAATCGGAAAAATAGCATTTCCGTTTTCTCCGAAATTTCACCATTAACGGACGGATTAATTATAATTTGGGAATAATTGAGGATTTAAATTATCAATTCCATGGATATGGATTTAATAAAAGAATTAGAGATATTAAGAACGATTACGATAAACTACTTCGATAGAACCCTTAAGAAACCCTGCGAACATTCTACGCGATTAAACGAAGGCGGAACAACGAAACACTTACGAGATTAAATATAGACATGGAAGTAACATGTAACAAGATTAATTCGAGGAATGCAACATTTGGATCATCAATGTGAAAGGAAACAAACCAATAAAGCAAACCAGTAAAGCTACTTTATCCAGAGGCGTGCATGTGCGACACGTGCCCCTGTGACAAGCCAAAACTTGATGACTCACCCTTTGGCCATAAAAATATCAGAATTACTATCATTATCCAAGGCAAGAAAAGCAAGAACAAACCCCCCATCTACAAAGAAAACCATTCGGCCCTTTTTATAAAAACAAGTATACATTTTTCAAAATCAATCTTCCAAGCATCCATAATTCATGTTCTTGGATTCAAAAGCTTCCATATTTCTAAACTAAGGTATGCTCTTAATCTTAGCATCATCCATTAAGGTTAACACCTTCAAATCCTTGATCAAAGATGAGGGTGAATAGTGAAATGAATAGTGATTTCAAGAACTAACTTTGATTTCTTGATTTCTTTGGTTGATTCAAGCTATCTTGAGGTTATATAAGGGCTATACAAGGATTATTAGGCTCATATACACTCCGAGGAAGGTATAAAACTCTTGAACCCTTAATTATAGTTTGATTTATATGGTTAGTTTTGAGTATAGTTTAGTTGGTATGATCGTAAGGATGATCGAGTGGTTTTGATGAATGTTTGATGAAAGTTTGATGTTGTTTTGATGATAAACAAATAGATGTTGGTTTTAACTGATTTGTGATGATTATGGATTAGTAATGAGGTTGAGGATTTGACTTGGTGATTTGGTTTGGATTGATCTTGTAAGTTTATGATTAAACTTTGGAATCGTTAAAACATAGCCGTTATAATGCCCGATTTTCCCTAGCTCTGTTTTGTCTGTGATGTTCGGACATAAGGACTTCTGTCCAGAGTCACCACTGCTTAGTATTGTGTAGGTCTTGTTTCAAGGTTCGTTTTGATATAAAGCTCATGTGATTCCGAATTACGGTTTAGGAGAAACGAATGTTTTAATTAAGGATGTTTCGAGAAACCGGACTATACCACTTAGCCAACTTTGAGGCAACGATCAAACCCCTTAAGTGACCAATCAGAATAGGAAACTTTGTGTTAACATGCTAGGTATGTTTAGGAGTACCCTCGAGAAGATTTCGTGTTAAAAGGATTTAATCTCTATTTTATAAAAATGTTCGAGTCAAGCGTACGCAAGAAGAGTCTTAAGGAGTCGACTTGAAAACACATTTTAGCCTAAGTAAAGTATGTACTTGGTGTCTTAAAAAGTGTTAAGTGATTAATCTCGGATATTTTGACTATGTATAGATCGCCGGATTGACTCGAGGCACACTACCCCTACCTCACCACCAGGCAAGTTTTCTAAACCTATTCTACTGTTGTTGTGATAATAACTGTTTCCAATTATGATATGCGATTGCGATATATATAAATTGCATATTTGTTTTCGAATTGCTATGTATAGCAATACTTGAGGATTATGACTTGAAGTTGGGGCTTATGAGTTAGATATGGGATATCAGCTATAGGCCAGGGATTTTATAGTTGCCCTAGGATAAGGGCGTGTGATTTTCTTGAAAGATACGTATTGATTATAATTGGTATTTGATAAAAGTTATTTTCCGATAAAGATATCGGGTACTGTCATTCGAGGATTATTAATTTACTTAAAGGTTATTAATTATATTCATTTGAGGATTATTGACATTAAGACGATTATTTATTAAAGGAATATTATTTTCAAATATTCATTTAAATATTATTTATTTAATGAATATTATTTTCAAATATTCATTTAAGGATTATTTATTTAATGAATATTATTTTCAAATATTCATTTAAGGATTATTTATTTAATGAATATTATTTTCAAATATTCATTTAAGGATTATTTATTTAATGAATATTATTTTCAAATATTCATTTAAGGATTATTTATTTAATGAATATTATTTTCAAATATTCATTTAAGGATTATTTATTTAATGAATATTATTTTCAAATATTCATTTAAGGATTATTTATTTAATGAATATTAATTTCAAATATTCATTTAAGGTTTACTTATTTAGTAACTATTGTTAGTTATTTTCAAATCAGAAAGAGGTTCCCAAAAAGCTATTTTTCCATTTGAATCTGTCTTTTAAGAAAATTCAAATGCTCGCTCCACTATCAAAAATATGGGAAACCTGATTTAAGTAACTGCTCTTCATTTTAAATTCCCAACTCAAAACTGTCAAGGGACAGGTATTTTCTCCGAGCAACGAAACTGCTGCAAGTCAAATATTGTGTTACCACCTCAACGATCGAGGGGTAAATTCCTGGAACAAGTCGATATCCATTAACAAGCATCGCTTGGGAAATATTGGAGAATCTTCCTTTCCAACCTAGATATAACTACTTAGTGGAGTCGTATCAACAAGTATCACACTTGGGGAAAGGAGGACGATCTTTACGTTTCAGAGTCATGGATTTAATCTGAACTAGGAGCAACGTGTAAGAGGTCGAGTCGCGCCGATCCATCATTTTATTGGCCCAACCGTTGGCCGGGAGATCCAGAAAGGCGGTAGACAATGTCAGGCTGTCGTGATTCTTCCATCTACATGTAGAAAACAAATAATTTTGTTGTACAAACCTGCTACTGATCATAGTAAGGTTGGTACGACGGGCGCGGAGAAGGCTCCAGTATTGGTTCATCATCCAATTTGGATATTTTCCTGCAACATGTATTGGGGTGAAGGACCAATCGTGTTGGCAGGGGGTTGAGAAGCGTTTGGGAATGAAGTGACAACAAATTCATGCAACTTCATCTTTTATTCTATAAGTTATGAGTCTGGTAAAACCTGATTAAGGATATATATGCATAAGTGGACTTAGGGTTACGAAAATATCCCATTAATTTTCCTCGTAACTTCATCCTTTATGCTATACTAGTTTCTTATCTGTTGAAGGCATAACATGTGACTGCAATATATCTTTGAATTGTTATACTTTGGTAATCTGTTATAAGTTATTTTTGGTGGGCTCTATTGCTCACCCTTGCTTTATTTATTTATATCACAACAACAGCTAGAGCAGATGGCCCGCAACAGTCACACCCCGCGAAAGCGGGTAGCAGTCGTCAGAGATTTACCCGTTGATGTCGTAGCCGCCATAGCTGAGGTAGTAACCACTAGTGTTCTAAGCTTCAGCTTTTGTGTATCAGACTTATGTATCTCATGATTAATGTAATCAACGGCAAGAACTTTTAAATGCTCTGTAATCTTTTGGGTTTGTAATAACTTATAACTTGTGGATCATATGACTAGATACTTATTCCAATTTCATCTCTGGAACTATAACTTGTTGTGTGAGTGGTGTTGTTATTATGGGGTCACAGCATGTAGTTTAATTGTTTTGATTCAAGTGCAAGTATTATTGATGGGAATTGAGACCGTAACGACCGGATCCCCGACCCCGGATCTGGGGCTGTTACAAGCTCTTCATCATCTTCATCCTCATCCTCTTCATCATCCTCATCCTCTTCATAGATGAGGTTATCAAGCGGATTCCAGTTCGGATTGGCTTGCAGGAAGTTGTGCCAAACCACATCAAACATTGCGTTTATAAACGCATCATGTTCCTGAGGGTCAGGAACTGGTTGTGGCTCCATCTCAGCAAGAGCCTCATCCATTTGTTGCCAAATTCTATCAAGTTCTTCATCAGGTATGTTGTTTTGATTGTTGGCAGCCATTGAAAAACAAAGAAGGTGAAAGGTTTTCGTAAGTTTTTCTCTGGAGAGGGTTTGTGTTTTAATAGATATATGATGATTATGCTTAACAGTTCTCTTTTATAGAGAATGTGTATTAAGGGTGCAGGTCATTTCTACAATCTCGATGAGACGGTTCAGTTTTCCATAAATATTTTTGCCTCGTTTGCTGGTAAGCATGTTTTAATTCTATGACCATTAATTTGGTTATTTTTCTTAAACCAAAACGCTATTCAGGATTGTTAAAATAAATTTTGTTTTCTTAAATAAAATTTTATTTTAATCTTATTGAATATTTTTTTTCAATCCTGATATGGCAAAATATTTTGTGAGGAAATTCTTTTATTCCTGATGAGGTTAGGTTTTTCTTACATCAGAAAATGCCTACTCGTTATGGACTACTTTCTAATGCTATGGGGCAAGGCCCAACCCACCTTGTTCCTGACACAAGCATGCAACCTAAACAGTCTAAACAGTTACCAACCACCTCTACTGTCTCTCAAAAGACTTTAGTTGTAAAATCAAAGAAATCAGCTAGAACTGATGTGTCTGGAAGGCAATCAGGTTCAAAGGATTTTTCCTCTACACCACTCACTAAAAAGAAGATACAAGGGGGTGTACAAGGGTCCTGGTGAAGAAAGCTGATAAGGTTGTTAAGAATGTTCCTGTGCAAAGGAAGTTAAGGTTGATTGATGAAAGTGATTCAGAGGATGACTTACCTATATCCTCTGTGATGAATGTGAACAAGGAAGTTGCTGATACTGCTACTAAAGCTGTGGTACCTTTATCAAAACCACAAAAGACAAGGAAATTATCAAAGAGCGGGTATCATATTCCTTTGACAGTGCAAATGAAGGATACTGATATTCAGACATCAAATCCTGATGAGTCATCTACTCCTGATGCTCTAGCAAATCCTGATGTTAGTATTCCTGATGCAACAACAACAGTTGTCTCTATATCAGACTCTCCAGCCTCTCCATCTCAGATTAGAGAAATTTCTTGGGAGAAGGTTTCTACAACTGCTTCCTTGGTTGGTCTTACACCTACATCAAAGAAAAAGAGGAATGCAGAAGAGTTAGTCTATCAGAGACAGAAGAAGCTGAAAGGATCAAGCCCACAAGAACCTGAATTTCAGAGTAATTCAGCAACTACTGTTGATCCTGCCACACAAGAACCACTCAATCAAAGTTTGGGTGAAGGCTTAGCTAGTGGAATGGTCACACAAGAACCATTTTCTCAAAGGGAGAATGAAGACATCAACATTCCAGCTACACAAGAACCATCTTCTCAAAGTGAAGATGCAGGCAAAGCTACAGCTTCTGTTGAAAGATTGGTCGCGAACATTGTCAATGAGGGAAGCACACAAGAACCTTTAACTCAAGACCAATGGATCATCCTATCTCAGAACCACAGGATAAACTGAAAGGTATTGCTATTCCTGATCCTGATATTACTCATGGTACTGTTGATGATACTTCTGATGATAGTGATGATGATGATGAGAATCGAAAAGAGAAGGAACAGCTTGCTACAGCACTCAAAATTAGTCTTGGAACTAATTTTGGTTCATCCAGTACATATATGGCTAGCAATGCTTTCACTGGGAAAGATCAGAGACAAGATTTTTCTATTCCTTCCTTTGATCCTGCAGAGGCATTTAGACAGAATGAATGGAACAATTCATGGCACCAATCTGATGAATCTATCAGTTTTTCTTCTGCTATTGAACATGCCTATAATGCAGTGAAATCTATAGAGAATCAAGACTTGAAGAATCATCTGAAGGCTACTACTCTGTTATCCAAAAGCCTGAAAAGTGAGATTGATTCTATCAAGGGCTCAACTGAAAAAGTGAGGACTGATATCTTTAATAATTTTACAAAGGTGCCTACTACTTTACAACTAAGGGTAGTGGAATCCCAAGTGAAATCTGTTGTTTCAGAACAAACCTCAATCAATCAAAGAATTGATTCTCTGGATACTAAGGTAACTGAAATTCAAGCCTCTCTTTCCTTAATTTTGCAATTATTGTCAAATCCTGATGTCAAAAAGGGGGAGAAGGTTATTCAGACAAAATGTACACCTGATCTAGTATTAAGAAATAATGATGATGATACTGGAGATGATGGTGGTGACAAAGCGATACAAGGAGAAACCTCTGATGCTGTTGTAATGAAGACAATCCAAACTTCTCAAAGTCAAACAACGCAGTCAACTCATGTTTCTGATTCTGGAGTTAAGACAGTAAGAACATTGGTGCAATCTCAGATCCTGACGGAAGATCAAATCCTGACATCTGGTCATGGACACATTCTTGCTACAATTCCTGAAGGTGATGAAGATGTAATTATTGATAATCCTGAAGATGCATCAAATTTATTCCAGAAGTTTTCTACAAAAGACGGCAGAATTGTTACTCTATATCACACTGATAAAAGAGTTCAACAATTATATGCAAGAAAAGCACTCTCTACAGCAAGTGAAGAATATCCAGATCTCTCACATGAAGAATTCTTGAGACTACAAAGAGAGACAATGGAAAGCTATACTGCTCCTGCTAGAGGTAGAGGAAGCAGAGGTAGGAGAGGTGCTAGAAGAAGTAAAAGAGGTTCTTCAACTCAAATAGTACCTAGACAGACAAGGTCTAGAGGGTTAAGAATTGAAGAAATTCTTGAACCTATTCAAACTCTAGTAGTTCCTGACAGATCTACTTTTGGTGATGATGGAATTGTTGAAGAAGAACCTGAATTGAGAAGAAAATCAAGTAAATCAACTCTCAGCAATACAAATCAAATTGAAGATTCTAATCCTGACAATATTCAAGATCCTGACGAATCTGAAATTCTGCAAGAGGTTGATTTGATAATCTTATCTACTGTTGTTGATTGTCACAACAAAGAAGTAGATGAAGAAGAAGAAGCCATAAGAAGAGAAATTACAAAGAGAACAAATGAAGATTTTAATCTCTATCTACAAAGGCTTAAAGTTTCAAATGAAAGAAAATGGAGAAATTCAAGCAGACAAGAATCTTTACTGGAAAGAAGCTATGTTTTTGAAAAGGAAAAGGATAAGAAGTGGAAACATATTAGCACATTAAGTTGTGATACACCTATCAATTTTCAGTCTGGTGGAATTATTACAAGCGCTTCAAGTGTTGTTGATTTATCTGAGATGGTTAGATCAAAAGCACTCTGGTTAAAGATGTTTTCAAATCTGAAGCAATTGTCAAGTAATTCAAGAGGAGGTATTGGACACAGAGATGGTGAATATCTGAATATGTCATATGTTGATCCTTACTCCTTGACAGAAATTGGAGGTACTTTAACTTCTGAAAACCTGAACAATTTATTAGCTGTTGATATAGTTATAGATTGTCATGATGGTTTTGAAAAGAAAGAAAAGCTTCTGTACTTCATGAAAGATGGTAGTGTGAAGATTCTATCTATTCAAGATCTGCTGATGAAAACTACACAGGAACTGAAATATGTTCACTATCTGTTAAGATGGAAGAACCAAGTGTACAAAGTATGGGCTGACATGATTTTTTCAACTATAAGAAGAAGACTGGATGGAAACAGTAATTTCGATGGTAATTATATTCCCATGTACTTAAATCAAAGAGGTCAGGATGTGGAAATGCAAAGAGGTACTGCTGTTAAAGAAGTAACTTTTGGTATGACCCAACTTACTCTCAATCCTGATGGGAAGGAAATTGCTTATCTTTTGCTTGAAGAGCACAGTCTACAGAAAAGCTCCATACAGAATCTCAGAGCAGCTATCTACCAGATTAATGAGGAAGATGAAGAACTCAGAAATCTTAAGGAAAGACTGATTCAAATTCTAGAAGAAAAAGAAGAAAGTTTATTATCCAACTTCTTGAAGATGAATCTGTTCTATCACAAAGCTTAAACAGATAAGTTGTTTCTGAAGATACTCGTACATTTTGATACATGTTTTTGACATCATTGAATATTTGGAATCTATACTTTATTTCACAAAGTATGAGATTGGGGGAGATTGTTAGATCAGAATTCAATGATCGTCAGAAGCTAGACTCAACTGATCAGGATTGCTGACGTCATCAGTATTGCATGGTCATCAGTATTTGATCAAGCGTCAGTATCTTATTGATCATCAGGATTCCTACTCAGACTATGATCAGGATTGATCATCAAAACTTGAAGCTGATCAGGATTCCTACTTCGAGTTATATTTGGAGTCTAGATAAACATGGAAGTTTATTCTATTTGTTCCTGGTTTGTAGAATGTAGCTATCGATTAAGGATAGGTTTCTATCTTTGTTACTGATTAGGACTTATCTTGTTATTGATAGAGAAGCTGTGTGTAGTATATAAACACAGTATTGGTTTCGTTTTATGTATTCATTAGAGAGAGAACATAATCGAAGAGAAGCTCTTAAGAACAGAATTTCTTGAGAGAGTTTTTGTAAACTAGCAGCTCTCAAGAACATCAGAATTTCTTGAGAGAGTTTGTAACAGTTTTATATCAGATTTAATAAAGCTGTTATCTTTCTTTTCATATTTGTGATATATACATTAAGAAGTCGATTATCTTACTCTATTGTATTCAACCCCCCTTCTACAATAGATTATTACTGGGCAACAAATATTCTTTTATGGTGTGACCCTGTAGGTTCAATATTAAGCCGGTAGTATAAATAAATAATAATAAACTTTTATTTATTATTTATATGAATTCTAATAATTCATTAAATACAATTAACTGATTAATTATATTTATTCTACATCGTGAGTGATGCTTCTCAACATATCGCGACTATCCGAATAATATGAATTCACTGCTTAGAATACCAAGAACCTGTCATTGACTAGTTTTAGTACAATCAATTCCTTCTACCCTACAATATCCCGATTAAATACAAGGCATGGATCTCGTGTCGGGCCTATCAAATTTAATCATATGATTTCTTATTCATAATGCTAAGTTCATATTAATGCAAATTAGAAACTCCTTTCTAATTTCATACACTCTGGCCAGAGATTCCAGAACTCGCATACTAAGAATAACATAGGATATTCTCTTCCTGTACTGGAAGGGGTAGATCCTCTATTGACGTTAACTATCTCCATACACAAATCCCTATGCCCAAAATAGACCTAATGGATGTCCTTGAGACTAAGGACTAATCCAAAGCATAGTTCATTATATACAAGATAACTCTAACGATCTCAAGTCTAAGGACACTTGTACAACTATCACTCAGGGAATAACTATTGACACGTGAGTAAACTCCATTAGTTGTTCAACTTATCGAGTCATGTTCAGTAAACTTATTCCCTAACAAGCACCTACATACTAGCTATAGTGTCACCACACAAATGCCTATGAGAACAGACATCCTCCTGACGGGAGCAAGCATAGTATGTACCAATCTTTGCGGATTCACCAACTTCCGATTAGTTATCCTATGATCAGGAATTGTTTAAGTCTAGAGTTATCATCTTCTAGATCTCACTATTATAATCTCATTATAATTCTAGAAGCTTTACTCTAAACTATGGAACATCGTATTTAAAACACTTTAAATAGATAAAGCCCGTAATAAAAACAAAACAAGTCTTTTATTAACATTAATGAAATCAAATAAGAATACAAGAAAGTTGTTCATAACTCATCATACATGATTGGATTTAGGACAAACACTTTCAATCTCCCACTTGAACTAAAGACAATCACACTGGTATCTAATATCCATCTTCTCTTTATGACGATCAAAGTGAATCTGAGACAATGTCTTTGTGAGTGGGTCTGCTACGTTGTTATGTGTGTCAACTCTCTCAATTTTGACATCTCCTCTTTCAATGATCTCCCTAATCAAATGAAAGCGCCGCAAAACATGTTTGGTATTTTTATGAGTCCTAGGTTCCTTGGCTTGTGCTATTGCTGCGTTGTTATCACAATACAACACAATAGGCTCCTCAATGCTAGAGAGAGTTGAGAGAGAGAGTTGAGAGAGAGTGTGAGAGAGAGACGACAGAGAGTTGAGAGAGAGAGTTGTGTGTTTGGTGAGTTGAGTGTGTGAAATATTGAGCCGCTTAAATGAAAATTTGGACAAAATTTTGGCCCGCCTATTTTTTATTGTCTAATTTGGACAAAAATTTCACCCACTTAAATGAAATATTGAGCCGCCTAATTCTCTTTTTGATTTTTAAAGACCAATGGTTACACTTTTATTAAAGACCAACGACTACACCGACTTTGGCGTTAGCATAGATACTGAATCACGTCTACCGTAACACTAATTTATAGAAATGCTAACATAGAAAAAAAGTGTAGGCGTAGATCCGTTTTAAGCCATATATGGTTACACTTTTGCTTTTTACTCTGAAAAAAGCGTAGCTATTGCCCACATATGGCGTAGTGAACTCCCAACTCAGAAACAAATTTCCTCATCCAAATGGCTTCTTTTGCAGCTATATACTCTGCTTCCGCTGTGGAGTCAGCCGTTGTAGACTGTTTGGAACTCTTCCAACTAATCGCACCACCATTCAGAGTAAATACGTACCCTGACATGGATTTGCTATCATCACTTTCTGATTGAAAACTAGAGTCAGTATAACCCTCTATTTTCAACTCAGATCCACCAAAAACAAGAAAAATATCCTTAGTCCTTCGCAAATACTTAAGGATGTTCTTCACTGCTTTCCAGTGGTCTTCACCTGGATTGGACTGATATCTGCTCGTCACACTAATTGAATGAGCAACATCAGGCCTAGTACATAACATCGCGTACATGATATATCCTATTACCGAAGCATAAGGAATCTTACTCATACGCTCCCTTTCTTCAGGTGTCTCAGGAGACATCTTCTCGGAAAGGGATACTCCATGGCTCATTGGTATGCGACCTCTCTTGGAGTTTTCCATGTTGAACCTTTTAAGCACTTTCTCGATGTATGTACCCTGGGTAAGACCTATCATTCTTCTAGATCTATCTCTATAGATCTTCATACCAAGAATGTAGGATGCTTCTCCCAAGTCCTTCATAGTGAAGTTCTTTGATAGCCACACTTTGAGTGATTGTAGCATCGGTATATCATTTCCTATAAGAAGTATGTCATCCACATACAACACAAGAAATGTTACCACGCTCCCTCTAACCTTCTTGTAGACACATGGTTCATCTATGTTTTTGATAAAATCAAACTCTTTGATTGTCTCATCAAAACGGATGTTCCATCTACGAGAAGCTTGCCTTAATCCATATATGGTTCGTAGCAGCTTACACACTAGGTGTTCATTCCCTTTGGAAACAAAACCCTCTGGCTGTGTCATATACACTTCCTCTTCAAGTTTCCCATTGAGGGAGGCTGTTTTCACGTCCATTTGCCAGATCTCATAGTCATAGTAAGCAGCAATCGCAAGCAAAATCCGAATTGATTTCAACAGGGCTACAGGCGAAAAAGTTTCATCAAAGTCAATACCTTGCCTTTGTCTGAATCCTTTTGCCACGAGCCTGGCCTTATAGGTCTCCACCTGGCCATCTGCTCCGATCTTTCTCTTGTACACCCATTTGCACCCAATAGGCTTCACATCCTTGGGTGCTTCAACCAAAGTCCATACTTGTTGGCATACATAGAATCCATTTCGGATTTCATGGCACTCTGTCATTTCTCTGAGTCCAACACTACTCATAGCCTCATTAGTGCTGTAATTCGAGTCGGGCGGCTCGCGAGCCCGACCCGACTCGGCTCGTTTATTAAGGCTCGGCTCGACTCGAACTCGTTAACGAGCCGAGCTCGAACATAAGACCGGGCTCGTTTAACTAAACGAGTCGGCTCAACTCGACTCGTGAAATTAAACGAGCCGAGTTCGGGCAGAAGATTAGGCTCGTTTAAGTGTAATTTTACATGAGCCGGCTCGCCCGACTCGTTTAATTAGGCTCGTTTAACTAAACGAGCCGGCTCGGCTCGACTCGTGAAATTAAACGAGCCGAGTTCGGGCAGAAGATTAGGCTCGTTTAATTAAACGAGCCGGCTCGGCTCGTGAAAAAAAGCTCGGCTCGAATTAATACCCGGCTCGAACTCGCCCGGCTCGGCTCGAATTACACCCCTAAGCCTCATTATAGGTCATAGGGTCGTCATCATCAATTATTGACAACTCATTGTCATTCTTAATGACAAGGCCATAATACCTCTCAGGTTGGCGAGACACTCTCTCTGACCTACGAATGGGTTGTTCCACAGAAGGTTGTTCAGTCTGAACAGGTGTTTTCCTCTTGAACCGTAGTAGTTTGTGCTTCTTGAACTTCATTAAGTTCTATTTTGCTCCCACTGTTCCCTTCAAGAATAAACTATTTTTCCAAGAAGGTAGCATGTCTGGAGACAAAATACCCTCTGATCGGTGTAAAAGTAATACCCTAAAGTCTCTTTAGGATATCCCACAAACTTACATTTTACGGATCGAGATTCCAGCTTATCAGGGTCAACTTTCTTGACATAAGCTGGACATCCCCAAATATTAACGTGTTTAAGACTCGGTTTCCTTTCTTTCCATATCTCATATGGAGTTTGAGGAACAGATTTGGAAGGCACCTTATTCAGTAAATATGCTGAGGTTTCGAATGCATAACCCCAAAGGAATACTGGAAGATCTGCATAGCTTATCATGGATCGAACCATGTCTAACAAAGTTCGATTTCTCCTTTCAGATACCCCATTCAACTGTGGAGTATATGGAGGAGTCCACTGAGAGACTATACCATTTTCTTTGAGATAATCTAGAAACTCTCCATTCAAGTATTCACCACCTCGATCTGATCGAAGGGTTTTAATACTATGTTTGGTTTGTTTCTCCACTTCATACTTGTATTCTTTGAACTTTTCAAAGGCTTCAGACTTGTGTTTCATCAAATACACATATCTGAATCTAGATCGATCATCTGTGAAAGTAATGAAGTACAAAAATCCACCCATGGCATGCGTAGACATCGATCCACATACATCTGTGTGTACCAATCCTAGCAAATCTGCAGCCCTCTCTCCATGTCCACTAAATGGAGATTTGGTCATTTTACCCAATAGACAAGACTCGCATGTAGGATATGATTCAAAATCAAAGGGTTCAAGTAACCCTTCCTTATGCAATGTACGAAGTCTATTTTCACTAATATGACCAAGTCTGCAGTGCCACAAATAGGTGAGATTTTCATCATCCCTTTTCCTTTTATTAGTACATTCAATTTGTAGTAAATTATTCTCTATGTCACATACATACAGACCATTATTTAAAATACCACTACCCTAAAGAACATTATCTCTAAGAATTGAACATTTATTATTCTGAATAACAAACGAAAATCCAGCCAAGTCTAACATGGGAATAGAAATAATATTCCTCAAAATCGAGGGAACAAAATAACAATTATTTAAAACAATAGTCTTGCCCGTAGGCATATGTAAATCAAATGATCCTACAGCTTTAGCAGCAACTCTTGCTCCATTTCCCATCCGTAGAATCACCTCCTCTTCCTCAAGAGTCCTACTTCTCCTTAGTCCCTGCAACGAATTACAAATGTGAGAACCACAGGCGGTATCTAATACCCAAGTAGCAATTTGATTTAATGACATATTCACTTCAATCATGAACATACCTGAATCAGAAGCGGCAGTCTCACTACCCTTCTTCTTCTTCAATTCTGCAAAAGCAAAATAATAAATTAATAAATTAATTATTAATTAATTAATAAATTAATAAAAAATCAAAATAATATGATTTCTGAAATCAAACAAAAGCAAAAATAACCAAGTATCTATGGGGTCCTTGCGCAAATTTTAATTCATATATTTCAACATGCATAATTATTTTATGAATTTTAATTAAAACAATTTTAAAAAATTCATAACAAATAATCTATACATCACAAAATTATGAAACAAATACCTAGATGATCCACAACACTTGTAGAAGCCAGATCAATGGTCAAAATCTCATGCAAATAATATTTCGAATTAATTCATAATTAAATCTAAATATACTTGCAAAAATCATATTAAATCCATACATGCATAAAAAAACTGAAATTTTTTGTATATGAATCTCTATATGCAGAACCTCGCTCTGATACCATTTCAGGAATTTGGAATTTACGGATGAGCGGAAGCGTGATATAACATTTATTCCGTAAAAACCATGTATCGCACATATATAAAAAACATATAAAATCTAGAGCGAGGGGAATAGTAACCATACCTTGTGAATCGAAGCTTTGAAATCGATGGTTGCAAGCAGTTGCTCCTCAGAGTGTGAAGCACTCTACTGGTATTCACCAAGAATTTTCCTTCGATGAATTCTTCAAAAAACTCTAAGACCTTTTAGAGGGAGAGAGAGAGAGAGAGAGAGAGAGAGAGAGAGGAGAGAGAGAGAGAGAGAGAGAGAGAGAGAGAGAGAGAGAGAGAGAGAGAGAGAGAGAGAGAGAGAGAGAGAGAGAGAGAGAGAGAGAGAGAGAGAGAGAGAGAGAGAGATGAAGGCTAGCTCCTTTTCTAGGTTTTTCACAAAAACAAGATAAGCCTTAGAATGAAATATCTCATTCTATTTATAGGGCTTTCCTAGGGGTTTGAATAATATATCTATATATCTATATATATATTAACCCCACATTTCTAAAATGCTTTAATAATGATTAAAACTATTTTAATCATTATTTCTTTTTCTAAACTATTTAGAAAATAATTCTTCCTCTCTCATAATTTTAATCTTTTCATCAAAGAAAATATTCTTTTATGGTGTGACCCTGTAGGTTCAATATTAAGCCGGTAGTAGAAATAAATAATAATAAACTTTTATTTATTATTTATATGAATTCTAATAATTCATTAAATACAATTAACTGATTAATTATATTTATTTTACATCGTGAGTGATGCTTCTCAACATATCGCGACTATCCGGATAATATGAATTCACTGCTTAGAATACCAAGAACCTGTCAGTGACTAGTTTCAGTACAATCAATTCCTTCTTCCCTACAATATCCCGATTAAATACAAGGCATGGATCTCGTGTCAGGCCTATCAAATTTAATCATATTATTTCTTATTCATAATGTTAAGTTCATATTAATGCAAATTAGAAACTCCTTTCTAATTTCATACACTCTGGCCAGAGATTCCAGAACTCGCATACTAAGAATAATATAGGATATTCTCTTCCTGTACTGGAAGGGGTAAATCCTCTATTGACGTTAACTATCTCCATACACAAATCCCTATGCCCAGAATAGACCTAATGGATGTCCTTGAGACTAAGGACTAATCCAAAGCATAGTTCATTATATACAAGATAACTCTAACGATCTCAAGTCTAAGGACACTTGTACAACTATCACTCAGTGAATAACTATTGACACGTGAGTAAACTCCATTAGCTGTTCAACTTATTGAGTCATGTTCAGTAAACTTATTCCCTAACAAGCACCTACATACTATCTATAGTGTCACCACACAAATGCCTATGAGAACAGACATCCTCCTGACGGGAGCAAGCATAGTATGTACCAATCTTTGCGGATTCACCAACTTCCGATTAGTTATCCTATGATCAGGAACTGTTTAAGTTTAGAGTTATCATCTTCTAGATCTCACTATTATAATCTCATTATAATTCTAGAAGCTTTACTCTAAACTATGGAACATCTTATTTAAAACACTTTAAATAAATAAAGTCCGTAATAAAAACAAAACAAGTCTTTTATTAACATTAATGAAATCAAATAAGAATACAAGAAAGTTCTTCATAACTCATCATACATGATTGGATTTAGGACAAACACTTTCATAAATGACATTGTTATATCAATGTACTGGTGGTTATGTGCCTCAATGTCTTTTTATGTTTTATTAAAACAATAGAGGAAAAGAATCTGTCTGCTTGCTTTCAAAGAGTAAAATAGACGGAACCCCATATCAATAAACAAAAGCAAATAGATAGCATCCAAGGTTAAACACAAGCATAAATTACATAAACCAATGTCTCAAAAGGAATCTGTTTGCTTGCTTTCTTGGACAAAGTTAAAATTAAAACAATGGACATGTAATCTACATTTGCATTAAACTATTTCTTCCTTGGGGGTGCAATTTCTTTCACAGTTTTTGATGATGTAGCCACCTTCTTTCTTGGTGTGTTCTTCTTAACTTGTACTTTTCTTGTTGGAGGTGTTGACACTGGTGGTGTGCATCCAGTACATGTGTCATTCACTAGACCAGTTGGATATTTTCCTTTCAAGTTTGCATTTAGATGTCTGGTGCAAAATCTATGTTCCACCTGAGGTAATAATTCCCTTATAGCCTTGTCCAACCCCTGCATCATCACATACAAGTTCATATCAGCAATAAGTTCTTGAAAGAAAGTAAAGAACAATTGACAATTACAAGTAAATGAATGGCTACCTTTTATTGATCAGAAGTTAGTGTTTTTCTATGTCCATCTTGAAGATCCAGATCTGCAATGAGAAGCTCCAGAAACCACTTCCATGATTCATAGTTTTCACTCTCTACTACTGCCATTGCTATAGGTAGAATATTGTTATTTCCATCTCTCCCCACTGCATAAAGCAACTGTCCACCAGTAACCGTTTTCAAAAAGCAACCATCTAGTCCTAGGACTGGTCTACATTCATTTTTCCAAGCATTCTTCCAGGCAACATAACATACATACATTCTTTTAAATCTGCTAACATCTCCTTCTTGCAACCTAGTTGTAGAAATCTTCACAGTATTCTCCTTATTACTCCTGAGTATCTCACCACCAAACTTTCTTAATTTTGCATAATGTTCATCCATCTTCTCTACCACACCAGATAAAGCTGCTTTCCTGATTCTACTACACTTAGCATCACATACATTAACTTTAAGCACCCTCTTAAACTCTTCTTGCATCTCACATAGTTTCCAGTTAGGGTTTTTTCTTATCCTATCCCCAAACATGTCAACAAGGTACTTAGTAGTCACAAGCTTATTTTTATAGGACCAAACACAACCATTTACTACTGACTTTACTTGCCACTTATCCTTATCTTTAATATACCCTAACCACATTTTAAATGGACACCCATGTGCACACACAACTTGAACCCTTTTTAAATCATCATGTGCATATTTTTAGGGTCTACCAGTCTCCATAGAAATTGACCTCACAACTACTTTAAAATCCTTTTTACTACCAAATATTTGACCAACTTTAAATTTAATGTTTTTTGCAGGTGTATGGACATTAAAAACCTCCCCTACATGTTTCATTTTCTCATTCTCAGGAGAGGGATTCGCATAACAATATTTTGCATCACTCTCCTCACTACTAGGATAAAACTCCCTATCTGACTCACTACCAACTTCAAATTCATCAGTTTCACCTAAATTAGCTTTTATCTCATATTCATCCATTTTCTTCTTTTCTTCTCTACATGCCTTCCTAATCTCTACAAACTCATCATCACTACAACCATAATCATCCCTTTCTATATCAGAATCAGGATTAACAGGGGTTACATGATACACATAGAAGACAATATTATAACCATAGTCCTTACTTAACTCAGTTAGTGCAGACTTTGATTCCTCATTCAGTAAGACTATTTTCAGGTCAGGAGTCTTAAAATACAGAGAATCAAATTCACCAACAGCAGGTCCAAAACACAACTTCAAATCATTAATACTAAGGTTCTCCAAATCGATATGCTTGTATACCTTTCTCACGTTGCTTGTATATGACTCAAATGGAACATGAACAAAATAACCTCCATAGTACAGGATCACATTATACACTCTATCCCTGTAAAATGTAAACAAATTAAGAACCCTAATTAAATCAAAAGTGAAATGGTAGAATACTTAACCATAATTAAAAACCCTAATTAAAAGGAAAAAATAGAACAAAATCAGAGAACATTACATTGATTCTTCACTAGTGGTCTGATCTTCATCAACCGTCTCCATGTCATCATCTTCAACAACATTATCATCTTCAATTTCGATTTCATCTTCTTCATTCTGTTGCTCAGGTATACGAACCTCAACGCCTGATCGAGTTCGTACCATTTCGATTTCGATTGAGTTTGATTTGGGTGTGGTTTTCACTTAGGAGTTTGATTTGGGGGTGGATTAAGTTAGGGATGTGATTTGTTTTATTTTAGTCGGGTAAAGGAAATAAAAGGGGCATGTGTATAATTGGGTTGGGTTTTAGATTGGGCGGGTTAGTTTACCGACGTGGCAGGTGATATGGCACCGATCTGACACCATTAGACAGAACTTCGTTAATTGTCAATGCGACTTAACGGTCCAGTGACCTGATTGAAAGCTTTTATCTGATTTGTGATCTAATTAAAACCTTTTTGAGTTGGATGATCCAATTAAAAATGAGAAAAAAGATCCTGAGGTTACCTCAGGAAGATTACCTGAGATAAACTTATTTTCAAGTACAAAAAAGTGATGGCAATTTTGTAAATATGTTAATCTTTCTGAAATTACAATAATACCGGCCTGTATTTGTATGGAAAATTTTTAATTGCCTCAGGTAACTCCCTGAGGTAACCTCAGGAACATGATACTCATTAAAAATTAGCAATCAATAATTAGCAATCAGTAAGTGACCTAAATGTCATTTAACCCTTTCAGAAATCTATTTATCTTGTTGCCAAATAATTAGGTGCGAGATGACTCTTGTAACCCTATTATTGTCATAATCTCTAAAGTGCCATCAGCTCTTAGGAGACCCAATCCCCAATCTTATCACCCGTAATCATCTGAGTTACCGCACTGGAACTTACAGTCCAGTTCTGGGAATAAGGGACTAGAGTTGGAGAGCCGGAGCTGCTGGGGTGATCTAACGTTTGGAGTGTAGGCTGAATTGGTGAATTGTACACTCCTTCGTTAATTACAGTGGGTGGAACGAGAGGGCGATACGTGACCATTGTTATTTCGTCATTTTAGAAACCTTTGTCAATTGTGTTTGTGAATATGTTACTTTTGTCCATTAGTTGCGGATTGTGGTTGGTATGTCATCTTATCCCCACTTGTTACAGTATATAATTGAAAACAAGATTTTAAAAAGGGTGGTAGGTGGTTTATCTTATGTTTTGTTCGCCATTAAAACATGGTAGGGGTTACAAGAAGACATTCTCAAGTATAGTGTATTCATATATATGTAGTTAGTTCAATCGCCATTGTCTATAATTATTTTTAGAATGAAAATATGTTCTATGATACACTGCCCCCCGAGTAGCTGATCAGGGGCATAAGTTACACTGTACTTGATTCCCAAATTGTGGTACCTTTGTGAAGGATTTATGTGAAGCTGCTCAATAGGATAGGCCATCTCTCTGCATTAATCATATATTACGATTTCAATTCTTGATAATCTCTTCTTGTGAGGACATCATTAACAGCTATGTACTTGGATTGGAGGGCACAATGTGTATCACCATTTATACCATTTTCACTAACGTTAAGTCCAAAAATTTCATAATGAAAAGGACCATTATCAGGTCCATCAGGTATAAGCTAAGAGTGTCACGTTTCAAGGGTACTATATGTATTTCTAGGCCTGGTGATATCCCGAATGTTAAATGCGTTGAAATGCTAAATGTAGAATTTAGAAAAAATAAAGGCTGTCAAACATTATGGTACAATGGTAAAACCATGTCCGAGTCCTGCGGAATAGAACAAATAAGAAACTGAGGCAGGTTGCAACACTGATCACGACGTGACTGAATACAAGTGAACAAACATGTTAAAAACTTGATATGGTAAACCTCAGAAAAATCCTAATCTTTCTTAATTAGAGTTACCTTAATACTGCATGTACCATTGTTTAGTTATCATCGTTGTGACTGATGATGTAAATAATGAATATTAATATTGTTTCGAGCTTGCATATCAACTCTTCATGAAGAAAAGAGACTCAAGTATCACTCTTTATATTCTAAAAATATAGTCCATGCAAGCAAACATAGGTTAAAGGTATCTTTCAGGAAAATTTGAAATAATGATTTCGCCCTCTGAACATTATAGTGCCTCAGAGATCATAAATAGGGCTTATTTCATTATTTGTAAATTTCTAGACAATAGACAGTCATCAACATAGTGCATAAAGTTTGGTCAATAAAGGATGCAAGTATCTTTGTTCGTAAGTCTCAAATTATAAAACCAGTATCTAATCTTAAACTTGCACTATCTTACATTCTATTACAATTTACTTATTTAATTGTTTAGTTTCACTTGCTTACAATATAATAAGGTTCGAAAAGCATATGCAAAAGAACAGCAAATGAAAATTATTTGTAAATACGTGCATTGCCCTCCTGTTCTAAGTCTGTAGGAAAAGGAATGATGCGAAAAATGAAAATCACGAAGTGTGGCCTAGGAATAGTACAAAATTCATTTTTATGCACATTCTTTCTATATCTCATGCCAAAATTGGAAGCTGCCCTTAGCTTACTTGTTTTAAGTATCTTAAATCCTACAAACTGAATTCGTAATAAATGAGATATGGTCGCAAGCACCGAACCAAACCTGCAAAGTAAAGGAAATAACAAAACAAAGAAATGAGGAGCAAGGTTGCTCCAAGTTAAGTAGTTAACGTACTGCATAATTTTTCGTTGTAAGGTGCAATGGATGCACATGGTTGTTACCATGGCTAAATCAGTTCTGTGTCACAGTTTATTCTGGTGTGAGTTGAAGGTCTCAGCTTGGTAATTGAACTTCATCTTCCGATATTTTATTGTTTATATGATTGTGAGTGACTTTATATCATGTATGATGTATTGTTTGGCATCTGGTGATTCCCTTTTTTTAATGTTTTTCTACTGGTTTTGAGGAACTAATAATTTTCTTTGGCTTAGACGGTGCTAATGTTATGCATTATACTTAATTGTAGATCCGGCAGCTGTTCATTCCTTTGAAAAAGTTGTTGTCTTAATGCAGGGAAGAAGATAAGCAGAGAAGCACTCACATTTCCTCTTCTGTCTGATGGACCCCCCCTCCAAAAAAGCGAGGAAGGCCAAAACTATTTCTCACAAAAGAAATGGTGGAGGAGCGTAAGATGCTGAAGCGTCTTTGCAATAATACTCGATGGAACCTGCACGGTATTATAGCCTGTGAAACCCACAATTTATGCCTGAAAAAGGCCACACTATATTTTTATTGTGCTTTGTTTGGTGGGGAAATTTTTTTCTTGGTGTCAATTTGCTGGTCCTATACTTCAATCTTGTGCCATAGATTTAGCATATTCAATTTTTACTCTTATCAGTTGAGGGTGGCTCCAACCAACATTGTGCAGGAAGCAGCAATGGCTGAAGAATTTCTAGAGGTATTACGTCATTTAGTGCATCAGGAGTACATTTTTTCTAAAATTTGTAACTTTTCTGCTATACACTTGGTGATGAAATCTACCAAATTACATTACAAATTATATACATTATTCATGAAAGTTATTTAAGCAAGTCCCATTTGGATAGATATGTAAAATTTAAGAGATAAGTATTAGTCGTGTGTACATTTGAGGTGCCAGAGGACTACTATCTTTCATAAGTTGTCATGCATTGTTGGTTTACAAAAGTGTGCAGAGAACCGACCTGCAAAATCAAAGAATGTTTGGCAAAATTTTGGAGGGTCAAAGGTTTACTGGGCAGCTTCTCTTCCCTCTGATTTGTGGTTTGTGTACGCACAGTCAATGGGAAAAAAAAGTGTGCCTCAAGAGCACGGAAACAATGCTGCTTCACCTTATTACTAACTATGCAAAAAATGATTCATTTTCCTCAATTGTACTCAAGTGCATATTCCACGTCTAACTTTATCGCCAATTGACAGGGGAGCTTTCTGGGGGCACTGTTGCAGATGAAGAGCATGGGGATCCTGATGCTGGTACTCGGACAACAGGTGATAGAGGTATGTGCCGTAGCGCACACCTCATTTCTTATATCATACGATTTGTTTTTTTTTGAGTACCAGTATGTGTTCGGTTGTCTGGCTATAAAAGGAACATACTAATGCTATAATATATATTAACAAGTATTAGGTCGGTTTTGCTTTATTTGGAAGTGGTCGTTCGTAGTAAAACAAATTTTGATGTCATTTCCCGTGTGTAAATGATTTGTCGCCTGTAAAATAAAAATTGAACAAGGTCATGAGTGGTAGCCTGTAATTTAGATTGCATTTTCACAAAATGCAGTCCAGAGATTGCTTTTTAAGGTTTAGTATCCCCTTTCTGAAAATCTCCTTTGAGAAGTCCTTTGTTGCAGATGATTCATCATGTTAATAATTCCCTATTGTTGGGATTTTCTAAAAGGTAACTTCTGTAGGAAAATGAAAATGCGGCAACTGCATAAATTTTTTTTTTTTTTAATAAAAGCGGACGTACTTGGTTTCCTGTATTGTTTGGATCCCAACGTGTGCAGCTATTGTAGCGTGTAGCTTCCCGTCGGCTTCGTCAGAGCATTAACTTGACAAAGAGAAATTTTCATAAGACGCCTTAATTTCCTAAATGTGTTTGCTTAATTTCTGTGATGCCCTCGATACATATTAGTTCTTTATCTTCTGCTCATTGTTTCGTGTTGCGGCTGTTGATAGCAATTCTATACTGGATCTGGGAAAACAGGATCAAACATGTGGTTTTTGTCAGGCCCAGGTTTGGGCTGCTGAATTTATAGGAAGATATGTGGGTAACGGGCCAAAAGGGTGCTCTATTTGTTGTGGAAAAGGAAAAATGCAGCTACCATTTTTGTGTGAGACACCTTCCGAGTTGGGCGAATTATTAACTTATGCCGGCAGAGGTTCCAGAAATATCTCACCGCAAAACTCCGAGTTTATAACAACATCTTCGCCTTCTGTTCATTTGGAGGGAATATCGATGACTCAGTAAATAAAGATAAAGGCCGGTATGTCTTTCGTGTGTCAGGTGAGACCTATCATGACTTCGGTTCCTTAGCTCCACCAGACAGTTGTACACCTAAATTTGCGCAATTATACATGTATAATGGGCAACAAGCCATTGATCATCGAGTAATAATGTCTTTCTACATAGATATGAAATTTGCTGAGAATAAGCAAAATTAAAATAATATGTAAAATTGAGTGTAATTTTTTTTTCATGGAATTGTTTCTTTTGTACTAGAAGGCTTTCAGGGCTCTTATGTTCGTTTGATGCCTCTCTCGTCGTGGAATTCTCGGACATCCTCGTGGACGCTCTCAGTAAATGTGCCTCAGCCCATTATTCATGAAAGTTGCCAAGCGAGATATCTGACAAGAAAGTTAAGACACAATTCCGAACTTAAGTGTTGGTACATGATGATTGAATCAATGTGGAAGGGGAAGGCGCTCCAAATATTGTTGGCCTGTTTAAAGGCACCTTTGAAAGAATATGCTCTATGAATAGATATAACTGTGATTTGGCAGATCTTCTAATGATACTTCTGCAATAGGTATGTCTGTTATAGTTTTGTAGCAGCGCTGAACTTGTTTTAGTTTAATGCACTCGTGCAACTGTTACACTTAAGTTGGATTGTAGTGAATATACTGTTGTTTGTTAGTTGTCTTCATCGGGTGTACTTGACAAAATATTGCGCCAACTCTATTAAGTGACCTTTGCCTGATAATTAGCATTATTAATTAATTTAAACTTTAATATCCATAAAAGTGGAGTTACGGACTTACATGTTTTTTAATTGTCCAACCGGTCGGTTGGATTATATTTTCAGTTCAAATATATAGTCATGTTAAATATTACACAAAAAAATGGGAAAAAGACAATTATATTGATGCTCTAACTTATACTAATATTTACGTCATTTTACCATGATTTTGTTTGAGCATTTTTAGTCATGGTTTGGGGCCATGTCAGTGTTTTGGTATGATATGAATTACTGGATTTTAGTTATATTATTGATATTATGCAATTTGGTTACATTTATATCCAATCAATTCACCGTGGTGCCTTTGTTGCTTACAATCAAGTGTTTAGAAGCACCATGTCATTTAAATACACACATATATTTGTTTTGATATATTCTTAGATTACATATAGGAAAACACTAGCTCACACACATATATATGTGTTTTAATATATTATTAGATTACATATACCAAACACCTACAGAAAAACAAAAGAGTATCATGGTGACTCTTGATCGCTGGAGTTCTTCTTGCCTTTGTGAGTTGCGAAAGTGAAATTTCTTGATCACATCTTTGTGCTCTTCAGGAAAAAATCTTTTTTAAAGGAGCTTGACATAGTACGTGATGGAACAATTTAAGAAAGTTGATGCAGAGAAAGGTAAGCATATTCATTTTTTGTCATTTTTGATCTTCGGTACGTAATGCCCCGTAAAATTTATATGCTAAACAATGAGTTTTACTATTGATCTGGATTAGTATTTAACTATTTTTGTTCAGTTCTATAATATTAATTTCTTTTTAAATTTGAACACATATACATCTAAGTATGATATAACAATACATTGTTATAATAATATTATACTATTATGATACAGTGCTATAATTTGTGTTTTCCTGTTGCACAGATGTACATTAATTTTGTTAAATTTAAACTCTCACTTCTTCTTGTAATTTAATGATTTTCATTTTACGATCTCATTTGTTCACTTAAAGGTGGTCAAGTGAAGAAAGTTGGCATGAGGTGTTGCTTTTGACCGGAAATATCATAACCAACATGAGTCGGATGGGCTATCAATTGTCTGATTTGCTCTTTTTAGGGTGCTTCTGTTCACAAGATTATCAGCCAAGTGTGCCTTGAAAAGATTGTGAACCTGATCGGTAACCAGTAACCACTAGAGTATGCTCGTAATTGTTAGGTCCGATAAGTAAAGCCAAATGTATGGATGTTGAACTAAAATAACTAACGAATCATTTCTACTCTATAATCATAGGTGTACAGACAAATCATCTGCAAGCACAATCTAGAAATGTTCGTATGCAGAGGGAAGATGTTGTTGCCAAAAAAGAATGTAGAAACTAGTCGAAGTTGGAGCGACAAGTTATTAGTTACACGAAACCAAGAAATCGCATGTTTATATTTGTTATCAGATACATTACTTCTCTAAACTTCTTATTAGATACGTTAGACTGTTATTGTAATTTATATGATTTGAAGTGGACACCTATGACTGCACTACAAAAAAACTACAAAAAAACGCAATTAGACAACACTGATCAGACAATGCTCGGTGAAAAAAGTGTTGCCCAGAATTAACACATAACGGTTATTTTTCATCCTCGAAAAAGCATTGTCTTACTCGGAGTCCTTACAACGGTTTAAAAACCATCATCTACAAAATTGAATTAGACAAGGGTATTTTGGAAATGTTGTTGCCTAAACGTGACAAATAGACAACAATTTTCAGAGATATTGTGTGAAATAATCTAAGACAATGTCTCCTAAACCATTGTTGTAATAATACAACAATTTTCATAAACGTATTGCGTGAAGAATCCTGATACAACGGTGCAACAAACCGTTGTTGTAATGAGACAAGAGTTTTCTAAGTTGTGTTGTTTAATATGATTTCAAACAACTATTTATAAGTTTTGTTGTTTAATATGATTTCAAACAACTATTTATATTACTGTTTTCTGATCCGGAACCAACATACAACTGTTTATATATTGTTTATATATTGTATGTTTGTTTTACAGACAAGACTTTTACTGTTAAAATTGTTATTTAATTTTCAGTACAGAAAAAAAAATATAAATGGAATTTCAGCTAACCTGCCATCAAAATAGAGGTATCATATGCCCCCAACAAATCAAGACCAAGTTAGCTAACAAACCAAACATGAAGAAACTTAACAGAAACAAATCAACCAAATGTTAAGAATCATCGTTACAAATTCAAAGAACACAAATTAAATTACATCACGAAAATTATATTAGTTCATCTATGTCATCTCGAATGTAACTAGCCACGTCCTCCTCATCAACATCCGGCAAATTGGGTAGAAAAAAGTCATTCTCAAGTTCCACTTTCACAGATCCCTCACTTTCATCCTCATTGTCTTCATAGTACTTTTCATCGTGCTTGATTTAAATACTTAAATTGTAGATATTAAGAGATTTAATTATTGATGCAAAATTACAATATCCATAAGGGTTAATTATAACATAAACCTTGAAGTATGATTCTCTGTACACATAGAATCCTAAATAAAAATGTCATACACATCAAACATTTAAGTATTGGTTATGTATACACAGACACCTGCTCCAAAGCACACTACTGAATAACCATAGTTCATGTTCATTCATGGAAAATAATATCTCTGAAGAAGCCTTTTTGTGATTGAATAACAAATATCTACATAATTATCGACATTGTACCCCATCTTATTTAAGCGGGAGATAACATGGTGAGTGGTGACATGAAATACCACTTAAATTTCACATTACCAGTAGTATTTTTTGAAGCATGGGTCTATATATATATAATCGGTATTTAAAGGTTTGACGTGTACAACATTATTATTTAGGATTTTATGTGTACAAAGAATCATATTTCAAGATTTAAGTTATAATTAAGCCTATCCATAATATAAACTATAAAGGTAGATTTTTTAACTTTTTAATATCCGTAGTATTGTACAGTGCTAATATTCTGTTTCTGTCACCATTTCCTAACTCGGGAAGCTGTATAATCTCTCCTATCTACGCTGGGTTTTGACCTTTGAATTTTGGAACAAATATAATTTTTAACTTCGGACTCGTTCTACTTCATTTAAAAAAAAAACCCCAAGATGTAAATAAAAACAAAAAGCTTAACTATCAGTTCGGATTCGACTCGAAAGCTCTTAATAACTCAATACTCAACTCGGTTGATAACAAACTCGAATTCTAACCGAAGAATTTGATCGAAAAATTAATGGAGTCTGGCTCAACTTATGGTAGTTTATTATGTTGAGTAAATTTATATTGCTATGTAGCTGCATCAACTAGTGTAATAGCCAACATCCTCCATGATTTAGGTAGCCTGTCTTATCTACAATATGCCTCCGTAAGCTTATTGGTCATTTGTTTCTTCTCAAACAAGTTAAAGTCCTCGTGGAAAGACCGTTGCTTACCAAAATATAAGGGTGGTTTGGGGTTACATGATCTTTGTAGCTGGAATCGTGCAGCTTTTATTCATCACCTCTGGAGGATAATTCAACATAGTAGCAACTCTTTATGTATCAACTGGTTCAAATCTTGTGTAATAAATCGTAGATCAATATGGGCGTGAGACACATCCTTAAAGTCAGACATGATGCTCTCCGTTTTATCACCTATCATGTGGGCATTAATTCCCAATTCTTGTTTTGGCACGACCCTTGGGTGCATGGCACTTCTTTGCTTCAGCAGTTTGATAACTCTACTATTTCATTTTCAGTAGCTGATCTCATTCATTGCAGAAGGTGGATATGTTCGTTCGTGGTGGTCTCTGGTATCTGCCTACTTCCAATCACACTGAAATCGTTGAGTTGAGGGCTCTAATCAGTTCCATTCCCATTGGCAATTCAGATTCTATAGAATGGGCTGGACAGTCAAGGCATGTGTGTTTCTCCAGTTTTATCCAATCTATCAGACTCACAACAGCTCCTCCGGACTGGATTAAAGCTATTTGGCGTCAATTATCTATTCCTAAATGCTCCTTCACCCTCTGGATAGCTCTAAAAAACCGTCTCCTCACTAAGGAGTGAGTGGCACAATTTGGTATGAATGTTGATCTTCATTGTGCAATGTGCAACAATGCTATGGAGACAAATGAGCACTTGTTTAACTCCTATACATATGCAGCTGAGGTTATGCAGGATCCAAGCTTCAACTTCACACAGAATTGGCTAAGCTATTTAAATGGACTATTTTATTTTGGCTCCAGAATTGTTATCTTACTTGTATTTGGCAATGGCTGTGTACATGTTGTGGGATGAAAGGAATGCTAACTTCATAATTCAAGTCAGCCAAGGTGACCTCTAGTGCACTCTTTCAAAGGCAGGCTGTGAAGGATAATTCGTTGATTTCTGTTCTTAGCTGTTCATGGTGGGACTATTACATTTAGTTAGTAACTTGACCGTTTTCGGTTAGAGATTTGTGGTGTTTCACCTTCTCGCGGGGTATACCCCTAGACATTGTATTTATTTTTTTATAGATTAGTGAGTTTGAATGTTATTTGCTGGTCTTATTTGATACCATGTTAGGTGTTGAAATATACTTAAATCTATACTGTCCATTCGAAAATTAGCTTGATGAAGATCTACAAAGTATTTCACTTTTAATCAACATAAAAGTTGAACAAACAATCAAAACTTGTCCACGTAAAGAGCAGCTGCACAGAAATGTTTGTCGTAGTCAGAATTCAGCATTCAAGGCTGTGATCAACCATAATATCACATAACAAATAAGATAACTATCTTCAAGGTCTGTAAAAACTATATATTGAGTAGCCACATGACATAACATTGTATAATTTTAGCCCTTGCTCGTGCAAAGATTTATTTGACCCCTGTCCGTGATATATGTCGACCTTAACAATTTCAGTACACTTTTCAGAGGAGAAAAAATTGATGTAGAAAGAGCATAGTTGATAAACTGTCAGTACATTGATAAATAAACAATACAGGTTCTGGAGAAGTCAAACTCAGTAGTATCAATGGCTTAATTCAATGTACAAGCTGAAGTCCGAACGTAGCTAGGTAAGGCACTTGTCTGAATATCGATCCAAGGCAAACAATAGGTATATTTTTCATGGGTTTGAACTACTTAACAACAGATCCAATACACGTGTTGCAGTGAACTGGTTCAAAGAGAGCATCGTCACTTATATGTATTAAAGAAATAAAATTAATATAATTGTTTGATGCATTACATGATTCTTACACTTTTGTCGGTGAAACTTGAAAGGGCAAAGCAAATGGTAAGCAAGCTAAATAAATAACAAAGCAAGCAATATAGAAAAGTTTGATAGCTAATTAAAACGAAAATAATGCACTAATCTTAGATGTGCCTTCTTCTAGATACGAGTAATATCTTGTTGTTAGATGAACAAAACAAAGATGCGGTGAACTTTCTCTCCCTATTTCAAATTTTACACAATTACAAAAAATGATTGATTATAACCTGTTCCAGCAAATGCCCTTCTGCTTTAGATGCCTTGTTTCACTTCTGTCTCAAGTGCAGAGGCCAGCTCTAGGACCTTGAAAGCAGAACCCGTTGTAATAGCAGTAATCCGACGGATTCCCTTTGCAATCCCTTTCTCAGATAATAAGGCAAATGCCTTGGCCTTTCTTGTATATGATATGTGAGTTCCTAGATATTTCACACATATTAGTTGTGTTTACAAGTTTAATGTGAAAGTTCTAAGTAGCAATGAAAGTTACAAGATTTGTCCGGTCTCAGACAAATGGATGATTTAGATTACAAAATCCTTATGATTGGAAGTTAAAGTCAGAGCAACTCAGCTAAGGGTAGACAATGCATGTTAAGGGTCAAAAACACAAGTACTGTACCTTACACTTGACCCTATCACCCACAGCTTGGTAAGCCTGAATATTTGAATGCTACAACTGATCAAACAACAGTATCAGCAATTCACATGAAAATGTAAAAGCTAGCTAGGAATGATATTTTCAAGCTTAAAATGAATTAATTATATCAATCATAACTAAATTCATGTAACAACAATTTACCTTGTGAAGCAGCACGCTAGTAGAGGTGTTGAAAGAATTCCATGGAGAGGCAGACTCAAGTGAATAAAATAGGAACTCAACTTAGACCGAAGAGATTGATTAGAAAATTCATAAATTTTTGGAAAAAACTCTAAATTTGAACCAAAACTTGAAAATTGCAATAACGCTATTTTTTTACTTTTCAAATAATATAAGTAGAAAGTCCATATTTATTTGTAATATATTACTATAAATAATTTTTATTAATAATAGTATATCAATTTTAATGACAAGAAGAAAATTCTAGAGGTCCTGTAGGACCATGAGCTACAACAAAACAATTTAAAAAAACAGTATAAGGGAATGCTATAAGAAGCTCATTAAGATGGACTTTCAATTTTATTTTGATAGTAACTAAATATATATACCTTTTAAGCGTTATTGCAGATACTACATGTCTATCAATTTCTGGCCCAAATTTTAAATCTTTTTCCAAAAAAATTATTTGAAACGACTTGTACTCATTTACTTTGAGATACATGGGTGGAAGCAATCTAGAAGTAGGAGAGGAGTAGCTAACGCGGAGGTTAGCTACGACACTTTGTAAACTCAAATCAGTTTTCTGATTTGGATTATGGAACTTGAAAAAAAACGTAGCGTTAAGGTGATTGAAAGTGAAATTGTGTGTGTTAACTTGTGGAATAGCTAAATGAAGATGCGGTGGTATTGGTTTATAATAAACCAACAAAACAACCGAAAATAATACTACGATGACAAACAATGCAGAAAAGATAAAGGTAATGATTGGACAAATGGTTTTGAAGCCGGTTTTGACATCTGAAGCAGAGTCAACAGCAGAAAGAAGGTTAAGTGGGGAAGGATTAGATATGTGGGTATTGTTACCATTGTTGTTACCCATTTCTTCTTCTTCGATAATTTCTTCTATCTCATGAGTAGAAGAAGAGAATGGCTGTACTTCCTGTTCGGCATACATTATTTGAACTGCAAAAATAATGGTAACAGTAATCAATACTAAACAAGAGAAAATCATGCTTCACGTGGAATAACAAGAGAAAATCATGCTTCACGTGGAATAACAAGAGAAAATGCAAAAGGAGGTTTGAGTGTTAACGTTAGAATGGGGACTGATGATGATGGGATTGATGAGGAAGCTGATAGAGCTGTGACGATTTTGTCGAGTACTGATGGGGTTGTGGATAATAGAAATGATGATGTGCAGGGGGTGTCTGACTCAGTTAATGCATCTATATCTAAGTACGGAGAATAGGGGATAGTAATGTTGTTACTGAGGGTCCAGAAATTTGCAATATTTTTTCTGACAATCAGAAAGCATATCAATCAGAGATGTCCGAGTCTTATAATAAGCAGGAACCACAGTTACATAGAGAGTTTGAGAAAGTTGATAACAAAAAGGAAGGCAAAATCGTTCAAAGGCAGACTAAAGAATCAAAGGAAGAAATTTTTTGCAAGACTAATGAGGGTTTAACGATTATTGTTCTCAATAACAAGACTGAAACAAAACAAACTGCGGTAGCAGAAAAATCTCCGATGATTTTTACCAGTATGAGAACATTTGCCGAGGCTTTTTCTTGGAACACAATTAAGAGCAAATGGCCATTACCTGGTATTTTATCCGGGAGATGTGACGGTTGCAAAGAATAACAGATTTTATACCTCCTTGAGGACAAGGATAATTCTAAGAGGGAGGTATCGTCACAAAGTGAGTATCAATGACTCAGGGTCGGCCCTAGAATTTTAGTACTATGCACATTTACTAAATGAGATAGCAGTAACAATAACAATACTGATGATTACATAAACATACAAACACAAGGGCATTAAACACAGTCACGAGACTTGGGTATTAACTTATACTATTACTGAAAGAAAAAAGCAGGAGAGCATTGAACAAAAAAACAAATTCTGTATAATACAAGTAATTGAACGGTGCCATACAAACGTTATTACCTGGTTGTTGTTTTAGGTTGAGTAGATTGGTTTGGTAAAGGCTTTATGGGTAGTCGTTGCGCTTACAAAACCCTTTGGTCCGTCCTGCTTAACAGAGCAACTGAGAAGAAAATCATAATTTAACAGAGAGGCAGATAAGAAGGAAATCATAATTTTTCTCCAGAAGGTATTTTAACAATAAGGTGTAAACAGAAAGTACAACACAATCCACAATTTAGACAAGTGTGGTCGACATAAATACTACATAGTTGGACTTGGTGAAGAAACTTACCATGCAATTTACACCACAGCTAGGTCGTAAATGAGTAACCTTGTCAACACAAGAAAATGCAACAGAATTGAGCAAATTTCCAGAATTTGATCAGATGGCAGTAAAGAGAAATATGGTGCACCGGGCCTGAAAGCTAATTAGATACTGAGTCCCTCCGTTACTGATGTTTCCAGATAATCTTCTTTAGTTGCTATCCTTGTATGTAAGTGTGTTTTGGATTTCTTTCGAGTGCATGGACGTATTGATATGTAGGTACATGTGCTCGTATTTATATGTTTGTTTAGCTATGAGGGGGAGAAGACGAGAAGGAACGGCTAAGGGCAATTAGTTACTGATATAGTATTACTTAACTTCATCCCCCGTCAAGTTATTTCCATCTATTATTATTTTGGGAAAGAGCTTTCTTTTCCTACCATTTTTCTTCATGAGTTATTAGCGTGCAACTGTAAAATGGTTACGTATTAGACGTGTTCGCAACATATTTTCCACAAATAATTTCGAGTCTCGTGAACATCTACAGAACTCCTATATTTATCAAGTTGTTAGATGTCATACTAAAATGGAGTACTTTTTTAATTGTTTCTAGCAATTATTCATATATTACAATTATATAAAACATGTTATTTTATATTCGTTAAAAATCGAGCTCGAGCGGAGTTTTTAGTGAGCTCAACTCGAGCTCGACTCGATAAAATTCGAAAAAATTGTGATATATCATGTATATTTTTATATAATTTGAGATATTTTCTACCATTTTATATAAATTTTCAATTAAAATTCTTAGATTTACTTATGATTGGTTGGGGAATTGGGTTGAGTTTCGACAAAAAATATTTTAGTTTGTTAGGCTAAGAAAAATTGGATTTTTTATGTATAAAAATTTAAAGTTTTAACGAGCTCGCCTCGGTTCGTTTTTGTTCGATAAAAACTCGTGCTCGGCTCGTTAGTTAACGAGCTCGAGCTCGAACACATATTTGTGTGCGATAAGAAAGCTCGGCTATGTTCCGATTCGTCAGAAAAATTATAAAACTCAACTCGTTTAAGTCAAAACTCGACTCGTTTCGTGAACAGCCGTACATAGACTAACGTGTATGTGAAGATGTATTCAAGTGGGAACGGTGTTTTATAAAACTCCTATATGGAACATCCTCATAAAATTTACTCAAATATAATTTCCCATTTTTTTAGTATTAAAATTTTCTACAAAAAATTGTAAAATTTATATTAGATGCTTGCACGTAATACATTTTCTTTTTTAAGTTAATACAAATAAGTGTAAAGTTGAGAAAATGGACGTATTGATATGTAGGTACATGTGCTCGTATTTATATGTTTATTTAGCTATGAGGGGAAGAAGACGAGACGACAAGGAATGGGTAATTACTTACTCATATAGCTAGTATTACTCAATTTCATCCCCCATTAAGGCTCTGTTTGGGATTGCTGTTAAAAATTGCTGTGCTGTTGAAAAAAGTGCTGTTAAAATAAGTGCTGTTGTGAAAATCAGATAACTGTTTGGTAATATTTTTGATATGTGCATATTTTGGTGTATAATATAAAAAATTAATGTTTTTGGTGAGTTTTGATGTTGAAACCAGTAGCTGCTTCCCACAAAAGCTGAAAAGCAGCTTTTTTCAAAAGCATGGGGGGACTTGCTTTCTCTAAAAGCAGCTTTTGAGTCAAAAGCGCTTTTCAGAAAAGCAGTTTTTAAATTTTACCAAACACTTTTTTAGCTGCTTTTTAGAAAAAAGCTGCTGTTGCTGTCTGCAACAGCAATACCAAACGGACCCTAAGTTATTTCCATCTATTACTTAGTTTAATCATATTATTAGTGTTATATTGCCAAATGGTGCTTGTCAACTGCAAAAGTGTTTCTTGCGTCGTGTAAAAGTAATTCATTTATTACAATTGTATAAAATATGTTCTTTTTATCAACATCGGGAAAATCATTAATTTAATAAAGTTACTCAATTAACAAGTTATTGCAAAAACGGGTGTGAATGTGAAGATGTATTATATCACACTTCAGTATGAATTTAAGTGTTGGTTTTCCCATTTTTTAGTATTTAAATTTGTTATTAAAATTTGTAAATTTCATAGTATATGATATGCACGTGTTACCACTCTAGAAATTGTAGTTTAAAACAAGTAAGTGTAAAGTTCAGAAAAGTGAAACAATCACCAAACTTGTGGTTCAACCTTGTAAATCAAAAGTTCACAAAGATAGAGGAATACATGTAAAATTATAATAAAAGAGTGATATTAGAGAACTCCAAAGAATCTCAAAAAAAAAAAATTCAAATTATAATTCAACATATGCACATTGTGATTTGGGGTATATATATGTACGCAAAATTCATATTATTTTAGGGAAGTTATCAACTAAACAGATGATATATAGATATTTTATACAAATTTTGGGAGAAGTTTTGAATTATCTATCAATAAAATGCAATGCATAGCAATACCAGTGTTGTAAAAATCTAATAAGCTGACGTGTCGATTCAAAATAAATAAGAAATCAAAAATTAATTGAAAGGATTAAGAGGAGTGAAAGTCGAATATATTAATATTATTATATTATTTTATCTATTAACCTCATTTAATTAGTTATTCATCAAGTAATATACATATATGTAGTGTTGGGCTAATTTTGTTTTGCTAAGCATAAGGAAGGGGCAATTAGTTACTGTCTTACTGATATAGTATTACTTAACTTCATCCCCCGTCAAGTTATTTCCATTATTATTATTTTGGGAAATTCTGCCTGCTGAGCTTTCTTTTCCTACCATTTTTGTTCATGAACATCTACAGTACTACTATATTTATCAAGTTATTAGATGTCATACTAAAATGGAGTACTTTTTTAAGTGTTTCTGGCAATTATTCATATATTACAATTATATAAAACATGTTATTTTTATCAAGATGGGAAAATCATTAATTTAACAAAGTTACTTAATTAACGAGTAGTTGCATAGAATTGGAGCTGTTCACGAACCGAGCTCGAACTCGGCTCGACTTGACTCGGCTCGGTTCGTTTGTATTAGATAAAAACTCGTGCTTGGCTAGTTAGTTAACGAGTTCGAGTTCGAACACATATTTGTGTGCGATAAGAAAGCTCGGCTAAGTTCGGTTCGTCAGAAAAATTATAAAGCTCACCTCATTTAATTCAAAACTCGACTCGGCTCGGTTCGTTTCGTGAACAACCTACGTAGACTAGCGTGTATGTGAAGATGTATTCAACTAGGAACGGTGTTTTATAAAACTCCTAAATGGAACATATGGAACATCCTCATGAAATTTACTCAAATATAATTTCCCATTTTTTTAGTATTAAAATTTTCTACAAAAAAATGTAAAATTTATATTAGATGTTGATTGCACGTAAATATTTTCTTTTTTAAGTTAATACAAATAAGTGTAAAGTTGAGAAAATGGACGGTTGGTAAAAAATTGTTGAGAAAAGGGAAACAACCACCAATTTCCGGTTCAACCTTATAAAGTAAAAGTTCACAAAAGAAAACTGATAGTAATTGATGATTGATTGATAAAGGAATTCATGCAGAATTATAAGAAATCGTTCAAATGCAATACATATTTGTATACTATACGTAGGTCGTGAATTTTAAATTAGTACGCAAGTTAGGTGACTTGTTTGGTAGTCACATCTTATGAGATATTACCAAATTAAAATAAATCGAATTCGAAAATTCAAGTAAAGCAATATACGCTAGCCGTTCTTCTTTTCTTCTAAACATGCCACTCCGTCCTAGTTTAAAACACTCGTTTTCCTTTTAAGTTGTGAAATTTCAATTTTTATTAGAAGTTAGTTAAATTTAAGGAAAATAGATTTTTTTTTATCACTAAATTATTGTCTCTTTTAAAAACTTACCACCAAACAATAATTTTACTCAATATTATCACTAACATTACACACATATTTCATTTTTATCATTCTATTAAATTTTGTAATCAGATTTTTAAAAAATTAATCAATGTGGACTATTTTGCTAATGTGTGCATGACATGGTGTGTGTATATACATATAACCCGACTAAATTACTTGAGTCCATATACATCTCGGTCACTATAATTTTGGAAAAAAATAAATTAGAGTTGACAAGGTTACAACTTAAGTTCTATGGGTGCCTCTTCTACAGAGACAAGATGAAGTATTGTTGGTTTATTAGTGATATAATTAAAAATATTCAAATGAACTGAGTAAGGTGATTTAAGAGTTGACAAGGCTATAAGCGAAGCGTTAAATACTGAAATTGCTTCCTTAGAATCACTGTTGAATATATATTTTGGAGAAAAAAATTACTATTATTGTATTGTCTGTTATTATGCTTTGTGTATATCATAAGATGAATATCTATTTTTCTAATATGTAATTATTTGAACTAATGGAATTCATTGATTGTATAACAAATTTCATTTTACACTTTATTTTTTTCGTTTATTAATTATATAATGCAGGATCACACATATATTTAGCAACATAAACAGTCACGGCCCACGTGGATGTAAAGTGACAAGTGACAACATAATGTTAAGTATTTTTAATGGAAAGATTACTTTCTAATTTAATAATGCCCCACTAATTTTTCTAATTTTTAATTAAAAAATAATATTAAAAAAGGTGGGCCCCACAAAAAAAAGTTGGTTCCGTAGAAAAAAGTGGGCCCCACAAGTGGCCCCCACTAATTTTTCTAATTTTTAATTAAAAAATAATTAATAATTAACTAATAATTAATTTTTAATTAAAAAATAATATTCAAAAAAGTGGGTCCCTAATTTTTCTAATTTTTAATTAAAAAATAATATTAAAAAAAGTGGGCCCCATTAAAAATTAACTAATAATTAATTTTTAATTGAAAATTAATATTAAAAACGGTGGGCCCCACAAAAAAGTGGGTTCCATAGAAAAAAGTGGGCCCCACTAATTTTTCTAATTTTTAATTAAAAAATAATTAATAATTAACTAAAAATTATTTGTTAATTAAAAAATAATATTAAAAAAAGGTGGGCCCCACAGAAAAAAATGGGGCCACTAATTTTTCTAATTTTTAATCAAAAATTAATTAATAATTAACTAATAATTAATTTTTAATTAAAAAATAATATTAAAAAAAGGTGGGGCCCACAGAAAAAGTGGGCCCCACTAATTTTACTTATTTTTAATTAAAAATTAAATAAAAATTAATTTTTTTTAAAAATCCCTAAACCCGAACCCTAAACGTGAATAATTTTTTAATTAATTTATTCGACGATACAACCATACGGATGTTAATTGGTACTCATTTTAGTGCTGGGAAAAAATAATCAAAAAATATAAAAATTCATTTGTGCCGCATCTTTCCAGAAACGTTGGAATAGTACTGCTTCTAGGAACGGGATACGTGTCAGATTCACTGAATAATTTTTTTAATTGATTCTTTCGACGATCCAACCGTACGGATGTTAATCGGTAGTTACTCCAGGGTTGGAAAAAAATAATCAAAAATTTAAGAGGCCCGAATGTGCCGCATCTTTAGAGAAACGTTGGAATAGTATTACTTTCGGGAACATGACGCGTGTGAGATCCACCATATATTTTTTTTAATTATCAAAAATAATACAGTAACATTCGGATTTTAAATTAGTTATTATTATTATTAATCATTTATAATATATTAATATTTTTTAATCATATTATATAATTATACATGATATTTATTTAATTTTAAATTATAAAATTTATAAAAAGTATTTTACCCCCGACTCAAAAATAAAAGGCGGCAAAGCCCAAGCTAAATTAGGGTTTTGATTGGAATTTTCAATTAGAATTTCAATTGGGGTTTTAGTTAGGTTTGTATTAAAATTATAAAATATGTCTCTGACTCTGTAAAAAAATTTTGTTTGTTTATGTGAATAATTTATATGATTGAAGCTTATGTCGGAGGCAGACAAAAATAATGGAATAACATGATAGCCAGGTCTGACAGGGGGAAGTGAGGACTCATGATGTAAGGCACATGCTGTTAAGGGCTAGAAGTAAAGGATGGAGAGCGGTTGTGTTCAATAGCCGTGGTTGTGGTTACTACATCCCAGGTATACTATACTTGTTACTTCTCTTTTTACACACAAAGACTTATTAATTTTGAAATATCATTTATGAAGTCATTATATCAAGTTGTGTACATATTTTAATTGCTTGTTAAATTATGTCGCCATAATGAAATTGACCAAGTAAAAAAGTAGTCATATATTTTGCAGTTCTATTTAGCTTCCTACACAGAAGATATTCGTGAAGTAGTCAAACATGTGAGCTCCTGAAGCTAAATTATATGCTGCCAGCTGGTCTATTGGGGCAAATATTTTAATATTAAATATGCTGGAAGAAGGTCTTGTTAATCACCCTGCCGTGGGGTTTGGGGAGTCTGCGCGCAGAGCAAGTGAATTGAAAATCCTTTTGGCTAAGATTCGAAGAATCTGAGGTATGTCTTGTGGAGTCATGCTATTACAATATGCTTCTTATTTTTACTCAGATGTTACTAGTATGTTGTTAATTGACTGTTCAATCTTCAATTTGTCATTACTGTTTTAGCTTATGAGTTACCAATTTCAAGATCTGAGAGTTTGTTCATGTCTCGTTCTAGTATGAACTCGACGTGTCTAAGTCTTTGTAGGTATTCTGTAATTTTCATCATTTTTTTGTCTCTAAGTTTAAGGTAGTAGGCTGATGCTTGTTCTTTGTAGGTTGTTTCCTATCAAGGAAAAGGAGAACAAACATTTTTTATGATGGATGTCACCCAAAGTAAATTCCACTCTCAGAGGAACTATTAGTGAAAATTTTGTTTATGTTATATTCTGTTGTTTGTTGTTCAAGTTCAGGAAATCTAATAATATTTATCACCATTTTTTTTGGAGGGAATGAGGTTGGTTTATTATAATATTCTGGTGTTAGAAGACAGATGAATAATCAATAGAGTTGTTCTGGAACTAAAAGTTGTATAATTGATTGACAATAGCACTGAAGTGCACTAAATTTTACGAGTAAATACATATGATATTTACATGTTGGTACTACTACATACATCAGTTTTCTGATTTTCCTCTTTCCAATGGATTTGCTTGTTCATTTATAGGGCTCCATGATGACTAGTATTAGCTTCGGCTTTTGATTCATCTTTCAGATACTTTGATATGGAGTTGTAAACCAGGAGTACGGACAATGTCTCCTCCTTTGACTAGTATAAACCTGATGATGTCAAATGTGACAGGTTAGTGCTCTGTTACAATAAAATATTAAAAATCCACTTTAAAATATTTACTTGCCTTTAAACTTGATATCCTTGAGCGCTTTTCTGAATACTCCTGGAACTATATTTGCCAATCTGGCTGTTTCATTGATGAACTACAATAACGACAAAGATTGAGCATGACAAAACTACTGGTAAATGTATATCTTAAAATTTAAATAATAATACCCAAGTATTATGTCTCACCTGAAATGTAAACTTCATTGATTTCTATTCTTTCCATGTGAGTCCATCATCCAAGTTCTTCTTTTTGCTCAGTATTGCATCATGTTCATCCTGTACATTTTCATAAATTATCTCAACTTTTTCCTTGAAATGATGTTAATTTACATAGGTCAGTTTCTTAGCAGTCAGATCAAATATCATCTGCAAAACCAATGTACAAGCTGAATAAGACATAATATGAGTTTTACTGATGAAAAGCCAATGAAACATGAAAGTGTGCTTATACTTACAGTTGCGCTTCTGTCTTTCAGTTCTACACTGTCCTGTTCCGACCAAATTTTTAAGTGTCTTCTGGCTGCATATTCAACTTCAGGAAGCATCTTTTTTAGGCTTTCAGGACCAAACAGATTCAGTACCATCCCCTTGAGGTACTTGTAGAGGAACCCGTGCAATGAACCTACGTTCCGTTTCCCAAAGATCTCTGTGAAGGTATCAGGATACCAGCTTTAGAAAAGTTACAAGCTTGAACAAAACAGACATAAAAAACTAGCTAAAACTTGAACTAAAGTTCACTCTTAAATATATATGTATCAACTACCTGTCTTAATTAATACTATTTTATGCGTTGTCCAAATTGAAAGTTTAGCATTAGGCGCAACCTTGGGTCATGAGATGATGCATGCATGGATGCATATTCAAGGTGATTTTCTTGTATCTTGGCCTCTTAAGTTCAGAAATTAATCTTGTCTTGTTCACTGATGTATATCTTGTGCCTGACTTAAATAGGATACAAAGGACTTAGAAAAGAGTGGAGGAAGGTATTTGTGAAGTAATGGTACACAGATGGTTAGATTGGTATACATTTGTTGGAGATGATTTCGTACACGCTACGCCAGAACAAGCTAAGTTTCTGAGAAACTTGAAAGAGGTTCTGCAAAATAACATAGAAAAAATGACTACAAGTTTGTTAACATGTATGATGTTATGTTGGAATCCCAATTTCTGGTTTGTGTTTTAGCAATCTGTTTAACGATATAAATACTTTATGACTTGCTAAGTTTTTAATTGAATTAATCTTAACAGAGATCCCGAACTTGTCATGAAAATAGGGGCTGCAACAGCTCTTGAAGTGAGGGCAAACGAAATTCCTTATACATTTGCTCCTTGTATTGCGGAATGATTGGATTACAGCCTCTTCTTTAAAGTGCTATACTCTGTTCAGTTTCTGATAGTTTTTATTACATGTTTGCTGGCAATGCATATATCTTTCTGAGCAGGTATGACACCAAAATAACACAGCCACATGCTAGTATCTCAAGTTCATTCGAAAGTTTTTGATAATGATATCTTCTTTATCCTTTCTGATTAATATCTATTTTCTATTGTTTTGCTATACTTTATAATTAAATTTCAGAGTCTAGGAATTAGTATACTTAAAAAGAAGATTATTATTATGGTTAAGATGTATTTGAATATCCTATTTATTTGCAGTTTCAAACTTAGGAAGTCACTTCATTGGATGTTTTCCCAGCACTCTGCAACCACTGTCCTACAAATTTCAAGCGAGGATGATGAAAATGACGCTCTGTTGATTGCAAGGATTACCTCTTAGCTATTTCTTTTCTTGTAATCAGTAGTAGCTCAGACAATTGGTACTTTGTTTTTTTAGAGTTAAGGATTTCATACATTGGTTATATTTTGTCGTACGTTTTTCTTTTGGTACTTTGTCATATGTTGCTTGGTACTTGGATGATATTTTGGTGAAGTGGTGTAGTTGGATTATATTTTGGTTAAGTGGTGGATGATGGAAGGAGTTAGATTATATTTTTATTAGGTGTTGGATGATTGCAGGAGATGAGTATTGTATTTATCAATGTCATATTTTGCACTTTGAATTGGTTGGTTTATTTTGTAAAGGGATTTGATTATGTACCAATCAGGTCTTGCAAAATTTTGAATTTAAGTGTTGCAGTTGCTATTATTACTAATGTTGCAACATTTCATTTTATGTTTCCCTAGTAGGTAGAATTAGTGTTACATTAGCTATTCAAAACAATATCTAGTGTTTCATTAGCTAAAGATTTAGTGTTGCAATATTGTGGGGCCCACAGGTGACGTGGCACCTGGTGATGTGGCAATTTTGTGGGCCCCACAGGTGGGCCCACAGATGACGTGGCACTTGGTGACATGACAATTTTGTGGACCCCACATGTGGGGCCCACAAGTGACGTGGCACCAGGTGACGTGGCAGTTCTGTGGGCCCCACATGTGACGAGGCACCTGGTGACGTGGTAATTTAGTGGGCCCCAGTTGTGGGCCCCACAAGTGACGTGGCACCTGGTGACATGGCATTTTGGTGTGGCCCCCACATGTGGGCCCCACAAGTGACATGGCATACACGTGGCACCTGGTTAGGCTAAGGTAACACGGTTCTTGTGTTGCATTTGTTTGATTTAGTGTTACTCTATGGGCCTAATGTAATACTTTGCCCTGTGTTACAATTGAGAAGGAAAGCGTTGCATTTTATGTCAAAGGTAACATTGGTAGATGAAATGGTAAAAGTGTGTTACCTTTGGCCTGATGCAACAGAAATCATGTCTAAGGTAACAGTAGGTGTGTGTTGCATTCGGGCATCTATGGCATAGTGCGTATGCAGTCCTATGAAACCATAGGACCTAGTCATTACAAGAAACAAGTTCATGGCACATGCCAAATTCACTACATAAATGTAAAAGCAAGATTAAGATCCCGCTACAATCTTCTTCCTTCTAATGTTGTTGTTCAAGTAACCAACAACATAACAAGCAAATCAAGTTCTGCGAGCATCAACAGAAACCAGAACACCGCCATCTCCACCTGCTGCACCACCTGCATTCTCACTGGCTTGACCATTAAAATGGTTGTCTTCGTCTTCATTGCCATTGTCCCTCTGTTGTTGAGCAAACCTAACAAGCTTTGGTATGTCCTGGTTCTCCTCTTTCTTTCCCCTCCCATTTTGCTTTTCAATAATAGTCTCAGTGACTCATCCACACCTTGAGGTACCATAACTATCACGTCTGGTTTCACGTCCAAATAGATCAATTGAAGTCGCTGCAGCAACGTCCAAATAGATCAATTGAAGTCGCTGCAGCAACAACTACAGATCTGTGGTGCAGCCTATCGCCAGCTTCAGCAACTAGTAGAACATCAAACAAACATTCACATAGACCACCATCTCCCACAGCTACAGCTGCAAGCCTACAACGCCTTGTCCATTCAATGGTGGCATCACCACTGTAACGCCCCAAATCCGGGGTCAAAGAATTTTGTCGTCACGCTGCATCCTCAAATAAAACAACCTGTTCAATAATAAACCAATACAATGATAACATATGCGACCCCAACTCTACCAAGAATCTTTAAAGGTTATAGTCCTAGAAACAAGAATCCAAAATTCCATTACATAAAATTTTTCCTTCTTTACAACAATTCTCGTTGCATACTATCTATAACACTAGTATAACTAGATCCAAACTAGTTGATGTAGAGATGAGAGTCTTGGCAGGTGATGAATGTTCTAGGTTGAACTTCTTGAGAAGTTCCTTGACATACTTTGCTTGACAAATGAAGATTCCGTCATCTTTCTGAAGAACTTGTAATCCAAGGAAGAATGACAGTTCTCCCATCATGCTCATCTCATACTTGTTTCTCATTAGAGATGAAAACTTTTCACACAACTTTTCATTTGATGATCCAAAGATGATATCATCAACATAGATTTGAAACAAAATGATGTCTTTGCCATGATGCTTGTAGAATAGAGTTTTATCTACTACACCTCTTGTAAACTGGTTTTCCAATAGAAAGGCAGATAGGGTATCATACCATGCTCTTGGAGCTTGTTTCAATCCATAAAGTGCTTTGAACAGTTTGTACACAAAGTCATACATTTCAGCATCTTCAAAACCAGGTGGCTGTTCAACATACACTTCTTCCTCCAACTCTCCATTTAGAAAAACACTTTTGACATCCATTTGGAACACCTTGAAATTACAGTGTGCAGCAAAGGCTAGAAATATCCTTATAGCTTCAAGTCTGGCAACAGGTGCAAATGTCTCATCATAATATATTCCTTTCTGTTGATAGTAGCCTTTAGCCACTAGCCTTGCTTTGTTTCTTGTCACATTTCCATTTTCATCCAATTTGTTCCTGAATACCCACTTTGTCTCAATAACTGATTTTCCCTTTGACCTTGGGACCAATTTCTATACATTGTTTCTTTCAAACTGGTTGAGTTCCTCTTGCATAGCAATCATCCAGTCAGAATCCAACAATGCTTCACCAATTGCTTTTGGCTCCACTTGAGACAGGAAGCAGGAAAACATGCTGTCAGCACCAACATTGTTCCTGATTCTCACTCCAGAAGAGGATCTCTAATAATTAGATCGTTTGTGTGATCCTTGTTCCACCTTGTGGTTTTGGGCAAGCTTCTTGTTTGATCTGAAACAGTAACTTCAGTTTGAGGAACTGAATCTTCACCAGGACAGTTGTCTCCACCATTTTCTTCAATATCTCCAGAGTCACCATCATTTTGAGTATTGCCTGAAATAGTCTATGAGTGAGCTGGAGTTTGATTATTATTATTTTCAATGACAACATCGTTTTCAGGATTAACAATTTGAGTAAAAGTGGGTTCTTCATCAACAATTTCTTCTTCCTCCAAGTATCCCTGATTCTCAAATCTAAGAGTTTGCATTTGCCCATCCTCATGCAGTCCTGAAGACAGTATCCCGATCTTCAAGTTTGCTGTCACGAGAATGTGCTTTTGGTGACAGTAACAAATCCCCGCAAAGGATGCTGTCGGGAGTTTCCAAACTTGCTGTCAGGCTAAGGCAAAGTTGTTGTCTCAGGGCTACCGCCAATGTTGTTGTCAAGGTGAATATACTGTCGTGACTTGCAACATGCTGTCTTCTCGTAACCTTACTGTAAGTGCCATGACAGTAACATTTATTCTTACTGTCATCCTGATATATTCCTTGAGGCTTGAACAAACGAATGAGCTTCTTCCAAGATTTATAATCAAGTTTATTACATCAAATGAAATGGCTAAAAGAACATACTCTGGCTGTGACAGTATGTTCATACTTAATAAAAATTAAGTAATACAAAACATATAGTTAAGTTGTCCTCTAAGCTATCACCCATAAATCCTAACAGTTAGGAATTTTGCAGAAGATCATTTACGAAGAGAGAGTTTTGAGCTTGAAATTGACAGAGAAATTAATAGTGCTTTGAATTCTATCATTGTATTGATTTTGTGTAACCTGAACTCATTAAAGCTAATCCTACGGATTAGAATTGTAGCACCCTTCGTGGTTTATTTTTATAAAACGATATATTCCCCGACTCGTATTTTGATTTGGTATATTTGATTTCCGACAAGAACACAAATACTTATCCGCGAACGAAATTGAATAATTTGTGAGTATCGTTTTCAACCCCCCCCCCCTTCTACGATACTTTGGACCTAACATGAATGATTTGGACTCGCCGGAGAACTCGCCGGCGGCGGGGGTGGCCGGCCGGATTCTGGAAATTTTGCAGATTTCGGCGGCTATTTTTCGGCTTTCCGACGAGTTTCTTGGTGAAGCCATCGTTTGATCCATTTTGTTGGTAATCAGTGTTATGAATAGTGTTTCTGGAATTTTTATTTTCTGAAAATTCACAAAAATCAGTTTTAATTTCTAAAATTCATTTCTTTATTTAAATTATGTTTATAAATTCGAATTATATTTATTTAATTTCAAAATCTAATTAAATTTAATTATTTTAATTATTTTTAGTTAATAATTAATTTATTTAATTGATTGATTAATTTTATTAATTAATTATTAATTAGATTTAATTAATTTAAATTAAATTTAATTATTTTTCTTAATCAATTTTATCAGAAAATATTTATTTAACTAGCTACAAGTGGTCAATTAATTTTATATTAATTTATTAATTTTAATTAATTAGATATCTTTTTATTTTATTGATCGATTTAGTTGGAATTGGTATTTATTTAATGAAAAGTGATTCGACTTTCGATCTAAAAATGTTTTATGTTCAATTCCTTTTTAAACAAGAGTCGAATATTTTTCTAAAATTATTTCTCAAATGTTACATGACCTATGTGATTTAATTATGGCATTTAAATGTCAATATGTGCTACGTAAATTATGTGAATTATCTGGTTGTTGAGTCATAAATACGAATAATCATTTTGAGACTTGTTTAAATGTTTTAATCGTGTCTAATATTATCACGAGGGGTAGTTAGAACAGAAATTTGTCAGTATTGTTAGAAAATGAGACTGATGAGACCGTTGACTTAGATGTTGACTTTATATTATAGAGATTTTGACGAGTATGTTACGTAAATTAATTATTTAGTTAATCGTAACTACTCTATCAATTGAAATATTGTTATTGATGTACAGAGGCTATTAGACAAGACAAGTCAGATTACCGAAATATGTTAAATAAAAGAAGTCAGAGATGGATGATGTATTGTTCGTGACTGGTTGGGTTATTTGTGAGGTGATTTAACACCAAAGAAACATCAACACTCATAGGGGACATTTCCAAGTATTTTATTCCAACAGAGATATCGGTAAGACTAGTAAATGCATTAGAATTAAGTTACAATCGCTTATGAAATGTGAGAATCATACAGTGAAGACTAAAGTACCGTCTCATGTTTGACTATTGAGGCAGACACGTGGGTTCAAAATCGTAGGATCAGACTCATGGTAATCACAAGAGCGTTAAATCAAAGAACGATTGAAATAGAGAATTGTGCTTTAAGACAGAATAAGAAGGAAATCGTATTACTTCGGCCTTACATAATAGCTAAGGACCATAGGCAAGTGTAACACCCCCAAATCTGGGGTCAAAGGATTTGGTCGTCACGCTAAAATCTCAATTAAATACAACCTGTTAAATATTAAACAAATTCAAATATACATCTGCGACCCCAACTAAACCAAGATCTTTTAGGTTATAGTGCTAGAAACAAGAATCCAAAATTTCACAAACTTTAACTTTCTTTTTACAACAATTCTCTTTGCACAAATTCTAAAACACTAGTATAACTTTGATAAGAAGTATACCAGACAAACTAATCTTATACAATATAGTAATTACTAGGAATCAACTTTATACAATAACCTTACACTAAATCCAAATGCTCTGCATCAACTCGTCTTCCCAACATCATCTTGACTCTTCTCATTCCATAGTTATACGATTAAATATTGTCAATCTACCTTTCACTGGAGGGTTAAAAAGGTGAAACAAGCAAGAGTGAGCCAAAATGCTCAGCCAGTGTGATAGAATATAACTCTGAATATCAATGTATGATTCAATAAATATGCATTTTAACTCAACAATCCAGAACATATATATGGAAAGGATATATGGAATGTAAGAGCAATGAAACTGGATTATCAATACCAATACATAACTTTAAAAGTAATCTAATACATATAAGTAACTTTTCTCACTGTACCATCAAAATAAATGAATTGGAATCTACTAAACGCTACGAGCTAAGCCGACGATCGATCGCTCTTAGCTCGCCAACCATACTGTGGTCCACAGCAGGCTAAACTGGGGATCCCTGGGCTACACAATCACAAATCAGCCCATTTTGGCACTTATTGACCATGGCCAAAATATCATTCAACATTCAACATTTCGCGACCGGCGTACGGCCCATGTATTTTCCAATTCACGGGTTCAATATAAAACCCTCATTTTTCCAAATCACAACTTTACCCTTGTCGGGTTCATAACTCAATCACAGTTTCAACACAATAAGTACACTTTTCTCATTTAACATGGCAATATGAATCTGATAAGTAAGAATACCAATCAGAGGATTTATTGAATACTGAAAGAAATAGTTCAAGTCCTTCAAAAAGTATACTTATAACAGATAAGCCTTACATTCTGAAGGAAATAAACCGGATTATACATAACATATATAAGTTCGAATACTGAAAGAAATAGTTCAAGTCCTTCAAAAAGTATACTTATAACAGATAAGCCTTACATTCTGAAGGAAGTAAACCGGATTATACATAACATATATAAGTTCGAATACTGAAAGAAATAGTTCAAGTCCTTCAAAAAGTATACTTATAACAGATAAGCCTTACATTCTGAAGGAAATAAACCGGATTATACATAACATATATAAGTTCGAATAAGGAACTGAATCTGATAACCGCATTAACAAGAAGTAATAATAATAATAACAACTGCAGTTCAGTGTAAAAGGACCAACACTTGGAAATTAAGTGAAGAGTATAAACACTCGCATAATAATAATTCAAGAGAATATTACTCGAACAATACGTGAAGGGTATAGACACTTGCCTCTGGTCCTGCTACACACGTCTAATCACAGCTGTCTCACACTAACTTGGTTTTTCCCTTAGCCGCCCGTCTCGACTCTAGAATAACCAACTCAGGGTTAAACACTAACACACCACTAACTCACGCTCATACAATCCACATAAACACATACGCATATTATCATTTAACAATTAGGCACAAAGCATATATACAACATAGATACACTAGCGACTCTTATCGAAAAGTTTTGAAAATCGTTTTATAAGTTTTCAGAAATTTCGGCAGCACCTCCTTTTAAAAACCACTAACCCGTCGGAATACAACCGACCCAAACAGTCAATCAAACAATCCTAAATTCCACTACTAACTCTCAAGGCTTACAATTATCCTCTACGACTCACTAACATGTACGCACGTGATCCACATAGCACAAAATCACTTTTATTGACTCAAAACAACACTCTAAGGACACACAAACCACACACCGCCTCCATAACTATTTTTAAAACATCTCTAATCTATGACACAATTTAAATCTCACTTCGAAATATTTTTAAAACAATTTTTGGAATTTTTCTAATATTTTTAAAGCATTTAAAACTGAAAACGGGATAATTTGGAATTAAATAACCCCAATTAAATTAATTAAATCAAATAATAATTAATGAATAAAATTATTCGATAAATGATCCCATTTATCGAATAATTAGTTCGATTTAAATTATTATTTGAAAGAATTAATCGTAATTAAAGTATTTAATTCTACTTTTAAATAAATAAAGAAATGATTCCAAAAAATCTAAAATAATAATAATTTCGGAATAAAGCTGATTTTTATTTTAAAATAAGATAGCAAATATGTTTCTGAAAATTTAGAAACTAATTTCACATTTTTCTGATTAATATTGAATTAACTATGAATTTTTAAAGATTAAATAATTAAAACAAAATACATAAAATACTTTTACTATTCATCATCTCCTCACTATTCAGCCCGCTGTCACTATTCATCCGGCCAAAATTCCGGCCAAAATCCGACTAGCCTCATTTCTATACCAAACTTGATGTTTTTGGTATCAAAACGAAGCTGAGAACACATACAATATAATCCCTTCAACCAGTTAACCAAACAAATAACAGATTTTACAAACTACTGACTTGAAATTTCGGGAAAAAAACTAAGAATTCGAACTAGCTCAAAACGGGTCAAAACAACTCAACTAAGCATGCAAATCGATTGTATGTGACCATATAAAGCTATTGGAACCATAAAAATCAACGAACAATTCCTAAATAAAAAACCCCCAATTCGAGCTCAAGAACCCTAATTTTCGACTTGGCTAATCCGGGAATCAAACAATGAAATTGAACACATATTTGGACTCCTTACAACCACACGAAGCTATACATATCATCAATTCACATGAACAAACTCAAAATCAAAAAGCCCCAAATTTGACATAAACCCTAATTTTCCAGAATTAAAGAAAAATTCGTATGAAATTGAAATATTACCCCACACGAAATCTGATGGTAGATTATGAAACTATATTCCAAGACCTTCGATTTGACTATAAGAACGTTGAAATCGGACTCCGGTAACGCCTTCAAATTTGTGTTTGATTCTCAAGAACACGAAGAACACGGTTCAGAGATTTTATAATTTCGATAATATTAAACGCAGATTATGAGAGGTATAATGTACGATTCGTCTTTTTATATTAAACGGAAAATAATACCCCAAACGACATTTTTGGTTCAATATTAATCCGTTGGATCGTTTTTATTCGAATATAGCGTACCGGTTACAAAACGATAATCATCAAAAAGTACGGATAATTGCGAGAATAATTTAATACTATCTATATGTACGAACCAAAATATCTTTATAACAATTACTCAAAAATATCCCCCGTCTTAACGAATGAATTATTGGTACGAATGATGTACCAATTTCCCGAACAATTACGAAACGAACGGAATTCTTCGTTCGAAAATTTACGATAACTTTAAAATAAAATAACTCACTTTTTAAATACCAGTCTAATTACCTCAAAATTCACGTAGCATTTATGGGACAAACACATATGATCATTTAACGAAAATTTCCCCACATTTAAATACAGAATGTATTTAAATCCACAAATAACGTAAAAGAAATTATATTAAACTCTAAAAATATACACACGGTTTCCCGGTTCTTACATCCTTCCCCCCTTAAAAGGATTCTGTCCCCAGAATCAACGTAAGTAAACAAATGAGGGCATTTCTTTCGCATTTCACTTTCTAATTCCCAAGTTGACTCTTCTACTTTAGGGTTTCTCCATAGAACTCTTACTATTGGTATGGTTTTATTTCTAAGCACTTTCTCCTTACGGTCCAAGATTTTTACTGGTTGCTCTACGTAAGACAGATCTGGTTGAATCTCTATTGGTTCATACTCGATTACATGGCTTGAGTCAGGATTGTAGTTCTTGAGCATAGATACATGAAAAATGTTATGAATATGTCGCATGTGTGGAGGTAAAGCCAATTCATACGCAACTTTTCCCACGCGCTTCAGAATCTCAAGAGGTCCAACAAATCTCGGACTAAGCTTTCCCTTTTTCCCAAATCTGGTCAATCCTTTCCATGGTGAAACCTTCAATAACACCTGCTCTCCTGCATGATAGTTCATATCCTTTCTTAATTCGTCTGCGTATTTCCGTTGTCGATCCTGAGCAGCTATTAGTCGCTTTTGACTCAGATCAATCTTTTCTTTGGTTTGCTGAATCAATTCCGGCCCTAATATCTTGCGTTACCAACCTCGTCCCAACATACTAGAGATCGACATCGTCGTCCGTATAAGGCTTCAAAAGGTGGCATTCCAATGCTGGCATGGTAACTATTATTGTAAGAGAATTCAACCAATGGTAAATGGTCATCCCAACTGCCTTCAAAGTCCAATGCACAAACTCGTAGCATATCTTCAATTGTCTGAATAGTTCGTTCACTCTGCCCGTCTGTTTGAGGATGATACGCCGTGCTCATATTAAGCCTGGTTCCCAAAGCTTCTTGGAATTGTCTCCAAAATCTTGAATTAAACCGTGGATCTCTATCGGACACAATTGAAACTGGCACTCCGTGACATACTATTATCTCATTTAAATAAAGATGAACCAACTTATCTAACGAATACCTTTCATTAATCAGAAGAAAATGTGCTGATTTCGTCAATCGGTCAATAATAACCCAGATAGCGTCATAACTAGCTTTTGTCCTTGGTAATCCTACCACGAAATCCATAGCAAGGTGTTCCCACTTCCACTCTGGAATCTCCAATGGTTGTAATAGTCCACTCGGTCTTTGATGTTCAGCTTTAACCCCTTGACACGTATAACATTTACTGACCCATTCTGCAATCTCTCTTTTCATGTCTGGCTGCCAGAAATTTTCCTTCAGATCTCGATACATTTTAGTGCTTCCTGGATGGATTGAATACTTCGAACTATGAGCGCTCCGCAAAATTTCGTTTTTCAGTTCCGTCACATTTGGTACCCATATCCTAGAAGAAAATCTCAAAATTCCCTCATCATCTGCTTGACTACATATTTCCTCGCCTGTTAAGTTGTTGACGTCTTGATCCCTTACTTCTTGTTGGCACTTCCTGATCTTTTCTAGTAGCTCTGGTTGGAATGTCATCGTATAAATCAGTTCGTCAGTAGAATCTGGAATGCGAACCTCTAATTCTAACTTTTCATTCTTCCTGGTTAGTCTCGTCAATGGTGTAGCTATCTTGGAAAAGTCCTTCGCAAATCGTCGATAATATCCTGCTAATCCCATAAAGCTTCTGACTTCTGTCGGGTTCTTCGGTCTTTCCCAATTCATTACTGCCTCTACTTTGACTGGATCTACTTTAATTCCTTCACTGCTCACCACCTGCCCTAGAAATTGTACTTCCTTCAACCAGAATTCGCATTTAGAAAGCTTGGCGTATAGTTTTTCTTTCCTTAGAATCTCTAAAGCCGTTCTCAAATGTTCCGCATGTTCCTGCTCCGTCTTAGAATAAATCAATATGTCATCTATAAATACTATCACGAACTTATCCAAATATCTTTTGAACATCCGATTAATCAAGTCCATAAAAGCTGCGGGCGCGTTCGTTAAACCAAAAGCCATGACTAAGAACTCATAATGCCCATATTGAGTGCAAAATGCAGTCTTTGGTACGTCTTCGGATTTGATCTTCAACTGATGGTAACCTGATCTTAAATCGATCTTAGAGAAATACACCGCTCCCTTTAGCTGGTCGAATAAATCATCGATTCTTGGTAATGGATACTTGTTCTTGATAGTTAACTTGTTCAGCTCCCGATAGTCGATACACAACCTCATGCTACCGTCCTTCTTCTTCACAAATAGAACTGGTGCACCCTACGGAGATACACTGGGTCTAATTACACCTTTTTTTCCAATAGATCTTGTAGTTGTGTTGCCAATTCTTTCAATTCTACAGGTGTCATACGATACGGAGCTTTCGAAACTGGTCCTGTCCCTGGTGCCAATTCTATAACGAATTCGATTTCCCGATCTGGTGGTAATCCTGGAAGTTCATCTGGAAAAACATCTGGAAATTCATTCACTACGGGGATATCTTCTATTTTTGGCGCTTCTACTTTTACCTTAGTCACGTAAACCAAATAAGCTTCGCAACCTTATTGTAAAAATTTTCTTGTCTGCATGCTTGTTAATAACCTCCGGGCTTGCTTCTGACCTCGAAACACAACTTCCTTGTCATCTGGGGATTGTAGCTTTACTGTCTTTTTCTTGTTATAAATACTGTGAGAAATACACCTTAACAACTCGGTGACTCAGCTCCATACCTTTAAAACTATTCTACTTAGTTCCAAGAACTTAATTGATCTCTATCTGATTCCCACATAATTCAGAAGATATATTCACAATAACACTCAGGAAACCTTTCCCAGGGTATCATCTCATTCCCCAAATAACTTGATCAAATCGACATCATCTTGATTCTCATTTTATACATCCACGTTGACTGGTAAGATCTACTTTAACTATAGTGAGCAAAAGACTTGCAACCATATCATGTAATCCTAAAGCATCCAAAGATCATAGCATTCTCCATTATTAGCCTAACATCGTATTCATAAGTTCTTCTCATTGAGACAAAAATCTATTATGTCCATTTTCCACAACCTGGGATATCATCAGCACAATTGCACATTTTTCCCAATTTCCAATCAACTCTTAGATTACCTAACTAACGTAAATGGTTACTGAGGCTTCATAGTGCGTCGTTGTTTCTTCAAATATTATTTCATCTTCAAATACTGTCGTTTCTGTCAATTAAAGGTTGACCCACTCTTCCACATCGTAACATTAATCAATAGAGAGAGAACAACTGGCTCTGTTATATGTCACTAGTATTCTAATCGCATCGTGATCCGCTTTCGCTCGTGGTAATTCAATTGCAAATTCTTCGTTCATTAAGGTAAGGTAAATTCCTTCCAACCTGGTGGCATACCTTCAAGATTATTAGAGGTAACAAGATTCATGATATTTTGAATTGAAAATATTCCGTATCATAACGAGTGTTCCACAACTGTGGTTACCAAATTTACATGTTCTAAAGCGAACAGTATTGGAAATAAAAGAATCACTGAGAGATCAATTCGATCACATGAACTCAATGTTGCGTGTCTTAATTAAGACATTACTAAAGGTAATTAGCCTTCTTGTATTGCACAACACACAAGTGACGGCGTCCCATCAGACTTCTATCACACAGACAGATAGTCCTTGTGTCCCCTATAAATAGGGTTGTTCGTCTCAGCTGGAGTAGAGAAATATAAAATGAGTCTAAAGTCAAATTAACAATCAATTGATGAGAAATTCTCAGATACACACCTTGGATTGAAACTGAGTAAATTCCCAAAAGTGTTACTTCAGAAAAGAAGAATAACCAGAAAAGAAAATATCGAACAAAGAGTGTTACATTACAATAAGAGTGATTCACCCCTGAAGAATGAAAGAGTTGAAATTGACATAACAAATTTTCAACAGGCCTCAAAATCTGAAATGGATATCATAACAACCTCCGACACAATTGGAAACAGGATTGATCAAAGGTATCAAATACAAAGTCAAAAGTTGGAATATATTTACCAACACAAGTTTCGCTTAAAGGAATATCGAATATTTCATTAGGATGGAAAGGTATTACCAAGGTCTCCACATATGTCTTCTTTGTCGACTCCTTCGATAGCTCATTATCCGATTCTAAGCCCTTCTTTTCCACGTCGTAAAGTTATCAATATCGTACGTTGTCGTCGACTCGTAATAGTCCTTGAAGATTCCGCCGTAGACATCTACAACTGTAAGAAGTTCCATTCATCTCAGCACAACCAACTCAATCGAATATCCCTATCTTAACTCACTCATTGGTACTATATCCAATAGTCCAACACGAACTCTAAATGAGCTCTGGCATTCCTTATATAACTATACAAACTCCTACGCACTCTCGTTTCTAGTTTACTATAACCCTGCTTTGATACCAACTTGTAACACCCCCAAATCCGGGGTCAAAGGATTTGGTCGTCACGCTAAAATCTCAATTAAATACAACCTGTTAAATATTAAACAAATTCAAATATACATCTGTGACCCCAACTAAACCAAGATCTTTTAGGTTATAGTGCTAGAAACAAGAATCCAAAATTTCACAAACTTTAACTTTCTTTTTACAACAATTCTCTTTGCACAAATTCTAAAACACTAGTATAACTTTGATAAGAAGTATACCAGACAAACTAATCTTATACAATATAGTAATTACTAGGAATCAACTTTATACAATAACCTTACACTAAATCCAAATGCTCTGCATCAACTCGTCTTCCCAACATCATCTTGACTCTTCTCATTCCATAGTTATACGATTAAATATTGTCAATCTACCTTTCACTGGAGGGTTAAAAAGGTGAAACAAGCAAGAGTGAGCCAAAATGCTCAGCCAGTGTGATAGAATATAACTCTGAATATCAATGTATGATTCAATAAATATGCATTTTAACTCAACAATCCAGAACATATATATGGAAAGGATATATGGAATGTAAGAGCAATGAAACTGGATTATCAATACCAATACATAACTTTAAAAGTAATCTAATACATATAAGTAACTTTTCTCACTGTACCATCAAAATAAATGAATTGGAATCTACTAAACGCTACGAGCTAAGCCGACGATCGATCGCTCTTAGCTCGCCAACCATACTGTGGTCCACAGCAGGCTAAACTGGGGATCCCTGGGCTACACAATCACAAATCAGCCCATTTTGGCACTTATTGACCATGGCCAAAATATCATTCAACATTCAACATTTCGCGACCGGCGTACGGCCCATGTATTTTCCAATTCACGGGTTCAATATAAAACCCTCATTTTTCCAAATCACAACTTTACCCTTGTCGGGTTCATAACTCAATCACAGTTTCAACACAATAAGTACACTTTTCTCATTTAACATGGCAATATGAATCTGATAAGTAAGAATACCAATCAGAGGATTTATTGAATACTGAAAGAAATAGTTCAAGTCCTTCAAAAAGTATACTTATAACAGATAAGCCTTACATTCTGAAGGAAATAAACCGGATTATACATAACATATATAAGTTCGAATACTGAAAGAAATAGTTCAAGTCCTTCAAAAAGTATACTTATAACAGATAAGCCTTACATTCTGAAGGAAGTAAACCGGATTATACATAACATATATAAGTTCGAATACTGAAAGAAATAGTTCAAGTCCTTCAAAAAGTATACTTATAACAGATAAGCCTTACATTCTGAAGGAAATAAACCGGATTATACATAACATATATAAGTTCGAATAAGGAACTGAATCTGATAACCGCATTAACAAGAAGTAATAATAATAATAACAACTGCAGTTCAGTGTAAAAGGACCAACACTTGGAAATTAAGTGAAGAGTATAAACACTCGCATAATAATAATTCAAGAGAATATTACTCGAACAATACGTGAAGGGTATAGACACTTGCCTCTGGTCCTGCTACACACGTCTAATCATAGCTGTCTCACACTAACTTGGTTTTTCCCTTAGCCGCCCGTCTCGACTCTAGAATAACCAACTCAGGGTTAAACACTAACACACCACTAACTCACGCTCATACAATCCACATAAACACATACGCATATTATCATTTAACAATTAGGCACAAAGCATATATACAACATAGATACACTAGCGACTCTTATCGAAAAGTTTTGAAAATCGTTTTATAAGTTTTCAGAAATTTCGGCAGCACCTCCTTTTAAAAACCACTAACCCGTCGGAATACAACCGACCCAAACAGTCAATCAAACAATCCTAAATTCCACTACTAACTCTCAAGGCTTACAATTATCCTCTACGACTCATTAACATGTACGCACGTGATCCACATAGCACAAAATCACTTTTATTGACTCAAAACAACACTCTAAGGACACACAAACCACACACCGCCTCCATAACTATTTTTAAAACATCTCTAATCTATGACACAATTTAAATCTCACTTCGAAATATTTTTAAAACAATTTTTGGAATTTTTCTAATATTTTTAAAGCATTTAAAACTGAAAACGGGATAATTTGGAATTAAATAACCCCAATTAAATTAATTAAATCAAATAATAATTAATGAATAAAATTATTCGATAAATGATCCCATTTATCGAATAATTAGTTCGATTTAAATTATTATTTGAAAGAATTAATCGTAATTAAAGTATTTAATTCTACTTTTAAATAAATAAAGAAATGATTCCAAAAAATCTAAAATAATAATAATTTCGGAATAAAGCTGATTTTTATTTTAAAATAAGATAGCAAATATTTTTCTGAAAATTTAGAAACTAATTTCACATTTTTCTGATTAATATTGAATTAACTATGAATTTTTAAAGATTAAATAATTAAAACAAAATACATAAAATACTTTTACTATTCATCATCTCCTCACTATTCATCCCGCTGTCACTATTCATCCGGCCAAAATTCCGGCCAAAATCCGACTAGCCTCATTTCTATACCAAACTTGATGTTTTTGGTATCAAAACGAAGCTGAGAACACATACAATATAATCCCTTCAACCAGTTAACCAAACAAATAACAGATTTTACAAACTACTGACTTGAAATTTCGGGAAAAAAACTAAGAATTCGAACTAGCTCAAAACGGGTCAAAACAACTCAACTAAGCATGCAAATCGATTGTATGTGACCATATAAAGCTATTGGAACCATAAAAATCAACGAACAATTCCTAAATAAAAAAACCCCCAATTCGAGCTCAAGAACCCTAATTTTCGACTTGGCTAATCCGGGAATCAAACAATGAAATTGAACACATATTTGGACTCCTTACAACCACAGGAATCTATACATATCATCAATTCACATGAACAAACTCAAAATCAAAAAGCCCCAAATTTGACATAAACCCTAATTTTCCAGAATTAAAGAAAAATTCGTATGAAATTGAAATATTATCCCACACGAAATCTGATGGTAGATTATGAAACTATATTCCAAGACCTTCGATTTGACTATAAGAACGTTGAAATCGGACTCCGGTAACGCCTTCAAATTTGTGTTTGATTCTCAAGAACACGAAGAACACGGTTCAGAGATTTTATAATTTCGATAATATTAAACGCAGATTATGAGAGGTATAATGTACGATTCGTCTTTTTATATTAAACGGAAAATAATACCCCAAACGACATTTTTGGTTCAATATTAATCCGTTGGATCGTTTTTATTCGAATATAGCGCACCGGTTACAAAACGATAATCATCAAAAAGTACGGATAATTGCGAGAATAATTTAATACTATCTATATGTACGAACCAAAATATCTTTATAACAATTACTCAAAAATATCCCCCGTCTTAACGAATGAATTATTGGTACGAATGATGTACCAATTTCCCGAACAATTACGAAACGAACGGAATTCTTCGTTCGAAAATTTACGATAACTTTAAAATAAAATAACTCACTTTTTAAATACCAGTCTAATTACCTCAAAATTCACGTAGCATTTATGGGACAAACACATATGATCATTTAACGAAAATTTCCCCACATTTAAATACAGAATGTATTTAAATCCACAAATAACGTAAAAGAAATTATATTAAACTCTAAAAATATACACACGGTTTTCCGGTTCTTACAGCAAGTGTCTATACCCTTCACTTATTGTTAAAGTGATATTTTCTTCAATTATTATTATGCAAGTGTTTATACTCTTCACTTAATTTCCAAGTGTTGATTCTTTTATATTAAACTAGCCTAAAAACCCGTGCGAAGCACGGGCCTGCTTATTTACTGAAATAATTTTTCGCACGAAAATGTATATATATCGAAACAATTTTGTAATTAAAATTAATTTTGAATTTATCTTATATTTGTATAAAAAAAATTTAATTTTTTTAATATTTAATAAGATTTCACAAAATTTGGAAAAAAATTCTATAAAATAAAGATCAAATTATTATTTTCATTTGACAAAATATTAATTTAGTTTTAAATGTCGTGAAATGCATTTTATCAAATTCAACAATTAAATATAATCTAAATGATTATTTTAGTATAGTTGTTTATGATACGGATGTATCTAAACTAATGTGTTTTTAACGAAATGACAATATACTTGTAAATAAAATATAAAGTTGGTCACGTACGTAAGACTACACACCGTGATCACATCTTAAAATATTTTAGTCTAAAGTCCGTATATAACATTAGTGTATGTAAATTAATATGATAACATAACTGTGCCAAACCCAAGGCTTTGGGACTTGTTCATAGTGAGTATTATTGATATTAAGAACAAATAGAAACAATGTAAAATTTGAAACACGGTCGAACTATTGTTCTTGTTGCAATTATAATCAGGTTTACCGGAGTTTTCTATGTTGGAGAAAGTATAATTTGTAAATAGGTATTTTGCCTTAGTAGTTGTTGTTTGTTTTTCAGCGATCAATTGATTTGTTTTTTTTTATTTTTTTGCAGTCTAGAATATAAATCGTTAAATGCACACAATGTTGTTGTAATATAATCGAACACATGTGAATGAGATAGAGGATTTTAAAAAGAAGCTGAAGGTTGGTGCATCTTTGCACACTCTCACGAGACTATCTTGCGGTGTAAATTACAAAATTGTCGGTATATAACATAGGCGATGCAGTCTTAACATTGTCAGATATAAACGTAGGGCTGAGACTTATTACAAAATCTATTAATATTATTTAAAAGTCATCCATGCGGCGTCTCACTCAATTTTTTTACTTTTAAAATTTTATAAAAATTTTATACTCTAATCTTATATGTTATCTATAATCTTATTATTATGTAGAAATTATACGTTATTTATAATCTTATACTCTTTTAAAATTTTATTTTTTATATCAATCATTTAAAATAAAAGAAAGAGAATCGTAGAGTATGCTCAATCCATTAAAATATTTTTGGTAATTATATACAATGCAAAATTTTATAAATAATATAAACCAACATTTTATTTATTTAAAAATAAAAAATTATAAAAAAGAAGATGAGAGAAGAAGAGAAATTAACATTAATAAGATTTTAAAGAAAACTTAAAACAAAATGTACTATGCTACTTATGCATGAGCTTGATTAGAGAAGATTAATGGTTCAATTTACTACACTAACATAATTTTATCTACTATTTGCATAAATATAAAAGAGTTGACGTTTTTGTAATTTTTTAACATGTAGGGGCAAAATCATAAATTCAAGGTATTAAAATGACATATATCAATAATTTAAATTGATAAAACAGAATTGTAGATTATGTTCAATTGCTAAAAATATTTATTATAACTATGTATTGTGCAATATTCTAAAAATAATATAAATCAATGTTTATTAACTCAAAAAATAAAAAAATTGGAAGAAGAGGTGGTTTATCTAATAAGAGTTTGAATATAAGCTCAAAACAAAGTGTAGCACAGTTGGTTATGACATGAGTTTGACATGGATATGTTAAGGGTTCGATTCCCATCATTAACATAATTTCACAATTTTTACATTTTCATTAAAGAATGGTATTTTTGTAATTTTAGAAAATATAAGGGTAAAATCGTAACTTCACAGCCATTAAAATGGCAAACTTTGCCCTTTGTTGACTTTTAATATATAGAGAAAGATTGCAAGTGTTCTATCTGAACTCGTAAGTCCACGAATATTTATTCAGACTTTTAATTCAGTTTTATAATGGTTTCAAAATATGGTTGAGATGTTTAAATGAATTGATTTGAAGTTACAAATACTAAACTTATACAAGTTCCTTTTTACAAGTATCCTGATATAAAAAAATATTGAGATGAAATGTTACAAATCCTAAATGATCGGGAATTGTGGGCCCGATAAGGGCAAAGTGAGATTTTTAAAATTACGGTTTAATATGCAAGTATTCTATCCCCATCTTGTACCTATGCAAGTATTCAATTCCCATCTTGCACCTATGCAAGTATTACCACCCTTATTCTTGTTATGTATGTTTTTCTTGATCCCTCACACTTGTGCCAAGTAGCACTAACTTTCACTTTCTGTTTTGCATTGTAACTACCCTGACCTTATTCACTATTCCATAATGGAATAATTTATAATGTTGAGACCGTATAATGCCTGTTTCTTGAACCCTGCCTTATATGGAGCGGTTGCAATTCCTTTTTGATGTCGTAATGCCTGTTTCTTGAACCCTACCTTATATGGAGCGGTTGCAATTCCTTTTTAATGTTGTAATGCCTGTTTCTTGAACCCTACCTTATATGGAGCGGTTGCAATTCCTTTTTGATGTCGTAATGCCTGTTTCTTGAATCCTACCTTATATGGAGCGGTTGCAATTCCTTTTTGATGTCGTAATGCCTATTTCATTTCATACTCAACTTTGTTGAGCATGCTATTACTGATACCCTGCGGTAGAATTGGAATGTTTTTAAAATGGACCAATAATGGTCGGACCAGATTCGTGGCCGGAATGAATTAAGGCCAAATAAGGCCAGGGATCCTACTTAAAGGACTTTGTTGTGTGCCTAGTCCGGGGTTAATGCGTGACTGATCAGCAGCTTAACCTTGATGTTTTTCTTAAAACGTAAAAGTCCAATTCTAATACCATTTGTTACATTTGAGATTGATTATAGCCATATGCTCTGTACTTGAGATTTATACTCTGATATCAATGTTTACCCTTTTTTTTAAGAATTGTGGTTGGTATATATGCTTGTTGAGCACATTTGGCTTAGCTCGTAGCGTCGAATGAATTCCAATTTAGTTGAAAATGAGGATGATTGAAAAAGAGAAATGAGATGATTCCAACGTCTTGCTTTGACAAAATTGTCGTTTTCAAAGGATTTCTTGGGTAGAACTATTACCTCAAATCTTACTGATCTACATGTACATCTTGTTTTCTACATACCTTTGGTTTCTTTATTTTTTGGATAACTATGACGACCAATATAATTCCTTATGTTTTAAATTATTCAGTTGCTAAAAGCTGAATGAGAAATTGTTGTGAAACATCACAATTGTTTTTTTTTAAAATTTGTGGAAATCATAAATGTTCAAACCAAAGACCTATTTTATTTGGAAAACTCAAATTTATTTGGAAAATTATCCTATCGTACTTTGATAATACACCTGCTGATAATGCACTTGCTGAGCAATTCTTTCGCTCATACTTGTTTTCTTCATATTTTAGCCTTTCAGTAAGAAGGTAAATTATCGAGAGTTGTCCGCGTAGCTTGGACAGAGAAGGAAAAGAGGTTAGCGTGAAGATGTTATGATCCAGAGTATTTGGAGCTAGAGTAAGGTTATTGTATAAAGTTGATTTCTATTAAATACTATATTGTATAAAATTAGTTTTGCCTGTTATACTTCTTGTCGAAGTTATACTAGTGTTATAGAATTTTTGCAAAGAGAATTTTTGTAAAGAAGAAAATTTTATTTAATGGAATTTTGGATTCTTGTTTCAAGCACTATAGCCTAAAAGATCTTGGTATAGTTGGGGTCGCAGATGCTACATTTTTATTGTGAAACAATTACATGTGAAACTTTAAGATTAAATAGGTGATTTAATATTGAGATTTTATTGCGACGACCAAATTTTCTGACCCCGGATTTGGGGGCGTTTACATCAACGGTGTAGTAACCCTAATTTTCAGGGTTTATTAATATTATAATTTGAATATATTATTTCTTTTCTCAAAAAGGAGGAATTGTATTATGTGTATATTTTATTTAAATAATTGTGAAAGCTGTGTATTTTATCTGGGAAATTTAAATGCGAATTTCCTAATTATTTGAGTAATAAAAATAATAATATTTATTTATTTTGAGTAAATTAAAAATTTGCTGCATTATGTGAACAAATGTTTAAATAATATTATGTGGATGCGTGATGTTCTATTATGTGATTAAAAATGATTTTCAGTATTTATTAGTAAATTGGAGCTTGACAATATTGTTTTAAGTAAATTAGTTTAAAATTCATTTAATTATGAATTTTGTGCAATTAAATGTTTTTAGAGTAATTTTAGTATAAAAGAAATTTTATTAGTTGGATTTAAGTATTTTAGTAAAATTTTATTTAAAATTTTATTTGATTCAGTATCGTATTAGTCCCGCAATTTTGCAGTCACTGAGCTAATAAAATGTTAATTGCAGGCATCCTTGTCTTTATATGTAGTCAACTACCTAATCTAATATATACAGATACACACAAACACACCCCCTTCACCCATTTCCTCATTCGGCAAGAACAAACTACGGCCTTTTCTGTTCTTCACCTCCACACCGTACTCTCCCCATCCCGTTCCACCACAGCGTGCCACCGCTCAATTTTCTGTGCAGTTCCGGTCGTCACTGCCGCCTCTCGCTCCGCGCACCGCCGCGCGGTCGCCGCCGCCGTTCTCGGCAGTTTCCCGGCCGTTAACTGCCATTACCACCCCTCTGTTCCGAATACCATTTTGTGAGTATAAGTCCAGCTTGGCTAGAGTAATTATTGCGTTTTCTGTTATATATATACGTATATATATATATATATACATGATTGAATTCGAATTTTGTGTTTAGAGAAGGATTTAATAATCCGTTTTTATGTATGTGGGATATGTATAATTCGTTTTTAGTTGTACATTCATGAAATTATAGGTTCGTTTTTATTTATTAATTAATGAAATAACAAAATTGTTTTTGTAATAATTAAGTATAAAATAGTTTTATGGATTAAGTGGTGTCATGATTCGCGTTCTTGTTAAAAATTAAATCTTAGTTCGTTTCTTTTTGTAATTAAGTATAAACTCGTGTGTTCATTTTTGGTTTAGTATATTAAAAGAATGGTTTTGTAGAAATTGTTATAGTTGATTTAAATATGATTAGTTAATAAAGTTGTTTAATAAAGTATGATGTGTGTAATTTCATTTTAGTGGTTATATGTTAATGATCATTTCATTCGGTTTAGTTAATTCGTGTTATTTAATAAATTGATTAGTGATTAACCGTTTATAAGTGTGTTAAATGGTTAAGTTGTATTTTGTATACGTGCCAAATGTATTAAATTCTTTTAATGATTAATTGTTTAAATTTTTTTATGTTAAAAAGTTTACGGGTGTTGTTTAGCGATTTTAGTTAGTGGGCATGTTGTGCATTTTTAAATGATTTGAGAGCACTATTTGATTTTAGTGTTAAGTATGGTTTTATTTGGATGAGTTAGTTGGTGAACATATATAAATGTTAATGTCTAATTGTTTTGTAGTAAATGGATCTTAAATCCGTTTGTATGTGGATAGTATATATATATATATAAATATATATATATTCGTTTTCTTTCATTAATATATGCTGATTATCAGTCAAACTGTTTAGTTAAATGTGATAATACAATTACGTGTTGATAGTAATTAGTCGAAGATTCGATTTGTTGTTATTATGTGAGATTAATTGATTGTATTGATTGTGCAGGTGCTTGGAGTGTGTTAAGTAATAATGTGATGCAGAGTTTTATTAAGTATATATAATTTTAGTTATTTTCGTATAAATTCAGAGTGGCAGTAGTTTATTTCTGTTTAGTAAGTCATTATAGTATGTCGAGTTTGATTCCAAGTCATGTTTTCGTTATTTCGTTAACGCTTCGAGTATTGCAGTAGTATATTGTAAATCGTAGTATTTAAAGTCGGCTGAGTTGTAAACCAGCCGTTTTAGTATCTACAGTATTCTGGTTTGATTCCCAGCTTGGGGAATTATGTTGATAGTTGATCTATTTATGTTGTTTAAATTTTGTGAATTATACAGGTTATTATTGTGGGCTGTACTATGTGATCCGTCCTATGTTTGGGGACGCAGCATAGTACATGCAAAATTTTTGGCTAGTCCTGTTTACGAATGGGTCATGCCGAAATTTCGTAAAATCTAAGTATTTATTTTATTATTTGTTTTAAAACCCTTAGAGTTTAAAGAGTAGTTGAATTTGATTATTTTTAATCGATTTTAAATATTAAGGTAATTGATTTAATTGACCCATTAACTGAGTAGTTAATTGGTGAATTTTATTAATTAATTATTATTTAATCTTGATTATTTATAAATCAAATTTAACTAATGTTTTCAAAAATTGTTTTATTGCTTACCTGGTTTTGATAAATTCTATTTGATTTAGTGGTAATTAGTTTTAAAGTATTATGATTGTTTTCAATTCATAGATATCTTATATTCAAATTTTTATAAAAAGAAGACCAAATATTTTCCAAAAAGAGTTTCAGTTTATTACGTGTCATATGATTATGTAATTGTTGCAGAGTCGTGAATGTGTTTAGTTGATGTGCTGAGTATGTATAGTATAATGGTGAGTTAAGATTGATTAAGTTAAGTATGTAAATCTGTCAGTTTGTAAGTTGGTTTTGATTAATGATATTAGTTTAAAAACAGGTAGTTTGTTATATAAATAGAGAAGTGCTGCCGAATTTTCGGCAGAACTACTAAATGAACAGTATTTGGTAAATGTATATGATTTGATAAGCTAGTTTAAAGGCGTCTGTAAATGAAAGGTGGTTATATGTGATTAAATGTGCAACCAGTAATTTGCATAGTTATAGAAGTTGTCAGTCCAAGCATGTGCTAGGTGTTATCTGAAGTATATGAAATTATATGAATTAGATGATGAACGTGCTATATGATAAATGTGAATGTGATTGCTTATTGATTGTTTATTTCGGGATTTAGTGACTGCAAGTCTATGCAGAGCTATTTCTTATATGTTTACTGCAAGTCAATGACGAATTATTTTTTTATATGTTATTTTCTTATATGAGTTCTGCAAGTTGAGGCAGACTATTTGAGTATTAAATAAGTTATGGATTTAAATGTGAATTGTTGTGATTGATTGATATTGAAAGTTAGATGTTTTAAAGCAAGGCAATGTCCACTATGCGAATAGGTCATGCCCAATTTTCTGTAGGATATGCATGTGTTTAAGTTTGTAAATAGTTATAGTATGTAGAAGTGATAATGCGAAGGCTAAGTATATTTTGTGTTTGATTAGTGAATAGTTGGGCGGACACGATCTCGATAGTGCAGACTCGTAGCAACCGCATTTGTGATGGATTCAAGAATTATCAGAATAGAAGATTGTGATGACATGAGAATAGAAAAGATGAGAATAATAGTACTTCAGTTTTATGTGGCAGCTAAGGACCAAAAGCAAGTTTACTAACTTGTACTCTTTTGTTCAGAGTACCGTATTAAGAGTTCTGTTTTCAATTTTCATTTAATTACTGTTTTATAACCAGATTCCCTTATCACCCTGAGATTGAGATAACCTTTGTTCGTGATTTGACGAACTCTATTTCATTCCTAACTTATACCTTGCAGCACCTTGTATTGTCATATTATACCTTGATCCCTTGTGATGGGAAATTTAATTCTTATGCATTTGTTTTTAGCCTAATTCAGTTGATAAAGTTAAGCTTACAGTTGAAAGTAGACCTGGCAAAATGGGTCCGGATCCGAAGAACCGAACCGAAATTCATAGAACCGAATCCGATTTTGTATCCGAATTAGTTAAACCGATAATTATCCGAAAATTGATTTAAACCGATCCGAAAATTATCCGGACCGAAAACTTAACCGAAAATTATCCGATCCGATTATGATCCGAACCGATCATAACCGAATAATAAATTATCCGAACCGAATATGATTCGAAATACGAGATCCGATTTAAATCCGAACTAAAAAAATGGTGAATTCAGGTTTTAGTTGAGTTATGATATTTACATATCATAATTCACATATATTATGCCACTTTTAATTCAATAAATTAATCTATTTCTAAGCAAAATTCTTAATTAGAATAATTTCAAGTCAAAAATATCATAGATATTTAATCAATATTTTTGAAAAAGTACTTTATTTTGTATAAAAAAATAATATATTTAATAATAAGATATTTTTAAAGTATTACAAATTAAAAAAAATGAATAAGTAATGATCCGAAAAGATCCGAACCGAATTTGATCCGAACCATATTCATCCGATTTTAATCCAAATTTCAACCGATTTTAATCCGAATTAGACCCGAACCGAATCAAATCTGATCCGATCCGAACTATACCAAAAATATATCATAACCGAACATTAATCCGATCCAAGATTGATCCGATCCGAAACCGAACCGATTATCCGATTTGCCAGGTCTAGTTGAAAGTATTAGTTTAAATTGATGAGGTGGTCGATTGTTCCGACACCTAACTCCCAGTGGTAAGTTTGAATTGGAAGTTTTTAATTAAAATGAAATGTTTTTAAGGAGTGCAGACGCCAGTCAGAATATGAATGTTTTATGTGGCCAAAGTGGCCTTGGATCCAGTTCAGTATTTGGACATACCGTGGGTATGATCCGGGGTTTTGGTGTGACTGATCATCCACCTTAACCCGTTGCGTCACAGTAAAAATCCAGTTCAATCTTACAGTTCATATTGATTATTATTATTGTTCAGTTATCAGTTTAGTTGATTCTTTCAGATATTGCCATTTTCTTGGCCAGTTGAGTTCATTCTCATACATATTGTTATCCTTGTTGCATCATTATTTGATCTTGTACAGTACTATATACTTGCTGAGTTTCTTTTGCTCACTCTTGTTTATCCTTGTAACCCTCTAGTGAAAAGGTAGAGTACCAGTACTTAAGTGCATAGCTATGGAGCGGGATGATTCAAGCTGGCGATGGGTAGATGAGTTGATGCAGAGCATTTGGATCATTTGGATCTAGTATGAGGATATTGTATAAGTTTATTCCCAGTAAATAGTATATTGTATAATTTAGTATTGCCTGATATACTTCACATCGAAGTTATATCAGTGTTTTAGATTTATGTATAAAGAGATTGTTGTAAAAGAAAGTTTAAGTTTGAGTTAAGTTGTGAGTTTTGGTTTCTTGTTTCTAGTACTATAACTTAAAAGATTCTTGGTAGAGTTGGGGTCACAGAGGTTATATTTGTTTTGGTTTCATATTAGCAGGTTGTTTTAAGTTGAGATTTCAGGTGGCAACCCAATCCACTGACCCCGGGATTTGGGGGTGTCACAAACGGTCCATCGAATTGTCATGCAGAGGGGCTCACTCATGTCCATTGGGCCTTGACCTATAATCAGGGGTCACTCTCTTTGGATCATGGGGCCTTACCTCAATATTATTTTCTCTTAAAAATCACTGAAGTTCATGCTGAGCAGTAATTTGTCTGAACATCGGAGCATCTTCGAAGGACGCGCCCTGAAGGAAGGACGCGCTCGAAAGACGACCATGGGGCTCAAGTATTGGAGCTTGTCTGATCTTCATTCATCTTCATTAGAACTGTTTGTAGACATTTTCCAGAGAACTCGTCTTTGGTGAGAAGCGATCCTTGGGACCTCTGACATGCCGAGGGCACATATTTGACGTAGAGGCGCGTCCTTATGGATTGGGACACAGAGCTCGATAACTCTTGAGATATTTTTCCCAAGCAGAATTCCCCACCTGTCAAAAAACTAAATAATTTGGAAAATCTTAGAGATTAGCTGGAGGACGCGTCCTGGAGAAGTGGACGTGTTCCATCATCAAATTCTCCCAAAATTTGTTGGAAGTTATCTGAGCATCCGGTATCCTCCTTTTGGGCTTGTCCTTGAGGGTTCTTGAGGATCTCTTTAGCATAGGATCTCCATCCTGCTAATCTTCAAGGAACAAGAATGGAAAAAGTTAGGGTTTAATGTTACCTGGAGGACATGCCCTGAACAAATGAATTTAGTTTTTGATTGATGCGTACACTCCATAAATTAACTTTGTCCTTTGTATCTTTAGAGAACTCCGTGCAAAACCCTAGTTTTTTGTGCCAAAGTTTTCCTTGTGCCAACGACAATAGTGATAGTTTAATATTGATCGACATTAATAAGATGCATCTTGAGAATTTCTGAGCCTTGATTGGAGAGTTAGCGCGCAAGATAAAAGTATCATCCTCCCTCTTCCTCAAGTTACCACAAGAAAATCTTATTCAAAGTTGATGACCAATAAATATCCTTAACTGAATAGGATTCTGAAATTAAAATTCTTAGCTGTCTTTTCTCCTTCGTTTCTGGGTTGTTCTTGTTTGAATTTTCTTAATTAACCAGATCTGGAATAAATAAAATTGTCCAAGGTTCGCGTGGTCTGTAACATCGTCCAAATCTGACTTCTGAAACTCAAGATACAGTCAAAACAGTGTAGATAGCTCATACAACCCAATAAATCCAAATTTTGTTCTATTGTGACTCCAATACAGCTCTTTATCTTGAAAGTCTTGAATATGAAAACACCATCATGATGAAACATCTTTCGTCGTAGATGTAGATCTTGAATCAGCCCCTAATAAATCTTGTTGAACGTCGTTGATCGGAAAGATGAAAACCACCGCCTTTAGGCATACATGAAAACATCCTTTAGATCTAAATCTCCTTGACATCTTCTTCTCCAAATCTTGTTCGACCCCCCTGGCCAAGAATCATAATCTTGAAATCAGCATCCTTGGATCTTCCTCTGGCCGCCAACATGAAGTCGTACCTATGACCATCTTTCGAATCTCAACGGACCTTCTTCTAAGAACTTTCATCATGATGAGATATTTCTTCCTCCTGAGATTATGATCTTGATCAGCACCCCTCCTTGTAGCGCCAATTTGATAACGGAGGAATTTGGTATTAATAAAGTTTTAGGTTCGTCGCCGGAATCAAGATCTATGACGATGGTTCTTCGCCGAAAGGTCGCCGGAGTGTGCTGGTTGTGATGAATTGGGGGCTAAGATTGTAAGGGTTTTCTTGGTGGTGGCTCGCTGAGCTCTTCGCTGCCAACCCCTCACAATGTGCATACGTAGCCCGTATTTATAGGGGATCAAGCCCTACGTAGTTCTTGGGGAGCAAGTAACCTATATGGGCTGGTTTTTGATTTCTGAGGCCCACTAGGATACTTGATCCGTCTTCTGGAATTGGTCTTCGACTCACTTTAGGAATGTCCAACGATGAGGCGTAGTCACAAAGGCCCAAGGCTCGTCTATGCTTTCAGGACTTCACAGATAAGGAAACTTCCCCCGTCGAGAACTAGTCCCATCTGTTACCAACTATTTCCTTATTTCATAGATGCATGTATAGACATGACTTACCCCAAATGTCAGACGCATCCTTGTCCCCCGAATGAGAAGCACCAACCAGATTACAGGAAAAGTGATCCCAAACATTTGGGTGCAAAGTGCAGGATTACTCCAAAGTTCCCCAATGAGGACGCACCCATTGAGTACAGGAACAGAGCTCCCAAAGCACACACCAAGGTTCACCCCACATCCCCAATGAGCACGCGCCCATTGGATACATGATGAGGCCTTCAGTACACAGGCATACCCCTGAAGGCCTTTCAACAACGGACATCCCCCTCCTAGGGCACATCCTAGGATGAAATTCTTCAATCATTAGGCAAACCCCTAGAGGTCTTCAACAACGGACATCCCCCTCCTAGGGCCCATCCTAGGAGGGAATTCTTCAATCATCAGGCAAACCCCCGGAGGCCTTCAATCACGGACATCCCTCCCTTAGGGCGCATCCTAAAGGAGAAATATTCAATAAGATATCAATATTAAATCAAGAGGATCATCCTTCAATGTCAAGTTGCCACTTCCTTGTGTCAGTCCAATGTCAATGTAGCTCTTATTCTCTGTCAAGTCATCCATTCATGTGAAGTTGTCAGTCACACCAAGAGGACGCGTCCTCAGGGGTTGGACGGCCAAAGGGACGCGCCCTCTCCCCTATGAGGACGAGCCATGAGCTTCCCTTGTACCAATTCAATCCCTAATTGCAACTTGAATATCCCTAATTGATTATTACTTGACCCGAATGATCCAATTGATTATTACTTGACCCGAATTTACCCTAAAAACCCAATATCGAATTTTGGCTATAACACCAAGCATCGAATTCAAGCCAAAAAATAATATATAAATGATAATTATACCACTCATCAGTTAGCCATGCCCTCATTTTGAAGCCTACGCTACTAAAGCAATAGAATGAATTTCAGTCTATCAGCTTCCTCACTAATCAAATTACAAAGCAAAAGAATGACAGAAAAGCTCCATTAATAATTGTCTTAAAGCTTCAACTATATTTGTTGTTTAAGAAAATTATTGTAGTTAACCATAGTGTTAGAGTGTAGCACCCTCATTATATATATATTAATACAACGATATATTTCTTAAACCATGTTTTGTTTTGGTTATTTTAATTTCGAGTTTAGAAAATTTTAATTTGTGAAGAAATTGAAATCTTTGAGAGTATCGTATTCAATCCCTTTCTACGATACTTTGGGACTGACACTTGGTATGTATTAAAATTATTTATTTGTATTTTTTAAATTGACATATTTTACATGTGTTATATTTCGTATATTACATACAACCTTTCAATGGTCTTTATATGTTGTTGAATATAGAGGCATGTAAAGGTAGTTGTGTTATTGTTACCAAAACAAGGCTCATAGCAAGAAATTAATTCAAATTAGAAAGGTTAGTATTTCAATCGATAAAATATACAGGTTGTTGTTTCTAGTAGAATAAATCTTTTGAAACTAAATATGTCCAATATAGATTTAACACTGAGACACGGTGTAACTGACTTGACGGAATGCAATCATTTGTAAAAAAAAATAGTTGAGTGCATAATACTCTTAAGATTATTAACAATACTATTCTTTTTAGGACTATTTTGTGGCCACATTAATAAAATGTAGAAGCAAAATTTTTTGTCTCCTATACTTGAATTTTAACAAGTTATCGAATTCAATTTTTCACTTTGATATAAAATTGATCCAAAAAAGGTAGAAATAACATTTGTTAGGATATTTTATTCATCAATTCATACATGAAAATTTCTCAAGCATGCGTATACACATATACATGTTGATTTACCAGAGCAATAGTAAGTTATCAAATTGTCAAAATAAGCTTTCGCACACAGATTGGCACATAAATCATCGGAGCAATCTACACCAAGTTTGTTTGAATATGTGCACGGACGACCAGCGGTTGAATATGCTGCATGTGGAAAAAAATTAAAATTAAAATTAAAATTAAAAAAATTATTTAATGGACAATTTGAGTTTTTGATTGTGTTCGCTATATAATAGATCATTAAACAAAAGTTACTAAAATGTCATAATATTAATGAAATTAGTAGAAGTTATCTTGATTATAGACCAAAAAGATAAGTCAATATTTGTTGAATTCTAAATAAATGTGTTTGATATACATATGTGTATGTTTGTGAGAGATAAATAGCTTGTCTAAATATAAAATACTTACATCCTTTTTTACCGGGAGGATAATCTGAAAGCCCAACACTCACAATCATCATGAAGACTATGATATGAATAAAATACCTGAAACTCATTTTGCTTTTCTTGCTACAATGATTCACAATGTTGTAGTACCAAGTATATCTTATGTTCAGTTTTATATGTGTTACTTGATTTAAATACTTCAGTTGCAAATATATGAATATTTTCTTTTTAATATAAGATTACAATATCTGTAATATAAAGGTAAATTTATTATCGAAGATTTAGAATTGAATATTACGAGTTCTACTATAAAAGTCAAGATTACATTCTACAACAACAAAAGTGATGCATTGATTTGGTATCATATGTTGTACTTGATTTTATTACTTAAATTATAGATATTAAGAGATTTAATTTTTGATACAAGATTACAATATCCATAGTATAAAGGTAGATTTTTGGTTGTGATATTCAAAATCTAATTACAAAAAAATCACATGAGATTGTTTTAAAAATATAAATGTATTTCAAGTTGGATGTATTAAAGTTCAAATTGCATTATTTAAGCAGTAATGTGATCTAATATCTTGGAAATATTTTAATTTATTTTATTATTTAATTTTATGAAAAAACTTATTTGATTATTTTCAAATTGGTTCATAAATATCTAGGTGTAATGACTTAATAGGTACAAAATGTGGAGGATCCCTCACATTTACGCAAATAACTAATAAAAACAGTAAAAACAAATTTTGAAAAAAAAAATCACAAAAACTATTTTACGGTTATTAAAATCTGAAAAAAATACGAGTTTACAGAATTTTTTCTAGGATGAGTCACGTTCATGCTCTCTTTAAGACGTTCTGCGGCTATGTCCAAAAATGTGCAGAACGATCACCTTTGCCACACGTTCCCCAGGATAAAACATTCCAAGAAAAAAATTCTTACAGATAATTATTGGCACAAAAATTATCCTCTCGATCTACACTTTAATACTGCTCGAATGTCTCTACACTTCGAATCAAAAAAGAACCTTGCACTACCCACAATACCTGACGTGAAGTCTGACTTGAACAAAGAAACAAACCTCACTGAGTATAGACCCAAAAACTGCCAAAATAGAGATGACTTCAGTTGGTAGTAATACTAATACATGTGCCAGCTATATATATATATATATCTAATGAGAGGAATGGAGATTGAACAAGAGGTGAAAAATGCAAGCTACCATAGCACTATAGAGAGAAGAATAAAGAAATGAAACTAGAACAATATAGTACTTTATCTTGTTAGTAATTGTGTTTATTCTTGATGATAACTTAATCACTCAGCAAATTTGTATAAGTCCTTGTAACTGTTAACGGATGGCATGTGTATACAATATTCGTTGATAGGTAGCTTATCAATGGATAAGACTATTTGTAACATGTAACACCCCCAGATCCGGGGTCATGAATCTGGGTTGTCACACTCCATCAATCATACAATACCTGCATCACTTACAATATTCTAGTAATACAACTCCAAAGACCCCAATCACTTACGCACACACACACAAGTTATAGCCTTGGAAATGAGCAACAATAAGTAACACTTGTTATTACAATCAAATGTACTAACCAGGATCTCATCTATTATTTACAACCTCTACCTGAAGTTAAAATAATAGACCTCACAATTCTATACAAGGTTCAATAACACAAACCTACTCAAAACAATTCCCCCTAATTCATTCTGCAACTGTTCTGCTAACTCCTGCAGTATCCATCCTGCTGAACAAACTCAGGGGTGGTCTCTCCATTCCCTTGCTTTCGTAATACGGGTTGAATCGGCAATGTTTTCTTCATGCTGAAAGTTTTAATAAAGAAAGAATGAGCTAATAGCGCTCAACAAGAAATCTATCCCAGTTCAAATCTTTAAACCTTTAAGGTAGATAATCCATATAGGATCAAAGTTTTAAAACTACTAATGTTTGATCCAAAATAGTATACAACTCAATATACTTTATCACTTTTAATCATACTCAAATACCCTCGTAAATCATTTAGAAATCTTTAGTATCAATATAATAAACCCAGTCTCAAAACATATCCTTTTAAAATAGATATTAAACATTGGAATCAAGGCTTAAAGCCTATTCATTAATTCAAAATACCATACAGATCAATATACTGTAAATCTTAAATACCTTCTCAACATATATACATACGCATATCTATTTAGATATCTCATACTGTTCAAAATACTGTAAAATATCAGTAATGAACACCTTTTTGACTCTGTTGTGTTGTGATATATATAAGAAGCAAGAATGAGCACTAAAGCTCAACAATAATATATAGCAGCATAATCATATATGTAAACTGATATCATAATTGAAAACTTTTAAAACTTCATTCGTATACAGAATGATATATTGAAATATTATTTTCGTCAAAACATGCCATACAGTTCAAATATTGTATGAGGAACATCATTGTTCAATCACTGTCACATTATCGGTAACTCAGCACCTAGGCTTTCGTTACAATGTGCAGCACAACTCCTAGTGGAGGGAGGGGACATTCTGGAACACACCGCGATATACGATGATCAGTCGTTGTATCGAACTCACGCTTTTCTACTAGTAGATGGACGATATCTTCACACGATTATCACCCTACCCATCTTTGGGCTTGTATCTGCTGGACTATCCCACAGCCTCCTACGCGATATAGTTGTTGGACTGCCCCGCAGCCTCTTATGCCATATAATTTGATGGACTGTCCCACAGAGCCTCTTACACATTTCCTCCTAGTCCCGGATGAACACTCAATGAAACGGGAATCAGAATTTAATCCCGATTCCCCAAGTATATGATACTTGTCAAAACCTTGCAACAGTTCAGATTTTCTTACTCCATAATGTTTGAAAGGAGTAAGTCACAATGTGGGTTGACATCAGTCAACGAAACTACGAATGATTACCACGTATTTTGAAAATCATGACCTAGAGTTAATCGAAATTTTCTGCATTTAGCGAGTTTGAAATTCTTTGATTTGAATAGGGAAGTCATCCCCAGCTATGGGTATTCTCGAGGAATAGAAGAAGCAAACCATTTGCTCGACTTTTAAAAACTGGATTCCCAATTTTTGATGAGTTAGGAAATATTTATTCGCATTTAGATGTTTTAAATAAACTCGGAATAATATTTGTGAACCCCTGCTATATTTAAATATATTTTCTGAAGATCAGAAAATATTTGAGTAAATATTGGAACCTTAAATAATAATATAAATAAGGTTCTATGATTTTTAAATCATATTTGGAATATTTAAATAAATATTCCTAAAATAAATATTGAACTATTATTCAATAAAATACTACTTAAGTGAATATCCCAAAATAATATTCACTTAATTAAATAAATATTCAAATAATATTTATAGTAATATTATTTAAATATCTCACATTAAATATCCAATAATATATATAAATTTGGAATATTTAATCAGTATTTAAAAATACAGCTGTTTCTGGAACCCTTCAGCTTCTGACAGTATAATCAAGACAAAATCGTAATTTGACTCTCGGTCTAAGTTTTAAAATTCTCATACGAGTTCTCTACCCTTAGAGCCTTTATAACACCTCGGTTTGTATCTAATATAATCATAGCATATAAACCATATAATCTTACGAAAGTTTTTACTCAAAAGCATAAATCCGCTCATAGTTCTTTTAAAGATAATAAAACAGTTATATCACAATCACAACAATATCACAACAGTTTTATTGCAACCGCATCTGTATAAGATGTAGGGTTTTAAAACTTGCATGCATCTATCATATGCATATTATAATCTCAACATTTTTAAATACAACCACATCTATATACGATGTAAGGTTTGAAAGCTTGCATGATATTATATCATATGCAATCATCAATATAGGTAATTAAAACATAGAATGGAATGAGAAAACTTGCCTTGAGTCCTTGGTTGATAGGGGTTCGAGAATTTGCCGGGAAATCTATAAACAAAGAAATACTCGATCAGTCCCCTAGCGTAATCATTTAAAGTGCCATTAACTTAAGCACTAACGTTCTATTAACGAACATCAAATGTCTCGCTCTTGGTCACTTATAACCTCATGACATTCCTTAAACTCTTAAGTCAAAGTTTGGTTGATAATCCATTCACAAAACCCAAGTACTTTACCATTACTAAACTTATGGTTTTACTATCCCCTTAAGTGTATTTCACTTGCGCAACTTTGGTTCTCGCATTTTTATAAAATCCAAAAATTATCTTTTGAACACGAAACCTTCTCGGTTCCCTTCCTAACTGTCCATACTAGTATACACCTTAATTTCATGACCCAATTCGATTTTTAAAGGGTTTGATCATAAGCTCAAAGTTCATATAGTGAACTACTTAGTTACCCGAAACCACTTTCACTAAAACGAGTGTTTCTTCTAAACCGTAAATCGAAACGATACGATTCTTCCGCCAAAATAAACTAAAAAACAGAAACTACATGATCATGGTCAGAAAGCAATATTGTCATGCCTTGAAAGTGAAAGATGTGTGTCCTAAATCCAATCATGGATGAAGAGTTAGGAGACACTTTGTTCAATCTGATTCAAGTTTGTTTAAATTAATAAAATGGTAATATGTTTTATAACGGGTTTTATCTATTTAAAGTGTTTAAATTAGATGATCCATAGTTTAGAGTAAAGCTTTAGTGGATTATGATGAGATCATGATAATGAGACCTTAAAGATGATAACTCTAAACTTAAATAGTTCCTGGTCGTAGGATAATTAATTGGTAGTTAATTAATCCGCAAAGACCGGTAAATACTATGCTTGCTTCATTATAAAGGATGTCTGTTCTCATAGATATTTGTGTGTTGACACTATAGCTAGTATGTAGGTGCTTATTAGGAATGAGTTCACTGAACATGACTCGATCAGTTGAACAACTAATGGAGTTCACTCATGTGTCAGTTGTTGTTCATACAGTGATGGTTGTACAAGTGTCCTTTGACTTGAGATTATCATAGTCATCTTGTGTACACTGAACTATACTTTGGTTTAGCTCTTAGTCTCGAGGGACAATAATTAGTGCTCTTCTGGGTATAAGAATTTGTGCACAAAGATAGTGAATGATCAATAAAGGATCTGCCCCTTCCAGTGAAGGAAGAGAATGTCCTATGTTATTCCATTTATGCTAGTTCAGGAATCTCTGGCTAGAGTGAATGAAATTAGAAAGAAGTTTCTAATTTGCATTAATCGGAACTAAGCGTAGTGAATAGGAAAGCATATGATTAAATTAGATAGGCTTGACACGAGATCTATGCCTTGTATTTAATCGGGACATTGCAGGGTAGAAGGAATTCATTATACGGTAACTAGTCGCTGAATAGGTTTTTGGTATTCTAAGCAGTGAATTCATATTATCCGGATAGTCGCGATATGCTGAGAAGTATCACTCACGATGTAGAATAAATATGATTAATTTATTAATCATATTTAATGAATTAGAAGAATTCATATAAATAATAATAAAATAGTTTTATTATTATTTATTTTTACTACCGGCTTAATATTGAACCCACAGGGTCACACCATAAAAGAGAATGATTTGATGGTGAAGGAAATAATTAATAATGGCTAGTCATTATTTATTTATGAAATAAATATTTGATTAGCATTTTTTATAATCAATTAAATATGATTTAATTTATTATAAATTAAATAAGAAGAGTTCTTAATATTATTAATTAAATAATTTAATTTAAGAAAATAAATTAAGTGAGAGAATTATTTTCTAAAGAGTTTAGAAAAAGAATTAATGATTAAAAGAGTTTTAATTATTAATTAATTGATTAATGAGATTAATTAATTAAAGGGTTAATAATAATAATATTTTATAGGACAAATATTCAGCTGAGTATTTTGCCTATAAATATACTATTATAAACCCTCAAGCCCCCAACCCTAATTTGAGAAGAAAAGAAAAGAAAAAGGGAGGCAACCCAAATTTTCTCTCTCATCCGTTTTCTCTCTTTGTTGAATCATCTTCTCTTGGTGGATACTTGTGGAGTGCTTCACACTTGTGGAGCAGCTGCTAGGAGCCTCTCTACATCATCCATGGATCACTTTTAAAGGTTAGTAATCGATTCGTTAATTTTATCCATGAATCGTATGCGGTTGTACGGGTTTTATACGTAATAAATTGTTATCCATGCTTCCGCGTATGCAATAAAACCCAACAGTGGTATCAGAGTCTAGGTTGTATGCATATAGATCCGTGGTCAAAATTTCAGAATTTTATGATCTTGTATGAATTTTTTATCGATTTATTCGTGTAATGGGGCTATAATTGATTTAATTGAGAATTAAATCAAAATAGATTATGAAAATATTTTTGATCCCAGAATATGATTCTAAAATTGTTGTAGATCAAAAGGATATTTTTTTCTGAATTTATTGATATGCAGATTATTTATTATTGATTTTTGAAAGTAATTAAAAAGTGTTTTTAAAACAATAAATACAATCTGTGTATAAAATTTGTGTAATGATTATTCGAATGATTGCACTATTAGCCATGCCCAGAAAAGGACGAAAGCAGCTGTAAGAGGTTTGTGTCGGCGCTGGTCTGTGGTCAGTAGCGTGGGTCCACTCGCGCGTGGGGCCACGCGCTGCAGCTGATCCTTTATCTTGTTTGGACTCGTTTGGACGCGTCTGAACTCCGATTGAGGCGTGTAAGGTACCGTTGGATTCGTTTTTCGGAGACGCACCTGCTAGGATTAATTAAAATTTTCAAGAAATTTATTTTAAATTGATTATAGCCCTTAAAGTGTATTTGATGCCTTATTTGAGAATATTAAATGCATGCAATAATTCGTACATTGTTTATTATTGCGCTATATGTTATAACATGTCCACCTATGAGTTTATTAATGTTTATACATGTGATGTATGTTTAAATTTACCATGCAATGATAGATTTGGGGCGAACACAATGAACATAGGATTCGCGTTAGACGTTCCAGGTTAGTCAAAGATGTTTAATAACCTAATTAAGAATATTAACAACCATGAGATTCTTATGTTTATGAAACATAGAGTGAAATACTCTTTTGATGTTGAAAATGAAAATTTATGTCTAGGCCGTTGGGTTTTAAGCGGGACCGTTGTGACCCCTCCAACACACTGAGAATTTTTCATTTAAATATCATAATTGTATTTTGTTCAAGAAAAAAAAAAGAATCTCCTAGTAATATGATTATGGTTGTAACATAATATAATCCCTTTTAATTAAAATTTATATCAAGTAGTAAATGGCCAATGACACAACGGGCTTGTGTCGGTCATAGTCTTCCAACATAATAGCAAACAGAGTTCTTATATTGAGACATTGTCGTTTCGTGCTACAGCCGAGAGCTTTATTTTGAGATTAAGAGATGCTTGTCTATCACATGAGATGTGTATGATAAATTAGGTTCCAATTATCGTTACGTGCTACAGCCGTGGGCTTTTGGAATTCTAATTTAATTATGCAAGATGTTGGGTTTGACTTGACTTAGAATATTGAGTGAGTCGTGCTACAACCGAGACTCAATGATTCAAGAGGCTAAAAGATACTAAGGAATAACATGAGATGTAGTTGACAAGAGTTGTCTTCCTATGGAACATCATATTGCGTTTCGTGCTACAGCCGGGGTGGTGTGATGGAAAGTAGGATCCTTATCCTCACTAGCATTATGAATGCTTAGTTATACATATAGAGGGTTGTATAACTTAAATAAAATAGTGGGAGCCACCAATGAATAAAGACCCGATTCACATGGTGCTATAAGAATAAAATTGAATATTTACTTAGTAGTTATGTGTATTCACTTATAGAATTATATATACTATAACTTCTGCAATATCACACATCGTAGTAGAATAACACGTTGACTTATCCCAAATATGCTAATGAACTTTGAAACTTGAGAAATGTTCTCAAGAATGAAAAGTTAGACTTAATGCTTAACTCGCTAATACAAAATGTCTTATTTATGATGCACATGGAGATGTGTATGAGACTAGGTGCAAGAGGTCTAATAATGCAAATGTTGCAAAGTAAACCAAACTGATGTCTATAAGCTTATGACTGTGCAAACAGTATGAGCATAAAGACACTCAGGGCTACCTTGTTGCTTCTATAAGAGTTGTAGAATGTGATAAATAAGACGATTCAATATAGGATATCGAATGAGCTATTCCATAATAGTTATGCTGAGGGTTGATCTATGAATAATCATAGACTCAAGACAATCAATTTGATTGATCGTCTAGGGTAGGTTGATTTTGTCATAGATGAAAGCTAAGTCGAGATATGATCTTGAAGTAGCTTCCGGATACAAACTCGCAAATTGGTTGTGAACTCTTACATGAAAAGGTTGGATATCAGATTGTCTGAAATCTACTTCATGTTAAAGATTGTTGAGACGTATTTCCTTCTTAGAGAGCTCTGTTCTTCAGACTAGTAACGGTTCTGAAATCAAGTAGTGGGAGATGAACCATACCATCAAGAAGAAGTTTGTTAGTGAGTGATAGCATAATTAGTCAAAGGCTAAGTTTGACTCTAATAACAAAAATGTTTGCAGCCACTAAACTAAGAAGGTTATTGGAAGATCAACTACAAGAGTTGTCTTGTAGAGTTGAAGAATTGGAGAAGTTTAGGGGGTACTGAAACTTCTCATTTTGAAATAGGGACTATGGAATAGAGGTAATGGAAATCCAAAGAACTGTAGGCTTGGTTGCACGAGTGAGAAGAGTATTGGATTATTGCATGGTGATGGGTTACAAGAACCATATGATTATTGAATCACATTATGCATGCGAAACTCGTCTCACTAGAACGACCACTATATCTCTATTTTCTTGAAATAGAGAGATAATGAGCAACAAAAGTGTTAAAATTAGTACACATAATTGTATGTGCACTAGTGACAACACATGCCAAAAAAGGATTCACACGCTTCATTAGAATTCACGGATATGATCCGGATTCAGATATATGTATTTGGTATAATACAAATTCGAATCTTTTGGAGTGTTTCAAAATGAATAATAATGAAATACAAAACAAAGCAGCAAGTGTTGGGACTCTTTGATAAGATAAAAAAGATATACACTTGAGTGATTGTTTTGAGGTTATCTCAAATCTTAAGTTTAAAGCTTCAAGTTGGACAGATCCTGAGATTCTACAGGTAGATAGAATGTATGAAGGAGCGAACGAACTTTGTTAGACATCGTTTGGTTCATGTTAAGCTAAATTGATCTTCTAATATATGTTTAGAGAAGGGCTAACCATCCACGTGCACAATACTTTATGTATCCAATAAAATCAGTGATACTTGATCCAGTATTTTGTTATTTCATGTGTAGAGGCCATGTTGTCAACAATGTTATGCAAAATCGAATCTTTTGGAGTGTTTCAAAATGAATAATAATGAAATACAAAACAAAGCAGCAAGTGTTGGGACTCTTTGATAAGATAAAAAAGATATACACTTGAGTGAGTGTTTTGAGGTTATCTCAAATCTTAAGTTTAAAGCTTCAAGTTGGATAGATCCTGAGATTCTACAGGTAGATAGAATGTACGAAGGAGCGAACGAACTTTGTTAGACATCGTTTGGTTCATGTTAAGCTAAATTGATCTTCTAATATATGTTTAGAGTTGAATTTTGTAAATATCAGTATATCTGCTGAATATAGTATCTTCTTAATCTGTTCCTAAGTTGTCATATGAGATATGTAGTGCAAGGAACACAAGTCTTAAACTTGTTAAGATTTGGGATGTCTAGCTTATGTCAAAATAGTTTCTCAATGATCAAACATTTGTTTTGATGAGACAATCAAATAGTTTGATTTTATCAAAGACAATGATGGATCATGGATCTACAAGAAGGTTAATTGGAGCGTGCTGACATTCCTAATAATGTATGTGGATGACATACTTATGATAAAGAATGATGTTTCGACGCTAAAATTAGTCAAAGTGTGGCTATCTAGCATATTCTCTTTAAAGGACTTGGGAATGGCTTCCTATGATATAGGAATGAGAATTTATAGGATAAACCAAGTGTTGGGCTAAACCTAAAGTGTGTACATCATTTATATGCTAAGATGTTTAGCATAAATAACTCCCAGAAGTTACTTGAATTGTCAAGTCATTGAGTTACTTTCTCCAAGATAGTGTCTTTCTACGACATCTGAGGAGAAATGACGTATGAGTAAGATTTATTATGCTTCGGCAGAAGGATCTATCAAAATACCAGATGTACTGTACAAGACTTGATGATCGCTAACTCACTAGGCGAGATAAGCGAACACCAGTCTAGTCCTTGAGAAGCGCGATAGTAAGTTGGAATAAGGTCCTTAAATACTTTAAAAGAGTTAAGGACATCTTTCTTGATTATGGTGGGTCTAAAATGAAAATTGAGCGTTATAAACACTATGATTTTCTTAGGACAAAAGTGATAGGAAATCCATGTCAAGAATAAGTGTTAATTCTGAATGGATGAGCGGTTTGTTGGAAGAATTCCAAGCAGTTTAAGATAACTAATTCCATAATGGAAGCAATATATGTATATATCTATAAGTGAAGCTGCAAAGGAGGTTCTTTGGATAGCGAAACCTGTTTTCGCTGGTTAGACATGGTTCCTAGCATAAGATTTATATTGTTGTATCGGTACAACATATGGTAGTAGCGCAGGCTATGAAACCTAGGTTTAATCAGGGATTCAAGATTCAAGTTGCGGCACATTCATATGATATATGAGATAGTTTAAAGTAGAGATGTTTAAGTCAAGATTGACTTCACACCCATAACAACATAGTAAAGACCATTTACTAAACCGTTATTTGAAAATCGCTTTGTTCTCTATTAGGAGAATTGTGTATGAGATACCAAGGTGATTGGTTTTAATACAAGTGGGAAATTGAAAGACGTGTGTCCTAAATCCAATCATGGATGAAGATGTAGGAGACACTTTGTTCAATCTGATTCAAGTTTGTTTAAATTAATAAAATGGTAATATGTTTTATAACGGGTTTTATCTATTTAAAGTGTTTAAATTAGATGATTCATAGTTTAGAGTAAAGCTTTAGTGGATTATGATGAGATCATGATAATGAGACCTTAAAGATGATAACTCTAAACTTAAATAGTTCCTGGTCGTAGGATAATTAATTGGTAGTTAATTAATCCGCAAAGACCGGTACATACTATGCTTGCTTCATTATAAAGGATGTCTGTTCTCATAGATATTTGTGTGTTGACACTATAGCTAGTATGTAGGTGCTTATTAGGAATGAGTTCACTGAACATGACTCGATCAGTTGAACAACTAATGGAGTTCACTCATGTGTCAGTAGTTGTTCATACAGTGATGGTTGTACAAGTGTCCTTTGACTTGAGATCATCATAGTCATCTTGTGTACACTGAACTATACTTTGGTTTAACTCTAAGTCTCGAGGGACAATAATTAGTGCTCTTCTGGGTATAGGAATTTGTGCACGAAGATAGTGAATGATCAATAAAGGATCTGCCCCTTCCAGTGAAGGAAGAGAATGTCCTATGTTATTCCATTTATGCTAGTTCCGGAATCTCTGGCCAGAGTGAATGAAATTAGAAAGAAGTTTCTAATTTGCATTAATCGGAACTAAGCGTAGTGAATAGGAAAGCATATGATTAAATTAGATAGGCTTGACACGAGATCCATGCCTTGTATTTAATCGGGACATTGCAGGGTAGAAGGAATTCATTATACGGTAACTAGTCACTGAATAGGTTCTTGGTATTCTAAGCAGTGAATTCATATTATCCGGATAGTCGCGATATGCTGAGAAGTATCACTCACGATGTAGAATAAATATGATTAATTTATTAATCGTATTTAATGAATTAGAAGAATTCATATAAATAATAATAAAATAGTTTTATTATTATTTATTTCTACTATCGGCTTAATATTGAACCCACATGGTCACACCATAAAAGAGAATGATTTGATGGTGAAGGAAATAATTAATAATGGCTAGTCATTATTTATTTATGAAATAAATATTTGATTAGCATTTTTTATAATCAATGAAATATGATTTAATTTATTATAAATTAAATAAGAAGAGTTCTTAATATTATTAATTAAAGAATTTAATTTAAGAAAATAAATTAAGTGAGAGAATTATTTTCTAAAGAGTTTAGAAAAATAATTAATGATTAAAAGAGTTTTAATTATTAATTAATTGATTAATGAGATTAATTAATTAAAGGGTTAATAATAATAATATTTTATAGGACAAATATTCAGTTGAGTATTTTGCCTATAAATATACTATTATAAACCCTCAAGCCCCCAACCCTAATTTGAGAAGAAAAGAAAAGAAAAATGGAGGCAACCCAAATTTTCTCTCTCATCCGTTTTCTCTCTCTGTTGAATCATCTTCTCTTGGTGGATACTTGTGGAGTGCTTCACACTTGAGGAGCAGCTGCTAGGAGCCTCTCTACATCATCCATGGATCGCGTTTAAAGGTTAGTAATCGATTTGTTAATTTTATCCATGAATCGTATGCGGTTGTACGGGTTTTATACGTAATAAATTGTTATCCATGCTTCCGCGTATGCAATAAAACCCAACAGAAAGTACCCGAGGTCTCTGCTCAATCAATCTAATGAAAATCCGACATGGTAACGAGGCTTAATCAAGATTCCTGTGTTTAAAACACTCCAATCAATCCATTAATCAACAACCAATCCACCATACTTCTAATCCTCCATATCAAACAACTTATATTATGCAACTAACAAGTCCATACAATCATTTACTAGTTCAACCATCAAGACAATCACTAAACAATCACCATAACAAAGGATTCAACTTTTAATCCATACTAACATAAACTATTATCAAACTAATAATAATAATCAAATTATAACTAAAGGTTTGAGATGTTTATACCTTCCTTGATGCTTGGTATATACTAACCATAGCTTATATACCCTTTCTTGATCCTTAATCAACCTTAACAAGCCTTAATCTTCAAGAACAAATCAAGAAAATCATAGGTTACTATTCATTTCACTATTCATGCTCATCTTTTGATCAAGAATTGAACATGTAAACATACATGGATGGAGCTAGGATTAAGAGATTACCTGAATTTGGAAATATGGAAGCTTTAGAATCCATAACCATGATTTTTGGTGGAGTGGAAGTGGTAGCAAATTTTTTAAGAACTTGAAGAACAAAAAGGGGCCGAATGTTTTGATGCACTTCTTGTTCTTCCTTCTTGATTTTTTTTCTTTTCTTTCTTTTGCCAAAGAAAACTAATTACATGCTTCTCTTTTGTGTGGTTTTAAGATGTGTTTTGTCATCCAATGCCACATGTCATCCCTTGGGTGGTTCTTGGAGAAATGGTGACAAGGTGGAGATTCATCACCTTGTCATCCCCTATGTCATGCTTATGCCATTTCTTGTATCATCAATCCTCTTATATGATGCACTTGATGAACTTTTATGATACTCCCCCTTTGGTTAGGATTTAATCCATAATTCGTTACGCTTCTGCTTTGTTGCTAAGTTTTGAGATAGGTCCAAGGGATTTCAAAAACGTTTCGTTGTACTAATGCTAGGAGATACTTCCTTGACCTTTTCATTACCTTGGCTTAATATTTGGTCATGGATCTTCTCGCTTTCTTAATTCTCATAACGATCAATTAATAAATCCTCTATTGCCCGATGAATAGTGAACAAAATTTAAAGTTGGAATCTCCTGATTCTGATCACGTTTACATTCACTTATTCTCCTTATACATGACTAATTTAACTTCGAAACATTCATTCCATGTCTTCCACATAGTGTGGATCGAAAATTTTTTCATCAGCAAAATTTACTATTCATCAACATTTACTATTCATCAAAAATTTTAATTAAGTCCAAAATTTGGGGTTATTATAGTCTCCCCTTCTTAAAAGTATTCCGTCCCGGAATCTAAGAAAATAGGTGAGGTTGCTCTTTCAATATAGTAATCTCCAGTTCCCAGGTTGACTCTTCAACACTCAGGTTCCATTACAACACTTACTCATTCCGGTCTATGATATCTACCGGGCGCTCTATATAAGCCAATTCTGGTTGTACTCTTATACATCCATATTCTATCAACATCCGACTACTATTGAAATCGGCAGTACAACGCTTACCGTAACTTCGGTTATCTGAAATGTTTCTTTCGGTCGGTCCGTCGGTCTGCGGATCCTACATAGTGCTCGCACTCAATCTCGTCGCCAACCACGTTTGGAAAATTCCTCCCGAATTTGGAGTTTAAATCCTTGGTTCTTATCTGACATGATGGTGACTGGAACTTCATGTCACCCAACTATCTCTTTCGTAACTCTTCGATTGAAGGCCTCTCTCTAATAATAAAATATGAGTAGACTCATTTAATCCATCAATTATAACTCAATTGACGTCATAGTTTGACTTGGTTCTTGTTGATCCTATCACAAAATCCATTACAGTAAAATTACATTCCTAATCAGGAATCTCTACGAACTGTGATAGTCAACTAGGTCTTTGTTCTGCCTTCATTTTCCGACATGTCCAATATTTATTTATCAATCAATAATATCCTTTTTATCTATCCGACCACCTATAACATTTCCTTACTTTCTTTACCTTTTCGTACTCTCGGTGTAGTTGTCTCTTTATGACAGATCTTTATTCCTTAATCTATTTTGGCTCAATCAGGACCTTTAAATAATCCTTGTTGTACTCGTAACTTCAAACTTCATCCTTCCAGTTCCTCTTATTAGTCATTCCGTAAATTTAGCATCCTTAATCTTTTGAACATTAGGAATCCCAACTTGGTAAAAATATACCTTATGATTCCTTTATCATCTTTCTCAGTCTTTAATTCTTTCTCCAACATTGGCTTTATACTTTCACTCGTCATTTGCTCTTGACATAACCTGATTTTCTGCAGCAATTCTGGTTGCATTGCAATCTCAAATAGTCTCTCAATACCATTTCCGGTTATCTTATCCTCAATTTCCATTTTCTCAAATCCTTGGATTAACTTTATCCGACGATGTTATCATCTTAAGTCTCTCTTTCCTACCAAGGGCATTGGCCACCACATTGGCCTTCCCTGGGTGGTAATGAACCTCACAATCGCAATCCTTGATTAGCTTTAGCTATCTTTTTTATTCTCATGGTAAGTTCTTTATGGGAAAGTGTATCTAATGCTCTTATGATTTGTATAAATCTCGCACTTCTTTCCATACAATTAGTGCCTCCAAATCTTTAAAGCGAAAACTATCGCTGCCAATTCTAAGTCATGTGTAGGGTATCTAAATTCATATTCCTTTAATTGTCTAGATGCATACACAATTACCTTTCCGTGTTGCATAAGCACACACCCTAATCCTTTATGTGATGCGTCACTACAGATCACAAAATCTTCCTTTCCGTTTGGTAGTACCAGCACAGGGCGGTGACTAGTCTCTTCTTTAAAACCTAGAAATTTTCTCACATTTCTCGATCCATTCAACTTTTCAGCCTTTCGAGTAAGTCGGGTCAGTGGGGCTGCTATTTTAGCAAAATCTTGTACACATCTTCGGTAATATCCGGCTAACCCCCCAAAATTACTCACCTTGGTTGGTGTGGTTGGTCTTTCCCAGTTTCAAACGGCTCCTATCTTAGCAGGGTCTGTGACGCCCCCAAATCCGGGGTCAGGAGATTTGGTCGTCACGCTAAAATCTCAATTAAACAACCTGTTAAATATTAAACCAATTCAAATATAACATCTGCGACCCCAACTATACCAAGATTTTTTTAGGTTACAATGCTAGAAACAAGAATCCAAAATTTCACAAACTTCAACTTCCTTTACAACAATACTCTTTGCACAAATTCTATGACACTAGTATAACTTCGATAAGAAGTATACCAGGCAAACTAATCTTATACAATATATTATTTACTAGAAATCAACTTTATACAATAACCTTACACTAGATCCAAATGCTCTGCATCAACTCGTCTTCCCAACGTCATCTTGACTCTTCTCGTTCCATAGTTATACGATTAAATACTGTCAATCTACTTTTCACTGGAGGGTTAAAAAGTTGAAACCAGCAAATATGAGCGGAGACATCCACTCGCTTTACTGAAATATCAAGGGTAACAAGCAAGAGTGAGCAAAAGAAGCTCAACAAGGATATAGTACCACAAAAGATAAAATAATGATGCAACAATATCTGAAAAGAAATCAACTCAACTGGGGTAAAATAATAGTGCACTAATTGCAATGTATGAAAATCGGCTCAACTGGCAAAATGAACAACAACAATTGTGTCAAACTTTAAATAAGAATTGGATTTTTACTGTGACGCAACGAGTTAAAGTGGATGATCAGTCACACTAAAACTCCGGATCATACCCTACGGTATGTCCAAATACTGAACTGGATCCAAGGCCACATAATAATACTCATACTCTAACTGGCGTCTGCAGTCCTTAACACATTTCATTTTAATAAAAGCTTCCAATTCCAAAATAGTACTCAGATTAGGTGTCGGAACAATCGACTACCTGGTTAACTCAAATTAATACTTTCAACTGTATGATTCAGATTATCAGTCAAGGTTAGGTTAAAACAAGTACATATGAATCAGGTTTCCAAGTAATAAGGAACCAGGATTAAATCTGGCAACCACAAGATGCTGCAAAGTATGAATGATGAACCGAAATAAAACTGTCAAGTTAGAAATAAATAGGTTGTCTCAATCACAGGATAAGAATAAGAACTGGTTATGCAACAAGTAATTAAATGAAAATTTAAATAAGAATCTTGCTACGATACTCCGAACAAAAGAGTACGAGTTAGTAAACTTGCCTTTGGTCCTTAACTATTACTTAAAGCCGAAGTAATATGATTATCTTCTTCTTCTATCTTATGTCATCACAATTTTCTATTCTGATAACTCTTGGTTCCGGCGCATATGCGGTTGCTACAAGTCCGCACTACCGAGATTGAGCCAGCCCAACTATTCCTATAGTTAAATATAAGACATACTTTAATCTTCGAAATTCAACTTCTACATAATATAAATGTTTATAAACTTAAGCGAATGTATTTTCTACGGAAAATTGAGCATGATCTATTCGTAAAGTGGACGTTGCCCTGTTTAAAAAATACCAAAAATCCTAACCCAATCATCCACAATCAATCCATAATTTATTTCAATACTCCATTCATCTGCCTTGACTTGCAGTAAACATATAAGAAAATAAATCTGCCTTGACTTGCAGTAAACATATAAGAAAATAAATCTGCCTCGACTTGCAGTTACTTTCTAGAACTAAGCAATCACGTACAACATTTATCACGTAACAAGTCAAATAACTAATTCACATGATTCTTTATACTTCACGTAACACATAGAACATAATTGAACCGATAACTCTTATAATTATACAAATTTAATGCTATACATTTAACACGTAAACATATTTCATTCACGCATGCATTTAAACTAGCATATCATATCATATACAATTGTCAAATAATAATCATTTAATAGTCTTGTCTTCTCGTTAGAAAGCCTATAACTTCCAATTGGTTCAATATAATCCACTAAATCTTCTTTTTTTTCCCAGGTAAACTAGACATTCAAAGCTATAATTTATCAAAAAATCAACATAAAATCAGAAATATACAATCCACAATATTTATTTAAAGTCAGCCATGTTTTTTCCAGAATTACGTGTCAAATCAATGTTTCTAATTCAGCTTTAACTCAACTTCTATAAGTCCACTGATAATGAGATTTTGCAGAAACATTCTCAAGGTACATATCTACAACTTTTATCTTTTAAGAAATGACAAACTTTGCATTTACGATCATCAAAAATGCTAATACAATCCAAAAATACATTTCTGAGATCAGCAGAATATTCAGAACTGTACTAACTAATAAATTCGTAACTCTTGCTATTCAAATTCATAAATTAGAAAACTTTACAGCCTTTTAGTACACAGGTATATCAGTACTTCCGTAGTTTATTTGGCCATAAAATTCATCCTAAAGCCACCAAATTCTGAGCTCGAAATTGGACAGATTCTCTGGACATCATAAATCTGCTATAAGGATGTTCAGATTATTGCTAATAACTCTAACTTCACACATTCAACAACAATCAAACTTTACAGAAATTTTATTCAGGTGTATACCTACAACTTTCACTCTTTTATCAACTTAAAAATTGGCCATTAAACTCTTCAAATTCGACATACAAAACAGGACATACAAAACTGAAATATAAAATGTAACTGCGCGCAATCTACTTAAACATTTTTAATAAATCCAAAAATAATAAAATGAACACCACATTTGGCAGGCTCCTTCCTGAATACCAAAAAAAATTAGCATTAAAATGTCAGTTCCAGAACAATTCATTTAGATCAAAAACGAACTGGTTAAAGTACCTACTGAATGCAGAAAATTTCTGCCCTGCACAACTTTTAGTAAAACAAGCATAACTTTTTACTCACTAACTTAATCGGCACAAGGTTTTCGCGTGGACAAACTAGACTCCAAGTAGAACATTTCTAACTTATTCTTTCTGTCTAAAACAGGTAGTAAACAATCAGAATTAACCCGAACAGAATAGGCAGTTTCTTGACTATTTAACATAGTATCCATCTATTATCGATTCAAACACTAAGAATCTTATTCTTTCATATACAACACCACTAATCACCACATATCCAAAAATCAAACTTAATAAATCTGAAATTTCAAACTTAGCCCAATTATCAATATACCATCACTATAAACCTGAGATCATCAATCAAACATCATCTACAATTAATTTCCCAACAAATTCTATAAGGGTAAAATCAAAATACAAGCATGCAATTCAATCCCTCAACATGAAATCAAAATTTCAACTAAATATTGCTATTAATATAGAAATTGGACTCATTAACATCATCATCGTCCCCGTCGGCTCACCGGAGCTCATTGCCGACGGCGACATGGTTTGGAGATGCCCGAAATTCGGGTTTTCTTCAACAAACCTCACCGATTACTAATTTAAAGGTTAACCCAGCAAGAAAATCATCATAGAACATTGATTTACTAAAATTCACAGTAACACTGATTACATGCAACCCAATTCGCACATACATACATGTATGTATACACAAACGGCCATACACATATAAAACAAGATTATACATATGTAAATTCACACCAACGCGATAGAAATTGAAAAGGTTAGTGAGAGATAAGAGTTTACAGAGTGATCAATTAAGAGAAAAAGAGAACAGAGGTGTCGATTGAATAAAAAAAAAGGAAGAAAATTGGTCGTTAGGGTTTTATAACCCCAAGGGCAATTCTGTCATTTCACAATTCTGAAATCTGATTTTTAATAAAAGAAAAACCAATAAATAACATTTTTAAAATCCGAAATAAAATGAAAATAATAACTAAAAAAATCAAACTCTTTATTTAAAAACAAAGAGCACATACTTACAAGCTCACACATATTTTTAAAATTTTTTTGTGATAAAAAAATGAATTAAATATGAATTTTCAAAGTTTAAACCACAACATGGAATTTAAATCAAAAAATCATTTTTAAATCCTTAACACCGAAAATAAATTCCTCCATCAATTTTGGAAAGTAAAAGAATATAAAAGGAGAGTAATGAAAAAAAATTTCACAATTAACAGAGTCTCCGGTGATTTTATAAAATTCCCGGAAGGTAAAAAATATTTGATTTTTAATAATACAAATCATATAAAATGCAATTAAAAGCATACACATAGATTTTAACTCATACCATTCACCAAGTAAACATCTAATTACCATATTTCAGGTATCAACCTTTCACACAAAGTTCACATGTCACAATTCTCAAAATATTATTAAATAATAATGCAATACAAGCGTTTTTTTTTCTAAGTCGTTATATCCTTCCCCCTTAATAAGATTTTGTTCCCAGAATCAGTCTAAGTAAACAAATTAGGATACTTCTCACGCATTTTGCTTTTCCACAAGCTGCTCGACATACGATAAATCTGACTGAATCTCTGTCCGCGCACATTCTATTACACAATTTGTGTCACGATTGAACTTTTTAAGCACGGATACGTGAAACATATTATCGAAATTCTTGGCATGGATAAAATATCTACTCGATCCATAAAATTTTAAAACAAACTCAATTCGACAATATCGATAAAATAATCAGCTTTCACAAAAAAATTTAGATGAATAAAATACGCATAATACAATTTCTCCTCTTTTGAGAAAAACAATAAAATATTTAAATAATAATATTGATAAATCCTGAACATTCGGGTTACTACAATCTACCCACCTTATAAGGATTCCGTCCTCGGAATCAGCTGAAGAAGTTACTAAGGTTCTTTTTATAACTTCCAACTCTGGTTGCATCCGCAATAATACTAACTCTTTACTCTTTACTCTTTGATACTTGTTCTTTCTAATCTGAGATTTCTACCGATTCCTCTATATAGGGCAAATCCGGTTGTACCACTACACGTTATGCGTTACTATTATTCTAATCACATCTTGATCCGCTTTGACTCTTGGTAAACCCACCGCAAAGGTTAACTAATTCCAACTTGATTGGCATACTTTCAAGATTATTTGAGATAACAAGATTCATGATATTTTGAAGTGAAAAGATGTCGTATCATAACGAGTGTCCGACAATTGTGGTTATCGAGTTACAAATTTCAAAGCAAACGTTTTTGAAATAAAAAATTACTGAGAGACCAATATGATCAGATGAACCAATGTTGCTTGTCTTAGTTAAGACATTACTAAAGGTAATTAGCCTTCTTGTGATGCACAACACACAAGTGATGGCGTCCCATCAAACTTCTATCACACAGATAGATAGTCATTGTGTCCCCTATAAATAGGGTTGTTCATCTCAGCTGGAGTAGAGAAATATAACAGGAGTCTAAAATCAAATTAACAATTAAGGCCTTTTGATGAGAAATTCTCAGATACACCCCTGGATTACAACTGAACAGATTCCAAAGGTACTACTTCCGGAGAAAAGAATAACTGGAAAAGAAATTACTGACATAATACGAGGAAATGATGATTTATCAATAATAGAGTTAATCCCTATTGAAGAAAAGTAGAAGTTCGAATATCACAACTTGACAGGGTTTTAGAAAATTAAAGGAGTGTCACAAAATTCAATAAGAAGGGAAATATTGCCAAGGTCTTCAGGTAAGCCTTCTTTACCAGCTCCTCTGATGGCTCGTCATTCGATTCTAAGTTCTTCTGATACACGTCCTAAAGTTATCGATATCATACGTCATCGTCGACCCACAATAATCTCTGAAGATTCCACCACTTACATCTACAACCGCAAGGATTTCTATCCAGCTCAGCTCAACTATCTCAAACGAGTACCATATCTTAAATTACTCGTTGGTACTATATCCAATAGTCCAACACGAACTCTACATGAGCTCTAACGTTCTTACTTAACTATACACACACCTACACACTCTCGTTTCTAGTTGACTATAACCCTGCTCTGATACCAACTGTGACGCCCCCAAATCCGGGGTCAGGAGATTTGGTCATCCACTAAAATCTCAATTAAACAACCTGTTAAATATTAAACCAATTCAAATATAACATCTGCGACCCCAACTATACCAAGATCTTTTTAGGTTACAGTGCTAGAAACAAGAATAAAAAATTTCACAAACTTCAACTTCCTTTATAACAATACTCTTTGCACAAATTCTATGACACTAGTATAACTTCGATAAGAAGTATACCAGGCAAACTAATCTTATATAATATAGTATTTACTATAAATCAACTTTATACAATAACCTTACACTAGATCCAAATACTCTGCATCAACTCGTCTTCCCAACGTCATCTTGACTCTTCTTGTTCCATAGTTATACGATTTAATACTGTCAATCTACTTTTCACTGGAGGGTTAAAAAGTTGAAACCAACAAATATGAGCGGAGACATCCACTCGCTTTACTGAAATATCAAGGGTAACAAGCAAGAGTGAGCAAAAGAAGCTCAGCAAGTATATAGTACTGCACAAGATAAAATAATGTTAGGAATGTGTTGTTCTTGATGATAATTATAAAAACACTTAGTAGATTTTGTGTTAAGTCAATTTTGTAACTGTCAACGGAATGGTATGCTTTGCAGCTTCCGTTGACAGGTAGCTCATCAACGGAATGAGTTATGTAGCAATTGCACTGTACAATACTTTACTAGTTGATAGTCAATTGTTGTTGGTATTAGATAGGTTTTCTAAGTCATGTTGACTAAGTACTAGATAAGCAAAATAGGTTGGTTAATTGTAAATATATTGTGCCTTGTAATTTTGCTTAAGTGAAGACATGTCAACGGAATGGAGATTACACTATCAACGGATTGAAGAATATACCATCAATGGATTGAAGAATAAAGCTATCAACGGAATACATCTCACTACTATCAACGGATTACTATCACTTTTCTGAACAGTTGACAAAGTGATAGTGACAGTTTTCTAACAGATCAAAAGGTGATGTAGAAGTGTACTTTGCGTTGGAAGCCATCAAAATGGTCACTGGGAATGAGGAAACATTCCATTTACCAATTAAGTTCTTGAGTGGGATCATAATAAACATGAAGACAAAAGACAAAGATCTCCAAGGACCATTGTACAAAAGGAATGAAAAACAAGCTGTTGGCGGTTACCCTTAGTACTTTTTAGTGTAGCCAAAAATAGCATTGTAAACTTGGGATATATAACCAAGTGCAGCAGTTCATTTTATTGTAAGAAGTGAGATAGAAAAGTTAAGTATTAGCTTGTTTAAAAGAGCACTCTCACTCTACATGTTGTAACTGAGCAGCTGTGCTACATTTGTAACACAGATTATTTCCGCAATAAAAACACCTCAGTTGGATCATCAAACAATCCAACTGAAATTTTATATTTGCTTGTGTGTTTTCATTTTATCTGTCAAGTTATTTAAAAGTTGTTTTAAAGTAGAAAAATATCTAGAATTGTATTCAACCCCCCCCCCCTTCTGCAATTCTGTTAGGTCATTTGGGATTAACAATTGGTATCAGATCAAGCTTCTAACATACAAGAAGTTTAAAGATCAAGGCCAAAACAGAAACCACGGTGAAGAAGGATGCAGGTGTAAAGATACCAGTTCTAGATAAGGACAATTACTTTCACTGGAAAGTAAAAATGCATCTACATCTCATGTCTATGGATGAGAGATATGTAGACTGCATTGAGAAATGTCCACACGTTCCCATGAAGGTTGCATCTAGAGTTGGACTGCCAGATGATGCTGAAGATGTGGAAATTCCAAAGCTTGTCTCAGAATGGACTGATGAAGATGTTGCAGAAGTCCATAAAGATAAAAGAACCATGAACATTCTGTTCAATGGCTTGGAGCCAGAGATATTTGACAATGTTAGAACACTCTGTGAAGGAACTGAGCAAGTAAGGCAGAACAAAATGCAACTCCTCATACAACAATATGAGCACTTTCATTTTAAAGCTGGTGAAACCCTAAATGATACATTTAGCAGGTTTCAAAAGCTTTTGAATGGATTAAAGTTGTATGGGAGGGTCTACCAAACCAAGGATTCAAACCTCAAATTTCTTAGAGCTCTTCCAAAAGAGTGGAAACCTAAGACTGTTTCTCTGAGAAACACTCAAGAGTACAAAGACTATACTCTTGAAAGGCTTTATGGAACTTTAAAGACATATGAGCAGGAAATGGAGCAAGATGAAGAAATTGAGAAGGTGCAAAAGAAAGGTGGATCTGTTGCATTGGTTGCATCTGTGAACCAACTGGAAGATGACAATAAAGAAGCTGCAAGAGCCACAACTAGTCGAGCTAGTTGTAGGAGTGATGTTAGCAAGGGTAAAGGAAAGATGACAAAAGAAGAAGAAGAACCAACCAACTTGGATGACACATTGCTTTTCTTTCAAGAAAATTCTCTAAGTTGAAATTCAAGAGAAACTCAGAAGTAAGGCCATCAAGGAAAGACTTTCAACCTAGCAAAAATAATTGGGTTGAAAAGTCTAAGTCTAAATGTTTCAACTGTGGAATGATTGGTCACTTTGCTGGAGATTGCAGAAAGCCTAAAGCTGAGAAGGGCAACAGGAAAATTGAGCTTGTTGATTATAAAAAGAAATACTTTGAACTTCTCAAGAAAAAAGAAAAGGCTTTCATGTCTCATGAGTATGACTGGGCTGGTAATGGTGAAGATTCAGATGATGATGTTGAGTATGTCAACTTGGCTCTAATGGCTAACAATCATGAGCAGGAAGCAAGTTCCTCTAGCAACCAGGGAGACAAGAGGAATGTTTGGTACTTGGATAGTGGTTGTTCAAGATACATGACTGGTGATTCTACCCTGCTCACAGAGTTTCAGGAAAGAGCGGGCCCTGTATTGCTTTTGGATATGACACAAAAGGCTACACTAAGGGATATGGCTTGATTTCAAGAGAAAATGTCATCATTGATGAGGTTGCATTGGTGGATGGTCTAAAGCACAATTTGCTTAGTATCAACCAACTTTGTGACAAAGGATTTTTAGTTACTTTTTCAAGAGAAGCCTGTGTTGTTTCTAAAGGTGGAGACAACAATGTGGTAATGACTGGATTCAGAAGAGGAAATGTGTACATTGCTGACTTTAGTAGCACAAGTCCAGACACCATCACTTGTCTTTTCAGCAAGGCAAGCAAGGATGAAACTTGGCTATGGCACAAGAAATTGTCTCATTTGAATTTCAAGGTTATGAATGACTTGGTGAGGAAAGATCTTGCTAGAGGAATTCCACAAGTGGAATTCTCCAAGGATGGTTTGTGTGATGCCTGTTAAAAAGGGAAACAAAAGAAGGCATCATTCAAAAGCAAGACAGAGTCATCAATTGTCCAACAGCTTGAGTTGCTTCATATGGATCTATTTGGCCCTGTCAATGTCATGCCCATTTCAAAGAAGAAATACTGTCTTGTGATTGTTGATGATTTTTCTAGATTTACATGGACTTTCTTTTTGCACTCAAAAGATGAAGCAAGTGAAATCATTATCAATCACATCAAGATGGTAAACAATCATCCTGATTTCAAAGTAAGAAGGATTAGAAGTGACAATGGGACAGAGTTCAAGAATTCAACTATGAAGATGTTCTGTGAAGAAAATGGTATTTTGCATGAATTTTCAGCTGCAAGGACACCACAACAAAATGGTGTAGTTGAAAGGAAAAACAGAACACTCATTGAAGCTGCAAGGACAATGCTAGATGAATCAAAGTTACCAACTTATTTTTGGGCTGAGGCAGTTAACACAGCTTGCTTCACTCAAAATATTTCTTTGATTAATCAAGCCAAAGGAATGACCCCTTATCAACTACTCAAAAGAAAGAAGCCACTATTGGATTTTCTTCATGTCTTTGGATGCAAGTGTTTTGTTCTGAGAAATCAAGCTGAGCATTTGGGGAAATTTGAAGCAAAGGCAGATGAAGCAATATTTGTGGGATATGCAGCAGGGAAAGCTTACAGAGTCTATAATCTCAGAACCAACATTGTTATGGAATCTGTACATGTTGTTTTTGATGATCTCAAAATTCAAGGTCTCTGTGATGAAGGTTTCCATGAAAGTCTTTCTTTTGAGAATGAGGAAGGAGATCAAGTGAATCATGTTAAGGCTGTTGAGAAACAGCCTAAAGTTGTTGTGTCTAGCACAGATGAAAGCAGTAGTGAAGATGAAATTGCTGCATTAAGATTGAAAAGAATAGCTGCTAGCAGACCAATTGATCATTCCGTTGACAGTCATGGTGGAGGATTCGTTGACAGTCAAAATGAGCATTCCGTTGACAGTCAAAATGGGCATTCCGTTGACAGTCATAGAAATGCTTCTAGGAGTGATCACTTAGGAACAACAAACTCAGGGGGAGTTTCTCAAGGACATACATCTAATCAAGGCAACCATGATCATGAAGCTACATCTTCTAGAGCTAATCTACCTCCCTCAAGGAAATGGACTAAAGATCATCCCTTTGAACTCATTATAGGTGATGTTTCTTCAAAAGTCCAAACTAGAAGAGCAACTCAAGAAGAATGTCTATATAGTAGCTTTCTGTCTCAAGATGAGCCAAAGAAAGTTGAGGATGCACTTCTAGATCCAGATTGGGTTTTAGCTATGCAAGAGGAGCTAAACCAATTTGAGAGAAACAAAGTTTGGAAGCTGGTGCCCAGGCCTAAAAACAAGAGTGTTATAGGCACAAAATGGGTGTTCAAAAACAAGATGGATGAAAATGGCATAGTCACAAGGAACAAAGCTAGATTGGTTGCTAAAGGCTACTCACAGGAAGAGGGAATTGATTTTGATGAAACTTTTGCTCCTGTTGCAAGACTAGAAGCAATAAGAATTTTCCTAGCCTATAAAGCCCATGCCAATTTTAAGGTCTATCAAATGGATGTGAAGAGTGCTTTTCTAAATGGGGAATTGGAAGAGGAAGTGTATGTGAGTTAACCTCCTGGTTTTGAAGATGATGATTTTCCAGAGTATGTGTATTTTCTCCTCAAAGCACTCTATGGTTTGAAACAAGCACCTAGAGCCTGGTATGACACTCTTTCACAGTTCCTTCTTGAGAATCACTTCACTAGAGGTACTGTAGATAAAACTCTTTTTCATAGAATTGTGAATGGCTCTACTATACTTGTTCAAATTTATGTAGATGACATAATATTTGGGTCTACAGATGTAAAAGTTTGTCAAAAGTTTGCCAAGCTTATGCAAAGTAAATATGAAATGAGCATGATGGGAGAATTAACTTATTTCCTTGGTCTCCAAGTGAAACAAGTTAATGAAGGTATTTTCATTAGTCAAACAAGTACATTCATGATTTGTTAAAGAAATTTGACTTAATGGATTGCTCTCCTGCCAAAACTCCCATGCCTACTGCTACCAAACTTGAATTGAATACTAAGGAAAAATCTGTGGACATTTCAAGTTACAGAGGCATGGTAGGCTCACTTTTGTATTTAACAGCTAGTAGACCCGATATTATGTTTGCTACATGTCTATGTGCTAGATTTCAAGCTGATCCTAGGGAATCCCATTTAGTTGCTATTAAAAGAATTTTCAGATATCTCAAAGGAACACCAAACCTTGGCATTTGGTATCCTAGAGAATCTGGCTTTGAACTAATTGGTTATTCAGATGCAGATTATGCAGGATGTAAAATTGACAGGAAAAGCACAGCTGGCACTTGTCAATTCCTAGGAAACAAGCTTGTGTCATGGTTTAGCAAGAAACAAAACTCAGTTTCTACCTCCACAGCTGAGGCTGAGTATATTGCAGTTGGAAGTTGTTGTGCACATATTTTATGGATGAAAAATCAACTACTTGATTATGGATTGAGGGTTGAGAAAATTCTTATTTTCTGTGACAACACTAGTGCCATTGCCATTACTGAGAATCCAGTGCAGCATTCAAGGACCAAGCACATTGACATCAAGTACCATTTCATTAGAGAACATTTTATGAATGGTACTGTGGAGTTACATTTTGTTCCAAGTGAACAAAAACTTGCAGACATATTTACCAAGCCACTTGATGAATCAACATTCTCAAGATTAGTAAGTGAACTAGGTATGCCAAATTTCTCTTAATCATTTATGAGATTTTTGCAAGTTAAAAGTTGCAGCCAGAAATCTGCTATGATTTTTCTGTGAATTAATTCTCTCAGAAAAGGTGAAATTTTGTCTAAGTCAAAATTACTATGTCAACGGTTGTCTTAATCCGTTGCCAGTCTTAGCATTTTTCTGGGTGTTCCGTTGACAACTCTTTTATGTCAACGGAATGCAGTTTTATCAACGGAATAGACTGGACCTTAAACGCCTAATTCTAATCCGTTGATATAGCACTGTTAATCTAAACCGTTGATTTCCACGCCTTTTTACCACAATCTATACATACACCCCTGTAAGTATAAATCATGGTCATGTTTTATTTGTAACGGTTAAATTTTGAGCCAATCCAGTAATTTACAATTATTATTGGACTTAATTTTTGAGAAATTTTTGGGGGAGTATTTAAGAAACTTTGTTTTCTTTAATTCATTTTTTACCTTACTCTCCAAAATTTCAAAGGCTTTCTTACTTCTTCTCTCACAAAGCAAAACTCATTTCGAACTCAATTCAAACTCAACAATGGCACCAATAGTGAAACTCATGTCTGCTGGAGGGTTCATCTATGAGAAGAACAACTCCATTCCGTTTGTTGACAAAGAGAGCTCGAACGAAATCTTTCACAAGATGATGGATTTCATGGTGAATTGCAAACTGAGCTATGCTATGTTTCACTCCACTCCACTCTACCATGAAATCATTGAGGAGATTTGGACCTCCTGTGAATTCAGTGAAACAGACTACACACTGCAATTCACACTTCAAGGTAAAGAGTATACTGTTAATTCTGATGATATGCAAGCATGTCTTCACATTCCTGAGAATAACTGTTTAGCTTTGCCCACACATGCTGAAATGGTTAACAATCTTAATTCTATTAATTACTCTTTATCAACTGCTAATTTGGGTAAGATAATTAGGAGAGGTTTGGTAAAAGAGTATAGTTACTTAGCAGATGCTTTCATTAAAGTGTTTTCTGGAAAAATTAGTAACTTTGATGCTTTAAGTAACTCTATTCTGATTCTATTTACCATGCTGCTCAATGATAAATATTATAATTTTAGCACCCAACTTATGTATGAACTTGGTGCTAAGTTGGGTGACAAGACAAATAGGAAGAATAATGTTTATTATGCTAGATTTCTAATGATGTTGGCTAACCATGTTAGTCCAACACCATTGGTTATCTCTAACCCAAATTCCAGGTTTGATTGTTTTGTTCAAGAAAAGAAGGTACTGACAGACATCCTGAGGCTCAATCACAATGGTGATGTCCCAGTGGTGTACTTGCCAGTTATTGAGGTAACAACTTCTCACTCTTCTAATTTAAATGTTACTTCAATCTCTACTTCTGTAACCACTGTTGTTGCAATGGAGTCTGTAGCTGTGACCCAACAGGCTCCTGCCCCTGCAAGTAGACCAAAATCCAAGAAATCTAAATCAACCAAGCCAACCTCAGGTGCTTCTCAAAAGGCACATGTTGTAAAATCCACTACACAGGCTAAGGGGAGTGAAGCAGGTGTGGTGAGTGGTGAGGGAAGGGGTGAACATCAAAGAAACCCCAAGGATAAGGTGGGAGAGGTGAGTGTTGCCCAGACAAGCCCCGTTGTGTCTTCCCAACAAGGCACAATGAGTAATATGGATATTAGCTCATGTCTAACTACATCCTCTCAAAAGGATGTAGTTATTGAAACAAGCTCTCATCCAAGAGCACACACCAAAAGGGTAAGGGACACATCTAGCCCCCAAACAACTATTTCCCAATACCAAAGAAGGGTGAAACAGAAATCCAAGGTTACATAGGGTGCACACACACTGGAAGCAACCCTTCCAGTTTCTCAAATTTAGTTTGATGTAGCCCCAATTATTACTCTGGGGTTACAGTCCCACTCCCTCAATATTAATATTGAGACAATTCCACAAAATTCTCCTACACACTCATTAGATGTGGATATGATCCATTCATCTATTCCTGATTCTCCATCTCTTTTCTTGGAGAAGCCCCACTCTGAAATTGGTGGTCATCACTTATTAAGTGATTTGTTGGGCCACCAATCATCTTTTTCTGAAACTGTAAGAGGATCTGTGGAATCATCTTTAAAATCAATCACCACAGATTCTACTATAATTTCAATTTCTCAAACTCCTTTATTGACTTCATCAACGGAATTCTCTCTTCCATTGACAAGTGTTTCTCCATCAACGGAATCCATTCCGTTGATAGTTCAAACTACCTTTCTGTTGATAGTTCAATCTGCACCTCTTATTGAAAATCCAGTTGTTCCCACAACTAGTGCAGATGAACTAGTGGTAGTTGAAACACTTTTAGGATTGAGAGGGATTGAAACTGAGAGGCTGGCTTGCAGCCAGGCAAAAGGAGAGGTTGAGAGTGAGAGGCTGGCTATTTCTTCCAGCCAGGAAAAAGGGGAGACTGAGAGTTCCACCTTAGTAGGTGAAGGTGAGGGTGTGAGAGGTGTGAGCCATGGGGAGCCCATGATGCAAGAAAATAGTGGAGAGAGAGAAGGGACTACAGACACTCTAAGGAAGGATACATCCATTGCTAGTGAGTTAATGGAGGTTAGTGAGGGAGAAAGAGAATTGTCTTTCCAAGAGCATTATCAACAGACTCTGGATAGCATTTCTCTGGATCCTGAAACCTTTACTCACCCTGTGCCAGCCTATCAAATCATGGCTCAACAGGGCAATATGGAGGCAGAGAGGTCACTCAATCTAATTCATACAACTGCATCCATGATGAGATCTAAGGATGCACTTGCCAATATGTCTCCAGGAGCTGCTGAAAGTGGTGATTTTGATGGATCTTCAAGTGATGATGACAATCTTGATGCTGATCTATAGGTGGCTACTACTACACAGACTGAGACTTCTGTTGTGCCTCCTAAGCCAAGATGGCTTTATCAAGTCTCACTTGGATATCATGGCTTAGATACTGCAATCACAAGGCAGTATAATGAAGCTTATTTGGCTCATGAGTCTGCACCTGACAATGAGAAGAAATTCTACAAGGCAATCATGGACTCTCTAGAAATCCAGAGGCTCCAGATGCTTCAGACAAGGATTGAGGCCATGGAGATCAAGGACACCATTGCCAACTTAAAGTGTTAGATCAGAATTCAATGATCGTCAGATCTAGACTTCAACTGATCAGGATTGCTGACGTCATCAGGATTGCATGGTCGTCAGGATCAGAATGAATATCAGGACTGGGATCAGGATTGATCATCAGGACTGGAAGCTGATCAGGATTCCTACTTCGAGTTATATTTAGAGTCTAGTTAAATAAGGAAGATTATTCTGTCAGTTCCTGGTTTGTAGTAATGAAGCTATCAATTAAGGATAGGTTTCAATCTTTGTAATTGATTAGGACTTATCATTGATAGAGAAGCTGTGTAGTATATAAACACAGTTTAGGTTTCGATTTATGCAGAGAACATAATCGATTGAAACACTCGAGTATTTTTGTAATCTAGAAGCTCTCAAGAACATCAGAATTTCTTGAGAGAGTTTTTGTAACCTAGCAGCTCTCAAGAACATCAGAATTTCTTGAGAGAGTTTTGTAACAGTTTTATATCAGATTTAATAAAGCTGTTATTATTCTTTCATATCTGTGATATATACTTTGATAAGTCGAGAATCTTATACAATTGTATTCAACCCCCCTTCTACAATTGTTTATTACTGGGCAACAATTGGTATCAGAGCAAACTGATTTAATTTGAATCAGATACGATCTAAGATGTCGACAACAAAGTATGAAAGCATGAAAATTCCCATCCTGAAGAAATCAGAATATCCAACATGGAAGGTAAAGATGTTAATGTACCTGGAGGCTATGGATCCTGACTATCTGGACAGAATTCGTGATGGACCATATATTCCTACAAGGATTGTAGAACGAACAGACACTGTACCTGAACATTATGTGGTCAAGGCCAAGAGTGACTGGACTCCAGAAGAAAAAGCTCATGTACTCAGAGAACCAAAGATAAAGAACATCCTGCACAGTAGTCTTGATGCTGTCATGTCCAACAGAGTGATTGCATGCAAGTCTGCTAAAGAAATCTGGGATACCTTGGAAACTCAGTGCCAGGGATCTGCATCTGTCAAGAAGAACAGAAGGGCTCTTTTGATTCAAGAATATGAACAATTCGATGCTAGACCTGATGAGAGCCTAACTGATCTATATGATAGATTTCTGACACTTCTAAATAGTTTATCTTTAGTTGACAAGGAGTATGAAACTGAAGATTCAAACACCAAGTTTCTAAGAGCTTTACCTGAAGAATGAGATACTCAGACCTCGATCATTAGACATCAGTATGATCTCAACACTGTGTCTCTTGATGAAGTCTATGGAATGTTAAGAACTCATGATCTTGAAGTTCAACAGAGAAAGAATAAGAAAGGCAGCAAGGCAAATTCTATTGCTTTGAAAGAAGAGGCTAAATCAAAAGGAAAAGCTATGGAGGTCTCTAAAAGGAAATCAAGAATAGTTGAGTCAGATCCTGATGACTCATCATCAGATACTGATGGCAATCCTGATGCCAATACTGATGATGACTCTTCTGACTCAGACATTGAAGAGATGGTTGCTATGATAGTCAGAAGCTTCAAAAAGATGAAGTTCAGGAAGGCTAGGAGACAAGGCAACTTCCAGAAAACGACCTTCAATACAGACAAAGACAAGCATATCAAAAAGGAAAGCAAGGGTAGCAAATTTGACAAGTCAAAGGTTAGATGCTACAAGTGTAATGGTATGGGTCACTTTGCTAGTGAGTGCAAGAAGACAAAGGCACTCATTACATCAAGCAAGGATTGGATGGACTCTTCCTCAGAATCTGATACTGAGGTGGTCAACTATGCACTAATGGCCAATACTGATGATACTGCTATTCCTGATGATAAGGGAAAAAGGAAAAATGTATTAGTCTTGGATAGTGGATGCTCTGTGCACATGACTGGAAACAAAGCTCTGTTATCAGAATATGAGGAAAAAGCTGGCCCAACTGTGTCTTATGGAAATGGCAACATTGGACAAACTTTGGGATATGGCAATATAATCATTGGAAATGTAATCATTGAAAAAGTAGCTCTAGTGAAGGGACTAAAACACAACCTGTTGAGTATTAGTCAAATCACTGACAGAGGTTATCATGTCAACTTCTATTCCACACATTGTGAAGTAGTCAGCAAAGAAACAGGAAAGATAGCACTGACTAGCTACATGCATGGTAACATTTATGAAGCCAATATTCTCTCAAATACTGATGAATCCCCTACATGTCTCATCAGTAAAGCTTCACTAGATGAAAGTTGGAATTGGCACAAGAAGCTTTCTCATCTCAACTTCAGCAATATCAATGAGTTGGTTAAGAAAGATTTAGTTAGAGGATTTCCAAAAGTGTTATATACTCCTGATGGACTCTGTGATGCATGTCAAAAAGCTAAACAGAGAAGGACATCATTCAAGAGTAAATCTGAATCCTCTATTGAAGAACCATATCACATGCTGCATCTTGATTTATTTGGACCAGTCAACATTATGTCCATCAGTAAGGAAAGGTACACTCTTGTAATTGTTGATGAATATTCTAGATTCACCTGGGTGTATTTTATGCACAGAAAAGATGAAACTCCTGAAATACTGTTGGATCATATGAGAATGATTGAGACAACCACGAAGTACAAAGTCAAGATACTGAGGAGTGATAATGGTACTGAATTCAAGAATTCAAAGATGGAAGAGTTCTGCAAATACAAAGGAATTATTCAACAATTCTCTGCTCCTGGCACACCTCAGCAAAATGGAGTAGTTGAAAGGAAAAATAGAACTCTTATTGAAGCTGGCAGAACTATGTTGGAAGAAGCTAAATTACCTACATATTTCTGGGCAGAAGCAGTCAACACAACATGCTATACACAAAATCTCACATTGATAAACAGACATGGTGTTACTCCTTATCAATCACTCAAGGAGAAAAAACCAAGTTTGAAGCATCTGCATGTGTTTGGCTATAAATGTTTTGTTCTCAGAACTCATCCTGAACAACTAGGAAAGTTTGAAACAAAGGCTGATGAGGGAATTTTCATAGGCTATCCTGCATCAAGAGCCTTTAGAGTTTTTAACTTGAGAACAAGAACTGTCATGGAGTCAATACACGTATCTTTTGATGATAAGAAGATAATTGGATTGAATGAAGACTCACATGATAGACTGGTTTTTGAAAATGAAGCTACCAAGGAACCTGAAGAAAATGAATCAGATCCTGATGGGTCACCAAATTCTGATGACACATCAAATCCTGATGACAGTTCAAATGTTAATACTGATGATGAAAACAATAGTAATACAACTAGTAGTGCTAATGTTGAGGGGGAGCAACAACATTCTACTACAAGTTCAGGTTCAACTCAATCATCATGACAGAATTCTTCAGATACTGATTCAAGTGATGATCCTGATAATTCATCAGGAGGAGATAGTAATATTTCAGGGGGAGCTTCTAATGGAACAAATTCTTCAAATCAAGATAACACCAATCCAAGGAGAGCATCTACATCAAGGAATGACTTACCATCAGCAAGGAAATGGACTACAAGTCATACTCCTGATTTGATAATTGGAGATCCTGATGCAGGTGTTCAGACAAGAAGTGCAACTCAAAATGAATGTCTATATAATAACTTTCTGTCAAAGGAGGAGCCAAAGAAAGTTGAAGATGCACTCAAAGATGCTGATTGGGTAACTGCAATGCAAGAAGAATTGAATGAATTTGAAAGGAATGAAGTCTGGAAACTGGAGCCAAGACCAAAGAACAGGTCAATTATTGGTACAAAGTGGATTTTCAAGAATAAGACTGATTCAGATGGTGTAATTATCAGAAACAAAGCAAGGCTAGTTGCAAAGGGGTATTCTCAACAAGAAGGAATTGACTATGATGAAACTTTTGCTCCTGTTGCAAGACTAGAAGCCATCAGGATCTTTCTGGCATATGCAGCTCATAAGAAATTCAAGGTTTTCCAGATGGATGTGAAAAGTGCTTTCTTAAATGGTGAACTGGAGGAAGAAGTATATGTTGAACAACCTCCTGGTTTCATTGATCCAAAATATCCAAATCATGTTTACAGATTGGATAAGGCACTTTATGGACTAAAGCAAGCTCCAAGAGCATGGTATGAAACCTTTGCTCAGTTCTTACTAGAAAGTGGATTCAAAAAAGGTACTATTGATAAAACTCTATTTTATTTGAATCATGGAAAGGATTTGATTTTAGTTCAGATTTATGTTGATGATATCATTTTTGGGTCAACAAACAATAAGCTGTGTGAAAAGTTTTCCAAGCTTATGCAGTCAAGATATCAAATGAGCATGATGGGAGAAATGAGTTATTTTCTTGGTCTTCAAGTTAAACAGACTGATGATTGCATTTTTATCAATCAGTCTAAATATACAAGGAATTTATTGAAAAGGTTTAACATGGAAGACTGTGCTACTGCAAGTACTCCCATTGCTACAGCTACCAAACTTGATCCTGATCAAGGTACTGAGGTAGATGTAACTCTTTACAGAGGAATGATTGGCTCTTTATTGTATCTCACTGCAAGTAGACCAGATATCATGTTTGCAACCTGTCTGTGTGTAAGATTTCAAGCAAAACCTAGGGAACCTCATCTGATTGCAGTTAAAAGAATTTTCAGATATCTCAAAGGCACTTCTTCACTTGGTCTTTGGTATGCAAGGGAATCAGATTTTGGTTTGTGTGGTTATTCAGATGCTGATTTTGCAGGATGCAAAATAGACAGGAAAAGTACTTCAGGAAGCTGTCAATTTTTGGGTGGTAGACTAGTTTCATGGTTCAGTAAGAAGCAAAAGTCTATCTCTACTTCAACAGCAGAAGCTGAGTACATTGCTGCAGGAAGCTGTTGTGCTCAGATAATGTGGATGAGAAATCAGTTGTTAGATTATGGCCTGTCATACTCAAAAATCCCTATTTATTATGATAACCAAAGTGCTATTGCAATGACAGGAAATCCAGTTCAACATTCTCTTACTAAACACATCAGTATTAGATATCATTTCATAAGAGAACAGGTTCTGGAAGGAACAATTGAACTTCACTTTGTTCCTACTGATCAACAACTAGCTGATATATTCACCAAGCCACTGCCTGAAGCTACATTCAATAAGTTGGTGAATGAACTTGGAATGATGAACTTTGAGAATTTCTGAGAAAAGCTACAGAGAAGAAATCCTGATGACTGTCAAATCCTGATGGTCATTCAGAAAGGTAAGTAATTTTGATCAAATCCTGATAGGACTCTATCCTGACAGGAAGTCAACTGGTCAATCCTGATGTACATGTCAGTATTTCATTGCTTAATTTGTGCCTGATTTTTCGTCAGTTTCTGATGAGAAATGTTTGAGTTTTGGACAACTGTATGCGCGCGTATGTCACACTGATAGATATATACATATAGATACACATAAAAAGCGGTGCAGTTATGTTTAATTACACACGTAATTTGTCCACTAATCATTTTTACACAAATCATAATTTGCCACCTGTCATTGAGAGTAATATTTTGTTTTAACAAAATACATTTGATTTGCTAAATTTCTGATTACTCTCTTTTCATCAGTTTTTCATCTTATTTCTCTCTCTGTGTTCAAGAACCCTAATTTCTAAATCTCAATTCTCAAGTTTTTGACACTGTTTTAATGGCGTCTTCATCATTCATAAACAAACAGACTGTGGTTAGTGGTGTTATGTTTGCCACTAATAATTTTGTAGCTATTCTAGACCATCAGGAATTACCCAATGAGCTTCACATAATTCAGGATTTTCTAGCTTCAAGCCCATTGAAGTTTGCTATAACAGAACCTGCAAGTGTTTCTTTTAAGTCAGTTATGCAGGTGTGGAACTCAGTTACTTTTGACAAAGGGCATTCTGACTCAATCTTGATGAGTTTTGAATATGATGGGATTACTCACTATGTGACTCCCGTAATTGTGGAGGATGCACTGCATTTACCTGTTCTTGGTGATGCTGTTCCTGATAATGTTTCGGACTCTACTCTTTTTGAGTTTGTTACAAAGTTGGGCTACAATGGTGAAGTAAAGAGGTATGGGAACCTCTTCAGGACGAAGCTTAAGAAGGAATGGAATTTCTTCTTTGATACAATCAGTCGCTGTTTCCTGAACAAGACATCAAATTTTGATGCTCTTCCATCAGGATCTCTCAAAATTGGGTACTCTCTAATCCATTCTACAGTGTTTGATTATGGATATTTTATCTTAAAAGCTTTAAGTGATAGGAAATCAGATAAGTTAGGTTCTGTCTATTTTCTTAGATTTTTACAGTTGATATTTAATCACTTATGTCCTAATGTTGTTTTTGAGGATGATGTAGTTCTACCAATCTGTAGAATTACTGAGAATAATATTAAGTCCTTAGTCAACAGTGGTAAGGCAAATGGTTTTATTGGAAATGCTTTTATTCCCGATGAGGTTAGGTTTTTCTTACATCAGAAAATGCCTACTTGTTATGGATTACTTTCTCATGCTATGGGGCAAGGCCAATCACACCTTGTTCCTAACCCAAGCATTCATCCCAAACAGTCCAAACAGTCAACAACCACCTCTAATGTCTCTCAAAAGACTTTAGTTGTAAAAGCAAAGAAATCAGCTAGAACTGATGTGTCAGGAAGGCAATCAGGTTCAAAGAATTTTTCCTCTACACCACTCACTAAAAAGAAGTTACAAGGGGGTGTACAAGGGGTCTTGGTGAAGAAAGCTGCTAAGGGTGTTGAGGCTGTTTCTGTTAAAAGGAAGTTAGTGCTCAGGGATGAGACTGATTCAGAGGATGATTTACCTATATCCTCTATAATGAATGTGAATAAGGAAGTTGCTGATACTGCTATTGAAGTTGTGGTACCATCATCAAAGCCACAGAAGAAAAGGAAATTATCTAAGGGCAGGTATCATATTCCTTTCGAAAAGAAGCAGGATACTGATGTACAGGACACTTCTATTCTTAATGAGCAATCAAGTTCAGCTGCTCAAGCAAATCCTGATGTTAGTATTCCTGATGTTGCACCAAGTCAAGTGGTTACTATTTCAGACTCTCCAGCACAGGACTCTCCAACAAAAAGACATGTTGATATTTCATGGGAGAAGTATGGTGCTGCTGCTTCCAATCTTGGGATTAAACATCCAATGGAAAAGCTAAGGAAAGCAGGAGAGTTAGTGTTTTCTAGACAGACGAAACTGAAGGGATCAAGCCCACAAGAACCTGGACCTCAAAGTGGTTCAACAGCTCTTTCTGATGATCCAGCCACACAAGAACCACTCAATCAAAGTTTGGGTGAAGGCTTAGCAATTGGAATGGTCACACAAGAACCATCTTCTCAAAGTGAAGATGCAGGCCAAGCTACAGTTTCTGAGAAATTTCCTGACAATGCTCAAGGGATTTCTGGTGCAGATGATGTTCAAAGATTGGTCGAGGACACTGTCAATGAGGGAAGCACACAAGAACCTCCAACTCAAAGTGTTGAAGAAGCTTCAGAATCTCATGCTACACAAGAACCATCAGTAACAAACACTGATGCAAGCTTATCAAATCCTGACAATGTTACTCCTGATGCTAGTGGTGCTCCTGATGTTGAGCTAATTTTGATACAACCACTAAGATCACGACCAATGGACCATCCTATCACAGATTCACAGGATAAACTGAAAGGTATAGCTATTCCTGATCCTGATGTTACTCCATGATGATGTTGATGATTCTGATGATAGTGATGATAATAATAATGATGAGAAGGAACATCTTGCTAGAGTTCTAAAATCTAGTCTTGGAACTAATTATGGTTCGTCAAGCACATTCATGGCTGGCAAGGCTTCTACTGGAAAAGACTTCAGACAAGACTTTTCTGTTCCTTCTGAGATCAATCCTGCTGAGCAATTGAAAAGGCATCAATGGGAAAACGAATGGTATAGGTCTGATGAATCTGTCAGCTATCCATATGCCTTGGATCATGCTTATGATGCAGTGAAGATGATAGAGAATCCAGATTTGAAGAATCATCTAAAGGCTACAACTCTTTTATCTAAAAGCCTGAAACATGAGATTCATTCTGTCAAAGCTGCAACTGAGTTGGTGAGGGAAGATGTTTCTATGAGTTTTATAAAGGTGCCCACTGCTCTTCAACTAAGGATAGTGGAATCCCAAGTGAAATCTGTTGTTTCTGAACAAACCTCCATCAACAGAAGGATTGATTCTCTTGATACAAAGGTAACTGACATTCAAACCTCTCTTGCCTTAATTTTGAATATATTGTCAAATACTGATGTCAAAAAGGGGGAGAAGGTAAGTCAGACAAAATGTACACCTGATCTAGTATTAAGGAATAATGATGATGATACTGGAAATGATGGTGGTGACAAGATTCTACGAGGAGAAACCTCTGATGCTACAGTTATGAAGACAATTCAAACTTCTCAAAGTCAAACAACGCAGTCAACTCATGTTTCTGATTCTGGAGTAAGGACAGTAAGAACATTGGTGCAATCTCAGATCCTGACGGAAGAAAAAATCCTGACAGGTGATCAAATCCTGATGCCTGGTCATGGACAAACTCTTGCTACAATTCCTGAAGGTGATGAAGATGTGATTATTGATAATCCTGAAGATGCATCAAATCTATTCCAGAAGTTCACTACAAAAGATGGCAGAATTGTTACTCTATATCACACTGATAAAAGAGTTCAACAATTATATGCAAGAAAAGCACTCTCTACAGCAAGTGAAGAATATCCTGATCTCTCACATGAAAATTCTTAAGACAACAGAGAGAAATGATGGAAAGCTTTAATAACCCTGCTCCTGCTAGAGGAAGAGGAGGAAGAGGAAGGAGAGGTGCTAGAAGAGGTAGAAGAGGTTCTTCAACTCAAACAATGCCTAGACAGACAAGGTCTAGAGGTTTATTAATTGAAAAAATTCCTGAAGCTTCACAAAATCTAATAGATTCTGTTATCAAGGATATCATTGAGAAGGAAGACAAGGAATTTATTGAAGAAGAACCTGAATTGAGAAGAAAGCCAAGACAATTAATTTTCTGCAATACAAATCAAATTGAAGATTCTAATCCTAATATTGTCCCTGACAATGTTCAAGATCCTGATGAATCTGAAATTTTGCAAGAGATTGATTTGTTAATCTTATCTACTGTGGTTAATTCTCACAATAAGGAAGTGGATGAAGAAGAAGAAGCCAGAAGAAGAGATATCACAAGGAGAACAAATAGAGATTTCAATCTCTATGTACAAAGGCTTAAACTCTCAAACAGAAGATTATGGAGAAATCCAAGAAGACAAGAATCTTTACTAGAAAGAAGCTATGTTTTTGAAAAAGAGAAAGATAAGAAGTGGAAACACATAAGTACATTGAGGTGTAACACACCTATCAATTTTCAGAATGGAGGAATTATAACAAGTGCTTCAAGTGTTGTTGATTTGTCTGATATGGTTAGATCAAAAGCACTCTGGCTACGAATGTTTTCAAATCTGAAGCAATTGACAAGTAATTCAAGAGGAGGTATTGGACACAGGGATGCTGAATATCTGAATATGTCATATGTTGATCCTTACTCCTTGACTGAAATTGGAGGTACTTTAACTTCTGAAAACCTGAACAATTTATTAGCTGTTGTTATAGTTATAGATTGTCATGATGGTATTGAAAAGAAAGAAAAGCTTCTGTACTTCATGAAAGATGGTAGTGTGAAGATTCTGTGCATTCAAGATCTGCTGATGAAAACTACACAGGAACTGAAATATGTTCATTATCTGTTAAGATGGAAGAATAAAGTGTGCAAATAATGGAGTGACATGATCTTGTCAACAATAAGAAGAAGACTGGATGGAAATAGAAATTTCAATGGTAATTATACTCCCATGTACTTAAATCAAAGAGGTCAAGATGTGGAAATGCAAAGGGGCACTGCTGTTAAAGAAGTGACTTTTGGCATGACTCAACTTACTCTCAATCCTGATGGGAAGGAAATTGCTTATCTTTTGCTTGAAGAGCACGGTCTACAGAGAAGCTCCATTCAGAATCTCAGAGCAGCTATCTACCAGATTAATGAGGAAGATGAAGAAATCAGAAATCTTAAGGAAAGACTGATTCAAATTCTTGAAGAAAAAGAAGAAAATTTGTTATCCAACTTCTTGAAGATGAATCTGTTCTATCAAAGAATTTAAACAGATAAGTTGTTGCTAATATTTGTACATTTTGTAAATATGTTTTTGACATCACTGAATCTTAGGAATCTATACTTTATTTCACAAAGTATGAAATTGGGGGAGATTGTTAGATCAGAATTCAATGATCGTCAGGATCTAGACTTCAACTGATCAGGATTGCTGACGTCATCAGGATTGCATGGTCGTCAGGATCAGAATGAATATCAGGACTGGAAGCTGATCAGGATTCCTACTTCGAGTTATATTTGGAGTCTAGTTAAATAAGGAAGATTATTCTGTCGGTTCCTGGTTTGTAGTAATGAAGCTATCAATTAAGGATAGGTTTCAATCTTTGTAATTGATTAGGACTTATCATTGATAGAGAAGCTGTGTAGTATATAAACACAGTTTAGGTTTCGATTTATGCAGAGAACATAATCGATTGAAACACTCGAGTATTTTTGTAATCTAGAAGCTCTCAAGAACATCAGAATTTCTTGAGAGAGTTTTTGTAACCTAGCAGCTCTCAAGAACATCAGAATTTCTTGAGAGAGTTTTGTAACAGTTTTATATCAGATTTAATAAAGCTGTTATTATTCTTTCATATTTGTGATATATACTCTTATAAGTCGAGAATCTTATACAATTGTATTCAACCCCCCTTCTACAATTGTTTATTACTGGGCAACATAAAGGACTCCACAGATAGGAGGCTTGATGAAAAACTCCCACTTCTCACTGTTACCAAGATGAACAAATTCTTTAACAAGGATCATGAGGTGGCAACTACTTTGAAAACCCTTACTACTAGGGTGGACAAAGTGGAAGCCACATTAACTCATATGCAGCAGGAACAGGAGAAGCAGACTCAGCTATTGACACAGCTAGTGGCAGCTCAGGGTCTCCCTCTCATCACTCTTGATGATAACAAAAGGGGGAGAAAGAGCTTGATATTCAAGTCACAACAGTTGTGGTCCCAGCCATTTCTTTACCAAAGGAGCCACTAGCTATGGGGGAGTCTACCAAAGGAAAAATGGATGGCATTGACCTGATCCAACGTGCATCTATGAGACTGCAACTTGCAGAACAAATAAAAGGGCAAATGAAGGATATAGATGCACGGGCTAAGAAGATAGCTGAAAATGCAAGAAACATACATCCATCAACGGATCAAGCTACTTCTACATCAACGGATCTCAAAATTACAGTGTCAATGGATGAGCTCATTCCTTCATCAACGAATGCCATGGTCTTAGTGTCAACGGATATGGAGCCACAACTTAAATCCTCATATGATCTAAAGCCTCTTCTACATGGAGTGATTCCTGGTCCAAGGAAAGAAAAGAGAAAAACTTCATGTATTAGAGATGTGGACCCAACTACTCTTCAAGAATGCTTATCTCCAAGATCCCCAGCTAAACCAAATGGCAAGAAAATTGCTAGAATATTCTATCCTCCTCCATTTCCAGATGAGCTCAAGGTTCTGGGTAAACTCATTACAAAATGCAAGGAAAACAATGACCCTGAAACAAGGAATCAAAGAGCAATAGTCTACAGGAATGGGCAAGAGATTTGTGTTTGGGCTGGTCACCCATACTTTGCTGAAGCTAAAGCAGAAGAATCAGCTAGGGCAGACATGCAAGCTCTTACAGTTGCCCAAGCTCTAGATGAAGAAGAAAGAATACAAGAAGAAAGAGCTAGAGCTGAAGCTGAGCAAGCAAAGAGGAAAAGAAAAAGTACAAGGCAACGCAAAACAAGAGCTAAAAGAAACTTGGCTTTTGATGAGGATGACTCTCAAGGTACTGCTACAGCTGCACCTACAACATCTGTGCCTTTAACTTTTCCTAATGTAGAGTTTGGAGGAAGATTAGCTTGTGATCCTGAACATCCAGTCAACTTTCATGATCAACCAATTGAGCCAAAGGAGGACCCATTTGAGTTTGATGAAGCTAACTTTCCCAAATTTCTATTTGAGATGGATTCAAAGAAGAAATCAAAGCAGAGGGCTTCTAAGGCTAAGCCAGTTTTTGTAAGGAGGCCACAGGTTGAAAAACCACCAACAAACCTAGAGGACTTCATCTACATTGCTGATATAAGGGAGGAGTCAGACTTAAGCCTATATCTTGATGACTTGGTGGAAGTGAGAGGAATAGCAGCCACTCATAAACTACCAGAGAGATTAGTGTTTGTCTACAAGGGTGGAAGGGAAAAGATCTGGCCTCTACACAGAATTCTAGGAGAGGATTATCAGACATTGCTGGTGGTGTTCAAATGCTTAAAGAAAGATTTTGGGTTCACCAAAACTGCCAAGTCTGAGGTTGTCTCCAAGATTTGTCAAATCAAAGCTAGCTGGAACAAGCCTGATGCACTTCCCAGAGTTTTAAAGGTCCCTCAATCAGGAAAGAAAATTCATCTCCAACCCTTTTGGATGATGGAATTCAGAGACAAGGACAACTGTAAAAGATTCTTCAGAATGGAGGAACAACTGGAAAAGGCATCCAATGAAACTCTGAGATTTTTGCAATCCAAGTTGGATGAACAAGATGAAGAGGAAAAGATTTTCTACAGGAGGCTCCAAGCTCAAATTGAGGAGAACAATGCCAAGAAGGGGAATAAAACAAGGCCACAGAGACAAAGATGGTAAATCTGCTCAGTCTAGAGGAGCAACTCTGTGCACCTGTGTTGTAAGAATTTCTAATTTGTTTTCAATAAATTTCAAAGTATCATGAAGCTTAATACAATTTCTACTTTTGTAATTTGTAATTTGTTTAAGTGTTTTTGTTATCATCAAGGCTCTCGATTTATGGCTGTTATTCTACCAGTCATAAATTGGGGGATATTGTTAGGAATATGTTGTTCTTGGTGATAATTATAAAAACACTTAGTAGATTTTGTGTTAAGTCGATTTTGTAACTGTCAATGGAATGGTATGCTTTGCAGCTTCCGTTGACAGGTAGCTCATCAACGGAATGAGTTATGTAGCAATTGCACTGTACAATACTTCACTAGTTGATAGGCAATTGTTGTTGGTATTAGATAGGTTTTCTAAGTCATGTTGACTAAGTACTAGATAGGCAAAATAGGTTGGTTAATTATAAATATAACGTGCCTTGTAATTTTGCCTAAGTGAAGACATGTCAACGAAATGGAGATTACACTATCAACGGATTGAAGAATATACCATCAACGGATTGAAGAATAAAGCTATCAACGGAATACATCTCACTACTATCAACGGATTACTATCACTTTTCTGAACAGTTGACAAAGTGACAGTGACAGTTTTCTGACAGATCAAAAGGTGATGTAGAAGTGTACTTTGCGTTGGAAGCCATCAAAATTGTGACGCCCCCAAATCCCGGGGTCAGTGGATTTGGTCGTCACGCTATAATCTCAATTAAAATCACCTGCTAAATATAAAACCAAAACAAATATAACATCTATGACCCCAACTCTACCAAGAATCTTTTAGGCTATAGTGCTAGAAACAAGAATCCAAACTTATAAAAACTTTAACTTACTTATACAACAATCTCTTTACATACATCTATAACACTGATATCACTTCGATGTGAAGTATACCAGGCAATACTAAATTTATACAATAATAATATTTACTAGAAATCAACTATATACAATACCCTCACACTAGATCCAAATGCTCTGCATCTACTCATCTTCACAACGCCATCTTGAATCATCTCGTTCCATAGCTATGCAATTAAATACTGTCAATCTACCTTTTCTGTGACGCCCTCCAAACCCGGGGTACAGATTTGAGGAGTCACCCGACCAACGGAACACTATTTAACACATGCATAATATATAAAGACACAAATACCCCTTAACCAAGATCGCATCCAGATTATGGCAATGAACACAAGCTACTACAATCTTTTATTAATACAATACCAGTCTTATCAGAGTTATTACATCACAACTTAGGTTCAAATCTAGACATCTAATCTAGAAAAGCAAAACAAACAACTACCCTGCCAGTGACAATGACTCGAGGGGCTCTCCTGGCTGCCGGTGAACTATCGGTCACGCTATGCCGACTCATACTCTCGCTTCATTGGAATAGGGTTAGAAAACAACAAGCAAGAGTGAGCCAAATTGCTCAGCAAACATCATATGTATCATTTCTATCACAGTTGTAAGGATATGAATTTATGATATCAGAATCAACAATATTTAGCTTACACATGCTATGTATCAATAACAATTGAAGAAAAGAATTAGAATTTTGCTTATACATTTTTTTCAAATCAAAGGTTGTGCTGCTGGCCAGCCACGCATCAACCCCGGACTAGCTCACGGCATAGTCCTCTACTGGATCCTAGGCCAATCTGGGCCTTAAGTTATTCCGACCATAAATATGGCCCGACCAATTACTGGTCCATTTTAAAAACATGCCAAATCTATCATAGGGTATACACAATTACATGCTCAATAAGAGAAACTCAATGTATGATAATTGCAAAAGAGCTTCAACTGCTCCGTATCAAATGAATATCGAGAAATAATCATGGAATAATTTCAACGGTACAGTGTACTCATTCAATAAGGAAATCAATATTGGTAATCGATAATCAATGACCGTAATCAATAGTCAACGATGGAAGTCAAATGATCAATGGTTGTCAATAATAATCAAAGGATGATAATCAATAATAAATGGTGGTAAACAATAATCAAGTGAATTGGAAATAAGGGTTTCCGATGCAGATCAAATCAAAGAATCAAGAATCTCTAAGGAAATGGAATCAGTTGTCCAAATGCGGTTAAAAGATTGATAATTTGAATTGTTCTGGGGATAACGGTATTCAAGTATTCAAGACAATAATAATTTTTATCACAAGTAAAGGCACAGATACTTGCCTGGTCTAAGCTGTTGTCGGATCGACTCTGCTCACTCTACCTTTCCCTTTCCCTTGCTCCGGGAACTCGATTCTATAATTAAACAACTCATCATAATAAGTCTAACTATTCTCGTTCTACTCTCGACACTTATTCAATCAAAAATCACATTTAAACAAGTAATCGGTTACGTATCGGACGTCCGGTATGATTTACGATATTTAAAACTCAGATATTTTCCCTAGTACGGGCATATACAGACTATAAAACACAACACACAATTAATATGAACCATATAGCACTTATAAACATTTTTAAAACATCATACGAAACTTATTTAAATTTTAAATAAGTCACGATTAATTTTTAAATCAAAACTCAGATTTTTAAATCCAATATAAACATTTAAATGCAAATAAATCAATTAATAAAATTAATTTACACTCTTTAAATACTCAAACTATTTTTAAATAAATAAATAGGCTTGAAAATAATTAAACTGAATTTTTAATTAATTAAATCTAATTAATAATTAATTTTTAAGAATTAATTGATTAAAAGAAATAACCAATTAATTAATAAATAAATTATTAATTAAAAATAATTAAAATAATTAAGTTTAATCAATTTTCGGATTTAAAATAATAAATATAATTTTCCAGAATTTTTCTGATATTAAAATATATTTTTAAAATAAAAATATGAATTTTTAAAGTTTTTAAACTATTTTCGAATTAAATTTAAAAATAAAATCCCAAAACAGTTTTCAGAAATTCAATTAGGGTTTTAGAAGATTAAAAACGGGTCAAAAAATGGGTAAACGGGTCGGGAAGAACGAATTCGGGTTTCCAAGAACAACCCACCGGATTCTGGGTTTTCCAGAATCCGGCCGGTGTCCGGCGTCCGGAATTCTTTATTCCCGATCAAACACAACCAAAACAATAGGGCTTTTGTTCGCCATTGCAAGACAAACACAACCCACACAAAAACATCTCTGTCCCATGCCGGAATCGAGCCCAGAATCCGGTCAAAGAAACCGTCGGGCAAAACTCCGGCCGGAAACCCGATCTCCTCTATTTCTACATGAAACTCTAAGATTAATATGTCAAAATAACGCTTATAACTCACACAATCAAAGCCCCATGTCATAATCAATGTCAGATCAATATCAAGAACAGACTATTCAAAATAAGAATTCGGGTCAAAACTCGAAAATCAAACCCGAATAAATTGAACTTAAACATGAAATTAAATCATGGATTCTTGCTAATTAGAACCCTAGGAACATGTTAGAAGCAACCAATTGAATGGAGAATCAACAAAATGAAAATCCCCAAATTAATCAAGAACCCTAATTTTAATTCGAATATTGAAAAATTCATAATAAATCGAAAAATTACCAGATGATGAAGAGGTTGGAAGATTCTGAAACTAGAGATCAAGAGCTTTAATTTGAGTACTTGAACTTTGATTTCTGATTTCAATAACACCTTGAACGAATGGATTGATCTTCAAGAACACGAAGAACACGGTTCGGGGATTTTTAATTTTTGGGTTTAATAACTGCAGATTTCTATGAGTTTCAAGGTACGATTCGTCTTTTTATATTTTTGGAAAAATAATACCCCAAACAACATTTTTGGATCGATATAGATCCATTGGATCGTTTAAAAACCCTAATTAGGTCAAAAACACGTTTTACGAGAAGATAATCGTCTACAAAGACTGATAATTATCCAAATTGATATATATAATTATATAACTAATGCTCAAGAATACTGGGGCTATAACAAATGTAATATTGATATAAAACGATATATCCGTCCCCTTAAGCAATTAGGGTTCGGAACAATTTTTCCCTTTTTGAACAAAACGAATTATTCTTGCAGAATCAAATACGTAGGAATGAAATGATACGAATATCTCTCCCGATAATGATTCGAATACGAAAGACGAAGAGATAATAATTAATGTACGAAATTCCAACGGGGCCCTTGAATTATCAAAACGGGGCTCGGATTTAAAGAAAATTCCAAATGACGAAATATTTGAAAGGGGCTTCCGACTCACCAATTAGCACATAATCACACGATAATTATCATTTAATAATATTCCAATACTCCACAACAAATATTTTTATATTAAATATATCATTTATTTAAATAATAAAATTCACGGATATTACATTTTCACTGGAGGGTTAAGAGGTAAAACAAGCAAGAGTCAGCAAAAGAAGCTCAGTAAGTATATAGTACTGCACAAGATCAAATAATGATGCAATAATAACAATATGTATAAAAATGAACTCAGCTGGCCAAGAAAATGGCAATATATGAGAGAATCAATTTAACTGGCAAAATGAACAACAATAATAATCAATATCAACTGTAAGTTAGAATTGGATTTTTACTGACGCAATGAGTTATAGTGGATGATCAGTCACACAAAACTCCGGACCATACCCACGGTATGTCCAAATACTGAACTGGATCCAAGGCCACTTTGGCATACATAATACTGATACTCTGACTGACGTCTGCAGTCCTTTAAAACATTTCATTTTAATTAAAAACTTCCAATTCAAACTTAATACTGGGAGTTAGGTGTCGGAACAATCGACTACCTCGATAATTTAAACTATTACTTTCAACTGTCTTCTTAACTATATCAACTGAATTAGGCTAAAACAAATACATAAGAATTAGATTTCCCATCACAAGGAATCAAGGTAAAATCTGACAATACAAGGTGTTGCAAGGTATAAGTTATGAAATGAAATAGAATTCATCAAATAAAGAACAATGGGTTGTCTCAACCTCAGGATAATAAAAGAATCTGGTTATGAAACAATAATTAAATTAAGAATTGAAAACATGAATCTTGATACGATACTCTGAACAAGAGAGTACGAGTTAGTAAACTTGCCTTTAATCCTTAGCTATTACGTAAAGCCGGAGTACTATGATATTATATTAAATATCACAAAAACGAATTCTCAATTTCAATTAATTAAAAATAAACGAACTATAGATTTAATTTCTGCAAGAGAAAAAGCGAACTAGTAACACTTACATAAATCAACAAACGATATCCATATTATTGAATCTTATAAGAATTCAGCAAAACGAATCAAACACTGAACTTAACATAAGCTAATTAAATCATTCGAACTATCATATAAAAACAGTCCAAAATTCTTCCTAAACAATCTAATAGCAATTAATAAGAAAAGAAAAACGAATTTATGATTATCATAAATTAATAAATAACTAAAAACGAAATTTTAAATAATTAATACCAAAACGAATTATTACTTAATACTAAAAATCCAAACTTATTAATACACAATTTATTCAACAAAAACGAATTGTAAAACATCAATTTATCGACCAAAACGAATTTTACAACAATCAACTATTAAGAACTGATTTCCACAAAAAAACTAACTAAATAAAACAACGAATCACATATCTTCACATAATCAGAAATCGAATCCATAATCAATACTACAAAAAAAATGAATTATCCAACATCACAATCGATACACACAAACAATTTATAAATACACAAAATAAAATAAAAAAACGAAACAATAAATGGGTGTTTCGATTATACTTACAAAGATTCACAATCGGGAAAAGTAATGGCAGAAATGGCGGCCGGAATCTGGCAGAAAAAAGAGGGCGACGGCGGCGATGCTGCGGAACCGCAGCAGAAATCGGCGGTCGAAAAGAAACGGGAGGGGAGGCTGAGCGCGGTGGAGGAATACAGAGATGGAGGTGGTGATGTCACTGTGCCGTTAACAGGAAACGGAAAAAGGGAGGGAGGCGCGTGCGGCTCCAACAGAAGGGGCGGCTGTAATGATATTGCCGTAGGTGTATATGCTGTAGTTGTATATTGAAAGTTTAGTTTTAGGATAGACTAAATAGAATTAGATTAGGTGAATAATTTAAAAAGTAGGATAAGGATGAAAACTTTATACTTTTATTAGCCCCTGACTGAAATTTGCGGGAAGTAATACGATACTGAAAAAAATGATTTTTAAATGAAATCAAATTTAAAATAATTAAATCTCACTGATTAAATTATTTATATACCAGAATTATTCTAAAAACATTTAAATGCACAAAATTCATAATTAAATGAATTTTAAACTAATTTACTTAAAACAAATATGCCGAACTCAAATTTACTAATAATTACCGAAAAATATTTTTAAACACATAATACCACATCACATATCCACATAATAATATTTAAACATTTAATCACCCAATGCAGCAAATTTTTAATTTACTCAAAATAAATAAATATTACTATTTTTATTACTCAAATAAATGGGAAATTCACACCTTAATTTCCCATATAAAATAACCAGCTTTCACAATTATTTTTAAATAAAATACAAACATAATTTCGTTCCTCCTCTTTGAGAAAAACAATAAAATATTTAAATAATAATATTAATAAATCCTGAAAATTAGGGTTACTACAATCAGCTGAAGGTGTCACTAAGGTTCTTTCTATAACTTTTAACTCTGGTTGCATCCACAATAATACTAACTCTTTAATCTTTGATACTCATTCTTTCTAGTCTGGTATTCCACTAGTTCCTCTATATAAGGTAAACTCGGTTGTACCACTACACGTTACGCGTTACTAGTATTCTAATCGCATCTTGACCCGCTTTGACTCTTGGTAATCCCACCGCAAAGGTTATATGTTTTGAGTAAAAATGTTGATGATGTTGGGAGTTGTCCTGCATTGTTCGTAAGAGGGTAGATAACTAGTTAATAAATAATCAATTAACTTTATTAGAACTAATTCCAACCAGCTTGGCATACTTCCACGATTATTTGAGATAATCAGATTCATGATATTTTGAAGTGAAAATATGTCGTATCATAACGAGTGTCCCACAATTGTGGTTATTGAGTTAGAAATTTTATAACAAACATTTCTGAAATGAAAGAATCACCGAGAGACCAATATGATCAGATGAACCAATGTTGCGTGTCTTTGTTAAGACATTAGTAAAGGTAATTAACCTTCTTGTGTTGCACAACACACAAGTGATGGCGTCCCATCCAACTTCTATCACACAGACAGATAGTCCTTGTGTCCCCTATAAATAGGGCTGTTCGTCTCAGTTAGAGTAGAGAATATTAAAAAAAGTCCAAAGTCAAACTAACAATTAAGGCATTTTGATGAGAAATTCTCAGATACACCCCTGAATTACAACTGAACATATTCCAAAGGTACTACTTCCAGAAAAAGAATAACCAGAAAGGAAATTACTGGCACAATACGAGGAAATGATGATTTATCAATACTAGAGTTATTCCCGATTGAGGAAACGTAGAAATTCAATTATCACAACTTGACAGGGTTTTTGAAACTAAAAAAAAAAATGTCATATAATTCAATAAGAAGGAAAATATTGCCAAGGTCTTCAGGTATGTCTTCTATATCAGCTCCTCTGATGGCTCGTCATTTGATTCTACGTTCTTCTGATACACGTCCTAAAGTTATCGATATCATACGTCATCGTCGTCCCGCAATAGTCTCTGAAGATTCCACCAGCTACATCTACAGTCGCAAGGATTTCTATCCAACTCAACCCAACTATGCTCAACTATCTCAAACGAGTATCTCTATCTTAACTTACTCATTGGTACTATATCCAATAGTCCAACACGAACTCTACATGAGCTCTGACATTCCGTACATAACTATACACACTCCTACACACTCTCGTTTCTAGTTTACTATAACTCCTCTCTGATACCAACTGTGACGCCCCCAAATCCCGGGGTCGGTGGATTTGGTCGTCACGCTATAATCTCAATTAAAATCACCTGCTAAATATAAAACCAAAACAAATATAACATCTACGATCCCAACTCTACCAAGAATCTTTTAGGCTATAGTGCTAGAAACAAGAATCCAAACTTATAAAACTTTAACTTACGTATACAACAATCTCTTTACATACATCTATAACACTGATATAACTTCGATGTTAAGTATACCAGGCAATACTAAATTTATACAATAATAATATTTACTAGAAATCAACTATATACAATACCCTCACACTAGATCCAAATTCTCTACATCTACTCATCTTCACAACGCCATCTTGAATCATCTCGTTCCATAGCTATGCAATTAAATACTGTCAATCTACCTTTTCACTGGAGGGTTAAGAGGTAAAACAAGCAAGAGTGAGCAAAAGAAGCTCAACAAGTATATAGTACTGCACAAGATCAAATAATGATGCAATAATAACAATATGTATAAAAATGAACTCAGCTAGCCAAGAAAATGACAATATATGAGAGAATCAATTTAACTGGCAAAATGAACAACAATAATAATCAATATCAACTGTAAGTTAGAATTGGATTTTTACTGACGCAATGAGTTATAGTGGATGATCAGTCACTCTAAACTCCGGACCATACCCACGGTATGTCCAAATACTGAACTGGATCCAATGCCACTTTGGCCTACATAATACGTACTGATACTCTGACTAGCGTCTGCAGTCCTTAAAAACATTTCATTTTAATTAAAAACTTCCAATTCAAACTTAATACTGGGAGTTAGGTGTCGGAACAATCGACTACCTCGATAATTTAAACTATTACTTTCAACTGTCTGCTTAACTATATCAACTGAATTAGGCTAAAAAAAATACATAAAAATTAGATTTCCCATCACAAGGAATCAAGGTAAAATCTGACAATACAAGGTGCTGCAAGGTATAAGTTATGAAATCAAAATAGAATTCGTCAAATAAAGAACAATGGGTTGTCTCGACCTCAGGATAATAAAAGAATCTGGTTATGAAACAATAATTAAATTAAGAATTGAAAACATGAATCTTGATACGATACTCTGAACAAGAGAGTACGAGTTAGTAAACTTGCCTTTGATCCTTAGCTATTACGTAAAGCCGGAGTACTATGATTCTCGTCTTCTTCTATCTTATGTCGTCACAATTCTCTATTCTGATAACTCTTGGTTCCATCACATATGCGGTTGCTACGAGTCTGTACTACCGAGATCGTGCCCGTCCAACTATTCACTAGTTAAATAACATATACTTTAGCCTTCGTACTATACTTCTACATAATATAAATGTTTATACACTTAAGCGCATGCATATACTACAGAAAATTGTGCATGACCTATTCGAAAAGTGGACATTGCCCTGCTTTCAAAATACCAAAAGTACTAATTCAAACATCCACAACTTGAAGTAACGTATAAGAAAATAATCCTACATTAACTTGCAGTAAACATATAAGAAAATAATTCTGCATTAACTTGCAGTAGCTCTATTTAGAAATAAGCAATCACGTACAACATTTATCACATAGCACATCCATCATCTAATTCACATAATTTCATATACTTCAGATAACACATAACACATGCTTGGACTGACAACTCCTATATTTATACAATTTACTAGCTGCACATTTAACACCTAAACACATTTCATTCACGTACGCATTTAAACTAGCTTATCATATCATATACATTTACCAAATAATGTTCATTAATAGTTATGCCGGAAATTCGGCAGCACTTCCTCTATTTATATAATAATCCACCTGTTTTAAAACTAATATCATTAATCAAGAACCAACTTACAAACTAACCTCATCCATATAATTCAACTTAATCAACCTAAATTCACAATTATAAATAACATACTCAACTCAGTATATCATCTAAACACATTCACGACTCCACAACAATTTACACAAGCCATGTGACACGTAATAAAGTTGAAACTCTTTTTGGAAAATATTTGGTCTTCCTTCTATAAAAATTTGAATATAACAATCTATGGATCGAAAACAATCATTATACTTTAAATCTAATTATCACTAGATTAAATAAAATTAATCAAAATCAACCAATTCAATAAATCAAACAATTAATCAAATCAGGTAAATAATAAACAATTTTTGAAAACATTAATTAAATTTAATTTATAATTAATCAAATTTAAATAATAATTAATTAATAAAATTCACCAATTAACTACTCAGTTAATTGGTCAATTAAATCAATTACAGTATTATTTAACAATTGATTAAAAATAATCAAATTCAACTACTCTTTAACTCTAGAAAATTTTAAAATAAATAATAAAATAAATAAATAGATTTTTCGAAATTTCGGCATGACCCGTTCGTAAACAGGACTAGCCAGAAATCTTGCATGTACTATGCTGCGTCCCCAGTCACAGGACGGATCACATAGTACAGCACAACGTATATATCACAGTAATTAAACAACATAATATCTCAACCATCACTACAACAGATCCCCTAACTGGGAATCAAACCAGAATACTAAATCAATAGCACAACTAATTTACAACTCACACTAAACTTTAAATACATTACTTTACGATATACAACTAACGATCTAAATTTACTCGAAACCAACTAAAATTTATAAATACTTTATAACTTTGCACCACGTTACTAATTAATACACTTCAAGAACCTGCACAATAGGAAATAGAATATTAGATAATACCAAAAGCAGTTAACACTGAAATTTATATACATATACCATCTAAAGACTTCCTGACAAAACATAACTTAACATACTACAAATTCTGCATAAACTCTTTCTAACACTTATAATAGAAAGTGAACTAAGAAAGACTACTTAAATCAAACGAAACAAATAACTATATCAATAGCATGAATTTAAACACCAAAGTAATATACGCCAATTAGATTCATTCAACTATTATCGAAAATAGTTCACAAATTCTGCAATAACTACACAATAACAATTAATACAGAAAATTCGAACTAATAACTAATACTTAACAAAGAAAACGAATTATATTAAATATCACAAAAACGAATTCTCAATTTCAATTAATTAAAAATAAACGAACTATAGATTTAATTACTGCAAGAGAAAAATCGAACTAGTAACACTTACATAAATCAACAAACGATATCCATATTATTGAATCTTATAAGAATTCAGCAAAACGAATCAAACACTGAACTTAACATAAGCTAATTAAATCATTCGAACTATCATATAAAAACAGTCCAAAATTCTGCCTAAACAATCTAATAGCAATTAATAAGAAAAGAAAAACGAATTTATGATTATCATAAATTAATAAATAACTAAAAACGAAATTTTAAATAATTAATACCAAAACGAATTATTACTTAATACTAAAAATCCAAACTTATTAATACACAATTTATTCAACAAAAACGAATTGTAAAACATCAATTTATCGACCAAAACGAATTTTACAACAATCAACTATTAAGAACTGATTTCCACAAAAAAAACTAACTAAATAAAACAACGAATCACATATCTTCACATAATCAGAAATCAAATCCATAATCAATACTACAAAAAAACGAATTATCCAACATCACAATCAATACACACAAACAATTTATAAATACACAAAATAAAATAAAAAAACGAAACAATAAATGGGTGTTTCGATTATACTTACAAAGATTCACAATCGGGAAAAGTAATGGCAGAAATGGCGGCCGGAATCTGGCAGAAAAAAGAGGGCGACGACGGCGATGCTGCGGAACCGCAGCAGAAATCGGCGGTCGAAAAGAAACGGGAGGGGAGGCTGAGCGCGGTGGTGGAATACAGAGATGGAGGTGGTGATGTCACTGTGCCGTTAACAGGAAACGGAAAAAGGGAGGGAGGCGCGTGCGGCTCCAACAGAAGGGGCGGCTGTAATGATATTGCCGTAGGTGTATATGCTGTAGTTGTATATGGAAAGTTTAGTTTTAGGATAGACTAGATAGAATTAGATTAGGTGAATAATTTAAAAAGTAGGATAAGGATGAAAACTTTATACTTTTATTAGCCCCTGACTGAAATTTGCGGGAACTAATACGATATTGAAAAAAATGATTTTTAAATGAAATCAAATTTAAAATAATTAAATCTCACTGATTAAATTATTTATATACCAGAATTATTCTAAAAACATTTAAATGCACAAAATTCATAATTAAATGAATTTTAAACTAATTTACTTAAAACAAATATGCCGGACTCAAATTTACTAATAATTACCGAAAAATAATTTTAAACACATAATACCACATCACATATCCACATAATAATATTTAAACATTTAATCACCCAATGCAGCAAATTTTTAATTTACTCAAAATAAATAAATATTACTATTTTTATTACTCAAATAAATGGGAAATTCGCACCTTAATTTCCCAGATAAAATAACCAGCTTTCACAATTATTTTTAAATAAAATACAAACATAATTTCGTTCCTCCTCTTTGAGAAAAGCAATAAAATATTTAAATAATAATATTAATAAATCCTGAAAATTAGGGTTACTACAAAAATGGTCACTGGGAATGAGAAAACGTTCCATTTACCAATTAAGTTCTTGAGTGGGATCATAATAAGCATGAAGACAAAAGACAAAGATCTCCAAGGACCATTGAACAAAAGGAATGAAAAACAAGCTGTTGGCGGTTACCCTTAGTACTTTTTAGTGTAGCCAAAAATAGCATTGTAAACTTGGGATATATAACCAAGTGTAGCAGTTCATTTTATTGTAAGAAGTGAGATAGAAAAGTTAAGTATTAGCTTGTTTAAAAGAGCACTCTCACTCTACATGTTGTAACTGAGCAGCTGGGCTACATTTGTAACACAGATTATTTCCGCAATAAAAACACCTCAGTTGGATCATCAAACAATCCAACTGAAATTTTATATTTGCTTGTGTGTTTTTATTTTATCTGTCAAGTTATTTAAAAGTTGTTTTAAAGTAGAAAAATATCTAGAATTGTATTCAACCACCCCCTTCTACAATTCTGTTAGGTCATTTGGGATTAACAAATAATGATGCAACAATATTTCAAAAGAAATCAACTCAACTGGGGTAAAATAATAGTGCAATAATTGCAATGTATGAAAAGCATCTCAACTGGCAAAATGAACAACAACAATTGTGTCAAACTTTAAATTAGAATTGGATTTTTACTGTGACGCAATGAGTTAAAGTGGATGATCAGTCACACTAAAACTCCGGATCATACCCTACGGTATGTCCAAATACTGAACTGGATCCAAGGCCACATTGGCCACATAATAATACTCATACTCTGACTGGCGTCTGCAGTCCTTAAAACATTTCATTTTAATAAAAACTTCCAATTCCAATTTAGTACTCAGATTAGGTGTCGGAACAATCGACTACCTGGTTAACTCAAATTAATACTTTCAACTGTATGATTCAGATTATCTGTCAAGGTTAGGTTAAAACAAGTACATATGAATCAGGTTTCCAAGTAATAAGGAACCAGGATTAAATCTGGCAACCACAAGATGCTGCAAGGTATGAATGATGAACCGAAATAAAACTGTCAAGTTAGAAATAAATAGGTTGTCTCGATCACAGGATAAGAATAAGAACTGGTTATGCAATAAGTAATTAAATGAAAATTGAAACAGGAATCTTGCTACGATACTCCGAACAAAATAGTACGAGTTAGTAAACTTGCCTTTGGTCCTTAGCTATTACTTAAAGCCGAAGTAATATGATTATCTTCTTCTTCTATCTTATGTCATCACAATTTTCTATTCTGATAACTCTTGGTTCCGGCGCATATGCGGTTGCTACGAGTCCGCACTACCGAGATCGAGCCCGCCCAACTATTCCTATAGTTAAATATAAGACATACTTTAATCTTCGAAATTCAACTTCTACATAATATAAATGTTTATAAACATAAGCGAATGTATTTTCTACGAAAAATTGGGCATGACCTATTCGTAAAGTGGACGTTGCCCTGTTTAAAAAATACCAAAAATCCTAACCCAATCATCCACAATCAATCCACAATTTATTTCAATACTCCATTCATCTGCCTTGACTTGCAGTTAACATATAAGAAAATAAATCTGCCTTGACTTGCAATAAACATATAAGAAAATAAATCTGCCTCGACTTGCAGTTACTTTCCAGAAATAAGCAATCACGTACAACATTTATCACGTAACAAGTCAAATAACTAATTCACATAATTCTTTATACTTCACGTAACACATAGAACATAATTGAACCGATAACTCTTATAATTATACAAATTTAATAGCTATACATTTAACACGTAAACATATTTCATTCACGCATGCATTTAAACTAGCATATCATATCATATACAATTGTCAAATAATAATCATTTAATAGTCTTGTCTTCTCGTTACAAAGCCTATAACTTCCAATTGGTTCAATATAATCCACTAAATCTTCTTTTTTTTTCCAGGTAAACTAGACATTCAAAGCTATAATTTATCTAAAATTCAACATAAAATCAGAAATATACAATCCACAATATTTATTTAAAGTCAGCTATGTTTTCTCCAGAATTACGTGTCAAATCAACGTTACTAATTCAGCTTTACCTCAACTTCTATAAGTCCACTGATAATGATATTTTGCAGAAACATTCTCAAGGTACATATCTACAACTTTTATCTTTTAAGAAATGACAAACTTTGCATTTACGATCATCAAAAATGCTAATACAATCCAAAAATACATTTCTGAGATCAGCAGAATTTTCAGAACTGTACTAACTAATAAATTCGTAACTCTTGCTATTCAAATTCATAAATTAGAAACCTTTACAGCCTTTTATTACACATGTATATCAGTACTTCCGTAGTTTATTTGGCCATAAAATTCATCCTAAAGCCACCAAATTCTGAGCTCGAAATTGGACAGATTCTCTGGACATCATAAATCTGCTATTAGGATGTCCAGATTATTGCTAATAACTCTAACTTCACACATTCAACAACAATCAAACTCTACAGAAATTTTATTCAGGTGTATACCTACAACTTTCACTCTTTTATCAGCTTAAAAATTGGCCATTAAACTCTTCAAATTCGACATACAAAACAGGACATACAAAACTGAAATATAAAATGTAACTGCGCGCAATCTACTTAAACATTTTTAATAAATTCAAAACTAATCAAATGAACACCAAATTTGGTAGGCTCCTTCCTGAATACCAAAACAAATTAGAATTAAAATTTCAGTTCCAGAACAATTCATTTAGACCAAAAACGAACTGGTTAAAGTACCTACTGAATGCAGAAAATTTCTGCCCTGCACAACTTTTAGTAAAACAAGCATAACTTTTTACTCACTAACTTAATCGACACAAGGTTTTCGCGTGGACAAACTAGACTCCAAGTAGAACATTTCTAACTCATACTTTATGTCTAAAATAGGTAGTAAACAATCAGAATTAACCCGAACAGAACAGGCAGTTTCTTGACCATTTAACATAGTATCCATCTATTATCGATTCAAACACTAAGAATCTTATTCTATCATATACAACACCACTAATCACCACATATCCAAAACTCAAACTTAATAAATCTGAAATTTCAAACTTAGCCCAATTATCAACATACCTTCACTATAAACCTGAGATCATCAATCAAACATCATCTACAATTAAATTCCAAACAAATTCTACAAGGGTAAAATCAAAATAGAAGAACTCCCCCTGGGTCTTTCTAAACCTGCATGCAATTCAATCCCTCAACATGAAATCAAAATTTCAACTAAATATTGCTATTAATATAGAAACTGGACTCATTAACATTATCATCGTCCCCGTCGGCTCACCGGAGCTCATTGCCGACGGCGGCATGGTTTGGAGATGCCCGAAATTCGGGTTTTCTTCAACAAACCTCACCGATTACTAATTTAAAGGTTAACCCAGCAAGAAAATCATCATAGAACATTGATATCAAACTTGATTTACTAAAAATGTTACTGATTACATGCAACCCAATTCGCACATACATACATGTATGTATACACAAATGGCCTTACACACATAAAACACGATTATACATATATAATTCACACCAACGCGATAGAAATTGAAAAGGTTAGTGAGAGATAAGAGTTTACAGAGTGATCAATTAAGAGAAAAAGAGAACAGTGGTGTCGACTGAATAAGAAAAAGGGGAAGAAAATTGGTCGTTAGGGTTTTATAACCCCAAGGGCAATTCTGTCATTTCACAATTCTGAAATCTGATTTTTAATAAAAGAAAAACCAATAAATAACATATTTAAAATCCGAAATAAAATGAAAATAATAACTAAAAAAATCAAACTCTTTATTTACAAACAAAGAGCACATACTTACAAGCTCACACATATTTTTAAAATATTTTTGTGATAAAAAATAAATTAAATATGAATTTTCAAAGTTTAAACCACAACATGGAATTTAAATCGAAAAATCATTTTTAAATCCTTAACACCGAAAATAAATTCCTCCATCAATTTTAGAAAGTAATAGAATATAAAAGGAGAGTAATGAAAAAGATTTCACAATTAACAGAGTCTCCGATGATTTTATAAAATTCCCGGAAGGTAAAAAATATTTGATTTTTAATAAAATAAATCATATAAAATGCAATTAAAAGCATACACATAGATTTTAACTCATACCATTCACCAGGTAAACATCTAATTACCATATTTCAAGTATCAACCTTTCACACAAAGTTCACATGTCACAATTCTCAAAATATTATTAAATAATAATGCAATACAAGCGTTTTTTTTTCTAAGTATCCTTCCCCCCTTAATAAGATTTTGTTCCCAGAATCAGTCTAAGTAAACAAATTAGGATACTTCTCACGCATTTTGATTTTCCACAAGCTGCTAGACATACGATAAATCTGATTGAATCTCTGTCCGCGCACATTCTATTACACAATTGGTGTCACGATTGTACTTCTTAAGCACGGATACGTGAAACATATTATCGAAATTCTTGGCACGGATAAAATATCTACTCGATCCATAAAATTTTAAAACAAACTCAATTCGACAATATTGATAAAATAATTAGCTTTCACAAAAATTTTTAGATGAATAAAATACGCATAATACCATTTCTCCTCTTTTGAGAAAAACAATAAAATACGCATAAGCTGCGATGGCATTCGTTAGCCCAAGTGACATCACTAAAACTCGTAGTGTCCATACCTGGAATGAAATGCAGTCTTGGGTACGTCCTCGGGTTTAATATTCAACTGGTGGTATCCAGTTCTCAAATCAATCTTCGAGAATTTAACTGCATCATGCAGTCGATCGATCAAATCAACGATCCTTGGCAGGGGTATTCATTCTTAATAGTTAGCCTATTTAGCTCTCGATAATCTATGCACAGCCTCATGCTGCCGTCCTTTTCTTCACCAATTAACACTAGTGCATTCCACGGCGACACACTTGGTCTTATCATTCCTTTCTCTAACAATTCCTACAATTGAGCAACTAATTCCTTCATCTCGACTAAAGCTAGTCAGTACGGCCTTCGAAACTGGCGCCGTCCCTGGAGCTAATTCTATAGCCAACTCTATTTCTCTAGCGGGTAGTAACCCCGGGAGATCTTCTGGAAATACATCATCGCATTCGTTAACAACAGGGAAATTCTGTATACTAGGTACTTCCCGTTTCGTATCTATCACGTAGGCTTGATAAGTTTCACATCCTTGGAGGTCAAACATTCCCTCGTCCGATAATCTGAATTCTTACTTTCTTTCTTTCTCAATCTATTCACGTTTCATACCCTATTTTATTTATGCCCATTTCTTTCTTGTCCACTTTGTTTCCATTTTCTATCATAGTTGTTTCATTAACCAAGGTAACATAATCAGTCGTTTTGAACACTCCGTTATTCTGAATTCGCATCATGCGAAACAACCCTTGGCAATTTCCGTAAACTTCAATTCATAATTTGTCGTACTCATTTATCTTAGCTCTCAGCTTCAACACTCTCTTTTTCCAAATACTAAGGAAAATACTTGCATGGTACCAAGAATACTTCAAGCAACAGAATGTTTTATAAAATATTTGTAAGAATTCTCGTCGAATGGATGACCTTATTAGGTCTCAATCAATTATCATTTGGAAATTTCATCATCACAATTCACTGCTTATAAAATGCATTGTGAACTCACTTAAACAAATTCGACCGAAAGTGGAACTTAGTGAAACAATAACTAGTTCATTTCAAGAAACATTAAAAACTAGCTGAACAAAATTTGCTAGTTCGATTAGTTTGGGACGCAGCATCTAGCTAGGATGATTAGCTAGATTTTCATCATATCATTAAAATTTCACTAGTCAGAACAATTAACTAGTCACTCGTAATGGCACATACAATTAGCCATCTTCAATCTACTAGTACAACATCTCGACATCGTAGCCAAAGAAAGAAAGAAAACAAAATTTTGACTACTCAGATAATGAATTGAAAAGAAGAGTAAATAAGTTTGGGACGCACAAGGTAATTATAACCCTCGAATAGAATATGAGGTCTGAATAGAAAGTTCTTGGTATCGGAACAATCGATAACCTCCCACCAAACATTTTTCATCAGTGAAACGGTCCACCCAAAGGTGTCTTCGTACATAAACCTTGTCAACTTCTCCGATAGAATTGAATTCGGACTACCAATATCAAATTGATATCCTTTCCACGATTTCAACGTCTGATGTGCAAATCTCTCCTTAATAGAAGAAAAGAATTCATGAGTAATCTCTGAAATATATATCATCTATGTTTGAAACAAATAGCTAGATATTTATGAACTTGACTGAGGAGTCCAAGTATGAAGAAAGAAAATAAATCAAATGAATTTTTAACAGTTGTTGGTTGCATCCCAAGTTGAATAAGGAAATTAGAAGGGTTACCTGACATGAACTATTCAAGGTAACACGGACATGAACAGTTTTAGATTGAGTAGTGCACCAGCAAGTAGATACGAAAAAGTCAATGGTCATCATAAGTTCTAACATCACCAGTACGAGGATGATCTTATATTTCTGCCTTTATGGCTTAGGGTACTAATCAACGGTACCTCAAAATCGTACAAGTTCGTAAACAGGTCAGGAGTTCGAAACATATTCGTCATTCCCCGATAATCGTCCAGAGATTGGGCCTCCTACGGCCGCATCAACACATTCTCAAAGGATGAAGGTCGATTAACGTATATGTAAGTCACAATGTGGGTTGACATCAGTCAACGAAACTACGAATGATTACCACGTATTTTGAAAATCATGACCTGGGAGTTAATCAAAATTTTCTGCATTTAGCGAGTTTGAAATTCTTTGATTTGAATAGGGAAGTCATCCCCAGCTATGGGTATTCTCGAGGAATAGAGGAAGCAAACCATTTGCTCGACTTTTAAAAACTGGATTCCCAATTTTTGATGAGTTAGGAAATATTTATTCGCATTTAGATGTTTTAAATAAACTCGGAATAATATTTGGGAACCCCTGCTATATTTAAATATATTTTCTGAAGATCAGAAAATATTTGAGTAAATATTGGAACCTTAAATAATAATATAAATAAGGTTCTATGATTTTTAAATCATATTTGGAATATTTAAATAAATATTCCTAAAATAAATATTGAACTATTATTCAATAAAATACTACTTAAGTGAATATCCCAAAATAATATTCACTTAATTAAATAAATATTCAAATAATATTTATAGTAATATTATTTAAATATCTCACATTAAATATCCAATAATATAAATATATATTGGAATATTTAATCAGTATTTAAAAATACAGCTGTCTCTGGAACCCTCCAGCTTCTAACAGTATAATCAAGACAAAATCGTAATTTGACTCCCGGTCTAAGTTTTAAAATCCTCGTATGAGTGCTCTACCCTTAGAGCCTTTATAACACCTCGGTTTATATCTAATATAATCATATCATATAAACCATGTAATCTTACGAAAGCTTTTACTCAAAAGCATAAATCCGCTCATAGTTCTTTTTAAGATAATAAAACAGTTATATCACAATCATAACAATATCACAACAGTTTTATTGCAACCGCATCTGTATAAGATGTAGGGTTTTAAAACTTGCATGCATCTATCATATGCATATTATAATCTCAACATTTTTAAATACAACCACATCTATATACGATGTAAGGTTTGAAAGCTTGCATGATATTATATCATATGCAATCATCAGTATAGGTAATTAAAACATAGCATGGAATGAGAAAACTTGCCTTGAGTCCTTGGTTGATAGGGGTTCGAGAATTTGCTGGGAAATCTATAAAAAAGAAATACTCGATCAGTCCCCTAGCGTAATCATTTAAAGTGCCATTAACTTAAGCACTAACGTTCTATTAACGAACATCAAATGTCTCGCTCTTGGTCACTTATAACCTCATGACATTCCTTAAACTCTTAAGTCAAAAGTTTGGTTGATAATCCATTCACAAAACCCAAGTACTTTACCATTACTAAACTTATGGTTTTACTATCCCCTTAAGGGTATTTCACTTGCGCAACTTTGGTTCTAGCATTTTTATAAAATCGAAAAATTATCTTTTTAACACGAAACCTTCTCGGTTCCCTTCCTAACTGTCCATACTAGTACCCACCTTAATTTCATGACCCAATTTGATTTTAAAGGGTTTGATCATAAGCTCAAATTTCATATAGTGAACTACTTAGTTACCCGAAACCACTTTCACTAAAACGAGTGTTTCTCCTAAACCGTAAATCGAAATGATACAATTCTTTCGCCAAAATAAACTAAAAAACAGAACCTACATGATCATGGTCAGAAAGAATTATTGTCATTCCTTGAAAGTACCCGAGGTCTCTGCTCAATCAATCTAATGAAAATCTGACATGGTAACGAAGCTTAATCAAGATTCCCGTGTTTAAAACACTCCAATCAATCCATTAATCAACAACCAATCCACCATACTTCTAATCCTCCATATCAAACAACTTATATTCTGAAACTAACAAGTCCATACAATCATTTACTTGTTCAACCATCAAGACAATCACTAAAAAATCACCATAACCAAGGATTCAACTTTTAATCCATACTAACATTAACTATTATCAAACTAATCATAATAATCAAATTATAACTAAAGTTTTGAGATGTTTATACCTTCCTTGATGCTTGGTATATACTAACCATAGCTTATATACCCTTTCTTGATCCTTAATCAACCTTAACAAGCCTTAATCTTCAAGAACAAATCAAGAAAATCATAAGTACTATTCATTTCACTATTCATGCTCATCTTTTGATCAAGAATTGAACATGTAAACATACATGGATGGAGCTAGGATTAAGATATCACCTTAATTTGGAAATATGGAAGATTTAGAATCCATAACCATGATTGTTTGTGGAGTTGAAGTGGTAGCAAAATTTTTAAGAACTTGAAGAACAAAAAGGGGCCGAATGTTTTGATGCTCTTCTTGTTCTTCCTTCTTGATTTTTTTTTCTTTTCTTTCTTTTGACAAAGAAAACTAATTACATGCTTCTCTTTTGTGTGGTTTTAAGATGTGTTTTGTCATCCAATGCCACATGTCATCCATTGGGTGGTTCTTGGAGAAATGGTGACAAGGTGGTGATTCATCACCTTGTCATCCCCTATGTCATTCTTATGCCATTTCTTGTATCATAAATCCTCTTATATGATGCACTTGATGATCTTTTATGATACTCCCCCTTTGGTTAGGGTTTAATCCATAATTCGTTACGCTTCTGCTTTGTTGCTAAGTTTTGAGATAGGTCCAAGGGATTTTGAAAACGTTTCGTTATACTAATGCTAGGAGATACTTCCTTGACCTTTTTATTACCTTGGCTTAATATTTGGTCACGGATCTTCTCGATTTCTTAATTCTCATAACGATCAATTAATAAATCCTCGACTGCCGATGAATAGTGAACAAAATTTAAAGTTGGAATCTCCTGATTCTGATCGCGTTTATATTCACTTATTCTCCTTATACATCACTAATATAACTTCGAAACATTCATTCCATGTCTTCCACATAGTGTGGTCTGAAAATATTTTTCATCAGCAAAATTTACTATTCATCAACATTTACTATTCATCAAATTTTTTAATTAAGTCCAAAATTTGGGGTTATTACATAACATCTTTATTTTGTTCTAGATAGCAGTTTATAGTTAATTATAAATGGATATGCAGAATAGGTTAGTTAATTATAAACATTCTATGCCTTGTAATTATGTATAAATGAAGATGTCATCAACGGATACAATTCAGCCTGCAATGGAGGTGACTTTACCCATCAACGGATATAGTCAATACACTATCAACGTATGTAAAGAAATCTATCAACGGATGCAAGTCCAATCAACCTCAACTGAAAGGCATATGTTTAAGCCTATTTGTTTACATCGAGGATTTAACTCAACATTAAACAAGTCTGTAATAAGTAAGTAATAATTCATATTGTCACAGGAATCTCAGAAGATCATAACAGTCAAAAGAATGAAGATAAAAGTCATCTACAGACTTGAAGTTATTCTACATTGAAAGAAGTTCATTAATTTGATCAAGCCTCAGTGAAGTTTTCAACAAAGTGGGATTTATTAAAGTGACAGAGATTTCAAGAGTGTGACAGTAAAGGTACAGGTTAAAGTGATTCATTGAAGGGGTTAAAGAGAAGAGAATCAGAGTTTTCAAAGTCAAAAATGAAGAACAACCATTGAAGTTAGTCGCTCATGAACCAGACAGTACATCGAGCGTCAACAACAGTCAGTGGTAGTTTATCATTAATTAAAGTGGTTCTCTGGACAATTTCTTTATTTAAGAAATTAGTTTTAATTCTCCTTTAATTATCTATGTTATTTAATTAATTTAACTAATAAATTAATTCTTTCAGAATTAATTTATTTGGTAAATTAATTAATTAGATAAGTAATTTAGAATTAATTCTAAGATTTTTAAAGTTAGAAAGACTATTTTGGTAGTCTTGCCGATGGCCTTTCTATAATTACTTAGTATTTTAGAAATGATTTCTATAATTCATTTAGTCTTACCGAAAATCTTTATAGACTTAGGATAGTCTTTATGAAAATAGAAATAGTCTTTCTATGTACTAAAATAGTTTTTCTGATAAAAAGAGATAGTCTTTCTGCTTTAATTTGATAGTCTTTCTACTTTAATAAAGTAGATTACACGTGCAGTTTAAGTTTGGCAAGTGGATTAGTGTTTAAATAGAATCAAGACAGAGGAGTTCAAAACTTAACATTCTATCATTTTTGAAGAAAACCACTGTCAAGAACAATACTCCTGCCGAATCAAATTCTGTGAACAAGAAATATTTCTAGAACATTACTGTTGAATTCAAACCACTAGAAATCATTTGCTTGTATTGTATTGACTATCTAGCGGATCTTTATCCCTAGAATGAATCTCGAACTATCGTTTATCGTTATATCTTTTTATTACAAATATAGATAAATTCATGTCGAATTTATTCTAGGTTTGTTTTAATTAGTTTGAGATTTATTTCTGTAATCAGTACCAAAAATTGTAACACCTTTCAAGTTTAATATAAGTTATATTTAACTTGAATTCTGTTTCATTTAATTCCGCACCAATTTGTCAGTAAACTGTTTTATTCATAAACGGACAAATTCGATAAAACGGTATAGTTTGTATTCAACCCCCCTTCTACAAACATATCAAAGATCCAATTGTTTTGAGATTTTTTCTTAAACTCTGAAAGTTTTATTATTCTTCAAAAATCTCAAAAATGTCCACTACTCAGAAAGTTGGTACAATAAAGATTCCCATGTTCAGTAAGGAGCATTATCCTATCTGGAAGAAGAAAATGCTCCTGTTTCTTCAAGTGGCAAATGTTAAATATCTTGGAGTGTTGAAGGATGGTCCTAAACTCCCTATGATTGTTGAGGGAGAGCAGATAGAGAATGATGTTGTTACTAGAGCTGCTAGGATGTACCCTAAGGATCCCAAGGACTACACAGCTGATGAGAAAGAGGATGCTTCCCTGGATGCCTGTTTACAGTTGATACTAGTTGATTGTCTTGATCCTATCATGCATAATCATGTTCTAAAATGTGTTTTTTCTATACACATTTGGGACACTATAGAGATAATCAATGAGGGGACAGAGGAAGTCAGAGAGAATAAGATGGAAATTCTCACCTCTTCTTATGAACATTTCATATCAAACCCTGGTGAAGGTATCTCTGAGGTTTTTGAGAGATACAATAAATTGATCAATGATCTGAATCTCCATGGAAAGCACTATACTATCAAGGAGATTAACAAGAAGTTTCTACTGACACTTCCATCTCATTTGGAGCACAGAATATCAGCAATTAGAGAAGCAAGAGATCTTGGAGAGATTTCTTTGGAAAGACTCTATGGTGTTCTGAAGACCTATGAGCTGGAGCAGATTCAACAAAGGGAGATTTATGGCACTGGAAAGATAGTTAGTACTTCTATTGCATTGACAACAGAAGTCCCACAACAACTGGAAGTGAAGGCTGTTGAACCTTCCATTTCTGACATGGATGTTATTGTGACTGAATATGGCCTAACATCCACTGATCAATCTGGTGGTGACTTATATTCTTTGGAAGAACTTGATCAGCTGGAGGATGGTGATTTGGCAATGATAGTGAGGAAGTTTGGCAAATTCAGATTTAGAAGGAATCCTAATCTTAAGTTCAAGCCCAGGTTTCAGAGAGGTGGTTCTTCCTCTTCAAATAGCACAAGGGGTGGCTATAAAACTGGAACTGTGGACAGAAGATCAATCAGGTGCTACAATTGTAATGAGTTGTGTAACACCCCAGATCCGGGGTCGGGGATCTAGGTTGTCACAATCTCCTTAACCCAATAGTACACCTGTTTCACTCACAATAATATAGATACACATGCTGTTGACCCCATAATAATATCACTCACACAGGTTAGAGTCTCAGAAACGACATACAATAATCATTACTAAACAATATCATAAGTTTAAAGTTATTACAACCCAAAATGATTACTAAGTTCTGCTACTAATATAACCCTAAGTGAAGTTATATTAGCGGCTTGAGTGTTTGTTCCGATAGATTTCCTTGCACGGTCATACTTGTAATTAAAGCAAACTAACCAAAGTTGTAAAACCCATCCAACTGATTTCTTCTACCTCAGGGATGATAGCTAAAAACTGCTCATGGAAATGCCTGGTGTTTCCCACTCGCTTGCGGGTAGTCTGTTGCGTCCTTGCCATGGTTACTAGTTGTTGTATTTTATATAAACAAAAAAATAAAGCAAGAGTGAGCTAAATTGCTCCACAAGTAACTTATATCATCAATTACTTGTAACTAAAATATGTTGAAAGAAGGATTTTGAAATCGTTACACATTCATAGATTTATAACTTAGGCGCAATGCCCAAAACCGTAACATTCAGCCTTTTTAATGCTGCCTTCAAAATATCAAACCATTCATAATTGCCGTTAACACTATCGGTAACTCAGCACCTAGGCTTTCGTTACAGTGTTAATAAGAATTTCCAAACTGGAAGGGAAGGGACTTATCCAAAACAGAAACACGATATGAAGTGACGATGATCAGTCGCCACAACCATATCCACCGCGGGTCTTCTCTACTAGTAGAAGGGCAATTACTTCATTCATAAGTTACCCCGGGATGAAAGCTTCATTCACGATCATCCTGGATGGGAGCTCCGTATGCACTCATCCTGGCGCATTTGGCTAATAATTGTTGATGGACCGCCTGGCTAACGGTCTCTTACACTCTCGGGATCGCCCGTCGACGATCTTGCCACCGCCAGAGTCCCCTTATTTTATTTTCTTTTTGAGAATCGTTTTGAAAAGAAAAATGAGTATTTGAGGTCTGACCTCAGTCGACCGATACTTACTTGGAAACAACGCTTCTTGAGCAAAACATGACCTGGGGTTTTTACAAAAAGATTTCGAGTGAGAAGGTTCGCGTGTTTAAACTTTCCGAAGCATCTTGGATATCTTTTAAATAATATTTGAAGTATTTTTGGAAACATTTAATATATTTAATAAATATTTAAATAATATATTTTATCCAAGATAAATGTTTTTGGAATACTTTAATGGATGAAGTTCATTAAACAATCATAAGTACATATACTATCTCCCGAAGAACCTTTCGGGTTTACATATTTAAAATACGTCAAGGCAAAATACCGCTCCCCGGTCAACTCTACTTTTTGGACCAACGAGCTCTATCCCTAGAGCCGTCGTCCGAATATTAAACATAGCATACCATTATCAACATAGTATGCTTTATCACAATTTTCACATATAAAGTTCATAATATAAATCGAACAAATATACTTGATATCAAAACCGTAAACACAACATGATATATCATTGGTATATGTATTTGAGAAAGTAAACTTGCCTTGTATTCGAGGGGTAGTGGTAGGTCTGGGTCACTCCGATAATCTAAGAATTATAATAAAAACATAATTAGTTACTCGTCATTTGTAAATGACGATTACATGCTAATTCTCTAAGGATTACCATTTGCGCAACCTTGACTTAATCATTTTTATAAAATAGAAACTTAATATTTTTAATGCGAATCTTTTTCGTGAGTCTTCCTAACTGTCTCTAGTATTATTCCTCAAAGTTTCACATTTTAATATGGTTTTTAAGTGGTCCAAACATGGCCTCAAAGTGACTGACCAGAGATGGTTGGGTTCTCCGAACGACGTTTACTAAAACTCACTTTCCTCTTAAACCGTAAATCGGATTAACATGATTCTCGCGTCAAAACAAACTATGAAACAAGCTCTAGTTAAAGGTGGCCAGTGGTTACTCTTTAAATGATTTTATTGCTTCGGGTTTTATGTGCAAAACAGGGCTAATGAAATTTCGCCATTACGACGGCTAGAAACAAGCGATTCCCAATATTTAACTATACCAAAACATCATTCAACCAAACCAATTCATCATTATCAACCACTTATCACCTCAACCAAACCATCATCTTCACAACCAAGGTCAAATCCAACATCTACTCATTTTATCCATCAAAACACAACCATTAACATGACTACATCTCATAAACTTAACCAACTCAAATTTCCTTCAAGTTCAATCATATAACTACTATAACAAACATATAATAAAAAGGGTGAGAGGTTGTTTATACCTTCCTTGAGCTTTAGATACACTAAGAATGGCTTATGATCCTTAATAGAGCCTTGATATAAGCTTAATATCCTTAATCTTACAAAAGAAAACCAAGAACACAAATTAGCATAAGTCATTTACTATTCACTCCTCAACTTTGAATGAACATTTGAACATGATATCCTTAATGGATGGTAATGAAACTTTGATCATACCTTAATCTAGTTTTTATAAATCCAAAGAGCTATTATTTGTGATTTATGGAAGCTTGGAAGTAGGATTCTGAAAATTTTATCAAGTTCTTCCTTGAAAAACTCGAAGGTAGCATTGGTGGGGAGGATGAGGACTTTTTCTTGATATTTTGCTTGGTTGATGACACAAATAATGAAGTAGTATGTATTTTAAAGCTTGGTTGCATGACATATGTTTGATGATCTCACCTTTGGCCAAGTGTTGATCATTTAGTTAGGCAAAAAAAGTGAAGAGGTGAGTCATTGGTGCTAGCTTTGATGACTAGCACATGTTTTGTACTTTGTTGATGATCATCTTGTATCCACTTGCCTATTACGTTCTTTTCTCGCTTAATCGGAATTCGCTATGTATTTTCTTTATCGCTTAACCTCCTTATAAAGTCTGAACGGTTTCTAAATCGTTTTGTTACAAAATGTTCAAGGTGAATATCCTTAGTGTGTTAGTACCTTGGTGGAATGTATACCTGTAGGATTTCTAATTTTATTAAATTCCTAAGCCTTGATATAATCGACGTATCTTGCAATATCTCGTATATTCCAGATGAAATAGTAACAATGGAAATCTTCGAATTCTGACGACTTTACATTCTTTTATTTATCTAGTACAACAACGATACAACTTCGAAACTTCAGTTTTCCAACTCCCACATAGGGTGGTCTGAAAAGTTTCTTCATATCAGCAAAAGTAATATTCAACAAGTTCCTTTATACATACCAAAATATGGGTTATTACAGTCTCCCCTCCTTAAAAGATTCCGTCCCGGAATCATATCGAGAATAAATGGGGGTACTTTTCTTGCATTGCGCTTTCTAGTTCCCAGGTTGATTCTTCGACATTACAGTTTTTCCACAAGACTCTTACTAGCTTGATGAATTTATTTCTGAGCACTTGTTCCTTTCTGTCAACGATTTCTATGGGTTGTTCTATGTAGGACAGGTCTGGTTGAAGGTCTACCTGCTCGTACTCGACTATATGTCTAGCGTCTGCATTGTACTTCCTCAGCATAGACACATGGAACACACTGTGAACCTGTTGTAGGTTTGGGGGCAAGGCTAATTCATAGGCGATGGGTCCGACGCGCCTTAAGATCTCGAACGGTCCAATAAATCTTGGGCTCAACTTTCCCTTCTTACCGAATCTCATCAATCCTTTCCATGGGGATACTTTTAGAAATACAAGGTCTCCTACTTCGTACTCTCTGTCTTTCTGGGCTAGGTCCGCGTACTTGCGTTGTCTGTCTTGGGCCGCTGCCAAGCGCCCTTTGACTAGGTCGATGATATCCTTTGTCCGCTGAACCAAATCAGGCCCTAGTATCTTTCTCTCGCCGACCTCTTCCCAACATAAGGGGGAACGATATCTCCGACCATATAAGGCTTCATACGGGGGCATTCCTATGTTTGCATGGTAGCTATTGTTGTAAGCAAACTCTATCAAGGGCAGATGTTCATCCCAAGTTCCCTTGAAGTCTATCACACACATTCTTAACATGTCCTCCAATGTTTGGATGGTCCTTTCACTCTGTCCGTCCGTTTGGGGATGATAGGCGGTACTCATGTTTAGTTTAGTCCCTACACAATCCTGAAAGCTTCTCCAAAATCTGGAGTTGAATCTAGGGTCTCTATCTGACACAATGGCTACGGGAACTCCATGTCGTACCACAATCTCTTTTATGTACATCTCCACTAATCTGTCGACAGTGTAAGTTTCTTTAATCCGGAGGAAGTGGGCTGACTTAGTCAGTCGGTCTATGATTACCCAAATTGCATCGTGATTCGTTTTAGTCCTTGGTAAGCCCACTACAAAATCCATGGCTATGTGTTCCCATTTCCATTTGGGAATTTCTAGGGGTTGGAGCAATCCACTTGGTCTTTGGTGCTCTGCTTTTACTCTCTGACAGTTCAAGCATTTGCTTACCCATTCTTCTACATCTCTCTTCATGTTCGGCCACCAATAGAACTCCTTTAGATCCCTATACATTTTGGTGCCGTCAGGGTGACTTGTGTATCTGGAGTTATGGCCTTCGTACAAAATCTCGTGTTTTAATTCTTGAACATTCGGAACCCAAATCCGTTAGGTATATCTTATGATCCCTTTCTCGTCTCTATCACACTTTATTTCCTTTCCTGTCATCGATTCCCTACCTTCCCTCATCATTCTTTCTTGACATATTCGGATCTTTTCTATCAACTGGGGTTGCATTATAATTTCAAACAATCCTTCTATCCCTTTTTCCGTAACCTCGACTTCAATTTCCATCCTTTCAAATTCTCGGATTAAATCTTCTGATGAAGTTATCATCTTAAGCTTTTCTTTCCTACTAAGGGCATCAGCCACCACATTGGCCTTCCCTAGGTGGTAGAGGATCTCACAGTCATAATCCTTAATTAACTCTAACCATCTCCTTTGTCTCATGTTTAATTCTTTCTGAGTGAAAATATATTTAAGACTCTTATGGTCTGTGAAAATCTCGCACTTTTCACCGTACAGATAGTGCCTCCACATCTTAAGAGCGAAAACTATCACGGCCAATTCTAAATCATGGGTGGGGTATCTTATCTCGTATTCTTTCTGCTGCCTGGATGCGTAAGCAATTACTTTACCATGTTGCATAAGTACACAACCTAAACCCTTATGAGACGCATCGATGTAGATCACAAAATTTCCTTTTTCATCAGGTAATGCTAGCACAGGGGCTGTTAGTAATCTCTCCTTTAACTCTTGAAAGCTCTCCTCACACTTCTCCGTCCAAACAAACTTCTCGGTCTTACGAGTAAGTCGAGTCAGGGGTCCTGCTATCTTGGCAAAATCCTTAACAAACCTCCTATAATATCTAGCCAATCCTATGAAACTTCTCACCTCAGTAGGTGTGGTTGGTCTTTCCCAATTCGACACAGCTTCTATCTTAGAAGGGTCAACTAAAATCCCTTCTTTGCTAATCACATGTCCTAAGAACTGGACTTCCTTTAACCAGAACTCGCACTTCACGAATTTGGCGTACAATTCTTCCTTCCTCAAAATTTCTAGGACCACTCTTTGGTGTTTCGCATGTTCTTCCTCAGTATTTGAGTAAACCAAAATATCATCAACGAAGACTATCACACATATATCTAAGTACTTTTTGAACACTCGGTTCATCAAATCCATAAAGGCTGCGGGTGCATTGGTCAATCCAAAGGACATAACCAGAAACTAATAGTGTCCGTACCTAGTGCGAAATGCAGTCTTGGGTATATCCTCAGGTTTGATCTTTAATTGGTGATATTCGGTTCTTAGGTCAATCTTGGAAAAGCATGTGGCATCCTTTAACTGGTCGAACAAATCATCAATCCTAGGTAAGGGATATCTATTCTTAATAGTTAACTTATTCAACTCTCTGTAGTCTATGCACAATCTCATGCCGCCGTCCTTTTTCTTTACAAATAACACTGGTGCCCCCCACGGGGACACACTTGGTCTTATCATTCCTTTCTCCAATAGTTCTTGTAACTGGGCAACTAGATCCTTCATTTCCACGGGGACTAATCGGTATGGGGCTTTTGAGACTGGCGCTGTTCCTGGAGCTAAGTCTATATCGAACTCTATTTCCCTGCCTGGTGGCAACCCCGGAAGATCCTCCGGAAATACGTCCTCGAACTCATTAACAACTGCAATGTCTTGTACCCTTGGGGCCTCTCCCTTTGTGTCCACTACGTGAGCTAGATAAGCCTCACATCCTTGCCGTAGTAACCTTTTGGTCTGGGCCATTGTCAGAAACTTTCTAGTTTGACGTTGTCCTTTGAACACGATCTCCTTTTCCTCTGGTGATTTCAGCCTAATTTTCTTTCCTTCACAGTCAATTTGAGCGCCATTGCTGGCTAGCCAATCCATTCCTAGTATTACATCAAATTCCCCTAGTTTAAAAGGGATTAAGTCTACACGGAACTCCCTTCCTTCTAATTCTAGGCTACAGTTCGGATGCACTTGACTGACCGTAATTACTTCTTGGTTGGCTATTTCTATTTATAATGACCCTTTTAATGGTTTGGCCTTAAGCTTTAATTTGCATGCAAAGTCTTTAGAAATAAAGGACCTGGTAGCTCCAGAATCGAATAAAACATTTGCACGAACTGTGTTCAGTAAAAGTGTACATGCTATCACATCCGTGTTTCTCACGGCATCCTGTACATTCATGTTGAAGGTCCTAGCGGTGGGTGGTCTATTTGAGGCGGTTCCACTAACTCTCGACACAACTGGTCCAACGGATGGACATGCCCTGGCCACATGCCCTGGCTTTCCACACTTGAAACAAGTAACGCTCAGGTTGGTTTTGACAACGGATCCCTGACAGACGTTAGCGAAATGTCCCGGTTGTCCACACTTATAACACGTCTTTCCCTGCGAGCTACACACGCCCGTATGCTTCCTTCCACATTTGTTACAATCTGGCACTGGGGGTCGAGGGTGGTTGGAGTGAGACACCCCAGACTGCCGGCCGCCTTGGCCCACGCTCCAACTTTCAGCTCTCTTAAATCCAAAGTTCCGACTGGGTTGGGGTGGTGTCCCCCGATTGAACTTGCTTGGAAAACTCCTACTTGTAGAAATTCCTTTTTGGCTATCCATCTTCTTTTCTTTCCTTCTCTCTCTTTCTGACTCTGTTCACTCCCAGCTTCCACGATTGATGCTTTCTGCACTAGGGTGGCGTAGTCTGTTAGCTCAAGAACTGCCACACGGTTCTGAATCCACTGTTTTAGCCCTTGTTGAAACCTTCGGGCTCTCTTTGCATCTGTATTAACGAACTCTGGTACAAACCTAGACAACTCAGTAAACTTGGCCTCATAGTCTGCCACTGTCATATTGTTCTGCTTGAGCTCTAAAAACTTTAACTCCATTTGTGTTTCCATGAACCTAGGGAAATATTTATCTAAGAACAGCCGGCTAAATCTCTCCCATGTTACCACGACATTCCCCTCCAGATTTTTCTTAGCTTCCCACCAGTAGTTTGCCTCTCCTTTTAAGAGATAGGTGGCAAAAAGGGTCTTTTGCTCCTCTGCAACCTTCAATATCTCGAAGGATTTTTCCATCTCTTTCAGCCAAGCTCTAGCCTCTACAAGGTCTGCGGTTCCCTGGAACTCTGGGGGTTTCAGTGATTTAAAGGCCCTAAAAGCATTCGCAACCGAATTGTCAGGTCGCAGTGGGTTGGGCTGATGGTTCAGATTCTGCCTAAGTAGGTTCATGAACTGATCCATAGGATTCCCCCCGGTCTCCCCCTTCCTGAGTGTCATCTTCAACATCTTCTTCCTCGTATTCAGGATCCTCAAATTCATTGTAATTCCCTATCATCCTCCTCATTATAGTCTGGGTTGTTTTCCTCATAATTCTGGTATCCACTCTCTTCATGGTGGCTGCCCTGGCCCTCTGAGGCAGCTGGGTGTGCTCGGGTTCCTACTCTTCTGGGTGGCATTTTTCTGCTAATAATAATTTATATACACTTGTCAAATCGAAAGTTTGCTTGAAAGAAAATGTGTGCATATATATATTAACACCCATTTAGCGAAACCAAGGTAGGGGTCACAGAATAATCTTTAAAACAACCTTCTTACTTAAGATTGGTAATTTGAGAAATGATGTCAAAAGAACATATATACATATATATAAAAATATGGTAGTTGAGGATTTTTTTTTTTTTTTTTTGTAAATTTCGTGCTTGTATCGTTAAGAGTTGAAAATTCACAGTTTATATCAAAGCAGATAAAACAGAGTATCTTTGTAAAAGTGTAAACAACTCGAGATCAACTTTCAAATGAAACTGAACTGAAATATATACATAACGTCATCAGGTTACAACTTTCCAACAGTCATCGTCTAGCAAAAGTAAATCACATCAGCAAGCCACATCCGGCTTCTAACAAAAGTAAAGTCAACCTGCCTATCTACTAGTCAGAAGGGAATGCTACTACACAAGCTAACTATCCCACCAAAAACGGCACTACTAGGGCCATCTGAATCTAGAAGACTAAGCGATCCATATACCATCATGGATCAACAGCAGGGCAAGTCGGATCCCTCATCCTCGCCATAGCACCTGTCAGCACCCAATCTGCATCTTCTCTGGCTATCCTCCCATCCTCATCAACAGTCCGCTCTCTAAGCCTAAGTCGGCTCCTCAGCTCAATCTCGGTAATCGCCCTCCTAGCCTCTCTAGGGGTGGAGAATCTCATCCCGCCCTGGGACGTGTAGCGAGCCTCTCTCTCTTTAGCTAACTGCCTCCTAAGCTCATCAACTCTAGCATCTGATGCAATCAAGTCAGCGGTCAAGCTACCCACCATCCAATCATGATAGGCAACGGGTACCACTAGCAAGGGAGATGGTGGTGGTGTGTCAGGATCGTCATCAGGAGTAGGGTCAGCCTCATCGGGCTCCGGGGTGAGCTCCTCAAAATCATCATCAGAAGGTAAAGGGCTCCATGGGGGCGTAGGGGGTGAAGGGGACCTCACTGTAGGGAGTGGGTGAACGTGGACATCTCTCCAACCCACGTCATCGCCTATGGGCTCATTCTCAATACCAGTTGTCAGGGTGATAGGGGAAACATGTCCTGTCTCTAAGGGGTCCTCCTCCGGATCCTCCTCCGAATCCTCCATGGGGTCGTCCATGGGGTCCTCCTCCGGCTCCTCAACAGGGTCATCCTCCATCCTCAGGAGCGCATCATCGTGCTCTCGCTCGTATGCCTCTGGGTCAGATATCTGAGGGAGCATCTACAATCCAAAGGAAAATATGTCACTAATCTGAAAAAGAGTTTTAAGGAGAAGTTCTCTCTTTATGGGCTTAAGACGGTCAAGGCTATATCCGATAACCCAACAATGAACTCGATGAGAGTTCTTATTATTATTATTATTATTATTATTATTATTATTATTATTATTATTATTATTATTACAGTTATACTTCTTGACCTACTATCGTTTCTGAGGACTGTAACCTAAAGCTCTGATGCCATTTCTGTAACACCCCAGACCCGGGGTCGGGGATCTAGGTTGTCACAATCTCCTTAACCCAATAGTACACCTGTTTCACTCACAATAATATAGATACACATGTTGTTGACCCCATAATAATATCACTCACACAGGTTAGAGTCTCAGAAATGACATACAATAATCATTACTAAACAATATCATAAGTTTAAAGTTATTACAACCCAAAATGATTACTAAGTTCTGCTACTAATATAACCTCTAAGTGAAGTTATATTAGCGGCTTGAGTGTTTGTTCCGATAGATTTCCTTGTACGGTCATACTTGTAATTAAAGCAAACTAACAAAAGTTGTAAAACCCATCCAACTGATTTCTTCTACCTCAGGGATGATAGCTAAAAACTTCTCACGGAAACGCCTGGCATTTCCCACTCGCTTGCGGGTAGTCTGTTGCGTCCTTGCCATGGTTTCTAGCTGTTGTGTTTTATATAAACAAAAAAAATAAAGCAAGAGTGAGCTAAATTGCTCCACAAGTAACTTATATCATCAATTACTTGTAACTAAAATTTGTTGAAAGAAGGATTTTGAAATCGTTACACATTCATAGATTTATAACTTAGGCGCAATGCCCAAAACCGTAACATTCAGCCTTTTTAATGCTGCCTTCAAAATATCAAACTATTCATAATTGCCGTTAACACTATCGATAACTCAGCACCTAGGCTTTCGTTACAGTGTTAATAAGAATTTCCAAACTGGAAGGGAAGGGACTTATCCAAAACAGAAACACGATATGAAGTGACGATGATCAGTCGCCACAACCATATCCACCGCGGGTCTTCTCTACTAGTAGAAGGGCAATTACTTCATTCATAAGTTACCCCGGGATGAAAGCTTCATTCACGATCATCCTGGATGGGAGCTCCGTATGCACTCATCCTGGCGCATTCGGCCAATAATTGTTGATGGACCGCCTAGCTAACGGTCTCTTACACTCTCGGGATCGCCTGTCGACGATCTTGCCACCGCCAGAGTCCCCTTATTTTATTTTCTTTTTGAGAATCGTTTTGAAAAGAAAAACGAGTAGTTGAGGTCCGACCTCAGTCGACCGATACTTACTTGGAAACAACGCTTCTTGAGCAAAACATGACCGGGGGTTTTTACAAAAAGATTTCGAGTGAGAAGGTTCGCGTGTTTAAACTTTCCGAAGCATCTTGTATATCTTTTAAATAATATTTGAAGTATTTTTGGAAACGTTTAATATATTTAATAAATATTTAAATAATAGATTTTATCCAAGATAAATATTTTTGGAATACTTTAATGGATGAAGTTCATTAAACAATCATAAGTACATATACTATCTCCCGAAGAACCTTTCGGATTTACATAGTTAAAATACGTCAAGGCAAAATACCACTCCCCGGTCAACTCTACTTTTTGGACCAACGCGCTCTATCCCTAGAGCCGTCGTCCGAATATTAAACATAACATACCATTATCAACATAGTATGCTTTATCACAATTTTCACATATAAAGTTCATAATATAAATCGAACAAATATACTTGATATCAAAACCGTAAACACAACATGATATATCATTGGTATTTGTATTTGAGAAAGTAAACCTGCCTTGTAGTCGAGGGGTAGTGGTAGGTCTCGGGTCACTCCGATAATCTAAGAATTATAATAAAAACATAATTAGTTACTCGTCATTTGTAAATGACCATTACATGCTAAATCTCTAAGGATTACCATTTGCGCAACCTTGACTTAATCATTTTTATAAAATAGAAACTTAGTCTTTTTAATGCGAATCTTTTTCTTGAGTCTTCCTAACCGTCTCTAGTATTATTCCTCAAAGTTTCACATTTTAATATGGCTTTTAAGTGGTCCAAACATGGCCTCAAAGTGACTGACCAGAGATGGTTGGGTTCTCCGAACGGCGTTTACTAAAACTCACTTTCCTCTTAAACCGTAAATCGGATTAACATGATTCTCGCGTCAAAACAAACTATGAAACAAGCTCTAGTTAAAGGTGGCCAGTGGTTACTCTTTAAATTATTTTATTGCTTCGGGTTTTATGTGCAAAACAGGGATAATGAAATTTTGCCATTACGACGGCTAGAAACAAGCGATTCCCAATATTTAACTATACCAAAACATCATTCAACCAAACCAATTCATCATTATCAACCACTTATCACCTCAACCAAACCATCATCTTCACAACCAAGGTCAAATCCAACATCTACTCATTTTATCCATCAAAACACAACCATTAACATGACTACATCTCATAAACTTAACCAACTCAAATTTCCTTCAAGTTCAATCATATAACTACTATAACAAACATATAATAAAAAGGGTGAGAGGTTGTTTATACCTTCCTTGAGCTTTATATACACTAAGAATGACTTATGATCCTTAATAGAGCCTTGATATAAGCTTAATATCCTTAATCTTACAAAAGAAAACCAAGAACACAAATTAGCATAAGTCATTTACTATTCACTCCTCAACTTTGAATGAACATTTGAACATGATATCTTTAATGGATGGTAATGAAACTTTGATCATACCTTAATCTAGTTGTTAAAAATCCAAAGAGCTATTATTTGTGATTTATGGAAGCTTGGAAGTAGGATTTTGAAAATTTTATCAAGTTCTTCCTTGTAAAACTCGAAGGTAGCATTGGTGGGGAGGATGAGGACTTTTTCTTGATATTTTGCTTCGTTGATGACACAAATAATGAATTAGTATATATTTTAAAGCTTGGTTGCATGACATATGTTTGATGATCTCACCTTTGGCCAAGTGTTGATCATTTAGTTAGGCAAAAAAGTGAAGAGGTGAGTCATTGGTGCTAGCTTTGATGACTAGCACATGTTTTGTACTTTGTTGATGATCATATTGTATCCACTTGCCTATTACGTTCTTTTCTCTCTTAATCGCAATTCGCTATGTATTCACTTTATCGCTTAACCTCCTTATAAAGTCTGAACGGTTTCTAAATAGTTTTGTTGCAAAATGTTCAAGGTGAATATCCTTAGTGTGTTAGTACCTTGGTGGAATGTATACCTGTAGGATTTCTAATTTTATTAAATTCCTAAGCCTTGATATAATCGACGTATCTTGAAATATCTCGTATAATCCAGATGAAATAGTAAAAATGGAAATCTTCGAATTCTGACGACTTTTACATTCTTTTATTTATCTAGTTCAACAACGATACAACTTCGAAACTTCAGTTTTCGAACTCCCACATAGGGTGGTCTGAAAAGTTTCTTCATATAAGCAAAAGTACTATTCATCAAATTCTTTTATACATACCAAAATATGGGTTATTACAAGTTGGGTCACTTTGATACAAAATGTAAAAACCCAAAGCAAGTGAGAAGGAACTCATTTGATTCTAGCAAGAAGAATAAGATTGGGAAAGCTTATGTTGCCGAGGGAAAGAGTTGGGATGATACTGATAGTGATGAAGAAGATTGAGAAATTGGTAACCTAGCTTTAATGGCTAATGAGGCAAGAACTTCATCTATCATCTTAGTACTACTGTTTATTGTGCATGTAGAGAAAATGATAGAATAATTCTTTTGAACACAGCTCTTGAAAAGGAGGTAAAAGAATTAAAAACTTGTGCATATTAATCATGATGAACTTACTAAGAAAATAGCATTTCTTGAGAATAGGGTTAATTGTTATATTCAATTGGAAACCATTCTTAAGAATCAGATCAGTGAGCTTAAAATCAAAGCTAATGCTTACTATAACTCTTGTAAGACTACTAAAGAAATCATCAATAAACAAGTTATCGGTCAATTTGTTGGAATATGCTATGACTATAATGAGTCTATTGGTGAATTAAGCATAAATACCCCTAATAGAGTTATCGGTCAACTGTATTTGTTGTTTAAGAAAATTATTGCAGCTAACCATAGTGTTAGAGGGTAGCACCCTCGTGATTTATATTAATATAACGATATATTTCTCGAACCATGTTGTTTGTTTTGGTTATTTTGATTGGAGTTTAGAAAGTTTTAATCTTTGAAGAAATTGAAATATTTGAGAGTATCATATTCAACCCCCCATTATACGATACTTTGGGAATGATACATGGTATATATTAAAATGATTTATCTGTCTTTTTTTAAATTGACTTATTTTATAAGTGTTACATTTAGCTTTAACACTGAGACATGGTGCAAGTGACTTGACGGAATGCAATTATCTGTCCACAAATAGTTGAGATCATGTAATCTCTCATTCTAAGAAAGATCCATTGTCGTGTAAAAAAGATAGCAGTTGGAACCATTAAAGTGCAATTAACTCTTAAGATTATTAACAATACTACTCATTTTAGGACTATTTTGTGGCCATAATAATAATATGTAGAAGAAAAATTTGTTGTCTTCCATACTAGAATGTTAATAAGTTATCGAATTCAGTTTTTCACATTGATATAAACCGATCAAAAAAAGGTAGAAATAATATTAGTTATGATATTTTATTCATCAATTCATACAATTTCTCTAGCATGCATATACACACATACATGTCCATTTATCATTGCAATTAAAAAATATCAAATTGTCAAAATAATCCGTCGCACACAGAGTGGCGCATAATTTATTGGAGCAATCTTCACCAAGTTTGAATTAAAAAATTTATTTGATGAACAGTTTGAGTTTTTGATTGGGTTCTCTATACAACAGATCATTAAACAAAAAATATTAAAATTTCAATATTAGTAGTGAAATTAGTAAAAGTTATCTTGATTATAGACCAAAAAGATGGGTCAATCTTTTTTGAATTCTAAATATATGTGTTTTATACACATATGTGTACGTTTGTGAGAGAAAAATAGCTTGCTAAATATAAAATACTTACATCCTTTTTTACAAGAAGGATAATCTGGAAGCCCAACAATCACAATCATCATGAAAGCTATGATATGAACAAAGTACCTGAAACTCATTTTGCTTTTCTTACAACAGTGATTTCACAATTTTGTAGTACCAAGTATATTTTATGTTGAATTTTTATATGTGTTACTTGATTTAAATACTTCAATTGCAAATATATGATTTTTTTTATTTTTAATATAAGATTACAATATCGGTAATATAAAGGTAAATTTATTATTGCAAGATTTGAAATTGGATAATACATATAACACAAGATATAATTTAAAAAATGAATGTGGATTACGAGTTCTACTATTAAAGTCAAGATTACATTCTACAATAACAAAAGTGATGCATTAATTTGGTATCATATATTGTGCTTGATATAAATACTTAAATTGTAGATATTAAGAGATTTAATTATTGATGCAAGATTGCAATATCCATAATATACAGGAGATCTTTGTTGTGATATGCAAAATTTAATAAATAAAAGAATAACATGAGATTGTTTTAAAAATATAAAATGAATTTCAAGTTGGATGTATCTCAAAATTCAAACATAAGCAGTAAAGTGATCTAATATCTTGAAAGTACTTTAATTTATTTTATTATTTAATATTATGAAAAACTTATTTGTAACAGAATTTTTTTTAAATTGGTTCGTAAATATCCATGTGTCATGACTTGATAGGTTCCAAGTGTGGAGGATCCCTCCCATTTATGCAAATAACTAATTAAAAGTCTCAACATGGCATTTAGACATAACTACAATTATTTACCTTACTATCATTCATGTAATCATTTTTCTAAGGGAATATTTGGCCTTCTGAATGATTGATCATAACCTTTGACCATGTTATCTAAAGCTAAATCTATTACTATATATTATACGCTGACAGAAGGACAAAGTTTGCCGATATATTGCCAGTGAATTTACCCATACACCCTTTTATTTATTGAAAATAACAGCGCTGCCCCTGCATAACACGACGTCTATTACAGTCTCATCCCCAAATTTCATTGCACATCATCTCCCAATTCCATCGTCGGAGTAGTCCGCCCTCTCCAATTTGTCCAAATTCCATCGTCGGAGTAGTCCACCCTCTCCGATTTGATTATACACCCTCATCCTTCAACCCATCAGGACAGTGGTCCAACCACATACTTACGATTCGATTTGTGAGAAGTCGGCCTCTGCTTTCAATTTTTCTTAAAATTCTTGAATTGCGCAAGTGAATTGCTGCTGTCAGTGTAAGATTTCTCTCCTTGTATTCAGTTTATAAGTTTGTTCGTTTTGTTGCCTGTAATTGTGAGATGTCAATTCTTTGTTCATGTAATTGCTTCAAATTGCCTTCTGTGTTATGTTTATTATCGCTGCTGCAATTTTCTATATTTATTCCAGCTAAACTTCTGTAGTGTTTCCCCAACAGCCACCCACATAAATATACATTATGATAACTCCTACTCTATTTTACCAGATGGTAATGTAAAAAAAGAATGAACCAAAAAATTTGCTTCTGAAAACACTACAAGAAAAACAGCTTCACACAACGGGGGTTGCCCGTTGTGTAACACCCTGTTTTAATGTTGTCTATTGGGACGTGGTCTCTTACGCATATCATACAACGGTGCGGAATCGTTGTGTGACACGCTTACAACAACACACACTACTTACAAAACTGTTGTCTAATAACCGGAAACAACAACACATTTTTTTAGAAAAGTGTTGTAAGATTCACTACTAGAAAAACTGCAATAGACATCGGTTTTTTAGCCGATGTCTATGTTAATATTTAACATCAGTTTTTTAATAACCAACAGATATCTATGTTCCTTTTTAACATCGGTTTCTTAATAAGGAACTGATGTCTATGTTTCTCTTTTACATCAGTTTCTATTCTTTAGCCATTAGTGTTTTGATGTTACTTGTGATATTTAACATCGGTTTTTTGCGAAAGTGATGTAAGTTTGGTATTTTTTTAATACATGGATGCCCTATTTGACATGGCCAAAAACCAAAACCAAATGACCAAAACCAAATATCAAAATCAAAAGGCCAATATATACTAAAACCAAATATAAAATTCAATAGGCCAACTACATTATCCAATTCATAAAGAAACCAACTACATAATCCAAACCATCCAAATATCAAAACTACAATCATATAGGCACATTTCCTAGTTTTTCAAGCACATTTCCTAGCTTTTCAAAACCTTGGTAATTCTTTCCTTGTGCTGCTTGCCTTCGATCATTTTTTAGATCTTCACAATAGGTCCCCAAGTGCTGCATGTAATAACCCATATTGTGGTATGTATGAAAGAACTTGATGAACAGTACTTTTGCTGATATGAAGAAACTTTTCAGACCACCCTATGTGGGAGTTGGAAAACTGAAGTTTCGAAGTTGTATCGTTGTTGTACTAGATAAATAAAAGAATGTAAAAGTCGTCAGAATTCGAAGATTTCCATTTTTACAATTTCATCTGGAATATACGAGATATTGCAAGATACGTCGATTATATCAAGGCTTAGAAATTTAATAAAATTAGAAATCCTACGAGTATACATTCCACCAAGGTACTAACACACTAAGGATATTCACCTTGAACATTTTGTAAGAAAACGATTTAGAAACCGTTCAGACTTTATAAGGAGGTTAAGCGATAAAGAGAATACATAGCGAATTGCGATTAAACAAGAAAAGAGCATATTAGGAAAGTGGATACAAGATGATTGTAGTAACCCGAATTCTCAGGGTTTATTAATATTATTATTTAAATATTTTATCGTTTTTCTCAAAGAGGAGGAATGAAATTATGTGTGTATTTTATTTAAAAGTTTTGTGAAAGCTGATTTTTTTTATCACTATAGTCGAATTGAGTTTGTTTTAGAATTTTGGGGATCGAATCGGTAATTATTAGTAAATTTGAGCCCGTCATAATTGTTTTAAGTAAATTAGTTTAAAAATTCATTTAATTATGAATTTTGTGCATTTAAATATTTTTAGAATGATTTTAGTATATAAATAATTTCATTAGTTCGAATTAATTATTTTAGAATTTAATTCGTTTAAAAACTATTTTTTTCAGTATCGTATTAGTCCCGTAAAATTTCAGTCAAGGGGCTAATTAACGTGTTCAGTAGTCGTCCTTATCTATTAGTCAACCTAATTATAATCTATTAAACACAATACACACACCATATAAAACACATGCACGCCAGTACATACATATCTCCCATTTCTTTTGATGTTACAAAACAGAGGTCAGTAATTCATAAGTAAGGAAGAGATGATTCAATAGCAGACCTCTCCTCCGTGAATCGCACACCCCCACCCTCTGTTACTTTCTGTCCAGCCGCCACCGCCCTCTGTTTCACCGGCCGCCGCCGCTGCCGCCTGTTTTCCGGCCGCCGCCGCCGGCTTTTGTGCCGTCCAACCTTCGGACACCACACCTCTACCTCTGTTCTTCCGACTGTGATTTGTGGGTATAGCACCCGAATTCATTGATTAATTGATTCGTTTTAATATGTGAATTCTATGAACTCGTTTTTCTTTAGTTGTATGTGACTAGAATTTCTTTTTCTTTTATGTTATCATTTATTATGTGTTGTTTTTATAAATTTGTTTTTGGTCATAATGAGCTAATAATTCGTTTTTGGTATTAATAAGTAATAATTCGTTTTTTTTTCCAGATTCGTTGATTAATTCGTTTTCTATTATTAATTGTGTGATAAATACATTAATCATTTTTATTGATTTATGCCATTTATGAAATCGTTTTTTTAGAAATTAATTAATAATTCGTTTTTGTAAGTAATTAGTTATAAATTAGTTTTTTTTATATGTGATTAGTTAACAAATCGATTTAATGATTTGTGATGTTTATATAGTTGTTTTATTAATTACGCGTTGATTTGTAAATTGTTTTGATAATAAGTAGCTAATAATATGTTGTTTAGTAAATAGATTTTTAAATCCATGTTTGACTGAGGTCAGTGTATAAACTTATTTATTTGGTATTAATTGATTTTATTGGTTGTGCAGGTTCTTGGAATGTGTTAATTAGTAATGTGGTGCAGAGTTTATAAAGTATTTATAATTCTTAGTTGGGTTCGAATAAATTTAGATCGTTAGTTGTATATCGTAAAATTGAGGTATTTAAAGTTTGGTTGAGTTGTAAATCAGCTGTATTGGTAACTTTAGTATTCTGGTTGATTCCCAGCTTGGGGAATTATTATAGTTATTGGTTGAAGTGATTGTGTTGTTATTTTCTATTAATTATACAGGTTATTGTTGTTCTGTACTATGTGATCCGTCCTATGATTGGGGGCGCAACATAGTACATGCAAAATTTCTGGCTAGTCCTGTTTACGAACGAGTCATGCCGAAATTTCGTAAAATCTAAGTATTTATTTTATTATTTGTTTTAAAACCCTTAGAGTTTAAAGAGTAATTGAATTTGATTATTTTATTTTATTTATGTAACTAGTCAACTGCTAATAGCTCCAGTTATATCAGTCGATTAGGGAACTTTCTACATGTAAGTTTCATTCATTAAGTAATAGCAATATCTTTAGTCTTATGAATGAAAATAGAATGTAGTTAGGATTTATTCTATAACAAGACATGTAATAATCACCATCTATTTGTTATCAGTGAACTAGCTGATAAGTAGGTCAAGGTTCTTTAAGTAATATGTTTCATCAATCAACTATCAACCAATGTGTCGGTAAAGGAGTTGAACTATAAATACTCGAAGACTTGTATTCCACACAAGTGAAGTGAAGGTTCAATTGATATTCAGATGGACTGATGGACATAATATAAAGGAACCTCAACTGATATTAAATACTGTGGGGATTTATGGGTGATAGCATAGAAACAACTTAACCTTGTATGTACTTAATTTTTAATTAAGTAGAACATACTGTCACAGCCAAAGTATGTTCTTGTAATCAGTATGCAATGTCATTTTAGTTGTGTAATTTGAAAGAAGTTCACTTGCTGTGTTCAAGCCTCAAAGAATGCATATTAGATGACAGCATGAATAAAGGTTACTGTCATAAGCATTGACAATAAGATTACAAGAAGACAGAATGTTGTAAGTCACGACAGCATATTCACTCTGACAGCAACATTGGCGGAAGACTACGCGACAACAACTTTAGCCCTCGACAACAAGCTTGGAAACCTCGACAGCACTATGTGCGGGGAACTCATACTGTCACCAAAAGTACATTCCTGTGACAGCAAGCTTTGCGGCAAAAGTAACTGTCTCGAGAAAGATCCTTGTTCTAGGTATCTTCTCAGTCAAATCCCGTGACAGTCTCAATGTTCAAGAAACATGCGTGTTGCAGTATCCCTAAGCTGCACCAAGTCTGCAAGACTACGACAGAAGCTTCAAGCACTACAAAACAAAAGCGAATCAATTCAAGAGCAAGGTCAAGTCTCTATTTGCTGAATTGTTTTAGCTGGAAATAGAATGAATCTAGGTTGCTTTCTTTGTAATGTATATCTGACATGTTAGAAATTTAGGAAAGTCACATGGGTAGACAGTTTGTAAGAAGCTGCCACTTGATAATGACAGCAGCTTCACAAGCCCATGTTGACAGTGATAGGATTAGTATATACTTAGACTATCAATTCAGTCTAGGTAAGCAACGAAAGATTGTAAGTGTCTTGAAGAAAACCGAAGCTCAAGAATTCTCTCTTGAGGTTGTAGCAACACTTTACAAAATAAATAAAAACATTTATTTTGTGAAACTTGTCTTTAGACCATACTGTTTGTGAATGCATACATATTACTGATAACATTAAATCTTAGTTTTGGTTGTTGAAATTGAGATTGAATTTTATAAGTATTGCATTCACCCCCCCACCTTCTGCAATACACGAGGACCAACAACCGGTATCAGAGCATACAGATTAACATACATATCTGAGATCACGACGACAATGCAGAAATCAAGCAGTATCAAGATCCCAGCTTTTGATAAAGAGAACTACAGCATTTGGAAAATAAAGATCTTGTTGTTTATCAAAGCTGCGAATCCACTATACCTAGGTATCCTCGAGAATGGTCCTTTCATTCCAAGGAAGGAAATTGAAGCCACAACAGTAAATGGTGAAATCATTCCTGCACATTGGGTTCCCAAAGATCCCTCGGAAATTTTGGAACCTGAGAAGGAGAAGATGGTGCTAGATGATCACTTGCAACTCATTTTTCTCGATTCTCTCACGTTGGATAAAGCCATGCGTGGAAGTGTGATAAGCTGCACATCTGCCAAGGAGATGTGGATCAGGTTAGCTTTACTATGTGAAGGAAGTGAAGAAGTTAAGGGCAACCAAAGGCAAATACTGATATCACAATATGAGGCATTCATGTCCAAGCCTGGTGAAGACTTAACTTCCATGTTTGAAAGGTTCAGTAAGCTCTTAACTGAACTACAGATACATGGAAAGTACTATGACAGAAAAGAATTGAATGTCAAGTTCCTGCTTACACTGCCTGATCACCTTGAACATAAGACAACAGCCATACGAGAAGGAAGAGATCTCAACAATATAACCTTTGAGACACTCTATGGCATTCTGAAATCCTATGAACTTGAACTCTTTCAAAAGAGAGCCATACAGAGTGGAACAAGGAACAAGATGGCTAATATGTCAAGTGCCCTAGTAGCACATGTGCCAAGGATCACACAGCCAAGTGAGGTACTACAAATCACACAACCAACCCCTGCACAATCCTTGAAGATAGAAGAGGTTGTTGAAGATGATGAGAAAGTAGTACTGCAGCTCAAGGATGTGGAAGATGAAGACTTCTACACAATGGAGGAACTGGAAAGCATGGACAATCCTACTATGGCTTACATGGCCAAAAAGTTCAAGAACTTTAGGTTCAAGAAGGATAGGTCATACAAGCCCCAAGTCCAAGCATCCAAGTTCAACAGGGGAAGATCATCAAAGGCTGTTGTGGGAAGTTCAACCAAAGGAGGATACAAGACTGGATTTGTGGATAGGTCAAAATTCAAGTGTTACAACTGTGGTGAACCTGGTCATTTTGCTACTGAATGCAAAAGACCCAAACAGGTTCAGAGATTTGAGAAAGGAACTGGTGGATACTCTAAGAAGAATCAAGGTAGAGCCTATGTGGCTGAAGGAAAGTGTTGGGATGAGTCTGATGATGAAGAAGAAGAAGAATATGTCAACCTAGCTCTCATGGCTAGCACTGATGAAGTAGCATCAACATCTTCAAGTCAGGTACAGGAAGCTCTCACATCTCAACTTCAAGAAGTAGCAACTGTTGGTGACAGTATGCTTTGGCACAGGAAGCTCTCACATCTCAACTTTAAGACAATGAATATTTTGATGAAGAAGGAGTTAGTGAGAGGTTTGCCCCAACAAGAATTCTGTCAAGAAGGACTGTGTGAAGATTGTCAAATGGGCAAACTAAGGAGAGCTGTGCACAAGTCCAAGCAAATGAACACCAACATAGAAGCACTCAAGTTGATTCACATGGATCTCTTTGGACCAGTCAATGTACCATCTATGGCCAAAAAGAGATATGCCTTAGTAATGGTGGATGATTACTCAAGGTACACTTGGGTGAAATTTCTTGAATCCAAAGATGAAGCTGCTCAAGTGATTACTGATCAAGTCAGATTTCTTGATAGAACTCCAAACTCAAAAGTCCAAATCTTGAGGAGTGACAATGGTACAGAATTCAGAAATGCCACACTTGGAAATTTCTGTAAAGATGAAGGAATTGTACAACAATTCTCTGCTGCAAGGACTCCACAGCAGAATGGAGTTGTAGAAAGAAAGAACAGGACTCTCATTGAAGCAGCTAGAACTATGTTGCATGATGCCAAACTTCCAACATATTTCTGGGCTGAAGCTATCAACACAGCCTGTTATACTCAAAACAGAACCATGATTAACAAAACTCATGCAAGTACACCTTACTGTCTGCTAACTGGGAAGAAACCTACTGTCAAATACTTTCATGTGTTTGGGAGCAAATGCTTTATGATGTAGGATAACCATGAGAGGAAAGGAAAATTTGACACCAAGGCATTTGAAGGACTATTCATGGGTTACAGCACAGAAAGGACTGCCTACAGAGTTTATGTTATGGAACACAGGATTATTGAAGAAAGTGTTAATGTCTCATTTGATGAAACCAAGTTTCCAGGACTGCATGAAGAAGGAAAGATGCAGACATTCAGATTTGAGAATCAAGGATACTTGGAAGCTGAGGAAATTGTTGATGAAGAACCTAGCTTCACTCAAACTGTTGAAGTTGACAAAGATACTGTCAATACCATTACTGTAAACCAAACTCCAGCTCAGTCACAGACCATAACTTCTAACATTCATAACAGTGATGATTCTGGAGACAATGAAGAACATGGTGAAGACAATGGAATTGGTGAGCATTCAACTCAACAAACTGAAGCAACTGTTCCTGTACAATCAAGTAGCTTGCCCAGAATCACCAAGTGGAACAAGGATCACACAAATGACCTTATCATTGGTGACCCTACTTCTGGAGTGAGGACAAGGAACAAAGTCTCTGCTGACAGCATGTTTTCATGCTTCCTGTCTCAAATGGAACCCAAAACAACTGATGAAGCATTGTTGGATTCTGACTGGGTGATAGCCATGCAAGAAGAGCTAAATCAGTTTGAAAGAAACAATGTATGGAAGTTGGTTCCAAGACCTAAGGGAAAGTCAGTCATTGAGACCAAATGGGTTTTCAGAAACAAGCTTGATGAAAGTGGATCAATGACAAGAAACAAAGCAAGGCTAGTGGCTAAAGGGTACTGTCAACAGGAAGGAATAGATTATGATGAGACATTTGCACCTGTTGTAAGACTTGAAGCTATAAGAATCTTTCTAGCCTATGCTGCACACTGCAACTTCAGAGTATTTCAGATGGATGTCAAAAGTGCCTTCCTAAATGGAGAATTGGAAGAAGAAGTGTATGTTGAACAGCCACCAGGGTTTGAGGATGCTGAAATGTATGATTTTGTGTACAAACTCTTCAAGGCTTTGTATGGACTAAAGCAAGCACCCAGGGCCTGGTATGACACACTTTCCACCTTTCTTTTGGAAAATCAGTTTACTAGAGGAGTTGTGGACAAGACACTTTTCTACAAACATCATGGCAAGGACATCATTCTGGTACAAATCTATGTGGATGACATCATTTTTGGTTCTACTGATGAGAAGCTGTGTGAGAAGTTTTCCTCTCTCATGAGTAACAAATATGAGATGAGCATGATGGGAGAATTGTCCTTCTTTCTGGGATTACAAATTCTTCAACAACCTGATGGAATCTTCATTTGTCAAGCTAAATACATCAAGGAACTTCTCAAAAAGTTCAACTTGGAAGATTCATCACCTGCAAAGACACCAATGTCCACATCAACTAGTCTGGATCTTGACCCTAAAGGAAAGAGAGTTGTCTCAAGCACCTATAGAGGCATGGTAGGATCTCTCCTATACCTAACTGCTAGCAGACCTGACATCATGTTTGCTACATGTCTCTGTGCAAGGTTTCAAAGTGATCCAAAGGAGTCACACTTAGTAGCCATCAAGAGAATCTTTAGATACTTAAAAGGCACTCCTAACCTAGGCCTTTGGTATCCTAAGAACACTGGATTTGATCTAATTGTCTACTCAGACTCAGACTATGCTGGATGCAAGATTGACAGAAAGAGTACTACTGGTAGCTGTCAATTTCTTGGTGGAATATTGGTCTCATGGTTTAGCAATAAGCAGCATTCAGTTTCTACCTCAACTGCAGAAGCTGAATATATTGCTGCAGGCAGTTGCTGTGCACAAATTCTATGGATGAAGAATCAACTTCAGGATTATGGTCTAGTGTTAAGAGACATCCCTATTTACTGTGACAACACTAGTGCCATAGCCATTTCACACAATCCAGTTCAACACTCTAGGACAAAGCACATTGATATAAGACATCACTTTATCAGAGAGCATGTTGAACAAGGAACTGTGAAGCTGATCTATGTTCCAACTGACGAGCAACTAGCTGACATCTTCACTAAGCCATTGGATGAAGCAACCTTCAACAGGTTGGTAAGTGAATTGGGAATGCTGAATCTGGTATGTTGATTTACTAAGTTTTCTGAATTTCCAATTTTTTTTAAGCTCATGACAACACCTTCAAACCTGCTGTCAAGAGAAGTTACTGTCTACTTGGTCTATGTCTGTTATGTGACAGCATGTGTTGACTTGACTATACATGTCTGTATTCTGTGCCAGTCTCATACTTTTAGCCTGTATGTGTTGACTTGACTATACATGTCTGTATTCTGTGCGGGGAACTCATACTGTCTCCAAAAGTACATTCCTGTGACAGCAAGCTTTGCGGCAAAAGTAACTGTCTCGAGAAAGATCCTTGTTCTAGGTTGTTAACCCCAAATGACCAAACAGAATTGTAGAAGGGGGGGTTGAATACAATTCTAGATATTTTAAACTTCAAAACAACTTTCAAAATAAAACTGAACTTATAAAGTAAAAACACAAGCACTTAAATAATTTCAGTTGGATTGTTTGATGATCCAACTGAAGTGTTTTTGTTTCGGAAATAATCTGTGATACAAAATTGTACACAACTGCTCAGTTACAAGAAATGTAGAGAAGTATGCTCTCAAAGATAGCTAATACAATCTATTTGTTTTTTTCTTCTCTTACTTCTAAAGTAACTGCTACACTTGGTTATATAAGCCCAAGTTTACAACTCTATTTTTGGCTACACTAAAAGAACAATGAGTAACCGCCAATAGTCTGCTTTTCATCCCTTTGTCCAGTGGTTCTTGAGTATCCTTGTCTTTTTGCATATAATAGTTCATTCCAAGAACCCAAATGGAAACTGGGATGCTTCCTTATTTCCAATGTCCATTTTAATGGTTTCCAATGCACTGTACCCTTCTACATCACCTTTTGAGCAGTCAGAGAACTGTCACTATCACTTTGTCAACTATTTCAAAAAAGCAATAATGATTCGTTGATAGTAGGGAGATGTGTTTCGTTGATAGCTTTATTCTTCATTCCGTTGATGGTGTATTCCTCGTTTCGTTGATAGAGTAATCTTCATTCCGTTGACATGTCTTCACTTAGGCAAAATTACATGGCATAATACATTTACAATTCACCAACCTATTTTGCCTATCTAGTACTTAGTCAACATGACTTAGAAAACCTATCTAATACATACAACGAAATGCCTATCAAACTGTGAAGTATTGTACAGTGTAATTGCTACATCACTCATTTCGTTGATGAGCTACCTGTCAACGGATTGCTGCAAAGCATGTCATTCCGTTGACAACTACAAATTACTTTACACAAATTCTACTAAGTGTTTTATGTTTATCATCAAGAACAACATATTCCTAACAATCTCCCCCAATTTATGACTGATAGAATAACAACCATAAATCAAGAGACTTGATGATAACAAAAACACTCAGATACATCATAAATTACAAAAGTAGAAAATGCATTAAGCTTCATAATGTTTTAGGCAAAATACAAGACTTACAAGACTAATGCCCAAAAGTGCTCCTCTAGTCTGAGCAAATGATTCATCTGTGTCTTCTTTGTGGCATAGTCTTCTTCCCTCTCTTAGAGTTGTTTTCCTCAATTTGGACCAGTAGCCTTCTATAAAAGATTTTCTCTTCTTCATCTTGATCAACAAGCATGGATTGCATAAACTTTAGAGTTTGATTAGATGCCTTATCCAGCTGGTCTTCCATCCTGAAGAATCTTCTGCAATTGTCCTTGTCCTTAAATTCCATCATCCAGTATGGTTGAAGATGGATCTTCTTTCCTGTTGAGGGCACTCTAAGAATCCTGGGAAGAGCCTCAGGCTTGTTCCAACTAGCCTTTATCTGACAAATTTTGGAGACCACCTCAGACTTGGCTGTTTTGGTGAAGCCAAAGTCCTTCTTCAAGCATCTAAACACAGAGAGTAGTGTTTGATAGTCTTCTCCTAAAATTCTGTAGAGAGGCCACACTTGTTCTCTACCACCCTTGAATATAAAAACTAGTCTCTCAGGCAATTTTTGAGAAGCTGCAATGCCCCTTACTTCCACCAGGTTGTCTATATCAAGATGTAAACTGGATTCTTCCCTGATGTCAGCAATGTACATGCAGTCCTCTGGATTTGCAGGGGGTTTCTGAGGTTGTGGCTTTCTCACAAACACAAGCTTTGCCTTGACAGCCCTTTTCTTTGTCTTCATTGGTTGATCCTTCTCAAATAGGAACTTTGGAAAGTAGGCCTCATCAAATTCAAAAGGCTCCTCTTTTGGCATTATTGGTTGATCATGAAAGTTGACAGGATGTACAGGATCACTAGCCAACTTTCCCTCAAGAGGTAGATCAACGGGAATTTGATGTGCAATTGTTGTGGAAGAGTCTTGAGCAGTGTCCTGGGAATCATCTTTATCAAAGTTCAGATTCCTTTTAGCTCTAGCCTTTGGTTGCCTTGCACTCTTCCTTTTCTTTTCAGCTTCCTTAGCTTCATCCTTAGCCTTTTCTTCCTGCAGGGTTTCTTCATCTTCAAGTGATTGAGCAACTACAAGAGCTTGCATTGCTGCCCTTTCAGATTCTTCAGCTTTGGCCTTAGAGAAAAATTTGGGTGACCAACCCAAATGCAAATTTCCTTGCTATCCCTGTAGATGATGGCCCTTTTGTTCCTTATGCTTGGATGATTGCTCTCTTTGCTTTCAATGATCAGCTTCCTTAGGACTTTGAACCCATCTGGCTTAGGTGGAGGATAAAATATCCTTGCAATGTTTTTTCCCTTGGGTTTGGCAGGTGATAATGGAGATATCCCTCTTGCATCCACATCCCTAAAGCATGAAGATTGCCCTTTCTCACTTCTTGAATCTTGAAAGACTCTATGTTGAAGGGGTTCTATAACATATGAACTCTTGAACTGTGGCTCCATTGATACTATCACCATTGCATTTGTTGATGGTTCTGTAGAGGTAGCTTGATCCGTTGATGGCTGATTTGTCTTTGCAGTCTCAGCTATCTTCTTGACTCTTGCTTCTATGTTAGACCAGTGGTCTTTGATCTGTTCTGCAAGTCTTAGCCGCATAGAAGCATCCTGAATCAGGTCTATTGCATCCATTTTCTTCTTTCCTGACTCCCCCATTGCTAATGGCTCCTTTGGTAAGGAAATGGCTGGGACCAAAACCTTTGTGATTTGTATATCAAGCTCCTTAGATTTCTCCCCCTTTTTGTTATCATCAAGAGAGATGATAGGGAGTCCCTGAGCTGCCAAAAGCTGAGTTAGGAGTTGAGTCTGTTTCTCCTGTTCCTTTTGCATTTGAGAAAGCGTAGCCTCTACTTTGTCCACTCTAGAGGAAAGAGTCTTCAAAGATGAGGAGACTACAGGTTCCTTGGAGAAAAACCTGTTCATCTTGGATACAGTGAGAAGGGGAAGCTTTTCATCTAGCCTCCTGTTAGTAGCATCCTTAAGATTGCTAATGGAGTCCTTGATTTCTGTAGCTTCAATCCTTGTCTGCAACATTTGTAGCCTTTGGACTTCCAGTGAATCCATAACAGACTTATAGAATTTCTTGTCCCTGGCATTTGCAGACTCATGAGCTAGATATGCCTCATTGTACTGCCTAGTAATAGCAGCATCCAGGTTGCATCTTCCTTGCATATCCTGAGAAAGCCAGTTTGGTGTAGGAGGCACCACAGAAGTCCCAGTCTGTGAAGTAGTGGCCACCTGTAGATTGTCACCAAAGCTGTCCTCATCATCAGAAAAATCAAAGTCACCACTAGTTGCAGCTTCTGGAGATAGATTGGTCAAGGCATCCTTTGCTCTTTGCATTGATGCGGTTGTATGAATTAGGTTTAGTGACCGCTCTGCCTCCACATTGCCCTGCTGAGCCATAATTTGATAGGCTGGCACAGCATGAGTAAAGGTCTCAGGATCCCGAGAAATACTATCCAGAGTTTGTTGATAATGCTCTTGGAAAGTAAGTTCCCTTTCTCCCTCATTGACCCCCATTAACTCACTAGCAATGGCTGCTTCCTCCCTTATGACTCCTGTAGTCCCTTCTCTCTCTCCACTCTTTTCTTTCATCATGGGCTCCCCATGGCTCACACCTCTCACACCCTCACCTTCACCTACTAAGGTGGTACACTCAACCTCTCCTTTTGACTGGCTGGAAGAAATAGCCAGCCTCTCACTCTCATTCTCTCCTTTTGCCTGGCTGCAAGCCAGCCTCTCAGTTTCACTACCTCTCAAACCTAAAATTGTCTCAACTACCACCAGGTCATCTACACTAGTTGTGGAAACAACTTGATTTTCAATAAGAGGTGTAGAATGACCTATCAACGGAATGGTAGTTTGAACTGTCAACGGTATGGATACCGTTGATGGAGAAACACTTGTCAACGAAAGAGGCTGTTTCATTGATGAAGTCAATAAAGCATTTTGAGAAAGTGAAATTACAATTGAATCTGTGGTGATTGATGTGAGATTGGGGTCCACAGATCTTCTTGCAGCTTCAGAAAAAATTGGTTGATGGCCCAACAAATCACTTAACAAGTGATGACCACCAGCTTCAGAGTGGGGCTTCTCCAAGATAAGAGTTGGAGAATCAGGAATAGATGAATGGATCATGTCCACATCTAATGACTGAGTTGGTGAATTTTGTGTAGTTGGTTCAAGATTGATGTTTAGAGAATGGGACTGTAACCCCAGAGTAATAATAGGGGTTACATCAAACTGAATTTGTGAAACTGGAAGAGTTTCTTCCAGAGTGTGTGCACCTTGTGTACCCTTGGATTTTTGCTTCACTCTCCTTTGGTATTGGGAAAATGTAGACTGTGGGCTTGAAGTGTCCCTTACCCTCTTGGAGTGTGCTCTTGGAGGAGAGCTTGTTTCAATAATCACATCCTTTTGGGAGGATGCAACTAGACTTGAGTTTAAATCCATTTTACTCATTGTGCCTTGTTGGGAAGACACAATGGGGCTTGGTTGGGACACACTATCCTTTCCTTCCTTATTCTTGGGGTTTCTTTGATTTTCACCCCTTCCCTCACCTCTCACAACTCCAGAATCACTCCCCTTTGGTTGTGAGGTAGTTTTTGCAACAGGTGCCTTTTGAGAAGCACCTGAGGTTGGCTTGGAGGATTTCTTAGATTTAGGTTTTGCTGTTGGGGCAGGAGCCTGTTGGGACACAGCTACAGACTCCATAGCAACATGGGTGGGTGAAACAATAGAAGTAACAATTACACTAACAGGGTTAGATGTAGTTACCTCAATGATGGGCAGATACACCACTGGGACATCACCATTGTGATTAAGTCTCAGTATATCTGTCAAAACCCTCTTCTCTTGCACAAAGCACTCAAACCTGGAAACAGGGTTAGAGATAACTAATGGTGCTGGACTAACATGATTAGCCAACATCATTAGAAATCTAGCATAATAAATATTATTTTTCATATTAGCCTTATCACCCAACTTAGCACCAATTTCATACATAAGTTGAGTGCTAAAGTTGTAATATCTATCAGTTAGGAGCATGGTTAAGAGAATCAACATAGAATTAGTTAATGCATCAAAATTGCTAATATTTCCAGAAAAGACCTTAATGAATGCATCAGCTAGATAACTGTATTCCTTAACCAATCCTCTCCTAATAATCTTACCCAAATTATCAGTAGGCAAAGAGTAGTTTATAGAATTTAGCATGTTAATCATTTCAGTATATGTAGGAAAAACATTACAGTTATTTTCAGGAATATGTAAGCATGCTTGCAACACATCAGAATTGACTATGTACTCATTACCTTGGATGGTGAATTGCAAAGTGCAATTTGTCCCACTATACTCACATGAGGTCCAAATCTCCTCGATTATCTCATTGTAGAGTGGTGTAGAGTGAAACATTGCGTAGCTCAGCTTGCAATTCTTCATGAAATCCATCATTTTGAAAAAGATGATGTTCGGGCTTTCCTTGACAACAAAAGGGATGGAGTTGTTCTTCTCATAGATGAACCCTCCAGCAGACATGAGTTTCACGATGGGTGTCATTGTTGAGTAAAGAAAGCTTCAACTGTGATTTGCTTTGAGAGAGAAAGAGTAAGAAAGCCTTTGGAATTTTTGAGAGCAGGTAGAAAAGAATTAAAGAAAATGAAATTTCTTAAATACTCCCCCAATAATTCTCAAAATTTAAGTCCAATAATAAATATGAATTACTGGATTGGCTTAAAAATGTAACCGTTATAATTAAAATATTACCATGATTTATACTTACAGGGGTGTATGCATAGATCGTGGTAAAAGACGTGACAATTTCAACGGTTGAGATTAAAAGCGCTATATCAACGAATCAGAATTGGCCGTTTAAGGTCCCGTCTATTTCGTTGATAAAGCTGCGTTTCGTTGATATAAAAGAGCTATCAACGAAACACCCAGAAAAATGCTAATACTGTCAACGAAATGGTGTGTTTCGTTGACATAGTAATTTTGACTTAGACAAAATTGCACCTTTTCCTGAGAAAATTAATTCACAGAAAAACATAGCAAATTTCTGGCTGCATTGTAACTTGCAAATATCTCATAAATAATTAAGAGAAATTTAGCATACCTAGCTCACTTACTAATCTTGAGAATGTCGATTCATCAAGTGGCTTGGTAAAGATGTCTGCAAGTTGTTGTTCACTTGGAACAAAATGTAACTCCACAGTACCATTCATAACATGTTCCCTAATGAAATGGTACTTGATGTCAATGTGCTTGGTCCTAGAATGCTGTACTGGATTCTCAGTTATGGCAATGGCACTAGTGTTGTCACAGAAGATATGAATTTTCTCAACTCTTAATCCATAATCAAGTAGTTGATTTTTCATCCATAAAATCTGTGCACAACAACTTCCAGCTGCAATATACTCAGCCTCAGCTGTGGAGGTGGAAACTGAGTTTTGTTTCTTGCTGAACCATGACACAAGCTTGTTTCCTAGGAATTGACAGGTTCCAGTTGTGCTTTTCCTGTCAATTTTACATCCTGCATAATCTGCATCTGAATAACCAATTAGTTCAAAACCAGATTCTCTAGGATACCAAATGCCAAGGTTTGGTGTTCCTTTGAGATATCTGAAGATTCTTTTAATAGCACCTAAATGGGATTCCCTAGGATCAGCTTGAAATCTAGCACATAGACATGTAGCAAACATAATATCAGGTCTACTAGCTGTTAAATATAAAAGTGAGCCTACCATGCCTCTGTAACTTGAAATGTCCACAGATTTTTCCTTAGTATTCAATTCAAGTTTGGTGGCAGTAGGCATGTGAGTTTTGGCAGGAGAGCATTCCATTAAGTTAAATTTCTTTAATAAATCATGAATATATTTTGTTTGACTAATTAAAATGCCTTCATTAACTTGCTTCACTTGGAGACCAAGAAAATAAGTTAATTCTCCCATCATGCTCATTTCATATTTACTTTGCATAAGCTTGGCAAACTTTTGACAAAGTTTTTCATCTGTAGACCCAAAAATTATGTCATCTACATAAATTTGAACAAGTATAGTAGAGCCATCCACAATTCTATGAAAGAGAGTTTTATCTACAGTACCTCTAGTGAAGTGATTCTCAAGGAGGAACTGTGAAAGTGTGTCATACCAGGCTCTAGGTGCTTGTTTCAAACCATAGAGTGCTTTGAGAAGGAAGTACACATACTCTGGAAAATCATCATCTTCAAAACCAGGAGGTTGACTTACATACACCTCCTCTTCCAATTCCCCATTCAGAAAAGCACTCTTTACATCCATTTGATAGACTTTGAAATTGGCATGGGCTGCATAGGCTAGGAAAATCCTTATTGCTTCTAGTCTTGCAACAGGAGCAAAGGTTTCATCAAAATCAATTCCCTCTTCCTGTGAGTAGCCTTTTGCAACCAATCTAGCTTTGTTCCTTGTGACTATGCCATTTTCATCCATCTTGTTTCTGAACACCCATTTTGTGCCTATTACACTCCTGTCCTTAGGCTTGGGCACCAGCTTCCAAACATTGTTCCTCTCAAATTGGTTTAGCTCCTCTTGCATAGCTAAAACCCAATCTGGATCTAGAAGTGCATCCTCAACTTTCTTTGGCTCATCTTGAGACAGAAAGCTACTATATAGACATTCTTCTTGAGTTGCTCTTCTAGTTTGAACTTATGAAGAAACATCACCTATAATAAGTTCAAAGGGATGATCTTTAGTCCATTTCCTTGAGGGAGGTAGATTTGCTCTTGAAGAAGTAGTTTCATGATCATGGTTGCCTTGATTGGATATATGTCCTTGAGAAACTCCCCCTGAGTTTGTTGTCCCTAATTGATCACTTCTAGAGGCATTTATGTGACTGTCAACGGTATGACCATTTTGACTGTCAACGAAACGCTCATTTTGACTATCAACGAATCCTTCATTATGACTGTCAACGAAATGACCATTTGGTCTTCTAGCAGCTATTCTTTTCGATCTCAATGCAGCAATTTCATCTTCACTGCTGCTTTCATCTGTGCTAGATACAACAACTTTAGGATGTTTCTCAATAGCCTTTACATGATTCACTTGATCTCCTTCCTCATTCTCAAAAGAAAGACTTTCATGGAAACCTTCATCACAGAGACCTTGAATTTTGAGAGCATCAAAAACAACATGTACAGATTCCATAAAAATGTTAGTTCTGAGATTATAGACTCTGTAAGCATATCCCACAAATATTGCTTCATCTGCCTTTGCTTCAAATTTCCCCAAATGCTCAGCTTGATTTCTCAAAACAAAGCACTTGCATCCAAAGACATGAAGAAAGTCCAATAGTGGCTTCTTTCTTTTGAGTAGTTGATAAGGGGTCATTCCCTTGGCCTGATTAATCAAAGAAATATTTTGAGTGAAGCAAGCTGTGTTAACTGCCTCAGCCCAAAAATAAGTTGGTAACTTTGATTCATCTAGCATTGTCCTTGCAGCTTCAATAAGTGTTCTGTTTTTCCTTTCAACTACACCATTTTGCTGTGGTGTCCTTGCTGCAGAAAACTCATGCAAAATACCATTTTCTTCACAGAACACCTTCATGCTTGAATTCTTGAATTCTGTCCCATTGTCACTCCTAATCCTTCTTACTTTGAAATCATGATGATTGTTTACCATCTTGATGTGATTGATAATGATTTCAATTGCCTCATCTTTGGAGTGCAAAAAGAAAGTCCATGTAAATCTAGAAAAATCATCAAAAATCACAAGACAGTATTTCTTCTTTGAAATGGACATGACATTTACAGGGCCAAATAGATCCATATGAAGCAACTCAAGCTGTTGGACAATTGATGACTCTGTCTTGCTTTTGAATGATGCCTTCTTTTGTTTCCCTTTTTGACAGGCATCACACAAACCATCCTTGGAGAATTCCACCTGTGGAATTCCTCTAGCAAGATCTTTCCTTACCAAATCATTCATAACTTTGAAATTCAGATGAGATAATTTCTTGTGCCATAGCCAACTTTCATCCTTGCTTGCCTTGCTGAAAAGACAAGTGATGGTGTCTGGACTTGTGCTACTAAAATCAGCAATGTACATATTTCCTCTTCTGAATCCAGTCATGACCACATTGTTGTCTCCTACCTTAGAAACAACACAAGCTTCTTTTGAAAAAGTAACTAAAAATCCTTTGTCACAAATTTGGCTGATACTAAGCAAGTTGTGCTTAAGACCATCCACCAATGCAACCTCATCTATGATGACATTCTCTTTTGAAATTAAGCCATATCCCTTAGTGTAGCCTTTGCTGTCATCTCCAAAAGCAATACAAGGGCCAGCTCTTTCCTGAAACTCTGTGAGCAGGGTAGAATCACCAGTCATGTGTCTTGAACAACCACTATCCAAGTACCAAAGATTCCTTTTGTCTCCCTACACACAATAAAATCAAATCAAGTTGATTTTGGTACCCAAGTTTCCTTGGGTCCTGTTTTGTTAGCCTTTGCTTTTCCTTTTATATCATTTTTCACTTGAGACTCAGATTGATTTCAATCAACCTTTATCTTTGGTGCTGATTTCTGAGGGTTGCTCACATTTTCATTCACAGCATGCATAGTTGGAGGAACAAACATGTTATTCACATTCCATGGCATTTGTGGCATATTAAACATATTCATGTATGGATTAGGCACAAATGACATGCTAGCATATGGATTCTGAAATTGTGCATATGGAGCAAACATGTTAGGCATAACAGGCATTGTAGGCATAGAACCATTCATTGCAGGCTTAGGCATTTTCACATTAGCAGTCTTCTTAACAGATTTGCAGTTAGTAGATAAATGACTAACACTTCCACAATTAACACATGTCTTTCTAGGAGCATATTTATCAGGTGTGTAATTGTTATGTTTGTTAATCCCTACTTTGCCATTCCTGTTATTCTTTTTATTGCCCTTAGCCTCAACTTGAATTTTCTCTAACTTGTCTTTCAATTGCTTGTTAGACAAGTGACCTACATTAGCTCTTTCAACAGGCTTCTCAACTTTCTTTGATTTACTAGACTCACCTTGAACAAAGTTCTTGGTGACAGGACCATACTTGTTATTAAGTGTATTGAGTTCTTCTTTTCTTTTCTCTGTCAACGAAACAGCCTGATCGGTTGATGGTTCATCTGTCAACGAAACAATGCATTCCGTTGACATATCAACCTTCAATGAATGATCATTGTTGTTTGTTGACTCTGTTTCTGATTCTAAGGTTTCACCAGTATACCCTAGCTTTTCTTTGTTCTTTTTCCATGATTTCTCACAGAAAGATTCCATACCTTGAACATTAATGATGTTGGTAGCAACATTCCTGGAATCTTTCCATTTTGCAATCACACTTTGTTCTATTTCAAGTTGTGTTTTAAGAATTTCTTCCCTTTCTAACACGTTCTCAAGTTCCTTCTTAGCATCCCTACTAACACACCTCATTTTCTCAAATTCAATGAGCTGTGCTTCCAACATGGCATTCCTATCACTTAAGAGCAAATTAGTCTCTTTTATTCTTGAATTCTCTTTGGTAAGTGATTTAAGAGTAACACGCAAATTATATAGTACAATAGATATTTCATTTACTGCACTATCGCATTCCTCTTTAGAAAGCTCAGAAAGATTAGTAATTGTTACCTGGTTGCTTGAGGAGCTTGCTTCCTGCTCATGATTGTTAGCCATAAGAGCCAAGTTGACATACTCAACATCATCATCAGAATCTTCACCATTACCAGCCCAATCATACTCCTGAGACATGAAAGCCTTTTCTTTTTTCTTGAGAAGTTCAAAGTATTTCTTTTTATAATCAACATGCTCAAATTTCCTGTTGCCCTTCTCAACCTTGGGCTTTCTGTAGTCTCCAGCAAAGTGACCAATCATTCCACAATTGAAACATTTAGACTTTGACTTTTCAATCCAGTTATTTTTGCTAGGTTGAAAGTCTCTCCTTGGTGGTCTTGCTTCTGAGTTTCTCTTGAACTTGAACTTAGAGAATTTCCTTGAAAGAAAAGCAATGTGTTCATCAATCTCATCTAAGTCATCCAAGTTGGCTGGTTTTGTTTCTTCTTCTTCTGTCATCTTGCCTTTACCCTTGCTAACATCACTCCTACAACTAGCTCGACTAGTTGTGGCTTTTGCAGCTTCTTCATTGTCATCTTCCAGTTGGTTGACAGATGCAATCAATGCAATAGATCCACCTTTCTTCTGTACCTTCTCAATTTCTTCATCTTGCTCCATTTCCAGCTCATATGTCTTTAAGGTTCCATAAAGCCTTTCAAGAGTGTAGTCTTTGTACTCTTGAGTGTTTCTGAGAGAAACAGTCATAGGCTTCCATTCTTTTGGAAGAGCTCTAAGAAATTTAAGGTTTGAATCCTTGGTTTGATAGATCCTCCCATACAACTTTAATCCATTCAAAAGCTTTTGAAACCTACTGAACGTGTCATTTAGGGTTTCACCAGCTTTAAAATGAAAATGCTCATATTGTTGTATAAGGAGTTGCATTTTGTTTTCCCTAACTTGCTCAGTTCCTTCACATAGTGTTCTAACAGTATCCCTTACTTCTTTAGAGGTTGTACAGTTTATGACATTGTCAAACATCTCTTGCTCCAAACCATTAAACAGAATGTTCATGGTTCTTTTATCTTTATGGATTTCTGCAACATCTTCAATAGTCCATTCTAAGACAGGTTTTGGAATTTCTACATCAGGAGCATCATCTGGCAGTCCAACTCTAGATGCAAACTTCATGGGAACATGTGGACCTTTCTCAATGCAGTCTACACACCTCTCATCCATAGACATGAGATGTAAATGCATCTTTACTTTCCAGTGAAAGTAATTGTCCTTATCAAGAACTGGTATCTTCACACCTGCATCCTTCTTTACCATGGTTTCTGTTTTTGGTCTTGATCTTTAAACTTCTTGTATGTTAGAAGCATGCTCTGATACCAATTGTTAATCCCAAATGACCAAACAGAATTGTAGAATGGGGGGTTGAATACAATTCTAGATATTTTAAACTTCAAAACAACTTTCAAAATAAAACTGAACTTATAAAGTAAAAACACAAGCACTTAAATAATTTCAGTTAGATTGTTGATGATCCAACTGAAGTGTTTTTATTTCGGAAATAATCTGTGATACAAAATTGTACACAGCTGCTCAGTTACAAGAAATGTAGAGAAGTATGCTCTCAAAGATAGCTAATACAATCTATTTGTTTTTTTCTTCTCTTACTTCTAAAGTAACTGCTACATTTGGTTATATAAGCCCAAGTTTACAACTCTATTTTTGGCTACACTAAAAGAACAATGAGTAACCGCCAATAGTCTGCTTTTAATCCCTTTGTCTAGTGGTTCTTGAGTATCCTTGTCTTTTTGCATATAATAGTTCATTCCAAGAACCCAAATGGAAACTGGGATGCTTCCTTATTTCCAAAGTCCATTTTAATGGTTTCCAATGCACTGTACCCTTCTACATCACCTTTTGAGCAGTCAGAGAACTGTCACTATCACTTTGTCAACTATTTCAGAAAAGCAATAATGATTCGTTGATAGTAGGGAGATGTGTTTCGTTGATAGCTTTATTCTTCATTCCGTTGATGGTGTATTCCTCGTTTCGTTGATAGAGTAATCTTCATTCCGTTGACATGTCTTCACTTAGGCAAAATTACATGGCATAATACATTTACAATTCACCAACCTATTTTTCCTATCTAGTACTTAGTCAACATGACTTAGAAAACCTATCTAATACATACAACAAAATGCCTATCAAACTGTGAAGTATTGTACAGTGTAATTGTTACATCACTCATTTCGTTGATGAGCTACCTGTCAACGGATTGCTGCAAAGCATACCATTCCGTTGACAGCTACAAATTACTTTACACAAATTCTACTAGTGTTTTATGTTTATCATCAAGAACAACATATTCCTAACATAGGTATCTTCTCAGTCAAATCCCATGACAGTCTCAATGTTCAAGAAACAGGCGTGTTGCAGTATCCCTAAGCTGCACCAAGTCTGCAAGACTACGACAGAAGCTTCAAGCACTACAAAACAAAAGCGAATCAATTCAAGAGCAAGGTCAAGTCTCTATTTGCTGAATTGTTTTAGCTGGAAATAGAATGAATCTAGGTTGCTTTCTTTGTAATGTATATCTGACATGTTAGCAATTTAGGAAAGTCACATGGGTAGACAGTTTGTAAGAAGCTGCCACTTGATAATGACAGCAGCTTCACAAGCCCGTGTTGACAGTGATAGGATTAGTATATACTTAGACTATCAATTTAGTCTAGGTAAGCAACGAAAGATTGTAAGTGTCTTGAAGAAAACCGAAGCTCAAGAATTCTCTCTTGAGGTTGTAACAACACTTTGCAAAATAAATAAAAACATTTATTTTGTGAAACTTGTCTTTAGACCATACTGTTTGTGAATGCATACATATTACTGATAACATTAAATCTTAGTTTTGGTTGTTGAAATTGAGATTGAATTTTATCAGTATTGCATTCATCCCCCCCCTTCTACAATACACGAGGACCAACAAATACCTAAGAATAAACGGATGCAACAACAATTGACTAAAGAAGCTATAAGGCCAAAGAAGCTTCCCAACTGAAAGTTTCATCAGTTGAGTATGACAGAGTTTATCAGTTGACAACAACTAATCATTGGGAAAAAGACAAACTATGAGTAGCTGTTGACAGAGATCACATGGGCTTGGAAGCTGAGTCAAAACCTTATAGATTTAGTCATTTCTTGGAGAATGCAACTCGTTTAGTGGAAAGACAAAGTGGAAGTCACAAATAGAAATGTGAAGACATGTGAAGTTTCAATATATGGATGTGCACAACAAATGAGCACGTGAAGAAGATATTCATGTTTTGTGTTTAACATCTTTAGAATATCTTATGAACCTTGTGATATATAAACAAGGGTACAACAGTGTAAAAAACTTGTAGAAATACAAGTGATTTTCTCTCTAGTAGTTAGAGCAATCACTACAAAAAAAAAACGCAATCAGACAACACTGATCAGACAATCCTCGGTCGAAAAAGGGTTGCCCAGAATTAACTGACAATGGTTATTTTTCAACCTCGATAAAGTATTGTCTAATCCAGGGTGATTACAACGGTTTAAAAACCATTGTCTAGAAAATGGAATTAGACAACGGTTTTTTTAAAGTGTTGTTGCGTAAGTGTGACCAATATACAACTATTTTCAGCATTATTGTGTGAATAAACCTAAGACAATGCTACAGAAAACCATTGTTATAATGATACAACTATTTTCTTAGCCGTATTGTGCGAATAATCCTGAGACAATGGTGTAGAAAACCGTTGTGTTAATGAGACAAGTGTTTTTTAACGGTAGTTGTAGAGTGTTGTCTGAATTAGAGTACTTTAAAAAAAATTAACAGGGACATACCAATCTTAGAATAAAATCCAAGTAACATACCCAATATTATTAAAAACAATATTGTCATATTCAAATTATTAATTTACATATCAGTATGATATAATTTAATTACAAATTCGTAAGTAAGATGTCTTATTTTAATATATATATGTCGCGACTCACGTATGTTTTATGTATTCGATTTATATATATATATATATATATATATATATATATATATATATATATATATATATATATATATTATGTTTTATGATGTACACAACGGTTTTTTTCATAAAATCCTTGTGTGAGTAATTACGTTACAACGCTTTTACTAGCTCAATCATTGTCTATATCAAAATCGCTGATTTTTCTTTTATAAAATTTATTTCTTATCTTTATTACATAAGTGTCACACCCTTAATGCAATGTTATCATAGGAATCTTGAATATTTAATATTATAACACACTTGTTGCATTCGATTTTTTTAAAAATATTTATCGACTATCCAACCTTATGGATATCAAGATCTATGTATTTTGATGATATTACAAAAATTTCAGAAAAAAATAAATTTATTTGGTTTGAGATCTTAATGGTCAACTACTGATTTGACTAATACTCACGTATGTTTTGTTTATTTGATTTCATAAATGTTTGAGACACTGCTTTTTTTTTAAAAGTGTAGTAAGTTATAGTACTTAACAATGGTTTTGGTCGAAAAATTGTTGTAAAATATACACAAGGGTTTTTGCTTTGATTCGTTCGTTGTTGAATATTCTTTGTAACATTTTTTATGTTGTTAAATCGTTGTATGATACACACAATGGATTTTTCTATAAAATCCTTGTTTGAGTAATTACGTTACAACGCTTTTATTAGCTAAATCATTGTTTGTATCAAAATCGTTGATTTTTCTTTTATAAATTTTATTTCTTGTTCTTAATACATAAGTGTCACACACTTAATGCAATGTTATCATATGAATCTTGAATATTTAATATTATCCCACACTTGTTGCATTCAAATGTTTTAAAAATATTTATATGGTTTGAGATCCTAACGGTCAACTAGTGATTTGACTAGTAATTCTAACTAGTGTTTCGTCCCAGATTGATGTTTCGATTTTTTTAAAAATACTTATCGACCAACCAACCGTATGGATATCAAAATCTATGTATTTTAATGATTAAAAATTTAAGAAAAAAATAAATTTATTTGGTTTGAGATCTTAACGATCAACTACTGATTTGACTAGTACTTCTAACTAGTGTTTCGTCCCAGATTGATGTTTCGATTTTTTTAAAAATATTTATCGACTATCAAACCTTATGGATATATGATCTATGTATTTTGATGATATTACAAAATTTTCAGAAAAAAATAAATTTATTTGGTTTGAGATCTTAACGGCCAACTACTGATTTGACTGGTACTCGCGTATGTTTTGTTTATTTTGATTTCATAAATGTTTAAGAAACTGTTTTTTTTTTAAAAAGTGTTGTAATTTATAGTACTTAACAATGGTTTTGGTCGAAAAACTGTTGTAAAATATACACAAGGGTTTTGCTATGATCCGTTCATTGTTGAATATTCTTTGTAACAATTGTTTATGTTGTTAAACCGTTGTACGATGTACACAATGGATTTTTTTATAAAATCCTTGTGTGAGTAATTACGTTACAACGCTTTTATTATCTAAATCGTTGTCTGTATCAAAATCATTGATTTTTCTTTTATAAACTTTATTTTTGCCCTTAATACATAAGTGTCACACAATTGATGCAATGTTATCATATGAATCTATTATTTGGATAGTAAGTATAAAAATTTGTTAAACAGAAACACTTAAATAAATGTTAGTAATAATAATAATAATAATAATAATAATAATAATAATAATAATAATAATAATAATAATAATGAGATAAAATACACGTAGTAGATTTTGACATCATATATTCTATGGTTTTCGATCCTTGATATTCGTTTATATGTAAAGATTAGCTAGGCAAACGTAATAATGGTAACATTACTAATTCCGAAATTAGACGAACATTATATAATAACTATACTATTATTGATACCAGAACGTGAATAAGTGAAATACCAAATTACTAGTACTTTTAACTAGTGTTTCGTCCTGGAATGTTGTTTCAAGTTTTTAAAAATATTTCTCAACGATCTAATTGTATAAATGTTAAAATCTATATAATTTAGTGACATTTTAAAATTTTAAGAAAAAAATAAATTTATTTGGTTTGATATTTTACTATTCAACTAGTGATTTGACTAGTACTTTTTACTAGTGTTTCGTCCCGAATTTTACTAGATTTTTCTTAAAAATTTTATACATAATTTTTTTAAAATTTTTCAATAAATTTTATATATAACTTATTTTTGGGTCATTAAACTTCTAAAATAACCAATATAAAATTTACATCGCGTACCCCAATCCCCTTCACCCTAATTCATTTCCCCCTTGGATGATACTTGGTTTCCCCGCTTTTATTTTCAGATCTTAAGAGGTTAAATTTTTGGGTAGAAAATTTTCTCTCCACCCAAATAATTCATAAACTACTTTCCCTTAAAGGTACAAACTTAGCTCATTTGTGCGCTATTTCTACTAGTTATGTATTCTCTATCTCTCTCTCTCACTCTCTCCCTCTCTCGATAGACAAACAATCTACTCCATCTCCTCAGAATCAAACTGGAATTACTAGATGTGATTGGTAATTAAAAACTCATTTTCTTGCAATTGATTTTCTACTCTCAACTGATTTATACTTTTAATTTGATTTTACAGGTGATTAAATTTGGGACTTCCATTCTAGGGCTTTCACTATAGGGCATTCAATTAGGTATTCAATCTATATTTGATTTGGGTTTCAGTTTGGAATTTTTTGGTTGTATTCAAATTATTTTAGGGTTTCACTACACGACTTTCAAATTATTTTTTGGATTTTTTTGTAACAAGGCACCTCTCATTACTTCCTGAATAAAGACCATATTATGTCGTTTTCAGCTTTGTCTGATCTTTTGTTTTATTTGCGGAGTTAAAAACTGTAATTTATAATTATATTTCCTTCCTTTTTTTTTTCTTTATGTGTTTGAAAGAGATTTTTGAATATGATTTTCTTTAGCAGAACTGTTTTGTTGTGTTGTTTTCATGTATAGTTACTTTGTTTGAGTCTCTATGTGCTATTGAAGTGATTGTTTTGCATGTTGTTTGTTTTATATTTTGATTGTATTTGTAAGGTTAAGATGTTTTTGGTGATATATTGTCGTGAAGCACAGGCACTCACTACAAGAAAACCGGCTAAAATCGACCGGCTGAATTCGGTCGAATTTAGCTAAATTCGACCGATTATGGTTGAATTTAGGTAATTTCGACCGCCCTATTTCCAGTCGTTTTTAGCTGAGTTGAAAATAAAAAAGCAGTCGAATTTAGATAATTTTGACCGGTTAAATTCGACCGACTATTTTCGACCACCTATTTTCGACTGACTATTTTCGACCACTTTTGGTGATTTTTGTTCTGGGCAAATTTGTTTTGCTGGCGCTTTAAATTTTGGTGAAAATTTAAATTTCCCACCTATGTAAATTAAATTCGACCAAAGTCGGTCAAATTGAAAATTTTAAATTTCCCTCCTCATTTCCTAAATTCAACTATTGCAGGTTGTTTTTATAAATATGACCATATGAACTCCAGTCGAATTAATATGCCATAAGAAAATTTTGGTAATTTAATCCAACCAATTATAGTCGAATTTAATGTACCATTTTCTTTTATGTTTCTGTTTGTACCATTTTATTCCACACGACCAATAAAATAAAAATTAATGGCAACCATGTGTCCTAAAACACAATGCAAGTAAACAAAGAAACATAGATTCATATTAAGCCATTAAGACCACAAGTAGTTCTACAAGGACAAAAGATGATGTTCTTCATCATATATACTAATTCCCATGTAACAAAAGATGGATTTTTTAAATCCAATGGGTTCAAGTGTTTAGTCCAGAATAGAGCCTCTAGAACCTAATACAGGGGAAACATGTGTGCTTGTTCATCTATGTCTTCACCTTGGTACTCGTCTCCATAGAACTCACCTCCTTGGTTATCATTTCCTTGGAACTCGCCTCCTTGGTTCTTATCTCCTTGGAACTCCCCTCCTTGGTACTCGCCCCCTTGATCGTTCTCCAGGTGATTCTCCTGAAATTACACAATTATACAAATTCTGTCAAGCTAAACAAGGAACAATCAAGAGAAAAAAAAACTGCTGAAAATAGACTTCTGCAATCTCAAAAAATTGTTCAATTAATGTCAATGTTCAATTACTGTCAAAAGGTGCTGTGAAAACATCAAAAATCTGCCGAAACAAAAAAACTTCAAAAATCCAGAAACAAATACAAATATATGTAAATATGATAGAACATGAGTCAACATGGTGAAAATTACTATTTCTCTTGCCATTTCTTGATAAAGAGAATAATATAATGGTGTTAAAACAATACTACAACTTTCTCTTTCTCTGAACAATCATCTTGGACCAGCATGTCAAATAAACTCAAAACTTCAAAATTTAGATCAAACAAGAGTGTGCAATTACATATTTTAATAGTAATAACGGAGTAGGTCCTCTCGAGTACCCTGGATTTTTGTCTAAAACTCTGAGATATGTACATTATGTTAACAAAACTCAAGATGCTGCAGTGAGCCAAGTAGCATGAGTTCGATCCCTATCATAGTGATTTGATTTTAGACCCAATAATATATAATTAAATAAAGCTGGTTTTTACAGAAATACAGTTCAAATCCCTCTGTAAATATAGATTTCAAACAGTAGAGATCTTTTCTGAAAATCAAACTAGAGAATTTAGTTACATGAATTTTTTTTAATTTAGTAAAAATAAGATGAAGATGATAAAAACAATCAAATAAGACAATTTTAGTAATACTCATAAAATTCTTGGTAAAAATCTAAAAACTAAATTAACAAACTAATTGATAAAAAGTTGATAACTCTAAAGTATTATGATATCTGCAAATCAAATTTATCTTCTTTACATTTTAATTACTGGATATAAAAGTCTTCTTTACGTTTTAATTACTGGATATAAAAATACTACTGCAGTATATATTCCAAACAACAGAGATCTTTTCTGAAAATCAAACTAGAGAATTTAGTTACATGAATTTTTTTTTAATTTAGTAAAAATAAAATGAAGGTGATAAAAAATATTAAATAAGACAATTTTAGTAATACTCATAAAATTCTTGGTAAAATTCTAAAAACTAAATTAACAAACTAATTCATAAAAAGTTGATAACTCTAAAGTATTATGATATCTGCAAATCAAATTTATCTTCTTTACATTTTAATTACTGGATATAAAAGTCTTCTTTATGTTTTAATTACTGGATATAAAAATACTACTGCAGTACTACTGCAGACATATATATGATTAATTGTGATGATTTTAGTTTTGCAAATCTTGGACAAGAACAAGTACCTAGCATATTTGGGCAACCTAATGAAATAGCATATCTCAAACAATCCCCATTGAATACTCTTGGATACAGTACAGAATGCTCTAATAGATGTGGAGAAATAAGTGATGGCTTAAAAAATGAAAACACTTGTCCTAAAGATAGTAATTGCTGTAAACTTAAACACAACATATAAAGTTTGGTGAAAACAGAAACATACAGTTACAAGTTACGGAGCATACAAGTTACAAACCCAAAATAAATTTGTATTGGACCATAGTAACAAAGTAAGAAAGTGTGGGGAAAATAATTCAAAATTTCATACATACATACCAATACTAAACTTTAGTAATATCTAACTTAAGGATGATAACACAATAATAGATGTGTACATAAAAGAGAGATTACAGAGATACAAGTACCTGAACAATGACCTTCTGGTTGGTCTTCAAGATATGATCAAGACAACTTGTCGCCGACCTTACATATTGTGACCACATTGACTGCTGGACCATGTCATATTTGTCTGGAAACGCGACATTCGCTAAGTTTTGAATCTCTTCATCCAACTGGGCGTGTGTCACCTCATGCGTTGGCAGGGAAATCACCATCTGGCTGACCTCGCTTAAAACCCTAGGAAATACCGAGTAAACTGATTCTGGCACTTGGACTTCGACATTCTGTGATGGTTGAGAGCTAGTCCATTCTAGTGCCCCCTGTGCTCCAATAAACTCTGTCACTGTATGCCGCGGAAACATGATGGCCTTCCCCTTTTTTGGGGGTCTTGCCTGAATTATCTTAAGCAATTCCTTCGTTCGGTGCATCTTTTTCTTACTTTTCGGGGATGATGGTGGCTCTGTCGGCAATGCCTCAAGTGTCAACTGAGACTGAGAGGACTCCACTTGCATCAATTTATCGTATAAAATGCAACAAGTCAGAAAACAAATACACAAAAATAATTACATAATTTTGCACAAGGGTTCCCAAGTTACTGAGTCGGCCTGGGAATAAATACCATAAAACAAACCTTAAACTCCTGCTCTCCTGGCTTATCAAACTTGTAGACAGCATTTGCAAATTCCAAAGCAGTGATGGGCTCCTTTTTTTCCTCCTCCATTTCCTTTAAGATAAAGATCAAGTAGTTTAATTTTGGATGTATCTGTACTAGCTAGAATTATAAGTTCAGAGTTTAATTTTTCAAACAAAATCTTAATCTTACCTTTTAGATACACTTATTAAAGAAGAAGATCCAATAAGATACATTAAAATCCATGTTAAAACACATTTGTTACCCCTAAGGTTATTGAATTTTACAGATGACAAGAGTTACGAGCAATCACAGGGTAGCAAGCGTCTTCTAACTGTCCACGTGTCCTTTATTCCATGTGTCATTCCTTAATTAGTTCGTGTTCATCTTATTCTTCCTTGTCGAGCACAAACTGATCGTGTCTCTACACTTCCAAACCTTGTACTCCTTCTTAGTGGATCGTCTGGTTCCAAAAAATACCGTGCAGTGCCATAAAAAGTAGCTTTACCACCATTTCTGAGTTGTTTGGCTTTTACCTCTCCCATGAAAACTGGACAACACAACTTACCCTTAGTCGACCACCCGCTAATCATGCCAAGTGCAGGAAAGTCACTAATTGTCCACAATAGTGCTGCCCTCATCATAAAATTTGAACCGGAATATTTATCATATGTCTCCACCCCAGTACACCACAACACTTTAAGGTCATCAATTAGTGGCCTAAGATAAACATGAAAGTCTTTTGTCAGATCTTTCGGTCCTGGAATAAGAAGAGGCATAAACATGTATGGAGCTTTCATACACATAGATGGAGGAAGGTTGTAAACAACAACAATCACAAGCCACACAGTATATTCCTTAGCATGTGCATCACGAAAGGGGTCAAATCCATCACTCGAGAGTCCTAGTCTCACATTCCGAATCTCCTTTGCAAAATTTGGAAATCTACAATCAAACTGTTTCCACTCATCTGCATCTGCACGATGACATAATTGACCTTCGACTACAACTCTATCGTGATGCCATCTCATACATTTTGTTGTCTTCTCGGCCATGAATAAACGCTGCAATCTCATGATAATAGGAAAATAACGCAAAATCTTTCGCGGGATCTTCTTTTTCCTAGGATCTTTCTGCACTTTATATCGGCTTGTATGACATATGTCACAATGTGTCTTATTGCTATCTTTCTTATAAAATAACATGCAATCATTCTCGCAAGAATCAATCTTTTCATAATCCATAAACAATCCTCTAATCATCTTGCGTGCAAAGTAGTAGTTCTCAGGCAATTTATGATCATCAGGCAAGACTAAGCCAATAAGGTGAAGCAACTCATCAAAGCTATTGTTACTGCAATTATGCTTGTTCTTCCAACCAAGCAACTTGATTACAAACTCTAATGTCGTAAAATTGACATTGTTTGGATAAATAGGTTCAGAAGCACTATTCACCATCTTATAAAATTCTTTTGCACTTGCATTCGGTTCTTCCTCAACATTTTCAAAATGTCTATTTGCCTCTTCGAAATCTCTTAGCATATCATGTGCATCATACATGTCATCATCTCTATTGCCAATATTAGCAAAACTTGTTCCCGCTTCATCTTGCAACATATCTTTTTCGCCATGTAAATCCCATATAGTATACCAAGGCATGATACCATATCGATACAAATCAACTTTCACGTCATTAGGATCCATAAAGTAATCATTTCCACAATTTTTACATGGACATCTTATAAGCCCGTTATCTTCCTCTTTAAGATTATCCCAAGCAAATTTAAGGAAATTATTCACACCAATTTTGTACTCTTCCGTTAAGTACTTTGCCTCATTAAATCGATTACGACCAATCCAACTACGATCGAACGCCATCTACAATATATACACACATTGAAATAAGACAAATGGAGTTTTACATAAACCCAAACAAATCATAGATGCACCAACTAACGATTCTTAAGTTCTATCACAAATTATGCTACTATGGTTGCCAACATAAATATTAACAAATAATAATCACAATTATATTACTTTAACCAACAAAGTGCTACTCAAATTTATACATACATGAACACAAAATATTGTTATACTTACACTAATCAAAATAAAAGCAATCACATAAAGCAATCACATTTATATTAATAGGAACCAAGAAATTGTACTTACTTGAGAATTTGAGGATTTAGAATGATCTCATGAAGAAAAAATTGTGAAAGAAAAAGAAAGATATGGTCAAAGGGGGCAAATGACGGCAGTTGGAAACCAATTGGGCAGTAGGGTTGCCAAATACAAACGGGTAAATTCAACCGTTTTTGGTCGAATTTACTAATTTCAACCAGCTTCCTTAAACCGGCTATATTCAACGAGTTACGGTTGAATTTACTATTTTCAACTAGATTCAGTTGAATTACTTTACACGGTTAAATTCGACCAATTGAGGTTGAATTTCTCTAAATTCAACTTGAAGCGGTCGAATATATTAACTACATTTAAATTCGTTGAATTTAATAAATTCAACCACATTTAGTCGAAATACACCTTAAATTCAACCAATTAGGGTTTCTAGTTGAATTTAGTGTAGAAAAAAATGTTTATTAGTTAATATTTAAATTATGAAATTTAAATCAATTGTCTTTTAACGTATATCCTCTATTCTTTCACGAACTTCGCATCCGTAAAGTCAGATTACTCAAATTAATTTTTGATAAAATAATAACTTTAACCCTGTCCATACCCTAAATCTAACCCCTAAATTCAATATCTTACATGACTGTCTTGCTTATATATTTTGATAAGAAAAGACATCTTTTTTACTTGATATTATTCTCTAATTTTTTTTGTGGATTGTAATATGCCTCCCTAATTCTCTTCTATTTTTTTTATTTTTTTAAAAACATATTAGATATTTACTTCTATTTTATAAACCAATAAAAAATCAAAAAATCAATAATTTTTGTCCATATTTGGCATTCAATGTAAGTTTTTCTAGTATAAACTATATTTTAGCATGTAGTTAATAACATCCTTATATTTTTATGTAAATTTTGATGATTTATACAAACATGGATAGATTAATTAAAAAACTTAGCAAAAAAAAAAACATAACTTTTACCGGAAACAGTTGAATTTACTAATTCAACCAAATGAGGTTGAATTTATACTTTCAACCAGAAACAGTCGAATCTGGTTTCAAAGATCTGGCAAAAAAAGGTGGAAAAATTCCCGCTTAAAAACTAAATTTGACCGGTAATAAATATGACCAGATTTGGTCGAATTTAGTTATGCTAGATTTTTTTTCCGGGCGCGAATTGTTTTACTTCTTTTTGGCGGGGTAGACTTTCAACCGAAAAAAAAACAGTCGTATTTAAAGTTAAAAATGACCGCATAAAAATGTCCGACTTTAAATTCGACCGAATGTGGTCGAATTTAAGCCTGGCCGGTTAATTTTTAGAAATGACCTTAAATTCAACCGATTCCGGTCGAATTTACTGTTGGTCATTTTTATATGGTCATTTTTACCCGACATTTCTTGTAGTGACTAGTCTAGCTGCTTCTTATTACCCTCAAATAAATGGGTTGTTTTTAGTTGGCACCTAAAAAACCTGCCATTGAGAACCCGATTGTACTCAACTTCCCAAACAGCTTGTAAGTTTATTGTTTCTCTTAATCTAATATGGAGAATTCAACAGCTCAATTTTGTGAGTTACCCTTTTATGTTTTAAGCTAGTCTATTATGTTCAGCTCACTAATACAATGACAAGTTCTTTTTTGCAGTCACTGTGAGTGAAGTTCAAGCACTGTATGAGCTATATAATAGAATTATTAGTTCTGTAACTCATGATGACCTAATAAGCAAGGTCCTTTTGTAATTGGATTATGGCATTTAGGAATGCTACATTTGTCATTCCCATATTCATAACAAAATTTTATCAAAGGATTAGCTGATTTTCTCACATTTGTTTTTAGGTATATGTAGGAGGCGTTTTTCATTTGTTTAGAACACATTATCTGAGTCATATGCCAATATATCTGATATTTATGTTGAATATGCAGGAGGAGTTTCAGTTGGCTATATTCAAGAGGAAAGAGACAATCTTTTTGCTAACAAGGTGTGCTATTTTGGGATTAATTTTTCGATGTTTATTCAGTTATTCTTAATGCTTTTTATCTATTCAACATTTTTTAAATCCTAGGGTTGATGGATCTCTCTGTTTTGCATCTGAACCATAGGTGTGCTCAAGTTCGGTTACAAGGAAAAGTACGTGACTAGAGCGCTTCCTGATTAAACAACACTGCAGAAGCGGATCATCTTGCTATTGATGTTTCTTATATCTCATATACCATTTCTACATTATAGCATCTCCACTAGTACTACATGACAAGGTTTTAAAGTCTATTCCTACTCACTGGAATCCCGCATCCTTATCAGTGTAGTGTTTGGTCACTTTGTTTATACATATTTTTTTCTCATGGTACCTTTGATGTCAAATATTCTCAATCTAAATTACATAACATATGGCTTGTAACTTCTCTACAGTTCCCCCATCTTTAAATCTTCCAACAAGTGCTCTTAGGATTGATCAATTTGTACGTCCTTTTACTTTGAAAGCTATGCAAGAACTTCTTGGCAAAACGGGAAAAGTTACCAACTTCTGGATGGATCATATTAAAACTCACTACTATGCCAGTGCAATGGCTATCAAATGGAGGTCATCTTCTTGTTGTTGAGTTTGTTGAACTCCAGGAAGTGCAAATGTGAACATAGGCTTCTCCTCCTGCTGTTACTATTAACACAAGTCTTGTCCAACCAGTTGTTCCGATGTTCCCATGCAATCGCAACCCTATCCTCGGCGCCTCAAGATACAGTTTCTTTTCTTCCGCCACCACAAGAACCAGTGTACACAAGTTATTTATTTTTTGTATTTTTTTTTAGTTTTGTAAAAAATGTAATATATTTGTATATTTGGTATTTGAAATTTTGATAAATGCTTTGATTTTGTATTTTTATTTTGGTTGACCATTGCTTATAGAAAATAAGGAATATAATTAAATTAAACAATTGTCTGAATCATTAGACCGAACTATTGTCACTTAGATTTCTTACAACACTTTTTTGAAAAAAAAACTTGTAACAATTGGTTAGAAACCATTGTGGTAATAATTTTTAGACAATGAATATACTTTTAGAAACCATTGACTAAAGGAAATTGAACAACCATTTGAGGAGGAAAACCGTTGTACAACAAAAATTAAAACAATTTCTTTTTAGTTGAAAACTATTGTCTATTTAGCGAACAACAACAAAACTTTAATAAGAACGTCTTGTTGGACATGAATCTTTACAACACTTTTCTAAAAAAATGTGTTGTTTTTTGTGGTTATTAGGCAACAGTTTTGTAAGTAGTGTGTGTTGTTGTAAGCGTGTCACACAACGATTCCGCACCGTTGTATGATATGCGTAAGAGACCGTGTCGCAATAGACAACAGGAAAACAGAGTGTTACACAACGGGGGCCCGTTGTATGAAGTTGTTTTTCTTGTAGTGAATATTTGTAAGAGAAAATCATACTGAAAAAGTATAGTTGTGTATTAATACACAGATTCACCAAGAAATAATATGAAATCTCTCGGGTAGTACCAAAACAACTACCTGAAATTTTGAAAGATTGGTTTCTTAAGTTTTTGTATTTCACCATTTGTTTTCAAGTTTTAAATTTTATAAATTTGTACCCCCCCCCCCACCCCCACCCCCACCCCACCGACAAATTTACGGGACTAACAACCTTTCTCACACTTGTGAGTTCATTATATATATATCTATACCCTTACTCCTCGCCTTAGTAAGTCGATTATACACTATATTATATATATATATACTTGTATCGTACGCACTTACTTTTCTTTATCGTCTTTAGAATCATACATTAAGTGCCTACTCTGTTTTCTTCAAAATTTTGTGATGAAGCCTGCTATATATATTATATTATTTACTATATTATATAAATGCTTCGGCTATTTATATATTTTATTGTATGTTATTGTGCTTGTGGTTTAGTACTATTACATATTAAATCATATTAACTCTTCTCTTATAAAGGTTATTAGTTGTGCAGTACTTGTATTCTAATCTTAGGTGCATGAGTCTATTTGTCGTGGACAAGAAAATGTTTAAAATCGGGGAGCGATGAGTGTTAATTTTTTACCATTTATGTACTATTTTCTGGCCTGAATTCAGCGCTTGGAATCAAGTTATGTTACCTTTTTACGTGTTTTATTTGTAACTCAGGTAAAGAGTTAGACTCCCTGTAATCTATATTTTGGTGGTGTTCCGGTGCAAAATGGCACAAGGATGGTGGAAATGCATCATGGTGAGAAATGGAGGTGCAGTAGTGCATCTTTGGGATTATGTCGAGCAAACTATGGGCCAAAGTCAGGACCATTATTTTGCAAATAAATTAGCCTCTGCCCCTATGCTAGCTCTGTGGCATCGCAAGGAGTCCATACAAGAGCCCGTGATAGGAGCGCGCATGTCCTTTTTTTGCATTTCAAATTCCTTTTGTAATTTATTAACATTATGATGGAAGACAGACTTTATAACTTAGCCTTGTCTAAGAAAGATACATTCTTAGTTCAATGGTTTTCCATACAGTACTCTATATTTACATTGCAATAGTAGTTTTGAACATTGGTCTTCTCAAGGGAGAAGATTTTCTATTAAAATTTCAGTTTCATTGTGGATGTTCGTGCTCTAATTTGGAGGGTTTGTTCTTGAATAAGTAATATCATTTTTTCATTCTTTGAACTTGTTTATATTGATGTTTTATGCCAGGTCTATCGTTTATTTCTTGAATTCTTTTGCCACGGTTTGATAATTTCTTTTATGGAGTTTATATGGAGCTTATCTTATAAATTGGATGATAGTCATTATTTAAAACTTGTTAGTTTTAAGGAGATGCATACCTAGATTAATCCATATTAATAAATGTAATATTGATCACCTTGTAACTTGTTATATCCATGATAAAATGACGAGAGTTTCATTATTGATAGAACTTATTAATCTAACATGTGGGAATGGTGTGGGTTAAGAACTCGTAAGTATAAGTGGGAGTGATTACTTACTACATGAAATCAAATTAACACTTGCTAATTAAAATCAGATCAAGGCCTTAAGCACATAGAAGACTAGTATTAAGACTTAACTAGATGATCATGGCACCACTACCAATTGGAGGGATGAATAATTGGGATGTGCTAGACACACGGAGACGTGGTTTAGACTAATTTTGTGTCTGGGGTTTACATGTATATATTAGATAGAGAAAAGTGAATTATAACGAAAAGATTCTGATCAAAAGGATATATGGATTATACAACCCTATATGTTTAATATATTGAATTACAATTTTAGTGTTAGCCATGCCCTCATTTTGAATTCTACACTAATAAAGCAATAGAATGAATTTCATTCTATCAGTTTCCTCACCCATAAAATTACGAAGCAAAAAAATGAGAGAAAAGCTTCAGTAATACACTGTCTTTAAAGCTTCAATTGTATTTGTTGTTTAAGAAAATTATTGCAGCTAACCATAGTGTTAGAGGGTAGCACCCTCGTGATTTATATTAATACAACGATATATTTCTCGAACCATGTTGTTTGTTTTGGTTATTTTGATTGGAGTTTAGAAAGTTTTAATCTTTGAAGAAATTGAAATATTTGAGAGTATCATATTCAACCCCCCATTATAGGATACTTTGGGAATGATACTTGGTATATATTAAAATGATTTATCTATCTTTTTTTAAATTGACTTATTTTATATGTGTTACATTTAGCTTTAACACTGAGACATGGTGCAACTGACTTGACTCAATGCAATTATTTGTCCACAAATAGTTGAGATCATGGAATCTCTCATTCTAAGAAAGATCCATTACCGTGTAAAAAAGATAGCAGTTGGAACCATTAAAGTGCAATTAACTCTTAAGATTATTAACAATACTACTCATTTTAGGACTATTTTGTGGCCATAATAATAATATGTAGAAGAAAAATTTGTTGACTTCCATACTTGAATTTTAATAAGTTATCGAATTCAGTTTTTCACATTGCTATAAACTGATCAAAAAAAGGTAGAAATAATATTAGTTATGATATTTTATTCATCAATTCATACAATTTCTCTAGCATGCGTATACACACATACATGTCCATTTATCATTGCAATTAAAAAATATCAAATTGTCAAAATAATCCGTCGCACACAGAGTGGCGCATAATTTATTGGAGCAATCTTCACCAAGTTTGCTCAAACATGTGCACACACCACCAGCGTTTGAATATGCTGCATGTGAAAAGACATAAAATTAAAATTAAAAAATTTATTTGATGAACAGTTTGAGTTTTTGATCGGGTTCTCTATACAACAGATAATTAAACAAAAAATATTAAAATTTCAATATTAGTAGTGAAATTAGTAAAAGTTATCTTGATTATAGACCAAAAAGATGGGTCAATCTTTTTTGAATTCTAAATATATGTGTTTTATACACATATGTGTACGTTTGTGGGAGAAAAATAGCTTGTCTAAATATAAAATACTTACATCCTTTTTTACAAGAAGGATAATCTGAAAGCCCAACACTCACAATCATCATGAAAGCTATGATATGAACAAAGTACCTGAAACTCATTTTGCTTTTCTTACAACAGTGATTTCACAATTTTTGTAGTACCAAGTATATTTTATGTTAAATTTTTATATGTGTTACTTGATTTAAATACTTCAATTGCAAATATATGATTTTTTTTCTTAATATAAGATTACAATATATGTAATATAAAGGTAAATTTATTATTGCAAGATTTGAAATTGGATATTACATATAACACAAGATATAATTTAAAAAATGAATGTGGATTATGAGTTCTACTATTAAAGTCAAGATTACATTCTACAATAACAAAAGTGATGTATTAATTTGGTATCATATATTGTGCTTGATATAAATACTTAAATTGTAGATATTAAGAGATTTAATTATTGATGCAAGATTGCAATATCCATAATATACAGGAGATTTTTGTTGTGATATGCAAAATTTAATAAATAAAAGAATCACATGAGATTGTTTTAAAAATATAAAATGAATTTCAAGTTGGATGTATCTCAAAATTCAAACATAAGCACTAAAGTGATCTAATATCTTGAAAGTACTTTAATTTATTTTATTATTTAATATTATGAAAAACTTATTTGTAACAGAATTTTTTTTAAATTGTTTCGTAAATATCCATGTGTCATGACTTGATAGGTTTCAAGTGTGGAGGATCCCTCCCATTTATGCAAATAACTAATTAAAAGTCTCAACATGGAATTTATACATAACTACAATTATTTACCTTACTATCATTCATGTAATCATTTTTCTAAGGGAATATTTGGCCTTCTGAATGATTGATCATAACCTTTGACCATGTTATCTAAAGCTAAATCTATTACTATATATTATACGCTGACAGAAAGACAAAGTTTGCCGATATATTGCCAGTGAATTTACCCATACACCCTTTTATTTATTGAAAATAACAGCGCTGCCCCTGCATAACACGACGTCTATTACAGTCTCATCCCCAAATTTCATTGCACATCATCTCCCAATTCCATCGTCGGAGTAGTCCGCCCTCTCCAATTTGTCCAAATTCCATCGTCGGAGTAGTCCGCCCTCTCCGATTTGATTATACACCCTCATCCTTCAACCCATCAGGACAGTGGTCCAACCGCATACTTACGATTCGATTTGTGAGAAGTCGGCCTCTGCTTTCAATTTTTCTTAAAATTCTTGAATTGCGCAAGTGAATTGCTGTTGTCAGTGTAAGATTTCTCCCCTTGTATTCAGTTTATAAGTTTGTTCGTTTTGTTGCCTGTAATTGTGAGATGTCAATTCTTTGTTCATGTAATTGCTTCAAATTGCCTTTTGTGTTATGTTTATTATCGCTGCTGCAATTTTCTATATTTATTCCAGCTAAACTTCTGTAGTGTTGCCCCAACAGCCACCCACATAAATATACATTATGATAACTCCTACTCTATTTTACCAGATGGTAATGTAAAAAAAAGAACGAACAAAAAAATTTGCTTCTGAAAACACTACAAGAAAAACAGCTTCACACAACGGGGGTTACCCGTTGTGTAACACCCTATTTTCCTGTTGTCTATTGGGACGCGGTCGCTTACGCATATCATACAACGGTGCGAAATCGTTGTGTGACACGCTTACAACAACACACACTACTTACAAAACTGTTGTCTAATAACCGGAAACAACAACACATTTTTTTAGAAAAGTGTTGTAAGATTCACTACTAGAAAAACTGCAATAGACATCGGTTTTTTAGCCGATGTGTATGTTAATATTTAAAATCAGTTTTTTAATAACCAAAAGATATCTATGTTCCTTTTTAACATCGGTTTCTTAATAAGGAACTGATGTCTATGTTTCTCTTTTACATCAGTTTCTATTCTTTAGACATTAGTGTTCTGATGTTACTTGTGATATTTAACATCGGTTTTTGCGAAAGTGATGTAAGTTTGGTATTTTTTTAATACATGGATGCCCTATTTGACATGGCCAAAAACCAAAACCAAATGACCAAAACCAAATATCGAAATCAAAAGGCCAATATATACTAAAACCAAATATAAAATTCAATAGGCCAACTACATTATCCAATTCATAAAGAAACCAACTACATAATCCAAACCATCCAAATATCAAAACTACAATCATATAGGCACATTTCCTAGTTTTTCAAGCACATTTCCTAGCTTTTCAAAACCTTGGTAATTCTTTCCTTGTGCTGCTTGCCTTCGATCATTTTTTAGATCTTCACAATAGGTCCCCAAGTGCTACATGTAATAACCCATATTGTGGTATGTATGAAAGAACTTGATGAACAGTACTTTTGCTGATATGAAGAAACTTTTCAGACCACCCTATGTGGGAGTTGGAAAACTGAAGTTTCGAAGTTGTATTGTTGTTGTACTAGATAAATAAAAGAATGTAAAAGTCATCAGAATTCGAAGATTTCCATTTTTACAATTTCATCTGGAATATACGAGATATTGCAAGATACGTCGATTATATCAAGGCTTAGAAATTTAATAAAATTAGAAATCCTACGAGTATACATTCCACCAAGGTACTAACACACTAAGGATATTCACCTTGAACATTTTGTAACAAAACGATTTAGAAACCGTTCAGATTTTATAAGGAGGTTAAGCGATAAAGCGAATACATAGCGAATTGCGATTAAACAAGAAAATAGCGTATTAGGCAAGTGGATACAAGATGATTGTAGTAACCCGAATTTTCAGGGTTTATTAATATTATTATTTAAATATTTTATCGTTTTTCTCAAAGAGGAGGAATGAAATTATATGTGTATTTTATTTAAAAGTTTTGTGAAAGCTGATTTTTTTTATCGCTATAGTCGAATTGAGTTTGTTTTAGAATTTTGGGGATCGAATCAGTAATTATTAGTAAATTTGAGCCCGACATAATTGTTTTAAGTAAATTAGTTTAAAAATTCATTTAATTATGAATTTTGTGCATTTAAATATTTTTAGAATGATTTTAGTATATAAATAATTTTACTAGTTCGAATTAATTATTTTAGAATTTAATTCGTTTAAAAACTATTTTTTTCAGTATCGTATTAGTCCCGCAAAATTTCAGTCAAGGGGCTAATTAAAGTGTTCAGTAGTCGTCCTTATCTATTAGTCAACCTAATTATAATCTATTAAACACAATACACACACCATATAAAACACACGCACGCCAGTACATACATATCTCCCATTTCTTTTGATGTTACAAAACAGAGGTCAGTAATTCATAAGTAAGGAAGAGATGATTCAATAGCATCCCTCTCCTCCGTGAATCGCACACCCCCACCCTCTGTTACTTTCTGTCCAGCCTTCGGACACCACACCTCTACCTCTGTTCTTCCGACTGTGATTTGTGGGTATAGCAACCGAATTCATTGATTAATTGATTCGTTTTAATATGTGAATTCTATGAACTCGTTTTTCTTTAGTTTTTTGTGACTAGAATTTCGTTTTCTTTTATGTTATCATTTATTATGTGTTGTTTTTATAAATTTGTTTTTGGTCATAATGAGCTAATAATTCGTTTTTGGTATTAATAAGTAATAATTCGTTTTTTTTTTCAGATTAGTTGATTAATTCGTTTTCTATTATTAATTGTGTGATAAATACATAAATCATTTTTATTGATTTATGCCATTTATGAAATCGTTTTTTTTTAGAAATTAATTAATAATTCGTTTTTGTAAGTAATTAGATATAAATTAGTTTTTTTTATATGTGATTAGTTAACAAATCGATTTAATGATTTGTGATGTTTATATAGTTGTTTTATTAATTACGCGTTGATTTGTAAATTGTTTTGATAATAAGTAGCTAATAATATGTTGTTTAGTAAATAGATTTTTAAATCCATGTTTGACCGAGGTCAGTGTATAAACTTATTTATTTGGTATTAATTGATTTTATTGGTTGTGCAGGTTCTTGGAATGTGTTAATTAGTAATGTGGTGCAGAGTTTATAAAGTATTTATAATTCTTAGTTGGGTTCGAATAAATTTAGATCGTTAGTTGTATATCGTAAAATTGAGGTATTTAAAGTTTGGTTGAGTTGTAAATCAGCTGTATTGGTAACTTTAGTATTCTGGTTGATTCCCAGCTTGGGGAATTATTATAGTTATTGGTTGAAGTGATTGTGTTGTTATTTTCTATTAATTATACAGGTTATTGTTGTGCTGTACTATGTGATCCATCCTGTGATTGGGGGCGCAGCATAGTACATGCAAAATTTCTGGCTAGTCCTGTTTACGAACTGGTCATGCCGAAATTTCGTAAAATCTAAGTATTTATTTTATTATTTGTTTTAAAACCCTTAGAGTTTAAAGAGTAATTGAATTTGATTATTTTAATCAATTTTAAATAATAATGAAATTAATTTAATTGACCAATTAATGTAATAGTTAATTGGTGAATTTTATTAATTGGTTATTATTTAATTTTGATTATTTACAAATTTGATTATTATTTTCAAACTATTTTATTATTTTAGTATTTATTTATTCATTATCTGTTTGACTTGATTGATTTGGTCAAGTAAATGAGTTGTTTGATTTTAATTATTTATTTCTGACTCTGCGTTATATATATATATATATATATATATATATATATATATATATATATATGTGTGTGTGTGTGTGTGATTAAATGCTACGTGCTATTACGTATGTTAATAAGTTAAGTGTTTAATCAGTATGATAGTGTTGAGTAAATGCATGATCACCGGTTATCTGCTATGTGTATTTATCGTTTAAACTAGTTATAATTGGTTAGATTGCGATGAGTAAGTAGTGATAGAATTAAGTTGTGGTTATTGGTTAGTTTTGATTGATTTTTAATTAATCGAGTGATAATCAGATTTAAAGTATAATGATTGTTTTTCGATCCCTAGATTTTTATATTCAAATCTTTATAAAAGGAAGACCAAATAATTTCCAAAAAGAGTTTCAACTTTATTACGTGTCATGTGACTTGTAAATTGTTGTGGAGTCGTGAATGTATTATGACGATCTTTGGATATGGTATGTGTTTAACCGAGTTTATAAATGCTAGGAAAAGGTTGATACTTAGAGTCGAGCTATTAATTGGTTTTAATGATTGCCTCGTGAGTTAAATGTTTATGTTCTAATAATAAGTTTGGTATTGTATAGTGGCATATGAACTGATAAGTTCTATGTGTTTAAATGATATATCGAGTTGAGTATGTTCTTTTATAGTTGTGAGTTCAGGTTGATTAAGTTAAGTTATCTAAATATGTTAGTTTGTAATCTGATTGTTGATTGTTGGTATTAGTTTAAAACAGGTGGATTGTTATATAAATAAAGGAAGTGCTGCCGGATTCCCGGCAAGACTATTTTAATAAATATTATTTGGCAATTGTATATGGTATGATATGCTAGTCTAAATGCATACGTGAATGAAAGGTGTTTATGTGTTAAATGTGTAGCTATTAAATATGTATAATTATAAGAGTTATCGGTCCAAGCATGTGCTATGTGTTATCTGAAGTATATGAACTTATGTGAATTAGTTATTTGAATTGCTACGTGATAAATGTTATACATGATTACTTATTTCTGGATAAAGTAACTGCAAGTCAAGGCAGATTATTTTCTTATATGTTTATTTTCTTATATGTTTACTGCAAGTCGAGGCAGATTATTTGAGTATTAAATAAATTGTGGATTAAATTGTGGATGATTGAGTTAGAAAGTTTTGGGTGCTTCAAATCAGGGCAATGTCCTGTTAGTATTAGTGCTCTAGAGGCAATACTTTTATGTTTTAAAGAAAACATTTTATTATTATAAATTATGTTTTATTGATTATTATTATTAGTTTATTATGTCTTTATTTACTGCGTTATAAATGTTAGCATAATAAATGTCCTTGGAATTATGATACGTATTCGATATCTTTAAGTATGTGACTTAAAAATGAGATTATATGAATAGTATCTTTATTCCTAAATATCCCTAGTCGAGTGTTATTATTTAAGGACAATAATAATGCACAGAGACTAGTATGTTTGTTGACTGATGACCACATCTCATTGGTCATAGGTATGGTGATACTAAAGTCAAAACATAGGTGCATGTAAGAGTATATGGCACTGGATTGACCCGCCGTGAGATTACACATGTTAAAAGTGTCATAAGTAATTCTCACTGTGATAATGGTGTAATGATCCTTAGACCTGAAATCATTATATTTTTATACGAGAATTAATATACTTTGAATACATTAAAAGTTACCTTTGACCGGGTGATGATAAAAGTGGACATTGGGTATATTATGAATCGTATGAGAAATATGAATGATCTATATGGGATTTAACCCTCCTAATTTTAGGAGCGATATTATTGGCCTCTTGTTTGAGTGAGACTAAGAAATGCACGGCCGTGCTCAAATGTTGATTTGATTTATTAGTCTACTCATCGATCAAGAAAACTAAAATTAAATTATGAAGAGGATGACACATTACATGCCTCGAGTTTAATCTATAATATTAAGGTTAAAGGGATTATATTACCTGGTTCATTATTCACGAAAGGCTTAATCGAATCACCGATTTAATTATTATTACTTGGGTGGCAATGATGTATTACTAGATGCCGCTCATTGTTTACAATTTTAATTAGTTATTAAAATTGTTACCAACGTAATAATAACCTACAGGGTCACACACAAAGAACGCTTGAAGGAGAAATAATTTAAATTATGAATTTAAATTTAAATAAGTAATTTATTCTATTTATAATATTAATTAAGTATGACTTGATTAATTATTTAAATAGAAAATGGAATTACTTAAACTAGTTCTGAAATTAATTATTAATTAATTAAGTGCGACTTAATTAAATAATAAATTGGAATTTCGGATTAGTATTTTATTATAATTGGATTATAATTAGAAAACTATTTTCCTCTCTAGATAAACTCTAAAAGAGGGTTGATTTAAAAAAAAAACATTTTTACATTAAAACCCTAGCCGCTTATGAGAGCAAGAAAAGAGAGAGAGAAAGAAGCAGTTTTCGGGTGTTAGTATACATCAATCCTTCAAGAAAAGTGTTCGTGTGGATACCGTAGAGCGTAGATCGCGAGAGCGGGATACATGGTGATTGAACAAGCTTTGGATATCCATTAATCTTCCATTAATGAACTGTTAAAACTTCTTAAGGTATTTTTTCTTAATCTCCGAATTAAATCTTTTGTTTTCGCATGGATCCTGCGGATGGGTTTCGAATTTTGATTTATTTTTACGTTTTCCGTTGTGTTTATGTGCTCGAAACCCTTCATGTCCACTTTACGAATAGGTCATGCCCAATTTTCTGTAGAAAATACATTCGCTTAAGTTTATAAACATTTATATTATGTGGAAGTTGAAGTACGAAGGCTAAAGTACATGTTATATTTAACTAGTGAATAGTTGGGCGGGCACGATCTCGGTAATGCAGACTCGTAGCAACCGCATATGCGCCGGAACCAAGAGTTACCAGAATAGAAATTGTGATGACATAAGATAGAAGAAGATGAGAATCATAGTACTTCAGCTTTATGTGATAGCTAAGGACCAAAGGCAAGTTTACTCAACTTGTATTCTTTTGAAGCACGTTTTTTGTTTCCTATTTAATTATTGTTCATAACCAGTTTCTATTATCATCCTGAAATTGAAATACCCTATTGTTTAACTTGATAACCCTTTTCATTCCATAACCAGTTTCTTGCAGCATCTTATATTTGCCAGATTTAATCCTGGTTCTTTATTATTGAAATTGCAGTACCTTGTAGTTGTCAGAAATTACCTTGATTCCTTGTGATTGGAAATGTAATTCTTATGCATTGTCTTACCCTAATTCAGTTGATAAAGTTAATCAGACAGTTGAAAGTAGTAGTTGAAGTAATGAGTTAGTCGATTGTTCCGACACCTAATTCCCAGTATTAAGTTGGAATTGGAAGTTTTAATTAAAAATGAAATGTTTTAAGGACTGCCGACGCCAGTCAGAGTATCAGTATTATGTAGGCCAAAGTGGCCTTGGATCCAGTTCAGTATTTGGACATACCGTGGGTATGGTCCAGAGTTTTAGTGTAACTGATCATCCACTTTAACTCGTTGCGTCACAGTAAAAATCCAATTCTAACTTACAGTTTGAAGTTGATTATTAGTATTGTTCATTTTCCAATTAAGTTAATTCTTGCATTTATTGCCATTTTCTTGGCCAGCTGAGTTCATTTTTATACATATTGCTATTATTGCACCATTATTTTATCCCAGTTGAGTTGATTTCTTTTCAGATATTGTTGCATCATTATTTGATCTTGTGCAGTACTATATACTTGCTGAGCTTCTTTCGCTCACTCTTGCTTGTTTCACCTTTTAACCCTCTAGTGAAAAGGTAGATTGACAGTATTTAATTGCATAACTATGGAGCGGGAAGAGTCAAGATGACGTTGGGAAGACGAGTTGATGCAAAGCATTTGGATCTAGTGTCAGGTTATTGTATAAAGTTGATTTCTAGTAAATACTATTATGCATATAATTAGTTTGGCCTGGTGTACTTCACATCGAAGTTATACTAGCGTTATAGGATTTATGCAAAGAGATTGTTGTAAAAGGAAGTTAAAGTTTGTAAAATTTTGGATTCTTGTTTCTAGCGCTATAACCTTTAAAGATTCTTGGTAGAGTTGTGGTCGCAGATGTTATATTTGTTTTGGTTTTATATTTAGCAGGTTGTTTTAAATTGAGATTTTAGCGTGACGACCACATTCCCTGACCCCGGGATTTGGGGGCGTCATAGTTGGTATCAGAGCAGGGTTATAGTAAACTAGAAATGAGAGTGTGTAGGAGTGTGTATAGTTATGTGAGGAACGTCAGAGCTCATGTAGAGTTCATGTTGGACTATTGGATATAGTACCAACGAGTAATTTAAGATATGGTACTCGTTTGAGGTAGTTGAGCATAGTTGAGCTGAGCTGGATGGAAATCCTTGTGACGATAGAGGTAGGTGGTGGAATCTTCAGAGACTATTGCGGGTCGACGATGACGTATGATATCGATAACCTTAGGACGTGTAGCAGAAGAACTTAGAATCGAATGACGAGCCATCAGAGGAGCTGATAAAGAAGACATACCTGAAGACCTTGGCAATACCTTCCTTCTTAATAAATTATTTAACACTTCTTTAAGTCAGACTTTTGTCTGTGAAAATATTTCGCCTTCTGAATTTATGTTTGATATTGTGTTCACCTATTATTGGGTTCAAATGTGCTAAAGGCTGTCTTGATGCCTATTTTTTTTTTAGATTTCTAAAACCCTGTCATGTTTTGATATTTGAATTTCTAATTTTCTTCAATACTGAATAACTCTATTATTGATAAATCATCATTTCCTCGTATTGTGCCAATAATTTTTGTTCCGGTGATTCTTTTCTCCGGGAGTAGTACCTTTGGAATCTGTTCAGTTGTAATCCAAGGGTGTATATGAGGATTTCTCATCAAAAGGTTTTAATTGTTAATTTGATTTTAGTCTCCTGTTATATTTCTCTACTCCAGCTGAGACGAACAACCCTATTTATAGGGGACACAAGTACTATCTGTCTGTGTGATAGAAGCTTGATGGGACGCCATCACTTGTGTGTTGTGCAACACAAGAAGGTTAATTACCTTTAGTAATGTCTTAACTAAGACACGCAACATTGGTTCATTTGATCATATTGGTCTCTCAGTGATTCTTTTATTTCATAAATGTTTGTTTTAAAATTCGTAATTCGATAACCACAATTGTGGGACACTCGTTATGATACGACATCTTTTCACTTCAAAATATCATGAATCTGATTATCTCAAATAATCTTGGAAGTATGCCAAGTAGGTTGGAATTAGTTAACCTTTGCGGTGGGATTATCAAGAGTCAAAGCGGATCAAGAAGTGATTAGAATACTAATAACGCATAACGTGTAGTGGTACAACCGGATTTGCCCTAAAGAGAGGAATCAGTAGAAATTCCAGACTAGAAAGAACAAGTATCAAAGATTAAAGAGTTAGTATTATTGTGGATGCAACCAGAGTTGGAAGTTATAAAAAGAACCCTAATGACTTCATTAGCTGATTCCGAGGACAGAATCCTTATAAGGTGGGTAGATTGTAGTAACCCGAATTTTCAGGGTTTATTAATATTATTATTTAAATATTTTATCGTTTTTCTCAAAGAGGAGGAATGAAATTATGTGTGTATTTTATTTAAAAGTTTTGTGAAAGCTGATTTTTTTATCGCTATAGTCGAATTGCGTTTGTTTTAGAATTTTGGGGATCGAATCGTAATTATTAATAAATTTGAGCCCGGCATAATTGTTTTAAGTAAATTAGGTTAAAATTCATTTAATTATGAATTTTGTGAATTTAAATATTTTTAGAATGATTTTAGTATATAAATAATTTTATTAGTTCGAATTAATTATTTTAGAATTTAATTCGTTTAAAAACTATTTTTTTCAGTATCGTATTAATCCCGCAAAATTTCAGTCAATGGGCTAATTAAAGTGTTCAGTAGTCGTCCTTATCTATTAGTCAACCTAATTATAATCTATTAAACACAATACACACACCATATAAAACACACGCACGCCAGTACATACATATCTCCCATTTCTTTTGATGTTACAAAACAGAGGTCAGTAATTCATAAGTAAGGAAGAGATGATTCAATAGCAGCCCTCTCCTCCGTGAATCGCACACCCCCACCCTCTGTTACTTTCTGTCCAGCCGCCACCGCCCTCTGTTTCACCGGCCGCCGCCGCTGCCGCCTGTTTTCCGGCCGCCGCCGCCGGCTTTTGTTCCATCCAACCTTCGGACACCACACCTCTACCTCTGTTCTTCCGACTGTGATTTGTGGGTATAGCAACCGAATTCATTGATTAATTGATTCTTTTTATTATGTGAATTCTATGAACTCGTTTTTCTTTAGTTTTATGTGACTAGAATTTCGTTTTCTTTTATGTTATCATTTATTATGTGTTGTTTTTATAAATTTGTTTTTGGTCATAATGAGCTAATAATTCGTTTTTGGTATTAATAAGTAATAATTCGTTTTTTTTTTGCAGATTAGTTGATTAATTCGTTTTCTATTATTGATAAATACATAAATCATTTTTATTGATTTAAGCCATTTATGAAATCGTTTTTTTAGAAATTAATTAATAATTCGTTTTTGTAAGTAATTAGTTATAAATTAGTTTTTTTTTTATATGTGATTAGTTAACAAATCGATTTAATGATTTGTGATGTTTATATAGTTGTTTTATTAATTACGCGTTGATTTGTAAATTGTTTTGATAATAAGTATCTAATAATATGTTGTTTAGTAAATAGATTTTTAAATCCATGTTTGACGGAGGTCAGTGTATAAACTTATTTATTTGGTATTAATTGATTTTATTGGTTGTGCAGGTTCTTGGAATGTGTTAATTAGTAATGTGGTGCAGAGTTTATAAAGTATTTATAATTCTTAGTTGGGTTCGAATAAATTTAGATCGTTAGTTGTATATCGTAAAATTGAGGTATTTAAAGTTTGGTTGAGTTGTAAATCAGCTGTATTGGTAACTTTAGTGTTCTGGTTGATTCCCAGCTTGGGGAATTATTATAGTTATTGGTTGAAGTGATTGTGTTGTTATTTTCTATTAATTATACAGGTTATTGTTGTGCTGTACTATGTGATCCATCCTGTGATTGGGGGCGCAGCATAGTACATGCAAAATTTCTGGCTAGTCCTGTTTACGAACGGGTAATGCCGAAATTTCATAAAATCTAAGTATTTATTTTATTATTTGTTTTAAAACCCTTAGAGTTTAAAGAGTAATTTAATTTGATTATTTTAATCAATTTTAAATAATAATGAAATTAATTTAATTGACCAATTAATGTAATAGTTAATTGGTGAATTTTATTAATTGGTTATTATTTAATTTTGATTATTTACAAATTTGATTATTATTTTCAAACTATTTTATTATTTTAGTATTTATTTATTCATTATCTGTTTGACTTGATTGATTTGGTCAAGTAAATGAGTTGTTTGATTTTAATTAATTATTTCTGACTCTGTGTTTTATATATATATATATATATATATATATATACATATATGTGATTAAATGCTACGTGCTATTACGTATGTTAATAAGTTAAGTGTTTAATCAGTATGATAGTGTTGAGTAAATGCATGATCACCTGTTATCTGATATGTGTATTTATCGTTTAAACTAGTTATAATTGGTTAGATTGCGATGAGTAAGTAGTGATAGAATTAAGTTGTGGTTATTGGTTAGTTTTGATTGATTTTTAATTAATTGAGTGATAATCAGATTTAAAGTATAATGATTGTTTTTCGATCCCTAGATTTTTATATTCAAATCTTTATAAAAGGAAGACCAAATAATTTCCAAAAAGAGTTTCAACTTTATTACGTGTCATGTGACTTGTGTAAATTGTTGTGGAGTCGTGAATGTATTATGACGATCTTTGGATATGGTATGTGTTTAACCGAGTTTATAAATTCTAGGAAAAGGTTGATACTTAGAGTCGAGCTATTAATTGGTTTTAATGATTGCCTCGGGAGTTAAATGTTTATGTTCTAATAATAAGTTTGGTATTGTATAATGGCATATGAACTGATAAGTTCTATGTGTTTAAATGATATATCGAGTTGAGTATGTTCTTTTATAGTTGTGAGTTCAGGTTGATTAAGTTAAGTTATGTAAATATGTTAGTTTGTAATATGATTGTTGATTGTTGGTATTAGTTTAAAACAGGTGGATTGTTATATAAATAGAGGAAGTGCTGCCGGATTTCCGGCAAGACTATTTTAATAAATATTATTTGGAAATTGTATATGGTATGATATGCTAGTCTAAATGCATACGTGAATGAAAGGTGTTTATGTGTTAAATGTGTAGCTATTAAATATGTATAATTATAAGAGTTATTGGTCCAAGCATGTGCTATGTGTTATCTGAAGTATATGAACTTATGTGAATTAGTTATTTGAATTGCTACGTGATAAATGTTATACATGATTACTTATTTCTGGATAAAGTAACTGCAAGTCAAGGCAGATTATTTCATTATATGTTTATTTTCTTATATGTTTACTGCAAGTCGAGGCAGATTATTTGAGTATTAAATAAATTGTGGATTAAATTGTGGATGATTGAGTTAGAAAGTTTTTGGTGCTTCAAATCAGGGCAATGTCCACTTTACGAATAGGTCATGCCCAATTTTCTGTAGAAAATACATTCGCTTAAGTTTATAAACATTTATATTATGTGGAAGTTGAAGTACGAAGGCTAAAGTACATGTTATATTTAACTAGTGAATAGTTGGGCGGGCACGATCTCGGTAATGCAGACTCGTAGCAACCGCATATGCGCCGGAACCAAGAGTTACCAGAATAGAAATTGTGATGACATAAGATAAAAGAAGATGAGAATCATAGTACTTCAGCTTTATGTGATAGCTAAGGACCAAAGGCAAGTTTACTCAACTTGTATTCTTTTGAAGCACGTTTTTTGTTTCCTATTTAATTATTGTTCATAACCAGTTTCTATTATCATCCTGAAATTGAAATACCCTATTGTTTAACTTGATAACCCTTTTCATTCCATAACCAGTTTCTTGCAGCATCTTATATTTGCCAGATTTAATCCTGGTTCTTTATTATTGAAATTGCAGTACCTTGTAGTTGTCAGAAATTACCTTGATTCCTTGTGATTGGAAATGTAATTCTTATGCATTGTCTTACCCTAATTCAGTTGATAAAGTTAATCAGACAGTTGAAAGTAATAGTTGAAGTAATGAGGTAGTCGATTGTTCCGACACCTAACTCCCAGTATTAAGTTGGAATTGGAAGTTTTTAATTAAAAATGAAATGTTTTAAGGACCGCCGACGCCAGTCAGAGTATCAATATTATGTAGGCCAAAGTGGCCTTGGATCCAGTTCAGTATTTGGACATACCGTGGGTATGGTCCGGAGTTTTAGTGTGACTGATCATCCACTTTAACTCGTTGCGTCACAGTAAAAATCCAATTCTAACTTACAGTTTGAAGTTGATTATTAGTATTGTTCATTTTCCAATTAAGTTAATTCTTGCATTTATTGCCATTTTCTTGGCCAGCTAAGTTCATTTTTATACATATTGCTATTATTGCACCATTATTTTATCCCAGTTGAGTTGATTTCTTTTCAGATATTGTTGCATCATTATTTGATCTTGTGCAGTATTATATACTTGCTGAGCTTCTTGTGCAGTACTATATACTAGAGGGTTAAAAGGTAGATTGACAGTATTTAATTGCATAACTATGGAGCAGGAAGAGTCAAGATGATGTTGGGAAGACGAGTTGATGCAGAGCATTTGGATCTAGTGTCAGGTTATTGTATAAAGTTGATTTCTAGTAAATACTATTATGTATATAATTAGTTTGGCCGGGTATACTTCACATCGAAGTTATACTAGCGTTATAGGATTTATGCAAAGAGATTGTTGTAAAAGGAAGTTAAAGTTTGTAAAGTTTTGGATTCTTATTTCTAGCGCTATAACCTTTAAAGATTCTTGGTAGAGTTGGGGTCGCATATGTTATATTTGTTTTGGTTTTATATTTAGCAGGCTGCATCAACAAAGTACAACACATGTGCTAGCCATCAAAGCCATCACCAATGACTCACCTCTTCACTTTTTTTGCCTAACTAATGGATCAACACTTGGCCAAAGGTGAGATCATCAAACATATGTCATGCAACCAAGCTTTAAAATATATTCTACTTCATTATTTGTGTCATCAACCAAGCAACATATCAAGAAAAAGTCCTCATCCTCCCCACCAAAGCAACTTTTGAGTGTTTCAAAGAAAGGCTTGATAAAATTTTCAAAATCCTACTTCCAAGCTTCCATAATTCACAAATAATGGCTCCTTGGATTTCTAACAACTAGATTGAAGTATGATCAAAGTTTCATTACCATCCATTAAGGATATCATGTTCAAATGTTCATTCAAAGTTGAGGAGTGAATAGTAAATGACTTATGTTAATTTGTGTTCTTGGTTTTCTTTTGTAAGATTAAGGATATTAAGCTTATATCAAGGCTCTATTAAGGATCATAAGCCATTCTTAGTGTATCTAAAGCTCAAGGAAGGTATAAACAACCTCTCACCCTTTTTATTATATGTTTGTTAGAGTAGTTATATGATTGAACTTGAAGGAAATTTGAGTTGGTTAAGTTTATGAGATGTAGTCATGATAATGGTTGTGTTTTGATGGATAAAATGAGTAGATGTTGGATTTGACTTTGGTTGTGAAGATGATGGTTTGGTTGAGATGATAAGTGGTTGATAATGATGAATTGGTTTGGTTGAATGATGTTTTGGTATAGTTAAATATTGGGAATCGCTTGTTTCTAGCCGTCGTAATGGTGAAATTTCATTAGCCCTGTTTTGCACATAAAACCCGAAGCAATAAAATCATTTTAAAAGTAACCATTGGCCACCTTTAGCTAGATATTGTTTCATAGTTTGTTTTGACGCGAGAATCATGTTAATCCGATTTACGGTTTAAGAGAAAAGTGAGTTTTAGTAAACGCCGTTCGGAGAACCCAAACATCTTTGGTCAGTCACTTTAAGGCCATGTTTGGACCACTTAAAGGCCATATTAAAATGTGAAACTTTGCGGAATAATACTAGAGACAGTTACGAAGACTCACGAAAAAGATTCGTATTAAAAAGATTAATTGTCTATTTTATAAAAATGATTAAGTCAAGGTTGCGCAAATGGTAATCCTTAGAGAGTTAACATGTAATGGTCATTTACAAATGACGAGTAACTAATTATGTTTTTATTATAATTCTTAGATTATCGGAGTGACCCGAGACCTACCACTACCCCTCGACTACAAGGCAAGTTTACTTTCTCAAATACATATACCAATGATATATCATGTTGTGTTTACGGTTTTGATATCAAGTATATTTGTTCGATTTATATTATGAACTTTATATGTGAAAATTGTGATAAAGCATACTATGTTGATAATGGTATGTTATGTTTAATATTCGGACGACGACTCTTGGGATAGAGCGCGTTGGTCCAGAAAGTAGAGTTGATCGGGGAGCGGTATTTTGCCTTGACGTATTTTAACTATGTAAACCCGAAAGGTTCTTCGGGAGATAGTATATGTACTTATGATTGTTTAATGAACTTCATCTATTAAAGTATTCCAAAAATATTTATCTTGGATAAAATATATTATTTAAATATTTATTAAATATATTAAACATTTCTGTTATTCCCAAATGACCTAACAGAATTGTAGAAGGGGGGGGGGGGTTGAATACAATTCTTGATATTTTCTTGAAACTAAACACTTTATGAAATTAAACTGAACTGAATAAATAAAAACACAAGATATAAATAATTCAGTTGGATTGTTTGATGATCCAACTGAAGTGTTTTTATTGCGGAAATAATCTGTGATACAAATGTACACAGCTGCTCAGTTACAATGTTGTAGAGAAGAAATGCTCTCAAAGATAGCTAATACAATCTATTTGTTTTTCTTCTCTCTTTCTAAAGTGACTGCTACACTTGGTTATAAAACCCAAGTTTACAATTCTACATTTGGTTAAACTAAAGAATAATAGAAGTAACCATCAGTAGCTTGCTTTTCATTCCTTTTGTCCAATGGTCCTTGGAGATCTTTGCTTTTGTCTTTATGCTCATTATAATCATTCCCAAGAGCCTTATTGGAAATCTAGAATGTTTCCTTATTTCCAGTAACCACTTTAATGGTTTCCAATGCAAAGTACACTTCCATATCTCCTTTTAGATCTGTTCAGTAAACTGTCACTATCACTTTGTCAACTGCTCAAAAAGCAACATTGATTCGTTGATAGCAAGGAGATGTGTTTCGTTGATAGCTTCATTCTTCATTCCGTTGATGGTGTTTCCCTTGTTTCGTTGATGGGTAAACTCCATACCGTTGACAGAGTAATCTTCATACCGTTGACATGTCTTCACTTAGGCAGAATTACAAGGCATAACATATTTACAATTAACCAACCTATTTTGCCTATCTAGTACATAGTCAACATGACTTAGAAAACCTATCTAAAACATAGAATAGAATGCCTATCATACTGTGAAGTATTGTACAATGCAATTGCTACAACACTCATTTCGTTGATGAGCTTCCTGTCAACGAAACACTGCTAAGCATGCTGTTTCGTTGACAGCTACAAAATTGACTTTACACAAATTCTACTAAGTGTTTTATGCTTATCATCAAGAACAACATATTCCTAACAATCTCCCCCAATTTATGACTGATAGAATAACAGCCATAAATCAAGAGACTTGATGATAACAAAAACACTCAGATACATCATAAATTACAAAAGTAGAAAATGTATTAAGCTTCAAAACTTTATAGACAAAATATAAGACTTACAAGACTAATGCCCACAAGTGCTCCTCTAGTCTGAGCAAATGTTTCATCTGTGACTTCTTTGTGGCATAGTCTTCTTCCCTCTCTTGGAGTTGTTTTCCTCAATCTGGACCTGTAGTCTTCTGTAGAAGATTTTCTCCTCTTCATCTTGATCACCAAGCTTGGATTGCATCAGCTTTAGAGTTTGATTAGATGCCTTCTCCAGCTGGTCTTCCATTCTGAAGAATCTTCTGCAATTGTCCTTGTCCTTAAACTCCATCATCCAATAAGGTTGAAGATGGATTTTCTTTCCTGTTGAGGGAACTCTAAGTATCCTTGGAAGAGCCTCAGGCTTGTTCCAGCTAGCCTTTAACTGACAGATTTTGGAGACCACCTCAGACTTGGCTGTTTTGGTGAAACCAAAGTCCTTTTTCAAGCATCTAAACACTGAGAGTAGTGTTTGATAGTCTTCTCCTAAAATTCTGTAGAGAGGCCACACTTGTTCTCTACCACCCTTGAATGTGAACACTAGTCTTTCAGGCAACTTTTGAGAAGCTGCAATTCCCCTTACTTCCACCAGGTTGTCTAAGTCAAGATGTAGACTGGATTCTTCCCTGATGTCAGCAATGTACATGCAGTCCTCTGGGTTTGCAGGGGGTTTTTGAGATTGTGGCTTTCTCACAAAAACAGGCTTTGCTTTGACAGGCCTCTTCTTTGTCTTCATTGGTTGGTCCTTTTCTAACAGGAACTTTGGAAAGTATGCCTCATCAAAATCAATTGGTTCCTCTTTTGGCATGATTGGTTGATCATGAAAATTGACAGGATGTGCAGGATCACAGGCCAACTTTCCCTCAAAAACTGGATTAGCAATTGTTGGAGGTGCAATAGGTATAGAAGAGTCTGATGCAGTACTCTGAGAATCAACACTCTCAAAGTCTATGTTTCTCCTAGCTCTCTCTTTGGGTTGCCTTGTGCTCTTCTTTGAACTCCTTTCCTCTCTAGTGCTTTCCTCTTGCTTCCTTTCTTCTTCATCTAGAGCTTGAGCTACTGCAAGAGCTTGCATAGCTGCTCTTTCTGATTCCTCAGCCTTGGCTTCAGCAAAGTTTGGATGACCAGCCCAAACACAGATTTGTTGTCCATTCCTGTAGACAATTGCCCTTTGCTTCCTTATCTCATAATCATTACTTTCCTTGCTTTTTGTGATGAGTAGACCAAGAAGCTTGTGCTCATCTGGATAAGGTGCAGGATAGAAAGTCCTTGCTATGTTTTTGCCCTTTGGTTTAGCAGGGGACTTGGGAGATAGGCTTCTTTGAATTGTAGCTTGTTCCACATCCCTAATGCATGAAGTTTGTCCTTTTTCCTTCCTTGGTCCTTGAGTGACTCCATGTAGAAGGGGCTCTTGGTGATAGAAAGAATTTGTCTGTGGCTCCCATTCCGTTGATGCTAGTGCCATGGCATTCGTTGATGGCTGTTCCGTTGATGGATTTGAGTCCTTATCTTCAGTAATCTTCTTGAACTTTGCTTCTATGTTGGACCAATGTTCTTTGATTTGTTCTGCAAGTCTCATCCTCATAGAAGCTTCTTGTATAAGGTCAATACCATCCTTTTGCTGCTTTCCAAGCTCCCCCATTGCTAATGGCTCCTTTGGTAGGGAAATGGTTGGGACCATAACCTTGGTAATCTGAATGTCTAGCTCCTTAGATTTCTCCCCCTTTTTGTTATCATCAAAAGAGATGGCTGGGAGTCCTTGAGCTGCCACTAGCTGGGCCAATAGTTGAGTTTGTTTCTCCTGTTCCTTTTGCATCTGTGATAGAGTGGCTTCCACCTTGTCCACTCTAGAAGAGAGAGTCTTCAAGGAGGAATCCACTTCAGGTTCTTTAGAGAAAAACCTGTTCATCCTGGACACAGTGAGAAGAGGAAGCTTTTCATCTAGCCTCCTATCATTAGCAGCCCTAAGGTTGCTGATTGAATCCTTGATCTCTGTAGCCTCAATCCTTGTCTGCAACATTTGTAGCCTTTGAATTTCCAGAGAATCCATTATGGCTTTGTAGAATTTCTTGTCCCTTGCTTCTGCAGACTCATGAGCTAGATATGCTTCTTTGTACTGCCTTGTGATAGCAGCATCCAAATTGCTTCTACCATGCATATCTTGAGAAAGCCAGTTTGGTGTAGGAGGCACCACAGAAGTCCCAGTCTGTGCAGTAGTGGCCACCTGTAGAGTGTCACCAAAGCTACCCTCATTATCAGAAAAATCAAAGTCTCCACTTGCTTCAGCTCCTGGAGGTAGATTGGTCAAGGCATCCTTTGCTCTTTGCATTGATGCAGTTGTGTGAATTAGTTGTAGTGACCTCTCTGCCTCCACATTGCCCTGTTGAGCCAAAATTTGATAGGCTGACACAGGATGAGTAAAGGTCTCAGGATCCAGGGAAATACTATCCAGAGTTTGCTGATAAACCTCTTGGAAAGTAAGTTCCCTTTCTCCCTCACTGACCTCCATTAACTCATTAGCAATGGCTGCTTCCATCCTTATTTCTCCTGTAGTCCCTTCTCTCTCTCCACTCTGTTCTTGCATCATGGGCTCCCCATGGCTCACACCTCTCACACCCTCACCTTCACCTTCTAAGGTGGAACTCTCAATCTCTCCTTTTGCCTGGCTGGAAGAAATAGCCAGCCTCTCACTCACATTCTCTCCTTTTGCCTGGCTGCAAGCCAGCCTCTCAGTTTCACTCCCTCTCAGTCCTAGAAGTGTCTCAACTACCACTAGATCATCTGCACTAGTTGTGGGAACAACTTGATTTTCAATTAAAGGTGCAGAGTGAACTATCAACGGAATGGTAGTTTGAACTGTCAACGGTATGGATACCGTTGATGGAGAAACACTTGTCAACGAAATAGACTGTTTCGTTGATGAAGTCAAGAAAGCACTTTGAGAATGAGAAATTACAGTAGAGTCTGTGGTGATTGATTTTAGAGATTGGTCCACAGATCTCCTTGCAATTTCAGGAAAAAATGGTTGATGGCCCAACAAATCACTTAGCAAGTGATGGCCACCAGCTTCAGAGTGGGGCTTCTCCAAGATTAGAGTTGGAGAATCAGGAATAGATGTATGGATCATGTCCACATCCAAAGATTGAGTTGGTGAATTTGATGGAGATAATTCAAGATTGATGTTTAGAGAAGAGGACTGTAACCCCAGAGAAATGATAGGGGTTACATCAAACTGAATTTGAGAAACTGGAAGTGTTGCTTCCAGTGTGTGTGCACCCTGTGTACCCTTGGACTTTTGCTTCACTCTCCTTTGGTATTGGGAAAATGTAGACTTTGGGCTTGAAGTGTCCCTTACCCTTTTGGACTGTACTCTAGGAGGAGAGCTTGTTTCAATAATCACATCCTTTTGGGAGGATGCAATTAGACTTGTGTTTAAATCCATGTTACTCATTGTGCCTTGTTGGGAAGACACAATGGGGCTTGGCTGGTACACACTAACCTGTCCTTCCTTATCCTTGGGGTTTCTTTGATGTTCACCCCTTCCCTCACCTCTCACAACTCCAGACTCACTCCCCTTAGGTTGTGTGGTAGTTTTTACAACAGGTGCCTTTTGAGAAGCACCTGAGGTTGGCTTGGAGGATTTCTTTGTTTTTGGTTTTGTTGCTAGGGTAGGAGCCTGTTGGGTCACAGCTACAGACTCCATAGCAACATTGGAAGGTAAAACAGTAGAGGTGTTAGCTACACTAACAGGAATAGTAGTAGTTACCTCAATGATTGGCAGATACACCACTGGAACATCACCATTGTGGTTCAGCCTCAGTATGTCTGTCAATACTCTCTTTTCTTGCACAAAGCACTCGAACCTGGCATTAGGGTTAGAGATAACTAATGGTGCTGGACTAACATGGTTAGCCAACATCATCAGAAACCTAGCATAATAGATATTTTTCTTCCTATTTGCTTTGTCACCCAACTTAGCACCAATTTCATACATAAGTTGGGTGCTAAAGTTGTGATATCTATCATTTAGAAGCATGGTTAGGAGAATTAACATAGAGTTAGTTAATGCATCAAAATTACTAATCTTTCCAGAAAAGACCTTAATGAATGCATCAGCTAAATAACTGTATTCCCTAACCAAACCTCTCCTAATTATTCTACCCAGATTATCAGTAGGCAAAGAGTAGTTTATAGAATTTAACATGGTAGTTATTTCAGTGTTAGTAGGCAAAGCATCACAGTTATTATCAGGAATATGTAAACATGCTTGCAAAACATCAGAATTAACTATGTACTCATTACCTTGAAGAGTGAATTTTAGTGTGCAGTGTGTTCCACTATACTCACATGAGGTCCAAATTTCCTCGATTATCTCATTGTAGAGTGGTGTAGAGTGAAACATTGCATAGCTCAACTTGCAATGCTTCATGAAATCCATCATTTTGAAGAACAGTCTGTTCGGGTTTTCCTTGACAACAAAAGGGATGGAGTTGTTCTTCTCATAGATGAACCCTCCAGCAGACATAAGCTTGACTATAGGTGCCATTGTTGATTAAAGGAAAGCTTCGAACTGAATTGCTTGTTAGAGAGAAGAAGAGGGAAAAAAAAACCTTTGGAATTTTTGAGAACAGGTAAAAAGAAATAATGAAAATAAAATTTCTTAAATACTCCCCCAAAAATTCTCAGAAAATGAATCCAATATTAAATGTAAATTACTGGATTGGCTTAAAAATATAACCGTTACTCTTAAAGTATTACCATGATTTATACTTACAGGGGTGTATGCATAGATCGTGGTAAAAGACGTGTCAATTTTTTAACGGTTCAGATTAAAAGCGCTTTATATCAACGAATCAGAATTGGGCGTTTAAGGTCCTGTCTATTTCGTTGATAAAACTGCGTTTCGTTGATACAAAAGAACTATCAACGAAACACCCAGAAAAAGTGCTAAGACTGTCAACGAAATGGTGCATTCCGTTGGCATAGTAATTTTGACTTAGACAAAATTTTACCTTTTCCTGAGAAAATTCATTCACAGAAAAACATAGCAAATTTCTGGCTGCATTTTAACTTGCAAATATCTCAAAAATAATTAAGAGAAATTTAGCATACCTAGCTCACTTACTAATCTTGAGAATGTTGATTCATCAAGTGGCTTGGTAAAGATGTCTGCAAGTTGTTGTTCACTTGGAACAAAATGTAACTCCACAGTACCATTCATAACATGTTCTCTAATGAAATGGTACTTGATGTCAATGTGCTTGGTCCTTGAATGCTGCACTGGATTCTCAGTAATGGCAATGGCACTAGTGTTGTCACAGAAAATAGGAATTTTCTCAACTCTTAATCCATAATCAAGTAGTTGGTTTTTCATCCATAAAATCTGTGCACAACAACTTCCAGCTGCAATATACTCAGCCTCAGCTGTGGAGGTAGAAACTGAGTTTTGTTTCTTGCTGAACCATGACACAAGCTTGTTTCCTAGGAATTGACAGGTTCCAGTTGTACTTTTCCTGTCAATTTTACATCCTGCAAAATCTGCATCTGAATAACCAATTAGTTCAAAACCAGATTCTCTAGGATACCAAATGCCAAGGTTTGGTGTTCCTTTGAGATATCTGAAAATTCTTTTAATAGCAACTAAATGGGATTCTCTAGGATCAGCCTGAAATCTAGCACATAGACATGTAGCAAACATAATATCAGGTCTACTAGCTGTTAAATATAAAAGTGAGCCTACCATGCCTCTGTAACTTGAAATGTCCACAGATTTTTCCTTAGTATTCAATTCAAGTTTGGTGGCAGTAGGCATGGGAGTTTTGGCAGGAGAGCATTCCATTAGGTTAAACTTCTTTAATAAATCATGAATGTATTTTGTTTGACTAATGAAAATGCCTTCATTAACTTGCTTTACTTGAAGACCAAGAAAGTAAGTTAATTCTCCCATCATGCTCATTTCATACTTACTTTGCATAAGCTTGGCAAACTTTTGACAAAGTTTCACATCTGTAGACCCAAAGATTATATCATCTACATAAATTTGAACAAGTAAAGTAGAGCCATTTACAACCCTGTGAAAAAGAGTTTTATCTACAGTACCTCTAGTGAAATGATTCTCAAGGAGGAACTGTGAGAGAGTGTCATACCAGGCTCTAGGTGCTTGTTTCAAACCATAGAGTGCTTTGAGAAGGAAGTACACATAGTCTGGAAAATCATCATCTTCAAAACCAGGAGGTTGACTTACATACACCTCCTCTTCCAATTCCCCATTCAGAAAAGCACTCTTCACATCCATTTGATAGACCTTGAAATTGGCATGGGCTGCATAGGCTAGGAAAATCCTTATTGCTTCTAGTCTTGCAACAGGAGCAAAGGTTTCATCAAAATCAATTCCTTCTTCCTGTGAATAGCCTTTTGCAACCAATCTAGCTTTGTTCCTTGTGACTATGCCATTTTCATCCATCTTGTTTCTGAACACCCACTTTGTGCCTATAACACTCCTGTCATTAGGCCTGGGCACCAGCTTCCAAACATTGTTTCTCTCAAATTGGTTTAGCTCTTCTTGCATGGCTAAAACCCAATCTGGATCTAGAAGTGCATCCTCAACTTTCTTTGGCTCATCTTGAGACAGAAAGCTACTATATAGACATTCTTCTTGAGTTGCTCTTCTAGTTTGGACTTTTGAAGAGACATCACCTATAATAAGTTCAAAGGGATGATCTTTAGTCCATTTCCTTGAGGGAGGTAGATTTGCTCTTGAAGACGTAGCTTCATGATCATGATTGCCTTGATTGGATATTTGTCCTTGAGAAACTCCCCCTGAGTTTGTTGTCCCTAAGTGATCACTTCTAGAAGTATTCCTATGACTATCAACGGTATGACCGTTTTGGCTGTCAACGAAACGCTCATTCTGACTGTCAACGAATCCACCATCATGACTGTCAACGAAATGACCATTTGGTCTGCTTGCTGCTATCCTTTTTAACCTTAATGCAGCGATTTCATCTTCACTGCTGCTTTCATCTGTGCTAGATACAACAACTTTAGGCTGTTTCTCAGTAGCCTTATCATGATTCACTTGATCTCCTTCCTTATTTTCAAAAGAAAGACTTTCATGGAAACCTTCATCACAGAGACCTTGGATTTTGAGATCATCAAAAACAACATGTACAGATTCCATAACAATGTTGATTCTGAGATTATAGACCCTGTAAGCTTTCCCTGCTGCATATCCCACAAATATTGCTTCATCTGCCTTTGCTTCAAATTTCCCCAAATGCTCAGCTTGATTTCTCAGAACAAAGCACTTGCATCCAAAGACATGAAGAAAATCCAATAGTGGCTTCTTTCTTTTGAGTAACTGATAAGGGGTCATTCCTTTGGCCTGATTAATCAAAGAAATATTTTGAGTAAAGCAAGCTGTGTTAACTGCCTCAGCCCAAAAATATGTAGGTAACTTTGATTCATCTAGCATTGTCCTTGCAGCTTCAATAAGTGTTCTGTTTTTCCTTTCAACTACACCATTTTGCTGTGGTGTTCTTGCTGCTGAAAACTCATGCAAAATACCATTTTCTTCACAGAACACCTTCATGCTTGAATTCTTGAATTCTATCCCATTGTCACTCCTAATCCTTCTTACTTTGAAATCAGGATGATTGCTTACCATCTTGATGTGATTGATAATGATTTCACTTGCCTCATCTTTAGAGTGCAAAAAGAAAGTCCATGTAAATCTAGAAAAATCATCAACAATCACAAGACAGTATTTCTTCTTTGAGATGGACATAACATTTACAGGGCCAAATAGGTCCATATGAAGCAATTCAAGCTGCTGGACAATTGATGACTCTGTCTTGCTTTTGAATGATGCCTTCTTCTGTTTTCCCTTTTGACAGGCATCACACAAACCATCCTTGGAGAACTCCACCTGTGGAATTCCTCTAGCAAGATCTTTCCTCACCAAATCATTCATAACTTTGAAATTCAGATGGGATAACTTCTTGTGCCATAACCAACTTTCATCCTTGCTTGCCTTGCTGAAAAGACAAGTGATGGTGTCTGAACTTGTGCTACTAAAGTCAGCAATGTACACATTCCCCCTTCTGAATCCAGTCATTACCACATTGTTGTTTCCTCCTTTAGAAACAACACAGGCTTCTTTAGAAAAAGTAACTAAAAATCCTTTGTCACAAAGTTGGCTGATACTAAGCAAGTTGTGCTTAAGACCATCCACCAATGCAACCTCATCTATGATGACATTCTCTTTTGAAATTAAGCCATATCCCTTTGTGTAGCCTTTGCTGTCATCTCCAAAAGCAATACAAGGGCCAGCTCTTTCCTGAAACTCTGTGAGCAGGGTAGAATCACCAGTCATGTGTCTTGAACAACCACTATCCAAGTACCAAAGATTCCTTTTGTCTCCCTGCACACAATAAAACCAAATCAAGTCGATTTTGGTACCCAAGTTTCCTTGGGTCCTGTCTTGTTAGCCTTTGCATTCCCTTTTGTACCATTTTTCACTTTGGGCTCAGATTGATTCAAATCAATCTTTACCCTTGGTGTTGATTTCTGAGGGTTGCTCATATTTTCATTCATAGCATGCATAGTTGGAGGAACAATCATGTTATTCATGTTCCATGGCATTTGTGGCATGTTAAACATATTCATGTAAGGATTAGACACAAATGGCATGCTAGCATATGGATTCTGAAATTGTGCATATGGAGCAAACATGTTAGACATAACAGGCATTGTAGGCATGGAACTGTTCATTGCAGGCTTGGGCATTCTCACATTAGGAGTTTTCTTAACAGATTTGCAGTTAGTAGACAAATGACTAACACTTCCACAATTAACACATGTCTTTCTAGGAGCATATTTATCAGGTGTGTAATTGTTGTGTTTGTTAATTCCTACTTTGCCATTCCTGTTATTCTTTTTATTTCCCTTAACCTCATTATGAACTTTCTCTACCTTGTCTTTCAATTGCTTGTTAGACAAGTGACCTACATTAGCTCTTTCAACAGGCTTCTCAATTTTCTTTAAAATACTAGACTCACCTTGAACAAAGTTCTTGGTGACAGGACCATACTTGTCATTAAGTCTAGTGAGTTTATCTTTTCTTTTGTCTGTCAACGAAACAGCCTGATCGGTTGATGGTTCATGTGTCAACGAAACATTGCATTCCGTTGACATATCAACCTTCAACAAATGATCATTGTTGTTTGTTGACTCTGTTCCTGATTCTAAGGTTTCACCAACATACCCTAGCTTCTCTTTGTTCCTTTCCCATGATTGCTCACAGAAGGATTCCACGCCTTGAACATTAATTATGTTGGTAGCAACATTCCTGGCATCCTTCCATTTTGCAATCACACTTTGTTCTATCTCAAGTTGTGTTCTAAGAATTTCTTCCCTTTGTAACACGTTCTCAAGTTCCTTCTTAGCATCCCTACTAACACATCTCATTTTCTCAAATTCAATGAGCTGTGCTTCTAACATTGCATTCCTATCACTTAAGAGCAGATTGGTCTCTTTTATTCTTGAATTCTCTTTAGTAAGTGATTTAAGAGTAACACGCAAATTATATAATACAGTAGACATTTCATTTACTGCATTGTCGCATTCCTCTTTAGAAAGCTCAGAAAGATTAGTAATTGTTACCTGGTTGCTTGAGGAACTTGCTTCCTGCTCATGATTGTCAGCCATAAGAGCCAAGTTGACATACTCAACATCATCATCAGAATCTTCACCATTACCAGCCCAATCATACTCCTGAGACATGAAAGCCTTTTCTTTTTGTTTGAGAAGTTCAAAGTATTTCTTTTTATAATCAACAGGCTCAAATTTCCTGTTGCCCTTCTCAACCTTGGGCTTTCTGCAGTCTCCAGCAAAGTGACCAAGCATTCCACAATTGAAACATTTTGACTTAGACTTTTCAATCCAGTTTGTTTTGCTAGGTTGAAAGTCTCTTCTTGGTGGCCTTGCTTCTGAGTTTCTTTTGAACTTGAACTTAGAGAATTTTCTAGACAGAAAAGCAATGTGTTCATCAATCTCATCTAAGTCCTCCAAGTTGGCTGGTTCTGATTCTTCTTCTTCTGTCATCTTGTCTTTACCCTTGCTAACATCACTCCTACAACTAGATCGACTAGTTGTGGCCTTTGCAGCTTCTTTATTGTCATCTTCAAGTTGGTTCACTGATGCTATCAATGCAATAGATCCACCCTTCTTCTGTACCTTTTCAATTTCTTCATCTTGCTCCATTTCCAGCTCATAAGTCTTCAAGGTTCCATAAAGCCTTTCAAGAGTGTAGTCTTTGTACTCTTGAGTGTTTCTGAGAGAAACAGTCATAGGCTTCCATTCTTTTGGAAGAGCTCTAAGAAATTTAAGGTTTGAATCCTTGGTTTGATAGATCCTCCCATACAACTTTAATCCATTCAAAAGCTTTTGAAACCTACTGAACGTGTCATTTAGGGTTTCACCAGCTTTAAAATGAAAATGCTCATATTGTTGTATAAGGAGTTGCATTTTATTTTCCCTGACTTGCTCAGTTCCTTCACAGAGTGTTCTAACAGTATCCCATACTTCCTTAGAGGTTGTACAGTTGATAACATTGTCAAACATCTCTTGCTCCAAACCATTAAACAGAATGTTCATGGTCCTTTTGTCTTTATGAACTTCTGCAATATCTTCAACAGTCCATTCTGAGACAGTTTTTGGAATCTCTACATCAGGTGCATCATCTGGCAGTCCAACTCTAAAGTCAAGCTTCATGGGAACGTGTGGACCTTTCTCAATGCAGTCTACATACCTCTCATCCATAGACATGAGATGTAAATGCATCTTTACTTTCCAGTGAAAGTAATTGTCTTTATCAAGAACTGGTATCTTCACACCTGCATCCTTCTTCACCATGGTTTCTGTTTTTGGTCTTGATCTTTAAACTTCTTGTATGTTAGAAGCTCGCTCTGATACCAATTGTTATTCCCAAATGACCTAACAGAATTGTAGAAGGGGGGGGTTGAATACAATTCTTGATATTTTCTTGAAACTAAACACTTTATGAAATTAAACTGAACTGAATAAATAAAAACACAAGATATAAATAATTCAGTTGGATTGTTTGATGATCCAACTGAAGTGTTTTTATTGCGGAAATAATCTGTGATACAAATGTACACAGCTGCTCAGTTACAATGTTGTAGAGAAGAAATGCTCTCAAAGATAGCTAATACAATCTATTTGTTTTTCTTCTCTCTTTCTAAAGTGACTGCTACACTTGGTTATAAAACCCAAGTTTACAATTCTACATTTGGTTAAACTAAAGAATAATAGAAGTAACCATCAGTAGCTTGCTTTTCATTCCTTTTGTCCAATGGTCCTTGGAGATCTTTGCTTTTGTCTTTATGCTTATTATAATCATTCCCAAGAGCCTTATTGGAAATCTAGAATGTTTCCTTATTTCCAGTAACCACTTTAATGGTTTCCAATGCAAAGTACACTTTCATATCTCCTTTTAGATCTGTTCAGTAAACTGTCACTATCACTTTGTCAACTGCTCAAAAAGCAACATTGATTCGTTGATAGCAAGGAGATGTGTTTCGTTGATAGCTTCATTCTTCATTCCGTTGATGGTGTTTCCCTTGTTTCGTTGATGGGTAAACTCCATACCGTTGACAGAGTAATCTTCATACCGTTGACATGTCTTCACTTAGGCAGAATTACAAGGCATAACATATTTACAATTAACCAACCTATTTTGCCTATCTAGTACATAGTCAACATGACTTAGAAAACCTATCTAAAACATAGAATAGAATGCCTATCATACTGTGAAGTATTGTACAATGCAATTGCTACAACACTCATTTCGTTGATGAGCTTCCTGTCAACGAAGCACTGCTAAGCATGCTGTTTCGTTGACAGCTACAAAATTGACTTTACACAAATTCTACTAAGTGTTTTATGCTTATCATCAAGAACAACATATTCCTAACAATTTCCAAAAATACTTCAAATATTTTTAAAAGATATCCAAGATGCTTCGGAAAGTTTAAACACGCGAACCTTCTCACTCGAAATCTTTTTGTGAAAACCCCCGGTCATGTTTTGCTCAAGAAGCTTTGTTTCCAAGTAAGTATCGGTCGACTGAGGTCGGACCTCAACTACTCGATTTTATATTTAGAATGATTTTTGAAAGAAAATAAAATAAGGGAAATCTGGCGGTGGCAAGATCGTCGACGGGCGATCCCGAGAGTGTAAGAGACTGTTAGCCAGGCGATCCATCAATAATTATTGGCCGAATGCGCCAGGATGAGTGCATACGGAGCTCCCATCCAGGATGATCGTGAATGAAGCTTTCATCCCGGGGTAACTTATGAATGAAGTAATTGCCCTTCTACTAGTAGAGAAGATCCGCGGTGGATATGGTTGTAGCGACTGATCATCGTCACTTCATATCGTGTTTCTGTTTTGGATAAGTCCCTTCCCTCCAGTTTGGAAATTTTCATTAACACTGTGACGAAAGCCTAGGTGATGAGTTACCGATAGTGTTAACTTTAGTACTAATGATTTGATATTTTGAAGGCAATTATTAAAAATTACGAACTGATATAGTTTTGGTACTTGGTTGAAAGATTTTAACTTAACAAAAAGTGACGGTTTTAAAATCCCTCTTTCAAACATATTTTAGTTACAAGTAATTGTTGATTTATCGGAATAAACACTCAAGCCGCTAATATAATTTCACATAGAGGTTATATTAGTAGCGGAACTTAGTAATCATTTTGGGTTGTAATAACTTTAAACTTATGATATTGTTTAGTAATGATTATTTTATGTCGTTTCTGAGACTCTAACCCGTGTGAGTGATATTATTATGGGGTCAACAACATGTGTACCTATATTATTATGAGTGAAACAGGTGTACTATTGGGTTAAGGAGATTGTGACAACCTAGATCCCCGACCCCGGGTCTGGGGTGTTACAGAAATGGCATCAGAGCGTTAGGTTACAGTCCTCAGAAACGATAGTAGGTCAAGAAGTATAACTCTAATAATAATAATAATAATAATAATAAGAACTCTCATCGAGTTCATTGTCGGGTTATCGGATATAGCCTTGACTGTCTTAAGCCCATAAAGAGGGAACTTCTCCTTAAAACTCTTTTTTCAGATTAGTGACATATTTTCCTTTGGATTGTAGATGCTCCCTGAGATACCTGACCCAGAGACATACGAGCGAGAGCACGATGATGCGCTCCTGAGGATGGAGGATGACCCTATTGAGGAGCCAGAGGAGGACCCCATGGACGACCCCATGGAGGATTCAGAGGAAGATCCGGAGGACGACCCCTTAGAGACAGGACATGTTTCCCCTATCACCCTGACAACTGGTATTGAGGATGAGCCCATAGGCGATGACGTGGGTTGGAGAGATGTCCACGTTCACCCACTCCCTACAGTGAGGTCCCCTTCACCCCCTATGCCCCCATGGAGCCCTTTACCTTCTGATGATGATTTTGAGGAGCTCACCCCAGAGCCCGATGAGGCTGACCCTGCCCCTTCTGACGATCCTGACACACCACCACCATCTCCCTTGCTAGTGGTACCCATTGCCTATCATGATTGGATGGTGGGTAGCTTGACCGCTGACTTGATTGCAGCAGATGCTAGAGTTGATGAGCTTAGGAGGTAGTTAGCTGAGGAGAGAGAGGCTCGCTACACGTCCCAGGGCGGGATGCGATTCTCCACCCCTAGAGAGGCTAGGAGGGCGATTACCGGGATTGAGTTGAGGAGCCGACTTAGGCTTAGAGAGCTGACTGTTGATGAGGATGGGAGGATAGCCAGAGAGGATGCAGATTGGGTGCTGACAGGTGCTATGGCGAGGGTGAGGGATCTGACTCGCCCTGCTGTTGATCCATGATGGTATATGGATAGCTTAGTCTTCTAGATTCAGATGACCCTAGTAGTGCCGTTTTTGGTGGGATAGTTAGCTTGTGTAGTAGCATTCCCTTCTGACTAGTAGATAGGCAGGTTGACTTTACTTTTGTTAAAAGCCAGATGTGGCTTGCTGATGTGATTTACTTTTGCTAGATGATGACTGTTGGAAAGTTGTAACCTGATGACGTTATGTATATATTTCAGTTTCAGTTCAGTTTCTTTTGAAAAATGATCTCGAGTTGTTTACACTTTTACAAATATACTCTGTTTTATCTGCTTTGATATAAACTGTGAAATTTCAACTCTTAACGATACAAGCACGAAATATATTTTCATATATGTATATATGTTCTTTTGACATCATTTCTCAAATTACTAATCTTAGGTAAAAAGTGTGTTTTTAAAAGATTATTATGTGACCCCTACCTTGGTTTCGCTAAAATGGGTGTTAATGTAATGGTATATATATATATATATATATATATATATATATATATATATATATGCACACATTATCTTTCAAGAAAACTTTCGATTTGACAAGTGTATATAAATTGTTATTACCAGAAAAATGCCACCCAGAAGAGTAGGAACCCGAGCACACCCAGCTGCCTCAGAGGGCCAAGGCAGCCACCATGAAGAGAGTGGATACCAGAATTATGAGGAAAACAACCCAGACTATAATGAGGAGGATGATAGGGATTACAATGAATATGAGGATCCTGAATACGAGGAAGAAGATGTTGAAGATGACACTCAGGAATGGGGAGACCAGGGGGGAATCCTATGGAACAGTTCATGAACCTACTTAGGCAGAATCTGAACCATCAGCCCAACCCACCGCGACCTGACAATTCGGTTGCGAATGCTTTTAGGGCCTTTAAATCACTGAAACCCACAGAGTTCCAGGGAACCGCAGACCCTGTAGAGGCTAGAGCTTGGCTGAAAGAGATGGAAAAATCCTTCGAGATACTGAAGGTTGCAGAGGAACAAAAGACCCTTTTTTCCACCTATCTCTTAAAAGGAGAGGCAAACTACTGGTGGGAAGCTAAGAAAAATCTGGAGGGAAATGTCGTGGTAACTTGGGAGAGATTTAGCCGGCTGTTCTTAGATAAATATTTCCCTGGGTTCATGGAAACACAAATGGAGTTAAAGTTTTTAGAGCTCAAGCAGAACAATATGGCAGTGGCAGACTATGAGGCCAAGTTTACTGAGTTTTCTAGGTTTGTACCGGAGTTCGTTAATACAGATGCAAAGAGAGCCCAGAGGTTTCAACAAGGGCTAAAACAGTGGATTCATAACCGTGTGGCAGTTCTTGAGGTAACAGACTATGCTACCCTAGTGCAGAAAGCATCAATTGTGGAATCTGGGAGTGAACAGAGTCAGAAAGAGAGAGAAGGAAAGAAAAGAAAGATGGAGAGCCAGAAAGGAATTTCTACAGGTAGGAGTTTTCCAAGCAAGTTCAATCGGGGGACACCACCCCAACCCAGTCGGAACTTTGGATTTAAGAGAGCTGAAAGTTGGAGCGTGGGCCAGGGCGGCCAGCAGTCTGAGGTGTCTCACTTCAACCACCCTCGACCCCCATTGCCAGATTGTAACAAATGTGGAAGGAAGCATACGGGCGTGTGTAGCTCGCAGGGAAAGACGTGTTATAAGTGTGGACAACCGGGACATCTCGCTAACGTCTGTCAGGGATCCGTTGTCAAAACCAACCTAAGCGTTACTTGTTTCAAGTGTGGAAAGCCAGGGCATATGGCCAGGGCATGTCCATCCGTTGGACCAGCTGTGTCGAGAGTTAGTGGAACCGCCTCAAATAGACCACCCACCGCTAGGACCTTCAACATGAATATACAGGATGCCATGAGAAACACAGATGTGATAACAGGTACACTTTTACTGAACATAGTTCGTGCCAATGTTTTATTCGATTCTGGAGCTACCATGTCCTTTATTTCCAAAGACTTTGCATGCAAATTAAAGCTTAAGGCCAAACCATTAAAAAGGTCATTACAAATAGAAATAGCTAACCACGAAGTAATTACGGTCAGTCAAGTGCATTCGAACTGTAGCCTAGAATTAGAAGGAAGGGAGTTCCGTGTAGACTTAATCCCTTTTAAACTAGGGGAGTTTGATGTAATACTCGGAATGGATTGGCTAGCCAGCAATGGCGCTCAAATTGACTGTGAAGGAAAGAAAATTAGGCTGAAATCGCCAGAGGGAAAGGAGATCATGTTCAAAGGACAACGTCAAACTAGAAAGTTCCTGACAATGGGCCAGACCAAAAGGTTACTACGGCAAGGATGTGAGGCTTATCTAGCTCATGTAGTAGACACAAAGCGAGAGGCCCCAAGGGTGAACGACATTGCAGTTGTTAATGAGTTCAAGGACGTATTTCCTGAGGATCTTCCGGGGTTGCCACCGGACAGGGAAATAGAGTTCGCTATAGACTTAGCTCCAGGAACGGCGACAGTCTCAAAAGCCCCGTACCGATTAGCCCCCGTGGAAATGAAGGAGCTAGCTGCCCAGTTACAAGAACTGTTGGAGAAAGGAATAATAAGACCAAGTGTGTCCCCGTGGGGGGCACCAGTGTTATTTGTAAAGAAAAAGGACGGCGGCATGAGATTGTGCATAGACTACAGAGAGTTGAATAAGTTAACTATTAAGAATAGATATCCCTTACCTAGGATTGATGATTTGTTCGACCAGTTAAAGGATGCCACATGCTTTTCCAAGATTGACCTAAGAACCGGATATCACCAATTAAAGATCAAACCTGAGGATATACCCAAGACTGCATTTCGCACTAGGTACGGACACTATGAGTTTTTGGTGATGTCCTTTGGATTGACCAATGCACCCGCAGCCTTTATGGATTTGATGAACCGAGTGTTCAAAAAGTACTTAGATATATGTGTGATAGTCTTCATTGATGATATTTTGGTTTACTCAAAGACTGAGGAAGAACATGCGAAACACTTAAGAGTGGTCCTAGAAATTTTGAGGAAGGAAGAATTGTACGCCAAATTCGCGAAGTGCGAGTTTTGGTTAAAGGAAGTCCAGTTCTTAGGACATGTGATTAGCAAAGAAGGGATTTTAGTTGACCCTGCTAAGATAGAAGCTGTGTCGAATTGGGAAAGACCAACCACACCTACTGAGGTGAGAAGTTTCATAGGATTGGCTGGGTACTGTAGGAGGTTTGTTAAGGATTTTGCCAAGATAGCAGGACCCCTGACTCGACTTACTCGTAAGACCGAGAAGTTTGTTTGGACGGAGAAGTGTGAGGAGAGCTTTCAAGAGTTAAAGAAGAGATTAGTAACAGCCCATGTGCTAGCATTACCTGATGAAAAAGGAAATTTTGTGATCTACAGCGATGCGTCTCATAAGGGTTTAGGTTGTGTACTTATGCAACATGGTAAGGTAATTGCCTATGCATCTAGGCAGCTGAAAGAATACGAGATAAGATACCCCACCCATGATTTAGAATTGGCCGCGATAGTTTTCGCTCTGAAGATGTGGAGGCACTATCTGTACGGTGAGAAGTGCGAGATTTTCACAGACCACAAGAGTCTTAAATATATTTTCACTCAGAAAGAATTAAACATGAGACAAAGGAGATGGTTAGAGTTAATTAAGGATTATGATTGTCAGATCCTCTACCACCCAGGGAAGGCCAATGTGGTGGCTGATGCCCTTAGTAGGAAAGAAAAGCTTAAGATGATAACTTCGTCAGAAAATTTAATCCGAGAATTTGAAAGGATGGAAATTGAAGTCGAGGTTACGGAAAAAGGGACAGAAGGATTGTTTGAAATTATAATGCAACCCGAGTTGATAGAAAAGATCTGAATATGTCAAGAAAGAATGATGAGGGAGGGTAGAGAATCGATGACAGGAGAGGAAATAAAGTGTGATAGTGACGAGAAAGGGATCATGAGATATACCTACCGGATTTTGGTTCCGAATGTTCAAGAATTAAAAGACGAGATCTTGTACGAAGGCCATAACTCCAGATACACAATTCACCCTGGCGGCACCAAAATGTATAGGGATCTAAGGGAGTTCTATTGGTGGCTGAACATGAAGAGAGATGTAGCAGAATGGGTAAACAAATGCTTGACCTGCCAGAGAGTAAAAGCAGAGCACCAGAGACCAAGTGGATTGCTCCAACCCCTAGAAATTCCCAAATGGAAATGGGAACACATAGCCATGGATTTTGTAGTGGGCTTACCAAGGACCAAAACGAATCACGATGCAATTTGGGTAATCATAGACCGACTGACTAAGTCAGCCCACTTCCTCCCGATTAAAGAAACTTACACTGTCGACAGATTAGTGGAGATGTACATAAAAGAGATTGTGGTACGACATGGAGTTCCCGTAGCCATTGTGTCAGATAGAGACCCCAGGTTCAACTCCAGATTTTGGAGAAGCTTCCAGGATTGTGTAGGGACTAAACTAAACATGAGTACCGCCTATCATCCCCAAACGGACGGACAGAGTGAAAGGACCATCCAAACATTGGAGGACATGTTGAGAATGTGTTTAATAGACTTCAAGGGAACTTGGGATGAGCATCTGCCCTTGAGAGAGTTTGCTTACAACAATAGCCACCATGCGAGCATAGGAATGCCCCCCTACGAAGCCTTATATGGTCGGAGATGTCGTTCCCGCTTATGTTGGGAAGAGGTCGGCGATAGAAAGATACTAGGGCCTGATTTGGTTTAGCGGACAAAGGATATCATCGACCTAGTCAAAGGGCGCATGACAGCGGCCCAGGACAGACAATGCAAGTACGCAGACCTAGCCCGGAAAGACAGAGAGTACGAAGTAGGAGACCTTGTATTTCTAAAAGTATCCCCATGGAAAGGATTGATGAGATTCGGTAAGAAGGGAAAGTTGAGCCCAAGATTTATTGGACCGTTCGAGATCTTAAGGCACGTCGGACCCGTCGCCTATGGATTAGCCTTGCCCCCAAACCTACAACAGGTTCACAGTGTGTTCCATGTGTCTATGCTGAGGAAGTACAATGCAGACGCCAGACATATAGTCGAGTACGAGCAAGTAGACCTTTAACTAGACCTGTCCTACATAGAACAACCCGTGGAAATCGTTGACAGAAAGGAACAAGTGCTGAGAAATAAAGTCATCAAGCTAGTAAGAGTCTTGTGGAAAAACCATAATATCGAAGAATCAACCTGGGAACTAGAAAGCGCAATGCAAGAAAAGTACCCCCATTTATTCTCGATATGATTCCGGGATGGAATCCTTTAAGGAGGGGAGACTATAATAACCCATATTTTGGTATGTATGAAGGAACTTGATGAATAGTACTTTTGCTGATATGAAGAAACTTTTCAGACCATCCTATGTGGGAGTTGGAAAACTGAAGTTTCGAAGTTGTATCGTTGTTGTACTAGATAAATAAAAGAATGTAAAAGTCGTCAGAATTCGAAGATTTCCATTTTTACTATTTCATCTGGAATATACGAGATATTGCAAGATACGTCGATTATATCAAGGCTTAGAAATTTAATAAAATTAGAAATCCTACGAGTATACATTCCACCAAGGTACTAACACACTAAGGATATTCACCTTGAACATTTTGTAACAAAACAATTTAGAAACCGTTGAGACTTTATAAGGAGGTTAAGCGATAAAGCGAATACATAGTGTTAGATCAGAATTCAATGATCGTCAGGAGCTAGACTCAACTGATCAGGATTGCTGACGTCATCAGGATTGCATGGTCGTCAGGATCAGAATACATATCAGGACTGGGATCAGGATTGATCATCAGGACTGGAAGCTGATCAGGATTCCTACTTCGAGTTATATTTGGAGTCTAGTTAAACATGGAAGTTTATTTTGTCGGTTCCTGGTTTGTAGAATGAAGCTATCAATTATGGATAGGTTTCAATCTTTGTAATTGATTAGGACTTATCATTGATAGAGAAGCTGTGTAGTATATAAACACAGTTTAGGTTTCGATTTATGTACGAGAACATATTCATCATACACTTGAGTATTTGTGAGTCAAGTTAGAAGCTCTCAAGAACATAGAATTTCTTGAGAGAGTTTTTGTAAGCTAGCAGCTCTCAAGAACATCAGAATTTCTTGAGAGAGTTTGTAACAGTTTTATATCAGATTTAATAAAGTTGTTATCTTTCTTTCATATTTGTGATATATACATTAAGAAGTCGATTATCTTATATTATTGTATTCAACCCCCCTTCTACAATAGATTATTACTGGGCAACAATTGGTATCAGAGCAAACTGATTTAATTCTGAATCAGATACGATCTAAAGATGTCGACAACCAAGTATGAAAGCATGAAGATTCCCATCTTGAAGAAATCAGAATATCCAACATGGAGGGTAAAGATGCCGATGTACCTGGAGGCTATGGATCCTGACTATTTAGACAGGATTCGTGATGGACCATATATTCCTACAAGGATTGTAGAACGAACAGATACAGTACCTGAACATTATGTGGTCAAGGCGAAAAGTGAATGGACTCCAGAAGAAAAAGCTCATGTACTCAGGGAACCAAAGATAAAGAATATCTTGCACAGTAGTCTTGATGCTGTCATGTCAAATAGAGTGATTGCATGCAAGTCTTCAAAAGAAATCTGGGATACTTTGGAAACTCAGTGCCAGGGATCTGCATCTGTCAAGAAAAACAGAAGGGCTCTTTTGATTCAAGAATATGAACAATTTGATGCAAGACCTGATGAGAGCCTAACTGATCTATATGATAGATTTCTGACAATATTGAACAGTTTATCTTTAGTTGACAAGGAATATGAAACTGAAGATTCAAACACCAAGTTTCTAAGAGCTTTACCTGAAGAATGGGACACTCAGACCTCAATCATTAGACATCAGTATGATCTTAACACTGTGTCTCTTGATGAAGTCTATGGGATGCTAAGAACTCATGATCTTGAAGTTCAACAGAGAAAGAACAAGAAAAGCAGCAAGGCAAAATCTATTGCTTTGAAGGCAGAGGCTAAATCAAAAGGAAAAGCTATGGAGGTCTCTAGAAGTAAATCAAGAGTAGCTGAGTCAGATCCTGATGACTCTTCATCAAATACTGATGGCAATCTTGATGCCAATACTGATGATGACTCTTCAGACTCAGGCATGGAAGAGATGGTTGCTATGATTGTCAGAAACTTCAGAAGGATGAAGTTCAGGAAGAATAGAAGACAAGGCAACTTTCAGAAAAAGGCTTTCAATCCAAACAAAGATAAGTATATCAAAAAGGACAGCAAGGGTAGAAAATTTGACAAGTCAAAGGTTAGATGCTACAAGTGCAATGGTATAGGTCACTTTGCTTCTGAGTGCAAGAAGACAAAGGCACTTATCACATCAAGCAAGGATTGGATGGACTCCTCCTCAGAATCTGATACTGAGGTGGTCAACTATGCTCTAATGGCCAATGCTGATGTAACTGTTGCTCCTGATGATAAGGTACTAAATACTATCTTTGATTTTGATACTGATAATGCTTCTGAGTTAAGACATTTTCTAAAGTCATTACATATTAGCTTTAGAAGTCAAACTGCTGAAAATACTAGGATCTTATCTGAGATGTCTGAACTTAGAAAAAGGAATGATATATTAGAAGCTAAATTTTCTCGTATGCAAGAAGTACAAAAAGAATGCGATAATGCTAATCACATGTATTTAGAGATGAAATCCAAATGTACTGCTCTTGAAAAGGAACTTGAATATGCTAATGAGAAAATCAGAACCTGGACAGACTCTGGTAGGAAATTTCATGAGATTAATACCTCTAAGAATTGGAAAGAGTGTCTAGGATATAAGTCAGATGAGGATAAGAAATTGGAAGAGAAAATTGTCATTGATGAGACAGTCAGTCCAAAGACCTATAGACATGTTATAGATGCAACCAAATCTAAGATTACTCCTGTTAATTTTGTTTTTGGTAAGGATTCCAATTCTACTTTTGAAAAGGGATCTACTTCTACTCAAGGAATTAAAATTTTAAAGTCTAAACCTGTCATGAATAAAGTCACTAAGAATGTAGGTCTATTGTCTCAGAAACAGCTTAAGGATAAAATCTGTATGGTGACAGATAAGAAAAAGGAAGCTACTGTTAAGAGAAACAGGAATGGTAAAGTTGGGATCAATAAAGAGAATGGTTATAAATATATCCCAAATGCACCTAGAAAGTGTTGTTTTAACTGTGGTAACTCTAATCATCTTGCTATTGATTGTAAGAAGAGTAAGAAGAAGATTTCTGATATTTCTAAGTCTGATGTTAGGAATAGATCAGTATTCTATAAACCGTAGAAGTCCTGTTTTCATTGTGGTAGTATATGGCATTCTATTTATACTTGTAAAGATTATCATGATTTGTACTATAACTTCTATGATCCATTGCCTAAATTAGAGAGGAGTACAAAGTCGGATAGAGTTGATAATGTCATTGTGAAGCATGCTTTTGTTAATACTGATACTGACAAAGCAAATCCTGATGGAGTAAATCTTGTCAGGACTGCTAAGGTCAGAAAGACTTCTGCTGTGAAAGTTAATAAATTGCATGGAAAAGGAACCCAACAAGTATGGGTTCCTAAATGTTCTAACTAGTGTGTTTCTATTCTGATTGCAGGGTAAAAAGAAAAATGTGTTAGTCATGGATAGTGGATGTTCTGTGCACAAGACTGGAAACAAAGCCCTGTTATCAGAATATGAGGAAAAAGCTGGCCCAACTGTGTCTTATGGAGATGGCAACATTGGACAAACTTTGGGATATGGCAATATAATCATTGGAAATGTCATCATTGAAAAAGTAGCTCTAGTGAAAGGACTGAAACACAACTTGTTGAGTATTAGTCAAATCACTGACAGAGGTTATCATGTCAACTTCTATTCCACACATTGTGAAGTAGTCAGTAAAGCAACAGGAAAGATAGCACTGACTGGCTACAGGCATGGTAACATATATGAAGCCAACATTCAATCAAATACTGATGTCTTCCCTACCTGTCTGATCAGTAAAGCATCAGTAGATGAAAGTTGGAATTGGCACAAGAAGCTTTCTCATCTCAACTTCAGCAATATCAATGAGTTGGTTAAGAAAGATTTGGTGAGAGGATTACCTAAAGTTTTGTATACTCCTGATGGACTCTGTGATGCATGTCTGAAAGCAAAACAAAGAAGAACATCATTCCAGAGTAAATCAGAATCCTCTATTGGAGAACCATATCACATGCTACATCTTGATCTATTTGGTCCAGTCAACATCATGACCATCAGTAAGAAAAGGTACACTCTTGTAATTGTTGATGAATATTCTAGATTCACCTGGGTGTATTTTCTGCACAGAAAAGATGAGACTCCTGAAGTTCTGTTGGATCATGTGAGAATGATTGAGACAACCACAAAGTACAAAGTCAAGATACTGAGAAGTGATAATGGTACTGAATTTAAGAATTCAAAGATGGAAGAGTTCTGCAAATACAAAGGAATTATTCAACAATTCTCTGCTCCTGGCACACCTCAGCAAAATGGAGTAGTTGAAAGGAAAAATAGAACTCTTATTGAAACTGGCAGAACTATGTTGGAAGAAGCTAAGTTACCTACATATTTCTGGGCAGAAGCAGTCAACACAGCATGCTATACTCAAAATCTTTCATTAATAAACAGACATGGTGTTACTCCTTATCAATCACTCAAGGAAAAGAAACCTAGTCTGAAGCATCTGCATGTGTTTGGCTGTAAATGTTTTGTTCTCAGAACTCACCCTGAACATCTAGGGAAATTTGAAACAAAGGCTGATGAAGGAATTTTCATAGGCTATCCTGCATCAAGAGCCTTCAGAGTTTTTAATTTGAGAACAAGAACTGTCATGGAGTCAATACATGTATCTTTTGATGACAAGAAGATAACTGGAATCAATGAAGACTCTCATGATAGATTGATTTTTGAAAATGAAGCTACCAAGGAACCTGAAGAAAGTGAATCAGATCCTGTCAATACATCAGATCCTGATGGGTCACCAAATCCTGATGACACACCAGATACTGATGGTGCTAATACTGATGATGCAATCAATAGTGATACTTCTAGTAGTGCTAATATTGAGGGGGAGCAACAGCATTCTACTACAAGTTCAGAGTCAACTCAATCATCAGGACAGAATTCTTCAGATACTGATTCAAGTGATGATCCTGATAACTTATCAGGAGGACATAGCAATAATTCAGGGGAAGCTTCAAATCAAGCAAATTCTTCTAATCAAGATAACACCAATCCAGGGGGAGCATCTACTTCAAGAAACAATTTAACACCAGCAAGGAAATGGACTGCAAGTCATTCTCCTGATTTGATCATTGGAGATCCTGATGCAGGTGTTCAAACAAGAAGTGCAACTCAGAATGAATGTCTATACAATAACTTTCTATCCAAGGTGGAGCCAAAGAAAGTTGAAGATGCACTTAAAGATGCTGATTGGGTTACTGCAATGCAAGAAGAACTGAATGAATTTGAAAGAAATGAAGTCTGGAAACTGGTACCAAGACCAAAGAATAGATCAATTGTTGGTACAAAGTGGATTTTCAAGAACAAGACTGATTCTGATGGAGTGATAATCAGAAACAAAGCTAGACTAGTTGCAAAGGGGTATTCTCAACAAGAGGGAATTGACTATGATGAAACTTTTGCCCCTGTTGCAAGATTAGAAGCCATCAGGATATTTCTTGCTTATGCAGCACATAAGAAATTCAAGGTTTTCCAGATGGATGTTAAAAGTGCTTTCTTAAATGGAGAACTGGAGGAAGAAGTCTATGTTGAGCAACCTCCTGGTTTCATTGATCCTAAATATCCAGATCATGTCTACAGATTGGATAAGGCACTTTATGGACTAAAGAAAGCTCCAAGAGCATGGTATGAAACCTTAGATCTATTCTTACTGGAAAGTGGATTCAAAAGAGGTGCTATTGATAAAACTCTATTTTATTTGAATCATGGTAATGACTTGTTGTTAGTTCAGATTTATGTTGATGATATCATTTTTGGGTCAACAAACAATAAGCTGTGTGAAAATTTTTCTAAGCTTATGCAGTCAAGATATCAAATGAGCATGATGGGATAAATGAGTTACTTTCTTGGTCTTCAAGTTAAACAGACTGATGAAGGGATTTTTATCAATCAGTCTAAATATACAAGGAATTTATTGACAAGGTTTAACATGCAAGATAGTTCTCCTGCTACAACTCCCATAGCTACAGCTACCAAACTTGATCCTGATCAAGGTGCTGAGGTAGATGTAACTCACTACAGAGGAATGATTGGCTCTTTATTGTATCTCACTGCAAGTAGACCAGATATCATGTTTGTAACCTGTCTGTGTGCAAGATTTCAAGCAAAACCTAGAGAACCCCATCTGATTGCAGTCAAAAGAATTTTTCAGATATCTCAAAGGCACTCCTAAACTTGGCCTTTGGTATGCAAGGGAATCAGATTTTGGGTTGTGTGGTTATTCAGATGCTGATTTTGCAGGATGCAAAATAGACAGGAAAAGTACTTCAAGAAGCTGTCAGTTTTTGGGTGGAAGACTAGTTTCATGGTTCAGTAAAAAGCAAAAATCCATTTCCACTTCAACTGCAGAAGCTGAGTACATTGTTGCAGGAAGTTGTTGTGCTCAGATAATGTGGATGAGAAATCAGTTGTTAGATTATGGCCTGTCATACTAAAAAATTCCTATTTATTGTGATAACCAAAGTGCTATTGCAATGACAGGAAATCCAGTTCAACATTCTCTTACTAAACACATCAGTATTCGATATCACTTCATAAGAGAACAAGTTCTGGAAGGAACAATTGAACTTCACTTTGTTCCTACTGATCAACAACTAGCTGATATATTCACCAAGCCACTACCTGAAGCTACTTTCAATAAATTGGTGAATGAACTTGAAATGATGAACTTTGAGAATTTCTGAGGAAAGCTACAGAGAGGAAATCCTGATAACTGTCAAATCCTGATGGTTATTCAGAAAGGTATGTTTTCTTTGATCAAATCCTGATAGGATACAATCCTGACAGGAAGTCAACTGGTCAATCCTGATGTTCAGGTCAGTATTTCATTGCTTAATTTGTGCCTAATTCTTCGTCAGATGGACGGTTGAGTTTTAATAGGACAACTGTATGCGCGCATGTGTTGCACTGTCATAGATATACATATACATACACATAGAAAGCGGTGCAGTTTTCTTCAATTACACACGTAATCAGTCCACTAATTCTTTGTGCACAAATCATATCTTGCCACCTGTTATTGAGAGTAAAGTTTTATTCTAACAAAATACTTTTACTTATCATTAATTACTCTCTCATCATCAGTTTTTTGATTTTCTATCTCTCTCTCTGTGCTTACGAACCCTAACTGTTTTCAAACATCAATTCTCAAGATTTTTAAGAATTACAATGGCGTCTTCATCATTCATAAACAAACAAACAGTGATTAGTGGTGTTACTTTTGCCACTAACAATTTTGTGGCTATTCTAAATCATCAAGATTTACCCAATGAGTTTCATATAATTCAAGATTTTCTAGCTTCAAGCCCATTGAAGTTTGCTTTAACAGAACCTGCAAGTGTTTCTTTTAAGTCTGTAATGCAGGTGTGGAACTCAGTTACTTTTGACAAATTGTATTCTGACACCATCTTGATGAGTTTTGAACATAATGGAATTACTCACTATGTGACTCCTGCAATTGTGGAGGAAGCCCTGCATTTACCTGTTCTTGGTGATGCTATTCCTGCTAATGTTTCAGACTCTACTCTTTTTGAGTTTGTTACGAAGTTGGGCTACAATGGTGAAGTAAAGATATATGGTAATCTCTTTAGGACAAAGCTTAAGAAGGAATGGAATTTCTTCTTTGATACGATCAGCCGCTGTTTCCTGAACAAGACATCAAATTTTGATGCTCTTCCATCAGGATCTCTTAAAATTGGGTACTCTCTTATCCACTCTACAGTGTTTGATTATGGGTCGTTTATCTTAAAAGCTTTAAGTGATAGGAAATCAGATAAGTTAGGTTCTGTCTGTTTTCTTAGATTGTTACAGTTGATATTTAATCACTTGTGTCCTAATGTTGTTTTTGAGAATGATGTAGTTCTACCTATCTGTAGAATTACTGAGAATAATATTAAGTCCTTAGTCAAAAGTGATAAGGCAAATGGTTTCATAGGAAATGCTTTTATTCCTGATGAGGTTAGGTTTTTCTTACATAGGAAAATGCCTACTTGTTATGGTTTAATTTCTAATGCTATGGGGCAAGGCCAATCACACCTTGTTCCTAACCCAAGCATTCATCCTAAACAGTCTAAACAGTCAACTACCACCTCTAATGTCTCTCAAAAGACTTTAGTTGTAAGAACAAAGAAGTCAGCTAGAACTGATGTGTCAGGAAGGCAATCAGGTTCAAAGGATTTTTCCTCTACACCACTCACTAAAAAGAAGTTACAAGGGGGTGTACAAGGGGTCCTGGTGAAGAAAGCTGCAAAGGGAGGTGAGGTTGTTTCTGTTAAAAGAAAATTAGTTCTCAGGGATGAGACTGATTCAGAGGATGACTTACCTATATCCTCTGTGATGAATGTGAATAAGGAAGTTGCTGATACTGCTACTGCAGTTGTGGTTCCATTGTCTACACCACAGAAGAAAAGGAAGTTATCAAAAAGCAGGTATCATATTCCTTTAGAAAAGAAGCAGGATACTGATGTACATGACACTTCTATTCTGAATGAGCAATCAGTTTCTACTGCTCAAGCAAATCCTGATGTTAGTATTCCTGATGCTGCACCAAGTCAAGTGGTTAATATTTCAGACTCTCCAGCACAGGACTCTCCAACAAAAAGACATGTTGATATTTCATGGGAGAAGTATGGTGCTGCTGCTTCCAAACTTGGGATAAAACATCCAATGGAAAAGCTAAGGAAGGCAGAAGAGTTAGTCTATCAGAGACAGAAGAAACTGAAAGGATCAAGCCCACAAGAACCTGAACCTCAAAGTGGTTCAGCAGCTCCTTATGATGATCCAGCCACACAAGAACCACTCAATCAAAGTTTGAGTGAAGGCTTAGCTAGTGGAATGGTCCCACAAGAACCATTTTCTCAAAGGGAGAATGCAGACATCGACATTCCAGCTACACAAGAACCATCTTCTCAGAGTGAAGATGCAGGCCAAGCTACAGTTTCTGAGAAATTTCCTAACAATACTCAAGGGATTTCTGGTGCAGATGAAGTTCAAAGATTGGTGGAGGACACTGTCAATGAGGGAAGCACACAAGAACCTCCAACTCAAAGTGTTGAAGTAGCTTCAGAACCTCATGCTACATAAGAACCATCAGTAACAAATACTGATGCAAGCTTATCAAATCCTGACGGTGTTACTCCTGATGCTAGTGGTGCTCCTGATAATGAGCCTATCCTGATACAGCCACTTCGTACGAGACCAATGAATCATCCTATCACAGATTCACAGGATAAAATGAAAGGTATAGCTATTCCTGATCCTGATGATATTCATAGTACTGATGATGATGACTCTGATGATAGTGATGATGATGAGAATCAAAAAGAGAAGGAACAGATTGCTACAACACTCAAAATTAGTCTTGGAACTAATTTTGGTTCATCAAGTACATATATGGCTGGCAAAGCTTCCACTGGGAAAGATCAGAGACAAGATTTTTCTATTCCTTCCTTTAATCATGCTGAGGCACTTAGACAGAATGAATGGAATAATTCATGGCACAGATCTGCTGAATCTGTAAGTTATTCTTCTGCTTTGGAACATGCCTATGATGTAGTGAAATCTATAGAGAATCAAGACTTGAAGAATCATCTGAAGGCTACAACTCTATTATCCAAAAGTCTCAAAAGTGGGATTGATTCTATCAAGAACTCCACTGAGTTGGTAAGGAATGATATTTCTCAAAGTTTTACAAAGGTGCTTACTGCTTTTCAGCTAAGGGTAGTAGAATCCCAAGTGAAATCTGTTCTATCTGAACAAACCTCTATCAACAGAAGAATTGATTCTCTGGATACCAAGGTAACTGACATTCAATCCTCTCTTTCCTTAATTTTGAATTTATTGTCAAATCCTGATGTCAAAAAGGGGGAGAAGGTTAGTCGGACAAAATGCACACATGATCTAGTATTAAGGAATAATGATGATGACACTGGAGATGATGGTAGTGACAAAGTGATACAAGGAGAAACCTCTGATGCTGCTGTTATGAAGTCTACAATTCAAATTTCACAAAGTCAAACAACGCAGTCAACTCATGGTTCTGATTCTGGAGTTAAGACAGTAAGAACTTTGGTGCAATCTCAGATCCTGACGGAAGAACAAATCCTGACACCTGGTCATGGACATACTCTTGCTACAATTCCTGAAGGTGATGAAGATATTTTTATTGATAATCCTGAAGATGAATCAAATTTATTCCAGAAGTTTTCTACAAAAGATGGCAGAATTGTTACTCTATATCACACTGATAAAAGAGTTCAACAATTATTTGCAAGAAAAGCACTCTCTACAGCAAGTGAAGAATATCATGATCTCTCACATGAAGAATTCTTAAGACAACAGAGAGAAATGATGGAAAGTTTTAATAACCCTGTTCCTTATAGAGGTAGAGGAAGCAGAGGTAGGACAGGAGCTAGAAGAAGTAGAAGAGGTTCTTCAACTCAAACAATACCTAGACAAACAAGGTCTAGAGGGTTAAGAATTGAAGAAATTCCTGAACCTATTCAAACTCTAGTAGTTCCTGACAGATCTACTTTTGGTGATGATGGAAATATTGAAGAAGAACCTGAATTGAGAAGAAAATCAAGAAAATCAACTCTCTGCAATACAAATCAAATTGAAGAATCTAATCCTGATGTTGTTCCTGATAATATTCAAGATCCTGATGATTCTGAAATTCTGCAAGAGATTGATTTGATAATCTTATCTACTGTTGTTGATTCTCACAACAAAGAAGTAGATGAAGAAGAAGAAGCCAGAAGAAGAGAAATTACAAGAAGAACAAGTAGAGATTTCAATCTCTATTTACAAAGGCTTAAACTCACAAATGAAAGAAAGTGGAGGAACCCAAGCAGACGAGAATCTTCACTGGAAAGAAGCTATGCCTTTGAAAAGGAAAAGGATAAGAAGTGGAAACATATTAGTACACTGAGGTGTGATACACTTATCAATTTTCAGTCTGGAGGAATTATTACAAGCGCTTCAAGTGTTGTTGATTTATCTGAGATGGTTAGATCAAAAGCACTCTGGTTAAAGATGTTTTCAAATCTGAAGCAATTGACAAGTAATTCAAGAGGAGGTATTGGACACAGGGATGGTGAATATCTAAATATGTCATATGCTGATCTGTTAGGCCGAATACACAATATATAATCAAGTATGTATGAGAATAACAATCAAGAACACAAGTTTGTAAATCAACAAACTGAATTATATTAAATAACTCTCTCTTAGTGATGTTAATGAATCACAAAGAGCTACTAGGTTACAAGAATAATATATCAATTATTGCATCCCTTCTAGGGATAACCTATCTGTGTTTATATAATACACAGCTACATACAATCCATCTCTAATTGATATTCCTATAAGTTAGCTATACAATTCATATCAATTAAGGATTGCTTCTTATCTTCTATTCCGTTTCCTTAGTTGTATCAATATATTCTGCTTCTTTCCATCTTCAGAATATATTGCTTCTAGAATATTCAATTCAGCACCGACAGATAATTCAACTATCACCAAGTCAGACTTTAACAAACTCTGACTGGCTTCAATGTAAACTCTGATGATCACCTGTTGCTTAAACACTGATGAACAAACGTCAGCAATTATATCTAACAATCTCCCCCAACTTGTGCATAATAAAAATGTACAAGTTAAACAGATAATTGATGATGTCAAAACATATAACAAATGCAGTGTTTAAAATATATCAGAGTTTAACTTTAACTTAGAATAGAAAACTTTAAAAACTTACAGTCAGACTTTATTTGATTTCTTGAATATCAGGCACTGTTCTGAGATAGTCTGTAAGTAATCTTCTCTCAGCTCTTTCCAGTTCAGCAATCATAATCTCCTTCAGCTCCTTAAGCTCTGGATCTCCTTCACCAGTTTGATATATGGCAGCCCTCAGAGAATAGATACTGTTTTTCTTCATTTCATTTCCAAGTTTTATATAGAAAGGCTTGTCAGACTCTAGATTAAATTCTAGAACTTTCATTTCCAGTGCAGTCCTGAACCTAGCACTATTCCTCTTCATCTCCACAATCTTTCCATAAGCATCTCTGTACTTAGGAATATATGCACTCGAGACTCCTCCTCCAAGCATTATTTTTGATTTCAGCATCCTTTCTCTGATAACTAAAGCAGCATCATGAGTACTTCTATTTTTGACTTTTAACAAATACAGAACATACTCCAATTCTTCATAAGATTTGAGATTGATGTCAGACTCTGCAACCTTGTAAACTCTTCCATCAGTCATAAAATACAACAAAAACTCTTTCTTTAACACTTTATGAAATATCATCTGAACAGATTCTAGCATATCAAGACTCTCTTGAGTAATAATACCAGATACTGCCAGTGATGATTGATCTCCAGGTCTGTTGTTTATTCTCTTCTCCCTATGTGAACCTAAACCAGACTTATCAAAAGATTCTTTTCCAAGTACAGTCCTGGTTTGAGAAAAGTCCACAGGTTGAAGTGTCAGAGTTTCAGAAAGTACAGGTCTTCTAAAAGTACTTTGGAGTTGAGGTGCTAGTTGAGTTTGCACAACATGAGCATTGTCAGAGGTTGATCTAGCTTCAAAAACTTCAACTTGAGCTTTGTCAGAGGTTGAATAATTCTTCTTAGGTAACTGTTCTTCTTCTACCAGTTTACCCTTGCCTTTATCAGTATTTGTTATCATAGGCTTCCTTGAGTCTTGTATACTCTGTTGAGAAATTTCCTTGATGGAAATACCCTTTTCTTTCCTTCTAGGAACCTTGACAGCTTTCTTTTTGTAAGTACCATCCTTCAATTTCTTCTCATGCTCTTCAGCAAGACTCAGCATTTCAGCTTCCATGTCTTCAACTGTAGCTTCATTACCATGTTCTTCTAGAAACATTTTCGTAGCAATTTCTTCATCAGTAGATGGATTGGCTGAAATAATTAAACTCTTAAGTCTTGAACCACTGGCAGAGTTTGAGATTTCTTTACCAGAGTTTGTCAACCTATTAGAATTTAATCTTGATCTTCTTTTCCCTTGAGCAGAAATTAAATTCCTCTCAGATTCCTTGCTTCCACCATCAGCAGAATCATCCCTCCGTCTCAGATATTGAGTGTCTTTGCATTTGTCATTAGGTACACTCTCCCCCTTTTTGACATCATCAGAAAGTAGTACTGATGTCAGCAATTCTAGAGCAGTAGAAATAGAATTCAATTGTGCAGACATTTCAGTCTGATTCTCCTCAACCTTCCCAAGCCTCTTCTTAATTTCATCAGAATCCTTGGCTTGCTGCTTGAATTGTGTAGAGTAATATGATCTGTCAAGCTTCAAAGTTGTATCCCTGATAGAAAATTCATTCCTAAGATTTGTAAACATCTGTTGATTCTCATCAAATCTATTATTAAGAGATTTGACTTGAACAACAGTTGCCTTTAAACTTTCAAGTACATCAGGAGAAGAAATTTTCTTAACAGAATCATTAAGAAGATCAGAAGCCCTTTGTGCAGAAAAGATACAATCTGCAGCTGCCCATCTTTTGTAGTACATATTCTGAAAATGCTCAGCAGTAGCTCGATTGACCTCTCTTTCCTCATCAGAGTTTGCTTGAATATCAGATAACTCCTCTTGTATATCAGGATGTGAATGAGCAGGAGTATCATCATCATTATCAGTCTCTGCTGTATTCTCTGCAGGAACATTCTCAGCAGTAGTTTCAAAATTTCTCTGTGCAGCTTCATCAATAACTTTCTCTGCAACAGTTTCTGGAATCTCAGAGTTTGCAGTTTGCATTAACTCTGTTTCTTTTGTTACAACCTCAACAACAGATTGTTGTAGAGCTTCAAGCAAATGTGCATCTTCTGCTGTAATTGCATCAAATTGTTCTTCAGCAGCTTCAACAACTTGATCAACCTCCTCACCTTTGTCAGAATTTAGATTGGTAACAGAAAGAACCTCTGTGTGAGTACCAACAGAGTCTTCTATCACCAAGGTGGCTTGATCAGCTGCCACATCCTCAGTATCACAAACACTGATACTAGGATGTGCTTCAAGAATATCTTCATCAACAAATAAATCCATATGCGCAAAAACTCTGCTGTCAGAATGATCAGCAGCTTCCTCAACTACATCATCAGCATTTGATGTAGGAGCTTCTATCTCAAAATCCATCATGACAGTATCAGCATTTACTCTGTCCTCAGTAGGCACAGGAGTGTCAAAAATTACCTCTTGAAAAACAACTTCAGGAGCTACATCTTCAGTAGAAACTCTGTCCACATTGACAGCTTCATCCTCCTGAATCTCAACTTCAAGAGTTTCAACAACTTGTGAAGAAACATTCTCAGCACCAATAAATGTGCTGCTACCAATCTTCTTTTTCTTTGATGAAGAGTTTCATCATCAGTTTCACTCTCCTCATCAACATCATCAGTCTTTGCCCTATTGGCTCTTCTTTTCTTTAATCTTTTCTCCTGAGGCATATCATTAGCAGTTGATATCCCAGCTTCAGTATTTGATGGCTTCACTCTAACAGACTTAACAGCTCTCTGCTTAGACTTCTTTGACCTCTGTGATTGAGACACAGAAGGTCCAGCTTCAGCGTTTGCAAGTGATTGTTGTTGTTGTGAATTGACCAGAAATTGTTGCACAGACTCAGGCAACATCAAAACACCAACATCTCCTTTCTTGTTATCTTTATTAGTGAGATCAGAGAATATGCGTTTATGCAATTTAAACGAGAGAATGACATCATCCTCTAAGATCTCAACATCAGGACAGCAAAAGTTGAATAACAATTGACAAAATCTAGAGAAATAAACAACATTCCTATTCTCTAGCATTTTCTCACCAATATTAGTTAAAACTAGCCTAACAACATCAAAATTACTTCCATAAAGAAGAGAATACCCGATTTGCAGACTATCAGTGGGAATTGCATCCCAATTTGTGCACTTCTTTCCAAAAGCCCTAGTGATGCAGTCGAAAAAGAAACTCCATTCCTTGGTCTAGGTACAAGTGTCCAGACTTCATTTCTTTCAAATTCATTTAACTCTTCTTGCATTGCTGTAATCCAATTAGCATCTTGAAGAGCTTCCTCCACTTTCTTTGGTTCTGTTTGAGACAAGAAAGCATGATACAGACACTCATTATTTGTTGCACTTCTAGTTCTCACACTAGCATCAAGATCTCCAATTATGAGATCAGGTGTGTGTGCCTGTGTCCACTTTCTTGCTGTTGGTAAGTGGTTTCTTGCATCATTATTGGATCCTCCCCCTTGATCCATGCTCTCCTGATTCATATGTTGACTTTCTGCAGCATCTGAGGCTCCCTCTGAATTGGATGGCTCAGAGTTTGAACTGTCAGAGTTTGAATCAGTTTCCTCAACTGACTCACTTGCTGTGTCTTGTTGAGCTTCTTCACGCTCCCCCTCAAATGGTTCTCTATTTTGTTCAATTTGAGAATTTCCAGTTTCTCCAGTATTTACCAGTAGAGGTTCAGAGTATGCTTCGTCAGAGTTTGTCAGACCAGCTTCATCAGAGTTTACATCATCAGAGAATAAATCTTCATTTTCAAAACGTAGTTGATCATATTCATTTTCATCTTCAAGTTCAGTTATTTTCTTGTCATCAAATGACACATGTATGGATTCCATGATCACTTTAGTTCTCAGATTGTAGACTCTGAATGCTTTTGTTGACAATGGATAGCCAACAAAGATTCCTTCATCAGCTTTTAACTCGAACTTGGTCAACTGTTCAGGATGAGTCTTCAACACAAAGCATTTGCATCCAAATATATGAAAATATTTCAAATTTGGCTTCTTATTTTTCACCAACTCATATGGTGTTTTCCCATGCTTGTTGATTAGTGTAGCATTTTGAGTAAAACAAGCAGTTTGAACAGCTTCTGCCCAGAAATAAGTTGGCAATTTTGCTTCGTCAAGCATAGTTCTGGCTGCTTCAATTAAAGTTCTGTTCTTTCTTTCAACTACACCATTTTGCTGTGGAGTTCCAGGTGCAGAAAATTTTTGTTTCACTCCTCTTTCCTTGCAGAAAGCTTCCATGATTGAGTTTCTGAATTCAGTTCCATTATCACTCCTTATAATTTTGACTTTGTGCTGTGATCCTTTGTCCAGTAGATTTACATGATCCATCAAAGTTTGAGCAGTTTGATCCTTCTTTGATAAGAAATACACCCATGTATATCTAGTATATTCATCAACAATTACTAGAGCATATTTCTTTCTGCCCATAGACATCACATTCACTGGTCCAAAGAGATCAACATGTAGAAGATGATAAGGTTCCACTACTGAAGATTCAGATTTGTTCTTAAAAGATGACTTCCTTTGCTTGGCCTTTTGACAAGAATCACATAGGCCATCTAGACTGAGTATTGATTTTGGGAGTCCCCTTACAAGATCCTTTCTTATTAGCTCATTGATGTTGTTCAAATTGAGATGAGAGAGCTTCTATGCCATTTCCAACTCTCTTCATTTGACATTCTTGCAGACAGACACACTGTTTTTCCATCAGAGTTTGTTACCAAACTTGCTTCATAAATGTTGTTGCGCCTGTGTCCAACTAGAACAACTTTTCCAGTAGATTTACTGATAACTTCACAGTGTTCAGTATGAAAATCTACATGGTTTCCTCTGTCACAGATTTGACTCACAGATAGAAGATTATGCTTGAGTCCTGAGACTAGAGCTACATTATTGATGATGACACTTCCAAGATTGATATTGCCATATCCCAGAGTACATCCTATATTGCCATCTCCATAGGATACCTTTGGGCCAGCCTTCTCCTCAAAATCTGATAGCAGGGCTTTATTTCCAGTCATGTGTCCTGAGCATCCACTGTCCAAGATAAGGGTGCTCTCTTTTATGCCCTGCAATCACAAACAAACACTAAGTGTTAGTTTTAAGGACCTAGACTTGCTTGGATCCTTTGTCTTTCTTAACAGTGTTAGCTTTTGCAGCGGAATCACTATCAACAGAGTTTAAACTAACATTGTCAGACTTTACACTTGCAGAGTTTGCTCTAACCCATTTCAAGTTGGGTTTTAGCTCATAATAGTTGTGATAAATAGCATGATAACTCTTGCAAGTATAAATGGAATGCCAAGTGCTCCCACAGTGTGTGCATAAAGTCTGTGGTCTAACTCTTACATAATCATTCTTTACTCCTGATGTAGGAGGTAAAGAATTAATATCTTTGTTCTTATTGCAAAATCTAGCAAGATGGTTAGTACTACCACAATTATAACATGTTTTCCTTGGAGCAGCAGCAGTAGGCAAATGATTATTTCTTTTATTTATGCATATCTTCCCATTCCTATTCTTCTTGGACCCTTTTGGTTTCATTGCAGACTTTACCTCTTTGAGCTTATGATTGAACTGTTTTCCTGTCATCAAGCCAACATTAACCTGTTTCTCACAAGTTTTTACTGGCTTTCTAACGGCTTCTAATTCCATAAGATTTTCTGTTATAATATTTTCCTGTCTTTCACAGGTTTCATCTGATTCCATATCAGCTTCTCTTATTACAACAGATTTTAACTTAGTGGACTCTGGAACAAATTTCACAGGTTTAAGTTGTGGTTTAACCTTAACCTTGTCTTTAAACCTAAGTTCATCATTTTCACAATAGCCTAAACCTACAGAATCTGTCTGAAACACTTGATGAGTGTCTCTTCCAGAGTTTGTCCAAGTCATTATTATTTTTCTTTCTTTTTCTAGATCAGATTCTAGCTGCTTATATCTCTTAGTCAACTTCTGTTCAATATAAACAGCATCATCTCTTTCTTTTTGAATCTGCTTCATATTTTCAAGTTCTCCTTCAAGAAACTTGTTTCTATTTTTAAGGCTAAGATTCTCAGATTTAATTCTCTCATTCTCTAAAGTCTGATCCCTATAACTAATATGTACGCTTTTCAGATATACTCTTAACTCAGATATATTATCAGTATCATAAGCATAAGTAGTTAGGGGTACCTTATTTTCAGATGATTCAGTCTCATCTTTGACAGTTGCCATAAGAGCATAATTTATTCCATCATCAGAGTCTGAAGTATCTGCCCAGTCTTTGCCTTTAGAGATGAGTGCTTTCTCAGATTTTCCTTTCTTGCACTCTGGGGCATAGTGACCCATCTCCTTGCACTTGTAGCACTGGATCTCAGATTTGTCCTTCTTTCCAGACTTGGTATCCCTTCCATCAGACTTTCTGAAATTCTTTCTTTCAAAATTTGAGTCTTTCCTAGAGAATCTTTTTCCTTTCTTGAAGTTCTTGAATCTCATCTTCTTGAAGGTCTTCACCATCAATGCAGCCATTTGCATCATCTGTTCTTCATCATCCTCAGAGTCAGAAGCTTCATCAGAGTTTGAGTCATCATCAGAGTTTGATGACTCACTTTCAGATTTAATGACTAAAGCCTTTCCCTTGGCTTTCTTCCCTGATGATTCCTTCTTGATGGGCTTCTCCTCAACTTTGAGAGCAACAAATTTTGTCTTCTTGCTGGATCTCCTGTTTCTTTGTTCTATCTCAGGTTCATGAGTCTTTAACAATCCATAGATCTCATCAAGATCTGTATCTGCAAGATCATAATTATCTCTGATTGTTGTCGCCTTTAAATCCCATCTTTCAGGTAGGGATAAGAGAAATTTGAGATTTGACTCTTCAAGCTCATATTCTTTATCAACCAGAGACAGATCATTCAATAGTTTGCAAAATCTGTCAAAAGTCTCAGTCAAGGTTTCATTAGTTCTTGAATCAAAGTGCTCATACTCCTGTGTGAGTATTGTCTTCCTGTTTTTCTTTATAGCAGTGGTTCCTTGACACCTGACTTCCAAAGCATCCCAGATTTCTTTTGCAGTTTTGCAACCAATTACTCTGTTAGACATAACATTATCTAAAGCACTGTGGAGAAGATGTCTAACCTTTGCATCTTTTGCAAGAGATGAGATGTCCTCAGGAGTATAATCTTTCTTCTCTTTTGGAACAGTCTTTTGTTCTTGGCCAGCAACAACAGGGGCTAGTTTGGTTGGATTATGAGGACCATCATTAATTCTGTCAAGATATTCTGGATCTGTAGCCTCCAGAAACATGGTCATCTTCACCTTCCAAATTGGATACTCCACTGGCCTGAGAATTGGAACCCTGATTGTTTCATATCGACTCACAGAATTAGGTTTAACCTGTTCAACCTTGGGAGGAGCTTGATTTTCTTCAGACATGATTATTACTGTGTTTGAATCGTAAAACTGTATATATTAAACAGCCCAGGCTCTGATACCAATTGTTAGGCCGAATACACAATATATAATCAAGTATGTATGAGAATAACAATCAAGAACACAAGTTTGTAAATCAACAAACTGAATTATATTAAATAACTCTCTCTTAGTGATGTTAATGAATCACAAAGAGCTACTAGGTTACAAGAATAATATATCAATTATTGCATCCCTTCTAGGGATAACCTATCTGTGTTTATATAATACACAGCTACATATAATCCATCTCTAATTGATATTCCTATAAGTTAGCTATACAATTCATATCAATTAAGGATTGCTTCTTATCTTCTATTCCGTTTCCTTAGCTGTATCAATATATTCTGCTTCTTTCCATCTTCAGAATATATTGCTTCTAGAATATTCAATTCAGCACCGACAGCTAATTCAACTATCACCAAGTCAGACTTTAACAAACTCTGACTGGCTTCAATGTAAACTCTGATGATCACCTGTTGCTTAAACACTGATGAACAAACGTCAGCAATTATATCTAACATGATCCATACTCCTTAACTGAAATTGGAGGTACTTTAACTTCTGAAAACCTGAACAATTTACTAGCTGTTGATATAGTTATAGATTGTCATGATGGTTTTGACAAGAAAGAAAAGCTTCTGTACTTCATGAAAGATGGTAGTGTGAAGATTCTATCTATTTAAGATCTGCTGATGAAAACTACACAGGAACTGAAATATGTTCATTATGTTTTGAGATTGAAGAATCAAATGCGCAAAGAATGGAGTGACATGATTTTGTCAACAATAAGAAGAAGACTGGATGGAAACAGTAATTTCAATGGTAATTATACTCCCATGTACTTAAATCAAAGAGGTCAGGATGTGGAAATGCAAAGGGGTACTGCTGTTAAAGAAGTAACTTTTGGCATGACACAACTTACTCTCAATCCTGATGGGAAGGAAATTGCTTATCTTTTGCTTGAAGAGCACAGTCTTCAGAGAAGCTCCATATTGAATCTCAGAGCAGCTATCTACCAGATTAATGAGGAAGATGAAGAACTCAGAAATCTTAAGGAAAGGCTGATTCAAATTCTTGAAGAAAAAGAAGAAAATTTGTTATCCAACTTCTTGAAGATGAATCTGTTCTATCAAAGAGTTTAAACAGATAAGTTGTTGCTGCAGATACTTGTACATTTTGTATATATGTTTTTGACATCATTGAATCTTAGGAATCTATACTTTATTTCACAAAGTATGAGATTGGGGGAGATTGTTAGATCAGAATTCAATGATCGTCAGGAGCTAGACTCAACTGATCAGGATTGCTGACGTCATCAGGATTGCATGGTCGTCAGGATCAGAATACACATCAGGACTGGGATCAGGATTGATCATCAGGACTGGAAGCTGATCAGGATTCCTACTTCGAGTTATATTTGGAGTCTAGTTAAACATGGAAGTTCATTTTGTCGGTTCCTGGTTTGTAGAATGAAGCTATCAATTATGGATAGGTTTCAATCTTTGTAATTGATTAGGACTTATCATTGATAGAGAAGCTGTGTAGTATATAAACACAGTTTAGGTTTCGATTTATGTACGAGAACATAATCGATCATACACTTGAGTATTTGTGAGTCAAGTTAGAAGCTCTCAAGAACATAGAATTTCTTGAGAGAGTTTTTGTAAGCTAGCAGCTCTCAAGAACATCAGAATTTCTTGAGAGAGTTTGTAACAGTTTTATATCAGATTTAATAAAGCTGTTATCTCTCTTTCATATTTGTGATATATACATTAAGAAGTCGATTATCTTATACTATTGTATTCAACCCCCCTTCTACAATAGATTATTACTGGGCAACACATAGCGAATTGCGATTAAACAAGAAAAGAGCGTATTAGGCAAATGGATACAAGATGATCATCAACAAAGTACAACACATGTGCTAGCCATCAAAGCCATCACCAATGACTCACCTCTTCACTTTTTTTGCCTAACTAATGGATCAACACTTGGCCAAAGGTGAGATCATCAAACATATGTCATGCAACCAAGCTTTAAAATACATTCTACTTCATTATTTGTGTCATCAACCAAGCAAAATATCAATAAAAAGTCCTCATCCTCCCCACCAAAGCAACTTTCGAGTTTTTCAAAGAAAGGCTTGATAAAATTTTCAAAATCCTACTTCCAAGCTTCCATAATTCACAAATAATGGCTCTTTGGATCGCTAACTACTAGATTAAGGTATGATCAAAGTTTCATTACCATCCATTAAGGATATCATGTTCAAATGTTCATTCAAAGTCGAGGAGTGAATAGTAAATGACTTATGCTAATTTGTGTTCTTGGTTTTCTTTTGTAAGATTAAGGATATTAAGCTTATATCAAGGCTCTATTAAGGATCATAAGCCATTCTTAGTGTATCTGAAGCTCAAGGAAAGTATAAACAACCTCTCACCCTTTTTATTATATGTTTGTTAGAGTAGTTATATAATTTAACTTGAAGGAAATTTGAGTTGGTTAAGTTTATGAGATGTAGTCATGATAATGGTTGTGTTTTGATGGATAAAATGAGTAGATGTTGGATTTGACTTTGGTTGTGAAGATGATGGTTTGGTTGAGATGATAAGTGGTTGATAATGATGAATTGGTTTGGTTGAATGATGTTTTGGTATAGTTAAATATTGGGAATCACTTGTTTCTAGCCGTCGTAATGGCGAAATTTCATTAGCCCTGTTTTGAACATAAAACCCGAAGCAATAAAATCATTTTAAGTGTAACCACTGGCCACCTTTAGCTAGATCTTGTTTCATAGTTTGTTTTGACGTGAGAATCATGTTAATCCGATTTACGGTTTAAGAGAAAAGTGAGTTTTAGTAAACGCCGTTCGGAGAACCCAACCATCTCTGGTCAGTCACTTTGAGGCCATGTTTGGACCACTTAAAAACCATATTAAAATGTGAAACTTTGAGGAATAATACTAGAGACAGTTAGGAAGACTCACGAAAAAGATTCGTATTAAAAAGATTAATTGTCTATTTTATAAAAATGATTAAGTCAAGGTTGCGCAAATGGTAATCCTTAGAGAGTTAACATGTAATGGTCATTTACAAATTACGAGTAACTAATTATGTTTTTATTATAATTCTTAGATTATCGGAGTGACCCGAGACCTACCACTACCCCTCGACTACAAGGCAAGTTTACTTTCTCAAATACATATACCAATGATATATCATGTTGTGTTTACGGTTTTGATATCAAATATATTTGTTCGATTTATATTATGAACTTTATATGTGAAAATTGTGATAAAGCATACTATGTTGATAATGGTATGTTATGTTTAATATTCGGACGATGACTCTAGGGATAGAGCGCGTTGGTCCAGAAAGTAGAGTTGACCGGGGAGCGGTATTTTGCCTTGACGTATTTTAACTATGTAAACCCGAAAGGTTCTTCGGGAGATAGTATATGTACGTATGATTGTTTAATGAACTTCATCTATTAAAGTATTCCAAAAACATTTATCTTGGATAAAATATATTATTTAAATATTTATTAAATATATTAAACATTTCCAAAAATACTTCAAATATTATTTAAAAGATATCCAAGATGCTTCGGAAAGTTTAAACACGCGAACCTTCTCACTCGAAATCTTTTTGTGAAAACCCCCGGTCATGTTTTGCTCAAGAAGCGTTGTTTCCAAGTAAGTATCGGTCGACTGAGGTCGGACCTCAACTACTCAATTTTATATTCAGAATGATTTTTGAAAGAAAATAAAATAAGGGGACTCTGGCGGTGGCAAGATCGTCGACGGGCGATCCCGAGAGTGTAAGAGACCGTTAGCCAGGCCGTCCATCAACAATTATTGGCCGAATGCGCCAGGATGAGTGCATACGGAGCTCCCATCCAGGATGATCGTGAATGAAGCTTTCATCCCGGGGTAACTTATGAATGAAGTAATTGCCCTTCTACTAGTAGAGAAGATCCGTGGTGGATATGGTTGTGGCGACTGATCATCGTCACTTCTTATCGTGTTTCTGTTTTGGATAAGTCCCTTCCCTCCAGTTTGGAAATTTTCATTAACACTGTGACGAAAGCCTAGGTGCTGAGTTACCGATAGTGTTAACTTTAGTACTAATGATTTGATATTTTGAAGGCAATTATTAAAAATTGCGAACTGATATAGTTTTGGTACTTGGTTGAAAGATTTTAACTTAACAAAAAGTGACGGTTTTAAAATCCCTTTTTCAAACATATTTTAGTTACAAGTAATTGTTGATATAAGTTACTTGCGGGGCAATTTAGCTCACTCTTGCTTTATTTCTTTTATACAAAACACAACAGCTAGTAGCCATGGCAAGGACGCAACAAACTACCCGCAAGCGAGTGGGAAACGCCAGGCATTTCCGTGAGCAGTTTTTAGCTATCATCCCTGAGGTAGAAGGAGCCAGTTGGATGGGTTTTTTTCAACTTTTGTTAGTTTGCTTTAATTACAAGTATGACCGTGCAAGGAAATCTATCGGAACAAACACTCAAGCCGCTAATATAACTTCACATAGAGGTTATATTAGTAGCGGAACTTAGTAATCATTTTGGGTTGTAATAACTTTAAACTTATGATATTGTTTAGTAATGATTATTGTATGTCGTTTCTGAGACTCTAACCTGTGTGAGTGATATTATTATAGGGTCAACAACATGTGTACCTATATTATTGTGAGTGAAACAGGTGTACTATTAGGTTAAGGAGATTGTGACAACCTAGATCCCCGACCCCGGGTCTGGGGTGTTACACTGCAACTTCTGTTTTAGCTCGCCAAATGAAGATCCCATTTCAGAAACTTTTGTTAATGCTGCATCTCTAATTCTGGTGTGGCTTTCCTTACGCAATAAACCCTGCAATAAAGAGAGATATGAAGACAAATCGAGTACCGTTTACATTTACTAAACTCAATCTGTATCCAAATGCATAAACATAAAAATGAACAATCTTTTCAGGAACTCTCAGGAGAATGAAATCCCCCATGTTACTTACACAGCTCTGAGTTTGGAATAAGTAGCGATTTCCTTCGGAATAACACCATGTAAACTGTTCTGGTGAAGTGCCCTGATGTAAATAAACAACATAAATTATCAAAACCACTCATAAACAATAAAACTCAATAAATTTTTACATAGTTATATGAAATTACAGCCTCTGTAGTCTTCCACTGAACTCCTTAACATAACAATGAACATATTTTCTCTATCCTAGTTCTTTCAATTGTTTTTAACAAATCTACATATGAAGAAACTAAGCAACAGTGCACCATTACGTCCATTCCTTGACGGATATCCATCTCCTCAACAGATCAATCCTTACATCAAACTGTTTAACATAACAATCTCCCTGCTGATATGAAGTAGCTGCATTAGTATAATACGTATGATTTTATATTAGTTTGCTAAGAATCCGTTGAGGTAAATCCGGGCAAATATAACACAGTCACAAGAACTTAACACTTACACATACTCTGAAATATATTTTAGTGAACCTTAAAATAAGTGCAAAAAGTGGAATGAGAGTTTGACCTTAAAATAAGTACAATAATAGATGTATATACACTCAGTCCAGGCTAACTTGAAATTATTAATATGTTTACAAAGTATATGATGCATGTATTGGACAGTTAGACTATTACTTAGTATACATGATCTTGGTTACATGAAACCTAAAAGTGAACAATGTTTAAAACTAAATTAAACATTACTGATTTCAAAATAAAAAAAAAGAGTTAAAATTTTACTACATGAATTGTTGATTCAAATCACAAGTTTGCTCTGCTCTGCCGCAGCAGATTTATGCAAGGACGGGTTTTGGTTGCCTTACTACAACCATCTCAAGCAAACAATAACTCAGTAAGAAGAGATCATTTTCCTTTTTAGTCGCCACTTAAAGAACTAGCTAGTAAGAACATTGATAACTACCTACGTTAATATAATCAGTCAAGAACTAAATCAATGCATCTGAATAAGTAAGAAACTAGTAGATTTTGTTCGAAGAACCTTAATAGTACATATTAAATCAATTCACACAGCTCCACATAAGTTTCCGACATATAAACATTAATTAGTGTTTACGCTTGTACAAATGATATAAATGTCCTTCCATTCCTACACACAATTTGCAAATACCTTGTTAAACATGAAACAAACAGAAACGTAAACAATTAGTAGCAATAACTTACTATTCGGATAACAGGGCATCAAGTATAGGAAAAGGTTTCACAAAGAGCCACTAACCAGGCCTAAATATATGTGGATGTCGTAGTCCTTCTGCATCTGCCTCTCCTATATCAACTAAATTAGTTTCACGTCATTTACAAAAATTAAAACCCTAATTTAAATAATAAAAACATTATAACAATAAACTCACTCTTGGCGAAGAGGTACTTCTCACTCTCGGAGTTCCTTGTTAAAATACTCATAAGCAAACAAAATTTTAATTTTTATCACTGAAATTACTCTAATCTCTTGATGTCAAGAACATTCTGTAGTTCAAAAATAGAAAAATATATCACCAATATAAACTCAAGTTCAATAAGTCTTGTATGAACACTTACACGGAAGACACATAAACATGACATCTATTTACATATGTGTCTGGTTTAGCTTCAACAGATGTATAAAATAGCTTTATTTTTCTGTTTTGCTCATAAGAGACGCATAAGCACCTAGTCGAGCAAATACAATCAAAAATAGCAAATACAATCAAATACCATCAGAAAAAAAAAGATTCGAGCAAAGTACCTAGTCGACCAAATCGAGCAAGCTACGAACTAGTACTACAAGCTCCAAGCTAGTAAATGAACAAGCTCAAGCTATGCTCCAGATCTGTTACATAAATCGAACAATTACGTTAATTCAAATCGAATAAATAGAGATAGAATATTGAATAAATATGCTTCAAATCAAACTAATATTGAAAAGAGATTGAACAAATATTGAATAAATTGAAAGGGGATGGATAGAATCGAACAATTTGAGCGGGGTTAGGGTTAATTTGAGCTAATTGAAACTTTTATATCACGTAATTCCAATTTGTAGTTTGAATTGTCCAGAGGGGGTAGAGTGTTTGTAGGTAGAGTGTTTGGAGAGACAGAGAGGGGTTATAGACAGAATAGAGGAGCTCAATGTAAAGTTTTTGAGGGAAAATAGCCATTGAATTATTTCGTTAGAGTGGGAAATTGTCCGCCCAAAAATTTCACTTGGTGTTTTGTGTTTTTTATGTTTGGTGACTTGGTGCCTTGTTATTTTACTTTTTATTTTGAAAATAAAATTTGAACTTTTTTTTAATTTTAAATTTATAAAAAACACAACGATTTTCCCTTATTTATAAATTTATTTTAAATTATAAAGTAATTTATAATTTTAAATTTATAAAATTTAAATTTAATGATGTGTAATTGTACGGATGATAATATCTATTTCTGTGCAAAAATAGATAAATTATAAAAACATTATCTTGTGCGATTTAACAAAAAATCTATAAGTTTGGATAGTCAATAAATATTTTTAAAAAAATCGAAACATCAATCTGGGACGAAACACTAGTTAGAAGTATCAGTCAAATCAGAAGTTGATCGTTAAGATCTCAAATCAAAATTTTTTTTTTCTAAAATTTTAAACATCATTAAAATACATAGATCTTGATATCCATATGGTTGGATGGTCGATAAGTATTTTTAAAAAAATCGAAACATCAATCTGGGATGAAACACTAGTTAGAAGTACTAGTCAAATCAATAGTTGATCATTAAGATCTCAAACCAAATAAATTTATTTTTTTCTAAAATTTTTAACATCATTAAAATACATAGATCTTGATATCCATACGATTCGATGATCGATAAGTATTTTTAAAAAAATAGAAACATTAATCTGGGATGAAACACTAGTTAGAATTACTAGTCAAATCACTAGTTGACCGTTAAGATCTCAAACCATATAACTATTTTTAAAAAAATTGAATGCACCAAGTGTGGGATAATATTAAATATTCAAGATTCATATGATAACATTGCATCAAGTGTGTGACACTTATGTATTAAGGACAACAAATAAAATTTATAAAAGAAAAATCAACTATTTTGAAACAGACAACGATTTAGCTAATAAAAGCATTGTAATGATATTACTCACACAAGGATTTTAAAAAAAATCCATTGTGTATATCATACAACGGTTTAACAACATAAACAATTGTTACAAAGAATATTCAACAACGAACGGATGAAAGCAAAAACCATTGTATATATTTTATAATAGTTTTTCGACCAAAACCATTGTTAAGTACTATAACTTACAACACTTTTTTTTAAAAACCAGTGTCTTAAACATTTATGAAATCGAATAGACAAAACATACGCGAGTACTAGTCAAATCAGTAGTTGACCATTAAGATCTCAAACCAAATAAATTTATTTTTTTCTGAAATTTTTGTAATATCATCAAAATACATAGATATTGATATCCATAAGGTTGGATAGTTGAAAAATATTTTTAAAAAAATCGAAACATCAATCTGGAACAAAACACTAGTTATAAGTACTAGTCAAATCAATAGTTGATCATTAAGATCTCAAACCAAATAAATTTATTTTTTTATAAAATTTTTAACATCATTAAAATACATAGATCTTGATATCCATACGGTTGGATGGTCGATAAGTATTTTTAAAAAATGGAAACATTAATCTAGGACGAAACACTAGTTAGAATTACTAGTCAAATCACTAGTTAACCGTTAAGATCTCAAACCATATAACTATTTTTAAAAAAAATTGAATGCAACAAGTGTGGGATAATATTAAATATTCAAGATTCATATGATAACATTGCATCAAGTGTGTGACACTTATGTTTTAAGGACAACAAATAAAATTTATAAAAGAAAAATCAACGATTTTGATAAAGACAACGATTTAGCTATTAAAAGCGTTGTAAAGTAATTACTCACACAAGGATTTTATAAAAAAATCCGTTGTGTAATCATACAACGGTTCGACAACATAAACAATTGTTACAAAGAATATTCAACAACAAACGGATCAAAGCAAAAACCCTTGTGTATATTTTACAACAGTTTTTCGACCAAAACCATTGTTAAGTACTATAACTTACAACACTTTTTTTAAAAAAAACCAGTGTCTTAAACATTTATGAAATCGAATAAACAAAACATACGTGAGTACTAGTCAAATCAATAGTTGACCGTTAAGATCTCAAACCAAATAAACTTATTTTTTTCTAAAAATTTTAACATCATTAAAATACATAGATCTTGATATCCATACGGTTGGATGGTTGATAAGTATTTTAAAAAAAATCGAAACATCAATCTGGGACGAAACACTAGTTAGAATTACAAGTCAAATCACTAGTTGACCGTTAAGATATCAAACTATATAAATATTTTAAAAAAAATTGAATGCAACAAGTGTGGGATAATATTAAATATTCAAGATTCATATGATAACATTGCATCAAGTGTCTTAGACATTTATGAAATCGAATAAATAAAACATACGTGAGTACCAGTCAAATCAGTAGTTGACCGTTAAGATCTCAAACCAAATAAATTTATTTTTTTCTGAAAATTTTGTAATATCATTAAAATAAAGTGCTCTTGATATTCATGCGGTTGGATCGTTGATAAAGATTTTTTAAAAATAAATCGAAATATCAATCTGGGACGAAACACTAATTCAGACAACACTCTACAACTACCGTTGTTTGTAGACTTCTTAAACAATGAATGTTAAAAAACACTTGTCTCATTACCACAACGGTTTGCTGCACCATTGTCTCAGGATTATTGGCACAATACGGCTATGAAAACAGTTGTATCATTATAACAACGGTTTTGTGTAGCATTGTCTTAGGTTTATTCACACAATACTGCTGAAAATAGTTGTCTATTGGTCACGCTTACGCAACAACACTTTAAAAATACCGTTGTCTAATTCAATTTTCTAGACAATGGTTTTTAAACCGTTGTAATCACCCTGGATTAGACAATACTTTTTCGAGGTTGAAAAATAACCGTTGTCGGTTAATTCTGGGCAACACTTTTTCGACCGAGCGTTGTGTGATCAGTGTTGTCTGATTGCGTTTTCCTTGTAGTGAAATAAACCCAAGGCCGCAGGTGAACAAGAAATCTGCATAAGTAGACTTCATATCAGTGTTGGTCTCATCACAAAAGTTCAGAGGCATCCTGATGCCGATTCTTTGTATGTGGAAGAAGTAGATGTGGGTGAGAGAACTCTTTGAAATTATTATATTTTTCATAAGTTGTCAGATTGGAGAAGGCTCTATAGCTTTAAAATTTTTGAATTAGGTTCCATAAGAGTGGACACCTTATATTCATTTCTATAAATCAAATAGATTAAAATTACGAAATAATTTATCGAAAGGACACATGATCCGGCGTTTTCTGCAAGTTTTATGATTTCAATCCTAATGTGTGTTTAACCAAAGGTTATCCATTTGGTTGGATTATTTTAGACTATATATGTTAATAATAGAAATCAGTATATATATTTTAATCAAGAGTAAAAACAAAGTGTACTCTGGTTTGGTGATTGAGGTTTTCCATCAACTTTTGAGAAGGAGACAATGCATCCACAGTCTCATATCCCCAAATTCCATATGTGCAAACAATCTCGTCCCCGAATCTCATCGGCTGTCAGAGCAAATACCCAAAACGGCCTCCAACCTTCATTGTGTTTGTAAATTAATGTGTTTATTTGTGTGTTTTGCACCTTTTGTTGCAGGTGAGTAGTTGATGATTAGTGGGTGTTTATTGGGTTTATTTCTGCTTTTGTTGCGAGGTTTAGTATAGACTATCAGGAAGCAGTGTAGCTACATAGCTACTTCTGTAATCCATATTTTATTGAATTGTGTTTGTGTTCGTGTTTGGTGAATTTGTACTAGAGAATTGGAGATTGATACTCTATTACTCTTAGGAACAAAATTATACAGTGGATACATTAAAATATATTATAAAACTAGATTGCTTACTAGAAGATGGCTCTTAAATTTGTTCCCGTTGTTACTGATATTGTAATTGGAGATGCATTGTTTTTTGCATCCTTTTCCTTCAGCGACAATTTACCTATTGGTGTATGTGACTGCATGCAAACTTAAATTCTTAAATCTTAATTAACAAAATTCAATACAAATGTTGTCTATAGAGAATGGTTCTATATCCCAAGTATAAATTAAATGTTGTCTTAAGACCTTACTCTCATATTATATATGCATGCATTATATTTATTCATCATTTTTGCTTGAAAGCCTCTTTTTCCTTTTTAGCGTAGAGTGCTAATTGTAGCTAAGAGCATGTCCATTTTACATTTAACAAGTTGTGTGCCAAGTGTATCTATGAGGAAGCCCTGCACATTGTTAACAGTGTTTGAGTTTCCGTATGTACTTCCCCATTTGCAATCAATCGTCCCTTAATATTGTGTTTTGACTGGTGTGTGTATATAATAACAGTTGAAGTAGGTCACACTACAGAGCCTATTTCCACAATTAAAAGTACCAATTGATCAGGAAAGAGGGTTGGAGAGTCGGAGCTTCGGAGGTAATATAGATATTGCAGATGAAAACTTAAGTTATATGTTGGTCTTGTCAATGATTAAGAATTGTAATAGTTTTTCCGGGGATGCTTTTGTGTTGATAGAAAAAGAACTACAGTTTTCTAATTCGTTTTGAACAGTTATAATGTATTTTACACCTCTAATTACCCCCTTCCGATTCAAATTTAAATTCCCAGTGTCGGAACACTTACCAGTCTGGACATAATCCGATCAAAAATTTGGGGATCAGAAATTAGTCAGTTGCCACTTGCCTGGTAGGTTTGGATAAACCTCTGAATTCTGAGGGCGTACTAGGTAATTGCATGCTATATGCTTTGTCTTCTTCTTCTCCTGTTTCATTTCGACGGTTAATATGCAGGTGCCCGGTGTTATTTTCCCTGTCCTACGTGGAAAGGGGCTAGGGTTGTTGTTCCTCATTCACGGCAAGTTGTTCTTCCGGCTATGTCGGCGTCATGTGGGGGTTTTAGGTATGTTGCCCAGTAAATAACAATTATAGAAGGGGGGTTGAATACAATTGTATAGGATTCTCGACTTTATTAAACACAAATATGAATAATAACAGTTTTATTGAATCTGTTATAAAACTGTTACAAAACTCTCTCAAGAAATTCTGAGTTCTTAAGAGCTTCAAGGTTACAAAAATACTCGTGTATGTGATCGATATAAATCGAAACCTAAACTGTGTTTATATACTACACAACTTCTCTATCAATTACAAGATAAGTCCTAATCAATTACAAACTAGATTGAAACATATCCTTAATTGACAGCTACATTCCCAGAAACTAGGAACCGAAAAAATAAACTTCCTTCTTTAACTAGACTCATAAACCTACTCGAAATAGAAATCCTGATCAGCTTCCAGTCCTGATGATCAATCCTGATCCCAGTCCTGATAGAAATCCTGATATCAATCCTGATATTGACGACCATGCAATCCTGATGACTATGCAATACTGATGATGTCAGCAATAAAAGTTCTGCCAGCTTCAATAAGAGTTCTATTTTTCCTTTCAACTACTCCATTTTGCTGAGGTGTGACAGGAGCAGAGAATTGTTGTATAATTCCTTTGTATTTGCAGAACTCTTCCATCTTTGAATTCTTGAATTCAGTACCAATATCACTCCTCAGTATCTTGACTTTGTACTTTGTGGTTGTCTCAATCATTCTCAAATGGTCCAACAGTATCTCAGGAGTTTCATCTTTTCTGTGTAGAAAATACACCCAGGTGAATCTAGAATATTCATCAACAATTACAAGAGTGTACCTTTTCTTACTGATGGACATAATGTTGACTGGACCAAATAGATGAAGATGCAGCATGTGATATGGTTCTCCAATAGAGGATTCTGATTTACTCTTGAATGATGTCCTTCTTTGTTTAGCCTTCTAACAAGCATCACAGAGTCCATAAGGAGTATATAATGCTTTGGGTAATCCTCTCACTAAATCTTTCTTAACCAACTCATTGATATTGCTGAAGTTGAGATAAGAAAGCTTCTTGTGCCAATTCCAACTTTCATCTACTGATGCTTTACTGATTAGACAAGTAGGGGATACATCAGTATTTGAGTGAATGTTGGCTTCATAAATGTTACCATGTATGTAGCCAGTCAATGCTATCTTTCCTGTTTCCTTGCTGACTAGTTCACAATGAGTGGAATAGAAGTTGACATGATAACCTCTGTCAGTGATTTGACTAATACTCAACAGGTTGTGTTTTAGTCCCTTCACTAGAGCTACTTTTTCAACGATGACATTTCCAATGATTATATTGTCATATCCCAAAGTTTGTCCAATGTTGCCATCTCCATAAGACACTGTTGGGCCAGCTCTTTCCTCATATTCTGATAACAGGGCTTTGTTTCAAGTCATGTGCACAGAACATCCACTATCCATGACTAACACATTTTTCCTTTTTCCCTGCAATCAGAATAATAACACACTAGTTAGAACATTTAAGAACCCACACTTGCTGGGTTCTCTTTCCATGCAATTTATTAGATTTAGCAGCAAAAGACTTATTGACTTTAGCAATTCCGTCAGGATTGTGTCCATCAGGATTTGCTTTGTCAATATCAGAATTAATAAATGCATGTTTCACATTGACATCCTTAAGATTACCAGAAATTGTACTTTTATTAAATTTAGGCAATGGATCATAAAAGTTATAGTACAAATCATGGTATTCTTCACATGTATAAATTGAATGCCATTTACTACCACAATGAAAACAGGACTTCTGTGGTTTATACAAAACTGATCTATTCCTAACATCAGACCTAGGAATTTCAGTAATCTTCTTTTTACTCTTCCTGCAATCAATGGCAAGATGATTAGAGTTACCACAGGTAAAACAACATTTTCTAGGTGCATTTGGGACATATTTATAACCATTTTCTTTATTAATCCGAACTTTACCATTCCTGTTTCTTTTGAAAGTAGCTTCCCACTTCTTATCTGTAACCTCACAGATTTTATCCTTGAGTTGTTTCTGAGATAGTAAACCTACATTCTTAGTAGCTTTACTCAAGACAGGTTTAGACTTAACAGTTTTAACACTTTGAACAGAAGTAGATCCCTTTTCAAAAGTTGAATTGGAATCCTTACCAAAAACAAAATTAACAGGAGTAATCTTAGATTTGGTTTTGTCGATGACATGCCTATAGGTTTTTGGATTAACTGTCTCATCAACAACAATTTTCTCTTTCAATTTCTTATCATCATCTGACTTATACCCTAGACATTCTTTCCAATTCGTAGAGGTATTTATTTCCTGAAATTTTCTACCAGAGTCTGTCCAGGTTCTGATTTTTTCATTAGCATATTCAAGTTCTTTTTCAAGAGCAGTACATTTAAATTTCATCTCTAAATGCATGTGCTTAGCATTATCACATTCTTTCTGTACTTCTTGCATAAAAGAAAATTCAGCTTCTAAATGCTCATTCCTTTTCCTAAGTTCAGACATTTCAGTTAAGATTCTAGTATTCTCAGCAGTTTGACTTCTAAAGCTAATATGCAATGATTTTAGAAAACGTCTTAACTCAGAAGCATTATCAGTATCAAAATCAAAAACAATATTAGGTACCTTTTCATCAGGAACAGCAATTTCATCAGTATTGGCCATTAGGGCATAGTTGACCACCTCATTATCAGATTCTAAGGAAGAGTCCATCCAATACTTGCTTGAAGTAATGAGTGTTTTAGCCTTCTTGCACTCAGTAGCAAAGTGCCCTATTCCATTACACTTGTAGCATCTTATCTTTGACTTGTCCTGCTTGTTGTCCTTGTCTTTGTCAGCATTGAAGGTCCTCTTCTGAAAGTTGTTTTGTCTCCTAGCCTTCCTGAACTTCATCTTCTTGAAACCCCTGACTATCATAGCAACCATCTCTTCCATGTCTGAGTCAGTAGAGTCATCATCAGTATTGGCATCAGGATTGCCAATAAGTATCTGATGATGAGTCATCAGGATCTGACTCAACCAATCTTGATTTTCTTCTAGAGGCCTCCACAGCTTTTCCTTTTGATTTAGCCTCTACATTCAAGGCAATAGACTTTGCCTTTTTGCTTCTCTTATTCTTTCTCTGTTGAACCTCAAGATCATGGGTTCTTAGCATCCCATAGACTTCATCAAGAGACACAGTGTTTAGATCATACTGATGTCTAATGATCGAGGTTTGAGTATCCCATTCTTCTGGTAAAGCTCTCAGAAACTTGGTATTAGAATCTTCAGAAAAATATTCCTTGCCAACTAAAGATAGATTGTTTAGGAGTGTCAGAAATATATCATACAAATCAGTCAGACTCTCATCAGGTCTAGCATCAAATTGTTCATACTCTTGAATCAATAGAGCCCTTCTTTTTTTCTTGACAGATGCAGATCCTTGGCATTGAACTTCCAAAGTATCCCATATCTCCTTTGCATATTTGCATGCAATCACCCTGTTGGACATAACAACATCAAGACTGTTGTGCAGAATATTCTTTATCTTTGCATCTCTGAGAACATCAGCTTTTTCTTCTGGAGTCCATTCACTTTTCACCTTTACCACATAGTATTCAGGTATAGTATCTTTCTGTCCGATTAATCTCATAGGGATTTATGGTCCATCACGAATTTTGTCCAGATAGTCAGGATCCATAGCCTCCAGGTACATCAGCATCTTAACCTTCCATGTTGGATATTCAGATTTCTTCATGATGGGAATCTTCATGCTTTCATACTTGGTTGTCGACATCGTAAATCATTTCTGATTTAAATTTAAATCAATTTGCTCTGATACCAATTGTTGCCCAGTAAATATCAATTGTAGAAGGGGGGTTGAATACAATTGTATAAGATTCTCGACTTTATTAAACACAAATATGAATAATAACAGTTTTATTGAATCTGTTATAAAACTATTACAAAACTCTCTCAAGAAATTCTGAGTTCTTAAGAGCTTCAAGGTTACAAAAATACTCGTGTATGTGATTGATATAAATCGAAACCTAAACTATGTTTATATACTACACAGCTTCTCTATCAATTACATGATAAGTCCTAATCAATTACAAACTAGATTGAAACATATCCTTAATTGACAGCTACATTCCTACAAACTAGGAACCGACAAAATAAACTTCCTTCTTCAACTAGTCTCATAAACCTACTCAAAATAGAAATCCTGATCAGCTTCCAGTCCTGATGATCAATCCTGATCCCAGTCCTGATAGAAATCCTGATATCAATCCTGATATTGACGACCATGCAATCCTGATGACTATGCAATACTGATGATGTCAGCAATCCTGATCAGTTGAGTCTAGATCCTGACGATCATTGAATCCTGATCTAACAAGGTAGGAGTTTTATGAGAGGTTTCCTTCTGTTGTGTATGTCTCATCAGTCCAATCCTCCGGATGTGATGTTCCATTGCAACCAATATGTTTATAAGGAATTTTATGGACTTCAATGGACGTCTCATCTCATCATTGTGAAGGCCCTGTCTTTGGTGAAAGTCATGGCGCTGGTATTGATGATGAGGAAATAATTACCAGAGGTGTGCAACTAATTTCCCACACGCTTTCTTATAAAAAAGAAATCAGTGATGACTGATTAGTTAATTTTTATCATCAGAACAGTTTTGTTTATTTTTGTGGTGCTTTTTTTCTCTACAAGCAGGTAATGTTTCCCAGAAGGAGTATAGAGGCCATGCTCTGGATACAAGTGGAAGTGCAGGATCTTCTAATGGTTGGAAGGCAGGTGCTGAAGGTGTTTACTTCAGCGTAGGGGAGGGGGGAGGTAGTGTAGGTATTTACTGAAATGAAAACTTAAATTTTATGTCATTATAATGAACATTGATAATTATGGATGCATAAATAAAGAATGTAACAGCCCCAGATCCGGGGTCAGGGATCCGGTCGTTACGGTCTCAATTCCTATCAATGATACTTGCACTTGAATCAAAACAATTAAACTACATGCTGTGACCCCACAGTACATCACCATACACACTCAACTAGTTATAGTCCCAGAGATGAAATTGAAACAAGTATCTAGACATATGATCCACAAGTTATAAGTTATTACAAACCCAAAAGATTACAGAGCATTTAAAAGTTCTTGCCGTTGGTTACATTAGTCATAAATATAAATAAGTCTGATACACAAAAGTTGAAGCTTAAAACACTGGTGGTTACTACCTCAGCTATGGCGGCTACGACATCAACGGGTAAATCTCTGACGACTGCTACCCGCTTTCGCAGGGTGTGACTGTTGCGGGCCATCTGCTCTAGCTGTTGTTGTGATATAGATAAATAAAGCAAGGGTGAGCAATAGAGCCCACCAAAAATAACTTATAACTGATAATCAAAATATAACAATTCAAAGATATATTGTAGCCACATGTTATGCCTTCAACAGATAAGAAACAAGTATAACGTAAAGGATGAAGTTACGAGGAAAATCAATGGAATATTTTCGTAACTAACAATCCACTTATGCATATATATCCTTAATCAGGTTTTCTCCGAGTCATAACTCATAAAAGATGGAGTTGCATGAATTTATTGTAACTTTATTTTGAACACTTTTCGACCCTCTGCCAACATGACCGGTAAACCTGTACCACGGTGTCATCCTTGGTCCCTTTCAATACATGTTGCAGAATCCCTCTGCCAACATGATCGGTAAACCTGTACCAACGGAGCCATCCGTGGTCCCTTTCAATACATGTTGCAGAATTATCCAAAATGGATGATGAACCAATACTGGAGCCTTCTCCGCGCCCGTCGTACCCCCTTACTATGATCAGTAGCAGGTTGTACAACGAAAATAGGTTTTCTACATGTAGATGGAAGTATCATGACAGCCTGACATTGTCTACCGCCTTTCTGGATCTCCCGGCCCATTTGGGGCAATAAAGTGATGGATCGGCGCGACTCGACCTCTTACACATGCTCCTAGTTCAGATGAAATCCATGACTCTGAAACGTAAAGATCGTCTTCCTTTCCCCAAGTGTAATACTTGTTGGTACGACTCCACTCAGTAGTCATATCTAGGTTGGAAAGGAAGATTCTCCAATATTTCCCAAGCAATGCTTGTTAATGGATATCGACCTGTTCCAGGAATTTACCCCTCGATCGTTGAGGTGGTAACACAATATTTGACATGCAACAACTAATTTGCTTCGAGAAAATATCTGTCCCCTGACAGTTTTGAGTTGAGAGTTTAAAAAGAGTAGCAGTTACTTAAGACAGGTTTCCCATATTTTTGATAATTGAGCGAGCATTTAAATCCCCTTTAAAAGACAGATTTAAATGGAAAAACATTGTTTTGGGAACCTCTTTTTGATTTGAAAATAATTACTAATATTTACTACATAAGTAACCTTAAACGAATATTTGAAAATAATATTAATTAAGTGAGCAATCCTCAAATGAATATTTGAAAATAATATTCATTAAATAAATAATCTTCAAATGAATATTTGAAAATAATATTCATTAAATAAGTAATCTTCAAATGAATATTTGAAAATAATATTCATTAAATAAGTAATCTTCAAATGAATATTTGAAAATAATATTCATTAAATAAATAATCTTCAAATGAATATTTGAAAATAATATTCATTAAATAAATAATCTTCAAATGAATATTTGAAAATAATATTCATTAAATAAATAAATAACCCTCGAATGAGTATTCAAAACTAATATTCATTAAATAATTAAATAATCTTCAAATGAATATTCAGAATAACATTCATTAACTAATCCTCAATTGAATATAATATCCTTTAAGTCAATAATCCTCCAATGAATATAAATAATATTCTGTAAGTCGATAATCCTCAAATGAATATTAATAATTAATATTCTTAAAATGAATATTAATAAATAATATTCTTAACGTCAATAATCCTCAAATGAATATATATAAATAATATTCTTAAATAAAATAATTAACCCTCGAATAACAGTTACCCGATATCTTTATCGGAAAAATAACCTTTCACATATACCGAAATATAATTACTTCTGAGTTTAGAGAAAATCACCCGCCCTTATCCTAGGGCATTATATACAAAACTGGCTTATAACTGATATCCCATATCTAGCTTATAAGCCCAACATCAAATCATATCCTCAAGTATTGCTATATATAGCAGTTCAAAAACAAGCAGGCAATTTATATATCGCATTTACATCACATATATGCAAACAGTTTATTATCACAACAACAGTAGTATAGGTTTTGAAAACTTGCCTGGTGGTGAGGTAGGGGTAGTGTGCCTCGAGTCAATCCGGCGATCTATACATAGTCAAAAGATCCAAGGTTAATCACTTGAATACTTGCACGAAACTAAGTACGTACTTCACTTAAACCAAGACATGATTTCTAGTTAACTCCTTAAGAATCCTCTTGCGCACGCTCGACTCGAACATTTTTATAAAATAGAGATTAAATCCTTTTAACACGAAATCTTTTCGAGGGTCCTCCTAAACATACCTAGCATGTTAACACAAAGTTTCACATTCTGATTGGTCACGTAAGGGGTTTGATCATTGCCTCAAAGTTGGCTAAGTGGTATAGTTCGGTTTCTCGAAACGTCCTTAATTAAAACATTCGCTTCTCCTAAACCGTAATTCGGAATCACATGATCTTTATATCAAAACGAACCTTGAAACAAGACCCATACAATACTAGGCAGTGGTGACTCTGGACAGAAGTCCTTATGTCCGAACATCATAGACAAAACAATGGTTAAGGAAAATCGGGCATTATAACGGCTATGAATCGGATAATCCCAAAATTTCAACCCATTCAACTTGCTCACCAATATCTCCACACCACATATACATCTTATATATCCAATAACTGAGGCCAAGCAATGCCTTTACGTTCTTAAAACTCAATACAACTCATAACAAAGCCCAATCATAGCTACTAAGATCATAAACATGCTTTTACACCATTAAAGCTAAAAAAAAACACTTAATACTTTCAAGGGTTCAAGGTCCATACCTCCTTGGTGTGTGTATAAGCCTAATAATCCTTGTATAGCCCTTATATAACCTTAAGCTAGCTTGAATCATCAAAAGAAACCAAGAATCACAAGTTAGTTCTTGAAAATTACTATTCATCTCCATCTTTGACCTCAAATTCAAACATGAAAGACTTAATGAAAAGCTATAAGATTCATGGCTCACCTTGTACTAATCACTAGCTTCGTTTTAAGCTCTTGTTTGCAATTGTTGGTGGAAGAAATCTCCACTTCTCTCTTCTCCTTTTCTTGGCCGAAAGTTTTGAAGAAAAATGGTGATGATGCTTGATTTTTCTTTTTGTTTAATTACTTTGATATTTGTGATCTTTTAATGGTCAAATGGTGAGTCATGGTCCTTGGCATCTTCTTCTTTCGACACTTGTCGCACATGCAACGGCTCTGTTAAAGTAACTTTGCTGGTTCGTTTCTTTTCACCTGGATGATCCAAATGTTGCATTTCTCGAACTAATCTTGTTACATGTTACTTCCATGTCTATATTTAATCCTGTACGTCCTTGATATCTCTAATTCTTTTATTAATCCATAACCATAGAATTGATAATCTAAATCCTTCAATATTCCCAAATAATAATTAATCCATCCGTTAATGGTGAAATTTCGGAGAAAACGGAAATGCTATTTTTCCGATTCTGACAGCTTTTGCATTCCTTTATTTTCATCGTAGATCACTAATACAGCTTTGAAAGTTCATTATATCGTCCCGTATATAGGGTGGTCTGAAAAACTTTTTGAATGAAAAAGTTACTATTCATCAGTGGTTTTTCACAAAAGTCACTATTCATCCATAATCATTTGGATCATTATCCGTTCCAATATTCCTGATTTATTTCCTCTTTATTTCTTGTACTTAGACAATGTTCTAGAGCTTTCTCGGGCATACGCTATCTTGTTTACGGAGTTGTCGGATGCATACCAGATATCGATTTGGATGACATAAAAATACTTTCCTTCCCTGGAGTATTGTATTCTTATCTTCCAGATTGATTGTTCTTATTTATGTGTTCAGTCCATTCTTATTATTCTCAAAATGTTTGATAACTGAAATCCATATTCATTTCATACTTATTAATTTTCCAAAACCATTACCACCATCCACATATATATATACATCAATATAAAATAAAAGTTTTTAATTCTACCCAAATTCTGGGGTCTTACAGTCTCCCCTCCTTAAAAGGATTCCGTCCCGGAATCACTCTGAAAACAAATGGGGATATCTTTCCAGCATTTCGCTTTCTAGCTCCCAAGTTGATTCTTCCACATTATGATTTTGCCACAAAACTCTGACTAGCTTGATGACCTTGTTCCGGAGCACTTGTTCCTTTTGATCTATGATCTCCACTGGTTGCTCCACATAGGTTAGGTCTGGCTGCATGTCCACGTGTTCGTATTCCACTATGTGCTTAGCATCCGGGTTGTACTTCCTCAGCATTGAAACATGAAACACATTGTGCACTTGTTGCAGGTTTGGGGGTAATGCTAGCTCATATGCTAAGTTCCCAATACGCCTTAAGATCTCAAATGGTCCAATATATCTAGGACTCAGTTTTCCTTTCTTTTCGAACCTCATCAAACCTTTCCAAGGAGATACCTTTAAAAACACTAGATCTCCCACTTCATATTCCTTGTCCTTCCGGGCTAAATCAGCATACTTCTTTTGTCTATCTTGGGCTGCTACCAGCCGTCCTCTGATTAGATCTACTATGTCCTTTGTTCGTTGGACCACTTCGGGTCCAAGCATCTTTCTCTCCCCAACTTCATCCCAATACAAGGGGGATCGACATCTTCTTCCATAAAGGGCCTCGTAAGGCGGCATTCCTATACTTGAATGAAAACTATTGTTGTAGGAAAACTCAATCAGTGGTAGGTGATCATCCCAATTCCCTTTAAAGTCTATAGCACAGACCCTTAACATATCCTCTAGTGTTCGGATGGTTCTTTCACTTTGCCCGTCCGTTTGGGGGTGCTAGGCAGTACTCATGTTCAGCCGGGTCCCTACACATTCTTGGAAGCTTCTCCAAAATCTGGAGTTAAATCTGGGATCTCGGTCAGATACTATGGCGACTGGGACTCCATGTCGCGCCACTATCTCTTTCAGGTAGATATCCACTAGTCTGTCGACAGTGTACCTTTCGTTGATCGGAAGAAAGTGTGCTGACTTCGTTAATCGGTCTATGATTACCCATATGGCATTGTGATTGGCCTTGGTCCTTGGTAAACCTACTACAAAGTCCATGGCTAGGTGTTCCCATTTCCATTCGGGAATCTCTAGGGGTCGCAACAGTCCACTGGGCCTCTGGTGTTCCGCCTTCACTCGTTGGCAGGTCAAGCATCTGCTTACCCACTCTGCTACATCCTTTTTCATGTTAGGCCACCAGTAGTATTCTTTCAAATCTCCATACATCTTGGTGCTTCCTGGGTGGATTGAATACCTAGAACTGTGACTCTCGTGTAAAATCTCGTCTTTCAGTTCTCGAACATTCGGAACCCAAATTCGGTAAGTATACCTCCTTATTCCTTTATCATCCATGACAGTGTGGATCTCTTCTCCGGTCATTGACTGCCTGTCTTCACTTATCATCCTTTCTTGACACCTTCTTATCTTTTCCAACAACTCTGGCTGCAAGGAAATCTCAAACAGCTTTTCGGCACCGTCCCCGGTCACCTTCACTTCTATTTCCATTTTCTCAAATTCTCTAATCAGCTCTTCTGATGACATTATCATCTTGAGTCTCTCCTTCCTACTAAGGGCGTCAGCCACCACATTGGCTTTCCCTGGGTGGTAAAGAATCTCACAGTCATAATCCTTGATCAGCTCTAACCATCTTCTCTGGCGCATGTTGAGCTCCTTCTGGGTAAAAATATACTTGAGGCTCTTATGGTCAGTGTAAATCTCGCACTTCTCTCCATACAAGTAGTGCCTCCAAATCTTTAAGGCGAAAATTACGGCTGCTAATTCTAAATCATGAGTAGGATATCGAATCTCATATTCCTTCAATTGTCTCGATGCATACGCGATTACTTTACCGTGCTGCATTAGCACGCATCCTAATCCCTTATGCGAAGCATCACTGTAAATCACAAAATCTCCTTTTCCATCTGGCAATGCCAATACGGGGGCACTTACCAACCTCTTCTTTAACTCTTGGAAACTCTTCTCGCATTTTTCCGTCCATTCAAATTTCTCGGTTTTACGGGTAAGTCGGGTTAACGGGGCTGCGATTTTCGCAAAATCCTTGACAAATCTTCTATAATACCCTGCTAATCCTATGAAACTCCTTACTTCCGTTGGTGTGGTTGGTCGTTCCCAATTTGAAACAGCCTCTATCTTAGAGGGGTCAACCAACACTCCCTCCTTGTTAATCACATGTCCTAAAAACTGAACCTCGTTTTGCCAGAATTCACACTTCGCGAATTTGGCATACAATTGCTCCTTCCTGAGTATTCCTAAGGCTATCCTCAAATGTTCTGCATGTTCTGCCTCTGTCTTTGAGTAGATAAGAATATCGTCAATGAAAACTATAATGAACTCGTCCAAATACTCTTTGAACACCCTATTCATTAAATCCATGAAAGCTGCGGGGGCATTGGTTAATCCAAACGACATCACCAAGAACTCATAATGTCCATATCTAGTACGGAACGCAGTCTTAGGAATATCTTCGGGTTTAATCTTTAATTGGTGATATCCGGTTCTCAGGTCAATCTTAGAGAAGTACACAGCATCCTTTAGCTGGTCAAACAAATCGTCTATTCTGGGTAATGGGTACTTATTCTTTATAGTTAGCTTGTTCAACTCTCGGTAGTCGATGCATAACCTCATACTCCCATCCTTCTTCTTAACAAACAATACTGGTGCCCCCCATGGCGACACACTGGGTCTTATCATACCCTTCTCCAACAGTTCCTTTAACTGGGTAGCTAGCTCTTTCATTTCCACTGGGGCTAACCGGTACGGGGCCTTCGAGACTGGCACCGTCCCCGGGGCTAATTCAATAGCAAACTCAATTACCCTATCGGGTGGTAATCCTGGGAGATCTTGTGGAAACACATCTTCGAACTCATTGACTACTGGAATGTCCTGTAACTTAGGCACCTCTTTCTGGGTGTCTACAACATATGCTAAGTAAGCCTCATTTCCTTTTCGTAACAATCTTTTGGTCTGCGCCATGGTTAGAAATTTATGTGTCTGCTTCATTCCCCTAAACACTATTTCCTTCTTTCCTGGGGTATTTAATCTAACCTTTTTCCCTTTACAATCTATCTGTGCGTTATTGCGAGACAACCAATCCATCCCCAAAATGACGTCAAATTCTCCTAAATTAAAAGGAATCAGATCCACACAAAAAGACTGTTCCCCTATTTCCAATTTGCAGTTGGGGTGAATCTGATTAACTGGGACTACTTCGTGGTTAGCTATCTCTACTTGTAGGGAATCCTTTAATGGTTGGGATTTAAGTTTCAATCTATGCGCAAAATCCCTTGATATAAAAGACTTAGTTGCTCCAGAATCAAATAAAACATTTGCGCTAACTGAATTCAGAGAAAAGGTACCTGCTATCACATCCGTGTTCCTCACGGCATCCTGCACTGTCATGTTGAAAGTCCTAGCGGTTGGTGGTTTGTTAGAGGCAGCTTTACTGGCCCCTGATGTTGTGGGTCGGTTCGTGGGGCAATCCTTCTTCATATGACCTTGACGTCCACACTGAAAACAAGTGACGCCCTGGCTGACACTAGGGTTAACTGCAGTACAATTGGTAGCATAATGGCCCCTTCGCCCACACTTGTAACAGATTATCTGAGTCTGGTTGCACACCCCAAGATGTCTCTTCCTACAAGTTGTACATACTGGCAATGGAGGTCGAGATTGGTACGAGTGGGACACTCCTGATGGGTTGCCGCCCTGGTTCACGCTTGAGCTTACGGTTTGCTTGAAACCCGTATTCCTTTCAGGTAGGGAGGCTGCCCCGCGGTTAAACCTATTTGGGGTGTGTCTTCCTGCCGAACCTCCACCCATACTTGCATGTTTCCTTTTTGCTCCTCCTTTCTCTCTTTCTCTCTGCATCTGGTCACTCCCTGCTTCCACAATCGAAGCCTTTTGCACTAACGTGGCGTAGTCTGAAATTTCCAAGACTGCCACGCGATTCTGAATCCATTGTTTTAACCCTTGTTGAAACCTATTAGCTTTCTTTTCCTCGGTATCTACAAACTCTGGCACAAACCTTGATAGTTCGGTAAATTTTGCCTCGTATTCCGCCACCGTTAGATTATTCTGTTTCAGTTCTAAAAACTTAAGCTCCATCTGAGTTTTCATAAATCTTGGGAAATACTTTTCTAGAAACAATTGCTTGAACCTTTCCCAAGTCACGATAACATCCGTCTCCATGTTCTTCTTGGCCTCACCAATAGTTGGCCTCTCCTTTCAGTAGGTAAGTGGCAAAAACGGTCTTCTGCGCCTCTTCAATGCTTAAAATCTCAAAGGACTTTTCCATTTCTTTTATCCAAGCTCTTGACTCTACTGGGTCAGCCGATCCTTGGAATTCTGGGGGCTTGAGTGACTTAAAAGCCCTGAAAGAGTTTGCTATGGCATTGTTGTTTCCTTGGGGTGGTTGGGGATAACGGTCCAAATTTTGCCTAAGTAGATTCATGAACTGACCCATGGGGTCTCCACCCTGGTCCTCTATTCTTTGTTCCTCTTCAACTTCCTCTTCTTCATTCTCAATGTCTGCAGTGAAAAAGGATTCATCAGCCTCCCCATACTGGGAGTCGTCCTGTTCATTATAGTCCTCATCCATTTCTTCATTATACTCAGGGTCTTCCCTATTTTGATTGTGGCTTTCTTGATCATCAGATTCAGGGGGATTAGCCCTAGTTCCCACTCTTCGTGGAGGCATCTTACTGAAATTTGGAAAATTCACATTAGGCTCGTTTACTGGGTTACAAATACAGTCGTTATATAATTGGAAGTAGACTTCCGCAGTTTTATATTTTATCGCAATTTAATCGTACGGTGCAGACAACAGTATAATAAACTTGTGATCTCATCACAACAGTATTGGGTTCAACTGAAAGGAAACAAATATATACATGGTACCAAAGATACAAAGTCTGAGTCGACATCGACAGTTTACAAGTACAACCGTCCTAACATCATCTAGTCAAAAGTGAAATACATGGTCTACCCTTCTAGTCAGAAAAAGGGATAACATATACAATGGAACAATCCCACAAAAGTCGGCACTACTACGTCCGTACGTGCCTAGAAGACTAGACTACTATATCACCAACTCTGAAATCAGCCACTGGTACGGCGCCATGCCCTCACCCTCGCCATGGCTATGCGGAAAATCTCCTCAGCATCAACCCTGGATACCCTGCCATTGCCATCAGTAGGCAAAGCTCGAATCCTCATCCGTGCCCTCAGCTCAATGTGAGTCATCGCCCTCCGGGCAGCCCGCGGGGGCACAGACCTTCCGCCGCCCTGGCGTACCATCCTGGCATCTCTCTCCGCTGCTAGCTGCATCCGTGACTCTGCCAACCTAGCCTCAGCCGCTATCAACTCTGACTGAACTCTATTCACGGTCCAGTTGTGCACACATACTGGTATCCCCTCCAACGGAACATGGGGTGGGGTAACCGGGTCAGCTGGTGGTGCATCCTCTGCCTGCTGTGGCTCAGGAGTAAGCTCCTCAAACTCATCAGGGGAAGGGCTCAAAGGCAGTGGTGGAGGGGTAGGGGCTCTCTCGATAGGAAGTGGAGTCTGGTCCTCAGCATCCCCCTCCATATCCTCAGTATCGGCTAGGGTCGGGTCCTCCTCGGGATCCTCATCATCAGAATCCTCAGCAACCTCAGTGTCCGCATCCGCCTGGACCTCCTCCGGGTCCTCCTCCGGGTTCTCCTGCCCAAAACCCTCATAGTATGGATCTGTAGTCCGAAGCAAGTCCTCATCATGCTGTCTCTCATAAGCCTCAGGGTCAGAGATGTCGCTCGCCTACACAATAACGAACTTATGTTACTATCATGGTATTAAAGTTCCCATAAGGGTTTTAGTCGAACTTGGCAAGAGTTCTTATTATCTTAGTGAATTTATTATTGTAACGTCGCATCATCTCTGGGGTTTATAACTCTAACGCTCTGATACCATTTCTGTAACAGCCCCAGATCCGGGGTCAGGGATCCGGTCGTTACGGTCTCAATTCCTATCAATGATACTTGCACTTGAATCAAAACAATTAAACTACATGCTGTGACCCCACAGTACATCACCATACACACTCAACTAGTTATAGTCCCAGAGATGAAATTGAAACAAGTATCTAGACATATGATCCACAAGTTATAAGTTATTACAAACCCAAAAGATTACAGAGCATTTAAAAGTTCTTGCCGTTGGTTACATTAGTCATAAATATAAATAAGTCTGATACACAAAAGCTGAAGCTTAAAACACTGGTGGTTACTACCTCAGCTATGGCGGCTACGACATCAACGGGTAAATCTCTGACGACTGCTACCCGCTTTCGCAGGGTGTGACTGTTGCGGGCCATCTGTTCTAGCTGTTGTTGTGATATAGATAAATAAAGCAAGGGTGAGCAATAGAGCCCACCAAAAATAACTTATAACTGATAATCAAAATATAACAATTCAAAGATATATTGTAGCCACATGTTATGCCTTCAACAGATAAGAAACAAGTATAACGTAAAGGATGAAGTTACGAGGAAAATCAATGGAATATTTTCGTAACTAACAATCCACTTATGCATATATATCCTTAATCAGGTTTTCTCCGAGTCATAACTCATAAAAGATGGAGTTGCATGAATTTATTGTAACTTTATTTTGAACACTTTTCGACCATCTGCCAACATGACCGGTAAACCTATACCACGGTGTCATCCTTGGTCCCTTTCAATACATGTTGCAGAATCCCTCTGCCAACATGATCGGTAAACCTGTACCAACGGAGCCATCCGTGGTCCCTTTCAGTACATGTTGCAGAATTATCCAAAATGGATGATGAACCAATACTGGAGCCTTCTCCGCGCCCGTCGTACCCCCTTACTATGATCAGTAGCAGGTTGTACAACGAAAATAGGTTTTCTACATGTAGATGGAAGTATCACGACAGCCTGACATTGTCTACCGCCTTTCTGGATCTCCCGGCCCATTTGGGGCAATAAAGTGATGGATCGGCGCGACTCGACCTCTTACACATGCTCCTAGTTCAGATGAAATCCATGACTCTGAAACGTAAAGATCGTCTTCCTTTCCCCAAGTGTAATACTTGTTGGTACGACTCCACTCAGTAGTCATATCTAGGTTGGAAAGGAAGATTCTCCAATATTTCCCAAGCAATGCTTGTTAATGGATATCGACTTGTTCCAGGAATTTACCCCTCGATCGTTGAGGTGGTAACACAATATTTGACATGCAACAATAATTTGCTTCGAGAAAATATCTGTCCCCTGACAGTTTTGAGTTGAGAGTTTAAAAAGAGTAGCAGTTACTTAAGACAGGTTTCCCATATTTTTGATAATTGAGCGAGCATTTAAATCCCCTTTAAAAGACAGATTTAAATGGAAAAACATTGTTTTGGGAACCTCTTTTTGATTTGAAAATAATTACTAATATTTACTACATAAGTAACCTTAAACGAATATTTGAAAATAATATTCATTAAGTGAGCAATCCTCAAATGAATATTTGAAAATAATATTCATTAAATAATTAAATAATCTTCAAATGAATATTCAGAATAACATTCATTAACTAATCCTCAATTGAATATAATATGCTTTAAGTCAATAATCCTCCAATGAATATAAATAATATTATGTAAGTCGATAATCCTCAAATGAATATTAATAATTAATATTCTTAAAATGAATATTAATAAATAATATTCTTAACGTCAATAATCCTCAAATGAATATATATAAATAATATTCTTGAATAAAATAATTAACCCTCGAATAACAGTTACCCGATATCTTTATCGGAAAAATAACCTTTCACATATACCGAAATATAATTACTTCTGAGTTTAGAGAAAATCACCCGCCCTTATCCTAGGGCATTATATACAAAACTGGCTTATAACTGATATCCCATATCTAGCTTATAAGCCCCACATCAAATCATATCCTCAAGTATTGCTATATATATAGCAGTTCAAAAACAAGCAGGCAATTTATATATCGCATTTGCATCACATATATGCAAACAGTTTATTATCACAACAACAGTAGTATAGGTTTTGAAAACTTGCCTGGTGGTGAGGTAGGGGTAGTGTGCCTCGAGTCAATCCGGCGATCTATACATAGTCAAAAGATCCAAGGTTAATCACTTGAATACTTGCACGAAACTAAGTACGTACTTCACTTAAACCAAGACATGATTTCTAGTTAACTCCTTAAGAATCCTCTTGCGCACGCTCGACTCGAACATTTTTATAAAATAGAGATTAAATCCTTTTAACACGAAATCTTTTCGAGGGTCCTCCTAAACATACCTAGCATGTTAACACAAAGTTTCACATTCTGATTGGTCACGTAAGGGGTTTGATCATTGCCTCAAAGTTGGCTAAGTGGTATAGTTCGGTTTCTCGAAACGTCCTTAATTAAAACATTCGCTTCTCCTAAACCGTAATTCGGAATCACATGATCTTTATATCAAAACGAACCTTGAAACAAGACCCATACAATACTAGGCAGTGGTGACTCTGGACAGAAGTCCTTATGTCCGAACATCATAGACAAAACAATGGTTAAGGAAAATCGGGCATTATAACGGCTATGAATCGGATAATCCCAAAATTTCAACCCATTCAACTTGCTCACCAATCTCTCCACACCACATATACATCTTATATATCCAAGAACTGAGGCCAAGCAATGCCTTTACGTTCTTAAAACTCAATACAACTCATAACAAAGCCCAATCATAGCTACTAAGATCATAAACATGCTTTTACACCATTAAAGCTAAAAAAAAACACTTAATACTTTCAAGGGTTCAAGGTCCATACCTCCTTGGTGTGTGTATAAGCCTAATAATCCTTGTATAGCCCTTATATAACCTTAAGCTAGCTTGAATCATCAAAAGAAACCAAGAATCACAAGTTAGTTCTTGAAAATTACTATTCATCTCCATCTTTGACCTCAAATTCAAACATGAAAGACTTAATGAAAAGCTATAAGATTCATGGCTCACCTTGTACTAATCACTAGCTTCGTTTTAAGCTCTTGTTTGCAATTGTTGGTGGAAGAAATCTCCACTTCTCTCTTCTCCTTTTCTTGGCCGAAAGTTTTGAAGAAAAATGGTGATGATGCTTGATTTTTCTTTTTGTTTAATTACTTTGATATTTGTGATCTTTTAATGGTCAAATGGTGAGTCATGGTCCTTGGCATCTTCTTCTTTCGACACTTGTCGCACATGCAACGGCTCTGTTAAAGTAACTTTGCTGGTTCGTTTCTTTTCACCTGGATGATCCAAATGTTGCATTTCTCAAACTAATCTTGTTACATGTTACTTCCATGTCTATATTTAATCCTGTACGTCCTTGATATCTCTAATTCTTTTATTAATCCATAACCATAGAATTGATAATCTAAATCCTTCAATATTCCCAAATAATAATTAATCCATCCGTTAATGGTGAAATTTCGGAGAAAACGGAAATGCTATTTTTCCGATTCTGACAGCTTTTGCATTCCTTTATTTTCATCGTAGATCACTAATACAGCTTTGAAAGTTCATTATATCGTCCCGTATATAGGGTGGTCTGAAAAACTTTTTGAATGAAAAAGTTACTATTCATCAGTGGTTTTTCACAAAAGTCACTATTCATCCATAATCATTTGGATCATTATCCGTTCCAATATTCCTGTTTTATTTCCTCTTTATTTCTTGTACTTAGACAATGTTCTAGAGCTTTCTCGGGCATACGCTATCTTGTTTACGGAGTTGTCAGATGCATACCAGATATCGATTTGGATGACATAAAAATACTTTCCTTCCCTGGAGTATTGTATTCTTATCTTCCAGATTGATTGTTCTTATTTATGTGTTCAGTCCATTCTTATTATTCTCAAAATGTTTGATAACTGAAATCCATATTCATTTCATACTTATTAATTTTCCAAAACCATTACCACCATCCACATATATATATACATCAATATAAAATAAAAGTTTTTAATTCTACCCAAATTCTGGGGTCTTACAAAGAATGTTCTGATGAAAATCATATAAATTCATGTTTATTGGTCCAGGCCAACTTCATTTAGAATAATGGTAGTTTAAGGCTTTAGCGATGCTTTGTTTTGTCAGTAATTTGATGCCTACGAATCACAACCCAGGCAGTAACTTGATGTGGCAATATAATTTATAAAATTTCTTATTGACAGGGTCACAAATTGAATGTCCAAAGTGAAATATTGCGCAAGCCCATGGTAGATATTTAGAAATGATTGTTTTCTCATATTTTGACTTCAAAATATTTAGTTCAATATTTTGCGAATTTTGATGCTACTTGCTAAAATTAGGGTATGTTTCTCATTGGGAGGATAAGGATAGATGCCAAGCCCTTGATGAAAATGAAAATGCTAAAATTTCTAATCCTGGAGGACCAAGTAGTAGAGGTATTTACTTCAATTAATTAAGGCCTGATTTCTTATGTCATAATAATTAATAGTGGTATTTTTATGGCATGTATTTATTTATTTCGTATCATAGATAAAGAATGTGATGGTGACGCCCATGTATATTCACATATATTCGGGAAGGCTGGCTTTATTTAGGGTTGTGTTAGTGTTAGCCTTTAGCAATACTTTGTTTCCTCAGTAACTTATGGTGGGAGGATCACAACCTTGCGGCCAATAATTTGATGTCACGATAAAGGCACTAGATTTTGGAACATTGTTATGAATTTGCTTAAATTTGAAAAATAAGAATCTATTGGCTTGATGAAATGAGCAGTGACGATGAATGAATTGTTGGTTGAACGTTTTGTGTCTAGGGACAGTTTACACTAGCTGGATCAATATGGAATATAGATAGAGTCGGGGAGAGAATGCATTATCACCAGTACTTATAGTTCCCCAAACATGTTACCTGATTAGCATACCTTAAAATAGGGAGTTTAAATATTGTAATGTGACATTTTTGTTGATATCATGACTTTGATTTAGAGACAAGTGTCATACTGAAACCTGTAATTTCACGTAGGAATTCTCCGTAAAATAATACAATTGTAGTCGCAAAGTAATTGAGAAAAGGAAAGACTAAATAATGCAATTTGAAAAACAAACCTAGACCCCTTATATTGGACATTTACATGTTACATAAAGAACAAACAAAAAGATAGCCCTAAAAGATAACTTCAGTGGAATTTAATTCTAAGACATGTATTACAAATGAGGGTACTGCAAGCTTCACTTACCCGCGATAGACCTAGGCTTCTACAACTGGTAATTGAGCAATCAAAGTAATAGAGTCGTCATATGTTGGCTTTCAATACCTAATAGATTATAGTTTTAACAATATGTTTATCGAAAGAGGGGATGTGGAGATCAAAGAATTTCCAAGAACCAACTCGCTTAGTTTTGTGGATCCCTTTCTCATATGCCTTTTGAAATTCACTTTGAACCTTGAAAGAGGGGTGATGACATTTGAATAAGTTTTACAAAGTAACAAAGAGGCAAGCATAACATTTAGTTTTCAGCTTTTAATAACAAAATAAAAGAGAGAATTTTTTAGGGCAAAACAGAACACCAAGTGTGGAACACTGGCAAGTAAAGTACTGGATTGATTGCATTCAGTGTTAAAATAAGGTCCCAAGACTCCAGAATATATAAATATCTATCGCTTATAAAGAGAGTACATGCACTTCAATTAAATAATAAATAATTTTCAGTTAATACACATGTAACCTGTTCATCCGCAGATGATATTATATTGCCTTAATCTAGCGCGACTCTGCAGCTATTGTACGTTTACCAAATACTTTTTTTTATTAAAAGATATGGTATATCACATCCTTATCATATATTAGGATTCCTCCAGTCGGTGTATGTTCTTTGTAATCAGGATTTTGCACACGTGTCAAGAAATAAGGAAATTAAAGTTTGCCAAATTCGCGTTGATGTTTGTGTCTGCTTCCTGCTATAGAACAAGGTAAATGCCAACATATTATGAATGTTATCATGTATAATATTCTCTTACTCGAATTTTGTCTGTTTTTTAAGATTCCTGCATCAGGAAATAACATTTTAATTTGATGTTATCTATTGGCTGTATAACTAGCATTCATTTTTAAAGCCTTGATCTATTTGAGTATCTCTCATAGTCAATTATGCAAGTACAGGTTTTGTTGCGCTTTGTGTACACAAGTAGTACTCCAAGTTTGGGATCTGTGGTAGATTTATTAGCATTTGTAGTATGTTTTTTATTGAAGTATTTTATATGAACATGTTGGTAATTAACATTAATAACATCTTAAAATAGATTAGTATTTTTCGACTGTTATCTTATTTAGTTTCGTATTTGATCAACGATAATTATTTGTGGATGCGATCCTAGCAAAGGTGATCCAAATAATAGTCATTTGAGAGAGCTTCAAGGAGCAGAGGAGAGATTAATATTATGCAAAGCTGATCTACTTGATTACGAAAGTCTACATGAAGCCATCAATGGATGTGATGGTGTTTTCCACACTCCATCTCCAGTCACCGATGATCCTGTACTTATCCTATCTTCCTAAACTTCTAACATTTTTCATGCAGTACTTTTCAAATTAGGATTGATAGTTTATCGGTTTCGATAATTTGATTAGTAATTGTTGATTTGATTAAGACTAAACTAAGTATTGTATAATTGAAGGAATAAATGGTGGAACCAGCAGTTATTGGAACTAGGAATGTGATAGTTGCATCTACGGAAGCCAAAGTCCGCCGAGTTGTTTTTACTTTGTCTATTGGGGCGGTTTACATGTCCCCTAACAGGAGCCCAGATGAGGTCATTGACGAAAGTTGCTGGAGTGATCTTGAATGCTACAAGAACACTATGGTAACTTGCTAACTTGCATCTCTATTTATGTTAAATGGGAATTTTGTTCAGTTATTAGCAACACAAGTTTTAATTATTGTTTGTTAATTAATCCAGTATAGCAGGTACCATAAGTTTGTTGTGAGTAGATAATGAGAACTGTTGGTAATTACGTTGATGGTGAGCTAAATTCACAGTTGTTATTTACGTTTTAGCATTTTTCAAGTATATATGTCTACTGTCAAAAGATTTAACTATGTGAAAAAATAGAAATTATCATTTCCTGTGGTTAGATTATGCAATTAAAATTGCTATACATGAATTTTGTTATGATTGTAGATAATAATATATATATACATAATTTCGGAGATAAATAGACCCGCACGTAAACAAATCTGGACCAGGGATAGCAGGACACCATTGTTTTTGGTTGTGTTAGGCTTACCTTGGCGACACTATGAACAATGGCTAGATACACTTAAAATTTTCAAAATCGTTCATAAGAAGCCAAATTGTATTTGTAAAATCTAGAGAGTGTACTTATTGGTGGGACAAATAAAGTTGCATCTAATAATTAATCAAGAGAATTGAGGGTATTGATTATTTTTCCAATACGCTTTTGGGAGATTTTCATATTGTACATTGTGTATTGTTTTGAGTTCAGATATATACTAATGGAATTGTAGTTTTTTAAGAGAAAGTAAATAAAGCAGTAAAAGAAATGATTATGATCTTAGCCCAACAATGTCGGATATGCAGAACTGGTATTGCTATGGTAAAGCTCTGGCAAAGCAAGTGGCCTCGAAAGAGGCAAAGCAGAGAGGAGTAGACATGGTGGCACTTAATCCAGTTTTGATGCTTGGACCAGTTCTGCAGTCAACTATAAATGCTAGCATTGTTCATATCCTCAAACACCTCACCGGCTCAGCCAAGACTTATGCCAATTCAGTTCAGGCCTATGTCCATGTTAAGGATGTCGCAGCTGCACACATTCTTCTATTTGAGATCCGTCTGCCACCGGACGATACATCTGTGCATAGAGCTCGCTTCCCCGCAATAATGTTGTCAAAATGGTAAAATATTTTTCTAGAATATCCAATTCGTACCAAGGAAGTAAACTTTCTAATGCTACCGTCTGCAATTTTGATTTTGATTTTTGCTTTTGTCTAATCCTGTTGTCAGGATTTGCTGTCTCCTTATACTGTTTGCTCACAATGATAAGTGAAAACACATGCGATACAAACTGCTGAGCATTGATGTTGTCATTGACGTTTTTTTTTTCAAAAAAAAAATCATAGAAAGTATCTTTGAAAAGATACCGGTTCTTGAACAAGGAAAAGGGAAAGATGGAGAAGCAACTAAGCTAGAGGACAATAGCTATGTTATATTTGATTTAGAATGAGCCCGTGCCTTGCACGGGCAATTATTCTAGTTAAACAAATGCTTTAACATATTAATGAAAATCTATCAACTTAACAGTTATTTGATGGATCATCAGGATTTGGTGACCCATCAGTATTTGATGGTGTATCAGTATCTGATTCCATTTCTTCAGGTTCCATGGTAGCTTCATTTTCAAAAATCAACCTATCATGTGAGTTTTCATTTAATCCAGTTATCTTTTTATCATCAAAAGATACATGTATGGACTCCATGACGGTCCTTGTTCTCAAGTTAAAAACTCTGAAGGCTCTTGATGCAGGATATCCAATAAAAATTCCTTCATCAGCCTTTGTTTCAAATTTCCCTAGTTGATCAGGATGAGTTCTGAGAACAAAACATTTACAGCCAAACACATGTAGATGCTTCAAACTTGGTTTCTTCTCATTGAGCATTTGATAGGGAGTTACACCATGTCTGTTTATCAATGTGAGATTTTGAGTATAGAATGCTGTATTGACTGCTTCTGCCCAGAAATATGTGGGCAATTTAGCTTCTTCCAACATAGTTCTCCTAGCTTCAATAAGAGTTCTATTTTTCCTTTCAACAACTCCATTTTGCTGGGGTGTGCCAGGAGCAGAGAATTGTTGAATAATTCCTTTGTATTTGCAGAACTCTTCCATCTTTGAATTCTTAAATTCAGTTCCATTATCACTTCTCAATATCTTGACTTTGTACTTTGTGGTTGTCTCAATCATTCTCACATGGTCCAACAGTATCTCAGGAGTTTCATCTTTTCTGTGCGGAAAGTACACCCAGGTGAATCTAGAATATTCATCAACAAGTACAAGAGTGTACCTTTTCTTACTGATGGACATAATGTTGACTGGTCCAAATAGATCAAGATGTAGCATGATATGGTTCTTCAATAGAGGATTCTGATTTACTCTTAAATGATGTCCTTTTCTGTTTAGCCTTCTAACAAGCATCACAGATTCTATCAGGAGTATACAATGCTTTAGGTAATCCTCTCACTAAATCTTTCTTAACCAACTCATTGATATTGCTGAAGTTGAGATGAGAAAGCTTCTTGTGCCAAGCCCAACTTTCATCTACTGATGCTTTACTGATGAGACAAGTAGGGGAACCATCAGTATTAGAGTGAATGTTGGCTTCATAAATGTTACCATGCATGTAGCGAGTGGGAACTGTCTTTCTTGATGCTTTGCTGACTACTTCACAATGAGTAGAATAGAAGTGGACATGATAACCTCTGTCAGTGATTTGACTAATACTCAACAAGTTGTGTTTTAGTCCCTTCACTAGATGTACTTTTTCAATGATGATGCCAATGATTATATTGCCATATCCCAATGTTTGTCCAATGTTGCCATCTCCATAAGACACAGTTGGGCCACTTCTTTCCTCATATTCTGATAACAGGGCTTTGTTTTCATTCATGTGCACAGAACATCCATTATCCATGACTAACACATTTTTCCTTTTTCGCTGCAATCAGAATAACAAGACACTAGTTAAAACATTTAAGAACCCACACTTGTTGGGTTCTTTTTCCATGCATTTTATCAGATTTAACAGCAAAAGTCTTTTTGACTTTAGCAGTCCTTTCAGGATTGTGTCCATCAGGATTTGCTTTGTCAGTATCAGAGTTGTAAAATGCATGATTCACATTGACATTCTTAAGATTACAAGAATTTGCACTTTTATTAAATTTAGGCAATGTATCATAAAAGTTATAGTACAAATCATGGTATTCTTCACATGTATAAATTGAATGCCATTTACTACCACAATGAAAACAGAACTTCTATGGTTTATAAAATATTGATCTATTCCTAACATCAGACCTAGGAATTTCAGTAATCTTCTTTTTACTCTTCCTGTAATCAATGGCAAGATGATTATAGTTACCACAGGTAAAACAATATTTTCTTGGTGCATTTGGGACATATTTATAACCATTATCTTTATTAATCCCAACTTTACCATTCCTGTTTCTTTTGACAATAAGTTCCCTCTTCTTATCTATTACCTCACAGATTTTATCCTTGAGTTGTTTCTGAGACAGTAAACCTACATTCTTACTAACTTTACTCATGACAGGTTTAGACTTAAGAATTTTAACTGTTTGACCAGAAGTAGATCCCTTTTCAAAAGTTGAATTGGGATCTTTACCAAAAACAAAATTAACCGGAGTAATCTTAGATTTGGTTTTGTCTATAACATGTCTGTAGGTTTTTGGACTAACTATTTCATCAACAACAATTTTCTTTTTCAATTTCTTATCTTCATCTGACTTATACCCTAGACATTCTTTCCAGTTCTTAGAGGTATTGATTTCATGAAATTTTCTACCAGAGTCTGTCCATGTTCTGATTTTCTGATTTTCTCATTTTCATACTCAAGTTCCTTTTCAAGAGAAGTACATTTAAATTTCATCTCTAAGTGCATGTGTTTAGAATTATCACATTCTTTCTGTACTTCTTGCATAAAAGAAAATTCAGCTTTTAGATGCTCATTCCTTTTCATAAGTTCAGACATCTCAGATAATATCCTAGCATTTTCAGCAGTTTGACTTCTAAAGCTAATATGCAATGACTTTATAAAACGTCTTAACTCAGAAGCATTATCAGTATCAAAATCAAAAACAGTATTTGGTACCTTTTCATCAGGAACAGCAGTTTCATCAGTATTGGCCATTAGGGCATAGTTGACCACCTTAGTGTCAGATTCTGAGGAAAAGTCCATCCAGTCCTTGCTTGATGTGATGAGTGCTTTAGCCTTCTTGCACTCAGTTTCAAAGTGTCCCATGCCATTACACTTGTAGAATCTAACCTTTGACTTATCAAATTTGCTACCCTTGTTGTCCTGCCTGTTGTACTTTTCTTTGTCAACATTGAAGGTCCTTTTCTGAAAGTTGCCTTGTCTTCTAGCCTTTCTGAACTTCCATGCCTTTTTGAAGCATCTGACTATCATAGCAACCATCTCTTCCATGTCTGAGTCAGCAGAATCATCATCAGTATTGGCATCAGGATTGCCATCAGTATCTGATGATGAGTCATCAGGATCTGAGTCCACCATTCTAGATTTTCTTCTTGAGACCTCCACAGCTTTTCCTTTTGATTTGGCCTCAACAATCAAGGCTGTAACAGCCCCAGATCCGGGGTCGGGGATCCGGTCGTTACGGTCTCAATTCCCATCAATAATACTTGCACTTGAATCAAAACAATTAAACTACATGCTGTGACCCCACAATAACAACACCACTCACACAACAAGTTATAGTTCCAGAGATGAAATTGGAATAAGTATCTAGTCATATGATCCACAAGTTATAAGTTATTACAAACCCAAAAGATTACAGAGCATTTAAAAGTTCTTGCCGTTGATTACATTAATCATAAGATACATAAGTCTGATACACAAAAGCTGAAGCTTAGAACACTAGTGGTTACTACCTCAGCTATGGCGGCTACGACATCAACGGGTAAATCTCTGACGACTGCTACCCGCTTTCGCGGGGTGTGACTGTTGCGGGCCATCTGCTCTAGCTGTTGTTGTGATATAAATAAATAAAGCAAGGGTGAGCAATAGAGCCCACCAAAAATAACTTATAACAGATTACCAAAATATAACAATTCAAAGATATATTGCAGTCACATGTTATGCCTTCAACAGATAAGAAACTAGTATAGCGTAAAGGATGAAGTTACGAGGAAAATTAATGGGATATTTTCGTAACCCAAAGTCCACTTATGCATATATATCCTTAATCAGGTTTTACCAGAATCATAACTTATAGAATAAAAGATGAAGTTGCATGAATTTGTTGTCACTTCAATCCCAAACGCTTTTCGACCCCCTGCCAACAAGTTTGGTTCTACACCCCAATACATGTTGCAGGAATATCCAAATTGGATGATGAACCAATACCGGAGTTGCTACCGCGCCCGCTGTGCCTAACCTTGCTATGATCAGTAGCAGGTCGCACCGCTCAAATAGTTTTCTACATGTAGATGGAAGAATCACGACAGCCTGACATTGTCTACCGCCTTACAGTGACCTCCCGGCCAACGGTTGGGCCAATAAAAGTTGGATGGGTCCGCGCAACTAGACCACTTACACCACTCCTAGTTCAGATGAAATCCATGATTCTGAAACATAAGGATCGTCCTCCTTTCCCCAAGTGTAGCACTTGTTGATACGACTCCACTAAGTAGTTATATCTAGGTCGGAAAGGAAGATTCTCCACTATTTCCCAAGCTATTGCTTGTTAATGGACATCGATTTGTTCCATGAATTTACCCCTCGATCGTTGAGGTGGTAACACAATATTTAACTTGCAGCAACCAAATTGCTTTGAGAAAATATCCGTCCCTTGACAGTTTTTGAACTGAGAGTTTAAAAAGAGTTGTAGTCACTTAAATCAGGTTTCCCATATTTTTGATAGTTGAGCGAGCATTTGAATCTTCTTTAAAAGACAGATTCAAATGGAAAAACAGTGTTTTGGGAACCTCTTTTTGATTGGAAAACAATTAATAACCTTTATTAAACAAGTAAACCTCCAAATGAATATTCGAAAATAATATTCATCAAATAAACAAACCTCGAATGAATATTTAGAAATAATATTCATTAATAAATAATCCTCAAATGAATATTCAAAAGTAATACTCATTAATAAATAATCCTCAAATGAATATTCAAAAATAATATTCATTAAATAAATAAATAATCCTCAAATGAATATTCAAAAATAATATTCATTGTATAAATAAATAATCCTCAAATGAATATTTGAAAATAATATTCATTATATAAATAAATAATCCTCAAATGAATATTTGAAAATAATATTCATTATATAAATAAATAATCCTCAAATGAATATTTGAAAATAATATTCATCATATAAATAAATAATCCTCAAATGAATATTTGAAAATAATATTCATTAAATACTAAATCTCAAATGAATATACGGTAATAATATTATTAAAGTCAATAATTAATCCTCGAATAACAGTTACCCGATATCTTATCGGAAATAACCTTTAACATATACCGAAATATAATTATTTCTGATCTTAGAGAAAATCACCTGCCCTTATCCTAGGGCATTATATACAAGACTGGCTTATAACTGATATCCCATTTCTAGCTTATAAGCCCCACATCAATCATATCCTCAAGTATTGCTATATATAGCAATTCGAAAACAAGTATGCAATTTATATATATCGCAATCGCATATCATAATTGAAAACAGTTATTATCACAACAACAGTAGTATAGGTTTAGAAAACTTGCCTGGTGGTGAGGTAGGGGTAGTGTGCCTCGAGTCAATCCGGCGATCTATACATAGTCAAAAGATCCAAGGTTAATCACTTGAATACTTGCACGAAACTAAGTATGTACTTTACTTAAACCAAGACATGATTTCTAGTTAACTCCTTAAGAATCCTCTTGCGCACGCTCGACTCGAACATTTTTATAAAATAGAGATTAAATCCTTTTAACACGAAATCTTTTCGAGAGTCCTCCTAAACATACCTAGCATGTTAACACAAAGTTTCACATTCTGATTGGTCACTTAAGGGGTTTGATCATTGCCTCAAAGTTGGCTAAGTGGTATAGCTCGGTTTCTCGAAACATCCTTAACTAAAACACTCGTTTCTCCTAAACCGTAATTCGGAATCACATGATCTTTATATCAAAACGAACCTTGAAACAATACCTACACAATACTAGGCAGTGGTGCCTCTGGACAGAAGTCCTTATGTCCGAACATCACAGACACAACAGAGCTAGGGAAAATCGGGCATTATAACGGCTATGTTTTAACGATTCCAAAGTTTAATCATAAACTTACAAGACCAATCCAAACCAAATCACCAAGTCAAATCCTCAACATCATTACTAATCCATATTCATCACAAATCAGTCAAAACCAACATCTACTTGCTTATCATTCAAACAACATCAAACTTTCATCAAACCTCCGTTAAAACCACTCAATCATCCTTATGATTATACTAACTAAACCATACTTAAAACTAACCATATAAATCAAATTTATAAACAAGGGTTCAAGAGTTATACCTTCCTTGGAGTGTGTATAAGCCTAATAATCCTTGTATAGCCCTTATATAACCTTAAGGTAGCTTGAATCAACAAAAGAAATCAAGAAACCAAAGTTAGTTCTTGAAAATCACTATTCATGTTCATCTTTTACCTAGGATTTGAGCATGATACCCTCCATGGATGATGCTAAGATTAAGAGATTACCTTGGTTTAGGGATTAGGAAGCTTTTGAATCCAAGAACATGAATTATGGATGCTTGGAAATTGGTCTTGAAATCTTGAAGTTTTGGCCGAAAGTTGCTTGGTTCTTCCAAGTGATTTCTTTGATTTTCTTTTTGTTTAATTACTTAAGATATTTGTGGTATTTTAATGGTCAAATTGGTGAGTCATAGTCCTTGGCTTCTTCTTCTTTCGACACTTGTCGCACATGCAACGGTTCTGTTAAAGTAGCTTTACTGGTTCGTTTCTTTTCACCTGAATGATCCAAATGTTGCATTTCTCGAACTAATCTTGTTACCGGTCACGTCCTTGATATCTCTAATTCTTTTATTAATCCATATCCGTAGAATTGATAATCTAAATCCTTCAAATATTCTCAAATAATAATTGATCCGTCCGTTATTGGTGAAATTTCGGAGAAAACGGAAATGCTATTTTTCCGATTCTGACAGCTTTCGCATTCCTTTATTTTTATCGTAGATCACTAATACAGCTTTGAAAGTTCATTATATCGTCCCGCGTATAGGGTGGTCTGAAAACTTTTTGAATGAAAAAGTTACTATTCATCAGTGGTTTTTAACAAAAGTCACTATTCATCCATAATCATTTGGATCATTATCCGCTCCAATATTCCTGTTTTATTTCCTCTTTATTTCTTGTACTTAGACAATGTTCTAGAGCTTTCTCGGGCATACGCTATCTTGTTTACGGAGTTGTCGGATGTATACCAGATATCGATTTGGATGACATAAAAATACTTTCCTTCCCTGGGGTATTGTATTCTTATCTTCCAGATTGATTGTTCTTATTTATGTATTCAGTCCATTCTTATTATTCTCAAAATGTTTGATAACTGAAATCCATATTCATTTCATACTTAATTCTCCAAAAACCATTACCACCATCCACATATATATATATACATCATCATACAATAAAAGTTTTAATTCTACCCAAAAAATCTGGGGTTTTACAGTCTCTCCTCCTTAAAAGGATTCCGTCCCGGAATCACTCTGAAAATAAATGGGGATGTCTTTCTAGCATCTCGCTCTCTAGCTCCCAAGTCGATTCTTCCACATTATGGTTCTGCCACAAAACTCTGACTAGCTTGATGACCTTGTTTCGGAGCACTTGTTCCTTTTGATCTATGATTTCCACTGGTTGCTCCACATAGGTTAGGTCTGGCTGCATGCCTACTTGTTCGTATTCCACTATGTGCTTAGCATCCGGGTTGTACTTCCTCAGCATTGAAACATGAAACACATTGTGCACTTGTTGCAGGTTTGGGGGTAATGCTAGCTCATATGCTAAGTTTCCAATACGTCTTAAGATCTCAAATGGTCCAATGTATCTAGGATTCAACTTTCCTTTCTTTCCAAACCTCATCAAACCTTTCCAAGGAGATACCTTTAAGAAAACTAGGTCTCCCACTTCATATTCCTTGTCCTTCCGGGCCAAATCAGCATACTTCTTTTGTCTATCTTGGGCTGCTACCAGCCGTCCTTTGATTAGTTCTACTATGTCCTTAGTCCGTTGGACCACTTCGGGTCCAAGCATCTTTCGCTCCCCAACTTCATCCCAATACAAGGGGGATCGACATCTTCTCCCATAAAGGGCCTCGTAAGGTGGCATTCCTATACTTGAATGAAAACTATTGTTGTAGGAAAACTCAATCAGTGGTAGGTGATCATCCCAATTTCCTTTAAAGTCTATAGCACAGACCCTTAACATATCCTCTAGTGTTTGGATGGTCCTTTCACTCTGTCCGTCTGTTTGGGGGTGATAGGCAGTACTCATGTTCAGCCGGGTTCCTACACATTCCTGGAAGCTCCTCCAGAATCTGGAGTTAAATCTGGGATCTCGGTCAGATACTATGGCGACTGGGACTCCGTGCCGCGCCACTATCTCTTTCAAGTAGATATCCACTAATCTGTCGACAGTGTACCTTTCGTTGATCGGAAGAAAGTGGGCTGACTTCGTTAATCGGTCTATGATTACCCATATGGCATCGTGATTGGCCTTGGTCCTTGGTAAACCCACTACGAAATCCATGGCTAGATGTTCCCATTTCCATTCGGGAATCTCTAAGGGTCGTAAAAGTCCACTGGGCCTTTGGTGTTCCGCTTTCACTCGTTGGCAGGTCAAGCATCTGCTTACCCACTCTGCTACGTCCTTTTTCATGTTAGGCCACCAGTAGTATTCTTTCAAATCTCCATACATCTTGGTGCTTCCTGGGTGGATTGAATACCTAGAACTGTGACTCTCGTGTAAAATTTCGTCTTTCAGCTCTCGAACATTCGGAACCCAAATTCGGTAAGTATACCTCCTTATTCCTTTATCATCCTCGACAGTGTGGATCTCTTCTCCGGTCATTGACTGCCTGTCTTCACTTATCATCCTTTCCTGACACCTTCTTATCTTTTCTAACAACTCTGGCTGCAAGGAAATCTCAAACAGCTTTTCGGTACCGCCTCCGGTCACCTTCACTTCTATTTCCATATTTTCAAATTCTCTGATCAGTTCTTCTGATGTCATTATCATCTTGAGTCTCTCTTTCCTACTAAGGGCGTCAGCCACCACATTGGCTTTCCCTGGGTGATACAGAATTTCACAGTCATAATCCTTGATCAGCTCTAACCATCTTCTCTGGCGCATGTTGAGCTCCTTCTGGGTAAAAATGTACTTGAGGCTCTTATGGTCAGTGTAAATCTCGCACTTCTCTCCATACAAGTAGTGCCTCCAAATCTTTAAAGCGAAAACTACTGCCGCTAGTTCTAGATCATGAGTAGGATATCGAATCTCATATTCCTTCAATTGCCTTGACGCATATGCGATTACCTTACCGTGCTGCATCAGCACGCACCCTAATCCCTTATGCGAAGCATCACTGTAAATCACAAAATCTCCTTTTCCATCTGGTAATGCCAACACAGGGGCAGTCACCAACCTCTTCTTTAACTCTTGGAAACTACTCTCGCACTTTTCCGTCCATTCAAACTTCTCAGTTTTTCGGGTAAGTCGGGTTAACGGGGCTGCGATCTTCGCAAAATCCTTAACGAATCTTCTGTAATACCCTGCTAACCCTATGAAACTTCTCACCTCTGTTGGTGTGGTTGGTCGTTCCCAATTTGAAACTGCCTCTATCTTGGAGGGGTCAACCAACACTCCCTCCTTATTGATCACATGTCCTAAAAACTGAACCTCATTTTGCCAGAATTCACACTTTGCGAATTTGGCATACAATTGTTCCTTCCTGAGTATTTCTAGAGTTATCCTCAAATGTTCTGCGTGTTCTGCCTCTGTCTTTGAGTAGATAAGAATATCATCTATGAAAACTATAACAAACTCGTCCAAATACTTCTTGAACACCCTATTCATTAAATCCATGAAAGCTGCTGGGGCATTGGTCAATCCAAACGACATCACTAAAAACTCATAATGTCCATATCTAGTACGGAACGCAGTCTTCGGAATATCTTTGGGTTTAATCTTTAATTGGTGATATCCGGTCCTCAGGTCAATCTTAGAGAAGTACACAGCATCCTTTAGCTGGTCAAACAAATCGTCTATCCTGGGTAATGGGTACTTATTCTTTATAGTTAGCTTGTTCAACTCTCGGTAGTCGATGCATAACCTCATGCTCCCATCTTTCTTCTTAACAAACAACACTGGTGCCCCCCACGGCGACACACTGGGTCTTATCATACCCTTATCCAACAGTTCCTTTAACTGGGTAGCTAACTCTTTCATTTCTACTGGGGCTAACCGGTACGGGGCCTTCGAGACTGGTGCCGTCCCCGGGGCTAAATCGATAGCGAATTCAATTACCCTATCGGGTGGTAATCCTGGGAGATCTTGTGGAAACACGTCTTCGAACTCATTGACTACTGGAATGTCCTGTAACCTAGGCACCTCTTTCTGGGTGTCTACAACATACGCTAAGTAAGCCTCATTTCCCTTTCGTAACAATCTTTTGGTCTGCGCCATGGTTAGAAATTTCTGCGTCTGTTTCATTCCCTTAAACACTATTCCCTTCTTTCCTGGAGTATTTAATCTAACCTTTTTCCCTTTACAATCTATCTGAGCGTTATTGCAAGACAACCAATCCATCCCCAAAATGACATCAAATTCTCCTAATTTAAAAGGAATCAAATCCACATAAAAAGGTTGTTCCCCTATTTCCAATTTGCAGTTGGGGTGAATCTGATTAACTGGGACTACTTCATGGTTAGCTATCTCTACTTGTAGGGAATCCTTTAATGGTTGGGATTTAAGTTTCAATCTATGCGCAAAATCCCTCGATATAAAAGACTTAGTTGCTCCAGAATCAAATAAAACATTTGCGCTAACTGAATTCAGAGAAAAGGTACCTGCTATCACATCCGTGTTCCTCACGGCATCTTGCACCGTCATGTTGAAAGTCCTAGCAGTTGGTGGTTTGTTGGAGGCAGCTTTGCTCGCCCCCGAAGCTGCGGGTCGGTTCTTGGGGCAATCCTTCCTCATGTGACCTTGACGTCCACAGTGGAAACAAGTGAGGTTTGTGCTGACAAAAGGGTTAGTCGTGGTACAATTCTGAGCATAATGGCCCCCTCGTCCACACTTAAAACAGGTTATCTGTTTCTGGTTGCACACACCTAGATGTTTCCTTCCACAAGTTGTACATACTGGTAATGGAGGTCGAGATTGGTAGGAGCGGGACACTACTGATGGGTTGCCGCCCTGGTTCACACTTGAGTTTACGGTTCGCTTGAAACCCGTATTCCTCTCAGGTAGGGAGACTGCTCCGCGGTTAAACCTATTTTGGGGGTTTCCTCCTGAAAAACCTCCACCCATACTTGCATGTTTTCGTTTTATTCCCCCTTTCTCTCTTTCCTTAAGCATCTGATCACTCCCTGCTTCCACAATCGAAGCCTTTTGCACCAATGTGGCGTAGTCTGTAATCTCTAGGATCGCCACGCGATTCTGAATCCACTGCTTCAATCCCTGTTGAAACCTATTAGCTTTCTTCTCTTCGGTATCTACAAACTCTGGCACAAACCTTGATAGCTCGGTAAATTTTGCCTCATACTCAGCCACTGTCAGGTTATTCTGCTTTAGCTCCAAAAACTTAAGCTCCATCTGAGTCTTCATAAACCTTGGGAAATACTTTTCTAGAAACAATTGCTTGAACCTTTCCCAAGTCACGATAACATCCGTCTCCATGTTCTTTTTGGCCTCCCACCAATAGTTGGCCTCTCCTTTCAGTAGGTAAGTGGCAAAAACGGTCTTCTGCGCCTCTTCAATGCTTAAAATCTCAAAGGACTTTTCCATTTCCTTTATCCAGGCTCTTGCCTCTACTGGGTCAGCCGACCCTTGGAATTCTGGGGGCTTGAGTGACTTAAATGCCCTGAACGAGTTCGCTATGGTATTGTTGTTTCCTTGGAGTGGTTGGGGATAACGGTCCAAATTTTGCCTGAGTAGATTCATGAACTGACCCATGGGATCTCCACCCTGGTCCTCTATTCTTTGTTCCTCTTCAACTTCCTCTTCTTCATTCTCAACGTCTGCGGTGAAAAAGGATTCCTCAGCCTCCCCATACTGGGAGTCGTCCTATTCATTATAATCCTCATCCATTTCTTCATTATACTCAAGGTCTTCCCTATTTTGATTATGGCTTTCTTGATCTTCAGATTCAGGGGGATTAGCCCTAGTTCCCACTCTTCGTGGAGGCATCCTACTGAAATTTGGAAAATTCACATTAGGCTCATCTTCTGGGTTACAAACACAGTCGTTACATAATTGGAAGTAGACTTCCGCAGTTCTATATTTTATCGCAATTCTATCATATGGTGCAGACAATAGTATAGTAAACTTGTGATCGAGTCATAACAGGACTGGATTCAACTGAAAGGAAACAAATATATACATAGTACTGAAGATACAAAGTCTGGGTCAACATCAACAGTTTGTAAGTACAACTGTTCTACCAACATCTAGTCAAAAGTGAAATACATGGTCTATCCTTCTAGTCAGAAAGGGATAACATATACAATGGAACAATCCCACCAAAAATCGGCACTACTATGTCCGTACGTGACTAGAAGACTAGACTACCATATCACTAACTCTGAAATCAGCCACTGGTGCGGCGCCATGCCCTCACCCTCGCCATGGCTATGCGAAAGATCTCCTCAGCATCAACCCTAGATATCCTGCCATTGCCATCAGTAGGCAAAGCTCGAATCCTCATCCGTGCCCTCAACTCAATGCGAGTCATCGCCCTCCGGGCAACCCGAGGGGGCACAGACCTCCCGCCGCCCTGGCGTACCATCCTGGCATCCCTCTCTACTGCTAGCTGCATCCGGGACTCTGCTAGTCTAGCCTCAGCTACCACCAAATCTGTCTGAACTCTGCTCACGGTCCAGTTGTGCACACACACTGGTATCCCCTCTAACGGAACATGGGGTGGGGTAACCGGCTCGGCTGGTGGTGCAGCCTCTGCCTGCTGTGGCTCAGGGGTAGGCTCCTCATGATCATCAGGGTAAGGGCTCAAGGGCAGTGGTGGAGGGGTAGGGGCTCTCTCAGTAGGAAGTGGAGGCTGGTCCTCAGCTTCCCCTTCCACATCCTCAGTATCCGCTAGGGTCTGATCCTCCTCTGGATCCTCATCATCAGAATCCTCGATATCCTCGGTATCCGCATCTATCTGGACCTCCTCCGGTTCCTCCTCAATATCCTCATAGTATGGATCTGAAGTCCTAAGCAAGTCCTCGTCGTGCTGTCTCTCATAAGCCTCAGGGTCAGAGATATAGCTCACCTACACAATAACGAACTATGTTACTATCATGATATTAAAGTTCCCATAAGGGTTTTAGTCGAACTTGGCAAGAGTTCTTATTATCTTAGTGAATTTATTATTGTAACGCTGCCTCATCTCTGGGGTTTATAACTCTAACTCTCTGATACCATTTCTGTAACAGCCCCAGATCCGGGGTCGGGGATCCGGTCGTTACGGTCTCAATTCCCATCAATAATACTTGCACTTGAATCAAAACAATTAAACTACATGCTGTGACCCCACAATAACAACACCACTCACACAACAAGTTATAGTTCCAGAGATGAAATTGGAATAAGTATCTAGTCATATGATCCACAAGTTATAAGTTATTACAAACCCAAAAGATTACAGAGCATTTAAAAGTTCTTGCCGTTGATTACATTAATCATAAGATACATAAGTCTGATACACAAAAGCTGAAGCTTAGAACACTAGTGGTTACTACCTCAGCTATGGCGGCTACGACATCAACGGGTAAATCTCTGACGACTGCTACCCGCTTTCGCGGGGTGTGACTGTTGCGGGCCATCTGCTCTAGCTGTTGTTGTGATATAAATAAATAAAGCAAGGGTGAGCAATAGAGCCCACCAAAAATAACTTATAACAGATTACCAAAATATAACAATTCAAAGATATGTTGCAGTCACATGTTATGCCTTCAACAGATAAGAAACTAGTATAGCGTAAAGGATGAAGTTACGAGGAAAATTAATGGGATATTTTCGTAACCCAAAGTCCACTTATGCATATATATCCTTAATCAGGTTTTACCAGAATCATAACTTATAGAATAAAAGATGAAGTTGCATGAATTTGTTGTCACTTCAATCCCAAACGCTTTTCGACCCCCTGCCAACAAGTTTGGTTCTACACCCCAATACATGTTGCAGGAATATCCAAATTGGATGATGAACCAATACCGGAGTTGCTACCGCGCCCGCTGTGCCTAACCTTGCTATGATCAGTAGCAGGTCGCACCGCTCAAATAGTTTTCTACATGTAGATGGAAGAATCACGACAGCCTGACATTGTCTACCGCCTTACAGTGACCTCCCGGCCAACGGTTGGGCCAATAAAAGTTGGATGGGTCCGCGCAACTAGACCACTTACACCACTCCTAGTTAAGATGAAATCCATGATTCTGAAACATAAGGATCGTCCTCCTTTCCCCAAGTGTAGCACTTGTTGATACGACTCCACTAAGTAGTTATATCTAGGTCGGAAAGGAAGATTCTCCACTATTTCCCAAGCTATTGCTTGTTAATGGACATCGATTTGTTCCATGAATTTACCCCTCGATCGTTGAGGTGGTAACACAATATTTAACTTGCAGCAACCAAATTGCTTTGAGAAAATATCCGTCCCTTAACAGTTTTTGAACTGAGAGTTTAAAAAGAGTTGTAGTCACTTAAATCAGGTTTCCCATATTTTTGATAGTTGAGCGAGCATTTGAATCTTCTTTAAAAGACAGATTCAAATGGAAAAACAGTGTTTTGGGAACCTCTTTTTGATTGGAAAACAATTAATAACCTTTATTAAACAAGTAAACCTCCAAATGAATATTCGAAAATAATATTCATCAAATAAACAAACCTCGAATGAATATTTAGAAATAATATTCATTAATAAATAATCCTCAAATGAATATTCAAAAGTAATACTCATTAATAAATAATCCTCAAATGAATATTCAAAAATAATATTCATTAAATAAATAAATAATCCTCAAATGAATATTCAAAAATAATATTCATTGTATAAATAAATAATCCTCAAATGAATATTTGAAAATAATATTCATTATATAAATAAATAATCCTCAAATGAATATTTGAAAATAATATTCATTATATAAATAAATAATCCTCAAATGAATATTTGAAAATAATATTCATCATATAAATAAATAATCCTCAAATGAATATTTGAAAATAATATTCATTAAATACTAAATCTCAAATGAATATACGGTAATAATATTATTAAAGTCAATAATTAATCCTCGAATAACAGTTACCCGATATCTTATCGGAAATAACCTTTAACATATACCGAAATATAATTATTTCTGATCTTAGAGAAAATCACCTGCCCTTATCCTAGGGCATTATATACAAGACTGGCTTATAACTGATATCCCATTTCTAGCTTATAAGCCCCACATCAATCATATCCTCAAGTATTGCTATATATAGCAATTCGAAAACAAGTATGCAATTTATATATATCGCAATCGCATATCATAATTGAAAACAGTTATTATCACAACAACAGTAGTATAGGTTTAGAAAACTTGCCTGGTGGTGAGGTAGGGGTAGTGTGCCTCGAGTCAATCCGGCGATCTATACATAGTCAAAAGATCCAAGGTTAATCACTTGAATACTTGCACGAAACTAAGTATGTACTTTACTTAAACCAAGACATGATTTCTAGTTAACTCCTTAAGAATCCTCTTGCGCACGCTCGACTCGAACATTTTTATAAAATAGAGATTAAATCCTTTTAACACGAAATCTTTTCGAGAGTCCTCCTAAACATACCTAGCATGTTAACACAAAGTTTCACATTCTGATTGGTCACTTAAGGGGTTTGATCATTGCCTCAAAGTTGGCTAAGTGGTATAGCTCGGTTTCTCGAAACATCCTTAACTAAAACACTCGTTTCTCCTAAACCGTAATTCGGAATCACATGATCTTTATATCAAAACGAACCTTGAAACAATACCTACACAATACTAGGCAGTGGTGCCTCTGGACAGAAGTCCTTATGTCCGAACATCACAGACACAACAGAGCTAGGGAAAATCGGGCATTATAACGGCTATGTTTTAACGATTCCAAAGTTTAATCATAAACTTACAAGACCAATCCAAACCAAATCACCAAGTCAAATCCTCAACATCATTACTAATCCATATTCATCACAAATCAGTCAAAACCAACATCTACTTGCTTATCATTCAAACAACATCAAACTTTCATCAAACCTCCGTTAAAACCACTCAATCATCCTTATGATTATACTAACTAAACCATACTTAAAACTAACCATATAAATCAAATTTATAAACAAGGGTTCAAGAGTTATACCTTCCTTGGAGTGTGTATAAGCCTAATAATCCTTGTATAGCCCTTATATAACCTTAAGGTAGCTTGAATCAACAAAAGAAATCAAGAAACCAAAGTTAGTTCTTGAAAATCACTATTCATGTTCATCTTTTACCTAGGATTTGAGCATGATACCCTCCATGGATGATGCTAAGATTAAGAGATTACCTTGGTTTAGGGATTAGGAAGCTTTTGAATCCAAGAACATGAATTATGGATGCTTGGAAATTGGTCTTGAAATCTTGAAGTTTTGGCCGAAAGTTGCTTGGTTCTTCCAAGTGATTTCTTTGATTTTCTTTTTGTTTAATTACTTAAGATATTTGTGGTATTTTAATGGTCAAATTGGTGAGTCATAGTCCTTGGCTTCTTCTTCTTTCGACACTTGTCGCACATGCAACGGTTCTGTTAAAGTAGCTTTACTGGTTCGTTTCTTTTCACCTGAATGATCCAAATGTTGCATTTCTCGAACTAATCTTGTTACCGGTCACGTCCTTGATATCTCTAATTCTTTTATTAATCCATATCCGTAGAATTGATAATCTAAATCCTTCAAATATTCTCAAATAATAATTGATCCGTCCGTTATTGGTGAAATTTCGGAGAAAACGGAAATGCTATTTTTCCGATTCTGACAGCTTTTGCATTCCTTTATTTTTATCGTAGATCACTAATACAGCTTTGAAAGTTCATTATATCGTCCCGCGTATAGGGTGGTCTGAAAACTTTTTGAATGAAAAAGTTATTATTCATCAGTGGTTTTTAACAAAAGTCACTATTCATCCATAATCATTTGGATCATTATCCGCTCCAATATTCCTGTTTTATTTCCTCTTTATTTCTTGTACTTAGACAATGTTCTAGAGCTTTCTCGGGAATACGATATCTTGTTTACGGAGTTGTCGGATGTATACCAGATATCGATTTGGATGACATAAAAATACTTTCCTTCCCTGGGGTATTGTATTCTTATCTTCCAGATTGATTGTTCTTATTTATGTATTCAGTCCATTCTTATTATTCTCAAAATGTTTGATAACTGAAATCCATATTCATTTCATACTTAATTCTCCAAAAACCATTACCACCATCCACATATATATATATACATCATCATACAATAAAAGTTTTAATTCTACCCAAAAAATCTGGGGTTTTACAAAGGCTATTGACTTTGCCTTGCTGCCTCTCTTATTCTTTCTTTGTTGAACATCAAGATCATAGGTTCTCAGTATCCCATACACTTCATCAAGAGACACAGTGTTTAGTGTCTTCAGATACATACTCTTTGCCAACTAATGATAGATTGTTCAGTAGTGTCAGGAATCTATCATACATATCAGTTAGGCTCTCATCTGGTCTAGCATCAAATTGTTCATATTCTTGGATCAGTAGAGCCCTTCTGTTCTTCTTGACAGATGCAGATCCTTGGCATTGAGTTTCCGAGGTGTCCCAAATTTCCTTCGCAGATTTGCATGCAATCACCCTGTTGGACATGACAGCATCAAGGCTGTTGTACATAATATTCTTTATCTTTGCATCTCTGAGAACATCAGCTTTTTCTTCTGGAGTCCACTCACTTTTTACCTTGACCACATAGTGTTCAGGTACAGTATCTGTTTGTCCAACTAGTCTCGTAGGAATGTATGGTCCATCACGATTCCTGTCCAAATAGTCAGGATCCATAGCCTCCAGGTACATCAGCATCTTTACCTTCCATGTTGGATATTCAGATTTCTTCAGAATGGGAATTTTCATGCTTTCATACTTGGTTGTCGACATCTTAGATCGTATCTGATTCAAAATAAATCAGTTTGCTCTGATACCAATTGTTGCCCAGTAAATAACAATTGTAGATGGAGGGTTGAATACAATTGTATAAGATTCTCGACTTTAATAAACACAAATATGAATAATAACAGTTTTATTAAATCTGTTATAAAAATGTTACAAACTCTCTCAAGAAATTCTGAGTTCTTAAGAGCTTCAAGGTTACAATATACTCATGTATGTGTGATCGATATAAAACGAAACCTAAACTGTGTTTATATACTACACAACTTCTCTATCAATTACAAGATAAGTCCTAATCAATTACAAACTAGATTGAAACATATCCTTAATTGACAGCTGCATTCCTATAAACTAGGAACCAACAAAATAAACGTCCTTCTTTAACTAGACTCCATAAATAACTCGAAGTTGTAATCCTGATCATCTTCCAGTCCTGATGATCAATCCTGATCACAGTCCTGATAGAAATCCTGATAGCAATCCTGATACTGACGTTTGAACAATACTGATGACCATGCAATACTGATGATGTCAGCAATCCTGATCAGTTGAGTCTAGATCCTGATGATCATTGAATCCTGATCTAACACTCCTCAACATGTATTTTATATGGTTATAAACTACAAAACAAGATCTTTACAAGTATGGTTAGTGGTTTCTGAGGTTACAAATATTTTTGTCCTGAATTCTTGTTACAAGGCAGTCCTAGTGTCAAAGGTCACAACAATGCTCATACTAGCATTAATATAGCACAACAAAGTTCTTATTTTCGGTTGATAGAATGCAAGCATAAAGGTATAGGTAAGAAACTTCAAACAGAAAAAGAAATAAATTACTGCAGTACAGAAATTTGGCCTTCAAATCAATTTTCTTGGATGTTGGAATAGGTGTAGACTCCATGCTGCCATTCAAGGATGTCACTTTCTAGAAAGAGTAAACAAATAAGTTTAGGTGTAAAAAACATAATTATTCAGTTGGAAATAGAATATTAAGGTGATCTGAAAGGAGATCATAGAGAGCTTGAACATATTTAAAGGGGAGGAACATATTATAAAGGAAAGAGAAGATGGATATAAGCAGTGAACTGAACTGGTTAAAAGAGAGCATCGTCCGTCTGGGAGCCGTTAGAAAAGAAATCTTGCCACAATATATCACTTATATGAAAATATTATTATATAAATAACATTAATATAATTGTTTGATGATATTACATGATTTTTACACGTTTGTTAGTGAAACTTGAAAGGGCAAAGCAAATGGTAAGCATGCTAAATAAATAACAAAGCTACGTTTTACAGAAAAGATTGATAGCTAATTAAAACGAAAGTAATGCATTCCAGCAATATCGCATACTTGAAATATTTTTCTTATGCTCCAAGATAGCTAACTGATTTTAGAAATTGTCCAGAACCCTTTATCCCTCGCAATGTGACCATTAATCCATTGAACCCACAACGAAGAGGAATTTGGTTGAATTAAACACCATAGTTGAAATAAAGTGGCAGCTAGGTTCCAATATTCTTTTAAATCTCGCAGCCCCAGCCCACCTTCACTCTTTGGCAAACAACATTCTTTCCATGCCACCTTATAATGACCGGATGTGGCATCAGCCCATAAAAACCTCGCACCTTTGGCTTGAATGTCTTTAAGAATTGAGTTTGGTAGAAAGAGTAACAGTTTGGTAATGCATTGCTTCGGCTAGTCCAAGAACCTTGATGGAAATCCCATTTTTTTCCATTGCTTTCAATAAAAAAAACCCCAATTCAGCGTATCAAACGCTCTCCGAATGTCTAATTTTATTGCACATCGAGGTGGTCCCGTCTCTAAATGATAATCTTTGCAACAGGCCTGTGCGAGAAGAATATCCAATAGCTCGATTAGGAATGAAGGCAGCTTGATTAGGTGAGATCCACTCCGCATGATACCTTTCAACCAATTTGACAAAATCTTGGTAATACATTTATATAATGTATTACAGCAAGATATAGGACGAAACTGGTGCATTGACATGGCATTGGAAGTTTTAGGAATCAACGCAATTGCAGCGGAATTAATGATTCCAGGCAGGTGGAGAGTGGAGAAAACATGCAGCATGCCTTTACAAACATCTTCTCCTGTGATATTCCAAGAAGCAAGAAACAATTCCGGTATAAAACCATCACATTTTGATTTAGCTATGTGCTTGAAAGTTCGAAGAATCTCCTTTTGTTAACTGGTTTAATCAGTGGACTGGCTTGATTTTCGTTTAAAGAAGGCAAATTCAGATCGGCAGGAAATTCACCAACTTCAACATTTGTACCCAACAGGTATTTATAGTAACCAACATCAATAGAAGCTATATTGTCATGTCCAAATTGAATCTCACCTGCACTATCCTCTAATGCAATCATTTTGGAAACATTTTGGATGGTACGCAAGGGAACTTTACTGAAAAAACATGAATGTTTTGATGGGTTCGGTTTAAAACCAGATATAGCTGCAAATTTGTTCACTCCACTCAGAAGTAATATGATAGATGCTTCCTCACCTTTAGAGAATAGGAGTACATCATCCACAAAGAAAAGAGAGGAGGCATCTGTTGCCTCTGTTTTCCAGTGGTATTTGAAATCAGCATGAGATATAACCTGTACAAGGCAAGCTGAGAACATTTCCATGGAAATAGTAATCGAATAAGGTGAGAGAGGTTCTCCCTGCCGGAGACCAGTTTTGCCAGGAAAGTACCCTTCTAGCGCTCCATTTATTTTAACAGAAAACATTGTAGTAGGTATGCATTTCTTCAGCCAGTCCAAGAACCTTGATGGAAATCCCATTTTTTCCATTGCTTTCAATAAAAAACCCCAATTCAGCGTATCAAACGCTTTCCGAATGTCTAATTTTAATGCACATTGAGGTGGTCCAGTCTCTAAATGATAATTATTGCAAAAGGCTTGTGCGAGAAGAATATTATCTCCAATAGTTCCATTAGGAATGAAGGCAGCTTGATTAGGTGAGATCAACTCGGGCATGATACCTTTCAACCGATTTGACAAAATCTTAACAATACATTTATATAATGTATTACAGCAAGATATATGACGAAACTGGTGCATTGACATGGCATTGGAAGTTTTAGGAATCAACGCAATTACAGCGGAATTAATGATTCTTGGCAGGTGGAGAGTGGAGAAAAAATGCAGAATGCCTTTACAAACATCTTCTCCTGTGATATTCCAAGAAGCAAGAAAAAATTCCGGTGTAAAACTATCGGGTCCTGGACATTTTGATTTAGCCGTGTGCTTGAAAGTTCGTAGAATCTCCTCTTTGTCATCTAGTTTAATCAGTGCATTGGCTTGATTTTCGTTTTGAGAAGGCAAATTCAGATCGGCAAGAAATTCAACATTTGTACCAAACAGGTCTTTATAGTAACCAACAGCTATAGAAGCTATATTGTTATGTCTAAATTGGATCTCACCTGCACTATCCTCTAATGCAATCATTTTATTTGAATTCCATCTCCCTTAGCAGAAGTTGAAGAAATAAGAATTGTTGCTATAACATGCCGTTAATTGAGCAATTTTGTGACCATCTAATCTATTAATTTGTTTAGATGACAACAAGAACTCAATGAATAGCCATAGAAATGATCAAGAAATCTATTGCTTCATTAACGAAGAAGAAGACTAATTGTTGTATATGAAAAACATGTATGTATCTAGATTACTCTTCTAATCTATCAGCTTTCAAACTGAGTACACAAACTTTGTATATAAATATAACAGAAATCAGCAAGTTTGTTATAACTGAATGTTTTGAGCTATTGCTGAGCTGGATATTAACCAATACCCCCCCCCCCCCCCCCCTCAAGCTGGGAGAGGGTGAAGCCAAAGGAGGAGAAGGCTTAGACATCCCCAGCTTGGAAAGTAACTAACATAAATGGAGAGAAGGGAGAACCTTTGTAAGAATATCAGCGAGCTGGTGCTTAGTTGGAAGATAAGAAAGTTGTAGGAGACCTTCAAGAACCTTGTCACGTGTGAAGTGACAATCAAGTTCGATGTGTTTAGTCCTTTCGTGAAACACGGGATTTTTCGTAATGTATAAGGCCGACTGGTTGTCACAATGAAGAGTAATTGGTTGAAGATCAGCAACCCCGAGTTCTTCAAGTAAACGAACGAGCCAAGTGACCTCAGAAGCAGCTGAAGCCATAACACGATACTCGGCTTCAGAAGAAGAGCGAGAAACAGTTGATTGTTTCTTAGACTTCCAGGAAATTGGAGAATTACCGAGAAGCATCATATAACCAGTAATAGATTTTATAGTATCCACACATGAAGCCCAGTCGGAATCGGAAAAAGCTTTTAGAGTAATTTTATCAGAAGCTCGAAGAAGTATACCTTGACCAATAGTAGAAGCAACATATCGTAGAGTATAACAAAAAGCATCATAATGAGGTATACGAGGGTGCTGCATATATTGACTTAATGTTTGAACATCATAAGAAAGATCGGGACGAGTGTTTGTAAGGTAGTTTAGTTTTCCAACAAAGGATCTATAATGTTCAGGTTCCGAAAACAAATCCCCAGTATGAGCTGATAACTTGAGATTGAGTGGAAGAGGGGTAAGAGCAGGTTTGGAGTAATCAAAATTGCAATCTCGAAGAATATCAGTAGTAAACTTTCTCTGACTTAAAAGAATACCATCAGTAACATAGCCAACTTCTATATCCAAAAAATAGTGAAGAATGCCTAAATCTTTTATGTTGAACATTTGATCTAGATGAGATTTTAATGCATCAATCTCAGACGGATGATCACCAGTCACGATGATATCGTAGACATAAACCGCAACAACAGTAATCGAACCAGAAGAGCGTTTAACAAATAGACTATAATCGTTTTTGGATTGTTTAAAACCAAGAAAAATTAATTCACTAACCAGTTTTTCAAATCATTTGCGGGAGGCTTGTTTCAAGCGGTATAAGGACTTACGTAAACGACAAACTTGACTGGGTTTATGAGAAATACCAGGAGGAATTTTCATGTAAACTTCTTCACTAAGGTCACCATGTAAGAAGGCGTTGTTAACATCGAGTTGAAATAAAGGCCACTTGTGACTTGCTGCAAAAGCAATTAAACAACGAACTGAACTCATCTTAATAACAGGAGAAAACGTCTCGTCATAGTCAATACCAAACTGTTGAGTAAATCCTTTCGTAACCAATCGAGCCTTGCAACGTTCAAGAGTCCCATCAGCATGTAATTTGGTTTTAAAAACCCATTTACAACCAATCAGTTTCTTACCGGGAGGTAAGTCAACAATATCCCAAGTGTGATTATCACAATAGCTTCAATCCATAAAGGTTCTTTTACAGTCTCTGAATAACTCGTAGGCTCAACGAGAGATTGATTTTGAGTGAGAAAAGCTTTGTGAGAAGTAGGCATGTGGTCGTATTTAACAAGATTACACCAATGTGGCGTGTGTGTTAATGTGGCAAGGTTACAGTAATATTGATCGATATGAGAAGGGACTTTGCGAACTCGAGTAGAATGTCGAATAGTATTTTCAGAGGTAGTAGATGACGTGTGTGAGTCAGGGGAATGAGAAGAAGAATTACTGGAAGGGGGTAATTCCTCGGATAGAGGAGTTGTGGACTGATCGGAAGAAACAGGTAAATGAGAAGCATTATTCATAGTTTGAGAATTAATATGAGTTGGATCATCAAACTGTGAAGGGTGTAATATAGAAGAGGATGTTGTAGTAGGCACAAATACAGAAGAAAGATATTGAGTTTTAGAAAGGTGTTAAGAAATGAGATGATAAGGAAAATGATTTTCATGGAAAATGATATCACGTGAAACAAATATTGTAGAATTAGATAAATCTAAAACCTTATATGCTTTCTGCTGGTGGGGGTACCCAAGGAATACACAAGGACGAGCCCGAGGGGAGAATTTGTCTCTGTGAACTTTAAGAGTAGATACGTAACATAAAAAACCAAAAACTCTAAGATTATCTATGTCTGGTTGTGTATTGTATAATTAGAAAAAAGGTGTGTGATAATCAATGTTTTTGAGTGGCATACGATTAATCAAATATGTGGCACAAAGAATGGACTCACCCCAGAAATGAGCAGGAAGATGAGACTGAAATTGTAAAGCTCGTGCAGTTTCCAAAAGGTGACGATGCTTTCGTTCAACAACCCCATTTTGCTGCGGGGTATAGCTGTAACTGGTTTGGTGTAAGATTCCTCTGGTCAAAAGAAACGATTTCTAACAGCCTTCAGTGAATTCTCTTGCATTATCAGATCTGATACTTAATATTGTCTTAGAAAACTGAGTTTCCACATAATGAATAAAAGAAGATAAAACTGTAGAAACATCATATTTGTAACGAATCAAATGTACCCAAGTGTAGCGACTGTAATCGTCCACAATAGTGACAAATTGATTACAAGAATTATGATTCTTGACCTTATAAGGTCCCCAAATATCCACATGTAGAAGTTCAAAGGTACCAGTATTTTTTATACTACTATGAGGAAACAAATTACGAGTTTGCCTAGCCATGGGACATATTTGACAAATAGAATCTGAATCCATAACATCACAGGATGGCTTTAAGAACTTGAGTTGAGAGAAAGGTAAATGACCCATTCGAAGATGCAATAGCTTGGAATCTTTAGAAATACTAACATTAGCAGGTGGAGACTTGAAAAAATTATGTGTAGATGCAGGCTTGATATAAGGAACAACATAAAGACTTGTACGTAGTTCACCAAGAAGAAGTGGAGGCTGCTTCAGAAAGTGGTCCTAAAGATGACATTGAGTGCCAGAAAAAAGTACATTAGAGTTCATATCCTGACAAAGTCTATGAACTGAAAGCAACCTGTACTGAAATGCAAGGACATGAAGAACATTTGTTAAGGTCATTTTATCATTCAAAACCACTGTCCCAACATGTGTGACTAAAATTTGATTGCCATCCGGAATTGTAATAGAATTATTAGCTTCTGCAATTGGTGTAACTAATGTAAAATTTGACAAATGAGGACTGATGTTATCAGTTGCCCCACTATCCAAGAACCATTCTTGAGTAAATGAGGTTAAAAGACACAGTTTACCTGCAAGTAATGCATGGCCAGATGAAACATCCTAAGCTGAATCAAATGACTTATGCTTAGTTAGTAAATCAATGAGATGATTGTATTGATCATTAGAGATAGATGCAAGTACAGACTGATCTTCAGGTTTATCATCAATGGAATCTATATAAATGGTTTGAGATAATGCAGCAACTCTGTTTTCTCTATTACTCTTAAAACCGGGAGGAACCCCATGGATTTTGAAGTATCTCTCAATGCTATGTCCACTCTTCTTGCAATGAGTGCAATAATAAGAATTCCCAGGTTTAACAAGTCTCTTATTGAATGTAGTACTCTGTGATTTCTGAGGTTGAAATTTCCGTCCTTGTGAATTCTGAGATCCTGCTTCTGCAAACCTCCTCTTATCTGCCATAAAAGCCAAGACATCATTCTGAGAAACTTGTTGATAGATATCCTTGTGATTTTCCTCTTGAGCGACAATTCTATAAGCTTGAGTAACATTCAACAACGGTGTCATCATTAGAATATTAGCTCTTACTGCAGAAAAGTTATCATTTAACTTCATCAAGAATTGAAGAACCCTTTGATCTTGTTGCATTTTCTGAATTCTTCCTAACATGCTAAATGTACATTTCTCACAGGTACAAATTGGGAGTGGATGAGCATCATCCAGATTGTCCCAAATTGTCTTGAGTTTTGTATAGAACTCAGAAACAGTCATTTCCAAAGAAGAAATTGAGGCATAGAAGCAAAACCAAAACGTTCCTCTAAGTCTTTCCAAATTGTCGTAGCTGTTTTCAAGAACAGAACACTCCTAGCAATGTTGTCATCAAGATTATACAAAATCCACGATATCACTAAATCGTTACAGCGTTCCTGTAATATCCGTGAATTTTATAAATAATATCAATGATATATTTGGTGTAGAATATTTCTTGTGGAATATTTGGAGTATTAATAAGTTACGATTATTAAGTAATTATGTGTTAAATGGTGTGTCGGAAGCCCCTTTCAAAAATCTTGTCAATTGAAAATATCTTCAATTTGGAGCCCCGTTTTGAAAATTCAAGGGCCCCGTTGAAATTTTGTACATCATTATTATTCCTTCGTCTTTCGTATTCGAATCGTTATCGAAAGAATTATTCGTATCATTTCATCCCTATCTATTTGATCTTGTCAGTATAATTCGTTTTCGTCAAAAAGGGAAAAATTGTTCCAAACCCTAATTGTCCAGGGTGACGGATATATCGTTTATATCAATATTTCATCTGTTATAGCCCATGTATTCTTGAGCATTAGTTATATAATGATATGTATTGATTTGGATAACTATCAGTCTTTGTAGATAATTATCTTCTCGTAAAACGTGTTTTTAACCTAATTAGGGTTTTTAAACGATCCAGTGGATCTATATCGATCCAAAAATGTTGTTTGGGGTATTATTTTTCCAAAAATATAAAAAGACGAATTGTACCTTAAACCTCGCATAATCTGCATTTCATAATCTCGAAAAAATAAAAATCCCCGAACCGTGTTCTTCGTGTTCTTGAATAATCAAACAAACTTTTGGACGTGTTATTGACATCAGAAAGTGAAGTTCAAATACTCAAATCAAAGATCTTGAGCTCTAGTTTCAGAATCTTCCAACCTCATCATCATCTGGTAATGTTTCGATTTTATATGAATTTTTCAATTTTCGAATTAAATTAGGGTTCATACCCGAATTGGGGATTTTCATTCTGTTGATTCTCCGTTCAATTGGTTGCTTCTAACATGTTCCTAGGGTTCTAATTAGCAGGAATCCATGTTTTAATTTCATGTTTATGTTCGGTTTTTACGGGTTTGATTTTCGGGTTTTGACCCGAATTCTTCTTTTGAATAGTCCGTTCTTGTTGTTGATCTGACATGAATTCTGATAGAGGGCTTTGATTGTATGTGTTCTTAGCTTCATTTTAACATAAAGAACGTAGAGTTTCATGTACAAAATTTGTAGATCGGAAATTTTTTTTAAGGTCACCGGAAAATAGTCGGGTTTGGAGTTCCGGTGATGTTTTTGGTTCGTTTTGATCGGAATGTATTGATATGGTTATTTGGAATGTTTTGGTATCAAAAGCCCTAAATTTGGTCGTGTTTTTGGCTCGCCGGATTCTGGAAAATTTCCGGTTGTTCTTGGCGACCCGTTTTCTAAACCGGTTTCAATCTTCAAAACCCTAATATAATTTCAGAAAATTGTTTTTGGATTTTATTTTTAAAAATAATTCAAAAATAGTTTTAATAATTATAAAATCATATTTTAAGTTTAAAAATACATTTTTAATTCAGAAAAAAATTCTGGAAAATTATAATTATTATTTTAAATTCAAAAATTGATTAAACTTAATTATTTTAATTATTTTTAATTAATAATTGATTTATTTAATTAATTGGTCAATTCTTTTAATCAGTTAATTCTTAAAAATTAATTATTAATTAGATTTAATTAATTAAAAATTCAGTTTAATTATTTTCAAACCTGTTTTATTATTTAAAAATGGTTTGAGCATTTAAAGAGTGTCAATTAATTTTATTAATTGATTTATATGCATTTAAATACTTATATTGGGTTTAAAAATCCGATTTTTTATTTAAAAATTTGTTCGCGACTTATTTAAATTCAAATAAGCTTCGTGTGATGTTTTAAAAATATTTATAAGCACTATATGGTTTATATAAAGTGGAATAATGTGTTTAGTTTCCGTAAATGTTTTATATAAAGATTTGTGTCTGAGTTGTCCATCGGAAAATAGGTCGGGCGTTCGATAAATCTCGAAATTGGCCTGATAGGCTGTTTAGACTTAAAAATGATTATGAGTGATATATCGAGGATAGAATAAATGATGAGATGTACTAATATGAGTTATGTATTATAGAATCGAGTTCCCGAGGCAAGGGAAAGGAGAAGGTAGAGTAGCAACGGTAGAAGTTGACTGCGTCGGACCAGGCAAGTGTCTATTTCTTTCACAAATCCTTGAGTAATCTTACTCTGAGTTATTATATGTATGTTGTTATCAAACCAACACCAATGATTCAATTCTTATCCTGTATCTGAACCGATAACATTGTTTCTAGGAAAATTCCTGATTCCTTTGATTATTCACAATCTTGTCGAATATTGAGAATCCTCACCTTTGATTCACTTGTGTATATTATAATCTTGTTATTTCTTGAAACGGATGTGTTGCTTCTTTGAAACCATCCCAAACTTGTTTCACGGACCTTATTTGATCTTGATCAGTTGAAGCTCTTTCGCAATTCATTATACCATTTCACTCTTGTTGCGATTGATTGTCAGATGAAGCTCTTTTGCTATTATCATGTTATTTCACCCTCGTTGTGATTGATTGTCAGATGAAGCTCTTGTTATTGCCATACTATATTATTCTTTTTGTGATTATTATTGAAGCATGTATTGCTTATGTGCTGTGATAGAATTGGAAATGTTTTGAAAAATAGACCAGTAATGGTCGAACCAAATTTTTGGTCGATGATAATTAAGGCCAGGATGGCCAAGGATCCAGGGGAGGGCTTTGCTATAAGCAGGTCCGGGGTTGATGCGTGGCTGGCCAGCAGCTCAACCTTTGATTTGAATGAGATGAATAAAAATTCCAATTCTAATCTGTTTTCTTCAGAAGAGGTTGATAAAATCATGCATTGTGCATTGATTCAAATTCTTCTGATTTCTTTTCAATATGAGACTGCATTGGATATATTTATGATGTTTGCTGAGCACGTTTGGCTCACTCTTGCTTGTTGTTTTCTAACCCTATTCCAGTGAAACGAGAGTATGAGTCGGCACAGCGTGACGGTTAGTTCACCGGCAGCTAGGAGAGCTCCTCAAGTGATTGTCATTGGCAGGGTAGTTGTTTGTTTTGTTTTGTTAGACTAGATGTCTAGCTCTGAACTTAAGTTGTGATGTAATAACTCTGATAAAACTGGTTTGTATTAATAAAAGATTGTAGAAGCTTGTATTCAATGCCATAATCTGGATGCGGTCTTGGATAAGGGGTATGTTATGTTATTATTATATAATGCATGTGTTATATTCAGGTTGTTGTGTGTTGTTAGTTGAGTAACTCCCCAAATCTATACTCCGGATTTGGAGGGTGTTACAAGTTGGTATCAGAGCAACAGGTTATGGCAATTGAAACAAGTTAGGATTTAGGGTCCAGGATAACATAGAGGGCTAAGAATTCACCTAGTGGTCATAGAAGGTCGATTAGAAATGTTAATTGAGTATGGTTATAATTGCAGCCCCCAGCTCTAGTTCAGACTCAGATCCGTCAGAGCACCCGATAGAGGAGAGACCTGTGCCAGATATGAGAGTAGGACCGTCGCGACCGACGCGACATCAGACTGGACCTATAGTGGTCAGGAGGGATCCTATACCTTGTCCCGTTCCACTTCGACGTATGCCCGCAGCACCACGATCTCAGGGTTCAGTTTCCGGACCTTTGTTCCAGATCACTGAGCCACCAGTTCCACATCACCGTTATCAGAGGATGAGAGAGGAGAAGGATTATGTCTACAGACAGATGTCAGAGATGCGTGATATGCGTTCAGCTGAGGCAGTTGTGGCCAGAGATAGAGATAGATTCAGAGATCAGATAGGTGAGACACGGATGAGACTTAGGGTTGTGAGGACATTTGTACAGACGAGATTGCATGGACTAGCTACTAGCAGAGAGGGAGAGACTAAATCAGGGATGAGAGAGATTTGGACTATGTGATAAGAGAGGTTGGGGAGATTGCCGGACCAGCGATATGGGAGACCAGAGACGATGATCCGTGAGCAGGAGTAGATGAGATGGGATGTTATGTGGGTGGATGGAATTCTAGTCATAAGAGTATATAGATGCATAGTATAGTACCAGCAGTACATCGGGCTTATAGTATCGTTGGGGATTGTTGTTGTATTTTTGTTGTTGTACTGTTGATCGGCAGTTGTAGTTCAGCTATGACATACCTTACTTTTGAAAGCGTTCTACGCTTGTATCGAATCTTATTATATATGATCACTACTTTTGCAGAACAGTCAGTATTTTCTTGTCATTTTATGTCGGCACCATGATTGCCATTCTACTTATTGCCACAATTGTTTTTTTTCCATATATATTTGGAAACTTGTAATCGTCGCGGTACCATTTGATGATTTGTAACCCTTGATTCTATCAACCATATTCTTTTCCATTTATGAATTGTTTGATTAAATCAGTTATTGTTTATTCATCAGCAATATGCCACCTAGACGAAACACACATGCGAATAGTTCCACTGACCAAGAAGGTCAACAGAATACACCCCCAACGGGTCATTTAGATCCGGTTGTAATACAAATTTTGAACACCCTCACACAACAAACTACGGCTTTAGCGCAACAACAACAACAGATCCAACAGCAGTTGCTACAGCAGCAACAGCATCAGCAGCAACATCACCAGCAACATCAGCATCAGCAGCAGCAGTATCAGCAACAACAGCATCAGCAGCAGCAGCACCACCAGCAGATATTACCCGTGGTTACGTTTAAGTCTTTTCAAGCAGCAAAACCTCCAGAGTTTAAGGGATCTGCTGATCTGGTCGAGGCAAAGGCATGGTTGAAGGAAATGGAGAAAGCTTTTACGTTAATAGAGGTGCCGGGAGAAAAGAAAACTGAATATGCTAGTTATTTTCTGAAAAATGAGGCAAGCTATTGGTGGGAAACTAGTAAGGCTTTAGAACCAGAAGGGTTAGTTACGTGGGAGAGATTTACAGAATTGTTTTTGGAAAAGTATCTTCCTGACTATATGCAAGATCAAATGGAGTTGAAATTTCTAGAACTAAAGAATGGTAGTATGACTGTTTCTCAATATGAGACCAAGTTAATGGAGTTGTCTAGGTTTGTTCCGACATACGTGGATACGGAGAAGAAGAAGGCCAAGAGGTTCCAACAGGGACTGAGGTCATGGATTCGTAGTAAGTTAGCAGTTCTGGAATTAGATACCTATGCAGCCGTGGTACAGAAGGCAATGATTGCGGAAGGAGAGAGTGATTCATACATGAGAGAGAAAGAGAATAAGAAAAGAAAGGTAGGGACATCTGATAAGGTACAGCCACAGGGAGATCTTCAGGGTCATTCAAACAAGAAACCAGGAATTCAGCCGAGTAGAGGTTCAAATTTCAAGAAGACATATACCGGGGATGCAGGACCAATCAATTTTCCATCCAACAACGATCAGCAAGTAGTTTCCAGACCTCCACTGCCAGAATGTAAGACATGCGGGAAGAGACATTCCGGAGTATACCACAGATTGAGTATTACATGTTTTAATTGCAACCAGAAGGGTCATTATTCCAGGGATTGCAAGATAGGTGTTGTGTGTTATCGATGCAAGAAACCAGGTCATATGATGAAGGATTGCAGGGCACCAGTCTCGTGAACAACATGATTCAAGCAATAGAGGCACCTCCAGTTGTCAATGATCAGCCGCAAGCCAGAACTTATAACATGACGATGAGAGGAGCAGTTAGTGACACTGATGTGGTGGCAAGTACACTTCTAATAAATTCAAGAACTACTAAGTCGTTTATTTCTGAGACGTTTGCTCGTAATTTAAATTGTTTAATGAAACCTTTAAATGGAATGTTAAGCATGGAGATAGCTAACCGAAATCGTATACCGGTCAGTTTATGTTGTCCCCGTTGTGAAGTTAAGATTCTAGGAAATCGTTGTTATGTCAATTTGTTACCCTTTAAGTTGAGAGAATTTGATGTGATCTTAGGAATGGATTGGTTAACTGAGTATGATGCGCGCATTGAATGTAAAGGAATGAGATTGTAGCATTAGTTAGAGTTTGTGGGGAGATCCTAAGGTGAGAGAATGTACTTGAGAATTAGAGAGTGATATGCTAGAAGAGTATCCCTAGTTGTTTCCTCGATTAGATTCTGAGGACAGAATCCTATTAAGGGGGGAAGGATGTAATATCAGTGAATTTTATTAATAATATAATTGATATATTTGGTGTAGAATATTTCTTGTGGAATATTTGGAGTATTAATAAGTTACGATTATTAAGTAATTATGTGTTAAATGGTGTGTCGGAAGCCCCTTTCAAAAATCTTGTCATTTGAAAATATCTTCAATTTGGAGCCCCGTTTTGAAAATTCAACGGCCCCGTTGAAATTTTGTACATCATTATTATTCCTTCGTCTTTCGTATTCGAAAGAATTATTCGTATCATTTCATCCCTATCTATTTGATCTTGTCAGTATAATTCGTTTTGGTCAAAAAGGGAAAAATTGTTCCAAACCCTAATTGTCCAGGGTGACGAATATATCGTTTATATCAATATTTCATCTGTTATAGCCCATGTATTCTTGAGCATTAGTTATATAATGATATGTATTGATTTGGAAAACTATCAGTCTTTGTAGATAATTATCTTCTCGTAAAACGTGTTTTTAACATAATTAGGGTTTTTAAACGATCCAGTGGATCTATATCGATCCAAAAATGTTGTTTGGGGTATTATTTTTCCAAAAATATAAAAATACGAATTTTACCTTAAACCTCGCATAATCTGCATTTCATAATCTCGAAAAAATAAAAATCCCCGAACCGTGTTCTTTGTGTTCTTGAATAATCAAACAAACTTTTGGAGGTGTTATTGAAATCAGAAAGTGAAGTTCAAATACTCAAATCAAAGATCTTGAGCTCTAGTTTCAGAATCTTCCAACCTCATCATCATCTGGTAATGTTTCGATTTTATATGAATTTGTCAATTTACGAATTAAATTAGGGTTCATACCCGAATTGGGGATTTTCATTATGTTGATTCTCCGTTCAATTGGTTGCTTCTAACATGTTCCTAGGGTTCTAATTAGCAGGAATCCATTTTTTAATTTCATGTTTATGTTCGGTTTTTACGGGTTTGATTTTCGGGTTTTGACGCGAATTCTTCTTTTGAATAGTCCGTTCTTGTTGTTGATCTGACATGAATTCTGATAGAGGGCTTTGATTGTATGTGTTCTTAGCTTCATTTTAACATAAAGAACGTTGAGTTTCATGTACAAAATTTGTAGATCGGAAAATTTGTTTAAGGTCACCGGAAAATAGTCGGGTTTGGAGTTCCGGTGATGTTTTTGGTTCGTTTTTTATCGGAATGTATTGATATGGTTATTTGGAATGTTTTTGTATCAAAAGCCCTAAATTTAGTCGTATTTTTGGCTCGCCGGATTCTGGAAAAGTCGCCGGATTCTGGAAAATTTCCGGTTGTTCTTGGCGACCCGTTTCTGTTCTTGGCGACCCGTTTTCTGACCCAGTTTCAATCTTCAAAACCCTAATTCAATTTCAGAAAACTGTTTTTGGATTTTATTTTTAAAAATAATTCGAAAATAGTTTTAAAAATTATAAAAATCATATTTTAAGTTTAAAAATACATTTTTAATTTAGAAAAAAATTCTGGAAAATTATAATTATTATTTTAAATTCGAAAATTGATTAAACTTAATTATTTTAATTATTTTTAATTAAAAATTGATTTATTTAATTAATTGGTTAATTCTTTAAATCAGTTAATTCTTAAAAATTAATTATTAATTAGATTTAATTAATTAAAAATTTAGTTTAATTATTTTCAAACCTGTTTTATTATTTAAAAATGGTTTGAGCATTTAAAGAGTGTCAATTAATTTTATTAATTGATTTATTTGCATTTAAATACTTATATTGGGTTTAAAAATCCGATTTTTGATTTAAAAATTTGTTTGCGACTTATTTAAATTCAAATAAGCTTCATGTGATGTTTTAAAAATATTTATAAGCACTATATGGTTTATATAAAGTGGAATAATGTGTTTAGTTTCCGTAAATGTTTTATATAAAGATTTGTGTCTGAGTTGTCTTTCGGAAAATAGGTCGGGCGTTCGATAAATCTCGAAATTGGCCCGATAGGCTGTTTAGACTTAAAAATGATTACGAGTGATATATCGAGGATAGAATAAATGATGAGATGTACTAATATGAGTTATGTATTATATAATCGAGTTCCCGAGGCAAGGGAAAGGACAAGGTAGAGTAGCAACGGTAGAAGTTGACTGCGTCGGACCAGGCAAGTGTCTATTTCTTTCACAAATCCTTGAGTAATCTTACTCTGAGTTATTATATGTATGTTGTTCTCAAACCAACACCAATGATTCAATTCTTATCCTGTATCTGAACCGATAACATTGTTTCCAGGAAAATTCCTGATTCCTTTGATTATTCACAATCTTGTCGAATATTGAGAATCCTCACCTTCGATTCACTTGTGTATATTATAATCTTGTTATTTCTTGAAACGGAGGTGTTGCTTCTTTGAAACCATCCCGAACTTGTTTCACGGACCTTATGTTAGATATAATTGCTAATGTTTGTTTATCAGTGTTTAAGCAACAGGTACTGACAAGAGTTTATCAGAAGCCAGTCAGAGTTTAGTTAAATTCTGACAGGGTGAAGAGTTTAATTGAAGCCGGTCAGAGTTTATTTAAAGTCTGACAAGGTGATAGTTGAATTAGCTGTCGGTGCAGAATTGAAGATTCTAGAAGCAATATATTCTGAAGATGGAAAGAAGCAGAATATATTGATACAGCTAAGGAAACGGAATAGAAGATAAGAAGCAATCCTTAATTGATATCAATTGTATAGCTAATTTGTAGGAATATCAATTATATAAGGATTGTGTAACTGTGTACTATATAAACACAGATAGGTTATCCCTAGAAGGGACACGCGAATATTGATATATTATTCTTGTAACCTAGAAGCTCTTTGTGATTCATTAACATCATAAAGAGAGAAGCTGTTAATATAAATACAGTTTATTGATTCATAAACAGTGTTCTTAATTATCGTTATTCTCATACATACTTGATTATATTGTGTATTCGGCCTAACAATTGGTATCAGAGCCAAGGCTGTTTAATATATACAGTTTTACGATTCAAACACAGTAATAATCATGTCTGAAGAAAATCAAACTGCTCCCAAGGCTGAACAGGTTAAGCCTAATTCTGTGAGTCGATATGAAACAATCAGGGTTCCGATTCTCAGGCCTGTAGAGTATCCGATTTGGAAGGTGAAGATGACCATGTTTTTGGAGGCTACAGATCCAGAATATCTTGACAGAATTTATGATGGTCCTCATAATCCAACCAAACTAGCCCCTGTTGTTGATGGTCAAGAACAAAAGACTGTTCCAAAGGAAAAGAAAGATATGACTCCTGAGGATATCTCATCAATTGCAAAGGATGCAAAGGTTAGACATCTTCTCCACAGTGCTTTAGATAATGTTATGTCTAACAGAGTAATTGGCTGCAAAACTGCCAAAGAGATATGGGATGCTTTAGAAGTCAGATGCCAGGGAACAGGTGCTATTAAGAAGAACAGAAAAACAATACTCACACAGGAGTATGAGCACTTTGATTCAAGAACTAATGAAACCTTGACTGAGACTTATGACAGATTTTGCAAACTGTTGAACGATCTGTCTCTGGTAGATAAGGAATATGAACTTGAAGAGTCTAATCTCAAGTTTCTGTTATCTCTACCTGAAAAGTGGGATTTAAAGGTAACAACAATCAGAGATAATTATGATCTTGCTGATACAGATCTTGATGAGATCTATGGATTGTTAAAGACTCATGAACTTGAGATAGAACAAAGAAACAGGAGATCCAGCAAGAAGACAAAAATTGTTGCTCTCAAAGTCGAGGAGAAGCCCATTAAGAAGGAATCATCAAGGAAGAAAGCCAAGGGAAAGGCTTTAGTCATAAAATCTGAGAGTGAGTCATCAAACTCTGATGATGATTCAAACTCTGATGAAGCTTCTGACTCTGAGGATGATGAAGAACAGATGATGCAAATGGCTGCATTAATGGTGAAGACCTTCAAGAAGATGGGGTTCAAGAACTTCAAGAAGGGAAAGAAATTCTCAAGGAGAGATTCAAATTCTGAGAAGAAGAATTTCAGAAAGTCTGATGGAAGGGATACCAAGTCTGGAAAGAAGGATAAATCTGAAATCCAGTGCTACAAATGTAAGGAGATGGGTCACTATGCTCCAGAGTGCAAGAAAGGCAAATCTGAGAAAGCACTCATCTCTAAAGGCAAAGACTGGGCAGATACTTCAGACTCTGATGATGGAGAAAACTATGCTCTTATGGCAACTGTCAGAGATGAGACTGAATCTTCTGAAAATAAGGTACCCCTAACTACTTATGCTTATGATACTGATAATATATCTGAGTTAAGAGTATATCTGAAAAGTGTTCATGTTAGCTATAGGGATCAGACTTTAGAGAATGAAAGAATTAAATCTGAGAATCTTAGTCTTAAAGATAGAAACAAGTTTCTTGAAGGAGAACTTGAAAGATTGAAGCAGATTCAAAAAGAAAGAGATGATGCTGTTTATGTTGAACAGGAGTTGCTTAAAAGGTATAAGCAACTAGAATCTGATTTAGAAAAAGAAAGAAAAATAATCAAGACTTGGACAAATTCTGGAAGAGACACTCATCAAGTGTTTCAGACTGATTCTGTAGGTTTAGGTTATTGTGAAAATGATGAACTTAGGTTTAAAGACAAGGTTAAGGTAAAACCACAACTTAAACCTGTGAAATTTGTTCCAGAAGCCCATAAGTTAAAATCTGTTGTAATAAGAGAAGCTGATATAGAATCAGATGAAGCCTGTGAAAGACAGGAAAATATTATAACAGAAAAACTTATGGAAATAGAAGCTGTTAGAAAACCAGTAAAAACTTGTGAGAAGCAGGTTAATGTTGGTTTAATGACAGGAAAACAGTTTAGACATAAGCTCAAAGAGGTTAAGTCTGCCATGAAACCAAAAGGGTCCAAGAGAAATAGGAATGGAAAAGTAGGCATAAATAATAGAAATAATCATATGCCTAATGCTAGTGCCTCAAGAAAAACATGTTATAATTGTGGTAGTTCTAATCATCTTGCTAGATTTTGCACTAAGAACAAACATATTAATTCTTTACCTTCTACTTCAGAAGTAAAGAATGATTATGTTAGAGTAAGACCACAGACTTTATGCAAACATTGTGGGAGCACTTGGTATTCTATTTACACATGTAAGAGTTATCATGCAATTTATCATAACTATTATGAGCTAAAACCCAACTTGAAATGGGTTAGAGCAAACTCTGCTAGTGTAAAATCTGACAATGTTAGTTTAAACTCTGATAATGCTGATTCCGCTGCAAAAGCTAACACTGTTAAGAAAGACAAAGGATCCAAGCAAGTCTGGATCCTTAAAACTAACACTTAGTGTTGGTTTGTGATTGCAGGGCATAAAAGAGAGCACCCTTATCTTGGACAGCGGATGCTCAGGACATATGACTGGAAATAAAGCCCTGCTATCAGACTTTGAGGAGAAGGCTGGCCCAAAAGTTTCCTATGGAGATGGCAACATAGGACACACTCTGGGATATGGCAATATTAATCTTGGAAGTGTCATCATCACAAATGTAGCTCTAGTCTCAGAACTCAAGCATAATCTGTTATCTGTGAGTCAAATCTGTGACAGAGGAAACCATGTAGATTTTCATAGTGAATACTGTGAAGTTATCAGTAAATCTACTGGAAAAGTTGTTCTAGTTGGACACAGGCGCAACAATATTTATGAAGCAAGTTTGGTAACAAACTCTGATGGAAAAACAGTGTGTCTGACTGCAAAAATGTCAAATGAAGAGAGTTGGAATTGGCACAAGAAGCTCTCTCATCTCAATTTGAACAACATCAATGAGCTTATTAGAAAGGATCTTGTAAGAGGACTTCCAAAATCAATACTCAATCTAGATGGTCTATGTGATTCTTGTCAAAAGGCCAAGCAAAGGAAGTCATCTTTCAAGAGCAAATCTGAATCTTCAGTAGTGGAACCTTATCATCTTCTACATGTTGATCTCTTTGGACCAGTGAATGTGATGTCAATGGGCAGAAAGAAATATGCTCTAGTAATTGTTGATGAATATACTAGATATACATGGGTGTATTTCTTATCAAAGAAGGATGAAACTGCTCAAATTCTGATGGATCATGTAAATCTACTGGACAAAGGATCACAGCACAAAGTCAAAATTATAAGGAGTGATAATGGAACTGAATTCAGAAACTCAATCATGGAAGCTTTCTGCAAGGAAAGAGGAGTGAAACAAGAATTTTCTGCACCTGGAACTCCACAGCAAAATGGTTGATAAGTGCATATTTTTGCATATTTTTAGTACCTATTTATTGCTTGAACTCGTATTTTAATAATTTATTTTGTTACATTTCAGGTAATTCGTGAATAAATAAAGAAATGGCAAAATAAAGAAATAAAGAGCAAGATGAAGAAAAAGGACTTAAATGAAAAGAGGAAAAAGAATTAGGAGCTTGGTGAAAAGGGAATCTTAGAGGACATGTGGAAGGTGGAGATCATCCCAACACACCACATAAGTGTATGGTCAAGATCAACTCTTCAAAGCTTAAAGGGGAAGGAAACAAATAGATGGCTAGGATTACTCCACCACATTTAGAAGGTGTAGGGCCAAGATTCACCCAACCCTACCCTAATCCCTAATCCTAGTCCTATAAATACCCCACCCCTCATCTTGTATGAAACAACTTTTTAACTTTTTACTTTTTTTCCTTACTTTTTACACACCTTTTATTAGTTTTTAGTTGTAATTTCAAATTCCTAGTATAGATGCATCTTTTATTTCAAAGTTTGTAGTTCCATTTCAATTTCAATAAAAGAGCTTCCTTTTTCATCTTGTCTTGTCATTTACATTTACATCTTGTTCTTGTTTCATGGCTATGAACTTTCTTAAATCCAAAATAGTGGATCCATGGCTTTTGTGCCACCACTTGAGGTGAAAGGAGCATTCTTTAGCTTTTAATCCTTGTTATTTAGCTTAGATTTACATTCCCTAGTTGTTCTTGAAGTCAAACCCATCTAAAAATTTAATTTTTGAGTGGGGTTTTGACGGATAAGAGCTAGTTTACATTTCTTGCATTGAAAGGTTGTTCTTCTTGTTAAGTAGCTCAAGAAATTATTAAATCCATTTAAAAAAGTAATTTTTAAGTGGGTTTGGTGATTTCACCCTTGGCTTTATTCTCCTTGTTAATTTAGTCTTAATTTTGTAGTGGGTGTTGATTTTGAAGATTGGAGGTTGAAGGAGGTGGTTTGGTGTTGTTCTTGTAGATGATAAAATGGGTGTCTTGAGTTGTTAAGTTTGTAGATTTAATTTTTGGTATTGGATTTGTCATTTAAATATGAAATGGGTGTGATAATTTAGTGAAATTTTGATGTTGGTAGTGTTAAAGTAAGCTTTTTATTTTTGTTTAGGGACTAATCTTAATTTTTGGTGGTTTAATTTTTCCAGTTAGAGTCATTTTTCCGTGCAGTTTTTGAGCTGTTTCTGCCCCTTTTTGGCCTGAAATCTGTGCAGCAGCCGCGCCTCCTTCTTTTCTTTTATTTTTCTGTCGCGCGCGTGACAGACACGCGCCTGCCAGTTTCTCCCGCGTGCGTGAGGCACACGCGCCTGCCCACCTTCCAAATATTTTCCCGCGTCTGTCCGTTGCTGTCATTTCTGTCATGTTCTGTCATGTTTCGTTTTCCTTTAGTCCATTTGCAGGCCCAAACTCCTGGCCCAACTATTTTCCCATGTTTTTTTCTAGTTTAAGGATTGCTGGCCTGTTTTCTTTTTTTTAAGTTATTGATTGCTTTTAAATTCTCAAGCCCATGTTTATCATTTAATTTCCTTTGGCCCAAATTAATTTCCTGGCCATTTTTTAGATTAGTTGTACTTTATTTTTTATAAAATGTTTATTTTTAATTAAATGGCTTCCATAATTTTTAGTTAGTTTTTAATTATTTTAGTTTAGTAATTTTAGCTTATTAAGTATTGTTGCATGTCTCTTATATTTTATTTGCAAAAATTCCTTTTGTTTAATTTGTTAATTTAGATTAATTAAACCTCTCCTCTCAAATCACTTGTTCTAATTCGCCTAAATTAAATAATTAAGTGCTTGCGAGAAAATAAATAGTCCCTGTGGTTCGAACTTTATTTTCTAAAATGACGATCGTGCGCTTGCGATTTTATTTGCACATCAAGTTTTTGGCGCCGCTGCCGGGGACTATAATTATTTTTCGCGCCTTAATTTTTAGTTTTTCGGATTAGTTTTTACTTGCTTTATTATTATTTGGAAATTGAGCATTCGGGAAACTTGGTGAGACGTACTTGAGCTTCAAGATTTTTGGAAAGCTTGCTAAGGTAACCCGTATCCCTCCTTATTTTTCAATTTTGTTCATATTTATTTAGGAAAAAAAAAATTAATATTCAAAAATCCAAAAAAAATAGTTAATTGCTGCATCATGCATTTGTACACTTAGGATCACATCATCTAGATTTTTATTTTCTTGTTTTTAATTTATCGTACCTTACTTTTGGTGATTGCTGGAGGACCGAGGTACGTTAAATTCTTCTTTTCTTTAGTTAGATCACGTAGTTTAACGCATCTATAGTTGTTTTACCGCTTTGATATCTCGTTGTGTGGTGCATTCATCTTAATCGGACTTAAGGGCAAAACCCAATCACAAGATGAGGGGAGGGATTTCATCACTCTTTCCTTGGCCCACAACCACTAATCCATCATTTTGCATGCCCTAGCTTGTTAATAAAATAAATTAGACATCAGCCCCTAGATTTCGCGCTCAACTAGGAAGAGAACCTAGAACGAATAATTCTTTACGTATATATCCTTTTGGTTTCTAGGCAAGCGAAAGCTTACCTGGCCATTCAGGTTGGTGTCTAGGTTGGTGTTTAGCCTCTTGGCAATGCTTGCTCCTACCTGGCCAATCGGGATTTATACTTATTGAATTAGGACTTCTAGAATTATCTTGTTGTTAGGAGCAAGGTCTAGATTGTTTTTAGGATAACATAGTAGTCATGTTTATTCCGCATCTAGGAGTTAATTTGATTGATGAGGTTGTTTCATGGTCATATCTTGAGGATAATGCAATTGTGTCTTTTCTTGAGAATGATATTTTGTTAGAGTATGAGAGTAATAAAGAAATTCATGAGCTATATAAGAATTTTTCTTCTGATGAGATGTTAGATGAATTGAATGTTATTTGTTCTAGGCATGAAACTCAATTTGAGGATAGTTCTTTTGATCCTAAGTCCATTGTTAAAAATTCTGTTGGTGAGCCACCCCCACTTGATTTTAATCTATCTTTTTCCACTCTTGATCAGTCTTTGGTAGTTAATAATGAAACTCATCATGTTGTTATCTCTAGTGACATAGTTCATAACCAAGAATTCCAAGTAATTAATCTGCTTAAACAACATAAAAAAGCATCTACTTGGTCTATGAATGTTGTTAGTGGTATGAGTTTTATTCTGGTTCAAGATCATCTTTCTCTAGTGGATAATGTTTTCTTTGTGGGTGAGTTTCACATGTTTGATGATTCTGTTAAGAAAGAAGTTTTCCCTCGATCTGGTATTGGTTAGTATGTGCTTTTGTTGTGTGTCTCCTGTAGTTAAGTGTAGGTATGGGGGATTGTGTGTGTGTGTGTGTGTTTTTTGTGTCTGTGTGTTATAGATATTGTTCAATTTCTCTGTCATTCCCTTATCAGGTATTCTCGTCCTTTTACTTTTTCATTTTTCTCTTGCATTTGCATACATTGAGGACAATGCATGATTTAGGTATGGGGGAGGGTTTGTAAATAGAAAAATCAGAAAATCCAAAAAAATGAGAAAAAAAAATATAATAAAAAAATTAAAAAAAATTAAAAATACAAAAAAATTAGTGTAGAGTTGTAAATATTAGGGTTGTTAATCCTTATTCTAGTCTTGTTAAATGATTGTTAGTTGCTTGATGCACCCTTGCATGCTTTGTAATCTTTTGTTCCTGATTCTTGAGTTGAGAAGTGATTTGCTGAGTTCTTGTTCACACACTTACACTAACTAGGTGAAACTAGTAGGCTTAGTGAATTGTGCAAGAAATTAGAAGGTCATGATATGTGCAAGTTGACTTGGTTTTCATGCTTAGAGTACAAATAGGTGCATTGATGAGTCCTTGGCTTGAGATTGATTATGCTATTTCCACACCAAGTGAGTTTTTGAGCCTATATGCACATCTTTTGCATTTATATTCATTTGCTTGAGTGTCCACATGTCATTTGCATTGCTAGCACTTGTTTGAGGTCTTTCTTGAAATACATGACATCATTGATGATAAGATGATAAAGGCATTTAGGAATAACCCATATTTCCAAAATTTCCACACCATTCTTATTTGATCATTAGTTACCCGTTTGAGCTTAATCCTATTTTTTCGGTGACACACCACATTACTCGCCTAAGACCTTTTTCTTGTACAGCCTTACTTATTCTTGATCCCAATTTGTCAAAGGCTAGTAGGAACTTGAGGGAGAAATAAGGTGTGTGAGATGGGTTTATTTTTGTTCATTACTTTCGAGAAATATCTATTTTGGTTGTTCACTTGTTAGTCGATGTTCAAGCTAAATTTTAAGGAGGATTACGGTTGTTTATACTTATCTTAGCTCTCATAGAAAAAAATACAAAAAAAAAAAAAAAACAAACAAAAAAACAAACAAAAGAAAGAAATAAAAAAATAAAATGAGAGCATACTTGTGTTTTAGTAATCCTCCTTCTTTAGACTAATCAAGCCTTTTTGTTCAATAAAATTGTAAATAAAGTTGTAAAGTGTTGGGGGGAATGTTTGGTGAGATGTTTAAATTCTTGTAGTTACTACTAGCTTTTGACACTTCACCTCATTTTGGCCTTTCTTGACATACCTTGTCCCTAGCCCCCATTACAACCCAAATAAAGACCTTTTGATTGTCATTTTTGATGTACGTTGTGTTACAAGTTAGATTGATACCAAGTGTCAAGCATGTTTTTGATCTTGTTGGAATAGAGTGATACACCTTCCCTTGTTCTTGAGTGAATATTCTTCTGTGAGTGAAAGGTGAGGTATTGCTTGTTTCTTGTGCATATGAAATCTCAAGTTTTGACTCTAAGGTGTGCTCTTGTGTTCTTAGCATGTTTTCCAACTATTTTTGCACTTGACATGGGTTTTTAATCACTCTTGTATGCTTCTTTGAGTCTACTTTGTGAATCCTTGCATCTTTCACCCCAAGACTTTGCAAATTCACTTTGATTCTTAAGATGATGTGACATGAGAGGATAAGTATGTGTGGTGTTGCATTGCCATGTGACCATTTTATCAAGCTAGATGGATTTTGTGGGTACATTCTCTATAGGCCCTCACGAGACCTCACTCGTCCACTAGGGCTGCCTAGGGGTTTAAAGGGCTTGTTGCATATGTCAAATGCAACCGTGATCACCTACGGAAGTGGTATTAGTGTTAGATAGTTTTTAATAGTGTTTTGTTTTACTCGAGGACGAGCAAAAGATAGGTATGGGGGCATTTGATAAGTGCATATTTTTGCATATTTTTAGTACCTATTTATTGCTTGAACTCGTATTTTAATAATTTATTTTGTTACATTTCAGGTAATTCGTGAATAAATAAAGAAATGGCAAAATAAAGAAATAAAGAGCAAGATGAAGAAAAAGGACTTAAATGAAAAGAGGAAAAAGAATTAGGAGCTTGGTGAAAAGGGAATCTTAGAGGACATGTGGAAGGTGGAGATCATCCCAACACACCACATAAGTGTATGGTCAAGATCAACTCTTCAAAGCTTAAAGGGGAAGGAAACAAATAGATGGCTAGGATTACTCCACCACATTTAGAAGGTGTAGGGCCAAGATTCACCCAACCCTACCCTAATCCCTAATCCTAGTCCTATAAATACCCCACCCCTCATCTTGTATGAAACAACTTTTTAACTTTTTACTTTTTTTCCTTACTTTTTACACACCTTTTATTAGTTTTTAGTTGTAATTTCAAATTCCTAGTATAGATGCATCTTTTATTTCAAAGTTTGTAGTTCCATTTCAATTTCAATAAAAGAGCTTCCTTTTTCATCTTGTCTTGTCATTTACATTTACATCTTGTTCTTGTTTCATGGCTATGAACTTTCTTAAATCCAAAATAGTGGATCCATGGCTTTTGTGCCACCACTTGAGGTGAAAGGAGCATTCTTTAGCTTTTAATCCTTGTTATTTAGCTTAGATTTACATTCCCTAGTTGTTCTTGAAGTCAAACCCATCTAAAAATTTAATTTTTGAGTGGGGTTTTGACGGATAAGAGCTAGTTTACATTTCTTGCATTGAAAGGTTGTTCTTCTTGTTAAGTAGCTCAAGAAATTATTAAATCCATTTAAAAAAGTAATTTTTAAGTGGGTTTGGTGATTTCACCCTTGGCTTTATTCTCCTTGTTAATTTAGTCTTAATTTTGTAGTGGGTGTTGATTTTGAAGATTGGAGGTTGAAGGAGGTGGTTTGGTGTTGTTCTTGTAGATGATAAAATGGGTGTCTTGAGTTGTTAAGTTTGTAGATTTAATTTTTGGTATTGGATTTGTCATTTAAATATGAAATGGGTGTGATAATTTAGTGAAATTTTGATGTTGGTAGTGTTAAAGTAAGCTTTTTATTTTTGTTTAGGGACTAATCTTAATTTTTGGTGGTTTAATTTTTTCAGTTAGAATCATTTTTCCGTGCAGTTTTTGAGCTGTTTCTGCCCCTTTTTGGCCTGAAATCTGTGCAGCAGCCGCGCCTCCTTCTTTTCTTTTATTTTTCTGTCGCGCGCGTGACAGACACGCGCCTGCCAGTTTCTTCCGCGCGCGTGAGGCACACGCGCCTGCCCACCTTCCAAATATTTTCCCGCGTCTGTCCGTTGCTGTCATTTCTGTCATGTTCTGTCATGTTTCATTTTCCTTTAGTCCATTTGCAGGCCCAAACTCCTGGCCCAACTATTTTCCCATGTTTTTTTCTAGTTTAAGGATTGCTGGCCTGTTTTCTTTTTTTTAAGTTATTGATTGCTTTTAAATTCTCAAGCCCATGTTTATCATTTAATTTCCTTTGGCCCAAATTAATTTCCTGGCCATTTTTTAGATTAGTTGTACTTTATTTTTTATAAAATGTTTATTTTTAATTAAATGGCTTCCATAATTTTTAGTTAGTTTTTAATTATTTTAGTTTAGTAATTTTAGCTTATTAAGTATTGTTGCATGTCTCTTATATTTTATTTGCAAAAATTCCTTTTGTTTAATTTGTTAATTTAGATTAATTAAACCTCTCCTCTCAAATCACTTGTTCTAATTCGCCTAAATTAAATAATTAAGTGCTTGCGAGAAAATAAATAGTCCCTGTGGTTCGAACTTTATTTTCTAAAACGACGATCGTGCGCTTGCGATTTTATTTGCACATCAATGGTGTAGTTGAAAGAAAGAACAGAACCTTAATTGAAGCAGCCAGAACTATGCTTGATGAAGCAAAATTGCCAACTTATTTCTGGGCAGAAGCTGTTCAATCTGCTTGTTTTACTCAAAATGCAACATTGATCAACAAGCATGGGAAAACACCATATGAGATGGTGAAAAATAAGAAGCCAAATTTGAAATATTTTCACATATTTGGATGCAAATGCTTTGTGTTGAAGACTCATCCTGAACAGTTGACCAAGTTCGAGTTAAAAGCTGATGAAGGAATCTTTGGCTATCCATTGTCAACAAAAGCATTCAGAATTTACAATCTGAGAACTAAGGTGATCATGGAATCCATACATGTGTCATTTGATGACAAGAAAATAATTGGACTTAAAGACAAGGATGGATATGATCAACTGCGTTTTGAAAATGAAGATCTATTCTCTGATGATATAAACTCTGATGAAGCAGGTTTGACAAACTCTGACGAAGCATACTCTGAACCTCTACTGGTAAATACTGAAGAAACTGAAAATTCTCAAATTGAACAAAATAGAGAACCAGTTGAGGGGGAGCGTGAAGAAGCTCAACAAGACACAACAAGTGAGTCAGTTGAGGAAACTGATTCAAACTCTGACAGTTCAAACACTGAGCCATCCAATTCAGGGGGAGCCTCAGATACTGCAGAAAGTCAACATATGAATCAGGAGAGCATGGATCAAGGGGGAGGATTCAATAATGATGCAAGAAACCACTTACCAACAGCCAGAAAATGGACACAGGCACACACACCTGATCTCATAATTGGAGATCCTGATGCTAGTGTGAGAACTAGAAGTGCAACAAACAATGAGTGTCTGTATCATGCTTTCTTGTCTCAAACAGAACCAAAGAAAGTGGAGGAAGCTCTTCAAGATGCTAATTGGATTACAGCAATGCAAGAAGAGTTAAATGAATTTGAAAGAAATGAAGTTTGGACACTTGTACCTAGACCAAAGAATAGATCAATTGTAGGTACAAAGTGGGTTTTCAGAAACAAGACTGACAGTGAAGGTGTGATTACAAGAAACAAGGCTAGACTTGTGGCTAAAGGTTATTCACAACAGGAAGGAATTGACTATGATGAAACCTTTGCTCCAGTTGCAAGATTGGAGGCCATAAGAATTTTTCTGGCCTATGCTGCACACAAGAAGTTTAAAGTCTTTCAGATGGATGTAAAAAATGCTTTTCTCAATGGGAAGCTTGAAGAAGAAGTGTTTGTTGAACAACCACCAGGATTTGTAGATTCCAAGCATCCAGATTATGTCTACAGGCTTGACAAGGCATTATATGGACTAAAGCAAGCACCAAGAGCATGGTATGAAACTCTTGCTCAATTTCTTTTAGAAAGTGGGTTCACAAGAGGTACAATTGATAAAACCTTGTTTTATTTCAATTCTGGTGATGATTTGCTTTTAGTTCAAATTTATGTAGATGATATTATTTTTGGATCTACTAATGACAAACTTTGTAAGAAGTTTGCAAAGCTTATGCAATCCAGGTATCAAATGAGCATGATGGGAGAGCTTAGTTACTTTCTAGGCTTACAAGTAAAGCAAACAGATGATGGTATTTTTATCAATCAAGCAAAATATACCAGAAATCTTCTCAAGAAATTTGGTATGCTTGATAGTTCATCTGCTACAACTCCCATGGCTACAGCAACGAAGCTTGACAAAGACACAAGAGCCTCAGTAGATATGACTAACTACAGAGGAATGATAGGGTCTTTACTGTATCTTACTGCAAGTAGACCTGATATCATGTATGCAACATGTCTTTGTGCAAGATTTCAAGCAGATCCCAGAGAGCCTCATCTAACAGCTGTAAAAAGGATTTTCAAATATCTCAAAGGCACCATAACCTTGGGTTTGTGGTATCCTAGAGAATCAGAGTTTAAGTTAATTGGTTACTCTGATGCAGATTTTGCAGGCTGTAAGATAGACAGAAAAAGTACAAGTGGAAGCTGTCAATTTTTAGGTGACAGATTAGTTTCTTGGTACAGCAAGAAACAGAAGTCAATTTCCACATCCACTGCTGAAGCAGAGTATATAGCAGCTGGTAGCTGTTGTGCACAGATTTTATGGATGAAGAATCAACTGCTGGATTATGGGTTAAGGTACTCTAAAATACCTATTTTCTGTGATAACCAAAGTGCTATTGCTATGACAGGTAATCCAGTACAGCACTCCATGACCAAGCACATCAGCATAAGATATCATTTTATCAGAGAACATGTGGAAGAAGGGAACATTGAGCTTCATTTTGTGTCTACAGACCAACAACTTGCAGATATCTTCACCAAACCTTTGAGTGAAGCTACGTTTACAAGATTGGTAAATGAACTTGGAATGATCTCTGGTTCTGACTAGAGATACGGGTTAGACTCAAAATCTATCCATGTTTGATTGTTTAATGCTCATGATTCCTTGCATATATTAACTGTTATGAGTACCAGTGTTATAAACTCTGTCGGTTAAACTCTGATGCTAAACTCTGTGAGTCATAAAAAGTTGGTCATACTCTGAATGTTACAGTTTAAATGCTATACTCTGATTGTAATTTTGTCTGGAACATATGGACCAATGAAGAAATTTGTATGAAGCATAATTCTCAGTAAGTAATTGTGAATCCTTAAGAGTTGATAGATTCTGATCTCAAATATGTGCAGTAAGCTAACACAGCATGATACTGTCTCTATATTTATAGCATCTCTTAGTTTATTGATCCTATACACTGAGTCTGTATTAGCTGTTTGCATTTTCTCTCATAAGTTAATTATAATTACTGATGAAAAGTCTAAACTCTGATTATTCATTGCAAATAATTCACCCTCCAATCAAAAGATGCCAAACAGAGCACAAATTCCTTTGAGATCATGTTGTGCCTAGGAAGATCCAGGAACTTATTGTATGAAATAAGGGCTAAAATCTTTGATTTTTGGTGACTAGTGCCAACCACTGATTACTGGGAAAAATAATAATAATAATAATAATAATAATAAAAAATATATATAATAAAGGGGGTGAAAGATAAAAGACATATCCAAATGAAAGGATATCAGTAATACAGAGTTTAGATAGAAAAATCAGTGTCTATGTTATACATGAGAGTTTAGGCAACCAGTTTTTACTACTTTAGTTTGTGGATTTTATGCACTTTGAGATGATCTAAATACTGATTTCGGTAAACTCTGCTACTACACACACATATTTTCACAACTGTACAGATTGAGAAAAGAGTTTATTGACAAAGAAGGACAAATGGTAAACACTGATGTATTGTGTGAAATACGCCGAGGTTACTTTGTTTTAATCTCTGATGGTTAAAATAATTTCTTTGTTTCAGACATTTTATAATTTTGAGATTAGCCATTTGTTTTTCTGAAAAAGTATGATTGAACGGAGAAAAGAAAGAGTGTGTTTGATAAGTCCTGATAGTGATTCGTAATGCTGTTGAGTATGTTAGTTTATTGTTTAAAGTGATATCATTTCTTTCACTTTACAATTACTATGCAATATTGATAATACTGATATGTAAAGAAACAAATTTTTTTTCATTAATTGATTCAAATTTACATTCAGACAATTTCATACTCATGTTTAGCTAATCTTTCTGGTACATACTAATCACTATGGTTACAAAAGAGCAGATCTATTTAACCAGGACAAGTATTTGAATGCTACATCAGAGAATGAGGAGATTGTGACTACAACTGTTCCTCCAAGTACTCCTGCAATTGTTGTTGAGGAGGATATTCTAACTGCTGAGGATGCTGCAAATCCTGAAACTATTCTGATGGATTTTGAAACAGAAGCTCCTACATCAAAAGCTGATGATGTAGTTGAGGAAGCTGCTGCATACTCTGACAGCAGGATTGTCGATCATGAAGATACTGTACTGGAAGCTGATCAAGCTACTACTGAATTAGTAGAACCTATTGCTTCTCACACAGAAATCATTTCTCTTGATTTTGAGAAAGGTGAGGAAGTTGATCAGATTAGAGTTGATTCAGTTCCAGAAGCTGTTGCTGTACATGCTGATGCAACAGATAATGATCATGAGGATATTGTTTTCCTTGAAACTTTGCAACAATCAGTTGTTGAGATTGTTCAGAGAGAAGCAGAGGTTACTGCTCCAGCAAACTCTGATGTTCCTCAAACTGTAGCAGATCAAGTACCTGATGCAACTGCACAGTTAATTGATGAAATCACTGCTGAAAATGTGCTTGAAGATATTCACAGAGAGGATGACAATGCTGAAGCTAGTCCTGCTCATTCCAACTCTGATATTCAAGTGGAAGTTTCTGATCTTCAAGCAAATTCTACTGAAGAGAGGGAAGTTCAAAGGGCTGCTTCTGAGCATTTTCAGAATATGTACTACAATGCATGGGCTAATGCAGATTGTGTCTTTCCAGCACAACGGGCTGCAGATTTTCTATCTGATTCTGTCAAGAAGATTACAAATCCTGATGTCCTTACGAGCTTACAGGCAACTGTTATTCAAGTCAAATCTCTCAATAATAGATTTGATGAGAATCAACAAATGCTTACAAAACTGAGGAATGAAGTAAGTCTGAGGGATCTTACTTTAAAGGCTGACAGAACTTCTTACTATGCCATGTTCAAGCAGCAAGCCAGGGATTCTGAAGAAATCAAGAAGAGGCTTGGGACAGTTGAGGACAACCAGAATGCTATGTCTGCTCAACTGACTTCCATTTCTACTGCGCTTGAATTGCTGACATCAGTACTACTTTCTGATGATGTCAAAAAGGGGGAGAGTATACCTAAAGACAAATGCAAAGATACTCAAACTCTGAGACGGAAGGATGATTCTACTGATGGGGGAAGCAGAGGAAATGAAAGAAGGATTTCTGCTCAAAGGCAAAGACGTGTAATAAACTCTGGTGGTCAATCTACTTCAAAACTCAACAAAAGTTTAGTTGTTTCAGCTAATCCATCTACTGATGAAGAGATTGCTGCTAGGATCTTTATTAAAGAGCATGGAAAGGAAGTTACTATTGAAGATATCCAGGCTGAAGAACAGATGCTTGCTGAAGAACACAAGAAAAATCTTGAAGCTGGAATCTACAAGAAACAGGAAATCAAGGCTCCTAGGAAGAAAGAAGTTGGTATTTCTATCAAAGAGAATACACAACAGAGTATACAATATACAAGGAGACCTGTGATTAGAAACTCTGATAAGGGTAAAGGCAAAATGATTGAAGAGCCTAACCTGAAGAAGAAAGATAATTCAACCTCTGACATTGCTCAAGTTGAAACAAGATTAGCAAAATCAACCTCTGACGCTGCTCAAGTTGATGATACTATTGAAGTTAAGCCAGCCTCTGACAAGGCTCAAGCTGTGCAATCTCAGCTAGCTCCTCAACTCAAAGGTTTCTTAAGACCTGTACTCTCTGAAACTCTGACACTTCAACCTGTGGATTTTTCTCAAACCAGGACTGTACTTGGAAAAGAATCTTATGATAAGTCTGGTTTAGGTTCACATAGGGAGAAGAGAATAAATAACAGATCTCAAGACAATATTTCACTGGCAGGATCTGGTATTAGGGATACACAAGAAAATCTTGATAAGTTAGAATCTGTTCAGTTGATTTTTCACAGAGTCTTGAAGAAGCAGTTTCTGTTATACTTCATGAGTGATGGAAGTGTTTATAGAGTTGGAGAATCTGATGTAAATCTCAAATCATGGGAAGAACTTGAATATGTACTTTATCTGTTGAAAGTTAAGAACAGACACACCCATAATGTTGCTCAAATCTTAAGAGAAAAGATGCTGAGATCAAAAGTGATGCTTGGAGGAGGAGAAGTCTCAAATACTTATATTCCAAAGTATAGAGATCATGCTGGAAAGTTGGTGGAGATGAAGAGAAACAGTGCTAGATTTAAAACTGCACTTGGAATAAAAGTCTTAGAATTCAACTTAGAGTCAGATAAAGCTCAGTACATTCGGTTAGGGAATGACATGAAGAAGAACAGTATCTATTCTCTGAGGGCTGCCATATATCAAACTGGTGAAGGAGATCCAGAGTATAAGGAGCTGAAAGAGATTATGATAGCTGAACTTGAGAATGCTGAGAGAAGACTGCTGATTGATTATCTCAGGACTGTACCTGATATTGAAGAAGTCAAGTAAAGTCTGACTGTAAGTTTTTAATATTTTCTATTCTAAGTCAAATTTAAACTCTGTTTTAAATTAAACTCTGTTATATGTTAAACACTGCATTTGTTAAATGGTTTTGACATCATCAATTATATGTTTAACTTGTACATTTTATTATGAACAAGTTGGGGGAGATTGTTAGATATAATTGCTAATGTTTGTTTATCAGTGTTTAAGCAACAGGTACTGACAAGAGTTTATCAGAAGCCAGTCAGAGTTTAGTTAAATTCTGACAGGGTGAAGAGTTTAATTGAAGCCGGTCAGAGTTTATTTAAAGTCTGACAAGGTGATAGTTGAATTAGCTGTCGGTGCAGAATTGAAGATTCTAGAAGCAATATATTCTGAAGATGGAAAGAAGCAGAATATATTGATACAGCTAAGGAAACGGAATAGAAGATAAGAAGCAATCCTTAATTGATATCAATTGTATAGCTAATTTGTAGGAATATCAATTATATAAGGATTGTGTAACTGTGTACTATATAAACACAGATAGGTTATCCCTAGAAGGGACACGCGAATATTGATATATTATTCTTGTAACCTAGAAGCTCTTTGTGATTCATTAACATCATAAAGAGAGAAGCTGTTAATATAAATACAGTTTATTGATTCATAAACAGTGTTCTTAATTATCGTTATTCTCATACATACTTGATTATATTGTGTATTCGGCCTAACACCTTATTTGATCTTGATCAGTTGAAGCTCTTTTGCAATTCATTATACCATTTCACTCTTGTTGCGATTGATTGTCAGATGAAGCTCTTTTGCTATTATCTTGTTATTTCACCCTCATTGTGACTGATTGTCAGATGAAGCTCTTGTTATTGCCATACTATATTATTCTTGTTGTGATTATTATTGAAGCATGTATTGCTTATGTGCTGTGATAGAATTGGAAATGTTTTGAAAAATAGACCAGTAATGGTCAGACCAAATTTTTGGTCGATGATAATTAAGGCCAGGATGGCCAAGGATCCAAGGGAGGGCTTTGCTATAAGCAGTTCCGAGGTTGATGCGTGGTTGGCCAGCAGCTCAACCTTTGATTTGAATGAGATGAATAAAAATTCCAATTCTAATCTGTTTTCTTCAGAAGAGGTTGATAAAATCATGCATTGTGCATTGATTCAAATTCTTCTGATTTCTTTTCATTATGAGACTGCATTGGATATATTTATGATGTTTGCTGAGCACGTTTGGCTCACTATTTCTTGTTGTTTTCTAACCCTATTCCAGTGAAATGAGAGTATAAGTTGGCACAGCGTGACGGTTAGTTCACCGGCAGCTAGGAGAGCTCCTCGAGTGATTGTCATTGGCAGGGTAGTTGTTTGTTTTGTTTTATTAGACTAGATGTCTAGCTCTGAACTTAAGTTGTGATGTAATAACTCTGATAAAACTGGTTTGTATTAATAAAAGATTGTAGAAGCTTATATTCAATGCCATAATCTGGATGCGGTCTTGGATAAGGGGTATGTTATGTTATTATTATATAATGCATGTGTTATATTCAGGTTGTTGTGTGTTGTTGGTTGAGTAACTCCCCAAATCTATACCCCGGATTTGGAGGGTGTTACAGTTTCCATGCTTTGTAATCAACTGAAGAAGGATTAGGAGCAGTTATTGTACCATTCACAAAGCCTAGTTTATTTTTAGCAGATAGAGTGAGCATCATGCTCCTCTTCCAATTGTTAAAACCTTCACCATTTAACTTGACTGAAACAAGCTGATTTGTAGACGAATCTGATGGATGAATATAGTAAATGCTAGACGGATCCTGATTAGTCTGAGGAGGATTAGTCTGAGTTGTTGTCATGATGATTCAACTTTTAACAATGTCACACTAATTAATACTGAATTCAGATCAATTAAAGTCACAAGCAAGATGATAAAGAATCGAATTATCGATCAAGAGTTTCAGAAATCAATAGCGATTAACAATAATCGATTCATAAGATCAACAATGCGGAAGAACAATCAATTCTGATGAGGACATCACCACAAAAGAACAAATCAAGATCATATATGGACAAGATATACAGATCAAACGCACACAAAAAACTTTAGATATCAAGAAGAAAATGAATATTCTGATTTAAAGATCGAAAACACCTATAAATGTAATTGATACACTTCATAAAAGCTCTGAATTCACGCCATATCACGCCATAGAAGCTTCAATTTGATTATCCAGAACGACTTGCTCTGATACCATATTAATTTGTTTAGATGACAACAAGAACTCATTGAATATCCATAGAAATGATCAAGAAATGTATTACTTCATTAACGAAGAAGAAGACTAATTGATGTAGATGAAAAACATGTATGTATCTAGATTACTATTCTAATATATCAGATTACAAAATGAGTACACAGACTTTGTATATAAATAACAGAAATCAGCAAGTTTGTTATAACTGAATGTGCTGAGCTGTTGCTGAGCTGGATATTAACCAATAATATAATCTCTATAACTAATTCTAGGAATTTAGCTGCAGTATATTCGATTATTCACAAGGGTCTATGGCTTCCTCCTACTTCTAATCATGTCCTAGCAATCATGTCCTAGCCATCGATATGCGGCATCTGTTACAGTGTTCAAATTCATTCTCGAGATAATACTGTTAATTTTCGAGTTAACCTCTCTACAATATGGAACTCAATTCGAAGGCGCGGTGTTGGACCCCAATGGCTCCAGGTTGTGTGGCATTCTCTTCACATTCCCAACTGCTCTCTTATCCTTTGGATAAGTCTTAAAAACAGGCTACTTACACGTGATCATATGATACAATTTGGCATGAATGTTGACCCTCACTACCTTCTTTGCAATGCTACTCATGAGTCAGCCCTACATGTCCTTTTGAACTACCCATATACTACTCGGATTCTTAGTAGCTGCAGCCCGCAACCTACTGCTCCTGATTGGATTTCGGCTTTGCCTAGTACAACTCCAAACCTCCTGCAAAAAATTAATTATCTTTACATTGGTGTGGCTTTTTACCATATTTGGGTAGAGCCCGGTTGCATGGTACCAACAGTTAGCCAGCCCAAGTGTTAATGCAGAACATAAAGCAGATGGTTCGTGATAAAGTGCATGCATGTAAACAAATTCAGAAAATGGTCACTAAAAATCCATCTATTGCTAGCATCTTGTATTAGTGCTTTGTTTTTTAGCAGATCATTATTAGATGTTAACGTGTTAGGTTTTTTTGTTCTAGAAAGGGGTCTGGCCTCTTCTAGTTGCTAAGGTATGCCTTGGTGGATACATGTAATTATTTTTTGTTTTTAATATACTTTTTATTTAGCAAAAATATCACTACAAGAAAAATCGAATCACGCAACACCGTTGTCTGACACCCTAAATTTATGTTGAGTATGGCGATGCCGTCTGATGCGCGTATCAGACAACGGTTATCGATCGTTGTCTGAGGCTCTAAAGACAACAGAATTACCTAATAAACCATTGTAACATATCCAGAAACAACAACGGTTTATATAGAAGCCATTGTTAGAGAATGTATAACTCAAGTGTTTGCTGAACACAGGAAAGACTTGTCATATAATGTCATAAAGACTATAACTTTAAAATGAAACATACAACCCGTTGAAACAAATTGTCATTGTTGTATATGTTAACAGACAACATTTTCAAGTCTAAAGAATTGTTGTGGAAATGATGTACAGACAACAGTGGTTACAAAACTAAGAGTTGTTCTCCTTCCCTTTAGTCAACGGTTTCTAAAAGCATATACATTGTCTAAAAAGGATGTGTAGACAATGGTTTTGTTTTTCACATAGGTTGTATGAGTTTTCTTTTCACAAAGGTTAGTTGTTAAAAATCAATGTTTTAGTGTTAAAGAGTTAATACTTTTTTTTATGTACTGAAAGTATTGTGTGATACACAATATAACAAGCATTCCAATAAGTGCCCTCAATGCTTAAAAGCAGCTTATACAATGGTTTTTTATATCCGTACAACAGTAGGTTACATTATAAAATGAACATGCCAAGAATTAGAAAACCAATCCATCATTCCATTACAAACTACTATCATCCATTACCAGCAACCAACCAATTCATCCAAACAACCAGTTCACCATTATAAGCAACCAACCAATTCATCCAAACAACAAATTCACCGTTACAAGCAACTAACATTAAGTTCCAACCAACGATTAACATTCACAAAATAAGACTATGTTCAAGAGGCGGACACCAACATATTTTTGGATGAACATATCTAGACCAGGAGATGGACAAATATTCACTTAAGTTCATACTATTTGTGCCAAATGTACAATAAACTACCAGTGAAATACCCAAAAGTTTACGATATGTTCAACCCAAAATTTCTAGTTATATATGCCATAGTTCACGTAGCATGCTTCTTCATGAAATACTTTGCCCACTTGATCCTTATTGCATTGAGCTCAGTGCTGCCATAAGCATGGTTACTTCTGCGTAGCCACTGAAAATAGCAACAATAGTGAAAGTCAGATATATATTCTCCCACAATACACTTGGATATTGCAAAAAAAATTGAAAATTGCAATCTTACCTTCTTAGGAAATTTGAGTTCCTTATCTTCAAATATTTCTTTCACGTAACCCATGCCAAACAAACCGCAGTCTTTGCTCCCATTTTGGAGAGGAACTCCCTAAAGAACATTAAAAAACTATATAAAATATATCCATGCAAAAAAAAGAGAAAAAGGTAAGATATACGTTACGAAAAAGATATTACCGCCAAATTCTCCCACGTTATTTTCTTCTTTAGAAACTTCTTTGCTTTGTCCTTGTAGATTTTAATGGCACTATAACAATATAATATAGAGTAATTTTAAGACGTATTCCTTAATAACTGTTAAAAGTGATTCCAGAAGATATATCATTCTGATGTGGTACTCACTTATCAACCACTTCTATCTATTCTTCTGTTGCGATTCAGCGCTTCAAAGGGTCCATGTGATAAACCATTTGTGAATCTGGATTTACAGTTGTCAGCGTCCAATGATTCCTAAAAATCATGAACACGATAAATGAGAACATAAAAATCATGACTATATCATGACATTACATGCAAGAGAGATGACAACAAGCACAAAACAATACTAAAATGAGTCACGTATATAATAGCAATACTAACGCAGAGTTATATGGTAGCAGAAATATTTGGGCTGGCTGAGCATTCTTGAATCTGATAGATAGGGCTCGCGACCTATCTCCTACAGTACCACACCCAATGGCGCCTATTATCGCAGGATCGACAAACGCTACCATGTTAGACATCTTGTGTTTTTTCAGATATTCTTGGAGTACACTGTATAAGAAGTAGAGATACATCATCACAAATTCTAAATTTTATTCAACAAGTACTCATGAAGTCAAAAAAAAATTATGAACTTCGACACTTACTTAATAAACATGCAGATGATGGAACCTGATATTTCATCCCCAGAGCACAAAGCATGCACATCCGATAAAAAGATAGGCTTCTTGTTGGTTGATCCAAAAGCTTCTTGGGAGAGAAGAAAAGTGCATACTTGGCCATCGGTCAAGGCATTTTTGGCCCAAAGCCACAAACGCTTCAACACCGGGGGGGGGGGGGGTAATCGACACCCATGTCCAACACATACTCTTCCTGTAAGACACAATATGTTACCTTTTTCCACTTCTTTTCCATAATTTTCTTAACTCCCTGAAACGGAAAAATTAAAAGAAAATTGAGAGTGCAAACTGTTAAATGAAATTTTAAATTATGATTTTACCCTGTACATTTAAAAAACAACGAAAGTTTCAAAAAAAATGTAACATATTTTATCGTTAATTAATAATTATAAACAATTGTACCTTTGTTGTTCCTTGCATTGCTACCCTATCTCTCTTGACTTCCATTATTAGGTCTCTCGGCCATGCAATATACGTTCCGACAGCTTGTTCCACAGTCACTATCTCATCTTGGATTGGGAAAGGAATCTTTACAGATCCTTGGATAACACGAGTGATAGAGACTCGTGCATTTTCTTTTTCGAGTGGTTTCCTATGAAGAACGTCACAAACAGTATCTATTATTGCATAGGCAACAACATTTGTTGGGGAGTAAATTGCCAATTCCCATTCTGTAGAACCCTCAACTTCTAATTCATCACCTTCCTTACACACCTTGTCAACCGCCACTTGATGATCATCCTCAATTTGTACAATCTCAGCCTCCTCATTCTTTTCTTCCACCTCAGACTTCTTCTCAATGTGTGTTTCTCCTCCAACATCCTCAACTTCTGCATCTTCAATGAGGTCCAATTTTTTCTTTACACCTTGTAAGTCCAACTCCTTCAGAATAGCATGTGCACCCTTCGAACTGAAGGGTTTCGGGCATGAAAACGCAACGGAAGAACGCGTAAAACAGAAAAATTAACGAAACCCTCCGCAGGATCCATGCGAAAAACGATATTTAATTCGTGAATAGAATCGTTTACCTTTTGAAGCTTTACGAACGGCTGACTAATGGAGGTCCTTTGATATGATCACCATGTGTCCCGCCTTGCGATACATGTGTCTAATCAGTCCACACGAACGCCCGATCGTCCAACGATCACCGGAGCTGGTACTAGCCAAGAACTGCCCTCAGAACTCTCTCTCTCTCTCTCTCTCTCTAGCCTCTCTTTGATTTAGAGCTGCTAGGGTTTTTCAAAAAAATGTTTTTTTTTAATTAACCCAAAAACAATACATTATAATGTATTTATATGGAGAGAATTCTGGGCCTATACCTAATCTGATTGGGCTTCCAAAACCCAATCTGATTATTAGTAGTATTATTTATTATATTCGAATTATTATATAATTAATCAAGTCCTACTTAATTAATCCAATAATTCAATAATAATAATTCAATTAAATTCGAAATTTAATTAATGCTCTGTTTAAAACGTTCTTTATGTGTAACCCTTTAGGTTATTATTACGTTGGCAATAATTTTAATATCTCATAATAAAAAATATAAACAATGAGCGACATCTAGTAATACATCATTGCTACCCAAGTAATAATAATAATTGGTGATCCAATTAAACCTTTAATGAATAATGTTCCATGTAATTTAATCCTTTTAACCTTATATTATAGATTAAACTCGAGGCATGGTTTATGTCATCCTCTTCAACATTTAATCCCGGTTTACTTGATCGATGAGTAGACTATTAAACAAATCACAATTTGAGCATGGCCATGCATTTAATAGTCTCACTCAATCAAGAGGCCAATAATATCACTCCTAAAATAGGAGGGTTAAATCCTATATCTATCATTCATATTTCTCATATGATTCATAATATACCCAATGTCCACCTTTATCATTACCCGGTCAAAGGTAACTTTGAGTAGAATCAAAGTATATTAATTCTCATATAGAAATATAATGATTTCAAGTCTAAGGATCATTACACCATTATCATTGTAAGAATTGCTTATGACACTTGATAACATTTACCATGAAGATCTCACACGGTGGGTCTATCCAGTGCCATGTTCTGCTAACATGCACTTATGTCTTTGACTTTAGTATCACCATACTTATGACCAATGAGATGTGGTCATCAGTCAACAAACATACTAGTCTTAATGCATTATTATTGTCCTCAAATAATAATACTCGACTAGGGATCTTTTAGGATTATAAACACTACTCATATAATCTCATTTCTAAGTCACATACTTAGAGATATAGAATTCATGCTTATATTCCAAGGACATTTATTATTCTAATATTTATATCGCAGTTAATAAAGACATAATAAATAATTAAAAGAAAATCCATAGAACATATTTATTAATAATCAAAATGTCTTCCCTAAGAACATTATAGTATTGTCTCTAGGGCACAAGCACTAACAATCTCCCACTTGCACTAGAGCTATTCACCCATATATCTAATACCCATGGAACTAGTGTGACCTTCGTGCTTCTGCTGCGACAAAGCCGTAGTCAGTGGGTCTACAACGTTATCATTAGTATGCACTTTACATATATGTATATCTCCCCTCCTTGTAATATCTCAAAGTAGATGATATCGTCTAAGTATATGCTTTGCTCGGGAATGGGACCTTGGTTCCTTAGCCTGCGCAATAGCTCCATTGTTATCGCAATAAAGATCAACTGGATCTGCGATCGATGGAACTACTCCAAGTCCCTCAATAAATTTCCGAAGCCAAACAGCCTCTTTGGCCGCTTCACTGGCAGCAATATACTCAGCTTCCATTGTAGAATCAGCTACTGTCTCTTGCTTCGAACTCTTCCAGCTTACAGCACCTCCATTTAGACAAAACACAAACCCAGATTGAGACACAGTATCGTGTCTCAATATACCAAGAATGAATCTTTAGTTCTCTTGAGGTACTTAAGAATATTCTTGAGTGTCGTCCAGTGACCTTCACCTGGATTAGACTGGTATCTGCTCATCATGCTCAAAGCATACGAAACATCAGGTCGAGTACATATCATTGCATATATTATTGAACCAATTACAGAAGCATATGGTACCTTTTTCATACGGTCCTTATCATCTAATGATTTAGGACAGTTTTCTTTTGAGATCACTATCCCATGAGACACAGGGACAAATCCCCTCTTTGCCTCTTGCATCCCAAAATGATGCAATACTTTGTCAATGTATGTACTCTGACTTAAGCCGATTAATCTTCTAGATCTATCTCTATAGATCTTGATCCCTAATATATAGGTAGCATCGCCTAAGTCTTTCATTGAGAAACTTTTTCCCAACCAAGTCTGAACAGCCTGAAGAGAAGGTATGTCATTCCCTATTAGTAATATATCATCAACATATAATACTAGGAATGCCACTTTGCTCCCACTAACCTTCTTGTAAACACAAGGCTCATCTTCATTTTGAATAAAGCCAAACTCTTTGACCGTTATATCAAAACGAATGTTCCAACTCCTTGAGGCCTACTTCAATCCATAAATAGATCGTAGTAGCTTACAGACCATTCTAGCAAATCTTGGATCGACAAAACCTTATGGTTGTATCATATACACATCCTTTTCTAAGCTCCCATTTAAGAAAGAAGTTTTGACATCCATTTGCCAGATTTCATAGTCATAGTAAGCTGCTATCGCAACCAAAATCCTGATGGACTTGACCATAGCTACTGGTCAGAAAGTTTCATAATAGTCAATACCATGAATTTGTTTGAAACCTTTCGCCACTAGTCTTGCTTTGTAGGTCGTCACATTACCATCCCTGTCTGCTTTCTTCTTGAAAACCCATTTGCACCCAATAGGTTTTACCCCTTCAAGTGGTTCAACCAAAGTCCATACTTTGTTTTCATACATGGAATCCATCTCAGATTTCATAGCTTCCAGCCATCTCTCAGAATCTGGACTATTTATAGCATCCTGATAGGTAAGAGGCTCATCTTCATCCATAAGCATTACATCGCCAGTCTGAGATAAGAGAAATCCATAATATCTCTCAAGCTCGTGGCGAATCCTACCAGATCTACGAACAACCTGTGTTTCTTGAGCAGTAACATTTTCATGTACTTCTTGCTCATGTTCTAACTCTGGTTCAATGTCATTCTGTGGTTCTCGAACTTCATCGGGATCTATCATACTCCCACTGTTTTTCTTAGATAACAGTTCTCTTTCAAGAAATACAGCAGTACGAGCAACAAACACTTTGCTCTCGGTACGATTATAGAAATAATACCCTTTAATTTCTTTTGGGTATCCCACAAAATTACATTTGTCTGATTTCGGTCCTAGCTTGTCAGTGACTAAACATTTCACAAACGCTTCGCATCCCCATACTTTCAAAAAGGACATGCTATGACGTTTCTCAGTCCATATCTCATATGGTGTAGTTTGAACTGATTTAGTAGGAACTCGGTTAAGTGTGTGTGCAGCCGTTTCCAGAGCATAACCCCAGAAACTAATTGGAAGATCCGCTAGACTCATCATCGATCGCACCATGTCCAATAAGGTACGATTTCTCCTTTCAGATACACCATTCCACTATGGTGTTCCAGGAGGTGTGAGTTGTGATACAATACCACACTCCTTTAAGAAATTCTTAAATTCTAAGCTTAGGTACTCACCTCCACGATCAGATCGTAGAGTTTTAATACTTCCGCCTATTTGCTTTTCCACTTCTGCCTTGTACTCTTTGAATTTTTCAAATGATTCGGATTTGTTCTTCAAAAGATACACATATCTGTATCTACTAAAATCATCAGTACAGGTTATGAGGTAGTAAAAGCCACCTCTTGCCATCGTATGCATTGGACCACATACATCACTATGTATGAGTTCTAATCGTTCGATGGCCCTCTCACCAATTCCAGTAAAAGGAGCTTTAGTCATTTTTCCAATGAGACAAGGTTCACATTCTTCGTATGATTCAAAATCAAACTTATCCAAGTATCCATCCTTATGTAACTTGGAAATGCGTTTCTCATTTATATGACCTAAACGACAATGCCAAAGGTATGTTTGATTTGAGTCATTAGCCTTACACTACAAGAAAAATCAAATCACACCACGGTTTATCACCGTTGTCTGACACCCTAAATTTCCGTTGTGTATGGAGATGTTGTCTGATGTGCGTATCAGACAACGGTTAGAGATCGTTGTCTGAGGCTCTAAAGACAACGGAATTTCCTAATAAACCGTTGTAACATATCTAGAAACAACAACGGTGTATATAGAAGCCATTGTCAGAGAATGTATAACTCAAGTGTTTGCTGAACACAGGAAAGACTTGTCATATAATGTCATAAAAACTATAACTTTAAAATGAAACATACAACCCATTGAAACATATTGTCATTGTTGTATATGTTAACAGACAACATTTTCAAGTATAAAGAATTGTTGTGGTAATGCTGTACAGACAACAGTGGTTACAAAACTAAGAGTTGTTCTCCTTCCCTTTAGTCAACTGTTTCTAAAAGCATATACATTGTCTAAAAAGGATGTATAGACAATGGTTTTGTTTTTCACATAGGTTGTATGAGTTTTCTTTGCACAAATGTTAGTTGTTAAAAAGCAATGTTTTAGTGTTAAAGAGTTAATACTTTTTTTATGTATTAAAAGTATTGTGTGATACACAATATAACAAGCATTCCAATAAGTGCCCTCATTGCATAAAAGCAGCTTAGACAATGGTTTTTTATATCCATACAACAGTAGGTTACATTATAAAATGAACATGCCAAGAATTAGAAAACCAATCCATTACCAGCAACCAACCAATTCATCCAAACAACCAGTTCACCATTACAAGCAACCAACCAATTCATCCAAACAACAAATTCACCGTTACAAGCAACTAACATTAAGTTCCAACCAACGATTAACATTCACAAAGATTAACATTCACAAAATAAGACTATGTTCAAGAGGCGGACACCAACATATTTTTGGATGAACATATCTAGACCAGGAGATGGACAAATATTCACTTAGGTTCATACTATTTGTTAGGAATATGTTGTTCTTGATGATAAACATAAAACACTTAGTAGAATTTGTGTAAAGTCATTTTGTAGCTGTCAACGAAATGGCATGCTTTGCAACATTCCGTTGACAGGAAGCTCATCAACGAAATGAGTGTTGTAGCAATTGCATTGTACAATACTTCTCAAATGATAGGCATTCTGTTATATGTATTAAGATAGGTTTTCTAAGTCATGTTGACTAAGTACTAGATAGGCAAAATAGGTTGGTTAATTGTAAATATATTATGCCTTGTGATTTTGCCTAAGTGAAGACATGTCAACGGTATGAAGATTACTCTGTCAACGGTATGGAGTTTACTCATCAACGAAACGAGGGAAATACCATCAACGGAATGAAGAATAAAGCTATCAACGAAACACATCTCCCTGCTATCAACGAATCATTATTGCTTTTCTGTATAGTTGACAAAGTGATAGTGACAGTTTACTGAACAGATCTAAAGGTGATGTGGAAGTGTACTTTGCATTGGAAACCATTAAAATGGACATGGGGAATAAGGAAACATCCCAGTTTCCAATTGGGTCTTGGGAGTGATCATAATAAGCATGAAGACAAAAGCAAGGATCTCCAAGGACCACTGGACAAAGGGATGAAAAGCAAACTATTGGCGGTTACTCATTGTACTTTTAGTGTAGCCAAAAATAGGGTTGTAAACTTGGGGATATATAACCAAGTGTAGCAGTTACTTTAAAAGAAGAGAAGAAAAACAAATAGTTTGTATTAGCTATCTTTGAGAGCATTCTTCTCTACAACCTTGTAACTGAGCAGCTGTGTACTTTTGTATCACATATTATTTCCGCAATAAAAATCACTTCAGTTGGATCATCAAACAATTCAACTGAAATTATTAATGTGCTTGTGATTTTTACTTTAAGTTCAGTTTTATTTGTAAGTTGTTTTTAAGTTCAACAAATATCAAAAATTGTATTCAACCCCCCTTCTACAATTCTGTTAGGTCATTTGGGAATAACAATTGGTATCAGAGCTAGCTTCTAACATACAAGAAGTTTAAAGATCAAGACCAAAAACAGAAACCATGGTGAAGAAGGATGCAGGTGTGAAGATACCAGTTCTTGATAAGGACAATTACTTTCACTGGAAAGTAAAGATGCATTTACATCTCATGTCTATGGATGAGAGGTATGTAGACTGCATTGAGAAAGGTCCACACGTTCCCATGAAGTTTGCATCTAGAGTTGGAGTGCCAGATGATGCTCCTGATGTAGAAATTCCAAAACTTGTCTCAGAATGGACTATTGAAGATCTTGCAGAAATCCATAAAGATAAGAGAACCATGAACATTCTGTTTAATGGTTTGGAGCAAGAGATGTTTGACAATGTTATCAACTGTACAACCTCCAAAGAAGTATGGGACACTGTTAGAACTCTCTGTGAAGGAACTGAGCAAGTTAGGGAAAATAAAATGCAACTCCTTATACAACAATATGAGCATTTTCATTTTAAAGCTGGTGAAACCCTAAATGACACGTTTAGTAGGTTTCAAAAGCTTTTGAATGGATTAAAGTTGTATGGGAGGATCTATCAAACCAAGGATTCAAACCTTAAATTTCTTAGAGCTCTTCCAAAAGAATGGAAGCCTATGACTGTTTCTCTCAGAAACACTCAAGAGTACAAAGACTACACTCTTGAATGGCTTTATGGAACCTTGAAGACATATGAGTTGGAAATGGAGCAAGATGAAGAAATTGAAAAGGTACAGAAGAAGGGTGGATCTATTGCATTGATTGCATCTGTGAACCAACTGGAAGATGACAATGAAGAAGCTGCAAAGGCCACAACTAGTCGAGCTAGTTTTAAAAGTGATGTTAGCAAAGGTAAAGGCAAGATGACAGAAGAAGAGGAACCAGAACCAGCCAACTTGGATGACTTAGATGAGATTGATGAACACATTGCTTTTCTGTCAAGAAAATTCTCTAAGTTTAAGTTCAAGAGAAACTCAGAAGCAAGGCCACCAAGGAGAGACTTTCAACCTAACAAGTCTAACTGGATTGAAAAGTCTAAATCTAAATGTTTCAATTGTGGAATGCTTGCTCACTTTGCTGGGGACTGCAGAAAGCCCAAGGTTGAGAAGGGCAACAGGAAATTTGAGCCTGTTGATTATAAAAAGAAATACTTTGAACTTCTCAAGCAAAAAGAAAAGGCTTTCATGTCTCAGGAGTATGATTGGGCTGGTAATGGTGAAGATTCTGATGATGATGTTGAGTATGTCAACTTGGCTCTTATGGCTAACAATCATGAGTAGGAAGCAAGCTCCTCAAGCAACCAGGTAATAATTACTAATCTTTCTGAGCTTTCTAAAGAGGAATGCGATAGTGCAGTAAATGAAATGTCTATTGTATTATATAATTTGCGTGTTACTCTTAAATCACTTACCAAAGAGAATTCAAGAATTCAAGCATAAAGGTGTTCTGTGAAGAAAATGGTATTTTGCATGAGTTTTCAGCAGCAAGGACACCACAGCAAAATGGTGTAGTTGAAAGGATGAACAGAACACTTATTGAAGCTGCAAGGACAATGCTAGATGAATCAAAGTTACCAACTTATTTTTGGGCTGAGGCAGTTAATACAGCTTGCTTCACTCAGAATATTTCTTTGATTAATCAGGCCAAAGGAATGACCCCTTATCAGCTACTCAAAAGAAAGAAGCCACTATTGGATTTTCTTCATGTCTTTGGATGCAAGTGCTTTGTTCTGAGAAATCAAGCTGAGTATTTGGGGAAATTTGAAGCAAAGGCAGATGAAGCAATATTTGTGGGATATGCAGTAGGGAAAGCCTACAGAGTCTATAATCTCAGAACCAACATTGTTATGGAATCTGTACATGTTGTTTTTGATGATCTCAAAATTCAAGGTCTCTGTGATGAAGGTTTCCATGAAAGTCTTTCTTTTGAAAATGAGGAAGGAGATCAAGTGAATCATGTTAAGGCTACTGAGAAACAGCCTAAAGTTGTTGTATCTAGCACAGATGAAAGCAGCAGTGAAGATGAAATTGCTGCATTAAGATTGAAAAGAATAGCTGCTAGCAGACCAAATGGTCATTTCGTTGACAGTCATGATGGTGGATTCGTTGACAGTCAAAATGAGCGTTTCGTTGACAGTCATAGAAATGCTTCTAGAAGTGATCATTTAGGGACAACAAACTCAGGGGGAGTTTCTCAAGGACAAATATCCAATCAAGGCAATCATGATCATGAAGCTACCTCTTCAAGAGCAAATCTACCTCCCTCAAGGAAATGGACTAAAGATCATCCCTTTGAACTTATTATAGGTGATGTGTCTTCAAAAGTCCAAACTAGAAGAGCAACTCAAGAAGAATGTTTATATAGTAGCTTTCTGTCTCAAGATGAGCCAAAGAAAGTTGAGGATGCACTTCTAGATCCAGATTGGGTTTTGGCTATGCAAGAGGAGCTAAACCAATTTGAAAGGAACAATGTTTGGAAGCTGGTGCCCAAGCCTAAGGACAGGAGTGTCATAGGCACAAAATGGGTGTTCAGAAACAAGATGGATGAAAATGGCATAGTCACAAGGAACAAATCTAGATTGGTTGCAAAAGGCTATTCACAGGAAGAAGGAATTGATTTTGATGAAACCTTTGCTCCTGTTGCAAGACTAGAGGCAATAAGGATTTTCCTAGCCTATGCAGCCCATGCCAATTTCAAAGTCTATCAAATGGATGTGAAGAGTGCTTTTCTGAATGGGGAATTGGAAGAGGAGGTGTATGTAAGTCAACCTCCTGGTTTTGAAGATGATGACTTTCCAAAATATGTATATTTCCTCCTCAAAGCACTCTATGGTTTGAAACAAGCACCTAGAGCCTGGTATGACACACTTTCACAGTTCCTCCTTGAGAATCACTTCACTAGAGGTACTGTAGATAAAACTCTTTTTCACAGGGTTGTAAATGGCTCTACTTTACTTGTTCAAATTTATGTAGATGACATAATCTTTGGGTCTACAGATGTGAATCTTTGTCAAAAGTTTGCCAAGCTTATGCAAAGTAAATATGAAATGAGCATGATGGGAGAATTAACTTACTTTCTTGGTCTTCAAGTAAAGCAAGTTAATGAAGGCATTTTCATTAGTCAAACAAAATATATTCATGATTTATTAAAGAAGTTTAATTTAATGGAATGCTCTCCTGCCAAAACTCCCATGCCTACTGCCACCAAACTTGAATTGAATACTAAGGAAAAATCTGTGGACATTTCAAGTTAGAGAGGCATGGTAGGCTCACTTTTATATTTAACAGCTAGTAGACCTGATATTATGTTTGCTACATGTCTATGTGCTAGATTTCAGGCTGATCCTAGGGAATCCCATTTAGTTGCTATTAAAAGAATTTTCAGATATCTCAAAGGAACACCAAACCTTGGTATTTGGTATCCTAGAGAATCTGGTTTTGAACTAATTGGTTACTCAGATGCAGATTTTGCAGGATGTAAAATAGACAGGAAAAGCACAACTGGAACCTGTCAATTACTAGGAAACAAGCTTGTGTCATGGTTCAGCAAGAAACAAAACTCAGTTTCCACCTCCACAGCTGAGGCTGAGTATATTGCAGCTGGAAGTTGTTGTGCACATATTTTATGGATGAAAAATCAACTACTTGATTATGGATTAAGAGTTGAGAAAATTCCTATTTTCTGTGACAACACTAGTGCCATTGCCATTACTGAGAATCCAGTGCAGCATTCAAGGACCAAGCACATTGACATCAAGTACCATTTCATTAGAGAACATGTTATGAATGGTACTGTGGAGTTACATTTTGTTCCAAGTGAACAACAACTTGCAGACATCTTTACCAAGCCACTTGATGAATCAACATTCTCAAGATTAGTAAGTGAGCTAGGTATGCTAAATTTCTCTTAATTACTTTGAGATTTTTGCAAGTTACAAATGAAGCCAGAAACTTGCTATGTTTTTCTGTGAATTAATTTTCTCAGGAAAAAGTAAAATTTTGTCTAAGTCAAAATCACTATGTCAACGAAACGAACCATTTCGTTGACAACCTTAGCATTTTTCTGGGTGTTTCGTTGATAACTCTTTTATATCAACGAAACACAGCTTTTTATCAACGAAACAAACGGGACCTTAAACGCCCAATTCTGATTCGTTGATATAGCGCTTTTAATCTGAACCGTTGAAATTTTGACACGTCTTTTACCACGATCTATGCATACACCCCTGTAAGTATAAATCATGGTAATACTTTAAAAGTAACGGTTATATTTTTAAGCCAATCCAGTAATTTACATTTATTATTGGACTCAATTTCTGAGAATTTTTGGGGGAGTATTTAAGAAATTCTATTTTCTTTAATTTCTTTTTACCTGTTCTCAAAAATTCCAAAGGCTTTTCTCTCTTCTTCTCTCTAACAAGCATTTAAGTTCGAAGCTTTTCTTCAAACAACAATGGCACCCATAGTCAAGCTTATGTCAGCAGGAGGGTTCATTTATGAAAAGAACAACTCAATTCCATTTGTTGTCAAGGAGAGTCCAAACAGTATATTTTTCAAGATGATGGACTTCATGAAGAACTGCAAGTTGAGCTATGCTATGTTTCACTCAACTCCTCTCTATAATGAGATAATCGAGGAGATCTGGACCTCGTGTGAGTATAGTGGAACAAACTGCACACTGCAATTCACTCTTCAAGGTAATGAGTACATAGTTAATTCTGATGTATTGCAAGCATGTCTACAAATTCCTGAAAATAACTGTGATGCTTTGCCTACAATCACTGAAATGGTTAACATGCTAAATTCAATAAACTACTCATTGGCTACTGATAATTTGGGTAGGATAATTAGGAGAGGTTTGGTTAGGGAATATAGTTATTTAGCTGATGCATTTATCAAGGTCTTTTCTGGAAAGATTAGTAATTTTGATGCATTAACTAATTCCATGTTGATTCTTTTTACCATGCTCCTAACTGATAGATATTACAACTTTAGCACCCAACTTATGTATGAAATTGGTGCTAAGTTGGGTGACAAGGCTAATAGGAAAAAGAATATCTACTATGCTAGGTTTCTGATGATGTTGGCTAATCATGTTAGTCCAACACCATTAGTAATCTCTAACCCTGTTTCCAAGTTTGAGTGTTTTGTGCAAGAAAAGAGAGTATTGACAGACATACTGAGGCTGAACCACAATGGTGATGTTCCAGTGGTGTATCTGCCAATAATTGAGGTAACTACTGCTATCCCTTCTAGTATTGTTGTTACTTCAACTGTATCACCCAATCCTGTTGCTGTGGAGTCTGTAGTTGTGACCCAACAGGCTGCTGCCCCAGCAACAAAACCAAAATCAAAGAAATCCTCCAAGCCAACCTCAGGTGCTTCCCAAAAGGCACCTGTTGCAAAAACTACTTCACAACCAAAGGGGAGTGTTTCTGGTGCTGTGAGAGGTGAGGGAAGGGGTGAACATAAAAGAAACCCTAAGGATAAGGAAGGACAGATGAGTGAAATCCAGCCAAGCCCCATTGTGTCTTCCCAACAAGGCACAATGAGTAATATGGATTTAAGCACAAGTCTAATTGCATCCTCCCAAAAGGATGTGATTATTGAAACAAGCTCTCAACCAAGAGCACAGTCCAAGAGGGTAAGGGACACTTCAAGCCCACAGTCTACATTTTCCCAATACCAAAGGAGAGTGAAGTAGAAATCCAAGGGTACACAGGGTGCACACACACTGGAAGCAACACTTCCAGTTTCTCAAATTCAGTTTGATGTAACCCCTATTATCACTCTGGGGTTACAGTCCCATTCTCTAAACATCAATCTTGAATTATCTCCATCAAATTCACCAACTCAATCTTTAGATGTGGACATGATCCATACATCTATTCCTGATTCTCCAACTCTAATCTTGGAGAAGCCCCACTCTGAAGCTGGTGGTCATCACTTGTTAAGTGATTTGTTGGGCCATCAACCAACTTTTTCTGAAATTCCAAGAGGATCTGTGGACCCCAATCTCAAATCAATTACCACAGATTCTACTGTAATTTCTCATTCTCAAAGTGCTTTCTTGACTTCATCAACGAAACAGTCTATTTCGTTGACAAGTGTTTCTCCATCAACGGTATCCATACCGTTGACAGTTCAAACTACCATTCCGTTGATAGGTCATTCTACACCCCTTATTGAAAATCAAGTTGTTTCCACAACTAGTGTAGATGACCTGGTGGTAGTTGAGACACTTTTAGGTTTGAGAGGGAGTGAAATTGAGAGGCTGGCTTACAGCCAGGCAAAAGGAGAGACTGAGAGTGAGAGGCTGGCTATTTCTTCCAGCCAGGCAAAAGGAGAGACTGAGAGTACCACCTTAGTAGGTGAAGGTGAGGGTGTGAGAGGTGTGAGCCATGGGGAGCCCATGATGCAAGAAAAGAGTGGAGAGAGAGAAGGGACTACAGGAGCCATAAGGATGGAAGCAGCCATTGCTAGTAAGTTAATGAGGGTCAGTGGGGGAGAAAGGGAACTTACCTTCCAAGAGCATTATCAACAAACTCTGGATAGTATTTCCCTGGATCCTGAGACCTTTACTCATCCTGTGCCAGCCTATCAAGTTATGGCTCAACAGGGCAATGTGGAGGCAGAAAGGTCACTCAACTTAATTCATACTACTGCATCAATGCAAAGAGCAAAGGATGCCTTGACCAATCTACCTCCAGGAGCTGCAGCAAGTGAAGACTTCAATTTTTCTGATGATGAGGACAGCTTTGGTGACAATCTACAGGTGGCCACTACTACACAGACTGGGACATCTGTGGTGCCTCCTACACCAAACTGGCTTTCTCAGGATATGCATGGTAGATGCAACTTGGATGCTGCTATCACAAGGCAATATAATGAGGCATATCTAGCTCATGAGTCTGCTGAAGCAAGGGACAAGAAATTCTACCAGGCCATAATGGATTCTCTGGAAATTTAAAGGCTACAAATGATGCAGACAAGGATTGAGGCTACAGAAATCAAGGATTCAATTAGCAACCTTAGGGATGCAACTGACAGGAGGCTAGATGAAAAGCTTCCTCTTCACACTGTCTCCAAGATGTCAAGGTTTTTCACCAAGGAACCTGAAGTGTCCTCATCTTTAAAAACTCTCTCCTCTAGAGTGGACAAAGTTGAGGCTACACTTTCTCAAATGCAGAAGGAACAGGAGAAGCAAACTCAGCTACTCACCCAGCTTCTGGCAGCTCAAGGACTCCCTATCATCTCACTTGATGATAACAAAAAGGGGGAGAAAACTAAGGAGCTAGAGATACAAATCACAAAGGTTTTGGTCCCAGCCATCTCCTTACCAGAAGAGCCATTAGCAATGGGGGAGTTTGGAAAGAAGCAAAAGGATGGTATTGATCTAATTAAAGAAGCTTCTATGAGGATGAAACTTGCAGAACAGATCAAAGATCACTGGTCCAACATAGAAGCAAGGTTCAAGAAAATTACTGAATCTTCAAAGACAGATCAGCCATCAACAAATGTAATGGAGACAGTACAAATGGAGCCACAGTTCAAGAGCTCTTATGCTATAGAGCCCCTTCAGCATGGAATCCTTCAAGATTCAAGAAATGAGAAAGGCCAATCCTCATGCTTTAGGAATGTGGATGCAAGAGGGATTTCTCCAATGTCACCTATCAAACCCAAAGGCAAGAACACTGAAAAGATATTTTATCCTCCACCAAAGCCAGATGAGTTCAAAGTCCTAGGGAAGCTGATCACTAAGTGCAAGGAAAGCAATCATCCAAGCATAAGGAATCAAAGGGCCATCATCTACAGGGACAGCAAGGAAATCTGCATTTGGGTTGGTCACCCAAATTTTGCTAAGGCCAAAGCTGAAGAATCTGAAAGGGCAGCAATGCAAGCATTGGCAGTTGCTCAAGCACTTGAAGATGAAGAAACTCTACAGGAAGATAAAGCCAAGGATGGAGCTAAGGAAGCAAGGAAAAGTATAAGGCAACCAAAGGCTAGAGCTAAGAGGAATCTGGACTTTGATAAGGAGGATTCTCAGGACACTGCTCAAGCCTCTTCCACAACAAGTGCACATCAAATTCCTACTGGTCTACCTATTGAAGGAAAGTTGGCCTGTGATCCTGCACACCCTGTCAACTATCATGATCAACCAATCATGCCAAAGGAGGAGCCTATTGAATTTGATGAAGCCTATTTTCCAAAATTCCTATTTGAAAAGGATCAGCCAATGAAGACAAAGAAAAGGGTTGTCAAGGCAAAGCCAATATTTGTGAGAAAGCCACAACCTCAGAAACCCCCTACAAATCCAGAGGACTGCATGTACATTGCTGACATCAGGGAAGAATCTAGCTTACATCTTGATTTAGACAACCTGGTGGAAGTAAGGGGCATTGCAGCTTCTCAAAAGATGCCTGAAAGATTAGTTTTCACATTCAAGGGTGGTAGAGAACAAATATGGCCTCTCTACAGAATTTTAGGAGAAGACTACCAAACACTACTCACAGTGTTTAGATGCTTGAAGAAAGACTTTGGCTTCACCAAAACAGCCAAGTCTGAGGTGGTCTCCAAAATATGTCAAATAAAGGCTAGCTGGAACAAGCCTGAGGCTCTTCCCAGGATGCTTAGAGTGCCCTCAACAGGAAAGAAGATCCATCTTCAACCTTACTGGATGATGGAATTAAAGGACAAGGACAACTGCAGAAGGTTCTTCAGGATGGAAGACCAGCTGGATAAGGCATCTAATCAAACTCTAAAGCTTATGCAATCCAAGCTTGGTGATCAAGATGAGGAAGAGAAGATCTTCTACAGAAGGCTACAGGTCCAGATTGAGGAAAACAACTCTAAGAGAGGGAAGAAGACTATGCCACAAAGAAGACAAAGATGAATCATTTGCTCAGTCTAGAGGAGCACTTCTGGGCATTAGTCTTGTAAGTCTTGTATTTTGTTCAAAATATTATGAAGCTTAATGCATTTTCTACTTTTGTAATTTATAATGTATCTGAGTGTTTTTGTTATCATCAAGTCTCTTGATTTATGGCTGTTATTCTATCAGTCATAAATTGGGGGAGATTGTTAGGAATATGTTGTTCTTGATGATAAACATAAAACACTTAGTAGAATTTGTGTAAAGTCATTTTGTAGCTGTCAACGAAATGGCATGCTTTGCAGCATTCCGTTGACAGGAAGCTCATCAACGAAATGAGTGTTGTAGCAATTGCATTGTACAATACTTCTCAAATGATAGGCATTCTGTTATATGTATTAAGATAGGTTTTCTAAGTCATGTTGACTAAGTACTAGATAGGCAAAATAGGTTGGTTAATTGTAAATATATTATGCCTTGTGATTTTGCCTAAGTGAAGACATGTCAACGGTATGAAGATTACTCTGTCAACGGTATGTAGTTTACTCATCAACGAAACGAGGGAAACACCATCAACGGAATGAAGAATAAAGCTATCAACGAAACACATCTCCCTGCTATCAACGAATCATTATTGCTTTTCTGTATAGTTGACAAAGTGATAGTGACAGTTTACTGAACAGATCTAAAGGTGATGTGGAAGTGTACTTTGCATTGGAAACCATTAAAATGGACATGGGGAATAAGAAAACATCCCAGTTTCCAATTGGGTCTTGGGAGTGATCATAATAAGCATGAAGACAAAAGCAAGGATCTCCAAGGACCACTGGACAAAGGGATGAAAAGCAAACTATTGGCGGTTACTCATTGTACTTTTAGTGTAGCCAAAAATAGGGTTGTAAACTTGGGGATATATAACCAAGTGTAGCAATTACTTTAAAAGAAGAAAAGAAAAACAAATAGTTTGTATTAGCTATCTTTGAGAGCATTCTTCTCTACAACCTTGTAACTGAGCAGCTGTGTACTTTTGTATCACAGATTATTTCCGCAATAAAAATCACTTCAGTTGGATCATCAAACAATCCAACTGAAATTATTAATGTGCTTGTGATTTTTACTTTAAGTTCAGTTTTATTTGTAAGTTGTTTTTAAGTTCAACAAATATCAAAAATTGTATTCCACCCCCCCTTCTACAATTCTGTTAGGTCATTTGGGAATAACACTATTTGCGCCAAATGTACAATAAACTACCAGTGAAATACCCAAAAGTTTATGATATGTTCAACCCCAATATATGATTGCATCTCTGTGGCAGCTGAACCGTACGGTGCACCCTTTGCATTGAAAAGAACCGTCAGCTTAATTCCCAACATCTTGCGCCTAACAATTCTGTGCATTGTAACTGCTCCACGTTTTAAAAGCCTAAGTCCTTGTTTGCTTGGTACCGGTTCTTCCACTTGTTTCCTCTTCTTAGTCAATTTGCTTTTTAGGTTATTAGAAATAGCATTTTTCTTCACTGATTCAGGGGATGATTGTTGATGACATGACTCAACCTCCTTATTCTCTTTTGTTGTCACCATTTTTTCCTTCACAGGTTCCGACACAACCACCTTGTTCTTTTTTGGTATCACCGCCTTTTTCTTCATAGGTTCCGACATAGGTTCCGACACAGCTTGCTTGTTCTTTTTTGGTGTCACCACCTTTTTCTTCCCCGAATGAACTGCCTTGTTCTTTTTTAGTGCCTTCAAAAGATTTGAACTGGTTACACGGTTATCAAATTTCGTTTTCTTTGAAGGCGCCATAAATGAATCTGCACAAGGGGGAGTACATATTTTATGATAAAAAACACAAAAAATATGATAACATGGGTAACAAAAGCACAAGACCCAAGTGACAAACATATACATAGATATACAACCACAGAAATATGATAAAAACCTTCCTACCCAAATCACAAAAATAAAGTTTATTACACTATCTTTATGCCCAAATCGCAAAAATATAGTTTATAATTACACTACCTTTATACCCAAATCGCAAAAATAGGGTGCAAGCATATTACCCACATAATCAAACCCATATAATCGATGTTCAAAACCTAATCGACTATTACCCAAATCAAAAATAGAGACCAAGATATAGGCAAAGAGAGAGGGAAAGAGAGAGAGAGAGAGAGAGAGAGGGGGGGGGGGAGGGAGAGAGAGAGAGAGAGAGAGAGAGAGAGAGAGAGAGAGAGAGAGAGAGAGAGAGAGTACCTGTCCACGGATGATGGTGAGAGAGTAGAGTTGACGATTGTGAGAGAGAGCTGACGGCGATTGTGAGAGAGTGGAAGAGTTAGGGTTAACAGAATGTGAAAGAGGGGGAATGAAATTAGAATGTGAGAGTGAGGGCGGAAATGAAATTAGAAGAGGGAAATGAAATTAGAAATTAGAAGAGGGAAATGAAATTAGAAGAGGGAAATGAAATAATTAGAACGGGATCAGCGGGGGGAAATTAGAAGGGGGCAAATAAAAATAATGTGAGAGTATGGATGATTATTAAAATGTTTTAGACGATGTTAACGAGTTATTAATCAAAAAATTTGACCATATTGTTAGTAATACTTTTATGAGTGCTCATATTAAACATAATTTCGTACTAAAATGTGTAAACTCGAATTTGGTACTCCATCCGTCCCACTTTATATGACCCTTTGACTTTTTCACGCATTGAAATACTTTAGACGATGTTAACGAGTTATTAATCAAAAAATTTGACCATATTGTTAGTAATACTTTTATGAGTGCTCATATTAAACATAATTTCATACTAAAATGTGTAAACTCGAATTTGGTACTCCATCCGTCCCACTTTATATGACCCTTTGACTTTTTCACGCATTGAAATGCTTTAGACGATGTTAACGAGTTATTAATCAAAAAATTTGACCATATTGTTAGTAATACTTTTATGAGTGCTCATATTAAACATAATTTCGTACTAAAATGTGTAAACTCGAATTTGGTACTCCATCCGTCCCACTTTATATGACCCTTTGACTTTTTCACGCATTGAAATGCTTTAGACGATGTTAACGAGTTATTAATCAAAACATTTGACCATATTGTTAGTAATACTTTTATGAGTGCTCATATTAAACATAATTTCGTACTAAAATGTGTAAACTCGAATTTGGTACTCCATCCGTCCCACTTTATATGACCCTTTGACTTTTTCACGCATTGAAATACTTTAGACGATGTTAACGAGTTATTAATCAAAAAATTTGACCATATTGTTAGTAATACTTTTATGAGTGCTCATATTAAACATAATTTCGTACTGAAATGTGTAAACTCGAATTTGGTACTCCATCCGTCCCACTTTATATGACCCTTTGACTTTTTCACGCATTGAAATGCTTTAGACGATGTTAACGAGTTATTAATCAAAAAATTTGACCATATTGTTAGTAATACTTTTATGAGTGCTCATATTAAACATAATTTCGTACTAAAATGTGTATACAAGAATTTGGTACTCCATCTGTCCCACTTTATATCGTTAGTAATACTTTTACGAGTGCTCGTACTAAACATAATTTCGTTACATATAAGTTTTGTAAATAAAGCAACAGTAATACAACGGTTTTTGTTTAAAAAGCGTCGTTGAATGTACTGTGATATAAGACTTTTGAGCACAACACCGTTGTCTGAATACCGTGGTAGTACGTTAATTTGGACAACGACTTTTCCGTTCGAAGAACCGTTGTCTGAATTTTACAAGTGTTTTCTACAGAAACGCTTGTACTAGATTCAATTTTACAACGGGTTGTTTATCCTAGAAAACCGTTGTGTGATTCTTTTTTTAAATAAATGCCAAAAATCTTTGTCGGGACACATTATTAGTAAACCAAGTATCCTTGTCTGAATCTCCATTTTCTCCCTTTCACGAAATAGAAAAAGGCGGTTGTTCGAACACTTCCTCTTCATCCTCGAACACCTCTTTCGATTTCTTCATCATATTCGTCGATTTGTTCCTCCTAAAACACCATTCGATTTCATCCTTCTCAAACACCATTCGATTTTTCATCATCTTCCTCGATTTGTTCCTCCTCAAAAAACATTCGATTTCTTCATCTCATACTCGATTTCGTCATCTCATAGTCAATTTCTTCCTCCTCAGTGTGTTTGTGATATCTCCATTAAGGTAAATTTCAGAAAATTTGTTTTGAGTAATTTTTAGGGTTCATACTTATATTTGGGGATTTATGTGAATTTGTTTTAAGTTGTTTTAAATTTGTTTTTCTATTTCACCCTGTACTTTAGCTACTTTTGTTGCTTCAGACTTGTTGCATTTGGTAACTAGTATAACAAATTAAGCCCCAAATGTGCAAATTAGTCCCAGATTTGAACTAGAACTAAAACTAGTATAACTAGTATTTCACTTTGTTTAGCAAAACTAGAACTGTCATTTTTGTAGTTGGTTGTTAGTTCTTGTAGTCACTTTTGCATACCAATTCACGAATGCACTCTATAAATGCACTCTGCCTTATTACTCTTAAGGGCTAACTAATTTTTTTTTTATTTAAAAAGATGGACAAGTCTTGGTTAAAGGCTGATAGAAGAACAAAAGAGTTCAAAAGAGGAGTCGAGGACTTATTGTTGTTTGCATCTCATAACGGATTTGATGAAAACAAAATAAGTTGTCCATGTATAAAATGTGCACATAGTAAATCGTGGAAAGCTCGAACAGTGAAGGACCATCTTTTCCTCAATGGTATCGATCAGACGTACACGTGTTGGATTTGGCACGGAGAGTTGAATCTAGAAGAGACCGATAGTAGTTCACAATCTGTAGATCAAATCCCGTTGAAAACAGAGAATAATGATAGTGATGATGATGTCCCCCTAGATTCCTCAGATTTATTTAACCATATTCAGTCGGAACATGAACCCCTTTATCCGGGATGTGAAGGATTTACTAAGATGAATGCTTTAGTAAAGTTATATAATTTAAAAGCAAAATATCAAATATCTGATTCTGCCTTCTCTAATATTCTACTCTTGGTGGGTTCTATGCTTCCAGAAGGCAACACTTTTCCTTCTTCGTTCAGTGAAGCTAAAAAGAGCTTGTGTGCTTTAGGAATGGAGTATGAAAAAATACACGTTTGTCCGAATGATTGTCTAATATACCGTGGAGAGATAGATGAAGATGAGATGAGGTGCCGCATTTGTCAGGCCTCTAGATGGAAGTTGAACAAGAAAGGAAATGAATTGGAAGGGATTCCTGCCAAGGTTCTATGGTATTTTCCATTAATACCACGTTTAAGGAATTTTTTCAGTTCACCTCAAACAGCGAAGGACTTGACCTGGCATGATAGGGAAAGGTTGAAGGATGGTAAAATGAGGCATCCGGCAGATGCAAAAACATGGAAGGAAGTCGACGCGAAGTGGCCAGAATTTTCTTCAGATCCTAGAAACTTAAGATTAGCTTTATCATCTGATGGATTCAATCCTTTTCACAGCACAAATATAGATTACTCATGTTGGCCAGTTTTATTGTCAATTTACAATCTTCCACCATGGCTTTGTATGAAGCGAAAGAATATAATGCTTTGTTTGTTGATATCTGGACCAACTCAACCCAGAAATGACATTGATGTATTTCTTCAACCACTTATGGAAGATTTAAAAAAGTTGTGGCATGGGAAACAAGTATATGATGCTTACAAGAGAGAGTACTTTTTTCTAAGAGGCATCTTGTTATGGACTATAAGTGATTATCCAGCCTATGGTAACTTGTCGGGAAATATTATCAAAGGGTATAACGGGTGTCCTGTCTTTGTTGATAAAACAAAATCTACGAGGCTGGTCAATTATCGTAAGTGTGTGGTCATGAGGCATCGAAGGTGGTTGCCCCGTAATCATCCATATCGTCGGCAGAAACAAGATTTTGATAACACTGTGGAAAAAGAAATTGTTCCGGTTCCATTAACCGGAGAGAAGGTGCTTCAAAGAGTACAACATTTAAAGGGCCATGTCTATGGTAAGACACAATGTCAACCTCGATTTAAGAAAGGTGATCCTCGACCTGTTTGGAAGAAGGTTTCTATATTTTTCGAACTTGAATACTGGAAGTTTTTGCCTGTTAGGCATGTTCTCGATGTGATGCACATCGAGAAAAATATATGTGAAGCTTTACTTGGTACCATGCTTAATATACCAAGGAAGATGAAAGACAAGGAATCTGTGCGTCTAGACATGGCTGAAATGGGAATCAGAACAGAACTAAGGCCAAAAACTCCGGGGAAAAAGGAGAAGTTACCATTGGCATCTTGGAATTTAACGCATTCTGAAAAAAAGGTTGTTTGCTCATCCTTTCTTGGCATGAAGCTTCCTGATGGTTTTTGTTCTAATATTCGAAGTCTAGTTTCAATGGAAACTCTTCGACTTACTGGATTGAAATCTCATGACTGCCATATGATTTTGCATCACTTGCTTCCAGTTGCGATTCGGTCGTCACTGCAAAAACAGGTCAGGAACACTGTTATCAGGTTTTGTCTCTTCTTCAAGGCCATTTGTAGTAAAGTCATTGAGGTTGATAAGTTGGAGAAAATGCAATCGCAGATGGTAGAAACCTTATGCCAGCTTGAAAAATAATTTCCCCCTTCTTTGTTTGATTTAATGTTTCATATATCGGTTCATCTCGTAAGAGAAGTTGAGCTTTGTGGACCAATTTTCCTTAGGTGGATGTATCCCTTTGAGAGATATATGAAGACATTTAAGGGATACATAAGGAATCGGGCTCGTGCAGAAGGTTGCATTGCGGAGGCCTATATTGCAGAAGAGGCAGTTGAATGTTTGGTGGACCACGACGAAGTGACTATGGGGTACCGAAAAATGGTAGGCATGCCAAAGATTCCATTTGCAAGCCATTATCTGGTGCAACGATGATAACCCCTACTAGCACTGATTTGCACGTAGCACATTTATGTGTTCTACAAAATACTACTGATGTTGGGCCATATTTTGTGTAAGTAACGAAACTTTCACTCTTTTTATGTGAAAAATTGCATACATAGTTTATGTCATTAGTTCATTATTCATATAGTCTTTTATCTTTAAATGCAGTGAACACATGGCATTTTTACTGACCACATACCCGGAACATGAAAATGATGAAATGTGGCTAAAGAACAAGCAAAATGAGACATTCCCAAAATGGTTCAAAGAAAAGGTATTACGTTTGTGTGATAATAGTTTTGTGCAATTTTTTTTCAACTACTTAGCTCAAATGAGTTTTATACAATTTCTATTATTTTTTTTAAGATTGCTTCAGATTTGGTTGATGGAAAAGAAGTACCGCAAGAGATAAGGTGGATTGCAGATGAGCCCAACAAGGCTGTTCCTACATTCAGTGGCTACAAAGTGGATGGGGTTACCTTTAGTACCAAGGATCGTGATGATACGCGTCAAGTTCAATGCAGCGGTGTGTGTGTAGAAGCCGATACAATGATTGTGCAGGGTAAGGATCAAAAAATTGAACACATATCACATACATATTACGGAGTTATAAAAAGCATATGGGAGTTGGACTATAATAAATTTAGGATCCCTGTTTTCCTTTGAAACTGGGTAGATATAAACAAAGGGGTTAAAGTTGATGACTTGGGATATACATTGGTTAATTTGATTAGGTTGGGGTTTTTGAATGATCCATTTGTTTTAGCAAAACATGTTAAGCAAGTTTGTTACATCGATGATCCTCTAGAGAAATTATGGTCTGTGGTGTTAAAATTACCCGAGAAATTATGGTCTGTGGTGTTAAAATTACCCATGGAACGACTTGCTCTGATACCATATTAATTTGTTTAGATGACAACAAGAACTCATTGAATATCCATAGAAATGATCAAGAAATGTATTACTTCATTAACGAAGAAGAAGACTAATTGATGTAGATGAAAAACATGTATGTATCTAGATTACTATTCTAATATATCAGATTACAAACTGAGTACACAAACTTTGTATATAAATAACAGAAATCAGCAAGTTTGTTATAACTGAATGTGCTGAGCTGTTGCTGAGCTGGATATTAACCAATAATATAATCTCTATAACTAATTCTAGGAATTTAGCTGCTGTATATTCGATTATTCACAAGGGTCTATGGCTTCCTCCTACTTCTAATCATGTCCTAGCAATCATGTCCTAGCCATCGATATGCGGCATCTGTTACAGTGTTCAAATTCATTCTCGAGATAATACTGTTAATTTTCGAGTTAACCTCTCTACAATCTGGAACTCAATTCGAAGGCGCGGTGTTGGACCCCAATGGCTCCAGGTTGTGTGGCATTCTCTTCACATTCCCAACTGCTCTCTTATCCTTTGGATAACTCTTAAAAATAGGCTGCTTACACGTGATCATATGATACAATTTGGCATGAATGTTGACCCTCACTACCTTCTTTGCAATGCTACTCATGAGTCAGCCCTGCATGTCCTTTTGAACTGCCCATATACTACTCGGATTCTTAGTAGCTGCAGCCCGCAACCTACTGCTCCTGATTGGATTTCGGCTTTGCCTAGTACAACTCCAAACCTCCTGCAAAAAATTAATTATCTTTACATTGGTGTGGCTTTTTACCATATTTGGGTAGAGCCCAGTTGCATGGTACCAACAGTTAGCCAGCCCAAGTGTTAATGCAGAACATAAAGCAGATGGTTCGTGATAAAGTGCATGCATGTAAACAAATTCAGAAAATGGTCACTAAAAATCCATCTATTGCTAGCATCTTGTATTAGTGCTTTGTTTTTTAGCAGATCATTATTAGATGTTAACGTGTTAGGTTTTTTTGTTCTAGAAAGGGGTCTGGCCTCTTCTAGTTGCTAAGGTATGCCTTGGTGGATACATGTAATTATTTTTTGTTTTTAATATACTTTTTATTTAGCAAAAATATCACTACAAGAAAAATCGAATCACGCAACACCGTTGTCTGACATCCTAAATTTATGCTGAGTATGGCGATGCCGTCTGATGCGCGTATCAGACAACGGTTATCGATCGTTGTCTGAGGCTCTAAAGACAACAGAATTACCTAATAAACCGTTGTAACATATCCAGAAACAACAACGGTTTATATAGAAGCCATTGTTAGAGAATGTATAACTCAAGTGTTTGCTGAACACAGGAAAGACTTGTCATATAATGTCATAAAGACTATAACTTTAAAATGAAACATACAACCCGTTGAAACAAATTGTCATTATTGTATATGTTAACAGGCAACATTTTCAAGTCTAAAGAATTGTTGTGGAAATGATGTACAGACAACAGTGGTTACAAAACTAAGAGTTGTTCTCCTTCCCTTTAGTCAACAGTTTCTAAAAGCATATACATTGTCTAAAAAGGATGTGTAGACAATGGTTTTGTTTTTCACATAGGTTGTATGAGTTTTCTTTTCATAAAGGTTAGTTGTTAAAAATCAATGTTTTAGTGTTAAAGAGTTAATACTTTTTTTATGTACTGAAAGTATTGTGTGATACACAATATAACAAGCATTCCAATAAGTGCCCTCAATGCTTAAAAGCAGCTTATACAATGGTTTTTTATATCCGTACAACAGTAGGTTACATTATAAAATGAACATGCCAAGAATTAGAAAACCAATCCATCATTCCATTACAAACTACTATCATCCATTACCAGCAACCAACCAATTCATCCAAACAACCAGTTCACCATTATAAGCAACCAACCAATTCATCCAAACAACAAATTCACCGTTACAAGCAACTAACATTAAGTTCCAACCAACGATTAACATTCACAAAATAAGACTATGTTCAAGAGGCGGACACCAACATATTTTTGGATGAACATATCTAGACCAGGAGATGGACAAATATTCACTTAAGTTCATACTATTTGCGCCAAATGTACAATAAACTACCAGTGAAATACCCAAAAGTTTACGATATGTTCAACCCAAAATATCTAGTTATATATGCCATAGTTCACGTAGCATGCTTCTTCATGAAATACTTTGCCCACTTGATCCTTATTGCATTGAGCTCAGTGATGCCATAAGCATGGTTACTTCTGCGTAGCCACTGAAAATAGCAACAATAGTGAAAGTCAGATATATATTCTCCCACAATACACTTGGATATTGCAGAAAAAATTGAAAATTGCAATCTTACCTTCTTAGGAAATTTGAGTTCCTTATCTTCAAATATTTCTTTCACGTAACCCATGCCAAACAAACCGCAGTCTTTGCTCCCATTTTGGAGAGGAACTCCCTAAAGAACATTAAAAAACTATATAAAATATATCCGTGCAAAAAAAAAGAGAAAAAGGTAAGATATACGTTACGAAAAAGATATTACCGCCAAATTCTCCCACGTTATTTTCTTCTTTAGAAACTTCTTTGCTTTGTCCTTGTAGATTTTAATGGCACTATAACAATATAATATAGAGTAATTTTAAGACGTATTCTTTAATAACTGTTAAAAGTGATTCCAGAAGATATATCATTCTGATGTGGTACTCACTTATCAACCACTTCTATCTATTCTTCTGTTGCGATTCAGCGCTTCAAAGGGTCCATGTGATAAACCATTTGTGAATCTGGATTTACAGTTGTCAGCGTCCAATGATTCCTAAAAATCATGAACACGATAAATGAGAACATAAAAATCATGACTATATCATGACATTACATGCAAGAGAGATGACAACAAGCACAAAACAATACTAAAATGAGTCACGTATATAATAGCAATACTAACGCAGAGTTATATGGTAGCAGAAATATTTGGGCTGGCTGAGCATTCTTGAATCTGATAGATAGGGCTCGCGACCTATCTCCTACAGTACCACACCCAATGGCGCCTATTATCGCAGGATCGACAAACGCTACCATGTTAGACATCTTGTGTTTTTTCAGATATTCTTGGAGTACACTGTATAAGAAGTAGAGATACATCATCACAAATTCTAAATTTTATTCAACAAGTACTCATGAAGTCAAAAAAAAATTATGAACTTCGACACTTACTTAATAAACATGCAGATGATGGAACCTGATATTTCATCCCCAGAGCACAAAGCATGCACATCCGATAAAAAGATAGGCTTCTTGTTGGTTGATCCAAAAGCTTCTTGGGAGAGAAGAAAAGTGCATACTTGGCCATCGGTCAAGGCATTTTTGGCCCAAAGCCACAAACGCTTCAACACCGGGGGGGGGGGGGGGGGTAATCGACGCCCATGTCCAACACATACTCTTCCTGTAAGACACAATATGTTACCTTTTTCCACTTCTTTTCCATAATTTTCTTAACTCCCTGAAACGGAAAAATTAAAAGAAAATTGAGAGTGCAAACTGTTAAATGAAATTTTAAATTATGATTTTACCCTGTACATTTAAAAAACAACGAAAGTTTCAAAAAAAATGTAACATATTTTATCGTTAATTAATAATTATAAACAATTGTACCTTTGTTGTTCCTTGCATTGCTACCCTATCTCTCTTGACTTCCATTATTAGGTCTCTCGGCCATGCAATATACGTTCCGACAGCTTGTTCCACAGTCACTATCTCATCTTGGATTGGGAAAGGAATCTTTACAGATCCTTGGATAACACGAGTGATAGAGACTCGTGCATTTTCTTTTTCGAGTGGTTTCCTATGAAGAACGTCACAAACAGTATCTATTGTTGCATAGGCAACAACATTTGTTGGGGAGTAAATTGCCAATTCCCATTCTGTAGAACCCTCAACTTCTAATTCATCACCTTCCTTACACACCTTGTCAACCGCCACTTGATGATCATCCTCAATTTGTACAATCTCAGCCTCCTCATTCTTTTCTTCCACCTCAGACTTCTTCTCAATGTGCGTTTCTCCTCCAACATCCTCAACTTCTGCATCTTCAATGAGGTCCAATTTTTTCTTTACACCTTGTAAGTCCAACTCCTTCAGAATAGCATGTGCACCCTTCGAACTGAAGGGTTTCGGGCATGAAAACACAACGGAAGAACGCGTAAAACAGAAAAATTAACGAAACCCTCCGCAGGATCCATGCGAAAAACGATATTTAATTCGTGAATAGAATCGTTTACCTTTTGAAGCTTTACGAACGGCTGACTAATGGAGGTCCTTTGATATGATCACCATGTGTCCCGCCTTGCGATACATGTCTCTAATCAGTCCACACGAACGCCCGATCGTCCAACGATCACCGGAGTTGGTACTAGCCAAGAACTGCCCTCGGAACTCTCTCTCTCTCTCTCTCTCTCTCTCTCTCTCTAGCCTCTCTTTGATTTAGAGCTGCTAGGGTTTTTCAAAAAAACATTTTTTTTTAATTAACCCAAAAACAATACATTATAATGTATTTATATGGAGAGAATTCTGGGCCTATACCTAATCTGATTGGGCTTCCAAAACCCAATCTGATTATTAATAGTATTATTTATTATATTCGAATTATTATATAATTAATCAAGTCCTACTTAATTAATCCAATAATTCAATAATAATAATTCAATTAAATTCAAAATTTAATTAATGCTCTATTTAAAACGTTCTTTATGTGTAACCCTTTAGGTTATTATTACGTTGGCAATAATTTTAATATCTCATAATAAAAAATATAAACAATGAGCGGCATCTAGTAATACATCATTGCTACCCAAGTAATAATAATAATTGGTGATCCAATTAAACCTTTAATGAATAATGTTCCATGTAATTTAATCCTTTTAACCTTATATTATAGATTAAACTCGAGGCATGGTTTATGTCATCCTCTTCAACATTTAATCCCGGTTTACTTGATCGATGAGTAGACTATTAAACAAATCACAATTTGAGGATGGCCATGCATTTAATAGTCTCACTCAATCAAGAGGCCAATAATATCACTCCTAAAATAGGAGGGTTAAATCCTATATCTATCATTCATATTTCTCATATGATTCATAATATACCCCATGTCCACCTTTATCATTACCCGGTCAAAGGTAACTTTGAGTAGAATCAAAGTATATTAATTCTCATATAGAAATATAATGATTTCAAGTCTAAGGATCATTACACCATTATCATTGTAAGAATTGCTTATGACACTTGATAACATTTACCATGAAGATCTCACACGGTGGGTCTATCCAGTGCCATGTTCTGCTAACATGCACTTATGTCTTTGACTTTAGTATCACCATACTTATGACCAATGAGATGTGGTCATCAGTCAACAAACATACTAGTCTTAATGCATTATTATTGTCCTCAAATAATAATACTCGACTAGGGATCTTTTAGGATTATAAACACTACTCATATAATCTCATTTCTAAGTCACATACTTAGAGATATAGAATTCATGCTTATATTCCAAGGACATTTATTATTCTAATATTTATATCGCAGTTAATAAAGACATAATAAATAATTGAAAGAAAATCCATAGAACATATTTATTAATAATCAAAATGTCTTCCCTAAGAACATTATAGTATTGTCTCTAGGGCACAAGCACTAACAATCTCCCACTTGCACTAGAGCCATTCACCCATATATCTAATACCCATGGAACTAGTGTGACCTTCGTGCTTCTGCTGCGACAAAGCCTTAGTCAGTGGGTCTGCAACGTTATCATTAGTATGCACTTTACATATATGTATATCTCCCCTCCTTGTAATATCTCAAAGTAGATGATATCGTCTAAGTATATGCTTTGCTCGGGAATGGGACCTTGGTTCCTTAGCCTGCGCAATAGCTCCATTGTTATCGCAATAAAGATCAACTGGATCTGCGATCGATGGAACTACTCCAAGTCCCTCAATAAATTTCCGAAGCCAAACAGCCTCTTTGGCCGCTTCACTGGCAGCAATATACTCAGCTTCCATTGTAGAATCAACTACTGTCTCTTGCTTCGAACTCTTCCAGCTTACAGCACCTCCATTTAGACAAAACACAAACCCAGATTGAGACACAGTATCGTGTCTCAATATACCAAGAATGAATCTTTAGTTCTCTTGAGGTACTTAAGAATATTCTTGAGTGTCGTCCAGTGACCTTCACCTGGATTAGACTGGTATCTGCTCATCATGCTCAAAGCATACGAAACATCAGGTCGAGTACATATCATTGCATATATTATTGAACCAATTACAGAAGCATATGGTACCTTTTTCATACGGTCCTTATCATCTAATGATTTAGGACAGTTTTCTTTTGAGATCACTATCCCATGAGACACAGGGACAAATCCCCTCTTTGCCTCTTGCATCCCAAAATGATGCAATACTTTGTCAATGTATGTACTCTGACTTAAGCCGATTAATCTTCTAGATCTATCTCTATAGATCTTGATCCCTAATATATAGGTAGCATCACCTAAGTCTTTCATTGAGAAACTTTTTCCCAACCAAGTCTGAACAGCCTGAAGAGAAGGTATGTCATTCCCTATTAGTAATATATCATCAACATATAATACTAGGAATGCCACTTTGCTCCCACTAACCTTCTTGTAAACACAAGGCTCATCTTCATTTTGAATAAAGCCAAACTCTTTGACCGTTATATCAAAACGAATGTTCCAACTCCTTGAGGCCTACTTCAATCCATAAATAGATCGTAGTAGCTTACAGACCATTCTAGCAAATCTTGGATCGACAAAACCTTATGGTTGTATCATATACACATCCTTTTCTAAGCTCCCATTTAAGAAAGAAGTTTTGACATCCATTTGCCAGATTTCATAGTCATAGTAAGCTGCTATCGCAACCAAAATCCTGATGGACTTGACCATAGCTACTGGTCAGAAAGTTTCATCATAGTCAATACCATGAATTTGTTTGAAACCTTTCGCCACTAGTCTTGCTTTGTAGGTCGTCACATTACCATCCATGTCTGCTTTCTTCTTGAAAACCCATTTGCACCCAATAGGTTTTACCCCTTCAAGTGGTTCAACCAAAGTCCATACTTTGTTTTCATACATGGAATCCATCTCAGATTTCATAGCTTCCAGCCATCTCTCAGAATCTGGACTATTTATAGCATCCTGATAGGTAAGAGGCTCATCTTCATCCATAAGCATTACATCGCCAGTATGAGATAAGAGAAATCCATAATATCTCTCCGGCTCGTGGCGAATCCTACCAGATCTACGAACAACCTGTGTTTCTTGAGCAGTAACATTTTCATGTACTTCTTGCTCATGTTCTAACTCTGGTTCAATGTCATTCTGTGGTTCTCGAACTTCATCGGGATCTATCATACTCCCACTATTTTTCTTAGATAACAGTTCTCTTTTAAGAAATACAGCAGTACGAGCAACAAACACTTTGCTCTCGGTACGATTATAGAAATAATACCCTTTAATTTCTTTTGGGTATCCCACAAAATTACATTTGTCTGATTTCGGTCCTAGCTTGTCAGTGACTAAACGTTTCACAAACGCTTCGCATCCCCATACTTTCAAAAAGGACATGCTATGACGTTTCTCAGTCCATATCTCATATGGTGTAGTTTGAACCGATTTAGTAGGAACTCGGTTAAGTGTGTGTGCAGCCGTTTCCAGAGCATAACCCCAGAAACTAATTGGAAGATCCGCTAGACTCATCATCGATCGCACCATGTCCAATAAGGTACGATTTCTCCTTTCAGATACACCATTCCACTATGGTGTTCCAGGAGGTGTGAGTTGTGATACAATACCACACTCCTTTAAGAAATTCTTAAATTCTAAGCTTAGGTACTCACCTCCACGATCAGATCGTAGAGTTTTAATACTTCCGCCTATTTGCTTTTCCACTTCTGCCTTGTACTCTTTGAATTTTTCAAATGATTCGGATTTGTTCTTCAAAAGATACACATATTTGTATCTACTAAAATCATCAGTAAAGGTTATGAGGTAGTAAAAGCCACCTCTTGCCATCGTATGCATTGGACCACATACATCACTATGTATGAGTTCTAATCGTTCGGTGGCCCTCTCACCAATTCCAGTAAAAGGAGCTTTAGTCATTTTTCCAATGAGACAAGGTTCACATTCTTCGTATGATTCAAAATCAAACTTATCCAAGTATCCATCCTTATGTAACTTGGAAATGCGTTTCTCATTTATATGACCTAAACGACAATGCCAAAGGTATGTTTGATTTGAGTCATTAGCCTTACACTACAAGAAAAATCAAATCACACCACGGTTTATCACCGTTGTCTGACACCCTAAATTTCCGTTGTGTATGGAGATGTTGTCTGATGCGCGTATCAGACAACGGTTAGAGATCGTTGTCTGAGGCTCTAAAGACAACGGAATTTCCTAATAAACCGTTGTAACATATCCAGAAACAACAACGGTGTATATAGAAGCCATTGTCAGAGAATGTATAACTCAAGTGTTTGCTGAACACAGGAAAGACTTGTCATATAATGTCATAAAAACTATAACTTTAAAATGAAACATACAACCCATTGAAACATATTGTCATTGTTGTATATGTTAACAGACAACATTTTCAAGTATAAAGAATTGTTGTGGTAATGCTGTACAGACAACAGTGGTTATAAAACTAAGAGTTGTTCTCCTTCCCTTTAGTCAACGGTTTCTAAAAGCATATACATTGTCTAAAAAGGATGTATAGACAATGGTTTTGTTTTTCACATAGGTTGTATGAGTTTTCTTTGCACAAATGTTAGTTGTTAAAAAGCAATGTTTTAGTGTTAAAGAGTTAATACTTTTTTTATGTATTAAAAGTATTGTGTGATACACAATATAACAAGCATTCCAATAAGTGCCCTCATTGCATAAAAGCAGCTTAGACAATGGTTTTTTATATCCATACAACAGTAGGTTACATTATAAAATGAACATGCCAAGAATTAGAAAACCAATCCATTACCAGCAACCAACCAATTCATCCAAACAACCAGTTCACCATTACAAGCAACCAACCAATTCATCCAAACAACAAATTCACCGTTACAAGCAACTAACATTAAGTTCCAACCAACGATTAACATTCACAAAGATTAACATTCACAAAATAAGACTATGTTCAAGAGGCGGACACCAACATATTTTTGGATGAACATATCTAGACCAGGAGATGGACAAATATTCACTTAAGTTCATACTATTTGTTAGGAATATGTTGTTCTTGATGATAAACATAAAACACTTAGTAGAATTTGTGTAAAGTCATTTTGTAGCTGTCAACGAAATGGCATGCTTTGCAGCATTCCGTTGATAGGAAGCTCATCAACGAAATGAGTGTTGTAGCAATTGCATTGTACAATACTTCTCAAATGATAGGCATTCTGTTATATGTATTAAGATAGGTTTTCTAAGTCATGTTGACTAAGTACTAGATAGGCAAAATAGGTTGGTTAATTGTAAATATATTATGCCTTGTGATTTTGCCTAAGTGAAGACATGTCAACGGTATGAAGATTACTATGTCAACGGTATGGAGTTTACTCATCAACGAAACGAGGGAAACACCATCAACGGAATGAAGAATAAAGCTATCAACGAAACACATCTCCCTGCTATCAACGAATCATTATTGCTTTTCTGTATAGTTGACAAAGTGATAGTGACAGTTTACTGAACAGATCTAAAGGTGATGTGGAAGTGTACTTTGCATTGGAAACCATTATTGAAACAAAGGGGAGTAATGTGATTATTGAAACAAGCTCTCAACCAAGAGCACAGTCCAAGAGGGTAAGGGACACTTCAAGCCCACAGTCTACATTTTCCCAATACCAAAGGAGAGTGAAGCAGAAATCCAAGGGTACACAGGGTGCACACACACTGGAAGCAACACTTCCAGTTTCTCAAATTCAGTTTGATGTAACCCCTATTATCACTCTGGGGTTACAGTCCCATTCTCTAAACATCAATCTTGAATTATCTCCATCAAATTCACCAACTCAATCTTTAGATGTGGACATGATCCATACATCTATTCCTGATTCTCCAACTCTAATCTTGGAGAAGCCCCACTCTGAAGCTGGTGGTCATCACTTGTTAAGTGATTTGTTGGGCCATCAACCAACTTTTTCTGAAATTCCAAGAGGATCTGTGGACCCCAATCTCAAATCAATTACCACAGATTCTACTGTAATTTCTCATTCTCAAAGTGCTTTCTTGACTTCATCAACGAAACAGTCTATTTCGTTGACAAGTGTTTCTCCATCAACGGTATCCATACCGTTGACAGTTCAAACTACCATTCCGTTGATAGGTCATTCTACACCCCTTATTGAAAATCAAGTTGTTTCCACAACTAGTGTAGATGACCTGGTGGTAGTTGAGACACTTTTAGGTTTGAGAGGGAGTGAAATTGAGAGGCTGGCTTACAGCCAGGCAAAAGGAGAGACTGAGAGTGAGAGGCTGGCTATTTCTTCCAGCCAGGCAAAAGGAGAGACTGAGAGTACCACCTTAGTAGGTGAAGGTGAGGGTGTGAGAGGTGTGAGCCATGGGGAGCCCATGATGCAAGAAAAGAGTGGAGAGAGAGAAGGGACTACAGGAGCAATAAGGATGGAAGCAGCCATTGCTAGTAAGTTAATGAGGGTCAGTGGGGGAGAAAGGGAACTTACCTTCCAAGAGCATTATCAACAAACTCTGGATAGTATTTCCCTGGATCCTGAGACCTTTACTCATCCTGTGCCAGCCTATCAAGTTATGGCTCAACAGGGCAATGTGGAGGCAGAAAGGTCACTCAACTTAATTCATACTACTGCATCAATGCAAAGAGCAAAGGATGCCTTGACCAATCTACCTCCAGGAGCTGCAGCAAGTGAAGACTTCAATTTTTCTGATTATGAGGACAACTTTGGTGACAATCTACAGGTGGCCACTACTACACAGACTGGGACATCTGTGGTGCCTCCTACACCAAACTGGCTTTCTCAGGATATGCATGGTAGATGCAACTTGGATGCTGCTATCACAAGGCAGTATAATGAGGCATATCTAGCTCATGAGTCTGCTGAAGCAAGGGACAAGAAATTCTACCAGGCCATAATGGATTCTCTGGAAATTCAAAGGCTACAAATGATGCAGACAAGGATTGAGGCTACAGAAATCAAGGATTCAATTAGCAACCTTAGGGATGCAACTGACAGGAGGCTAGATGAAAAGCTTCCTCTTCACACTGTCTCCAAGATGTCAAGGTTTTTCACCAAGGAACCTGAAGTGTCCTCATCTTTAAAAACTCTCTCCTCTAGAGTGGACAAAGTTGAGGCTACACTTTCTCAAATGCAGAAGGAACAGGAGAAGCAAACTCAGCTACTCACCCAGCTTTTGGCAGCTCAAGGACTCCCTATCATCTCACTTGATGATAACAAAAAGGGGGAGAAAACTAAGGAGCTAGAGATACAAATCACAAAGGTTTTGGTCCCAGCCATCTCCTTACCAGAAGAGCCATTAGCAATGGGGGAGTTTGGAAAGAAGCGATCTAATTAAGGAAGCTTCTATGAGGATGAAACTTGCAGAACAGATCAAAGATCACTGGTCCAACATAGAAGCAAGGTTCAAGAAAATTACTGAATCTTCAAAGACAGATCAGCCATCAACAAATGTAATGGTGACAGTACAAATGGAGCCACAGTTCAAGAGCTCTTATGCTATAGAGCCCCTTCAGCATGGAATCCTTCAAGATTCAAGAAATGAGAAAGGCCAATCCTTATGCTTTAGGAATGTGGATGCAAGAGGGATTTCTCCAATGTCACCTATCAAACCCAAAGGCAAGAACACTGAAAAGATATTTTATCCTCCACCAAAGCCAGATGAGTTCAAAGTCCTAGGGAAGCTGATCACTAAGTGCAAGGAAAGCAATCATCCAAGCATAAGGAATCAAAGGGCCATCATCTACAGGGACAGCAAGGAAATCTGCATTTGGGTTGGTCACCCAAATTTTGCTAAGGCCAAAGCTGAAGAATCTGAAAGGGCAGCAATGCAAGCATTGGCAGTTGCTCAAGCACTTGAAGATGAAGAAACTCTACAGGAAGATAAAGCCAAGGATGGAGCTAAGGAAGCAAGGAAAAGTATAAGGCAACCAAAGGCTAGAGCTAATTGGAATCTGGACTTTGATAAGGAGGATTCTCAGGACACTGCTCAAGCCTCTTCCACAACAAGTGCACATCAAATTCCTACTGGTCTACCTATTGAAGGAAAGTTGGCCTGTGATCCTGCACACCCTGTCAACTATCATGATCAACCAATCATGCCAAAGGAGGAGCCTATTGAATTTAATGAAGCCTATTTTCCAAAATTCCTATTTGAAAAGGATCAGCCAATGAAGACAAAGAAAAGGGTTGTCAAGGCAAAGCCAATATTTGTGAGAAAGCCACAACCTCAGAAACCCCCTACAAATCCAGAGGACTGCATGTACATTGCTGACATCAGGGAAGAATCTAGCTTACATCTTGATTTAGACAACCTGGTGGAAGTAAGGGGCATTGCAGCTTCTCAAAAGATGCCTGAAAGATTAGTTTTCACATTCAAGGGTGGTAGAGAACAAATATGGCCTCTCTACAGAATTTTAGGAGAAGACTACCAAACACTACTCACAGTGTTTAGATGCTTGAAGAAAGACTTTGGCTTCACCAAAACAGCCAAGTCTGAGGTGGTCTCCAAAATATGTCAAATAAAGGCTAGCTGGAACAAGCCTGAGGCTCTTCCCAGGATGCTTAGAGTGCCCTCAACAGGAAAGAAGATCCATCTTCAACCTTACTGGATGATGGAATTTAAGGACAAGGACAACTGCAGAAGGTTCTTCAGGATGGAAGACCAGCTGGATAAGGCATCTAATCAAACTCTAAAGCTTATGCAATCCAAGCTTGGTGATCAAGATGAGGAAGAGAAGATCTTCTACAGAAGGCTACAGGTCCAGATTGAGGAAAACAAGTCTAAGAGAGGGAAGAAGACTATGCCACAAAGAAGACAAAGATGAATCATTTGCTCAGTCTAGAGGAGCACTTCTGGGCATTAGTCTTGTAAGTCTTGTATTTTGTTCAAAATATTATGAAGCTTAATACATTTTCTACTTTTGTAATTTATAATGTATCTGAGTGTTTTTGTTATCATCAAGTCTCTTGATTTATGGCTGTTATTCTATCAGTCATAAATTGGGGGAGATTGTTAGGAATATGTTGTTCTTGATGATAAACATAAAACACTTAGTAGAATTTGTGTAAAGTCATTTTGTAGTTGTCAGCGAAATGGCATGCTTTGCAGCATTCCGTTGACAGGAAGCTCATCAACGAAATGAGTGTTGTAGCAATTGCATTGTACAATACTTCTCAAATGATAGGCATTCTGTTATATGTATTGAGATAGGTTTTCTAAGTCATGTTGACTAAGTACTAGATAAGCAAAATAGGTTGGTTAATTGTAAATATATTATGCCTTGTGATTTTTCCTAAGTGAAGACATGTCAACGGTATGAAGATTACTCTGTCAACGGTATGGAGTTTACTCATCAACGAAACGAGGGAAACACCATCAACGGAATGAAGAATAAAGCTATCAACGAAACACATCTCCCTGCTATCAACGAATCATTATTGCTTTTCTGTATAGTTGACAAAGTGATAGTGACAGTTTACTGAACAGATCTAAAGGTGATGTGGAAGTGTACTTTGCATTGGAAACCATTAAAATGGACATGGGGAATAAGAAAACATCCCAGTTTCCAATTGGGTCTTGGGAGTGATCATAATAAGCATGAAGACAAAAGCAAGGATCTCCAAGGACCACTGGACAAAGGGATGAAAAGCAAACTATTGGCGGTTACTCATTGTACTTTTAGTGTAGCCAAAAATAGGGTTGTAAACTTGGGGATATATAACCAAGTGTAGCAATTACTTTAAAAGAAGAAAAGAAAAACAAATAGTTTGTATTAGCTATCTTTGAGAGCATTCTTCTCTACAACCTTGTAACTGAGCAGCTATGTACTTTTGTATCACAGATTATTTCCGCAATAAAAATCACTTCAGTTGGATCATCAAACAATCCAACTGAAATTATTAATGTGCTTGTGATTTTTACTTTAAGTTCAGTTTTATTTGTAAGTTGTTTTTAAGTTCAACAAATATCAAAAATTATATTCAACCCCCCTTCTACAATTCTGTTAGGTCATTTGGGAATAACACTATTTGCGCCAAATGTACAATAAACTACCAGTGAAATACCCAAAAGTTTATGATATGTTCAACCCCAATATATGATTGCATCTCTGTGGCAGGTGAACCGTACGGTGCACCCTTTGCATTGAAAAGAACCGTCAGCTTAATTCCCAACATCTTGCGCCTAACAATTCTGTGCATTGTAACTGCTCCACGTTTTAAAAGCCTAAGTCCTTGTTTGCTTGGTACCGGTTCTTCCACTTGTTTCCTCTTCTTAGTCAATTTGCTTTTTAGGTTATTAGAAATAGCATTTTTCTTCACTAATTCAAGGGATGATTGTTGATGACATGACTCAACCTCCTTATTCTCTTTTGTTGTCACCATTTTTTTCCTTCACAGGTTCCGACACAATCACCTTGTTCTTTTTTGGTGTCACCGCCTTTTTCTTCATAGGTTCCGACATAGGTTCTGACACAGCTTGCTTGTTCTTTTTTGGTGTCACCACCTTTTTCTTCCCCGAATGAACTGCCTTGTTCTTTTTTAGTGCCTTCAAAAGATTTGAACTGGTTACACGGTTATCAAATTTCGTTTTCTTTGAAGGCGCCAAAAATGAATCTGCACAAGGGGGAGTACATATTTTATGATAAAAAACACAAAAAATATGATAACATGGGTAACAAAAGCACAAGACCCAAGTGACAAACATATACACAGATATACAACCACAGAAATATGATAAAAACCTTCCTACCCAAATCACAAAAATAAAGTTTATTACACTATCTTTATGCCCAAATCGCAAAAATATAGTTTATAATTACACTACCTTTATACCCAAATCGCAAAAATAGGGTGCATGCATATTACCCACATAATCAAACCCATATAATCGATGTTCAAAACCTAATCGACTATTACCCAAATCAAAAATAGAGAGCAAGATATAGGCAAAGAGAGAGGGAAAGAGAGAGAGAGAGAGAGAGAGCGAGAAAGAGAGAGAGAGGGGGAGGAGAGAGAGAGAGAGAGAGAGAGAGAGAGAGAGAGAGAGAGAGAGAGAGAGAGAGAGAGAGCTGACGGCGATTGTGAGAGAGTGGAAGAGTTAGGGTTAACAGAATGTGAAAGAGGGGGAATGAAATTAGAATGTGAGAGTGAGGGCGGAAATGAAATTAGAAGAGGAAAATGAAATTAGAAATTGGAAGAGGGAAATGAAATTAGAAGAGGGAAATGAAATAATTAGAACGGGATCAGCGGGGGGAAATTAGAAGGGGGCAAATAAAAATAATGTGAGAGTATGGATGATTATTAAAATGTTTTAGACGATGTTAACGAGTTATTAATCAAAAAATTTGACCATATTGTTAGTAATACTTTTATGAGTGCTCATATTAAACATAATTTCGTACTAAAATGTGTAAACTCGAATTTGGTACTCCATCCGTCCCACTTTACATGACCCTTTGACTTTTTCACGCATTGAAATACTTTAGACGATGTTAACGAGTTATTAATCAAAAAATTTGACCATATTGTTAGTAATACTTTTATGAGTGCTCATATTAAACATAATTTCGTACTAAAATGTGTAAACTCGAATTTGGTACTCCATCCGTCCCACTTTATATGACCCTTTGACTTTTTCACGCATTGAAATACTTTAGACGATGTTAACGAGTTATTAATAAAAAAATTTGACCATATTGTTAGTAATACTTTTATGAGTGCTCATATTAAACATAATTTCATACTAAAATGTGTAAACTCGAATTTGGTACTCCATCCGTCCCACTTTATATGACCCTTTGACTTTTTCACGCATTGAAATGCTTTAGACGATGTTAACGAGTTATTAATCAAACAATTTGACCATATTGTTAGTAATACTTTTATGAGTGCTCATATTAAACATAATTTCGTACTAAAATGTGTAAACTCGAATTTGGTACTCCATCCGTCCCACTTTATATGACCCTTTGACTTTTTCACGCATTGAAATGCTTTAGACGATGTTAACGAGTTATTAATCAAAAAATTTGACCATATTGTTAGTAATACTTTTATGAGTGCTCATATTAAACATAATTTCGTACTAAAATGTGTAAACTCAATTTTGGTACTCCATCCGTCCCACTTTATATGACCCTTTGACTTTTTCACGCATTGAAATACTTTAGACGATGTTAACGAGTTATTAATCAAAAAATTTGACCATATTGTTAGTAATACTTTTATGAGTGCTCATATTAAACATAATTTCGTACTGAAATGTGTAAACTCGAATTTGGTACTCCATCCGTCCCACTTTATATGACCCTTTGACTTTTTCACGCATTGAAATGCTTTAGACGATGTTAACGAGTTATTAATCAAAAAATTTGACCATATTGTTAGTAATACTTTTATGAGTGCTCATATTAAACATAATTTCGTACTAAAATGTGTATACAAGAATTTGGTACTCCATCCGTCACACTTTATATCGTTAGTAATACTTTTACGAGTGCTCGTACTAAACATAATTTCGTTACATATAAGTTTTGTAAATAAAGCAACAGTAATACAACGGTTTTTGTTTAAAAAGCGTCGTTGAATGTACTGTGATATAAGACTTTTGAGCACAACACCGTTGTCTGAATACCGTGGTAGTACGTTAATTTGGACAACGACTTTTCCGTTCGAAGAACCGTTGTCTGAATTTTACAAGTGTTTTCTGCAGAAACGCTTGTACTAGATTCAATATTACAACGGGTTGTTTATCCTAGAAAACCGTTGTGTGAATCTTTTTTTAAATAAATGCCAAAAATCTTTGTCAGGACACATTATTAATAAACCAAGTATCCTTGTCTGAATCTCCATTTTCTCCCTTTCACGAAATAGAAAAAGGCGGCTGTTCGAACACTTCCTCTTCATCCTCGAACACCTCTTTCGATTTCTTCATCATCTTCGTCGATTTGTTCCTCCTAAAACACCATTTGATTTCATCCTTCTCAAACACCATTCGATTTTTCATCATCTTCCTCGATTTGTTCCTCCTCAAAAAACATTCGATTTCTTCATCTCATACTCGATTTCGTCATCTCATAGTCAATTTCTTCCTCCTCAGTGTGTTTGTGATATCTCCATTAAGGTAAATTTCAGAAAATTTGTTTTGAGTAATTTTTAGGGTTCATACTTATATTTGGGGATTTATGTGAATTTGTTTTAAGTTGTTTTAAATTTGTTTTTCTATTTCACCCTATACTTTAGCTACTTTTGTTGCTTCAGACTTGTTGCATTTGGTAACTAGTATAACAAATTAAGCCCCAAATGTGCAAATTAGTCCCAGATTTGAACTAGAACTAAAACTAGTATAACTAGTATTTCACTTTGTTTAGCAAAACTAGAACTGTCATTTTTGTAGTTGGTTGTTAGTTCTTGTAGTCACTTTTGCATACCAATTCACGAATGCACTCTATAAATGCACTCTGCCTTATTACTCTTAAGGGCTAACTAATTTTTTTTTTTATTTAAAAAGATGGACAAGTCTTGGTTAAAGGCTGATAGAAGAACAAAAGAGTTCAAAAGAGGAGTCGAGGACTTATTGTTGTTTGCATCTCATAACGGATTTGATGAAAACAAAATAAGTTGTCCATGTATAAAATGTGCACATAGTAAATCGTGGAAAGCTCGAACAGTGAAGGACCATCTTTTCCTCAATGGTATCGATCAGACGTACACGTGTTGGATTTGGCACGGAGAGTTGAATCTAGAAGAGACCGATAGTAGTTCACAATCTGTAGATCAAATCCCGTTGAAAACAGAGAATAATGATAGTGATGATGATGTCCCCCTAGATTCCTCAGATTTATTTAACCATATTCAGTCGGAACATGAACCCCTTTATCCGGGATGTGAAGGATTTACTAAGATGAATGCTTCAGTAAAGTTATATAATTTAAAAGCAAAATATCAAATATCTGATTCTGCCTTCTCTAATATTCTACTCTTGGTGGGTTCTATGCTTCCAGAAGGCAACAATTTTCCTTCTTCGTTCAGTGAAGCTAAAAAGAGCTTGTGTGCTTTAGGAATGGAGTATGAAAAAATACACGTTTGTCCGAATGATTGTCAAATATACCGTGGAGAGATAGATGAAGATGAGATGAGGTGCCGCATTTGTCAGGCCTCTAGATGGAAGTTGAACAAGAAAGGAAATGAATTGGAAGGAATTCCTGCCAAGGTTCTATGGTATTTTCCATTAATACCACGTTTAAGGAATTTTTTCAGTTCACCTCAAACAGCGAAGGACTTGACCTGGCATGATAGGGAAAGGTTGAAGGATGGTAAAATGAGGCATCCGGCAGATGCAAAAACATGGAAGGAAGTCGACGCGAAGTGGCCAGAATTTTCTTCAGATCCTAGAAACTTAAGATTAGCTTTATCATCTGATGGATTCAATCCTTTTCACAGCACAAATATAGATTACTCATGTTGGCCAGTTTTATTGTCAATTTACAATCTTCCACCATGGCTTTGTATGAAGCGAAAGAATATAATGCTTTGTTTGTTGATATCTGGACCAACTCAACCCGGAAATGACATTGATGTATTTCTTCAACCACTTATGGAAGATTTAAAAAAGTTATGGCATGGGAAACAAGTATATGATGCTTACAAGAGAGAGTACTTTTTTCTAAGAGGCATCTTGTTATGGACTATAATTGATTATCCAGCCTATGGTAACTTGTCGGGAAATATTATCAAAGGGTATAACGGGTGTCCTGTCTGTGTTGATAAAACAAAAGCTACGAGGCTGGTCAATTATCGTAAGTGTGTGGTCATGAGGCATCGAAGGTGGTTGCCCCGTAATCATCCATATCGTCGGCAGAAACAAGATTTTGATAACACTGTGGAAAAAGAAATTGCTCCGGTTCCATTAACCGGAGAGGAGGTGCTTCAAAGAGTACAACATTTAAAGGGCCATGTCTATGGTAAGACACAATGTCAACCTCGATTTAAGAAAGGTGATCCTCGACCTGTTTGGAAGAAGGTTTCTATATTTTTCGAACTTGAATACTGGAAGTTTTTGCCTGTTAGGCATGTTCTCGATGTGATGCACATCGAGAAAAATATATGTGAAGCTTTACTTGGTACCATGCTTAATATACTAAGGAAGACGAAATACAAGGAATCTGTGCGTCTAGACATGGCTGAAATGGGAATCAGAACAGAACTAAGGCCAAAAACTCCGGGGAAAAAGGAGAAGTTACCATTGGCATCTTGGAATTTAACGCATTCTGAAAAAAAGGTTGTTTGCTCATCCTTTCTTGGCATGAAGCTTCCTGATGGTTTTTGTTCTAATATTCGAAGTCTAGTTTCAATGGAAACTCTTCGACTTACTGGATTGAAATCTCATGACTGCCATATGATTTTGCATCACTTGCTTCCAGTTGCGATTCGGTCGTCACTGCAAAAATAGGTCAGGAACACTGTTATCAGGTTTTGTCTCTTCTTCAAGGCCATTTGTAGTAAAGTCATTGAGGTTGATAAGTTGGAGAAAATGCAATCGCAGATGGTAGAAACCTTATGCCAGCTTGAAAAATAATTTCCCCCTTCTTTGTTTGATTTAATGTTTCATATATCGGTTCATCTCGTAAGAGAAGTTGAGCTTTGTGGACCAATTTTCCTTAGGTGGATGTATCCCTTTGAGAGATATATGAAGACATTTAAGGGATACATAAGGAATCGGGCTCGTGCAGAAGGTTGCATTGCGGAGGCCTATATTGCAGAAGAGGCAGTTGAATGTTTGGTGGACCACGACGAAGTGACTATTGGGGTACCGAAAAATGGTAGGCATGCCAAAGATTCCATTTGCAGGCCATTATCTGGTGCAACGATGATAACCCCTACTAGCACTGATTTGCACGTAGCACATTTATGTGTTCTACAAAATACTACTGATGTTGGGCCATATTTTGTGTAAGTAACGAAACTTTCACTCTTTTTATGTGAAAAATTGCATACATAGTTTATGTCATTAGTTCATTATTCATATAGTCTTTTATCTTTAAATGCAGTGAACACATGGCATTTTTACTGACCACATACCCGGAACATGAAAATGATGAAATGTGGCTAAAGAACAAGCAAAATGAGACATTCCCAAAATGGTTCAAAGAAAAGGTATTACGTTTGTGTGATAATAGTTTTGTGCAATTTTTTTTCAACTACTTAGCTCAAATGAGTTTTATACAATTTCTATTATTTTTTTTAAGATTGCTTCAGATTTGGTTGATGGAAAAGAAGTACCGCAAGAGATAAGGTGGATTGCAGATGAGCCCAACAAGGTTGTTCCTACATTCAGTGGCTACAAAGTGGATGGGGTTACCTTTAGTACCAAGGATCGTGATGATACGCGTCAAGTTCAATGCAGCGGTGTGTGTGTAAAAGCCGATACAATGATTGTGCAGGGTAAGGATCAAAAAATTGAACACATATCACATACATATTACGGAGTTATAAAAAGCATATGGGAGTTGGACTATAATAAATTTAGGATCCCTGTTTTCCTTTGAAACTGGGTAGATATAAGCAAAGGGGTTAAAGTTGATGACTTGGGATATACATTGGTTAATTTGATTAGGTTGGGGTTTTTGAATGATCCATTTGTTTTAGCAAAACATGTTAAGCAAGTTTGTTACATCGATGATCCTCTAGAGAAATTATGGTCTGTGGTGTTAAAATTACCCGAGAAAAAGTACTACGAAGACAATGATGATGAAAATGAGGGATCCATCGAGGTAGAACTTGAGAATGACTTTTTTATGCCCAATTTGCCGGATATTGATGAATGTGACGTGGCTAGTTACAAGCGAGATGTTGATGAACTAATTCAACTTTCGTGATGCATTTCCATTTGTGTACTTTGAATTGTATAAGGTCCTGTAACACATTATAACTTTGGTTCAGTTTTGTTCATGGTTGGTTTGATGTTTGGTTTGCTAGTTATAGATATGCCACTGTTTTGGAAGGTTTTCTTTCTTTCTGTTAATTTTTTTTTTCCAATACAGTGTGTCAGACAACGGTTTTAGTAACAAAAGTCATGTCTAAAAGATAAACATACAACATCAGAAAAATAGTTGTATGATTGGTGACATTCAGACAACACTACAGAACAACCTTGTCTGAAATGCTATTACATGAAACAAAGAAAAAACACTTGTGTGATTTTAACAACGGTTAATCTCAACATTGTCTCAAACATCTTTAGACAATACATTTGAAAACCGTTGTACAAATCTTTTAATTTGCACAACACCGCTTTGAAAAAGACTTGTCTGATTTGATTAACTAGACAATGGTTCTAAAACCGTTGTTGTAAAGCTCAAATCTTATTATTTACACAACACCGCTTTGAGAAAAGACTTGTCTGATTCAATTTACTACACAACAGTTTTTGACCCGTTGTAGTGATGTTGATCAGACAATACTCGTTTTTAGGGTGAAATAAAACCGTTGTATGAAAATTTTAGCCAACGCTTTTTTCTTCAAGCGTTGTCTGGTCAGTGTTGTCTGATTCCGTTTTTCTTGTAGTGTTAATACATTTATTATTTACATTATAGACAGGAATATCAAGATCAAGAACATATAAACCATTAAATAAACGTGCAACCCTATAGGTAACATTATTCAAACCAAAGGAACAACTATTGTTCTGAATTGTAAAGGAAAAACCTTTCTTGTCCAAACAAGAAACAGAAATAATGTTTCTGCAAATCGCAGGCACATAAAAAACAGTTTTCAAGTTCTAAAATAAGCCCAGTAGGCAATGATAAATTATAAGTCCCTACAGCCAAAGCAGCAACCTTTGCTCCATTGCCAACGCGTAGGTCGACTTCTCCTTTCGCCAAAGTCCTACTCCTTCGCAGTTCCTGCACATTTATACAAATGTGAGAACCACATCCAGTATCCAATACCCATGATGTAGAAGTAGACAAATTGACTTCTATAACATACATACCTGAATCAGAAATCTTCACAGACTTCATTCCCTTCAGGTTCAGATCTTCCAAATAAGCTTGACAATTACGCTTCCATTGACCCGGCTTCTTGCAAAAGTGACATATATCACCCTTTGCAGCACCTTTTGCAACACCTCTAGTAGGCTTCAAAGCCTTTTTGAAAGCAGGCTTCGGATTAGCAGATTTAGATCCAATCTTCTTCTTGCCTTTCCATTTCCCCTTTCCTTTGGCATTCCCTTTATTCACCATCATTATGGGAGAAGAGTTAGCCTTTGACTAATTGGTCTCAGCAGTCCTCAGTAATGCCAATAGTTCGGTAGCTGTTTTGTCTATCTCACTCATAATATAATTTATAACAAATTGAGTGTAGTTGCTATTCAAAGACTGCAAGATCAAATCTGCTTGGTGTTCCAGTAAAACCGGGAAACCCAAATTTTCAAGGGTTTCCATATACCCTATCATCTTTAGAACATGCGGTCCAACCGGGTCACGATCTCCCCGTTTGCATGCATACAACGCTTTGCTTACATCAAACCTCTCTTGACAAGCTTGACCCTCAAACATCCTTTTGAGGTGCTCAATCATGTCATAAGCGTCCATACGCTCATGTTGTTTCTGAAGCTCAGGACTCATAGTCGCTAGCATCAAACAACAGACATCCGTAGAATCATCAAGATGCTTCTGATAAGCATTTTGTTGAGCCTCGGTTGCTTTAGCAGCAAGAGGTCCAGGGTGAGGAATATCAAGGACATAAAGCTTTCGCTCCTGCCTGAGGACAATCCTCAAATTCCTTTGCCAATCAAGGAAGTTGGTTCCTGTCAACTTTTCCTTCTCAAGGACTGATCGCACAGAGAAATTGTTTGAGTTTGCCATTTAGATATGTACAATGTTAAAATGCATAAAATAAGTTAGTTGCAGATTTATTAAATTATGTTCAAGTGATTATCCATATATATTCAAAATATATATCTCTCACTATTTTTATCAAATCAATAGCCCTGACTATTAATTCGGAAGGCATTACTCTAAATCCTTCTAGTGAGCCAAGATCCATATTTCGGCATGCTTAAGGTCATCTTTGGCTTTACTCCCAAAACATGATTTATTTAGGTAGACAACTCTTGTCAATTATATCATATATAACTCTTGGAAAGTCTGGTAGAACAACATTTGTCCACATTTATCCAATAAATCATACCAAACTCCATGCCTCTAAGTTCACAATCCTATTGTGGTAACTTAGTTAAGTCTAACCCAATGGTCTAACAGTTAAGTATCACATTTACTTCATCGCGCCTTACCACGATAGATTGGAGTGCTTCGCTTTGGCGAACCCACTCTTTCTTGATCTAGGTCTTGACGAGTGTTACCCATTGGAAGGCATCTAAGTGACTTAATATTTTAAATTTAGGGATTTTATTATTAAAACGACCATGATCCCATCATCAAGAGATTCCCAATTTTTCCTTGAACTAAGTACTTCAATTCAAAATTCATCAATGGTTTGATTTCCAGTCCAACGGAGGATTCACAGTGGTCTCACTTAAAATCCGCCTTTCTTACAAGCGCTGCTTGTATTTTTGTCAAAATCGCCCCATATCAAAAAAACAAAAATTCATACTTATTTCTGTGTTTCATAAACACAGGAATCTCATGTTCGTTTTGTTCAATTTTAAAATCTTGAATCGTTACAGATTTTATCTTGTTTAGCAGGCAAGGCATGGGTGATGTATCTAATACATACATGTTTAATCTAATTAAAACATGCATCAATATAGCTACGCATACATACCATCATCACATGCATCATATATGTAAAGTGCGTAAAGTAAACGTGCTTGGTTATGGCCCAATCCTATGCGATTTTTCCAAGCTAAGGAAAAATCAAGGTCAATCTATGGTGGTATCAAATACAACATAATAAATTACACATGTCTTCATGCTTCCTTGTAATGTCTCCTTTGATCGCCTCATTGGCATGCCTCCATGTCTTCATATCATCAATTACATAATATGAAAAGCTAATCTAATAAACTTACAAGTGAAACTCGAGTTACATTCGAGATTTAATCATTACAAGAATGAACGACATGCAAGCCGTATTTAAAACCAAAACCATAATCAAAAACCACTAACCTATGGGTCTTAGGGCCATAACCACACACCATGCTCAATTAACAGTTAAGAACATCTCATATTGCATCAACATATCACACCATATCATATTTTTCATGATCCAATCACAAAATCAAATAAAGTGTAAATTAGAAAATTAAAATCAGAATTATGAAAAAAATAAATCGCTGTTTCCAGACAGTAAACAACGTCAAACGCCTTACAGATGAACGAGTGACAAAGTCAGTATTGTTCAGACGCCCGTTTCCCTTTCCGCAAACGTATATTCGGCGAAATTCTGAGACAGTAGGCAAATTTCACCAAATCTTCGCAGCCAATCAGAAATCGTATCGAATACGATTCTCATAACAAGAACAAAAATATATCATGTATATATCAGTATACATACAGATTATATGATCATCATATGATCATCTCAATCATCATTATTATACAATTTATGTATATAGCTCAATACAATATTCATGTTTTCATAAAAACAACGCATCAATCATGATAGTCGCAAACATGATTTTATCATCAAAACAGTAAACATATAAACGAATTAAAAACTTTTCGCAAGTAGCTCTGATGCCATTGAAGGGTTTCGGGCATGAAAACGCAACGGAAAAATGCGCAAATCAGAAAAATTAACGAAATCCTCCGCATGATCCATGCAAAAAACGATATTTAATTCGTGAATAGAATCGTTTACCTTTTGAAGCTTTACGAATGGCTGACTAATGGAGGTCCTTTGATATGATCACCACGTGTCCCGCCTTGCGATACACGTCTCTGATCAGTCCACACGAACGCCCGATCGTCCAACGATCACCGGAGTTGGTACTAGCCAAGAACTGCCCTCGGAACTCTCTCTCTCTCTCTCTAGCCTCTCTTTGATTTAGAGCTGCTAGGGTTTTTTTTTTTAAAAAAACTTTTAATTAACCCTAAAACAATACATCATAATGTATTTATATGGAGGGAATTCTGGGCCTATACCTAATCTGACTGGGCTTCCAAAACCCAATCTGATTATTAGTAGTATTATTTATTATATTCGAATTATTATATAATTAATCAAGTCCTACTTAATTAATCCAATAATTCAATAATAATAATAATTCAATTAAATTCGAAATTTAATTAATGCTCCGTTTAAAACGTTCTTTATGTGTAACCCTTTAGGTTATTATTACGTTGGCAATAATTTTAATATCTCATAATAAAATTATAAACAATGAGCGGCATCTAGTAATACATCATTGCTACCCAAGTAATAATAATAATTGGTGATCCAATTAAACGTTTAATGAATAATGTTCCATGTAATATAATCCTTTTAACCTTATATTATAGATTAAACTCGAGGCATAGTTTATGTCATCCTCTTCAACATTTAATCCCGGTTTACTTGATCGATGAGTAGACTATTAAACAAATCACAATTTGAGCATGGTCATGCATTTCATAGTCTCACTCAATCAAGAGGCCAATAATATCACTCCTAAAATAGGAGGGTTAAATCCTATATCTATCATTCATATTTCTCATATGATTCATAATATACCCAATGACACCTTTATCATTACCCGGTCAAAGGTAACTTTGAGTAGAATCAAAGTATATTAATTCTCATATAGAAATATAATGATTTCAAGTCTAAGGATCATTACACCATTATCATTGTGAGAATTGTGAGAATTGCTTATGACACTTGATAACATTTACCATGAAGAATTCACACGGTGGGTCTATGATCCAGTGCCATGTTCTGCTAACATGCACTTATGTCTTTGACTTTAGTATAACCATACTTATGACCAATGAGATGTGGTCATCAGTCAACAAACATACTAGTCTTAATGCATTATTATTGTCCTCAAATAATAATACTCGACTAGGGATCTTTTAGGATTATAAACACTATTCATATAATCTCATTTCTAATTCACATACTTAGAGATATAGAATTCATGCTTATATTCCAAGGACATTTATTATTCTAATATTTATATCGCAGTTAATAAAGACATAATAAATAATTAAAAGAAAATCCATAGAACATATTTATTAATAATTAAAATGTCTTCCCTGAGAACATTATAGTATTGTCTCTAGGGCACAAGAACTAACACGAACAACTTCCTTGTTGTGATCCAATATCTGGACTTAAATTAAACTCAATATTTTTTCCACATAAAGCTGCTTTTAGCTTATCCATCTCTCCAGCCCAAAAGGAATCTCGCAGTTCAATTATCCTCTCACTCTCTTCTTTCATGAATCTTTGAACACCCTCTTGAACTCTCTCTTCTATTGTCTTGCCTTTTTTCTTATGCTTTGGAAGATTAAAGTATGTAGACTGCTTCACATATGCCCCTTGGCCACGTACCCTTCCTCCATGCTCAGAGGTACCGAGCACATTGGTCAAGATATCGTCAGTGCCTTCCAACGTCACTTCCCCTTCAACAACTTTCTTTTTCATAATCTCCTAAAAATTGTCAAAAAAATTATAGTTAACTAACAAACCAGTTATGTGATGATAGAGAAATGTGTTTATAATAGAACTAAATAACTTACAATGTTTTGAGCAATTAATTTAACTTTTTCCGACTTGAAGTTCCCATCTTTATCCTGATGTGCACGGACCCAGCTATCAGATCTATCTATTTTAATTTCAGAATCACCTTGAGACTGATCAACTTGAGACTGATCACCTTGAGACTGATCACCTTGAGACTGTATCTGTAAAGATGTTTAAAAAATAATACAGTGTCATTTATCATGTAAGACATCTTAAAATTAAATATCTTTATCATGCACGTTTAAAAGTGATATGTATCATGATTACTAACCATTTCCTGCTCTAGATTAGAATAACCCTTTCGAGAAATGAAATGTGGATATTCATTCATATTTCTCCTTGTTTGTTGCGTGTGCTGGATCTCCTTGAAAAACAAACACAAAAAGGTAAGCAACAAAGTTGTCATGCTAATTATACTATCAAAGAACTTTGTAAAACAAATAAGGTGAAAAACTCACCAGAAATTCATCACTTAAACGGCAAGCAACGAAAATGTCCCAATGCGCCTTCTCGATAAAGGAGTAGTCAGTCGGAGGAAACTTTATCAATTCAAGTTGATTCCCATACGGAAGGACATAATCGGTTGTCAAATGGCTCTTAAACTCCCTCCATTTCTGGCACGCCGATTTCCAAACAATCTTTTTTGCTGTTGGTGGTACAATATATGCCATCTATATATAAGCATTTTAATTAGCACACGTGTGTTAGCTTAATAGGCAGTCATAATCTAACATAAATAAACATTCAATTACTTTATGAGATGCAGTTTTTTTACCTGCACACAATCCCAAATCTTGTCTTTCCTTTCTTTCGAAACATGTATCCAAAAATCATACCATATTGGGACTTTTGTTCTAGCTAGAACCCCAATATATGATTGCATCTGTGTGGCAGCTGAACCGTATGGTGCACCCTTTGCATTGAAAAGCACCGTCAGCTTAATTCCCAACATCTTGCGCCTAACAATTTTGTGCATTGTAACTGCTCCACGTTTTAAAAGCCTAAGTCCTTCTTGTTTGCTTGGTACCGGTTCTTCCACTCGTTTCCTCTTCTTAGTCAATTTGCTTTTTAGGTTATTAGAAATAACATTTTTCTTCACTGATTCAGGGGATGATTGTTGAGGACACGACTCAACCTCCTTATTCTCTTTTGTTGTCACCGTTTTTTTCTTCACAGGTTCCGACACAACCACCTTGTTCTTTTTTAATGTCACCGCCTTTTTCTTCACAGGTTCCGACACAGCCTCCTTGTTCTTTTTTGGTGTCACCGCCTTTTTCTTCATAGGTTCCGGCATAGGTTCCGACACAGCCTCCTTGTTCTTTTTTGGTGTCACCGCCTTTTTCTTCCCTGACTGAACTGCCTTTTTCTTTTTTAGTGCCTTCAAAAGATTTGAACTGATTACACGGTGATCGGATTTCATTTTCTTTGAAGGCGCCATAAATGAATCTGCACAAGGGGGAAGTATATATTTTATGATAAAAAACACAAAAAATATGATAACATGGGTAACAAAAGCACAAGACCCAAGTGACAAACATATACACAGATATACAACCACGGAAATATGATAAAAACCTTCATACCCAAATCACAAAAATAAAGTTTATTACACTATCTTTATGCCCAAATCGCAAAAATAGAGTTTATAATTACACTACCTTTATACCCAAATCGGAAAAATAGATGTATGCATATTACCCACATAATCAAACCCATATAATTGATGTTCAAAACCTAATCGACTATTACCCAAATCAAAAATAGAGACCAAGATATAGGCATAGAGAGAGAGAGAGAGTGAGTGAGAGAGAGAGAGAGAAAGACAGACAGAGAGAGAGAGACAGAGAGAGCGAGAGAGAGGGGGGAGAGAGAGAGAGTACTTGTCCACGGACGATGGTGAGAGAGTAGAGTTGACGATTGTGAGAGAGAGCTGACGGCGATTGTGAGAGAGTGGAAGAGTTAGGGTTAACAGAATGTGAAAGAGGGGGAATGAAATTAGAATGTGAGAGTGAGGGGGGAAATGAAATTAGAAGAGGGAAATGCAATAATTAGAATGGGATCAGAGGGGGAAATTAGAAGGGGCAAATAAAAATAATGTGAGAGTATGGTACTCCATCCGTCCCACTTTATATGACCCTTTGACTTTTCACGCATTGAAATGCTTTAGACGATGTTAACGAGTTATTAATCAAAAAATTTGATCATATTGTTAGTAATACTTTTATGAGTGCTCATATGAAACATAATTTCGTAGTAAAATGTGTAAACAAGAATTTGGTACTCCATTCGTCCCACTTTATATAACCCTTTGACTTTTTCACGCATTGAAATGCTTTAGACGATGTTAACGAGTTATTAATCAAAATTTTTGATCATATCGTTAGTAATACTTTTATGAGTGCTCGTATTAAACATAATTTCATACTAAAATGTGTAAACAAGATTTTGGTACTCCATCCGTCCCACTTTATATGACCCTTTGACTTTTTCAAGCATTGAAATGCTTTAGACGATGTTAACGAGTTATTAATCAAAAAATTTTATCATATCGTTAGTAATACTTTTACGAGTGCTCATACTAAACATAATTTCGTTACATATAAGTTTTGTAAATACAGCAACAGTAATACAACGGTTTTTGTTTAAAAAGCGTCGTTGAATGTACTGTGATATAAGACTTTGAGCACAACACCGTTGTCTGAATACTATACGGGTTTCTTTGTGAAAACCGTGGTAGTACGTTAATTTGGACAACGACTTTTCCGTTAGAAGAACCGTTGTCTGAATTTTACAAGCTTTTTTCTACAGAAACGCTTGTACTAGATTCAACATTACAACGGGTTGCTTCAAAATAAACGCTTGTCCGATTAAACGAAATTAAAAATTTAAATTTACAAGTACTTTAGGTTTGTAAAATTAATTAATTTTGTTTTTAAATAAAAAAATTTATTAAATTTTTGAATAATTGTAAATTAAATTTAAAAAAATGTCTTTTTGGTTGAAAGTACTTTATTTATTTAACGCGATTTATAAAAGAATGGTAAAACATAGCAAACTTAATTATTTATTTATTTAATCAATTTTTTTAAAGATTTAATTTGAAACTATTTCAAAGTACAACGGTTTTCTTGTAAATTGCATTGTCGTAACGTCTTTTATATAATAGTGTTTTTCCTAGGAAACCGTTGTGTGATTCTGTTTTTAAATAAATGCCCAAAATCTTTGTCGGGACACATTAATAAACTAAGTACCCTTGTCTGAAGCTCCATTTTCTCCCTTTCACAAAATAGAAAAAGGTGGCTGTTCGAACACTTCATCTTCATCCTCAAACACCTCTTTCGGTTTCTTCATCATCTTCGTCGATTTGTTCCTCCTAAAACACCATTCGATTTCTTCCTTCTCAAACACCATTCGATTTTTCATCATCTTCCTCGATTTGTTCCTCCTCAAAAAACATTCGATTTCTTCATCTCATAGTCGATTTCTTCATCTCATACTCGATTTCGTCATCTCATAGTCGATTTCTTCCTCCTTAGTGTGTTTGTGATATCTCCATTAAGGTAAATTTCATAAAATTTGTTTTGAGTAATTTTTAGGGCTCATACTTATATTTGGGGATTTATGTGAATTTGTTTTAAGTTGTTTTAAATTTGTTTTTCTATTTCACCCTGTACTTTAGCTACTTTTGTTGCTTTAGACTTGTTGCATTTGGTAACTAGTATAACAAATTAAGCCCCAAATGTGCAAATTAGTCCCAGATTTGAACTAGAACTAAAACTAGTATCACTAGTATTTCACTTTGTTTAGAAAAACTAGAACTGTCATTTTTGAAGTTAGTTGTTAGTTGTTAGTTCTAGTAGTCACTTTTGTATACCAATTCACGAATACACTCTATAAATGCACTCTGCCTTATTACTCTTAAGGGCTAACTAAATGTTATTTTTTTTATTTAAAAAGATGGACAGGTCTTGGTTAAAGGCTGATAGAAGAACAAAAGAGTTCAAAAGAGGAGTCGAGGACTTATTGTTGTTTGCATCTCATAACGGATTTGATGAAAACAAAATAAGTTGTCCATGTATAAAATGTGCTTATAGTAAATCGTGGAAAGCTCAAACAGTGAAGGACCATCTTTTCCTCAATGGTATCGATCAGACGTACACGTGTTGGATTTGGCACGGAGAGTTGAATCTAGAAGAAAGTCAGCCTATCGCTGAAGAGACCGGTAGTTCACAATCTGTAGATCAAATCCCGTTGAAAACAGAGAATAATGATAGTGATGAAGATGTATCCCTAGATTCCTCAGATTTATTTAACCATATTCAGTCGGAACATGAACCCCTTTATCCGGGATGTGAAGAATTTACTAAGATGAATTCTTTAGTAAAGTTATATAATTTAAAAGCATAATATCAAATATATGATTCTGCCTTCTCTAATATTCTACTCTTGGTGGGTTCTATGCTTCCAGAAGGCAACACTTTTCCTTCTTCGTTCAGTGAAGCTAAAAAGAGCTTGTGTGCTTTAGGAATGGAGTATGAAAAAATACACGTTTGTCCGAATGATTGTCTAATATACCGTGGAGAGATAGATGAAGATGAGATGAGGTGCCGCATTTGTCAGGCCTCTAGATGGAAGTTGAACAAGAAAAGAAATGAATTGGAAGGGATTCCTGCCAAGGTTCTATGGTATTTTCCATTAATACCACGTTTAAGGAATTTGTTCAGTTCACCTCAAACAGCGAAGGACTTGACTTGGCATGATAGGGAAAGGTTGAAGGATGGTAAAATGAGGCATTCGGCAGATGCAAAAATATGGAAGGAAGTCGACGCGAAGTGGCAAGAATTTTCTCCAGATCCTAGAAACTTAAGATTAGCTTTATCATCTGATGGATTCAATCCTTTTCACGGCACAAATATAGATTACTCATGTTATCCAGTTTTATTGTCAATTTACAATCTTCCACCATGGCTTTGTATGAAGCGAAAGTATATAATGCTTTGTTTGTTGATATCTGGACCAACTTAACCCGGAAATGACATTGATGTATTTCTTCAACCACTTATGGAAGATTTAAAAAAGTTGTGGCATGGGAAACAAGTATATGATGCTTACAAGAGAGAGTACTTTTTTCTAAGAGGCATCTTGTTATGGACTATAAGTGATTATCCAGCCTATGGTAACTTGTCGGGAAATATTATCAAAGGGTATAACAGGTGTCATGTTTGTGTTGATAAAACAAAAGCTACGAGGCTAGTCAATTACCGTAAGTGTGTGGTCATAAGGCATTGAAGGTGGTTGCCCCGTAATCATTCATATCGTCGGCAAAAACAAGATTTTGATAACACTGTGGAAAAAGAAATTGCTCCCGTTCCATTAACCGGAGAGGAGGTGCTTCAAAGAGTACAACATTTAAAGGGCCATGTTTATGGTAAGACACAATGTCAACCTCGATTGAAGAAAGGTGATCCTCGACCTGTTTGGAAGAAGGTTTCTATATTTTTCGAACTTGAATACTGGAAGTTTTTTCCTGTTAGGCATGTTCTCGATGTGATGCACATCGAGAAAAATATATGTGAAGCTTTATTTGGTACCATGCTTAATATACCAAGGAAGACGAAAGACAAGGAATCTGTGCGTCTAGACATGGCTGAAATGGGAATCAGAACAGAGCTAAGGCCAAAAACTCCGGGGAAAAAGTTGAAGTTACCATTGGCATCTTGGAATTTAACGCATTCTGAAAAAAAGGTTGTTTGCTCATCCTTTGTTGGCATGAAGCTTCCTGATGCTTTTTGTTCTAATATTCGAAATCTAGTTTCAATGGAAACTCTTCGACTTACTAGATTGAAATCTCATGACTACCATATGATTTTGCATCACTTGCTTCCAGTTGCGATTCGGTCGTCACTGCAAAAACAGGTCAGGAACACTGTTATCAGGTTTTGTCTCTTCTTCAAGGCCATTTGTAGTAAAGTCATTGAGGTTGATAAGTTGGAGAAAATGCAATCGCAACTGGTAGAAACCTTATGCCAGCTTGAAAAGTATACTTTCCCCCTTCTTTGTTTGATTTAATGTTTCATATATCGGTTCATCTCGTAAGAGAAGTTGATCTTTGTGGACCAATTTTCCTTAGGTGGATGTATCCCTTTGAGAGATTTATGAAGACATTTAAGGGATATATAAGGAATCGGGTCCGTGGTGTTAAAATTACCCGAGAAAAAGTAATACGAAGACAATGATGATGAAAATGAGGGATCCGTCGAGGTAGAACTTGAGAATGACTTTTTTATGCCCAATTTGCCGGATATTGATGAATGTGACGTGGCTAGTTACAAGAGAGATGTTGATGAACTAATTCAACTTTCGTGATGCATTTCCATTTGTGTACTTTGAATTGTATAAGGTCATGTAACACATTATAACTTTGGTTCAGTTTTGTTCATGGTTGGTTTGATGTTTGGTTTGCTAGTTATAGATATGCCACTGTTTTGCCAGGTTTGCTTTCTTTCTGTTAATTTTTTTTCCCAATACAGTGAGTTAGACAACGGTTTTTGTAATATCCCAAAATTTTGTAATATTTAAAACCTTGATGAATAGTAAATTTCCACTGATGAATAGTAAATTTGCTGATGCAAGAGGATGACAAGATGATGACCAAGTGGTGAATCACCACCTTGTCACCAATTTCACCACCACCACAAGTTCAAAAAGAGCCTTGTCATTGGTGACAAAACAAATTATTAGCCACACAATTAAATTACAAAGTGTTAAGTTTATTTATACAAAACAAAAGAAAACAAAATCAAAGAAAACAAAACAACAAGATGCATCCTAGTTGAAGAACAACCATTCGGCTTTTCTTCTTCCATCAATTCCTTAAGAATTTTTCTACCACTTCCACTCAACCATAAATCTTGATCTTGGACTCTAAATCACCCTCTTCCAATATCCAAGGTAGATCTCTAATCTTAGCCTCATCCATGGATGATAGCTTGGTCAAAAATGGATTCAAAGTTGATGATGAATAGTGATGTGAATAGTAATCTCATAAGATCTTTTTTTGTTTTGAAGTTTTTAGGTTTGATTAGCATAGTTAAGGAGCAAGGAAGGATATACCATCCATATATAGCCTTTGTTAAGATACAAGGAAGGTATAAAACTCCTCCCCTTTTTGAGATTTTGCTTGATCTAGTAGTTATAAGTGATTGTTTAAGAACTATGTAGTAATGAAGCATGTATGCATGAATTTAAGCATGTTTGATGGTTGATTTGTGGATAAACTTATGAACTAGAGTATGACCATGTTTGGACAGAAAAGTTTAGTATTAACTTGAGGTTTGATTGGTGGTTGGTTGATTGTTGATTGGTGGTTGTAGTGAGTGTTTAAAAACACGGGAATCGCGTTTAAGCGCCGTTACCATGTCAAATTTTACTTAGGTAGTTTGGACAGAAACCACGGTTACATTAGAGGGCATAAACATGAAGTTTCTGACCATGAACATGTAGGCCCTGTTTCCTAGTTTGTTTTAGCGAAAGAATCGTATCGTTTTGATTTACGGTTTAGGAGAAACGTCCGTTTTAGTGAAAGCGGTTTCGCGTAACTAAGTAGTTCATTGCATGAACTTTGAGATAGTGATCAAACCCTTTAAAAATGGAATTTGGCCGAGATATTAAAATGGGTACTAGCATGGATTGTTAGGAAAGGAAACCTAGAAGGTCTTGAGTTAAAAAGAGAAGTTGGTGATTTTATAAAAATACGCGAACGAAGGTTGCGCGAGTGAAATACCCTTAAGGGGATGGTTAAAAACAAGGAATTAGTAAAGGAAAAGTACTTGGGTTTTGTGAATGGATTTTCACCCAAACTTGTGACTTAAGAGTTTACGGAACGTCATGAGGTTATAGATGACCGAGAGCGAGACGTTTGATTTTCATTAATAGAACTTGAGTGCTTAAGTTATAGCACATTAATTGGTTCTAGGGGACTGACTGAAATTGTATATCTTGTTATAGATCGACGAGCACACTCTCAAGCCCCTACTACCACACCACCAAGACACCAAGGCAAGTTTTCAAACCCTACACCTTATAATGATGCTGTTGTGATATACGTTGTGATATTGATAAATATACTGCTTTAATGCTGTGAAATGACTTATAAACTGTGTACGCTTTTAATAAAAAGTTGTATAAGATATAAGGTTTATACGCTAGGTAAATACTAGATATAAACCAAGTTTTAAAGGCTCTAAGTATAGAGCAGTTGTACGATGATTTTAAAATAATAAGACAGGGAGTTAAATTATTATTTTGTTTTGATCACACTGTCAAAAGCTGGAGGGTTCCAGGGACAGTTATATATGAAATATTGATTAAATATTCCAATATATATATTATTGGATATTTAATGAGAAATATTTAAATAATATTATAATAGATATTATTTGAATAATTATTTAATTAAGTGAATATTATTTTGAATATTCACTTAAGTGGTTTTATATTGAATAATAATTCAATATTTATTATTTGGATATTTATTAAATATTCCAAATATGATTTGAAAATCATAGAACCTTATTATATTATTTAAGGTTCTACTATTTACACAAAACTTTCTGATCTTCAGAAAAGGTATTTAAAGCAGAGATTCCCAAATATTATCTTAAAATAATTAAATATGAATAGTGTTTTCTACTCATCGGAAATTGGGAATCTAGTTCAAGAAGTCGAGGACAAAGTTTTACTTCCACTGAGGATGATGATTCCACTGAGGGGGATCAGATTGTACCTGTTGTAGTTACCACAGAGGAAGATGAGACTTCTGAGGACAGTGCTAGCCGAGGAGGCATCAGGATGTACCCTCTGCCTACTGTGAGAGCCCTTACCCCTCCTGTGCCCCCATTGAGCTCGTTACCATCCGACGATGACTATGATCTTGCCCCTGAGGGATATGAGGAGGACCAGGCCATGACTGATCCAGACACACCTCCTCCCTCACCTACTGGAGTACCTACTGTGATCCATGATTGGATGATTGGCCGGCTGACCACTGACTTGGCAGCGGCAGAGGCTAGAGATGATGAGCTGAGGAGACAGTTGGCAGCAGAGAGAGAGACCCGTCGTTCCTATCAGGACGGGATGAGGTTTATGACTCATATGGAGATGAGACTTGAGATTTCCCGCATTGAGTGGTGAGCTATGGTCCGCATGAGAGGCATGTCTGTTATTGCTGAGGGATTGGTACCCCGACTGGCCACAGAGAGGATTTGGGCAGATGCTATGGCGCGTGTCAGGAACCTGACCTGCTCGGAGGGGGATACTTGATAGGTGATAGATAGCTTAGTTCTCTAAACTCAGATGGCCGTTAGTAATGCCAGTATTTGTGGGATGGTTCTGATTTATAGTAGTATCCTTTCTGAGTTAGAGATAGGCTGATCAGACTGACGTAGCAGATGTTGACTGGTAGTACTTAGCTTTTGACTGTTGTAGGGATGATGTATTTCAGCGATATGTTCGCTTTTGTTGGAACTTCGACTTCAGTATCTCGTGACTGTATGTCACTAATGTATATATTCGTGCATTTCAGTTTCTACGAAGCTTTCAGTTTTAAAATTTGATATCCCCTGCTATTTCAACTGTTTTACAAGTTATTAGTTTGATTTATAAACTGTGCAAAAAAAAAAAAATTATAATAAAAGAGTTTTGTTTGAGAAATGATGATTTCCAAGATTTTCACCGAGAAACTCAATTGATCCAACCACATATTTTGGAAAGAACAAATGGTTTTAATAATAAAAGTTTTGTTTAAAAATATCAGGAAAATGCCACCCCGACGTATGGGAACACGAGCACGCCTTGCCAATTCTGCGGCTCAGGGCAGTGTTAACCAGGGGGATGAAAGGCAAAACTATCATAATGAGGGAGAAAACCCCGACTTCCACGAGATGGAAGAACAGAACCATGAGGAAGGTGAGTATGAAGGAAGCGGAGAGGATGACGATTATAATGAGTTTGATGATCAGGACTACGAAGAGGAAGAGTATGAGAGTACTCAGAATGTGGAGGTCCCCGGTGAAAACCCGATGGACCAATTCATGCGCCTACTCCGACAGAATTTGAACCAGCACCCACCGCCACCACCACCACCACCAGGCCCCAATACTGCGGGGCATAGTGCTTTTAAGGCTTTTAAGTCCCTAAGACCCCCGGAATTTCAGGGATCTGCTGACCCTGTTGAGGCAAGAGCTTGGTTAAAGGAAATGGAAAAATCTTTTGAAATCTTAGGCATTGAGGAAGCCCAAAAGACCGTCTTTGCTACTTACCTCCTGAAAGGAGAGGCTAACTACTGGTGGGAATCGAAGAGAAACCTAGAAACAAATACCGTTGTTACCTGGACAAGGTTTACTACCTTATTTCTGGAAAAGTATTTCCCTGTGTTTATGGAAGCGCAAATGGAGAGGAAGTTTTTGGAACTAAAACAGGATAACATGACTGTGGTGGAATATGAAGCCAAGTTTACTGAATTGTCTAGGTTTGTGCCGGATTTTGTCAATACTGACTTAAAGAGGTCAAGAAGGTTTCAGCAAGGGCTAAAGCAATGGATTCAGAATAGAGTAGCGGTGTTGGAAATAACGGACTATGCATCGCTAGTGCAAAAGGCAACCATAGTGGAAGCAGGTAGTGAGCAAAGTCAGAAAGGAAGAGAAGAGAAAAAGAGAAAGTTTGGTAGTCAAGGAGGAAGCTCAGTGAATAAGAGCTTTCCAGCAAGGACATTTGGAGGGGCCAGATCCCAACCCTTAAGAAACTCAGGATTCAGGAAAACTGAGAATAAGAGTCTAAGCCAGGGCGGCAGACAAACTGGAGTGTCCTATTTTAATCAACTCCGATCCCCACTACCTGACTGCAAGACGTGTGGAAGAAAACACCCGGGAGAATGTACCCTAAAGTCGGTAACCTGCTACAAGTGAAACAAAACAGGGCATTACTCTAACACCTGCCCTCGAAACGATCAGAAGTGTTTTCAATGTGGAAAATTAGGACACATGAAAAGAGACTGCCCTATGGCAAACCCCGTCGGCTCGAGAATCAGTGGAGCCGCCTCTAACAGACCCCCGACTGCTAGAACTTTTAACATGACTGTGAAAGATGTCGTGAGGGACACAAATGTGATAGCAGGTACCCTTCTATTAAACACCGTCAATGCAAATGTTTTATTTTATTCGGGAGCTACCAAGTCTTTTATTTCGAGGGATTTCGCTAGTCAGTTAAGACTTAGAGCGGAACCATTAAAGGAGGTATTAGAGGTAGAGATAGCAAATCGGGAAGTAATTCCAGTTGATAAGATACACCTAGACTGTAGTCTAGAAATAGAAGGTCAACAGTTTCTTATAAACTTGGTCCCATTTAAATTAGGGGAATTTGATGTTATTCTGGAAATGGATTGGTTGTCGAGCAATGGTGCTCAGATCGATTGTGAAAGAAAGAAAATATGGATCAGAACATCCGAAGGGCGGGAGGTCGTGTTCAAGGGACAACGACAAACCCGTAAGTTTTTAACCATGGCCCAAACCAAGAGGTTGTTGCGGCATGGGTGTGAGGCCTATTTAGCCTATGTGATAGATACAAATCGAGAGGTTCCTAAATTACAAAATATTCCTATAGTTAATGAATTTGAAGATGTATTTCCATAAGACCTTCCGGGATTACCACCCGATAGGGAGATAGAATTTGCTATAGAATTAGCTCCAGGGACGGCGCCAGTTTCGAAGGCCCCGTACCGGTTAGCTCCAGTAGAAATGAAAGAGTTAGCTATTCAATTGTAGGAATTGCTAGATAAGGGAATGATAAGACCTAGTGTGTCACCATGGGGTGCACCAGTGCTGTTTGTGAAAAAGAAGGATGGTAGCTTGAGGTTATGCATAGACTATCGAGAACTAAACAAGTTGACCATTAAGAACCGATATCCTTTACCAAGGATTGATGATTTGTTTGACCAGTTGAAAGATGCGGTTTACTTCTCCAAGATTGACCTGAGGACTGGATATCACCAGTTAAAGATAAAACCTGAGGATATACCCAAAACTGCATTCCGTACTAGGTATAGGCACTATGAGTTTTTGGTAATGTCGTTTGGGCTGACAAATGCCCCAGCAGCTTTTATGGACCTAATGAATCGAGTCTTCAAGCAATATTTGGACGAATGCGTCATAGTTTTCATTGATGATATTTTAGTCTACTCCAAGACGGAGGCGGAACACGCAGAACACTTAAGAATAGTGTTAGAGACGTTGAGAAAGGAAAAGTTATATGCCAAGTTTTCCAAGTGTGAATTCTGGCTAAGAGAAGTACAGTTTCTAGGCCATGTGGTCAGCAGTGAGGGAGTACTAGTAGACCCTGCTAATATAGAAGCCGTTTCAAATTGGGACAGACCGACCACCCCGACTGAGGTAAGAAGTTTTGTAGGCTTAGCCGGGTATTATCGGAGATTTGTGAAAAAATTTGCTAAAATAGCAGCCCCATTGACCTGACTGACCCGAAAGACTGAGAAGTTTGAGTGGACTGAGAAATGCGAGAAGAGTTTTCAGGAATTGAAAAGAAGGCTAGTTACTGCCCCTGTACTGGCACTGCCAGACGGAAAAGGGAACTTTGTGATCTATAGCGACGCATCACACAAAGGGTTAGGATGCGTGCTTATGCAACACGAAAGGGTGATTGCATATGCTTCTAGGCAGCTAAAAGAATATGAGAGTAGATATCCTACCCATGATTTGGAGCTAGAATCAATAGTTTTCGCCCTGAAAATTTGGAGGCATTACTTATATGGAGAAAAGTGTGAAATCTACACAGACCATAAGAGCCTTAAGTACATTTTCACTCAGAAAGAGCTCAACATGAGACAGAGGAGATGGTTAGAATTAATCAAAGATTATGATTGCGAGATTCTTTACCACCCAGGGAAGGCCAATGTGGTGGCCGATGCCCTTAGCAGGAAAGAGAGACTCAAAATGATAACCTCCTCAGAGAAGTTAATCCAAGAGTTTTAAAAGATGGAGATTGAGGTTAAAATAACCGGAGATGGCACAGAGAAATTATTTGAAATCGCACTACAATCGGAATTGCTGCAAAAGATCAAATTAAGTCAAGAACGCATGATGAGTGAAGGGAAAGAGCTAATGACAGGAGAGGAATTAAGAACTGAAAGAGATGATAAGGGAGTTATGAGGTATACTTACCGGATTTGGATTCCTAATGATCAGGAATTAAAAGATGAGATTTTACATGAAAGTCATAGCTCAAGGTATTCAATTCACCCGGGAAGTACCAAGATGTATAGGGATCTAAAGGAATATTATTGGTGGCCTAACATGAAAAAGGACGTAACAGGGTGGGTAAGCAAATGCTTGACCTGCCAAAGAGTAAAGGCAGAACACCAAAGACCCGGTGGACTCTTACGACCCCTAGAGATTCCAGAATGGAAATGGGAACAAATAGCCATGGACTTTGTAGTAGGATTGCCCCGAACCAAAGCTAATCACGACACCATATGGGTAATCGTAGACCGGTTGACGAAGTCAGCCCACTTCCTACCGATCAATGAAAAGTACACTGTCGATAGGTTAGTGGATATTTATATGAAGGAAATTGTGGCGCGACATGGAGTTCCAGTCGCCATTGTGTCAGACCGAGACCCTAGATTTAACTCCAGATTTTGGAGAAGCTTTCAAGAATGTGTAGGAACCCAGCTAAACATGAGTACTGCTTACCATCCCCAGACGGATGGGCAAAGCGAAAGGACTATCCAAACATTAGAGGATATGTTGAGAGTTTGTGCCATAGATTTCAAAGGAAATTGGGATGATCACCTACTCCTGATTGAGTTCTCCTACAACAATAGTTTTCATGCAAGTATCGGGATGCCCCCGTATGAGGCCTTGTATGGAAGAAGATGTCGATCCCCCTTGTACTGGGATGAAGTTGGAGAGCGAAAAATGCTCGGACCCGAAATGGTCCGACAGACTAAGGATGCAATAGACCTTATCAGAGGACGGCTGGTAGCAGCCCAAGACAGACAAAAGAAATATGTAGACTTGGCCCGAAAGGATAAGGAATATGAAGTGGGAGATCTTGTGCTGTTGAAAGTATCTCCGTGGAAAGGAATGATGAGATTCGGAAAGAAAGGAAAGTTGAGCCCTAGGTATATTGGACCGTTTGAGATCTTGAGACGCATCGGGGAAGTAGCTTACGAGCTATCCTTGCCCCCAAACTTGCAGCAAGTTCACAACGTGTTCCATGTGTCCATGTTAAGGAAGTACAATCCGTATGCCAGACACGTGGTGGAATACGAGCAAGTATATATACAACCAGACCTGTCATATATAGAGCAACCGGTGGAAATTATTGACCGCAAGGATCAAGTGCTAAGGAATAAGGTTATAAAACTGGTAAGAGTTTTGTGGAGAAATCATAATGTTGAAGAATCCACTTGGGAACTAGAGAGCGCAATGCTAGAAAAGTACCCTCATCTATTTTGATCTGATTCCGGGATGGAATCCTTTTAAGTAGGGGAGACTGTAATATCCCAAAATTTTGTAATATTTAAAACCTTGATGAATAGTAAATTTCCACTGATGAATAGTAAATTTTCTGATAAAAAGTTTTTCAGACCACCCTATGTGGATGACCTGGAATGAATGTTTCGAAGTTATATTATTGATGTATAGGAAGAATAAAAGAATGTAAACGTACTCAGAATCAGAAGATTCCCATCCGAGTTTTAAATCACTATTCACTGGACAATCACTGATGTATTGATTTGATCATTTTAAGAAAGTATGTGGAATGAGAAATCCATGATCATATCTTAAACCAAGGTGAGAAACCTAAGATTATATATTGGACAAAGGTAATGGAAAGATAAAGGAAGTACCCTAGCTTTGGTACAGAGAAACGTATTTAAAACCACTTGAAACTATCGCGAAACAAAAGCGTAACAAATTATGGATTAAACCCTAACCAAAGGAGGAGTATTATATAAGATCATCAAGTGCAAGATATAAGAGGATTGAGGATACAAATGATGACATAAGCATGATGCAAGAGGATGACAAAATGATGACCAAGTGGTGAATCACCACCTTGTCACCACTTTCACCACCACCACAAGTTCAAAAAGAGCCTTGTCATTGGTGACAAAACAAGTTATTAGCCACACAATTAAATTACAAAGTGTTAAGTTTATTTAGACAAAACAAAAGAAAAGAAAATCAAAGAAAACAAAACAACAAGATGCATCCTAGTTGAAGAACAACCATTCGGCTTTTCTTCTTCCATCAATTCCTTAAGAATTTTTCTACCACTTCCACTCAACCATAAATCTTGATCTTGGACTCTAAATCACCCTATTCCAATATCCAAGGTAGATCTCTAATCTTAGCCTCATCCATGGATGATAGCTTGGTCAAAAATGGATTCAAAGTTGATGATGAATAGTGATGTGAATAGTAATCTCATAAGATCTTTTTTTGTTTTGAAGTTTTTAGGTTTGATTAGCATAGTTAAGGAGCAAGGAAGGATATACCATCCATATATAACCTTTGTTAAGATACAAGGAAGGTATAAAACTCCTCCCCTTTTTGAGATTTTGCTTGATCTAGTAGTTATAAGTGATTGTTTAAGAACTATGTAGTAATGCAGCATGTATGCATGAATTTAAGCATGTTTGATGGTTGATTTGTGGATAAACTTATGAACTAGAGTATGACCATGTTTGGACAGAAACGTTTAGTATTAACTTGAGGTTTGATTGGTGGTTGGTTGATTGTTGATTGGTGGTTGTAGTGAGTGTTTAAAAACACGGGAATCGCGTTTAAGCGCCGTTACCATGTCAAATTTTACTTAGGTAGTTTGGACAGAAACCACGGTTACATTAGAGGGAATAAACATGAAGTTTCTGCCCATGAACATGTAGGCCCTGTTTCCTAGTTTGTTTTAGTGAAAGAATCGTATCGTTTTGATTTACGGTTTAGGAGAAACGTCCGTTTTAGTGAAAGCGGTTTCGCGTAACTAAGTAGTTCATTGCATGAACTTTGAGATAGTGATCAAACCCTTTAAAAATGGAATTTGGCCGAGATATTAAACTGGGTACTAGCATGGATTGTTAGGAAAGGAAACCTAGAAGGTCTTGAGTTAAAAAGAGAAGTTGGTGATTTTATAAAAATACGCGAACGAAGGTTGCGCGAGTGAAATACCCTTAAGGGGATGGTTAAAAACAAGGAATTAGTAAAGGAAAAGTACTTTGGTTTTGTGAATGGATTTTCACCCAAACTTGTGACTTAAGAGTTTACGGAACGTCATGAGGTTATAGATGACCGAGAGCGAGACGTTTGATTTTCATTAATAGAACTTGAGTGCTTAAGTTATGGCACATTAATTGGTTCTAAGGGACTGACTGAAATTGTATATCTTGTTATAGATCGACGAGCACACTCTCAAGCCCCTACTACCACACCACCAAGACACCAAGGCAAGTTTTCAAACCCTACACCTTATAATGATGTTGTTGTGATATACGTTGTGATATTGATAAATATATTGCTTTAATGCTGTGAAATGACTTATAAACTGTGTACGCTTTTAATAAAAAGCTGTATAAGATATAAGGTTTATATGCTACGTAAATACTAGATATAAACCAAGGTTTAAAGGCTCTAAGTATAGAGCAGTTGTACGATGATTTTAAAATAATAAGACAGGGAGTTAAATTATTATTTTGTTTTGATCACACTGTCAAAAGCTGGAGGGTTCCAGGGACAGTTATATATGAAATATTGATTAAATATTCCAATATATATATATTATTGGATATTTAATGAGAAATATTTAAATAATATTATAATAGATATTATTTGAATAATTATTTAATTAAGTGAATATTATTTTGAATATTCACTGAAGTGGTTTTATATTGAATAATAATTCAATATTTATTATTTGGATATTTATTAAATATTCCAAATATGATTTAAAAATCATAGAACCTTATTATATTATTTAAGGTTCTACTATTTACACAAAACTTTCTGATCTTCAGAAAAGGTATTTAAAGCAGAGATTCCCAAATATTATCTTAAAATAATTAAATACGAATAGTGTTTTCTACTCATCGGAAATTGGGAATCTAGTTCAAGAAGTCGAGGACAAAGTTTTACTTCCATTGTTCCTCTAGAATACCTGTAGTTTGGGATGACTCCCCCATTCAAGTAAAGAATTTCAAACTTACTAGACTCTGAAAATTTCAATAAACTCCCTGGTCAGGATTTCAAAATACGTGGTAATCATCGGTAGTTTCGTTGACTAATGTCAACCCACTCTGTGACTTACTCCCTTCAAATACTCTGGAGTAAGGAATTCTGAATGATTACAAAGTTCTTGACAAGTAATTATACTTGGGGAAAATAGGATTAAGTTCCGATTTCTGTTTCATTGATGTTGTTTTCTATAATGGGAACTGGAAGTGCCTACACGGCAATGAAACAGGTGCCGGGGTAGTGCCAAAATTATCAAGGCTTACCCGGTGACGAAATAGGCGCCGAGGTAGTGATATCTTGAGTGCTAAGGCTTACCCGGTGACGAAATAGGCATCGAGGTAGTGATCTCTTAGCACGGTGGCCCGTATGCGGTCAGGGTGATAACCGAATAGGAAATCGTCCTTCTACTAGTAGAAAAGAAAAGTTACGATACAACGGCTGATCACCGTATATCGGGTATTCCAGTATGTTCCCTTTCTTCCCTCCGATTGGAGTTGTACTGTACATTGTAACAAAAGCCTAGGCGCTGAGTTACTGATAATGTGACAGTGAAGAGTAATGATGTTCCTCATACAGTAGTTGCACTGTATGGCATGTTTTGGACGAAAAGAAAACAAATATATCATTCTGTATACGAATGAAGTTTTAAAGGTGTTCCTTTATGATATAAGCTTACGTATATTCTTATGATGTGTTATATTATTGCTGGGCTGAGTGCTCACTCTTGCTTTCTTTATATATATATATATATATCACAACACAACAGCTAGGGTAGATGGCCAGGATTCATCGTACCGCTCGGAAGCGCGTCAGGGATATACAGGCCGCCCGTAACAGGGTTGTTGCAGTTGATCATGTAGAACTACTGGGTTGGTTCGGAGTGTAACTCTTGTTGCTCCGGTTTATTTATAAGTATCACTTATGTATATTAATCAACAAGAACAAACTTTTGCGCTGCCTTTCTGGTTTCACGTAGAAATCACATTGACAGTAGGTTGCTAGTATTTTACTTTTGGGTTGTAATAATTTTAATTTATGGACCATATGACTACTGTTTTTGTAAGTTCGTTTCTGAGACATAACTGGCGTGAGTATATTGATGGTGGGGTCACCATGTGTGATGATTTCTTATATTTTGATTCAAGTATTAAGTGTTTGTACGGAACAAGGGATCGTGATAACCTAGATCTCCGACCCCGGATATGGGGGTGTTACAGTTTTAGTAACAAAAGTCATGTCTAAAAGATAAACATACAACATAAGAAAAACAGTTGTATGATTGGTGACATTCAGACAACACTACAGAACAACCTTGTCTGAAAGGCTATTACATGAAACAAAGAAAAAACACTTGTGTGATTTTAACAACGGTTAATCGCAACATTGTCTCAAACATCTTTAGACAATACATTTGAAAACCGTTGTACAAATCTTTTAATTTGCACAACACCGCTTTGAAAAAGACTTGTCTGATTCGATTAACTAGACAATGGTTCTAAAACCGTTGTTGTAAAGCTCAAATCTTATTATTTACACAACACCACTTTCAGAAAAGACTTGTCTGATTCAATTTACTACACAACAGTTTTTGACCCGTTGTAGTGATGTTGATCAGACAATACTTGTTTTTAGGGTGAAATAAAACCGTTGTATGAAAATTTTAGCCAACTTTTTTTTCTTCAAGCGTTTTCTGATCAGTGTTGTCTGATTCAGTTTTTGTTGTAGTGTATAATAATGCACTAATCGTAGATGTGCCTTCTTTCTTGATGTGAGTAATATCTTGTTGTTATATGAACAAAACAAAGATGAGGTGAACTTTTTCTCCCTATTTCAGTTTACACTCTCCATAAACAGCTTGTAAACCATTTACATTTTCTTGTCATCAAGGATTGCCTCCAGTTCAGCTTTAATTTGCTCACTGACAATAAATTTAATTTTTTTAATTCTTCAGCCTTGTCTGAATATATATGTGAACCACTCAGATAAAACAATGGCCTAATCTTCATAATTTAGAGTGTTCCAATTATGAGCTAGTTTTTGGAATATATACCAATTATCTGGCAAAGCCTACGTATATCCGGAAAATCATAATTGAGTCTGGCACACAGTGACCATAAACAGAAAGAACAATACTAATATACATTTAAGTGTTTGATGAGTCATCTCGGTTGGTTCAGTGTCAATTTCACATTCATATAATAGAAGGTGTAGACATGCATGTCGCATTAAAATGTTACAACAAATTAAATTGAATTTGCAACACAACATATTTGGTATATATATTACAATAAACTATCAAGGAATGAGATGAATTCCAATGTTTTGACTTCATGTATAACACAAGCAGATAAAGAGAGGCCACACTCTAGTCAAGTCAGAGCAGCTCAACTATGAAGATCAGGTAGACAATGCATGTTAAGGGGCAAAAACACAAGTATTGTAAAATATATCCTCCGAGATTAAAGTTTGAACATTTGAGACTTGAAGTAGTCCGGTATTATTTATCTACAAAACAAATAAGAAGTTAAATTGCATGAGATAAGAAAATTTCTAGTCTAGCATGCCAAGATATTTGCAGACTCAACAACTGATCAAACAACAGTATCAGCAATTCACATGAAAATGTAAAAGCTAGCTAGGAATGATATTTTCAAGCTTAAAATGAATTAATTATATCAATCAGATAATAATTAACTAAATTCATGTAACAATAATTTACCTTGTGAAGCAGCAAACTAGCAGAGGTGTTGAAAGAATTCCATGGAGAGGCAGACTCAAGTGAATAAAAGAGGAACTCAACTTAGACTGAAGAGATTGAGAAAAAAATTCAAAAAAATTTCGAAAAAGAATCTAAATTTGAACCAAAACTTGAAAAATGCAATAACACTATTTTTTTTTTACTTTTCAAATAATATAAGTAGAAAGTCCATATTTATTTGTAATATATTACTGTAAATAATTTTTATTAATAATAGTATATCAATTTTAGTGACAAGAAGTTAATTGTAGAGGTCCCGTAGGACCATGAGCTATAACAAAACATTTTAAAAAAACTGTATAAGGGAATGTTATAGGAAGCTGATTAAGATGGACTTTCAATTTTATTTTGATAGTAACTAAAAATATATACCTTTTAAGCGTTATTGCACTGCATGTCCAGTGTTGTAAAAAGCGGGAATCATAGTGTTGTAAAAAGCGGGAATCAGAGTTAATTGGTGAAGGTACCGTTGAGGGATTAATCGGGTAATCGGGGATTAATTGGAATTATTAATCGGATCATTAATCGGAATAAATTTAATAATATTTTTTATATACAATTATAAAATTGTTTCGTTATTTCAACTAAACATATGTTATTATCATATATTTATGCAAATATGTTAAAAATGTTATATAATTGTAATAAATAAAATTTTGAAGGTTTAAATTTTCAATTTAAGAGGAAAACTTCAGAAAATTTACGATTTAGGCATCTAAAATTATAATTTTATGTACAAAAATAATGTTTTTTCCTATTGTTTAATCAAGTTTCTACCTTTTAAATTTTTTATTATTTTTTTTAATTTTAACTATTTTTTAATAATTAGCCCAATTTTTGACCGATTAATCCGATTTTTGACTGATTCAGCCGATTTTTGACCGTTTTTATAAAAAAATGATTAATTGATCGATTTTCGCTTAACCGGTTCGGTGGTCCGCCGTCTAGCGATTAATCGGCGATTAATCGGGATTAATCGCCAACTTTTAGAACACTGTGCATGTCTATCAATTTGTGGCCCAAATTTTAAATCTTTTCCCAAAAAAATTATTTCAAACAACTTGTACTCATTTACTTTGAGACTAACAATATTGCCCATACTTCGCACACGTGAATTTTTTACTGTCTATTCATCTTTGGAATTTGTTGTACCTGCTACCAAAAATTGTTTAAAATAGCTAATGAAATGGAAACTGGCAAATCGTCTTTTAACGACTACAAAGCTTATTGTGGAAAAGATAGAAATTTAGTGGAAAATCAATAAAAAAAAAACTCCTAACACATTGTAAGACATGAAAGTATAGTTTAAAATCATCTTTGTGAATGTGTTTGGTCATAATTAGTATTAGTTTTTTGGTTGGTGGATTGTAAAGTTTCATAAACTATAGGAAGCAATGTTGCCCGTGTTTCGCACACAACAAGTCTTTTCTATCCATTCATCTTTGAAATTTTATAGATAAATTACCGATGGTATGAACCTTTTGGATATCATGAACCTTTTGTAATACCATCGTTAACCATAAAATTTATAGAGGGACTTCAACTAAAATCAAAGTAAGTGCACTTCTAAGACACTGATAACAAACATAGTTTAAAACTGAAGTTAAACCATAACTTAAGTACCAATCCATACGCTCAAACACCAACATAATTTAGCACCAACAAAACAAATTACAAAACCATTAAAAGAAAATATAAGATGTTTAGAATTAAATAGAATATAACATCTGTTGGAAAGTACAATCAAATTATTAATGAACGAAATAGTAAACACATGCTCAGAATGAAATCATGGCCAGGTTCTTTCTCACGGATTCAGAACTGTAGAACTGCTTAATGCCAACTTCCTCTTCAGAATTAAAATTATAAGTAACCATTTTAACTTTATTGGTGCAGGATTTTACAGAACGTGATGTATTGCCAAAGTCTAACACCTTAATTACATTATTCTGCATTTATACAAATTAGCAAAAATCACATACCATGTTAATCATAAGTTTTCAAAATATTAAAAGAAGACGTAGACCATGTACAAATTAAATGAATGTTTTAATTACTCACATCTCCAGATCGAGAAGCTCCAAAACCAGATATCGTAGTCTCGGACTTTGATGAAGTATCAGTGACAGACTGGTATGCATGAGTAGCATGATACACAGTATTGTTCAGTAAAAATGTTATCGTCGTTGAGTTCAATTTGTACAGTTATATCTTTACTCGAGATTTCCTTAACAACTGTAGGATATTCTTTGTCTGTCTCATCCTAACAATGTATATGATAGCATTAGCATGACTAAATAGGATTTTTGAAATAAAGATATAAATAAAAACATGTGAAAGAATATATCATACACTTATTCCCTCCGCAATCAACTTTATTGCTGCACCATCTAAAGGAACGATGTTGAAAGCTTATGTTTCATCTTCAACTAGCACAATAGTGTGATACCTGATAATAATCAAAGGTTACAAACTTGAAAAAGAAAGCAAATATGTTAATTGCTTAATAATTACATTTTTTTGGTTTTATAAAAAACATGTTGTTAATAATTTTTTAATATTAAATGGTTTGCTAAACGAATTAATCGATCAAAACGACGTAGACATTAAAATTTTGTAACATTTATAATATTTTATTTTACTTAATAAATTGACTAAAAGTTTAAAAAATATTTTAATAATATTTACAATTAAGAATTCTTTGTGGTTGAAATATTAAAAATTAATTACTGCATAAACTTGATTATATATAGAATAAATTTATATTAAAAAATTAATATACCAGTTCTACGTAAATGGTTTAAAAAATTATAATAGGCAATGTTCTAAAACTCAGTATAGTCGTACGATAATTATGTCGAGCACTTAGTTTAGTTTTAGAATGTTTTTAAATTTCATTTTACACCATTAAAAATGCACCCCTTTTTGTAGTTAAATAGAGTCAAAACTCCGGTCTAACATGTTCAAACTTGGAACCTTTTTTCTAAGAGAATAGTTTTTCTGAGAGATTATCTGAGGCACAATTCCCTGAGATACATAGTACTATCAAACCAACTATCCCAATATCTAGCATATCTTTCTTTAAAGTAAAAAAAGAAACTTAGAAATAAATTTTAATGATTAGCAATTAAATTATGTGAATATAAGAAATGTATCTCACCAAACATCTTGAGATAATCTCATGAAACATATTCTCATAAAACTTTTAGTGTAATTTGAAGACAATAGTTAAGTCGTATTAGTAAAAAAGTGATCGCATAAGTTGTTGTAGCATAACACTATGTTAAACTTTTTTGTTTTATACCAAGATTGTTAATAATAATTTTATAATATTTAATGGTTTGTTAAACGGATTTAGTAGCGAAAATTAAGTCGTCATGATATTTTAACAAAATCGACCGATAACAATTTGAGCACTTAGTTGCAAACTCTTCTTTAAGCTTATTGGAGTCCAACATGTTTATGATCTAGATAATCCATATTGCAACATGTTATGGATATAAACTTGTAAGAGAAATCAAGATATCCATATTCTAACATGTATTCAAATATCTACATGGAATTAGAAAATCATTAAGTTCTTAATTTTTTTCAATAAAATCTTAATTGTCAAATTCATACTAAAGTGGAATGAAATGAGTCAAATATCATGTAGAATTTAAGATTACATAGTCATAAGTATTAAATTATTCATAAATTTTCAATATTTTAATTTACCAAATAAAAACAGCGTATGATCATTTCATATAAGGGACAATATTATTAATTTTCATTTTATCTTTAAAGTTTAGTGTCAAAATTTTAATTAATGCCTAAAAATATATTTATTTATTGTCATATCATCATTTTTATATTTTAAAGATATAAAATAAATTTATTTTTTTAATTTATTCAAGTCAATACATGTTGTAGTTGTATCTAAATTTACCTATAAAATACTTTTATTAATTATTAAATTATAACTTATTGCTTTCATAAGTATAAAATTTAAGTATGAAATTTTAAATAAAGTGAATTCAAAATATCATACTAAGAAATGATTTTCACGATTTTACATTTTTTTTCCTTTACCTAACTTTATCTAATTTTATAGCAAAACATTTTTCGACGTCACCTCACGCACCGTCTCACATTTTTTATAATAAAATTATTTTGATCAATAAAGCAAAATTTAGACCAGGACGTAAATAAAATTTTAAGAACTACTCCCTCCGTCCCATCTATTTGTTAACATTTGGGATGTAGAGCTCCGCACGCATTTTAAAACTCCTATAAACTATAGTTTCATTAATTATTTTAAATTTATTTTTCTTCTGAATAAAAATTTAATGTTTGGATTTTTATTCAAAAAGAATTTTTTTAAAAAATAAGTAATGGAACTATACTTTATAGAAGCCTTAAAATGTGTGTCGACCCCTCCGTCCCAAATGTTAACAAATGGATGGGACGGAGGGAGTACATTTTAAGAAAAAATAATGTACATATTTTAATAAAGTTCTAAGTCGTGCGATAATCAAACAATCTTTTTTAAATAACCCTTCTAAAATAAATCAAATATAAAAAATTGCACATGTTTAATATAGTTAATTAAATTTTAAATGAAGTGTGATCTAAGAAATAATTATAAAATGTTCTTAAACCATTTGAGGTCCCAAGAAATCATTAAGTTCTTAATTTTTTTCAACATAATCTTGATTGTCAAAATAATACTAAATTGGAATAAAAGGACTCAATTATCATGTAGGAGTTAATATTACATAGTCGTAAGTATTAGATTACTCGTTTATTTTAAATATTTTAATTTATCCAATAAAAACAATGTATTATCATTCCATATACCGGACAATATTATAAATTTTCATTATATCTTTAAAGTTTAATGTAAATTTTTTAATTAATTCCTAAAGATATGTTTATTTATCATCATATCATCATTTTTATATTTTAATGATATAAAATAAATTTATTGTTTTAATTTATTCAAGTCAATGCATGTTGTAGTTGTATCTAAATTTACCTATAAATACTATTATTAATTCTTAAATTATAATTTATTCCTTTCATACGTATAAAACTTAAGTATTAAATTATAAATAAATTGAATTCAAAAGATTATACTAAGAAATGATTTTCACGATTTTACATTTTTTTTTCCTCTATCTAAATTTATCTAATTTTATGGTAAAACATTACTCGACGTCGCCGTATTAAATTTTAAATAAAGTGAATTCAAAAGATCATACTAAGAAATGATTTTCATTATTTTACTTTTTTCCCTTTATATAACTTTATCTATTTTTATAGTAAAACATTATTTTGATCAACAAAGAAAATTTTAAATTATGACGTAAATAAAATTTTAACAAAAACATTTTAAAAAAGATAATCGAATCATATTTTAATAAAGTATTAAGTCATGTGACAATTAATCACTCTTCTTTAAATAATCCTTCTAAAATAAATCAAATGTAAAAATTTGCACATGTTCAATTTAGTTAATTAAATTTTAAATGAAGTATGATCAAAGAAATAATTATAAAAATGTTCTTAAAGCATTTGAGATCCCAAATTGTAGAGAAACCATTAAGTTCTTAATTTTTTTAAACATAATATTGATTGTCAAAATAATACTAAATTGGAATAAAAGGAGTCAAATATCATGTATGTAATATATCTAAAATTTAGATATTTAATAATAATAATAATAATAATAATAATAATAAGGAATTATGATTTACATTATTTTGCATTTGCTAATTAGAGGAGGCTTACGATAATATTTTCTTTTATAATTGAATTTTTAGTATAATTAGAATTCCTGGAACTTCTAATAGTAATAGCTCATGTATATTATTCACATATTATATTATATACGAGACATGCAATAAAAGCAACCCTAGAATAGGTTTTAGGAGAGACAGACACAGGGCACCAACGTAATAGAAAAAAAAATCCCAGAACCTTGAGAGAGATAACTGGACCAATTACAAGTAAGCTATTAATTCTTTTTCTTTTATACTAATTTATAATTCAAGTACTGAGCCAGACCTTGAGTGCATATGTTTTTGTATTCCCTGCATAGACTAGGCGGCCATGTTTATGTTATATTAATTTATTTTACTCATATAATAGATTTATATGTAAGTTTGATTATTAAGCTTTCTTTCGGAATGTACTAGGTATGGGACTAGTGTATTCCCTAGGGCGCGATCCTTTAGACTGTCATATAGGATTTGACCTTTGGATTAGTGAATTAATTTTGACCTGTGAGCTTGGCCTTGTGTTTTATGATATAATGTTATTTTGTTATCTCAAAATTTTGTAGATGTCAGGAAACGATTCGTTTAGCAAGAAGGTATCTTATAGTACCGAGGAGGACCCTAGCGAGCATGGCTACGAGAGTGACGATTTTGTGAACCGACCTCACCCCGATGAAGCCGTTGATGAGTCCTTAGAGGAAGATCCAAGAGACGCCGAAATTCAATATTTGAGGAAGCTGATCGAGCTCTACGAGGATAGGATGGCGCTCGATGATAAAAAGATAAATGACGCATTAGATACGTTGCAAGCCCGAACAGCAACGGTGGAAAGGGTCGTCAACAAGGTCTGCGGAATGTCATTAAGGAAGTGGTGTCGCCCAGGACAAGAAAAGGCAATGAAGAGTATTTGTATGGAGACTCGAAGATGGGTCAAGAAGACGCAGAAGGACGTGGAGAAGAAGCTAGAACGCTTCTATGCTTGATTTTATTGCAATGTCGTTAGTTACGAGAGCGTGAGAGATAGTTTTTGAATAAGACCTTAGCTACTATGAATGCTCAGCTATGAGAAACCTTGTGATTTGGTTTTATTTTGATATTTGAATTTTGTTGGAATAAATTAAGTATTTGATTTAAAATTGTGTTTTACCTCTTTAGATATCGTTTTAAGTTTATTATTTGAGTGTAAGAATAATTATTTTATTGTTTTAGAAAATATGGACGGAGAGAACAGCAATCAGAACAACAATGGAAACCCGGGAAATCATGGTGGCAATAACAATGAAGATGGAAACGTCTTTGATCAACTAGCTGAAACTCTCGATGTGCTCGTAAATCAGCAGCCAAGGCAACAAAGTATCGTCTCTCAGTTCAAGCGTTTGAACCCACCAACTTTCGATGGAGCAACTGATCCGGCCATAGTCGAGATGTGGATACAGGAGATGGAAAAAGCTTTCGGACTTCTCGGCAGCAATGAAGAGCAAAAGTTTACCTTAGCGGTCTATCAACTACAAGGAAGCGCTTACGACTGGTGGCTCATGGAGAAGAGAAAGAACGAGAATGCAATCACTGAAGAAGTACCCGAACCGTATACATGGGCAAAGTTCAAGAATGCGCTAGAAGACAAGTACTTTCCTAGAACCATTCGTCTGCAGAAAGAGAGGGACTTCATTCGGCTCGAGCAAGGTAGGAAGACTGTCATCGAATATGAAGCAGAATTCGTGAAGCTTTCAAAGTATGCACCTACTTTGATCTCGGATGAAACCAGCAAAGCAAGGAGATTGGAAGAGGGACTTCGAAGCGACATAAGAAATGCTGTAGCGTCGTTTGAACTTCAGACGTACGAGGCTGTCCTCAACAAGGCTTTAGTGATCGAGAGGGGCTTGGCAGAATCTGAGAAAGCAACGGACAACTGGAACAAGAAGAGGTTCGCTCCAAGTAGTGGATTTTCGTCTCAAAGGGGACCCTTCAAGAAGCAACACGAGTACGATCGAATTGGAGGACAGGGTGATCGAGAGAAGTGTTCGAGGTGCGGTAAGAACCAGCCAGACAAGGACTGCTGATGGAACACAGGTGCCTGTTTTCACTGCGGAGAAATAGGACACAAGATTTTTGAGTGCCCACACAATCCACCACCAAGGAAGGGAGCAGATAAAAACACCGGTCCTCAACGTGTATTTATGCTCACGGGAAGTCACACCAATAATCGTAACTAAGGTACAATCTCTTTTCAACTATGTTTTAACTTCATTTTAGTATTTGTGTGAATTTGGGGACCAAATTCTTCTAAGGATGGAAGAATGTAAAATCCCGATAATTTTTTTTTATTAGATATTAGATTAGTTTTATTTATTTTAAATATAAAATGCTAGAATTTATTTTATGCTAATTTGAATAAGGATAAGATTTGATTTGATGGAAAGAAGTGTGGAAATATTTAGAAAATCTGTATCATTTAATTTAGAATATTTGTGTAAATTAAAATACTTTATTTTAAGAATTACTTGGAGGAGTGGTTAAAATATTAAGAATAAAGATTATGGTTACCTTATTAAGAAAAATAGGGTTTAAGTGCTTATATAATTAAACCCTTTGATTAGAGAAAAGACTTGTACAACTCTTTTACTCGCCTCTGCAGGTATGTGCCGCCGGTTACATGTTTACAAATTTCTAGGTGATTTGTCTCTCTTTAGCATGATGTTGAATTATATTTTACATATACAGTATGTATTTATGTTTGTCTCTGTGTATTATGTACGGTGAAGACTTGTATGGTCGTTTTCGATTATTAGTAATATTAAACTAAACTTATGTTATCTCTTGATCGCCTTATTAATGTGTACTGATCAGTCATGCTTTTGGTTTTGTCACTAGTTTTAAATGAAATTATATAAGAGCTTTTGTTTTTAAACGAGTCAGTTGACTTCATCATCTGTTTTTTTTTCCATGTACACTAATTTGCTGGGTCCTGTATAAGTTTGGTGGTTCTGATACATAGTTAATTATATATTGTTTTTCTTTAATATATTAATGACCCTTTTAGTGATAAAATCATAGAATACTATAGCTACTGTGAGAAATTGAATTAGTATTTCATACATTTCGTTTTGTTTGTTTTTATTGAATAATGATGTTTCTTTCTATTAAATTATTTAAATTGTGATATGTAACCTTAATTAGGTACTTTTGTGATTAAGCGATTATTTAACCTATATTTATTCGTTAAAACATATTTTGTTATTGATAAATACTTTTATTTATTTTGTCAATTTTTTTTTATAATCTTGAGCCAAGCTATAATTTATTAGTGAATTATCAATTATTTTCTTTTTAAATAATTGATTATATATAAAATATGTTTTATAACTTGATATTTAAATTAATTAAATATGTTGGATTTTGATGAGAAGCGTGAGGAAAATTTTAAATTGTGATCATTTTTCTTTTTTTTCTTTAATTTTATTTTTTTTATGAAACATGATAATTCAAATTTAGTACATGTATTTATGTAATAGATTAGAGCTAGAACTTTTTTTTAGTGTACGTGAGTTGGTTAGTTTAGTTAACATGCATGCATGATGTCTATGTTAGGTGAAAGTAGTGCTTAATTAAATATAAAAGAAAAGCTAGAAATATTGGTAGTCTTTCTTCAATTGTTAAATATGTACACATGCAAAGAGCCTTTAACTGGACTGGTCTTGTTTATAGTTCTGGGCTCCAGCCCGTTTATGTGGAAAATTGTGGTGTCTGATCCATGTATATACTTTAATTTAATGTCTGTCGGGCATATGAATATTTGTTAATTATCTTTTGTTTATTAATTTGTTTTAGTAAAGCTAGAATGTTTTTAGTTCGTGGCAATTGTTACATGAATTTAATTAAGTGCATGATTGTTTTGCATGTATACCGATATGTATAAGCTGAGTAAATGATTAATTATTTTGTGCTCTGTTAAATAAATTATAGGATCAGTTCGGGTTGAATTTTATTTATCATTCGGTCGCTTTTGAGGTAAGTACTTTTTGACTTAATTTTATTTTCGGAAAATATATTGATATTCTGTTTTGAATTTCGTATAAGATATAAAAATATTGTTTCGAACTGTATAAGATATAAAAAATTGTTTCGAACTGTATAAGATATAAGAATTGAGAATCTTCGAATCCCTCAGTCTCTACGTTTCGAACCCGTTCGTAATTTACGCTATAGTTCCGGAACTAGCCTTAGATACCCTTAGTAGGCGCACAAGTGTGCAACATTAGATACCTATTAAGGGTCGTAATTATTGAATTTTAGATGCCGGTCACCGGCAAAGTGTGGCGAAAGTATAAGAATAAGAATAAGATCCCGGCTACTGGGAAAGTGTGGCCATAGAGAAAGACTGTGGTTATTTATAAGAATTTCGTTTCTGTTTTTAATTTTACTTCTGTTTTAAATTCTGAGTTAATATATCTAAAATTTAGATATTTAATAATAATAATAATAATAATAATAAGGAATTATGATTTACATTATTTTGCATTTGCTAATTAGAGGAGGCTTACGATAATATTTTCTTTTATAATTGAATTTTTAGTATAATTAGAATTCCTGGAACTTCTAATAGTAATAGCTCATGTATATTATTCACATATCATATTATATACGAGACATACAATAGAAGCAACCCTAGAATAGGTTTTAGGAGAGACAGACACAGGGCAGCCGCGTAACAGAAAAAAAAAATCCGAGAACCTTGAGAGAGATAACTGGACCAATTACAAGTAAGCTATTAATTCTTTTTGTTTTATACTAATTTATAATTCAAGTACTGAGCCAGACCTTGAGTGCATATGTTTTTGTAACCCCTGCATAGACTAGGCGGCCATGTTTATGTTATATTAATTTATTTTACTCATATAATAGATTTATATGTAAGTTTGATTATTAATCTTTTGCCGCATACATTCATATACTACTACTTAAAATTTTAAATTGACGAACATGTGTTGTGTTTCATGATGTGTTAATTTATATTTTGTGTGAATTTATATCTTTTTATAATAGTTTAAATACTTCTTGGTTTCAATGTTAAATATCAAGTCGCTGAATCAATTATACAAACATATGATATTAACAATTATTTTATTGCAATGCACTGGCACTTTCACTTTCAATAAGGTTTTAGAAATCTAATGTTTAGGTTGTGTTCGTTTGATATTATAATCATATATATCACCATGCATCTTCTTATTATTATATTAATTTGGTATTTAGCTAGAGGCTAGTACATGAATTTTACAATGATTTTCCGGCCAGAATGCATCCTCCTTTTGTTAAAACCAACATAGTCTATTTTAATATTTAGGCTATATAATAAGCTAGTGTTTTGATCGGTTGTTTTAATTTAGTTATAACTTAGTTTCTATAATTATTTAAGAATTTGTAAAAAGAATATATTTTCAATAATAAACTATAATCTTATTAATAGATTGGGGGCCGAGTTTAGCGCATCATTTGCGGAGTTTATTAAATGTTTGAGATTACGATTTTGAGGTACGGATTCTCTCTTTTTCATTCAGCGCTACTCATATTAGGAATAGCTATGTATGTTTCCATCAGTTCTCAAATTGGTTGAGCTATTATCCGTTTTGACGATTTTGACTTCTTAAAAATATTTTGCAATATTTAAAAATCTAACTTTGACGTTTTCTAAAAGAATACACATCTTAAATATCCTTTTAAAATATTTGAATATCTCTCAGTTTTGTTCCATAATATTAAAGTATTTGTTTTAGTTTTGATCTCAAACATTTAAATACAAGTCTTGGTGATTTTAGAAATTTTGCTTATAAATATTTGTGTTGGGATTTATGGGTGATAGCATAGAAACATCTTAACTTTGATTGTACTTAATTTTTTAAATTAAGTAGAACATACTGTCATAGCCAAAGTATGTTCTTGTAATCAGTATGTAATGTTATTCTAGTTGTATTGTTTGAAAGAAGTTCACTTATGTGTTCAAGCCTCAAAGAATGCTTTTTGGATGACAACATGAATAAAGGTTGCTGTCCTAAAGCTGTGACAGTAAGATTACAAGAAGACAGAATGTTGCAAGTCACGACAGCATATTCACTCTGACAGCAACATTGGCGGAAGACTACGCGACAGCAACTATTGCCCTCGACAGCAAGTTTGGGATCCTCGACAGCACTCTATGCGGGGAACTCATACTGTCACCAAAAGATCATTCCTGTGACAGCAAGCTTTGCGGCAAAAGTAACTGTCTCAATAAAGATCCTTATGCTAGGTATCTTTCTCAGTCAAATCCCGTGACAGTTTAAATGTTCAAGAAACAGGCGTGATGCAGCATCCCTAAGCTGCACCAAGTCTGCAAGACTACGACAGAAGCTTCAAGGCACTACAAATCAAAAGCGAATCGATTCAAGAGCAAGGTCAAGTCTTTATCTGCTGAATTGGTTTAGCTGGAAATAGAATGAATCTAGGTTGCTTTCTTTGTAATGTATATCTGACATGTTAGCAATTTAGGAAAGTCACATGGGTAAGACAATCTGTAAGAAGCTGCCACTTGACAGTGACAGCAGCTTCACAAACCCGTGACTGATAGTGATAGGGTTAGTCCTATACCTTCTATCAACTCATTCTAGAATTGTAACGAAGACAAGCAAGTGTCTTTGAAGAAAACCCGAAGCTCGAGAATTCTTTCTTGAGGTTGTAGCAACACTTTGCAAAATAAATAAAACATTTATTTTGTGAATCTTGTTCTTACTAAATACTGTTCGTGATTGCATATATTGCTGATAACGTTTAATCTTGATTTTAGTTGTTGAAATTTAGATTGAATTTTATCAGTATTGCATTCATCCCCCCCCTTCTGCAATACACAAGGACTAACAACTGGTATCAGAGCGTTCAGATTAACATACATATCTGAGATCCCAGAGAAAATGCAGAAATCAAACAGTATCAAGATCCCAGCTTTTGATAAAGAGAACTACAGCATTTGGAAAAGAAAAATCTTGTTGTTTATCAAAGCTGCAAATCCACTATACCCAGGTATACTCGAGAATGGTCCTTTCATTCCAAGAAAGGAAATTGAAGCCACAACAGTAAATGGTGAGATTATTCCTGCACATTGGGTTCCCAAAGATCCCTCAGAAATCTTGGAACCTGAAAAGGAGAAAATGGTGCTAGATGATCATTTGCAACTTATCTTGCTCGATTCTCTCACGCTGGATAAAGCCATGTGTGGAAGTGTAATAAGCTGCACATCAGCCAAGGAGATGTGGATCAGGTTAGCCTTACTCTGTGAAGGAAGTGAAGAGGTTAAGGGCAACCAAAGGCAAATTCTAATATCTCAATATGAGGCATTCATGGCCAAGCCTGGTGAAGACTTAACCTCCATGTTCGAAAGGTTCAGTAAGCTCTTAACTGAATTACAGATACATGGCAAGTACTATGACAGAAAAGAATTAAATGTCAAGTTCCTGCTCACACTGCCTGATCACCTTGAACACAAGACAACAGCCATACGAGAAGGAAGAGATCTCAACACTATAACCTTTGAGACACTTTATGGTATTCTGAAATCTTATGAACTCGAACTCTTTCAAAAGAGAGCCATACAAAGTGGAACAAGGAACAAGATGGCTAATATGTCAAGTGCCCTAGTAGCACATGTGCCAAGGATCACACAGCCAAGTGAAGTACTACAGATCACACAATCAACCCCAACACAAACCTTGAAGATAGAAGAGGTGGTTGAAGATGATGAGAAAGTGGTACTACAGCTTAAGGATGTGGAAGATGAAGACTTCTACACAATGGAGGAACTGGAAAGCATGGACAACCCTACTATGGCTTACATGGCCAAGAAGTTCAAGAACTTTAGGTTCAAGAAGGATAGGTCATACAAGCCTCAAGGCCAAGCATCCAAGTTCAGCAAAGGAAGCTCATCAAAGGCTGCTGTGGGAAGTTCAACCAAAGGAGGATACAAAACTGGATTTGTGGATAGATCAAAGTTCAAATGTTACAACTGTGGTGAACCTGGTCATTTTGCTACTGAATGCAAAAGACCCAAACAGGTTCAAAGATATGAGAAAGGAACTGGTGGATACTCCAAGAAAAATCAAGGTAGAGCCTATGTGGCTGAAGGAAAGTGTTGGGATGATTCTGATGATGAAGAAGAGGAAGAATATGTTAACCTAGCTCTCATGGCTAGTACTGATGAGGTAGCATCAACATCTTCAAGTCAGGTACCCTCGCTTGTCTTACTTGATATGTCTACTGATGAGTATAAGAAAACCATTAAAGACTTAAGTGCTGAAATGTTCAATGTCTATACTAGCTTATCTGCTGCTAATGAGGAAATCTCTAGACTAAGTAAGCTAAATGAAACACTTCAGTCTGAAAATGATTCTCTTTTTCTCAAAACCAGTTCACTAGGCTCTTTAGCTCAAGAGAATGCTAAACTTAAAAATGAATTAAAATGTGCTAAGGAGGTTGAGGAATTCCTGAGGAATGAGATTGCTGAAAATGAATTTAAGATTAAGGCCTATAGAAACTCATCAAAGATAGTTCAGGATTACAATGATAAGCATACAGAAAATCAGTCTGTTGGTATAGGTTTTTCTTATGGTAGAAGACCTGGAAAGGAAACTGTGATTCAAGATTGTCCTGGAGTTGCTGCTGTCAAACCCACCATTCTCAAGAAAGTTAAAACTCCTATTTTCAAAACTGCTGAAATTGAGTTTGATGAAGAAGCCATGCTCATCAAACAAGAAATTCTTGATGAGGATGAAGGTGTTGACAGCACATTCAAGGAAGGAAAGGATACTGTCAGAATCCCCAAGACAGTAAACTTACCAAGCAATCAGACAGTAAGTTCAAAGGATGCTGTCACGATTGGCATGACAGAAACTTTCAAAGATACTGTCAAGAATGATTCCAAGACAGTAACTCTCAAACCTTCTGTCAAGACAGTAGGAATAAAAGATACTGTCAAGGATAGTTCGACAGCAACTTCTGAACATACTGTCAATCCAGTAACTCCCAAGTCTAGAAACAGGAATGGTAAGGTAGGTGTCAATAAAGGAAATGGATACACTAATGTTGGTGGTGCTTCTAGGAAACTATGCAATAACTGTGGATCTACACATCACTTAACACATGTTTGTAAGAAACCAATTGAGGATAAGATCAATGCAACTGAACTCAATGGTAACTTACACAGAACCCCCCTTATGCATAGAACTATGAGTGTCTGTAATAACATTGATTGTATGCCATGCAAAATCACTGCCATGAGTACATGCTTTAACTTACCTGTTCTCTCTACTGAAAAATGCTCATACCTAAACATTGTTGAGACTTCTGAGCCTGCTGGCAACAGCAAAAAGGCTTCATCCACTAAGAAAAGGACCAAGTCCAATTCTAAATCTAAGTGGGTGAAAAGAGAAGTCAAACAGGAAGTCTTTGATAATGCTTGTGATGTTGTGACTGAAAGAAACTCAGGAAACACTGAAACTGCAGGACCCAACAAAGATTGGGTACCATATGCAACTTAGAAACATTCTGTTTTGCAGGGTAAGAAGAAAAATCAGGTCATGTGGATAATTGACAGTGGTTGCTCAAGACACATGACAGGTGATAAAGCCCTGCTATCACATTATGTAGAGAAAGCTGGCCCAATCATAACCTTTGGAGACAACAGCAAGGGTTACACAGTGGGATATGGCTGTCTGGAAATTGGAAATGTTGTCATTGAAGATATTGCTCTTGTGGATGGATTGAAGCACAACCTACTCAGTGTCAGCCAATTCAGTGACAGAGGATTTAAGGTTGACTTTGACATGATGGTTTGCAACATCTATCACAAGAAGGATGGAAGCCTCTCTCTAAAAGGGGTCAGAAAAGGAAGCTTGTTTGTTGCTGATCTAAGCTCGACAAAGAAGGATAAAGTTTACTGTTTTTACAGTAAAGCTACTATTGGTGACAGTATGCTTTGGCACAGGAAGCTCTCACATCTCAACTTCAAGACAATGAATATTCTGATGAAGAAGGAGTTAGTGAGAGGTTTGCCCCAACAGGAATTCTGTCAAGAAGGACTGTGTGAAGATTGTCAAATGGGCAAACTGAGAAGAGCTGTGCACAAGTCCAAGCAAGTAAACACCAACACAGAAGCACTCAAGTTAATTCACATGGACCTCTTTGGACCAGTCAATGTACCATCTATGGCCAGAAAGAGGTATGCCTTGGTAATGGTGGATGATTACTCAAGGTACACTTGGGTGAAGTTTCTTGAATCCAAAGATGAAGCTGCTCAAGTGATTATTGATCAAATCAGAGTTCTTGATAGAACCCCAAACTCAAAAGTTCAAATCTTGAGGAGTGACAATGGTACAGAATTCAGAAATGCCACACTTGGAAATTTCTGTAAAGATGAAGGAATTGTACAACAATTCTCTGCTGCAAGAACTCCACAGCAGAATGGAGTTGTAGAAAGAAAGAACAGGACTCTCATTGAAGCAGCTAGAACTATGTTGCATGATGCTAAGTTGCCAACATATTTCTGGGCTGAAGCTATCAACACAGCCTGTTATACTCAGAACAGAACCATGATCAACAAAACTTATGCAAGTACTCCTTACTGTCTGTTAACTGGAAAGAAACCTACTGTCAAATATTTTCATGTGTTTGGGAGCAAATGCTTTATGATGAAAGACAACCATGAGAAGAAAGGAAAATTTGACACCAAGGCTTTTGAAGGATTATTCATGGGTTACAGCACAGAAAGGACTGCCTACAGAGTTTATGTTATGGAACACAGGATTATTGAAGAAAGTGTTAATGTCACATTTGATGAAACCAAGTTTCCAGGACTGCATGAAGAAGGGAAGATGCAGACATTCAGATTTAAGAATCAAGGATACCTGGAAGCTGAGGAGATTGTAGATGAAGAACCTAGCTTCACTCAAATTGTTGAAGTTGACAAAGATGCTGTCAACACCACTACTTTCATTCAAACTCCAGCTCAATCACACACCATAACATCTAACATTCAGAACAGTGTTGACTCTGGAGACAATGAAGAACATGGTGGAGACAATGGAATTGATGAGCATTCAACTCAACAAGCTGAAGCAAATGTTCCTGTTCAATCAAGTAGCTTGCCCAGAATCACCAGGTGGACCAAGGATCACACAAATGACCTTATAATTGGTGATCCTAATTCTGGAGTGAGGACAAGGAACAAAGCCTCTGCTGACAGCATGTTTTCATGCTTCCTGTCACAAATGGAACCCAAGACAATTGATGAAGCATTGTTGGATTCTGACTGGGTGATAGCCATGCAAGAAGAGCTAAATCAGTTTGAAAGAAACAATGTATGGAAATTGGTTCCAAGACCTAAGGGAAAGTCAGTGATTGAGACCAAATGGGTTTTCAGAAACAAACTTGATGAAAATGGATTGGTGACAAGGAACAAAGCAAGGCTAGTGGCTAAAGGTTACTGTCAACAGGAGGGAATAGATTATGATGAGACATTTGCTCCTGTTGCCAGACTTGAAGCTATAAGAATCTTTCTAGCTTATGCTGCACACTGCAACTTCAAAGTATTTCAGATGGATGTCAAAAGTGCCTTTCTAAATGGAGAGCTGGAAGAAGAAGTGTATGTGGAACAGCCACCAGGGTTTGAGGATGCTGAAATGCATAATTTTGTGTACAAACTCTTCAAAGCTTTGTATGGATTAAAGCAAGCACCCAGGGCATGGTATGACACACTTTCCACCTTTCTTCTGGAAAACCAGTTTACCAGAGGAGTTGTGGACAAGACACTTTTCTACAAGCATCATGGCAAGGACATTATTCTGGTACAAATCTATGTGGATGATATCATTTTTGGTTCTACAAATGAGAAGCTGTGTGAGAAGTTTTCCCATCTCATGAGTAACAAATATGAGATGAGCATGATGGGAGAATTGTCATTCTTTCTAGGGTTACAAATTCTTCAACAAACTGATGGAGTCTTCATAAGTCAAGCTAAGTATATCAAGGAACTTCTCAAAAAGTTCAACTTGGAAGATTCATCTCCTGCAAGGACACCAATGTCCACAGCAACTAGTCTGGATCTTGATCCTAAAGGAAAGAAAGTTGACTCAAGCACTTATAGAGGCATGGTAGGATCCCTCCTATACCTAACTGCTAGCAGACCTGATATCATGTTTGCTACATGTCTTTGTGCAAGGTTCCAAAGTGATCCAAAGGAGTCACACTTGGTAGCCATCAAGAGAATCTTTAGATACTTAAAAGGCACTCCTAACCTAGGCCTTTGGTATCCTAAGAATACTGGATTTGATCTAATTGGTTACTCAGACTCAGACTATGCTGGATGCAAGATTGACAGAAAGAGTACTACTGGTAGCTGTCAATTTCTTGGTGGAAGATTGGTCTCATGGTTTAGCAAGAAGCAGCATTCAGTTTCTACCTCAACTGCAGAAGCTGAGTACATTGCTGCAGGCAGTTGCTGTGCACAAATTCTATGGATGAAAAGTCAACTTCTAGATTATGGTCTAGTGTTAAGAGAAATTCCTATTTACTGTGACAACACTAGTGCCATAGCCATCTCAGACAATCCGGTTCAACACTCTAGGACAAAGCACATTGATATAAGACATCACTTTATCAGAGAGCATGTTGAACAAGGAACTGTGAAGCTGATTTATGTCCCAACTGACAAGCAACTTGCTGACATCTTCACTAAGCCATTGGATGAAGCAACCTTCAACAGGTTGGTAAGTGAATTGGGAATGCTGAATCTGGTATGTTAATTTACTAAGGTTTCTGAATTTTCAATTCTTATTGAAGCTCATGACAGCAACTTCAAACCTGCTGTCAAGAGAAGTTACTGTCTACTTGGTTTATGTCTGTTATGTGACAGCATGTGTTGATTTGACTTCTCATGTCAGTATTTTTGTGCCAGTCTCATACTTTTAAACCGTGTATGACTTTAATGTGGTTATCTGTTAAGTTTGAGAGTTAAAAATCTGTTCCATTGGACTTTCACACTCTTTTGCATTAATCTGTAGGATTAAAGGAGGACACGACCATTAATTACTTTTGTGGTAGTTGTATGGGTACTCTAACTGTTGACCATTAGACTTTAATCCTTAGACGGTTTTGCCTATAAATTAACCTTAGGTTTCACCAGTCTGCTCTCAGTTTTAAAGTAAATAATGGAAAACAAAGTAGGAATTGAATTTGGTCTAAAGAAGTGTGATAGTGAACCCGACAATGAAGAGATCGACGAGCTCTTTGAAATATTGTTGGACGCCATGGATGAGATAGACGAGGAAAAGGAGGCCAAGGCTAAGGAAGAAGAAGCCAAGGCTGTGGAAGAAGAGAAGGAGCTTCAGGCACTTCTTGAAAAAGAAGGCCGCTCTGAAGAAGAGATTAAGGAAGAAGTCTTAGAACTAGTTGATAAAATCATAGAATGATGTACTCAATGCTCAATTTTAATGATTTTATTAATAATAATAAAAGTTCCTGTTTATGTGGTTATTGAGTTTATGATTTGTCTATGTTAATTGCTTAATATCTGTGTTCAAAAGATTACATTGCTAAATCCATAATTTGTCAATATTAAGTTAAGTGTATGAATCAAGCATTCTAATAAGTTCATGACAGAACCATTTCCTAATCGAAGTTACTGTCGTTAAGAAGGATACTGTCATGTGTTTCTTGACAGCAACCTTCTTGACAGCAGGAAAAGACTTTCTGTCAAGACTTGTAAAGGACACTATCATTCATATGCTTAACGGTGACAGCAAGTTTTTGCGCAATAGTTGCTGTCGCGCAAAACCTACTGTCACCACCATTTCTTACTGACAGATTGTTTCTAGCGCACAGGTTACTGTCAACAATAGTGGACCGTTGCAATTGGATATTCACCCCACGATTGACAGTGAATAACGGGCAGTAACTCACGTGTTAAGAGAGTGGGTTAAGACACGTCCTTTAACTCCACTTTTTGAGCAAACGTTAGAGAAACCCATATTTATTCTCCAGTTACTCAGACATATCACTCTCACAAAACTCAAGGCAAAATACTTTTCCTCAAGCAAAAAGCTACTTTCTCACTTTCTTCTTTTCTTGAAATCTCCATGGCCCCCAATCAGACTCTCTCTCAAACAAACTTTGCTGGCATCTTTTCCCCAAATGATGCTGGTGAAGATTTCAAAGGACTGGTGTTTTTCTTGAACAAGTCCTATCTTCGTTCAGCCATTACCTCAACTCCAATTCTCGACCTAGACAAACTTGAGGAATTTTGGCGAACTGCTGTTGCTCAAACTGAGGGTGAAAACCCAGCTATTCAATTCAAGATAAATGGGCAACAATACATTCTCACAGCTGAGGTCATCAATACTGCTCTTGGAATTACACTGGAACAAGGACAACACTTTTCTCCACTTGCTAATGATGACACTCTGAAGAAGCTCTTCTTGAAGATTGGGTATGCAGGCCCTATTCTCGAAGAGGGAACAACCAAGTGGTACCCGTCTGGTGAAATGGACAGAAAGTATCTAAGGAAGGAGTGGAGCATGATATTTGATGCAATGGTCAAGGTGTTCTCTACCAAGTCCACAGGCTGGAATGGGATACCTTCCTACATCAAGAAACTGACACATTCTCTTGTCCATGGATACAAGGTGAATGTTGGAGCTCTCCTCATGGCACAACTCCGAGCTGCCATAGGTAAGAAGGTATCACTCTACCCTCGCTTTCTTATGATGTGTATCAATTCTTTCTGTGATTTTAATAATGATGCCCCTCGTCTAGAGGTTTGCTCTGTCTTGAAAAAGAACACACACACACTGTTATCTTCACAGGATCTAAATGCACATATTCCACTTTGCTTCACTCAGCACATGGTTGATCAAGTGTCCAACCTTGATTATCCATTACCTACTGGTTATGATTCGTTTTCTCTTGAGGATGAAGCTGGATTAGACCCAAATTCAGCTAACCCGCATTCAACACCATACACTCAGCCTAGGCCCTCTAGACTTCCCAAAGCCCAAAGAGAAGCCTTGCAAGAATCCAGAAAAAGATCCTTAGAAGCTGATGTTGGTGGTAGCTCTGTTAGTCAAGAGGGAGACACTGCACCTAGTGCAGCAAATAAGGAAGGTAGTCACACAGAACCCACAGTGGTTCCCCCTGAGCCTAAGAAGAAGAGAGCTAGGAGGACCAAAACCACTGTCAGCCACCCTGCAGTCTCCCAAAAGACTGTAGAGGAAACCAGGGAAATAAACTCCTCCCTAGATGTGCCTTCTCAACAAGGTGCTTCTATTGAAATTGGCCTGTCTCCCAAGGCACCCTGTACAGAGTCTGCACAAACTCATGGTTCCCAACCTGAGATACCCCCACTTGAAGAAACACACAGTGAGTTAGGGCACAGTGAGGATTTCTCTACTCCTATTGATGGTTCACATGTTTCATCTGTGAATCAGCCCCCACTCTCTACTACACTTTCACCTTCTTCCTTCCCTACACATTCATTTGTTTCTTCTCCACAACCTAGAGAAGGGGACAGTCCCAACCCTTCAGGTTTTGATCATCCATCTCCAATCATGGATGAGCCCCCATCTAGTGGTCCACAAGAACCCATTTCTCAAAGTGAGATGGACACCACTCCTCCAAACACTGAGCTAGGGCAAAGTGGTATTTTGTCAGAAAATGAAACAGCCAACACTTTGTCTGACCTCCAAGGAGCATCTTACCTTCAGGAAGATGCTGTCACAGCCTCTGTTGCTGTCAAAGACACTGGGGATGCTACTGTCCTGGGCACAGCTACTGTCAAAGGTGGAGAGAAAGATACTGTCACTACAGAACATACTGTCACTCCACCTCCCAAAGATGCTGTCATGCCAGAACCTGCTGTCCAGACTACAACTAACAGTAACATTCCTACTCAGTATGCTGTCAAGCCCTCCCAGCCTAATTTTGATGCTGTACTGGTTGAGGATGCCTCTGATGATGACCTACCTCTTGCTAAACTCCTAAAGGTACATTCTAAATCTTCTCCTTCCATGCATGTTAGTACTGCTCATACCCATGCATCTAGGTTGAGTGAGGGTGTGCAAAAGAAAAGAGAGATAAAAGAAAAGAGAGGTGAGCATAAAAATGAGAGGCAGCCAAATGAGCTGGCAAAAGGAGAGGGACTTGAGCATGTCCAGAGAGATATTGAGGGAGCCCACATTATTCAGGCACTAGGCCTTGAGAGTCAAACTGTGAGGGGTGATGAGATCACTCAAAAACACCCTGAGAGTGTGAGAACCCCCATAGCCTCCAAGCCCCTGTCTTTTCCTTCCCCTCCAAGAAGGTTAAGGTCTGGTGGCCCCTCTGCTACTTTTGGTGACAGGATTGCAGCTCTTGAAGGACAGTGTCTTACTTTGGACTCCAAACTGGACTCTCTCTCTCAACTGGTGGTTGATGGTTTTGCTGCTACTCAACTCTCTATTCAGTTCCTTACTGACCTGGTAGCTGCCAACTCAACTAAGGGGAGAAGGTAGCAAGATCAGAATCTTTGCCTATTCAAGAATCAGGTGGAACTCAGGGGGAGCCTGTAGCTGTGAAGACCAGAGGGGGAGCTAAAAGGAAAGCAATGTCTAAGGGGGAGCAAGTCAAACCAAGCAGTGCAAAACCACAGGATAAAGCTGAACAGCCTGTTGAAATGGAAATGGATGGAGAAAGGGTGTTAATGTCAAAGGAAACTCAAGATGCATTGCAAAGAAGACCTGCATCTAGACATCCAATCTTGCCTCCTGTGGTGATTAGAGAACCTACTCAAGAAACTCAAGAAACTGCTCTACAGAAGAAATGGAGAGAAATGGAGGAACAAAACAAACTTGGGAAAGGTAAAGGGAAACTGCCTGAATCCATCCATAAAGGAACTACTTGGTCCAATGGTACTGAGTATGATCAAGAGGAAGCCAATGTCTTGATGGTGGATTACAGGGAGAGCACATTACACAACCATGACAGTGAGTTTAGCAGTTTGGTGGAAGAAGCAATGAATGCTCCTAGCAACCGTCCAACCAACACCACAACACTGTTAAAGGAACAAATTATCAGTGTCAGTGTAATGGTGAATGATGAGAAAAGATGGGCTGTAAGTATTTATCTAACTTCTGGCATATCTTATTTCATCACAATGCAACTATTGCAGAGTCTGCCAGCAAAGGTGTTGTGTGCTTTGAAGGGAAAGATCAGGGCAACTCAAACACCATTCAATGAAATATTGGATATGCAAATCCAGAACCTGATCATACAGAAGCTACCTGAAGTCTACTCAAATCCACCAAGTGTTTTCTACAGATCTGAAACTAAGGATGGCACAAGAAGGAACAGCTTCATGAATATTGGTAGCCCATCCAGAATGGAAACCAAGTCAATTCTGAAGGTACTAGATGGAATACTCAGTTCAAATGCCAATCCAGGAAGAGTTCATGTTGTTCAAGAAATCTACAAAATGCTGGTGTTGAGAGACAAGGCACTGGGAGCTAGAATAAAGGAGCTAATCACTAGAGCCAATGCCAAAAGAAATGATCAAGGTGGAAGCTGCTTCTATAACATTCCTCCCCATGATGATGATGATGATGATGATGATGATGAAGATGGTAAGGATGGAGGTGGTGAAGCTTCTGGAAATGCTGGAAATGCTGGTGGAAGTAATTCTGGAAATACTGGTATTCAATCTCAGAATGAAGGCAATGAAGAAACTCCTAGCCAGGAAAAGAAAGATGCTGGTGCAACAGATGAAGAGGAGTCAAGAATACTGGAAGCTTTGGAGGCAAGCATTCTTAGATGTGCTATTGATTGCATAAATGCTGAAAAAGATGCTGTCACCAAAGGTACTGTCGACAAAGATACTGTCATAGAAGATGCTGTCTTGGAAGATGCTGTCGACAAGGATACTGTCAAGGAAGGTTCTGTCAAGGATGAAACCAAAGCTGCTGTCAAGCCCAAGAGACTGAAAGCTAAAGCAAAGGCATGGTTTACTAGACAGAAACCAACAGGGAAGCACAAGTACTCAGGAAAGGAAAAGGCCACTGGATTTGGCAGGAATCTCAAAAAGCCAATTCAATCAATTCCTCCCAACAGTCTTAAGATTCAACAAATGAAATCAAAAGAAATTAAGAGTGTTGAGGTTAAGCTGGATGCAAATCAAGAGGCCACTGAGTACATTCTGTGGTGGGAAGAATCAAGGTCTGCCAAGATTGACAAGGACTTCAATCTGGTAGCCACATCAACCAAGAACAGCACATCAACCATAGATAAAAGAAGAATTGATTTCTTCTACCTGGAAAGAATGGTAGAGTTGCTGGAGAGCTATGATAATGTTTCAGAGGCTGTCATGGAACATGTTCTAAAATATCAGGCAGATAGGGATGCTGAATTTTATCAGAAATTTGGCTATAACTTTGCAGATTTTGATGATGCTGATATTCTTACTGATCTCCCAGCCTCTCCTATACCATACCACTGGTACTATGAGTTTGATGACTTACCCACAGAAGAAGGGCAAGCCCAACCAACTCAGGAAGGGCAACCCAAGCCAAGCAAAGGACCTGAATCTTCTGCATATTCTCAAGCTCAGACAGAACTTGATAAGAAGGAAGCTGAATTACTAGAAATTCACAAGGCCTCTAACAAGGCAGAAAGTGAAGCTCCAAATTATCAACCATATATGCTGGAAAATCCCCTAAGAGTCAAGTTCCTAAAAGAAGAAATCTATGTTTGCAGCTTGCATAAGCTTAAAACATCCACTCTGAAGGATTTACAGTATATGGTAGCTGGTTCAATTCATCCCTTGGAACAGATTTGTTCTGATGAGATAGAGAAGTTATTGGAAGGGAGAAAAGGAGAAGACTCAAAGCTGGACAAGCAAAGAAGGAAGTCTCTCAATGCTTATCCTGGAAGAAGATTCAAGCTCATTAATGAAGAACTTCATTTCAGAACCTATCCATATGATATAGAGCAATGGCTGAATCTCAGGGATGTTAGCTCTCTCATATCCCCTTCCATAAAGAAGATCATTGATGAAGTAGAGGATGATGCAGTGTCTGCTGCTGAAATTTCTCTTGTAGAAAGTCTAAGAAGCTGCTTGGCAGAAGCTCTCAAAAGAGAGGATGCAGCAAGACAGAAGAGGAAATCTCAAGCTAAGTGAAAATTCTTGAATTCTGATCTTGTTAGTTAAGTTGTCAGCACATATTGTAAATTTGCTGTTATTTTCCATAAAAACAAATTGGGGGAGATTGTTGGGATTTATGGGTGATAGCATAGAAACATCTTAACTTTGATTGTACTTAATTTTTTAAATTAAGTAGAACATACTGTCATAGCCAAAGTATGTTCTTGTAATCAGTATGTAATGTTATTCTAGTTGTATTGTTTGAAAGAAGTTCACTTATGTGTTCAAGCCTCAAAGAATGCTTTTTGGATGACAACATGAATAAAGGTTACTGTCCTAAAGCTGTGACAGTAAGATTACAAGAAGACAGAATGTTGCAAGTCACGACAGCATATTCACTCTGACAGCAACATTGGCGGAAGACTACGCGACAGCAACTATTGCCCTCGACAGCAAGTTTGGGATCCTCGACAGCACTCTATACGGGGAACTCATACTGTCACCAAAAGATCATTCCTGTGACAGCAAGCTTTGCGGCAAAAGTAACTGTCTCAATAAAGATCCTTATGCTAGGTATCTTTCTCAGTCAAATCCCGTGACAGTTTAAATGTTCAAGAAACAGGCGTGATGCAGCATCCCTAAGCTGCACCAAGTCTGCAAGACTACGACAGAAGCTTCAAGGCACTACAAATCAAAAGCGAATCGATTCAAGAGCAAGGTCAAGTCTTTATCTGCTGAATTGGTTTAGCTGGAAATAGAATGAATCTAGGTTGCTTTCTTTGTAATGTATATCTGACATGTTAGCAATTTAGGAAAGTCACATGGGTAAGACAATCTGTAAGAAGCTGCCACTTGACAGTGATAGCAGCTTCACAAACCCGTGACTGATAGTGATAGGGTTAGTCCTATACCTTCTATCAACTCATTCTAGAATTGTAACGAAGACAAGCAAGTGTCTTTGAAGAAAACCCGAAGCTCGAGAATTCTTTCTTGAGGTTGTAGCAACACTTTGCAAAATAAATAAAACATTTATTTTGTGAATCTTGTTCTTACTAAATACTGTTCGTGATTGCATATATTGCTGATAACGTTTAATCTTGATTTTAGTTGTTGAAATTTAGATTGAATTTTATCAGTATTGCATTCATCCCCCCCCTTCTGCAATACACAAGGACTAACAATTTGTTTCTGCGCTTTCTAAAAATTGTGTACGTTTTGTATCTGTTTTGAATATTTGAAATATGTGTATCAAGTGATTATGAAAATTATGAAATATTTTATTTGAACCCTTAGTGATAAAGGGTATACCGAGTTAACCAGCTGTAGGGGTACTACAGCCATGTCATTGCGGCACCAGTGACATGACACTTCCGTGACAGTGTGATTGGTCACGGCGTATCCTTCTGATAGCTCAGGAGGCAAGCTTTTGCGCATTTTGATATTTGTTTCAGGATACGTGGGTGCACCCAGAGTTTGATTTGATTTGTGATTTGATTTGGCGGTGACGATGTATATGTCGTACACGTTATCCGGTTTGTTACATACGTTACGGTACCCTATGGCGTATGTATTTGTATCTGTATTTGTTCTGATCTCGGTATGAAATATCTTACCCTTTCGTTGTTTCAGCCATATTTATTTTTAAAATAATTGTTTTATTATAAGTTGTTAATTACGTATATTTGTTTCTGTATTCCATATCCGTACTGGGCATTTGGCTCATGCCGTATTCTTTTTCTGGCAGGTACTTAGGGGGACTTGGGCTGAGTGATGGAGAGCTACCCTACAATCTGTTGCTTAGGAATTATGCAATTATAGATTTATTAGGTTGTTTAATTATTATTTGTTATATTTTAGTGCTCTGCATACAAATTTATGGTTTAATAAGTAGCCCCTTCATTTATGTTCACTAGGACTTATCAACTTGTAGCATTATTTAATGTATTAATGCCTATTTAAATAATTTTATAATATTTGGTTAGAACTGGTTAGAAATTTAATATTATTTTATAGATTTTAGCGCTTTGCCTATATGTTTATGGTGTAAAAAGTAACTCTTCATCCATTTTGGGAAGGGGGTGTTACAATGTAGGAGTTAAGATTACATAGTCGTACGTATTAGATTACTCTTAAATTTTAATTATTTTAATTTATCAAATAAAAACAACGTATTATCATTTCATATACGGGAGAATATTATTAATTTTCATTTTATCTTTGAAGTTTAATGTAAAATTTTTAATTAATGCCTAAAGATATATTTATTTATCGTCATATCATCATTTTTATATTTTAATGATATAAAATAAATTTATTATTTTAATTTATTCAAGTCAATACATGTTGTAGGTGTATCTAAATTTACCTATAAATACTTTTATTAATTCTTAAATTATAATTTATTCCTTGCTTACGTATAAAACTTAAGTACTAAATTATAAATAAAGTGAATTCAAAAGATCATACTAAGAAATGATTTTCACGATTTTACATTTTTTCCCTCTATCTAACTTTATCTAATTTTATGGTAAAACATTACTCGACATCGCCGTATTAATTTTAAATAAAGTGAATTCAAAAGATCATACTAAGAAATGATTTTCACGATTTTACTTTTTTTTCCTATATCTAACTTTATCTAATTTTATAGTAAAACATTATTCGACGTCGCCGTCTCGCATTTTTTATAATAAAAATTATTTTGATCAGCAAAGAAAAAATTAAATTATGACCTAAATAAAATTTTAAGTGGAGAAATGTATTTTTATTGAAAATGTATTTATTTAGAATTATTTAGATGTTTTTCAGATTGTAAATATTGTTGTTTAAATATTTCTTCAAATTTATATTAATTTTTTGCACTTCTGTATTATTCTGCATATTTTTCTAGGATTTATGGAATTTTCTGTGAATTTTTCTAGGCTTTTATAAATATTTCATGCATTTTTATTAGTTTTATGCATTTTTCTGTAATTATTTTAATTAAATTCTGAGTTTTCTCCTAAGTCTTCCCAGTTTTATACTAGGAAGACTACCCGGAAAACAAGGGATTTTTCAGTTTTGTTTTTCAGTTTTTGAACTAGGAAGACTATCGGGAAGACTTAGAATTAATAGATTTAATTTTCTGTTTTTTTTTTTATAATTTTCCGGAAGACTTTCTAGTTTGTACTAGGAAGACTACCGGGAAGACTTAAAAAGACTACCGGGAAGACTATCCTAAGTCTTCCCGATTGTCTTCCCAGTACAATCTTAAAAAAAACGGTCTGTTTATTTGTTTTGAATTTGAACAGTTTATTTATTTTTATTCTAATATATATATATATATATATATATATATATATATATATATATATATATATATATATATACATACATACACAGTACATACACTGCATTTCTCATTTCCTTATCAGTTTTTTCTCTGTTTTTTTTTCAAAAACCCATTCGAATTCTTTCAAACTTCTGCAAAGTTCATTGCTGAGATCTTATTCTTTGCTCAAGTTTTAACTTAGCAATTCAGTTATTCACTTATTTCGAATCTAATCATATTAAGTCGAAACTCTGCTCATTTTTTTACTAATCCGTTCGACTTTCTTGTGATTAAGTTTTTGTTTGATTAAGTGTTTAACTGTTTGAATCTTGTTTAGGAGAAGTTTATGTGTTCTTGAACTGAGTTGTGTGTTTAGAGATCATTTGCCCAGTTCTTCGTGTTTTTCTCAAGTTAAGTTCGAAATTTTGAGGATTAAAATTTAAAATTGGTTAATTTTGGTAAAATTTTGATTTTGTGGATTTTAATTAATTTTAATTAATTCTAAAAATCCCTAAAATTTTAATTTTATTCAAAGTTAATTAAAATTTCTTGTTTTATCAAAATGGATCCTAATTTTGAACTTGTTTTAAATAAATATGTTGGGTATTTTGATCCGTCTAAATGTAAGGTGGAACGTTTTAGACCTTGGATTCAATTTTTAGATAGCGGGACTTGTGTCAGTCATGCTATTTGTGCCTCTGCACCTCTTAAAATTGATCCTCTAAGGCTTTTATGTTCAAGTGCTGTTATTGTTGGAGATTCAAAATCTTTTACGCTCAATATTTTAAACCAGCAATATACAGTCACTTTTGAGTTATTTTGTGATGTTTTACAATTTCCAAAGGACAGGTTTGATCCTTTACACACTGATGATAAGTTATCACAGTTCTTTGTGAATATTCATTATCAGGGTCCCTTACAAATGGTCAAATTGTCCAAGAGCTTTGTTTTAAGGGAATGGGATCTGTTCTTTGATACAATAGCAAAAGTATTTGGTAACTGCACAAAAACAAATTTTCATTGCATTACCAGTCTTAATCAATATATTGCTTATGCTATTGTATTTGGTCGTAGATTAAACTTTGCTGGAATTCTGTGGAACCTAATGATTAACAGGCTTGCTCACTCTAGGAGAGATTCTGATAATAATGTGAAAGTAAAGTGTTGGTACCCTCGCTTTCTCACTCTTATCATTAATCATTTTCTCACTGCTGAGCAGGTAGAACTGTTTAGAGAAACCAGATTTGAAACCTCTCCAACCACAGATACTAAATTCTACACCAGACTTGATGTCTCATCAAAATTCCTCAACATACATGTTCCATTATAGGTAGTTATTCCTAACCCTGGATCTTTGTCTGGTACAATAATTGGAACCCAAGTGGTTGTTAGGGCTGACCCAGAGATTGTAGAACCACAGTCTCTGACCCAGGTCATAGAGCCAAACAGAGAGTCAAACACTCCTGATACACAACCTGAGCCTAATGTTCAAACCACTCAAAGAAGAGTTAGTGAAATAGCTGAAAAGAGTGCTCCCACAGCTCTGTCTCCACCCTTAAAGAAAAGAAAAACCTATAGGGAGGCATCTGTAAGCCCATCTGTATCCTCTCAACAGGATATGGACATAGATATGGCCACTGAACAGTCTCTGGAGACATCCTCTCAACAGGGTGAATCTATTGAAATTCGCCATAGGGCCATGGCATCTTGTACCAAGTCAAGCACTCTCCCATTACTCACAATGGGAGAAGATATCCATCTAGATGAAACTCAGGACACTATGCAAGGAGAGCACTTTAGTTTTGAATTTGAAACAGTGCCTACCATAGTTACGGTAGAAGTGCCTTCACAGGCATCAGAAGGAAAATCTGATTCTTCGCCACCTCTAATAGAATCATTTTCTCCCCTCCCAGGGGGAACATCTCTGGCTCCCCTAAGGGATTTTTCACTCGCAGTTTATACTGGAGAAAGCGAAAGGCAACCTGGTGAGTCTGTCACTGAAGCAATTCAGTATACAATGTCAAATATTTTGACAGACTCAATCAGGGATCGGGAATTACGAACTCCCATTGCACCACCACTGACCTCTCTTGAAGGGGCTAGGGTGATTTTTCATGCAGGTACATCTACTGAGAACCCAGACAGACAGTTAGTTGTGAGAGAAATGAGTCAAACAAAGAGTGATACACAAGCACGTGAGTTGAGTGAAACACCACTGAGAGAAATTGAAGTGAGTGCACACACTGACACAAACACTGCTTTGTTGAACCAGCTAGCTGATCTACAGAGAAAGTTGCAAGAAACCCAGGCTGAGAACAATCTTCTGAAAGCACAAGTGGTTGCACAATCTACCACCTCTGTATCTAATCAGCTGGGTACTGTTAAAGATGACCTGGAAGGATTGAAGAATAATCTACTCCCGAAGCTGAATTCAATCCAACAATCTCAAGTACTGGTGGCTTCAGACATTGCTGACCTAACTACATCAAATGCTCAGATATCAGAAAGTTTCAATGAGATTGCTGCCATTTCTACCAAGGTGGACTTCATTCTGCAAACAACTGATGAAAATCAAACGTTTCTTGAAGGAAGGTTGTCTAAGATAGAAGGAGGAATAGAGCATTTGAATGAAGGAATGAAGCACCTGTATTATATGATAAGGAAGTCACATCAACCTACTGAACAACAAAGAACATTCTTTGAGGGAGATGATGATGATGATGAGGATGATGATGCTGATGAAGGAGGAGATAGGAGAGAACAAGGAGAGATAAGGAGAACTTCTGAAAAAACACTTGTGTGATTTTAACAACGGTTAATCGCAACATTGTCTCAAACATCTTTAGACAATACATTTGAAAACCGTTATAACAAATCTTTTAATTTGCACAACACCGCTTTGAAAAAGACTTGTCTGATTCGATTAACTAGACAATGATTCTAGAACCGTTGTTGTAAAGCTCAAATCTTATTATTTACACAACATCGCTTTCAGAAAAGACTTGTCTGATTGAATTTACTACACAACAGTTTTTGACCCGTTGTAGTGATGTTGATCAGACAATACTCGTTTTTAGGGTGAAATAAAACTGTTGTATGAAAATTTTAGCCAACGTTTTTTTTCTTCAAGCGTTGTCTGATCAGTGTTGTCTGATTCAGTTTTTCTTGTAGTGTATAATAATGCACTAATCGTAGATGTGCCTTCTTTCTTGATGCGAGTAATATCTTGTTGTTAGATGAACAAAACAAAGATGAGGTGAACTTTTTCTCCCTATTTCAGTTTACACTCTCCATAAACAGCTTGTAAACCATTTACATTTTCTTGTCATCAAGGATTGCCTCGTTTGAATAGACATCCAGTTCAGCTTTAATTTGCTCACTGACAATAAATTTAATTTGTTTAATTCTTCAGCCTTGTCTGAATATATATGTGAACCACTCAGATAAAACAATCGCCTAATCTTCATAATTTAGAGTGTTCCAATTATGAGCTAGTTTTTGGAATATATACCAATTATCTGGCAAAGCCTACGTATATCCGGAAAATCATAATTGAGTCTGGCACACAGTGACCATAAATAGAAAGAACAATACTAATATACATTTAAGTGTTTGATGAGTCATCTCGGTTGGTTCAGTGTCAAATTCACATTCATATAATAGAAGGTGTAGACATGCATGTCGCATTAAAATGTTACAACAAATTAAATTGAATTTGCAACACAACATACTTGGTATATATATTACAATAAATGTAACCACAAAATACTTGTGTTTAGCTGAGAACTTGTTTTTTTAGCATAAACTATCAAGGAATGAGATGAATTCCAATGTTTTGACTTCATGTATAACACAAGCAGATAAAGAGAGGCCACACTCTAGTCAAGTCAGAGCAGCTCAGCTATGAAGATCAGGTAGACAATGCATGTTAAGGGGCAAAAACACAAGTATTGTAAAATATAGGGGAGAGCATGGTTCGGTTCGGGGCGGTTTTGCCTCGAAACCGAACCCGAAACCGCATGTCTTCGGTTTTAAAAATTGAAAACCGCAACCGTAACCGAACCGTCGGTTTCGGTTTCGGTTTTAAAAAGCTCGGTTTCGGTTTTTAACGGTTCGGTTTCGGTTATAAAACCGAACGAAAAAATCATAAATATATTACAAGACTTTAAATTTATAAATTATAACGTTCTCGACTTTTAAACAAAGTGACTGAGTTGTTGAATGAGTACACTATGTGTATATGTTAGTGCTAATGTTAGATGTGCAGATTAATGGCATTGCATTGTAGCATTTATATACAGGTGGTCTGACAATTATCTAAATTTTCTTACAGGGGTATATAAAATAGCCAGCTTTTGTGAACGTTATTCAAGATTTGAGGAAATTGCATAGCAAATCTACTCTATTTTCTTAAAACCACACATTATTAATATTATTTCTTGTTTACGAAGCAAAGGAGAAGTCTACAGTCTCTGTTTTTTATGATGAAATCAACACTCCCTTTGGATTTGGGTGCTACTAAAATCTTATACGTTTGTAATCTACTCGGATATTTATTTAATGTGAGCTAAAAACTTTTATTGTATTTACGCTCTTATGAAGTTCTTCTGCTGCTGTTTTTTTTTTCATAAAAAAAAACTAATGTTTAGGTTGCTAAAACTCGGACACTCAACCTCTCCCGCTATGAAGAATCTGTATTCCAATACATAATTAAGAATTTAAGATGAAGAATTTTATTACATATATCCAGCTTCGACATCTTCCCTTTCCTCATCCGATATCGTTTTGGAACTTAATTATAATTCAAGATATAATATATTTATTAATTTTCAGAATACATATAAATTATATATTTATTTATTTATTTTAATAATCGGTTCGGTTCGGTTTTAGCCGGTTCGATTTTAACCTATAACCGGAACCGGAACCGAAAGTCTCGGTTTTTAAAAATCAAAAACCGCAACCGCCGGTTCGGTTTCGATTTCGGGTTTTTCGGTTCGGTTTTGGCCGGTTTCGGTTCGGTTTCGGTTTCAATTCGGTTTTTTGCTCACCCCTAAAATATATCCTCCGAGATTAAAGTTTGAACATTTGAGACTTGAAGTAGTCCGGTATTATTTATCTACAAAACAAATAAGAAGTGAAATTGCATGAGATAAGAACATTTCTAGTCTAGCATGCCAAGATATTTGCAGACTCAACAACTGATCAAACAACAGTATCAGCAATTCACATGAAAATGTAAAAGCAAGCTAGGAATGATATTTTCAAGCTTAAAATGAATTAATTATATCAATCAGATAATAATTAACTAAATTCATGTAACGATAATTTACCTTGTGAAGCAACAAACTAGCAGAGGTGTTGAAAGAATTCCATGGAGAGGCAGACTCAAGTTAATAAAATAGGAACTCAACTTAGACTGAAGAGATTGAGAAAAAAATTCAAAAAAATTTCGAAAAAGAATCTAAATTTGAACCAAAACTTGAAAAATGCAATAACGCTATTTTTTTACTTTTCAAATAATATAAGTAGAAAGCCCATATTTATTTGTAATATATTAGTGTAAATAATTTTTATTAATAATAGTATATCAATTTTAGGCATCTAAAATTATAATTTTATGTACAAAAATAATGTTTTTTCCTATTGTTTAATCAAGTTTCTACCTTTTAAATTTTTTATTATTTTTTTTAATCTTAACTATTTTTTAATAATTAGCCCAATTTTTGACCGATTAATCCGATTTTTGACTGATTCAGCCGATTTTTGATCGTTTTTATAAAAAAATGATTAATTCACCGATTTTCGCTTAATCGGTTCGGTGGTCCGCCGTCTAGCGATTAATCGGTGATTAATCGGGATTAATCGCCAACTTTTAGAACATGTCTATCAATTTCTGGCCCAAATTTTAAATCTTTTTCCAAAAAAATTATTTCAAACAACTTGTACTCATTTACTTTGACACTAACAATATTGCCCATACTTCGCACACGTGAATTTTTTACTGTCTATTCATCTTTGGAATTTGTTGTACCTGCTACCAAAAATTGTTTAAAATAGCTAATGAAATGGAAACTGGCAAATCGTCTTTTAACGACTACAAAGCTTATTGTGGAAAAGATAGAAATTTAGTGGAAAATCAATAAAAAAAACTCCTAACACATTGTAAGACATGAAAGTATAGTTTAAAATCATCTTTCTGAATGTGTTTGGTCATATTTAGTATTAGTTTTTTGGTTGGTGGATTGTAAAGTTTCATAAACTATAGGAAGCAATGTTGCCCGTGTTTGGCACACAACAAGTCTTTTCTATCCATTCATCTTTGAAATTTTATAGATAAATTACCGATGGTATGAACCTTTTGTAATACCATCGTTAACCATAAAATTTATAGATGGACTTCAACTAAAATCAAAGTAAGTGCACTTCTAAGACACTGATAACAAACATAGTTTAAAACTGAAGTTAAACCATAACTTAAGCACCAATCCATACGCTCAAACACCAACATAATTTAGCACCAACAAAACAAATTACAAAACCATTAAAAGAAAATATAAGATGTTTAGAATTAAACAGAATATAACATATGTTGGAAAGTACAATCAAATTATTAATGAACGAAATAGTAAACACATGCTTAGAATGAAATCATGGCCAGGTTGTTTCTCACGGATTCAGAACAGCAGAACTGCTTAATGCCAACTTCCTCTTCAGAATTAAAATTATAAGTAACCATTTTAACTTTATTGGTGCCGGATTTTACAGAACCTGATGTATTGCCAAAGTCTAACAGCTTAATTACATTATTCTGCATTTATACAAATTAGCAAAAATCAGATACCATGTTAATAATAAGTTTTAAAAATATTAAAAGAAGACGTAGACCATGTACAAATTAAATGAATGTTTTAATTACTCACATCTCCGGATCCAGAAACTCCAAAACCCAGATATAGTAGTCTCGGACTTTGATGAAGTATCAGTAGCATGATACACAGTATTGTTCAGTAAAATGTTATCGTCGTTGAGTTCAATTTGTACAGTTATATCTTTACTCGAGATTTCCTTAACAACTATAGGATATTCTTTGTCTGTCTCATCCTAACAATGTATATGATAGCATTAGCATGACTAAATAGGATTTTTGAAATAAAGATATAAATAAAAACATATGAAAGAATATATCATACACTTATTCCCTCCGCAATCAACTTTGTTGTTGTTTTTCTAATCAATCGTTTAGCTGCACGATCTAAAGGAACGATGTTGAAATCTTATGTTTCATCTTCAGCTAGCACAATAGTCTGATACCTGATAATAATCAAAGGTTACAAACTTGAAAAAGAAAGCAAATATGTTAATCGCTTAATAATTAAATTTTTTTGGTTTTATAAAAAACATGTTAATAATTTTTTAATATTAAATGGTTTGCTAAACGAATTAATCGATCAAAACGACGTAGACATTAAAATTTTGTAACATTTATAATATTTTATTTTACTTAATAAATTGACTAAAAGTTTAAAAAATATTTTAATAATATTTACAATTAAGAATTTTTTGTGGTTGAAATATTAATAATTAATTACTGCATAAACTTGATTATATATAGAATAAATTTATATTAAAAAATTAATATACCAGTTCTACGTAAATGGTTTAAAAAATTATAATAGGCAATGTTCTAAAACTCAGTATAGTCGTACGATAATTATGTCGAGCACTTAGTTTAGTTTTAGAATGTTTTTAAATTTCATTTTACACCATTAAAAATGCACCCCTTTTTGTAGTTAAATAGAGTTAAAACTGGGGTCTAACGTGTTCAAACTTGGAACCTTTTTTCTAAGATAATAGTTTTTCTGAGATTATCTCAGGCACAATTCCCTGAGATACATTTAAGATAAGATAGTACTATCAAACCAACTATCCCAATATCTAGCATATCTTTCTTTAAAGTAAAAAAAGGAAACTTAGAAATAAATTTTAATGATTAGCAATTAAATTATGTGAATATAAGGAATGTATCTCACGAAACTTCTTGAGATAATCTCATGAAACATATTCTCATAAAACTTTTAGTGTAATTTGAAGACAATAGTTAAGTCCTATTAGTAAAAAAGTGATCGCATAAGTTGTTGTAGCATGACACTATGTTAAACTTTTTTGTTTTATATCAAGATTGTTAATAATAATTTTATAATATTTAATGGTTTGTTAAACGGATTTAGTAGCTAAAATTAAGTTGTCATGAAATTTTAACAAAATCGACCGATAACAATTTGAGCACTTAGTTGCAAACTCTTCTTTAAGCTTATTGGAGTCCAACATGTTTATGATCTAGATAATCCATATTGCAACATGTTATCGATATAAACTTGTAAGAGAAATCAAGATATCCATATTCTAACATGTATTCAAATATCTACATGGAATTAGAAAATTATTAAGTTCTTAATTTTTTTTCAATAAAATCTTAATTGTCAAATTCATACTAAAGTGGAATGAAATGAGTCAAATATCATGTAGAATTTAAGATTACATAGTCATAAGTATTAAATTATTCATAAATTTTCAATATTTTAATTTACCAAATAAAAACAGCGTATGATCATTTCATATAAGGGACAATATTATTAATTTTCATTTTTTCTTTAAAGTTTAATGTCAAAATTTTAATTAATGCCTAAAAATATATTTATTTATCGTCATATCATCATTTTTATATTTTAAAGATATAAAATAAATTTATTATTTTAATTTATTCAAGTCAATACATGTTGTAGTTGTATCTAAATTTACCTATAAAATACTTTTATTAATTATTAAATTATAACTTATTGCTTTCATAAGTATAAAATTTAAGTATGAAATTTTAAATAAAGTGAATTCAAAATATCATACTAAGAAATTATTTTCACGATTTTACATTTTTTTCCTTTACCTAACTTTATCTAATTTTATAGCAAAACATTTTTCGGCGTCACCTCACGGCGCCCTCTCGCATTTTTTATAATAAAATTATTTTGATCAACAAAGCAAAATTTAAACTATGACGTAAATAAAATTTTAAGAACTACTCCCTCTGTCCCATCCATTTGTTAACATTTGGGATATAGAGCTCCGCACGCATTTTAAAACTCCTATAAACTATAGTTTCATTAATTATTTTAAATTTATTTTTCTTCTGAATAAAAATTTAATGTTTGGATTTTTATTCAAAAAAGAATTTTTTTTAAAAATAAGTAATGGAACTATACTTTATAGAAGCCTTGTGTGTCGACCCCTCCGTCCCAAATGTTAACAAATGGATGGGACGGAGGGAGTACATTTTCAGAAAAAATAATCTACATATTTTAATAAAGTTCTAAGTCGTGCGATAATCAAACACTCTTTTTTAAATAACCCTTCTAAAATAAATCAAATATAAAAAATTGCACATGTTTAATATAGTTAATTAAATTTTAAATGAAGTGTGATCTAAGAAATAATTATAAAATGTTCTTAAAGCATTTGAGGTCCCAAGAAATCATTAAGTTCTTAATTTTTTTCAACATAATCTTGATTGTCAAAATAATACTAAATTGGAATAAAAGGACTCAAGTATTAGGAGTTAATATTACATATAGTCGTAAGTATTAGATTACTCGTTAATTTTAAATATTTTAATTTATCCAATAAAAACAACGTATTATCATTTCATATACCGGACAATATTATTAATTTTCATTATATCTTTAAATTAAGTTTAATGTAAATTTTTTAATTAATTCCTAAAGATATGTTTATTTATCATCATATCATCATTTTTATATTTTAATGATATAAAATAAATTTATTGTTTTAATTTATTCAAGTCAATGCATGTTGTAGTTGTATCTAAATTTACCTATAAATACTATTATTAATTCTTAAATTATAATTTATTCCTTTCATACGTATAAAACTTAAGTATTAAATTATAAATAAATTGAATTCAAAAGATTATACTAAGAAATGATTTTCACGATTTTACATTTTTTTTCCTCTATCTAAATTTATCTAATTTTATGGTAAAACATTACTCGACGTCGCCGTATTAAATTTTAAATAAAGTGAATTCAAAAGATCATACTAAGAAATGATTTTCATTATTTTACTTTTTTCCCTTTATATAACTTTATCTATTTTTATAGTAAAACATTATTTTGATCAACAAAGAAAATTTTAAATTATGACGTAAATAAAATTTTAAGAACAACATTTTAAAAAAGATAATCAAATCATATTTTAATAAAGTATTAAGTCATGTGACAATCAATCACTCTTCTTTAAATAATCCTTCTAAAATAAATCAAATGTAAAAATTTGCACATGTTCAATTTAGTTAATTAAATTTTAAATGAAGTGTGATCAAAGAAATAATTATAAAAATGTTCTTAAAGCATTTGAGATCCCAGAGAAACCATTAAGTTCTTAATTTTTTTAAACATAATATTGATTGTCAAAATAATACTAAATTGGAATAAAAGGAGTCAAATATCATGTAGGAGTTAAGATTACATAGTCGTAAGTATTAGATTACTCTTAAATTTTAATTATTTTAATTTATCAAATAAAAACAACGTATTATCATTTCATATACGGGAGAATATTATTAAATTTCATTTTATCTTTGAAGTTTAATGTAAAATTTTTAATTAATGCCTAAAGATATGTTTATTTATCGTCATATCATCATTTTTATATTTTAATGATATAAAATAAATTTATTATTTTAATTTATTCAAGTCAATACATGTTGTAGGTGTATCTAAATTTACCTATAAATACTTTTATTAATTCTTAAATTATAATTTATTCCTTTCTTACGTATAAAACTTAAGTGCTAAATTATAAATAAAGTGAATTCAAAAGATCATACTGTTGCCCATTAAATAACAATTGTAGAAGGGGGGTTGAATACAATTGTATAAGATTCTCGACTTAGTAAAGTATATATCACAAATATGAAAGAATAATAACAGCTTTATTAAATCTGATATAAAACTGTTACAAACCCTCTCAAGAAATTCTAATGTTCTTAAGAGCTTCTAGGTTACAAAAATACTCGTGTATGTTCTATTGGTTATCAAACCAAAACCTAAACTGTGTTTATATACTACACAGCTTGTCTATCAATTACAAGATAAGTCCTAATCAATTACAAAGATAGAAACTTATCCTAAATCGATAGCTCCATTCCTACAGACCAGGAACCGACAAAATAAACTTCCTTATTTAACTAGACTCCAAATATAACTCGAAGTAGGAATCCTGATCAGCTTCCAGTCCTGATGATCAATCCTGATCTCAGTCCTGATATAAATCCTGATGTCAATCCTGATACTGACGCTTGATCAAATACTGATGACCATGCAATACTGATGACGTCAGCAATCCTGATCAGTTGAGTCTAGATCCTGACGATCATTGAATCCTGATCTAACAATCTCCCCCAATCTCATACTTTGTAAAATAAAGTATAGATTCCTAGATTCAATGATGTCAAAAACATATTTACAAAATGTACAAGTATTTACAACAGCAACTTATCTGTTTAGATTCTTTGATAGAACAGATTCATCTTCAAGAAGTTGGATAACAAATTTTCTTCTTTTTCCTCAAGAATTTAAATCAGTCTTTCCTTAAGATTTCTGAGATCTTCATCTTCCTCATCAATCTGGTAGATAGCTGCTCTGAGATTCTGAATGGAGCTTCTTTGTAGACTGTGCTCTTCAAGCAAAAGATAAGCAATTTCCTTCCCATCAGGATTAAGACTAAGTTGTGTAATGACAAAAGTCACTTCTTTAACAGCAGTACCCCTTTGCATTTCCACATCTTGACCTTTTTGATTTGAGTACATGGGAGTAAAATCACCATTAAAATTTCTACCACCATCCAGTCTTCTTCTAATTGTTGACAAAATTATGTCACTCCATACTTTGCACACTTCATTCTTCCATTTTAAAAGATAATGAACATATTTCAGTTCCTGTGTAGTTTTCATCAGCATATCTTGAATAGACAGAATCTTCACACTACCATCTTTCATGAAGTACAGAAGCTTTTCTTTCTTTTCAATACCATCATGACAATCTATAACTATATCAACAGCTAATAAATTGTTCAGGTTTTCAGAAGTTAAAGTACCTCCAATTTCAGTCAAAGAGTAAGGATCAACATAAGACATATTCAGATATTCAGAATCTCTGTGTCCAATACCTCCTCTTGAATTACTTGTCAGTTGCTTCAGATTTCAAAACATTCGTAGCCAGAGTGCTTTTGATCTAACCAAATCAGATAAATCAACAACACTTGAAGCACTTGTTATAATTCCTCCATTCTGAAAATTGATAGGTGTGTTACACCTCAGTGTACTTATGTGTTTCCACTTCTTATCTTTCTCCTTTTCAAAAGCATAGCTTCTTTCTAGTAAAGATTCTCTTCTGCTTGGATTTCTCCACAATCTTTCATTTGAATGTTTAAGCCTTTGTACATAGAGATTGAAATCTCTATTTGTTCTTCTTGTGATTTCTCTTCTTCTGGCTTCTTCTTCTTCATCCACTTCCTTGTTGTGAGAATCAACCATAGTAGATAAGATTAACAAATCAATCTCTTGCAGAATTTCAGATTCATCAGGATCTTGAACATTGTCAGTAACAATATCAGGATTAGAATCTTCAATTTGATTTGTATTGCAGAGAATTAATTGTTTTGGTTTTCTTCTCAATTCTGGTTCTTCTTCAATAAACTCCTTGTCTTCTTTCTCAATGATATCCTTGATAACAGGATCTATTGGACTTTGTGAAGCTTCGGGAATTTCTTCAATTACTAAACCTCTAGACCTTGTCTGTCTAGGCATTGAATGAGTTGAAGAACCTCTACTACCTCTTCTAGCACCTCTCCTACCTCTGCCTCTAGCAGGAGCAGGGTTATTAAAGTTTTCCATTATCTCTCTTTGTTGATTTAAGAATTCTTCATGTGAGAGATCAAGATATTCTTCACTTGCTGTAGAGAGTGCTTTCCTTGCAAATAATTGTTGAACTCTTTTATCAGTGTGATAAAGAGTAACAATTCTACCATCTTGTGTAGTGAACTTCTGGAATAGATTTGATGCATCTTCAGGATTATCAATTATCACATCTTCATCACCTTCAGGAATTGTCGCAAGAGTTTGTCCATGACCAGGCATCAGGATTTGATCACCTGTCAGTAGTTGTTCTTCCGTCAGGATCTGAGATTGCACCAATGTTCTTACTGTCTTAACTCCAGAATCAGAAACATGAGTTGACTGCATTGTTTGACTTTGAGAATTTTGAATTGTAGACTTCATAACAGCAGCAGAGATTTCTCCTTGTAGAATTTTGTCACCACCATCATTTCCAGTATGATCATCATCATCATTATTTCTCAATACTAGATCAGGTGTACATTTTGTCTGACTTACCTTCTCCCCCTTTTTGACATCAGTATTTGACAATATATTCAAAATTAAGGCAAGAGAGGTTTGAATGTCAGTTACCTTAGAATCAAGAGTATCAATTCTGTTGTTGAGTGAGGACTGATCAGCAATGATTGAATTAACCTTAGATTCCACTATTCGTAGTTGACGAGCAGTAGGCACCTTGGTAAAATTATTAAATATATCAGTCCTAACCAATTCTGTTGTAGCTTTGACAGAATCAATATCATTTTTGAGGCTCTTGGATAACAAAGTAGTTGCCTTCAAATGATTCTTCAAGTCTTGATTCTCTATTAATTTCACTGCATCATAGGCATGATCTAGATCATAAGAATAGCTCACAGAATCAGCAGATTTGAAACATGAATTGTTCCATTCATGTTGTCTAATTGCCTCAACAAGATCTTCAAAAGGAACAGAAAAGTCTTGTCTTAAGTCTTTTCCAATAGTAGCCTTTCCAGTCATGAAGGTGCTTGACGAACCATAGTTAGTTCCAAGACTAGATTTTAAAACTCTGGTAAGCTGTTCCTTCTCTTCGTTATTATCATCATCACTATCATCAGAGTCATCATCATCAGTACCATGAGTAACGTCAGGATCAGGAATAGCTATATCAAAATTGGCTCAGTATCAGGAGCACCACTAGTATCAGGAGTAACACCGTCAGGATTTGATATGCTTGCATCAGTATTTGCTACCAATGGTTCTTGTGGAGCTTGAGGTTCAGAAGCTGCTTCAACACTTTGAGTTAAAGGTTCTTGTGTACTTCCCTCATTGACAGTGTCCTCGACCAATCTTTCAACTTCATCTGCACCAGAAATCCCTTAAGCATTGTCAGGAAATTTCTCAGAAACTGTAGCTTGGCCTGCATCTTCACTTTGAGAAGATGGTTCTTGTGTGGCTGGAATAAAAATGTCTTCATTCTCCCTTTGAGAAAATGGTTCTTGTGTGACCATTCCAATTGCTAAGCCTTCACCCAAACTTTGATTGAGTGGTTCTTGTGTGGCTGGATCATCAGTAAGAGCTGCTGAACCACTTTGAGGTCCAGGTTCTTGTGGGCTTGATCCCTTCCGTTTCTTCTGTCTAGTGAACACTAACTCCCCTGCTTTCCTTAGCTTTTCCATTGGATGTTTAATCCCAAGGTTGGAAGCAGCAGCACCATACTTCTCCCATGAAATATCAAAATGTCTTTTTGTTAGAGAGTCTTGTGCTGGAGAGTCTGAAATAGTAACCACTTGACTTGGTGCAGCATCAGGAATACTAACATCAGGATTTGCTTGAGCATCTGAATTTGATTGCTCATTAAGAATAGAAGTGTCCTGTACATCAGTATCCTACTTCTTTTCTAAAGGAATTTGATACCTGCTCTTTGATAATTTCCTTTTCTTCTGTGGTGTAGACAATGGTACCACAGCTTCATGAGCAGTATCAGCAACTTCCTTATTCACATTCATTATAGAGGATATAGGTAAATCATCCTCTGAATCAGTCTCATCCCTGAGCACTAACTTCCTTTTAGCAGAAACAGCCTCAACACCCTTGGCAGCTTTCTTCACCAGGACCCCTTGTAACACCCCCTTGTAACTTCTTTTTAGTGAGTGGTGTAGAGGAAAAATCCTTTGAACCTGATTGCCTTCCTGACACATCAGTTCTAGCTAATTTCTTTGATTTTACAACTAAAGTCTTTTGAGAGACAATAGAGGTGGCTGTTGACTGTTTAGACTGTTTGGGATGAATGCTTGGGTTAGGAACAAGATGTGATTGGCCTTGCCCCATAGCATTAGAAAGTAGTCCATAACAAGTAGGCATTTTCTGATGTAAGAAAAACCTAACCTCATCAGGAATAAAGGCATTGCCTATAAAACCATTTGCCTTATCACTGTTGACTAAGGACTTAATATTATTCTCAGTAATTCTACAGATTGGTAGAACTACATCATTCTCAAAAACAACATTAGGACATAAGTGATTAAATATCAACTGTAAAAATCTAAGAAAACAGACAGAACCTAACTTATCTGATTTCCTATCACTTAAAGCTTTTAAGATAAAAGACCCATAATCAAACACTGTAGAATGGATAAGAGAGTACCCAATTTTGAGAGATCCTGATGGAAGAGCATCAAAATTTGATGTCTTGTTCAGGAAACAGCGGCTGATTGTATCAAAGAAGAAATTCCATTCCCTCTTAAGCTTTGTCCTGAAGAGGTTGCCATACCTCTTTACTTCACCATTGTAGCCCAATTTTGTAACAAACTCAAAGAGATTAGAGTCCGAAACATTATCAGGAACAGCATCACCAAGAACAGGTAAATGCAGTGCGTCCTCCACAATTGCAGGAGTCACATAGTGAGTAATCCCATCATATTCAAAACTCATCAAGATTGAGTCAGAATGCCCTTTGTCAAAAGTAACCGAGTTCCACACCTGCATAACTGACTTAAAAGAAACACTTGCAGGTTCTGTTAAAGCAAACTTCAATGGGCTTGAAGCTAGAAAATCCTGAATTATGTGAAACTCATTGGGTAATTCCTGATGATTTAGAATAGCTACAAAATTATTAGTGGCAAAAGTAACACCACTAATCACAGTCTGTTTGTTCATGAATGATGAAGACACCATTGTTACTGTTTATAAAACTTGAGAATTGAGATTTAGAAATTAGAGTTCTTGAACACAGAGAGAGAAAGAAGATGAAAAACTGATGATGAGAGGGTAATTAGGATTTCAGAAAATCAAATGTATTTTGTTAAAACAAAATATTACTCTCTCAGCGACAGATGGCATGCTGTGATTCGTGCACAAATAATTAGTGGACAAATTACGTGTGTAATGAAACATAACTGCATTGCTTTCTATGTGTAACTATATGTATATGTCTAACAATGTGTCACACGTGCGCATACAGTTGTCCAACTAAAATTCAAACGTTTCTTACCAGTTACTGACGAAAAATCAGGCACAAATTAAGCAATGAAATACTGACATGTCCATCAGGATTGACCAGTTGACTTCCTGTCAGGATTGTGTCCTATCAGGATTTGATCAAAATTACATACCTTGCAGAATGACCATCAGGACTTGATAGTCATCAGGATTTCCTCTCTGTAACTTTTCTCAGAAATTCTCAAAATTCATCATTCCAAGTTCATTCACCAATTTATTGAAAATAGCTTCAGGCAGTGGCTTGGTGAATATATCAGCTAGTTGTTGATCAGTAGGAACAAAGTGAAGTTCAATTGTTCCTTCCAGAACCTGTTCTCTTATGAAGTGATATCTAATACTGATGTGCTTAGTAAGAGAATGCTGAACTGGATTTCCTGTCATTGCAATAGCACTTTAGTTATCACAATAAATAGGGATTTTTGAGTATGACAGGCCATAATCTAACAACTGATTTCTCATCCACATTATCTGAGCACAACAACTTCCTGCAGCAATGTACTCAACTTCTGCTGTTGAAGTAGAAATAGACTTTTGCGTCTTACTGAACCATGAAACTAGTCTTCCACCCAAAAACTGACAGCTTCCTGAAATACTTTTCCTGTCTATCTTGCATCCTGCAAAATCAGCATCTGAATAACCACACAACCCAAAATCTGATTCCCTTGCATACCAAAGACCAAGTGAAGGAGTGCCTTTGAGATATCTGAAAATTCTTTTGACTGCAATCAGATGGCGTTCCCTAGGTTTTGCTTGAAATCTTGCACACAGACAGGTTGCAAACATGATATCTGGTCTACTTGCAGTGAGATACAATAAAGAGCCAATCATTCCTCTGTAGTGAGTTACATCTACCTCAGCACCTTGATCAGGATCAAGTTTGGTAGCTGTAGCTATGGGAGTACTTGCAGTAGCACAGTCTTCCATGTTAAACCTTTTCAATAAATTCCTTGTATACTTTGACTGATTGATAAAAATGCCATCATCAGTCTGTTTAACTTGAAGACCAAGAAAATAACTCATTTCTCCCATCATGCTCATTTGATATCTTGACTGCATAAGCTTAGAAAACTGTTCACACAGCTTATTGTTTGTTGACCCAAAAATGATATCATCAACATAGATCTGAACTAAAAGCAAATCCTTACCATGATTCAAATAAAATAGAGTTTTATCAATGGTACCTCTTTTGAATCCACTTTCTAGTAAAAACTGAGCTAAGGTTTCATACCATGCTCTTGGAGCTTGCTTTAGTCCATAAAGTGCTTTATCCAATCTATAGAAATGATTTGGATATTTAGGATCGATGAAACCAGGAGGTTGCTCAACATAGACTTCTTCCTCCAGTTCACCATTTAAGAAAGCACTTTTTACATCCATCTGGAAAACCTTGAATTTCTTGTGAGCTACATAAGCCAGAAAGATCCTGATGGCTTCTAGTCTTGCAACATGAGCAAAAGTTTCAACATAGTCAATTCCTTCTTGTTGAGAATACCCCTTTGCAACTAGCCTAGCTTTGTTTCTGATTATTACTCCATCAGAATCAGTCTTGTTCTTGAAAATCCACCATGTACCAACAATTGACCTGTTCTTTGGTCTTGGTACCAGTTTCCAGACTTCATTCCTTTCAAATTCATTCAATTCTTCTTGCATTGCAGTAACCCAATCAGCATCTTTGAGTGCATCTTCAACTTTCTTAGGTTCCTCCTTGGATAGAAAGTTATTGTATAGACATTCATTCTGAGTTGCACTTCTTGTCTGAACACCTGCATCAGGATCTCCAATGATTAAATCAGGAGTATGACTTGCAGTCCATTTCCTTGCTGGTGGTAAATCAGTCCTTGAAGTAGATGCTCCCCCTGGATTGGTGTTATCTTGATTTGAAGAATTTGCTTGAGTTGAAGCTCCCCCTGAATTATTGCTATCTCCTCCTGATGAATTATCAGGATCATCACTTGAATCAGTATCTGAAGAATTATGTCCTGATGATTTAGTTGAATCTGAACTTGTAGTAGAATGCTGTTGCTCCCCCTCAACATTTGCACTACTAGATGTATTACCATTATTTGCATCATCAGAATTAGCACCATCGGCATTTGGTGTCACATCAGGATTTGATGGACCATCAGGATTTGGTGACCCATCAGGATCTGATGAATAGACAGGATCTGATTCACTTTCTTCAGGTTCCTTGGTAGCTTCATTTTAAAAAATCAGAAGTCATTTCCCTTGCAGCCACATCATTTCTCAACCCAGTAACATCTTTCTGAGTTTCATCAAAACGGTTGTTAAGAGACTTTACTTGTACAATTGTAGCTTTAAGATGTGCAAGAAGCTCAGGATTTGTGATAGTAGCAGCAGACTTTGACACAAATTCAGCTGCCCTTTGATCAGGAAAGATACATTCATGACTTGACCAATTTGCAAAGTACATGTTTTTAAAATGAGCATCAGCATCATGATGAGATGTACCTCCAACATCAGTCACCTTAGGATTGTGTTGACCAGAAACCCTTGTAGAAGAAGAAGAATCAGCTGCATCATCAGACTTTGTACTAGAAGTAAAAACATTTTCAGCAACATTTTCTTGAACAAATTCTTCATTTGCTGTATGTTCAGAGTTTAAGTTCTCATTTATTTTCTCAGTTGCTTGAGCAGCCTCAACAATAGGCTCTACAGCAGCTTCAACAGTAGGCTCTACAGCAGCTTCAACAGAGTTTTTTATCTGATCAACCTCCTCACCCTTTTCAATAACCTGGTGAGTAACAGAGAAGACCTCTGTGTGAGTAGCCATAGACTCATCAATAATCACTGTAGGTTGATCAGCTGCAGCCACATCCTCTGATTCATCAACAATATCAAACTCTTCAAAAGTTGCAGAGGGATGTGCTTCAACATTTTCCTCTATCTCCATTTCCAAGATTGGCTCAGGGTGTTCATCATTCAAGTCAGCCATCTCATCAGCATTTGCTCTGGCTTCATCAGGCACAGTAGCATTCTCAGTAACATCTTGAGAAATAATTTATGGAGCTTCAGCAGGTGTGGAATCTTGAACCACTTCATCAAATAAGTAATCAGCTACCAGCTTCCTCCTTTTAGTCTGTAAAAGCTCATTTGCATCAGAGTATGGTCTATTTGCCCTCTTCTTTGTCCTTGAAGTACCAACAGACTGTGGTAAATCAGCATGAGTAGGTGGTTTAGTAGCCTTGATAGCTTTAAAAGCCCTATGCTTGGTTCTACCTCCAGATTTTGGTCTTTGAGAAGTAGATTGATGATCAGTGTTTAATGGTTGTGATTGTTGTGGTTGAGGTTGTGGTTGAAGTGAATTGTCTAGAAACTGTTGGACAATAGCAGGAAGCAATAATGCACCAACATTCCCTTTCTTAACAACCTTGTTTATCAAATCAGAGAATATCCTCTTATGTAATTTAAACGAAGGAATCACATCATTTTCAGCAATGTCAACCCCAGGAACACAAGCAGAAAATATCAATTGACAAAAGCGAGCAAAGTAAACTACGCTTCTATTTTCTGTCATCTTCTCTCCTATGTTACTCAGGACTAATCTAGAAAAATCAAAATTATTGCTATAGAGAAGAGAATACCCGATTTGCAGACTATCAATTGGAATAGCATCCCAATTTGTGCATTTCTTCCCGAACGCTCTAGTGATACAATCAAAGAAGAAACTCCATTCCTTCCTCAAAAGCGGTCGCTTCACATTACCAATCCTTGCCAATGACCCACTGTAGCCAATTTCTCTCATCATTCGCTGTAGCTCAGCATCACCAACAGAAATTGTATAAGCATTTAGATCTTCAAAACCCAAGGCTGCATGAACAGTAGCTGGAGTGATTACAAACTCTTGTTCTTGAAACTCGAAAATAATTGAAGGAGTCCCAGACTCCCCTCCATCATCATAAACGCATGTCTCCCAGAAAACTTTGATTTGCGATCCAGAAAGCATCACAGGTTAAAGGAGAGCGTGCCCAATAGCAGACTGGGCAAGAAAATTTTGAAACAAATGAAACACCTCTGGTGCGTTCTCATTACTCAGGGGTGCTGCATAGTTGTTAGGAACGAACTCTAGACCCAGAGTGAAAAACAGTGGTTGCCATTAGAAACAGATTTGAAAATAATCAGAGAATAAGCCTTGAAAAGTGTTTGAAAAATTGATGCAGAAAAGTGTTTGTGAAAATGTGTGTGTAACAGTGTTTGTGAATGTAGTAAGTCTGAAAAAAATACGAACGTTGTGTGTATAATGATTAAATACAAAGATGAAAACTGAAGAGTTTTAATCATTAAGATACACAACTGTCTTACTCGTGAAGTGTGTGAGTGGGACAGGTGTCACACATGCAGTAATTGCCAGCAGTAATGTGGTACTTTCCAACACGCATGCGCAGTAAAAATAGGCAATAATTACTGCTATTTACACGTTTCATCATTTTCAAAACGCATACAAACCGTTGTCAATCATACTCTCTATTTTCAAAAAGAATAATGTTTCTCAAAAATGTGAAATGTCTGAAACACCTTTATTTATTTTAATCAACAGAGATTAAAAATAAATTACCTCGGCGTAGAGTACACAGTTCATCAGTGTTTATCAATTCTCCAACATCATTAATAATCTCTTTTCTCAAAGTGCACAATTGTGAATATTTGTGTGTGAAAAGCAGAGTTTACTGAATGTAAATATTTAGAGCATCTCAAAGTGCATAAAATCCACAAATTAAATCAGTAAAAACTAGTTGCCCAAACTCTCATATGTAAAACAAAATCTGATGTCATCTAAACTCTGTACTGTTAGGCTCAAGACATGTCTGAATACCACTATTAACAAGCCTATACTATGTGACTATGTCACACTACATGACCTAGTGATTTCTATCACTAGGATATAATATAGGTCTCTATATGTACTTGTCTTGTTCTCATGAACATTAGCTTGATCATGTATGCTCAGACTTATAATGAGCTTAGTAGGTTTCTTGCAATCTAGAATGTATATAGGCCATTGAATAATTGTCCTGGTAGAAGTTCAGAAATGTTCATGCAGCAGGATAGAGATGAATAAGGACCTGAAGAAATAAGTTGCAGAAATTTTTCTAAGGCATTATATAGCAAAGTCAGAAGAAAGCTATGTCGTGAAGTCACCAATATCCATGTCGAGAAGTTCTATATCGCATAGTCTATTTTGAACTATGTCGTGAAGTCTTCAAGACTCATATCGTGAAGTGTTGAAGTCAGCAAAGTCAAAGATGCCTAGATCGTGAAGTCCTCAAATGGCTTATGTCGCATAGTCATCAAATGATCTATGTCGCATAGTCATCAAATGACCTATGTCGCATAGTCATCAAATGACCTATGTCGCATAGTCCTCAAAGGCCATACCACATAGTCTTCACAAGAGAAATCGTGAAGTCAGGAATAAAGTGGAGTTCACGATATCAACACTTAGCCGTTTACAACAAGACAAATCAAGGTACAGAACCAAGAATCAAAAGAGACAAATACTGAAGCATTTGTTCTGGCAAGGTGGTCCAAAGAACAGATGGCAAATCTATAGCTAAACTTGGAGAGAAAGATAAGAGACAAGCAGCTACAGAGACGGGAAAGACTCCGAAAAGCAGGTGGTCCTTCCTGACACAGTGAACTTCGTATGGCAGGACAAGTTGGATTTTCAGGAGGGGTAGCTATGTAATATTATGTGTGCCTAGTTTGTATAGGTGAATATATATATTGTGCACACACCACTGTAAGCTGTAAGAGATATACACAAAGTTTTATCTTAAGCACTCTTTTCTCTGTAAGAAAACAAGTTACAAACTGTTCTTGTTTAGAAGCCAGAAATTCGATTGTGAATTTCTTGGAAAGCTGTAGTATTTAATTTACTTAATACAAAGTAGATTAAAGTGATTGTGTGTGTTGTTTACATTCTGCATATTACATAGCATAATCATACACAGTTTATCTTTAGTTTCAAGAAAGCAAAAATCTATCAAACTATCCATTCACCCCCCCCCCTCTGTCTAGTTTCTAAGTGATATTCATTACTAACAAGTGGTATCAGAGAATAGGCTGTTAACGTACAAACAGGAAAAGATCAAGAATGAGTTCACAGAAACTAAGCAGTATCAAGATTCCTCCCTTTAACAAGGAGCACTACAGTTTATGGAAAAAGAAGATGTTGCTTTTCATCAAAGCTTCTAACCCCATGTATTTAGACATACTAAAGCATGGTCCCTTTGTCCCAATGATTGAGATTGGTGAAACAACCAATGGCACTGAAATAGTACCAGCAAAACATGTGCCCAAAGACCCATCAAAATACACTGATCCTGAAAAGGAGAAAGTAGCACTGGATGGACATCTTCAACTTATCATTTGTGAATCCATGGATTTCAACATGTATGGCACTGTGGCTCACTGTACAAGTGCTAAGAAGATGTGGGATCTCATAGAAGTGCTATGTGAAGGAACTCCTGAAGTAAGAAAGAATAAGAAACAGATTCTTGTTTCACAGTATGAAGCTTTCATGGCTCAGCCAAAGGAGGGAATCACAGAAGTGTTTGAGAGGTTCAACAAGCTGATAAATGAGCTCAAACTCTATGATAAACACTATGAGACAGAAGAGCTTAACATGAAGTTCTTGCTAACTCTACCAGATCACTTGGAACCAAGAATCTCTTCACTCAAAGAAAGAGATTTAACAAAGATTGGTTTTGATGTGCTGTATGGTGTTTCGAAAACTTATGAGCTAGAGTTGTTCCAAAAGAGATCTATTCAAGCTAAATAAGGATTAATGGCAAATACTTCTTGTGCCCTTATTTCTGACAACCTAAGTCAAAGAATGGAATCTCTTAAAGTCAGTCATGTCAAGATTGAGGAACTGGAAGTTGAAGACACTGGAGATGAGACCCAAGCTGTCTATGATTTGCCTGAGGATGAGGAATTTTACAGCATAGATGAACTGGACAATATGGAAAACAAATCTTTTGCCTATATGGCCAGGAGGTATCCTAACATAAGGTTTAAAAGAAAGCAGCCATTTAGGTCAAAGTTCAATGCTGGAAATGCTGGTGGATCTAGTGGTTCAAACACCTTCAATAAAGGGAAAGGGATTGCTGCTGCTGCTAAAGGAGGATACAAGTCTGGAAGTGTAGATAGAACCAAGATAAGGTGCTATAACTGCAATGAACTTGGGCATTTTGCCACTGAGTGCAAAAAGCCTAAACAGGTCAAGAAGGATAAAGCATACTTAGAGCTTGAAGCTAAGTATGAGGCTCTACTCAAGAAACAACAGGGTAAAGCTTTTATTGTTGAGGGAAAGTGCTGGGATGACTCTGATGAAGAAGAAGAACAAGAGTACTCAAACTATGCCTTGATGGCATTTTCTGATGATGGTGATTCTTCAAGTCAGGTACCTATTCTTACTTCTCTTGATATGACTCCCTTTCAATATAAGCAAACTGTTGAAGATATGAGTACTGAGATGTTCAATATTCATACTAGCATGTTAGTAGCTAATGAAGAAATTGATAGACTAACTGCTAAAAATCTTGAGCTTACAGAAAAGAATGAGGAACTTGAGTTAATGATTGTGAGCCTTGATGGTTTGAAAAAGGAGATTGAGTATCTTAAAAACAAAGTGATTTGTGCTGAACAAATAGAAAAAGCTCTTAGAGAACAAATTTCTGAAAATGAATTGAAACTAAGAAGCTTCAAAAACTCCTCTGAGCCTATTCAAACCTATCACAAGGAACACACTAAAGATTGCAAGGTTGGAGTTGGTTTTGACTATGAGAATGATAAAGGAAGGAAGAAGGCAAAGGGCAAAGGAAAAGAATCTTTTACAAACAAAAATGCCCCAACCATTCTGTCTAGTGTTGAAAAGCCCATCTTCAAAAAGAGTGTTGTTGAGTTTGATGAAGAACTATTGATCATCAAACAACAACTTCTTGAAGAAGATGAGGCTGCTAAAGACACTTCTTCCTCTCCTGAATTTGTCAGTCAGAAAGAGACCAAAGACAACCTTGTCAAGAGTCCTAAAGTAAAGAAAGAAGCTGTTAGGAAAAAGAAACAAAACAGAAATGGTAAGGTAGGTGTCAACAAGGGTAACAACTATGTTTATGTGCCAAATGCTCCCAGGAAACAATGTCAGAAATGCCTATCTGTCAATCATTTGACTCATAAGTGTAGTAAGCCTGAGATTGCTGAAGTTGATAACCTAAGTAACCATTCTGCTAGCATAAACTCTAGTCATGATTCTTTCTGTGGTAAGCCTAACTGAATGACATGCTATGTGACTGTGATTGCTAACTGTTTATCTCTTAAGCATAAACTTGACTCTGCACAATCTTGTGAATCACACACACATGTGCACACTCACAGGACAGGATCCCCAATCAAGGTTGAGAGGGTGAAAACTTCATGTGAGCCTAAGAGTGTAAACTCCAAAGCCACAGAAAAAGTGAAGTCTCCTACTGTGAAGAATGCAACTTATGACAGAAGAATTGTTAACAAATATGTTTCTAAATCAACTGGACCCTACCAAGTGTGGGTACCAAAAACAACTTAGTTACTTTGTGAATGCAGGGCAACAGGAATAAAAGAGTCATATGGATCTTGGACAGTGGATGCTCAAGTCACATGACTGGTGATATAGCCCTGCTATCACAATTTGAGGAAAAAGCTGGCCCATCAGTAACCTTTGGAAATGACAACATTGGTTATACCATGGGATATGGCAATGTCAAATCTGGGAATGTCATTATTGAAGATGTAGCATTTGTTGAAGGACTGAAGGCTAACCTCTTGAGCATTGGACAATTCACAAACAGGGGTTTCAAAGTGGAATTTGATGAAGATCATTGTCTAATCTCAAAAAGAGGAAATGGTGAAGTTGTTTTAACTGGTGTGAAGAAAGGAAGCTTGTTTGTAGCTGATCTCAAGGCTGCAGACAAGGGAGAAATTTGTTGTTTCTACACTAAGGCCACAAATGAGGAATTCTGGCTATGGCACAAGAAACTGTCTCACTTAAATGTTCAGGCAATGAACTCTCTAATAAAGAGAGAACTCATCAGGGATATGCCTGCATTGGAATTTGTGCAAGATGGAGCATGTGAAGCTTGTCAGAAAGGGAAGATCAAAAGATCAAGTCATAAAAAAAAATTGCTCAATACAAACTCAAAACCTCTGCAACTAATTCACATGGATCTATTTGGCCCTGTGAATGTAATGTCCCTTTCCAAGAAGAAATATGCTTTAGTAATAGTTGATGATTATTCAAGATACACTTGGGTGGAATTCCTATTCTCCAAGGATGAAGCACCCCAAGTTATTATAGAGCATATCAAGAGAGTTGATAGAGAAGCACAAAGCACTGGTTCATCTGTAGTTGCATTGAGAAGTGATAATGGAACTGAGTTTAGAAATTCCACCTTATATGAGTTTTGCAAAGATAAAGGAATTTCTCAACAATTTTCAGCTCCTAGAACTCCTCAACAAAATGGAGTAGTTGAGAGAAAGAATAGAACTCTCATTGAAGCTGCAAGGACAATGTTGTTGGATGCAAAGCTACGTACTAGCTTTTGGGCTGATGATGTTAACACAGCATGCTATGTGCAAAATAGAACATTGATAAATAAGAAGTCTGGCAAAACTCCTTACTCATTAATGACTGGAAAAAGAGCATCCTTCAAGCATCTGCATGTGTTTGGAAGCAAGTGTTTTGTGATGAAAGATACTTCAGAACATGTTGGAAAATTTGATGCCAAGGCATTTGAAGGCATCTTCATTGGATACTCTCTGGAAAGGACAGCATACAGAGTGTTTGTACCTGAGCAACACAAAGTTATGGAAAGCATGGATGTTACCTTTGATGACAAGAAAACTCCTGGACTTGAAACAAGTGAACAAGACAGTATGCCATTAAGATTTGAAAATCAAGGATATCTAGAGGATTCCGAAAGTGAGGATGAACCTCCTGCTCAAACTGTTCCAGAAAATGAAACTCTTGAAGTTGATGATCTTCTTCAAACACCTGTGCAAGGGTTCACAAACACAGGGGGAGAAGATGAGAATGCAACTGTCAACCAAAATGAGCTTGGAACAGATCAAGGAAATGAACAGGGTCACACAAGGAAATGGGACAGAGCCCACACTAGGGATCAAATCATTGGAGATCCTGGTGAGGGAGTTAGAACAAGAAGGGCAACAATGAATACATGTCTGTACAGCTGCTTTCTGTCACAAGAGGAACCTAAAGTAGTTGAAGAAGCTTTGAAGAATTCTGACTGGATTGTTGCTATGCAAGAAGAGTTAAATCAATTTGAGAAAAACAAAGTATGGGAGCTAGTGCCACCTCCAGAAGGAAAGAATGTTATTGACACCAAATGGGTGTTCAGAAACAAGATGGATGAAGAAGGAGTGGTGATTAGAAACAAAGCAAGACTGGTTGCCAAAGGATACTGTCAACAAGAAGGCATTGACTATGATGAGACATTTGCACCTGTAGCTAGACTGGAAGCCATCAGAATCTTTCTGGCTTTTGCAGCTCACTCAGATTTCAAGGTGTATCAAATGGATGTGAAAAGTGCATTTCTCAATGGAGATCTTGCTGAAGAAGTTTATGTATCTCAACCACCTAGCTTTGAAAATGAGAACTTCCCAGACTTTGTGTATAGACTGCTCAAGGCACTCTATGGACTCAAACAGGCACCAAGAGCCTGGTATGAGACTCTATCTCAGTTTCTTCTTGAGCATCAATTTACCAGAGGCACAATTGACAAAACCTTATTCTTCAAGAAGCATGGAAATGATATCATTCTTGTTCAAATCTATGTGGATGATATCATCTTTGGCTCTTCAAATGAAAAACTCTGTGAAAGGTTCTCTAAGTTGATGCAAAGCAAATATGAGATGAGTATGATGGGAGAATTAACCTTCTTCCTAGGCCTGCAAGTACATCAAAGGGAGGATGGCATCTTTATAAACCAATCTAAGTATGTCAAGGATCTTTTAAAGAAATATGGTTTAGAAGAGTCATCTCCAGCAAAAACTCCTATATCTACTGCAATCAAGCTAGATGAAGATAAGAAAGGCAAAAGAGTTGACATCAAGGTCTATAGAGGAATGGTTGGATCACTACTCTATCTCACAGCTAGCAGGCCAGACATCATGTTTGCCACTTGTCTCTGTGCAAGGTTCCAGTATGATCCTAAGGAATCTCACATGATGGCTATCAAAAGAATCTTCAGGTATCTGAAAGGGACTCCTAATCTTGGGCTATGGTATTTAAAAGGCACTGGGTTCAACCTGGTTGGTTATACAGACTCTGATTATGCTGGATGCAGAATTGACAGAAAGAGCACCTCTGGAAGCTGCCAATTCTTAGGTCAAAGGTTAGTGTCCTGGTTTAGCAAGAAACAACAATCCACAGCAACATCTACAACTGAGGCTGAATATATTGCTGCTGGAAGCTGCTGTGCTCAATTGCTTTGGATTAGAAATCAACTCATGGATTATGGACTAGTGTTAGAACACATTCCTCTAATGTGTGACAATACTAGTGCAATATCCATAGTAGCTAATCCTGTTAATCATTCTACTACAAAGCACATTGAGATAAGGTACCATTTCATTAGGGAACATGCAGCAAATGGTACTATAGCAGTCTCGTATGTTCCAACAGAGAAACAATTAGCTGACATATTCACTAAACCTCTAAATGAAGCTGTCTTCAACAGACTTGTGAGTGAAATTGGAATGATTAATCCTTCATTTAGCTGTTCTAAGTGAGTATGCCAGTTCATAATTGCAGCAGTAAATTTTCACTGTATCTAAATGCTCTATTTATTTGGAGTGAAAATTAGCTGAGATATGATCTATAAATATTTCAGTATTTTACTGCATATTTTTCAAAATCATATTTGGTTGTGGAGTTGTGAGCTTTTGAGACATCTCGATATAGATGATTTTGAGAGTTCACGACATAGTACAAATCAACCAGACTTATATCGCAAACTGTTGAAATTGTGAGACTTAGCGATATAGTTCAATTCATGAGTTTGCGACATAGTTCATTTTAATGACTTTGCGACTTAGAATAACTATATCGACAAGTCTCCATATTTGACAGAATTTTGATTTAAATTTATTTTATTTCAATTTTTGATTTAAGTCTGACAAAATCTTATAATTTCAAAAAGAGAGTTTTAGACAGGGTATTTTCACTATATCGCAAAGTCATCCAAATTCTGTTATCCTCAAGACTTTGCGACATAGTTTAATTCAGGACTCTGCGATATACTTTGCAAAGACTTTGCGGTACAGGCCATTTTGAGACTTCGCGACATACAATTAGTCTGTACATATTCATAACTCCATATCGTAGTGTCTCTATCATATAAATATTTTTTGTCGACCGTTCACAACTTTTCACTCTGTCTATTGCTCTCAATTTCTAAAACCTAAACGCTTCTCTCTCTTCTTCAATCTCAATATCAATTTCAATGGCACCCAAATCTCAAACAGCTTCCTCTTCAAACCCTTTAACCATTCCCAAAGAAACAAATCTTCTCACCATTCCCTCTGAGGCTGAGGCTAACCCAAGGTACAAGTGTTTTGTACGGTTCTTGAACACTTCCTACCTACGCCAAGCCCTAACCCTGAACCCTACCTTGTATGTCGATGTGTTGGAAGGATTCTGGAGAACGGCGTTGGTATCAACAATGGCTAGGGAAGATGGAACCTCATTCCAGGAGGTTAATTGTTCAATTGGAGGCAAACACTTCCAGTTTGGGGAAAAGGAAATCAATGAAGCTTTGGGGTTCAAGGTGGAGGGTCATGACCAAGAAGCTACTGATGCTCAAATTGTAGACTTCATGACCTTCATTCTGTATGCTGATGAGATAGATACTGGAAAGCTCAATAAGAAGTTTGTGAGGAGGGAGTGGTCATTTCTGTTTGACGCACTCCAGAAGGTGTTTCTATGCAGGAAGACAGGATGGGACCATATCAGTCACATTGCTGTGAAGCTAGCCTACTTCATGGCCAACAACCAGGAGATCAATGTGGGAGCCATAATTCTTAAGGAATTGGCTCAGAGGCTAGGCAGGACCGTTCGTGGTAGAGGTAATGACATCTTTTATCCTCGCTTTATTCAGTGTATTTTAAATTACCTTGATGCAAATATACATGAACTTGAGGGGATAGATAAAAATAAAATGGCTTATTCCAAGTCCATGTCCAAGATACTATTTGGGTCATTGGACACAAGGAATCATGTTGATGTGAGGCTAAGTGTGACCCAGCATATGCAGGACACATTTGAATCATATCAACTTGTTAAGCCAATATACCATGCTCTTTCCTGGACAGGGGAGGCTGAGACTGAAGGAGCTACACAGTCTAACCCTAGCCTCCCTATCCCATCCAGTAACCCTACTGCAAACACAACTGTAGAAATTAGGGAGCCAAGTGCATCAGTCTCTCAAAAGATTGGTGTTACTAAAAAGAAGACAAAGAAGAGAGCCCTAGAAGTGATACAAGAATCTGTAGAGATAGAAAGTGAGAATCCAGAGTCACCTCTCACCAGACACAGTAAGAAATCAAAATCCAAACCTACCACTGAATCCTCCCAACAGGATTCAGATGTGGAAAAAGGGGTACACCTGCTACTGTCTATGGCCTCTCAACAGGTCATTGACATTGAAAAGAGTAGCCTCCCCACTACAACCTGTAATGAGTCTGCACAGGGTCAAGAACTCACTCTTGACCCTAGGAGAAATAAGGATGATCATACACAGAGTGGAGAGCACATCACTGTTGAAACTCCTCCTATTTCTCAGGGGAGTTGCCAAAATCCAATCTACACCCTACTTCTCTATTAGATTCTTCCATAAAAATTTCTTCTGCACAAGAGAGTCATTCTAATGACAATCTTGCCCTTGATCAATCACAATCCACTCTTGTGATTGAGCCCATTTCAAGTGACATGGTGCATGACACTGTGCTCACCACTCAGGACCCCCACTCAGTTGGTCAGGGAATGCATGCTGAGGCATATCCTAATGACACCAACACAAACATAGAGGATTCACCAGTTCTTACTGGAGACTCTATGCCAGACTCTCCATTTCTCATGGATTTGGATTTGCCTTCACAGGCATCTAGAGATGGTGCTGTAACACATCCCATTTCAATGGAGACAGCATCAGACTCTACAGTCATTCCAAGACTGGAGGAAACTCATCAATCAATCACTCCTGAGGTGCATAGCACCAGCTCTTACTTGGCTCAGGCCACAATTACTGAATGGCTGAAACCTGTGCAACATGACATGGCTTCAGGATCATCTACTGTGCCACCACAATTGACGGAAGAAGAATTACAAAATCTTCATGTGGTACATATAGATGAGTTCTCAAAGATAGCTCAACATCTCCTCACCTCAAATCTACCAAATGATGATTATGAAGCTATCTTACTTTGCCACAAGGAGGATGTTGAAGCTCAGCAGGAGAAGATAGTGGATGAAGCTGAACCAGAGGGAAATGTGGATGCCTGGTTGGATGCAAAGAGGACTCTCAAACTCAAGGATGCCCTAGCTTTTCTAAGAGAAGATTACCTAACTTCTCTGGGCTCCAATGCAAAGGATCTCTCTCCTGCTGCAATTTATGATGCTGTCAATGATATTTACAAGAATCAGTTGAAGGCTCTGCACTATCTTGGGAAAGGGCTTCAATCAGAGATATATTCTATAAAGGAGGAGACATATAGATCCCTCACTCAACTAAGAAACTCCTATCTCTCTGATTTTCCCAAGGTGGATGGCATCCTCAAAGAAGTCCAGAAAACTTCTTCTAATGTCAACATGATGGATATTTCTCTTGCCATGGTCACAGACAACATCAAGAAACTGGCTACCACACTGGAAAATCAAGTCCAAGCCAACATAACCTTCAATGCAATGCTGAATGTAATGTGGAAGAATCAGTATGGTGACAAATTGGTGGATGAGGTCCCTATGTCAAACATCTCCAAATTTGACTTTGCCAAGATCAAGGATCAATCTCTTAATTCTTTCAAATCTCAGAAACTATTCTCTAAAGTGGATGGTCTAGAAAGAGAAGTGGCCTCTCTAAAGGATGAAAACAGGATGCTTTCTGAATCCTTAAACAAGCTCAATGACAAGCTGGATGACCAAGGCACCAACACATCTAATATCTTGTTAGTGCAACAACAAATGATGACTTCAATGATGAGACACATGAACCTGCCTATCCCTGGTGAAGCTCAAGACATCTTGTCTGATTCCAAGCCTAAGGGGGAGAAAGAAAAGGAGGTCATTTTGAAAAAGAGAGGGGGAGTACCTGCCAAGCAGCAAAAGCTTAAGGGCATACTCACAGAAGAAACTATAAAGCCAATCACTCTTCCCTCTGTGGATGTCATCAGTGCTCAAGGTCAAAGAAGCACAGTCACAACTACCTTCCATCCCTCTACCATGCCAAAGGACATTTCAGCTCATCAACCTACTTCAAGTGCCAAACCTATCAAAGCCACAATCATAACTGAGGCCAAGCTACAGGAAGTTGCCAATTCAAACATCTATCATGATGAGGCCTTCTTGGAGTTTCTGAAAGCCATCTAGAGCAATTCTCAAGAAGATGCAAGGGTCTACAGACAAAAGATCAAGGAAAGCATCAAGTACTTCACTGTGGCAGTAAGGAAAATCAAGGATGTACATCTAAGAGAAGTTATCATGGTGAGCAAGGACAACTCCTTGTGGCATCTAGCATTTCAAACTCTGGAGAAACTGAGATTTACTGAGCTGTCAATAATTCTGGATTTGATTGAAAAGGATGAGGCAAACAACAGGAGACTGTTTGATGACTTGAAGATAGACCAACATCAAAGATTGCCTGAGGTTATCTCCAAACCAAGGACAATAATCTTCCAAAGTTTATCTCAAGACAGCAGCATTGACCAACTGGTGATTCCCTCAGACTTGACAATGAAGAACATTGCTAAGATCAACCAGGTGTTGCAGATGCTGAGATCCAAGAGAAGAGCTAGGACAGCTGAAGAAATTGAAATGATCCACACTCTACAATCCTTCTTGATTCATGCAGTCATTCCTGAGTCACTCAAAGAAAGAAGCAAGAAGAAGGATGGTGAGGATGATGATGAGGAGAAAACCTATAGAAGGAGATCTCAACCAAGGAGTAATAAGGATGGATCAAGTGACAGCAGCAGGAGCAAAACATCTAGGAGATCAAAAGGTGCTGATGATGATAAGAGGGATTCCAAGGGAACAAAAGAAAAAGTCAAGGAAACTAGAAGTGGAATTCAGCAAGTCAAGGACTTTGCTAGCAGTACTTTAACCACAACACAAGACTCCAAGTCTAGGGTGGGTACTGTTAGTAATGATCCTCCAAAATCTTTATCCAAGACTTCTGAACCTGAATTGCCACAGAAGAAAGATGAAGCCATAAAAGAAATATCAAGAAAACACTTCCACAAGGTCACAGCTAGTGGAGTGTTGCAGTGGACCAAGAGCAAAGGAATGAAGCTACTTCCAAATGATGTGGCACTAAAGACAAAGTCACCTTGTTCCAGAAAGGTACCTCTTGTAAAGCATATGAAGATCAAGAGTGTACCCAGAAGAATAAGGATAACAAAGAAAACTGGAAAACTCACCAATGTTGTTGGCATCAATGTGTTTCCACTAGATGAGGACTATGATGAAGATGCCCTAGCATTTTTGAGGGCTCAAAGGATCTTTGAAGTCAAAGTGAAGCTAGACCATCTAGAGATCAAATACACTGATGGAAGAGAAAGAATAATGAAGCAAGGGGGATGGCAACATTTTGACACCTATGAGCAAGAAAGAATCAATGCCTTGTTAAATTTTGAAGAAAAGGAAGAAAGGTTGTGGAAAATAGAGATTGCCAGATTCATGAAGATGCACTCTGACTATAAAGAAAATCTAAAGAAGCTAAATGAAGAAAAGAGGTGTCAGAAAGAAAAGGAGATGGCTGAGATGGAAGAAAGAGCAAAGGAGCTGAGGAAGAAAGGGCTGTGCAGGGTAAAGCAAAATCCTTATACTGTGGAGTACAAAAATCATTATGGAGGAAAAAGCAAGATAAGGATGGAATTTATATATTCATATGTGGAAAGTGCCCTTAGAACAGCAGCTGAAGATCTAAAAGACTCTCCTCTCATTGAAGAACTGATTGCAAGAGATGAAATTCTAATGGCCATCTCTGAAATAAAGAAGAATGAAGAAATAAGGAAAAAGAAGGTCTATGATGATTTCTTAGAGAAACAATTGGAAGCTGAAGCTATGTAGCTCAAGGAGAAATTCTGTAAGCCTAAATTTCCAAGTTTTATCAAATTCTGTTCTTAACTTTATCTTCTTTATATTTGTTCTTTTTATGTTAGTTAGGCTTGTTATCAGACATGAAATTGTGCCTAAGGGTCTTACTCACAATTTGGGGAAGATTGTTAGGCTCAAGACATGTCTGAATACCACTATTAACAAGCCTACACTATGTGACTATGTCACACTACATGACCTAGTGATTTCTATCACTAGGATATAGTATAGGTCTCTATATGTACTTGTCTTGTTCTCATGAACATTAGCTTGATCATGTATGCTCAGACTTATAATGAGCTTAGTAGGTTTCTTGCAATCTAGAATGTATATAGGCCATTGAATAATTGTCCTGGTAGAAGTTCAGAAATGTTTATGCAGCAGGATAGAGATGAATAAGGCCCTGAAGAAATAAGTTGCAGAAATTTGTCTAAGGCATTATATAGCAAAGTCAGAAGAAAGCTATGTTGTGAAGTCACCAATATCCATGTCGAGAAGTGCTATATCGCATAGTCTATTTTGAACTATGTCGTGAAGTCTTCAAGACTCATATCGTGAAGTGTTGAAGTCAGCAAAGTCAAAGATGCCTAGATCGTGAAGTCCTCAAATGGCTTATGTCGCATAGTCATCAAATGATCTATGTCGCATAGTCATCAAATGACCTATGTCGCATAGTCATCAAATGACCTATGTCGCATAGTCCTCAAAGACCATACCGTATAGTCTTCACAAGAGAAATCGCGAAGTCAGGAATAAAGTGGAGTTCACGATATCAACACTTAGCCATTTACAACAAGACAAATCAAGGTACAGAACCAAGAATCAAAAGAGACAAATACTGAAGCATTTGTTCTGGCAAGGTGGTCCAAAGAACAGATGGCAAATCTACAGCTAAACTTGGAGAGAAAGATAAGAGACAAGCAGCTACAGAAATGGGAAAGACTCCGAAAAGCAGGTGGTCCTTCCTGACACAGTGAACTTCTTATGGCAGGACAAGTTGGATTTTCAGGAGGGGTAGCTGTGTAATATTGTGTGTGCCTAGTTTGTATAGGTGAATATATATATTGTGCACACACCACTGTAAGCTGTAAGAGATATACATAAAGTTTTATCTTAAGCACTCTTTTCTCTGTAAGCAAACAAGTTACAAACTGTTCTTGTTTAGAAGCCAGAAATTCGATTGTGAATTTCTTGGAAAGCTGTAGTATTTAATTTACTTAATACAAAGTAGATTAAAGTGATTGTGTATGTTGTTTACATTCTGCATATTACATAGCATAATCATACACAGTTTATCTTTAGTTTCAAGAAAGCAAAAATCTATCAAACTATCCATTCACCCCCCCTCTGTCTAGTTTCTAAGTGATATTCATTACTAACATGTACCTATGTATTTATTATTTTCTCCTCCTGTCTATTTTTTTTTTTCTTTTCTTTTTCCAGTAATCAGATATTGGCACTAGTCACCAAAAATTTCAAATTTTAGCCCTTATTTCATACAATGAGTTCCTGGGTCTTCCTAGGCACAACATGATCTCAAAGGAATTTGTGCATGTTTTTGCATCTTTTGCTTGGGGGTGAAGTAGCAGCAACTATTTATTAGAGTTTAGACTGACATCATTTAACACATATAATTTATGAGAGAAAGTGCAAACAGCTAATACAGACTCAGTGTATAGAACCAATAAACTAATAGATGCTATAAATATAGAGACAGTATCATGCTGTGTTAACTTTCTGCACACATTTGAGATCAGATCATATATAACTCAGAAGGATTCAGGATTACTTACTGAGAATCATGCTTCATACTATTTTCTTCATCGGTGTTTATGTTTCAGACAATACCACAATCAGAGAATAACATCAGAGTTTAACCATCAGAGTATGCAAACAGAGTTTAACAACATGGTTTGCATGACAGTTAACATATGCATAGAAACATGAGCAACATATCCCAGAAGATTAAATTTTGAGTCTAACCAGTATCTCTAGTCGAAACCAGAGATCATTCCTAGTTCATTTACCAGTCTTGTAAATGTAGCTTCACTCAATGGCTTGGTGAAGATATCTGCAAGCTGTTGATCTGTAGACACAAAATGAAGCTCAATGTTTCCTTCCTCCACATGTTCCCTGATAAAGTGATACCTTATGCTGATGTGCTTGGTCATGGAGTGCTGTACTGGATTTCATGTCATAGCAATAGCACTTTGATTATCACAGAAAATAGGTATTTTAGAGTACCTTAACCCATAATCCAGCAGTTGATTCTTCATCCATAGAATCTGTGCACAACAGCTACCAGCAGCAATATACTCTGCTTCTGCAGTGGATGTGGAAATTGATTTCTGTTTCTTGCTGTACCAAGAAACTAGTCTGTCACCTAGAAATTGACAGCTTCCACTGGTGCTCTTTCTGTCAATCTTACAACCTGCAAAGTCTGCATCAGAGTAACCAATAAGCTTAAATTTTGATTCTCTAGGATACCACAAACCTAAGGTTATGGTTCCTTTGAGATATTTGAAAATCCTCTTCACAGCTGTTAGATGAGGCTCTCTGGGATCTGCTTGAAATCTTGCACAAAGACAGGTTGCATACATGATGTCTGGTCTACTTGCAGTTAGATAAAGAAGAGACCCAATCATGCCTCTGTAGTTTGTCATATCTACTGAAGCTCCTGTATCTTTGTCTAGCTTGGTTGCAGTTGACATAGGAGTTGTTGCAGATGAACTATCAAGCATACCAAATTTCTTGAGTAGATTTCTGGTATATTTTGCTTGATTGATAAAAATCCCATCATGTATTTGCTTTACCTGCAAGCCTAGAAAATAACTAAGCTCTCACATCATGCTCATTTGGTACCTGGACTGCATAAGCTTGGCAAATTTCTTACAGAGTTTATCATTAGTAGACCCAAAGATTATATCATCCACATAGATTTGAACTAAAAGCAAATCATTACCAGAATTGAAATAGAACAAGGTTTTATCAATTGTACCTCTAGTGAACCCACTTTCTAAAAGAAATTGAGCCAGAGTTTCATACCATGCTCTAGGTGCCTGCTTTAGTCCATAAAGTGCTTTGTCAAGCCTGTAGACATAATCTGGGTGCTTGGGGTCCACAAACCCTGGTGGTTGTTCAACAAACACTTCTTCTTCAAGTTTCCCATTGAGAAAAGCACTCTTCACATCCATCTGAAAGACTTTAAACTTCTTGTGAGCAGCATATGCTAGAAAAATCCTTATGGCTTCCAATCTTGCAACTGGAGCAAAGGTTTCATCATAGTCAATTCCTTCCTGCTGTGAATATCCTTTTGCCATAAGTCTAGCCTTGTTCCTTGTAATTACTCCCTCACTGTTAGTCTTGTTTCTGAAAACCCACTTTGTACCAACAACAGATCTGTTTTTGGGTCGTGGTACAAGTGTCCAGACTTCATTTCTCTCAAACTCATTCAACTCCTCCTGCATTACTGTTATCCAGTTAGCATCTTGAAGAGCTTCTTCCACTTTCTTAGGCTCTGTTTGAGATATGAATGCATGAAACAGACATTCATTTGCTGTAGCACTTCTTGTTCTCACACTTGCATCTGGATCTCCAATAATCAGATCAGGTGTATGAGCCTGTGTCCACTTTCTTGCTGTAGGTAAGTGGCTTCTTTCATCATTATTGGATCCTCCCCCTTGATCCATGCTCTCCTGATTTTCTTGTTGACCATCTGTATTATCTGAGGCTCCCCCTGAATTGAACTGTTCAGTGTTTAAACTTTCAGAGTTTGGGCCAGAGTTTGTGTCAGATTCTTCAGCTGACTCACTTTCAGAATGTGAGTCATCATGTTGAGGTGTTCCAGAAGTATCTTCTTGTTCCCCCTCAACTGGTTCTCTATTCTGTTCTGTCAGAGAAACTTCCTCAGTATTTACCAGTAAAGGTTCAGAGTTTGCTTCAACAGAGTTTGTTGGATAGGCTTCATCAGAGTTTACGTCATCAGAGTTTAGATCTTCATTTTCAAAGCTTAGTTGATCATGATTTTTTTCATCTTCAAGTCCAATTATTTTCTTGTCATCAAATGACACATGTATAGATTCCATGATCACTTTAGTTCTCAGATTATAGACTCTGAATGCTTTAGTCGACAGTGGATATCCAACAAAAATTCCTTCATCAGCTTTTAATTCAAACTTGGTCAACTGTTCAGGATGAGTTTTCAACACAAAGCATTTGCACCCGAAAATATGAAAATATTTCAGGTTTGGTTTCTTTTTCTTCACCATCTCATATGGTGTTTTCCCATGCCTGTTGATCAGTGTAGCATTTTGAGTAAAACAAGCAGTTTGAATAGCTTCTGCCCAGAAATAAGTTGGCAATTTTGCTTCAACAAGCATTGTTCTGGCAGCTTCGATTAAAGTTCTGTTCTTTCTTTCAACTACACCATTCTGCTGTGGAGTCCCTGGTGCAGAAAATTCTTGCTTCACTCCTCTTTGCTTGCAAAATTCTTCCATTGTTGCATTTCTGAATTCAGTACCATTATCACTCCTGATAATTTTCACTTTATATTGTGATCCTTTGTCCAGTAGCTTTACATGTTCCATCAGAGTTAAGGCAGTTTCATTCTTCTTTGCTAGAAAGTACACCCAGGTGTATCTAGTGTACTCATCAACAATGACTAAAGCATATTTCTTTCTGCCAAGAGACATTACATTCACTGGACCAAATAGATCAACATGAAGAAGATGATAAGGATCCACAACTGAAGATTCAGACTTACTCTTGAAAGATGACTTCCTTTGCTTGGCTTTTTGACAAGAATCACACAGACCATCTAAGCTGAGTATAGATTTTGGAAGTCCCCTTACAAGATCTTTTCGAATCAACTCATTGATGTTGTTCAGATTTAGATGAGAGAGCTTCTTATGCCATTTCCAGCTCTCTTCACTAGACATTTTTGCAGACAGACACACAGCTTTTCCTTCAGAGTTTGTTACCAAACTTGCTTCATAGATATTATTACGTCTGTGTCCAACTAAAACAACTTTCCCTGTAGATTTGCTAACAACCTCACAGTATTCAGGTTGAAAATCTACATGATAACCTCTGTCACAGATTTGACTCACAGATAGCAGATCATGCTTGAGTCCTGGGACAAGAGCTACATTAGTGATGATGACACTTCCAAGATTGATATTGCCATATCCCAGAGTACGTCCTATGTTGCCATCTCCATAGGAAACTTTTGGGCCAGCCTTCTCCTCATAATCTGATAGCAGGGCTTTATTTCCAGTCATGTGCCCTGAACATCCACTGTCCAAGACTAGGGTGCTCTCCCTTATGCCCTTGTTTTCAGATGATTCAGATTCATCTTTAACAGTTGCCATGAGAGCATAGTTGACTCCCTCATCTGAGTCTAAAGTGTCTGCCCAGTCTCTCCCTTTAGTGATGAGTGCTTTTTCAGATTTCCCTTTCTTGCACTCTGGAGCATAATGACCCATCTCTTTACACTTGTAGCACTGGATCTTAGACTTGTCTTTCTTCCCAGATTTGGTATCCCTTCCTTCAGACTTTCTGAAACTCTTCCTTTCAGAGTTTGAATCTCTCCTAGAGAATCTCTTTCCTTTCTTGAAGTTCTTGAAACGCATCTTCTTGAAAGTCTTCACCATCAAAGCAGCCATTTGCATCATCTGTTCTTCATCATCCTCGGATTCAGATGATTCAACAGTGTTTGAGTCATCATCAGTGTTTGATGACTCACTTTCTGAGTTTATGACCAAAGCCTTTCCCTTAGCTTTCTTCTTTGATGTCTCTTTCTTAAGAAGCTTTTCTTCAACTTTAAGAGCAACAGATTTTGTCTTCTTACTAGATCTTCTGTTTCTTTGTTCTATCTCAAGTTCATGAGTTTTAAGAAACCCATAGATTTCATCAAGTTCTGTATCTGCAAGATCATAATTATCTTTTATTGTTGTTACCTTTAAATCCCATCTTTCAGGTAGAGATAGAAGAAACTTGAGATTAGACTCTTCAAGATCATATTCTTTATCAACCAGAGACAAATCATTCAACAGTTTACAGAATCTGTCATATGTCTCAGTCAAAGTTTCATTATGTCTCGAGTCAAAGTGTTCATACTCCTGTGTAAGTATAGTCTTCCTGTTCTTCTTTATAGCACTTATTCCTTGACATCTGACTTCTAAAGCATCCCAAATTTCTTTGGCAGTTTTGCAACCAATAACTCTGTTAGACATGACATTATCTATGGCACTATGGAGAAGATGTCTAACTTTTGCATCCTTTGCAATTGATGAGATGTCTTCAGGAGTCAAATCTTTCTTTTCCTTTGGAATAGTCTTTTGTTCTTGACCAGCAACAACAGGAGACAGTTTAGTTGGCTTATGAGGACCATCATTGATTCTATCAAGGTACTCTGGATCTGTGGCTTCCAGAAACATGGTCATCTTTACCTTCCATATTGGATATTCTGCTGGTCTGAGAATTGGAACCCTAATCGTCTCATATCGACTTACAGAAGTTGGTTGAACCTTTTCGGAATTAGAACCTGCTTGGATATTTTCAGCCATGATTATACTTGTGTTTGGATCAAAAGAAAACTGTATATATTAAACAGCCTAGGCTCTGATACCAATTGTTAGGCCGAATACACAATATATAATCAAGTATATGTATGAGAATAATGATAAGAACACTGTTTATGAATAATAAACTGTATGGAATTAATAACTCCTCTCTCGGTGATGTAAAATATCACAGAGAGCTGCTAGGTTACAAGAATAATCTTTCAAGTATTCGCATCCCTTTTAGGGTTAACCTATCTGTGTTTATATAGTACACAGCTACATACAATCTTTAATTGATATTCCTATAAATCAACTATACAATTAATATCAATTAAGAATTGCTTCTGTATTCTGTTCCGTTTCCTTAGCCATCACGATATCTCTTTGCTTCTTTCCTTCTTCAAAGTATATCGCTTCTAGAATCTTCATTGAGTATAACACCGACAGCTAAGTAAACTCTGACTGTCAGAGTTTAAAAAACTCTGACCAGTCTTCCAGCTAAACTCTGATAGTTTCCTGATACTTTAAACACTGATAAACAAACATCAGCAATTATATCTAACAGTATATGTGTACACTGTGTCTATGTGATAAGGTTTTGGGTTTGGGTTGTGTATTTGTAATTAGATCTGTGTAAGAAGAAGAATAATAATGAGGAGAAAGACTGGACCGAGGGAGGGAGGGATGGGGGGGGGGAGAAATGTTGAAAGTAATGAGGTAATAGGTGACGACAAAAAAGGTAGGTGAGGAAGAGGAAATTGTGTGGTCCAGATTAAAAGAGCTCTTTATAAAATAGAGGGTTGATATTAAATCTCAATTCTCATTTTTATTGGGGTTCTCACATGAGCACAAGTCTTATTAGTTATGTGTCGATGGACATGCATAATAAATATAATTTTTTTATGACTATTTAAATAACTTTATATATTAATATACGTAATTTTTTTAAATAACTTTATATATTAATATACGCAATTTTTAAAAAAAAATTGATTTGGTTGGTACATGGTCATGGCCTTTCTCGCGGGGTGAATGATGGGAATTGAACCCGCGCGCATGGTGGATTCACAATCCACTGCCTTGATCCACTTGGCTACATCCGCCCCGCCAGTTTTATTTTAAAGAATTCCTTTTTGATCATTCAAAAATATTTGTTTGTCTAAAGCAGTTTGAAATATAAAAGATTAATTATCATGTAAAAAAGAAACCATGAACCATTAAAATGCAATTAAGTCTTAAGATTATCAACAATACTACTCTTTTGGAACTATTTTGTGGCTAAAATAATAAAATGTAGAAGAAATTTTGTTTCTCTTATACATTTGAATTTTAAAAAGCTATCTATATGAAAAACTGGAACGAGATCCAAAGAGAAAAAAGCCCAGGAATACAAATAGAATTACGAGAAATCTACGTTTGTGATTAAGTCTATGCATTAACATTTGTTATGATATTTATTTATCAATTCATACATGACAATTTCTCTAGCACACGTACACACACATACATGTCGATTTATCATAGCAAGAAAAATCTATTAAAGTACCAAAATAATCATCCCCGCACACATTGGCGCATAACTGATCGGAACAATCTACACCAAGTTTGCTCAAACATGTGCACACACCATTAACCTTAGAATAAGCTGCATGTGAAAAAACATAAAATCAAAAATTAAAAAAAAATCTTGATGAACATTTTTTGTTTTTTATTGTGTTCGGTGCACAAAAATTCATTAAACAAAAGATTTTTTAAAATGTCAATATTATGAATGAAATTAGTAAAGTTATCTTGATTATATATCAGAAAAATTGGTCAATTTGTGTTGAATTTCAAATGTAGGTGTTTTATATACATATATGTACGTTTGTGAGAGATATGTAAATAGCTTGTGTAAATATAAAATACTTACATCCGTTCTTACACGAAGGATAATCCGAAAGCCCAACCGTCACAATCATCATGAAGAAAACGATATGAATAAAATACCTGAAACTTATTTTGCTTTACTAAGCGATTTCACAATTTTCTAGTACCAATTTTATTTTACTTTGAAGTTTTATATGTGTTACGTGATTTATATACTACAATTGTAAATATATGAACATTTTCGTTTTATTATAAGATTATGATATCCGTAATATAAAGGTAAATTTATTATTGTAATATCTGAAACTGGATATTATATATAACATAAGATATAATTTCAAAAATAAATGTGGATTACGAGTTCTACGTATTAAAGTGAAGATAACATTCCATAAACAATAAAGTGACGTATCAACTTGGTATCGTATATTATGCTTGACTTCAATTCTTAAATTGTAGATATTAAAGATTTTATTTTTTATAAAAGATCACACTATCCATAGTATAAAGATAGATTTTTTAATGTGATATGCAAAATTAATAATAATAAAAAAGTCACATGAAATTGTTTTAAAATATAATTGGATTCCAAGTTGAACGTTTTAAAGTTCAGATTGCATTATATAATGTAACAGCCCGACTTTTCAGACTATTATTTTAAATCAAAACTAAAATAAAATACAATTATTCAATGACAATTACAGACGGAAGCGTGACAAAAGTTCAATTACAAAAATATCTAATACAAAAGTGTATCTAACGATAATCCATAATGTTAGGAATGAAGATGATGGTGTTACTGGAGTACAAGGAAGAGTCTAATGCTACAAGAGTCTATGTCCGGAATCTGTGAACTGTCAGAGTCTGCAGTCTGTAAGAGTCTATAAAGCTTGCTGCAGATTATGGAAACTTCTATTATCTTTGAAGACAAATCACTAGATAAGCTTAAATCCTTATCAAGAATCAGTGGACGATTTGTTCTTATCAGAAAAGCTGGATGTTTAAAGTTGTCAACCTAAATAGTTGGGACATAATCCCATAATTCATGTGATTGATTTACTTGTTGTTTAGTTGATAGGAAAATTATATAAATACTCTCACTCTACATTGTAATATGTGCGTGTGTCGAAACCTTAAGTCTGTATTAGGTTTTTACATTGAGAGTTTGCAGCTGTAACTTAGTTTACAGAAAGTAGCTGCTAAGAATACTTGTACATCCTTGGTAGAGTTTGTAACTTTGATTTTTCAATATAAATCATTGTTGTAGCATCTTTGTTTTGTGTTCTTTCAATTCCGCATATTTAATATTCTGTTCATCAAACAAGAAAAATACAAAAATAGACATATTAGTACAACTTGTATTCAAACTCCCCTTTCTACAAGTAGTTCTGGTTTAACAAGTGGTATAAGAGCAAGTTTGATTAAGTTCGAATCAAGAAGATCAAAAACATCTATGGATACAAAGATGGCAATAATAAGATCCCCATACTCAAGAGGGGTGAATACACTCACTGGAGAGTCAAGATGTTGCCTCATCTTGAGGCTACCGATCCTGATTATCTTGATAGGATCAATGATGGACCATTCATCCCAAAAAAGGTGGTTCCTACAACGACTGAAGAAGGAAAAGTTGTACGAGATCGCACAATCAATAAGCCAAAGAATGAATGGTCTCCTGAAGATAAAGCCATTATACTCAAGGATGAAAATGTAAGGAACATATTATTTAATAGTCCTGACATTGTTCTCACAAATTATGTTCTCTCTTGCACAACAGCAAAAGAGATGTGGGATAAGTTGAGGGTGCACTATGAAGGCACCAAGCCTGTGAGAAAGAATTACAGGGCTTTGCTGATCCAGGAGTATGTACACTTTGCTTCTAAAAGTGGTGAGACTTTGGTGGAAACTTATGACAGATTCACCAAGCTTATAAATGATATGGTTATTCATGACAAGTACTGTGATAAAGAAGATGTGAATGCCAAGTTTATGAAGCCTCTCTCTGGATACTATAGTGAAAAGATATCTTCTATTGAAGCAGCCAATGATATGGATGAAATAACATTGGAAGAGATCTTTGGGAAACGGAGAAACTTGGAGCTAAATAAGCAGCAGTTGGAACAAAGATTTGAAGGCAAAAATAGAAGCATTGCACTCTCCATTCAACAGGAAAAAGACAAACTACTGAAAATTTTGGAAGAAGAATCATTTGTCAAAAGTTCAAAGAAGCAGACAGAGAAGATGATTCAGGAATCAGAGTCTAATGATTCAGACTCTGATAGGAGTAACTCAGAAGAAGATATGGAAAAGCTTATGGCTCTCTTTGCCAAAACCTTCAGAAAAGGAAGGTTCAATAAAAGAAAATTAAGCAAGAGACCATCATCCAGAAAAGAAAGCAAGAAGCAAGATAGCAGCAAGAAGTCAATAGTCAAGATTTACAAGTCCAAGGTTAAATTCTTTAACTGTGGCATTGTTGGACACTTCGCTGGAGAATGTAGGAAGCTAAACAGCAGACAAGCTGGAAGTGAAAAAGCTCTAATGGTGACAGAAAAAGATTGGGCTGACTCAAGTGATTCTGAAGATAAGTTTGATTATGAAAATATTGCATTAATGGCTATCTCTACTGACAAATCATCTTCACCAAAGGAACCATCTATTGAGAAGGTATCACTATTCTCTCTTGATTCCATTGATAGTTTAGATTATGAAGGTATTCAATTGATTAGAACTGAATTTAAAAATTTTATGGAAAACTTCAGAAATCTACTAGTGAGAGAAATAGTCTCAAGGATAAGAATGATGAGCTGGTAAAAAGAAATAGTTTTCTTGAAACTGAGTTAGTTCAGATGAATCAGTTCAAAGATGAGGCTGTTAAAGCCAAACATGATCATGGTGTAGTACTTGAGGCCTATGATTATATCAAAAAGGAACTGGAAGAAGAAAAGGACAAGATTAGGCCTTGTAATACCTCAGGTAAGAAGACTCACACTATAATCCAGAATCATGTTATTGGTCAAACCAGTGGAATAGGTTATGACAAGAGTGAGGCAAAGAAACCTGTAAGTATTGTTAGTAATGAAGCTGATGCATCAAGGAAGGCAGAACCTGAAAAACTTAAAGCTAAATCTGTCAAGTTTGTAGACACTCAAGGAACCTCCCTTATCTACAAAAATCAGGAACATGTCTCTCAGACATCAGAAAAGCATAAGAGAGTGAATATAGGTTTTCTGTCTAATTCTCAACTGAAACAGAAAATTGCTAATGTTTCAGAGTCTGAAAAGGTGAAAAGGAACAAAAATGGGAAGTAAGGAATCAATAAAAAGAACAATTACAAAAGAATTCCTGATGCCCCAAGGAAGAAATGTTTCAAATGTGGTAATCATAATCACCTATCTGTAGACTATAAACAGAAACCTTTATGGGATTCAGAGTCTAGATTTCCCAAGACTCTGAAAAATCAGTACATACCCCAAAATTCATGTTATCATTGTGGAAGCCAATTACACTATATATACATGCGTAGGGAATATCATGATCTGTATTATGACTTCTATTCACAGAAAGCAAATACACCAAGTCATAGGAAGATTGTGAAGACAGAGTCTAGTAAAGTTGAAGAAACAAAATCAAAAAGGAACACTAATCACTCAAAAAGAAAAACATAATCCAATCAAAATTGGATCCCCAAGAAGACTAACTAGTCATTTATTGTTTGCAGGGCACCAAGAAGAAGCACACTTTTATACTTCACAGTGGATGCTCAGGACATATGACTGGAAAGAAAGCCCTGCTAACAGATTTTGTGAAGAAAGCTGATCCAGAAGTTTCTTTTGGAGATGGCAACAAAGGAGACACTCTGGGATATGGCTCGATTGTACTGGTAAATGTCATCATTGAAAATGCAGTACTAGTTGAAGGGCTGAAACATTCACTAATCAACACAAGTTAACTCAGTGATAAAGGGTGTATCTCTACCTTTGACAGTGAAGCTTGCAGAGTAACCAACAAGGAAAATGGAAATATTGTGTTAACTGCGAGAAGACAAGGAAATATATATGAAGCCAGCTTAGATGATTCATCAGAAGGAGAACTCAAATGTCTTCTTAGTAAGGCATTTACTGAAGAAAGTTGGAGATGGCACAAAAGATTATCTCACCTTAACTTTAAGAAGTTAAATTACTTAGCTAATCATGACCTGGTGAGAGGACTACCAAAGACTACTTTTGTGCAAGATGAACTGTGTGATGCATGTGAGCTAGGAAAGCAGAGAAATACCTCCTTCAAAAGTAAAATTGAGAATTCAATCTCAGAGCCCTTTCATCTGCTGCACCTTGATCTCTTTGGTCCAGTGAACATTATGTCAATCAACAAGAAGAAATTTACACTTGTGATAGTTGATGACTATACAAGATTCACATGGATATACTTCTTGGCGAACAAAAGTGAAACTCCTCAACTCATTTTTTATCTCATTACACTCATTAAAAAGAATTCTGAGTTTAAGGTGAAGATTCTCAAAAGTGATAATGGCACTCAGTTCCAAAATACTAAAATAGACTCTTACTGCAGAGAAAAAGGAATTTCACAACAATTCTCAGCACCAGGGACTCCTCGGCAAAATAGTGTTGTAGAAAGAAAGAATAGAACTCTCATAGAAGCAACCAAAACCATGTTAGATGACTCAAAGCTTCCAACTTATTTATGGGCTAAAGGTGTTAACACTGCATGTTTTGTTCAAAATTGCACAGTGGTTAACAGGCATGGAAAGACTCCCTATGAGATGATCATGAACAAGAAGCCAAGTGTGAAACATTTTCACATCTTTGGATGCAAGTGTTTTGTTCTCAAGGTTCATCCTGAGAAACTTGCAAAGTTTGAAGCCAAGGCAGATGAAGCTATTTTTCTTGGATATACTTCCTCAAAAAAGGCCTTCAGAGTTTACAATCTGAAAACTCAAACTGTAATAGAGTCGATTCATGTTGCTTTTGATGACAAGAAACAAGTTGAACTCCATTTTGAGCAAAGTTAAGAAGTACTATAGTTTAAAAATATGAAGGATGTGTACAATGACACAAGTGAAGAGGAAGAAAGTGTGCAACCTCCAAATGTAAATTCTCAACCAGGGCATACAACTCAGGGGGAGAATTTTGAAATTGGATCTACAATCACTCCACAGACTGGTACTAGACATTCAGGGTCTAGATCTTCAGAGTCTACTACATCAGAGTCTAACTCTTCAGCAACTGAGAATACAAGATTACAAAGCTCAGGAGGAGAAACCAGTAGAATTTCTTTTGGAAGTGCTTCTCACATGGAGGAAGAGTCCATACACTTAGGGGGAGAGTCAGAAAGAAGAAATCTTCCCTCAGCAAGAAAATTGACTAAATTTCATACTGAAGACCTAATTATTGGTGATCCAACCAAAGGAGTTCAGACTGAGAGGGCTACTCAGAATGAATGTAAGAACCGGGAAAAATGTGTGTAAATATCTCGATGTTTAATACAATTTCTTTAGTGTTCATTTTCAATTAAATGTTTTATCCATTTAAATGTGCTAAGTTATTCGTTAAATGGTCAAATATGTGTCCTTGGGATGCTATGTGAATATTTGTGGTGATTAAAATTTATTTTAAGAGAATGTTATTTTATATCGTTTTATTTTAATTATCGAAAAGAAAATTTAGTTCGTTTTATAATCATTCGGGAAATTGGTATATCGTTGGTGCCAATATTTCATTCGTTGAAGTCAAAAATATCCTTAAACATTCGTTATAGATATATTTTGTTTCGTATATCTATTATTAAACAATTCTTGTAATTATCCGTAGTTTTTGATAATTATCATTTCGTAACCAGTACGCTTTATTTTAATTAATAATGATCCAATGGATCATTATTGTTCCAAAAATATCGTTTGGGGTATTATTTTCCGTTTAATATAAATAACTTATTCGTTAATTATTTTTATCGAAAAATTCGTTAAAATCCGTAAAATACCCAAAAATCCTCAAATAATGTTCTTCATGTTCTTGATAATCAAACCTGAATTTGAAGGCGTTACCGGAGTCCGATTTAAACGTTCTAGTAGTCAAATCGAAGCTCTCAACATCCTCTACTTGAATACATCATCAATTTCCGTGTTGGTATAATTTCTGGATTTTTCGTATTTTTAATTAATTTGAATTTTTAGTTAATTTTGGGGAAAACTTTTATTTTCATTATTCTTGTAAATTGATTACATATGTAGATTGTACATGTGATTTAGAGCATGGTAGTGTGTTTTAATTGAATTGTTGGTTGTTAAATTGATCAATTCGAAGGTTTGTAGAGGTCACCGGAATTTCGTAAGCTTTGGCTGGAAATTTTCTTGGTTAATCGGTTTTAGTTAAGGTTTATGCCATTGAATAGATCGTAAGACAAGGAATGGATTCATGTAAGTAGTTTAGAGGGTGGTGTTTGTTTTATGTTGGCCGGAAAATCTCCGCGTCAGATTCCTCGGTGAATCGACGCGACGCGAGTTGGGGAGTTTTAGGTGCGTTTTTGGCGTGGTTTTGGCACATAAACGAGCTGCTTTGATTTTGTGGTGGTGTTCTTGGCGAACCGGTGATGTTCTTGGCAACCCGTTTCGTAACCCAACCCCGACCCGGGTTTGATCCTAAAAACCCAATTGCATTTCTATAAAAGTTTGGTAATTAGACGGACGGTTGGTACTTTGTGATTTTACTTAATTATCCATATTTATTTTTAAAGAAATATTATTAAATAATAATATTGTTTATAACCAAATGCCCTTTCAGCTAAAACATATTACCTTTTTTATTTTTTTTAACAAAATTCTCTCTAAAAATCACGATAATTACTTTTTTCAACTAAAACATGTTACTTTGTCTATTGTTCTTTACCAAACCTCTCATTTTCCAAAAATATCACGGACAAACTCTTAATTATTTATTTTTAAACATAATTCAATACTTTTAATTACGGGAAATTACATATTTCAACTAAAACATGTTATTATTTTATTTTTCTTTACTAAAACCTCTCATTTTCAAAAACAAATCACGGAAAAACTCATAATTATTTATTTTTCAACATAATTGAATACTTTTAATTGCGGAAAATTACATTTTTCATCTAAAACATGTTATTATTTCAATATTTCTTTACTAAACCCTTCTTTTCCAAAAATATCATGGGCAATTAACTTTTTCAACTAAAACATGTCATCTTTTCTATTTTTCCTTACTAAAACTCTCTTTTTTCAAAAATATTACGGATAAACCGTTACTTAATTATTTTAAATTATCTTTTTCAACTAAAACGTATTAAAATTTTCTATTTTTCTCTTCTTTTAGATGTCCCATTTCTTTCTCTCTTTTTTAAATTAACAAATATATATAACCTTATAAAACTAGCTTTAAACCCGTGCAATGCACGGGATAATTTATAAATATTATTTGTGAATTTTTTATATTAAATTAAAATATTTTAATATTTTCTTTCTGAAAGAATCGTAAATAATATCTGTAAATCTCATTAAGTTCACGATACTTACTTCATTAACCTTAATATTTATTATTTTAGTTTTTACTGTATTTTTTGCATGAAATTTCATGTTTTTCTAATTTTAAAATCATTTAATTTTATATTTTATTATTTTTCTTCACTCAATAATTTTATTACACTATATAACTTTTTGATTTTTTTGGAAAAATCACAAAATAATATCTTCAAATCCCGTTCATATTTTTGCAATAAGTGCCCAATTTAACATAATCTTTAATTTTTATTTAATATTCATAAATATATAATTATTAATAATAATTTTGAAATGACAATTTTGCCCCTGACCACCGCACCCCTATATATAGGATAGGATATAATGGGGAAGGAGCTGCTTCCGTATAATCCGCGTCGTCTTCATCATTATTAATATTATCTCACAGATGACAGATCTTACACACTCTAACATCTGATATTGAATTGAATGTATATAAATTACTACGAGTTTTGTAATTAGTGTTGAAAATGGCGCACGTTTCATCAATCTTATTCAATCTTGTCATTCTACTACCTTTGCTTCTCAATGTAGTTGTTGTTCACTGCAAAACCCTCAAAAGAGATGGTAAATTTTCATATATATACACCATGTTTTTAGGTATTTGATTTGATTATTAAACTGAAATTGTGATATTCTATGCAAATCTTTAGCTTTAGGGTTTCTTGATTTTGTTGACTGTTGTAGGATTAATTATTAATTGCTTTTCTTGATATAAAGTTTGGATTTTTATTTTATTTTGAGTAAGGATTTGATAACTAGGTTTTGTATAACTAGGTTTTCTCCCCATTTAGTAGCTTTTGTATAACTAGGTTTTATTGCGGTGGTTAAGAGTCAAATGTAGCAAAATGTGCGTCACTAGTTCTTTCCGGATGGCATAACTAATCCTTAAACTTATAAGAAACTAGTTAATGGTAGAATGTTGGTTACGCTTGGAGGCCGATTACTATACGGATGCTCTAACCAACTGAGCTACAAGAGCAGGGGGAAGATTGTTGTTTTTTGATAAGGCTAAGTGGAATTGCTGTTTTTGTGATTGCAGTGAAAGCTCTGAATGAGATTAAGGCATCTCTTGGCTGGAGGGTGGTGTATTTATGGATTGGTGATGATCCTTGCGGGGATAATGGTTTACCTCCGTGGTCTGGTGTCACATGCACCACGCAGGGTGATTACAGAGTTGTTACTTCTTTGTAGGTGTTAATTAACTTTTAATGTTGATTGCGAGTTTATTAATTGCCACAGTTGGTTGTGCAAGGAGCTGACAAATAAAAGATTTTTCCCTTGTTTGTTTGTATTTGCTTGAATGCAGAGAAGTATATGCTGTATCCATTGTCGGGCCTTTTCCTACTGCTGTTACCAATCTGTTGGATCTTACTAGGCTGTAAGATTCTTCGGTTACGAGGCTCTCCCTTCTATCTCAAATAATTTTTTCTTTATTATTACCATCCTGAGGATTTATATTGAAAGGATTTATTGGCATTAACTGGGAATCAACACATGTGATCTTAATTAATTAATAAATCTGTTCCCCTTGTATTACCACAGTATTTAACATTTTTGGTTCTTCACTCCTTGTATGTGCTAAAATATGTCTAGTATTTTGTTTATCAGATAGAATTCTTTATTTTCTGACCTCATTATTCTTGCAGTGATCTTCATAACAACAAATTGACTGGACCGATTCCACCTCAAATTGGGCGTTTGAAGCGTCTTAGAATACTGTAAATTCCTTACTTCAATGATATTGATATCTACCTGTTCCTTTATTAGAAACATAAATCATTTGTTGTTACTTGGCTAGTTACCTTGAAAACCATGTTCATAGTTTGTGAAGGTAATGGCTGAAGTTCCTAATGAATATGATAGAGGAAAGGATAATTTGTTTAATTCTGTCACAGGATAATTAGGCAATCTTCTAGGCTAAGAGAAAATCTAAGAAGAGTATTGATATAATTACTTATGAGAGCGCAGTAGAAAAATCTAAATCGATTATAAAACGTAAACAATTCAAAATATTCCACTTTGAATTCTAAAACTTCTATATAATAAAATGATATTTACTACTTACATCTGCTTCTTGATGATAAGTAATAATAACTAAGTATTTGGCTTAACCCACATCAGCTATTGCAGTTGAAGTGAAGATAATTGACTGAATGATGCGGCACTAAAATTCTTTACTTCTACCTTTTTGTCCTGTCGGAAGTAGTAAACGAAGCTTGCAAAAAGGGGGTTACATACTTACATATTGTTCAAAAGCCCAATGTTCTACCTGTTGATGGTCCCATGCTTTTGTTTGTGTCCCGTCAAAAAGGTTTATAGTATTTTTAACATTAAAGAGAGAAAGTATGTTATTCCTGTGATTTAGTATTGGATAAAGTGTGCAAATTTAGATCCCCTTTGTTACCTAGATTTCGCTAGATTGCTAAGCTGCAAAGTAGTGGCTAATATGAAGAAAATGGATTGTCAACTAAGCTACATAGCTGGACAAGGTCAACTGAAGCTGAACTAACATATATATGTACAGATAGATATAAGTTAAGAATGACGTACTTCATATTGGCATAACTCGAAACCTTGGATTTTCTTTATGTCATTTAGGATCTAGTATTTTGTTTATGCTAATTAGCAAATATATATTATAACAAATAAACCAAGTACAGGGCCTGGCCTTGGCTCTATGCGGTATGCCTATGCACAGAGGGGATTACAGATTATGAACATTTTGCATGGTCAGGAGGCCAAAGTCTAATCAAACCAACAATATCATAATTCATATTTACATCAAAGGGAAATACATAAATGCGACATTTAAGCATCAGATATCCCTAGATCGGATCCTGGTCATGTAAGTATTGACAGCAAGAGGTCGATCCTGATCCCCCTGGCTTGGTAACTTCCTTGATGTTTTAGCAGCTTGAACTGGAGCAGGAACACCTAAAACTAGATGCTAAATAGGTTTTCCCCTGGCTCCAAAATGGAAGTTCTTTAGGCTCAGGTGTGGACTTGGGAGTGAATTATCTCATGATAAGTTCGCTGAATGATTTCCACAGAGCTATCAATGGCCCTATTTAGCCAAACTCAGAGAGAAAACAATAATAATAGGATCTGGGGGGGCTCTCTGAGAAAAAATAGAAAGGAAGCTGTTAGAGATAGCCAATGATGTGCATTCACCTTCTTTGCATGAAACAGAGGAATCTGTGGAACTGTACATCAGAGTAGTGAAACTGAGCCCACATTAATCAAGTAAAAAGGTGATACAAATGCTTTAGATTTATTAGAGAGAGTCAAGTTGGAGGCATTTAGATCCTGCAAGATAGATTAGAGAGGGAGAAGAGTTTGATTGGCCAAGGTATGAAGACATAGGTGGAATTGTGATAGCAAGATCTAAAATTTGGGTTTACGTATGGGGAGGGTTTTCGCGGAAAGTGTTTACATTGTGTTTTTATAATATGCTATAATATCTATAAAAGTATTACTATGTGATCGTAGCTAATTCTTTGTTTAGAATACAATTTAAATACAAGCATGCTTGCATAAAGTCTTTTCATTGTGATAGTCATTAATTCTTATTTGTTGATTCCTAGTAATCTGAGGTGGAATAAGCTGCAAGATGTCATTCCTCCTGAAATAGGTGAACTAAAGAGACTGACGCATCTGTGAGTAATCTCAGTGTTATGAAATTATGATATTACAACCACAGATCTACTGACATGTACAAAATTTCTGCAGTTACTTGAGTTTCAATAATTTGAAAGGAGAAATTCCTAAGGAACTTGCTTATCTTCCTGAACTGGAATACCTTCATCTACATGAAAATCGTTTCATCGGTCGAATTCCACCAGAGCTGGGCACCTTAACAAACCTTAGACACTTGTAAGTTGTAAAATTCTTTGTTCCGTATCTAACAGATAATTAGGTAAGGTATTCAGTTTATCTCTGTAGGGATGATTTGAACTTGACTGTACATTTAGGGATGTAGGCAACAACCATCTGGTTGGGACTATTAGGGAACTCATTCGAATAGAGGGTTGCTTTCCACTTCTGCGCAACCTGTAAGTTATTAACATTGAGAAATTTAAACTTCTTCAGATGATATCATTATGCCATTAGAGTAATATGTTGTGTTTATCCCGAAGGTTGCTTCTTATCCTTAAACTCATACTTGCAGTTATCTAAATAATAATTATCTTACTGGAGGTATTCCAGCACAGCTCGCGAACTTGACAAATCTGGAGATTTTGTGAGTAATATCTATACATATACTAATTTCCTGATGGTTTTTTCTTGATAGATATGATATGAACATGCATGTAGATATCCCTAATTTAATAGCCAACACTGATGCAGGTATCTATCCTTTAACAAAATGTCAGGAACAATCCCACCTCCAATTGCTCATATACCTAGATTGACATATTTGTAAGTGTTTCTCTTAGTTTTCTGTTATGTTATTGTTACTGGATTGCTTTCCCTATATCTATATGTAATTGGCTGATCATAAACCAAGCCATATTGAGCAAGACAAGGTGGAACCATTAGTAAAGAAATTGAACTATCTTATAAAATCCAAACTGACTTGATTTGATAACTCATCTCAAAGTTTAAGTTGTCTTCAATCAACTTAATACTGGAAATGATCATCTGTGTGTTGTGTAATGAATCATGAACGTCAACCAGACTATAGTAAAGAAGTATTGCAACTGACTTTTGCTCCAATATATTATAGTCGAGTCCTTTCAGACTTTGGTGACCAACTAATCTGTGTTGGTTTTTAGGAATGAAACGAAGCTGTAATGGAATTAGAAATTGTGAACAATATTAAATTTGAAAGAGGGACTAGTGAAAATTTTCTATGACGAGGTTTATGAAAAAAATGAATAGGAAGGACATGAGTATTCATTTCCGTATTGGTGGGATTGAGGTCTAGTTTAAATTTATATAAATGAAATGAATGAGGGAATGCAAATAATAAATATTTACCCTACATATTTCCTTCCATTCCGCATGAGATTGGAACGCAAGAGGTTGGATTGTTGGAATATGTCTGTGGTGACTTTACTAAAGTCATGGGAGCGCAGGAGGTTGGAATATGTTTGTGCTGACTTAACTAAAGTCATTTAGTGCTTTATTTTCAGCAGACTCTGGGTCAAAATTCAGGGCTTTTACCCTTCTAGTACATTAAAAACAAAGAGAAACAAATATAGGATGTTATCTTCTTAACCCGTGATCAGTGAGAAAGATGAACTAGGAATAAGGACTCATAAATTTTGGATATTAAAGCTGATTATTAAGTGCACAAATGCTAGATTCTTCTGTGCCCAGAAAATTATTTGCCAACAGACAACAGTAGTACCATCAGTGGTAATATTATATATATCAGATTCAGGTATAATTTTATGCTGATTTTCTTTCAGAGATCTATGTTCCAGAAAACATAAATATTGTCATAATTTAAATGACTTCAGTTTAGAATTTCCTGCAGGAATGAGTTTTTAACACTAAGTTAATGGTTATGGAGATACCAACTTGTTTTACATTTCTTCTATCTAGGCATATAACTCAGCCATATATTGTCAACTCTTTGTAGTCTGTTCTTGCACTTTGGATATGTTTTGTGATTTTTGCACATAGGCACATACCTAATTAGCTTTTGATAAATATTAGGTACCTGGATCACAACCAATTCAGCGGGAGGATCCCTGATGCCTTTTATAAGCACCCTTTTCTCAAAGAACTGTGAGTTGCTTTCTTAGTTTCTACATTCTTTCACTTAACAGAAACCTTGTCCAGAACATTATTTTTTACTGTAATTGGTTTTCTTTTAGGTACATCGAATCAAATTCTTTCCGCCCAGGCGTAAACCCTATTGGTATTCACCAAGTTCTTGAAGTTTCTGATACAGATTTCCTGTTTTAGTCAACACGCGCAACCAATTTTTTTATTTGCTTGTGGTAAGTGTCTTCTTTTTGTTGTATGAGCACCGGATCAATGTGAAGAAGGTAGCTAACTTCTTGTTTGTCATATATAATGTTGCTCATAATCATATCTGTTGACCTCCAATCCTCCAAAGGAGTTCATTGTAAGTTGTAACTGTATCATATGTGCCTTTATCATAATTTTATTTTCATCATCAACAAATTCTCAGATCTTGAAATTAATCTTTTGTGTGAAATTTCGGAGCTGGTAGCAGAAACTGACGCGGGTAGGATTACTTTGCATGATTTATTTTACTGTAATACTGGCTCAATCACATTATATAATCAGTTAACTGAAATTCACTGTAGAACAGATAGCAATCACTCTGGAATTCATTACAAATTATTTACATGATTATATATAATCATGTATGTCTCCTCGCCCAACATCTAATAATTAAAGCACACAACTTAACACAAACAAACACACTTAACATAGTTAATACATCATGCTCAAGTAATCATCAAATCAAGTCTTCTATTTAAAGAATCCTCCGGCCATCTTCATAACATCACCCATGCCACCACCTTCCTCTTTGTCATCAGACTTGGATTCCTTCCCGGAGGCTGCAGCGGGTTTTGCATCCCCCGCCTTTGGTGGATCATGACCTGTGGTTTCCCGATACTTGTGCAAATATTCCTCTGCTTTGTCCACATATTTTCCATACCCTGTTTCACCTAGCTTTCCATATTCCTCAGCAGCCTGAAGAAGATCCTCAGCTGCTCCAGCCACCTTACCCTTGTCAACATTTTTATCCTTACCACCAAAAGCGGCATCTGCTACCACTTTGGCACTGGCTAAGAGCTCGCCTTTCGAGGGCTTGGGGTGGTCTGCTCCACCCTCGGTCTTGTGGGAAGGGGAGTCGGTTTTTTTGTCGTCTGACTTTTTGTCGTTTCCTCCAAATAAAGCGTCCATTGTTGCTGTTTGAGAAAATGTTGGAGGATGAAAGTGTTATATGATGAGGGAGATAGTTAGTTGGTTGATGTTTGGACGAGATTGAATAAAGCAGATAATTTTGGGTTTACCTATCTGCCCTTGCATGAGGATATTCGGTGGTTGAGTTAAAGTGTGGTGGTCTAATTTTGATATTCGTCCAAGGGTATAAATGTAATATTAGATTTGAGTGGATCACATAATATCTTATCTGTTACTTGCCGACAATCATTTTCAGTGACTCATGCCTCTGAAAAATATCTTTGCTTCCCTGGCTTCATTTTATTTTGGGTCATATTCATTTTTCGTGTTCTAAAGAAGTTGTCAATTTATTAAAGCTTCTTGATTAATTTGTAAATAAATACTTTTAGTTTCATTTTGAAATTCTTACAAATTGTTTTTGAATAATATATTTTATTAGTATGCTAATGTCAATATTAAAATATTTTCTATTAGTCTTTAACATTTTTTTTAATCGATTAGTTTCGTTTTTTTAATTGTCAAACCATGTTTGTTTCAGTCATACGCAAAACACTAGATTTAACTAATGAAAATGAATAAATTTTGTAGTTTAGAAATCATTTATTTAGTAAACAGTTTAGAAAAGGTCTCCATCCAGCCCACACTCGTTTTGCAAGTTTATCAAGCAAGCAACGTTATTTGGATTTTCAACGAACATCTCGCTTTCATCAGAACTACCAACATTTTTATGTATGAGCAACTCCAACAGTTGCTTGAAAACCTTCTTAAAAATTATATTATTATATGAGCTATTAAGTTATTTAAGATAAAAATGAATAGTTGACTCCAATAACACTCCTCAACATCATTTCTATTTATTTTATTTACTACTTTCAATTTGTAATGACTATTTGTACTTCACTGTTTTGCATTTTAATTTCAAAACTTTTCTACATCCCAATTGCAACAGCTCTATTTCAAGAGCTTTCTTTCTTAAAAACACCATTTTTTTACTACAAAAATATTACAAAATATCTTCACAGTGCTATTCTTATGAATCCTGAAGATATAATTGAATATTTAGTTCAAGAAGAGGAAGATGAAGAAATGGACATTGTTATGGCTACATGTGCAGAAATTAATCACAAGAAAAATAGCAGCAACTCCAAACGTCATGCTGGTTCCGTTTTCAATCATCGTGTCATCAATCGTAGCAGAGCACTAGGTCATCAACTGATATTTCGAGATTACTTTAGTGATGATCCAACATATCCTGATTACAAAAAGGAGGGAAGTACAAAAACCGGAAGAAAATGTTGGATAGAAAATGGTGGGAAACTAAGTTTATTAATACAAAATTAGATGAAGAAACTAAATTTGATCCTCATTATTGAGGAGAGCTTTAAAAGTCTGTTGTTGATTTTTTTTTTTTTTTAAATTTCTTCAAAATTTAGTTTAAGAGCTCATATAAAATATTTGTTGGAGTTGCTCTAATAAGTTTGCTTTATGGAGAGCAGGAAGGGGGTTAAGCCTCAAAATTATATATATACTAGTATTTATGCCCGTCATGTCGGGCCTATTAAATTAAAACTATAATAATTATTTTGATTTTATTTTTTGGGAACCGAAGCTTAGTGATATTAATTTTTTTGAAACATTGTTTTTGATTGATACATAATAATATGAAGCTGTAATTGTTGATACATGGCAGAAATAAAAAAACTTTGCCGCCAAAATTTCGCTGATATGAAGTTGTCGGTTGCTTTCTTTTGCTACATGTATCCGGAGGACGGTCCTTGTTCCTGATATGTTGAGTATGTAGCCTGTTGTGATTGTTTGAAATTAGTTTTATATGCTATATAAGAAATTATGAATGCAATGTTATAAAACAAAATGATTTGTTACCTGTGAACTTGATTGTGGCCTATCATTGTTGTTTTCCATTATTTGTTGTTGTTGACTTGTGAATCCATTGCATATGTTGGTTGTCCAGTAAACTTGAAAGTGATCCACCACGTTTACCTCTCTAATTGTTAACATTACCGTATAATTTTTTTTGGCTAAATTTTTCAAACATGTTGGTAATGCATGAATGTTACTTTGTTGCATTTAATCAGGTTCTGTAGTGTAAATAATGTATAAAGTTTTTTAAATTGAAACTGAAATTAAAGATATGTTACTAACCTCATCAAGCACATCTCTAGCTCTTCTTCCAATCAAAGTTCTTACTTCCCTGTCATGCATTATAACTTCCAGGTCACCTGTGTCATCTGATGCAATTACATGTATTTTGTACCTATATTTGAAGAAATGATTTATTTGTTAGATTGGCTGATTGTAATAACATTTGAAGTTGCAGGAATTCTTATTACTTTGTATCAGGATGTGGAACCGTTCTTGGGCAATTCTTGCAGATGAAAATATCATTGTTGAATTCAGTTTCATGATCACAAGTGGTGCAAGTGCGCATAAACCAAGATTGTGTATCAACAACGGATTTAATTTGGACGAAGAGCATTACTTGACTCTGCATTAAAATATTATTACTGTGTTAAACCTGTCATCAACGGAAGTTAATATTATGGAATTTGAGTTTTGAAAAAAATGCGTACCTTAATGTATTCTTTTCCCAGTTTTGTAATTTGATTGATTTGGAGTTGTTCAATTTTTCTTGTTTCTGGTGTCGCCATTGCGATATCCACAAATTTTGGTTGGTTCATCCTGTATTTATTTAGAAGATGATGATTACTTCCACATTCTTATTAACTCGTTCCTCTTTCCACATTCGTGCACCGTAATTTTTACATTGGACAGATGGCGATCCTAAGGAAGCATATTCTTCGGGTATAACATATTCCCTACGTAATCGTATGAATCTATGTCCTGCAAACTTCATATCATCTTCAATATCTACAATAAATCATTAAAGTGATGAACATTTTACAATAAAATAAGTTAAGAAAGTTATGCATTTTTTCGTTTTATATGGCATAAAAGGAAAGGTACAAATAATACAAACCAGAATTAGATTCACTATGATAATGGGCTCCAAAGGATTGTGTAGAACAATACTCTTCTGCATCTATACTAAACTATAATAGCCAAACCATAGGATAATTGGTAGTTTGGTTAGCACCTTCCTTTTTAGTCACCCCTTTCCTTTGTAATTTTTTTTAATATTAGTTAATTCAAAATAAAAAAATTAAAAATAGATAAATACTAAACTATAATAGCCAAATCATAGGATAATTGATAGTTTGGTTAGCACCTTCCTTTTTAATCACCTCTTTCTTTTGTGATTTTTTTTAATGTTAGTTAATTCAAAATAAAAAAAATTAAAAATAGATAAATTGCGATATATTTCAACCAATTTATACTAAATCTATACTAAACGATAATAAGCAAAATATGGTATAATTTGTAGTTTTGTACATAAAAAATAATAATAGATAAATTTCAATAAATCCGACCAACAACATATTAAATTTTATTCTAAAAATATAAATAAAGTTAAAATTACATTAATTATTTTATTTTATTTTATAAACAAAAAAATTATATTTAAAAATTAAAATATTTAAAAGATCCCGTGCTTTGCACGGGTTATAAGCTATCTATGCTAAACTATAATAGCCAAACCATAGGATAATTGGTAGTTTGGTTAGCACCTTCCTTTTTAGTCACCCCTTTCCTTTGTAATTTTTTTTAATGTTAGTTAATTCAAAATAAAAAAAATTAAAAATAGATAAATACTAAACTATAATAGCCAAATCATAGGATAATTGATAGTTTGGTTAGCACCTTCCTTTTTAATCACCTCTTTCTTTTGTGATTTTTTTTAATGTTAGTTAATTCAAAATAAAAAAAATTAAAAATAGATAAATTGCGATATATTTCAACCAATTTATACTAATCTATACTAAACTATAATAGCCAAACCATAGGATAATTGGTAGTTTGGTTAGCACCTTCCTTTTTAGTCACCCCTTTCCTTTGTAATTTTTTTTAATATTAGTTAATTCAAAATAAAAAAATTAAAAATAGATAAATACTAAACTATAATAGCCAAATAATAGGATAATTGATAGTTTGGTTAGCACCTTCCTTTTTAATCACCTCTTTCTTTTGTGATTTTTTTTAATGTTAGTTAATTCAAAATAAAAAAAATTAAAAATAGATAAATTGCGATATATTTCAACCAATTTATACTAAATCTATACTAAACGATAATAAGCAAAATATGGTATAATTTGTAGTTTTGTACATAAAAAATAATAATAGATAAATTTCAATAAATCCGACCAACAACATATTAAATTTTATTCTAAAAATATAAATAAAGTTAAAATTACATTAATTATTTTATTTTATTTTATAAACAAAAAAATTATATTTAAAAATTAAAATATTTAAAAGATCCCGTGCTTTGCACGGTTTATAAGCTATCTATACTAAACTATAATAGCCAAACCATAGGATAATTGGTAGTTTGGTTAGCACCTTCCTTTTTAGTCACCCCTTTCCTTTGTAATTTTTTTTAATGTTAGTTAATTCAAAATAAAAAAAATTAAAAATAGATAAATACTAAACTATAATAGCCAAATCATAGGATAATTGATAGTTTGGTTAGCACCTTCCTTTTTAATCACCTCTTTCTTTTGTGATTTTTTTTAATGTTAGTTAATTCAAAATAAAAAAAATTAAAAATAGATAAATTGCGATATATTTCAACCAATTTATACTAATCTATACTAAACTATAATAGCCAAACCATAGGATAATTGGTAGTTTGGTTAGCACCTTCCTTTTTAGTCACCCCTTTCCTTTGTAATTTTTTTTAATATTAGTTAATTCAAAATAAAAAAATTAAAAATAGATAAATACTAAACTATAATAGCCAAATCATAGGATAATTGATAGTTTGGTTAGCACCTTCCTTTTTAATCACCTCTTTCTTTTGTGATTTTTTTTAATGTTAGTTAATTCAAAATAAAAAAAATTAAAAATAGATAAATTGCGATATATTTCAACCAATTTATACTAAATCTATACTAAACGATAATAAGCAAAATATGGTATAATTTGTAGTTTTGTACATAAAAAATAATAATAGATAAATTTCAATAAATCCGACCAACAACATATTAAATTTTATTCTAAAAATATAAATAAAGTTAAAATTACATTAATTATTTTATTTTATTTTATAAACAAAAAAATTATATTTAAAAATTAAAATATTTAAAAGATCCCGTGCTTTGCACGGGTTATAAGCTAGTATCGTATAATAAGGTTAAACACAACATTAAAAAATAATGATATCAATAAAAATTATTTGTAACTAACCATATGAATCATCTGAATCAAAGAGACCATCATCAGATAAAACGCCACCGTCAATAATAGATTCTTCTGTTAAAATAAATAAAATCAAACTTTTAGTGAACAAATAAGTTGTACCAATTTTAATTTTTAAGAAATAAAGTAATACCTATTTCATCATCATGATCATCATGATCAGCATCTCTTTGAAAGTTATCTTCAAATAAATTCCTAGAAAAAGATTTCAAATCTTCTTCGGGCAGTGACTTTAATTTCATCTTGCATCTTAATCCTCTCCGTACATTATTGTTAGTTATATCACCAAGTGGAGTTCTTCCAACAGAGGCAGGCAACCCTATAATTGAGCTGCTGTTTTCTTTTTTCTTCTTGAAACCTATGATTCGAAATTAAATTTCTTTAAAGGCACATATTAATTTTGCAGTTCTACCAATAATATCATTTTACTAACCTCTGTGTGATGAACTACTCAATTCATCATTGGATGTAATGTTGGATGTTGGTAACGGTCCTTCAACAGAACAGGAAGTTGGTGAATTGTTCAAACTGTTTCCTTGATTTCGAATCATCTGCCTTTTTCTGGGATGTTTTTCCTTTTTATAACCTAAATCAAAGTTGTATGCTTAAGTCAGATATAAATAGACAACCATAAATTCAAAGTTCAATACCATGAATCATTTCCTCGGAGTCGAAAAGATGCCAAGGCTTGCTACAATCATCCTGTCAAATTAACACATAATTCAAAATAAATGATTGTGTAGAGTAATACATACATGAACCAAATAATTGATAAGATTAACTAACATCATTGTTCATCGTTAAACGCAATAATTGGTAAACTCCTTCTTCAAATTTCAAGCTCAGCAAAGTTAAGTAGATCTGTTTTTCAATTTGAATAAGCACCTAAATTTGAAAAAGTTGAGATCAAGTATTAAGCTTGCAGGAGAAGCTTATGACTAAACTATTGACTGCACATGTGTTAAGCTTATGTACGTGTCATTTTTTTAGACGATGACAATTTTGAAATTAGCTGCTAATTTGAGGGTAAAGAACTAAAATTCAACATTACTGTAGAAAACAGCCTTCAGAAACTATTATATAAATAGATTATATATGTTTGAAGATAATTAAAATTTGAATTTTGCAGCAGGAAAAAGAGGTTGTACCTATTCCCGAAAGATACTAAAGTCTAAAAGTACTATTAATTATTTTACTTTATATTTTATGATGCACATATTTATTATAATATTTTACTTTAAAATTTTCCTTTTTTACTTTATATTTATTCTCATTATTTGAGAAATCCTAGCCCTTCATTTCTCAATCTAACGGTGCAGAAACAAACTAACTCGTTCCTAGCAAACCATTGTCAGGACCGGCTCTCTTTTATTTAATATGTAACCAGTATGTCAACATTACATGGTAGGGGTGTTCACGGGTCGGGTTGGCCGGGTTGAAGGCATTTTGCAACCCGACCCAATTAGATCGGTTTGAAAAAAATTCAACCCAACCCGTAAAAAATAAATTCGTAACCCAACCCTACCCATTGTATACCAGTTTGGGTCGGGTTGGGTCGGGTTAAACGGTTTAATAATTTTTGAAAAAAAGCTTAAATATATACGATATCTCTTATTTTGAAAATTTAAATAAAATTAAAGTACGTATAACTTAAGATTTTAGTACTAATATTTTATTTTGATTAACATTATAAATTTAGTAAATTAAAATATGTCTTAAGTCATATATGTAAACACAAAATATAATTATATATCTATAAATGAAAGTATAATACATTGTATAATATATTGTAATAAATGATATATACATAAAATTTTAAATTATCGAACAAAATTGTAACTTAAATCGGGTTGGGTTGGGTTGGCCGAAAAAACATAGAACCCATACCCAACCCATTTAAGTCGGTTTAAAAATTTTCCAACCCAATTAAGTATCGGGTTTTTTTCGTCGGGTTCGTTCGGCCGAAAAGAGGGTCGGGTTGGTTCGGTTTGACCGGGTTGACGAACCCATGAACACCCCTATTACATGGTGCCATGAACACATGATGACAACACTCTTCCACCGGATTCATTACAAAAACAACTGGGAACGCTCCTCTAGTTTTCAAAGTAAAAAAAAAAGAAGCTGAGATCTGTGTGCTTACACATGTCTAAACTTTGCTAAAAGTTACCAGATACAAAAAAGAAGGTATATTCCGGAGGAGTGCTGCCTGAGAATACAGATGCATTTGGATGCTTGAAGCACAACGTGTCTTTGAATACACCTGTGTTCTCAGGTCACCCCTTTGGAAAATATGTTTCCCCCTCCCTTTCTCAAAGTACTAGAGAAAGAAAAAACACCATGTAGCCAGAGAAGGAATCAAGGGAGACTATAGCACCTGCTATACTTAAAAAAATTAATAATTTTTTTTTAGTCTTTAGTTTTTATTATAAATATTGGGAATTTCTTTTAAAAATCCCGAATAATTTTTAAAATTGGATATGAACACCGATAATATATGCTCGTGATTCCGCCACCAGCTACCTTGTAGTTTGTACAGTTTATATGCACATATTTGTTAATTATCACGCACACAAAAATATTATATTCTGATGACAGGGAGTTGGTCAAAATTGTATTTCTGAATATGAAGTTAGTATTATCTTGGGTCGAGGCCCAGCTACCTCGTAACGATTTTTCGAAGAAGGTCAAAAGAAAATGTCCAAACTTCAACATGTATATTCTAAAAAATCCTACTACCCTCAATCCCATTTTATTTAATATTAAACTTTTTTTATACATATTATCGAAATATGAAAATTTTATATTTATACATAATTTCATTCTTAAAACTTATATTAAATAAAAATTTAGAATTTAAATTTGGGTTTTTTTTCAAAAATACTCAATACATAAAAGATTTTTGCAAAAATATCTTTTCATATTTGCAAAAATACCATTTTTTTTGAAAATATTTGCAAAATTGTCATTTTTTTTAAATATTTGAAAAAATACGGTCTGCAACATTTGCAACCATATCTGCAACTTGACCGCAACCAAAATCAACCAAAATGCAATTTATAAAAATTTAACAATTGAAATCATCTTTGGTTGCATAATTGATTGCATAGGTAACTAATAAGTAATTATCCTGTGGGGCCGATTTTTGCAAATATTTGCAGGTTGCATTTGATTGCAGAACTTATTTTTGCAAATATTTTTAGATTTGCATATGATTGCAGAACATATTTATGCAAATATTTTCATGTTGTATCTGGTTGCTTTGGTTGCTCAACGTATTTTTGTAAATATTTTCAGAAGATGGTAATATCGCAAAAAAAAAAACTTTAAAAAAGTGGTATTTTTGGTAATTTCTCTTTAAATTTTTATTTGATATAAAAATATAAAAATTAAGATTTTTATCTAGTATACCAATTAATTTAAGTATCATTTATTATAATACCTGAGTATATCTAAGTATGCGGTTAACCAATTAGAAAATGTTAATTATTTTAGGACCAAAGACCATTTCTAAATTTTAGACAAATCCTATTATATTAAAAAAAAAATCTTATTTACTACTTTAATCCTACTATACAAACCATGGTTAGTTAACAATTCTAATCCAAATATATTATTTACTTAATTTATCTTATTCTACTAATCATGATTAGTTAACAATTTTAATTTAAATATTATAGATCAATTATATTATATAAAACAAATTCCTTATTAATCATTCACATCTTATTCTACTAATCATAATTAGTTAATAATTTTAATTTAAATATATTAATTACTTGTTTAACAAAAGTATTGACGTTTTATAGGAAGAAATAAAAAGTGATCATCCAATTAGTTTACGCAAGTCCGTACATGAGATTGATTCATAAAGAGTATTTGTTTAAAATATTTGACACATTTTATTTATTATTTATTATTAGCTTAAAATTCATGTATCTGTGTAATGCATAGATTGTTTTTAATATTATATGTGAAATTTTTAAGACATAAATTTGATATATTTAAAAGTTTAAATAATATAACTTGATAATAATTATATATATTACCCATAATATTTTAAAAAAAGAGTTATTAATTGAAATCAAGATCGGAAAACAAAATGATTCACCACGCATTTCTCTCACCTAAATGTTTTAGGCAAGGACGGTGAAGGTTGGAGATGGATCCGTTTATTTGATTATGTAGCACAATTAAATGTCATTACATATTAAAATTATTTTGTAAGATACAAATTATTTTTCAATTCACATTATTCGTCATAATTTGCCATCATTATTGAATATTTTAATTTTTTATATTATATTACGATTAACTTATATATCACGTGATACACGGATTATCTTTTTATTTTTCTTTATGTAATTTATCTATACTTATTACTAGCTTAAAACCCGTGCGATGCACAGATTGTTATTAATAATTATTAATTTTATTATTTATGTTTTAATATTTTATTAATTTGCATTTGCTAAAAAAATAAGTAGGCGTGTTAAACTTTTTTAAATAATTAAAAGTTTTAAAATAAATTAATAACTGTTTATCCGTGATATTTTTGGAAAAATAGGTGTTTTAGTAAGGAAAAATAGAAAAAAGTAACATGTTTTATCTGAAAAGGTAAGTGCCCGTAATTAAAAGTATTTAAATAGGTTTCAAAATAAATAAGTAGGGATTTGCTCGGGATATTTTTGGAAAATGAGGGTTTTAGTAAGGAAAAATAAAAAGAGTACCATGTTTTAGTTGAAAATGATAATTGCCGGTGATTGTTTTTAGAAAAATAGAGGATTTTGTTAGAAAAAAATAGAAAAAGTAATGTATTATAGCTGAAAAGGTAGTTGGTTATAAAAATGTTATTATTTAATAATAATTTCTTTAGAAAATGAAAAAATTGAAAAAGTAACATGTTTTAGCTGAAAAAGTGCTCATAATTAAAAGTATTAAAATAGATTTTAATACTTTTAATTATTAAAATAAATTTTTTTTTAAAAATAAATAAGTAAGGGTTTGCCCGTGATATTTTTGGAAAATGAGGGGTTTAGTAAGAAAAAATAGAAAAAGTAACATGTTTTTTGTTAAAAAAGATAACCGCCCGTGTTTTTTTTAGAAAAAAAGAAGATTTTGTTAGAAAAAAAATAAAAAAAGGTAATGTATTTTAGCTGAAAAGGTAATTGGTTATAAATAATGTTATTATTTTGTGATAGTTTTTAAAAAAATAAGTAAGGGCAATTAAATAAAATCACTAAGCACCGACCGTTCGTCCATCCGACTACCAAACTTATAATGTTTTGTCTTTAATAATATAGGTTAAAACTCATGCGATGCACGAATTGTTTTTAATAATTGTTAATTTTATTATTTATTATTTATATTTTATTAATTGCATTTGTTAAAAAAAATAAGTAGGCGTGTTAAATATTTTTAAATAATTAAAAGTATTAAAATAGATTTTAAAATAAATAGGTAACGGTTTGCCCGTGATATTTTGGAAAAAGAGGGGTTTTAGTAAGAAAAATAGAAAGTAACATGTTTTCGTTAAATTTTAAAATATAAAAGTAACGATTTGCCCGTGATATTTTTGAAAAAAAGAGGGGTTTTAGTAAGAAAAATACAAAAGGTGACATGTTTTAGTTGAAAAAGATAATTGTCAATTAAAATTATTAAAATAGATTTTAAAGTAAATAAGCAAGGGTTTGCCCGTGCTATAATTAGAAAAATAGAGATTTTAGTAAGGAAAATAGAAAATATAACATGTTTTAGCCAAAAAAGGTAATTGCCCGTGATTTTTCTAGAAAGAGAGGGGAAATATAATTACCAATTAAAAGTATTAAAATATGTTTTAAAATAAATAAGTAAGGGTTTGCTCATGATATATTTGGGAAATGAGGCATTTTAGTAAAGTAAATAGAAAAAAATAACATGTTTTAGCTGAAAAGGAAATTGCTCGTGATTTTTTTTAGAAAAAAATGGTAATGCATTTTAACTGAAAGGGTAACTGATTATAATAATTTTTATAATAATTAAATAAACAATTAAATAAGGCAAGTACAAAAAAATAGGTACCAAAACTTTCAATGTTTCGTCTTTAATAATATAGTATAGATAGATAGATAGATTTATAATATTAGTATTTTATGCTACTAAATGGAATATTCCGTGATATTTTTGAGGTTTTAGTTAAGAGAAATATTAGTTATTAAATATAAAAATGAATATACGTTTTGGAAAAAAAAGCTAATCGGTTAGTCGTTAATAATTATAATATTATTATTTTTTTTATTAAATAGATATGTTCGTGATATTTTTGGAAAATGAAAGGTTTTAGTTAGGAAAAATAGAAAAGTAGAAATTTTAGTTAGAAAATATAAAAAAGAATATACAATTTGGCTAAAAAAGGTAATGAGTTAGTTATTAGCAATTATAACTTTATTATGTTATTTTAGTAAATGAAATTGTTTGCAATATTTTTGGAAAACGAGATGTTTTAGTTAGGAAAAATATAAAAGATATTCTATATAATAATTTTAATATTTTATCTAACGGTTCTCATCGATTTGATCAAAAATATCTAACGGCTATGAATTGAGTGACCAGACTACAAAAACTTTCATGACCAGACTACAAAACTTTCAATGTTTCGTCTTTAATAATATAGTATAGATAACTAATACAGTTAACCAATCAAAAAATTATGAATTATTTTAGCACTAATTAGAAAGTACTCCTAAATTTTAGATCAATTATATTACATTAAAATTTTCCTTTATTTATCATTTTCATTCTACTGTACTAACCATGGTTAGTTAATAATCATATAGTTACTTGGGTTTTACATATTTCTGAAACCCTAGTATTTTGATGATAACACTATAGCAGCAAGCTGGGTTAAGTGTGTTGTACTAACATGGTTTTGCAGTAGATAAATACTGTGTATTTTCTAACAAAACATGTTGTAACAACTAGCTGAAAGACTTATTTTATTTGCAGGCAGCAAGACTGGCAGAGTAATTTTGTATACAGGCAGCAAGCTGGCAACACCTTCAACATATAGAGTTTCAGTCCTAATTTATAGGAAACCTTCTGGGAAACGTTTTGTAAGGACTCTATCAGTTATATAAGGTATATATATTTATATACGGGCTCAAATTTTTTCAAATATTATATATATATATATATATATATATATATATATATAATTCCTAAAATAAAGGAAGTTGATATACGTTGTTTATCATCTAACAACTTCTATTATTTTATGGGCTTTTCAAACCAGATTGAATTTGTCTTTCTCAACGTTTCTTCTCTAACTCATCTGGTTTCTAAACGTTACTCTTATGAACGTTGGGCGTGAATTAATCAAGGAACAAAAACGTGAGACTTGGTAGTCAAGACCGTTAGTTGTTAGATTAATTTAAAATCATTGGTTCATTATATAAAAATACTTGTGTGTTTTCATTCTCAGTTGTTGGACAACGTTTTAAAGAAACACAAGTACTATTAAAGGCTGATTTGCAATATCTTTTACATACTTGAGCTCTTATATATTATACGATATATATTATTGATTAGAGTTCATAGTTTCAGTTGTAATTCATTATATCTTTGTATTGTTCAACTTGTAAGTTGGTAGTTGCTGGTTTTGTGAGCTTGGGAAACAAGGGATCAAGGAACTTGATAGCTAGAGGAGTTTATACTTGGTTTAGTATAGTACTTAGAGAGCTGCGTTCAAGGAACAAGGTGTTTCAACAAGCTGCAAACAGTAACTGGGAGATCAGGGAGATATATTATTGTATCGTGTAGTTGTAATTCACTTTGATTAATAATATATTCCTTTGCCGTGTTGTTAGAGGACCAGGACGTAGACCTATAGGAGACAGGGGTCGAACCTGGCTAAAATTGCTGTGTGTTCTTTACTTTCTGCACATTTTCTATACTGCACTGCACAACGTAGCTAGCTGCCACTTTATATTATCTGTGAATCCAGTAAGCTGCCAGACAGCAAAAATAGACTGTTTTTGCTTTTTCAGTCACATAACTTGGTAATAATTAAAATCGGTCATTGTTAGTCATAACACCTATTCACCCCTCCCCTCTAGGTGTTGATTCTCATTTGGTATCAGAGCTTTGGTATACTAATCTTTCTGGAACAGGAAAAGTATCGATCAAATGGCTGACAATTATCCCGAAGGAAAGTCTGACTACCGAGCTCCTCTCCTCACTGGAACGGACAATTACAACTGGTGGAAAGGGCGTATTGAAACATATTTATCCAGAGATCTACTTGTTCTAAGGGTTGTTCAAAAGGGTCCATATGTATTCCTTGACAAAGATGGTAAAGATAAGGATGTTGATGATCTTACTTCCGATGAATTGATCAAATTTGGCAATAATGGAAAGGCAAGGAATTCTCTCATGAATGGGCTCAATCAAGCTGAGCATGACAAAGTATCATCTCTTAAATCAGCAAAGGAGATGTGGGATGCATTGGAAACTTATCATGAAGGCTCAACATCTTTGAAGAAAGTCAAACTCAGCAAGTTAATGAATGAGTTTGGGAACTTTAAACTCAAAGAAGGAGAATCTATCAAAGAAAGTCAAGCTAGATTTCAAGTGAACATCAATGCACTTAAAAGACTCGGCAAAGAGATCCCTCAAGATGAAATCAATATGAAAGTTCTAAGTGCGATGCCATTTATTTATGAACCCAAAGTTACTTCCTTGGAGTCTTCATCAAATCTTGATACTATGGATCATCTAGCTTTCTTTGCTGAGCTAGAACAATTTGAAACCAAGATACTTGAAAGCAAGGTGGAATATGTTAGAGCTCCTGTTGAAAAGATGAAGAATCTGGCCTTACACTCCAGTAGCAGCAAGTTGGTCTCAGATGCAGAATCTGAATCTGATGAAGAATTGGTTCTTATGTCCAGAAAAATTAAGAAGATGATTGAAAAGAGGAACAAGCTGAAGAAGGAAAAAGGAAAAGTCTTTGAAGCAAGAAGAGAGTCAAGAGATTCAAAGGATGATGCATGTTTTGAATGTGGCAAGAAGGGACACTTCAAAAGGGATTGCTACAAGCCGAAGAACAAGCCTAAGCAGCAAGCTGCCTCAAAGGACAGAATGAAATCTAAAGCTCTTTTGACATGGAGTGATGATGAGGACTCAGCTTCTGATGATGAATCAGGTGATGAGATGGTGAACCTAGCTCTTGTTGGTCTGGATGATGAAGACACTATGCGAGGAATCACGGAAGATGGCCTTGTAGAGAGTGATTCTTCAGATTTGGATGACAATAGTAGTGAGGTAAACTCTATAAATTCTGATTCAAATTCTAGTAATCATTCATTAGATGAACTAACCTTGCAGAGACATAGTACTATATCTATTGTGGAGTTCATGGAATTAAAGAATGAGAACAATGAACTTGAAAAGAAGAATGCTTCTCTTCGAAAGATGATTGCTGAGCTATTGGCTGAAAAGACTCCATCAAACAATCATGAAGATCTCATTTCTGATCTCAAAGGAAAGTTAACACAACTTGAGGGGTTCAACAAATTACTTCTCAAAAGAAATGATACATTGATGAAGGAACTCAGCGAGCTGCGTGCAGAAATTGAAGCTAGAGATGTATGTCTTGAGACATTCAAAATCAGAGAATCCATCTCAATTGAAGCTACTCAACAAGCTGAGAAGATAAAAGAATTAGAAGCTGAAGTTGCAAAGCTTGAGAAAGGCATGGGAAAATTTGTTCAAGGAGAGGAAGTATTAAAGACTATTATGAAACAAACAAAGGTTCCTATGGATAAAAAAGGACTTGGAATGGCTTCTACATCAAAGACCAAGGCTTTTCAATATGAAGGCAAACATGGTATTCCATATAATTATGCTATGCCTTGAAAAATATGCTACAAATGTGGAAAGAAAGGTCATTAGTCACAACACTGCTCAAGTCAGAATGCTAAGCCAGCAAGCTGTCAGAACAAGGAGAACAGGAAATCGAGCATCCAAAGTGGTCCAAATGTGGATCAAGAAATCTGAATTGAATGTTCTTTATGTTTTATCAACTAACCATGTTGGACCCAACCAAATTTGGGTACCAAAACGTTGAGATGTTTGTTCTTTGTTTTGTAGGTATGTCTTGTGGTCAAAGTCAATGCAAATCAATGGATATTGGATAGTGGATGTACAAGACATATGTGTGGTGACAAATCTCAGTACCTTAGCCTCAAGATGAAAAAGGGTGGTAGTGTTACAATTGGTGATAGCAAAACACTCCGTATACTTGGCAAAGGAACAATTGGTAATAGTAACATTTCTATTGATAAAGTACAATATGTTCAAGGTCTTAAATATAATTTGCTTTGTATAAGTCAGTTATATGATGATGGACATACTGTTATTTTTGATAAAGAGAAATGTACTATTAATGTTGGCACTAACAAAGTCCCCCTAGTTGCTAGAAGGGAAGGAAATATATATATGTTGGACTTTGAAATGCAGGAAGTAGGCTGCTGTTTAGCTACTGTTGATACAAACCCAAATCTTTGGCATAGAAGGCTATGACATGCTCATATGGACTTACTCAGCAAGCTATCTAAAAAGAAGCTAGTTAGAGGACTACCCAAATTGAAGTATGTCAAGACGGAAACCTGTTCGGCTTGTCAATTAGGCAAACAAATCAGGACTCCACATAAGTCAAAGACAATGGTATCATCTTCTAAACCTTTAGAGCTTCTCCATTTGGATTTATTTGGTCCGGAAGCATATAAAAGCATTGGAGGTAAACAATATGCATTTGTTATCGTTGATGATTATTCTAGATATACATGGGTATTGTTTCTTCGAACTAAAGATTGTGCTTTTAGTGAATTTGAAAAGCTAATCACTTTACTTGAGAACAAGTTGAATACAAGACTTGTAGGTATAAGAAGTGATAGAGGAGGTGAATTCATATCAAAAGGCTTCATTGATTATTGTGAAGAAAGGGGTATTTCACATGAATTCTCTGCTCCAAGAACCCCACAGCAAAACGGAGTTGTGGAGAGAAAGAACAGATCTTTGCAAGAAACTGCAAGGACTTTGCTGCAAGAGAGCAAGCTGTTAAGGAGTTTCTGGGCAGAAGCAGTCAACACAGCAAGCTACGTTCTGAATAGAGTGCTTATCCAGCCTATTCTCAACAAAACTCCATATGAATTGCTGAGGGATAGGAAGCCAAACATTGGATATTTCAAGGTTTTTGGCTCCAGGTGCTTTGTACTTGAAACTATTGATAGAGATGGTAAATTCGATGCTAAATCTTATGAAGCAATATTTTTGGGTTATTCTTTAACAAGTCGTGCTTATAGAGTGTATAATACATCTAAACATATTGTTGAAGAGTCTATAGATGTTTCATTTCAAGAGTCTAATGTTGATCTGTCAAGAGATGAGGAAGATATTGCAGGTGCATATGATGACAGCCAGCTGCCAGTGACAAAACCTGTATCGCAGCAAACTGCCAACCAGCCTGAGACATCTACAGAAGCTTAAAAGCCAACTGAAACCTCTTCTCCAGTAGATGAAACTATTGCTCAGTTGTCAAAGCTCGCCTTGGAAGGTCCAAGAGGTCAGAGATCACAAGAAAATATGCCTATCTATGAAGGTGGTGAAGCCTCTCCTCCATCCAAGAGAATTCGAGTACATGAGGAAGTCATAGCTCAACATTCTTTGCCAAAGTCAACAAGAACAGTGAAGAACCATCCTCCAGAGTTGATCATTGTTGATAAATCAGAAGGAATCCAGAGCTCAACTATTTTTTGGGTCTTCAAATTAAGCAAACTCCAGAGGGTATTTATGTGCATCAATCCAAGTATATCAAGAATCTACTCAAAAGATTTGGATTGGACAATATCAAGCCGAAATCAACACCAATGACTTCTGCCAGCAAGCTGACAACAGATGAACAAGGTATAAATGTTGATGTTCGCAAGTATAGAGGTATGATTGGTAGTTTATTATACCTTACTGCCTCTAGACCTGATCTAATGTATAGTGTTTGTGTATGTACAAGGTTTCAATCTAAACCAAAAGAGTCTCACTTGAGTGCGGTTAAAAGAATATTCAAATATTTGAGTGGCACAATTACTCTTGGTTTATTTTATCCAATCACAAATGCTTTTGATCTGGTTGGGTTTAGTGATGCAGATTATGCAGGTTGTCAAACTGATCGCAAGAGTACAAGTGGTGTTTGTGCATTTTTAGGACAGAGTTTGGTGTCTTGGCAAAGCAAGAAGCAAGCTTCTGTTGCATTATACACTGCAGAAGGTGAGTATTTAGCTGCAGGAAGCTGCTGTGCCCAAATTCTTTGATGATTCAGACACTCAGGGACTATGGCATCAAGTGCAACAAGATTCCAATTTATTGTGACAATACGAGCACCATAAATATTTCGAAAAATCCAGTGAATCACTCAAGAACAAATCATATTGATGTTCGACACCATTTTTTGCGGGACAATGTTGCAAAAGGAAAAATTGAGCTTCTATTTGTCTCTACGGAATACCAACGAGCTGACATCTTCACTAAGCCATTAGCCGAGGAACGATTTTCTGTTCTTCGTCGTGAACTTGGCATGTGCAATGTCTTGGCAGCAAGCTGCCAATAATCCTTCCTGGTAAGCTCTGAATTTTTAGATATTTTTTTGCATCCTGCTTCCTACTCAATTAGTTTCGCTTTACTTGGTGTTAATTTTTATGACATTCCTGTCTATATACATTTGTTTTATTTCTTCAATGTTTTATTTGCAATTAGCATAATTTTTTTTGAATTTTTTTAATTGCAATTTTTGTCTGTTCGTTGTGATACGTGTATTTTATTCTTATCATTTTCCTATTTTTTGGGGGTGGGTAGTTATTCTTATTTTATCCTAACTCTTCAACTCCCCCGTATATTCTAAAAATAGGGTTAACACCAATTAGGCTCCCCTGACTCTTCATTTCTTTTTCACCCAAATTACTCGCCTCTTTCCCAGTTAGGGTTTCTTCACTTTGTACAATGAGAAACACTCGTGGTAAAAAGAATGCTTCAACTGCTCTTACTCCGGCTGACTCCAAGAGTGCTAAAGGGAAAAAAAACGGTTGTTCGATGAAGACGATGATATCTATTTATCTCCGATTCAACTTGACTGTGGCGATCAACTTTCCGGTGTTCAACGATTCGGTGATGATGACGTTCCATCGGTTAAAAGGTTCAAGTACGAGATTACGTTTATTCCTAAGGGACTGGAAGCACGGTTCAAAAAATTGGATTTGGGTGAACGATCTATCATTTTTGGTCGTCCTCTTGCCGGTAACACGTATTATAAGTGTGGTGTTGTTAAGTTATTTACGACATTAGGATTTGATTCATTTTTGAAAGATTTGCCTCGTGACTGTTATCCTCCGTATGTATACGAATTTTATGCTAATTTGGATGTTGTTAAGACTGGAATTTATGCTTCTTCGGTTCGTGGGGTTAAGATTATGCTTACTGTTAATGTGTTAAATGATATTTTGGGTATCACATCTCCTTCGTATGTGTCTATTTGTACCAATAAGGGTCCAATTGATGTGGATGAATTTAATGCTTTAGATCAGTTGAAAGTGGTTCGCAATCTTGATGGTTTGATTCAATATGCTACTCCTACTACTAAGACTGTGATTCCGATGACTCATTTATTGTTTAAGGTGTGTTTGGCAAATATTAATCCTCGTTTAGGTAGTCGGTCAAATTTTGCGGGTCAAGATGTGACTATTGTTGCAATGCTTTTATCTGGTCGCAAGTTTGATTTAGCTGGGTTAATTCTGAAAAATATGATGGACATTTTTTATGCTCATAATCAACCGGGTTTACCTTATGGTCTTCTATTGACTCGTATTTTTGACTGGTATGGGGTGCCTTTGCGTGATGAAGATAAGGAACCTGCTAAGGAATTTTTGGATGTTATTAGTCTTAAACAGTCACACTTGAAAGTGGACACTGATGGAACACTGATTCAACTTGAGATTCCTACTCCTCCACCGGTTTCTGTTGAATCTGATAAGATGTCTATTCAAGAGGTTGAGATGGTTGTGTTCATGGATGAGGTTTGTGAATCATCCAAAGTTGTTCATGCTCGACTGGATGACATGTCTAATGAAATGCGGTTTGTACGCGATCTAATGTTTGGTTCAAAATCTGTTGGGACACTGCGTGATGCTTACCTTAGTGCGTTTGATGTTGCTGTTCGTGATAATCCTCCGACTGGTGCTACTATTTCTATAGATGTTGATGCTTCTGCGGATATTGGTAAAGAGTCCACTGTTGCTGATCAGGACGGGGATGGATTTGAGGAGGATGATGACAAAACGGATGCCTAGTTTTTCCTTCTTTTTATGATTAATGGGGAGATAAATTTTAGGATATTCTGGGTTGTTATTTGGTTGTTATTTGAACTTGTTTTTGTTTGTCTGTTCTAAGACTTGTTTTGTGGTACTGCTGGTTTATGCAGTTAAAACTTGATGTTGGTACTATTAGTTGTCTTGGGTAGGTTTATGTGAACTTATGGTTTTTATTTATCATGTGTTATCTAATATTTGGTTATCTTATTTGTCTAAGTTGAAGTGCATATCTGTTAGATAAATATATTGCTGCAGGGTTATTAGATTTAGGGGAGAATTATTTTCTTCCTAAAATTGTTGTGTAATCATCAAAAATGGGGAGATTGAAACCCTGGTATTTTGATGATAACATTATAGCAGCAAGCTGGGTTAAGTGTATGTTGTACTAACATGGTTTTGCAGGAGATAAATACTGTGTATTTTCTAACAAAACATGTTGTAGTCGCTAGCTGGAAGACTTATTTTCTTTGCAGGCAGCAAGACTGGCAGAGTAATTTTGTATACAGACAACAAGCTGACAACACCTTCAACAGATAGAGTTTCAGTCCTAATTTATAGGAAACCTTCTAGGAAACGTTTTGTAAGGACTCTATCAGTTATATAAGGTATATATATATTTATATACGGGCTCAAATTTTTTCAAATATATTATATATATATATATATAATTCCTAAAATAAAGGAAGTTGATATACGTTGTTTATCATCTAACAACTTCTATTATTTTATGGGCTTTTCAAACCAGATTGAATTTATCTTTCTCAACGTTTCTTCTCTAACTCATCTGGTTTCTAAACGTTACTCTTATGAACGTTGGGCTTGAATTAATCAAGGAACAAAAACGTGAGACTTGGTAGTCAAGACCGTTAGTTGTTAGATTAATTCAAAATCATTGGTTCATTATATAAAAATACTTGTGTGTTTTCATTCTCAGTTGTTGGACAACGTTTTAAAGAAACACAAGTACTATTAAAGGCTGATTTGCAATATCTTTTACATACTTGAGCTTGTTTGATATAATTGCTAATGATTGTTTATCAGTGTTTAAGCAACAGGTACTCATCAGAGTTTACTAGAAGCCAGTCAGAGTTTGTTAAAGTCTGACGGGGTGAGAGTTTACTTTAGCTGTCGGTGCTAATAGGAAGATTCTAGAAGCAATATATTCTGAAGATGGAAAGAAGCAGAATATATTGAGATGGCTAAATAAACGGGACAGAAGACAGAAGCAATCCTAGATTGATATAAATTGTATAGCTGATTTATAGGATATCAATTAGAGATTGATTATGTAACTGTGTATTATATAAACACAGATAGGTTAACCCTAAAAGGGATGCGAATACTGAATACATTATTCTTGTAACCTAGCAGCTCTCTGTGATTCTTTAACATCACTGAGAGAAGAGTTATTTATATAATTCAGTTGTTGATTCATAAACAGTGTTCTCAATTGTTATTATCATACTTATATTGATTATATATTGTGTATTCGGCCTAACAATTGGTATCAGAGCCAAGGCTGTTAAATATATATAGTTTTCGATCTAAACACAAGTATAATCATTGCTGAAAACATCCAGGCAGGTTCTAATGCTCAAAAGGTTCAATCAACTTCTGTAAGTCGATATGAGACAATCAGGGTTCCAATTCTCAGACCTGTGGAATATCCAATATGGAAGGTAAAGATGACCATGTTTCTAGAAGCCACAGATCCAGAATACCTTGATAGAATCAATGATGGTCCTCATATGCCAACCAAACTGTCTCCTGTTGTTGATGGTCAAGAACAAAAGACTGTTCCAAAGGAAAAGAAAGATATGACTCCTGAGGACATCTCATCAATTTCAAAGGATGCAAAAGTTAGACATCTTCTCCACAGTGCCTTAGATAATGTCATGTCTAACAGAGTCATTGGCTGTAAGACTGCCAAAGAAATTTGGGATGCTTTAGAAGTCAGGTGTCAAGGAACAAGTGCAATAAAGAAGAACATGAAGACTATTCTCACACAGGAGTATGAACACTTTGATTCAAGACCTGGTGAATCTTTGACTGAGACATATGACAGGTTTTGTAAACTGTTGAATGATCTGTCTCTGGTTGATAAAGAATATGAACTTGAAGAATCAAATCTCAAGTTTCTTCTATCCCTACCTGAAAGATGGGATTTGAAGGCGACAACAATACGAGACAATTATGATCTTGCAGAAACAGATCTTGATGAAATCTATGGGTTGCTTAAAACTCATGAACTTGAAATAGAACAAAGAAACAAAAGATCTGGAAAGAAGACAAAATCTGTTGCTCTTAAAGTTGAAGAAAAGCCTGTCAAGAAGGAATCATCAAAACATATTTTTATAAATTAAAAATAAATAATTTAGAAAATAATTTTGGTCAGGGGACCAATTTGCAACTTTGTAAAACTTCAGGGACTAAACTTCATCATCTTCACAACTTCAGGTACTAAACTTCAAAAAGCTCCGTTGCCAGCTTCAATGGCTGACTGGCCGCCGCCGGCGGTACTATTCCGGTCAACAATCCGGCCAAAAACGTTTTTACACCAAAACTTAACCAAACTCAACGTTCTATATACCAAAACAAAGCTTGAAACGCGTACAATCTAACCCACATATCCACATACACAAACAATCAACAGATTTTACGAACTAATGGTTTGAAAATTCGAAAAAACTTAACAATTCGATCTAGCAATTCTAGGAATAGAATGACTCAATTAAACATGCAAATCGATTACCCATGATCATATGAAGCTATAGGAACCATCAAAATCAACGGACAAACTCTAAATCAAAAAGCCCCAATTTTCGAGCTCAAGAACCCTAACTTTCGAATTGGACAATCCGGGAATCAAACAATGAAATTGAACACATATTTGGACTCCCTACAACCATACGAAGCTATACATACCATCAAATCACATGAACAAGCTCAGAATTAAAAACCCCCAAATTTCACATGAACCCTAATTTTCCAGATTTAAAGAAAAATTTGTATGAAGTTGAAATATTACCTGACACGAAATCTGATGGTAGATTATGAAACTAGATTCCAAGACCTTCGATTTGACTATAAGAACGTCGAAATCGGATTCCGATAACGCCTTCAAAAGTTGGGTTGATTCTCAAGAACACGAAGAACACGTTTCAGGGGTTTTTAGATTTTTAACTGTAATTAAGCTTTATTATACGCAAAACAAAGTACGATTTGCCTTTTTATATTAAATGAAAAATAATACCCCAAACGACATTTTTGGATCGATACTGATCCGATAGATCGCTTTAAATACAATTTAACAGAATATATGCTTTAAACCTTTAATAAAGCAGAATACACGTTTCACGAGACGATAAGCATCCATAAAGTACGGATAACTACAAGTATCGTTTAATTCAAAATATACGAACCAAAATACCTTTATTGCGAATATTTTCGAATACTTCCTACTTTAACGAATGAAATATTGGTACGAACGATATACCAATCTCCCGAATAATTTGGGAACGATCCAAATTTTCTTTTCGATAATTAAAATAAAATAAAATAGTATGACACCCTTTTCAAAATAATTTCAAATTCCCCACACATTTCACATAGCACCACAATATCACATATTCAATCATTTAACGAATAACTTAGCACGTTTAAACAGATAAATCATTTAATAACTCTTAATATGAAATTAAAATTTCATTTCACATCATATAATAACACGTAATTTTCCCGGATCTTACAGATACCAAGTCTGGAAAGAAAGACAAGTCTGAGATCCAGTGCTACAAGTGTAAAGAGATGGGTCATTATGCTCCAGAGTGTAAGAAAGGAAAATCTGAGAAAGCACTCATCACGAAAGGCAAGGACTGGGCAGACACTTCAGACTCAGATGAGGGAGTCAATTATGCTCTCATGGCAACGGTTAAAGATGAAGCTGAGTCATCTGAAAACAAGGTACCCCTAACAACTTATGCTTATGATACTGATAATATATCTGAATTAAGAATTTATCTTAAAAGCATACATGTTAGTTATAGGGATCAGACTTTAGAGAATGAAAGAATCAAATCTGAGAATCTAGGTCTTAAAGAGAGGAATAAATTTCTTGAAGAGAGACTTGTTAACATGCAACAAGTTCAAAAGGAGAGAGATGATGCTATTTATGTTGAACAGGAATTGCTTAAAAGATATAGGCAAATAGAATCTGAGTTGGAAAAAGAGAGGAAAGTGATTAAAACCTGGACTAATTCTGGAAAAGACACACATCAAGTTTTTCAGACAGATACTGTAGGATTAGGTTACTGTGAGGAAGATGAACTTAGGTTTAAAGATAAAGTTAAAGTTAAACCACAACTTAAACCTGTGAAATTTGTTCCTGAATCCAGTAAGCTAAAATCTGTAGTTGTGAAATAAGCTGTTATGGAGCCAGTTGAAACTTGTGAAAAACAGGTTAATGTTGGTTCAATAACAGAAAAACAAATTGAGATAGAAGCTGTTAAAGAACCAGTAAAAATCTGTGATAAACAGGTTAATGTTGGTTTAATAACAGAAAAACAATTCAATCATAAACTCAAAGAAGTAAAGTCTGTCATGAAACAGAAAGGGTTCAAGAAGAACAGGAATGGAAAGATAGGCATAAATAAAAGGAATAATCATTTGCCTACTACTGTTGCTCCAAGAAAAACATGTTATAACTGTGGAAGTACTAACCATCTTGCTAGTTTTTGCAGGAAAAACAAATATATTAATTCTTTACCCTCCAAGTGTAGAGTAAAAAATGATTATGTTAGGGTTAGACCTCAGACTTTATGCACACACTATGGGAGCACTTGGCATTCCATTTATACTTGCAAGAGTTATCATGCTATTTATCACAACTATTATGAGCTAAAACCCAACTTGAAATGGGTTAGAGCAAACTGCAAGTGTAAAGTCTGACAATGTTAGTTTAAACTCTGTTGATAGTTATTCCACTGCAAAAGCTAACAATGTTAAGAAAGCCAAAGGATCCAAGCAAGTCTGGATCCTTAAATCTAACACTCAGTGATTGTTTGTCATTGTAGGGCATAAAAGAGAGCACTCTTATCTTGGACAGTGGATGCTCAGGACACATGACTGGAAATAAAGCCCTGCTATCAGATTTTGAGGAAAAAGCTGGCCCAAAAGTTTCCTATGGAGATGGCAACATAGGACGTACTCTGGGATATGGCAATATCAATCTTGGAAGTGTCATCATCACAAATGTAGCTCTAGTCTCAGGACTCAAGCATGATCTGCTTTCTGTGAGTCAAATCTGTGACAGAGGATACCATGTAGATTTTCATACTGAACACTGTGAGGTTATCAGTAAATCTACCGGAAAAGTTGTTCTAGTTGGACACAGGCGCAATAACATTTATGAAGCAAGTTTGATAACAAACTCTGAAGGAAAAGCTGTGTGTCTGTCTGCAAAAATGTCCAATGAAGACAGTTGGAAATGGCATAAGAAGCTCTCTCACCTAAACTTGAACAACATCAATGAGCTGATTCAAAAAGATCTTGTAAGGGGACTTCCAAAGTCAATACTCAGCTTAGATGGTCTGTGTGATTCTTGTCAAAAGGCCAAGCAAAGGAAGTCATCTTTCAAGAGTAAATCTGAATCTTCAGTTGTGGAACCTTATCATCTTTTACATGTTGATCTCTTTGGTCCAGTGAATGTAATGTCAATGGGCAAAAAGAAATATGCTTTGGTAATTGTTGATGAATACACCAGATACACCTGGGTGTACTTCTTAGCAAAGAAGGATGAAACTGCCTTAACTTTGATGGATCATGTGAAGCTATTGGACAAAGGATCACAGTACAAAGTGAAAATTCTAAGGAGTGATAATGGTACTGAATTCAGAAATTCTGAAGTGGAAGCTTTCTGCAAGGAAAGAGGAGTGAAGCAAGAATTTTCTGCACCTGGAACTCCACAGCAAAATGGTGTAGTTGAAAGAAAGAACAGAACTCTAATCGAAGCTGCCAGAACAATGCTTGATGAAGCAAAATTGCCAACTTATTTCTGAGCAGAAGCTGTTCAAACTGCTTGTTTTACTCAAAATGCTACACTGATCAACAAGCATGGGAAAACACCATATGAGATGGTGAAAAATAAGAAGCCAAATTTGAAGTATTTTCATATTTTTGGATGCAAGTGCTTTGTGTTGAAAACTCATCCTGAACAGTTGACCAAGTTTGACTTAAAAGCTGATGAAGGAATTTTTGTTGGATACCCACTATCATCTAAAGCATTCAGAGTCTACAATCTGAGAACTAAAGTGATCATGGAATCTATACATGTGTCATTTGATGACAGGGAAATAACTAGAATAGAAGATGTAGAATATCATGATCAACTTCGCTTTGGAAATGAAGATCTAAACTCTGATGATGTAAACTCTGATGAAGCAAATCCAACAAACTCTGACGAAGCATACTCTGAACCTCTACTGATAAACACTGAGGAATCTTCTCTGACATAACAAAATAGAGAACCAGTTGAGGGGGAGCGTGAAGAAACTTCAGAAACTTCTCAAAGTGATGACTCAAATTCTGAATTTGAGTCAAATGAAGAATCAAACAGAAACTCTGAGTCAAACCCTGAAAGTTCAAATACTGAACAGTCCAATTCAGGGGGAGCCTCAGAGAATGCAAATGGTCAAGAAGAAAATCAGGAGAGCATGGATCAAGGGGGGAGGATCTAATAATGATGAAAGAAGCCACTTTCCAACAGCAAGGAGGTGGACACAAGCTCATACTCCTGATTTAATTATTGGAGATCCAGATGCAAGTGTGAGAACAAGGAGTGCTACAAATAATGAATGTCTGTTTCTTGCATTCTTATCTCAAACAGAGCCCAAGAAAGTGGAAGAAGCTCTTCAAGATGCTAACTGGATAACAGCAATGCAAGAGGAGTTAAATGAATTTGAGAGGAATGAAGTCTGGACACTTGTACCAAGACCAAAGAACAGATCTATTGTTGGTACAAAGTGGGTTTTCAGAAACAAAACAGACAGTGATGGAGTGATTACAAGGAATAAGGCTAGACTTGTGGCTAAAGGCTATTCACAGCAGGAAGGAATTGACTATGATGAAACCTTTGCTCCAGTTGCAAGATTGGAGGCAATAAGGATTTTTCTGGCCTATGCTGCTCACAAGAAGTTTAAAGTCTTTCAGATGGATGTGAAAAGTGCTTTTCTCAATGGGAAACTTGAAGAAGAAGTGTTTGTTGAACAACCACCAGGGTTTGTAGATCCCAAACATCCAGATTATGTCTACAGGCTTGACAAGGCATTATATGGACTAAAGCAGGCACCTAGAGCATGATTTTGCAGGCGGTAAGATAGACAGAAAAAGCACAAGTGGAAGCTGTCAATTTCTAGGTGACAGATTAGTTTCTTGGTACAGCAAGAAACAGAAATCAATTTCCACATCCACAGCAGAAGCAGAGTATATAGCTGCTGGTAGCTGTTGTGCACAGATTTTATGGATGAAGAATCAATTGTTGGATTATGGATTAAGGTACTCTAAAATACCTATTTTCTGTGATAATCAAAGTGCTATTGCTATGACAGGTAATCCAGTACAACACTCCATGACCAAGCACATCAGCATAAGGTATCATTTTATAAGAGAACATGTGGAAGAAGGAAATATTGAGCTTCATTTTGTGTCTACAGACCAACAGCTTGCAGATATCTTCACCAAATCTTTGAGTGAAGCTACCTTTACAAGACTGGTAAATGAACTTGGAATGGTCTCTGGTTTTGACTAGAGATACTGGTTATATTCAAAATCTATACATGATTGATTTTATGCTCATGGTTCTTTGCATGTGTTAACTGTTATTTGTACCAGTATGTTAAACTCTGATAGTAAACTCTGTTAGTCATAAAGTGTCAGTCATACTCTGTCGGTTAAAGTCTGAAGTTAATCTCTGATGTTATACTTTGATTGTGATATTGTCTGAAACATATGGACCGATGAAGAAACCTGTATGAAGCATGATTCTCAGTAAGTAATCATGAATCTTTCTGAGTAACATATGATCTGATCTCAAAATGTGCAGAAATTTTACACAGCATGATACTGTCTCTATATTTATAGCATCTCTTAGTTTATTGATCCTATACACTGAGTCTGTATTAGCTGTTTGCACTTTCTCTCATAAATTAATTGTATTAACTGATGAAAAGTCTAAACTCTGATAATTAGTTGCAAATATTTCACCCTCCAATCAAAAGATGCCAAAAAGTGCACAAATTCCTTTGAGATCATGTTGTGCCTAGGAAGACCCAGGAACTTATTGTATGAAATAAGGGCTAAAATCTTTGATTTTTGGTGACTAGTGCCAACCACTGATTACTGGAAAAATTTAAAAAAAATAAATAAAAAATCGAAGGGGGTGAAAATAATAAATTTTATAGTACAGAGTTTAGATCAGATCAGATTTTATTTTATACATGAGAGTTTGGACAACTAGTTTTTACTGATTTATTGTGTGGATTTTATGCACTTTAAGATGCTCTAAATATTTATATTCAGTAAACTCTGCTATTCACACACAATTTTTTCACAACTGTGCATTGAGAGAAAAGATATTATGAATAAAGGAGGAGGATTGGTAAACACTGATGAACTGTGTACTCTACGCTGAGGCAATTTTATTTTAATCTCTGATGATTAAAATTAATTATTTGTTTCAGACAGTTAACAATTTTGAGAAAACATTCTTGAAAACAAAAGAGTATGATTGGTAACGGTTCTAATTTGTATTAAACAGAAGAAAAAGGTTGCGTGTCTAGGAAAGTGTAAAAGGCGGTAATTATTGATGTTTTTACTGCGCATGCGCATTGGAAACTGCCAATTACTGATGTCAGTCATTGCATGTGTGCCACGTGTCCCACTCACACGATTAACGGAGTAAGACAGTTGTGTATTAATGATTAAAAATTGTTCAGTTTTTAATTTTGAATTTCATATTTAAACAATACACACACATACGTTTAAACCTTTCACATCTTACTCCAATTCACATCTATTGTCACACACACATATTCACAAACACTTTTCTACTTTCAAACTCTTTCGAGCTTTTGCATCTGATTCTCTGTTATTCTTTCAAATCTTACTAATGGCGACTACAGCGTTTGTTTCTTCTGGGTTAGAGTTCGTTCCTAACAATTATGCAGCACCACTAAACACTGCCAACGCACCAGAGGCGTTTCACATGATTCAGGAATTTCTTGCTCAGTCAGCGATTGGGCGTGCTCTAGTAGAACCAACAACACTTTCTGGTTCGCAAATCAAGGCTTTCTGGGAGACGGGTATTTATGATGATGGTGGTGATTCTGGCAACCCATCTATAATCTTTGGATTTCAAGAAACAGAGTATGTAATTACTTCTGGTACAATTCGAACTGCAATGGGGTTTCCTGAGTTTTCTTCATATACAATTGGAATGGGTGACACTGATTTGCTAAGGATGATGCGAGAGATTGGGTATTCTGGGCCCTTGACAAAGATAGGACAGTTGAAGCGACCGTTCTTGAGGAAGGAGTGGAGCTTCTTCTTTGACTGCATAACAAGAACGTTCGGGAAGAAATGCACCAACTGGGATGCTATTCCCACGGACAGTCTGCAAATCAGGTATTCTCTTTTATATGATAATCATTTTGATTTTGCAAGACTTGTCTTAACTAATTTAGGGGAGAAAATGACAGAGAATCGAGGGGTAGTTTACTTTTCTAGATTTTGTCAGATTTTATTCTCTGCCTGTGTTCAAGGGGTAGAAATAGTTGATGAAGATGTTATTTCTTGTTTTAAATTACACAAGAGGATATTCTCTGATCTTATCAACAAGGATGTTAAGAAAGGGGTTGTTGGAGATTTGTTACTTCCTGCATCTGTGCAACAGTTTGTAAATGATCAAATCCATCCACAAACACAAACTCCTTCTCAATCAGAACCCCAACCAGAACCTTTACAAACAGAACTTCCTCCATCTACATCTGTCAAACCTAAATCCAGTGGTAGGACTAAGCATGTTGGTTCCAAACCTGTAAAGTCTGTTAGACCAACTACTGAAGTGGGAGTGTCCAAGTCTTCTGTGCCAAAGGGTGTTGGTCATTCTAAGAAGAGAAGAGCAAATAGACCAAAAACTAATGATGAGGATGATGTTGATAATGACACTCTTCATCAGAGGAAAAGAAGATTAGTAGCTAATTATCTTTTTGATAATTTGGATGAATCTACACCAGACACTGAAGCTGTCCAGGATGAAGCTCCAGAAGTTGTTGTTCAGGAGTCTGCTGTAAATGATGATAATGAGGACAGGGTCTTTGTGGATACTGAAGCTCCTGAAGTTATTATTCAGGAGGCTACTGAAGGTGTTGAAGCAGCCACTGTGCCTGACATGGCAAATGCTGATACAGAGGCTGAAATGTTTGATCAAGATGCTTTATTTGCTGATTTTGATATGGATAAAATTCTTGAAGCACATCCTAGTATCAGTGTTTGTGATACTGAGGATGTGGCAACTGATCAACCCACCCTGATTATTGAAGAGTCCCTTGCTACTCATACAGAGAATCTCTCTATTACTAATCAAATTCCTGAAATGGGTGATGAGGTTGATCAGGTAGTTGAAGCTGCTGTAGAGCAATTGGATGAAGCTACAGCAGAGACTCTGAAAGAGAATACTGTTCAAACAGAAGAAGTTGTTGCAGAGTCTGTTCCTGTAGAAGCAGAGGTTCTTGTAAATGCAAACTCTGAGATTCATGAAGCTGCACAGATAAACGCTGAGGCTATTGCAGACAATGTTGCTGAAGAAATTGCAGAGCAGATAGCAGAAAATGTTAATGAAGCTAGAGTTGATTTTGAAAATGCTGCACTTTCAAACTCTGATGATCATGAGTCAATACCTTTTCTAAGGGATCCTACTGCAGAGTCTATCAAAGAAAATCAAAATGCAACTGAAGCTCATTACAGAGAGATGCATTATGCTAATTGGTCAGGAGCAGACTGCATTTTCTCTACACAAAGGACTGCTGATTTTGTACATAAGTCGGCTGAAGAGATTTCTAATCCTGAGCTGTTAACACATTTTAAGGCTACCATTGTTCAAGTCAAATCATTGCACAATCGCTTTGATGAGACTCACAAAGTTGTCCTTCGATTGGGTAATGATATTGCTCTTAAGGAATTAGCATTGAAGAAAGATAGAGCTAAATTTTCATCTCTGATCAAGGATCAAGAAGAAATCAAGCAGAGGCTAACCAAGGTTGAGAGCAATCAGGCTGAAATATCTACTAAGATTGATTCTATTGCTGCATCATTGGAGTTGCTAACATCAGTTTTTATTCCTGATGATGTCAAAAAGGGGAGAAAGTTCCTAAAGACAAATGCAGAAGGACTTCAACTTTGAGACGGAGGGATGATTCTAATGATGGTGGAAGCAAGGAAGCAGAGAAGAGGTCAAAATCTATTCAAGAGCAAGGGAGTCTAAGGTCAAACTCTGCTAAGCTGACAAACTCTGAGAGGTTAAACTCTGGTGGTCAATCTTCTTCAAGACTTAAGAGTCTAGTGATTTCATCAAATCCAACTACTGATGAAGAGATTGATGCTAAACTTTTTATGGAAGAACATGGTGGTGAAGCCACAGTAGAAGATATGGATGCTGAGTTGAAGCTTCTTGCTGAAGAACACCAGAAAAAGGTTGAAGCTGGTACTTACAAGAAGAAGGCTGTTAAGGCTCCTAGGAAGAAGGAAATTGCACTCTCTATTAAGGAAAATACTCAACAGAGTATACAATATTCCAGGAGGCCTACAGTAGATGTTTTTGGAAAAGGAAAAGGAAAACTGGTAGAAGGACAGTTTTCAAAGAAGAATTATTCAACCTCTGACGTTGCTCAAGTTGAATCAAGGATAAATCAATCAACCTCTGACGTTGCTCATGTTGATATTTCTACTAAAGTTGTGACAACCTCTGACAATGCTCAAGTTGTACAAACTCAGCTATCTCCACAACTCCAAGGTTTCTTAAGACATGTACTTCCTGAAACTCTGAAGCTAGAAGCTGTGAACTTTCTTCAAACCAGAACAGTACTTGGAAAATAATCTTATGATAAGTCTGGTTTGGGTTCACACAGGGAGAAAAGAATTAATAACAGTCCTGCAGATTTTACATCACTGGCAGAACCTGGTGTTGGGGTTACTCAAGAAAACCTTGAAAAACTAGAGTCTGTTCAGATGATTTACCACAGAGGATTAAAGAAGGAGTTTCTGTTATACTTCATGTCAGATGGAAGAGTATACAGAGTTGGTGAAGCTGATATTCAATTGAAACTATGGGAAGAGCTAGAGTATGTTCTCTATCTTCTTAAGGTTAAGAATAGAAGTACTCATAATGCTGCTCTAGTTCTAAGAGATAGGATGCTGAAATCAAAAGTTATGCTTGGAGGAGGTGTTTCAAGTGCATATATTCCTAAGTACAGAGATGCTTATGGAAAGATTGTTGAAATGAAGAGAAACAGTGCCAAGTTCAAGACAACACTGGGTATAAAGGTTTTGGAATTCAACTTAGAGTCAGACAAATCTTACTTTATCCGGCTAGGTAATGAAATGAGGAAGAACAGCATTTATTCTCTGAGAGCTGCTATCTACCAAACTGGAGAAAGTGATCCAGAGCTTAAAGAATTGAAAGAAATAATGGTGGATGAGCTAGAAAAAGCTGAAAGGAGGCTACTCATTGACTATCTCAGGACAGTGCCTGATATTAAAGAGATTAAGTAAAGTCTGACTGTAAGTTTTTAAAGTTTTCTGTTCTAAGTTAAAGTTAAACTCTGTTATATTTTAAACACTGCATTTGTTATATGTTTTGACATCATCAATTATCTGATAACTTGTACATTTTTATTATGCACAAGTTGGGGGAGATTGTTAGATATAATTGCTGATGATTGTTTATCAGTGTTTAAGCAACAGGTACTCATCAGAGTTTACTAGAAGCCAGTCAGAGTTTGTTAAAGTCTGACGGGGTGAGAGTTTACTTTAGCTGTCGGTTCTAATATGAAGATTCTAGAAGCAATATATTCTGAAGATGGAAAGAAGCAGAATATATTGAGATGGCTAAATAAACGGGACAGAAGACAGAAGCAATCCTAGATTGATATAAATTGTATAGCTGATTTATAGGATATCAATTAGAGATTGATTATGTAACTGTGTATTATATAAACACAGATAGGTTAACCCTAAAAGGGATGCGAATACTGAATACATTATTCTTGTAACCTAGCAGCTCTCTGTGATTCTTTAACATCACTGAGAGAAGAGTTATTTATATAATTCAGTTGTTGATTCATAAACAGTGTTCTCAATTGTTATTATCATACTTATATTGATTATATATTGTGTATTCGGCCTAACAGAGCTCTTATATATTATACGATATATATTCTTGATTAGAGTTCATAGTTTCAGTTGTAATTCATTATATCTTTGTATTGTTCAACTTGTAAGTTGGTAGTTACTGGTTTTGTGAGCTTGGGAAACAAGGGTTCAAGGAACTTGATAGCTAGAGGAGTTTATACTTGGTTTAGTATAGTACTTAGAGAGCTGCGTTCAAGGAACAAGGTGTTTCAACAAGCTGCAAACAGTAACTGGGAGATCAGGGAGATATATTATTGTATCGTGTAGTTGTAATTCACTTTGATTAATAATATATTCCTTTGCCGTGTTGTTAGAGGACCAGGACGTAGACCTATAGGAGACAGGGGTCGAACCTGGCTAAAATTGCTGTGTGTTCTTTACTTTCTGCACATTTTCTATACTACACTGCACAACGTAGCTAGCTGCCACTTTATATTATCTGTGAATCCAGTAAGCTGCCAGACAGCAAAAATAGACTGTTTTTGCTTTTTCAGTCACATTACTTGGTAATAATTAAAATCAGTCATTGTTAGTCATAACACTTATTCACCCCTCCCCTCTAGGTGTTGATTCTCATTTCTATATTACATATTTTTTATGTCAAAAAATATTTATAAATATTTATCCCTTCTGCTGCATCATTTCGACTTCCGAAAGAACGGGAAAAGCGTTGGGTTTTACCAGCTATCTCGTAGGACCGCCCGACAAGACTAGGGCGTCACAAACTCTAGCAATAGGGGCACGCACGACCCCTGGTTCTATATTAGTGGTCATAAATTACAGAAATATTCAGTATGGCGAGAAATCGACCCAGCTCTTATCACTGCTCCTGAGCTGAACGATGAAGATAAGGCCGATTACGACCGACTGTGCATTCCTCAAGATCCGAACCGTATCCCACTGGTCGTCAATAGGGATAAGACCTGGCTTCGGGCTCTTTGGGGTACCGGTAACATAGAACTGCGACTCGATTTATTTTCTTTATTGCATTTAATCATTCATCGCCAATTTATTCTGTTTGCTAACTTTCTTTTTGCCTTTTGTAGTGTCTACACGCTCTGAGATGATTCAAAGGCAACAGGCCAAGAATGCCAAGAGACTTGCCGAGTTAGCGGCTAGGCAGACCGCAGAGGATGTTCCTGTGATTGAGGTTAAAAATGCATGGACTTCGGAGTCGCGACCGGAGCCTCACACTCCCCCTCCTGCTCATGAGTTGGAAATTCTCGGCTCCACGGCTCCTGAGTCAGAGCGTGTTCCTTCTCTGACCGATCCCAAGTCAAAGTCACAGTCTCTCTCGAAGCGACAAAGGGGGTCCCATGGTGATTCGGTCGTAACCTACAATCCTGATTGGTCGGTGGTGACAACCGATCAGTTTGCTGCTGAGGCACCCTTGGCCGCTAAGGAGGTAGGAACGGACCTGTGTCGTGCCTTCATTCTCCCACGGGATCGGCCGGTATATGATCAAGCTGGAGCTTCTTCGGCCTGTGCTGAGCTGTTAGGGCATCTTACAATGGTAAGTATTCTAGCACTTTTTTTATCATTTACTTCTTCCTTTACTTGTACCTAACACTTTGTGATGCCTTTTCAGGTTGTCCCTTGGGCTGCTTCTTTAGAGCAGAAGGTCAAGGACCTGGATCTGCAGCTTCGGGGGCTCAAGCTGACGGAAGAGCGAGCGGAGGCTGTTGAGGATCAGCTGGAGGCTTTGCAGAAGGAAGTTTGTTCGTTGCAGCAGAGGCTGACCCAGGTGGTCACCGATCGAGACAGCGTCAAGATCGACCTCGAGGCTGCCTTCACTCGTTTGGACATGGCTAGATCTCGGCTGAGGACTTCCCGCAAGGCCGAGAAAAAGGCTCAGAAGCTGATCCTCCTGTCCGAAGATCGGGGATTCACTGCGGGCTACGAGGAGGTGATTCGCAGGGCTCATGCTGCCGGGATGGACCACAAACTTCTCCTGGATGAGGGCATGGAGGATCCCGTTGGTCGCCCCGAAGAGCCTGACGTCCCTCCAGTTGTCAGCTCGGATCCCGATTCGGATTTGTCTGATTAGATATAAAAATTTTATTGTTGATGTAATTTAACATTTTGCCTACGGGCTTTACTCTTGCCTTCGGGCTTATGTTTACTTTTGCCTTTGGGCTTTTATATATTATGATCATTTGCCTTAGCGTTGAATTTGCAGTTGCTTGCTATGTTTGGCGTTCGATCATACTTGCTTTAGGTCTTATTTGATTGCCTTAGCTTTTTCTTTATAATACCTCTTTGGCTTAATGATTTGCCTTGGTATTTTCCTTTGTAACACATCTTCGGCTTAATAATTTGCCTTGGTGTTTTTTATTTGTAACACCTCTTCGGCTTTGTATTTTGCCTTGGTGTTTTTGTTTAAGTTTACCTTTGGCATAAACATCCGTTCGTCATACCTCTTCGGTAAGTTTGTCCCTTTAATATTTTAAAGAGGTGAAGATAGAAGAAGGAAAATCGAAAGAAAATTGCAAGCTCATAATTTCCTTCCGAATGCCCTGAAGTATGGGCTTGGAATTTTTGTGTTATTCCAATTTTGCATTTACTGCTCATTATACTTAAAACAAATGAACTGAAGTAAATAATATTGGAAATAAACCTTCTGTATTAATTCATGCTGAAGTAAACATGCTGAATCAAAGTTTCTGAACTAAAAAAAAAAAGAAGAACAAAGATTTTCGATAGGCTTACTGGTAGAACCTACGAAGGCGTGAAGCATGCCAAGTGTTTTTTATCAAAGAACCGTCCGATCCAGATAGTTTATATGTCCCTGGTCGAACCACTTCAACCACTGTGTAGGGGCCCTCCCCATTGGGCATCAGCTTTCCTTGCTTGGCCGGCATGGAGGTTGCCAGCTCTCTGAGAACGAAGTCCCCGACCTGAAATGATCTTTTCTTTATGCCAGCATCGTAGTACTGAGCAGCCTGAAGTTGGTATCGGGCATTTCGCTGGTTCTGGGCACAAATTCCAAGTCATACTCTCCTAACTCTACCGACCAAGCCACAATTCTGCCCGAAGCTTCTGGTCTTTGAAGTATCTTTTTCAGTGGTTGATCAGTGATCACTTGCACAGTTCTTCCTTGGAAATAGTGGCGTAGCTTCCTTGATGCTACCACTAATCCAAAGGCGAACTTTTCTGCGTTGGGGTATCTTATTTCCGCATCTTTAAGCATGTGTGAGACATAGAACACCGGGTGTTGATTCTTCTCATAATCCTTGACTAGCACAGCCCCTAGTGTTCGGTCACTCACTGCTAAGTAGAGTTGCAGTGTTTCCTTGGGGTCGGGTCTCATCAGGAGTGGTGCCTTGACCAGATATTCTTTAACCTCTTCGAATTCCTTCTGGCAGTCTGATCCCCACTCAAAGTTTTCGGACCCTCGAAGCACTTCGAAGAACGGTAAAGCTTTTTCAGCCGATCGGGAAATAAACCTTCTTAAAGCGGCCAATCGCCCAGTTAATTTTTGAATTTCCCTGATCGTCTTCGGTGCCTCCATATCAATCACTGCCTTGATCTTCTCAGGGTTGGCTTCTATTCCTCTGGCACTTACCATGTACCCCAAAAACTTGCCACTAGCAACCCCGAACGTGCATTTGCTTGGATTAATTCTCATGTTGTTTCTCCTGAGCGTTTCAAAACACTCTCTCAGGTCTTCTGCATGGTCTTTAAACATGGATTTCACGATCATATCATCCACGTAGCACTTCATATTCCGACCGATCTGTTGCTTAAAAACTTTGTTGATCATTTTCTGGAAGGTTGCCCCTGCATTCTTCAGCCCGAAGGGCATCTTGATGTATGCATATGTACCTTTGGGGGTGATGAATGCTGTCTTTGGAATATCCTCAGCATTCATTGCAATTTGGTGATATCCAGAAAAAGCATCTAAAAAGCTAAGTACCTGGTGACCTGAGGTTGCATCTATCAACTGATCAATATTAGGTAGAGGATAGTGATCCTTCGGAAAGGCTTTGTTCAGGTCGGTATAATCGACACACATTCTCCATTTGTTGTTTGACTTCTTGACTACCACACATTTGCCAGCCAGTCCGGATACTCAATTTCTTCAATGAACTTAGCTTCCAGCAGTTTTTCTACTTCGGCCTGGATTACTTGTTGTCTTTCTATGGCGAAATTCCTTTTCTTCTGTTTAACCGGCTTTGCATCGGGGTTAACGCTAAGACAGTGCTTTGCGACCGATGGGTCTAGACCCGGCATATCCTCTGGTCCCATGCGAACACATCGTGGTATTGTCTGATCACTTCAATAACTTTCTTTTTTAACTCAGGCTCCATGTTCTTGCCTATTTGGATCATTTTCCCTGACTGCCCGACATACAATTCTACTTCTTCTGTCTCGGTTGCCGATTCGGCTATGGGGTTGGACAAGTCTGCTCCAAATTTTTCTAACTCGATGTTCATCATTTGACGGCTGATCCCTTCGTCTTCATTTCTCTTTCTTTTTCCCCCTTCAGTCATCTCGACATCTTTATCTTTCTCGATGTCTTCCAACATGATGATTCTAGCGGCCTTCTGATCTCCTCTCATTTCCCCCACACCATTTTCTGTTGGAAATTTCAGTTTCAGATGGGGAACAGAAGCTACCGCCTGGAAAGCGCTAAGGATCGGCCTTCCCAGGATTCCATTGTACGGGCTATCCACTTTCACTACATAGAACTTGGCTTCTTTTTCCGTGGTGTAAGGGGCTTTGCCTAGAATGATGGGAAGGGTAATTGTCCCCTCGATCGACACGGGCTGATTCCCGAAGCCATACAGTGGTGCCTCATGACATGGCTCCAACTGCTCGCCTCCTAAGTTCATCTTGCAGTAGGTTCTGTGATATAAGATATTGACCGAGCTACCACCATCAACTAGAACTCTCCAGATTTTGTTCTCCCCTATAATGGGATTTATGATGAGTGGATCTTCGTGCGGCCATATCACGTATTCAAAATCATCCTCTGTGAAGGTGATAGGCAGGGGATGTCTGGCCGGATTGGTCTGATACAAGTTGTAGACATGTCTGGCATATTTCTTTCGGGCGGTCTTACTACACCGCTCTAACACCGTGCCCCCTGAGATCGTTCGAACTTCACCTCTGTATTTCTCCTCCCTTTCGGGCCCCTTTTCTCTTCTAGGCTCCTTGGGTTCTAATTTGACCCTCAAGTCGCCTTTGTACTGTTCCAGTTCTCCCTTTTTTACCATTTTTTCGATCAGCTTCTTCAAATGGTAACACTCATCATTGTTGTGCCCTTTATCCTTGTGGTATTCACAGTACTTATCCCCATTTTTCTTATAATCTGGGGTTTTCATTCTTGCTGGCCGAACGAATCCCGGCTTCCCTTTTATCTCGTGGAGAATCTTTGAGATAGGTGCATTCAGTGGGGTGAACACCGTACTATCTCTATCTCTCCTCCTTTCTTCTCCTCGGTCGGGCCTATTGTCTGTCAGTCTTCTTTTAATGTCTCCTCGACCCCTTCGGTCATCTCTTCTAGAGCTTTCATTTTTGCGACTCTCCTTATAACCCCCAATAGATTCAAGTTTCCTTTGGATAGCTTCGCCTCTCACATATATATCATTTAAAGACTTAGGAGGAATTTCATAGAGAGAAGAGCGAAGCTTTTTACCTTTCACGGGGTCTAATCCAGCAGCTAGGAAGCCTGCAGCCTTCACCTTATCCAGATTCATGACCATCCCTGCTTCTTCCTTGAAACGGGCTAGGTAGTCTCCCAACTCTTCGTTCGGCCTCTGACGAGAGTGAATTAGTGCCTCATTGTCTTTCTCTCTCCGGCACAGGTGGGAGTAATGCCTCAGTAACCTCCTTTTTAATTGGTCGTATGAATGTATCGATCGGGGTCTTTGCGAACGATACCACATCGTTGCTGGTCCCTTCAAGTATGTCTTGAAAATTTTGCACAACATGATATCACAGTGTCCCATACCCGTCATTAGAGACTCATATTTCTCGCAATGGTCTTCTGGGTCTCCTCTCCCATTAAATTCGCTCAGTTTTGGGAACTGTCCCCCCGAAGGAGGTCGATACTGCTCAATTTCTTCAGAGACAATAGGTTCATGGCTCACTTTCCGTTCTCCGAACATGGCCTTTTCCATTCGCCTTATACGATCTCGAACGTGCGAGTCGTCTTCTTCATCAGAATCGGTCAGAGTGATTCTGGAACGTGTTCTTCTGGGATGCGATTCGGAGTCCGAAGACTCGTCTTTATCGTCATACGGCCTTTTATCCCTTCGGTGTTCGAACGACACCAGTGTCACTTCGTCTTCATCGATGGAATCTCTTAATGCCTTCTCTTCCAATTCATATTCCTCCCTACGGAGTTTGATGGCCCGAAGTCTGAGCATGTCTGCTTCTTTCTTCTTAGCCCGTATCTGGGCTTCCTTATCAGCATGTTCATTTACTTTCTATTTTTCCTTCTTAGCCGCCTACTCCTCTCTCCATCTAAGGAGCAATTCCTTATGTTCTTTGGGGGGTCGGTAAAGGACCTTCGTCCCCCTCAGAGTCGAAGTTCAATTGCCGATTTATCAACGGCGTGATGGACGAGCCTCCGGGATGTGGAGTTCCATCAAATCCAGGCGATCGTTCAGAAGACATAATCGCAATAAATCACAATTCACAATTGATCTATACGTTCCCACAGACGGCGCCAAATGTTGGAACCAGTTTTAGCCACCACCGGTCAGACCCGCGAAGAAGAAGAATGCGAGGGTTGAGCCCCCCGATTCACCTCCGGCGTGAGAATCAGTAACTGGTCGTGAAAATGGATAATTTAGAACGTACAGCCAATTGTGTGTAAAAAATGTGTATGAAAGAAGAATGGAACTTGCACATTGCTTTTTACCCGTTTTTCCTATCCCCACGCCTCGGTCATGGACCACGTGTCTCCTCCCTTGACCCGGTCGTTCAACCGTTAGTCATATGGGTTGGATCCTTCAATCGGCCCAATAATGTCCGGATCTTCAGTCGGCCCAATAATTACTGGATGTGGGCCTCTAACACTTTTATAGTAAATATATTTTTATATTATTTTTATTGTATTAATAATATAAATATATATAATATAGTATAATTGACATTTTTATTAAGAAGATATAGTGTTTGATATTTTTTGGAATGTATTAATAATGGAAAGATCTAGAATATTATTACGTAGAATATAATTAAAAAGACAATATTAATGATTGAAAGATATACTATATTAATGTTAATATTTGAGCGTGTTTATAAAAGGTAATATCATTAAAAGGTAATATGTTTTTATTATAAAAAATAATTAACATTATTTTATTATTTATTAAATAGAATAAATGATCGAAAATCAAAAACCAAAACTTTTAATGTTTCGGCTATTATATAATAGTATAGTATAGATAGATAGTATAGATAGATTTTTTTTAATATATTGAATCTTTTTTATGCTTAATTCTTCTTCTATTAAGTATTACATTGTATTTGAACAGTACAATCGAGATAGTACTTCCTTACTACAAAACCCCTTCTGATAACAAAAAACTCAACACGGCAATTTAAAACTAATTAAAACTTAATACAATATATAAAAAGGATTAAGCATAAAAAGGGTAAAATAAAACTTAATATAAAAAGGATTAAACATAAAAAGGATTAAATAAAACTAATTGATTGAATAAATCTAATTAAATTACAATATAAAACATAATATAAAAAAGATTAAGCATAAAAAAGATTAAATAAAAAAATAATTAATTAAATAAAACTAATTAAAAAATAATTAATTAAGGGCAATTAAGTAAAATTACAACGTACCAAAAAACTGTACCGAGCAACGACCGACCAAACTTTTAATTTTTCGTCTTTAATAATATAGTATAGACAAGCTTAAAATCTGTGCGATGCACGGATTATTTAAATAAGTATTATTTTATTTTTTATTTTTTAAGTTTTAATGTTTTATTAATTTCATTTGTTAAAAAAATTGACATGTTAAAACATGTTAACTTTTTTATATAATTAAAAGAATTAAAATAGGTTTTAAAATACATAAGTAAAAGTTTTCTCGAGATATTTTTGGAAAAGGAAGGGCTTTGGTAAGAAAAAATAGAAAAGATAACATGTTTTAGTTGACAGGTAACACAATGACAGAAGCAACAACAGAAAATATAATATGACAGAATACAAATTTCAATTTTGTCACAGAATGACAGAACTGCATAAAAATCATATTTCATCACCAAAACTAACCATGCGGCCATACCAGCATAAAAATTCCAGCATACAGAAAAAGCAAGACCATTCCAGAACAAGTTTCATATTTCTCTAATCTCTAATAACAAAAATCATACTTCATCACCAAAACTAACCAGCATAAAAATTCTACAAAATTCAAAATTCAACTTTCCATTCCAGAAAAAGCAATCGCAGTTACATTGTAGCAAGACCATTCCAGAAAAAAGCAATCGCAGTTACATTGTAGTTGTATAGAAAAATTAAACTGATTAAAAGCATTCCCCTAAGCATACAAAACCCAGTCCAGTTATGTTTAACTTTCCATAAATTTGTCAATAAACTTATGTTTAACTTTCCATAAATTTGTTTCCAAACACAAAAAACATAATTAGAAATTAGAATCAAGAACATTGAAGAATCAAGAAACACAGAAAACATAATTAGAAATTAGAATCAAGAACATAATTAAACCTAAACAACTAAACCTAATCAAGAAAGGAAAGAATTAAAAGAAGAATTAGAATCAAAGAAGATACCTTCTTAATAATTGAAGAATCGCAATTCGCAACTCGCAAAGCAAATCTCAGTTTTAGTGATTGAGTGATTCTGTGATTGAGTTTGCAAAGCGCCAAAGCAAAGCCCGTGCTCGAGTCGAGTTTTAGTGTTTTACAGTTTTAGTCTTTTAGATCTAGGTCGAAGAAAAGGAAAGAAAGTAATTGAAAGTTGAAAATTGAAACTGAAAATGAAAGTGAAAGTCTAATAAATAATAATATAAATATAATATAAATATATATATATATATACATATATTTATAATTTTTAAAAATATATAAATATATTTCGGTTTTTCGGTTTTTAACCGAACCGCTATTCTTAAAACCGAACCGAACCGATTTTATTCCGGTTTAATCCGAAAAACCGAATAAACCGAACTTTTGAAAAAAACTCAATCCAAACCGAACCGAAAAATTTCGGTTCGGTTCGGTTTTTCGGTTTCGGTTCGGTTTTGCTCAGCCCTATTTTAAATAAGTAATTGTCCATGATATTTTTGCAAAAGGCGAGAATTTTATTAAAAAAATTGAAATTACATTTTAATATTTTATTAATTAAATAAGTATGCAAGTTAAAATATGTAATATTTTAAAATAATTAAAAATATTAAAATAGATTTTAAAATAAATAAGTAAGGATTTGTCTGTGATATTTTTGGAAAAGTAGGGGTTTTAGTAAGAAAAAATAGAAAAAATAATATGATTTAGTTAAAAAAGGTAATTTACCCATGATATTTTTGCAAAAAGGGGAGATTTTATTGAAAAAATAAAAAAATAATGTGTTTTAGCTGAAAAAGGTAATTACTTATAAATATGTATTGTTATTATTTAATGATATTTTTTAATCAATAAATAAGGGTAATTATGTAAAAATACTTATGTACCGACCAACCAAACTTTTAATGTTTTGTCTAGTATATTATACTAGCTTAAAACCCGTGCGATGCACGGATTGTTAATTGTTATTTTATTATAATTTTTTTAATATTTTATTAATTGTAATTGTGCAAAAAATAAGTAGGCATGTTAAAATAATTAAACACTTTTAATTAATTAAAAACATTAAAACAAATTTTAAAATAAATAAGTATTGGTTTGCCCGTTATATTTTTGGAAAATGAGAGGTTGTTTTAGTAAGAAAAAATAAAAAATGTAACATATATTTAGTTTTAAAAAGTAAATGCCCGTGATATTTTTGGAAAATGAGATTTTAAAATTTAATAATTAAAAGTATTTAAATACATTTTAAAATAAATAAGTAAAGGGTTTCCTGTGATATTTTTGAAAAAAGTATGGATTTTAGTGAGAAAAATAGAAAAAGTAAATTGTAAAAGGCAATTTCCGGTGATATATTTAGAAAATGATGGAATTTGTTAGAAAAAAATATATAATGTGTTTTAGCTGAAAAGATAATTGGTTATAAATATGTATTTGATTATTTATATTTTAATATTTTTAGTAATTGCATTTGTTAAGAAAAATAAGTAAACATGTTAAAATAGGTAAACTTCTAAAAAATAATTATAATATTAAAATAGGTTTAAAAATAAATAACTAAAAGTTTTTACGTGATATTTTTGGAAAATGAGGGGTTTAGTAAAGAAAAATATAAAAACAAACATGTTTGAGTTAAAAAAGGTAATTGCCCGTGATATATTTGAAAGAGTAGGGGAATTTGTTAGAAAAAATAATGTATTTTAGGTGAAAAGGGTAATTGGTTATAAATAGGTAATATTATTATTTAATAATATATTTCTATAAATAAGTAAAGTTAATTAAGTAAAACTATGAAGTACAGGTAATTAAGGACAATTAAGTAAAATCACAATGTACCATACCGAACAACCAAACTTTTAATGTTTCGTCTATTATATAATAGTATTGATAGTATAAATAGTATAGATAGTATAGATTAATACAATTTTTCTTACTAACTACATCGAATAATAAAAATAGTAATTCAGATGCAAATTGATAAAAATGGATAGTTAAATTTGTTTAAAAGAAGATAAATATCTTAAAATTATATATCGTACATGTGAAACCTGATTTCTTTTGAATTAAAAAAATTCGAAAAAGGCTTTTCAAAATAAAATATATTATAATATATAAAAATATTAAGTTAAACATATTATATCACACATCTGATCAACTTCAACACCATGCCCAAACCTCTAGCAACTTCCACTTTCGGCCACCACTTCCGGCAACCACCTCCGACCATCATCAAAAAATCATCACTGTCATCTAAAAATCACCACCGTAAAAGAAATCACCATAACTAAGCCACCGCACTGCTACCTTGTTCGGCCACTCTCCGACAACCACAACAGAAAAAAATCACCACCGTCTATTTAATATTAATCACACCTTCATCTTCAACCTTTATCTATTTGTCGTCTCATGTCACCAATTCTGACCAACAACAACCTCCGGTCACCTACTCCGGCCAACTACAAATCACCTCGTTTAAGCAAAAATTATCATAACCAAACAAAAATCACTGTAACGCCACCACTTTCGATCACCTATAAATCACCATTATGTTAAAAAAATTACCAGATTCAAACATAATGACCAAAATTAAACAGAAATCACTAGATTAAAATAACTTAATCACCAGACCACCACCGTCACACTGCCACTAACTCCAACCATCACCTACAATCATCGCCATAAAAAATCACCACCACACACCACCATATTCGTCGACACAAATCGTATAATCACTAAATTATCTCTAAATGACCAAAAAAATCAACATAAATGACCAAAAAATCAACATAAATGACCAAATATTTAACATAAAATCACCAAAGCTCCGATAAAATCACCACCGTAAATCATAATTAAATCAGATTTATGAGCATTTCATTCTTTAGATTTGTCATCACCACATCTTTAACGATGGTCTATTCACCATCATCATCGTAATCATCGATCGTCTATTTGTTTTTAATCGACCTTTCGAGTTATCTGAGTCAATTGATCTCTACATAGTCAAAGTCGAATTCCTATTAATTTCGGAGGTAATAATAGCTTCAGAGAAGATGAAGATGCTAATCATTTCAGAGAGAGAAAAAGACAGAGACAGGGAGAGAGTTGTGATGTACAAATATGTATGTATAGGTATATGTATAGGAAGGGTGGACGTTAATCAAAGATGGTTGTGAATTATTTTGAAGAGCTCGTGATGAGACGGTGATGGCCGAAATATGATGAAATATGAAGATGATTGAGAGAACAGTGAGTGAGCAATAGGGTCACGTGAGAGGGAAGATGAATAAATGTGCGGTGGAGATTAATAACAAGTTATAAAATGAATGGTCAAGATTATGTCTCAGTTCTCAAAATAAGAAGGGTTCTCATTTGGGCACCCGCCTATATATATATATATATAGACTACATTAATAGCTTATATTAAATTGGTAAATAATAAAAATTTAAATTTATATAATATATATAAAAATTGGTAAATAATAAAAATTTAAATTTAAATGATAGTCTTGTGATTCAATTGGACTTTGAGAACATTAAAATTGCATCAGAAATAGCTTACAGCAAATAGATTCTATCATATATGGAATGATCTCAATTTTCATGGTACTAGAATCAATCACGATTCTTCCAAGTATAAAAATGATTCATCACGGTTGTAATTAATTCTGTAATATTTTTTCTGTTTTTAAGATCATTGATTAACCAAACGAGTTAATTATTTTATTGATCACTAAATTGGGCCTAAAGTATCAGTCATAAAACTGAAAACGATCTCAAATAGGTTACTAAAATCAGTTACATGTACATTCTATTATATAACTTATTTTTTTCTAGACGAAAAACACTAATATTAATGCTAATTTCTTCGATTTTATGATCTGAAATGGGTATGTTACCCTACCATGTAGATATCACATTAAATATTTTTTAATACATCATCGTTTTTCGTCCAAAAAAAATTATTTATTTAGTGGAGTGTATCATGTAACCGATTTTAGTGACCTGAGACTATTTTCAGTTTGATGACCAACTTGATATTTTAGGCCCATTTGAATAATCAACAAGATAATTAACTCTTAACCGAACACAACTGGACAAAAACCTAGGTTAAGAATAATGGAAGACAGAGCTACGATGAATAAGTATGGGTTATTATTTTGGTAAAGTTGCTAGTATTGATTTTTTTGTCATTATGTCTAGATGTATTAAAAAAAAATAGTTTTGCTGAGTAAAAATATCTAATTTTTTAATCATGTTGCAACAAGAAAATTAGATATCTTACTCATACTACTTGTAGAATGTGTGTACGTTCATTCATGGGTAATCTATATGCTCAACTTCCACATACTACTTGTTTTCATGTTTGTCTTATTAATAAAGATTATATTTATATTTCTGAAATGTAATATAATGTTATATATGCAGTTATAATGTCCACCGAACAACTTACGGCCGTTCCAAAGCATTTAGGAGCACATCACGAAATAGAAAATATGGGCTCAAATTTGTGAAAAAAGAACTGTTTGCATTTTATTGTCCACAATTTGCACAAAGTCCGCTCAAGTTTGCACATAGCTTGATCATAGTTTGATAGCCCTGGCTGCTATTTGAAATTTGTAATTAGGTAACACAAAATTTCACTAATTTTAAAAGAATGGCCACCATTTTGACATAAATTTACAAATTTCAAACTATAACCACTTTTTAAAAAACCAGTGCAAACTATTACCACCAAAACACAATCAATTTTGAAAAAACAAGCCCTTTATCTATACTATATTATTAAAGCCGAAACATTGAAAGTTTTGGTTTTCGGTTAACGGTCGGTTTTTGGTTTTCGGTACTTTTTCTAATTAATAAATTAATAATATAATCAAAATTGGGGAAAGTTTTATTCTACATTAATATTTCACTATATTTTACTACATAAAAATCAAATAATATTGAAATCTAATAAAAAAATGGAAATGTGGGATCTAATTTATTTAAATTTAGGATACACTGCTACAAATATACTTCTTTCTTTTTAGTATAACGAAAGCTACTACAAATCAAATCTTTAATGAAATTGTATTATTGTCAAGCTACCAAAATAGTAACTAGATAATTGGCTTTTATAATTAAAATATTTTTTTTCTAACAAAATCTCCTCCTTTTCCAAAAATATCATTACAATTATCTTTAAATTAAAACATATTACCTTTATATTTGTTATTACTAAAATCTATGTTTTCCAAAAATATGAGTGCAATCCTTACTTATTTATTTTAAAACCTATTTTAATACTTTATTTAATATATAATAAAATAATATAAAAATAGTAAGTAACTGATTGCCTTTTATAATTAAAAAAAAATCTAACAAAATTTACTACTTTTCCAAAAATATCACGACAATTACCTTTAAATTAAAACATAATATCTTTTATATTTGTTATCACTAAAATCTCTATTTTCCAAAAATATGAGGTGAAATCTTTACTTATTTATTTTAAAATCTATTTTAATACTCTATTTAATAAATAATAAAATAATATAAAAATATTAACTAGCTGATTGCCTTTTATAATTAAAACATTTTTTTTCTAACAAAATCTAATTCTTTTCCAAAAATATCACGGGCAATTACCTTTAAATTAAAATGCATTACCTTTTATATTTGTTATCACTAAAATATCTATTTTCCAAAAATATCAAGTGCAAATCTTACTTATATATTTTAAAACTTATTTTAATACTTTTAATTATTTAAAAAAAAACTTACCTATTTTAACAAGTGAATGTATTTTTTTTAACAAATACAATTAATATAATTAAAACACATCATCACTAAAAATCCCTATTTTCCAAAAATATGAGGTGCAATCCTTACTTATTTATTTTAAAACCTATTTTAATACTCTATTTAATAAATAATAAAATAATATAAATATAGTAACAAGCTGATTGTCTTTTATAGTTAAAACGTTTTTTTTCTAACAAAATCTACTTCTTTTCCAAAAATATCACGGACAATTACCGTTAAATTAAAATATATTACCTTTTATATTTGTTATCATTAAAATATCTCTTTTCCAAAAATATCAAGTGCAACTTATCTATATGTTAGAGGCTTAAGGCTGATGGCTACTGGGCCGATCGAAGCAGCCCATTTCCCATTATTTGTATGAAGAGGCCCAACAACTTTATAACGACCGAAGAGCCCGCTTCCCATTCTGGATGGATTGGGCCGATCCACAGTGGAGAGAACAGGTCGTGGGAAGACCCCGAGTTCCACGTCCGGAACGTGGGGGATCGGAACGAACTGGTAAAAGGGAAAGATCAGGTCTATTCTACAGGGATACACAATTCACAATACACACATATTCTCTGTACGTTCAATTTACCTATTTTGGAACTACCAGTTACTGATTCTCACACCGGAGGTGAATCGGGGGGCCCAACCATCGCATTCTTCTTCTTTGCAGGTCCGACCGGACGTTGTGGACGAAAACTGGTTCCAACATTTGGCGCCGTCTGTGGGAACGTACAGATTAATTGTGGGTTTTGATTTATGTCTTCTGAACGACCGCCTGGATTTGATGGAACTCCGCATCCCGGAGGCTCGACCATCACGCCCTTGATAAATCGGCGATTGAGTTTTGAATCTGAGGGGGATGAAGGACCCCTACCGACCCCCGAAGAACAAAGGGAATTGCTCCTAAGATGGAGAGAGGAGCAGGCGGCTAAGAAGGGGAAACAAAAAGTAACTGATCAAGCTGATAAGGAATCCCAGATGCGGGCTAAGAAGAAAGAGGCGGACAGGCTCAAACTCCAGGCCATCAAGCTCCGTAGAGAAGAATTAGAGTTGGAAGAGAAGGCACTGAGGAGGTCTCTCGAAGAGGTCGAAGAAACACTTGTATCGTCGGAATACAGAAGGGATAAAAGGCCGCATGACGATGAAGACGGGTCTTCGGACTCCGAGTCGCATCCTAGACGAACACGCTCCAAAACTACGATAACGATGACTGATTCTGAGGAGGAAGATGACTCGCATGTGCGAGATCGTATAAGGCGAATGGAAAAAGCCATGTTTGGAGAACGGAAAGTCAGTCATGAACCTATTGTCTCTGAAGAAATTGAGCAGTATCGACCTCCGTCAGGGGGACAATTTCCGAAAATGAACGAGTTTAATGGAAAAGGAGACCCAGAAGATCACTGCGAAAAATATGAGTCTTTAATGACAGGTATGGGACATTGTGACGTCATGTTATGCAAGATGTTCAAAACCTACCTAAAGGGACCAGCAACGATGTGGTATCGTTCGCAAAGACCCCGATCGGTGCACTCGTATGAACAGTTGAAAAGAATATTCCTGAGGCACTACTCCCACCTGTGCCGGAGGGAGAAAGACACTGAAGCACTGATTCATTGTCGTCAGAGACCGAGCGAAGAGCTGGGAGATTACCTAGCCCGATTTAAGGAAGAAGCAGGGATGGTCACTAACCTAGACAAAGTAAAGGCTGCAGGGTTTTTAGCTGCTGGATTGGACCCCATAAAAGGTAAAAAACTTCGGTCCTCTCTCTATGATATTCCCCCTAAATCTTTAAATGATATATATGTAAGAGGAGAGGCTATCCGAAGAAAGCTTGAATCTATTGGGGGATATAAGGAGAGTCGCAGGAATGAAGGCTCTGGGAGAGACGACCGAAGGGGTCGAGGAGATATCAAAAGCAGATTGACAGATAATAGGCCCGACCGAGGGGCAGAAAGGAGGAGAGATAGAGATAGTACAGTGTTCACCCCGTTGAACGCACCTATCTCAAAGATTCTCCACGAGATAAAGGGGAAGCCGGGATTCGTCCGGCCAGCAAGAATGAAAACCCCAGATTACAAGAAGAACGGGGATAAGTATTGCGAATACCATAAGGATAAGGGGCATAACACAGATGAGTGCTACCATTTGAAGAAGCTTATTGAAAAAATGGTAAAGAAGGGAGATTTGGAACATTACAAAGGCGACCTGAGGGACAAGCTAGAACCCAAGGAACCTAGAAGAGAAAAAGGGCCTGAAAGGGAAGAAAAATACAGAGGTGAAGTTCGAACTATCTCAGGGGGCACGGTGTTAGAACGGTGCAGTAAGACCGCCCGAAAGAAATATGCCCGACAGGTCTACAACTTGTATCAGACCAATCCGGCCAGGCAGCCCCTGCCTATCACCTTCACAGAAGATGATTTCGAAGACGTGATATGGCCGCACGAAGATCCACTCATCATAAATCCCGTTATAGGGGAAAACAAAATCTGGAAAGTCCTAGTTGATGGTGGTAGTTCGGTCAATATCTTATATCACAGAACGTACTGCAAGATGAACTTAGGGGGCGAGCAGTTGAAGCCGTGTCATGAGGCACCCCTGTACGGTTTCGGGAATCAGCCCGTACAGATCGAAGGGACGATTAACCTACCCATCTTGTTGGGCAAAGCTCCTTACACCTTGGAAAAGGAGGCCAAGTTCTACGTGGTGAAAGTGGACAGTCCGTACAACGGAATCCTAGGAAGGCCGATACTCGGTGCTTTCCAGGCGGTAGCTTCTATCCCCCATCTGAAGTTGAAATTTCCAACAGAAAATGGTGTAGGAGAAATGAGAGGGGATCAGAAGGCTGCTCGAATCATCATGTTAGAGGATATAGAGAAGGATAAAGATGTCGAGATGACCGAAGGTGGGAAAAGAAAGAGAAACGAAGACGAAGGAAGCGGTCGTCAGATGATGAACATCGAATTAGAAAAATTCGGAGCTGATTTGTCAAACCCTATTGCTGAACCGGCAACAGAAACAGAGGAGGTAGAACTGTACGTCGGGCAATCGGGCAAAATGATCCAAATAGGCAAAAACATGGAGCCTGAATTAAAGAAAAAAGTGATTGAAGTGATCAGACAGTACCACGATGTGTTCGCATGGGGACCGGAGGACATGCCAGGTTTAGACCCTTCAGTTGCAAAACATTGCCTTAGCGTTAACCCCGATGCAAAGCCGGTTAAGCAGAAGAAGAGGAATTTCGCCATGGAAAGGCAACAAGTAATCCAGGCCGAAGTAGAAAAACTGCTGGAAGCTAGATTCATTGAAGAAATTGAGTATCCAGACTGGTTGGCAAATGTGGTGGTAGTCAAGAAGTTGAACAACAAATGGAGAATGTGTGTCGACTATACCGACCTGAACAAGGCCTGTCCGAAGGATCACTATCCTCTACCTAATATTGATCAGTTGATAGATGCAACCTCAGGCCACCAGGTACTTAGCTTTTTAGATGCTTTTTCCGGGTATCACCAAATTGCAATGAATGCCGAGGATATTCCAAAGACAGCATTCATCACCCCCAAAGGAACTTATGCATACATCAAGATGCCCTTCGGGCTGAAGAATGCAGGGGCAACCTTCCAGAAAATGATCAATAAAGTCTTTAAAGAGCAGATCGGTCGAAATATGGAATGCTATGTAGATGACATGATCGTGAAATCCATGTTTAAAGATCATGCAGATGACCTAAGAGAATGTTTTGAAACACTCAAGAGAAACAATATGAGAATTAATCCAAGCAAATGCACGTTCGGGGTAGCTAGTGGCAAGTTTTTGGGGTACATGGTAAGTGCCAGAGGAATAGAAGCTAACCCTGAGAAGATCAAGGCAGTGATTGATATGGAGGCACCGAAGACGATCAGAGAAATCCAAAAATTAACTGGGCGATTGGCCGCCTTAAGAAGGTTTATTTCCCGATCGGCTGAAAAAGCACTACCGTTCTTCGAAGTGCTTCGGGGGTCCAAAAACTTTGAGTGGGGATCGAACTGCCAGAAGGCATTTGAAGAGGTTAAAGAATATCTGGTCAAGGCACCACTTCTGATGAGACCAGACCCCAAGGAAACACTGCAGCTTTACTTAGCAGTGAGTGACCGAACACTAGGGGCTGTACTAGTCAAGGAATATGAGAAGAATCAACACCCAGTATTCTATGTCTCACATATGCTTAAGGATGCGGAAACAAGATACCCTAACGCAGAAAAGTTCGCCTTCGGACTAGTGGTGGCATCAAGGAAGCTACGCCACTATTTCCAAGGAAGAACTATTCAAGTGGTAACCGATCAACCGCTAAAAAGGATACTTCAAAAACCAGAAGCTTCGGGCAGAGTTGTGGCTTGGTCAGTGGAGCTAGGAGAGTATGACTTGGAGTTTGTGCCTAGAACCGCCATCAAAGCCCAAGCACTGGCCGATTTCCTAGTAGAATGTTCTTTCTCAGGACCGAAGGACTTAGCACCGGAGGAGCAACTCATTCAGACACCAGGAAAATGGAAACTCTTTGTAGATGGTTCGGTCACAAAAACGAAGTATGGGGCCGGGATGATCCTCATCAGCCCGGAGGGTTTTGAGATTTGTCAGGCTATACGGTTCACCTTTCCCTTGACTAACAATGAGGCCGAATACGAAGCGTTGCTAGCAGGACTCTCCTTGGCACGAAACCTAGAGGTGAAGCATATAAGGGTATTTAGTGATTCTATGCTTGTGGTGAAGCAATTTTCTGGGGAGTACGGCCAAAGAGACCCCCGAACGAAGGCATACACAGCCAAGGTACGTGAAAACTCACTTCATTTTGAGTCGTTTGAACTAAGCCAGATAGCCAGGGAAAACAACAGCAGGGCGGATGCGTTGTCTAGACTTGCCTCAGCTGAAGCTCAAAGCCTGGGGGGGTCGGTATACCTGACCGAAGTGAAAGTCCCTTCCATCGACAAAAAACAATGTTTGGAAATCCATCAAGGAATCAATTGGATGACCCCCATCAGGGCTTTCTTGGAGAAAGGAGTACTGCCATTAGACAAAAAGGAAGCACAAAAGGTGAAATATCGGTCGGCTAGCTATACCTTAGTAGGGGGACAGTTGTTCAGACGGTCAATTACACAACCTCTTCTCAAATGTCTGGACCCCGAAGATCAAAGGTTAGCTTTGGAAATAGTGCACGAAGGAATTTGTGGAGAGCATTTGGCGGGTCGATCACTAGCCTTCAAAATCCTCAGACAAGGATTCTTCTGGCCGACCGTAAGGGAAGACGCCAAGAATTACTCGAAGAAGTGTAGGCAGTGCCAGCTATTCAGTACCGTACCGAAGCAACCCCCAGAAGAAATGTCATCGGTCCTCAATCCAATCCCCTTTGCCATGTGGGCCGTGGACATCATGGGAATCCTACCCACCAGTACTAAGCAGGCTAAATATTGCATTGTAGCCATCGATTACATGACAAAATGGGTAGAAGCCCGACCACTGTCGGCCATAACTGAAGAAGCAGCCAAAAAGTTTATGTTGGAACAAGTAATTTTAAGGTTTGGTATCCCGATGATCTGTATATCAGATAATGGAACTCAATTTATCGGTAGTAAGTTCAGGAAGTTTCTGGCTAAGTTTGGAATTCAACAGAAGTTTAGTTCAGTCGGCCATCCACAGGGGAATGGAGCTATTGAAGCAGCAAATAAGATAATCTTTGACGGTATAAAGAAACGGCTCGGAAATGCCAAAGGTATGTGGGCAGAAGAGTTACCTTATGTTCTTTGGGCTTACCGAACAACTCCCAGGTCCTCGACCGGGGAAACCCCATTTAGATTGGCATTTGGGACAGATGCATTGATGCCAGCCGAAGTTGGAATGGAATCGTACCGAACGCAGGTATTCAATGTGGAAAGCAATGAGTTCGGTCTGCGAGCTAATATAGACATGGTAGTTGAAGAGAGGGAAGCAGCCCATCAGCGAAATGTCCGATACCAGCTTCAAGCGGCTCAGTACTACGATGCTGGTATAAAGAAAAGATCATTCCAAGTTGGAGATCTCGTTCTCAGAGAGCTAGCAACATCCATGCCGACCAAGCAAGGAAAGCTGATGCCCAATTGGGAGGGCCCCTACACAGTGGTTGAAGTAGTCCGACCAGGGACATACAAACTATCCACAATGGACGGCTCCAGCATAAAAAACACTTGGCATGCTTCACGCCTTCGTAGGTTCTACCAGTAAGCTTATCGAAAATCTTCGTTATTTTATGGTTTTGCTTTAAGACAACTTCGATTCAGCATATTTTACTTCAGTATGAATAAAAACAGAAAGTTTATTTCCAACCTTGTTTACTCGAATTCCTTTATGTCAACTTGAGCATATTTACTTCAGCATGTTTACTTTAAGGCAATGGATAATAAATGCAAAATTGGAATAGAGTGAACGAAGGAACTGTGCTAGCATAAAAATTCCCAGCCCATACTTCAGGGCATTTGAAAGGAAGTTATGAGCTCGCAATTCATGTTTCTTCGTCGGTCCCTACATCGTTAATATTTTCAGATATAGTTTCATTTTCTCAAAATATTCAAGGGACAAACTTGCCGAAGAGGTATGACGAATTAATGTGCATACCAAAGGCAAACCTAAACAAAAAACACTAAGGCAAAACACAAAGCCGAAGATGTGTCACCAATAAAAAACACCAAGGCAAATTATTAGGCCAAAGATGTGTTACAGAGCAAAATACCAAGGCAAATCATTAAGCCCAAGAAGTATTGTAATGAAAAAGCTAAGGCAATCAAATAAGACCTAAAGCAAGCATGATTAAATACCAAATACGTCATGTGAATGAAAAAGCAGAAAGTTTAATAAATGCAAGCCCGAAGGCAATAGTTGAAACAGACCCGAAGGCCAAATGTTAAGTTACAAGAATAATAGTAAAGGTGCTAAGTCTAATCAGACATCTCTGATTCGGGGTCTGAGCTAACAACTGGAGGGACGTCGGGCTCTTCAGGACGGCCGATGGGATCTTCCATACCCTCCTCCAAGAGAAGCTTATGGTCCATCCCGGCGGCATGAGCCTTACGGATCACCTCCTCAAAGCCAGCCGTGAAACCCCTGTCTTCCGACAGCAGCACCAGCTTCTGGGCCTTCTTCTCGGACTTCCTGGAGGCTCTTAAACTGGACTTAGCCCGGTTCAGACGGACGAACGCAGCATCAAGATCGATCTTGACACTGTCCCGGTCGGTCATCACCTGAGCCAGCCTTTGCTGTAAGGAAGCAACCTCTTTGTGCAACGAGTCCAGTTGGGCCTCAGCGGCCTCGGCCCTTTCTTCTGTCAGCTTGAGCCCGCGCAGCTGATTCCCCAGATCTTTAACCTTCTGCTCAACGGTAGCAACCCAAGGAACAACCTGAAAATATTACAAAGGGAAGAGAAGGGTGATAAATCAATTTATTGAAGAAAAGAACTAAGCACAAAGTACAGAATTCTTACCAAAGCGACATGGCCAATCAACTCCGAGCAGGCGCCAAGGGCATCAGTATTATCGTACACCGGGCGATCCTGGGGAAGGACGAAGGCCCGACATAGATCAATACCAAGCTCCTTCGACGCAGCAGGAGCAGGGACCCCGAAGCTGTCAGTTGTCATTATTGACCACTCCGGCCGGTAGGTCGAAATAGTCTCCCCATCCGCCCCCCACGGACGCTTCTGAGCTGAAGTCCGACCGATGTCGGATACATCGATTATTTCTATATCATTGACGGTAGTGTCAATGATGTCCTCCTCAGCTCCTGACGCCCGGTGCTCAGTCTCGCCTGGAGGATTCGCCGCAGTAGAAGTCCCAGCAGAATCCTCGGCAGTTTTCCTAGCGGCCGCAGCAGCAAGCTTCTGAGCATTCTTGGCTTGTAGCCTCTTGATCATGTCAGAACGGGTGGACACTGCAAAAAGAGCACATTTTCAAGTTAGTAAACAGGGATAGGAATATTAAGGAATTAACGAGCATGAAGGAAATTCATAAAAAAGCAATCTGGTGTTACCGGTACCCCATAATGCCCTGAGCCAGGTCTTATCCCTACTAACAGCTAAGGGAATACGGTTTGGTTCTTGAGGGTGGTAAAGACGAGAATAGTCTGCCCGATCCTCATTGCTTAATTCGGGAGCAGTAACAAGGGCTGGGTCGACTTCTCGCCACATGGAGTACTTAACCAGTTTGTGACCACTGATATAAAACCAATGGTCATGTGTCCCCCGGTTGCTAGAATTAGTCACCCCCAGTCCGGTCGTCCTGTCCTGCGAGACAGCTGGTAAAACCCAACGCTCTTGCCATTCTTCCTAAAATCGAAATGATTAAGGAGAAGGGACAAGCGAGGTCTTACGCCAGCTTTCAGACACCTGTTCTGGAAGGTATTAACATGAATGAAAGTGTTGGGATCAAGTTGCCCCAAAGCGACCGATGTATATCTTAAAAGTTTCTTTAAGACCGGGAGAAGCGGAAGCCGGAGTCCGCAGAAAAAAGCCCGCTCGGACACTCCAAGCGCGACCGACCCAAATTCCTCCTCCACCTTAGGAGTATGATATATCAAGTCGGTCTCGTCTGCTTCGTACGTCCGGAAAAGAGAGCTGGGAATGTCATATTTCCCTGCCATCTGGTGGACTTCGGCTGTTGTCATAACGGAATTTAAATTCGCCGAAGCGAATCTCGAAGCGCCGAAGTGCGCCATGGCTGAATACACAGGCCCATATTCTAGGGGTTGGTCCATCGCCTGCAGGGAACGCAAAAGGACAATGTTAGCCTTGTACTCGGAGGAATTAAAAGGCTGGATGGTCGAGAATGTTGGTTGGATGATCAAAACCGAGTACAGAGGGCCAAGCTCGAAAGGAGGGAATCCCTAGAGACGTAAGGTTGCAGAGATGAATGGGGTCAAAGGAAAGTCAGAAGGGTGTTCTAAAAACATGAAGACTGACCGAAGGGTGTTCTACAGGCTACCCAGAAAATCCTTTGGTTTTCAATAAAACACACCCGTTACCCTCTAAATTGTGAAAGGATAGTCAAGGGACATACTCGAGAGCACTTTTTAACACTAAAATAGCCTAAAGTGCGCTGTGGATACAGTTTTATTCGTGTTGTGCTCATATATATATATATACATGCATGCATCGCAGTAGCAAATATCGAATACACAATTAATGTTGGGGAAAATTGTAATAGCAGTAGAAGAAAAACTCACTGTTAGAAATCGTTGAAGGCGAGGATGGATGAGATGTTGTGGAGATTCTTGCACCTATGATTCCCTGGCTTGGAGTCGAGGAGAATGAAAGTATTTGGGAGGAATAATTTTCTGGGTCATTGTTTGAAATGGTAAGGTGTAAAAGGAAAGGGCGGTTGTATACGTATATCTATAGCCGTTTTGAAACGAATGGCTAGGATGAGAGCCGTTGAAATTCACGGCTGAGATCCACCTGGAGAAACGTGTAACTCCCTACCATAATTATTACAACAGCTGTCTGTCACTGACGTGGAATGGACCTTTGACATATCCGGCTGGCCTTTTGGTCGTTCTGACAGAGGCCGGTCCTAGAAATTATTCGAAGATGGAACGGATCTTTGGGCCTTCGACCAAATATTCTTCGCACGAAGTCCAGGGACATGTTAGAGGCTTAAGGCTGATGGCTACTGGGCCGATCGAAGCAGCCCATTTCCCATTATTTGTATGAAGAGGCCCAACAACTTTATAACGACCGAAGAGCCCGCTTCCCATTCTGGATGGATTGGGCCGATCCACAGTGGAGAGAACAGGTCGTGGGAAGACCCCGAGTTCCACGTCCGGAACGTGGGGGATCGGAACGAACTGGTAAAAGGGAAAGATCAGGTCTATTCTACAGGGATACACAATTCACAATACACACATATTCTCTGTACGTTCAATTTACCTATTTTGGAACTACCAGTTACTGATTCTCACACCGGAGGTGAATCGGGGGGCCCAACCCTCGCATTCTTCTTCTTTGCAGGTCCGACCGGACGTTGTGGACGAAAACTGGTTCCAACATTTGGCGCCGTCTGTGGGAACGTACAGATTAATTGTGGGTTTTGATTTATGTCTTCTGAACGACCGCCTGGATTTGATGGAACTCCGCCTATTTTAATACTTTTAATTATTTAAAAAAACTTACATATTTTAACAAGTGAACGTATTTTTTTTTAATTAAAACATGTTAACTTTTCTATTTGTCGTTATTAAAAAAACTTACTTATTTTAACATGTCAACATATTTTTTTAATAAATACAATTAATATAATTAAAACACTTCTAAAAATATCACGATCAATTACTTTTTTTAATTAAAACATGTTAGATTTTCTATCTGTCCTTATCATTAATATTATTTTATTATAAAATAATATTAATAATACCTCATTTATCTTCCTCGGCCTCATTTGTATTTTTTTTTATATTTTTTTATGTTCCAATGAATATTTAAGTTTCTCATTTTATAATTTATCATATTAATTTTTACTTTTATTTTAATATTTTCTGTTCACATTAAATTTTTTAGTTTATTATTTTAAAGGCACGTGCCTTGCACGGGTTATAGGCTAGTATATAATAAGAGTAAAAGAGATAATAAATGAGTATCGTCATAGGTCAAGGGATCAATCCGTTTCTTACAAAAATATTTTATATTATAATTATGCGCTTCATTATAATTCAATTAGTTGTTAATATAATTGAACGAGTTAAGATAATATATAATTACTGTATTACCCTTATTATTTGCATCGTTGCACACCGAAACAGGCTCTACGCACACACGGTTAACCCATCTGCGCAATGACTGCCAGCACAACCCTCTGATATTCGTTATCTAATCTTAAAATACTAGCTTTATACCCGTGCGATGCACGGGATGATTTATTAATATTTTTTATATAATTTTATATATTTTATATTATTATTATTATTATTATTATGTTACATAATATTTATCTCAATTTAGTTTTTCAAAGTAAAATTTATCTGCTAACTAATAATTTAAAAATATTCATTTACAATCTTACAATGTTACTAATTATATAGAATATTCAACCTCTATAAAAATATTTTAAATATATAAATTTTATAATATATAATATGTTTAATTTTTTACTTAAATTGGTGAATTTTACGGTGAAATGTCAAATTATAGAAATGAGAGTTTTACTTTATAATATTTAGATACCATACATAACAATTTTTTTGATATATTTTCTACAAACTTGTTCACAACACGTTTCCTTTTCCTTTCACGTGTGTGTAGTCTTTTGCTACCATCATGCATTTTATATATAATGTTTTTCCTTTTTAATTATAATAATAATTATAAATTTACTAATTTAGCCCTGACGACCAAACCACCTAAACTCTCTTATGCTAATTATATATAGGATATAATATAATTGTTTCATGCTATAATTTAATAAATAAATTAAAAATATTCTATAAGCACTATCTGGTATGCAAATAATTTCAAAATCATTTAACATAAGAAATTATTTGATTCAACACTATTTTGCTAATTTAGGCAGGCCCGATCCTTAACTTTTTGGGGCCCTAGGCAAATAATTAATGAGGCCCCTTTTTAAAACAAAATGATAGTTAGTTTGTTAAAATAATTTATTACTTAAGAGACTATATGTTTACTAATAAAATAAGATATTATAAAATTGTATTAGCAATTTATTTCTAAGGTTTAACACATAATGTAACATTTTAAAAAAAAATGCCTCTACAAACTTTTGGAGAAGCAAAATCTTCACTGATTCACTATTCAAACTTAATTGTCTCTATTTAAATTGTAAAAAAAAAAAAAGATCACGTTGTCATATCTTAGAGCAGGTCAAGATCTAAAGAATATTAAATGTAAATAACAACTTAATTTTTGAGAAATATTAAAGTTTTTGATGTGTTTAATGACAGATGGAGATAAGTTTGTAAATAAAAAAAGAGTTTGAATCTACGTAGAGAAATGAAAAAAGTCTAAAGATTTAAATTAGTAGGATATAGAGTGTGAAAGAACTTTTTTTCGTATTATTTATATTAATTTTATTCTCTAACACTAATCCACTATAACATAGGGCATGTTTGGCAAATAACGGATTTATAAGCCGACTTATGGCTTATAAACCCATAAGAGCTTACGAGGGGTGTTTGTCAACCCAACTTATGACCCTAACTTATAACTTATATGTTGATAAATTGAATGTTAATAATGAGGTACATTTTCCTAAACTTATTGACTTAGTACTTGATTTCTTTGTTTTTTAATACTTTATATTTTTATCTTTGTGTTTTTAAATATTTTTTAATTTAAAATGCAAGTGTTGAAATCATTGTATTTAATAATTATTTTTTCAAATTTAATTTAGCAAAATCTTAACTAACTTATAAGTAAATTTATCCAAACACCCGTATAACTTATAAAAATTTATCAACTTATCACTTATATGGCACTTACTCATTTTAAGATATAAATCAATTTTTTGTGATACCCCAAACACGCACATAATCTAAGAAATTGGGCTCCGCCCTTCACCACTACCCTTCCAAACCACCTTCAGAATCAGGCCCGAATTTAGTAAATTCGATATTATGAACTATTTAAACTTTTAATACTAAAATTACTACTGAAATTCTATAATTCAAACAATATCATCAAAAAAATATATTTATATTATTATATCAATATACATTAAGTTTAAATATATTCTATTATATTGGGCTCTTGACCACTGGCCGTCCAAACTACCCTCGGAATGAGACCTAAATTTAAGAAATTGGATATTGTGTACTATTTAAACTTTTACTACTGAAATTCTATAATTCAAACAATATCATCAAAACAATCTATTTATATTATTATATAAATAAATCTATTATATCCTTATGTTTAATTATATCATATTATATAATATAAGTAAGAGAAATAATAAGAGAGTATTATCATATGTCAAAATATCGATTCTCACGACATATTAATTATAAATATTTATGTATGGTACTATACTAAGAAGTCTATAATTTAATTTTCATGAATAACATGTAAAATATTAATTTATTATAAAATTTGTTAAAAGTTTAAAACCTTGATTCCATTAATTACAAATTTTATATGTTGAAGTAGATTATATATAAGTTATATTCTATCATATAACAATTATATTTTATTATATAATAAGAGTAAGAGAGTTTTAATGAAAGTTGTGCATGTCAGGAGTTTGATTCTAATCAACAACAAGTTTAACTTTAGTTATATCTATACTATAATATTATAAGCAAACCACCCTCTATTTGGTTGGTAGTTTGGTCATTTAGTTTGGTTCTCTAAATAATAACCGTTAGATGTAAATATAGGTAAATGAGAACCATAGGATGTAATATTAAAAGAATATATTTTTTTTTGATATCTAAAATGCTCCCACGGGTTCAATGTTCGAATCCCGTCAACAACATATTAAAATTTTTTAATTGCAAGGCATTCCAATGGGTCATCTTCAGCTTGCTCTGTTCTTTACCCCTCTGTCTTTGTTGACATTTATTTAAGTACATCATGGCTGCCCCTTCTCCTGCTTGCTGATGAAGGCGGTCTCGGCACTTGTGAACTAGAGATTGGCTTTTGAAGTGGCTTCAACGCAGCCATAATTTCAGAAAACGATGCTAAAAAATCATATAAAAAAAATACTATTATAAGCAAACTACCATCTATTTGGTGGTGGGTAGTTTGGTTCTCTAAATAATAACTGTTAGATATAAATATAGATAAATGAGAACCGTTTGATGTAATATTAAAAGAATATTATTTTATTGGTATCTAAAATACTCTCACGGGTTCAAGATTCGAATCCCGTCAACAACATATTATTATTATTATATATTTATATTATCCATTTTTCTAAGCTACATTCAAAAGTTCAAGATATTATTCCGTCGACAATATATTAAAATTTTTTAAGATCAAAATACAAATAAATGATAATAAAATAAGATAAAAAATAATAATAAATCATGTAAAATACTAAAATAATAAATTAAAAATACTAAAATTCATCCGTGCATTGCACGGGTTATAGGCTTGTATATATAATAAGAGTAATAAAGTTTTAAAGAAAGTACTACTGTGGGTCACAAGTCCGTCCTCATCAATTATAAATTTAACTTTAATATGTATAATAACATAGATTTAAAATTCAGATTTCATCAACAACATGAAGTAAACAAATATTTATATTATTGACTTTAAGAATAAGAATACAATTTGAATTAGTTCAGTGTAGACCAGTTAAATTGTAGAACTCTTAGACCATATATATATACTACATACATTGTACTGCACAATGTACTACACCAATAAATTTTTTATTTTTATAAATTTTATACATTATATTTTCAGGAAACCTACAATCTGTTTTTTTAAAAAGTATCATAATCAAAATGAACTTGTTTTGTAAATCAAATTCATTGTACTGCAACTATTGAATTTATTGTACTACAATTTCAGTTTTTGTTCTATAAGTGAAAAATACATTGTACTGCATTAACGGTCTACGAGGTCTATAACTTAAGTGGTCTACACTGAAGTTATGTTCAGTGTAGACCACTTAAAGATTAGACATCTTAGACCAAATATATATTAAGTATATTGTACTGCACGAATATACTGCACTAAGTTTTGTTTCTTATACATTTTATGCATTATATCTTCGGGCAACTTATAATCTCTTCTTTTAAGAAAATCATAATCAAAATGAACTTGTTTTGTAAATCAAAATTCATTGTACTGCAATTTTCAGATTTACTGTACTACAGTTTCAGTGTTGGTATATAATCAAAAATACATTGTACTGCAAATTTGATCTAACATGTTTAAGCTTTAAGTGGCCTACACTGAACATTTGTCTGTGCACATTAATTGAAAGATATACTATTATATAAAAAGAGTAAGGGTTTTTAATGAAAGTACTACCGTAAGTCAGGAGTTCGATTATTATCAATAAAAATTAACTTTTGTTTAATATATACTACTATTATACAATATGAGTAATGGAGTTTCAAAGAAAGTACAGTTCGTCGTCATCAACAACAAATTTAATTTTAATATTATATAACATCGATTTAAGATTCGAATTTCATCAACAACATGAAATAAACAAATGTTTATATTTTTGACTCCAAGAATACTAATAAAGTTTGAAATTTAAAAGAATATTAATACTAAGAAAAATATTATGAATAAAAATAGTAATAAATATTAAAAAATTACCCATCCATTTCACGTGCTATAAGCTAGTTATAAATAAATAAAATAGGATCGTTTTAGTCAAATTACATGCAAGAGAAATATAGTTAATTAATCATATGAAACTTTACATTCTTTCTTCTGTTGACTCTGTTAATGTCACTATCGGTTTCAATAATATATTTCCAGTCGTTACCTTAATCCTTTGTGTATTATTTGGCATCATATACTTTCAGTTATTTTATTAGTTTATTCTAAACCAATACCCCGACATCTTCATTTAAATATACCAGGTGTTAATGGAGGAATTTGGTGATAACAAATTTCGGGGATTGCTGGAATAACGAATTATGATGATGAGAGATTTTGGGTTTTTGGATGTTTGGGGATGGACTTGAAAGGTGTCTCGACTTGTTAAATGTGTCAGATCCTTTTCCAAGATGCCTGCGTACCCTGTTTATATATAGGGATCAAGCCAACACATTTCTGTGATAGGATAGTGTTTTTAATCCTTGTGATTGTTAATGGATATCTTGATATAAGTTGATTTTATCTTTTTAGAGTTATATTAGCGTTGTGATTCTTTCCTGATTTGAAAGAATCGTTTGGAGATATTTTCTATGATTAATACTGGGAAATTAGGAGATAATTGAGGCAACCGAAAATATGGCGTAACAACTACCCCCAGTTCTTCAGTGTAGCTTGATGGACTGGTGAACTAAGCGTGCTTTGATCTTCCGAATTTCCCAAGTCAATGAAACAACTAGGAGTAGAAGATTAGCAAATAATATGGAGCAGATAATTACCCGTAATGTGCCTGTAGAAGCGAGAGAGACAACATGATGTGCCCGTAATATGCCTGTTGCTATAAGGGAGACAACATATTGCGCCCGTAATATGTATGTGCTTGCGAGAGAGACAACATGCGAGATGTGAGAAGAACATATGTACGAGTAGTTTTACAAGTGTAGGAAAATGGGCGGCTTTGTGTAGATATTGTTGCGCTTCCCCTTTTAAAGTTAGGTTTGTGAATCCACTATTCAAGATATAGAAGTAGCAGAATGTAGTAGCAGTAGTAGTGATGTCCTTGTACGTAAAATAAGGAGAGAATGTAATGTGTTGAAATTGTAGTCCAAGCATTATCTCGGAGGATCTTCTCCTTAAGAGAGATGACTTTTCTCTCCATATATAAGAGGGAGGACTTTCCTTACCTTAAGAGGGTGGACTCTCTTCACCTTAAGAGGGTGGACTCTTCTCTCCATAAGAGGGAGGACTCTCTTCTCCATAAGAGGGAGGACTCTTCTCACCTTAAGAGGGTGGACTCTCTTCACCTTAAGAGGGTGGACTCTCTTCTCCATAAGAGTGTGGACTCTCTTCTCCGTAAGAGGGAAGACTCTCTTCTCTCCATAAGAGGGAAGACTCTCTTCACCTTAAGAGGGTGGACTCTCCTCACCTTATAAGAGGGTGGACTCTCTTCACTTTATAAGAGGGTAGACTTTTTAGGAATATGTTGTTCTTGATGATAATTATAAAACACTTAGTAGATTTTGTATTAAGTCATTTTTGTAACTGTCAATGGAATGGCATGCTTTGCAGCATTTCGTTGACAGGAAGCTCATCAACGAAATGAGTGATGTATCAATTGCACTGTACAATACTTCTAGTTTGATATGCATTTCGTTGTAGGTATTAGATAGGTTTTCTAAGTCATGTTGACTAAGTACTAGATAGGCAAAATAGGTTGGTTAATTGTAAATATATTATGCCTTGTAATTTTGCCTAAGTGAAGACATGTCAACGGTATGAAGATTACTCTGTCAACGGTATGAAGTTTACTCATCAACGAAATGGAGTTTACTCATCAACGAAACGAAGATTACCCATCAACGAAATAAAGAATAAAGCTATCAACGAAACACATCTCTCTACTATCAACGAATCATTATTGCTTTTCTGAATAGTTGACAAAGTGATAGTGACAGTTATCTGACAGATCAAAAGGAGATATGGAAGTGTACTTTGCATTGGAAGCCATCAAAATGGTTACTGGAAATAAGGAAACATTACAATTTCCAATAAGGTTCTAGAAAGTGATCATAATAAGCATGAAGACAAAAGCCAAGATCTTCAGGGACCATTGGACAAAAGGAATGAAAAGCAAGCTACTGGCGGTTACCTTTAGTGTACTTTAGAGTAGCCAAAAATAGCATTGTAAACTTGGGAATATATATAACCAAGTGTAGCAGTTAAAATAGATGTAAGAGAAGAAAAACAAATAGATTGTATTAGCTATCTTTGAGAGCATACTTCTCTACATTCTTGTAACTGAGCAGCTGTGTACATTTTGTATCACAGATTATTTCCGCAATAAAAACACTTCAGTTGGATCATCAAACAATCCAACTGAAATTATTTAAGTGCTTGTGTTTTTATTTTATAAGTTCAGTTTTATTTCGAAAGTTGTTTTTAAGTTTGAGAAATATCTTGAATTGTATTCAACCCCCCCCCCCCCTCTACAATTCTGTTAGGTCATTTGGGATTAACAATTGGTATCAGAGCAAGCTTCTAACATACAAGAAGTTTAAAGATCAAGACCAAAACAGTAACCATGGTGAAGAAGGATGCAGGTGTAAAGATACCAGTTCTTGATAAGGACAATTACTTTCACTGGAAAGTAAAGATGCATTTACATCTCATGTCTATGGATGAGAGATATGTAGACTGCATTGAGAAAGGTCCACACGTTCCCATGAAGTTTGCATCTAGAGTTGGACTTCCAGATGATGCTCCTAATGTAGAAATTCCAAATCCTGTCTCAGAATGGACTATTGAAGATGTTGCAGAAGTCCATAAAGATAAAAGAACCATGAACATTATGTTTAATGGTTTGGAACAAGAGATGTTTGACAATGTCATAAACTGTACAACCTCTAAAGAAGTATGGGACACTGTTAGAACACTTTGTGAAGGAACTGAGCAAGTTAGGGAGAACAAAATGCAACTCCTCATACAACAATATGAACATTTTCATTTTAAAGCTGGTGAAACCCTAAATGACACGTTTAGTAGGTTTCAAAAGCTTTTGAATGGATTAAAGTTGTATGGGAGGATCTATCAAACCAAGGATTCAAACCTTAAATTTCTTAAAGCTCTTCCAAAAGAATGGAAGCCTATGACTGTTTCTCTCAGAAACACTCAAGAGTACAAAGACTACACTCTTGAAAGGCTTTATGGAACTTTAAAGACATATGAGTTGGAAATGGATCAAGATGAAGAAATTTAAAAGGTACAGAAGAAAGGTGGATCAATTGCATTGATTGCATCTGTGAACCAACTGGAAGATGACAATGAAGAAGCTGCAAAAGCCACAACTAGTCGAGCTAGTTGTAGGAGTGATGTTAGCAAGGGTAAAGGCAAGATGACAGAAGAAGAAGAACCAGAACCAGCCAACTTGGATGACTTAGATGAGATTGATGAACACATTGCTTTTCTTTCAAGGAAATTCTCTAAGTTCAAATTCAAGAGAAACTCAGAAGCAAGGCCACCAAGGAGAGACTTTCAACCTAGCAAACATAACTGGATTGAAAAGTCTAAATCTAAATGTTTCAATTATGGAATGATTGGTCACTTTGCTGGAGATTGCAGAAAGCCCAAAATTGAGAAGGGCAACAGGAAATTTGAGCATGTTGATTATAAAAAGAAATACTTTGAACTTCTCAAGCAGAAAGAAAAGGCTTTCATGTCTCAGGAGTATGATTGGGCTAGTAATGGTGAATATTCTGATGATGATGTTGAGTATGTCAACTTGGCTCTTATGGCTAACAATCAGGAGCAGGAAGCAAGTTCCTCAAGCAACCAGGTAACAATTACTAATCTTTCTGAGCTTTCTAAAGAGGAATGCGATAGTGCAGTAAATGAAATGTCTACTGTACTATATAATTTGCGTGTTACTCTTAAATCACTTACCAAAGAGAATTCAAGAATAAAAGAGACTAATTTGCTCTTAAGTGATAGAAATGCCATGTTAGAAGCACAACTCATTGAATTTGAGAAAATGAGGTGTGTTAGTAGGGATGCTAAGAAGGAACTTGAGAAAGTGTTAGAAAGGGAAGAAATTCTTAAAACACAACTTGAAATAGAACAAAGTTTGATTTCAAAATGGAAAGATTCCAGGAATGTTGCTACCAACATCATTAATGTTCAAGGTATGGAATATTTCTGTGAGCAATCATGGAAAAAGAACAAAGAGAAGCTAGGGTATGCTGGTGAAACCTTAGAATCAGAAACAGAGTCAACAAACAACAATGATCATTTGTTGAAGGTTGATACGTCAACGGAATGCAAGGTTTCGTTGACAGATGAACCATCAACCGATCAGGGTGTTTCGATGACAGGGAAAAAGAAAGTAGAACTCACTAGACTTAATAACAAGTATGGTCCTGTCACCAAGAACTTTGTTCAAGGTGAGTCTAGTAAATCAAAGAAAGTTGAGAAGCCTGTTGAAAGAGAAAATTGAGGTCACTTGTCTAACAAGCAATTGGGAGACAAGTTAGAGAAAGTTCAAGTTGAGGTTAAGGGCAATAAAAAGAATAACAGGAATGGCAAAGTAGGTATTAACAAACACAACAATTACACACCTGATAAATATGCTCCTAGAAAAACATGTGTCAATTGTGGAAGTGTTAGTCATTTATCTGCTAACTGCAAATCTGTTAAGAAGACCACTAATGTGAAAATGCCTAAGCCTGTAATGAATGTTTCCATGCCTACAATGCCTGTTATGCCTAATTTGTTTGCTCCATATGCACAATTTCAGAATCCATATGCTAGCATGCCATTTGTGCCTAATCCATACATGAATATGTTTAATGTGCCACAAATGCCATGGAATGTGAATAACATGTTTGTTCCTCCAACTATGCATGCTGTGAATGAAAATGTGAGCAACCCTCAGAAATCAACACCAAATATAAAGATTGATTTAAATCAATCTGAGCCTAAGGTGAAAAATGATATAAAAGGAAAATCAAAGGCTAACAAAACAGGACCCAAGGAAACTTGGGTACCAAAATCAACTTGATTTGGTTTTATTGTGTGCAGGGAGACAAAAGGAATCTTTGGTACTTGGATAGTGGTTGTTCAAGACACATGACTGGTGATTCTACCCTGCTCACAGAGTTTCAGGAAAGAGCTGGCCCTTGTATTGCTTTTGGAGATGACAGCAAAGGCTACACTAAGGGATATGGCTTGATTTCAAAAGAGAATATCATCATAGATGAGGTTGCATTGGTGAATGGTCTTAAGCACAATTTGCTTAGTATCAGCCAACTTTGTGACAAAGGATTTTTAGTTACTTTTTCAAAAGAAGCCTGTGTTGTTTCTAAGGTAGGAAACAACAATGTGGTCATGACTGGATTCAGAAGAGGGAATGTGTACATTGCTGACTTTAGTAGCACAAGTCCAGACACCATCACTTGTCTTTTCAGCAAGGCAAGCAAGAATGAAAGTTGTCTATGGCACAAGAAATTATCTCATCTGAATTTCAAAGTTATGAATGATTTGGTAAGGAAATATCTTGCTAGAGGAATTCCACAAGTGGAATTCTCCAAGGATGGTTTGTGTGATGCCTGTCAAAAAGGGAAACAAAAGAAGGCATCATTCAAAAGCAAGACAGAGTCATCAATTGTCCATCAGCTTGAGTTGCTCCATATGGATCTGTTTGGCCCTGTAAATGTCATATCCGTTTCAAAGAAGAAATACTGTCTTGTGATTGTTGATGATTTTTCTAGATTTACATGGACCTTCTTTTTGCACTCCAAAGATGAGGCAAGTGAAATCATTATCAATCACATCAAGATGGTAAACAATCATCCTGATTTCAAAGTAAGAAGGATTAGGAGTGACAATGGGACAGAATTCAAGAATTCAAGCATGAAGGTGTTCTGTGAAGAAAATGGTATTTTGCATGAGTTTTCAGCAGCAAGGACACCACAGCAAAATGGTGTAGTTGAAAGGAAAAACAGAACACTTATTGAAGCTGCAAGGACAATGGTAGATGAATCAAAGTTACCAACTTATTTTTGGGCTGAGGAAGTTAACACAGCTTGCTTCACTCAAAATATTTCTTTGATTAATCAGGCCAAGGGAATGACCCCTTATCAACTACTCAAAAGAAAGAAGCCACTATTGGATTTTCTTCATGTCTTTGGATGCAAGTGCTTTGTTCTGATAAATCAAGCTGAGCATTTGGGGAAATTTGAAGCAAAGGCAGATGAAGCAATATTTGTGGGATATGCAGCAGGGAAAGCTTACAGAGTCTATAATCTCAGAACCAACATTGTTATGGAATCTGTACATGTTGTTTTTGATGATCTCAAAATTCAAGGTCTCTGTGATGAAGGTTTCCATGAAAGTCTTTCTTTTGAGAATGAGGAAGGAGATCAAGTGAATCATGTCAAGGCTATTAAGAAACAGCCTAAAGTTGTTGTGTCTAGCACATATGAAAGCAGCAGTGAAGATGAAATTGCTGCATTAAGATTGAAAAGAATAGCTGCTAGCAGACCAAATGGTCATTTCGTTGACAATCATGATGAAGGATTCGTTGACAGTCAGAATGAGCGTTTCGTTGACAGTCAAAATGGTCATACCGTTGACAGTCACAGAAATGCCTCTAGGAGTGATCATTTAGGGACAACAAACTCAGGGGGAGTTTCTCAAGGACAAATATCCAATCAAGGCAACCATGATCATGAAGCTACTTCTTCAAGAGCAAATCTACCTCCCTCAAGGAAATGGAGTAAAGATCATCCCTTTGAACTTATTATAGGCGATGTTTCTTCAAAAGTCCAAACTAGAAGAGCAACTCAAGAGGAATGTTTATATAGTAGCTTTCTGTCTTAAGATAAGCCAAAGAAAGTTGAGGATGCACTTCTAGATCCAGATTGGGTTTTAGCTATGCAAGAGGAGCTAAACCAATTTGAGAGAAACAATGTTTGGAAGCTGGTGCCCAAGCCTAAGGACAGGAGTGTCATAGGCACAAAATGGTTGTTCAGAAACAAGATGGATGAAAATGGCATAGTCACAAGGAACAAAGCTAGATTGGTTGCAAAAGGCTATTCACAGGAAGAGGGAATTGATTTTGATGAGACCTTTGCTCCTGTTGCAAGACTAGAAGCAATAAGGATTTTCCTAGCCTATGCAGCCCATGCCAATTTCAAGGTCTATCAAATGGATGTGAAGAGTGATTTTCTGAATGGGGAATTGGAAGAGGAGGTGTATGTGAGTCAACCTCCTGGTTTTGAAGATGATGATTTTCCAGAATATGTATACTTCCTCCTCAAAACACTCTATGGTTTGAAACAAGCACCTAGAGCCTGGTATGACACACTTTCACAGTTCCTCCTTGAGAATCACTTCACTAGAGGTACTGTAGATAAAACTCTTTTTTCACAGGGTTGTGAATGACTCTGCTATACTTGTTCAAATTTATGTAGATGACATAATTTTTGGGTCTACAGATGAAAAACTTTGTCAAAAGTTTGTCAAGCTTATGCAAAGTAAATATGAAATGAGCATGATGGGAGAATTAACTTACTTTCTTGGTCTCCAAGTGAAGCAAGTTAATGAAGGCATTTTCATTAGTCGGACAAAATATATTTATGATTTGTTAAAGAAATTTAACTTAATGGAATGCTCTCCTGCCAAAACTCCCATGCCTACTGCCACCAAACTTGAATTGAATACTAAGGAAAAATCTGTGGACATTTCAAGTTACAGAGGCACGGTAGGCTCACTTTTATATTTAACAGCTAGTAGACCTGATATTATGTTTGCTACATGTCTATGTGCTAGATTTCAGGTTGATCCTAGGGAATCCCATTTAGTTGCTATTAAAAGAATTTTCAGATATCTCAAAGGAACACCAAACCTTGGCATTTGGTATCCTAGAGAATCTGGCTTTGAACTAATTGGTTATTCAGATGCAGATTATGCAGGATGTAAAATTGACAGGAAAAGCACAACTGGCACCTGTCAATTCCTAGGAAACAAGCTTGTGTCATGGTTCAGCAAGAAACAAAACTCAGTTTCTACCTCCACAGCTGAGGCTGAGTACATTGCAGCTGGAAGTTGTTGTGCACAGATTTTATGGATGAAAAATCAACTACTTGATTATGGATTAAGAGTTGAGAAAATTCCTATCTTCTGTGACAACACTAGTGCCATTGCCATTACTAAGAATCCAGTGCAGCACTCAAGGACCAAGAACATTGACATCAAGTACCATTTCATTAGAGAACATGTTATGAATGGTACTGTGGAGTTACATTTTGTTCCAAGTGAACAACAACTTGCAGATATCTTTACCAAGCCACTTGATGAATCAACATTCTCAAGATTAGTAAGTGAGCTAGGTATGCTAAATTTCTCTTAAATATTTTTGAGATTTTTGCCAGTTACAATGCAGCCAGAAATTTGCTATGTTTTTCTGTGAATTAATTTTCTAAGAAAAATGTGAAATTTTGTCTAAGTCAAAATTACTATGTCAACGGAACGCACCATTTTGTTGACAGTATTAGCACTTTTCTGGGTGTTTCGTTGACAGCACTTTTTTATGTCAACGAAACGCAGCTTTATCAACGAAATAGACGGGACCTTAAACGCCCAATTCTGATTCGTTGATATAGCGAAGTTAATCTGAACCGTTGAAATTTGACACGTCTTTTACCACGATCTATACATACACCCCTGTAAGTATAAATCTTGGTAATACTTTAAAAGTAACGGTTATATTTTTAAGCCAATCCAGTAATTTACATTTATTATTGGACTTAATTTTTGAGAATTTTTGGGGGAGTATTTAAGAAATTTTATTTTCTTTAATTCTTTTCTACCTGCTCTCAAAAATTCCAAAGGCTTTCTTACTCTTTCTCTCTCAAAGCAAATCATAGTTCAAGCTTTATTTACTCAACAATGGCACCCATCGTGAAACTCATGTCTGCTGGAGGGTTCATTTACGAAAAGAACAACTCCATTCCTTTTGTTGTTAAGGAAAGCCCGAACAGAATCTTCTTCAAGATGATGGATTTTATGATGAATTGCAAACTGAGCTACGCAATGTTTCACTCTACACCACTCTACAATGAGATAATCGAGGAGATTTGGACCTCATGTGAGTACAGTGGGACAAATTGCACTTTGCAATTCACCATTCAAGGTAATGAGTACATAGTCAATTCTGATGTGTTGCAAGCATGCTTACACCTTCCTGAAAATAATTGCTCTGCTTTGCCCACATATACTGAAATGATTAACATGCTAAATTCCATAAACTACTCTTTGCCTACTGATAATCTGGGTAAAATAATTAGGAGAGGTTTGGTTAGGGAATACAGTTATTTAGCTGATGCATTCATCAAGGTCTTTTCTGGTAAAATTAGTAATTTTGATGCATTAACTAATTCCATGTTGATTCTATTTACCATGCTCCTAACTGATAGATATTACAAATTTAGCACCCAACTTATGTATGAAATTGGTGCTAAGTTGGGTGATAAGGCAAATAGGAAGAAAAATATCTATTATGCTAGATTTTTGATGATGTTGGCTAACCATATTAGTCCAGCACCATTGGTTATCTCTAACCCTGTTTCTAGGTTTGATTGCTTTGTGCAAGAAAAGAGAGTATTGACAGACATACTGAGGCTGAACCACAATGGTGATGTTCCAGTGATGTATATGTCAATAATTGAGGTAACTACTACCATCCCTGCTAGTATAGCTGTTATTTCTACTGTTTCACCCAACCCTGTTGCTATGGAGTCTGTAGTTGTGACCCAACAGGCTCCTGCCCCAGCAACAAAACCAAAATCAAAGAAATCCTCCAAGCCAACCTCAGGTGCTTCCCAAAAGGCACATGTTGTAAAATCCACTACACAACCTAAGGGGAGTGGTGTAGGTGTTGTGAGAGGTGAGGGAAGGGGTGAACATAAAAGAAACCCTAAGGATAAGGAAGGAGAGATGAGTGTGATCCAGCCAAGCCCCATTGTGTCTTCCCAACAAGGCACAGTGAGTAATATGGAAATTAGCTCAAGTCTAATTGTATCCTCCCAAAAGGATGCAGTTATTGAAACAAGCTCTCCTCCAAGAGCACACTCCAAAAGGGTAAGGGACACTTCAAGCCCACAGTCAACTATTTCCCAATACCAAAGGAGAGTGAATCAAAAATCCCAGGTTTCACAGGGTGCACACACACTGGAAGCAACACTTCCAGCTTCTCAAATTCAGTTTGATGTAACCCCTATCATTACTCTGGGGTTACAGTCCCATTCTCTAAATATAAATCTTGAACCAACTCCTCAAAATTCACCAACTCAATCATTAGATGTTGATATGATCCATTCATCTATTCCTGATTCTCCAACTCTTTTCTTGGAGAAGCCCCACTCTGACATTGGTGGTCATCACTTGTTAAGTGGATTTGTTGGGCCACCAATCATCCTTTTCTGAAATTACAAGAGGATCTATGGAACAATCTCTAAAATCAATCACCACAGATTCTACTGTAATTTCACATTCTCAAATTGCTTTCTTGACTTCATCAAAGAAACAGTCTCTTTCGTTGACAAGTGTTTCTCCATCAACGGTATCCATACCGTTGACAGTTCAAACTACCATACCGTTGATAGTTCATTCTGCACCTCTTATTGAAAATCAAGTTGTTTCCACAACTAGTGCAGATGATCTAGTGGTAGTTGAAACACTTCTAGGAATGAGAGGAAGTGAAACTGAGAGGCTGGCTTGCAGCCAGGCAAAAGGAGAGGTTGAGAGTGAGAGGCTGACTATTTCTTCCAGTCAGGCAAAAGGAGAGGCTGAGGGTTCCACCTTAGTAGGTGAAGGTGAGAGTGTGAGAGGTGTGAGCCATGGGGAGCCCATGATGCAAGAAAATAGAGGAGAGAGAGAAGGGACTACAGGAGCTATAAGGGATGAAGCAACCATTGAAAATGAGTTAATGGAGGTTCATGAGGGAGAAAGAGAACTTACTTTCCAAGAGCATTATCAACAAACTCTGGATAGTATTTCCCTGGATCCTGAAACCTTTACTCATCCTGTGCCAGCCTATCAAATTATGGCTCAACAGGGCAATGTGGAGGCATAAAGGTCATTCAATCTAATCCATACAACTGCATCCATGCAAAGAGCAAAGGATGCAATCACCAATCTGTCTCCAGGAGCTGCATCAAGTGGTGAGTTTGATTTTTCTGATGATGATGACAGTTTTGGTGACAATCTACAGGTGGCCATCACTTCACAGACTGGGACTTCTGTGGTGCCCCCTACACCAAACTGGATTTCTCAGGATATGCAAGGAAGAATCACCTTGGATACTTCAATTACCAGGCAGTACAATGAGGCCTATCTGGCTCATGAGTCTGCAAATGCCAATGACAAGAAATTCTACAAGGCTGTTATGGATTCACTGGAAATCCAAAGACTACAGATGATGCAGACAAGGATTGAAGCTAGAGAAACCAAGGACTCAATTAGCAATCTTAAGGATGCTACTGACAGGAGGCTAGATGAAAAGCTTCCTCTTCTCACTGTGTCCAAGATGAACATGTTTTTCTCTAAGGATCCTGAGGTGGCTACCTCCTTGAAGACTCTCTCTTCTAGAGTGGACAAGGTGGAAGCTACTTTATCTCAGATGCAAAAGGAACAGGAGAAGCAAACACAACTCTTAGCCCAGCTAGTGGCAGCTCAAGGACTCCTAGTCATTTCTTTTGATGATAACAAAAAGGGGGATAAAACTAAGGAGCTAGACATTCAAATCACAAAGGTTATGGTCCCAGCCATTTCCCTACCAAAGGAGCCATTAGCAATGGGGGAGTCAGGAAAGGCTAAACTGGATGGCATTGACCTGATTCAGCAAGCATCTATGAAGCTACAACTTGCTGAACAAATAAAAGACCACTGGTCCAGCATAGATGCAAGAGTCAAGAAGATAGCTGAATCTTCAAAGAATTCAAATCCATCAACGAATCAAGCTTCTTCTACAGCACCATCAACGAATGCCATGGTTTTAGTGTCAACGGAATGGGAGCCACAGACCAATTCTTTCTATGAGGTAGAGCCCCTTCTACATGGAGTCACTCAAGGTCCAAGGAAGGAAAAAGGACAAACTTCATGCATTAGGGATGTGGAACAAGCTACACTTCAAAGAAGCTTATCTCCCAAGTCCCCTGCTAAACCAAAGGGCAAAAACATAGCAAGGATTTTCTATCCTGCACCTTATCCAGATGAGCTCAAGGTTCTTGGACTACTTATCACAAAATGCAAGGAAAGCAATGATCCTGAGATAAGGAAGTAAAGGGCAATTGTCTACAGGAATGGACAAGAAATCTGTGTTTGGGCTGGTCACCCAAACTTTGCTGAAGCTAAGGCTGAAAAGTAAGAAAGAGTAGCAATGCAAGCACTTGCAGTTGCTCAATCTCTTGATGAAGAAGAAAGACAGCTAGAAGAAAAAGCCAGAGAGGAAAGGAGTACAAAGGCAACCAAAGGCAAGAGCTAGGAGAAACATAGCCTTTGAGAATGATGACTCTCAGAGTATTACAACAGACTCTTCTGTACCTATTGCACCTCCAACAATTCCTGATCCAGTTTCAGAGGTAAAGTTAGCCTGTGATCCTAAACATCCTGTCAATTTCCATGATCAGCCAATTGAGCCAAAGGGAGAGCCAATTGAGTTTGATGAGGCCAACTTTCCAAAATTCCTCTTTGAAATGGATCCAAAGAAGAAATCTAAGCAGAAGGTTGCCAAGGCTAAGCCAATTCTTGTAAGGAGACCACAAGCTGAGAAACCCCCTACCAACCTAGAAGACTTCATCTACATTGCTGATATCAGGGAGGAGTCTAACCTACATATCAATCTTGATGACCTGGTTGAAGTGAGAGGAATAGCAGCTTCTTACAAACTACCAGAGAGATTGGTGTTTGTCTACAAGGGTGGGAGAGAACAGGTTTGGCCTCTACACAGAATTCTGGGAGAAGACTATCAGACACTGCTATCTGTGTTTAAATGTCTAAAGAAAGATTTTGGTTTTACCAAAATAGCCAAGTCTGAGGTTGTCTCCAAAATTTGCCAAATCAAAGCTAGCTGGAACAAGCCTGGTGCACTTCCCAGAGTATTGAAGGTCCCTCAAACAGGAAAGAAAATTCATCTCCAACCTTTTTGGATGATGGAATTCAGAGATAAGGACAACTGTAGAAGATTCTTCAGAATAGAAGACCAAATGGAGAAGGCATCCAATGAAACTCTGAGATTAATGCAATCCAAGTTGGGGAATCAAGATGAAGAAGAGAAGATTTTATACAGAAGACTTTAAGCTCAGATTGAGGAGAACAATGCAAGAAAAGGGAAGAAAACAAGACCACAGAGGCAAAGATGAAAAATCTGCTCAGACTAGAGGAGCAACTTTGTGCACTTGTTTTGTAAGATTTTCTACTTTGCATTTCAATTAAATTCAATGAAGCTCAATGCAATTTCTATTTTTATCATGTGTAATTTGACTGAGTGTTTTTGTTATCATCAAGGCTCTTTATTTATGGCTGTTATTCTATCAGTCATAAATTGGGGGAGATTGTTAGGAATATTTTGTTCTTGATGATAATTATAAAACACTTAGTAGATTTTTTATTAAGTCATTTTTGTAACTGTCAACGGAATGACATGCTTTGTAGCATTTCGTTGACAGGAAGCTCATCAACGAAATGAGTGATGTAGCAATTGCACTGTACAATACTTCTAGAGAGGTTGTACAGTGCAATTGCTACATCACTCATTTCGTTGATGAGCTTCCTGTCAACGAAATGCTGCAAAGCATGCCATTCCGTTGACAGTTACAAAAATGACTTAATACAAAATCTACTAAGTGTTTTTAATCCTTGTGATTGTTAAGGGATATCTTGATATAAGTTGATTTTATCTTTTTAGAGTTATATTAGCGTTGTGATTCTTTCCTGATTTGAAAGAATCGTTTGGAGATATTTTCTATGATTAATACTGGGAAATTAGGAGATAATTGAGGCAACCGAAAATATGGCGTAACAACTACCCCCAGTTCTTCAGTGTAGCTTGATGGACTGGTGAACTAAGCGTGCTTTGATCTTCCGAATTTCCCGAGTCAATGAAACAACTAGGAGTAGAAGATTAGCAAATAATATGGAGCAGATAATTACCCGTAATGTGCCTGTAGAAGCGAGAGAGACAACATGATGTGCCCGTAATATGCATGTTGCTATAAGGGAGACAACATATTGTGCCCGTAATATGTATGTGCTTGCGAGAGAGACAACATGCGAGATGTGAGAAGAACATAAGTACAGGAAGTTTTACAAGTGTAGGAAAATGGGCGGCTTAGTGTAGATATTGTTGTGCTTCCCCTTTTAAAGTTAGGTTTGTGAATCCACTATTCAAGATATAGAAGTAGCAGAATGTAGTAGCAGTAGTAGTGATGTCCTTGTACGTAAAATAAGGAGAGAATGTAATGTGTTGAAATTGTAGTCCAAGCATTATCTCGGAGGATCTTCTCCTTAAGAGAGATGACTTTTCTCTCTATATATAAGAGCGAGGACTTTCCTCACCTTAAGAGGGTGGACTCTCTTCACCTTAAGAGGGTGGACTCTTCTCTCCATAAGAGGGAGGACTCTCTTCTCCATAAGAGTGATGACTCTTCTCACCTTAAGAGGGTGGACTCTATTCACCTTAAGAGGGTGGACTCTCTTCTCCATAAGAGTGTGGACTCTCTTCTCCGAAAGAGGGAGGACTCTCTTCTCTCCATAAGAGGGAAGACTCTCTTCACCTTAAGAGGGTGGACTCTCCTCACCTTACAAGAGGGTGGACTCTCTTCACTTTATAAGAGGGTAGACTCTCTTCTTGGCGATTTTTCCGGAAGTACGGATAAGCACCCTGGAAGTACGGGTTTACCAAGGTATTCCAAGCAGTACCCTCATCATAGAAGGGCCTTCAAAAATAAATTTCAAGCAACACCTTCCACAAAGAAGGGCCTTCAAAAAATAATTTCCAAGCAACACCTTAAAGAAGGACCTTTACAAATAATTTCTAAGCAACACATTCATTAAGAAGGGCCTTCAAAAATAATTCCAAGCAACACCTTCATCAAAGAAAGGCCTTCAAAAATATCACACAGAGACAACCACAGAATCTAAGAATGTCCAATGATGATATGAATGAATGCATGATGCGAATGATGCACATGATGATTAATGAATGCATGATGTGAATGATGCATGACCTTCAAAACAAGATTGTCCTAAAAGACCTTCAGAAGACGATTAACCCGTAGGGACTTCAAACAAGATTATCATATTCAAAATAGGGTCTTCTAAAATATTATCCTCCTCGAAAGAGGGTCTTCAAAAATATTATCCTTCTTGGAAGAAGGTGTGACGCCCTCCCAATCTGGGGTCATGATCGGGGAGTCACTACAACCTCTATACATATTAAACCCATAAACAATATAATAAAAGCATGCAGACTTGACCCCAACTCTACCCTGGATCTTTAACAGTTGATGGTGTGAAACAAGCATCCACTATCTAATTCATTAATACATAAGCATAAGTCTCAAAAGTTATTACAACCAAGACTTAAAAGTTCTACGTTCTCTATTACAAAACACCTTCTAGGTGTGGTCGTCACCTACCTGAGCTGGCATCCCAAAAACAACCCTATAGGAAGACTTCCTAGCTGTCTGAAATGTACGTACCATCTTCTCGTTTCACTGTGGGTTAGAATAGGGAAAAAGAATGAGCCAAATGCCCAGCAAGTAATAATATGACCAAACAGTTATCCACTGGGAAACAGTTTCAATATCAATATGTATGACATGGGTATAGCAAAGTCCGTATCAAAGGATTATCAGAATCAATGAATTGAATATACAATTTCAAAACAGTTTCCAATATCAATATATATAGCAGGGTTTAAGCAGAATCCATAATAAGGAATTATCGGAACAAGGGCATAATTATGCAATTTCAAAGGGTAAACCAATTTCATTATCAAGATATCTGTTTCAAGAAAACAATAAGTAATTTAGGAGATTTTTCACAACGCACCGGACAATACGGGTGATCAGCCACGTAAAGTCCCCATACCGGACACACAGTCCCTCTGGTCCTTGTATTGGGTCCCATTAGGCACATATTGGCCTTTAGACTAGTCCATCCCTAGTCCATTTATTATAATTAAAAAGTGCTGGACCGGCGTTACTCGGCCTCTTACGCCTCCAATCTTAGGAATCCGTGGAAACCATAAATCAGAATTTAAATGAGTCTAAACTTTATTCCTTTTTAAAACATGTTCAGATATAAAGAGGTCCTTTGGAAATCAGATAAGTTCAATCAAAACAATTTGGATTTCTATTAGTGGAATATAGGAAACATTTATCATCGGGTCTGTTCTGGAAATGTACTAGAATGAGAGTTAGGTGTATTCACTTTCAGGTATAAAAGGGTTTGAATAAGTATATGATCAGATTCAGGTTATAGAATTATAGGTCATCAGGTTTCAATTCATGTATATGATCAGGGTATAAAGGTTTAGGGATAAAGAACTAAACAAAGCAGGGTATACAGATCAACATGGTATATATGAACAAAGATAAGGGTTATCAATGAACAATAGGTGTTTTCAGAATTAAAGGTATATCAAGGCAAGATAACAACTCATATATGTCAAAATGAAACAAATGAATCGAAATACGAAAGCAAGTTTGTATTACTTGCCTTAAGTAGCAGAAAGGGGTAATGACATATCACTGGTTTTCCACCTTAGTCTTTCCTTTGTCTCTAAGTTCCACTTCCTTGAACTCTCTAAGTTCCACTTCCTTGGGCTCTACAAAAGAATATATTCTATCTTAGTATGCCCTTTCTAAAATGCTAATCCGTTATTCTAAACTACCCAACGCATCCTAATCGCGTAAACACATAATAGTTATACCATAAAACAATTATAATCATGTAATAGGCAATCAACCATATAGCCTCACATTGTCATTTAAGTACGTATAACATACTCCTTATACATATATATAACAATCTATCTTTCAAAACATACCACACTTGGCATTCCTTAAATCAATTTGATCATGCCAACCATATCCTTAACTCTTTTTATAACAATGTTTCATCCCAAAAACAGAAAAATCAACCGCGCATACTTTAATAAAACATTTTTCATAAATCCAAATATAATCAAACAATTACCAAATTTGACAGGCTACTTCCTGATTACTAACTCAACTTAGCATAAAAGTTTCAACTTCAGAACACTTCATTTAGATTAAAAACGAACTGTATAAACTAGGTGCGGAAACACAGAAAATCCCTGCTGCGCAACTTTTAGTAAAATAATCATAACGTTTTATTCGTAAATCCTATCGATACAAGGTTAGCGCGTGCACAAACTAGATTCAATTTAGAACAGTAAACTCCTAGACTCTCTGTCTAAAACAGGCAGCAACATTTCGCAATTAATCAAAACAGAACAGGGCAGACAGTTTTTCTGGAATTTCAGCATGATGTTTTTCTATATAAAACCATTCCACCATTATAATCTCTACCACAACTAATCATCCCATATCAAAACTAAAACTCATATTCTCAAGAAATTACCCAACTTATACATGCATTTATCAAATACCCAAACTAACAAGTTAACCATTCAAATACTTGTAACTTCACTAAAATCCCCAAATCAAACCTTTATCCATCAAAACTTCAAACTAACCAAACTTAACACAATTAATCAACATGCATTCACTATAAACCGAGATTAACAATTAAACATCAACATAACAAATTTTCAAACCGATTTTATAAAAGGGGAAAAATCGAAATATGCACATGCAATTCGATTTTTCAACATGCAATTCATAACTTCACTAAATACTAGTTTTAATACAAAAATCGGACTCAAGAATATCATCATCGTCCCCGTCGGCTCGCCGGAGCTCATTGCCGACGGCGGCATGGTCGGAGGTGCCCGGAAAAAAATCGGGTTTCCTTCACAACCTCACCAATAATAATCTAAACAATCTCCTTATCACAGAATCATCACAAAACAAAGGTTCGGGATTGAATCAAATCAAAATCGCCAAAACCCCTTTTTGCATGCAACTGATACACACGCACACACACTGCCATACACATACACACACCCACGATTACATATATATATGAGAGATTGAGTGAGAATGAGAGGGAGAGAGATTTTACAGAAGAAAATCGAGAGAGAGAGAGATTTTGCCGAGAGAGAAAGAGAGAAGAGAGAGTGATGAACGGTGAAAGAAGAAAAGGGGAAAAACTGATTGTTGGGGTTTTATAAGCCCAGGGGTATTTTAGTAACTTGCTAATTCCAAAATCTGATTTTTAAATAAGAAAACCCATATAAATGCCTTTCTAAAATTCGAAATAAAATGAAGATAATATCTAAAAATCACAATTTTATTTTTAAAACAAATAATACGAATTTACAAGCTCCCCCATATTTTTAAAATATTTTTATGATCAAAATTGAATTAAATATGAATTTTCAAAGTTTTGATCACATAAATGATATTTAACTCATAAAATCGTTTTTAAATCCTTAAAGCCAAAACTAAATTCCTCCACTAATTTTAGAAAATACTAGAATATAAACTAAAGGTTGTGAAAAAGATTTCACAATAAAAAGAGTCTCCGATGATTTTATAAAATTCCCGGAAGGTCAAAAAGAACTAATTTTTAATAAGAAATTCATATAAAATGCATTTAAAAGCATACACAAGTATTTTAATCCATACCATTCACCAAGTAAACATCTAATTATCACATTTTCACATATATACTCTTCACACAATATTCACATATCATAGAACTCAATTATTATTAAATATTAATATAGTACAAGCGTTTTTCTGAGTCGTTATAGAAGGTCTTAAAAAAATTATCCTACTCGAAATAGGGTTTTCAAAAATATTATCCTCCTTGGAAAAAAGAGCTTTCGAAAACATTACCCTTATCAGATAAGGACCTTCCACACTTTTGTTTTCCATGCACGAGCTAGTGAAGTAATCAAATCATGTGCTACGAATATTGCATCACAATTCTTTAACATCTCCATGATTCAGATTCGGTCCAGATCTGTTTTTTACCTTTTTGGCCCTGTAAACGATATTTTCTTGGAAAACACAAAACATGAAAGTTGTAGGAAACGAAAAGATCTTTCCGATGATATATGGATCGTCAGAAACGGACTTATAACGAATCGGGAATCAAATAAAACGTCTGCTGATTAACTTCTCAATACTAAAAAACGGGATCTGATTATGTTTTGTGATTTCGAGAATAGATCGAAACATAATCTCAGAAAACACCAAGAACGAAAGTTGTAGGAAATCGCAAAAGCTTTCCGGATCATAAAAAATGATCAAAATCTGACATGTATTAAATTTATTACGAATTTTATAAGATAATTTGTACGGACAAAATCATAAAAAAACTTATCTTAATTTTGAATAGACCACGAATCACCGCTTCCACCATTCTTCTCCTCCATTAAAGCCGCTCCAGATCCGGTAAAACCCCCCTTGTGCATGATTTAGATGATTTGATTGTCCTTCACAATCAAAAAAATAAGCCCCTCCTTCTAGCGCCAATTGTTAACGGAGGAATTTAGTGATAACAAATTTCGGGGATTGCTGGAATAACGAATTATGATGATGAAGATTTTGGGTTTTTGGATGTTTGGGGCTGGACTTGAAAGGTGTCTCGATTTTTTAGATGTGTCGGATCCTTTTCCAAGATGCCTGCGTACCCTGTTTATATATATGGATCAAGCCAACGCAGTTCTGTGATATGATAGTGTTTTTAATCCATGTGATTGTTAAGGGATATCTTGAGATAAGTTGATTTTATCTTTTTAGAGTTATATTAGCGTTGTGATTCTTTCCTGATTTGAAAGAATCGTTTGGAGATATTTTCTATGATTAATATTGGGAAATTATGAGATAATTGAGTCAACCGAAAATATGGCGTAACACCAGGAGTTAACACTCAGATTTAACTTTTAAGCACCACAATGCTACTTTTTTTCAAAATTCCATAATCCAAATCAGAGAACTTATTTGAGTTTACAGAGTGTCGTAGCCAACCTACGCGTTGGCTACTCCTCTCATACTTCTAAACACCTTCCACCCATGTATCTCAAAGTACATGAGTACAAGTTTTTTCAAATAAATTTTTTCGAGAAAGATTCAAAATTCGATTCATAAATTGATTTGCATGTAGTGTCTACAATAATACCTAAAAGTATTTATTTTTAGTTACTATTAAAATAAAATTGGAAGTCCACTATTAAAATTGGAAGTATTTATTTTTAGTTACTATCAATTTCAATAACATATGTCCAGTCATTACATTTATTGTTTGTGTATTATATGGCAGTCGTATACTTTCAGCTATTTTATTGGTTTATTCTAAATGAATACCGCCTCATCTTCATTTAAATATACCAGGAGTTAACACTCCATAATTTGCACATAGTCCGCTCATAATTTGCTCATAGTTTGATATTGTTGCCTATTATTTGAAATTTGTAATTTGGTAACAAATTTTTTTTACTAATTTTTTGAAGAATGGCCACCATTTTGACATGAATTCACAATTTTTAAACTAGAACCACTTTTTCAAAAAATCAGTGTAAATTATGATCACTAAAATACAATCAATTAAAAAAAATCCCTAATTATAAATAGTTAAAATATGATCGCTTTAGTCAAATTACATGCGAGACAAATATAGTAAATTGATCATATGAAAGTTACAATACATTTAATTAATTATAATGTTAAGCATTTTAACATAAAATAAATGAACTTATTATGATAAAATACATGAAGTGGGTAAATTTTAGGCCTTAAAAGTTATGGGCCCAGGGCGGTCGTCCTTGTCACCCTTCCTCTGGGCCGAGCCTGGAACAAATAATACAACCATTCACTTCTTCTATTCATGAAATATAAAAAATTATGGAAGAAGAAAATATGGGTAACAATAATGGTAACGATACTCGTTGAACTAATCATTTCCTACTTTACATTCTTTCTTCTGTTGACTCTGTTTCAAATGTCACTATCGTTTTCAATAACATATGTCCAGTCGTTACCGTTTGTGTATTATTTGGCAACGTATACTTTCAGTTGATTTATTGGTTTTTTTTTAAACCAATACTCCCGCATCTTCATTTAAATATACTAGAAGTTAACACTTACGACTTAACTTTTAAGCACCACAATGCTATTTTTTTTCTTCCAAATTCCATTATCCAAATCAGAGAATTATTTGAGTTTACAGAGTGTCATAGCCAACCTCCACGTTGGCTACTCCTCTCCTACTTCTAAACACCTTCCACCCGTGTATCGCAAAGTACATGAGTACAAGTTTTTTCCAATAAATATTTTTGAGAAAGATTCAAAATTCGAGTAAGAAATTGATTGGCGTGTACTATGTACAATAACACCTAAATATCTACAATAATACCTAGGAATTATTTATTTTTAGTTACTATCAAAATAAAATTGGAAGTCTACTTAAATCAACTTCTAGTAGAATGTCACTATCAGTTTCAATAACATATGTCTAGTCGTTAATTTATCGTTTGTGTATTATTTGGCATCGTATACTTTCAGTTGTTTTATTGGTTTATTCTAAACGAATACTCCCACGTCTTGATTTAAATACACCAGGAGTTAACACTCTATACTTTGCACATAGTCCGCTCATAATATGCACATAGTTTGCTCCTATATAGTTTGATAGTGATGGATATTATTTGAAATTAGTAATTTGGTACAAAGAATTTTACTAATTTTTAAAAGAATGCCCACCATTTTGATATGAATTCACAAATTTCAAAATAGAATCATTTTTTTAAAAAGTCCGTACAAATTATGACCACTAAAATACAATCAATTCTTAAAAAAAAACAAGCCCTAATTAGAAATAATTAAAATATGACCGCTTTAATAAAATTACATGCAAGACAAATATAGTTAATTAATAAAATGAAAGTTACAATACATCTAATTAATTCTAATGTTTAACATTTTAACTTAAAATGAATAAAGTTATAATGATAAAATACATTAATTGGTTTATTTTTAGGTCTTAAAGTTAAGGGCCCAGGACGGTTGTCCTTGTCACCCTTCCTCTGGGCCGAACCTGGAACAAGAAGTACAACCATTCACTTTTGTTATTCATGAAATATAAAAAATTACGGAAGAAGAAATATGGGTAATAATAATGGTAACGATACCAGTAGAAATAATCCTATCCTACTTTACATTCTTTCTTATGTCATTATCGGTTTCAATAACATATGTCCAGTCGTTACCTTTATCATTTGTGTATTATTTGGCATCCTATACTTTCAGTTGTTCTATTTGTTTATTCAAAACAAATACCCTGCATCTTCATTTAAATTTACCATGAGTTTACACTCACGATTTAACTTTTAAGCACCACAATATTCAAAATTTCATAAACCAAATCAGAGAACTTATTTGAGTTTACAAATTGTCATAGCCAACCTCCGTGTTGGCTACTCCTCTCCTACTTCTAAACACCTTCCACCCGTGTATCTCAAAGTACATGAGTACAAGTTTTTTCAAATAAATTTTTTCGAGAAATATTCAAAATATGGGTCATAATATTGATTGGCTTGTAGTATCTACAATAATACCTAAAAATTATTAATTTTTAGTTACTATCAAAATAAAATTGGAAGTCCACTTAAATAAACTTCTAGTAAAATATCACTATCGGTTTCAATGACATATTTCCAGTCGTTACCTTTATCGTTTGTGTATTATTTGGCATCAGTATACTTTCAGTTGTTTTTATTAGTTTATTCTAAACCAATACCCCCGTATTTTCATTTAAATATACCAGGAGTTAACACTCACAATTTAACTTTTAAGCACCATAATACTACTTTCTTTCCAAATTCCATAATTCAAATCAGAGAACTTATTTGAGTTTACATGGTGTCATAGCCAACCTTCGCTTTAACTACTCATCTCCTACTTCTAAACACCTTCCACCCGTTAGGGGTGTTCAAAATATCCGTCAATCCGGACCGGACCACAACAATCCGAACCAACAAAAACCGAAACCGTAAAAACCGTTTTTAATGGTTCGATTAATCGAACTGTTTACACGTATATGGTTTGGTTGTGGTTTCTAATATATTAAAATTGGTTTAACCAAATAGGACCGTTGTATAATAGTTATTAAAAATTCTACTAGAAAATTATAAATTAAGACTGTCATTTACAATATATATATATATATATATATATATATATATATATATAAACATTAAATTACTTTATTAATATAAATTTGAGTTAATTGCCAATATGTTGTAGCTTTACGCTAATTTAATGTATTTCATATTTATTTGAATTGAATTAAATTATTTGAACACTGTTGAATAATATTATTATAGTATAAGACTAGTATAAGATCATGTTGGGACCTTCCTCTACCACCTTAAGGTTTTTAGAGGAGCTAGTTATTTAACATGGTATCAGAGCTCGGTTTGGTAAATGTTATCGTTGTCTGGTCAATCGTGACGAAACGTATCATACGATTGAGGGGGAGTGTTGATTAATATTTCTATAATATAAGAGTATAAGATCCCGTTGGGGTATTTCTCTGACACAATAAGATTTTAGATGAGCTGGTTACTTAACAAACACAATAATTAACCTAAATGTTGCTAAATATATATATATATATATATGGTAATACATATATGTAAATATAATATAGATATGTATTAAGTATTAAATTTTACATTACATTTTTTAGTCATAATTTTATTGTAAGTTTAACAAAAAAAAAATTATTATATTATAAAGTTCAAACCGTAGTTCGGAACCGAACCAATCCGTTCTTCTATGGTTTGGTTTGATTTGGTCTTGAGATCTAATTGATCTGGTTTGATTTTGATTTTTTAAAAACCGTTTATACTGGTTTGGTTTCGAGAAAAATAATAATCCAGACTAAATTGAACCGCGAACATCCCTACCATCCGTGTATCTCATCTCAAAGTATGAGTATAAGTTTTTTCAAATAAATTTTTTCGAGAAAGATTCAAAATTCATGTCAGAAATTAATTGGTGTATAACATCTACAATAACACCTAAAAAATATGTATTTAATGTGACTATCAAAATAAAATTGGAAGTCCATTTAAATCAACATTTACTAAAAAAATTTATAACATTGTTTTTAGAAGTTTTGTTACAAGTTACAAATAGTGGTTCCTCCTCCTACTTAAACGACATTGTAGTGACTTTAAACGGCCCCCTAATATCTTAATCTTAAATTTGAGCTTTTACTTTTTCATGTTCATTGTTCACTGAATATAGGCTTCCAACTCTCATTCTACTTGGTTCATATATTTGAGTTACATGATTACGGACTCGTAGATTATATTCCCTATTAAAAAAGAGAAAAAATGGGTCTCAGGATGACCTCAGGTAACTCCCTGAAGTTCTAACCTTTTCCCATATAATTTTAATGACATTTTTGTAAATATTAAAAAACCCATCCTAAATTTACAAATCTATCCTTGTGTATTTATATGAAGAACTATTATAACCTTAGGTAAAATCAAGTAAAATAGAAAAAGGATCCTAAGGGCATCTCGCATCTCCAACGACGTTATGTAAATTGGTTATTTAAAATCACGATTATGTAAAATTTGTTGAACCTATAGAAGGGGACACTCCAACAGGATTATGTAAAATAGTTGGCTATAGTTAAAATACAAAAGATTGATGACGTGTCAAGTTCAGAGTTTATGTAAAATTTATAATGTTGGCCAAATATAGCCAATGAGGAAGTGGTTGACTAAATATTTGCCTAAGGGTGATGTATGGTTGGAGAGAGAAAAATATACAAATTATGTAAACGGAGATGACATGTCAGCTTTTTAGCTAAGGGCAAACATGCATCGAAGATGCTCTAAGTTAGACCTTAGTAAACTTTTCTAAGGTGATTATTGGTTTGTGTGTGTTATTTTTTATATCTAATTAGTCACTTTCCTTACATATAAACAATCAAAATATATGGCAAGTGAATATCGAATAATTAAAGATGAGATATTGTTTCTCCATGTATTTGTTTTGATATTAGGAAAAGTATCCTAAAATTAACCTTAGGATCTTTACTCTCCAAGTAAAAAAAGTAATGACATTAGGAAAAAAGTTAATAAAAAATAATAATTTCTTTTCAAATATTTTATGGAATTTTAAATTAATTTGTTCAAATAATTTTTATGATTATATTTTATTTTAGAATGTAACAGATTGTTACGTGCCTTAAAAATGCAAAAATTTTAAACTTTAAATGGTTGTTGAGAATTCTTAGAAGATTCTCAAAAAGAAATTTATCGTAAATAATCGGTTAAATAAAAAAATTTAGAACCTTGTTTCAAATAAAATTGAACCATGATATGGTTGTTTTCAGTTGAACTTTTACTAACAACTAGCGTAAAAGCCCGTGCGAGGCACGGGCCTGTTTATATACCGAAATAATTTCTCACACGAATATGTGCATATATTGAAATAATTTTTGTAATTAAAAATATTGTAAATGATAGTATTTCGAATGCATCTTAAAATTTTATATATTTTTTCAAATTTCTTTTTAATTTGATAAGATTTAATAACATTTGTACAAATTTCTTTAAAATAAAGATCAAATGATTATTCTTAATTCATAAAATATTTATTTAGTTTTAAATGATATGAAATGAATTTTATCAAATTTAATAACTGAAATATAAATGATTATTTTAATATAGTTTTCATGTATAATATAACATGACATATTGTAAACTCATCTACTATTAACGAAATAATAGCATATTTGTAATATATAATGTGGATGTTTGGGATATCTTAGAAAATCTAACTTATAACTTATTAATGTAATGATCTCAATAAATGCATTTTGAATTAAAAATACATTTAAAAAAATAAACGTAAAAATATAAACTACTAAAAAGGTAAAGAAATTAAGCAAAATAAAATAAGTTAGGCTAAATGTACGTCTTTTCTAACATTCAATTTATCATCATATAAGTTATAAGTCGAGTTCATAAGTTGGGTAGACAAACACCCCTCATAAGCTATTACCAACTTATAATACATAAGTTGGATAAAAAACATGGCCAAACAGGCCCACTGTTGGTCATGTATTTAATACTATACCGTGAACACATCATAAAATGATCTTTTAGTTTTATGCCCGTGTGTAGTTTTGACGTATGTAAATTAATATAATTTTAAATAAAAATAATATATTTATAAAATATAAATTTATCGTTTATGTAATATTACCAATGAACATATTATAAAATCTATCATTTAAATCTATCATTATAAAATCTATCATTATAAATCTATCATTGGTACATTTACATATGAGAAAACTGTTCCAGAGGATGATCTCAAGATCTTACCTAAGGTTAAAAGAAAGTTAAATGTAATTCATTGGGGCAACAATGTAAATTTAGAATACACTTCCTATGCTTATAATTATACCCTTATGTATTAATATGAAAAACTATTGTAAAATCATGCCCTTTACATATTTGTAAACTTTTAAACACAACTACCTATTTTTATCTACTATTTATTACATAATATCTGAGATCGTATTAATTAAATTACACAAATTGAGACCGTTTTATATACAATTTCTATTATTTTTAATTCAGTCTTAAAACTTTATCCCAACAATTTTAATATTTGAATCATAATTGATCTTAATATTTGATCTTGTATGAATACAAAATTTGATTAAATAGTTTGATGTCTACGTAAAGTAATTATTAAGTGACGTAACTTTTTTTATCCAAACTCAGTTATACTTTATGTAAAATCTTTGTTCTAAAAGCCAGCGATTAATTAGGATTATTCATTGATTAATCGCTAGTCGGTGATTAATCTATTCGATTATGTTAAAATCGGTTCAAAAAGTAAATTTTTATAAGACACTATTAAGCAGTCGTAAAATTCGGTCAATAACCAACCTAATTTGTAAAAAATGTAAATATACAGGAAACAATTGAAAATAAAAATGGCTGATACTTCAATAAAAAATAAGTGAACATTATTCTTATATACATAATTTATATTTTAGATGGTTAAATCACGAATTTTTTTACTTTAATCTCACAAACTAACCACCTATTGAAAAGTTAAATATATAAATTTTATTTACTGCAATCATTAATTAATTTTAAATATAAAATTACATATGTAAAATAATATTAAATTGATTTTCACCCACTAATCGTCAATTATTTGTTTAATCCTTGAATGGTGCCTTCATGGTTTACCAATTCGAGCGCACCGAACCAATTCAGCCTTCTTTTCGACCAACCAAGTCGATACAAAGAAAATTCTGATTCCTAAATGGTTTAGGAAAAGTTTGAAATAAATTTAAATTGGTTAGGTATAAGTTTTATATTTTTCCGGTCACACCTAACTTAATCCGATTTAAGTTACAAATTGTATTAGAAACACACATTATATAAAACTATATATCATGCTTTCATTTATGGATATGTGGTTACATTTTATGCGTATACAACTATATATCATGCTTTCATTTATGGATACGTGGTTACATTTTATGCGTATACAGATAACTTACGACATTGTTTAGATTACTAACATTATAACTTCTATCAAAATAATATATTAAATCTAAAATCGTAAGTTAAACATATTTTAGTTTTACTTTTATTTTCGAAATGAGCGATAATGTAAAATTTTGAAATTCTTTTATCAAATTATTTTAGTCATTCAAATCGACCCAAATCAACTCAAATCGATGGACGATAGATATGATTGGTCAAGAGTTTATATTTAGCGGGTTAGGTCTCAATTTTTTCAAGACCGGTTTAATTGGGGGCTGAAAACATGCTTTCAACCCGACCCATTAACATTTCTAACTCTGATTCTCACTTTTTACCATAGTGCTTACAGTTTAGAATTTTTTTTAAATTATACAAGAAATATTTACTATATTACTTATATTAGATCAAATTTTATTATAATAATCTATATAAAGCATAATAAGTGACATAATATTATATAAAAATATAAGTCATATAACAATTAATAACAAAATCGATATTCAGAGCCTAAAATATGAGTGAAATAAAAATTTATAAAGATAATTCAGTACATAATTATATATAGAACTATGAAAACTAAAAAATGGAGTTATATAAATAATAAAAAAACTGACATTTTAAAAAATGGATTGACACGTTATAGAAATGATATAGAACAACATGATACTTACTAAAAAGTTGGAATAGTAAAAGAGAATATGATGAGAGAATGTATTTTACCTAATAATATTTTTAAATTAATCTCAAAACTCAATGTAATACACTTGGTTATGACATGAAATGATACGAGGATGTCAAAGTTCTGATTCTTGATGTTTACACAAATTTAACTTTTTTTGCTTAAAAAATAAATAGATAATATTTTAATAAATTATAAAAATATAATGTAAACTTGTAAATTCATACCCATTTTTTGAGCTCTTTTTGCCCTCAATTGGCTTTTAATATATGAAAGTAGATATAAAATAATACTTTATTTACTCACAAATTAAAAAAAAACGAGTTGATTTAAAGGACGTGGTTTATGTAATATGATTTTTAAATAAAACCCAAAAAGTAAGATAACATAGTGGTTAAGACATGAAACTCTTTGAAGGAGGTTGGTGGTTTGATTCCCACAATTGACAGTTTTCATTTGTTTTTGCAAATTTTTAAAATGGTGACATTTTTGTAGTTGTTCAAAAAATAAGGATAAAATGGTAGATTCACGGCCATTTTATTGTCAAACTTTGCCTTTGGTTGACCTTTAATATATAGAAGTAGATTAACTTGTAACATGTGCGATGTACAGACTCTTTTAATATATTATAAATTCTTTTATATTACAAATATATAATTTTTCATTTTTTTAATAGTTGTAATATTACTATAAAAATAATTGTTTAATTAATAACATGTATTACTTAGAACTAATAATATAAATTCTTAATTTTAATATGTTGTTGACAAAAATAGAACCTCAATCCTTAAAAAAGTAGTCTAATATAAAATATTTTTTGTATAAATTTAAAGATTCTCATTTATTTACTACAAATGCAATGATTATTATCATCTTTATGGTTGGATCAAATTACAAACAATTCTTCTTCAAAAAAAAAATTTACAAACAATTATACCCATATTTACATACATATTACAATTTAAGATATAACAATTATCATTTGTATGGTTGAACCAGTGTTGTAAAAAGCGGGAATCAGAGTTAATCGGTGAAGGCTGAAAATGCACACCTAGAGGGGTAAATGGCTAATTATGACCAATTTTAAATTTTACCAGAAATGGCTTACTGAGTTCAATTTATGCAAACACAAATGGCACGCTGATTCTACAAACAGCACGCTGATTATAACAATATGCAACACAGTAAGTAATATGCAGAAATATAAAGAACACAATAAACTTTTAGCCAGGTTCGACCCCTAGTCCCCTATGGTCTACGTCCTGGTCCCTTACCAACCCGGTAAGAGAATATATTATTGATCAAGGATAATAACAATTACAAGATACAATAATATACCACCCTTCTTCCCGGTTGCTGACAAATGGCTTGCTGAACACCTGTTTCAGAACTTGCTCTCTAAGCTATACTTCCCAAGTATACTTCTCTAACAACGTTCACCAAACCCTTGTTCCCTAGCCAATATATCCAGCAACTACTGATTACAAATAGAGTAATACAAATCAATAAAGTGATTACAACTCAAAACCTATGAACTCTCAAAGATATAGTACATATATGATATATAAAGAGCTCAAGAAAATTTGTTTGAATATAGCAAAGTAAAACTGAGTTGTGTGTTCTTGTTGTGCTTGGATGGGTCATTGAAAAAGACACAAGAATAGATTTAAATAGCTTCACAAACAACGTTCAAAAATCAAACAATCAATTTACCAACGTCTAGAATCCAATTCTAACGTTCAATTGGTTGGAGTGATTTTAGCAACGTTCATGTGACCGTTTGACAGAGGGATTGAGAGAAGTAGATCGATGAAAAACAAAACCCTTTCGTTTGTGTGTATAGAAAACATATATGGGAGTTTGGGAAGATAAAATCTTTTTAAATAATGCAAGCTCCTATAATATTTGAAACCGATTAAAAAAATTTTGATAAAAGATTTTGAGCTCTAAATATATTATGTACGTATTAAGTCTTAAAAGAGCCCTCACAATATATTTAATCAAGTTTCCTAAGATAGATCCATGATCCACGATCTTGACAGATTCTGAGCAGAACAACTTGGCTTGCTGTTTTTATATTGAACATGTGAAGTTGGCTTGCCAAACTGACTCAGTCCAGCACTAATGGCTTGATGTTTAGATAAACTGACATTCATATCAGTAAGCTATTTTGCCCTGCAAAACCAAGTTAGTACATATGATAATGGCATGCTATTTTATATGCACTGATATTTCATATCAGTAAGCCATCTTTCCCTGCAACAACAAGTTAGGATAGAGCATATAGCTTGCTGCTTTACATCTATAAATACAAACATCTTTGCCACTATATGATCATCAAAATTCATAGAGTTTCAATCTCCCCCTTTTTGATGATAATATATCCATATGTGATTGAGCTAAAAGCTCCCCCTCAATTAAAGCATCAAGCAAAACAAGTTAACAAAATAACAAGCTAATATATTCAATGACAAGCAATCAGCTTGCTGTTATGTTTCATCATCAAAACTAATAGGGTTTCAATCTCCCCCTTTTTGATGATTACACACCAATATTCAGGAGCTAAAAACTCCCCCTAAATTTATGCTTCTCCTGCAAAAATATTAGCAATGTAGACAAGGAGACAAACAATATCTTGGTTTGGTGTCACATGAACATTTAGCATTATCAAACCAAACAAAGTAAATGAAATAGAGAATCAATACTTTCTCCCCCTTAATCAGTAATCAATACTTCCTGCAAAACAAGATTAGATAATTGTTGGTCCTTGTGTATTGCAGAAGGGGGGGGGGGATGAATGCAATACTGATAAAATTCAATCTCAGTTTCAACAACCAAACCTAAGATTTAATGTTATCAATAATGAGTATGCATTCACAAACAGTATAATCGAGAAGACAGGATTCACAAAATAAATGTTTTATTTATTTTGCAAAGTGTTGCTACAACATCAAAAGAGAATTCTTGAGCTTCTGTTTTTCTTCACAGACACTTGCTTGTCTTCGTTACTATTCTAGAATGAATTGATAGTAGGTATAAGACTAATCCTATCACTATCAGTCACGGGTTTGTGAAGCTGTTGTCACTGTCAAGTGGCAGCTTCTTACAGATTGTCTTACCCATGTGACTTTCCTAAATTGCTAACATGTCAGATATACATTACAAAGAAAGCAACCTAGATTCATTCTATTTCCAGCTTAAGCAATTCAGCAAATAAAGACTTGACCTTGCTCTTGAATTGATTCGCTTTTGTTTTGCAGTGCTTGAAGCTTCTATCGTAGTCTTGCAGACTTGGTGCAGCTTAGGGATACTGCAACACGCCTGTTTCTTGAACATTGAAGCTGTCACGGGATTTGACTGAGAAAGATACCTAGAACAGGGATCTTTCTCGAGACAGTTACTTTGGCCATAAAGCTTGCTGTCACAGGAATGTACTTTTGGTGACAGTAGGAGTTCCCCGCATAATGTGCTGTCGAGGTTCCCAAGCTTGCTGTCGAGGGCTAAAGTTGATGTCGCGTAGTCTTGCGCCAATGTTGCTGTCAGAGTGAATATGCTGTCTTGACTTGCAACATTCTGTCTTCTTGTAATCTTACTGTCGAAGCTTTAGGACAGTAACCTTTATTCATGTTGTCATCTAATTATACATCCTTTGAGGCTTGAACACAGCAAGTGAACTTCTTTCAAATTATACAACTAGAATAACATTACATACTGATTACAAGAACATACTTTGGCTGTGACAGTATGTTCTACTTAATTAAAAATTAAGTACATTCAAAATCAAGTTGTTTCTATGTTATCACCCATAAATCCCAACAATCTCCCCCAATTTGTTTTTATGGAAAATAACAACAAATTTACAATATGTGCTGACAACTTAACTAACAAGATCAGAATGGATTAAGAATTTTTTACTTAGCTTGAGATTTCCTCTTCTGTCTTGCTACATCCTCTCTTTTGAGAGCTTCTACCAAGCAGCCTCTTAGACCTTCTATAAGAGAAATTTCAGCAGCAGAAACTGCAGCATCCTCTACTTCTTCAATGATCTTCTTTATAGTAGGAGAGAGAAGAGAACTAGCATCCCTGAGATTCAGCCATTGCTCTATATCATAAGGATAGGTTCTGAAGTGAAGTTCTTCATTAATGAGCTTGAATCTACTTCCAGGATAAGCATTGAGAGTCCTTCTTCTTTGCTTGTCCAGCTTTGATTCTTCTCCTTTTCTCCCTTCCAATGCATTCTCTATTTCATCAGAACAAATCTGCTCCAAGGGATGAATAGATCCAGCTACCATATACTGTAAATCCTTCAGAATAGTTGTTTTTAGCTTGTGAAAGCTGCAAACATAGATTTCTTCTTTTAGATACTTCATTCTTAGGGGATTTTCCAGCATGCATGATTTATAATTTGGAGCTTCACTTTCTGCCTTGTTGGAGACCTTGCATTTTTCCAGTAGTTCAGCTTCCTTCTTATCAAGTTCTGACTTAGTTTGAGAATATTGAGAAGATTCAGGTCTTTTGCTTGGCTTGGGTTCCCTTTCCTGAGTTGGTTGGGTTTGCCCTTCTTCTGTGGGTAAGACCTCAAACTCATAGTACCAATGGTATGGTATAGGAGAAGGTGGGAGATCAGTTAGAATATCAGCATCATCAAAATCTTCAAAATTGTAGCCAAATTTCTGATAGAATTCAGCATCCCTGACAGCCTGATATTCCAAAATATGTTCCATGACAGACTCAGGAACATTATCATAGCTCTCCAGCAACTCTACCATTCTTTCTAGGTAGAAGAAGTCAATTCTCCTTTTATCTATGGTTGATGTCCTACCACTGATTGATGTGGACACCAGGTTGAAGTCCTTGTCAACCTTGGTAGATCTTGATTCTTCCCACCACAGAATGTACTCAGTGGCCTCTTGATTTGCATCCAATTTAACCTCAACACTCTTGATTTCCCAAGATTGCATCTGTTGAACTTTAAGACTGTTGGGAGGAGTTGATTGAATTGGCATCTTCAAATTTCTGCCTAATCCAGTGGCCTTTTCCTTTCCTGAGCACATGTGCTTTCCTGCAGGTTTCTGTCTAGTAAACCATGCCTTAGCTTTAGCTTTCAGTCTCTTGGGCTTGACAGCAGCTTTGGCTTCATTCTTGACAGAACCTTCCTTGACAGCATCTTTGTCGACAGTATCTTCTTTGACAACATCTTCTTTGACAGTTTCTGTAATAACCCTAACTTTAGAAAGGCTACAGTGTCTAAATGAATAGTGATCTCGAGGAATTTAGGAAAATGGTGTGTAGGTACTCTATATTTGAAATGGATAATGAGTAAAAAGAAGTCATATTAGTGATCTACGGAGTAAATAAGTGAATGCAAAGACGATCGGAATTCAGAAATTCCAAATTTTATTTTGGTGTAATATTCGACCGGGCAGCGAATTATATATTATTATATTCAAGAAATGAGATATTAAAATTGAGGATTTGAGGATTTAATATTTTGGAATTTTATTATTTTATTAAAGTCGATTTAAGGATTCGATTGATGAAGTGAATAGTTACTATTCACTGCGAAGATCGCGTAGAGTTTTATTCACTCCTTAGGAAATATTTCGAATCGTTTCAAGAGGAACAAGGCAACATTTACAGGCTTAAATATAGACATGGAAGTAACATGTAACAAGATTAATTCAAGGAATGCAACATTTGGATCATCCATATGAAAAGAAACGAATCAGTAAAGCAAACCAGTAAAGTTACTTTATCTCAACCAATGCATGTTTGACAAGTGTCGCAAGGAGAAGACATCAAGGTGATGACTCACCACTTATACAAAATATCAGCATTATTGTTATTAATCAAAACAAAATAAAAAGAAAAGAAGAAAAGAAAAGAGAGAGAAGAACTCTCTCCCCTCTCCCCAGATTTTCTGCCCAGCAGAAACAGAGTGCAAAGAAAAATCCATAACTCCATTTCTATCCATCCTTAAATCACAAAAGTTTAACCATAGATTCTCCACTCCATGGGTAAAATTCGCTCAAAATTTCATGGCCAACAAAGGAGTGTAGCCTAGTCAAATCCCTTCCCCAAGTCGGAGAACAGAAACTGTCCTGCTTTTCCAGTTTCGACCACTCACCTTAGAAAGCCAATAAGTCGAGCTTCAAGCATCCCCTGGTGATGAGGTAGGACTCAAAAGAAAGCCCTTGAAGAGTAGAAGGTGTGGTAAAAAGTTGAGAACAAAACTCTTGTTTTTCGATATTATATGGATTTTACAAAGTAACGATGAATAGTAACTTGTATTTTGTTTTGTTTTTGGATATTGAGTTTGTGGCTTCCAAAGGTTGTATTTAGCAAGGATCTAAGGTTACACAAGGGATATAGCAGCAAGCAAGCTTGGAGAAGGTATAAATCGTGAAACCCTTGAAGTATTATAAGGTTTATGGATGATTAATGGTGTTTATGCATGTTTATAGCCTTAGTTGTTAAGATTGAGCTTTGATTTAAGTTATAATGAGTTATATGAACGGAAAGACATTGCTTGGCCTCAGTTCTATGTTATATGAGATGTATGTGTTGTGTGGAGTGATCGATATGCATTTTGGATGATTTGAAATTTGGGAATATCCGAGTTATAGCAGTCGTAATGCCCAAATTTTTACCTACTGATTGGTTCCCTGTTTTTCCTCTGTTAGAGCTCGACCCTTGAGTCCTACTGCCCATGATTGTGTAGTTTATGTTATAAGCTTCATAATGATATGTGGTTCGCCTAATTTGGCCGAACGGTTTAAGAGTTATGCTAGTTTTAGTAATCGTGGTTCGAGAGGTTTCATCGCAGAAATGTAACCACTTTGATGCTAAGTCAAAGACCTTTAAGAGTCGAATTAAAATGTGAAACTTTGTGATATAATGCTAAGGACAGTTAGCAATCCTTGTACGAAGGTTTCGAGTCAAAAAGATTATTTTCCGATTTTATAAAAATAAGGAAGCCGAGGTTGCACAAGTGAAAACCACTGAAAACGAGACTTAGAAACCAAGGTTCCAAATGGTTAAGTATAACTTAGATTTGAGGATGGATTTCGAACCAAACTTATGATATAAGTATTTGACGAATAACATGGACTTAGTGTGACGCTAGAGCGAGTAAGTAATGCCTTGGTTGTGTTTCGCTTACGTGTTTAAGCATTGAGTTATAAGTGGTTTATCGAGGGGATTAACCGTGTGTTTTCGTTTGACTTTGTCTAGATTGTCCGGCATCGTCGCGAACCCCTATCACTTCTCGAGCATCAGGCAAGTTTTCAAAACCTATACTACTGTTGTTGTGATAATAAACTGTTTTCATATATGTTACGTAAATGTGATATATAAATTGCATGCTTGTTTTTGAACTGCTATATATATAGCAATACTTGAGGATATGATTTGATGTGGGGCTTATAAGCTAGACATGGGATATCAGTTATAAGCCAGTTTTGTATATAATGCCCTAGGATAAGGGCGGGTGATTTTCTTTAAGATCGGAAGTAATTATATTTCGGTATATGTGAAAGGTTATTTTCCGATAAAGATATCGGGTAACTGTTATTCGAGGGTTAATTATTTTATTTAAGGAATATTATTTATATTCATTTGAGGATTATTGACGTTAAGAATATTATTTATTAATATTCATTTTAAGAATATTATTTATTAATATTCATTTTAAGAATATTATTTATTAATATTCATTTGAGGATTATCGACTTACAGAATATTATTTATATTCATTTGAGGATTATCGACTTACAGAATATTATTTATATTCATTTGAGGATTATCGACTTACAGAATATTATTTATATTCATTTGAGGATATTGACTTTAAGAATATTATCGTATATATTCATTTGGGGATTATTTAATGAATATTCATTTTGAATATTCATTTGAAGATTATTTTATTGCTTTTAAAATAGATGGAATAATGTATGTAAGAATGTATTGGAGTTCATTGAATACAGAGAAAATGTACGAGTCATAAGCAAAATGTTATGACATATGGTTTTAAAAAGGTGATATTACATGATAAATGGATATGGATATGATATATGTGAATGAAAAAAAAAATGGGAAATGGTGATTGAAAATGGAAAAATGATTTGACAAAAAGGGGGATAGCAACCAAACGCGTAAGAGGCTGTGTGCGGCACAGTCCAGTACTCAATATTTATTCCGGCCCAAGAGTTGCCGAGGGAGGATGTAGCAGGGAAGCCTTCCTCCAGGGATGATTGTCATTCCTTCTACTAGTAGTAAACAGAGAGCAGATACGGTTAGGCGACTGATCATCGTCCTACGTATCTGGCGCTAGCAGATATCCCCAGAATTTTCTTTAAAGGAAATTTATAATGATTTCAGACTGGTATACTGAACAGGGAAAATGAGACGGAATAATGGAATGATTTTGTATTAGAAGAGAAACTGATTTTATATTATTCTAGATTTATTTTCTTATAATAGTAAGTGGATGATGTGTTATTAAATAAGAATTTTATTCCCTCCTAAGGTCTATAATTGGTTTCTAGTTATATATATTTATACATGTTTAAAAAATTCTAATTTCTAGTTACAATATTATCTTGCTGAGCTATTATAGCTCACTCTTGCTACTTATGTATATAACAGTTAGGTCAAATGTCGATACTGCGCACTACACCCCGCAAGAGGGTAAGGGGAAAACGACTTTTTGAGCGAGTGCTAGCGACTATCCCTGAGGTAGCTGATAACGAACGGGTGTTGGTAGACTTATGTACATTAAGTGTGTAAGTTGGGTAATAAACTTTTGGTTGTTGAAATGCTTCCTGTAGAAGTATTGTTCAACAATGTACTTAGTAGGATTCTGGGTTTGTAATAACTGTTTAACTTTAAACTTTTAATATTGTGGATGTTGTTCTCTGAGCATATGACTGGTGTGAGTGTATTAGTGAGGGGTCAGTTGTCTAAATATTAAGAAAAAATATATAAATAAAAAAAAATCAGAGTGTTATTAATAATAAGTGGAAATTGGACCGTGATGACCTGGATCCTTGACCCCGGATCTAGGGGCGTCACAGTTTCCTTGTCGACAGTACCTTTGGTGACAGCATCTTTTTCTGCATTTATGCAGTCAATAGCCCATCTAAGAATGCTTGCCTCCAAAGCTTCCAGTATTCTTGACTCCTCTTCATCTGTTGCACCAGCATCTTTCTTTTTCTGGCTAGGAGTTTCTTCATTGCCTTCATTCTGAGATTGAATACCAGTATTCCCAGAATTACTTCCACCAGCATTTCCAGCATTTCCAGAAGCTTCACCACCTCCATCCTCACCATCTTCATCATCATCATCATCATCATCATGAGGAGGAATGTCATAGAGACAGCTCCCACCTTGATCATTTCTTTTGGCATTGGCTCTAGTGATTAGCTCCTTCATTCTAGCTCCCAGTGCCTTGTCTCTCAACACCAGCATTTTGTAGATCTCTTGAACAGCATGAACTCTTCCTGGATTAGCCTTTGAACTGAGTATTCCATCTAACACTTTCAGAATTGACTTGGTTTCCATTCTGGATGTGCCAACCAAATTCATGAAGCTGTTTCTTCTTGTGCCATCCTTAGTTACAGATCTGTAGAAAACACTTGGTGGATTTGTGTAGACTTCAGGTAGCTTTTGTGTGAGCAGGTTCTGGATTTGCATATCCAATATTTCATTGAATGGTGTTTGAGTTGCCCTGATCTTTCCCTTCAAAGCACACAACACCTTTGCTGGCAGATTCTGCAATAACTGCATTGTGATGAAATAAGATATGCCAGAAGTGAGATAAATACTTACAGTCCATCTTTTCTCATCATTTACCATTACACTGACACTAGTGATTTGATCCTTTAACAGTTTTGTGGTGTTGGTTGGACGGTTGCTTGGAGCATTCATTGCTTCTTCCACCAAACTGCTAAATTCACTGTCATGATTGTGTAATGTGCTCTCCCTGTAATCCACCATTAGAGTATTGGCTTCTTCTTGATCATACTCAGTACCATTGGATCAAGTATTTCCTTTATGGATGGATTCAGGCAGTTTCCCTTTACCTTTTCCCAAGTTTGTTTTGTTCCTCCATTTCTCTCCATTTCTTATGTAGAGCAGTTTCTTGAGTTTCTGGAGTTGGCTCTCTAATTACCACAGGAGGTAGAATTGGATGTCTAGATGCAGGTCTTCTTTGCAATGCATCTTGAGTTGCCTTAGACATCAACACTCTTTCTCCATCCAAGTCAACTTCAACAAGCTCTTCAGCTTTATCCTTTGGTTGTCCACTGCTTGGTTTGACTTGCTCCCCCTTTGACATTGCTTTCCTTTTAGCTCCCCCTTTGGTCTTCACAGTTACTGGCTCCCCTTGAGTTCCACCTGATTCCTGAATAGGCAATGATTCTGATCTTGCTACCTTCTCCCCCTTAGTTGAGTTGGCAGCTACTAGGTCAGTAAGGAACTGGATAGAGAGCTGAGTAGCAGCAAAACCATCAACCACCAGTTGAGAGAGAGAGTCCATCTTGGAGTTTAATGTAGCACACTGTCCTTCCAGAGCTGCAATCCTGTGACCATAAGTAGCAGAGGGGCCACCATACCTTAACCTTTTTGGAGGGGAAGGAAAAGAAAGGGGCTTGGAGGCTATGGGGGTTCTCACACTCTCAGGGTGTTTTTGAGTGATCTCATCACCCCTCACAGATTGACTCTCAAGGCCTAATGCCTGAACAGTGTGGGCTCCCTCAATATCTCTCTGGACATGCTCAAGTCCCTCTCCTTTTGCCAGCTCATTTGGCTGCCTCTCATTTTTAAGCTCACCTCTCTTTTCTTTTATCTCTCTTTTCTTTTGCACACCCTCACTCAACCTAGATGCATGGGTATGAGCAGTACTAACATGCATGGAAGGAGTAGATTTAGAATGTACCTTTAAGAGTTTGGCAAGAGGTAGATCATCATCAGAGGCATCCTCAATGATCACAGCATCAAAATCAGGCTGAGGGGACTGGACAGCATCTCTGGCAGGAATGGTACTGTCAGTTGGAGTCTGGACAGCAGGTTCTGGCATGACAGCAACTTTGGGAGGTGGAGTGACAGTAGGTTCTGTAGTGACAGTATCTTTCTCTCCACCCATGACAGCAGCTGTGTCCAGGACATCAACATTTCCAGTGTCTTTGACAGCAACAGAGGCTGTGACAACATCTTCCTGAAGGTAAGATGCTCCTTGGAGTTCAGACAAAGTGTTGGCTGTTTCATTTTCTGACAAAATACCACTTTGCCCTAGCTCAGTGTTTGGAGGAGTGGTGTCCATCTCACTTTGAGAAATGGGTTCTTGTGGACCACTAGATGGGGGCTCATCCATGATTGGAGATGGATGATCAAAACCTGAAGGGTTGGGACTGTCCCCTTCTCTAGGTTGTGGAGAAGAAACAAAAGAATGTGTAGGGAAGGAAGAAGGTGAAAGTGTAGCAGAGAGTGGGGGCTGATTCACAGATGAAACATGTGAACCATCAATAGGAGTAGAGAAATCCTCACTGTGCCCTAACTCACTGTGTGTTTCTTCAAGTGGGGGTATCTCAGGTTGTGAACCATGAGTTTGTGCAGACTCTGTACAGGGTGCCTTGGGAGACATGCCAATTTCAATAGATGCAGCTTGTTGAGAAGGCACATCTAGGGAGGTGTTTGAATCCCTTTCAGTAACTACAGTTTGTTGAGAAACTGCAGCTTGGCTAACAGTGGTTTTGGTCCTCCTAGCTCTCTTCTTCTTAGGCTCAGGGGGAACCACTGGGGGTTCTGTTTGACTACCTTCCTTATTTGTTGCACTAGGTGCAGGGTCTCCCTCTTGACTAACAGAGCTACCACCAACATCAGCTTCTAAGGGTCTTTTTCTGGATTCTTGCAAGGCTTCTCTTTGGGCTTTGGTAAGTCTAGAGGGCCTAGGCTGAGTGTATGGTGTGGAATGTGGGTTAACTGAATTTGGGTCTAATTCAGTTTCATTCTCAAGAGTAAAGGAATCATAACCAGAAGGTAATGGATAATCAAGGTTGGACACTTGATCAACCATGTGCTGAGTAAAACAAAGTGGAATATGTGCATTGAGATCCTGTGATGATAACAGTGTGTGTGTGTGTGTTCTTTTTCAAGACTGAGCAAGCCTCTAAACGAGGGGCAGTATCATTAAAATCACAGAATGAATTAATGCACATCATAAGAAAGCGAGGGTAGATTGATACCTTCTTACCTATGGCAGCTGTGAGGTGTGCCATGAGGAGAGCTCCAACATTCACCTTGTATCCATGGACAAGAGAATGTGTCAGTTTCTTGATGTAGGAGGGTATTCCATTCCAGCCTGTGGACTTGGTAGAGAACACCTTGACCATTACATCAAGTATCATGCTCCACTCCTTTCTCAGATGCTTCCTATCCATTTCACCAGTTGGATACCATTTGGTAGTCCCTTCTTCGAGAATAGGGCCTGCATACCCAATCTTCAAGAAGAGCTTCTTGAGAGTGTCATCATTGGCAAGTTCAGTAAATCTCTGTCCTGCTTCAAGTGTAATACCAAGAGCAGTGTTGATGACCTCAGCTGTAAGAATGTAGTGTTGCCCAGAGATTTTGAATTGAATACCCGGGTTCTCACCCTCAATTTGAGCAACAACAGTTCGCCAAAACGCCTCAAGTCTGTCTAAGTCAAGAATGGGGGTTGAGGTAATGGCAGAACCGAGATAGGACTTGTTCAAGAAAAACATGAGTCCTTTGAAACCTTCACCAGCATCATTTGGGGAAAAGATACTAGCAAAGTTTGTTTGAGAGAGAGTCTGTTTGGGTGCCATGGAGATTTCAAGAAAAGAAGAAAGTAAGAAAGTTGCTTTTTGCCCGAAGAAAGGTATTTTGCCTTGAGTTTGATGAGAAAGAGAAAGATATGTCTGAGTAACTGGGGGATAAATAGAGGTATCTCAAACGTTTTATGCATAAAAAGTGGATTTCAAGAACGTGTCTTAACCCACTCTTAAACACGTGAGTTACTGCCCGTTATTCACTGACCAACGTGGGATAAATATCCAATTTCAACGGTCCACTATTGGTGACAGTAACCTGTGCGCTAGAAACAATCTGTCAGTAATAAGAGGTGGTGACAATAGGTTTTGCGCGACAGCAACTATTGCGCAAAAACTTGCTGTCACCGTTAAGCATATGAATGACAGTATCCTTTACAAGTCTTGACAGAAAGTCTTTCCCTGCTGTCAAGAAGGTTGCTGTCAAGAAACACACGACAGTATCCTTCTTAACGACAGTAACTTCGATTAGGAATTGGTTCTGTCATGAACTTATTAGAATGCTTGATTCATACACTTAACTTAATATTGACAAATTATGGATTTAGCAATGTAATCTTTTGAACACAGATATTAAGCAATTAACACAGACAAATCATAAACTCAATAACCACAAAGACAAGAACTTTTATTATTATTATTATTAAAATCATTCAGAATAGAACATTGAGTACATCATTTTATGATTTTATTAACTAGTTCTAAAAGCTCTGCCCTAGCCTCTTCTTCAGTGCGACCTTCTTCCTTGAGAAGTGCCTGAAGCATCTTCTCTTCTTCCTGAGCCTTGGCCTCCTCTTCCTTAGCCTTGGCCTCCTTTTCCTCGTCTATCTCATCCAAGGCATCCAACAGTATCTCGAAGAGCTCATCGATCTCTTCACTGTCGGGTTCACTATCACACTTCTTTAGACCAACTTCAATTCCTACTTTGTTTTCCATTGTTTACTTTAAAACTGAGAGCAGACTGGTGAAACCTAAGGTTAATTTATAGGCAAAACCGTCTAAGGATTAAAGTCTAATGGTCAACAGTTAGAGTACCCATACAACTACCACAAAAGTAATTAATGGTCGTGTCCTCCTTTAATCCTACAGATTAATGCAAAAGGGTGTGAAAGTCCAATGGAACAGATTTTTAACTCTCAAACTTAACAGATAACCACATTAAAGTCATACACGGTTTAAAAGTATGAGACTGTCACAAAATACTGACATGAAAAGTCAAATCAACACATGCTGTCACATAACAGACATAAACCAAGTAGACAGTAACTTCTCTTGACAGCAGGTTTGAAGTTGCTGTCATGAGCTTCAATAGAGAATTTGGAAATATAGAAAACTGAGTAAATCAACATACCAGGTTCAGCATTCCCAATTCACTTACCAACCTGTTGAAGGTTGCTTCATCCAATGGCTTAGTAAAGATGTCAGCAAGTTGCTTGTCAGTTGGGACATAGATCAGCTTCACAGTTCCTTGTTCAACATGACCTCTGATAAAGTGATGTCTTATATCAATGTGCTTTGTCCTAGAGTGTTGAACTGGATTGTCTGAAATGGCTATGGCACTAGTGTTGTCACAGTAGATAGGAATTTCTCTCAACACTAGACCATAATCCAGAAGTTGATTCTTCATCCATAGAATTTGTGCACAGCAACTGCCTGCAGCAATATACTCAGCTTCTGCAGTTGAGGTAGAGACTGAATGCTGCTTCTTGCTAAACCATGAGACCAATCTTTCACCAAGAAATTGACAGCTACCAGTAGTACTCTTTCTGTCAATCTTACATCCAGCATAGTTTGAGTCTGAGTAGCCAATTAGATCAAATCCAGTGTTCTTGGGATACCAAAGACCTAGGTTAGGAGTGCCTTTTAGGTATCTAAAGATTCTCTTGATGGCTACTAAGTGAGACTCCTTTGGATCACTTTGAAACCTTGCACAGAGACATGTAGCAAACATGATGTCAGGTCTGCTAGCAGTTAAGTATAGAAGAGATCCTACCATGCCTCTATAGGTGCTTGAGTCAATTTTCTTCCCTTTGGGATCAAGATCCAGACTAGTTGAGGTGGACATTGGTGTCTTTGCAGGTGATGAATCTTCCAAGTTGAACTTTCTGAGAAGTTCCTTGATGTATTTAGCTTGACAAATGAAGATTCCATCAGATTGTTGAAGAATTTGCAATCCCAGAAAGAATGACAATTCTCCCATCATACTCATCTCATATTTGTTACTCATGAGAGAGGAGAACTTCTCACACAGTTTCTCATTTGTAGAACCAAAAATGATATCATCCACATAGATTTGTACCAGAATGATGTCCTTGCCATGGTGTTTGTAGAAAAGTGTCTTGTCCACAACTCCTCTAGTAAACTGATTGTCCAAGAGAAAAGTGGAAAGTGTGTCATACCAAGCCCTGGGTGCCTGCTTTAGTCCATACAAAGCTTTGAAAAGTTTGTATACAAAGTCATACACTTCAGCATCCTCAAACCCTGGTGGCTGTTCAACATACACTTCTTCTTCCAACTCTCCATTTAGGAAGGCACTTTTGACATCCATCTGAAATACTTTGAAGTTGCAGTGTGCAACATAGGCTAGAAAGATTCTTATAGCTTCAAGTCTTGCAACAGGTGCAAATGTCTCATCATAATCTATTCCCTCCTGTTGACAGTAACCCTTAGCCACTAGCCTTGCTTTGTTTCTTGTCACTGATCCCTTTTCATCAAGCTTGTTTCTGAAAACCCATTTGGTCTAAATGACTGACTTTCCCTTAGGTCTTGGAACCAGCTTCCATGCATTGTTCCTTTCATACTGATTTAGCTCTTCTTGCATGGCTATCACCCAGTCAGAATCCAACAATGCTTCATCAGTTGTCTTGGGTTCCATTTGAGACAGAAAGCATGAGAACATGCTGTCAGCAGAGACTTTGTTCCTTGTCCTCACTCCAGAATTAGGGTCACCAATGATGAGGTCACTTGAGTGATCCTTGTTCCACTTGGTGATTCTGGGCAAGCTACTTGACTGTACAGGAACATTTGCTTCAGTTTGTTGAGTTGAATGATCACCAATCCCATTGTCTTCACCATGTTCTTCATTGTCTCCAGAGTCACCACTGTTATGAATGTTAGAGGTTATGGTCTGTGACTGAGCTGGAGTTTGGTTGACAGCAGTGATATTGACAACATCTTTATCAACTTCAACAATTTGAGTGAAGCTAGGTTCTTCATCCACAATCTCCTCAGCTTTCAAGTATCCTTGATTCTCAAATCTGAATGTCTGCATCTTTCCTTCTTCATGCAGTTCTGGAAACTTGGTTTCATCAAATGTGACATTAACACTTTCTTCAATAATCCTGTGTTCCATAACATAAACTCTGTAGGCAGTCCTTTCTGTGCTGTAACCCATGAATAGTCCTTCAAAAGCCTTGGTGTCAAATTTTCCTTTCTTCTCATGGTTATCCTTCATCATAAAGCATTTGCTCCCAAACACATGAAAATATTTGACAGTAGGTTTCTTTCCAGTTAACAGACAGTAAGGTGTACTTGCATGAGTTTTGTTGATCATGGTTCTGTTCTGAGTATAACATGCTGTGTTGATAGCTTCAGCCCAGTTTGGCATCATGTAACATAGTTCTAGCTGCTTCAATGAGAGTCCTGTTCTTTCTTTCTACAACTCCATTCTGCTGTGGAGTTCTTGCAGCAGAGAATTGTTGTATAATTCCTTCATCTTTACAGAAATTTCCAAGAGTGGCATTTCTGAATTCTGTACCATTGTCACTCCTCAAGATTTGAACTTTTGAGTTTGGAGTTCTATCAAGAACTCTGACTTGATCAATAATCACTTGAGCAGCTTCATCTTTGGATTCAAGAAACTTCACCCAAGTGTACCTTGAGTAATCATCCACCATTACTAAGACATATCTCTTCTTGGCCATTGATGGTACATTGACTGGTCCAAAGAGATCCATGTGAATCAACTTGAGTGCTTCTATGTTGGTGTTCATTTGCTTAGACTTGTGCACAGCTCTTCTCAGTTTGCCCATTTGACAATCTTCACACAGTTCTTCTTGACAGAATTCCTGTTGGGGCAAACCTCTCACTAACTCCTTCTTCATCAGAATATTCATTGTCTTGAAGTTGAGATGTGAGAGCTTCCTGTGCCAAAGCATACTGTCACCAACAGTTGCTTTACTGTAAAAACAGTAAACCTTATCCTTCTTTGTTGAATTTAAGTCAGCAACAAACAAGCTTCCTTTTCTAACCCCTTTTAGAGAGAGGCTACTATCCTTCTTGTGATAGATGTTACACAACATCATATCAAAATCAACCTTGAATCCCCTGTCACTGAATTCGCTGACACTGAGTAGATTGTGCTTCAATCCATCCACAAGAGCAATATCTTCAATGACAACATTTCCAATTTCCAGACAGCCATATCCCACTGTGTAACCCTTGCTGTTGTCTCCAAAGGTTATGATTGGGCCAGCTTTCTCAACATAATGTGATAGCAGGGCTTTATCACCTGTCATGTGTCTTGAGCAGCCACTATCAATGATCCACATGACTTGATCTTTCTTCTTGCCTTGCAAAACAGAATGTGTCTAAGATGCATATGGTACCCAATCCTTGTTGGGTCCTGCAGTTTCAGTGTCTCCTGAGTTTCTTTCAGTCATAAAATCACAAGCATTGTCAGTAATCTCCTGTTTGACTTCTCTTTTCACCCACTTAGGTTTAGAATTGGACTTGGTCCTTTTCTTAGTGGATGGAGCCTTTTTGCTGTTGCCAGCAGGGTCAGAAGTCTCAACAGTGTTTATGTATGAACATTCTTCAGTAGTGAGAATAGGTAAGTTAAAGCATGTACTCATGGCAGTGATTTTGCATGGCATACATTCAATGTTATTACAGACACTCATAGTTCTATGCAAAAGGGGGGTTCTGTGTAAGTTACCATTGAGTTCAGTTGCATTGATCTTGTTCTCAATTGGTTTCTTACAAACATGTGTTAAGTGATGAGTAGATCCACAGTTATTGCATAGTTTCCTAGAGGCACCTCCAACATTAGTGTATCCATTTCCTTTATTGACACCTACCTTTCCATTCCTATTCTTAGACTTGGGAGTTACTGGATTGACAGTATGTTCAGAAGTTGCTGTCGAACTTTCCTTGACAGTATCTTTTATTCCTACTGTCTTGACAGAAGGTTTTAAAGTTACTGTCTTGGAACCATTCTTGACAGTATCTTTGGAAGATTCTGTCTTGCCAACTGTGACAGCATCTTTTGACCTTACTGTCTGATTGCTTGGTAAGTTTACTGTCTTGGGGATTGTGACAGTATCCTTTCCATCCTTGAGTGTGCTGTCAACACCTTCATCCTCATCAAGAATTTCTTGTTTGATGAGCATGGCTTCTTCATCAAACTCAATTTCTGCAGCTTTGAAAATAGGAGTTTTAACTTTCTTGAGAATGGTGGGTTTGACAGCAGCACTTCCAGGACAATCTTGAATCACAGTTTCCTTTCCAGGTCTTCTACCATAAGAAAAACCTATACCAACTGACTGATTTTCTGTATGCTTATCATTGTAATCCTGAACTATCTTTGATGAGTTTTTATAAGCCTTGATTTTAAATTCATTTTCAGCAATCTCATTTCTCAGGTATTCCTCAACCTCTTTAGCACATTTCAATTCATTTTTAAGTTTAGCATTCTCCTGAGCTAAAGAGTCTAGTGAACTGGTTTTGAGAACAAGAGGTTCATTTTCAGACTTTAGTGTTTCATTTAGCTTACTCAGCCTAGTGATCTCCTCATTAGCAGCAGATAAGCTAGTATAGACATTGAACATTTCAGCACTTAAGTCTTTAATGGTTTTCTTATACTCATCAGTGGACATATCAAGTAAGACAAGTGAAGGTACCTGACTTGAAGATGTTGATGTTACTTCATCAGTGCTAGCCATGAGAGCTAGGTTGACATATTCTTCTTCATCTTCATCATCAGACTCATCCCAACACTTTCCTTCAGCCACATAGGCTCTACCTTGATTCTTCTTAGAGTATCCACCAGTTCCTTTCTCAAATCTCTGAACCTGTTTGGGTCTTTTGCACTCAGTAGCAAAATGACCAGGTTCACCACAGTTGTAACACTTGAATTTAGATCTATCCACAAATCCAGTCTTGTATCCTCCTTTGAATGAGCTTCCCACAGCAGCCTTTGATGAGCTTCCCTTGGTGAACTTGGATGCTTGGCCTTGGGGCCTGAATGACCTATCCTTCTTGAACCTGAAGTTTTTGAACTTTTTGGCCATGTAAGCCATAGTAGGATTGTCCATGCTTTCCAGTTCCTCCATTGTGTAGAAGTCTTCATCTTCCACATCCTTGAGCTGTAGTACTACTTTCTCATCATCTTCAACCACATCTTCTATCTTCAAGGATTGTACAGGGGTTGGTTGTGTGATTTGAAGTGCTTCACTAGGTTGTGTGATCATTGGCACTTGTGCTACTAGGGCACTTGACATGTTAGCCATCTTGTTCCTTGTTCCACTTTGTATGGCTCTCTTTTGAAAGAGTTCAAGTTCATAAGATTTCAGAATGCCATAAAGTGTCTCAAAGGTTATATTGTTGAGATCTCTTCCTTCTCGTATGGCTGTTGTCTTGTGTTCAAGATGATCAGGCAGTGTAAGCAAGAACTTGTCATTTAATTCTTTTCTGTCATAGTACTTGCCATGTATCCGCAGTTCAGTTAAGAGCTTACTGAACCTTTCAAACATGGAAGTTAAGTCTTCACCAGGCTTGGCCATGAATGTCTCATATTGAGATATCAGTATTTGCCTTTGGTTTCCCTTAACTTCTTCACTTCCTTCATAAAGTAAGGCTAACCTGATCCACATCTCCTTGGCTGATGTGCAGCTTATCACACTTCCACACATGGCTCTATCCAACGTGAGAGAATCGAGCAAGATGAGTTGCAAGTGATCATCTAGCACCATTTTCTCCTTCTCAGGTTCCAAAATTTCTGAGGGATCTTTGGGAACCCAATGTGCAGGAATGATCTCACCATTTACTGTTGTGGCTTCAATTTCCTTCCTTGGTATGAAAGGACCATTCTCGAGTATACCTGGGTATAGTGGATTCGCAGCTTTGATAAACAACAAGATCTTTCTTTTTCAAATGCTGTAGTTCTCTTTATCAAAAGCTGGGATCTTGATACTGTTTGATTTCTGCATTGTCGTCGGGATCTCAGATATGTATGTTAATCTGATGGCTCTGATACCAGTTCTTGGTCCTTGTTTATTGCAGAAGGGGGGGATGAATGCAATACTGATAAAATTCAATCTCAGTTTCAACAACCAAACCTAAGATTTAATGTTATCAATAATGAGTATGCATTCACAAACAGTATAATCGAGAAGACAGGATTCACAAAATAAATGTTTTATTTATTTTGCAAAGTGTTGCTACAACCTCAAGAGAGAATTCTTGAGCTTCTGTTTTTCTTCACAGACACTTGCTTGTCTTCGTTACTATTCTAGAATGAATTGATAGTAGGTATAAGACTAATCCTATCACTATCAGTCACGGGTTTGTGAAGCTGTTGTCACTGTCAAGTGGCAGCTTCTTACAGATTGTCTTACCCATGTGACTTTCCTAAATTGCTAACATGTCAGATATACATTACAAAGAAAGCAACCTAGATTCATTCTATTTCCAGCTTAAGCAATTCAGCAAATAAAGACTTGACCTTGCTCTTGAATTGATTCGCTTTTGTTTTGCAGTGCTTGAAGCTTCTGTCGTAGTCTTGCAGACTTGGTGCAGCTTAGGGATACTGCAACACGCCTGTTTCTTGAACATTGAAGTTGTCACGGGATTTGACTGAGAAAGATCTTTCTCGAGACAGTTACTTTGGCCATAAAGCTTGCTGTCACAGGAATGTGCTTTTGGTGACAGTAGGAGTTCCCCGCATAATGTGTTGTCGAGGTTCCCAAGCTTGCTGTCGAGGGCTAAAGTTGCTGTCGCGTAGTCTTGCGCCAATGTTGCTGTCAGAGTGAATATGCTGTCTTGACTTGCAACATTCTGTCTTCTTGTAATCTTACTGTCGAAGCTTTAGGACGGTAACCTTTATTCATGTTGTCATCTAATTATACATCCTTTGAGGCTTGAACACAGCAAGTGAACTTCTTTCAAATTATACAACTAGAATAACATTACATACTGATTACAAGAACATACTTTGGCTGTGACAGTATGTTCTACTTAATTAAAAATTAAGTACATTCAAAATCAAGTTGTTTCTATGTTATCACCCATAAATCCCAACAATAATAAAGCAAGAAATATTCATAAGCAACATTTGTATTCATCATCAAAACATCACACCAACAATCTCCCCCTTTTTGATGATGACATACTTGAATACATCGGAGAGACTATGTTGTTCCCATAAAGCAATGATCCCCCTGATTAATATAATATCTCAACATAGAATCAGGTTAGCATAATTCATCATATGCAATAAGATACAAACGTGACTCATCCCTGCATAAAACACTAGTTTATAAATGCAAACATGTACCATTATAACCCTTTTTATCACATGTATTCATGTTCTTCTCCCCCTATGACATCATCAGAAAAGGGATTAACAAAATAAGCATGTAAGCATAAAACATGTAGTAAACATTTAACAAACAGTAGGCTAGTTATAATGATAAAGTTTGATAAATCAAACCAGCATTCTGAATACATGTATTCTGGTTTTCTGCCATACCAACTGTTCTACAGAAATGTAAGATAGCTTGCTGATTGAAGAGTGCACATTCCAAAAAATCATGAATGTGATTTACACCTTTATCACCAATCAAACAACCGAAATAGTATTCTCCTTTTTCAATTCCTGCACAAAACTATATATACGTATATATGTCCCATCTATATACTAGAGGAATCTTGTTAGTACCAAAATAATAATATAATCATATTTAAATAAATGTACGCGAACAAATAGCATACTTACTACTTGGGTACCCAAATTTGGTAGGATCCACCATGGTCAGTAGATAGATCATAAAGAACATGTAGATCAGATTTCTTAATCCACTTCTGGATCACTTTTGGAGCTTGATTCCTTCTCTGTTGTTTTCTGTCAAACGGATGGTAAGCTGTTTGTTGTATGCCAAAACCTTGTTGGTAAGCCGGCTTCTGTCGATATGTCTCATTCTGGTAAGCTGCTTTTCTTTTATGATTGACTTGAGAAGTACAATTCCTTTCCAAATGACCTTTTCCTCCACATTTGTTATAAGTCTTCCAAGGCATAGCATAGTTGTAGGGTATACCATATCTTCCTTCATATTTGATAGCCTTGTCTTTCTTATTGAAGTTCATACCCACTCCTTCTCTTACCAATGGAGCATTAGTGTTCTTCATCATTGCCTTTAGGCCTTCTTCTCCTTGGATAAATGATCCCATACCCTACTTGAGATCCTTGACTTCCTTTTCCAAGGTAATGATCATTTCATCTTGCTGACTGGCGGTTTCAGCTTGCTGACTAACGGTTGCAGCTTGCTGAGATACCATTTCAGATGTTTTGGAAGATTCTGCTAGATTTGATTCCTTCAGTTTGTATGAATCTAATGCTTCCACTATAGATTTGTTATCTGATCTCAGATCATTGATCTCTTCAGTTAAGGTCTTGTTCATCTTTTCAAGTGCTTTGATAATAGCCTCCAATTGACTATTTTTAGCATTTAGTTCCTTGATCTCTGTAGCCTTACTTGATGAGGTTGTATCCCATTCTTCAATTTTTGGCAGCAAATCTTTAATCATATTAGATAGATAGGAATTCTTCTCAGATAGCTTGCTGAGTTCAGCCTTTAGTGCCATATGTTCTTCTATGGTCACACTTTTTGATTCCTGCATTTTTAGTGATTCCATAATAATATTTTCAGATGTTTTCCTGGAATAAAAAGAGTTTACCTCACTTGTATCTGATTCCGAATCAAAAATATCAGTTTCGAGTAAAAATTCTTCTGTTTTCTCTTGAAAGACTTCATCATCAAGCCCAACAAAAGCTGAATGATTTGTGTCTTCATTCAATTTCACACCAGAAGTTGATACATCATCATTGCATGTCAAGTGATCTCTTCCTTTCTTTTCAAATTTCAAAATGGTAGGCTGTTTGGAATTGAAACAAACTTCCTACGATTTTGTTGTATCTTTATACAACATTTTTAACTTGTCCCATACCTCCTTTGTTGTGATGCACCAAGACACCTTGTCATAATCTGAAATTGAAAGACCACATATTAATGTGTACCTGGCTCTTGCATTATTGCCCATTTTAATCAATTCTTCCTCGTTAAGATCATCAACATCTTTCGGCTTGCCGTCTTTGTCCAGAAAAGTAAATGGACCATTCTTAACAATTCCCCATTCAATTGCATCATCTCTGTTGAGAAGCACCTTCATTCTCCGTTTCCAAAAATCATAATTTTCAGTCCCAATGAGAAGTGGTGGCATGTCTAATGATTCTCCACCTACATAGTGTGCCATAGGATCTGTACTTTCCTGTTATAGAATTGTTAGTACACCAAAGCTTTGATACCAAATGAAAATGCACACCTAGAGGGGTAAATGGCTAATTATGACCAATTTTAAGTTTTACCGGAAATGGCTTACTGAGTTCAATTTATGCAAACACAAATGGCACGCTGATTCTACAAACAGCACGCTGATTATAACAATATGCAACACAGTAAGTAATATGCAGAAATATAAAGAACACAATAAACTTTTAGCCAGGTTCGACCCCTAGTCCCCTATGGTCTACGTCCTGGTCCCTTACCAACCCGGTAAGAGAATATATTATTGATCAAGGATAATAACAATTACAAGATACAATAATATACCACCCTTCTTTCCGGTTGCTGACAAATGGCTTGCTGAACACCTGTTTCAGAACTTGCTCTCTAAGCTATACTTCCCAAGTATACTTCTCTAACAACGTTCACCAAACCCTTGTTCCCTAGCCAATATATCCAGCAACTACTGATTACAAATAGAGTAATACAAATCAATAAAGTGATTACAACTAAAAACCTATGAACTCTCAAAGATATAGTACATATATGATATATAAAGAGCTCAAGAAAATTTGTTTGAATATAACAAAGTAAAACTGAGTTGTGTGTTCTTGTTGTGCTTGGATGGGTCATTGAAAAAGACACAAGAATAGATTTAAATAGCTTCACAAACAACGTTCAAAAATCAAACAATCAATTTACCAACGTCTAGAATCCAATTCTAACGTTCAATTGGTTGGAGTGATTTTAGTAACGTTCATGTGACCGTTTGACAGAGGGATTGAGAGAAGTAGATCGATGAAAAACAAAACCCTTGCGTTTGTGTGTATAGAAAACATATATGGGAGTTTGGGAAGATAAAATCTTTTTAAATAAGGCAAGCTCCTATAATATTTGAAACCGATTAAAAAAATTTTGATAAAAGATTTTGAGCTCTAAATATATTATGTACGTATTAAGTCTTAAAAGAGCCCTCACAATATATTTAATCAAGTTTCCTAAGATAGATCCATGATCCACGATCTTGACAGATTCTGAGCAGAACAACTTGTCTTGCTGTTTGTATATTGAACATGTGAAGTTGGCTTGCCAAACTGACTCAGTCCAGCACTAATGGCTTGCTGTTTGGATAAACTGACATTCATATCAGTAAGCTATTTTGCCCTGCAAAACCAAGTTAGTACATATGATAATGGCATGCTATTTTATATGCACTGATATTTCATATCAGTAAGCCATCTTTCCCTGCAACAACAAGTTAGGATAAAGCATATAGCTTGCTGCTTTACATCTATAAATACAAACATCTTTGCCACTATATGATCATAAAAATTCATAGAGTTTCAAAGGCATCATCCATGGATTAATCGGATCATTAATCGGAATAAATTTGATAATATTTTTTATATACAATTATAAAATTGTTTCGTTATTTCAACTAAACATATGTTATTATCATATATTTATGCAAATATGTTAAAAATGTTATATAATTGTAATAAATAAAATTTTGAAGGTTTAACTTTTCAATTAGAGATTAATTTAAGAGGAAAACTTAAGAGAATTTACGATTTAGGCATCTAAAATTATAATTATATGTACAAAAATAATGTTTTTTCCTATTATTTAATCAAGTTTCTACCTTTTTTTTAATTTTAAATATTTTTTAATAATTAGCCCGATTTTTGACCGATTAATCCGATTTTTGACCGATTCAGCCGATTTTTGACCGTTTTTATGAAAAAACAATTAATTGACCGATTTTAGCTTAATCAGTTCGGTGGTCCGCCGTCTAGCGATTAATCACCGACTTTTAGAACACTGGGTTGAACCAAATTATAAAGAATTATACCCATATTTAATTATTGGGTGCTCTTCCACAACCACCGTGTGATGCCAACCATCTCCCGTAACTTATTGGGTGATCTTCCACAGCCACCGTGTGATACCAACCATCTCCCGTAATGAAACATAGCGGGAGCAACCACCTCCCGTAATAAAACATAACGATAGTCATTATCTTAGCAATCACCTCCCGTAATAAAACATAGCAGCAGGTGGTTGACATCTATCGGTAGCTGATGACCAAATCCCTTACTTATCGTAGTGTAATATATATGTAGATTAGGGTTGATAAGTTTGGTAATCTGTTGAGTTTTTTTTACATGGTCTTGTTTTGGTGTCCACCCAAAATCAAAACGGGTTGAAAATCTCAACTCAAACCCGACAACCTAGTACCTGATCAATCCAAAAAATGATCCGTTTTGATATAAAATAATTTTTTTTTATTTATATAAATTGATTATCATCTATATAATTAAAAATAAATAATAACAACTTTAAATAGTACGTAAATATATCACACATGTATATAATTATACTAGCTTAAAACCCGTGCGATGCACGGATTGTTATTAATAATAATTATTTTTATTATTTATGTTTTAATATTTTATTAATTTGCATTTGCTAAAAAAATAAGTAGGCGTGTTAAATTTTTTTAAATAATTAAAAGTATTAAAATACATTTTAAAATAAATTAATAACTGTTTATCCGTTATATTTTTGGAAAAGTAGGGGTTTTAGTAAGGAAAAATACAAAAAGTAACATGTTTTATCTAAAAAGGTAAGTGCCCGTAATAAAAAGTATTTAAATAGGTTTCAAAATAAATAAGTAGGGATTTGCCCGGGATATTTTTGGAAAATGAGGATTTTTAGTAAGGAAAAATAGAAAGAGTAACATGTTTTAGTTGAAAATGATAATTGCCCGTGATTGTTTTTAGAAAAATAGAGGATTTTGTTAGAAAAAAATTGAAAAAGTAATGTATTTTAGCTGAAAAGGTAGTTGGTTATAAAAATGTTATTATTTAATAATAATTTCTTTAGAAAATGAAAAAAATTGAAAAAGTAACATGTTTCAGCTGAAAAGTGCTCATAATTAAATTTAATTATTAAAATAAAAAAAATAGATTTTTAAAATAAATAAGTAAGGGTTTGCCCGTGATATTTTGGGAAAATGAGGGCTTTTAGTAAGAAAAAATAGAAAGAATAACATGTTTTTGTTAAAAAAGATAATCGCCCGTGTTTTTTTTAGAGAAAGAGAAGATTTTGTTAGAAAATAAAATAAAAAAAGGTAATGTATTTTAACTGAAAAGATAATTGGTTATAAATAATGTTATTATTTAGTGATAGTTTTTTAAAAAATAAGTAGGGACAATTAAATAAAATCACTAAGTACCGACCGTCCGTCCATCCGTCTACCAAATTTTTAATGTTTCGTCTTTAATAATATAACTTAAAACCAGTGTGATGCACGAATTGTTTTTAATAATTGTTAATTTATTATTTATATTTTATTAATTGTAACGGTTTGCCCGTGATATTTTGGAAAAAGAGGGGTTTTAGTAAGAAAAATAGAAAGTAACATGTTTTCGTTCAATTTTAAAATATAAAAGTAACGATTTTCCCGTGATATTTTGGAAAAAAGAGGGGTTTTATTAAGAAAAATACAAAATGTGACATGTTTTAGTTGAAAAAGATAATTTTCAATTAAAATTATTATAATAGATTTTAAAGTAAATAAGAAAGGGTTTGACCGTGATATAATTGAAAAAGTAGATATTTTAGTGAGGAAAATAGAAAATATAACATGTTTTAGCTGAAAAAGGTAATTGCCTGTTATTTTTCTAGAAAAGAGGGAAAATGTAATTACCAATTAAAAGTATTAAAATATATTTTAAAATAAATAAGTAAGGGTTTGCTCGTGATATATTTTGGAAATGAGGGATTTTAGTAAAGTAAATAGAAAAAGTAACATGTTTTAGCTTGAAAAGGAAATTGCTCGTGATTTTTTTATAAAAAAATGGTAATGCATTTTAACTGAAAGGTTAACTGATTATAATAATTTTTATAATAATTAAATAAACAATTAAATAAGGCAAGTACCGTACCAAAAAAACAGGTACCAAAACTTTCACTGTTTCGTCTTTAATAATATAGTATAGATAGTATAGATAGATAGATAGATTTATAATATTAGTATTTTATGCTAATAAATGGAATAGTCAGTGATATTTTTGAGGTTGTAGTTAAGAGAAATATTAGTTATGAAATATAAAAATGAATATACGTTTTGGAAAAAAAAGCTAATCGGTTAGTCATTAATAATTATAATATTATTATTTTATTAAATAGATCTATTCGTGATATTTTTGGAAAATGAGAGGTTTTAGTTAGAAAAAATAGAAAAGTAGAAATTTTAGTTAGAAAATATAAAAAAGAATATACAATTTGGCTAAAAAAGGTAATGAGTTAGTTATTAGCAATTATAACTTTATTATGTTATTTTAGTAAATGAAATTGTTTGCAATATTTTTGGAAAATGAGATGTTTTAGTTAGGAAAAATAGAAAAGATATTCTATATAATAATTTTAATATTTTATTTAACGGTTCTCATCGATTTGATTAAAAAATATCTAACGGCTATGAATTGAGTGACCAGACTACAAAAACTTTCATGACCAGACTACAAAACTTTCAATGTTTCGTCTTTAATAATATAGTATAGATAATGTAAATATATATATATATATATATATATATATACTAGCTTAAAACCCGTGCGATGCACGAATTGTTAATTGTTATTTTATTATTATATTTTTAATATTTTATTAATTGTATTTGTTAAAAAAAATAAGTAGGCATGTTAAAATAGCTAAATACTTTTAATTAATTAAAAACATTAAAACATATTTTTAAAAAAATAAGTAAGGGTTTGCCCGTTATATTTTTGGAAAATGAAGGATTTTAGTAAGAAAAAATAAAAATGTAACATATATTTAGTTTAAAAAGGTAAATGCCCGTGATATTTTTGTAAAATGAGGTTTTAAAATTTAATAATTAAAAGTATTTAAATTCGTTTTAAAAATAAATAAGTAAAAGGTTTCCTATGATATTTTTGGAAAAAAAAATGAATTTTAGTGAGAAAAATAGAAAAAGTAAATTGAAAAAGATAATTTCCCGTGATATATTTAGAAAAGAAAGGACTTTGTTAGAAAAAATCTATAATATGTTTTAGAGTAATTGGTTATAAATAGGTATTTGATTATTTATATTTTAATATTCTTAGTGATTGCATTTGTTAATAAAAATTAGTAGACATGTTAAAATAGGTAAATTTTTAAAAAATAATTATAATATTATAGGTTTAAAAATAAATAACTAAAGGTTTGTCCGTGATATTTTTGAAAAATGATGGGTTTTAGTAAGAAAAAAAATAGAAAAACTAACATGGTTTAGTTAAAAAAAGGTAATTGCCATGTTTGAAGGGGAATTTGTTAGAAAAAATGTAATTGATTATAAATAGGTAATATTATTATTTAATAATATATTTCTATAAATAAGCAAGGTTAATTAAGTAAAAACACGAAATACAATTAAGGTCAATTAAGTAAAATCACAACGTACCATACCGATCAACCAAACTTTTAATGTTTCGTCTATTATATAATAGTACAGTATTGATATAAATTTTTGAATTGGATTTAGATATTTTAAATTAATCTGAACTTACCAATTTTTTTGAATAATTTTTTATCCTATTCAAACCCCTAAATTCGTATATTTTCGTGTTGAATGTGTCGGGTCAAATTTTGCCAAATCGAAACTATTTATTTGAATTTCAATTTGGAGTTATCAACTTTCCCATCAATTTAATTATAGATTAAAAATTCTGACAATTGTTTTTTCTATAGATTAAAAATTAATTTTTAGGCCTCAAACTGTTATGCTTGCTCGCCCCTGCTTCACGAAACCAAAACCCCTAAATCCTCAACACACTGAGAAGTTGATTACATACTACATCAAAAAAAATAATATGGAAATGGAGATCGATAATCCAAACAACACCGCACAATTGAAACCAGATGCGCTTTTCAAAGCAGCTGAAACAGGCGATAGTTCAGTGTTCGAATCTCTCTCTCAACAAAATCTCGTCGAGATTGTGTCTCTACGAAACGAAGATCAGCGCTCTCTCCTCCACGTCGCCGCCTCTTTTGGACACACTCAGGTTCACCAAATTATATTCGATAAATTAATACTAAAAAAAAGGACCAATCTATTTTTGTAATTGTAATTTAGCATATGTAGTTTAATTACTGATTATAATATTATTGTTAATTTTGGTATCTAATTGGATGAGATGCTCGCTTATTATAGTTATAATAATGTTGAATTTAGCTTTTTGAGTAGGGAGTTGTTGAATGATTATATCTCTAATGTATGTTGATTTTTGGGATTATTGATAGTTTGGTGTTTATGATACCGTAAGTTTAATAGATTTGTGTAGTAAGTTTGAATGTGTTGATGATAGGTGGTGAAGATACTATCGGCTGCTGATCCGTTAGTTAGTGGTATAAACAGTGCTGATGAAGAAGGTTGGGTCCCGTTACATTCTGCTGCCAGTAGTGGGAATGTTGAGATTGTCGAGGTTCTGCTGAGTAGAGGTCAGGCTTTTACGGCTGTTCGTTGTTAAGCTTCCTAACAATTAGTGCAATTATTTAACTTCTTGTGGGGGGGGTGTGTCTTAAACTTGGATCTTTTCAGTTTTTGAAAATACTAATGCTTGAGAATATTGGACATTGATTTGTGGTTTATAGTCATTGCAGATATATGCTTGATCCAAATTCCATGTATGATCAACTATTTAAGTAGCTCAATTTGTAAATTCTCTTTACCTACTTTGTAGTCGTTCTAAATGTTTTTGTTAATTTAGCTCACACTAAATATTATTTTGTAAAACAAAATTTTTCTATCCCACAATTTTTTTAGTGCTTATTATTTATAACTAGTGTGTTGACGTCCCACAAGCACATACTTCCTATTGAGCACTTTTGTAGTTATACATTGAACAGGGCATCAGTCTCTCTATCAATTCTGCCCCGTTACCAAATTAGTATTTGCTTAAGAAATGTAATTTACTAGTGATCAAAATTCTGATGTGATATCGGCAACAGATATTTTTCTTTCCTGCAACTGATCGAAAACTCTTAGAGTATTTATACAGATCTTTACATAAATTGTTGTTATTTGGTTGATTCAACACCAGTTTGCTAAAAAAAATTATTATTTACAGGAGCTGATGTTAATCTAAAGAATAATGGTGGACGCACTGCCCTTCACTATGCGTCTAGCAAGGGTTGGTTGAAAATAGCCCAAATTTTGTTTTCGCATGATGCTAAGTTGAATGTGAAGGATAAGGTTAGTAAACTAATCCCATATGAGGTTTGACTTCTGCAATTTTTTTTATCTTCCAGACTCCAGTAATAATGTTTATGCCCATTCTTCAATTACTATTATATCTAACTCACTTCTATATTGACTTTAAAAAGGCTTTCCCTCTGTTAAATACATGTGGTTTTCAATTAATTCAGGTTGGATGTACCCCACTGCACCGTGCAGCGAGTACTGGAAATGCAGAACTGTGTGAATTCCTGATTGAAGAAGGAGCAGAAGTTGACACTGAAGATAGGGCAGGTCAAACTGCCCTTATGACTGCAGTAATTTGTGACAACAGAGAGGTATCAAAAGGAGATCTACCAAACTAAATTTCTAAAATGCTATATAGTTTGGTCATAACCATCATGAACTTTAGATGCTATTTTTGACTTTGTTAGTTCGGTCTTTATACTTCACGAGATCGGTCATTTGTTCCATTAGGACCTTAGTCCACTATCAAGGCTTACCTTCTAGGGTGCAATGGTAGACTATTGGTCCGAGCTTTAGCTTGGGTGGTCATTTAATAATCTGAATACATCTTTTATCAAGTGATCAGATTTCAGTATCTTTATGAGCTTACACTTCTCTCAATCATCTTCCTCACATTGGGTATGCTGAAAAGAGCTCGGTGGTTGGAGAGCTTTACCTGTACTGAATGTCATAGTGATGAAGTTGGGGGTGGTACATCCATTCTTGGGTGTAATGAGAATGTTATCAAAGTTATCTTGATACATGGCAACTTCTTCTAAACACAAGTTCACAACCCATAGGTCTGACCAACCATGCTAGGTGACGATTAAACTTGTAAAGTTCATGTGTAACTTTGTATGAATTTGAAATTCTCAGCCCTTGGCAAGAACTTGTTCAGGATCATAGTGTTGTTATTTTGACCAATATGTTTGGTGCCTAGAATTAGTTTAGGTATATACTAAGCAATTATTCAAATGGTTATGACTCGGAGAGATATTCTGGAGAAAGAGGGACAATTGGCAAATGAATAATGTAAGTTTCAGTTTGCATTGTGCCTTTCTTTTACTCACTCGGTACTATCAGACTGTACTAGGGTTTCCTTGTGTCATAGAATATAAGAACCGACACAGAAATGTAAGATCTAAGTTCTTAAGAATGGCGCCATCATCCCTTCCACAGTAGTTCCACGGTCTCTCCTGTCTTTTCCATCAAAGCCTTTGTCATTTTTTAATTTATATTTTTAATTGTGATTTACTCATCGCAACAGTTGCACCAGATATTGCTCTTGAAATGTTTCGCAGCACTGTTGTCATCTTTCTGAATCCCAACTTTGTGTTATACACTCTGCATTGCCCCTCAAACGCCATGTAAGCTAATGTAATGTTTCTGACCACCACTAGGTAGTGGCACCATTTTGCATGGTCATGTTATGATTGCACCTCAATCTATTGCTGTGCTGCCGTTGTCACTTCGGTAAAGTGAATGTAAAATTCTGACATTGGACCTTTAATCTATTGCTTTGCCACCGTTGTCACTTTGGATAAAGTGAATGTAAAACATTTTGATATCGAGGGAATCCACTAAAAAAGAGTTACTAGTGGACATAGACCACATCTAGTAACGAATTTGCAATCTAATAGGTCTGACCAAACTGCATTAAGTGTGATTGAACTTGACAAAGCACTTAATAGTCTGAAATTGTTTGCACTTAGCAAACCATTTTTCTATGGTTGGGCTTGTTGATTCTGTTGACAAAGTGCCACATTATAGTAGTTGCCCCTTGCGTATCCTTAGGCACTCATTAATCTATCATGATAAGTATGAGTAGAAATATTTTAGCAGGGAGTAGCAATATGCTAATTTCCTGTTTTTTTGAAGGTCTTGTCAAACATAAGTTAATATATCTTAAATCTTCTTCTTTTTTGGTGAACAGGTGTCTCTATTACTGATAAGACATGGAGCGGATGTGGACATAGAAGACAAAGAAGGTTATACTGTACTTGGCCGAGCTTCAAATGATCTAAGACCACTACTAATTGATGCTGCCAAAGCAATGCTTGAAGGATGAACACGTTGGTCTTTTGTCATGAGAAACAAGAGGGAGTAAAGTCAGAGTGGTCTGATGAAATCTGGAAGAGCTTGTAGATGAAAGAAACAAACAGTTGATTTTCAGTTTATTACTTTGTTCTAAAGACAATGTTGTTTATGTTTGCTTGCTCATAACTCAAATGTACACTAGACAGCAACTCAGTTATGGAAGTGTTAGATCTAACTTGTGGCTATATCCTACTGGTGTATTTTTGGTTTTTACTAAAAGTGTACCCCTAATTTGTTTGAAAGTTCATTTCAGTTGCAGATATTTTGACCTTAAACAGTTATGTACTAGAAAAAATGACCAGAATCCTGCATATTAATGAAGTATGGACTACAAGAAATGATTCTCTCTCTTTTTAATTTTTTTGCTGTCTGAAATATGCATTCTAGGATGCATGTCAGCGGGAAGGTAAGAATAGTCCTGCTCATTGCACAGGGTGCCTAGTATCTGTTACGATGCAAAGCTGCTTGCATAATGTGAGATTTAACGAAGAACACTGGTGCGTTATGGTGTCAGGCATCACAGAGATGTGCATCTATCTTCTTTGAACTTGTGGTAATTAATTTAAAACCGCAGAAGAGCAGAAATGTTCCAGTGTTAAAGGACCTAAAGACAAGAAGGGCAAACTTGGAATGTTGAGTAGGATATATAGTAATGCTAATGAAGTTAATACCAGCCGTTGGTCCAGTCTATCTTCTCTCCAGTCTCCTCCCATCTTTTAGTTACCTCCTCTTGAAAAGTGGGAGGGAAGAGAAGGATCATGGTATCTTCTTGTTTACTGGGTGCTTGTTTTACAACTTCAACATTAACAAATACCAGCAGTAACAACAAGTACACCACAATATCTTCTTCACATCCTATAGGGATCAGAAATTCTCAGCTTTCTTTGTACAGTAAAAGGAAACCATTGCTTTCTATAAATGTTTCTTCCATGAATCTTCTTCATCATCAACTGCCAACATGTAAACTAGATTCTATTCTTCAAACATCCCTTGTTCCTTTTACTGCTTCTCTTGCTGCTGCACTCCTATTCTTCAGTCCTGCAGGTAATTATCTTCTCCATGTCTGAAATATTTTTATTCTCTTTGAATTTGCAGAAACAAGTTCAATTTCCGTTTGGTTGGATAGTACGCGTTAAGTTATCAACTCTCCTTGATATGTATATTATGTTTTTACGTAAAAACACCCCGACCGTGCTTAGGTATTCAACAATGGATCACTAGGTTAAGTTCCTATGTAAGGACAATGAATTGGTGTTCGAAAGATGGTAGTAAAATGGTGATCTTTAATGGTTTATTCTATGGATTGCTCCCACCCTAGTAAAGGACTTTAAGCAATAATAAAAATTTACTTCGACAGTCATCTTAACTACACTGATAAAAAGTATAGGTTCGAGCAAATCTTTGTTTAGACATTCGTTGTTTTTTACTTTTCGACTCTGCGGGTGTGGGTCTCTGGTTCGGACACTGATTTTTTGGAGTAAACAATGGAATGCTAAAACTGATTTTGCTTGAATTGCAGCAAATGCCGGATTACTCTCAGGTTCAACTGGAATAGAATCTGTCCCTGGTCCGGAGTTACCAAAAATTGAATTCCTTAACAAATTCAATGGTATGAATGGTCTGCACATTCTTTTAAGCCATTTATGTATGTATAGCTTGATACTGATGGGTTACTGGGCATTTGCATATACAGAGGAAAACCAGAAAAGATATGCAGAAAATGATGCAAGATTCAAAGACTCTCCGGTGCTAAAGGAATTGCTTGAGAAATCCAAGCTAAATAAAGACAAGTAACTCTCTCTCATCATTACATTAGTCTTATATACTTGGTGAGTTGTAATTCAAGTTGTGTTACTGGGATGAATTATCAGGAACAAACAAGCAATCCAAGACAAATATTGCTTGCGCGGTGCAGAATGGGGTGTTGGAGATTGTTCAACAGACGGAATGAGACCGGATGAAAGAGATGAATTCATCGCAATGTTAAAGAAGAAAACCGGAATAGAATGATCAGAGTATAAAATTCAATGTGTGGCAGTTGTTGAGACATAAATTTCTTTATCTTGATTGTTGTTTTATACCTCCTCCTATTTAACTAGTGATGCGCTATGCCTATGAACAAGGCTAATTGTTTTCACTTTGTGTTAATATTTTGAATAATGCTAAAAGTATCGATTTAGGTATAAAAATAAAAGTCATACGTGATTGGTTACAGGAAAAATGAATTCCGTACATTTATATTAAATTATTTCAAACTACTCAATATCATTTTCGATCTAAATTTTATATTTCATTTCGGTTACGTCTAACACTACTCTTATCCTTTATACTTTGCTACAATTGACACAGTTGTGTTAAGTTTGCAGGAATAGTGAATCTAAAATAAATAATCCAAAAATATATAATATACCTCGAGAAAAAGGAATGTATATGAGGATAACTTTTATGAGTATATGTTTTGAGATATACAGTATTTTAATATGCAAAAAAAATTTAGATATGCTAAATCTTTTACATAAGATGTATATCAGATTTTTATTCTCATGTACTTTTATACTTCTCCTATTATCTTTTTAGAATGAAATAAATATATAACATAAAAGTTAAAAAAAACACACAGAAATTTTGATGAGGTTGACCAATTAAATAGCTAAGTATAGTTTGTAAGAACCATAAACAAAGAACTCAGCAAGAAACCAGGAGCTCAACATAAATTTAAAAAACATCATTTGACATCGATCCAATTGTAATGGAAATGTCTCATTCTGAATCTTAAGGTACACCCATCATTTATTTTCTTTGTTTTTGCTCTTCTGTTATCTGGGCTATCTGTTAATTATCAAGATTTAATCTTTTTTACCATTTTCTTGTTACCCAATTCTTTGTTGACTTAACTTTCACCAAGAATCTTATGTATGCATCATTTGTGTGTGTATATATATGTGTGATCATTCTTTATGTTCATTTGTTCTTGAATATATTGAATCATGTGAGTGTAGATTGAAATATGGACAATGTGGTATTGTTTTGTAACATTGTGTTTATGTTTAAGGCCTAAAACATTTTTGGGTATGTTTAAGAAATTAAGAATCATTACGCATCTGAAAATGCGCGGTTTCGATAAGTCTGGATAGAAATTAAGGAGAACTAGAGGATTAGGGGATTCGAAAAGCTAACTAGTCCGAATGAAGTTTCAGGAATTTTACTACAGTTTATTTGATATGGTGGATCAGAAGTTTGTGTTTACTTTTATTTTTATTTACAATCATTCCTTTGACATGTGGTGTGCTGAACATCTACTATTTGTTTTAGGAAATCTTGTTTTTTAATTTGTTGTCTGGTCGATTTGATGCATTCTGGTCGATTTTATTGTCATTTGTTTGCTGTAAGTTTGGGAGTTCCATGTGTGACAACTAAAGTTTAGGCACTGAAGTATGGGATTGTTTTATTTTGGTTACGCCTTCTTATTTATTGACAATTAGATTGTACATGCTTTCATATTATTTCAAATCCAGGAATGCAATCAGCTTATTATTGATGTACGGATGTGAGGATAAAAATGAAATAGGATATATTTGATTCAAGTTTTTTTTTAATCATGGAACCTCCGCCAACTGATGGCGGTATTGAAAGAGATAAGCTAGAAGAAGTAAAAGAGGGAGGTCCTATGCACCATTGCAATCTTTTTGATGCAGAAGTAACCAACAGAATAGCAGAAGCTTTTCTTCCCGGTTTAGCATCAGCCTGTGTTGACAACACAACTGGCGGTCTTTTCAAAACCCCCGGATCAGTGGCAGTTGGAATGAGAAAAGAGATGGTGGACTTACTAATTCAGAGAAGTGAAACTTTCGTGGCAGAAGCTGTAGTTTTAGAAGGTGAAGCAGAAACTGAAGTACCTGAGCATCCTTTTGATATTGTTTCCGATTTCATAGATGATTTTGCAAGTTCAAAGAGGAACTTTTTTAGCAGTGTTTCTGCGTGGGTACTGAGTGATAGGAGGGAAGAAAAAATAGATGATTTTGTTCAAGAAATGGAAATGACCGGGTTTTGGATGATTGGGAGAAGGGAAACTGTTGCCCAAACTGTGCTTAAGAATGTTGATTTTAAGGATACTTTTCATTGCAACAAGAAGTTCAACTCAGAAGATGACCTAGCAGCGCATTTACCACAATGCCGATTTAGGACTGTCCATTGTCCAAATGAGGGGTGTGATGACCAATTCAGTGCTGGTAACTCGGAAATCCATGATGCAGTGTGCCCCTTCAAAATGCTTCCATGCGAGCAGAATTGCTCACAAATCCTAATGAGGCGTGAAATGGACAGGCATTGCATCACTGTTTGCCCAAAGAAGAATATTAATTGTCCATTTTCTTCAGTAGGTTGTGAATCTACTATTCCTCGGTCTATGCTTGAACAACACAAAGAGGAGAACGTGCATGCACATGTGCTCGGTATTTTACAGAGCATCCACAAGGAAGCAGCCACAGAAAATCTGAAGCACAGGGTTAAACAACTTGAAGAGGTGAGTTGGTAACAGTTTTATGTCTTGACGAAGAGAATATTAGCTAATAGTGTTGTCTGATTTTTATAAATTGACTGTTTAGACAGCTTGGGTAAAAACTTAACTAGAAATGCTTAAATTCCTACATTACAGAATCAATATACTTGTACAAAAACTTAGAACACCAATATATCTTGAGATGCTTTTTCTTTGGTTATGTGGTTGGTTTTACTTATCTAATGGTTGATAAAAAGCATTGGATAGTTAAAACCTTGTGATTTTGATGACAAAGATATTTACAGTGTAAAAGCTAATTAGAACTGTTGAAGTTCATAACTTTTGAAACCCTTAAACGTATAAGAATTCCTTTGTATTCTCCTTGAGTTTTAGAAACTTGCTATTAGATTGAATAAATCACTTCGTGTTCTCTGTTAAATTGTAAAAACACGCTATATTATCATCTTTTCTCTGAATTGAACAAAAATATCTTGTCTTCATTAACCTCTATTGTAATTCATGATTGCTCTTATGAAGCAGTTATCTTCACCTGAACAATTAGCAAAAGCTCAGAATGTGAGATCTTTAACTACTTTGATCAAGAACCTTGAAGAAAAGCTTGGGCCCATAAATGTTATGCCAAAAAGTACCAGCTCTGAAGAGATTCCTTCACAGAAGGAAAAATCTGCAGATGCACCAGAAGAGAAGGAAGAACACATGGAGTCATCAAACACAAAGGAAGTGCCCACACAACCACCTCCAGAAAATAAAGCCATTGATTCGCCAATGGAATATAAAGAATCATCACAATCACCTGTATCAAGCAAAGAACTCTCAGTCTCACCAGACAAATCTGAGTCCAGAGTTGTGTCATTTGCCAAAACAGAAGAACTTATAGACTCACCCACTAAGAACCGGACCATGCAGTCACCTGCCAAAGAACAACACTTGGCAGAGTCACCAGCCACTAACGCCAGCATTAGGGAGTCACCAGCAAAAGAAGAGCACCCAGTTGAGTCATCCGCTGTTGCAGAAGATGTCTCTGACCCTCCAGCCGAAATTGAAGAGCACAAGGAATCATCAGATAAAAAATCTCTTGCTGGAAATGATCTCTCTGGCAGTCCAGCAAAAAAAGAAGAGTTGGTGGATTCACCCACAAAAGACAGAACTAGTGATACACTGGCCAAAGAAGAACACCCTGTTGAGTCATCCACTGTTGCGAAAGACCTCTCCGACCCTCCAACCAAAATTGAGGAGCACAAGGAATTATCTGAAAAACCATCTCTCTCAGGAAATGATCTCTCAACCGGTCAAGCAGAAAAGGAAGAGGTCATAGATTCATCCACAAAAGACAGGACGTCATCTGCCAAAGAAGAACACCCAGTTGAGCCATCCACTGTTGTAAAAGACCTCTCAGACCCTCCAGCCAAAACTGAAGAACACAAAGAACCATCAGAAGAGCATAGAAAAGATGACGAGGGCACATATTCATCCACCAAAGAGCAAGAACAAGATGAGTCGCATGTCAGAAAAGAAAGCAAGATGGAAGAGCAAAACACATCGCCTGTCCAAACAGCACAGCATTGAAAAACACCCATCAACGGAAAAGAATTTAATGGCTCACCCAATCAGAGCGAAAAACCACTGCAGGAAGCGATAGTAAACAAAGAGTCTTCATCTTTGTCTTCATCAGAGGAAGCTAAAAGCTAATCTTCCATAACATGTCCTTCAAAAAGAAATTTTGTCTTGGTTTCGGATACTAATACTATAGGAAAATTACTTATTCGCGATTTTAAATTGCCAACAAGTTGATGCATGAGAAACATACTGGACTCAAGTGTGTGCTCTGCTCTAATAAGGGCATTTGCTTAATTGCTCAGAAACTCTGTTTGCTATTATCATAATTTAGTAGTTGCATTGATTGGTGGTTTACAGTCATTGTGGAAGCACTTAATTTAAATATATATTTTTTTCTCATTGCTTGATATTCTAACCTCAGAAAAATATTAACATTTTGATGAACTTATAACCTTGATGAAATATTAACCTTTTTTGACATAAGGCCAATGTATTTTTAACTTCGATAAATTAGAGTAAGGCTTAACTGGTAATGTAATTAAACATATGTAGTGTAATTGCAAATAATTTCTGTTATTATTAAAGATCTTATCATTATTTGTCAATATTTACTCTCAAATTGGATGAGTGATCACTTATCAAAGTTTGCTAACTGTAATTATAAAGTTGAATTTAGCTTTTAGAATAAAGCAGGCAGTTGTTGATAAATTATATCTTTCATATAAGTTGATTTTGGCCATTACAAATAGGTTGTGTAGTAGTAAGTTTGGGTTTGTTAAGGATAGGTGGTGAAGATACTATCAGCTGCTGATTGGTTAGTTAGTGGTATAAACACTGCTGATGAAGAAGGTCGGGTCCTATTACATTCAGCTGCAAGTAGTGGGATTGTCGAGCTTCTTGTGTGTGTTTTAAACCTGGATCTATTCATTATTTCTGAAGAATAGCTTTGTTTTTGTGTTCTACTACTTGTTGATAACTACTGTGTTGTCAGTTGTGTTACAAGTACATAATCCCTATTGGGAACCTCTCGGTTTCATATCAGAACTTATGTAAATGGGATGTACTAGTAATCTGAATACTGAATTACTGATGTTATATTGGCAACAGCGATTTTTCTTTCCTGGAACTGATGTTATCTCAAGAATAACGGTGGTTGCACTGCCCTTCACTATGCGTCTAGCAAGGGTTGGTTGAAAATTGCTCAACTTATGATAGCACATGATGCTAAGTTGAATGTGAAGGATAAGATTAGTAATACCTGAATGAGATTGTACAATCACTATAACATCTAGCTCACTTCTATTTAGGCTTTAAAAGGATTTCTGTCTGTTATATATACCTGAATGAGATTGTACATTCACTATACCTGAATGTGGTTTTCAATTAATTCAGGTTGGATGTAACCCACTGCAACGTGCAGCGAGCACTGGAAAGACAGAGTTGTGTAAATTCCTGATTGAAGAAGGAGAAGAAGATGACGCTGTTGATAGGGGAGGTCAAACTGCTTCTATGACTGCAGTAATCAGTGACAACAGAGAGGTATTGAAGGAGATCTACAAAACTAAGTTTCTAAGATGCAACATAGTTTGGTCATGCATCATATTGTACTAACTAAGGTAATTTCCAGAAAGCATGATTTTGTTTTTTGAAATAATGAAAAAAAGAAAAGTTAATGTATTGCTGGCTTGCACTCTGATTAATGTTTTTCTTTGGTTATTGGAGCCGGAAGAGGTGTGAAGCTCCCTGATTGTCTACACTGTACAGAACTAAGGTAATCAATCTGTAACTTAATTATATTGTGTACTCTACCTAAGGCTTACTAATAATCCATATAACTGCAATTGTTCTGAGATGAATATGGTGAACTAGATTGATTTGGTGCTAAATTGATGATGAAACATACCTAGTGTCTGCTACTGTAATCTAGCACAGAAAATCCTAGGAAAATGTGCAGTAGAATCCTAAATATTGTGTAAAATGTTTGACGTTTGGGATTGGACAGGGATGAAGGCAGTCGACAATTAGATAATAGAACATGAAATATGAGTAGGCTGAATAATTGTTTTATTGATTCAGCTTGTCTCTATCTTGCTTGAACCGTTGTCTTACTTGTATTGTGGAAATGTATGCAGAATTAATTCCCATAATTTATACTGTTTTATATATAGTATAGATTATGAAGTAGAAATGGAGTTATGGAGAGTTTGAGATGTACCTGTATAATCTCTTTACCCATGTTCCACCACTCGCCTATGCCTAAGAATTGCTATTGATTAAAATCATGAAGTCTTCCAGTAGATCGAAAGGATGTTGAGGATGAAGGTTTCAGACTCATATTCACATGGGTAGACAAGATCTTTTTCAAGCCGTGTTTCTTTGCTCAAGAGCCTCTGCTCTGATCTTGCTGCTTCTACTCTATATCTGCCTGTAGCTATTCTGCGCCTGGACATGACTCATCACTTGATCGCAGGTCTCCTCTGGCATTTTAAGCTACAAGCCACCACGTAACTTCATCTGAAATACAATCACTGGCTGATCTCTGCAGACAAACATTTGTGCGGTCTCTCAGCACTCCACATTGAGGAATTTATAACTAAAACATTCTGCGGTAAAGAGCTCTTTGTTAGTAATTCTGCGGTAGCCTCCTACATTCTTGTTTATTGACTTGTAAATTCGTAACCTATTTACAAGTAGGTGAATCATTCTTGGGATAATAAAACATTCTTGTAATATTTTTATCATAATGCAAACGTAGTCATTGGTGCTAGAAATGGTAGTCCTTGAACTTTAATCACACATTTCTAACTCAAGGAAGATAATAAGGGTGAGCAGCATTCGATCAAGGCTGTGCTGCTGCAACTTATGCACGCTACATGTTTAGCCATGACACTGCAGGGCCTTTGACGATAACAAACAGCAGTGCAGATTCTATTAATCATTTTAAAATTTTGTTTAAATGCCACAATAACAAAATGAAAAGCTAGGAATTCTAGTATTTTAGATAGTATATTTAGATTTTTTAAAATTTGTTTACTATTTATTTTTAATTTTATACTCATTTTCTTTGCTTTAATTTAAAATAAATATTAAACAAATTTAAAAAAATCTCTATATATTATCTAAAATAATAGAAATCATGACTTTTTAATGGGTTATGGTGGTATTGAAGAAAAATGTATAAAATTCAATAAAAAAATTATTTTATTTTTCGATCAGATATTATTGGATATTTATTATGACTTAAGTAATTCAAATGAGATTCCATTAAAATTAATAAATAAAATAATATATAATCTCTACTTGAGTGACCAATTTAATATTAAACTCTTTTCATAATATATGATTTGAACCTCAAATAATTTCCCGTGAATCATCCAAACTAACATATTCGAGTGGTCTAATTTTGACTACTTAAATAGAATTCTATTTAAAACTAAGCTGTTTTTAAAAAAATTTGTTAATTTTTTTTTTCTATTAATTATTTTATAAAAATACCTTTTTAATTTTTATTTTTTTTTAAAAATATACCATTTTTCAACCAAATGTAACCAACAACCAAAATGAAGTTCAAATACAATAAAAATCAAGTGTAATATTAATATAAAATTTATTAAAAAGGAATGTATTTGATTAAAAATCATATAAAAAAGAAATTTTACTTGATTTCAAATCCTGATTTTACTAATATTGTACTCCCTCCGTCCTAGTATTTCTATACATTTAGTTTGGACACGGACACCAAGAAAATGTATAAAAAATGAGTAAATTTAGATGAAAAGTGGATAAAGTAGTGAGATCTATCAATATTTAATAATAGATTTGAGATAGTGGATGTAATAGTGTTTTATATTATTATAAAATAGAGATAGTGGAAAAAATAGTGAGTGTAATAGTGTTTTATATTATTAAAAGTTACTATTTTTGGAATGTATAAAAATAAGAGGAACATACCAAAATAGAAAGTGTATAAAAATGAATGATAGGAGTAAGAGTTAAGTAGACCATATATCTTTAACAATCTAAACTCTTAAATGAGAAAATGGCAGTTCCACATCAATTTGCAAAAATACACTTATAAATTACATTAATTCACACTAACAAAAAAAAAAATCAATTGCTAATGGATTTTCTTATAAATTTTGACACAATTATAATATCATAAATAGTAGCAGGCTTGTTGATTCAGCTCCTGCAATATTCCAATCCTCTTTCAACCACTCGGTCAGTCTACCCTTGTTTTTCTACTCATTTTTCATCTTATATCCATGCCTACATATGTGTTTATGATGTATATATGTTTGTATAAACTATGGTTTCTCTGTATTTCTTGTTTCAAGCCTAGTAGATTCTTTCTTCTTCCTTTTTAGTAAGAGAATCATGCTGTAATTTAGACCCATTTCAAAGTTTTCATTTTTATCAATTTGAAAATTTTGTTACTCAACTAATATTAAAGTTCAAGATTTCTGAGAAATTTAGTATAGAAGATTCCAAGCCTTAATTAGCTCCATATTCTTCTTGATAAAGTTTTCATTTTTACATATTGGGTTTATCTGTATCTTATTGTATCACAATATCTATTTTAGGGGAAATTATGTAATGTTTTACACTATTAAGCTCCATTGGCAATGTGTTTATAGCTTTATATGATGATCTGGTTCCGGTTCCGGTTCGGGTTTTTGTTTTAAGTTGTCAGGTTTTAGATTGTTTATGCCAATTCTTTCTAAAAATTGCCTCTGTGCATGGATTAAAATTATAGGTGAACAATTTTGTAGTGTTGGAAGACCAAATTTACGAGGAACATTTTTGGAAAGAATGGTACAGTGTATGTCGGTCAGCACCCTTGCGAGAAGCACTAGTAGTGTACATGGACCTGATCGTGTTTCGAGGAGAAAGTTTAGATTTTCCGAAAGAGGCCATGTACTTTTTGGGGTGGAGAGACATGGCTTCTGGGGTTCTTTTTTGCACAGCCAATCCTTCATAGATGATGTTGATGTACAAAAACAACGAAATTTTAGTGTTAAAGCTGGGTGGCTATTTAAAGGAAATGATCAAGAGTCAGATGCAAGCATAGAGCGTAGTGATTCTGCCATGGAGGATATTATGATTTTCTTCTACCAGCTGGACTTGGGGACTCGTGTGCAGGTTTACAATGATTTTATCCTTTTAGAGACTATATGTACAAAGAAAAGCAGTTATTTTAGCTTATAGTGTTTTGTACTGGCAGTATGCACTGAATGTGGAGCAGTACGAAATCGCACAGCAACTAAGGAACAAACTTACCGAGGTTAGATGATAAACTTTCGTTTAAGTATATAAATATAATTGTTAATGATTTATTATGTTCCTTACTTCAGAAGTATAGTTTGCTAATGATTTTATTAGGTTCCTTATTTGGGAAGTGTTGTTGGTTTTTATGCAAGTGTTTTAATTTCCTCATTAAATAGCGTTTTTGCATCTTCTGTTAAATGATTCAAATATTCCATTTACATTTGGGGTCGGCATAAGGTTATTTTCCATTGTATTTGTCATGAAGCAACTAAAGTGGTTCCTTGATTTACTATGTTATATGCACAAGTAGTTTCATATTATAGATGTACAAAGTAAATTACTAAATTATTATGTTGATGATAACTGCACATGTTGATTGAGTTTCCCTGTTAAAAGGTTGATGCCGAAGTTATAAAGCAGCAGGAAGCGAAAAGGGGATCAGCTTCAAAAAGTGAGGCCCAAGACAAAGCTATAAGCATCTTACGTCTACGGTGAGCGTCTTTTAATTGCACTTGAAATTGTTTGGTGTTGTGCATTTAGTATTCTCATGTAAATTATGCTGTAATATTTTTCTGGTTCCCTCTCAGATCTTTATATGTTATTCATTCTAGCCTTCAGACATATTTGTTTTACTGAAGCATCAATTTTAATATGCTTCTTTCCTTCAGGGCAGACCTACAGGATGCAATTCAGAGTGAGAATTACGCCAAGGCGGCTTCACTACGTGATGAAATTTCCGAGTTAGAGTCTCAGTCTCTAGCTGTATCAATTAAAGCTCAGGCATACATCAATACTCAGTTTGCATTTCGTTTGGGTCAGAAACTTAGGCATAAGAAGTTCGGTTAGTATTTTTTTTGTGTTATGTTAACTTCTTAATATGTCCAGATTCATATACACTGAAACAGAGTTCATTTAGGTCATGATGTTTGGGTAGCCGGAAAACACTATTATTACTTATCTGTACTGCATGACAACATTTCTTAAACATTAGGGCATATTAGCAGTAAAGCTTCCCTGGTTTGGAATGCAAAAAAATATTATTATGTTCAAATGTGTACTTTGTCTATGTTGGAAAAATTTAATAGGATGATGTTCTCTGCAAATAATAAATTGTATGTTGGCTTGCAAGTTTGTCCCCTGCAAAGCCAGTTAGTTAAATTGCTAATATGAGTCATTGACCTGGATTATTCAGTCCATAGGGCCAATGGGAGTAGAGTTTGAAAAATTTGTGTGGATACCTCCAGCATATTAGTTAAACTTTATCTCATATATGATGTTATCTATTGTATCTTCTTGAACTGGAATTTAACAAATAGCATGCGATATCTATATGTGGATGTACAATGAGAATTCTCAGTCACAGATTCCCTATATTATGTTTCAAATTACTTATTTTGATGGGACTGTAGGATATCGTGCTGTGGTTTGTGGCATGGATCCTGTGTGTACTGAGTCAAGCTCGTGGATGGAAAGTGCACAGGTTTCAAAGTTGAAGCATGGTCCAAATCAGCCATTTTATCAGGTCTGATAAGATTTGCTATGCTTTGTAATTTCAGTTGGACAGTTAGAATCTTCTATTATACTTTTGTCCACCATGATCCCTATAACTGTTTTTACTTATATTTTGTTCCAGAGCATTCTTAGGTAGTATTAGAAAGAATTGTACTCATTAATTTGATTGATAAACACCTGGGTGGTGCACAAATCTTGTACCGCCATAGTAGTTTTTCAACATTTACGCACATAGTACTTATAGTTATATTTTTGCTGCTTACCTGGTAGATCAGAAAGGTTCCACTCACTGCATTTGTTAGCATGATGTGTCATTCACAGTGGGTTGGAACCTTGACAAAGACAAGGTGGGTGTGTGAGTGTGTTTAACTAGCAAAAAAAACAAGAGCCCCTTCTAATTTTTTTGCTGTTTTACAGGTCCTGGTTGATGTTCATGCAGACCCCAATCTTTTAGTAGCTTATGGTAATCAACATTTGTTTATCGAGCTCCTTCTGTTTTATGTCTTAACTCTTAACCAAACTTGGATTAAAGACTTGTCTCCTGTGATTTTATTATTTGCTACCATTTACTTTGATAGAGCATTTTACTTCATTACAGTTGTGCTTACCGCCTCAGGGAAACAATTACTATTTCACAAGCTATGATTAGACTTCCCACTCATACGATGGTCCCTTTTTATTATATGATTCTGAATTTTCGCTGTTTATAAGCAGTTTCTTATCTTGGAAACTTTTCTGTATCACAGTGCCCGAAGAAAATTTACTAGTTCCGGATCAACCAGACACAGTGAGTAAGCTTGCATCTAATACTCTCGAATGAAATTATTCTGAATCTTACTGCAGCACTTGTTTGCAATGTACAGGAGCGATTTGAACATCCGTATGCTCCTTTTTTATTCTATGGGGTGGATGCAGCTGGGGACTTCATCCCAGTGAAGCAGTTGCGAGAGAAGTACAACAAACCTAGACATGAAGTGCCATATGGCCCACAAGATGAACAAAATGGACAAGATGGTTAGGATAGTCTGAGCTGCATATTCAAGATCTGAGAAACATTGTGCAGTCGATAGTAATTTAGATTCCTGTCACATCAGTTGCATCTCACTGTAAAGAATTGATCAATCAAGTTTGTCGTCAAAGGTCAAGTCGAGGATATATCACCAAGCTGTGCTCCATCATGCGGCTATTTGCTAAGATAATCACTCATATATGTAAATATCCTACATTTAGGAGCTTTTTTTGCTACTCTTGACTGATGGAAACTTCTATAATAGATTGGTTGGTTATTTGTATGAACAAAGATGATGTAGTACAATTGTGTATGGCCACCATCCTATTTTTCTGTTCTTTAAACCAAACTTCACCCAATGTTAACAGACTTGCAGAGATATTTCTTTTTCTTCTTTTTTTTCCCGCTAAATTACTTCTGAGATGATTGCTTTTGAATGTTATTTATCATAAATTTAAAAGATAATATAATCACTCATTTTAGTTATTTGTAGTTCATTTTCAAAGCAGTTGTACTGCTTACTAAAATAAGTTATTACTGTGTCATCAAAATGAATAAAAAAGTATATTCTCGTAAAAGAATAACTTCCAAAATTTATACAAAATGATGCGACATATAAATAACATATTTTAATTTAATTGACAAATAAAAAATTAATCAGAATAATTACTTAAAATAAAAATCAAATAAATTTAAACTTTTTCTTAATATCTCAATTCAAAAGCCTTGTTTCCTTACCGCGCCTATGGAGAAAAGACTGGTAAGCTCCATCACTAAACTTCACTATCCTCTTGAATTATGAATTGTTCTCGCAACACAAATAAATCTTGTGATTTGATGTGATCCTGTATTACATTAATGCAATCTTGTAGAAAGCTCAAGTCTTTGACCATTTTACTCAACATTCAAGACTTGCATACACTAAATTCATACAAAAATGACACTTTACATGCCTTTATTCAAAAAAATTCTATCTTCAAGAACTGTACTTAAACTACATGCTCATCTTATAGTCAATGGTCATACAAAAAGCCAGCTTGCTTCAACTAAACTTATTGAATCATATGCAAACATGGGTCATCTTGATTCTGCTACAATTGTGTTTACGAATTTCCCAAACCCTGATTCTTTCATGTGGGGTGTGCTTATTAAGTGTTATGTTTGGAATGGTTTGTTTAAAGATGCTATTTTTATGTTTAATTGTATGTTAAAGAAATTGACCCATGTTAGTAGCTTTATTTTTCCATCAGTTTTGAGGGCTTGTTCTGGTTTTGGTGATTTGGGTATTGGTGAAATTGTTCATGGGAGGATTGTGAAATGTGGTCTTGAGTTTGATCTTGTGATTCAGACTTCTTTGCTTAGTATGTATGGTGAAAGTGGGTGTTTGAGGTATGCGCGTTGCGTATTTGAGGAATTGTCTGTGAGGGATCTTGTTTCGTGGAGTTCGATTATTTCAAGTTATGTGCAGAATGGGGAGGAGAGTGGAGGGGTGGAATTGTTTCGTGAGATGGTTGCGGATGGTGTTGAGCCTGATTCGGTGGTTTTGCTTAGTGTGGCTGAGGCGTGTGGGGAGTTGGGTTTGTGGAGGGAAGGGAAGTCGGTTCATGGTTATGTAGTGAGAAAGGGTGTTCCAAGTGATGGAGCGTTGGATAATTCTTTGATTACGATGTATGGCAAGTGCGGTGATTTATATAGTGCAGAGAGGCTTTTTCACTATGTTGGTCACTTATCTACGGCTACTTGGACGTCTATGATTACGTGCTATAATCACTGTGGGTGCTATAGAGAAGTTCTAGACATTTTCTTGGAGATGCTATTGTCTAATGGAGAACCGAATGTAGTAACTATGATGGGTGTTTTTCGCTCTTGTGTTAGGTTGGGTTGGTTAAGAATAGGCAGGTCTGTTCATGGTTTTGTTGTTAGGAAAGTTATGGACCCTGAATATAATTTTTTAGGGCCAGGTTTAATTGATTTTTATGCTACTTGTGGTAATATAAGATATGCCTTCAAGATTTTATATGCATCAAGAGAGAGGCAGATTGTATCATGGAATATGCTCATATCACGTTGTGTTGAGGAAGGAATGTTAGAAGAGGCGTTGACTCTATTAAGGAAGATGCAAAGTTACAGTATCTCTCCAGATTCATTCACACTGGCCACTGTTCTTTCAGCCTGTGGAAAGTTTGGTTTGTTGCTGTACGGACGTCAGATACATGGTCATGTTATAAGAACATGCTGCTCAAGCGAGTTTGTCCTGAATTCACTCATTGACTTATACGCCAAATGTGGGTTTGTGGATTCAGCATACTTAGTATTCAAGAACAGGCAGCAAGGAAGTGTCGTAACATGGAATTCAATGATATGTGGATTCTGTCATAATGGCTATTCAGTAAAAGCCATTAGTCTTTTTGATCAGATGTATACAAAAGGTCTTGAAATGGATGCAGTGACATTTTTGAGTGTAATCCAAGCTTGCTCGAATTCGGGATATCTAGAGAAAGGGAAATGGATTCACCATAAGCTTATTACAACTTGTTTTCAGGATGATACATTCATTAACACAGCTTTATTAGACATGTATGCCAAGTGTGGAGACCTTTACATGGCTCGGGGTATCTTCAATACCATGTCAGAAAGGACTGTTGTATCATGGAGTGCCATGATTGGGGGTTATGGTATGCATGGCCAAATTGACCATGTGATTTCACTCTTCAACAGAATGGTAGAATCTGAGGTGAAACCAAATGAAGTCACATTTATGAATATATTATCTGCATGCAGTCATGCAGGATATGTGGAAGAAGGAAAATCATACTTCAACCTAATGAAGGACTTTGGTGTCGAACCACAGTCAGAACATTTTGCATGTTTAATTGATCTTTTAAGCCGAGGTGGCAATTTAGACGAAGCATACAGGATCATCAATACAATGCCATTCGAAGCTGATGCTAGCAACTGGGGTGCTCTGTTGAATGGTTGTCGGATTCATAGACGAGTAGACATGATACAAAAAATTCAAGAAAAACTTGTAGGTATAAATATGGATGACACTGGATATTATACTCTACTATCCAATGTATTTGCAGAAGGTGGAGACTGGGGGGAGTTTAGTATGGTGAGATCATTGATGAATGGTTTAGGTCTAAAAAAGGGCTTAGGAATGAGTAGGATTGAGATTGATAAAGGGGTGCATAGAAACTAAGCAGTTGATGTGCATCATTCATAAAAAAAAGTGAACATTTTACATTCAAAATCTTGTGCAGGAGTCTAGAACCGTAGATATGTTGTTGTAGATAGGCTTTTAAAATATAACGATAGAAATGATAATTATAACATTTATGATTGACCCTTTAAATGATTTGTTGTACGTAAACTCTTAAAGGAAAAAAATTCACATATTTTTATCCCTCGACTACAAGATTGGTAAACTAGTTCTGTTCACGAACTGAGTCGAGTCGAGTTTTGATATAAACGAGCTTCATGAACTGAGCCGAGTCGAGTTTTTGATATAAACGAGTTGAGTTTTACGTTTTTTTTTGACGAACCGAGCCGAGCTTTCTTATTGCACAAAATTCGTGTTCGAGCTCGAGCTGAGCCGAACATGAGCTTTTATCGAAAAAAATGAGCCGAGTCGAGCCGAGATTATTAAAACTTACAATTTTTATAGATAAAAAAGTCCAATTTTTCTTGGTCTAACGAACTAAAACATTTTTTATCCAAGTTCAATCCAATTCCCCGATCAATTCTCATTAAACCTAAAATACACGTACTATAAATTGCAATTTTAATTTAAAATGTTAGAAAATACAACAAATATTATAAAAATATACCGAATATATTTCATTTTTTCGAGCTTTATCGAGTCGATCTCGAGCCGAACGAGCTCGAGTCAAGTTCGAGGCAAGCTCAAGTCGAGCTCACTGATAGTTCGGCTCAAGCTCATTTTTTTAATGATCATTTTTTAATGTTCAAACTCGAATTCAAGTTTTAAGTAAACTAAATCGAATCGAGCCCTTAACAAACGGAATCGAGCCCTGTACTTGTACTTTTGCTAACATTTATGTCCCCGTCTATGTACTTGAAAGGGAATATTACAACTTTTAAACCTCGCATAATCCTGTTAACTTTGACATTCTTATTCATTTATTTCTTATATAATGCCAGTATTTGGACTTTTAGATACCACAAGTCAGAAGCAAATTTTCAAAACCAATGGTCCCTATATTTAAGGAGACATGTGTTCCAAGGAAAATGATAAACGTTTCAGATTTTGTCTCAAAATATTTATTATGTCATTCGTAAATTTGATAACTTTTTTAATAATAAAATAAGACCCCATGTGTATTATACGCGTCCCAAACTAAAATTTGACACATGTTATATCAAATTATTCGGTAAAACATTTAGAGTACCTAATATTGCCCATATTTTAATTGAGTAATGCTAAAACTAAACAAATTTATCAAAAAGGTCTCTAACAAAAATGTGGTAAGAATCATATGAATGCAAGTGAGATCCATTTTATTAATTATTTTACCCACCAATTGCAAAGAAATGTGTGACATTTAGAGATCTTTTTGATAAATTTATTTGATTCTTTACCATTTCTCATTTTAATTATAATTATGTAGATTACTATGGCACTCTCACACCCAGGTACCAACATCCTCCATATGAATATCACTTTGTAGCGCACACGAATAATTAAATTTATTAATATCAATATATTATGAGAAAAACATTTCGAACAAACTTAATATGAGAATATAAGAACTTCATATATGATTAATTTTAAAATATAATAAAATAAGTTATCAACCAAAAACTACAGAAATTGAGTTATTTTGGATAGGATTATAACATTTTTAACATAATCCTCGATGAATTTAGCTTAATCCAGCCCCACCAAGGAGCCCAAGCTTCATATTCAATGAAGTACAATAACAAAAGTTGGCTAATCACTACTTTCAAAAAAAAAGTTGGCTAATCACTAGTCACAGTTTGTTTTTACTCAATTGCATTGTAATCAACTAATCATACTAAATTAACACAAGTTTCAAGGTAGCAACCAGGCTCAAGCCTAGCTTTTCAAGGCGTGCCTGGGGACAAAACTGAGTACTTAAATATATCTCTAAAACGGGAAGACAACATAAACACAATATATCTCACATGCAATACAAGTCCTGCTTAATATAGCTTCCGAAACATGGCCAAGGAGGGGTGGGGGGAACCAAAATATAATGCATTGTTTTACTCGTACAATGTTTAGCTGCTTTGAGTATCTTCACTTATCAATGATATTTTTCTTTCCCTTGTAAATAACTGGTATTGGACCATAGAGGCAGATGCGAAGATCACCATCCACTACTCTTTGGTGAAAGTAGCACTTGTACAACTCCCAAAACTCGTCTCTGTTATTCATTGGTTAAAAGTGAATACAAAAATATACATTTACAAAGACTAATGAGTTAGGAAGATGTGGGACAGGAATCGTCAAACCTGATTTGAGGAAGTGAAAGTAATGAATAGCCCTTTACATCTGTGTGCATGTCAAGCACAATAACTTGTAACCTTGACAATCCTAAAACCTCCATATCGATTAGCTTCTTGATCCTATAAGCATATTTAAAGATGTTGTTATGTGTTTGGTTGTACAGATAACTGGTTGTACAGATAACTTAAATAGTTTAAAGGAGCACTAAAATCACGATAATTATACTTAAAAAAGAAAAGTACAGCATGCAACATTGTGTAAACTATTTATGATGGTCAAAAGAAAGCTAGCTTCGAGCATTGCCTCATACGAAGACAAATTATCAGAATTTGAAGTTTTGAACTCCGTCAAGGAAGTATTTTCATAAGAAATAACGTGTACCTGCTACAAAAATAGAAATCATGCCTTATTTATACTGTGATTATAATATAATTAAGATTAGATATTTTTTAGCAATAAGTTTAAACCACTAAAATATACTCCTCAACTGCATACTACTAAAATCAATTACTAGCTAAGAATTTAAGCTTTCATGAATATCATTTGTACATTTACAGCCCCAACTTTTTCTAGGAGAAGTCTGTTGACTCGAAAATCATGTCTAAGCTTTTTACAGCTACAGTTACACAAAATAATAAGTCACAAGAACAAAGGGATCATTATATTTAATGTAATACTGACAAGAAAAAAAGCAACACCCCTCCCATACCTGCTTGGTGTGCCACTTGCAATATTGACACGATTCTTTAAGGAGGACACCTGTTATCAAAGAAAAGAAAATAATAAACAGACACTCTAAACTTGAGAGATAAAAAATATAAAATCATAGTTAGGTTGATCCTGGCAAGTCACTTGATTCTAGGTTCTAGATCTACAACATTTTTATCCTTGACCCGAAAGGAAAATCACATAGCCCAAGTTTTACTTAAAAAAATTACAAAGAGTAACCAAATCATTCAGCGTTCCAAATTTAACTTTCAGGCATACAAGTATTTTACAATTATTGACTTACTGTTCCTGTTAAAGTTTCAGGCATACAAGTATTGCACAATTATTGATTTAATGCTCCTGTTAAAATTTCAGATACACTACAATTAATTACATTTGCTCATTCGAGTAATTTAAACAGAGAACAAGCTATAGCAATTCAAGATCATTCAAGTCTAAATTTGTTCATTATGAAAACAAGACAATATCAATTTTCAAGAAAGGATAGTTATAGATAACAATATGGGAAAAATAAAAAAACAGTCTATACCCTCAAAGAGATCATCACCAAGACTCTCAGTAATATTTACATTCTAACAGTGAAGACATCAAACAAATATTTTAATAATCCAATAATCCATTAATCTCAGGGTTTTATGTTTTTGTTCTTTATAATCTAACAAAGTTGAATGATCACACTCACAATCATAAAATCCATGAACTCCATCAAAGAACTTGAAAAATCAAACAATCTATCTCTATCAGCTGGTGCAACCGAATAAAAAGAACTATAAACTCGACTTAATCATCCATATTCCCAATGTTTATTGATTATTCCTTGAAGTCTCAAACTTGTCATAGAATGACAACCGTAAGTCTGTAATAAGGATTGGTTCATATGTGTATTTATTTTTGGGCTTTTTTCAAAAGTACCCAAGTTGCAGAAATTATTTACAAAAATACGCTCTTTTGCAACCGTTGCAACCTCGTTTGCAACCGTTGCAACCTCGTTTGCAACCAGGTTTGCAACCCCATTTGCAACAATTTCAACCTCACTTGCAACTAGAGCGTATTTTTGTAAATAATTTCAAAAAGTTAGGTATTTCTGTAGATTTTCCTTTATTTTATATATAAAAAAAACATATTGTTCAGCTGTCACAGACTTCCAAAATACTGAATCGGAAACTTTAAAGAATCTTGACCAGTTTCTATTCTCCGAAATCCTGATTATTCATGATCATAATATTATAATTTCAACATTCACATTAAGCTGGTTTTGGCATTTCTTCCTCTTATATGTGGAAGATAAACACCACAAAAGGAAGTTTTTTCTCCACTTTTAAGAGGACAAACCACTCTGTAACAGCTTCTATACAACTAGGTGTTTTGACAGCACAAGTCATTTTACAAACTTAAAGACATCCTTATCATAGTTATTTTTTCTTCTCTAAGATTTATCTATGCTTGTTAATCAAGTGCAAGTACATTTCCGAAAGGAACATAAGATGTGTACATTTAGACACTAGCATAAAAATAAGAAAGAGATAACCAGGGTATTTTCACAAATACAAATATATATTACTACCTGGTCTTGAACCTTGATATGTTTCGAGAAAAGCTTTAAAACAGGACATTCCGTACTGAATGGTTTTAATCCCCTGCAGTAGCAATACGAGAAGAAACAAATTGAATATTTTCATTTGTTAACAACAATACAATATATAGAGAGGGGTGAATAGAAGAAGCAGGAGGAACCTGTATAATTCCAATGATCTCAAAGCAGACAAACTAACGACAAGAAGTGCAGGATTCCCAGGTTCAATCTTTCCTTGTAGAATCTCTTTATCACAAAGCTCGTGTCTCCAAGACTGTCCAAAAGCCGTCTTGATATGTTCACTTAAAGTGCTGGCATCTTGAGCTAGACCTTGAGGTAGCTCAACAATACAACTATCTGCATAATTAAATAATAATAATAATACTAATTCCTCCATATAAGGATGTTATATTTTCATTTGTATGATACATAAAAACTAAACCAGTAGTAGAGTTAAAATAATAAAAAGAAAAAAGAAAATGAAACAGAGCACAGCACCTTGAATAGAATCGAGTTCAAGAGAAGAGAGTTGAATTCTATTAGTTGACTGGAAGTGATTAAGGAAGAAAGATAAGTGTTGTGAAGGTGTGGTTGCTTCTTCTTTTACGACTGCTACATTGTTGTTGTTTTTGGTTTTGGTTTGAATTTTGTTGGTTTTTTTGGAAATGGGTTTGTTGGGGCCGACTGGTTTCTTGTGTTTTCCGAATTTGGGTTTCTGATTATCTCCTCGCACCATTGTTCCTCCTCCGCCTGCCGGTCTATTGGTTAACGCCGATTAGTTTTCCTAGAGGTTTTAGGGTTGCTCCTAACGCCGCCAGCACCAATTACTACTTTTTAATTTCTATATTTAAAATTATATTTTTACTGTCAAGTTTTTTATTCTATGTAATTTAAATTCACGTCATATCGTTATTCACATTAATATCGGTTTCGGAGATTACCAAAAATACCATTTTTTTTAAGTTTTTTTGTAATTTTACCATATTCTGAAAATATTTGTAAAATACTAATTTTTTGAAAATATTTACAAAAATACGATCTGCAACTACTTTCAACCATCTGCAACTGCAACCAAAATCAACCACAGATGCAACCACAAATACGGTCTGCAACCAACGTAACTAGATGCAACAAGAAGCAATTTTTTTATAAATTGATTGAAAAATAACCGAGAATACAAAAAAATTGTTAGTAAGATGTTTGATAAGTTTGTGGTCCCCTGAGGTTCAGTAGTTAACCTTTGGGGTTCAATGTTGGGTTTTAGAAATATTAAGAACGAATAATAATCCGTACACGAACTTAGAGTTTAGGGTTTAGGGTTGTTTACCCTAGACTCTAAACCCTAACCTACCCTTAGGGTTGTTTACAAGAATTTTCGGACCATTAACTAATATATGAATACTTAAACAAAACATAATTTTTTATTAAATTGAATCATAAAATATCTGATAATTCTGATAAATATCAATAACTGAAACTCTGAAATAAAAATACTGATAAGTCTGGAAATTTTAAACTGAACAAGAAAAATCATTTTTGATTAAAAAGTTGCATATGTGGTTGATTTTCGTTGCAGTTGCAGATATGGTTGAAAATAGTTGTACACCGTATTTTTGCAAATATTTTCAAAAAGTTGGTATTTTTGTAAATATTTTGGTATTTGCACAAAAAAAATTTAAAAACACATAGTATTTTTTCAAAAAAAAAAATTTGGGTTAAATATTTATGAAAAAAGCCCTATCTATTTTTGGCTTTTTTTTTTGAAAAATAAGTACAAAAATCTTTGTTAAATTATAAGTACTTTTTCTAAAAAGGTTTTCGGTCTAATAATGACTTTTTAGAGAAAAATAGGTGCCTATATTTTTAAAATACAATTATATTTCAATTTCTTTTACGAAAAAATAATTGATTTCACTATCAGTTCTTGCTAAAATCATTTTTTAATATTCTACAAGCCTATAACCTGTGCGATGCACAGATGAATTTTAGTATTTTTTATCTTATTATCTATATCTTGATTTATATGATTTTAAAAAGTAATCAAATATAATAATATATGTATGATGTTATTCTAATTTTTTTTTTGTATTTTGATTTTAAAAATTCTTAATATGTTGTCGATGGAATAATATCTTGAACTTTTAAATGTAGCTTAGAAAAATAGATGATATAAATATTTAATAATAATATGTTGTTGACGGTATTCGAACCTTGAACCTGTGGGAGCATTTTAGATATCAAAAAAAGAATATTATTTTAATATTACATCCAACGGTTCTCATTTACCTATATTTACATCTTACGGTTATTATTTAGAGGACCAAACTAAACCAACCAAATAACCAAACTACCAACCAACCAAATAGAGGGTGGTTTGCTTATAATAATATAGTATAGATATCAAAAGACGCATGTGTTAAAAATATCGACTTATAATTCGTGCCAAACAAATATAATTTTCTTTATTTTGTTTTTTTAGAATGTTATTTGTTGTTATTAATTATTTTATGTTTATGTGTATAACATTTATTAGCTTAAACCCGTGCGATGCACAGATTGTTATTAATAATAATTATTTTTATTATTTATGTTTTAATATTCTATTAATTTGCATTTGCTAAAAAAATAAGTAGGCGTGTTAAACTTTTTTAAATAATTAAAAGTATTAAAATAGATTTTAAAATAAATTAATAACTGTTTGTCCGTGATATTTTTGGAAAACGAGGGGTCTTAGTAAGAAAAAATAGAAAATTAACATATTTTAGTTCAAAAAATAAGTGTCGGTAATTAAAAGTATTTAAATAGGTTTCAAAATAAATAAGTAAGGATTTGCCCGGGATATTTTTGGAAAATCAAGGGTTTTAGTAAGGAAAAATAGAAAAAGTAACATGTTTTAGTTGAAAAAGGTAATTGTCCGTGATTTTTTTAGAAAAATAGAGTTAGAATCAAGTTTTGTAGATGTGGCCATAGGAGTACTTGCAGTAGCACTATCTTGCATATTGAATTTCTTGAGCAGATTTCCTGTGACTGATTGATGAAGATCCCGTCTTCAGTCTGCTTAACTTGTAATCCCAAGAAATAACTCATTTCTCCCATCATGCTCATTTGATATCTTGACTGCATCATCTTAGTAAACTTTTGACACATCATGTCATTAGTAGACCCAAAAATGATAGCATCAACATATATATGAACTAAAAGCAAGTCTTTACCTTTTTGAATATAAAATAGAGTTTTATCAATGGTACCTCTTGTGAAACCACTTTCAAGAAGGAACTGAGTAAGTGTTTCATACCATGCCCTTGGTGCTTGCTTAAGTCCATAAAGTTCTTTATCCAATTTATAAACATGATTTGGATATTTGGGATCAAAAAATCCTGGAGTTTGTTCAACATAAACTTCTTCCTCCAATTCTCCATTGAGAAAGACACTTTTGACATCCATCTGGAAAATTTTAAATTTCATTTGTGCAGCATATGCCAGAAATATCCTGATAGCTTCAAGTCTTGCAACAGGGGCAAAGGTCTCATCATAATCAATAACTTCTTGTTGAGAATAACCTTTTGCAACAAATCTTTCTTTATTCCTGGTAATCACTCCATCAGAATCAGTCTTATTTCTGAAGACCCATTGTATTCCTACAATAGACCCGTTCTTAGGTCTGGGAACTAGAGTTTCCAGACTTCATTTCTTTCAAACTCATTTAGTTCTTCTGCATTGCAGTCACCCAATCAGTATCCTTTAATGCATCTTCAACTTTCTTAGGTTCTTCCTGAGACAGAAAGTTGTGGAATAGACATTCATTTTGAGTTGCATTTCTGGTTTGAATACCAGCTTCAGGATCTCCAATTATCATATCAGGAGTATGTGTCTATGTTCATCTTCTTGTTGTTGGTAACTGTGTTCTAGAACTTGATGCTCCCCCTGCATCAGTTGTCTCCTCAAAAGAACTTTCATGAGTTGTTTGAGAAGCTCCCCCTGAGCTTCAGCCTTCCAGATTATCGTTAAAATTTGACTCTTGATTATTTCCTGATGAGGTGTTAGTGTTTAAACTGTTATCAGAGTTTCCCCTAGTATCAGTACTTGTACTGCTGCTTGAGTTCCCTCCAAATTCAGTAATGGCTGAAGTGGTTTCTTCATGCTGAGGATTTTCAGGCTCCCCCTCAACATCACCATAGTTATCTTCATCAGGAGGAGAATCAGTAGTGTCGTTTTCAGGTTCTAGTTCATCTCCAAAGATCATGTCTTCATGAGTATCTTCATCGATTCTAGTAATTTTCCTATCATCAAATGATACATTTACTGAAACACTGACAATCCTTGTCCGCAGATTATATACTTTAAATGTTTTTGTTGTATCAGGATAACCAATAAAGATTCCTTTATCTACTTTTGGCTCAAATTTTCCAAGTTGCGTAGGATGATAGCAATATGATTAGTATTACTACAATTATGACAAGTCTTCCTTGGTGCATTAGGAACATATTTATAATTTTTAGACTTATCAATTCCTTGTTTTCCATTTATGTTTCTCTTAGGTATTTTCTTCTTGACTGTTCTAGTTACTTGACTCAATTTTTTCTTTAACTGACCAGAAGAAAGTAAACCTATGTTCTTCCCCTTTTTAACACACTTCTGAATTGACTTAGTTTTGTTCTCAACATAACCTTTAGGAACAAAATTTGTGCTAGACTGAGAACCAGATTTTATGTGTGACACTTTTTCTTTCTCAGGATCTGACTAAGTGTGAGAACTGGATCCTTTTTCAAAAATAGAATTCAGTTTCATTTTGCTTGAGGGAACAAACTTTACATGTGTTGATAGAGGAATTTCTTCTTCTTCCTTTCCTTTATTCTTTCTAGTATCATACCCTGAGCATTCTTTCCAATTTCTATTATGCATTAGTGAATGGTTTTTTTTACCTAAATGTGTCCATACTTTTATTTACTCTCTCTCATTTTCAATTTCCTTTCCTAATGCTTCAATCTTAAGCATTTGTTGAATCTCTATTTCTTTGAGTTTTTCACACAAGTTCTGAGTTTCTATCAGGACAATTAACTCAACTTCTAAGTGATCATTTCTTTTCTTAAACACATTCATGTCTTTAATGATTCTTGCATTCTCATTGGTCTGATTTCTATAACTTATATGCATTGATTTAAGAAATAATTTCAATTCACACATGTTATCAGTATCAAAAGCATAAATATTTTCCGGTACCTTATCAGAAGCATCAACATTTTCTTCAATGGTGGCCATCAAAGCATAATTGACATCCTCTTCTTCAGAATCAGAAAAGTCCATCCAGTTCTTACTAGAAGTGACAAGTGCCTTTCTAGGAGCTTTTCTAGATTTGAGTTTCTTGCAGTCAGTCGCATAGTATCCCATTCCATCACAGCTGTAGCAATTGACCTTTGAAAGATCAGTTGTCATGTACTTCAACTCCTTCTTTTTGAACTTGTCTTTCTTTCCAGAATAGTCATTCTTTTTCAAAGAGCTTCCACTTTTTCTAAATTTTCCATGCTTTAACTTCCTGAAGTCTTTTACTATCATGGCCATCATTTGAACTAGCTCTTTGTCAGATGAGTCATCATCAGTGTCACCATCAGTACTTGCATCAGAATCAGAGTCGGTGTCTAATTCATCAGTAGTTGATGCTTTTCCTTTTCCTTTTTTATGACTATAATTCTCTCCTTTAGTCACAACATTTCTCGCCTCCACATTCAAAGCAACATGTTTTGTTTTGCTTTTCTTGTTCCTCTTATGATGGACTTCGAGATCATAAGTTCTCAGCATGCCATAGATAACATCAAGAGAAACCTCATTCATCTTATAAGTATGCCTCAGAAGAGATTGCTGATTTGTCCATTCTTCTGGAAGAGATCTCGGAAACTTGACATTTGAATCTTCAACCTCATACTCTTTTCCCACAAGAGATAGTTCATTCATTAGTGTTAAAAATCTGTCCGATCTTCATCTGATTTTGCTTCGAACTGCTCATACTCTTGAATGAGAAGAGCTCTCATGTTCTTCTTAATTTCCTTTGTCCTTTGACATTGGACTTCAAGAGCATCCCAGATTTCTTTTGCTGTTTTGCAGGCTACTACCCTGTTAGATAAAACAACATATAGACTATTGTGCAAAATGTTTCTCACCTTTGCATATTTTATCATTGCAGCTTTGTCCTCTGGAGACCAATCCTTCTTGTCTTTTAGAGCAATGGTCTCAGGAGTAGTACTCGTGGCTTCTACTGATTTGGTTGGGATGAATGGACCATCAGTGATCCTGTCAAGATAATTAGGATCTGAAGCCTCTAGATACATCGTCATTTTGACCTTCCAAATTGAGAACTCGAATTTCTTCAGAATCAAAATTTTCATTGCTTCATATTTGTTTCCTGACATTTTGATCGTTTCTGATTTGTGAATCAATCAGTTTGCTCGTATACCAATTGTTGCCCAGTAAATAACGATTATAGAAGGGGGGTTGAATATAATCGTACAAACTAATCAAAATGAAACAGATAATATATGAACAATACCAGCTTTTATTAAACTTAATAAAAACTGATACAAACTATCTCAAGAAAAACAATGTTCTTAAGAGCTGCTAGGTTTACAAAATACTCGTGTAAGTTGTTTTAATCTGTAAAATCTATCTTGTGTTTATATATACACACAACTACACTATCTGTTATAGAAGATAATCTCTTTTAAATGAGATTGATATTCTTGTCGCTTATCTTCCACAGATAGTTGCTCTTCCTGACTTTGTGCAAACCAGCATATCTAACAAATCAATCATTTCCTGAAATCGTGGATCTGTATTAATCAGTATAACTACTGATTTTGCTAACTCTTGATGATGACGTCATCTATCGTCAGCTATTGATGCTCTAAGTCCCGATGCACTCATTAAATCAATAATATCTGACACCTTCTGTATAACGTATACATTAACGTTAAACACCATCCAAACTAATTTGAACGTTAGAATTGGATTCTAGCCATTGAAAATTATTGGGTTAGTTTTTGAACGTTGATTATATAAGTATAAATACATGTTCTTATGTTAAAGTTTTTATCCATTAAAGTGAAACAAGAACAAAATACAAATCTGAGCTTTCTTTATTATATTCTTTAAAACGATTCTCTTGAGCTTTAAATATATTTTATACATGCTATATCTTAGAGAGTCTATAGTTTGAGTTGTAATTTTTATCATTTGTATTGTTCAAGGTGTAACTTGTAGTTGCTGGATAAATTGGGTAGGGAACATAGGGTTTGGTGAATTGTGTTTGAGAAGTATACTTGGGACGGTATAGCTTAAAGGGCAAATTCAGAAACAGGTTGTTTAGCAAGCCATTTGTTAACAGTTGGGTAAAGGGTGGTATATTATTGTACATTGTAATCAGTTCATTGTTTGATAAATAATATATTCGAAATATGTTGGTGAGGGACCAGGACGTAGACCATAGGGGATTAAAGGTCGAACTTGGCTAAAAGATCTTTGTATTTTTTTATATTTCTGCACCTTACTTACTACACTCCATTTAGTTACATTCAGCTTACTAGTTGTGTTTGCATAAATTGAATTCAATAAGCTATTTTCGATATTTATTAAAATTGACCATAGTTAGTCATTTACACCTATTCACCCTCTCTAAGTGTGCATTATCAAAAAATTTCAAAATTTTGCGTAAAAACACAAAAAAAAATGTAGAAAAAAGAAGTGAAAAATTACATTCACATAATTCAGCAATATAATAAAATCTGCAAATGAAAAAAGTGGCATGTATTCCACATTATTTGTTTTGAGCATATGTTAGGTCCTAATAAGTTTGTAGAAGGGGGGGGGGGGGGGTTGTATACAAACTGTATTGTTTTCTCGAATTTGTTCGGTTCGTGATTAAACAATTCAAGAACAAATAAGTGCGGAATAAAATGAAACAAGATTCAAGTTAAATATAACTTATATTAAACTTGAAAGGTGTTACAATTACAGTACAGATTACAATGAATGATTATCAAACTAATTAAAACAAATTAGAATAAATTCAACATGAATTTATCTATATTTGTAATAAAAAGATCGAATACTAAAAAGTAGTTCGAGATAAATTCTAGGGATAATGATCCGCTAGATTGTCAAAGAAGTACAAGTAATTGATTTCTAGTGGTTTATATTGAACAATGATTGCTAGAAATAAATACTCTGAGAATTTTAAGCTTAGAGAGTTTAGTAGCTTTTAATGGCAGAAAGATATGACTTGAGTTTTCTGTCTTGTAAAAATGATAATGGCTTCTGTCTTGATTTCTTTGATTATGTACGCAATTTGCTTTAACTAGCATGACTGTCTTCTTTCTGTATTGCCATGACTTTCGGCATGACAATCAATAGAACTGGCATGACTCACAATTTGTTTGGCATGACTTTCGGCATGACAATCAATAGAACTGGCATGACTCACAATTTGCTTGTCATGACTTTCGGCATGACTCAGAAAAGGTTTGGCATGACTTTCGGCATGACTATCCAAGGATAGTCATTCTAGTTCATTTTGATAGTCATTTCAACTTTATATTAATTCTAAATTAATTAACTTATCAATTAATTTAAGGAATAAATTAATTTTGATTGAATTAATTAACTAACTATTTTAATTAATTAAGAGAGAATTAATACATTTCCTTGATAGCAAAATCATCTTTTAAACCACTGAACGTAATGACGAACGTCCACTGAATGATGTTGACACTCTATGTACTGTCTGGTTCATGAGTGACTAACTGCAATAACCGTTCTTCATCTTTTAATACTCTAAGTTGTGGTTCTTTTTCTTTTCCCTTTAACAAACTTTGTAACCTGTACACTTCCTGTCACACTGTTGAAATCTCTGTCACTTTAGTAGATCCACTTCCTTGAATACTTCACTGAGGCTTGATCAAATAAATGAACTTCTTCCAATGTAGAATTACTTCAAGTCTGTAGATTGACTTTAATCTTTATTCTCTTGATTGATATTATCTTCTGAGATTTCTGTGACAGTTTTAACTTACTTATTATATACTTAGTACATTTTTGTTTAAGTTGAGTAGAATCCTCGATGTTTACAAATAGACCTAGGCATATGCATTTCAACATAAAATTTTGTAAATACAAATTAAAAGAACAAGAAATATAACAATATCAACATTGAATAAGATTATTTTAAAATTAGTTGGATTGCTAAAAAAGAACCGTATAACTGTTATAAACCGTTGGATTATTACTAGATCAACTGTCCAGATTCAACTTATTTTTATATACAAAATCCTTATAAGGGTATTGTTGGAATAAAATAACTACACTATTAGTTAAATTAATTTAAATAAAGAAGTTTAATCAATTACTCATTATTCAAATTCTTCTCTTTTTATTTTAATTTTTTATCCCATATATCTTTTGGCTGTTTTTTCAATTTTTAATTTTTTTCTTAAAAATTATTTATTTATTTTATTCAAAATTTTATACAAGAAAAGAATTTCTAAGATATATAAAAGAATTCTACTACAGAAACTATTTTGTTTCGTAGTATAAATACAGTGTTCTGCTACTGAATTTTAAAAGTTATGCACATGAACTTAAAAGTTCTACAACTAGACTTACTTTTTCCACAAAGTTCTACAAGTGAACTTGATTTTTTTTTTTTATAATATTCAGCAGTTGTTGAACAATGTTATTCATATTATTTTCATACCATAAATTTCGTGTTCTACCGCTGAACATAAAAGTCATGCAATCAAATTTGAAGTCAAGCACATAAATTTTAAAGTTCTACAACTGAACTTACTTGTATTTAAATGTTCAACTGCTGAACAGTGTTATTTCATATTGTGTTTATACCATAACTTGAATATTTTCACAAAAATTGATAAAAATAATAGGAAAATTTTATGATGATGATGGAAAATTTTGTGATCGATGTCGATGTATGATTATAATTGTCAATCAAATATTAATTGGCTCTAAATTGTGTATTTTGTATTTTTGGACAACTTTGCCCATGATCTACGTATAATAAATATATATTATTTTAAAATATAAGTTAGAATTATAAGAATTCTTAGGTTAAGGGTTCTACAAAGAACATATGACCCTCTATGTATATATATACATGCTCATCTAATATCAAAATTTCAAAAAAAGATTTAATATAGTTTAAAAATTGACTTATGTGATGTTATGACAATTTTGAGGACATTTTCAAGCACATATTTTAATCCATAATTTTAATGCATATAATCCGATATATACGGTTATTACCTTCAATTTTTCTATTTTTGATTTTCTTATAACAAAATGACAATTGAGAAATTGTTATTAAAATATTTAAAAAAATTGCTCATTCTTTAAATACTTAAAGATTAAAAAATGGACAGAAATTATTAATTCAATGCTTGTATTTCCTTTTTCAAATTAAATATAGTTAATTTTTTCATAAAAGTTTAATATATATATATATATATATATATATATATATATATATATATATATCTTATACTTTTATTACACAGTAATTGATCTTATTAATCCTGATCCAACTTCTGATTTCAATTAGTCTTTGATTCCGCCTTCTTTGGTATCAAAGCCACCCGGTAATCATTGAGTTATTGAGCAACTATTCCTGCTGTTTTCCGTTCATTACTATTGTTTTACAACTGTTTCCGGTTATCTTCTAGTTATTCTGCTAATTTAGTCACCACTCTTACTGTAGACCACCTAGTGTCGTTGCCAGGTAATCCTTTTGTAAGTCTCAGGTTAGAGCAGTGTTGGATAAGGGCGTTAGAAATAGGTATGTGTAGACTTAAGGTAAGAAGGTATGAACTAATATTCCCAGAATCACTTTAGGTAATAAAAACAGTTAAAAACAAGATTAATGAATAGACTCTTTAGGTCTAGTTCTTCAGTTAGCTCGAGGTCACCAATGACGTCGATCCCAGATTTCATAAACCAAGAAGAACATAGTTATGAAAATATTAGTCAAGATTTAGGTAATTGGAATATACCCAGTATAGATCCAAAACAAATCTATCAGTCAACCTTTACAGATAATTTTAAAACCAATTATAATGTTAAAACAGTCGAAAAAATTTATGATATTAACAAAGAACATGAAAACTGTTCTCTATTAACCAATGAAATTATAAGAAAATATAAAAAGAAAAATTATAATTTTATTCACATAGGATTAATACAAGTAGCAGTAAAACCATTATCAATAAAAGGAATCAATTCTAGCATTCTTTTATGTTTAAGAGATGCAAGATATTTAAACTATGTCCCTAGTATACTAGGAATCATGGAATCTAGCCTCCATAATGGACCAGTCCATTTTAATTGTTTCCCAGACTTTACTTTAAGTCTGAATGACCCCGACCTATTAAAAGCATTAACATTAAATATTAAAACAGCCGGTGAAATCACTCATATGATTGAGGGATCCCAACCACTTGCATTGATTTATAGAATTTATTATAAAACAATGAAAACTAATGTTAGGCCGAATACACAATATAATCAAGTATGTATGAGAATAACAATAATTAAGAACACTGTTTATGAATCAATAAACTGTATTTATATTAACAGCTTCTCTCTTTATGATGTTAATGAATCAAAAAGAGCTTCTAGGTTACAAGAATAATATATCAATATTCGCGTCCCTTCTAGGGATAACCTATCTGTGTTTATATAGTACACAGCTACATACAATCCTTATCTAATTGATATTCCTACAAGTTAGCTATACAAAACTTATCAATTAAGGATTGCTTCTTATCTTCTATTCCGTTTCCTTAGCTGTATCAATATATTCTGCTTCTTTCCATCTTCAGAATATATTGCTTCTAGAATCTTCAATTCAGCACCGACAGCTAATTCAACTATCACCCTGTCAGACTTTAAATAAACTCTGACCGGCTTCAATTAAACTCTTCATCCTGTCAGAGTTTAACTAAACTCTGACTGGCTTCTGATAAACTCTTGTCAGTACCTGTTGCTTAAACACTGATAAACAAACATTAGCAATTATATCTAACAATCTCCCCCAACTTGTTCATAATAAAATGTACAAGTTAAACATATAATTGATGATGTCAAAACCATTTAACAAATGCAGTGTTTAACATATAACAGAGTTTAATTTAAAACAGAGTTTAAATTTGACTTAGAATAGAAAATATTAAAAACTTACAGTCAGACTTTACTTGACTTCTTCAATATCATGTACAGTCCTGAGATAATCAATCAGCAGTCTTCTCTCAGCATTCTCAAGTTCAGCTATCATAACCTCTTTCAGCTCCTTATACTCTGGATCTCCTTCATCAGTTTGATATATAGCAGCCCTCAGAGAATAGATACTGTTCTTCTTCATGTCATTCCCTAACCGAATGTACTGAGCTTTATCTGACTCTAAGTTGAATTCTAAGACTTTTATTCCAAGTGCAGTTGTAAATCTAGCACTGTTTTTCTTCATCTTCACCAACTTTCCAGCATGATTTCTATACTTTGGAATATAAGCATTTGAGACTTCTCCTCCTCCAAGCATCACTTTTGATCTCAGCATCTTTTCTCTTAAGATTTGAGCAACATTATGGGTGTGTCTGTTCTTAACTTTCAACAGATAAAGTACATATTCAAGTTCTTCCCATGATTTGAGATTTACATCAGATTCTCCAACTCTATAAACACTTCCATCACTCATGAAGTATAACAGAAACTGCTTCTTCAAGACTCTGTGAAAAATCAACTGAACAGATTCTAACTTATCAAGATTTTCTTGTGTATCCCTAATACCAGATCCTGCCAGTGAAATATTGTCTTGAGATCTGTTATTTATTCTCTTCTCCCTATGTGAACCTAAACCAGACTTATCATAAGATTCTTTTCCAAGTACAGTCCTGGTTTGAGAAAAATCCACAGGTTGAAGTGTCAGAGTTTCAGAGAGTACAGGTCTTAAGAAACCTTTGAGTTGAGGAGCTAGCTGAGTTTGCACAGCTTGAGCCTTGTCAGAGGCTGGCTTAACTTCAATAGTATCATCAACTTGAGCAGCGTCAGAGGTTGATTTTGCTAATCTTGTTTCAACTTGAGCAATGTCAGAGGTTGAATTATCTTTCTTCTTCAGGTTAGGCTCTTCAATCATTTTGCCTTTACCCTTATCAGAGTTTCTAATCATAGGTCTCCTTGTATATTGTATACTCTGTTGTGTATTCTCTTTGATAGAAATACCAACTTCTTTCTTCCTAGGAGCCTTGATTTCCTGTTTCTTGTAGATTCCAGCTTCAAGATTTTTCTTGTGTTCTTCAGCAAGCATCTGTTCTTCAGCCTGGATATCTTCAATAGTAACTTCCTTTCCATGCTCTTTAATAAAGATCCTAGCAGCAATCTCTTCATCAGTAGATGGGTTAGCTGAAACAACTAAACTTTTGTTGAGTTTTGAAGTAGATTGACCACCAGAAGTAGATTGACCACCAGAGTTTATTACACGTCTTTGCCTTTGAGCAGAAATCCTTCTTTCATTTCCTCTGCTTCCCCCATCAGTAGAATCATCCTTCCGTCTCAGAGTTTGAGTATCTTTGCATTTGTCTTTAGGTATACTCTCCCCCTTTTTGACATCATCAGAAAGTAGTACTGATGTCAGCAATTCAAGCGCAGTAGAAATGGAAGTCAGTTGAGCAGACATAGCATTCTGGTTGTCCTCAACTGTCCCAAGCCTCTTCTTGATTTCTTCAGAATCCCTGGCTTGCTGCTTGAACATGGCATAGTAAGAAGTTCTGTCAGCCTTTAAAGTAAGATCCCTCAGACTTACTTCATTCCTCAATTTTGTAAGCATTTGTTGATTCTCATCAAATCTATTATTGAAAGATTTGACTTGAATAACAGTTGCCTGTAAGCTTGTAAGGACATCAGGATTTGTCAAGCAATCCCAGATGGTATAATGATCAGTTAAACAACTGGGTAGCGATCATCAGAAGTAGTAGAGCACAATAACTTCTGGCTCTAGCTCTTCTGCTTCAGATGTAGCATTCAGATACTTGTCCTGGTTAAATAGATCTTCTCTTTTGTAACCATAGTGATTAGTATGTACCAGAAAGTTTAGCTAATCATGAGTATGAAATGATCTGAATGTAAATTTGAATTAATTAATGGAAAAAAAATTTGTTTCTTTACATATCAGTATGATCAATATTGCATAGTAATTGTAAAGTGAAAGAAATGATATCACTTTAAACAATAAACTAACATACTCAGCAGCATTACGAATCACTATCAGGACTTATCAAACACACTCTTTCTTTTCTCCGTTCAATCATACTTTTTCCGAAAAACAAATGGCTAATCTCAAAATTATAACATGTTTGAAACAAATAGATTATTTTAACCATCAGAGATTAAAACAAAGTAACCTCGGCGTATTTCACACAATACATCAGTGTTTACCATTTGTCCTTCTTTGTCAATAAACTCTTTTCTCAATCTGTACAGTTGTGAAAATATGTGTGTGTAGTAGCAGAGTTTACCGAAATCAGTATTTAGATCATCTCAAAGTGCATAAAATCCACAGACTAAAGTAGTAAAAACTGGTTGCCTAAACTCTCATGTATAACATAGACACTGATTTTTCTATCTAAACTCTGTATTACTGATATCCTTTCATTTGGATATGTCTTTTATTTTTCACCCCCTTTATTATATATATTTTATTATTATTATTATTATTATTATTATTATTATTATTTTTTATTTTTCCAGTAATCAGTGGTTGGCACTAGTCACCAAAAATCAAAGATTTTAGCCCTTATTTCATACAATAAGTTCCTGGATCTTCCTAGGCACAACATGATCTCAAAGGAATTTGTGCTCTGTTTGGCATCTTTTGATTTGAGGGTGAATTATTTACAATAAATAATCAGAGTTTAGACTTTTCATCAGTAATTATAATTAACCTATGAGAGAAGATGCAAACAGCTAATACAGACTCAGTGTATAGGATCAATAAACTAAGAGATGCTATAAATATAGAGACAGTATCATGCTGTGTTAGCTTACTGCACATATTTGAGATCAGAATCTATCAACTCTTAAGGATTCACAATTACTTACTGAGAATTATGCTTCATACAAATTTCTTCATTGGTCCAAATGTTTCAGACAAAATTACAATCAGAGTATAACATTAAACTGTAACTATCAGAGTATGACCAACAGAGTTTAGCATCAGAGCTTACTTTCAGTGTATGACTGACACTTCACAGAGTTTATCATCAGAGTTTAACATGCTGGTTCACATAACAGTTAACATTTGCAAGGAATCATGAGCATTAAACAATCAAACATGGATAGATTTTGAGTCTAACCCGTATCTCTAGTCTGAACCAGAGATCATTCCAAGTTCATTTACCAATCTTGTAAACGTAGCTTCACTCAAAGGTTTGGTGAAGATATCTGCAAGTTGTTGGTCTGTAGACACAAAATGAAGCTCAATGTTCCCTTCTTCCACATGTTCTCTGATAAAATGATATCTTATGCTGATGTGCTTGGTCATGGAGTGCTGTACTGGATTACCTGTCATAGCAATAGCACTTTGGTTATCACAGAAAATAGGTATTTTAGAGTACCTTAACCCATAATCCAGCAGTTGATTCTTCATCCATAAAATCTGTGCACAACAGCTACCAGCTGCTATATACTCTGCTTCAGCAGTGGATGTGGAGATTGACTTCTGTTTCTTGCTGTACCAAGAAACTAATCTGTCACCTAAAAATTGACAGCTTCCACTTGTACTTTTTCTGTCTATCTTACAGCCTGCAAAATCTGCATCAGAGTAACCAATTAACTTAAACTCTGATTCTCTAGGATACCACAAACCCAGGGTTATGGTTCCTTTGAGATATTTGAAGATCCTTTTTACAGCTGTTAGATGAGGCTCTCTGGGATTTGCTTGAAATCTTGCACAAAGACATGTTGCATACATGATATCAGGTCTACTTGCAGTAAGATACAGTAGAGACCCTATCATTCCTCTGTAGTTAGTCATATCTACTGAGGCTCCTGTGTCTTTGTCAAGCTTCGTTGCTGTAGCCATGGGAGTTGTAGCAGATGAACTATCAAGCATACCAAATTTCTTTAGAAGATTTCTGGTATACTTTGCTTGATTGATAAAAATCCCATCATCTGTTTGCTTGACCTGTAAGCCTAGAAAATAACTAAGCTCTCCCATCATGCTCATTTGATACCTGGATTGCATAAGCTTTGCAAACTTCTTACAAAGTTTGTCATTAGTAGATCCAAAAATAATATCATCTACATAAATTTGAACTAAAAGCAAATCATCACCAGAATTGAAATAAAACAAGGTTTTATCAATTGTACCTCTTGTGAACCCACTTTCTAAAAGAAATTGAGCAAGAGTTTCATACCATGCTCTTGGTGCTTGCTTTAGTCCATATAATGCCTTGTCAAGCCTGTAGACATAATCTGGATGCTTGGGATCTACAAATCCTGGTGGTTGTTCAACAAACACTTCTTCTTCAAGCTTCCCATTGAGAAAAGCACTCTTTACATCCATCTGAAAGACTTTAAACTTCTTGTGTGTAGCATAGGCCAGAAAAATTCTTATGGCCTCCAATCTTGCAACTGGAGCAAAGGTTTCATCATAGTCAATTCCTTCCTGTTGTGAATAACCTTTGGCCACAAGTCTAGCTTTATTTCTTGTAATCACACCTTCACTGTCAGTCTGGTTTCTGAAAACCCACTTTGTACCTACAATTGATCTATTATTTGGTCTAGGTACAAGTGTCCAGACTTCATTTCTTTCAAATTCATTTAACTCTTCTTGCATTGTTGTAATCCAATTAGCATCTTGAAGAGCTTCTTCCACTTTCTTTGGTTCTGTTTGAGACAAGAAAGCATGATACAGACACTCATTATTTGTTGCACTTCTAGTTCTCACGCTAGCATCAGGATCTCCAATTATGAGATCAGGTGTGTGTGCATGTGTCCACTTTCTTGCTGTTGGTAAGTGGTTTCTTGCATCATTATTGGATCCTCCCCCTTGATCCATGCTCTCCTGATTCATATGTTGACTTTCTGCAACATCTGAGGCTCCCCCTGAATTGGATGACTCAGAGTTTGAACTGTCAGAGTTTGAATCAGTTTCCTCAACTGACTCACTTGCTGTGTCTTGTTGAGCTTCTTCACGCTCCCCCTCAACTGGTTCTCTATGTTGTTCAATTTGAGAATTTTCAGTTTCTCCAGTATTTATCAGTAAAGGTTCAGAGTATGCTTCGTCAGAGTTTATCAGAACCGCTTCATCAGAGTTTGTCGGTACTGCTTCATCAGAGTTTACATCATCAGAAAATAAACCTTCATTTTCAAAGCGCAATTGATCATATCCATCTAAGTCATCAAGTCCAGTTATTTTCTTGTCATCAAATGACACATGTATGGATTCCATGATCACTTTAGTTCTCAGATTGTAGACTCTGAATGCTTTTGTTGACAATGGATAACCAACAAAGATTCCTTCATCAGCTTTTAACTCGAACTTTGTCAACTGTTCAGGATGAGTCTTCAACACAAAGCATTTGCATCCAAATATATGAAAATATTTCAAATTTGGCTTCTTATTTTTCACCATCTCATATGGTGTTTTCCCATGCTTGTTGATCAATGTTGCATTTTGAGTAAAACAAGCAGTTTGAACAGCTTCTGCCCAGAAATAAGTTGGTAATTTTGCTTCATCAAGCGTAGTTCTAGCAGCTTCGATTAGAGTTCTGTTCTTTCTTTCAACTACACCATTCTGCTGTGGAGTTCCAGGTGCAGAAAACTCTTGTTTCACTCCTCTTTCCTTGCAGAAAGCTTCCATTATTGAGTTTCTGAATTCAGTTCCATTATCACTCCTTATAATTTTGACTTTGTGCTGTGATCCTTTGTCCAGTAGATTTACATGATCCACCAGAGTTTGAGCAGTTTCATCCTTCTTTGATAAGAAATATACCCATGTATATCTAGTATATTCATCAACAATTACTAGAGCATATTTCTTTCTGCCTATAGACATCACATTCACTGGTCCAAAGAGATCAACATGTAGAAGATGATAAGGTTCCACTACTGAAGATTCAGATTTGCTCTTGAAAGATGACTTCCTTTGCTTTGCCTTTTGACAAGAATCACATAGGCCATCTAAGCTAAGTATTGACTTGGGAAGTCCCCTTACAAGATCCTTTCTTATTAGCTCATTAATGTTGTTCAAATTAAGATGAGAGAGCTTCTTATGCCAGTTCCAACTCTCTTCATTTGACATTCTTGCAGTCAGACACACTGTCTTTCCATCAGAGTTTGTTACCAAACTTGCTTCATAAATATTGTTGCGCCTGTTTCCAACTAGAACAACTTTTCCAGTAGATTTACTGATAACTTCACAGTATTCAGTATGAAAATCTACATGGTTTCCTCTGTCACAGATTTGACTCACAGATAGCAGATTATGCTTGAGTCCTGAGACTAGAGCTACATTTGTGATGATGACACTTCCAAGATTAATATTGCCATATCCCAGAGTGTGTCCTATGTTGCCATCTCCATAGGAAACCTTTGGGCCAGCCTTCTCCTCAAAGTCTGATAGCAGGGCTTTATTTCCAGTCATATGTCCTGAGCATCCACTGTCCAAGATAAGTGTGCTCTCTTTTATACCCTGCAATCACAAACAAACACTAAGTGTTAGTTTTAAGGACCCAGACTTGCTTGGATCCTTTGTCTTTCTTAACAGTGTTAGCTTTTGCAGCGGAATCACTATCAACAGAGTTTAAACTAACATTGTCAGACTTTACACTTGCAGAGTTTGCCCTAACCCACTTCAAGTTGGGCTTTGGCTCATAATAGTTATGATAAATAGCATGATAACTCTTACAAGTATAAATAGAATGCCAAGTGCTCCCATAGTGTGTGCATAATGTCTGTGGTTTAACCCTTACAAAATCATTCTTTACTCCTGATTTAGAAGGTAAAGAATTAATATCTTTGTTCTTATTGCAAAATCTAGCAAGATGGTTAGAACTACCACAATTATAACATGTTTTCCTTGGAGCAGCAGCAGTAGGCAAATGATTATTTCTTTTATTTATGCCTATCTTTCCATTCCTATTCTTCTTGGACCCTTTTGGTTTCATGGAAGACTTTACCTCTTTCAGCTTATGATTAAACTGTTTTCCTATCATCAAGCCAACATTAACCTGTTTAACACAAGTTTTTACTGGCTTTCTAACAGCTTCTACCTCCATAAGTTTTTCTGTTATAATATTTTCCTGTTTTTCACAGGTTTCATCTGATTCCATATCAACTTCTCTTATTACAACAGATTTTGACTTATTGGTTTCTGGAACAAATTTCACAGGTTTAAGTTGTGGTTTTACATTAACCTTGTCTTTAAACCTAAGTTCATCATTTTCACAATAGCCTAAACCTACAGAATCTGTCTGAAACACTTGATGAGTGTCTCTTCCAGAGTCTGTCCAAGTCTTGATTATTTTTCTTTCTTTTTCTAGATCAGATTCTAGTTGCTTATATCTTTTGAGCAACTCCTGTTCAACATAAACAGCATCATCTCTTTCTTTTTGAATCTGCTTCATATTTTCAAGTTCTCCTTTAAGAAACTTGTTTCTATCTTTAAGACTAAGATTCTCAGATTTAATTCTCTCATTCTCTAAAGTCTGATCCCTATAACTAACATGTACGCTTTTCAGATATACTCTTAACTCAGATATATTATCAGTATCATAAGCATAAGTAGTTAGGGGTACCTTATTTTCAGATGATTCAGTCTCATCTCTGACAGTTGCCATAAGAGCATAATTTTCTCCATCATCAGAGTCTGAAGTATTTGCCCAGTCTTTGCCTTTAGAGATGAGTGCTTTCTCAGATTTGCCTTTCTTGCACTCTGGAGCATAGTGACCCATCTCCTTACACTTGTAGCACTGGATTTCAGATTTATCCTTCTTGCCAGACTTGGTCTCCCTTCCATCAGACTTTCTAAAACCTTTCCTTTCAGAATTTGAATCTTTCCTTGAGAATCTCTTTCCTTTCTTAAAGTTCTTGAATCCCATCTTCTTGAAGGTCTTCACCATCAATGCAGCCATTTGCATCATCTGTTCTTCATCATCCTCAGATTCAGAAGCTTCATCAGAGTTTGAGTCATCATCAGAGTTTGATGACTCACTTTCAGATTTAATGACTAAAGCCTTTCCCTTGGCTTTCTTCCTTGATGATTCCTTCTTAATGGGCTTCTCTTCAACTTTGAGAGCAACAGATTTTGTCTTTTTACTTAATCTTCTATTCCTTTGTTCTATCTCCAGTTCATGAGTTTTCAACAACCCATAGATTTCATCAAGATCTGTATCAGCAAGCTCATAATTATCTCTTATTGTGGTTGTCTTCAAATCCCACTTTTCAGGTAGAGATAACAGAAACTTGAGATTAGACTCTTCAAGCTCATATTCTTTATCAACCAGAGACAGATCATTCAATAGTTTGCAAAATCTGTCATAAGTCTCAGTCAAGGTTTCATTAGGTCTTGAATCAAAGTGCTCATACTCCTGTGTGAGTATTGTCATTCTGTTCTTCTTAATAGCACCTGTTCCCTGGCATCTGACTTCTAAAGCATCCCATATCTCTTTGGCAGTTTTGCAGCCAATTACTCTGTTAGACATAACATTATCTAAAGCACTGTGGAGAAGATGTCTAACCTTTGCATCTTTTGTAATTGATGAGATGTCCTCAGGAGTCATATCTTTCTTTTCCTTTGGAACAGTCTTTTGTTCTTGACCATCAACAACAGGGGCTAGTTTGGTTGGATTATGAGGACCATCATAAATTCTGTCAAGATATTCTGGATCTGTAGCCTCCAGAAACATGGTCATCTTCACCTTCCAAATTGGATACTCTACTGGTCTGAGAATTGGAACCCTGATTGTTTCATATCGACTCACAGAATTAGACTTAACCTGTTCAGCCTTGGGAGCAGTTTGATTTTCTTCAGACATGATTATTACTGTGTTTGAATCGTAAAACTGTATATATTAAACAGCCTTGGCTCTGATACCAATTGTTAGGCCGAATACACAATATATAATCAAGTATGTATAAGAATACCAATCAAGAACACAGGTTTGTAAATCAACAAACTGAATTATATTAAATAATTCTCTCTTAGTGATATTAATGAATCACAAAGAGCTACTAGGTTACAAGAATAATATTTCAATACGCATCCCTTCTAGGGATAACCTATCTGTGTTTATATAGTACACAGTTACACAATCCTTATCTAATTGATACTCCTATAAATTAGCTATACAATTCATATCAATTAAAGATTGCTTCAGTCTTCTATTCCGTTTCCTTAGCTGTATCAATATATTCTGCTTCTTTCCATCTTCAGAATATATTGCTTCTAGAATCTTTATCTTTGCACCGACAGCTAAGTCAACTATCACCCTGTCAGACTTTAACAAACTCTGACCGGCTTCCATATGAACTCTTCACCCAGTCAGACTTTATCAAACTCTGACTGGCTTCTAGATAAACTTTGATATGTACCTGGTACTTAAACACTGATGAACAAACGTCAGCAATTATATCTAACATAAAGTTTTTAGTTTATTAACATATTGTTTCTTTAGTTGGGGATCTGTTATTTTACTAATTAACTCTATTAGTAAATTAGTTTCTTCCTCTTGAATCTTTGATAATACATTTAGGGTTTTGGTGCAACAATTTTTGTTACAATTATCTGTACATCTTATAGTAATGTTTGGTTTACTATTATCACTATCTGTGTTATTAGTACTAGTTGATTGAGAAAGTTTATCTGTATAATGTTCATTATTATCACTAGATTCGTTCTCAATTCTCATTAATTGAAGGATTAACTCGGTATCTTCATTGGAAATATGTAGTTGATTAAGTTTATCTTTAACTCTACATTCATTTTTATAATGACCTGGTTGGCCACAATTTTGACAAATAACTTTACTCTTATCAAATTTTTTAGTAAATTTTTTGTTATTGTTAAATGTTCTATTTTTAATTTTTTGTGGTTTTCTGTAATATTCTTCTTTACTTTCTTTTTTAATATATTTATTAAATTTCTTATATTTATTATGGTGTTTAGGTTTATTTCTGGAAGGGGCTACGGGTGGTAACCCATATTGTTCACAAAAAGTTCCTAACTCATATTTAGCTTTGTTTTTATCTTTATTAACTTATTTAGTGATTTTGTGATCAATACACATTTTTAAACCTATTTTTTGTATGACACTTATTATTTCACCTTAATTTAATTCGTCGTAATTTATAAATCCTAAATTTTTACTTAGTTCTTCATGAATTTTATGTGCAAATAAATTAGGTAATCCATTAACGAATTTCTCTTTCCAGAAAGATTTATTACTATCTTCTCTCATCATAACTCTAGACATAAAGACGTCTTATACCATCTGAAATCACTTAGAGTTGGACAAGTTAAGTTACTGAGTTGATCATGGATTCTTTCAGTGATATTACTGGGAGTTCCAATGAAATGTTTTATTTTTGTGTAAATTAAAGTATTTACTCCATCTGATGGGATTCCTATACTTTCATCAAATATTGGTTGACCATCATTATCTAATTGAATAGCATTAATTATGCCAAACCTAGTATCTTCAGTGAGATGTTTTTCCCACCAAGATCTTAAGGTTCCTGTGAAACCACTAGCTAAAATTTCAACAATTTCACTTTGGTTTAAATGATTATGTGTTGTTATATAACAGTTAGCTACCATTGACATATGGTTTAATTTGTTTAATATTTCTTGTTCACTAAGACCGTCAATATTTCATTCATAAATTTTTTTAGCTGAAACAGAAAATTGATTATCTAAATTCCTTTCTTCAAATTGTAAATCTGGAGGAGTTGGTCTAGGATACCAATTCTTTGTTTGGGTTGTGGGATTAGGTTGGTTGAAACTTAGTTTTTTAAATTGATTAAGACTAGTACCAGTAGAATCATCACTATCGTTAGAGCTTTCATGAAAGCCTAAGACTTTTATAGTTTTACTGGATTCTGGTTTGTCTAATTTCTTAAATAATTTATCTAATGTTTTAATTAGTTCTTTATCTTTACTAGGTAAGCTTAAATTTTCTCTTTTACTAGGTAAATTTATTAAGGGATTTTCTTCACATTCTAGGTTGTTTTCTTTAATGAGGTTTGGATCTAAATATTGTTTAATATTAGGATCCTTAATCTTATCTTCAATTTTATCTAATTGTTTACCTAGAGAAGCTAGATATTGATTAGTGAAATTATTTTGTTCAATTAATTTATTTTCATCATTCTGTCCATCAGACATTTTAAATGGCGAAGCTATAACTAAAGTATCTTTTACTGGAATTATTATTGTTTCTATTGGAGGATGACTAGATGAGATTTTAGACTTATCTTCTTTAATCCACTGTGTCTTAGTAATTGTATTGCATTTACCATAGTATTTTTCATACCAAGAATAAAAAGTAATATTAATTTTCTCTCTTGTTATGAAAATCTTCCATTTATTGACTATTTTATCTCTGTCTTTATGACTATGATTTTCTCTAAATTGGTGTCTTTTTAACCTATTTTCTTTTGAATTGAAATCTTCTGTTAAGAATTTCCAATCGATTTTAACTTCTTTATTAATAGTTCTTAACTGATGATTAATAGGTTTAGTTTCAAAATCTGATTGTGTAGGAGATAATTGTTCATTATCGTCTTCAGATTGATTACTAGATTGGTTATAAAAGGGGTGACTAGTTTGTCCTTCATTGATGATACCTTTTAATTTTATATCTTTAATATTTGTTTTACTGAGTAGGTCAGAATCTTGTCTAGATGACATTACTTTACTGAGTAAATCAAAATCTTTTCTAGATGATATTACTGATTGATTAGCAATTTCTTCTAACATAAGTGGTTTCCTATAATTATCAAAACTTATTCTAACAGTTCCATCTAAATATTGTTTTATGTTATCTAGATTCATTATACTGTTTGTTAATGGTGTCTGAGGTATTTCATTATCTAAGACCCATTGACTAGGAAGGTTAATATCTTTCCAAAGTATTGTTTTTGGTACTTGGATATTAGCATCATTAGTACTACTTTGAATTAAAACAGTTTTGTCTTTTGGACATTTACTAAGTGCATGGATATTCAAATTAGTTGTTAGATATAATTGCTAATGTTTGTTTATCAGTGTTTAAGCAACAGGTACTGACAAGAGTTTATCAGAAGCCAGTCAGAGTTTAGTTAAACTCTGACAGGATGAAGAGTTTAATTGAAGCCGGTCAGAGTTTATTTAAAGTCTGACAGGGTGATAGTTGAATTAGCTGTCGGTGCTGAATTGAAGATTCTAGAAGCAATATATTCTGAAGATGGAAAGAAGCAGAATATATTGATACAGCTAAGGAAACGGAATAGAAGATAAGAAGCAATCCTTAATTGATAAGTTTTGTATAGCTAACTTGTAGGAATATCAATTAGATAAGGATTGTATGTAGCTGTGTACTATATAAACACAGATAGGTTATCCCTAGAAGGGACGCGAATATTGATATATTATTCTTGTAACCTAGAAGCTCTTTTTGATTCATTAACATCATAAAGAGAGAAGCTGTTAATATAAATACAGTTTATTGATTCATAAACAGTGTTCTTAATTATTGTTATTCTCATACATACTTGATTATATTGTGTATTCGGCCTAACAATTGGTATCAGAGCCAAGGCTGTTTAATATATACAGTTTTACGATTCAAACACAGTATTAATCATGTCTGAAGAAAATCAAACTGCTCCTAAGGCTGAACAGGTTAAGCCCAATTCTGTGAGTCGATATGAAACAATCAGGGTTCCAATTCTCAGGCCAGTAGAGTATCCGATTTGGAAGGTGAAGATGACCATGTTTCTGGAGGCTACAGATCCAGAATACCTTGACAGAATTAATGATGGTCCTCATATGCCAACTAAATTGTCCCCTGTTGTTGATGGTCAAGCACAAAAGACTGTTCCAAAGGAAAAGAAAGATATGACTCCTGAGGATATCTCATCAATTGCAAAGGATGCAAAGGTTAGACATCATCTCCACAGTGCTTTAGATAATGTAATGTCTAACAGAGTAATTGGCTGCAAAACTGCCAAAGAGATATGGGATGCTTTAGAAGTCAGATGCCAGGGAACAGGTGCTATTAAGAAGAACAGAAAAACAATACTCACACAGGAGTATGAGCACTTTGATTCAAGAACTAATGAAACCTTGACTGAGACTTATGACAGATTTTGCAAACTGTTGAATGATCTGTCTCTGGTAGATAAGGAATATGAACTTGAAGAGTCAAATCTCAAGTTTCTGTTATCTCTACCTGAAAAGTGGGATTTAAAGGCAACAACAATCAGAGATAATTATGATCTTGCTGATACAGATCTTGATGAGATCTATGGATTGTTAAAGACTCATGAACTTGAGATAGAACAAAGAAACAGGAGGTCAAGCAAGAAAACAAAATCTGTTGCTCTCAAAGTCGAGGAGAAGCCCATCAAGAAGGAATCATCAAGGAAGAAAGCCAAGGGAAAGGCTTTAGTTATTAAATCTGAAAGTGAGTCATCAAACTCTGATGATGACTCAAACTCTGATGAAGCTTCTGACTCTGAGGATGATGAAGAGGAGTTGATGCAAATGGCTGCATTGATGGTGAAGACCTTTAAGAAGATGGGATTCAAGAACTTCAAGAAAGGAAAGAGATTCTCAAGGAAAGATTCAAACTCTGAAAGGAGAAGTTTCAGAAAGTCTGATGGAAAGGAGACCAAGTCTGGCAAGAAGGATAAGTCTCAAATCCAGTGCTACAAGTGTAAGGAGATGGGTCATTATGCTCCAGAGTGCAAGAAAGGCAAATCTGAGAAAGCACTCATCTCTAAAGGCAAAGACTGGGCAGATACTTCAGATTCTGATGATGGAGAAAACTATGCTCTTATGGCAACTGTCAGAGATGAGACTGAATCTTCTGAAAATAAGGTACCCCTAACTACTTATGCTTATGATACTGATAATATATCTGAGTTAAGAGTATATCTGAAAAGTGTTCATGTTAGCTATAGGGATCAGACTTTAGAGAATGAAAGAATTAAATCTGAGAATCTTAGTCTTAAAGATAGAAACAAGTTTCTTGAAAGAGAACTTGAGAATATGAAGCAGATTCAAAAAGAAAAAGATGATGCTGTTTATGTTGAACAGGAGTTGCTTAAAAGGTATAAGCAACTAGAATCTGATCTAGAAAAAAAAAGAAAAATAATCAAGACTTGGACAAATTCTGGAAGAGACACTCATCAAGTGTTTCAAACAGATTCTGTAGGTTTAGGTTATTGTGAAAACGATGAACTTAGGTTTAAAGACAAAGTTAAGGTTAAACCACAACTTAAACCTGTGATATTTGTTCCAGAATCCACCAAGCTAAAATCTGTAGTTGTGAAAGAAGCTGTTATGGAGCCAGTTGAAGCTTGTGTTGAACAAGTAGATATTGAATCTAAAACAGAGAAGCTTGTTGAGCTAGAAGCTGTTAAAGAACCAATTAGAATCTGTGAGAAGCAGGTTAATGTTGGTTTAATGACAGGAAAACAGTTTAAACATAAGCTCAAAGAGGTTAAGTCTGCCATGAAACCTAAAGGGTCCAAGAGAAATAGGAATGGAAAAGTAGGCATAAATAATAGAAATAATCATATGCCTAATGCTAGTGCCTCAAGAAAAACATGTTATAATTGTGGTAGTTCTAATCATCTTGCTAGATTTTGCACTAAGAACAAACATATTAATTCTTTATCTTCTACTTCAGAAGTAAAGAATGATTATGTTAGTGTAAGACCACAGACTTTATGCAAACATTGTGGGAGCACCTGGCATTCTATTTACACATGTAAGAGTTATCATGCAATTTATCATAACTATTATGAGCTAAAACCCAACTTGAAATGGGTTAGAGCAAACTCTGCTAGTGTAAAATCTGACAATGTTAGTTTAAACTCTGATAATGCTAATTCCGCTGCAAAAACTAACACTGTTAAGAAAGACAAAGGATCCAAGCAAGTCTGGATCCTCAAAACTAACACTTAGTGTTTGTTTGTGATTGCAGGGTATAATAGAGAGCACACTTATCTTAGACAGTGGATGCTCAGGACATATGACCGGAAATAAAGCCCTGCTATCAGACTTTGAGGAGAAGGCTGGCCCAAAAGTTTCCTATGGAGATGGCAACATAGGACACACTCTGGGATATGGCAATATTAATCTTGGAAGTGTCATCATCACAAATGTAGCTCTAGTCTCAGGACTCAAGCATAATCTGTTATCTGTGAGTCAAATCTGTGACAGAGGAAACCATGTAGATTTTCATAGTGAATACTGTGAAGTTATCAGTAAATCTACTGGGAAAGTTGTTCTAGTTGGACACAGGCGCAACAATATTTATGAAGCAAGTTTGGTAACAAACTATGATGGAAAAACAGTGTGTCTGACTGCAAAAATGTCAAATGAAGAGAGTTGGAATTGGCACAAGAAGCTCTCTCATCTCAATTTGAACAACATCAATGAGCTTATAAGAAAGGATCTTGTAAGAGGACTTCCAAAATCAATACTCAATCTAGATGGTCTATGTGATTCTTGTCAAAAGGCCAAGCAAAGGAAGTCATCTTTCAAGAGCAAATCTGAATCTTCAGTAGTGGAACCTTATCATCTTCTACATGTTGATCTCTTTGGACCAGTGAATGTAATGTCCATGGGCAGAAAGAAATATGCTCTAGTAATTGTTGATGAATATACTAGATATACATGGGTGTATTTCTTGTCAAAGAAGGATGAAACTGCTCAAACGTTGATGGATCGTGTAAATCTACTGGACAAAGGATCACAGCACAAAGTCAAAATGATAAGGAGTGATAATGGAACTGAATTCAGAAACTCAATCATGGAAGCTTTCTGCAAGGAAAGAGGAGTCAAACAAGAATTTTCTGCACCTGGAACTCCACAGCAAAATGGTGTAGTTGAAAGAAAGAACAGAACCTTAGTTGAAGCTGCCAGAACTATGCTTGATGAAGCAAAATTGCCAACTTATTTCTGGGCAGAAGCTGTTCAAACTGCTTGTTTTACTCAAATTGCAACTCTGATCAACAAGCATGGAAAAACACCATATGAAATGGTGAAAAACAAGAAGCCAAATTTGAAATATTTTCACATATTTGGATGCAAATGCTTTGTGTTGAAGACTCATCCTGAACAGTTGACCAAGTTCGAGTTAAAAGCTGATGAAGGAATCTTTGTTGGCTATCCATTGTCAACAAAAGCATTCAGAGTTTACAATCTGAGAACGAAGGTGATCATGGAATCCATACATGTGTCGTTTGATGACAAGAAAATAATTGGACTTGAAGACAAGGATGGATATGATCAACTACGTTTTGAAAATGAAGATCTATTCTCTGATGACATAAACTCAAATGAAGCAGGGTTGACAAACTCTGATGAAGCATTCTCTGAACCTCTACTGGTAAATACTGGAGAAACTGGAAATTCTCAAATTGAACAAAATAGAGAACCAGTTGAGGGAGAGCGTGAAGAAGCTCAACAAGACACAGCAAGTGAGTCAGTTGAGGAAACTGATTCAAACTCTGACAGCTCAAACACTGAGCCATCCAACTCAGGGGGAGCCTCAGATAATGCAGAAAGTCAACATATGAATCAGGAGAGCATGAATCAAGGGGGAGGATTCAATAATGATGCAAGAAACCACTTACCGACAGCCAGAAAGTGGACACAGGCACACACACCTGATCTCATAATTGGAGATCCTGATGCTAGTGTGAGAACTAGAAGTGCAACAAACAATGAGTGTCTGTATCATGCTTTCTTGTCTCAAACAGAACCAAAGAAAGTGGAGGAAGCTCTTCAAGATGCTAATTGGATTACAGCAATGCAAGAAGAGTTAAATGAATTTGAAAGAAATGAAGTCTGGACACTTGTACCTAGACCAAATAATAGATCAATTGTAGGTACAAAGTGGGTTTTCAGAAACCAGACTGACAGTGAAGGTGTGATTACAAGAAATAAAGCTAGACTTGTGGCCAAAGGTTATTCACAACAGGAAGGAATTGACTATGATGAAACCTTTGCTCCAGTTGCAAGATTGGAGGCCATAAGAATTTTTCTGGCCTATGCTACACACAAGAAGTTTAAAGTCTTTCAGATGGATGTAAAGAGTGCTTTTCTCAATGGGAAGCTTGAAGAAGAAGTGTTTGTTGAACAACCACCAGGATTTGTAGATCCCAAGCATCCAGATTATGTCTACAGGCTTGACAAGGCATTATATGGACTAAAGCAAGCACCAAGAGCATGGTATGAAACTCTTGCTCAATTTCTTTTAGAAAGTGGGTTCACAAGAGGTACAATTGATAAAACCTTGTTTTATTTCAATTCTGGTGATGATTTGCTTTTAGTTCAAATTTATGTAGATGATATTATTTTTGGATCTACTAATGACAAACTTTGTAAGAAGTTTGCAAAGCTTATGCAATCCAGGTATCAAATGAGCATGATGGGAGAGCTTAGTTACTTTCTAGGCTTACAGGTTAAGCAAACAGATGATGGTATTTTTATCAATCAAGCAAAATATACCAGAAATCTTCTCAAGAAATTTGGTATGCTTGATAGTTCATCTGCTACAACTCCCATGGCTACAGCAACAAAGCTAGACAAAGACACAGGAGCCTCAGTAGATATGACAAACTACAGAGGAATGATAGGGTCTTTACTGTATCTTACTGCAAGTAGACCTGATATCATGTATGCAACATGTCTTTGTGCAAGATTTCAAGCAAATCCCAGAGAGCCTCATCTAACAGCTGTAAAAAGGATTTTCAAATATCTCAAAGGAACCATAACCTTGGGTCTGTGGTATCCTAGAGAATCAGAGTTTAAGCTAATTGGTTACTCTGATGCAGATTTTGCAGGCTGTAAGATAGACAGAAAAAGTACAAGTGGAAGCTGTCAATTTTTAGGTGACAGATTGGTTTCTTGGTACAGCAAGAAACAGAAGTCAATCTCCACATCCACTGCTGAAGCAGAGTATATAGCAGCTGGTAGCTGTTGTGCACAGATTCTATGGATGAAGAATCAGTTGCTGGATTATGGTCTGAGGTACTCTAAAATACCTATTTTTTGTGATAACCAAAGTGCTATTGCTATGACAGGAAATCCAGTACAGCACTCCATGACAAAGCACATCAGCATAAGGTATCATTTTATCAAAGAACATGTGGAAGAAGGAAACATTGAGCTTCATTTTGTGTCTACAGACCAACAACTTGCAGATATCTTCACCAAACCTTTGAGTGAAGCTACTTTTACAAGATTGGTAAATGAACTTGGAATGATCTCTGGTTTCGACTAGAGATAAGGGTTAGACTAAAAAACTATACATGTTTGATTTTTATGCTCATGATTCCTTGCATGTATTAACTGTTATGAGTACCAGTGTCATAAACTCTGAAAGTAAACTCTGATGCTAAACTCTGTTAGTCATACTCTGTCGGTTAAAGTCTGATGTTAAACTCTGACTATGATTTTTGTTTGAAACACAAGGACCAATGAAGAAATTTGTATGAAGCATAATTCTCAGTAAGTAATTATGAATCCTTAAGAGTTGTATAGATTCTGATCTCAAATATGTGCAGTAAGTTAACACAGCATGATACTGTCTCTGTATTTATAGCATCTCTTAGTTTATTGATCCTATACACTGAGTCTGTATTAGCTGTTTGCATTTTCTCTCATAAATTAATTGTATTAACTGATGACAAGTCTAAACTCTGATTGTTAATTGCAAATAATTCACCCTCAAATCAAAAGATGCCAAACAGAGCACAAATTCCTTTGAGATCATGTTGTGCCTAGGAAGATCCAGGAACTTATTGTATGAAATAAGGGCTAAAATGTTTGATTTTTGGTGACTAGTGCCAACCACTGATTACTGGGAAAAAAAAATATATCTATAAAGGGGGTGAAAAATAAAAGATATATCCAAATGAAAGGATATCAGTATTACAGAGTTTAGATATAAAAATCAGATTTTATGTTTTACATGAGAGTTTAGGCAACCAGTTTTTAGTACTTTAGTTTGTGGATTTTATGCACTTTGAGATGATTTAAATATTGATTTCGGTAAACTCTGCTATTGCACACACAATTATGCACACCTGTATAGTTTGCGAAAAGAGTTTATTAACAAAGAAGGACAAATGATAAACACTGATGTATTGTGTGAAATATGCCGAGGTAACTTTGTTTTAATCTCTGATGGTTAAAATGATTTCTTTGTTTCAGACATTTTATAATTTTGAGGAAAAACATTTGTTTTGGTTTTTCAAAAGAGTATGTTTGGGCATTGTTTTAAAAAAAAGTGTTAAAGAGAGGAGAGAGATTGCATACATAGGAAAGTGTAATCGGCTGTAATTATTGCTGTTTTTACTGCGCATGCGCATTGGAAACTGCCAATTACTGCTGTTAGTCATTGCATGTGTGACACGTGTCTCATTTACACAGTATACGGGGTAAGACAGTTGTGTTTTAATGATTAAAAACTGTTCAGTTTTTAATTTTAAATTTTAAATTTATACATTATACACACAACCGTTACAGTTTTTCACGACTTACTCCAATTGTATTCTAGTTTCACTCACACATATTCACAAACACTTTCTTTCTTAAACTCTCTCGTGTTTTTGAAGCTATTTTCTGCTTATTTCTTGACATTACTAATGGCTTCAACTGCTTTCACTGCTGCTGGACTAGAGTTTGTCCCTAATAACTATTTAGCCCCATTAAACACTGTCAATGCACCAGAGGCGTTTCATATCATACAAAATTTTCTTGCTCAGTCAGCAATTGGGCGTGCTTTGGTGGAGCCTGCAAAACTTTCTGGTTCACAGATAAAGGCGTTCTGGGAAACAGGATTGTATGATGATGGTGGTGAGACAGGCAACCCTTCGATTATTTTTGAATATGAAGATGCAGAGTATGTAATAACTGCTGGAACCATTCGCGCTGCAATGGGGTTTCCTGAATTTTCTTCGTATACAATTGGAATGGGTGATGAGGATTTGATAAGAATGATGCGAGAGATTGGGTATTCTGGACCCTTGTCGAAGATTGGACAGCTCAAACGACCATTCTTAAGGAAGGAGTGGAGTTTTTTCTTTGATTGCATCACGAGGACATTCAGCAAGAAATGCACAAACTGGGATGCTATTCCCACAGACAGTCTGCAAATCGGGTATTCTCTTTTATTTGATAATCATTTTGATTTTGCACGACTTGTTTTGAATAATTTAGGCGAGAAAATGAGAGAAAATAGAGGAGTAGTCTATTTCTCTAGATTCTGTCAGACTTTGTTCTCTTACTGTGTTGAAGGAGTAGAAGTAAGTGAAGAAGATGTTTCTTGTTTTAAATTACATAAGAGAATATTTTCTGATCTTGTTAACAAAGATGTTAAGAAAGGGGTTGTTGGAGACTTGTTGCTACCTCCATCTGTGCAACAGTTTTTAAATGCTCAAGTCAATCCACCAACACAAGCTTCTTCTCAACCTGAGCCTCTACAACAAGAACTGCCTCCGTCAACTTCTGTTAAACCTGCAAGGGGTGGTCGGACTAAGCATGTTGGTACTAAACCTGCAAGGATTGCTAAGCAAGCTACTGAAGCTGGGGTATCAAATACTGATGATATGCCTCAGAAGAAAAGGATAAAGAAAAGAAGGGCCAACAGGGCAAAGGCTGATGCTGCTAATAAGGAGAGTGAAACTGATGAAGAAACTCTTCATCAGAGAAAACGAAGATTGGTGGCTGCACATCTCTTTGGTGCATCAAATGTAAATGCTGAAGCTGTCAATTTGGACAGAGTTTTTGAGGAAAATGTAAGTGCTGATGATGAAGCTCCTACATTAAACGCTGATGATGTAGTTGAGGAAGCTGCAAATGAAGATGCAGATGAAGCTCCTGAAATTCTTGTTCAGGAGGCTACAGAAAATGTTGAGGCTGAGATTTTTGAGCCACAGGGATTTGATATGGATGTTGAAGCACACAACTCTGTAAACTCTGACCATCTTGAAGTTTTTGATGAAACAGAGGGTGTGGAAGCTGATCAAGCCACGGTTATTCTTGAAGATTCTATGGCTACCCACACAGAGATTCTTTCTGTTACTCATAAGGTAATTGAAAAGGGTGAGGAAGTCGATCAGACTTTAGCTGCTAATGCTACAGAAACTGTTGCTGCAAATCCTGATGTTACTGACAAGGATGCAACAGAAAATGTTCCCATAGAAGCAGAGTTTGTTACAAACTCTGAGACTAATAAAGCTGAGCAGATACCTACTGAAGCTGCTGTAGAGAATTTCGATGAAGCTATGGCAGAATCTGTTCCTGTTGAAACAGAGTTTGTTGCAAACTCTGAGATTCATGCAGCTGAGCAGATTAACACTGAGACTGCTGCAGAGAATATTCCTGAAGAGAATATAGCAGAGAATGATAATGATGATGAAAGTTCTGATCATTCCCAAGAGGAGTTATTTGGTAGTCAAGCAAACTCTGATGAGCTAAGAGAGGTCAATCGAGCTACGGCTGAGCATTTTCAAGATATGTACTACAATAGATGGGCTGCTGCAGATTATATCTTTTCAGCACAGAGGGCTGCTGATTTTCTTGGTGATTCTGTGAAGACGATTTCAAATCCTGATATTCTTACAAGTCTAAAGGCTACTGTGATTCAAATTAAATCTCTCCACAACAGATTTGATGAGTCTCATAAGGAAGTCACTGCTTTGAGGAATGAAGTTAGTCTGAGGGATCTTACTCTGAAGAATGATAGAACTTACTACAATTCCATGTTCAAGAAGCAAGCTAAGGACTCTGATGACATTCAGACGAGGCTTGGGAAAGTTGAGGACAACCAGACTGCTATGTCTGCCCAACTGACTTCAATTTCTAATGCAATTGAGTTGTTGACATCAGTACTACTTTCTGATGATGTCAAAAAGGGGGAGAGTGTACCAAGTGACAAATGCAAAGACACTCAAACTCTGAGATGGAGGGATGATGGTAATGATGGTGGTAACAAGGGAGATGGAAAGAGCTTAAGATTAAATGCTGATAGAAGACTACTTTCAAGAAGATCAAACTCTGATAAAAGATCAAACTCTGGAAAGGGACATGCAAACTCTGCCAGTGGTTCAAGATACAAAAGTTTGATAATCTCTGATAAGCCTACCACAGATGAGGAAATTGCTGCTAAGGTGTTTATGGCAGAACATGGAAAAGATGTTACAATTGAAGATATCCAAGCTGAAGAGCAAATGCTTGCTGAAGAACACAAGAAGAATCTTGAAGCTGGAATCTACAAACAGAAGGTTATCAAGGCTCCAAGGAGAAAAGAAAAAGGAATTGTTATCAAAGAGAATGTAAACTCTGATCAGAGTTTACAGTACTCAAGGAGGCCTGTGATGCCTGTGATTAAAAATGCTGACAAAGGAAAAGGTAAACTGGTAGAAGAAGAACAGTTACCTAAGAAGATTTATTCAACCTCTGACATTGCTCAAGTTGAAACAAGATTAGCTAAATCAACCTCTGACGCTGCTCAAGTTGATGTTTCTACTAAAGTTATGACAACCTCTGACGTTGCTCAAGTTGTACAGAAATCTACACAACTTCCAGGATTCAGCAAACCTAAAATTCTTGAAGACTTAAAGCTTGAAGCTATAAATTTCTCAGAAACCAGAACTATATTGGGAAAAGAAGCTTTTGATAAATCTGGACTGGGATCACACAGAGAGAGAAGAACAAATAACAGATCTCAAGATAACATTTCACTGGCAGAATCTGGTATTGGGATTACACAAGAAAACCTTGATAAGTTAGAATCTATTCAGTTGATTTTTCACAAAGTATTGAAGAAGCAGTTTTTGTTATACTTCATGAGTGATGGAAGAGTTTATAAAGTTGGAGAATCTGATGTTAATCTCAAATCATGGGAAGAACTGGAATATGTACTTTATCTTCTAAAAGTCAAAAACAGACATACTCATGATGTTGCTCAAGTTTTGAGAGAAAAGATGCTGAGATCTAAAGCTATGCTTGGAGGAGGAGTCTCAAGTGTTTATATTCCAAAGTATAGGGATCATACTGGAAAGTTAGTGGAGATGAAGAGAAACAGTGCTAGATTTAGAACTGCACTTGGAATAAAGGTTTTGGAATTTAACTTGGAGTCAGACAAGTCTTATTTTATTCGGCTAGGAAATGATATGAGAAGAAATAGCATATATTCTCTAAGAGCTGCTATCTATCAAACGGGGGAGAGTGATTCAGAACTTAAAGAGCTAAAAGAGATTATGGTGGATGAGCTAGAGAAGGCTGAAAGAAGACTGCTGATTGATTATCTCAGGACAGTACCTGATATTGAAGAAGTCAAGTAAAGTCTGACTGTAAGTTTTTATGTTTTCTATTCTAAGTTAAATTTAAACTCTGTTTTAAAATTAAACTCTGATATATTTTAAACACTGCATTTGTTATATGTTTTGACATCATCAATTATCTGTTTAACTTGTACATTTTTTATTATGCACAAGTTGGGGGAGATTGTTAGATATAATTGCTGACGTTTGTTCATCAGTGTTTTAGTACCAGGTACATATCAAAGTTTATCTAGAAGCCAGTCAGAGTTTGATAAAGTCTGACTGGGTGAAGAGTTCATATGGAAGCCGGTCAGAGTTTGTTAAAGTCTGACAAGGTGATAGTTGACTTAGCTGTCGGTGCAAAGATAAAGATTCTAGAAGCAATATATTCTGAAGATGGAAAGAAGCAGAATATATTGATACAGCTAAGGAAACAGAATAGAAGACTGAAGCAATCCTTAATTGATATGAATTGTATAGCTAATTTATAGGAGTATCAATTAGATAAGGATTGTGTAACTGTGTACTATATAAACACAGATAGGTTATCCCTAGAAGGGATGCGTATTGAAATATTATTCTTGTAACCTAGTAGCTCTTTGTGATTCATTAATATCACTAAGAGAGAATTATTTAATATAATTCAGTTTGTTGATTTACAAACCTGTGTTCTTGATTGTTATTCTTATACATACTTGATTATATATTGTGTATTCGGCCTAACACTTTATTAACACAAGATATCAAAACTGATAAGAAAAATGAAAAACCTAAATTTAGTCTTAATAACTAGAAGATAACCGGAAACAGTTGTAAAACAATAGTAATGAACGGAAAACAGTAGGAATAGTTGCTCAATAACTCAATGATTACCGGGTGGCTCTGATACCAAAGAAGGCGGAATAAAAGACTAATTGAAATCAGAAGTTGAATCAGGATTAATAAGATCAATTACTGTGTAATAAAAGTATAAGATATAAATGGTAAACAACAATAGATCTGATAGCAATTGGATACATAAGAAACAATATACATAATTTTCAAATAACATGATAAAAACCGACCATATAGGCGGATAAAATGGATAACAGTTTATAATTACTGAAAATATTTTAATATAATTGGAAGTTACTTACAAGATTAGCACTGCATATCTTACATAGATTGGCTGGGTTCTCACTTAATTACAAGTAGTATAGTGGTAACTGGGTAGGCTTCTGGTAAACTCCGGGTGGATGGTTACAAGCATACACTTACTCTCTCTTGCTGGAATAACTTTGATCAAATAACTCTCTGAATTCTAAAAACAACCTGCCTCAAACTTACAATGGAAGCCCATATTTATAGAGGGAAATACCAGAAAGGAATAATCTTTTAATTATTACAAAGTAAAAGTAAAAACATCTTACTTAAGTGAAAGTGATTCACTTGGGTTAAAGCAAAAGTAAAAGTAAAAGCATCTTACTTAAGTGAAAGTGATTCACTTGGGTTAAAGCAAAAATAAAAGCAATTTACTTGGGTAACTGGTTGGTTGACTGTTGTTTTGACTGATGAATAGTAATTTTTTTTAAACTATTCATGCATAGTATCTTGTCTACATCTTTTACTGTTTTGGAGAATCTTCACTGCTCTTGATTTGCAATAGCTATAGGGCAAAAGGATCTTGAGCATCTTGAAATTGTTGACTATTATAAGGACCAGTATTTGATACAGAATTCTGACTGGAATCATTGGATTCTTTTTTTGAAGCTTCTTCCAGATCTGCAACTCTTGAATTAATAGCCGCCATTAAAACAATAGTTGAATATATATATATATATATATCACGAAACTCCGCAAAAAATATCAAACAAAATAATTCAACATAGTTGCAAATGTGCTATCTAATCTATATCTATCTATATTATTATTATATTAACGACGAAACATTGAAAGTTTTGTAGTATGGTCTTGAAAGTTTTTGTAGTCTGGTAATCGAATAGGATATAATTTCATGAATTAAAGGGCCACTTGATTAAACATTAGAAGGAACATGAAAGTTATAAGATTGTACGACAAGACTCAAACACTTGAAGCTGCTAAACATGTCATTAAAAAAGATAGACTTAATTGCAGGAAGATGGCCTGAGTTATAATTTTTTTGCACAAAAATGGCCGACCTATAATAATAGGCACCCGCATGGCTCAAGTTTAATTTTTTTAACACCTGATTGCGTTCCGTTAGTTCTCTCTAACGAACATTAATATTTCAGGGGTATTTTTGGAAAACAGTGTTATATTATCCGTAAGTCCAATATTGAATGCTGCTTTTGTTTTTCACGGTTCTTTTGATAAAGTCATGTTGCTTTGCATAAGTTTCAATTACCACTATTCAAACAATTCTTTGGGGATATAGATTTGGATGAGATGATATGCCTAAAACCTATTTTGGATTGTGCTAATAAGTTATGCAACATGACTTGGAGTTGGGTGTTTAGATTCTTGTTCTTTTTAGGCTGTTTGCACTTGATCAAATCTGTTCTATTTTTGATACCAGGATACTGGTCATCCTATTTATTTCAACCCAAAAGTAAATTTGAAAAAAATCAATCTATTCTTAGTACAATTTCATGGGCTAAAATCTCCTCGTTTCTACAAAGTTGCTTGGAAGCAATATTGTGTCCATATACTTTTGGTAATGGCAGAGGGGTAAATTGGCGGGACCCATGGTTAGGCAATTCAAATTTTTTGTAATAGCATTTGTCATTAACCAACTCTAGTGCATCTGCTTTGCTAAGCGATTTCATGGTTGATGCTCATTGGTCTATGACTTCACAAACAATTCTTTCACTGTTCAATATTATCCATAAGTCCAATATTGAATGTTGCTTTTGTTTTTCACTGTTCTTTCTAATTAGCAGTTGCAGTATACTCTGTTACTGTTTGTGTAAATAAATAATTTGGTATCTTGAAGGTTGGAACTTGGCTTTTAAGAACCTTCACAAATTACACCAATCTTTAAGATCAACTGCTTGCAATTTTTTTTCTTGTTCTGTCTTTTCTTGGTTGTTCCACGTGCAAGCCCAAATTATTAGTTTTATGAAAGTCAAGCATTATAAAGTAATATGATTGTGAAAAAGAATACTTCAAGAATGTAAAAGCCACATTTTCTGATGTAAGTTTCCTGGGCAACTTTTTATCCCAAGTTTATAATTGTGGTTAACTTATCTTTGCGGGGTCCAACACTGTTTTCCAAAAATACCTGTGAAATATTAACGTCCATCAGAGAGAACTAACGGAATGCAATTAGGTGTTAAAAAAATTAAACTTGAGCCATGCGGATGCCTATTATTATTATAGATTGGCCATTTTCGTGCAAAGAAATTATAACTCAGGCCATCTTCCTACAATTAAGTCAAAAAGATATAGGATCGCTTAACTTATTTTAAAAATTTATATTTCTAGTCAAAACTCATGAGTTATTTTATTAATCACGCAAATTAAAAAAATTCATATGGTAATAAATTATTGAATTGGGATGAATGCCAACATGATGACCTTTTTGGTAGCTGAAGTATGTTTAGTTTCCGGGGAAAAACAGGATGCTCACCAGATCAAGTACAGAGATGTGATATATGCACAAAATATATCTTGTGAAACACTACAGAAGGGGTTCTTTTGGTGCAGGAACAATTTTTGTATTCGCGACAATAATTTACAATGTATATTACTATGTACACATCATACTTCAACAAGGCTACAAAGTACAAATCAGGTAGTTCCTAAAAAAAATTGAACCAACTCAACAGTGGGATTAGCCAGTTATGAGTTATCTATAGTATTTGGCATGCAAAAGATGATGTTAAAACATTTTATCTTTTCTTTTGTGTTGGGCTCCGTTGCAGTAAAAATTGGCAGAAACATACGACTAGTTGGTGATGGTCTGTGACATGATGCAAATATTGTATCAGAGAAACTTTTGTTCATTTGAATAAGACAATGTGATAAAGATACGCCTGTTGGACCGCGCAACACCCGTTAACTCCACATTATTATGATATTGTCTCTTTTGGGCCGTGGCCAAGCCCGCACGGATTTGTTTTTGGGCTCCTTCCAAAAGGCCTCATACTAATAGATTTGTTTTTGGTTGCTTATATTCAAGATAATTCTTCTTTATCTTATCGATGTGGGACTTGGGTTGACACTCACTCTACAATCTCCCCTCAATCCAAGAACCACCAATCTTGTAACTCTTATACGCCGCCATTCATCTGTTACGCATCTTGCGGGACACGCCGCCCGACCACCTCAGTGGTAGGAAGACTTTCGACACAAGTTGTCCAAGATCTCCGACCGTAGTTCTGGAGAGCCTCCCCACACCACGCAACTTGCAGCCCGCAACCCCAGGATCAGTTCTTAGCCATCGGCTCTGATACCACTTTTTGGGCCGCGCAACACCCGTTAACTCCACATTAGTATGATATTGTCCGCTCTGGGCCTTGGCCGCCAAGCCCGCACGGATTTGTTTTTGGGCTCCTCCCAAAAGGCCTCATACTAATGGAGTTATTTTTGGCTGCTTATATTCAAAATAATTCTTCTTTATCTTAACGACACTTTACAACGCCTTCATCATCAAGAAGTTTATTACGTTTACACACATTATCAGAAACCTCTAAGTTCGGCAAGCACAAATTTTATCCTAACGTGTATAATGTTTGATAGCTTAAAAATTATCTATTTTAACAATGCCAACTTATATTTTTAACAAATATAATTAATAAAATATTAAAACATTAAAAATAAAATAACAACATTAATATAATTCGTGCAGCGCACAGGTTTTAAGCTATTATTTTATTAATTGTTTTTGTTAGAAAGATAAGTAGGCATGTTAAAATAGCTAAATATTTTTAAATAATTAAAAACATTAAAATAGATTTTAAAATGAATAAGTAAGGGTTTTTCTATTATATTTTGGAAAATGAGGGGTTTTAGTAAGCAAAATAGAAAAGGTAACATGTTTAGTTTAAAAAAGGAAATTGTCCAGTATAGTTTTGGAAAATGAGTTGATTTTGTTAGAAAAAATTGAAAAAGTAATATATTTATCTGAAAAAGATAATTGATTATAAATAGGTAATTTAATTATTTACTAATATTTTTTATAAATAAATAAGGGTAATTAAGTAAGATGAAGTATTAAAAAACTGGTACCCACCGACCAAACTTTTAATATTTCGTCTATTATATAATAGCATAGACAAATAATATAAATTTGTTTATAAAATTACTTTTAATACAAAATTATAATTAAATATACGTTAATACAACATATATATAGAAAATTTATGAAACACAAAATTGATATAATTCTGAAAAAAGCTCATTATATATAAATATTTGAAATTTGTCATGTATAATTTTAAGCCACCGCTTGACCTATCATCTCAGCTAGCTGAGTTGGGCTAACTTTCAAGTTAGTTCGATCACGGTTACGTCGCTCACGTCTATGAGGTATCTACAATATAAGATATTGAACGAATGAAGATAGTAAGGATAAATAAGCAGAAGCAATGCAAAAATAGGTGTCAAAAGAATAGAGCAAGATGAAATGAGCTTGAAAACAAAATACCCATCTTAAAGTCTACCCAAACTCACAGGTCAACCTAAATAGGTTTTCTACAAGAAAGAACCTGGCTCTGATGCCATCTTTGTAACACCCCCATCTATATTTAAATGAGGGGCTACTTATTAAATCATTAAATCTGTAAACAGAGCACTAATAATCTCTAAATAATAAATGAATGGTATCATAACCTCCAAAACAATATTAAACCTCCAAGCAGTTTAAATAAATCTATCTATTACTATATATAATAGGCCAACACAAGGGCAAAGTTTGCCATTTTAATGCTTGTGAAGTTACGATTTTACCCCTATGTTTTGAAAAATAACAAAAATACCACTGTTATATTATTATGCAAAAATATGTTATTATTTGTTATTGTAGAGAATCGAACCCCCAACCTCCTTCTAAGAAGTCCAAAGCCTAACCACTATGCTAAGTTGCTTTTTGAGTTTATTTTAAAGATTTTATTAGATAAGTCACATTATTTTCTCTAATTCTATATATATTTTTTTTATTTTGAACCTTTGAGTAAATAAAATATTGGTCCATATTATTTATATAAATTTGTATTTTTTATTTACGTTATTATATATATAGGTAAATCTATCTATCTACTTATATATATTAAATGGCGTCTAAGGGCAAATTGAGCCCAAAAAATGGCTGTGAAATTACAATTTTACCCTTATTTGTTGAAAAATCACAAAAATGCCACTTTCTATAAGTTATGCTAAAAATTAATTAATTTGTGTTCTCATTAAGAATCGAACCCTTAACTTCATTTTAGCAATTTCATGTCTTAACCACTGTGCTAAGTTAACTTTTGATTTGTAATTTAGAATTTCTATTAGGTAAATCACATTATCTCCTTTTATTTTTTTCATAATTTAAATTTTAAGTATATAGAACGTTGACTTATATTATTTATATACCATTATGTTTGTTTTTGTAGCTTTGTATATAACTACATATCCGATCATGTTTGTAAATTTTTTATTATACATGTTTCTTTTCAATTAAAAAATACCAATTATATTGTTAATTGATATAATTTATATTTATTTGAACTGGTCATGTATTTATACATAAAATATAATAATAATATTTAATCTAATATAAATTACATATTAGATACAAGGATCTCATTATTTGTTAGTTAATATTTTTTAAATTAAGAAAGTTAGCGTTGATATTTTTCATTAAATTATGAAATAATTATTATACAATTTGGTCGTCTCATTCATTTGTTAACAGTTTTATTTTCGAAATGTACACTCCTTTATTTTTATCTTTCCAAAAGACATATTATTCTTTACAATTTCAATAAATCTCACATGTCACTAATTTGTCCATTTTTTTATCATTCCTTCACCGTTCACATCTTTCACAAAAATTTGATTTATGACACGAAAATTTAGTGTTTGATTTAATTTTTGATGCATGAAATTACACGAACACGAAAATAAATGATAAAAACGTAAAATGTCTTATTGACATGTATTGTAGACTTTGTGATTATAAAATAACCGCTCATATATATAATCTATACTTCCGCCAAAAAAATCTTAACTCACAATTTTTATTTAAGGGTTTGTCATTAACCAAAAAGTTGGTGATAAGACCCCTCTTTACTGTTTTCTTTTGATTTTGTTTTCGATTTGTATAGGTCTCTCTCATTATTGAGAGTTTTAGTACCCCGTTTAGTGGATTTTCTCTACCCATTCTTCGGGTTTGTTCTCTTTCCTTGTGAGAGTTTGGTTTGTTTTAGTATCCGAGATCGTAGATCTGCAGGATTTATAATAGTGGTTCATTGATTTGGATTGTATGGAGTCGCAATTACGATTAATTGTTCGAATACGTATGGACGAATTAGATATATATTGCACGACTACAACAGATTATTAGATTGTCTCTCTAAAAAGGCTGTAAACTTCAGCGATATGAACGAGTGATGTGCTACAATGAATGATTTGCTCAACAATCATAGTTCGGGGTGAGGAAAATTCTGATTTGATCTATTTTATTACGTGTTTGTTCTATTTTGATTATTTTTGTAGATGTCGTATGGCCGTTTATTAATGAATTACTTGATTATCAAAAAAAAAAATAGTATGTATAAGATATAAAAAATTAAGAAAATTTGTAATATATCTTAATATATAATCTCACATACATGATTATCTTTTTTACAAATATACTTTTATTACATTAAAATCACATGAGTTTACAAACATCTATGTTATACACGAACAATTATGCTACAATAATTATTTATGTTACACTTAATTGATCATTTTAATAAATTTCTTTTCACGACATTGGAAATTTAATTATTATTTAAGAAATTAATAATAATAATAATCATGTCATTTTAATAAATTTCTTTTCACGACATTGGAAATTTAATTATTATTTAAGAAATTAATAATAATAATAATCATGTAATTATTATAGTATATATATATTGATCCAACTTTTTAAACCTGATCAAATTATAAAATATTTGGTTCATGAAAACGACATACAATATTATAAAATTAATTTACAAATATAAAATAAAGTTGAAATACTATAATTTACCATATATTTAATTATAAAATTATTTCGAAGATGCTGATTTGTGCGAAAATTATTTTCGTATATGAACAGGCTCGTGCATCGCAAAAGTTGCCAATTAAATGGCCGCGAAATTACCGTTTTACCCTTTTCTTTTGAAAAATAACAAAAATGTCACTCATATATTAGTATACAAAATTTTTTTAATAGATGTGTTACTACAGAGATTCGAACCTCAAACCTCCTTCCAAGATATCCATGGGCTTAACCACTATGCTACATGCCTTTTTGAGTTTATTTTGAAAAACTTATTAGATAACCTACGTCTTTTATCTCTTATATTATTATTTTTTTACTTTGATGATTGAATAAATAAAATGTTGATTTGAATTATTTATATAAATTTGTTTTTCTTTTTTCCTTTTCAGCAAAATTACCGTTTTACCCTCTTTTTTTTTGAAAAATAACAAAAATATCACTCGAATATTATTATACAAATTTTTTTTAATAGATGTGTTACTACAAAGATTCGAACCTCCAACCTCCTTCCAAGATATCCATGGGCTTAACCACTATGCTACATGCCTTTTTCAGTTTATTTCAAAAAACTTATTAGATAACCCACGTCTTTAATCTCTTATATTTTTTTTTTACTTTGATGTTTGAATAAATAAAATGTTGGTTTGAATTATTTATATAAATTTGTTTTTCTTTTTTCCTTTTCATGCCACTCGTATATTTTTATACAAATATTTTTTAATAGATGTGTTACTACAAAGATTCGAACCTCCAACCTCCTTCCAATATATCCATGGGCTTAACCACTATGCTACATGCCTTTTTGAGTTTATTTCAAAAAACTTATTAGATAACCCACGTCTTTTATCTCTTATATTTTTTTTTTTGCTTTGATGTTTGAATAAATAAAATGTTGGTTTGAATTATTTATATAAATTTGTTTTTCTTTTTTCCTTTTCATAATTTTATATATCTATATATTCAATCACTATATATTATTGCAGTTGTATGTTTTCAATTTAATATATTAATTATGTTGATTATAATTCATAATTTATATTATACTTTATTTGAATTAAATTAATTATTCATGCATAAAATATACTATTAAAATTCGATCTAATATAAGAAATGTTATACACATTATATCTCTCATTATTAGTTATTTCTATAATTTTTAAATTAAGAAAATTAGCATTCAAATTATACAAAAAATTCGTCTACCTACTCTGTTCGTCGCATTCATTTCTTAACAATTTTCTTTTCCAGAATGTATTGTTCATTTGTTAACATTTTCTAAAGTAACATGTCATTCTTTATTAACTTATCTATATTTTTTTTCACCTTTCTAACCCCCTCCCCTTCAACCCCAGTGACGTTCGTGTCAAAAATCGGGGTGAGTTTTTAAAATATAGGATATTACATAGTATATAATTACATAATGATCAGTCAGACTGTTAGTAGACGATAAAGTTTGGGAAAATTGAAAATTACAAGTTTTGAAAATAGAATTTCAAATTGTATTCCAAAAATTATTGTACGATGTTAAAAAAAGTATAATCTTTCATAATAATAATAGAACTTTATAGAATACATTAAATTGATTCGTAATGTCATATAATCATTTTGATAAAATGAAATTCTAAATAGGGTTTGTGGGTCCTTGACGACATCCTCTACAACATATACAATATTTCTTATATTAGGTCGAATTTCAATAGTATATTTTATGTATGAATAATTAGTTTAATTCAAATAAAGTATAATAAAGATATATAATATAAAAATATGAATTTTAAACAACATAATTAATATATATTTAATCGAAAACATACAACTGTAATAAAATTCAGTGATTGAATATATAGGTATATAAAATTACAAAAAGAAGCCTCCGGGCCTGTAGATGAGTTGGTGAGAGCACTGATTATTGACTAAAACATTCATGGTTTGATTCATGGGATCGTGGGGGAATTCTTCCTGCACTCTAGGGTCTGGCGTGATACCGGTTAGGGTGTCCGTAAAATAAAAATTTTGACCAAAATTACGAAAAGATGAAAAGAAAAACTGATTTATATAAATAATACAAACCAGTATTTTATTTATTTAAACATCAAAGTAAAAATAATATAAGATAATAGAAGAAAAACGTGGATTATCTAATAAATTTTTTGAAGTAAACTCAAACAGACATGTAGAATAGTAGTTAAACCCGTGAACAACTTAGAAGGAGGTTGGAGGTTTGTTTCTTTGTACTAACAACTATTAATATATTTTTGCTTAATAATATATGAGTGACATTTTTGTGACGACCATTTAATTGGAAATTTTTGCCCTTGTGTTGAGGTTTAATATATAGTAATAAATTGGATTAAAATGTGTAACTGTAAAACGATATTCCAAACACATTCTTAATGCATTTACTAAGTGTGTTAATATAATTTAATATAAAGATGAACACATGAGAGGAGTGCAGAATCAGTTCCCAAGTAAAAAACCAAAAACAAATAGGTGACATGAATACTCCAAACTGTAATAGGTGTTCATCTCCCAAGGTGTTTATCACAAACTTAGGTGATGTGAGGGTGTGTAAAGATGCGTCGGCCTTCAGCTTCTTTTTAAAATCCTCTATCTCATTCATGCATGTTCGATTATATTACAATAACATTGCATGCATATAACCTATTCATAACCTAGATTGCAAAAAAAAAAAAAAACCAATCAGTTCCCAAAAAACATATAACAACCGCTCTCTAACGCAAATTACCAATCTATAAACTATCCTTTCTCTGACACACAAAACATAGGTAAACCTGCTTATAATCACAAGAAGAACAATAGTACATTCGTGCTTCAAATTCTACATTATTTCAATCTGGTCTCAAAATCAATAATAGTCACTATAAACAAGTCTTAGAGCCTTGGCATAGTTACGTTTGTGATTCAAAGTAATTACACTATTCGCCAAAAAAAATTCTTTACTCCTCACTATGCATGAACCATACTTCTCATTTTACGCTCTCAAACTTAAGACTACACAATCCTTAATCTAATAAATCGATCAAGACCAACTTTTTCACGATAAAAATTATTGACATCTCTATGCAGGCCCGTGCCTTGCACGGGCTAATAAATATGAAAACCGAAATCTCTAGATAATTATTTAAGTCTAAATAATAATAGCAATCCGAATATCCTAATCAATGAAATAGGGTGGCTCTCCATCACACAGTCCCAGATCCCCCTAAGCACCTGCCAGAAAAAGAATACGGCATGAGGCAATTGCCCAGTACGGATTTGGAATACAGTTTATAAAACAGAAAAACAGATATTCATATTTGACAGTTTGTAATAAAAATAATTAATTGAAAACAAGTATGGCTGAAGCAACGAAGGGTTAGGATATTTCATAGCAAGATCAGAACAGAACATATACAAATACACACATCATAGGGTACCTAATGTGTGCAACAAATGGGATAACATGTACGACATATACAACGTCACCGTCAAATCAAATCAAATCACAAATCACAAACTCTGGGTGCACCCACGTATCCTAAAACAAATATCAAAATGCGCAAAAGCTCCTCCCAAGACCTATAAGAACAGAAGGATACTCCATGTTCGGTATACCCTATATCACTAAGGGTTCAAATAATTTCGCAAAACTTTTAAAATCTCACAGAACAGATATTCTCAATATTTTCAACAGATATAAAATATACGCAATATCAGAAAATCGCAGAAACAGATATTTAAATATTTCAAAACAGATTTAAAACTATTTTTCAGAGTCAGAACAAATTTTCATATTCTAAATGATAAAAATCAAACGAATAGATTTGGGGTCAAAACAAATTTAACAGTAATATTTCCAAGAGGAGTAGCGCTGAATAAAAGAAGAGAGAATCCGTACCTTAAAAAATAGTAACCTCAAACACAAACCAAACTCGCAGCACCCGCTAAACACCCGACCCGCGATCTAAACCCAAAATTATAATTTATAGTTAAAATATATTCTAATTCCATATTTATTTATTAAACTCATTCCTGCCACTAATTTATTAACTTAATATCTACAGCTCAGTTAACAAGCACATGAATTAACTAGCCATTACAACCCTCTACATCAATTTTATATAGCTCTTGAAGTCTTCTTTTGTAACAACTAAAAATTAATATTAAACCTCTATGCCATGGCATGTGAATTAAATAAACTAAAACTAACTTAACACACACTATTGTTTTGGCCCTACGGCCACACACGCACATGATATACATTTAACAAATTGAATATTAATATCTCCTAATATGTGCTAATGTATTTAAGCTCTTGTAAATTCTTAGTACATTAAACCGAGTACACCAAAATTAAGAAATCTGGAGTCATCAATGAATCACTAAGAGCCTGTAATGCTAACAAAATCAAATTAATCATAATAATGATAATAAAATTAAAGTATCTATATAAATTAATGCCCGCTAATATATAAATGTAACTTCAAATAATCAACAATTAATACTCTTATTATTCACACACATGTACCAGCGAGCACCAAGTTAATATTATAAATTGTAATCCATAATACAACAAATTGTCAATTAATACAATATTAGTGTATAAAGAACATGAAATCAATTCTCTTTTTCTTTTTATTAACTCTCGTGTTGGCCTATACAATACCGAGGGTCTTTATATATATTATTCTAAATATTTTATCTTTATTAGAATTAGAATTATAATTAACAAATCAATTCTTATTCTGATCTAATTAGTAAATACATTAAATCCATTATTCTAATTCCAATATATTTAATCATTTTATTATTATTATTATTATTATTATTATTATAAAAAATATATAAAATTCCTATATATTACATATATACCCCCTTAAAAAGGATTCCTTCCCCGGAATCAAACGAAACTAAAAATCCTACCTGAATCGAATAAGTGTGGATATCTCTCACGAATAGACCCTTCTAATTCCCAAGTAGCCTCTCTCTCAGAATGTTTTTTCCACAAGACTTTCACAAAAGGAATAGTATTTTTCCTCATAACTCGCTCCTCTCGAGCTAAGATAGCTTCCGCTTCCTCCTCACAAGTAAAATCCTCTCTAATCGTATGCAATGGATATTGAACTACATGAAGCGAATGATACTTGTAGCCCCTCAAAACAGACACATGAAACACATTATGGACATGAGATAATTGTGGTGGCAACGCAACCCTGTAAGACACTTCACCCACTTTCTCTATAACATCAAAAGGACCAACATATCTCGGACTAAGCTTCCCTTTTATGCCAAAACGTTTAACACCCTTCAAAGGCGGCACATTCAAGAACACATGATCACCATGTTCAAATCCACCAAACTTCCTATGTTGATCCGCATAACTCTTTTGACGTGATCGAGCCTCCTTCAAACTTGCCTTAGCCTGCTTCACCTTCTCATTAGTAACTCTAACTAACTCTGGCCCTATAATGACTTTCTCACCAACCTTGTAACACCCCCAGATCCGGGGTCAGGAATCTGGGTTGTCACGCTCCATCAATTATACAATACCTGCATTACTTACTACATTCTAATAATACAACTCCAAAGACCCCAATCACTTACGCACACACACACACAAGTTATAGCCTTGGAAATGAGCAACAATAAGTAACATTTGTTATTACAACTCAAATGCACTATCCAGGATCTCATCTATTATTTACAACCTCTACATGAAGTTACAATAATAGACCTCACAATTCTATACAAGGTTTAGTAATACAAACCTATTCGAAAACAATTCTTACTAACTCAGTCTACAGCTGTTCTGCTAAATCCGACAGTATCCATCTTGCTGAACTAACTCAAGGGTGGTCTCTCCATTCCCTTTCTCTCGTAACACGAGGTGAACCGGCAATGTTTTCTTCATGCTGTAAGTATAAATAAAGCAAGAATGAGCTAATAGCGCTCAACAAGAAATCTATCACAGTTTAAATCTTTAAACCTTTTTGGAAGATAATCCATATGGGATCAAAGTTTTTAACACTACTAGGGTCTAACCCCAAAATAGTATACCGTTCAAAATACCGTATGACTTATAATCATACTCATATATTCTTCGTAATCATTTGGAAATCCTTGGTATCAGTATGATAACCAAGACTCAAAACATATCTTTTAAAATAGATATCAAATATTGGAATCAAAGCTTAAAGCCTATTCATTGATTCAAAACACTATACAGTTCGATGTACTGTATGTCTTAAATACCTTTTCAACATATATACTCACATATCTATTTAGATATCTCATACTGTTCAAAATACTGTAGAATATCAGTAATGAACACCTTTTGTAAAAGAAAGCAAGAATAAGCACTATAGCTCGACAATCAGATATAGCAGCTTAATCATATATGTAAGATTATATCATGAAGGAAAACCTTTAAACTTCATTCGTATACAGAATGATATTTTATTATTCTTTTCGTCAAAACATGCCATACAGTACAACTACTGTATGAGGAACATCATTACTCATCACTGCCACATTATCAGTAACTCAGCACCTAGGCTTTCATTACAATGTGCAGCACAACTCCAATTGGAGGGAAATGAATGCACTGGAACACCCGATACACGGTGATCAGCCGTTGTATCGTACTTTTCTTTTCTACTAGTAGAAGGATGACTTCCTGTTCGGTTATCACCCTGACCGCATACGGGCCACTGTGCTAAGAGATCACTACCTCGGCGCCTATTTTGTCACCGGGCAAGCCTTAGCACGCAAGAGATCACTACCTCAGCGCCTATTTCATCACTGGGCAAGCCTTGATAATTTTGGCACTACCCCGGCACCTATTTCATTGCCGTGTAGGCCCTCCCAATTCCCATGATGAAAAATATCAATGAAACGGAAATCAGAATTTAATTCCATTTTTCCCAAGTACAAATACTTGTCAAAACTTTGTAACCGTTCAGAATACCTTACTCTAGAGTAATTGAAAGGAGTAAGTCAAAGTGTGGGTTGACATTAGTCAACGAAACTACCGATGATTACCATGTATTTTGAAATCATGACCAGGGAGTTTATTGAAATATTCTGAGTTTAGCAAATTTGAAATACTTTACTTGAATAGGGGAGCCATCCCCAGTTATAGTTATTCTAGATGAACAGTGGAAGTAAAACTCTGTCCTTGACTTCTTGAACTAGATTCCCAAATTTTCGATGAGTTAGAAAACAATATTCGCATTTAATTACCTTTAAATATCTTAAGATAATAGTTGGGAATCTATATTTTAATATCTTTTCTGAAAATCAGAAATTTATATTTTTGTGTAAATAGTAGAATCTTTAATCATATAATAAGGTTCTATGATTTTTAAATCATATTTGGAATACTTAATAAATACCCAAATAATAATTATTAAATTATTATTCAATAATAATCCACTTAAGTGAATATTCAAAATAATATTCACTTAACTAAATAATATTCAAATAATAAGTATTGAATTATTATTCAATATAAAACACTTAAGTGAATATTCAAATTAATATTCACTTAATTAAATAATCTTCAAATAATAAGTATTGAATTATTATTCAATATAAAACACTTAAGTGAATATTCAAATTAATATTCACTTAATTAAATAATATTCAAATAATATTTATTATAATATTATTTAAATATCTCACATTAAATATCCAATAATATATAGATATTGGAATATTTAATCAATCTTTAAAATATAACTGTCCCTGGAACCCTCCAGCTTCTGACAGTATGATCAAAACAAAATAATAATTTAACTCCCGGTCTAAGTTTTAAAACTATCATACAGGTACTCTATACTTAGAGTCTTTAACCTTTAATCTTGGTTTATATCTAGTATTTACCTAGTATATAAACCTTATATCTTATACAGCTTTTTATTAAAAGCGAAAACAGTTTATAAGTCATTTCACAGCATTAAAGCAGAATATTTATCAATATCACAACGTATATCACAACAGCATCATTATATGGTGTAGGGTTTGAAAACTTGCATCTATCATATGCATATATTACCTCTCATTATTTTTAATACCATCACATCTATATACGATGTGAGGTTTGAAAGCATGCATAATACATATGCATATATTACATCTCAATGTTTTAATGCCGTCACATCTATATACGACGTGAGGTTTGAAATCATGCATAATTACGTATCACATGCATCATCAGAATATTTTAATTTAAAACATAGCAGGGAATGAGAAAACTTGCCTCGGGTCCTTGGTTGTTAGGGGTTCGAGAACTTGTCGGGAAATCTATAAACAAAGAAATACCCGATCAGTCCCCTGTCTTAATCATTTAAAGTGCATTTAACTTAAGCACTAACGTTCTATTAACGAACATCAATTGTCTCGCTCTTGGTCATCTATAACCTCATAACATTCCGTAAACTCTTAAGTCAAAAGCTTGGGTGAAAATCTATTCACAAAACCCAGGTACTTTTCCTTTACTAACTCCTTGTTTTTAACCATCCCCTTAAGGGTATTTCACTCGCGCAACCTTCGTTCTCGCATTTTTATAAAATCACAAATTTATCTTTTTAACACGAAACCTTCTAGGTTCCTTTCTAGACTATCCATGCTAGTATCCATTTTAATATCTCAATCCAATTCCATTTTTAAAGGGCTTGATCCCTATCTCAAAGTTCATGCAATGAACTACTTAGTTACGCGAAACCGCTTTCACTAAAACGGACGTTTCTCCTAAACCGTAAATCGAAACGACACGATTCTTTCGCTAAAAAAACTAGGAAACAGGGCCTACATGCTCATGGTCAGAAAATTCATGTTTATGCCCTTTAATGTAACCGTGGTTTCTGTCCAAATTACCTAAGTAAAATTCGACATGGTAACGGCGCTTAAACGCGCTTCCCGTGTTTTAAACACTCAAATCAACCACCAATCAATAATCAACCAACCACCAATCAAACCTCAAGTTAAAACTACACTTTTCTGTCCAAACATGGTCATACTCTAGTTCATAAGTTTATCCACAAATCAACCATCAAACATACTCAAAATCATGCATACATGCTTCATTACTACATAGTTCTTAAACAATCACTTATAACTACTAGATCAAGCATAATCTCAAAAAGGGAAGAAGTTTTATACCTTCCTTGGAACTTAACAAAGGTTATATATGGATGGTATATCCTTCCTTTCTCCTTAACTATGCTAATCAAACCTAAAAACATCAAAACAAAACAAGATCTTATGAGTTTACTATTCACATCACTATTCATCATCAACTTTGAATCCATTTTTGACCAAGCTATCATCCATGGATGAGGCTAAGATTAGAGATCTACCTTGGATATTGGAAGAGGGTGATTTAGAGCCCAAGATCTTGATTTATGGTTGAGTGAAAGTGGAGGAAAAATTCTTAAGGATTGATGAAGAAGAAAAGTCCGAAAGTTGTATTCTTCATGGATGCATCTTTCTTTGATTTTCTTTTCTTTTGTTTTGTCTAATTAATCCTTAATACTTTTCCATTTAATTGTGTGGCTAATATCATGTTTTGTCACCAATGACAAGGCTCTTTTGAACTTGTGGTGGTGGTGAAAGTGGTGACATGGTGGTGATTCACCACTTTGTCATCACTTGGTCATCATCTTGTCATCCTCTTGCATCATGCTTATGTCATCATTTGTATCCTCAATCCTCTTATATATTGCACTTGATGATCTTATATAATAATCCTCCTTTGGTTGGGGTTTAATCCATAATTTGTTACGCTTTTTGTTTCGCGATAGTTTCAAGTGATTTTAAAAACGTTTCTCTGTACCAAAGCTTGGGAATACTTCCTTGATCTTTCCACTACCTTGGTTTAATATATGACCCTAGATTTCTCACCTTGGCTTAAGATATGATCATGGATTTTTCATTCTACATACTTCCTCAAAATGATCAAATCAATAAATCCTTGATTGTCCGATGAATAGTGAACAAAATTTAAAGTTGGAATCTCCTGATTCTGATCGCGTTTACATTCAATTATTTTCCTTATACATCACTAATATAACTTCGAAACATTTATTCCATGTCTTCCATATAGTGTGGTCTAAAAATATTTTTCATCAGAAAATTCACTATTCATCAACATTTACTATTCATCAAATTTTTTTTTAACTAAGTCCAAAATTTGGGGTTATTACAAACCTCATCCTAACAAGACGGTGCTCTACACCTCCTACCATACAAAGCCTCAAATGGTGGCATACCAATACTCGCGTGCCAGCTATTATTATACGCAAACTCAATAAGATGCAAATATTTATCCCAATCACCTGTCCACTCCAAAACACAAGCCCTCAACATATCCTCCAATGTCTGAATCGTCCTCTCTAATTGTCCATCAGTCTGTGGATGAAAAGCTGTACTAAAATTAAGTCTCGTACCCCAAGCCATCTGGAATCCCTTCCAAAAACGCGATGTAAACCTCTTATCCCTGTCAGAAACTATCGACACAGGCACACCATGAAGTCTAACAATATCTACTGAAAAATTTCTACTAACTCATGAATAGAAGTAGTCTCTCTAATAGGTAAGAAATGGGCTGATTTAGTAAGTCTATCAACCACCACCCATATAACATCATTCTTTTTGAAGGTTCTCGGCAGATGAGTCACAAAATCCATAATAATATTTTCCCACTTCCAAACTGGTATATCTAACTGTTGCAACAATCCACTAGGCCTCTGATGATCTATCTTTACCTGTTGACATATAAGACATTTCCCCTACAAATTCTGTTATGTCTGCTTTCATCCTACTCCACCAGAAGTGCTCCTTCAAATCTCTATACATCTTAGTGGAACCTGGATGAATAGAGAATGTAGAAATATGAGCCTCGGTCAAAATTTCTTCACGAATCGCCAAGTCTGCAGGTACACATAATTTACTACCCAACCATAACACACCCTCATCATCAACATGAAAATGTTTTTGCTTGCCAGCTGCCACCTCCGATCTAATAACATCCAAACCTGTATCTTTCTTTTGAGCTTCTTTGACCCTTGAAACCAGATTTGGTTCCAATCTCAAACTTGCAATGCTACCATCTGATCCTCTAACATACAACTCAATGCTAACGCGCTCCATGTCTGAAATAAGATACGGCTGAGTAATGAGAGATGCAACACTCCCCAAGTTCTTCCTACTAAGAGCGCCTGCCACTACATTTGCTTTCCCTAGATGGTACTGAATATTAGCATCATAATCCTTAAGAAGTTCAAGCCACCTTCATTGTCTCATGTTAAGCTCCTTCTGAGTAAAAATATACTTGAGGCTTTTGTGATCAGTGAAGATATCACAAGTCTCTCCATACAAATAATGCCTCCAAATTTTCAAAGCAAAGACCACTTCTACTAACTCCAAATCATGAGTAGGATAGTTTACCTCATATGGTTTAAGTTGCCTAGAAGCGTAAGAAATCACCTTTCCATGCTGCATAAGAACACAACCTAATCATCTCTTAGAAGCATCACTATAAACCTTATATATCCTCCACTCCCTGATGGCAACACAAGTATAGGAGCTGACACCAATCTCTTCTTCAATTCTTGGAAGCTCTTCTCACGATCATCATTCCACTAGAACTTAACACCCTTCCTCATCAATTGAGTCTCGACAAAGCTATGGACGAAAAACCTTCCACAAAGCGCCTATAGTAACCTGCCAAACCCAAGAAACTCCTCACCTCTGTCACATTGCTAGGTCTCGGCCAATCAGTGATAGCCTCAACTTTCGCAGGATCTAACTCAATCCCTCTAGCAGACACAACATGCCCCAAAAATGCAACCTGCTCCAACCAGAATTCACACTTTGAAAACTTTGCAAACAATTTCTTCTCCCTCAAGATCTCAAGTACGATACGTATATGCTCCTCATGTTCCTCCTTACTCCTAGAGTATATCAAGATATCATCAATGAAGACCACAACAAATTTATCCAGATAATCATGAAAGACCCGATTCATTAAATCCATAAATACTGCTGGAGCATTTGTCAACCCAAAAGACATCACGAGAAACTCATAATGCCCATAACGAGTACGAAATGCTGTCTTCGGAATATCTTCATCCCTTACTCGCAAGTGGTGGTAGCCCAATCTCAAATATATCTTCGAAAAGTACTTTGCCCCTTGCAGCTAATCGAACAAGTCATCAATGTGTGGCAAAGGATACCTGTTTCTGATAGTCACCTTATTCAACTCCCTGTAGTCAATACACAATCTCATAGAACCATCCTTCTTCCTCACAAACAACACTGGAGCACCCCATGGAGATACACTTGGCCTAATAAATCCTCTATCCAACAACTCTTGCAACTGCTCCTTCAATTCCTGCAACTCTAGTGGTGCCATTCGGTACGACGCCTTGGAAATAGGCTCTGCACCTGGGACAAGTTCAATAGTAAACTCCACCTCTCTCTGTGGTGGCAAACCTGGTAGCTCATCGGGAAACACGTCTGTGAATTCATTCACAACTGGATAATCCTCGATGCGAGGCTTATCCTTAGACGTATCCTTCACGAAAGCAAGATATCCATCACAACCCTTAGACAAAAGTTTACTCGCCTTTAGAGCCGAAATCATTTAAACTTCTCCTTTCGGTTGAGAACCCTGATATATAAATTTTGGTTTATCTGCATCCCCAAAGATCACCCTTTTCCCCTGACAGTCAATTGTAGCTCGATGTTCACTCAACCAATCCATACCCAGAATAATATCAAAGTCGTGCATCTCCATCGGAAGCAAGTTAACCTTACAATTTTTATCCCCAATAGCTATTGGACACTCTCGGTACACATCAGAAATAATAACAAAATTCCCCATCGGGGTAGCAATAGACATACGAGGATATAGTAATGAAGGTACAACACCAAGATGATGAACAAACGATAAAGACACAACAGAATGAGTCGAATCAGTATCAAATAACACATAAGCATCACGTCTACCAACAAGAAGTGTTCTTGAAACGATACCTGAATGAGCTGCTGCCTGATTAGCAGTCAATACAAACACTCTGCCTGAAGGATTCTGCTGACCACCACTACCATTACCTCCACCGCCAGTGTTACGTGATGTCGGACAGTCCTTCGCCCTATGCTGCATCGAACTACACAAGAAACATGCCCTCGTCGGTTTATAACAAGCTCTACCCTGATGATGTCCTCCATAAGTAGCACAAGGAGCAACCAGAATCATATTAGGGTTTCCCCCATAAACTGGAAAACGATTCCGCCCCTGTTGACGATTCTACCACTGTCTAGGCTGCTGGTGTGGTTGCTGCCGCTAAAACTGCCGATTCTGATTTTGCTTCTGACCACCATACTAATTTTAACCATAAGCTGTCTGACTTCCCCTATTCTGATTCTGTCCACGCCACTGTCCCTGCTGACTACTCTGACCTCCATACCACTGTCTACCCTGAGCTGAAATCTGATGGTCATCTCTTACCCTTTTACGACCACTCTCAAACTTGGAAGCCCTGAAATCTATGCGCTCTTTCTCAACATCTTTGGCTGCATCAGCTACTTTTGACACATTCTGAAATTTAGAAGAAATGATAGAACCCCTGAGAAATGACTTCAACCCCCACTTAAATTTTTCAGCTTGCTGTGCAGCAGTCCCTGCAACTGTCCCAACAAATCCAGCCAACCTAATAAACCTCGCCATATAGTCAGTAATGCTCTCATCATGGTTCTGCGCGATAGAATGGAACTCTCTCAAATAGGCCTCTCTATCTGCATTCGAAAAATATTGCTCATAGAAAACCTCTTTGAACCCCTGCCAAGCTAGTGTCTCTATGAATTCCTCTCCCCTGGTAGCTTTTACTCCTCTCCACCACATCTAAGCATTCCCTTCTAACTTGTACACAGTCAACTTAACTTTCTGAAGCTCATCACAACCTAAAACATCAACAATCTTCTCAAGATGAACAATCCAATTCTCAGCATCAATAGGACTCGATGCTAAATGAAAAGAATCTGGATTTTGTTTGATGAACCTCTCCAACCATACAAATGGCTCCAACTGATTACCCTGTCCATCCTGATTATACCGATCTCCATGTCCATTATGATTATTCTGACCATCTTGATTCTCTTGACCATTCTGATTGTTTTGATTATTCTGATTTGCCAAAGCTTGATGTATACCCTGAGCCACTGGTTGACCTATCATCTCAGCTAGCTGAGCTGGGCTAACTTTCAAGTTGGTTCGATCATGGTTACGTCGCTCACGTCTAGGAGGCATCTACAATATAAGATATTGAACGAATGAAGATAGTAAGGATACATAAGCAGAAGCAATGCAAAAACAGATGTCAAAAGAATAGAGCAAGATGAAATGAGCTTGAAAACAAAATACCCATCCTAAAGTCTACCCAAACTCACATGTCAACCTAAATAGGTTTTCTACAAGAAAGAACCTGACTCTGATGCCATCTTTGTAACACCCCCATCTATATTTAAATGAGGGGCTACTTATTAAATCATTAAATCTGCAAACAGAGCACTAATAATTTCTAAATAATAAATGAACGGTATCATAACCTCCAAATCAATATTAAACCTCCAAACAGTTTAAATCAATAAATATGAAAACTGAAATCTCTAGATAATTATTTAAGTCTAAATAATAATAGCAATTCGAATATCCAAATCAATGAAATAGGGTGGCTCTCCATCACACAATCCCAGATCCCCCTAAGCACCTGCCAGAAAAAGAATACGGTATGAGCCAATTGCCCAGTACGGATTTGGAATACAGTTTATAAAACAGAAAAACAGATATTCATATTTGACAGTTTGTAATAAAAATAATTAATTGAAAACAAGTATGGCTGAAGCAACGAAGGGTTAGGATATTTCATACCAAGATCAGAACAGAACATATACAAATACACACATCATAGGGTACCTAATGTGTGCAACAAATGGGATAACGTGTACGGCATATACAACGTCACCGTTCAATCAAATCATATCACAAATCACAAACTCTGGGTGCACCCACGTATCCAAAAACAAATATCAAAATGCGCAAAAGCTCCTCCCAAGAGCTATCAAAACAGAAGGATACGCCATGACCAATCACACTGCCATGGAAGTGTCATGCCACTGGTGCCGCAAGTACCCCTACAGTTGGTTAACTCGATATACCCTATATCACTAAGGGTTCAAATATAATATTTCGCAAAACTTTTAAAATCTCACAGAACATATATTCTCAATATTTTCAACAGATATAAAAAATATGCAATATCAGAAAATCACAGAAACAGATATTTAAATATTTCAAAACAGATTTAAAAATATTTTTCGGAGTCAGAACAAATTTTCATATTAAAAATGATTAAAATCAAACGAATAGATTTGGGGTCAAAACAAATTTAACATTAATATTTCCAAGAGGAATAGCGCTGAATAAAAGAGAAGAGAATCCGTACCTCAAAAAATAGTAACCTCAAACACTAACCAAACTCGCAGCACCCGCTAAACACCCGACCCGCGATCTAAACACATAATTATAATTTATAGTTAAAATATATTCTATTTCCATATTTATTTATTAAACTCATTCCCACCACTAATTTATTAACTTAATATCGACAGCTCAGTTAACAAGCACATGAATTAACTTGCCATTACAACCCTCTACATTAATTTTATATAGCTCTTAAAGTCTTCTTTTGTAACAACTAAAAATTAATATTAAACATCTAGGCCATGGCATGAGAATTAAATAAACTAAAAATAACTTAACACACACTATTGTTTTGGCCCTACGGCCACACACGCACATGATATACATTTAACAAATTGAATATTAATATCTCCTAATATGTGTTAATGTATTTAAGCTCCTGTAAATTCTTAGTACATTAAACCGAGTACACCAAAATTAAGAAATCTGGAGTCATCAACGAATCACTAAGAGCCTGTAATGCTAACAAAATCAAATTAATAATAATAATGATAATAAAATTAAAGTATCTATATAAATTAATGCCCGCTAATATATACATGTAACTTCAAATAATCAACAATTAATACTCTTATTAGTCATATACATGTACCACCGAGCACCAAGTTAATATTATAAATTATAATCCATAATACAACAAATTATCAATTAATACTATATTAGTGTACAGAGAACATGAAATCTAGGTAGATATATTCAAAGTAGTATAAAAGATTTAATACAAAAACCACATACATCAAATTTTAAATAACAAGCACTATACCATTCACTACAACAAATTTGGTCATTTACGACGGAAATTTTACACAGAAATCGTCACAATTGGTCCAATTACGACGAAAAAATTTCGTCATTTTTGCTGAAGTCTTAAGTTCGGATTTTCGTCACAAATATAAATTTCGTCTTAAATTCTGATTTTCGTCACAAGTACAAACACTGTCATAAGTTAACAAACGGGGCCCACAAGCTAATCATTATTAAATTAGACGAAAAAATATAAAAATGATGAAATGATAATTTATGACAGAGTATAAATGATGAACAACCGTCGTAAGTACTGGATAAACCCAGAAAAAAATCAATTCAAATTAAAGAAATTCAAATTTCCCACCTACTGAACATCAATTCCACCGACTTAGGCTGATTTTAAAAATTTATTGATATATTAAATCCCCTAAAATATAGCATACCAATCCAAGAAAAAAAAACAAGAGTCAATGTAAAGTCTCTTATATGGATCATGCGATTCATATATTAAATTCATTAAATAAACGTATAACAAATTCAGTGAATAATTCATAAGATTGTATTGAAGTTTTCTGCAAACTGAGATTGAAAAATAAAAGAACACTATTACAAAACTACAATAATAAATGGTTTCAGTCCTCCACTTCTTGTCAACAAAATCGAGCTCTTGAATTTGAGGGCGCGAGCTCTTCAATCTTCTTCTAGATAGCAGTTTCTTCTTCTCAACCTGTACTTTTCATGCCTTGAAGACCATTTTCTGAAATATATACATGTTTAAATGTTTGTGAAATAAGGACTGGGTAGATTATACACTTGAGGATATATATATATATATATATATATGTGTATAGATATGTTGTTGATGGGTTAAGGTGTTGAAGGTGATGAACGAAGAGATGGTGTGAGACACTGAGGAGTGAAGACAGATAAATGTGGGGAGTGAGGAGTTAAAGTGTATAGACATAAAGGTGATAAGGTTGTATGTAGAGCCGTTCAAATTTTACTTTGTATATTTACTCAATGTTAATCGAAGGGCTGGAAACTGATTATAGGGTCACGATCTGCGTGCTCTAATATGATCCAGTAACATCTTGCCACATGGCCTAGATAAAACACAAACAAGGCAATAAAGTCGGAGCCTATTGTTAACATCAAAAATGAATCAGAGGCTATTTAGCTATTAATCGTATTAAAAAGTTATTAATTAATATATAATTGTAAAAATTATTTGATTTTCTTATATATTTTTATAATTTGCATAATTATATCTACAAATTTATGTGATGTGGAGTTGCACGTCTGATAGCTGACTAGCTTAAAATCGTGCGATGCACGGATTGTTTTTCATAATTGTTATTTTATTATTTATGTTTTAATATATTATTAATTGCATTTGTTAAAAAAATATGCATGTTAAAATAGGTAAATTTTTTAAAATAATTAAAAGCATTAAAATATGTTTTAAGATAAATAAATAACGGTTTTTTTCGTGATATTTTTAGAAAATGAGTGGTTTTAGTAAGGAAAAATATAAAGGTAACACGTTTTAGTTGAAGTACTAGTCAAATAACTAGTTGACTTTTTTTCTAATATTTTTGGAATATCACTCCAACATATAAATCTTGATATCCATATGGTTAGATCGTCGGAAAATATTTTTTTTAAAATCAAAACACCAATCCGGGACTAAACACTAGTTACGAGTAATAGTCAAATCACTAGTTGACTACTATAATCTCGAAACAAATAAATTTATTTTTTTTCTAATATTTTTGAAATACCACTCAAACATATAAATCTTGACATCCGTACGGTTGGATCGTCGAAGAAATCAATTAAAAAAATTATTCAGTGAATCTGACACATGTCCTGTTTCTTGGAATCAGTATTGTTCCAACGTTTCTGGAAAGATGCGGCACAACCAGACCTTTTTATTTTTGATTATTTTTTTCCAACACTAGAATGAGTACCGATTAACATCCGTACGGTTGGATCGTCGAATAAATCAATCAAAAATTTATTCGGGTTTAGGGTTCGAGTTTAGGGTTTAGGGTTAAAAATTAGAAAATTAGTGGGGCCCACTTTTTTCTGTGGGGTCCACCTTTTTTAATATTATTTTTAAATTAATTTTTAATTAAATTGGAGGATCTTGACATTCATATGGTTGAATCATTGAAAAACGTTTTTAAAAAAAAAATTAAAACACCAATCCAGGACTAAACACTAGTTGAATTAATAGTCAAATCACTAGTTGACTACTATAATATCGAAACAAATAAATTTATTGTTTTTTAATATTTTTGGAATATCACTCAAATATATTAATCTTGACATCCATACGGTTGGATCATCAGTAAATAATTTAAAAACAATTAAAATACAAATATGGGACTAAACACTTATTAGAAGTACTAGTCAAATAACTAATTACTATTATCATCTCAAATCAAATAAATTTATTTTTTTTCTAATATTTTTGGAATATCGCTCAAACATCTAAATCTTGATATCCACATGGTTAGATCTTCGGGAAATATTTTTTAAAAAATCAAAACACTAATCCGAGACTAAACACTAGTTAGAAGTAATAGTCAAATCACTAGTTGACTACTATAATCTGGAAACAAATAAATTTGTTTTTTCTAATATATTTGGAATATCACTCAAACATATAAATCTTGATATCCATACAGTTAGATCATCAGAAAATATTTTTTAAAAAAATTGAAACACGAAAAAAACATGTGCTAACTTACGACGGAATCCGTCATAAGTTATTGGACTCCAAAAATTTGAATTTCCCGCCTAATTTTTTGGCAATTTTTTTAATTTACGGCCAAATATTTTTGGGAAAATTTTGAATTTACAACCCCAACAAATCTTTTGGCGCTAAATTTTATTAATAAAATAATTAACTTACGACAAAAATGTTTTTCATTTGTAATTCTGTCATAAGTTCGGCGCAATCAAAAATTCCATCGTAAATTTTTCGTCGTAAATGGTCAGATTAACGACAGATTTGTAATTCTGTCATAAGTTCGGCGCGCCCAACAATTTCGTCATAAGTTTTTCGTCGTAAATGGTCACATTTACGACAGATTTGTAATTCCGTCATAAGTTTGGCACGCCCAACGATTCTGTCATAAGTTTTCCGTCATAATGGCCAGATTTGTTGTAGTGATTAAATCACTCATACAATACTAATTATATAGTACCTGCTCTTGTTAAATAATCTTAGAGACTAAAGTTAACCAACAACCTTTGTTTCCTCTGTTTTGATGTCCGCTTTTCCGATCTCTGTTCGCGAAGCCTAGTTTAGGGTTTTCTCTTTTTCTTTTTATTAACTCTCGTGTTGGCCTATACAAGGGTCTTTATATATTATTCTAAATATTCTATCTTTATTAGAATTATAATTATAATTAACTAATCAATTCTTATTCTGATCTAATTAGCAAATACATTAAATTCATTATTCTAATTTCTAATTAGAAATTAGTAATAAATTGGACTCGTAAAGTAAGTTTAGGAGAATATTAACGTAATATACTTAGTTTCCTAAAAGATAGTGGAATGAATTAGTAAATAAATTAGACTTGAAGATAAAGTTTAGGTGAATACATTACTAACATAGCATATTTAGCTTCCTTCATTCAAAGATATTATCTGGGTTATCAAAAGAGATCAAATCACACTATGTCTATGCTAAGGTTCTCTTGCGATGATGACATAGACCATGGGCTGCTCTTCGGGTGGTGCGATGAGCAGACAGGGGTCCGAAGGGCTCTTGTTCATGAGCAAAGACCTTAAAAAGGGCTCATTAGGGATCTCCCCAAAGGGGATTTCTTTGGTACTTCGCTTCAGAGGTACAAAAGAGAACTAGGCGGGTTATAGATTTATATTCTAGCCTGGAGTCTAGTCTCTAGAGGGCCAAAGGCCTTCGAGAGAAGGAGAAGTCCTGCTCGCTACAAACTTAGCAAAAAAAAAAGATATTAAGAAAGAAATTAGAATATAATTCGGATGGATTAGTAGAAGAGAACGTTTATGAGAATATTAACATAGTATATTTAGTTTGCTCCGTTGGAAAAATAGTAAAAAAATAACTTGAGAATTTATCTAATATTTAATATTAATAATTAAAATTTTTGAGAAAATTCGAAAAATAGATCAAGACTATTTGAGAGCCCCACCTCACCATTCTCGTATTCTCCATGATATTTTTCAAAATTTTAAGCTTTTACTTAAATAGAAAATTCAGGAGAATATTAAGATAATACTTTCATAAATAAAAAATTTAGGATAATTTGAATATGTTTATTTATTTTTCTCCATTAACAAAGATTATAAAGGAAAGAATATTGAAATATTATATTTAGTTTGCTCAATTATTAAAGATTTAAAAGCAAATTAAGATATTTTCTAATCGCAAAAGTTATGAGAATATTAAAATTGTATATTTCTTTTTCTCCATTAGTAATGTTTTTAAAGGAAAGAATTTTGAAATTGTATATTTAGTTTACTCAATTAGTAAAGATTTTAAAGGCAATTGAGATATTTTCGAATGTTTAATATTAATAATTCAAAATTTTGAGAAACTTAGAAAAATAGATCAAAGCGATTTGAGAAACGCCACCTCATCGCACTCGTCTTCTCCTTTATATAATAGTATTGATGATTGATTGATGATTGATGATTTATGAAACACATAATTGATATAATTATGAAAAAAGCTCATTCGGTATAAATATTTGAAATTTGTCATGTATAATTTTACGTGGCCTCCAGTTTCTACCCAAACCCAGAATACATTGCTAATATAGCTTGAATGGCCGTAATATTTTGTCTAAACAAAAGCTTTCCTTCCTAAGCCCAAAAGAGAGTGCGGTATATCACAAATTTAGCATACATAATAAGCTACTCTTCTTTGGCATCCTCATTGCAAGGCTCGTCTTCCACACCCTCATCGTCTGCCTTGCCGACCTCATATTCATCTTCAGAAGAGTCCGTGTAATCTTTTCCATTGCCATCATTCACAGTTTCCTGCAATTACATATAATATTTACTTAGTATTCCCCCATCCATTATGTTTTTGACAAGATTCTACGCAGGGGAGGGTGAGACCCTTTCAGCAGGAGTCTTTCGGAGTTTCGTGTACAATACTGAATGTATTTTTTTCTTAAAATGTAACCTAAATATATACATTTAGGAGTTTCGTGTTAGGAGTGTTCCATTTTAACTACTTTAAATATATACATGTAGTAAAGTACTACGTAAGAATAAGTTGAATGACAAGGAAAAGAATCATTTTACCTCAGGCCACCAATCATTTAGGTCCAATTCCGGGCGCCCATCACCAATCACCCACGGCAGATTTTTATCAGCCCAAGCAGAAATAACCCCTTCATAATCAAGAGATAACGACAGCACATTTTTCTTTTCCACCAAAGCCTCGTCAGTTTTGATGCAAAATTCTTCTTCATCTCCTACAAAATTCTTTGTAGTAGTGTCATAGTTTTCCCCAGTAGTGGTAACTTCTTTGTCTTTTCTTTCCTGAAGCTTTACTGTTTCCATACTTCTATTACAACTTTGCGGTATGTCCTTCTCCCTGCAATCCAAAAACCCTAATTTTCCATATCAAAAGACTGTTAGATTTAGTTACATAAACATAGATCATCTTAATTATTTGTGATTATCAAGACTACACAATAATCATCTTAACTATGTGAAATTTTCACGACAAAGAATAGTAGAACTTTAACCTAGAGGCGGCACTGATTCCATAACAAAAAATACAATAAATTGTGAATCAAAAGACTGTTAGATTATTTGAAATTATCAAGACTACGCAATAAAACTTCAAAATAAAACTTCAATGCATAGGCGTACCTTAAAATATCGGGGGTCTTTGAGACTGAGTAGCCTCTAGGCTCTAGCAGTACCTATCGCAGACTAATGCTAGAGTTAATGGGAGTATGGGACCAAACCCTGTAATATTATCTTTATATAATACTAGCACATCCCACTTACCGTAATAGATAGATTTTTACAATTGCCTATTTTATGGCTGTCACACGTTACATGACTCATATCATACATGTTTATCAATTTGTTATATTAGACCCCTTAATTAGCTCATTTATAAAATAAACATCGAATATATATTGATTACCTTCCCGGAAAGGCACAAGGCACAGCTGATCAGGAAACATGTCCAAAATTTGGGGCTGAATAATTAATGGAGGAAATTAAAAATATAATTTTAATATTTTTATTTTAAAACTTTTTATTAATTGAGAAAAATGAATATACAATTTTAATATTTTCTTAAATTTTTTATTTAGAAAATATCTTAATTGCATTTTAAATCTTTGCTAAGGTAGAAAACTAAATATACAATTTTAATATTCTTATCTTTAAAATTTTACTAATGGAGAAAACTAAATAAAATTTTAATATTCTCCTAAATTTTTTATTTATAAATATACTTACTAACATAGAAAATTAAATATATTATCTTAATATTCTCCTAAATTTTCTATTTAAGTTAAAGCTTAAAATTTTGAAAAATATTATGTAGAAGACGAGAGCATTTAGGCGGGACTCTCAAATCGTCTCGATCTGTTTTCCAACGGGGTTATGTAAAATGATTGATTTATAGTTAAAAATATCAAAGATTGATGATGTGTCAAGTTAGAGCTTACGTAAAATTTATAAATATTGTTTATAACCCGTGCAACACATGATTTTTTTTAAATATCTTTAATTATATTAATTTATAATTTTTTAGTAAAAAAATTGATATTATCAATTCTTAGATGCTCAACGGTCCATATTATTTTGACCAGGAACCAAAGTTCATTAGTTTGGCGATAACGGACCAATATTTTGGAGAAGATTCCTTTACACTTGTTATATATGCTAACTTATAATCCATGCAATCCACACATCTTTTTTCAAATTTATAAATATATAAACTCATGAATTTTTCTTCATATTTATAATTTTAATTTTTTTTAATATTTAATTTTAATAAAAAAATTTGTAATATGTGACTAAATTTAAAAAAAAAATAATCTTAAATGATAAAACATCTAAAAGTAACTCGTCCTTTGAGATATAAGCTATTAATACGTATAGGAAGGATCCTTCTAAAAAAATACCATACTAGCCAATTACTAAACTTTTAATGTTTCAGTTTAATAATTTACTAGTATATGACCCGTGCAAAGCACGAACGACTTTAATATTAATTTTGAAATTTACTTTTAGATTTTTTGAGATTTTAATACTTCTAAAAATGCTGCCTTTTTAAAAAGAATTAAAAGTATTACTTTAATACTTCAAATCTAAAAAAACTTATAGATTTTATAAAAGTTTATTAGCTTAGTCAGCATGTCAGTCAAGATAGTTGTACAAATTATCAATATATTTTGTTGTAATAATATAAATATAAATATAAATGTTTTCTAAAAAAAATCGTATTTTTGAATTCTAACTAAAGTATAATTGAAGAGTTTGTAGTTATGTAATATATGTGAGAAAATCGAAAATCAAAATTTTTAATGTTTCGGCTATTATATAATAGTATAGTATAGATAGATGTCGTTTGCGATAATTTTATAAAAAGAGAAATTTTAGTTAGAAAATATAAAAAAGAATATACACTTTGGCTAACAAAGCTAATCGATTAATTATTATTTTTGAAAAATGTGAGGTTTTACTTAGAAAAAATTTTAGTTAGAAAATATAAAAAAGAATATACGCTTTGGCAAAAAAAGCTAATCAGTTAGTTATTAGTAATTATAAATATTATTATTTTATTTCATTAAATAGAACTGTCCGTGATATTTTTGGAAAATGAGAGGTTTTAGTTAGGAAAAATAGAAAAATAAAAATTTTAGTTAGAAAATACAAAAAAGAATATACAAAAATACATTTTTGCTAAAATAGGTAATTGGTTAGTTATTAATAATTATAATTTTATTATTTTATTTTAATAAATGTAACTGTCTGTGATATTTTTGGGAAATAAGTGGTTTTAGTAAGGAAAAATAAAAAGCTTACATGTTTTAGTTAAAAATGTAATTGCCCCGTGATATTTTTGGAAAAGTAAAGGAATTTTTCCGAAAAAATAAAAAAAGTAATGTATTTTAGGTGAAAAGGGTAATTTGTTATAAATAGGTAATATTATTATTTAATAATATTTTTTTATAAATAAGTAAGGGTAATTAAGTAAAAACACGAAGTACAGTTAAGTAAGGGTAATTAAGTAAAATCACAACATATCAAAAAATATTTAGTATTATATCCAATTGCTCTCATTAATTTAATTTAAAATATCTAACGGTTAAAGATTGAATGACCAAACTATGGAGGACCAGACTACAAACCGACTACAAACCGACTACAAAAACTTTTAATATTTTGACTTTAATATAATAGTATATATAGTATATATAAGTTATTAGGTCTCTTTTTTAGTAGCTGAGTTTAAAATTTTAAAATTTCAATATAATTCTACTAACAGTCAAATTAAGGTCTCTTTTTAGTAGTCGAGTTTTTATCGAAATTAAGTTTTTTTTTCATAATTAGCGGATAATTTATTGCTTTAATAATAAATAATATTTGATTATTTATTAAATAATAAATGTTAAAATAGGATTAAAATATTTACGATTTTATAAATTTTAATTCTTATATTGTTATATAATTTATCGAGTTGAATTTTTCTTAGATTATTTTAAATATTTTATTGACAAAACAAAGAATTTCTAAATATTAAAGACTTAGAATTTAGATACTCACTCTACTATATAGGCTCTATCCGTAATTTTAAAAATCGAATTTCGCTGATTTTAGGGTCCACAAAAAACTAACGAATTTATCTTTATTTTAATGAGAGTTTAACAATTATTATCAAACTGGAACTTCTCATAAATTGAAAAGAATGGAGTTACGAATTTTTACATAAATAATTCCATTCAATATAGAAATCGTATTTATATTTGATTTAAGTTATCAAAATAGATTTCTTAGTATTTAAATATAATCATTCTATTAATTAAATACACTTTTTTAATATTACATCTAATAGTTTCATCATCTATCTATTTAAGATTTAATGGTTCTTATTAATTTGGTGGTTCGACTACCAGAACCAAAGTTTTGCATAAGATCTCTCTTACGCTTATTATATATAAAGATATAATTGTCTGAATATAGCCAATAAGAAAGTAGTTGACTAAATATTTGCCTAGATACGATTGGAGAGAAAAGATATACATATAATCTAAAAAAGGTCACACATCAGCTTGCAAGCATGCATTGGAGATGCTTTTATTCTTATAGAAAGATCAGAGGAAAACTGTTAAGTTAAAATATATGAATTTCATTAATCTTCCTTTTGTTAATTATATAATCAAAGATGTGTTGGCGCACAAATGAAAGAGTCTAGCGGTTTTGCCCTTTTGCTCTCAACTCCCCCCCCCCCCCCCCCCACTTATCTTCCCCTTTCTCCCCCTTTCTCCCCTTTTCTCCACTTTCTCCCTTCCCTCTAATCCTAGCCACCCTTGTTCTTCTTCTACTGTTACTTGCAATCTGTTGGTTTCTTCTTCGATTCCTGAAGTCGACCATCTTAATGGGTCTCTTTATAATCGAATTGTTGATTCCTTTGAGGATGTGAAACTCTTTTTTCTTTGTTTCCAGCTCTCTTTCTGAGAAACGGTTCAAAAGTGACGGAACTTGTGATGAGAGTCATTTCCCGAGCCTATATGGCTGAGATTTGCTCTTCTTGACCTAGTTTGGATTCTGACATCTCTTTGAGGTTTTCAAAGGCAAAGCGAATTATTTCTGGTGGATCTGGTTTGGATTGTTCGGGTTTAGTGGAACAGAGAACTTCAATGGAAGGTGCAATGAGGCCACCGACCTGTTCTACTCCTACTACTGTCAATTCAACTGATTATTTCGGTAACTCGTTGAACCTACATTCTCATAGTGACGTTATGCTTATCCAAATTCTTGTTTCTAAAAGTGGTTTAATTTTGGTTAAAACACTGGATTCTTACTTTGTTGAAGATTTAGAACAACGAATTATTTGTTGTGTTGTGACTCTCAATGTTTTTGTTATGATGAATTTCTTTGGAATTCGTAACTTAACAATAGAGAAATTTAAAGGTTGTGGTCTCGTGGATGTTTCTAAGCAGTTTGACACTCTTAAAAACCTTTTGGGAACCACTACTAAGGGGTCTGTATTAGCGAAATGTGTTATTCTTGCCTTTACAGTGTCCTTAAATTCGTGGAATGAGGGACTTTATTTAGGTGCTGGTGAATTAGCTAAGGCTTGGAATATATTGTTGAATTTGTTTGTTCCGAATTCAAGAACTATCTTCGCTCTAGCCAGTCTGGATATGACGAATGAACCCATAACTACAATCTCAGTCCTTTTTTTGACTGACTTTGAAGTTTGTGAAATGTGTCGTTATGATTATTATGATACAGAGAATTGTGCACACTTGGTTATTCATAGAGAAGAATAAGGTGGTGTGTTTCATAGTGTGCTTTGAGCACAATATATCTGTCTACATAGTTGGTGACATAAGAAGCTACTACCCTGAGGATAGGGTGAAGCATGTTGACTTTGATAAGAGTGGCAACAACAAAAGCTAGTTGTGTCGTCTTAGAATGAAGGAACTGAACGAAATGGAGCTAACTGAACAGCAGGAGAACAGACGAGCCACTGCTAGTGGAAGCATGATGATTTTCAGAATGCGTTTGTCGATGTTGGTGAATGGGGAGATACATTTGGAGTTTGTGGATAATGCCACTGCTGATGCTGGGAATGGGAGCAGGACTGGGCCTTGTGCTTCTGGCTTGATTGGTACTTGGTCGAGCAGGTTTAGAGCTGATCAAGGAAATGAACACAGCATGGGCAACAAGAAGGGCAAACAAATGAAGGTCATGAAGGGCAAGCTGGTCTTGAAGGCCAAGAAGACTCCAGTTGCGTTGTTTTTAGTGTTGTGGTGTTTGCTATTTTGACTTTGTTCATTAGGCATGTAATTAAACCTTGATCGTTGTTACTGATTGGTATTTTTTATTCTTGCTTTGCTTAGGCATGGTAAGAGTGAACTTGCTCCTACGGGAGCTGGGTCTCTGTAATGAATTCCCCCTACTTTTCTATTTATCTATAAAATATAAAAACAGTTATCAAAAAAATATATATAATCAAATTTTATTTAACTAGGAGTGAGAGAACAATGTTGTTGATAATTAGTAATTTAAAAATAGTTTCAGTAAACTAATATGTAACTAGCTTATATCCCGTTTGTTTCACCAAGTTCTTTACATTTTATTATAATATAGTATTAGAGCATCTCTAATGGTATTGGCTATAATAGTTAGCTAAAATAAAATATAATAATGATTATGTAAAATTTGCCGAATCTGTAAAGTGTTATGCCCCAATGACATCAGCTAAAATGATTGGCTATAATTTAATATACTATTTATTATTGAAAGAGTGTCTCACATCAACACTAGCAAAGCATTTCTAATTAATTGGTTTTGGGCGGGAGCTGACATGGACCTCACTACAGGTTTGTATGCCTTCAACAAATATAGCCAACTATTTGGTGTTGGCTATTATTTTTGCTAAAGGCAATAATCTATTGGACGTTTCTAATCTGTTGTCTATATTTTATAATGTTAAGATGCCACATAGACATTATACACAAGGGGTCTCCTGTCTTGGAGATGCTCTTACAGTTATATTCTTTGTGGTCAAGTCAACCAGTACATTGGTGCATAAAAGCTTATAAGATTTGCAATTTAAAACAATATCGTCGTTTAATATGTAATTGCTGACATATAAATCCTCAAAGTTTCCTTTTGGAGAAAGGATCAAAGTTTACAACCCCCATGGCCTTTCGCCTATGAAAGCGTCATTAGGGGTGGCAATTTCGGGTAATGGATCGGGTTCGTGTCGGGTTTGCTGTACCCGGTCCTATTTTTGAGTCAACTCGAACCCGACCCGAACCCGGAACGGGTTGAATTTTCTCAACCCGAACCCGACCTGTTAGTGCCCGATCAACCCGAAAATGACCCGTTTAACCCGAAAATAATTAAAAATATTTACTTATATTTAAAAATTTTAAATTTTATTTATAAAATATTAAAAATTTATAATAAAAAATTTATTATATGGTATATAAATTAAAATCATTTAAATAATATGAAGATATATAACACATGTCTATAATTATGTAATATAAATTTATATATTTTACATAATTTATTATATATATTAAATTTTCGGGTCGGGTTCGGGTATTTTGGGTCAACCCGAAACTGACCCGAATATTTCGGGTAAATGTTTACCAAACTCGAACCCGACCCGAAACTCAAAATACTCAACCCAAATTTGTACTTTTCCGTGTCGGGTTCGTGTCGGGTTTCGGGTCGTGTCAAATTTTGCCACCCCTAAGCCTCATCCACTTGAAGGGTAAAGATAATGATATTTTTAAGGCTTCATGTGCTCTTATTTGTTTTTTGGGAAATATGTCTTATATATTACTCCCTCTGTCTCGTCCATTTATTAACGTTTGGGATGGATTGTTTGGCACACATTTTAAGGTTTTTATAAAATATAGTTTCATTACTTATTTTTAAAAAATTTCTTTTTTGAATAAAAATCTAAACATTAAATTTTTATTCAGGAGAAAAAAAATTTAAAATAATTAATAGAACTATACTTTATAAGAGTTTTAAAATGTGTGCCGAACCTGCATTCAAAATGTTAACAAATTGATAAGACGGAGGGAGTATGTCATATTTAGAATAAAATTAATTTTTCCTAGTAATATGGAAAAATGAATTGTGATCTAGTAACCCAGCTTTAAGTTGCTGTCAATACATAAGTTAAAAAAACCCTATACAGTTTGAATAAGTGCTTATTATAACCAAAATGGAAGAAAATCTACATGTATGCATAAGAACTCAATCAGAACACCATGACAATGTACACAAAGCAGATCACCAAGAACACTTCAAAAAGTCAAAGCATGATAGCACAAAACTACTAGACTCGACAATGGAAAAGATACCACGATAATCCAGATGACATTTAAAACACAAAACCAATCACTTGAAATTTAGGGACCAGACAATAGATCATCTTCAGTGCAGCCTGAGCTTTCTTAATCTCTTGCGTCTTCTCAGAACGGAGAGTTTGTAGATCTTGCAATTTAGTTTTGGCATCATCAATACGTATTCACCCCATAAGAGCTCACCTGATCATTACATGTCCCTTCAACCAGAGTACTAGGTATAACCCTGTCAGCATGTACTTAAGAATAAAAAATAAAAATCAGAAACATTGGTAAAATTTATCACGCTGAGATTGAAGACAGATGTATCTTCCCTACAATATATTAAGTCTTCAGCAAAAAGTTTGGACTAACAATTAGTTCCGTAGACAGTGTAACCATAAAACCTTTTCAGATAGCACTCATTACTAAATTCAAGAAAATGAGGCAAGAATAATTATGTTGGGTTGTACATCAAACAGTTTACACTAACAAAACCTATTCTAAGATTCTGGAATTAAATAGATTCTAGCAATTTGATTTGCTGGTTTAGATCAATAATTCCTTTTGCATGTAGGCAATAATGTTTGCACCTTAAAACACCTGAAATCTTACCATTTGAACAATTATTTTTGTACCCCGAATTTTGTTTGATTTGGAAAATTCATACCCTAAACGCGGTTAAAAACTTAAAATATTAGCTACAATAAGGAATAAATAATTAAAGCTTAAGACTTAAAATCTACATCTCTGTTTGGAAGTATCTAAAAAATGAGTAAAAAATCAAGGTCAAATATCATTTTGAGCTCTTTTGTCTTTTAAGAAATCAAAAAAGTGTATAAATTTAGACCTTAATCTAAAAAGAGTTGAGTGTTTGTTAAAATACGTGTTGTCATTCAAGTTATTTAGACAGCTAGCTACAGAACAATGTTGAGTTTCTGCCAACAAGAAATGCACCTATTTAACGAGCAAGATCATTAATTCTTTGAATACCTGGGGGCAATGTTGCAACAATGGTGGCTGTTGGAGAGCCACTAAGTAAGTAGCTTCTTACAATACTGGATAGACTTGCTTCTTCGAACCCATGAGGTAGCTTCACACACTTCAAGTTATAGAATGGAGACGGAGAACTTACAAGAAAGTTGGAAATTGAAGAAAGTGCCTAAAAAATTATATTAAAACGAGTGATATACAGTTATCAGTCATATGGATAGTAATCCAGATCTGCATTTTAAAAAGCACCAACAGAAACAAAGTAAATACAAAGTTTCAAAGTTTATACTTCCCTTTGAGGATGAAACAAATGCCTAATGCTCTGGTATTATCATAATAAAATTGAATTTAAAGTTACCTCTATGGTCTCCAACTGAAGACTGAGAGTCTTGGCACTACCCAGGCTGGGTAACATAATTGTAAACCGTCGATAATATTCTTTCAATGTCTTCTTCGAGATGTTCATAGGATCAATCCAACCCCGTAATTTTATATACACATTGTCCAACTTAGAATCTTCGAATGTGATTGGAAAAGTACCAACAGAAGTGAAATTAGTGAGTTTTGGTGCCAAAACCACAATTTGACCCTCAATAGCATCATAGCAGCGAGTCTCAATCTTCAGGTTGATCAATTGAGGACAGCGAATGTAACAGTCCTGTATAGTCATCAAGTGTAGTTTGAGATTCTGTAAACTGACAAGTGCTGCAAACATGTCACTCATATTATTAGGAAAATCTACTTGATGAAGCGTTAGAGTTTTCAAAGCAGGGAGATTCCAAATTTTATGAGGCAATTTGCACATCGTAATATGGAGAGTTGTCAACTCAGGCAAACTTAAACACAAATCCGGTTTTCGAAAATTCCAAAAAGTAAGTCTCAAAGTCCTCAAAGCAGGCAAACAGGTCAAACATCGCATTGACAAAACATTTAAATCACGAGTAGGTAACAACCACAAATGTAGATTCGTCAAAGCAGGTAAATCCCAACAATCCGATTCAGACACAATATCTTCAAGTTTCACTCTCAACACAAGAGTCGAAATCCATTTAGAGCTAAACTTATTCAACTTAAACGCCTTATGTTCCTTGCTTAAATAAACATTTAAATCTTCAACTCTGTGAGAAACAGCATAGTCAATAAACTTATCAGTTAAAACTGCCGGAAGATACGCAATCTCCAGACACAAAATCGAAGATTCATGGTTCCTGTGCTTCAAAACATGGCAGGCAAGATTAATTGAGGTTTTCGATGAACCGCGTAAAGGACATTCGAATTCAAGGTACGGAAAAGTAGTCCAAATAAGCTTCCATCGTTTTGAGAGAACGCTGGTTCGAATAGCTGATTTAGTATCATGTAGAAACTTGAGAATGAGATGAATTACACCATCAGGCAATGAGCTGATCCTGTCTTCTACTTTGTATTCACTTATGCGTCTCAGTAGCTTCTTCTCTTCCCAAGGAAGATCCATTGGTGGTATTGGATGTGTATCAGAGTCCATAGAGCACAAAAACACCCCTGCTTCCGGATCATATCCGTATTCTAAAAATGCTAGAGTTCTTGATAGACCTGGCAAAATGGGTCCGGATCCGAATAACCGAACCGAAATTCATAAAACCGAATCCGATTTTGTATCCGAATTAGTTAAACCGATAATTATCCGAAAACCGATTTGAACCGATCCGAAAATTATCCGAACCGAAAATTTAACCGAAAATTATCCGATCCGATTATGATCCGAACCGATCATAACCGAATAATAAATTATCCGAACCGAATATGATTCGAAATACGAGATCCGATTTAAATCCGAACTAAAAAAATGGTGAATTCAGTTTTAGTTGAGTTATGATATTTACATATCATAATCCACATATATTAGGCCACTTTTAATTCGATAAATTAATCTATTTATAAGCAAAATTCTTAATTAGAATAATTTCATGTAAAAAATATCATAGATATTTAATCAATACTTTTGAAAAAGTACTTTATTTTATATAAAAAATAATATATTTAATAATAAGATATTTTTAAAGTATTACAAATTAAAAAAATGAATGAGTAATGATCCGAAAAGATCCGAACCAAATTTGATCCGAACCAAATTCATCCGATTTTAATCCAAATTTCATCCGATTTTAATCCGAATTAGATCCGAACCGAATCAAATCCGATCGGATCCGAACTATACCAAAAATATATCATAACCGAACATTAATCCGATCCGAGATTGATCCGATCTGAAACCGAACCGATTATCCGATTTGTCAGGTCTAGTTCTAGAACCAGGTGGGATCGGGCTTTTTTGATAAAATCAAGACAGGGCTGGGCCGGATATTATGCTTATCTTAAGCCCGTTTGTTGAGCCTGTGCCTGCCATTCTATAATGCTTGTTTGATGATCTGCTATGTACTCAACGTTTATACTTCCCCTAAACATGAAAATAAAGATAAAGAAAGACAACTTTTGAACTTTTATTTGGATGGGCAAGAAACAGGGAAGTAAGTGTCATGACAATGGATTGTTTGAATTCGTTCATTACCAAAAATGCAACTCTGAGAACTGAGAAGGAAATGGATGCTCATCCAGTCAAAGATATGATGTTTTCTGCCACGCCTATTGTTTGCATGACAGTGCAGCGCAAAGTGGCCTCTGACCTTCCTAACTTTGTCGAAGGACTAAAGTGTTTAGCGAAGGAGTAATGCTACATAAGAACTCATCAGCAGACAGTTAACATGGTACACTAGAACAGAACATAACAAATTACATATTGTATTTTGAGAAGAAGAGTGAATAAGATGTCGATTAGAAAATATATTATAGTGGTGCAAACAGAGATGATATTGGCAAATTGTAAAAATAAAAATTTATGTACAATGAAGGGCCTTGCTCAATCCATTACAAAAGGATGGAAGTTTCATAGCACAGCTCATTCATATATTCTCCAAAACTCTTAGTTCCACGACAATTTGTAGGAAACAGAACTACTATGGGAATCCAAAGGACTCTAACACAAAACCAATCACGTGAAATTTAAGGACCAGACAATAGATCAAATCCAACGCAGCCAACAACAAGATTTGTATTCATATTTCCATGAGCTTTCTGAATCTCTTGCATCTTCTCAGAACCGAGAGTTTGTAGATCTTGCAATTTAGTTTTGGCATCATCAATACGAATTTGCAAATCTTGTACTTCATTTTTCCCATCATCATCATGACAGTCAGTTACAGGAAACTTGGTGGGTAGGGGCTGCGAAAACCGGTGTTGTTCTATATAGTTCAGACGGTTCACAAGCCAAGTCACATTGAATCCCAATTTCTTCAAATCAGCAAACACATCCATGTACTCAACAATCATCTCAGCATCAACCTCAGACATAGGGATTTTGGTAAATTCATTAACCACGGTGCACAACATATTCAGCTTCGTTGTGCGGATCTTCCTGTTTTTGGTGGTAAGGTTTTCAAAGGTTTCTGGGTACTTTTCAGAATTTGATCGAGTAGACATACAAACTCGGAGTTAACTTCATTGCCTTCCCATAACCCAGAATCAGTATTCCCCCTGGAAGAGCTCACCTGACCATTACATTTCCCTTCAACCGGAGCACCAACTGGTATGTCAGCATGTACTTCAGAATTCTGCAACACTAGCTCTTCTTGCACCCCTACGTCAACAGTGTCAGTGCAAGCAGTTTTCTGTATATCTTTGGAATCAACCGACTTGGTTGGTGCAGCCAAGATCTCTTCTATCACCACATCTCGAGCTGTCATGGAAGCTGTAGCTGCACGAGGAACTATATTCTGAAAAAAAAATCAAAAACTTTGGTAATATATATCTCGCTCAGATTTAAGACTAATGTATCTTCCCTACAACATATTAATTCTTTAGCAAAAAGTTTTTAAAGACAAATGTATGTTCCCTACAACATATTAATTCTTTAGCAAAAAGTTTGGACTACCAATTAATTCTGCAAACAATACAACACATGTTAACAGTAAAAACCTTTTAAGCTAGCATTCCTTTTCAAGAAAATAATGCAAAAATATTTAGCAGACATGAGCTATTTGATCTATAGAGTATAGACTATAGTAGCTACACTACTTGGCAACAAACACAGCTTTGATACTTGATGTGCAAGAAAATTGGAACTTAAGTCCTCTCCACTCCAACACTCTTTTTGTTTATCTCACCCTCTCTCCATCCTTCTCCATAGTGTTTGATAAAATTACAGTTTCACATCAATTTACATGTGGGCTTGTGTTTGTACTCGCATGTGGAATATACATACACAAGTAAATCCTTTAAAGCACTATCTTCATCAAGCACAAAAAGAAGAAGTTATGTAAGCTCCCAACTCTCCCCTGTGATCTTCAGTTATGTTGGGTGTGTACATCAAACAGTTTACACCAAGACAAGACCTTTACTAAAAATTTGGAATTAAATAGATTCTAGCAATTTCATTTGCAGGTTGAGATCAATTTTTCCTTTGGTTTGTAGGCAATGATGTTTGCACCTTAAAACAATCAAGGTCAAATATCATTTTGAGCTCTTCTCTCAGTGTCCAGATCAAAAATGTTTATAAATAAACTTACCTCATTCTAAAATTGAGCAATTATTAATATACATGTTGCTATTCAAGTTATTTGAACTAGCTAGAAAACAATGTCGATATATATGCCTACATCAATTACGTTTTTTTAATACCTGTAGGTCCACGAATTCATGCCCTCGTATCACAATCATGACAATAATGCAAAGGATGCATATACCTAGTATGCCTCATAAATGCAACATGAAGTGTTTCTGCCAACAAGAAAGCACTGATTTAACGAGAAAGATAATTGATTCTTCAAATACCTGGGGCAATGTTGCAACGATGGTGGCTGTTGGAGAGCCATCAAGTAAGTAGCTTTTTAAAATACTGGATAGTCTTGCTTCTTTAAATCCATGAGGTAGCTTCACATACTTCAAGTTATAGAACGGAGAGGGAAAACTTACAAGAAAGTTGGAAATTGAAGAAAGTGCCTAAGAAATGATAATAAAATGAGTAATATACGATACATCAGTCATATTAATAGTAATCTAGATCTGCATTTTAAAATGCACCAACATAAATAAAGTCACTGAAAGCTTCTCATGTGTTTACGTTATGGAGTATCTTTTTTAGAGGAAAGATAACTGGAGAAGCTCAGGAGAAGTTAAATATCTACACTTTTCAAGAACAACTAAAATAATGGGCAACCACTGCCCACCGGATAAACCTGTAAGGGGTAAATATACACTTGTTACCTTAGTCTGTCAAATTTAAATCAACACATTTGGGTTGAATATTAGAGTTCAACGGTTTGAAACTAAAATTTATGCAAAGTGCTTGCAATATTTCAAGAAATAACTTATTTTCAGTGACTAAAGAGAGAGTGTATATTGATTCTAATCAGACATTCAAACTTTTAGCACCCTTCCTCTAAACATGGATAAAGGCTCCTTAAACACTTTGAAGGGATACTAATATGGAACAGATCGTATAAAGTAATAACTGGAGTGGGAAGTTTTACGTTATTTTACTTACCAACTCTAATTGCTAAAAGCTGCAGCAGGCATGCTAAGAAATTATGCAATAAAAATATCAACTACATCTTCTCTTTGAGGAGGAAATAAATGCCCGATGCTCCGTTATTATTATAAAAAAATTGAATATAAAGTTTACCTCTATGGTCTCCAACTGAAGATGGAGAATCTTGGCACTACCCAGGCCGGGTAACATAATCAGAAACCGTTTATAACATTCTTTCAATGTCTTTTTCGTGATTTTCCTTCGATCCATCCAACCCCAATCCCGTAATGTTATATACACATTGTCCAACTTAGAATCTTCAAATGTGATTGAAAAGATACCAGCAGAAGTGAAATTAGTAAGTTTTGGTGCCAAAACCACAATGGTACCCTCCTCAAAACTATTATAGTAGCAAGTCTCGATCTTCAGGTTGATCAATTGAGGACAAGAAATATAACAGTCTTGCACAGACAACAAGCATAGATTGAGATTCTGTAAACTGACAAGTGCAGCCAACGTGTCACTCATATTCCCTGGAAAATCTACTCGATCAAGTGTTAAAGTTTTCAATGCAGGGAAATCCCAAATTTTCCGGGGCATTTTGCACGTTATAAGACAAAGAGTCGTTAACTCAGGCAAACTTAAAAACACATCCGGGTCTTGAAACTTCCAAAGATGAAGAGTCAAAGTCCTCAAAGCAGGCAAACAGGTCAAACATCGCACCGACAGAACACGATTATCATCATCAGTAGGTAACAAAAACAAATGTAGGTTCCTCAAAGCCGGCAAATCCCAACAATCTGATTCCTCCACAATATCCTCAATTTTCATTCTCAACTCAAGCTTGGTAATAGAATTAGAACTAAACTTACACAACTTAAACGCGTTATGGTCCATACATATATAAACATTCAAATCCTGAACATTATGCGAAACAGCATAGTCAACAAACTTACCAGTTAAACCTGGCGGGAGATACGTAATCTCCAAACTCGAAACCGCAGATTCATGGTTCCGGTGCTTCAAAACATGACGGGCAAGATTGGTTGAGGTTTTGGATGAGCGTACTAAAGGACTTTGAAATTTAAGAAACGGAAGAGTAGTCCAAATAAGCTTCCATCGTTTGGAGAGAACGCTGGTTCCAACAGCGGATTTGGTATCATGTAAAAACTTGAGGATTAGATGGAGTACGTCATCAGGCAATGAACTCATCCTGTCTTCTCCTTTGTACTCCCTTACGTGTCTCACTTTCTTCCTGCTTCCCCACCGAAGATCCATTGGATCACTCAGTAGTCTGTCTATATCAACCCCTAATTCGATAAAACCCAAATCAAACTCAAACCTATAAAGATGGGTTTAAAACTGAATCGTATTAAATTAAAATTTGAAAAATCGAACCGATACAAGTCATTTGGTACCAAATTGAAAAAACCCAACTGATCTCTTACTCCCGAATTTTAATCAGGGGAGAACATAAAATAAAAAGTTAATTGTACTTTGAATTCCCAACTTTATTCTAATTTCAATTATGTATATGTACTTTCATAAATTGTATTTTGCATCCCCAAATTTTAAAATATAAGTCGAATCATAACTCCTTGTACGTTTTCTATCAAAAATAATGTTACCTCCGTCCCTAATTACACGTCCATTTTGACTTTTGACCAGTTAAATTGACCAAACTTTGACTGAATTTTACATATATTAGATAATTGAAAAAATTAAAAAACTTATATCTTTAAAAAGTACATTTGGTCTATTTTCAAATGTAACTTTCAGTTTTTAAAAATAATACATAAATTATTTGTAATATTTGGTTAAAAATTAGTCAATTTGACTCCTAGAAAAATAAAATGGACATGTAATTAGGGACAGAGGTAGTATTTTTTTAACGAATATATTGACAAATGCGATATAAAATTATTACAGTGATGATAAAAATTTTAAATTCTAAACATGTAACTAATTTTAAATCATAATTTAATATTATTTTATGACCATTAATGAATTATAATTTATTTATAAAAAATTGAACTAATATGTTTTCATTAAATAAAGTTGTGACTACTATGATATATGATACGTATAAAATCATTAAAATATATTCGTTGCATAATTTGATATCGCATTTGTCAATACATTCGTTAAAGAAATATTATTTTTGATAAAAAACGTATAAGTAAATATATATAATAATAAATGACTAGATATGTTTTTTACATGCAAATACTGTGACCCCAGAAAAAGTATCACGAAGTCTACCTCGGGATCCTTATTCTCTATTTTTTATTAACCAAAATGGAAGACAATCTCTATATGTATGCATGAGCACTCAATCAGGTGCTATAGCCTAAATAATAATTTGAAATAATTGTTTCGGGTTCTATATTCTTCTCTGCTAAACCAGTTAAAATTCTCATCAGCAGACATTTAACATGGTACACTAGAACATAAGATGTCAATTAGAACAGTTAAAGATCAACGTTATAGTAATGCAAACAGAGAAGATATTGGTAAATTGTAAACCTTAATTTGTCTAGATTTACTACATATATGCTCCAAAATTCATAGTTCAAGTAAAACCATTTATTACACTTCCATGACAATTTGTAGGAAGCAGAACACCATGAACACTTCAATACAAAGTCCATGAGCATGATAACACAAAACTACTACACTTGATAACAGACAAGATACTGCGGGAATCCCAGGAGCTCTAAAACACAAAACCAAACACGAATTTAGGGACCAGACAATAGATCATATCCGATGCAGCCAACAACAAGATTCGTATCCATAGTTCCATGAGCTTTCTGAATCTCTTGCATCTTCTCATAACCGAGAGTTTGTAGATCTTGCAGATTACTTTTGACATCATCAATATGAATTCGCATATCTTGTACTTCACTTTTGCCATCATCATCATGACAGTCAGTTAAATGAAACTTGGTAGGTAGGGGCTGCGAAAACCGGAGCTGTTCAATATAGTTCAGACGGTTCACAAGCCAACTAACATTGAATCCCAATTTCTTCAAGTCAGCAAAAACATCCCTGTACTCAACAATCATCTCAGCATCAACCTCAGTCATAAGGATTTGGGTAAAGTCATTAACCACGGTGCACAACATATTCAGCTTCATTGTGCGGAACTTCTTGTTTTTGGTGGCAAGGTGTTCAAATGTTTCTGGGTACTTATTCATAATCTGATCGAGCAGACATACAAAATCGGAGTTAACTTCATCGCCTTGCCATAACCCAGAATCAGTACTCCTCCTGGAAGAGCTCACCTGATCATTACATGTCCCTTTAACCGGAGCACCAACAGGTATAATCCTGTCAGCATGCACTTCAGAATTCTGCAACACTAGCTCATCTTGCACCCCCACGTCAACAGTGTCAATGCAAGCAGTTTTCTGTCTGTCTTTGGAATCGACCAACTTCGTTGGTGCAGCCAAGGTCTCTTCTATCACCACATTTCGAGCTGTCATGGAAGCTGTAGCTGCATGAGGAACTATATTCTGAAAAACAAATTAAAATATCAGAAACTTTGGTAAAATATATCTTGTTGAGATTGATGACAAATGCATCTTCCCTACATAAATTCTTTAGCAAAAAGTTTGGACCAACAATTAATTCTGTAAATAATACAACCATTGTGCACAATAAAAACCTTTAAAATAGTATTCTGTATCAAGTTAAAGAAAATGAGGCAAGAACATTCAGCAGATATGAGCTGTTTGATGGATAGTAGCTAGACCACTTGGCAATTTGACACAGCTTCGATATTTGATGTGCAAGAAAATTGAAACTTAAGTCCTCTTTAACCTGCCTGTGTCCCTCCTCTCCACTCCAACAACACTTTTTGTTTAGCTCACCCTCTCTCCTACTTCATCTTCTCAATAGTGTTTGATATAAACTTAGATTTTCACATCAATTTACATGTAGGCTTGTGTGTGTTCTTGTCAGGATTCAGCTTAGTAGTAGTCTATAGTAGCACTGGACAGTAGGAATAGTAAGGGTATATGTGTCATTTACTGAGTTAGTTAGTCTGGTAGCCTATATATAGCAAGACTTGTTTGTATTTCAGATTACGCATGTTTTGAATATCAGAAAATGATATTTCATTCCACCAAACCCCTCTCTCTCTCTCTCTAGTCTTTCTCTCTCTATAACAAACTCTCTTCTCTGATTTCTTCTTCTGCACTCTATCTCTCTCTCTTTGAATTCTACCTTCTCTCTATCTGATCTCACTCTTCTCTCTCAAATTCTCTGCTCCTCTCTAATTCTCTATTATCTACATCTATCTAGCTTGTTTATTACTTGTTTACCTTACTGCATCATTACAAACAGAAAACACAAAAACATTCACAAAACCTGAAAATACAAACGGAGTTCCTGACAGTTCTCGCATGTGATATATCATACACAAGTAAATCCCCTAAAGCACTATCTTCATCAAGCACAAAAGAAGTTATGTAAGCTCCCAACTCTCCCTGTGATCTTCAATTATGTTGGGTGTGTACATAAACATTTCACACTAAGACAAGGCCTATGCTGAGAATTTGGAATTAAATAGATTCTAGCAATTTCATTTGCAGGTGGAGGTCAATTTTTCCTTTGGTATGTAGGCAATGATATTTGCACCTGAAAACACATGAAATCCTATCATTTGATCAATTATTTTTTAAACCACAAATTTAATTAGTTGAAAGAATCATACCCTGCGCACGGTTAAATACTTCCAGGAATAAATGATTAAAGCTTGAGACATAAAAACGACTTCTTCATGTAAAACTATCTAAATGAGTATACAATCAAGGTCATATATCATTTTGAGCTCTTTTGTTGGTGTCAATCACAGAAGTTCATAAATAAACTTAGACCTTAATCTAGGAAGAGTTGAGCAATTATTAAAATACATGCTGTTATTCAGGTTATTTGGACAGCTAGCTAGAAAACAATGTTGATATATATGCCTACACCGATTACATTTTTTAATACCCGTAGATCCACCAATTCATGCCCTCGTATCACCAACATGACAATAATGCAAAGGACATATACCTAGTATTCCTCAAAAATGGAAAATGTGGTGTTTCTGCCAACAAGAAGGCGCCGATTTAACAAGAAAGATAATTGATTCTTCAAATACCTGGGGCACAGTTGCAACAATGGTGGCTGTTGGAGAGCCATCAAGTAAGTAGCTTCTTACAGTACTGGTTAGACTTGCTTCTTTGAATCCATGAGGTAGCTTCACATACTTCAAGTTATTGAACGGAGAGGGACAACTTACAAGAAAGTCGGAAATTGAAGAAAGTGCCTAAGAAATGATAATAAAATGAGCAATATACAATACATCAGTCATATTAATACTATTTTAGATCTGCACTTTAAAGTGCACCAACATAAAAAAAGTAAATGAAAGCTTCTCATGAGTTTACATTCTGGACTCTGGAGTATCTTTTTTAAAGCAGGAAAGATAATTTGAGAAGCTTAAGAGAAGTTAAATATTTGCAAGAACTAAGATAATGGGCAACCACTGCCCACCAGAAGAATTTATAAGGAGCAAATATACACTTGTTACCGATAAAGTCTGTAAAGTTTAGATTAATATACATTTGGGTTAAATATTAAAGCTCATTAGCTCAACGATTTGAAACTGAAATTTATGCAAAGTGGCTACAATATTTCTAACACTTGAAGGGAGTGTATATTGATTCTAATCAGACATTCAGCCTTTTAGCACCCTTCCTATAGACATGGATAAAGGATCCTGAACACTTGAAGGGATACCGATATCGGACAGATCATATATTCCAAAATAATAATTGGAGTGGGAAGATTAACTTTAATTTACTTACAAATGATAATTGCTAAAACCTGCAGCTGGCATGCCAAGAAATTAAACTTATAAAGTCTAGAAATTATACAATAAATATAGCGACTACATCTTCTCTTTGAGAAGGAAACAAATGCCCAATGGTCCGATATTATCATAAGAACATTGAATATAAGGTTACCTCTATGGTCTCCAACTGAAGATTAAGAATCTTGGCGCTACCCAGGCCAGGTAACATAATTAGAAACCGTTGATAATATTCTCTGAATGTCTTCTTCGTGAAGTCCGTACCATCAATCCAACCCCGTAATTTTACATACACATTGTCCAATTTAGAATCTCCAAATGTGATTGGAAAGATACCAACAGAAGTGAAATTAGTGAGTTTTGGTGCCACAACCACAATGTTACCCTCAATAGTATCATAGTATCGAGTCTCGATCTTCAGGTTGATCAATTGAGGACAACGAATATTACAGTCTTTCAAAGACATCAAGTGTAGTTTGAGATTCTGCAAACTAACAAGTGCAGCCAACATTTCACTCAAATTACCAGGAAAATCAACTTGCTGAAGCATTAAAGTTTTCAAAGCAGGGAGATTCCATATTATGTTAGGCATCTTGCACACCGTAAGGCGAAGAGTAATTAACTCAGGCAAACTCAAACACGAATCTGTATCTCGAAAATCCCAAAGAGTAAGCCTCAAATTCCTCAAAGCAGGCAAACAAGTCAAACATTGCATTGACAAAACACGATCAGCATCACCAATAGGTGACAACCACAAATGTAGCTTCCTCAAAGCCGGTAAATCCCAACAATCCGATTCCTCCACAAAATCCCTAATTTTCATTCTCAACACAAGTTTCGTAATCGAATTAGAACTAAACTTATTCAACATAATCGCCTCATGTTCCTTGCGTAAATAAACATTCAAGTCCTGAACATTATGCGAAACAGCATAGTGAATATACTTATCACTTAAACCAGGCGGGAGAAGAGCAATCCCGAGATACGAAACCGAAGACTCATGGTTGCGGTGCTTCAAAACATGACGGGCAAGATTAGTGGAGCTTTTCGATGAACCGCTTAAAGGACATTTGACTTTGAGATACGGTAAAGTAGTCCAAATAAGCTTCCATCGTTTGGAGAGAACGCTGGTTCGAATAGCTGATTTGGTATCATGTAAAAACTTGAGGATGAGATGAATTACATCATCAGGCATTGAGCTGAGCCTGTCTTCTCCTTTGTACTCCCTGACGTGTCTCATAACCTTCCTGCTTCCCCACCGAAGATCCATTGGAGGAGTTGGATTGAATCAGTACCCTGTCTGTATAAAACCCTAATTTCAAGATATGGAAATTGGAGTGCTTCAACTCGGGTTTCCGCATTTGTACACAGTAGACACTACTCGGGTTTCTTTTCTCTTTCTTTTTTTAAATCGAATTTCCTATTTCCTGTATTTGAATATTAAATTAATTAAAAGTAATGTTTAGGGGTACCGAAAACACCAACAACTAAAGTCGTAGAAAATCGAAAAAGCTTTTTGAATCATAAAAAATTATCAAAATCTGACATGAGTTACTATGAATTTTATAATATATCTTATTTATACGGACAAAATCAAAAGAAAAATTATCTTAATTTTGAATATAACCAAGAACCACCGCCTCCACCGTTCTGCTCCTCCGTTAAAATCGCTTCAGATCCATAATAATCCCATGCGTATTGGATATATTGATTGTCCTGCACAATCAAAAAAATTATCCCCTTCTTCTAGCGCCAATTGTTAACAGAGGAATTTGATGATAACAAATTTCGAAAATTGCTGAAATAACGAAATTGTGATATTGGGAATTTTTGGATTTTTGAATGTTTAGGACGGAACTTGAAAATTAGAAGATAATTGAGGCAACCGAAAATATGATGTAACAGTAACTTTATAATCATACTAGGTTACTAAGTCGCGCTTCGCAGCGGCATTAGAATATATTTGATAAATAAAAAAGATATTAGAATAAAATTTGTAAAATAAATATCTGCCAAATTATATAAATTATCAAATAAAATATATTCCGTAAAATTTGCATTTGGGTAGGTAATATTATAAATTATTTACGTATTCCTTTTGTTTATATAGTTTGATTTTTTATTTTCTTGGACCAATACCATTGTCATATATGTATATATATATATATATGTATAATTATATTCATAAAAATCAATATAAACATATAATATTACTTATATTTATATAGTATTATTAGAAAAGATAATATTAGAACATGATAGTTTAAATTTTAACTTATGTAATAGTATTACTTATATATTACTCTAATATATTACTGCATCAAAATATCTGAGAGTATGTTAGTGTTATTAATACGTGCACCAATCATATCGGGACATATGAACTGAAATTCGTGCAGTGATATGTTGAGGATGCCTTCTTCCGATCTATAAGACGACGTTATGTGTATGAAGAGCAATTTAGACCCAAGTGAAGACATCCGCCACCTCACTGCCTTCGTCTTCTCCTTTATATAATGGTAATAATAGTCGACTAAGCCGCGCTTAGCAGCCACCTGTAAAATATTTTTTCTAAAATTCCAAATTTAGATTATTTTAAGAAAAAAATTGAGAAAAAGCATTTTAAATATCATATAAATTGGTGAACACAATATTCTATAAATTAAAATATGCATATAATAAAATAAACTATTCACATATTTGTTTATACTGATTTTGTGTCATGTTTTGTTAAGTCGACACCCGTTGTAATAAATTTTTAAAAAAACTAACATATAATATAATAAAAAATTCAATAATAACCACCACCTAAAATTTCGACCACTTATAATATCATAAAAGGTACTAATTTTTCAAATATCATGTGATGTAATCATTAAATTTTTGAACACGTATATTATGAACTGATATAAATTCGAATCAAATTTTTTGTAAAGTCTTTTTTACTTCAAATATTTAAAGAAAAAATTTTATTTATTAAATTTGAAATTATAAAACTATAAGAAAATTAATAAAAAATAGAATTGAGTTTTCTTTTCTAAAAAAATAAGATCTAAGGAAGGAAGTTTTGATATTTTGATTATAAAAATCTCTTATCCAATTTAGAGGTTTTAATTTTTTTCAAAATTTCCTTTATAGGATATAAAAATAAAGAGTTTACTAAACCGCGATGGCCTTATAATTAGATTTTTTATTTTCGAATATAAATTATATAGAAGAAAATATACTTATAATATCATATTAAATACAATATTGTACAAATTCTACATTGACAACAAAACAAATTATTTACATATTTTCTCTCTATTGATTTTTGTCACATTTAATAAGGCCGACACCCGTCTTAATATATATATGTGTGCGCGCGCGCGCGTCTGTGTGTGACTTTTCATGATAAATTTAATTGAAATTTAAAAGCTAATAACATATAATTTATGAAATTTCTTTAACTTTTGAATAAATTAGAGATACGAAAATTTAGGAATGTAAGTTGAAATTTTTTCTTCATGTTGGCTATTATATGAAGATATTTAATATATATATTAGATACTTATCTTTAATGATAATTGTTTCCCTAAAAAAGAACCAGGAAAAAATTAAAAATTTATTTTTTAATTAGAGAATTTAAGAAAGAAAATAACATACGGGTCAAATCCTTGGTATTATCCTTTATATAATATAAAAATAAAGATAAATAAAATCTTTTTCTAAAATAATAAAGATTTTTAAAACTTTAAAATTTATTAATTCAAAAACTAAATTAAAATAATCCGAGAGATACCAACTCTCCGCGTCATCTCCTTTATATAGTAATAATAATAATAATAATAATAATTATAATAATAATAATTAAATCTTTATATATAATAAGCGTAAGAAAGATTTTATCCAAAACTTTGGTCGGTCTCAGTATCGTCAAAACAATCAAAACCGTTAGATATTTTTAAAAGTAAACGATCACAATTATATTATATAATAATTAAAATTATTATCTAAAAAAAAAATAAGTCAAAAGTGGGAGTATTAGCATTGGAATTGGATTTTATGTAAATACAACTATTACATATCAAAATAATAAGAATAGTTAGATTTTAAAATAAATAGATGATAATCGTTAGATCGAATATGAAAAAGTGTATTTGGTTGTTAGTTGAATTATATTAAAAATATTAAAAATATATATTGATAATTTAAACCAAATACATGAAAATTTCCTAAATCGAATAAAATTCTCAAAGTAAAAATTTGTCACTTTCTTCGATCTTTAGTTTTGGTGTAGTTTTAATTGTAATTTTTTTTTAAACCATCATTAAATTAAAAATTATTTTGTTAGATGTTAAAATATATAGATTAAAATCGTCGATTTAATATTAAAAATTGTATTTGGTTGTCCGTAAAACTATATTCAAATACTAAATAGAGTATTTTGATTATAAGTTCAATAAAAAATTTTAATGTAAAAAATCATCACTTTTTTTTCTCTTTAGTTTCTGGGTATTTTCAATTGGGAAAAAAATTGTTAAACCGTCCCTAAATTAAATATTATTTTGTGAGTTTCGTGTGTGCCATAAACAATCAAATCTGATTTTTAGAAATCAAAATACTAAAAATACAAACTAATATGTTAAAAAATGTCGTGAGTTGCACAAGATCTTATATGTTCATGTACCGTCAAACTAATAAGGATCATTGAATTTGAAATATATAAATAAAAACCATCAGGTCTAATATTAAAAAGTGTTTTTGATTGTTATTAAAATTATATTCAAATACTAAAAATTTAATTTTAATAATATAAACTAAAATGAATTGGTTTTCTAAGTTGAATATAATTATTAAAGTAAAAATTCATAACTTTATCTTCTATTCAGGATCCTTAGTAATTTTTGTTGAATAATAATAACTGAATCATCATTAAATTAAAAATAATAACGTTAGTTAATATAATTATAAATTTTAAATAAACAACCTTGCATGGGTTATAAGATAGTAATAATAATAATAATAATAATAATAATAATAAGATACTGAAATTAAAAATTATAAATAACACAACAGAATATAGGTTTGCAAAAATAATAAATCAAAAATCTTTTGAAACATAATAATTTTTTTATTTTAATTTAACTATCACCACTTTAATAAACAAATATAATCTGCACTTATGCATGTATATTCTATTTACACTACATGCATTCAGGCTAAAAATTTAATTACCGCCACAACGTTTGAACTCTATAATTGGTGTGTGTTGCCATATTTTCAAGTCATTGAGATCCATCTTTCAAAACCTGATATGTAATCATATAGCTTATAGATAAAATACAAAAGCACTCCTGTTAATATTCCTGTTAATATACGAAAAAACCTACAGACAACAGTTAATTGTGATAATAATTAAAGTAGGAAAAGTAGCACTTCGAACAACCACTACTGCCAGCGAAGTAAGAACACAAAATCCATAGGTGAAACAATTTAAATATGTAAATCACAATTAGTAAATTAAACATGTAGAAAAAAATGATAAAAAAAACAGATATCAACACTACGAAAACATATAAGACATGCACAATAAAATAATTGAAATATTGATCTTATCAAAATTAAAAGAAGATCTTTGAAAAATTTTGAAAGTATACATATGAACATAGATAATTACGCAAAAGATAGCTGAAAAATACTTGTTCATGTTTTTCACAACTCAATGAAAATAATTATATTGAGCATCCAAACAATATCTTAAAAGAAAATGAAGGAATTCACCATGAAACCCGTGTTTGTAGAGATGAGTCGATTATTCATCCTACAAAGTAAAATATCAATTTTATCAAAAAAAACGATCAACTGTATCTCATAATATTATTGACAACAAATTCTTAAAATATAAAAGAAAATGAAACCCTCAACTATCTAATAATATACCTAATAGCTATTACGATCAAAAGACCATATAAAAAATTCAATGGGGGCACATAGTAGTAATTTTAATGCACAGTTAATGAATAATATTATTTGGCTTGTTGGAGACATACATAGTAGTAATTTTGATGCACTAACATTACTTAGCTTGTTTCCCATTGTCATCACTCCATGTACCTTGCATGATATATAACACAAAGATCATTAGTTTTGAATATATATATTGAAAGAACAATCATATATGGTGTAAAAATTAGCGAAAGTTGAAAGAACAAAATCATGTAAAATTAGCAAAACAAAAAGGTAGAAACATCATAGCCAGGGTGTATATAAAAATAAAAACGATTTGAGAGTCCATGATTTTTCTTTATATAATAAAAAGATGGAGAAAAAAAGGTAATACTTGTCTACTCAAATTCTAAACATGATTGATTTTTTTAACATATTTATTATCTTTCATATAAATTCGAATATAAATAAGGAAATTCAAATTGAGTTTCTCTAGTTATATAATTTGATTAGATTTATAATTTTTTTGAGAACTTATCTTTTATAAATAGGAGTTATAAAATGAAATATTAAAAGGTTTCAATTTTTTTTCTCTAAAAAATAGAAGTTAAATAATGAAGTTTTGATTTGAGTTGCTCTAGTTATATAATTTGATTAGGTTTATAATTTTTTATAGAACTTGTCTTTTATAAGTAGGAGTTATAAAAAGAAAATATTAAAAGGTTACGTTTTTTTTGTCTAAAAAATAGAAGCTAAATAAGGAAGTTTTGATTTAATTATTTAAAATAGAGGAGCTCTAGAAAAATAGATAAATATGAATCGAGCGATTATAGAGCTCCTGAGGTTTTTCTTTGTATATATAAAAGATAAAGATAAAGAAGATAAAGATATAATAAAGATTGTATATAATAATAAAATTTGATTAGATTTAAAATTTTATGTCAACTTGTCTCTAATAAGTATTATATTTTCTACAATTTAGGAGCTAAAAAAGAAATTTTTAATATTTAATATTTAAAATAGAGTAAAGATTGTATATATAATAATAAAATTTGATTATGTTTATAATTTTATGACAACTTTTCTCCAATAAGTATTACCTTTTATACCATTTAGGAGATAAAAAAAAAAGGAAATTTCCATTTTTAATATTTAAAATAGAAGAAAGATTGTACATATAGTAATAATAAATTTTGATTAGGTTTATAATTTTATGCCAACTTAGTTCTATCAAGTCCTACAAATTCGAAAATAATAAGGAAGTTGTAATTTTCTAAATCAAAAAAAGTTCTATCAAGTTTGAAAATAATAAAAGAAAGTTCTATCAAGCCTACAAATTCGAAAATAATAACGAAGTTATAATTTTCTAAATCAAAGAAAGTTCTGTCAAGTCCTACAAATTCGAAAATAATAAGGAAGTTGTAATTTTCTAAATCAAAGAAAGTTCTATCAAGTCCTACAAATTTGAAAATAATAAGGAAAATAATAAGGAAGTTGTAATTTTCTAAATCAAAGAAAGTTCTATCAAGTCCTACAAATTCCAAAATAATAAGAAAGTTGTAATTTTCTAAATCAAAAAATTTTCTAAATCAAAGAAAGTTCTATCAAGTCCTAGAAATTTGAAAATAATAAGGAAGTTGTAATTTTCTAAATCAAAGAAAGTTCTATCAAGTTTGAAAATAATAAAAGCAAGTTCTATCGAGCCTACAAATTCGAAAATATTAAGGAAGTTGTAATTTTCTAAATCAAAGAAAGTTCTATCAAGTCCTACAATCAAGTTTGAAAATAATAAAAGTGTAATTTCAATTTCCTTCCTACAAAATCGAAAATAATAAAGAAAGTTGTAATTATTAAAATTAAAAAATGTGAAAATTTGAGAAAATTAGAAAAATAGAACGGAACGATTCTAGAGGCGCCACCTCACCGCTCCCGTCTTCTCCTTTATATAAGTATATTGATGATTTGCAATATCCATCAATCATAAATGAAATTTTAAATTTTAAATAATTAGAACAATTCGTGATTGCATTAAAACAAATGCAACCTCAAATGCATAATAAATCGGTAAAAAATGTGGAATTATCAAAATTACTATTTTAAAAAAAAAAGAAAATTGCAATGTTACTATTTCTGAATTTTTTTGCAAAAGTACAATTTGAAATATCCCCCAAATTCAACTTATTTTATGTTTTTTGAGAAATAATTGTACTTGCTTTCGATCAAATCGAGTTTGTATCTGATTGCATGACGGTTGCATTTTATTGCAATCGTCCATTCATAAAGAAAAAGTTATCAATTTTAATTTTGCAAAACATTCAAAAAATAATTTACAAAATAAAACCTTTTAATAAAATCAATTTATAATATAAATTCATTAATATTAATAAAAATACAAGAATGAATATTAAAACAAAAAACTTATATATTAAAAGTAACATTAGAAAAATAATAAAATATTAGGATAACACAAACTATAATCTAGTATTGATAATATTTTAAAAATTCTAGATTTTAAAAAAAAATCAATTAATTCCAATTAATTTTAAAGAACATTTGCTCGGTTCAATTTTTAAATATTTGATTAACCGCCTTGAATTAATTTCAATGGTATATTGGCTAACATATTAAAATATTAAAATATTTTTTAATTTTTATTTCGATTAATTATTTCAATCCAAATTTGATATGTCAATTAATTCCATATTGACACATTAATCAATTACGTTATGTTTGCTAGTTTTACGACCACGAGAACTATTACAGTAGAACTTCGATAAATGAATACATTTGGGACGGACCAAGAAATTATATTCATTTAATGAGATTATTTATTTATCGTTTAATTAATATTTTATTCAATTATCGATAAATGAATATTTATTCATTTAGAATTTTTTTTATTTTTTTATTATGATAATGATGTTTTAAAATTTAATGTTCAAATGTATCTAGAAGATAATATTTAAAAATTGAAAATTCTTATCATATATTTTGTTCACACTCAATAATATGCATACATGAAATATACGTATAAATTAAGTATAGTGTGCTTGTACTATTTTAACATACTTGAAACTCTTCATAAGATTAGTCTATTAAAATATATATGAATTTATGTATTATATATATATATATATATATATATATATATATATATATATATATATATATATATATATATATATATATATATATATATATATATACTAGCTTATATCTCGTGCGATGCACGGTTTTCTTTAATATTTTATTATTTTTTATTTAAAATTTTGTAATTATATATTATTTGATGAAATTTTAATATATATATTTATATATGTATATAATAAATTGGATTTATATATCTAATAATATAAATATTTTAATTTAATAAATTTTTGACGTAATCTTTAGTAGTGTTTTAGATATTAAAATATAAAATATTTTTAAATAATAGATCTAACGGTTTGTATTTATTTGCTCTTAAAAAATTTAAAAGTGACTAAAGTGCAAGTAACAAAATATGTGTTCTGTAATGTATCGAGTTTCTTCTAACGTATGTTGTTATTTTTTTTATTATTAATTATCTTATTTAAATTGTATATTATAAAAAATTAAATTAAACATGGATTTTATAAGTTTAATATAATAATATTGTCATTATATCTATATTTTGTCCGTATTATTTTTAATTCGAATATGAGTTGTTTTAGTTAAAAAATATATAACAGACAATGTCTTTAAAAAAATAGTTAGTTACTTATTAATAATTATATAAAATTATATTACATTTATAATATATATGTTGTCCGTGTTACTTTTAGAAAATTAGTTGTTTAAATTAGAAAATATAAAATTATATTATCTTATATATATATGTTGCTCGTGTTACTTTTAAAAAATTAGTTGTTTAAGTTAGAAAAAAATAAAAAATGTTATGTGTTTAGCTGAAAAGAGTAAGTGGATATTTATTAATAATTATATATAACAATATTACCATTACATATTTATTTTCCATGTGTTATGTTTAGAAAATGAATTGTTTTAGTTAGAAAATGTAAAACAAATAATGTGTTTTAGCTGAAAAGGGTAATCAGTTATAAATATGTAATAATATTACCATTTTATATATATATTACCTATTTTAATTTTAGAAAATGAGTTGTTTTGGTTAGAAAAATATATAAAATAGGTAATGTGTTTTAGTTGAAAAAGTAATTGGTTATAAATAAATTGGTTATAGATAGATCCGACCCAAATTATAGATGGGTCCGACCCAAATACTGACCGACCGAACGATCAAAAACTTTTAATGTTTCGTCTTTAATAATATAGCATATATATATATATATATTTAATTTTAGTGAATATTCATTTATGTTTACATATGACTTTAAAAATTCAAATAAAATTTATTCATTAGTGCATTTAATGAGATTATTCAGTTGACGAGAATATTCATTAATTGAACATTCATTTATCGAGGTTCTAATGTATCTAATAATGTGTTAGGTCCTGACATGTTTGTAGAAGGGGGGTTGAATACAAACGATACCGTTTAATCAAATTTGTCCTTTAAAAGATTTAACAGTTTAGAACAAATTAATGCGGAATAAAACTGAAACAATATTCAAGTTAAATATAATTTATATTAAACTTGACGAGTGTTACAATTTGATCACTGATTACAAGTTTCTTGATAAAACAAACCTAGAATAAATTCGATATGAATTTATCTATTTTTGTAATAAAAAGGATCGAATACTAAAAAGTAGTTCGATATAAAATCTAGGGATTATGATCCGCTAGAAAGTCAAAGCAGTACAAGAGAATCAGTTCTTATGAATTAAATGTTAAGAACCAAACAAGAATTAATTCTCTGGCAGGAGTTAAGTTGCTTTGCAGTTCAAGAAGTTATGAAGACAGAAGATGGAATGTAAATGCTTTGTGTCTTTCTTTTACTTCTGTTGTGTTGTAATGATAAGTAATGCCTTCGACTTGTCTTCTTTCTTTTGTTTTATTAAAACACAGCATTCCATTCTTTGAGCCCACGTGCAAGCCACTTCAGAAAATGACTTAGGAAGACTCAGAGGAAAACTGACAAATAACCCTTGGAAGACAATCGGGAAGACAAGAAATGCAAAGGGAAGACTAGAGTTTACTCTAGGAAGACAATCGGGAAGACTCACATGTGAGTCTTCCTAGTTTAAAAAACAGAGTCTTCCTAGTTTAAACCTAAGTCTTCCTAGTTAATTTTTATTCTAATTTAAATAATTAACTAAATAAATTATGTATTAAATTAATTCTTTACAGAATTAATTTAATAAATAATTTACTTAATAGTATTAATTATTTATAAGAGAATAAATAGAATTAGTTGACTTCTCAATTAATTTCAGAATCACTTAAAACTTAGATAAAGAATAAACATAATAGTACGTTGACACTCAATGTACTGTCTGGTTCATGAGTGACTAACGACAATGTCTGTTCTTTATCTGTTTGACTTTAAGCAGTGATTCACTTCCTTTTCATTCAAAAACTCTGTAACTAGTATCTTTTTTTGTCACCACTTGAAATCTCTGTCACTTTAATAAATTCACTGAGCTTGAATACTTCACTGAGGCTTGATCAATAAATTGAACTTCTTTCAATGTAGAATAACTTCAAGTCTGTAGATGACTTTTAATCTTCATTCTTTGACGGATATAATCTTCTGAGATTCCTGTGACATTTGATTTTTATTATTTACTTATTACATCTTAATTAAAGTTGAGTAGAATCCTCGGTGTTTACACGGAACCACATATTGGATCACTCCAGTGCGGCACGAAGCCGCTGATGCCGAGTCGGCTCCTATGCCGCTAGCTATGCCCTGCTTGGTCCCCCGGCACGATGGAGGTTCGTAGCGCGTCATGAGCACCAGGGCCTAGACATATGCCTTTCAATCTCCCCCTATTTGTTTGTTAGACAATAACAACCAAATACCTCTAGAGGATAACTCAACTAAAACAAGAAAAGATAAGACTTTTAAGAGCCAAGTAAATAATAAAAAGTTATGGATTAAATATAACAATTTCCAGATTCAAACAATAAAGATAAATACAAGATAGATGTTCCTCTAGACTGAACATATGATTACATTTTCCTATCTTGATTTACCTAGCTCTAAACATGTAACATTTACAAATTGAGCTAACTACATCATGCCTTTAGTCTCTAATTTCACCTTCTTCAGATTCTTGCAAGGTGACTAGAAGATCTTTGTCGAGGACACGATCACTTTCAGAAGCCACTCTACTTGGCATTACTGGTTGAGAGGTGATCTTCTTCAATCCGTTCTTCATCTGAGCATACCTTGGAACTTTCTCCGTGCAATAGTCTGAGATCATATCAGCAACCTCAGACTTATCTTCAGTGGTAAACCCAGAAGTTCTCAGAAGATTCTCCAACTTCACCAGTTGCATAGCAGTTTGTAGCTTCAAGGAATCAGGATCCAGCCTTACCGTCTCCAAAGTTGTACCTCTATAGATTTTGACTTCATACGGGAAGTGTACAACTTGAGGGCTGACCTTCATTGCAGACTCTCTCAGCCGGTCATAAAGAAGCTCGTTCAAGCAAGAAGATCTCTTTACCTTACTCATTAGAATCCACAATTCAGAGAGAGATCTTCTTTGGAGTAATTCAAGTGACACAGTGAATGACCCTTCAAGAGCACTTGACACATAGATGTACAGTTCTTGCCTCACTTGATCAAATGCAGATATAATCCTTAGGATATCTTCCTTCAATGCCTTCATGTATAATGAGTTGTCCGGATTAACAGTTCTGATCTTCTCAAGCAACTTCAGAAAAGTACCATCATTGTTTGTGCTTCTCTGAGGAATATCAAACATCTCCCTTGCCTTATCCCACTTGCCTCCTTGATTCATCCTAACATCCAATCTCCTTTCTTTGACATGAATACTATGAAGACGTTGTTTGTCTTCATGTTCAGCCTTTTGAATTTTTTGCTTCTGAGATATGATGTCGGAGACCTTGGCACTTTCATCCTCCTTTCTCCTTAAGTCTGCCTGTTGCTTCTTCAATTCCTTTTGAAACACAGGGTCAGGTATGTATAAATCAGCTTCATCTTCCCAATCATCAAAGTTGGCTACCTCTTCAGCCTCCTCTTCACCAAAAGCTTCTTCAGGAATGGTCTTCTCCAGATCACCAAATGTGTCAAATTGGAAGTCATCATGTTCACTATAGTAGTAGAAGGCATCATCAAAAGCAGTCTCCTCCAATGATTGTTTCCCTTTCCCCTTATCTTTTCCAACTCCAGAAGCTCCTCCAGCTTCTCTGTTTCCTCCTTTCTTCTCCTTCTCCTCCTTAGTTGAGGAATCCTCTACAGATTGAGCTTTGGAAGCCCTAGGATTCACCTCAGAAGTTTTCCTTATCTCTCATTCTCCTCTTCTTTCTCCTCTACCTCCTCCTTCATTAGCATCATCATCCTCATCATCATCATCATCATCATCATCTCCCTCAAAGAATGTTCTTTGCTCTGCAGTAGGTTGATGTGAATTCTTTATCATGTAATACAAGTGCTTCATTCCTTCATTGAGATTCTCCATTCCTCCTTCAATCCTATACATCCTTTCTTCATTAAACCTTTGATTTTCATCAGATGTTTGCAGAATAAAGTCCACCTTGGTAGAAATAGTAGCAATCTCCTTGACACTCTCTGATATTTGAGCATTTGACATTGTAAGATCAGAGATGTCCGAAGCCACGAGTACTTGAGATTGTTAGATGGAATTCAGCTTCGGAAGCAGAGTACTCTTGAGTTCTTCCAGATCATCCTTAACAGTACCCAGCTGATTAGATACAGAGGTGGAAGATTGTGCAACCACTTATGCTTTCAGAAGATTGTTCTCAGCCTGTGTTTCTTGTAACTTTTTCTGTAGATCAGCTAGTTGGTTCAACAACAAAGCAGTGTTTGTGTCAGTGTGTGCACTCACTTCAATTTCTCTCAGTGGTGTTTCACTCAACTCACGTGCTTGTGTATCACTCGGTGTTTGTCTCTCATCTCTCACAACTAACTGTCTATACAAGTTCTCCGAGGATGTACCTGCAATTGAAATCACCCTAGCCCCTTCAAAAGAGGTCGGTGGTGGTGCAATGGGAGTTCGCAATTCCTAATCCCTGGTTGAGTCTGTCAAAATGTTTGACATTGTAAACTGAATTGCTTCAGTGACAGACTCACCTGGTTGCCTTTCACTTTCTCCAGTATAAACTGAGAGTGAAAAATCCCGTAGGGGAGCCAGAGATGTTTCCTCTGGGAGGGGAGAAAATGATTCTATTAGAGGTGGCGAAGAATCAGATTTTCCCTCTGATGCCTGTGAAGGCACTTCTACCGTAATTATGGTAGGCACTGTTTCAAACTCAAAATTAAAGTGTTCTCCTTGCATAGTGTCCTGAGATTCATCTATATGGATATCTTCTCCCGTTGTGAGTAATGGGAGAGTGCTTGACTCAGTACAAGATGTCATGGCCCTATGGCGAATTTCAATAGATTCACCCTGTTGAGAGGATGTCTCCAGAGACTGTTCAGCGGCCATTTCAATGTCCATATCCTGTTGAGAGGATACAGATGGGCTTATAGATGCCTCCCTATAGGTTTTTCTTTTCTTTAAGGGTGGAGACAGAGCTGTGGGAGCACTCTTTTCAGCTATTTCACTAACACTTCTTGAACTGAATTGTACATTTGGCTCAGGTTGTTTGTCAGTAGTGTTTGACTCTCTGTTTAGCTCTATGACCTGGGTCAGAGACTGTGGTTCTACAATCTCTGGGTAAGCCCTAACAACCACTTGGGTTTCAATTAATGTACCAGAAGAAGATCCAGGGTTAGGAATAACTACCTGTAGTGGAACTGGATGTGGTTGAGGAACTTATTCACCAAAGATAGGAAGATTAATGAATTGACTCATCAATGGTGAAACAAGAACATGAATGTTGAGGAATTTGGATGATACATCAAGCCTGGTGTAGAATTTAGTATCTGTGGTTGGAGAGGTTTCAAATCTGGTTTCCCTAAACAGTTCTACCTGCTCAGCAGTGAGAAGATGATTAATGATAAGAGTGAGAAAGCGAGGGTACCAACACTTCACTTTCACATGATTATCAGAATCTCTCCTAGAGTGAGCAAGCCTGTTAATCATTAAGTTCCACAGAATTTCAGCAAAATTTAATCTACGACCAAATACAATAGCATAAGCAATATATTGATTAAGACTGGTAATGCCATGAAAATTGGTTTTTGTGCAATTACCAAATACTCTTGCTATTGTATCAAAGAACAGATCCCATTCCCTGACAAGAAAACTCTTGGACAATTTAACCATTTGTAAGGGACCCTGATAATGAATATTCACAAAGAACTGTGATAACTCATCATCAGTGGGTAAAGGATCAAACCTGTCCTTAGAAATTGTAAAACATCACAAAATAACTCAAAGGTGACTGTATATTGCTGGTTTAAAATATTGAACGTAAAAGACTTTGAATCCTCAGCAATAACAACACTTGAACATAAAAACCTCAAAGGATCAATTTTCAGAAGTGCAGAGGCACAAATAGCATGACTGACACAAGTCTCACTATTTAAAAATTGAATCCAAGGTTTAAATCGTTCCACCTTACATTTTGACGGATCAAAATACCCAACATAATTATTTAAAAAAAGTTCAAAATTAGGATCCATTTTTGTAAAACAAGAAATTTTAATTAACTTAAAATAAAATTAGAATTTTAGGGATTTTTAGAATTAATAAAAATTACTTAAAATCCACAAAATCACAATTTTATTAAAATTAACCAAAATTAAAATTTTAATCCTAAAAATTCGAACTAAATAACTTTGAAAAGCAAAATGAAATGGGCAAATGATCTTTAACACACACAACCAGTTCAGAAATCACAGAATCACAAATGATCACTCAAAACACAAGAAACTCACTTAGCAATTCAAGAACAATCAAGTCGAATGATTTTTTTTTAAAAAAATTAACAGCAATTCGACTAAAAAGCTTGATTTTGAAAGAACATAATTGTTTTGCTAAGTAAAAACTTGAGCAATAATGGAACAGGATCAATGATTCTGCAGAATTCAGAGAATTCGAAAGGGGTTTTCTTTCAAAAACCTGAAGAGAAAAACTGACAAGTCAAAAAGGAAATGAAATGCTGCGTATGTAATGTGTATGTATATATATATATATATGATAAGAAAATAACTGTTAAAAAATAAAAACAAAAACAAAGACAGTCAATCGTTTTTTTTTTAAATTTGAACTGGGAAGACAATCGGGAAGACTTAGGATAGTCTTCCCGGTAGTCTTCCTAGTTCAAATTAGGAAGTCTTCGAAAAAAAATAAATAAAAGAAAAACAGAAAATAAAATAATAAATGTAAGTCTTCCCGATAGTCTTTCTAGTATAAAAACTGGGAAGACTTAGAAAAAGACTTAAAATAAAATGGAAAAAACAAAAAAAGAAAAAGAAAAATTCCTTGTCTTCCCGGTAGTCTTCCTAGTATAAAACTGGGAAGACTTAGGAAAAACTTAGAATTAATTATAAAATTCACAGAAAAATGCAGAAAAAATAATAAAAATGCATGAAAAATATATACAAATCTAGAAAAATTCACAGAAAATTCCATAAATCCTAGAAAAAAATGCAGAAAAATATGGAAGTGCATAAAATTAATATAAACTTGCAGAAAATTTAAACAACAATATTTACAATCTGAAACTCATCTAAATAATTCTAAATAATTACATTTTCAATAAAAATACATTTCTCCACTTAAAAAATATGAGAAAAATATTTTTAGAGAAAATATATTATTCAGAAATATTTAAATCAACAAGCATGCAATTTCAAACAAGAATTGACAGAAATATTAATCAAGAACATCACGAGAAAATGATTTTTAGAAAAGAACAAACATTACAGAGATATTATCAATCACTAAGACTATTCAACATACCCAACTTACTAACTAACTTAGTAAATGTGGATTCGTCAAGAGACTTAGTGAATATATCTGCAGTTTGTTCTTCTGTGGGTACAAAATGTAACTCCACAGTTCCATTCATGACATGCTCTTGGATAAAATGATACCTGATATCAATGTGCTTTGTTCTCGAGTGCTGCACAGGGTTGTTGGAGATTGCTATGGCACTTGTATTATCACATAAAATAGGGATTTTGTCTAATACAAAGCCATAGTCCTTTAATTGATTCCTTATCCATAGGATCTGAGCACAACAGCTTCCAGCAGCAATATATTCAGCTTCTGCTGTTGAATTGGAAATTGTTTGTTGTTTCTTGCTATACCAGGAAATCAATATACCTCCTAGGAATTGACAACTCCCAGAGGTACTCTTTCTATCAACAACACTACCTGCATAGTCAGAATCTGTATATCCAATAAGATTAAAACTAGAATCTTTAGGGTACCAGATACCTAGATTAAGTGTACCCTTAAGATATCTCAAGATTCTTTTGACAGCAACGAGATGTAAATCTCTAGGGTCCGCTTGGAACCTTGCACACAAGCATGTAGCATACATAATATCTGGTCTACTTGCAGTAAGATAGAGTAAGGAGCCAATCATACCTCTGTAGCTTGTAACATCTACCTTGATAGAGTTATCACAAGCTCCCAGTTTGACTGCTGTTGAAGATGGAGTCTTTGCTGATGCTGAATCCTCCATGTGATACTTCTTGAGGAGTTCTTTGAGATACTTGGATTGACAAATAAATATTCCATTTGACCTTTGACTTACTTGCAATCCAAGAAAGAACTTCAGCTCACCCATCATACTCATTTCAAACTTACTCTGCATTAGCTTAGCAAATCTCTTACAGAGATCATCATTAGTAGACCCAAATATGATGTCATCCACATAGACTTGGACTAATATCATATCATTTTTGTGTTTCTTTGAAAAAAGAGTTTTGCCTATGATACCTCTAACAAAACCATTTTCTAAAAGAAAACCAGAGAGAGTGTCAAACCATTTCCTTGGGGTTTGTTTGAGACCATAGATAGCCTTGAAGAGAAAGTACACAAAGTCCAGCAGCTCCTGATTTTCAAAGTCAGGGGGCTGTTCCACATAAACTTCTTCATCAAGCTCACCATTCAGGAATGCACTCTTAACATCCATTTGATAGACTTTAAAATTGGAATAAGCTGCAAATGCTAAGAACATCCCGATGGCCTCAAGCCTAGCCACTCATGCATAGGTTTCATCATAATCAATGCCTTCAGCTTGTGAATACCATTGTGCAACCAGTCTTGCCTTGTTCCTTGTCACAATGCCATCCTCATCTAGCTTGTTTCTGTATACCCATCTTGTACCAACTACTTTCTTGTTCTTTGGTCTGGGTACCAGCTTCCAGACTTGTTGTTGTTCAAATTGATTGAGTTCATCTTGCATAGCAATCACCCAATCTGGATCAGTAAGTGCTTCCTCAGTTTTCTTTGGCTCCATTTCAGATAGAAACCCTGAATAATGACATTCATTCTGAGTAGCACTTCTAGTTTTAACTCCAACATCTGGATCACCAATGATCAGCTCAAAAGGATGAGATCTATTCCATACAGTCTGTCTTGGAAGATTTGATCTTGATGATTGACCTTGAAATTCACTTTGATGTTGTGAGTGACTAGATGATCCTTCATTTGCTCCCCCTGAGTTGTTGCTTGATTGCCTTGATGATTCTTCTCCAGTGTTGGTGGTATCTCCATTGTTACCAATTTTTCCACCACCACCACCATGATCATTATCATCATTGTTATCATCATTACCAGCAATAACTTCAGGTGAAGCTTCATCATCTGATTCTGAGTCTGGCAAGTTATCAAACTTCAGCTTTTCAGATGAGTCTTCTATTTGGATACTAGGGAGCTTAGTGTCATCAAAATTAATATTGACACTTTCCTTTACTAGGTGACTACCAATCAAGTAGACCCTGTAAGATCTTCTCGAATAACCAACAAAAATAGCTTCTTGTGCCTTGGCCTCAAACTTGCCACGTTTAACATTGTCATCCTTAAGCACAAAGCATTTTGCCCCAAATACATGAAAGTAATTGAGAGTTGGTTTCTTGTTGTTCATGATCTCATAAGGAGTCTTCATTAAGACCTTGTTGATTAAAGTTCGATTCTGAGTATAACAAGCTGTATTCACTGCTTCAGCCCAAAAGTACATTGGAAGTTTGGACTCGCTTAACATAGTCCTGGCAGCTTCAATCAATGTACGATTCTTTCTTTCCACTACTCCATTCTGTTGAGGAGTTCTAGGGGCAGAATACTGTCTTGTTATTCCTTTATCAGCACAAAAGTCATTTAGGACTGCATTCTTGAATTCAGTTCCATTATCTGACCTTATAGCTCTAACAGGGAATCTAGAATCCAGCTCAATCAACTTTATATGGTCAATCACCATCTACGGGGTCTCATCCTTGGAATGTAGGAATAAAACCCATGTATATTTAGAAAAGTCATCAACAATCACAAGTGCATATTGTTTCTTTGACATGGACATCACATTAACTGGACCAAACAAATCCATGTGCAGTAGCTGAAGTGGTTCAGTTATTGATGATGTGTCAGTGCCCTTGTGAGAAGCTTTCTTTGACTTTCCTTTCTGACAAGTCTCACACAGTCCTTCCTGTGTAAATTCCATCTGAGGCAAACCTCTAACCAATTCCCTCTTGACTAAAGAGTTCATGGTTTTGAAGTTAAGGTGAGACATCTTCTTGTGCCATAGCCAGCTTTCATCTGATGAAGATTTAACATAAAAACAAGTAACTTCATCTTTGGATCCAGAGTTTAAGTCTGTTATGAACAAGTCACCTTTCTTTACTCCTTGAAGAGCAGGCTTTCCATTCTTCTTGTGAAGGATCTGACACTTCTCACTTTCAAAGGAAACAGCATATCCTCTGTCACAGAAATGAGATGCTGAGAAGATTAAACTTCAGACCTTCCACAATAGATACATCTTCAATGATAACATTTCCAAACTTCAAACAGCCATATCCTTTTGCAATACCCTTGTTGTTATCTCCAAAGGTAACTTCTGGGCCGGCTTTCTCAACCACATTTGATAGCAGGGCTCTATCTCCGGTCATATGCCTTGAACAACCACTGTCAAGAATCCACATAACACGGTTTACCTGTCTAACACCCTCTGACATGAATGATGAAGTGCTTGCTCCACTAGCCACTAAGGCTAAGTTTCCAACTTCTCCAGCTTCTTCATCACTATCAGTATCATCCCAACTCTTTCCTTCAGCAACATAAGCTTTCCCAATCTTATTCTTCTTGCTAGAATCAAATGAGTTTCTTCTCACTTGCTCTGGCTTTTTACATTCAGTAGCAAAGTGACCCAACTCATTGCAATTGTAGCACCTGATTGTGCTCTTGTCCACAGTTCCAGTTTTGTAGCCACCCCTTGTGCTACTTGAAGATGAAGATCCACCTCTCTGAAATCTAAGCTTGAACTTAAGATTGGGATTCCTTCTGAATCTGAACTTCCCAAACTTCTTGACTATCATGGCCAAATCACCATCCTCCAGCTGATCAAGTTCCTCTAAAGAATAGAAGTCACCACCAGATTGATCAGTAGATTTTAGGCCATATTCAGCCTCAATAACATCCATGTCATAACTGGAAGGTTGAACAACCTTCACTCTCAGTTGCTGTGGGACTTCTGTTGTCAATGCAGTAGAAGTAGTAACCATCTTCCCAGTTCCATAGAGTTCCCTTTGTTGAATCTGCTCCAGCTCATAGGTCTTCAGAACACCATAAAGTCTTTCCAAAGAAATCTCTCCCAGATCTCTTGCTTCTCTAATGGCAGATATTCTGTGCTCCAAATGAGGTGGAAGTGTAAGTAGGAACTTCTTGTTAATCTCCTTGATAGTGTAGTGCTTTCCATTGAGGTTCAGATCATTTATCAATTTGTTGTATCTCTCAAAAACCTCAGAGATACCTTCACCAGGGTTTGATCTGAAATGTTCATATGAAGAGGTGAGAATTTCCACTTTATTCTCTCTGACTTCCTCTGTCCCCTTATTGATTATCTCTATAGTGTCCCAAATGTGTTTGACAGTAGCACAGTTTAGAACATGATTATGCATGACAGGATCAAGACAATCAACCAGTATCAACTGTAGACATGCATCCAAGGTAGCATCCTCTTTTTCATCAGGAGTGTAGTCCTTGGGATCCTTAGGGTACATCCTAGCAGCCCTAGTAACAACATCATTCTCTATTTGCTCTCCCTCAACAATCATAGTGAGTCTTGGTCCATTCTTCAGCACATCAATATATTTAACATTAGCCACTTGAAGAAATAGGAGCATTTTCTTCTTCTACATAGGATAATGCTCCTTGCTGAATATGGGAATTTTGACTGTACCAACTTTATGAGATGTAGACATCTTTTGAGATTTTTGAAGAATAATAAAATTTTCAGAGTTAAAGAAAAAATCTCAAAACAATTGGATCTTTGATTAGTATATCAATCAAAAGGCTCTGATTCCAATTGTTAGGTCCTGATATGTTTGTAGAAGGGGGGTTGAATACAAACGATACCGTTTTATCGAATTTGTCCTTTAAAAGATTTAACAGTTTAGAACAAATTAATGCGGAATAAAACTGAAACAATATTCAAGTTAAATATAACTTATATTAAAATTGACGAGTGTTACAATTTGATCACTGATTACAAGTTTCTTGATAAAACAAACCTAGAATAAATTCGACATGAATTTATCTATTTTTGTAATAAAAAGGACCGAATACTAAAAAGTAGTTCGATATAAAATCTAGGGATTATGATCCGCTAGAAAGTCAAAGCAGTACAAGAGAATCAGTTCTTATGAATTAAATGTTAAGAACCAAACAAGAATTAATTCTCTGGCAGGAGTTAAGTTGCTTTGCAGTTCAAGAAGTTATGAAGACAGAAGATGGAATGTAAATGCTCTGTGTCTTTCTTTTACTTCTGTTGTATTGTAATGATAAGTAATGCCTTCGACTTGTCTTCTTTCTTTTGTTTTATTAAAACACAGCATTCCATTCTTTGAGCCCACGTGCAAGCCACTTCAGAAAATGACTTAGGAAGAATAAGAGGAAAACTGACAAATAACCCTTTGAAGACAATCGGGAAGACAAGAAATGCAAAGGGAAGACAATCGGGAAGACTAGAGTTTACTCTAAGAAGACAATCGGGAAGACTCACTTGTGAGTCTTCCTAGTTTAAAAAACAGAATCTTCCTAGTTTAAACCTAAGTCTTCCTAGTTCATTTTTATTCTAATTTAAATAAGTAACTAAATAACTTATGTATTAAATTAATTCTTTACAGAATTAATTTAATAAATAATTTACTTAATAGTATTAATTATTTATAAGAGAATAAATAGAATTATTTGACTTCTCAATTAATTTCAGAATCACTTAAAACTTAGATAAAGAATAAACATAATAGTACGTTGACACTCAATATACTGTCTGGTTCATGAGTGACTAACGACAATGTCTGTTCTTTATCTGTTTGACTTTAAGCAGTGATTCACTTCCTTTTCATTCAAAAACTCTGTAACTAGTATCTTTTGTTGTCACCACTTGAAATCTCTGTCACTTTAATAAATCCACTGAGCTTGAATACTTCACTGAGGCTTGATCAATAAATTGAAGTTCTTTCAATGTATAATAACTTCAAGTCTGTAGATGACTTTTAATCTTCATTCTTTGACGGATATAATCTTCTGAGATTCCTGTGACATTTGATTTTTATTATTTACTTATTACATCTTAATTAAAGTTGAGTAGAATCCTCAGTGTTTACAAATAAGCCTAGACATATGCCTTTCATAATGTTTTTTAATTAAGTATATACTAATTTGTTTTAAAGTATATAATTAAAATATTTTGATTTGAAGTACATAATTAAAATGAAATATAGTAAAAGGTTTAAAATTCAAATATCCAAAACGCTTTAGAACAAAAGAAAATAGCCTAGGGTTGTACAAGTTAAATATCGAACAAATGAATATCTACTGATTAGAAATTTATTGATAAATAGAAAATTTAGTGAAATAATTAATTGAAAACAATTTCGTATAAATATTAATATTTATTAATATTTTAATATATTAACTTATTTAGAATAAAATATATTACATAAAAAATTCATAACAATAAACATAATTTTAATATTTAAATAAATTAAATATTTTTAACAATAAAAAACATTATCAAAAAAACCGATTTGAAATAGAAGTGTAATTTAAATTGAGCCAGCTCGAACTCGACTCGAGCTCCACTCGATAAAATTGGTTGACTCGATTTGAACTCGTTATCGAGTTCGAGTTTGAACACGTGTTTGGGCTCGATTAAAAACTCGAGTCGAACCGAGTTTTTATGAGCTCCGTACTTTACTCGATAAACTCGAACTCGACTCGCCTCGAACTCAAACTCGATTATTTTTAATTATTATTTTGTTAAAAATTCATGTTTTAAATAATTTATTTTCCATTACTCAACTATATAAAAAAATACATTTTTAAATTATATATTCTTATAATTAATTTGTAGAATTAATTTTTATTATAAAATCTAATAGATAATTAGTTTTCTAGCTATTAGTTCTATTTCTTTGCAAAATTTTAAATCGTAACTTACATATTTTATATATAGAGAGAAAAAAAACGTTTCTAAGTACGCAGTCAGGGTACTTACTTAATTATGTTTTGTATTTTTAATGTCATATTTGTAATTATTTGATTAAGTTCTGCAATTACAAACACACCCCTAGTGCATTCATATTAAAAATTATTGTAACTTAAGTGAACTTAGGTGAGTACGTACTGAGAAATATCAAGCTCATATACGTTTTGGAAAAAAAGTTAATCGGTTAGTCATTAATAATTATAATATTATTATTTTATTTTATTAAATAGAACTGTTCGTGATATTTTTGGAAAATGAGAGGTTTTATTTAGAAAAAATAGAAAAGAAGAAATTTTAGTTAGAAAATATAAAAATGAATATACACTTTGGCTAAAATGGTAATGAGCTAGTTATTAGCAATTATAACCTCATTATGTTATTTTATTAAATGAAATTGTCTGCGATATTTTTGGAAAATGAGATGTTTTAGTTAGAAAAAATAGAAAAGATATTTTATATAATAATTTTAATATTTTATCTAACGCTTCTCATAGATTTGATCAGAAATATCCAACTATTATGAATGGAGTGACTAGACTACAAAAACTTTCAGAACCAGATTACAAAACTTTAAATGTTCCGTCTTTAATATAATAGTATAGATATATATAGAGGTGAGCAAAAAATTGAATTAAAACCGAAACCGAACCGAAATAGATAAAAACTGAACCGTAAAAATCCGAAACCGAGTCAAAACCGAACCGAAACCGAATATTAAAAAACCGAACCGTTCCCGAGGGTTCGATTTCGGTTTTAGGTCCAAACCGAACCGAAAAACCGAACCGACCCAATTATTAAAATAAATAAATTTATTATATATAATTAATGATTTCCAATATTAATAATAAAAATATATAATTTATAATAAATATATAATACAAATATATAATTTATAATAAATGTATCTATTAATAAACTCATTTCCTAAAAGAAAGACAAAAAATAACACAAGACTTGGATGCAAAAAAAGACCACTAGCTACTTAAGAAATCTATTGAATTCGCAAGACTCCAAACTTAAAATTAATACTAATACAAACATCTATTAGAGAACAACCAACAATGCTAACAAATCACTATAAACTTGGTAATTATAAATTTTATATATTTTTGAATTTAATAATTTATTTAACGCTAATAATCATATTCATTTTGTCAATTTAAGGTGAAGCGGTTTTATAACCGAACCCGAATCGATTATAACCGAACCGAGACTTTTAAAACCGAAACCGAACCGATGGTTACGGTTGCGGTTGCGGTTTTCAATTTTAAAAACCGAAGAGCCGCGGTTTCGGTTTCGGTTTTACTCCAAAACCGAACCGAACCGAACCGCCCCATGCTCTTCCCTAGATATATATATATATATATATAGAAATCCAACTTTAAAAATGAGAAAAAACTTGGAAGTCTGCAAAAAAAAAAAAGAGCATGATATTTAATGGTAATATAATATTACAAATAGTATTTCGATTTATTTTTCAACCGGGCCCTAGTCGATTCATCAACCAAGCGATCAAGCGATAAAATCCAATTTCTAATTTACATTCATATACTTTTATACAATTATAAACTACAATAAAATGGTAATATTATAATATACAATATTGTTATTAAATTGAAAATAAAATTTATAGAAGCGGTGCTTATTTAAAAAAAAAAATAAGAATCATATTTGTCACATTTTTTTTCATTATCATTTACTCCCTACTTACAATGCATAATTTGTAACGATGTTTGTTCTAATTTAGGGTGTAATTCGACCCTACTCGGCTCTGTTAATCGAAAATTGCATTGCCGAAACCTTGGTTAAAACTAACTGATTAAAAACAGTGTATCCTCCAATAACTATACACACAAAATACATACAACCTGAAAAATCAGAGCAAGAAGCCGTCTTCCGTGAATGGGGAGATGGAGAGCTTCCCTAATCATATCTACCTTTGCTAGATTATCCTCAAAATCTTTACAAACCTCTAATATAACAAGAACAACAACCCCTTTTCTTTATAGTAATAATAACCCTTTAATTATACAACCTTGTTGTTGTATTTCAACAGTACCCAGATTTCATTTTTACAATTTCAGGTCATTTTCTGCTGTCCCTTGTCCAACCCCTTTCTCTGAAGATGATTTTGAAGAAAATGGGTCTGACCCATCTTGTATTCTTGATCATATTGACCCAATTAAAGATCAAGACTTTGAAAAGATCCCTGTTAGAGCTTTCTTTTTGTCTACCAGGTTAACCCTTTTTCTTCAACTCCAAGATTTTTAAGATTTCTGTTTAAAGTGGTGTTTTTTATGTTTTTATGATTTTTGGGTAACTGTTGGATTCATTTTGTGAAGTTTTGTGTTTAATTAGTGTGGTTTGTTGAATTGATGAAGTGGCTGATGATGGGGTTTTTTTAATGTTATTGATGAGTAGGATTAGGGGTTTTGTTGTGTTTAGTTTATTGTTTCTTTGTGATGTTTTGCAATAGGAATAATTAGCTGATGTAATGAGGATATAATGGTGGCGAATGAATAGTGTAAAAGATACAAGCTTTGTGTTTAATAAGCTCTAGTTTTGCTGGAAAGAATTGAAATGTATTCATCCGGATATAATGGGAGAATCTAGTAGTGATATATGTGGTTCTTGTTTGGAATTCAATGAAATGATAGGATTGGGTAAGAACAGTTAACTTTAAGATTGCAAATTTGGATTGTGCACGTCTTTCTTTTGTTTGTTTGCACTTAGGATAGAGAGAGATAATAGTAGCCGAGATCAAATATATTGGTATGATGAACACATTGATGCATAGGTAAATAAGGTGATGTAAACCAAGCCAAGTGTACTTAACTTGTCCCGCTCGTAAAGCAGGGTCAGACCTAATTGTAGGTATGGATTTATTGATTGTGTTGGTATAAACATTTTAATAGTGTAGCATTGGGTTGTACCTTGGACCTTGGTTATGTTTTTTATATCTTCATATCTTACGATGATAGGACTCACTTGCACCCTTTTGTTTTCATTATTTAGTGCTTCTGGTTTGGATTTCTCAGATTTGTGATTTTGACAGTATTGATTTGAAGAGCATGCAGGCAGAAAATTTGAGTTATGTTGTTCCTCCAAGCTCCCGCTCATCAAATTATATTGCTCTAAGATTTTGCAATTCTTCAACAAATTCTACGGTAAGGATAGAGAAACACAGTACCCTCTTATATATATATATGTATATATATATTATACTTCCTGTTTCTTGTTATTTCTTTAGGATGCCATTTTATCTTTTAATCTTCTCTGCTTTTTTCTTCACATTGCACACTGGACTTGTTTCAAATAATACTTATCCTTCTATACAATCTTAACTCCTTCAATAAATCTCATAAGTACCTAGTGTAGAATTGAGTTTTCATCCTTGCACACAGGGCTCCATATCCCGAAAATTTGACCAAGTTGCTTGCCTTGTTGTTTAGTTAGTTGATATATGTCTAGAATATAAGTCAAATTTACCCTGCACCATTGTTTCTGCTTTATGTACGTAATTTTATGATTACCTAGCAAGTGAATGAAATTTTAATATGATACTAACATCTGGAAGAATTACCTTTTAAGTCGAGTTTGAAGTTTTGCCCAATCCCATCCTTGTCATGCCAAGCTTAGAAATCATATTCATCAATAACTTCTTTACTTTTTTATATCCGTAAAGTGTTATTGAATATGAATTAATCTATCCCTAGCACTGTAGCAAAGTGAATACCCCTCTTCTGTTGATGACTCAAGCCTCAGTGGAGGCATGTGTGTAAGTATTTAAATTTCTGTAGTTGACGTTAACAGAAATTTAGATATGAATTAATGTGATTCTCATTCTAGTTGAAACAGCAAGATGTACTCTTTTTAGTTGTTTTGATGGTTAAGCTTTTGGGTACAGGGAACATCTGTAGGAGAGAAAGCGAGCTCAAGTCGATATATGGTAGTATACCAATATGGTTCTGCCGTTTTGTTCAACATGGAGGAGCATGAAATTGAATCTTACCTTGGAATTATTAAAAAGCATGCTTCTGGATTACTTAATGAGATGAGGAAAGATGGTCAGTGTCTTTACCCAGACCTTCCCATTCACTGTGTACTTTTATTGTTTTGCTTGCAAAATTGACTTCTATGAACCTTCCCATGTTTATTTTTTTACCTTTTTTGCTTTGATATATTTACATTCTTTATATCTGATTACACATAGACCACGTGTACATAAATGATAACTGCACCCAACATGGGACATAGATCTGTGTGCCATGACCCATTAAATGTAGTAAATCTTCTGTGCTTGTAATGCTGTTTCAAATATCTCTATAAGTTTTTTTAAGCGGCTATCAAAGAAAAAAAATCAGAAAATGGAGGATTAGGGAAACGGAAATCCTATTGATTGCAGCTTTCTCCAGACCTCTGGTAAAGCATGAAAAGAAAGTGGCTTGAATGGAATGTCCATCATCCCCAGAATGAAGGGGAGAGCAGTTATGAGACTGGAAGCATATACTTCTGACTTATTTGGCTAGCAAGTTTTATACACTATCTTCAATACTGTACAGAAGCGTTTGTCAGAGTTGATGACGTATTTATGCCGATGAAACTCTTAACTTAAGGATGCCTGGCCATGGTTTTGGTATGGTAGAGCCTGTGCAATATGTTACTATCAAAACACTGGTAGAATCTTTTGTCCAGGAAAAAAGTGATTTGTCCTGTTTATATCAAAGTTCACAATCAGCTTAACGCTGTCTTCCCGGGCTGAGGAAAGAAAAGAAAGGAATAGAAGATGTATTTTCTTTTCTCTCCAAATCTTTCCAAAAGTGAGAAGAATTTTTTTGTGACAAATGTAAAATGAATTTCTTTTCAAATCTTTAGGTTTCTTTTTCTTTCTTTCTATAAATGTGACTCTGGAACAAGTTAAAGAAATTAAAATTTTCTCTTTCTTTTCCTTTCTTTCAAAAATTATCTCTGGAACACGGTGTAAAAGTTCCTCCCCCCACGCCCCCCTTTTGTTTGATAAACTGGTGAGTGGGTTTACAAGTGCTGCATGTCTAGTGCAAGCTGCAATAAATAGTTAACTTCACCAAGTATGCATGGTCTCAATATTCACCATGTTTGATGGAGTGTGTTTGGTCAATTCTGATTTACATTATTTTTCTTTCTTATCATGTGTACTTATCTGACATATTATGATCAACATCTGCAATTTATTAACACTCGTGCAGCTTTTGCAGACAGGTCAAACTTTCTTTATTACTCTGGTAAAGCTTAATTCTTTCTATTCCCTTGTCCAATTTACAGATTATGCTGTACAGGAGAAGCCACACCTATCTCAGGACATGCAGGGAGGTGCAGACTATATTGTTTTAAAAAGTCTGGACATTGATAGTATACGCATAATTGGGAGCGTGCTTGGACAAAGTATCGCTCTGGATTATTTTGTTTCACAGGTAATAATACCCGAGTAATTGAGTTTAAGTCTATAGCTGGTACCTTTGTAGTACAGGAAAAGTTGGAGTTTACTGTAAACTTATGTTTTCTTAGATTTTAATCAACTGAAAATGGGTATTTCAAGCTGTATGTATCTATTGTGCATTTGGTTATTAAACTTAAACATAGTTGGGATCCCCTCAGGTTGATGGTATGGTTGAAGAATTTGCCGGAATCAATCGTGGGATGGAGAAAACTGGTACTTTTACGATGGACAGGAAGAAGCTCTTTCAACTTGTTGGGAAGGCCAATTCAAATCTTGCTGATGTCATTCTTAGAGTTGGTCTTTTTGACAGGTAATCGTATCGAAATGCAACTGCTTTTATTGGATTCGACACTCTTACAAGTGTTAATTTCCTTCTGATATATCCGAAATAAGAACCGGCTTAGTTAATATTGATGAGTCTTACCTTGATTATAATACTTTTGCTAGAAAATATGATCAAAATTGGTTTCATTTTATTTGAGTTATAATATAATTTTGCAGTACTCCTTCAGTAGTTATAAGATTATTATTGGGTCCAATTGGCTTGTACAAGTTTTGAAGCGGAAAGCAATGGCTTTCAGAACTTCATGATTAAACTTGTAATCTGCAAGAAAGAAGTATATGTTCACCAAGTATATGTTCACTTTTCCTGGCACCTTCAGACTTGTTGACATTATAACCCTAAATGATATGTAACAGGTCATATCAGTATTAAACGTTGATTTTTAAACATCTGAACGTTGTGCTTTCATCACTCAGATCAGAGATTGCTTGGAGAGATGCCAAATATGCTCAAATATATGAGTACCTACGCGAAGAATATGAGGTCACACAAAGATTTGGGAACCTTGACTACAAACTGAAATTTGTCGAGGTATGTAAATATGTCCCTATAATTAGTCATTAGTTAATTTTGAAAATATAAATTCACAATGTCTTCCATCAGAAAACATAATTGATAGGCTGGGGACTGATAAATTTGTTTTCCTCGAAGATAACAAATTGTGTAGAACCAAAAACAGCATCATGGTTTTAGTTGCTAAATTATTATTAGTTTTTAATCAAAGCGTACGCACTAACAGTGTCGGGCAATTCTTTAATCTGAAATTTGGTCATTTATCGTGTTTCTTGGATGTGCTCTATTGGGCTGCTAAGTTGTGTTGCTAATTTTCACAGCACAACATTCATTTTCTTCAAGAAGTACTACAAAATCGTAAGTCCGACCTGCTGGAATGGTGCATTATAGTGCTGCTGACTATCGAGAATGTTATAGGAATATACGAAATTGTCCATGAATCAACAGCAATCGCAACAGTTTTTCCTCTCTGAAATAGAGAGATTTGAAGATAAGTAACTAGTTGCGACATATAGGTAATTTGTAGCTAGAATATGATAACATCTCCAATATATATGGGCTAGAGTTTATTAAACCCAGTTATTAATAGTAATTAGTGAAGTTCATAGTTTTGGGTTGAGTTGTGCATTCCTATAAATGAACAAATTGCAAGTAATCGTAATATGTCGATGCTGCAATGCACTAATAGCGCTTGCATGTGCAGGATTTTACTTTTGTTTTTCTAAAAATTCATGCATATCCATTGGTTGGCATTGCGAATATCTCACATGCAGAATCTGTGAAATTTTAGTAATTTGTTTCTTTTATGATATTTCAAACCATTTTTATTTTGTTTAGTTTCAAAATTTTAGGATGAATGAAGATGTCTTATATTGCTGCTGTTAAAAAAATCAAGCCCTACTGAACATAAAAGAGTATTACCCCGGAGCAATCTCTGCAGCTTGCTCATCAAAGCGTGTGAGGCACCGATACATTTATTTTCTCTTTCATTTGTTGCGTTGAGAAGAATTGAGTCGTGAGACATACAGTAACAAAGATCATTTCCATGATTCACCTTGTGAAAAAGTATAGATCTGCTCCCTGAATTGTTCTCTTTTTTGCAGATGCACAATAGTGTAAAGAGCTTATGTTGGTTTTGCAGTTGGATTAAACTGATTTTTTAGAAAGTTGATGGGCAAGTAATCCAGTAATAACACTTATACCATTCATATGACATTTTTATTTGTATAATGGGGGAAAAGAGATATAAGAAAGTAAAAATTTGGTCATATGTGAAAGAAATATATGTATGCATATTTATATTTAACTAGTTTTTAAAATAAAGATTACTCAAATAAGTTTTAAAATTACTTAAAAGGGGTCTAATAAGTAGCTCTAAATCATCATATAGATATTATCAAGAATTACAACTTTAAAATCAAAACTTTAGCATCTACATATATATTCATAGCACACGAGTGAAGCTGGCAGCCTAAAATTTCTGCAAGCTGGTCTTCTTTCTGTAATTACAAAAGTTTCTTTTTTTCTTTTTTGCTAAATTGTAATTACAAAAGTTGAACTGAAGCAATTGTTATTACCTCTAATTTCAGACAATTTAGTATATAACTTTATTTATATCCTTAATTCTTTCTTAGTTTAACATTTCAGTATCTCAATTTAGGTACTTATTTTCAGAATTTATATTTTGGTTTCATAATTGATTAAATTATTAATATTTTTACACTTTAATTTTGTAATTTATTCATAGTCAAACTATGTTATTTAAATTTTTCGTTCTCTCCATATAGTTCGTTTCATTTGTTGTTGGTTATTTTGATTTCAAGATATTAGTTTGAATTTGTTTTCTTTCTTCAGAACTTAAATTGTGTCGTATTATATTAGAAACATAGAAGAGAAACTTTTTATTATGATATTTCAATATTCCAAATTTCCAAAACATTACGTAATTATTGGAAAAGAAGTCAAGGATACCTAATGAAGGAAAAGATGAAACGAAGTGAAGAGGAAATGATGACAACTATTTTTAAGCCTCAAGGAAAAGATTAAGCTTAACTGTATAAGACAACACACTCCACCATGTGATTAGAAAGTGACTAATAACCATCCAAAACAATGCAGAGTAATTAATTATCATGATGATAGAAGTAGCAAGAGAGATTCAAGTTAACATTGATCATCTGATAAACACAAGTACTTCTAGAGACATGTCTTTCTACTAAATATTACATCATGTGGAGTTCAAAAGTAGTTCCATATGTTTCTATTACCAAAAACTACCACCTCAACCAACTTCTATATAAGCGGCACCCTCTAGAATTATGTTACTGGGAGTAAGGACTAAGGACTTCCATAGCGCAATCATCACCTATACCTGCAATCAAAGATGGGTTCCAAATCAGAAAAAATTAGCCCTCGAGAGAGTAATGGTACGGCAATAACCTATGCAACACACAAATATACATTAAGAAATGCTTGTAACTTGTACGAGTACAGCTTACAAAATTGTTTATTTTGGTTGGGAAGAATAGAAAATTTGGTCTAAGAATTGTTCAAGACTTCAATAATTAGCAAGAAAGTATGGTCAAAATTTATACAGATTATGTGGGCAATACAAGTAGAAAACAAGACTATGCTTAAAGAGAACTAATCAACTTCAGTAACATTCTACCTAAACTTCTTCTACTTAAGAATTAGACCAGCTAAATTGCATAGGTTCTATATGTTCCTGTCAGCACAGAGTTTCCGATATCTCTACGATAAAAACAGCATTTAAACATCTCTGCATAACGATGTCAAGTAGAGATGTTGTCGTAAGTTCCTAAATTATCAGTTTTCATGTATAGGACAAGTTAAAACAGTTTTCAAGGAATTTATCAGTGAAATAATTAATCTGTCTTTTTGCAGACTACTTTGCTAAGCATACATAGAACTCAGTGCTACTAGTATATATAACTTTATAGCATGGTTCAAGTCAGGTCAATCTCGCAGACACAAAGAGTCTAATATAAAGACCACCGGCTCCACTGTTTGTACTCTGCATATAGTCCAAATTCCTTGATTACGTACTCTATGTCTAGTCCAAGTCGCAGCTCCCTAAAAGAGTAATGTGAACATTTATGCCTAGACTATTGTGATGTTTCTTTAACAATTTTCCCAAACAGCTTATTTCTTATTGAGGAACAACACTACAGTTCAAATATGAAGATTGCACTTGGCAAAAAAAAATATGAAATTTCACAAAGGTCTTCAAATAAATTATCTACCTTGTCAATAAATTGTCGGTTGAAACCTATCCACAGAGACAGATTTTTCCTACTTTCTGCTTGTCCTTAGAAATAGAACATCAGCTATATGTTCAACATCTCTGCTCATACACAAATTATAACAAACTTAGAGTATTGGCCTAAAGAACTCCTAATGTTATCAAGTTATTTGTCTATGTTATTTACTTGCCAATTCTTGAGTTATTATTTAAATAAAAATGTTTGCAAATACTACATATTCACTGGATTAATCTGATGAGAAGTTTTGCTCGGCATTCAACTCATTTTATGTCAGCGTCAACTGCATTTTGATTACTGATTGGGAGTCACTCAGTCAGATATAATTCCAGAGCATGAAATGTATACTTAACGAGTAGAACTACAAGACATAAGTAAAAGTAAAACTAGGCTGGCTGTCGTGATTCGTGAATAGGGCCACAAGCAAGTATCCATGCAACTGCCTAAACTATAGTCATGCAGATCTGACTTAACCTTTGAAGCCGTAAGGGTCCACCTGATACGATAACCGATCTAGTTTGGCATTTTTGGTTATAATCCGCCCAAACAAGGATCATAACTTAGCAATGCACATACAGTTTTAACTCTTAAGAAGAGTCCGTACATTACCCCCGTAATCCTATATTCTTTCTTATTGACATCACAATCTTAAGTTTCTTGTGAGAAGATATCTTAAAGAAGTATAGGTCGTGCCTGCGTCTAACTGACCAAAGCACTTGGTCGTTGAGTCAAATGGGAATATCATAAACTTGTAGTCAGTATTAGGTGATTGAAGAAACACTTCTGAATATGGCCGAGCAAATAATTCATCTGCCTTGATGAATGGAACAGAGCTTGCTAATGGAGTTATTATATATCTTCCTTTCTCAGGTCTGGTTGGCCCAATGTAAGCTCCAGATGTTGAAATATATATATATGCAACCATCCTTTGCAAGGAGTTCTATCACAGTAGGTTAACTCTTGTTTGAAGGAGTAGTGAATAGAGATTCAGCAGTAAAAAGCAAAGGGAACAATATAAAGGGTGTTGAGGCTCTAAATTGGAGTAGCGCATATTGCAGGTAAATAATAGTAAAACTGACTGGGACGGCCCTGATGATAATTTGTCATGCGGATTATAGACTACAGTGGAGATTTATGCATCAGAATTTGGGATTCCTTTTCTTTCTAGTTATCATTGCTAAGCTCAATACAAGAGTTAGAGTACTCTTACATGTCTTGAATGACTGAATTTTGAACTCTAAATCTCTTTCTTACTTGCAAACAGAAGAGGGGAACCTCTAAGTTAAAAGATTGAAAGGGTTATGCTTAATTCGCGTTAGTCAAATGCCAATGTTGCAACTATTATGGTTAGGCTTAGTTCAAGCTACTTAAGTGCGATCTAATTTTTTCTCAATTTTGAAGTCTAAATACCAAGTAACATTTTAATTATAAATATATATGATTAATCCGTACTTAGATGCCCGTCTAGTTAAACAGGAAAGCTATGTAAGAACCTTATATTCATTTTGGTGGTTTGCGAGGACTGGAGTTGTGAATAGACCAGTAGGTGTTAAATGAAAGAGGGAGGAATATAAACACATTAAATAAGTGTTAAGGATTGGAGAATCATTCAAACAAATTGACAACTCTGTCACCAACTACTCGAAAACCACATTTCAGTACAAGTGACATGTCTTCAAACGATAAACACAGAAAGAGCGAGGGAGATTATACATCATAATATATGTTACCAACTGAGCTAGAGTAATAGTGAGCAGAAAAGAGTGCTAAGACAATTAACATGATACTGATATATAAACTTCTTACAGCAAAAACATAATTATTTTGTTTACTATCAACAACAGACATCTAAGTGCAAAATATTACGGATGGTTGATATTGATTAACGATTACGGTGTGTAGATAAAGATTGATACCACTTACCCCCTGAAAAGTGACGACTGCTCACTTTGCAGATTTCACCAGTGATTTTCCACCCTCGTACATGACCAAACTTTGGGGGAACGAAGTGTCAACAGTAGAATGACTGAGAGCAGATTCCATAACTACTGGACCCCCAGGCTTACCATATCCATGACATTTACGAATCATGCTCTTAAGATTATAGGAGATTATGTTGGTAACATCAAGACTCCCCATGCGAAATATTTCGATCACAAGTGTTCCATTCTTAGTAATATTCAAAGGTATCCCGCCTTCTTTTAGTACAGCCCTAAAACGGAGAGTCCAAGAACTAACACCAGGTTCCTGCCTCATCAACCACATACAATAAGGATATGTGAGAGCCTCATCACTAGAGGCAAATGTGTCTAAAACACAAAACCCAAGTGAACCCTCAAATTCCATAAGCTGAAATGGGTTAATCATTCCTAAACACTCGGGAACACCATCTGGCAATTTGACTTCCCCAAACACCTCAGTATCAAAATCAAAGGATATGATCCTCAGATCTTTACTCTTGAAAGTAGTAAGCATAGTTTTAGGTTCCGTCTTCTCTACCCAGTAGAAACTCCCATCAACATAAGCACCATATCCATTAACAAGTCTCCGAACTCCATGATTTTTCAACCTCCTCCACGTATTCTTCCTAAAACTATAAAGCTCGACCTTGGGAGCCACACCACCACACAGTTTCTGCTCATGATCCCCAACATACACAATCCTAACAACTTTGTAATCACCAGTCCCCTTATGAAACCCCATCCCGGATACACAATAAGTCCGACGAGGGTCATCCAAAAACTTCCTAAAACAACTCGAAAACAGAAGCCTATGCCTCTTAACATACGGATTCCACAAATACAACTCTCTAGAACCATGTCTTACATTCATATCAGTCAACAAAAGCATTCCATCAATCTCAGTAACTAATCTCAAACTACGAGTTTTAGTATCGAAAGGGATGTCGAATTTTTGGATAACAGAGGAGGTGTCAGCAGAGATTAAGGAGCAGTAGTTTTGGTGAGAGGTTAAAGCAGGAATTATAAGCAGGGCATTATGATGACATTGAGAAATAGCATTGCGAATTTGAGAGGAAATGAAAGTGGGGTTGTTAATAAGAGAGTACCATGTTTTGTTGACTGAGCTTCATCTGATCAGGTCTTTTACAGGGAGTCTTAAGAGAATGTTGACTGTTGTTTCTTCAGCCAGATGACTGAATGAAGTTGAGCTCTTTCTGTTGATTGATGGCGATGGAGTGTTCGACATTTTTGTTTGATTAGGGTTTTGAGGGTTTGGAGAGGGAGAGAGAGAGAGAGAGAGAGAGAGAGAGAGAGAGAGAGAGAGAGAGATTGTTGATGTGTTGTGTTACTACCATACCATCACTACATTGCTTTTGTACAAAAAAAGCTGGGACTGTTTTTGTTGGTACAGTCACGTGGCGTGATTATACTCGATGGAATGAGGATCTGTTTGGCTTATTTTAGAACTTTTATTCTAAAATGAATAGGTAACATATAAATGATAACATATTTTTTATTTTTAAGTTTTTTAGGTGTTTAGATAATTTATTTATAAATTAGTAAACAGTTTGGTAAATTATAATTTATAAGTTTTTAATTTTTCTCAAAAGGATTACAAAAGTGAAATTAGTAAACAGTTTAGTAAATTAAAACTTATTTGAAAATAAAAAAATAATTAAAGAAAGAAGAAGTATGTGATAGCTTGCTTAATATTTATGGTCGTTTAAGTTCAAATGAAAAAATTTAAGTCCACGTGAACTTACGACGGTGCGTGTTTGGGATATCATCAAAAAGTTACTTATAGCTTAAAATGAGTAAGTGTAAGTTGATGAATTCTTATAAGTTATACGGGTGTTTGGATAAATTTACTTATAAGTTAGTGAAAAATTTACTAAATTAAATTTGAAAAAATAATTTTTAAATACAATGATTTCAACACTTGTATTTTAAATTAAAAAATATTTAAAAACACAAATGTAAAAATATAAAATATTAGAAAAATAAAGAAATCAAAGAATAAGTTGATAAATTAAGTAAAATGTTGGTGATTTCTAACATTCAACTTATCAATTTATAAGTTATAAGTTATCAAATAAGTTGAGTACACAAACACCCCTCTTATCAACTTATAATGCATAAGTTGAGCTACCCAAACAGGCCCTAAGTCGATCAGCTTATAATTGTACGGTCATCTTGTATTTCAACGGATTTTAATTTAATTCTTTTATTCCATTTGAGAGTATTTGAAAAGAAAATTAATCAAACAAATATAATTATAGATTAAGGAGTAAAAAGGCCCTTGTAATTTACATGCAGAATCTGATTTAAAATGAAGTAGATACACCCTTAATATTTAAATTAAGAGCTCAAAAAGACATTTTAGTTACTTTATTCTTAACTACTTTCTTAACTATAATTAAAAATAAACTTATATTTTGATTAGTCTTAAACAAAAGATTATATATGTTTTAACATTAACATAAATTTCATTTTAAGAAATATATTTTTTTATTTAATTAGTTGGTTAAAAAGTTAAATATCAATTAACTGCTATATTAAAAATAAAACATAAATTAATAGAAAAATTACCAAAAATACTATTTTGTTTAAATGTTATTTGCAATTTTACTATCTTCTAAAAAATAATTGAAGTTATTTTTGGTTGCATATGGTTCAATATGGTTTCATTTGGTTGTAAAGTCGTATATTTGCAAAATAAAAAAAACAGATATTTTTGCAAAATAATTATTTAAAAAACGTATTTTTGCAAATAAAATTTTTTTTATTTTTCAAAAAACCTTAAATTAATTTGTGAATAAAAATAGTTGTAAATTAATAGCCAAAATCAACAAATATAATCAAAAGACACCATTAATATAGTCTTATTGGTACATTCAATTATTAATTCATTTAATATTTTCATAAGATTATTTTATTATTAGAAAATCAAATTTGAATGTAAGGAAAAAATATATTTACTACTAATCATTGTAAAATCACTAATAGAAATTAAAACTATTAATATAACGGCTTAGTATATACAAACTTTAATAGATTTTGTTTTTAATTTATTTTATTTTATGTGAAATTGGATGTTTTATAATATATTATAATAAATTTATAATTTATATCTAATACTTGTTTTAATTTTAACTTTATTTTAACTATGGCTAAGAAAAATCTAACTAGAAGGATCTAATTTAACCATATATCATAAAATTAGGGACTTATATTTATATGTTTCATTTTAAATCACAGGGGTGTATTTATTCCTACATCTAAATCATACGGGGTTTTTGGCTCCTTAACCCATTATGATATCTCCTTAACCCATTATGATATATCCAAAGATACAGTACTTACATTGGTACTTGTATTTTTATGAAAAAATTAATATATTTAGAAATAGACTTAATTTTAATTATGTGTTTCATTATTTTAGCATAAAGTAACCCTCTATTAATCTTGCAACTACGTTTTTAAATTTCTTAAATCGACTATTAACAAAACAATTCCACGGCAAAAAAGAAGTGAAAATGGGGGAAAAAAAAAAAGAATCGCCATTTGAAGTGACGTACATGGTGACGAATTTTGTATGCGCTCGCCATTTCATTTGGAATACTATACCATTAACTCCTTATATATAATAAACGTAAGGGAGATCTTATTCAAAATTTTGGTTGGTCACTGTACTACCAAAAGTATATAATTCGTTGGATTATAAAACTATAAATATTCAAATAGATGAGGACCGTTAGATATAATATTAAAAATTGTATTTGATTAATAATAGGATAGTATTTAAATACTAAAGGATGTATTTTGATAATTTAAACCAATTATAAATAGGTTTTCTATATTGAATATAAATCTTTATGTAAAAAATCATAATTATCTTTTCTATTTAGTTTATGGATAGTTCCAGTTAGATAATAATTATTAAACCATCATTAAATTAAAGATAATTTTGTTAGTTTCGCGTGGGCTGTAAAATTGTTAAAATATGTTGTCTAAAACTCAAGATAGAGCCCAAACAGTAAAGTGATTATCTAAATTTTAATTTTTTTTTTAATTTAAACCAATTATAAATAGATTTCTATATTGAATAGAAATCTTTATGTAAAAAATCGTAATTATCTTTTCTCTTTAGTTTATGGATAGTTCTAGTTAAATAATCAATACTATATTATATAATAGACGAAACATTAAAAGTTTGGTTGGTCGGTATGGTACGTTGTGATTTTACTTAATTGCCCTTAATTTGGTTGGTCGGTATGGTACATTGTGATTTTACTTAATTGCCCTTAATTAGTTTTTACTTAATTAACCTTACTTATTTATAGAAATATATTATTAAATAATAATATTACCTATTTATAACCAATTACTTTTTTCACCTAAAATACATTATTTTTTCAATTTTTCTAACAAATTCCCCTACTTTTTCAAATATATCACGGACAATTACCTTTTTTTTAACTAAAACATGTTAGTTTTTCTATTTTTCCTTACTGAAATCCCTCTTTTTCAAAAAATATCACGAACAAACATTTAGTTATTTATTTTTAAACCTATTTTAATATTATAATTATTTTTAAAAGTTTACCTATTTTAACATATCTACTTATTTTTCTTAATAAATGCAATTACTAAAACTATTAAAACATAAATAATCAAATACGTATTTATAACCAATTACTTTTTCAGCTAAAACACATTATATATTTTTTCGAACAAAGTCACTCCTTTTCTAAATATATCACGGGAAATTTCCTTTTACAATTTCTTTTTTCTATTTTTCTCACTAAAATCCATTCTTTTTCCAAAAATATCACAGAAAAGCTCTTACTTATTTATTTTAAAACGTATTTAAATACTTTTAATTATTAAATTTTAAAATCTCATTTTCCAAAAATATCACAGGCATTGACCTTTTTAAACTAAATATATGTTACATTTTTTATTTTTTCTTACTAAAACCCCTCATTTCCAAAAATATAACGGGCAAACACATACTTATTTATTTTAAAATCTGTTTTAATTTTTTTAATTAATTAAAAATGTTTAGCTATTTTAAGATATCTACTTATTTTTTGCACAATTACAATTAATAAAATATTAAAATAATAATAAAATAACAATTAACAATCGGTGTATCGCACGAGTTTTAAGCTAGTTTTTATAATATAGCTTATAGCCCGTGCGATGCAGTTACTTAAATTTTATTTATAATTATATTTTAATTACCCATGGAACACACGATTGTTTTTTTAATATTTATAATTATCTTTATTTATGAATATTTTAATATTTAAAAGTTATTAGTTTACATGATTAAATTATTGTTAAAAAAGATTTAGTCAAAAAAAATTATAGTTAAAAATTTGATATTTATTATATTTTACACGCTCAATTTAATATTTGTTTATATCGAGTTATAAAAGTTAGATTTGGTGAATTTTACGGTCCACATGAAATTCACAAAATAATCTTTAATTTAGTTGTGGTTTAATAGTTCTTTTTCAATTAAAAACTATTCTAAAACTAAAAAGAGAATAAAGTGACGAAATTTAATATTGAGAATTTTATTCGATTTAAGAAATCTACTTATATGTAGTTTAGATTATTAGAATACACTTTATTAACCAAATACAGTTTTTAATGTTAAATCTAACGGTTTTCACCTATCTATTTAAGATTAAACGATTTTTATTATTTTGATATTAAATGGGCTTCCTTATTTAATTACAACTATTTTTATGTTTTAACTTTTTGGAAAATCCAATCCTAATATAATATCTTTTAACTTATATCATTTTTAGATAATAACTTCTTTTTATATGATATAATCTTGATAGTCTATTTTTAAAAGTATTGGATCTAACGGTTGAGAATGTTTTGGCGGTATTTATGACCAAACTACCAGGATAACATCATTAATTTTTTTAATATATTTTTTTAATTTTTAATTTTTTTAAATATTTATTGCAAAAATATAATATACTCTTTTTTGTAATATGTTAATGATGCGGGAACTTTGAACTTTTGAGAAAATAAATTATCAATTAAAATATAATTTTTTTTTGTAATAGTTCTTCTTCTTTTAAAGTAGTACACCGTGACGATCAAAATTCTTTATAAAATTCATTTTTTTATAGTATATCCCGTAAAAATCTAAGTTATTATATTAAACACTAAATAATGAAAGCTTTATTATAAGTCTGGTCGCTTGATCACTCAATTCATAATCGTTGGATCTTTCAAATTAAATTGTTGAGAAACGTTAGATATAACAGTAAAATTATCACGTAGAATGATCTAAGGTTTGAATCTACCAACAACATATTAAAATTTACAGGGTTTTTTTGAAAAATAAGAATTTTTTCATTTTTTTTCTTATAGACATGGGTTATTTGATAATATTTTTTATAAAGTACGATTTTTCAAAAAAGTACTATACTAATTAATTAACAACCTTTTAAAGTTTCGAATTTAATAATTTACAATATATATATATGTTAAAAAAGTTAGGCCTCTTCTGTAGCTGAGTTTAAAATTTCAAAATACGGTTTTTTTAAATATGAATATAGTCCTGCTAACAATGAAATTAGGTCTCTGTGAGTTCTTATAAAACAAAATCACCATTTGCGTATAATTTATTATTTAATAATAAATAATATTTAATTATTTATGATATAAAATTTAATAAAATAAGATAAAAAATATGCACAATTTTATAAAATTTTATCCTCGTATTATTATATTTTTTGTTGATTTGAATTTTTCTTAGATTGATTTGAATTTTTGAACATAGATTTCTAAATTTAAAATAGTTAGAAAAAAGTAATTAAATTGACATTAAAATAATGATGACGTAATAATTATTATTATAATTTAAATATCCACTTTACTAATTTGGGCTTTATCTTGTGTTTTAAAAATTAGATTTTGACGATTTTACACCCCACATGAAGATAACTAAATTATCTTTAATTAAAAGATGGCTTAACAATTTTTATCTAACTGGAATTGTCCATGAAAGAGAAAAGAAAGTCACGAATTTTTTACATGGAGAATTCTATTCAATATAGAAAACTTATTTATATTTGGTATATTTGGTTTAAATTATCAAAATACACTTTTTAGAATTTAAATATAATATTATTATTAATAAAATACATTTTTTTAATATTTGATCTAACGATTTTCATTTATCTAGTTAAGATCTAATGGTCCTTATTAGTTTGGTTGTCACCGTACGATCAAAATTTTGGATAAGATCCCTATTATGCTTATTATATATAAGGATTTAAAATAATAAAGATATCAATTATATACTGATATAAGTATATTACTAACTGCTTTTACTTTTAATGTTTCGGTTTTATTTACAGTGTATATAAAATTTTAAAAACATTATTACTTAAAAATTATTAAATAGAATACAAATTATGTTATGATTATATAAAATTTTATTCTCATATTATTATATTCTTTATCGATTTGAATTTGTTCTTAATTAATTTTAATACTTTATTGAAAGAAACATAAAATTTCTATATTTAAAACAATTAGTGGAAAAATAAATAAATTGGTGCTACAAAAATAATAAAAAATTATTAAAATTTAGATACTCACTTTACTATTTGGTTCTATCCTGAGTTTTAGAAATTGAATTTTGACGATTTTACAACCCATGCGAAACTAACGAAATTATCTTTAATTTAATGATGGTTTAATAATTATTATCTAACTTGACCTGTTGACCTACCCATAAAAAGATGGTTAAGAATTTTTACATAAAAAATTCAATTCAATATAGAAAACCAATTTATAATTGGTTTAAATTATCAAAACACACTTCTTAGTATTTAAATATAATCCTACCTTTAATCAAATACACATTTTAATATAAGTATTATATTCAAAATTATCGTTTATGAATATGAAACTCTCAATATTTTAATAATATTTTGATATAATCCTTTTATGTTTGTTATATGTAAAATAATATAATTATAATTTGGATTAATCAAATTGTTATGCTCATTCAGAAAAAAAAGTGTTTAAATTTATTTATGTACAGGAGTTCTCGTAAGTCTAGGTTCACGTGTATCATTGTTAGTATGATATACATCAACATTATATTGATAATTTTTAATATTGTAATCAATATGAATTGTTATCTTGATATTTGGTTTAACAATTATTATCTAATTGGAACTATACATAAATTCAAGAGAAAAGATATTTAAGAATTTTTACATAGAAAAGTTTTAAATTATCAAAATACATTTTTTAGTATTTAAATATAATTCTATTATTAATCGGATACACTTTTTAATATTAGATCTAACAATTCTCATCGATCTATTTAAGATCTAACTGTAATTATTAATTTGGTCGTATAGTGATCGTCACGGACCAGATCGATTTTAATTTTTTCTTAAATTGATTTTAATATTTTATTGAAATAAAAATACAATTTATAAATTTAAAAGAATTAGGAAAAAAATTAAATCGGTGCTACAATAAAAAAAATATTTATTAAAATTTAGATAATCACTTTACTGTTTGGGCTATATCTTGAGTTTTAGACAACAGATTTTAACGATTTTACAGCTCATGCGAAGCTAACAAAATTATCTTTAATTTAATGTTGGTTTAATAATTTTTATCTAACTGGAACTATCCATAAATTAAAAAGAAAAGATAATTACGAATTTTTACATAAAAATTTCTATTCAATATAGAAAACCCATTTATAATTGGTTTAAATTATCAAAATACATCTTTTAGTATTTAAATACTATTCTATTATTAATCAAATACAATTTTTAATATTATATCTAACGGTCCTCATCTATTTGAATCTTTATAGTTTTATAATCCAACGGATCATATAATTTTGGTAGTATAGTGACCGACCAAAGTTTTGGATAAGATCCCTTACGCTTATTATATATAAGGAGTTAATTGAACGTAACTGTACTATTTTTGTGAAAAACATATTAAATATACTAAAAATGCAACGGAACCTGCCCAAAGCGCTATAACAAAAGTGGCATTTAAGTATGTTGAAACATAAACATATGTTCACTTTAATTAAAATCAAAATCGAATATTCTACATTATTTACCAAAATCAATGAAAAGTGATTGTGACTTTAACTTCTAATAAGCAAATCCAAGTAATTGAAAGAAACTTACACCTGCCTGAATTTTAAATATAGGAAGAAGTATGTGAAGGATAAATAAAATAATTTTACTTTTATTTATGTTTGTTGTTGTGAGAGAAATTTGGTACAACACAATTGAGACAATCTCGCTGGAATATTCACAGAACGTGTCCCTGATTATCGGACGGAGCTATAGGTTTGCAGCTAGAAACCTGTAGCTCGTGATAGGTACAGAATAATAGAAGTATGTCTTCGGGGGCTGAGTTAACAAAACCACCGGTTCGGTTGAAGTGGGCGGTGCAAATCCTACACGGCCAGTCAATTCATCGGAATATGTATCACAGAGAATACACGAGCCTTATACGTGTAGAGAGTGAAAATCTGAATCCTCTAGTCAAGTGTCTACATATCCTATTTATAGGAATCAAGCCCCATGTAGTTCTATTAGGTTTATACTTCTTCTTTCTTGCGAATTCGGCCACTCTAAGATAATCCATCTTAGAGTTATAGTCGAGTTATGTACCTCCAGCCGAGCTTTCCAGTGTCCTAGTCCACATCCATCACTAAGTCCTATAAATCCTCATGCATGTAATGTATATCCGAAACAATCAATACAAGTCCTATGTTGATTGTACCTGCTCCATCAAGTACGTTTTATTAAGCCTAGAAGTCCTTCGCCAATAATACTTCCGTGCTCCTAAAGTATAGGTAGTTGAGTCCTTGTCCAACTAGCATTCTGCCTTCCTGAGGTTCCGACTACTCGGCACCTGGAACCAGTCCCGAGGTTCAGACCACCTGAACCTCAATACCCTTCACCTGAATCTCGATATCTTGAACCTGTTTTGGTACCCTCACTACGCCATAAATGGCCTTTTGCAACCACAAAACTATGTTGCTATAAGCCCAGTTTCGCGTTGCTATAGCCCCAAAAAGGGCTATGGTAACATCAGAGCCATGTTAGGTTCTCAGCAGTTGCTATAGGGGTCTATAGTAACATACTGAGGACCCCTAAGGTAACATAGAAAACTGTGTTACTAATGATATCTACAGCAACACAATAAACATTCTACAGCAACATACTTTCTGTGTTACCAAAGATATTAAAATTTTTCAAAAAAGTGGGTCCCACATGTGGGGACCACGTGTTATATTATCAATTGCAACACACAATTATAGCTATAGTAACACCCTAAGTATAACAAAATACAAATATGTTGTATAAATATTATATTTCCCACCAAATAAACCAACAACCAAACCAAGTCTTAATTTCATTCACCAATAAGATAACCAATCCAATAACAAACCAACCACATTAGCCAATAATATCCACCAACACTAGAGAACATAAATTAAAACGTACAACTACTACAAGAAAATTACATGTTCATTTTTAACAACCACATTGCAAAGTCATAAGCGGGATAGAAAAACCTATACTAGGTCATCAAAAGGCACTGTCTAAATCACTAGATGTCTAAGAGCCAAGTCCGTCATTCATTTGTCAGAGCTTCCTTCTTTGCCTCCAACATTTTCATTTTTGCTTGAGTATGCATCTACAATACATAAGTAGTATGCGTAAGAAAGCACAGACCATTGTAAGAGCCTCACATTGAGTGGGATTCACCTTTACCTGAAATGGAGTAAGTTTTTGAGAACAAGATTTTGATTAGAAGAAGAAATAACACCTTTAGGCAATTTAAAGAGTCAAAGTGACAGCAAGAATTTACAGGCAGAATATTGTTGCATGATTCATTCTCTGACTACATCTTGGCCCACTGGAAAGGGAATAAATATAATTAGCATATAAAACAGAGAGTAAAAAATGAGATCACTACATCAAATTGTTTCAGATATACCTTCCTAATAGCCGTATGTCAATTCCAAAAAACAATTAAACATGAATACAGTCGTACTTTATTTTTGTACTATAAAAAAAATGACACTAACTAAATCATCTACGTACTTTACTTTTGTGTTCCGTAAAAATGACACTAAGTCAGTCAGTTCATGTACTTTCCTGGTTGCGTATAGAATTGCATGCCTGCTTGTAAAGCAACAATACAAAATTATATGAATCATATATGTGGAAATATAACCTATCGACTTCTCGACTAATTAAAATGCTGCATGAGTTGATTATCAAAAACACTATATACTTTATCACCACCTGGTCGACTACATGAGTTATTATCATGTTAGGTCGGACACAAACCAAACATGCTATACAATTTAAGTATACTAGTGCTTTGCACGAGAAGCTTTATAAGTTATCGGTATATTTTTTTTAATTTAATTTAAATTGTGATTTTTTTATTTTCCCAAAAGTATCAATCTATTTTAATTTCAATTTTATAAATTTTAAATTAATACTATATTATTAAAGTCGAAACATTACTATATTATTAAAGTCGAAACATTAAAAGTTTTTCGGTTTTCAGTTTTCGGTTCTTTATTCTAATTAAAAAATAATTTATACTATTTATACTATCTTGTAATAGACGAAACATTAAAACTTTGGTAGTCGGACGGACGGGGTCGGTATTTTCTGAAACTAATTTACATTAAAGTAATAGATATACTAATTTAAAATTGTATCTTTTATTATTTTGTTAGCTAAATATATATCATAATTTGTTGATTATTAATTTTAAAATCTATTTTTTCTGATTATAAATAACTTTTTTATATTTTTTATTTTCTTAATATCATTGTTTAATATTCATTATAAATCATTATAGTTTTATTCTTTGTTTTGGTGATTTTTTGTATCAAAATGTTAAATATTTATTTTAGGTGTATAGTGGTAATCATAATATTAAACATATCTAAATTTTATTTTAGATTTAAATTTTGTTTTTAAAATTTTTCAGTTTTTTAAATGAGAATAGAATATTTTAGTTATCTTTTTATTTTGCAATTTGAATTTCATAGACATCCATATTTTTTTTCCTTTTTAACTCAAAATGAGAGGCACATTTGTAAATGAAACTAATTTACATTAAAGAAATAAATATACCAATATATAGTATATATCTCATTTAAGAATTTATTTTTTATTATTATTTTAGCAAAATTTCTATCATAATTGGTTGACTATTAAATTTAAGATTTATCTTTATATTAATTACTTTTTTATTTTCTAAGATCATTGCTTAATCCAAACATCAATCCAAACATTGTATCATTGATCTTGAAACATACCGATGTTTTCCCAACCAAATCATAGTATAGATAATAGAAACATTGTAGACAGACTTCAGAGCTTCAGTATCATTGATCTTGAAGCTTCATTTCTTCCCGCTTTTCTTTAGCCCAGAACCTCCAAATGCACCTTTCTGTTGAGCTTTAGCTTTGAGCTCCTTCAGTGCCTGTTGAACAGAAGAGCAGCCACAACACCATATTCAGTGATACAACAAGAAGAAAACAAATGGACAGTTATCAGGAAAATATGATGAAACACTATCTAACCTTCTCCTCTTCCTTCTTCTTCTGCAGAAAATAATAATAATCATAAAAGATAAAAGAGATGTAGTAATACAGACAAGCCTCTGAGTGAGGAAACAATGCTTCACTTGTTCCATAAATATAGATGTAGTATAGACGAGCCTCTGTTTTCTACATGAGGCTTCAAACCAAATTGGTATCACAAACAGTTTGACAGATTCTTCTGACGCTAACAATTCAAATTTGGAAAATACGATAGGTGAAACATATTAGGAACAACCACTTAATAAAAAGAGAATAACAGTGTACATTGCTAATACTAGCTGATCACTACACACACAAGTATTATCGTAGAACTTAAATTAAGTCACGTGTTGCACAATAACACAATCACAACATCACAAACTAACATCCAGCCACAACATTACACACCAAAAATCTGACATTATTTATGATATGTTCTTCCCCATTGCATAATAAAAATCACAATTACAAATCTTGTATCAATTTCTCGACTACAACAATACACAAAAGCAGAAATCATGCCAATATCACTTCAGTAGCAACCAATCATTCATACAAAACAACATATTTTACGGGGAAAATAAAAACTTAGACAAGTGTTTGGAACTACAACCTTTCTAAATATAACCTATTTCATCCAAATAAAGCATTAATTCAAATGAATAATCCAAAGAAAATCAAAATCTTAAAGGAATAGAAAAATGAGACCTCGTCGTATTCTTTCTTTTCTGCCTTGGGTGCTTTCAAAGGCTTAGCTTTTCCACCTGCACAACAAATAAAAATTAACACAATCGAGATTAACAAAATTAATAAGTCAATTCACCAAATTAGTACATTCACATGAATCATAAGTAACAAACACAAATAAACACAGTCAAACAACTTCAAATCAATCAATCGATACATACAAGTATAGATACATACAATTCCCAATATTCCCAATATATATATATACAAACATACACAAATAAGAGACATACAAATAGCACAAACAGAGAGATATAAATGGTGGGAGTGTATGAGAACAATGTGAAATCAGGCCTTTTCAAATAGAGATAGAAGCGTACCATGAGATCTGAGAGGTTGAAATTGGGATTTAGGGCTCAAAAGTTTCAATTGGTAATTTAGGGATCGAACCAAAACCCTTGCAACCTGATTCAAAGCTCGAATCAATTAGTGAACTTCTAATTATTAGTCTTGTGAAGCCCTGAGAAGAAAACAAACCTTAATCAGTTGTCTTCAATAACTTAGACGAAACACAAATCAAATCGATTAGCAGTAGCAACGATGTACTAGATTGTACAACGGAGTAGAAATACAAATATTAATTGGCTCGATTGAACCGAGCTCTGAACCCTAATAACCCTAATCAACGAGAGAGGTCAGAGAAGCGATAGAGGCCAGAGGAGAGTGTGTAAGCCCCCAATTTTCCCCCAAACTTGTATTTGACCATAATTCTAAAATTTTCATTTGCCGCTCTGTCTTTTTGTTTGCCGCTTAGAAAATGTCAATATATTTATATTTAGTGTACTTTTATTTTTTCTTCTTAAAAAAATATTACAAATTTTATTGTTTTCTTTTTTTTTTGTCAAAATTAAATTAATTATTTTCATTTTGTAATTAATCACAGTTTTTACAACTAATATTTTTCTCTAATAAACTTATGAATGATTTTAATCGAAACTTAGTAATTTTTGGATATTACTTTGTTTAAAACATTTTTATTCTAAATTTACTAAAAGTATTTTTATTTGATGGAATATTACTTTTGTACTATTTTTATTCTAAATTTATTAAAAATATTTTAAAATTTATGAAATATAAATAATTCAATAATTTTATGGAATATTACTTTTTCTAATGATAACTTCAATGATTTATTAAAATTATTTACTTTTAAATTTAAACAATTATCAAACTATTACTTATAAATAAAATATAATTTAATTTGTTCATTAATACTCTATGGTAACACGTCTCACTATGTTACCCAGCGTAACACCTTTTACAACTAAGGTAACATATGTTCATGGCTTTGGTAACATCCAAAATCAATGCGTTACGATAGCATAAAAATTGTATAGCTATAGTAACATCCAATATGGTAACACCCCCCCTAATTTGTTGCGATAGGCCATCTATGGCGTAGTGCCTGAACCTATCACCTCGGTACCCTTAACCTGCACCTCGGTACCCACAATCCTAGCCCAATACATCACTACTGGACTTATAACATATATGAACCCTAAATTGAGCCCATGTGAGATTTTGGGCACAACATTTGTTCTTTCGAATTTTTAATAGAGACAAAAGAAAGTGGAATTGAATATAAATTGAGCCCACTTTCACTCCAAAACTATCATTCAAAAAATGAGATGAAAATATTTTACTCACTCATCACTTACTTTCTTCCATTTAAAAAATTCAAGAACAGGGCCTTAAATCTCACAAAGAAAACCACAACCAAAATCAATTTCAATTTATGTTGATTCTCATCGATTTGTTGCAAACTAACTTTCAAGTTTAACTTTAGGCAATTCATTTCACATCAGAAAAAAAACAATCGATCTACTACTAAACATATTGCCTTAAAATCGAACAAATTCACACACACATATATATATATACCTTAGTGTGTATACATTTGTATTGCCCCACATCTTCTTCTATATATTAAAAGCCAACCAAGGGCAAAATATGCCAATAAAATGGCTGTGAAATTACAGTTTTACCCTTATTTATCATATAATTACAAAAATGTCACCCCTCTATAGTTTATGCAAAAATTATATGAAATTTTGTTGCTTTCAAGATTCGAACACAAACCTTCCACTTACAAATTACAAATAAAGTATCATAACCAATGTGCTACATCAATTTTTGAGTTAATTTTAAAATTCTTATTAGATAAGCTACATGTTCCCTTATAATCCTTTTTCTCTTTTTTACTTTACTTTTTGATTAAATATATTATTGGTTTATATTTCTTATAAAAAAAATTCAAAATTATTCATAAATGTAACCAAATTCAAATTGGGAAAATATGAATTTGTTAAAATTCGTCTCTATGTATATATTAGATTATTGGATAATAATAGGATTATATTTTAAGAAAGATAATTATTTCATTTACGTGTGGATATAATTGCATCATATAATTTTTAGATATATAAATTTAAAGTTGAGTTAAAAAATAATTCTACATCATAATATAAAATATGTTTCAATTTACTTAATTTCTAAACTAGGCTGTTAGATAATGTGTGTAATGAATAATAGACTTAAAATAGATAGTTGAATTTAAAATTATATAAATACGAATATATATATATATATATATATATATATATATATATACATGGAAAAAAAGAGCAAGACAATCTAAATGTATAATTTTACATACATAACCAATTTTTTAAAAAATCCACTTTTATATATTAAAAGATCATCAGAGGCAAAAAGAACCCAAAAAGTGTTCATGAAATTACAACTTTACCCTTGTATTTTTAAAATTACAAACATGTCACCCCTTTATTACTGAAGATAGAAAATGTCAAATTTGTGTGTAAACATCGAGAATCGAAATGTTAGCCTCCTCATAACAGTTTCATGTCATAATCGAGTGTCCTACATTGAGTTTTGAGTTTATTTTAAAATTATTATTAGATAAAGTATATTCGCTCATCATATTATCTTTTATTATTTCAACTTTTGAGTAAATAATATGTTGTTTTATATTATTTATACAACATGCTTATTCAATTTTTTAATAAAAAAATGTTAGTTTATATTATTATATAGCTCCATTTTTTTTAAGTTTTCGTAGTTTTAATATATAATTATGTATTTCTTTACAAATTTTATTATTTCAACCTTAATTTTTTTGATTAAATGTTAATTGTTATACGCTTTACATTTTTATACAATACTATGTCACTTATTAGCTTTATACGAATTATTCAAGTATTGGTAAATCTATAATCAAAATTTGATCTAAAATAAGTAACATATTATACGTAACTTTTATATTTTAGAATTATACAAGGGACTGTAAAAAATGGGAATCATAGTTAGGGGTGTTGATGGGTTAGGTTATCGGGGGTTGAAAGCATTTTTGCAACCCAGTCTAATTAAATAAGTTTGAAATTTTTTAATCCAACTCACAAAAAATTAATTCATGGCCCAACCGTACTTATCATCCTTAAGTTTGCGCCGGGTTGGGTTGGTTTGAATGTGTTAAATAATTTTTATAAAAAATAAATATTACACAATGTCCTCATTTCAAAAATTCAAGTAAAACTAAAATACGTATAACTTACGATTTTAGTGCTAATATTTTTTTTATTAACATAATAATTTTAGTTATGTACACATCTATAAATAAGATGATATACTGTATTATATAATGTACAGTTACATATAATATATATATATATATATATATTTAAATTATCGAACAAAATTTTTAATTTAAATAGGGTTGGGTTAGGTCGGCTGAAATATATAAAACTGATATGCAATCATTAAAATTGGTTTGAAATTTTTTTAGACCCAATTAAGTATCGGGTTTTCTTTGTCGTCTTGGTTGGTTGAAAAAGGGGCTGGATATATTTTGTTCATTTTAATCGGTTCGTAAGCTAATTTTCGACCGATTAAACCAATTTGTGCCCATTTAATCCAAATCATATGATTTCTAGATCGATTTCTATAAAAATTGATTTTCCGATCCGATTTTAACACATTCGGATTGATTAGTCACCGTCTAGCGGTTAATCGCCAGTGTTTAGAACATATATTATACATATAAATACAATTGAGTCTACACAGATGTTAAATTATTTAGGTATATTATGATTCATATAAGATCAAACAAAAGATAATTTATAATTCAAATATTAAAATCGCATGGGATAGAATTTTATGGTTGTGTTAAAAAAATGATTCGAAATTACATATATATAAATTTTCAATTTGTGTAATTTTTAAACTACGATCTTAGATAATTTATAGTTAATACTAGACTAAACATATACAATTGAATTTAAAAGGGTACAAATATGTACATATGAAGGAAAGAGTAAGACAACTTCAAGATTGACTTTTACATAAAATAAAGAAATTTTATAATGGGTTAACTCTATAGTCTTACATGAATATATAGTCTTACATGAATGACCAATTTTATATTTTATAAATATACTTTTATTTCATTAAAATTATATTACTTTACACACGTCTTATACACGAAATTAAAAGTAAGAAATTTTATGATGTATTTAAAGTATATTCGTACATTTGTGACCAATATTATATTACAAATATATTTTTATTTTATTAACAATACATGAGTTTACATAAATTCATTTTATATACGGAGAACTCTGATAAAATAACTATTTAAATTATCTTGAATTTTTAAATTTGATAAAATTCACTTCACGACATTCAAAACTAAACTAATATTTTGAAGATTAAAAAAAATCATTTGATCTTTATCTTATAGAAATTTATCCAAATTTTATGAAATCTTATTCAATTAGAAAATATATATATATAAATACTATGCATATATAATATAAATTCAAAATACTATAATTTACCATATTTACAAAATTATTTTGATATGTATATATTTATGCGAATTTATTTTTTCAGTATATAAACAGGTCCGTGTCTCGCACGAGTTTTTACGCTAGTTGGTAATGAATATGAGAAAGTAACTAGTGAAATTGAAGAGCCGAAAGAATCGAGATGGATGCAAGGAATTATGAAAGAAAAAGCTGGAAATAAGTGTATTTTTGGAGTATGTCTCAAAAAGTTCAAAAATATGCAAGAAAAAATAGTGTATCGTATAAATCTACCCACTTTACAAGTTGTAATATAATACATAAATTAAAATTTTAACCATTTAATTGAGTATAATAAAGTTTTAATAGTTAGTGTACATATATTAAAATTAAAATTAATTTAAATCAGAACAAAATTATTGAATCAAATTCATTATAAGTTGGAGTAAATTTATATTTATATATTATTACTATATTAAAAACAAAACATGATAGTTTCCTCATCATCCATAATTTGTTACTCAATTTATAACCGTCAGATTTTTAAATCAAATTATTGAAAGTGTTTAGATAAAATACTCAAAATTATTATATAGAGTGGTTAAATGTACAAATCTCATTAACAATTAATAAATTTTTAATTACAATATTAGTTTTAAAAATATAAATAAAGTTAAAAATTTCTTCAAATATAGATTATTATCTTATATTTTATTTAATAGATGATATACATTATGTTTTGTGTATAATGATTAAAAAAATTAACAATATAAAAAAATATTAAATTAAAATAGTAAAATATTTTAAACTAACTGGGGCCTTGCATGATATATAAGTTAGTATTTGAAGCTAAAAAACAGATTGTTATGAAGTTGTTGAGAAAGAAAATCAAAAGATTTGTGCCCCTAAATGTTTAATAAGAAAAATAAAATAAGGCCACACTAGAGAAATTGATAAAGAAAATTTAGCAAAAAAGAAATAAATAAAAATAATAATAAAGGGGCATAGTAAACTTGTAGAAAAAGAAAACAAATTTTAATTAGCAAAGCCCAGGAATATAAACAAGTACTACTTGTACTGCTACTACTCCCCCAATTTGCTTTGCTTATTATCGATCTGTATCTATTTTTCAAAGGTGCGTCTCTCCCTTCTTTGTTTATTCCCCATCTGTATGTATATGTATGTATCTAATTTGTGGTTTGAATATTGAAGCGCTACAAACCCTAGATTTTGTACTTTCATCTTAAGCTTATGATTAGTGGTTGTATGTTTACGAATGTTTGATCTGTATGTGATGATTTTTAGTGTTGTTGAGGTTTAATTTGTTGTTAATTGTGGGTTTTTTTGTTTCTTATGTTTAATTGATTGGAATTTATTTGATCTGTAAATTAATGTGGTTATATTCAAACTAGATGCTGTGTAAATTGGGATTGTAATTGAATTAATAGGGTTTTTCTGGGTTTTTGTGATTTCGTTTGTTTGTCCTTGTGTTGTTTATATAAGAGGTATCGATTTGTTTGTTTAGCTTTTTATTGACCGAATAAGATGTATAATGCTTGAGAAGTATACATTTTGTGACCCCAATTGTACCTTGTCTTGCACCTTGCTATACTCTATTTAGAAACCTGTGCAGTTTGTGTGCTTTTGATTATCAGAGTGTCTGTAAATTTGATTGTCCTTGGGGTATATTAGTCATTGACCCTCGGAAATTCATTGATGTCAACCAATAATGAATATTTAATATCGTAGAATCTTATTTTTCACTCAATTGTTGTCATTCAAATTGCAAAAAAAGTTGCATCTTTCTAGTTTGAAAACCACAGATGATTTAACACAAATCTCATCCAAGTCGCCTGTTAGATGCATTAATCCAGTCCATACGAGAACAACCTAACATGGGGATTTAATGCTTTTGTAATATGCCCGTTTTCCAAAAAAAAATTCCTGTAGCCGGAGATGGATTCAAGGGGGAGTTTGGTGACGCATTTTGTAGGGAAAGTCCCTTAGAACATCTCCAATAGGGGTTGCCAACTCCTATGTGGCATGGCAACCTTGGTTGCCCATCTATTGGAGTTGTATGGTTGCCAACAAGTTGCCAAAAGTTGGCAACTTCCTCATATAGTAAAATCACATACATTTCCTTAAAAGTGTATTTATATCTATCCATTTTTGAATCTTCCATATTATTATCATTTATAAATGGGACCACATTGACAATTTTTAAAGTTGCCAACTATTGGAGTAGATTTTTAACAAAAGTTGTCAGTAGTGAGATGGATGGGAGAGGAGATAGAATAATAATATACAAAATGATGTGGTAGAGGTTGGCAACTATTTTGGCACTATTGGAGATGCTCTTAGTAGATTAAATGGAAATAGATGGAGCATGGAAGTAAACAACGTGCGGGTAAATAGAAGTACAGTATTAAATGTGTGAGATGAAAGTATAATTGAGATGTACAAATTGCATTTTTTGTCTTCCGCTTAATGACACTTAAAGAATCTAAGCACTTCTTATAGGCCGTAAGCTCCCCCAAGTTGTAGTCATTGAACAGGGTCCATAGAAGAGATGGTTGTCCGACCATAAACGAACACATAAGGTATTTATTAAGCTCGGGAAGATGCGTGAAAACGGAAGAGATGGTTATGCTGATTGAGAACCATGCTTGAAGTTTGCCTGGCACAATCAACACTTTAGCTTTTATTAAACTGTGGTAATAAAATTTATGGCTAGTGACCTAAAGACTTTTTGTTTATTGTTAGCTACTTAATACTGGTAAGTGCTGTTTGTTATCTATAGACTTTTTGTTTATATGTAGTTGGTTTATATTGGTAAGTGCTGTTTGTAATATGTCATTGCGAGTAATACTCAGTTGTCTGTTACAGTCTTAATAGTTATAACTTTCATATTTCATTGAATTTCATTGCTTATAGCAACTTAGACCTGGAATTACTGCTCATATTCTGTTATTTTAATTGTTATGGATCAAAAGTTCAGTAGATTATTATTGTCAAGGTGCTAAGTTGGTTCAAGTATTCAAGTGTCCTTTAAGCAGTGAGGCACTCACAAGCTGTTGTATACGAGATCCTCTCTTTCCTACTCCATGACATTAGATACTTGTATCTTTTATGATGAATGAAAAAGATGTTTACCTCATGCATTGTACAAATTAAGGAAAACAGACTGTTATTTGAAGGTTAATTATCTGCAAAAATTTAATATTTGAAATTAACTTGCTACAACTTGTAATCCATTACATATCTAATTATTGATAACTTTATGACTCCAAAGGAAGTAAATATTTTAGAGTTCTAAGTTTATACTTTTAGGTTGACAATCATGAATATGAAATTGAAAATTCCTCTTTTTTAACTATAAAATTGTTAGCTTGGCAGTTTGGCTACTGATGAGGAACAGAAGTGAACATTAAGGATATTTACGTATGATATTTTCACTTGAGTTCATAGGAATCAGGGTGCCTTTTCTTTAATATAATCAACTTTATGTACCATGTAGTTTACAGTTGGATGTAGTCCAGGGAGTTAAATGTTGGTGTTACCGGGTATAAGTTGATTACTTAGTTGCAGTTATTGTAGCCCAGTTGTTAGGCTGGTTTTAATTCCTTGGGGCTTATATACACAACTGAAATATTTTTCTTATTGAGCTTTTATCTTCTGCGGTTGAAAATCTATCGGGGTAGAGATGGTTCTGTGTTTCAATTCCTAAATTGTTACTTGTGGTAGTGGTTTTTGCTATTAATCCATCAAATATCTTCTTATTGTTTTTATTCCATAGTATTATTTTATTTAAATAATACTTGTTTAAATACTGAGGACAGTATGTTGCAGCTTATTCAAATTTCATAAATCATGAACTTGTAAACTTTTAATGGGACAGATTTTAATATTATTTGTATCGTAAGTTCATATCACAAGTAAGCTTCACAGTAGAGATAAACCTTTAAAATTTTTATTGAGCTTGTGGAATATTGTTTGCTTGATATTGATCACTTGCTTGTACTTGTACAGACTTTCGAAAGGGATCCATGGCATCATATCTCCCAGCAACCACTGAATCCTTGATTCAGGCTACAGAAGCCAAAGCTGCACCTGAAGCCATCGCGATTCTCTACCGCGTACTTGATGACCCTTCATCGACTTCTGAAGCTCTAAGAATCAAAGAACAGGCAGTTTCCAGTCTTTCAGATCTTCTTAGAGAACAAAGTAGGGCAGAGGAACTGCGGAACCTTCTGACTCAATTAAGGCCATTCTTTTCCAAGATCCCCAAGGCCAAAACTGCCAAAATTGTTCGTGGAATTGTTGATACTGTAGCCAAAATACCTGGTACATCTGATCTTCAGGTCTCCCTTTGCAAAGAAATAGTCGAATGGACCCGTGCTGAGAAGCGTACGTTCCTTCGTCAACGGATTGAGGCAAGGCTTGCAGCTCTTTTGATGGAAAGCAAGGAGTATTCGGAGGCACTAAACCTTCTGTCAGGTCTGATTAAAGAGGTAAGAAGGTTGGATGACAAATTACTGCTTGTGGAGATAGACCTTTTGGAGAGTAAGCTCCATTTCTCTTTGAGAAACCTTCCCAAAGCAAAGGCTGCTCTCACAGCTGCAAGAACAGCTGCCAATGCAATTTATGTGCCACCAGCTCAACAGGGAGTTATAGATTTGCAAAGCGGGATCCTTCATGCAGAAGAGAAGGACTATAAAACTGGTTACAGCTATTTCTTTGAAGCTTTTGAAGCTTTTAATGCACTTGAAGACCCTCAGGCTGTTTATAGTCTCAAGTATATGCTTCTGTGCAAAATTATGGTCAATCAGGCTGATGATGTAGCTGGAATAATTTCATCACAAAAGGTGGGATTGCATTATCAGGGCCCAGAACTTGATGCAATGAAAGCGGTTGCTGATGCTCATTCAAAGCGATCCCTTAAGCTTTTTGAGTCCGCTCTTCGGGATTTCAAGGCACAGCTAGAGGAAGATCCAATTGTCCATAGGCACCTCTCCTCCCTGTATGACACTTTGCTGGAGCAGAACCTCTGCAGGTTGATTGAGCCTTTTTCAAGGGTCGAGATCGCTCATATTGCTGAGTTAATTGAATTGCCTGAAGAGCATGTTGAAAAGAAATTGTCACAGATGATCCTTGATAAGAAGTTTGCAGGTACCTTAGACCAGGGTGCTGGATGCCTCGTGATTTTTGATGACCCCAAGTCGGATGCAATCTACCCTGCAACATTAGAAACCATTTCTAATGTGGGCAAGGTTGTTGATAGCCTCTTCACAAGGTCTGCCAAAATTATGGGTTAAATGTACTAGTTCATGGAATGCTTTCTTGCCCTAGTGGTTTCCTTTTTTCATTTGGTGCAACATTGGCTTTCTCCAACGTATTACTCCCAGATTTCTCTTGTAATGTTGCTCGAGGACACTGAGTTTACGTTTATTGTTGAATTCTCAGACCAAATCTAGCATGTTGATCTTAGAAAGTTCAATGCTAATGTTATGTTATCTGTTCGATATTTGACTTCTATGAAGATTTAAGAAAAGACCTTTGTGATTGACTTATAAGAAGATTCTGAGAGCAGTGCTTTTAGTCCTTGAAAGTCTATGTAGTTTAACAGTTATACGATGTGCAATCGTGTTTTTAAATTCTATATTCTCGGAGATGCAATTCTCGGTTATCTGCGAGTTGCGTATATTTATAGCATGCGAGGGACATATTGCTAGCTTTTACACTAAAGAAAAGTGAAATTTGTGAGGGACATATTGCTAGCTTTTACACTAAGAAGTCTAATTTTCTGTTTGATTAATTTTGTATTATGTCTAATTTATGGGTAATTAAAAACATTAATAAAGAGTACATTTGAATGATAATATTAATTTTTATTAAATAAAATTACAAAACTAAAATAAGTTGTTCAAGAAAATACTTCCTATCAATCATTAACTTTAAGCTATTTTTTTAATTTTAAATCATTTTCTGACTAATTACACAAATATAAAATTTTTAATTTAAATTCAAAATTGTACCCTATCTTTGGTTGATTAGATGATCGGTTCAAACCAACATGAATTTTGATTAGAGATACGGAGGGTTAAATGACATTTAGGTCATTAAACTGACTAGTAACTTTCAATTGGGTCATCGAACTGAAAAAGCTTGCAATCAGGTCACTAAACAGAGGAACGTTTTCATTGTAATCACTAAATACATAAAAAATTTCACGAGCGTTAAGTCTCGTTGACTTTTTCCGGTGAACATTCTCCTTGTTCTTCGTGAGTGTATGTGGAATGAGTGTACGTGGGAATTTTTTATAAAACCTAAGTGATATATTTTATAAAGAAGTAAAACCTAATTGAAAGAGTGTATAAAGAGGGGAAATGGGTAATAGAATTGGGGAATTTGGGTAACAATCATGTCGGATCCTTGCCACTTTGGACAAAGATTAGTTATGTCAGCTTGATTACTCATCTTTCCGTCCGTTTTTTAACGTCTGTTACGGTTAGTGATCTGATTGAAAATTTTAAATTGACTTATGACCTGATTGAAAACTTTTTCAGTTCGATGACCCAATTGAAAATTACTAGTCAGTTTGGTGACCTAAATGCCATTTAACCCGAGATGCGGACGATCACTTTATTAGAATAATCCCTTGATATAATTTTTGGTATGTACAGTATATAAGTTTCTTTCCTTGTTTCAAAAAAAAAAAAAAAAAAAAAGTTTCTTTCCTATTTTTTGGGTACTTTGTAGAGGGCAAAAAAAATAAAGTTACGGTGAAATGAGCAATAATATTTCTCCCCAGAGTTCCCAGTCTTGGAAAGTAATTTTGAAGAAAACACAAGATAAAGGTTTAGTGAAATAATTTTGTTTCCTTCAAAATAATAACCCTGGAACAAGTAAGATTGTAATAAAATCTTTTTTATTAGAAAAACATAAACGAAGAATTTTTCAAAGTAATTTCATTAACGAAAAAAGAACTCGATTGGGACAAACTCCCAACCAGCTATGCAATCAAGTTGAAAAACAAATAAACGAGCTAAACAATTAGCCGCTTTGTTTCCAGATCGCTTAACATATAGAATAAAAACATTTTTTGAACAGAAAAATATTACAATAGCTTTTCGAGAAATTCAACCTACACCATCCCTAAAACCAGTAGCATCACAATTGACCTTCACACAATTAATTCCGGTTGTAGTCCAATGTCCAGAACTTTCAGCTGAACCAACTGAAATTGAAGGGATAGATGCCCTCGTAATATGAACAATCTTCCGTTGTGAAAGGTGAGCTTTTGCGATTTTCACCACCGATCCAGTCTCGATGCAAGCTTTCCAGATCTTCCAAGACACTAATTGAATCATTCTCAGAGAGACAAAACGGTAAACCAAAAGTACCAAAAACATATCAAACACTCCAAAAGGAGGACAATCAAATACCCAAAATATTGGGTACAGTAGCAATCCTTACAAAAAAGGATGATTATTGAAAAAAAATAAGAATTATGGTGATTAGATGAAAGAAAGGGATACGAAAGTGAATTTGTAAGAAGAAAGTGAATTTTGAATCTTTTTAGTACATATTTAAATCAACTAACTTAGACAAATATTTTGTTATTTAATTAATTAATATATACATATTATATATGTTTAAAAGATTCTACATGATTAATGATATTTGAATCATAAATCTTTGTTTGTATGCATAATTTACTACTTTTGATTATTATATATGCTATATTTGTATGTTAATTGTATCAGCTCATTTATTGTGATGATGTGTGGTGTTAATTTTAACATAATTTAGTGTGATCTTACCATTGAAAATAGTGTAGGGGTACTATTTTTAGTATGATCTTACCGGTCAAAATATTGTAATATTTTTAACTTTAAATTGGATATATATGTTTGGCTCATTTTACTTTAAAATGAACTAATGAACTAATTTGACGTGAAAAAGAAAATATAAGTTGAGAAAAAGAAACTGAGGAATACCTAAATTTTCTTAACTAAAAGTGGCTTTAATTAAAAATTTAAGTACATGTCTTAAAATCAGTGTTTAAAAAGTCGGTGATTAATCGGGATTAATCGGGATTAATCGTTGATTAATCGTTAGATGGCGGACCACCGAACTGATTAAGCGAAAATCGGTTAATTAATCGTTTTTTCATAAAAACGATCAAAAATCGGCTGAATCGGTCAAAAATCGGATTAATCGATAAAAAATCGGGCTAATTATTAAAAAATAGTTAAAATTAAAAAATTAATAAAAACATTTAAAAGGTAGAAACTTGATTAAACAATAGGAAAAAAAATATTATTTTTGTACATATTATTATAATTTTAGATGTGTAAATCGTAAATTCTCTTAAGTTTTCCCCTTAAATTGATCTCTAATTGAAAAATTAAACTTTCAAAATTTTATTTATTACAATTATATAACATTTTTAACATATTTGCATAAATATACGATAATTACATATGTTTAGTTGAAATAACGAAACAATTTTATAATTGTATATAAAAAATATTATTAAATTTATTCCGATTAATGATCCGATTAATCATTCCGATTAATCCCTGATTATCCGATTAATCCATGAACGGTGCCTTCACTGATTAACTCAGATTCCCGTTTTTTACAACACTGCTTAAAACCAATTATAATAGCTTAAAGCTACTTTAAACAGGCTCCAAGTATTTTTTGTACAAATAATTAGAGTATTGAGAATTTCTATTATTTAATTAACGACCCGCCAAATTTTTTATAAAAGATACATATTCATTTTTTAACTTCTTCATTAAATAAAATGATACAAATTCTATAAATATAATAAACGTATATTTTTGTATGTAAAATTTTATTAAAATTATTCAACATATGAGATGTGAATAATATGAAACATATAATAAAAATAATTATTTTCTCTTGAAAGTTTTTTTTTTTAAATTTTAGAAATACCGCTACATAAAATTGATGAATTCTAATATTTAACCAATTAGGCATGGTTGAATTCTCAAAAACATTAAAACATTCTAATATTTTTGAAACTCTCGTAAGTTTTGATAACGTATTATCAACATGTTGTTAGCTTCATTATGATGTATAACAACAAGCTACTTCTATTGTTTCTAACATTGTTTTGCAGGACATATATACAATAATGTTTATCTTACTGTCAGCAAGCTAACAATGCAGAAACAGGACTTGACAGCAAGCTAGCAGTGCTAAAACAGAGTTTATGAGCAAGCTGTCAGAACTCTGCCCAGAAGTTGTTCAAGACAAATGCAAGTCCGTTTTTCATGGAGATCTTATAGGACTTGATTTGTAAGGACTCTAATATTTGTATAAACATATTATCTAATATTAGAGTTTAGGTTTTTCAAAATACTTGTTCAAAAATGTTTTCCTATCTTTTAGGAGTTGAAGTTTTCAAAGTCTATCTTTTATAAAACTCTGCTAAACTGATTTTTTGAACTATATACCGAAGTACTTTGTTTTAAACGTTTTATCCTCCTAAACTTCAGTATTGTATTGTTGTTTAAACATTTGATTTTCAAATTATGTAACTAACTTGAACGTGAGAATGGGATTCAAGATCGTTGCAAGTTGTTTGATAATTTGAACGTTATTTGTTTATCATATATATTCTTGTGAGTTTGTTATTCGTTTTAGAACTCAGCTATCCAGAGAAAAAGGAGAAAACACTTCAACACTCATAGAAAGAACTCTGTGCTTTTCATTCAAATCTTTCTTAATTGAGCTCTAATATTCATATATGTTTATATTCATATCTTGAGTTTATAGGTTGAGTTGTATTGATTTTTATCGATTGTATTGCTCATTGTGTAAGTGTTTGTTGATGAGTAGTGATCTGTGACAAAGGGTTCAGAGAACTAGTTAGATATAGAAGTTTGTACTCGGGGAGTATAATACTTAGAGGTCTTTTGGTTTAGGGAACATGGTTGTCAGCAAGTTGCTATCAGTGACAGGGAAGAAGGGAGATATATTGATTAATCTTGTAATCGGTTTTATAAGTGATTAATAATATATTCTCTTACCAGGTTTGGTAGGGGACCAGGACGTAGACCGTAGAGACTAGGGATCGAACCTGGCTAAAATTCTCGGTGTTCTTTACTTGTTGTTTATTTACTTTCTGCACTGCATATTTCTTATCAGTAAGCTGACAGACTAGTTATATTCGTAACAACAAGTTGACTAGTTTAGTTAAATATTCGGTAAAGTTTTAAAATTGGATATAGTTAGCCTAACACACCTATTCACCCCCTCTAGGTGTAATTTCATTTGGTATCAGAGCTTTGGTATACAACTACAACTTGTGGAAAGGTCGAATAGAAACTTATTTATCCAGAGATCCACTTGTTCTAAGGGTTGTACAGAAAGTCCCATATGTATTCCTCGATAAAGATGGCAAAGGTAAAGATGTAGATGATCTTACTCCGGATGAGCTAATCAAATATGGCTACAATGGGAAGGCAAATAATTCTCTTATGAATGGTCTAAATCAAGCTGAGCATGACAAGGTTTCTTCACTCAAATCAACAAAGGAGATGTGGGATGCTTTGGAAACATATCATGAAGGATCCAAATCTCTAAAGAAGGTGAAACTTAACAAGCTCTTGAATGAGTTTGGAAATTTCAAGTTCAAGGAAGTTGAAACAATAAAAAAAAGTCAAGCTAGATTTCAAGTCAATATCAATGCACTAAAGAGACTTGGAAAGAAGATCCCTCAAGATGAAATCAACATGAAAGTTCTAAGTGTTGTTCCATTTATCTATAAATCAAAAGTAACTACCTTGGAATCTTCTGCTATTATTGATACAATGGATCATTTGGCTGTCTTTGCTGAGCTAGAACAATTTGAAACAAAGATACATGAAATCAAGATGGAATCCGTTAAAGCTCCAATTGAAAAGATGAAAAATCTGGCCTTAAATTCTTCTGCCAGCAAGCTGTTATCTGATGAAGAATCAGATTCAGATGAGGAATTGGCTCTCAGGTCCAGAAAAATCAAGAGAATGATTGAGAAGAAAAACAAATTGAAGACAGAGAAGGGCAAAGCCTTTGGCGCAAGAAGAGAGTCAAAAGATTCAAAGGAAGCTACATGCTATGAATGTGGCAAGAAATGTCACTTCAAAGGGGACTGCTACAAGCTGAAGAATAAGCTGAAGCAACAAGATGCTCCAAAGGACAGAAGGAAATCAAAAGCATTTTTGACATGGAGTGATGATGAGGATTCAGCTTCTGAAGATGAATCAAGTGATGAGATGGTGAACCTGGCTCTTGTAGGTCTTGATGATGAAGATGCTCATAATGAGAGTGATGATTCAAGATCAAATGACAATGGAAGTGAGGTAAACTCATATGATTATGATTCAAGTTCTAATGATAATTCTTTAGATGAACTAACCTTGCAGGAACATAGTAGTATATCTATTGTGAAGTTCATGGAATTGAAGAATGAGAACAATGAGCTTGAAAGGACCAATACTCAACTAAGAAAGGTCATTGCTGAATTCATGGGAAAGAAAGCTCCAACAAGCAATCATGATGAATTTATTGCTGATTTAAAGGCTAAATTGTCTCAATCTGAAGGAGTAAACAAAGCTATACTAAGAAGGAATGATACATTGATGAAGATGCTCAGTGATCTTAGGGCAGAAATCAAAGCAAAAGATACATGCGTTGAGACATTCACAATCAAAGAATCTTCTTCATTAAAAGAGATATCACAGCAAGCTGATAAGATCAAACAGTTGGAAGCTGAGATAGAGAACCTTCAGAAAGGAATGGGCAAGTTTGTTCAAGGAGAAGAAGTGCTAAAAACTATGATGAAACAAACTAAAGTTCCATTGGATAAGGAAGGACTTGGAATGGCTTCAACATCAAAGGACAAGACACTTCAATATGAAGGCAAACATGGTATTCCTTATGATTATGCTATACCATGGAGAATATGCTTCAAATGTGGAAAGAAGGGTCATTTAGCAAAGAATTGTAAAGTTCAGGATGGTGAACCAGCAAGCTGGAACAAACAGACAACTCACGAACAACAAGCTGCTAGGTAGACAAGTCACATACAACAAGTTGCTAGAACAGAAAGAACAAGGAATCAAGCTCATAAAGTGGTCCAAATGTGGATCAAGAAATCTGATTTAAATGTTTTTTATGTGTTATCAACTAACCATGCTGGACCCAAACAAATATGGGTACAAAAACGTTGAGTTGTGTTTATTTGTTTTGTAGATATGTCTTGTGGCCAAAGTAAAATCAAGTCAATGGATTTTGGACAGTGGATGTACAAGACATATGTGTGGTGACAAGTCTCAGTTCCTTAAACTCAAGATGAAAAAGGGTGGAAGTGTCACAATTGGTGATAACAAAACACTCTGCATTCTTGGCAAAGGAACAATTGGTAATAGTACCATTTCAATGGATAAAGTACAATATGTTCAAGGTCTTGAATATAATTTGCTTAGTATAAGTCAGTTATATGATGATGGACATAATGTTGTTTTTGATAAGGAGAAATATACTATTGATGTTGGCGCTAACAAAGTACCCCTAGTTGCTAGAAGGGAAGGAAATCTCTATATTTTGGACTTTGAGATGCAGGAAAAATCATGCTGCTTGACTGCTGTGGATACTAATTCCAGATCTTTGGCATAGATGACTAGGACATGCTCACATGGACTTACTCAGCAAGCTGTCTGCAAAGAAGCTAGTTCGAGGATTGCCTAATATGAAGTATGTCAAGAAGGAAACCTGTTCGGCTTCTCAATTAGGAAAACAAATCAGGACTCCTCATAAGTCAAAGAGTATGGTATCAACTTCTAAACCTTTAGAGCTTCTTCATTTAGACTTATTTGGTCCGGAAGCATATAAAAGTATTGGAGGTAAACAATATGCATTTGTAATTGTGGATGATTATTCTAGATTTACTTGGGTATTGTTTCTTCGTACCAAAGATTGTGCCTTTAGTGAATTTGAGAAGCTAATAAAGTTGCTTGAGAACAAGTTGAATACAAGACTTGTAGGTATAAGGAGTGATAGAGGCGGAGAATTTATTTCAAAAGACTTCATTGATTATTGTGAAGATAGAGGAATTTCACATGAACTCTCTGCTCCAAGAACTCCACAGCAAAATGGGGTTGTAGAAAGAAAGAACATGTCTTTGCAAGAAACAGCAAGGACATTGCTGTAGGAAAGCAAGCTGCTAAGAAGCTTTTGGGTAGAAGCTGTCAACACAACAAGCTATGTTCTTAACAGAGTGCTTATCAGGCTTATTCTCAACAAAACTCTATATGAATTGCTAAGGAACAAAAAGCCAAACATTGGTTACTTCAAAGTCTTTGGCTCAAGGTGCTCTGTACTCAAAACTATTGATAAAGATGGTAAATTCGATGCTAAATCTTATGAAGCAATATTTTTGGGTTATTCTTTAACAAGTAGAGCTTATAGAGTCTATAATGAGTCTAAACGTATTGTTGAAGAATCTATTGATGTTTCATTTCAAGAATCTAATGTTGATCTGTCAAGAGAAGAGGAAGATATTGTAGATGCAGGTACTGACATCGAGCTGACAAGGACATTAACAGTATCTCAGCAAGCTGACAAACAGCCTGATGCAACTCCAGGGACAGAAAAACAAGCTGAAACATCATCTCCAGTTGATGCAATAATTGACATATTGCCAAATCTTACTTTGGAAGGACCTAGAGGTCAGAGATTAACTGAAAAGATGCATATCTATGAAGGAGATGAAGCTTTTCCTCTATCAAAGAGAATTAGAGTCAATGAGGAAGTTATAGCTCAACATTCTCTACCAAAGTCAACAAGGATAGTGAAGAACCATCCTCCAGAGCTGATCATTGGTGACAAATCAGAAGGTATCAAGACAAGGAAAGGTCAAGCCAATTTTTGTGCATTTGCAACTTTTCTAGCTCAAGAGGAACCACAGAATGTCGATGAAGCACTTCAAGATAACAATTGGATCATGGAAATGCAAGAAGAACTCAATCAATTTGAAAGATGTGATGTTTGGGAACTTGTAGAGCCACCTAAAGATGCTTCAATGATTGGTACTAAATGGGTGTTCAAGAACAAAGTTGATGAATTTGGTACGGTTACTAGAAACAAGGCAAGAATTGTTGCACAAGGATACAATCAACAAGAAGGAATTGATTTTGATCAAACTTATGCTCCGGTTGCACGGCTAGAAGCAATAAGAATGCTACTTTCATTTGCATGCTTCAAGAAATTCAAGCTACATCAAATGGACGTGAAAAGTGCATTTATTAATGGTTTCTTAAAAGAAGAAGTTTATGTTAAGCAACCTCCTGGTTTTGAGAGTGAACAATTTCCAAATCATGTCTTCAAGTTGAAGAAGGCATTATATGGACTTCGCCAAGCTCCTAGATCATGGCATGAAAGGCTAAGTAAGTTTTTGATCAAAAATGGATTCATTCGAGGTAAAATCGATCCTACATTATTTAATAAGCATGATGGTACTGAAATTTTAGTTGTTCAAATATATGTGGATGATATTATCTTTGGATCTACTAATGATTCTATGTGCAAGTGGTTTTCTAAGTGTATGCATAGTGAGTTTGACATGAGCATGATGGGAGAGCTCAATTACTTTTTGGGACTTCAAGTCAAGCAAACTCTAGAAGGTATATATGTGCATCAAACCATGTATATAAAGAATCTACTCAAACGCTTTGGATTTGAAAATGTCAAGTCGAAATCAACACCAATGAGTCATGTCAGCAAGCTGACAGCAGATGAACAATGTAAAGATGTTGATGTTCGAAAGTATAGAGGTATGATTGGTAGTTTATTATATCTTACAACCTCTAGACCAGATATTATGTATAGTGTTTGTGTATGTGCGAGGTTTCAAGTTAAACCAAAAGAGTCTCACTTGAATGCTGTTAAGAGAATTTTCAAATATTTAAGTGGAACAACTACTCTTGGTTTATTCTATCCTATCACAAATGTTTTTGATCTTGTTGGGTATAGTGATGCAGATTATGCAGGTTGTCAAACTGATCGGAAAAGTACAAGTGATGTTTGTGCATTTTTAGGACAGAGTTTGGTGTCTTGGCAAAGCAAGAAACAAAATTCTGTTGCATTGTCCACGGCTGAAGGAGAATATTTAGCAGCTGGTAGCTGTTGTTCTCAAATTTTATGGACGATACAAACACTTCGTGACTATGGAATCAAGTGTTCTATGATTCCAATCTATTGTAACAACACTAACACCATCAATATATCAAAGAATCCGGTGAATCATTCAAGGACAAAATATATTGATGTTCAACATCATTTCTTGAGAGACAATGTTGCAAAAGGTAAGATCGAGCTGGTTTTTGTTTCCACAGAGGTCCAGCTAGCTGACATCTTCACTAAACCACTGGCTGAAGAGAGGTTTAATGTTCTTTGTCGAGAACTTGGTATGTGTGATGTCCAGACAGCAAGCTGACTATGTAAAACTGGTATTATTAGCTTACTGCTTCGTTTTAGTATTCCCTATTTGCATACATGACAAGTGTCGTCTATTTTCTGATTTTTTGTATGCATGTGTATTAATTTATATTTGCACACTCTGTCTATGGTAGGTTTGTGATTAGACTCCACTTTCTTGGTAATTGTGCCGTGATTATTGTCTTAATTACATAATTTCAAATTTATTTGAATTAGTTTGAATGATATTTGACCTGATTATGTGTTGGTTGATCTGATTAGATTTATTCCTATACATATTCCTCATATCTATCAGTTTGTTAGATTTTTTAATATTTATCATGATACGTGGTTTAAGGGGTTGGGTTAATAATAGTTTTTATCCTTCAAACTCTCCTTCCTTAAATATTAAAAAGGGATTAATTGAAGTACTCCACTCCCGAGTCTTCAATCTACTTCTCTCTCGTCCCAAAAAACAAAGAGGCATTTTAGGGTTTCTATTCTCTAAATATACTTTCCCTCTCGGATTATCTTTTCTTGGTTATTCGATCATGAGAAACACAAGGAGTCGCAAGGGGAACTCTGTTACTCCAGTTTTTTCGAAGACAAAGCGTAAGGTCGCTGTTGATGTTGCGGATACTGAAGTCGATACGATGCAAGTTGAAAGCAATGATGAACAATTTGGGGTTCAGCGTTCAATTAAAGATCGATGATCTAACCACAAGCGTGTTCGTCGTGCGTTTAAGGTGATTGATGTGTTTAAAGAGCGTTATTTGTTCAAGGACATTGCTAATCACAAAATTCTTTATGAAAAGCCTTTAGCGGGTAAACTCTTTTCTCACTGTGGTGCTCTTAAACTATTTTCTGATTTGGGTATTGAATCATTTGTTGTTAATTTACCCAAAACATGTTATCCTGATCTTTTGCGTGAGTTTTATGCAAATCTTCATCTTGATACACTGTCACAGTATGTTTCATTTGTTGCGGATAAGAAAATTACTCTTACTCCACTTGTTTTGAATGTGATTTTGTGTTTCACTCATTCCTCGCATATTTCTATTCACACAAAACGTGGTCCTAAGAATCTTGATGGTTTTTCTGCGTTAGATCAATTGAAAATGATTAGCCCTGAGTCTGATATTTCAGAATTTGTGAATCCTACTACTTCACTTGTGTCTCCTATGGCACATCTTTTGTTCAAATTCTGTGTGTGTAATATTTGTCCTTGTCTTGGGAGTAAATCGAATTTCAGTTCTCAAGATGTGGTTTTGTGTGTTATGTTTATTGCTGGAAAGAACTTCGATTTGTCTGATTTGGTTTTGAAGAATATGCTTGATGCTGTTGATGGTGCATCGTCCACTTGTCTACCATACATGTTGTTACTGACTCGAATTTTCGAGTGGTATGGTGTAGATTTTTGTGATGAAAAATCACTTGTGGTTACTGAGTTCTTTGATAAGAAAACTTTTGATCAGAACTATCTTAAGGTCGACAAGGATGGTAATTCAAGTCAAGTACAACCTCCACCTTTTCCAGTTATTGAGCCTAGTTCTGTTGTTTCTGTTGTTGAATGGGAAGCCTTCACGTCTCAAGTGTTGGTTAATCAAAAGAAGGTTTTGCGTGCTCTGGATGAGATTCAACATGAAGTTAAGTTTATTCGAGAATTAGCGGTGTTTCCTCATGCTCCATCATCATCTATTGGTCCGTATTCGGTCAATCTTGGTTTGGATGAGCTTTTGGTTGTTGCAAAGGAGATTGCTGTTGTTGGTGTCAAGGAACCTGTTCCTGCTGATGCGGTTTTTCCTGATCCTAAGCTGGTGGATTCCATTGAGGACATGGTGGAGAGGATGAAGAAGATACCCAAGAGACTACTTAATTCTTTCCTTTTTAATGATTAAGGGGGAGAGATTTTAGGATGGGTTGGGTATTTTGTGTTGGTTATTTGATTTAAGTTTAAGAACATGTTTAAGTTGTTTTGGTGGTTGGTTTTAAACTCGGTTCTATGTTTGTGATCTTAGCATATGTTGATAATGTGGTACTTGTTTGAATTTGTTGGTTTGTTAAGTACTTGGTAATCAGGTGGTTTAAACCTGATTTGTGTTATGAATGCATGTTTTATTTTGATTTATATTTAGCATTTCATAATTTTAATTGAATGTTTAGCATAGTTTTATATCAAATGTTTTAGATTGTTAAACAGGGATGCAAGGATTTAGGGGGAGTTTTTAACCCACCTAAAAATGTGCAATAATCATCAAAAAGGGGGAGATTGAAACTTTCATAAGTTTTGATGATGTATTGTCAGCAAGCTGTTAGCTTTATTATGATATATAACATCAAGCTACTTATATTATTTCTAACATTGTTTTGCAGGACATATATACTGTAATGTTTATCTTACTGTCAGCAAGCTAACAATGCAGAAACAGGGTTTGACAGCAAGCTAGCAGTGCTAAAACAGAGTTTATCAGCAAGTTGTCAGAACTCCGCCCAGAAGTTGTTCAAGCCAAATTTGTATAAACGTATTATCTAATATTAGAGCTTAGGTTTTTTCAAAATACTTGTTCAAAAATGTTTTCCTATCTTTTAGGAGTTGAAGTTTTCAAAGTCTATCTTTTATAAAACTCTCCTAAACTGGTTTTTTGAACTATATACTGAAGTACTTTGTTTTAAACGTTTTATCCTCCTAAACTTCAGTATTGGATTGTTGTGTGAACATTTGATTTTCAAATTATGTAACCAACTTGAACGTGAGAATGGGATTCAAACCGTTGCAAGTTGAGATAATTTGAACGTTATTTGTTTATCATATATATTCTTGTGAGTGTGTTATTCATTTTAGAACTAAGATATCCATAGAAAAAAGGAGAAAACACTTCAACACTCATAGAAACAACTCTGTGCTTTTCATTCAAATCTTTCTTACTTGAGCTCTAGTATTCCTATATGTTTATATTCATATCTTGAGTTTATAGGTTGAGTTGTATTGATTTATATCGATTGTATTGCTCATTGTGTAAGTGTTTGTTGTTGAGTAGTGAGCTGTGACAAAGGGTCCAGGGAACTAGTTAGATATAGAAGTTTGTACTCGGGGAGTATAGTACTTAGAGGTCTTTTGGTTTAGGGAACAGGGTTGTCAGCAAGCTGCTATCAGTGACAGGGAAGAAGGGAGATATATTGATTACTCTTGTAATCGGTTTTATAAGTGATTAATAATATATTCTCTTACCAGGTTTGGTAGGGGACCAAGACGTAGACCGTAGAGACTAGGGGTCGAACCTGGCTAAAATTCTCGGTGTTCTTTACTTGATGTTTATTTACTTTCTGCACTGCATATTTCTTATCAGTAAGCTGACAGACTAGTTTATATTCGTAACAACAAGCTGACTAGTTTAGTTAAATATTCGGTAAAGTTTTAAAATTGGATATAGTTAGCCTAACACACCTATTCACCCCCCTCGGGGGTGATTTCAATTTTTATTAAGTTTCCCTTAAGATAGTCAAAATATTGTACATAATGCAGTTAGTTTATAATAAGCAATTATTAAGATAATATAATCATTTATGAAAAATGAAATATTTATTATTATAAAACTTAAATTATTAATAAACTAATTTGATAATTTGAAACGAAATTTGAATTTATTGAAGTACGAGAACTTTGAGAGATGCTCTAAGTTATAAAAGTATATTCAAAAACATTTTAATGAATTAATAATAATTCATGAATTTTATAAGATTATTGTTAATTTTAAAGAATTATATTAATCCATGAATTGGAAGGAGCTCACATGAAGTCTTACGAGGAGTTTCAGTAAAATATTTCAAAACTTCATAATAAGATTTTGGAAGATAAAAAATTAACTAGTAAATTCATCGAAATTTATCATCTTTTTTTACATTGAACAAATTCACATATTTCTGAATCTCATGAGATTTTAATAAAATTTTAAAAATCTGAATTAAATACACCGAAATTTAAATAATTTTTTAAAAATTCAAAATAAATTCACGTAAATTTAGTAGATTTAAAAAAATCTCAACTATATTCACCACATCTTAACAAACTTTATAAAATTCAAATTCATAGAAATCAATATACTTATATAAAGGAGAAGACGGGGGTGGTGAAGTTGCGGCTCTCAAATCGGTTCGTTCTATTTTTCTAATTTTCTCAATTTTTCACAATTTAATATTAATAATTACAACTTCCTTTATTATTTTCGATTTTGTAGGAAGAAAATTGAAAAATTACAACTTCCTTTATTATTTTCTATTTTGTAGAAAGGGAATTGAAAAATTGCAACTTCTCAGATTTGTAAGATCTAATGTCGATTTTTTTATTCCTTTCGAACTTTTAGGATCTAATGCATTATTATTATTTAGAATTTTCTTTTATTCACAATTTTTAATATTAATAATTACAACTTCCTTTATTAATAATAAAGCCTCAGCTCATTCTCTCCCATATGCTCTTGCGTTGCTGCTCTCAGCTCAAACATCAGCCTATGATGTTCTTCCAACCATCTCGCGTACTCCACATCAAATACTACTGCATCTACAACTATTCTCATTATCAATTATTATCTTACACATTATAATTTTAGGGAAATTAAAATTATTAATATATATTTAAAGTCGTAACTACCTGGGCTGAGGTTGCCTATTCCAAACAGAAGTGATCCTTGTTCTCCTACAAGAGAACTTCCAGCCGTAACATATCCCTGCAGTAATTATAATTTATTTATTTGTCATGTTCTGACAATACTATGCAATTCGACCTCAAGTTCACTGAATACAAAAACAATAAAGTTATAGTTTAAGTTTAATACCTTGTTGAACTATAACTGATGTTGCTTCAAGAATGGTAAATGGAAATGTGGAGTTTGGAGCGCACTTAAACTGAAGATAATATACCAGAGAATTTGAGAAAAAAACAAGCTCAAGAAGAAAATTAGTGAGTTTGCTATGCGACTCTGTTCCCTAGTTATACACAAAGAAAACAATTATCTAATTGCTAGAATTTAAACAACTTCTATATATAACAATAGGCGAAGCAAAAAAAGGGACAACTTACCAACACAGTATTAGCTAAACTATAAACATTGCTCGAAAAATTCTGATCGACTGTATTTTTGAACATATTTTCACTAACACCTGTTACCGTTTATATAAAGCATATGTAAGAAGTAAATCATTAGCAGTAAAACATCATGGTTGAAAATAAACTCACTCAAAGTACTGTACTGTATATGGTATATTGCATACCGTGTCCGAGAGATGAGTTCTTTCCAGTAATAAGTATAGTGGCAGGACAAGCTCCACTAACTTTGCACGACTTACTCAGAAGGTCTCTATGTGAAAAATCAGTTCTCACTGCACGGTACTCCGGAGCTGGTACTCGTAACAAAGGAGGCCATTCTGGAGGGCTAGTAATGGGGCAATTAAAACTTTGTTTTATAGATGAATATTAAAGGTTTTAGAGAGGTTTTTGGCCATTCCCAAAGTTGTGAACAGAATCACAATGAAAATTAAGACGTGTAAACCGTGTATTTACTTGAAAGAAATGCAAACATAAAGAAATTCGTTCTCATTTTCTATATTACCTCCTGTTGTTGAGAAGCTTTCTCTCTCTTCCGCGCATTGAACAGTCTCCGTTTTTCGGACTTTTTTGCAGCATTATGATCATGGTATTTCCTGAGCATGACTGCCATAAGTTCCAAAAGGTCCACATAAAAACACTTGTTAATCAGCTCATGACGGTCAAATTCAAACTCTTTAGCTTCTTTATTCTGTAAATGTCTAGGTAACATATGACGCAACCTCTGCTCCATCAGGTTTATCTCTTGAGAATAAAGCTTAACAATCTCCACAGTACGTGGAGACTTAGAATTGACATACACATTCTGGTATGCTTTGGAAAGATCCACTAACAGGTCGATCAAAAGTAGTTTATAACTTTGTCCGGCTCCAATTGCTTCTCAGTTGGATCACCCTTAGGTGCAATTGCTTGCTTCAATTTGTCCATAACTTCTTCCAGTGGCCCAAATATGTATTGATCCATTAATCACCGAATCTACAATTCACATTCACAAATTAACAAACACTAAAATAAAACACCTATGTACTATATTTTGTTTATGCGGGAGTCAAAAGTCTAATTTCTGTTTCCAATTGCTTTTAACTAATAAATATAAACAAATGCAACATTAAGAATATCAAAACCCCAACAAATATCGAAGTACACTACACATAAAGCAAAATCCCAAAATCGACACAAGTATATATCAATACATAACCAAAATGTACACGATCCACAACTCAAAGACTAAAAAGTAAAAACGTAAATCTTAACAATAAGTTTGAATGAGACAAACCCTAAGCTAGAAACAGAGTAAATCAAGTATTTTTAGAAGTAGATAAATGTGTGTATAATCAATATACATAAACCCTATTATATATACCAAGAAATCTGGCGTTTGCGGTGGGAGAGAGATGAAAATAATCGCCTCAGAAATCTGGCGTTTGGAGCAGAACATTTTATTAATTCATGTAACAACCGAGCTAAACTTGGGGGGTGGGGGGGGGGGGGGCGAGAGAGAGAGTACAGAGGCTACAGAAGACTCGGAGTTTACAGCCGGACTCGAGAGAGTACTGATTCCTTTAAAACCCATTTGCAATTGTCTTCAACAGCATAGACGAAACACAAATCAAATCGATTAGCAACAACAGTGATGTACTAGATTGAACAACATAGTAGAAATACAAATTTTAATTAGCTTGATTGAACCAAGATCCGAAAATAACCTAATCAGCGAGAGAGGCCAGAAACGTGAGAGAAGAGGGAAGTGGGAGAAGTGAGAGAAGAGAGTAGTTGTTTTGTTTTGCCCCAATTTTCCCCAATTTACTTTTGCCCCAATTCTAACTTTTCATTTTACCGCTCTCTGTTTTTTTATTTTGCCCCTCAACAATTTCCTTTCTCAATTCTCAGTAATTGTACTTTTCTTTTCTTCATTTTTACAAAAATTATTACAAATTTATTTCAACTTGTTTATATTAAAGTTATTATTAAATTCACTATTTTCATTATTTTGTAATAACTCACAGTTTTTATAGATTATTACTTTCTCTAATTAAATTGTTAATGATTTTAATCAAAATTTAATAATTCTTAAATATTATTTTATTTTAAATTATTTTTATTCTCAATTTATTAAAAAAAATTAATATTTATCAAATATAAATAATATTTAATAAGAGAGAGAATTTGTTTTTGTTTACAAAATTTTGGCAAGACGGTAGTTTTGTCGCTCGCTACTTTCACCCAAATATGATACTCACGTGTTTTTACTTTTTTTTTTTTGTACTTTCTTTAAATTTTTTATTTTAAAATTATCAAAAAAACACTACTTTCATTAAAATATCATCGTTAACTCCTATTTCAAATTTATAATTTTAATAAATTAAATAAATTGCTTTCACAAATTTTGTTAATTTTTATTTTTTAATTTTTATTAAAAATATATATTTATATTCTAATAAACAATTAAATTTTGTATTACATTAATAAAAAAAGTAATATAAATTGCAATAACAAGTAATCACTGAAGCAATTTATTACCTTTTTTTGGCAGGTTTACTTCTTTAAATTTTAGCACAAAAGTTACGTTACATTCTTTTTTTTTTTAAGTGATTACTTGATTTAAAGTTTTTATTTATAGTGCATCTAGGACAACACTTGATCATGCCTACGCTAACACCTAGTTGACAGTGTTGTATTAGACGATATCAATATAGCTATTACAACGGTTTTAGACGGCAATACCCTGCAAAATTGTTGTAGAAAGCCATCTATGGCTTAGTGAATTAAATGCCATCCATAAAAAAAAAGTCTACACCAATTTTTTTTTACATAGTTCCAAATCTTTACAATCATATTTACAATCAATATAACTATGGCCTACACCATGTTGGATGCTTTGAACGACAACAACTATACCTGGATGATAAGAGTACGAGTGCGTAGAATGTGGGAATCTGTCAAGTCAATCCAAATACTTAAGAACTGATCAGTCTTGACATGATTTTGATCGATGAAAAGGTTAATAAATCAATATACTTATAACTTATTAGTTTGTCAAATTGTATGATGTTATTAACTTTTCTAAAATATGTTGTATGACAGGAAAATTTGATCCATGCTACGATCCCAAAGATTCTGGTCTCTCGGTTCAATGATCTTTTAGGGGAAGGCTCCGTGTAAAGCATCAAAAATCTGAAAGTTGTTTCAAGTAAATGGAAATATAGACCACTATCACATGGGTCTAAATTGCTCTTCATACGCATAACGTCGTCTAAGAGATTGGAAGAAGACATCGTCAACATATCACTACACAGATATCGGTGCATATGTCCGGATATGATTGATGCACGTATTAATGATACTAACACACTCTCGGGTATTTTGATGCTCTAATTTATTAGAGTAATATATAAGTAATACTATTATATAAGTTAACATTCAAACTATCATGTTCTAATATTATATTTTCTAGTAATACTATATAAATATAAAAGTATATTATATGTTTATATTGATTTTTATTAATATATATATATTTTTTATATATATATGGCAATGGTATCGGTCCAAGAAAATAAAAAATCAAACTATATAAACAAAATGAATATGTAAATAATTTATAATATTATCTACCCAAATACAAATTTTACAGAATTTATTTTATTTGATAATTTATATAATTTTGTTAATATTTATTTCATAATTTTTATTCTAATATTTTTTTCTTAACAAATATATTATAATACCACTTCGAATTGCGACTTAGTACTCTAGTTTTTTAAAATCCGAATTAAACGTACAGCGCGCATAGGCAAAGAAATATTAATCGGAATGGTACAAACCAATCGGGGCAAGTTGGGGAAAGAACTAAACCCGACCCGTTAATCCAGTAACACGAATCTTCCCTGTACAACAATGCAACATAGATAGATGCAGAGCTGACTCTCTCTCTCTCTCTCTCTCTCTCTCAATTGAAGCGATCTAGTTACTTCTAACTTCAACCGACTTTCCTCCAGATCTTCACTTTGACTCAAGGTATGCTTTGATCTCATTTAATCACATCGATCCACCCCCCTCTATCTATACTTGAAACTTGATGATTTATACACATCTTTTACCATCTTTCACAAAAACACAATTGGGTTTTCCACCTAGGCATAAAGGGGTGTCAAAAGTTTTGATTTTTAAAGTAATTGTTTGTTTATTTGATTAGTTTGTGATGAATTGTTTGAAGTGATTGAGTTTGTATTGTTTTTCTTTGTGTTTGATAGGAGATATGAGTGAGGTATTTGAAGGATATGAGAGGCAGTATTGCGAGCTCTCTGCCAATTTGTCGAGAAAATGTAATGCTGCTGCTCTTCTTGACGGAGGTATTACGTTTTATGCAACTCTGTTTCGGTTTTACTTATGCACATTGTTTTCGAATAAATTATCTAGATTCCGTTGTTTGTTTGCAAAATGTTTATAGTGTGCTAAAATGACACTACAATTGGGTGTGTATTGTTCTTAGATAATTCAATTAGGGTATCGTTATTTGTTTGTACTACTTGTTTGTACTAGTTTGCGGCGTGTGCTGTGTAAATTTATATGTACCGATGAAGTTGCTTTCTGGTTTACATTTCATTTTTGTATCATTTCGGTTATTTAAGAAAAACATAAATGTTCTTTGCGTGATTTTCATGGCTGTGTTTGTTGCTCAACATAGTGCTAACTGCTGCTATATCCCTGGAATGTCAGTATTTTTAACAAGTATTAGGAATTTCACAGAGATAGGAGTATAGGACCAATAGCACACAACATTAATGTGGTATTCATTGCTTCATCTAAATAACTAAGTTTCTTGAAAGAGTAATTACAGTTTAGATAATGGTACTCCTCAAAGTTAAAAATACTGATCTAATCTTGTCTACCGTAAGTACTGGTATCTGTTTAAAATCTTTGTATTAAGTTAGTTTCCGCAGTACTTTAGGAGACCCTTTTTCTTCTTTTCGAGCTTGGTCCATTTCTAAAATACTTATCCATAATTGTTGTCATTTGGTGCTAAAAATTTGGTTAAATGGTTATATGAGCTTTAACTTATTATTGTGCTGGTTCCAATCTGAAGAGCAGAAGAACAAACAGATTTCAGAACTACAAGCTGGATTGGACGAGGCTGATGTTGTGGTAATGTATCTTGTTCATTATTTTGTATTATAAAGTCTCCTAGTTTTTGTTTCTGATGGTTTATGTTAGTACTGTGCCAGATAAGAAAGATGGACCTTGAGGCAAGAAGCTTGCAGCCAAGTTTGAAAGCTATGCTTCTTGCTAAGCTCAGGGAATACAAATCTGATCTGAATAAGTTGAAAAGGGAAGTTAAGAAACTCACGTCAGCTAAGTCTGATCTAGCTGCACATGAAGAATTGTTGGAGTCTGGAATGGCTGATGCACATGCGGTATGTCTTGCAGTATAAATATGTGGATTTGTTTTTGGAATTTTGTGCTGTTTTATTACTGTAGAATATAAATTCATGGCTGGATTGATTTTCAAGTAAATCGACATAGCTTAACCCAATTATTTTTAAGTACTTGCCGGAATATACAATGCTTTCTGGTCCTAAGTTTTCTTGTTCCACAATCATCCCACTCAAGAGCCGATGTGGTACCTGAGTTATGATTCCTCAGAGAAAGTTTTCCTTTTAATCTGTCCATTCACTAAGATGACAATTGACAACTAGCTTTGAGAAAAAAGCCGATGTGGTACCTGTTAAGTTTTAGGCTGTGTTGTGAGTTTATGCTTTTGTCAAATCATACTTTGTATCTGTGAATGCCGTGCAGCAGTTCTAACTGATCAATTTTGGTATAGGTTTCTGCAGATCAGAGGGAGAGATTGGCAATGTCAACTGAAAGACTTAACCAATCAAGTGATAGACTCAGGGAGAGTAGAAGAGCTGTGCTGGAGACAGAACAGCTTGGGGTATCAATCCTTGAGGATTTGCATCAACAACGGGAAACTCTTCTACATTCCCATACAAAGGTATGTTGATCACCAGCCACATTTATACTAAACGTCCTATGTTTTTCGTCCTCTGTTTTGAGGAGCAAAGTGGGTGGTACATGTTAATGGCACTACAGAGTTCTTGCAAAAGAAATTCTGTGAAATAGTTCTTTTCTAGGATTCTCTTGTTCAAACTTAATTATTCGGCTATTTGTTTGCCTTTTGTGTGCTGCACAGCTTCATGGCGTAGATGATGCTATTGACAAGAGCAAAAAGATACTCAGTGCAATGTCTAAAAGGATGAGCAGGAACAAGTGGATTGTCGGCTCTGTTATTGCAGCCCTTGTCTTTGCAATCATATTGATTCTCTACTTCAAGCTCTCACACTAGGTGCCTCCAATGTGATTTGTATTGTTGTATATATAATTTTAACCATGCAATTTGCCATTCTGTAATCTTTTCAGTATGGGCAGATACAAATTTCAACAAACGCGTGTGAAGAAGAATCGGATTTAAATATAAGATGATCTTCTCGAAGTCTTTGTTTTCATATTTTATTTTTCAGATAATTAAAGGCCATTCTTATTTTCTTTCTCAATGTCTTTGATTGCATGATTAATAATTTTGGTAAATTATATAAATTCAGCAATTAAACGCTATGTAACTCGTAGTTACTATGATATTAACATTTAATTTGTGGTGAGCACTATAGAATTTGATTGCCTTGGCAATACAATTTCCTGTCAAAATTTAAAATTATTGAACAAAACGGTATAGTTGATAATAATATTAAATAAGTTAGAAGCAAACAAAACTATTATTTCTTAACCGTGAAGGGATGCATAAGGTGCTATTAAAATGGCAACCAGCAATGTCAGATTGCCAATCAATCAATTAATCAATGTTTCAAACAGTGTCAAAATGTGATAAACATAGCTCAGCCATCCAAATAATTATTCACCAAAATCCAAATGCAAAATGCCATTAATAGTAACCAAACCATGAAAAACCAATTCTATACAGATACTGCATTTTTTTAAAGTTGCATTCCATATCCACACCAGCATTCCCATGAATTTTAGCTAATCACAAATGACTGGAAGCTCAAGCGATGCCAACGCAGCAGCATCAGCTGCAGCGAAGAACAAAGGCAAAAAGAACGTGAGCCGAACATCGATGATATTATGGCATGCTCATCAAAACGATGCATCAGCGGTGAAAAAGCTGTTGCAGGAAGACCGGACTCTTGTTCTTGCTAGAGATTATGATCGTCGTACTCCGCTGCATGTAGCTTCTCTCCACGGTTGGATAGACGTTGCTAAATGTTTACTTGAGTTTGGTGCCGATGTTAATTGTCAGGATCGCTGGAAAAACACGGTAATTTTCATCATCATTCCTTCATTCATGCACATATGTATATGAGTAGGGTTCATCGAAGACAGGCAAACACTGTCAGAACCTTCTGGTTTTGCGGTTTTTCTATGTTTTATTTATGCAATTTTTTTGATTATGCGGTCCTTCGGTTCTCATATTTACCAAGGTTTATATTACATCATATGTATTCAAGAAATTGAGAGTAAAAACTGTATAATATTTTTTGTACTTATGCAATATGGTGAGTTTTAGGTTATTGTTCAACATGTCATAAAGTTCATTGCGAGGGAGTAATTTCGAGTTTTAGACATATAGTTGCTGATGTAATACTTACATATGTATATTATAGATAAATATTGCTAAGCTTCTAACATATAGGTGTCAAATAAATCTATAATGTTTAGAATAATTAAGCCATGTTGTTTATTTAGATGATTAGAGATTATGTCGTGAAGTTTATAACCAGGGAGTAATTTAATTGCTTATGTGATGCTTCAGTATGTATGTTTATTGCCAGATTTCTAATGTTTGACTGATAAAATGTTGAGATACTAGATGCTGAGATACATACGCAATTTTGTTAGTTTTAGGTGCGCGAATGTTGTTGTTGTGGAGAAATCTATTTGCTAGTGTAATGCTTGCATATATGTTATAATTTGTCTTCTTCTGATGCGACTGCTAAGTCTGCTATATAATTTGTTACTGTATTGGTCTAATTTAGCTGAATACCTGATTATTTTGACAGCCTTTAGCGGATGCAGAGGGAGCTAAAAAGCATCAAATGATTGAGTTATTGAAGTCTTACGGCGGTCTGTCTTATGTAAGTTTAGTGTCTGTGGTCATCGCGTGCTATATGCTTTCACTGTGATTGAAGCATTTTAATAAAATTGTGTTCTGATTATAATTATCGGCACTGGATTAGGGAGACAATTTAGAAGTTTAGTGTAGAAGCAAACGTCTTTCTAAGCTTTTCTTGAGCTTGCATTCTACATCCTTTAAATTTGTGTCTTCAGTGGTCTCTTGTAAAGCAGTTAGAGAGCATGTCATTGATCTAGTTATCCTTAGCAGGATTTTAGTGACATATGTAGACGTGAACGCCAGGAGTAAGATGGCTTTTTATTCTTGAATTGGAAACTGGAATTTCCGCTTTTTTTCCATAGTAACTTGCTCAAAAACACTTCTCAAAATTTTACCTCTATTTCGTTCCCACCTTCACATTCCATTCTTCGTACTAGAGATATAATTCATATTTATCTTCAATATTGTGCATTGCACGAGGCTATCCTACATTTCCTAGATTTCAGTCTCACTGTTTGAGCTTAAAACCTCATACTAGGCAATAAAACATAGCAAGAAGCCAAGAATATTGTCAATTTCTACTAAGCATCTGTTCACAATACTTTGCTTGGTTGCTAATTTCCTTCGGGTTTGTGTTTCTTATTTATTTTTGGCTGAGATTTATGCATATGCTGCAGGGTCAGAATGGTAGTCATTTTGAACCCAAGCCTGTTGCACCTCCTCTACCTAATAAATGTGACTGGGAAGTTGAACCAACTGAGCTGGACTTCTCAACTGCGATCATTATTGGAAAGGTCTCTTTCTTTCTATGATGATCCTTGATTGTAATATATCTGAACTCATGTCTGTGAAAATCAATAATTGAATTTGGTATTGTTTTCTGCGTTACAGTAGTTACTAAAATTTTTAATTAAAGTTGTTACAGTTGGTGCCAGTCCCCTAAATTAGTTCTTCTTTACTGTTTTAGGGGTCCTTTGGTGAGATTCTGAAAGCCTTTTGGCGTGGAACACCTGTAGCTGTCAAGAGAATTCTTCCGAGTCTATCAGATGATAGATTGGTGATGTATATATCCACTGCTTATTTCACATGATCCTCTGTGTGTACATGTGTGTGATGCATTACAATTTTACGTCTTTTTGGGTCATCTGCTTATATTAGAAATGGAACGATGAAGTACTAATTTTGCCACTCCCCGCAATCGCAAAGCACCTTGCTTTGCAGAGTTTAAGTACACTTGAAAGCAAGTACTAGACAATTGATTCTAAATGGAACATAAAATAGAATTATTCTTCTTATAAACAGCAACCTTTTTTTCTATACTATAGTCTTGTAAAGTTTGTTAAAAAGGATTTATGATTTGTGGCCACGGCCTTTTAAGAGTTTTGTCAATGATATATGTAGCTCGTCTAATTATCTTTGGTATAGGGTTAAGTGATATCTTCCTTTCTGCTGGTATTCAGTCAGGACTTCAGGCACGAGGTGAATTTGCTCGTTAAGCTTCGCCACCCTAATGTAGTGCAATTTCTTGGAGCAGTTACAGACCGGAAACCGTTGATGTTAATTACTGAATACTTACGAGGGGTAAATCAAGGCATTTTATGTAATAATATTGTAACCTAGTTGCCTGTACTAAAACGTAATCTTGAAATTAATTTTGCCACAGCTCCTTCATGCTTAATTTCATCGTTTTTCTCTTTTCATTCTGGCTATGAAACAAGTAAACCCTTTTCTTCCTTCGAGTACCAAACTAGAATCTCTCTTGGTAACTATTCGCATTTTGCTTGTATATGGTTGTAGGGCGATCTTCATCAACATCTAAAGGAGAAGGGTGCACTTAGTCCAGCAGCAGCAGTTAGCTTTGCATTAGACATTGCTAGGTACTTTTTCTTGCCCCCACCCCCCTCTTTTGAGATAAAATGTTATTAACTGTCAAGCAAATAGAAGTAATAGAGTACTCTCCACTGTATTCCAGTTTTACCACAATAATTGTCAATGACAAGTATGTAGACATTTATTCATTCTATCATAAACTTTTCCTTCCCCTGGTTGATTCAACTTTTAGATTACAAGATGATGCATTTTCTGTGTTACGTTTTAATGCACAAATGTCTGGTGAGCTTTTAGTTTCGGACCAATTTGAGTGTGTTGTCGGGAAAACATTGCTAAAAATTACTATCATACATGGAAAAGTTATGTTTTTTAGGATATTCTAGAAATTTGGAAATTATTTAAATTCTGTAGTAGCTGTTCCATTTTCCTCTCTTTGTTTTTAAAATCGATTATTCTAATATGAGGATTGTAAATTTGATGCTGCAGAGGTATGGCTTATCTTCATAATGAGCCTAATGTTATAATTCACAGAGACTTAAAGCCAAGGTTAGTAGGTAGCTTTTATCTTGTTGTAAAGTGGAATATATATTTACATGATGTTGGTTTAGGAATTCTAATATAGACAAAACATCTTTGTTCCAACCATTGCGACTGAATTTTATGAACTGTTTAGAAATGTCCTTCTGGTGAACCCCGGTGCTGAGCATCTGAAAGTTGGCGACTTTGGACTAAGCAAGCTTATAAGGGTTCAACATTCTCATGACGTATACAAAATGACTGGCGAGACTGGAAGTTGTGAGTGTCTGTTTCACTATTCCATTGAAATTTACATTAGCATTTTACTATTGTTCATTACTCTCTTTTCTTTTCCAATTCAAAAGATCGGTACATGGCGCCTGAAGTCTTTAAGCACCGTAAATATGATAAGAAGGTTGATGTTTTCTCGTTTGCAATGATACTATATGAGGTAATATTCTGTTCTTCAACATCTTTGGAAGAAATGTAAGGATACTTGTGTCGATTCTTCCACTGATCATGCAAATTGTTGAAGATGTTGGAAGGTGAGCCACCTTTAGCTGGCTATGAACCGTATGAAGCAGCCAAATATGTAGCTGAAGGACACAGACCTGGGTTTAGGGCGAAAGGTTACAGTCCTGAGCTAAAAGAGTAAGTACATGTTTTTGTTTTTAGCTCATAACTTGATGTTTATGCCATAAATCATCTGTGATCGATAGTTAGCTACATGAACTGTCACTGATATACTAGTATTGACAAAAAAGGAGTACTAGATAAGCTTAAAGAGCAACTATTAGCAGCTGTGTCTAATCATATGTTCAATGTCTGTGATGTGAACTTTTCCAGCCTGACCGAGAACTGCTGGGCAGCGGATATGAGCAAAAGACCATCTTTCATAGAGATTCTGAAGAGGCTAGAAAGAATTAGGGAAACCATCCCTTCCGATCACCACTGGAGCTTATTTTCATAATATGTGACTAAGCAGAGGCCAGTGTTGGATTTGTGTCCCATGTATAGAATTATAAATATAATCAGATTGCTGTAGTTGTTTACATGACCAGTTCTTGCAGAAGAGTCAAGTTATGAATGATTCCCAGATAAACCTCAATTCTAAATGCCTATTGTCTCATTTTGATCCGAAAGTAGTCTACCTGAAGAACGTCGCAACTCGAAAACATATCAACTTGTCATTCAACAACTGGCCACAGAATCTTTGCTTGTAAACTGGTGTTTCATCTGTATATTGAATGTAGTAGTTTTTTTTTGTCCACTGTATATTTTTGCATGTAATTCTGATTTTCATTAGCTTTAGAACAAAAAACTGTTCAGATTATTGAGTACATAGTGCCCTTCTTGTGTTTTGGCTTGCATCTCTTTAATGAGTACATGGTACCCTCTGTTTTCCAAATGCATCTCCCTGTTAAATATGGACCATCTCTCCAAATCCTATTATTTTGATCCTTGTTTCAAATTATTATATTTAAATATAAGCGTAACATTTATCCAAAATTTTAAGACCGTTGATTTTAAAATAGATGAGTGAGAACTGTTATATCATACTAACTTTATACTCGTGCAACTGGGTGTTTTATAAATTAGTTTTAAAATATATTTTTTTAACTTATTGTTTTTAACATCTTTGTTTTATTTTTCTGAAATGTTAATTTAATTTCAATTTTATGATTTTTAATAATAATTAAAGTTTAGAATAAAGATTTTTCTTGATAAATATTTTTTAATTTAATATTGTATTTTGAAATAATATATACTTCCCATTTATTATATTTTTAAAATTATTAAGTTTATTTAGTATTAACTTATTCATCCATTATATTTCAAATTTAGATTTGGTAAATTTTTGTTTAAATATTTGTTAGTATTATATAATCTTCATAAATTTTTCCTGAAATTTTAAACTTTAAAAAAGAAATCTCAAGCATGTTAATTAGTAATTTGGTTTATTATTATCTATGTTTTTAATTTTATAATGTTATTTTTAAATATTTTAATTATATTATATTGAAATTAATAATTAAATTAAATTTATTGTTTTTATATATATATATTTATTTTCTAAAAGTATTAACTGATGATCGACTAAGGAGAGTAGCAAAGGAAGAAAGGGGAAAATGTATTCACATTCATACTGTAATGTTACAAGTAGAAAATGAACTCAGTTCTACAAATTATATACAAATCTATTTGAGCGGGAAAGTTTGTTGAGCTAACTAACTAACTAACCAACTACAAATATACAGCTGGAATTTATCAATGTACAGCTGGAAATAAGATGTACAGCTGGAAATAAATTATATGCTAAGTAATTCCAACACCCCCCCTCAAGATGGAGGGTGAAGAATTCACTCCCAGCTTGTTAAGAATAGAGTGATGTTGGACCCCTGTCAATGGTTTTGTAAGAACATCGGCAAGTTGGATGTGTGTAGGAACATAGCTCAAAGAGATCAAACCAGAAGCCAATTTCTCACGAACGAAATGACAATCAAGATCAATGTGTTTAGTTCGTTCGTGAAAAACAGGGTTCTTGGCAATATAAATTGCTGCTTGACTATCACATTTAACCGGAATAGGAATGATATTTGGAACTTCAAAGTCACTGAATAGTCGAGAAAGCCAAGCAATCTCTGCTGTGATTCGTCGTAAGGACCTATATTCAGATTCTGCAGAAGATAAAGAAACTGTGTGTTGCTTTTTCGATTTCCAGGAGATTAAGCTGCCACCAAGTAGAATGACAAACCCAGAAACTGATCGTCTTGTTTGGGGACAAGCAGCCCAGTCTGCATCACAATATGCCTCAATATTGAAAGTAGGTGTGTTGTTGAATAATATACCTTTGGCAGGATCGGATTTGAGATAGCGTAATACATGTAATGCAGCATCCCAATGAGGTTGTCGAGGATCTGACATGAACTGACTGAGGTGTTGAACTGAAAAAGATAAATCTGGACGTGTGTTCGTAAGAAAATTTAATTTTCCCACTAACATTCTGTATAAGGAAGGATCTGGAATGAGATCCCCAGTATTAGGCAGTAACTTGACATTTAAATCCAAGGGACTAATGACAGGAGTCGAACCAGGAGAATCAAACAGCTGAAGCAATTCTAAAGTGAATTTCCTCTGATTGACCACAATGCCAGCAGGGACTGAGAGAAACTCTAAACCCAAGAAGTAATGTAATGGCCCTAAATCTTTTATCTTGAATGTAGAATCCAGGTAGTGTTTAATGGACTGTATCTCAGAGAAATCATTACCAACCATAAGGATGTCATCAACATACACGGCTAAGAATAAGACAGATGAACCATTTTTCTTGTAGAACAAAGAGGAGTCATTTTTAGAAGTAGTATAACCTCTGGACAGCAAAGAAGTACTGAGTTTAGAATGCCATTCCCTGGAGGCTTGTTTAAGACCATAAAGAGACTTGATCAATTTACAAACAAGGTTAGAACTTGGAGAATTCAAACCAGCTGGTAGTTTCATATAAATGTCTTCATGTAAATCACCATGAAGAAATGCATTGTTGACATCTAATTGAGACATGTGCCAGCCCTTCTTCACAGCTATAGCAACAAGAGTTCTTATGGTAGTCATTTTCACCACAGGGGAGAAAGTTTCAGTATAATCAATGCCAGGTTTTTGAGTAAATCCCTTCACCACAAGACGGGCTTTATATCTTTCAATAGAACCATCTGAATTATGTTTAACCTTAAAAACCCATTTAGAAGAAATAGCTTTCTTACCAATTGGTAAAGGGACCAGTTCCCAGGTGTTGTTAGCCTCCAAGGCAGCAAATTCAGCAGCAATGGCTTGTTGCCACTCAGGATATTTAATAGCTTCCTCATATGAAGTTGGCTCAGAAATAGGTGATATAGAAATTGGACCAACAGAATTACAAGAAATAGAAGTAGTACTAGTATCAATTTGTGTACATAGGGAAGTTAAAGTGCAAGCACAAACAACAGTAGAACATTGATGGGAAAAAGGATGAACAAAATCATCTAAGTATGTAGGTAATTTAGATGTTCTAGTTGATTTTCTTACTGGCAAAGTAGCTGTGTCAGAAACATCAGTAGAGGCAGGTGTATTGTCATCAGTAGAGGCAGGTGTATTGTCAGATGTGGATGGATCAATAGGAATGGTAGAAGATTGTGGAGAAGAAACAGAATCAAATACAGGAAATTCAGATGGAATGGTAGTGTCAGGAACAGAAAGAGGTAAGAACTGAGATGAAGGACTGGAAACAAAAGGAAAAATTGTTTCATGAAAGGTTACATCCCTAGATATTTGTATAGCATTTGTTTCAATATTTAAGAACTTGTATGCTTTCTTGCCATAGGGATAACCTAGAAAGATGCAAGGATAAGCCCTAGGACTGAATTTAGATCTATGAACAGCAGGAGTAGAGATAAAGCATAAACATCCAAAAGGTTTAAGATGAGAGTAGGATGGCTGGTGACCAAATAAAACTTCATATGGTGAGATACCATTCAAAAGTTTGGAGGGAAATCTATTGATAAGATATGTTGATGTTAAAACACATTCCCCCCAGTATTTAATTGGTAGGTTAGACTGAAAAAGTAAAGCTCTTGATGTTTCTAACAGATGTTTGTGCTTTCTCTCCACAACACCATTTTGTTGTGGAGTGTAGGCACAAGAGGTTTGATGAATAATGCCTTGTGATAAGAAGAAATGAGTAGCATCATTACTTAAACCCAACTCTAAAGCATTATCAGTTCTAATAGTTTGAACTGAGGCAGAAAATTGAGTATGAACCATTGCTACAAAATACTTAATGAAATTGAAGGCATTACTCTTTGAACTAAGTAAATGAGTCCATGTCACTCTGGAAAAATCATCCACTATAGTTAAGAAGTATTTAAATTTGTTATAAGTTGGAACATGATAAGGTCCCCATATATCAACATGAATAAGCTGAAAACATTTAGTGGTTTGAATAGTACTATGAGGAAATGGAAGTTTGTGCTTTCTAGCTTTAGCACATATTTCACAAGTAATAAGAGATTGTTTGTCATCAATCTTACATAGAGAAAGAGATTGCAGTTTGGACAAAGGCAAATGTCCTAATCTAGAATGCCAAAGTAAAACAGAATTATTGCTATTCAAAGTAGCAGATGAAACAGACATATCTGTAGGAGAATTGGCAGAATTCAAAGAAAAGACTTGAGGCAGAATGTAAAGGCCTTTTTGGACATTACCAAGAGCCAGTGGCATCTTCTGAGAAGAGCCCTGCACAAAACAGCCAGAATGAGAAAAACTGATAGTGCACTGAAATTGTTCAGTGAACCTATGAACTGAAAGCAGATTGAGTTTGAAATGAGGAACATATAAAACATTCCTTAAAATAATATCAGGAGTCAAGGGAACTGTACCAATTGAATTTATATCAATAACATGACCATTTGGTAAAGAAACAGTTAAAACATGGGGTAATGGTTGTAGTGTAGAAAAGAGTGATTTATGAGCACACATATGATCACTAGCACCACTGTCTATAATCCAAGTAAAATTTTGGGAAGATGAAAAACAAGCAGTGGAAATAGAGTTACCAGCAAAATTTGCAGATGAAGGATTTAGATCTCTGGAATCTGAGAGTTGAGCTGTTTTAAGGAAATTCATCAATTGAGTACACATTTCTGGTGTAAGACCTCCAGAACCAGCAACATTAGAACCAAAAGTTGACAGCTGAGTTGAAGAACCATGATCAGTAACATTAGAAGACTGGTGAGAATCATCAGCAGAATCTGGTCCAGTAACTTGAGCAGCAAATCTTTTAGACTTTGTGAACTTGAAATCAGGAGGAAAACCATTCAACTTGTAGCATTTGTCAATACTATGACCTGGTTTCTTACAGTAGTTACATTGTAGAGAAGACTTCCTTGAGTCACCTGCAAACTTCTTAGTGAAGGAACCTCCAGACTGATGATAAGATTGTTGCTGAGACCTAGAAGAACTAGCATTCAAAGAAGCAGAATCAGACATGAAATGTCCACCAGAATGTATTTCTCGCTGTGATTCTTCTTGTAAAAGAAGACTGTAGGTTTGACTGACTGTTGGCAAAGGTGATCTCATTAGAATAGATCCTCTCATGATAGCATAAGTGTCATTCAGGCCCATCAGAAACTGTAGAACCTTTTGATCTTGCTGAAACTTAGAAAGGCTTTGAGTAGCACCACAAGTGCAACCGCATGAACACAGAGGCATGAGGGAAAGAGACTCAATGTCATCCCATAACATTTTCAACTTAGTAAAATAGTCTGCAACATTGCTGTTTCCCTGGGATAGCTCATTTAACTCCTTATGAAGTCCAAACAATTGTGTACCATTAGAAATACCATAACGTTCCTCCAATTCCAACCAAATCTGATGTGCAGAGTTTGAGTAAATCACACTGCGTCCAATAGACTTAGACAATGCACCAAGAAGCCAGGAAATAACCATATCATTGCACCTAGACCAGCTCTTAAATGCAGGACTAGTAGCATCTGGTTTAGGCAAAGATCCGTCAATAAAACCTAGTTTATTGCGCGCAGATAGCGCAATAGTTACAGAACGTTTCCAATTGCTAAAACCAGTGCCATCAAAAACATCACTAACTAATTTCATACCAGGACTGTCTGAAGATTGTAAATGATATGGATTATCTTGAATACCAGAATTGTCAAAGTGAGTGTTGTTGTTATCAGGATTTGAAGCACTAGCCATTTTGTAGTGAATGTATCAAGAATAGAAGTAAGAGATTGACAGTAATCGATTTGAAGATAAAGTGTTTGATAAAATGTCAGAAAGAACTATAGGGAAAGAAATTGATGAATTTCTCAATCTGATAATGACAATCGAACAAGACGTAATACTAGATGAATACGTAATTAAGAACTTATCCGAAAATCACCAGAATCAAGAACTATATGAAATCATTGTAATGAACTGTAAAGAAAATTTCACAACAAGAACAGATAGGTATAAATCTGGTTGCAGATGAAGCGGGAAGAAAAAAAACAAGATTATGTAAACAAACAATCAAAGAATGACACCTGACTTGATGAACTTGAAAGAAAAACCACAAATACTGTAGATAATCGCCATGAGTGAGTAGTGCGAAGGAGATGAAGATGATGATGAAGATTGCGGAAGAAGATCGTGTTATCGCTCTGATACCATTTTAAACTGATGATCGACTAAGGAGAGTAGCAAAGGAAGAAAGGGGAAAATGTATTCACATTCATATTGCAATGTTACAAGTAGAAAATGAACTCAGTTCTACAAATTATATACAAATCTATTTGAGCGGGAAAGTTTGTTGAGCTAACTAACCAACTAACCAACTACAAATATACAGCTGGAATTTATCAATGTACAGCTGGAAATAAGATGTACAGCTGGAAATAAATTATATGCTAAGTAATTCCAACACCGGAACGGAATATAATCAAGATAAATGTAGATGCAGCCCTTTTTAATGATGAGAATAGTTATGGTCATGGGTGTGTTGCTCGGGATTATCTAGGCAGGATGATGGGAGCCAGGGCGGCTAGTCATCCAGGGATTGTTTCAGCAGAATTGACAGAAGCTTTAGCGTTCAAAGAGGCGCTAAGCTGGACGAAAGCGAAGGGCTGGGATATGGTTCTGGTGGAGACTGATTGTGTTGTTGTGGTGCAGGCTCTGCGTAGCTCAGTCATCTTAACGTCTCCTTTTGGTTTAGTTATTTCAGATTGTAAACAGATTATGCAAGAAATTGCAAATGCTGATTTTTGTTTTATTAAACGGTCAGCAAATAGGGTTGCCCATTATTTAGCAAGGCAATCATATACTCTATCTGATCGTAATTTTACAGAGGTTGATGCCCCTTCAGAGGTATTATCCTTATGTATGAGTGATATTCTAAGGGAATGAAAGTGTTCTTCTTTTGTCAAAAAAAAAAAAAAGCATTATTTATCAAATTTACATTGCTTTTATTATTTTTAAAATTTATTACTTTTCTTATTAAGAATATTGTTATTAATTTTATCATTTGAAATGTTTAATATTCAAGGTTCTTTTTTAGTATACTTTTAATATATCTAATATGACGTGTAACATCATAAAATTATAATTTAATTTTCATAAATAAGTTTTGTTTGAAGTCTATCTCGAATTAAATATAAGCAATTTATTAATTTTAACTTTTAAGATATTTTTTTATAGTTAAAAAGATGTTTTGTTATATATGTGTTAAGTTATTTATGTGTTTTAGTTGATGTGTATGACTGCAACCACGCCATACCATACCACATTAACCCTTTTACTCAAATTATATATAAAGATATGAGTAGGTTTTCTAAGTTGATTACTATTCTCAATGTAAAATTTTGTAACTTCAAATTCTAAATTTAGTAAATTTAGTAGGTTTATTTGGATTAATTCTAAGTTAAGTTGGTTTTTTTATGTTAATTATATTCCTAAGTTTAATAGAACTAATGCAAAAATTCGTCATTTTATTATTTCTTCAGTTTCAGTTTCAGGATAGTTTTAATTGAAAAAAAATTGTTGAATTTAATTTTTTTCATAAGTTGAATAAAACTAATGTAAAAATTCGTTATTTTATTTTTACTTCAATTTCAGGGTAATTTTAATTGGAATTTTTTTTGTTTGATTATTTTGTGAGTTTTATGTGGGGTGTAAATTTGTTTTCAAATCTGATTTTTAGAAATCAAGATACAACATAAATAATACAATTAATATAATTATAAATATTAAAAAAAGAGTCGTGCGGTTATAAGCTATCTATCTATAATAACCGAAACATTAAAGTTTGGTTGGTTGGTACGGTACCAGTTTTTTGATACAACGTGTTATCCTTACTTATTCATAAAAAATATTATTAAATAATAACAGTACATATTTATAACTAATTAACTTTTTTAGTTAAAACACATTACTTTTTCTAATAAAATTTTCTCCTTATTATAATTAAACTATTTAAAATGCATCCAACTATTTAATTAGATACAACCTATTTATCTTAAAATATGAGATTAACTATTTTAAAATTAATTATAATCAAAATATTTATAACAAAAATCAATCTTTAAAAAATAAAATATACAAAAAAGAAAAGAATAATTGTGTCACTTAGCATGACACGTGATATAAGTTAGTAAAAGTTTAAGTACTAAAATTTAAATTTTATATCATATCTTGCGAATTCAATGCTAGGGTTAGAGAGCTTCGAGCTTTAATGGCTGCACTTGTGTTTCGAGACTAAATCGGTCCTCACAAGATGCCTACGTATCTCAAATCGTTATTGAGAATCAAGCCAAAGACGTAGTTCTGATTGTAGGATCAGGGACCTTATATAGGCGTCTGGAGCCTAGTATTTATGGTATGTTTAGGAGTCTTAGCGAATAAGTCTCCTTTTTGATATTGGATAAGCATTGCATTGCTTGCAGGATAAGTCTTTTCCTTGTCGATAAAGACTATGACTCATTAATTGTCTTTAATTGGGATTCTGGATCCTTCTTTGACCAATTTGCCATAATTTGGACTCTTTTTATGAGCTGTATATTTTCCCTATTCATTAATTATGAAATTAATGAATAATCAGGGTTTCGGGCCTTGAATATTGGGTCGTGTTCTTGGACCAATTCGGGTGTAATTAATATGTCATTAATTACATTTTTAGGGTTATTTTTAGCCCATATCATTTGCCCCCCAATTTCTAGGAAAACTTTTCAAGCTTTCGTAGAAATTATATTGACCTTTTTCGAGATTCGGGGTCTTTTTTATCCTTTACCTAGGACTTCATTTACAATAGTGTTTCACAAATATCGCCTTATTGCAAAGTGTGGAGCGACCTACACATTTACGACGATTTCTGCCTTATTCGAGGCTAATTTGACATTTATATGAAATATTCATAATATTTAAGGAATTTCCATGTACCCACGGGTATTTTAATAATTATTCCTAATATTTTAGGAATTTTCATGTACCCACGGGTATTTTTAATAATTACTCCTAATATTTTAGGAATTTTCATGTACCCACAGGTATTTTTAATAATTATTCCTAATATTTTAGGAATTTTCATGTACCCACAGGTATTTTTAATAATTATTCCTAATATTTTAGGAATTTCCATGTACCCACAGGTATTTTTAATAATTATTCCTAATATTTTAGGAATTTCCATGTACCCACAGGTATTTTTAATAATTATTCCTATTATTTTAGGAATTTCCATAGCCCAGGGATGAATTTGTCATATTTGAAACTTCAGTGGAGAATTTGTCAATTTCTAAACTTCAGGTAAGAAATTGTGAACCACTCGGAATTTGGGGTACTAAACTGCACTTTGGCAGTTTAGTCTCAATTTGTAAGCAGGTCGAAGCATTCGACCTCATTTGAGGGGTCTCACTTTCGACCTCATTTGAGGTCGACTAAAATGTTTTTTTTTTTTATAAATATTATTGAATAATAATATTTATTTTACCCAATTTTTTAAGGGTAGTTTCGACCTCATTTTGAGATACTTTAGACCTCATTTTGAGGTTTTCTAGACCTCATTTTGAGGTATTTTAGACCTCATTTTGAGGTATTTTCGACCTCAATTTGGTCCCAGGTCGAACAATTCGACCTCGTTTTTCCGTGCTTTTTCGACCTTGGTCGTTCGATCTCAAACCCAGTCTCTTTCGACCTCATTTTGAGGTATTTTCGACCTCAATTTGGTCCCAGGTCGAACAATTCGACCTCGTTTTTCCGTGCTTTTTTGACCTTGGTCGTTCGATCTCAAACCCAGTCTCCTTCGACCTCATTTTGAGGTATTTTAGACCTCATTTTTGAGGTATTTTAGACCTCAATTTGGTCCCAGGTCGAGCAATTTGACCTCATTTTTCCGTGTTTTTTCGACCTCAGCCTTTCGACTTCAGTGTAGAGTTTCTTCGACCTCGGTTGGCTCCAACAACGCCAAACGTGGCTTATAGATACAAGAACTAACTTGAGTTCTAACACCTTAGACCTCATTTGAGGTTTCAACAACGCCAAACGTGGCTTATAGATACAAGAATTAACTTGAGTTCTAACACCTTAGACCTCATTTGAGGTTTCAACAACGCCAAACGTGGCTTACAGATACAAGAACTAACTTGAGTTCTAACACCTTAGACCTCATTTGAGGTTTCAACAACGCCAAACGTGGCTTATAGGTAGAGGACCTGACTTTGAGGTTCAACATCTTAATTTTCACATCGAGAGGTCTTCATGAACGAAGACAGACATAATGTTTCACTTGTTTCTTTAAGTTGAGATTCCAGTATATCGAATCGAAGCTCGTTCTGAGCTCTACTTCCTCGAATTTTCAGGGGTTTCAACCCTTATATTAACCTTCTTCCAATAGGCCTCTTTAGGCTTTTTAGTTGAGCTTGTAACATAACTCTTTGATCCTTCGGGATCTTCTATCCATGCATGTTATTTATGCATATTATGTTTCTTCGTTCTTGCATTCACTTATATTTATTTAGCTTTTCTTTTGTAAGACAATTCCTAGTACTTGGCCTCTTGAATGGGCTGGCACTTTGATCAAGTGTTATTGGTACAACTTGTTCTTTAGTAGAACAATAAGGAAATACTCAAACAAAGATAAGTAATAAAATAGTGAATGAGAACTTGAAATATTTCCTTTGAAAAAGAGGGTTCGACCCTTACATAGTGCTTTACTTCCTACTAAGAGCTTAAGAGCTCAGAATGGTTTCGTCGACCTTATTGCTACTTGTACTATTAGTGGATCCCTTAAGGAAACACTTAAACATAATAAACTTTTTAAATTTGAGGCATGCCAAGTTTTTGGCACCTCAGCCCTTCAAGGGTTCAGGCAACAATGCTCCAATGTAAGTGACTTTGTCTGGTTCTCCCGTGATTAGGGGAATAGGATTTAGATCCTCGGCTGGCTTTCCCCTTCTTTCTTCATCGTCTTTTGAATTCATAACCTCGATTGGGAGAACCTGCCCCCCGACTCCATCAGGCCTTAACGCGGCTACATAGCAATTCCTAGCCATCTTTTGATCTCCTTGTTCTTCACCAACCCCGTTCCTTGTTGGGAACTTGATTTTCAAATGGTAAGTTGAGGCAACAACCTTGAATGCATGAAGGCCTGTCCTACCAAGGATTGCATTATAAGTCGAGGTTGCCTTTATCACCACGAAGTTCAGCATTTGAGTTGCTGTTTGTGAACCTTGCCCTATTGTCATAGGGAGCTGAATAGTTCCCTCTACTTTGGATTCAACCCCATTGAACCCATATATGGGCATGTTTGAAGGAGTCAGTTGTGAATCGGTATATCCCATCTTGATGAAGGCGTCATGGAACAGGATGTCCACGGAAGCTCCATTATCTACTAGAACCCTCTTAGTTTTAGAGTTTCCTATTACAGGTATAATGACCAACGGGTCGTCATGGGGGAATTTCACCCCTTCAAGATCAGAATCATCAAAGCTAATAGCCACTTCTGTCTTGGCACGTTTCGGTGCTTCTCCTACAACAGTCATTACCTCTCGGGCATAAGCTTTCCTTGAGTTTCGGGAGGACCCAGCAGCAGTCGGTCCTCCAAATATCATGTTGATGACAGGCCCTCGGGGCTTAGGATTACGATCTTGGTCGTTGTCCCTCCTATCATAGTCTTTCCTTTCATAGTTTCCTTGTTGATTTCCTCGATTCTCATCCTTAGTGAACTTATCGAGTTTTCCTCTTCGGATTAAGAACTCGATTTCATCTTTCAGTTGTCTACAATCGTCGGTGTCATGACCAACTTCTTTATGGAAACGACAAAATTGATTCTTGTTTCGTTTCTCCAAGTCGGATCTTAGTGGCTTTGGCCATCGAAGATCTTCTTCCTTCTCAATATCCATCAGAATTTGACTCCTGGGAGTGTTCAATCTTGCATACTCATTGAACCTGGGTCCAAAGTTGTTCCTTTTAGGTGGAGAGTCAGAATCTTTCTCTGTCCTGGGATATTTGTCCCTAGCGTCATACTCTTGAGTCTCCTTTCTCTTTTTTCCGTTTTCACTTCCCTCAACAGTGGGTTCATATTTCTTCATACTTTCCTCGGCCTTGATATATTTTCCGGCTCTATCTTGGAGCTTCAACATGTTTTCGGGTGGATGCTTTGCTAACGACCTTTTGAAGTGATCATCAGTAGTTCCTTGTTGTAGGGCTATCATAGCTACTTTGTCCTCCAAGTCCGGGACTTTCGGAGCCTCTCGAGTGAATCGATTGATGTAGTCCCTTAAGGCCTCATTCTATCCTTGCCGGATTACCATGAGTGATGCAGAACTTTTCTCATGCACCCTTCCACTAATGAACTGATTGATGAAAGCCTTGCTTAGTTCCTTGAATGACCCAATAGAGTTGGGTGGTAGACGGCTATACCAACGTTGGGCCATGCCTGCCAAGGTTTGTGGAAACGCCCTACACTTGACCGCGTCGTTGGTTGGCTGCAACAGCAGTGCATTGGAGAAGGTCCTTACATGATTTGCGGGATCTCCCGTTCCATCATAGGCTTTGATCGAAGGCATCTTAAACTTTCTGGATATAGCCGTTTTCTTGATGTCTTGAGTAAACGGTAGTGTAGGATCATCAGGATCTCCTAGGGGCAACAAAATATTAGGATCACCCCTTGGGGCTTCAGCCCTCTTGGTCCTTCTTGGTGGATCCAAGTTGATTATCGGGATTCCTTCAGTCGTTCGGCCCCGAGATTGAGCGGCCTCTTCTTCAGCAAGGAGTTTTTTGAGCCTTGCAGTCTCTGCCTCGTGGGCTGCAAGTTTCTCCCTAGTAGTTTGGGGTGGCTCCCGATTTGTCTGGGATGAACGTCTCCTTCTTGGGGCGACATCCTCCCCAGTTGTATAACCTTCATCCTCGGTGTATGGGCCAGAGTAATCTTGAATGAGAGGGGTCTGACGAGTTTGTTGATTTTGGGGTCCCAGACCTTGAATATAAGGGGGCACATATGCCTCATGGTAGATTGGATTAGTTCCACTACCGCCCGCCATGGGTCGAGGGGGCATGCCATAGCTTGGCATCCCCAAAGTCTGATTCGCGTATTGAGGGAGATCAGTAGTATGGAGTTGAAGGCTCCTTGGTGCACTCATGAGCAGCGGGGAGGTCGTGATTGGTTGCTGGTGAACGGTCTCTTGTGGATTAGATCCATGAATAACCATCTGCAGGGGATTCGTCCCTTCAACCGAAATCGGGATTTCCGGTCCTTGAGTGTTGGTGGGGATATTCGCCCCATGTGTGCCAGTAGTCGGCGGTGGCTGATCAGCCTCAGAAGTGATAGGGCGATCATCGGGAGTTTGAGTATCTCGAGCTGTTCTTCGTGTGTTTGCCATGGTTGATGTTGTCTTCCCACAGACGGCGCCAAATGTTGTGGAATAAAAACTGAGCTTGCGAATTCAATGCTAGGGTTAGAGAGCTTCGAGCTTTAATGGCTGCACTTGTGTTTCGAGACTAAATCGGTCCTCACAAGATGCCTACGTATCTCAAATCGTTATTGAGAATCAAGCCAAAGACGTAGTTCTGATTGTAGGATCAGGGACCTTATATAGGCGTCTGGAGCCTAGTATTTATGGTATGTTTAGGAGTCTTAGCGAATAAGTCTCCTTTTTGATATTGGATAAGCATTGCATTGCTTGCAGGATAAGTCTTTTCCTTGTCGATAAAGGCTATGACTCATTAATTGTCTTTAATTGGGATTCTGGATCCTTCTTTGACCAATTTGCCATAATTTGGACTCTTTTTATGAGCTGTATATTTTTCCTATTCATTAATTACGAAATTAATGAATAATCAGGGTTTCGGGCCTTGAATATTGGGCCGTGTTCTTGGACCAATTCGGGTCTAATTAATATGTCATTAATTACATTTTTAAGGTTATTTTTAGCCCATATCAGGTATGTGCTAATTGAATTTTACTGAACATGTAATCTAAATTTAAATTTGAATTTGTTTTCTAAAGTCAAAATCTTATCCAAAACTTTGGTCCCTCTACGCTAGATCAATAAGAACCGTTGATTGGGAGCCGTTATAACTAATATTAAAATAATTAATTATTATAATATAAATCAAATATGAATTGGTTTTTTAAGTTGACTAGAATTCTCGAGGTAAAATTTGTAACTTTAATTCTAGTTGAGTATGTTTATTTGATTGTTGGTCTATACTTTAATTCTAATTTTAGTATATTTTTTTATTTTAATTCTATTATTAAGTTGAATAGAACTAATATAAAAATTCGTCATTTTTATTCTTTCTTCAATTTTTGGATAGGTTTAATTGGAAAAAAATTATTAAACGATAACTAAATTATATATTATTTTGTGAGTTTTATTTGGGCTATAAATCGTTCAATCTAACTTTTAGAACTCAAGATACAACATAAATAATATATTGAGCCTATAAAACTTAATAAATAAAGTGTAAAAACTAATAACATAAAATTATTAAAAAAACTACAAATTATTATAATTATAGATATTAAAAAAATATCACGCCGCTTGCATGAGTTAGAGCATCTTCAATGGGTTCGCTAAAATCGTTAGCTAAAATTATATAAAATATTGATTATGTAAAATTTGTTAAATCTGAGTATTGTGCTCCAATGGAGTTGGCTATAGAAGTTGACTATATCTTAAAAATAGAATGTTATTATTATTTTAAGTGGTTAAAAATAGAATATATAATTTGAATATAGTAATAAATGATGTGGAATATTACTACAGTTGATTGGACAAAAATAGCCAATGTGGAGGGGTTGACCAAATTTTTGGCTAACAGTTTTGCCCCATTGGAGTGGAGAAAAATTTATATATTCTCTAAAAATTTTATTTATAGCATTTCACCTTTATTTTTAACTAAGGATCGTAGACTATTGAAGATGCTCTTATGGAAGTTCTGTAACAAATTTCCAACCAAATAATGAAATATCAGTGTCTAAAAAAAAAAATCAGTAAGCAGACAATTCAAATTTATGTGTTTGACACATGACATCTCTTATTGAAGGTTTTAAGCTTAATAAAGACAAGCTCACAAGCCCATGTTTTGATCCAGGCATCTGGTAACTAATCATCCTTAGATTTAAGACTTAATTAGATGGTGAGGGCGAGGAGACGAGCAATTAAGAAGCATTACCATGTAAACGCTTTTCAATCCAATATGTTGGCATAAATAACATAACCTTTGAAACTTTGATGCTTGATTAAATTTATACAAGATCATGAAAAAATTTGCAAGTTAAATAATCTTTTTCTTCTCGAAAAAGGATTTTAGATGCCACAGATGCAGACCTGAGACAGAGAAGCAAATCAGAAGTGAAAGCAAACTCAGCCAACTCATACTGGAGTTGATTGCTGTATTAAGTTTCTGCATCTCTTGTTCCCTGCAACAAGGATCGGACACTGGTCAAACAAAGTGTTGGGGAATATTTAGATGCCTATAGAAAAGAACTGTCATTACCTTTCACGAAGATAAAACATTTCTTCATGGACAGATGTGACAGTTTCTAAGAGTTTTTTCACCTCCAATTCCATGGCCTGGTAACAATAAAAACAAAGAATCGATTAGAATAAATTATTTGCCTTGAAGTTGACGCTTTGGTTATACCACTTAGATATCATCAATAAATAAAATATAAGAAAAACACAGTAATGTGCAGTCACGGAAGTAATACGCTTTCATTTTAGAAACAGACAGACTGAATTTAGAGAACCCAGCTGCAGTACTTGTGCTATTTTAGTTCACCAGTGCTTCAAGGGGAAGTAACTGAATAGTCCCTCACTGAAGATAATTTGAAAGATGTACTTGAGATCAAAATTTACTGCCAGAAATCAAAATTACAACTAAGACACCCTGTTCTCAGGCATCACCATCCTGTGTATGATGTCCCTCAAAGGCTCACATATTTGAACAGCATCAATAACCACATAGAAGACATTACACTTGCAGTTCGTTATCGATAGTGCTATAATATCCTTAAAGAGGTGTTCTGAGTAAAAAAGCTAATTGATGATTAGCATTTATACATTTAATTACTGCAGCAATAACGCGGACCCAGATTTAATAGTAGAAACACACGATTTGCTTCAGGCGTATTAAAGTGGTGTCAATTCAAAGACCAAAGGAAAGCTATGCCATAAATTCAGCAACAAGTTGCGGTAAAACATGCAAAAAGACCTACTACTTACTAGTGCTACTTCACACGAAATGCATACATATTCTAAGAATTCCAAATCATATACAAAGCAGACAACACACAATCCTCAAGATAGCACAAATTGTTACAGAGCCTAACCAGAACTCCTAAATGAGCTCAAAATAACAGATTCATTTAGTTATTACTTAAACCTTCTGCTAAATCAGCTTTTATTCATTCCAAACGTAAGTGTGTGTACACACGTCTCGGAGAGAAAAAAAACAAAAGCTTACATCGATCGATCCTTTCTTAGCAACATTAGTCCAATCCTTAGCAGCAATACCAGACTTCCACTCAAAATCAACAGTCAGTGCAGTAGCAGGCTTATGATCAACAGCCAAAAAGCAAGCAACATAGTCACCAGCTTCCACTGCCTGGAAACTAAATTGACCCGAATCCACATTGTCCGCAGAGTGATAGGTTCTCCCGTGTTCAGATGATACCTACACTCAACATACAAAATCCCCATTTACCACAAAAAAGATGGAATCTTGATCACATTTTGATCTTCTTGTAAACACACATAAATAAAAATATCATTTTTATCCTCTTAGAAGGTCCCAACAAGATTCATAAACATCCCCTTTATGTAATTTAATCACAACTGACAAATTTCTAGATTAAACACTTGCATTTTTGTAATTTACCACCAAAAAGATCAAACCTTGATCACAATTTCACCATTTTTTCTTCACAAACAACCATTATTTATCTTTTTATAGTGACCCAACAAGATCTTTAAACAACCCTTTTGGTTAATTTAATCAAAGGTGATCAAAAATCCTTAATTCAACAATTAAAATTCCAAAATTTCAAGATTCTTGAAGAAAAAGAGGAGAAAAAAAAGGTACCCTGACAATGAGTTTGTGAGAATCAGGGAGAGGGTGATTATCAATGGGATTGATGATTGAGTACTTGCCAAGAGTCATGGAATTGACTCTTATATCTTCAGATATACATTTGGAGTGACCTGATTCCAGGTCAAATCTCAGTGATTCTGACACTGTTATATAAGTCCCCAGGATTATAAATACAACCATGCAGCTTCTGTATACCATCTTCACTGTGTCTATATGTGTGTGTTTTGGTAATGAATTGCTGAGAGACAGAGGAACAGGAAGGTTGCAGCTGGTAAACTAGAGTCAAAGCAAAAATTCAGAAATAAATGATAGATTTATTTAATAAAAAGGAAGTTTTATTTATTTTTAAGATTTTATTCGATATTGTAATCTGTTTTTTCTTAAAAGACTAAATAATAGTTAATTTTTTTTACAAAGCACAAGTTCGACGAGAAAAGAAAAAATAAATGAATTCACTGAGATAAGATTTAGATGCAAAGGACTTGTATATCATTCATTCATTTGGGGGAGAAAGGTGTCCTGTGTTCATGAGTTGCTAGTATAATTCTTTTTGAAGTTCCATACAAAATCTCAATATTGATTTTTAGATATTCAAAATTCGTAATCGTTCTTTTTTAAATGAAAAGAAAATCTAGTTTTTTCTTATTTGATTGAAATTTAGTTTGAATAAAATTAAGAAAAATGCTACGGAATCAAATAAATTTTTTAAATAAAGGTACAAAATCACACATGTCTTCTTTTAATTAATTGACATAATAATTAATAAAATGGATCCCATGTGCATAATTTCTCAATCAAAACTATTAATTTTACCAAGTCAAATTTTACATATTATTTTACATATTTTTCTAGAATCTATTCTATATCTAATACAACAATATAGGGTTCATTAAAATATTTAATTCATTTTTTTTTTTGCCAAAAATAGAGCAGATTTCATTAATACTTTGAAAAAGATTCAATCGGGACAAACCCGATCATGCAACCAGGTTGAAAAACAAATAAACAAACTAAGTAATTAGTTGTTTTGTTTCCGGATTGCTTAACTAATTAAATACAAATATTCTTAAAATTAAAAATGAAGATAACAGTTTCCCGAGCAATCCAGCATCTCCCCTGAAAACAGTAGCTTCACAATTGACCTTCACATGTAGTGCAATGTTCAGAGGACTCAGTTGCAAAAACTAAGCTTAGATACCTCATGTTATGAACAAATATTTTTTGTGAGAGGTGAGCACATGCGATTTTCATCACCGTTCCAAACGCAGCCCAGCTATCTACTTGCCGGACACCAGCTATAGACCTGCCGAAAGTGGCGTTGATGCGAGATATCCAGATCTCCCAATACACCGCAAAATTCATTTTCAACACAACCAACACATCGCACGAGACAATCAAACACACACACCTAATAACTCAAACAGAACGAAATGAAAAACCCAAATGGATTTTGCGAGTAGATCTGAAAACTAAAGTGAAGAAACTCAAATGGATATTGCGAGTTTTGTGAAACAAATCTCGATTTTATTGAAAGAAAATTGAAAAAATCTCTAATTCATTTTTTTAATTAATGAAACATTGAAGTAGCTTCATTTTTAAAATACGAAACAGCCCTTTCTCACTTGGTGGGCTTCAATTATATGGGTATGGAACTCAAATTATGGGGTGTGCTTTCAATGAATGTAGTTTCAATTATTTGGGCTTATACATGGGTTTGAATTATGACATTATTTTGTTAGTAAATAATATGTGTTGAAATAAATAATTTTTTTTTTATTTTTAAAATTAAAAAATATCATAAAAATAATATTGAAAGAAAAATAACTTAAAGTGTTGGATAAAAATTAGTTTTTTATTTTTAAAAATGAAAAAAATAGTAATATAATGTAAAACAATTGAAAAATTGATTTAAAAAATCATCTTTCATTTTCAAAAATAGAAAAATTAGAAATTTAAGGTAAAAGGTTTGAAATTTTTTTTTTTAGAATTAATTTTTATAATTTTTAAAAATAAAAAATAATAAAACTAGCAATAACACAATATTTTCCAACGAGTAACTATATGTGGATTTCACATGTTTTTTTCACAATACTTCGATTTGAAAATCATAATTAAAAGTACTTCTGGCATAAAAAATATCCATACCAAATTATTAGTGATATTTTGGATTTTAAATAGAATATAAAAAATAAAAAACATCTGCCTCAATGATACACAGAGGTAGTCGAGAAACCATCCACCATTAAATACTACTCCCTCTGTCTCCCTCAATTCTTTATATTAAAAGAATGGCACAGAGGTTAAGAAAAAGTTTAAATTAACAGGAAAAAAAAAGAAAAATTAGTAAAGTGGTGGGACCAATCAAGTATAAAGTGGGTATAAAGTAGGTATATCGAAGAAAAATAGTGAATGTAATTGGATTTTATATTATAAAATGTTACTATTTTTGGTATGTAAATAAATGAGAGAGACATAGCAAAAAGGAAAATATAAAAAAATGAAATTATACACGGGTTTGGTCTAAGACATTATTTTGTTAGTAAAATAATATGTGTTGAAATAAATAATATTTTTTATTTTTTAAAATTAGAAAATATAATAAAAATAATAATGAAAGGAAAATAACTTAAATTTTTGGATAGCAACTGGTTTTTTATTTTTAAAAAAGAAAAAAAAGAAAGAGAAAATACTAATATAATGGAAAAATATTGATTAAAAATCGCCTTTCATTTTCAAAAATAGCAAAATTAGAAATATAAGGTAAAAGATTTGAAAAAATTGTTTAGAATTATTTTTTTAAAAAAAATTTAAAATAATAAAACTAGCAATAATACACATTTATTTTCCAACGAGTAATTATCTATATATGTTTCACATGTTTTTCAATGTACTTCGATTTAAATATCATAATTAAAAGTCCTCATGGCATAAAAAGTATCCATGCCACATTATTACAGATATTTTGGATTTTAAATAAATTTATTTTAATTTTTGTGTACATATTTAAATATTTAAAGTCAAAAAACTGAAAATAAAAAACAAAAAACACATGCATCAATGATACATTGAGGCAGCCGAGAAACCATCCACCATTAAATACTGTATCGTTTGGTTGGTGGTTGCATTAAATGAGCCACCCGCCTCAATCTATTGCATTTTAACAACAAAACAAATACAGTAGTAAAAATATCAAATATTTGATGGACTGACTAATTTAGTGAGATAAAAATAAATATTAGATCATCTAGGTGGAGTTTTACACAGGAAGTCGATATATTTACTTTGTCATGTATTCAGAAAAATTACTTAAATGTAACACATGAGTTTCCCTAATCTTCACCTAGAAAGCAAAAGAATTGATCCTGATTCATTTTGGAACTTGAAATGTGGAGGGTGAAGGGCCACCACAGTTGGAAGAAGAGAGTGCGACAGAACTAATCAACGCTTCTGCATTTTAAAGACATTTCATCAGTGATTTTGTAATTCATTCAGATTATGCACTCAAATCCTTTTTCAACTCAATTGGGGATAAAAGACTTAATTTCAACTCAACTGGGGATAAAAGCCCTAATTTCAACTCATTTAAGGATAAACAACCTAATTGCAACCAAAAGCGAACAAACCACAACTAAAATCGTACAAAAACATGTATGTATAACCGAAATATCACTACAAGAAAATGTTCAATAGACATCACACATTAGACATCGGTTACTAATACCACTGATGTTAAAATATATAATAACATCACCCCGCGTTAATCCGATATCTTTGTTGTTTAAAGACATCGCTTATTTTAGAACCGATGTCTAAAATTCGACTAAAAAAACTCAACGCGCCAACTTCAGTTTTTGTTTTCCCCTTAGTAAAGATTTCGCAATTCCCCCCATTATACCAATTATTTCCCCCCCTTTATGCCAATTATCTTCCCCCTCTTCCCCCTTAGTACTTTTCCCCCGACTAAAAACTAAATACTTCCCCCCTCTTCACAAATATCCCCCGACTCTCGCTCTCTCGTCTCTCACCTCATTGAATCTCTCTCTCTCGTCTCTCACCTCATTGAATCTCTCTCTCTCTCGTCTCCACCACCACTCACCTCCACCACCATTCATCTCCGTCCTGCTCTACTCACCTCCAAATTGGTAAGCCCTAATTTCTCTATCTTTAATTTGGGGGTTTCTTTAAAATCTAATTAATTGTTGTTTAATTGTTTGTTGTAGTTATGGATCGATACTAGAGAGTCGAGAAGCCTCGCGCTGAGAGCCCCATGAATGAAAATGAGATTTGTATTACAACTCAGGGTAGAATGAGAAATTACATTACTTATGCCCCATGAATACAGTTGGTTTCTTAAGTGATAAATTACTTTGTTTGGAGTTCAATTTTCTCTCACAATATATCTTAATGAGTTTCTATCAGCCCTTCATTTTTGTCCATCTCCATCTACCATTCCTCTTTTCTTGATGCCGGTCTCTCTTATTGTGTAAATTTGTAAAAGCTCTGAACATGTACAGGCTGCATAGAGTGCCTGTACAGAGGACTTGGCCGACATTACAATTTCAGTCTGCTTATAGTCTCAGAAATGAAGCACGCAACCTTTATATGTAATACTTCTTTCAGGTTAGATTTATTTTTGTAAAAATTTGAACTTCTTTATGTTGCTCATATTTTTTGTATTTTTGTAGACATAATTTGGGGGAAAACATGGATTGGAAGTGAGTTTGCTTAATTCACCTTGTTCTAGCTTCTAAGGTATACAAATTTTCGCTTTACAAGTTTTAATTTCATAATTTTTGGCTCATGAGCATGTTTATTGACTTGGACAGATTTTAGGGATTATATAGTGTTATGTTTTGTTTGATCAATAGTTGTTAACGGCGTTTGATTAATGGATAAAGGATGATAAAGGAGGTAATATAATTGTCACATGAAATTCTTGTTAGTTATGAATCTGCTCGGTTTTGAACAAGCTGTTCTGGAGCAGTTATGAACTGCTATTGACAGTGGTTGATGGATTAAATTGTTGTACATGATCTCTAGTTGGTTCACGCGAAGATTTCGAGTTTAGTAATCGAGTCAAAAGTTTTGAACGTTTTAGTGAAGGTAGCGCAACGCAGAATTTTTTGTGCATCGCAAGTTTAATAAATTGGTTTGCTAAGTTATATGGTTAATTTTGCTCTGAAAATTTTATGGGAAATTGGCCTGATAGTTGAGATGAAATCTGGAAATTCCAACCTTCAAAGGATTATATTCCAATTTATTAAAAAATGGTTGAGTGTAGTGCGCACAGTTACATTTTATATTTCAGTTTTGTCATTCCTGTTTTGTATATCAATTTTGAAGAGGTTAAACGCCAAATTACAAGTTGGTCAAAGAGTGGAAATAGTAGGTATATACCTGGTTAAGTTTTCTGTGAAATTTGATAATAATTAAATATACGTATAGGGAGTTATTAGCTCTAAACTGAATGTTAACGCAGCAGAATTTTGGTTGCAGCAAATCTATTTTGTTTTGGACACCAATTTTGGAAGGTTTAATAATGGTATTAGTGGTAGAGTAAAGATTAAAACTGTTCATTTACATCTATTCTAAAAGTCGGTAAGTTTGGGTGATTTTTTCACTTGATCTTTATGAGTTATGAATTAAATGGTGAATACAGCTCTGAAATTCTGGTACTTTTCAGAATTAATAGATTGTCTTGCAGCGGCCTTTTGATGGTCTTAGTGGCAAAATTTGTGAAGGTTAAAAGAATAGAAGTCATAGGTATGTGTGTTAAGAATGTGCCCGCAAAATTTCAGGGGTATTAGACTTGTAAAATCTGAATTGAAGCCGAAGTAGTAGGGCCGATCACGCCTGCATTTCTGCAGAAAATAGAGGTGACTTGAAATAAATGTTGTGGATTGTGTATTGCTCAATTTAAGATGAATTTTTGATATGTTATAATAAGGAGTGTCTACTTTACTCTGGAAAAAGAATGAGTTGATTTTATTAAACCCATTGGGAGATTTGAATTGTTTATTACAAGGTCATAAATCTGTTAAAATTAAAAATAGAAAAACGAAACATATGTCATTACATGAATTAGTCCATTTAGAAAGTTATGAATGCATCAATAAGGTTTGGTATGACTTCATTCATTAGCCAAAATTTATATATTGATTAGTCTATAGAATGTAGTTGCAAGCAGATTTCTTCTGCAAAACTTTGATTGTAGTTCTCTACAAATTTTAGCAGATTTTCTGTAGCAGTTCTTTGCAGATTATGTGTAGCAGTTTTTTTGCAAATTTCTGCAGATTTTTTTTTGCAGCAGCTTTTGGCTTTACTTGCAGCTAAAAATCTCCTTATGGACCATAAATTGTTCAGGTCATTGTTAGGTCATTTGGTTTTGATACTGCTGTTGAGGAGGCTCAACGCGCCATCAATGTTGCACATGTGGAAGCTGAAAGTGCTGAAAATGGTGTTGGAGTAGTGAAGCTAATGGGCCGCTACTGTGGTAAATAATATTGTATGCCTTGTAATATCATAGCAAAGTTTGTTGATAAGGTACCACTGAACCAGTCATATATACGTTTAAAAGTTTATGTTCGGAAATATGTTATTAACTACAGAGTGCAAGTGATGTGTTGATGTAGTCATAAAATTCTAATTTATGGCTTAAACTGACTAACTTTTTCTAAAGCTATATAAGGATCTTCAGAGAGACAGCATATTGAGTTCCTTTTCACTCTAATCTGATGTGACCCTTTGCCATGAAAAAAGGGCACACTCTTTTTAATCTTCTCACTGTCTAGGATTCTGTCCTACAGTGTTCCATGATAATTCTGTGTAGCAGTGTTGAGTTTTCACATATGAATTGTTTGTGAGTTTTGATGCTTGTTTATGTGTACGTGACTGAGACTTCACCTTAGTAAGTTCTGATTTGGAACTGAAAATGGTAAAATAAGGGCAACAAAACATTTTAATATTGGTTGCCTAGGTGACCGAGTACCTCTTTTGTTTTTCTCCTCTTGTATCAAAGACATATGTGATGAAATCTTTATATATTGGAACAACAAATTTTGAACATCAGTAATATAGCTCACTGACAAGATATACAGGAAGCGGGAACGTGTTAAAGTTTACTCATATGTTGGCCATTGACCAACACCATAAGCATTCTGTCCTACAGTGTTCCATGATAATTCTGTGTAGCAGTGTGTGAAGTTGCAATGCTATGGTGGAGCTTGTGGAACACATGTAACAATCTGGTTTGGCATCAGAAGTGTTCTACAATATGTGCAGTGGTACATCAGCTTTAGATTACATTGTGCAACCGAAAAGTGCCCGAAGAAGTGATACAGCTGCTCAGAATAGTGTAAACTCCAGAATTGGCAGAAGATACTGTCATAAAAGCTCTTAGTTGGATAAAGAATCAGTACTGTTGAAGAGTGGAATTAGTGTGAAGATTGTGGTGAACTTCTTCGTTCTTTAAACAATGTCCTTTTGTATTTTATTAAACCATTTGCTAATGTTCTTTTGTATTTTATTAAACAATATATATTATGAATGGTCCAGTTTTTAATGTTTGTAACGCTTGGAAAGACAATCGTTTATTTATTATAGGCTCAAAAAACTAATGTCTAATGGTAAGAAATACATCAAAATTTATAAAATCTGATGTTTAAAACCAAAACAGACATCGTAACAAAGTGATGTCTAAGAAAGAATATTAATCAGTTTTTTCTGTAATAATTGATGTTTATAAGTTCATTAGACATCAGTATGGGATGATATATAAGATGATAATATACATCAATTTATTTGCTAAAAAATTGATGTCTAAGAGCTAAATAGACATCGGTTTCTGGCCGATGTCTAAGATAGACATCACCGACTAAGACATCGGTTTGAAAACAACATAGACATCAGCTGAAAACCGATGTCTATTGACCCTTTTCTTGTAGTGTATGAACCATAATAGTTCAAACAAACCATATCACTACAATTCACAGCTAAAATAAAATAATAACCGTATATAGTAGTGTATATGATAGTGTGTGCGTGTGTGTATGTATAATTATGTGCGTAAGTACAGATATGATGATACCTGGATGAGATGAGATGATGATAACGAGAATCGCTAAGAAATTGCCTATAAATCACCATTGAGATGACTCGTTGAGGTAGTAGTAAGGGTAAAAATGTACTTTTATATTTTCACTTCTACCTCAATGATTCATTGAGGCGGTCCTTGATCCTGGCCGTTATTATTTGAAACGAATGGGTGTGATTTGGTGGCTGAATACCCCTTCCCAATCAACGGTGGTTGTGGAAGGGCACCCTACATGTATATATGTATATGTATATATATATATATACAAGCCTATAACCCGTGCGATACACGGATGAATTTTAGTATTTTTAATTTATTTTTTAGTATTTTTATATGATTTATTATTATTTTTTATCTTATTTTATTATCATTTATTTGTATTTTGATCTTAAAAATTTTTAATATGTTGTCGACGGAATAATATCTTGAACTTTTGAATGTAGCTTAGAAAAATAGATGATATAAATATTTAATAATAATAATATATTGTTGACGGAATTCGAATCTTGAACCCGTGGGAGTATTTTAGATACCAAGAAAATAATATTCTTTTAATATTACACCAAACAGTTCTCATTTATCTATATTTATATCTAACGGTTATTATTTAGAGAACCAAACTAACAACCAACCAAATAGATGGTAGTTTGCTTATAATAGTATTTTTTTTATATGATTTTTTAGTATTTTTTATCTTATTTTATTAGCATTTATTTGTATTTTGATCTTAAATTTTTTTAATATGTTGTTGACGGGATTCGAACCTTGAACCCGTGGGAGCATTTTAAATATCAAAAAAAGAATATTCTTTTAATATTACATCCAACGGTTCTCATTTACCTATATTTACATCTAACGCTTATTATTTAGAGGAACAAACTAAATGACCAAACTATTAACCAAATAGAGGGTGGTTTGCTTATAATAGTATTTTTTTATATGATTTTTTAGTATTTTTTATCTTATTTTATTAGCATTTATTTGTATTTTGATCTTAAAATTTTTTAATATGTTGTTGACGGGATTCGAACCTTGAACCCGTGGGAGCATTTTAAATATCAAAAAAAGAATATTCTTTTAATATTACATCCAACGGTTCTCATTTACCTATATTTACATCTAACGGTTATTATTTAGAGGAACAAACTAAATGACCAAACTACTAACCAAATAGAGGGTGGTTTGCTTATAATATTATAGTATAGATATATATATATATACACACACACATATATATACATGGTCTTACTCCAGTAGAAACCCTTTTTAGACTAGAAACTAAATAAAAAATTTCTTAAATCGCGTCAAAATATAACACATATGATATGCAAATTGATCGTTGAGAGATGGAGAAAAATAACATACATTTATGTAAATGTATGATAATATATGATTATATATGCTAAGATATACCATATCTCATTATACCATTATTTAGATTCACTGCAAATATTAATGAATTAAATATTGTAAAATATATTATTTGAGTAAAATTTATACACAATCAAACTATACACAATCTCTAACACATTTTAAGTATTATATTTGTATGGTACAAATACGTTCATATCAACACAAAGACAAAACAAAAAGGGGAACTTTCACTTATATAAGTGTAATACAAACTGGTACTGACATCACTCGTTATATAACTCATAATCTATTACTAAAATACGTAAATACGTACAAAAACATTCCAAACAAATCAATAATTTACGCATATTTAGAGTATGCCCATGCATTGCACGAGGTAAACAGCTAGTTTTCTTTTAATTCCCTAACATTGCTCATTAATTAAATTTAACGTGTATTTTATCAACACCATTTAATATTTATAGTTTGACCCACCACCCCAAGATCATAGGTTCAATTTCATTTGGAAACACAAAAGTATGTTGGCTGCTAGTGTTTCCATACGAAAATTATTGCTGGCGTTCTCGATAGATACGAGTATGCTAGTAGTCCTCCAAATTAATCGAGATTATTTATAGTTTGCTAATGACATATTAGGTAAAAATTTTCTAGACCAACTTAGTGGTAGATTACAACCCAATTAATGTGCAGCTCTAGATTAAAATAAATTGATGCATATTTTTATCTAGTGATGCAAAAAAAGTCTTTCAGGTCGAACTTTATTCGAGTTTTTTTAAAAATTCGGGCTTTTAAAAAATCGGGTTGGGCAAGAATTTTTCAAAAATTGGTTCGGGCCGGGCTTCTCTAAAATACGAGGTCGGTTTAGGCCCTCGAGCTGGGCTGGATCGTGTCGGGCTTGGCTTTTATCGAAGTTTTTTTTTAATTTACATATACATAATTTATTTTTCTTTTTTTGCAAAACTAATATATTAATACACAGAAAACACAAATTTTTACAAAAAAAAACCCTTTAAGAGCTACATTCCTGAGCTACTAGAATTCAGAATACATAAGAAGAGACAACACGAAATTTAATACTAAAAAAATTATTGGCATAATACTTGTTTTATCATAAAACTTCACTGCCACTCAAGAACTTTCTACTAATAATCTGCGTTATTGGACTTAAGCTGACCGTGAGCCATGTATATCTCCTCGCACATGATCATTTCGAGAAGCACCTCCTATACACTGACTAAGTCTTCAGGCAAGAAGGGTCTTTTATCTAGGTCGAACCGGGCGTTTATCCGGGATTTTAAAAGCCCAGGCTTTATATAGACTTTTCAAAAACCCTGGATTTTAACCCTGGATTAATCATTGAAACTTTTTTAAAATATACATTTTGTAAGATTAATTTTGCTAATGCTATAATTTAGTTATAATAATTATGCATATATTACTCGTGATAGCTTTATAAAAGGAGATATTTTAATTAGAAAACATAGAAAACATATTACATTTATTTGTAAAAGCTAATTACTTAGTTATTAGTAATTACAATATTATTCTTTTATTTTTTAAAAATATAATGGCATGTGATATTTTTTTAAAAAAATGAGAAGTTTTAGTCAGAAAAAATAAAAAAAAGGTCACGTGTTTTAGCTAAAAAGGATAAATTTAATTGTTACATATATGATACCCGTGATATTTTTAGAAAATAAAAGATTTTAGTTAAAAAGTATAGAAAATATATTACGTTTTAGCATAAAAAGGTAATCACTTATTAATAACTACAATTATTGTTTTTATTAAATAGGAAGACCCGTGATATTTTTGGAAAAGAGAACTTTTAGTTAGAAAAAATAAAAAAAATAACGTGTTTTAGTTGAAAAAGGTAATTGGTCAGTTATTAGTAATTATAATATTTTTATTTTGTTTAATAAAATATAATAATGGTCTATGAATTTTTTGAAAAAGGAGAAGTTTTAATTTTTAAAAAATAGGAAAAGTTTCAGTTATTAGTAATTATAATATCTTTATTTTGTTTTATAAAATAGAATAATTGTCCATGATATTTTTAGAAAAGGAGAAGTTTTAGTTAGAAAAAATAAAAAATGTAAAGTATTTTAACTACAAAAGTTAATTGGCAAGTTATTTGTAACTATAATATTGTTATTTTTGGTACATATTCATCTTGTACTTACATGCAATTCTATTTTAAATAACAAAATAACAATACCTTGGAGGCAATTCTATGAAAGGCATGAAAGTATGGAATGCAGTATTAATACCTTGGAGGCAAAACAGTTTAAGGTAGATGAAGAAGGATGGGATGAACTGAATGACTTGTATGCGGTCAAATGCAGTGTTTTGAAACAGAAAGCAAGATTGAAGTGGAATCTAGAGGGTGAGCGGAACACAAAGTTCTTTCACAATATGGTGAAATATGTTGGGTAGAATACACTAACTACACAGCAACAATATGGCAGTTATATATATATAATTGTATTAACAAGAACAGGCAAAATACCAATAAACGAAACAAACACAAAGGTCGAAACAATAAAATAATCAGAGACTATAAATATGATCAGATAAGAAAGAACACTTATCTATCAGGAGCTTTAACAAATTCTGAAAGATAAAGAAACAGCTGAGTCGCCAAGCCTTCGAGAAGTCTTGACTGTTCTTGAAGAGATTATTGCCCCACTTACGCTGTGTTGGGTTGCAGCAATATCACTCCCAGGATAAAACAGCACAGATCAATCCACTCACAGAAATGGCAATGATCAACAGCGAACAACACCTCACTTCACCCAAGAACTATGTATTCTGTATGTGTTGAGAGAAAACTAGAGAAGATAATAGTTGCTAGGGTTTTTAGAGTTACGTATATACTTATCTAACTTCAAACGTTCTCATTTGTATATATAAATATAATACAAAATAAAACGTAACAGACCAAATATTGTAACTGAAGATATGACATTTAATACTAATTATTCTGATTTAATTACCATAACAGTAGTCATCAGGATTTAATAACAGTTACAGCTCAGTCAGGATTTCCTGGTCCATCAGTACTCCAAGCCATCAGGACTTGCTGTCCGTCAGGAGTGGCATCAGTACTTGATCGACCATCAGGATTTCGTTAGGACTGGACCATCATCAGGATTTAACTCCATCATGATCCAAATACTGACACAGGCCATCAGGATCAGTAGTCATCAGGATTTCACTCCAAGTACTGACCAGGCCATCAGGATTTGATCCAAGAACTGGTCCATCAGGATTTAACATAATATAAATCCTGACCCAGTTCGTTTAGCTGTTACAAATAAATACTGATACTGTTAAATTAAATCAATAAATAATATTAAATTAACAGGTAATAAAATTCCTCGCCCAGGTCGCCTCGCATACGCGAGACGCCGAGACGCCGAGACATTCGCCCAAATCGCCCTTCGACCCGACCCGAGTCGTGTCGTGGCGAGACGGGCGGCGGCGCGTGTGTGTGTGTGCGCGCGCGTGAGGCACATACTAACACCATGCATACCCACATGCCTTAGTAGTTGTACACTACTCTTGCACATGTTTCTATATAAACCCACCGACCTCTCACTACCATTTCAATGTGGGATACAAGTTATTTCACAATAACCAACCCACATAACCCATTTCAAGCAACCTATTTCAACTCAATTTATTTATGGATTAGACTAAGAAAATGTCTTAGATCCAAACATGAAAGTTTAAGTCTTCATTACAAGGAACAACCTCCAATTGTTAGTTTCCGGAAATTTCATCAAGAACATATCTAAAATATGCCTCAAACTTTCCATTTTCTAACAAAATATAGGTGGAGCAAGAATCTGATTGTGGGAGTGAACTGGAGAAATGAGTGGGTAAAAAAGCCGGAAAAGCTCAAAAATGTTTTTTTTCTTACTTCTTCACCTTCTTTCAACAACCTTTTAAAGAATGGGTTTTTAAAATTGGAAGCTTGCAGATGAATAAATTGTCGGATCATTTATCAAAGGAAATTGAAGAAGAGTTGTCTATTGAGGAACTAGATGAAGCATTAAAGGAAAGTCCATCGAATAAGGCTCCTGGGCCGGATGGTTTTAGTGCAGGCTCGTTAACAAAACTCTGGTTCTTCATGAGGAATGATGTTTTCTATTGCATGAATAAGTTCTTGCGTGAGGGCAAACTTCCCAATGGAGTTAATTCCTCTTTTATAGCCTTGATTCTGAAGCATTCAAATGTTTCGGAAGTAAAGGACTATAGACCGATTAGTTTGATCAATCCATGCATGAAGCTATGTACAAAAGTCTTGGCCAACAGGATAAAAAAGTTAATGCCTTCTCTTGTCTCTGATGTACAGACTGCCTTTATAGCCGGCAGACAAATATTTGATGGTTATGATTGCTAGTGAAGTGGTAAGCAGTCTCAAAAACAAAAAAAACAAAAGGTGTTGTCTTCAAACTCGATTTTGAAAAAGCGTTTGACATGGTGTACTGGAATTTTCTAATGCATCTTATGGAAATTATGAATTTTGGGAGCAGATGGATTAAATGGTTAAATGGGATTTTTGAAACTACAAGAATTTCTGTTTTAGTTAACGGCTCTCGAACAAAAGAATTTTCTCCAGGAAGAGGTCTTAGGTAAGGAGATCCCTTATCCCCTTTGCTATTTGATTTGGTTGGTGAAGTTCTACACTCAATGATTGAGAAGGCTCATGATTTGGGCATCATTTCAGGCATCTCTATTTTTCTGATCAAGGTAATAAGATCACTCACCTCCAATTTGCGGATGATACAATCTTATTCCGTGACAATGATTTTTCTTCAATCAAAGAAATAAAATTGGTCATATCTTGCTTTCAAGTGCTGACTAGTTTGAAAGTTAACTTTAAAAAAAGTCAGTTATATGGTTTTCATGAAAATCTTTATTCTCTGCATCTTTGAGCAAAATTTCTAGGCTGTGAAATAGGTCAAGGTAACTTAAAATACTTGGGAGCAATCATTGATGCAAATCCAAGCAATGTTAATTTATGTGATCCAATTAAGACGAAGTTATAAGAGAAGTTAGCAACTTGGAAAAACAAGTCAATATCAATGACAGGTAGAGTAATCCTCCTACAAGTTGCCCTGGACAGTATACCGGTTTACTAGATGGGTTTGTATTTGATGCCAATCACGGTATTGAACCAAATTGAGAATGAATTTTTTATGGGGGATCAGACAAGAGATGGAGTAGTTTCGAAAAAAACTTGTTAAATTGGAATCAAGTTTGTAAACCAAAAGAGGAAGGAGGTTTAGGGATTCATAACTTGAGGAATAAAAATCTTGCAATGCTACTTAAGTGGTGGTGGAGATGCTACAAGGAAAGAGATAGCATGTGGAATAGATTTTTGGTGGATAAGTATGGTAACAAAATTTGGACGGATCTCTCACATTTTGCAAGTTTGAACATGCAATCTTCACCTTTTAAGCATATTGTTGTCGCATGAGCTGCACAGAATGGTACTTCAATAGTAGGGAAATCAAAATTTTGGTGGAAGTTAAAGAATGGGAAAAAAATTACTTTTTTTTGGGAAGATATGTGGCTTAGTAGAGAAACTCTTAAAGACAAAGTCCCCAAACTTTTTGCGCTGTCAAGATTGAAGATGGTGTTAGTATACTCTTTTGTTAATACTTGGAGAGTGGAAGGTGTCAGTGATACAACTCTGTGGACATGCACTCTGAGATCATGGGAAGAAGCCCAAGCAGTGGAGCTAAACAATATCATCAGGGACATTACTCTATCTAATGAGGATGACACTCTATTCTGGCATGAGGAAGGGAAGTTTTATAAGTCTAGGGATTGTTATAGGTAATTAACCCTATTAATGTTCGGTGGTCCTTAATTTGAAAATCGAAGTTTCCTCCGAAAATCTCAGTTTTTCTTTGAAAATTGGTAAGGAACATACTCCCAGCCAACTTTTTTTTAAAAGACAGGTTGGGAGAAATTTTTAGCTCGTCAAGATGTATGTGGTGTGAGATTTCACAAGAATCAGTTACTCATCTATTTTTTGAATGTGAGCTAGCAAGATAGAGCTGGGTTTTTCTGTAAAAATGGTGGGACATCAAGATAAACTTTGGAGCCATGCATACTCTATCATTTTTTGAATTGTTCAATCTACATGATAAGAAGCAAAGGGGGATGGAAAATCATAATAACATCAATCCTTTGGACGATCTAGTTGGGAAGGAATGAACTGGTCTTTAATAAAATTAAGCCGAAGGCTGAGGAGGTAAAATTTATTATTACAATAAGATCGTTCAAATGGCTACAAGCCTGCAATCTGTTGGAGGACAACACGAGAAACCTTTAGGATGTTAATCCTAAAAGGGCATTGACTTTGCATGCTTATAAAAGAAAACAATCTTTTTGGGGGAATTTGAAGATAAACGCGGATTGAATTTGCACGGTTGATGGGGCATTTTCAAGCACTACAAGGAAAACTGAATCAGGCAACACCTGTAACACAACAGTGGGAAAAAACCGCCGTTGTCTGAAAAAATCACACAACAGTTTATTGTTTTCTTTCAAAATAGCGTCGTCTAAGTACAATTAGGACAAACGTTATTCAGCGTAGAATCACGATTAAATGACATGTTACGATTAAAAGTATTATAAGACGAAACACTACATATATTGGAAAGAAGACCGATGTTGATACTTGATAAGAGATATATCAACTTTTCACACTTCCACTATTTTTAAAGTGACGTGTAGAATGACCAAAGACAAAATAAATGTCAACGGTGTGCTCGAATTTTTGTATTAGATAATGTACAACGGTGTCTCTAAAAAACCATTGTCGTACTCCATTAGTACAAGTCTTTTTAAGAAAAAACTCTTGTGTGATAGACAAACATTTTAGAAGTTTGTAAAATGAGGTTTAAACACAACATTTTCTAGTAAACAATGTTGTGTAAGTTGTATTATGGCAATGGTTTCTAGCTAAATCCATTGTCTTTCACTTTTAGAAAAAAATAACCTCTACCGCTTGAAAATAAGATATTCTCGCGATCAAGATGTATTCGTTGATTTCGACACAATGTACATATGTCATCTATCATATAATTATTATTATTATGGAATTATGAATACTATCTAGTACTACTAACTTTCTCGTATATTGTTAGAATCTATGATTGATAATGTTGTAGAATCACAATTAAGTGACATGTTACGATTAAAAGTATTATAAGATGAAACACTACATATATCGGAAAGAAGACCGATATTGATACTTGATAAGAGATATATCAACTTTTCACATTTCCACTATTTTTAAAGTGAAGTGTAGACAGAAGACAAAATAAATGTCAACAGTGTGCTCGAATTTGTGTATAAGACAATGTACAACAGTTTCTCTAAATTACTCCCTTAGTACAAGTCTTTTTAAGAAAAACTCTTGTGTGATAGACGAACATTTTAGAATTTTGTAAAATGAGGTTTAAAAACAACAGTTTCTAGTAAACAATGTTGTGTAAGTTGTATTATGACAATGGGTTCTGAAGGAATCCATTGTCATTCACTTTTAGAAAAAAATAACCTCTACCATGTATCATATAATTATTATACGAAATTGATAATTAATCAAGCCAAGCTAAGAGCATTCCATGTCATCAAATTCTCTCTCAAATTCTATTTTATGAGGACAACAACTTTCTTCATGGTGCTCTGTACTACAACAGAGAGAGTAGAAATCTCTACCAGTATCCAGGTAATCAACAGTAATTCTTGCATGTGTGAAGGTGTCATTGTTCCCAGGCTCCACAACCACCAAGTATTTTGGTCTAGAGTGTGTAACACTCATTTGAACACATATATATGCATAACCAGCAGTCTCATTTTTTTTAGCAAACACCTTCCAGGGAGAGCCAACATCTTTGCGCAAAATTGTACCCAGTGCCCCAGAAATGTAAGTAAGGCCTTCCACATTCCGATATAGCCTTGTAATGTTATAAATCCTTACCCATAGATTACAAGTACCAAGGGTGTGTTTGACCGAAGGGTACTTGTTGATCAGGGGACTAAAAACAAAAATGCTCCCATATAATTTTACAGGCCCTAGTGATATGACTTTGTTCCTTATTTTCTCATTATCAAATTTGAAGAAAAAAAAATCTGAATCATCATAATCTATAAAATTTAAACCCCAAGAACGGAACCTAGATAACATGAAGTTCTCTACTTTTTCCAGGTTGGAGAGGGAGTTTAATGCCTTTTGTACAAAATATCCTAAACAACTATTTTTCCAGGCATTTTCAGCATTTACAAAGAATGCCAAAGACGGGTGTAAAATAGTGGAGCCATTATAAGAAGAACAGTCATAAGTATTGTGAATTCTAGTGTCATCTTGATTAATAGAAGCATCGAGAACAGAGCATTTGTAGAAGTACCACAGAGTTGTACCTTTTAATTGCAAATCGGAGAGAAACTTTTCACTAGACTCCACTTTTTTCAGTGCTTGCATCACTCTTTCGGATGCAGTCGGAGTAATCCACGCTTCGGAGTAATCCACGCTTGAAGTTCCTCAAGTGGGACTGGTTGCATCGGATGATCGATGTCCAGAGAAGCAACTGGTTGGGCCTTAAGATCACGACCCTCAAGAATCCATATATCCTTCTTTTTCCTCTTCACTTTTTGCTTGTTGATCGACAATGATGATTGTGAAATCCCACACTTTCGAATGGCGGATTTGGACGACGAAACCATCTTGGTAAATGTGCAAACACCGATTTTTGAGAAATGGAAGAAAAATTAGAAAACGAAGTAGTACTAGTCGTTGAAAGAACAATGCATGGGTATTATATGAAGAAGTTGAATAGACACTCATACATGTGTGTGTAACTGTACCTCTTGTGTGAACCGATCAATGTTTTTTGAAAAAATATTATTAAATAATTATTTTTTATTTATATAAAACATTTTGTACATATTCTGTAACACCCCCAGATCCAGGGTCAGGAATCTGGGTTGTCACGCTCCATCAATTATATAATACCTGCATTACTTACAACATTCTAATAATATAACTCCAAAAGACCCCAATCACTTACGCACACACACACAAGTTATAGCCTTGGAAATGAGCAACAATAAGTAACATTTGTTATTACAAATCAAATGTACTATCCAGGATCTCATCTATCATTTACAACCTCTACCTGAAGTTAAAATAATAGACCTCACAATTCTATACAAGGTTTAATAATACAAACCTATTCGAAAACAATTCTTACTAACTCAGTCTACAGCTGTTCTGCTAAATCGGATAGTATCCATCTTGCTGAACTAACTAAAGGGTGGTCTCTCCATTCCCTTGCTCTCGTAACACGAGGTGAATCGACAATGTTTTCTTCATGCTGAAAGATTTAATAAAGCAAGAATGAGCTAATAGTGCTCAGCAAGAAATCTATCCCAGTTTAAATCTTTAAACCTTTTAGGAAGATAATTCATATGGGATCAAAGCTTTTAACGCTACTTGGGTCTATCCCCAAAATAGTACACCGTTCAAAATACCGTATGGCTTATAATCATACTCAAATATTCTTCGTAAATCATTTGGAAATCCTTGGTATCAGTATGATAAACCAAGACTCAAAACATATCTTTTTAAAATAGATATCAAAGGTTGGAATCAAGGCTTAAAGCCTATTCATTGATTCAAAACACTATACAGTTTAATATACTGTATATCTTCAATACCTTTTCAACATATATACTCACATATCTATTTAGATGTCTCATACTGTTCAAAATACTGTAAAATATCAGTAATGAACACCTTTTATAAAAGAAGCAAGAATGAGCACTATAGCTCAACAATCAGATTTAGCAGCTTAATCGTATATGTAAGCTTATATCATAAAGGAAAACCTTTAAACTTCATTCGTATACAGAATGATATTTTATTATTCTTTTCGTCAAAACCTACCATACAGTACGACTACTGTATGAGGAACATCATTACTCATTACTGTCACATTATCAGTAACTCAGCGCCTAGGCTTTGGTTACAATGTGCAGCTCAACTCCAATTGGAGGGAAGGGAATGTACTGGAACACCCGATACATGGTGATCAGCCGTTGTATCGTAACTTTTCTTTTCTACTAGTAGAAGGACGACTTCCTGTTCGGTTATCACCCTGACCGCATACGAGTCACTGTGCTAAGAGATCACTACCTCGGTGCCTATCTCGTCACGGGTAAACCTTAGCACGCAAGAGATCACTACCTCAGGCCTATTTCGTCACCGGGTAAGCCTTGATAATTTTGGCACTACCCCGGCACCTATTTCATTGTCGTGTAGGCCTTTCCAATTCCCATGATGAAAAATATTAATGATACGGAAATCGGAATTTAATTCCATTTTTCCCAAGTACAAATACTTGTCAAAACTTTGTAACCGTTCAGAATACCTTACTCCAAAGTAATTGAAAGGAGTAAGTCAAAGTGTGGGTTGACATTAGTCAACGAAACTGTTAGATATAATTGCTGACGTTTGTTCATCAGTATTTAAGTACCAGGTACTCATCAGAGTTTACTAGAAGCCAGTCAGAGTTTGATAAAATCTGACGGGGTGAAGAGTTCATTAACTGTCGGTGCTAATATGAAGATTCTAGAAGAAATATATCTTGAAGATGGAAAGAAGCAAGATATATTGAGACAGTTAAGAAAACGGAACAGAAGACAAAAGCAATCCTAATTTGATATGATTTGTATAGCTAATTTATAGGAATATCAATTAGAGATTGATTATGTAACTGTGTATTATATAAACACAGATAGGTTAACCCTAAATGGGATGCGAATACTGAATACATTATTCTTGTAACCTAGTAGCTCTCTGTGATTCTTTAACATCACTGAGAGAAGAGTTATTTTATATAATTCAGTTATTGATTCATAAACAGTGTTCTTGAGTGTTATTATCATATTAATATTGATTATATATTGTGTAATCGGCCTAACAATTGGTATCAGAGCAAAGGCTGTTTAATATATACAGTTTATCGATCCAAACACAAGTATAATCATGACTGACAACTCTCAGGAAGGTTCTAATGCAGGCTCTAATGCTCAGAAGGTTCAACCTACTTCTGTGAGTCGATATGAGACTATAAGGGTTCCAATTCTCAGACCAGTTGAATATCCAATATGGAAGGTGAAGATGACCATGTTTCTGGAAGCCACAGATCCAGAATACCTTGATAGAATCAATGATGGTCCTCATATGCCAACTAAATTGTCTCCTGTTATTACTGGGCAAGAACAAAAGACTGTTCCAAAAGAGAAGAAAGATTTGACTCCTGAAGACATCTCATCAATTGCAAAGGATGCAAAGGTTAGACATCTACTACACAGTGCCTTAGATAATGTTATGTCTAACAGAGTTATTGGCTGCAAGACTGCCAAAGAAATTTGGGATGCTTTGGAAGTCAGGTGTCAGGGAACAAGTGCTATAAAGAAGAACAGGAAGACTATTCTAACACAGGAGTATGAACACTTTGACTCTAGATCTGATGAAAGTTTGACAGATACATTTGACAGATTTTGTAAATTGTTGAATGATTTGTCCCTGGTTGATAAAGAATATGAACTTGAAGAGTCAAATCTTAAGTTTCTTCTATCCCTACCTGAAAGATGGGATTTAAAGGCAACAACAATCAGAGACAATTATGATCTTGCAGATACAGATCTTGATGAAATCTATGGGTTGCTTAAAACTCATGAACTTGAAATAGAACAGAGAAACAAAAGATCTGGAAAGAAGACAAAATCTGTTGCTCTTAAAGTTGAAGAAAAGCCTGTCAAGAAGGAATCATCAAGAAAGAAAACCAAAGGAAAGGCTTTAGTCATTAAATCTGACAGTGAGTCATCAAACTCTGATGATGGCTCAAACACTGATGATGAAGCTTCTGATTCTGAGGATGATGAAGAAGAGATGATGAGAATGGCTGCTTTAATGGTGAAGACCTTCAAGAAGATGGGATTCAAGAACTTCAAGAAAGGAAAGAGATTCTCAAGGAAAGATTCAAATTCTGATAAGAGAAATTTCAGAAAGTCTGATGGAAAATATAACAAGTCTGGAAAGAAAGACAAGTCTGAGATCCAGTGCTACAAGTGTAAAGAGATGGGTCATTATGCTCCAGAATGCAAGAAAGGAAAATCTGAGAAAGCACTCATCACTAAAGGCAAGGACTGGGCAGACACTTCAGACTCAGATGAGGGAGTCAATTATGCTCTCATGGCAACTGTTAAAGATGAAGCTGAGTCATCTGGAAACAAGGTACCCCTAACAACTTATGCTTATGATACCGATAATATATCTGAATTAAGAATTTATCTTAAAAGCATACATGTTAGTTATAGGGATCAGACTTTAGAAAATGAAAGAATCAAATCTGAGAATCTAGGTCTTAAAGAGAGGAATAAATTTCTTGAAGAGAAACTTGTTAACATGCAACAAGTTCAAAAGGAGAGAGATGATGCTGTTTATGTTGAACAGGAGTTGCTTAAAAGATATAGGGAAATAGAATCTGAGTTGGAAAAAGAGAGAAAAGTAATTAAAACCTGGACAAATTCTGGAAAAGACACACATCAGGTTTTTCAGACAGATACTGTAGGCTTAGGTTACTGTGAGGGAGATCAACTTAGGTTTAAAGATAAAGTTAAAGTGAAACCACAACTTAAACCTGTGAAATTTGTTCCGGAATACAGTAAGCTAAAGTCTGTTGTAGTAAAAGAAGCTGTTATGGAATCAGTTGAAACTTGTGTAAAACAGGTTAATATTGGTTCAATAACAGAGAATAAGATTGAGTTAGAAGCTGTTAAAGAACCAGTAAGAACCTGTGATAAACAGGTTAATGTTGGTTTGATGATAGAAAAACAATTCAAACATAAGCTCAAAGAAGTAAGGTCTGTCAACAAACAGAAAATGTTTAAGAAGAATAGGAATGGAAAAGTAGGCATTAATAAAAGAAATGATTATCTGCCTAATTCTGCTGCTCCTAGAAAAACATGTCATAGTTGTGGTAGTACTAACCATCTTGCCAGGTTTTGCAAGAAGAACAAAGATATTAACTCTTTACCCTCCACATCAGGAGTAAAGAATGATTATGTTAGGGTTAGACCACAGACTTTATGCACACACTGTGGGAGCACTTGGCATTCCATTTATACTTGCAAGAGTTATCATGCTATTTATCACAACTATTATGAGCTAAAACCCAACTTGAAGTGGGTTAGAGCAAACTCTGCAAGTGTAAAGTCTGACAATGTTAGTTTAAACTCTGTTGATAGTGATTCCGCTGCAAAAGCTAACAATGTTAAGAAAGCCAAAGGATCCAAGCAAGTCTGGATCCTTAAATCTAACACTTAGTGATTGTTTGTGATTGCAGGGCATAAAAGAGAGCACTCTAATCTTGGATAGTGGATGCTCAGGACATATGACTGGAAATAAAGCCCTGCTATCAGATTTTGAGGAAAAAGCTGGCCCAAAAGTTTCCTATGGAGATGGCAACATAGGACATACTCTGGGATATGGCAATATCAATCTTGGAAGTGTCATCATTACAAATGTAGCTCTTGTCTCAGGACTCAAGCATGATCTGCTTTCTGTGAGTCAAATCTGTGACAGAGGATACCATGTAGATTTTCATACTGAACATTGTGAAGTAATCAGCAAATCTACAGGGAAAGTTGTTCTAGTTGGACACAGGCACAATAACATCTATGAAGCAAGTTTGGTACCAAACTCTGAAGGAAAAACTGTGTGTCTATCTGCAAGAATGTCTAGTGAAGAGAGTTGGAAATGGCATAAGAAGCTCTCTCACCTAAACTTGAACAACATCAATGAGCTGATTCGAAAAGATCTTGTAAGGGGACTTCCAAAGTCAATACTTAGCTTAGATGGTCTGTGTGATTCTTGTCAAAAGGCCAAGCAAAGGAAGTCATCTTTCAAGAGTAAATCTGAATCTTCAGTTGTGGAACCTTATCATCTTCTACATGTTGATCTCTTTGGTCCAGTAAATATAATGTCATTGGGCAGAAAGAAATATGCTCTAGTTATTGTTGATGAGTACACTAGGTACACATGGGTGTATTTCTTATCAAAGAAGGATGAAACTGCCTCAATTCTAATGGATCATGTGAAGCTATTGGACAAAGGATCACAGTACAAAGTGAAAATTCTAAGGAGTGATAATGGTACTGAATTCAGAAATTCTGTAATGGAAGCTTTCTGCAAGGAAAGAGGAGTGAAGCAAGAATTTTCTGCACCTGGAACTCCACAGCAAAATGGTGTAGTTGAAAGAAAGAACAGAACTCTTGTCGAAGCTGCCAGAACAATGCTTGATGAAGCAAAATTGCCAACTTATTTCTGGGCAGAAGCTGTTCAAACAGCTTGTTCTACTCAAAATGCTACACTGATCAACAAGCATAGGAAAACACCATATGAGATGGTGAAAAATAAGAAGCCAAATCTGAAATATTTTCATATATTTGGATGTAAGTGCTTTGTGTTGAAAACTCATCCTGAACAGTTGACCAAGTTTGACTTAAAAGCTGATGAAGGAATTTTTGTTGGATACCCACTATCAACTAAAGCATTCAGAGTCTACAATCGAAGAACAAAAGTGATCATGGAATCTATACATGTGTCATTTGATGACAAGAAAATAACTGGAATAGAAGATGAAGGATATCATGATCAACTTCGCTTTGAAAATGAAGATCTATACTCTGATGATGTAAACTCTGATGAAACAAATCCAACAAACTCTGACGAAGCATACTCTGATCCTCTACTGGTAAACTCTGAAGAATTTTCTCTGACAGAACGAAATGGAGAACCAGTTGAGGGGGAGCGTGAAGAAACTTCAGAAACCTTTCAAAGTGATGACTCAAATTCTGAAAGAGAGTCAAATGAAGAATCCAACAGAAACTCTGAGTCAAACTCTGAAAGTTCAAATACTGAACAGTCCAATTCAGGGGGAGCCTCAGAGAATCCAAATGGTCAAGCAGAAAATCAGGAGAGCATGGATCAAGGGGGAGGATCTAATAATGAAAGTAGAAGCCAATTACCAACAACAAGAAGGTGGACACAATCCCATACACCTGACTTGATAATTGGAGATCCAGAAGCTAGTGTAAGAACTAGAAGTGCTACAAATAATGAATGTCTGTTTCATGCATTCTTATCTCAAACTGAGCCCAAGAAAGCGGAAGAAGCTCTTCAAGATGCTAATTGGATAACAGCAATGCAAGAAGAGTTAAATGAATTTGAGAGGAATGAAGTCTGGACACTTGTACCAAGACCAAAGAACAGATCTATTGTTGGTACAAAGTGGGTTTTCAGAAACAAAACAGACAGTGATGGAGTGATTACAAGGAATAAGGCTAGACTTGTGGCAAAAGGCTATTCACAGCAAGAAGGAATTGATTATGATGAAACCTTTGCTCCAGTTGCAAGACTGGAGGCAATAAGGATTTTTCTGGCCTATGTTGCTCACAAGAAATTTAAAGTCTTTCAAATGGATGTGAAAAGTGCTTTTCTCAATGGGAAACTTGAAGAAGAAGTGTTTGTTGAACAACCACCAGGGTTTGTAGATCCCAAACATCCAGATTATGTCTACAGGCTTGATAAGGCATTATATGGACTAAAGCAGGCACCTAGAGCATGGTATGAAACTCTGGCTCAATTTCTTTTAGAAAGTGGGTTCACTAGAGGTACAATTGACAAAACCTTGTTCTACTTTAATACTGGTGATGATTTGCTGTTAGTTCAAATCTATGTGGATGACATAATTTTTGGGTCTACTAATGACAAACTCTGTAAGAAATTTGCCAAGCTTATGCAGTCAAGATATCAAATGAGTATGATGGGAGAGCTTAGTTATTTCCTAGGCTTACAGGTCAAGCAAACAGATGATGTGATTTTTATCAATCAAGCAAAATATACCAGAAATCTTCTCAAGAAATTTGGTATGCTTGATAGTTCATCTGCTATAACTCCCATGGCTACTGCAACAAAGCTAGACAAAGACACAGGAGCCTCAGTAGATATGACAAACTATAGAGGAATGATAAGGTCTCTTCTTTATCTGACAGCAAGTAGACCAGATATCATGTATGCAACATGTCTTTGTGCAAGATTTCAAACAGATACCAGAGAGCCACATCTAACAGCTGTAAAGAGGATTTTCAAATATCTCAAAGGAACCATAACCCTCGGTTTGTGGTACCCTAGAGAATCAGAGTTTAAATTAATTGGTTACTCTGATGCAGATTTTGCAGGCTGTAAGATAGACAGAAAAAAGCACAAGTGGAAGCTGTCAATTTTTAGGTGACAGATTAGTTTCTTGGTACAACAAGAAACAGAAATCAATTTCCACATCCACAACAGAAGCAGAGTATATAGCTGCTGGTAGCTGTTGTGCACAGATTTTATGGATGAAGAATCAATTGCTGGACTATGGATTAAGGTACTCTAGAATACCTATTTACTGTGATAATCAAAGTGCTATTGCTATGACAGGTAATCCGGTACAGCACTCCATGACCAAGCACATCAGCATAAGATATCATTTTATCAGGGAACATGTGGAAGAAGGAAACATTGAGCTTCATTTTGTTTCTACAGACCAACAGCTTGCAGATATCTTCACCAAACCTTTGAGTGAAGCTACCTTTACAAGGCTGGTAAATGAACTTGGAATGATCTCTGGTTTTGACTAGAGATACTGGTTACATTCAAACTCTATACATGATTTTATGCTCATGATTCTTTGCATGTATTAACTGCTATTTGTACCAGTATGTTAAACTATGATAGTAAACTCTGTTAAGTCATACTCTGTCAGTAATACTCTGTCGGTTAAAGTCTGATGTTAAACTCTGATTGTGATTTTTGTCTGAAACACATGGACCGATGAAGAAATTTGTATGAAGCATGATTTTCAGTAAGTAATCATGAATCCTTCTAAGTATTATAAATTCTAAATTACAAAATGTGCAGAAATTTTACACAGCATGATACTGTCTTTATATTTATAGCATCTCTTAGTTTATTGATCCTATACACTGAGTTTGTATTAGCTGTTTGAATTTTCTCTCATAAATTAATTGTATTAACTGATGAAAAGTCTGAACTCTGTTAATTAATTGCAAATATTTCACCCTCAAATCAAAAGATGCCAAAAAGAGCACAAATCCTTTGAGATCATGTTGTGCCTAGGAAGATCCAGGAACTTATTGTATGAAATAAGGGCTAAAATCTTTGATTTTTGGTGACTAGTGCCAACCACTGATTACTGGAAATATATATATATATATATATATATATATATATATATATATATATATAAAGGGGGTGAAAATAAAAGATATATCCAAATGAAAGGATGTCAGTATACAGAGTTTAGATATAAAAATCAGATTTTATTTGGTATGAGAGTTTGAGCAACCAGTTTTTACTGCTTTAGTTTGTGGATTTTATGCACTTTGAGATGATCTAAATATTCATATTCAGTAAACTCTGCTAATTCACACACAAATACTCACACCTGTACAGTTTGTGAAAAGAGTTTATTTATAAAGGAGGAGGATTGGTAAACACTGATGAACTGTGTACTCTACGCTGAGGTAATTTTATTTTAATCTCTGATGATTAAAATTAATTATTTGTTTCAGACAGTTAACAATTTTGAGAAAACATTCTTGAAAATAAAAGAGTATGATTGGTAACAGTTCTAATTTGTATTAAACAGAGGAGAGAGGTTGAGTGTTTAGAAAAGTGTAAAGGGCGGTAATAATTGCTGTTTTTACTGCGCATCCGCATTGGAAACTGTCAATTAATTGCTGTCAGTCATTGCATGTGTGCCACGTGTCCCACTCACACAGTTAACGGAGTAAGACAGTTGTGTATTAATGATTAAAAACTGTTCAGTTTTTAATTTTGAATTTCATATTTATACAATACACAAACATATGTCTAAACCTTTCACATTTTACTTCAATTCACATCTAATTCACACACACATATTCACAAACACTTTCCTACTTTCAAACTCTTTCGAAGCTTTTGCATCAGTTTCTTTGATTTCTTTCAAATCTTACTAATGGCGACTACAGCTTTTGTTTCTTCTGGGTTAGAATTTGTTCCAAATAACTATGCAGCACCATTAAACACTGCCAACGCACCAGAAGCTTTTCATATGATTCAAGATTTTCTTGCTCAGTCAGCGATTGGGCGTGCTTTAGTTGAACCAGCAAAACTTTCTGGTTTACAAATCAAGGCGTTTTGGGAGTCCGGGATGTATGATGATGGTGGTGAGACTGGTAACCCATCTATTATCTTTGAATTTGAAGAAACAGAGTATGTAATTACTGCTGGAACCATTCGGGCTGCAATGGGGTTTCCTGAGTTTTCGTCGTATACTATTGGAATGGGTGATGAAGATTTGATAAGGATGATGCGAGAGATTGGGTATTCTGGACCCTTGACTAAGATTGGACAGTTGAAACGACCGTTCTTAAGGAAGGAGTGGAGCTTCTTCTTTGATTGCATTACAAGGACGTTCGGAAAGAAATGCACCAACTGGGATGCTATTCCCACAGACAGTCTGCAAATCGGGTACTCTCTGTTATATGATAATCATTTTGATTTTGCACGACTTGTTTTGAATAACTTAGGGGAGAAAATGACAGAAAATAGAAGAGTAGTTTACTTTTCTAGATTTTGTCAGATTTTATTCTCTTACTGTGTTGAAGGGGTAGAAGTAATTGATGAAGATGTTTCTTGTTTTAAATTACACAAGAGGATATTTTCTGATCTTATCAATAAGGATGTTAAGAAAGGGGTTGTTGGAGACTTGTTGCTACCTGCCTCTGTGCAACAGTTTATAAATGATCAAGTAAATCCACCAACACAGGCTTCTTCTCAATCAGAGCCTCAACCTGAGCCTTTACAAACAGAGCTACCTTCATCAACATCTGTCAAACCTGCAAGGGGTGGTAGGACTAAGCATATTGGTACTAAACCTGCAAGGTCTGTTAGATCATCTACTGATGTAGGGGTGTCCAAATCAAATGATGAGCCAAAGGGTCATTACAAGAAAAGGAGAGCCAATAGATCAAAAGCAAATGATGAGGATGATCTTGACAATGAAACTCTTCATAAGAGAAAAAGGAGATTGGTAGCAAATTATCTTTTTGATGATTTGGATGAGTCTACACCAGACTCTGAAGCTGTCCAGCATGAAGCTCAAGAAGATTTTGTTGAGGAGCCTGTTGTAACTACTGCTGATAAGGACAGAGTTTTTGTAAACGCTGAAGCTCCTGAAGCTGAAAATCAGGAGGTTGTTACTGATGAGACCAGAGCACATGCTGATGAGGCTGATGTTGTTATTGAGGAGATTGTTGTCGATGATAACACTACCGTGCCTATAGTGGACAGAGTAAATTCTGATGAAGCTCCTGAGGTGTTCCTTGAACCTATATTGGAGATGGACAATGAAGAAGAGATTGAAGCACATCCTACTGTCAGTATTTGTGACACTGCGGATGTGGCAGCTGATCAAGCCACTCTGGAAATTGAAGAGTCAATGGCAACTCATACAGAGATTCTCTCTGTCACTAATCCAGTTATTGAAGTTGGTGAAGAGGTTGATCAGGCAGCAAGATCTGTAGAAGAAGCTGTTCCAGCGGTAGAAGAAGATGCTGAGAAAGATGATGTTACAGCAGAGAATGTTGACATTACTACAGAGCATATTGTTGAAGAAGTTGCAGAAAATGTAGTTGTAAACTCTGATCTTCCTGAGAGAGCACAAGATAATGCTGACGAAGATGTTTCTATTTCTTCTAATGCTGCTTCTTCTGCAAACTCTGTTGATACATCTCAAAGAGTTGCTGCTCAACATGCTACATACGCTCACTTTCAGGAAATGTATTTTTCTAATTGGTCAAGCAGAGAAACTATCTTTTCTGATGAAAGAGCTGCTGATTTTGTGACCAAGTCTTCTAAGGAAATTCAAAATCCTGAACTTTTAACTCATCTCAAAGCCACAATTGTCCAAGTCAAATAATTGCATAATCGCTTTGATACTACTGATAAGGTTATTGATGGACTGAGAAATGACATAGTTGCCAGGGAAGTTACATTGAAAAAGGATAAATCTTTATATCTTTCCCTGTGTCAAGAACAAAAGGATTTTAGCTTCAGGTTACTGAAGGTTGAAGAGAATCAGACTTTGATGTCTGGAAAAATTGATTCTATTGCTGAATCACTAGAGTTGCTGACATCAGTTTTTATTCCTGATGATGTCAAAAAGGGGGAGAAGATACCTAAAGACAAATGCAGAAGGACTCCAACTTTGAGACTGAGGGATGATTCAAATGATGGTGGAAGCAGGGAAACAGAGAAAAGGTCAAAGTCTTCTCAAGAGCAAGGGCGACTTAGGTCAAACTCTGCTAGACAGACAAACTCTGATATGATAAACTCTGGTGCTACTGGTTCTGGTACTCATGCTCAATCTTCTTCAAGACTTAAGAGTCTAGTGATTTCAGCTAATCCAATAACTGATGAAGAGATTGCAGCCAAGCTGTTTTTAGATGAACATGATGGTGAAGTGACAATTGAGGATTTGGAAGCAGAAATGAAGATGCTGCCTGAAGAACATAAAAAGAAAGTTGCTTCTGGTACTTATAAAAAGAAATCAGTAAAGGCTCCTAGAAAGAAAGAAATTGGAATTTCTATCAAAGAAAATACTCAACAGAGTATACAATACATAAGGAGACCTGTGATTGCAAATACTGATAAAGGAAAGGGTATACTGGTAGAAGAAGGACAGTTACCAAAGAAGAATTATTCAACCTCTGACGTTGCTCAAGTTGAATCAAGGATAAACAAATCAACCTCTGACGTTGCTCATGTTGATATTTCTACTAAAGTTGTGACAACCTCTGACAAGGCTCAAGTTGTACAAACTCAGCTAGCTCCACAACTTCAAGGTTTCTTAAGACATGTACTTTCTGAAACTCTGACGTTAGAAGCTGTTGATTTTTCTCAAACCAGGACAGTACTTGGAAAAGAATCTTATGACAAGTCTGGTTTAGGTTCACACAGGGAAAAGAGAATAAATAACAGATCTTTAGATCAAACATCACTGGCAGAAGCTGGTATTGGGGTATCTCAAGAGAGCCTTGATAAACTAGAATCTGTTCAGATGGTCTATCATAAAGGATTGAAGAAAGAGGTTCTGTTATATTTTATGTCTGATGGAAGAGTATACAGAGTAGGAGAAGCTGATGTTCAATTGAAGCTATGGGAAGAGCTTGAGTATGTTTTATACCTTCTAAAAGTCAAAAATAGAAGTACTCACAATGCTGCTTTAGTTCTAAAAGAAAGGATGCTGAAGACAAAAGCTATGCTTGGAGGAGGTGTTTCTAGTGCATATATTCCTAAGTACAGAGATGCTTATGGAAAGATTGTTGAGATGAAGAGAAATAGTGCTAAGTTTAAGACCGCACTGGGTATTAAAGTCTTGGAATTCAATCTGGAGTCAGACAAATCATTTTATATCCGGCTAGGGAATGAAATGAGAAAGAACAGCATTTATTCTCTGAGAGCTGCTATCTACCAGACTGGAGAAGGTGATCCAGAGCTCAAGGAATTGAAAGAGATCATGGTAGAAGAGCTAGAAAAGGCTGAAAGAAGACTTCTCATCGATTATCTCAGGACAGTGCCTGATATTGAAGAGATTAAGTAAAGTCTGACTGTAAGTTTTTAAAGTTTTCTGTTCTAAGTTAAAGTTAAACTCTGTTATATTTAAACACTGCATTTGTTATATGTTTTGACATCATCAATTATCTATTTAACTTGTACATCTTTATTATGCACAAGTTGGGGGAGATTGTTAGATATAATTGCTGACGTTTGTTCATCAGTGTTTAAGTACCAAGTACTCATCAGAGTTTACTAGAAGCCAGTCAGAGTTTGATAAAATCTGACGGGGTGAAGAGTTCATTAACTATCGGTGCTAATATGAAGATTCTAGAAGCAATATATCTTGAAGATGGAAAGAAGCAAGATATATTGAGACAGTTAAGAAAACGGAATAGAAGACAGAAGCAATCCTAATTTGATATGATTTGTATAGATAATTTATAGGAATATCAATTAGAGATTGATTATGTAACTGTGTATTATATAAACACAGATAGGTTAACCCTAAATGGGATGCGAATACTGAATACATTATTCTTGTAACCTAGTAGCTCTCTGTGATTCTTTAACATCACTGAGAGAAGAGTTATTTTATATAATTCAGTTATTGATTCATAAACAGTGTTCTTGAGTGTTATTATCATATTAATATTGATTATATATTGTGTAATCGGCCTAACAGAAACTACCGATGATTACTACATATTTTGAAATCATGACCAGGGAGTTTATTGAAATTTCAGAGTTCAGCGAGTTTGAAATACTCTACTTGAATGGGGGAACCATCCCCTTAGTTATAAGTATTCTAGAGGAACAGTGGAGGTAAAACCCTGTCCTCGAATTCTTGAACTAGATTCCCAGTTTTCGATGAGTTGGAAAATACTAACCGCATTTAATTACCTTTAACTATCTTAAGATAATATCCAGGAATCTCTATTTTAATACCTTTTCTGAAAATCAGAAATTTATATTTTTGTGTAAATAATAGAATCTTTAATCATATAATAAGGTTCTATGATTTTAAATCATATTTGGAATATTTAATAAATACCCAAATAATAAATATGAAATTATTATTCAATATAAAACCACCTAAGTGAATATTCAGAATAATATTCACTTAGTTAAATAATCCTCGAATAATAAGTATTGAATTATTATTCAATATAAAACACTTAAGTGAATATTCAAAATAATATTCACTTAATTAAATAATATTCAAATAATAAATATTGAATTATTATTCAATATAAAACACTTAAGTGAATATTCAAAATAATATTCACTTAATTAAATAATATTCAAATAATAAATATTGAATTATTATTCAATATAAAACACTTAAGTGAATATTCAAAATAATATTCACTTAATTAAATAATATTCAAATAATATTTATTATAATATTATTTAAATATCTCACCTTAAATATCCCATAATATAGATATTAGAATATTTAATAAATCTTTAAAATATAACCGTCCCTAGAACCTTCCAGCTTTTGACAGTAGTTTAAAACAAAATGATAATTTGACTCCCGGTCTAAGTTTTAAAACCATCGTACAAGTACTCTATACTTAGAGTCTTTAACCTTTAACCTTGGTTTATATCTAGTACTTATCTAGCATATAAACCTTATACCTTATACAGCTTTTTACAAAGCGAAAACAGTTTTACGTTATTTCACAGCATTAAGCAGCATATATAACAATACCACAACATATATCACAACAACATCATTATATGGTATAGAGTTTGAAAACTTGCATGCATCTATCATATGCATACATCTCATCTCATCATTTTTAATACCATCACATCTATATACGATGTGAGGTTTGAAAGCATGCACAATATCGTATGCATATATTACATTTGAAAGCATGCATCTATCATATGCATATTATGATAATATTGTACTGCATGGGATGAGAAAACTTGCCTCGGGTCCTTGGTTGTTACGGTTTCGAGAACTTGCCGAGAAATCTATAAACAAAGAAATACCCGATCAGTCCCCTGGCTTAATCATTTAAAGTGCATTTAACTTAAGCACTAACGTTCTATTAACGAACATCCATTGCCTCGCTCTTGGTCATCTATAACCTCATGACGTTCCGTAACTCTTAAGTCACAAGTTTGGGTGAAAATCTATTCACAAATCCCAAGTACTTTTCCTTTACCATTTCCTTGTTTTAAACCATCCCCTTAAGGGTATTTCACTCGCGCAACCTTTGTTCTCGCATTTTTCTAAAATCACAAACTTATCATTTTGACACAAAACCTTCCAGGTTCCTTTATAGACTATACATACTAGTATCCATTTTAATATCTCAATCCAATTCCAATTTTAAAGGGCTTGATCCCTATCTCAAAGTTCATACAATGAACTATCTAGTTACGCGAAACCGCTTTCACTAAAACGGACGTTTCTCCTAAACCGTAAATCGAAACGACACGATTCTTTCGCTAAAACAATCTAGGAAACAGAGCCTACATTCTCATGGTCAGAAACATCAAGTTTATGCCCTGTAATGGAATCATGGTTTCTGTCTAAACTACCTAAGTAAAATTCGACATGGTAACGGCGCTTACGCGTATTGCCCGTGTTTTTACACACTCAATCCAACTACAAATCAACCATCAACCAACCACCAATCAAACCTCAAACTAATAATAACATTTTCTGTCCAAACAAGGTCACACCTTAGTTCATAAGTTTATCCACAAATCAACCATCAAACATGCTTAAAATCATGCATACATGCTTTATTACTACATAGTTCTTAACTAATCACTTATAACTACTAGATCAAGACATAATCTTAAAAAGAAAGAAGTTTTATACCTTCTTTGGAACTTAACAAAGGCTATATATGGATGATATATCCTTCCTTGCTCCTTAACTATGCTAATCAAGCTTAAAACATCAAAACAAAACAAGATCTTATGAGTTTACTATTCACATCACTATTCATCATCAACTTTGAATCCATTTTTGACCAAGCTATCATCCATGGATGAGGCTAAGATTAGAGATCTACCTTGGATATTGGAAGAGGGTGATTTAGAGCCCAAGAACATGATTTATGGTTGAGTGGAAGTTGAAGAAATATTTTTAAGGAATGGAGGAATGAAAATAGCCGAATGGTTCTTGTTCTTCAAGATGCATCTTCTTTTGTTTTGTTTTGTTTTCTTTTCCTTTCTTTTCTTTTGGAAAAATATCTCTAATTTGGATGCATCTTATTTTGTGGTGTAGTTTGAGTTTTGTCATCAATGACAAGGCTTTTTTTGAACTTGTGGTGGTGGTGAAAGTGGTGACAAGGTGGTGATTCACCACTTTGTCATCACTTGGTCATCCTTATGTCATGCTTATGTCACTCCTCTGAATCATGCTTATGTCATCATTTGTATCCTCAATCCTCTTATATATTGCACTTGATGATCTCATATAATACTCCTCCTTTGGTTAGGGTCTAATCCATAATTTGTTACGCTTTTGTTTCGTGATAGTTTCAAGTGGTTTTAAAAACGTTTCTCTGTACCAAAGCTAGGGGATACTTCCTTTATCTTTCCATTGTCTTGGTTTAATACATGGTTCTAGATTTCTCACCTTGGTTTAAGATATGATCATGGATTTCTCCTCCTACACACTTTCTCAAAACGATCAAATCAATTCACCCTTGATTGTCCGATGCATAGTGATCAAAATTTAAAGTTGGAATCTCCTGATTCTGATCGCGTTAACATTCTTTTATTCTTCCTATACCTCAATAATATAACCTCGAAACATTCATTCCATGTCTTCTATACAGTGTGGTCTGAAAAATTTTCCATCAACAAATTTACTATTCATCAACATTTACTATTCATCAAAATTTTTTTAACTAAGTCCAAAATTTGGGGTTATTACAGTCTCCCCTCCTTAAAAGGATTCCGTCCCGGAATCTAAGAAAATAGCCGAGGTTACTCTTTCAATATAGGAATCTCCAGTTTCCAGGTTGACTCTTCAACCATCTGGTTCATTACAACACTTACTCATCCGGTCTGTGATATCTACCGGACGCTTTATATAAGCAAATTCTGGTTGTACTCTTATACACCCATTTTCTATCAACATCCGACTACTCTTGCAGTCGGCGGTACAATGCTTACCATAACTTCGGTTCTCTGAAAGGTTTCTTTCGATCAGTCCGTTGGTCTGCGGACCCTACGTAGTGCTTGCACTCAAACTCGTTGTCAAACATGTTTGGAAAACTCCTCCCGAATCGGGAGTTCATTCATTGGTCCTTATCTGACACGATGGTGACTGGAACTCCACGTCACCCAATTATCTCTTTCGCAACTCTTTGATTTAAGATCTCCTGCTAAAAACAAAATCTGAGTAGACCCATTTGATCCATCAATTATAGCTCAATTAACGTCATAGTCCGACTCGATTCTTGTTGATCCTATCACAGAATCCATTATAGTAAAATTACATTCCTAATCAGGAATCTCCACTAACTGTGATAGTCAACTAGGTCTTTGTTCTGCCTTCATTTTCTGACATATCCAATATTTGTTTATAAATCGATAAATCCTTTTATTTATCCGTCCGACAATAACATTGCCTTAACTTTCTTTACCTTTTTGGTACTCTCCGCGTAGCTGTCTCTTTATGACATATATTTATTCCTTAATTTATTCAGGCTCAATCAGGACTTTTAAATAATCCTTGTTGTACTCTTAACTTCAAACTTCATCCTTTCAGTTCCTCTTATTAGTCTTTCTGAAAATTAGCATCCTTTATCTCTCGATCATTGGGAATCCCAACTTAGTAAAAATACCTTATGATTCCTCTATTATCTTTCTCAGTCTTTAATGCTTTCTCCAACATTGACTTCCTACCTTTACTCGTCATTCGCTCTTGACATAACTTGATTTCCTGCAGCAATTCCGGTTGCATTGCAATCTCAACTAGTCTCTCAATACCATTTCCGGTTATCTTAACCTCAATTTCCATTTTCTTAAATCCTTGGATTAACTTTATCCAACGATGTTATCATCTTAAATCTCTCAGACTAAGGGCATTGGCCACCACATTGGCCTTCCCTGGGTGGTAAAGGATCCCACCGTCATAATTCTTGATTAGCCTTAGCTATCTTTTCAATTCAAATGGTAAGTTCTTTCTGGGAAAGTGTATCTAATGCTCTTATGATTTGTATAAATCTCGCACTTCTTTCCATACAATTAGTGCCTCCAAAACTTTAAAGCGAAAACTAACGCTGCCAATTCTAAGTCATGTGTAGGGTATCTAAATTCATATCCCTTTAATTGACTGGATGCATATGCAATTACCTTCCCGTGCTGCATAAGCACACACCCTACTTCTTTATGTGATGCGTCGCTATAAATCACCAAATCTCCCTTCCCGTCTGGCAATACCAGCACAGGACGGTGACTAGTCTCTTTTTTAATTCCCGGAAACTTTTCTCACATTTCTCGGTCCATTCAACTTTTCAGTCTTCCGAGCAAGTCTGGTCAGTGGGGCTGCCATTCCAGCAAAATCTTGCACAACCTCTGATAATACTTGGCTAAGCCTACAAAACTTCTCACCTCAGTTGGTGTGGTTGGTCTTTCCCAATTCGAAACAGCTTTTATCTTAGCGGGGTCAGCCAACACCTCTTCACTGTTGACCATATGTCCTAAAATTTTACTTCCCTTAGCCAAAGCTCACACTTTGAGAACTTGACATATGACTTTTCTATTCTCAGTGTCTCTAACACTATCCTCAAACGTTCTGCGTGTTCTTCCTTGGTCTTTGAGGTAAACCAAAATATTTTCGATGTCACTATGACACACTTATCCAAATACTTCTTGAAAAGTTTATTCAGCACGTCCATGAAAGCTGCAAGGGCATTCGTCAGCCCAAACGAAATTACTAAAAACTCGTAGTGTCCATTCTTGGTGCGAAACGCAGTCTTGGTTACGTCCTCAGGTTTAATATTCAACTGGTGGTATCCAGTTCTCAAATCAATCTTCGAGAATTTAACTGCATCGTGCAGCCGATCGATCAAATCACCGATCCTTGGCAGGAGTATTCATTCTTAACAATTAGCCTATTCAGCTTTCGATACTCTATGCACAGCCTCATGCTGCCGTCCTTTTTCTTCACCAATAACACGGGTGCATCCCACGGTGACGCAATTGGTCTTATCATTCCTTTCCCTAACAATTCTTACAATTGAGCGACTAATTTCTTCATCTCGACTGGAGCTAGTCGGTACGGGGCCTTCGAAACTGGTGCCGTTCTAGGAGCTAATTCTATAGCAGACTTTATTTCTCTATCGGGTGGTAATCCTGGGAGATCTTCTGGAAATACATCCTCGAATTCGTTGACAACAGGTATATTATGTACACTGGGTACTTCCCGTTTCGTATCCATCGCAGTCGCTAAACAAGTTTCACATCCTTCGAGATCAATCGTTCCCTCGTCCGACAATCTGAATTCTTACCTTCTTTATATCACAATCGTTTCATTAACCAAGGTAACATAATCAGTCGTGTAACAGCCCCAAATCCGGGGTCAGGGATTTAGGGTTGTCACAATCCATGTACTCCTTGCCTTACCTGTAATACTCACACCATTCATAATTTACCTGCTCATGACCCCACAACATATGTCTCACATACACACACACACACACATGTTAGAGTCTCAGAAACGACACAATAGAACAACTGCGGAATAACTAACTTTTATTTCAATACCCAAATGTCTTTTGAATCTGTTACTGATACAATTTCTAAGTATTGGTACATTACCAGCTTAGCCTTCTAATGCTCACAATCCTCTAATACCATTCATGTCTATACATAAGTTGAATACCAAAACTGTAGCCTGATTCGATCGGTTCGTACTACTCCCGGGATCACTGCTAGAAACTGTTTATGGGAGCGCCTTGCGAGGTATGTGTCGTCCCATAGGCATCCTGCTTCGCTGCTATATAATATATATAAAACAATAGCAAGAGTGAGCGATAGCTCAGCAAGGTAATGAAAGTATGGCATAATTCTGCCTTTAATTCAACCCAGAAATAAAGCGGGTATAAGACAGTAATTGTCATAATATCTCCATACTGAAATTATTTCCTTATCGGAATATATACCACAACAGTACTTCAAATATCAATTATCGTCTTTATACGAAAGATAAGTGAAATTCGTACTTGCCGTAGCAATTTATCAAGATAAGTATCCTTTACTGAAAACTCGAATATTTTCCCTAATCGGGATATGATAGAAATTTGGATGCTGACACCCTGCTCCAGTGACGTAGCACTCAGCAGTTGTGGATACTATAACACTCAGCAGTTCAAGATACTGTCAGATGGGAACACTGAACTCCGTATGTAGGAGAAATTTCATTTGAACTCTGTATTGAGATTTCAATAATTCCAGACGTGGATCGACGATGATCAGTCGCCGCTTCCAGGTCCACCGCGGGTCTTCTCTACTAGTAGAAGGATAAAAACTCCATCCGTAATTACCCTCAGGTAAAAGCTCCATCCGCAATTACCTTGGATGAAAGCTCCATCCGCAATCATCCTGAATGAAAGCTCCATCCGCAATCATTCTGGCGCAAGTTGGGCCAAATTCTAGTTCCCCGGGCAAATGCCCGTTCAAAGATCGCACTGGGATCCTTTGGTTACTCCCAGAATCAATCGGAAGTTAACCCATTAACCCATATTGGCTTTTAGCCGGACTTTCACAATCCCTGGTTACTCCCGAACAATGGGAAGCTAACCCATAAGTACATACTGGCCTATAGCCGGAAACTCAGATTGAGCGACAAATAGTCTTCATGAAATCGAGATTGAATCTTTTACTCTTTTTTGTGAAAGGGGAACCCTTAGTAGTAGGGCTATAATCCCAAAATAATATCTCTTATATAAACAAAGGAAGGAAACAAGATTTGCTCCCAACTCTGAATTTTCAATTCTCAATATGTACGAAAGCATTTAGATGGCTCAAGTGAGGTGATAATGATCGGGAATAATATTGGGGAATCCTTATAATTCTCGGAAATATTATTAAAGGTCAAGAATATAAAAAAAATATAATTCTCAAAGACCTCTAATGCTTTTAAACAAATAATATGATTTTTAAATCACTAAAAGATATTTAATAATTAATAAGGAAATATGTATTGAAGAAATTTCCTCAAATAAATGATTATTCAAACATAATCCTCTCTGAATAAATAAATATTCAATAATTAAACCTTGAATGAATAATAAATAATTAAATAAATAAACTTCGAATGAATAATAAAATAATATTCATTAAGTAAATGATCCTTAAATGGATATTCACAATAATATACTTCAAGTCAATAATCCCCAAATGAATATTCATAAATAATATACTTTAAGTCAATAATCCTCAAATGAATATTCATAAATAATATACTTTAAGTCAATAATCCTCAAATGAATATTCATAAATAATATAAATAGTAAATCCTCGAATAACAGTACCCGATATCTTTATCGGAAAATAACCTTTAATATATATACAGAAAATATAATTATTTCTGATCTAAAGAAATATCTTACGCCCTTAACCTAGGGCCTTTATACAACCTGGCTTCTAACTAATATCCCATATCTAGCTTAGAAGCCCATAATCAAATCATTTTCAAGTAATAAACACTTTCCGGAACATAAATAATGGTTAATAATAATATTCCTCAAGATGAATAGTACTCTGCCGCTAGAATCCCTCCGGGTTTCCACGACTATCTATATAACAAAATATCGACTCCCGGTCTAGAGTCGAAAACAAGAAGTATGCTCTTATCTCTAGAGCTACAAGGTATACCGGTTATATATACTTAACTCAGAAGATCATATATAATCAAAAGGTCAAATTTTTATTTCAACAGGAAATAAGATATGTCGCAAAACTGTACAACTTTATACATGGAAAAAGCAGTATTATAATTAATACTTTAAAAGTACAAGTTTAGAAAACTTGCCTGATGCTCGAGAAGTGATAGGGGTTCGCGACGATGCCGGACAATCTAGACAAAGTCAAACGAAAACACACGGTTAATCCCCTCGATAAACCACTTATAACTCAATGCTTAAACACGTAAGCGAAATACAACCAAGGCATTTCTTGCTTGCTCTAGCGTCACACTAAGTACATGTTATTCGTCAAATACTTATATCATAAGTTTGGTTCGAAATCCATCCTCAAATCCAAGTTATACTTAACCATTTGGAACCTTGGTTTCTAAGTCTCGTTTTCAGTGGTTTTCACTTGCGCGACCTTGACTAAAACATTTTTATAAAATCGAAAAATAATCTTTTTAATCCGAATCTTTTTCGTGAGCCTTCCTAACTGTCTCTAGTATTATTCCTCAAAGTTTCACAGTTTACTATGGCTTCTAAGTGGTCCAAATATAGCCTCAAAGTGGCTGACCAGAGAAGGGTTGTTTCTCCGAACGACGTTTACTAAAACTCACTTTTCTCTTAAAACGTAAATCGTAACGACATGATTCTTGCGCTCACGTAAACTAGAAACAAAGCTCTACACACTCATGTTCATCACTGAACCAAAAGAGGCAGTTAAGTTTTCGGATTCTAGGCAGTTTATAGAGTTACCGAAAATCGGGCATTACGACGGCTTAAAACTTAACGTTTCCCATTTTCAAAACACAACCAAATCAATATCAATCAATCCCAAACTCACCATCCACCTTATACACCCTCCACTCAGTCAAATCCTCCATGAATAATCAAAACAAATTCATAACCCATCCTCCAAACTCAATCAACAATTCATCTAATCGCTTAATCATGCTCTTAACTTTACATAAACATCAAAACCATTTCAAAACTCATATAAACAAAAGGGGCAGAGGTTTTTATACCTTCTCCAAGCTTGCTTGCTGCTATATCCCTTATGTAACCTTACATCCTTGCTTAATACAACCTTTGGAAGCCACAAACTCAATATCCAAAAACAAAACAAAACACAAGTTACTATTCATCATCTTCTCCGACTGTTAATCACTGAAATAGAAGGGGTAAATCACGGGGTTGAGGTGATTGCTTACCATGGTTACGTAGGGCTTCTCGAGAGCTTCGATTTGAGTGGTAGAACGCCAAAAACGGACCACGGAATCTCAAGTTACGATCATTTCTTTCTCTCCCATTTTCTTTCTTCTTCTCTCCCGAAATTTTCTCTTCCTTTTTCTTTTCTCCTTATCTTGTTTAATTTAATAAATGTGCTGATATTTATTGGTTAAGGGGGTGAGTCATCACTTTGTCCTTGTCATCAGGACACGTGTCAAGCCATGGAGTATCATGGTGGCAAAGCAGGGACACGTGTCGCGCATGCATGTGTTTGGTTCGTTTCTTTTCACCTGGATGATCCAAATGTTGCATCCCTCGAATTAATCTTGTTACATGTTACTTCCATGTCTATATTTAATCCTGTAAATGTTGCCTTGTTCCTCTTGAAATATTTCCCAAAAAGAGCGAATAAAATTCTAAGCGATTCTCGTAGTGAATGGTAACTATTCACTATTCATTCCAACAATCGAATCCTTAAATCGACTTTAATAAAATAATAAAATTCCAAAATATTAAATCCTCAAATCCTCAGTTTTAATATCTCATTTCTTGAATATAATAATATATAATTCGCTGCCCGGTCAAATACTACACCAAAATAAAATTTGGAATTTCTGAATTCCGATCGTCTTTGCATTCACTTATTTACTCTGTAGATCACTAATATGACTTCGGAATATCCACACTACGTCTCGTACATAGGTGGCATGAAATTTTTTCTTAACCTCAAAATCACTATTCATCCACCAATATCACTATTCACTGCTGCACTTAATCATAATAAGAAAAATTTTAAATTTTACCAAAAATTCGGGTTATTACAAGTCGTTTCGAACACTCCATTATTCTGAATTCGCATCATGCGAAACAAACCTTGGCAATTTCCGTAATCCTCGATTCATAACTTATCGTACTCATTCGTTTTAGCTCTCAGCTTCAACACTCTACTTTTCCAAATACTAAGGAAAATACTTGCATGGCACCAAGAATACTTCAAGCAACAGAATGCTTTATATATAAAAAAAACTTTGTAAAAATTCTCGCTGAGGGGGCGACCTGGTTAGGTCTCAATCAAATTATCGTTTGAAAATCTTCCCACCATACTTCACTGCATACAAATGCATCGTGAATTCACTTATATAAATTTGACCGAAAGTTGAACTTAGTGATACAATAACTAGTTCATTTCAATAAACATTAACAACTAGCTGAACAAAATTTGCTAGTTCGATTAGTTTGGGATGCAACATCTAGCGAGGATGATTAGCTAGATTTTCATCATATCATTAAAATTTCAACTAGTTAGAACAACTAACTAGTCACTCATTATGGCACATGCAATTAGCCATTTTCAATCTACTAGTACAAAATCTCGACATCGTAGCCGAAGAAAGAAAGAAAACAAAATTTTGACTACTCGGATAATGAATTGAAAAGAAGAGTAAATAAGTTTGGGACGAACATGGTAATTATAACCCTTGAATAGAATATAAGGTCTGAATAGAAAGTTCTTGGTATCAGAACAATCGATAACCTCCCATCAAACATTCCTCATCAGTGAAACGGTCCACCCAAGGTGTCTCCGTACATAAACTTTGTCAAATTCTCCGATAGAATTGAATTCGGAATATCAATATCAAATTGATATCCTTTCTACGATTTCAACGTCTAATGTGCAAATCTCTCCTTAATAGAAGAAAAGAATTCACGAGTAGTCTCTGAAATATACATCATCTATGTTTTAGACACATAGCTAGATATTTATGAACTCGACTGAGGAGTCCAAGTATGAAAAAAAGAAATCGAATATCAAAATAATCGTTAAAGAATCTTCGTCAAATAATTAAGGAAACATTAATTGAACATTCCTTAGATAATTGAAAGAATAAAGAATAAAATATAGACCTAGAAGGATAGATGCATAATGGTTCCCTCTTCCGGTCATCCTAGGGCACGAACAAAGCGCTCCGGTGAGTAATGGTAAGTTAACTCTGCGTATTTAAACCTCAAAGGTAATGAGAGGAGAAAAGAAAAGAAAAAAAATAAATATAGCAATCGTAGGTTGCATCCCAAGTTGAAGTAGGAAACTAGAAGGGTTACCTGACATGAATTATTCAAGGTAACACGGGCATGAACAATTTTAGATTGAGTAGTGTACCAGCAAGTAGATACCAAAAGTCAATGGTCATTATAAGTTCTATCATCACCCGTACGAGGATGATCTTATCTTTCTGCCTTTACGGCTTACGGTACTAACCAACGGTACCTCAAAATCGTACAAGTCCTTAAATAGGTCTGGAGTTCGAAACATATTCGCCATTTCCCCGATAATCGTTCAGAGATTGGGCCTCCTACGGCCGTATCAACACATCCTCAAAAGATGAAGTTCGATTAATGTATATGTAATTTCGTAACACTAGTCGTATCGAATGAATCCAACCCCAGGCCACCATAGGTCTCGTTCCTCGTAGGTCCTGAGATTGTCGCATTTCTCGTTGCAACCATTCGTGTCTTTATCAGAATCACGCTATCCATTCTTCATGTCTTTGATTTCTGAGTAGAGCCATCATGGCTTATCGTACGAAATATACTCGCGATGCGATTTAGCACGTTCGTCTCACGATAACGTTCTGGTACTACGTGTACGCAACAGTCTTCCTCTTAGGTAACAAAATACCCATCGACGGAAAAGACACCAACTCTGGTGGAATCGTTGTTCCCAAGGCTTAAACCTCATACGCAAGATAATGCCTTAATTAGTCCACACAATTTAGTAATTCGGATCGCGTAAAGGACTGTAAACGTCTCAATCTTCACATGTGCTGCCTTCTCGTGGCAAACTACGATGAACTACAAACACTTAGGTTCTTACTAAGTTAAGTTTTCCATTGGTATTGGCCATTCTGACCTTACCTCAGCTGCGACCGAGACTCTGCTCCGCGTCTTATCTTAATCTCTTTGATAATCCGTGTACAATTCTAAACGTCCTTCTCATCATTATGATGATCTTCAATAGTCCTATCGGTCCTTTGATAAGTCCCCAACTAAACTCTTTAATCTTAACATCCTCAATGGCACTACTTCCGGTAGTCCACTTAACAAGCTCTATATGAGCCCTCTCGTCATTCTCTTACTTCGTTATAACTCTTAACACTCTCATATCCAAGTTTATAACTTAACGCTCTGATACCATTTCTGTAACCCCCCCAGATCCGGGGTCAGGAATCTGGGTTGTCACACTCCATCAATTATATAATACCTGCATTACTTACAACATTCTAATAATATAACTCCAAAAGACCCCAATCACTTACGCACACACACACAAGTTATAGCCTTGGAAATGAGCAACAATAAGTAACATTTGTTATTACAAATCAAATGTACTATCCAGGATCTCATCTATCATTTACAACCTCTACCTGAAGTTAAAATAATAGACCTCACAATTCTGTACAAGGTTTAATAATACAAACCTATTCGAAAACAATTCTTACTAACTCAGTCTACAGCTGTTCTGCTAAATCGGATAGTATCCATCTTGCTGAACTAACTCAAGGGTGGTCTCTCCATTCCCTTGCTCTCGTAACACGAGGTGAATCGGCAATGTTTTCTTCATGCTGAAAGATTTAATAAAGCAAGAATGAGCTAATAGTGCTCAGCAAGAAATCTATCCCAGTTTAAATCTTTAAACCTTTTAGGAAGATAATTCATATGGGATCAAAGCTTTTAACGCTACTTGGGTCTATCCCCAAAATAGTACACCGTTCAAAATACCGTATGGCTTATAATCATACTCAAATATTCTTCGTAAATCATTTGGAAATCCTTGGTATCAGTATGATAAACCAAGACTCAAAACATATCTTTTTAAAATAGATATCAAAGGTTGGAATCAAGGCTTAAAGCCTATTCATTGATTCAAAACACTATACAGTTTAATATACTGTATATCTTAAATACCTTTTCAACATATATACTCACATATCTATTTAGATGTCTCATACTGTTCAAAATACTGTAAAATATCAGTAATGAACACCTTTTATAAAAGAAGCAAGAATGAGCACTATAGCTCAACAATCAGATATAGCAGCTTAATCGTATATGTAAGCTTATATCATAAAGGAAAACCTTTAAACTTCATTCGTATACAGAATGATATTTTATTATTCTTTTCGTCAAAACCTACCATACAGTACGACTACTGTATGAGGAACATCATTACTCATTACTGTCACATTATCAGTAACTCAGCGCCTAGGCTTTTGTTACAATGTGCAGCTCAACTCCAATTGGAGGGAAGAGAATGTACTGGAACACCCGATACACGGTGATCAACCGTTGTATCGTAACTTTTCTTTTCTACTAGTAGAAGGACGACTTCCTGTTCGGTTATCACCCTGACCGCATACGGGCCACTGTGCTAAGAGATCACTACCTCGGTACCTATCTCGTCACGGGTAAGCCTTAACACGCAAGAGATCACTACCTCGGGCCTATTTCGTCACCGGGTAAGCCTTGATAATTTTGGCACTACCCCGGCACCTATTTCATTGCCGTGTAGGCCTTTCCAATTCCCATGATGAAAAATATTAATGATACGGAAATCGGAATTTAATTCCATTTTTCCCAAGTACAAATACTTGTCAAACCTTTGTAACCGTTCAGAATACCTTACTCCAAAGTAATTGAAAGGAGTAAGTCAAAGTGTGGGTTGACATTAGTCAACGAAACTACCGATGATTACTACATATTTTGAAATCATGACCAGGGAGTTTATAAGTATTCTAGAGGAACAGTGGAGGTAAAACCCTGTCCTCGAATTCTTGAACTAGATTCCCAGTTTTCGATGAGTTGGAAAATACTAACCGCATTTAATTACCTTTAACTATCTTAAGATAATAGCTAGGAATCTCTATTTTAATACCTTTTCTGAAAATCAGAAATTTATATTTTTGTGTAAATAATAGAACCTTTAATCATATAATAAGGTTCTATGATTTTAAATCATATTTAATAAATACCCAAATAATAAATATTAAATTATTATTCAATATAAAACCACCTAAGTGAATATTCAGAATAATATTCACTTAGTTAAATAATTCTCAAATAATAAGTATTGAATTATTATTCAATATAAAACACTTAAGTGAATATTCAAAATAATATTCACTTAATTAAATAATATTCAAATAATAAATATTGAATTATTATTCAATATAAAACACTTAAGTGAATATTCAAAATAATATTCACTTAATTAAATAATATTCAAATAATAAATATTGAATTATTATTCAATATAAAACACTTAAGTGAATATTCAAAATAATATTCACTTAATTAAATAATATTCAAATAATATTTATTATAATATTATTTAAATATCTCACCTTAAATATCTCATAATATAGATATTGGAATATTTAATAAATCTTTAAAATATAACCGTCCCTGGAACCTTCCAGCTTTTGACAATAGTTTAAAACAAAATGATAATTTGACTCCCGGTCTAAGTTTTAAAACCATCGTACAAGTACTTTATACTTAGAGTCTTTAACCTTTAACCTTGGTTTATATCTAGTACTTATCTAGCATATAAACCTTATACCTTATACAGCTTTTTACAAAGCGAAAACAGTTTTACGTTATTTCACAGCATTAAGCAGCATATATAACAATACCACAAAATATATCACAACAGCATCATTATATGGTATAGGGTTTGAAAACTTGCATGCATCTATCATATGCATACATCTCATCTCATCATTTTTAATACCATCACATCTATATACGATGTGAGGTTTGAAAGCATGCACAATATCGTATGCATATATTACATTTGAAAGCATGAATCTATCATATGCATATTATCATAATATTGTACTGCATGGGATGAGAAAACTTGCCTCGGGTCTTTGGTTGTTACGGTTTCGAGAACTTGCCGGGAAATCTATAAACAAAGAAATACCCGATCAGTCCCCTGGCTTAATCATTTAAAGTGCATTTAACTTAAGCACTAACGTTCTATTAACGAACATCCATTGCCTCGCTCTTGGTCATCTATAACCTCATGACGTTCCGTAACTCTTAAGTCAAAAGTTTGGGTGAAAATCTATTCACAAATCCCAAGTACTTTTCCTTTACCATTTCCTTGTTTTAAACCACCCCCTTAAGGGTATTTCACTCGCGCAACGTTTGTTCTCGCATTTTTCTAAAATCACAAACTTATCGTTTTGACACGAAACCTTCTATGTTCCTTTCTAGACTATACATACTAGTATCCATTTTAATATCTCAATCCAATTCCAATTTTAAAGGGCTTGATCCCTATCTCAAAGTTCATACAATGAACTATCTAGTTACGCGAAACCGCTTTCACTAAAACGGACGTTTCTCCTAAACCGTAAATCGAAACGACACGATTCTTTCGCTAAAACAATCTAGGAAACAGAGCCTACATGCGCATGGTCAGAAACATCAAGTTTATGCCCTGTAATGCAATCATGGTTTCTGTCTAAACTACCTAAGTAAAATCCGACATGGTAACGGTGCTTACGCGTACTTCCCGTGTTTTTACACACTCAATCCAACTACAAATCAACCATCAATCAACCACCAATCAAACCTAAAACTAATACTACCATTTTCTGTCCAAACAAGGTCACACCTTAGTTCATAAGTTTATCCACAAATCAACCATCAAACATGCTTAAAATCATGCATACATGCTTTATTACAACATAGTTCTTAACTAATCACTTATAACTACTAGATCAAGACATAATCTTAAAAAAGAAAGAAGTTTTATACCTTCTTTGGAACTTAACAAAGGCTATATATGGATGATGTATCCTTCCTTGCTCCTTAACTATGCTAATCAAGCCTAAAAACATCAAAACAAAACAAGATCTTATGAGTTTACTATTCACATCACTATTCATCATCAACTTTGAATCCATTTTTGACCAAGCTATCATCCATGGATGAGGCTAAGATTAGAGATCTACCTTGGATATTGGAAGAGGGTGATTTAGAGCCCAAGAACATGATTTATGGTTGAGTGGAAGTTGAAGAAATATTTTTAAGGAATGGAGGAATGAAAATAGCCGAATGGTTCTTGTTCTTCAAGATGCATCTTCTTTTGTTTTGTTTTGTTTTGTTTTCCTTTCTTTTCTTTTGGCAAAATATCTCTAATTTGGATGCATCTTATTTGTGTGGTGTAGGTTGAGTTTTGTCATCAATGACAAGGCTCTTTTTGAAATTGTGGTGGTGGTGGTGAAAGTGGTGACAAGGTGGTGATTCACCACTTTGTCATCACTTGGTCATCCTTATGTCATGCTTATGTCACTCCTCTGCATCATGCTTATGTCATCATTTGTATCCTCAATCCTCTTATATATTGCACTTGATGATCTCATATAATACTCCTCCTTTGGTTAGGGTCTAATCCATAATTTGTTACGCTTTTGTTTCGTGATAGTTTCAAGTGGTTTTAAAAACGTTTCTCTGTACCAAAGCTAGGGGATACTTCCTTTATCTTTCCATTGTCTTGGTTTAATACATGGTTCTAGATTTCTCACCTTGGTTTAAGATATGATCATGGATTTCTCCTCCTACACACTTTCTCAAAACGATCAAATCAATTCACCCTTGATTGTCCGATGAATAGTGATCAAAATTTAAAGTTGGAATCTCCTGATTCTGATCGCGTTTACATTCTTTTATTCTTCCTATACCTCAATAATATAACCTCGAAACATTCATTCCATGTCTTCTATACAGTGTGGTCTGAAAAATTTTCCATCAGCAAATTTACTATTCATCAACATTTTTTTAACCAAGTCCAAAATTTGGGGTTATTACATATTCATTTTTTATCTATTAATTTTTAATGATGCGAAAAAAATATTTTAAAACAGTTTTAAAAGTTATTCGTACAGTTGCATAATCGAGAATTGTTTTAAATGAAAAATATATACATAAACACTACTCAACCTATCAAATTACAAACAAATTTTGGGACCGAGACTTTTACTCATTTATCGAGATTATTCATTTATCTGTGTTAAAATACATTGTCTCTATCATGTTAGGACCGAAAAAACTATTCACTTGACGAGATTTTTCATTTATCAAATATTTATTTTTAGAGGTTCTATTTATTGGCAAATCAGGGATTTATCGGAATGATAGATCGGACCAAAAATCAGATAAATTTTATTATTTTAAATATATTTAATATATTAGCCTTGTTTATAATAAAATATACCATTCAAAAATAATTCGTAGTGATAAATCGGATTTTAAAAATCGAATTGGTCAAATATTTTTAAATGATAAATCGGGGATTTATCGGCGATTATTGGAAAATTGAACGTTTTTTAGAACACTGGTTTTAGTACTATATATATCTTTATGTAGATATGGTTGCATGTTTGAGAAATATTTTTTAAAAAATTCAAAACTCCCAAACTAGCATTTAAATATCACTAAAATAGCCTAACATTAAAAATATTACTATAAAACTCCCAAAATAAATTAGAAAAAAATGAATAAATTCTAAAATTAACAAAACCCCAAATTCCCCTTTTCATTCCCCCCTTCACTGCCCGCCAAAGGCCAAAATTTGAGCTTCCCCCATCCATTCCCCCCTATGTTTTTGACAAATCACAAAATAAACACAAACACATCTCACACAAACACAAAACACATCACACACAAATCACCTCTCTCTCTCTCTCTCTCTCTCTCTCTCTCTCTCTCTCTCTCTCTCTCCCTTGTTGTAATTATGAGTTCATCCATCTCATTAGTCTAACTGGTTGTGCCTAAAGATTGTTACAAGTGTAAACTTGTGGTATTTATTAGTACTAGAGTATAATAACCTCATGGACACTTGTGCTTGTGGGAAACTGGCCAAGATCTATACATCTTGTTCACTGAATGATCCAGGAAGGAGATTTTATACTTGCAGCCAAAAGAGGGTAACATTGTTAACATGTTAATGTTCAAACATTGATGTTCAAGCCTTAATTTTATTTCATTTTTGAAAATGCAGGACATTAGATGTGACTATGTTAAGTGGTATGATGCTGAGCTTGAAGGTCGACATGGGTATGTTATCACTCGTTTGAACAATAGGCGAATTTACTTTGAAGAAAAAATCAAGTTACTTGAAGAAAAAATAGTGTTGCTTGAAGGAGAAATTGACCAGAAAAAAAGAAAAAAAAGAGAGCTTTGGTGAATGGGCCAATCTCCTGTTGTAGTTGGTGCGTTTTTTAAATAATGTACTTGCTAAATTGTTAGATTGTTACATAATGTGGCTGATATTGTTGCATATGTTTATGTTGTTACAATTTTTTTCATAAAATACGACTCATTTTGCTGTTGGTAACTTCTTTAATGTGCATGCCTTTGAAGTCATCCACTGATTAGGTGTATAAGTCTTTGAAAATGGTAGTCCACAACTTAGTTAGTTGTGAATTACCTGTTGGTAACTTAGTTAAACTAGAAATGTTATTATTATTGTTGAGACTAGAACATGAATTTTGGTCTCGTTCTCCTGCACAAGAATCTGTTACATAGCAAGTGGGAAGCGTTTTATGCTGATATTTTTCTTTACTCTCTATTTTGTTTGATTCTGGTGGCTTATATATGTAATTCATCCTTCTGCTACAGGATCATTTTGCAAGGAATAAGTTGCAGCTCACTCTTAAATACATAGGTCAGTACTTGTGATTACAGTTGATAGTAGATTCAGTGAGAGACAACTGGTATCTTCTGATCTTATATATATGTTGCAACTTATCTGTAAGCCAAAGATAGTGTCTTAATTGGATATATTATTGTGCAACAAATAAATGAACAGAGGAACCATGTCATGATTACTAATATGATGTGGGCAAGGCTTAATTCTTTCTTCAACTAATCAGACCAACCTCTTATGCAAAATTGCAAATGCCAAAGCTAAAGAAGAGGAACATCCACCTACAAAGTTGTTGGATGGAGATCCTGTATAACGATGAGAAGATAAGTAATGAGGATCACTAGTGAAAACTGAAGATTTGGCTCCCATATACTATATATTACCATGTAAATATGAGTTGCCTAAGTTGCGATAAGTTTGAGTAGATCAAGTTTTTTCTGTTATGTAATATTGTCAGTTTGGTAACAATTGAAGGCATGTTGTTCATATTATGTCAACGTAATAAAACAATTCCGATTAAAAGAAACCATTGTAGAATCCTATCACAAAACAATATGTTGTTCAAAACCATTGCGTTAATTACTAGTTTACAATGACTTTTCTTTCAGAAACACTTGTTTGTAGTGCACACCCAATAAATGAAACCATTGTACAATCAATCACACAACAATCTGATTTACTTGTTTGTATTCCATTCCAACAAAGGTTCAAAAACCATTATCTGACAATTTTAACAAAGGCCTCTCCCCATTGTGTGACAATGGTTGAGACAATTGTTCCGAAAACCGTTATGAAGTTAAATTTGCACAACTGATGATAATCCTTGTTTGTATGCCAATCCAACAAAGGTTTGGAAACCGATATCTGAATATTTTAACGAAGGCCACTCCCCGTTGCGTGACAATGGTTGCGAAAATTGTTCCGGAAACAATTGTGAAGTTAAATTTGCACAACTGATAGTAACCCTTATTTGTATTACAATCCAACAAAGGTTCGTAAACCGTTATTTGAATAATTTATCAAAGACCAGTTTCCGTCGTGGGACTAAGTTTGAGACAATTGTTAGTGAAACCATTATGAAGCCTAATTTGCAGAACGGGTGACAGCCGTTGTATGACGGAACATCAGACATCGCCCCGATAGACTATGGAAAATTTCTCTTTCAGACAACGGTGGAGAAGTGTTGTCTGATTCAGTTTTCCTTGTAGTGAAGTGCCATTAATCATCAAAACAAAGCAGGGATATGAATTTTGGTAAAAAATGCTTTGGGCTCCCTTTTCTATTTATACTCAGGACCAGTACGTGTTTTCTCATCCTTAGACGCTGAACAGAAGGCCTGAAATCATGCATTGAGTATAGTCAGTGAAGCTATTAGCCCAATAGATAGAGTATTAATCTGCAGTGATTCAAAAAAAGCTATTTAAAATATAAAAATAGCTTGGGTCAATAATAGTGGAGATAAGAGGTTCAAATTCACATACATTCAAGGGAATTTAATGAAGAGGCTGATGAATTGGCAAATAAAAGCACTCAGAATCAGTTACATCTTGAAAGATGGTTCAGGTAATTTTGGGCCAACCCAATAAGTTTTTTTGGGCTGGATCTAATGTTTATTTGGACTCTCTTTAAATTCTCAGTATTAATATTTCTCTCTTTGGGAATTGAAAGATTTTTTGTAGAAGGTTTATTGAGTTTTGATTTCTCGAGGAAATTTATCTTTCTAAGATTTTCAAGAAGCATGCTGGCAGCATAAAGCAATTATGATATCTTGGGTACGTAAAAATCGTTTGCATCCCCCAGGCGGCTTAGGGTTCCATTAGTAAACCTACACGACTATATATATGAACGTCTCTTCTTGTATTCTATTCACTTCTTGCATTCTTGAGTAATCAAGCAATATGAATTATGGTTGATTTCCTTCGAATTTTAATTCCATCAAGATAATGTGCATGGTTCCTCTTCAGAAGAACCTCTTCGTATTGGGAATACTAATGGAATTGGAGTTGTAACAAGGGATGCTGAAGGGAAATTTGTTTCGAGTTTCATGGGACCTCTCAAAAGTATAAACACCTTTCAATCTCAGTTATGGGCAATACAACTTGGTATGAATCATGCGTTTGAGAAGAAAGAGAAATCAGTTTTCATGGAATCGGATAATTGAGCGGCGTATGAAGTGCTATTGAGGCAAGATGTAGAGGAGACAGAGATTATTGGAGTGAAATTAGCAGTTGACAAAATCAACAAGTTACATGTTGAGTATAACAGAGAAATGGAGAAATAAAGGGATCGAAAAAGGTGCATGATGATGCCTGTCTACTCAACCGGGAACTGGGCTTCTAGATACATGGCTCAATTTGCAATGGAGAATCATTCAACCTTGGTCTGGGTGCTGAAACCATTTAGGATGCTTCAGGAAATATTGGATGTAGACATGGGATTAGGGCCTCACCTGGATGACTGTGTTATTTATCCGAATTTTGGTCGTGGGGATTTGTTGTAAGCAAATGTTGTGATTAGCCAAAACAATGCCAATACTAGGGTTTGGTAACTTGGGCAATTCTTAAGAGGTTACTAATTCAGGACTCTATAATTTCCAAGGGGGCTCAGGAAGTAGAGTTCATAGCCAAGGTATTATTATTGGGAGTGCAGCTAATCAGAGTAAAGTAAGTGAAGAGAGTGAGGTGCTAATTGGCAATGGTAAGAAAAAGTTGTATGCAGATGCTAGTTTCAATAATAAGGCCTTTTTCTCTGAGGTGGCTGAGCAATTGGTAGATGAGGGTAATTTGGCTATTTGGAACAGTCAGGCAGGCCATGTCATGCACAATATACATGAATACGAGCAACTATCCGAAACTTGATGATGCTGGTACGAGTAACCCAATGGGATTGATCAATAGAGAGGTTCTGGGTGTGGATTTTGCTGAACTTTCTCATTGAACGTGGTGGGGGTGCCAAAGTTAAGTGGGCTGCAGCTGCTTCAAGAAGCTTATGGAAGTGATGAAGCAATGGAAATATGATATCTCGACTTTTTAAGTATTCTTCGGTTCTTACATGCAGTGGGCTTCAAGGTCTTGTTTTCTTTTGTCTTGGTTCGTAGTGGTTTCAGTTGTGTTTCTTTGTGTTTCTGTTTCGCTTATCTCTTCAAGTGTAATGTTTTGAATTATTAATGAATTTGTTTTTCAAAAAAAAAAAATTAAGTAAGGATAATTAAGTAAAAACTACCAAAAAATAAGTACCATAATCACCAAACTTTTAGTGTTTCATATATAATAAGACAATATTGACCGTTAAATGGTTAAGCATGATTGAATTAAACCTGTTATAATATATTTGATATAAAATAGGGTTTAGAGATTTGTTTAAGTAAAATATTTGTATGTGCTTCAATTAGATTAAGTTTGTAATTAGTTAAACTCGTAATAACAAGTTTTGGATGATAAACTCTTACAAAAGATTTTTTTAAAAATATTTAGGCTCTTTTTGGACTCAATTAACAAAAATTAAGTAGCATGCATACCAGAAAATAGATATTATATCGATAGACTATCAAAATTTTATTGTTATAGATTTATAATATATATATATATATGATGAAGTCATTATAAATATTACTTATATTAGTTTATAACCCGTGCAATGCACAATTCTTTTTTGAATATTTATAAATTTTTTGCATATATATATATATATATTATCCGTTTACATGATCAAATTGTAGTTAATAAATTCATATTTGTTAGATTTTACACGCCTAATTTACTATCTATGCACTATCTTCGGTTCTAAAAATTAGATTTATACAATTTTATAGCCATGTGAAACTCACAATATAATCTTTAATTTAGTGATGGTTTAATAATATTTTTTTAATAAAACTACCCCGAAACTGAGGAGAAAAAATCGTGACGAATTTTTACGTTGAAAATTCCATTCGATTTAGGAAATCTTTCGTCAATAACTAGTGCTCTCACCAACTGAGCTACACGTATGGAGGCTCGATTTATGAAATGTACTTATATTTTGTTTAGATTATCAAAACATCTATTTTAGTATTGGAATATAGTTCTAATAATAACCAAATACACTTTTTAATGTTAGATCCAGCGATTATCATCTATCAATTTTAAGATCTAACGATCATTATTATTTTGGTATAAAATTTAAATTGAAAATAATTTATGTATTAATTAAATTGGCCGTCTTATTAAATTATGGTTACATTTTTGAAAAATCCAATTCTAATACAATCTATTTGAGCTTATATCCTTTTTAGATAATAATCCTTTTTTATACGATATAATTTTAATCTTCTATTGTAAAAAAATTAGATCTAACAGTTGAAATTGTTTTGACGGTATTGAATACAAACTACCAAATTTTGGATAAGATTTCTTTTACACACGAATTTTTTTAATATTTATAATTAAATTAATTCACGAATTTTCATAATATATAATATTTATTTATTTTTTAAATATTGTTAAATATTTTATTCTAATAATAAAAATATTTATTTTTAATATATTGTTAAGAGACATATATGTTAGATCAGGATTTAATGATCATCAGTATCTGGAATACTGATCATGATTGAGATGCTGACGTCATCAGGACTGCATATCGTCAATATCAGAATTACTATGAGGACTGAGATCAGGATTATCATCAGGTCTGGAAGCTGATCAGTATTACTTTAAGATAACTATTAAGTCCGGAAGATTGATTTGTCGGTTCCTAGTTTATAGGAATGCAGCTGTTGGTTAGGATATGTATTGAAGATAGTTTGTAATTGATTTAGACATATCTTGTAATTAATAGAGTAGCTGTGTGTGCTATATAAACACAGTTTAGGTTTTGCATATTGCAGTCGCTTACACGAGTATCATTGTAACCTAACAGCTTTAAAGAACATCCGAATTTCTCGAGAGAGTTTTTTAACAGTTTTATACCAGAATTAATAAAGCTGTTATTATTTTATATTTGTGTTCTATATTGTTATTAAGTCGAAAATCTTACATAATTGTATTCAAAGCCTTCTACAATTGTTAATTACTGGGCAACAATTAGTATCAGAGCAAATTGATTTAAATTAATCAGAAACGATCCAAGATGTCGACAACCAAGTATGAAAGCATGAAAATTCCCATCCTGAAGAAAACTGAATACCCTACATGGAGGGTAAAGATGTTGATGTACCTGGAAGCAACAGATCCTGATTATCTAGACATGATCAATGATTCAAGAGTATGAACAGTTTGATGCTAGACCTGATGAGAGTCTTACTGACATGTATGATAGGTTCCTGACACTACTGAACAATCTATCTCTAGTTGGTAAAGAGTATGCTTCTGAGGACTCAAACACCAAGTTTCTGAGAGCCAGGGGAAGGAGATGAGCTAGGAGAGGAAGGAGAACAACACAATCTATGCCTAGAAAAACAAGGTCTAGAGGTATAAGAATTGAAGAAATTACCGAGGATACACAAATGCCAAAGGTTCCTGATACTCAAGCTGTCAGGACCAGAATTCATGATGAAGGAGAAGGTGAAGAATATGTTCCTTAGGTGGTTTTGAGAAGAAGACCAAGATAGTCATCTCTAATCAGTAATACAACTCAAGTTCCAGATTCTAATCCTGACACTGTTCAAGATCTTGATGAATCTGAAACTTTACAAGAGATTGATTTGTTAATTTTGTCTACTGTGGTTGATTTTCATAATCAAGAAGTTGATGAAGAAGAAAGAAGAAGAGAAATAAGAAGAAGAACATATAGAGATTTTAATCTTTATGTTGAAAAGCTTATCAAATCAAATAAGTTGTTGTGGAAGAATGAGAGAAGACAACAACACAAGCTAGAAATGAGCTATGTTCTTGAGAAAGAGAAAGACAAGAAATGGAAGCATATTGACACCGTTGAGTGCAATAAACCTATCAATTTTCAACCTGGTGGTATAATGACAAAACTTCCTGGTGTTGCAGAAATTACTGGTTATCAAAGATCAAAAACACTGTGGACTGAGATGTATTCTAACATGAAGCAGATGCTACACAACACTAGAGGAGGTATAAGTTTTAAAAATGCTGAATTCATAAACATGTCATATGTTGATCCTCATGCATTGGTTGAAGTTGGAGGAAATTTAACTTCTAAACACCTGAACACCTGAACAAGCTACAAGCTGTGGATATAGTTTTAGATTGTCATGATGGTGCTGAAAAGAAGGAGAAGCTTCTTTATTTCATGAGAGATGGAAGTGTGAAGAAAATGTCTATTCAGGAGCTGCTAGTGAAATCTACAAAGGAAGAGTAAAGTGCACTTTGTGTACTTACACTTTAGGTGTCAGACCACTTGGGATACTATAGTTCTAAAACTAGCACTTGCTATACTAGGATTTCCAACTTTTTTACAATGTGTGTACTGCCGTCAAATTTAGCTAACTCTGTTAGTTTGTTGAAGGGCATTCCAGTCTTTTCAGCTTGCAATGGATATGATGCACCCAATTAAACCCCTAATTGAGTTCAATGAACCCTAATTGCAATATGGTCATTTTTTTGAATTCTAAATTTACAATTAACCTTGGGGGAATCTTTGATGGATACTTGCTATAGTTCTTTCTTGATTCAGCTTTCCACAAAGCAGCAACGATTGAACGATAAGTGATTAACAAAAAAGAAAGCTATAAGCTTTTGCAACTCAAGTCCACTCAATTCGATGATTTTACTAAATGGACAGTTAAGAACAACAAAGAAAAAGAGTAAAACGCGATGATCCTAGCTGTTAGCATAAGATGTCCACTTATTCAAACAACAAAACACATAACAGAAGTGAATCAATTTAAACACGAAAGGATACTCCTTATCAGCAAGTAGGTTCAGTAAGCTCGTATTTTTCTGAAAAAGAAAACAATTATAATAATAAATGAGGAATATGCATTCCAATTAGAACTCTACATAGCACGAAAGTACCAGGTTCACTAAATCACACCTAGTTATTACTTTCTTCGTAGTAGCCATAACTTGAATTTCTGTAAGTTCACGATAAACTAGTGACAAACACCCACAGATTCTCACTTTTGAAACCCAGTACAGTTGTGGTCAATTTATCGAATTATAACATATGGGTTCAGACAACTGATGTCACTGTTCTTGCTTGTTATTCGATTAGAACCTAGTTTCCAGCAATAATCGAATTATAGCATGCTAGCCGTGATTGTTGGAATTCGAACTCGAAGTTTCCGATTCGTCGGTGAGTTAAATCAGTCGAATTTAGCTTGTCCTCCATTGTTTTGTATATGTGTGTGTATGTTTGTATCTATAGGTGTATGTATATGTCGAGATCGGGAGAGAGATCCGAGCAAGAGAGAGACAGAGAGTTGGGTAGTGGTGTGAAATAGTCAAATAGATGATGTCTGCAACAAAAGACTGGAATGCCCTTCAACAAACTAACAGAGTTAGCTAAATTTGACGACAGTACACACATTGTAAAAAGGTTGGAAATCCTAGTATAAGAAGTGCTAGTTTTAGAACTATAGTATCCCAAGTGGTCTGACACCTAAAGTGTAAGTACACAAAGTGCACTTTACTCACAAAGGAATTGAAATATGTTCATTATCTGCTCAAAGGCAAAAATGAAGTGTGCAAGAGATGGTCTGATATAATTTTATCAACCATTAGACATAGATTTGATGGAGGAAGGAACTATGATGGTAAATATATTCCCTTGTACTTAAATCTGAGAGGTCAAGAAGTGGAAATGTAGAGAGGCAGTGCTGTCAAGGAAATGTCTCTAGGCATGAAACAATTGTCTCTTAATCCTGATGGGAAGGAATTTGCTTATCTACTACTTGAAGAGTTTGATCTACATAGAAGTTCTATCCAAAATCTCAGAGCAGCTATCTACCAGATTAATGAGGAAGATGAAGAACTAAAAAATCTAAAGGGAAGACTGATTCAGATTCTTGAAGACAAATAAGAAAATTTATTGTCAAACTTCTTGAAGATGAATTTGTTCTATCAGAAAATTGAAAGATAAGTCTGCTGCTGATATTTCTTGTACATTTTATAAATATATTTTTGGCATCATTGAATCTATGAATCTATACTTTATTTTACAAAGTATAAGATTGGGGGAGATTGTTAGATCATGATTCAATGATCATCAGTATCTGGACTACTGATCAGGATTGAGATGTTGACGTCATCAGGATTGTATAGTGTAAGTATCAGGATTACTATCAGGACTGAGATCTGGATTATCATCAGGACTGGAAGCTGATCAGTATTACTTCAAGATAACTATTGAGTCCAAAAAAATAAGGAAGATTGATTTGTCGGTTCCTAGTTTATAGGAATGCACCTGTCGGTTAGGATATGTATTGAAGATAGTTTGTAATTGATTTATACATATCTTGTAATTGATAGAGTAGCTGTGTATGCTATATATACACAGTTTAGGTTTTGCATATTGCAAACGCTTACACGAATATCATTGTAACCTAGCAGCATTCAAGAACATTAGAATTTCTTGAGAGAGTTTTGTAATAGTTTTATACTAGAATTAATAAAGCTGTTATTATTTCATATTTGTGTTATATATTGTTATTAAGTCGAAAATTTTACACAATTGTATTCAACCCCCCTTCTACAATTGTTAATTACTGGGCAACAATATATCTATTTTAAAATTTAATGGTCTTCATTAATACTAATTTTAAAACAATGGAACATATTATTTTATTCAAAAGAGAATATTTATATATAATTTATTCTTATTAATTATTTTTTGTACTGAATTAGGTTTTTAGTTGATAAATTCTTATATTTTATTGGAAAAAATAAAGAATCACTAAATTTGAAAATTTTAGAGAAGAAATAACCAAATTTGAGAAAATAAATAAAAATTATTATTTATAAGACTTGACGATCACTTAAAAATCAGATTTGGACGATTGCATAGCATACTCGAAACTTACAAAATAATTTTTTTATTTAGTGATGGTTTGCTAATTATTATTGAAACTCAAGAGAAAAAAAGGTTATGAATTTTTATATTGAGATTTTTATTCAATTTAGAAAATCTATTCATATTTAGTTTATATTATTAAAATACACTTTTTAATATTTGAATCATATTAATAATCAAATACATTTTTAATATAGATCTAACGGTTCGTGTTCATCTATTTTAAGATATATGGTCATTATTGATTTGGCGGTAGAGACACCAAATTTTTGGATAATATCTCCCTTATACCTATTACATATAAATGATATAACTAGTGTATAACATGTTTACTATTTTTACTATTTAAATCTTATTGTTTTAGATAAATATTTTATTTTAGTTCATATGTATTTCTCTCTAGAATTATGTTATATTAAATCAATAATTTCTTCTTTAATTACAATATTTTTAACAATTTAATTTCAATAATTTTATCAAAAAATAAATGTTACAAATATATCTAAATCAAATTAATAATATATATTCTAATTAAAATATATTTTATTATAACTGAATTCTATTACCAATGTCTTTCTCAATTACAACCAGTCCCGCACCATTTCCCGCAACATTAATCTTCCCACCATCACAAAAAATCTAACGGAGGTGCGAAAATATTTCGTATTCGTTTGTGGCTCATTCCAAAATGGCAAAATATGATGAATTTAAAAAAAAAAAAAACAGGAAAAGTAGCTCTGCAATCTTTGGCATAAAAACAGAACACATCTTACAAAATCTATTTTCATTGTAATAATCGTTACAAATAAAATAATAAAATTTTTATTGTCCATAAACCGGAGATCACCCATACCATACTCCTACGTTTCTTGTTTTGTTAAAATTAATTTGCATCATTTTCTTTCCAACACTACTCTGATGCTGTAATATTCCATTTTTAAGATTCATTACTATAATAAGCAAGAATGGCAGCTTCTATCTTTTCAAATAATAAATAAATGTTGATATATATTGTTGCTCACTTGACCCCTCTGCAATTTCTTGTTATGGTACATTGTGATTTCTTGCTCTTTTGTCACACAAATACATTTATTGTTGTTCTTTCCCAATGCTTCATTCTTTTTGTGTTCATTAATTTACCTTTAGAGTCTATCAGGGTAATGAAGTAGTCACTGCATGCAGTAGTGTGTGCATTCTTATTCTTTGTTGTTTTATAACCACATTATTGTTTGTTCTTGATTAAATTTATTGTGTACAATTTTCTTGAATCAAGGTGAGTTGTGAGCATTTTTCGACTCTCTGTTGGGTGAAATCTAGAGTAGTTTATTTGGGTAATGTTGTACTTGCAATGAGGTAAGGGGGCAGAAGAAATGGAAGTTAGACATGACAGTTCAGAGATGATCAAGTGTGATAAGTTCTCGGGTCAGGTGATTCGAAGAACCAGATTAAGAGTATGGTTCGTTCGAATTTGTTTCTGCATTTTAATATGGACACTTCTTGTTCAGTTAGTCACAGTTGGTGGTCTTTGGCATACACATTTGTTAACTCGGGTGTCGAATCATAGGAATAAGTCTAATTTGCTTTCCATAGAGGAAAAGGTGGTTCAGTCTCCCCTTCCTCTTCTACCTGCAAGTAAGTTTTCTTGAATTACTTACTTCTAATATAACTAATGGTTGGCTTATGGTGTATGTGATTGTTTATTTTTCTGATTGTGACCGGATGAAAAAATCTGCTTTATAACTGTAACTTACTTTCTGCCTCCTAAGCTCAAAGTTAGATCATTACAATGCTAATTTATAATTCTTACATGAATTTAGTTAGATCTATATTGTGCTGAGGAACTGTACAACTGTTGTTTTTTTTTTTTGCTGAGCAAATAATTTTATAACTTTTCACAAAATGGAAATTGTTCATAGTTTGACATAGTAGGAGATACTTGTCCGAACAACATTCTGAGATTTTACAATCATTGTACAAAAATAGTGAAATTGGATGTTTGCCTATGAAACGAGGACAATAATACTTGGTGATCGGTTACCATAGGCTTACTGGCTAGTAAACTAAGTCTAACCAGTACTAGTGCATAAGACATTGTTGACAGCGAAAAAGGAATGCAGTGACCTATTAATTCATGCCACTCTTTGCAGTCGGAGAGAGTGATGAAAGAGCGGGAGGTCAATAGAAATTAATTAACCTTGATACTTGCACACACACAGACACATGCTTACTGAGACTTGAACTCTCACATGTTGTAACAAGATAAGAGGGAAATCCACACGCTACAATGCTAGAGATAATCGTTCACTTTATATTAATGCATGAAAACTTTCTTCTTCATTTCCTTTGTAAGTGTATATTGATTCCTCAATTCCTACTATTCTGCAGGGAACTACAGTAGTAATGGATATCTCAAAGTTTCTTGCAATGGGGGTTTGAATCAAATGCGTGCCGCGGTATGTACTTGTTGTGTTTACCCCTCCTAGAATTGGTTAATATCTCGAAGTACTTATTTACCTAGAAAATTGTTCAGATCTGTGACATGGTGACAGTTGCTCGACTATTGAATCTTACCTTAATTGTACCAGAGCTTGATAAGACTTCCTTCTGGGCTGATCATAGGTATAACCTTTAGGTTTCTGTGATATCCTTTGGCTGCTTTGTTGTTTAATATATCACCCTGAGGTTTTTTACTTGTAGTACCTTTGAGGATATTTTTGATGTGAGACACTTCATTGATTTGTTGCGTCATGAAGTTCGGATCGTTAAAAGATTACCAAAAAAGTTTATAAAGATACATGGATACCAGCCACTAGAGATGGCCCCTGTTAGTTGGTCGAGTGAAAAATACTACCTGCAACAGGTCCGATGCCTGAATTTATATTTACGAGCAATCTGCATATTTAGATATTAATTTGTGCAAGTATTTTATCTCGTAATACTTTTAAGTGTTACCTCTAAAGTTAGGATTTATTACATGTATTTAGAACATCTACAAGAACTGGAAAGAATTAGACAAGTTCTGTAAAAAATACAAAATTGGTCATTGTTTTTCTTAATGGCCCTGCTTCCACCGAATGCAGATCCTACCACTTTTCAAGAAGCACAAGTTGATACATTTCAAGAAAACGGATGCAAGGTTAGCAAATAATATGATCCCCCTTGATCTTCAGAAACTCAGATGCCATGTCAATTTTCAGGCACTAAGATTTACTCCTCAAATTGAGGATTTGGGACACAAAATGGTTCACATTCTTCAAGGAAAAGGACCTTTTATAGTGCTGCATCTAAGATACGAGATGGATATGTTGGCTTTCTCAGGTTGTACACATGGCTGCACAGAGGAAGAAGCTGACAAGCTAAAGCGGTTGAGGTGATTACCTTTATAGTAATCTCCTCATACCACTGTCTTTCTCCCCCTCATGGCCTCACCCCCTTTGTGTTACATGAGCATGTTCCTTCTAATTGTTGCTAGGATACATGTAATCAGATTCTTTTGATAGATTGAACACATGTGCATGCATTTTTTTCCTTGGGAAAAGCTTTCAAGTCTTTGAGTTCAGTATTCTATTTTATTCATCTATTTTAAAGTTTACACTTGGCTTCGAAGATTTAGATGCACTTTATGATACATCTTGTGACACTCAACTGCTCTCTCTCTCTCTCTCTCTCTCTCTCTCTCTCTCTCTCTCTCTCTCTCCCTCCCTCCAACCCCCCCTCTCTCAACTGCACTTTTTGATACATTTTATGATTCTCAACTGCACTTTCTTTGCAGGTATGCATTTCCAAGGTGGAGGGAGAAAGATATAGTTTCTGAAGAGAGGAGATTACTAGGTCAATGCCCTCTTACACCAGAGGAAGCAGCTCTAGTGCTTGTAGCATTAGATTTTGATAAGGAGACACAAATATATATAGCATCTGGCGAAATTTATGGCAGTGAGAGGAGACTTAATCAGTTACGAGCTTCATTTCCACGGATAGTGAGTGACTTATACCTTGATGTTACCAAGTTGCACTGTCCATAAACTAATATTTCAAATAATTCTTGAATGGCTGACAACATTTCATAGACTGCTCAGAAAGGTTACCAGGATGCCACTTCATAAACTTTGCTTTGATGGCATTTAGAAATATGCTGATGCATTCTCAGTGACGGTAGTTGCTACTATGCTAATCACTGAATTGAACTGCCCAATTATTGTTATGAGAAACTATTTGATTACATTCTTTTTGAGTCTTCTGAGTTGTCTGATTCTGCTATGCATTGGTTGATGTTTATATTATTAGTCTTTTGTCTTTATAAATCTTCCATGATGATTATAGTGTGGTTACATTTGAGAACTTCAGAAGATATTTTCTTTGTTTGATCACATAAATAACAAAATTTCAGGTGAAGAAGGAGACACTGTTGGATCATGAAGATTTGCAACAATTTCAAAACCATTCATCACAGATGGCGGCCTTGGATTTCATTGTTTCTGTTGCCAGTAATGTTTTTATACCCACATATAATGGTAACATGGCAAAGATCGTTGAAGGTCACCGCAGGTAAAGAATGCAGCAAATTTCATAGAGCAATATATTTATGTTTATTTACAAAAAGGGAAGGTAATTTATACCACTTGATTATTAAGATAATCATAATTATACGACATGCAGATATCTCGGGTTCAAAAAGACCCTCCAACTTAATCGAAGAAAGATTGTAGAATTAATCGATTTGCACAAGAACAATACACTTTCCTGGGATGAGTTCTCATCTGCCCTAAAATCAACTCACGAGAGAAAGGTAGGAGAGCCCTCTCACCGTAAAGTAACTAAAAAGAAGCCCAAAGAAGAAGAATATTTCTATGCAAATCCACACGAGTGTCTATGTGAAAAACCAAGGTGCAACAACTTGTCGCACACTGCAAATGTAAGTGCAAATTATTGGTAAGCCACATTGCTGGAGATGATGTTGTGTTAGCAATCAGTTGTTTTTGAAATGAACATGCCTTAGTGAAGAAACTATGATGACACTAATTTGTAGATCGAAGTTTCATAATCTAGCAGCTAGGATGCATCTCTCGAGTGCTTAGATTAAAGGGACCAGATAGGTAACAATTGGTCTGGGAAAAATGCAGAAGAAGATTTTTAATGGACATACATATATGACAAGTTTTGCAGGAAATATCGTAAAAATGCAAGTCCTAAGTGGGGAATACGTAGCCTAGGCCCATCTTATGTTATTTTTGTTAATAATGTTGTATGGAAAATAAAAGTCTGCAGGTATTCATAAGATTACCACAGCATTTCTATCCTCAGCACATGCATAAGTAGTACATAATATGTAGAGTTCGGATTTGCGCCAGGCTAAATCATATGTTTAACTTTACACTAACAAATTATAGTTAGAGCAACTCCAAAAAACTGTTTATACATGCTCTTTAGTTAAATTTTGAGGAGATCGGAGAAGAAAATGTCTCCAACACACTCCTAAGCCTTCCTAAAAATTTTAAGAGCTCCATGTCTCTCCTCAATAATGAGGAGAATATCTTCCTTCCTCATTCAATTTTATATTAATAAATATTAATTTTCCTCTCATTTCTCTCCACCATTCCTTCCCTTCTTATATAACAAAGCTGATGCTCTTCTCTTGAATGGGTTTTCATGTATTTGATGTTATCCTGTGTTGTCAACGGAGTTGGGGAACTATGTAATATGATTTTTGTTGTCGTGTTCAAAGTTTGATCCCCGAATCTTTTCTTGTTATTATAACCGCGCGTACAGCTCATTTAGTAGGCCGATCAAAGTGCTTTGCATTTTTTTGTTAGTTGGTATATGCTTGTATTGCTAGTTGGTGTATACATATATGAAAATGTATCTAACAGAAAATGGATAGAAAATAGATAGAAACTGAATTTGAAGAGAGTTGTTGGAGTGAAATATAAAAATGATATCTTAAAATAACTAAGAGCCAATTGAATAATATAGTATATAGTATAGAATAGTATAGATAAATAAGGATTTAATTTAATTAATGTTGTATGGAAAATAAAATTCTGCAGGTATTCATAAGATTACAACGGCATCTCTATCCTCAGCACATGTATAAGTAGTACATAATAATGTAGAGTTCAGATTTGCGCCAGGCAAAATCATATGTTTAACTTTACATTTAGTTAACTTTTGAGCAGATGATGCTAAACACGAAAACCGGTGAACTTTCGATGACTAAAAAATATTGAGGACTAAAGCAAAACCAGTCGAAGGAGCTCTCATTGAACTATTCTTGACTTGTTAGATGCATGAAAACAGAATCATGGCAACTAATGAATAAAATAAGTTGCAATGTCCTGCAGGACTAATTTTAGGGTTTAAAAAATGACCAAGACAACCTCTTGTTCTGATCAAGTCTAAGTTGCACATGATGTATCAGATTACGCCATCAGCATGGTGCTCATTTTGGAGACTACAATCTGTCACTTTCTTTTACCGTCAATAATAAATTCTTTATTAACTATTCTAGATTTTAGACAGTGTAATTATTCTGGACCTGGCAAAATTTTGTTGCCGCCACCAGTACAACAACGTCCTCGTTATGTCAGAAAGAGGCTCATCGCTGCAGAGACCATTGTCGCACAATCTGTGATCGTACTTTCATGTGTATTAGCTAAAAGCTTCACAAACATTGCTAAAATTGGCCAATGAAACTCCAGATTAAGTTACTTATTTACGTTTTATAGTTTGATGTGTATTTAGTTGTAAACTTAATGAATAAGATTGTCATTTAGCCAACCTAATTCTGCATTAAAAACACCGAAAAACCAATGTCTGCACCTGATATCGTAAACAATAGTGCGCGTTGAACTTTTCCTTGCTACCTAATCTTGTCAATTTGGATTAAAATGTAACATTGATGTTTTACCACAAACACTCAGATTAATATTTCTTAGTTAACAGAAAACATACAACAAAAACTATTTAGTTGAGCGAGTTTGTGATAGTAAGTATCTCAATATGAAGTTTGGGAAAGAATTGAAGACGCAAATGGTACCAGAATGGACAGAAGCATACATGGATTATGATTCTCTCAAGACCCTATTGAAAGATATATATCATTTTCTTGACAGAAATAGACCAGCTAATAATCCACCTGGATTGACCCGAAAACTCACACTCTACAGAGCTTTTAGTGGCTTAACCCAAAGAACCGCTTCTCCAAGAACTCATGATGTTGAAAGCCAACCTATTTTGGTAAACTCAGTAAAGAGATCAAATGGAGAAGAAGGGTATGAAACCAGGTTTCTAATGGTAGCTGATCAAGGAGGAGAGTATGAACTTGTTTTCTTTCGGAGGCTTGATGATGAGTTCAATAAAGTTAACAAGTTTTATAAGGATAAAGTTCTGGAGGTGATGAAGGAGGCTGTTGTGTTGAATAAGCAAATGGATGCTTTGATTGCATTTCGGATTAAAGTTGATAATCCGAAACATGTGATTTTCGAAAGTCAAGTGGAGATGAATCGTCTTGCTTCTGCTGTCGAAGCTTCCTCACAAGCAGCCGCGTTAACTGCCTCAGCTTCTGCTGCCATGAGATCAAGAAGTAAGTGTTTTTCCTTACTATAGCATGTTAGTAATTCCAAAATTTGTTAATTGCCATTGAGCTGACCGTCTAGACTTTAGGTATATTTGTTAAATATAGCATGTACACAATTAAAATATATTAATTACTTGTGAACAAGTTTGTCTCTTGATCACTGTGTCCAACTGTTAGCTACAGCATGTTTACAAACTTGAGCAATACAAATACAAAAAGTTGAGTTAATTATATCTAGACACTGCCAATTTGTGTTAAATATGGCCTGCTCATAAGTTTGAACAATTTACACAGCAACAGGTAATTCATGAGGTCAGGGTGTGGGAAATTCTAATATGGCACTGATGTTTTAAACTCTTGATTAACAGGAAAAGTAGATCTTATGGATGTAATAGATGAAGACCAATCAAATAGTGGAGTAAGATCAGATGATTCTTCAAGTGATGATAAAATTTCGGGAGGCAGCAAGCCTAGGGCAATTGCTGTTAGACCACCTCCGCTGGAGATACTCCACCATGTTACGCTTAATAAACCTATTGAGACACCTCGGTCGACTATTAAAACTGTACTTAATGTTCCTATTCAGACTGACTTGAAGTTGACTAAGGAAAATCTGAATAAAGTTGAAGAACAACTTAAAAGGGCCTTTTCTGAATTTTACCAAAGGCTTCAACTACTAAGAAGTTACAGCTTTATGAACATGTTGGCATTTTCAAAGATCTTGAAAAAATACGATAAGGTGATAATCAGATTACACTTCCTAAGTATTGAATTACTTCAGCTTTTTGCTTGCTGATGGTGTCAAATTTGGTTTTTCCTAATCGTTTCAGATTACTTCGAGGCACGCTTCCAAGGCCTACTTGAAAATGGTTGACAATTCTTACATTGGCAGCTCTGATGAGGTAAATCTTGAACCTGTTAAATTTTTTTCTCTGATCATTCACATTCTTTGTATGTATCTCCATTGCATGTTAGTAAATCTATTTATCATTCGACCTTAATATCTATCTCTAAAGAAAAGAGCTATTTTTATTTTCTTAAATTGAGACTTTTGTACAGGTTACGAAGCTTATGGACAGGGTTGAAGTTGCATTTGTTAAGCATTTTTCTAACTCTAATCACAAAAAAGGACTGAGCATTCTAAGACCAACAACCAAGAGACAACGACATAGAATAACTGCCTCTTTAGGTACGTTTCTAGTTTCCTCTGCATAACTTTTCCTATGTACTTCGAGGTAGTCATTTGCAGGAATGTAGTGACGGACAAACACAAAACTTTTACATGAGGCCTGAACCTTCTACCTCTAGTACACTATAAGTTAGGGTTACCCAGGAAATTACAGGCCACTGGTTCCTGGATAACTTTTTTAAAATGGATGTGTTTTTCAACTTGCTTCCTTTCTCATCCTTGAGATAAATTTTCAGGTTTCTTTGCTGGGTGCACAGTGTCTCTCATAATTGCCCTCATTTTAATCATACGTGCTCGTGACATATTACAGAAGAGTGACAGAAACATATACATGAATACCATGTTTCCCCTGTACAGGTATCCCGGCAATTGATCTGATCTAATGTTGAACCTGTTTCTCTAACCTAACCTATACTCATAATGATATATGAAACCTAAAGTCTTTGTGACATTAAAAATTTATTGTAGCTTGTTTGGATTCATCGTCTTGCACATGATCATGTATGCTGCAAATATATACTTCTGGAGACGATATCGAGTGAATTATCCTTTTATATTTGGGTTCGATCAAAGAACTGCACTAGGCTATAGAGAAGTTCTATTGCTTGCTTTTGGTCTCGCGGCTTTAGCAACAGGTTGTGTGCTAGCAAATCTTGATATGGAAATGGATCCCAAAACAGGTGACTACAAGGCAGTTACTGAGCTTCTGCCTTTGGGATTAGTGATTGTAAGTTCATTTAACTTAGTCAGTTACCTTCCACTTGATTACAAACGACTAATTCACCGCTTGTTCATTTTTCTGTAGCTTGTATTTGCAATAGTGATCTTCCCATTTAACATCATATACCGATCAAGTAGATACTTCTTGCTTACATGCATCTTCCACTGTATATGTGCTCCTCTATATAAGGTACAGTAACAAGTGAAATATTAGTGATATCTAATTTTAAGGTCCAGGTAGACTCAATTATATGATTTTATATGAATAAAACTCTTTTACATGATTCTATTTCTGTGAATGCAGGTCGTACTCTCCGACTTTTTCTTGGCAGATCAATTTACTAGCCAGGTTCAAGCTTTTAGAAGTCTTGAGTTCTACATTTGTTACTATAGTTCAGGTGATTATAGACGCAGAGAAAACAGTTGCAAGGAAAGTGACATATTCAATACCTTCAATTTGGTTGTAGCTGCCATTCCATTTACATGGCGCCTCCTTCAGGTACCAGAGTTTATCTAATCTCTGTAACAGATATATTTTTAATGCATCATTGTACCCAATTCTTAAGAAGTATGAACTTAAGTTTGTGTTTTTGTATGTTGTCAGTGTCTCAGGCGTTTCGTTGAAGAAAAAGATACTTGGCAAGGCTTGAATGGATTGAAATATTTTGCGACAATTGTAGCTGTTACTACTAGAATAGCTTACAGTCGCAACGAAAGTACTGGATGGAATGCAGTGGCCTGGATTGCCTCAATAATAGCCGCAGTGACTAGTACATATTGGGACCTTGTCTTGGACTGGGGGCTACTTGACCGAAAATCCAAGAACCGTTGGTTGAGAGACAAACTAGTAATTCCACACAAAAGTGTGTATTTTGTAGCCATGGTTAGCAGACTCCCTTTCTTAATTAATTTAAGTTTGGACAGTAGAATAATCGTAGTAAAATAGTACATTTCATTCTCAATGTCAAATGCAGGTATTGAACATTTTGTTGAGACTTGCTTGGCTCCAAACAGTTTTGGACTTTGAGGTTTCATTCCTTCATCCCGAGACGTTGATTACGATTGTAGCTAGTCTAGAAATCATCCGTCGCGGCATTTGGAACTTCTTCAGGTTTTTCTAGTACTGATTCAATTTTACGTGCATTGTAATATCTGATGAAGTTGTTAAATATTGTTGTATGTGTAGGTTGGAGAATGAACACTTGAACAATGTGGGAAAGTATCGTGCCTTCAAGTCTGTACCACTGCCTTTCAATTATGATGATAATGAAGATGAGGAAGATGTGTAGTTATTCAATAATATAAAGTAGATTATATAGATTACCCTCTTCTTATTATCATATTATTATTGTTGTTGCAGCAATTTTGTTACTTGAGACGAATGCAAAATTTTGAAGTACTATGTAATCTTAGGATTGTATATGAAGCGTTAGAGCATCTCCTAGATTCCCATCATAAGAAACCCTCGGCTAAAATTCTATATGACATACCTTAAATAAAAAATATAGAGACTTTTCAAAAACGTTGGCTCCAACGGATCTTAACCGGGTTTGTGGGGATGTTGAGTTGTGCATCTTTGTTTTAAACAAACGTTGCAAAAATGGTAAATATGTGGACGATATCTACATATTACTACATGACCTTGACCTTTGATGATTTTGGTAAGATATTTTACATACTTGGTATCATGTGATGTGCTCAAATCTTAATTTAAAAACTCATATTACTTTAACTCTAACTTCTGAAAATTGTCAACTGTTAGGTAATATATAGGTAAGGAGTATCATATAGAAATCAACTTCTCCAGATTTTTGACTGGGTAAAAAACCAATGGAAGAACCAATGGAAGAAGAATGCATGCACCTAAAATCATAAACATAGCACGCGTTGAACTGTTCCATTGTTCCTGTTCTTGTCGATTCATGTATAAAATGTCACAAACACTAAACTTTATATTCTTTAATTAGTTCGCTGAATACATACAACTAAAGCTATTGAGTTGAGTGAGTTCATCATAGTAAGGAAGTAAAAGATGAAGTTTGGAAAAGAAGTTAAGTAGCGAACGGTACTAGAATGGACAGAAGCGTACATGGATTATAATTCTCTCAAAACAGTCTTGAAAGATATATGTCATTATCATGGAAGAAATAGACCAGCACCATTAGCTACTGATCCACCTGGATTTACCCGAAAACTCACACTTTACCGAGCTTTTAGTGGCTTAAATCAGAGAACCATTTCTCCAAAAACTCATGACACTGAAAGCCAACCAATTCTGGTAAACTCAGCAAAGAGATCAAATGGAGAAGAAGGTTACGAAACCAGGTTTATAATGGTTGCTGAATGAAGGAGGCGAGTGTGAACTTGTGTTCTTCCGGAGGTTTGATGATGAGTTCAATAAAGTAAACAAGTAATTTACATTTTCACTGGTATTGAATTGCTTCAGTTTTTTTTCTTGCTTATAGTGTCTATTTTGGTTTTTCCTATTCACTGCAGATTGCTTCAAGAAACGCTTCCAAGTCCTACTTGAAATGGTTGACAACTCTTACATTGGCAGCTCTGATGAGGTGAATTTGAACATGTTAAAATTCGCTTTTCTGATCATTCACATTCTTTGTATGTTTGTCGGTTGCATGTTAGTACATCTATTATTCGTTCATTAGTATTATCTGATTATCTCTGTTGAAGTAGAAGATCTATATTAAATTTTGTTCAAATGTGACTTTTTAACAGGTTGCGAAGCTTATGGACAGGGTTGAAGTTGCATTTGTTAAGCATTTTTCTAACTCTAATCGGAAAAAAGGACTGAGCATCCTAAGACCAACATCCAAGAGACAACGACACGGAATAACTGCCTTTTTAGGTATATTTCTAGTTTCCCCTGCCGAGGGTTTTTTTTTATATTTTATTTCAAAAATTAATCATTTGCAGGAATTAATGATGGACGCACATGATGCCTCTAACCAAGGCTTGATCCTTTAACCTCAATTACGTACCCATGGAACAACAGGCCACTGGTTCCTGGATAACTTTCTTCAAATGTCTGTGTTTTTCGACTTCAGTTCCTTTCTCAATTGTCAGGTTTCTTTGCTGGGTGCACAGCATCTCTCATTATCGCCCTCATTTCAATTATACGTGCTCGTAACATATTACAAGAGGAGTGGCAGAAATAAATACATGGATATCATGTTTCCCCTGTACTGGTGATCCTTCCAGTGATCTTATCTAATGTAGAACCTGTTTCTATACCCTGGCCCTATCCTCCAATTGAACAATGTGGGAAAATATCGTACCCAATTGAACAATGTATCACTGCCTTTCAATGAAAATCAAGACAAGGAAGATGTGTAGTTTTTCAATAATAAAAAGTAGATTAGGAGCCTGTTTGGCTCCGGCTTTAAGCCCCGAGCTTAAAGTGATTTTTGATTTTAAGCTAAAAAATGTATGTTTGTGTAATAAATTAAAAAATGATTTAAAATTCAAAAAATAGCTTAAAACCAGAAGTTGGTAGGAGGTACTTTTTTGAACAATTTATTTTATTTTTGTAATTTTATTTGATAAAAGATAATATCATCATTCAAATGTACTATTCATCAAATTTATTTTCAACTTTATATTTTTAATAACTCATAAGTTACTCATAATACAAAATTATCCAAACATATATTAAATTAAAATTTTCACTTTTAACTTATAACTTTAAGCGATTTTAAGTCATAAACAATAAATTTAAGTTTAACCAAAGAGGCTCCAAATAGATTACCCTCCTTTAAGGATCGCGAATTTACTCCTATAAGAATCACGAGTTTACCTCTGAAATTTTTTGGGAAGATGTATAAACAAATAAATCTAATCAATTATTATTAATATTTATTCTAATTCCAATTGGGCTAGCAATATTGGGCCTGATAGAGCTAGGGTTTCCGTTTGTACTTTTTTGGATATTCATATTTAGGGACATTCATATTTATTAAAATTTTCTCCAAGAACTTATTTTATTTCAAATTTTTGTATAAAAATCGATAATACAAAGTGTTTGGTCTCCTATAAACTTTGTAAATCTCGATGATTCCGCCAAATATACTCATAAATCTTATATATTTTGAATTTCATACACATAAATTTATTATATTGTTCTGGAAAATTTAGAATGTCTTGTGAATTTTTGTATTCAAAACTTTTTTTTTAAAATTTCGCTCATTCAAAAAAAAATTACTGGTTCCATTGCTGGGTCCGGATAACATTCTTAACTCTAATTTGACACAATAAATTATTCTTTTTTAGGTTTTGTATGTGTACCTAGATTTGGAAAAGATCATTTTCTTTATTTTGACCCAACTTCAACTATGAGCTTGGTTAAATTTAAAATTTTTGTTTATAAATTAAAGTCGCTTAAAGTGATAATTAAAATATAAAAAATTTAAGTTAATATTTTTTTGGATAATTTTGTATTACGAGTAATATTAAACAGAGTGCAGAGCGTAAATAAAATTAAGTTGAGAAGAGTCGGTAGGGACATTTATGAAATAAAAAGATGCCTTGCATAACTTAAGTATCAGTTTTCTTAGTTTAAAGTTGACCTGTAATAAGAGACAAGGGTGCAGGTTAGATTTATCATAGCTAATGTTAAATCTAATTGCATGCCTAGATTTAATTAGGTCTTCACGTAGACGACAACTTGTGCAGTTCGCTGCCAGAAAGAGCAAGTAACACTTAAAATTAATAAAATAAAGAATAAATATTCAGAAATTGACTGATCACCCATGTGGTCGTGTCAACAAATTGATCCTGATTATGAAAGTCGTACAAAAATCATTAAATAAATTAGAAAAAAAAAAGGCAATAAAAATGCCGGGTAGATACTTAGCATTGAAAAAAATGCTGGGTGGACTAACCTTTATAATTAAAGAAATTTAGCTGTACATGACATCTACTGTATATAAACAATGGTTCCGTCTTATTCCATCTGTTCAGGCACGCTACAGTTTTTAATAAAATAGATTAAATCAGAAATTTCTTTATCCGAGTTATGATCATTGAGTAGATCATTTATTGTGCTACATCTCTCACTAATATCGTTGAAACTTGCGGCTTTCTTGAAAATAATTTAACAATCTATTGTAATTACGAAGAAAATGTATATCCAATTCATCAAAACATATTTGAAACATTAACTCTAATTGCGACCCCGTACAATTCAAATCAACGAACCAATATTTTAAACTCCGCATATCTACGATCTCCGATACTAAAACAAACCAAACTCTCATAAAAAATGGGTAAACAAAATTCACTTATGAGTACTAAAATTCTCAATAACAAGAGAAATTTATTAAACTTGAAAATAAAAACGAGAAAAAATATTAAATAGGAGGCTTATCATCAACAAGAAAAGATTGATGACAGCCCCCGGACTGAAATAAAGATTAGAGTTTTCTTGAAGGGAGAGGGAGAGCAGCTTGGTTCCGTAGCCTCTTAATTTGTATGCTACTTGAGGCTTGTTTGTTGTATGTATATCTTTTATGGAAAACACAAAAAGATCATCTAAAAAAATTCAAATAAAAAAAGTTCGAAATAGATATTGGAAAAGTTTTGGATTTTTTTCCGGAAAACATAGCATAGCATTGCTCATTTTTTTATTAAGTCTGATCCTCACATACTATTTTTACATCGCGGTATAATTTCATTAATTACCTTAATGTAAATTTTACGAAATCTTGAGTAAAGAATAATTTTACCCGTGAATATGTAATTCTTTCAAAAACGATTAGCCGAATTGAGTTAAATCAAACTAAAATTTACTCAAAATTTTGAAACATGTCCAAAATGCCTTTTTCTCCATATAATTTGAGCTTAATGGAACTCAAATCGAGTTCCTGGATGCATTTCATTGGAATATCTTTTTTGAATTTTAGAAATTTAGAGGTATTTAATTAAAAATTTGATGACAATCAATTTACATTGTATTTTTTAAAAAAAAAATTGGATGCATTAAATTGAAATTTTGAAATATAGGTATATTTGATTTGAATTTAAAAATATTCAATTAAGTCTAATAGCTTTGGAAAATCCATGCCTTTTTTGGATTTAATGAAATAGTGAATTTTGATAACTATATTTAGAACATGGATGGATATTGTTAGAAAACTCAAAAACATCTTCCAAAATTTGTACAAAATGACGTGAAAGATAAATTACATGTTTTAATTCGTGGACGCATATGCATGCATGCGGGGGTCTCGTATTTATATTAGAAATTTTATATAATTATAGGAGGACGCAAAAGATTTTGGGAGATTTTTTGGAACAAATTTTTTGAGTTCCCAAGCTGATGTGGTTAAAAATAACCCTAAATACATAATTAATATTGCATTAATTAAACCTAGATAGTCCATAAATAAGGCCCATTAATAAGGCCCGAAACTCTAATTAAATATTAATTTCGTAATTAATATTTGGGCTAGAAGTACAACCTGTATTAGGAGATGTCCAGTACAGGCTTGTTCTAATACAAGTGGGCTTGTTTCAATACAAGTCTGTTATGATATGAAAACAACTCCTACAAGGAAGGATCTAGAATTAATCCTTATCCACCGTCAAGGATAAGACTTATCCTTCAAGTAAGTGATAATACTTATCCACCGTCAAGGATAAGACTTATCCGTCAAGGAAATGATGATACTTATCCACCATCAAGGATAAGATTTATCCTTCAAAGAAATCAATACTTATCCACTAGGCTTCTAAACGCCTACATAAAGGGTCTGACCCCTCATCTCAGAACTAAGTTTTAGACTTCATCCTCGAAAAAGGACGTACAAGTTACTACGTCCTTGGTGTGCCCCTGCCGCCATAGCCCCGAGGGCAACACCAAGAACTACGTTTTTATTGGCTTGATTCTCTAAACACTAGAGATACGTAGGCATCTTGTTAGGACCGAGTTAGTCCCCGACAACAAGAGCAGCCATACGTAGGCATTTTATAGAATACTTAACAGAATCCTAATTCTAATATAATTATTAAAACACTTAAAAGAATCTTATAAAATTATTAAAACACTTAAAAGAATCTTAAAATACTAATAAAAGTATAATAGAAACTTTTTAAAACATATCAGCCGTTGGATGGTGTGGTAAATCAAGGGTGATTGATTAGTTCTCTCGGTTCTCTTAGAAAGATATGTTAGGTCCTGATAAGTTTGTAGAAGGGGGGTTGAATACAAACTATACCGTTTTATCGAAATTTGTCCTTTTAATATTAAACAATTTAAAACAAATTAATGCGGAATAAAAACTGAAACAATATTCAAGTTAAATAGAAACTCTATTAAACTTGAGGGGTGTTACAATTTTGATCACTGATTACAAAGAACTTAATAAAACAAATCTAGAATAATGTTAGGCCAAATACACAATATATAATCAAGATAAATATGATAATAATAATCAAGAACACTGTTTATGAATCAAAACTGAATTATATAAATAATTCTTCTCTCAGTAATGTTAATGAATCACAGAGAGCTGCTAGGTTACAAGAATAATAATTCTATGTTCGCATTCCTTCTAGGAATAACCTATCTGTGTTTATATAGTACACAACTACATACAATCCATCTCTAATTGATATTCCTATAAGTTAGCTATACAATTCATATCAATTAAGGATTGCTTCTTATCTTCTATTCCGTTTCCTTAGCTGTATCAATATATTCTGCTTCTTTCCATCTTCAGAATATATTGCTTCTAGAATATTCAATTCAGCACCGAAAGCTAATTCAACTATCACCACGTCAGACTTTAACAAACTCTGACTGGCTTCAATGTAAACTCTGATGATCACCTGTTGCTTAAACACTGATGAACAAACGTCAGCAATTATATCTAACAATCTCCCCCAACTTGTGCATAATAAAAATGTACAAGTTAAACAGATAATTGATGATCTCAAAACATATAACAAATGCAGTGTTTAAAATATATCAGAGTTTAACTTTAACTTAGAATAGAAAACTTTTAAAAACTTACAGTCAGACTTTATTTGATTTCTTGAATATCAGGAACAGTTCTGAGATAATCTATGAGAAGTCTTCTTTCAGCCCTTTCCAGCTCTTCAACCATAACTTTCTTCAACTCTCTCAACTCTGGATCAGATTCTCCAGTCTGATAAATTGCAGCTCTCAAAGAATAGATGGAATTTTTCCTCATCTCATTCCCTAGCCTAATAAAATATGGTTTATCAGATTCTAGATTGAATTCTAAGACTTTAACTCCCAGATCAGTCCTTAGTCTTGCACTGTTTCTTTTCATTTCTACAATCTTTCCATAAGCATCTCTGTACTTAGGAATATATGCACTCGAGACTCCTCCTCCAAGCATTATCTTTGATTTCAGCATCCTTTCTCTGATAACTAAAGCAGCATCATGAGTATTTCTATTTTTGACTTTTAACAAATACAGAACATACTCCAATTCTTCATAAGATTTGAGATTGATGTCAGACTCTGCAACCTTGTAAACTCTTCCATCAGCCATAAAATACAACAAAAACTCTTTCTTTAACACTTTATGGCATATCATCTGAACAGATTCTAGCATATCAAGACTCTCTTGAGTAATAATACCAGATACTGCCAGTGATGATTGATCTCCAGGCCTGTTGTTTATTCTCTTTTCCCTGTGTGAACCTAATCCAGATTTATCATAAGATTCTTTACCCAATACAGTTCTGGTTTCTGAGAAGTTAACAGTTTCTGGCTTCAGAGTTTCAGGAAGTATAGGTCTTCTAAAAGTACCTTGGAGTTGAGGTGCTAGTTGAGTTTGCACAACATGAGCATTGTCAGAGGTTGTTACAACTTTAGTAGAAACATCAACTTGAGCAACGTCAGAGGTTGATTTACTTATCCTTGATTCAACTTGAGCAATGTCAGAGGTTGAATAATTCTTCTTAGGTAACTGTCCTTCTTCTTCCAGTTTACCCTTACCCTTATCAGTGTTTGCTATCATAGGCTTCCTTGAGTCTTGTATACTCTGTTGAGTATTCTCTTTGATAGAGATTGCAACCTCCTTCTTTCTAGGAACCTTGACAGCTTTCTTTTTGTAAGTACCATCCTTCAATTTCTTCTCATGCTCTTCAGCAAGACTCAACATTTCAGCTTCCATGTCTTCAACTGTAGCTTCATTACCATGTTCTTCTAGAAACATTTTTGTAGCAATTTCTTCATCAGTAGATGGATTGGCTGAAATAATTAAACTCTTAAGTCTTGAACCACTGGCAGAGTTTGAGATTCCTTTACCAGAGTTTGTCAACCTATCAGAATTTAATCTTGATCTTCTTTGCCCTTGAGCAGAACTTTGCTTCCTCTCAGTTTCCTTGCTTCCACCATCAGCAGAATCATCCCTCCGTCTCAGAGTTTGAGTATCTTTGCATTTGTCATTAGGTACACTCTCCCCCTTTTTGACATCATCAGAAAGTAGTACTGATGTCAGCAATTCTAGAGCAGTAGAAATAGAATTCAATTGTGCAGACATTGCAGTCTGATTCTCCTCAACTTTCCCAAGCCTCTTCTTAATTTCATCAGAATCCTTGGCTTGCTGCTTGAACATGGCAGAATAATAAGACCTATCAGTCTTTAAAGTAAGATCCCTTATACCAACTTCATTCCTAAGATTGGTAACCACTGTTTGTGTTTCATCAAACCTATTGTTTAAGGCTTTGACTTGAACCACAGTGGCCTTTAGACTTGTAAGAACATCAGGAGAAGAAATTTTCTTAACAGAATCATCAAGAAAATCAGCAGCCCTCTGTGCAGAAAAGATACAATCTGCAGCTGCCCATCTTTTGTAGTACATATCCTGAAAATGCTCAGCAGTAGCTCGATTGACCTCTCTTTCCTCATCAGAGTTTGCTTGAATATCAGATAACTCCTCTTGTATATCAGGATGTGAATGAGCAGGACTATTTTCAACATTGTCATCCTCTGCTGTATTCTCTGCAGGAACATTCTCAGCCATTCTTTCTGGATTATCAGAGTGTGCATTAGTATCAAACTCTGCTTCTTTTTGAACAATCTCAACAACAGATTGTTGCAAAGCTTCAAGAATAATATCCTCAGAGTTTATCTTATCAGCAGCCTCTTGTACATTCTCTGCTATAGCTTCATCAAGAATTGGCTCTGTAGCAACTTCTATCCTTTGATCAACCTCCTCACCTTTGTCAGAATGTAAATTGTGAACTGAAAGAATCTCTGTGTGAGAAGCAACAGAGTCTTCAATGACCAAGGTGGCTTGATCAGCTTCTACATCCTCAGTATCACAAATACTGATACTAAGATTTGCATCTAGAATATCTTCATCAACAAAGAAATCCATATTCTCAAAAACTCTGCTGTCAGAATAATCAGCAGCTTCCTCAACTACATCATCAGCCTTTGATGTAGGAGCTTCTATCTCAAAATCCATCATGCCAACATCAGCATTTACTCTGTCCTCAGTAGGCACAGGAGTGTCAAAAATCTCTTCTTGAAGAACAACTTCAGGAGCTACATTTTCCATAGAAACTCTGTCCACATTGACAGCTTCATCCTCCTGAAACTCAACTTCAGGAGTTTCAACAACTTTTGAAGAAACATTCTCAGCACCAAATAATTGTGCTGCTACCAATCTTCTTTTCCTTTGATGAAACACATTCAGAGAATATCAACTGACAAAATCGTGCAAAATAAACTACACTTCTATTTTCAGTCATTTTCTCACCTATATTAGTCAAAACTAGCCTGGCAACATCAAAATTATTTCCATAAAGAAGAGAATACCCGAGTTGCAGACTATCAGTGGGAATTGCATCCCAATTCGTGCACTTTTTCCCGAACGCCCTTGTTATGCAGTCGAAAAAGAAACTCCATTCCTTTCTCAAGAGCGGTCGCTTCAATTGACCAATCTTTGTCAGTGGTCCAGAGTAGCCAATTTCTCTCATCATACGAATCAACTCAGAATCTCCAACAGAAATTGTGAAAGCATTGAAATCCTCAAGGCCCAAAGCATCACGAACAGTTGTTGGAGTAACTGTAAATTCTGCTTCTTGAAATTCAAAGATTATGGACGGAGACCCAGTTTCTCCTCCATCGTCATAAGTTCCTGTCTGCCAAAAAGTTCTGATTTGAGATGCAGACAGCTTCAACGGTGCGGTGAGAGCATGACCAATGTCAGATTTAGCCAAGAAATTCTGTATTAAATGAAACGCCTCTGGTGCGTTCTCATTTGCCAACGGAGCAGCATAGTTATTTGGAACAAACTCAAGTCCAGAAGCAGTGAAAGCAGTTGAAGCCATTAGTAATATCAGGAAATAAACAGAAAATAGCTTCAAAGAAACGAGAGAGTTTAGTAGAGAAAGTGTTTGTGAATTTGTGTGAGTGAAACTAGAATACAATTGGAGTAAGTCGTGAAAAACTTTAACGGTTGTGTGTATAATGTATAAATAGAAAATTTAAAATTAAAAACTGAACAGTTTTTAATCATTAAAACACAACTGTCTTACCCCGTGTACTGTGTAAATGAGACACGTGTCACACATGCAATGACTGACAGCAGTAATTGACAGTTTCCAATGCGCATGCGCAATAAAAACAGCAATAATTACCGCCTGTTACACTTTTCTAGGAAATTAACCTCTCTCCTCTGTTTAAAAATATTTTTGAACAACTGTCTAATCATACTCTTTTTAAATTTTCAAAACAAATGTCTTTTTTTTTATAAAAATTATAATATGTCTGAAACCAACAAAATTTATTTTAATCATCAGAGATTAAAGTTAAATTACCTCGGCGTAGAGTACATAATTCATCAGTGTTTACCAATCGTCCTCCTTTACAAATAAACTCTTTTCACAAACTGTACAGGAGTGAGTATTTGTGTGTGAATTAGCAGAGTTTACTGAATTTGAATATTTAGACCATCTCAAAGTGCATAAAATCCAGAGACTAAAGCAATAAAAACTGATTGCCTAAACTCTCATGTATAACATAAAATCTGATTTTATATCTAAACTCTGTATACTGATATCCTTTCATTTGGATATATCTTTTATTTTTCACCCCCTTTATATATATATATTTATATATATATATATATATATTTTATTTTTTTTATTTTTCCAGTAATCAGTGGTTGGCACTAGTCACCAAAAATCAAAGATTTTAGCCCTTATTTCATACAATAAGTTCCTGGATCTTCCTAGGCACAACATGATCTCAAAGGAATTTGTGCTCTGTTTGGCATCTTTTGATTTGAGGGTGAATTATTTGTAATTAATAATCAGAGTTTAGACTTTTCATCAGTTAATACAATTAATTTATGAGAGAAAATGCAAACAGCTAATACAAACTCAGTATATAGGATCAATAAACTAAGAGATGCTATAAATATAGAGACAGTATCATGCTGTGTAAAATTTCTGCACATTTTGTAATCAGAGTTTATAATACTTAGAAGGATTCATGATTACTTACTGAAAATCATGCTTCATACATTTTTCTTCATCGGTCCATGTGTTTCAGACAAAAATTATAATCAAAGTTTAACATCATACTTTAACTGACAGAGTTTACTTATCAGAGTTTATCATGCTGGTGCAAATAACAGTTAACACATGCAAAGAAAAATCATGTATAAAGTTTGAATCTAACCAGTATCTCTAGTCAAAACCAGAGATCATTCCAAGTTCATTTACCAGTCTTGTAAAGGTAGCTTCACTCAAAGGTTTGGTGAAGATATCTGCAAGCTGTTGGTCTGTAGACACAAAATGAAGTTCAATATCTCCTTCTTCCACATGTTCCCTGATAAAATGATACCTTATGCTGATGTGCTTGGTCATGGAGTGCTGTACTGGATTACCTGTCATAGCAATAGCACTTTGATTATCACAGTAAATAGGTATTTTAGAGTACCTTAATCCATAGTCTAGCAACTGATTCTTCATCCATAAAATCTGTGCACAACAGCTACCAGCAGCTATATACTCTGCTTCTGCTGTGGATGTAGAAATTGATTTCTGTTTCTTACTGTACCAAGAAACTAACCTGTCACCTAAAAATTGACAGCTTCCACTTGTGCTTTTTCTGTCTATCTTACAGCCTGCAAAATCTGCATCAGAGTAACCAATTAAATTAAACTCTGATTCTCTAGGGTACCACAAACCAAGAGTTATGGTTCCTTTGAGATATTTGAAAATCCTCTTCACAGCTGTTAGATGTGGCTCTCTGGGGTCTGCTTGAAATCTTGCACAAAGACATGTTGCATACATGATATCTGGTCTACTTGCTGTGAGATAAAGAAGAGACCCTATTATTCCTCTATAGTTTGTCATATCTACTGAGGCTCCTGTGTCTTTGTCAAGCTTTGTTGCAGTAGCCATGGGAGTTGTAGCAGATGAACTATCAAGCATGCCAAATTTCTTAAGAAGATTTCTGGTATACTTTGCTTGATTGATAAAAATACCATCATCTGTTTGCTTGACTTGTAAGCCTAGAAAGTAACTAAGCTCTCCCATCATACTCATTTGATATCTTGACTGCATAAGCTTTGCAAATTTCTTATAGAGTTTGTCATTAGTAGATCCAAAAATTATGTCATCCACATAGATTTGAACTAACAGCAAATCATCACCAGTATTGAAATAGAACAAAGTCTTGTCAATTGTACCTCTAGTGAACCCACTTTATAAAAGAAATTGAGCCAGAGTTTCATACCATGCTCTAGGTGCTTGCTTTAGTCCATATAATGCCTTATCAAGCCTGTAGACATAATCTGGATGTTTGGGATCTACAAACCCTGGTGGTTGTTCAACAAACACTTCTTCTTCAAGTTTCCCATTGAGAAAAGCACTTTTCACATCCATCTGAAAGACTTTAAACTTTTTGTGTGCAGCATAGGCCAGAAAAATCCTTATTGCCTCCAATCTTGCAACTGGAGCAAAGGTTTCATCATAGTCAATTCCTTCCTGTTGATAATAGCCTTTTGCCACAAGTCTAGCCTTGTTCCTTGTAATCACTCCATCACTGTCTGTTTTGTTTCTGAATACCCACTTTGTACCAACAATTGATTTTTTTTTGGTCTTGGTACAAGTGTCCAGACTTCATTCCTCTCAAATTCATTTAACTCCTCTTGCATTGCTGTTATCCAGTTTGCATCTTGAAGAGCTTCTTCCACTTTCTTGGGTTCTGTTTGAGATAAGAATGCATGAAACAGACATTCATTATTTGTGGCACTTCTAGTTCTTACACTAGCTTCTGGATCTCCAATTATGAGATCAGGTGTGTGTGCCTGTGTCCACTTTCTTGCTGTTGGTAAGTGGTTTCTTGCATCATTATTGGATCCTCCCCCTTGATCCATGCTCTCCTGATTCATACGTTGACTTTCTGCAGTATCTGAGGCTCCCCCTGAATTGGATGGCTCAGAGTTTGAACTGTCAGAGTTTGAATCAGTTTCCTCAACTGACTCACTTGCTGTGTCTTGTTGAGCTTCTTCACGCTCCCCCTCAACTGGTTCTCTATTTTGTTCAATTTGAGAATTTCCAGTTTCTCCAGTATTTACCAGTAGAGGTTCAGAGTATGCTTCGTCAGAGTTTGTCAGACCAGTTTCATCAGAGTTTACATCATCAGAGAATAAATCTTCATTTTCAAAACGTAGTTGATCATATTCATTTTCATCTTCAAGTCCAGTTATTTTCTTGTCATCAAATGACACATGTATGGATTCCATGATCACTTTAGTTCTCAGATTGTAGACTCTGAATGCTTTTGTTGACAATGGATAGCCAACAAAGATTCCTTCATCAGCTTTTAACTCGAACTTGGTCAACTGTTCAGGATGAGTCTTCAACACAAAGCATTTGCATCCAAATATATGAAAATATTTCAAATTTGGCTTCTTATTTTTCACCATCTCATATGGTGTTTTCCCATGCTTGTTGATCAGTGTAGCATTTTGAGTAAAACAAGCAGTTTGAACAGCTTCTGCCCAGAAATAAGTTGGTAATTTTGCTTCTTCAAGCATAGTTCTGGCTGCTTCAATTAAAGTTCTGTTCTTTCTTTCAACTACACCATTTTGCTGTGGAGTTCCAGGTGCAGAAAATTCTTGTTTCACTCCTCTTTCCTTGCAGAAAGCTTCCATGATTGAGTTTCTGAATTCAGTTCCATTATCACTCCTTATAATTTTGACTTTGTGCTGTGATCCTTTGTCCAGTAGATTTACATGATCCATCAGAGTTTGAGCAGTTTCATCCTTCTTTGATAAGAAATACACCCATGTATATCTAGTATATTCATCAACAATTACTAGAGCATATTTCTTTCTGCCCAAAGACATCACATTCACTGGTCCAAAGAGATCAACATGTAGAAGATGATAAGGTTCCACTACTGAAGATTCAGATTTGCTCTTGAAAGATGACTTCCTTTGCTTGGCCTTTTGACAAGAATCACATAGGCCATCTAGACTGAGTATTGATTTTGGGAGTCCCCTTACAAGATCCTTTCTTATTAGCTCATTGATGTTGTTCAAATTGAGATGAGAGAGCTTCTTATGCCAATTCCAACTCTCTTCATTTGACATTCTTGCAGTCAGACACACTGTTTTTCCATCAGAGTTTGTTACCAAACTTGCTTCATAAATGTTGTTGCGCCTGTGTCCAACTAGAACAACATTTCCAGTAGATTTACTGATAACTTCACAGTGTTCAATATGAAAATCTACATGGTTTCCTCTGTCACAGATTTGACTCACAGATAGCAGATTATGCTTGAGTCCTGAGACTAGAGCTACATTTGTGATGATGACACTTCCAAGATTGATATTGCCATATCCCATAGTACGTCCTATGTTGCCATCTCCATAGGAAACTTTTGAGCCAGCCTTCTCCTCAAAGTCTGATAGCAGGGCTTTATTTCCAGTCATATGTCCTGAGCATCCACTGTCCAAGATAAGTGTGCTCTCTTTTATACCCTGCAATCACAAACAAACACTAAGTGTTAGTTTTAAGGACCCAGACTTGCTTGGATCCTTTGGCTTTCTTAACAGTGTTAGCTTTTGCAGCGGAATGACTATCAACAGAGTTTAAACTAACATTGTCAGACTTTACACTTGCAGAGTTTGCTCGAACCCATTTCAAGTTGGGTTTTAGCTCATAATAATTGTGATAAATAGCATGATAACTCTTGCAAGTATAAATGGAATGCCAAGTACTTCCACAGTGTGTGCATAAAGTCTGTGGTCTTACTCTAACATAATCATTTTTCACTCCAGATTTTGAAGGTAAAGAATTAATATCTTTGTTCTTATTGCAAAACCTGGCAAGATGGTTAGCACTACCACAATTATGACATGTTTTTCTAGGAGCAACAGAATTAGGCAGATAATCATTTCTTTTATTAATGCATACTTTTCCATTCCTATTTCTCTTAAACATTTTCTGTTTGTTAACAGACTTTACCTCTTTGAGCTTATGTTTGAACTGTTTCTTTGTCATTAAACCAATATTAACCTGTTTATCACAGATTTTTACTGGTTCTTTAACAGCTTCTAGCTCAATCTCATTCTCTGTTATTGAATCAACATTAACCTGTTCTTCACAGGTTTCAACAGGTTCCATAACAGCTTCCTTCACAACAACAAACTTTAACTTACTGTTTTCAGGAACAAATAGCATAGGTTTAAGTTGTGGTTTCACTTTGACTTTATCTTGAAACCTAAGTTCATCTCCCTCATTGTAACCTAAACCTACAGTATCTGTCTGAAAAACCTGATGTGTGTCTCTTCCTGAATTAGTCCAGGTTTTAATCACTTTTCTTTCTTTTTCCAACTCAGATTCTATTTGCCTATATCTTTTAAGCAATTCCTGTTCAACATAAACATCATCATCTCTCTCTTTTTGAACTTGTTGCATGTTAACAAGCTTCTCTTCAAGAAATTTATTCCTTTCTTTAAGACCTAGATTCTCAGATTTGATTCTTTAATTCTCTAAAGTCTGATCCCTATAACTAACATGTATGCTTTTAAGATAAATTCTTAACTCAGATATATTATCAGTATCATAAGCATAAGTTGTTAAAGGTACCTTGTTTTCAGATGACTCAGCTTCATCTTTCACAGTAGCCATAAGAGCATAATTGACTCCCTCATCTGAGTCTGAAGTGTCTGCCCAGTCCTTGCCTTTAGTGATGAGTGCTTTCTCAGATTTTCCTTTCTTGCACTCTGGAGCATAATGACCCATCTCTTTACACTTGTAGCACTGGATCTCAGACTTGTCTTTCTTTCCAGACTTGGTATATCCTCCATCAGACTTTCTGAAATTTCTCTTATCAGAGTTTGAATCTTTCCTTGAGAATCTCTTTCCTTTCTTGAAGTTCTTGAATCCCATCTTCTTGAAAGTCTTCACCATTAAAGCAGCCATCTTCATCATCTCTTCTTCATCATCCTCAGAATCAGAAGCTTCATCATCAGTATTTGAGCCATCATCAGAGTTTGATGACTCACTGTCAGATTTGATGACTAAAGCCTTTCCTTTGGCTTTCTTTCTTGAAAGTTCCTTCTTGACGGGCTTCTCTTCAACTTTGAGAGCAACAGATTTTGTCTTCTTACTCATTCTTCTATTCCTTTGTTCTATCTCCAGTTCATGAGTTTTCAACAACCCATAGATTTCATCAAGTTCTGTATCAGCAAGTTCATAATTATCTCTTATTGTGGTTGCCTTTAAATCCCACTTTTCAGGTAGAGATAACAGAAACTTGAGATTAGACTCTTCAATATCATATTCTTTATCAACTAGAGATAGATCATTCAACAGTTTACAAAATCTGTCATAAGTCTCAGTTAAAGTTTCGCCAGATCTTGAATCAAAGTGTTCATACTCCTGTGTTAGTATGGTCCTCCTATTCTTCTTAATAGCGCCTGTTCCTTGGCATCTGACTTCTAGAGCATCCCATATCTCTTTGGCAGTCTTGCAGCCAATTACTCTGTTAGACATCACATTATCTAAGGCACTGTGGAGAAGATGTCTAACCTTTGCATCCTTAGCAATTGATGAGATGTCTTCAGGAGTCAAATCCTTCTTTTCCTTTGGGATCAGTTTCTGCTCTTCATCACCAATTACAGGAGACAATTTAGTTGGCATATGAGGACCATTGTTGATTCTGTCAAGGTATTCTGGATCTGTGGCTTCCAGAAACATGGTCATCTTCACCTTCCAAATTGGATATTCAACTGGTCTGAGTATTGGAACCCTTATAGTCTCATATCTACTCACAGAAGTAGGTTGAACCTTCTGAGCATTAGAACCTGCATTAGAACCTTGCTGAGCGTTGTCAGCCATGATTATACTTGTGTTTGAATCGTAAAACTGTATATATTAATCAGCCTTGGCTCTGATACCAATTGTTAGGCCAAATACACAATATATAATCAAGATAAATATGATAATAATAATCAAGAACACTGTTTATGAATCAAAACTGAATTATATAAATAATTCTTCTCTCAGTAATGTTAATGAATCACAGAGAGCTGCTAGGTTACAAGAATAATAATTCTATGTTCGCATTCCTTCTAGGAATAACCTATCTGTGTTTATATAGTACACAGCTACATACAATCCATCTCTAATTGATATTCCTATAAGTTAGCTATACAATTCATATCAATTAAGGATTGCTTCTTATCTTCTATTCCGTTTCCTTAGCTGTATCAATATATTCTGCTTCTTTCCATCTTCAGAATATATTGCTTCTAGAATATTCAATTCAGCACCGACAGCTAATTCAACTATCACCACGTCAGACTTTAACAAACTCTGACTGGCTTCAATGTAAACTCTGATGATCACCTGTTGTTTAAACACTGATGAACAAACGTCAACAATTATATCTAACAAATAAATTTGACATGAATTTATCTATTTTTGTAATAAAAAGGATCGAATACTAAAAAGTAGTTCGATATAAAATCTAGGGATTATGATCCGCTAGAAAGCTAAAGCAGTACAAGTGAAATGATCCTTATGAATTTAATGTTATGATCAAGTCAAGAATTAATTCACTGAGTAAAAAGAAATGCTTTGCCGTTGAAGAAGTTATGAAGACAGAGAGAGAAATGTAATGTTTAAGGTTTCTGTGTCTTTTCTTCAGTTGAATTAAATGTGATAGTAGTGCACATCTTCAAGTCTTCTGTCCTGATTTATATATCAATGCTTTTCTTTTAATCCATCCCACGTGCAATGCATTTCAACAGAATGCAATTTGCCTTTGGAAGACTTAGAGGAAAACAAACAATTAAGCCTTGGAAGACTTTCGGGAAGACAAGGAATGTACATGGAAGACATTCGGTAAGACTTAAATTTACTCTAGGAAGACAATCGGGAAGACTCACTTGTGAGTCTTCCTAGTTATATAAACTGAGTCTTCCTAGTTTAAATCTAAGTCTTCCTAGTTCATTTGTATTCTAATTTAAATAATTAACTAAATAAATAAATTATGTATTAAATTAATTCTTTGCATAATTAATTTAATAAATAATATACTTAATAATATTAATTATTTATAAGAGAATAAATAGAATTAGTTGCCTTCTCAATTAATTTTAGAATCACTTAAAACTTAGATAAATAACAAACACAATAGTACGTTGACACTCGATGCACTGTCTGGTTCATGAGTGACTAACGACAATGTCTGTTCTTTATCTATTTGACTTTAAGCAGTGATTCACTTCCTTCTCATTCAAGAACTCCGTAATCAGTATCTTTTGCTGTCACCACTTGAAATCTCTGTCACTTTAATAAATCCACTGAGCTTGAATACTTCATTGAGGCTTGATCAATAAATTGAGCTTCTTTCAATATAGAATCACTTCAAGTCTGTAGATGACTTTAATCTTCATTCTTTGACAGATATAATCTTCTGAGATTCCTGTGACAATTGATTTTTATTATTTACTTATTACATCTTAATTAAAGTTGAGTAGAATCCTCGGTGTTTACAAATAGGCCTATACATATGCCTTTCAATCTCCCCTATTTGTTTGTTAGACAATAACAACCAAATACCTCTAGAGGATAACTCAACTAAAACAAGAAAAGATAAGACTTTTAAGAGCCAAACAAATAATAAAAAGTTCTGGATTAAATATAACAATTTCCAGATTCAAACAATAAAGATAAATACAAGATAGATGTTCCTCTAGACTGAACATATGAATACATTTTCCTATCTTGATTTACCTAGCTCTAAACATATAACATTTACAAGTTGAGCTAATTACATCATGCCTTTAGTCTCTAATTTCACCTTCTTCAGCTTCTGCCAAGGTGACTAGAAGATCTTTGTCAACGACACGATCACTTTCAGAAACCACACCACTTGGCATTACTGGTTGAGTGGTGATCTTCTTCAATCTGTTCTTCATCTGAGCATACCTTGGTACTTTCTCCGTGCAGTAGTCTGAAATCATATCAGCAACTTCAGATTTTTCTACAGTAGCAAACCCAGATGTTCTCAGAAGATTCTCAAACTTCACCAGTTGCATAGCAGTCTGTAGCTTCATGGAATCAGGATCCAGCCTTACAGTCTCCAAAGTTGTACCTCTATAGATTTTGACTTCATAAGGAAAATGTACAACTTGAGGGCTGGCCTTCATAGCAGAATCTCTCAGCCGGTCATACAGAAGCTCATTCAAGCAAGAAGATATCTTTACCTTACTCATAAGAATCCACAATTCAGAGAGAGATCTTCTTTGTAGGAGGTCAAGAGAAATGGTGAATGACCCTTCAAGAGCACTTGAGACATAGATGAACAGTTCTTGCCTCACTTGATCAAATGCAGACGTAATCCTTAGGATATCTTCCTTCAATGCCTTCATATATAATGAGTTGTCTGGATTAACAGTTCTGATCTTCTCAAGCAGCTTCAGAAAAGTAGCATCATTGTTTGTGCCTCTCTGAGGGATATCAAACATCTCCCTTGCTTTATCCCAATTGCTTCCTTGCTTCATCCTCACATCCAATCTCCTTTCTTTGACATGAATACTATGAAGACGTTGTTTGTCTTCATGTTCAGCCTTTTGAATCTTTAACTTCTGAGATATGATGTCGGAGACCTTAGCATTCTCATCCTCCTTTCTCCTTAGTTCTGCCTGTTGCTTCTTCAACTCCTTTTGAAACAAAGGGTCAGGTGTATATAATTCGGCTTCATCTTCCCAATCATCAAAATTGGCTGCCTCCTCAACCTCCTCCTCACCAAAAGCTTCTTCAGGTATGGTCTTCTCCAGATCACCAGATGTGTCAAAGTGGAAGTCATCCTGTTCACCATGGTAGTAGTAGGCATCATCAAAAGCAGACTCCTCCAATGATTGTTTACCTTTCCCCTTATCCTTTCCAGAAGCTCCTCCAGCTTCTTTGTTTCCTCCTTCTTTCTCCTTCTCCCCCTTAGTTGAGGAATCCTCTACAGTTTGAGCTTTGGAAGCCCTAGGATTCACCTCAGATGTTCTCCTTATCTCTCCTCTTTCTCTACTATCTCCTCTTTCATCAGCATCATCCTCATCCTCATCATCTCCCTCAAAGAAAGTTCTTTGCTCTTCAGTAGGTTGATGTGATTTCTTGATCATATAGTATAGGTGCTTCATCCCTTCATTAAGATGCTCCATTCCTCCTTCAATCTTAGACATCCTTTCTTCATTAAACCTCTGGTTTTTATCAGATGTTTGCAGAATAAAGTCCACCTTGTTAGAAATAGAAGCAATCTCCTTGACATTCTCTGATATCTGAGCATTTGACGTTGTAAGATCAGAGATGTCTGAAGCCACCAGCACTTGAGATTGTTGGATTGAATTCAGCTTCGGGAGTAGATTATTCTTCAATCCTTCCAGGTCATCTTTCACAGTACCCAGCTGATTTGATACAGAGGTGGTAGATTGTGCAACCACTTGTGCTTTCAGAAGATTGTTCTCAGCCTGGGTTTCTTGTAACTTCCTTTAGAGATCAGCTAGATGGTTCAATAACAAAGCAGTGTTTGTGTCAGTGTGTGCACTCACTTCAATTGCTCTCAGTGGTGTTTCACTCAACTCACGTGCTTGTGTTTCACTCGGTGTTTGATTCATATCTCTCACCACTAACTGTCTTTCAAGATTTTCAGAAGATGTACCTGCATTAAAAATCACCCTAGCCCCTTCAAGAGAGGTCAGTGGTGGTGCAATGGGAGTTCGCAATTCCCGATCCATGAATGAGTCTGTCAAAATATTTGACATTGTATACTGAATTGCTTCAGGGACAGACTCATCAGGTTGCCTTTCACTTTTTCCAGTATAAACTGCGAGTGAAAAATCCCTTAGGGGAGCCAGAGATGTTCCCTCTGGGAGGGGAGAAAATGATTCTATTATTGGTGGCGAAGAATCAGATTTTCCCTCTGATGCCTGTGAAGGCACTTCTACCATAACTATGGTAGGCACTATTTCAAAGTCAAAAGTAAAGTGCTCTCCTTGCATAGTGTCCTGAGTATAATCTAGTTGGATATCTTCTCCCATTGTGAGTAATGGGAGAGTGCTTGACTCAGTACAAGATGCCATGGCCCTATGGCGAATTTCAATAGATCCACCCTGTTGAGAGGATGTCTCCAGAGACTGTGTAGTGGCCATATCAATGTCCATATCCTTTTGAGAGGATACAGATGGGCTTACAGTTATCTCCCTATAGGTTCTTCTTTTCTTTAAGGGTGGAGACAGAGCTGTGGGAACACTCATTTCAGCTATATCACTAACTCTTCTTGAACTGGTTTGATTATTAGGTTCAGGTTGTGTATCAGAAGTGTATGACTCTCTGTATGGCTCTTTGACCTGGGTCAAAGACTGTGGTTCTACAATCTCTAGGTCAGCCCTAACAACCACTTGGGTTTCAATTGAAGTACCAGAAGAAGAACCAGAGTTAGGAATAACTACCTGTAGTGGTACTGGATGTGGTTCAGGAACTTGTTCACCAAAGATAGGAAAATTAATGAATTGACTCATCAATGGTGAAACAAGAACAGGTATGGTTGGAAATTTGGATGATACATCAAGTCTGGTGTAGAATTTAGTGTCTGTGGTTGGAGAGGTTTCAAATCTAGCTTCTCGAAACAGTTCTACCTGCTCAGCAGTGAGAAGATGATTAATGATAAGAGTTAGAAAGCGAGGGTACCAACACTTTACTTTCACACCATTATCAGAATCTCTCCTAGAGTGAGCAAGCCTGTTGAGCAAAAGGTTCCACAGAATCTCAGCAAAGTTTAATCTACGACCAAATACTATAGCATAGGCAATATACTGATTAAGACTGGTAATGCAATGAAAGTTTGTTTTTGTGCAGTTACCAAATACCCTAGCTATAGTATCAAAGAACAGATCCCATTCCCTTACAACAAAGCTTTTGGACAATTTAACCATCTGTAAGGGACCCTGATAATGAATATTCACAAAGAACTGTGATAACTCATCATCAGTGGGTAAGGGATCAAACCTGTCCTTTGGAAAATGCAACACATCACAGAATAACTCAAAAGTGACTGTGTATTGCTGGTTTAAAATATTATACGAAAAAGATTTTGAATTTCCAGCAATAACAACACTTGAACACAAAAACCTTAAAGGATCATTTTTTAGAGGTGCATTGGCACAAATAGCATGACTGATACAAGTCTCGCTATTTAAAAATCGAATCCAAGGTCTAAAACGTTCCACCTTACATTTTGACGGATCAAAATACCCAAAATAATTATTTAAAACAAATTCAAAATTAGGATCCATTTTAAAACAAAACACAAAATTTTAATTAATCTTAAAATAAAATTAAAATTTTAGGGATTTTTAAAATTAATAAAAATTATTAAAAATCCAGAAAATTCAACTTTTATTAAAATTAACCAAATTTTAACTTAAAATCCTAAAAATTCGAACTAGAAGTTTTGAATGCAAATGAAATGGTTAATGATCTTCACATACACACAGAGTAACACACCACAGTATTTATCAATTCCAGAAACTACTATGATTACAAAAACAGTAAGAACCACTTAGAAAATCAACAACAAATAAGTCGAATGGTTTTTCAAGAAAAGTGAAAATTTCAACAGAACTTCGACTTAAAAGCTTGATTTTGACAGAAAAGAACTGATTTGCTAAGTAATGACTTGAGCAAGTTTGGTTTTTGGATCACAGATAACTGCAAGAATCAGAGAATTCGAAAGGGGGGTTCTCAAAAACTGATAAGGCAGAAATAGAAAATGCGTAAGTAATGTATGTATATGTATATATATTAGAATAAAGAAATAAAACTGTAAAAAAGAATACAGATCGTGTTTTTTTTAAATTGTACTAGGAAGACAATCGGGAAGACTTAGGATAGTCTTCCCGGTAGTCTTCCTAATACAACTTAGAAAGTTTTCCGGAAAATAGAATAAAAGAAAAATAGAAATAAAATTAATAAATCTAAGTCTTCCCGATAGTCTTCCTAGTTAAAAAAAACTGGGAAGACTTAGGAAAAGACTTAAAAATAAAAGGAAAAACAGAAAAATAAAATGAAAAATTCCTTGTTTTCCCGGTAGTCTTCCTAGTACAAAACTGGGAAGACTTAAGGAAAACTCAGAATTAACTAAAGTATTTACAGAAAAATGCAGAATTAATATAAAAATGCATAAAAAAAACTTAAAAACCTAGAAAAATTCACAGAAAATTCCACAAATCCTAGAAAAATATGCAGAATATTATAGAAATGCATAAATTTAATATAAACTTGCAGAAATATTTAAACAACAATATTTACAATCTGAAAAAAATATCTAAATAATTCTAAATAAATATATTTTCAATAAAAATACATTTCTCCACTTAAAAAATATGAGAAAAATATTTTTAAAGAAAATAAATTATTCAGAGCTATTTAAATTTACAAGCATGTAATATTAAATGAGAATTGGCAGAAAATATCAGTTAAATGACAAGAGAAAATGAATTTATTGAGAGAACAAACATGACAGAGATATTGTTAATCACTAAGACTGTTTAACATACCCAATTTACCAACTAACTTGATAAATGTGGATTCGTCAACAGATTTAGTGAATATATCTGCAGTCTGTTCTTCTGTGGGTACAAAGTGTAACTCCACAGTTCCATTCATGACATACTCTCTGATAAAATGATACCTGATATCAATGTGCTTCGTTCTCGAGTGCTGCACAGGGTTTTTGGAGATTGCTATGGCACTTGTATTATCACAAAATATGGGAATTTTGTCTAATGCAAAGCCATAGTCCTTTAATTGATTCCTAATCCATAAGATTTGAGCACAACAGCTTCCAGCAGCAATATATTCAGCTTCTGCTGTTGAATTGGAAACTGTTTGCTGTTTCTTGCTATACCAGGAAATCAATCTACCTCCTAGGAATTGACAACTCCCAGAGGTACTCTTTCTATCCACAACACTACCTGCATAATCAGAATCTGTATATCCAACAAGATTAAAACCAGAATCTTTAGGGTACCAGATACCTAAGTTAGGTGTACCCTTAAGATATCTCAAGATTCTTTTAACAACAACGAGATGTACATCTCTAGGGTCCGCTTGGAACCTTGCACACAAGCATGTAGCATACATAATATCTGGTCTACTTGCAGTAAGATAGAGTAAGGAGCCAATCATACCTCTGTAGCTTGTAACATCTACCTTGATAGACTTGTCAGAAGCTCCAAGTTTGATTGCTGTTGAAGATGGAGTCCTTGCTGATGCTGAATCCTCCATGTGATATTTCTTGAGGAGTTCTTTGAGATACTTGGATTGATAAATAAATATACCATTTGACCTTTGACTTACTTGCAATCCAAGAAAGAACTTCAGCTCACCCATCATACTCATTTCAAACTTACTCTGCATTAGCTTAGCAAATCTCTTACAGAGATCATCATTAGTAGACCCAAATATGATGTCATCCACATAGACTTGGACTAATATCATATCACCTTTGTGTTTCTTTGAAAAAAGAGTTTTGTCTATGATACCTCTAACAAAACCATTTTCTAAAAGAAACCAGAGAGAGTGTCATACCATTTTCTTGGGGCTTGTTTGAGACCATAGATAGCCTTGAAGAGAAAGTACACAAAGTCCAGCAGCTCCTGATTTTCAAAGCCAGGGGCTGTTCCACATACACTTCTTCATCCAGCTCACCATTCAGGAATGCACTCTTAACATCCATTTGATAGACTTTAAAATTGGAGTAAGCAGCAAATGCTAAGAACATCCTGATGGCCTCAAGTCTAGCCACTGGTGCATAGGTTTCATCATAATCAATGCCTTCATCTTGAGAATACCCTTGTGCAACCAGTCTTGCCTTGTTCCTTGTAACAATGCCATCCTCATCTAGCTTGTTTATGTATACCCATCTTGTACCAACTACTTTCTTGTTCTTTGGCCTGGGTACCAGCTTCCAGACTTGTTGTTGTTCAAACTGATTGAGTTCATCTTGCATAGCAATCACCCAATCTGGATCAGTCAGTGCCTCCTCAGTTTTCTTTGGCTCCATTTCAGATAGAAATGCTGAATAATGACATTCATTCTGAGTTGCACTTCTAGTTTTAACTCCAACACCTGGATCACCAATGATCAGCTCAAAGGGATGAGCTCTATTCCATATAGTCTGTCTTGGAAGATTTGATCTTGATGATTCACCTTGAAATTCACTTTGATGTTGTGAGTGACTAGATGATCCTTCATTTGCTCCCCCTGAGTTGTTGCTTGATTGCCTTGATGATTCTTCTCCAGTGTTGGTGGTATCTCCATTTTTACCAGTGTTTCCACCACCACCACCATGATCATTATCATCATTGTTATTATCATTACCAGCAATAACTTCAGGTGGGGCTACATCATCTGATTCTGAGTCTGGCAAGTCATCAAACTTCAGCTTTTCAGATGTGTCTTCTTTTTGGATATTAGGGAGCTTAGTGTCATCAAAAGTAACATTGACACTTTCCTTTACTGTGTGACTACCAACCAAGTAGACTCTGTAAGATCTTCTGGAATAACCAACAAAAATAGCTTCTTGTGCCTTGGCCTCAAACTTGCCACGTTTAACATTGTCATCTAAAAGCACAAAGCATTTTGCTCCAAATACATGAAAGTACTTGACAGTTGGTTTCTTGTTGTTCATGATCTCATACGGAGTCTTCATTAAGTCCTTGTTGATTAAAGTTCGATTCTGAGTATAACAAGCTGTATTCGCTGCTTCAGCCCAAAAGTACATTGGAAGTTTAGACTCACTTAACATAGTCCTTGCAGCTTCAATCAATGTACGATTCTTTCTTTCCACTACTCCATTTTGTTGAGGAGTCCTAGGGGCAGAATACTGTCTTGTTATTCCTTTATCAGCACAAAAGTCATTTAGGACTGCATTCTTGAATTCAGTACCATTATCTGACCTTATGGCTCTCACAGGGAATCTAGAATCCAGCTCAATCAACTTTATATGGTCAATCACCAGATGTGGGGCCTCTTCCTTGGAATGTAGGAATAAAACCCATGTATATTTAGAAAAGTCATCAACAATCACAAGTGCATATTGTTTCTTTGACATGGACATCACATTAACTGGACCAAACAAATCCATGTGCAGTAGCTGAAGTGGTTCAGTTATTGATGATGTGTCAGTGCCCTTGTGAGAAGCTTTCTTTGACTTTCCTTTCTGACATGCCTCACACAGTCCTTCCTGTGTAAATTCCATCTGAGGCAAACCTCTAACCAATTCCCTCTTGACCAAAGAGTTCATGGTTTTGAAGTTAAGGTGAGACATCTTCTTGTGCCATAGCCAACTCTCATCTGATGAAGCTTTAGCATAGAAACATCTAACTTCATCTTGAGATCCAGAGTGCAGATCAGCTACGAACAAATCACATTTCCTTACTCCTTGAAGAGCAGGCTTTCCATTCTTCTTGTGAAGGATCTGACATTTCTCTTTTTCAAAGGAAACAACATATCCTCTGTCACAGAAATGACTGATGCTGAGAAGATTGAATTTCAGACCTTCCACAAATGATATATCTTCAATGATAATATTTCCAAACTTCAAACAGCCATATCCTTTCGTAATACCCTTGCTGTTATCTCCAAAGGTAACTACTGGGCCAGCTTTCTCAACCAAATCTGATAGCAGGGCTCTATCTCCGGTCATATGCCTTGAACAACCACTGTCAAGAATCCATATAACACGGTTTACCTGTTTAACTCCCTGCAATAACAAATTGATTAGACCTTCTTCGGAGCCCAAAATTGATTGGGTCCGGCATACTTAAAGAACTGGTCTTTGTCAGGCAAAACAACCTTTTTAGCTACAACTACTTCAACCTCTTTCACAAAAGAGCGTTTCCATTTATAGCCAGCCTTAACACATTTCTGAGTAGGCTTAGGGATAAATGAATCCACTCTAGTCTTAGGAGGATTAGTAGTCTTAGCTTTAACATGCTTCTTATTATTAACATGTTGACGTAGAGCAGTCTTATCACTAGATACATGCTTACTATTAAAATAAGCATACATAACATTGAAAGCACAAGACATGCAATTAATCACACCACATGCTTTATGAGAAGAATTAACAGTAGGCATGTTATTTCTACAGTTGTTTTGATCCAACTTATGGATATCCGATTTAGTCTTTTTAGTTGAAGCAACTTTGACTGGAATATCAGATATACACTTTTTGGACTGTTCAACTTCCAAAGCAATATCTTCTTCACGAATCTCCTCAGCAATAATGATAGAGTATTCACTCAGAAAATCTGCCTCAGACTCCTTACAGAAGGGTGTTTCAATACCCTTAAGCACATATGGAACACCCCTTCCTTCAGATCTGACTCTACAAGGGGAATTAATTCCAAGCAATCCAATGGCCTCATTATAATCATAACCTATACTGACATGATTACTAATAGCTTGTTTATTGAGAATCTCTTTAGCCATCTTACAAGAGCTGAAATAGGCATTAGCTTTAGTCTTCAGCTCACTATTCTCTTCCTTAAGAATGGTTTCCAGTTGAATATAACATTTAACCCTATTCTCAAGAAATGCAATTTTCTCAATAAGTTCATCTTGATTAACATGCACTAGTTTTAATTCTTTTATCTCATTTTCAAGATTTGTGTTTAAAAGAATTATTCTATCATTTTCAGTGCGTGCACAACTTAAAGTATCACCAAGATTACGAATCATTTCAGTGTCAGTAAACTTTACCTCTGACATGTATCTAGATGAAGTGCTTTCCTCTTTAGCCATTAAAGCAAGGTTCCCAATCTCACCTGCTTCTTCATCACTGTCAGTGTCATCCCAACTCTTTCCCTCAGCAACATAGGCTTTCCCAATCTTGTTCTTTTTGCTAGAATCAAATGTGTTTCTAGTCACTTGCTTTGGCTTTCTGCATTCAGTAGCAAAGTGACCCAACTCATTGCAATTGTAGCATCTGATTGTGCTCCTTTCCACAGTTCCAGTTTTGTAGCCACCCCTTGTGCCACTTGAAGAGGAAGATCCACCTCTCTGAAATCTGGGCCTGAACTTAAGATTGGGATTCCTCTTGAATCTGAACTTCCCAAACTTCCTGACTATCAAAGCCAAATCACCATCCTCCAGCTGATCAAGTTCTTCTAAAGAATAGAAGTCACCACCAGATTGATCAATGGATGTTAATCCATATTCAGCATCAATGACATTCATGTTAGAACTAGAAGGTTGAACAGACTTCACTTCCAGTTTCTGTGGGACTTCAGCAGCCAGTGCAGTAGAAGTACTAACAATCTTCCCAGTTCCATATAGCTCTTTTTGTTGAATCTGCTCCAGCTCATAGGTCTTCAGAACACCATACAATCTCTCCAAAGCAATCTCATTCATATCTCTTGCTTCTCTAATGGCAGAAATTTTGTGCTCCAAATGAGGTGGAAGTGTAAGAAGGAACTTCCTGTTAATCTCCTTGTTGGTGTAGTGCTTCCCATTGAGATTCAGATCATTGATTAATTTGTTGTATCTCTCAAAAACCTGAGAGATACCTTCACCAGAGTTTGATCTGAAATGCTCATATTGTGAGGTGAGAATTTCCAGCATATTCTCCCTAACTTCCTCTGTCCTCTCATTGATTATCTCTATGGTTCCCCAAATGTGTTTGGCAGTATCACAATTTAGGACATGATTATGCATGATAGGATCAAGAGAATCAATAAGGATCAACTGAAGACAGGAATCCAAGGTAAGATCCTATTTCTCATCAGGAGTGTAGTCCTTGGGATCTTTAGGGTACATACTGGCAACCCTAGTAACAATATTATTCTCAATGAGTTCTCCCTCAATAATCATAGGGACTTTGGGACCGTTCTTCAGCACATCAATGTATTTAGGATTTGAAACCTTAAGAAATAGAAGCATTTTCTTCTTCCACATTGGATAATGCTCCTTGCTGAACATTGGGATTTTGACTGTACCCACTTTCTGTGTAGTAGACATCTTTTGAGATTTTTAGGAATAATAAAAAAAAATCAGAGTTTAAGAAAAATCTCAAAAAAATTGGATCTTTGATTTGTATATCAATCAAAAGGCTCTGATGCCAATTGTTAGGTCCTGATAAGTTTGTAGAAGGGGGGTTGAATACAAACTATACCGTTTTATCGAAATTTGTCCTTTTAATATTAAACAATTTAGAACAAATTAATGCGGAATAAAAACTGAAACAATATTCAAGTTAAATAGAAACTCTATTAAACTTGAGGGGTGTTACAATTTTGATCACTGATTACAAAGAACTTAATAAAACAAATCTAGAATAAATTCGACATGAATTTATCTATTTTTGTAATAAAAAGGATCGAATACTAAAAAGTAGTTCGATATAAAATCTAGGGATTATGATCCGCTAGAAAGCTAAAGCAGTACAAGTGAAATGATCCTTATGAATTTAATGTTATGATCAAGTCAAGAATTAATTCACTGAGTAAAAAGAAATGCTTTGTCGTTGAAGAAGTTATGAAGACAGAGAGAGAAATGTAATGTTTAAGGTTTCTGTGTCTTTTCTTCAGTTGAATTAAATGTGATAGTAGTGCACATCTTCAAGTCTTCTGTCCTGATTTATATATCAATGCTTTTCTTTTAATCCATCCCATGTGCAATGCATTTCAACAGAATGCAATTTGCCTTTGGAAGACTTAGAGGAAAACAAACAATTAAGCCTTGGAAGACTTTCGGGAAGACAAGGAATGTACATGGAAGACATTCGGTAAGACTTAAATTTACTCTAGGAAGACAATCGGGAAGACTCACTTGTGAGTCTTCCTAGTTATATAAACTGAGTCTTCCTAGTTTAAATCTAAGTCTTCCTAGTTCATTTTTATTCTAATTTAAATAATTAACTAAATAAATTATGTATTAAATTAATTCTTTGCAGAATTAATTTAATAAATAATATACTTAATAATATTAATTATTTATAAGAGAATAAATAGAATTTGTTGTCTTCTCAATTAATTCCAGAATCACTTAAAACTTAGATAAATAACAAACACAATAGTACGTTGACACTCGATGCACTGTCTGGTTCATGAGTGACTAACGACAATGTCTGTTCTTTATCTATTTGACTTTAAGCAGTGATTCACTTCCTTCTCATTCAAGAACTCCGTAATCAGTATCTTTTGCTGTCACCACTTGAAATCTCTGTCACTTTAATAAATCCACTGAGCTTGAATACTTCATTGAGGGTTGATCAATAAATTGAACTTATTTCAATTAAAATAATTTATGAAACTATATTTTATACGAGTCATAAAATGAGCAGTGCTTTGGCTAAGGGACGCAGCGATCAACTCTTTTACCATAAATGTCTACAATACGATATAAGCGGCCGGAGAATTGTCAAATGTTCAAGGTCTAATGGGTGATTTTTTTTTTTTTCTTTTTGTTGCACGTTTAAAATTGTAGATGCAATAATAAAATAGACAAACAGATGATCAAACCCGTTAGTGCTTATCCGTATTTTTTTTACTAGCTTATAGCCCGTGCGATGCACGGTTACTTAAATTTTATTTATAATTATTTTGTTTATAATTATATTTTAATTACCCATGGAACACACGATTGTTTTTTTAATATTTATAATTATATTTATTTATGAATATTTTAATATTTAAAAGTTATTAGTTTACATGATTAAATTATTGTTAAAAAAGATTTAGCCAAAAAAAATTATAGTTAAAAATTTGATATTTATTATAATTTACACGCTCAATTTAATATTTGTTTATATTGAGTTATAAAAGTTAGATTTGATCAATTTTACGGTTCACGTGAAATTCACAAAATAATCTTTAATTTAGTTGTGGTTTAATAATTCTTTTTCAATTAAAAACTATTCTAAAACTAAAAATAGAATAAAGTGACGAAATTTAATATTGAGAATTCTATTCGATTTAAGAAATCTACTTAAATATAGTTTAGATTATTAGAATACCCTTTATTAACTAAATACAGTTTTTAATGTTAAATCTAACGGTTTTCACCTATCTATTTAAGATTAAATGATTTTTATTATTAAACGGGTTTCCTTATTTAATTACAACAATTTTTATGTTTTAACTTTTTGGAAAATCCAATCATAATATAATATCTTTTAACTTATATCATTTTTAGATAATAACTTCTTTTTATATGATATAATCTTGATCGTCTATTTTTAAAATTATTGGATCTAACGGTTGAGAATGTTTTGACGGTATTTAGGACCAAACTACCAGGATAACATCATTAATTTTTTTAATATTTTTTTAAAAAATATTTATTGCTAAAATATAATATACTCTTTTTTGTAATATGTTAATGATGCGGGAACTTTGAACTTTTGAGAAAACAAATTATCAATTAAAATATAATTTTTTTTGTAATAGTTCTTCTTTTAAAGTAGTACACCGTGACGATCAAAATTCTGTATAAAATTCATTTTTTTATAGTATATCCCGTAAATATCTATGTTATTATATTAAAGACTAAATGATGAAAGCTTTCTTATAAGTCTGGTCACTCAATTCATAATCGTTGGATCTTTCAAATTAAATTGTTGAGAAACGTTAGATATAACAGTAAAATTATCACGTAGAATTATCTAAGGTTTGAATCTACCAACAACATATTAAAATTTATAGGTTTTTTTGAAAAATAAGAATTTTTTCTTCGAATTTAGTAATTTACAATGTATAGAGGTTAAAAAAGTTAGGTCTCTCTGTATAGCTGAGTCAAAAATTTCAAAATACGGTTTTTTTTAATATGAATATAGTCCTGCTAACAATGAAATTAGGTATCTATGAGTTCTTATAAAACAAAATCACCATTTGCGTATAATTTATTATTTAATAATAAATAATATTTAATTAGTTATGATATAAAATTTAATAAAATAAGATAAAAATATACACAATTTTATAAATATCAGTTAGTAAGACCTAGCTTATAGCCCGTGCGATGCACGGTTACTTAAATTTTATTTATAATTATTTTGTTTATAATTATATTTTAATTAACCATGGAACACACGATTGTTTTTTTAATATTTATAATTATATTTATTTATGAATATTTTAATATTTAAAAGTTATTAGTTTACATGATTAAATTATTGTTAAAAAAGATTTAGCCAAAAAGAATTATAGTTAAAATTTTGATATTTATTATATTTTACACGCTCAATTTAATATTTGTTTATATTGAGTTATAAAAGTTAGATTTGGCGAATTTTACGGTCCACATGAAATTCTATTCTAAAACTAAAAAGAGAATAAAGTGACGAAATTTAATATTGAGAATTCTATTCGATTTAGGAAATCTACTTATATGTAGTTTAGATTATTAGAATACTCTTTATTAACCAAATAAAGTTTTTAATGTTAAATCTAACGGTTTTCACCTATCTATTTAAGATTAAACGATTTTTATTGTTTTGATATTAAATGGGTTTCCTTATTTAATTACAACTTTTTTTATGTTTTAACATTTTGGAAAATCCAATCCTAATATAATATCTTTTAACTTATATCATTTTTAGATAATAACTTCTTTTTATATGATATAATCTTGATCTTCTATTTTTCAAAGTATTGGATCTAACGGTTGAGAATGTTTTGGCGGTATTTAGGACCAAACTACCATGATAACATCATTAATTTTTTAAATATTTTTTTAATATATTTTTTTTAAATATTTATTGCTAAAATATAATATACTCTCTTTTGTAATATGTTAATGATGTGGGAACTTTGAACTTTTGAGAAAATACATTATCAATTAAAATATAATATTTTTTTTGTAATAGTTCTTCTTTTAAAGTAGTACACCGTGACGATCAAAATTCTGTAAAAAAATCATTTTTTTTTTATAGTATATCCCGTAAAAATCTATGTTATTATATTAAAGACTAAATAATGAAAGCTTTCTTATAAGTATGGTCGCTTGATCACTCAATTCATAATCGTTGGATCTTTCAAATTAAATTGTTGAGAAACGTTAGATATAAGAGTAAAATATATCACGTGCAATGATCTAAGGTTTGAATCTACCAACAACATATTAAAATTTACAGGATTTTTTTGAAAAATAAGAATTTTTTCATTTTTTTTTCTTGTAGACATGGATTATTTGATAATACTTTTTATAAAGTACGATTTTTCAAAAAAGTATTATACTAATTGATTAACAAACTTTTAAAGTTTTGAATTTAATAATTTACAATGTATATAGGTTAAAAAAGTTAGGTCTCGTCTGTAGCTGAGTCTAAAATTTCAAAATACGGTTTTTTTAAATATGAATATAGTCCTGCTAACAATGAAATTAGGTCTCTATGAGTTCTTATAAAACAAAATCACCATTTGCGTATAATTTATTATTTAATAATAAATAATATTTAATTAGTTATGATAAAAAATTTAATAAAATAAGATAAAAAATATGCACAATTTTATAAAATTTTATCCTCGTATTATTATATTCTTTGTTGATTTGAATTTTTCTTAGATTGATTTGAATTTTTGAAAATAGATTTCTAAATTTAAAATAGTTAGAAAAAAGTAATTAAATTGACATTAAAATAATGATGACGTAATAATTATTATTAGAATTTAAATACCCACTTTACTAATTTGGGCTTTATCTTGTGTTTTAAAAATTAGATTTTGACGATTTTACACCCAGATAACTAAATTATCTTTAATTAAAAGATGGTTTAACAATTTTTATCTAACTGGAATTGTCCATGAAAGAGAAAATAAAGTCACGAATGTTTTACATGGAGAATTCTATTCAATATAGAAAACTTATTTATATTTGGTTTAAATTATCAAAATACACTTTTTAGAATTTAAATATAATCTTATTATTAATAAAATACACTTTTTTAATATTTGATCTAACGATTTTCATTTATCTAGTTATGATCTTATGGTCCTTATTAGTTTGGTTGTCCAAGACCGTACCATCAAAATTTTGGATAAAATCCATATTATACTTATTATATATAAGGATTTAATATAATAAGGATATCAAGTATATACTGATATAAGTATCTTACTAACTACTTTTACTTTTAATGTTTCGGTTTTATTTACAGTGTATATAAAATTTTAAAATACATTATTACTTAAAAATTATTAAATAGAATAAAAATTATGTTATGATTATATAAAAATTTATTCTCATATTATTATATTCTTTATCGATTTGAATTTGTTCTTAATTAATTTTAATACTTTATTGAAAGAAACATAAAATTTCTATATTTAAAACAATTAGTGGAAAAATAAATAAACTGGTGCTACAAAAATAAAAAAAATATTTATTAAAATTTAGATACTCATTTTACTATTTGGGTTATATCCTAAGTTTTAGAAATTGAATTTTGACGATTTTACAACCCATGCGAAACTAACGAAATTATCTTTAATTTAATGATGGTTTAATAATTATTATCTAACTTGACCTGTTGACCTACACATAAACCGAAAACAAAAGATGGTTAAGAATTTTTACATAAAAAATTCAATTCAATATAGAAAATCAATTTATAATTGGTTTAAATTATCAAAACACACTTCTTAGTATTTAAATATAATCCTACCTTTAATCAAATACACATTTTAATATAAGTATTATATTCAAAATTATCGTTTATGAATATGAAACCCTCAATATTTTAATAATATTTTGATATTATCCTTTTATGTTTGTTATATGTAAAATAATATAATTATAATTTGGATTAATCAAATTGTTATGTTCCTTCAGAAAAAAAAAAGTGTTTAAATTTATTTATGTACATGAGTTCTCGTAAGTCTCTGTAGGTTCACGTGTATCATTGTTAGTATGATATACATCAGCATTATATTGATAATTTTTAATATTGTAATCAATATGAATTGTTATGTTGATATTTGGTTTAACAATTATTATCTAATTGGAAGTATACATAAATTCAAGAGAAAAGATATTTAAGAATTTTTACATAGAAAACTTTTAAATTATCAAAATACACTTTTTAGTATTTAAATATAATTCTATTATTAATCAGATACACTTTTTAATATTAGATCTAACAATTCTCATCGATCTATTTAAGATCTAACTGTAATTATTAATTTGGTCGTATAGTGATCGTACACGGACCATATCGATTTTAATTTTTTCTTAAATTGATTTTAATATTTTATTGAAATAAAAATAGAATTTATAAATTTAAAAGAATTAGGAAAAAAATTAAATCTACAATAAAAAAAATATTTATTAAAATTTAGATAATCACTTTACTGTTTAGGCTCTATCTTGAGTTTTAGACAACAGATTTTAACGATTTTACAGCCCATACGAATCTAACAAAATTATCTTTAATTTAATGATGGTTTATTCATTTTTATCTAACTGGAACTATCCATAAACTAAAGAGAAAAGATAATTACGAATTTTTACATAAAGATTTCTATTCAATATAGAAAACCCATTTATAGTTGGTTTAAATTATCAAAATACATCTTTTAGTATTTAAATACTATCCTATTATTAATCAAATACAATTTTTAATATTATATCTAACGGTCCTCATCTATTTGAATATTTATAGTTTTATAATCCAACGGATCATATACTTTTGATAGTACAGTGACCGACCAAAGTTTTGGATAAGATCTCCCTTACGCTTATTATATATAAGGTATTAATAAAGAATAGACCGTTTATTTAAAAATAAATTGGAAATACACTTACTAAATTTTGAGAGATTTTAAATACAAATTTTGAGAAAATTTGGGAAAATTTTTTTATCCACTAAGGCTCTGTTTGGGATTGCTGTTAAAAATTGCTATGCTGTTGAAAAAAGTGCTGTTAAAATAAGTGCTGTTGTGAAAATCAGATAACTGTTTGGTAATATTTTTTCTATGTGCATGTTTTGGTGTATAATATAAAAAATTAATGTTTTTGGTGAGTTTTGATATTGAAATCAGTAGCTGCTTCCCGCAAAAGCTGAAAAGCAGCTTTTTACAAAAGCATGGGGGACCTGCTTTCTCTAAAAGCAGCTTTTCAGCCAAAAGCGCTTTTCAGAAAAGCAGCTTTTAAATTTTACCAAACACTTTTTTTGCTACTTTTCAGAAAAAAGCTGCTGTTGCTGTCTGCAACAGCAATGCCAAACGGAGCCTAAAGCAATCCATTTGTTGCTCCACAATTGTAGCTGCTTGAATAGAAACAAACTATAGAATACTTTTTGAAATGAGAATAAAATTACTGCGATTATCTCATAAATTTTATCTGACTTAATGTAATCAAAAACATTGATTTTATGTACTTGTATCTATATATTATAAATTTTTGCATAAGTCATTCCTCAGGTTCGTTATCCATACTAGTATTTTACCCGTGCTTCGCACCGAGATTTTTTTTTTTTTGCCTCATTTTGTTCTATATTTTTTTCCTTATATAAATTACATTATTAGTAATTTACAATAATATTTATTTTAATATACAATATTTGTTCAGCACATAGACGGAAAATTGTTATCGAGATGTGTAATGTTATCACTTATCATAGAAAAATGTACTTGAAAAATTATGTCGACAAAATTTTATGGAAATAAAGAATTAAATAAATACAATTTAAATAGATGACAATGTAATAAAAGTCGTCCAACATCTGAACATAACACCAATAAAAATAAAAAATAAAAATGCATAACATTTTTAACCATCCTAAAATTCACAACATCATTTCATATCATGCATCATTGTTACGACCATCATATCCAATAACTTCAACCCTGAAAAATATATAGAATATCAATAGGTCAAAATAAAAACTTAATATTGAAATTTGAAGTTATAGAATATTCTTACCAATATCTCATAAGAAAACCTCGTACAAATTAGGATTAACGTATATTTTTAATGATGGTAGATTGGTAATTGAAATTGATCCTGAAAAAATATAGGAAGATAAGATTTTGTTTGATTGGTTTTTTTGTCAGGTGTGTGATTGATTTATTGATTGACTTAAGAATATGTTTTTCTTATAAAAAGATGATAAATATGTTACTTACTATTGTAGGTTGTTATTTTACATTCGGTAAGAATAATGATCGGAGGGTGACCTTATAAGTTCTCTAGATCAAGACGTAACTTATCTCCAAGCTTGTCCCATATAATAACCCTAGCCCGAAAGCTACAAATTTGAAAAATAATTAGAAATATGTCATCAATATATTATGTCAAAAAATTCAACAATGTGCAAGTATCTACCATTAACGATGTCAAACATATATATTTTTTGAACCATATTGAGTGTCGCGTGACGTTGTACCCGGACCCTCATAAACTCCAATAACATCTGCATTGTAGTAAGATGAGAGAGATATTTGAAATAGTATCAATATAGATATAGGTTTGTGAATAAAAAATGTGCAAACCTGTAAGAACTTTTGATTCATCAACTCTTGCATGTAAACATCTAAGAGAAACCAAGTCAAACTTGTGGCGTGGAATCATCTCATCCTCAATTGTTATTGGTTCCATCTTAGTATATTTTTGAAAAAATATACACTTCTTGTTTCTAACAGGAGAATGGTTAAGCTTTGAGTTCGCAATTTTTAAATTTGAAATTGCATAAAGACGTCTTTCTACATGTTCGAATCTTGCCCATTACAAAATTCAGGTCCAGCGTGTGCATGAATGTGAGTTTTCTGCATTTGACAAACATAACATAATTTTATCGAACAAAGTTGTATGAATCTATGTGTGTCACTAAATTTGTGTATGAGTAAAAAGAGTACTTAATTCATCGTCAAGTAAGATTAGATTGAGCCATTTAAACTTACCCGTAGCGCTGTTGATCACATGCCACATCCTGGTCAAGCGTATTTTGATTCTCCAGTTTGTCTTCTCATATGTCAAGAAAGCAATTGATCCCATGTCACATCATGGTCAAGCGTATTTTGATTCTCCAGTTTGTCTTCTCACATGTCAAGGAAGCAATACGATTAAAGCGAGCTCCTTGCATTTTCAATTGTATGTGTGTAGAAATGATTGATGTATAATTGGGGATTGGTAGTTATCTAACAAATACACATTGACCTATTTATATGCATAAGATTATATAAACATGACTTAATTTTGGCTCAAATCAATCAATCCACAATTATGATTATTACATTAATACATATAAAACATTTATATCAATTATCATTAAAACATATCCTGCGTTTTAATTTTTTGATAACTATAAATCAATCTCAAATCAATTATCATTCAAAAATATATTGCAGGATCTTAATTAATTATTTTATAAGTATAAATCAATTTAAAATCAATTATAATTAAAACAAATATGTTGTAAGATATGCTTTAATTGTTGATAATTATAAATCATTCTCAAATCAATTATCATTCAAAAATATCTTACAGGATATTTTTTTAATTTTTGATAAGTATAAATCAATTTAAAAATAATTTTAATTCAAAAATATGTTGTAAGATATGCTTTAATTCTAGATAACTATAAATAAATCTCAAATCAATTAACGGTTCAAAAATATCTTACAGGTTTTTTTATAAATCAATCTAAAATAAATTATAATTGAAAAATATCTTGTAGAATCTGCTCTAATTGTTGATAACTATAAATCAATCTAAAATCAATTATCATTAAAAAAAACTATCTTGTAGGATCTATTTTAATTTTTGATAACTGTAAATCAATCTCAAATAATTGACATTTATTTTCGCAAATTCGTAACATATACATTAATTTGAATTTTATTATTATTATTTGAGAAATTACCAAAAATACTAATTTTTTAAAGTTTTTTTGCGGCTCTACTATTTTTTTAAAATTTTTTGCGAAAATACGGTTTGCAATCAGAAGCAACCAAATGCAACTTTTTTTTTACGATTTACAATGCAAAAAAAATTTGAAAAATCGTAATTTTGCAAAAAAAATATATAAAAAAACCTATTTTTGCAAAAAAAAAAATTGTAATTATGAAAAAATCTCTGAATATTATTACATTAATTTAATTTAAATTTTATTCATATTAACTACGATTAAAGATTACCATGCTTGATTGTGGTTAGTATTTTAACTACAACGGTTAAGATTTTAGTTAAAAACATAAAAATGGAAATGTTGTTGTGAATTTGATTGGTTGAATTTTCAAAACTCGCATGTGATTGGTTGAAAATTATGAGAAATTCTCTGATTGGCTAACTATATGATAATTCTCTGATTAATTAAATACATGGTAATTGTTAGGCTCAAGACATGTCTGAATACCACTATTAACAAGCCTACACTATGTGACTATGTCACATTACATGACCTAGTGAATTCTATCACTGGGGTATAGTATAGGTCTCTAAGTGTACTTGTCTTGTTCTCATGAACATTAGCTTGACCATGTATGCTCAAAGTTATAATGAGCTTAGCAAAGTTTCTTGCATCCAGATTGTATATAGGCCATTGAATAATTATCCTGGTAGAAGTTCAGAAGTGTTCATGCAGCAGGATAGAGATGAATAAGGCCATGAAGAAATAAGTTGCAGAAATTTGTCTAAGGCATTATATAGCAAAGTCAGAAGAAAGCTATGTCGTGAAGTCACCAATATCCATGTCGTGAAGTACTATATCGCATAATCCATTTTGTACTATGTCGAGAAGTCCTCAAGACACATGTCGTGAAGTGTTGAAGTCAGCAAAGTCAAAGAAGCCTAGATCGTGAAGTCCTCAGAAGCCCTATGTCGCATAGTCGTCAAATGACTTATGTCGCATAGTCGTCAAATGACCTATGTCGCATAGTCATCAAATGACCTATGTCGCATAGTCGTCAAATGACCTATGTCGCATAGTCGTCAAATGACTTATGTCGCATAGTCGTCAAATGACCTATGTCGCATAGTCGTCAAACGACCTATGTCGCATAGTCATCAAATGACCTATGTCGTAAAGTCTTCAAAGGCTATATCGCGTAGTCCTCACAAGGGAGACCGCGAAGTCAGGAATGAAGTGGAGTTCACGATATCAACACTTAGCCGTTTACAACAAGACAAATCAAGGTACAGAATCAAGAATCAAAAGAGACAAATACTGAAGCATTTGTTCTGGCAAGGTGGTCCAAAGAACAGATGGCAAATCTACAGCTAAACTTGGAGAGAAAGATAAGAGACAAGCAGCTACAGAAACGGGAAAGACTCCGAAAAGCAGGTGGTCCTTCCTGACACAGTTAACGTCTTATGGCAGGACAAGTTGGACTTTCAGCAAGGGGTAACTGTGTAAAAATAGGTGTGTGCACTATTTTGTATAGGGCTTATATATATCATGCACATCCTATTGTTAGCTGTAAGAGAGATACACATAGTTTTTATCTTAAGCTCTTTTCTCTGTAAGCAAGCAAGTTCAAACTGTTCTTGTTTAGAAGCCAGAAATTCGATTGTGAATTTCCTGGAAAGCTGTAGTATTTAATTTACTTATACAAAGTAGATTAAAGTGATTGTGTGTGTTGTTTACTTTCCGCATATTGCATAGCATAATCATATACAGTCTTTTACTTAGTTTTCAAGAATCGAAAAATATATCAAACTATCCATTCACCCCCCCTCTGTCTAGTTTCTAGGTGATATTCATTGCTAACAAGTGGTATCAGAGCGTAGGATGTTAACGTACAAACAGGAAAAGATCAAGAATGAGTTCACAGAAACTAAGCAGTATCAAGATTCCTCCCTTTAACAAGGAGCACTACTGTTTATGGAAGAAGGAGATGTTGCTTTTCATCAAAGCTTCTAACCCCATGTATTTAGATATTCTAAAGCATGGTCCCTTCATTCCAATGATCGAGATTGGTGAAACAACCAATGGCACTGAGATTGTACCAGCAAAACATGTGCCCAAAGATCCCTCAAAATACACTGATCCTGAAAAGGAAAAAGTAGCACTGGATGGACATCTTCAACTTATCATTTGTGAATCTATGGACTTCAACATGTATGGCACTGTCGCTCATTGTACTAGTGCCAAGAAGATGTGGGATCTTATAGAAGTGCTCTGTGAAGGAACTACTGAAGTAAGAAAGAACAAGAAGCAGATTCTTGTTTCACAATATGAAGCCTTCATGGCTCAGCCAAAAGATGGAATCACAGAAGTGTTTGAGAGATTCAACAAGCTGATAAACGAGCTCAAACTCTATGACAAACACTATGAAACAGAAGAGCTCAATATGAAGTTTCTACTAACTCTTCCAGATCACTTGGAACCAAGAATCTCTTCCCTTAAATAAAGAGATCTAACAAAGATTGGTTTTGATGTGTTGTATGGTGTTTTGAAGACATATGAGTTAGAGCTGTTTCAAAAGAGATCTATTCAAGCAAAGCAAGGATTAGTGGCTAATACCTCCTGTGCACTTATTGCTGACAACCTAAGTCAAAGAATGGACTCTCTTAAAATCAGTCAGGTCAAGATTGAGGAACTGGAAGTTGAAGACACTAGTGATGAAACTCAGGTTGTGTATGATTTACCTGAAGAGGATGAGTTCTACAGTATAGATGAGCTGGACAAAATGGAAAACAAATCTTTTGCTTATATGGCTAGGAGGTATCCTAACATAAGGTTCAAAAGAAAGCAGCCATTCAGGTCCAAGTTCAACACTGGAAACACTGGTGGATCTAGTGGCTCAAACACCTTCAATAAAGGAAAAGGGATTGCTGGTGCTGCTAAAGGTGGATACAAGACAGGAAGTGTGGATAGGACCAAAATAAGGTGCTATAACTGCAATGAACTTGGGCATTTTGCCACTGAGTGCAAAAAGCCTAAACAAGTCAAGAAGGACAAAGCATACTTAGAACTTGAAGCTAAGTATGAGGCTCTACTCAAGAAACAACAGGGCAAAGCTTTTATTGCTGAGGGAAAATGCTGGGATGACTCTGATGAAGAAGAAGAACAAGAGTACTCAAACTATGCCTTGATGGCATTTTCTGATGATGGTGATTCAAGTCAGGTACCTATTCTTACTTCTCTTGATATGACTCCCCTTCAATATAAGAAAACTGTTGAAGATATGAGCACTGAGATGTTTAATATTCATACTAGCATGTTAGTAGCTAATGAAGAAATTGATAGACTAACTGCTAAGAATGTTGAGCTTATAGAAAAGAATGAGGAACTTGAGTTAATGGTTGTGAACCTGGATGGTTTGAAAAAGGAGGTTGAGTATCTTAAAAATAAAGTGATTTGTGCTGAACAGATAGAGAAAGCCCTTAGGGAACAAATTGTTGAAACTGAACTGAAACTAAGAAGCTTTAAAAACTCCTCTGAACTTATTCAAACCTATCAAAAGGAACACACTGGAGACTGCAAGGTTGGAGTTGGTTTTGACTATGAAAATGACAAGGGAAGGAAGAAGGTCAAGGGCAAAGGAAAGGAAACTTTTACAAACAAAAATGCCCCAACCATTCTGTCAAGTGTTGAACAGCCCATCTTCAGAAAGAGTACTGTTGAGTTTGATGAGGAACTACTGATCATCAAGCAACAGCTACTTGAAGAAGATGAGGCTGCTAAAAACACTTCTTCTTCTTTTCCTGAACTTGTCAATCAGAAAGAGACCAAAGACAATCTTGTCAAGAGTCCTAAAGCAAAGAAAGAAGCTGTTAAGAAAAAGAAACAAAACAGAAATAGTAAAGTTGGTGTTAACAAGGGAAACAACTATGCTTATGTGCCAAATGCTCCCAGGAAACAATGTCAAAAATGCCTATCTGTTAATCATTTGACTCATAAGTGTAGTAAGCCTGAAATTGTTGAAGTTGACAACCTGAGTAACCATTCTGCCAGCATAAATTCTAGTCATGATTCTTTCTGTGGTAAGCCAAACTGCATGACATGCTATGTGACTGTGATTGCTAATTGTTTATCTCTTAAACATAAACTTGACTCTGCACAATCTGGTGAATCACACACACATATGCATTCTCACAGGACAGGGTCCCCAATCAAGGTTGAGAGGGTGAAAACTTCATGTGAGCCTAAGAGTGTAAACTCCAAAGCCACAGAAAAAGTGAAGTCTCCTACTATGAGAAATGCAATTTATGACAGAAGAATTGTTAATCAAAATGTTTCTAAATCAACTGGACCCTACCAAGTGTGGGTACCAAAAACAACTTAGTCATTTTGTGAATGCAGGGCAACAGGAATAAAAGAGTCATATGGATCTTGGACAGTGGATGCTCAAGTCACATGACTGGTGATATAGCCCTGCTATCACATTTTGAGGAAAAGGCTGGCCCATCAGTAACCTTTGGAAATGACAACATTGGTTATACAATGGGATATGGCAGTGTTAAATCTGGAAATGTCATTATTGAAGATGTAGCATTTGTTGAAGGACTGAAGCATAATCTCTTGAGTATTGGACAATTTACCAACAGAGGTTTCAAAGTGGAATTTGATGAAGACCTTTGTTCAATCTCAAAAAGGGAAAGTGGTGAAGTTGTTCTAACTGGTGTGAAGAAAGGAAGCTTGTTTGTAGCTAATCTCAAGGCTGCAGATAAGGGAGAAATTTTTTGTTTCTATACTAAAGCCACGAATGAGGAATTCTGGCTATGGCACAAGAAGCTGTCTCACTTGAATGTTCAGGCAATGAACTCTCTAACCAAGAGAGAACTTATCAGGGATTTGCCTGCCTTGGAGTTTGTGCAAGATGGAGCATGTGAAGCTTGTCAGAAAGGAAAAATTAAAAGATCCAGTCACAAGAACAAGTTGCTCAATACAAACTCAAAACCTCTGCAGCTAATTCACATGGACTTATTTGGCCCTGTGAATGTAATGTCCCTCTCCAAAAAGAAATATGCTCTAGTGATGGTAGATGACTATTCAAGATATACTTGGGTGGAATTCCTATTCTCCAAGGATGAAGCACCCCAAGTCATAATAGAGCATATCAAGAGAGTTGATAAAGAAGCACAAAGCACTGGTTCCTCTGTAGTTGCTTTGAGAAGTGATAATGGGACTGAGTTCAGAAATTCAACATTGTATGAGTTTTGCAAAGATAAAGGAATTTCTCAACAATTCTCAGCTCCTAGAACACCTCAACAAAATGGAGTAGTTGAGAGAAAGAATAGAACTCTCATTGAAGCTGCAAGGACAATGCTGCTGGATGCAAAGCTACCCACTAGCTTTTGGGCTGATGCTGTTAACACATCATGCTATGTGCAAAATAGAACATTAATCAATAAGAAGTCTGGCAAAACTCCTTACTCATTAATGACTGGAAAAAGAGCATCCTTCAAGCACCTGCATGTGTTTGGAAGCAAGTGCTTTGTGATGAAAGATACCTCTGAGCATGTTGGAAAATTTGATGCTAAGGCATTTGAAGGTATCTTCATTGGATACTCTTTGGAAAGGATAGCATACCGAGTGTTTGTACCTGAGCAACACAAAGTTATGGAAAGCATGGATGTTACTTTTGATGACAAGAAGACTCCTGGACTGAAAATAAGTGATCAAGACAGTGTGCCATTGAGATTTGAGAATCAAGGTTATCTTGAGGATTCTGAAAGTGAAGATGAACCCCCTGTTCAAACTGTTCTAGAGAATGAAATCCTTGAAGTTGACAATCTTCTTCAAACACCTGTGCAAGGGTTCACAAACACAGGGGGAGAAGAAGAGAATGCACCTGTCAACCAATATGAGCTTGGAACAAATCAAGGAAATGAACAGGGGCACACAAGGAAATGGGACAGAGCCCACACTAGGGATCAAATCATTGGAGATCCTAGTGAGGGAGTTAGAACAAGAAGGGCAACATTAAATACATGTTTGTATAGCTGCTTTCTGTCACAAGAGGAACCTAAATTAATTGAAGAAGCTTTGAAGAATTCTGATTGGATTGTTGCCATGCAAGAAGAGTTGAATCAATTTGAGAAAAACAAAGTATGGGAACTAGTACCTCCTCCAAAAGGAAAGAATGTTATTGACACCAAATGGGTGTTCAGAAACAAGATGGATGAAGAAGGAGTGGTAATTAGAAACAAAGCAAGGCTGGTTGCCAAAGGATATTGTCAGCAAGAAGGCATTGACTATGATGAGACATTTGCACCTGTAGCTAGACTGGAAGCCATCAGAATCTTCCTGGCTTTTGCAGCTCACTCAGATTTTAAGGTGTATCAAATGGATGTGAAAAGTGCATTTCTCAATGGTGATCTTGCTGAAGAAGTTTATGTGTCTCAACCACCTGGCTTTGAAAGTGAAGACTTCCCAAACTTTGTGTATAGACTGCTCAAGGCACTCTATGGACTCAAGCAGGCACCAAGAGCCTGGTATGAAACTCTATCTCAATTCCTTCTTGAGCATCAATTTACCAGGGGTACAATTGACAAAACCCTATTCTTCAAGAATCATGGAAATGATATCATTCTTGTTCAAATCTATGTGGATGATATCATTTTTGGCTCTTCAAATGAAAAACTCTGTGAAAGGTTCTCTAAGTTGATGCAAAGAAAATATGAGATGAGTATGATGGGAGAGTTAACCTACTTTCTAGGCCTGCAAGTACATCAAAGGGAGGATGGCATCTTTATAAACCAATCTAAGTATGTCAAGGATCTTTTAAAGAAATATGGTTTAGAAGAGTCATCCCCAGCTAAAACTTCTATGTCTACTGCAATCAAGATGGATGAAGACAAGAAAGGCAAGAGAGTTGATATCAAGGTCTATAGAGGAATGGTTGGATCCCTACTCTATCTCACAGCTAGCAGGCCAGACATCATGTTTGCCACATGCCTTTGTGCAAGGTTCCAGTCTGATCCCAAGGAATCTCACATGATGGCCATCAAAAGGATTTTCAAATATCTGAAAGGGACTCCTAATCTTGGGCTATGGTATCCAAAGGGCACTGGGTTCAACCTGGTTGGTTACACAGATTCTGATTATGCTGGATGCAGAATTGACAAGAAGAGCACCTCTGGAAGCTGTCAATTCTTAGGTCAAAGGTTAGTGTCCTGGTTTAGTAAGAAACAACAGTCCAAAGCAACATCCACAGCTGAGGCTGAATATATTGCTGCTGGAAGTTGCTGTGCTCAATTGCTTTGGATTAGAAATCAACTCATGGATTATGGGCTAGTGTTAGAACACATTCCTCTAATGTGTGATAATACTAGTGCAATATCCATAGTTGCCAATCCTGTTAATCATTCTACTACAAAGCATATTGAGATCAGGTACCATTTCATTAGGGAACATGCTGCAAATGGTACCATAGAAGTCTCTTATGTTCCAACTGAGAAACAACTAGCTGACATATTTACTAAACCTCTGAATGAAGCAGTCTTCAACAGACTTGTGAATGAAATTGGAATGCTCAATCCTTCATTTAGTTGCTCTAAGTAAGTATGCCAGTAAATTGTTGTAGCAGTAAATTTTCACTGTATTTAAATGCTCTATTCATATGGAGTGAAATTGGCTGAGATATGATTTATAAATATTTCAGTACTTTACTGCATATTTCTTAAAATCATTTGGTGATGAAGTTGTGAGCTTTTGAGACATCTCGATATAGATGACTTTCAGAGTTCACGACATAGTTCAAATAAAACAGACTTATATCGCAAACTGTTGAGATTGTGAGACTTCGCGACATAGTTCATTTCATGAGTTTGCGACATAGTTCATTTTATGACTTCGCGACTTAGAATAACTATATCGACAAGTCTCCACATTTGACAGAATTTTGATTTAAATTAATTTTATTTCAAAATTTGACAAAAGTCTGACAATTTGCTTAAAATTCCTAAAAGAGAGCTTTAGACAGGGTATTTCTACTATATCGCAAAGTCTCCCCGATCCTTTCATCTTGAAGACTTTGCGACATAGTTCATTTCTGAGACTATGCGATATACTGTGCAAGACTTTGCGATACAGGCCATTTTTGACTTCGCGACATACAAATAGACTGTACAAATTCATAACTCCATATCGCAGTGTCTCTATCATATAAATACCCTTTTCTAACCGTTCACAACTTTTCATCTTGTCTATTGCTCTCAAACTCTCAAACCTAAGCAAAAATTCTCTACTCTCTTCTTCACTCTCTCTTTTGAAATGGCACCCAAATCTCAAACAGTATCATCCTCAATTCCGTTAACCATTCCCAAAGAAACAAATCTTCGAACCATTCCCTCTGAGGCTGAGGCTAACCCAAGGTACAAGTGTTTTGTACGGTTCTTGAACACTTCCTACCTACGCCAAGCCCTAACCCTGAACCCTACCTTGTATGTCGATGTGTTGGAAGGATTCTGGAGAACGGCGTTGGTATCAACAATGGCTAGGGAAGATGGAACCTCATTCCAGGAGGTTAGTTGTTCAATTGGAGGCAAACACTTTCAGTTTGGTGAAAGGGAAATCAATGAAGCTTTGGGGTTCAAGGTGGAGGGTCATGACCAAGAAGCTACTGATGCTCAAATTGTAGACTTCATGACCTTCATTCGATATGCAGATGAGATAGATACTGGAAAGCTAAACAAGAAGTTTGTAAGAAGGGAGTGGTCATTTCTGTTTGACGCACTCTAGAAGGTGTTTCTCTGCAGGAAGACAGGATGGGACCATATCAGTCACATTGCTGTGAAGCTAGCCTACTCCCTGGCCAACAACCAGGAGATCAATGTGGGAGCCATAATTCTCAAAGAATTGGCTCAGAGGCTAGGCAGGACCGTTCGTGGTAGAGGTAATGACATCTTTTACCCTCGTTTCCTTCAAGTTATTTTAAATTTTCTTGATGCAAATATCCATGAATTGGAGGGTATAGATAAAACTAAAATGGCTTATTCCAAGTCCATGTCCAAAGTACTATTTGGTTCATTGGACACAAGGAATCAAGTGGATGTGATTCTAAGTGTGACCAAGCATATGCAGGACACATTTGAGTCTTATCCACTTGATAAGCCCATATACCATGAACTTTCCTGGACAGGGAAGGCTAAGACTGAAGGTGCTACACAGTCTAACCCAAGCCTTCCTATCCCATCCAGCAATCCTACTGAAAACACCACTGTAGAGGTTAGGCAGCCAAGTGCATCAATCTCTCAAAAGGTTGATGTTACTAAAAAGAGGACAAAGAAGAGAACCCTAACAGTGATCAATGAATCTGTAGAGATAGAAAGTGAGAATCCTGAGTCATCTCTCACTAGACAAAAGAAGAAGTCAAAATCTATAGCCACTACTGCATCCTCCCAACAGGATTCAGATGTGGAAAAAGGGGTACACCTGTTACTGTCTATGGCCTCTCAACAGGTCATTGGCATTGAAAAGAGCAGCCTCCCCACTGCACCCTGTACAGAGTCTGCACAGGGTCAAGACCTCACTCTTGACCCTAGGAGTGATAAGGCTGATCATACACAGAGTGGAGAGCACATCACTGTTGAAACTCCTCCTATTTCTCAGGGGGAGTTGCCAAACTCTAATCTAAACCGCACTTCTCTCTCAGATTCTTCCATTAAAATTTCTTCTGAACAAGAGAGTCATTCCAATGACAATCTTGCCTTTGATCAATCACAATTCTCTCCTGTGATTGAGCCAATTTCAAGTGACATGGTGCATGACACTATGCTCACCACCCAGGAACCACATCTAGTTGGTCAGGGAATGCATGCTGGGGCATATCCTAATGACACCAACACAAACATGGAGGATTCACCAGTTTTCACTGGAGACTCTGTGCCAAATTCTCCCATCCTTCAGGATGTGGAACTGTCTTCACAGACAAATAGGGCTGATGTTGTAACACATCCCATTTCAATGGAGACAACATCAGACCCTACAGCCATTCCAAGGCTGGAGGAGACTCAAAATCCTACATCTCATGAAGTGCCTAGCACTAGCTCTCACTTGGCTCAGGCCACTATGTCAGAATGGCTGAAGCCTGTGCACCATGACGGGCCTTCAGGATCATCATCCGTGCCTTCCAAAATGACAGAAGAAGCCATACAAGATCTCCATGTGGCACAGATTGATGAGTTCTCAAAGATAGCTCAACATCTCCTCACCTCAAATCTCCCAAATGCTGATTATGAAGCCATTTTACTCTGCCACAAGGAGGATGTTGAAGCTCAGCAGGAGAAGATAGTGGATGCAGCTGAACCAGAGGGAAATGTGGATGCCTGGTTGGATGCTAAGAGGACTCTCATGCTCAAGGATGCCCTAGCTTTTCTAAGAGAAGACTACCTAACTTCTCTGGGCTCCAATGCAAAGGATCTTTCTCCTGCTGCCATCTATGATGCTGTTAATGATGTCTACAAGAATCAATTAAAGGCTCTGCACTATCTTGGGAAAGGGCTTCAATCAGAGATTTCTTCAATCCAGGAGGAGACAGACAGATCCCTCACTAAGCTCAGAAACTCATATCTCTCTGATTTTCCAAAGGTGGATGGCATCCTTAAAGAAATCCAGAAGACAAACTCTACTGTAAACATGATGGACATCTATCTGGCCATGGTCACAGACAACATCAGGAAGCTGGCTACAACCCTGGAAAATCAAATCAAGGCCAATATCAACTCAAATGCAATGCTGAATGTCATTTGGAAGAATCAATATGGTGACAAATTGGTGGATGAGGTCCCTCTGTCAAACATCTCTCAATTCTTTCAAGTCTCAACAGCTATTCTCAAGGGTGGATGGTCTTGAAAGAGAAGTGGCCTCTCTGAAAGATGAAAACAGGATGCTTGCCAATTCTCTAAAACAGCTCAATGACAAGCTGGATGATCAAGGCAACAACACCTCCAATATCCTGCTGGTGCAACAACAGATGCTAACTTCAATGATGAAACAAATGAACCTGCATATCCCTGGGGAAGCTCAAGACATCTTGTCTGATCCCAAGCCTAAGGGGGAGAAACAAAAGGAGGTCATTCTGAAACAGAGAGGGGGAGTACCTTCCAAGCAGCCAAAGCATAAGGGCAAGGGCAAACTCATTGAAGAAACCATAAAGCCAATCATTCTTCCCCCTGTAGAGGTCATAAGTGCAGAAGGTCATAAGAGCACAATTTCAGCCACCTACTATCCATCCACAATGCCTAAAGATATCTCAACTCCTCAACCTGCTCAACCTACTCCCAATGCTCAACCTGTCAAAGCTACAACAATCACAGAGGCCAAGCTACAGGAAGTTGCCAATTCAAACATCTATCATGATGAGGCCTTCCTGGAGTTTCTGAAAGCCATCTACAGTAGTGCTCAAGGAGATGCAAGGATGTACAGACAGAAGATCAAGGAAAGCATCAAATATTTCACAGTGGCAGTAAGGAAAATCAAGGATGTCCATCTAAGAGAGATAATCATGGTGTGCAAGGACAACTGCATGTGGCACCTAGCTTTTCAAACTCTAGAGAAACTGAGATTTACTGAGCTGTCAATCATTCTGGAGTTGATTGAAAAGCATGGGATGAACAATGAAAGTCTTTATAATGACTTGAAGATGGACCAGAATAAAAGATTGCCTGAGGTTATATCCAAGCCAAGGACAATAATTTACCAAAGCCTATCTCAAGACAGTAATATTGACCAACTAGTAATTCCCTCAGACCTTTTAATGAAGAACAATGCAAAGATCAACCAGGTGCTGCAAATGCTGAGAGCTAAGAGAGGAGCTAGGACAGCTGAGGAGCTAGAGATGATTCACACTCTACAATCTTTTCTGATTCATGGAGTTATTCCTGAATCTGTCAAAGAAAAGAGCAAGAAGAAGGATAGTGAGGATGATGATGAGGAGAAAACCTACAGAAGGAGATCTCTTTCTAAGAGTAATAAGGATGGACCAAGTGACAGCAGCAAAAGCAAATTCTCAAAGAAGACAAAAGATGCTGATGATAGCAAGAGGGATTACAAGGGGACAAAAGAATCAGCAAAGAGATCAAGAAGTGGAATTCAGCAAGTCAAGGACATTTCTAATAGTACTTTAACCATAACTCAAGACTCTAAGTCTAGGGTGGGTACTGTTAGTAATGATCCTCCAAAATCATTATCTAAGACTTCTGAACCTGAATTGCCACAGAAGAAAGATGAAGCCACAAAAGGAATATCAAGAAAACACTTCCACAAAGTTACAGCTAGTGGAGTGTTACAGTGGATGAAGGGGAAGGGAATGAAGCTACTTCCAAGTGATGTGGCACTGAAGACTAATTCTCCTTGTTCCAGAAAGGTATCTCTTGTGAAGTATTTGAAGATCAAGAGTGTACCCAGAAGGATAAGGATAACAAAGAAGACTAGAAAACTCACAAATGTTATTGGCATCAATGTGCTTCCACTAGATGAGGACTATGATGAAGATGCCCTAGCATTTTTGAGGGCTCAAAGGATCTTTGAAGTCAAAGTGAAGTTGGATCATCTAGAGATCAAGTACACTGATGGAAGAGAAAGGATAATGAAGCAAGGAAGCTGGCAATACTTCTATAAGTATGAGCTTGAAAGGATAAATGCCTTACTGAATTTTGAAGAAAAAGAAGAAAGAACATGGAAGATAGATATTGCCAGGTACTTGAAGATGCATGCTGATTATGAAGAAAACATGAGGAAAGAGAATGAAGAGAAAAACATACAGAAGGAGAAAGAAATGGCTGAGATGGAGAAGAGGGCTAAGGAGCTAAGGCAGAAAGGGATGTGCAGGGTCAAACAAAATCCTTACATTGTGGAGTACAAAAACTCAAATGGAGGTCAAAGCAAAATAAAGATGGAGTTTCTTGACTCCTATGTAGAAAGTGCACTCAAGGCTGCAATTGATGACTTGAAAGGCTCACCTCTCATTGAAGAACTGATTGCAAGAGAAGAACTTCAAGAAGCCATCATAGACATGAAGAGAAGAGAAGAGATAAGGAAAAAGAAGATATATGATGATTTACTAGAGAAGCAATTGGAAGCTGAAGCTGTTGAGCAACAAAAGTAATCTGTAAGCTTTCAATTTTTCTATGTAATCAAATTTCTGATCTCAATGTTCATGAATTGTCCTCTCTGTTACTGAATTTCCTTTTATGTAAGTTAGGCTTGTTATCAGACATGAAATTGTGCCTAAGGGTCTTACTCACAATTTGGGGGAGATTGTTAGGCTCAAGACATGTCTGAATACCACTATTAACAAGCCTACACTATGTGACTATGTCACATTACATGACCTAGTGAATTCTATCACTGGGGTATAGTATAGGTCTCTAAGTGTACTTGTCTTGTTCTCATGAACATTAGCTTGACCATGTATGCTCAAAGTTATAATGAGCTTAGCAAAGTTTCTTGCATCTAGATTGTATATAGGCCATTGAATAATTATCCTGGTAGAAGTTCAGAAGTGTTCATGCAGCAGGATAGAGATGAATAAGGCCATGAAGAAATAAGTTGCAGAAATTTGTCTAAGGCATTATATAGCAAAGTCAGAAGAAAGCTATGTCGTGAAGTCACCAATATCCATGTCGTGAAGTACTATATCGCATAGTCCATTTTGTACTATGTCGAGAAGTCCTCAAGACACATGTCGTGAAGTGTTGAAGTCAGCAAAGTCAAAGAAGCCTAGATCGTGAAGTCCTCAGAAGCCCTATGTCGCATAGTCGTCAAATGACTTATGTCGCATAGTCGTCAAATGACCTATGTCGCATAGTCGTCAAATGACCTATGTCGCATAGTCATCAAATGACTTATGTCGCATAGTCGTCAAATGACCTATGTCGCATAGTCGTCAAATGACCTATGTCGCATAGTCATCAAATGACCTATGTCGTAAAGTCTTCAAAGGCTATATCGCGTAGTCCTCACAAGGGAGATCGCGAAGTCAGGAATGAAGTGGAGTTCACGATATCAACACTTAGCCGTTTACAACAAGACAAATCAAGGTACAGAATCAAGAATCAAAAGAGACAAATACTGAAGCATTTGTTCTGGCAAGGTGGTCCAAAGAACAGATGGCAAATCTACAGCTAAACTTGGAGAGAAAGATAAGAGACAAGCAGCTACAGAAACGGGAAAGACTCCGAAAAGCAGGTGGTCCTTCCTGACACAGTTAACGTCTTATGGCAGGACAAGTTGGACTTTCAGCAAGGGGTAACTGTGTAAAAATAGGTGTGTGCACTAGTTTGTATAGGGCTTATATATCATGCACATCCTATTGTTAGCTGTAAGAGAGATACACATAGTTTTTATCTTAAGCTCTTTTCTCTGTAAGCAAGCAAGTTCAAACTGTTCTTGTTTAGAAGCCAGAAATTCGATTGTGAATTTCCTGGAAAGCTGTAGTATTTAATTTGCTTATACAAAGTAGATTAAAGTGATTGTGTGTGTTGTTTACTTTCCGCATATTGCATAGCATAATCATATACAGTCTTTTACTTAGTTTTCAAGAATCGAAAAATATATCAAACTATCCATTCACCCCCCCTCTGTCTAGTTTCTAGGTGATATTCATTGCTAACAGTAATTATAAAAAAAACGTATTGTTGCAAAAAAAATTTAAAAAAGCATATTTATATATAAAAAATCTCTTATTATTCATATTACCATTTTATTATTAATATTTATAATGATTAGAATAAATAAAGAAGAGTTAAATTGCTTAGGAAAAAAAGAGTTAATTTGATTTGGAAAGTATTTAATAGAATATTAAATTGAAAAGGAAACAAATCATTATTTGAAGTGCATTTAAACTTTTCCTTTTTAAAATAGTGGTTAATATTTGTATCATAGTTAGTCCACCTATAGTTAATTCTAAAAAAAAGGAAATGTGCTACATCAATTCTGATTGGTTGAAAAATAAAATTCTTGTTTCTGATTGGCCGAAAACTATTTAAAATTCTCTGATTGGTTAACTAATATATGTGGTTAACTCATCTTTTATAAAGAGAGATTTAGATTCGGATGAAAATTTTAACTTAATTTTGACCTACTGGATAATCCATTTTTTGGTTTGGTATCCATATTGACCCATTGATAATTATAGAAAGTTTGTATACAAATATAAATATCATTAATATAATCTTTAATATTTATGGTAAGTTTTTTATTAATAAAATTTGATCTTTTAATTTTGATAATCTCATTAATGCATATATCATATAAGATATATTATAATACAATATTTAATTACCAATTTTACTTTTACATGTATTTATTATATTATGAAAGTAGGAAATCTGAGGCATACCTTAGAGATATTCTTGAGGCACTTTACTAATATACAAGATATTCTGTGTCAGCATATCCATCCACTTTCCTTAATTTTATTTTCACTCCTATTTTAATCTATTATATATATAATAGAGCAACTAGGGGGTTGCTTGAGACAAATAAATCGGTGTGAAATTACTATATTACCCCTACTTATTATATAATAATAATTCTATAATTAATGCATATATTAAATACATCTAATTCATTAATCATCATTAATACATCTATATTTATTACTCTATTGTTTTTAAATATAGGAATAGGAATTTATAATTATATTTCTACTACTACTTAAATGATGTTAGGCTCAAGACATGTCTGAATACCACTATTAACAAGCCTACACTTTGTGACTATGACACATTACATGACCTAGTCAGTTCTATCACTGGGATGTAGTATAAGTCTCTAAATGTACTTGTCTTGTTCTCATGAACATTAGCTTGACCATGTATGCTCAAACTTATAATGAGCTTAGTAAAGTTTCTTGCATCTAGATTGTATATAGGCCATTGAATAATTGTCCTGGTAGAAGTTCAGAAGTGTTCATGCAGCAGGATAAAGATAAATAAGGCTATGAAGAAATAAGTTGCAGAAATTTGTCTGAGGCATTATATAGCAAAGTCAGAAGAAAGCTATGTCGTGAAGTCACCAATATCCATGTCGTGAAGTACTATATCGCATAGTCCATTTTGTACTATGTCGAGAAGTCCTCAAGACACATGTCGTGAAGTGTTGAAGTCAGCAAAGTCAAAGAAGCCTAGATCGTGAAGTCCTCAGAAGCCCTATGTCGCATAGTCATCAAATGACCTATGTCGCATAGTCTTCAAATGACCTATGTCGCATAGTCATCAAATGACCTATGTCGCATAGTCGTCAAATGACCTATGTCGCATAGTCTTCAAATGACCTATGTCACAAAGTCTTCAAAGGGTATATCGCGTAGTCCTCACAAGTGAGATCGCGAAGTCAGGAATGAAGTGGAGTTCACGATATCAACACTTAGCCGTTTACAACAAGACAAATCAAGGTACAGAATCAAGAATCAAAAGAGACAAATACTGAAGCATTTGTTCTGGCAAGGTGGTCCAAAGAACAGATGGCAAATCTACAACTAAACTTGAAGATAAAGATAAGAGACAAGCAGCTACAGAAACGGGAAAACTCCGAAAAGCAGGTGGTCCTTCCTGACACAGTTAACGTCTTATGGCAGGACAAGTTGGACTTTCAGCAAGGGGTAACTATGTAAAAATAGGTGTGTGCACTAGTTTGTATAGGGCTTATATATATCATGCACATCCTATTGTTAGCTATAAGAGAGACACACATAGTTTTTATCTTAAACTCTTTTCTCTGTAAGCAAGCGAGTTCAAACTGTTCTTGTTTAGAAGCCAGAAATTCGATTGTGAATTTCTTGGAAAGCTGTAGTATTTAATTTGCTTATACAAAGTAGATTAAAGTGATTGTGTGTGTTATTTACTTTCTGCATATTACATATCATAATCATATACAGTCTGTTACTTAGTTTTCAAGAATCGAAAAATATATCAAACTATCCATTCACCCCCCCCCCCTCTGTCTAGTTTCTAGTAGTATTCATTTCTAACAAGTGGTATCAGAGCGTAGGCTGTTAACGTACAAACATGAAAAGATCAAGAATGAGTTCACAGAAACTAAGCAGTATCAAGATTCCTCCCTTTAACAAGGAGCACTACAGTTTATGGAAAAAGAAGATGTTGCTTTTTATCAAAGCTTCTAACCCCATGTATTTAGATATTCTAAAGCATGGTCCCTTCACCCCAATGATCGAGATTGGTGAAACAACCAATGGCACTGAGATTGTACCAGCAAAACATGTGCCCAAAGATCCCTCAAAATACACTGATCCTGAAAAGGAAAAAGTAGCACTGGATGGACATCTTCAACTTATCATTTGTGAATCTATGGACTTCAACATGTATGGCACTGTTGCTCATTGTACTAGTGCCAAGAAGATGTGGGATCTTATAGAAGTGCTCTGTGAAGGAACTACTGAATTAAGGAAGAACAAGAAACAGATTCTTGTTTCACAATATGAAGCCTTCATGGCTCAGCCAAAAGAAGGAATCACAGAAGTGTTTAAGAGATTCAACAAGCTGATAAACGAGCTCAAACTCTATGACAAACACTATGAAACAGAAGAGCTCAATATGAAGTTTCTACTAACTCTTCCAGATCACTTGGAACCAAGAATCTCTTCCCTTAAAGAAAGAGATCTAACAAAGATTGGTTTTGATGTGTTGTATGGTGTTTTGAAGACATATGAGTTAGAGCTGTTTCAAAAGAGATCTATTCAAGCAAAGCAAGGATTAGTGGCTAATACCTCCTGTGCACTTATTGCTGACAACCTAAGTCAAAGAATGGACTCTCTTAAAATCAGTCAGGTCAAGATTGAGGAACTGGAAGTTGAAGACACTAGTGATGAAACTCAGGTTGTGTATGATTTACCTGAAGAGGATGAGTTCTACAGTATAGATGAGCTGGACAAAATGGAAAACAAATTTTTTGCTTATTTGGCTAGGAGGTATCCTAACATAAGGTTTAAAAGAAAGCAGCCATTCAGGTCCAAGTTCAATAATGGAAACACTGCTGGATCTAGTGGCTCAAACACCTTCAATAAAGGAAAAGGGATTGCTGGTGCTGCTAAAGGTGGATACAAGACAAGAAGTGTGGATAGGACCAAAATAAGGTGCTATAACTGCAATGAACTTGGGCATTTTGCCACTGAGTGCAAAAAGCCTAAACAAGTCAAGAAGGACAAAGCATACTTAGAACTTGAAGCTAAGTATGAGGCTCTACTCAAGAAACAACAGGGCAAAGCTTTTATTGCTGAGGGAAAATGCTGGGATGACTCTGATGAAGAAAAAGAACAAGAGTACTCAAACTATGCCTTGGTGGCATTTTCTGATGATGGTGATTCAAGTCAGGTACCTATTCTTACTTCTCTTGATATGACTCCCCTTCAATATAAGCAAACTGTTGAAGATATGAGCACTGAGATGTTTAATATTCATACTAGCATGTTAGTAGCTAATGAAGAAATTGATAGACTAACTGCTAAGAATGTTGAGCTTACAGAAAAGAATGAGAAACTTGAGTTAATGGTTGTGAACCTGGATGGTTTGAAAAAGGAGGTTGAGTATCTTAAAAACAAAGTGATTTGTGCTGAGCAGATAGAGAAAGCCCTTAGAGAACAAATTGCTGAAACTGAACTGAAACTAAGAAGCTTCAAAAACTCCTCTGAACTTATTCAAACCTACCACAAGGAACACACTGAAGACTGCAAGGTTGGAGTTGGTTTTGACTATGATAATGACAAGGGAAGGAAGAAGGTCAAGGGCAAAGGAAAGGAAACTTTTACAAACAAAAATGCCCCAACCATACTGTCAAGTGTTGAACAACCCATCTTCAGAAAGAGTGTTGTTGAGTTTGATGAGGAACTACTGATCATCAAGCAACAACTACTTGAAGAAGATGAGGCTGCTAAGAACACTTCTTCCTTTCCTGAACTTGTCAATCAGAAAGAGACCAAAGACAATCTTGTCAAGAGTCCTAAAGCAAAGAAAGAAGTTGTTAAGAAAAGGAAACAAAACAGAAATGGTAAAGTTGGTGTTAACAAGGGAAACAACTATGCTTATGTGCCAAATGCTCCCAGGAAACAATGTCAAAAATGCCTATCTGTTAATCATTTGACTCATAAGTGTAGTAAGCCTGAAATTGTTGAAGTTGACAACCTAAGTAACCTTTCTGCAAGCATAAATTCTAGTCATGATTCTTTCTCTGGTAAGCCAAACTGCATGACATGCTATGTGACTGTGATTGCTAACTGTTTATCTCTTAAACATAAACTTGACTCTGCACAATCTGGTGAATCACACACACACATGCATTCTCATAGGACAGGGTCCCCAATCAGGGTTGAGAGGGTGAAAACTTCATGTGAGCCTAAGAGTGTAAACTCCAAAGCCACAGAAAAAGTGAAGTCTCCTACTATGAGAAATGAAATTTATGACAGAAGAATTGTTAATCAAAATGTTTCTAAATCAACTGGACCCTACCAAGTGTGGGTACCAAAAACAACTTAGTCACTTTGTGAATGCAGGGCAACAGGAATAAAAGAGTCATATGGATCTTGGACAGTGGATGCTCAAGTCACATGACTGGTGATATAGCCCTGCTATCACATTTTGAGGAAAAGGCTGGCCCATCAGTAACCTTTGGAAATGACAACATTGGTTATACAATGGGATATGGCAGTGTTAAATCTGGAAATGTCATTATTGAAGATGTAGCATTTGTTGAAGGACTGAAGCATAATCTCTTGAGTATTGGACAATTTACCAACAGAGGTTTCAAAGTGGAATTTGATGAAGACTTCTGTTCAATCTCAAAAAGGGAAAGTGGTGAAGTTGTTCTAACTGGTGTGAAGAAAGGAAGCTTGTTTGTAGCTAATCTCAAGGCTGCAGATAAGGGAGAAATCTGCTGTTTCTACACTAAAGCCACAAATGAGGAATTCTGGCTATGACACAAGAAGCTGTCTCACTTGAATGTTCAGGCAATGAACTCTCTAACCAAGAGAGAACTTATCAGGGATTTGCCTGCCTTGGAGTTTGTGCAAGATGGAGCATGTGAAGCTTGTCAGAAAGGAAAAATTAAAAGATCCAGTCACAAGAACAAGTTGCTCAATACAAACTCAAAACCTCTGCAGCTAATTCACATGGACTTATTTGGCCCTGTGAATGTAATGTCCCTCTCCAAAAAGAAATATGCTCTAGTGATGGTAGATGACTATTCAAGATATACTTGGGTGGAATTCCTATTCTCCAAGGATGAAGCACCCCAAGTCATAATAGAGCATATCAAGAGAGTTGACAAAGAAGCACAAAGCACAAAGATAAAGGAATTTCTCAACAATTCTCAGCTCCTAGAACACCTCAACAAAATGGAGTAGTTGAGAGAAAGAATAGAACTCTCATTGAAGCTGCAAGGACAATGCTGCTGGATGCAAAGCTACCCACTAGCTTTTGGGCTGATGTTGTTTACACAGCATGCTATGTGCAAAATAGAACATTAATCAATAAGAAGTCTGGCAAAACTCCTTACTCATTAATGACTGGAAAAAGAGCATCCTTCAAGCACCTGCATGTGTTTGGAAGCAAGTGCTTTGTGATGAAAGATACCTCTGAACATGTTGGAAAATTTGATGCAAAAGCATTTGAAGGTATCTTCATTGGATACTCTCTGGAAAGGACAACATACAGAGTATTTGTACCTGAGCAACACAAAGTCATGGAAAGCATGGATGTTACCTTTGATGACAAGAAGACTCCTGGACTTAAAATAAGTAATCAAGACAGTGTGCCATTGAGATTTGAGAATCAAGGTTATCTTGAGGATTCTGAAAGTGAAGATGAACCCCCTGTTCAAACTGTTCTAGAGAATGAAATCTTTGAAGCTGACAATCTTCTTCAAACACCTGTGCAAGGGTTCACAAACACAGGGGGAGAAGAAGAGTATGCACCTATCAACCAAAATGAGCTTGGAACAGATCAAGGAAATGAACAGGGGCACACAAGGAAATGGGACAGAGCCCACACTAGGGATCAAATCATTGGAGATCCTAGTGAGGGAGTTAGAACAAGAAGGGCAACATTAAATACATGTCTGTATAGCTTCTTTCTGTCACAAGAGGAACCTAAATTAATTGAAGAAGCTTTGAAGAATTCTGATTGGATTGTTGCCATGCAAGAAGAGTTGAATCAATTTGAGAAAAACAAAGTATGGGAACTAGTACCTCCTCCAAAAGGAAAGAATGTTATTGACACCAAATGGGTGTTCAGAAACAGGATGGATGAAGAAGGAGTGGTAATAAGGAACAAAGCAAGGCTGGTTTCCAAAGGATATTGTCAGCAAGAAGGCATTGACTATGATGAGACATTTGCACCTGTAGCTAGACTGGAAGCCATCAGAATCTTCCTGGCTTTTGCAGCTCACTCAGATTTTAAGGTGTATCAAATGGATGTGAAAAGTGCATTTCTCAATGGTGATCTTGCTGAAGAAGTTTATGTGTCTCAACCACCTGGCTTTGAAAGTGAAGACTTCCCAAACTTTGTGTATAGACTGCTCAAGGCACTCTATGGACTCAAACAGGCACCAAGAGCCTGGTATGAGACTCTATCTCAATTCCTTCTTGAGCATCAATTCACCAGGGGTACAATTGACAAAACCATATTCTTCAAGAAGCATGGAAATGATATCATTCTTGTTCAAATCTATGTGGATGATATCATCTTTGGCTCTTCAAATGAAAAACTCTGTGAAAGGTTCTCTAAGTTGATGCAAAGCAAATATGAGATGAGTATGATGGGAGAATTAACCTACTTTCTAGGGTTGCAAGTACATCAAAGGGAGGATGGCATCTTCATAAACCAGTCAAAGTATGTCAAAGATCTTTTGAAGAAATATGGTTTAGAAGAGTCATCCCCAGCTAAAACTTCTATGTCTACTGCAGTCAAGCTTGATGAAGACAAGAAAGGCAAAAGAGTAGACATCAAGGTTTTTAGAGGTATGGTTGGATCACTACTCTATCTCACAGCTAGCAGGCCGGACATCATGTTTGCCACATGCCTTTGTGCAAGGTTCCAGTCTGATCCCAAGGAATCTCACATGATGGCCATCAAAAGGATTTTCAAATATCTGAAAGGGACTCCTAATCTTGGGCTATGGTATCCAAAGGGCACTGGGTTCAACCTGGTTGGTTACACAGATTCTGATTATGCTGGATGCAGAATTGATAGGAAGAGCACCTCTGGAAGCCGTCAATTCTTAGGTCAAAGGTTAGTGTCCTAGTTTAGTAAGAAACAACAGTCCAAAGCAACATCCACAGCTGAGGCTGAATATATTGCTGCTGGAAGTTGCTGTGCTCAATTGCTTTGGATTAGAAATCAACTCATGGATTATGGGCTAGTGTTAGAACACATTCCTCTAATGTGTGATAATACTAGTGCAATATCCATAGTTGCCAATCCTGTTAATCATTCTACTACAAAGCACATTGAGATCAGGTACCATTTCATTAGGGAACATGCTGCAAATGGTACCATAGAAGTCTCTTATGTTCCAACTGAGAAACAATTAGCTGACATATTTACTAAACCTCTGAATGAAGCAGTCTTCAACAGACTTGTGAGTGAAATTGGAATGCTTAATCCTTCATTTAGTTGCTCTAAGTAAGTATGCCAGTAAATAATTGCAGCAGTAAATTTTCACTGTATTTAAATGCTCTATTCATATGGAGTGAAAATTAGCTGAGATATGATTTATAAATATTTCAGTATTTTACTGCATATTTTTCAAAATCACATTTGTTAGTAAAGTTGTGAGCTTTTGAGACATCTCGATATAGATGATTTTCAGAGTTCACGACACAGTTCAAATAAAACAGACTTATATCGCAAACTGTTGAGATTGTGAGACTTCGGAACATAGTTCATTTCATGAGTTTGCGACATAGTTCATTTTATGACTTCGCGACTTAGAATAACTATATCGACAAGTCTCCACATTTGACAGAATTTTGATTTAAATTAATTTTATTTCAAAATTTGATAAAAGTCTGACAATTTCCTTAAAATTCCTAAAAGAGAGCTTTAGACAGGGTATTTCTACTATATCGCAAAGTCTCCCCAATCCTTTCATCTTGAGGACTTTGCGACATAGTTCATTTCTGAGACTATGCGATATACTTTGCAAGACTTTGCGGTACAGGCCACTTTTTGACTTCGCGACATACAAATAGACTGTACACATTCATAACTCCATATCGCAGTGTCTCTATCATATAAATACCTTTTTCTAACCGTTCACAACTTTTCATCTTGCCTATTGCTCTCAAACTCTCAAACCTAAGCACAAATTCTCTACTCTCTTTTTCACTTTCTCTCTCGAAATGGCACCCAAATCTCAAACAGTATCATCCTCTATCCCTTTAACCATTCCCAAAGAAACCAATCTTCTCACCATTCCCTCTGAGGCTGAGGCTAACCCAAGGTACAAGTGTTTTGTACGTTTCTTGAACACTTCCTACCTACGCCAAGCCCTAACCCTGAACCCTACCTTGTATGTCGATGTGTTGGAAGGATTCTGGCGAACGGCGTTGGTATCAACAATGGCTAGGGAAGATGGAACCTCATTCCAGGAGGTTAGTTGTTCAATTGGAGGCAAACACTTTCAGTTTGGTGAAAGGGAAATCAATGAAGCTTTGGGGTTCAAGGTGGAGGGTCATGACCAAGAAGCTACAGATGCTCAAATCGTAGATTTAATGACCTTCATTCGGTATGCTGATGAGATAGATACTGGAAAGCTGAATAAGAAGTTTGTGAGAAGGGAGTGGTCATTTCTGCTTGACGCACTCCAGAAGGTGTTTCTCTGCAGGAAGACAGGATGGGACCATATCAGTCACATTGCTGTGAAGCTAGCCTACTCCTTGGCCAACAACCAGGAGATCAATGTGGGAGCCATAATTCTCAAAGAATTGGCTCAGAGGCTAGACAGGACCGTTCGTGGTAGAGGTAATGACATCTTTTACCCTCGTTTCCTTCAAGTTATTTTAAATTTTCTTGATGCAAATGTCCATGAATTGGAGGGTATAGATAACACTAAAATGGCTTATTCCAAGTCCATGTCCAAAGTACTATTTGGCTCATTGGACACAAGGAATCAAGTGGATGTGATTCTAAGTGTGACCAAGCATATGCAGGACACATTTGAGTCTTATCCACTTGATAAGCCCATATACCATGCTCTTTCCTGGATAGGGGAGGCTGAGACTGAAGGAGCTACACAGTCTAACCCCAGCCTTCCCATCCCATCCAGCAACCCCACTGCAAACAGTACCATAGAAGTTAGGCAGCCAAGTGCATCAATCTCTCAAAAGATTGGTGTTACTAAAAAGAAGTCAAAGAAGAGAGCCCTAGAAGTGATAAATGAATCTGTAGAGATAGCTAGTGAGAATCCTGAGTCACCTCTCACCAGACAAAAGAAGAAATCCAAATCCAAACCTACCACTGGATCCTCCCAACAGGATTCAGATGTGGAAAAAGGGGTACACCTGTTACTGTCCATGGCCTCTCAACAGGTCATTGGCATTGAAAAGAGCAGCCTCCCCACTGCACCTTGTACAGAGTCTGCACAGGGTCAAGACCTCACTCTTGACCCTAGGACTGATAAGGCTGATAATACACAGAGTGGAGAGCACATCACTGTTGAAACTCCTCCTATTTCTCAGGGGGAGTTGCCACAATCTAATCTAAACCCCACTTCTCTCTCAGATTCTTCCATAAAAATTTCTTCTGAACAAGAGAGTCATTCCAATGACAATCTTGCCTTTGATCAATCACAATTCTCTCCTGTGATTGAGCCAATTTCAAGTGACATGGTGCATGACACTATGCTCACCACCCAGGAACCACATCTAAGTCAGGGAATGCATGCTGGGGCATATCCTAATGACACCAACACAAACATAGAGGATTCACCAGTTTTCACTGGAGACTCTATGCCAAATTCTCCCATCCTTAGGCATGTGGAACTGTCTTCACAGACAAATAGGGTTGATGTTGTAACACATCCCATTTCAATGGAGACAACATCAGACCCTACAGCCATTCCAAGGCTGGGGGAGACTCAAAATCTTACATCTCATGAAGTGCCTAGCACTAGCTCTCACTCGGCTCAGGCCACTATGTCAGAATGGATGAAGCCTGTGCACCATGACAGGCCTTCAGGATCATCATCTGTGCCTTCCAAAATGACAGAAGAAGCCATACAAGATCTCCATGTGGCACAGATTGATGAGTTCTCAAAGATAGCTCAACATCTCCTCACCTCAAATCTCCCAAATGCTGATTATGAAGCCATTTTACTCTGCCACAAGGAGGATGTTGAAGCTCAGCAGGAGAAGATAGTGGATGCAGCTGAACCAGAGGGAAATGTGGATGCCTGGTTGGATGCTAAGAGGACTCTCAAGCTCAAGGATGCCCTAGCTTTTCTAAGAGAAGAATACCTAACTTCTCTGGGCTCCAATGCAAAGGATCTCTCTCCTGCTGCCATCTATGATGCTGTTAATGATGTCTACAGGAATCAATTAAAGGCTCTGCACTATCTTGGGAAAGGGCTTCAATCAGAGATTTCTTCAATCCAGGAGGTGACAGACAGATCCCTCACTCAGCTCAGAAACTCATATCTCTCTGATTTTCCCAAGGTGGATGGCATCCTTAAAGAAATCCAGAAGACAAACTCTACTGTAAACATGATGGACCTCTCTCTGGCCATGGTCACAGACAACATCAGGAAGCTGGCTACAACCCTGGAAAATCAAGTCAAGGCCAATATCAACTCAAATGCAATGCTGAATGTAATTTGGAAGAATCAGTATGGTGACAAATTGGTGGATGAGGTCCCTCTGTCAAACATGTCCAAATTTGAATTTGCCAAGCTCAAGGATCAATCTCTCAATTCTTTCAAGTCTCAACAGCTATTCTCAAAGGTGGATGGTCTTGAAAGAGAAGTGACCTCTCTGAAAGATGAAAACAAGGAGCTTGCCAACTCTCTAAAATAGCTCAATGACAAACTGGATGACCAAGGCAACAACACCTCCAATATCCTGCTGGTGCAACAACAGATGCTGACTTCAATGATGAAACAAATGAACCTGCCTATCCCTGGGGAACCTCAAGACATCTTGTCTGATCCCAAGCCTAAGGGGGAGAAACAAAAGGAGGTCATTCTGAAACAGAAAGGGGGAGTACCTGCCAAGCAGCCAAAGCATAAGGGCAAGGGCAAACTCATTGAAGAAACCATAAAGCCAATCATTCTTCCCCCTGTAGAGGTCATAAGTGCAGAAGGTCAGAAGAGCACAATCTCAACCACCTTCTATCCATCAACAATGCCTAAAGATATCTCAACTCCTCAACCTCAACCTACTCCCAATGCTAAACCTGTCAAAGCTGCAATTATCACAGAGGCCAAGCTACAGGAAGTTGCCAATTCAAACATCTATCATGATGAGGCCTTCCTGGAGTTTCTGAAAGCCATCTACAGTAGTGCTCAAGGAGATGCAAGGATGTACAGACAGAAGATCAAGGAAAGCATCAAGTATTTCACAGTGGCAGTAAGGAAAATCAAGGATGTCCATCTAAGAGAGATAATCATGGTGTGCAAGGATAACTGCATGTGGCACCTAGCTTTTCAAACTCTAGAGAAACTGAGATTTACTGAGCTGTCAATCATTCTGTATTTGATTGAAAAGCATGGGATGAACAATGAAAGTCTTTACAATGACTTGAAGATGGACCAGAATAAAAGATTGCCTGAGGTTATATCCAAGCCAAGGACAATAATTTACCAAAGCCTATCTCAAGACAGTAGTATTGACCAACTAGTAATTCCCTCAGACCTTTTAATGAAGAACAATGCAAAGATCAACCAGGTACTGCAAATGCTGAGAGCTAAGAGAGGAGCTAGGACAGCTGAGGAACTAGAGATGATTCGAACTCTACAATCTTTTCTGATTCATGGAGTCATTCCTGAATCTGTCAAAGAAAAGAGCAAAAAGAAGGATGGGGAGGATGATGATGAGGAGAAAACCTATGAAAGGAGATCTCAGACAAGGAGAAATAAGGATGGACCTAGTAATAGCAGCAGGAGCAAATATCCTAAGAAATCAAAAGATGCTGGTGATGACAAGAGGGACTCCAAAGGGACAAAGGAAACAACCAGGAAAACAAGAAGTGGAATTCAGCAAGTCATGGACATTGCTAGCAGTACTTTAACCACAACACAAGACTCTAAGTCTAGGGTGGGTACTGTTAGTAATGATCCTCCAAAATCATTATCAAAGACTTCTGAACCTGAATTGCCACAGAAGAAAGAAGAAGCCACAAAAGAAACCTCAAAAAGACACTTCCACAAAGTCACAGCTAGTGGAGTGTTACAGTGGATGAAGGGAAAAGGAATGAAGCTTCTTCCAAATGATGTGGCACTGAAGACTGATTCTCCTTGTTCCAGAAATGTGTCTCTTGTGAAACATATGAAGATCAAGAGTGTACCCAGAAGGATAAGGATAACAAAGAAGACGGGAAAACTCACAAATGTTATTGGCATCAATGTGCTTCCACTAGATGAGGACTATGATGAAGATGCCCTAGCATTTTTGAGGGCTCAAAGGATCTTTGAAGTCAAAGTGAAGTTGGATCATCTAGAGATCAAGTACACTGATGGAAGAGAAAGAATAATGAAACAAGGGGGATGGTAAGATTTTGACACCTATGAGCAAGAAAGAATCAATGCCTTGTTAAATTTAGAAGAAAAGGAAGAAAGGGTGTGGAAAATAGAGATTGCCAGATTCATGAAGATGCACTCTGACCATAATGAAAATCTAAAGAAGCTGAATGAAGAAAAGAGGTGTGAGAAAGAAAAGGAGATGGCTGAGATGGAAGAAAGAGCAAAGGAGCTAAGGGAGAAAGGGCTGTGCAGGGTAAAGCAAAATCCTTATACTGTTGAGTACAAAAATCATTATGGAGGAATAAGCAAGATAAGGATGGAGTTCATACATTCATATGTGGAAAGTGCCCTCAGAACAGCAGCTGAAGATCTAAAAGATTCTCCTCTCTTTGAAGAACTGATTGCAAGGGATGAAATCTTACTGGCCATCTCTGAAATAAAGAAGAATGAAGATACAAGGAAGAAGAAAGTCTATGATGATTTCTTAGAGAAGCAATTGGAAACTGAAGCTATGTAGCTCAAGGAGAAATTCTGTAAGACTAAATTTCCAAGTTGTTATCAAATTCTGTTCTTAAATTTATCTTCTTTATACTTGTTCCTTTTATGTTAGTTAGGCTTGTTATCAGACATGAAATTGTGCCTAAGGGTCTTACTCACAATTTGGGGGAGATTGTTAGGCTCAAGACATGTCTGAATACCACTATTAACAAGCCTACACTTTGTGACTATGTCACATTACATGACCTAGTGAGTTCTATCACTGGGATGTAGTATAAGTCTCTAAATGTACTTGTCTTGTTCTCATGAACATTAGCTTGACCATGTATGCTCAAACTTATAATGAGCTTAGTAAAGTTTCTTGCATCTAGATTGTATATAGGCCATTGAATAATTGTCCTGGTAGAAGTTCAGAAGTGTTCATGCAGCAGGATAAAGATAAATAAGGCTATGAAGAAATAAGTTACAGAAATTTGTCTAAGGCATTATATAGCAAAGTCAGAAGAAAGCTATGTCGTGAAGTCACCAATATCCATGTCGTGAAGTACTATATCACATAGTCCATTTTGTACTATGTCGAGAAGTCCTCAAGACACATGTCGTGAAGTGTTGAAGTCAGCAAAGTCAAAGAAGCCTAGATCGTGAAGTCCTCAGAAGCCCTATGTCGCATAGTCATCAAATGACCTATGTCGCATAGTCATCAAATGACCTATGTCGCATAGTCTTCAAATGACCTATGTCGCATAGTCATCAAATGACCTATGTCGCATAGTCGTCAAATGACCTATGTCGCATAGTCTTCAAATGACCTATGTCGCAAAGTCTTCAAAGGGTATATCGCGTAGTCCTCACAAGTGAGATCGCGAAGTCAGGAATGAAGTGGAGTTCACGATATCAACACTTAGTCGTTTACAACAAGACAAATCAAGGTACAGAATCAAGAATCAAAAGAGACAAATACTGAAGCATTTGTTCTGGCAAGGTGGTCCAAAGAACAGATGGCAAATCTACAGCTAAACTTGAAGAGAAAGATAAGAGACAAGCAGCTACAGAAACGGGAAAGACTCCGAAAAGCAGGTGGTCCTTCCTGACACAGTTAACGTCTTATGGCAGGACAAGTTGGACTTTCAGCAAGGGGTAACTGTGTAAAAATAGGTGTGTGCACTAGTTTGTATAGGGCTTATATATATCATGCACATCCTATTGTTAGCTGTAAGAGAGACACACATAGTTTTTATCTTAAGCTCTTTTCTCTGTAAGCAAGCGAGTTCAAACTGTTCTTGTTTAGAAGCCAGAAATTCGATTGTGAATTTCTTGGAAAGCTGTAGTATTTAATTTGCTTATACAAAGTAGATTAAAGTGATTGTGTGTGTTATTTACTTTCTGCATATTACATATCATAATCATATACAGTCTGTTACTTAGTTTTCAAGAATCGAAAAATATATCAAACTATCCATTCACCCCCCCCCCTCTGTCTAGTTTCTAGTAGTATTCATTTCTAACAAATGATTAGATAATTAATATCTATAATTATACTTAATTCCAGAAATATTAAAAAATTATCAATCATGTCGGACTTTTAGTTTTCGAATGTATCGTCTATCAAACTTTTAATATTACAACAAAAATGGGTTTAAATTTGTACATAAACAGATTAAAACAAACATTTACTTAAATTATAACACTTCAACAAATTAACTGATGAGAACACATACATACTTTTGTCAACATTCGAATAAATCATTATCACACTTTTAACACGCAAAACAATAAAAATTTTCAAAAAATCTAATAAAATTTGCAAATTTAGAGTATGTCCATGCTTTTGGTTACTGAAATTAACAATTTTTTTAATTAGCTAAATGAAGTTGAGGATCAAATTGCAACTTTGATCAGTTGATGCTGAAAAGAGTATTATGTTATTGTGTGAAAAGAAAGAAAAAGACACTTCAGATATCAGCTGGAGTGCATGTCGGATGACCTAAATAAATTAGGTATTCAAAAATTAAGTGAAAATGGAACAAAGTACAAACATTATATTCAGCATACCGTCTGAACTACATACGTACTTTAAGTAGGACAACTGTAGGCATGAAAAATGATTAAATAACAACTTTCACTCTTTTCAAGAAGAAAGTTGAGCGATTTGTAGGTGTCCTAATTGAAATAATTATATTTTAAGTCGGTCAGGTCTTACTATTATATAGTTGCATTAACATTCGAGGGAAATAATATACTACACTCAATAATATTTTGAACATGATGATTAAACTAATAAACACATGTCCACACGTAAGAAAAATTCATCGAGGATATTACTCAAATAGTCAACAACATTGTACACAAGAATTATTCGAAGTATAAATTACCTCATACAATCAAGATGGACATGACATATACACTATAATGCACATAAACTCAACATCTACAGCGCCAGTTCCTGCCCCCAATGATGAGGCAAGTTCGAGAAAAAAACAATAAATCGCTTGAAACGAAAAGTAACACGCAACCAATATAGTTAATGGACAACAATTACCAAATTGATCTCAAAAAGAAAATTTTAAGACATTGTCTAAATTAACAACTTTGGTTCATCGTTTGTAACCATGATTATCGGATTAAGCGTGTGATCCTGTGTTCATGCCCAACATCTATATACACTTGTCGTGTATATACTTTGGTCCTTCGTTATTTACGTCAAAACCAAAAAACATATGCTGAACAATGTAGCTGACTCTCACGCATTTGATGAAATTAATGAAAAATACAGCTACTAGCGTGTATATTACAGACACAACATATAAAATTAAGGCAACTGATGCAAATCAACTCAATTTCTTCTTAATCCATTAACTATCTCTTCCAAAACAATGAACGTCCATAATTAATCACGACTACTGCAAAATTCAAAAAATCAAAATTCTTCCATTTTACATTTTTTTATGAACAAGGGTAGGTCCTATTACAAATCGAAAGCAAAGAAAAGAAAAATCTAAAATGACAAATAATTCATTTTTTAAACGTGTAAAAAGTCCAACAAAATATAAATTTAGATCATACCCGTGCCTCGCACGGGTTATAAAGCTAGTTATAATTAATTTGTCATACTCCTACTTTGTAAATCTTTACAGCAAATTTAAGTTAGCTTTAGAAAATTTTATGAGATTAACCTCAAGGTCCTTTTTAATTATTAATGATACTATTATTATTATATATATATTATTAAATAAAATTTTAAACTACCGTATGCGTAGCACGGACTATAACCTAGTATGTATATAAGGCCTCATTTAATTGGATGTAGCCCATCATGATAACTAGCACTTCCTTGGAACTTGTATAAATCACATTGTTTGGTTGAGTGATTTGAAAATTAAATCAAAGAACTCAAAGTTCCTAAAGTTCCTATGTATTTGTAATTATGCAAAAATAGGGTGATAGGTACCCAAAATACTGTCATCATATGAAGCAACACGTGTTCAACAACTGACGTGACACTCCCTGTTCACCACTATTGTCAGACCCGCTAGCCATCAATCAACACTTAACCGTATCTCACCTCTTGAACAGGGACATACATGTTTTAAAAGTTATTAGTTCCTTTTTACATCAATACTTTATCATCATTTGCATAAACAATATTCTAACAATAAATTAGCCGCTCATAAAGTAAGAAGACACCTGTAATATTCGGAAAATTTAGATAATATAAAATAAAAATAAAAATAGATAGTATACTTATATTTGTTAATTAGAAAACAAAATAATGTTATATTTTAAAAAGAAAAACTTCTAATAAATGTAGAATATTTACAACACTAAATACCCCGTGACTCGTTAAACAAAAACCCTAAAAAGAATCTGGCTGTGAGAAAATACATAGGGCCGCTGCAGAAACAGGGGAGATCAGCAACTGCGCTTTTATAAACTAAGAAGGTAATTTGTTACTTTTACATCAATTATTTTGTAAGAGCTAATATTATATATATATATATATATATATATATATATATATATATATATATATATATATATATATATATATATAATTTATGTGCACCTGTAGATAGCTTGTTTACATAGAATGGAAGTAATACACGTTTAATTCTTAACATGTGAACTCCTAGTGCTTCGGTCCTTCGTTGAGATTTATTAATGAATTAATATCATAATATCATGTTATAATCTCGGAGGGAATGTCAAGATTTAATGGTGTCAAATTGTAAAGCATTGATTAGAAAGTTCAAGTGTTAAAGTTCATATAATTCTGTATAAACTAGTACACCTCGTAATACATGTCATGTTCATAAAATTCTATGTCAATTATCTAGTGTATTAGTAATCATTGTTTCAAAATCTGAAAACATGGTGGCTGATGTTTGATGGTTTAATTAAATAATTAACTAGGCTAGGCTATACATGTTTGTTTTAAAGACAGAAACATATAATGTGATTTGTAATGTTAACCTTAATCTAGTTTTAATCATGTGACCGTGATAACAAGTTATAGAAATATATATATAAAACGATTCTAGTTTAGTTTAGGAATTAATAAATTATAAATATTAATTATAAATTATATTTTGTCATTAGATCTCTAGGAGTTTACGTGGTTCGCAAATTTCATTAGTGTTTGACATTTGCTATTTCGAGGTACGGATTTCTCGCCTTTTTCATTCAGCGCTACTCAGGGATAGCTATATTTGTTTTATTCAAATTTTAAATCTGTTTATTTCACTGTTATCCGTTTTGACTCTTGAAAATTATTTTGATTAAAAGTCTATTTTTGCGGCTTTAATAAAATGCATCTTAAATATTCTTTTAAAATATTTGAACATCTCTCTCAATTATGTTCCAAAATATTAAAATATCTGTTTTAGTTCTGTTTCGAAATATTTATATATTTATCTCAGTTCTGTTACGAAATATCTCAATATCTGTATTAGTGATTTTTAGAAAATTGTGAATATTAAATATCTGTTTCGAGTATTTGTCTCTCTAAAATAAAATATACTTTTAGCTTGTGTGAAATATCTTATTTGGACCCTTAGTGATATAGGGTATACCGAGTTAAACAGCTGTAGGGGTACTACAGCCATGTCATTGCGGCACCAGTGGCATGACATTTCCATGACAGTGTGATCGGTCATGGCGTATCCTTCTGTTAGCTCTTGGGAGGAGCTTTTGCGCATTTTGATATTTGTTTCAGGATACGTGGGTTCACCCAGAGTTTGATTTGATTTGGCGGTGACGATGTATATGCCGTACACGTTATCCGGTTTGTTACATACATTACGGTACCCTATGATATATGTATATGTATCTGTTCTGTTCTGATCTCGGTATGAAATATCCTACCCTTTTTGTTGCTTCAGCCATGCTTATTTGTAAAATAATTGTTTTATTATAAACTGTTAAATATATATATTTGTTTTTTTTATAAACTGTATTCCAAATCTATACTGGGAATTTGGCTCATGCCGTATTCTTTTTTTGGCAGGTGGTTAGGGGGATCTGGGACTTTGTGAAGGAGAGCTACCCTCTATTTCATTGATTAAGATTATGGACTTCTAGAATAATTGAGACTATTTAATTATTATTTCAGAGATTTTAGTGCTCTGTATATAGGTTTATGGTTTAATAAGTAGCCATTCATCTCATTTTGGGAAGGGGGTGTTACAAGGATTGGTATCAAAGCTTTAGGTTCTTTCTTGTAGAAAACCTATTTAGGTTGACCTGTGAGAGTGGGTAGGCGTTGGGATGGGTATTTTGTTTCCATTTGGTCATGTTTATTTGACACTTATTATGCCTTTATGACTTTTTTTTTAAAACTACTTTATCTGATCTCTTTCTTGTGAACTTCATTCGAACATTTATCTGATATTGTGGATCATTCGACCCAGTTTGTCATTTCCTTGTCATCTGTTCAAAATTTTAGATTTCTATCTTCGTGATCAAAACCTTTTTGTGTGTCTTCGTACTCTTAACAAAAATTAAGCCATATGTTTGTTTAGTATCGAGAGTGCTTAGAAATTCGAGGAATTATATAGCATAACACGACTTGATTTCGATAGTAGTGCATTCCCTTAATTAACATTATCATAGACATGGATTATTTGAATTCAAGAGTTAAGTTAATATTCTGATGAGTTAATCGACAAGAAAAGTGAATGATCTTTAAAGATGCGAATATATAAGAATATATTTAACAAGATCAACAACTTATAAGAGTCTTGAAACTTTTGTTATCTTCACAAGAGAGAAAAGTTTTAGATAAGGATTATGTTAACTTTAGATTTTACGCAAGGATAAGATGACATGAGCTTAAGATGTAATTTTGTAGACCGTCTCTAGTCTTGACATGTGAGTTGTGGGTTGACTTAGTATGCATAGTTTTAAGCATTATGATTTTGAATTTCTGATATCATGCTCATGTATTTTGTGATACATATGATAATAAATTATCTCTTAAATACTAAATTTGTCGATCTTCTTATTTTTTTTTTAATATTATTTTAAATTTTGAATAACAGTTTTACTTGTTTCGTGTTTATGGGCTATTCTTTCATTTTGAATTATATGATAGAAATAGTTCTATTACGCACATTTGTTTGCTCATCCGAATTAAGCAAACTTCAAGTCTTCTGGAATATTCTGAGTCCTTTATATATATAATTTTAATTTTACAAACTCGTATATGTTCGTATATGTTTTATTAGTTTACTTGCAAGATTATAAGATATTCACATTATTTTGATATTGGTTGCATAAATTTCTTTTAATATATTAATAATAGAATATATTTTTTCCACAATTTTATGCAAATTATTCTTAAAGCACTCATGTTCCAAAATTTTATAATTTAATTATTTTATTTAGGGGACACTCAAGATAAATAATTAAATGATATGATATTATTAATTTTAGGGATGCCTGAAATTAATAATTCAATAAAGGAATATAAGTGCTATATATTCTAAGATTCTATTTTTTTTACAAGTTTTAAGGTGGTTGAAATTATCTTTATATCATTCTATTGTATTATACGCTATTTAACAGCCATCATTTGGTATCCCATAAAGGTTTTAAAATTAATACATGTACTCATAATTTTGATTTTTTTATTTTTATTTAACTAGTGTCAAGAATTATTATTAAAGGCCAATAACTTAGCTTAATGTTTTGATGTTCTAATTGTATGTATCTAATAAAATGTTGAAGTTGATATGGGTTAAAAATAAACCTAAAGACATGATTAATATTGCATTAATTAAACCTAGATGGTCCATAAATAAGGCCCGAAACTCTAATTAAATATTAATTTCGTAATTAATATTTGGGCTAGAAGTACAACCTGTATTAGGAGACGTCCAATACAAGCTTGTTCTAATACAAGTGGGCTTGTTTCAATACAAGTCTGTTATGATATGGAAACAACTCCTACAAGGAAGGATCTAGAATTAATATTTATCCACCGTCAAGGATAAGACTTATCCGTCAAGGAAGTGATGATATTTATCCACCGTCAAGGATAAGGTTTATCATTCAAGGAAGTGATAATACTTATCCACCGTCAAGGATAAGATTTATCCTTCAAGGAAATCAATACTTATCCACTAGGCTTCTAAACGCCTATATAAAGGGTCTGACCCCTCATCTCAGAACTACTTTTAGACTTCATCCTCGAATAAGGATATACAAGTCACTACGTCCTTGGTGTGCCCCTACCGCCATAGCCCCGAGGGCAACACCAAGAACTACGTTTTATTGGCTTGATTCTCTAAACACTAGAGATACGTAGGCATCTTGTTAGGACCGAGTTAGTCCCCGACAACAAGAGCAGCCATTAAAGCTCGAAAGCTCTTAAACCCTAGCAGTAAATTTGAAGGTACGTGTTTTATTCCACAACATTTGGCGCCGTCTGTGGGAAGACAACATCAACCATGGCAAACACACGAAGAACGACTCGACAAACTCATACTTCTGAAGGACTTCCCCTTACCTCTGAAACGGAGACTCATGGAAGCCAACCACCACCAACTACTGGCATTCAAGGGACGAGTATCCCCCTCACCACTACCCAAGGACCAGAAATCCCGATTTCAATTGAAGGGACGAATCCCCTACAAATTGTCGTTCATGGACCTAATCCTCAAGAGACTACTCTCCAGCAACCAATCACAACTTCTCCACTGCTCGTGAATGCACCACGTGGTCTTTAACTTCACACCACGGATCTACCTCAATACGTGACTCAAACTCTAGGGATGCCGACCTATGGTATTCCCCCTTGACCCATGATGGGCAGCAGTGGTATCAATCCAACTTACCATGAAGCATATGTGCCCTCTTACATTCAAGGTCTGGGACTCCAAAACCAACAAACTCAAACTCGACAAACCCCCTTGATTCAAGACTACTCAGGACCCTATACTCAAGACTACTAAAGACAAGATTGCAGCATATGAAGCTGAGGCTGCAAGGCTTAAGAAGGTATTAGCAGAGGAAGAGGTAGTTAGAGCCAAAGGCAAATCAACCGACAGGGTTCCTTTAATTAATTTAGATCCTACACCGAGAACGCCAAGAAGGGCTGAAGCCCCAAAGGGTGATCCCACTGAGTTGTTGCCCTTAGGACATCCAGATGATCCTACACTCCTTTTTACTGAGGATATCATGAAAATTCATATATCCAGAAAGTTCAAGATGTCAACCAATAAGGCCTACGATGGAACAGGAGACCCTGCTAATCATGTGAGAACCTTCTCTAACGCACTATTGTTGCAACCTACCAATGATGCAGTCAAGTGCAGAGTGTTTCCACAAACCCTTGCGGGCATGGCTCAACGTTGGTACTGTCGTCTCCCTCCTAACTCTATTGGGTCTTTTAAGGAGTTGAACAAGGCGTTCATCAACCAGTTTGTTAGTGGGAGAGTGCATGAGATGAGTTCAACATCTCTCATGGGAATATAAGAAGGCAAGAACGAAACCTTGAGGGACTACATAAATCGATTTACCAGGGAGGCTCTTAAAGTCCCGGATCTGGAAGACAAAGTGGCCATGATAGCCCTGCAACAAGGAACCACTAACGACCACTCCAAAAGGTCTTTGGCAAAGCACCCCCCCCCTGAAAGCATGTTGAAGCTACAAGAAAGGGCTAAAAAGTACATTAAAGCTGAGGAGAGCATGAGGAAATATGAACCAAATACTGGGGGTAATGGAAACGGAAAGAAGAGGAAGGAGACTCAAGAGTATGATGCAAGGGACAAGTACCCCAGAACAACAGAGGATTCTGATCCTGCACCAAAGAAGGGTAATCCCGGACAAAGATTCACGGAGTATACAAGATTGAATGCTCCTAGAAGTCAAATCCTACTGGACATTGAAAAAGATGCTGATCTCCGATGGCCGAAGCCACTGAGGACTGATATGAAGAAAAGAAACAAGAACCAATTCTGTCAGTTCCACAAAAAAGTTGGTCATGACACCGACGATTGTAGATAGCTGAAGGACGAAATTGAATTCTTGATCCGAAGGGGAAAACTGGATAAGTTCACCAAGGATGGGAATTGAGGAAACTATGAGAAGAAAGACTATGACAGAAAGGAAATCAAGATCGTAATCCTAGACCCCGAGGTCCAGTTATCAACATGATATTTGGAGGACCGACTGCGGCTGGCTCTTCTAGGGATTCACGAAAAGCTTATGCTAGAGAGGTAATGACTGTTGTTGGAGAAGCACCAAAGAGTGCCAAAACAGAAGTTGCCATTAGCTTCGATGATTCTGACCTAGAAGGGGTAAAATTTCCTCATGATGACCCATTGGTCATCACACCTGTGATAGGCAATTCTGAAACCAAGAGAGTTCTGGTTGATAATGGAGCTTCTGTGGATATCTTATTCCACGATGCTTTCATCAAGATGAGATATACTGACTCACAGTTGACACCCTCAAACATGCCTATCTACGGATTTAATGGAGTCGAATCAAAGGTAGAAGGCATAATCCAGTTCCCCATGACTGTAGGGCTCGAAGACAACGACTCAAATGCGGAACTTCTTGGTTATAAAGGCAACCTCTACTTATAATGTAATCCTTGGAAGGACTGGCCTTCATGATTTTAAGGCTGTTGCCTCAACATACCACTTGAAAATAAAGTTTCCTACAAGGAACGGGGTTGGTGAAGAGCGAAGAGATCATAAAATGGCTAGAAGTTTCTATGTAGCCGCACTAAGACCTGATGGAATCGGGGGGCAGGTTCTCCCCATTGAGGACATGGATACTAGAGATAATGAGGATAGAAGGGGGAAACCGGATGAGGATCTCGAAGACAACGACTCAAATGCTGAACTTCTTGGTTATAAAGGCAACCTCTACTTATAATGTAATCCTTGGAAGGACTAGCCTTCATGCTTTTAAGGCTGTTGCCTCAACATATCACTTGAAAATAAAGTTTCCTACAAGGAACGGGGTTGGTGAAGAGCGAGGAGATCATAAAATGCCTAGAAGTTGCTATGTAGCCGCACTAAGACCTGATGGAATCGGGGGGCAGGTTCTCCCCATTGAGGACATGGATACTAGAGATAATGAGGATAGAAGAGGGAAACCGACTGAGGATTTAATTCCAATTCCCTTAGTTCCTGGTGAACCAGAAAAAGTCACTTACATTGAAGCATTGTTACCTGAACCATTGAAGAGCAAGATCATATCTTTTCTTCAAGAAAATAATGATGTTTTTGCTTGGACAGCGGCCGACATGCCAGGGATTGATCCCCAGTTGATAACACACAAATTGAACGTAAATCATAAAAGAAAGACTGTGAAACAAAAGAAGAGAAATTTTGCTCCAGAGAGGCAAGAGGCCACAAATCAAGAGGTAGATAAGCTCTTGGAAGCATGATTCATAGAAGAGATTCAATTCCCTGAATGGTTGGCTAACCTGGTAATGGTCAAGAAAGCCAATGGAAAGTGGAGAATGTGCGTAGACTTTACGGACTTGAACGATGCATGTCCTAAGGACTATTTTCCCCTACCGAGGATCGACACTTTAATAGATGCCACTACAGGGCACGAAATGCTAAGTTTCAATGATGGCTTCAGCGGATACAACCAAATCAAGATGCATAAGGATGACATTCACAAGGTTTCATTCATTACTGATTTTGGTGTTTACTGCTACTTAGTTATGGCCTTTGGACTCAAGAATGCAGGTGCCACATACCAAAGGTTAGTGAACAAAATTTTCAAACATCTCATTGGCAAGACCATGGAGGTTTACGTGGATGACATGTTAGTCAAAAGCCTCGATAAGGCCGATCACATAGAGCACCTCCGAGAGGCATTTGAAGTGCTGAGACACCATAAAATGATGTTGAATCCTGCCAAGTACGCCTTTGGCGTATGATCAGGCCAGTTTTTGGGTCTGATGGTCTCTAAACGATGAATTGAAGCCAACCCCGACAAAATTAAAGCAATTGTGGATATGGAACCACCGCACTCTGTTAAAGATGTTCAGAAACTCACTGGGAGAGTAGCAGCATTGGGAATGTTCATCTCCAAGTCAGGGGAAAAGTGTCTACCCTTCTTCAAAGCATTGAAGAACATGAAATTTTTTTAGTGAACAGCAGAAAGCCAAGAAGCCTTTGAGGCCTTGAAAAAATACATGACTGAAGCACCATTGTTGGCAAAACCAAAACCTGGAGAAACGCTCTATCTATACTTGGCAGTTTCAAACACCGCCTTGGGAGCTGTTTTGGTGAAGGAAAAATCAAAGGTTCAGAAACCCATCTACTATGTGAGCAAAATTTTGCACGGAGCAGAAGTAAATTACTCTCTATTAGAAAAGTTTGCTTTAGCCTTGATCATGGCCTCAAGAAAATTACAACCGTACTTTCAGGCGCATAAGATAGAAGTATTGACTGACCAACCATTAAGAAACATCCTGCATAGTCCTAAGGTCAGCGGAAGACTGATCAAATGGGTGATTGAGTTGGGAGAGTTGACATCAAGTATAAGCCTCGAACGACCATTAAAGCACATGCACTTGCTGACTTCATGGTTGAATGTACCATCGACAACCAAGAAGTCGGGGAGCAGGAAGTCGTACCCTTGGAGGGAAAAGAAGTTGAAAAACAAGATGAAGAGTTGGTATTTAAGGAATACTGGGTGCTCTATTTTGATGGGGCATGAAAAACAAAATCAAGCGGAGCAGGTTTAGTGCTACAAAGTCCCGATGGATTTCTCATTGAGTATGCACTAAAGTTGGACTTTCCGACAACAAACAATGAAGCTGAGTATGAAGCCCTGATAGCCGGCTTAGGTTTGGCTGGGGCCTTGAGAGTTAATACTCTCAAAGTCTGTGGAGACTCGAGATTGGTAGTCTCACAAGTAAATGGAGAATTTGAGGCTAAGGATGAAACCATGGCCAAATATCTAAAGCTTGTGAAAGCCAACATGACCCAGTTTAATGAATGTTATATGGAACACATCCCTAGAGAAGAAAACATGAAGGCCAATGCATTGTCTAAATTTACTTCTTCTGAGATAGAGAACTATGCTGAAAGTGTATACTTCCAAGTCTTGAAGACCCCAAACATCAATGGAAAATTAATAGCACCTATTGACATATGTGGCTGTTGGATAGACCCTATTAAGGCTCATCTTGAAACCGGTTGGTTACCAAATAATGCCTTGGAGGCACGAAAGTTGACAGTGAGAGCATTGAGGTACGCCTTGATCGAAGGGATCTTATACAAGAAGTCTTTTGTCATTCCTTACTTGAAGTGTCTACGACCCCAGGAGGCGGAGTTAGTCTTGAAAGAAGTTCATGAGGAAATTTGTGGGCAGCACTTGGGGGGCAGGGCCCTTGCTCATAAAATCACCTGTCTAGGCTTCTACTGGCCAAATATGCTTGCTAATGCGAAATATTATGTGAAAAAGTGTGAACGGTGTCAAAAGCATGCACATATGGTTAGGAAACCGCCTGAGATGTTAACATCAGTTAACTCACCAATCCTATTTGCCATGTGGGGCATGGACATATTTGGGCCATTTCCAGTGGCCAGTGCACAAAGGAAGTTCTTGATATTGGCAATTGACTACTTCACTAAGTGGATTGAGGCTAAACCTCTAGCCAAGATAACCACCAAACAAGTATTGCAATTTCTATGAGAAAGTGTAATGTGTCGATATGGAATCCCACGAATCCTGGTCACGGACAATGGGAAGCAGATTGACAATGAAGATTTCAAGAAGTATTGTGAGGAGAACAACATTGAGTTATGATTCACTTTAGTTGTTCATCCTCAAGCAAATGGACAAGCTGAGGTGGCCAACCGAATCATCCTAGATGGACTCAAGAAGAGAGTTGAACACTCAAGGAACACTTGGGTGGACGAGTTGCTCCCTATACTTTGGGCATATCGTACCACTTGCAAGGTTACTACTGAAGCAACTCCATTCCTGTTAGCCTATGGGGCAGAAGCCGTGGTTCTAGTGGAGATTACTCATACCTCCCCAAGAGTAGGGGCCTTTGAGCCTGAATCGAACGAAGAAGGTATGAGGTTGTCTCTTCATCTAATTGATGAAGTCAAAGATGAGGAAAATGCCAAGATCGTGGAACATCAGAAGCGAGCATCTTTCTACTACAACCTGAGACTTAAAGAAAGGTTCTTTCGTCAATGAGACTTGGTTCTCAGAAAGATTGAAGCATCCGGGGTTGGACAGAAAGAAAAATTAGCCCCTAATCAGGAAGGGCCCTACAAAGTCAATAATGTGTTTGGACGAGGCTCGTATAAGCTAGAAACCCTCAAAGGGCATGAGGTTCCAAGGACATGGCATGCCTCAAACTTAAAAGTTTATTATGTTTAGTGCATCCTAAAAGGATCCGCTAGTAGGACAAGTAGAAATAAGGTTCGATGAAATCATGAGCTTCCTAGAAAGCAGATGAAGGGTTGAACCCATTTTGATCGGTAGAAACATCCTCAAAGCTTTGCCAAGACAAACTACAAATGAATGCAAAGGAAAGCATACAAAATATGTATGTCAACTACACAAATATAGTTGAATACAACGAACCCCGAAGGGTGAATGTTGCTAATAAACATACAAAAGAAAGCCAAAGATGCCTATTGTTAATTAGCGAAAATTTCAAGCTCAGGAGAAGTTTGATATGATAGACTTGAGAATGAATCACTACGAGTGCAGGCATCAGTAAGAACTCGTAAGGGTGAAGGGTTGAAACCCCAGAAACCTAAGACATTCAGTCCAAACCCCATCATTCGATATGCTCAATGAAAGGCTTGAAGCCAAAACAAGACGGTATAAGACATAAAAGGCTTATGCAGATGTCAAGCTAGCCTCGAATAGGGCAAAATCGTCATAAATGTGTAGGTCGCTCCACACTTTACACCAAGACGATACTCGTGAAACACTAGTGTATATTAAAATCTTTAAAAAAGGGTAGTAAGTCCCAGGTAAGGGATAAAAAGACCTCAAGTCTCAAAAAAGACCGGTATAACTTCTATGAAATCCTAGTGCATTATCTTAGAAGTTAGGGGGCAAATGATATGGGTTAAAAATAACCCTAAAGACATAATTAATATTGCATTAATTAAATCTAGATGGTCCATAAATAAGGCCCATTAATAAGGCCCGAAATTCTAATTAAATATTAATTTCGTAATTAATATTTGGGCTAGAAGTACAACCTGTATTAGGAGACGTCCAATACAAGTGGGCTTGTTTCAATACAAGTCCGTTATGATATGGAAACAACTCCTACAAGGAAGGATCTTGAATTAATCCTTATCCACCGTCAAGGATAAGACTTATCCGTCAAGGAAGTAGTGATACTTATCCACCATCAAGGATAAGGTTTATCATTCAAGGAAGTGATAATACCATTCCGGGTCCCAGTATGTTTCACCATCACTGGGTTAGCCAACCATTCCGGAAATTGAATTTCTCTTTTTCTGTTTCGCCGTCTTTCTTTTCCTGTTTTATGGATTAAAAAACATACTTGTAAATTTACTACTAGGGTTTAGGAGCTTTCGAGGTTTAATGGCTGCTCTTGTATTTCGTGACTAAATCGGTCCTCACAAGATGTCTACGTATCTCAATCAATGCTGAGAATCAAGCCAGAAAACGTAGTTCTTGGTGTTGCCCTCGGGGCTATGGCGGCAGGGGCACACCACCAAGGACGTAGTGACTCGTATGTCCTTATTCGAGGATGAAGTCTAAAACGTTGTAGATGACGTATGGAGTTGTGTCCAAAACGTAGTTCTGAGATGAGCGGTCAGACCCTTTATATAGGCGTTTAAAAGCCTAATGGATAAGTATTGATTTTCTTAAATGATAAGTCTTATCCTTGACGGTGGATAAGTATTGACTTTATTGAAGGATAAGTCTTATATTTTACCGTGGATAAGGATAAATTCTAGATCCTTCCTTGTAGGAGTTGTTTCCATATCATAATGGACTTGTATTGAATCAAGCCCATTTGTATTAGAACAAGCCTGTATTGGACGTCTCCTAATACAGGTTGTACTTCTAGCCCAAATATTAATTACGAAATTAATATTTAATTAGAGTTTCGGGCCTTATTAATGAGCTTTATTTATGGACCAACTAGGTTTAATTAATGCAATATTAATTATGTCTTTAGGGTTATTTTTAACTCATATCAAATATCTATATCATTGACGTGTGTAATTTATCTTGATTAATTCGAATCATTTAAAACTAGATCGTGGCTAATTTAATTAAACCAGTAAATTTGTAGCATGAGTAATTTTGTAAAATTATTTGAATTGTAACTATATGTCTGACTTCTAATAGTGAAGATATTAATTTTAATATTTTCTTCATTATTTATAGTTAATACGAAGGTAGACATAAATTTAGGTATTAGAGTACCCAAATGATAGTGAATTTAAATTTACTTTTACAAATCAAAAAGTGAGTATTAGCTAATATAAAAGTAAAATATGTACTTGTATCTATATTACACATGTCATATTTACATCTGATATCATTCTTGTTACGCCATAATTTCGGTTGCCTCAATTATCTCCTAATTTCCCAATATGAATCTAATAATAATTATTGCTTAATCACTAAGTAATATCCTCTCTCTCAAACGAGGAAACAATCAATCTAAATCAATCAATTACTAAAAAATATCTCCAAACGATTCTTTCAAATCAGGAAAGAATCACAACGCTAATATAACTCTAAAAAGATAAAATCAACTTATCTCAACATATCCCTTAACAATCACAGGGATTAAAAATATTATCCTATCACAGAACTGCGTTGGCTTGATCCCTATATATAAACAGGGTACGCAGGCATCTTGGAATATGATCCGACACATCTAACAAGTCGAGACACCTTTCAAGTCCAGCCCCAAACATCCAAAAATCCCAAATCCCCCTATTTTCACAATTTCGTTATTCCAGCAATCCCCGAAATTTGTTATCACCAAATTCCTCCGTTAACAATTGGCGCTAGAAGGAGGGGATACTTTTTGATTGTGGAGGACAATCAATCTATACAATACGCATGGGGGGTTATTATGGATCTGGAGCGGCTTTAATGGAGGAGCTAAACGGTGGAAGCGGTGGTTCGTGGTTCTATTCAAAATAAAGATAAGTTTTCTTATGATTTTGTCCATACAAATAAGCTATCTTATAAAATTCGTAGTAAATTTATTTCATGTTAGATTTTGATGATTTTTTATGATCCGGAAAGCTTTTGTGATTTCCTACAACTTTCGTTCTTGGTGTTTTCTGAGATTATGTTTCGATCTATTCTCGAAATCACAAAACATAATCAGGTCCCGTTTTTCAGTATTGAGAAGTTAATCAGCAGATGTTTTATTCGATTCCCGATTCGTTATAAGTCCGTTTCTGACGGTCCATATATCATCGGAAAGCTCTTTTCGTTTCCTGCAACTTTCATGTTTTGTGTTTTCCAAGAAAATATCGTTTACAGGGCCAAAAAGGTAAAAAACGGATCTGGACAGAATCTGAATAATGGAGATGTTAAAGAATTGTGATGCAATATTCGTAGCACATGATTTGATTACTTCACTAGCTCGTGCATGGACAAAAATAAGTGTGGAAGATCCTTATCTGATAAAGGTAATATTTTTGAAAGCTCTCTTTTTCAAGGAGGATAATATTTTTGAAGAACCTATTTCGAGTAGGATAATATTTTTGAAGACCTTCTTTCGAAGAAGGATAATATTTTTGATGACCCTATTTCGAGTAGGATAATATTTTTGAAGACCCTCTTTCGAAGAGGAAATTATTTTTGAAGACCCTCTTTTGAAGATGATAATCTTGTTTGAAGTCCCTAAGTGGTGATCGTTTTTTTAAGACCCTTCGGGGTAATCTTGTTTTGAAGGCCATGCATAATTCGCATCATGCATTTATTAATATCATCATGTGCATCATTCGCATCATGCATTCATTCATATCATCATGTGCATCATACATTTACTCGTAAACATTGGACATTCTTAGATTTTGTGGTTGTCTCTGTGTGATATTTTCGAAGACCCTTATTTGCGGAGGGTATTGCTTGGAAATTATTTTTGAAGACCCTCTATTGAAGATGTTAATATTTTTGAAGGCCCTTCTTTGATTAAGGTGTTGCTTGGAATTATTTTTGAAGGCTCTTCTTTAAGGTGTTGCTTGAAAATTATTTTTTAAGGCCTTCTTTATGAAGGTGTTGCTTGGAATTATTTTGAAGGCCCTTCTTTATGGAAGGTGTTGCTTGGAGTACCTTGGTAAACCCGTATTTCCGGGGTGCTTATCCGTACTTCCGGAAAGCTCACCAAGAATATAGTTCTTCCCTTTTCTTAAACTCTGCTTTGCATAGAGTGTATAAGAAGGCGAGGTTACACTTCCCTTTTCTTAAACTCTGCTTAGCATAGAGTGTATAAGAAGGCGAGGTTACTCTTCCCTTTTCTTAAACTCTGCTTTGCATAGAGTGTATAAGAAGGCGAGGTTACTCTTCCCTTTTCTTAAACTCTGTTTTGCATAGAGTGTATAAGAAGGCGAGGTTACTCTTCCCTTTTCTTAAACTCTGTTTTGCATAGAGTGTATAAGAAGGCGAGGTAATTATCTAATTCTCATTCTCCTACACTTACAAAGTTACTCGTACATATGTTCTTCTCACATCTCGCATGTTGTCTCTCTCGCAAGCACAGACATATTACGGGCACATCATGTTGTCTCTCTCGATTTTACAGGCATATTACGGGTAATTATCTTCTTCATATTATCTGCTAATCTTCTACTCCTAGTTGTTTCATTGACTCAGGAAATTCGGAAGATCAAAGCACACTTAGTTCTCCAGTCCATCAAGCTGCACTGAAGAACTGGGGGGTAGTTGTTACGCCATAATTTCGGTTGCCTCAATTATCTCCTAATTTCCCAATATGAATCTAATAATAATTATTGCTTAATCACTAAGTAATATCCTCTCTCTCAAACGAGGAAACAATCAATCTAAATCAATCAATTACTAAAAAATATCTCCAAACGATTCTTTCAAATCAGGAAAGAATCACAACGCTAATATAACTCTAAAAAGATAAAATTAACTTATCTCAACATATCCCTTAACAATCACAGGGATTAAAAATATTATCCTATCACAGAACTGCGTTGGCTTGATCCCTATATATAAACAGGGTACGCAGGCATCTTGGAATAGGATCCGACACATCTAACAAGTCGAGACACCTTTCAAGTCCAGCCCCAAACATCCAAAAATCTCAAATCCCCCTATTTTCACAATTTCGTTATTCCAGCAATCCCCGAAATTTGTTATCACCAAATTCCTCCGTTAACAATTCTATATTTCTATCACCTCACCTAATTAAGTTCCTTAACCTAGGGGAACTCTATTCTCTTTTTTATTTAGCAGAAGAAATTTTACCAAAGGTTATACTACTATTACTATACTAATAACCAGGGCAAGCGAAAGAGTTTTGAGTAAGACAAATCATCAAAATGATCCTCTTCTCAAACATGGTTTTACATCTATAATAACAAGGTGGACATTGCAATTATAGTAGTCGGACATTGCATATTTACAAATTTTTGCGTCTCTTCCTGAATGGTTTCCAAGTGTTTGTTTTGGTACTTCTTACCAAAGATCAGCCCAAGTCAACCTTGGTTTCAGGGGCACAGCTCAAGCCGGCTGAATTGCCCCGCCCAATAATCTACCCCTAGAAGAATAGAGACCAGATGGCAACCTCAGAGAAATCCAGAACGAAATAAAACTAAAAATGACTTAAGAGCAAATTAATACACCTACGTAAATACTCTCAACTCTTCTAATGATCGCTATTGATTGTTATTAAAATTTCTCGGACAATTATTATGTACTATGTATAGTCTTGTCGGATGTTTACATAAACACCGAATGTATATTCATACGTGCGTGAGCGTGACTTTGAAATGAGATGTGCTTTGATCTTTAAACTTAGTATTACTTCTTTAATTTCAAAGTGAAAGCAAGAGGATTTAAATTTAGGCACCACGTACCGTTTTGTAATATGGCTATGACGTACATGCATGCATGTACTTGGAACTTAAAGAAATATTGGTAGCGAAAGTGGGAAGAAGCTTCAGGTTCCAAGATTACAGACAGTTTATATAATCAAAACAGACTTCTGTATAACATATGCGTGTCTATGTATGTATATTGTCCTGTCTCATTCAATAATTGATGCTCTCGATCCCGTTACTAATTGCACAATCATACACGCATGTACTGATGTACATGTACATGTACAGTGCTCCGTTGCATGTTTTGTCGTTTTTTGATTTTTTATGTACGTACATACGTAGTGACGTTCAAGTTAAGTGAAAGTGAAACACATTCGGCATTTAATTATTTAAGTGGATGCTCTCATTGGAAATGCTTATACGAATATGTTATGTCTGAATTTTTTTCTCTCCATGTTTACGTGAGAGTTTTTGATTTTCTCTCCACTCTTCTCTAAAAATACAGGGTTGAGTTCTGTGAGAGTGCCTCGATGGCAAGTTCTAATGATATAGATGAACAGATGGCTGGTTTGAACATAGAAGAAGAGGAGAATGAAGGGCTCATTTTTGAAGGCGAGGTTGAAGAACAGGCTAATAGGTATGAATTGTGCCTGGTGGGTAGATTCTTGACGGAGAAGAATCTGAATGTACGTGCGATGAAATCGAAGATGGCTGATGTTTGGAAACCGACTATGGGTATCAATATTAAAGAACTGGATGCAGGTATCTTTCTTTTCCAGTTTTATCATAAGGAGGACTTGCAATGGGTGATTAATGGAGGACCATGGTCTTTCGATAATGCTATGTTAGTATTGGCATTAATCCCAAATGGAGAAAATCCTGTTAAGGTTCCTTTGTGGCATTTATCTATATGGATCCAGATTTTTGATCTCCCGTCCAGTTTCATGAATGAGAATGTGGGTAAACAGCTTGGTAATTTCTTTGGGGAATATTTACAGTACGATGACAAGAATAATGCAGCTTTATGGAGGGAGTTTATGAGGGTAAAGATACGTATTGATGTGAGAAAGCCATTGAAACGTAAAAAGAAAATTACGAGGAAGGACAAATCAGAGTTCATAGTTACGTGTAAGTATGAAAGGTTGGGAGAGTTTTGCTTTTCTTGTGGTTTAGTATCCCACACTGAGAGATTCTGTAGGAGGTTTATTGATAAAAGGGGTGAAGAGGGTGTTAAGGACTGGGGAAATTGGCTTAAAGCACCTCCGAGAAGGGTGGCCGGAGCAACAAAGAGCAAGTGGCTCCGTGAGGAAGACGATGACAGCTGGGAGATTAGAGTTGGGCGGGAAAACAGTAAGGCGAAATTTCAGGGGAGTCAAAATTCAAATGCTGATGATTTGGATGAGGGGGGGCGAGATAATAGGGAGTTGATTATTGTTACCGCGGATAGTGCTAGGATCTCAAAACAGAAAGATAATAGTGCTAATTTTGTGGGATTTAAATCAAATTCAAATCCTCTATTTGGGCCTGAAGATGACCTTATTATTGGGCCGCAGTTAGAAGGTAATAAAAGAAAAAGAATTGGGCCGGCTTCTGCAAGTGCTATGGATACAGAGGAGGGAAATATTCTAAGTGGGCCAGTTATTGTTCAGCAAGAAATGGGAGTTGTTATTTCTGATTCTGATTTGGCAACACCTTCAAATTCTTTATCGGCTAAGCTTGCAAAGCAAGCTAGCCGGGAGCCATGAATCTCTTAAGTTGGAACTGCCGGGGATTGGGGAATTCTCGGTCAGTTCGTGTCCTCCGAGACCTTGTAAAGTCTCAGAAACCTGATTTTTTATTTTTATCAGAAACTTTAGTAGAGGATAGTGTTATTGCAGAGTTACGTGTCAAGTTTGGTTTTGCAGCTCATGCTTCAGTTGATAGAGTAGGTAGAGGTGGTGGTTTAGCGATTATGTGGAAGCGAAATATGGATATTACTGTGTGCGATTCATCTCAAAATCACATTAATGTGCAGATTACAGAAGGAAATAATTTTGTCTGGAGGCTTTCTTGTTTTTATGGCTTTCCAGAAAGAGAAAGAAGGAGGGATTCTTGGAATTTTATAAGGATGCTGGCTAGCCAATCTCAACTTCCTTGGTGTATCTTTGGGGATTTTAATGACCTCATGTATGCAACTGATAAGAGTGGCAATCATCCTCATCCCCAGTGGTTATTAGATGGTTTTCGGAATACTATTGAGGAGTGTGATCTTGTGGAGCTGGTGTTAACGGGGGGAGATTATACATGGGAAAAGAGCAAAGGCACTCAGAATTGGGTTCGTGAAAATTAGATAGAGCTTTCGCTACGGAGTCTTGGTGGCAACATTTTCCGTTATGTAAGTTGTCTGTCAGTCATACTATAACCTCTGATCACGATCCAATACAACTGGAGCTTTTGAATGTCAATTGTTCGAAGAAATAGTTTCGGTTTAAGTTTGAAAATATCTGGCTTAAGGAGAAAGAATTTCATGCAGATGTGTCTAAATTCTGGGAGAAGCTTCCTTCTACGCATTTATTGCCAAAGCTGATCTCTGTATCATCGTACATGGCTAAGTGGGGTAGACAGTTTTTTCATAAATTTAGGGAGAAAGTAAAGTACCAGAAGGAGGTTGTAAATAATTTGTCAAACTGTACTACTGAAGATGAGGTGAAACGATACTTCGAGGAGAAAGAAAAGTTGCATCAGCTATTGTGTCAAGAAGAATCGTACTGGAAGCAAAGGGCAAAAGTTTTCTGGCTTGAAGAAGGAGATTCGAATACAAGGTTCTTCCATGCTGCTGCAACTACAAGGAAGAAAATGAATCATATAAAGAGTTTGAGGGATGATGCAGGAGAGGTCACTTCGAATCATGATGATATGTGCAAAATAATAAAGGATTACTACTCTGGAGTGTTTGCAGGTGGTAATAATGTGGCTAGGTCGTCTTTAAACAGTGATTCAGTGGTCGTAACGGAGGCACAAAATGAGGATCTTATTGCTGAGCTTTCTTTCGAGGAGTTTAATGTAGCTGTGAAACAAATGCACCCAGACAAAGCTTCTGGACCGGACGGGCTCAACCCTGCTTTCTTTCAGCATTTCTGGAAAATTCTTGGGTACGAAGTATTTTTGTGTTGCAAAAAATGGTTAGATGATTGTATGTTTCCAGCTGAACTTAATGATACTAATCTAGTGCTTATACCTAAGAAGGAAAGTGTGGAGTCTCCAAAAGATTTAAGACCAATTGCCCTTTGTAATGTTTTGTACAAGATTCTGGCTAAGGTGTTGGCAAACAGAATGAAGAAAATTCTACCTATGTCCATATCTGAAGAGCAGTCGGCATTTGTTCCAGGTAGGAATATCCAAGACAATGTCCTTGTTGCTTTTGAGATTATTCACTATATGCATCGTAAGAGACAGGGTCAGGACGGAGATATTGCTCTGAAGCTCGATATTAGTAAAGCATATGACCGAGTAAAATGGGACTATCTACAAGGGAGAATGCAGGTAATGGGTTTCTCAGAGGTGTGGATCAGATGGATTATGCTTTGTGTCACTACGGTCTCTTATTCAGTCTCGTTTAATGGAGCTAATATAGGTCCAATTTTACCAACTAGGGGACTACGCCAAGGTGACCCTATTTCACCCTATTTGTTTTTACTATGTGTTGAGGGTCTTTCAAACTCGTTGAGGGATGCAGCTAGGAATGAAACTATCCATGGGTGCAAAATCAGTTTATCTGCTCCGGCCATCACCCATCTCTTATTCGCTGATGATAGTTTTCTTTTCTTTAAAGCTAATTCTGAGGAGGCTCGTTCGATAAAGCAAATTCTGAACTCGTATGAAGTCTTATCGGGTCAAGCAGTGAATTTCCAAAAGTCTGGTATTTTCTTTAGTTCTAATGTTCGGAGAGACAAGCAAATGGAGTTGAAAGAGGTTCTGGGTGTTTATGAAGATATTAGACATAGCAATTACTTGGGATTACCATCTCTGATTGGCAGGTCTAAGAAGGCGGTTTTTAGTTTCTTGAAAGACAGGGTGGGGAAGAAGATCCAGGAGTGGAGTACTAAGTTGTTATCAAGGGCGGGCAAAGCTGTGTTAGTTAAAAATGTGGCTCAAGCGATCCCTGCATATTGTATGTCGTGTTTTTTAATTCCTAAAACTCTTTGTCAGGAATTGGAGAGGATGATGAATGCGTATTGGTGGAGTTCAAACTCATCAAATTCGAAGGGGATTCGATGGTTAGCCTGGGATAAAATGAGTATGTCAAAGAAACAGGGCGGGATGGGATTTCGTAGTCTATACGGTTTTAATTTAGCTCTGATTGGAAAGCATATTTGGAACTTTATATCTGACCCGAACTCATTGGTGGCAAGAATCTACAAGGCAAGGTATTTTCCAGATTGTCATATTTTGAAGGCTAATAAGCAGAGAGGGTCGAGCTATATTTGGGAAGGTATCTGGGAAGCTAAGGAGGAATTGATGAAGGGGTATAGATGGGTTTTAGGGGATGGTCAGACGATCGATATTTGTAAGGACTCGTGGTTGAGGGGTAAGGCTGATCATCGCGTTGAGTATAGGGAGTATCCACCTGGTATAGCTCAATGTAAAGTTGGAGATTTTTTTATTCAGGGTTCTAAAGCCTGGGATGTTACAAAGGTTACCAGAAGTTTTAGTCATTGTGATGTTAATGCTATTCTCACAACTCGTATACCACAGATTGGTACTATAGACAGGTTGGCCTGGGACCATTCTGCAGATGGTCGGTACACTGTGAAATCGGGTTATAAGTATTGGCATAGCCAGAAGATTGGAGTCGATGGAGTCATACAGTCGCCTGGTTGGGGAAAAATCTGGAGACTTAATGTCCCTCATAAATTGAAAGTCTTTCTGTGGAGGTTTTGCAGGAACACAATTCCGGTTAGAAACAGACTGCGTCATAAAGGTGTACAAGTCCCAATACTTTGCTCATTATGTGGAGTAGATGTTGAACATATGGCCCATATTTTCTTTGATTGTGAGTTTGTAAAGCTTTGTTGGTCCTATGTGGGTGTAGAGGTAGACATAGAGGGGGTGGAATTTGCACCTGATTGGTTACTTGAGCGGTTAAGTACTGAACCTCATGAGAAATTGATAGTAATTGCGACGGTGCTGTGGAGTATATGGTTTTCTAGGAATAAGAAGGTTTGGGATGGTGTGATTTTAACTCCTAATGTGGCGGTGGATTTAAGTTCGAAACATGTTAACGAGTGGCGTCAAGTGTGGAAGAAAAAGAATTGCATAGGAGGTGCTGAAGTTGCTGGTGTTCAGACCAGAGTGAAGTGGGTTCCCCCAGAGCCTGGATGTCTCAAAATTAATGTGGACGCCTCAGTTCGTGATAATGAAGACCACTACTCAATTGGTATGGTAGTACGGGACCATGAGGGTATGTTTTTAATGGGTAAAACTATGAAAGTTGAGGGCAAGGTTTCTGTTTTGGAGGCTGAGTCAGTAGGTGTTTTGGAAGCATTGCTATGGACTGCAGTATTTCCGGGTAAGCCAATAACCATTGAATCAGATTCGTTGCTGACTGTTAGTGCTGTGAAGAAAGTTGCAGAGCATCATTTGGAGCTTGGGCATGTTTTTAGGCAGTGTAGAGAGATTTTGGAAGAGAGAAGTGTTCTTGAGTTAGTTTTCGTTAAAAAGCTAGCAAACAACGTAGCTCATGGTATGGCTAGGCTACCTTGTGCGCTTAATAGCTGTAATATTCTTATGTCTCCTCCTCAGATTTTGTTGGAGATGATTATGTATGAGTCTACTAAGTCTTAATGAAAGCATTTTTGTTTAAAAAAAAAAAAAATAAGGTACACAAGTAATACATTATGTATTGTTTAATTTTAGAATTGACTGATCACCCATGTGGACTGGTCGCGTCAATAAACATCCTGATTATGGAAGTCGTATCAGAATCATTAAAAAAGTACAACATAAACTATACATGTATGGCTGACTAATGAGCGTACAATGCGCGTACCAAATTAATTTACTTGGACATATTTGGAGTATATGAAAAACGATGGTGCATTTCGAAAATGGTATCCACTCACAGGCACGGTTAGGGCTGTAAGTGAACAGAGCCGTTCGTGAACAAAATTCGAACTCGGTTCGTTTTAGATGGACTCGGCTCGGTTCATTTACTAAATGAACACGAGCTTGAACATGAAAACGTGTTCGGTTAGTAAATGAGCTTGAGCCGAGCTTTACACCTGTTCGACTCGAACTCAGCTCGTTTTGCTCGGGATCGGCTCGAGCTCGGCTCGAACTCGTTAAACTCGGCTCGATTCGTTTAACTAATTATAAATTGTGAATTTCATAATATCCTTAACAATTTGAATATGTTAAATAAAACTTAGTTGCGATCTATTTTAGTTATTTTGTGGTTGAATAGGGAATTGTATTTGTTATATCTAAAAGGTATAACATCAACGTACAACCAAAAGTTAAACTCTTTATATCCAATCCAAATTAGTTTTTCATTATTAAAATTTATAAGTTGCATTAATAAAATTACAAAAGAAAGTGAATAGAGAAAAAGAGTTTGTCTTATTAATTTATTATATAATATTATTTAAAAGTGGCTCGTACCTCTTAAAATTGAGGAGAAAGATGAGTTTTTTAGTGAATTTAAGGTTAATAAGAGTATCTTGGAATAAAAAGTTGTTAGCCTCCTCAAATTTCAAATTAAAAGCCAAGATAGAGAGGCTCTACGTTGGTGATTAAATTGTTTTATTTTAACTATTGTTATTAGGTGAAGTGAGTAAGGTTTGATTACTCATAAATACAAATATTAACCTAATATGATTATTATAAGAAAATAAATTAACTTTAGTATTGAAATTCAAACATAATAGTGTATTCTTAATATGTGATTTTAGGCATGAGACTGTAAATCGGGTAAGTAATTTTAAAAATTGGATTTGGTTGAGTATAAAAGTACGAACTATAAGTGAACAACTCGACTCGACTCGAGTTCGGTTTGTGTTCGGCTCGACTCAAAATGTTCGTGAACAAACTCGTGTTCGACTCGTTTATTAACGAGCCGATCTTGAACATCACTTTTCGTTCGATTAGAAAGCCCGGCTCGACTCTGTTCGTTTTAAAAAAAAACCAAGCTCGGCTCGATTCGGACAAAACTCGGCTCGGCTCTGTTCGTTTACGGCCTTAGGCACGGTCGTGAAAAGCGGGAATCAGAGTTAATCGATGAAGGCACCGTCCAGGGATTAATCGGGTAATCGGGGATTAATCAGAATGATTAATCGGATCATTAATCGGAATAAATTTAATAATAATTTTTATATACAATTATAAAATTGTTTCGTTATTTCAACTAAACATATGTTATTATCATATATTTATGCAAATATGTTAAAAATGTTATATAATTGTAATAAATAAAATTTTGAAGGTTTAACTTTTCAATTAGAGATCAATTTAAGAGAAAAACTTAAGAGGATTTACGATTTAGGCATCTAAAATTATATTTATATGTACAAAAATAATGTTTTTTCCTATTGTTTAATCAAGTTTCTACCTTTTAAATTTTTATTATTTTTTATTATTTTAACTATTTTTTACTATTTATTAATAATTAGCCCGATTTTTGACCGATTAATCCGATTTTTGACCGATTCAGCCGATTTTTGACCGTTTTTATGAAAAAACGATTAATTGACCGATTTTCGCTTAATCAGTTCGGTGACCCGCCGTCTAGCGATTAATCGGCGATTAATCGGGATTAATCGCCGACTTTTAGAACAGAGCTAACATGTAATTACTTAGAGCGAATGATTTGAAATATATGAGCGTCGCTGGTAAGACTTTGTTTGGAATTACTATTAAAAATTGATGTTCTATTGAAAAAAATGTTGTTAAAATAATTGTTGTTACAAAAATTTGATAATTGTTTGATTTTAATTTTAATATATGCATGTTTTGGGGTATGATATAAAAAAAAAATATTGGTGGTGAAATTTGATGTTGAAATTAATAGGCGCTTCCCACTTAAAATCAGTTTTTTTCAAAAGAATGGGGGACATGCTTTCTTTAAAATCAGTTTTCACGCAAAAGTGTCTTTTAACAACAATGTCAAACAAAGCCTAAATTTTTTAAAAATTCAAAAACTATAAGATACTTATGAATTATGCATACTAGCTTATAACGTTGCACAGATCATCAAAAAATATTAAAAAATGACAAATTAAATAAATTAATGTTGATTAAAAAATGACAAATTAAATAAATTAATGAGAACATAAAATATTAAATAAAGAATAAAAATCAATATGATAAATTATAAAATGAGAAACTTAAAGATTAATTGGAACATAAAAAAAATGGGGTTGAGGAAAATAAATAGGGCATTATTAATATTATTTTATTATTTATTAAAATAATAATAATAATAATAATAATAATAATAATAAGGACAAATAGAAAAACTAACATATTTTTATTGAAAAAAGTAATTGTCCGTGATATTTTTGGAAAAGAGAGATTTTTGTGAGAACAAATATAAAAGTAATAAGGACAAATAGAAAAGTTAACATGTTTTAATTAAAAAAAAGTAACTGCCCGTGATATTTTTGGAAAATAGAGATTTTAGTGAAAATAAAAAGTAACTGCCCGTGATATTTTTGGAAAAAAGAAATTTTAGTGAGAACGAATATAAAATAATAAGAACAAATATAAAAGTTAACATGTTTTAAGTAAAAAAAGTAACTAACGTGATATTTTTGGAAAAGATACATTTTAGTGTGAACAAATATAAAAGATAACTAGCCTATAACCCGTGCAAGGCACGGGCCTTAAAAATAATAAACTAAAAAATTTAATGTGAACGGAAAATATTAAAATAAAAGTAAAAATTAATATGATAAATTATAAAATGAGAAACTTAAATATTTATTGGAACATAAAAAAATATTAAAAAAATACAAATGAGGCCGAGGAAGATAAATGAGGTATTATTAATATTATTTTATAATAAAATAATATTAATAATAAGGACAGATAGAAAATCTAACATGTTTTAATTAAAAAAAGTAATTGACCGTGATATTTTTAGAAGTGTTTTAATTATATTAATTGTATTTATTAAAAAAATATGTTGACATGTTAAAATAAGTAAGTTTTTTTAATAAGGACAAATAGAAAAGTTAACATGTTTTAATTAAAAAAAAGTAACTGCACGTAATATTTTTAGATGTGTTTTAATTATATTAATTTTATGTGTTAAAAAAATACGTTCACTTGTTAAAATAGGTAAGTTTTTTTAAATAATTAAAAGTATTAAAATATGTTTTAAAATATATAAGTTGCACATGATATTTTTGGAAAATAGAGATTTTAATGATAACAAATATAAAAGGTAATATATTTTAATTTAAAGGTAATTGCCCGTGATATTTTTGGAAAAGAAGTAAATTTTTTTAGAAATTTTTTTTTAACTATAAAAGTCAATCATCTAGTTACTATTTTTATATTATTTTATTATTTATTAAATAGAGTATTAAAATAGGTTTTAAAATAAATAAGTAAGGATTGCACCTCATATTTTTGGAAAATAGGGATTTTAATGATGATGTGTTTTAATTATATTAATTGTATTTGTTAAAACAAATACGTTCACTTGTTAAAATAGGTAAGTTTTTTTAAATAATTAAAAGTATTAAAATAGGTTTTAAAATATATATGTTGCACTTGATATTTTTGGAAAAAAAAGATTTTCATGATAACAAATATAAAAGGTAATATATTTTAATTTAAAGGTAATTGCCCGTGATATTTTTGGAAAAGAATTAGATTTTGTTAGAAAAAAAATGTTTTAATTATAAAATGCAATCAGCTAGTTAATATTTTTATATTATTTTATTATTTATTAAATAGTGTATTAAAATAGATTTTAAAATATATAAGTAAGGATTGCACCTCATATTTTTGGAAAATAGAGATTTTAGTGATAACAAATATAAAAGATATTATGTTTTAATTTAAAGGTAATTGTCGTGATATTTTTGGAAAATGAGTAGATTTTGTTAGATTTTTTTTTTAATTATAAAAGGCAATAATTTAGTTACTATTTTTATATTATTTTATTATTTATTAAATAGAGTATTAAAATAGGTTTTAAAATAAATAAGTAAGGATTGCACCTCATATTTTTGGAAAACATATATTTTAGTAATAACAAATATAAAAGGTATTATGTCTTAATTTAAAGATATATAATTGTAATGATATTTTTGGAAAAGGAGTAGATTTTGTTAGAAAAAAAATATTTTAATTATAAAAGCCAATCATCTAGTTACTATTTTGGTAACTTCACAATAATACAATTTCATTAAAGATTTGATTTGTATTAGCTTTCGTTATCCTAAACAGAAAGAAGTATATTTTTAGTAGTGTATCCTAAATTTAAACAAATTAGATCCCACATTTCCATTTTTTTGATTAGATTTCAATATTATTTGATTTTTATGTAATAAAATATAGTGAAATATTAATGTAGAATAAAACTTTCCCGAATTTTGATTATATTATTAATTTATTAATTAGAAAAAGTACCGAAAACCAAAAACCGACCGTTAACCGAAAACCAAAACTTTCAATGTTTCGGCTTTAATAATATAGTATAGATATGTTTTAATTTAAAGGTAATTACCCGTGATATTTTTGAAAAATGAGTACATTTTGTTAGAAAAAAGTGTTTTAATTATAAAAGGCAATCAACTAGTTATTATTTTTATATTATTTTATTATTTATTAAATTGAATAAATGACTGAAAACCGAAAACCGAAAACCAAAACTTTTAATGTTTCGGCTTTAATAATACTAGCGTATAACTCGTGCAAGCACGGGCCTTCAAAGGAGATTAAAAAATGACAAACTAAAAAAATTAATGGGAACAGAAAATATTAAATTAAGAATAAAAATCAATATGATAAATTATAAAATGAAAAATTTAATATTAATTGAAACATTAAAAAAAATAAAGAATACAAATGGGGCTGAGGAAGATAAATGGGACATCATAAATATTATTATTCTTTTTCCACGAATATTATTTTATTATTCATTAAAATAATATTAATAATAAGGATGAATATAAAAGCTAACATGTTTTAATTAAAAAAAGTAACGACCCGTGATATTTTTAGAAGTGTTTTAATTATATTATTTGTATTTGTTTAAAAAATGTGTTGGCATGTTAAAATAGGTAAGCTCTTTATATAATTTAAAGTATTAAAATATGTTTTAAAATAAATAAATAAGGGTTGCACATGATATTTTTGGAAAATAGATATTTTAGTGAGAACAAATATAAAAGGTAATATGTTTTAATTTAAAGGTAATTGCCCGTTATATTTTTGTAAAAGGAGTAGACTTTGTTAGAAAAAAGTATTTTAATTATAAAAGACAAATAATAAGGACAAATAAAAAAGCTAACATGTTTTAATTAAAAAAAAAAGTAAATGCCCGTGATATTTTTAGAAGTGTTTTAATTATATTAATTGTGTTTGTTAAAAAAATACGTTGGTATGTTAAAATATGTAAGATTTTTAAGTAATTAAAAATATTAAAATAGATTTTAAAATAAATAAGTAAGGGTTGCACCTGATATTTTTGGAAAATAAAGATTTTAGTGAGAACAAATATAAAAAGTAATATGTTTTAATTTAAAGGTAATTGCCCGTGATATTTTTGGAAAATAAGTAGATTTTGTTAGAAAAAAGTGTTTTAATTATAAAAGGCAAATAATAAGGACAAATAAAAAAATCCAACATGTTTTAATTAAAAAAAGTAATTGCACGTGATATTTTTAGAAGTGTTTTAATTTTAATAATTTTATTTGTTAAAAAATACGTTTGCATGTTAAAATAGTTAAGCTTTTTAAGTAATTAAAAATATTAAAATAGATTTTAAAATAAATAAGTAAGGGTTGCACCTGATATTTTTGGAAAAGAAAGATGATATTTTTGGAAAAGAGATATTTTAGTGAAAACAAATATAGAAGGTAATATGTTTTAAGGGTCCTGGTCCATAACAATCAATTGCCAAAGATCATTTATTTAACAATCTTTTCCTGGATCGTTGGATCAACACTCCGACGATCAGGATTAAAAAAATTCTTCAGTCACTCCACGTATTTTTTCCGTGGAACCCTATCCCTCCGCGCATTTTTCCGCGGAGCACTGTACCCGCTCCGCGCTTATTTTCCGCGGAATGCGTAAAGACCAAAATGCTCATCCGCGGTTTTAACCCTAGAAGCAGATTTTGTGATCATTGTAGCCACTTTGCATCAAGAAAGAGGGGGAAAAAGGGATTGGAGAGCTTAAAGAGATTGTCATTGTAATATCCGTGAACTTTATTAATAATATAAATTATATTTTATGTGTAAAATAATTTATGTGGAGTATTTGGAGTCTTAATGATTAAGGTTATTGAGTAATAGTATGTTAATTGATGTGTCGAAAGCCCCTTTCGAATATCTTTTTATTTAGAAATATCTTCAGTTTTGAGCCTCGTTTTGAAAATTCAAGGGCCCCGTTGAAATTTTGTACATCATTATTATTCCTTCATCTTTCGTATCCGAATCATTATTGGAAGATTTCTTCGTATCATTATATTCCTTATTACCCGATACTATCAGTAGTAATTGTTTTATTCAAAGAAAGAAAAATTATTCTGAACCCTAATTGTTTAGGGCGATTGATATATCGTTCATATCAATAATACATTTGTTATAGCCCCAATATTCTTGAGCATTCGTTATATAAATGATATGTATTGATATGGATAACTATCAGTCCTTGTGGATAGTTATCACCTCGTAAAACGTGAACTTTACTTTATTAAAGGTTTAAAGCGATCCAGTGGATCGATATCGATCCAAAAATGTCGTTTGGGGTATTATTTTCCACTAAGTATAAAAAGCCTTATCGTACATTATCCTTCATATAATCCGTATTAAATATATACAAAAATTCCCGAACCGTGTTCTTCGTGTTCTCGAAAATCAAAATCAATTTTGAAGGTGTTATTGAAATCCAAATCTCAAGTTCAAGTACTCAAATCAAAGCTCTTGATCTCTAGTTTCAGAATCTTCAAACCATATCATCATATGGTAATTTTTCGACTTATTATGAATTTTTCAATATTCGAATTAAATTAGGGTTCTTATTCGAATTAGGCATTTTCATTCTGTTGATTCTCCGTTCAATTGATTGCTTCTAACATGTTCCTAGGGTTCTAATTAGTAGGAATCCATGCTTTAATTTCATGTTTATGTTCGATTTTGAGAAATTCGATTTTAGGGTTAGTCCGTTCATATGAATGATCTGACATTGTTTTTGATAGAGGGCTTTCATTGTATGTGTTCTTAGCTTCATTTTAGCATAAAGAACGTCGAGTTTCATGTACGATTTAGTGAGATCGGAAAATTTTCTTGAGGTCGCCGGAATTTGATCGGGATTGGGATTCCGGCTGTGTTTTTGGTTTGTTTTGGTCGGAATGAATTGCTGAGTTAATAAGGAGTGTTTTGGTACAAAAAGCCCCAAATTCTGACGTGTTTTTGAGTCACCGGATTCTGGAAAACCCACCGGAATCTGGAAAAATTCCGGGTTGTTCTTCCCGACCCGTTTACCCGAATTTATGACCCGGTTTCAATCTTCGAAACCCTAAATTATTTTCAGAAAACTGTTTTTGGATTTTATTTTTAAAAATAATTCGAAAATAGTTTAAATATTTATAAAAATCATATTTTTATTTTAAAAAATACATTTTTAAATTCAAAAATTCTGAAAAATTATAATTATTTATTTAAATTTGAAAACAGATTAAATTTAATTATTTTAATTATTTTTGATTAATAATTAATTAATTGATTAATTCTATTTAATCAGTTAATTCTTATTAATTAATTATTAATTATTAATTAGTTTTAATTAATTTAAATTAAGTTTAATTATTCTCTAGCTTGTTTTAATTATTTAAAAATAGTTTGAGCATTTAGAAATTGTCAATTAATTTTATATTAATTGATTTAATTGTTTTTAAATACTTATATTGGGATTAATAATCCGATTTTTGATTTAAAAATTATTTGTGACTTATTTAAATTCAAATAAGTCTCGGATATTGTTTTAAAAATGTTTATAAGTGTTATATGGTTTATACGAGTTGAATAATGTGTTTTATTGTCCGTAAATGCTTTGTATAAGGGCTAGTGTCTGAGTTTTTATTTTCGTAAAATAGAACGAGCATCCGATAAATACGATTAAATACCCGATTACTTGTTTAGACTTAAAAATGGTTATGATTTTATGTCGAAAGTAGAACGAGGATAGTTAGAGTTATTATTATGAGCTGTTTATTATAGAATCGAGTTCCCGAAGCAAGGGAAATGAGAAGGTAGAGTAAGCGAGATAGACTGAAGTCAGCTACGTAGACCAGGCAAGTATCTGTGCGATTACTTGTTGATTAAATTGATATTGTTTCCAATGATTATGCATGTTACCCCCAGAACAATTCAGATTATTCAATCTTTACTCCGTATTTGAGCAACTGATGCTATTTCCTCGAATATTTTTAACTCTTTGATTAATCTACAATCATGTTGGATATCAGAAACCTTCACCTTCAATTCAGTTTATATTGACGATAAACATTGTTGACTTTCTTAATTGAGAACGTTGAAATCGTTCCGAATCTATTTCTCGGATTTCATTTGATATTGAATAGTTGAAGCTCTTTTGCAACTATTATACCTTTCATTGTGTAGTTATCTACCGTTGAAATCGTTCTGAATCTATTTCTCGGATTTCATTTGATATTGAATAATTGAAGCTCTTTTGCAACTATTATACCTTTCATTGTGTATTTATCTACCGTTGAAACCGTTCCGAATCTATTTCTCGGATTTCATTTGATATTGAATAGTTGAAGCTCTTTTGCAACTATTATACTTTGTCATTGTGTACTTATCTTGTGATGCATGTTATTGCTTATACTCTGTGATAGAATGGACATGTTTTTTTAAATAGGACCATTAATGGTCGAAAATAATTTAAGGCCAAGATGGCCATGGATCCTAGCGGAGGACTTTGCTATAAGCAAGTCCGGGGTTGATGCGTGACTGATCAGTAGCTCAACCTTTTGATTTGAAAAATGTAGAAGTCCAATTCTAATCCCTTTTACTTCCATTGAGATTGTTAAAAAGCATATGTTTGGCTTAAACCTTGTTGATTAAGATAATTGTGATCTTCCTTTCATTATGGAACTGTGATTGAAATATATTATGCTTGCTGAGCACTTGTGGCTCATACTTGTTTTTTTTAACCCTATTCCAGTGAAGCGAGAATATGAGCAGACACAACGCGAGCGATAGTTCTCCAGCAGCTAGGAGACCACCTCGAGTGGTTGTCATTGGCAGGGTAGTTGTCTATTTTGTTAGTTAGACTAGACGTCTAGCTTTGAACTTTAAGTTGTGTAATATTAATAACTCTAAAAACTGGTTTGTAATAACTTAGAAGCTTGTTCAATGCCATAATCTGAATGTGGTCTTGGTTAAGGGGTGTTTTATGTTATTATTATATTATGCATGTGTTATATCCAGGTATATTGTGTTTTGTTGATCGAGTGACTCCCCAGACCTGTGCCCCGGGTTTGGAGGGCGTCACAGGTTGGTATCAGATCGACAGGTTATGGCATTTGAAACAAGTTAGGACTTAGGGTCCAGGATAACGTAGAGAGTTAGAAATTAACTTAAAGACTATAGAAGGTCAATTAGGAATATTATGCGTGGTAATTGAATGTGGTTATATAATTGCAGCCCCTAGCTCTAGTTCAGATTCAGACCCGTCAGAGCGTTCGATAGAGGAGAGACATGTACCAGGAGAGAGAGAAAGACCGTCGCGGCCGATACGACCCCAACCTGGACATGCTGAAGTCAGGAGAGATCATATACTTTGTCCCGTTCCACTTCGACGCGTAGCACAAGCACCAGTGTCTCAGGCATCTGTTTCCGGACCTTTGTACCAGCTTTCTCAGCCACCAGTTCCGCATCATGAGTATCAGAGGGTGAGAGGGGAAAGGGAGTATTTCTATAGACAGGTATTGGAGATGAGAGGGACTCGTTCGTCAGAAGCAGCCGTATCACAAGAGAGAGACAGACTCAGAGGCCATATAGGAGAGTTTCAGATGAGACTTAGGGTTACGAGGACATTAGTAGAGATGAGGTTGCAGGGACTAGCTTCTAGCCGATAGGGAGAGACTGTAGCAGGGTTGAAAGAGATATTGGACTATGCGGTAAGGGAGATTGGAGAGGTTGCCGGACCAGCGCTATGGAGGACTAGGGATGATGATCCGTGAGCAGGATTAGGTGAGGTCGGATGTTATGTGGGTGTATGGAATTCCAGCTAGATAGTATATAGATGCATAGTATAGTACCAGCAGTGCACCAGGCTTATAGTATCGCCTTGGGTTGTTGTTGTAATTTTTATTGTTGTACTGTTGATCGGCAGTTGTAGTTCAGCTATGACATACTTTACTTTTGAAAGCGTTCAATGCTTGTATCAGATATATATATATATATATATATGATAACCACCTTTTGCAGAACTATTATAATTCTCTTGTTATTCATTTTCATCATTATAACTGTCATTCTACTTGATACGACCAGGGTATTCTTACGCCGTCAAAAATTTGTACACCTTGGTTCTATCAATTGTGTTCTCTTTCTTTTCTACTTATGAATTATATGATTAAACCAATTATTGTTTATTTATCAGTAATATGCCTCCTAGACGAAGTACCCGTGCAAATGATTCCTCTGACCAAGAAGGTCAACAGAATTCACCTCCAACGGGTCACATAGATCCGATTGTAATACAACTTTTGAATACTCTTACTCAGAAAACTGCTGCCCTAGCACAACAACAACAACAGATTCAACAACAGCTACTACAGCAGTAGCAGCAGCAACAGCATCAGCAACAGCAACAGCAGCAGCACCAGCAGGCAGCACCAGTAGTTACGTTCAAAGCATTTCAAGCAGCGAAACCTCCGCAATTCAAAGGATCTGCAGACCCAGTCGAGGCAAAGGCATGGTTAAAGGAAATAGAGAAAGCTTTTACCTTAATAGAGGTAACGGAAGAAAAGAAAACAGAGTACGCTAGTTATTTTCTGAAGAGTGAAGCAAGTTATTGGTGGGAAACGAGTAGGGCTATGGAACCTGAGGGATTAATTACGTGGGACAGGTTTACAAAGTTGTTTTTAGAAAGGTATTTTTCTGATTATATGCGAGACCAGATGGAGTTGAAATTTTTAGAGTTAAAACAAGGTAGTATGACTGTTCCTCAATACGAGACCAAGTTTACTGAATTGTCTTGGTTCGTTCCGACATACGTTGACACGGAGAAGAAGAAGGTCAAGAGGTTCCAACAGGGACTGGGGTCATGGATTCGTAGTAAGTTAGCCATTTTGGAGTTGGACACCTATGCAGCAGTGGTTCAGAAGGCAATGATTGCGGAAGCAGAGAGTGATTCATACATGAGAGAGAAAGAGAATAAGAAAAGGAAGGTAGGGACATCTGATAAGGGACAGCAACAGGGAAGTTCGCAAGGTCAATCTAATAAGAAACCAGGATTCCAGTCCGATAGGAGTTCAAGTTTTAAGGAACCAGATACCGGGAATGTTAGATCAGGATTCAATGATTGTCAGGATCTAGACTCAACTGATCAGGATTGCTGACGTCATCAGTATAGCGTGGTTATCAGTATTTGATCAAGCGTCAGAATCAGGATGTATATCAGGACTGAGATCAGGATTGATCATCAGGACTGGAAGCTGATCAGGATTCCTACTTCGAGTTATATTTGGAGTCTAGTTAAACATGGAAGTTTATTTTGTCGGTTCCTGGTTTGTAGTAATGTAGCTATCGATTAAGGATAGGTTTCAATCTTTGTAATTGATAAGGACTTATCTTGTAATTGATAGAGAAGCTGTGTAGTATATAAACACAGTTTTAGATTTCGATTATTATCGATTGCATACACGAGTATTCTTGTAATCTAGCAGCTCTCAAGAACACAGAATTTCTTGAGAGAGTTTGTAACAGTTTTATATCAGATTTAATAAAGCTGTTATCTTTCTTTCATATTTGTGATATATACTTTACTAAGTCGAGAATCTTATACAATTGTATTCAACCCCCCTTCTACAATTGATCATTACTGGGCAACAATTGGTATCAGAGCTAACTGATTTAAATTTGAATCAGATACGATCTAAGATGTCGACAACAAAGTATGAAAGCATGAAAATTCCCATCCTGAAGATATCAGAATATCCAACATGGAGAGTAAAGATGCTGATGTACCTGGAGGCTATGGATCCTGACTATCTGGACAGGATTCGTGATGGACCATATGTTCCTACCAGAATCGTAGAACGAACAGATACAGTACCTGAACATTATGTGGTCAAGGCAAAGAGTGAATGGGCTCCAGAAGAAAAAGCTCATGTACTCAGAGTGTTAATCCCAAATGACCTAACAGAATTGTAGAAAAGGGGGGGGGGGGGGTTGAATACAATTCTTGATATTTCTTAAACTTAAAACAACTTACAAATAAAAACTGAACTTAAAGTAAAAATCACAAGCACATAAATAATTTCAGTTGGATTGTTTGAAGATCCAACTGAAGTGATTTTTATTGCGGAAATAATCTGTGATACAAAATGTACACAGCTGCTCAGTTACAAGAATGTAGAGAAGTATGCTCTCAAAGATAGCTAATACAATCTATTTGTTTTTCTTCTCTCACGTATTTTAACTGCTACACTTGGTTATATATATTCCCAAGTTTACAAAGCTATTTTTGGCTACACTAAAGTACACTAAAGGTAACCGCCAGTAGCTTGCTTTTCATCCCTTTTGTCCAATGGTCCTTGGAGATCTTTGTCTTCTGTCTTCAGTCTTATAGTGATCCCACTCAATAACCAGATTGGAAATTGGAATGTTTCCTTATTCCCTATGTCCATTTTGATGGTTTCCAATGCAAAGTACACTTCTACATCTCCTTTTGATATGTCAGAAAACTGTCACTATCACTTTGTCAACTATTCAGAAAAGTGATAATGATTCGTTAATAGCAGTAAGATGTGCTTCGTTGATAGCTTTATTCTTCGTTTCGTTGATGGTATAATCCTCGTTTCGTTGATAGAGTAATCTTCATTCCGTTGAAAGATTAATCTTCATTCCGTTGACATGTCTTCACTTAGGCAAAATTACAAGGCACAATATATTTACACTTAACCAACCTATTTTGCCTATCTAGTACATAGTCAACATGACTTAGAAAACCTGACTAATACCTACAACAAATACCTATCAATCTAGTGAAGTATTGTACAGTGCAATTGCTACATCACTCATTCCGTTGATGAGCTTCCTATCAACGAAACACTGCAAAGCATGCCATTTCGTTGACAGTTACATAAATGACTTAATACAAAATCTACTAAGTGTTTTATAATTATCATCAAGAACAACATATTCCTAACAATCTCCCCCAATTTATGACTGATAGAATAACAGCCATAAATCAAGAGCCTTGATGATAACAAAAACACTCAGTCAAATTACACATGATAAAAATAGAAATTGCATTGAGCTTCATTGAATTTAATTGAAATACAAAGTAGAAAATCTTACAAAACAAGTGCACAGAGTTGCTCCTCTAGTTTGAGAAGATTTTTCATCTTTGCCTCTGTGGTCTTGTTTTCTTCCCTTTTCTTGTATTGTTCTTCTCAATCTGAGCTTGAAGTCTTCTGTAGAAAATCTTCTCTTCATCATCTTGATTCCCCAACTTGGATTGCATTACTCTTAGAGTTTCATTGGATGCCTTCTCCAGTTGGTCTTCTATTCTGAAGAATCTTCTACAGTTGTCCTTATCTCTGAATTCCATCATCCAAAAAGGTTGGAGATGAATTATCTTTCCTGTTTGAGGGACCTTCAATACTCTGGGAAGTGTACCAGGCTTGTTCCACCTAGCTTTTATTTGGCAAATTTTGGAGACAACCTCAGACTTGGCTGTTTTGGTAAAACCAAAATCTTTCTTCAAACATTTAAACACAGATAGCAGTGTCTGATAGTCTTCTCCCAGAATTCTGTGTAGAGGCCAAACCTGTTCTCTCCCACCCTTGTAGACAAACACCAATCTCTCTGGTAGTTTGTAAGAAGCTGCAATTCCTCTCACTTCAACCAGGTCATCAAGATTGATATGTAGGTCAGACTCCTCCCTGATATCAGCAATGTAGATGAAGTCTTCTGGGTTGGTAGGGGGTTTCTCAGCTCGTGGTCTCCTTACAAGAATTGGCTTAGCCTTGGTAGCCCTTTGCTTAGATTTCTTCTTTGGATCCATTTCAAAGAGGAATTTTGGAAAGTTGGCCTCATCAAACTCAATTGGCTCTCCCTTTGGCTCAATTGGTTGATCATGGAAATTGACAGGATGTTTAGGGTCACAGGCTAACTTTACCTCAGAAACTGGATCAGGAATTGTTGGAGGTGCAATAGGTACAGAAGAGTCTGATGCAATACTCTGAGAATCAACATTCTCAAAGGCTATGTTTCTCCTAGCTCTCTCTTTGGGTTGCCTTGTGCTCTTCTTTGTACTCCTTTCCTCTTTAGCTTTTTCTTCTAGCTGTCTTTCTTCTTCATCAAGAGATTGAGAAACTGCAAGTGCTTGCATTGCTGCTCTTTCTGACTCTTCAGCCTTAGCTTCAGCAAAGTTTGGGTGACCAGCCCAAACACAGATTTCTTGTCCATTCCTGTAGACAATTGCCTTTTTCTTCCTTATCTCAGGATCATTGCTTTCCTTGCATTTTTGATAAGTAGTCCAAGAAGCTTGAGCTCATCTGGATAAGGTGCAGGATAGAAAATCCTTGCTATATTTTTGCCCTTTGGTTTAGCAGGGGACTTGGGAGATAAGCTTCTTTGGAGTGTAGCTTGTTCCACATCCCTAATGCATGAGGTTTGTCCTTTTTCCTTCCTTGGACCTTGAGTGACTCCATGTAGAAGGGGCTCTACCTCATAGGAAGAATTGGTCTGTGGCTCCCATTCCGTTGACACTAAAACCATGGCATTCGTTGATGTTGCTGGAGAAGTAGCTTGATTCGTTGATGGATTTGAATTCTTTGCAGATTCAGCTAACTTCTTGATTCTTGCATCTATGCTGGACCAGTGGTCTTTAATTTGTTCTAGAAATTGTAGCTTCATAGATGCTTGCTGAATCAGGTCAATGCCATCCAGTTTGGCCTTTCCTGACTCCCCCATTGCTAGTGGCTCCTGTGGTAGGGAAATGGCTGGGACCATAACCTTTGTGATTTGAATGTCTAGCTCCTTAGATTTCTCCCCCTTTTTGTTATCATCAAAAGAGATGTCTGGGAGTCCTTGAGCTGCCACTAGCTGGGCCAATAGTTGTGTTTGCTTCTCCTGTTCCTTTTGCATCTGAGATAAAGTAGCTTCCACCTTGTCCACTCTAGAAGAGAGAGTCTTCAAGGAGGTAGCCACCTCAGGTTCCTTAGAGAAAAACATGTTCATCTTGGACATAGTGAGAAGAGGAAGCTTTTCATCTAGCCTCCTGTCAGTAGCATCCTTAAGATTGCTAATTGAGTCCTTGATTTCTCTAGCTTCAATTCTTGTCTGCATCATCTGTAGCCTTTGGATTTCCAGTGAATCCATAATAGCCTTGTAGAATTTCTTGTCATTGGCATTTGCAGACTCATGAGCTAGATAGGCCTCATTGTACTGCCTTGTGATTGCAGTATCCAGGGAGATTCTTCCTTGCAAATCTTGAGAAAGCCAGTTTGGTGTAGGGGGCACCACAGAAGTCCCAGTCTGTGAAGTGGTGGCCACCTGTAGATTATCACCAAAGCTGTCCTCATCATCAGAAAATTCAAAGTCTCCACTTGCTGCAGCTCCTGGAGGTAGGTTGGTCAAGGCATCCTTTGCTCTTTGCATTGATGCAGTTGTATGAATGAGATTTAGTGACCTCTCTGCCTCCACATTGCCCTGCTGAGCCATTATTTGATAGGCTGGCACAGAATGAGTAAAGGTCTCAGGATCCAGGGAAATACTATCCAGAGTTTGTTGATAATGCTCTTGGAAAGTAAGTTCCCTTTCTCCCTCATTAACCTCCATTAACTCACTTGCAATGGCTGCTTCCTCCCTTGCTGCTGCTGTAGTCCCTTCTCTCTCTCCTCTATTTTCTTGCATCATGGACTCCCCATGGCTCACACCTCTCACACCCTCACCTTCACCTACTAAGGTGGAACCCTCAGCCTCTCCTTTTGCCTGACTTGAAGAAATAGTCAGCCTCTCACTCTCAACCTCTCCTTTTGCCTGGCTGCAAGCCAGCCTCTCAGTTTCACTCCCTCTCAATCCTAGAAGTGTCTCAACTACCACTAGATCATCTGCACTAGTTGTGGAAACAACTTGATTTTCAATTAGAGGTGCAGAATGAACTATCAACGGTATGGTAGTTTGAACTGTCAACGGTATGGATACCGTTGATGGAGAAACACTTGTCAACGAAAGAGGCTGTTTCGTTGATGAAATCAATAAAGCACTTTGAGAAAGTGAAATTACAATAGAATCTGTGGTGATTGATTTTAGAGATTGGTCCACAGATCCTCTTGTAACTTCAGAAAAGGATGATTGGTGGCCCAACAAATCACTTAACAAGTGATGGTCACCAATGTCAGAGTGGGGCTTCTCCAAGAAAAGAGTTGGAGAATCAGGGATAGATGAATGGATCATATCCACATCTAATGATTGAGTTGGTGAATTTTGAGGAGTTGGTTCAAGATTTATATTTAAAGAATGGGACTGTAACCCCAGAGTAATGATAGGGGTTACATCAAACTGAATTTGAGAAACTGGAAGTGTTGCTTCCAGAGTGTGTGCACCCTGTGTTCCCTTGGATTTTTGCTTCACTCTCCTTCGGTATTGGGAAAATGTAGACTGTGGGCTTGAAGTGTCCCTTACCCTCTTGGAGTGTGCTCTTGGAGGAGAGCTTGTTTCAATAATCACATCCTTTTGGGAGGATGCAACTAGACTTGTGCTTAAATCCATATTACTCATTGTGCCTTGTTGGGAAGACATAATGGGGCTTGGCTGGATCTCACTCATCTCTCCTTCCTTATCCTTAGGGTTTCTTTTATGTTCACCCTTCCCTCACCTCTCACAACACCTGCACCACTCCCCTTAGGTTGTTTAGTGGATTTTACAACAGGTGCCTTTTGGGAAGCACCTGAGGTTGGCTTGGAGGATTTCTTTGATTTTGGTTTTGTTGCTGGGGCAGGAGCCTGTTGGGTCACAACTACAGACTCCACAGCAACAGGGTTGGGTGTAACAGTAGAAGTAACAGCTATACTAGCAGGGATAGCAGTAGTTACCTCAATTATTGGCAGATACACCACTGGAACATCACCATTGTGGTTCAGCCTCAGTATGTCTGTCAATACTCTCTTCTCTTGCACAAAGCAATCAAACCTAGAAACAGGGTTAGAGATAACCAATGGTGCTGGACTAACATGGTTAGCCAACATCATCAAAAATCTAGCATAATAGATATTTTTCTTCCTATTTGCCTTATCACCCAACTTAGCACCAATTTCATACATAAGTTGGGTGCTAAAGTTGTAATATCTATCAGTTAGGAGCATGGTAAATAGAATCATCATGGAATTAGTTAATGCATCAAAATTACTAATTTTTCCAGAAAAGACCTTGATGAATGCATCAGCTAAATAACTGTATTCCCTTACCAAACCTCTCCTAATTATTTTACCCAAATTATCAGTAGGCAAAGAGTAATTTATGGAATTTAGCATGTTAATCATTTCAGTATATGTGGGCAAAGCAGAACAATTATTTTCAGGAAGGTGTAAGCATGCTTGCAACACATCGGAATTGATTATGTACTCATTACCTTGAATGGTGAATTACAAAGTGCAATTTGTCCCACTGTACTCACATGAGGTCCAAATCTCCTCGATTATCTCATTGTAGAGTGGTGTAAAGTGAAACATTGCGTAGCTCAACTTGCAATTCTTCATGAAGTCCATCATCTTAAAAAAGATGCTGTTCGGGCTTTCCTTGACAACAAAGGGGATGGAGTTGTTTTTCTCATAGATAAACCCTCCAGCAGATATGAGCTTGACTATGGGTGCCATTGTTGAGTGTGAAAAAGTTTCGAACTGAATTGCTTGTTAGAGAGAAGAAGAGAGAAAAGCCTTTGGAATTTTTGAGAGCAGGTAAAAAGAAATTAAAGAAAATAGAATTTCTTAAATACTCCCCCAAAAATTCTCAGAAAAAGAGTCCAATAATAAATGTAAATTACTGGATTGGCTTAAAAATATAACCGTTACTTTTAAAGAATTACCATGATTTATACTTACAGGGGTGTATGCATAGATCGTGGTAAAAGACGTGTCAAATTTCAACGGTTCAGATTAACTGCGCTAAATCAACGAATCAGGATTGGGCGGTTAAAGTCCCGTCTATTTCGTTGATAAAGCTGCGTTTCGTTGATATAAAAGAGCTATCAACGAAACACCCAGAAAAATGCTAATACTGTCAACGAAATGGTGCGTTAAAATTTCACTTTTTCCTGAGAAAATTAATTCACAGAAAAACATAGCAAATTTCTGGCTACATTGTAACTTGCAGATATCTCAATAATAATTAAGAGAAATTTAGCATACCTAGCTCACTTACTAATCTTGAGAATGCAGATTCATCAAGTGACTTGGTAAAGATGTCTGCAAGTTGTTGTTCACTTGGAACAAAATGTAACTCCACAGTACCATTCATAACATGTTCCCTAATGAAATGGTACTTGATGTCAATGTGCTTGGTCCTTGAATGCTGCACTGGATTTTCAGTAATGGCAATGACACTAGTGTTGTCACAGAAAATAGGAATTTTCTCAACTCTTAATCCATAATCAAGTAGTTGATTTTTCATCCATAAAATCCGTGCACAACAACTTCCAGCTGCAATATACTCAGCCTCAGCTGTGGAGGTGGAAACTGAGTTTTGTTTCTTGCTGAACCATGACACAAGCTTGTTTCCTAAGAATTGACAGGTGCCAGTTGTGCTTTTCCTGTCAATTTTACATCCTGCATAATCTGCATCTGAATAACCAATTAGTTCAAAGCCAGATTCTCTAGGATACCAAATGCCAAGGTTTGGTGTTCCTTTGAGATATATGAAAATTCTTTTAATAGCAACTAAATGGGATTCCCTAGGATCAGCCTGAAATCTAGCACATAGACATGTAGCAAACATAATATCAGGTCTACTAGCTGTTAAATATAAAAGTGAGCCTACCATGCCTCTGTAACTTGAAATGTCCACGGATTTTTCCTTAGTATTCAATTCAAGTTTGGTGGCAGTAGGCATGGGAGTTTTGGCAGGAGAGCATTCCATTATGTTAAACTTCTTTAATAAATCATGAATATATTTTGTTTGACTAATGAAAATGCCTTCATTAACTTGCTTCACTTGAAGACCAAGAAAGTAAGTTAATTCTCCCATCATGCTCATTTCATATTTACTTTGCATAAGCTTGGCAAACTTTTGACAAAGTTTCACATCTGTAGACCCAAATATTATGTCATCTACATAAATTTGAACAAGTATAGTAGAGCCATTCACAACCCTGTGAAAAAGAGTTTTATCTACAGTACCTCTAGTGAAGTGATTCTCAAGAAGGAACTGTGAAAGTGTGTCATACCAGGCTCTAGGTGCTTGTTTCAAACCATAGAGTGCTTTGAGAAGGAAGTATACATATCCTGGAAAGTCATCATCTTCAGAACTAGGAGGTTGACTTACATACACCTCCTCTTCCAATTCCCCATTCAGAAAAGCACTCTTCACATCCATTTGATAGACTTTGAAATTGGCATGGGCTGCATAGGCTAGGAAAATCCTTATTGCTTCTAGTCTTGCAACAGGAGCAAAGGTTTCATCAAAATCAATTCCTTCTTCCTGTGAATAGCCTTTTGCAACCAATCTAGCTTTGTTCCTTGTGACTATGCCATTTTCATCCATCTTGTTTCTGAACACCCATTTTGTGCCTATGACACTCCTGTCCTTAGGCTTGGGCACCAGCTTCCAAACATTGTTCCTCTCAAATTGGTTTAGCTCCTCTTGCATGGCTAAAACCCAATCTGGATCTAGAAGTGCATCCTCAACTTTCTTTGGCTCATCTTGAGACAGAAAGCTACTGTATAGACATTCTTCTTGAGTTGCTCTTCTAGTTTGAACTTTTGAAGAAACATCACCTATAATAAGTTCAAAGGGATGATCTTTAGTCCATTTCCTTGAGGGAGGTAGATTTGCTCTTGACGAGGTAGCTTCATGATCATGATTGCCTTGATTGGATATTTGTCCTTGAGAAACTCCCCCTGAGTTTGTTGTCCCTAATTGATCACTTCTAGAAGCATTTCTATGACTGCCAACGGTATGACCATTTTGGCTGTCAACGAAACACTCATTTTGACTGTCAACGAATCCACCATCATGAATGTCAACGAAATGACCATTTGGTTTGCTAGCAGCTATTCTTTTCAATCTTAATGCATCAATTTCATCTTCACTGCTGCTTTCATCTGTGCTAGATACAACAACTTTAGGCTGTTTCTCAGTAGCCTTAACATGATTCACTTGATCTCCTTCCTCATTCTCAAAATAAAGACTTTCATGGAAACCTTCATCACAGAGACCTTGAATTTGGAGATCATAAAAAACAACATGTACAGATTCCATAACAATGTTGGTTCTGAGATTATAGACTATGTAAGCTTTCCCTGCTGCATATCCCACAAATATTGCTTCATCCGCCTTTGCTTCAAATTTCCCCAAATGCTCAGCTTGATTTCTCAGAACAAAGCACTTGCATCCAAAGACATGAAGAAAATCCAATAGTGGCTTCTTTCTTTTGAGTAGTTGATAAGGGGTCATTCCCTTGGCCTGATTAATCAAAGAAATATTTTGAGTGAAGCAAGCTGTATTAACTGCCTCAGCCCAAAAATAAGTTGGTAACTTTGATTCATCTAGCATTGTCCTTGCAGCTTCAATAAGTGTTCTGTTTTTCCTTTCAACTACACCATTTTGCTGTGGTGTCCTTGCTGCTGAAAACTCATGCAAAATACCATTTTCATCACAGAACACCTTCATGCTTGAATTGTTGAATTCTGTCCCATTGTCACTCATAATCCTTCTTACTTTCAAGTCAGGATGATTGTTTACCATCTTGATGTGATTGATAATTATTTCACTCGCCTCATCTTTGGAGTGCAAAAAGAAGGTCCATGTGAATCTAGAAAAATCATCAACAATCACAAGACAATATTTCTTCTTTGAAATAGACATAACATTTACAGGGCCAAACAAATCCATATGTAGCAACTCAAGCTGATGGACAATTGATGACTCTGTCTTGCTTTTGAATGATGCCTTCTTTTGTTTCCCTTTTTGACAGGCATCACACAAGCCATCCTTGGAAAACTCCACCTGTGGAATTCCTCTAGCAAGATCTTTCCTCACCAATTCATTCATAACTTTAAAATTCAAATGAGACAATTTCTTGTGCCATAGCCAACTTTCATCCTTTCTTGCCTTACTGAAGAGACAAGTGATGGTGTCTGGACTTGTGCTACTAAAGTCAGCAATGTACACATTCCCTCTTCTGAATCCAGTCATTACCACATTGTTGTTTCCTCCTTTAGAAACAACACAGGCTTCTTTAGAAAAAGTAACTAAAAATCCTTTGTCACAAAGTTGGCTGATACTAAGCAAATTGTGCTTAAGACCATCCACCAATGCAACCTCATCTATGATGACATTCTCTTTTGAAATCAAGCCATATCCCTTAGTGTAGCCTTTGCTGTCATCTCCAAAAGCAATACAAGGGCCAGCTCTTTCCTGAAACTCTGTGAGCAGGGTAGAATCACCAGTCACGTGTCTTGAACAACCACTATCCAAGTACCAAAGATTCCTTTTGTCTCCCTGCACACAATAAAACCAAATCAAGTTGATTTTGGTACCCAAGTTTCCTTGGGTCCTGCTTTGTTAGCCTTTGCTTTTCCTTTAATATCATTTTTCACCTTGGGCTCAGATTGATTTAAATCAATCTTTACTCTTGGTGTTGATTTCTGAGAGTTGCTCACATTTTCATTCACAGCATGCATAGTTGGTGGAACAAACATGTTATTCACATTCCATGGCATTTGTGGCACATTAAACATATTCATGTATGGATTAGGCACAAACGACATGCTAGCTTATGGATTCTGAAATTGTGCATATGGAGCAAACATGTTAGGCATAACAGGCATTGTAGGCATATAACTGTTCATTGCAGGCTTGGGAATTTTCACATTAGCAGTCTTCTTAACAGATTTGCAGTTAGTAGATAAATGACTAACACTTCCACAATTAACACATGTCTTTCTAGGAGTATATTTATCAGGTGTGTAATTGTTGTGTTTGTTAATCCCTACTTTGTCATTCCTGTTGTTCTTTTTATTTCCCTTAGCCTCAACTTGAACTTTCTCTAACTTGTCTTTCAATTGCTTGTTAGACAAGTAACCTACATTAGCTCTCTCAACAGGCTTCTCAACTTTCTTTGATTTACTAGACTCACCTTGAACAAAGTTCTTGGTGACATGACCATAATTGTTATTAAGTCTAGTGAGTTCATATTTTCTTTTCTCTGTCAACGAAACAGCCTGATCGGTTTATGGTTCATCTGTCAACGAAACATTGCATTCCGTTGACATATCAACCTTCAACAAATGATCATTGTTGTTTGTTGACTCTGTTTCTGATTCTAAGGTTTCACCAACATACCCTAGCTTCTCTTTGTTCTTTTTCCATGATTGTTCACAGAAAGATTCCATACCTTGAACATTAATGATGTTGGTAGCAACATTCCTGGCATCTTTCCATTTAGCAATCACACTTTGTTCTATTTCAAGTTGTGTTTTAAGAATTTCTTCCCTTTCTAACACGTTCTCAAGTTCCTTCTTAGCATCCCTACTAACACACCTCATTTTCTCAAATTCAATGAGTTGTGCTTCTAACATTGCATTCCTATCACTTAAGAGCAAATTAGTCTCTTTTATTCTTGAATACTCTTTGGTAAGTGATTTAAGAGTAACACGCAAATTATATAATACAGTAGACATTTCATTTACTACACTATCGCATTCCTCTTTAGAAAGCTCAGAAAGATTAGTAATTGTTACCTGGTTGCTTGAGAAGCTTGCTTCCTGCTCATGATTGTCAGCCATAAGAGCCAAGTTGACATACTCAACATCATCATCAGAATCTTCACCATTACCAGCCCAATCATACTCCTGAGACATGAAAGCCTTTTCTTTTTGCTTGAGAAGTTCAAAGTATTTCTTTTTATAATCAACAGGCTCAAATTTCCTGTTGCCCTTCTCAACCTTGGGCTTTCTGCAGTCTCCAGCAAAGTTGTTAGGAATATGTTGTTCTTGATGATAAACATAAAACACTTAGTAGAATTTGTGTAAAGTCATTTTGTAGCTGTCAACGAAATGGCATGCTTTGCAGCATTCCGTTGACAGGAAGCTCATCAACGAAATGAGTAATGTAGCAATTGCACTGTACAATACTTCACAGTTTTATATGCATTTTGTTGTGTGTATTAGATAGGTTTTCTAAGTCATGTTGACTAAGTAATAGATAGGCAAAATAGGTTGGTTAATTGTAAATATATTATGCCTTGTAATTTTGTCTAAGTGAAGACATGTCAACGGTATGAAGATCACTCTGTCAACGGTATGGAGTTTACCCATCAACGAAACGAGGAAAACACCATCAACGAAACGAAGGAAACACCATCAATGGAATGAAGAATAAAGCTATCAACGAAACACATCTCCCTGCTATCAACGAATCACTATTGCTTTTTGAACAGTTGACAAAGTGATAGTGACAGTTTACTGAACAGATCTAAAGGAGATATGGAAGTGTACTTTGCATTGGAAGCCATCAAAATGGTTACTGGAAATAAGGAAACATTCCAATTTCCAATAAGTCTCTTGGGAATGATTAAAATAAGCATGAAGACAAAAGCAAAGATCTCCAAGGACCATTGGACAAAAGGAATGAAAAGCAAGCTACTGATGGTTACTACTATTGTTCTTTAGTTTAGCCTAACGTAGAATTGTAAACTTGGGTATTTATAACCAAGTGTAGCAGTTACTTTAAAGAAGAGAGAAGAAAAACAAATAGTTTGTATTAGCTATCTTTGAGAGCATACTTCTCTACAATCTTGTAACTGAGCAGCTGTGTACATTTTGTATCACAGATTATTTCCGCAATAAAAATCACTTCAGTTGGATCATCAAACAATCCAACTGAAATTATTTATGTGCTTGTGATTTTTACTTTAAGTTCAGTTTTATTTGTAAGTTGTTTTAAGTTTAAGAAATATCAAGAATTGTATTCAACCCCCCCCCCCCCTTCTACAATTCTGTTAGGTCATTTGGGATTAACAAAAGTGACCAAGCATTCCACAATTGAAACATTTAGATTTAGACTTTTCAATCCAGTTATTTTTTCTAGGTTGAAAGTCTCTCCTTGGTGTCCTTGCTTCAGAGTTTCTCTTGAACTTGAACTTAGAGAATTTTCTTGACAGAAAAGCAATGTGTTCATCAATCTCATCTAAGTCATCCAAGTTGGCTGGTTCTGGTTCTTCTTCTTCTGTCATCTTGCCTTTACCTTTGCTAACATCATTCCTACAACTAGCTCGACTAGTTGTGGCCTTTGCAGCTTCTTCATTGTCATCTTCCAGTTGGTTCACAGATGCAATCAATGCAATAGACCCACCTTTCTTTTGTACCTTTTCAATTTCTTCATCTTGCTCCATTTCCAACTCATATGTCTTCAAGGTTCCATAAAGCCTTTCAAGAGTGTAGTCTTTGTACTCTTGAGTGTTTCTGAGAGGAACAGTCATAGGCTTCCATTCTTTTGGAAGAGCTCTAAGAAATTTAAGGTTTGAATCCTTGGTTTGATAGATCCTCCCATACAACTTTAATCCATTCAAAAGCTTTTGAAACCTACTAAACGTGTCATTTAGGGTTTCACCAGCTTTAAAATGAAAATGTTCATATTGTTGTATAAGGAGCTGCATTTTGTTTTCCCTAACTTGCTCAGTTCCTTCACAGAGAGTTCTAACAGTGTCCCATACTTCTTTAGAAGTTGTACAGTTGATGACATTGTCAAACATCTCTTGCTCCAAACCATTAAACAGAATGTTCATGGTTCTCTTATCTTTATGGATTTCTGCAAGATCTTCAATAGTCCATTCTGAGACAAGTTTTGGAATTTCTTCATCAGGAGCATCATCTGGCACTCCAACTCTAGATGCAAACTTCATGGAAACGTGTGGACCTTTCTCAATGCAATCTACATACCTTTCATCCATAGACATGAGATGTAAATGCATCTTTACTTTCCAGTGAAAGTAATTGTCCTTATCGAGAAATGGTATCTTTACTCCTGCATCCTTCTTCACCATGGTTACTGTTTTGGTCTTGATCTTTAAACTTCTTGTATGTTAGAAGCTTGCTCTGATACCAATTGTTAATCCTAAATGACCTAACAGAATTGTAGAAGGGGGGGGGGGTTGAATACAATTCTTGATATTTCTTAAAATTAAAACAACTTACAAATAAAAACTGAACTTAAAGTAAAAATCACAAGCACATAAATAATTTCAGTTGGATTGTTTGAAGATCCAACTGAAGTGATTTTTATTGCGGAAATAATCTGTGATACAAAATGTACACAGCTGCTCAGTTACAAGAATGTAGAGAAGTATGCTCTCAAAGATAGCTAATACAATCTATTTGTTTTTCTTCTCTCACTTATTTTAACTGCTACACTTGGTTATATATATTCCCAAGTTTACAAAGCTATTTTTGGCTACACTAAAGTACACTAAAGGTAACCGCCAGTAGCTTGCTTTTCATCCCTTTTGTCCAATGGTCCTTGGAGATCTTTGTCTTCTGTCTTCAGTCTTATAGTGATCCCACTCAATAAACAGATTGGAAATTGGAATGTTTCCTTATTCCCTATGTCCATTTTGATGGTTTCCAATGCAAAGTACACTTCTACATCTCCTTTTGATATGTCAGAAAACTGTCACTATCACTTTGTCAACTATTCAGAAAAGTGATAATGATTCGTTGATAGCAGTAAGATGTGTTTCATTGATAACTTTATTCTTCGTTTCGTTGATGGTATAATCCTCGTTTCGTTGATAGAGTAATCTTCATTCCGTTGAAAGATTAATCTTCATTCCGTTGACATGTCTTCACTTAGGCAAAATTACAAGGCACAATATATTTACACTTAACCAACCTATTTTTCCTATCTAGTACATAGTCAACATGACTTAGAAAACCTGACTAATACCTACAACAAATACCTATCAATCTAGTGAAGTATTGTACAGTGCAATTGCTACATCACTCATTCCGTTGATGAGCTTCCTGTCAACGAAACACTGCAAAGCATGCCATTTCGTTGACAGTTACATAAATGACTTAATACAAAATCTACTAAGTGTTTTATAATTATCATCAAGAACAACATATTCCTAACACAGAGAACCAAAGATAAAGAATATACTGCACAATAGTCTTGATGCTGTCATGTCAAACAGAGTGATTGCATGCAAGTCTGCAAAAGAGATCTGGGATACTTTGGAAACTCAGTGTCAGGGATCTGCATCTGTCAAGAAGAACAGAAAGGCTCTCTTGATTCAAGAATATGAACAATTCGATGCAAGACCAGATGAGAGCCTAACTGATTTATATGACAGATTTCTGACACTCCTCAACGATTTATCTTTAGTTGGCAAGGAATATGAAACTAAAGATTCAAACACCAAGTTTCTAAGAGCTTTACCTAAAGAATGGGATACTCAGACTTCGATCATTAGACATCAGTATGATCTCAACACTGTGTCTCTTGATGAAGTCTATGGAATGCTAAGAACTCATGATCTTGAAGTTCAACAGAGAAAGAATAAGAAAGGCAGCAAGGCAAAATCTATTGCTTTGAAAGCAGAGGCTAAATCAAAAGGAAAATCTATGGAGGTCTCTAGAAGGAAAACAAAAGTAGCTGAGTCAGATCCTGATGACTCATCATCAGATACTGATGGTAATCTTGATGCCAATCCTGATGGTGATTCTTCTGACTCAGACATGGAAGAGATGGTTGCTATGATTGTCAGAAGCTTCAAAATGATGAAGTTCAGGAAGGCTAGAAGACAAGGCAACTTTCAGAAAAGGACTTTCAATGCAGACAAAGACAAGTATATCAAAAAGGATAGCAAGGGTAGCGAATTTGACAAGTCAAAGGTTAGATGCTACAAGTGTAATGGTATGGGTCACTTTGCTTCTGAGTGCAAGAAGACAAAGGCACTCATCACATCAAGCAAGGACTGGATGGACTCTTCCTCAGAATCTGATACTGAGGTGGTCAACTATTCTCTAATGGCCAATACTGATGATACTGCTATTCCTGATGATAAGGTACTAACTATTGTCTTTGATTTTGATACTGATAATGCTTCTGAGTTTAGACATTTTCTAAAGTCATTGCATATTAGCTTTAGAAGTCAAACTGCTGAGAATACTAGAATCTTATCTGAGATGTCTGAACTTAGGAAAAGGAATGAGCATGTAGAATCTGAATTTTCTCTTATGCAAAAAGTACAGATAGAATGTGATAATGCTAAACACATGTACTTAGAGATGAAAGTTAAATGTACTACTCTTGAAAAAGAACTTGAGGATGCTAATGAGAAAATCAGAACGTGGACACACTCTGGTAGAAAATTTCATAAAATTAATACTTCTAAGAACTGGAAAGAGTGTCTAGGTTATAAGTCAGATGATGATAAGAAATTGAAAGAAAAGATGGTTATTGATGAGACAGTTAATCCAAAAAACCTATAGACATGTTATAGACAAAACCAAATCTAAAATTACACCTGTTAATTTTGTGTTTGGTAAGGATTCCAATTTAACTTTTGAAAAGGGATCTACCTCTGATCAATGTGTTAAAATTATTAAGTCTAAACCTGTCATGAGTAAAGTTACTAAGAATGTAGGTTTACTGTCTCAGAAACAACTTAAGGATAAAATCTGTGAGGTTACAGATAGGAAAAAGGAAGCTACTGTCAAGAGAAACAGGAATGGTAAAATTGGGATCAATAAAGAGAATGGTTATAAGTATATCCCAAATGCACCTAGGAAATGTTGTTTTAACTGTGGGAACTCTAATCATCTTGCTATTGATTGTAAAAAGAGTTTAAAGAAAATTACTGAAATTCCTTTGTCTAATGTTAGGAATAGATCAGTATTTTATAAACCACAGAATTCCTGTTTTCATTATGGTAGTAAATGTCATTCTATTTATACAGGTGAAGAATATCATGATTTGTACTATAACTTCTATGATCCATTACCTAAGTTTAAGAACAGTGCAAATTTTGATAACCTTAAGAATGTCAATGTGAAGCATGCTTTTGTTAATACTGATACTGATAAAGCAAATCCTGATGGAGTAAATCCTGTCAGGACTGCTAAAATCAGAAAGTCTTCTGCTGCTAAAATTAATAAAATGCATGGACAAGGAACCCAACAAGTGTGGGTTCCTAAACATTCTGACTAGTGTTTTAACATTCTGATTGCAGGGTAAAAAGAAAAATGTGTTAGTCATGGATAGTGGATGTTCTGTGCACATGACTGGAAGCAAAGCCTTGTTATCAGAATATGAAGAAAAAGTTGGCCCAACCGTGTCTTATGGAGATGGCAACATTGGACAAACTTTGGGATATGGCAATATAATCATTGGAAATGTCATCATTGAAAAAGTAGCTCTAGTGAAGGGACTAAAACACAACCTGTTGAGTATTAGTCAAATCACTGACAGAGGTTATCATGTCAACTTCTATTCCACACATTGTGAAGTAGTCGGCAAAGAAACAGGGAAGATTGCATTGACTGGCTATAGGCATGGTAACATATATGAAGCCAACATTCAATCAAATACTGATGGCTCTCTTACTTGTCTCATCAGTAAAGCATCAGTAGATGAAAGTTGGAATTGGCACAAGAAGCTTTCTCATCTCAACTTCAGCAATATCAATGAATTGGTAAAGAAAGATTTAGTTAGAGGATTGCCAAATGTTCTGTATACTCCTGATGGTCTCTGTGATGCATGTCAAAAGGCTAAACAAAGAAGGACATCATTCAAGAGTAAATCTGAATCCTCTATTGAAGAACTATATCACATGCTGCATCTTGATCTATTTGGACCAGTCAACATCATGTCCATCAATAAGAAAAGGTACACTCTTGTAATTGTTGATGAATATTCTAGATTCACCTGGGTGTACTTTATGCACAAAAAAGATGAAACTCCTGAAATACTGTTGGATCATGTGAGAATGATTGAGACAACCACAAAGTACAAAGTCAAGATACTGAGGAGTGATAATGGTACTGAATTTAAGAATTCAAAGATGGAAGAGTTCTGCAAATATAAAGGAATTATTCAACAATTCTCTGCTCCTGGCACACCTCAGCAAAATGGAGTAGTTGAAAGGAAAAATAGAACTCTTATAGAAGCTGGCAGAACTATGTTGGAAGAAGCAAAATTACCTACATATTTCTGGGCAGAAGCAGTCAACACAGCATGCTATACACAGAATCTTACATTGATAAACAGACATGGTGTTACTCCTTATCAATCCCTCAAGGAGAAGAAACCAAGTTTGAAGCATCTGCATGTGTTTGGCTGTAAATGTTTTGTTCTCAGAACTCATCCTGAACAGCTAGGAAAATTTGAAACTAAGGCTGATGAAGGAATTTTCATAGGTTATCCTGCATCAAGAGCCTTCAGAGTTTTTAATTTGAGGACAAGGACTGTCATGGAGTCAATACATGTATCTTTTGATGATAAAAAGATAATTGGCTTGAATGAAGACTCACATGAAAGACTGATTTTTGAAAATGAAGTTACCAAGGAACCTGAAGAAACTGAATCAGATCCTATCAGTTCATCAAATCCTGATGTCACACCAAATACTGATGGTTCTAACTCTGATGATGCAAATAATGGAGATACATCTAGTAGTGCAAATGTTGAGGGGGAGCAACAGCATTCGACTACAAGTTCAGAGTCAACTCAATCATCAGGACAAAATTCTTCAGATACTGATTCAAGTGATGATCTTGATAATTCATCAGGAGGAGCTTCATCTGAAGCAAATTCATCAATTCAAAATAACACCAATCCAGGGGGAGCATCTACACCAAGAAATGACTTTACACCAGCAAGGAAATGGACTGCAAGTCATACTCCTGATTTAATCATTGGAGATCCTGATGCAGGTGTTCAGACAAGAAGTGCAACTGAGAATGAATGTCTATATCATAACTTTCTATCCAAGGAGGAACCAAAGAAAGTTGAGGATGCACTCAAAGATGCTGATTGGGTTACTGCAATGCAAGAAGAATTGAATGAATTTGAAAGAAATGAAGTCTGGAAACTGGTACCAAGACCAAAGAACAGGTCCATTGTTGGTACAAAGTGGATTTTCAAGAACCAGACTGATTCTGATGGAGTTATGATCAGAAACTGATGTGAAAATCAGAAGTGCAAAAACAATCTGACAACAACACTACTGGTATTCTCTGAAAAGTAAAATTTATGCTTAGTCTCTGATTAAGTATTAAGTTTTAATTTTTAAATTTCTATTCAACTTTTATCAGAGATTATTAATCATTCTTTTTAATATCATTGTAGTGTTACTAACAATTTGCACAGGAAAATAAAGAAGGAGATCAATTGAGAAATTTGATACATTTCATTAATATTTGAAGATATTTTACAATTGAAAAAGAAATTACATATTTTTTCCTAGTCTATTTTCCTACTCAGGAACACGTGCCCTGCAAATAAGCATGAACGCTCCTGAGCAGCTTCACAGTTCAACAGGATTGGAAGATCTCTTGTTCCATCCTTAAAGGACAAGGAGAGGAGCAGATGCACTTGAAGGCGGATCGTCACCGTGACCACCGGGACTCTTCCATGCCTCCAACTTGCATGACATACAAGCATCTAAGATCTTCTTTCTTCTTCTCTCAAGCTCTCGTTCGAGCTCCTCATCCTCATCCTCTTCATCATCTTCATCGTCTTCATCCTCTTCTTCATTGACAATGATGAGATTGTCAAGAGGATTCCAGTCAGGATTGGCCTGCTGAAAGTTGTGCCAAAGCACATCAGCCATTGCATTGACAAAGGCTTCGTGTTCCTGAGGGTCAGGAACAGGTTGAGGCTCTTCATTTTCTGTAATTTCTACAAAAACCTGATCCAACTCCTGCCAGATTAACTCTAAGTCATCAAGTTCTTGATCAGGTAAAGCATTTTGTTGATGGTTGGCAGCCATGGAGAACAGAAGAAGGTGAAAGGTTTTCGTAAAGTTTTTTTTTGGAGGAGAGGGTTTTGTGTTTTTGTTGGTAAATGAGTATTATGATTGACAATCTCTATTCTTTATAGAGATTATATACTGAAAATGCAGGTCATTTTTTTTAATCTCGAGGAGACGGTTCGGTTTTCCATAACTATTTTGCCTCGTTTGCTGGTAAGCGTGTTTTAATGATCCCTATGCCATTAATTTGGTTATTTTTTTAAAAAAAACGTTATTCAGGATTGTTGGAATAAATTTTGTTTTCTTAAATAAAATTTTATTTTAATCTTATCGAAAATATTTTTCAATGCTAATAAGGCAAATGGTTTTAGAGGCAATGTCTTTATTCCTGATGAGGTCAGACTTTTCTTGAAAGAGAAAATGCCTACTCAATATGGATCAGTTTCTGATGCTATGGGGCAAGGCCAATCACACCTTGTTCCTGACCAAAGCATCCATCCCAAATAGTCTAAACAATCATCAGCCACCTCTATTGTCTCTTGAAAGACATTAGTTGCAAAATCAAAGAAATCAGCTAGAACTGATGTGTCTGGAAGGCAATCAGGTTCAAAGGATTTTTCTTCTACACCATTCACTGAAAAGAAGATTATCAAATAAGCAGGATACTGATGGTCAGGACATATCTGTTACTGATGAGCAGTCGAATCCTGATGCTCAAGGAAATCCTGATGTTAGTTTTCCTGAAGTTGCACCAAGTCAAGAGATAACTATTTCAGACTCTCCAGCACAAGACTCTTCAACAAAAAGACATGTTTATATTTCAATGGAGAGGTATGGTGTTGCTGCTTCCAATCTAGGGATCAAACATCCAATCGAAAAGCTAAGGAAGTCAGCAGAGTTAATGTTCTCTAGACAGAAGAAACTGAAAAGATCAAGCCCACAAGAACCTGAACCTCAACGTGGTTCAGCAGCTAGTACTGATGATCCAGCCACACAAGAACCACTCAATCAAAGTTTGAGTGAAGGCATAGCAATTGGAATGGTCACACAAGAACCATTTTCTCAAAGGGAGAATGAAGACATATCTATTCCAGCCACACAAGAACCATCTTCTCAATATGAAGATGCAGGCAAAGCTACAATTTCTGAGAAATTTCCTGACAAAGCTCAAGGGATTTCTGGTGCAGATAAAGTTGAAAGATTGGTCGAAGACACTGTCAATGAGGGAAGCACACAAGAACCTTTAGCTCAAAGTGTTGAAGAAGCTTCTGAACCTCAAGCTCCACAAGAACCATTGTTAGAAAATACTGATGCAAGCATATCAAATCCTGACGGTGTTATTCCTGATGCTAGTGGTGCTCCTGATTCTGAGCCTATCCTGATACAACCACTACAATCAAGACCAATGGATCATCCTATCACAAAATCACAGGATAAACTGAAAGATATAGTTATTCCTGATCCTAATGTTACTAATGATTCTGATGCTGATGATAGTGATGATGATAATAATGAAGAAAAGGAATAGCTTGCCAGAGTTTTAAAATCTAGTCTTGGAACTTACTATGGTTCGTCAAGCACCTTCATGACTGGCAAGGCTTCTACTAGAAAAGATTTCAGACAAGACTTTTCTGTTCCTTCTAAAACTCCTGCTGAGGCAATTAGACATCATGAATGGACAAATTCATGGTATAAATCTGCTGATTCTGTAAGTTATCCATATGCATTGGATCATGCCTATGATGCAGAGAAGTTAATAGAGAATCAAGACTTGAAGAATCATTTGAAGGCTACTAATCTGTTATCCAAAAGCCTCAAAAATGAAATTGATTCTGTCAAAGCTGCAACTGAATTGATACGGGGAGATATTTCTCATAACTTTACAAAGGTGCCTACTGCTCGTCAACTGCGGGTAGTGGAATCTCAAGTACAGACAGTTCTTTCTGAACAACTCTCCATCAATAACAGAATTGATTATCTTGATTCTAAGGTAACTGACATTCAAACCTCTCTTGCCTTAATTTTGAATATATTTTCAAATGCTGATGTCAAAAAAGGGGGAGAAGGTAAGTCAGACAAAATGTACACCTGATCTAGTATTGAGAAATAATGATGATGATGATAATACTGGAAATGATGGTGGTGACAAAGTGTTACAAGGAGAAACCTCTGATGCTGTTGTTATGAAGTCTACAATTCAAACTTCTCAAAGTCAAACAATGCAGTCTACTCATGTTTCTGATTCTGGAATAAGAACAGTAAGGACACTGGTGCAATCTCAGATCCTGACGGAAGAACAAATCCTGACAGGTGATCAAATCCTGATGAATGATCAAATCTTGATACCTGGTCATGGACAAACACTTTCTACAATTCCTGAAGGAGATGAAGATGTGATTATTGACAATTCTGAAGATGCATCAAATTTATTCCAGAAGTTCACAACAAGGGATGGTAGAAGAAGTTCATCAACTCCAACAATTCCTAGACAGACAAGGTCTAAAATTTTAAGAATTGAAGAAATTCCTGAAACTTCACAAAATCCAATAGATCCTGTTGTAAGGGATATTATTGAGAAGAAAGATAAAGATGTTAGTGAAGAGGAATCTGAACTGAGAAGAAGACCAAAACAATCAACACTCATCAGCAATACAATAAAAATTTCAGACTCAAATCCCAAGGTCCTGATGATTCTGAAATTCTGCAAGAGATTGAATTGTTAATCTTGTCTACTGTGGTTGATTCTCATAATAGGGAAGTTGATGAAGAAGAAGAAGTCAGAAGAAGAAGAATAACAAAGTCATCAGATAAAGACTTTCAGCTCTATAAGAAAAGACTCAAAGCTTCAAATGAAGGGTTGTGGAGAAATGCAAGAAGACCACAATCTTATCTACAGAAGAGTTATGCTTATGAGAAAGAAAAAGATAAGAAGTGGAAACACATTGACACACTTAGGTGTGACACGCCTATCAATTTTCGGTCTGGTGGAATTTCTTCAAGTGTTGTTGATTTATCTGGTTTAGTTGAATCAAAAACACTCTGGCTACAAATACTTTCAAATCTGAAGCAATTGGCAAATAATTCAAGAGGAGGTATTGGACACAGGGATGCTGAATATCTGAACATGCCTTATCTTGATCCTTATTCTTTGACTGAAATAGAGAAGCTTCTGTACTTCATGAAGGATGGTAGTGTGAAGATCCTATCCATTCAAGACTTGTTGATGAAAACTACAAAGGAACTGAAATATATCCATTATCTGTTAAAATGGAAGAATGAAGTGTGCAAAGTATGGAGTGATATGATTCTTTTAACAATAAGAAGAAGATTTCTTGAAGGAAAGAATTACACTGGTGATTATACTCCCATGTATTTAAATCTAAGAGATCAAGATGTGGAAATGCAAAGAGGTACTGCTATTAAAGAAACAACTTTTGGCATGACACAACTTACTCTCAATCCTGATGGGAAGGAAATTACTTATCTTCTTCTTGAAGAACATAGTCTACAAAGAAGCTCCATTCAAAATCTCAGAGCAGCTATTTACCAGATTAATGAGAAAGATGAAGATCTCAGTAATCTGAAGGAAAGACTGATTCAAATTCTTGAACAAAAAGAATAAAATTTGTTATCCAACTTCTTGAAGATGAATCTGTTCTATCAAAGAATTTAAACAGATAAGTTGTTGCTGCAGATACTTGTACATTTTGGTTATATGTTTTTGACATAATTGAATCTTAGGAATCTATACTTTATTTCACAAAGTATGAGATTGGGGGAGATTGTTAGATCAGGATTCAATGATTGTCAGGATCTAGACTCAACTGATCATGATTGTTGACGTCATCAGTATTGCATGGTTATCAGTATTTGATCAAGCGTCAGAATCAGGATGTATATCAGGACTGAGATCAGGATTGATCATCAGGACTGGAAGCTGATCAGGATTCCTACATCGAGTTATATTTGGAGTCTAGTTAAACATGGAAGTTTATTTTGTCGGTTCCTGGTTTGTAGTAATGTAGATATCGATTAAGGATAGGTTTCAATCTTTGTAATTGATTAGGACTTATCTTGTAATTGATAGAGAAGCTGTGTAGTATATAAACACAGTTTTAGATTTCGATTATTATCGATTGCATACAAGAGTATTCTTGTAATCTAGCAGCTCTCAAGAACACAGAATTTCTTGAGAGAGTTTGTAACAGTTTTATATCAGATTTAATAAAGCTGTTATCTTTCTTTCATATTTGTGATATATACTTTACTAAGTCGAGAATCTTATACAATTGTATTCAACCCCCCTTATACAATTGATCATTACTGGGCAACAGGGAATACATGACAAGACAATCGTTTACCAGCCAACAATCAGCAGGGAGTTTCTAGACCCCCACTACTAGAATGTAAGACATGCGGGAAAAGACATCCAGGAGTATGCAACTGATTGAGTGTCACGTGTTTTAAATGTAATCAGAAGGGTCATTATGCCAGAGATTGCAAGATAGGTATTGTGTGTCACCGATGCAAGGAACCAGGTCATATGATTAAGGATTGCAGAGCACCAGCACCCGTGAACAACATGATTCGAGCTATAGGGCACCTCCAGTTGTTGATGTTCAGCCACTAGCCAGAACCTATAACATGGCAATGAGGGAAGCAGTGAGAGACACCGATGTGGTGGCAGGTACACTTCTAGTAAACTCTATTAGTGCTAATTTACGCTAGTCTATTATCTTTCAAGTTGGGAAGTAGCTTACGAGTTGGCCTTACCCCCGCACATGCAGCACGTTCATAATGTGTTTCACGTATCAATGCTTAAGAAGTATCGACCAGATTCGAACCATATAATAGAATATGAACCCATGGAGGTCCAGTCAGGTTTGTCTTATGTAGAACAACCAATTCAGATATAGGATCGTAGAGAGAAAGTGTTAAGGAATAAGACCGTAGCATTAGTAAGAGTTTTGTGGAGGAATCCTAAGGTGGAAGAGTCTACCTGGGAGTTAGAAAGTGATATGATAAAGTAGTATCCCTAATTGTTTCCTTGATCTGATTCTGAGGACAGAATCCTATTAAAGGGGGAGGGATGTAATATCCGTGAACTTTATTAATAATATAAATTATATTTTATGTGTAAAATAATTTATGTGGAGTATTTGGAGTCTTAATGATTAAGGTTATTGAGTAATAATATGTTAATTGATGTGTCGTAAGCCCCTTTCGAATATCTTTTCATTTAGAAATATCTTCAGTTTTGAGCCTCGTTTTGAAAATTCAAGGGCCCCGTTGAAATTTTGTACATCATTATTATTCCTTCGTCTTTCGTATCCGAATAATTATTGGAAGATTTCTTCGTATCATTATATTACATATTACCCGATACTATCAGTAGTAATTGTTTTATTCAAAGAAAGAAAAATTATTCCGAACCCTAATTGTTTAGGTCGATTGATATATCGTTCATATCAATAATACATCTTTTATAACCCCAGTATTCTTGAGCATTCGTTATATAAATGATATGTATTGATATGGATAACTATCCGTCCTTGTGGATAGTTATCACCTCGTAAAACGTGAACTTTACTTTATTAAAGGTTTAAAGCGATCCAGTGGATCGATATCGATCCAAAAATGTCGTTTGGGGTATTATTTTCCACTAAGTATAAAAAGACGAATCGTACATTATCCTTCATATAATCCGTATTAAATATATACAAAAATACAAAAATTCCCGAACCGTGTTCTTCGTGTTCTCGAAAATCAAAATCAATTTTGAAGGTGTTATTGAAATCCAAATCTCAAGTTCAAGTACTCAAATCAAAGCTCTTGATCTCTAGTTTCAGAATCTTCAAACTCATCATCTGGTAATTTTTCGATTTATTATGAATTTTTCAATATTCGAATTAAATTAGGATTCTTGTTCGAATTAGGGATTTTCATTCTGTTGATTCTCCGTTCAATTGATTGCTTCTAACATGTTCCTAGGGTTCTAATTAGTAGGAATCCATGCTTTAATTTCATGTTTATGTTCGAATTTGAGAAATTTGATTTTAGGGTTAGTCCGTTCATATGAATGATCTGACATTTTTTTTATAGAGGGCTTTCATTGTATGTGTTCTGTTAGATATAATTGCTAATGTTTGTTTATCAGTGTTTAAGCAACAGGTACTGACAAGAGTTTATCAGAAGCTAGTCAGAGTTTAGTTAAACTCTGACAGGGTGAAGAGTTTAATTGAAGCCGGTCAGAGTTTATTTAAAGTCTGACAGGGTGATAGTTGAATTAGCTGTCGGTGCTGAATTGAAGATTCTAGAAGCAATATATTCTGAAGATGGAAAGAAGCAGAATATATTGATACAGCTAAGGAAACGGAATAGAAGATAAGAAGCAATCCTTAATTGATAAGTTTTGTATAGCTAACTTGTAGGAATATCAATTAGATAAGGATTGTATGTAGCTGTGTACTATAAAAACACAGATAGGTTATCCCTAGAAGGGACACGCGAATATTGATATATTATTCTTGTAACCTAGAAGCTCTTTGTGATTCATTAACATCATAGAAGAGAAGCTGTTAATATAAATACAGTTTATTGATTCATAAACAGTGTTCTTAATTATCGTTATTCTCATACATACTTGATTATATTGTGTATTCGGCCTAACAATTGGTATCAGAGCCAAGGCTGTTTAATATATACAGTTTTACGATTCAAACACAGTATTAATCATGTCTGAAGAAAATCAAACTGCTCCTAAGGCTGAACAGGTTAAGCCCAATTCTGTGAGTCGATATGAAACAATCAGGGTTCCAATACTCAGGCCAGTAGAGTATCCGATTTGGAAGGTTAAGATGACCATGTTTCTGGAGGCTACAGATCCAGAATACCTTGACAGAATTAATGATGGTCCTCATATGCCAACTAAATTGTCCCCTGTTGTTGATGGTCAAGCACAAAAGACTGTTCCAAAGGAAAAGAAAGATATGACTCCTGAGGATATCTCATCAATTGCAAAGGATGCAAAGGTTAGACATCTTCTCCACAGTGCTTTAGATAATGTAATGTCTAACAGAGTAATTGGCTGCAAAACTGCCAAAGAGATATGGGATGCTTTAGAAGTCAGATGCCAGGGAACAGGTGCTATTAAGAAGAACAGAAAAACAATACTCACACAGGAGTATGAGCACTTTGATTCAAGAACTAATGAAACCTTGACTGAGACTTATGACAGATTTTGCAAACTGTTGAACGATCTGTCTCTGGTAGATAAGGAATATGAACTTGAAGAGTCCAATCTCAAGTTTCTGTTATCTCTACCTGAAAAGTGGGACTTAAAGGCAACAACAATCAGAGATAATTATGATCTTGCTGATACAGATCTTGATGAGATCTATGGATTGTTAAAGACTCATGAACTTGAGATAGAACAAAGAAACAGGAGGTCCAGCAAGAAGACAAAATCTGTTGCTCTCAAAGTCGAGGAGAAGCCCATCAAGAAGGAATCATCAAGGAAGAAAGCCAAGGGAAAGGCTTTAGTTATTAAATCTGAGAGTGAGTCATCAAACTCTGATGATGACTCAAACTCTGATGAAGCTTCTGACTCTGAGGATGACGAAGAGGAGTTGATGCAAATGGCTGCATTGATGGTGAAGACCTTTAAGAAGATGGGATTCAAGAACTTCAAGAAAGGAAAGAGATTCTCAAGGAAAGATTCAAACTCTGAAAGGAGAAGTTTCAGAAAGTCTGATGGAAAGGAGAATAAGTCTGGCAAGAAGGACAAGTCTCAAATCCAGTGCTACAAGTGTAAGGAGATGGGTCATTATGCTCCAGAGTGCAAGAAAGGCAAATCTGAGAAAGCACTCATCTCTAAAGGCAGAGACTGGGCAGATACTTCAGACTCTGATGATGGAGAAAACTATGCTCTTATGGCAACTGTCAGAGATGAGACTGAATCTTCTGAAAATAAGGGCATAATAGAGAGCACACTTATCTTAGACAGTGGATGCTCAGGACATATGACTGGAAATAAAGCCCTGCTATCAGACTTTGAGGAGAAGGCTGGCCCAAAGGTTTCCCATGGAGATGGCAACATAGGACACACTCTGGGATATGGCAATATTAATCTTGGTAGTGTCATCATCACAAAAGTAGCTCTAGTCTCAGGACTCAAGCATAATCTGTTATCTGTGAGTCAAATCTGTGACAGAGGAAACCATGTAGATTTTCATAGTGAATACTGTGAAGTTATCAGTAAATCTACTGGGAAAGTTGTTCTAGTTGGACACAGGCGCAACAATATTTATGAAGCAAGTTTGGTAACAAACTCTGATGGAAAAACAGTGTGTCTGACTGCAAGAATGTCAAATGAAGAGAGTTGGAATTGGCACAAGAAGCTCTCTCATCTCAATTTGAACAACATAAATGAGCTTATTAGAAAGGATCTTGTAAGAGGACTTCCAAAATCAATACTCAATCTAGATGGTCTATGTGATTCTTGTCAAAAGGCCAAGCAAAGGAAGTCATCTTTCAAGAGCAAATCTGAATCTTCAGTAGTGGAACCTTATCATCTTCTACATGTTGATCTCTTTGGACCAGTGAATGTGATGTCTATGGGCAGAAAGAAATATGCTCTAGTAATTGTTGATGAATATACTAGATATACATGGGTGTATTTCTTGTCAAAGAAGGATGAAACTGCTCAAACGTTGATGGATCATGTAAATCTACTGGACAACGGATCACAGCACAAAGTCAAAATTATAAGGAGTGATAATGGAACTGAATTCAGAAACTCAATCTTGGAAGCTTTCTGCAAGGAAAGAGGAGTCAAACAAGAATTTTCTGCACCTGGAACTCCACAGCAAAATGGTGTAGTTAAAAGAAAGAACAGAACCTTAATTGAAGCTGCCAGAACTATGCTTGATGAAGCAAAATTGCCAACTTATTTCTGGGCAGAAGCTGTTCAAACTGCTTGTTTTACTCAAAATGCAACTCTGATCAACAAGCATGGAAAAACACCATATGAGATGTTGAAAAACAAGAAGCCAAATTTGAAATATTTTCACATATTTGGATGCAAATGCTTTGTGTTGAAGACTCATCCTGAACAGTTGACCAAGTTCGAGTTAAAAGCTGATGAAGGAATCTTTGTTGGCTATCCATTGTCAACAAAAGCATTCAGAGTTTACAATCTGAGAACAAAGGTGATCATGGAATCCATACATGTGTCGTTTGATGACAAGAAAATAATTGGACTTGAAGACAAGGATGGATATGATCAACTACGTTTTGAAAATGAAGATCTATTCTCTGATGATATAAACTCTGATGAAGCAGGGTTGACAAACTCTGACGAAGCATACTCTGAACCTCTACTGGTAAATACTGGAGAAACTGGAAATTCTCAAATTGAACAAAATAGAGAACCAGTTGAGGGGGAGCGTGAAGAAGCTCAACAAGACACAGCAAGTGAGTCAGTTGAGGAAACTGATTCAAACTCTGACAGTTCAAACTCTGAGCCATCAAATTCAGGGGGAGCCTCAGATGCTGCAGAAAGTCAACATATGAATCAGGAGAGCATGGATCAAGGGGGAGGATTCAATAATGATTCAAGAAACCACTTACCAACAGCCAGAAAGTGGACACAGGCACACACACCTGATCTCATAATTGGAGATCCTGATGCTAGTGTGAGAACTAGAAGTGCAACAAACAATGAGTGTCTGTATCATGCTTTCTTGTCTCAAACAGAACCAAAGAAAGTGGAGGAAGCTCTTCAAGATGCTAATTGGATTACAGCAATGCAAGAAGAGTTAAATGAATTTGAAAGAAATGAAGTCTGGACACTTGTACCTAGACCAAAGAATAGATCAATTGTAGGTACAAAGTGGGTTTTCAGAAACAAGACTGACAGTGAAGGTGTGATTACAAGAAACAAGGCTAGACTTGTGGCTAAAGGTTATTCACAACAGGAAGGAATTGACTATGATGAAACCTTTGCTCCAGTTGCAAGATTGGAGGCCATAAGAATTTTTCTGGCCTATGCTGCACACAAGAAGTTTAAAGTTTTTCAGATGGATGTAAAAAGTGTTTTTCTCAATGGGAAGCTTGAAGAAGAAGTGTTTGTTGAACAACCACCAGGATTTGTAGATTCCAAGCATCCAGATTATGTCTACAGGCTTGACAAGGCATTATATGGACTAAAGCAAGCACCAAGAGCATGGTATGAAACTCTTGCTCAATTTCTTTTAGAAAGTGGGTTCACAAGAGGTACAATTGATAAAACCCTGTTTTATTTCAATTCTGGTGATGATTTGCTTTTAGTTCAAATTTATGTAGATGATATTATTTTTGGATCTACTAATGACAAACTTTGTAAGAAGTTTGCAAAGCTTATGCAATCCAGGTATCAAATGAGCATGATGGGAGAGCTTAGTTATTTTCTAGGCTTACAGGTCAAGCAAACAGATGATGGGATTTTTATCAATCAAGCAAAGTATACCAGAAATCTTCTAAAGAAATTTGGTATGCTTGATAGTTCATCTGCTACAACTCCCATGGCTACAGCAACGAAGCTTGACAAAGACACAGGAGCCTCAGTAGATATGACTAACTACAGAGGAATGATAGGGTCTCTACTGTATCTTACTGCAAGTAGACCTGATATCATGTATGCAACATGTCTTTGTGCAAGATTTCAAGCAGATCCCAGAGAGCCTCATCTAACAGCTGTAAAAAGGATCTTCAAATATCTCAAAGGAACCATAACCCTGGGTTTGTGGTATCCTAGAGAATCAGAGTTTAAGTTAATTGGTTACTCTGATGCAGATTTTGCAGGCTGTAAGATAGACAGAAAAAGTACAAGTGGAAGCTGTCAATTTTTAGGTGACAGATTAGTTTCTTGGTACAGCAAGAAACAGAAGTCAATCTCCACATCCACTGCTGAAGCAGAGTATATAGCAGCTGGTAGCTGTTGTGCACAGATTTTATGGATGAAGAATCAACTGCTGGATTATGGGTTAAGGTACTCTAAAATACCTATTTTCTGTGATAACCAAAGTGCTATTGCTATGACAGGTAATCCAGTACAGCACTCCATGACCAAGCACATCAGCATAAGATATCATTTTATCAGAGAACATGTGGAAGAAGGGAACATTGAGCTTCATTTTGTGTCTACAGACCAACAACTTGCAGATATCTTCACCAAACCTTTGAGTGAAGCTACGTTTACAAGATTGGTAAATGAACTTGGAATGATCTCTGGTTCAGACTAGAGATACGGGTTAGACTCAAAATCTATCCATGTTTGATTGTTTAAATGCTCATGATTCCTTGCAAATGTTAACTGTTATGTGAACCAGCATGTTAAACTCTGATGATAAACTCTGTGAAGTGTCTGTCATACACTAAAAGTAAGCTCTGATGGTAAACTCTGTTGGTCATACTCTGATAGTTACAGTTTAATGTTATACTCTGATTGTAATTTTGTCTGAAACATTTGGACCAATGAAGAAATTTGTATGAAGCATAATTCTCAGTAAGTAATTGTGAATCCTTAAGAGTTGATAGATTCTGATCTCAAATATGTGCAGTAAGCTAACACAGCATGATACTGTCTCTATATTTATAGCATCTCTTAGTTTATTGATCCTATACACTGAGTCTGTATTAGCTGTTTGCATCTTCTCTCATAAGTTAATTATAATTACTGATGAAAAGTCTAAACTCTGATTATTTAATGCAAATAATTCACCCTCACATCAAAAGATGCCAAACAGAGCACAAATTCCTTTGAGATCATGTTGTGCCTAGGAAGATCCAGGAACTTATTGTATGAAATAAGGGCTAAAATCTTTGATTTTTGGTGACTAGTGCCAACCACTGATTACTGGAAAAAAAAAAAAATAATAATAATAATAATAATAATAAAGGGGGTGAAAAATAAAAGACATATCCAAATGAAAGGATATCAGTAATACAGAGTTTAGATAGAAAAATCAGTGTCTATGTTATACATGAGAGTTTCGGCAACCAGTTTTTACTCCTTTAGTTTGTGGATTTTATGCACTTTGAGATGATCTAAATACTGATTTCGGTAAACTCTGCTAATACACACACATATTTTCACAACTGTACAGATTGAGAAAAGAGTTTATTGACAAAGAAGGACAAATGGTAAACACTGATGTATTGTGTGAAATACGCCGAGGTTACTTTGTTTTAATCTCTGATGGTTAAAATAATCTATTTGTGTCAGACATGTTATAATTTTGAGATTAGCCATTTGTTTTTCGGAAAAAGTATGATTGAACGGAGAAAAGAAAGAGTGTGTTTGATAAGTCCTGATAGTGATTCGTAATGCTGCTGAGTATGTTAGTTTATTGTTTAAAGTGATATCATTTCTTTCACTTTACAATTACTATGCAAAATTGATAATACTGATATGTAAAGAAACAAATTTTTTTTTCATTAATTGATTCAAATTTACATTCAGACCATTTCATACTCATGTTTAGCTAAACTTTCTGGTACATACTAATCACTATGGTTACAAAAGAGAAGATCTATTTAACCAGGACAAGTATCTGAATGCTACATCTGAAGCAGAAGAGCTAGAGCCAGAAGTTATTGTGCTCTACTACTTCTGATGATTTCATTTGATTCAGAGGTTCTTGTTACACTCTGATATCGGTACTGCTCTAACCGCACCATCGAAGCTGTCTGCGACTCAAATTCGAACTTTTTGGCAGACAGGTACTTATGATAATGGAGGAGAGTCTGGATCGCCATCTATAATTTTTGAGTTTCAAGGAGATGAATTTGTTGTTACTCCTACTACTGTTCGTGATGCTTTGGGTCTTGAAGATTTCAATGCATTCACAATCTCCGTTGGAGACTTTGAGCTAGTCAGAATGATGGGCGAGATAGGCTACACTGGACCTTTGACAAAGATAGGTCAACTCAAAAGACCATTTTTGCGCAAGGAGTGGAGCTTCTTTTTCGATTGCATTACTCGGGCTTTTGGAAAGAAGTGTACCAATTGGGATGCGATTCCCACGGATAGTCTACAGATCGGGTATTCTCTTCTCTATGGCAGTCATTTTGATGTTGCTAGATTAGTTCTAACTAATATTGGTGAGAAAATGCTAGAGAATAGAAATGTTGTTTATTTCTCTAGGTTTTGTCAATTGATATTCAATTTTTGCTGTCCAAATGTTGAGATAGTAGAGGATGATGTTATACTTTCGTTTAAACTGCACAAACGTATATTTTCTGACCTTATCAACAAGGACAACAAGAAAGGAGAAGTTGGTCCTTTAATGTTGCCTGCATCAGTGCAACAATTTCTTGACAACTTACAACAACAACAAGTATCAACTGCTGAAGCTGGACCTTCTGTGTCTCAACCACAGAGGTCAAAGAGATCCAAAGTTCGAGCAGTTAAGTCTGGTTTGCAACAAACTGAAGCTGAGGTATCAAATGTTGATGCTGTGCCTCAGAGAAAAAGAATGAAGAAAAGGCGAGCCCAAAGGGCAAAGTCTGTTGCTACTGATTCTAATGTAGACTCAGAAACTGAAGCTGATGAAGAAACTCTTCATCAGAGAAAGAGAAGACTAGTTGCTGATCAACTTTTTGGTGATATCATTGCCAATATGGACAAAGAACCTGAGGACACTGAAACTCCTACATCAGAGAATGAGGAGATTGTGATTACAACTGTACCTTCAAGTACTCCTGCAATTGTTGTTGAGGAGGATATTCTAACTGCTGAAGATGCTGCAAATCCTGAACCTATTATGATGGATTTTGAAACAGAAGCTCCTACATCAAAAGCTGATGATGTAGTTGAGGAAGCTGCTGCATACTCTGACAGCAGGATTATTGATCATGAAGATACTGTACTGGAAGCTGATCAAGCTACTACTGAATTAGTAGAACCTATTGCTTCTCACACAGAAATCATTTCTCTTGATTTTGAGAAAGGTGAGGAAGTTGATCAGATTAGAGTTGATCCAGTTCCAGAAGCTGTTGCTGTACATGCTGATGCAACAGATAATGATCATGAGGATATTGTTTTCCTTGAAACTTTGCAACAATCAGTTGTTGAGATTGTTCAGAGAGAAGCAGAGGTTACTGCTCCAGTAAACTCTGATGTTCCTCAAACTGTAGCAGATCAAGTACCTGATGCCACTGCACAGTTAATTGATGAAATCACTGCTGAAAATGTGCTTGAAGATATTCACAGAGAGGATGACAATGCTGAAGCTAGTCCTGCTCATTCAAACTCTGATATTCAAGTGGAAGTTTCTGATCTTCAAGCAAATTCTACTGAAGAGAGGGAAGTTCAAAGGGCTGCTTCTGAGCATTTTCAGAATATGTACTACAATGCATGGGCTAATGCAGATTGTGTCTTTCCAGCACAACGGGCTGCAGATTTTCTATCTGATTCTGTTAAGAAGATTACAAATCCTGATGTCCTTACAAGCTTACAGGCAACTGTTATTCAAGTCAAATCTCTCAATAATATATTTGATGAGAATCAACAAATGCTTACAAAATTGAGGAATGAAGTAAGTCTGAGGGATCTTACTTTAAAGGCTGACAGAACTTCTTACTATGCCATGTTCAAGCAGCAAGCCAGGGATTTTGAAGAAATCAAGAAGAGGCTTGGGACAGTTGAGGACAACCAGAATGCTATGTCTGCTCAACTGACTTCCATTTCTACTGCGCTTGAATTGCTGACATCAGTACTACTTTCTGATGATGTCAAAAAGGGGGAGAGTATATCTAAAGACAAATGCAAAGATACTCAAACTCTGAGACGGAAGGATGATTCTACTGATGGGGGAAGCAGAGGAAATGAAAGAAGGATTTCTGCTCAAAGGCAAAGACGTGTAATAAACTCTGGTGGTCAATCTACTTCTGGTGGTCAATCTACTTCAAAACTCAACAAAAGTTTAGTTGTTTCAGCTAACCCATCTACTGATGAAGAGATTGCTGCTAGGATCTTTATTAAAGAGCATGGAAAGGAAGTTACTATTGAAGATATCCAGGCTGAAGAACAGATGCTTGCTGAAGAACACAAGAAAAATCTTGAAGCTGGAATCTACAAGAAACAGGAAATCAAGGCTCCTAGGAAGAAAGAAGTTGGTATTTTTATCAAAGAGAATACACAACAGAGTATACAATATACAAGGAGACCTATGATTAGAAACTCTGATAAGGGTAAAGGCAAAATGATTGAAGAGCCTAACCTGAAGAAGAAAGATAATTCAACCTCTGACATTGCTCAAGTTGAAACAAGATTAGCAAAATCAACCTCTGATGCTGCTCAAGTTGATGATACTATTGAAGTTAAGCCAGCCTCTGACAAGGCTCAAGCTGTGCAAACTCAGCTAGCTCCTCAACTCAAAGGTTTCTTAAGACCTGTACTCTCTGAAACTCTGACACTTCAACCTGTGGATTTTTCTCAAACCAGGACTGTACTTGGAAAAGAATCTTATGATAAGTCTGGTTTAGGTTCACATAGGGAGAAGAGAATAAATAACAGATCTCAAGACAATATTTCACTGGCAGGATCTGGTATTAGAGATACACAAGAAAATCTTGATAAGTTAGAATCTGTTCAGTTGATTTTTCACAGAGTCTTGAAGAAGCAGCTTCTGTTATATTTCATGAGTGATGGAAGTGTTTATAGAGTTGGAGAATCTGATGTAAATCTTAAATCATGGGAAGAACTTGAATATGTACTTTATCTGTTGAAAGTTAAGAACAGACACACCCATAATGTTGCTCAAGTCTTAAGAGAAAAGATGCTGAGATCAAAAGTGATGCTTGGAGGAGGAAAAGTCTCAAATGCTTATATTCCAAAGTATAGAAATCATGCTGGAAAGTTGGTGAAGATGAAGAAAAACAGTGCTAGATTTACAACTGCACTTGGAATAAAAGTCTTAGAATTCAACTTAGAGTCAGATAAAGCTCAGTACATTCGGTTAGGAAATGACATGAAGAAGAACAGTATCTATTCTCTGAGGGCTGCCATATATCAAACTGGTGAAGGAGATCCAGAGTATAAGGAGCTGAAAGAGATTATGATAGCTGAACTTGAGAATGCTGAGAGAAGACTGCTGATTGATTATCTCAGGACTGTACCTGATATTGAAGAAGTCAAGTAAAGTCTGACTGTAAGTTTTTAATATTTTCTATTCTAAGTCAAATTTAAACTCTGTTTTAAATCAAAATCTGTTATATGTTAAACACTGCATTTGTTAAATGGTTTTGATATCATCAATTATATGTTTAACTTGTACATTTTATTATGAACAAGTTGGGGGAGATTGTTAGATATAATTGCTAATGTTTGTTTATCAGTGTTTAAGCAACAGGTACTGACAAGAGTTTATCAGAAGCCAGTCAGAGTTTAGTTAAACTCTGACAGGGTGAAGAGTTTAATTGAAGCCGGTCAGAGTTTATTTAAAGTCTGACAGGGTGATAGTTGAATTAGCTGTCGGTGCTGAATTGAAGATTCTAGAAGCAATATATTCTGAAGATGGAAAGAAGCAGAATATATTGATACAGCTAAGGAAACGGAATAGAAGATAAGAAGCAATCCTTAATTGATAAGTTTTGTATAGCTAACTTGTAGGAATATCAATTAGATAAGGATTGTATGTAGCTGTGTACTATAAAAACACAGATAGGTTATCCCTAGAAGGGACACGCGAATATTGATATATTATTCTTGTAACCTAGAAGCTCTTTGTGATTCATTAACATCATAGAAGAGAAGCTGTTAATATAAATACAGTTTATTGATTCATAAACAATGTTCTTAATTATCGTTATTCTCATACATACTTGATTATATTGTGTATTCGGCCTAACATGTTCTTAGCTTCATTTTAACATAAAGAACGTCGTGTTTCATGTACGATTTAGTGAGATCGGAAAATTTGCTTGAGGTTGCCGGAATTTGATCGAGATTGGGATTCCGGCTGTGTTTTTGGTTTGTTTTGGTCGGAATGAATTGCTGAGTTAATAAGGAGTGTTTTGGTACAAAAAGCCCCAAATTCTGATGTGTTTTTGAGTCGCCGGATTCTGGAAAACCCATCGGAATCTGGAAAAATTCCGGGTTGTTCTTCCCGACCCGTTTACCCGAATTGTTGACCCGGTTTCAATCTTCGAAACCCTAAATTATTTTCAGAAAACTGTTTTTGGATTTTATTTTTAAAAATAATTCGAAAATAGTTTAAATATTTATAAAAATCATATTTTTATTTTAAAAAATACATTTTTAAATTCAAAAATTCTGAAAAATTATAATTATTTATTAAAATTCGAAAACATATTAAATTTAATTATTTTAATTATTTTTGATTAATAATTAATTAATTTAATTAATTGATTAATTCTATTTAATCAGTTAATTCTTATTAATTAATTATTAATTAGATTTAATTAATTTAAATTAAGTTTAATTATTCTCTAGCTTGTTTTAATTATTTAAAAATAGTTTGAGCATTTAGAAAGTGTCAATTAATTTTATATTAATTGATTTAATTGTTTTTAAATACTTGTATTGGGATTAATAATCCGATTTTTGATTTAAAAATTATTTGTGACTTATTTAAATTCAAATAAGCCTCGGATATTGTTTTAAAAATGTTTATAAGTGCTATATGATTTATACGAGTTGAATAATGTGTTTTATTGTCCGTAAATGCTTTGTATAAGGGCTACTGTCTGAGTTTTTATTTTCGTAAAATAGAACGAGCGTCCGATAAATACGATTAAATACCCGATTACTTGTTTAGACTTAAAAATAGTTATGAGTTTATGTCGAAAGTAGAACGAGGATAATTAGACTTATTATTATTAGCTGTTTATTATAGAATCGAGTTCCCGAAGCAAGGGAAATGAGAAGGTAGAGTAAGCGAGATAGACTGAAGTCAGCTACGTAGATCAGGCAAGTATCTGTGCGATTACTTGTTGATTAAATTGATATTGTTTCCGATGATTATGCATGTTACCCCCAGAATAATTCAGATTATTCAATCTTTACTCCGTATTTGAGCAACTAATGTTATTTCCTCGAATATTCTTAACTCTTTGATTAATCTACAATCATGTTGGATATCAGAAACCTTCACCTTCAATTCAGTTTATATTTACGATAAACATTGTTGACTTTCTTAATTGAGAACGTTGAAATCGTTCCGAATCTATTTCTCGGATTTCATTTGTTATTGAATAGTTGAAGCTCTTTTGCAACTATTATACCTTTCATTGTGTATTTATCTACCGTTGAAATCGTTCCGAATCTATTTCTCGGATTTCATTTGATTTTGAATAGTTGAAGCTCTTTTGCAACTATTATACCTTTCATTGTGTATTTATCTACCGTTGAAACCGTTCCGAATCTATTTCTCGGATTTCATTTGATATTGAATAGTTGAAGCTCTTTTGCAACTATTATACTTTGTCATTGTGTACTTACCTTATGATGCATGTTATTGCTTATACTCTGTGATAGAATGGACATGTTTTTTTAAATAGGACCATTAATGGTCGGAAATAATTTAAGGCCAAGATGGCCATGGATCCTAGTGGAGGACTTTGCTATAAGCAAGTCCGGGGTTGATGCGGGACTGATCAGCAGCTCAACCTTTTGATTTGAAAAATGTAGAAGTCCAATTCTAATCCCTTTTACTTCCATTGAGATTGTTAAAAAGCATATGTTTGGCTTAAACCTTGTTGATTCAGATAATTGTGATCTTCCTTTCATTATGGAACTGTGATTGAAATATATTATGCTTGCTGAGCACTTGTGGCTCATACTTGTTTTTTTAACCCTATTCCAGTGAAGCGAGAATATGAGCAGACACAGCGCGAGCGATAGTTCTCCAGCAGCTAGGAGACCACCTCGAGTGGTTGTCATTGGCAGGGTAGTTGTCTATTTTGTTAGTTAGACTAGACGTCTAGCTTTGAACTTTAAGTTGTGTAATATTAATAACTCTAAAAACTGGTTTGTAATAACTTAGAAGCTTGTTCAATGCCATAATCTGAACGCGGTCTTGGTTAAGGGGTGTTTTATGTTATTATTATATTATGCACGTGTTATATCCAAGTATATTGTGTTTTACTGATCGAGTGACTCCCCAGACCTGTGCCCCGGGTTTGGAGGGCGTCACAGGTTGGTATCAGAGCGACAGGTTATGGCATTTGAAACAAGTTAGGACTTAGGGTCCAGGATAAAGTAGAGAGTTAGAAATTCACTTAAAGACTATAGAAGGTCAATTAGGAATATTATGCATGGTAATTGAATGTGGTTATATAATTGCAGCCCCCTAGCTCTAGTTCAGATTCAGACCCGTCAGAGCGTACGATAGAGGAGAGACATGTACCAGGAGAGAGAGCAAGACCGTCGCGGCCGATACGACCCCAGTCTGGACATGCTGAAGTCAGGAGAGATCCTATACTTTGTCCCGTTCCACTTCGACGCATAGCACCAACACCAGTGTCTCAGGCATCTGTTTCCGGACCTTTGTACCAGCTTTCTCAGCCACCAGTTCCACATCATGAGTATCAGAGGGTGAGAGGGGAAATGGAGTATTTCTATAGACAAGTATTGGAGATGAGATGGACTCGTTCGTCAGAAGCAGCCGTAGCACAAGAGAGAGACAGACTCAGAGGCCATATAGGAGAGATTCAGATGAGACTTAGGGTTACGAGGACATTAGTAGAGACGAGGTTGCAGGGACTAGCTTCTAGCCGATAGGGAGAGACTGTAGCAGGGTTGAAAGAGATATTGGACTATGCGGTAAGGGAGATTGGAGAGGTTGCCGGACCAGCGCTATGGAGGACTAGGGATGATGATCCGTGAGCAGGATTAGGTGAGGTCGGATGTTATGTGGGTGTATGGAATTCCAGCTAGATAGTATATAGATGCATAGTATAGTACCAGCAGTGCACCGGGCTTATAGTATCGCCTTGGGTTGTTGTTGTAATTTTGATTGTTGTACTGTTGATCGACAGTTGTAGTTCAGCTATGACATACTTTACTTTTGAAAAGGTTCAACGCTTGTATCAGATGTATATATATATATATATATATATATATATATATATATATATATATATATATATGTATATATATATATACATATATAACCACCTTTTGCAGAACTATTATAATTCTCTTGTTATTCATTTTCATCATTATAACTGTCATTCTACTTGATACGACCAGGGTATTCTTACGCCGTCAAAAATTTGTACACCTTGGTTCTATCAATTGTGTTCTCTTTCTTTTCTACTTATGAATTATATGATTAAACCAATTATTGTTTATTTATCAATAATATGCCTCCTAGACGAAGTACCCGTGCAAATGATTCCTCTGACCAAGAAGGTCAACAGAATTCACCTCCAACGGGTCACATAGATCCGATTGTAATACAACTTTTGAATACTCTTACTCAGCAAACTGCTGCCCTAGCACAACAACAACAACAGATTCAACAACAACTACTACAGCAGCAGCAGCAACAACAACAACAACAGCAGCAGCACCAGCAGGCAGCACCAGTAGTTACGTTCAAAGCATTTCAAGCAGCAAAACCTCCGGAATTCAAAGGATCTGCAGACCCAGTCGAGGCAAAGGCATGGTTAAAGGAAATAGAGAAAGCTTTTACCTTAATAGAGGTAACGGAAGAAAAGAAAACAGAGTACGCTAGTTATTTTCTGAAGAGTGAAGCAAGTTATTGGTGGGAAACGAGTAGGGCTATGGAACCTGAGGGATTAATTACGTGGGACAGGTTTACAGAGTTGTTTTTACAAAGGTATTTTCATGATTATATGCGAGACCAGATGGAGTTGAAATTTTTAGAGTTAAAACAAGGTAGTATGACTGTTCCTCAGTACGAGACCAAGTTTACTGAATTGTCTAGGTTCGTTCCGACATACGTTGACATGGAGAAGAAGAAGGCCAAGAGGTTCCAACAGGGACTGGGGTCATGGATTCGTAGTAAGTTAGCCATTATGGAGTTGGACACCTATGCAGCAGTGGTTCTGAAGGCAATGATTGCGGAAGCAGAGAGTGATTCATACATGAGGGAAAAAGAGAATAAGAAAAGGAAGGTAGGGACATCTGATAAGGGACAACAACAGGGAAGTTCACAAGGTCAGTCTAATAAGAAACCAGGATTCCAGTCCGACAGGAGTTCAAGTTTAAAGGAACCAGATACCGGGAATACAGGACAAGACAATCGTTTACCAGCCAACAATCAGCAGGGAGTTTCTAGACCCCCACTACCAGAATGTAAGACATGCGGGAAAAGACATCCAGGAGTATGCAACCGATTCAGTGTCACGTGTTTTAAATGTAACCAGAAGGGTCATTATGCCAGAGATTGCAAGATAGGTATTGTGTGTCACCGATGCAAGGAACCAGGTCATATGATTAAGGATTGCAGAGCAGTAGCACCCGTGAACAACATGATTCGAGCTATAGAGGCACCTCCAGCTGTTGATGTTCAGCCACAAGCCAGAACCTATAACATGGCAATGAGGGAAGCAGTGAGAGACACCGATGTGGTGGCAGGTACACTTCTAGTAAACTCTATTACTGCTAATTTACGCTAGTCGATTATCTTTCAAGTTGGGAAGTAGCTTACGAGTTGGCCTTACCCCCGCACATGCAGCACGTTCATAATGTGTTTCACGTATCAATGCTTAAGAAGTATCGACCAGATTCGAACCATATAATAGAATATGAACCCATAGAGGTCTAGTCAGGTTTGTCTTATGTAGAACAACCAATTCAGATATAGGATCGTAGATAGAAAGTATTAAGGAATAAGATCGTAGCATTAGTAAGAGTTTTGTGAAGGAATCCTAAGGTGGAAGAGTCTACCTGGGAGTTAGAAAGTGATATGTTAAAGTAGTATCCCCAGTTGTTTCCTTGATCTGATTCTGAGGACAGAATCCTATTAAGGGGGGAGGGATGTAATATCCGTGAACTTTATTAATAATATAAATTATATTTTATGTGTAAAATAATTTTTGTGGAGTATTTGGAGTTTTAATGATTAAGGTTATTGAGTAATAGTATGTTAATTGATGTGTCGAAAGCCCCTTTCGAATATCTTTTCATTTAGAAATATCTTCAGTTTTGAGCCTCGTTTTGAAAATTCAAGGGCCCCGTTGAAATTTTGTACATCATTATCATTCCTTCGTCTTTCGTATCCGAATCATTATTGGAAGATTTCTTCGTATCATTATATTACTTATTACCCGATACTATCAGTAGTAATTGTTTTATTCAAAGAAAGAAAAATTATTCCGAACCCTAATTGTTTAGGTCGATTGATATATCGTTCATATCAATAATACATCTGTTATAGCCCCAGTATTCTTGAGCATTCGTTATATAAATGATATGTATTGATATGGATAACTATCAGTCCTTGTGGATAGTTATCACCTCGTAAAACGTGAACTTTACTTTATTAAAGGTTTAAAGCGATCCAGTGGATCGATATCGATCCAAAAATGTCGTTTGGGGTATTATTTTCCACTAAGTATAAAAAGACGAATCGTACATTATCCATCATATAATCCGTATTAAATATATACAAAAATACAAAAATTCCCGAACCGTGTTCTTCGTGTTCTCGAAAATCAAAATCAATTTTGAAGGTGTTATTGAAATCCAAATCTCAAGTTCAAGTACTCAAATCAAAGCTCTTGATCTCTAGTTTCAGAATCTTCAAACCATATCATCATCTGGTAATTTTTTGATTTATTATGAATTTTTCAATATTCGAATTAAATTAGGGTTCTTGTTCGAATTAGGGATTTTCATTCTGTTGATTCTCCGTTCAATTGATTGCTTCTAACATGTTCCTAGGGTTCTAATTAGTAGGAATCCATGCTTTAATTTCATGTTTATGTTCGATTTTGAGAAATTCGATTTTAGGATTTTTGCCCGATTTTTCTTTTGAATAGTCCGTTCATATGAATGATCTAACAATGTTTTTGATAGAGGGCTTTCATTATATGTGTTCTTAGCTTCATTTTAACATAAAGAACGTCGAGTTTCATGTACGATTTAGTGAGATCGGAAAATTTGCTTGAGGTCACCGGAATTTGATCGGGATTGGGATTCCGGCTGTGTTTTTGGTTTGTTTTGGTCGGAATGAATTGCTGAGTTAATAAGGAGTGTTTTGGTACAAAAAGCCCCAAATTCTGATGTGTTTTTGAGTCGCCGGATTCTGGAAAACCCACCGGAATCTGGAAAAATTCCGGGTTGTTCTTCCCGACCCTTTTCTGTTCTTCCCGACCCGTTTACCCGAATTGTTGACCCGGTTTGAATCTTCGAAACCCTAAATTATTTTCAGAAAACTGTTTTTGGATTTTATTTTTAAAAATAATTCGAAAATATTTTAAATATTTATAAAAATCATATTTTTATTTTAAAAATACATTTTTAAATTCAGAAAATTCTGAAAAATTATAATTATTTATTTAAATTCGAAAACAGATTAAATTTAATTATTTTAATTATTTTTTATTAATAATTAATTAATTTAATTAATTGATTAATTCTATTTAATCAGTTAATTCTTATTAATTAATTATTAATTAGATTTAATTAATTTAAATTAAGTTTAATTAATCCTTAGCTTGTTTTAATTATTTAAAAATAGTTTGAGCATTTAGAAAGTGTCAATTAATTTTATATTAATTGATTTAATTGTTTTTAAATACTTATATTGGGATTAATAATCCGATTTTTGATTTAAAAATTATTTGTGACTTATTTAAATTCAAATAAGCCTCGGATATTGTTTTAAAAATGTTTATAAGTGCTATATGATTTATACGAGTTGAGTAATGTGTTTTATTGTCCGTAAATGCTTTGTATAAGGGTTAGTGTCTGAGTTTTTATTTTCGTAAAATAGAACGAGCGTTCGATAAATACGATTAAATACCCGATTACTTGTTTAGACTTAAAAATGGTTATGAGTTTATGTCGAAAGTAGAACGAGGATAGTTAGACTTATTATTATGAGCTGTTTATTATAGAATCGAGTTCCCGAAGCAAGGGAAAGGAGAAGGTAGAGTAAGCGGGATAGACCGAAGTCAGCTACGTAGACCAGGCAAGTATCTGTGCGATTACTTGTTGATTAAATTGATATTGTTTCCAATAATTATCATGTTACCCCCAGAACAATTCAGATTATTCAATCTTTACTCCGTATTTGAGCAACTGATGCTATTTCCTCGAATATTCTTAACTCTTTGATTAATCTACAATCATGTTGGATATCAGAAACCTTCACCTTCAATTCAGTTTATATTGACGATAACCATTGTTGACTTTCTTAATTGAGAACGTTGAAATCGTTCCGAATCTATTTCTCGGATTTCATTTGATATTGAATAGTTGAAGCTCTTTTGCAACTATTATACCTTTCATTGTGTATTTATCTACCGTTGAAATCGTTCCGAATCTATTTCTCGAATTTCATTTGACATTGAATAGGTGAAGCTCTTTTGCAACTATTATACCTTTCATTGTGTATTTATCTACCGTTGAAACCGTTCCGAATCTATTTCTCGGATTTCATTTGATATTGAATAGTTGAAGCTCTTTTGAAACTATTATACTTTGTCATTGTGTAGTTATCTTGTGATGCATGTTATTACTTATACTCTGTGATAGAATGGACATGTTTTTTAAAATAGGACCATTAATGGTCGGAAATAAATTAAGGCCAAGATGGCAATGGATCCTAGTGGAGGACTTTGCTATAAGCAAGTCCGGGGTTGATGCGTGACTGATCAGCAGCTCAACCTTTTGATTTGAAAAATGTAGAAGTCCAATTCTAATCCCTTTTACTTCCATTGAGATTGTTAAAAAACATATGTTTGGCTTAAACCTTGTTGATTCAGATAATTGTGATCTTCCTTTCATTATGGAACTGTGATTGAAATATATTATGCTTGCTGAGCACTTGTGGCTCATACTTGTTTGTTTTAACCCTATTCCAGTGAAGCGAGAATATGAGCAGACACAGCGTGAGCGATAGTTCTCCAGCAGCTAGGAGACCACCTCGAGTGGTTGTCATTGGCAGGGTAGTTGTCTATTTTGTTAGTTAGACTAGACGTCTAGCTTTGAACTTTAAGTTGTGTAATATTAATAACTCTAAAAACTGGTTTATAATAACTTAGAAGCTTGTTCAATGCCATAATCTAAACGCGGTCTTGGTTAATGGGTGTTTTATGTTATTATTATATTATGCATGTGTTATATCCAGGTATATTGTGTTTTGTTGATCGAGTGACTCCCCAGACCTGTGCCCCGGGTTTGGAGGGCGTCACAGTCATCATTTCTTGAATTGTGTTAGTGATTGTTGTTGTTATTTATTGATTAATATGGCGGATAAGATGTTTGCTAAGTTTGTTCCTAGAAAAAAATCAAAAACTATTAAAGTTAATGATGTTGATAATTCGAAATTAATAATATAACTTAAAATTGGACTGGGTTTGTGAAGCCCACTCTAATTAGGGTTAAGCCCAAATTTCTCATCCCTATAAATACATTATGATGTATTATTTTAGGGTTACTTCTTTAATTCGTTTTTATTGAAAAACCCTAGCTGCTCCACAACTTGGAGAGGCTAGAGCGGGAGAGAGAAATCGTGAGCAGTTTTTGTGGCTAGTACCATCTTCGTGGATCGTTGGACGATCGAACATTCGTGTGGATTGTTTAGAGACGTAGATCTTTCAAAAGGGATACGTGGTGATCAAAGTAAGGACCTCCATTAGTCAACCATTCGTAAAGCATGAAAAAAGGTACAGTTTTCGATTCTCCATAATTATACGTATATTATACATGGATCCTGAGTTTGGGTTTCGATTTTTATTTTTAATTACCGGTTTTCCGCTGCGTTTATGCCTCGAAACCCAACAATATTACCATCCTACTCATATATTTTCTATCAATCATAACAATGGTGAATGATAATATACTCAGCCTTCCATCAGATGAGGTGAGCTTGATATTCAATTTCATTATATTTGATATTCGTGATTTCAATACCTTCTCAAAATTCCTTATGGCTTGGGTAACTAAGCAAACAACACACAGAATCAAGGATGTCCTGGAGAAGCTGGGTTGGGATTCACTATACAAATTTCATCGACATGATTATGAAGCAACATGTTACCAGTTCAGTGGGTTTATTCGTTTTGATGTTAAGAATAAAGTTGAACAAGCTATGTTGTACAACTCAGTTGATAATCTTTTCAGGAAGCATGATGTTCAACACCACCTTAATGTTTTATCCTCTCTTGCAGGTAACCATTTTACATTTTCATTCTGCTTTTTGTTCTTTAAGGCAATATACAGACCTTTCGATGTAATGAAGACATCTGAAGAAATGTATGCCTTTTTCAAACCTTCCAATATGAGAAATAAGTTGCTACAACTGATGAGGTTACTCGAAGACAGATATACTTACATATCCGATAAACAGAAACTTCTGCCAATTTATAAATTCTGCTCAAATGTCAGAAATCCTGACCCAATGTACCAGATATAGGGTCTTCCTTACCCAGACGAGCTATGGGACGCGCTCTGTGATAAGCATGTTGATGGAAACTATCGAGATGATGGAGAAATTTGGGGCAAAAAGCTGAAGATGAAACATTTGTGGGAAACCAAATGTGTGCATTGCAAATTGCAGCTTATTCTTTTCAAGATCCTGCTTTCTTCCGTTCAAGATATCGAATATTATGATTGGTAGGATTCAGTTATTATGTTTTTCAAATCTTAGAATCATTTCAATATTTTATTCATGTCATTAAAGGATTTAATGACTTTAATCCAACCCTTTCTAATTTTTCATTTGTTTAAATTTCATTCAGATGTTTTACGCTTCGTATTAACAAAATTAGTAGTTTATGTTTTGCTGTCTAATATCAACAATACACTTGTTACAAACTCTATGTTATCATTGAACATTTGCAATGATGTTTTGTTTTAACTTTAAAATATTAAGTTTGTTTGCTTTTAAATTAATTAAAACCTTGGTGACAAGAAGATAAAAATTAAGTATGACCTTAACATTACTTTGAGATGGACGTATAATATTATTATTCTGAGAATGACGTAATTTAGTACGACCTCAACATTACTTTGAAAGGGACGTATAATATTGTTAATCTGAGAATGACGTATGATATTGTTACTTTGAGGTGAACGTTACAATTGCACGAACGTGTAAAATTGTTAGTATGTATGTGAAAGAGAACGATATCAATGCCCTAATATAGATCATAATATAGGTATAATTTAACAAATCATTTATATAAATTCAAGATATAAAATTCAAATTTTCAAAAAATAAATAACAAATATTAAATTAAAACAAATATTATTCCGTATATGAATCATGGGCATATTATTAGTTCCTTAATAATACTAACTCTAAAATGTTACCCGTAACGAATAAAGCACGTTATCTCTCTTTCACTAGTTATATATAAGATATAATTTATTTAATTCAAACAATTAGTCTAAAGAAAATTTTACGTACAACATTATCTCTTATTAGGTAAGGGAAAAATATCAAAGTTGTCACTCATTTCATTTAAATATATGAAATAAGTCACTCATTACAAAAATGACTCAATTTAGTCACTAATCGTAAAATTCGTATCAAGAAGATCACCTGTGAATGACTAAATTGATACAAATTTCCAATTTTTAAATGACTAAGTTGATACAAATTTTCAAATTTGTGACTAAATTGAATCATTTTTGTAATGAGTGACTCAACTGATGTATTTGGATGAAACGAGTGATGACTTTGATATTTATCCCTATTAGGTAATCACCAGTTGATAAGTATGCCGATAATTTATTTGATTTAATTTGAGACAGACAAAAGTAAAAAGATTAGGTAATAAATGACTATCAAGCTTGGCGTAAATTAAGCAATTTGTACTTATCAGAAATGAATATTGTTTTTATAAGATAAGTGACTGATCGTTCATGTGATCATCGATCTCAGCTAATACAAATCCTGAATTGCTTGTTACAAAAGTCATACAACTTGTGCACAAGTTCTTACCAGAAATTAGAAAATACTCTATTGCTCAGTTGACTACAAGACAACCGTACAGCCAAGTACAGGATTCTAGATCGAGCAATTTATTGCGCCACACAAAAATATAATACTACAAAATTTAGTATTTGTGCTTTAATTTTTAATAAAAGATATACTAACACCAAAAATGAATGTATATGAAACATCAAAGCACACCGTCTCAAAACTTTTCTCAAATAATACGACTTGACAAATGGTTGTTTTTAATTCGTAAACATATATGTATGCACACAAATTTCATATTATTATTAGAAAAATTACTAATTAGAGAAGTATTTGAAAATAATTTTGGAACAAATTTTGGGCTTTTAACATTTTTCATAAAAGAATTGCCTAGGTAAATTAGCGCAAGAAAAAATAAATAAAAAAGAATTGCCTAGGTATCTCTCTATATATAACATGCAAGTACAGCTTCCTCACTTGCAAACTGTAACGCAGTAGTTGTCTTTGTATCTCCTTTTCTTTTTCATCTTATACATAATATGCAAAGTACCTCTTCTTCCTCCGGTACTTCTAGCCATTTCTTGCGATTCTCTCTTTTGATTGCAGTGCTTCTTCTTTTATTTTCGCAAAATAATAAAATATTGCAGGTAAAATCATAGAGGAGAAGAGTTGATGGCTCAAGAGCCAACCAACATTGAAATAGTTAGGTTACAAACCAAATGTTCAAATATCCCTCCAAACTTTAAACATCAACTGCAACAGATTGCTATTTTAAATCACATTGTTCAGAAGCTTTGCTTGTTCTTTGTTTGCAACTCAATCTAAAACCTCATCTCTCTCTTACATATTATATTTTATATAAATACATATCTTCTAGCTGATCATAAATCAGACACACTATATTAGAGTTGTAGAACATGAAATTCGGAAAAGAATTGAAGTCACAAATGGTGCCCGAATGGCAAGAAGCCTACATGGATTACGAATTTCTCAAAAACCTTTTGAAAGATATTCTTCATCATAAAAAACAAACTAGTCCTCCACCCTCTGACAATCCATCCGGATTAACTCGAACACTTTCACACTACAGAGTTTTTAGCGGTTTGACATCGGTACAAAGAAGCATTTCTATGCGCAGTACTAGCAGCAGTCATCACGAAGACATTGAGAGCCACCCGATTGTGGTGAACAATGTCAAGGGATTGGATGGGGAAGATGGCTATGTGACGACTTATCGCGGGGATGGAGAGGATGTTGGAGAGCATGAGCGCATCTACTTTAACAAGCTTGATATTGAATTCAACAAAGTTAACAACTTCTACAAGGCAAAAGTTGAAGAGGTGCTGAAGCAAGCTGATGAGCTCGATAAGCAAATGAATGCTTTGATTGCTTTTCGGATCAAAGTTGATAATCCGAAACATACTTGGTTTGAGACTGCTGTTGAGGTTGATCATCTAGCTTCCACCACCACGTTATCAACTTCAAGTTCTTCATCTGGGAGGGGCCGAAGCAGTAAGTACAGAAATTATAATAGCTAGTTGATAGTTAATATGTAGAATGTCCGGATCAAAACCTTTTTTGAATTTTTGCACGCCATTAAATTAATTATGTATTGTTGATGTGCAGAAAGAATGGGTGAGCAAATGGATAAAATAGACGAAGATAGATCGCTTAGAGGGATGACATCAGAAGAATCAGAAGAATTATCGTCAGGTGATCAGCGTACCAGAGACGAAATAAAACATCCATCAGGACGAGTTGTTCCGGAAGTAATAATGAGCAGCAGTTCAAGGAGTAGCACAGATAGTGAGTTAATTACTGGTAGACCAGCATCACTTGAGATACTAAAACGTGTAACAGTTAACCAACTAGCTGATACGCCTCTTTCAACAATCAAAAACGTCCTTAAAGTCCCAGTTGACACAAACTTGAAATTCACAACAGAAAATCTCAGTAAAGTTGAAGATCAACTTAAAAAGGCTTTTGCTGAGTTTTATCACAAGCTTAGACATCTAAAAAGCTACAGGTAAGTTGAATCGAATCCAGCTTCTTTAATACGTTCTATTAAGGTTTAGTCTTTGACACGTTATTTACAGCTTCTTGAATATTTTGGCCTTCTCCAAGATCATGAAAAAACATGACAAGGTACGTACAACACAACAAACACTTCGTCCCACCGACACAAGATCTAGATTGGACTCTGGTTTCGGGGAGTTTTTCTAATATTCGAATTCGATTAATCAATTTGCAGATCACTTCAAGAAATGCTTCCAAGTCCTACCTAAAAATGGTTGACAACTCGTATATAGGCAGCTCCGATGAGGTGATCATTTGACCTTTCACTTATTGTACATATGCAAATACTTTTTATTGTATCAAATTTTTGTTCAAAAAATTTATGATCTGTCTTCTCCCAATTTATCTGTCTTACAAAACTGAAAAGGAATAATTACTTTAAAATCAGAGTTGAGTAAATTTGACCAAAACATTCAGTTTGAGACAACTAAACTAGGAGGGAACCATTATAAGGTAGCTACCTGGATACTATGTTTTGCTAATCAGTTTGTTGGATTATCAACCACAGATAATTTCGAAGCTCCTGAACAGGGTGGAGACGACATTCATAAAGCATTTTGCTAATGCAAATCGCAAGAAAGGACTCAACACACTTCGACCAAAAGCTAAAAAAGAAAAACATAAAGTGACTGCTTCTTTAGGTACCTGCAGACTCTTTGCTGTGATTGCCTATGCAGACAACTTAACTTTCCCCTCCCTGAATTATTTATATATGATCTGGCTCGAACAGGAACTATTTCTAATAAATTCTAAATCATTAAAACAAAATGAGAATATGTTTTAACAGTTCCTATTTTCACCAGGCTTCTTTGCTGGATGCACAGTAGCTCTAATTTTCGCACTCATAATGAGTGTACGAACCCGTAAAATTGTTGAGAAAGATGGCCACGGACAATACATGGAAACCATGTTTCCGTTATATAGGTAAAGAAATAGACCGGTGTTCTTCTGTATATTGTGACATGTCATAAATAAATCTTTATTTTCTTGAAATGCAGCTTCTTTGGGTTCATCGTCTTGCACATGCTATTCTACGCGGGGAATATATATTTCTGGAAGAAATATAAAATAAATTATCAGTTCATATTTGGGTTCAAAGCAGGAACTGAATTAGGGTATCGTGAAGTTCTCCTACTGAGTTTTGGTCTATCTGTTCTGGCATTAGCAAGTGTTCATGCAAATCTTGACATGAACATCGACCCAAAAACCAACGACTACAAACATTTCACTGAGCTTATTCCTCTAATTTTGGTCATTGTAAGTACATGCACTAACCATTCATCTTTTTAAATTTCAGCCTTGTGATCTTTTGGCGATGATTAGCATTTATGATATATATTAATCCCTCGTATTTGCTTGGTTTGTTGATTTCCTGCAGCTGATTTTTGTGATAATGATCTGTCCATTCAACATCATTTATCGCTCCAGCCGCTACTTCTTTCTTACATGCTCAATTCACACTTTCTTTGCTCTTTTATACAAGGTATGTCTCAAAACCAACAATAGTTGTTATGCGTGTATGTACGACCTTTTATCTTGCTCCTCATGAATGGATGCAATGCAGGTTGTGCTTCCGGATTTTTTCGTGGCAGATCAGTTTACAAGCCAGGTTCAATCTTTCAGAAACATTGAGTTTTACATCTGTTACTACAGTTCAGGTGGCTACAAACTTAGAGAACACAATTGCAATAAAAATACTACTTTCAATGTCTTTACTTACATTTTAGCACCGCTTCCGTTTTGGTGGCGCATGCTTCAGGTGCAAATCTTTTCTTAAATACTCGAGTTTAACGATATAAATGTAATTACAAGCAAATCAAAAAATGTTGATTTTCTTTTTCCTTTCATCTTTTCTGTTTGTAGTGTGTGAGGCGATTCTTCGAAGAAAAAGATGTTATTCAAGGATGGAACTCATTAAAATATTTTGCTATAGTTGTGTCATTTGTTACGAGAACAGCTTACGGTAAAAACAACAGCAATGAGTGGTACATAATAGCTTGGTTTACCTCTGTAGTTGCAGGCATAGTTGCTACATATTGGGACATTGTTTTCGATTGGGGACTTCTCAACAGAAAATCCACCAACCCTTGGCTGAGAGACAAGCTCATAGTTCCATACAAAAGTGTTTACTATGCAGCCATAGTAAGTACATTATAATCAAAAAATTTACATTCTATAAACTTCATGATATAAATTTCAATAAATTCTTGGACTGGAAACATATTAACTCATTCTGCGTTTATAATAGGCTTTGAATGTGTTGCTAAGGTTTTCGTGGATTCAAATGGTTTTGGACTTGGAAGTTCCATTCCTGCATGAACAAAGTATGATTGCAGTTATAGCTATCCTGGAAATCGTTCGTCGTGGGGTTTGGAATTTCTTCAGGTAAATCAATAAATTATATTTTGATCATCCATTACATGTATTAATGATGCTAATATAAGGTATGTGTTGTGAAGGTTGGAGAATGAACACCTTAACAATGTGGGCAAGTACCGTGCATTCAAGTCTGTACCCCTACCTTTCAACTACGAAGACGATGAAGATAATGACTAGATAACTTTTACAGTCTCATAATGTGTATATAGAGAGTTGCAAGTAAAATGTATCTGTTCTTGTCATCTGTTCAATTGTTTTGTGTGGACATGTCTTTCACATTTCCAATAATTTGTGTTTGTAGCGTGAGTAGATCCAATAATATGATTATCGTCTGTGAACAAAATATAATAAAATTTGGTTGGAGTTATTGTTTAATGTTTTTAAGACGTTTCGGTTTCTTCACACACACCAAGAAATTCGCTTCGCCTCCCCAATCCCTTCTCTTCAATTTCTTCACGCAACCTTATGGATCTTTTTTTCACTACCACACCTTTTCCCTTTTTTCTTCCTTTCACTCTCTCTTCCTTCCTTTTCTTGGCGCGACATGAATTTGGCAATTTCTCACAAAAAATCACTAGAAACCCTACTATTAAGGACACCTAATCCAGGCTTGTCTCTTAATGTTATGCAGAATTACTCAAGAACTAATGAACCTCGGGTTCAAGTGAACGCTACTACCGATGTCCCGAGAACTTGCGGTATGGATCATGTCCGCGTCGAGGGTTTTGGTGGATCTCATTCTAGTAAAGTGAATTTGATGGGGGTTGCTCTCATCTTAGACAAGGCGGCTATGGGTGTTGGTCCTTCTTCAAGATCCTTTTCATGCATCTCCTGTAATGGTTGGTCAGGTTCTTTCTCTTTCTTTTACTCTTACTAGTGATTTAGACGTCTACTCTACTAGTCTAGAGAACACTTTATCTAAGAATAATGGAATTGTATATATTGATCCTCCGACTGATCTTTTTAAAGGCTGTTGCTATAAACTGATCTAATTGTTGTTTGGCTCTACCTAGAGACACTGCTTTTTGTGATTTTGAGGTTCTTAAGATCTCTGCTCATAATATGTTTGATAATGTGGGTCTGGTCAAGGTTTACAACCACTTTGGGGTATTTCTGGTTCTCAAACTTAAGGACAAAGTGAGTTTGAATAAAGCGTTGGGTTAGAACCCTGTTAGATTAGGAAATTGTGAGTTTCTTCTTAGACAATGGATGGACTGTTACCCATAAATTGATGAGAATTCTAGGGTCAGAATTTGGGTAATTTTCACTAGAATACCTTTTTACTACTGGACTATTAAGGAAATTTTTCTGTTAGGAAAATCGATAGGGACCCCTATTATTTTTGCTAATGAAAATTTTAATGCTTCTAATGCCAATGATCCTTTGGAAAGTGCTAAAATCTTGGTTAAAATAGGAAGTCTGGAGTCAATCCCTTCCTTTGTGATGGTTAATAACTTTATTACTGGGTGTAAATCAAAGGTGTTGGTCTCTTGTGATTGGAATAGATGCTGTAAAGGTTACTTGGCGACCACGCACTCTGGAATCTGCCCTAGTTTAAGGGAATTATTTTCAATTGTTGATTGTGAGGAGGACCTAGTTAAGGCCTCTCTGTGTGAGGTTCTGTTAGGATTTATGGGTGATAGCTATGAGACAACTTAACTAGATATTTTATGTACTTAATTTTATTAAGTATGAACATACTATCACAGCCAGAATATGTCTTTGTAACCGTTTTGTTTAGTACAAATAAGATTCTAGTGCATCTTGGTAGAAGTTCATTTATTTGTTCAAGCCTCAAGAAGTACTCAAGATGGACAACAAGAATAAAGATTACTGTCACAGAGTTGACAGTAAGATTACAAGAAGACAGCATGTTGCAAGTCACGACAGTACATTCACTCTGACAGCAACATTGGAGGAAGCCCTCGGACATCAACTTTACCTTAGCCTGACAGCAAGCTTGGAAATCCTGACAGCACCTTCTGCGGGGATTTCTTACTGTCACCAAAAGCGCATTCCTGTGAAAGCAAGCTCAGCGATTAGGATACTGTCATGAAGGGATAACATTTGTATTGGGGAACAACCCAGTCAAACTTGTGACAGTTTAGATGTTCAAGAAACATGCATGTTGCAGTATCCCAACACTGTAACAGGTCTGCAAGACTACGACCAAAGTTTGAGAGATCACATGACAAAGCTCACCAATTCCAGAGTATGACAAATCTACATCTACTGAATTATGTTAGCTTAAAATAGAATGTTTCTAGATTGCTTTGCTATGTACTAATAAGCTGTTTGTATAGAAATTTAGGAAAGAATCACGGGTAGGCAATTTGTAAGAAGCTGCCACATGAAAATGACAGCAGCTTCACAAGACCTGTGTTGATAGTGATAGGTTTAGCCTACTTAGTCTATCTCTCAATCCATTCTTTGTAATCACTCGAGAAACCGAAGCTCAAGAAAACAAACATTTTCTTGAGGTTGTAGCAACCCATTGCAAAATAAATAAAATATTTATTTTGTGAGAATTACTCGTGTGTCTACTTGTGTTTGCATTCGATAAACTGATAATCCTTAATCTTAGTTTTTGTTGTTGGAACGTAGATTGAGATTTATCAGTATTGCATTCAACCCCCCCCCCCTTCTGCAATAGTCAAGGACCAACAACTGGTATCAGAGCAGACATATTGTTCTACAAATCTGAGATCATGACAAGTATGCAGAAGTCAAGTAGCATAAAGATTTCAGCTTTTGATAAGGAGAACTACAATGTATGGAAAAGAAAAATCATGTTGTTTATCAAAGCTGCGAATCCATTATACTTGGGTATCCTCCAGAATGGTCCCTTCGTACCACGAAAAGAAATTGAAGCCTCAACTGTGGATGGTGTTCTTGTTCCAGCCCACTGGGTCAACAAATTACCTTCAGAGTTTCTGGAGCCAGAAAAAGAGAAGGTAGCCTTGGATGATTACTTGCAACTCATCCTACTGGATGCTCTCACTTTGGACAAAGCCATGTGTGGGAATGTCATTGGGTGCTCATCAGCCAAGGACATGTGGAACAAGATCGAGCTGCTATGTGAAGGAAGTGAAGAAGTGAAAGACAATCAGAGACAAATCCTTATCTCACAGTATGAAGCCTTCATGGCAAAGTCAGGAGAAGACCTAACAACTATGTTTGAGAGGTTTAGTAAACTGATGACTGAGCTACAGATTCATGGCAAGTACTATGATAGGAAGGAGTTAAATGTCAAGTTCTTACTCACACTTCCTGAGCATCTAGAGCAGAAAGTCACTGCCATAAGAGAAGGAAGAAATCTAAACAATATTTATCTTGAAACTTTATATGGTGTGCTTAAATCATATGAGCTAGAGTTTTTCCAGAAAAGAGCTATTCTAGCTGGATCCAGAGGAAAGATGGCTAATATGTCAGGTGCTCTCATGGCTCATGTGCCAAGAATCACTCAACCTTGTGAAGAAACTCAAATCACACAACCTGCTCCAGTACCTACTCTTAAGATTGAAGAGGTTGTGGATGATGAGGAGAAAGTTGTACTGTAGATAACTGATGTTGAGGATGAAGATTTACTCCTTAGAAGAAATGGAGAAGATGGATAATCCAACTATGGCTTACATGGCTAAAAAATTTAAAAACATAAGATTCAAGAGAAACAAGCCATTTAAGCCTCAGGGTTAAACATCAAGGTTCAGCAGAGGGAACTCTTCAAAGGTTGAAGGTGGTGCCACAAGAGGTGGTTACAAAACAGGGATGGTGGATAGATCCAAGTTCAGGTGTTACAACTGCAATGAGCTTGGTCATTTTGCCACTGAGTGCAGAAGACCAAAAAGAAGAATCAGAGGATGGATAAAGGGTCAAGTGGACATTTCAAGAAAGGACAGGGAAAGGCCTATGTGGCTGAAGGAAAGTGCTGGGATGATTCTGACGATGAAGAGGAAGAGGAATATGTGAATCTAGCCATCATGGCTAAGTCTGATGAGGCCACCTCTAGCTCTCCAAGTCAGGGTAAGAATAAAGAGCAGGTCATATGGATCATTGACAGTGGCTGCTCTAGACACATGACTGGTGATAAAGCCCTGCTATCACAATTTGTAGAGAAAGCTGGCCCAATCATAACCTTTGGAGACAACAACAAGGGTTACACAGTGGGATATGACTGTTTGGAAATTGGAAATGTTGTCATTAATGATATTGCACTTGTTGATGGATTGAAGCACAACCTGCTCAGTGTCAGCCAATTCAGTGACAGGGGATTCAAGGTTGACTTTGACATGATGGTGTGCAACATCTATCACAAGAAAGATGGAAGCCTCTCTCTGAAAGGGGTAAGAAAAGGAAGCCTGTTTGTTGCTGACCTAAGCTCAACAAAGAAGGACAAGATTTACTATTTCTACAGTAAAGCTACTGTTGGTGATAGTATGCTTTGGCACAGGAAACTCTCTCACCTCAACTTCAAAACAATGAATATGTTGATGAAGAAGGAACTAGTTAGAGGACTACCTCAACAGGAACTCTGTCAAGAAGGACCGTGTGAGGACTGTCAAATGGGAAAATTGAAGAGAGATGTGCACAGGTCAAAGCAAATCAACACCAACACAGAGCCACTCAAACTAATTCATATGGATCTCTTTGGACCAGTTAATGTTCCATCCTTAGCCAAGAAGAGATATGCATTAGTTATGGTGGATGATTATTCTAGGTATACTTGGGTGAAGTATCTAGAATCAAAAGATGAAGCTGCTCAAGTCATCATTGATCACTTAAGAGTTCTTGAAAGAGCTCCACATGCCAAAGTTCAAATGTTGAGAAGTGACAATGGGACTGAGTTCAGAAATGCCACTCTTGGTAATTTCTGTAAAGATGAAGGAATTGTACAACAATTTTCTGCTGCAAGGACTCCTCAATAGAATGGAGTTGTAGAAAGGAAGAACAGGACTCTCATTGAAGCTGCCAGAACTATGCTACATGATGCAAAGTTACCTACATACTTCTGGGCAGAAGCTATCAACACAACCTGCTACACACAGAACAGAACCTTGATTAACAAGACTCATGGGAACACTCCTTACTATCTACTCAATGGAAAGAAACCTACTGTCAAGTATTTTCATGTGTTTGGAAGCAAATGTTTCATGATGAAAGACAACCATGAAAAGAAAGGGAAATTTGACACCAAAGCTTATGAAGGTATTTTCATGGGGTATGCTCTAGAAAGGATTGCCTACATAGTCTATCTTTTAGAACATAGGATCATAGATGAAAGTGTTAATGTCACATTTGATGAAACCAAGTTTCCTGGACTGCATGAAGAAGGTCAAATGCAGATTCTAAGATTTGAGAATCAAGGATACTTGGAGGAAGAAGAAATTGTTGATGAAGAATCCACATTCACTCAAACTGTTGAAACTGAAAAGGATGCCGTCATTGAAAATGATATCAATAAAACTCCAGCCCAGTCATAGACTATCTCAGGAAATGTTCAATATGATGGTGACTCTAGAGACATTGAAGAAGATGGTGGAGACAATTGCCCTGGTGAAGACTCAGTTCCCCAAACTGAGGCTATTGTTTCTGTAGTAACCCGAATTTTCAGAGTTTCTTATTATTATTATTTAAATATTTTATTGTTTTTCTCAAAGAGGAGGAACGAAATTATGTGTGTATTTTATTTAAAAATATTTGTGAAAGCTGGTTATGTATCTGGGAAATTAGGTGCGAATTTCCTATTTATTTGAGTAATAAAAAAATAGTAATATTTATTTATTTTGAGTAAATTAAAAATTTGTTGCATTGTGTGATTAAATGTTTAAATAATATTATGTGGATATGTGAGGTGGTATTATGTGTTAAAAATTTATTTTGACAATTATTAGTAAATTTGAACCTGGCAATTTTGTTTTAAGTAAATTAGTTTAAAATTCATTTAATTATGAATTTTATGCATTTAAATGTTTTTAGAATAATTTGGGCATATAAATAATTTTATTAGTGAGATTTAATTATTTTACAATCATTTTGTTTTAAAAAAATGATTATTTTCAATACCGCATTAATCCCGTTAATTTCAGTCAAGGGGCTAAGTGAGTGGCAGGTTGTAATCCTTATCCTTTAGTCAACCTAAATTATTCCTAAACTATTATAACCACACAAATACACGCATATATTCAAGATATACACGGACACAAACAAAAGAAGAGGAAAGATAAGGAAGAAAGAAAAAGCAAACCCCCCCTGCTGATTGAACCACGCACCACCCCCCCCCCCTTGCGACCTCCTCCGCGCGAACCCCACCCTTGCGGTTCTTGCAAATCGCGCCGCCAGTGCTCGTTTCTGTTCCACCGCTGCGCCACGACCGCGCACAGCCACAACAGCCGCCATCACTTCTTTTCTGTCCCGTTTTCCAACCACCATCCCTCGTCGTTTCTTCTGATTTCGAGTTTAGTAGGTATAAATCAAAACCCAGTTATCCATTTCGTTTTCATTAATTGATTATGTGTATTTATAAATTTGTTTATATATATATATACATATATATATATATACGTGGTTTAATAGTTCGTTTTTGGGTATTAATGGGTTTAACAATTCGTTTTTTTTATTTAAATTGCTATTAAATAATTTGTGCAGATTTTCTATGATGAAATTGTTATGCAGAAATTGTGGAACTGATTTTTCTGATTATAGTTCGAATGAAATTGTTAGTGTATGGAAGTTGTAGGATTTAATTCGTGTTTGTTATTAAGTTATGATATTATAAATTCATTTTGTAGTAATTAGTAGTATATGAGTCGATCGTTATTTGGAAATCCGTTTTAGTAATTATTTGTTTTATAGTCCGTTGCTGGATTAATGATCGATGATACTAATATCATGTTTTGTTTAGTAAATGGATTTGAAATCCATGTTTGTTGAGGTTAGTGTATAAACCTGTTATTTTGTTATAAACTGATACTTATTGAATTGTGTAGGTATTTAGAGGGATTGTTTTGACAGAAAGTCTTTAGATGGTATATGTATATAAATTTCAGTGTTAACTGCTTTTGGTATTATCTAATATTCTATTTCCTATTGTGCAGGTTCTTGAAGTGTATTAATTAGTAACGTGGTGCAAAGTTATAAAGTATTTATAAATTTTAGTTGTTTTCGAGTAAATTTAGATCGTTGGTTGTATATCGTAAAGTGATGTATTTAAAGTTTAGTGTGAGTTGTAAATTAGTTATGCTATTGATTTAGTATTCTGGTTTGATTCCCAGTTAGGGGATCTGTTTTAGTGATGGTTGAGATATTTATGTTGTTTAATTACTGTGATATATATACAGGTTATTGTTGTGATGTACTAAGTGATCCGTCCTGTGACTGGGGACGCAGCATAGTACATGCAAAATTTCTGTCTAGTCCTGTTTACGAACGGGTCATGCCGAAATTTCGAAAAATCTATTTATCTATTTTATAATTTATTTTAAAAATTTCTAGAGTTAAAGAGTAGTTGAATTTGATTATTTTTAATCAATTTTTAAATATTAATGTAATTGATTTAATTGACCAATTAACTGAGTAGTTAATTGGTGAATTTTATTAATTAATTATTATTTAATCTTGATTAATTATAAATCAAATTTAATTAATGTTTTCAAAAATTGTTTGATTATTTACCTGATTTGATTAATTGTTGATTTATTGAATTGGTTGGTTTTGATTAATTTTATTTAACCTAGTGATAAATTAGATTTAAGTATAATGATTGTTTTTCGATCCATAGATTTATTTTATATTCAAATCTTTATAAAAGAAAGACCAAATGTTTTCCAAAAAGAGTTTCAACTTATGGCGTGTTATGTGACTTATGTATTTTGTTGTGGAGTCTTGAACGTATGGTGATGACCTTGGGTTATGCTATTTGTTAATCGAGTCTATAAATGCTATAAAAAGGTTGATACCTATAGTTGAATTTAATTGAATTTTAATGATTGTCTCAAGAGTAAATGTTACTTTCTGATAATGAGTTTGGTATTGTATAGTGGCATTTGAACTGATAAGTGCTATGTGTTTAGATGATGTATTGAGTTGAATATGTTAATTATAGTTGTGAGTTTAGGTTGATTAAGTTAAATTGTATGAATATGGTAGATTGTAAGTTGATTCTTGGTTGTTGATATTAGTTTAAAACAAGTGGATTATTATATAAATAGAGGAAGTGTTGCCGAATTTCCAGCAGAACTATTAAATGAACATTATTTGGTAAATGTATATGATATGATAAGCTAGTTTAACTGCGTACGTGAATGAAATGTGATTATGTGTTAAATGTGCAGCTAGTAATTTGTATAATTATAGGAGTTGTCAGTCCATCCATGTGCTATGTGTTATCTGAAGTATATGAAATTATGTGAATTAGATGATGGACATGCTATGTGATAAATGTTGTACGTGATTAGTTATTTCTAAATAAAGCTATTGCAAGTCAAGGCATGATTATGTTCTTATATGTTTTCTGCAAGTTAATGCAGGATTATTTTCTTATATGTTTACTGCAAGTCGAGGCAGATTATTTTAGTATTAAATAAGTTGTGGATTTAATTGTGGATGGTTAAGTTAGAAAGTTTTGGTGTTTTAAAGTAGGGCAATGTCCACTTTACGAATAGGTCATGCCCAATTTTCTGTAGAATATGCATGCGCTTAAGTTTATAAACATTTATATTATGTAGATGTATAGTACGAAGGCTAAAGTATATGTTATATTTAACTAGTGAATAGTTGGGCGGGCACGATCTCGGTAGTGCAGACTCGTACGTAGCAACCGCATACGCGCCGGAACCAAGAGTTATCAGAATAGAGAATTGTGACGACATAAGATAGAAGAAGAGGAGAATCATAGTACTTCGGCTTTACGTAATAGCTAAGGACCAAAGGCAAGTTTACTAACTTGTACTCTTTTGTTCAGAGTATCGTATCAAGATTCCTGTTTTTAATTTTTAAAGTAATTACTGTTTCATAACCAGATTCTTTTATTATCCTGAGATTGAGATAACCTATTGTTTGTGATTTGACGAACTCTATTTCATTTCCTAACTTATACCTTGCAGCACCTTGTATTGTCAGATTTTACCTTGATTCCTTGTGATGGGAAATCTAATTCTTATGCATTTGTCTTAGCCTAATTCAGTTGATAGAGTTAATCAGACAGTTGAAAGTAATAGTTTGAATTAATGAAGTGGTCGATTGTTCCGACACCTAACTCCCAATACTAAGTTTGAATTGGAAGTTTTTAATTAAAAATGAAATGTTTTTAAGGACTGCAGACGCCAGTCAGAGTATCAGTATTATGTGGGCCAAAAGTGGCCTTGGATCCGGTTCAGTATTTCGACATACCGTGGGTATGGTCCGGAGTTTTAGTGTGACTGATCATCCACTATAACTCATTGCGTCAGTAAAAATCCAATTCTAACTTACAGTTGATATTGATTATCATTATTGTTCATTGTTGCCAGTTAAGTTATTTCTTTTCATATGTTGCCACTTTCTTGGCCAGCTGAGTTCATTTCTACATAGTGTTATTATTGCACCATTATTCTATCCCAGTTGAGTTAACTTCTTTTCAGATATTGTTGCATCATTATTCGATCTTGTGCAGTACTATATACTTGCTGAGCTTCTTTTCCTCACTCTTGCTTGTTTAACTTTTAACCCTCCAGTGAAAAAAGATAGATTGCCAGTATCTAATTGCATAACTATGGAGCGAGAAGAGTCGAGATGACGTTGGGAAGATGAGTTGATGCAGAGCATTTGGATCTAGTGTAATGGTATAGTATATAGTTGATTTCTAGTAAATATTATATTGTATAAATTTAGTTGTGCCTGGTATACTTCACATCGAAGTTATATCAGTGTTATAGATATATGTAAAGAGATTGTTGTAAAAGAAAGCTTAAGTTTATTAAAGTTTGGATTCTTGTTTCTAGCACTATAACCTAAAAGATTCTTGGTAGAGTTGGGGTCGTAGATGTTATATTTGTTTTGGTTTAATATTTAGCAGGTTGTTTTAAGTTGAGATTTTAGCGTGACGACCAAATTCCCTGACCCCGGATTTGGGGGCGTCACAGTTTCAGATCAAACAAGAAGCTTGCCCAAAACCACAAGGTGGAACAAGGATCACACAAATGATTTAATTATTGGAGATCCTACCTCTGGGGTGAGGACCTGGAACAATGTTTCTGTTGACAGCATGTTTTCCTGTTTCCTTTCTCAAATGGAGCCTAAAGCAATTGATGAAGCATTGTTGGATTCTGATTGGGTGATTGCTATGCAAGAGGAACTCAACCAGTTTGAAAGAAACAATGTGTGGAAATTGGTTCCAAGACCAAAGGGAAAATCAGTTATTGAGACAAAGTGGGTTTACAGAAACAAACTAGATGAAAATGGAAATGTCACTAGAAACAAGGCAAGGCTAGTAGCTAAAGGTTACTGTCAACAGGAAGGAATAGATTATGATGGGAGAACTGTCATTCTTCCTTGGTTTACAAGTTCTTCAAAAAGATGATGGAATCTTCATTTGTCAAGCAAAGTATGTCAAGGAACTTCTCAAGAAGTTTAACCTAGAAGATTCATCACCTGCCAAAATCCCCATCTCTACTTCAACAAGTTTGGATCTAGACTCCAAAGGGAAGAAAGTGGACTCTAGTGCATACAGGGGCATGGTTGGATCACTTCTCTATCTAACTGCTAGCAGACTTGACATAATGTTTGCTACATGTCTCTGTGCAAGGTTTCAGGCTGATCCAAAAGAGTCACACTTAGTAGCCATCAAGAGAATTTTTAGATATTTAAAGGGCACTCCTAATCTAGGCCTTTGGTATCCTAGAAATACTGGACTTGAGCTAGTGGGGTATTCTGATTCAGACTATGCTAGGTGCAGAATTGACAGAAAGAGTACTACAGGAAGCTGTCAATTTCTTGGTGGAAGATTGGTATCCTGGTTTAGTAAAAAGCAACACTCAGTTTCTACATCAACGGCAAAAGCTGAATACATTGCAGCTGGAAGTTGCTGTGCACAAATCTTATGGATGAAGAATCAACTGTTGGATTATGGCTTAGTGTTAAATAATATCCCTATCTACTGTGACAACACTAGTGCCATAGCCATCTCAGACAATCCTGTTCAACACTCTAGGACAAAGCACATTGATATCAGACATCATTTCATAAGAGAGCATGTTGAAAGAGGAACTGTGAAGTTGATCTATGTGCCCACAGAAAAGCAACTTGCAGACATTTTTACAAAACCACTGGATGAAACAACCTTTAACAGGTTGGTAAGTGAATTGGGAATGCTGAATCTGGTATGTTAACTTACTAGTTTTTCATTCTTTTATTCAAATGTAGCTTGTGACAATAACCTCTCCAGAAGTTGCTGTCATGAGAAAGTTACTGTCTACTTAAGTCTCTATCTGTTTTCGACATCATGTTTACTTTGACTTTGTTGAATTAAATTTTGTGCTAGTCTTACATTTGATAGTTTGATCTTGTATGACATTAACTTGCATGGTTTTTACTGCTGAAATTGGTCAAGGATTCTCCTTAATTGGTCAGTTTTGCTTTGATTTTTGAATTAGTGGTAGACATCACTTAATTGCAATCTGTGGTAGTTGTATGGGTATTCCAAACTGTTGACCGTTTGCATCCCTCTTAACCTAGTATGCCTATAAAATGAATCTTAGGCCATATTAGTGAATCATTTAGAAAAAGGGTAAAATGGAAAACAAAGTAGGAATCGAATACCGGCCTAAGCCTTGTGGAAGTGAGCCCTACAATGAAGAAGTAGAAGCCTTGTTTGATGAGTTATGGGATGCCCTCGATGAGGAAGAAGAAAGAGAACTTGCAGCCAAGGCCGCTGAGGAGGCTAAGGTGCAAGAAGAAGAAAAGGAGTTTCAAACACTCCTCAAGGAAGAAGGAACCTCTGAAGAGGGAGTTAGGACAGAAGTTCTAGAATTTGTTTAGAAAGACTGTAATAAATAGTTAATCTCGCCAATTGTAGTAATTTAACCCTCTTCAATTAATAAAGTTTATCAGTTTTCTTCTATATTTTCTTCTTGCTTGATGTATGTGTTGTTAATTGCTTAACTGGTTGAATGTTGTTATGAATGAATGATGAATCAGTAATAAATATTGTAAATGTTTAACTGGTGTCTCTTCAGTTAAGTTATTAATCATAAAAGTTTCAATACAAAGTCTTGACAGTTGTTATTTTCCTACAAAGGTTGTTGTCATCAAGAAAAGTAGCTGTCACGGTTATTTGACAGCTAGCTTCTCGACACCAGCAAACAACCTTCTGTCATGACTTGTAAAAGATACTGTCATGTGAGAACTTAACGATGACAGTAAGTTTTGCGCGAAATGTTTCTGTCATGCAAAACATGATGTCATCACACCAAAGTTACTGACACAGGTGTTTTGAGCGCACAGGTTACTGTCAAAGTAGTGGACTGTTAAAATTGGACACACATCCTCCACGAGGAGAGAGAAATCAGTCAGTAACCCACGTGACTGTTAATTGGGTTAAGACACAATTTCACTTTTCCACTTTGTCAGATAAACGCTGCAAGCGCACAGTGTTTAGTTGTAGCAATCACAGATCGATCCACAAAGACTATGAATTTTCAAAATCCTAACAATTTACTCAGGCGAACTAGACAATAAAATTTGAGATGAGATTTGTTTAACCTAATTAACAATTAAAATCAAATAAGGAAAACCTAGGAATCCGAATCCATTAATCAATCATAATTAATATCAACTCGCCCTAAAATCAATTCTCTTTCCTTCATAAATAAGATATATCAATTAACGAGACAAGCATATACTATGCTTGTTATCTAACAATAACCTATCAAAACTTCATGGAGCAAGCATAGGCTATGAAAAATAAATCCGGTAACAATAATATATCAAAATCACTTTGTCAATTGAACAATTAAGCACCAAGAAAAATTATGAGAACCAATTAATATGAACAAGAAGATATCAACAATAATCAAATTAACTTCATCTTCATCCTAGGAGAATTAACTTAGCTAGACATGGTAGAAGAAACAAAACAATTAAATATAAAGAATGCAAGCAAAAGTGTTTGAATAGAATAAAAAACTTGTATCGAAAGACAATAATAAATCTATCTTACTCCTAATTATCAAATCTAGTCTAAATTCTAGGTGTCTCAAATACAAGAGAGGGTATCTATATATATAGGAAAAATAATGGGTTTGGGCTCTTTGACTACAAATCGGATTCTAAAAATATTTCCTCAATTCCTTTTTCTTCTCCGATAAGTTTTCCAATTTTTCTCCAATTTCCTTTTGACTTCAAGTATTTCCATCTTCTTGTCTTTTTTACCTTTTTCTGCTTGAAATATGATTTTATTTATTTTCCTACAAAACAAAAGAAAACAATTTATTAAATAATAAAAATTACGAAAACAAACATAAAATAGGTATTAAAAATGTATTAAATTATGGACCTATCACTTCCCTCTAAATTCATCAAACATACAACTGTTCTCAAAAAGCAAACACAACACTCTACTTTCTCTTCTCTCCAAGCAATTCATCTCCTACCTTCTCTCTTCTCTCCACAAGCAAAAATGGCCCCCAAGCAATCAATTTCACAAACCAACTTTGCTGGCATCTACTCTCCAGGTGATGCTGGTGAGGGTTTCAAAGGGCTTTTTTATTTCCTAATTAAGTCCTACCTTGGGTATGCAATTACCTCTACTCCTGTTCTTGACCTAGACAGGATTGAAAATTTCTGGGAGACAGCCGTTGCTCAAGAAGATGGTGACATCTCCTCCATTCAGTTCAAAATTAAAGAGCACAACTACTCTCTAACTGTTCAGGGCATCAATGCAGCTTTGGGAATTGTGCTGGAACCAGGAAAAACTTATGCTGAGCTTGCTAGTGATGAGACCCTGAAGAAGCTCTTCTTGAAGATTGGGTATTCTGGACCTATTCTTGAAGAGGGAACAACAAAATGGTACCCCTCTGGTGAAATGGACATGAAATATCTCCGCAAGGAGTGGAGTATGGTGTTTGATGCTATGGTGAAAGTGTTCTCTACTAAGACCACAGGCTGGAATGGAATTCCCACCTACATCAAGAAACTCACTCACTCTCTTGTTCATGGGTACAAAGTGGATGTTGGAAAGCTGCTCATGGCACACCTCAAGGCTGCCATAGGTAATAAGGTAAACATCTATCCTCGCTTTCTAATGTTATGCATTAATTCTTTATGTGACTTTGATGAGAATGCCCCTCGTTTAGAGGTGTGCCCTGTACTGAAAAGAAACACTCACACAACTCTCACTTCACAGAATTTAAAAGCACATATTCCACTATGTTTCACCAAACACATGGTTGATCAAGTGACTGACCTTGATTTTCCATTACCTTCTGGCTTTGGCACCTTCACTACTGAGAATGAAGCTGGTTTAGACCCAAATTCAGCTAACCCTCATTCTACCCCATACATTTAGCCTAGGTTCTCTAGACTTCCCAAAGTACAGAGAAAAGCCTTACAAGAAACCAGAAAAGACCCCTAGAGACTGGTGTTAGTGGTAGTGCTGAGAGTCAAGAGGGAGTTCCTGCACCTAGTGCAGCAAATAAGGAAGGTAGTCAAATAGAACCCACAGTGGTTCTTCCTGAGCCTAAGAAGAAGAGAGCTAAGAGGACCAAAACCACTGTCAGCCACCCTACAGTCTCTCAAAAGACTGTAGAGGAAAATAGGGAAATAAACTCCTCCCTAGATGTTCCTTCTCAACAAGGGACATCTATTGAAATTGGCCTGTCTCCCAAGGCACCTTGTAAAGAGTCTGCACAAACTCATGTTCCAACTCATGAGGAGCTTCCACTTGCAGAAACACACATGGAGTCAGGACACAGTGAGGATTTCACTTCCCCTATTGATGCTTCTCAAGTTCCATCTGAGAAGCAGCCATCATTCTCTTCTCCACTTTCACCTTCTTCCTTCCCTACACATTCATTTATTTCTTCTCCACAACCTAGAGAGGGGGACAGTCCCAACCCTTCAGGTTTTGATCATCCATCTCCAATCATGGATGAGCCCCCATCTAGTGGTCCACAAGAACCCATCTCTCAAAGTGAGGTGGAAACCACTCCCTCAAACACTGAGAAAGACAAAGGTACAACTCTGCTAGAAAGTGAAACAGCCAGTACTTTGTTCAATCTCCAAGGAGCATCTTACCTTAGGGAAGATGCTGTCACAGCCCAAGTTGCTGTCAAAGACACTGTGAATGTTGCTGTCACAGGGGACCCTACTATCAAGGACTCAGTTGAAGTTGCTGTCAAACCCAAATCTGCTGTCCAAGTTGCAGTGGCACCTACTGTCAATATTTCAACTGTCAGTAACATTCATGGAAAAGCTCCTGCCATCTCTCCACAGCCTGATCTTGATGCTGTAATTGTTGAGGATGTCTCTGATGATGATGTGCGACTATCTCAGTTCTTAAAAGTACATTCTAAACCATCTATTTCATTGCATGTAAGTACTGCTCATACCCATGCATCTAGGATGAGTGAGGGTGTGCAAAAGAAAAGAGAGATAAAAGAAAATAGAGGTGAGCATAAAAATGAGAGCCAGCCAAATAAGCTGGCAAAAGGTGAGGGACTTGAGCATGTCCAGAGTGAAATTGAGGGAGCCCCACATATCCAGGCACTAGGCCTTGAGAGTTCTTTTGTGAGGAGTGATGAGATCACTCAGAAAAATACTGAGAGTGTGAGAACCCCCACAGCCTCCAAGCCCCAATATTTTCCTTCACCCCCAAGAAGGTTAAGATCAGGTGGCTCCTCTACATCTTTCAGGTTGGAAGCTCTAGAGAACAGGTGTCTGTCCATGGAATCCAAACTTGACAGCTTGTCTACCATGGTGGCCTCTGGATTTTCTACCATTCAAGAAGCCATTCAAGTTCTATCTACCAGTCTTGATGCTGCCAACTTACCTAAGGGGGAGAAAAGGGCAAGATCAGAATCACAAAGGGCAGAATTAGGAAGGGAAAGATCAGGAACAGAAGGTGTCCCCAAGCAGAATGTTGCTCAGGGGGAGCCTGTCACTAAGAAGGCTTCAAGGAGTGAGGGGGAGTCTACAACCAAAGGAAGATCAGTGTCTGCAAAGAAAAAAAGGGGAACTAGAGGAGATTCAGGAAGTAAGGGGGAGCAAGTGCAAGAGGCTGAAAACCTCTTTGAATATGAGATTGCTGGAGAGACTGTTCTAATGTCCAAAGAAGCCCTGGAAGCAATGCAAGGGAATGTTCCTTCCAAGAATCCAATTCTACCTCCGGTAACAATAAGAGAGCCAACTCCAATTCCAAAGGAGAGTGCTCTTGAAAGGCAATGGAGAGAAAAGGAGGAGCATAACAGGGTGGGAAAAGGGAAAGGCAAGATGCCAGAATACATCCTGTCAGGAAACACTTGGAGTGAAGGAACAGAGTTCAGCCAAGAAGATGCCAATGCCCTAATGGTTGACTACATGGAAAGTATCTTGAAGAATCATGATGAGGACTTCTACAGGATAGTTGAGGGATCTATGAAGGAGCCAAGCAGAAGGTTGAGTAACTGTTCAACCTTGATTAAAGAGAAAATCACCAGTGTATGTGTAAAGATCAATGAAGAAAGGAGGTGGGCTATTGATGTGTACTTAAACACTGGAATATCCATGTTCATTACTATGCAGATGTTGCAGGGTCTTCCAGCAAAAGTACTAATAGTAATGAAGAACAAAATCACAGCAAACCATACAGCCTTCAATTAGATTTTACATCTGCAAATGATGAATTTAATTGCAGAGAAACTCCCAGAAGTCCACACCAATCCATTCTGTGTCTACTATGAAGGTACCACTAAAAGTGGTAGCAGGAGATGTGCTTACATGAGTCTAGGAGGCACTTCAACAATGGAGTCAGGGTCAATCTTGAAGGTGTTAAACATGATTCTCAACTCTAAAGCCAACAAGGAAAGAGCTCTTGATGTCAAAGCAATCTTTGACTTGCTGGTAAAAAGGGACAAGGAACTGAGTTCTACTATAAAGAAGATGATCTCCAAAGCAAACTCCAACAGAGCTGAACAAGAAGAAAGCTGCTCCTATGATGTTCCTCATGATGATGATGATGAGTTGGATGGTAGTGGATGGACTGGAGAAGCATGAAATGCTAGTGGAAGCTCTTCTGGGAATGTTGGATCTAAATCCCAGGAGGAAAATAAAGAAGAAGCTCCTGTACAAGAAAAGAAAGATGCTGAAGCAACAGAAGAAGAGGAGTCAGTAATAATTGAAGCTTTGGAGGCAAATATCTTAAGATGTGCTATAGACAGTATAAATGCTGAAAAAGATATTGTCACCAAAGAAGCTGTCACAAAAGAAACTGTCCTCAAGGAAACTGTCATGAAAGAAGTTGTCACAAAAGACACTGTCAAGAAAGATACTGTCATAGAGGACACTGTCAACAAAGATGTTGTCAAGGATGGAATCAAGCCTACTGTCAAGACAAAAAGAACAAAAACCTTAGCTAAGGCTTGGTTTTCAAGACAGGAACCGGAACCTCAGGAGACTGCTAAAGCAAGGAGAGGAAAGACCAAGTACTTGGGAATTCTGAAAGCTACTGGGCTTTACAGGAATCTGAAGAAGCCTCTTCAATTCAAATACTCAAACTCTTTTGAAGTACAGCATGCTAAATCCAAGGAAATCATAAGTGTTGAAGTGGAATTAGATGCCAACCAGGAAGCAAGCATGTACACTCTTTGGTGGGATTCATCAAGGTCAGCAAAGGTGGATGCAAACTTCATCTTAGAACTTGATTCAATCTCTGTGAATAACATCCCTGCTATTGTAAGAACAAAGTTCAGAAGAAGGATTGACTACTTCTTCTTGGATAGAATGGTGGAGCTACTCCAGAGCTATGACAATGTTCCCAACAAGGTCATGGAACATGTTCTGAAGTACAAGGATGAAAGGGATATGGAATTCTATCAGAAGTTTGGTATGTTTGAAGACCATGATGATTCTGACATTGCTCATTTGTTGGAGGAGTCTGATGAAGAGGTAGCTGATTATGAAGAGGATATTCCTGAAGAAGAAACACAAGCACAACCTGGTCAAGAAGGATCCTCAAATGCTGCAGCAAGAAATGCCACTGAAGATATGGAAGATGCATTCTTGAATAAAAGCAGAGAAGCCAACAGGGTGGAAAGTGAAGGACCAAATTACCAATCTTGTATGCTTGAGAATCCTCTGAGAATCAAGTTCATATGGGAAGAGATTCCAGTGAGAAGCTTTCATAAACTTAAAATCAGTGCTCTGAAAGACTTACTCTACTTGGTGATTAGATCAATTCATCCATTGGAACAACAATGCTCTTCTGAGATTGAGGGCATTCTTCAAATGAGAAAGGGTGAAGACTCAAAGCTGGATAAGTCAAGGAGAAAAACTCTGAATGCATACCCTGGAAGTAGATTCAAAGACTTTAATGGCACACTGAAGTTCAAAACTCATGCATTTGGCAAAGACTTATGGATGGATCTTCAAGATGCTAGGGTATGTCTCTCCAAGACAGTCCAAAAGCACATTGATGAGATTGAAGATGAGGCTATCACTCCCGATGAAAAAGCATTGGTGGAAGGACTCAGAGATGTTCTTAAGGAAGCTCTCAACAGAGAGAATGAAGCAAGACAGAAAAGGAATTCTGAAGCTAAGTAAAAATCCTTTATCAATTCTGATCTTGTTAGTTAAGTTTTCAGCATGTATTAATTGCAAATTTGTTGTTATTGTCCATAAAAACAAATTGGGGGAGATTGTTAGGATTTATGGGTGATAGCTATGAGACAACTTAACTAGATATTTTATGTACTTAATTTTATTAAGTATGAACATACCGTCACAACTAGAATATGTCTTTGTAACCGTTTTGTTTAGTACAAATAAGATTCTAGTGCATCTTGGTAGAAGTTCATTTATTTGTTCAAGCCTCAAGAAGTACTCAAGATGGACAACAAGAATAAAGATTACTGTCACAGCGTTGACAGTAAGGTTACAAGAAGACAACATGTTGCAAGTCACGACAGTACATTCACTCTGACAACAACATTGGCGGAAGCCCTCGGACAGCAACTTTACCTTAGCCTGATAGCAAGCTTGGAAATCCTGACAGCACCTTCTGCGGGGATTTCTTACTGTCACCAAAAGCGCATTCCTGTGACAGCAAGCTCAGCCATCAGGATACTGTCATGAAGGGATAACATTTGTATTGGGGAACAACCCAGTCAAACTTGTGACAGTTTAGATGTTCAAGAAACATGCGTGTTGAAGTATCCCAAAACTGTAACAGGTCTGCAAGACTACGACCGAAGCTTGAGAGATCACATGACAAAGCTCACCAATTCCAGAGTATGACAAATCTACATCTACTGAATTATGTTAGCTTTAAATAGAATGTTTCTAGATTGCTTTGTTATGTACTAATAAGCTGTTTGTATAGCAATTTAGGAAAGAATCACGGGTAGGCAATTTGTAAGAAGCTGCCACATGAAAATGACAGCAGCTTCATAAGACCCATGTTGATAGTGATAGGTTTAGCCTACTTAGTCTATCTCTCAATCCATTCTTTGTAATCACTCGAGAAACCGAAGTTCAAGAAAACAAACATTTTCTTGAGGTTGTAGCAACCCATTGCAAAATAAATAAAACATTTATTTTGTGAGAATTACTCGTGTGTCTACTTGTGTTTGCATTCGATAAACTGATAATCCTTAATATTAGTTTTTGTTGTTGGAACGTAGATTGAGATTTATCAGTATTGCATTCAACCCCCCCCCCCTTCTGCAATAGTCAAGGACCAACAGGTTCCTAATGTTATTGATTTTGATTAAAGTCATTACCGGGATGCTATTAGTGAGGGTGATAGTGATATCGAAAGTCCTACTGAAGACAATGGAGAGATAAGAGATGTCTCTAGGAGTGCAGTGGGATGTCCCCTTGCTGGTCCTTCCTTGGCTGCTGTCACTCGGGCACCATTGATTCCGACGACAAGTGATAATGTTGTTAGTGTGGATGGACAACATGATTTTCATAATGATATTACAGCTAACAAGACTATTGTTAAGATGGTTGTTGAACAGGTTGTTGATTCGGTTACTAGTGATCTAATTCCTTCAAAAGCTTGCTTGAAGACTTCACAAAGCCGCTGTTAGGTGTTTGTTGGATGTGGCCGACGCTTCTGGCCACACAAGGGACTCAAGGGATTCACCCTCATGGAAGTGATGGAAGAATTAGATGAGATGAAGCTCTTGGCTTGGCTGAAGATGATGATGAAGCAGCTGTTGCTGGTGACAATGTGGAAACAGCTATGAAGTCTGCCTTTTGACTTGTTGGTTTCTTAGGCTTATGTATTTTTCGTGATACTGTAATTTAAACTGCCTCTTGCAACCTTGTAAATTTTCTCCTACGGGAGCTGGGGTTACTGTAATGGTCCCCCCTTTATTTCGATCTATAAAATATTAAAAATGGTTACCTAAAAAAAATGGCAAATGTACCATTATATTGAACTAGCACCTAAGATCAAGATCCTTTATTCCAATAACTCGATAACTATGGTGAATTGTCTTCGCAAGGGAATTAAACAAGTTTAATTAAGAAAAGTGTCGGTTGGCCTTTGAAAGCTTGGGATAATCCTCTTTCGAAGGCCAAGAAGGACGTAGGGCCTGCGACTTGCACCCTTCAACAGGACGTCCGGGAAAAGAATGAGTGACGTCCATAACGCAGCCTCATGCATGTGCCAAGCTACTCTCAAAAATATCATATTGATAACTCCGTTAACTAAAGCTGAGAAAATGGTGCAAAGACTGTGCAACAAAATCGAGGAGCAAACTATAAAGATTAAAGTTTAGAATTAAAATTAAAAAATCAAGTTATGGACTATTATTATATTTACTAGAAGATAACCCGTGCGAAGCACAAGCCTAGTGATTTTTTGGAATGTTAATGGTAGATTATTTCTATTTCAATATCAAAAGAAAAATCATTTTAAAATCTAAAACACCAACCTGTGTTTAGATTTGAAAGATTCTCATCCAACTAAATTTCTTTATTTTCAGCAACAACTTTCTATTATATGGAAAAGGAAGAGAACAATAGTTGAATTTTTTTTCTTATATATGTGTATATATGTGTATATATATATATATATATATATATATATATATATATATGTATATATATATATATATATATATAATTAAATAGAATAAACTATGTCACCAATACATGTGTTATATATCTTTTTTGACGTTTCTCATTACGTTTATTTCGCTACTCATTAGTTCAGAATCTCTTGTTAGATGATATCTCTATTTTCCAGCAGATCTTTTAACTTCCAATTTTGAAAGTGTATCTATAACGGATAATTATAAGGGTACTAACAAATTAGCCAAATGTAGTATAAACTGTAACACCCCCAGATCCGGGGTCGGAGATCTAGGTTGTCACGATCCCTTATTCCATACAAACACTTAATACTTGAATCATAATATAATAAATCAACACACATGGTGACCCCACCATCAATATACTCACGCCAGTTATGTCTCAGAAACGAATTTGCAAAAAAATAGTCATATGATCCACAATTAAAGTTATTATAACCCAAAAGTAAATGCTTGCAACCTACTGCCAGTATGATCTCTATGTGAAACCATAAGGCAGCGCAAAAGTTTGTTCTTGTTCATTAATATACATAAGTGATACTTATAAATTAAACGGAGCAACAAGAGTTACACTCCGAACCAACTCTTGTTCTTGTTCACATAAATCTCTTTTGAGAATAGAAAATATTTTAAATAACTATTGGAACCTTACGTAATATTTAAATAAGGTTCTATGATTTTTAAATCATTTTTGGAATATTTAATAAATATTCAAATAATAAATATTGAATTATTATTCAATATACATCCTCTTAAGTGAATATTCAAAATAATATTCACTTAATTAAATAATATTTAAATAATAAAGATTGAAGTATCACTCAATAAGTTTCTACTTAAGTGAATATTCAAAATAATATTCACTTAATTAAATAATATTCAAATAATAAATATTGAATTATTATTCAATAAAATTCTACTTAAGTGAATATTGAAAATAATATTCACTTAATTAAATAATATTCAAATAATAAATATTGAATTATTATTCAATAAAATTCCCACTTAAGTGAATATTCAAATTAATATTCACTTAATTAAATAAATATCCAAATAATATTTATAATAATATTATTTAAATATCTCACATTAAATATCCAATAATATATATTGGAATATTTAATCAATATTTGTAAAAATATAACTGTCCTTGGAACCCTCCAGCTTCTGACAATATAATCCAGATCAAAATACTAATTTGACTCCCGGTCTAAGTTTTAAAGTTCACGTACGAGTGCTCTACCCTTAGAGCCTCTATAACACCTCGGTTTATATCTAATATTTACTTAGCATATAAACCTTTATATATCACAAAACTTTTTACCAAGCATAATCAGTTATAACTTCTTTTCACAGTATTAAAACAGAATATATCACAACAGTAATCACAACAGCATCACTTATATGATGTAGGGTTCGGGAACTTGCCTTGGTGTCTTGGTGGTGTGGTTGTGGGGGCTTGAGAGTGTGCTCGTCGATCTATAACAAGATACATAATTCACAGTCAGTCCCCTAGAACCAATGAACGTGCTATTATTTAAGCACTAAAGTTCTATTAATGAAAATCAAATGTCTCTCTCTCGGTCATCTATAACCTTATGACATTCCGTAACTCCTACGTCAAAAGTTTGGGTGGAATTCTATTCACAAAACCCAAGTACTTTTCCTTTACTAATTCCTTGTTTTTAACCATCCCCTTAAGGGTATTTCACTCGCGCAACCTTTGTTCTCGCATTTTTATAAAATCACAAACTTATCTTTTGAACACGAAACCTTCTAGGTTCCTTTCTAGACTATCCATGCTAGTATCCATTTTAATATCTCAACCCAATTCCATTTTTAAAGGGCTTGATCCCTATCTCAAAGTTCATGCAATGAACTACTTAGTTACTCGAAACCGCTTTCACTAAAACGGACGTTTCTCCTAAACCGTAAATCGAAACGACACGATTCTTTCGCTAAAACAAACTAGGAAACAGGGCCTACATGCTCATGGTCAGAAACCTTATTTTTATGCCCTTTAATGTATTCGTGGTTTCTGTCCAATCTTCCTAAGTAAAATTCGACATGGTAACGACGCTTAAACGCGATTCCCGTGTTTAAAAACACTCAAATCCATTCATCAATCTATAATCAAGCAATCACAACCCAAGGATTTCACTTATATCATCTTATAATTGTATAAACATGCTCATAACACTAACTACTAGTTCAAGCATCAAGCAATACACTAAACATTATGATCATCATGCAAATCATTTCTCAATCACACTATCACAAATCATCCCTAACAAAATCACTAATAACCAAAGTATATCATAAGGGTGAGAGGTTTTATACCTTCCTTGGTGCTTAGTATGGACTATATATGGCTAGTATACCCTCCTTTGATCCTCGATTATCCTTTACAAGCCTTAAACATCAAGATCAAAACAAGAATTCAAGAATTACTATTCATCATTACTATTCAGCATCAACTTTGAATGCATTTTTGAACAAGCTATCAATCATGGATGAAGCTAAGATTAAAGATCTACCTTATTTTATGGATGAGGGTGATTTAGAGCCCAAGATCTTGATTTATGGTTGAGTGAAAGTGGAGGAAAATTTCTTAAGGATTTGAGGAAGAAGAAAAGCCGAATGGTTGCTTCGTCTTGGATGCATCTTTGTGTTTTGTTTTGTTTTCTTTTCTTTTGTCTAATTAACCTTAATACTTTGCTATTTAATTTGTGTGGCTAATATCTTATTTTGTCACCAATGACACACCTCTTTTTAAACTTGTGGTGGTGGTGAAAGTGGTGACAAGGTGGTGATTCATCACCTTGTCATCACTTGGTCATGCATATGTCACTCCTCTGCATCATGCTTATGTCATCATTTGTATCCTCAATCCTCTTATATATTGTACTTGATGATCATATATAATACTCCTCCTTTGGTTAGGGTTTAATCCATAATTTGTTACGCTTTTGTTTCGCGATAGTTTCGAGTGATTTTAAAAACGTTTTTCTGTACCAATGCTAGGGGATACTTCCTTGATCTTTCCATTTCCTTGGTTTAATATATAGCCTTGGATTTCTCATCTTGGTTTAAGATATGATCATGGATTTCTCATTCCACATACTTTCTCAAAACGATCAAATCAATACATCCTCGATTGTCCGATGAATAGTGATTTAAAATTCGAATGGGAATCTCCTGATTCTGAGCACGTTTACATTCTTTTATTCTTCCTATACATCAATAATATAACTTCGAAACATTCATTCCATACCATCCACATAGTGTGGTCTGAAAAAAAAATTCCATCAGCAAATTTACTATTCATCAGTGGCAAAGTTACTATTTATCAAGGTTTTAAATATTACAAAATTTTGGGATATTACATAAACTATGTATGTATATATATATATATAATTAAATTTTTTTTATACAACTTAGGATAAGGTCTAAAAGATTCTCATCCAGTTGAGTTTCTTTATTTCTAGAAACAGCTTTTTTATTATATAAAAACGTAAATAAAATCAAATTAATTTTAAAACTTAAACACCAACTTCTATATAGATCCAAAAGATTTCAATCTAATTGAATTTCGTTATTTTCAGCAACAACTTTCTATTATATAGAAACGTAAGAGATCATTAGTTGAATTGAAAAATTATACAAAAAAACTTCATATTGGATTATATAAAATTAAACAAAAAGACCAATACATGTGCCATAGATTTTTTGCAACGTTTCTCATTATGTTTATTCTGCTGCTCAATAATTTCAAAATCTCTTGTTCGACGATATCTTTCTCTTTCAACAGATCTTTACAATTCCAATTTTGAAGGCGTAACTGTAAGGGATAATTATAAGGGGACTAAGAAGTCGGTCAAATACAGTATAAAATATGTATATACAATTAATATATATATCTATATATATATATATATATAATTAAAATTTTGCATATACAACCTGGGCTATAATCTAGAAGATTGACATTCAGTTAAGTTTCTTTATTTATTTCTAGAAACATCTTTATATTTATACATCAAACACAATAGATCATTATCTAAATCGAATAATTCTAAAAATTAAGGGGGAAAAAAACTTTGATAGTAATATCCGGGACACAATTTTTTTGCGAATATTATCATTACGTTCATCTCGCTACTCAATAGTTTCAAAATCTCTTGTTTGTTGATATCTTTTTTTGTATGTAGACCTTTTGTCTTCCGATTGTAAAGGCATAACCAGAAGAAAAATTTTTAGGGGAACCAAGAAATTAGCTTGTACAAAGTACGAATGATTTAAATATCGTAAGCATATTCATGAATTAACTAACCGTACATGATATGTATAGTTAAATTCATTTGGGACTATCTAAATATAATAAGGCTAGTCATGAATAAAGAATAAATATAACATGACAAATATAATTGAATTTAATTTATACACTTGTAATTGATGATGTAAATATTCTAACATTTTCTATGAAATTGATTCGCATGGAAGATGCTACAAAACCTTCACTTGACGGTGGTATATTACTCTAAGTATTGGCTTATTTATCTTTGGAGTACTAACTAAAATCAAAAAGTATATGTAGATGGGCACAACTTGGCATGCAGAAAAGTGAATTTTCCTCTCTACAACTTGTATTAACTATTCTTTGTAGTTGTAGTTTGATGATGGACAAGGATCTGTTCATCTGTAACACTAAGGTTATAAAAGAATTAGAAATACAATAAGAATACAAATTTCAGATGGCTAAACTACAAACTACAACGTACTTTAGTTTTCTTATGCATGTGATCTTATTGATATGTGAGACATGATATAATATAATAATAAAATATATTTTGGTACAATAGTAATGTAATTTAATAATAATATAATATATTTTCGTACAATAATAATATAATTTATTGTAGATTTGGATTAGATTATTATTATTTTTAAAACAACATAGAATTTTACGTGAAAGAAGAGTTTATGATATAATAAAAATATAATCTATTTTAGATTAGATAATTATATTTTTTTTAATTTAAAAACAACATAGAATTAGTTTTTTTCTTAAAAAATCATAGAATTTTATATGAAATAGGAGTTCATAGTACAATAATATTATAATCTATTTAGATTAGATAATTATTATTATTTTAATTTAAAGACAACGTGCGTGTTTGGGGTATCACAAAAAAGTTGACTTATAACTTAAAATGAGTAAGTGCTTTATAAGTGATAAGTTGATGGATTCTTATAAGTTATACGGGTGTTTGGATTAATTTACTTATAAGTTAGTTAAGAGTTTGCTAAATTAAATTTGAAAAAATAGTTATTAAATACAATGATTTCAACACTTACATTTTAAATTAAAAAAATATTTAAAAACACAAAGGTAAAAATATAAAGTATTAAAAAAATAAAGAAATCAAAGAATAAGTTGATAAGTTATGTAAAATATTGGTGATTTCTAATATTCAACTTATCAATTTATAAGTTATAAGTTATCAAATAAGTTGAGTACACAAACACCCCTCATAAGCTCGTATGGGTTTATAAGTCATAAGTCGACTTATTATTGCATACCCAAACAGGCCCAACATAAAATTCTACAATAAATTAGTAGTTTAGGGTCTAATAATAATGTATTATATATAAGTTGAAAATTGAAACAACAAGGTGTAGTAAATTTATTTATTTTAAAAAAATTGATATGATTGTTTAAATTTTATGGCTTAGGTGTCCATTGTATGCCACAAAGAAGTAACAAAGAAGAAAAACAACATTTTTTCATGCGGACTTGAATATTGATGATTTTATTGCTTGCAAGACGAAAATTTTAAAAACTAATAAAACTGTTTGTAATATAAAAAATTTGAAAATAATAATAGAGTTGTTAGAAGATCGTTTAAAGTAGAGTATTGTACAAAACAAAAATAATTTAAAAACAACATAAAATTCTACTACGTGAAATTTTGGAGTCCAGGATATACTAATTCTACTACATGAAAGGGTAGTTTAGGGTATATTATTATTTATTATAGATTAGATAATTATATATTTTTTAAAAACAAAACAAATTAGGGGTGAAACCAAAAAAAAAGTACGAACCAAAAAAAATATGAACCAAATTTGATACAATATTAAAAGAGGGGTTTCGTTTATTAATAAAGGTTATAGATTAAAAACTCTAAACATCAATTTCATTAGTTTTTAAATTACTTTTTATGCAACACCATAAGTTATATTTGTGTACTTAAATTTATTTTATTTTGGATACTTAACATTACACTAATTTTAAACCGGGAACCAGTGAAACATTAGTAATGAATGAACCATGACTAAATTATTTAATTAAACTCTCAAGTGGACAATATACCATATGGACGGACAGGAAACTGAGATGTTAATAAATGTATTTTGTTAAATAAATACTAATATACCATGTGGGTCTGGTCAGCACACCTAATTAATTACTTCTACAAAGTCGTACGTTGCATTAAAAAGGGCTTAAAAAAAGTGCTCAGTTGACGTAAGAGCCGTACAATCCGCGCACCAACAAAAATAGCAGTTGTACTTGTTACCGACGTACGTACACGTTATACTATAAATAATCATTTTATTTAATCACGCTCGCAATCGCATGCATGTTGTGTTACAGCTCTTATCTTTCAGCTCCTTTCTGACTTGCTTTCTTTGCTGATAGCTTATCTCTTCTTCCCCGTGTCAATATTTTGGTACAATAGTACTATAATTTAATAATAATATAATATATTTTCGTACAATAATAATATAACTAGCTTTGTAGCCCGTGCGAGGCACGGACATATTCTAACATTATATGTTGTAAAATTGTATGTGAAATGCAATAGGTTATGTTGCAAGTAGGATCCTTTTTGGTTACAAAAGGTCATCTTTGACAGTAATGGTGTAGCTTTGAAGTGTTTGTAGGCAACATGTTATTTTGAAGTGCTTGTAGGTTGGCAAGTGGTAAGTGAGCAGGGAGAACCATTCTGTATGTGTGTATCTCGGTATCTTTGTCCAGTAAATTTACAAAGTAGGATCAAATTTGCATCATCTTGGTCTCCGGGCTGTAGCCAGGCCTTAGTAACACTTGCCTACATACTTTGCTTCCATTGAATATCGAGATTTTTTGACCGGCAACACTGAAAGTTTCATTAACCTTTTCCTTGATTGCTGGTTCGGGACACCCAAATTTTTGTGAAGACTCTTTCCCTGGTTCGGGAGATCCAATTTTTTGTGTGAAGACTCTTTCTAAGAGGTTGACACACTAAAGATTTCCCGATATATGTTAACGGGAGAAATATAGAGTCAAACTGCTAAGTAACTTTGCAAGATAAATTTTCAAATTATATATAATAGATATCTGATAAAGTATTGGTCAGATAGACCATCAGCTAGTATCTCCCTAGCATACAGGCTAGTTTTGTAAGTGTACAAAAAACAACCACAAAAAAAGTCCATTCAAAGGGTCAATGGCTTCTCATGCTAGAACTTTCAGTGTCATATCTATTATTTCAGACCATGTAACTTACAGCTAACACTGGCCACAACTGATTTCCAATACATGTCATAGCAAATGTTTAATAATTGAATAGAACATTGCTGGTTTGCTTCTTTCCTTCAATCTGCAGATGGCTTTAGTGAGATTCTAAAGCCCACGACCAAAAAAGTGGCTGAGAGACCGAGTAATATCCAAGTTTTGGGGGTAGGCTCCATGACTTTCGCAATATAATCGACGTTTGGTGAGATAACAGACTCCAAAATGAGGTTTCAGATAAACATGGCTACACAAATGAAATTATAGTTTTATCAATACCATTACAAATATATTGAAGTACAGATCTTGTTTATTACTAATTTAATTGAGTTGAGGCAAAGTGCTTAGGAAAACTTGTATCGATCTCCATGTATAATAACAAATCAAAAGTGTGGAGTATTATAATACCTCAATATTCTAGTCCAAATGTATAATTATAAAATAAGTAGTATCACATAGTCAAACTCGACCATATGCTAAGTCTAACAATTAAAGTACTATAATCAACACATTCTTACTTGATAGAGGGTTTAATTGACAGCAACAAAGGTCGAGAGAGCTGAATAGGGTTACTTGAGATTGTGCTGGTGAGATATTAAAACTCAAAAGCCATTGTAAGTATCTGTAAATATATTAGAAAGTGTATATATTAGAATCGTATGGTTTAATCAGTCAGCCAAAGTGGCACCATTTGACATCTGAAATACCAGAGTGTGTTCATATTTTAGAAATACAAGACGAAGAAAAAACTTAAAGACAAAATAAATAACTGTGCATTATGCAATAATAAGATAGAAGAAAAATGTTCATAACGACAGCTCGTAAATTTTAAGATTGTTCATACCCTTTCAGGCTCCTTGTGAATTAATAAATTTGTTGATCTGTATCAGCAACCTGTCATTCAGATGAATCAGATTCAGAAACTTAAGCAAAACAAACAGAAATCAAGAAGAAACTTGGAAAAACTTATTAGGAAGGAAAAAAAACATTCAGATAGACAATATAGCAGCACTTACCAAGAAATGTAGCTATTAACTAACTAATTAAGCATACATTTTAGGCAAAAGGGTTGCCTAATAACTAAATCTTCATCAGTTGCTATCCGAAGAAGATTTTGTTCTTAGTTGAATGTATTTGATGATTATTTTTATAAGCTAATTAATAATCAGATAGGAATTAGTTAAAAGTGTCAAATAAAGGCTCCATTTCGAAAGTACCAATACTCTCCGGTCTCCATAATTCTCTATAAGCGGTCGAAGTAGTATACTTGTCCTTAATGCATGAGGTGGCGGGATTGAGATGCACACAAATTCGTATTCGAAAAAAACTGTTCGAACTGGTTAAAAAAATCGGAAAAAATCTGATTAAAAAAAAGTCCACCTCAATTGGATCCAGCCCGCAGACTTAAACGGATTGCATATTTTTCATAAAACCTCGATCCGGTTCGAGCCGAATAAACCCAAATTTAATCTCGATTTGGACGTAGTCTTGATCAGGATAAAAGTCCAATCCAAAAAGTTAGAATTTTCAATTAAATCTCGGATAAAAGCTTAATTTTTTAATTAAATCCGAAAAAATAAAAAAAAAAGTTAAAGTTAAAGTTATCAATATCTAAAATAATTTGTAAAAATCCGATTTGGCCCCTCCTGACCCGACCCTATCTACAGGTATAAATATTTTAGAGGAAATTTGTCTCTATTTAAAAAAGCCCGGCCCTATCGGATATCGAAAAATCCGACCTGAATCCGGATTACGTTCATCTCTATTCAGGGTAACAACTATAGAGGTGCTTATATTATCACTTATATTATCTGATATGTAGGAACATAGTTGAGACAAAATGATTACTATTTTGTATTATTTTGTATTATTGGATGATCAGACTAAAAAGTGATATTATGTGACTAAAAATGCATTTGTACTTTGTCTTAAAATTGTGAATACAAAGGAAGAAACATAATTAAATTTAATTAAAGAGATATGTGTCTATTGGATATACTTTATAACAATAACCACTTTTATTAATAATCAGAGAAATGAAATTATCATGAAAGAATCTTGAATAAAAACTAAAGTGTAAAATAATATTTGTGAAAGACATTACCATACAAATGGGTTTTATACCACAACAAAAAAGCCCGAGTAGCTCAATGGTTAAATTGGTGACTTGAAATTCTTAGTAATTAGTATTGAAGTGTCTTAGGTTCGATTCCCATCAAGATGAAAATTTTCTTACATTTTTATAACATTTGACTTTGGAGGGGCAGTTATGTAATTTCAAGTTGTTGAATAAAATGTTTCACAAAGTACTTGTTGCAGTATAAGATATATAATAGATAGATTTATTGTAGATTTAGATTAAATTTTCAATTGAAATGAAAAATATCAAACCACTAGACAATTGAACTTGCTATATTCAATTTTAACTTTAACCGGATAAACAACCGACTGACTTTAAATATAATGCTGAATACAAGCTAATCCTATAGTCTTGTTGTAAGGAGAATTTCGTACAACAGTGTGTTGGAGGTTTATGGAAAGTTGTGGCTGGACTTGTATGATGACTCCTCAGAAATTGAATAGAGAATGGGTTTTTTCTCTTGCACTTTGCCGAGTGTCAATTGTGTATCATACAAGGTGCCTACGTACCCCTTTATATAGGGATCAAGCCTCACGTAGTTCTTGGAAAACAAGTCATTGGACAAGCCCATTCAGTCCAAGCCCATAGAATAGTCAAGATTTATGTTCCCATAAACAACTCAAGGATTATCAATCCACCTCAAGTTCCCATAAATAGTCCAAGGATCATCAATCCACCTCAAGTTCCCATAAATAATCCAAGGATTATCAATCCACTTCATGTTCCCATAAATAGTCCGGTCGTCACACGTTTTCCTACAATCTAGCGGAATCTCCGCATTTCTTCCCGTGATTGCAGGTCTGTCCCGTGTCAACCAAGCTTTACTCACTTCGTGAACAGGAATTTCCATATTTTGGGCTTCACCCACGATGCGAGCTGGCCAGGCTCGCATCGCACAAAACATATGAAAATTACCCTTTCGTAGTTCAAGTGGTGCGAGCTCACCTATGTTCAATTATTCTTATTTCTGATAAGTAGCACGAGCCCATTACTTCATAATGGTGAGAGCCCATAAGCTTAGGGCGAGGGTTCATAAATAAAGATGTGAGCCCATCAAGGTGAACTCATAAGAAAGAGAGCTCAATATTCATTTTAGCAAAGTGAGCCCAATTATGATAAGATCTTTGTGTGAACCCTTGATTAAGGTGAGAACTCATATAGATAGGTGTTCACCAAAAGTTAACGATGCGAGCCCACCATACTTAGAAGGATTTTGGGCCCAACATAGCTTCATGGTGCGAGCCCTAATTCCAGTCCACACCAATCTTTCCAAAATATAATTCTTTCCCTAGGCCCAAATCACTTAGGGACCTATCTAGGGCCCATTACCGAATATCCAGTATAACAACTACCCCCCAAAATTCCTTAGTAATCTTAGATAAGGAATTTTTTTCATTTGCTTCAAATAACACTATGTGAGCTCAATTTCCAGCTCGCATAACATCCAGTTTGCTCACTATTGTTAGATGCGTGTTCAGCCAACCGTTTGACAGCTGTTCATAAAAAGACGTGCCATCCATTCAAATTCGGACACGTGTCTCTTGTATTCTCTCTCCTATCCTCTATAAATACCTCAGAATTTCCTTCCATAAACTCATTCTATCAGAAACAGTAAGGAAACTCTGCCCAACTTTGCTCAAGGATCAAACACGGCGAGAATTATTATAACTTCCCGGCGTTCGTCCGCATCCTCCTCAAGTTCTTCAAGTTCATCTTCTAATCCTTCCCAAAGTAAGCATTTCAATCTTACAAACCTTCTTTCATATGTATTTTTTATGTTTCTATAACACATGTTTGTTCGAACCTATAGAGTTGCGAACTGAGTTCCCTCATCGAGGTGAACTCATACCAAGGTTCGAGTTGAACCTGGATCTAATATGAGAACGAGACCTGTGTTCGCATCGAACAGTAGTGTCAAATTGTTCGTGCGAGGCGAGGACACTTAGGATTCTTTTTTTTTTATTTTTTTAGAGGCACACACTAATTTTCACCATCTTTTTCAGATGTCGAGTGCGACCCCCTCTCCATCTGCCGGTTCGCTCAATAACACCCCGAGCCCGACTCGTTCTTCTGCCACTCCATCTCCCTTGAATCAGTATCCTCCCGAACTCAGGGGTTCCAAGGAGTTCCAACGCGAATTGACATCTATTTCGGGTCGTTTAAGTCAGCCTATTTCTCCCAACTCAGCTATTACCCCAGAAGGAGCGGTAAACATCGCAAGAGTAGAGAGTGCGATGCGAGCCAGTGGTTCCAGTTCGTTGGGACTTTAGCTCGATCCCAACTCCACACCAGAAGACTATAATAGGGAAAACAATCTTTACTCATGGAGAAACAAGAAAACAGGACCAAGTGTCCCTAGTTCGTTTGATCTTGATGATCTTTTCAGTCGTCCATTACCACCTATGAGTGAAGAGGAGTCTAATGCTCGCATAAATCAATTGCTTCAAGAAAGAAAGGCAAAGCTTCGCCTCGGCCAAGATTCTGCTCATGTTCCTATTGAAATTTCAGAATCGTCCACAGATAATTCTCTAGGGAGTGCTTTTTATGCCAAACGTAAAGGAAAGGCTGTGGCTCGCATCGCATCTCCTCAAGATGATTTCGACCAAGATGATGAAGATGGGGATACCAGTTCACATAGGTCCTATGACAGCCCTGCTAGCGAAGAGATAGCAGATGTATCCAAAGAGGTGGACTTCTGTAATTATGCCTACGTCCCCGAACCGTCTCCTGTTCCATATGAACCTGTCAAACAGCCCGAGCTCGAAGGGGTGGTTTTTCTTAAGAAACGAATAATTCCTGATGGCGATGAGAGCTCGTCTGCTTTTCATGAGGATGGGAAGATTTTAGCGTGTCGGGATATGTCTACCTCGCTGAAAGAGGATTCCTTGCATGACCTCGTATTGCAATTCAGGCCAGAGGGTCGTATAATCCTGCCCGCACCGCACATGAGGTGTTATCGGTTTGATCACCCTGAGAATGGAGGACGAGCTCCTCGCATGGTCCTTTCAACATTCCTGTTGAAGCTGGGTATTTCTGCACCCCTTCATCCTTTTATTCAAGAAATTTTGGAGTACTACGGGCTCGCACCGTTACAAATTAACCCTAACGGGTACAGGTCTGCCATTGCTTTGTATATTCTTTACAAAAAACAAGGCTACCCAACTCTCACCGCTAGGCAATTGGGATATTTTTTGAATTTAAAACACTCAGTCGAGTTCGGCTATTTCTACCTTTCTGTATGGCCTTACTACAATAAGAAAATATTAATCTACGGGGGCCCAAGTAACTCAGGAAAATGGAAGGACCCCTTCTTCTATGTTCATGAAGTTCCCCGAGTTCAAACTCATTTTTACTACGATCCTGGTAAGTATTTCTTTTGAGCTCGCATCGTTTCTTTGTCACCTCGCATCGCTCTTTGAGCTCGCATCGCTCTTTGAGCTCGCATCGTTCTTATAGTTTATTTTCTATTTATTCAGAACCCCCCGTGAGGACACCTTTACATGGACAAGAGAAGGTTAACGCTGATAACCTTCTAAAGATTCCCGTCTCAGAACGAAACATTAGAAAGTTAATTACAACTGCTAACCTTGTCGAGTACGGTTTCTTGAAAGAAGGGACTAGGTTGACCCCTAGCAAGAAATCTAGGAAGAAAAGAAAAGGTAAGTTTCATTTGATGCGAGCCTTCAGCTCGCATCGTTGCTTTACTCTATCACCTTTATTCTTGTAGTTTTACTTAGCATGTGTATTGATCAGCTCTTTTGTCTTCGTTTTATTTCAGAAATGGCGATCTCTCCTCCTCCCTTTCTAGACGAGCAAGAGGTTCAGGCTCGCACCATTCCTTCTGGCAGCCAGACCGGCTCGCATGCAGAGGGCTCTAACAGGGTCAAAACCAAAGAGATCCCTTCCCGATTTAAGACTACCCTTACTGAGCACTTGGCCACCGGGGGGACTCTCCGCTCAAAAGGAAAACTCGGCAATCCAAGGATACCCCACCTGATGCTGATGCCATGAAGCGGGCCCGCAAGGATTTGCCCCCAAATCCTCAAGGAAATGTGGTGGCCAGTACTTTGGTTCGACTCGGAGCCCCACACATTTCCGAGAGTGATTTAAGGGCATGGACCTCGGGCTCGTTCGAGGCGAACAATGATGCTCTCACCAAGGCCACAGCTGAGGTGTTTATAAGGCAAATTAGTAGAAACAGGGAGCTTCGTTCGATGGGTCAAGCTTCTGCTCGTCTTGACAAGGATAACAGAATTTTGAAGGGTAAGCTGGATGAAGCAAGGAGGGCAAATGTGGCTTTGGTTGAGGAATCCAAGCAAAACATTCTTGATGCGACCACAAGTCTCGAGAAGGATCTTCGCGAGTCCAGAGCACTTGTGGAAAAAATGAAGAAGGAACATTCTAATGCCCTAGTTGATGCCACCTCTGAGATCGACTCTCTGAAAGCCCAAGTTGCTGAGGCCGAAGCTAAGACAGCTGCCCAAAATACTGAGTTCGAGGCTAAACTTTCAATGCTAGAGGCGAGCCGGGCTGAAGAGGTCAGGGATGCAAAGGCCCTAGGATCCAAGAACTTTATGAAGGACTTCATGTCGAAGGTCCCTGAGTTCGATTGGAGTCCTTTGGGTGCAGCCACTGTCAACTATGCTGCCAAGCTTCAAAGAGAGATGGAGGAGGAGGCCATTGAGAGAGCTCGAACCGCAGATGAGGCTCAGCCCGTCCCAGTATCTCAGCCCGTTCAAGAAGCCAATGAGGACACTCCTCAAACTTAGTTTTTGATTACCTTTCTTTGGGGATGCGGGCACCCCGTTTGCCTCGCAAGCTTGTAAACATTTGACAACCTTGGTCCAGTAACACTTAAACTTTTATTAAGTACTTTGTATTCATGATTCTGTCTTTGCATTTCTTTACATAGTAATTTTTGTTCAACTCCCCCCAGGCTCACTTCGCACGGGACTAATTCACCTATTCACGCGAGGTCCCACCTCGCATCGTATATAGTCCCATTTCGCACAAAGTTCCACCTCGTACAGGTTCCACCTCGCACAAAGTTTCCACCTCGCACAAAGCTTAAGTTCAAAAATTTTGTTTTATTTCCCAACTTTCCTGAGCTCGTTTCTAGAAGGGGATCGCCTCGCACGAGCTCTTTTTTCATAATTGATGGGCCGAGGCCCAATCCAATGTTCTTCTGAAAACATGATAATACACAAAAAGTAAAATATACTTAATGCATGACAGCACACAATAAACTTTAACTTTATTTAGATAATAAAACTTTCAACTTCTTAGATAATAACAGACTTAGACTTATTACATCGTACGTCACAGGGAGGTGTCTATATGACGCTACCCCCCGAGACTTAGGATAAATATCAATGCATGCTAAGTCTTAAATAGATAGAAACTACTAATAATATCTCCTCAAGTGCTCAGCATTCCAAGCCCTTGGTATGAGCTTTCCCCGTATGTCATTGAGATGATAAGTTCCCTCCTATAGAACTGATTTGATCTGATATGGGCCTTCCCAATTTGCACCAAATACTCCATGATTAACTACCTTGGTGTTAGGCATGACTAGACGGAGAACCAAGTCCCCTACCCGGAAAGGTCGGGCTCTCACCTTGCGGTTATAATGCCTGGCAGTTCTCTGATGATATGCTAGCAGCCTTGCTTGGGAATCAACCCGTGTTTCTTCAATCATGTCCAAGTAAAGACGATGATTCTTCTCACTATTCTCTGGATCATAATGAGCTCTCCTAAAAGATCCAGCTCCTACTTCCACCGGGACCATAGCCTCACATCCATACACCAAGGAGAATGGGGTCTCGCCCGTTGTGGTTCGGGGAGTGGTGTTATAAGACCATAAGACTTGTGGAAGTTCTTCTGGCCAATTTCCTTTAGCATCCTCTAGCTTTGCCTTCAACGTGTGCTTCAAAATTTTGTTGATTGCCTCAGTCTGACCATTCATCTGTGGATGGCTCACTGCACTGAAACTCTTCAGAATCCCTAACCGATCACAAAATTCTCTCATCTCCTTACTGTCAAACTGTTTACCATTATCTGAGATCAACTTGTAGGGTACTCCAAATCGACAAACAATAGCCCGATACACAAAATCAATGAGCTTCTTTGCAGTTATTGTGGCTAAGGGCTCGGCCTCTGCCCACTTAGTGAATAATCCACCGCAACCACTACATACTTCACACTTCCTTTAGCCTTAGGCAGTTCTCCAATCAAATCTATCCCCCACATGGCAAAGGGCCAAGGGCTCATGAGTGAGGTTAAATGTGCCACCGGGCTGTTATGAAAATTTGCATACCTTTGGCACTTGTCACAAGCTCTAGAAAACTCGAAAGCATCTTTCTTGAGAGTCGGCCAGTAATATCCTTGGCGAAGTATCTTTTGTGCCAATGAGCTACCCCCCGAGTGATTACCACAGATACCTTCATGAACTTCCCTTAGTATATAGTTGCACTCGTCTCCATCAACACACTTGAGTAGTGGCACATTGAAGCCTCTCCTATACAAGTCTCCATCATATATTGCATACCTTGCAGCCATATATCGTATCCGCCGCGCTTCATTCTTGTCATCTGGTAACACACCATTTTTTATATAAGCTAAGAGTGGAGACATCCATGTAGCCTGTTCTGCCACAACCATGAGCTCTACCTCTGGCACGCTAGGCCTCCTCTGTATTTCCAAGGGTGTTGACCCTAATAGAGTGGTCTCACGACGTGACCCGAACTTAGCAAGCTCGTTTGCCGTCTCATTCTGGCCCCGAGGGATGAGCTCCAGGCTGACCTCATTAAATAACTTGATTAACCTTTCTGCACAACGCAAATACAACTCCGTTCTAGGCCCTCGTGCCTGATACCCCCCATTTATCTGGTATACTACAATCATGGAGTCACTAAAAGCGTTAAGGTTTTCCACCTTTAATTCCAATGCCAACTTGAATCCGTTGATCAAGGCCTCATACTCAGCATCATTGTTTGTTGCATGAAAAGTGAAGTGAACAGCCCTCTTCACCCTACATCCTTCTGGGCTTACTAACTCGAATCCAGCTCCGGCTCCATCTCCATTAGATGCCCCCATCAACATATAAGCTCCACCAAGGGGCGCTATTCTGATTTTCCTCTGTTGGCACCTCTGGGTAAATTTGCAAGGCCCTAGAATCCTCTTCTACTTGAGGTGAGAATTCCAACACAAAGTCTGCTAGAACTTGCCCTTTGATTGCGACCCGAGGTTTATATTCCACATCAAACAGCCCTAACTCAACATCCCATTTCAACATCCTTCCTGAAGTTTCTGGTTTGTTCAACACTTGCCTAAGAGGATAGGCTGTTCTCACCTCGATCTTATGAGCTTGGAAGTAGGGACGAAGCTTCCTTGAGGCGAGGATTAGAGCATACACCAGTTTTTCCATGTTCAAGTACCGAGTTTCTGCACCGACTAGCCTTTTGCTCATATAGTATATAGGGAGCTGAGCATCGCCTTCCTCTCGGACTAGCACCGCACTCACCGCATATTCAGACACAGCCAAGTAAAGCACCATTACCTCCCCCTGTTGTGGATTAGACAATAAGGGTGGTGTGCTCAGATGCTTCTTGATATTCTGAAAGGCCTCTTCACATTCATCTGTCCATTGAAAATTCTTGCCCACCTTTTTAATGGCTTTAAAGAACTCATGGCACTTGTCAGAAGATTTGGAGACAAATCTGTTCAATGCCGCGATCCTCCCTGTGAGGCTCTGCACATCTTTCACCTTTCGAGGTGACTTCATCTCTAATAGAGCCTTAATTTTGGCCGGGTTAGCCTCAATTCCCCGGTGGTTGACAATGAATCCAAGAAACTTCCCCGACTCTACCCCAAACACACATTTCTGGGGGTTGAGCTTCATTCTATAGATACGCAAAATGGTGAACATCTTTGCCAAATGCCGGATGTGGTCTTTGGCCTCCTTCGATTTAACGAGCATGTCATCAACATACACCTCCATTGTCTTCCCAATGTGATCTTTAAACATCTTGTTCACCAATCTCTGATAAGTTGCTCCCGCATTCACTAGCCCGAAAGGCATCCCAATGTAACAGTATAGGCCTCGATCAGTGATGAACGAAGTGTGTTCTTGATCTGGCCCATACATAGGAATTTGATTATAGCCTGAGTAGGCATCCATGAAGCTTAACAATGCATGTCCTGCAGTGGCATCCACAAGCTGGTCGATACGAGGAAGAGGGAAGCTATCCTTTGGACAAGCTTTGTTCAAGTCGGTGAAGTCCACGCAAGTTCTCCATTTTCCATTTGGCTTCTTCACCAATACAGGATTAGCCAACCAAGTCGGGTAGAATGACTCCTTGATGAGCCCGACTTCCATTAACCTGTCCACCTCTTCTCTAAGGGCCTCTGCCCTCTCTCCACTAACAGGTCTCCTCTTCTGCCTTATTCCCTTCTTGCTAGGATCCAGGTTCAGCCTATGGCACATCACTTCGGGGTCGATCCCTATCATGTCGGCGTGAGACCATGCAAACACATCCAAGTTCTCCTTAAGGAATGAGACGAGACCGCTCCTTATGTTGGGGCCGAGATTCGCTCCGATTCTCAAAACTTTAACCGAGTCATTTGGATCCACCAAGATAGGAATGATGTCCTCGAATGTTCCAGCTCTGTCTGGTAGGGGAGGCATTCTTGGGTCCAAAGGTTCATCGAAACTTACATCACTGCTAGGCTCTCCTATCTCGGTGACGCTAAGATGAGCCTCATTGTTGATGGATTTCACTGGTTCTTTCTGTGGGATGTTCCCTTCTGTTGTTATAGTGACTTCTCGGGAGACCCCGGTTGGTAGGTTTATCAAGATTGAAGTTTCCTTCCTCACCCACTTGCCTTTATTCATCCTAGCGGCCATCTGTTCTGGGCTCTCCTCATCATCGCTAGCCTCCTCTACTATACCTTCCTGCAATGCCATTATAGACTGAGAGGGTTCCATCATTAGGGCCCCGGGCCGAGGCTCCACCTCAATTCCCAAACTTTCAAAGTAGTCTTCCGGGAGCTCCTCTATAGATATCATGTTACAAACATCTGGCATGAGAGTGTCCACACGCTTCCTTTTCTTCTCTTCACCGTCTTCTACGGGTTCTTGTTCTCTAAGGTCTGCCACTTCTCGTAGCACATCTAACTTCTCTGCCCATTTTATTGCTTGGTTGTAGCATACCCTTGAGTCATATTGACATCCCTTCACTCGTCTGACGCCTGTGAGAGTTGGAAATTTCATAGTTAAGTGATAGATAGAGGTGACTACCTTCATCTCCTTAAGGATTGGCCTCCCAATGATGGCATTATAAGCACACGGCTGGTCCACCACAGTAAAAGTAACAATTTGTGTGGCCACATGGGGGTTATCTCCTAAACTAACCGGGAGCTGGATTGTGCCTCGAATCCCTACAGAAGCCCCTGTGAACCCGTAAAGTTGGTTCTCGCTTGAGACCAGTTCTCTGTCTAAGAACCCAAGCCTTTTGTATGTGTCGTAAGTCAGAACATTTACAGCGCTCCCATTGTCCACCAATACCCGATGTACATTGGTAGACCCGATTTTCATCCTCACGACAAGAGCATCAGCATGAGGGTGGTGCACCCATTTGGCATCTTCTTCACTAAACATAATGTCATCCCTCTCTTTTATGAACAGGTGGGGAGGCCTTTGTTCAAGACGATGAACGTTGGTTAGAGGACGGTCCTTTGCCTCTCGGGCATATCTCTCCATGGCTTTCTTGCTATCTCCTCCCACATGAGGTCCTCCAATAATAACGTGAATGCTATCTTCCCTAGCAGTCCTCTTTGTGTCATCATCCTTTGCTATCGGGGGTGGAGGGGGCACCTGACGGTACTCAGACTTATGCTTCCGTACTTCCTTCACGACCCATTCCGTTAGCTTTCCTTGTCGAATCAGACTCTCAATCTCATCCTTTAGCTGTCGGCAATCTGCCGTATGATGTCCCGTGGACTCATGGTAAGCACAGTATTTAGAGGTGTCCCTTTTACTATATTCCGTCAGAGGGGTGGCTTTCTTGAATACCCCCTTCCCAGCATAAGTGGCATATATATGATCAATGAAAGCCACCAAAGGGGTATGATTCTGCCATTTTATTGTGTAAGGCCTTCCAGTCTCTTTATTTTCCTTGGTCTTGTTAAACTTCTTTGGGCTAGGGCTCCTTCTGAAAGTCTTTCTCCTTTCTTCTGGACTAGAAGATCTCCCTCTCTTCTCCATCCTTCGGCCACTGCTTCTTAGATCTCTCATAGATTTCTCTACCCTTTTGTGAGGCTCCGCTTGTTCATAAAATTCGGCCAAAGTTTCCGGTTCCCTAGCCTGTAGAGTCTTCCAGAACTTAGAGCCGTCCCTCAATCCAGCAATTAGGAAATTCTTCTGGGCTTCTTCTGTTGCTCCTCGGACTCTAGGAACCTCAGCATTAAATCGCATGAAATAGTCCTGCAGGGACTCTGCTTCTCCCTGCTTAATGTTTGCAAGGGTAGCCACCGGGGGGGCATAATGAAGAGTGGAATGAAACTGCCTTAGAAATAGATCTCCCAACTGTCTCCACGTGCTAATGCTAGCTGTTCCTAGCTTAGTAAACCACTGTTGGGCACTCCCCCTTAACAAGGCAACGAATAATCGACAACTAGTTAGGTCAGGAACCTGGTAGACCTCCATCTCGGTATTGAAACGGGCCAAGTATTCAGCAGGATCCGCATCTCCATTGAAGGCAAGCTCGAGGTTATTTCTAAATGCCGGGGCCAGAGGGGACATCCTTATTGCAGGAGTAAAAGGAGATGGGGGCCGTAGCAGGGGGTGGGGCTCTCTTTTCATGTTCCATCTGCACCAGCAGGCGCCTCAGATCACCAACCCTTAGGTCTCCAATTCTCTCGTCCGACCCCTCTTCACTAGCATGGTGAGAGGAAGTCTTCTCCCTTCGCTCAAGAGACCCGGTTTTCTTTAGCCCATCAGCTACCTCGTCGAACTCGTGTATGAGTTTTTTAGAGGTTTTATCCTTCTTGTCCCTAGTGCCCTTGAGCCTTCGAGCCTTCCTCTTCGCATTCTTGATTGAGTTCTGCTCGACCTTAGCTAGCCGAGCGTTCATAGCTTTGAATTGGAGCTCGATCCCCTCAAGGTAGCCTAAGATCTTCTGGCCATCTAGTGTAACTGGTGCGACTTGAGGCATGACAGAGGTGGTTTTGCGAGGCGAGCCCTCTCCGTGGGGTGGTGGATCCGTCCTCGCTCCTTGTGGTGTGGCATCCTTCTTATGCTCAATCCCCTTGTCACTGTCCTTGTTGTTCTTCGACATCCTTCTCCTTAAGATGTAGTGCTCAATGAGCCCCTCCTTCTAGCGCCAATTGTTGTAAGAAGAATTTCGTACAAAAGTGTGTTGGAGGTTTATGGAAAGTTGTGGCTGGACTTGTATGATGACTCCTCAGAAATTGAATAGAGAATGGGTTTTTTCTCTTGCACTTTGCCGAGTGTCAATTGTGTATCATACAAGGTGCCTACGTACCCCTTTATATATGGATCAAGCCTCACGTAGTTCTTGGAAAACAAGTCATTGGACAAGCCCATTCAGTCCAAGCCCATAGAATAGTCAAGATTTATGTTCCCATAAACAGTTCAAGGATTATCAATCCACCTCAAGTTCCCATAAATAGTCCAAGGATCATCAATCCACCTCAAGTTCCCATAAATAATCCAAGGATTATCAATCCACTTCATGTTCCCATAAATAGTCCGGTCGTCACACGTTTTCCTACAATCTCGCGGCATCTCCACATTTCTTCCCGTGATTGCAGGTCTGTCCCGTGTCAACCAAGCTTTACTCACTTCGTGAACAGGAATTTCCATATTTTGGGCTTCACCCACGATGCGAGCTGGCCAGGCTCGCATCGCACAAAACATATGAAAATTACCCTTTCGTAGTTCAAGTGGTGCGAGCTCACCTATGTTCAATTATTCTTATTTCTGATAAGTAGCACGATCCCATTACTTCATAATGGTGAGAGCCCATAAGCTTAGGGCGAGGGTTCATAAATAAAGATGTGAGCCCATCAAGGTGAACTCATAAGAAAGAGAGCTCAATATTCATTTTAGCAAAGTGAGCCCAATTATGATAAGATCTTTGTGTGAACCCTTTATTAAGGTGAGAACTCATATAGATAGGTGTTCACCAAAAGTTAACGATGCGAGCCCACCATACTTAGAAGGATTTTGGGCCCAACATAGCTTCATGGTGCGAGCCCTAATTCCAGTCCACACCAATCTTTCCAAAATATAATTCTTTCCTTAGGCCCAAATCACTTAGGGACCTGTGTAGGGCCCATTACCGAAAATCCAGTATAACAAGTCTAATTCAATATTTTTATGTACGGCTGATTTTATATGTTATTTAGGAGTCGCTAAGTTGGTAAAGTGTTATATGGTTGGAATTAGAAATCGAGTTAAGATGATATGAGATTGAGATATCATTTCTAATATTATATGTTTGGTTGACTTATGATATTTTTAATTGACTAATTTTAATTAATTTAAAATATTTTTAAATATAATTTTGAGTTACTAATTTATTTTTGTATTAAAATGTACACTTAATTGCTTAAATTATATCTTTATATATAATTAGTGTAAAACACTTAAATGGTATGGTTTGGTTTGGTCGTCAGCGGGTCCTACATAGCTAAAAATTCTCTACGGGTCCTACATAGCTAAAAACTCTCTACTATAAAACAATTACACAATTAGAGTTATTAATAATACTCTACTTTTGAGAAAAAAGTAATATTTCTATAAAAGTAAAGAATAATAGAAGTAGTATAATTTTAATATTTTAAATATTTACACTAAAATTTATTAAAATTGAATTTATAAAAACAATGAATAAACATATAAATAATCATTCTTTTAGTGAATTTGTATATATAAAAAATTCGTAAATTTTATAATTTCAAGAAGTACAACATAAACCGAAATAATATATACATATGAAAAAATATATTATTAACTTATTGAATTTATATTTTTATGAAAATACACAAAGATATCAATAAATAACTAAAATTATAAAAACACTAAAATAAAATAACTTATTAAACGTCTCGTGCATTGCACGGGTATAAAACTAGTAGATAAGAAAATAGTAGAAACATTTCACATATCCTTCCTTCATATCCACCTCCCTCCTCTGGTATTAAAAAGTCATATATTGAGAGTTTGAAGATTAAATTTTAAAGTTATTTTTTCTCAACCAAATATCAAGTATAATTAACATGAAAAAAACTTCATATCTGATTCGAGAATAACTCGAATGAAAAGACCCTTAATGTGTTTGGTCTTTTCTGAAACAGAAACAAAATTTTGCTTTTGGTTAATGGGTAAACTGCCGCCTTTTTGTGTATAACTAAAAGTGGGAAGAAAAAAATATCTTTTGACGTACATGCATGTACTTGAAAAGTTGAACTTAAAGAAAACCTAACGCGAAAATCTTTACACCCTTCCAAGATTACACAAAGGATATACTTTATATGCTATATTGATCCATGTGGTGTCTTTCTCACTATGGGCTTGTTTGGCAACAGATTTATAAACCGATTTATGGTTTATAAACCCGTCCATAAGAGTTTATGGGGACGTTTGTTAACCCAACTTATGCCCTTAACTTATAACTTATATGTTGATAAGTTGAATGTTAATAATGAGGTACATTTTCCTGAATTTATGGACTTATTACTTGATTTCTTTGTTTTTTAATACTTTATATTTTTACTTTTGTGTTTTTAAATATTTTTTAAATTTAAAATGCAAGTGTTGAAATCATTGTATTTAATAATTATTTTTTCAAATTTAATTTAGCAAACTCTTAACTAACTTATAAGTAAATTTATCCAAACACCCGTATAACTTATAAGAATCCATCAACTTATCACTTATAAAACACTTACTCATTTTAAGTTATAAGTCAACTTTTTTATGATACCCCACTATAATACTCTCCATTGCTACACACATAAAAAAGTAAAATAAATAAATTGCTAGAATTACAATATAAAATATTTGAAAGTGTTTTCCTCTAATATTTTGAAATTTTAGAGCAATTGATTATTTTACATGATATCAGAGTTGTGGCTGACAGCGACTCTCTATCACGCTCAATATTCTCACAATTTTATGTTTATAATTAATAAAAGAAAATTTAAAGCTCTAATTAACAATTAAAAATTAGCAATAATTTATATTTTTAAACCCCGATGTTTCTAAATCTTTGTCACAGTCCGGCAAAGTGCCGAGTCAACGTTATTGGCATCAAAGTTTCAAGTTTCACGGCTAAGTTACCACCAATCACTATACTTTATACCTACTCAAAATCAAAAGGCAGATGAGAAAATCAATAGGAAAGGAGGTGTTTAGTAGCTTTACATATAAAACTCTTGCTTTTCATTCTTCGTGGATGAGCAGGAGCTGCTCAAAGCTTACCGTTTTCTTGTCTTTCGGCTGAAGCAACAGACCCTCCATAACTGCATGCTCAATGTATTCGTAACTTATTTTTCTACAATAAAATAGGGTGACAAAGTTGACTGTATTTAATCTTTAATCTCTAATCTAAATTAATGAACACAAATTAGCCCTTGAAATTAAATAAATTAAGATAATTAATACTCCTACTGATCAATAAGCATGCACAACTCATGACCAGTGTTGTAAAAAGCCGGAATCGGAGTTAATCATTGAATGCACCGTCCAGAGATTAATCGGGTATTAATCGTAATGATTAATCGGGTCATTAATCGGAATAAATTTAATAATATTTTTTATATATAATTATATTCATATATATAATTGTTTCATTATTTCAACTAAACATATGTTATTATCATATATATATGCAAATATGTTAAGAATATTATATAATTGTAATAAATAAAATTTTGAAGGTTTAACTTTTTAATTAGAGATCAATTTAAGAGGAAAAATTAAGAGAATTTACGATTTAGGCATCTAAAATTATAATTACATATACAAAAATAATGTTTTTTCCTATTATTTAATCAAGTTTATACCTTTTAAATTTTAAATTTTTTTTAAATTTTAAATTTTAAATATTTATTATTATTATTTTTTTTAATTTTAACTATTTTTTTTTTTAATAATTAGCCCGATTTTTGACCGATTAATCCGATTTTTAACCGATTCAGCCGATTTTTGACCGTTTTTCTGAAAAAACGATTAATTAACCGATTTTCGCTTAATCAGTTCGGTGGCCCGCCGTCTAGCGATTAATCGACGATTAATCCCGATTAATCGTTAGAACATTGCTCATGACTAGTCACCCATGTGATCAGTTAGTCACAATATACTCCCTCTCTCCCCCTCAATTCTTTACATTGGGGGGACGACACAGATCTTAAGAAAAAATGTAAATTAATAGAAAAAAGTAAGAAAAATGAGTAAAGTGGTGGGGTCAATCAATATTTAATGTATAAAGTGGGTATAAAGTAGGTATAGTGGAGGAAAGTAGTGGATGTGATTGGATTTTATATTATAAAATGTTACTATTTTTGATATGTAAAGAAATGAGAGGGACGTACCAAAAAAGAAAGTGTAAAGAAATGAGAGGGACATATGTAGTATATTTTTAATTCTATAAGTCGTACTTAAGTTACGTACAGCCCGCTAAGTAGGTAAGTACTCGGTATCTATTCTCACATGCATTTTGTCATTTTCTGTACAGCTCTTATCTTCTTCCTCCACTTATTATTCTCCCTTCTTGTTTGCTTATATATCTTCACGCTCTTATTATATATTCTAGACTAATTTGCATTTCGCATCCTGATTTCGGTTTATTGCATTTCGCACTCATTAGTATAATTATATGCATTTTGCATCTCGTAAATTTCAAGCCCCGCAGTTTGCATCCCTTTAACAATTTTACGTTAAATTTGACCGTTACCGTTAATCAAAATAAGGATATTTAGGTCATTATAATCATTAATAATTTTTAAAATTAAATTATCTCAATTATTATTATGATTTTTAGATTTTTAGATTTATCAAATCCTAATTTATAATATACATATTTTTCAAAATATTATTTATAATTCATATTTTTTAAAAAAAATACATTAATAAATTCTTGTAAAGTATTATATAAAATATAAATATAATTGTTATAATTTTCAAAATTTTCTTTATAAAAAATATATCAAAACTTTAAAATTTCATCTTTTTCGGTTTTTTTTATAAAAAATTCAAGTTTTAAATTGTGTTTTTTTATTTTTTAAAAATAAATTATGTTAAATATAATAGTAAATGACCAAAATACCCTCATGTAACAGTCAGACTTAACGGTGTTAATTAAAAAAAGTGCAAACTGTAGGAGATTTGAAAGTTAGGGGATACAAAATGCATATAATTATACTACTCAATACGAAGTGAAATAAGCGAAAATCAAGAGGATGCGAAGTGCAAATTAATCTACATTCTACTACCACATCAATACTATGGAAATGTCATTTTGATACTTTGTATCGGCATGCACACTCAAAATTAATTATGTAATATTCGTAATTTGCATACTTATTTTAATGATAACAACATATTTATACTCTTTATCGATAAGGAAAACAATGTAAAAATGGCGCGGTACCAAAAATATCAAAAGTATCAAAGTACCAAATTTGGTTATCACGAGACCTGAGTTCGATTCCTTGCAAATACATACAAGATTTATTAATTTAAATTCTTTAGCTTAATTCAGGGTTCGATTCCTTACAATTACGTTATTATACAAAATTTATTTATTTACTTTAATTTCATTCAAAGTTCAATTGTCTATAACTTCTATACTCTTTATTAATAAAGAAAATGTTGTTAAAATATCGCGCGGTACCAAATTCAAGATTAATTGTCTATAATCACATAATTAAATAGTACTTATTTATTATATATTTCTATCATTCAAATATCTATAAGTACATTTTTTAATAATTTTTTTAATAATTAAAATTAATATTAATTATCAAAACAGTGTAAAAATAGCGCGCAATACCAAAGTACCAAATTTGATTATCACGAAATCCGGGTTCGATTCCTTGCAACTACGTAATTATAAAAGATTTATTTACTTTAAATTTTTTAACTTCATCCAGGGTTCGATTCATTGCAACTACGTAATTATACAAGATTTATTTATTTATTTTAAATTTATTAACTACATCGAGGGTTCAATTCCTTGCATCTACGTAATCCTACACGATTTATTTATTTATTTACTTTAATTTCTTTAGTTTTACAAACGATTCGATTGTCTTTAACTACATAATTAAATAGTGGTTTATTTATTATATATTTTTATCATTCAATTCTCGACAAATACATTTTTTAAAAATATTTATTAATATTTATCAATATTAATATGTTGATGTCGACTCCTGCTCGGTCCGTGCTGGACACTGGTTATCAGCTAGTATCTATTTATAAGGGTCCGTTTACAGAAAACGTTTTCTACAATAAACTGTACCGCTTTTTGATATGCATATATTGGAGGCCAATCATTGATACGTACTGCGATAACTTTTTGGCGATATCGTTTGTTGTAATAGACGTTTGTCCTAGACCATCCACACACACTATGATATTTATAAAAATAATTAATATTCAATATAAGTATATAAAATAAATTAAATATATATTCTTTCATTAAAACTATGATTAGAAATAGGCTTAATGACCTTTTAGACCCTGAGGTTTACTCCCATATACCCATCAGCCACTGTCTTTCAAAAGTGTACCTTTTAGCCCCCGAGGTATGAAATTCGTACCTTTCGACCCTTAAACCCAGTTCAGTTAAAAAAGTCGGGTTTTAGCTGAGGGGCAAAACTGTCTTCAGGGGCTAAAAGGTACACTTTTAAAAGACAGAGGCTAAAAGGTACATTTTTAAAAGACATGGGCTGATGGGTATATGGGACATATAGCTTGTTGTGAAACTCTTTGCTTCTTTTTGAAGTCATAATGGTTGCCTGTGTGGAGCTCCTCTTGATCCCTGTAAAGCTTAGCGTTCTCTATGCGTCCAAGTGTATACATTAATTCCTCTGTTATTGTCTTTTTATATAAAATCTTTTGTGCAGAGCAATGAAACCTATATCATCACCCATAAATAATGTCTTTGTATATTTTCAAGCTTTTTAAAGAAAAGAAACCAAGACAAAGAACACCAAGTGGAATTTGGGATTTGCATCTTTTAAAGAATGAATCCAACCATCAATCCTAGAAGGTTTCGTAAAAAACAAAAACATGGTGAGAATAGATGGCTACATTGGGAGAGTGGCCTTGACATGAGTTAGGTTCTAGATAGAGTTTTCCCCGAGTCATCTAGCTCCATAATGGCACGGACTAGATAATTACAGGGGAGGAGGAAAGGCGAGGAAGAAATTATTGTGGCAGGTCAGAGGTGAACACGAATTGAATCTGATGAAGCCCCTTCTCATACGCGTGTCATTGAACCTGGGATGTAAATTCATATGACAGAATTTGTTAACATGAAGTTTGCTCAATCAGACACTAAATCCACTCTGGAATAAAGATTAGTTTTTTGTTGACGACCAAGTTCATCCTACTAGAGCTTAGGTTCTGGGGATGAATTCGTCAACACTCACTATTTTCGAGAAGAGGTTAAACCACAGACTGCTATATACTTCGAGATTTTGGTTTTCAAACGTGAGAAGTTGATATGAGGAAATACCTCAGATTCTGAAGTAGGATCCATTTGAGAGATTGTCTGGAAGCTTAATACCATGTACTGGACAAATTAGCACTATACATAAGTGATTATAGGCCAATCAAAAGACAGCTTTGGAAACAGCGAATTACAACACAACAGGTGGAAAATATTAAGCACTCAAGGGCTTTAACCAATGAAGATGATGGATACCAATGGAAGTACATATCTAACTGTGTAGCTAAATATGGACATAAAAGAATGTGAACCAAAATGATTAACGATACAGAACGAGCAAATAATATGGGAAGTATGATCACTGAACGGTGATGACACTGGGAGTTACCAGAAATTACACATTTGCTGCACTTAAAAAACGTAAAAACATGTGCAAGTGAAGCACATGATTTCAGAATCAGGAAGTTACGAATTCGATTATCAGCCTCCCGAAGCTCATCAAATATCATACATACTATAATCCGTGCACGGTGATAGACACTAGAAGTATATATAGAACAATTTTTTACTTATGCACATAATTTCAGCAGTAAAGATTTAGAACATTAGAAGCACTATAAAACTAGCAGATGGATCATACCCATTCAGTTTGATTCGAAATGAAATTAGAAACTGGCTATGCATACTTGATATATAAGTATGAGACAAAGTATGACAAGTAACATAAAAATCCAACGATTTTCTGCTCAAACAAGATTAAGCATATTTAGTATCCACCACTCATCCAGTTCAAATAAGAATTTGCAAGTATGATATAGAAAGAACCAGCTTCTGTCAGCATGACCTCAAAAAGAAGCAAAGAGTTTCACAACAAGCTATCTGATCTTGCAAGTAATCTTCTGAAGAAACTTAAAGGAGTCAAGGGAAGCTTGTGGCGGAATCGTGGATGCCTTAGAACATAAAAACCCGTCGTAACAGCAATAACCTGAGAGGGAGTAACATACAGCACAATAGCAGAAATGAAGCAGAGTATTAAAAAGAGAGATGTTGCCCTGGGATCTCGCCAGCTGAGAAAATTGTGCACCCTGTCCCCTTGAGTAGCCAAGTCACCGATAACAACTTGTATTCTCGAACCAATACATCTCAGTCGGTCATATCTCATTCTAAGGACATCACCTTGCTTTGATGTTGGAAATGTATCAAACTCTTCATCCAACTCATCTCCATGTGATGTATGAAGTGGAAACTACTCGTTTTAAGATTTTTCTCCAAGCCAGGTTTACTCCCATATACCCATCAGCCCATGTCTTTTAAAAGTGTACCTTTTAGCCTCTGTCTTTTAAAAGTGTACCTTTTAGCCCCTGAAGACAGTTTTGCCCTTCAGCTAAAACCCGACTTTTTTAACTGAACTGGGTTTAAGGGTCGAAAGGTACGAATTTCATACCTCGGGGGCTAAAAGTTACACTTTTGAAAGACAGGGACTGATGGGTATATGGGAGTAAACCTCAGGGGCTAAAAGGTCATTAAGCCTTAGAAATATATCTAACGTTTTGGTAATGGTGTAAACTTAATATGTCCGTTTTATGAGAATGTGTTTAAAAGATCAACTAAAGTTGCAAGTAAATCCTTCTCAATAAAAACAATATCATGAATATCGTTCGAATTTATCATTTTGAATATTAAATCAAAATAAATTTTAAAAAGAGAAATATTATCCATGGATTGAGAGTAGCTCAGCAGTAGAGTTATCTATCAGTCATCCCAAAGTTTGGATTCAATTCTCGTTTATATCAATATTTATTGAACAAATACTACCAAGTATCTTTAGACTTCATAATAAAAAAAGAAAAAAAAAGAGGGATATGGCCCAAAATGTGAATAGGAAAGACGTAATAAAAAGACTTTGCCATTGGCCAAGAGCAGATGAGAGATGACAACCCTGAACTAATGAAGGAAATGTTGCACATTTGAGAGAAGATGCCATTTCAGTAGCTGCATAAAAGATACCATTTCAGTAGCTGCATCCAGTTTCAGCGTCACAATCCGTACTTGAAGTCTGAAGATGCAGATCTAGCTAGACCACTTTAGATTAAAACTGATCTAAAACACCTAAGATTTAAAGAAGGAGCCCGGTCCCAGCAAACGATTGCTGGGGACGATTTTGGCAACAACCGACTTCTAAATCGTTGGATCGTTCATCCAACGTCCAACGACTGTGATTTAAAAAAAAAATTAACCGTATCGTAAAAATTTTCGTGGTACGGATTATACATTCAGCATATATATCCAGATTATTACAGAAGTCCTGGTACTTGCGCAGAAGTTGAACAAGAATAAAATAAAACAAATTGACTTATAATAAGCCAAACGCGTAGCAGTGCTTGTTCCCTAGTTAGTTCTATATATAGCTTATGCAAGTTATGTGATCTTCCATGCAAGTTGTAAACAGCTCTCTTATCTCTTCCTTCTTCCAAACTTCTAGCAATTCTTTCTTTTGATCACTTATCTCTTCTTACAAGTTTCATTTTTCTATATTTTTGTTGCTTACCAATTATATCAACATTGATTCTACCTGAATATTAATCAAACACGTATAATAAAAGATGAAATTCGGAAAAGATTTCAAGTCTCAAATGGTGCCAGAATGGCACGAAGCATATATGGATTATCAACTTCTTAAAAATCTTTTAAAAGATATCCATCATTCTCGAAAAGAAACCAACCCTCCACCGACTAATAATTATCCGTCTGGATTAACAAGAACTCTGTCACACTACAGAGTTTTTAGCGGTTTGACTACGGTACAAAGAAGCATTTCTATGCGCAGTACTAGCAGTAGTCATCATGAAGACATTGACAACCACCCGATTGTGGTGAACAATGTCAAGGGAATTGACGGGCAAGATGGCTATGTGACGACGTATCTTAGAGCTAAAGAGGATGATGGCGAGCAGGAGCGTCTTTACTTTAACAGCCTGGATATTGAATTCAACAAAGTTAACAGATTCTACAAGGTTAAAGTTGACGAGGTGATGAAGCAAGCTGATGAGTTGGATAAACAAATGAATGCTTTGATTGCTTTTCGGATCAAGGTCGATAATCCAAAACATGCTTGGTTTGAGACCACTGTAGATATTGATCATCTCGCTTCTTCTGTTGCATCTTCAACCAAAGGATTATCAACTTCAATTTCATCGCCTGGGAGGAGGCCAAGCAGTAAGTACAACGTTAAAGTACATGCACACACAAACACATGCACATACTGTCCAGATTTTAACGTTCTTTAAACTTTTACATGTAAATTAAATTAATAAATAAAATTGGTTAATGTGCAGAACGAATGGCTGACCACATGGATAAAATAGACGAAGATAGATCACTTAGAGGGACGAGAACAGAAGAATCAGAAGAACCAGAAGAAGCAGAGGAACTAGAAAAACCAGAAGTGTCAGACGAATTAGCGTCAGGTGATCATCGTACTAAAGAAGTAAAACATTCATCAAGACAAGTAGTTCCAGAAGTAACGATCAGCAGCAGTGCAATGACTACCACAAATAATATGTTGATTACTGGTAGACCGCCTTCACTCGAGATACTAAATCGCGTGACAATTAACAAACCAGCTGATACGCCTCTTCCAACAATCAAAAATGTCTTTAACGTTCCAGTTGACACAAACATGAAATTCACTAAAGAAAATCTCAGTAAAGTTGAAGATCAACTCAGAAAAGCTTTCGCTGAGTTCTACAACAAGATTAGACATCTCAAAAGCTACAGGTAAATAATTAGGTTTAAGTGCAATCTAGGTTAATTCTTTGGTTTAGTCTTTAAGAGCCGCATTATAATTTAACTCTGTTCTCTGCATGTGAATTGATGTAACAGCTTCTTGAATATTTTGGCCTTCTCCAAGATCATGGAAAAGTATGACAAGGTACGTAACGTAACAATCACTTAGTCAAGCTAGTTTTGTTATTTTCATACATGCGCATATGTAAGCATCCTCCAATTTTTTACTTACTGGCATCTAAGTTGGACTCTGGTTTTGGGTTGTTCTCCTAATGTTCAAATTGATCAATCAATTTGCAGATCACTTCTAGAAATGCCTCCAAGTCCTACCTAAAGATGGTTGACAACTCATATATAGGCAGCTCTGATGAGGTGATCATTTGACCTTTCACTTATAAACTATAATTATTCTATTGTATCGAATATTTATTCAAAACAAATTCATTATAAGGCAGCTAGCATGTTACTCAGATCCAAAACAAGTATTATTCATGTGATTAACCTTACTTACCGACAGTACTTTAGGACTAATTTTTTTATCTTAATATTCAATGTACTTTTTCCCGATTGACTAAGTACTATGTTGTTTATTCTACTATAACAACCTCTGATATTACACTTTAATCTGTTGCCAACATGTGCAAGGAAGCTTTCAGAATCATTGAACTCCACATATTCTTGATCTGTAATTACTTGAACATTTTAAAAGATTTAGTAGTATTAGTAGAATTGCGAACCTTGCATAGTACAATGACTGAGTAATTTATTTTTCTAATTAAATAATTTGTCGTTGATCAACCACAGGTTATTTCGAAGCTCCTGGACAGAGTAGAGGCTACATATATTAATCATTTTGCTGATGGGAACCGCAAGAAAGGACTTAACACACTCAGACCAAGAGTTAAGAAAGAAAAACATAAAGTGACTGCTTCTTTAGGTACATTAACAGACACCCTTAACTGGTTATCCATGCGTTGAAATTGATGTTTCCTTACCAGAATATATAATACATATACACATATTGAACGATTTCTAATGTCATTTTATCCACTGGAAACCAATTCGATCAGGTTTCTTTGCTGGTTGCACAGTAGCTCTTATTTTCGCACTCATTTTGGCTGTACGAACCCGTAAAATTGTTGAGAAGGATGGTCATGAACAGTATATGGAAACCCTATTTCCTCTATACAGGTATACAAATAGAATTAAATTAATCATCATAGATATATACTGAAGTTTATTGTTCCAGATTCATAAAAATGTTTATGTACTTGAAATGCAGCTTCTTTGGGTTCATCGTCTTGCACATGCTGTTCTACGCGGGGAATATATATTTCTGGAAGAAATATAAAATAAATCATCAGTTCATATTTGGGTTCAAGGCAGGAACTGAATTAGGGTATCGAGAAGTTCTCCTACTGAGTTTTGGTCTTTCTGTTCTAGCATTAGCAAGCATTCATGCAAATCTTGATATGGAGATCGACCCAAAAACCAATGACTATAAACAACTTACGGAGCTTCTTCCTCTACTTTTAGTTATTGTAAGTTCACTAATCATTTTTCAAATCAGTCCTTTCGATGTTTTTGTGTTAATTAACATACACATTTCCCTAATTATATATTTTCTTTCATTTTTCCCTCTTGCAGCTTATTTTTGTGATAATGATCTGCCCCTTGAACATCATATATCGCTCCAGTCGCTACTTCTTTCTTACCTGTGCAATTCACACTTTCTTTTCTCTTTTATATAAGGTGGGTGAAAAGAGTACTAAAAATTGCCTTTTTTTTCTCATGGTATATGTGATTAAAGCCAATGTATACTTTGTTTCTTACTTTTGGTGTATGAATGCAATGCAGGTTGTGCTTTCGGATTTTTTTGTGGCGGATCAGTTTACCAGCCAGGTTCAATCTTTCAGAAGTATTGAGTTCTACATCTGTTACTACAGTTCGGGTGACTACAAACTAAGACAACATGGCTGCAATAATAATACTACTTATAACGTGTTCACTTACATATTAGCCCCCCTTCCATTTTGGTGGCGCATGCTTCAGGTATTCAACAAGGACAAGTCAATTCTTCATTACTAATATGTAAATTTACAACTTCCAAGGAAATTTGAAGGATAAAAACTGATTATTATCCCTTCGTGTTTATCGTTCCTAGTGTGTGAGGCGATTCTTTGAAGAAAAAGATGCTATTCAGGGCTGGAACTCACTGAAGTATTTTGCCATAGTTGTATCATTTGTTACAAGAACAGCATACGGTAAAAACAAAAGCGACGAGTGGTATGTAATAGCTTGGGTTACCTCTGTAGTTGCAGGCATCGTTGCTACATACTGGGACATTGTTTTCGACTGGGGTCTTCTCAACAGAAAATCCGCTAACCCTTGGTTGAGAGACAAACTCATAGTTCCATACAAAAGTGTCTACTATGCAGCCATTGTAAGTATATGTTCAAGGTTTCAACTTCTATATTTTTTCATGATTCATTTATAAATTCTTGAAGTAGCAACAATCTAACTCATCCTGTATGTATGATAGGCCTTGAATGTGTTACTGAGGTTTTCGTGGATTCAAATGGTTTTGGACTTGGAAGTTCCGTTCCTGCATGAACAAAGTATGATTGCAGTTATAGCTATCCTGGAAATTGTTCGTCGTGGGGTTTGGAATTTCTTCAGGTAAATTAATAAATACTCATGTGTATGGCTTCCATTAAACAGTAGCGATATTACCCACAAGCACTTTCTGATTTATGCTAATGTATTGTTTATGTATTGTGAAGGTTGGAGAATGAACACCTTAACAATGTGGGCAAGTACCGTGCATTCAAGTCAGTACCCCTACCATTCAACTATGAAGACGATGAAGAGGATGACTAGATAATTTTACAGGCTCGTGTATTGTAAAGAGTAGAGAGTATATGCATACAGAGAGTTGTTGCAAGTAGAATGTATCAATCTTGCCATTTGTTCAACTGTTTTTTGTGGACGTGTTTTACACATCCGATTTATAAACAAGTTGTTTGACAATGGCAAGAGAAGGATACATGATTTCCATGGTATAGGAGACGGAGATCAATGAATATCAGGAATCGAGGAACTTTCACTTGGTCCTGGGTTCTTCTTGTTGATGTTCATTTTGGACTTGATCTTGTCTATGAAGTATGTATAAATCTTGTGTACCAGTGTAATTAATCCTTGAGTAATAAAAGACTGCTACTTACTTTCTATGTAGTGTGTATATAAATTCTGTTCGCCAATGTATTATTAATAAGCTTCTAAGTTCTCCTAAGCCTCTCCTCCCATATATCCTAATTCTTTTCGACCTCTAACCTGTGCCTCGCGCTGTCACTTTCTGAATCTGATAAGCGAGAAGAGTTTGGCTGGCTATTAAACTAATTGTGTTCATAGGGTATCAATCAGCGTTGGACAAGTTGGAAAATGATCTTTTTGTCAGAATGAATAACTACACACCATGAGAGCAACATACTATACTGCATATTTTTTCATGATTCAAAGTGAGCTAAATAAAGTAATGGTTGGAACCTGATAACAAGAAGTTTACAGTTCGGTGACACCTTGGTGTCCAGTTTACCTAAAGATGAACTCCTTGAAATTTGAATGGCACAATCTATATAATAAAAGTTACTATGAATATAGCAAATGAGACGGTCTCTTTCTAATTGAGACAGGCAATGAGACAGTCTCAATTATAAACAGTTACAGAATGATAAGCAATATAAATCAGTTATAATCACATAGAATAAACTGCAGAACACCAGAAGTTTTTCACTTGGTTCGGCCCTTAACTCTTAGTCTATGGCCTACATCCAAGTCCCCATGCCAACTAGCATAGAGAATGTATTATATCAACTTTAATAAAGAACTTACAGTCTTTCCTTGATTACAACAGGATAGTCCCTTGAAAGAAATCCTTTCCTTTAGCACACTTGCTACCTAGCACACTTGCTACCTTGACTAACCTTTGAAACCAATACTATGCCACAACCCGGCAACAAGTTGATATAAATACAATCCACACAAAGAAACGATTACAACTCAAACTAATTCTTGTTTGACTGAATGATCTTGAAGATTTATAGAACAAGAATGTATTTTTCAGAAAGCAAGCTGAGAATAAATTTGGCTTTGGAAAACAACGTAATCGGTAGTCTTTCTGAAAAGAATGAGTTTGAATATATAGTAACAATATAACGGATAGAGCTTTCAAACAATAAACAAGATAAGATTAGGTTAAAGGTTTGTTTGAAACTATTTGAATAAATCTTTTGAGATCAATCCGTTAGTTTGTTTATAAAGATAAACCTTGAAATAGATAAGTCTTTGAAAAGTTCAAACTAGGTTTATCAAGAAGTTTGTTTAGAAAAGATAAGTAGAGAATCAGTCAAACTCGAATTTACAACTTATCTTATCCTATGTTTAACTCTATTGCATAACACAATGTCCAATGTTGTTGAATATGCTTGATCATCATAAACCACGAAATAACATTCTCCCCCTTTTATGATGATACCGATGAAAAGGAAAAGAAGCTCCCCCTTTCAAAGATACTTTGATACCTGTTCAAACAACAACAAACTATATGCAATATATAACATTGTGTAATGAGATGTTTATGGAATGATAATGAGACAGACAGATAGTATAAAGCAGTTTTAAGTTTCACGAAATAAACACATGCATTTCATTACGAATCAGTATCCCATAAACCAGGGATAAACCAGATAAGATGTTTAGATCAGCAAACCAAAACTAAAGTCATGTCATCAAATAACCCAACAATGTTTAATAAACCATAAATAATAATATTTCATCATTTTCCTCCCCCTTCATCATAAAAGGGTAGAAAATTCACTCGGAATCTGAAACATCCACAGTTGCCTTCCTTTTGCCTTGACTTTTGGAGGACGGATAAACTGGTTCTTGACCATATTCAGAGAAAAGCTTGTCGAAGGCCGTCTTGTCAGGAGTTGCACCATCACGTTCTGCAAGCCACTCGAAGATCTTGTCCTTGTATTCTTCGCGAGTCATGCCAAAAACAGACGGAGGAGGAATTGCGGGAAGAGGTAGAGGTGCAGTAATTTCCTCGAGAGTACAATCACCAATCCAATCTTTCTTGTTATGCCACGGCATAGAGCGTTTATGCTGCATAGAAGTGAGCTGTTTTGACAGAAATTGTGTTTCCGAACCAAGCTTGAAGAAAAGCTTGACAAACTCTTTTTCCCAAGCTTTCGCAGTTGAAGTCATGCCTTCTTGAAGTGTGTTAAACTCAAAATCAACAGTCTTGGCCAGACGTTTATCATGGGTGTACAACACAGAGAGTTTGGCATTGATGGAGTCAAGCGAAGTAGAAACATATTTGTTAAACACTTCATAAGATGCATGCATCATACTAACTTGAGATGTTAGTGACTCAAGAGATTCAACAGAGGACAGTTTGCGACTAAGAGCTTCAATAGCTACAGAATTTTCATTGAGTTTAGCTAATAAAGAATTAAGAACAGCAGAGGAATTTTGATCTAGAGGATCAGACGCATAATTTGGAGAATTAGGAAGACCACCAAAAGAGCGATGATCATCATCAAAAATCAAATCACCCGAAGCATTAAACACCAAATTATTAGCAGTGAGAACAGAAAGATCAAACACCGTAGATAATTTTTCAGATTTCTCAGAATTTAAAGGAACTAAAAAATACTGAAAAATTGATGTCAATAAACCAGGAAAGGGCAAATGCATAGACTCATGAGAAGAGCAATGCGACATAGACAAAATGACCATCGAAGCAATATCACAAGGAATGCGTTTCATAAAAACTGATAACAAAATTGTATCTTGATACGTGACCCTGTCACGACCACTTTTTCGAGGCAACACATTTGTATGAAATAATTTGAAGAGTAGTAAAGAGAGAGGAGAAAGTTCAGATACCAGAGGTTTGATAGAAACCGAGACAAAATGATCACCCAAGATAGTCTTTAACTGAGCTTCATAATCCAAAGCCTCAATTGCCAAGAAAGGTTGATGTGTTGTATGAGGACACACTCCATTGTTTGAGATTCCAGTGATTGTTGCCAGGATATCGGCTTTGAACACGATAGGATGACCACGAACAGACGAGAAAACCATGTTGTCTTCCAAGAGCTTGAAATTGGAATAAAATTCTCGAACCAATTCTGGGTAAATAACATCGGAGGGAAAAAGGAGAGGAGAGCAACCCTGAGTTTTGAACAAATCAACAACTCCGGCACGATTGAGAACATCCAAATCAACCAATCGTTCTTTTAGAATCTGCTTTGACAAAACCTTGGTGCTAGTGGGTGCATGTGGTGGAGACGACGCTGGGGAAGCAGCAGATTGCTCAGAGTCGGCAGGCATTGTGCGTCGACGTTTGTGAACGGCCGATGAAGATCCGGGAACCCGAGATTTTGTATTGCGACGAGCCATGAGAATGTAGAGAGATAGAAGAAGAAGAAAGAAAAAAATAAGGGTGAAAAGGATAAAGTAGAAAGAGAGATAGAGTGATAAAGGAGAAGAAGTTGAGAAGGTAGAGAAGTCTGAAAAGACGTGTCCAGACTTAAAACCGGCGCGAGAAACAAGGGAAGAGAGAGTATGAAACGATTTGACAGTACACTGCATGTATATCATCAAAGATAAATACGGAATATTTATATATAATGCACAGACACGCAAACAGCATTTAGTAAGAAATCCATTAATTGCACAACATCAGCTAAACAAATAAAATCAGTGAGTAACTGTCATATAGAACACATACCAAGTTCACGACGGAGGAAACAAAACCTGTCCTCAGCAAGAGGTTTTGTAAAAATGTCAGCACGCTGATTTTCAGTAGGAATATAGATGAGCTCAATATTACCTTTCGATACATTATCTCGAAGAAAATGGTGACGAACATCAATATGCTTAGTACGAGAATGCATGACAGGATTTTTAGAGATATTAATGGCAGAGGTATTATCACAATAAATAGGAATATGAGATACAGAAATACCAAAATCTTGGAGTGTTTGTTGCATCCATAAAATCTGAGCACAGCAACTACCAGCTGCGATATATTCACCTTCAGCAGTAGAAAGAGCTACAGATGTTTGCTTTTTACTGTGCCATGCAACTAAACAATCACCTAAATATTCACAAGCACCACTAGTACTTTTTCGATCAACCTGTGACCCTGCATAATCAGCATCTGAGAAACCACTTAATTCAAAGGAAGTAGAGCTCGGATAAAATAATCCCAAGTCACTAGTACCTTTTAAATACTTAAAAATACGTTTAACAGCATGTAAATGAGATTCTTTAGGTTGAGATTGAAACCGGGCACACAAGCATACACTATACATGATATCAGGACGAGAGGCAGTTAAGTATAACAGAGAACCAATCATACCTCGATATTTAGTAACATCTACCGGGGTACCTTGTTCATCCTTAGTGAGCTTGATAGATGTACTCATAGGTGTAGACTTAGGTGAAACATGATCAAGAGCAAATCTTTTGAGAAGATCAGCAATGTACTTGCCTTGATGAATAAATATTCCTGTCGCAGTTTGATTTATTTGCAAACCAAGAAAATATTGAAGTTCGCCCATTAAACTCATGTCAAATTCTTTATGCATGCAATCAGAAAACCACTTACACAATGATTCGTTAGTAGATCCGAACACAATATCATCAACATAAACTTGTACCAATAACAAATGACTATTTTTATGAAAAAGAAATAAAGTTGGATCGAGTGTACCACGAATGAAGCCATTTTGAACAAGAAACTGACTGAGACGATCATACCAGCATCTAGGGGATTGTCTCAAACCGTAGACTGATTTCTTGAGTCTATAAACATAGTCAGGATACTTTTCATGAATGAAACCTGGAGGCTGCTTGACAAAAACTTCTTCTTTAAGATAACCATTAAGAAACGTGCTTTTAACGTCCATCTGATACAGTTTGAAGTTCTTATGAGCTGCAAATGCCATTAGAATGCGAATAGCCTCTAAGCGAGCAACAGGAGCGTATGTTTCGTCAAAATCGATGCCTTCCTGTTGATTGTATCCTTGTGCGACCAAACGAGCTTTATTTCGAATGATGTTTCCAGCTTCATCTTGTTTGTTCTTGAAAACCCAACGAGTGCCTATGACTTTGACATTTGGAGGAGGTGGGACAAGTTCCCATACATCACAACGTTCGAACTGATTCAATTCTTCCTGCATTGCTACTGACCAGTGTTCGTCTGCCACAGCTTCTTGAGCATTCTTTGGTTCGAACTCTGCAACAAAAGCACTAAAAGCACAGAAATTTCTAAGCCTACTTCGGGTAGAAATACCTTGATCTATGTCTGTAAGAAGATTGTCAGGAGGATGATTCTTTACTGTTCTGGAAGACTTTGGAAGTTGAATATTACTCATTTCTTCTACATTGGAATTATCTGTCTGAGAATGATTGAGAGGTGTCTCATTTGAATGAGATTGTCTCATTGTAGTTGGAGAATCAGTGTTCAATCGAGCGCTTGATCCAGGTGTTTGAGGAGAGCCTGACAATGATTCTAAATTACTCGAAGAACCTGGTGAAGAAATATGTGACCGAGATGAACTGGGAGTATCGTGACTGCTTGATTGACCAGAAAGAGACGGACTCTTTTGAGAATGAGACTGCCTCAATTGGGATTGAGACGGTAGTTCTGGGGCATCTTCTTCCAGTAGAGAAAAATTGCGAGTAGATTCGTTGAAGGTAATGTTGATAGATTCTTCCACTTTGTTTTTGAGAGAATTATAAACTCTGTATGCCTTGCTTGTAGTAGAATAACCCAAAAAGATTCCTTCAGTTGATCTTGGATCAAACTTACCTCGAGTATTCTGAGTATCTAAAATAAAGCATTTTGAACCAAAAACTCGAAAATAATTAATGTTAGGAGTTCTTTTGTTAAGCAGTTCATAAGGAGTTTTAAGTAAAATAGGACGAATAAGTACTCTATTTAGAACATAACAGGAAGTGTGTACCGCTTCAGCCCAAAACTTTCTTGGGAGCTTACTCTCATGAAGTAATGTTCTAGCTGTTTCCTGTAAGGTCCTGTTTTTGCGTTCAACTACTCCATTCTGCTGAGGAGTCCTTGGAGCTGAGAATTCATGAGTGATTCCTCTAGATTTGCAGTAAGTGATGAAATCTTTCTCAAATTCACCACCATGATCACTACGAATAGTATTGAGCTTGACAGAATACTTAGTTTCCAGATTAGTAATCAAATCTTTAAATTCAACAAAAGCTTCATCTTTAGTACGCAAAAATAATACCCAAGTAAATCGAGAGTAATCATCTACTATCACAAAAGCATAATTCTTACCACCAAGACTTACATAGCGTTCTGGACCAAAAAGATCTAAATGAAGAAGTTGCAAAGGAACTGTTGTTGACACTTTGTTCTTACTGGTAAAAGATGTCTTCACCTGTTTTCCCAGTTGACAAGCTGAACATGGTTCCACCTTCTTATATTTAAGCTTTGGTAAACCTCGAACTAAGTCATGGGAAGATATCTTGTGAATCAAATCCATGTGAACATGTCCAAGACGTCGATGCCACAAGGTCTGTTGTTCTTGAACAGATGCAAGACAAATATCTGACTGTTGTTCATCAAAATCTAACACAAAAATATTTCCTTTTCGTTTGGCCACTAAGGAAACTTTGTTAGATTTCATACCAATATAACATACATCTTTACCAAAACTTACCTCGTGACCCGCATCAGTAAGTTGACTCACACTAATAAGATTATATTTTAAACCATCAACTAAACGAACATTTGTAATAGCAAACCTGTTGTTACCAATAGTGCCTTTACCAATAATGCGAACAGTATTTGAATCACCAAGTGTAACTAGACCTCCTTCTTTAGCTTCGAGAGAGAGAAACTTGGATTTGTCCCCAGTCATATGACGCGAACATCCACTGTCGATAATCCATTTGTTACTAGGAACATGGACTTTCAAACACACCTGCAGAAATCGTTCTATCTCTTAGGTCCCCATTTGAATTTGGGTCCTGATGTGTTAGTATCACAGATATTATATAAATGTCGTTCTGATTTCTTAATCCAGACTTGAACAACATTGACAGATGTAGGAACAGAATATCTAGAATATGAGTTAGAATTGTGGCCCTTGATACCACATAATCTTGATTCTGATGTAGTGTGACCTGGTTTGCCACAATCTCGACACTTTTCATAAGGCATTTTGTACTTCATTGGTGTTCTTTTGTATCCACTTTGAAATGCACTTTTCTTGGTTGATTCGCAACCTATTCCTTCTTTGTCCAGTGATGATTTCTGCTCCGCAAGTAAAGCATTTAGAGTTCCTTCACCATGGAAACATTTAGCTAGATCTTTTTCTAACTGAGCCACTTTCTGTTTTAGTTCAGGAACTAAGGGATCAGAAACTTTTTCTTCTTTGACACTTTCAGATGTAGTTGTCATTGGTTCCTTCTTAAGAGCTTCAAGACATGCATCTCTCATTTCGATCTCATTTTTGAGATAGATGTTTTCTTCCGTGAGTTTAGCCACCTTTGCGACTAATGATCTATTTTCTGACATTACCGCTTCATCTTTAAGTGAATCGTCGACCTCATTTAGAACTTCACTTAAAGCTTGTTTTAAGTAGGCATTCTTTTCCTTAAGCTTCTTGTTTTGTGCCTGCAATGTTAATACAATAGGGGATATTTTCGTATGTAAATGATCTTGAACAGTTTGTACCTCATCGTTATCACTTGCACTATCTTCAAATCCAGCAAAGCACAACTGAGCTACTTCATCATCGGAGTCAATTTCCACATCTGATTCATCATCACTCCATGTAAGTAAAGTTTTTGTTTAGCCTTGAGTTTGTAACAATTCTTCTTGAAATGTCCTTTCTTCCCACATTCAAAACATGCATCCTTGCTTGGATCTGCTCTATTGACCTTAGTTGAAGAAGATTTAAAATCTTTCTTTGGAAACTGAGATTTCATAGGTTGCTTTGATGTATTCCTTTTAGCCAGAAATTTGTGAAACTTCCTAGTTAGGAGAGCTATTTCCTCATCAGAGTCGTCAGGAGATTCATCAGCATCTGCATTAAGTGCCAATGTCTTTTTGCGAGGAGCAGTCTCTTCTTCATCATACCTACGAAGTTGATTCTCGAATTCTTCCAACTCGCTGAATACAGTAAGAGTATCCATAGTAGAGAGACTGACAGAATCCTGGAGTATGGTAACCTTCGGAGCAAATTTCTTTGGCATAGCTCGGAGAATTTTCCTGTTGATCTCAGTTTGAGGAATGACTCTCTCCAAAAGAGCTATTGAGTTCATCAATGTCAAGAATCTTCCTTGAGCATCCTTTATGTTTTCATCTCTTTCCAACCTGAAAGCTTCATAATCACTCATTAGCATACTTAGTTTTACTTCACGTACCTTAGATGTACCTTCATGGCTGACTTTGATTGTATCCCAAATTTGTTTTGCCGTTGTACAGGCTGATACTTTTCGTAACTCAGTAGCCACCATTCCATTAAGCAATGAGTTCATAGCCCTAGCATTATAGTTGAGCGAATTCACTTCCTCAGGAGTGAGTTCCTTGACTGGCTTTGGCTTTCCATCTCTCATTGGAACTACGAGACCATTTTCAACAGCATCCCATTCGAATATATCACGCTGGAGAAATATTTTCATGCGAAATTTCCAGTCATTGTAATCTTCAGCACCATGAAGCATTGGGGGTATATTATTCGAATGCCTATCTGATTGAGCCATGGATCGCTAGCAAAATAAACACTAAACAGAGAATTAAATGCACCTGCTTTGATACCAAATGAAATTTGAATGGCACAATCTATATAATAAAAGTTACTATGAATATAGCAAATGAGACGGTCTCTTTCTAATTGAGACAGGCAATGGGACAGTCTCAATTATAAACAGTTACAGAATGATAAGCAATATAAATCAGTTATAATCACATAGAATAAACTGCAGAACACCAGAAGTTTTTCACTTGGTTCGGCCCTTAACTCTTAGTCTATGGCCTACATCCAAGTCCCCATGCCAACTAGCATAGAGAATGTATTATATCAACTTTAATAAAGAACTTACAGTCTTTCCTTGATTACAACAGGATAGTCCCTTGAAAGAAATCCTTTCCTTTAGCACACTTGCTACCTAGCACACTTGCTACCTTGACTAACCTTTGAAACCAATACTATGCCACAACCCGGCAACAAGTTGATATAAATACAATCCACACAAAGAAACGATTACAACTCAAACTAATTCTTGTTTGACTGAATGATCTTGAAGATTTATAGAACAAGAATGTATTTTTCAGAAAGCAAGCTGAGAATAAATTTGGCTTTGGAAAACAACGTAATCGGTAGTCTTTCTGAAAAGAATGAGTTTGAATATATAGTAACAATATAACGGATAGAGCTTTCAAACAATAAACAAGATAAGATTAGGTTAAAGGTTTGTTTGAAACTATTTGAATAAATCTTTTGAGATCAATCCGTTAGTTTGTTTATAAAGATAAACCTTGAAATAGATAAGTCTTTGAAAAGTTCAAACTAGGTTTATCAAGAAGTTTGTTTAGAAAAGATAAGTAGAGAATCAGTCAAACTCGAATTTACAACTTATCTTATCCTATGTTTAACTCTATTGCATAACACAATATCCAATGTTGTTGAATATGCTTGATCATCATAAACCACGAAATAACACTCCTCAACTATAAGGAGAATGATATTGGTGTTGCTATCATGGTCAAATTAGTTAATGTAAAAGTGGAATGCAGTTGGACTCTGGAACTCTTTTGAAGGAGTGAACAGAGCAGAGCATGCACGTTCCTACCACAAAAGTTGCATTCCCACAGTAAAAGATCAGTAGTCACATAGACAGAAATGTAATGCCTGCTGGAATTTGAAACTTTAAAGTTACCGGACTTGGTATCTAGTTGAATAGAAGGGATTGCCGAATATACTTGAAGAATTACAAAGGAAGCATTAGGTTTTTTAGTCTAGTGAGCAAGAACAAATAGAGGGTGAAAAAACATTCAAGAATCAAGAGGCAAAGAATACTTTGAGAGAGCAGGTTCAAAAAAGCAATGAAACAAGATATCTTAAAATTCTCAGTCATGTTAGTCTCCTTAATGGGCGAAGAATAATGAGGAAAGGCAAACAAAATATTCATTAGCAGAAAAAGGAACAATGAGACGAATGGCAAACTATAAAATTAGGGGAAAATTAGGGGATAGGAGTAGTTTATAACATTTAATACCAACTAGAAAATCAAGGGAGAACGCCTACCCTGTCCCGATATGTCATAGCTGGATGTAGAATTCAGGCACCCGCCATTTTTCTCCTCAATGAGCACTATACTGATGGCATAATATGAACATCATGTAGAATTCAGGCACCCGCCATTTTTCTCCTCAACGAGCACTATACTGATGGCATAATATGAACATCATGTAGAATTCAGGCACCCGCCATTTTTGACTTGGCCAGAATAAGAGGTACTCTGCAAAACATAGTCTTAACACCATCCTCTGGAACATTTGAAGCTAACTTATTTTAATCTTTGCTTTCGATGGTTTTTTTTCCAATGTCTCTAACCATTCAAAAGTCTTAGAGGATTAGCAAAAACACCATTCAAAGTCTTAGTGAAATTTTATTTTGGAGATACTGTCCATGCAGCAGTATTAACAAAATGAATATTATATGGGACAAGGCTACGTATTCCCCACATAGGACTTGCATTTTGACAACGTTTTCTGCAAAACTTGTCATATTTATGTCCATCAAAAAACCTTTTCTGCACTCTTGCCAGACCAATTGTTTCTCAGCTGGCCCCATTAATCTAAGCACTCCAGAGATGTATTCCAACTTCCTAGTTTTTGAATCTTCAATCTAAAAACTAGTTTTACCATGCTTCTTTACCAAGGCATTGTCATTTCAATACAACTTATTGCCAAAACCACGTTGATAAAAATTAGTTTTACTATGGTTTCTTCACTATAGTTAGTACTGTTCTGTTTTATGTTTTTGTCAAGGGCAATTTATTCGTAAAGAATAATCATGAGTTTTACCGACTTCTGGTTGTCACTCTCATATTACAGTTGAATCAAACTAGCCAAAAATTGCTACTTTTCAACTCTCAACTTTTCCCCTACTTCCATAACAGGGCTCTCAATTTTTCGCCTACTTTGAAAACAGGAGTAAAAGCATAACCGCATTTTACAACAATTCTTTGGCCTATGGTTTCACTCAAAAAACCTTGTGGGAAATTATCAGGAGGCCCTTAACATCCCTCAGACAGTGGACACGCTTCAAAGTTCTAACCAAGTATGCTAGTATGCTATACGGTTTAACGAAATCAAAACCTGTTGTAAGCTATTTCGGGAAAAAAAAAACTTGGTACTGTCAAGTTTAGGTGCAATTCTCTTACTAAATGTCTGCTAGGTGTTAAAAGTAAATGAGCTATATTACATTGCACTTTCCAAAATCTTAATTGGAGCTGCAATTTGAAGATGGAGAAGTTCAGATCACTCCTATACATGCTTCAATCATTATGCAATTTCAAGAACAGTCAAGGTTTGCTTATTACAGTACCAACCATGGGATGTCTTCTCGACACAGATACGAGAACAATATTGGAAGTCCGGATAACCAATATTCCAATATAGCAGCTGGTAATAGACATAGTAACAGTCAATCTACAATTGCTGTCTCTACCAAATAGGTAAAATAGATATCCAACTCACAACAGTCTGAACAAATCAAATTAAAATTCTGCATCAACTTTTAAACCCCTAAACAAATAATAAATTTCCGAATCATATCATCCAATTAAAAAATAACATGTCAAGCTCAAATTTAAGAATTTATATAGATATTTTTAATTTTAAACTATACATATCATTAGTGAACTGTCCCAAACCCTGGAAGAACGAAAATGCTGGTAAATATAAGGATCTTATTTATATACAAAGGAAAGGAAAATACAAGGTAGAAGAGCCATTTCTCAGGACGATATGAAATCCTGAAAGAGGCACTAGGTCTAAAACAAAATCCAACTGACAGGTTAGATAACTAATAAGGCAAATCTATAGTCTTCAAAACCGACTACTGCAATTCAACAAGAAGTCTGCTATTAAATTGAGGAAACAAGACTAAACATTGCAGCCGCTTCTTTTTGAATTTGCAGATGAACACCTTGTTTCGCAATGATTGCTTCATTTTGGAAAGAGCAATTAGGACAATACTGGATAATTTGAGCCACAAAGGGAAACAAAAGAAATTATGATCAGTGGTCTCATCAGTAGTAAAACATAGTATACATGATGAGCTAGCAGTCTTATAATGAATTATCATATCCTCAGTCAGAAGCCTATTCTTCTATGCCAGCCACATTGTAAAAGATATAATTTGCCAAAATCCTGAGTTCCATTAAGAATCCTGAATCATAGGTCGCATGGAGCTTGATAAGAGCGGGCTGCTTACAATTCCAAGTTATCATATCATTATGATGATGTATAAGTTACCATTGTTTGCGATATCCTAAAGGTCTAAACTCATAACATATAAAATGGCTTCAAATGGTAGCACAAATATAATCAAATTCCCAGAAAGAAACTAAACAAATATCAATCTTCAATTAACAAACAGTACATTACTATTACATGTCCTGTTTCTACCAAAATTTCGTATAAACAAGTTGAATTTTCTACTCCCTGAATCAAATGTCCCAGAAATAGAAACATAATCAAATATCAAACTTCAGTTAACTACTTTACAGAACATTACTACAACAAGTCGTGTTTCTACTAAACAAGCGCCAATCAAAGTCCCGAATACTAGCAGATCCTTTGCTTTTTAGTAACAGTTAAACATTCATCATCAGCCCTAGCACGCTTTCCAGATCCCATATGAGATGAACAAGTCCCCGTCCCAACTGCTTGCTGCCCTTCTATTTCCTCCCAATGAGAATGCATGAGCTCTCTGACATCACAGTCCATGAAATTATCGTACCAGTCAAAATAAACAGAGTGTAGCTTTGTAAGTACTTCCAAAGCATAACTCAACTCTCCTTCCTCCTCACTTTCATCCAATCCCACATTGGAAAAGTAATCATACTTTTCAACCAAAAGCAAATTGGCAAAATACCCTTTCCACACAGACTCCGTGTCATCCAAAATAACAACGGCGCTGGGCTCAACAAGCACAACATCAAGTCCCTTTTGGCCTGGAGTAGTACAATCCTCCCTTGATATAACTCTATTACCAAAATACAACCCTTCAGGATCAAGAAAGTCGGTGACAATGTGAGCGTAATTGCGTGATCCCATAGTGTATACATACAACTCGAACATCTGACTCGCCTCTTCCAAGAAATTACGAACAAAAGGCCTCAACTTTGTAATATACACTTTTTCCATGGTCCTCCATTCAAACATATCATCGTGACCCAGAACATCAATGTTTGGGTTTTGTCGAAAATCGGTGTGCAGAAGGGTATGATCCAAATCCAAAACCAGACAAAGCTTTCTTCGAGATTGAAGATTACACAATTGAATGTCCCTTACTCTCTCAACTTCATCAGAACTCATCTCTAGCCCTTCAATTAAATAATCAAATGGAATTGATTTTGTAACCCTAATTTCTTCGGCCATACTTGTGAGATTTCTGTAAGGGTGTTTAGGATAGAAATGGGTGTTTATATAGGCACTCCTTCCTACTGGGTTTTCTTGTTTCGGTTTTAAGTTTACGCGTTTTTCTTTTGTCGTTTACGCGTGGTTAAAATTTAAAAATTGTAAATAAATTACTTTTACTAGTTTTATTCAGTTTATTCAGTTGAGTTTTTAAATATATTTTTTAAATTAATTAAATTGCAACGGAGAGTAGATCAAGTGTGTTGTTGAAATTGATTTCAAAAAAAAAATGTGTTGTTGAAATTTAATTATTTTTAATTACTCAATTTGTCCCATAAAAATATTGTAAATTATGTACATTGTATATTTTATTCGATATATTAACAAAAATTATTAATGTCATATTTTAATAAGTTTTATTTGGATGTTAAAATTTAAATATCATACATTCATATAAATAGAACTAAAAACATACAATTGTGAAAGAATGTTAAAAATAACAATTTTTTTTATAGAAATTAACCAGAATAACCATTTTTGAGTGAGATGGTTATTTCTAACGATTAGAAAACCCAACTGCTAATTGTGTATGACATTTGTATAAGATACTCCGCTGACAAATGGGTATCATTAAAATTTTGGATTGATACCCAATTGATAAATGCGTATCACAAAAATAAAATAAAATTTGGATACCTCATTCACAAATGTGTATCTTGTATATATTCGAATACCCAATTACCAAATGAGTATCCCATTTATTATAAATAACCATTTAATTTCAGAATTGATATTTTTATTTTTTCCCCAAAAAAATTGGTAATTACCACTATCACCCTACAATTGTTTGGTTAGAGATTTTAGAATTTAAAACGGGTGCCCCAAATCTTAAGATAGGGGTTCTAAATACACCTTGGAGAGTAATGTATAGAGTTGAAACTGATTTACATTGTCTCATGTTTACCTTAGAAACATATGAATTTGAATATCATTTTAATTCAAATAGATTAAAATATGAATTTTGTCACAAAAATAAAAAAAATAAAAGATAGTACAATTCGAAATACAATTTGGTTTAGAAGAGGGTGCACGTGCAAGGAAATACGCAATCTTGTTAGCCGATTATTTTACAAACGAAACAACGGATTATTCATTCTTGTAGCAGCACTTTACAGTTATTTATGACTACGAAAATTAGAAATATCGGCCTCACTACATTTAGCTTGAACTAAAGGTTGTCAAGTTTTCATGATAAACACGGTGCCAGCCAACATTTCTTTTGACACAATTCAACATTTCTTTAAATTCAATAGCTTCTGTTATTTCCGGTTTGGTTATGTACTTATATTTCGAGCCTGAATGCCCGATCTAGAAAAGTTTTCTCAAAGTGAAGCAGGTTTGTTACAGAATCCGAACATAAACTATTATTACCCCATGTTAGCCTCAACAAAAAATGTTCAGAACTCCAATACATAAAACATGTTCGTAATCTGTCAAATCGCAACTATAACCAAAACAAAGGAAAAGAGAAGTGTTCAGAACTTCAAAACATAAAACATGTCGGTAATTTTTCAAGTCTCAACTATAACCAAAAACCAAGGAAAAAACTGTTCAGGACTCCAATACATAAAACATGTTGGTAATTTGTCAGGTCTACTATGCTTCTTTTAATAGGTACATGTAATTCTTTAAAAATTAAAACATTACATTTGTAGTGCAAGTGATTGAACCTCGTCTGCTCTCCATGCGTTCTGGCATATAATGCATGAGTCATTCCTCATTAGGCCTTCGTCAGCTCTGCTTCTCTGGCATATAATGTAAGAACCGAGAAAATTACGTGTAAACATTTAGCTGTTTAATGAAATTTTCTTTCATATCTATTTTTATTTAAATGTTTTATCTATTTAAATGTTGAAATTTTCGTTAAATGGTCAAACATGTGTCATTTAGATGCCATGTGAATATTTGTGGTAATTAGAATTTATTTTTAAGAGGATTACATTTTATTTCGTTTTATTTTAATTATCGAAAAGAAAATTTAGTTCGTTTTATAATCATTCGGGAAATTGGTATATCGTTCGTACCAATATTTCATTTGTTAAAGTGGGAGATATTCTGGAACATTCGTGATAGAGATATTTTGGTTCGTATATCTATTATTAAACAATTCTTGATAATTATCGTCTCGTAAAATGTGTATTCTATTTATTCGTATTAAAATCGATCCAATGGATCAATGTTGAACCAAAAATGTCGTTTGGGGTATTATTTTCCGTTTAATATAAATAGGCGTATCGTAAATTATTTTATGTACGATAAATCATAATATATCGAAAAATACCTAAAAATACGATACGTGTTCTTCGTGTTCTTGAGAATCAAACCAACTTTTGGAGGCGTTACCGAAATCCGTTTTCAACGTTCTAGTAGTCGAATCGAAGGTCTTGATATAGTTTCATAATATACCATCAGAATTCGTGTGGGGTAATTTTTAAACCTTATACGAAGTTTTCTTTAATTCTGGAAAATTAGGGTTTATGTGAAATTTGGGGCTTTTTGATTCTGAGCTTGTTCATGTGATTTGATGATATGTATAGCTTCGTATGGTTGTAAGGAGTCCAAACATGTGTTCAATTTCATTGTTTGATTCCCGGATTAGCCAATTCGAAAATTAGGGTTCTTGAGCTCAAATTGGGGCTTTTCAATTTAGGAATTGTTTGTTGATTTTGATGGTTCCAATAGCTTTATATGGTCACATACAATCGATTCTCATGCTTAATTGAGTTGTTTTAACCCGTTTTGAGCTAGTTCGATTGTTGGAGTTTTTGTCAAAACTTTGACTCATTCGTACATAAAATCTGTTAACTGTTCGCTTGTTTTGATTTGGGGGTTAGATTGTACGTGTTTCAAGATTTGTTTTGGTATATATAACATTGAGTTTGGTAAAGGATTGGTGTTGATCGGTTGTTTGGCCGGATTTTGTACCGTCGGCGGCGGCCGGTGGCAGCCATTAAAGTTGGCGACGGAGCTTTTTACAGTTTAGTAACTCAAGTTTTGAAGATGATGAAGTTTGGTCCCTGAAGTTTTACAAAATTGCGAATTGGTCCCCTGACCAAATTATTTTCTAAATTATTTATTTTTAATTTATGAAAATCTATTTTGTTTATGTAAATTTTGAAAAAAATTGTTTTAAAAATGATTTTTAAATTCTAAAAATTTCTTTTAAATTCTGAATTTTTTTATTTAATTATTCCTTAATTATTTAAGGAATTATTTCGAAATTTTTATTTATTTAAGTAATTATTTATTTTCCAAAATTCTTTAATTATTTTGGAATATGATTTAAAAATGATTTAAATTGGGAAAAATATTCCTAAAAATGTTTTATTAATTATTTAAAATTCCTAAATGATTTATAAAATCATTTTAGGCCTTTCTTTTGAGTTGCAAATTATTTCTTGAACGTTACATGACATATGTGATTTAATTAGTGCATTTAAATGCCAATATGTGCTACGTAAATTATGTGAACTATCTGGTTATTGAGTCATAAATACGAATAATTGTTTTGAGACTTGTTTAAATGTTTTAGTCGTGTTTAATATTATCACGTGGGGTAGTTAGAATAGAAATTTGTCAGTATTGTTAGAAAATGAGATTGACGAGACCATTGACTTAGATGTTGACTTTTATATTATAGAGATTGTTGACGAGCGTGATACGTAAATCATTTATTTAGTCAATCGTAACTATTCTATCAATTGAAATATTGTTATCTATGGACAGAGGCTATTGGACGAGACGAGCTAGATTATTGAAATATGTTAAATGAAGGAAGTCGGAGATGGATGAAGTATTATTGTGACTGACTGGTTTATGTGTGAGGTGATTTAACACCAAGGAAACGTCAACACTCAATAGGGGACATTTCCAAGTATTTGTTATTCCCAAATGACCTAACAGAATTGTAGAAGGGGGGGTTGAATACAATTCTTGATATTTTCTTGAAACTAAACACTTTATGAAATTAAACTGAACTGAATAAATAAAAACACAAGATATAAATAATTCAGTTGGATTGTTTGATGATCCAACTGAAGTGTTTTTATTGCGGAAATAATCTGTGATACAAATGTACACAGCTGCTCAGTTACAATGTTGTAGAGAAGAAATGCTCTCAAAGATAGCTAATACAATCTATTTGTTTTTCTTCTCTCTTTCTAAAGTGACTGCTACACTTGGTTATAAATCCCAAGTTTACAATTCTACATTTGGTTAAACTAAAGAATAATAGAAGTAACCATCAGTAGCTTGCTTTTCATTCCTTTTGTCCAATGGTCCTTGGAGATCTTAGCTTTTGTCTTCATGCTCATTATAATCATTCCCAAGAGCCTTATTGGAAATTGGAATGTTTCCTTATTTCCAGTATCCACTTTGATGGTTTCCAATGCAAAGTACACTTCCATATCTCCTTTTAGATCTGTTCAGTAAACTGTCACTATCACTTTGTCAACTGTTCAAAAAGCAACATTGATTCGTTGATAGCAAGGAGATGTGTTTCGTTGATAGCTTCATTCTTCATTCCGTTGATGGTGTTTCCCTCGTTTCGTTGATGGGTAGACTCCATACCGTTGACAGAGTAATCTTCATACCGTTGACATGTCTTCACTTAGGCAGAATTACAAGGCATAACATATTTACAATTAACCAACCTATTTTGCCTATCTAGTACATAGTCAACATGACTTAGAAAACCTATCTAAAACATATAATAGAATGCCTATCATACTGTGAAGTATTGTACAATGCAATTGCTACAACACTCATTTCGTTGATGAGCTTCCTGTCAACGAAACACTGCTAAGCATGCTATTTCGTTGACAGCTACAAAATTGACTTTACACAAATTCTACTAAGTGTTTTATGCTTATCATCAAGAACAACATATTCCTAACAATCTCCCCCAATTTATGACTGATAGAATAACAGCCATAAATCAAGAGACTTGATGATAACAAAAACACTCAGATACATCATAAATTACAAAAGTAGAAAATGTATTAAGCTTCAAAACTTTATAGACAAAATATAAGACTTACAAGACTAATGCCCACAAGTGCTCCTCTAGTCTGAGCAAATGTTTCATCTGTGACTTCTTTGTGGCATAGTCTTCTTCCCTCTCTTGGAGTTGTTTTCCTCAATCTGGACCTGTAGTCTTCTGTAGAAGATTTTCTCCTCTTCATCTTGATCACCAAGCTTGGATTGCATCAGCTTTAGAGTTTGATTAGATGCCTTCCCCAGCTGGTCTTCCATTCTGAAGAATCTTCTGCAATTGTCCTTGTCCTTAAACTCCATCATCCAATAAGGTTGAAGATGGATTTTCTTTCCTGTTGAGGGAACTCTAAGTATCCTTGGAAGAGCCTCAGGCTTGTTCCAGCTAGCCTTTAACTGACAGATTTTGGAGACCACCTCAGACTTGGCTGTTTTGGTGAAACCAAAGTCCTTTTTCAAGCATCTAAACACTGAGAGTAGTGTTTGATAGTCTTCTCCTAAAATTCTGTAGAGAGGCCACACTTGTTCTCTACCACCCTTGAATGTGAACACTAGTCTTTCAGGCAACTTTTGAGAAGCTGCAATTCCCCTTACTTCCACCAGGTTGTCTAAGTCAAGATGTAGACTGGATTCTTCCCTGATGTCAGCAATGTACATGCAGTCCTCTGGGTTTGCAGGGAGTTTTTGAGATTGTGGCTTTCTCACAAAAACAGGCTTTGCTTTGACAGGCCTCTTCTTTGTCTTCATTGGTTGGTCCTTTTCTAACAGGAACTTTGGAAAGTATGCCTCATCAAAATCAATTGGTTCCTCTTTTGGCATGATTGGTTGATCATGAAAATTGACAGGATGTGCAGGATCACAGGCCAACTTTCCCTCAAAAACTGGATTAGCAATTATTGGAGGTGCAATAGGTAAAGAAGAGTCTGATGCAGTACCCTGAGAATCAGCACTCTCAAAGTCTATGTTTCTCCTAGCTCTCTCTTTGGGTTGCCTTGTGCTCTTCTTTGAACTCCTTTCCTCTCTAGTGCTTTCCTCTTGCTTCCTTTCTTCTTCATCTAGAGCTTGAGCTACTGCAAGAGCTTGCATAGCTGCTCTTTCTGATTCCTCAGCCTTGGCTTCAGCAAAGTTTGGATGACTAGCCCAAACACAGATTTGTTGTCCATTCCTGTAGACAATTGCCCTTTGCTTCCTTATCTCATAATCATTACTTTCCTTGCTTTTTGTGATGAGTAGACCAAGAAGCTTGTGCTCATCTGGATAAGGTGCAGGATAGAAAGTCCTTGCTATATTTTTGCCCTTTGGTTTAGCAGGGGACTTGGGAGATAGGCTTCTTTGAATTGTAGCTTGTTCCACATCCCTAATGCATGAAGTTTGTCCTTTTTCCTTCCTTGGTCCTTGAGTGACTCCATGTAGAAGGGGCTCTTGTTGATAGAAAGAATTTGTCTGTGGCTCCCATTCCGTTGATGCTAGTGCCATGGCATTCGTTGATGGCTGTTCCGTTGATGGATTTGAGTCCTTATCTTCAGTAATCTTCTTGAACTTGGCTTCTATGTTGGACCAATGTTCTTTGATTTGTTCTGCAAGTCTCATCCTCATAGAAGCTTCTTGTATAAGGTCAATACCATCCTTTTGCTGCTTTCCAAGCTCCCCCATTGCTAATGGCTCCTTTGGTAGGGAAATGGCTGGGACCATAACCTTGGTAATCTGAATGTCTAGCTCCTTAGATTTCTCCCCCTTTTTGTTATCATCAAAAGAGATGGCTGGGAGTCCTTGAGCTGCCACTAGCTGGGCCAATAGTTGAGTTTGTTTCTCCTGTTCCTTTTGCATCTGTGATAGAGTGGCTTCCACCTTGTCCACTCTAGAAGAGAGAGTCTTCAAGGAGGAATCCACTTCAGGTTCTTTAGAGAAAAACCTGTTCATCCTGGACACAGTGAGAAGAGGAAGCTTTTCATCTAGCCTCCTTTCATTAGCAGCCCTAAGGTTGCTGATTGAATCCTTGATCTCTGTAGCCTCAATCCTTGTCTGCAACATTTGTAGCCTTTGAATTTCCAGAGAATCCATTATGGCTTTGTAGAATTGCTTGTCCCTTGCTCCTGCAGACTCATGAGCTAGATATGCTTCTTTGTACTGCCTTGTGATAGCAGCATCCAAATTGCTTCTACCATGCATATCTTGAGAAAGCCAGTTTGGTGTAGGAGGCACCACAGAAGTCCCAGTCTGTGCAGTAGTGTCCACCTGTAGATTATCACCATAGCTGTCCTCATCATCAGAGAAATCAAAGTCTCCACTTGCTTCAGCTCCTGGAGGTAGATTGGTCAAGGCATCCTTTGCTCTTTGCATTGATGCAGTTGTATGAATTAGTTGTAGTGACCTCTCTGCCTCCACATTGCCCTGTTGAGCCAAAATTTGATAGGCTGACACAGGATGAGTAAAGGTCTCAGGATCCAGGGAAATACTATCCAGAGTTTGCTGATAAACCTCTTGGAAAGTAAGTTCCCTTTCTCCCTCACTGACCTCCATTAACTCATTAGCAATGGCTGCTTCCATCCTTATTTCTCCTGTAGTCCCTTCTCTCTCTCCACTCTGTTCTTGCATCATGGGCTCCCCATGGCTCACACCTCTCACACCCTCACCTTCACCTTCTAAGGTGGAACTCTCAATCTCTCCTTTTGTCTGGCTGGAAGAAATAGCCAGCCTCTCACTCACATTCTCTCCTTTTGCCTGGCTGCAAGCCAGCCTCTCAGTTTCACTCCCTCTCAGTCCTAGAAGTGTCTCAACTACCACTAGATCATCTGCACTAGTTGTGGGAACAACTTGATTTTCAATTAAAGGTGCAGAGTGAACTATCAACGGAATGGTAGTTTGAACTGTCAACGGTATGGATACCGTTGATGGAGAAACACTTGTCAACGAAATAGACTGTTTCGTTGATGAAGTCAAGAAAGCACTTTGAGAATGAGAAATTACAGTAGAGTCTGTGGTGATTGATTTTAGAGATTGGTCCACAGATCCCCTTGCAATTTCAGGAAAAATTGGTTGATGGCCCAACAAATCACTTAGCAAGTGATGGCCACCAGCTTCAGAGTGGGGCTTCTCCAAGATTAGAGTTGGAGAATCAGGAATAGATGTATGGATCATGTCCACATCTAAAGATTGAGTTGGTGAATTTGATGGAGATAATTCAAGATTGATGTTTAGAGAAGAGGACTGTAACCCCAGAGAAATGATAGGGGTTACATCAAACTGAATTTGAGAAACTGGAAGTGTTGCTTCCAGTGTGTGTGCACCCTGTGTACCCTTGGACTTTTGCTTCACTCTCCTTTGGTATTGGGAAAATGTAGACTTTGGGCTAGAAGTGTCCCTTACCCTTTTGGACTGTGCTCTAGGAGGAGAGCTTGTTTCAATAATCACATCCTTTTGGGAGGATGCAATTAGACTTGTGCTTAAATCCATGTTACTCATTGTGCCTTGTTGGGAAGACACAATGGGGCTTGGCTGGTACACACTAACCTGTCCTTCCTTATCCTTGGGGTTTCTTTGATGTTCACCCCTTCCCTCACCTCTCACAACTCCAGACTCACTCCCCTTAGGTTGTGTGGTAGTTTTTACAACAGGTGCCTTTTGAGAAGCACCTGAGGTTGGCTTGGAGGATTTCTTTGATTTTGGTTTTGTTGCTAGGGTAGGAGCCTGTTGGGTCACAGCTACAGACTCCATAGCAACATTGGAAGGTAAAACAGTAGAGGTGTTAGCTACACTAACAGGGATAGTAGTAGTTACCTCAATGATTGGCAGATACACCACTGGAACATCACCATTGTGGTTCAGCCTCAGTATGTCTGTCAATACTCTCTTTTCTTGCACAAAGCACTCGAACCTGGCATTAGGGTTAGAGATAACTAATGGTGCTGGACTAACATGGTTAGCCAACATCATCAGAAACCTAGCATAATAGATATTTTTCTTCCTATTTGCTTTGTCACCCAACTTAGCACCAATTTCATACATAAGTTGGGTGCTAAAGTTGTGATATCTATCATTTAGAAGCATGGTTAGGAGAATTAACATAGAGTTAGTTAATGCATCAAAATTACTAATCTTTCCAGAAAAGACCTTAATGAATGCATCAGCTAAATAACTGTATTCCCTAACCAAACCTCTCCTAATTATTCTACCCAGATTATCAGTAGGCAAAGAGTAGTTTATAGAATTTAACATGGTAGTTATTTCAGTGTTAGTAGGCAAAGCATCACAGTTATTATCAGGAATATGTAAACATGCTTGCAAAACATCAGAATTAACTATGTACTCATTACCTTGAAGAGTGAATTTTAGTGTGCAGTGTGTTCCACTATACTCACATGAGGTCCAAATTTCCTCGATTATCTCATTGTAGAGTGGTGTAGAGTGAAACATTGCATAGCTCAACTTGCAATTCTTCATGAAATCCATCATTTTGAAGAACAGACTGTTCGGATTTTCCTTGACAACAAAAGGGATGGAGTTGTTCTTCTCATAGATGAACCCTCCAGCAGACATAAGCTTGACTATAGGTGCCATTGTTGATTAAAGGAAAGCTTCGAACTGAATTGCTTGTTAGAGAGAAGAAGAGAGAAAAAGCCTTTGGAATTTTTGAGAACAGGTAAAAAGAAATAATGAAAATAAAATTTCTTAAATACTCCCCCAAAAATTCTCAGAAAATGAATCCAATAATAAATGTAAATTACTGGATTGGCTTAAAAATATAACCGTTACTCTTAAAGTATTACCATGATTTATACTTACAGGGGTGTATGCATAGATCGTGGTAAAAGACGTGTCAAATTTCAACGGTTCAGATAAAAAGCGCTAAATCAACGAATCAGGATTGGGCGGTTAAAGTCCCGTCTTATTTCGTTAATAAAGCTGCGTTTCGTTGATATAAAAGAGCTATCAACGAAACACCCAGAAAACTGCTAAGATTGTCAACGAAATGGTGCATTCCGTTGGCATAGTAATTTTGACTTAGACAAAATTTTACCTTTTCCTGAGAAAATTCATTCACAGAAAAACATAGCAAATTTCTGGCTGCATTTTAACTTGCAAATATCTCAAAAATAATTAAGAGAAATTTAGCATACCTAGCTCACTTACTAATCTTGAGAATGTTGATTCATCAAGTGGCTTGGTAAAGATGTCTGCAAGTTGTTGTTCACTTGGAACAAAATGTAACTCCACAGTACCATTCATAACATGTTCTCTAATGAAATGGTACTTGATGTCAATGTGCTTGGTCCTTGAATGCTGCACTGGATTCTCAGTAATGGCAATGGCACTAGTGTTGTCACAGAAAATAGGAATTTTCTCAACTCTTAATCCATAATCAAGTAGTTGGTTTTTCATCCATAAAATCTGTGCACAACAACTTCCAGCTGCAATATACTCAGCCTCAGCTGTGGAGGTAGAAACTGAGTTTTGTTTCTTGCTGAACCATGACACAAGCTTGTTTCCTAGGAATTGACAGGTTCCAGTTGTACTTTTCCTGTCAATTTTACATCCTGCAAAATCTGCATCTGAATAACCAATTAGTTCAAAACCAGATTCTCTAGGATACCAAATGCCAAGGTTTGGTGTTCCTTTGAGATATCTGAAAATTCTTTTAATAGCAACTAAATGGGATTCTCTAGGATCAGCCTGAAATCTAGCACATAGACATGTAGCAAACATAATATCAGGTCTACTAGCTGTTAAATATAAAAGTGAGCCTACCATGCCTCTGTAACTTGAAATGTCCACAGATTTTTCCTTAGTATTCAATTCAAGTTTGGTGGCAGTAGGCATGGGAGTTTTGGCAGGAGAGCATTCCATTAGGTTAAACTTCTTTAATAAATCATGAATGTATTTTGTTTGACTAATGAAAATGCCTTCATTAACTTGCTTTACTTGAAGACCAAGAAAGTAAGTTAATTCTCCCATCATGCTCATTTCATACTTACTTTGCATAAGCTTGGCAAACTTTTGACAAAGTTTCACATCTGTAGACCCAAAGATTATATCATCTACATAAATTTGAACAAGTAAAGTAGAGCCATTTACAACCCTGTGAAAAAGAGTTTTATCTACAGTACCTCTAGTGAAATGATTCTCAAGGAGGAACTGTGAGAGAGTGTCATACCAGGCTCTAGGTGCTTGTTTCAAACCATAGAGTGCTTTGAGAAGGAAGTACACATAGTCTGGAAAATCATCATCTTCAAAACCAGGAGGTTGACTTACATACACCTCCTCTTCCAATTCCCCATTCAGAAAAGCACTCTTCACATCCATTTGATAGACCTTGAAATTGGCATGGGCTGCATAGGCTAGGAAAATCCTTATTGCTTCTAGTCTTGCAACAGGAGCAAAGGTTTCATCAAAATCAATTCCTTCTTCCTGTGAATAGCCTTTTGCAACCAATCTAGCTTTGTTCCTTGTGACTATGCCATTTTCATCCATCTTGTTTCTGAACACCCACTTTGTACCTATAACACTCCTGTCATTAGGCCTGGGCACCAGCTTCCAAACATTGTTTCTCTCAAATTGGTTTAGCTCTTCTTGCATGGCTAATACCCAATCTGGATCTAGAAGTGCATCCTCAACTTTCTTTGGCTCATCTTGAGACAGAAAGCTACTATATAGACATTCTTCTTGAGTTGCTCTTCTAGTTTGGACTTTTGAAGAGACATCACCTATAATAAGTTCAAAGGGATGATCTTTAGTCCATTTCCTTGAGGGAGGTAGATTTGCTCTTGAAGACGTAGCTTCATGATCATGATTGCCTTGATTGGATATTTGTCCTTGAGAAACTCCCCCTGAGTTTGTTGTCCCTAAGTGATCACTTCTAGAAGTATTCCTATGACTATCAACGGTATGACCGTTTTGGCTGTCAACGAAACGCTCATTCTGACTGTCAACGAATCCACCATCATGACTGTCAACGAAATGACCATTTGGTCTGCTAGCTGCTATCCTTTTTAACCTTAATGCAGCAATTTCATCTTCACTGCTGCTTTCATCTGTGCTAGATACAACAACTTTAGGCTGTTTCTCAGTAGCCTTATCATGATTCACTTGATCTCCTTCCTTATTTTCAAAAGAAAGACTTTCATGGAAACCTTCATCACAGAGGCCTTGGATTTTGAGATCATCAAAAACAACATGTACAGATTCCATAACAATGTTGATTCTGAGATTATAGACCCTGTAAGCTTTCCCTGCTGCATATCCCACAAATATTGCTTCATCTGCCTTTGCTTCAAATTTCCCCAAATGCTCAGCTTGATTTCTCAGAACAAAGCACTTGCATCCAAAGACATGAAGAAAATCCAATAGTGGCTTCTTTCTTTTGAGTAACTGATAAGGGGTCATTCCTTTGGCCTGATTAATCAAAGAAATATTTTGAGTAAAGCAAGCTGTGTTAACTGCCTCAGCCCAAAAATATGTAGGTAACTTTGATTCATCTAGCATTGTCCTTGCAGCTTCAATAAGTGTTCTGTTTTTCCTTTCAACTACACCATTTTGCTGTGGTGTTCTTGCTGCTGAAAACTCATGCAAAATACCATTTTCTTCACAGAACACCTTCATGCTTGAATTCTTGAATTCTGTCCCATTGTCACTCCTAATCCTTCTTACTTTGAAATCAGGATGATTGCTTACCATCTTGATGTGATTGATAATGATTTCACTTGCCTCATCTTTAGAGTGCAAAAAGAAAGTCCATGTAAATCTAGAAAAATCATCAACAATCACAAGACAGTATTTCTTCTTTGAGATGGACATAACATTTACAGGGCCAAATAGGTCCATATGAAGCAATTCAAGCTGCTGGACAATTGATGACTCTGTCTTGCTTTTGAATGATGCCTTCTTCTGTTTTCCCTTTTGACAGGCATCACACAAACCATCCTTGGAGAACTCCACCTGTGGAATTCCTCTAGCAAGATCTTTCCTCACCAAATCATTCATAACTTTGAAATTCAGATGGGATAACTTCTTGTGCCATAACCAACTTTCATCCTTGCTTGCCTTGCTGAAAAGACAAGTGATGGTGTCTGAACTTGTGCTACTAAAGTCAGCAATGTACACATTCCCCCTTCTGAATCCAGTCATTACCACATTGTTGTTTCCTCCTTTAGAAACAACACAGGCTTCTCTAGAAAAAGTAACTAAAAATCCTTTGTCACAAAGTTGGCTGATACTAAGCAAGTTGTGCTTAAGACCATCCACCAATGCAACCTCATCTATGATGACATTCTCTTTTGAAATCAAGCCATATCCCTTTGTGTAGCCTTTGCTGTCATCTCCAAAAGTAATACAAGGGCCAGCTCTTTCCTGAAACTCTGTGAGCAGGGTAGAATCACCAGTCATGTGTCTTGAACAACCACTATCCAAGTACCAAAGATTCCTTTTGTCTCCCTGCACACAATAAAACCAAATCAAGTCGATTTTGGTACCCAAGTTTCCTTGGGTCCTGTCTTGTTAGCCTTTGCATTCCCTTTTGTACCATTTTTCACTTTGGGCTCAGATTGATTCAAATCAATCCTTACCCTTGGTGTTGATTTCTGAGGGTTGCTCATATTTTCATTCATAGCATGCATAGTTGGAGGAACAATCATGTTATTCATGTTCCATGGCATTTGTGGCATGTTAAACATATTCATGTAAGGATTAGACACAAATGGCATGCTAGCATATGGATTCTGAAATTGTGCATATGGAGCAAACATGTTAGACATAACAGGCATTGTAGGCATGGAACTGTTCATTGCAGGCTTGGGCATTTTCACATTAGGAGTTTTCTTAACAGATTTGCAGTTAGTAGACAAATGACTAACACTTCCACAATTAACACATGTCTTTCTAGGAGCATATTTATCAGGTGTGTAATTGTTGTGTTTGTTAATTCCTACTTTGCCATTCCTGTTATTCTTTTTATTTCCCTTAGCCTCATTATGAACTTTCTCTACCTTGTCTTTCAATTGCTTGTTAGACAAGTGACCTACATTAGCTCTCTCAACAGGCTTCTCAATTTTCTTTAAAATACTAGACTCACCTTGAACAAAGTTCTTGGTGACAGGACCATACTTGTCATTAAGTCTAGTGAGTTTATCTTTTCTTTTGTCTGTCAACGAAACAGCCTGATCGGTTGATGGTTCATGTGTCAACGAAACATTGCATTCCGTTGACATATCAACCTTCAACAAATGATCATTGTTGTTTGTTGACTCTGTTCCTGATTCTAAGGTTTCACCAACATACCCTAGCTTCTCTTTGTTCCTTTCCCATGATTGCTCACAGAAGGATTCCACGTCTTGAACATTAATTATGTTGGTAGCAACATTCCTGGCATCCTTCCATTTTGCAATCACACTTTGTTCTATCTCAAGTTGTGTTCTAAGAATTTCTTCCCTTTGTAACACGTTCTCAAGTTCCTTCTTAGCATCCCTACTAACACATCTCATTTTCTCAAATTCAATGAGCTGTGCTTCTAACATTGCATTCCTATCACTTAAGAGCAGATTGGTCTCTTTTATTCTTGAATTCTCTTTAGTAAGTGATTTAAGAGTAACACGCAAATTATATAATACAGTAGACATTTCATTTACTGCATTGTCGCATTCCTCTTTAGAAAGCTCAGAAAGATTAGTAATTGTTACCTGGTTGCTTGAGGAACTTGCTTCCTGCTCATGATTGTCAGCCATAAGAGCCAAGTTGACATACTCAACATCATCATCAGAATCTTCACCATTACCAGCCCAATCATACTCCTGAGACATGAAAGCCTTTTCTTTTTGTTTGAGAAGTTCAAAGTATTTCTTTTTATAATCAACAGGCTCAAATTTCCTGTTGCCCTTCTCAACCTTGGGCTTTCTGCAGTCTCCAGCAAAGTGACCAAGCATTCCACAATTGAAACATTTTGACTTAGACTTTTCAATCCAGTTTGTTTTGCTAGGTTGAAAGTCTCTTCTTGGTGGCCTTGCTTCTGAGTTTCTTTTGAACTTGAACTTAGAGAATTTTCTAGACAGAAAAGCAATGTGTTCATCAATCTCATCTAAGTCCTCCAAGTTGGCTGGTTCTGATTCTTCTTCTTCTGTCATCTTGTCTTTACCCTTGCTAACATCACTCCTACAACTAGATCGACTAGTTGTGGCCTTTGCAGCTTCTTTATTGTCATCTTCAAGTTGGTTCACTGATGCAATCAATGCAATAGATCCACCCTTCTTCTGTACCTTTTCAATTTCTTCATCTTGCTCCATTTCCAGCTCATAAGTCTTCAAGGTTCCATAAAGCCTTTCAAGAGTGTAGTCTTTGTACTCTTGAGTGTTTCTGAGAGAAACAGTCATAGGCTTCCATTCTTTTGGAAGAGCTCTAAGAAATTTAAGGTTTGAATCCTTGGTTTGATAGATCCTCCCATACAACTTTAATCCATTCAAAAGCTTTTGAAACCTACTGAACGTGTCATTTAGGGTTTCACCAGCTTTAAAATGAAAATGCTCATATTGTTGTATAAGGAGTTGCATTTTATTTTCCCTGACTTGCTCAGTTCCTTCACAGAGTGTTCTAACAGTATCCCATACTTCCTTAGAGGTTGTACAGTTGATAACATTGTCAAACATCTCTTGCTCCAAACCATTAAACAGAATGTTCATGGTCCTTTTGTCTTTATGAACTTCTGCAATATCTTCAACAGTCCATTCTGAGACAGTTTTTGGAATCTCTACATCAGGTGCATCATCTGGCAGTCCAACTCTAGAGTCAAGCTTCATGGGAACGTGTGGACCTTTCTCAATGCAGTCTACATACCTCTCATCCATAGACATGAGATGTAAATGCATCTTTACTTTCCAGTGAAAGTAATTGTCTTTATCAAGAACTGGTATCTTCACACCTGCATCCTTCTTCACCATGGTTTCTGTTTTTGGTCTTGATCTTTAAACTTCTTGTATGTTAGAAGCTCTCTCTGATACCAATTGTTATTCCCAAATGACCTAACAGAATTGTAGAAGGGGGGGTTGAATACAATTCTTGATATTTTCTTGAAACTAAACACTTTATGAAATTAAACTGAACTGAATAAATAAAAACACAAGATATAAATAATTCAGTTGGATTGTTTGATGATCCAACTGAAGTGTTTTTATTGCGGAAATAATCTGTGATACAAATGTACACAGCTGCTCAGTTACAATGTTGTAGAGAAGAAATGCTCTCAAAGATAGCTAATACAATCTATTTGTTTTTCTTCTCTCTTTCTAAAGTGACTGCTACACTTGGTTATAAATCCCAAGTTTACAATTCTACATTTGGTTAAACTAAAGAATAATAGAAGTAACCATCAGTAGCTTGCTTTTCATTCCTTTTGTCCAATGGTCCTTGGAGATCTTAGCTTTTGTCTTCATGCTCATTATAATCATTCCCAAGAGCCTTATTGGAAATTGGAATGTTTCCTTATTTCCAGTATCCACTTTGATGGTTTCCAATGCAAAGTACACTTCCATATCTCCTTTTAGATCTGTTCAGTAAACTGTCACTATCACTTTGTCAACTGTTCAAAAAGCAACATTGATTCGTTGATAGCAAGGAGATGTGTTTCGTTGATAGCTTCATTCTTCATTCCGTTGATGGTGTTTCCCTCGTTTCGTTGATGGGTAGACTCCATACCGTTGACAGAGTAATCTTCATACCGTTGACATGTCTTCACTTAGGCAGAATTACAAGGCATAACATATTTACAATTAACCAACCTATTTTGCCTATCTAGTACATAGTCAACATGACTTAGAAAACCTATCTAAAACATATAATAGAATGCCTATCATACTGTGAAGTATTGTACAATGCAATTGCTACAACACTCATTTCGTTGATGAGCTTCCTGTCAACGAAACACTGCTAAGCATGCTATTTCGTTGACAGCTACAAAATTGACTTTACACAAATTCTACTAAGTGTTTTATGCTTATCATCAAGAACAACATATTCCTAACAGTATTTTACTCCAATAGAGGTATTGGTAAGAATAGTTAATGCGTCAGAATTAAGTTACATTGTTAGGCCGAATACACAATATAATCAAGTATGTATGAGAATAACAATAATTAATAACACTGTTTATGAATCAATAGAACTGTAATCTTATTAACAGCTTCTCTCTTTATGATGTTAATGAATCATAAAGAGCTTCTAGGTTACAAGAATAATATCTCAATGATCGCGTCCCTTCTAGGGATAACCTATCTGTGTTTATATAGTACACAGCTACATACAATCCTTCTCTAATTGATATTCCTACAAGTTAGCTATACAATTCATATCAATTAAGGATTGCTTCTTATCTTCTATCCTGTTTCCTTAGCTGTATCAATATATTCTGCTTCTTTCCATCTTCAGAATGTATTGCTTCTAGAATCTTCAATTCTGTACCGACAGCTAATTCAACTATCACCTTGTCAGACTTTAAATAAACTCTGACTAGCTTCCTTTAAACTCTTCACCCTATCAGAGTTTAACTAAACTCTGATCGGCTTCTGATAAACTCTGACCAGTACCTGTTGCTTAAACACTGATAAACAAACATTAGCAATTATATCTAACAATCTCCCCCAACTTGTTCATAATAAAATGTACAAGTTAAACATATAATTGATGATGTCAAAACATATAACAAATGCAGTGTTTAACATATAACAGAGTTTAATTTAAAACAGAGTTTAAATTTGACTTAGAATAGAAAATATTAAAAACTTACAGTCAGACTTTATTTGATTTCTTGAATATCAGGCACTGTCCTGAGATAATCAATTAGAAGTCTTCTTTCAGCCTTTTTCAGCTCTTCAATCATGATTTCTTTCAGTTCCTTGAGTTCTGGATCAGATTCACCAGTCTGATAAATAGCAGCTCTCAGAGAATAGATGGAATTCTTCCTCATCTCATTCCCTAGCCTTTGAAACTCCTCCTCCAAGCATCACCTTAGATCTTTGCATCTTTTGTCTGATAAATGTAGCAACATTGTGAGTGTTTCTGTTTTTGACTTTTAACAAGTACAGAACATACTCCAATTCTTGATAAGACTTAAGATCTATATCAGACTCTGCAATTCTATAGACTCTTCCATCATTCATAAAATACAACAGAAAATCTTTCTTCAAACCCTTGTGAAATATCAACTGAACAGAGTCTAGCATATCAAGATTCTCTTGAGTAATAATGCCAGATACTGCCAATGATGATTGATCTCCAGATCTGTTGTTTATTCTCTTCTCCCTATGTGAACCTAAACCAGCTTTATCAAAAGTTTCTTTTCCAAGTACAGTCCTGGTTTGAGAAAAATCCACAGGTTGAAGTGTCAGAGCTTCAGATAGTACAGGTCTTCTAAAAATACCTTGGAGTTGTGGAGCTAGCTGAGTTTGCACAGCTTGAGCCTTGTCAGAGGCTGGCTTAACTTCAATAGTATCATCAACTTGAGCAGCGTCAGAGGTTGATTTTGGTAATCTTGTTTCAACTTGAGCAATGTCAGAGGTTGAATATTCTTTCTCCTTCAGGTTAGGCTCTTCAATCATTTTGCCTTTACCCTTATCAGAGTTTCTAATCATAGGCCTCCTGGTGTATTGTATACTCTGTTGAGTATTTTCTTTAATGATAATTCCAGTTTCTTTCTTTCTAGGAGCCTTGATTTCTTTCTTTTTGTATATCCCAGCTTCAAGATTCTTCCTGTGTTCTTCAGCAAGCATTTGCTCTTCAGCTTGGATATCTTCAATTGTAACATCTTTTCCATGTTCTGCTATAAATAATTTAGCAGCAACTTCTTCATCAGTGCTAGGCTTATCAGTGTTTATCAAACTTTTGAGCCTTGAACCACTGGCAGAAATTACTTTTTCCTTACCAGAGTTTGATCTTCTCTCAGAGTTTGATCTTGATCTTGGTCTTAAGCCTAAACTCTTTTCAGATTCACCTCCCTTGCTTCCACCATCATTACTATCATCCCTCCGTCTCAGAGCTTGAGTGTCTTTGCATTTGTCACTTGGTACACTCTCCCCCTTTTTGACATCATCAGAAAGTAGTACTGATGTCAGCAACTCCAGAGCATTAGAAATTGAAGTTAGTTGAGCAGACATAGCAGTCTGATTCTCCTCAACTTTCGACAATCTAGAATTTAAAGTCTTTTGCTCTTTACACAAAGAGATGTATAGAGATTTGTCCTTCTGCTGTGTAAGCTCTCTTGTAGCTATATCATTCCTTAACCCTTCAATCACCTTATCAGAAGCATCAAAACGATTGTTTAATGATTTGATTTGAACAACAGTTGCTTTGAAATGACTGAGAAGTTCAGGATTTTTAATCTCTTTAACAGAGTTAGCAGTTAAATCAGCAGCCCTTTGTGAAGTGAAAATAAAATCTGCTTCTGTCCAGTTCTTGAAGTACATATCTTGAAAATGTTTTTCAGTAGCCCGATTGAACTCTCTTTCTTCATCAGAGTTGGCTTGAATGTCAGATATGTGTGAAGGTGAATGAGCAGGACTAGCATTAACATTGTCATCCTCTCTTGCAATCTCTTCAGGAACATGTTCAGCAGTGATTTCATGTTCTAACTGTGCAGCTTCATCATTGACTTTCTCTGCAACAGTGTCAGGAATATCAGAGTTTGCTTTAGCAATTACCTCTGCTTCTCGCTGAACAATCTCAACAACTGAGTGTTGTAGAGCTTCAAGAACAAGAGCATCTTCAGAGTTTGCAACAAACTCTGCTGCTACAGGAACATTCTCTGTTGCATCAGCAGGTACAGCAACAGCTTCTGTAGGATTATCAATTCTAATCTGATCAACTTCCTCACCTTTCTCAAAATCAAGAGAAATGATTTCTGTGTGGGAAGCAATAGTTTCTACCAATTCTGTAGTAGCTTGATCAGCTTCTCTTACATTTTCTTCAAGATCAAAAATTCTGCTGTCAGAATGAGCAGCAGCTTCCTCAACTACATCATTAGCCTTTGATGTAGGAGCTTCTCTATCAAAATCCATTTCAATATCATCAGTATTTAGCCTGTCTTGATTGACAGCTTCTGGATTTGCAGCTTCCTCCTGAACAAAAGCTTCAGGAGCTTCAGTTTCCTCAGGAACTTTGTCCATATTGGCAATAATATCAGCAAAAAGATATTCAGCAACTTGTCTTCTCTTTCTCTGATGAGGATTGTCTTCATCAGTTTCAGTTTCTGATTCTGCATCAGAATCAGCAGTAACAGACTTTGCTCTTTGAGCTCTCTTTTTCTTCATTCTTTTTCTCTGAGGCAGTTCTTCAGTGCTTGATACCCCAGCTTCAGCATTTGACTTAGTAACCCTAGCAGGTTTAGTACCAACATTCTTAGTCCTACCACCCCTTTTAGGTTTAACAGAAGTTGAAGGAGGCAGTTCTTGTTGTAGAGGCTCAGGTTGAGAAGAAGCTTGTGTTGGTGGATTGACTTGAGCATTTAAAAACTGTTGCACTGATTGAGGTAGCAACAAGTCTCCAACAACCCCTTTCTTAACATCTTTATTAATAAGATCAGAAAATATTCTCTTATGTAATTTAAAACAAGAAACATCTTCTTCACCTACTTCTACTCCTTCAACACAGTAAGAGAACAAAGTCTGACAGAATCTAGAGAAATAGACTACTCCTCTATTCTCTGTCATTTTGTCTCCTAGATTATTCAAAACAAGTCGTGCAAAATCAAAATGATTATCGAATAAAAGAGAATACCCGATTTGCAGACTGTCTGTGGGAATAGCATCCCAGTTTGTGCATTTCTTGCTAAAAGTCCTTGTGATGCAATCAAAGAAGAAGCTCCACTCCTTCCTTAAGAATGGTCGTTTGAGCTGTCCAATCTTCGACAAGGGTCCAGAATACCCAATCTCTTGCATCATTCTTATCAAATCCTCATCACCCATTCCAATTGTATACGAAGAAAATTCAGGAAACCCCATTGCAGCGCGAATGGTTCCAGCAGTTATTACATACTCTGTATCTTCATATTCAAAAATAATCGATGGGTTGCCTGTCTCACCACCATCATCATACATTCCTGTTTCCCAGAACGCCTTTATCTGTGAACCAGAAAGTTTTTCAGGTTCTACCAAAGCACGCCCAATCGCTGACTGAGCAAGAAACGCTTGAATCATATGAAATGCCTCTGGTGCGTTTGCAGTGTTTAGTGGTGCAGTATAGTTGTTTGGAACGAACTCTAATCCAGACGAAACAAAAGCTGTGGTTGCCATTAGAAGATTCTGAATTGATGCGAAAGACAGCAAAGTTTATGTGTAGAAAGGTGTTTGTGAAAAAGCGTATGAAGAGGTAAGGTTCGTAAAAGATTGAACCGTTTATGTGTAGTGTATTTAAATAATAACTGAAAAGATCACGATACACAGCAAGCGTCCTTGAAACGTGTGTGAGTGGGACAGATGTCAAACGTGCATACGCTGACAGTTGTATCCAATACACACGTGCAATCGTGCAAACATTTAGACACCTGGCAACACATAAAACGCTCAAAATATCCACTTTAATAAAAATCAATAATAATAAAATTATCAATTTTAATCTCTCAGAAATACAATAACGAAGTACAAAGCAACTCAACAGTCAGTATAATAATGACTGTCTTGGAACTCCGCACGTTACTGTTTCCAAAAGCTTCAAAAACCTTTCAATCTCCAAGAAAAACCTTTCAGATACCCTGTTTGAATGCTTTAAATACCAAAGCAATGTAACAACAGGCTTCATATCTTAAACTTACTATACACCAAAATGGCTGGGACTTTCGAATTCATGGATGTGGAAGAGTTTTTGAACATGAACTGGCAGCAACAAGAAAACTATCTTATCGATGAGTTTCTTGTTCTCTCATTCTTGAATGATGAAGGCCTTATCGTAGATGATGAAATAGCCGAAGGACCTTTCTCCAACCCTCATGTATACATCTTCCGTCCAGGACCATATGATGCACCAATCCTCGCAGATGAAGATGCCATGGAGATCTGCTTTATGCTTTTTCAACTGAGTTTCTTGTCGGGGTCAAAAGAAAACCTCTTCTTACAATCCTGCAAGCTGCAAAGCAGAAAGAGATCCCGAGAAGATGATGATGATGATTCATCATTAGGAGGATTTCAAGCTATCCCAAATGGTATAATGACCAGATGAGCAACTGGGTAGCTATCATCAGAAGTAGTAGAGCACAATAGCTTCTGGCTCTAGCTCTTCTGCTTCGATGTTGGATAGCATTCAAGTACTTATCCTGGTTAAATAGATCTTCACTTTTGTAACCATAGTGATTAGTATGTACCAGAAAGATTAGCTAAGCATGAGTATGTAATTGACTGAATGTAACAGAGTTTGAATCAATTAATGAAAAAGACTCATTTTATTGCTTTACTTTCAGTATTATCAATTTTACCTAGTAATTGTAAAGTGAAAGACATGATATCACTTAAAACAATAAACTAACATACTCATCAGTACTACTGATCACTATCAGTACTTATCAAACAAACTCTTTCTTTTCTCTGTTCAATCATACTTTGCCTAAGAACAAATGACTAAACCCAAAATCATAAACTGTCTGAGACAAGAAAATTATTTTAACCATCAGAGATTAAAATAAAGTAACCTCGGCGTATTTCACACAAAACATCAGTGTTTACCATTTGTCCTTCTTTGTCAATAAACTCTTTTCTCAATCTGTACAGTTGTGAAAATATGTGTGTGTAGTAGCAGAGTTTACCGAAATCAGTATTGAGACCATCTCAAAGTGCATAAAATCCACAATCTAAAGTAGTAAAAACTGGTTGCCTAAACTCTCATGTATAACATAAAATCTGATTTTATATCTAAACTCTGTATTACTGATATCCTTTCATTTGGATATGTCTTTTATTTTTCACCCCCTTTATTAATTTTTTTTTTAATATATATTTTTTTTTTTTTTTTTATTTTTCCAGTAATCAGTGGTTGGCACTAGTCACCAAAAATCAAAGATTTTAGCCCTTATTTCATACAATAAGTTCCTGGATCGTCCTAGGCACAACATGATCTCAAAGGAATTTGTGCTCTGTTTGGCATCTTTTGAATTTGAGGGTGAATTATTTGAAATTAATAATCAGAGTTTAGACTTTTCATCAGTAAATATAATTAACTTATGAGAGAAAATGCAAACAGCTAATACAGACTCAGTGTATAGGATCAATAAACTAAGAGATGCTATAAATATTGAGACAGTATCATGCTGTGTTAGCTTACTGCACATTTTTGAGATCAGAGTCTATACAACTCTTAAGGATTCACAGTTACTTACTGAGAATTATGCTTCATACAAATTTCTTCATTGGTCCTTATGTTCCAGACAAAATTACAATCAGAGAATAGCATTAATCTGTAACATTCAAAGTATGACCAACAGTTTATGACTAACAGAGACTAACATCAGATTTTAACCAACAGAGTTTATCACACTGGTACTCATAACAGTTAACACATGCAAGAAATCATGAGCAACAAGAATTAAACATGTATAAATTTTGAGTCTAACCCGTATCTCTAGTCAGAACCAGAGATCATTCCAAGTTCATTTACCAATCTTGTAAAAGTAGCTTCACTCAAAGGTTTGGTGAAGATATCTGCAAGTTGTTGGTCTGTAGACACAAAATGAAGCTCAATATTCCCTTCTTCCACATGTTCTCTGATAAAATGATATCTTATGCTGATGTGCTTGGTCATGGAATGCTGTACTGGATTTCCTGTCATAGCAATAGCACTTTGGTTATCACAGAAAATAGGAATTTTAGAGTACCTTAACCCATAATCCAGCAATTGATTCTTCATCCATAAAATCTGTGCACAACAGCTACCAGCTGCTATATACTCTGCTTCAGCTGTGGATGTGGAAATCGACTTCTGTTTCTTGCTATACCAAGAAACTAATCTGTCACCTAAAAATTGACAGCTTCCACTTGTACTTTTTCTGTCTATCTTACAGCCTGCAAAATCTGCATCAAAGTAACCAATCAACTTAAACTCTGATTCTCTAGGATACCACAAACCCAAGGTTATGGTGCCTTTGAGATATTTGAAAATCCTTTTTACAGCTGTTAGATGAGGCTCTCTAGGATCTGCTTGAAATCTTGCACAAAGACATGTTGCATACATGATATCAGGTCTACTTGCTGTAAGATACAGTAAAGACCCTATCATTCCTCTGTAGTTTGTCATATCTACTGAGGCTCCTGTGTCTTTGTCTAGCTTTGTTGCAGTAGCCATGGGAGTAGTAGCAGATGAACTATCAAGCATACCAAATTTCTTGAGAAGATTTCTGGTATATTTTGCTTGATTTATGAAAATACCATCATCTGTTTGCTTGACCTGTAAGCCTAGAAAATAACTAAGCTCTCCCATCATGCTCATTTGATACCTGGATTGCATAAGCTTTGCAAACTTCTTACAAAGTTTGTCATTAGTAGATCCAAAAATAATATCATCTACATAAATTTGAACTAACAGCAAATTATCACCAGAATTGAAATAAAACAAAGTTTTATCAATTGTACCTCTTGTGAACCCACTTTCTAAAAGAAATTGAGCAAGAGTTTCATACCATGCTCTTGGTGCTTGCTTTAGTCCATATAATGCCTTGTCAAGCCTGTAGACATAATCTGGATGCTTGGGATCTACAAATCCTGGTGGTTGTTCAACAAATACCTCTTCTTCAAGCTTCCCATTGAGAAAAGCACTTTTCACATCCATCTGAAAGACTTTAAACTTCTTGTGTGCAGCATAGGCCAGAAACATCCTTATGGCCTCCAGTCTTGCAACTGGAGCAAAGGTTTCATCATAGTCAATTCCTTCCTGTTGTGAATAACCTTTTGCCACAAGTCTAGCCTTATTCCTTGTAATCACACCATCACTGTCAGTCTTGTTTCTGAAAACCCACTTTGTACCTACAATTGATCTGTTCTTTGGTCTAGGTACAAGTGTCCAGACTTCATTTCTTTCAAATTCATTTAACTCTTCTTGCATTGCTGTAATCCAATTAGCATCTTGAAGAGCTTCCTCCACTTTCTTTGGTTCAGTTTGAGACAAGAAAGCATGATACAGACACTCATTATTTGTTGCACTTCTGGTTCTTACACCAGCATCAGGATCTCCAATTATGAGATCAGGTGTGTGTGCCTGTGTCCACTTTCTTGCTGATGGTAAGTGGTTTCTTGCATCATTGTTGGATCCTCCCCCTTGATCCATGCTCTCCTGATTCATATGTTGACTTTCTACATTCTCTGAGGCTCCCCCTGAATTTGATGACTCAGAGTTTGAATTGTCAGAGTTTGAATCAGTTTCCTCAACTGACTCACTTGCTGTGTCATGTTGAGCTTCTTCACGCTCCCCCTCAACTGGTTCTCTATTTTGTTCAATTTGAGAATTATCAGTTTCTCCAGTATTTACCAGTAGAGGTTCAGAGTATGCTTCGTCAGAGTTTGTCAACCCTGCTTCATCAGAGTTTATATCATCAGAGAGTAGATCTTCATTTTCAAAACGTAGTTGATCATATCCATCCTTGTCTTCAAGTCCAATTATTTTCTTGTCATCAAATGACACATGTATGGATTCCATGATCACTTTAGTTCTTAGATTGTAAACTCTGAATGCTTTTGTTGACAGTGGATAGCCAACAAAAATTCCTTCATCAGCTTTTAACTCGAACTTTGTCAACTGTTCAGGATGAGTCTTCAACACAAAGCATTTGCATCCAAATATATGAAAATATTTCAAATTTGGCTTCTTATTTTTCACCATCTCATATGGTGTTTTCCCATGCTTGTTGATCAGTGTAGCATTTTGAGTAAAACAAGCAGTTTGAACAGCTTCTGCCCAGAAATAAGTTGGTAATTTTGCTTCTTCAAGCATAGTTCTGGCTGCTTCAATTAAAGTTCTGTTCTTTCTTTCAACTACACCATTTTGCTGTGGAGTGCCAGGTGCAGAAAATTCTTGTTTCACCCCTCTTTCCTTGCAGAAAGCTTCCATGAATGAATTTCTGAATTCAGTTCCATTATCACTCCTTATTATTTTGACTTTGTGCTGTGATCCTTTGTCCAGTAGATTTACATGATCCATTAGAATTTGAGCAGTTTCATCCTTCTTTGACAAGAAATACACCCATGTATATCTAGTATATTCATCAACAATTACTAGAGCATATTTCTTTCTGCCCACTGACATTATATTCACTGGTCCAAAAAGATCAACATGTAGAAGATGATAAGGTTCCACTACTGAAGATTCAGTTTTGCTCTTGAAAGATGACTTCCTTTGTTTGGCCTTTTGACAGGAATCACATAGGCCATTTAGACTGAGTGTTGATTTTGGGAGTCCTCTTACAAGATCCTTTCTTATCAGCTCATTAATGTTGTTCAAATTGAGATGAGAGAGCTTTTTATGCCAATTCCAACTCTCTTCATTTGACATTCTTGCAGTCAGACACACTGTTTTTCCATCAGAGTTTGTTACCAAACTTGCTTCATAAATATTGTTGCGCCTGTGTCCAACTAGAACAACTTTTCCAGTAGATTTACTGATAACTTCACAGTATTCACTATGAAAATCTACATGGTTTCCTCTGTCACAGATTTGACTCACAGATAACAGATTGTGCTTGAGTCCTGAGACTAGAGCTACATTAGTGATGATGACACCTCCAAGATTAATGTTGCCATATCCCAGAGTATGTCCTACGTTGCCATCTCCATAGGAAACTTTTGGGCCATCCTTCTCCACAAAGTCTGATAGCAGGGCTTTATTTCCAGTCATATGTCCTGAGCATCCACTGTCCAAGATAAGTGTGCTCTCTATTATACCCTACAATCACAAACAAACACTAAGTGTTAGTTTTAAGGATCCAGACTTGCTTGGACCCTTTGCCTTTCTTAACAGTGTTAGCTTTTGCAGCGGAATCAACTTTCTCAGAGTTTAAACTAACATTGTCAGATTTTACACTGGCAGAGTTTGCTCTAACCCACTTCAAGTTGGGTTTTAGCTCATAGTAATTATGATAAATTGCATGATAACTCTTACATGTGTAAATAGAATGCCAAGTGCTCCCACAATGTTTGCATAAGGTCTGTGGTTTTACTCTAACATAATCATTCTTTACTTCTGAAGTAGAAGGTAAAGAATTAATATGCTTGTTCTTAGTGCAAAATCTAGCAAGATGATTAGAACTACCACAACTGTAACATGTTTTCCTTAAAGCACCAGCATTAGGCAAATGATTATTTCTATTGTTTATGCCTATTTTTCCATTCCTATTTCTCTTGGACCCTTTAGGTTTCATGGCAGACTTAACCTCTTTGAGCTTATGTTTAAACTGTTTTCCTGTCATTAAACCAACATTAACCTGTTTCTCACAGACTCTTATTGGTTCTTTAACAGCTTCTATCTCAACAGGCTTCTCTGTTTTAGATTCAGTATCTACTTGTTCAACACAAGTTTCAACTGGCTCCATAACAGTTTCTTTCACAACTGCAGATTTTAACTTTCCAGATTCAGGAACAAATGTTACAGGAGTTGAATATGAACTTGTGAAAGCTCTAAACTTAATTTTATCTTGAAACCTAAGTTCATCTTCCTCACTGTATCCTAAACCTACAGCATCTGTTTGAAAAACTTGATGTGTATCTCTGCCAGAATTAGTCCAAGTTTTAATTATCTTTCTTTCCTTCTCTAAATCAGATTCTAGTTGCCTATACCTTTTAAGCAACTCCTGTTCCACATAAACAGCATCATCTCTTTCTTTTTGAGTCTGCTTCATATTCTCAAGTTCTCTTTCAAGAAACTTGTTTCTTTCTTTAAGACTAAGATTCTCAGATTTAATCCTTTCATTCTCTAAAGTCTGATCCCTATAACTAACATGTATGTTCTTAAGATAAATTCTTAATTCAGAAATATTATCAGTATCATACGCATAAGTAGTTAGGGGTACCTTATTTTCTGATGATTCAGTCTCATCTTTGACAGTTGCCATAAGAGCATAATTTTCTCCATCATCAGAATCTGAAGTATCTGCCCAGTCTTTGCCTTTAGAGACGAGTGCTTTTCCAGTTTTTCCTTTCTTGCACTCTGGAGCATAGTGACCCATCTCTTTGCACTTGTAGCACTGGATCTCAGATTTGTCCTTCTTTCCAGACTTGGTATCTTTTCCATCAGACTTTCTGAAATTCTTCTTCTCAGAATTTGAATCTCTCCTTGAGAATCTCTTTCCTTTCTTGGAGTTCTTGAATCCCATCTTCTTGAAGGTCTTCACCATCAATGCCGCCATTTGCATCAACTGTTCTTCATCATCCTCAGAGTCAGAAGCTTCATCAGAGTTTGAGTCATCATCAGAGTTTGATGACTCACTTTCAGATTTAATGACTAAAGCCTTTCCCTTGGCTTTCTTCTTTGATGATTCCTTCTTTTCAATGGGCTTCTCCTCAACTTTGAGAGCAACAGATTTTGTCTTCTTGCTTGATCTTCTGTTTCTTTGATCTATCTCAAGTTCGTGAGTCTTTAACAAGCCATAAATCTCATCAAGATCTGTATCATCAAGATCATAATTATCTCTGATTGAGGTCGTCTTCAGATCCCATTTTTCAGGTAGAGATAAGAGAAACTTGAGATTTGACTCTTCAAGATTATATTCTTTGTCAACCAGAGACAGATCATTCAGTAATTTACAAAACCTGTCATAAGTCTCAGTCAAGGTTTCATTAGATCTTGAATCAAAGTGCTCATACTCCTGTGTGAGTATTGTCTTCCTGTTCTTCTTTATAGCAGTGGTTCCTTGACACCTTACTTCCAAAGCATCCCAGATTTCCTTTGCCGTTTTGCAGCCAATTACTCTGTTAGACATAACATTATCTAAAGCACTGTGGAGTAGATGTCTAACCTTTGCATCCTTTGCAATTGATGAGATGTCTTCAGGAGTATAATCTTTCTTTTCCTTTGGAATCAGTGTCTGTTCTTTATCACCAACAGCAGGAGATAATTTAGTTGGCTTATGAGGACCATTATTGATTCTGTCAAGATATTCTGGATCTGTAGCCTCCAGAAACATGGTCATCTTCACCTTCCATATCGGATACTCTATTGGCCTGAGAATTGGAACCCTGATAGTTTCATATCGACTCACAGAATTTGGCTTAACCTGTTCAGCCGCAGGAGGAACTTGATTTTGATTTTCTTCAGACATGATTATTACTGTGTTTTAATCGTAAAACTGTATATATTAAACAGCCTTGGCTCTGATACCAATTGTTAGGCCGAATACACAATATAATCAAGTATGTATGAGAATAACAATAATTAATAACACTGTTTATGAATCAATAGAACTGTAATCTTATTAACAGCTTCTCTCTTTATGATGTTAATGAATCATAAAGAGCTTCTAGGTTACAAGAATAATATCTCAATGATCGCGTCCCTTCTAGGGATAACCTATCTGTGTTTATATAGTACACAGCTACATACAATCCTTCTCTAATTGATATTCCTACAAGTTAGCTATACAATTCATATCAATTAAGGATTGCTTCTTATCTTCTATCCTGTTTCCTTAGCTGTATCAATATATTCTGCTTCTTTCCATCTTCAGAATGTATTGCTTCTAGAATCTTCAATTCTGTACCGACAGCTAATTCAACTATCACCTTGTCAGACTTTAAATAAACTCTGACTAGCTTCCTTTAAACTCTTCACCCTATCAGAGTTTAACTAAACTCTGATCGGCTTCTGATAAACTCTGACCAGTACCTGTTGCTTAAACACTGATAAACAAACATTAGCAATTATATCCAACATACATAATGATCGTACTCTAGAGATTAAAATAGCGTTTATGTTGGACTATAGAAATAGACACGCGAATTCAATCTCGGGGAATCAGACTTGCGACAACTACAAGAATGTCATATCCATGAATGATCAAGAAAGATAATTATGATGCCATGAAATCAAAGAGAAATGAAGTCGTATTATTTCAGCCTTACGTAATAGCTAAGGACCAGATGCAAGTGTCTATACCCTTCACTCATTGTTCAAGTGATATTTTTCTTCAACTATTATGTGAATGTTACCTTCAAAGTAAATTGCAAGTATTCTATCCCTATCTTGTACCTATACAAGTATTCTATTTCCATCTTGCACCTATGCAAGTGTTATTATTTTATTTTCTTGTTAATTCAATTATCTGATCCAGTCCCTTATTCGAACTCATATATGTTATGCATAATTCAGTTTATTTCCTTCAGAATGTAAGGCTTATCTGTTATAAGTATACTTTTTGAAGGACTTGAACTATTTCTTTCAGTATTCAATAAACCCTCTGATTGATATTCTTACTTATCAGATTCATATTGCCATGTTAAATGAGAAAAGTTTAATTATTTTGTTGAAATGTGGATTCCCTAAATGAGTGGGAAGTTATGAACCCGATAAGGGTAAAACTGTGATTTGAGTTGTGAACCCGATAAGGGTAAAACTGTGATTTGAGTTGTGAGCCCGATAAGGGTGAAAACTGAGATTTGTTGAAAAACTAGGGTTTATATTGAACCCGTGAATTGGAAATGCATATGGTCGCGCGCCGGTCGAGTGTGATAAATTTTGGCCAATAGCAATAAGTGCCGAGAGGCGGATAAATGCCCGGGGAACCCCCATATGTAATGAGCCTGCTGTGTACCATAGTTTGGTTGGCGAGCTATGAGCGATTGATCGACGACTTAGCTCGTAGCGTCGAATGAATTCCAATTCATTTATTTGATGATAAACTCAAAAGAGTTTTACTTTTGTGGAAACAGATTACTTTTAAAGTTATGGTTTGTTATTGATAATCAAGTTTCATTGTTCTTAAATTCCATTGAGAATTGCAAATTACATGTCATGTACTATTTTGTTAAATTACATACTTATTGGATCGTACGTTGATATTCAGAGTTATATTATATCACACTGGCTGAGCATTTTGGCTCACTCTTGCTTGTTTCACCTTTTTAACCCTCCAGTGAAAGGTAGATTGACAGTATTTAATCGTATAACTATGGAACGAGAAGAGTCAAGATGATGTTGGAAAGACGAGTTGATGCAGAGCATTTGGATCTAGTGCAAGGTTATTGTATAAAGTTGATTTCTAATAAATACTATATTGTATAAGATTAGTTTGCCTGGTATACTTCTTATCGAAGTTATACCAGTGTTATAGAATTTGTGCAAAGAGTATTGTTGTAAAAGGAAGTTAAAGTTTGTAAAATTTTGGATTCTTGTTTCTAGCACTATAGCCTTAAGGATCTTGGTATAGTTGGGGTCGCAGATGTTATAATTGTATTGGTTTAATATTTAACAGGTTATTTTAAATTGAGATTTTATTGTGACGATCAAATCTTCTGACCCCGGATTTGGGGGCGTTACATATAATGCACGAGTCATGCAAACATGCGAAAAATTGACACAAATGAGAAGCCTTCTGAAGTATAGAATCATTGCTCTCCCTAAAAATAATTCTTTTTCGAGCAAGTAGTGGAGGAACTTCAACAATGTGATAGTGAGATATATTAAGCACTTCCAGATGCTCTAAGCGGTCCAGAATAATAACCAAGGCTTTTGTCAGCTTAACAAACTTGTAGTGTTGATATTAAACTAAGATACAATTTACAGAGAAATGTAAATGAAGAAGACAAAAGAAAACAATATATTAAATCTTCTTATCTTTACAATAAAGCCAAGATGGTGTGTTATACACACACACACACACACACACATACACACACACACACACACACAGAACAGAGAACGTAACAAACTTTCTAACAGAATTCTATAGCTAGACTACAGCTGGACTTGTCAACACCTCATAACTGATGACTAAGCTTTTCTGACTGTATTAGTGTTTGACTGCTTAATATCAGTATTCTCAATAGTAGTATTAGTATCTATAACATCCCCCCTCAAGTGGAAGGGCTGAAACAAATTGCAGACATTCAACTTGGAACACAGAAAATGCAATTGACCAGAACACAAAGCCTTGGTGAAAAGATCAGCAGGCTTATGAGCAGAAGAAATGTGAGTTGTAGTAATGATGCCATGTTGAAGTTTTTCTCGAACCAAATGGCAATCAATTTCGATGTGCTTTGTTTACGCGGTACGCGTTACAATTGTGTACCCGTTAAAATTGTAAATTAATTTCATAGTTGCTAAAAGGAGAAAATGATTACTAATACATACATTTATTTTTAAAAAATTAAATAAGATCTTTCTTTTCTAATATATTTAATAAAAGATTTGTTACTTCTAATACATTCAATTTTATTTTTAACTATTCTTCTTTGCCGATTTGTAACCCATAATTGATATTTTTAATTTTTTATTAGATATTAAAGTAATTTTTAGTTAGATATTTATTTTATTTAAAACAATTCAAGAATTCTTTTCTTACAAGTTATTAAGTTATTCAATTAAGAATAATACTGATTATTAGTAGAAGAAACTCTAAAATCGATATCATTTTATTTTAGTTAATTGTGTGTAAAATATTTATAAAATAGGAATTAATATGGGGAGGTTATAAAAATTTAGGAGGGAAATTTAACAATAACCTAAATTAACTTATGATTAGTGTCACCCTTTTAGAACATGAATAAGGTCGTATAGCCTCCTCAACCAAAAAGATACGCGTTCTCTATGTTATATATTTTGTATCAAGTTCATAAGTAGTGTCTTGTACATAGCATGCATATGATTATGTATAATGTGATACATACAACTCGAACATCTCGCTTGCCTCTTCCAAGAAATGTCGAACAAAAGGCCCCAGTTTAGTAAAGTACACTTTTTCTATGACCTTCCATTCAAAGATATCATCATGACCCTGATGATAATGAGACACATTAATGTTTGGATCTTGTCGAAAATTGGTGTGAAGAAGAATATGATCCAAATCCAAAACCAAACAAAGTTTCCTTCAAGATTGAAGACTACGCAACTCAATGTCTTTGACTCTATCAACTTCATCAAAACTCATCTCAAGTCCTTCCACTAAATAATCAAATGAAATTGTTTTTGTAACCCTAATTTTTTCACCGTCAATATTATCCTGTATTTCCATACTTGTGGTTTCTTAAAATTGAAAGTGTTAGGAATATGTTGTTCTTGATGATAATTATAAAACACTTAGAAGATTTTGTATTAAGTGAATTTGTAACTGTCAACGGAATGGTATGCTTTGCAGCTTTCAAGGTCTATCAAATGGATGTGAAGAGTGCTTTTCTGAATGGGGAATTGAAAGAGGAGGTATATGTGAGTCAACCTCCTGGTTTTGAAGATGATGATTTTCCAGAGTATGTGTACTTCCTCCTCAAAGCACTCTATGGTTTGAAACAAGCACCTAGAGCCTGGTATGACACACTTTCACAGTTCCTCCTTGAGAATCTCTTCACTAGAGGTACTGTAGATAAAACTCTTTTTCATAGGATTGTGAATGGCTCTACTATACTTGTTCAAATTTATGTAGATGACATAATTTTTGGGTCTACAGATGAAAAACTTTGTCAAAACTTTGTCAAGCTTATGCAAAGTAAATATGAAATGAGCATGATGGGAGAATTAACTTATTTTCTTGGTCTCCAAGTGAAGCAAGTTAATGAAGGCATTTTCATTAGTCAAACAAAATATATTCATGATTTGTTAAAGAAATTTAACTTAATGGAATGCTCTCCTACCAAAACTCCCATGCCTACTGCCACCAAACTTGAATTGAATACTAAGGAAAAATCTGTGGACATTTCAAGTTACAGAGGCATGGTAGGCTCACTTTTATATTTGACAGCTAGTAGACCTGATATTATGTTTGCTACATGTCTATGTGCTAGATTTTAGGCTGATCCTAGGGAATCCCATTTAGTTGCTATTAAAAGAATTTTCAGATATCTCAAAGGAACACCAAACCTTGGAATTTGGTATCCTAGAGAATCTGGCTTTGAACTAAATGGTTATTCAGATGCAGATTATGCAGGATGTAAAATTGACAGGAAAAGCACAATTGGCACCTGTCAATTCCTAGGAAACAAGCTTGTGTCATGGTTCAGCAAGAAACAAAACTCAGTTTCTACCTCCACAGCTGAGGCTGAGTACATTGCAGCTGGAAGTTGTTGTGCACAAATTTTATGGATGAAAAATCAACTACTTGATCATGGATTAAGAGTTGAGAAAATTCCTATCTTCTGTGACAACACTAGTGCCATTGCCATTACTGAGAATCCAGTACAGCATTCAAAGACCAAGCACATTGACATCAAGTATCATTTCATTAGAGATCATGTTATAAATGGTACTGTGGAGTTACATTTTGTTCCAAGTGAACAACAACTTGCAGACATCTTTACCAAGCCACTTGATGAATCAACATTCTCAAGATTAGTAAGTGAGCTAGGTATGCTAAATTTCTCTTAATTATGTTTGAGATTTTTGCAAGTTATAATGCAGCCAGAAATTTGCTATGATTTTCTGTGAATTAATTTTCTCAGGAAAAAGGTGAAATTTTGTCCAAGTCAAAATTACTATGTCAACGAATGCATCATTCCGTTGACAGACTTAGTATTTTTCTGGGTGTTTCGTTGATAGCTCTTTTATATCAACGAAACGCAGCTTTATCAACGAAATAGACGGGATCTTAAAACGCCCAATTCTGATTCGTTGATATAGCGTAGTTAATCTGAACCGTTGGATTCGCACGTCTCTTTACCACGATCTATGCATACACCCCTGTAAGTATAAATCATGGTAATATTTTAATTGTAACGGTTAGATTTTTAAGCCAATCCAGTAATTCATATTTATTATTGGACTTAATTTTTGAGAAATTTTGGGGGAGAATTTAAGAAATTTTGTTTTCTTTAATTCTTTTTACCTTGCTCTCAAAATTTCCAAAGGCTTTCTTACTTCTTCTCTCTTAAAGCAAAACAAAGTTCGATGTAACACCCCCAGATCCGGGGTCAGGAATCTGGGTTGTCACGCTCCATCAATGATACAAAACCTGCATTACTTACAACATTCTCATAATACAACTCCAAAGACCCCAATCACTTACGCACACACACACAAGTTATAGCCTTGGAAATGAGCAACAATAATCAACATTTGTTATTACAACCCAAATGTACTATCCAGGACCTCATCTGTTATTTACAACCTCTACCTGAAGTTACAATAATAGACCTCACAATTCTATACAAGGTTTAGAAATACAAACCCACTCAAAATAATTCTCACTAATTCAAGCTGCCACTATTCTGCTCACACCGACAGTATCCATCCTGCATCAACTAACTCCAGGGTGGTCTCTCCATTCCCTTGCTCTCATAACACGAGGTGGATTCGACAATATTTTCCTCATGCTGAAATATTTAATAAAGCAAGAATGAGCTAATAGTGCTCAGCAAGAAATTTATCCCAGTTTAAATCTTTAAACCTTTTTGGAAGATAATCCATATGGGATCAAAGTTTTTTTATCACTACTAGGGTCTAACCCCAAAATAGTATACCGTATAAAATACCGTATGATTTATAATCATACTCATATACTCTTCGTAATCATTTGGAAATCCTTGGTATCAGTATGATAAACCAAGACTCAAAACATATATTTTTAAAATAGATATCAAATATTGGAATCAAGGCTTAAAGCCTATTCATTGATTCAGAACACTATATAGTTCGAAAATATCTTTGTAACCACATGCTATGCATTAAACGGATAAGAGACAAGTATAACATAAAGGATGAAGTTACGAGGAAAATTAATATAATGTTTCCGTAACCCAAAATCCACTTATGCATATATAATCTGAGTAAGATTTTATCAGAGTCATAACTCATAATATAAAAGATGAAGTTACATGAATTTATTGTCACTTCATTTCCAAACACTTTTCGACCTCCTGCCAACATGATCGGTTCTTCACCCCAATACATGTTGCAGGAATATCCAAATTGGATGATGAACCAATACGGGAGTTGCTACCGCGCCCGCTGTACCAACCTTACTATGATCAGTAGCAGGTCGTACAGCTCAAATATGTTTTCTACATGTAGATGGAAGAATCACGACAGCCTGACATTGTCTACCGCCTTACGGTGATCTCCCGGCCCATTTGGGGCAATAAAAGTTGGATGGGTCGGCGCAACTGGACCACTTACACCAGTCCTAGTTCAGATGAAATCCATGACTCTGAAACGTAAAGATCGTCCTCCTTTCCCCAAGTGTAACACTTGTTGATACGACTCTACTAAGTAGTTATATCTAGGTTGGAAAGGAAGATTCTCCAATATTTCCCAAGCGATGCTTGTTAATGGATACCGACTTGTTCCATCAATTTACCCCTCGATCGTTGAGGTGGTAACACAACAATTGACTGGCAGTAATTAAATTGCTCCGAGAAAATATCTGTCCCTTGACAGTTTTTGAGTTGAGAGTTTAAAATGAGTAGCAGTCACTTAAATCAGGTTTCCCATATTTTTGATAGTTGAGCGAGCATTTAAATCCTCTTAAAAGACAGATTTAAATGGAAAAACAATGTTTGGGAACCTCTTTTTGATTTAAAAATAATTAATAATACAGCTTAGAGTATCCTTCGTAATTATTGAAGGTCGAGGATAAACTTTAAATAATATTACTCATTTTAAAACGTGTTAAAAGTATTTAATAAATAATCGAATAATATTTATTAAATAAATAAACTTTAAACGAATATTCAAAAATAATATTCATTAAATAAATAAACCTCGAATGAATATTCAAAATAATATTCATTAAATAAATAAACCTCGAATGAATATTCAAAATAATATTCATTAAATAAATAAACCTCGAATGAATATTCAAAATAATATTCATTAAATAAATAATGATTAAATGAATATTCAAAATAATATTCATTAAATAGATAATTATCGAATAACAGTCACCCGATATCTTTATCGGAAAAATAATCTTTCATAATCAAATCATAAAGCAAGTATCACAATATACTTTCGAAAACAGTTATGCCTTCCATTAGCATATATAACTGAAATAGTATTCAAATAGTATTTCTCGACTGAGATAATACTTAAATAACATTCCTTGAAAGATATAGTAAGCAAATATTATTCCTAGAATGATATCATACTCAGGTAACAATCCTCAACATATATAGTATTCTGCCGATGGAATCCCTCCGGGTTTCCACGGCTATCTACATATCTCGAAATACCGACTCTCGATTTAGAGTCGAAAACAATGAATATGCTCTTATATATAGAGCTACAAGGTATACCGGCTCATAAGTACATTATCTCAAAGCTCGTATAATATCCAAAAGTCAAATTCTATTTAACACGATATAATCATTTACCTCAAAACTATACAACGCTATACATGGCAAAAGCAGTATTATATAATTAATACTTCAAAGTATGGATTTAGAAAACTTGCCTGGAAATCCCGAAGTAGCAATAAGTCTCAGGTTGGTCCAGTAATCTAGAATCAACACAAGGTTCAAGATTAATAACTTAAACGCTTTCACCATACTAAGTATATACTAACTCAAGTACAAGTCCATTTTCAAGTTAACTCCTTAAGATCCTCTACTCGAGCATGCTCGCTCACGCATTTTTATAAAATTGAAATATAATCCTTTTAACACAAAATCTTTTCGAGGGTCTTCCTAAACGTACCTAGCATGTTAACACAAAGTTTCACATTCCAATAAGTCGCTTAAGGGGTTTGATCACTATCTCAAAGTTCATGCAATGAACTACTTAGTTACGCGAAACCGCTTTCACTAAAACGGACGTTTCTCCTAAACCGTAAATCGAAACGATACGATTCTTTCGCTAAAACAAACTACGAAACAAGGCCTACATGTTCATGGTCAGAAACTTCATGTTCATGCCCTTTAATGTAACCGTGATTTCTGCCTAAACTATCTAAGGAAATTTCGGCATGGTAACGGCGCTTATACGCGATTCCCGTGTTTTAAAACACTCTAATCAATTCATCAATCCACAACCAACAATCACAACCCAAGGATCTCCTCCAAATCACTTTATTTCTGTCTAAACATACTCATAACACTAATCACTAGTTCAACCATCAATCAATCCATTAACCTCATACATATCATGTAAATCATCTCTAAATCATACTATCACTAACAATCATCCATTTATATACTAATATCAAATCATAAGTAAAAGTGTGAGAGGGTTTATACCTTCCTTGGTACTTAATATAGACTATAGATGGCTAGTATACCCTTCCTTGCTCCTTGATTATCCTTTACAAACCTTAAACTTTAAGATCAAAACAAGAAACCACTTGAAGTAACTATTCATCCTCATCTTGTAAAATCCATAACAAATCGAACAATAAGATTTTGGTGCTAAATTTTTTACCAGACATTGTGCTCTTCATAATATTTCTTTTGAGTTATAGATCGCCAAATTTAAAGCTTCCTAGCCAGGGTTTTGAGCCCCATCTTTCCGCTGGACAGAAACTGGACAGATTGGGTTCTCCAACTTGGGGAAGCGATTTGGCTAGGCTACACTCCTTTTTTGACCATGAAATTTTGAACGAATGTTACCCATGGAGTGGAGAAGATATGGTTAAAATTTGGTGATTTTAGGATGAGTATATTTCGAGTTATGAATTTTTTCTTTGCTCCTTGTGCAAGCTGAGCAGAAATCTGGAAAGAAAATGGGGGAGGGTTTTTCTTTTTCTTTTTGCCTTGGTTGATTGATAATTGTGTGATATTTTGTATTAAAAGTGGTGAGTCATTGCATTTTGGCTTGTCATCAGGACACGTGTCGAACATGCAAGAGTTTGGATAAAGTAGATTTACTGGTTTGCTTTACTGGTTTGTTTCCTTTCACATGGATGATCCAAATGTTGCATTCCTTCGATTAATCTTGTTACATGTTACTTCCATGCCTATTTTTAATCCCGTAAGTGTCGCATTGTTCCGTCACCGCTTAGTCTCGTAGATTGTTCGCAGGGTTTCTTAAGTGTTCTATCGAAGTAGTTTATCGTAAACATTCTTGACATCACTAATTCTTTTATTAAATCCATATCCATGGAATTGATAATTTAAATCCTCCAATATTCTCAAATAATGATTAATCCGTCCGTTATTGGTGAAATTTCGGAGAAAACAGAAAATGCTATTCTTCTGATTCTGACGGCTTTTGCATTCCTTCATTTTCAAAGTAGATCACTAATACGACTTCGAAAGTTCATTATCCCGACTCGTACATAGTGTGGTATGAAAATATTTTTCGGTTTAGAAATTTACTATTCATCAGGATTTTACTATTCATCAAATAAAAATAAATAAAAAAAAAAAAAATTTAAACTAAGTCCAAAATTTGGGGTTATTACAGTCTCCCCTCCTTAAAAGGATTCCGTCCCGGAATCTAAGAAAATAGCCAAGGTCACTCTTCCAATATAGCAATCTCCAGTTCCAGGTTGACTCTTCAACTCTCTGGTTTCATTACAACACTTTCTCATCCCGGTTTGTGATATCTACCGGACGCTTTATATAAGCCAATTCTGGCTATGCACATATACACCCATTTTCTATCAACATTCGATTATTCTTGCAATCGGCGGTACAACACTTACCGTAACTTCGGTTGTCTGAAATGTTTCTTTCGGTCGGTCCGTCGGTCTGCGGATCCTACGTAGTACTCACACTCAATCTCGTTGCCAAACGTGTTTGGAAAACTCCTCCCGAATCGGGAGTTCAATCATTGGTTCTTATCTGACACGATGGTGACTGGAACTCCACGTCACCCAACTATCTCTTTCATAACTCTTCGGTTAACGATCTCTTGCTGATAACAAAATATGAGTAGACTCATTTGATCCATCAATTATAGCTCAATTGACGTCATAGTCCGACTTGATTCTTGTTGATCCTACCACAGAATCCATTATAGTAAAATTACATTCCTAATCAGGAATCTCTATTAACTGTGATAGTCAACTAGGTCTTTGTTCTGCCTTCATTTTCTGACATATCCAATATTTGTTTACCAACCGATGAATCCTTTTATTTATCCGACCACTTATAACATTTCCTTAACTTTCTTTACCTTTTTGTACTCTCGGTGTAGCTGTCTCTTTATGACAGATCTTTATTCCTTAATTCGTTCTGGCTCATTCAGGACCTTTAAATAATCCTTTATGTTCTCGTGACTTCAAACTTCATCCTTTCAGTTCTTCTTATTAGTCATTCCGAAGATTTAGCATCTTTCATTTCTTGAACATTTGGAATCCCAACTTGGTGAAATATACCTTATGATCCCTGGAAATTTTCTCACATTTCTCGATCCATTCAACTTTTTCAGTCTTTCGAGTAAGTCTGGTCAGTGGGGTTGCTATCTTAGCAAATTCTTGTACACATCTTCGGTAATATCCGACTAAATCCACAAAATTACTCACCTCGGTTGGTGTGGTTGGTCTTTCCTAGTTTGAAACGTCTCCTATCTTTGCAGGGTCGACCAATACTCCTTTACTGTTGACCACATGTCCTAAAATTGTACTTCCTTTAGCCAAAAATCGCACTTTGAGAACTTGGCATATAACTTTTCTCTCCTCAGTGCTCCTAACACGATCCTCAAATGTTCTGCATGTTCTTCCTCGGTCTTTGAGGTAAACCTAAATATTGCCGATGTCACTATGACATACTTATCCAAATACTTCTTGAAAAGTCTATTCAGCACGTCCATGAAAACTGCAAGGGCATTCGTCAGCCCAAACGACATTACTAAAAATTCGTAGTGTCCATACTTGGTGCGAAACGCAGTCTTGGGTACGTCCTCAGGCTTAATATTCAATTGGTGGTATCCAGTTCTCAATCAATATTCGAGAATATAACTGCATCATGCAGCCGATCGATCAAATCACCGATCCTTGGCAGGGGTATTCATTCTTAACAATTAGCCTATTTAGCTCTCGATACTCTATGCACAGCCTCATGTCGTCGTCCTTTTTCTTTACCAATAACACGGGTGCATCCCACGGTGACGCAGTTGGTCTTATCATTCCTTCCCCTAACAATTTCTTACCATTGAGCGGTTAATTCCTTCATCTTGACTGGAGTTAGTTGGTACGGGCCTTCGAAACTGGCGCCGTTCTTGGAGCTAATTCTATAGCAAACTTTATTCCTCTATCGGGTGGTAACCCTGGGAGATCTTCTGGAAATACATCCTTGAATTCGTTGATAACAGGGATATTCCGCATACTAGGTGCTTCCCATTTCGTATCTATCACGTAGGCCAAATGTGTTTCATATCCTTGGAGATCAAACGTTTGCTCGTCCGATAATCTGAATTCTTACTTCCTTTCTTTCTCAATCTATTCGTGTTTCATACTCTATTTTCTTTATGCCCATTTCTTTTTTCTTCCACTTTGCTTTAATTTCTATCATAGTCGTTTCATTAACCAAGGTAACATAATCAGTCATTTCAAACACTTCGTTATTCTGAATTCGCATCATGCGAAACAAACCTTGGCAATTTCCGTAAACTTCGATTCATAGTTGTCGTACTCATTTGTTTTAGCTCTAAGCTTCAACACTCTCTTTTTCCAAATACTAAGGAAAATACTTGCATGGTACCAAGAATACTTCAAGCAACAGAATGCTTTATTTATATATAAAAAAAAACTTTGTAAAATTCTCGCTGAGGGGCGACCTGGTTAGGTCTCAATCAAATTATCGTTTGAAAATTTTCTCATCATACTTCACTGCATACAAAATGCATCGTGAATTCACTTATATAAATTTGACCGAAAGTTGAACTTAGTGATATAATAACTAGTTCATTTCAGTAAACATTGACAACTAGCTGAACAAAATTTGCTAGTTCGATTAGTTTGGGACGCAACATCTAGCTAGGATGATTAGCTAGATTTTCATCATATCATTAAAATTTCAACTAGTTAGAACAATTAACTAGTCACTCATAATGGCAAATACAATTAGCCATTTTCAATCTACTAGTACAAAATCTCGACATCGTAGCCGAAGAAAGAAAGAAAACAAAATTTTGACTACTCGGATAATGAATCGAAAAAGAAGGATAAATAAGTTTGGGACAAACAAGGTAATTATAACCTTTGAATAGAATATATGATATGAATAGGAAATTCTTGGTATCGGAACAATCGATTACCTCCCACCAAACATTTCTCATCAGTGAAACGGTCCACCCAAAGGTGTCTCTGTACATAAACTTTATCAAATTTTCCAATAGAATTGAATTCGGAATATCAATATCAAATCGATATCCTTTCTACGATTTCAACGTCTGATGTGCAAATCTCTCCTTAATAGGAGAAAAGAATTCCCGAGTAATCTCTGAAATATACATCATCTATGTTTTAGACACATAGCTAGATATTTATGAACTCGACTGAGGAGTCCAAGTATGAAAAAAAAGAAATCGAATATCAAAATAATCGTTAAAGAATATTCGTCAAATAATTAAGGAAGCATTAATTGAACATTCCTTAGATAATTGAAAGAATACGAAATAAATTATAGACCTGGAAGGATAGACGAATAATGGTTCCCTCTTCAGGTCGTCCTGGAACACGAACAAAACGCTCCGGTGAGTAATGGTAAGTTAACTCTGCGTATATAAACCTCAAAGGTAATGAGAGGAGAAAAGAAAAGAAATAAAATGAATATAGCAATTGTTGGTTGCATCCCAAGTTGAAGTAGGAAACTAGAAGGGTTACCTGACATGAATTATTCAAGGTAACATAGGCAGGAACAGTTTTAGATTGAGGAGTGTACCAGCAAGTAGATACCAAAAAGTCAATGGTCATCAGAATTTCTAACATCACCCGTACGAGGATGATCTTATCTTTCTGCCTTTATGGCTTATGGTACTAACCAACGGTACCTCAAAATCTTACAAGTCCTTAAATAGGTCGGGAGTTCGAACATATTTGTCATTCCACGATAATCGTCCCGAGATTGAGCCTCTTACGGCCGCATCAACACATCCTCAAAAGATGAAGGTCGATTAACGTATATGTAATTTATTAACACTAGTCGTTTCGAATGAATCCAACCCCAGGCCACCATAGGTCTCGTTCCTCGTAGGTCCTGAGATTGTCGCATTGTTCGCCGCAACCATACGTGTCTTTATCATAATCACGCTATCCATTCTTCATGTCTTTGATTTCGGAGTTGAGCCATCATGGCCTATCGTACGAAATGTACTCGCGATGCGATTTAGCACGTTCATCTCACGATAACGTTCTGGTACTATACGTACACAACAGTCTCCTTTTTAGGTAACAAAATACCCATTGACGGAAAAGACACCAACTCTTGTGGAATCGTTGTTCTCAAGGCTTGGACCTCCTACACAAGATAATGCCTTAACTAGTCCACACAATTTAGTAATTCGGACCGCGTAAAGGACTGTAAACGTCTCAATCTTCACATGTGCTGCCTTCTCGTGGCAAACTACGATGAACTTCAAATACTTAGGTTCTTACTAAGTCAAGTTATCCATTGGTATTGGCCATTCCGACCTTACCCCAACTGCAACCGAGACTTTGCTTCGCGGCTTATCTTAATGTTTTTGATAATCCGTGTACAATTCTAAACGTCCTTCTCATCATTATGATGATTTTCAACGGTCCTATCGGTCCTCCTATAAGTCCTCAACTAAACTCTTTAATCTTAACATCCTCAGTGGCACTACTTCCGGTAGTCCACTTAACGAACTCTATATGAGTCCTCTCGTCATTCTCTTACTTCGATATAACTCTTAACACTCTCATATCCAAGTTTATAACTTAACGCTCTGATACCATTTCTGTAACACCCCCAGATCCGGGGTCAGGAATCTGGGTTGTCACGCTTCATCAATGATACAAAACCTGCATTACTTACAACATTCTCATAATACAACTCCAAAGACCCCAATCACTTACGCACACACACACAAGTTATAGCCTTGGAAATGAGCAACAATAATCAACATTTGTTATTACAACCCAAATGTACTATCCAGGACCTCATCTGTTATTTACAACCTCTACCTGAAGTTATAATAATAGACCTCACAATTCTATACAAGGTTTAGAAATACAAACCCACTCAAAATAATTCTCACTAATTCAAGCTGCCACTATTCTGCTCACACCGACAGTATCCATCCTGCATCAACTAACTCCAGGGTGGTCTCTCCATTCCCTTGCTCTCGTAACACGAGGTGGGTTCGGCAATATTTTCCTCATGCTAAAATATTTAATAAAGCAAGAATGAGCTAATAGTGCTCAGCAAGAAATCTATCATAGTTTAAATCTTTAAACCTTTTTGGAAGATAATCCATATGGGATCAAAGTTTTTTTTATCACTACTAGGGTCTAACCCCAAAATAGTATACCGTTTAAAATACCGTATGAATTATAATCATACTCATATACTCTTCGTAATCATTTGGAAATCCTTGGTATCAGTATGATAAACCAAGACTCAAAACATATCTTTTTAAAATAGATATCAAATATTGGAATCAAGGCTTAAAGCCTATTCATTGATTCAGAACACTATATAGATCGAAAATATCTTTGTAACCACATGCTATGCATTAAACGGATAAGAGACAAGTATAACATAAAGGATGAAGTTACGAGGAAAATTAATATAATGTTTCCGTAACCCAAAATCCACTTATGCATATATAATCTGAGTAAGATTTTATCAGAGTCATAACTCATAATATAAAAGATGAAGTTGCATGAATTTATTGTCACTTCATTTCCAAACACTTTTCGACCTCCTGCCAACATGATCGGTTCTTCACCCCAATACATGTTGCAGGAATATCCAAATTGGATGATGAACCAATACGGGAGTTGCTACCGCGCCCGCTGTACCAACCTTACTATGATCAGTAGCAGGTCGTACAGCTCAAACATGTTTTCTACATGTAGATGGAAGAATCACGACAGCCTGACATTGTCTACCGCCTTACGGTGATCTCCCGGCCCATTTGGGGCAATAAAAGTTGGATGGGTCGGCGCAACTGGACCACTTACACCAGTCCTAGTTCAGATGAAATCCATGACTCTGAAACGTAAAGATCGTCCTCCTTTCCCCAAGTGTAACACTTGTTGATACGACTCTACTAAGTAGTTATATCTAGGTTGGAAAGGAAGATTCTCCAATATTTCCCAAGTGATGCTTGTTAATGGATACCGACTTGTTCCATCAATTTACCCCTCGATCGTTGAGGTGGTAACACAACAATTGACTGGCAGTAATTAAATTGCTCCGAGAAAATATCTGTCCCTTGACAGTTTTTGAGTTGAGAGTTTAAAATGAGTAGCAGTCACTTAAATCAGGTTTTCCATATTTTTGATAGTTGAGCGAACATTTAAATCCTCTTAAAAGACAGATTTAAATGGAAAAACAATGTCTGGGAACCTCTTTTTGATTTAAAAATAATTAATAATACAGCTTAGAGTATCCTTCGTAATTATTGAAGGTCGAGGATAAACTTTAAATAATATTACTCATTTTAAAACGTGTTAAAAGTATTTAATAAATAATCGAATAATATTTATTAAATAAATAAACTTTAAACGAATATTCAAAAATAATATTCATTAAATAAATAAACCTCGAATGAATATTCAAAATAATATTCATTAAATAAATAAACCTCGAATAAATATTCAAAATAATATTCATTAAATAAATAAACCTCGAATGAATATTCAAAATAATATTCATTAAATAAATAATGATTAAATGAATATTCAAAATAATATTCATTAAATAGATAATTATCGAATAACAGTCACCCGATATCTTTATCGGAAAAATAATCTTTCATAATCAAATCATAAAGCAAGTATCACAATATACTTTCGAAAACAGTTATGCCTTCCATTAGCATATATAACTAAAATAGTATTCAAATAGTATTTCTCGACCGAGATAATACTTAAATAACATTCCTTGAAAGATATAGTAAGCAAATATTATTCCTCGAATGATATCATACTCAGGTAACAATCCGCAACATATATAGTATTCTGCCGATGGAATCCCTCCGGGTTTCCACGGCTATCTACATATCTCGAAATACCGACTCTCGATTTAGAGTCGAAAACAATGAATATGCTCTTATATATAGAGCTACAAGGTATACCGGCTCATAAGTACATTATCTCAAAGCTCGTATAATATCCAAAAGCAAATTCTATTTAACACGATATAATCATTTACCTCAAAACTATACAACGCTATACATGGCAAAAACAGTATTATATAATTAATACTTCAAAGTATGGATTTAGAAAACTTGCCTGGAAATCCTGAAGTAGCAATAAGTCTCAGGTTGGTCCAGTAATCTAGAATCAACACAAGGTTCAAGATTAATAACTTAAACGCTTTCACCATACTAAGTATATACTAACTCAAGTACAAGTCCATTTTCAAGTTAACTCCTTAAGATCCTCTACTCGAGCATGCTCGCTCACGCATTTTTATAAAATTGAAATATAATCCTTTTAACACGAAATCTTTTCGAGGGTCTTCCTAAACGCACCTAGCATGTTAACACAAAGTTTCACATTCCAATAAGTCGCTTAAGGGGTTTGATCACTATCTCAAAGTTCATGCAATGAACTACTTAGTTACGCGAAACCGCTTTCACTAAAACGGACGTTTCTCCTAAACCGTAAATCGAAACGATACGATTCTTTCGCTAAAACAAACTACGAAACAAGGCCTACATGTTCATGGTCAGAAACTTCATGTTCATGCCCTTTAATGTAACCGTTATTTCTGCCTAAACTATCTAAGGAAATTTCGGCATGGTAACGGCGCTTATACGCGATTCCCGTGTTTTAAAACACTCTAATCAATTCATCAATCCACAACCAACAATCACAACCCAAGGATCTCCTCCAAATCACTTTATTTCTGTCTAAACATACTCATAACACTAATCACTAGTTCAACCATCAATCAATCCATTAACCTCATACATATCATGTAAATCATCTCTAAATCATACTATCACTAACAATCATCCATTTATATACTAATATCAAATCATAAGTAAAAGTGTGAGAGGGTTTATACCTTCCTTGGTACTTAATATAGACTATAGATGGCTAGTATACCCTTCCTTGCTCCTTGATTATCCTTTACAAGCCTTAAACTTTAAGATCAAAACAAGAAACCACTTGAAGTTACTATTCATCCTCATCTTGTAAAATCCATAACAAATCGAAAAATAAGTGTTTGGTGCTAAACGTTTTACCAGACCTTGTGCTCTTCATAAGCTTTCTTTTGAGTTATAGATCAACAAATTTAAAGCTTCCTAGCCAGGGTTTTGAGCCCCATCTTTCCTCTGGACAGAAACTGGACAGATTGGGTTCTCCAACTTGGGGAAGAGATTTGGCTAGGCTACACTCCTTTGTTGACCATGAAATTTTGAACGAATGTTACCCATGGAGTGGAGAAGCTATGGCAAAAATTTTGTGATTTTAGGAAGAGTATATTTGGAGTTATGAATTGTTTCTTTGCTCCTTGTGCAATCTGAGCAGAAATCTGGAAAGAAAATGGGGGAGGGTTTTTCTTTTTCTTTTTGCCTTGGTTGATTGATAATTGTGTGATATTTTGTATTAAAAGTGGTGAGTCATTGCATTTTGGCTTGTCATCAGGACACGTGTCGAACATGCAAGAGTTTGGATAAAGTAGATTTACTGGTTTGCTTTACTGGTTTGTTTCCTTTCACATGGATGATCCAAATGTTGCATTCCTTCGATTAATCTTGTTACATGTTACTTCCATGCCTATTTTTAATCCCGTAAGTGTCGCATTGTTCCGTCACCGCTTAGTCTCGTAGATTGTTCGCAGGGTTTCTTAAGTGTTCTATCGAAGTAGTTTATCGTAAACGTTCTTGACATCACTAATTCTTTTATTAAATCCATATCCATGGAATTGATAATTTAAATCCTCCAATATTCTCAAATAATGATTAATCCGTCCGTTATTGGTGAAATTTCGGAGAAAACAGAAAATGCTATTCTTCTGATTCTGACGGCTTTTGCATTCCTTCATTTTCAAAGTAGATCACTAATACGACTTCGAAAGTTCATTAAACGGACTCGTACATAGTGTGGTCTGAAAATATTTTTCGGTTTAGAAATTTACTATTCATCAGGATTTTACTATTCATCAAATAAAAATAAATAAATAATTTTTTTTTAAACTAAGTCCAAAATTTGGGGTTATTACATTCGAGCTTTTCTTCACTCAACAATGGCACCCATAGTAAAACTCATGTCAGCTGGAGGGTTCATCTACGAGAAGAACAACTCCATTCCATTTGTTGTCAAGGAAAGTCAGAACAGAATCTTTTACAAGATGATGGATTTCTTGACGAATTGCAAACTGAGCTACGCAATGTTTCACTCAACTCCGCTCTACAATGAAATAATAGAGGAAATTTGGACCTCTTGTGAGTACAGTGGGGCAAATTGCACTTTGCAATTCACCATTCAAGGTAACGAGTATATTGTCAATTTTGATGTATTGCAAGCATGCCTACACATTCCTGAGAATAACTGCTTAGCTTTGCCTTCATATACTGAAATGGTTGACATGCTTAATTCTATAAATTACTCTTTGCCTACTGATAATTTGGGTAAGATAATTAGGAGAGGTTTGGTTAGGGAATATAGTTACTTAGCTGATGCATTCATTAAGGTATTTTCTGGTAAAATCAGTAACTTTGATGCATTAACTAATTCAATTTTGATTCTTCTTACCATGCTCTTAACTGATAGATATTATAACTTTAGCACCCAACTTATGTATGAAATTGGTGCTAAGTTGGGTGATAAGGCTAATAGGAAAAAAAATATCTATTATGCTAGATTTCTAATGATGTTGGCTAACCATGTTAGTCCAGCACCATTGGTTATCTCTAACCCAAATTCCAGGTTTGACTGCTTTGTGCAAGAGAAGAGGGTCTTGACAGACATCCTGAGGCTCAATCACAATGGTGATGTCCCAGTGGTGTATCTACCCACAATTGAGGTAACCACTACTAACCCTGCTAGTTTAATTGTTACTTCAACCACTTCTGTTGCTATGGAGTCTGTAGTTGTGACCCAACAGGCTCCTACCCCTGCAACGAAACCAAAATCTAAGAAATCCTCCAAGCCAACCTCAGGTGCTTCTCAAAAGGCACCTGTTGTAAAATCTACTACACAACCCAAGGGGAGTGGTGCAGGTGGTGTGAGAGGTGAGGGAAGGGGTGAAAGTCAAATAAACCCTAAGGATAAGGTGGGAGAGTTGAGTGTTTCCCAGACTAGCCCCATTGTGTCTTCCCAACAAGGCACAATGAAAAAAATGGATATTAGCACAAGTCTAATTGCATCCTCCCAAAAGGATGTAATTATTGAAACAAGCTCTCCTCCAAGAGAACACTCCAAAAGGGTAAGGGACACTTCAAGCCCCCAATCAGCAATTTCCCAATACCAAAGGAGGGTGAAGCAAAAATCCCAGGTCACACAGGGTGCACACACACTGGAAGAAACACTTCCAGTCTCTCAAATTCAGTTTGATATAACCCCTATTATTACTCTGGGGTTACAGTCCCATTCTCTAAACATAAATCTTGAACCAACTCCACAAAATTCACCAACACAGTCTTTAGATGTGGATATGATCCATTTATCTATTCCTGATTCTCCAACTCTTTTCTTGGAGAAGCCCCACTCTGAAATTGGTGGTCATCACTTGTTAAGTGATTTGTTGGGCCACCAATCAACTTTTTCTGAAGTTACAAGAGGATCTGTGGAACCAACTCTAAAATCAATCACCACAGATTCTATTGTAATTTCACTTTCTCAGAATGCTTTCTTGACTTCATCAACGAAACAGTCTCTTTCGTTGACAAGTGTTTCTCCATCAACGGTATCCATACCTTTGACAGTTCAAACTACCATTCCGTTGATAGTTCATTCTGCACCTTTTATTGAAAATCAAGTTGTTCACATAACTAGTGCAGATGATCTAGTGGTAGTTGAGACACTTCTAGGATTGAAAGGGAGTGAATCTGAGAGGCTGGCTTACAGCCAGGCAAAAGGAGAGGTTGAGAGTGAGAGGCTGACTATTTCTTCCAGTCAGGCAAAAGGAGAGGCTGAGGGTTCCACCTTAGTAGGTGAAGGTGAGGGTGTGAGAGGTGTGAGCCATGGGGAGCCCATGATGCAAGAATATAGTGGAGTGAGAGAAGGGACTACAGGAGCTACAAGGGAGGAAGCAGCCATTGCAAGTGAGTTAATGGAGGTTCATGAGGGTGAAAGGGAACTTACTTTCCAAGAGCATTATCAACAGACTCTGGATAGTATTTCCCTGGATCCTGAGACCTTTACTCATCCTGTGCCAGCCTATCAAATTATGGCTCAACAGGGCAATGTGGAGGCATAAAGGTCACTCAACCTAATCCATACAACTGCATCTATGCAAAGAGCAAAGGATGCATTGACCAATTTGTCTCCAGGAGCTGCAACAAGTGGTGAGTTTGATTATTCTGATGATGATGACAGTTTTGGTGACACTCTACAGGTGGCCATCACTTCACAGACTGGGACTTCTATGGTGCCCCTTACACCAAACTGGCTTTCTCAGGATATGCATGGAAGAATCAGCCTGGATGCTGCAATTACAAGGCATTATAATGAGGCCTATCTGGCTCATGAGTCTGCTAATGCCAGTGACAAGAAGTTTTACAAAGCCATCATGGATTCACTGGAAATTCAAAGGCTACAGATGCTGCAGACTAGGAGTGAAGCCAGGGACATCAAGGACTCTATTGAGAACCTGAAGGATGCTACTGATAGGAGGCTTGATGAAAAGCTTCCTCTTCTTACTGTTTCCAAGATGAACAGATTCTTCGACAAAGAACCTGAGGTGGCTACCTCCTTGAAGACTCTTTCTTCTAGACTGGACAAGGTGGAAGCTACTCTTACTGAAATGCAAAGGGAACAGGAGAAGCAAACACAACTCTTAGCCCAGCTAGTGGCAGCTCAGGGACTCCCTATCATCTCTCTTGATGATAACAAAAAGGGGGAGAAATCTAAGGAGCTAGACATTCAAATCACAAAGGTTATGGTCCCAGCCATTTCCTTACCAAAGGAGCCATTAGCAATGGGGGAGTCAGGAAAGGATAAAATGGATGGCATTGACCTGATTCAGCAGGCATCTATGAGGCTACAACTTGCAGAACAGATAAAAGACCAATGGTCTAGCATAGATGCAAGAATCAAGAAGATAGCTGAATCTGCAAAGACCAAACTTCCATCAACGGATCAAGCTACTTCTACAGCACCATCAACGAATGCCATGGTTTTAGTGTCAACGGAATGGGAGCCAAAGACTAATTCTTCCTATGATCTAAACCCCCTTCTACATGGAGTTACTCAAGGTCCAAGGAAAGAAAAGGGACAAACTTCATGCATTAGGGATGTGGAACAAGCTACATTTCAAGGAAGCCTATCTCCAAAATCTCCTGCTAAACCAAAGGGCAAAAACATTGTAAAGACTGTTTATCCTTCACCTTATCCAGATGAGCTCAAGATTCTAGGACAGCTTATCACCAAATGCAAGGAGAGCAATGATCCTGAGGTAAGGAAACAAAGAGCAATTGTCTACAGAAATGGACAAGAAATCTGTATTTGGGCTGGTCACCCAAATTTTGCTGAGGCTAAGGCTGAGGAGTCAGAAAGAGCAGTTATGCAAGCTCTTGCAGTTGCTCAATCTCTTGATGATGAAGAAAGACAACAAGAGGAAAAAGCCAATGAAGCAAAGAAGAAAAGGAAAAGTACAAGGCAGCCTAAACAGACAGCTAAAAGGAATCTGCCCTTTGACAAAGAGGACTCTCAAAGCACAACAACAGATTCCTCTACAAAAGCTGCACCTCCAACTTTTCCTGATCTAATCTTAAAAGATAAGTTAGCCTGTGATCCTGAACATCCAGTGAATTTTCATGATCAGCCAATTCAGCCAAAGGAAGAGCAAATTGAGCTAGATGAGGCTAACTTCCCAAAGTTTCTATTTGAAATGGATGCAAAGAAGAAAGCAAGGCAAAGGGCTGTTAAGGCTAATCCAGTATTTGTGAGAAGACAACAAGTTGAGAAACCTCCCATCAATCCAGAAGACTTCATGTACATTGCTGACATCAGGGAGGAGTCTAGCCTAAATCTTAATCTTGATGACTTGGTGGAAGTGAGAGGTATTGCAGCTTCTCATAAACTGCCAGAGAGATTGGTATTTGTCTACAAAGGTGGAAGGGAACAAACTTGGCCTCTCTACAGGATTTTAGGAGAAGACTACCAAACACTGCTCTCAGTGTTCAAATTCTTGAAGAAAGACTTTGGCTTTACCAAAACTGCCAAGTCTGAGGTTGTCTCCAAAATCTGTCAAATCAAGGCAAGCTGGAACAAGCCTGGTGCACTTTCCAGGGTTCTCAAAGTCCCTCATTCTGGAAAGAAGATCAATCTCCAACCCTATTGGATGATGGAGTTTAGAGACAAAGACAACTGTAGAAGATTCTTCAGGATAGAAGACCAACTGGAAAAAGCATCCAATGAAACTCTGAGATCAATGCAATCCAAGTTGGGGAATCAAGATGAAGAAGAGAAGATTTTCTATAGGAGGCTCCAAGCTCAAATTGAGGAGAACAATGCAAGGAAGGGAAAGAAAACACTGCCACAGAGAAAAAGATGAAATTTGCTCAAACTAGAGGAGCAACTCTGTGCACTTGTTTTGTAAGACTTTTTACTTTGTACTTCAATAAAATTCAAAAATATAATGAAGCTCAATGCAATTTCTGCTTTTATCATTTGTAATATGTCTGAGTGTTTTTGTTATCATCAAGGCTCTTGATTTATGGCTGTTATTCTATCAGTCATAAATTGGGGGAGATTGTTAGGAATATGTTGTTCATGATGATAATTATAAAACACTTAGTAGATTTTGTATTAAGTCAATTTGTAACTGTCAACGGAATGGTATGCTTTGCAGCTTTCGTTGACAGGTAGCTCATCAACGAAATGAGTGATGTAGCAATTGCACTGTACAATACTTCACAGTTTGATATGCATTTTGTTGTAGGTATTAGATAGGTTTTCTAAGTCTTGTTGACTAAGTACTAGATAGGCAAAATAGGTTGGTTAATTGTAAATACATTGTGCCTTGTAATTTTGCCTAAGTGAAGACATATCAACGGAATGAAGATCACTCTATCAACGGAATGAAGATTAGTCTTTCAACGGAATGAAGATTACTCTATCAACGAAATGAGGAATATACCATCAACGGAATGAAGAATAAAGCTATCAACGAAACACATCTCCTTACTATCAACGAATCATTATCACTTTTCTGAATAGTTGACAAAGTGATAGTGACAGTTTTCTGACAGATCAAAAGGAGATGTAGAAGTGTACTTTGCATTGGAAGCCATTAAAATGGTCACTGGAAATAAGGAAACATTCCAATTTCCAATTAGGTTCTTGAGTGTGATCATAATAAGCATAAGACAAAAGACAAGATCTCCAAGGACCATTGGACAAAAGGGATGAAAAGCAAGCTACTGGCGGTTACCTTTAGTTTATTTTAGTGTAGCCAAAAATAGCATTGTAAACTTGGGCTTTATAACCAAGTGTATCAGTTCATTTTAGAATAAGGAAGTGAGATAAAAATAGTTTGTATTAGCTTTTTCAAGAGCACTCTCACTCTGTATCAAGAACTGAGCAGCTGTGATACATTTGTAACACAGATTATTTCCGCAATAAAAACATCTCAGTTGGATCCTCAAAACATCCAACTGAAATTTTATACTTGTCTGTGTTTTTATTTTCAGTACTGTTTTATTAGAAAGATTGTTTTAAGTTTTAAGAAATATCTAGAATTGTATTCAATCCCCCCTTCTACAATTCTGTTAGGCTATTTGGGATTAACAATTGGTATCAGAGCAAGCTTCTAACATACAAGAAGTTTAAAGATCAAGGCCAAAACAGTAACCATGGTGAAGAAGGATGCAGGTGTAAAGATACCAGTTCTAGATAAGGACAATTACTTTCACTGGAAAGTAAAAATGCATCTACATCTCATGTCTATGGATGAAAGATATGTAGACTGCATTGAGAAAGGTCCACACGTTCCCATGAAGTTTGCATCTAGAGTTGGACTTCCAGATGATGCTGAAGATGTAGAAATTCCAAAACCTGTCTCAGAATGGACTGTTGAAGATGTTGCAGAAATCCATAAAGACAAAAGAACCATGAACATTCTGTTTAATGGTTTGGAGCAAGAGATGTTTGACAATGTCATAAACTGTACAACCTCTAAAGAAGTATGGGACACTGTTAGAACACTCTGTGAATGAACTGAGCAAGTTTGGGAGAACAAAATGCAACTCCTCATACAACAATATGAGCACTTTCATTTCAAAGCTGGTGAAACCCTAAATGACACGTTTAGTAGGTTTCAAAAGCTTTTGAATGGATTAAATCTGTATGGGAGGGTCTATCAAACCAAGGATTCAAACCTCAAATTTCTTAGAGCTCTTCCAAAAGAATGGAAGCCTATGACTGTTTCTCTGAGAAACACTCAAGAGTACAAAGACTACACTCTTGAAAGGCTTTATGGAACCTTAAAGACATACGAGCTGGAAATGAGCATGATGGAGAAATTGAGAAGGTTCAAAAGAAAGGTGGATCTATTGCATTGATTGCATCTGTGAACCAACTGGAAGATGACAATGAAGAAACTGCAAAAGCCACAACTAGTCGAGCTAGTTGTAGGAGTGATGTTAGCAAGGGTAAAGGCAAGATGACAGAAGAAGAAGAAGAACCAGCCAACTTGGATGACTTAGATGAGATTGATGAACACATTGATTTTCTTTCAAGGAAATTCTCTAAGTTCAAATTCAAGAGAAACTCAGAAGCAAGGCCACCAAGAAGAGACTTTCAACCTAGAAAAAATAATTGGATTGAAAAGTCTAAGTCTAAATGTTTCAACTGTGGAATGATTGGTCACTTTGCTGGAGATTGCAGAAAGCCCAAAGTTGAGAAGGGCAACAGGAAATTTGAGCCTGTTGATTATAAAAAGAAATACTTTGAACTTCTCAAGCAAAAAGAAAAGGCTTTCATGTCTCAGGAGTATGATTGGGCTGGTAATGGTGAAGATTCAGATGATGATGTTGAGTATGTCAACTTGGCTCTAATGGCTAACAATCATGAGCAGGAAGCAAGTTCCTCTAGCAACCAGGTAACAATTACTAATCTTTCTGAGCTTTCTAAAGAGGAATGCGATAGTGCAGTGAATCAAATGTCTACTGTACTGTATAATGTGCGTGTTACTCTTAAATCACTTACCAAAGAGAACTCAAGAATTAAAGAGACCAATTTGCTCTTAAGTGATAGAAATGCCATGTTAGAAGCACAGCTCATTGAGTTTGAGAAAATGAGGTGTGTTAGTAGGGATGCTAAGCAGGAACTTGAGAAAGTGTTAAAAAGGGAAGAAATTCTTAAAACGCAACTAGAAATAGAACAGAAAGTGATTGCCAAAGGGAAAGATTCCAGGAATGTTGCTAGCAACATCATTAATGTTCAAGGTATGGTGATGTTTAGAATATATGTGTGTGTTTATATAGGTTTTGTACATTGGGATCCTAGTCCTACTAGGAATGGGGAATGGGCTTCAGTTTTAAAGTTTGCGTACGCAATACGCGTTACAATTGTGTACCCGTTAAAATTTTAAATAAATTACATAGTTGCTAAAAGGAGAAAATGTTTACTAATAAATACTTTTATTAAAAGAAATTAAGCAAGATCTTGCTTTTCTATTATATCTAATAAAATATTTATTACTTCTAATACATTCCATATTCCTTTTAACTATTTTTCTTTGCCAATTTGTAACCCATAATTATATTTTAATTTGTTTATTAAATATTAAAGTAATTTTAGTTAGATATTTATTTTATTTTAAAAAAATTCGAGAATTTTTTTCGTAAAAGTTATTAAATTAAGGATAATACCGGTTATCAATAGAAGAAACTCTAAAATTGATATCATTTTATTTTAGTTAATTGTGTGTAGAATATTTATAAAATAGGAATTTATATGGGGAGGTTATAAAAATTTAGGGGCGAAATTTAACAATAACCTAAATTAACTTATGATTAGTGTAACCCTTTTAGAACACGAATAAGGTTGTACAACCTCATCAACCAGAAAGATATGTGTTCTCTATGTTATATATTATGTATCAAGTTCATGAGCAGTGTCTTGTATATAACATGCATCTGATTATGTATAATGTGATACATACAACTCGAATATCTCGCTTACCTCTTCCAAGAAATTTCGAACAAAAGGCCTCAGCTAGTGAAATACACTTTTTCCATGACCTTCCATTGAAAGATATCATCATGACCCTGATAATGAGATACATTAATGTTTGGCTCTTGTCGAAAATTGCGGTGAAGAAGAGTATGATCCAAATCCAAAACCAAATAAAGCTTCCTTCGAGATTGAAGACTACGTAACTCAATGTCTTTGACTCTCTCAACTTTATCAAAACTCATCTCAAGTCCTTCCACTAAATAATCAAATGAAATTATTTTTGTAACCCTAATTTTTTCGCCGTCAATATTATCCCGTATCGCCATACTTGTGGTTTTTTAAAATTGAAAGTAAGGTGAGGTTTAGAATAGATGCATGTGTTTATATAGGTTTTGTATATTAGGATCTTACTCCTACTAGGATTGGGTTTCCGTTTTAAAGTTTGCGTATGCGTTAAAATTGTGTAAGCGTTAAAATAATAAATTGCTTTTACTAGTATTCCTAAGTCTAACCAATATATCCACTTTAGTTGAGTTCTAAAATGTAATATTTTAATTAATTTGTATTGCAGCGGAGACTACATCAAGGGTGTTCTTGAAATTAGTAAATTAAAGAGTGGTGACCACATTCATGGTCAAATTTTTAGATTTGTAAATTAACGGTAAAATTTTATTTCCATTTTCTAAAATAATGTCTTTTTCTAATTGTGAACGTGAAAATGACTCATTCTTTTAAAAAGTGGAAACAAAATCTGGTCATCCTTTAAAAAAAAGTTAGCGGTAGCCACTCTTTTAAAACGTGAGAACTAAAGATAATTTGTGAATTTGAAAGTTTGGCCATATCTTTGAAATTCGGTGTAAATTTTTAAATTTGATATGTTGTTGGCGGGATTCGAACCTGAGTTCTTTAAGTTGAGGAGTTTAAAAAAGAGAATATTATCTAACGGTTCTTATTTATTTATTAAAGATCTAATGGCAAGTATTCTTTTGATGGTTGAACTAAACTACCAACAATTATACCCATGTTTGATTATTATAGTTTAGTATTTCGATTAATTTAGAGAGATATTAATTAATCGATAAATTAATAATTATTAATTAATAGAGAGTTTTTGACCAAAAAAATTGACTGTTACTTATATAAACTTAAATAAAATAAATTGTATAATTTATATTTTATACTTAATTCAATATTAATATCTTGTATAATTATTTGCAAATTCAATGTATATTGGTAAGATTCAAATTACACCATCCTGAAAAATAATGTTAAAGTCCTTCTACCCCCGATATTCTCATCAATTAAAATTGTACTATGGTAGACTCAAAAATGAGAAATCCCAGCAACTAAATATCCACTCTTCAAACCCAAATAAATGGCATTTTGAGTGACCGGAGATGCTGAATAATAAGATCCAATTAAGGCCAACTTCTAATACCTTAAGGCTTCGATAAGTTAATTAGTTAACACTTATCTACCACCACCATCCCCAATGACAACGTCATTTGTCCACACGAGTATTGAAAATAGTTTTTGCTACTGTGTTTCGACATTGCATGAGGTGTTTCAAATTTAAAATTTTGTAAGCTCCTCAATTAAATAACCCAGGTTCGAATTATGTCAACAACAATTAAAATTTAAAATTTTATATTTTTAGTTTAAACTATACATGTCATTAGTTAAGCTAATTTTAAATTATAATTAAAATAAGTATAAAACCATGATATATATAGTAATTATATAAAAAAAAAATTAAAAGACACCATCGCATGGGCTATAAGTCGGTGTTTACTAAATTGCCATCAAAATTTACATGAAAAACACCATAACCTCAGCTAACACCCCTAGATTTTTTTTTCTTTAATTAAATCCTTATATATAATAAGCGTAAGAGAGATTTTATCCAACTCTGGTCTAGTTCTCAGTATCGCCAAAACAATCTCGATCTAATATTTTTTTTAAATGAACGATCAAGATTATATCATATAAAAATAAAAATTATTATCTAAAAAGGATATAAGTCAAAGTGGAAATATTAGTATTAGAGTTGGATTAAAAGAAATTATAACTTAATAAAAAGACTAGTTCCATTAATATTAATATTCAATTCCTTTTATATATCAAAAATAACAAGGATCGTCAGATTTTAAAATAGATAGATAGGAATCGTTGGATCGAATATAAAAAGTGTATTTGGTTGTTAATTGAACTATATTAAAAATACTAAAAAATATGTATCTTGATAATTTAAACCAAATATATGAAAATTTCCTAAATCAAATAGAATTCTCAAAGTAAAAATTTGTCACTTTCTTCTATCTTTAATTTTGGTCTACTTTTAATTGTAAAAAATTGTTAAACCATCACTAAACTAAAGATTATTTTGTTAGATCTTAAAATAGACAGATGAAAATCATGTGATGTAATATTAAAAAGTGTATTTGGTTGTTAGTGGCACTATATTCAAATACTAAAAATAGTATTTTGATAATTTAAATTAAATATAAATGAATTTCCTAAGTTTCATGAGAATTCTTAATGTAAAAATTCGTCACTTTTTCTCCGTCTTCAGTTTTAGGGTATTTTTAATTGAAAAAGAATTGTTAAATCATCACTAAATTAAAGATTATTTTGTGAGTTTCGTGTGTTTCGTAAAACGTTCAAATATAATTTTTAGTTTTCAAGATACAATACAAATAATTAATTGAGCATCTAAAATTTAATAAATAAAGTCTAAAAATTAATATCATAAAGATATTAAAAATACAAATTAATATAATTATAAATTATAAAAAAAATCAGTGTGTTGCATGGGATCTTATCCAAAATTTTGGTACATGTATCGTCAAACTAAAAAGAAAATATCTAATATTAAAAAGTATATTTGGTTGTTATTAGAATTATATTCAAATACTAAATAGTGATTTTTAAAAATATTATATCCTTATATAGTTATATATAATAAGCATAAGAGGATTCTTATCCAAAATTTTGGAGGTCCGGTCATGTACGACCAAATTATAAGGATTGTTAGATATTAAATAGATAGATGAAAACCGTTAGATCTAATATTAAAAAGTATATTTGTTAAGTAGTAGAATTATATTTAAATACTAAAAAGTGTTTATTGATAATTTAAACTAAATATAATTGGGTTTTTTATATTGAATACTATTCTCTATGTAAAATTTTGTAACTCTCTCTTGTATTCAATTTATGGGTAGTTCCAATTAGATAATAATTGTTCAACCAAAGATCGAGATATCGATCATATCCATTACAACATTAAAAAATTATTAAAATGATGCTCATGTATATCATGGATAACAATAATACATGTGGACCATAAGTTATAAGAGACGTAGTAAAAATTCTGTGCATAAATTTATGTTCCAAATTTTACTATACATATTACAAGTAGAACAGCTTAGTTGATTAGTCGTAACATAACATTTTTTTTGAAAGGACATAACCTTTGATTCTTCCAAATTATATCATATTCTTTTACATATAACAAACGTAAAAGGATATTATCAAAATATTATTAAAAAATTGAAAGTTTCACATTCATTAACAATAATTTTGAATATAATATTCATAGAAATTAAGAATCATGAGGTAAATCTCAGTCTACTTTTTCTAAGATCACAACTAACACAGGTAAACAAATAAATTTAATCATCTATTGTTAAATATTTACTTGCCATATATTTTGATTTGTTTATAAATTAGGAAAATAAGTAATTAGATAGTTAATGTAATACACTCAAATGATTAATTACTATTTCAGGAGTCGGGATCTTTATTCTCATCCTCATAACATACTATAAAAATTTAAATTTCGAATTACCACATATGAATATTACCTATTTCAAAAAATAACAATGAATTTAAAATTTGAATCATAAAAATTTGAATAAATTTACATAAATTTGCATAGGGTAAACGCAACACGAAATAGTTTATTCAAATATATATCCTTATATATTTTATCCATAATTTTTGTCGTCACGATGCAATATCATAAAAAGTAAAAATCGTTAAACTTTAAAATAAATAGATGAGAATCGTGAGATGTTTGAATTCCATCAACAACGTATCAAATATAAAAATAATTTTTGTATCTCTAAATATATTTAAAAAATCCAAAATTTTGGTCCTTAAGAGACGATAGTACTACAAAAAAGTATGAATCATTGGATCTTAAAATAAATAGATGAGAACTATTGAATATAATGTCAAGTCATATTCTATATTTTAATAGATAAAATTATTTTTTCAAAAGTCCAAGGTTCGAAATTTGTCAATAATATATTAAAAAATATATTTTAGAATTATAAATATTAAAAAAATTACAAATACTAAAAACAAAATTATGAATTAATATATTTAAAATATTAATAAATATTCGTGCATTACACAGGTTATAAGCTAGTATAAATAAAGGTACCATTAATTATAACACATTATTGATCATGTTCTAAGGCGTTTAATATCCCCATGGGGTGTCGGCATGGGCAGGTTGCTTACCACAAATTTGCCACAACACTAAAGTCTCAAGGCTTCTTAAGGCTATCTCGGAAACCTGGACTTTACATGTCTAACATATAAATTTGAACTATTATCCTTTATAAATTTGAATTATTCTTTTTATAAATTTGATTAAATATTTTACTTCAAATAAAATTTTCATTTATAATCTTTCTTATGAATTCGAACTCTTATTCTCTATAAATTCGAACACCTATTCTATTTCTAATATGTAAAATGATATTTTTTAATTTATTAGTATTTAAAATTTTATAATTCTATAAAATTAGAAAAATAGATTGAAACGATCTCAAAGACTCCACATAACCTCCCGTGTTTCTTATTTTATTTATACTAGCTTATAACCCGTGTGATGCAGGGGTGTCATTTAAGTTTTTTTTTAATTACTTTATATATCATATTCTAATACTTGCTTAAATTTTAATTTAATATTAGCTTAACTAATGACATGTAATGACATGTATAGTTTAAAACTAAAAATATCTATATAAATTCTTAAATTTGATATGTTGTTAACGGGATTCGAACATGAGTTCTTTAGTTGAGAAGTTTAAAAATTCTTATATTTAATATGTTATTGATGGGATTCGAACCTGATTTTTAGTTGAGGAGTTTAAAAGAGAATATTCTTAATTATAATATCTAACTGTTCTTATTTATTTATTAAAGATCTAACGGTCATGATTCTTTTGATTTTTGATGGTTGAACCAAACTACCAGCAATTATATCCATATTTGCTTATTATAGTTTAGTATTGATAGACAAATGATCAAATAAGAATATGTTGATATCGATTGATTTGTCCAAGTCAACGAGATGTTTTGACTTTTTTAAGGTACTTGCGTTTTGGGAACTAATGTTTGCTTTCGTACGGTAAATAAATAGTTGACGGAGTTAAAAGTTAAATATAAGATTGTTATTTATGAAAGTAAAATTAATTCAAGACTTGTACCTTTACATGTGTTAACATACCCCGACAAATTTTCTAATGTCAAAATTTAGAATTCAATGATTCGAAATATCACAATTTATAAAAACTAGGTTTTAAAGTCGCGCTTCACATCAGTCTCGTAATTTTTTCAATATTTTTAGAAAAATATATAAATTGCTTTTATACTTTAAAAATAGTTTTTTAAGAAACAAATAATTTTAATACTATATAAATAGTATAAAATATTTAAATATTTTGCAGCGATGTTCTTGAAATACTATACAAAAGTTCAGTATCAGACTGATTTGATCAAACAAAATTTAGTTGAAAACTACATATTCAACTGTTAACAGAGGAATTTGGTATTAACAAATTTTGGGGTTCTTCGCCGGAATCAAGATCTACAACGGTGATCCTTGGTTGGTAAATTCGTCGGAGTATGGTGGTTGTGTTTAATTGGTGGCTGAGATTGCTTAGGGTTTATGTTGGCTGCCTCAGAGTTCTCAACATTCGACCCCTTACAATTTGCCTACGTATCCCTTTTATAGGGAATCAAGCCAACGTAGTTCTTAGGGAGGAAGTTTCCTCCATGGGCTTGGTCTTTGACCTTCGGAGCCCATCCGAAGTCTTCTGCTGCCTTTCCATGCTTAGACATAAGACCTTTCCATCGCCTTCCATGTATAGGATTCTTTCCATACTTAAACATATGTCTTCCTTATCTTTCCTTACTTGAACGTAGGACTTCCATCTATTTCCCTACTTAGAGTTTTAGCTCACTTTAGGAATGTCTAACGATAAGGCCTAGTCACAAAGGCCCAAGGCTCGTCTATGACGTCAGGACTTCATGGATAAGGAAACTTCCCCCGTCGAGGACTAGTCCTATCCATTACCAACTATTTCCTTAATTCATAGACGCAGGTATAGCCATGACTTACCTTAAATGCTAGACGCATCCTTGTCCCCCGAATGAGAAGCACCCACCAGATAGCAGGACAAGTGATCCCAAGTGTTTGGGTGCAAAGTGCAGGATTACTCCAAAGTTCCCCAATGAGGACGCGCCCATTGAGTACAGGAACAGAGCTCCCAAAGCACACACCAAGATTAACCCCACATCCCCAATGAGGGCGCGCCCATTGAATACAGGAGGAGGCCTTCAGTCACGGACATCCCCCTCATAGGGCACATCCTAGGAGGGAATTCTTCAATATTCAGTCAATACTAAACCAAGGAAACCATTTTTCATTATCAAGTTGTATCTTCAAACCAGGAGGACGCGCCCTCAAAGAGTGGACGGCCTAAAGGGCGCGCCTTCGTCCCCATGAAGACAAGCCCTAGATCTTCCTTGTGTCAGTCCCAAGTAAATAAAGTCATTATTCTCTGTCAAGTCTTCCATCCATGTAGTGTTGTCAGTTCACCCCGAGAGGACGCGTCCTTAGGGGTTAGATGGCCAAAGGGGCACACCCTCTCCCCTAAGAGGACAAATCCCGAATCTTCCTTACGTCATGCCATGTCAATATAGCTGTTACCCTTTGTCAAATCATCCATCAAGCTGTTATTATCATGAGGGCGCGCCCTCAAGGGGTGGACGGCCTAAGAGGGCACGCCCTTGCCCCTATGAGGGCAAGCCCCAATATTAAACTTAACCCTAATTACAAAAATAACATAATTGAATTCATACTTGACCCGATCCTAACCTAAAAACCCATTATCGAATTTTGGGTATAACAACTACCCCCCAATTCAGTGTGAAGTTAAAAACAATACATTGAATTTCTTTATTCGTCAAAAAATCCCAACTTCTATTGCCTAAGGCGCGTCTTCATGTAGGACGCGTCCTGACTTTGCCATGTGATAGCACGTGCATTGACAGTTGTCTTCCATTAGGCGCAGCTTCCTCTATAAATACCTAAAAGTCGCTTTCCACGTTTCACTTTACTCTTTTCTCAGAAAAAACCTAGTCGCCGCAGTTCGTCTTTTCAAACAAAAATCCGGCCAAATCCTCGGTTTTTGAACGTTTTTCTTCTCGATTCTTCTTCAGCAACTTCAAAGGTACGATTTCATACCATCATTTCATGTTTTTGCCATATATTTAGACCAAATCGAGAATATGACTGTTAAGCCTATTTTTTGTGTTCTTGATGAAATGCGTGTATGTATGTTTGTATCTATCATCGTCAGATCTTTATTTGTCATAATTTGATTTTAAACTGTGTTTCTGTCGCTTCAGCTATGATTCGTAGACTTAGGGCGCGTCTTTATGCGACTGAGGACTAATTACGTTAATATTGTTAAGGCGCGTCCTTGTTATCTTATTCACCCATGACGAATTATCTCCCAATTTATAATATTTTCTTTACAGGACGCGTCCTTACCATCTTTTCCTTTCTCTTTTCAGCTGGAGGGTAAGGGCGCGTCTTCCCCGTTTCATCCCTTCAAGGACTTCAACAAACGTTTGGGAATTTATTCCCCACCTTCAATCTCCTTTCCAACACAAAGCTCTTCTTCAATTAGATCTTTCCATACCCAAGCGATAGAACAATTACGCGAAGCATCTCCATTCAAAGGTGACACAGAAATCATGTCATCCCCTTTAACTTCAAACTCATCCCTTCCACATGTTGATGATCTGGATTTGGAAGTAACAAGCCATCATAGTAGGACGCGCCCCCAACAATTTAAACCGGTTATAGACGAGGGTAATGACGTCATAGAAGATACAGAGGCCACTATTTTTTGACAAAAAAGAGGAAAACAAATTGAATCGTCAAATTCTGAGGGCGCGTCCGATTCTGAGACAGAATCTAATTGTGAAGACGCGTCCTCAGATAGTCCATATCCTCATATAGACGAAGATGATCGTACGTTCCCTCCTGAGAGTTCCCCTATTCCATTCATTCATCCTGAAATCGCTGAGGAAGATATTGACCTTGATTGGGGCCAATACAAGGATATGCTTTCAGAGGCCGAGAAAAGAAGATTAAGGAAGCAAAACAACAAGTTATTTTGTGTAGCCATGTCATCCACCATTTCTGTTGAGGAGATAACTTGGAGTATGACTTATTATCAAATGGAGGGCAAATGGGCGCGTCCTCCCTCCCTTATGAGGCCACACATCTTCAAATGGCCCGAACCTTTCAAAACACCTAGAATGGTGACTTCTCCCAAGTTAATGGCATTGGGAGTGGGCGCGCCCCTTCACCCTTATCTCAAAAGTATCCTCCAATGGTATGATATTGCCCCCATTCAACTTTCTCCAAATTCTTACAAACTAGCTCTTGCATTATTTATTTTATATAATGACGAAGGAATCTCCACTCCACCAATAATGGAGGAATTCAGCTATTTCTTTGCCATCAGAAAAAGTTCAAAAGGATACTTTTTCCTAACACCACAGCATAAGCATAACAGAATTGGTTTCTCCAATGGGAAGGTTAGTCACGAGAAGAACTGGAAAGAACCATTCTTCTATCTTTGGAACGTAGAGAGAATCAGAGTAGTGTTCAATTGTAACTATAGTAAGTACGCGCCTTCTCTTTTATTTTCACCTAATTCACTTACTTAGGACGCGCCTTTTATTATTGTATTCGTTTCTTTACTTCGTGTAGATAATAGAAATACGAAAGAACTCTTTGGTGAAGCAAAGAAGAGAGCTGATAAGATCCTTGCCCTTCCTTCATCAAGAGAGCTGATAAGAATCTTAAAAGAGTTGGGATTCTCAAAAAGGAAGTTGGAACCATCATCCCTTTCCAACGGTTTAGGAAGGGGGTGCCAATCAAAGGTGGCAAAGATTCTGATTCTGACGAGGATGAAGAGGAATATGAGGACAAATCTGAAAAAGGTGCACAAACCTTTAAGGGCGCGCCCTTTAGTCAGGGTGAATTCGTTTACTAAATTTTGTTTGCTCCATTGTACTTTATTAAACTTCTTGATTACATTGTTTATTTATTACACTTTCTTTGGACGCGCCCTAATATGATATATCGTTTACTTTTTCAGATATGGATGGTCTTCCTGCTGGTTGGGGTCTTGAAATGGGAAATGCTCCTACCGTAAAGATTGCAAGAAGGGTTAAGACGCGTGCCCATAGGAAAGATGTCAAAAAACCTGCGACTGAAATTAAAAATCCTCAGTCAGCACTTGATCAGGAAAAGGATAAAACTAGAAAAAGGAAGGAGGATGCTGAGGTGGTTGTTATCACAGAGGGCGCGTCCTCTAAAAAGTTGAAGTCTTCATCGTTCTCCTTGGTCTCAGCTGCTTTAAGTCCTCTAGCAATTCCTTTTGTCTCTGATGATGACATTCTCAAATGGAGACAAAGGGATTCTTTAGAAGAAAATGAAGCAATCATTAAAGCTTCTTCTGAGATGCTTGTCGCTGCTCTGAATCGCCAAAGCTCTTTCCAAAGAGATAAGGCGCGCCTTGAGTCTCTTGAGAAAGAAACAAGCAAACTTTCAAAACAAGTTGAAGATCGTAACAAGGCCTTGGATAAACTAAAGAATGAACTTTTGCAGAAACAGAGTTACTATGATAGTGAACTCAAGACGCAAGAAGAGGTGATAAATGATCTTGGTATTACTGTCAATGATCTCAAGGAAGAAAACATCAAGCTGAAAGATCAAGTGACTGTGCTTATGGAGGACCAGCAGAATGGTTGGGCTAAGGAGAAGAAAAAAGTTGAAGGCGCGTCCTTCATGAAAGGTTTCAGAAATTATGCTTCAGGATTCCTTGCCCAAGATCCTGACTATGATTTTTCAAAGTTTGGTGAAGAAACCATGCTGTGGATTTCAAATTTCAAAGTGGAAGAAGCTGCTGAAATCAAAGCCAAACGAGTTTTCCTTGGACTAGAAGAGGCTTCGCCTATGCCTGATGATGATCAGGACGCGCCCTTTGAGGACGCGTCTCCAGGAAAAGGGGAGGCTATTCCAACTGAACAAGAGGACAATCCTTCTAGAGCTAATACTGCCAAGGACGTTCCTCCCACCGATCAAACCTAAGGACACGCCTTAAGGTTCTTGTTGCTTTAAACATTATGAGGTGTAGGCCCTCCTTTGACGCTTTGCAAGTTGTAAACTAACTTAGGCTCTCTTTTGTTAACAACAATGGTTTGCTCCCAACTTTTATTATTAGTATGCTTACTTTTCTTAACTGCCTTGCTTGTTTATATCACTGTTAATTTGCTGAAAATGCATCGTGTTTTTTGAAGGAATCATTTAGGACGCGTCCCTTCAGCATGTGTCAAAATATTCAGCATATGTTATTCTTTAAATTTATCAATCATCATAGGACGCGTCTTAACATTATACATCTCAGGGCGCGACCTTATTAAGCAGTCAAAATATTCCTCAAACATAACAAACTTAATATTCTGAAAATTCTTGATGAGATCTTTATAAATAATGCGCTCCGGTGTGAAAGCCACACTGGTCCCAAGGCTAATGCTCTTTGGGGAAATAAAAACTTGAAAATCTCAACTATTCAAGGTGGGATGTACATGCACTACCCCCCTAGACTAGGAGGAAATTTATTTCTTCTAGTTTATTTAGATAGATAACATAGGGGGTACAAAACCACTCCCTATTGGTAGTATTTCTTCAAATGTTCCACGTTCCAAGCTCTTAGAATAGGATTACCACCCAAATCTTCCAAGTGAAAAGTTCCTTCCCAAAGCACAGACTTGATAATAAAATATTGCCACTCTTTTCTGATATGCAGCTAATCTTAGTGATGATATTGCACGTGTTTCTTCCAGAAAATCAAGATGAAGCCGTTGGTTGACCTCATTAGATTCATTGTCATAGTGATCCCTCCTGAATGATCCAGATCCAACCTCCACAGGAACCATTGCTTCAAAGCCATAAGACAACATGAATGGAGACTCTCCAGTAGTAGATCTTGGTGTGGTATTGTAGGACCATAGTACCATAGGTAGCTCCTCAGGCCAGTTACCTTTACTTTCTTCCAACTTGGTCTTCAGTGTGTGCTTGATTATCTTGTTGATAGCTTCAGTCTACCCATTGCTCTGAGGATGATAGACTGCTGCAAAATCTTTCTTAATCTTCAAATCTTCACACAACTTCTTTAACTCCTTGCTGTCAAATTGCTTCCCATTGTCAGATATGAGTTTGTAAGGAATCCCAAACCTGCACACAATGGAATTAAAAACAAAATCTTTGATTTTTTTGGCCGTTATCTTTGCCAAGGGCATAGCTTCTGCCCACTTAGTAAAATAATCCACAGCCACAACAGCATACTTGACACCCCCCTTAGCCATAGGAAGCTCTCCAATAGGATCAATACCCCACATAGCAAAAGGCCAAGGACTTATCATTGAAGTCAATGTCGTAGCAGGAATAGACGAGTAGTTCGCAAAGCGTTGGCATTGATCACATGCTCTTGTAAACTTCATAGCATCATCCTTCAAGGTTGGCCAGTAATATCCTTGTCGTAACACTTTCATAGCAAGGGAACTATCCCCCGAGTGATTACCACATATTCCTTCATGAACCTCTCTCAAGACATAGTTGCACTCGTCTCCATCAACACACCTTAGTAAGGGTTGATTAAAACCCCTTCGGTACAAAACCGCATCATATTCCACATACCTTGCTGCTTGGTACTTCAAACGTCTGGCCTCCCCCTTATCATCGGGTAAAATTCCTTTTTGTACATACTCTTGGATAGGAGTCATCCAAGTCTTCATTGGTACTTCATCTACAACCATTAGCTCCATCTCGGGGATACTAGGAATTTCTTGAATTTCCAATGGAATGTCTCCCATCAACACCGTGTCTCTTTGGGAACCCAACCTGGCCAGAGTATCGGCCTTGGAATTTTCTTCACGAGGAACTCCTTCAAGTCTGACTATGTTGAAATGTTGAATCAAGCGACGTACACTCATCATGTATGCCTCTGTCTTTGGTCCTCTAGTCTGGAACCCTCCTTCAACCTGCTGAACAACCAGTTTCGAATCACTGAACACCACCAAATTCTTCACATTCATTTCCAAAGCCAACTTCAAGCCATTAATCAATGCCTCGTACTCAGCTTCATTATTGGTTACCGAAAATTTGAAATTGATAGCACTCATAAGAAGGTGACCTTCAGGAGAAGTCAAGACAACTCCAGCACCTGCCCCATCATTGTTAACTGCTCCATCCACATACATGGTCCACCAAGGAAAATGATACTCTTCTCTCAAAGGGCTTGCCTCCTGAGTGAGAGGGTTAGGGTGCACCAGAATGATTTCTCGTCCCATACTCTCATCTTCAAACTCCAGAATAAAATCGGCTAAGGCTTGTCCCTTGATTGCCGTTCGAGAAACATATTCCAAATCATACTGTCCCAACTCAATTGCCCACTTCAACATCCTTCCTGAAGCTTCAGGTTTATGTAAAATGTGTCTCATGGGATAAGAAGTTCGCACTTCAATTTTATGAGCTTGAAAGTAGGGACGTAGCTTTCGTGCAGCCAGCACCAAAGCATATACTAACTTCTCCATGCTAGAATATCGGGTTTCTGCATCCAACAACCTCTTACTTACATAGTAAACTGGTGACTGCAAACTATCCTCTTCTCGTACTAACACAGCACTAATGGAGTAAATAGAGATGGCCAAGTAAAGAATCAATACTTCACCATCCACAGGCTTGGCCAAGAGTGGGGGCTTACCTAACTGTTCCTTGATTTTCTGAAAAGCATCTTCACAAGCAGGAGTCCACATGAAATCCTTGTTAACCCCCTAATGGCTTTGAAAAATTCTTTGCAACGATCAGAAGACTTTGAGACAAAACGATTCAGAGCTGCAATCCGTCCACAAAGGCTTTGAACCTGCTTTACACTGGTAGGGGACTTCATTTCAAGGAGTGCTTTGATCTTTTCCGGATTAGCTTCAATTCCTCTATGATTCACAATAAAGCCTAAAAATTTCCCCGACTCAACACCAAAGACACACTTTTGAGGATTTAACTTCATCCTGTACTTGCGCAGAATTCCAAACATTTCTTCCAAGTGCCTCACGTGGTCTACTGCGTCCTTGGACTTGACAAGCATATCATCTACATACACCTCCATAGTTTTGCCAATCTGCTCTTTGAACATCATATTCACCAATCTTTGATATGTTGCCCCTGCATTGATAAGACCGAAGGGCATTCCAATATAGCAATACAAACCTCTGTCAGTAATAAAGGATGTATGTTCTTGATCGGGTCCATACATGGGAATTTGATTATACCCTGAGTAAGCATCCATGAAACTCAAGAGAGCATGTCCAGCCGTAGCATCCACCAACTGCTCAATCCGAGGGAGTGGGAAACTATCCTTTGGGCAAGCTTTGTTCAAATCCGTGAAGTCCACACAAGTTCTCCATTTCCCATTAGGCTTTTTCACCAACACCGGGTTTGCCAACCACTCGGGATAGAAGGATTCTTTGATCAAACCCACATCCAAGAGTCTGTAGACCTCCTCCTTTAAAGCTACTGCCCTTTCTCCACTGATTGCACGCCGCTTCTGACGCATTCCTTTCTTATTAGGATATATGTTTAGATGATGGCACATAACATTAGGATCAATCCCTATCATATCAGCATGACTCCAAGCGAACACATCCAGGTTGGTCATAAGAAAATTAGTCAAGCCTGTTCTCAACTCATTGCTTAGCTGTGATCCAATTTTGAGAACCTTACTGAGATCTGCTGCTTCTACCGGGATTGAGATTGTTTCTTCTGCAGGACCTGTCTTCTCCTGTAGGATAGGAATTCTTGGATCAAGATCAAGATAAAAAATACGAGGATCTTCAACAGGCATCTCACTCTTTGAGGGCGCGTCTTCCACAAATTCATCCTCTATTGAGGGCGCGTCCTCCACATACCCTTCTTCCCTTGGGAAGATGTCAGTAAATTTCTCCCTCCTCGAGGGTGCATCTTCAACAAGCTCTTCTTTCCTTGAGGGCGCGCCCTGTAGGGTATAGGTGCTCTCAACAATTCTTTCTTGAAGTTCATCAATTAGGGGGGACGCCTCCAATAGTAACATCTTAGGGCGCGCCCTCAGTTGAGGGACATCATCTTCTGGCTCTTGAACCGTGTAATGAACATGAATCTCTCCCTTAGAATTTTTGAGCAATCCCTGGGCATCTTCTTGGGGAAGGGCGCGTCCTCCTAATCCATTACGACGAAAACCCTTGACAGTTCTATGATAGCACTCCCTTGAATCATATTGTGACCCTCGAACTGAACCAACCCCATTTGGAGTAGGGAATTTCATTATTAAATGATAAATGGAAGTAACTACCTTCATCTCTTTCAGCAAAGGCCTTCCTACCAAGGCATTGTGGGCAGATTCTTGATCCAATACCATAAATTCTATCATCTGAGTCACAGATAGAGGACCTTCACCAAGTGTAACCGGAAGCTTAATTGCACCCATAACTCTGACAGCTTCTCCCGTGAAACCATAAATCCAAGCATCCTCTCTGACAATATCTTTATCAGGCAAACCCAACTTCTTATAAGTGCTATAGTAGAGAATATTTACCGAACTTCCATTGTATACAAACACTCGGTGTACATTCATAAGACCAATCTGTATAGCAACAACTAGGGCGTCACTGTGAGGGTGATGTACCCATCTTGCCTCTTCCTCAGTGAATGTAATGTCTACTGATTCCCCCCTGAACAACTTGGGAGGTTTAAGTTCCAAGCTGTTCACATTAGTTAAGGGCTTATGACGTGCTTCCCTGGCATACCTTTCCAGTGCGTTGTTACTGTCACCACCAAAATGGCGTCCTCCAAAGATAGTATGAATGCTTCCAGCCCGGGCAAACTGAACATCCTTAGATCTGTCATCATCCCTTTCAGGAGCATGTTCTCTTTCCATCCTCCTGTCAGTTTCGTCTCATATGCTTTTTCACTTCTCTGACAATCCAGTCAGTTAGGTATCCAGCCTTGATCAATTCTTCAATTTCTTCCTTTAGCTGTCGACACTCGTGGGTATTATGTCCAGTAGATTCGTGATATGAGAAATACCTCTTTTTGTCCTTGCTCTGCCATGAGGATAACAGTGCTGGCTTCTTGAATAAACCCTTGTCCTTATTTACTTCAAAGATATGCTCAACGGAAGCAGCTAGTGTATAACTCCCTGTTTGATACCTATTCAATCTGTCATAGTCTGGTGGAGTCCAACCTCTCCTTGCATTAGTGACATTCACCCTGTTCGGACTATACCCTCTCCTCCGGTAGTCAGGGCTTGGAGACCTATCCTTCCTCTTAGAACCTTTCCCCTTCCCTTGGGAGTCGGACTTTTTATTGTCAGCAAGAGATTGCTCAACGATCTTAAAATATTCAGCTTGGGCAAAGAGGTCTGCTAAGGTTGCTGGGTCCTTCCCCTGCAAGTGCTTCCAGAAGTCGGTCCCGACTTGGAGTCCCGCAATCAAGAAACTTTTTAGTGACTCATCGGTTGCCCCTCTGACCATGGTAGACTCAGCATTGAACCTTTTGAAGTACGACTGCAAGCTCTCTCCTTCCTTCTGTTTGATATTGGCCAAAGTAGTTACTGGGGGGGCATACTTCACAGTAGCTTGGAATTTTGTCAGGAACAAAGTTTTCATTACTTCCCATGAAGTAATCACACCTGGTCCAAGCTTTTGAAACCACTGTTGCGCGCTCTCTCTAAAAGTTGATGCCAGAAGACGACATCTAGCCAAGTCAGGCACTTGATATACATCCATCTCTATATTGAATCTTCCCAAGAACTCAACAGGGTCGGCATTCCCATGGAAGCGTAAGTCGTTGGTTGTATTCCTGTATCCTGTTGGAAGTTGTGCCTCCCTTACTGCTGCAGAGAATGGAGAAGGAACTTGAGCGGTTGAAGTGACTCTGCCTCCCTCAAGATGTGTGAGGAGTTTTTTCAGGTCATCCACATTGAAGCTTCCCACACCTGGGATAGTTTGGACATTAGTCTGAGCATTACCAGTAGGCGGAGGTTGAGGTGGTGGTTGAGGAGGCTGGGTCTCTCCTGGGGTTGCAGGAGTCTCTTGCATCCTTGGATTGGGACTTGGAGGGCGCGTCCTTTCCTCATGACTATTAGGGCGCGTCCTCTCCTCCTGACTGTGAAGGCGAGTCCTTGGCTCTCCCTGCCTTCCTCCTGATCTACTCTGGGACGAGACAGATGTTATGTGCGTATCCCTACCTCCAGAAGGTCCTCCACGATAAGGAGCATCATACCTATTCCTTCGATCGTTATCCCTACTTCTATAGTCCAGCTCCATCTCCCTTCTCCTTCCTGACCCTTCTGATCGAGGGGCTCGCTCATGATCACGGGGCCTCAACCTGTCAACAGGGGGCTCACGCTGTGGATCACGGGGCCTCGCATCTCGATCATTGCGTGGGTCATCTCATGAAGGTGCTCGCTCATGTCCATGGGGCCTCGACCTGTTAACAGGGGGCTCTCGCTGTGGATTATGAGGTTGCACTTCTAAGTTACGTCTTGAATTATTGCGAGGTTGAGTATGATCTTGTCCATGGGGCCTCGACCTGTCAACAGGGGGCTCACGCTGTGGATCAAGAGGTTGTTCTCCTCTTACTTCTCTATCCCTCTGCCATTCGACCAACAACAATCGCAGATCATCATTATTAAGTCTTATACCAAGACGATCCTTCAACCTGTTCAATCGTTGTTCTTGGTCTCGGTGGAGTTCATCAGCCCTTCGAACTTCACTTTCGGATCGCCCTGACCTATGAGGGTGTGGGGATGGACGTCGTTCTCTCCTAGGTCGATCTTGGCTATCTATCTCATCATCAGGAAGTTCAACAATAGGAACTCCATCTTCTTGATACTCTAACCGTCTTGGGGTAACATTCTGAAACCTCCCCTGACCTGTGGTGCCTCTACCTGTACGATGGTGATTATGGGGTTGTCGCCTGACCCTTCCCCTTCCTTCGCTTCTCTCGACCGTATCCAGCCTTGCCTCGAAGCCATTCAAGGCATCACCCATGCGATAGAGTTGTTCCATCAAGTCTGAATTGCTTATGAGTACCGGTGGTTGTCCCCCTACGATAGGCGTTCCATAAGATGGATTTGGGACACTACGAGGAACATACTCCTCATGCCCTTCACTGTCGTCTGAACGGCCTCATCCCTAGGACGTTCGTTGTGGTGGTGTGACATCTTTTCCTCCAAAAACTTGGATCTTAATTAGCAGCCCCTCCTTCTAGCGCCAATTTGTTAACGGAGGAATTTGGTATTAACAAATTTTGGGGTTCTTCGCCGGAATCAAGATCTACAACGGTGATCCTTGGGTGGTAAATTCGTCGGAGTATGGTGGTTGTGTTTAATTGGTGGCTGAGATTGCTTAGGGTTTATGTTGGCTGCCTCAGAGTTCTCAACATTCGACCCCTTACAATTTGCCTACGTATCCCTTTTATAGGGAATCAAGCCAACGTAGTTCTTGGGGAGGAAGTTTCCTCCATGGGCTTGGTCTTTGACCTTCGGAGCCCATCCGAAGTCTTCTGCTGCCTTTCCATGCTTCGACATAAGACCTTTCCACCGCCTTCCATGTATAGGATTCTTTCCATACTTAAACATATGTCTTCCTTATCTTTCCTTACTTGAACGTAGGACTTCCATCTATTTCCCTACTTAGAGTTTTAGCTCACTTTAGGAATGTCTAACGATAAGGCCTAGTCACAAAGGCCCAAGGCTCGTCTATGACGTCAGGACTTCATGGATAAGGAAACTTCCACCGTCGAGGACTAGTCCTATCCATTACCAACTATTTCCTTAATTCATAGACGCAGGTATAGCCATGACTTACCTTAAATGCTAGACGCATCCTTGTCCCCTGAATGAGAAGCACCCACCAGATAGCAAGACAAGTGATCCCAAGTGTTTGGGTGCAAAGTGCAGGATTACTCCAAAGTTCCCCAATGAGGACGCGCCCATTGAGTACAGGAATAGAGCTCCCAAAGCACACACCAAGATTAACCCCACATCCCCAATGAGGGCGCGCCCATTGAATACAAGAGGAGGCCTTCAGTCACGGACACCCCCCTCCTAGGGCACATCCTAGGAGGGAATTCTTCAATATTCAGTCAATACTAAACCAAGGAAACCATTTTTCATTATCAAGTTGTATCTTCAAACCAGGAGGACGCGCCCTCAAGGAGTGGACGGCCTAAAGGGTGCGCCTTCGTCCCCATGAAGACAAGCCCTAGATCTTCCTTGTGTCAGTCCCAAGTAAATAAAGTCATTATTCTCTGTCAAGTCTTCCATCCATGTAGTGTTGTCAGTTCACCCCGAGAGGACGCGTCCTTAGGGGTTAGATGGCCAAAGGGGCACACCCTCTCCCCTAAGAGGACAAATCCTGAATCTTCCTTACGTCATGCCATGTCAATATAGCTGTTACCCTTTGTCAAATCATCCATCAAGCTGTTATTATCATGAGGGCGCGCCCTCAAGGGGTGGACGGCCTAAGAGGGCACGCCCTTGCCCCTATGAGGGCAAGCCCCAATATTAAACTTAACCCTAATTACAAAAATAACATAATTGAATTCATACTTGACCCGATCCTAACCTAAAAACCCATTATCGAATTTTGGCTATAACATCAACGAAATGTGCTTTAAACGAATGACACGTTTTTCCGAATGAACCTATTGAACAAATTACATAATACATTAATATATTTTACGATTTTTTAAATTTTAAGCTAAGAATGTTGAGAAAAAAAGTAATAAATCTCTCTTTTGTCTAATGTCATATGTTCACTATTCACTGAAAGAGGTTAACAAATGATAAATTCAAAAATCAAAAGGAAACATTAGGACGCACGGTCTTTGCGTTCCGGATGAGACAATATTTTTAGAACCTATACTTAGCTGCTATTAAGTTTACTTATGAACCTATAAAGCAAAAGTTATAAAATAGAACATATTTGATTAACTACAAAGATCGTAACATAAATAAGAAGCACCACAAAAATTAACAAAATAAAATCTTATAAAACAACAACAGAAATTCTAAATTTAAAAAGAAGACATGCCAAAATCTCTAAATTATCAACTTAAATATAAGAAACACAAATAAAAGCATGCTTACAAAAATGTATATGGACTGGAATTTGAAACATAATAAAGCTCGTAATTTTAAAAAAGGCAAATAAAATGTGTATTTGAAGACTAACCTTGTCGAGGTTAACCGAGAAAACTTTGAATGAAAATCATTATGAACCTAAGCAAACCATGAAAAAGAAAATTAGACAATGAGATAGAATGGTAGGAAATATTAAAATTGTATATTTAGTTTCCTCTATTAGTAAATGATTTTAAAGTCAAGAATATTGAAATTGTATATTTGGTTTAAACAATGAGATAGAATTGTAGGATGGTAGCGTATACATATATCTAAATAATTTATATGGTAATTAATGTTTCTTCAAATATGTTGGTTTGATTTTTGACTTGCATAGAAAGTTTAGAAAAATACAATATAGAATATCTAATTTCTTAATTAAAAAATTTGATAAAATTAGAAAATTTAACGAAATGATTTGAGAGGTGCCACCTCACCGCCCACGTATTTTCCTTTAGTAAACCGCGCTTCGGCATTTTTATTATTTTTTCTAAATTTCTTTAAAAGTATTCTTCAAAATGTGTATTTAAATAAAATGAATTATAATATTTCTAACATAATTTATGGTTTCTTCTAAATTTTTTGTTTAGTCTATAGTTAATTTCATATATTAGTAAGTAAATTGCTAAATTTAGTTTCCTCTCATTAGTAGAGAATTAAAAAATTGAGATATTTTCTTATAAAAAATTTAGAATATATTAAAATTGTATATTCAGCCTCCTCCGTTAGTAAAGGATTTTAAAGTCAAAAATATTAAAATTGTAAATGTAAATAATTTATATGGCAATTAATGGTTCTTCAAATATGTTAATTTGATTTTTGACTTGAAGAAAAAGTTTAGAAAAATACATTATAGAATGTTTAATTTCTTAATTAAAAATTTTGTGAAAATTAGAAAATTTATCGAAACGATTTGAGAGTTGCCACCTCACCGCCCACATCTTCTCGTTTACTAAACCGTGCTTCGGCATTTTTAATATTTTTTAAATTTTTTCAAAATTATTCTTCAAAATTCAAATTTAAATAAAACAAATTATAATATTTCTAACATAATTTTAAGGTTTCTTTTAAATTTTTTGTTTCATCTATATTTAATTTCCTATATGATATGGACAGAAAAGTAATCCTAGAAATATAATTAATGAAGTATTAATTAGACCTGGAATGGTCCAAGAATACGGCCCAATAAACAAGGTCCGAAACCCTAATTATTTATTAATTTCGTAATTAATAAATAGGGAAACTATACAGCTCATGAAAGTAGTCCAAAATATGGTAAATTCTACAAAGAAGGATCCAGAATCCTAATTAAAAGAAATAATGAGTCATAGTCCTTATCAACAAGGAAAAGACTTGTCCACCAAGAAATACAATGTTTATCCATTATCGAAAAGGAGACTTATTCGCTAAGTCTCCTAAACATACTCTAAATACGAGGCTCCAAACGCCTATATAAGGACCCTGATCTCTCACAATAGAACTACGTTTTTCTGGCTTGATTCTCAGCACTAATTGAGATATGTAGGCATCTTGTGAGTACCGATTTAGTCACGAAACACAAGAGCAGCCATTAAAGCTCGAAAGCTCTTAAACCCTAGCATTAAATTTACAAGTACGTTTTTTAATCCACAACACTATATTAGTAAGTATATTGCTAAATTTAGTTTCCTCCCATTAGTAGAGAATTAAAAGATAATTGAGATAATTTCTAATAAAAAATTTAGTAAATATTAAAATTGTATATTTAGTTTCGTCAGTTAGTAAAGAATTTAAAGTCAAGAATATAAATATTGTATATTTGGTTTTCTCCATTAGGAAAGATTTAAAAGGAAATTTAGATATTCTTTAATCAAAAATTTAGTGTGATATTTAAATTGTATGTTTATTTTCCCCTATTAGTAAAAATTTTAAAGGCACGAATATTTTACAAAGTAAAATACATAAACAATAAAAAAAAACCTATTTGCATATTTTTTTTATGCCAATTTATGTTTTATTATCTGAGCCGACACCCATTATACTATATACATATAAATAAAAATACTAAAAATATGCATTATATAAATTTAAGTATCAACCACCGCATTTAAACTTCAGCCACTCGTATTATCACAAAAATTAAAAAAATTAATCATGTATGATGAGTTAGGAAGAACTTTCGTGTATTCTTATTTGATTTCATTAATGTTAATAAAAGACTTGTTTTGTTTTTATTACGGGCTTTATCTATTTAAAGTGTATTAAATAAGATGTTCCATAGTTTAGAGTAAAGCTTCTAGAATTATAATGAGATTATAATAGTGAGATCTAGAAGATGATAACTCTAGACTTAAACAGTTCCTGATCATAGGATAACTAATCGGAAGTTGGTGAATCCGCAAAGATTGGTACATACTATGCTTGCTCCCGTCAGGAGGATGTCTGTTCTCATAGGCATTTGTGTGGTGACACTATAGCTAGTATGTAGGTGCTTTTTAGGAAATAAGTTCACTGAACATGACTCGATAAGTTGAACAGCTAATGGAGTTTACTCACGTGTCAATAGTTATTCACTGAGTGATAGTTGTACAAGTGTCCTTAGACTTGAGATCGTTAGAGTTATCTTGTATATAATGAACTATGCTTTGGATTAGTCCTTAGTCTCAAGGACATCCATTAGGTCTATTCTGGGCATAGGGATTTGTGTATGGAGATAGTTAACGTCAATAGAGGATCTACCCCTTCCAGTATAGGAAGAGAATATCCTATGTTATTCTTAGTATACGAGTTCTGGAATCTCTGGCCAGAGTGTATGAAATTAGAAAGGAGTTTCTAATTTGCATTAATATGAACTTAGCATTATGAATAAAAAATCATATGATTAAATTTGATAAGGCCTGACACGAGATCCATGCCTTATATTTTAATCGGGATATTGTAGGGTAGAAGGAATTGATTGTACTGAAACTAGTCACTGACAGGTTCTTGGTATTCTAAGCAGTGAATTCATATTATCCGGATAGTCGCGATATGTTGAGAAACATCACTCACGATGTAGAATAAATATAATTAATCAGTTAATTATATTTAATGAATTATTAGAATTCATATAAATAATAAATAAAAAGTTTATTATTATTTATTTCTACTACCGGCTTAATATTGAACCTACAGGGTCACACCATAAAAGAATATTTTCTTTGATGAAAAGATTTAAATTGTGAGAGAGGAAGAATTATTTTCTAAATAGTTTAGAAAAAGAAATAATGATTAAAATAGTTTTAATCATTATTAAAGCATTTTAGAAATGTGTGTTAATATATATATATATAAAGATATATTATTAAAACCCTAAAAAAGCCCTATAAATAGAATGAGATAGTTCATTCTAAGGGACATCTTATTTTTGTGAAAAACCTAGAAAAAGGAGCTAGCCTCCATCTCTCTCTCTCTCTCTCTCTCTTTCTCTCTAAAAGGTGTTAGAGTTTTTTGAAGAATTCATCGAAGAAAAATTCTTGGTGGATACCGGAAGAGTGCTTCACACTTTGAGGAGCAACTGCTTGCAACCATCGATTTTAAAGCTTCGATTCTCAAGGTATGGTTACGATTCCCTTCGCTCTAGATTTTATATATTTTTCTATATGTGCGATACATGGTTTTTACGGAATAAATGTTATATCATGCTTCCGCTCATCCGTAAATTCCTATCAATGGCATCAGAGCAAGGTTATGCATATAGAGATTCATATAAAAAAATTCAGATTTGTTTATACATGTATGGATTTCTTATGATTTTTGCAAGTATATTTAGATTTAATTATGAATTAATTCGAAAAATTGTTTGCATGAGATTTTGACCATTGATATAGGTTCTACAAGTGTTGTGGATCATCTAGGTATTTTTTTTCATAATTTTGTGATGTGTAGATTATTTGTTATGAATTTTTTAAAATTGTTTTAATTAAAATTCATAAAATAATTATGCATGTTGAAATATATGAATTAAAATTTGCACAAGGACCCCATAGACACTTGGTTATTTTTTCTTTTGTTTGATTTCAGAAATCATATTATTTTGATTTTTTATTAATTTATTAATTAATTGTTAATTAATTTATTAATATTAAAATAAAATAATAATAACAATAAATGTTTTAACGGCTGGGCAGTTTTTTTTTTTTTTTTTGTGTTTTAAATGCTAAGTAAGTTACAACAATTCTATGCTGCTGCTGCTGTCCGCGCGCGCGCGTGGCGCGCAAACGCCGGGAAGGGGGGGTAACGCATTCTGGTCATGCGTTACAGGGCCTGTAACGCAATTTTTTGGGAGTTTGATAACTCCGTTTTGGGCGTGCAATATACCGTTGGATTCGTTTTTCCAAGACGGATCTAATGGAGTGGTCAAATATTTTTTATATAAAAGTTTGGAACTGTTTATATTCCCGGAAGATTTTTAAAGCATGTACTAATTGTTTTAATTGCTTTTAAATACTATAATAAATCCATACTATGACATGATATTACTTGCATGCTTACTTGTTTATTTATTTTTATATATGAGATATATGCCTATATTTACCATGCGATGATAGATTTAGGTGAACTTAAATCAAAATAAGGCGTGCTCTAGAAAATCTAGAATATGAATCGTTTCTTGCCTTAACAATAATATTATGAGTACAACCATGAGATTCTTATGTTTATGAAACATAGAGTGAAATACTCTTTTGATGTTGAAAATGAAAATTTCTTTCTAGGCCGTTGGGTTTTAAGCGGGACCGATGTGACCCCTCCAACACACTGAGAATTTTTCATTTAAATATCATAATTGTATTTTGTTCAAGAAAAAGAGAATCTCCTAGTAATATGATTATGGTTGTAACATAATATAATCCCTCTAAAATTAAATAATATCAAGTAGTAATTGGCCAATGACACAACGGGCTTGTGTCGGTCATAGCCTTCCAACATGGTAGAAAGTAGTTCTTATTTTTGAATCATTGTCGTTTCGTGCTACAGCCGAGGGCTTTGATTTCGAAATAAGAATTACTTGTCTATTACATAGAGATGTGTACAATGAATTAGAATCTAATGGTCGTTACGTGCTACAGCCGTGGGCTGTTGGAGACTAATTCAATTGTATGAAATGTTAGGTTAGACTTGACTTTGAATATTGAGTTTGTCGTGCTACAGTCGTGACTCAATTATTCAAGAGGCTAAAGTTTTATTAGGGAATAACATGAGATGTAATTGACAAGAGTTGTCTGCCTACTGAACATCACATGGTGTTTCGTGCCACAGCCGAGGTTGTGTGATGGAATGTAGGATCCCTATTCCCACTAGCATTATGAATGCTTAATTTTTCACTTAGGGGTTGTATAAATTAGATAAAGTAGTGGGAGCCACTTATGAATAAAGACCCGATTCATATAGTGTTTTAAAATGAAATTGAATATTTGCTAAGTGTTGTTATGTGTTTATCATTTACAGATTTACTATATACATTATATCTTCTACACTATCACTCCGGAGCATACTGGATGCTCACAAATTGACTGGTCCTAATTTTGCTGACTGGCTTCGAAACCTGAAAATTGTTCTCAGGGTTGAGAAGCTGGAATATGTGCTTAATTCACCCAAGCCTACTGAACCTGCTGACGATGCACATGATGATGAACATGTTGTGTATCGTAAGTGGATAGATGATGCAAATGTTGCTCAATGTATCATGCTAGCTTCCATGAACATTGAGCTACAGAAGCAACATGAGCATATGGATGCTCACACTATCCTAACGCATCTACAAGAGTTGTATGATGTGGCAGGGAGGACAGCTCAATATGAGATATCGAAGGAGTTGTTCCGCTGTAGGATGTCTGAGGGATCGTTTGTGAATGACCATGTACTTAAGATGATCAATTTGATTGAACGTCTTGGACAACTTGGTTTCAACATGGATGGGGAGCTGAGTCAAGACTTGGTCTTGCAATCACTTCTGGGTTCGTTTTCGCAGTTTGTTGTGAACTTTCACATGAATAAATTGGACGCCGGCCTGGCTGAACTCCACAACATGTTGAAGACTGCGGAATCGAATTTTCCCTCTAAGAAGAGTTTTGTTCTTCTAATTGGTGAAGGTTCCAATCCTAAGAAAAGAAAGAAGAACCCTCCCAAGAAGAAGAAAGTAGGTGAAAAAAGGCCGGTTCCACCCAAAGCTGAAGACCCCAAAAGCAAAGCTGTTTGCTTCCACTGTAACAAGGTGGGGCACTGGAAGAGGAACTGCAAGGTTTACCTTGCAGAATTGAAGAAGAAGAAGGGTAGTGAGACTGCCGCTTCTGATTCAGGTATGTTCATGATTGAAGTGAATATGTCATTAAATCAAATTGCTACTTGGGTATTAGATACCGCCTGTGGTTCTCACATTTGCAATTCATTGCAGGGACTAAGGAGAAGTAGGACTCTTGAGGAAGATGAGGTGATTCTACGGATGGGAAATGGAGCAAGAGTTGCTGCTGAAGCTGTAGGATCATTTGATTTACATATGCCCTACGGGCAAGACTATTGTTTTAAATAATTGTTATTTTGTTCCCTCGATTGTGAGGAATATTATTTCTATTCCCATGTTAGACTTGGCTGGATTTTCGTTTGTTATTCAGAATAATGAATGTTCAATTCTTAGAGATAATGTTCTTTATGGTAGTGGTATTTTAAATAATGGTCTGTATGTATGTGACGTAGAGCATAATTTACTACAAATTGAACGTACTAATAAAAGGAAAAGGGATGATGAAAATCTCACCTATTTGTGGCACTGCAGACTTGGTCATATTAGTGAAAATAGACTTCGTACATTGCATAAGGAAGGGTTACTTGAACCCTTTGATTTTGAATCATATCCTACATGCGAGTCTTGTCTATTGGGTAAAATGACCAAATCTCCATTTAGTGGACATGGAGAGAGGGCTGCAGATTTGCTAGGATTGGTACACACAGATGTATGTGGACCGATGTCTACGCAAGCCATGGGTGGATTTTCATACTTCATTACTTTCACAGATGATCGATCTAGATTCGGATATGTGTATTTGATGAAACACAAGTCTGAAGCCTTTGACAAGTTCAAAGAATACAAGAATGAAGTGGAGAAACAAACCAAACATAGTATTAAAACCCTTCGATCAGATCGAGGTGGTGAATACTTGAATGGTGAGTTTCTAGATTATCTCAAAGAAAATGGTATAGTCTCTCAGTGGACTCCTCCATATACTCCACAGTTGAATGGGGTATCTGAAAGGAGAAATCGAACTTTGTTAGACATGGTTCGATCCATGATGAGCTATGCAGATCTTCTAGTATTCCTTTGGGGTTATGCATTGGAAACCTCATCATATTTACTGAATAAGGTGCCTTCCAAATCTGTTCCTTAAACACCATATGAGATATGAAAAGAAAGGAAACCGAGTCTTAAACACGTTAGGATTTGGGGATGTCCAGCTTATGTCAAGAAAGTTGACCCTGATAAGCTGGAATCTCGATCCGTAAAATGTAAGTTTGTGGGATATCCTAAAGAGACTTTAGGGTATTACTTTTACACCGATCATAGGGTATTTGTCTCCAGACATGCTACCTTCTTGGAAATACAGTTTATCCTTGAAGGGAACAATGGGAGCAAAATAGAACTTAATGAAGTTCAAGAAGCACAAACTACTACGGTTCAAGAGGAAACACCTGTTCAGACTGAACAACCTTCTGTGGAACAGCCCATTCGTAGGTCAGAGAGAGTGTCTCGCCAACCTGAGAGGTATTATGGCCTTGTCATTGAGAATGATAATGAGTTGTCAATCATTGATGATGACGACCCTATGACCTATAATGAGGCTATGAGTAGTGTTGACTCAGAGAAATGGCAGAGTGCCATGAAATCCGAAATGGATTCTATGTAGACCAACCAAGTATGGACTTTGGTTGAAGCACCCAAGGATGTGAAGCCTATTGGGTGCAAATGGGTATACAAGAGAAAGATTGGAGCAGATGGCCAGGTGGAGACCTATAAGGCCAGGCTCGTGGCAAAAGGATTCAGACAAAGGCAAGGGATTGACTTTGATGAAATTTTTCATCTGTAGCCCTGTTAAAATCAATTCGGATTTTGCTTGCGATTGCTGCTTAGTACGACTATGAGATCTGGCAAATGGACGTGAAAACAGCCTTCCTCAATGGGAAACTTGAAAAGGAAGTGTATATGACATAGCCATAGGGTTTTGTTTCCAAAGGGAATGAATACCTAGTGTGTAAGCTGCTACGAACCATATATGGATTAAGGCAAGCTTCTCGTAGATGGAACATCCGTTTTGATGAGACAATCAAAGAGTTTGATTTTATCAAAAACATAGATGAACCATGTGTCTACAAGAAGGTTAGAGGGAGCGTGGTAACATTTCTTGTGTTGTATGTGGATGACATACTTCTTATAGGAAATGATATACCGATGCTACAATCAGTCAAAGTGTGGCTATCAAAGAACTTCACTATGAAGGACATGGGAGAAGCATCCTACATTCTCGGTATGAAGATCTATAGAGATAGATCTAGAAGAATGATAGGTCTTACCCAGGGTACATACATCGAGAAAGTGCTTAAAAGGTTCAGCATCGAAAACTCCAAGAGATGTCTCATACCAATGAGCCATGGAGTATCCCTTTCCAAGAAGATGTCTCCTAAGACACCTGAAGAAAGGGAGCGTATGAGTAAGATTCCTTATGCTTCGGCAATATGATCTATCATGTACGCGATGTTATGTACTAGGCCTGATGTTGCTCATTCAATTAGTGTGACGAGCAGATATCAGTCCAATCCAGGTGAAGACCACTGGAAAGCAGTGAAGAACATCCTTAAGTATTTGCGAAGGACTAAGGATATTTTTCTTGTTTTTGGTGGATCTGAGTTGAAAATAGAGGGTTATACTGACTCTAGTTTTCAATCAGAAAGTGATGATAGTACATCCATGTCAGGGTACGTGTTTACTCTGAATAGTGGTGCGATTAGTTGGAAGAGTTCCAAACAGTCTACAACGGCTGACTCCACAGCAGAAGTAGAGTATATAGCTGCAAGTGAGGCTGCAAAAGAAGCCGTTTGGATGAGGAAATTTGTTTCTGAGTTGGGAGTTGTTCCTAGCATTGAGGAGCCTATTGTGTTGTATTGTGATAACAACGCAACAATAGCACAAGCCAAGGAACCTAGGTCTCATAAAAATTCCAAACATGTTTTGCGGCGCTTTCATTTGATTAGGGAGATCATTGAAAGAGGAGATGTCAAAATGGAGAGAGTTGACACACATAACAACGTAGCAGACCCACTCACAAAGACATTGTCTCAGATTCACTTTGATCGTCATATAGAGAAGATTAGTATTAGATACCAGTGTGATTGGCTTTAGTTCAAGTGGGAGATTGAAAGTGTTTGTCCTAAATCCAATCATGTATGATGAGTTAGGAAGAACTTTCGTGTATTCTTATTTGATTTCATTAATGTTAATAAAAGACTTGTTTTGTTTTTATTACGGGCTTTATCTATTTAAAGTGTATTAAATAAGATGTTCCATAGTTTAGAGTAAAGCTTCTAGAATTATAATGAGATTATAATAGTGAGATCTAGAAGATGATAACTCTAGACTTAAACAGTTCCTGATCATAGGATAACTAATCGGAAGTTGGTGAATCCGCAAAGATTGGTACATACTATGCTTGCTCCCGTCAGGAGGATGTCTGTTCTCATAGGCATTTGTGTGGTGACACTATAGCTAGTATGTAGGTGCTTTTTAGGAAATAAGTTCACTGAACATGACTCGATAAGTTGAACAGCTAATGGAGTTTACTCACGTGTCAATAGTTATTCACTGAGTGATAGTTGTACAAGTGTCCTTAGACTTGAGATCGTTAGAGTTATCTTGTATATAATGAACTATGCTTTGGATTAGTCCTTAGTCTCAAGGACATCCATTAGGTCTATTCTGGGCATAGGGATTTGTGTATGGAGATAGTTAACGTCAATAGAGGATCTACCCCTTCCAGTATAGGAAGAGAATATCCTATGTTATTCTTAGTATGCGAGTTCTGGAATCTCTGGCCAGAGTGTATGAAATTAGAAAGGAGTTTCTAATTTGCATTAATATGAACTTAGCATTATGAATAAAAAATCATATGATTAAATTTGATAAGGCCTGACACGAGATCCATGCCTTATATTTTAATCGGGATATTGTAGGGTAGAAGGAATTGATTGTACTGAAACTAGTCACTGACAGGTTCTTGGTATTCTAAGCAGTGAATTCATATTATCCGGATAGTCGCGATATGTTGAGAAACATCACTCACGATGTAGAATAAATATAATTAATCAGTTAATTATATTTAATGAATTATTAGAATTCATATAAATAATAAATAAAAAGTTTATTATTATTTATTTCTACTACCGGCTTAATATTGAACCTACAGGGTCACACCATAAAAGAATATTTTCTTTGATGAAAAGATTTAAATTGTGAGAGAGGAAGAATTATTTTCTAAATAGTTTAGAAAAAGAAATAATGATTAAAATAGTTTTAATCATTATTAAAGCATTTTAGAAATGTGTGTTAATATATATATATATATATATATAAAGATATATTATTAAAACCCTAAAAAAGCCCTATAAATAAAATGAGATAGTTCATTCTAAGGGACATCTTATTTTTGTGAAAAACCTAGAAAAAGGAGCTAGCCTCCATCTCTCTCTCTCTCTCTCTCTCTTTTCTCTCTAAAAGGTGTTAGAGTTTTTTGAAGAATTCATCGAAGAAAAATTCTTGGTGGATACCGGTAGAGTGCTTCACACTTTGAGGAGCAGTTGCAACCATCGATTTTAAAGCTTCGATTCTCAAGGTATGGTTACGATTCCCTTCGCTCTAGATTTTATATATTTTTCTATATGTGCGATACATGGTTTTTACGGAATAAATGTTATATCATACTTCCGCTCATTCGTAAATTCCTATCAGGAAACATAATTGATTTTTATATAATTTTGTGTTTCCTGTGAATTCGAATATAAATAAGGAAATTTAATTATATTTTAGTTAAGAAAAAAATTAATATTTGTTTGATTGAATTCTCAATATGATTGACTTTTATATATTTATTATTTTTAATATGAATTTGAATGTAAATAAAGAAATTCAAATATATAAAAAAAATTGTAAATCTATCATGTCTCTCATAAAAAATTTAAATTGTATTGAATATAACTAATTAATTCCCGAAATCATAAAAAGAATATATCAAAAATGATATACATTCAATATAATTATCATTAGCTATAGAAATCAACTACAAAAATTAACAAAAATTGTATGTTAATCTTAAATTCATACACTCTCTTTTTGTAACTTGTCACCTTAAATCCTAAACTCTATCAAACTCAAACAACACATAGATAAACACGTTATATATTAATGTGCCTATCAAACTCAAACATTAGGTTATATATATTTTTTAATATTTGTTAAGAGAAAATATATTCTTTTTGCTTCTTCATTAAAAGCATGCAACATGATACTTATAGAGAAAATATATAAAGAAAAGAAATAATTTATGCAAACAACATATTATATATACCTAGTTTCATGCAAAAGTAAAATAAGATGTTAATAACTGGCCACCACGATAGTAAAAGTATAGACAACTTCTAAATAAAAAATTAAGAGACATAAAAGATAATTAAAATTGCAAAACATAAACATTATCACAAAATAACAAAACTACAAAGATTACAGAAAAATCGTACAGATTGTAACACCATCAATAAAAAAATCTACTTTAGAACTATAAGCATGAGAGAAAATCAGTTAAATTAGATTAAACGATTTGATAGCGTCATGGGTTCTCCTTTTTATTAATATAAAGATTTAAATTATAAATAGGATTTAAGTATTTGAAAAATAAGATAATATATGTTTAATTAAATTCTGAACAGGATTAATTAAATTCTAAATAATGTTAATTAACTGTAAACATGATTGATTTTTTGAATGTAAATAAGTAAATTTAATTTTATTGAATTAAAATAGAGGAGCTCCAGAAAAAAAAAATCAGACGATTTGAGAGCTTCTAGAGGGGTTTTCCTTTTTATATATAAAAGATTATTGCACGAGATGGGTGAAAAATCTTAAAACGAATACCACAAAATTACAATATATATGGTTATAAATTATTATATAATGCCCATCTAATTGATAGTCAATATAAAAATAATTACAAATCTATTATCTATCTATCTATCTATCTATTACTATATATAATAGGCCAACACAAGGGCAAAAGTTGCCAATTAAATGGCCGCGAAATTACTGTTTTACCATTTTCTTTTGAAAAATAACAAAAATGCCACTCGTATATTATTATACAAAAATTCTTTAATAGATGTGTTAGTACAGAGATTCGAACCTCCAACCTCTTTCCAAGATATGAACAAAATATGAAGCAAAATAAATTAAATTAACTTTGATGATAATGCTCTTCATGTGAAGTCGATTCGAGCTTTCGAGCCGAGCTCGAACATATCGAACTTTTTACGAGCTGAGTTTCGAGCTTGAAATTGAAGGCTCGATCGAGCTCGAGCCCAAATTTTTTAGTGAAGCTCGAACTCGAGCCTGACAGTGTTCGGCTCGGCTCGATTACACCCCCAGTCTTACTCCATTGAGAACTCAAATAATGTGAGATATGAGATCTAATCATAGCCAATCATTTATATGTCACGTAGGTTATATATTAAAATAATTAGAAAACGGGAAATATGAGACATTTACGTTTTCTTTTCCATATTCTAGTCTCTTGTAGAGTAGAGAGGAGTAGTGTTTGTTGAATAAAGTAGATACATATCTTGTATCTATAGTTTGGTAATTTTCCATCTTTTTGTATAATAATGAAAGGGGATTTCAATTCTTGTGACGGTGGGAAGGAATCATGACAACCTTCATCAGGTTTGAGCGGGTAGCATATGTCATGAGTGTGGATTTTAATATGTAAGGAGGAGATAGTATATATGTAGTCGATGAGGAGCTTGTAATTAAATCGGGTTAAGGCCTTAAATCTATATGAGACTAGTTATTAAGACCTAATCAGGTGACCATGACACCACTACCAATTGGACCATAAGGGTGAATATTGGGTTGGTTTAGGTACACGGAGAAGTGACTTAAACTCTTTAAATTCTCCCGACTAGCATGCCTAAATAATAAATGATGAAGTATATGAGACAACGAGGGGAGTCAGAGTCCCATATGTGCTCTCGTTCTTGTAAAGTATATACTTGTATTTATTTAATCTTAGCTTAATTAGATTAGTTAAAGCTCAATTTCTGCTCATCCAGATTCCAGGCTATTCAGGAGAACTACAGAATTGGTGATTGGTTGCATAGGAAACCTAGGCTCTGTTTGAGGTTGCTGGTAAAAATTGTTGTGTTGTTAAAACAAATGCTGTCAAAATAAGTGTTGTTGCGAAAATTTGATAACTATTTGGTAATATTTTTGATATATGCATGTTTTGTGGTAAAATATTAAAAATAATAATGTTTATGGTGGGGTTTGATGTTGAAACCAGTAGATGCTTCCCGCAAAAACGAAAATCAGCTTTTTTTCAAAAGCATGGAGGACCTTCTTTCTTAAAAAGCATCAATTCAGCCGAAAAAGCTTTTCAAAAAAGCTAATTTTGAAATTTACCAAACAACTTTTTACCTGTTTTTCGTAAAAAAGTAATTGTTGTTGTCTACAACAACAATAGTAAACAGGGCCCTAATCTCTATGGGAACGAACTTGACTTACCAAGTATTACTTTGACCATGTGCACTTTCATGTGTAACAGGAATTGCATGTGCCTTATCCGTCCGTCAATCTCCAATTCTGCTTCTTGTTTACCAAAATCATATAAGAATTTCTGACAACTACATAATTACAAGTTTTTTGGTGCATAAGTTGGTTAAAAACACGATCATGGATATTTTAATGACAAAGTTCATGCCAAGAAATAAGATTAAGGATGATGAAGTAGACCTGTATATAAACAAAAAAAGTCAATAAGAATATACAATCGGGAACCGAAAGAGCGATTAAAAACATGAAGCAAAATATAACTAGGCAAGTTTTGTAAATTTAGCAACAATGTTAATAGTAGAGAAAATTAATTTAATAGTGGAAAACTTATTAAATTTATTTAATAGTGAAAAACTTATTTTACGAAGTTGGAATTGGTTGCAACATATATTGGAAACGTCTTTAATTGATTTTGTTTTTGCTAACTATACCTATAAATTGATTTTAATACTAATGACAACAAATTTTGACTAAGGAATATTTAATTTTGCGAAGTTTTATTTTTAATTGTTTTATCATATAATGTAAGGTAAGACTTGAAATCGTGATAATTTTATAAATTGAAAATTTAATAAATTTAGCATTTAATTTTAAAATTTTGCAGGATGAAGAGTATGTAGAATTTATTTATTATTTGAGATGCGAATAATATTTGGGTACTCAACCGATTTATTCTATCAAAGAGGACAAATTTATTTTAGGTTATATTTATTACTTACAATATAAATTTATTTAGCATTTTACTTTGGGTGGAACAAATAGATGAACCCCGATTTTAGGTTTTATATTAATTTTGGTGGACTTGGACTATAGAAAGAAATTTGAGCACAAAGGAGTTGGGGCCATTGAGATCCCAATTAGTCAAAAATATTTTAAAAGAAAAACACTCCAAAATTCCTATTTTCTTCACTTCATACTCTCGGCAAAACACACACACACACAGACACGTTTACATGGAGCTTTTGTTTTTAAAAATAAGTCAAATCGGTTTATGCTCTGAATTTAGGTAGCTCGTATTATTCTCTTCGTTTTCGTATAAACAACTCTCATTTCGAGAAAGTTGAAATTTTGAGACTTTTCGAAAAAGAAGCTTGAATCTAATTTTTTTTAACTCGAAAAGGGTATGATTATTCACCCACAAGTCTTTTATTTGAAAGTATTGTTGTGATTTTGTTATTTCAAATTTTTTGCTAAATTTATATGATATAAATAGGGTTCTTGTTTTGAATTGGGGATTTAATATTTTTAATGGGGTTTGAATTGGGTGTTTGGAGATAGAGACACCACCGCGGCGGTGGTAGTGGCCGGAAATGGGTTGGTTCATTGGAGATTGAAGGGTAGTGGTTGTGGTGTGTGTTTGTGTGCACCTATAGGGACGAAGAAGAGAAAGAAGATGGTGGAAAAAGGTGAAGGGGAGAGATAGAGAGATGGAAAGAGAGAAGAAATAAAAAGGAAGAAAGAGGGGTTGTTGTTGTTGTGTGTGTGAGAGAGAGAGAGAGAGATAAAGAGAGAGAGTGTGCAGAAGAGAGGAAGGTGGAATTGGTGGTGTTCGCCGACCGGCAACTACCACACCGTGGAGGTTGTCTGTATGCATGTAGGCGTTATGTATGTATATGTAGGAGAGTGTACGTTTAATTTAATTAAATTATCACTGAAGTCGATTACTAAAATGAAAAAATAAAGTTAATATTTGTGAGGTTTATTAAATTATCAACTTGTATTCTGATGGTTTTATTAAATCACATTCGATGGTTTTCTAAATAGAAAAACCATCGAGCCATTTACTTGTCCTTGATCTTTTAACAAAACCTTTTGAGTTTCAGGGTGTTTAGTTTTAGACTGAATCAATTTCTTCTGAGACGATAAAACAACTTGATCTTTTTAAGTGCCGTCAACTAGTGCAACTGGTCTGGTTCACAGATGAATAACACTTGATCAATTCTTCTATGTCTTCAATTCAATGCTGCTGATTAGTCCTTTGTCGTTCTGGTTGCTTCAAATAAATCACTGGAATCCTGTGGTACTAACCCTAAATCATTCACATACATCTGTCTTGAAAGTCTTGTTTCTTTTATTGTCAATGAGGCTTGAACATTTTCATGAACTTCTTTCTGTGACCTGTTTACGGACTTCAAGAATACATACCATATTTTGATTTTTTGAGTTTACCTTTTCTTCTTTGATTCTGGATTCCTGTGCTCCTGTTAATATTATTGTTTGTCTTGTCCTTTGTTGAGTTGTAGTTATCTCTTTTACATCATATGTTACATTATGCTTTACAATCTCCCAATATTTAATTGTATAGAGCTCGACAAGCAAATACTTCGAGGATAACTCAACTAACTAAGGATACATGAAACTAATTGAAGTAAGAATTGAAGTAAGACAGCTTAATAATATTAAATGCATTCTGGATGAGATATATACATTTCCAGATTTCAGAATTCAAAAAACATTTAAACTTTATACATTGAAGTTGCTCCTCTAGTCTGAGCTGATCGTTCTTTTGTTCTTTGCTTCTGTTCTTCAGTCCATCTCAATCTCACCTTCTTCAATCATTGGATTGGAGTTAGCAGCTTGATAATCAATCACGGAAGGATAGTGCAGTGGTTCTCCAGGTTTAAGGATTGCTCCTTTGATGTGTTTTCCAATGTATTCAACCTCTTGTCCCACTCCAGCTCACAACCATGCAATGTTAACATCTTTCTTGTTTAGCTTTGGCATGTTTGGTAGTCTGGGACGCAATTCCAATCCTCTCTCCACTCTCTTCCTATAGTAAGGAACATTCTCCATTAGAAATCTTCTCAGAGTGTCTGCTGCTTTGTCCTTCTCCGTTGATGTGAATCTAATGGATCTAAGATACTTCTCCACTGATATCAGATAGTTACTTGGATAATCCTTCAGTTTGTCCTCAGTCAAATAGCAGATTCTGAACAAGTCATTCGTCATGAATCTAACCATTGGAGGATCTTCAGTAATCTCTGGACTGACTTTCATCAAGATTTCTTTAACATGCTCACGGAGCAGTTCATTTAGCCTTGTAGTCCTTTGTATCTTGACGAGCATCACCTGCAGTTCCGTGTATGTTCTCTGTTCGAAAAACTTAGTAGAAATCACAAATGTACCTTTCTCAAGAAAATTGATCAATATGTTCCAGGCACCATTTGCTTTAACTCCAGCTTTCAGAAAGATCACAATATTTCTCAGTGCAGTGAAGTAAGTCTGATCTTCAGGATTTGCACTTCTGATGTCCTGAATGATAACTTCCACCTCCGCATTGTCGTTGACTTCTAATCCGTCTTCAACTCCACAGAAAGTTTTATAAGCCATCTCCCAGTCAATACCATGCTTCTTTGCCAAATCCATCATCTTCTTCTTCCTCACTTCAGCATACACCTTGAATCTTTTTAGCTTCTCACTCCTTAGAACTGCTTGGTGTCTTTCCTTCTCAGCTTGCCTGGCATCTCTTTTAGCTCTTTCAGCTTTCAATATCTCCAAGGCAGCTTCCTGTTCCAGTGACAGAGAATTTGCTTCTTCTTCCATATCATCATCCAAGATAGGATGTTCTATAGGCTCTGGATAATATGGCTCATGCTCTTCTTGTTGTGGTTCCTCATGCATGACTTCAAATTCCTCTTCACTCTCCTCTTCTTGCATGTCTTCAATCCAGTATTGTCTAACCGGAATAGTTTCATTGGTTTCCCATAATTCCCATCCATTTGCCTCCCATTCTCCAACTTTCTCCCCCTTAGTTGAGGAATCCTCGATGAAGTTATCCTCAGCATAAAAGTTCGTAGTAGGATCAAGTTGTTGATTTGATGGTCCGGGTTGTTGGTTCCTCAACATATTCCATATAGACTGCACTCCGTCACTTTGGTTCTCCATGAAGTCAGAAATGTCTTTATTCATCTCATGTATAGAAGCTAGCTTCAGGTCAATGTCATCAAGTCTCAATTTGGTAGTCTTTTCAATTCTATCCAATCTCTGGTTAAGCTTAGACTCCACTCTTGGCAGGGTGTTCATTGCATCTTTTACCCTAGCTTGACCATCCCGGATAACCAGAACATCTTCTTTCAAAGCTTCTTGTCCTTGTTGTAGAGCATTTACTTCATTCATGAATCCATCCTTAAGCTCTTTGACATCTGTTCTCAAGTCGACTAGTTCTTCCATTGCTTCCTTCTTCAAGGAGTCCACTGCTTGTTTAGTACATGTTATAGTGCCAGATGCACTGCCTAAGACCCTGTAAGTTCTTCTAGAATCAGCTGCATCCAATTCAACCTTCTCTTGAATAGACATTAAATAAGCATTGGCTTGACCGGAGGAGATCCCTTGGTCAAAGGAAGGTCTCAGTGGAACCTTGAATAGTGGATTTCCTTGTTTATCATGAACCGTCATCTCCTTGAGAGTGGATTGAACATGTAACTCTCTTTCAGTAGGTAGTAGCAAATCATCAATATTTGGTAGGGTTAGGGTGTCACTCCTCACATTTGGCTCTGGGTGTGCACTCAACGTTTCTGTTGATGTTTCACTCATCTTTCCTTTCTCACTCAGGCCAGGTGTATGTGTTTGGGTTTCACTCATCTCTAATGACATCTTAGTGAAGTCTATTCTTTCCCTTATGGATGAGGACTTGTGTTCTACATGATGGGGCAGCGTCATCATGAACTTCCTGTTTGTTTCTCTCAGTGGATAGGTCTTCCCTTTCATTGCCAATTCATTAAGAAGCTTAGTATATTTCTCAAAGACCTGAGTTATACTTTCTCCAGGAAGAGACCTAAATGACTCATACTGAGAAGTCAGGATGTCCAATCTGTTTTCCTGAACGTCTTCAGTTCCTTCCATTATTAAGTTTATGGTATCCCACATATGTTTCCCGATCACATAGTTCATCAGCTGATAGCTCATTTCCTTGTCTGCGGAGTCTGCCAATATCAACATCAAACCTATATCCAATCGAATCAGTTTTTTGTCTGAATCTGTGTACTCAGTGATATCCTTAGGTTGGGTGCCTTGAGGAATCCTGGTACCATCAGGAGCTATAGATTCACTAACTGGCTTCATTGGTACAAACGGTCTGTTCTCTAATACGCCAATATACAACGGATTAGATGCCTTGATAAATAACAGCAGCTTCATCTTCCACAAACCGAAATCATCTCTAGTGAAGGGGGGAACTTTAATACCAGCAGTTGTCTTTGGAGCACTCATGGTTTCTGAAAATTTCAAACTGTTTAAAATTCAAGAAATTCCAATCAAATGAAAAATTTTGAAAGTTAAAAAATTTGCTTCGAATTTTCACGCTATGTTTGATTTTGGTCTCATTCACCGGATCTGATTTGTACGTCAATCAAAAAGCTCTGATACCAATTGTTAGGTCTAAAGTATCGTAGAAGGGGGGGTTGAATACGATACTCACAAATTATTTAATTTCGTTCGCGGATTAATCATTCAGTTCTATCACGAAATCAAATGCACCAAATCAAAACACGAGTCGGGGAATATATCGTTTTATAAATATAAACCTCGAGGGGTGCTACGATTTCTAATCCGTAGATTAGCTTCAATGAGTTCAAGGTTACACAAATTCAATACAATGATAGAATTTTGAGCACTATTAATTTCTCTGATAATTCTCTCCGGCTCAAGCTTCTCTCTTAGTAATGTCTCTGTGTTCTGCCTTAACTGAAGAAGACACAACTCCTTTTCTATGTATTAATTGTAGACTTCTTTGAAAAACCATCGAACCAAATTAAAGAATTAATCTTGGCCGTTGGATCTTCATCAACCTATAAAACAAAGTTACTTTCCACCTGCTCCTCCAATTAGAAAACTATCGAATGTTTAACAGAATTTTACCATTCGATAGTTTTTAAATAAAAACTACCGAAAATTAAATTAATTTAAACTTGTATTCTGATGGTTTTATTAAATCACATTCGATGGTTTTCTAAATAGAAAAACCATCAAGCCATTTGCTTGTCCTTGATCTTTTAACAAAACCTTTTGAGTTTTAGGGTGTTTAGTTTTAGACTGAATCAATTTCTTCTGAGACGATAAAACAACTTGATCCTTTTAAGTGCCGTCAACTAGCGCAACTGGTCTGGTTCATAGCTGAATAACACTTGATCAATTCTTCTATGTCTTCAATTCAATGCTGCTGATTAGTCCTTTGTCGTTCTGGTTGCTTCAAATAAATCACTGGAATTCTGTGGTACTAACCCTAAATCATTCACATACTTCTGTAGTTTTGAAGTGCTTGTTTCTTTTTATACTAAAGTCTTGATAGTCGGAATGGTTGGCTTGGCCTTTAGAAACGAGGGTTATCTGTTGCTCTATAAAACTCCTGATGTCGGGTAAACAAAGATCTGGATCAATACATTGGTAGACTCTAATTAAGCTGACACCTAAGGCATTTGGAATCATCAACCTTCTTCCAGCCTGTACCTGAAGTTGGCACACAATATGACTGCATGAGTACCTCATACCATGTAGGAAAAAATACTGATCAGAGAATTTTCGTAAAACCAGCATATCCCAAATATTACTGAAACTTTAATAATATTACAAACCTGTACGTAGTTTGCGTTCACTAATGTTGTTGATATGAACAGGAATAGATGTGTCTGTCCCAATTCCATTCTTCTCCATCAAAGATTAGCTCACTCTCACTAAGGTAGTCTGGAGGCGCAGTGTACCCCTATAAATTTTTTAAAAAAAAGTACGTTACCAAATGCATTGAGCAGAGATTGATTCCTCAACCTCAAATATAGTTCACACCTAGACTATATCAATTCAATTTTTTATATCTAAAAATAATAGCAGAATCATGACTCTCATAGGCATTACAGATTATGGTAGTTCTACACTTACACAGAAGCATAAACCGTTCTCTATCTAATTGATTTGCAAAAGGAATATAGCTACTTAAAAAAATATTCTTAGCAGTGCTTCCTTCTTTAAAAATTGTGAAATCTGAATTAAGATCAGGAAAAAAAACAAGAGGAAATTAGAAACTGAAAGTAAACTAGCCTACTTTGAATTTTTCATTCATCGTCATAACCATTGACATTACAGTTTCAAAACAAGTATACTCCATCCTGAAAGAGTTTTATGTAGTAGTTTATATGTTTCAATATACAAAAATAAATTTGTTTCAAGGAAAGTACTAATTTACAATTTACTTGGTGATAGTTTAAAAAGATAAAAATTCTCAATTCAACATTATAATCACACATTACCATTACAATGCCAGCTACTAATCTTTTTTCACTCATTGGTCTATTGGATGAATTGAAAGAAAATACTCCTCCATTTAGTTGCTTCTTTAACATTTCCTTTATGCATGTAAATTTAGGAGAGGTAATCAAGTAAGATAATAAGATTTAGTAGCTTTAATGTATTACATTTAAGAATGATGATAGTACTAAAGATAATGGGCCTACTATTAAAAAAATAAAAATATATGGGTAAAATTTGCCATTAATAGAATTGTTGCAGAAAGAGTGGAACTATCCAAAATGGTAAATGTTGTAGAATGACTGGAACAGAGGGAGTATACATTGCGTGCAAAATACCAAAATGGGGTTACTTTGTGAAACAAAGGTAGTACTAATTTCTTGATATGGAAGAAATAGATAAAGACTATCACAGGTAACATGTCGAAATCATTAGTGAGCCATTTGACAAGGAAACTTAGTTCTGACATTTAATATTTGAGTAAGCGTATCCTGCCAAAAAATAAAACCAACAATGCAGTTACCTGATAAATTTGCAGTCAGGGGATAAGGTGCCAAGAAAGTGTTGACAGACATACTGGTACACTCTCCAAGCATCATATCCTAGCATATCCTCCGAAGCTGAACGCATTGGAGTTATGGGAGGGTGGTCACCTACATCAGTTCCTGAGCGTGGCTTGATGTATCCATCAGCTAGTAGCTTCTGCACGTCATTACCAAATACTGAATTGTTCCTCAATACTTCTAGTGCTCCTCTAAAATCAAATGATGAAGGGTACGCAGTGCTCTCAGTACGTGGATAGCTACAAGAAAATCCAGTCAAACACATCAACAAGAAATCAAGCTCAGGAATTCATAATCAGAGATATATAGATGTCGAGGGGAGGGGGGAAATGGTAGGGGAAGGGGCTAAAGAATAATCTGTGAAATCTACAAAATCAGGATGAGACAAACTGCTTAACTAGGAAACACACAACCTTTGCCTTGACATCAACTAAAGAATCATACTATTTTTGTGACTTACAAGATACATCAATGTACACTCCTCTTCTCAAAATGGGTGTCTAACATAGATCTTTCCAGCAGATTAAGATAAGAAACTTGTAGTTTTTGGACCTAATACTTTGGGCTAATTGTACTTTTGGCAATGAACTATCACATTAGCAAGCCAGTCCCATTATTCCGGTTACTGGCAGAAGTGCTACAAAAGATTGAGAGAATGTCACAGCTGGTATGTTACCAAACCCACAAGGAAATGGTTTTTATCTAGTTCTCAGAATCTGACAAGACAAATTATCAAAGATACAACAAAAGGAAAATAAGGAAAGTTTGGACAATTTTTTTTATTTTGTTTATAATTAAAATCGAGTAAACCCCCATCACCCATGGAAAAGGAACCTAGTCACTGAAAGTATACTTTAGAAAACTCTACAGATAAATAAGATGCAAGTCCTATTTCTCCACTAACATAGTATATAACAATTTGTACTAGAACGATGTTCACTGGAGGTTCAAAAGAAACCTGATAAAACCTTGAGTATACAAACGCTCAGCTAATTGCATAGCCAATTGAGGACCAAAGCCTAACGAACTTGAAGCAACCTGAATCAGTGAAAATAGATTGTCATCCAGTTGTTCTACACGCAGGAACTTGTACTTCAACAGTATTTACAAAATTATTCACCATTCAGATAAATAATCAAAAACTACAGTTGTGCTCCCTTCGTAGCCTCACAATAACAAATATTACAATTATACATGAAGTTGTGATTGCAAGGTCCAGAAAACATAGACAAGGAGACTATAAAGTAAGAGAAAATTATGGAGTCTCAAGTAATTCTATCTCACCTTCAGAAGGTTAACTGTATTAAGACCGGAAGGGCGAACTTTGGTCTCCTGCTTTTCTGATATGCCAGTAACTTCAACAAGTCCATCATCCACTATTAAACCTCGAAACATCTCCGCGACCTTAGTTTTAAAATATATAGTGAAGTCATGCACAAATTAGGTAAAAGAGGTTCGGAGAATGAATTCGGGATAGAGAACTTACATCTGCGTCAAACAATCTGCCACGCTCCCATTCTAACTTAAGCTCATATCCATTGTAAATGATGTAAGGATGCACACAAAATCCAAGTGTAGGAGTTTGACAAGGCCCATAGCTGAAACAATGTTGAATGTTAGGAGATGATTACACGCTAGAGCGTAGAACAGATAAAGATACATCAAATTTTTTAGGAATACAAGAATGAACTATGTAAACAGAAGACAACAGGTACTTGGTTTAAATTTACAACTCGACTCTGAATGGACGAAAGAAGCACACTTGAACTGTGAAGGGCTGCGGCCTTTTAATCTCAACACATTACATTCAAAGAAATTCTTTCGAAGGCACCCAAAGCAATAGTTAAAAGAAATTTTATATTAATATCTCTATCATCGTAAAAAAATATTAGAATAACAATCAAATTCTACGTAATCTATTGGCACACTTCCTAGAACTTTTCATGTATAGATTTTTAATTTGAAGGCACTATACAGGGGATAATATAAATCAGGGACATGTTACAATATTTGGAACAGCCCAAGTATAATATGAACCACCTTGGAGATGGACAAGGACAAAGACAATATCATAACGTCAAGTTTTAGGGAGAACGCAGATAAAAATTACATGAAACAGTAGACGAAGAAGTTTTTTGAAAAGGTTTTATTTCAAATACGTAGCATATCAAAAACCTTGAGCTCTAGTCTAGAAGTATTTGGATGAACATTGAATGCAACGAAATATACCACCTTTTAAATAACAAAATATAAATGGACAAAAATGAAACAAGTAGAGAACCCGACTACAAATTTTAATTGGTATTGTTGCATATATTTTTAAGTATGGGCATTGGTTCTGTTAGCCTGCAATTAGTGTATGCCTGGCATTTATACAGCAGCAGTATTTTAATATAAGTTCACAGAAAATATAATTAAATGAATCGACAAGAAATCCAGATATAAGATATTAGTGTATGCATAGCACTGACAAAGCAGCAGTGCTAAGAACCAAATATATCCCCTAAACTTCCCAATTATCTTTGAACTAGGAATTATATCGCAATAAGATATGTATTCACAAAAATTAGTTGCAATATCATGTAAGTCTAACTATTTACTATGAACATCTGCTATACAAGTACTTGACCACTTTTACGTAAAATATATTTTCATCTAGGCATCTTTAACTAAATAAGAGAACAAAGGTTAGCACAATGTAACTTATATATTCAAATCCACCCATCCTCAATGGTCAACATCACTGACTTATAAAATCATAAATGTTACTAAAGATTTATACAAAAATAGGAAGACTATCTAAATAAAGGTCTTAACATACAGAAAAAGAATTGGAAAGCATCAACTATCAACTTTATATACTACTAAGGAGCATCAACTATAAACTTCAACATAAATCAACTCTCAGGATATCTAAGCAGAAAACTATCAAAATATATTCACGGACACACTAACTGTTTCTCCATATAGACACATTCACTATTTTGATCAGCAACAAACTCTTTTACTCACCACATACGATGTTTCAGCTTGAAGCTTTCTTTTTCCCAGGTTGGTAGTTACGTCTTCTAGTGTTTGCTTATCTCCGAGCTCAGGCATGTACCCATCTTCCCCACTTACTAACAGACTTTTATACCAATCCAAGTCATCATCAGCACATGTACACCCATCATCAGTACTATGTATCTCTTCCACATCATCTTTATTACATGTTTGAACTGAATCAGTTTCATAGTTCCCATCTTCCCCGCTTACAAACAGACTGTTATACCAAACCAATTCATCATCAGCACATGTACACCCATCATATATACTATATTTCTGTTCCACATCATCTTTATCACATGTTTGAACCGAATCAGTTTCATAGCACTGTTCCACAGCATCCATTTTTACATCCACTTTTACAGTAGTCCCGTCGGAATGCAATTCTATGGCTGGTTCCTTGGAATGATCTAGAGTGATTTTGCAAAGAACAGTATTAGATTGGTTAGGGATCTCCTTGTTAATTCCACACAATGAATACTCGTGCATCCTCCAATGCCCTACCCTACTCAAATCCTCCTGGTGAGAAACCTCTTTAATTTTGAATACCAGCATTCTCCTCTCCCCGATAAGATTACCATCATAATCCCTAATCTCAGTGCGCTTTGTTCTGCTCGAATTTCAATAGTATATTTTATGTATGAATAATTAGTTTAATTCAAATAAAGTATAATAAAGATATATAAAATATAAAAGTATGAATTTTAAACAACATAATTAATATATATTTAATCAAAAACATACAACTGTAACAAAATTCAGTGATTGAATATATAGGTATATAAAATTACAAAAAGAAACCTCCGGGCCTGTAGATGAGTTGGTGAGAGCACAGGTTATTGACCAAAGGGGAGCGTGGATTCTTCCTGCACTCTAGGGTCTAGCGTGATAGCGGTTGGGGTGTTCGGAAAATAATTTTTTTGACCAAAATTACGAAAAGATGAAAAGAAAAACTGATTTATATAAATAATACAAACCAATATTTTATTTATTTAAACATCAAAGTAAAAATAATATAAGAGAAGAGAAGAAAGACGTGGATTATCTAATAAATTTTTTGAAGTAAACTCAAACAGACATGTAGAATAATGGTTTAACCCATGAACATCTTAGAAGGAGGTTGGAGGTTTGTTTCTTTGTACTAACAATTATTAATATATTTTTGCATAATAATATATGAGTGACATTTTTGTGACGACCATTTAATTGGAAATTTTTGCCCTTGTGTTGAGGTTTAATATATAGTAATAAATTGGATTAAAATGTGTAACTGTAACACGATATTCCAAACACATTCTTAATGCATTTACTAAGTGTCTTAATATAATTTAATATAAAGACGAACACATGAGAGGAGTGCAGAATCAGTTCCCAAGTAAAAAACTAAAAACAAATAGGTGACATGAATACTCCAAACTGTAATAGGTGTTCATCTCCCAAAGTATTTATCACAAACTTGAGTGATGTGAGGGTGTGCAAAGATGCGTCGGCCTTCAGCTTCGTTTTAAAATCATCTATCTCATTCATGCATGTTCGATTATATTACAACAACATTGCATGCATATAACCTATTCATAATCTAGATTGCAAAAAAAAAAAAAACCAATCGATTCCCGAAAAACAGATAACAACCGCTCTCTAACGCAAATTACCAATCTACAAACTATCCTTTCTCTGACACACAAAACACAGGTAAACCTGCTTATAATCGCAAGAAGAACAATACTACACTCGTGCTTCAAATTCTATACTATTTCAATCAGGTCTCAAAATCAATAATAGTCACTTTAAACATGTCTTAGAGCCTTGGCATAGTTACGTTTGTGATTCAAAGTAATTACACTATTCGCCAACAAAATTCTTTACTCCTCACTATGCATGAACCATACTTCTCATTTTACTCTCTCAAACTTAAGACTACACAATCCTTAAGCTAATAAATCGATCACGACCAACTTTTTCACGATAAAAATTATTGACATCTCTATGCAGGCCCGTGCCTTGCACGGGCTGTTACGCTAGTTACTATATATAATAGGCCAACACAAGGGCAAAAGTTGCCAATTAAATGGCCGCAAAATTACCGTTTTACCCTCTTTTTTTAAAAAATAACAAAAATGCCACTCGTATATTATTATACAAAAAGTTTTTAATAGATGTGTTACTACAAAGATTCAAACCTCCAACCTCCTTCCAAGATATCCATGGGCTTAACCACTATACTATATGCCTTTTTGAGTTTGTTTCAAAAAACTTATTAGATAGCCCACGTTTTTTATCTCTTATATTATTTTTTTACTTTGATGTTTGAATAAATAAAATGTTGGTTTGAATTATTTATATAAATTTGTTTTTCTTTTTTCCTTTTCAGCGAAATAACCATTTTACCCCCTTTTTTTTTTGAAAAATAACAAAAATGTCACTCGTATATTATTATACAAATTTTTTTTAATAGATGTGTTACTACAAAGATTCGAACCTCCAACCTCCTTCCAAGATATCCATAGGCTTAACCACTATGCTACATGCCCTTTTGAGTTTATTTCAAAAAACTTATTAGATAATCCACGTTTTTTATCTCTTATATTATTTTTTTTACTTTGATGTTTGAATAAATAAAATGTTGGTTTTAATTATTTATATAAATTTGTTTTTCTTTTTTCCTTTTCATGCCACTCGTATATTATTATACAAATTTTTTTTAATAGATGTGTTACTACAAAGATTCGAACCTCCAACCTCCTTCCAAGATATCCTTGGGCTTAACCACTATGCTACATGCCCTTTTGAGTTTATTTCAAAAAACTTATTAGATAATCCACGTTTTTTATCTCTTATATTATTTTTTTACTTTGATGTTTGAATAAATAAAATGTTGGTTTGAATTATTTATATAAATTTGTTTTTCTTTTTTCCTTTTCATGCCACTCGTATATTATTATACAAATGTTTTTTAATAGATGTGTTACTACAAAGATTCGAACCTCCAACCTCCTTCCAAGATATTCATGGGCTTAACCACTATGCTACATGTCTTTTTGAGTTTATTTCAAAAAACTTATTAGATAACCCACGTCTTTTATCTCTTATAGTTTTTTTTTTGCTTTGATTTTTGAATAAATAAAATGTTGGTTTGAATTATTTATATAATTTTTTTTTCTTTTTTCCTTTTCGTAATTTTATATATGTATATATTCAATCACTATATATTATTGCAGTTGTATGTTTTCAATTTAATATATATTAATTATGTTGATTATAATTCATAATTTATATTTATATTATACTTTATTTGAATTAAATTAATTATTTATGCATAAAATATACTATTAAAATTCGATCTAATATAATAAATATTATACACATTATATCTCTCATTATTAGTTATTTCTATAATTTTTAAATTAAGAACATTAACATTCAAATTATACAAAAAATTTGTCTACCGACTCTGTTCGTCGCATCCATTTCTTAACAATTTTCTTTTCCATAATGTATTATTCATTTGTTAACATTTTCTAAAGTAACATGTCATTCTTTATTAACTTATCTATATTTTTTTCCACCTTTCTAACCCCCTCCCCTTCAACCCCAACCCCAGTGACGTTTGTGTCAAAAATCGGGGTGAGTTTTTAAAATATAGGATATTACATAGTATATAATTACATATTGATCAGTCAGACTATTAGTAGACGATAAAGTTTGGGAAAATTGAAAATTACAAATTTTGAAAATAGAATTTCAAATTGTATTCCAAAAATTATTGTACGATGTTAAAAAAAAGTATAATCTTTCATAATAATAATAGAACTTTATAGAATACATTAAATTGATTCGTAATGTCATATAATCATTTTGATAAAATGAAATTCCAAAATGGGTTTGTGGGTCCTTAACGACATCCTCTACAACATATACAATATTTCTTATATTAGGTAGAATTTCAATAGTATATTTTATGTATGAATAATTAGTTTAATTCAAATAAAGTATAATAAAGATATATAATATAAAAGTATGAATTTTAAACAACATAATTAAAATATATATATAATCGAAAACATACAACTGTAATAAAATTCAGTGATTCAATCTATAGGTATATAAAATTACAAAAAGAAGCCTCCGGGCCTGTAGATGAGTTGGTGAGAGCACTGGTTATTGACCAAAGCATTCAAGGTTTGATTCATGGGAGCGTGGGGAATTCTTCCTGCACTCTAGGGTCTGGCGTGATACCGGCTGGGGTGTCCGGAAAATAAATTTTTTGACCAAAATTACGAAAAGATGAAAAGAAAAACTGATTTATATAAATAATACAAACCAATATTTTATTTATTTAAACATCAAAGTAAAAATAATATAAGAGAAGAGAAGAAAGACGTGGATTATCTAATAAATTTTTTGAAGTAAACTCAAACAGACATGTAGAATAGTGGTTAAACCCATGAACATCTTAGAAGGAGGTTGGAGGTTTGTTTCTTTGTACTAACAACTATTAATATATTTTTGCATAATAATATATGAGTGACATTTTTGTGACGACCATTTAATTGGAAATTTTTGCCCTTGTGTTGAGGTTTAATATATAGTAATAAATTGGATTAAAATGTGTAACTGTAAAATGATATTCCAAACACATTCTTAATGCATTTACTAAGTGTGTTAATATAATTTAATATAAAGATGAACACATGAGAGGAGTGCAGAATCAGTTCCCAAGTAAAAAACCAAAAACAAATAGGTATACTCCAAACTGTAATAGGTGTTCATCTCCCAAGGTGTTTATCACAAACTTGGGTGATGTGAGGGTGTGCAAAGATGCGTCGGCCTTCAGCTTCTTTTTAAAATCCTCTATCTCATTCATGCATGTTCGATTATATTACATCAACATTGCATGCATATAACCTATTCATAATCTAGATTGCAAAAAAAAAAAAACCAATCAATTCCCGAAAAACATATAACAACCGCTCTCTAACGCAAATTACCATTCTACAAACTATCCTTTCTCTGACACACAAAACACAGGTAAACCTGCTTATAATCACAAGAAGAACAATAGTACATTCGTGCTTCAAATTCTACATTATTTCAATCTGGTCTCAAAATCAATAATAGTCACTATAAACAAGTCTTAGAGCCTTGGCATAGTTACGTTTGTGATTCAAAGTAATTACACTATTCTCCAAAAAAATTCTTTACTCCTCAGTATGCATGAACCATACTTCTCATTTTACGCTCTCAAACTTAAGACTACACAATCCTTAATCTAATAAATCGATCATGACCAACTTTTTCACGATAAAAATTATTGACATCTCTATACAGGCCCGTGCCTTGCACGGGCTGTTACGCTAGTTACTATATATAATAGGCCAACACAAGGGCAAAAGTTGCCAATTAAATGGCCGCGAAATTACCGTTTTACCCTTTTCTTTTGAAAAATAACGAAAATGCCACTTGTATATTATTATACAAAAATATTTTAATAGATGTGTTACTACAGAGATTCGAACCTCCAACCTCCTTCCAAGATATCCATGGGCTTAACCACTATGCTACAAGTCTTTTTGAGTTTATTTCAAAAAACTTATTAGATAACCCATGTTTTTTATCTCTTATATTATTTTTTTTTACTTTGATGATTGAATAAATAAAATGTTGGTTTGAATTATTTATATAAACTGGCTTTATAGCCCATGCGAGGCACGGGCATGCCCTAGTTATGTTTAGTTGCTTGAGATTTGGATGCACGCTAAAAATGCAAATACCTGTTGTATTGTGAGCGCACTTTTCTGATTTCTCTGTTATGTTTGCATGCTGTTATCCATTGCAATGGATGAGCTCCTAAGCTCATTTTTTTGGCTTCTTTTCCCCGTACAGAAAAAGTAGTTTCTGGGCTCTTATCAAAAGTTCATTTTCTATTAGTGACATCAATCAACTAATTGCCATAACTAAAATATTGAATAGATACATTGTATTAAACAAATGCATCATAATTATTTTAGAACTTGAAAAATATCATACAATTCTATGTAAGATTCGATGGTGTGACAAAAGGAGTTGAAACTAAAGAAAGAGAACAAAAAGAACAAATTTATTAATAAGCTTTAAAAGGTACCAGAACCTTGAGCCTAGAGTAGTAAAAAATCTAGGTTATCTTTGTGTACCGTCCATGGTTTCCTACTACTGATGCGACTGCACTTGTACCCGTGCAAGGCACGGGATCGCTCTAACCGACAGAACTTGATGTCATTTTGTGACGATATTTTCTAGTTCATGTCAGTTTAATTTTGTGATGATAAGTATTCTTCAGTTTGTTGTGGTGATCCTGCCACCAGTTTGAACTTGTTGGTGACACTATGTGACATGATTGAGAAGATTTGCAAGGAAGATCGGTTTGGTATTAGTCCGAAGAAGATTTTGTTCTTAGTTGAATGTATTTGATGATTAGTTTTATAAGCTAATTAATAATCAGATAGGAATTAGTTAAAGGTGTCAAATAAAGGCTCCATTTCGAAAGTACCAATACTCTCCGGTCTCCATAATTCTCTATAAGCGGCCGGAGTAGTATACTTGTCCGGTCTCCATAATTCTCTATAAGCGGCCGGAGTAGTATACTTGTCCTTAATGCATGAGGTGGCGGGATTGAGATGCACAAAAATTCGTATTCGAAAAAAACTGTTCGAACTGGTTAAAAAAATCGGAAAAAATCTGATTAAAAAAAAGTCCACCTCAATTGGATTCGGCCCGCAGGCTTAAACGGATCGCATATTTTTCACAAAACCCCGATCCGGTTCGAGCCGAATAAACCCAAATTTAATCTCGATTTGGACGTAGTCTTGATCAGGATAAAAGTCCAATCCAAAAAGTTAGAATTTTCAATTAAATCTCGGATAAAAGCTTAAATTTTTTAATTAAATCCGAAAAAATAAAAAAAAGTTAAAGTTAAAGTTATCAATATCTAAAATAATTTGTAAAAATCCGGTTTGGCCCCTCCTGACCCGACCCTATCTACAGGTATAAATATTTTAGAGGAAATTTGTCTCGATTTAAAAAAGCCCGGCCCTATCGGATATCGAAAAATCCGACCTGAATCCGGATTACGTTCATCTCTATTCAGGGTAACAACTATAGAGGTGCTTATATTATTACTTATATTATCTGATATGTATGAACATAGTTGAGACAAAATGATTACTATTTTGTATTATTTTGTATTATTGGATGCTCGGACTAAAAAGTGATATTATGTGACTAAAATTGCATTTGTACTTTGTCTTAAAATTGTGAATACAAAGGAAGAAACATAATTAAATTTAATTAAAGAGATACATGTCTATTGGATATACTTTATACCAATAACCACTTTTATTAATAATCAGACAAATGAAATTATCATGAAATAATCTTGAATAAAAACTAAAGTGTAAAATAATATTTGTGAAAGACATTACCATACTAATGGGTTTTATACCACAACAAAAAAGCCCAAGTAGCTCAATGGTTAAATTGGTGACTTGAAATTCTTAGTAATTAGTATTGAAGTGTCTTAGGTTCGATTCCTGTCAAGATGAAAATTTTCTTACATTTTTATAACATTTGACTTTGGAGGGGCAGTTATGTAATTTCAAGTTGTTGAATAAAATGTTTCACAAAGTCCTTGTTGCAGTATAAGATATATAACTAGCGTAGAAGCCCGTGCCTGTTCATATAAGAAAATAATTTTCGCACAAATCAGGATCTTCGAAATAATTTTATAATTAAATATATGGTAAATTATAGTATTTCAACTTTATTTTATATTTGTAAATTAATTTTATAATATTGTATGCCGTTTTCATGAACCAAATATTTTATAATTTGATCAGGTTTAAAAAGTTGGATCAATATATCTATACGATAATAATTACATGATTATTATTATTATTAATTTCTTAAATAATAATTAAATTTCCAATGTCGTGAAAAGAAATTTATTAAAATGACATGATTATTATTATTATTAATTTCTTAAATAATAATTAAATTTCCAATGTCGTGAAAAGAAATTTATTAAAATGATCAATTAAGTGTAACATAAATAATTATTGTAGCATAATTGTTCGTGTATAACATAGATGTTTGTAAACTCATATGATTTTAATGTAATAAAAGTATATTTGTAAAAAAGATAATCATGTATGTGAGATTATATATTAAGATATATTACAAATTTTCTTAATTGTTTATATCTTATACATAATATTTTTTTTTTGATAATCAAGTAATTCATTAATAAACGGTCATACGACATCTACAAAAATAATCAAAATAGAACAAACACGTAATAAAATAGATCAAATCAGAATTTTCTTCACCCCCGAACTATGATTGTTGAGCAAATCATTCATTGTAGCACATCACTCGTTCATATCGCTGAAGTTTGCAGCCTTTTTAGAGAGACAATCTAATAATCTGTTGTAGTCGTGCAATATATATATATATATATATATATATATATATATATATATATATATATATATATATATATATATATATATATATATATATCTAATTCGTCCATACGTATTCGAACAATTAATCGTAATTGCGACTCCATACAATCCAAATCAATGAACCACTATTATAAATCCTACAGATCTACGATCTCGGATACTAAAACAAATCAAACTCTCACAAGGAAAGAGAACAAACCCGGAGAATGGGTAGAGAAAATCCACTAAACGGGGTACTAAAACTCTCAATAATGAGAGAGACCTATACAAATCGAAAACAAAATCAAAAGAAAACAGTAAAGAGGGGTCTTATCACCAACTTTTTGGTTAATGACAACCCCTTAAATAAAAATTGTGAGTTAAGATTTTTTTGGCGGAAGTATAGATAATATATATGAGCGGTTATTGTATAATCACAAAGTCTACAATACATGTCAATAAGACATTTTACGTTTTTATCATTTATTTTCGTGTTCGTTTAATTTCATGCATCAAAAATTAAATCAAACACTAAATTTTCGTGTCATAAATCAAATTTTTGTGAAAGATGTGAACGGTGAAGGAATGATAAAAAAATGGACAAATTAGTGACATGTGAGATTTATTAAAGTTGTAAAGAATAATATGTCTTTTGGAAAGATAAAAATAAAGGAGTGTACATTTCGAAAATAAAACCGTTAACAAATGAATGAGACGAACAAATTGTATAATAATTATTTCATAATTTAATGAAAAATATCAACGCTAACTTTCTTAATTTAAAAAATATTAACTAACGAATAAGGAGATCCTTGTATCTAATATGTAATTTATATTAGACCAAATATTATTATTATATTTTATATATAAATACTTGACCAGTTCAAATAAATATAAATTATATCAATTAACAATATAATTGGTATTTTTTCATTGAAAAGAAACATGTATAATAAAAAATTTACAAACATGATCGGATATGTAGTTATATACAAAACTACAAAAACAAACATAATGGTATATAAATAATATAAGTCAACGTTCTATATACTTAAAATTTAAATTATGAAAAGAATAAAAGGAGATAATGTGATTTACCTAATAGGAATTCTAAATTACAAATCAAAAGTTAACTTAGCATAGTGGTTAAGACATGAAATTGCTAAAATGAAGTTAAGGGTTCGATTCTTTATGAGAACACAAATTAATTAATTTTTAGCATAACTTATAGAAAGTGGCATTTTTGTGATTTTTCAACAAATAAGGGTAAAATTGTAATTTCACAGCCATTTTTTGGGCTCAATTTGTCCTTAGACGCCATTTAATATATATAAGTAGAGAGATAGATTTACCTATATATATATATAATAACGTAAATAAAAAATACAAATTTATATAAATAATATGGACCAATATTTTATTTACTCAAAGGTTCAAAATAAAAAAAAGAATATAGAATTAGAGAAAATAATGTGACTTATCTAATAAAATCTTTAAAGTAAACTCAAAAAGCAACGTAGCATAGTGGATAGGCTTTGTTCGATTCTCTACAATAACAAATATTAACATATTTTTGTATAATAATATAACAATGGTATTTTTGTTATTTTTCAAAAAATAGGGGTAAAATCGTAACTTCACAAGCATTAAAATGGCAAACTTTGCCCTTGTGTTGGCCTATTATATATAGTAATAGATAGATAGATAGATTTGTTTTTCTTTTTTCCTTTTCAGCAAAATTACCGTTTTACCTTTTTTTTAAAAAAAATAACAAAAATGTCACTAGTATATTATTATACAATTTTTTTTAATAGATGTGTTACTACAGATATTCGAACCTCCAACCTCCTTCCAAGATATCCATGGGCTTAACCACTATCCTACATGCCTTTTTGAGTTTATTTCAAAAAACTTATTAGATAACCCACGTCTTTTATCTCTTATATTATTTTTTTTTTACTTTGATGTTTGAATAAATAAAATGTTGGTTTGAATTATTTATATAAATTTATTTTTCTTTTTTCCTTTTCATGCCACTCGTATATTTTTATAAAATTTTTTTTAATAGATGTGTTACTACAAACATTCGAACCCCCAACCTCCTTCCAAGATATCGATGGGCAACCACTATGCTACATGCCTTTTTGAGTTTATTTCAAAAAACCTATTAGATAACCCACGTCTTTTATCTCTTATATTATTTTTTTTTTGCTTTGATGTTTGAATAAATAAAATGTTGGTTTGAATTATTTATATAAATTTGTTTTTCTTTTTTCCTTTTCGTAATTTTATATATCTATATATTCAATCACTATATATTATTGCAGTTGTATGTTTTCAATTTAATATATATTAATTATGTTGATTATAATTCATAATTTGTATTATACTTTATTTGAATTAAATTAATTATTCATGCATAAAATATACTATTAAAATTCGATCTAATATAAGAAATATTATACACATTATATCTCTCATTATTAGTTATTTCTATAATTTTTAAACTAAGAACATTAGCATTCAAATTATACAAAAAATTCGTCTACCTACTCTGTTCGTCGCATCCATTTCTTAACAATTTTCTTTTCCAGAATGTATTGTTCATTTGTTAACATTTTCTAAAGTAACATTTCATTCTTTATTAACTTATCTATATTTTTTTTCACCTTTCTAACCCCATCCCCTTCAACCCCAGTGACGTTCGTGTCAAAAATCGGGGTGAGTTTTTAAAATATAGGATATTACATAGTATATAATTACATAATGATCAATCAGACTGTTAGTAGGCGATAAAGTTTGGGAAAATTGAAAATTACAAGTTTTGAAAATAGAATTTCAAATTGTATTCCAAAAATTATTGTACGATGTTAAAAAAAAGTCTAATCTTTCATAATAATAATAGAACTTTATAGAATACATTAAATTGATTCGTAATGTCATATAATCATTTTGATAAAATGAAATTCTAAATAGGGTTTGTGGGTCCTTGATGACATCCTCTACAACATACAACTGTAATAAAATTCAGTGATTGAATATATAGGTATATAAAATTACAAAAAGAAGCCTCCGGGCCTGTAGATGAGTTGGTGAGAGCACTGGTTATTGACCAAAGCATTCAAGGTTTGATTCATGGGAGCGTGGGGAATTTTTCATGCACTCTAGGGTCTGGCGTGATACCGGTTGGGGTGTCCGGAAAATAAAGTTTTTGACCAAAATTACGAAAAGATGAAAAGAAAAACTGATTTATATAAATAATACAAACCAATATTTTATTTATTTAAACATCAAAGTAAAAATAATATAAGATAAGAGAAGAAAGACGTGGATTATCTAATAAATTTTTTGAAGTAAACTCAAACAGGCATGTAGAATAGTGGTTAAACCCATGAACATCTTAGAAGGAGGTTGGAGGTTTGTTTCTTTGTACTAACAACTATTAATATATTTTTGCATAATAATATATGAGTGACATTTTTGTGACGACCATTTAATTGAAATTTTTTGCCCTTGTGTTGAGGTTTAATATATAGTAATAAATTGGATTAAAATGTGTAACTGTAAAACGATATTCCAAACACATTCTTAATGCATTTACTAAGTGTGTTAATATAAATTAATATAAATATGAACACATGATAGGAGTGCAGAATCAGTTCCCAAGTAAAAAAACCAAAAACAAATATGTGACATGAATACTCCAAACTGTAATAGGTGTTCATCTCCCAAGGTGTTTATCACAAACTTGGGTGATGTGAGGGTGTGCAAAGATGCGTCGGCCTTCAGCTTCTTTTTAAAATCCTCTATCTCATTCATGCATGTTCGATTATATTACAATAACATTGCATGCATATAACCTATTCATAACCTAGATTGCAAAAAAAAAAAACCAATCAAACTATCATTTCTCTGACACACAAAACACAGGTAAACCTGCTTATAATCACAAGAAGAACAATAGTAAATTCGTGCTTCAAATTCTACATTATTTCAATCTGGTCTCAAAATCAATAATAGTCACTATAAACAAGTCTTAGAGCCTTGGCATAGTTACGTTTGTGATTCAAAGTAATTACACTATTCGTCAAAAAAATTCTTTACTCCTCACTATGCATGAACCATACTTCTCATTTTACGCTCTCAAACTTAAGACTACACAATCCTTAATCTAATAAATCGATCACGGCCAACTTTTTCACGATAAAAATTATTGACATCTCTATGCAGGCCCGTGCCTTGCACGGGCTGTTACGCTAGTATATATAATAGAGCAACTAGGGGGTTTAGTGAGACAATTTATTCAATGTTAAATTACTAAATTACCCCTTCTATATAATATTAATGATAAAAAAATTGTTTCTAATAGGAATTGAACCCTTGACCTCTTGATTAGAAGTAACATTCCTTACCACTATGCTAGATATCAATTTTGGTTATATCATAAAACTCTTTATTAATATGCGCAAATACTCAATATATTATATTCTATTTTGCTCTCTTCTTGTAATCTACTTGATAAGGTAGATAATTCATTTTCACAAATGCCTTAAAATCATATTTTTGACCAGATTAGAGAAAAACTCGCGCAAGATATACAAAATATTATAAAATTGGAATTGATCCATAAAAAAGGATTATATTAATATTTTAATATTGTAAATCATGTTTATTTGTATTAAATATATAATGACTCAGATTATATATACTATTAGATTACAAATTTTTTATACTATCAGATTATATATATTAGATTCCTGATTACCTTTTCAATATTATATTGATGATAATAGATTACTAAATTACCCTTCTAATTTTATATTGATGATAAAAAATTGTTTTTAATGAGAATTGAAACATGACCTAGGTGATAATGTGACAAATATTGACATCTATAGCCACTATAACTTATTATAGTCTTTTTTAATTTTTATTTTAAAATTTAAAACTATCAACCTATTTACTCCATTCCAATTATATCCTTATATATAATAAGCGTAAAACGGATTTTATTCATCATTTAACATTTATTAATGCTTCATTATAAGATATTAACAACTTATAGATTATATACGCAGTTTTGAAATTTTAGATACTAATATAGATTAAAACTTTAGTTTTACTATGATCCTATATATTATAAATCTCGTCTTCAATAAATAATTTTTTTACGTTTGTTATGGATTAAAAAACGTACCTTGTAAATTAAATGCTAGGATTTGTGAGCGTTCAAGCTTTAATGACTGTTCTTGTGTTTCGGGACTAAATCGGTCCTCACAAGATGCCTACGTATCTCTGCTGTATAGAGAATCAAGTCAATAAAACGTAGTTCTAGAATGAGGGACGTGGGTCCTTATATAGGCGTCTGGAGCCTTGTATTTAGAGTAAGTTTAGGAGACTAAACTGATAAGATTTGTAATTGATAATTGATTAGGAGTATATTACTTGGCTGGCAAGTATTATCCTTATCTGATAAGTGTTATGACTCATCATATTATTTGACTGGGATTCTGGATCCTTCTATGAAGATTATATTTTGGACTCATTTAATGAGCTGATAATTTCCCTTATTTATTAATTACGAAATTAATAAATAATTAGGGTTTCGGGCCTTTTGTCGGGCCTAATTCTTTGATTCAAACTAGGTCTAATTAATATATCATTAATTATTTCTAGGGTTACATTTCGACCCATATCATTTGCCCCCCAATTTCTAGGGAAATCAATCGAGATTTTAGTAGAAATTACTCCATATTTTTCCAGGAATTTCCCATTTTTTAAAGCATTTTTTGACCCAAAATTGATCAAAATTAGGTCATTTTTTGGCTGGAAATCCAGATTATTTTCGACCAGGATTCCAAGTCAATTTCGACCAGGAATCCAGGTCGAATTCGATCAGGATCAAGTGTTGAGGTCGACAGTGTCGACCAGGATCTTCAGTTCAATTTCGAACAGGATAGTTCGAACAGGAATTCCTTATGAATTCGACCAGGATTTTCGACCATAAATCCTTAGGTCATTTTCGAACAGGAACAGGGACGAGGTCGACAACATCGATTAGGATTTACAGAGTATTTTCGAGCAGGAAACTTCGACCTCGATTCTTATGTAATTTCGACTAGAATTTTCGAACAGAAACTCCTTATGAATTTCGTTCAGGATTTTCGAACAGAAATCCTTATGATTTCGACCAGGATTTTCGAACAGAAATCCTTTATGAATTCGACCAGGATTTTCGAACAGAAATCCTTATGAATTCGACCAGGAACTGTCTTCAGGTCGAATGTATCGAACTTATTTTTTAGTTCATTTTCGAACAGGATTGATCGACCAAGATCCAGTATAAATTCGAGCAGGAATCCTTATCCTTTTTCGATCTCAACTATGGTGAGGTCGTGCTGGTCAAAAAAGATTTTTAGTATAATCTCGACCAGGATCACTTGTTTTGCCTTAGAAATATTTCCCATTTTTAAGTCAGAATTTTCTCAAGGTTTCAGCCCTTTGGGCCTCGATTTTATATTGGGCCTTGGGCTTAGTCCTTTTAGGCCCTAATTTTTCATTAGTCCTTGAACCCTTTTTAGGTTTAATTTTTAAACCTCTCTTTTGTTTGGGCCTAGTCCTTTTAGGCCCTAATTTTTCATTAGTCCTTGAACCCTTTTTAGGTTTAATTTTTAAACCTCTCTTTTGTTTGGGCCTTATTCTAGAAGCCCAAAGAGTAATTTGTGGGCTTTGACTGGCTGCAACCGGTTAGACTTCCCTAAGCGGTTGAGTTTCCAGTCATTTCCCTATAAAAGAGTGTGACTTCACTTTCCACTTTCCACTCCAACCTTTCCAAAAATTCCTTTCCTTAAACCTCTGTCTTTCTCTCTATTTTCTTTCTATTTCCCGTAGTCAGGCGATTTCCGGCAAGTTTTTGCGGCGGTGTTTTAATTTTCTGGGTTTCGATCTCCTTCCCAAGAAGATTTCTGGACTTTGATCTTCTTCCCAAGAAGATTTTCTGGGATTTGTTTGAATTTCTGGGCTTCCATCTTCTTCCCAAGAAGATTTTCTGAGTTACTTTGAAGATTTGAAGGCATTTTCCAGCTTTCTTTGAAGATTTTTTGAAATGGCTGACCGTTCTGCTAGCCGTCTTCAGAAGATGAATCAAGCGTCCAAAAGAGGTATCATCATTCGTTCTCCCACTATGTCATTACAAGATATGATCTTAGAACGTAGTGATGTATATCCTTCAGTGTCGCATTTAGATTCTTTTAACCATAGCAATAGATTTCACGATGCTGATGCAATCGCTAATTATAAAAACATGTATAAAATTAGGCCACCCTATAGGTTAGTCTTAGCTGAACCTGGGGACCGTTCTTGTCATTGGCGCCCAAATGCTCTTTGTATTTATAAGGGAGTCATTGCCGCAGGAGTGCGATTTCCATTTCACCCTTTCATTCCTCAACTCTTAGCTGATGTAGGAATTAGCCCCTGTCAACTTCCTCCAAATGCTTGGAGATTGATTATGTGTTTCATTGTTTTATGTTTAAAAAACAAATTTCCCTTAACTGTCGCCCTTTTTAGGAAGATTTTTCAGTTTAAGAACAGTTCTTCCACCACTTTGGGTTGGGTTTATATCAGTCATCGACCTACAGCACCCCCCATCTTTCACCCAAAATCCATTCCCGACAACAATCCAAAGTGGAGAGATGAGTTTATGTATTTGATTTGGGATGGAGGGGACTGGGGTACCTTATTCCAAAGCTCATTTAGTAGAGTTTCGGACGGTAGTCCTGGTGACATAGTTCTGACTGAGGAGGAGGCCCTTGCCTATGCTGAACTCATCAAGGATAACTATGCCACCATGGCTTGGGAGCTTCTGGACGAGTTTCTACTTAAGACTCTGGGACTTTCAAGAGTTTCTGACAAGGGTAACTCTTTTTCTTACTTTCTTGTAGTTGTATTAAGATTGCCTTATACCAATTGTTTTCCTTGACTTTTGTTTGCAGCTGCTGAGTTTATCAACAAGCAAAATGAGCCAGAAGGCGGGCAGACAGCAAGGATCAAGAGGGCTTGCTTGAAGGATCCTAGGCTGACCGAGCAAGGCCCTGCTATTTTGAGGCCTCATGTGGCTGAGGTAGATGAGATCGAGGGCTCAACTAAGAGTTCTGTATGGCGCCCCAACTGGGGGATAAGGAAAAAGGACACCATAGTGGGGGTGTCTGCTCATGCTGTTGAATGGTCCCATCATTCATTGACTCCTTGTGACTACAAGGATTTTGTTTCTAACTCCACCCTGGAAGGGGCAGAGTGTGCAGGAGCCCAGGCCTTTGCTGCTGTAAGTTTCTTTTTCCTTCTCTTTTTTTACGCCCCAAGTTATTATTTCTAACTTGTGTTTTATTTGTAGGCTAATGCAAATTTCCAAGGGGCTTTATTTCAAGCCAAAGCCTGGCGATCATCTTCTGAGGCCAACAAGGCTAAGTATGATCAAGCCCAGGTGGAGGTTGGTTCTCTTAAAGCTTCCTTGGATCGAAGGGATAAGGAGCTATTGGAGGCTCAAGCTGAGCTGGTCGAGCTAAGGAAGGGGAAAGATCGTATCATTGATGAGTACTTTGATTCTGCTGAGTATCAGGAGATCATAACTCAGCATGATGATCTTCTTTTCCCTGTCCAGTTTACTCAAGGATGGGAGGAGGCGTTAGCTGAGGTATCGAGGAGAATTCCTGGCTCCCTTACTATTTCTGACTTCCCCAGCCCCCATGCTCCTAATCAGTTGGAGAAGGCCTTGGCTGGAGTGGATGATATGGATGAGGATGACAGGATTCTCAATCCTGAACATGCCCCCCAGCCTGATGAAGAGTTAGAGGGATCCAGCTCCGGTGAGGAGGAGTCTGACGAAGAGGAGGAGGATTCTGGGGAGGAAGAGTCCGGTGAAGAGGAGTCTTCCGAGGATGAGCAAGGAGGGAATGGTGCTCAACCATAGCTAGCTTTTATTTATTTTATGTAACTCTGCCTTTGGGCATAACTTTTAACTTTATTTGAAAGTCATTTATTTTCTTCGTGTCTTTTAATGTTTTATGTTTGCGTACTTAATTAGCACTTTGAACCATATAAACATCAAGATGCCATGCTTTGTAGAATATTCTTGAAATTGCTGAATGAATATTTAAATTGAAGAAATGGGTATAACCCTTACATAGTATGCTACTTCTACCTCAAGTTCAAAAACTTGGATTGGTTTCGTCGACCTTATTTCTACTTGTCCTAATAGTGAGTCCAATTAGGATACACTTAAACATAGTAAACTTTCAAGTTTGCAGCATGCCAAGTTCTAGGCACTTCAATCCCTTCCATAGTTTCCAGTTTGTATGAACCTCGTCCATATACATTCTTGACCCGATAGGGCCCTTCCCAGTTTGGGGCTAATTTTCCCTTTTGTCCAACTCCAGATGCTTCAATTTTTCTGAGGACCAAATCCCCTTGACGAAAGAATCTCTCTTTAACCCTTAGGTTGTAGTAGAATGATGCTCGTTTCTGATGTTCAACTATCTTGGCATTCGCCTCATCTCTAACTTCGTCAATTAGATCTAAAGCTAGCCTCAAGCCTTCTTCATTCGTCTCTGGCTCATAAGCTTCAATTCTAGGAGATGCATGAGTGATTTCTAAAGGAACCACTGCCTCTGCTCCGTATGCTAGTAGAAATGGAGTTGCCCCGGTAGTGACTTTGCAAGTGGTACGGTAAGCCCAAAGTATGGGAAGTAATTCGTCTACCCAAGTGTTTCTGGAGCGCTCAACTCTTTTCTTCAGTCCATCTAGGATAATTCGATTTGCAACCTCAGCTTGCCCATTTGCTTGAGGATGGGCAACAGAAGTGAAGCGCAACTTGATATCATTCTCATCACAATACTTCTTGAACTCGTCATTGTTGAATTGAGTCCCATTGTCCGTTACCAGGATTCGTGGAATTCCATATCTGCATATCACACTCTCCCAAAAGAAGTGCATCACTTGCTTGGTGGTTATCTTGGCCAAAGGTTTAGCCTCAATCCACTTAGTGAAATAGTCAATTGCAACTATCAGAAATTTTCTCTGTGCACTTGCCATTGGAAACGGCCCAAGTATATCCATTCCCCACATAGAAAAAGGGATAGGTGAGTTGACGGATGTCAACATCTCAGGTGGTTGTCTAACCACTGGTGCATGCTTCTGGCACCGTTCGCATTTCTTCACATAACTTTTTGCATCAGCAAGCATACTTGGCCAATAGAAACCTAGACGAGTAACTTTATGGGCCAAAGCTCTGCCCCCCAAGTGCTGTCCACAAATCCCTTCATGAACTTCTTTCAGGGCCAATTCTGCCTCTTGAGGTCTTAAACACTTCAGGTATGGAATAACAAAAGATTTCTTATATAGGATTCCTTCAATTAAGGCATACCTTAGTGCTCTGACGTACAACTTTCGTGCTTCTGTGGTGTCATTAGGTAGCCACCCAGTTTCCAGATAAGCTTTGATGGGATCAATCCAACTACTGGTGATACCAATGGGGGCTACCAATTTTCCACTGATGCTTGGGGTCTTCAAGACTTGGAAGTATACACTCCCGGCATAGTTTTCAATTTCAGAAGAGGCAAACTTAGACAATGCATCAGCCTTCATATTTTCCTCCCGCGGAATGTGCTCCACATAGCATTCATCAAACTGAGTCATGATGGCTTTGACAAGTTTCAGATACTTAGCCATGACTTCATCTCTGGCTTCAAACTCTCCATTTACTTGAGAGACAACTAACCTTGAGTCTCCACAGACTTTCAGAGTTTTGACCCTCAGGGCTCCAGCCAGCCCTAAGCCAGCAATCAAAGCTTCATACTCAGCCTCATTGTTTGTCGTTGGGAAGTCAAGTTTTAGTGCATACTCTATTATGAATCCGTCAGGACTTTGCAGCACTAAACCAGCTCCACTTGATTTTGTTTTTGATGCTCCATCAAAATAGAGTACCCAACATTCCTTGGACACCATGTCTTCATCTTTGCTATCCTCCACTACTACCTCCTGCCCCCCGACTTCTTGGTTGTCAATGGTACATTCAACCATGAAGTCAGCGAGTGCTTGAGCTTTAATCGCCGTGCGAGGCTTATACTTGATATCAAATTCCCCCAACTCAATAGCCCATTTGATCAATCTTCCACTAACTTGAGGGCTGTGCAGAATGTTCCTTAGAGGTTGATTAGTTAAAACCTCTATCTTGTGCGCCTGGAAGTATGGACGCAGCTTTCTTGAGGCCATTATCAAAGCTAAGGCAAACTTCTCTATGGTAGAGTAGTTTATTTCTGCCCCATGCAGGATCTTACTCACATAGTAAATGGGTTTCTGAACCTTCAATTCCTCCTTTACCAAAACAGCTCCAAGGGCAGTGTCGGATACTGCCAAGTACAGATAGAGAATTTCTCCTGGCTTTGGTTTTGCCAATAGTGGTGCTTCAGTCATGTATTTCTTCAGGGCCTCAAAGGCTTCTTGGCTTTCAGGTGTCCATTCGAAATTTCTCACATTCTTGAGTGCTTTGAAAAAAGGTAAGCATTTTTCTCCTGACTTGGAGATAAATCTTCCCAAAGCTGCAACTCTTCCTGTCAATTTCTGCACATCCTTAACAGACTTGGGTGGTTCCATATCTAGGATTGCCTTGATCTTGTCGGGGTTAGCTTCGATTCCCCTCTTGGAAACCATCAGACCTAAAAACTTTCCTGAGCCAACCCCGAAGGCACACTTCGCTGGGTTTAACATCATCTTGTGGTGCCTCAGCACTTCAAATGCTTCTCGGAGATGCTTTATATGGTCTGCCTTGTCGAGGCTCTTGACCAGCATGTCGTCCACATAAACTTCCATTGTTTTACCAATCAGTGGTTCAAAAATTTTGTTCACCAATCTTTGGTATGTTGCTCCTGCATTCTTAAGTCCAAATGCCATTACCAAATAACAGAAAACACCAAAGTCGGTGATGAACGATACCTTGGAGATGTCGTCCTTGTGCATCTTGATTTGGTTGTATCCACTGAAGCCATCCATGAAACTTAACATCTCGTGCCCAGCAGTGGCATCTATCAAAGCATCAATCCTCGGTAAGGGAAAACAATCCTTGGGACATGCATCATTCAAGTCGGTGAAGTCCACACACATTCTCCACTTTCCATTGGCCTTCTTGACCATCACTGGGTTAGCCAACCATTCAGGGAACTGAATTTCTTCAATGAAGCCTGCTTCCAAGAGTTTTTCTACCTCTTGCTTGATAGCTTCTTGCCTTTCAGGGGCAAAATTTCTTTTCTTTTGTTTCACTGTCTTCCTCTCAGGATCCACATTCAATTTGTGGGTTATTAATTGGGGATCAATCCCTGGCATATCAGCTGCTGTCCAAGCAAATACATCGCTGTTTTCTTGAAGAAAGGATGTCAACTTGCTTTTCATAGATTCAGGTAGTAGAGCTCCAATGTAGGTGACCTTGTCTGGTTCTCCTGGGATCAAGGGAATGGGAACAAGATCCTCAGCTGGCTTTCCTCTTCTTTCTTCATCATTTCTGATGTCCATGTCCTCAATTGGGAGAACCTGCCCCCCAACTCCATCAGGCCTCAAAGCGGCTACATAACAGCTTCTAGCCATTTTCTGATCACCTTTTTCTTCACCGATCCCATTCCTTGTAGGGAATTTGATCTTCAAATGATAGGACGAGGCAACAGCCTTAAATGCATGAAGTCCCGTTCTTCCCAGAATTGCATTGTAGGTTGAAGTCGCCTTAATAACTATGAAATTCAGCATTTGAGTAGACGTCTTCGAACCTTGTCCCATTGTCATTGGGAGTTGAATCGTACCTTCTACCTTCGATTCTACTCCATTGAACCCATATATGGGCATGTTTGAGGGTGTAAGCTGAGAGTCAGTGTACCCCATCTTGATGAAAGCATCATGGAACAAGATGTCCACTGAAGCTCCATTGTCCACAAGAACTCTTTTTGTTTCTGAGTTCCCAATCACAGGTACTATGACCAGAGGGTCATCGTGGGGAAATTTCACTCCCTCAAGGTCTGAATCGTCAAAATTTAAAGATACTTCAGTTTTGGCACGCTTCGGTGCTTCTCCAACCACAGTCATCACCTCTCGGGCATAAGCTTTTCTAGAGTTTCTGGAAGGTTCGGCCGCAGTTGGCCCTCCAAATATCATATTGATGACAGGCCCTCGGGGCTTGGGATTTCGGTCTTGATCATTGTCCCGTCTATCGTAGTCTTTCCTTTCATAATTTCCTCTCTGACTTCCCTGGTTTCCATCTTTGGTGTACTTACCAAGCTTTCCTCTTCGAATCAAGAATTCAATTTCATCTTTCAATTGCCTGCAGTCATCTGTCTCGTGTCCAACTTCTTTGTGAAACCGGCAGTATTGGTTTTGATTTCTTTTTGATACATCGGCCCTCATAGGCTTTGGCCACTTAAGGTCTTCTTCCTTTGCAATCTCCATCAGAATTTGGCTTCTAGGAGCATTCAATCTTGCATACTCCGTGAACTTTGGCCCAAAATTGCTTTTCTTGGGTGGTGAATCTGAATCCTTTGATGTCCTAGGATACTTCTCTCTTGCATCATATTCTGGAGCGTCCTTTCTCTTCTTTGAATTTCCATTGCCAGTAGCAATGGGTTCGTACTTTCTCATGCTCTCTTCAGCTTTGATGTATTTCCCAGCTCTATCTTGTAGTGACAACATGTTTTCGGGGGGATGTTTAGCCAAAGACCTCCTGAAGTGGTCATCGGTAGTTCCTTGCTGTAGGGCTATCATAGCCACTTTATCTTCCAAATCTGGGACTTTTATAGCCTCCTTAGTGAATCTACTCAAGTATTCTCTCAATGTTTCATTCTTGCCTTGTCGAATCGCCATAAGAGAGGCGGAACTTTTCTCATGTATCTTCCCACTAACAAATTGATTGATGAATGCCTTACTTAGCTCTTTGAAGGATCCAATAGAATTGGGCGGAAGGCGACTATACCAACGTTGAGCCATACCCGCAAGGGTTTGTGGAAACGCCCTACACTTTGCAGCGTCATTGGCAGGCTGCAACAGTAGTGCATTTGAGAAGGTTCTTACATGATTTGCGGGATCTCCCGTTCCATCATAAGTTTTGATGGCTGGCATTTTAAACTTCCTAGATATAGTGGCTTTCATTATCTCTTGTGTGAAGGGTGGTGTAGGATCGTCAGGATCTCCTAGGGGCAGCAATACAGTAGGATCTCCTCTTGGGATTTCAACCCTTCTGGATCTCGGAGGAGTAGGATCCAGATTAATTACAGGAGTCTTCCCGGCTGCTCTTGCAGCCTCTTCTTCCTCTAACTTCTTTTTGAGTTTTGCAACCTCTGCCTCATGGGCTGCAATCCTTTCCTGAGTGGTTGGCTCTTTATTTGCAGTACGTCTCCTTCGTGGGGGATAGTCATCATCAGTATTGTAATTTTCATCCTCAGTGTAAGGACCAGAGAAATCGTCTCGATACATCTGACGAGTTTGGGTTTGTCGGTTCAGGGGTTCCAAACCTTGGACGTAAGGGGGCACATAGGCCTCATGGTGTACCAGAGTGGTACCACTACCGCCCACCAGGGGTCGAGGGGGCCTGGTATGGGTAGGCATCCCAAGGGTTTGATTCACATATTGAGGGAGATCAGTAGTATGGAGTTGAAGGCTCCTCGGGGCATTCGTGAGCAGTGGGGAGGTTGTGATCGGTTGCTGTTGAACGGTCTCTTGCGGATTAGATCCTTGAATGACCATCTGCAGGGGATTCGTCCCTTCAACTGATGTCGGGATTTCTGTTCCTTGAGTGTTGGTGGGGATATTCGCCCCTTCAATGCCAGTAGTTGGTGGTGGTTGACTTCCATGAGTATCAGCCCCGGAGGTGATAGGAAGTTCTTCAGAAGCTCGAGTTGTTCTTCGCGTGTTTGCCATGGTTGATGTTGTTTTCCCACAGACGGCGCCAAATGTTATGGATTAAAAAACGTACCTTGTAAATTAAATGCTAGGATTTGTGAGCGTTCAAGCTTTAATGACTGTTCTTGTGTTTCGGGACTAAATCGGTCCTCACAAGATGCCTACGTATCTCTGCTGTATAGAGAATCAAGTCAATAAAACGTAGTTCTAGAATGAGGGACGTGGGTCCTTATATAGGCGTCTGGAGCCTTGTATTTAGAGTAAGTTTAGGAGACTAAACTGATAAGATTTGTAATTGATAATTGATTAGGAGTATATTACTTGGCTGGCAAGTATTATCCTTATCTGATAAGTGTTATGACTCATCATATTATTTGACTGGGATTCTGGATCCTTCTATGAAGATTATATTTTGGACTCATTTAATGAGCTGATAATTTCCCTTATTTATTAATTACGAAATTAATAAATAATTAGGGTTTCGGGCCTTTTGTCGGGCCTAATTCTTTGATTCAAACTAGGTCTAATTAATATATCATTAATTATTTCTAGGGTTACATTTCGACCCATATCAACGTTGATCATTTTCGAAAAATACACTATTAGTATATAATGTATTGAACCCGAAAAATGCAAAAGAGTTTTCTCTTTGTATACTAATAAAAAAAGTTTGTATTGGAGATTTTTACAAAAAAGTTGAAGTTGTCATGATGTCATCGTATGATTAAATCAAATCTTAACTAAAATTGGTTTAATTTTTTTGAATATCTATGATAAAATGTTAAAAGTATTAATTGTTAAATTATTTGTGCCAAGTGACAATTGTAAGGTGAAACGAGTAACTTATCACGGATCAGTTTAGCGGCTTCTTGAGAGGTATAAGTAATAGTTTTATAAATAAAGTATATCCACAACTGTACAATTATTGCATTCAACGTGTTTGCTATTATCTTTTAATCTATTATATATATAACAGAGCAACTAGGGGGTTGAATGAGACAAAAAAATCAGAGTGAAATTATGATTATACCCTTTAAATTATAGGATGACATTATTACTTCTTCCTTAATTATTTCATATTAATTCTCTACAATTATTACATATTAATATATCTGCACATTAATTACTAATCTTCTTTAAAGTATATTAACTGTTTTGTAATTAATACTTATTGTTTACATACATGATATTTAAATGAAATTTAAAAAGTAATAAAATATAATTTAAAATATTAATAATATTGGAATAAATATACATAGCATAAATTTATGATATCGAATGGTTAGTAATGTGACATAGTTTCATGTTATCTTCATTGTGGTCAAAGTGATATGCGAGAGAGTTATTCATTGCTAACCAATTAAGAATATGTATGTAAAAACATATCGAGTTTTTAAAAAAAAAAATTATGCAGTAAAAAAACATCAAATACTTACTTACTCGAAAATCAATAGCAACTTATTCACATCCAAATCATAAACATATCTAACACGAACTTCTAATTCAAGGAATACAATACAATAAAAAAGAGGAATATTAACTTTACAAACAACTATGGCTAACTTAAAATTTTCAAATATCTCAATCACCAAACCATCAACACTAATTAAGAATATGTATACAAAATCATATCAAGTTTTTTAAAGAACAAATTATGCAGTAAAGAAAGATCAAAATACTTACTTACTCGAAAATCGACAACAAACTATTCACATCCAAATCATATACGTGTATCACACGAACTTCCGATTAAAGAAATAAAATATAATAAAAAATAGATATATTAATTTCACAATAACCATTGTTAACTTAAATTTTCAAATATTTCGGTAATCAAACCATCAATATGAATATACCACAAACAAATATACCGAAATTAATGACAAATTATAAAATATTTTAGAATAAACCCGTGCCTCGCACGGGTAATAAAGCTAGTTACTATTAGATACCCACGCCATGCATCACCATTCACCACATATTTGTTTGTGATTTTCACGATTGTGATAGGAGGATAATTCTTGTTTTATGAATTGCACCTAAAAAATTATGTAATATAATTAATCAATCAATCAATACTATAATATAAAGGAGAAGACGGGGGCGGTGAGGTGGCGCTTTCAGATCGCTTCGTTCTATTTTTCTAATTTTCTCAATTTTTTGAATTAATAATATTAAAAATTCGAAAAAATCTCAATTACCTTTTAAATACTTACTAATAGAGGAAACATGTAATATTTTTGCATTTAAAATCCCTACTAATGGAGAAAGTCAATATACAATAGATCTTTACTAATGGAGGAAACTAAATATCACTAATGGAAGAAACTAAATATTCAATTATAATATTCTTGCCTTCAAAACATCTAAATTAGAAAAAAAGTGTATTATCTTACATTATTTTGAACTTTCCTCTATTATTATCTAAATATTCTCATAATATTTTTTTAATGAAATTACTATCTTAACATACTGCTCTCCTAAACTTTTTTCTTATGTAATATAATTGAAAATATATGAACGTTTTGGTAAATAAGAAGTTAATAAATTAGATCGGTTTTGCATAAGAAATTAAATAATTAATACCAAAAACTAGAAAAAATCTCAATTGCCTTTTAAATATTTATTAATGGAGAAAACTAAATATAAAATTTCAATATTCTTTGCATTTAAAATCTCTACTAATAGAGTAAAGTAAATATAATATTCTTATATTTAAAATCCCTATTAATAGAGAAAGTAAATATACAATAGATCTTCTCCTAAACTTTCTTCTTTTTTTAGGTGATATAATAAAAAATACAGGAACGTTTTGGTAAATAAGAAGTTAAGAAATTAGATCGGTTTTGCATAAGAAATTAAGTAATTAATACCAAAGATTAGAAAAAATCTCAATTGCCTTTTAAATATTTACTAATGGAGGAAACTAAATATACAATTTCAATATTCTTGCATTTAAAATCTCTACTAATGGAGGAAAGTAAATATAATATTCTTGCATTTAAAATCTAAATATACAATATACAATAGAAAGTAAATATACAATAGATATTTACTAATGGAGAGGAAACTAAATATTACAAATGGAGGAAACTAAATATTCAATTATAATATTCTCGCCTTCAAATATCTAAATTTAAAAAAAAGTGTATTACTTTACATTATTTTGAATTTCCCTTTATTATTATCTAGATATTCTCATAATATTTCTTTTCAAATAAAATTACCATCTTAACATTCTGCTATCCTAAACTTTCTTTTTTAATGTAATATAATAGAAAATACAAGAACATATTGGTAAATAAGAAGTTAAGAAATTAGATCGGTCTTGCATAAGAAATTAAGTAATTACTTGGTAAATAATTAATTACCTTTAATACTTTCATACAAACAGTTAATTAATAGTATAAATATACACCCAAACTCTGTTAATTGTCTACTGTAATTTTTGTTGTCAACATTGTTCTTCTTTACTTTTTTGTTTGTTCATGTTAAAAGTGTGTATCTGATGAGTACATGTATGAGACTTTTCCTTTTATGTTATTTATCTTATTACGTTTGTTTGTATCCTAATGCAGTATCATATTAAAATCTTTGACAAGACAAGTTATTTGCTATTAGTGTTGATTGAGTTAAGACATGGATTAATAAGGAGGGGATTCATCAGTTAATCGATTAAAATAATAGGCCGATCAAGGTGATTTTCATGTACATTCAGTTGTGAATTAATTTATATGTTTATGTGTGTACGTTATTAGTTTTGAATTTATAGTTAAAAGTTGATACACATGTATACAAGTTAACTCGAAAGTGGAGAATTTATCATGTTTTCAAAAATAAATTTTATCATTGTTTTTTAACGTTTAGATAGTTATTGCTCTAATTTTTATGAGAAAAATTATATATTTTAGTAAAATATTTTCTGTAATTCATACATGAAAATTCAAAGATAAAAATTGTATATTAAGAAATTTATAGTGTATGTATTTCGAAAATATCATGTTAAGATTTATTCAAAAAGTCATACAAGAATAAGAAACATTGAGAAGAGATCATTTTTTTTAAAAAGGAAGAGGTTTTTGTTGTTATTTGTTTTGACAAAAAGAGATCATTATTAATAAAAAAAATCTCTCGGCAACAAAAAGGATGTTTGTTCATATTTTTTGATTTTTTTTCTTACTAGGAGTAGATTTGGAGGTAGTGAAGATTTTAATAGCTCTGAAGGTATAATTGTAATTTTTGATTGAACAATATATATATATATTGTTATGGATTAAAAAACGTACCTTGTAAATTAAATGCTAGGGTTTATGAGCGTTCAAGCTTTAATGACTGCTCTTGTGTTTCGGGACTAAATCGGTCCTCACAAGATGCCTACGTATCTCTGCTGTATAGAGAATCAAGTCAATAAAACGTAGTTCTAGGATGAGGGACGTGGGTCCTTATATAGGCGTCTGGAGCCTTGTATTTAGAGTAAGTTTAGGAGACTAAACTGATAAGATTTGTAATTGATAACTGATTAGGAGTATATTACTTGGCTGACAAGTATTATCCTTATCTGATAAGTGTTATGACTCATCATATTATTTGATTGGGATTCTGGATCCTTCTATGAAGATTTTATTATATTTTGGACTCATTTAATGAGCTGATAATTTCCCTTATTTATTAATTACGAAATTAATAAATAATTAGGGTTTCGGGCCTTTTGTCGGGCCTAATTCTTTGACCAAACTAGGTCTAATTAATATATCATTAATTATTTCTAGGGTTATATTTCAACCCATATCATTTGCCCCCCAATTTCTAGGAAAATCAATCGAGATTTTAGTAGAAATTTATTTCATATTTTTCCAGAAATTTTTCATCTTTCAAGGCATTTTTCAACCTCAAATTGTCGTGGAATTTGGTCATTTTGACCAAGGATCCAGGTCATTTTCGACCAGGATTCCAAGTCATTTTCGACCAGGAGTCGAGGTCGAATTCGACCTGGAATGGGAACGAGGTCGACAACATCGACCAGGAATTACAGTGTATTTTCGAGCTCAAAGTTTCGACCTCAACCTCGTGTAATTTCGACCAGAAACTTTATTCAGTTTTTCGACCTTAAACTGTCTTCAGATCGAACGTGTCGAACTCATTTTTTAGTTCGTTTTCGAACAGGTTTGTTCGACCAGGATAGGATGGCGAGGTCGACTATGTCGACTAGGAATTCTAGCTATTTTTCGAATAGGATTTTTCGTGCTTGGTTTTTGCATTGTTTCGACCTGGAATTTCGATCAGGATCTCTATGCATTTTCGAGTAGAAACTTTGACCAGAATTGGAATGAGGTCGAACGTTTCGACCAGGAATTTTAGGTCAAATTCGACCTCAAAATTTCGACCTCACTCCTTTGCATTTTCGAGCAGGATCTATAGCTTAATTTCGATCAGAACAGTATTGAGGTTGAACACTTCGACCAGAAAGTTTAGGTCTTTTTCGACCTCAAATTTTCGACCAGGAATTAGTATTATTTCGATCTCATTCCCAGTATTCATTTTCGACTAGGAAGTGGAGTGAGGTTGAACATGTCGACCTTGATTTTTAGCATGAATTCGACCAGGAATTTTCGACTAGGAATCCAAACTATTTTCGACCAAGATTCTTTGACCAGGAATCCTAGGTCTTTTTTGACCAGGAAATGGGACGAGGTCGAAAATGTCGATCAGGATTTTTGGTATAATCTCGACCAGGATTTTTCGACCAAGAATTCAAGCTATTTTCGACCAAGATTCTTTGACCAGGAATCCTAGGTCTTTTTCGACCTCATATTGCCACGAGGTCGAATAATTCAATCTTTTTTCCCAGTTTATTTTCGAACTCAATTCCCCGATCTCGATCTTTGGCATTTTCGACTGTTGCCCAGTAAATAACAATTGTAGAAGGGGGTTGAATACAATTGTATAAGATTCTCGACTTTATATAACACAAATATGAAAGATCAATAACAATAACAATAACAGCTTTATTAACTTTGATATAAAACTGTTACAAACTCTCTTAAGAAATTCTGATGTTCTTAAGAGCTGCTAGCTTACAAAAACTCTCTCAAGAAATTCTGTTCTTAAGAGCTTCTCTCCGATTATGTTCTCTCTCGAATGAATTACATAAATCGAAACCAAAAATGTGTTTATATAGTGCACACAGCTTCTCTATCAATAACAAGATAAGTCCTAATCATAACAAAGATAGAAACATATCTTTAATCGATAGCTGCATTCTACAAACCAGGAACAAACTTCCATGTTTATCTAGACTCCAAATATAACTCGAAGTAGGAATCGTGATCAGCTTCAAGTTCTGATGATCAATCCTGATCATAGTCTGAGTAGGATTCCTGATGATCAATAAGATACTGACGCTTGATCAAATACTGATGACCATGCAATACTGATGACGTCAGCAATCCTGATCAGTTGAGTCTAGCTTCTGACGATCATTGAATTCTGATCTAACAATCTCCCCCAATCTCATACTTTGTGAAATAAAGTATAGATTCCAAATATTCAATGATGTCAAAAACATGTATCAAAATGTACAAGTATCTTCAGAAACAACTTATCTGTTTAAGCTTTGTGATAGAACAGATTCATCTTCAAGAAGTTGGATAATAAACTTTCTTCTTTTTCTTCAAGAATTTGAATCAGTCTTTCCTTAAGATTTCTGAGTTCTTCATCTTCCTCATTAATCTGGTAGATAGCTGCTCTAAGATTCTGTATGGAGTTTCTCTGTAGACTGTGCTCTTCAAGCAAAAGATAAGCAATTTCCTTCCCATCAGGATTGAGAGAAAGATGAGTCATGCCAAAATTTACTTCTTTAACAGCAGTACCCCTTTGCATTTCCACATCCTGACCTCTTTGATTTAAGTATATGGGAGTATAATTACCATTGAAATTACTGTTTCCATCCAGTCTTCTTCTTATAGTTGACAAAATCATGTCACTCCATTCTTTGTACACTTGGTTCTTCCATCTTAACAGATAGTGAACATATTTCAGTTCCTGTGTAGTTTTCATCAGCAGATCTTGAATAGATAGAATCTTCACACTACCATCTTTCATGAAGTACAGAAGCTTTTCTTTCTTTTCAAAACCATCATGACAATCTATAACTATATCAACAGCTAATAAATTGTTCAGGTTTTCAGAAGTTAAAGTACCTCCAATTTCTGTCAAGGAGTAGGATCAACATATGACATATTCAGATATTCACCATCTCTGTGTCCAATACCTCCTCTTGAATTACTTGACAATTGCTTCAGATTTGAAAACATCTTTAACCAGAGTGCTTTTGATCTAACCATCTCAGATAAACCAACAACACTTGAAGCGCTTGTAATAATTCCACCAGACTGAAAATTGATAGGTGTATCACAACTTAATGTGCTAATATATTTCCACTTCTTGTATTTCTCCTTTTCATGAGCGTAGCTTCTTTCAAGTAAAGATTCTTGTCTGCTTGAATTTCTCCATTGTCTTTCATTTGAAATTTTAAGCCTTTGTAGATAGAGATTGAAATCTTCATTTGTTCTTTTTGTAATATCTCTTTTTCTGGCTTCTTCTTCTTCTTCATCTACTTCTTTGTTGTGACAATCAACAACAGTAGATAAGATTATTAAATCAACTTCTTGCAGAATTTCAGATTCATCAGGATCTTGAATATTGTCAGGATTAGAATCTTCAATTTGATTTGTATTGCTGAGAGTTGATTTACTTGACTTTCTTTTCAATTCAGGTTCTTCTTCAACAAATTCCTTGTCTTCTTTCTCCATGATATCCTTGATAACAGGATCTATTAGATTTTGTGAAGCTTCAGGAATTTCTTCAATTCTTAACCCTCTAGACCTTGTCTATCTAGGTACTGTTTGAGTTGAAGAACCTCTTTTACTTCTTCTAGCACCTCTCCTACCTCTGCTTCCTCTACCTCTAGCAGGAGCAGTATAGCTTTCCATTGTCTCTCTTTGTAGTCTCAAGAATTCTTCATGTGAGAGATCTGGATATTCTTCACTTGCTGTAGAGAGTGCTTTTCTTGCATATAATTGTTGAACTCTTTTATCAGTGTGATATAGAGTAACAATTCTGCCGTCTTTTGTAGAAAACTTCTGGAATAAATTTGATGCATCTTCAGGATTATCAATAATTACATCTTCATCACCTTCAGGAATTGTAGCAAGAATGTGTCCATGACCAGGTGTCAGGATTTGATCTTCCGTCAGGATCTGAGATTGCACCAATGTTCTTACTGTCTTAACTCCAGAATCAGAAACATGAGTTGACTGCGTTGTTTGACTTTGAGAAGTTTGGATTGTCTTCATAACAACAGCATCAGAGGTTTCTCCTTGTATCACTTTGTCACCACCATCATCTCCAGTATCATCATCATTATTTCTTAATACTAGAGCAGGTGTACATTTTGTCTGAATAACCTTCTCCCCCTTTTTGACATCAGGATTTGACAATAATTGCAAAATTAAGGAAAGAGAGGCTTGAATTTCAGTTACCTTAGTATCCAGAGAATCAATTCTTTGATTGATGGAGGTTTGTTCTGAAACAACAGATTTCACTTGGGATTCCACTACCCTCAGTTGTAAAGTAGTAGGCACCTTTGTAAAATTATTAAAGATATCAGTCCTCACTTTTTCAGTTGAACCCTTGATAGAATCAATCTCACTTTTCAGGCTTTTGGATAACAGAGTAGTAGCCTTCAGATGATTCTTCAAGTCTTGATTCTCTATAGACTTCACTGCATTATAGGCATGTTCAATAGCAGAAGAAAAACTGATAGATTCATCAGACTGGTGCCATGAATTGTTCCATTCATTCTGTCTAAATGCCTCTGCAGGATCAAAGGAAGGAGTAGAAAAAAATCTTGTCTCTGATCTTTCCCAGTGAAAGCATTGCTAGCCATATATGTACTTGATGAACCAAAATTAGTTCCAAGACTAATCTTGAGTGCTGTAGCAAGCTGTTCCTTCTCTTTTCTATTCTCATTATCATCATCACTATCATCATCAGAATTATCATCATCAGAACCATGAGATTTATCAGGATCAGGAATTGCAATACCTTTCAGTTTATCCTGTGATTCTGAGATAGGATGATCCATTGGTCTTGAACGAAGTGGCTGTATCAAAATAGGTTCATTATCAGGAGCACCACTAGCGTCAGGAGGAACATCGTCAGGATTTGATATGCTTGCATCAGTATTTGCTACCAATGGTTCTTGTGGAGCTTGAGGTTCAGAAGCTTCTTCAACACTTTGAGTTAAAGGTTCTTGTGTGCTTCCCTCATTGACAATGTTCTCGACCAATCTTTCAACAGAAGCTGTAGCTTTGCCTGCATCTTCACTTTGAGAAGATGGTTCTTGTGTAGCTGGAATGTTGATGTCTTCATTCTCCCTTTGAGAAAATGGTTCTTGTGTGACCATTCCACTAGCTAAGCCTTCACCCAAACTTTGATTGAGTGGTTCTTGTGTGGCAGGATCAACAGTAGCTGCTGAATTACTCTGAAATTCAGGTTCTTGTGGGCTTGATCCTTTCAGCTTCTTCTGTCTCTGATAGACTAACTCTTCTGCATTCCTCTTTTTCTTTGATGTAGGTGTAAGACCAACCAAGGAAGCAGTTGTAGAAAGCTTCTCCCAAGAATGTCCTCGAATCTGAGATGGAGAGGCTGGAGAGTCTGATATAGAGACAACTTTTGTTGCTGCATCAGGAATACTAACATCAGGATTTGATGTCTGAATATCAGTATCCTTCATTTGCACTGTCAAAGGAATATGATACCTGCTCTTTGATAATTTCCTTGTCTTTTGTGGTTTTGATAAAAGTACCACAGCTTTAGTAGCAGTATCAGCAACTTCCTTGTTCACATTCATCACAGAGGATATAGGTAAGTCATCCTCTGAATCACTTTCATCAATCAACCTTAACTTTCTTTTCACAGGAACATCCTTAACAACCTTATCAGCTTTCTTGACCAGGACCCCTTGTACACCCCCTTGTATCTTCTTTTTAGTGAGTGGTGTAGAGGAAAAATCCTTTGAACCTGATTGCCTTCCAGGCACATCAGTTCTAGCTGATTTCTTTGATTTTACAACTGAAGTCTTTTGAGAGACAGTAGAGGTGGTTGTTAACTGTTTAGACTGTTTAGGTTGCATGCTTGTGTCAGGAACAAGGTGGGTTGGGCCTTGTACCATAGCATTAGAAAGTAGTCCATAACGAGTAGGAATAAAACCTAACCTCATCAGGAATAAAAGCATGTCCGCACAAAATATTTTGCCATATCAGGATTGAAAAAAAAAAATATTCAATAAGATTAAAATAAAATTTTATTTAAGAAAACAAAATTTATTTTAACAATCCTGAATAGTGTTTTGGTTTAAGAAAAATAACCAAATTAATGGTCATAGAATTAAAACACGCTTACCAGCAAACGAGGCAAAAATATTTATGGAAAACCGAACCGTCTCATCGAGATTGTAGAAAGGACCTGCACCCTTAATACACATTCTCTATAAAAGAGAACTGTTAAACAATCATCATATATCTATTAAAACACAAACCCTCTCCAGAGAAAAACTTACGAAAACCTTTCACCTTCTTTGTTTTTCAATGGCTGCCAACAATCAAAACAACATACCTGATGAAGAACTTGATAGAATTTGGCAACAAATGGATGAGGCTCTTGCTGAGATGGAGCCACAACCAGTTCCTGACCCTCAGGAACATGAAGCGTTTATAAACGCAATGTTTGATGTGGTTTGGCACAACTTCCTGCAAGCCAATCCGAACTGGAATCCGCTTGATAATCTCATCTATGAAGAGGATGAGGATGATGAAGAGGATGAGGATGAAGATGATGAAGAGCTCGTCCGAGAGCTTGAGAAACGTAAGAAGAGAGTCCGTGATGCTTGTATGTCATGCAAGTTGGAGGCACGGAGGCGTCCCGGTGGTCACGGTGACGATCCGCCTTCAAGTAAATCAGCTCCTCTTCTTGTCTCTTAAGGATGGAACAAGAGACCTTCCAGTTCTGAAGGACTGTGAAGCTGCTCAGGAGCATTCATGCTAATTTGCAGGGCACGTGTTCATGCTTATCTGTAAAGCACGAGTTCCTGAGTAGAAAATAGACTAGGAAAACAAATATGTAATTTCCATATTTCATGTGTAATGTATCTTCAAGTATTAATGAAATTTGTCTATTTTCTCAATTGTTTTCTTCCTGTTCTTGCCTGCAAAATTTGTTAGTAACACTCATAGTGATATAGATATGATAAATAATAAACTCTGATAATAATGAAATTGAGATTGATAATTAAGACTGAAAAATTAATCAAAGACTAAGTAATAATCTAATTGTCCAGAGTTTACCAGGAGTGTTGATGAAAAATTAGTATAGAACCTCTGGTTTTCATACCAGCTTCAATCATCTGAGCATCAGGATTTGACCAGTTGACTTCCTGTCAGGATTGAGTCCTATCAGGATTTGATCAAAGATACATACCTTTCTGAATAACCATCAGGATTTGACAGTTATCAGGATGTCCTCTCTGTAGCTTTTCCTCAGAAATTCTCAAAATTCATCATTCCAAGTTCATTCACCAACTTATTGAAAGTAGCTTCAGGTAGTGGCTTGGTGAATATATCAGCTAGTTGTTGATCAGTAGGAACAAAGTGAAGTTCAATTGTTCCTTCCAGAACCTATTCTCTTATAAAGTGATATCTGATACTGATGTGTTTAGTAAGAGAATGCTGAACTGGATTTCCTGTCATTGCAATAGCACTTTGGTTATCACAATAAATAGGGATTTTTGAGTATGACAGGCCATAATCTAACAACTGATTTCTCATCCACATTATCTGAGCACAACAACTTCCTGCAGCAATGTACTCAGCTTCTGCAGTTGAAGTGGAAATAGATTTCTGCTTTTTACTGAACCATGAAACTAGTCTTCCACCCAAAAACTGACAACTTCCTGAAGTACTTTTCCTGTCTATTTTGCATCCTGCAAAATCAGCATCTGAATAACTACACAACCCAAAATCTGATTCCCTTGCATACCAAAGGCCAAGTGAAGGAGTGCCTTTGAGATATCTGAAAATTCTTTTGACTGCAATCAGATGTGGTTCTCTAGGTTTTGCTTGAAATCTTGCACATAGACAGGTTGCAAACATGATATCTGGTCTACTGGCAGTGAGATACAATAAAGAGCCAATCATTCCTCTGTAGTGAGTTACATCTACCTCTTCACCTTGATCAGGATCAAGTTTGGTAGCTGTAGCTATGGGAGTTGAAGCAGGAGTACTGTCTTGCATGTTAAACCTTGTCAGTAAATTCCTTGTGTATTTAGACTGATTAATAAAAATCCCTTCATCAGTCTGTTTAACTTGAAGACCCAGAAAGTAACTCATTTCTCCCATCATGCTCATTTGATATCTTGACTGCATAAGCTTGGAAAACTTTTCACACAGCTTATTGTTTGTTGACCCAAAAATGATATCATCAACATAAATCTGAACTAACAGCAACTCCTTACCATGATTCAAATAAAATAGAGTTTTATCAATTGCACCTCTTTTGAATCCACTTTCCAGTAAGAATTAAGCTAAGGTTTCATACCATGCTCTTGGAGCTTGCTTTAGTCCATAAAGTGCCTTATCCAGTCTGTAGACATGATCTGGATATTTAGGATCTATGAAACCAGGAGGTTGTTCAACATAAACTTCTTCCTCCAGTTCACCATTTAAGAAAACACTTTTAACATCCATCTGGAAAACCTTGAATTTCTTATGTGCTGCATAAGCAAGAAATATCCTGATGGCTTCTAGTCTTGCAACAGGAGCAAAAGTTTCATCATAGTCAATTCCCTCTTGTTGGGAATACCCCTTTGCAACTAGTCTTGCTTTGTTTCTGATTATGACACCATCAGAATCAGTCTTGTTCTTGAAAATCCACTTTGTACCAACAATTGATCTATTCTTTGGTCTTGGTACCAGTTTCCAGACTTCATTCCTTTCAAATTCATTCAGTTCTTCTTGCATTGCAGTAACCCAATCAGCATCTTTAAGTGCATCTTCAACTTTCTTAGGCTCCTCCTTGGACAGAAAGTTATTGTATAAACATTCATTCTGAGTTGCACTTCTTGTTTGAACACCTGCATCAGGATCTCCAATTATCAAATCAGGAGTATGATCTTTTGTCCATTTCCTTGCTGGTGTCAAATTGTTTCTTGAAGTAGATGCTCCCCCTGGATTGGTGTTATCTTGATTGAAAGAATTTGATTGATTTGAAGCTCTCCCTGAATTATTGCTATGCCCTCCTGATGTGTTATCAGGATCTTCACTTGAATCAGTATCTGAAGAATTCTGTCCTGATGATTGAGTTAACTCTGAACTTGTAGTTGAATGCCGTTGCTCCCCCTCAACATTAGCACTACTAGTTGTTTCACTGTTGTTTGCATCATCAGTATTAGCATCATCAGTACCTGGTGAGTCATCAGGATTTGGTGACCCGTCAGTACTGGATGAATGGACAGGATCTGATTCATTTTCTTCAGGTTCCTTGGAAGCTTCATTTTCAAATAACAATCTATCATGCGAGTCTTCAATGATTCCAGTTATCTTCTTATCATCAAAAGATACATGTATTGACTCCATGACAGTTCTTGTTCTCAAATTAAAAACTCTGAAGGCTCTTGATGTAGGATAACCTATGAATATTCCTTCATCAGCCTTTGTTTCAAATTTCCCTAGCTGTTCAGGATGAGTTCTGAGAACAAAACATTTACAGCCAAACACATGCAGATGCTTCAGACTTGGTTTCTTCTTTTTGAGTGACTGATAAGGAGTGACACCATGCCTGTTTATCAATGTAAGATTTTGTGTATAGCATGCTGTGTTGACTGCTTCTGCCCAGAAATATGTAGGTAATTTAGCTTCTTCCAACATAGTTCTGCCAGCTTCAATAAGAGTTCTATTCTTCCTTTCTACTACTCCATTTTGCTGAGGTGTGCCAGGAGCAGAGAATTGTTGAATGATTCCTTTGTATTTGCAGAACTCTTCCATCTTTGAATTCTTAAATTCAGTACCATTATCACTTCTCAGAATCTTGACTTTGTACTTTGTGGTTGTCTCAATCATCCTCACATGATCCAACAGAACTTCAGGAGTTTCATCTTTTCTATGCAGAAAATACACCCAGGTGAATCTAGAATATTCATCAACAATTACAAGAGTGTACCTTTTCTTACTGATGGACATGATGTTGACTGGACCAAACAGATCAAGATGTAGCATGTGATATGGTTCTTCAATAGAGGATTCTGATTTACTCTAGAATGATGTCCTTCTTTGTTTTGCTTTTTGGCATGCATTACAGAGTCCATCAGGTGTATATAAGACATTAGGTAATCCTCTTACTAACTCTTTCTTAACCAACTCATTGATGTTGCTGAAGTTGAGATGAGAAAGCTTCTTGTGCCAATTCCAACTTTCATCTACTGAAGCTTTACTGATGAAACATGTAGGGGAGCCATCAGTATCTGAGAGAATGTTGGCTTCATATATGTTACCATGCCTGTAGCCAGTTAGTGCTATCTTCCCTGTTGCTTTACTGACTACTTCACAATGTGTGGAATAGAAATTGACATGATAACCTCTGTTAGTGATTTGACTAATACTCAACAAGTTGTGTTTTAGTCCCTTCACTAGAGCTACTTTTTCAATGATGACATTTCCAATGATTATATTGCCATATCCCAAGGTTTGTCCAATGTTGCCATCTCCATAAGACACAGTTGGGCCAGCTTTTTCCTCATATTCTGATAACAGGGCTTTGTTTCCAGTCATGTGCACAGAACATCCACTATCCATGACTAACACATTTTTCTTTTTACCCTGCATCAGAATAGTAAAACACTAGTCAGAATGTTTAGGAACCCACACTTGTTGGATTCCTTGTTCATGAATTTTATTAAATTTAACAGCAGAAGACTTTTTGACTTTAGCAGTCCTGACAGGATTTACTCCATCAGGATTTGCTTTGTCAGTATCAGTATTAACAAAAGCATGCTTCACTATGACATTTTCAGTTTTATCAGACTTTGTACTACTTTCAAACTTAGGCAATGGATCATAAAAGTTATAGTACAAATCATGATACTCTTTACAAGTATAAATAGAATGCCATAGACTACCACAATGAAAACAGGAATTCTGTGGTTTGTAAAATACTGATCTATTCCTAACATCAGACTTAGGAATTTCAGCAATTTTCTTCTTACTCTTTTTACAATCAATAGCAAGATGATTAGAGTTACCACAGTTAAAACAACTCTTTCTAGGTGCATTTGGGATATACTTATAACCATTTTCTTTATTGATCCCAATTTTACCATTCCTGTTTCTCTTAACAGTAGCTTCCTTTTTCTTATCTGTAACCTCACAGATTTTATCCTTAAGCTGTTTCTGAGACAATAGACCTACATTCTTAGTGACTTTGTTCATGACAGGTTTAGACTTTATAATTTTAATTCCTTGAGTAGAAGAAGATCCCTTTTCAAAAGTAGAATTGGAATCCTTACCAAAAACAAAATTAACAGGAGTAATCTTAGATTTGGTTGAGTCTATAACATGTCTATAGGTCTTTGGACTGACTGTCTCATTAATGACAATTTTCTCTGCTAATTTCTTATCTTCATCTGACTTATATCCTAGACACTCTTTCCAATTCTTAGAGGTATTAATCTCATGAAATTTCCTACCAGAGTCTGTCCAGGTTCTGATTTTCTCATTAGCATATTCAAGTTCTTTTTCAAGGGAAGTACATTTAGATGTTATCTCTAAGTGCATGTGCTTAACATTATCACATTCTTTTTGTACTTCTTGCATACGAGAAAATTCAGCTTCTAATATCTCATTCCTTTTTCTAAGGTTAGACATCTCAGATAAGATTCTAGTATTCTCAGCAGTTTGACTTCTAAAGCTAATATGTAATGACTTTAGAAAACGTCTTAACTCAGAAGCATTATCAGTATCAAAATCAAAGATAGTATTTAGTACCTTATCATCAGGAGCAGCAGTTACATCAGCATTGGCCATTAACGCATAGTTGACTACCTCATTATCAGATTCTGAGGAAGAGTCCATCCAATCCTTGCTTGATGTGATGAGTGCCTTTGTCTTGTTGCATTCAGAAGCAAAGTGACCCATACCATTACACTTGTAGCATCTAACCTTTGACTTGTCAAATTTGCTACCCTTGCTGTCCTTTTTGATATACTTGTCTTTGTCTGCTTTGAAGGTCTTTTTCTGAAAGTTGCCTTGTCTTCTATTCTTCCTGAACTTCATCCTTCTGAAGTTTCTGACAATCATAGCAACCATCTCTTCCATGTCTGAATCAGAAGATTCATCACCAGTATTGGCATCAGGATTGCCATCAGTATCTGATGAAGAGTCGTCAAGATCTGACTCAGCTACTCTTGCTTTCCTTCTAGAGACCTCCATAGCTTTCCCTTTTGATTTTGCTTCTACATTCAAAGCAATTGACTTTGCCTTGCTGCTTTTCTTGTTCTTTCTCTGTTGAACTTCAAGATCATGAGTTCTTAGCATCCCATAGATCTCATCAAGAGACACAATGTTCAGATCATACTGGTGTCTAATGATTGAGGTCTGAGTATCCCATTCTTCAGGTAAAGCTCTAAGAAATTTGGTGTTTGAATCTTCGGTTTCATATACTTTGTCAACTAAGGATAAGCTGTTCAATAGTGTCAGGAATCTATCATATAGATCAGTCAGGCTCTCTTCAGGTCTTGCATCGAATTGTTCATATTCTTGAATCAATAGAGCCCTTCTGTTTTTCTTGACAGATGCAGATCCCTGGCACTGAGTTTCCAAAGTATCCCAGATTTCTTTTGAAGACTTGCATGCAATCACTCTGTTTGACATAACAGCATCAAGGCTATTATGCAAGATATTCTTTATCTTTGGTTCCCTGAGTACATGAGCTTTTTCTTCTGGAGTCCATTCAGCTTTAGCTTTGACCACATAATGTTCTGGTACTGTATCTGTTCGTTCTACGAACTTTGTTGGTATATATGGTCCATCACGAATCCTGTCCAAGTAGTCAGGATCCATAGCCTCCAGGTACATCAGCATCTTTACCCTCCATGTGGGATATTCTGATATCTTCAAGATGGGAATCTTCATGCTTTCATACTTGGTTGTCGACATCTTTAGATCGTATCTGATTCAGAATTAAATCAGTTTGCTCTGATACCAATTGTTGCCCAGTAAATAACAATTGTAGAAGGGGGTTGAATACAATTGTATAAGATTCTCGACTTTATATAACACAAATATGAAAGATCAATAATAATAACAATAACAGCTTTATTAACTTTGATATAAAACTGTTACAAACTCTCTTAAGAAATTCTGATGTTCTTAAGAGCTGCTAGCTTACAAAAACTCTCTCAAGAAATTCTGTTCTTAAGAGCTTCTCTCCGATTATGTTCTCTCTCGAATGAATTACATAAATCGAAACCAAAACTGTGTTTATATAGTGCACACAGCTTCTCTATCAATAACAAGATAAGTCCTAATCATAACAAAGATAGAAACATATCTTTAATCGATAGCTGCATTCTACAAACCAGGAACAAACTTCCATGTTTATCTAGACTCCAAATATAACTCGAAGTAGGAATCCTGATCAGCTTCAAGTTCTGATGATCAATCCTGATCATAGTCTGAGTAGGAATCCTGATGATCAATAAGATACTGACGCTTGATCAAATACTGATGACCATGCAATACTGATGACGTCAGCAATCCTGATCAGTTGAGTCTAGCTTCTGACGATCATTGAATTCTGATCTAACATCGACTTTGAATTCACTTTATTGCCTTAGAATTATTTCTAAACTTTAAGTTAGAATTTTCCGAAGCTGTCAACCTTTTGGGCCTTGATTTTATATTGGGCCTTGGGCCCTCTTTAAATTTTTAAGCCTTTCTTTTATTTGGGCCATGGGCCTTGTCTTTTATCGTTCGTAACTCTTTGGGCCTTAATTCCAGAAGCCCGAAGAGTAATTGTGGGCTTTGACTGGCTGCAACCGGTTAGTCTTCCCTAACCGGTTGAGTTTCCAGTCACTTCGCCTATAAAAGAGTGAGGTTTCACTTACTCCCCACTCGAATCTTTCCAAAAATTTCTTTCCTTAAACCTCACAGTCTTTCTCTCTTTTTTCTCTCTTTTTCTCCGTAGTCAGGCGATTTCCGGCGAGTTTTTGTGGCGGTGTTCTTATATTTCTGGGTTCCAATCTCTTTCCCAAGAAGGTTTCTGGGTTTGATCTTCTTCCCAAGAAGGTTTCTGGGTTTTGATATTCTTCCCAAGAAGATTTCCTGAGTTTTTGTTGAAGATTTTAAGAATGGCCGATCGTTCTGCTAGCCGTCTTCAGAAAATGAATCAAGCGTCCAAAAGAGGTATCATCATTCGTTCTCCCACTATGTCTTTGCAAGATATGATATTAGAACGTAGTGATGTATATCCCTCAGTGTCGCATTTAGATTCATTTAACCATAGCAACAGATTTAATGATGCTGATGCAATTGCTAATTACAAGAATATGTATAGAATTAGGCCACCTTATAGGTTAGTCCTAGCTGAACCTGGGGATCGTTCCTGCCATTGGCGCCCAAATGCTCTTTGCATTTACAAGGGGGTCCTGGCCGCAGGTGTTCGATTCCCATTCCATCCTTTCATTCCTGAACTTCTAGCTGATGTAGGAATCAATCCTTGTCAACTTCCTCCCAATGCTTGGAGACTTATTATGTGCTTTATTGTTTTGTGCTTGAAAAACAATTTCCCTCTTTCTGTTGCTCTCTTTAGAAGGATTTTTGAATTTAAAAATAGCTCTTCCAAAACTTTGGGTTGGGTATATATTAGTCATCGACCCACAACACCCCCCATCTTTCACCCAAAATCCATTCCCGACAACAATCCCAAGTGGAGAAATGAATTTATGTATTTGGTGTGGGATGGAGGGGACTGGGGCACCTTATTCCAAAGCTCATTTAGTAGAGTTTCGGATGGTAGTCCTGGTGACATAGATCTGACTGAGGAGGAAGCCCTTGCCTATGCTGAACTCACCAAGGATAACTATGCCACCATGGCTTGGGAGCTCCTGGACGAGTTTCTACTTAAGTCTCTGGAACTTTCAAGAGTTTCTGAAAAGGGTAATTCTTTTTCTTATTTTCTTATAGTTGTATCAAGATTGCCTTATACCAATTGTTTTCCTTGACTTTTGTTTGCAGCTGCTGAGTTTATCAACAAGCAGAATGAGCCAGAAGGCGGGCAGACAGCAAGGATCAAGAGGGCTTGCTTGAAGGATCCTAGGCTGACAGAGCAAGGCCCTGCTATTTTGAGGCCTCATGTGGCTGAGGTTGATGAGGTCGAGGCCTCAACTAAGAGTTCTGTATGGCGCCCCAACTGGGGGATAAGGAAAAAGGACACTATAGTGGGGGTGTCTGCTCATGCTGTTGAATGGTCACACCATTCATTGACTCCTTGTGACTACAAGGATTTTGTTTCTAACTCCATCCTGGAAGGGGCAGAGTCTGCAGGAGCCCAGGCCTTTGCTGCTGTAAGCTTCTTTTTTTCTTTCTTTCTTTTTTTATGCCCCAAGTTATTATTTCTAACTTGTGCTTTATTTGTAGGCTAATGCCAATTTCCAAGGGGCTTTATTTCAAGCCAAAGCCTAGCGCTCATCTTCTGAGGCCAACAAGGCTAAGTATGATCAAGCCCAGGTGGAGGTTGGTTCTCTTAAAGCTTCCTTGGGTCGAAGGGAGAAGGAGCTGTTGGAGGCTCAAGCTGAGCTGGTCGAGCTAAGGAAGGGGAAGGATCGCATCATTGATGAGTACTTTGATTCTGCTGAGTATCAGGAGATCATTACTCAGCATGATGATCTTCTTTTCCCCGTCCAGTTCACCCAAGGATGGGATGAGGCTTTGGCTGAGGTATCGAGGAGAATTCCTGGATCCCTTACTATTTCCGACTTCCCCAGCCCCCATGCTCCTAATCAGTTGGAGAAGGCCTTGGCTGGAGTGGATGATATGGATGAGGATGACAGGATTCTCAATCCTGAACATGCCTCCCCGCCTGATGAAGAGTTAGAGGAATCCAGCTCTGGTGAGGAGGAGTCTGGTGAAGAGGAGGCTAGTGAGGGAGAGGGTTCTGGAGAGGAGTCTGGCTCTGAGGAGCCATAGCTGTTTGTAGCTTTTATTTATTTTATGTAATTCTGCCTTCGGGCATAACTTTAACTTTATTGGAAGTTATTTAACTTATTTTCTTCATGCCTTTTAATTTCTTGTGTTTGCGTACTTAATTCGTACTTTGAATCAATATGCAATGCTTTGTAGAATATTTTGGAAATTGCTGAATAAATTCATAACTTGAAGAAATGGGTTGAACCCTTACATAGTTTGCTACTTCTACCTCAAGTTTAAAAACTTGGATTGGTTTCGTCGACCTTATTTCTACTTGTCCTAATAGTGAGTCCAATTTGGATACACTTAAACATAGTAAACTTTCAAGTTTGTAGCGTGCCAAGTCCTTGGCACCTCATGCCCCTCAAGGGTTTCCAACTTGTACGAGCCACGACCAAATACGCTCTTGACGCGATATGGTCCTTCCCAGTTTGGGGCTAACTTTCCCTTTTGTCCAACTCCAGATGCTTCAATCTTTCTAAGGACCAAGTCCCCTTGACGAAAGAATCTCTCTTTAACCCTTAGGTTGTAGTAGAAAGATGCTCGTTTCTGATGTTCAACTATCTTGGCATTCGCCTCATCTCTAACTTCGTCAATTAGATCTAAAGCTAGCCTCAAGCCTTCTTCATTCGCCTCTGGCTCATAAGCTTCAACTCTAGGAGATGCATGAGTGATTTCTAAAGGAACCACTGCTTCTGCTCCATAAGCTAGTAGAAATGGAGTTGCCCCGGTAGTGACTTTGCAAGTGGTACGGTAAGCCCAAAGTATGGGGAGTAATTCATCTACCCAAGTGTTTCTGGAGCGCTCAACTCTTTTCTTCAGTCCATCTAGGATAATTCGATTTGCAACCTCAGCTTGCCCATTTGCTTGAGGATGGGCAACAGAAGTGAAGCGCAACTTGATATCATTCTCGTCACAATACTTCTTGAACTCGTCATTGTTGAATTGAGTTCCATTGTCCGTTACCAGGATTCGTGGAATTCCATATCTGCATATCACACTCTCCCAAAAGAAGTGCATCACTTGCTTGGTGGTTATCTTGGCCAAAGGTTTAGCCTCAATCCACTTAGTGAAATAGTCAATTGCAACTATCAGAAACTTTCTTTGAGCACTGGCCATTGGAAATGGCCCGAGTATATCCATTCCCCACATAGCAAAAGGGATAGGTGAATTTACGGATGTCAACATCTCAGGTGGTTGCCTAACCACTGGTGCATGCTTCTGGCACCGTTCACATTTTCTCACATAGATTTTAGCATCAGCAAGCATGCTTGGCCAATAAAAACCTAGACGGGTGACTTTATGTGCTAAAGCCCTGCCCCCCAAGTGTTGCCCACAGATTCCTTCATGTACTTCTTTTAGGGCCAATTCTGCCTCTTGGGGTCTCAAACACTTCAGATAAGTAATGATGAAAGACTTCTTGTATAGGATTCCCTCAATTAGGGCATACCTTAGTGCTCTGACGTATAGCTTTCGTGCTTCTGAAGTGTCGTTGGGCAGCCACCCAGTTTCCAGATGAGCTTTAATAGGATCAATCCAACAACTGGTAATGCCAATGGGTGCTACCAACTTTCCGTTGATGCTTGGGGTTTTTAAGACTTGGAAGTATACACTCCCTGCATAATTTTCAATTTCAGAAGAGGCAAACTTGGACAAGGCATCAGCCTTCACATTTTCCTCCCTCGGAACGTGCTCCACATAGCATTCATCAAACTGAGTCATAATGGCTTTGACAAGTTTCAGAGACTTAGCCATGACTTCATCTCTGGCTTCAAATTCTCCATTTACTTGAGAGACAACTAACCTTGAGTCTCCACAGACTTTCAGAGTTTTGACCCTCAGGGCTCCAGCCAGCCCTAAGCCAGCAATTAAAGCTTCATACTCAGCCTCATTGTTTGTCGTCGGGAAGTCAAGTTTTAGTGCGTACTCTATTACGAATCCATCAGGACTTTGCAGCACTAAACCAGCTCCACTTGATTTTGTTTTTGATGCTCCATGAAAATAGAGCACCCAACATTCCTTGGACACCATGTCTTTATTTTTGCACACTTCGCTGGGTTTAACATCATCTTGTGGTGCCTCAGCACTTCAAATGCTTCTCGAAGATGCTTTATATGGTCTGCCTTGTCGAGGCTCTTGACTAGCATGTCATCCACATAAACTTCCATTGTTTTACCAATCAGTGGCTCAAAAATCTTGTTCACCAATCTTTGGTATGTTGCCCCTGCATTCTTAAGTCCAAATGCCATGACTAAATAACAGAAAACACCAAAGTCGGTGATGAATGATACCTTGGAGATGTCGTCCTTGTGCATCCTGATTTGGTTGTATCCACTGAAGCCATCCATGAAACTTAACATCTCGTGCCCAGCAGTGGCATCTATCAAAGCATCAATCCTTGGTAAGGGAAAACAATCCTTGGGACATGCATCATTCAAGTCGGTGAAGTCTACACACATTCTCCATTTTCCATTGGCCTTCTTGACCATCACTGGGTTAGCCAACCATTCAGGGAACTGAATTTCTTCAATGAAGCCTGCTTCCAAGAGTTTTTCTACCTCTTGCTTGATAGCTTCTTGCCTTTCCGGGGCAAAATTTCTTTTCTTTTGTTTCACTGTCTTCCTTTCAGGATCCACATTCAATTTGTGGGTTATCAATTGGGGATCAATCCCTGGCATATCAGCTGCTGTCCAAGCAAATACATCACTGTTTTCTTGAAGAAAGGATGTCAACTTGCTTTTCATAGATTCAGGTAGTAAAGCTCCAATGTAGGTGACCTTGTCTGGTTCTCCTGGGATCAAGGGGATGGGAACAAGATCCTCAGCTGGCTTTCCTCTTCTTTCTTCATCGTTTCTGATGTCCATGTCCTCAATTGGGAGAACCTGCCCCCCAACTCCATCAGGCCTCAACGCGGCTACATAACAGCTTCTAGCCATTTTCTGATCACCTTTTTCTTCACCAATCCCATTCCTTGTAGGGAATTTGATCTTCAAATGATAGGACGAGGCAACAGCCTTGAATGCATGAAGTCCCGTTCTTCCCAGAATTGCATTGTAGGTTGAAGTCGCCTTAATAACTATGAAATTCAGCATTTGAGTAGACGTCTTCGAACCTTGTCCCATTGTCATTGGGAGTTGAATCGTGCCTTCTACCTTCGATTCTACTCCATTGAACCCATATATGGGCATGTTTGAGGGTGTTAGCTGAGAGTCAGTGTAACCCATCTTGATGAAAGCATCATGGAACAAGATGTCCACTGAAGCTCCATTGTCAACAAGAACTCTCTTCGTTTCTGAGTTCCCAATCACAGGTACTATGACCAGAGGGTCATCATGGGGAAATTTCACTCCCTCAAGGTCTGAATCGTCAAAATTCAAAGATACTTCAGTCTTGGCACGCTTCGGTGCTTCTCCAACCACAGTCATCACCTCACGGGCATAAGCTTTTCTGGAGTTTCTGGAAGGTCCGGCCGCAGTTGGCCCTCCAAATATCATATTGATGACAGGCCCTCGGGGCTTGGGATTTCGGTCTTGATCATTGTCCCGTCTATCGTAGTCTTTCCTTTCATAATTTCCTCTCTGACTTCCCTGGTTTCCATCTTTGGTATACTTACCAAGCTCTCCTCTTCGAATCAAGAACTCAATTTCATCTTTCAGCTGCCTGCAGTCATCTGTCTCGTGGCCAACTTCTTTGTGAAACCGACAGTATTGGTTTTGATTTCTTTTTGACACATCGGCCCTCATAGGCTTCGGCCATTTGATATCTTCTTCCTTTGCTATCTCCATCAGAATTTGACTCCTGGGAGTGTTTAATCTTGCATATTCTGTGAACTTTGGCCCAAAATTGCTTTTCTTGGGTGGTGAATCTGAATCCTTTGATGTCCTAGGATACTTCTCTCTTGCATCATATTCTGGAGCATCCTTTCTCTTTTTTGAATTTCCATTGCCAATAGCAATGGGTTCGTACTTTCTCATGCTCTCCTCAGCTTTGATATATTTCCCAGCTCTATCTTGTAGTGACAACATGTTTTCGGGGGGATGTTTGGCCAAAGACCTCCTGAAGTGGTCATCGGTAGTTCCTTGCTGTAGGGCTATCATAGCCACTTTATCTTCCAAATCTGGGACTTTTATAGCTTCCTTAGTGAATCTACTCAAGTATTCTCTCAATGTTTCATTCTTGCCTTGTCTAATCCCCATAAGAGAGGCGGAACTTTTCTCGTGTATCTTCCCACTAACAAATTGATTGATGAATGCCTTACTCAGCTCCTTGAAGGATCCAATGGAATTGGGCGGAAGGCGACTATACCAACGTTGAGCCATACCCGCTAGGGTTTGTGGAAATGCCCTACACTTTGCAGCGTCATTGGCAGGCTGCAACAGCAGTGCATTTGAGAAAGTTCTTACATGATTTGCGGGATCTCCCGTTCCATCATAAGTTTTGATGGTTGGCATTTTAAACTTCCTAGATATAGTGGCTTTCATTATCTCTTGTGTGAAGGGTGGTGTAGGATCGTCAGGATCTCCTAGGGGCAACAATACAGTAGGATCTCCTCTTGGGATTTCAACCCTTCTGGATCTCGGAGGAGTAGGATCCAGATTAATTACCGGAGTCTTCCCGGCTGCTCTTGCAGCCTCTTCTTCCTCTAACTTCTTTTTGAGTTTTGCAACCTCTGCCTCATGGGCTGCAATCCTTTCCTGAGTGGTTGGCTCCTTGTTTGCAGAACGTCTCCTTCGCGGGGGATAGTCATCATCAGTATTATAATTTTCATCCTCAGTGTAAGGCCCAGAGAAATCGTCTCGAAACATTTGAAGAGTTTGGGTTTGTCGGTTCAGGGGTTCCAAACCTTGGACGTAAGGGGGCACGTAGGCCTCATGGTGTACCAGAGTGGTACCACTACCGCCCACCGGGGGTCGAGGGGGCCTGGTATGGGTAGGCATCCCAAGGGTCTGATTCACATATTGAGGGAGATCAGTAGTATGTAGTTGAAGGCCCCTCGGGGCACTCATGAGTAGTGGGGAGGTTGTGATTGCTTGCTGGTGAGTGGTCTCTTGTGGATTAGATCCATGAATGACCACCTGCAGGGGATTCGTCCCTTCAATTGGGATCTCTGATCCTTGAGTGTTGGTGGGGATATTCGTCCCTTCAGTGCTGGTAATTGGTGGGGGTTGACTTCCATGAGTATCAGCCCCGGAGGTGATAGGAAGTTCTTCAGAAGCTCGAGTTGTTCTTCGCGTGTTTGTCATGGTTGATGTTTTCTTCCCACAGACGGCGCCAAATGTTATGGATTAAAAAACGTACCTTGTAAATTAAATGCTAGGGTTTATGAGCGTTCAAGCTTTAATGACTGCTCTTGTGTTTCGGGACTAAATCGGTCCTCACAAGATGCCTACGTATCTCTGCTGTATAGAGAATCAAGTCAATAAAACGTAGTTCTAGGATGAGGGACGTGGGTCCTTATATAGGCGTCTGGAGCCTTGTATTTAGAGTAAGTTTAGGAGACTAAACTGATAAGATTTGTAATTGATAACTGATTAGGAGTATATTACTTGGCTGGCAAGTATTATCCTTATCTGATAAGTGTTATGACTCATCATATTATTTGATTGGGATTCTGGATCCTTCTATGAAGATTTTATTATATTTTGGACTCATTTAATGAGCTGATAATTTCCCTTATTTATTAATTACGAAATTAATAAATAATTAGGGTTTCGGGCCTTTTGTCGGGCCTAATTCTTTGACCAAACTAGGTCTAATTAATATATCATTAATTATTTCTAGGGTTATATTTCAACCCATATCATATATATATATATAATAGCTTAAAACCCGTGCGATGCACGGATTGTTAATTGTTATTTTATTATTATTTTTTTAATGTTTTATTAATTGTAATTGTGCAAAAAATAAGTAGGCATGTTAAAATAGCTAAACACTTTTAATTAATTAAAAACATTAGAACAGATTTTAAAATAAATAAGTATGGGTTTGCCCGTTATATTTTTGGAAAATGAGCGGTTTTAGTAAGAAAAAATAAAAAATGAAACATATATTTAGTTTAAAAAGGTAAATGCCTGTGATATTTTTGGAAAATGAGGTTTTAAAATTTAATAATTAAAAATATTGAAATACATTTTAAAATAAATAAGTAAAGGTTTCCTGTGATATTTTTGGAAAAAGAATGGATTTTAGTGAGAAAAATAGAAAAGGTAAATTGTAAAAGGCAATTTCCCATGATATATTTAGAAAAGGATGGACTTTGTTAGAAAAAATATATAATGTGTTTTAGCTGAAAAGATAATTGGTTATAAACATGTATTTGATTATTTATATTTTAATATTTTTAGTAATTGCATTTGTTAAGAAAAATAAGTAGACATGTTAAAATAGGTAAACTTTTAAAAAATAATTATAATATTAAAATAGGTTTAAAAATAAATAACTAAAGTTTTATCCGTGATATTTTTGGAAAAGGAGGGGTTTTAGTAAAGAAAAATAGAAAAACATACAAGCCATTGCTCCATGAAGAACACTGTTATATAATAAAGAACAATAAAGAACATCATAGAATCTTACATAAATTGCATGTTGATTCTAATTTTCTCACCAAAAAAGGTTTATTACAAATAAAAATAGAATCTAACAAAAAATTAGAATCAAATAAAACATGATTACATGTAATTTCATTGTGCTAAATATATATACAAGATTTTGTACTGGATTCTATACTGGATTATATGTAATATTTAATTTTTAAATTTAGATGAGATTCTACGTTAAATTCGATATGTTAGGCTTAATTGTTTTTCAATTTTATGATTCTAATTTAAAAAAATCAATTTTTATGAAAAATAAAGTGTTTATGATGGTATTCTTTATTGTTTTTATATAAGGTGTTCTTGCTAGAGTGCAACTCAATATATATATATATATATATATATATATATATATATATATATAATTCAAAACAAAACTTAATTTTATATTAGAAATATTATTTTATTTAAAAACGTATTTCGTAGAATATTTTTTGAGAAAATTTAGAGATATTATTATAAAGTCGCTGCGAAGCGCGGCTTAGCAAACTAGTTTAATATAAAATTTAATACCATCCCATGCTTTATATAAAATAGAAAAGTGAAACATATTATCACACCATACAAATATGATCCATTATAAATTATAGATTATATTTACCTTTTATACAATGATTTATTTTATATAACATATGGACAATAAATGTTGAATTGTTTTTTGCTAATTATATACGAACAAATACTTATCAATAACCATTATTTTCCGCATAAGTAGAGTTTTTACGTAAACACCATTTGGCACATCCTTTCTGGTAATACTAAAGTGAGTTGGACCAATAATTCATATAGATAAAGTTAATTAAAATAACATGTTAAACTGTAGCATTTTCGTACCCAACTTAATTATTCTAAAATAATTTTAGTTTGTTAATAATTACAAAGTTACAAGTTAATCTCATCATTCACATATACACTTGATAAATACTATTTTTATTTTTGCATTTTTTAATAACTCATAAATTACATAACAATAAAATTATTCACCAGTGATCTATAGTTAGAAATTTCACTTTTTACTTTAGGCAAGTAAAAGTCATAAACAAGTTTTTCAAGTACATTTAATCGTGTTCTAAATTTAATCTATTTTAGCATCATTCCGAAACAAGCTACGTCAATGGATTGTTCTATAACAAGCCATAGGTCAGACATAACATACAGTTTGCTATGCTTAGAAACTGATGGAACATAGTGGATTTACCAAAGCTTAGTTTCAAACTTCAAAGATATGCCCATACTGAAAAGCTCTTGGCATAAAAGCTTTGCTCCATAAGGCACATTCACCTTAACAATGTCTTCAGCAGACTCACAATAGCGGCAATATGGTCCTCTGACTTTGTGTTTACCCCTCATTGTGCGTTGTATTACATTTGCTGTGTGCTTGCATGTTCGGCATATATGCATCTGCGAGTAGTCACTACATAAGAAGAGTCGCTCCTGCAGATTTTCTGATGCTCCATGGGCTATAAGACAATCACGCTCCATCTCGCCAAACTTAACTCCACCAAACCGTTTACGATCAGCAACCGGTTGCCTGGTTAGAGGATGAACTGGGCCCGTGTTTCGGAATTTGACTTTGTCTTCAGCCATATGGTTTAATCGCTGGTAGCATGTTGGACCCATGAACACAAGTGAGCATATCATTTCACCTGTACGGCCATCATAAACTCTCTCGCTTCCCCATCTAGATAATCCAGCCCTGCCAGACATGTATAATAGTGATCAGACTCGAGGTTATTAGAGGTGTAGCTATGCAAGACACAAGGATACATGAGTCGTGATTTGACAAGTTAGTTAATACACGTACCATTCTGCATGTTGATCCCAATAAAATTCATCGAACTACATCTGTAATCTAATTAATATTATCTCGCCTCAAAATGATGAATGACTTAGACTTGTACTACATACTCATTATATGGTCAAATACAATATTTGTTAAGTTTTGACGATGAAGGGAATAAATAGAGTGACAAGAAAACGCACAAGAACAAAACATCTCCCTCCGACGTTTTTGTATCAACATATCTGAACTAAGCACAATCATATAAATAAATGATGAACCAAACCCGCAAGTTATGTATAATCAAAAAAGAAGAGGATAAATAAATTACTTGTGGAGTTGGTCTGCTATGCCATCCAAGGAGAGAGTGGAAAAAGGGGTGGCATATTTTTCAATACCCTTAAGGGCAATCCCTTTACCCAGAGCAGCCTCTAAAACCTGACCAGGAGTCTGACGTGAAGGAAATGCATGTGGGTTAATCACGATATCTGGAACTATCCCTTGTGCGGTGAAAGGGAAATTCTCCTGTGACTCCAAAAAGCCGAGGACGCCCTTCTGCCCATGCATGCTAGAAAATTTGTCCCCTAAAGATGGAGATCGAACCTACACCATTCAATCAAAAAAGTAATCACCAATAGAAATACGTTAATACGTTATATGCACCAATGTGATTATAAAAATAAATAATGTGTCACCTGGAGTAAACTAATAGCATGTTCCCTAAGGGTTGATTTTTCCAAACAGGGTCAGTGCCTCCATTTTAAGATGCTAACTAAAGGTATAATATGAGTGATCACTACTCTCCCTATAGCTCTTCAGAAAAGAAAGAAACTGCACTCCATTTTAGAAACAGTAGAAGGGAGATATAAAACCAGAATCCGCTAGAATTCAGGTAGACAAAAGTTTAATTGTTTGTCTTTCATTTATGTTTTAGATACCTGGAAATTAATAATTGCTTGTAAAATATTTTTATACTGTATGCAGCACTAGCTATGAAGCCTAAAAGACATAGTCCACACACACATACTAGAAACATGGACACAAACAGCCTTCTTATGGAATAATCCTTCTTCACATGTTAACAAAATGACATGCACTGAATCGAAAAATATATTAGGTTTAGAAGATCTTATCATAAATGCAATTGAACTAATCTTGCAATTAATCGAAAAGGAATTACAGCAACACCAGTTTATGTGACACATACAAAAGTAAACAGCCATCTTTTACGGTAAAAGCAATTATTAACTCCCTTTTTCAATTTTACATGTATACATCCAACTCCCTTTTTCAATTTTACATGTCGTGTTAGGAAGATTTACCAAATGTTCCTATACCACCCCATAGTAAATCTATGAATGTACATGAGTTAATGTTCTATGACTGAGGAATGCCACTGATGTTGTGTTTGGTTGGGGAGAATGGAATGGAATGACTACATTTAATGGGAAATAATGGAGTTTGGAGGGAAGATCCGAGAAAAGAAAGAGCAAGTACAAATTTGTTACAAAAAAAATTGTGAAGAAAATGGGTATGGGGAAGAATGGAACATTCCGTCTCAAAATTAGGTTTTGGAACTCTAGTTTAGGTTGTTAGGAATAGAATGAAGGAATTAATGAAAAAAGTGAAAAACCAAACTTCAAACTTCCATTCCACTCCTTTCATTTCATTCATCCCAACCAAACACAACATTAGTGAATTTAAGCATTTACACGAGCCTTACTGTTCTATAAGAGTCCAGAAATTAGGCTAGCCTATGTTTCAATGCTAGAAATAGCATGCAAGTTTTGCACATAAAGATCTACAAAACTTTCTTTTTACCAAAAGACATCCTTCAACAATAAGTGGGAATCTGTTCAGTGTCCGGGGCAATTTCTTTAGTTGTGGAACTCTATGGTTCAATGTGCACAGAAAAAAAACTTTAATGATCAACATACATTTAAGTTTATTAAGGTTTAAATTGTCCGATAGCCTATATAAAAGAGGGACCAAGTACAACCTATTCTTTTACCCATAAATTCCCCTCCTTGAGATAGAGAAACTACAAAAATCTTATATCTAGTTGCGATTGGCCATATCTCACCCTATCATTAGCTACTAATAGATTATTTTACATTTAAAACCATAATTACAAAGTTTAAAACATTTATCACTCACAAAGGATAGTAGTTTGAGTTCAAGGTTTCCTATTTGTACTAGTTATGACTTCTAGACACCAAAGAGAGCAGAAACAAGAAGTAAATTAGAAACTCTCCTACAGAAATTTTCCGTGAAGGTAGCTTCTGCTGTAGAAGGTATCAACTACTGCATCAAGTGCATCAATTTATGCAAAAATACCTGTCTCAAAGATACTAAACCGAAGTTTTTTCCTTCATCATTAGCAGAGAGTACTACTCTGTGAACCGTGCCTCTTTCAGTGTGCTTCAGTTTTAAACTCTGGTCAGCCCCTGAATCAGCATGTTTCCCAATAACAATATCACCAGCCCGCAGACTTGCACCAATATATGGGAAGCCATCTTCTTCCAAGCTGTCAACACGTCCAACTCTGCTTTGGATCTTTCCAAACTTCATTAAATCTTCTACTTTCTGTGGCTTGGAAAATGCCTCCTCGTTGTAGATATCAGTTTTGTAGCTTCTGATGTGCTCTGATCGAAACATTCCACGTTCTGTTGAAGCACGATTCATGACTAAAGAATCTTCCTGGTTATAACCGAAGTGAACGTTAACTGCCACAATAGCACATTGCCCATTACAGAATTCTGGCCTTGACGGCATTTCATTGCAATCAGGTCTTCCTAGACAATCAAAAACCATTGTTCGGAAGAGAGGTTTTTGGGGATAATATAACTGATGTGTAAGAGTATCAACTCTGATGCGCGGATTTGTAGTAGAATAACCAATCGCCTGATGGGAGTGTTTCTGAGACTGGTAGAGAACCCTTTTTGCATGATTATGATTCTCAAAGTGGATAAGTCCACAGCTTAAGCCTAAGAGAAATGACATGTCAAGTTCGCAGTGTGTATACTTCATGGGTAGATCTCCTTTATTTTCCGTCCTGAGATACTCAATTCCCCATGCAGTACAACAGTCTTCCTCCTCCTCAGCTCCGATAAGCTCAATAATGCCATTGTCCAAAAGGGATTGGAAGCCAAGCCACAGTCTCCCTTGTTGATTGATTTGATTCTCATTATATTCTTGACAACTAGAAGAGGCCGTAGAACCCTTCCAGCATCACAAAATATGCGTACTTCTCCCTGCTGTGCATCTCTTTTGATTTCCACGTGAAATAGAACCATACTAAAATTTTAATCCACATACTACCTTAAACAGTCTTGATGCACACCGCACTTGCAGAGTGAAAGATGGAGAGATACACAAATGCCTACCAACTTGCTACAAATTTACATTGATATTCAGACATACACACAGAAACTTTATTTCTTACACTACTGGTCCAAGCATATCTCAGTAAAGAAAGGTAACTGTATTTAGTACATTGGCAGGTGCCCCCCTACCAATAAAAAAGTATGACAGCCAATTTGTGTTATAAAACTTATAATAGAAAGCAAAATAGCACATCAGAACAGGATGGAATTTACTACTTCGCTTTCCTAATAAAATATTCCTTACATAATAAATGCCCAGTGTTATTCAACGCAAAAAGCACAGAGAAGCGCAAAGGACCTCTTGGAGTTTAAACGCAAAGCCAAGAGCGGTCCTTTTCGAAACGAGCGCACTATATAAAGTAATATCTATACTATATTATTAAAGCCGAAACATTGGAAGTTTTGGTTTTTGGTTAACGGTCGGTTTTTGGTTTTCGGTACTTTTTCTAATTAATAAATTAATAATATAATCAAAATTCGGGAAAGTTTTATTCTACATTAATATTTCACTATATTTTACTACATAAAAATCAAATAATATTGAAATCTAATCAAAAAAATGGAAATGTGGGATCTAATTTGTTTAAATTTAGGATACACAGCTACAAATATACTTCTTTCTTTTTAGGATAACGAAATCTACTACAAATCAAATCTTTAATGGAATTGTATTATTGTCAAGTTATCAAAATAGTAAATAGATGATTGTCTTTTATAATTAAAATATTTTTTTTCTAACAAAATCAACTCCTTTTCCAAAAATATCATTACAATTATCTTTAAATTGAAACATATTACCTTTTATATTTGTTATTACTAAAATCTATGTTTTCCAAAAATATGAGGTGTAATCCTTACTTATTTATTTTAAAACCTATTTTAATACTCTATTTAATAAATAATAAAATAATATAAAAATAATAACTAACTGATTGCCTTTTATAATTTTAAAAAAAATCTAACAAAATCTACTCTTTTTCCAAAAACATCACGACACTTACCTTTAAATTAAAACATAATATCTTTTATATTTGTTATCACTAAAATCTCTATTTTCCAAAAATATGAGGTGCAATCCTTACTTATTTATTTTAAAATCTATTTTAATACTCTTTTTAATAACTAATAAAATAATATAAAAATATTAACTAGCTGATTGCCTTTTATAATTTAAACATTTTTTTTTTCTAACAAAATCTACTTCTTTTCTAAAAATATCACGGACAATTACCTTTAAATTAAAATATATTACCTTTTATATTTATTATCACTAAAATCTCTATTTTTCAAAAATATCAAGTGCAACCCTTACTTATATATTTTAAACTTATTTTAATACTTTTAATTATTTAAAAAAAAAACTTACCTATTTTAACAAGTGAACGTATTTTTTTTAACAAATACAATTAATATAATTAAAACACATCATCACTAAAATCACTATTTTCCAAAAATATGATGTGCAATCCACACATCATCACTAAAATCCCTATTTTCCAAAAATATGAGGTGCAATCCTTACTTATTTATTTTAAAACCTATTTTAATACTCTATTTAATAAACAATAAAATAATATAAAAATAGTAACTAGCTGATTGCCTTTTATAGTTAAAACATTTTTTTCTAACAAAATCTACTTCTTTTCCAAAAATATCACGGGCAATTACCTTTAAATTAAAATATCTTACCTTTTATATTTGTTATCATTAAAATCTCTCTTTTCCAAAAATATCAAGTGCAACTTATATATTTTAAAACCTATTTTAATACTTTTAATTATTTTAAAAAACTTTCCTATTTTAACAAGTGAACGTATTTTTTTAACACATAAAATTAATATAATTAAAACACATCTAAAATTATTACGTGTAGTTACCTTTTTTTAATTAAAACATGTTAATTTTTCTATTTGTCCTTATTAAAAAAACTTACTTATTTTAACATGTCGACGTATTTTTTTAATAAATACAATTAATATAATTAAAACACTTCTAAAAAAATCAAGGTCAATTACTTTTTTTAATTAAAACATGTTTGATTTTCTATCTGTCCTTATTATTAATATTATTTTATTATAAAATAATATTAATAATACCTCATTTATCTTCATCGGCCTCATTTGTATTTTTTATTATATTTTTTTATGTTCCAATGAATATTTAAGTTTCTCATTTTATAATTTATCATATTAATTTTTACTTTTATTTTAATATTTTCCGTTCACATTAAATTTTTTAATTTATTATTTTTAAGGCCCGTGCCTTGCACGGGTTAAAGGCTAGTATATATATATATGTATGTATATAAATATTTGTAAAAACTTGACATCCTAATAAATAACTATACAGACAAATGCCTACCAATCTGCTAATACATTAGTATTAATATTCAGACATAGATACGTGCCTATAAAACTTAATTTGACAAAGCACAAAAGTGTTTCGTATGCTATCAGCATAGTACTCATAGGAAAATGGGGCGGAGCGGAGAATTTTAGAGTATTCACAGGGAGGGTATGGAATTACAGTAAAATACCAGCAGATAACCAAGCGTGTAAGAAAATATAACTTCATGAGGGCTTGAAATTGAGAAACTTCATGAGTGTATTTGCCACAAAACGTTGATACACAGTTTCCCATTTGAAATATAAGAAAAAAGAATTGAAATTGTTTCGCGCAGGTACAATATTATGAAAGAAAGAATATAAAATGATATAAGATTGTAGTTGGAAATACCCCTTTCATTGAAACCATCTCTGCAAAGATACTTATCTTCTAATGGCAAAACCTGTTACTGTAACTGGTTCCTATTATTGTGAAGATTGTAGCTAACAATGCGATACCAGCTAACAATTCTGATTATTAAGAAATTCACTGAAGGATATGTAACCAAGGGAAACACAAAACTTTTCTGCACACTAGATTACATAGATGATGAAAACCTTTTTCAGTCAGAGGAAGGTCCTCTTCCCTGGTAGTAGGTGACAAACTAGATATTAAAAGATAAAAGATTCTCTCAATCTAAAGAAGCAGGCCAAAAGAACTAGACGAGAGACAAATCAAAGCAGAAGGAAAAGGTCAGAATTAAAAAATTAGCAAGCTGATATCTAGAATGAACAATCTAGGTTTCCAGGACCAACCAAGCATAAACTCAACGAGTGCAATCCAAACACGATGAAAAAATACACATAATTTTCTGTTAAAACTGCCCAATGAGTTCGTTTAAGAGCTCCAGAAAAGCATCCCAAGGAGCCATAACTGATCAGAAGTAAATTCCTAAAAGAAAATGTGCTTAAAGAAATTAAAAAAAATTGAGAAGGTGTTGCTAAAAAAATAAAGCAAGAAATTCTAAAGCGTCAAATTAATTACTGAGGATTAAAAAAAACCAATTTTAAACCCCACAGAAAACTGAAGTACCTTATACAACTTTACGGATGTTTTAGACACAAAGAAAGAAAAATAATGATTAAAGATCGTCCCACATATTTATTTAACGTCGACATATTCATTCATTTAACCTCTGTTGCCTTCAAAATAATTATCTAAATTGTTGTAGTGGTTGTTCACATTGACGAAAAATTGAAGCGGGATGGACGTTGATGAAACTGAAGTATGAACAGAGTAAATTGAGGGGGCGGAACAAATAAAAGATAGGACTAAATTAGTCTTTACCCGGCCAGGGACACCATATTATATCTTAAAATGCCAAATTACCTTCGTAGATCAGATTTTTATCTGAGTTAACACTTCAAGTACAAATAGAGTCGGAGGTAGGATACTACCTTATTTAACAGAACATGGATAGGGTGAAACTATATCGTATGCTGTTCATCCTTATAACAAGAAAAATGTAACCTAAAATAATCTTCCTTATTTATACATTAAAAAAGTTTTTTTTTGTGAAGCTGAGTACCACTAGCAATATCTGAAATGATATGCATATGATGTAACATATTTTTAATGACTAGGTCACAGCAGAGAACTGTATAAAAGATGCTGTAAATGGATGCATAGTTTACAACTACTACCATAGCTACGCAAAAGAATTTCATAGGAGATTGCAAAAGACAATGATGCACATGAAGCCCAAAGCAGCACGAACAAATCTATTTACCTTGATTTGCCTCAATTAAGAAACTTAATGATCTATTGGTTTCATAAAACATGCAAATCATTTTAAAAAAAGTGATGGTTCATGCTTATCACAGAACCAATAGTGGGAATGAATCCGAAACCCTAATATAATATATGCTACACAAATCCTTTTGCATGTAAATTTTAAGGTACCTGGCTTGGTAATTCCTTTTTGCGTCGCATATTCTCAATTTTGCAACAAATGAGGCCGAATCATGACAAACTCCAACTACTTCTCCATCAAGAAAAATAAAATTCTTCCCATGAAGTGAAGTCGAAGTATCATCGACCAACTCTTCCATCCCACAATCTAGCAATTTGTCAATAACTGGTTCCAAAACGCTTGTACTGACGAGTCCAGTGCTGGCTAAATTTTTTATCAAACCACAATTTTCCCCATCTGGAGTAGAGACAAAACATATCTTTCCCCAATAGGAAGGGTGACTGCATCCAAAAATTTTGCACAGGATTACAATAAATACATGAATGGAATTGAAATTGATGTTCCTTTTACTATGGTTCAAATAGTAATTATAGAGTATTGTTCAACTGTATGGAGTTGCAAGTTCAAATTTCAATTCATGGCCATTACTTTATCGACTCGTCCAATCAATTCTTAAGTACAAACCAGATGAAAACCCTGACTTATTTAAAAAACCTTAATACATTCAAAAAATTTAAAGACATATCTTACGGATCACTACTTTTTATAATCTATCTGCCTGCAGTTCTAGAGTTCTACATTTTCCTGTGTCATTATATTCTGTAACCAGTGGCTATATGGCAATATGTTCATGATTTATGACCGTTAGAAAAAAAAAATCACTACTCAGCTCTGCTGTGAACTAAGCCTCGTTCGTTCTCATTCTGGTGTTGACACTTTTTGGCACAAGTTCAAGTTGAAATGACCAAACCAACACATTTAAAAGTTGGCCCCTTCTAGCAACAGCTGACGCATTTGGAAAATAAGTAACACTTTCTTTCATTTTTATTTTTTTTGTAATATAAGTACAAATGCACAATATTTACATGTGCTATGTGCAATTTTTTTGTTGTCCATCAAGTATCAACGCGATTTATATACATGTTGGCATTAGTCAAGTACCACAAGAGAAATGTGTTTCATCTATTTTGTGCAGTAAACTACTAACACTTCCGTGGTTGACTTCATAGCTAAAAAGGACCACCTCAATCACGTGGCCAACAAATAAATTGTCAATTCTTTAATATGTCATGCATATTATAGGCATTAGAGGGTACTAAAAAGGGCCACCTTTCAATACTGTATGTCATCCATACAGTGCTTTTGTCAATAAATTGTCAATTCTTTAATATGTCATGCATATTATAGGTTTTAGGTTTTTTAATTAAAATTTCTTCGATTGGTTACTGATGCAGTCATAAGAGAAACCATATAAGAAACATGACTTGAAGGAGAATCTGAACTCAGGGAATTAGACTCAGTAAACTTGATAGTTACTTCAGAGATTTAGGAAAAAATCTGCACGACCAGTGCCCTTCAATACTTCAGCTAGTCAGCTATTAATTACATAAAATTTCTAGTACCACTGACTCAATAGTTTTTGAAACTTTTTAGTACTACTGACTCAATTAAGACTCCAATTCAAGAGAGTAGTTTCTTAAACTTTTACTACTACCGAGTACTGACTCAATTAAGACTCTCGCGTTCACTATTGATTTCAGATTACATAAATTGATTCTACAAAATTCCCTTAATATTAAAGAATGTTCCAGAATCTGCATCAGTTTTCTTTTAGTGACTTTTAACTAGATCTTGGTCGACTGGCGAGCCAACTTGATTAAATTTTCAACTGTATAGGCGATTATATCTTGTTTCATTGTTTGACTGCAGGTGAGTAGGCGATCCTATGTATTTGTTTTCTTCAAGTGTTCTTCTCAAGACAAATATAGGCAGCTGACTCAGAATAGTTTTACTACTCAGACCTGGCATAGATGATTTAATACTCATACAAATTAAATTTTTCTTTCCCTATCAAATCTTAGATGATATTATACAAAATGCTTACTACTTATGAGAACTGATGATCCCCTTAACTGGAGAAAAGACAAGATTCAGGTAGTTATTTATATGCCCTAAAAATTACCAATCACTAGAATTACAACCCATGGAGCCTAGAAATTTTGTTCTCATTTTACCATGCTTAGTACCTGTTGTGTATAACAGACTTATAACTTGAATCTGAAAACTAAAAAATAGACACTTACTCAGTTTATTTATAATAAATTTGCACTTTGACTTGATAAAGATAAATATTAATCTTTTACTAGTTAACTTCTAATACTAAAATAATTTTATAACATGAGATAATTCATGGATAATTTTTCCAATAGAACGAGAATATATAGTCATATAAGCCCATATAATTCTTGTACAGAGATCTAAAGCATACCCCACAAGCATATCATGTTTAATGTGAATTTTATTGTAAGTTTCTGCTACGAACTTTTACATAATATTCTTGTTTATCAATAAATTATGACATGGCACATACCCATGTCCAAAAATAAGACAGAGTCCCTGTGTCCCTGCTTTCAGAAATTCCAAGTGGAAGAGTAACCTGAGTCTGAGTGACATAGATTAAAATGACATAGCTCAGAACACAACTATACCAACTATTGGAGAAAAGCATCACCCTATTGTTTTTTCCACAAGATAAGTCAACAAAGCAGCAGCTACAACCGCCAAAACAAAAGTCATGCAACAACATACCTACTAACGAGCAGAAAGTGTATAACTATACATGTAAGTGACTAGCAATAGTATGTTACTTACGGATATCGAGCCCCGCCAATTTTTCCCGTGTATTCAACACGCTGACGTGTTCTTCTCATCTCAGATATTGATTGGAGTGGATTAGTTCGGCTCAAATTAGCCACTACACCAGATATCTTTTCTGCTCTCTTGTATGGATGAGACCATGCCCCAGTGGAGAATGCCCTAGAAAGCCCATTTGTAATAATTGAGCAGTCTAGATAGTGTTCAATTCGATTCATAGTACGATCTCCATCAAGATCTCTCTGCATAACCTTGATCATTCTCCTCTTAGCATGATTAATATGAACTCTAAGTTCACGATCTAAAAGCTCATTGGCCAGCTCTAATCTTTTGTTTCTGAAATCATCCCTGCAATCGAATTTTCTGCGGCCAGTATAGGCCTTTAAGAGACACTTCACCATATAGGCTAGAAAACGAGCCTTTTGCTTGATGCCAAGAAGTTTGGGGAACAGAAGCTTGTCAATGCACTCTTTAACAGACTCTTCCGGTGGAAAATCACAAGTCTCAAATTGTTTTTTGAGATACCTAAGAGCCATTCCACTTCTACGAAATTTTCACATTGCTTGTCAGCTTCCCGCATTGAAGCTCTTAGAATATTGACAACAGTATCATCTTCAGCATCAATTAGGTTAACAACCTCTTTATCAGAGGAAACACCAAGCACAAAAAACAATATCCAGATCGGCATCTCAGTCAGGAAAAAGACACTAAGAACTTTTCTTCCTACAGTTTGTGGAAATTTAGAAGTGTCCACTAGTTTCACATGCACCCTTTTCCTTATAAATGTATGACGGTATGAAGCAATCCAACTGGGACTACAAGACAACCATAGCCTCTTCAAGCAGCTCTGCTCCTGAGCAACAAAGATCTGGAGCAACAAGGAGGATTAGTTACCATTTAACATACACAACTTACAAAAATACACAATAAATACCACATCCTTTATCAGACAGGATTCTTAACGGTAATACGTGTAAACAGTAACTGGTAACTGGTACAAGCTTATCGCCTTACTCAACTGAGCATACTTGGTGTCTTTATATACAAAGCAAATATAACAGTACATGCTTCAAGAATTTCGTCTAGCTAATTGAAAAAGTTATTATCAACAACTATCAAACAGCCAATCATGAAGATTCCCTATATAAAAGAACAGGAAATTTTGGCATACACACTTAAACACTTCTTCGATATTTTCTCATTACATTTATCTATTTGTTATTGAGTTACATCTATCTCATTGTTTTTGAGTTCTTTGGTTGTTACTGTGTTATGACTTAGGCCTTCTCCTTATAGCCTGCTTCATAGTCACATATGTCTTTTACTGTCCTAGTCCAAGAACTCGACCAAATAATCATGGATATCAATTCACGCTATTAAAGTATGTAATAATAGATCACAAAGTTAAGATCACAGAGTGGTTTTCCAATATTTAATACACTACACGAATAAAAGTGGAATATTATTAGCCTTAGAAATTTTAGGCTTAATTTAAAAGGCACACATAAGATTTATTCTATGAAAGAAACAAAGAATAAAAAGACTGTCACCTTCTCAGCTCCGTTGATTATGAAATAACCTCCATGGTCAAAATCACAATCACCTTTGTTAACTCCTTTCATCCAGCACAAATCAGATTTCACCATAACCGGAAGCTTCCCTATAATCATTTCAGTGCAATTTTCACTAGAAAGAACCTTCTCTATATATTGATGTTCGTCATTTTCAAAGTTGTCGCTTCTGACCATCTTTTCGTTGTATACCTAATGTTTGCAACACATCAGAAATGAGGCATAGTATGCTTCGGTTGTTAGCAAGTAGAATATTTGAGGTACAAGATTGTCGGGACCTTTATATAGGCTTTAGTTCAATACGGGATAGGAAAGATATGATAAGCTAAAGTCAAACTACAAAGATATACATCTAATATCAAGTCATCACAAAATTCTACAAAAATGTAGTCTTACATGCTTATAAAGCACATTAGAAGAGCATGAACCCAGAAGTGTTTGTGTGTGTGTATAGGTGTGTGTGTGTGCGTGCTTACTCCTGACAATAGTACCTTAAAGTTGACCTGAACTTGCATCCTGGCTCCATATGTCATATTCTGAAGCCTGGCATGTCTGGGCAACATATCCACAAAACAATCACCATCAGCAGTTGAAAACTTTTCGCCTGCATAGAATTTTGGTGGTTCAAAGGTGACCTTTCCAAACTTTACTGATGCGGATCTCCATTCACCATCACCATATTGAGATGAATCATGCAAAGGCTTAACTATAATCTCTCCAACTGAATCAAAAACTTCTTGGATCCCATTTCTTATGAACTTGTTATAAGAGTTCAGTTGATGACTTATCAAGCCATATTGTTTGAAAAAGGATTGAGCTGCTGCTTTCAAAAACCTCTTTAGCTCAACTTCTTTTAGACCTCTTAAAAGATCTTTACTCTCTTCACAAACATAATCCACGTCCATAGCTTCTATACCCATTAGTCCCAAAATATCTAATAGGCAAAAAAAGACATAACTTTCTTTAGCAAAAAAAAAAAAAGAAAGACATAACTTTAACTCAAAAAGTCAACAAATCAAACCATCCTAATAGAGTTCATAGCAACATAAAACCACAAAAGCAATGCTATAGTGCCTCGTCTGAAAATTATAAACATGGTAGGAAACTGAAGAAATACGAAAACAAACAGAATTATGAGAGTAGAACAACATGTATTTCATACTATTTCTTCCACCCATACTTTCAAATTCTTAACGTAGCCTACTTAAGCAGTAACATTCCTGTACTGTTTCAATTATTACTCATCCCCAAGACCATTTAAAGCTTAAATCACAAAAATAGTTTCAAATATCCGCAACCACAAGAAAAAGACATACAACCATCTTCAAATTCCCATATGCATATATGATCAATGTGTGTACATATAGACACACACATATTTACAGTGTTTTGCTCAGAATTATTAGATTTTCATCAATACCAATAATATACGAAATACGGTGAATGCCCCTATTACCACAATTCACCAATTCTTACAATAATTCCTAATGTAACCTACTTTATAGCACTAACATCCCCACTAATGTTTCGATTATCGCTCACCCCGAAAACAATCGAAAACTTTTATCACAGACATAACTTGAAATACCCACAACCACAAGCAGTAAAAATACAACAAATCTCTAAATTCAGGCATATAAAGATTACATTTTTGTACCTCTAAGCACATTAAATTCGCAACAAAATAATGCATAATTTCGTAAATAAAGATGTAATCAAAACCCTTAATCTTCACCCAAATATCTTACTGATTACACAAACAAAAGAATAAAAAAGAGAGCTTTAAGTACATAGAGAGACTTACAGAAGTGAATGGTATGTATATAATCAGCTTCACATGAAAAAGTCTTATAGGGTTTTGCACTAAATCAGAAATGATCGGTATGTATTTATTAAGTAGGAGCATGTATACACAGACGAGTGTTAAAAATGAGCATGTATAAATTAATTACCCTAAATCACTAATATTCATTATTTTAATATTATTATTAAGGAACATTCTAGGACTCTATTGAAGTTGCTCTTATTAATACTCCAATCATATGGTCCCTCTCATTTTTTTGAGAAAAGGCCCCCTATGGCACAATTATAAGACAAATGGACCAAAATGGCACTATTGAAAAAAATGGCCCAAAATAGCACATTAAAACGCCAATGCGTCTAGCGTTCTGAAAATCGCGTGAAAACCCAACTTGAAGTTGCGTTTTGACCCGAAAACCCAACTTGAAGTTGCGTTTTGACCCGAAAACACCACTTAAAGTAGCGTTTTGACCCTAAAACATCACTTGAAGTAGCGTTTTCAGTGTCAAAACACCACTTCATCTAGCGTTTTTGTTGTTAACACAACTTCAACTAGCGTTTTCAACGTAAAAAAAATGAACATGTACTAACGCTACACGCATTGGCGTTTTAGCGTGCCATTTAGGGCCATCTTTTCCAATTGTGCCATTTAGGGCATTATTGTTCAAAATTGTGCCATATAGGGCCAACACCCCATTTTTTTTACACTTTCTTTTTTAGTACGTCTTTCTCATTTCTTTACATACCAAAAACAGTAACATTTTATAATATAAAATCCAATCACATTCATTACTTTCCTCCACTATACCTACTTTATACTCATTTTATACATTAAATATTGATTGGTCTCACCACTTTACTCATTTTTATTACTTTTCCCTATTAATTTACATTTTTTCTTAACCTCCGTGTCGTCCCCTCAATGTAAAAAATTGAGGGAGACGGAGGGAGTAGTTCATAATGTTGTTTACACGAAGAATCTGAGAAATATTATGACGCCCTCAAAAACCCGGGGTTACGATTTTTGGGCATCACGGACTCCAACGAACAACATAAACCTGCTAGATAACAATATGAAATAACAAACCCCTGAACTATTCCAAGACCACATCAGGTTACAGTTTGAAACATATACTATCACAAGATACTACAACAACCACTATATGTCATTAGGACGCCCCGATAGGGAGCTATCACTAATATCTTACTGATTACACAAACAAAAGAATCAAAAAGAGAGCTTTAAGTACATAGAGAGACTCACAGAAGTGAATGGTATGTATATAATCAGCTTCACATGAAAAAGTCTTATAGGGTTTTGCACTAAATCAAAAATGATCAGTATGTATTTATTAAGTAGGAACATGTATTGTATACACAGACGAGTGTTAAAAATGAGCATGTATAAATTACCTATTATAAATTACCCTAAATCACTAATATTCATTATTTTAATATTATTATTAAGGAACATTCTAGGACTCTACCGAAGTTGCTCTTATTAATACTGCAATCACATTCACTGTCCCTCTCATTTCTTTACACTTTATTTTTTGGTACATTTTTCTCATTTCTTTACTTACCAAAAATAGTAACATTTTATAATATAAAATCCAATCATATTCATTACTTTCTTCCACTATACCTACTTTATACTCATTTTATACATTAAATATTGATTGATCTCACCACTTTACTCATTTTTCTTACTTTTCCCTATTAATTTACATTTTTTCTTAACCTCCGTATCGTCCCCTCAATGTAAAAAATTGAGGGAGACGGAGGGAGTAGTTCATAAGGAGTAGTTCATAATGTTGTTTACATGAAGAATCTGAGAAATATTGTGACACCCTCAAAAACCCGGGGTTACGATTTTTGGGCATCACGAACTCCAACGAACAACATAAACCTGCTAGATAACAATATGAAATAACAAACCCCTGAACTACTCCAAGACCACATCAGGTTACAGTTTGAAACATATACTATCACAAGATACTACAACAACCACTACATGTCATTAGGACGCCCCGATAGGGAGCTATCACTAATAACCAAAAGTCTAATAATTTACATCTTCTAATAAATAAATTTAATTACAAACCATTAAACTACTAAAACTTATAGATACTATTACACTACTACAACCTCCTGCGTGAATGTGCATTCCAAGGTCTCGGTGGAATCTGAAAACCTAATGCGAACTGTCTCGCGGTGTGACATCCTCTCGTTTTACTGAAATGTCAAGGTTAACAGCAAGAGTGAGCAAAAGGCTCAGCAAGTATAAATAAAAACTGCACAAGATGAAATAATGATGCAACAATAGCAATATATATAAAATGAACTCAACTGGCCAAGAAAAATGGCAATATATGAAAAGAATCAATTTAACTGGTAGAATGAACAATAATAGTAAACTGTGTCAAACTTTAAGTTAGAATTGGATTTTTACTGTGACGCAATGAGTTAAAGTGGATGATCAATCACACTAAAACTCCGGACCATACCCTACGGTATGTCCAAATACTGTACTGGATCAAAGGCCACTTTGGCCCACATAATACTGATACTCTGACTGGCGTCTGCAGTCCTTAAAACATTTCATTTTAATAAAACTTCCAATTCAAACATAATACTCGGAGTTAGGTGTCGGAATAATCGACTACCTAGTCATTTCAAACTATTACTTTCAACTATCTGATTAAATTCATCAACTAGATTAGGGTAAAACAATCGCATAGAATTAGATTTCCAATCACAAGGTATCAAGGATTAAATCTGATAAATATAAGGTACTGCAAGGTATAAATTATGAAATGAAATAGAATCTATCAAGTCAAGAACAATGGGCTGTCTCAATCTCAGAATAATAAAAGAATCTGGTTATGAAACAATAATTAAATGAGAATGGGAAACAGGAATCTTGCTATAATATTCCAAACAAAAGAGTACGAGTCAATAAACTTGCCTGGATATTGATTTAACTGGTGCTACTAGACTTTAACCTTTCCTTTGTCTTTACTCTTCTCTATAATATAAAATGTCTAGTTTAGTTACTAGCCCATAATCACAACTCATTTCTATCACTATCTACCCAGCGCAATCTAACTATTCATAACTAATTTAAACAGATAAGTACACATAGCAGATAGCAGGTAAACATGCATCTACTCGACTCTAGCATTATAATGAAACAAATAATTTATTAACATATAATATAGCACGTAGCGTTCAATCACATTTATATATATAAACACAGGATTACATACAATTAACTGGAATCAAACAACTCATTTAATCAATTAAATTAATCAAGTAAAGTAGATAATAAAATAATAAAATACTAAGATCATAAAATAATCTGAAAATAATAATTAAATTTGATTTATATATAATCAAGATTAAATAATAATCAATTAATAAAATTCACCAATTAACTATTAAATTAATTGGTCAATTAAATTAATCTCTCAATTATTTAGAATTGATTAAAAATAATCAAATTCAATTACTCTTTAAACTCTAATAATTTTAAAATGAATAATAAAATAAATAAATAGATTTTACGAAATTTCGGCATGACCCGTTCGTAAATAGGACTAGCCAGAAATTTTGCATGTACTATGCTGCGCCCCTAGTCACAGGACGGACAACACAGTACAGCACAACAACAACCTGTATATCCAAACACTTTACAAACCACAACATCATCAGTCAACGAACTTTAACAGAAATCTTAAAATGTGGAATTAAAAAAAGTAAACCAATTCGGATATCAAAATTAAATCTTCACAGTAAAACCACTTCACCATAATTAACATTCATAAAACAATTTGAGATTAAACAAATATCAACTCACCAAAATAAAACGATACTTAACACTAAGATTAAATAGTGCTCTAAAATCATTTAAAATACACAACATGATACACTCACTAACTAGAATTACTTAACCAAATCCGTAAAACTATTTAACATTAAACTTAAACAATTAACATCAATTGAATTTAGTAAATTTTTGGCACGTCTATAAAAACTACAACTTAACCATTTAACACACTCCATAAATGATTAATTACTAAAAATGAATTTTCTAAATAACACTAATTAACTAAGCAAAACAAAATGATAATTAGCATATATTAATTAAAACAAAATTATACACATCACGACTTTATTAACTAAGCACATCTAAACAATTTATACTACTTCTACAAAAACGAATCTATTAGTATCCCAACTAATTAATAAAAACAAACGACTTATATATTTAATTACTACAAAAACGAATTTGTAATTATCACGAATCAATACATAAAAACGAAATATGAATTAATCACAAAAAAAATGATTTCGTAAATAACATAAATCAATAAAAAAAACGAATTGAAGTCAATACTACAAAAACCGAATTATCCATCATCACAGAATCAATACACACCAACGAATTTATAAATACACAAAAATAATAAAAAAAACGAAAAATTAATTAGGTGTTTCGATTTATGCTCACAAGGATTCCCAATCAGAAGAAAGTACGGACTGACAGAGATGGTGGCCGGAAAAATCTGGAAGAAGGCCGGAAAAACTGGCGGCGGCGGATGCTGTGTGCGAACGGGAAGAATGGGATGGTGGCAGTGGTGGTGGCCGCGCGGTGACTGGTGGCCGGAGAAGAAAAAACAGAGGGGTGGGGTGTTTGTTTTTAGTTTCTTTGATTTGTTTTACAAACCAAAAAAAAGAATCGGCTAAGTGTTTGTGTGTGTTTGCGTGAGTGTGTGCGTAAGTGGTGGTGTGTGTATTTAGATTAGGAAAGTTTTAAGGATAAGGATTAGTTAGGTGGTGCCCTCAATTAACACAAAAATGACTACACCTAACGCTGAATTGCCTGGTACTGAAAAATAAATTGTAACGAATAATTTTAAAAAACATTATTCGGTACTACTAAAATAAATCCTGACTCATAAAAATATTTAAATACCAAAATTACTCCAAAAATATTTAAATGCACAAAATTTATAATTAAAGAAATTTTCAACTATTTTAATTAAATCAAATTATGCTGGGCTTAAGTTAACTAATAAATACTGAAAAATAATTTTACACACATACTACCACATTCACATATTCCCGGAATAATATTTAAACATTTAATCACATAATGCAGCAAATTTTAAAATAAATATATCACTATATTTATTACTTAAATAAATAGGAATTCGTACCTAATTTCTCGGATATTACATCCTTCCCCCCTTAAAAGGATTCTGTCCTCAGAATCAGCCTAAGTAAACAAATGTGGATACTTCGCTAACATTTCACTCTCAAATTCCCAAGTCGATTCCTCAACCTTGGGATTCCTCCATAAAACTTTTACTAGAGTTACTATCTTATTTCTTAATACTTTCTCCTGTCGATCTAATATCTGAATCGGTCGTTCCACATAAGACAAATCTGGCTGAATCTCTATAGGCTCATACTCTATGACATGATTGGAGTCGAGATGATACTTCTTAAGCATAGACACATGAAATACATTATGAATGTGCTGCATGTGGGGTGGTAAGGCTAACTCGTAAGCAACTCTTCCAACTCGCTTGAGAACCTCGAATGGACCAATATACCTCGGGCTAAGTTTTCCCTTCTTACCAAATCTCAAGAGTCCCTTCCATGGTGATATCTTTAATAGAACTTGTTCTCCTTCCTCGAATTCCATATCCTTCCTGGACTGATCCGCATACTTTTTCTTCCGATTCTGAGAAGCTACTAATCTCTCCTGAATAAGCTCAATCACTTCTTTAGTTTGCTGAACCAGCTTCGGCCCTAAAATTTTACGTTCACCAACTTCTTCCCAACACACAGGGGATCGGCATTTCTATCCATACAGTGCTTCATAAGGTGGCATTCCAATGCTCGCATGATAACTGTTGTTGTAGGAGAATTCCACTAATGTCAAATGATCGTCCCACGTACCTTTGAAATCCAATGCACAAACTCGAAGCATGTCTTCAATTGTCTGAATCGTCCTCTCACTCTGACCGTCAGTTTGAGGATGATACGCCGTACTCATGTTAAATTTAGTGCCTAAACATTCTTGAAACTGCCTCCAAAATCTCGAATTGAATCTAGGGTCTCTGTCGGATACAATTGATACCGGAACTCCATGACGTACCACTATTTCTTTCAAATACAAATGAACCAACTTGTCTAATGAAAATCTTTCGTTGATCGGCAAGAAATGCGCTGACTTCGTCAATCTATCAATAATGACCCAAATAGCATCATGATTAGCTTTAGTCCTCGGTAAACCAACCACAAAATCCATAGCAATGTGCTCCCACTTCCATTCTGGAATCTCTAATGGATGTAGTAGTCCACTAGGTCTCTGGTGCTCAGCTTTGACTCTCTAGCAAGTATAACACTTACTAACCCATTCTGCAATCTCTCACTTCATGTTTGGCCACCAAAAATTTTGTTTCAAATCTCGATACATCTTAGTGCTTCCCAGGTGAATAGAATATCTCGAATTATGCGCTTCCTGTAGAATTTCCTGCTTTAGCTCAGCAACATTTGGTACCCAGATCCTCGAAGAAAAACGTAGAACTCCTTTATCATCCTTTTAACTGCATACCTCCTCTCCTGTCAGCTCAATCACATTACTACTCATCACTTCATCTTGGCATCTCCTAATCTTTTCCAATAATTCTGGTTGAAAGGTCATTGTGTTCCTCATTTCATTATCAGACTCAGGAGTACGAACCTCTATTTCCAACTTCTCAAATTCCTTGCATAGCTCTATTGTCGTTGTCAACATGTTTAGTCTCTCTTTTCTGATCAAGGCATCTGCCACCACGTTTGCTTTCCCTGGATGGTAATTTATAGAACAATCGTAATCTTTAATCAACTCTAGCCATCTCCGTTGTCTCATATTCAATTCCTTCTGTGTAAAGATATACTTCAAGCTCTTGTGGTCCGTGTAAATTTCACACTTCTCTCCATATAGGTAATGTCTCCAAATCTTTAAGGCCAATACTATGGCTGTCAATTCCAAGTCATGGGTAGGATACTTCTGCTTATGAGGTTTCAGTTGCCTGGAAGCATACGCAATCACTGCGTCGTGTTGCATAAGCACACAACCCAAACCTTTATGAGAAGCATCACTATAAATCACAAAGTCTCCTCGATCATCTGGTAGCGTTAACACTGGAGCGGTTACTAACCTTTTCTTCAATTCTTGAAAGCTTTCTTCACACTTTTCTGTCCATACAAATTTCTCATTCTTTCTTGTGAGCTTTGTCAACGGTCTCGCTATTTTGGCAAAATCTGGAACAAATCTTCGGTAATACCCTGCTAACCCCATAAAACTTCTGACTTCTGTTGGTGTCTTCGGCCTACCCCAATTCATAACGGCTTCAATCTTGGCTGGATCCACTTTAATTCCACCACCGTTGACCACATGCCCTAAGAACTGAACTTCTTGTAACCAAAACTCGCATTTCGAAAATTTCGCATACAATTTCTCCCGTCTTAATGTCTCCAACGCTATTCTCAAGTGTTGTGCATGCTCTTCTTCAGTTTTAGAATATATCAAAATATCATCTATAAACACGATCACGAATTTATCCAAATATTTCTTGAAGACTCTGTTCATCAAATCTATAAATGCTGCCGGTGCGTTTGTCAATCCAAAAGCCATAACCAAAAATTCATAGTGCCCGTACCTGGTTCGAAAAGCTGTCTTCGGTATGTCCTCCGGCTTAATCTTCAGTTGATGATAACCTGACCTCAAGTCGATCTTAGAGATAAACACGGCGCCTTTTAATTGGTCAAACAAATCGTTTATTCTTGGCAATGGATATATGTTCTTGATGGTCAACTTGTTCAACTCCCGATAATCGATACACAATCTCATACTACCGTCTTTCTTCTTTACAAACAAAACTGGCGCTCCCCAAGGGGACACACTGGGCCGAATCACTCCTTTCTCTAGTAATTCCTTCAATTGTGTAGCCAATTCCTTCATCTCTACTGGTGCCATTCTGTACAGAGCCTTGGAAACAGGTTCTGCCCCTGGTGCTAAGTCGATCGCGAACTCTATTTCTCTATCTGGGGGTAACCTTGACAACTCGTCAGGAAAGACATCTGGAAATTCGCTCACCACTGGAATCTCTTCTATTCTCGACGCTTCTTTGCTAACATCCACGATATAGGCAAGATAAGCTTCACACCCTCGACGTAGTAACTTCTTTGTCTGCATTATCGTCAGGAATTCATTCTTTTGCTTTTGGCCTTTGAATACCACTTCATTTCCGTCTGGATATCTCAATGTCACCTTCTTATTTTTACAGTCTATGTGTGCATCGTACTCTGATAACCAATCCATTCCCAATATCACATCAAACTCTCCCAAGTTGAAAGGTATCAAATCAACATAAAAATGGTGCCCTACTATTTCGATCTCACACTGAGGATAAATTTGATTCACAGGAACTCGTTCACAATTAGCAATTTCAACATGTAACACTTTGTCTAACACTTTACTGGCACAATTCAACTTACTAGCAAACCCTTTAGATATAAATGACTTAGAAGCTCCAGAATCAATTAACACCTTAGCACGTACTGAGTTCACAACAAGCATACCTGCAACTACATCCGCATCATGCACTGCATCTTTCATGGTCATGTTAAAAGTCCTTGCCCTTGGTTGTGCTGGAACTGGTGGTCCTGCTATCCTTAGCATTTTGTTGACTGGCATTGGTTCCTTACAATTCTTTGCAATGTGTCCTGGCTTTCCACAGTTGTAGCATACGATCGGGGGCTTAGAAATTGGAACTGGAGTCTGGTTTCGACATTCATTGGCAAAATGGCCTTTCTGGTTGCACTTGAAACAAACTGAGTTAGGCTTCTGACATATTCCTGAATGCTTTTTCCCATAAATCTTGCACTCTGGTATAGGCGGTCTTTGCTGCCTCTGCTGATTAACAATTTGCTGGCGGTTACCCTGCTCCACACTTGCACTTTCTGACTTCTTAAAGTTTCCACCCTTTCCGGGTTGGAATCCTGGTTTCTTATTAAAATGGTTATGAGAATTACCTGGTTGATGACTTCCTTCAGTACTGTCAGCTTTTCTTTTTCTTGCTTCCCTCTCTTTCTGGGACATATCAATTTCTGTCTCTGCAATTATTGCTTTCTGCACCACTGCTGCATAAGTATTTAATTCCAAAATAGCCAACTTGCCTCGAATCCACGCTTTCAATCCTTGTTGAAACTTCTTAGCTTTATTTCTTTCAGTATCCACATAGGCTGGTGCAAATCTAGCCAACTCTGTGAACTTGGCCTCGTACTCTGAAACAGTCATGTTACCTTGTTTAAGCTCCAAAAATTTAAGCTCCATCTGATCCTGCATGTATCCCGGAAAATACTTCTCCATAAATAACTCTTTAAACTTTTCCCAGGTGATCACACCTTCTGGCTGCATTGCCTTCATAGTCTCCCACCAAAAATTGGCTTCATTCTTCAAAAGATAACTTGCAAATTCAGTTTTCTGATCATCCCCTACTTTGACTAACGCAAAAACTTTCTCAATTTCTTTCAACCATGTATTAGATTCCACTGGATCTGCTGATCCCTTAAATTCGGGTGGTTTGACTGCCTGAAAGGACTTAAAGGTTACCAGGGACACAACTTGTCCTAGCGGCTGTTGATGTTGCTGCTGTTGCTGATGTTGCTGCAGTAACTGTTGCTGAAATTGTTGTTGTTGGTGCATCAACTGCTGCTGCTGTTGAGCAAGATTAGCTGTCTGCTGAGTTAAGATCTAAAGAATTTGTGCAAGAGCTGGGTCCATTTGACCCCCTGTATTGGAAGGATTTTCATTAGTTTCTGAGTTCTGATTATTAGAACGAGTGGCTCTTCTGGGAGGCATGGTTCTGAGAAATAAACAACCAACTCATTTAATACAAAGTTTATAATCTGATGATGACAGTGTATACAAACGGGTTAATCAACAATAAATAAAAGCTGTTCACTGTCTTGTGCAATACACCAAGGTATACAACAAGATTATCACAGGCTATAAAATATCTGCAACAATAATATCAGAATGTATGTGTGCGGTATAAAAAGAATGTTGGCTTCAAGGGTGACAACCTGTAAGGATAGAAAATATAGATCACAAGAGTATAGGCAAAATATAGAAAGTCAAACAAGGTTGGCAAAAATTGAGTTGCATTGGTATAATCAATTTAAAGTGCATAAAGTAATGACAGGTATATGAAACAGAAATATAGCGAGCCGACAAAAGTGATATATAGATATCGAGTTAAGCGTATAGAACGCTCGGATACATCAAGAGTACTGTACAAAAGAAAGACAAGCTATCCGCTACTCAGTAGTGCAGTCAAGTACCACTATCAAAACTGGGTCCTACTATACACCCACTACTCTACTGATGATCTACACACTAAGTCAGATATATAAAGGCATAAGTACGGATGAGATCGGCTGCCACTATATACAAGACCTCACCCCCAACTACCCCCATCAACTCTAGTCACAATGCTCGATACCATCGAGCTCCTCCAACAAGTAGTCCACCAACTCACGTAACCGTGCTACCCTCGGCTCTCTACCATCCGCCGTCATCCTGTGCAGCCTGGCTGAAGCTACCATCCGGGCGACCCTCGCCCTACCTAGCAAGTCCTCCATGGATGTACTAGGTGGTGTGGTAACGGGAACAAGGGCTGGCCTGAGATGCATAGGCCGGGAGAATACATCGGCGGGTAACTGGACGACCGGTGGTGCTGGCACTGACTCGGGTGTATGTTAATCCCAAATGACCTAACAGAATTGTAGAAGGGGGGGGTTGAATACAATTCTTGATATTTCTTTAACTTAAAAATACTTTTTAAAATTAAACTGAACTGAATAAATAAAAACACAAGATATAAATAATTCAGTTGGATTGTTTGATGATCCAACTGAAGTGTTTTTATTGCGGAAATAATCTGTGATACAAATGTACACAGCTGCTCAGTTACAAGGTTGTTGAGAAGAAAAATGCTCTCAAAGATAGCTAATACAAACTCTTTGTTTTTCTTCACACTTCTAAAGTAACTGCTACACTTGGTTATATAAACCCAAGTTTACAACCCTATTTTTGGCTACACTAAAAGTACAATGAGTAACCGCCAATAGTTTGCTTTTCATCCCTTTGTCCAGTGGTCCTTGGAGATCCTTGCTTTTGTCTTTATGCTTATTATGATCACTCCCAAGAGCCCAATTGGAAACTGGGATGTTTCCTTATTCCCCATGTCCATGTTAATGGTTTCCAATGCAAAGTACACTTCCACATCTCCTTTTTGATCTGTCAGGAACCTGTCACTATCACTTTGTCAATTATATAGAAAAGCAATAATGATTCGTTGATGGCATGGAGATGTGTTTCGTTGATAGCTTTATTCTCCATTTCGTTGATGGTGTTTCCCTTGTTTCGTTGATGGGTAAACTCCATACCGTTGACAGAGTAATCTTCATACCGTTGACATGTCTTCACTTAGGCAAAATTACAAGGCATAATATATGTACAATTAACCAACCTATTTTGCCTATCTAGTACTTAGTCAACATGACTTAGAAAACCTATCTGATACATACAACAAAATGCCTATCATACTGTGAAGTATTGTACAATGCAATTGCTACAACACTCATTTCGTTGATGAGCTTCCTGTCAACGAAACGCTGCAAAGCATGCTATTTCGTTGACAGTTACAAAAGAACTTAATACAAAATCTACTAAGTGTTTTTATCATTATCATCAAGAACAACATATTCCTAACAATCTCCCCCAATTTATGACTGATAGAATAACAGCCATAAATCAAGAGCCTTGATGATAACAAAAACACTCAGGCATATTACACATGATAAAAGTAAAAATTGTATTGAGCTTCATAAAGTTTTAGAAATAAAGCTAGACTTACAAGACTAATGCCCAAATGTGCTCCTCTAGACTGAGCAAATAATTCATCTTTGTCTTCTTTGGGGCATAGTCTTCTTCCCTCTCCTAGAGTTGTTCTCCTCAATCTGGACCTGTAGCCTTCTGTAAAAGATCTTCTCTTCTTCATCTTGATCACCAAGCTTGGATTGCATAAACCTTAGAGTCTGATTAGATGCCTTGTCCAGCTGGTCTTCCATCCTGAAGAACCTTCTGCAGTTGTCCTTGTCCTTGAATTCCATCATCCAGAAAGGTTGAAGATGGATCTTCTTTCCTGTTGAGGGCACTCTTAGCATCCTGGGAAGAGCCTCAGGCTTGTTCCAGCTAGCCTTTATTTGACATATTTTGGAGACCACCTCAGACTTGGCTGTTTTGGTGAAGCCAAAGTCTTTCTTCAAGCATCTAAACACTGTGAGTAGTGTTTGGTAGTCTTCTCCTAGAATTCTGTAGAGAGGCCAAATTTGTTCTCTACCACCCTTGTATGTGAAAACCAATCTTTCAGGTAGCTTCTGAGAAGCTGCAATGCCCCTTACTTCCACCAGGTTGTCTAAATCAAGATGCAAACTGGATTCTTCCCTGATGTCAGCAATGTACATGCAGTCCTCTGGATTTGAAGGGGGTTTTTGAGGTTGTGGCTTTCTCACAAATACTGGCTTTGCCTTGACAGCCCTTTGCTTCAATTTCTTCTTTGGATCCATCTCAAAAAGGAATTTAGGAAAATTAGCCTCATCAAGCTCAATTGGCTCTTCCTTTGGCTCAATTGGCTGATCATGATAATTAACAAGATGTTTGGGATCACAGGCTAACTTTAAAGATGGATCAGGAATTGTTGGAGGTACAGAAGAGTCTGATGCAATACTCTGAGAGTCATCATTTTCAAAGGTTATGTTTCTTCTAGCCCTTGCCTTTGGTTGCCTTGTACTCTTCTTTTCACTCCTTTCCTCTTGGGCTTTTTCTTCTTGCTGTCTTTCTTCTTCATCAAGAGATTGAGCAACTGCAAGAGCTTGCATTGCTGCTCTTTCTGATTCTTCAGCTTTAGCTTCAGCAAAGTTTGGGTGACCAGCCCAAACACAAATTTCTTGTCCATTCCTGTAGACAATTGCCCTTTGTTTCCTTATCTCATAATCATTGCTTTCCTTGCTTTTTGTGATGAGAAGTCCAAGTAGCTTGTGCTCATCTGGATAAGGTGCAGGATAGAAAGTTCTTGCTATGTTTTTGCCTTTTGGTTTAGCAGGAGACTTGGGAGATAAGCTTCTTTGTAATGTAGCTTCTTCCACATCCCTAATGCATGAAGTTTGTCCTTTCTCCTTTCTTGGTCCTAGAATGACTCCATGTAGAAGGGGCTCTATAGCATAAGAGCTCTTGAACTGTGGCTCCACTTGTACAGTCACCATTGCATTTGTTGATGGCTGATCTGTCTTTGAAGATTCAGTAATTTTCTTGAACCTTGCTTCTATGTTGGACCAATGATCTTTGATCTGTTCTGCAAGTTGTATCCTCATAGAAGCTTCCTGGATCAAGTCAATGCTATCCTTATTCTTCTTTCCAAACTCCCCCATTGCTAGTGGCTCCTGTGGCAATGTGATGGCTGGGACCAGCACCTTCTATGTTGGACCAATGATCTTTGATCTGTTCTGCAAGTTGTATCCTCATAGAAGCTTCCTGGATCAAGTCAATGCTATCCTTATTCTTCTTTCCAAACTCCCCCATTGCTAGTGGCTCCTGTGGCAATGTGATGGCTGGGACCAGCACCTTTGTGATTTGAATGGTTAGCTCCTGAGATTTCTCCCCCTTTTTGTTATCATCAAGAGAGACAACTGGGAGTCCTTGAGCTGCCACTAGCTGGGCCAAAAGTTGAGTCTGCTTCTCCTGTTCCTTTTGCATTTGAGATAAAGTAGCTTCCACCTTGTCCACTCTAGAAGAGAGAGTCTTCAAGGAGGTAGCCACTTCAGGTTCCTTAGAGAAAAACCTGTTCATTTTGGACATAGTGAGAAGAGGGAGCTTTTCATCCATCATCCTGTAGTTAGCATCCCTGAAATTGCTAATAGAGTCCTTGATTTCTGTAGCCTCAATCCTTGTCTGCATCATTTGTAGCCTTTGAATTTCCAGAGAATCCATGATGGCCTTGTAGAATTTCTTGTCCCTTGCATTTGCAGACTCATGAGCTAAGTAGGCTTCATTGTACTGCCTGGAGATAGCAGCATCTAGAGTGGCTCTACCATGCATACCTTGAGAAAGCCAGCCTGGTGTAGGAGGCACCACAGAAGTCCCAGTCTGTGAAGTGGTGGCCACCTGTAGATTATCACCATAGCTGTCCTCATCATCAGAAAACTCAAATTCTCCACTTGCTGCGGCTCCTGAAGGTAGATTGGTCAGGGCATCCTTTGCTTTTTGCATTGATGCAGTTGTATGAATTAGATTTAGTGACCTTTCTGCCTCCACATTGCCCTGCTGAGCCATAATTTGATAGGCTGGCACAGGATGAGTAAAGGTCTCAGGATCCAGGGAAATACTATCCAGAGTTTGCTGATAATGCTCTTGGAAAGTAAGTTCCCTTTCTCCCTCACTGACCTCCATTAACTCACTTGCAATGGCTGCTTCCCTCCTTATAGCTCCTGTAGTCCCTTCTCTCTCTCCACTCTTTTCTTGCATCATGGGCTCCCCATGGCTCACACCTCTCACACCCTCACCTTCACCTACTAAGGTGGTACTCTCAATCTCTCCTTTTGCCTGGCTGGAAGAAATAGCCAGCCTCTCACTCACATTCTCTCCTTTTGCCTGGCTGCAAGCCAGCCTCTCAGTTTCACTCCCTCTCAGTCCTAGAAGTGTCTCAACTACCACTAGATCATCTGCACTAGTTGTGGGAACAACTTGATTTGCAATTAAAGGTGCAGAGTGAACTATCAACGGAATGGTAGTTTGAACTGTCAACGGTATGGATACCGTTGATGGAGAAACACTTGTCAACGAAATAGACTGTTTCGTTGATGAAGTCAAGAAAGCACTTTGAAAATGAGAAATTACAGTGGAGTCTGTGGTGATTGATTTTAAAGAATGGTCCACAGATCCCCTTGCAACTTCAGGAAAAATTGGTTGATGGCCCAACAAATCACTTAACAAGTGATGGCCACCAGCTTCAGAGTGGGGCTTCTCCAAGATTAGAGTTGGAGAATCAGGAATAGATGTATGGATCATGTCCACATCTAAAGATTGAGTTGGTGAATTTGATGGAGATAATTCAAGATTGATGTTTAGAGAATGGGACTGTAACCCCAGAGAAATGATAGGGGTTACATCAAACTGAATTTGAGAAACTGGAAGTGTTGCTTCCAGTGTGTGTGCACCCTGTGTACCCTTGGACTTTTGCTTCACTCTCCTTTGGTATTGGGAAAATGTAGACTTTGGGCTAGAAGTGTCCCTTACCCTTTTGGACTGTGCTCTAGGAGAAGAGCTTGTTTCAATAATCACATCCTTTTGGGAGGATGCAATTAGACTTGTGCTTAAATCCATGTTACTCATTGTGCCTTGTTGGGAAGACACAATGGGGCTTGGCTGGTACACACTAACCTGTCCTTCCTTATCCTTGGGGTTTCTTTGATGTTCACCCCTTCCCTCACCTCTCACAACTCCAGACTCACTCCCCTTAGGTTGTGTGGTAGTTTTTACAACAGGTGCCTTTTGAGAAGCACCTGAGGTTGGCTTGGAGGATTTCTTTGATTTTGGTTTTGTTGCTAGGGTAGGAGCCTGTTGGGTCACAGCTACAGACTCCATAGCAACATTGGAAGGTAAAACAGTAGAGGTGATAGCTACACTAACAGGGATAGTAGTAGTTACCTCAATGATTGGCAGATACACCACTGGAACATCACCATTGTGGTTCAGCCTGAGTATGTCTGTCAATACTCTCTTTTCTTGCACAAAGCACTCGAACCTGGCATTAGGGTTAGAGATAACTAATGGTGCTGGACTAACATGGTTAGCCAACATCATCAGAAACCTAGCATAATAGATATTTTTCTTCCTATTTGCTTTGTCACCCAACTTAGCACCAATTTCATACATAAGTTGGGTGCTAAAGTTGTGATATCTATCATTTAGAAGCATGGTTAGGAGAATTAACATAGAGTTAGTTAATGCATCAAAATTGCTAATCTTTCCAGAAAAGACCTTAATGAATGCATCAGCTAAATAACTGTATTCTCTAACCAAACCTCTCCTAATTATTCTACCCAGATTATCAGTAGGCAAAGAGTAGTTTATAGAATTTAACATGGTAGTTATTTCAGTGTTAGTAGGCAAAGCATCACAGTTATTATCAGGAATATGTAAACATGCTTGTAAAACATCAGAATTAACTATGTACTCATTACCTTGAAGAGTGAATTTTAGTGTGCAGTGTGTTCCACTATACTCACATGAGGTCCAAATTTCCTCGATTATCTCATTGTAGAGTGGTGTAGAGTGAAACATTGCGTAGCTCAACTTGCAATTCTTCATGAAATCCATCATTTTGAAGAACAGACTGTTCGGGTTTTCCTTGACAACAAAAGGGATGGAGTTGTTCTTCTCATAGATGAACCCTCCAGCAGACATAAGCTTGACTATAGGTGCCATTGTTGATTAAAGGAAAGCTTCGAACTGAATAGCTTGTTAGAGAGAAGAAGAGAGAAAAAGCCTTTGGAATTTTTGAGAACAGGTAAAAAGAAATAATAAAAATAAAATTTCTTAAATACTCCCCCAAAAATTCTCAGAAAATGAATCCAATAATAAATGTAAATTACTGGATTGGCTTAAAAATATAACCGTTACTCTTAAAGTATTACCATGATTTATACTTACAGGGGTGTATGCATAGATCGTGGTAAAAGACGTGTCAAATTTCAACGGTTCAGATAAAAAGCGCTAAATCAACGAATCAGGATTGGGCGGTTAAAGTCCCGTCTTATTTCGTTGATAAAGCTGCGTTTCGTTGATATAAAAGAGCTATCAACGAAACACCCAGAAAACTGCTAAGACTGTCAACGAAATGGTGCATTCCGTTGGCATAGTAATTTTGACTTAGACAAAATTTTACCTTTTCCTGAGAAAGTTCATTCACAGAAAAACATAGCAAATTTCTGGCTGCATTATGACTTGCAAATATCTCAAAAATAATTAAGAGAAATTTAGCATACCTAGCTCACTTACTAATCTTGAGAATGTTGATTCATCAAGTGGCTTGGTAAAGATGTCTGCAAGTTGTTGTTCACTTGGAACAAAATGTAACTCCACAGTACCATTCATAACATGTTCTCTAATGAAATGGTACTTGATGTCAATATGCTTGGTTCTTGAATGCTGCACTGGATTCTCAGTAATGGCAATGGCACTAGTGTTGTCACAGAAAATAGGAATTTTCTCAACTCTTAATCCATAATCAAGTAGTTGATTTTTCATCCATAAAATCTGTGCACAACAACTTCCAGCTGCAATATACTCAGCCTCAGCTGTGGAGGTGGAAACTGAGTTTTGTTTCTTGCTGAACCATGACACAAGCTTGTTTCCTAAGAATTGACAGGTGCCTGTTGTGCTTTTCCTGTCAATTTTACATCCTGCATAATCTGCATCTGAATAACCAATTAGTTCAAAACCAGATTCTCTAGGGTACCAAATGCCAAGGTTTGGTGTTCCTTTGAGATATCTGAAAATTCTTTTAATAGCAACTAAATGGGATTCTCTAGGATCAGCCTGAAATCTAGCACATAGACATGTAGCAAACATAATATCAGGTCTACTAGCTGTTAAATATAAAAGTGAGCCTACCATGCCTCTGTAACTTGAAATGTCCACAGATTTTTCCTTAGTATTCAATTCAAGTTTGGTGGCAGTAGGCATGGGAGTTTTGGCAGGAGAGCATTCCATTAGGTTAAACTTCTTTAATAAATCAAAAATATATTTTGTTTGACTAATGAAAATGCCTTCATTAACTTGCTTTACTTGAAGACCAAGAAAGTAAGTTAATTCTCCCATCATGCTCATTTCATACTTACTTTGCATAAGCTTGGCAAACTTTTGACAAAGTTTCACATCTGTAGACCCAAAGATTATGTCATCTACATAAATTTGAACAAGTATAGTAGAGCCATTCACAATCCTGTGAAAAAGAGTTTTATCTACAGTACCTCTAGTGAAGTGATTCTCAAGAAGAAACTGTGAGAGTGTGTCATACCAGGCTCTAGGTGCTTGTTTCAAACCATAGAGTGCTTTGAGGAGGAAGTATACATATTCAGGAAAATCATCATCTTCAAAACCAGGAGGTTGACTCACATAGACCTCCTCTTCCAATTCCCCATTCAGAAAAGCACTTTTCACATCCATTTGATAGACTTTGAAATTGGCATGGGCTGCATAGGCTAGGAAAATCCTTATTGCTTCTAGTCTTGCAACAGGAGCAAATGTTTCATCAAAATCAATTCCTTCTTCCTGTGAGTAGCCTTTTGCAACCAGTCTTGCTTTATTCCTTGTGACTATGCCATTTTCATCCATCTTGTTTCTGAACACCCATTTTGTGCCTATGACACTCCTGTCTTTAGGCTTGGGCACCAGCTTCCAAACATTGTTCCTTTCAAATTGGTTTAGCTCTTCTTGCATAGCCAAAACCCAATCTGGATCTAGAAGTGCATCCTCAACTTTCTTTGGCTCATCTTGAGACAGAAAGCTGCTATATAGACATTCTTCTTGAGTTGCTCTTCTAGTTTGGACTTTTGAAGAGACATCACCTATAATGAGTTCAAAGGGATGATCTTTAGTCCATTTCCTTGAGAGAGGTAGATTTGCTCTTGAAGACGTAGCTTCATGATCATGATTGCCTTGATTGGATATTTGTCCTTGAGAAACTCCCCCTGAGTTTGTTGTCCCTAATTGATCACTTCTAGAAGCATTCCTATGACTATCAACGGTATGACCGTTTTGGCTGTCAACGAAACGCTCATTCTGACTGTCAACGAATCCACCACCATGACTGTCAACGAAATGATCATTTGGTCGGCTAGCTGCTATCCTTTTTAACCTTAATGCAGCAATTTCATCTTCACTGCTGCTTTCATCTGTGCTAGATACAACAACTTTAGGCTGTTTCTCAGTAGCCTTATCATGATTCACTTGTTCTCCTTCCTCATTCTCAAAAGAGAGACTTTCATGGAAACCTTCATCACAGAGACCTTGTATTTTGAGATCATCAAAAACAACATGTACAGATTCCATAACAATGTTGATTCTGAGATTAAAGATTCTGTAAGCTTTCCCTGCTGCATATCCCACAAATATTGCTTCATCTGCCTTTGCTTCAAATTTCCCCAAATGCTCAGCTTGATTTCTCAGAACAAAGCACTTGCATCCAAAGACATGAAGAAAATCTAATAGTGGCTTCTTTCTTTTGAGTAACTGATAAGGGGTCATTCCTTTGGCCTGATTAATCAAAGAAATATTTTGAGTAAAGCAAGCTGTGTTAACTACCTCAGCCCAAAAATATGTAGGTAACTTTGATTCATCTAGCATTGTCCTTGCAGCTTCAATAAGTGTTCTGTTTTTCCTTTCAACTACACCATTTTGCTGTGGTGTTCTTGCTGCTGAAAACTCATGCAAAATACCATTTTCTTCACAGAACACCTTCATGCTTGAATTCTTGAATTCTGTCCCATTGTCACTCCTAATCCTTCTTACTTTGAAATCAGGATGATTGCTTACCATCTTGATGTGATTGATAATGATTTCACTTGCCTCATCTTTAGAGTGCAAAAAGAAAGTCCATGTAAATCTAGAAAAATCATCAACAATCACAAGACAGTATTTCTTCTTTGAGATGGACATAACATTTACAGGGCCAAATAGATCCATATGAAGTAACTCAAGCTGATGGACAATTGATGACTCTGTCTTGCTTTTGAATGATGCCTTCTTTTGTTTCCCTTTTTGACAGGCATCACACAAACCATCCTTGGAAAACTCCACCTGTGGAATTCCTCTAGCAAGATCCTTCCTTACCAAATCATTCATAACCTTGAAATTCAGATGGGATAACTTCTTGTGCCATAACCAACTGTCATCCTTGCTTGCCTTGCTGAAAAGACAAGTGATGGTGTCTGAACTTGTGCTACTAAAGTCAGCAATGTACACATTCCCTCTTCTGAATCCAGTCATTACCACATTGTTGTTTCCTCCTTTAGAAACAACACAGGCTTCTTTAGAAAAAGTAACTAAAAATCCTTTGTCACAAAGTTGGCTGATACTAAGCAAGTTGTGCTTAAGACCATCCACCAATGCAACCTCATCTATGATGACATTCTCTTTTGAAATCAAGCCATATCCCTTTGTGTAGCCTTTGCTGTCATCTCCAAAAGCAATACAAGGGCCAGCTCTTTCCTGAAACTCTGTGAGCAGGGTAGAATCACCAGTCATGTGTCTTGAACAACCACTATCCAAGTACCAAAGATTCCTTTTGTCTCCCTGCACACAATAAAACCAAATCAAGTTGATTTTGGTACCCAAGTTTCCTTGGGTCCTGTCTTGTTAGCCTTTGCATTCCCTTTTGTACCATTTTTCACTTTGGGCTCAGATTGATTCAGATCAATCTTTACCCTTGGTGTTGATTTCTGAGGGTTGCTCATATTTTCATTCATAGCATGCATAGTTGGAGGAACAATCATGTTATTCATGTTCCATGGCATTTGTGGCATGTTAAACATATTCATGTAAGGATTAGACACAAAAGGCATGTTAGCATATGGATTCTGAAATTGTGCATATGGAGCAAACATGTTAGACATAACAGGCATTGTAGGCATAGGACTATTCCTTGCAGGCTTGGGAATTTTCACAATAGCAGTTTTCTTAACAGATTTGCAGTTAGTAGACAAGTGACTAACACTTCCACAATTAACACATGTCTTTCTAGGAGCATATTTATCAGGTGTGTAATTGTTGTGTTTGTTAATTCCTACTTTGCCATTCCTGTTATTCTTTTTATTTCCCTTAGCCTCATTTTGAACTTTTTCTACCTTGTCTTTCAATTGCTTGTTAGACAAGTGACCTACATTAGCTCTCTCAACAGGCTTCTCAACTTTCTTTGAATTACTAGACTCACCTTGAACAAAGTTCTTGGTAACAGGACCATACTTGTCATTAAGTCTAGTGAGTTTCTCTTTTCTTTTGTCTGTCAACGAAACAGCCTGATCGGTTGATGGTTCATGTGTCAACGAAACATTGCATTTCGTTGACATATCAACCTCCAACAAATGATCATTGTTGTTTGTTGACTCTGTTTCTGATTCTAAGGTTTCACCAACACACCCTAGCTTCTCTTTGTTCTTTTTCCATGATTGCTCACAGAAAGATTCCATACCTTGAACATTAATGATGTTGGTAGCAACATTCCTGGCATCTTTCCATTTTGCAATCACACCTTGTTCTATTTCAAGTTGTGTTTTAAGAATTTCTTCCCTTTGTAACACGTTCTCAAGTTCCCTCTTAGCATCCCTACTGACACATCTCATTTTCTCAAATTCAATGAGCTGTGCTTCTAACATTGCATTCCTATCACTTAAGAGCAAATTAGTCTCTTTTATTCTTGAATTCTCCTTGGTAAGTGATTTAAGAGTAACACGCAAATTATATAGTACAGTAGACATTTCATTTACTGCACTATCGCATTCCTCTTTAGAAAGCTCAGAAAGATTAGTAATTGTTACCTGGTTGCTTGAGGAACTTGCTTCCTGCTCATGATTGTCAGCCATAAGAGCCAAGTTGACATACTCAATTTCATCATCAGAGTCTTCACCATTACCAGCCCAGTCATACTCCTGAGACATGAAAGCCTTTTCTTTTTCCTTGAGAAGTTCAAAGTATTTCTTTTTATAATCAACAGGCTCAAATTTCCTGTTGCCCTTCTCAACCTTGGGCTTTCTGCAGTCTCCAGCAAAGTGACCAAGCATTCCACAATTGAAACATTTTGACTTAGACTTTTCAATCCAGTTTGTTTTGCTAGGTTGAAAGTCTCTTCTTGGTGGCCTTGCCTCTGAGTTTCTTTTGAACTTGAACTTAGAGAATTTCCTAGACAGAAAAGCAATGTGCTCATCAATCTCATCTAAGTCATTCAAGTTGGCTGGTTCTGATTCTTCTTCTTCTTCTGTCATCTTGTCTTTACCCTTGCTAACATCACTCCTACAACTAGGTCGACTAGTTGTGGCCTTTGCAGTTTCTTTACTGTCATCTTCCAGTTGGTTCACAGATGCAATCAATGCAATAGATCCACCCTTCTTCTGTACCTTTTCAATTTCCTCATCTTGCTCCATTTCCAGCTCATAAGTCTTCAAGGTTCCATAAAGCCTTTCAAGAGTGTAGTCTTTGTACTCTTGAGTGTTTCTAAGAGAAACAGTCATAGGCTTCCATTCTTTTGGAAGAGCTCTGAGAAATTTAAGGTTTGAATCCTTAGTTTGATAGATCCTCCCATACAGCTTTAATCCATTCAAAAGCTTCTGAAACCTACTGAACGTGTCATTTAGGGTTTCACCAGCCTTAAAATGAAAATGCTCATATTGTTGTATAAGGAGTTGCATTTTATTTTCCCTGACTTGCTCAGTTCCTTCACAGAGAGTTCTAACAGTATCCCATACTTCCTTAGAGGTTGTACAGTTGATAACATTGTCAAACATCTCTTGCTCCAAACCATTAAACAGAATGTTCATGGTTCTTTTGTCTTTATGGACTTCTGCAACATCTTCAACAGTCCATTCTGAGACAGGTTTTGGAATCTCTACATCAGGAGCATCATCTGGCAATCCAACTCTAGAATCAAGCTTCATGGGAACGTGTGGACCTTTCTCAATGCAGTCTACATACCTCTCATCCATAGACATGAGATGTAAATGCATCTTTACTTTCCAGTGAAAGTAATTGTCCTTATCAAGAACTGGTATCTTCACACCTGCATCCTTCTTCACCATGGTATCTGTTATTGGTCTTGATCTTTAAACTTCTTGTATGTTAGAAGCTTGCTCTGATACCAATTGTTAATCCCAAATGACCTAACAGAATTGTAGAAGGGGGGGGTTGAATACAATTCTTGATATTTCTTTAACTTAAAAATACTTTTTAAAATTAAACTGAACTGAATAAATAAAAACACAAGATATAAATAATTCAGTTGGATTGTTTGATGATCCAACTGAAGTGTTTTTATTGCGGAAATAATCTGTGATACAAATGTACACAGCTGCTCAGTTACAAGGTTGTTGAGAAGAAAAATGCTCTCAAAGATAGCTAATACAAACTCTTTGTTTTTCTTCACACTTCTAAAGTAACTGCTACACTTGGTTATATAAACCCAAGTTTACAACCCTATTTTTGGCTACACTAAAAGTACAATGAGTAACCGCCAATAGTTTGCTTTTCATCCCTTTGTCCAGTGGTCCTTGGAGATCCTTGCTTTTGTCTTTATGCTTATTATGATCACTCCCAAGAGCCCAATTGGAAACTGGGATGTTTCCTTATTCCCCATGTCCATGTTAATGGTTTCCAATGCAAAGTACACTTCCACATCTCCTTTTTGATCTGTCAGGAACCTGTCACTATCACTTTGTCAATTATATAGAAAAGCAATAATGATTCGTTGATGGCATGGAGATGTGTTTCGTTGATAGCTTTATTCTCCATTTCGTTGATGGTGTTTCCCTTGTTTCGTTGATGGGTAAACTCCATACCGTTGACAGAGTAATCTTCATACCGTTGACATGTCTTCACTTAGGCAAAATTACAAGGCATAATATATGTACAATTAACCAACCTATTTTGCCTATCTAGTACTTAGTCAACATGACTTAGAAAACCTATCTGATACATACAACAAAATGCCTATCATACTGTGAAGTATTGTACAATGCAATTGCTACAACACTCATTTCGTTGATGAGCTTCCTGTCAACGAAACGCTGCAAAGCATGCTATTTCGTTGACAGTTACAAAAGAACTTAATACAAAATCTACTAAGTGTTTTTATCATTATCATCAAGAACAACATATTCCTAACAGTGTACCCTCGGAATCTCGAACAACCCGAACCTCTACAGAATCTGCCTCGATCCTCGGGGCACTAGAAGACTGTCACCACAATAATGTTAAATAATATATATATAATAATCAGCAGGTCATCCTATCTCAAGGTAAAGATCATATCCGATGATCTGCAACTCAAACTCGACATGAGTTTGCTCAAAAATAATCCTATCTCCTAGGACTCTAACCTATATCTGTTTCAGTGACCGATAACCTGTCGCTCTGATACCAACTTGTGACGCCCTCAAAAACCCGGGGTTACGATTTTTGGGCATCACGGACTCCAACGAACAACATAAACCTGCTAGATAACAATATGAAATAACAAACCCCTGAACTACTCCAAGACCACATCAGGTTACAGTTTGAAACAGATACTATCACAAGATACTACAACAACCACTACATGTCATTAGGACGCCCCGATAGGGAGCTATCACTAATAACCAAAAGTCTAATAATTTACATCTTCTAATAAATAAATTTAATTATAAACCATTTGTTAGGCCGAATACACAATATATAATCAAATATATGTATGAGAATAACAATAAGAACACTGTTTATGAATAATAAACTGTATGAAATTAATAACTCCTCTCTCGGTGATGTAAAATATCACAGAGAGCTGCTAGGTTACAAGAATAATATTTCAAGTATTCGCATCCCTTTTAGGGTTAACCTGTCTGTGTTTATATAGTACACAGCTACATACAATCTTTAATTGATATTCCTATAAATCAGCTATACAATTAATATCAATTAAGAATTGCTTCTGTCTTCTGTTCCGTTTCCTTAGCCATCACGATATCTCTTTGCTTCTTCCCTTCTTCAAAGTATATCGCTTCTAGAATCTTTATTGAATATAACACCGACAGCTAAGTAAACTCTGACTGTCAGAGTTTAACAAACTCTGACCAGTCTTCCAGCTAAACTCTGATATTTACCTGATACTTTAAACACTGATAAACAAACATCAGCAATTATATCTAACAATCTCCCCCAACTTGTGCATACAAAAATGTACAAGTTAACAGATAATTGATGATGTCAAAACATATAACAAATGCAGTGTTTATAAAATCACAGAGTTTATATTTTAACTTAGAACAGAAAACTTAAAAACTTACAGACTCCATTTACTTTATCTCTTCAACTTCAGGTACAGTTCTGAGATAGTCTATAAGCAATCTTCTTTCAGCCCTTTTAAGCTCAGCTACCATAATCTTTTTCAGTTCCTTCAACTCTGGATCACTCTCTCCAGTTTGATAGATAGCAGCTCTCAAAGCATAAATACTATTCTTTCTCATTTCATTTCCCAGCTTTATCATGAAAGATTTATCTGACTCCAGATTAAATTCTAACACTCTTATACCAAGAGCTGTTTTAAATCTTGCACTGTTTCTCTTCATTTCTACAAGCTTTCCATGATAATCTCTGTACTTAGGTATGTAAGAACCTGCAGACTTTAAGCCACTGAGAGCTCTAGCTTTTTCATCATCCTGCTTCTTAATACCTCAGCTTCTTGTTGAGTTCTTTGATTTTTGACTTTGAGTAAGTACAACACATATTCTAGCTCTTCCTTCATCTTTAATTCAATGTCAGCTTCTCCAACTCTGTATACTCTTCCATCAGTTTTGAAGTATAACAGAAAGTCCTTTTTCAAACCTCTATGATGTATTAATTGAACAGACTCCAAAGTATCAAGATTTTCTTGAGTCACACCAACACCAGGTTCAGCCAATGATGTATGATCCATAGGACTATTATTCACCCTCTTCTCTTTGTGAGATCCTAATCCAGATCTATCTCGAGATTCCTTGCCCATGATAGTTCTGCTTTGAAAAATATTCACAGTTCCATGATTCAGAGTATTTTGAACTGTGATTGGTTTTCCAAATGTCCTTTGAAGTTGAGAAGATAACTGAGTCTGTACAACTTGAGTAGTATCAGTGGTTGTCACAGCTTCCAATGATTTGTCAACTTGAGCATTGTCAGAGGTTGATTGAGCTTTCTTCAGTACTTGTTCTTCTTCTACCAACTTTCCTTTGCCTTTATCAAGACTGACTTCAATTGGTCTCCTTGCATACTGTAAACTCTGTTGAGAATCTACATTATCTTTGATAACAATCCCTTTCTCTTTTGGCCTTGAAACTCTCACAGGCTTCTTGATCTTTCCAGACACCAATTTCTTCTTATGCTCTTCAGCCAACATCTTTTCTTCAGCTTGAATATCTTCAACTGTTGCATTTGCACCATGCTCTTCCAAAAACAACTGAGTTGCAATCTCTTCATCAGTGATTGGTTGAGAAGTAAACAGTAAACTTCTAGCTTTTGAAGATGACTGAGCTTCAGTGTTTGTTCTCCCAGAGTTTGTCTTAGCAGAGTTTGACCTCAGTCTCCCTTGCTCTTGATGTGATTTTGACCTTAACTCTGTTTCCTTTGCACCACCATCACCACCATCAGTAGTATCATCCTTTTTGCTCAGAGTTTGAGATTTCTTGCATTTGTCCTTAAATACTCTCTCCCCCTTTTTGACATCATCTGGAATCAACACAGATGTGAGCAATTCGATTGAAGCAGCAATGGAATCAAGCTTGTCAGACATTGCATTCTGATTGTCTTCAACCTTGCTCAGCCTGTTTCTTAAAGACTCCTGATCTTTAAATAAAGAAACATACAAGGATTTATCCTGTTTCAAAGATATTTCCCTTGCAGCCACTTCATTTCTCAACCCAGTAACAGTCTTCTGAGTATCATCAAAACGGTTATGAAGAGACTTTACTTGAACTATAGTAGCTTTAAGATGTGTGAGAAGCTCAGGATTGATGATATTTGCAGCAGACTTTGACACAAAATCAGCTGCCCTTTGATCAGGAAAAATACACTCATGGCTTGACCAATTAGCAAAGTACATATCTTGATAATGAGTTTCAGTATCATGATGAGATGTACCACCAAACTCAGTCACTTTAGGATTTTGTTGAACAGAAACCCTTGGAGAAGATGAGGAATCAGCTTTGTCATCAGACTTTGCTGAAGATTCTGCACTTGGAGATTTAGGAACATTCTCAGCAACATTTTCCTGTGCACCTTCATTTGCAATATTGTCAGAGTTTAAGTTCTCAAAAACTTCCTCATTTGCTTGAACAGCTGCAACAATAGGCTCTACAGCAACTTCAAGAACAATCTCTGCAGCTTCTTCAAGATCATTCTCAGAAATTACAGCCTTTGTTGTCTGATCAACCTCCTCACCCTTTTCAAGAACCTGGTGAGTAACAGAGCATACCTCTGTGTGAGTAGCCATAGACTCATCAAGAATCACAGTCGGTTGATCAGCTGCAGCCACATCCTCTGTTTCATCAACACTGTCAAACTCTTCAAGAGTTGCAGAAGGATGTGCTTCAACATTCTCCTCTATCTCCATTTCCAGTGGCTCAATAAAGTTTGGCTCAGGTTGTTCATCATGCATGTCAGCCATCTCATCAGTATTTGCTCTGGCTTCATCAGGCACAGTAGCATCTTTAGAGATAATTTCTAGAGCTTTAGAGTGTGTAGATTCTTGAACCAATTCATCAAATGAATAATCAGCTACCAGCTTCCTCCTTTTGGTCTGTAAGGGCTCATTAGCATCAGAGTGTGGTCTGTTTGCCCTTTTCTTTATTATTGAAGTACCAACAGACTTTGGTAACTCAGCATCAGAAGATGGTTTAGCAGCCTTAACAGCTTTAAAAGCCCTGTGCTTAGTTCTACCTCCATATTTTGGTCTTTGGGATGTAGATTGAGGAAGATCAGTGTTTAATGGTTGTGATTGTTATTGAGGTTGTGGTTGAGGTGGATTTAGAAACTGTTGGACTATCTCAGGAAGTAATAAGTCACCAACATTCCCCTTCTTAACATCCTTGTTGGTCAAATCAGAAAATATCCTCTTATGCAACTTAAAAGAGGGAATCACATCATCCTCAGCAATTTCAACCCCAGGAACACAAGCAGAAAATATCAATTGACAAAAGCGAGCAAAGTATACTACACTTCTATTTTTTGACATCTTCTCTCCTATATTGTGCAGTACTAGTCTAGCAAAATCAAAATTATTACCATAGAGAAGAGAATACCCGATTTACAGACTATCAATAGGAATAGCATCCCAATTTGTGCACTTCTTGCCGAACGCTTGAGTAATGTAGTCAAAGAAAAAGCTCCATTCCTTCCTCAAAAGCGGTCGCTTCAACTGACCTATCCTTGCCAGTGACCCACTGTAACCAATTTCTCTCATCATCCTCTATAGCTCAGCATCACCAACAGAAATTGTGTAAGCATTAAAATCTTCAAAACCCAAAGCATCACGAACAGTGTTTGGAGTAACCACAAACTCTTGCTCTTGAAACTCAAAAACAATCGAAGGAGTCCCAGACTCTCCTCCATCATCATAGACGTTTGTCTCCCAGAAAACCTTTATTTGCGATCCAGAAAGTTTCACAGGTTCAACGAGAGCTTGCCCAATAGCAGAGTGGGCAAGAAAGTTTTGGAACAAATGAAACTCCCCCGGTGTGTTCTCATTATTCAATGGTGCTGCATAATTGTTAGGAACAAACTCTAATCCAACAGAGTGAAAGACAGTGGTTGCCATTAGAAACAGATTCGAAAATAATCAGAGAATAAGCTTTGAAAGGTGTTTGAAAAATTTGATGCAGAAAAGTGTTTGTGAAAATGTATGTGTGACAATATCTGTGAATGAAGTAAGTCTGTAAAGAATACGAACGTTGTGTGTATAATGATTAAGTAAGAAATATAAAGATTAAAACTGAAGAGTTTTAATCATTAAGACACACAACTGGCTTACTCGTGAAGTGTGTGAGTGGGACAGGTGTCACACATGCAGTAACTGCCAGCAGTAACGTGGTAGTTTCCAACACGCATGCGCAGTAAAAACAGGCAATAATTACTGCTATTTTCTAGACATGTTTCATCCTTTTCAAAACTCATACAAACCGTTGTCAATCATACTCTCTATTTTCAAAAAAAAATGTTCCTCAAAAATGTGAAATGTCTGAAACACATTTATTTATTTTAATCAACAGAGATTAAAAATAAATTACCTCGGCGTAGAGTACACAGTTCACCAGTGTTTATCAATTCTCCAACATCATTAATAAATTCTTTTCTCAAAGTGCACAATTGTGAGTATTTGTGTGTGGATAGCAGAGTTTATTGAATGTAAATATTTAGAGCATCTCAAAGTGCATAAAATCCACAAATTAAATCAGTAAAAACTGGTTGCCCAAACTCTCATATGTAAAGCAAAACCTGATGTCATCTAAACTCTGTACTTATGTATTTTTTTTATTTGTATAAGTATCTATATATATATTGTTTTCACCCCCTGTCTAATTTCCCTTCTTTTTTTCTTTTTTTTCTTTTTTTTTCCCCAGTAATCAGAGGTTGGCACTAGTCACCAAAAATTTAGAAATTTTAGCCCTTATCTTAACAGTAAGTTCCTGGATCGTCCTAAACAATTAACTAGTCACCAAAAGTTTAAATTTTAGCCCTTACAAACAGAGTAAGTTCCTGGTTCTTCCTAGCCTCTTGACTAGTCACCAAAAATTTAAACTTTAGCCCTTACTGAAACAGCAAGTTCCTGGATCTTCCTAGCTAATTGAGTAGTCGCCAAAAATTTCAAATTTTAGCCCTTATTGACACAATAAGTTCCTGGGTCGTCCTAGGCACAACATGATCTCAAAGGAATTTGTACATGTTTATACATTTTTTGCTTGGGGGTGAAGTAGCAGCAGCTATTTATAAGAGTTTAGATTGACATCATTTAACACAGATAATTTATGAGAGAAAGTGCAAACAGCTAATACAGACTCAGTGTATAGGACCAATAAACTAAGAGATGCCATAAATATAGAGACAATATCATGCTGTGTAAATTTTCTGCACACATTTGAGATCAGATCATATATAACTCAGAAGGATTCATGATTACTTACTGAGAATCATGCTTCATACTACTTTCTTCATCGGTGTTTATGTTTCAGACAATACAACAATCAGAGATTAACATCAGAGTTTAACCAACAGAGTATGCTAACAGAGTTTAACAACATGATTTGCATGACAGTTAACATATGCATAGAAACATGAGCAACATATCACAGAAGAGTAAATTTTGAGTCTAACCAGTATCTCTAGTCGAAACCAGAGATCATTCCTAGTTCATTTACCAGTCTTGTAAATGTAGCTTCACTCAATGGCTTGGTGAAGATATCTGCAAGCTGTTGATCTGTAGACACAAAATGAAGCTCAATATTTCCTTCCTCCACATGTTCCCTGATAAAGTGATACCTTATGCTGATGTGCTTGGTCATGGAGTGCTGTACTGGATTTCCTGTCATAGCAATAGCACTTTGATTATCACAGAGAATAGGTATTTTAGAGTACCTTAACCCATAATCCAGCAGTTGATTCTTCATCCACATAATCTGTGCACAACAACTACCAGCAGCAATATACTCTGCTTCTGCAGTGGATGTGAAAATTGATTTATGTTTCTTGCTGTACCAAGAAACTAGTCTGTCACCTAGAAATTGATAGCTTCCACTGGTGCTCTTTCTGTCAATCTTACAACCTGCAAAGTCTGCATCAGAGTAACCAATAAGCTTAAACTCTGATTCTCTAGGATACCACAAACCCAAGGTTATGGTTCCTTTGAGATATTTGAAAATCCTCTTCACAGCTGTTAGATGAGGCTCTATGGGATCTGCTTGAAATCTTGCACAAAGACAGGTTGCATACATGATGTCTGGTCTACTTGCAGTCAGATAAAGAAGAGACCCTATCATGCCTCTGTAGTTTGTCATATCTACTGAAGCTCCTGTGTCTTTGTCTAGCTTGGTTGCAGTTGCCATAGGAGTTGTTGCAGATGAACTATCAAGCATACCAAATTTCTTGAGAAGATTTCTGGTATATTTTTCTTGATTGATAAAAATTCCATCATCTGTTTGCTTTACCTACAAGCCTAGAAAATAACTAAGCTCTCCCATCATGCTCATTTGGTACCTGGATTGCATAAGCTTGGCAAACTTCTTACAGAGTTTATCATTAGTAGACCCAAAGATTATATCATCCACATAGATTTGAACTAAAAGCAAATCACTACCAGAATTGAAATAGAACAAGGTTTTATCAATTGTACCTCTAGTGAACCCACTTTCTAAAAGAAATTGAGCCAGAGTTTCATACCATGCTCTAGGTGCCTGCTTTAGTCCATAAAGTGCTTTGTCAAGCCTGTAGACATAATCTGGGTGCTTGGGGTCCACAAACCCTGGTGGTTGTTCAACAAACACTTCTTCTTCAAGTTTCCCATTGAGAAAAGCACTCTTCACATCCATCTGAAAGACTTTAAACTTCTTGTGAGCAGCATATGCTAGAAAAATCCTTATGGCTTCCAACCTTGCAACAGGAGCAAAGGTTTCATCATAATCAATTTCTTCCTGCTGTGAATATCCTTTTGCCACAAGTCTAGCCTTGTTCCTTGTAATTACTCCCTCACTGTTAGTCTTGTTTCTGAAAACCCATTTTGTACCAACAACAGATCAGTTTTTGGGTCTTGGTACAAGTGTCCAGACTTCATTTCTCTCAAACTCATTCAACTCCTCCTGCATTGCTGTTATCCAGTTAGCATCTTGAAGAGCTTCATCCACTTTCTTAGGCTCTGTTTGAGACAGGAATGCATGAAATAGACATTCATTTGTTGTAGCACTTCTTGTTCTCACACTTGCATCTGGATCTCCAATAATCAAATCAGGTGTATGAGCCTGTGTCCACTTTCTTGCTGTAGGTAAGTGGATTCTTTCATCATTATTGGATCCTCCCCCTTGATCCATGCTCTCCTGATTTTCTTGTTGACCATATCTATTATCTGAGGCTCCCCCTGAATTGAACTGCTCAGTGTTTGAACTTTCAGAATTTGAGTCATCATATTGAGGTATTCCCGAAGTATCTTCTTGCTCCCCCTCAACTGGTTCTTTATTTTGTTCTGTCAGAGAAACTTCCTCAGTGTTTACCAGTAGAGGCTCAGAGTATGCTTCAACAGAGTTTGTTGGATAGGCTTCATCAGAGTTTACGTCAACAGAGTTTAGATCTTCATTTTCAAAGCGTAGTTGATTATGATTTTCTTCATCTTCAAGTCCAGCTATTTTCTTGTCATCAAATGACACATGTATAGATTCCATGATCACTTTAGTTCTCAGATTATAGACTCTGAATGCTTTAGTCGACAGTGGATATCCAACAAAAATTCCTTCATCAGCTTTTAATTCAAACTTGGTCAACTGTTCAGGATGAGTTTTCAACACAAAGCATTTGCACCCGAAAATATGAAAATATTTCAGGTTTGGTTTCTTTTTCTTTACCATCTCATATGGTGTTTTCCCATGCCTGTTGATCAGTGTAGCATTTTGAGTAAAACAAGCAGTTTGAACAACTTCTGCCCAAAAATAAGTTGGCAATTTTGCTTCATCAAGCATTGTTCTGGCAGCTTCGATTAAAGTTTTGTTCTTTCTTTCAACTACACCATTCTGCTGTGGAGTCCCTGGTGCAGAAAATTCTTGCTTCACTCCTCTTTCCTTGCAAAATTCTTCTATTATTGCATTTCTGAATTCAGTACCATTATCACTCCTGATAATTTTCACTTTATACTGTGATCCTTTGTCCTGTAGCTTTACATGTTCCATCAGAGTTAAGGCAGTTTCATCCTTCTTTGCTAGAAAGTACACCCAGGTGTTTCTAGTGTACTCATCAACAATGACTAAAGCATATTTCTTTCTGCCAAGAGACATTACATTCACTGGACCAAATAGATCAACATGAAGAAGATGATAAGGATCCACAACTGAAGATTCAGACTTACTCTTGAAAGATGACTTCCTTTGCTTGGCCTTTTGACAAGAATCACACAGACCATCTAAGCTGAGTATAGATTTTGAAAGTCCCCTTACAAGATCTTTTCGGATCAACTCATTGATGTTGTTCAGATTTAGATGAGAGAGCTTCTTATGCCATTTCCAGCTCTTTTCACTAGACATCTTTGCAGACAGACACACAGCTTTTCCTTCAGAGTTTGTTACCAAACTTGCTTCATAGATATTATTACGTCTGTGTCCAACTAAAACAACTTTCCCTGTAGATTTGCTAACAACCTCACAGTATTCAGGTTGAAAATGTAATAACCCGAATTTTTGGTAAAATTAAAATTTTTTTTATTATGATTAAGTGCATCAGTGAATAGTGAATTTGGTGGATGAATAGTGATTTTGAGGATTAAGAAAAATTTTCATGCCACCTATGTACGAGACGTAGTGTGGATATTCCGAAGTCATATTAGTGATCTACAGAGTAAACAAGTGTATGCAAAGATGATCGGAAATCAGAAATTCCAAAATTTATTTTGGTGTAATATTTGACCGGGCAGCGAATTATATATTATTATATTCAAGAAATGAGATATTAAATTTGAGGATTTGAGGATTTAATATTTTGGAATTTTATTATATTTGATTTGAGAATATTCGAAGAAACGCGAGAACATTTTCTAAGAACAAGGAATAAAGAGGGAATAGATAAGGGATGTTGGAGTTAATATTGATGTAAGGGATTGTGCCACAGTGGAGTAATAAAATGCAAAATATAAGCTGTAACGTATTGATTTTATTAAAAGAACATAAAGACGATCCAATTGGTGGAAGAAGAAAAACTAAGGTGTCATGCATGAAAGTCAACCAGAAAGCTAGTGGTGTATTTGCAACATTGGCAAAAATGGGGTTGTTTGATGAGAGTACAACACTTGGACTAATGAGAGAGCAACAAGTGGACTAATGGGTGGTTAAAAACACAAAAGAAAAGAGGCATCCAAGTGAAAAACAAAACAAAAGTAAAGATGAGCAAGAAGCTCTCCAATCTGCCAACCAAGAACACAACTCAAAGAAAACTTCATATCTACACTTCTATCCATCTATAAATCACCAACGTTTTACCGTAGCTTCTCTACTTCATGGGTAAGGTTCGTTAAAAATTTCATGACAAAAAAAGGGGTGTAGCCTAGTCAAATCCCTTCCCCAAGTTGAAGATGCCAATCTGCCCTGTTCCTGGCAGATTCTGCCACCGATCTTAAAACGCCCATAAGTAGAGCTTCAAGCATTCCCTGGTGATTATCTAGGACTCAAAAGAAAGCCCTTGAAGATCAGAAGGTGTGGTAAAACATTTGAGAACTAAACTCTTATTTTTCGATTTTATATGATTTTTACAAGATGGTGTGTTCTAGGATGATTAGTTACTAACTTAATTTTCATATTTTGTTTCTTGATGGTTTGGCTTTCAAAGGATGTTCTAAGCAAGGTTTAAGAGTTGTAAAGTCTTTAGAGCACTTCTAAGCTTCAAGCCAAGATATAAATATTTGGAAACCCCTTTGATGAATATTGTGTTTTAATGGAGTTTTGATGTGGTATGCATGTTTAGAGGCATGAATCTTATGTGGTTGTTATGAAAATGGAAAAATAAGTATTGTAGCTCCAAGACCTGTTGAGGCAGTGAGGAAGATGATGAATGGTGTATATGAGTCTTGGGTTTTGGTTGAATGCTTATTTGGGTTGGTTAAAAAAATTGGATTATTCGATTTTAAGCCGTCGTAATGCCCGATTTTCGGTAACTCTAATAACTGCCTAGAATCCGAAAACCTAACTGCCCCTTTCGGTTCAGTGATGAACATGAGTGTGTAGCGATTTGTTTCTAGTTTACGTGAACGCAAGAATCATGTCAAAAGAGTTTACGGTTTATGAGATATGACCATTTTAGTGAAAGTGGTTCAAGGAATGAGATTGCAGAAATGTACCAACTTTGTGGCTATGTTTGAGACCCTTAAGAGTTGTTTTAAAATATGAAATTTTGTATTGAAGTGCCAAGGTCAGTTACGAAAGTTTGTACGAAGGTTTCGAGTCCAAAAGATTATTTTTCGATTTTATAAAAATGTGTTAGCCGAGGTTGCGCAAGTGAAAACCACTAAGAACATGACTTAGAAACCAATGTTGTAAATGGTTAAGTATAACATGTATTCGAGGATCGATTTCGGACTAAACCTACGACTTAAGTAATTGTCGATTAACATGGACTTAGTATGAGCCTATATCGAGCTAGTAATGCCTTGGTTGTGTTTCGCTTACGTGTCTAAGCATTGGGTACAGGTGGATTATTCAGGGGATTAATCATGCGTTTTCTTTGACTTTGTCTAGATTGTCCGACATCGTCGCGAACCCCTGTCACTTCTCGAGCATCAGGCAAGTTTCTAAATCTATACTTTGAAGTATTGACTATATAATACTGCTTTTGCCATGTATAAAATTGGACAGTTTTGCGATTTATCTTATTTCTTGTTGAAATGGATTTGACCTTTGGATTATATAAAATCTTTTGAGTTAAGTAGTTATGAACCGGTTTACATGGTAGCTCTAAATATAAGAGCATATTCATTGTTTTCGACTCTAAATCGGGAGTCGGTATTTTGAGATATGTAGATAGCCGTGGAAACCCGGAGGGATTCCATCGGCAGAATACTATGTATTTTGAGGATTGTTATTCGAGTGTGACATCATTCGAGGAATGATATTTGCTTACTATATCTTTCAAGGAATGTTATTTGAGTATTATCTCGGTCAAGAAATACTATTTGAATACTCTTTCAGTTATAAATGCTAATGGAAGGCATAACTGTTTTCGAAAGTATATTGTGATACTTGCTTTATGATTTAATTATGGGCTTCTAAGCTAAATATGGGATATTAGTTAGAATCCAGGTTTTTATAAAGGCCCTAGGTAAAAGGGCGTATGATTTTATTCTTTAGACCGATAGTAGTTATATTTTCTGTATATGTTAAAGATTATTTTCCGATAAAGATATCGGGCAATTATTATTCAATGATTATTTATTTAATGAATATTATTTTAAATATTCATTCAAGGTTTATTTATTTAATGAATATTATTTTAAATATTCATTCAAGGTTTATTTATTTAATGAATATTATTTTAAATATTCATTCAAGGTTTATTTATTTAATGAATATTATTTTAAATATTCATTCAAGGTTTATTTATTTAATGAATATTATTTTAAATATTCATTCAAGGTTTATTTATTTAATGAAAATTATTTTGAATATTCATTTAAAGTTTATTATGTAATACATATTATTTGATTATTTATTAAATATTTTCAACACATTTTGAAAATGAGTAATATTATTTAAAGTTTATCCTCGACCTTCAATAATTACGAAGGATACTCTAAGCTGTATTATTAATTATTTTAAATAAAAAAAAAGTTCCCAAAACACCGTTTTTCCATTTAAATCTATCTTTTAAGAGGATTTAAATACTCGTTTAACTATCAAAAATATGGGAAACCTGATTTAAGTGACTGCTACTCATTTTAAACTCTCAACTCAAAACTGTCCAGGGACAGATATTTTTTCTGAGCAATTTAATTGCTGCAAGTCAAATGTTGTGTTACCACCTCAACGATCTAGGGGTAAATTGATGGAACAAGTCGATATCCATTAACAAGCATCGCTTGGGAAATATTGGAGAATCTTCCTTTCCAACCTAGATATAACTACTTAGTGGAGTCGTATCAACAAGTATTACACTTGGGGAAAGGAGGACGATCTTTACGTTTCAGAGTCATGGATTTAATCCGAACTAGGAGTGGTATAAGTGGTCCAGTTGCGCCGACCCATCCATTTTATTGCCCCAAATGGGCCGGGAGATCCGGGAAGGCAGTAGACAATGTCAGGCTGTCGTGATTCTTCCATCTACATGTAGAGAACATATTTTTGTTGTACGACCTGCTACTGATCATAGTAAGGTTGGTACGACGGGCGCGGTAGCAACTCCGGTATTAGTTCATCATCCATTTTGGATAATTCTGCAACATGTATTGAAAGGGACTACGGATGACATCCTTGGTACAGGTTTACCGATCATGTTGGCAGGGGGTTCTGCAACATGTATTGAAAGGGACTAAGGATGACACCGTGGTACAGGTTTACCGATCATGTTGGCAGGGGGTTGAAAAGTGTTCAAAAATGAAGTTATAATAAATCCTTGCAACTTCATCTTTTACTTTATGAGTTATGACTCTGATAAAACCTTACTCAGATTATATATGCATAAGTGGATTTTGGGTTACGGAACATTATATGAAATTTTCCTCGTAACTTCATCTTTTATATCATATGACTCTGTGGATACCTTACATAACATGAGTTATGGTAAGGGAGTTGTTTATACTGAATCACCTTATAACTTCATCTTTTAAGTTATATGTTGATATTCTGCTTACATAGCAGATATTTTTCGGAAAGGTTATATTGGGTTACTTTGAAACCTCATCTTTTATATTATACTAGAAATTTGTTCATAATATAGCAAAAGTTTGCAGAAATATTATGAAATGATATTTGAAATACAACAATGGTACCGTTTTTGGAATACATTCCGATAAGGAAATAATTTCAGTATCGAGATATTTTGAAAAATTATTGTCTTATACCCGCTTTATTTTGGGTTGAGTTAAAGGCAGGATTATGCCATACTTTAATTACCTTGCTGAGCTATCGCTCACTCTTGCTATTGTTTCATAAATATTATATAGCAACGAAGTAGGATACCAAGGATTCGGCGCACATCCCTCAGGCGAGTGGCAAGCGTAAGGCAGTCTCATGAGCAGTTTCTAGCAGTGATCCTGGAAGTAGTGTGAACCAGTCAGATCAAGCTGGAGCTTTTGGTATTCATCTTATGTATAGATATGAATGGTATGAGAGGGTGGTGAGTATTACAAGGCTAAGTTGGTAATGTACCATTACTTAGGAGTTGTATCAGTAGCAAATTCAAAAGACATTTGGGTATTGTAATAAAGATTATTTATTCCGCAATGGTTGTATTTGTGTCGTTTCTGAGACTCTAACCTGTGTGTGTGTGAGAGATATATTCATTGTGGGGTCATAAGAAGATGAATTATGTCTATTGTGAGTAAAGCAGGCAAGGCAAGAAGTAAGTGGATCGTGACTACTCTAAATCCCTGACCCTAGATTTGGGGCTGTTACAGAAATGGTATCAGAGCGTTAGGTTACAGTCCTCAGAAACGATAGGAGATCGAGTCTTACAATACCCTTAATAATGATAAGAACATCTAGAGCTCCGATTGAGTTCGTAGTCGAGTTAAAGGACATGACCCTGACTGTTTAAGATGAAGCCCGAGAGGGGACTTCTTCTGGGAAACCGTACTTAGGACTTCATGGTTAGTCACCTCGATTCGTATGAGTTATAGATTGATGGGATTCTGAGATACCAGACCCCGAGGCCTTCGAGTAGGCAATTGATGATGCGTTCCTTGAAATGAACGGAGACCCGATAAAGGAAGATCCATAGGAGGATCTAGAGGAAGACCCCATGGTGGGTCAAGGAAAACTCTTGTAGAGAACGTGTTGATTGATAAAGATGTGGTATGTTACTTGAGGTCGTATAATAGGACCGGACGAACCTTCAGAGGACAAATAAGTTACGAGACGAGAGTTTAAGGATCGTTTATGATTCATCAAGAGATATGACAAAAAAAATGGAGTAGAGTCTCCAAAGCAGAAGAGTTAGAGGCAGTATAGCCAGTATCAGTGGATTGATTCGACTTGAACGAAACCTGTTACCCGTAGTCGGTTATAGTTGCCCATAAGGAGGCGGCATACGTAAGAACCAAGATGTTCAGATTTCCACGAACGATTAGGGGTACTTAGTTGCCTAGAATAGTGGAAGGAATTGTTTTGGCTATGAGGATAGGACAGAAAGGTCGGAAATCAGATCCGAGTATTACTAGTAGGTAAATAGATTGATCAAATTTCCATGATTTTGGAAAGAAATTCAGCAAATTTTGGCAAACCTTGTCTTTCTGATTACTAGAGGATGTCACCAAAGAGGGTGGAAACTAGAGCGAACCCTGTGGATTGGGTAAGATGGCCGCTATATGGGTTGGTGGACAGACCCTGATTGGTACAATTGATTGTAGAGATAAAATGATGAAGTCGAGATTGGACGGTAAAGGTGAAATGTATTTAAGGACCAAGACGGACTGAGAAATTCCGGGATTGACTTAAATGAAAAGGCTATTGTGCCAAAAGTGTTAAGCTTATGTAGCACACAGGATTGATATGGGAGAAGGAATATTGGGTATAAGGATGATTGAAATAGAGACCGGATTTAAGCTTGTAGTTTCTAACGATCTTCCGAAGTACCGCCCAGTCGACATGTGGAATTGTCATTGCTATGGGCGACGACGGTATCGAAGTCTTCTTATAGAACAGAACGCTTACTTGAGATGTTTGCGCCTAGTCGAATAGAATTCCCTGCGATTGCAAAGGTCGATGGTTGAATCCTTAGCGACTATTATGAGTCGGCAATAACGTAAGTATCGAGCACCTTAGGGTGTGCATGGAGAAGAAAAGCTTTAGAATCGAACGATTATCCGTTAGAGGAGCCGACATAAAAGGCATCCGTAGAGACCTTGGCAAACCTCCCCAATCTATAATCTATCTTGACCTCTTCTTAGAGAGAATTTCGATAAAAGATATACTCCTTCTTCGAAGTTGTTTTATAACACTTGTGTTAAACCATATTCAGTTTCAATTGTGCCAGAGGCTGTCACAATGCATACTTTCAGGTTTTCGAAGCCCTGTCAAATGATGTTATTTAAGCTTTCACTTTTCTTCAAATAATGAATGACCCTATGGTGATACCTCACCACTTGTTTGTTGAATACCAGTATCTTTACGGCTATCCTTTTCTTGTAAATCGCACATTTGGAATCTGTTCAATTTTAATCCAAGGTGTTCCTTTGAGAAATATTGTCGAAAGGCGATAATCATTAAATTGATCTCGAATTGCTTTCATACTTTTCAACTTCCACTGAGACGAACAACCCTATACTTATAGGGGCTACAAGGACTATCTGTCTATGTGATAGAAGTCTGATGGGACGCGATCACTTGTAAGTTGTGAAATACAAGAAGGCTAATTACCTATAGTAATGTCTCAATCGAGGCACACAACGTTGAGTTCTTATGATCATGTTGATCTCTCGGTAAATTCTCTTACCTCCAATAAGGTTACCTTAAAACTCATAACCTTATGATCACCAGTGTGTGACGTTTTACTTGATATGGGAGCTATCTTTTCAAGGCCCCATAATTTTTGTTATCCTCGTTGAATTCCAGGGGAGGCCAGAGCTTGGCTCAAAGAAACAAAGGAATCATTTGAGATACTGAGTATTATAGAGAATAATATTTAAGGGACAGAAACCGATTCAGAGATTATTGAATATAGTCCAGACTAAGAAATTATTATGCCAGAGATATGAGGCTTAATTAGCTCTTATGGTTGAAGCCAAGAAAAGAGACACCAAGTATACATGAAACTACAGTGATTTTGGGAGACTATACAAGATCTTAATGCGCTACCAAATATCGATTGGGATGACATGAGAATGAATAACGAGTATTCAGGTTCTAGTGCCGCATCTCCTGTTAGCCTCAGTGGGAATGAAAGAGTTAGCAACTCAGTTACAAGAATTGCTGGGCAAGAATATGATAAGACCCAGTGTACCACCGTGGAGAGCCCGGTGTTGTTGTAAGAGAGAAAAATGTTAGCACAAGATTATGCATCGAACCTCGAGAGTTGAATGAGTTCGACATTGAGAATAGGTGCCCTTGTAAATGATTGTTTGATCAGCGGAAGAACGCTATGTATTCCAAATTTATTTAAGAACTGGATATCACCAGTTGGAAGTTAAATCCGAGGATATACCCAAGACTGCGATTCGTACTAGGAATAGACACTTCGAGTTTTCAGCGAGGTTATTTTGGGTTGACTAATGCACCCACAAATTTTATGGAATATAATGAATTGGCTTTGAATTATCCGTGATAGTAGATAACATGAGATGGAGAAATGGCTAGAATTGACCTAGGATTATGACTGTGAGATACACTACCATCCGGAGAAGGCCAATGTGGTGGCCGATACCCTTAATTAAAATGAGACAGAGATGGATTTCCGAATGATCGGGAATTAAAGGATGAGATTTGACAAAAAACCCAAGTTAGTCCAACAAACTAGAAAGACAAAAGATTTCACCAACAAGCGGCTAGTGACAGCCAAGACAGACAGAGAAAGTATGCGGACTAAGCCCGCGAGTATAGAGATAGTACTGCTATTGATAAGCTAAATGGCATGTTGATGGATGACAAGCAAGTTTATGTTGGGGTATTTTTCTGTACAAACAAGATAGAGAATATGATGTTAGAGATTCGTGATGCTAAAAGATATCCTCGTGGAAGGAATTAATGAGATTTGGAAAGAAAGGGAAGTTGAGCCCGAGATTCATTGGGCCATCTGAGATTTTTAAAACGCGTCAGGAAGGTGGCCTATGAGCCAGCCTTACCCCCCCCCCCCCCCAAACTTGTAGAATGGTCATAACGGGGTTCATGTGTCAATGCTACGTCAGTATACTATAGATGCCCGACATATGTTAGAGTACGAGCAGGTAGATATACAACCTGGTCTGACTTACAAAGAACAACCAGTGGAAATCACGGATAGAAAAGAGCAAGTGCTAAGAGACAAGGTTGCCAAGCTAGTGAGAGGTTTGTGGAAAACCAAGAGGTGGAAGAATCCACTTGGGAGTTAGAAAGTGCAATGGGAGAGAAGTACCCCCAGTTATTCCTAAGCTGATTCCGGGACGGAATCCTTTTAAGGAGGGGAGACTGTAATAACCCGAATTTTTGGTAAAATTAAATTTTTTTTATTATGATTAAGTGCATCAGTGAATAGTGAATTTGGTGGATGAATAGTGATTTTGAGGATTAAGAAAAAATTTCATGCCACCTATGTACGAGACGTAGTGTGGATATTCCGAAGTCATATTAGTGATCTATGGAGTAAATAAGTGTATGCAAAGACGATCGGAATTCAGAAATTCCAAATTTTATTTTGGTGTAATATTTGACCGGGCAGCGAATTATATATTATTATATTCAAGAAATGAGATATTAAATTTGAGGATTTGAGGATTTAATATTTTGGAATTTTATTATATTTGATTTGAGAATATTCGAAAAACGCGAGAACATTTTCTAAGAACAAGGAATAAAGAGGGAATAGATAAGGGATGTTGGAGTTAATATTGATTTAAGAGATTGTGCCACAGTGGAGTAATAAAATGCAACATATAAGCTGTAACGTATTGATTTTATTAAAAGAACACAAAGACGATCCAATTGGTGGAAGAAGAAAAACCAAGGTATCATGCATGAAAGTCAACCAGAAAGCTAGTGGTGTATTTGCAACATCGGCAAAAATGGGGTTGTTTGATGAGAGGACAACACTTGGACTAATGAGAGAGCAACAAGTGGACTAATGGGTGGTTAACAACACAAAAGAAAAGATGCATCCAAGTGAAAAACAAAACAAAAGTAAAGATGAGCAAGAAGCTCTCCAATCAGCCAACCAAGAACACAACTCAAAGAAAAGTTCATATCTACACTTCTATCCATCCATAAATCACCAAATTTTTACCGTAGCTTATCCACTCCATGGGTAAGGTTATTTCAAAATTTCATGACAAACAAAGGGGTGTAGCCTAGTCAAATCCCTTCCCCAAGTTGATGATTCCAATCTGCCCTGTTCCTGGCAGATTCTGCCACCGATCTTAAAACGCCAAAAGTAGAGCTTCAAGCAATCCCTGGTGATGATCTAGGACTCAAAAGAAAGACCTTGAAGATCAGAAGGTGTGGTAAAATATTTGAGAACGAAACTCTTAGTTTTCGATTTTATATGATTTTTACAAGATGGTGTGTTCTAGGATGATTAGTTACTAACTTAATTTTCATATTTTGTTTCTTGATGGTTTGGCTTCCAAAGGATGTTCTAAGCAAGGTTTAAGAGTTGTAAAGTCTTTAGAGCACTTCTAAGCTTCAAGCCAAGGTATAAATCTTTGGAAACCCCTTTGATGAATATTGTGTTTTAATGGAGTTTTGATGTGATATGCATGTTTAGAGGCATGAATCTTATGTGGTTTTTATGAAAATGGAAAAATAAGTATTGTAGCTCCAAGACCTGTTGAGGCAGTGAGGAAGATGATGAATGGTGTATATGAGTCTTGGGTGTTGGTTGAATGCTTATTTGGGTTGGTTAAAAAAATTGGATTATTCGATTTTAAGCCGTCGTAATGCCCGATTTTCGGTAACTCTAAAAACTGCCTAGAATCCGAAACCCTAACTGCCCCTTTTGGTTCAGTGATGAACATGAGTGTGTATAGATTTGTTTCTAGTTTACGTGAGCATAAGAATCATGTCAAAAGAGTTTACGGTTTATGAGATATGACCATTTTAGTGAAAGTGGTTCAAGGAATGAGATTGCAGAAATGTACCAACTTTGTGGCTATGTTTGAGACCCTTAAAAGTTGTTTTAAAATATGAAATTTTGTATTGAAGTGCCAAGGTCAGTTACGAAAGTTTGTACGAAGGTTTCGAGTCTAAAAGATTATTTTTTGATTTTATAAAAATGTGTTAGCCGAGGTTGCGCAAGTGAAAACCACTAAGAACATGACTTAGAAACCAATGTTGTAAATGGTTAAGTATAACATGTATTCGAGGATCGATTTCGGACTAAACCTACGACTTAAGTAATTGTCGATTAACATGGACTTAGTATGAGCCTATATCGAGCTAGTAATGCCTTGGTTGTGTTTCGCTTACGTGTCTAAGCATTGGGTACATGTGGATTATTCAGGGGATTAATCATGCGTTTTCTTTGACTTTGTCTAGATTGTCCGACATCGTCGCGAACCCCTGTCACTTCTCGAGCATCAGGAAAGTTTCTAAATCTATACTTTGAATTATTGACTATATAATACTGCTTTTGCCATGTATAAAATTGGACAGTTTTTCGATATATCTTATTTCTTGTTGAAATTGATTTGACCTTTGGATTATATAAAATCTTTTGAGTTAAGTAGTTATGAACCGGTTTACATGGTAACTCTAAATATAAGAGCATATTCATTGTTTTTGACTCTAAATCGGGAGTCAGTATTTTGAGATATGTAGATAGTCGTGGAAACCCGGAGGGATTCCATCGGCAGAATACTATGTATTTTGAGGATTGTTATTCGAGTGTGACATCATTCGAGTAATGATATTTGCTTACTATATCTTTCAAGGAATGTTATTTGAGTATTATCTCGGTCAAGAAATACTATTTGAATACTCTTTCAGTTATAAATTCTAATGGAAGGCATAACTGTTTTCGAAAGTATATTGTGATACTTGCTTTATGATTTAATTATGGGCTTCTAAGCTAAATATGAGATATTAGTTAGAATCCAGGTTTTTATAAAGGCCCTAGGTAAAAGTGCGTATGATTTTATTCTTTAGACCGATAGTAGTTATATTTTCTGTATATGTTAAAGATTATTTTCCGATTAAGATATCGGGCAATTATTATTCAATGATTATTTATTTAATGAATATTATTTTAAATATTCATTCAAGGTTTATTTATTTAATGAATACTATTTTAAATATTCATTCAAGGTTTATTTATTTAATGAATATTATTTTAAATATTCATTCAAGGTTTATTTATTTAATGAATATTATTTTAAATATTCATTCAAGGTTTATTTATTTAATGAATATTATTTTAAATATTCATTCAAGGTTTATTTATTTAATAAATATTATTTTAAATATTCATTCAAGGTTTATTTATTTAATGAATATTATTTTAAATATTCATTCAAGGTTTATTTATTTAATGAATATTATTTTTGAATATTCATTTAAAGTTCATTATTTAATAAATATTATTTGATTATTTATTAAATACTTTCAACACATTTTGAAAATGAGTAATATTATTTAAAGTTTATCCTCAACCTTCAATAATTACGAAGGATACTCTAAGCTGTATTATTAATTATTTTAAATCAAAAAGAGGTTCCCAAAACACCGTTTTTCCATTTAAATCTATCTTTTAAGAGGATTTAAATACTCGCTCAACTATCAAAAATATGGGAAACTTGATTTAAGTGACTGCTACTCATTTTAAACTCTCAACTCAAAACTGTCCGGGGACAGATATTTTCTCTGAGCAATTTAATTGCTTTAAGTCAAATGTTGTGTTACCACCTCAACGATCGAGGGGTAAATTGATGGAACAAGTCGATATCCATTAACAAGAATCGCTTGGGAAATATTGGAGAATCTTCCTTTCCAACCTAGATATAACTACTTAGTGGAGTCGTATCAACAAGTATTACACTTGGGGAAAGGAGGACGATCTTTACGTTTCAGAGTCATGGATTTCATCCGAACTAGGAGTGGTGTAAGTGGTCCAGTTGCGCCGACCCATCCATTTTATTGCCCCAAATGGGCCGGGAGATCCGGGAAGGCAGTAGACAATGTCAGGCTGTCGTGATTCTTCCATCTACATGTAGAGAACATATTTTTGTTGTACGACCTGCTACTGATCATAGTAAGTTTGGTACGACGGACGCGGTAGCAACTCCGGTATTAGTTCATCATCCATTTTGGATAATTCTGCAACATGTATTGAAAGGGACTACGGATGACATCCTTGGTACAGGTTTACCGATCATGTTGGCAGGGGGTTCTGCAACATGTATTGAAAGGGACTAAGGATGACACCGTGATACAGGTTTACCGATCATGTTGGCAGGGGGTTGAAAAGTGTACAAAAATGAAGTTATAATAAATCCTTGCAACTTCATCTTTTAATTTATGAGTTATGACTCTGATAAAACCTTACTCAGATTATATATGCATAAGTGGATTTTGGGTTACAGAACATTATATGAAATTTTCCTCGTAACTTCATCTTTTATATCATATGACTCTGTGGATACCTTACATAACATGAGTTATGGTAAGGGAGTTGTTAATACTGAATCACCTTATAACTTCATCTTTTAAGTTATATGTTGATATTCTGCTTACATAGCAGATATTTTTTGGAAAGGTTATATTGGGTTACTTTGAAACCTCATCTTTTATATTATACTAGAACTTTGTTCATAATATAGCAAAAGTTTGCAGAAATATTATGAAATGATATTTGAAATACAACAATGGTACCGTTTTTGGAATACATTCCGATAAGGAAATAATTTCAGTATCGAGATATTTTGACAAATTATTGTCTTATACCCGCTTTATTTTGGGTTGAGTTAAAGGCAGGATTATGCCATACTTTAATTACCTTGCTGAGCTATCGCTCACTCTTGCTATTGTTTCATAAATATTATATAGCAGCGAAGTAGGATACCAAGGATTCAGCGCACATCCCTCAGGCGAGTGGCAAGCGTAAGGCAGTCTCATGAGCAGTTTCTAGCAGTGATCCTGGAAGTAGTGTGAACCAGTCAGATCAAGCTGGAGCTTTTGGTATTCATCTTATGTATAGATATGAATGGTATGAGAGGGTGGTGAGTATTACAAGGCTAAGTTGGTAATGTACCATTATTTAGGAGTTGTATCAGTAGCAAATTCAAAAGACATTTGGGTATTGTAATAAAGATTATTTATTCCGCAATGGTTGTATTTGTGTCGTTTCTGAGACTCTAACCCGTGTGTGTGTGAGAGAGATATATTCATTGTGGGGTCATAAGCAGATGAATTGTGTCTATTGTGAGTAAAGCAGGCAAGGCAAGAAGTAAGTGGATCGTGACTACTCTAAATCCCTGACCCCGAATTTGGGGCTGTTACAGAAAATCTACATGATAACCTCTGTCACAGATTTGACTCACAGATAGCAGATCATGCTTGAGTCCTGGGACAAGAGCTACATTTGTGATGATGACACTTCCAAGATTGATATTGCCATATCCCAGAGTACGTCGTATGTTGCCATCTCCATAGGAAACTTTTGGGCCAGCCTTCTCCTCATAATCTGATAGCAGGGCTTTATTTCCAGTCATGTGCCCTGAACATCCACTGTCCAAGACTAGGGTACTCTCCCTTATGCCCTGCAATCACAAACAATTACTGAGAGTTAGTTTTAAGGATCCAGACTTGCTTGGATCCTTTGGATTTCTTAACATTGTTAGCTTTTGCAGCGGAATTCTTATCAACAGAGTTTAAGCTAATAGTATCAGAGTTTACACTTGCAGAATCAACTTTAACCCATTTCAAATTGGGCTTTAACTCATAATAGTTGTGATAAATAGCATGATAATTCTTGCAAGTATAAATAGAATGCCAAGTACTCCCATAGTGAGTGCATAAAGTCTGTGGTCTAACCCTAACATAATCATTCTTTACTCCAGACTTGGAGGGTAAAGAATTAATGTCTTTGTTCTTCCTGCAGAAACTTGCAAGATGGTTAGTACTACCACAATTATGACATGTTTTTCTAGGAGCATCGGTAATAGGCAAATGATTATTACTTTTATTAATGCCTACTTTTCCATTTCTGTTCTTCCTGGACACTTTCTGTTTCTTGACAGACTTTACCTCTTTGAGCTTATACTTGAATTGTTTCTCTGTCATTAAACCAACATTAACCTGTTTAACGCAAGTTTTTACTGGTTCTTCCTTAACAGTTTCTGTCTCAACTATAGAGTTTAGCTTACTGGACTCAGGAAAAAATTTCATAGGTGGAAGATGTGTTCTAACTTTAACTTTATCTTTAAACCTAAGTTCATCTTCCTCACAGTAACCTAACCCAACTGTATCTGTTTGAAACACTTGATGTGTGTCTTTTCCAGAGTTTGTCCAGGTTTTAATTATATTCCTCTCTTTTTCCAATTCAGATTCTAGTTGCCTATATCTCTTAAGCAACTCCTGTTCAACATAAACAGCATCATCTCTTTCCTTTTGAACTTGTTGCTTGTTAACAAGTTCTTCTTCAAGAAATTTATTTCTCTCTCTAAACTTTAGATTCTCAGATTTAATTCTTTCATTTTCTAAAGTCTGATCTCTATAACTAACATGTATGCTTTTAAGATAAATTCTCAATTCAGATATATTATCAGTATCATAAGCATAAGTTGTTAGGGGTACCTTGTTTTCAGATGATTCAGATTCATCTTTAACAGTTGCCATGAGAGCATAGTTGACTCCCTCATCTGAGTCTGAAGTGTCTGCCCAGTCTCTCCCTTTAGTGATGAGTGCTTTTTCAGATTTTCCTTTCTTGCACTCTGGAGCATAGTGACCCATCTCTTTACACTTGTAGCACTGGATCTCAGACTTATCTTTCTTCCCAGATTTGGTATCCCTTCCTTCAGACTTTCTGAAACTCTTTCTTTCAGAGTTTGAATCTCTCCTAGAGAATCTCTTTCCTTTCTTGAAGTTCTTGAAACCCATCTTCTTGAAGGTCTTCACCATCAAAGCAGCCATTTGCATCATCTATTCTTCATCATCCTCGGATTCAGATGATTCAACAGGGTTTGAGTCATCATCAGTGTTTGATGACTCACTTTCAGAGTTTATGACCAAAGCCTTTCCCTTAGCTTTCTTCTTTGATGTCTCTTTCTTAAGAAGCTTTTCTTTAACTTTAAGAGCAACATATTTTGTCTTTTTACCAGATCTTCTGTTTCTTTGTTCTATCTCAAGTTCATGAGTTTTAAGCAACCCATAGATTTCATCAAGTTCTGTATCTGCAAGCTCATAATTATCTCTTATTGTTGTTGCCTTTAAATCCCATCTTTCAGGTAGAGATAGAAGAAACTTGAGATTAGACTTTTCAAGATCATATTCTTTATCAACCAGAGATAAATCATTCAACAGTTTACAGAATCTGTCATATGTCTCAGTCAAAGTTTCATCAAGTCTCGAGTCAAAGTGTTCATACTCCTGTGTAAGTATAGTCTTCATGTTCTTCTTTATAGCACTTGTTCCTTGACATCTGACTTCTAAAGCATCACAAATTTCTTTGGCAGTTTTGCAACCAATAACTCTGTTAGACATGACATTATCTAAGGCACTATGGAGAAAATGTCTAACTTTTGAATCCTTTGCAATTGATGAGATGTCTTCAGGAGTCAAATCTTTCTTTTCCTTTGGAATAGTCTTTTGTTCTTCACCAGCAACAATAGTAGACAGTTTAGTCGGCTTATGAGGACCATCATAGATTCTATCAAGGTATTCTGGATCTGTGGCTTCCAGAAACATGGTCATCTTTACCTTCCATATTGGATATTCCGCTGGTCTGAGAATTGGAACCCTAATTATCTCATATCGACTCACAGAAGTTGGTTGAACCTTTTCAGAATTAGAACCTGCTTGGATATTTTCAGCCATGATTATACTTGTGTTTAGATAAAAAAAAATGTATATATTAAACAGCCTAGGCTCTGATAGCAATTGTTAGGCCGAATACACAATATATAATCAAATCTATGTATGAGAATAACAATAAGAACACTGTTTATGAATAATAAACTGTATGGAAATAATAACTCCTCTCTCGGTGATGTAAAATATCACAGAGAGCTGCTAGGTTACAAGAATAATATTTCAAGTATTCGCATCCCTTTTAGGGTTAACCTATCTGTGTTTATATAGTACACAGCTACATACAATCTTTAATTGATATTCCTATAAATCAGCTATACAATTAATATCAATTAAGAATTGCTTCTGTCTTTTGTTCCGTTTCCTTAGCCATCCCGATATCTCTTTGCTTCTTCCCTTCTTCAAAGTATATCGCTTCTAGAATCTTCATTGAATATAACACCGATAGCTAAGTAAACATTGACTGTCAGAGTTTAACAAACTCTGACCAGTCTTCCAGCTAAACTCTGATATTTACCTGATACTTTAAACACTGATAAACAAACATCAACAATTATATCTAACACCATTAAACTACTAAAACTTAGATACTATTACACTACTACAACCTCCTGCGTGAATGTGCATTCCAAGGTTTCGGTGGAATCTGAAAACCTAATGCGAACTGTCTCGTGGTGTGACATCCTCCCGTTTTACTGAAATGTCAAGGTTAACAGCAAGAGTGAGCAAAAGGCTCACCAAGTATAAATAAAAACTACACAAGATGAAATAATGATGCAACAATAGCAATATATATAAAATGAACTCAACTGACCAAGAAAAATGGCAATATATGAAAAGAATCAATTTAACTGGTAGAATGAACAATAATAGTAACTGTGTCAAACTTTAAGTTAGAATTGGATTTTTACTGTGACGCAATGAGTTAAAGTGGATGATCAGTCACACTAAAACTCCGGACCATACCCTATGGTATGTCCAAATACTGTACTGGATCCAAGGCCACTTTGGCCCACATAATACTGATACTCTGACTTGCGTCTGCAGTCCTTAAAACATTTCATTTTAATAAAACTTCCAATTCAAACCTAATACTCGGAGTTAGGTGTCGGAACAATCGACTACCTAGTCATTTCAAACTATTACTTTCAACTGTCTGATTAAATTCATCAACTGGATTAGGGTAAAACAATTGCATAAGAATTAGATTTCCAATCACAAGGTATCAAGGATTAAATCTGATAAATATAAGGTACTGCAAGGTATAAATTATGAAATGAAATAGAATCTATCAAGTCAAGAACAATGGGCTGTCTCAATCTAAGAATAATAAAAGAATCTGGTTATGAAACAATAATTAAATGAGAATGGGAAACAGGAATCTTGCTATAATATTCCAAACAAAAGAGTACGAGTCAATAAACTTGCCTGGATATTGATTTAACTGGTGCTACTGGACTTTAGCCTTTCCTTTGTCTTTACTCGTCTCTATAATATAAAATGTCTAGTTTAGTTACTAGCCCATAATCACAACTCATTTCTATCACTATCTACCCAACGCAATCTAACTATTCATAACTAATTTAAACAGATAAGTACACATAGCAGATAACAGGTAAACATGCATCTACTCGACTCTAGCATTATAATGAAACAAATAATTTATTAACATATAATATAGCACGCAGCGTTCAATCACATTTATATATATAAACACAGGATTACATACAATTAACTGGAATCAAACAACTCATTTAATCAATTAAATTAATCAAGTAAAGCAGATAATAAAATTATAAAATACTAAGATCATAAAATAATCTGAAAATAATAATTAAATTTGATTTATAGATAATCAAGATTAAATAATAATCAATTAATAAAATTCACCAATTAACTATTAAATTAATTGGTCAATTAAATTAATCTCTCTATTATTTAGAACTAGCATGAAAACCCGTGCAAGGCACGGGTCACTATCTAGCATAATTGTTTTAACTTCTAAGTAGTTCGGTGTTTATTATAATTTATATATCGTTTGACAGACGTCTCATTGTGGGTACAAAAGCTGGACTTGATCTCCGTAGTGAGATAGTTTGCGTTGAAAAGTATCCTTGGTTGATGTGTTTTTGAGTTAAGAAATGAGTAAATTCGATATTTATGATATTTGTTATGTGTAAGATCTATATCAAAATATGATTATCTTACATACAAGACATTAACCTGCACAACTTTACTAATTTAGCTCATTGAGCGAATGATACATTTTCTTGTTTGTGAAATGTAATTTGCATCGTAGTTATTTTATATATTTTGAAGTTAAATAAAATGTCTTCTATCAAATGACACTCACATATTTCGCGTGAAGTTTTAAAAATCTGTGATTTTATATAGTGATATAAAGATGTTTCAGTTAATAGATAAACTCAAGTTCAATTTCTACAAACAACTTTTTCTAATAAATAATAAACACAGAGGCAAGTTAGTCAGTTCAAATCATGCACAAAATATCTCATAGTTAAATTATCTCACCAATTATAAGATTATGTTAATCGATATAATAATAGATACCAAATACTCCTCTACTCATGCGACACACACATACTCATGCGACACACACATATACATATAATGTGTTTGATATAGAACATGTATGACTCAGTAGTGCTATGGTAGGAAGATGAGCAAATTAGTGCATAGACCCAAGTTCGATTTATTAACAATTTTTTTTTTAGAAAAAAGAGTAAACACAAGGGAAATTTCGATATTTTAAATTAAATAAAATGTCTCACCAATTTAGATTAGATTAAATGTCTCATGAATCATTGCTTTTATTGGGCTATAATAAAATAGATATATAATAATAATACCAAATATTTCTTTACTCACACGACACACACATATGATGTGTGCAATTTACAACTCGTATAATTGAGTGGTGTGGTGGTAAGAGGAGGTGCAAGTTATTGTGGAGACCCAAGTTCGAATCCACTCAATATCAATTTTTTTAAGAATAATAAATATAAGGGCAATTTGGATATTTCAAATGCATTAAAATGTCTTATCAATTTAGCATGAATAAAATGTCCCCCCAATTAATTGGCCCATGTTGGGCTATTATTAATAGAAAGATTGATTAAAAATAATCAAATTCAATTACTCTTTAAACTCTAATGATTTTAAAATGAATAATAAAATAAATAAATAGATTTTACGAAATTTCGGCATGACCCGTTCGTAAATAGGACTAGCCAGAAATTTTGCATGTACTATGCTGCGCCCCCAGTCACAGGACGGACAACACAGTACATCACAACAACAACCTGTATATCCAATCACTTTACAAACCACAACATCACCAGTCAACGAACTTTAACAGAAATCTTAAAATGTAGAATTAAACAAAGTAAACCAACTCGGATATCAAAATTAAATCTTCACAGTAAAACCACTTCACCATAATTAACATTCATAAAACAATTTGAGATTAAACAAATATCAACTCACCAAAATCAAATGATACTTTACACTAAGATTAAATAGTGCTCTAAAATCATTTAAAATACACAACATACACTCACTAACTAGAATTACTTAACCAAATCCGTAAAACTATTTAACATTAAACTTAAACAATTAACATCAATTGAATTTAGTAAATTTTTGGCACGTCTATAAAAACTACAACTTAACCATTTAACACACTCCATAAATGATTAATTACTAAAAATGAATTTTCTAAATAACACTAATTAACTAAGCAAAACAAAATGATAATTAGCATATATTAATTAAAACAAAATTATACACATCACGACTTTATTAACTAAGCACATCTAAACAATTTATACTACTTCTACAAAAACGAATCTATTAGTATCCCAACTAATTAATAAAAACAAACGACTTATATATTTAATTACTACAAAAACGAATTTGTAATTATCACGAATCAATACATAAAAACGAAATATGAATTAATCACAAAAAAATGATTTCGTAAATAACATAAATCAATAAAAAAAACGAATTGAAGTCAATACTACAAAAACCGAATTATCCATCATCACAGAATCAATACACACCAACGAATTTATAAATACACAAAAATAATAAAAAAAACGAAAAATTAATTAGGTGTTTCGATTTATGCTCACAAGGATTCCCAATCAGAAGAAAGTACGGACTGACAGAGATGGTGGCCGGAAAAATCTGGAAGAAGGCCGGAAAAACTGGCGGCGGCGGATGCTGTGTGCGAACGGGAAGAATGGGATGGTGGCAGTGGTGGTGGCCGCGCGGTGACTGGTGGCCGGAGAAGAAAAAACAGAGGGGTGGGGTGTTTGTTTTTAGTTAGTCACCTTGCAAGAAGCTGAAGAAGGTGAAATTAGAGACTAAAGGCATGATGTAGTTAGCTCATTTGTAAATGTTATATGTTTAGAGCTAGGTAAATAAAGATAGGGAAATTTATCATTTGTTCAGGCTAGAGGAACATCTATCTTGTATTTATCTTTATTGTTTGAATCTGGAAATTGTTATATTTAATCCAGAACTTTTTATTATTTGCTTGGCTCTTAAAAGTCTTATCTTTTCTTGTTTTAGTTGAGTTATCCTCTAGAGTATTTGGTTGTTATTGTCTAACAAACAAATAGGGGGAGATTGAAAGGCATATGTCTAGTCCTATTTGTAAACACCGAGGATTCTACTCAACTTTAATTAAGATGTAATAAGTAAATAATAAAAATCAATTGTCACAGGAATCTCAGAAGATTATATCTGTCAAAGAATGAAGATTAAAGTCATCTACAGACTTGAAGTGATTCTACATTGAAAGAAGCTCAATTTATTGATCAAGCCTCAATGAAGTATTCAAGCTCAGTGGATTTATTAAAGTGACAGAGATTTCAAGTGGTGACAGAAAAAGATATTGATTACGGAGTTCTTGAATGAGAAGGAAGTGAATCACTGCTTAAAGTCAAACAGATAAAGAACAGACATTGTCGTTAGTCACTCATGAACCAGACCGTGCATTGAGTGTCAACTTACTATTGTGTTTGTTATTTATCTAAGTTTTAAGTGATTCTGGAATTAATTGAGAAGTCAACTAATTCTATTTATTCTCTTATAAATAGTTAATATTATTAAGTATATTATTTATTAAATTAATTCTGCAAAGAATTAATTTAATACATAATTTATTTAGTTAATTATTTAAATTAGAATATATTTGAACTAGGAAGACTTAGTTCTTTGAACTAGGAAGACTACCAAGGCTGTCTTCCCGATTGTCTTCCTAAGTCAAATCCTAGTCTTCCCGGTTGTATTCTTAGTTCAATGGCAGTCTTCCCGAAAGTCTTCCAAGAACAAAATGTTTGTTTTCCTCTAAGTCTTCCCAAGGCAAATTGCATTCTGTTGAAGTGACTTGCACGTGGGTTTACCAAAAAGAAAAGCAATGTTATATATACACGGATCAGAAGACTTGGACGATTGATTACTACAACACAGAAGAACAAAAAGACACAGCAATATATATTCCATTCCTCTGTCTTCATTACTTCTTGAACTGCAAAGCTTTCTGCCAGAGATTTAATTCTTGTATTGATTGTTAACATTTAATCCATAAGAATCATTTCTCTTGTACTGCTTTAGCTTTCTAGCGGATCATAATCCCTAGATTTTATATCGAACTACTTTTTAGTATTCGATCCTTTTTATTACAAAAATAGATAAATTCATGTCAAATTTATTCTAGATTTGTTTTATTAAGTTCTTTGTAATCAGTGATCAGAATTGTAACACCCTTCAAGTTTAATAGAGTTTCTATTTAACTTGAATATTGTTTCAGTTTTTATTCCGCATTAATTTGTTCTAAATTGTTTAATCTTAAACGAACAAATTTCGATAAAACGGTATAGTTTGTATTCAACCCCCCTTCTACAAACTTATCAGGACCTAACAATTGGCATCAGAGCCTTTTGATTGATATACAAATCAAAGATCCAATTGTTTTGAGATTTTTCTTTTAAACTCTGATTTTTTATCTTATTCCTAAAAATCTCAAAAGATGTCTACTACACAGAAAGTTGGTACTGTCAAAATCCCAATGTTCAGCAAGGAGCATTATCCAATGTGGAAGAAGAAAATGCTTCTATTTCTTAAGGTTGCAAATCCTAAATACATTGATGTGCTGAAGAACGGTCCCAAAGTCCCTATGATTATTGAGGGAGAACTCATTGAGAATAATGTTGTGACTAGGGCTGCTAGAATGTACCCTAAAGATGCCAAGGATTATACTCCTGATGAGAAAGAGGATGTTACCTTGGATTCCTGTCTTCAGTTGATCCTTATTGATTGTCTTGATCCAATCATGCATAATCATGTTCTCAACTGTGATACTGCTAAACACATTTGGGCAACTATAGAGATAATCAATGAGGGGACAGAGGAAGTTAGGGAGAATATGCTGGAAATTCTCACCTCACAATATGAGCATTTCAGATCAAACCCTGGTGAAGGTATCTCTCAGGTTTTTGAGAGATATAACAAATTAATCAATGATCTGAACCTCAATGGGAAGCACTACACCAACAAAGAGATTAACAAGAAGTTCCTTCTTACACTTCCACCTCATTTGGAGCACAAAATTTCTGCCATTAGAGAAGCAAGAGATATGAATGAGATTGCTTTGGAGAGATTGTATGGTGTTCTGAAGACCTATGAGCTGGAGCAGATTCAACAAAGGGAGCTGTATGGAACTGGGAAGATTGTTAGTACTTCTACTGCACTGGCTGCTGAAGTCCCACAGAAACTGGAAGTGAAGGCTGTTCAACCTTCCAGTTCTAACATGAATGTTATTGATGCTGAATATGGATTAACATCCATTGATCAATCTGGTGGTGACTTCTATTCTTTAGAAGAACTTGATCAGCTGGAGGATGGTGATTTGGCTTTGATAGTCAGGAAGTTTGGGAAGTTCAGATTCAAGAGGAATCCCAATCTTAAGTTCAGGCCCAGATTTCAGAGAGGTGGATCTTCCTCTTCAAGTGGCTCAAGGGGTGGCTACAAAACTGGAACTGTGGAAAGGAGCACAATCAGATGCTACAATTGCAATGAGTTGGGTCACTTTGCTACTGAATGCAGAAAGCCAAAGCAAGTGACTAGAAACACATTTGATTCTAGCAAGAAGAACAAGATTGGGAAAGCTTATGTTGCTGAAGGAAAGAGTTGGGATGACACTGACAGTGATGAAGAAGCAGGTGAGATTGGGAACCTTGCTTTAGTGGCTAAAGAGGCAAGCACTTCATCTGCACACATGTCAGAGGTAGTGTTTACTGATACTGAAATGATTCGTCATCTTGGTGGCACCTTAGAATGTGCTCGCACTGAAAATGATAGAATAATTCTTTTAAACACAAATCTTGAAAATGAGATAAAAGAATTAAAACTAGTGCATGTTAATCAGGATGAACTTGTTGAGAAAATAGCTTTTCTTGAGAATAGGGTTAAATGTTATATTCAACTGGAAACCATTCTTAAGAAAGAGATTAGTGAGTTGAAGTAGTTTTAGTTAAAAATGTTGTTTTGCCTGACAAAGGCCAATTCTTTAAGTATGCCGGACCCAATCAAGTGTGGGTTCCGAGGAAGGACTAATCAATCTGGTATTGCAGGGAGTTAAACAGGTAAGCCGTGTTATATGGGTTCTTGACAGTGGTTGTTCAAGGCATATGACCGGAGATAGAGCCCTGCTATCAGATTTGGTTGAGAAAGCTGGCCCAGTAGTAACCTTTGGAGATAACAGCAAGGGTATTACGAAAGGATATGGCTGTTTGAAGTACGGAAATGTTATCATTGAAGATGTTTCATTTGTGGAAGGTCTGACGTTCAATCTTCTCAACATCAGTCAGTTCTGTGACAGAGGATATGCTGTTTCCTTTGAAAGAGAGAAGTGTCAGATCCTTCACAAGAAGAATGGAAAGCCTGTTCTTCAAGGAGTAAGGAAAGGTGACTTGTTCATAGTTGATCTGAACTCGGGATTCAAAGATGAAGTTAATTGGCTATGGCACAAGAAGATGTCTCACCTTAACTTCAAAACTATGAACTCTTTAGTCAAGAGGGAATTAGTTAGAGGTTTGCCTCAGATGGAATTTACACAGGAAGGACTGTGTGAGGCATGCCAGAAAGGAAAGTCAAAGAAAGCTTCACACAAGGGCACTGATACATCATCAATAACTGAACCTCTTCAGCTACTGCACATGGATTTGTTTGGTCCAGTTAATGTGATGTCCATGTCAAAGAAACAATATGCACTTGTGATTGTTGATGACTATTCAAAATATACATGGGTTTTATTCCTACATTCCAAGGATGAGACCCCATTCCTGGTGATTGGCCACATAAAGTTGATTGAGCTGGATTCTAGATTCCCTGTTAGAGCCATAAGGTCAGATAATGGTACTGAATTCAAGAATGCCATTCTAAATGACTTTTGTGCTGATAAAGGAATAACAAGACAGTATTCTGCCCCTAGAACTCCTCAACAAAATGGAGTAGTGGAAAGAAAGAATCGTACATTGATTGAAGCAGCTAGGACTATGCTAAGTGAGTCCAAACTTCCAACGTACTTTTGGGCTGAAGCAACGAATACAGCTTGTTATACTCAGAATCGAACTTTAATCAACAAGGACTTAATGAAGACTCCGTATAAGATCATGAACAACAAGAAACCAACTGTCAAGTACTTTCATGTATTTGGAGCAAAATGCTTTGTGCTTATAGATGACAATGTTAAACGTGGCAAGTTTGATGCAAAGGCACAAGAAGCTATTTTTGTTGGATATTCCAGAAGATCTTACAGGGTCTATGTGATTGGCAGTCACACAGTAAAGGAAAGTGTCAACATTACTTTTGATGACACTAAGTTCCCCAGTATCCAAAAAGAAGACTCATCTGAAAAGCTGAAGTTTGATAACTTGCCAGACTCAGAATCAGATGATGAAGCCCCACCTAAGGTTATTGCTGGTGATGATAATAACAATGATGGTAATGATCATGGTGATGGTGGTGGAAACACTGGTAACAATGGAGATACCACCAACACTTGAGAAGAATCATCAAGGCAATCAAGCAACAACTCAGGGGGAGCAAATGAAGGATCAACTAGTCACTCACAACATCAAAGTGAATCTCAAGGTGAATCATCAAGATCAAATCTTCCAAGACAGACTGTTTGGAATAGAGCTCATCCTTTTGAGCTGATCATTGGTGATCCAGATGTTGGAGTTAAAACTAGAAGAGCTTCTCAGAATGAATGTCTTTTCTCAGCATTTCTATCTAAAATGGAGCCAAAGAAAACTGAGGAAGCACTGACTGATCCAGATTGGGTGATTGCTATGCAAGATGAACTCAATCAATTTGAACAACAGCAAGTCTGGAAGCTGGTACCCAGGCCAAAGAACAAGAAAGTAGTTGGTACAAGATGGGTATATAGAAACAAGCTAGATGAGGATGGCATTGTTACAAGGAACAAGGCAAGACTGGTTGCACAAGGGTATTCATAAGCTGAAGGCATTGATTATGATGAAACCTATGCACCAGTGGCTAGACTTGAGGCCATCAGGATGTTCTTAGCATTTGCTGCTTACTCCAATTTTAAAGTCTATCAAACGGATGTTAAGAGTGCATTCCTGAATGGTGAACTTGATGAAGAAGTGTATGTGGAACAGCCCCTGGCTTTGAAAATCAGGAGCTGCTGGACTTTGTGTACTTTCTCTTCAAGGCTATCTATGGTCTCAAACAAGCCCCAAGAAAATGGTATGACACTCTCTCTGGTTTTCTTTTAGAAAATGGTTTTGTTAGAGGTATCATAGACAAAACTCTTTTTTCAAAGAAACACAAAAATGATATGATAATAGTCCAAGTCTATGTGGATGACATCATATTTGGGTCTACTAATGATAATCTCTGTAAGAGATTTGCTGAGCTTATGCAGAGTAAGTTTGAAATGAGTATGATGGGTGAGCTGAAGTTCTTTCTTGGATTGCAAGTAAGTCAAAGGTCAAATGGTATATTTATTTGTCAATCCAAGTATCTCAAAGAACTCCTCAAGAAGTATCACATGGAGGATTCAGCATCAGCAAGGACTCCATCTTCAACAGCAATCAAACTTGGAGCTTCTGACAAGTCTATCAAGGTAGATGTTACAAGCTACAGAGGTATGATTGGCTCCTTACTCTATCTTACTGCTAGTAGACCAGATATTATGTATGCTACATGCTTGTGTGCAAGGTTCCAAGCGGACCCTAGAGATGTACATCTCGTTGCTGTGAAAAGAATCTTGAGATATCTTAAGGGTACACCTAATCTAGGTATCTGGTACCCTAAAGATTCTGGTTTTAATCTTGTTGGATATACAGATTCTGATTATACAGGTAGTGTTGTGGATAGAAAGAGCACCTCTGGGAGTTGTCAATTCCTAGGAGGTAGGTTGATTTCCTGGTATAGCAAGAAACAGCAAACAGTTTCCAATTCAACAGCAGAAGCTGAATATATTGCTGCTGGAAGCTGTTGTGCTCAGATCTTATGGATTAGGAATCAATTAAAGGACTATGGCTTTGCATTAAACAAAATTCCCATATTTTGTGATAATACAAGTGCCATAGCAATCTCCAACAACCCTGTGCAGCACTCGAGAACGAAGTACATTGATATCAGGTATCATTTTATCAGAGAGCATGTCATGAATGGAACTGTGGAGTTACACTTTGTACCCACAGAAGAACAAACTGCAGATATATTCACTAAATCTGTTGACGAATCCACATTTATCAAGTTAGTTGGTAAATTGGGTATGTTAAACAGTCTTAGTGATTAACAATATCTCTGTCATGTTTGTTCTTTAAAAAAAGTCATTTTCTCTTGTCATTTAAATGATATTCACTGTCAATTCTCATTTAATAGTACATGCTTGTGTATTTAAATAGCTCTAAATATTTTATTTTCTTTAAAAATATTTTTCTCATATTTTTTAAGTAGAGAAATGTATTTTTATTGAAAATATATTTATTTAGAATTATTTAGGTATTTTTCAGATTGTAAATATTGTTGTTTGAATTTTTATGCAAGTTTATATTAATTTTATGCATTTCTATAATATTCTGCATATTTTTCTAGGATTTATGGATTTTTCTGTGAATTTTTCTAGATTTTTTAAGTATTTTTCATGCATTTTTATATTAATTCTGCACTATTCTGTAAATATTCAATTTAATTCTAAGTTTATTCTAAGTCTTCCCAGTTTAATACTAGGAAGACTACCGAGTAAACTAAGATTTTTCTTTTTGTTTTTTGTTTTTTTCCTTTTAATTTTAAGTCTTTTCCTAAGTCTTCCCAGTTTTTGAACTAGGAAGACTATCGGGAAGACTTAGAATTAATAGATTTATTTTCTGTTTTTGTTTTATTTTAATTCCGGAAAACTTTCTAAGTTGTATTAGGAAGACTATCGGGAAGACTATCCTAAGTCTTCCCGATTGTCTTCCTAGTACAATTTTAAAAAAATAAAACCGTTGCAATTCTTTTCTTTTACAGTTTATTTATTTTATTCATATATATATAGATACACACACGCACATATTCATTTTCTGCCTTTACAGTTTTCATTTTTCTTTCAGTTTTTGAACTCAACCCTTTCGAGTTCTCACATTCTTTCTGCAGGATCGTTGCGTTAATCAACTTGCTCAAGTATTTACTTAGCAAATCAATTACTGTTCTTTTAAAATCAAACCTTTTGAGTCGAAGTGTTGTCAAAATTTGTTTTTTTTTCCTTTCGATTTAAGTGTTCTTGATTGTTGCTAAGTATTTCGGGTATCTTACTGATCTTGGAGAAGTTTCTGTGTGTGTGTTTTGAACTGTATGTGTTTAGCAGTTTGTGTGTGTGTTCTTGAAATCACTTACCCATTTCATTTCGAGTTTTCAAGGTTTTAAGTTCGGAATTTTAGGATTACCTTTAAAATTGATTAATTTGGGTGAAATTGTAATTTTGTGGATTTTAGTAATTTTAATTAATTCTAAAAATCCCTAAATTTTAATTTTATTTTAAATTGATTAAAATTTTGTGTTTTTATCAAAATGGATCCTACTAATTTTGAATTAGTTTTAAACAATTATGTTGGGTATTTTGATCCGTCTAAGTGTAAAGTGGAACGTTTTAGACCGTGGATTCAATTTTTAAATAGCAATACATGTGTTAGTTATGCTATTTGTGCCAATGCACTTCTGAAAATTGATCCATTAAGGATGTTGTGTTCAAGTGCTGTTATTGCTGAAAATTCAAAATCTTTTACTTTCAATATTCTCAACCAGCAATATACAGTTACTTTTGAGTTATTTTGTGATGTGTTGCATTTTCCAAAGGACAGGTTTGATCCCTTACCCACTGATGATGAGTTATCACAGTTCTTTGTGAATATTCATTATCAGGGTCCCTTACAGATGGTTAAATTGTCCAAAAGTTTTGTTGTAAGGGAATGGGATCTGTTCTTTGATACTATAGCTAGGGTATTTGGTAACTGCACAAAAACAAACTTTCATTGCATTACCAGTCTTAATCAATACATTGCCTATGCTATAGTATTTGGTCGTAGATTGAACTTTGCTGAGATTCTGTGGAACCTATTGCTCAACAGGCTTGCTCACTCTAGGAGAGATTCTGATAATGGTGTGAAAGTAAGGTGTTGGTACCCTCGCTTTCTAACTCTTATCATTAATCATCTTCTCACTGCTGAGCAGGTAGAACTGTTTAGAGAAGCTAGATTTGAAACCTCTCCAACCACAGACACCAAATTCTACACCAGACTTGATGTCTCATCCAAATTCCTCAATATACCTGTTCTTGTTTCACCATTGATGAGTCAATTCATTAATCTTCCTATCTTTGGTGAACAAGTTCCTCAACCACATCCAGTTCCACTGCAGGTAGTTATTCCTAACTTTGGTTCTTCTTCTGGTACTTCAAGTGAAACCCAAGTGGTTGTTAGGGCTGACCCAGAGATTGTAGAACCACAGTCTCTGACCCAGGTCATAGAGCCATATAGAGAGTCAAACACTTCTGATACACAACCTGAGCCTACTATTCAAACCAGTTCAAGAAGAGTTAGTGATATACCTGAAATGAGTGTTCCCACAGCTCTGTCTCCACCCTTAAAGAAAAGAAAAACCTATAGGGAGACAACTGTAAGCCCATCTGTATCCTCTTAAAAGGATATGGACTTTGATATGGCCACTACACAGTCTCTGGAGACATCCTCTCAACAGGGTGGATCTATTGAAATTCGCCATAGGGCCATGGCATCTTGTACTGAGTCAAGCACACTCCCATTACTCACAATGGGAGAAGATATCCATATAGATGACACTCAGGACACCATGCCAGGAGAGCACTTTACTTTTGACTTTGAAACAGTGCCTAACATAGTTACGGTAGAAGTGCCTTCACAGGCATCAGAGGGAAAATCTGATTCTTCGCCGCCAATAATAGAATCATTTTCTCCCCTCCCAGAGGGAACATCTCTGGCTCCCCTAAGGGATTTTTCACTCGCAGTTTATACTGGAGAAAGTGAAAGGCAACTTGATGAGTCTGTCCCTGAAGAAATTCAGTATACAATGTCAAATATTTTGACAGACTCATTCAGGGATCGGGAATTGCGAACTCCCATTGCACCACCACTGACCTCTCTTGAAGGGGCTAGGGTGATTTTTCCTGCAGGTACATCTACTGAGAATCTTGACAGACAGTTAGTGGTGAGAGATATGAATCAAACACCGAGTGAAACACAAGCACGTGAGTTGAGTGAAACACCACTGAGAGCAATTGAGGTGAGTGCACACACTGACACAAACACTGCTTTGTTGAACCAGCTAGCTGATCTACAAAGGAAGTTACAAGAAACCCAGGCTGAGAACAATCTTCTGAAAGCACAAGTGGTTGCACAATCTACCACCTCTGTATCAAATCAGATGGGTACTGTGAAAGATGACCTGGAAGGATTGAAGAATAATCTACTCCCGAGGCTGAATTCAATCCAACAATCTCAAGTACTGGTGGCTTCAGACATCTCTGATCTTACAATGTCAAATGCTCAGATATCGGAGAGTGTCAAGGAGATTGCTTCTATTTCTACCAAGGTGGACTTTATTCTGCAAACATCTGATGAAAACCAGAGGTTTAATGAACAAAGGATGTCTAGGATTGAAGGCGGAATGGAGCATCTTAATGAAGGGATGAAGCACCTATACAATATGATCAAGAATTCACATCAACCTACTGAAGAGCAAAGAACATTCTTTGAGGGAGATGATGATGAGGATGATGATGCTGATGAAGGAGGAGATGGGAGAGAAAGAGGAGAGATAAGGAGAACATCTGAGGTGAATCCTAGGGCTTCCACAGCTCAAACTGTAGAGGATTCCTCAACTAAGGGGGAGAAGGAGAAGAAAGGAGAAGACAGAGAAGCTGGAGGAGCTTCTGGAAAGGATAAGGGAAAAGGTAAACAATCACTGGAGGATACTGTCTTTGAGGATGCCTACTACTACCACGGTGAACATGATGACTTCCACTTTGACACATCTGGTGATCTGGAGAAGACCATACCTGAAGAAGCTTTTGGTGAGGAGGAGGTTGAGGAGGCAGCAAACTTTGAGGATTGGGAGGATGAAGCTGATCTATATACACCTGACCCTTTGTTTCAGAAGGAGTTGAAGAAACAACAAGCAGAGCTAAGGAGAAAGGAGGATGAGAATGCCAAGGTCTCCGACATCATATCTCAGAAGCTGAAAATTCAAAAGGCTGAACATGAAGACAAACAACGTCTTCATAGTATTCATGTCAAAGAAAGGAGATTGGATGTTAGGATGAAGCAAGGAATCAAATGGGATAAGGCAAGGGAGATGTTTGATATCCCACAGAGAGGCACAAACAATGATGCTACTTTTCTGAAGCTGCTTGAGAAGATCAGAATTGTTAATCCAGACAACTCATTATATATGAAGGCATTGAAGGAAGATATCCTAAGGATTACGTCTGCATTTGATCAAGTGAGGCAATAACTGTTCATCTATGTCTCAAGTGCGCTTGAAGGGTCATTCACCATTTCTCTTGACCTCATACAAAGAAGATCTCTATCTGAATTGTGGATTCTGATGAGTAAAGTAAAGAGATCTTCTTGCTTGAATGAGCTTCTATATGACCGGCTTAGAGATTCTGCTATGAAGGCCAGTCCTCAAGTTGTACATTTTCCTTATGAAGTCAAAATCTATAGAGGTACAACTTTAGAGACTGTGAGGCGGGATCCTGATTCCATGAAGCTACAGACTGCTATGCAACTGGTGAAGTTGGAGAATCTTCTTAGAACTTCTGGGTTTGCTTCTGTAGAGAAGTCTGAAGTTGCTGATATGATTTCAGACTACTGCACGGAGAAAATTCCAAGGTATGCTCAGATGAAGAACAGATTGAAGAAGATCACCAATCAACCAGTAATGCCAAGTGGTGTGGTTTCTGAAAGTGATCGTGTCCTTGACAAAGATCTTCTAGTCACCTTGCAAGAAGCTGAAGAAGGTGAAATTAGAGACTAAAGGCATGATGTAGTTAGCTCATTTGTAAATGTTATATGTTTAGAGCTAGGTAAATCAAGATAGGGAAATTTATCATTTGTTCAGGCTAGAGGAACATCTATCTTGTATTTATCTTTATTGTTTGAATCTGGAAATTGTTATATTTAATCCAGAACTTTTTATTATTTGCTTGGCTCTTAAAAGTCTTATCTTTTCTTGTTTTAGTTGAGTTATCCTCTAGAGTATTTGGTTGTTATTGTCTAACAAACAAATAGGGGGAGATTGAAAGGCATATGTCTAGTCCTATTTGTAAACACCGAGGATTCTACTCAACTTTAATTAAGATGTAATAAGTAAATAATAAAAATCAATTGTCACAGGAATCTCAGAAGATTATATCTGTCAAAGAATGAAGATTAAAGTCATCTACAGACTTGAAGTGATTCTACATTGAAAGAAGCTCAATTTATTGATCAAGCCTCAATGAAGTATTCAAGCTCAGTGGATTTATTAAAGTGACAGAGATTTCAAGTGGTGACAGAAAAAGATACTGATTACGGAGTTCTTGAATGAGAAGGAAGTGAATCACTGCTTAAAGTCAAACAGATAAAGAACAGACATTGTCGTTAGTCACTCATGAACCAGACCGTGCATTGAGTGTCAACTTACTATTGTGTTTGTTATTTATCTAAGTTTTAAGTGATTCTGGAATTAATTGAGAAGTCAACTAATTCTATTTATTCTCTTATAAATAGTTAATATTATTAAGTATATTATTTATTAAATTAATTCTGTAAAGAATTAATTTAATACATAATTTATTTAGTTAATTATTTAAATTAGAATATATTTGAACTAGGAAGACTTAGTTCTTTGAACTAGGAAGACTACCAAGGCTGTCTTCCCGATTGTCTTCCTAAGTCAAATCCTAGTCTTCCCGGTTGTATTCTTAGTTCAATGGCAGTCTTCCCGAAAGTCTTCCAAGAACAAAATGTTTGTTTTCCTCTAAGTCTTCCTAAGGCAAATTGCATTCTGTTGAAGTGACTTGCACGTGGGTTTACCAAAAAGAAAAGCAATGTTATATATACATGGATCAGAAGACTTGGACGATTGATTACTACAACACAGAAGAACAAAAAGACACAGCAATATATATTCCATTCCTCTGTCTTCATTACTTCTTGAACTGCAAAGCTTTCTGCCAGAGATTTAATTCTTGTATTGATTGTTAACATTTAATCCATAACAATCATTTCTCTTGTACTGCTTTAGCTTTCTAGCGGATCATAATCCCTAGATTTTATATCGAACTACTTTTTAGTATTCGATCCTTTTTATTACAAAAATAGATAAATTCATGTTGAATTTATTCTAGATTTGTTTTATTAAGTTCTTTGTAATCAGTGATCAGAATTGTAACACCCTTCAAGTTTAATAGAGTTTCTATTTAACTTGAATATTGTTTCAGTTTTTATTCCACATTAATTTGTTCTAAATTGTTTAATCTTAAACGAACAAATTTCGATAAAACGGTATAGTTTGTATTCAACCCCCCTTCTACAAACTTATCAGGACCTAACATCTTTACATAAATCCTATAACACTAGTATAACTTCGACAAGAAGTATACCAGGCAAATCTAATCTGATACAACATAGTATTTAATAAAAACAAATTCACTTTATACAATAACCTTACACTAGTTCTAAATACTCTGCATCATAACGTCTTTACACTAACATCTTCTTCCTTCTCTGCCCAGCTACGCGGATAACTCCCACCAATATTCCTTCTTACTGAAAGGCTAAAAATATAAAGAAATCAAGTATGAGCGAAAGAATTTCTCAACAGGTGCATTATCAAGTATAATAGGAAACGTTTCCAAAATAAGCTTTTGGTTTAAATATTTGTAATCTCTAAAAATTTTCAAATCAAGTTTGGTAATTTGCCACAATTTCTCATTCAACTTCTAGCAACTGACTAGTTTAAAACACGAGGAAAGTTATATTGGTCGCCACGGTTACCCGAACCAAAATATCTACTATAGTATGTAGAAAATATGAAATAAATATAAACTCATACGTCTTCAAGACCATAGTTTGTACAAAATATTATATTTAAAGATAACAGTTCCATTCACAACATCTTCTGAAACCAACAACTCTAAGCAAACGAATCAACCTGAATATCAGGTTATAACTCACTAGTACATAACATATGAATGAATTCAATCTCAGATATAAGAAGTGATATTAGAATTGGATTTTTATACTTTTATAAATCACAAAGGTTGAGCTGCTGATCAGTCACGCATCAACCCCGGACTTGCTTATAGCAAAGTCCTCCCCTAGGATCCTTAGCCATCTTGGCCTTAATTAATTCCGACCACGAATCTGGTCCGACCATTATTGGTCCATTTAAAAACATTCCAATTCTATATCCTATACGCCATGTGTCGGTACAATCGACAACCTTGTTACGACAATCAGGTGTCGGAAGAATCGACAACCTTAATACAACAATCGCTGGAAAACTCACGTTCTAGGAAACAACTCAACTATGAAGAATCACTAAAGAATAACAATACAATCTAGTATCGACGAGATCGACACAATAATGGGAGGTGCACATGAAAAGTGACAATATAATAAACATCGACGAGATCGATGCAACAACTGGGATGATAATGAAGAGTAAGCAATAACATGCTCAATAAAATTAAGTCTGATATGAAACATGCATTATGAGTTCGAATCAAGGACTAGATCAGATAATCGCATCAACAAGAAATGGTAATAATACTTGCATAGGTGCAAGATGGAAAAATAGAATACTTGTAGAACAAGTACCACAACTTCAGAATTTAAAATAACATTTTTACCCTCATCGGGTTCACAAGTTCCCACTCATCTAGGGTTGGCAACATTCCAACCTAATATTTTTAAATCAAGATTTTTGAAAGAAAGCCTTAGTATAAGGCCCATAACTATCTTTTAAATCGTTTCAATATAATAAATATACTTTTCCCAATTAATATGGAAATATAAATCTGACCTCAAAAAGGTATGAAAGAATACTCGTCAATTTACGAGATCAAGTAAAATACTTGCACTTTAATGCAAAAGAGTCATCATTTAAAATTTAGTGAAGAGTATGCCAATTGCATAATAATAATTCAAGAGAATATCACTCAAATAATAAGCAAAGGTATAAACACTTGCCTCCGGTCCTTAGCTATTATGTAAAGCTGAATCACATGACTTCCTCCTTAATCTGTCTTATAGCACGATTCTCTATTTCCGTCCTTTGATTTAACGCTCTGGTGAATACCATTAATCTGATCCTACCGTTTTGAATCCACGCGTCGATATCTCCGACTTCCTTCATTTAACATATCTTGGTAATCTGGCTCGTCTTGTCCAATAGCCCTTGTTGTCTAGATAACCATATTCAATTGATAGAATAATCACGATTAACTAAATAAATAACCCACGTATCACGTTCGTCGAAAATCTCTATACTATAAAAGTCAACATCTAAGTCAACGGTCTTGTAAATCTCATTTTCTAACGATACTGACAAATTTCTGTTCTAACTACCCCTCGTGATAATATCAGACACGACTATAACATTTAAACAAGTCACAAAACAATTATTCGCCTGTATAACTCAATAACCAGATAATTCACATATTTCACGTAACACACACATTGTCATTTAATTGCGAGATTTTCCCAAATTAATAATTTAATTCGAAATATTAAAAATATGAAAAATTCAGAAATTATACCCACACGAATTTTGATGATGGATTTGGATAGAGGATGATTAGAGCTTCGATTCGACTACTAGATCGTCGAAATCGGATTCCGATAACGCCTTCAAAAGTTGGTTTGATTCTCAAGAACACGAAGAACACAGTTCAAAGATTTTTATATTTAACGATAAATAAGCTTGATTATACGCAAAATAATGTACGATACGCCTTTTTATATTAAACGGAAAATAATACCCCAAACAACATTTTTGGATCGATGTTGATCCAATGGATCGTTTTAATATGAATAAATAGAATACACGTTTTACGAGACGATAATTATCCAGAATATATGGATAACTACAAGAATCGTTTAATAATAGATATACGAACCAAAATACCTCTATTACGAATGTTTTCGAATATTTCCCACTTTAACGAATGAAATATTGGTACGAACGATATACCAATTTCCCGAATAATTAGGGTATGGAATAATTTTTCTTTTTGATAATTAAAATAAAATGAAATAGAATGACATCCCTTTTAAAATAGTTTATAATCACCACAAATATTCACGTAACATCTCAACATCACATCTTTGACCATTTAACGAATAACTCAACGCATTTAAACAGATAAAACATTTAATAAATTTTGATATGAAAATAAAATTTCATTTCACATCAAATATTAACACGTAATTTTCCCGGATCTTAAATCCTTCCCCCTTAAAAGGATTCTGTCCTCAGAATCAGCTCGTGCAAACATATGTGGATACTTTTCCAACATTAATATTCTTTTAAATCTCTTATATATCCTTGCATTTCCTTCTTATCCCTTATACTTTCTCGTCCCCTCTTGTAATTAAATCCATTTCTTTTTCCATAATTCTTTCCTTAATGTAGCCCTTTCTCTTTAATCAATTCTGGTTGAATCCTAATTTCAGTTATTTCTTCTAGTTAATCTCTTGTTATTATAACCTTAAAGCTCCATCCTTTCCAATTCTTGTACCGAAGATATTTACATTTCTAATCTCGCTTTACTACTTACAATGTCAGCCATCCATATTCCTTGGTCAATTCTATCTACCTCCAATATAGCTAACAACTGCTTTCAACAATCACATACTTTCTGTACTAATGTAAAATAAAAATTCAATTCAGAACAACCACTCGTTTCCTCGTCCATTTTCCACAACCTGGGATAACATCAGCACAATTGCACATTTTTCCCAATTTCCAATCAACTCTTGAATTACCTAACTAACATAAATGGTTACTGAGGCTTCATAGCACGTCGTAGTTCCTTCAAATATTATTTCATCTTCAAATACTGTCATTCGTTATATGTCACTAGTATTCTAATCGCATCATGATCCGCTTTCGCTCGTGGTAATTCAATCGCAATTTCTTCGTTCATTATGGTAAGGTAAATTCCTTCCAACCTGGTGGTATACCTTCAAGATTATTAAAGATAACAAGATTCATGATATTTTGAAGTGAAAAGGTTCCGCATCATAGAAAATGTCCCACAATTGTGGTTACCAAATTTACATATTCTAAAGCGAACAGTATTGGAAATAAAAGAATCACTGAGAGATCAATTCGATCACATGAACTCAATGTTGCGTGTCTTAATTAAGACATTACTAAAGGTAATTAGCCTTCTTGTATTGCACAACAGACAAGTGACGGCGTCCCATCAAACTTCTATCACATAGACAGATAGTCCTTGTGTCCCCTATAAATAGGGTTGTTTGTCTCAGTTGGAGTAGAGAAATATGAAAGAAATTTAAAGTCAAAGTAACAATCAAGGCCTTTCGATAAGAAATCTCAGATACACACCTTGGATTGGAACTGAGTAAATTCCCAAAGGTGTTACTTCAGAAAAGAGGAATAACCAGAAAAGAAAATATCGAACAAAAAGTGTTCCATTATAATTAGAGGAATTCACCCCTGAAGAATGAAAAAGTTGAAATTTAAATAACACATTTTCACAGGCCTCAAAATTTGAAATAGATATCACCACAACCTCTGATGCAATTGCAAACATGATTGATCAAAAGTATCAAATACAAAGTCAAAAGGTGGAATATATTCACCAACACAAGTTTCGCTTAAAGGAATGTCGAATATTTCATTAGGATGGAAAGGTATTACCAAGGTCTCCACATATGTCTTCTTTGTCGGCTCCTTCGATAGCTCGTTATCCGATTTTAAGCCCTTTTTTCCACGTCTTAAAGTTATCAATATCGTACGTTGTCGTCGACTCGTAATAGTCCTTTAAGATTCCGCCGTAGACATCTACAATCGTAAGAAGTTCTATCCATCTTAGCACAATCATCTTCATCGAATACCCATATCTTAACTCACTCATTGGCACTATATCCAATAGTCCAACACGAACTCTAAATGAGCTCTGGCGTTCCTTATATAACTATATACACTCCTACGCACTCTCGTTTCTAGTTTTACTATAATCCTGCTCTAATACCAACCTGTAACGCCCCAAATCCGGGGTCAAAGGATTTCGTCGTCACTCTGCATTCTCTAATAAAACAACCTGTTCAATCTTAAACTAATACAATTATATCATCTGCGACCCCAACTCTACCAAGAATCTTTAAAGGTTATAGTGCTAGAAACAAGAATCCAAAATTCCATTACACAAAATTTTCTTCTTTACAACCATTATCTTTACATAAATCCTATAACACTAGTATAACTTCGACAAGAAGTATACCAGGCAAATCTAATCTGATACAACATTGTATTTAATAAAAAAATTTCACTTTATACAATAACCTTACACTAGTTCTAAATACTCTGCATCATAACGTCTTTACACTAACATCTTCTTCCTTCTCTGCCCAGCTACGCGGATAACTCCCGCCAATATACCTTCTTACTGAAAGGCTAAACATGTATAAATGAAAAATATATAATTATACTCAAATATATCTTTTAAGTCGCAAAAGTAAACGAATTATGTCAATTGCTATTGTTCCCTATAGAAGAAGAGATGGGTATCAAACTAATATCAAGCACCGTGATGTGGAAAGTTCACAACATCGGAGGAACAGTACAATTAATATTCATGAATTTTATACAGTTAGGACACACTACTGGACTGTTGAGGGACATGCTTTATTGCTTGAGGCGGACTATTTCTACATATGTGGTTGACGCTTGGTGCTTTATAAAGCGCACCAGGTTATTCTGGGTTGAAAAATATCGGTCTTTAATTATGTCAGATCTTTATAACAATATTATTGATAGCCTCAAGCTTTATTATGTAATTGTTAGATGTTGGTCGACGTGTGATCTTGCACTTGAGTTTCATTAAGGGATATAAGTACATGCAACAAAATTTTCAGGAAATTATTTCATTCAAACCGTTTAAAATTAAAAATGATATGTATTTTGGTACAATGCTAGAGAATGGCCCGTGCCTCGAACGGGCTATGATGCTAGTTACAAATAAAGTGAGGAACACATCACAACATTGTATTTCTCGAGACAATTCTTTATCATACGTTTCTTCCTGTTATTTGAGGCATTATTTTCCAAAATTATGTCATGAAGGACTAATATCCCATGAATTTGTGTTCAGGGAACAATTCAGTTTACGAACATGTTTTTATGAATAATTACATGAGTTCTGTCTGTTTCTTACTTTAATGGACACAAAATAACAAATATTGTTTTTTAAAAAAGTTATAAATTAAATATATAAATTATAGTTTCAATATCATGATGACGAGAATAAATTTCTTCAATCTTCTATTCGAAAGAAATTTAAAGAATCACATAACTTTTAGGGATACTTGAAAAATAATTTTGATTTATACTTGAACATATTAAGATATGTGATGCTTTTCCTGAAAATTTAACAGAGTGTGGTGGTTTAAGATTAATTGGTGGCTGAGATTGTTAGGATTTGTATTTGTCAGCTTTTAGAGCATCCTTATTAATAGGAAATAAAACCGAACGTAATTTTATATACAAGAAACCTAAACGGATTACGATTCTTGTCCAGGAAGTCCACTTTGAATGTTTAATAATGAGGCATAACCATAAATATCCAAGGCTCGACTACAATTTCGGGACTTCTCCCTTCTTTCATAAATAACCCTAGGTAAAAGTCCTACTTTTACCATACCTATACGATTCGACCTCTTCTTCGCCACTTCTAATCACACCTAATAATTCTAGGCCCATTCCATAATTATTCATGTCATAAGTCATAACAACTACCCCCAATTTGATGTGATATCAGAGATAAAACATGAAACTAGACTTTAAAACCAAATAATTTTTATAACCTTTCTTCAATCAAGGCATGTCGTGTAGATCTATTTTGAATAACATGTAAACTTCTTAAATATTCGCTTTATACATCACCTCAAAATTAATTGAATGTTTATCCAGAAACCTTTTCCCTTAACTTCATAACTTGAACGTGTATCCTATAATTATTTCATCAAATGAATTCTTCTAGTTGTTTTGAATTCAAAAATGGACTAACTCGTGTAATTATACATACATTTGTATGTCTGGCAATTGTCCCATCTCCACGTGTTTCTAGAATTTACATTGTCAGTTACAATTTTGACGCAATTAGTCATGACGTAGACGCGCCTTGTACAGAGTCTATAGGCTAGGAAAATTCGACTAAGAATCTAATATTGCTTTAATCATCTCAATCATTCCTTTCTTCGCTTAAATCCCTAATACCATTATTAGAACTCGTCATCATATATTTCTCATTCTTTTACGCTTTCCTTCTTCTTTTCCTTCTTGTTTATTATGTCGATGCACCATCAAATTCATTTTTTTCTTTTCCAGCAACTGGCAGACAAGGGCTTGTCATCTCATTCTCATCCCTGCATAGAATCCAACTCTTCTTCTGGGATTTCTGCTACTCCACTCTAGTATTGTTTTCTTTAATTTCCTTATTTGCTTGAGACAAGTCCCTAAAATCCCCAGAGTAAATATTATCTTTTATTAGCGGCAAGAGACAATGTGTGCCTTATCAACCAATTGCACTCAAACAATGGTTTCATCTTCTAGAAGTTGTCCTATATAAAGTTAGTTCGCCGAAAAATATATGTTTATAATGAGATGGACACTCAATATTATGGGGCACACATTGAGTCCTTAAACCATCGAAGACTAAGATGAGGATAAAACATGAACAAAATTGCTTCAAACGGAATTAAAAAAATGAGTTTGAAAACAAGGATGAAGCTAAAAGCCCCAACATCCTAGAGGAGAGGGGGCACACCCTTAAAAAATTATGAGAAAGAGTTCTTTTTAAACAGACTTACATGAATGTCATATCTCTTCCTTTGTCGCGAATACCATGTATTCATCCAGAACTCTTGGATGATGTGGTGGATGTTGATTAGGCTATATGTGTTGGATGTCCTTCTTTTCGTCACTCAAGGAACACCTTGAATCTTTCCTCCTACTAGGAATGTCCTTTTTATGCCTTTTCACTTCTTTTAAAATACACTTAGTGAGGTACTTTTCTCTAATGTGGACTTTAATATCATATTTTAGAAGGTAACACTCGTAAGTAAAATACCCTGAAGATTTATGGTGAAAGGATCATGAAAGAGGCGATCAAAATGATCATTATCCCTACCTTGTCATGCTAACATAGTGTCATAAGTAATTCTCACTGTGATAATGGTGTAATGATCCTTAGACCTGAAATCATTATATTTTTATACGAGAATTAATATACTTTGATTACATTAAAAGTTACCTTTGACCGGGTGATGATAAAAGTGGACATTGGGTATATTATGAATCGTATGAGAAATATGAATGATCTAGATGGGATTTAACCCTCCTAATTTTAGGAGCGATATTATTGGCCTCTTGTTTGAGTGAGACTAAGAAATGCACGGCCGTGCTCAAATGCTGATTTGATTTATTAGACTACTCATCGATCAAGAAAACTAAGATTAAATTATGAAGAGGATGACACATTACATGCCTCGAGTTTAATCTATAATATTAAGGTTAAAGGGATTATATTACATGGAACATTATTCACGAAAGGCTTAATCGAATCACTGATTTAATTATTATTACTTGGGTGACAATGATGTATTACTAGATGCCGCTCATTGTTTACAATTTTAATTAGTCATTAAAATTGTTACCAACGTAATAATAACCTACAGGGTCACACACAAAGAACACTTGAAGGAGAAATAATTTAAATTATGAATTTAAATTTAAATAAGTAATTTATTCTATTTATAATATTAATTAAGTATGACTTAATTAATTATTTAAATAGAAAATGGAATTACTTAAACTAATTCTGAAATTAGTTATTAATTAATTAAGTGCGACTTAATTAAATAATAAATTGGAATTTTGGATTAGTATTTATTATAATTGGATTATAATTAGAAAACTTATTTTACTCTCTATATAAACTCTCAAAGAGGGCTGATTTTACAAATGAAAAACGTTTTTATTAAAACCCTAGCCGTTTACGAGAGCAAGAAAAGAGAGAGAGAGAAAGAAGCAGTTTTCCGGTGCTAGTACACATCAATCCTTCAAGAAAAGCGTTCGTGTGGATACCGTAGAGTGTAGATCGCGAGAGCGGGATACATGGTGATTGAACAAGCTTTGGATCTCCATTAATCTTCCATTAATGAACTGTTAAAGCTTCTTAAGGTATTTGTTCTTAATCTCCGAATTAAATCTTTTGTTTTCGCATGGATCCTGCGGAGGGGTTTCGAATTTTTGATTTATTTTTACGTTTTCTGTTGCGTTTATGTGCTCGAAACCCTTCAATGGCATCAGAGCTACTTGCGAAACGTTTTAATTCGGTTGTGTGTTTAACAGTTTTCGATATATATGCATGTTTGCGATCTACCATGTTTTTGTGTTGATTTATATATATGTATGTATATGTTTTTGAATATATGATATTCATGAGGATTGAATAATCATGAGATGATTGTGTATATTGCTGTATGTATATGATACATGTTATATCGAATTATGAGAATCGTATTCGATACGATTTCTGAATACGTTGCTCAAATTTGGTGAAATTTGCATACTGTGTCAGATTTTCGCCGAAAATACCTTTTCGGAAAGGGAAACGGGCGTCTAAACAAAACTGAAAAAGTCACTCGTTCGTTTTTAAGGCGTTTGACGTCGTTTACTGTCTGTAAACAGCGATTTAATGGTTTCAGAATTCTGATTTTGATTTTCTGATTTACACTTTATTTGATTTCTATGATTGGATCATGAGAAATATGATATGGTATGATATGTTAATGAAATATGAGATGTTCTTAATTGTTATATGAGCATGGTGATTGGTTATGGCCTAAAGACCCATAGGATAATGGTTTTGTTTTTATGGTTTGGTTTCTAAATACGACTTGCATGTCGTTATTCCTTGTAATGTTTAAATCTCGAATGTAACTCGAGTTCAACTTGTAAGTTCAGTAGGATAGGTTGTTTTATTTATGTAATATATATGAAGACGTCCAAGATGGAGAACCAAGGAAGCATTACAAGGAGGCAAGCAAGGAGGCAAGTTAAAGCTTGAATACTTGTAACATTGTATTGTATTTTGATACCACCATAGATTGACCTTGATCTTTCCATTAGCTTGGAAATATCACTTAGGTTGGGCCATAACCAAACACATTTACTTTACGCACTTTATATATATGATGCATGTGATGTAGATATGTATGCGTAGATAATGATGCATGCTTTAATTAGATTAAACATGTATGGATTATATACGTCACCCATGCCATGTTTGCTAAACAAGATAAAATCTGTAACGATTCAAGATTTTAAAAATTGAACAAAAACGAACATGAGATTCCTGTGTTTATGAAACACGGAAATAGGTATGAATTTCAAATTTTGATATGGGGAGATTTTGACAAAAATACAAGCAGCGCTTGTAAGAAAGACGGGTTTTAAGTGAGACCACTGTGACTCCTCCGACGGACTGGAAATCAAACCATTGATGAATTTTGATTTGAAGTACTTAGTTCAAGGAAAAATTGGGAATCTCTTGATGATGGGATCATGGTCGTTTTAATAATAACAAATCCCTAAAGTTAAAATATTAAGTCAATTAGATGCCTTCCAATGGGCAACACTCGTCAAGACCTAGATCGAGAAAGAGTGGGTTCGCCAAAGCGAAGCACTCCAATCTATCGTGGTAAGACGCGATGAAGTAAATGTGATACTTAACTGTTAGACCATTGGGTTGGACTTAACTAAGTTACCACAATAGGATTGTGAACTTAGAGGCATGGAGTTTGGTATGATTTATTGGATAAATGGGAACAAATGTTGTTCTACCAAACTTTCCAAGAGTTATATATGATATAATTGACAAGAGTTGTCTACCTAAATAAATCATGTTTTGGGAGTAAAGCCAAAGCTGACCTTAAGCATGACGAAATATGGATCTTGGCTCACTAGAAGGATTTAGAGTAATGCCTTCCGAATTAATAGTTAGGGCTATTTATTTGATAAAATAGTGGGAGGTATATAATGATATACCATAATCACTTAAACATAATAATTAAAAAATTTGCAACCTAGATTAATTTTATGCACTTTAATATTGTAGTTATCAAATGACAAATAACACAAACAACTTCTCTATGCGATCAGTCCTTGAGAAGGACAAGGTGACATGAACAAATTTCCTCGACTGCTATAAGAGCTTGAGGATCGTCCTCAGGCACCACGATGTTAGTCAAATTCTTCCCTTACCTTTTAGCTGAGAATGTAACATGTGCCGAACATAATGCTTATTGGAAGCAAGTTGATGATTCGACTACTGATGTTTCATGTCTCATGCTTGCAACTATGAGTGTTGAGCTTAATAAACAATATGAGCATATGGATGCTTATGAGATATTTGAGCACCTTAAAAGATGTTTGAGGAAAAGGCTCGTCAAAAGGGATTTGACAATAGCAAGACACCATACCTATAAGTAGGGAACGTGAGATTCGGTTGGACCAGATGTTCTAAAGATGATAGGGTATAATGAGTACCTTGATTATTATTTTTGGGTTTCAAGATTGGTCTAGAGACTCGGAATGATTTGATCATACAAATCTTTGAACAATAACTATTCTCAATTAGTTAGTGAACAACGAAATAAATGAGATAGACATAGCACCCATTAAGTTGTGAAGTACGTTGAGAACTGCTGTAAGCAACATGATAAATGCATGGACTACTCCCATAATGATGGTGAATGTAGGAATGTTTTGGGAAAGGAAAAAGGAATGGAAAGAAGAAGATTTGATCTAATTCTATAGCCATATTAAACTCCAATCCCAAGAGGTTTCGTCGCCTAAAGGAGGTGTTGCTAATTAAAGAAGACGATTGTCGCTTCTGTGGAAAACCGAAAGACTGGAAGTTAAACTGTCATGCTTATTTGGAAGATCTAAGAAGAAGACCGGCGAGGGTCAAGCTTCAGGTTTCAGGTTAGAATTGGAGCAAAAGTTGTTGCTCTAGTTGAAGTAACTCGTTACTTAATTTTGCATATAAGGCTAAGTTTATAACTTGATAATTGTAACTACGTGCCTCTAAGAGTAGAGACATTATATTGGTTTCTTGTATGGACAAGAAAGGTTTTTCATTTTAATTGGATATATAACAATTGTTGTTTATTACATTTCAATGAAAAGGTTAATGATGTTGCACAATTAGTTAACAATTTATATGTTCTAAAATGACTCAAATCAAACATTACCTTTGGCACTGTAATTAAGGCCGTATTATAAGAAATGCATTTCCAATTTACATACTGATGGATGATTGGACAAGTTTGATTATGAATCATACGAAGAATGCGAATCTTGGTTTATTTGGTAAAAAGACAAAAAGCCCCTTTTACTAGAAATGGTGAAAGGGTCATCGAATGATTATGACTTATACATGCTGATGTATGTGGTCATATACGTACGATGGCAGAAGGTAGGTTTTAATAATTTATAGCGGTTACTGATGATTTCAGTAGATACGAATATGGATATCTTTTGAAGAACAAATTCAAATCTTTTGAAAAGTTCAAAGAATATTAAGCTGAAGTAGAAAAGGTTCAAAGAAAGGGGTTTCTAAGAACTAAAATCACACTTTATTGGACATAGTGCGATGGATGATGAGTCAAGAGGATCTTCCAATAAGTTTCTGGGGTTATACCCTAGAGACATGTGCATATACACTAAACCGTGTTCCTACTAAAATGGTTCAGGAGACACCATATAAGATATGGACTGAGAAAAGTCATAGCATGTCATTTATGAAAATTAGGGGATGCCAATCGTTTGTGAAACGTTTAACCTCTGACAAGCTAGGACCAAAATCAGATAAATGTAATTTTGTGGGATACCAAATTAAAACAAAAGGGGTATTACTTCATTAATCCTCCAGAGAACAAAGTGTTTGTTGCTCGAATTGCTGTATTTCTTAAGAGAGAATTTCTTTCTAAAAGAAATAGTGGGAGGAAAATAGATCTCGGTGAGGATCAAGAACCATGAGATAACATTGAACTGAAGTTGGAACAAGAGCAGAATGTACAAGAAAATGTTAATGACAATACTGCTCAAGAAACACAGGTTGTTCGTAGGTCTGGTAGGATTCACCATGAGTCCGAGAGATATTATGAATTTCTCTTGACTCAGGATGGTGATGTAACGCTTGTGAATAATGATAATGAGCCTCTTACCTACCAAGACACTATGAACATTTCAAGATCTAAAAGTTGGCAGGAGGCCATGAAATCTAAGATGGATTCCATGTAAGAAAAACCAAGTATGGACTTTGGTTGATCCACCTAAAGGGGTAAAACCTATAAGGTGCAAGTGTGTTTTCAAGAAGAAAACTGACATGGATAGTAATGTACAGACCTATAAGGCACGACTGGTGGCAAAAGGTTTCAAGTAAATTCATGGTATTGACTATGATGAAACTTTCTCACCAGTGGCAATGGTCAAGTCCATCAGGATTTTGCTTGCTTACTATGACTACGAAATCTGGCAAATGGATGTCAAGACTACTTTCTTAAATGGGAGCATTGAAGAGGTTGTGTACGTGACACAACCTGAAGGTTTTGTAGATCCAAGTTTTGCTAGAATGGTTTATAAGATAAGTCGATCCATTTATGGATTAAAGTAAGCCTCGAGGAGATAGAATATACGTTTTGATGAAACAGTCAAATAGTTTGGCTCTATTCAAAATGAAGATGAACCGTGTGTTTACAAGAAGGTTTGTGGGAGCCATGTGGCATTCCTAGTATCATATGTCGATGATATATTACAAATAAGGATGACATTCTTTCTCAACAGACTGTTAAGACTTGGTAGAGAAATAGTTTCTAGATGAAAGACTTAAGAGATGTGTCCTATATCTTAGGGATCATGATCTATAGAGATAGATCACGAATATTTTTCGGCTTAAGTCAGAGTACATACATTGACAATGTATTACACCAATTAGGGATGCAAAGAGGAAAAAAAGGAAATGTTCCCATGTCTATGAGATAGTGATCTCAAAATAAATGGTCTAAAATCATTGGATGATATGGACCACATTAGTATAGTTCTATATGCTTCGGAAATTGGTTTCATAATGTATTTGATGATATGTACTCGTCATGTTGTCTCGTATGCTTTAAGCATGACGAGCAGGTACCAGTCTAATCCAAGTGATGGTCACTTGATTGGAATCAAGAATATTCTTAAGTGCCTAAAGAGGACTAAAGACTCATTCTTGGTATATGGAGGAGATGGGAAGCTGGATGTAAAGTGTTACATGGATGCTAGTTCCTAGACATACATGATTGTTTTGTGTCTTAGTCTAGATTTGTGTTTTGTCTAAATAGATGTGTTGTAAGCTAGAATAGTTCACATCAAGAACTGTAAATGATTCTACAATCGAGGCTTAGTATATTGATACTAGCGAAGTAGCCAAAAAAGGATGTTTTGGGAATTTACTAAGGCGATATCACCTTATTAATAAGATTAATGATCAAGGAGATATACTTATATGTAAAGTGCATACTATTGATAATATTGCAGAACCACTGACTAAGGCTTTGTCGCAGCAGAAGCATGTAAGTCACACTAGTTCCAAATGTATTGGATAAATGGGATATTGGCTCTCGTGCAAGTGGGAGATTGTTAGTATTAGTGCTCTAGAGACAATACTTTTATGTTTTAAAGAAAACATTTTATTATTATAAATTATGTTTTATTGATTATTATTATTAGTTTATTATGTCTTTATTTACTGCGTTATAAATGTTAGCATAATAAATGTCCTTGGAATTATGATACGTATTCGATATCTTTAAGTATGTGACTTAAAAATGAGATTATATGAATAGTATCTTTATTCCTAAATATCCCTAGTCGAGTGTTATTATTTAAGGACAATAATAATGCACAGAGACTAGTATGTTTGTTGACTGATGACCACATCTCATTGGTCATAGGTATGGTGATAATAAAGTCAAAACATAGGTGCATGTAAGAGTACATGACACTGGATTGACCCGCCGTGAGATTACACATGTTAATAGTGTCATAAGTAATTCTCACTGTGATAATGGTGTAATGATCCTTAGACCTGAAATCATTATATTTTTATACGAGAATTAATATACTTTGATTACATTAAAAGTTACCTTTGACCGGGTGATGATAAAAGTGGACATTGGGTATATTATGAATCGTATGAGAAATATGAATGATCTAGATGAGATTTAACCCTCCTAATTTTAGAAGCGATATTATTGGCCTCTTGTTTGAGTGAGACTAAGAAATGCACGGCCGTGCTCAAATGTTGATTTGATTTATTAGACTACTCATCGATCAAGAAAACTAAGATTAAATTATGAAGAGGATGACACATTACATGCCTCGAGTTTAATCTATAATATTAAGGTTAAAGGGATTATATTACATGGAACATTATTCACGAAAGGCTTAATCGAATCACTGATTTAATTATTATTACTTGGGTGACAATGATGTATTACTAGATGCCGCTCATTGTTTACAATTTTAATTAGTCATTAAAATTGTTACCAACGTAATAATAACCTACAGGGTCACACACAAAGAACGCTTGAAGGAGAAATACTTTAAATTATGAATTTAAATTTAAATAAGTAATTTATTCTATTTATAATATTAATTAAGTATGACTTGATTAATTATTTAAATAGAAAATGGAATTACTTAAACTAATTCTGAAATTAGTTATTAATTAATTAAGTGCGACTTAATTAAATAATAAATTGGAATTTCGGATTAGTATTTATTATAATTGGATTATAATTAGAAAACTTATTTTCCTCTCTATATAAACTCTCAAAGAGGGCTGATTTTACAAATGAAAAACGTTTTTATTAAAACCCTAGCCGCTTACGAGAGCAAGAAAAGAGAGAGAGAGAAAGAAGCAGTTTTCCGGTGCTAGTACACATCAATCCTTCAAGAAAAGCGTTCGTGTGGATACCGTAGAGTGTAGATCGCGAGAGCGGGATACATGGTGATTGAACAAGCTTTGGATCTCCATTAACCTTCCATTAATGAACTGTTAAAGCTTCTTAAGGTATTTGTTCTTAATCTCCGAATTAAATCTTTTGTTTTCGCATGGATCCTGCGGAGGGGTTTCAAATTTTTGATTTATTTTTACGTTTTCCGTTGCGTTTATGTGCTCGAAACCCTTCACAGAATTCCCATGAAAGCGCAAGTTATTTATTGCGTAGATATACCATATTGGAAGAAGTGCATCCCTCACAGCTACTGATGTGTAAAAATAAAGTAACTGCAAGCGGACAGTATTTAGTTGTAGCAATCACAGATCGATCCATAGAGACAATGTATTTTCAAAACCCTAACAATCAACTCAGGTGAACTAGACAATAAGATTTGAGATGAGATTTGTTTAACCTAATTAACAAATAAAATCAGATAAGGAAAACCTAGGAATCTGAATCCATTAATCAATCACAATTAATATCAACTCGCCCTAAAATCAATTTTCTTTCCTTCACAAATAAGATATATCAATTAACGAGACAAGCATATACTACGAAACTTGTTATCTAACAATAACCCATCAAAACTTCATGGATAAAGCATAGGCTATGAAAAATAAATCCGATAACAATAATATATCAAAATCATTTTGTCAATTGACCAATTAAGCACCAAGAAAAATTATGAGAACCAATTAATAAGAACGAGAAGATATAAAAAATAATTAAATTAACTTCATCTTCATCCTAGGGCAAGAAAATTAGCTAGACATATTAATTAAACAAGCAAAACAATAATATAAACTTAAAAAAATGGCACGTACTAAATCAATTAAAAGACAAACTAAAGAAAACGAACCAAATTTCTGAATTAAAATTATGGAAAAACTGTTTGAGCAAAATAAAAATTGTTTGAATGGAAAAATAATTAAACTACTCATACTCCTAATTATCAGATCTACTATAAATTGGTGTCTCAAATACAAGAGAGGAGACCCATATATATAGGGAAAATAATGGGTTTGGGATCTTTGATTACAAATCGGATTCTAAAAATATTTTCTTAATTCCTTTTCTTCTCCGATAAGTTTTCCAATTTTTCTCCAATTTCCTTTTGACTTCAAGTATTTCCACCTTCTTGCCTTTTTTTCACCTTTTTCTGCTTGAAATATGATTTTATTTATTTTCCTACAAAACAAAAGAAAATAATTTATTAAATAATAAAATTACGAAAACATACATAAAATAGGTATTAAAAATGTATTAAATTATGGACCTATCAAATGCCCCCATACCTATCTGATATGGATAGAAAAGTAATTATAGAAATATAATTGTTGATTCTTTGGAAAGGCCAAGTATTTAAGGCCCAAAACCCAGATTATTTATTAATTTCGTAATTAATAAATAGGGAAAATATACAGCTCATAAAAAGAGTCCAAAATATGGTAAATTCATCAAAGAAGGATCCGGAATCCCAATTAAAGGCAATTAATGAGTCATAGCCTTTATCAACAAGGAAAAGACTTATCCTGCAAGAAATACAATGTTTATCCATTATCAATAAGGAGACTTATTCGCTAAGACTCCTAAACATACCATAAATACTAGGCTCTAGACGCCTATATAAGGACCCTGATCCTACAATCAGAACTACGTTTTGGGCACAGCTCCATACATCACAACGCCTCGAAGGCGCAACAAGCCACAAAGGCACCCCTAGAACTACGTTTTAGACTTCATCCACGAATAAGGACATACAAGTCATCTACAACATTTTAGACTTCATCCTGGAATAAGGACATACAAGTCACTACGTCCTTGGTGTGCCCCTGCCGCCATAGCCCCGAGGGCAACACCAAGAACTACGTCTTTGGCTTGATTCTCAATAACGATTTGAGATACGTAGGCATCTTGTGAGGACCGATTTAGTCTCAAAACACAAGTGCAGCCATTAAATCTCGAAGCTCATTAAACCTTAGCATTAAATTCATAAGTACGTTTTTTAATCCACAACATTTGGCGCCATCTGTGGGAAGACAACATCAACCATGGCAAACACACGAAGAACAACTCGGGATACTCAAACTCCTGAGGATCGCCCTATCACCTCTGAGGCTGATACTCACGGAAATCAACCACCGCCGACTACTGGCACTCAAGGGGCGAATATCCCCACCAACACTCAAGGACCGGAAATCCCGATTTCGGTTGAAGGGACGAATCCTCTGCAGATGGTCATTCATGGATCTAATCCACAAGAGACCGTTCACCATCAACCAATCTCGACTTCTCCACTCATCATGAATGCACCGAGAAGCCTTCAACTCCATACTACTGATCTCCCTCAATACGCGAATCAGACTTTGGCGATGCCAAGCTATGGCATGCCCCCTCGACCCATGGCGGGCGGTAGTGGAACTAATCCAATCTACCATGAGGCATATGTGCCCCCTTATATTCAAGGTTTGGGACCCCAAAATCAACAAACTCGCCAGACCCCTTTCGTTCAAGATTACTCGGGCCCATACACCGAGGATGAGGGTTATACAACTGAGGAGGATGTCGCCCCAAGAAGGAGACGTTCTTCCCAGACAAATCGGGATCAACCCCAAACTACTAAGGAGAAAATTGCAGCCCATGAGGCAGAGACTGCAAGACTCAAGAAACTCCTTGTTGAGGAGGAGGCCGCTCAATCTCAAGGCCGAACGACTGAAGGGATCCTGATAATCAACTTGGATCCACCGGCAAGAAGAACCAAGAGGGCCGAAGCCCCAAGGGGTGATCCTAGTATTCTGTTGCCCCTAGGAGATCCTGATGATCCTACACCACCGTTTACTCAAGACATCATGAAAACGGCTATATCCAGAAAATTCAAGATGCCTTCGATCAAAGCCTATGATGGAACGGGAGATCCCGCAAATCATGTAAGGACCTTCTCCAATGCACTGCTGTTGTAGCCAACCAACGATGCGGTCAAGTGTAGGGCGTTTCCACAAACCTTAGCAGGCATGGCCCAACGCTTGTATAGCCGTCTTCCTCCCAACTCAATTGGGTCTTTCAAGGAACTAAGTAAAGCTTTTATCAATCAGTTCATTAGTGGAAGGGTGCTTGAGAAAAGCTCTGCATCACTCATGGCAATCCAGCAAGGAAAGAATGAAGCCCTAAGGGACTACATCAATCGATTCACTCGGGAGGCTTTGAAAGTCCCGGACTTAGAGGACAGGGTGGCTATGATAGCCCTGCAACAAGGAACTACTGATGACCACTTCAAAAGGTCGTTAGCTAAACATCCACCCGAGAGCATGCTGAATCTCCAAGATAGAGCCGGAAAGTATATCAAGGCTGAAGAAAGCATGAGAAAGTATGAACCCACTGCTGGCGGTAGTGGAAACTCAAAGAAAAGAAAGGAAATTCAGGAGTACGACGTCAAGGAAAAGTTCCCCAGAACGTCAAAGGACTCTGATTCTCCACCCAAGAGAAACAATTTTGGGCCAAAGTTTACAGAGTATGCAAGATTGAACACTCCCAGGAGTCAAATTCTGATGGAGATAGCTAAGGAAGGAGATCTCAAATGGCCGAAGCCAATGAGGGCTGACATGTCCAAACGGAACCAAAATCAGTTCTGTCGGTTCCACAAAGAAGTCGGTCACGACACTGATGATTGTAGGCAATTGAAAGATGAAATTGAATTTCTGATACGAAGAGGAAAACTCAGCAAGTTCACCAAAGATGGAAACCAAGGAAGTTAAAGGGAGAACTATGAAAGAAAGGATTATGACAGAAGGGACAATGATCAAGATCGTAACCCTAAGCCCCGAGGGCCAGTAATCAACATGATATTCGGAGGGCCAACTGCTGCTAGGTCCTCCCGAAACTCAAGAAAGGCTTATGCTCGAGAAGTAATGACCGTGGTTGGAGAAGCACCGAAGCGTGCCCGGACGGAAGTATCAATAGGTTTTGATGATTCAGACCTAGAGGGAGTGAAGTTTCCCCACGATGATCCTTTAGTCATCATTCCTGTGATAGGAAATTCTGAAACCAAGAGAGTTTTGGTTAACAATGGAGCCTCAGTGGATATCTTGTTCCATGATGCTTTCATCAAGATGGGCTACACTGACTCTCAATTCACACCCTCGAATATGCCCATATACGGATTCAATGGGGTGGAATCAAAAGTGGAAGGCACTATCCAACTCCCAATGACCATGGGGCAAGAGATGAATACGTCTACTCAAATGCTGAACTTCATAGTTATAAATGCAACTTCGACCTACAATGCAATCCTGGGAAGGACTAGTCTTCATGCGTTCAAGGCCGTTGCCTCATCTTATCATCTGAAAATCAAGTTCCCAACGAGGAATGGGATTAGTGAAGAACGAGGAGACCAAAATATGGCTAGAAGTTGTTATGTAGCCGCGTTAAGGCCTGATGGAATCGGGGGGCAAGTTCTCCAAATTGAAGACATGGATACTGGCGACAATGAGGACCGAAGAGGGAAACCAGCTGAGGATTTAATCCCAATACCCTTAGTCCCTGGTGAACCAGAGAAGGTGACATATGTTGGAGCACTACTACCTGAGCCATTGAAAAGCAAGCTCATATCTTTTCTTCAAGAGAATAATGATGTTTTTCCTTGGACAGCGGCTGACATGCCAGGGATTGATCCCCAATTGATAACTCACAAGTTGAATGTGGATCCTGAAAGAAAGACAGTGAAACAAAAGAAGAGAAATTTTGCTCCAGAAAGGCAAGAGCCCATTAAACAAGAAGTTGAAAAACTTCTAGAGGCCGGATTCATTGAAGAGATACAATTCCCGGAATGGTTGGCTAACCCTGTAATGTTTAAAAAGGCCAATGGGAAATGGAGGATGTGTGTAGACTTCACTGACTTGAATGATGCATGTCCTAAGGATTGTTTTCCCTTACCAAGGATTGATGCATTAATAGATGCTACAGCTGGACATGAGATGCTCAGCTTCATGGATGGCTTCAGTGGATACAACCAAATCAAAATGCACAAGGATGACATCTCCAAGGTATCATTCATCACTGACTTTGGTGTTTTCTGTTATCTAGTCATGGCATTTGGACTTAAGAATACAGGGGCAACCTACCAAAGATTGGTGAACAAAATTTTTGGACACCTAATTGGAAAAACCATGGAGGTCTACGTAGATGACATGTTAGTAAAGAGTCTCGATAAGGCCGATCACATTGAGCACCTCCGAGAGGCATTGGAAGTGATAAGGCACCACAAGATGATGTTGAATCCAGCTAAGTGTGCCTTTGGTGTAGGCTCGGGAAAGTTTTTAGGCCTATTTGTTTCCAAGAGAGGAATCGAGGCCAATCCCGACAAAATCAAAGCAATTCTAGACATGGAACCACCAAAGACTGTCAAAGATGTCCAAAAACTAACGGGAAGAGTGGCAGCATTGGGAAGATTTATCTCCAAATCAGGAGAGAAGTGCTTATCTTTCTTCAAAGCACTCAAGAATGTGAAAAACTTTGAATGGACAACTGAAAGCCAAGAGGCCTTTGAGGCCCTGAAGAAATACATGGCTGAGGCACCACTGTTGGCAAAGCCCAAGACAGGGGAAATTCTCTATTTGTACTTGGCGGTTTCTAGCACAGCCCTTGGAGCCGTTTTGGTAAAAGAAGTATTGAAGGTTCAGAAACCCATCTACTATGTCAGTAAGATTCTATATGGGGCAGAAATAAACTACTCAACGATTGAGAAGTTTTCCTTAGCCTTGATAATGGCCTCAAGAAAGCTATGCCCGTACTTCCAGGCTCACAAGATAGAGGTCTTGACTGATCAACCTCTAAGAAACATCTTGCATAGCCCTCAAGTTAGTGGAAGATTGATCAAATGGGCCATTGAATTGGGCGAATTCGACATCAAGTATAAGCCTCGGACGGCCATAAAAGCTCAAGCACTTGCTGAATTCATGGTTGAATGTACCATTGACAACCAAGAAGTCCGGGGGCAGGAAGTAAGAGTGGAGGATGAGAAAGATCAAGAGATGGATTTCAAAGAATATTGGGTGCTCTATTTTGATGGAGCATCAAAAACAAAATCAAGTGGAGCCAGTTTAGTGCTACAAAGTCCTGATGGATTCCTCATAGAGTATGCACTAAAACTTGACTTCCCAACGACAAACAATGAGGCTGAGTATGAAGCTCTAATAGCTGGCTTAGGGCTGGCTGGAGCCTTGAGATTTCCCAAGTAAATGGGGAATTTGAGGCCAGAGATGAAGGCATGGCCAAGTACTTGAAACTTGTCAAGGCCATCATGACTCAGTTTGATGAATGCTATATAGAGCACATTCCAAGGGAAGAAAACATGAAGGCTGATGCCTTGTCTAAATTTGCTTCTTCCGAAATTGAAAACTATGCAGGGAGTATATACTTCCAAGTCTTGAGGACCCCAAGCATCAACGGAAAGTTGGTAGCACCCATTGATGTTGCTAGTTGTTGGATAGATCCCATCAAGGCTCATCTGGAAACTGGGTGGTTACCCAACGACATTTCAGAAGCACGAAAGCTGTATGTGAGAGCACTAAGGTATACCCTGATTGAGGGAATCCTATACAAGAAGTCTTTCATCGTTCCATATTTGAAATGTTTGAGACCTCAAGAGGCAGAATTGGCCCTGAAGGAAGTACATGAAGGAATTTGTGGGCAGCACTTGGGGGGCAGAGCCCTTGCTCATAAAATCACTCGTCTAGGTTTCTATTGGCCAAGCATACATGCTGATGCTAAAAGCTACGTGAAGAAATGTGAACGGTGCCAAAAGCATGCACCAGTGGTTAGACAACCACCAGAAATGATGACATCCATTAACTCACCTATCCCCTTTGCCATGTGGGGAATGGATATACTCAGGCCATTTCCAATGGCAAGTGCTCAACGAAAGTTCTTGATAGTAGGAATCGACTACTTCACCAAGTGGATTGAGCCTAAGCCATTAGCCAAGATAACCACCAAGCAAGTAATGCATTTCTTCTGGGAAAATGTGATATGCATATATGGAATTCCAAGAATCCTGGTCACGGACAATGGAACTCGGTTTAACAACGATGAGTTCAAGAAGTATTGCGATGAGAATGATATCAAGTTGCGCTTCACTTCTGTTGCCCATCCACAAGCAAATGGGCAAGCTGAGGTTGCAAATCGAATTATCCTAGATGGACTGAAGAAAAGAGTTAATTTAATAAATAATTTACTAAGTAATAATAATTATTTAGAAGAGAATAAATATAATTCCTTGTCTTCACAATTAATTCTTGAACCACTAAAACTTAGATGAAGAAATAACATTTGTAGAACGTTGACACTCAATGTACTGTCTGGTTCATGAGTGACTAACGACAATGTATGTTCTTCATCTGTTTGACTTTAAGCAGTGATCCACTTTCTTTTCCCTTTTCCTTGAACTCTGTAACCTGCACATTTGTTGTCACATCTTGAAATCTCTGTCACTTTAATAAATCCACTGAGATTGAATACTTCACTGAGGCTTGATCAATAAATTGAACTTCTTTCAATGTAGAATTACTTCAAGTGTGTAGATGACTTTAATCTTCATTCTTTGACAGATATTATCTTCTGAGATTCCTGTGACATTTGATTTTTATTATTTACTTATTACATCTTAATTTAAGTTGAGTAGAATCCTCGGTGTTTACAAATAGGCCTATACATATGCCTTTCAATCTCCCTCTATTTGTTTGTTAGACAATAACAATCAAATACCTCTAGAGGATAACTCAACTAAAACAAGAAAAGATAAGACTTTTAAGAGCCAAGCAAATAATAAAAAGGTTCTGGATTATATTTAACAATTTACAGATTCAAACAATAAAGATAAATACAAGATAGATGTTCTTCTAGTCTGAACAAATGATAACATTTTCCTATCTTGATTCACCTATGCTCTAAACATATAACATTAAAAACTGAGCTATCTCTATCATGCCTTAATCTCTAATTTCACCTTCTTCAGCTTCTTGCAAGGTGTCTAGAAGATCTTTATCAAGGACACGATCACTTTCAGAAGCAACACCACTTGGCTTGACTGGTTGAGAAGTGATCTTCTTCAATCTGTTCTTCATCTGAGAATACCTTGGAACTTTTTCAGTGCAATAGTCTGAGATCATATCAGCAACCTCAGACTTATCTACAGTGGTAAACCCAGAAGTTCTAAGAAGATTCTCCAACTTCACCAGTTGCATAGCAGTTTGTAGCTTCAAAGAATCAGGATCCAGCCTTACTGTCTCCAAAGTTGTACCTCTATAGATTTTGACTTCATATGGAAAGTGTACAACTTGAGGGCTGGCCTTCATTAAAGAATCTCTCAGCCTGTCATAGAGAAGTTCATTCAAGCAAGAAGATCTCTTCACCTTACTCATAAGAATCCACAGTTCTGAGAGAGATCTTCTTTGTAGGAGTTCAAGAGAGACTGTGAATGACCCTTCAAGTATACTTGAGACATAGATGTACAATTCCTGTCTTACTTGATCAAATACAGATGTAATCCTTAGGATATCTTCCTTCAAAGCCTTCATGAATAATGAATTGTCTGGATTAACTATTCTGATCTTCTCAAGCAATTTTAGAAAGGTACCATCATTGTTTGTGCCTCTCTGAGGGATATCAAACATCTCCATTGCCTTGTCCCACTTGCTTCCTTGCTTCATCCTAACATCCAATCTCCTCTCCTTGACATGAATACTATGAAGACGTTGTTTGTCTTCATGTTCAGCCTTTTGAATCTTCAGCTTTTGAGATATGATGTCGGAGACCTTGGCATTTTCATCCTCCTTTCTCTTGAGATCTGCTTGTTGTTTCTTCAGCTCTTTCTGAAACAAAGGATCAGGTGTATACAGATCAGCTTCATCCTCCCAATCATCAAAGTTAGATGCCTCTTCAACCTCCTCCTCACCAATAGGTTCTTCAGGGATGGTCTTCTCCAGATCACCAGATGTATCAAATTAGAAATCATCCGGTTCACCATGGTAGTAGTAGGTATCATCAAAAGCAGACTCCTCCAATGATTGGTTCTTCTTACCATTTCCTTTATCTTTTCCAGAAGCTCCTCCAGCTTCTTTATCTCCTCCTCCTTTCTTCTCCCCCTTAGTTGAGGAATCCTCTACAGTTTGAGCTTTAGAAGCTCTAGGATTCACCTCAGTTGTTCTCCTTATTTCTCCTCCTTCTCTTCTATCTCCTCCATCTCCTCCCTCATCAGCATCATCCTCATCATCATCATCATCATCATCATCATCATCATCATCATCATCATCTCCCTCAAAGAATGTTCTTTGTTCAGCTGTAGGTTGATGTGAATTCTTTATCATGTAGTACAAGTGCTTCATCCCTTCATTCAGATGCTCCATTCCTCCTTCTATCCTTGACATCCTCTCTTCATTAAACGTTTGATTTTCATCAACTGTTTGCAGAATAAAGTCCACCTTGGTAGAAATGGTAGCAATCTCCTTGACACTCTCTGATATATGAGTATTTGACGTTGTAAGATCAGAGATGTCTGAAGCCACTAGTATTTGAGATTGTTGGATGGCATTCAACTTCGGGAGTAGAGTATTCTTCAATCCTTCCAAATCATCCTTGACAGTACCCAGCTGATTAGTTACAGAGGTGGAAGACTGTTCAACCACTTGTGCTTTGAGAAAGTTGTTTTCAGCCTGGGTTTCTTGCAACTGTTTCTGTAGAGCAGCTAATTGGGTTAACAACAAAGCAGTGTTTGTGTCAATGTATGCACTCACCTCAATTTCTCTCAGTGGTGTTTCATTCAACTCACGTGCTTGTGTATCACTCCGTGTTTGATTCTTATCTCTAACAACTAGCTGTCTCTCCATGTTCTCAGATGATGTACCTGCATAAGAAATCACCCTAGCCCCTTCAAAAGAGGTCAGTGGTGCTGCAATGGGAGTTCGCAAATCTCAATCCCTGGTTGAGTCTGTCAAAATATTTGACATTGTAAACTGAATTGCTTCAGTGACAGACTCACCTGGTTGCCTTTCACTTTCACCAGTGTAAACTGCGAGTGAAAAATCCCTTAAGGGAGCCAGAGATGTTCCCTCTGGGAGGGGAGAAAATGATTCTATTAAAGGTGGCTGAGAATCAGATTTTCCCTCTGATGCTTGTGAAGGCACTTCTACCGTAACTATGGTAGGTACTGTATCAAAATCAAAGTGCTCTCCTAGCATAGTGTCCTGAGTATCATCTATATGGATATCTTCTCCCATTGTGAGTAATGGGAGTGTGCTTGACTCAGTACAAGATGCCATGGCCCTATGGCGAATTTCAATAGATTCATCCCGTTGAGAGGATGTCTCCAGAGACTGTTCAATGGCCATATTAATGTCCATATCCTGTTGAGAGGATAAGGATGGGCTTACAGATGCCTCCTTATAGGTTTTTCTTTTCTTTAATGGTGGAGACAGAGCTATGGGAACACTCAATGTAGTTTCTTCTCTAACACTCCTTTGACTGGTTTGTAAATTAAGCTCAGGTTGTTGGTTAGAAGTGTTTGACTCTCTGTTTGTCTCTATGACCTGTGATAGAGATTGTGGTTCTACAACCTCTTGGTCAGCCCTACCAACCACTTGGGTTTCAATCAAAGTACTAGAAGAAGAAGATCCAGGGTTAGGAATAACTACCTGTAGTGGAACTGGATGTGGCTGAGGAACTTGTTCACCAAAGATTGGAAGATTAATGAATTGACTCATCAATGGTGAAACAAGAACATGTGTGTTTAGAAATTTGAGTGAGCAGTCCAGTCTGGTGTAGAATTTGGAATCAGTGGTTTGGGAGGTTTCAAATCTGGCATTCCTAAACAACTCTACCTGCCCAGCAATAAGTAGATGATTTATGATAAGAGTGAGAACGCGAGGGTACCAACACTTCACTTTCACATGATTATCAAAATCTCTCCTAGAGTGAGCAAGTCTGTTGATCATATCATTCCAAAGTATCTCACCAAAATTTAATCTACGACCAAATACAATAGCATAAGCAATGTATTGAACTAAGCTGGTAATGTCATGAAAGTTTGTTTTTGTGCAATTACCAAATACTCTTGCTATTGTATCAAAGAACAAATCCCATTCCCTAACAAGAAAGCTTTTTGACAATTTAACCATTTGTAGGGGCCCCTGATAATGAATATTCACAAAGAACTGAGATAACTCATCATCAGAGGGTAAGGGATCAAACCCGTCCTTAGGAAACTATAACACATCAGAAAACATTTCTAAAGTGATTGTATATTGCTGGTTTAAAATAGTGAACGTAAAAGATTTTGAGTCCTCAGCAATAACAACACTAGAACAAAGAAAACGCAATGGATCAATTTTTAAAAGAGCAGATGCACATATAGCATGACTGACACAAGTTTGACTATTCAAAAACTGAATTTATGGTTTAAATCGTTGAACCTTACACTTTGCCGGATCAAAATACCCAATATAATTGTTTAAAACAAGTTCAAAATTAGGATCCATTTGTAAAACAAGAAATTTTAATTAATTTAAAATAAAATTCGAATTTTAGGGATTTTTAGAATTAATCAAAATTAAAGCAAATCCACAAAATTAAAATTTTACCTAAAATTAACCAATTTTAATTTTTATTATCCTAAATTCGAACTTAACACTATGAAATCAAAAAGGAATGGGTAAATGATCCAAGAACACACAATAATCCACTAACACAGAAACTTTCCCTTAATAAAAAACACAATCAAAAAATCACTTAAACACTTAAAAGCTTAACACCCAAAAGTCGAAAAGAAGAGTAAGAAACTGGGCAGAGTTTCGACTTATTTTGTTAATTTTCGAAATCAGTGATTGAATGAATTGCTAAGTTAAAACTTGAGTGAAGATTAAGAAAAGCTTAAGGAGAATTCGAGAGAGAAACTGATAAGGAAGAAAAATTATCAACTGCGTATGTATATGTATAAGTATGTATAACTGTTAAAAGAAATAGAATAGAAGACAATTGAAACAATTTTGTTTAAAATTGAACTGGGAAGACAATCGGGAAGACTTAGGAGAGTCTTCCCGGTAGTCTTCCTAGTACAAATTAGAAATTCTTCGAAAATAATAAAAAAGAAAAAAAAAAGAAATTAATAATAAAAAGGTAAGTCTTCCCGATAGTCTTCTAAGTGTAAAAAGGCTGGGAAGACTTATAAATAGAATAAAAACAAAAAGGAAAAAAAAAATAAAAATAAAATGCCTAAGTCTTCCTGGTAGTCTTCCTAGTATAAAAACTGGGAAGACTTAGAGAAAAACTTAGAAAATATAAATTATTTACAGAAAATGCAAGTTAAATTATTAAAAATGCACAAAATTAAACAAAAATGCATGAAAAATATTAACAAATCCAGAAAAATTCATAGAAAAATCTACAAATTCTAGAAAAATATGCAGAAAAATACAGAAGTGCAATAAATTAATATAAACCTGCAAAAAATTCAAACAACAATATATACAATATGAAACTCATCTAAATAATTCTAAATAATTACATTTTCAATAAAAATACATTTCTACACTTAAAAAATATGAGAAAAATATTTTTAAAGAAAATATATTATTCAGAAACATTTAAATTAACAAGCTTTTAACAACAAGTGAGAATTGGCAATAAATATCATTTAATATGAACAAGAGAAAATGATTTTTACTGAGAACAAATGTTAATCCCAAATGACGTAACAGAATTGTAGAAGGGGGGATTGAATACAATTCTTGATATTTCTTAAACTTAAAACAACTTACAAATAAAAACTGAACTTAAAGTAAAAATCACAAGCACATAAATAATTTCAGTTGGATTGTTTGATGATCCAACTGAAGTGATTTTTATTGCGGAAATAATCTGTGATACAAAATGTACACAGCTGCTCAGTTACAAGAATGTAGAGAAGAAAAATGCTCTCAAAGATAGCTAATACAATCTATTTGTTTTTCTTCTCTCTACTTTTATTTTAACTGCTACACTTGGTTATGTATTCCCAAGTTTACAAAGCTATTTTTGGCTACACTAAAGTACACTAAAGGTAACCGCCAATAGTTTGCTTTTCATCCCTTTGTCCAGTGGTCCTTGGAGATCCTTGCTTTTGTCTTCATGCTTATTATGATCACTCCCAAGAGCCCAATTGGAAATTGGGATGTTTCCTTATTCCCCATGTCCATTTTAATGGTTTCCAATGCAAAGTACACTTCCACATCACCTTTAGATCTGTTCAGTAACCTGTCACTATCACTTTGTCAACTATTCAGAAAAGCAATAATGATTCGTTGATAGCAGGGAGATGTGTTTCGTTGATAGCTTTATTCTTCATTTCGTTGATGAGTAAACTTCATTTAGTTGATGAGTAATCTTCATTCCGTTGATGAGTAATCTTCATTCCGTTGATGAGTAATCTTCATTCCGTTGACATGTCTTCACTTAGGCAAAATTACAAGGCACAAGATATTTACAATTACCCAACCTATTTTGCCTATCTATCATTTAGTCAACATGACTTAGAAAACCTATCTAATACATACAACAAAATGCATATCAAACTGTGAAGTATTGTACAGTGCAATTTCTACATCACTCATTTCGTTGATGAGCTTCCTGTCAACGGAATGCTGCAAAGCATGCCATTTCGTTGACAGCTACAAAATAACTTTACACAAATTCTACTAAGTGTTTTATGTTTATCATCAAGAACAACATATTCCTAACAATCTCCCCCAATTTATGACTGATAGAATAACAGTCATAAATCAAGAGACTTGATGATAACAAAAACACTCAGATACATTATAAATTACAAAAGTAGAAAATGCATTAAGCTTCATAATATTTTGAACAAAATAAAAGACTTACAAGACTAATGCCTAGAAGTGCTCCTCTAGACTGAGCAAATGATTCATCTTAGTCTTCTTTGTGGCATAGTCTTCTTCCCTCTCTTATAGTTGTTTTCCTCAATTTGGACCTGTAGCCTTCTGTAAAATATCTTCTCTTCCTCATCTTGATCACCAAGCATGGATTGCATAACCTTTAGAGTTTGATTAGATGCTTTATCCAGTTGGTCTTCCATCCTGAAGAATCTTCTGCAGTTGTCCTTGTCCTTAAATTCCATCATCTAGTAAGGTTGAAGATGGATCTTCTTTCCTGTTGAGGGCACTCTGAGCATTCTGGGAAGAGCCTCAGGTTTGTTCCAGCTAGCCTTTATTTGACATATTTTGGAGACCACCTCAGACTTGGCTGTTTTGGTGAAGCCAAAGTCCTTCTTCAAGCATCTAAACACTGTGAGTAGTGTTTGGTAGTCTTCTCCTAAAATCCTGTAGAGAGGCCACACTTGCTCTCTACCACCCTTGAATGTGAAAACTAATCTTTCAGGCAACTTTTGAGAAGCTGCAATGCCCCTTACTTCCACCAGGTTGTCTAAATCAAGATGTAAGCTAGATTCTTCCCTGATGTCAGCAATGTACATGCAGTCCTCTAGATTTGCAGGGGGTTTCTGAGGTTGTGGCTTTCTCACAAATATTGGCTTTGCCTGGACATCCCTTTTCTTTGACTTTGTTGGCTGATCCTTTTCAAATAGGAACCTTGGAAAATAGGCTTCATCAAATTCAATAGGCTCCTCTTTTGGCATGATTGGTTGATCATGAAAGTTGACAGGATGTGCAGGATCACATGCCAATTTTCCTTCATGAGATTGATCAACAGGAATTTGATGTGCACTTGTTGTGGAAGAGGCTTGAGCAGTGTCCTGAGAATCCTCTTTGTCAAAGTCCAGATTCCTTTTAGCTCTAGCCTTTGGTTGCCTTGTGCTCTTCTTTGCACTCCTTTCCTCTCTTGCTTTTTCTTCTAGCTGTCTTTCTTCTTCATCAAGAGATTGAGCAACTGCAAGTGCTTGCATTGCTGCTCTTTCTGACTCTTCAGCTTTAGCTTCAGCAAAGTTTAGGTGACCAGCCCAAACACAGATTTCTTGCTCATTCCTATAAACAATTGCCCTTTGCTTCCTTATCTCAGGATCATTGCTTTTCTTGCTCTTTGTGATAAGTAGACCAAGAAGCTTGAGCTCATCTGGATAAGGTGTAGGATAGAGAATCCTTGCTATATTTTTGCCTTTTGGTTTAGCAGGGGACTTGGGAGATAAGCTTCTTTGGAGTGTAGCTTGTACCACATCCCTAATGCATGAAGTTTGTCCTTTTTCCTTCCTTGGACCTTGAGTGACTCCATGTAGAAGGGGCTCTACCTGATAGAAAGAATTGGTCTGTGGCTCCCATTCCGTTGACACTAGAACCATGGCATTCGTTGATGGTTGATCCGTTGATGGAGGTATTGAAGTAGCTTGAACCGTTGATGCCTTTTCAGTGTCAGCTAACTTCTTTACTCTTGCTTCTATATTTGACCAGTGATCCTTAATCTGTTCTGCAAGTTTCATCCTCATAGAGGCTTCCTGGATCAGGTTAATACCATCCTTTTTCTTCTTTCCAAACTCCCCCATTGCTAATGGCTCTTCTGGTAAGGAGATGGCTGGGACCAAAACCTTTGTGATTTGTATATCAAGCTCCTTAGTTTTCTCCCCCTTTTTGTTATCATCAAGTGAGATGATAGGGATTCCTTGAGCTGCCAGAAGCTGGGTGAGTAGCTGAGTTTGCTTCTCCTGTTCCTTCTGCATGTGAGAAAGTGTAGCCTCAACTTTGTCCACTCTAGAGGAGAGAGTTTTCAAAGATGAGGACACTTCAGGTTCCTTGGTGAAAAACCTTGACATCTTGGAGACAGTGTGAAGAGGAAGCTTTTCATCTAGCCTCCTGTCAGTAGCATCCCTAAGGTTGCTAATTGAATCCTTGATTTCTGTAGCCTCAATCCTTGTTTGCAACATTTGTAGCCTTTGAATTTCCAGAGAATCCATTATGGCCTTGTAGAATTTCTTGTCCCTTGCAGTTGCTGACTCATGAGCTAGATATGCCTCATTGTACTGCCTTGTGATAGCAGCATCCAAGTTGGATCTACCATGCATATCTTGAGAAAGCCAGTTTGGTGTAGGAAGCACCACAGAAGTCCCAGTCTGTGTAGTAGTGGCCACCTGTAGATTGTCACCAAAGCTGTCCTCATCATCAGAACAATTGAAGTCTCCACTTGCTGCAGCTGCTGGAGATAGATTGGTCAGGGCATCCTTTGCTCTTTGCATTGATGCAGTAGTATGAATTAAATTGAGTGACCTTTCTGCCTCCACATTGCCCTGTTGAGCCATAATTTGATAGGCTGACACAGGATGAGTAAAGGTCTCAGGATCCAGGGAAATACTATCCAGAGTTTGTTGATAATGCTCTTGGAAGGTAAGTTCCCTTTCTCCCTCACTGACCCCCATTAACTCACTAGCAATGGCTGCTTCCTCCCTTATCACTCCTGTAGTCCCTTCTCTCTCTCCACTCTTTTCTTGCATCATGGGCTCCCCATGGCTCACACCTCTCACACCCTCACCTTCACCTACTAAGGTGGTACTCTCAATCTCTCCTTTTGCCTGGCTGGAAGAAATAGGCAGCCTCTCACTCTCAGACTCTCCTTTTGCCTGGCTGCAAGCCAGCCTCTCAATGTCACTCCCTCTCAAACCTAAAAGTGTCTCAACAACCACCAGGTCATCTACACTAGTTGTGGAAACAACTTGATTTTCAATAAGGGGTGTAGATTGACCTATCAACGGAATGGTAGTTTGAACTGTCAATAGTATGGATACCGTTGATGGAGAAACACTTGTCAACGAAAGAAGCTGTTTCGTTGATGAAGTCAATAAAGCACTTTGAGAAAGTGAAATTACAGTAGAATCTGTGGTGATTGATTTTACAGATTGGTCCACAGATCCTCTTGCAACTTCAGAAAAAATTGGTTGATGGCCCAACAAATCACTTAACAAGTGATGGCCACCAGCTTCAGAGTGGGGCTTCTCCAAGATTAGAGTTGGAGAATCAGGAATAGATGAATGGATCATGTCCACATCTAGAGATAGAGTTGGTGAATTTGATGGAGATAGTTCAAGGTTGATGTTTAGAGAATGGGACTGTAACCCCGGAGTAATGATAGGGGTTACATCAAACTGAATTTGTGAAACTGGAAGTGTAGCTTCCAGAGTGTGTGCACCCTGTGAACCCTTGGATTTTTGTTTCACCCTCCTTTGGTATTGGGAAAAAGTAGACTGTGGGCTTGAAGTGTCCCTTACCCTCTTAGAGTGTGCTCTTGGAGGAGAGCTTGTTTCAATAATTACATCCTTTTGGGAGGATGCAATTAGACTTGTGCTGAAATCCATATTACTCATTGTGCCTTGTTGGGAAGACACAATGGGGCTTGGCTGGATCTCACTCATCTTTCCTTCCTTATCCTTAGGGTTTCTTTTATGTTCACCCCTTCCCTCACCTCTCACAGCACCTACAACACTCCCCTTAGGTTGTGTAGTGGATTTTACAACAGGTGCCTTTTGGGAAGCACCTGAGGTTGGCTTGGAGGATTTCTTTGATTTTGGTTTTGTTGCTAGGGCAGGAGCCTGTTGGGTCACAGCTACAGACTCCACAACAACAGGACTGGGTGATACAGTTGAAGTAACAATTATACTAGAAGGGATAACACTAGTTACCTCAATTACTGGCAGATACACCACTGGAACCTCACCATTGTGGTTCAACCTCAGTATGTCTGTCAATACTCTCTTCTCTTGCACAAAACACTCAAACTTGGAAACAGGGTTAGAGATAACTAATGGTGTTGGACTAACATGATTAGCCAACATCATCAGAAACCTAGCATAATAAATATTCTTGTTCCTATTAGCCTTATCACCCAACTTAGCACCAATTTCATACATAAGTTGGGTGCTAAAGTTGTAATATCTATCAGTTAGGAGCATGGTAAATAGAATTAACATAGAATTGGTCAATGCATCAAAATTGCTAATCTTACCAGAAAATACCTTGATAAATGCATCAGCTAAATAACTATATTCTCTAACCAATCCTCTCCTAATTATTCTACCCAGATTATCAGTAGGCAAAGAGTAGTTTATGGAGTTTAGCAAGTTAACCATTTCAGTATTTGTAGGCAAAGCATTACAGTTATTGTTAGGCCGAATACACAATATATAATCAAGTATGTATGAGAATAACAATCAAGAACACAGGTTTGTAAATCAACAAACTGACTTATATTAAATAATTCTCTCTTAGTGATGTTAATGAATCACAAAGAGCTACTAGGTTACAAGAATAATATATTCAATGTTCGCTTCCCTTCTAGGGATAACCTATCTGTGTTTATATAGTACACAGCTACATACAATCCTTATCTAATTGATACTCCTATAAATCAGCTATACAATTATTATCAATTAAGGATTGCTTCAGTCTTCTGTCCAGTCTCCTTAGCTGTATCAATATATTCTGCTTCTTTCCATCTTCAGAATATATTGCTTCTAGAATCTTTATCTTTGCACCGACAGCTAAGTCAACTATCACCCTGTCAGACTTTAACAAACTCTGACCGGCTTCCATGTAAACTCTTCACCCAGTCAGACTTTATCAAACTCTGACTGGCTTCTATATAAACTCTGATATGTACCTGGTACTTAAACACTGATGAACAAACGTCAGCAATTATATCTAACAATCTCCCCCAACTTGTTCATATTAAAATGTACAAGTTAAAAAGATAATTGATGATGTCAAAACATATAACAAATGCAGTGTTTAAAATATAACAGAGTTTAATTTTAAAACAGAGTTTAAATTTAACTTAGAACAGAAAACATAAAAACTTACAGTCAGACTTTACTTGACTTCTTCAATATCAGGTACTGTTCTGAGATAATCAATCAGCAGTCTTCTTTCAGCTTTCTCTAGCTCATCCACCATAATCTCTTTTAGCTCTTTAAGTTCTGAATCACTCTCCCCCATTTGATAGATAGCAGCTTTTAGAGAATATATGCTATTTCTTCTCATATCATTTCCTAGCCGAATAAAATAAGACTTGTCTGACTCCAAGTTAAATTCCAAAGTTTTTATTCCAAGTGCAGTTCTAAGTCTAGCACTGTTCCTCTTCATCTCCACTAACTTTCCAGTATGATCCCTATACTTTGGAATGTAGACACTTGATACTCCTCCTCCAAGCATAGCTTTAGATCTCAGCATCTTTTCTCTCAAAACTTGAGCAACATCATGAGTATGTCTGTTTTTGACTTTTAGAAGATAAAGTATATATTCCAGTTCTTCCCATGATTTGAGATTAACATCAGATTCTCCAACTTTATAAACTCTTCCATCACTCATGAAGTATAACAAAAACTGCTTCTTCAATACTTTGTGAAAAATCAACTGAACAGATTCTAACTTATCAAGGTTTTCTTGTGTAACCCCAATACCAGGTTCTGCCAGTGAAAAGTTATCTTGAGATCTGTTATTTGTTCTTCTCTCTCTGTGTGATCCCAGTCCAGATTTATCAAAAGCTTCTTTTCCCAATACAGTTCTGGTTTCTGAGAAATTCACAGCTTCAAGCTTTAATTCTTCAAGAATTTTAGGTTTGCTGAATCCTGAAAGTTGTGTAGATTTCTGTACAACTTGAGCAACGTCAGAGGTTGTCATAACTTTAGTAGAAACATCAACTTGAGCAGCGTCAGAGGTTGATTTAGCTAATCTTGTTTCAACTTGAGCAATGTCAGAGGTTGAATAAATCTTCTTAGGTAACTGTTCTTCTTCTACCAGTTTACCTTTTCCTTTGTCAGCATTTTTAATCACAGGCCTCCTTGAGTACTGTAAACTCTGATCAGAGTTTACATTCTCTTTGATAACAATTCCTTTTTCTTTCTTTCTAGGAGCCTTGATTTCCTTCTTCTTGTAGATTCCAGCTTCAAGATTCTTCCTGTGTTCCTCAGCAAGCATTTGCTCTTCAGCTTGGATATCTTCAATTGTAACATCTTTTCCATGTTCTGCCATAAACACCTTGGCAGCAATTTCCTCATCTTTAGTAGGCTTATCAGAGATTATCAAACTTTTGAATCTTGAACCACTGGCAGAGTTTGCATGTCCCTTTCCAGAGTTTGATCTTTTATCAGAGTTTGATCTTCTTGAAAGTAGTCTGCTATCAGCATTTGACCTTAAGCTCTTTCCATCTCCCTTGTTTCCACCATCATTACCATCATCCCTCCGTCTCAGAGTTTGAGTATCTTTGCATTTGTCACTTGGTACACTCTCCCCCTTTTTGACATCATCAGAAAGTAGTACTGATGTCAACAACTCAATAGCATTAGAAATTGATGTCAGTTGGGCAGACATAGCAGTCTGATTGTCCTCAACTTTCCCAAGCCTCTTCTGAATGTCATCAGAGTCCTTAGCTTGCTTCTTAAACATGGAATTGTAATAAGTTCTATCATTCTTCAGAGTGAGATCTCGCAGACCAACTTCATTCCTCAAAGCAGTGACTTCCTTATGAGACTCATCAAATCTGTTGTGGAGAGATTTAATTTGAATCACAGTAGCCTTCAGACTTGTAAGAATATCAGGAGTTGAAATCGTCTTCACAGAATCACCAAGAAAATCAGCAGCCCTCTGTGCTGAAAAGATACAATCCGCAGCAGCCCATCTATTGTAGTACATATCTTGAAAATGCTCAGCTGTAGCTCGATTGACCTCTCTTAGCTCATCAGAGTTTGCTTGACTCTCAAATAACTCCTCTTGAGAATGATCAGAACTATCATTATCATTATCATTATCATTCTCTGCTGTATTCTCTGTAGGAATATTCTCATCAGGAGTTTCAAAATTTCTTTGTGCAGCTTCAACAATAACACTCTCTGCAACAGGATCTGGAATCTCAGAGTTTGCAGTATACAGGAACTCTGCTTCTTTAGTTACAATCTCAACAACAGATTGTTGTAGAGCTTCAAGAACAATAACATCCTCAGAGTTTACAACAAACTCTGCTTCAACAGGAACATTCGCTGTTGCATCCTTATCAGCAACATCAGGATTTGTAGCAACAGTTTCTGTAGCATTTGCATCCAAAGTCTGATCGACTTCCTCACCTTTCTCAAGATCAAAAGAAATTATTTCAGTGTGAGAAACCATAGATTCTGCAAGTTCAACAGTATCTTGATCAGCTTCCAAACCCTCTGTGAAATGTTCAGAGTTTATAGAGAGATTTGCTTCAATTTCCATATAAAATCCTTGTGGCTCTATAGCCTCTTCATCTGCAATCTCAACATGTGCTCTATCCTCTGTGGGCATAGGAGCTTCATTTGCAGCTTTCTCAACTACATCATCAGACTTTGATGTAGGAGCTTCCTCTTGAAGAACAGTCTCCATAAAAACTCTGTCCTCAGGAACAATTTCATCTTCGAGAATCTCAATTTCAAGATCTTCAACAGCATTTGAAGAGATATTCTCAACACCAAACAGATGTGCTGCTACCAATCTTCTTTTTCTCTGATGAAGATTCTCTTCATCAGTTTTAGTCTCTTCATCAACAATATCAGACTTTGCCCTATTGGCTCTTCTTTTCTTCATTCTTCTCTTCTGAGGCATATCATCAGCATTTGATGCCCCAGCTTCAGTGTTTATCCTGACAGACTTAACATCCCTTACTTTAGATTTCTTTGTCCTTTGTGGTTGAGACACAGAAGGTCCAGCTTCAGTGTTTACCAGTTGTGGTTGTTGTTGTTGTTGTAAGTTAACCATGAATTGTTGCACAGACACAGGCAACAGTAACACACCAACATCTCCTTTCTTGTTATCCTTGTTAGTGAGATCAGAAAATATGCGTTTATGCAATTTAAATGAGAGGATAACATCATCCTCTAAAATCTCAACATTAGGACAGCAAAAGATGAATATTAACTGACAAAATCTAGAGAAGTAAACAACATTCCTATTCTCTAGCATTTTCTCACCAATATTAGTTAAAACTAATCTAGCAACATCAAAGTGACTGCCATAGAGAAGAGAATACCCGATCTGCAGACTATCCGTGGGAATCGCATCCCAATTCGTGCACTTCTTTCCAAAAGCCCGAGTAATGCAATCGAAAAAGAAGCTCCACTCCTTGCGCAAAAATGGCCTTTTGAGTTGACCTATCTTTGTCAAAGGTCCAGAGTATCCTATCTTCCTCATCATTCTGACTAACTCAAAGTCTCCAACAGTTGTGAATGCATTGAAATCTTCAAGACCCAAAGCATCACGAACAGTAGTAGGAGTAACAGTAAATTCATCTCCTTGAAACTCAAAAATGATAGATGGAGATCCAGACTCTCCTCCATCATCATAAGTACCTGTCTGCCAAAAAGTCCTTATTTGTGACGCAGACAGCTTCGACGGTGCGGTGAGAGCAGTGCCGATATCAGAGTTTGACAAGAAACTCTGAATCAAATGAAACGCCTCCGGTGCGTTCTCATTTGCCAAAGGAGCTGAGTAGTTATTAGGAACAAATTCTAACCCAGAAGCAATAAACATTGTTGTAGCCATTAGAACAGTTTAGAAGAAAACAAACAGAGAATAGATTATAGTGTATGCAGTGAAAGTGTTTGAGACAATGTGTGTGAGTAAAAGCTTATGAAAAGTTGAGGTGTGTAAAAGATTGAACCGTTTATGTGTAGTATATTTAAATAATAACTGTGAAGATTAAAACTCAAACGTTTTAATCATTACTACACACAGCAGGCTTCTTTGAAAAGTGTGTGAGTGGGACAGATGTCAAACGTGCATATGCTGACAGCTGTATGTAACAACTTCCAATACACACGCGCAGTAAAAATAGCCATAATTACCGCATGTCACATTGTTCAAAATACTTAATCTCTCTCTCCTCTATTTAATACAAATATGAACCGTTTGTTATCATACTCTTTCGAATTTCTAAACAAATGTCTAATCTCAAAATTATAAAATGTCTGAAACCAATAAAATTTATTTTAATCATCAGAGATTAAAATTAAATTACCTCGGCGTATTTCACACAATACATCAGTGTTTACCATTTGTCCTTCTTTGTCAATAAACTCTTTTCTCAAACTGCACAGATGTGAAAATATGTGTGTGCTATAGCAGAGTTTACCGAATATTAATATTTAGACCATCTCAAAGTGCATAAAATCCATAAACTAAAGTAGTAAAAACTGGTTGCCTAAACTCTCATGTATAAAATAAAATCTGATTCTTATGTCTAAACTCTGTATACTGATATCCTTTCATTTGGATATATCTTTTATGTTTCACCCCCTTTATATATATATATATTTTTTGTTTTTGTTTTTGTTTTATTTATTTATTTATTTATTTATTTATTTTTTATTTTTCCAGTAATCAGTGGTTGGCACTAGTCACCAAAAATCAAAGATTTTAGCCCTTATTTCATACAATAAGTTCCTGGATCTTCCTAGGCACAACATGATCTCAAAGGAATTTGTGCTCTGTTTGGCATCTTTTGATTTGAGGGTGAATTATTTGCAATTAATAATCAGAGTTTAGACTTTTCATCAGTTAATACAATTAATTTATGAGAGAAAATGCAAACAGCTAATACAGACTCAGTGTATAGGATCAATAAACTAAGAGATGCTATAAATATAGAGACAGTATCATGCTGTGTTAACTTACTGCACATATTTGAGATCAGAATCTATATAACTCTTAAGGATTCACAATTACTTACTGAAAATCATGCTTCATACATTTTTCTTCATTGGTCCTTATGTTTCAGACAAAATTACAATCAGAGTATAACATCAGACTTTAACCATCAGAGTATGACTGACAGAGTTTACTTATCAGAGTTTATCATGCTGGTGCAAATAACAGTTAACACATGCAAAGAAAAATCATGTATAAAGTTTGAATCTAACCAGTATCTCTAGTCAAAACCAGAGATCATTCCAAGTTCATTAACCAGTCTTGTAAAGGTAGCTTCACTCAAAGGTTTGGTGAAGATATCTGCAAGCTGTTGGTCTGTAGACACAAAATGAAGCTCAATGTTTCCTTCTTCAACATGTTCTCTGATAAAATGATACCTTATGCTGATGTGCTTTGTCATGGAGTGCTGTACTGGATTACCTGTCATAGCAATAGCACTTTGGTTATCACAGAAAATAGGTATTTTAGAGTACCTCAAACCATAATCCAGCAACTGATTCTTCATCCACAGAATCTGTGCACAACAGCTACCAGCAGCTATATACTCTGCTTCTGCAGTGGATGTGGAAATTGACTTTTGTTTCTTGCTATACCAAGAAACCAATCTGTCACCTAAAAATTGACAGCTTCCACTTGTACTTTTTCTGTCTATCTTACAGCCTGCAAAATCTGCATCAGAGTAACCAATTAGCTTAAACTCTGATTCTCTAGGATACCACAAACCTAAGGTTATGGTTCCTTTGAGATATTTGAAAATCCTTTTTACAGCTGTTAGATGAGGCTCTCTGGGATCTGCTTGAAATCTAGCACAAAGACATGTTGCATACATGATATCAGGTCTACTTGCAGTAAGATACAGTAAAGACCCTATCATTCCTCTGTAGTTTGTCATATCTACTAAGGCTCCTGTGTCTTTGTCTAGCTTTGTTGTTGTAGCCATGGAAGTTGTTGCAGATGAACTATCAAGCATACCAAATTTCTTGAGAAGATTTCTGGTATATTTTGCTTGATTGATAAAAATACCATCATCTGTTTGCTTGACCTGTAAGCCTAGAAAATAACTAAGCTCTCCCATCATGCTCATTTGATACCTGGATTGCATAAGCTTTGCAAACGTCTTACATAGTTTGTCATTAGTAGATCCAAAGATAATATCATCTACATAAATTTGAACTAAAAGCAAATCATCACCAGAATTGAAATAAAACAAGGTTTTATCAATTGTACCTCTTGTGAACCCACTTTCTAAAAGAAATTGAGCAAGAGTTTCATACCATGCTCTTGGTGCTTGCTTTAGTCCATATAATGCTTTGTCAAGCCTGTAGACATAATCTGGATGCTTGGGATCTACAAATCCTGGTGGTTGTTCAACAAACACTTCTTCTTCAAGCTTCCCATTGAGAAAAGCACTTTTTACATCCATCTGAAAGACTTTAAACTTCTTGTGTGCAGCATAGGCCAGAAAAATTCTTATGGCCTCCAATCTTGCAACTGGAGCAAAGGTTTCATCATAGTCAATTCCTTCCTGTTGTGAATAACCTTTAGCCACAAGTCTAGCCTTGTTTCTTGTAATCACACCTTCATTTGGTCTATTCTTTGGTCTAGGTACAAGTGTCCAGACTTCATTTCTTTCAAATTCATTTAACTCTTCTTGCATTGCTGTAATCCAATTAGCATCTTGAAGAGCTTCCTCCACTTTCTTTGGTTCTGTTTGAGACAAGAAAGCATGATACAGACACTCATTATTTGTTGCACTTCTAGTTCTCACACTAGCATCAAGATCTCCAATTATGAGATCAGGTGTGTGCCTGTGTCCACTTTCTTGCTGTTGGTAAGTGGTTTCTTGCATCATTATTGGATCCTCCCCCTTGATCCATGCTCTCCTGATTCATATGTTGACTTTCTGCAGCATCTGAGGCTCCCCCTGAATTGGATGGCTCAGAGTTTGAACTGTCAGAGTTTGAATCAGTTTCCTCAACTGACTCACTTGCTGTGTCTTGTTGAGCTTCTTCACGCTCCCCCTCAACTGGTTCTCTATTTTGTTCAATTTGAGAATTTCCAGTTTCTCCAGTATTTACCAGTAGAGGTTCAGAGTATGCTTCGTCAGAGTTTATCAGAACCGCTTCATCAGAGTTTGTCGGTACTGCTTCATCAGAGTTTACATCATCAGAGAATAAACCTTCATTTTCAAAACGCAGTTGATCATATCCATCTAAGTCATCAAGTCCAGTTATTTTCTTGTCATCAAATGACACATGTATGGATTCCATGATCACTTTAGTTCTCAGATTGTAGACTCTGAATGCTTTTGTTGACAATGGATAGCCAACAAAGATTCCTTCATCAGCTTTTAACTCGAACTTGGTCAACTGTTCAGGATGAGTCTTCAACACAAAGCATTTGCATCCAAATATATGAAAATATTTCAAATTTGGCTTCTTATTTTTCACCATCTCATATGGTGTTTTCCCATGCTTGTTGATCAATGTTGCATTTTGAGTAAAACAAGCAGTTTGAACAGCTTCTGCCCAGAAATAAGTTGGTAATTTTGCTTCTTCAAGCATAGTTCTGGCTGCTTCAATTAAAGTTCTGTTCTTTCTTTCAACTACACCATTTTGCTGTGGAGTTCCAGGTGCAGAAAATTCTTGTTTCACTCCTCTTTCCTTGCAGAAAGCTTCCATGATTGAGTTTCTGAATTCAGTTCCATTATCACTCCTTATAATTTTGACTTTGTGCTGTGATCCTTTGTCCAGTAGATTTACATGATCCATCAGAGTTTGAGCAGTTTCATCCTTCTTTGATAAGAAATATACCCATGTATATCTAGTATATTCATCAACAATTACTAGAGCATATTTCTTTCTGCCCATAGACATCACATTCACTGGTCCAAAGAGATCAACATGTAGAAGATGATAAGGTTCCACTACTGAAGATTCAGATTTGCTCTTGAAAGATGACTTCCTTTGCTTGGCCTTTTGACAAGAATCACATAGGCCATCTAGACTGAGTATTGATTTTGGGAGTCCCCTTACAAGATCCTTTCTTATTAGCTCATTGATGTTGTTCAAATTGAGATGAGAGAGCTTCTTATGCCAATTCCAACTCTCTTCATTTGACATTCTTGCAGTCAGACACACTGTTTTTCCATCAGAGTTTGTTACCAAACTTGCTTCATAAATGTTGTTGCGCCTGTGTCCAACTAGAACAACTTTTCCAGTAGATTTACTGATAACTTCACAGTGTTCAGTATGAAAATCTACATGGTTTCCTCTGTCACAGATTTGACTCACAGATAGCAGATTATGCTTGAGTCCTGAGACTAGAGCTACATTTGTGATTATGACACTTCCAAGATTGATATTGCCATATCCCATAGTACGTCCTATGTTGCCATCTCCATAGGAAACTTTTGGGCCAGCCTTCTCCTCAAAATCTGATAGCAGGGCTTTATTTCCAGTCATGTGTCCTGAGCATCCACTGTCCAAGATAAGGGTGCTCTCTTTTATGCCCTGCAATCACAAACAAACACTAAGTGTTAGTTTTAAGGACCCAGACTTGCTTGGATCCTTTGGCTTTCTTAACAGTGTTAGCTTTTGCAGCGGAATGACTATCAACAGAGTTTAAACTAACATTGTCAGACTTTACACTTGCAGAGTTTGCTCTAACCCATTTCAAGTTGGGTTTTAGCTCATAGTAGTTGTGATAAATGGCATGATAACTCTTACAAGTATAAATAGAATGCCAAGTGCTCCCACAGTGTGTGCATAAAGTCTGTGGTCTAACCCTAACATAATCATTCTTTACCCCTGATGTAGAAGGTAAAGAATTGATATTTTTATTCTTTGTGCAGTAATTAGCAAGATGATTAGAACTACCACAATTATAACATGTTTTCCTTGGAGCACCAGTAGTAGGCAAGTGATTATTTCTTTTATTTATGCCTATCTTTCCATTCCTATTCTTCTTGGACCCTTTTGGTTTCATGGCAGATTTTACCTCTTTGAGCTTATGATTGAACTGTTTTCCTGTCATCAAACCAACATTAACCTGTTTTTCACAAGTTTTTACTGGCTTTCTAACAGCTTCTATTTCCATAAGATTTTCTGTTATAATATTTTCCTGTCTTTCACAGGTTTCATCTGATTTCATATCAGCTTCTCTTACTACAACAGATTTTAACTTAGTGGATTCTGGAACAAATATCACAGGTTTAAGTTGTGGTTTAACCTTAACCTTGTCTTTAAACCTAAGTTCATCATTTTCACAATAGCCTAAACCTACAGAATCTGTCTGAAACACTTGATGAGTGTCTCTTCCAGAGTCTGTCCAAGTCTTGATTATTTTTCTTTCTTTTTCTAGATCAGATTCTAATTTCTTATATCTTTTGAGCAACTCCTGTTCAACATAAACAGCATCATCTCTTTCTTTTTGAATCTGCTTCATCTTTTCAAGTTCTCCTTCAAGAAACTTGTTTCTATCTTTAAGACTAAGATTCTCAGCTTTAATTCTCTCGTTCTCTAAAGTCTGATCCCTATAGCTAACATGTACACTTTTCAGATATACTCTTAACTCAGATATATTATCAATATCATAAGCATAAGTAGTTAGGGGTACCTTATTTTCAGATGATTCAGTCTCATCTCTGACAGTTGCCATTAGAGCATAATTTTCTCCATCATCAGAGTCTGAAGTAGCTGCCCAGTCTTTGCCTTTAGAGATGAGTGCTTTCTCAGATTTGCCTTTCTTGCACTCTGGGGCATAATGACCCATCTCTTTACACTTGTAGCACTGGATCTGTAGCCTCCAGAAACATGGTCATCTTCACCTTCCAAATTGGATACTCTACTGGCCTGAGTATTGGAACCCTGATTGTTTCATATCGACTCACAGAATTAGGCTTAACCTGTTCAGCCTTGGGAGCAGTTTGATTTTCTTCAGACATGATTATTACTGTGTTTGAATCGTAAAACTGTATATATTAAACAGCCTTGGCTCTGATACCAATTGTTAGGCCGAATACACAATATATAATCAAGTATGTATGAGAATAACAATCAAGAACACAGGTTTGTAAATCAACAAACTGAATTATATTAAATAATTCTCTCTTAGTGATGTTAATGAATCACAAAGAGCTACTAGGTTACAAGAATAATATATTCAATGTTCGCTTCCCTTCTAGGGATAACCTATCTGTGTTTATATAGTACACAACTACATACAATCCTTATCTAATTGATACTCCTATAAATCAGCTATACAATTATTATCAATTAAGGATTGCTTCAGTCTTCTGTCCAGTCTCCTTAGCTGTATCAATATATTCTGCTTCTTTCCATCTTCAGAATATATTGCTTCTAGAATCTTTATCTTTGCACCGACAGCTAAGTCAACTATCACCCTGTCAGACTTTAACAAACTTTGACCGGCTTCCATGTAAACTCTTCACCCAGTCAGACTTTATCAAACTCTGACTGGCTTCTATATAAACTCTGATATGTACCTGGTACTTAAACACTGATGAACAAACGTCAGCAATTATATCTAACAGTTATTTTCAGGAATATGTAAACATGCTTGCAATACATCAGAATTAACTATGTACTCTTTACCTTGGATGGTGAATTGGAGTGTGCAGTTTGTTCCACTATACTCACACGAGGTCCAAATCTCCTCGATTATCTCATTGTAGAGAGGAATTGAGTGAAACATTGCATAGCTCAATTTGCAGTTCTTCATGAAGTCCATCATCTTGAAAAAGATACTGTTTGGACCCTCCTTGACAACAAATGGAATTGAGTTGTTCTTTTCATAAATGAACCCTCCTGCTGACATAAGCTTGACTATGGGTGCCATTGTTGTGTGAAGAAAAGCTTCGAACTAAATTTCTTGTTAGAGAGAAGAAGAGAGAAAAGCCTTTGGAATTTTTGAGAACAGGTAAAAAGAAAATAAAGAAAATAGAATTTCTTAAATACTCCCCCAAAAATTCTCAGAAAAAGAGTCCAATAATAAATGTAAATTACTGGATTGGCTTAAAAATATAACCGTTACTTTTAAAGAATTACCATGATTTATACTTACAGGGGTGTATGCATAGATCGTGGTAACGGACGTGTCAAATTTCAACGGTTCAGATTAATTGCGCTAAATCAACGAATCAGGATTGGGCGGTTAAAGTCCCGTCTTATTTCGTTGATAAAGCTGCGTTTCGTTGATATAAAAGAGCTATCAACGAAACACCCAGAAAAATGCTAAGATTGTCAACGAAATGGTTCGTTTCGTTGACATAGTAATTTTGACTTAGGCAAAATTTCACTTTTTCCTGAGAAAATTAATTCACAGAAAAACATAGCAAGTTTCTGGCTGCATTTTAACTTGCAAAAATCTCAAAATAATTAAGAGAAATTTAACATACCTAGCTCACTTACTAATCTTGAGAATGTGGATTCATCAAGTGGCTTGGTAAAGATGTCTGCAAGTTGTTGTTCACTTGGAACAAAATGTAACTCCACAGTACCATTCATAACATGTTCTCTAATGAAATGGTACTCGATGTCAATGTGATTGGTCCTTTAATGTTGCACTGGATTTTCAGTAATGGCAATGGCACTAGTGTTGTCACAGAAAATAGGAATTTTCTCAACTCTTATTCCATAATCAAGTAGTTGATTTTTCATCCATAAAACTGTGCACAACAACTTCCAGCTGCAATATACTCAGCCTCAGCTGTGGAGGTAGAAACTGAGTTTTGTTTCTTGCTGAACCATGAGACAAGCTTGTTTCCTACGAATTGACAGGTGCCTGTTGTGCTTTTCCTGTCAATTTTACATCCTGCAAAATCTGCATCTGAATAACCAATTAGTTCAAAGCCAGATTCTCTAGGATACCAAATGCCAAGGTTTGGTGTTCCTTTGAGATATCTGAAAATTCTTTTAATAGCAACTAAATGGGATTCCCTAGGATCAGCTTGAAATCTAGCACATAGACATGTAGCAAACATAATATCAGGTCTACTAGCTGTTAAATACAAAAGTGAGCCTACCATGCCTCTGTATCCTGAAATGTCCACAGATTTTTCCTTAGTATTCAATTCAAGTTTGGTGGCAGTAGGCATGGGAGTTTTGGCAGGAGAGCATTCCATTAAGTTAAACTTCTTTAATAAATCATGAATATATTTTGTTTGACTAATGAAAATGCCTTCATTAACTTGCTTCACTTGAAGACCAAGAAAGTAAGTTAATTCTCCCATCATGCTCATTTCATATTTACTTTGCATAAACTTGGCAAACTTTTGACAAAGTTTCACATCTGTAGACCCAAAGATTATGTCATCTACATAAATTTGAACAAGTATAGTAAAGCCATTCACAACCCTGTGAAAAAGAGTTTTATCTACAGTACCTCTAGTGAAGTGATTCTCAAGGAGGAACTGTGAAAGTGTGTCATACCAGGCTCTAGGTGCTTGTTTCAAACCATAGAGTGCTTTGAGGAGGAAATATACATATTCTGGAAAGTCATCATCTTCAAAACCAGGAGGTTGACTTACATACACCTCCTCTTCCAATTCCCCATTCAGAAAAGCACTCTTCACATCCATTTGATAGACTTTGAAATTGGCATGGGCTGCATAGGCTAGAAAAATCCTTATTGCTTCTAGTCTTGCAACAGGAGCAAAGGTTTCATCAAAATCAATTCCTTCTTCCTGTGAATAGCCTTTTGCAACCAATCTAGCTTTGTTCCTTGTGACTATGCCATTTTCATCCATCTTGTTTCTGAACACCCATTTTGTGCCTATGACACTCCTGTCCTTAGGCTTGGGCACCAGCTTCCAAACATTGTTCCTTTCAAATTGGTTTAGCTCCTCTTGCATAGCCAAAACCCAATCTGGATCTAGAAGTGCATCCTCAACTTTCTTTGGCTCATCTTGAGACAGAAAGCTACTGTATAGACATTCTTCTTGAGTTGCTCTTCTAGTTTGGACTTTTGAAGACACATCACCTATAATAAGTTCAAAGGGATGATCTTTAGTCCATTTCCTTGAGGGAGGTAGATTTTCTCTTGAAGAGGTAGCTTCATGATCATGATTGCCTTGATTGGATATTTGTCCTTGAGAAACTCCCCCTGAGTTTGTTGTCCCTAAATGATCACTTCTAGAAGCATTTCTATGACTGTCAACGGTATTATCATTTTGGCTGTCAACGAAACGCTCATTTTGACTGTCAACGAATCCACCATCATGACTGTCAACGAAATGACCATTTGGTCTGCTAGCAGCTATTCTTTTCAATCTTAATGCAGCAATTTCATCTTCACTGCTGCTTTCATCTGTGCTAGATACAACAACTTTAGGCTGTTTCTCAGTAGCCTTAACATGATTCACTTGATCTCCTTCCTCATTTTCAAAAGAAAGACTTTCATGGAAACCTTCATCACAGAGACCTTGAATTTTGAGATCATCAAAAACAACATGTACAGATTCCATAACAATGTTGGTTCTGAGATTATAGACTCTGTAGGCTTTCCCTGCTGCATATCCCACAAATATTGCTTCATCTGCCTTTGCTTCAAATTTCCCCAAATGCTCAGCTTGATTTCTCAGAACAAAGCACTAGCATCCAAAGACATGAAGAAAATCCAATAGTGGCTTCTTTCTTTTGAGTAGCTGATAAGGGGTCATTCCTTTGGCCTGATTAATCAAAGAAATATTTTGAGTGAAGCAAGCTGTATTAACTGCCTCAGCCCAAAAATAAGTTGGTAACTTTGATTCATCTAGCATTGTCCTTGCAGCTTAATAAGTGTTCTGTTTTTCCTTTCAACTACACCATTTTGCTGTGGTGTCCTTGCTGCTGAAAACTCATGCAAAATACCATTTTCTTCACAGAACACCTTCATGCTTGAATTCTTGAATTCTGTCCCATTGTCACTCCTAATCCTTCTTACTTTCAAGTCAGGATGATTGTTTACCATCTTGATGTGATTGATAATGATTTCACTTGCCTCATCTTTGGAGAGCAAAAAGAAAGTCCATGTAAATCTAGAAAAATCATCAACAATCACAAGACAATATTTCTTCTTTGAAATAGACATGACATTTAAAGGGCCAAACAAATCCATATGAAGCAACTCAAGCTGATGGACAATTGATGACTCTGTCTTGCTTTTGAATGATGCCTTCTTTTGTTTCCCTTTTTGACAGGCATCACACAAACCATCCTTGGAAAACTCCACCTGTGGAATTCCTCTTGCAAGATCCTTCCTCACCAAATCATTCATAACTTTAAAATTCAGATGAGATAATTTCTTGTGCCATAGCCAACTTTCATCTTTGCTTGCCTTGCTGAAAAGACAAGTGATGGTTTCTGGACTTGTGCTACTAAAGTCAGCAATGTACACATTCCCTCTTCTGAATCCAGTCATTACCACATTGTTGTTTCCTCCTTTAGAAACAGCACAGGCTTCTTTAGAAAAAGTAACTAAAAATCCTTTGTCACAAAGTTGGTTGATACTAAGCAAATTGTGCTTAAGACCATCCACCAATGCAACCTCATCTATGATGACATTCTCTTTTGAAATCAAGCCATATCCCTTAGTGTAGCCTTTGCTGTCATCTCCAAAAGCAATACAAGGGCCAGCTCTTTCCTGAAACTCTGTGAGCAGGGTAAAATCACCAGTCATGTGTCTTGAACAACCACTATCCAAGTACCAAAGATTCCTTTTGTCTCCCTGCACACAATAAAACCAAATCAACTCGATTTTGGTACCCAAGTTTCCTTGGGTCCTGTTTTGTTAGCCTTTGCTTTTCCTTTTATATCATTTTTCACCTTGGGCTCAGATTGATTTAAATCAATCTTTATCCTTGGTGTTGATTTCTGAGGATTGCTCACATTTTCATTCACAGCATGCATAGTTGGAGGAACAAACATGTTATTCATATTCCATGGCATTTGTGGCACATTAAACATATTCATGTATGGATTAGACACAAATGGCATGCTGGCATATGGATTTTGAAATTGTGCATATGGAGCAAACATGTTAGGCATAACAGGCATTGTAGGCATAGAACTATTCATTGCAAGCTTGGGAATTTTCACTTTAACAGTCTTCTTAACAGATTTGCAGTTAGTAGATAAATGACTAACACTTCCACAATTAACACATGTCTTTCTAGGAGCATATTTATCAGGTGTGTAATTGTTGTGTTTGTTAATCCTTACTTTGCCATTCCTGTTATTCTTTTTATTTCCCTTAGCCTCAACTTGAACATTCTATAACTTATCTTTCAATTGCTTGTTGGACAAATGACCTACATTAGCTCTCTCAACAGGCTTCTCAACTTTCTTTGATTTACTAGACTCACCTTGAACAAAGTTCTTGGTGACAAGACCATACTTATTATTAAGTCTAGTGAGTTCATCTTTTCTTTTCTCTGTCAACGAAACAGCCTGATCGGTTGATGGTTCATCTGTCAACGAAACATTGCATTCCGTTGACATATCAACCTTCAACAAATGATCATTGTTGTTTGTTGACTCTGTTTCTGATTCTAAGGTTTCACAAACATACCCTAGTTTCTCTTTGTTCTTTTTCCATGATTGTTCACATAAAGATTCCATACCTTGAACATTAATGATGTTGGTAGCAACATTCCTGGCATCTTTCCATTTAGCAATCACACTTTGTTCTATTTCAAGTTGTGTCTTAAGAATTTCTTCCCTTTGTAACACGTTCTCAAGTTCCTTCTTAGCATCCCTACTAACACATCTCATTTTCTCAAATTCAATGAGCTGTGCTTCTAACATTGCATTCCTATCACTTAAGAGCAAATTAGTCTCTTTTATTCTTGAATTCTCTTTGGTAAGTGATTTAAGAGTAACACGTAAATTATATAATACAGTAGACATTTCATTTACTGCACTATCGCATTCCTCTTTAGAAAGCTCAGAAAGATTAGTAATTGTTACCTGGTTGCTTGAGGAGCTTGCTTCCTGCTCATGATTGTTAGCCATTAGAGCCAAGTTGACATATTCAACATCATCATCAGAATCTTCACCATTACCAGCCCAATCATACTCCTGAGACATGAAAGCCTTTTCTTTTTTCTTGAGAAGTTCAAAGTATTTCTTTTTATAATCAACAGGCTCAAATTTCCTGTTGCCCTTCTCAATCTTGGGCTTTCTGCAGTCTCCAGCAAAGTGACCAAGCATTCCACAATTGAAACATTTAGATTTAGACTTTTCAATCCAGTTACTTTTGTTAGGTTGAAAGTCTCTCCTTGGTGGCCTTGCTTCTGAGTTTCTCTTGAACTTGAACTTAGAGAATTTTCTTGACAGAAAAGCAATGTGTTCATCAATCTCATCTAAGTCATCCAAGTTGGCTGGTTCTGGTTCTTCTTCTTCTGTCATCTTGCCTTTACCCTTGCTAATCCATTCAAAAGCTTCTGAAACCTACTAAACGTGTCATTTAGGGTTTCACCAGCTTTAAAATGAAAATGCTCATATTGTTGTATAAGGAGTTGCATTTTATTTTCCCTAACTTGCTTAGTTCCTTCACAGAGAGTTCTAACAGTGTCCCATACTTCTTTGGAGGTTGTACAGTTGATGACATTGTCAAACATCTCTTGCTCCAAACCATTAAACAGAATGTTCATGGTTCTTTTGTCTTTATGGACTTCTGCAACATCTTCAACAGTCCATTCTGGTATCTTTACACCTGCATCCTTCTTCACCATGTTTACTGTTTTGGTCTTGATCTTTAAACTTCTTGTATGTTAGAAGCTTGCTCTGATACCAATTGTTAATCCCAAATGACCTAACAGAATTGTAGAAGGGGGGGGGGGGTTGAATACAATTCTTGATATTTCTTAAACTTAAAACAACTTACAAATAAAAACTGAACTTAAAGTAAAAATCACAAGCACATAAATAATTTCAGTTGGATTGTTTGATGATCCAACTGAAGTGATTTTTATTGCGGAAATAATCTGTGATACAAAATGTACACAGCTGCTCAGTTACAAGAATGTAGAGAAGAAAAATGCTCTCAAAGATAGCTAATACAATCTATTTGTTTTTCTTCTCTCTACTTTTATTTTAACTGCTACACTTGGTTATATATTCCCAAGTTTACAAAGCTATTTTTGGCTACACTAAAGTACACTAAAGGTAACCGCCAATAGTTTGCTTTTCATCCCTTTGTCCAGTGGTCCTTGGAGATCCTTGCTTTTGTCTTCATGCTTATTATGATCACTCCCAAGAGCCCAATTGGAAACTGGGATGTTTCCTTATTCCCCATGTCCATTTTAATGGTTTCCAATGTAAAGTACACTTCCACATCACCTTTAGATCTGTTCAGTAACCTGTCACTATCACTTTGTCAACTATTCAGAAAAGCAATAATGATTCGTTGATAGCAGGGAGATGTGTTTCGTTGATAGCTTTATTCTTCATTTCGTTGATGAGTAAACTTCATTTCGTTGATGAGTAATCTTCATTCCGTTGATGAGTAATCTTCATTCCGTTGATGAGTAATCTTCATTCCGTTGACATGTCTTCACTTAGGCAAAATTACAAGGCACAAGATATATACAATTAACCAACCTATTTTGCCTATCTATCATTTAGTCAACATGACTTAGAAAACCTATCTAATACATACAACAAAATGCATATCAAACTGTGAAGTATTGTACAGTGCAATTGTTACATCACTCATTTCGTTGATGAGCTTCCTGTCAATGGAATGCTGCAAAGCATGCCATTTCGTTGACAGCTACAAAATAACTTTACACAAATTCTACTAAGTGTTTTATGTTTATCATCAAGAACAACATATTCCTAACAACAAACATGACAGATATATTGTTAATCACTAAGACTGTTTAACATACCCAATTTACCAACTAACCTGGTAAATGTGGATTCGTCAACAGATTTAGTGAATATATCTGCAGTTTGTTCTTCTGTGGGTACAAAGTGTAACTCCACAGTTCCATTCATGACATGTTCTTTGATAAAATGATACCTGATATCAATGTGCTTCGTTCTCGAGTGCTGAACAAGGTTGGTGGAGATTTCTATGGCACTTGTATTATCACATAAAATAGGAATTTTTTCTAATGCAAAGCCATAGCCCTTCAACTGATTCCTTATCCATAAGATCTGAGCACATCGGCTTCCAGCAACAATATATTCAGCTTCTGCTATTGAATTGGAAACTGTTTGCTGTTTCTTGCTATACCAGGAAGTCAATCTACCTCCTAGGAATTGACAACTCCCAGAGGTACTCTTTCTATCCACTACACTACCTATATAATCAGAATCTGTATATCCAACAAGATTAAAACCAGAATCTTTTGGGTACCAGATACCTAAATTAGGTGTACCCTTAAGATATCTCATGATTCTTTTAACAGCAACGAGATGTAAATCTCTAGGGTCCGCTTGGAACCTTGCACACAAGCATGTAGCATACATAATATCTGGTCTACTTACAGTAAGATAGAGTAAGGAGCCAATCATACCTCTGTAGCTTGTAACATCTACCTTGATAGAATTATCACAAGCTCCAAGTTTGACAGCTGTTGAAGATGGAGTCCTTGCTGATGCTGAATCCACCATGTGATACTTCTTGAGGATTTCTTAGAGATACTTGGATTGACAAATAAATATACCATTTGACCTTTGACTTACTTGCAATCCAAGAAAGAACTTCAGCTCACCCATCATACTCATTTCAAACATACTCTCCATTAGCTTAGCAAATCTCTTACAGAGATCATCATTAGTAGACCCAAATATGATGTCATCCACATAGACTTGGACTAATATCATATCACTTTTGTGTTTCTTTGAAAAAAGAGTTTTGTCTATGATACCTCTAACAAAACCATTTTCTAAAAGAAAACCAGGGAGAGTGTCATACCATTTCCTTGGGGCTTGTTTGAGACCATAGATAGCCTTGAAAAGAAAGTACACAAAGTCAAGCAACTCCTGATTTTCAAAGCCAGGGGGCTGTTCCACATACACTTCTTCATCCAACTCACCATTCAGGAATGCACTCTTAACATCCATTTGATAGACTTTAAAATTGGAGGAAGCTGCAAATGCTAAGAACATCCTGATGGCCTCAAGCCTAGCCACTGGTGAATAGGTTTCATCATAATCAATGCCTTCAGCTTGTGAATACCCTTGAGCAACCAGTCTTGCCTTGTTCCATGTAACAATGCCATCCTCATCTAGCTTGTTTCTGTATACCCATCTTGTACCAACTACTTTCTTGTTCTTTGGTATGGGTACCAGCTTCCAGACTTGATGTTGTGCAAATTGATTGAGTTCATCTTGCATAGCAATCACCCAATCTGGATCAGTCAGTGCTTCCTCAGTCTTCTTTGGCTCCATCTCAGATAGAAACCCTGAATAGTGACATTCATTCTGAGTAGCACTTCTAGTTTTAACTCCAACATCTGGATCACCAATGATCAGCTCAAAGGGATGAGCTCTATTCCATACAATTTGTCTTGGAAGATTTGATCTTGATGATTTTCTTTGAAATTCATTTTGATGTTGTGAGTGACTAGTTGATCCTTCATTTCCTCCCCCTGAGTTGTTGCTTGATTGCCTTGATGATTCTTCTCCAGTGTTGGTGGTATCTCCATTGTTACCAATGTTTCCACCACCACCACCATGATCATTATCATCATTATTATCTTCATTTCCAGTAACAACCTCAGGTGGAGCTTCATCATCTGATTCTGAGTCTGGCAAGTTATCAAACTTCAGTTCTTCAGATGAATCTTCTGTTTGGATATTAGGGAGCTTAGTGTCATCAAATGTAACATTGACACTTTCCTTCACTTGGTGACTATTAATCAAGTACACCCTGTAAGGTCTTCTGGAATAACCAATAAAAATAGCTTCTTGTGCCTTGGCCTCAATCTTGCCACATTTAACATTGTCATCCTTAAGCACAAAGCATTTAGCACAAAATACATGAAAGTATTTGAGAGTTGGTTTCTTGTTGTTCATGATCTCATAAGGAGTCTTCATTAAGTCCTTGTTGATTAAAGTTCGATTCTGAGTATAACAAGCAGTATTCGCAGCTTCAGCCCAAAAGTACATTGGAAGTCTTGATTCACTTAACATAGTCCTTGTAGGTTCAATCAATGTATGATTCTTCCTTTCCACCACTCCATTCTGTTGAGGAGTTCTAGGGGCTGAATACTGTCTTGTTATTCCTTTATCTGCACAAAAGTTGTAACACCCCAGACCCGGGGTCGGGGATCTAGGTTGTCACAATATCCTTAACCCAATAGTACACCTGTTTCACTCACAATAATATAGATACACATGCTGTTGACCCCATAATAATATCACTCACACAGGGATAATCATAAGTTTAAAGTTATTACAACCCAAAATGATTACTAAGTTCCGCTACCAATATAACCTCTAAGTGAAGTTATATTAGAGGCTTGAGTGTTTGTTCCGATAGATTTCCTTGCACGGTCATACTTGTAATTAAAGAAAACTAACAAAAGTTGTAAAACCCATCCAACTGGTTTCTTCTACCTCAGGGATGATAGCTAAAAACTGCTCACGGAAACGCCTGGCGTTTCTCACTCGCTTGCGGGTAGTCTGTTGCATCCTTGCCATGGTTACTAGATGTTGTGTTTTATAAAAATAAAGCAAGAGTGAGCTAAATTGCTCCACAAGTAACTTATATCATCAATTACTTGCAACAAAAATATGTTTGAAAGAAGGATTTTGAAATCGTTACACATTCATAGATTAATAACTTAGGCGCAATGCCCAAAACCGTAACATTCAGCCTTTCTAATGCTGCCTTCAAAATATCAAACCATTCATAATTGCCGTTAACACTATCGGTAACTCAGCACCTAGGCTTTCGTTACAGTGTTAATAAGAATTTCCAAACTGGAAGGGAAGGGACTTATCCAAAACAGAAACACGATATGAAGTGACGATGATCAGTCGCCACAACCATATCCACCCGGGTCTTCTCTACTAGTAGAAGGGCAATTACTTCATTCATAAGTTACCCCGTGATGAAAGCTTCATTCACTATTGTTAGATATAATTGCTGATGATTGTTTATCAGTGTTTAAGCAACAGGTATTCATCAGAGTTTACTAGAAGCCAGTCAGAGTTTGTTAAAGTCTGACGGTGTAAGAGTTTGCTTAGCTGTCGGTGCAAAGACAATGAAGATTCTAGAAGCAATATATCTTGAAGATGGAAAGAAGCAAGATATATTGAGACAGATAAGGAAACGGAACAGAAGACAGAAGCAATCCTAATTTGATATAAATTGTATAGCTAATTTGTAGGAATATCAATTAGAGATTGAATCTATGTAGTTGTGTACTATATAAACACAGATAGGTTAACCCTAAAAGGGATGCGAATACTGAATACATTATTCTTGTAACCTAGCAGCTCTCTGTGATATTTTACATCACTGAGAGAAGAGTTATTTAATATAATTCAGTTTATTATTCATAAACAGTGTTCTTGATTGTTACTCACATACATATATTGATTATATATTGTGTATTCGGCCTAACAATTGGTATCAGAGACAAGGCTATTTAATATATACAGTTTACTGATCTAAAACATAAGTATAATCATGACTGAAAACTCTCAGGAAGGTTCTATTGCTCAAAAGGGTCAATCTGCTTCTATAAGTCGATATGAATCAATCAGGGTTCCAATACTCAAACCAGTGGAATATCCAATATGGAAGGTTAAGATGACCATGTTTCTAGAAGCCACAGATCCAGAATACCTTGATAGAATCTATGATGGTCCTCATATTCCAACTAAATTGACTCCTGTAGTTGCTGGTCAAGAACAAAAGACTGTTCCGAAGGAAAAGAAAGATATGACTCCTGAAGACATCTCATCAATTGCAAAGGATGCAAAGGTTAGACATCTTCTACACAGTGCCTTAGATAATGTTATGTCTAACAGAGTTATTGGCTGCAAAACTGCCAAAGAAATTTGGGATGCTTTAGAAGTCAGGTGTCAAGGAACTACTGCTATAAAGAAGAACATGAAGACTATTCTAACACAGGAGTATGAACACTTTGACTCTAGATCTGATGAAACTTTGACAGATACTTATGACAGATTTTGTAAACTGTTGAATGATTTGTCTCTGGTTGATAAAGAATATGAACTTGAAGAGTCAAATCTCAAGTTTCTTTTATCCCTACCTGAAAGATGGGATTTAAAGGCGACAACAATTCGAGACAATTATGATCTTGCTGAAACAGATCTTGATGAAATCTATGGATTGCTTAAAACTCATGAACTTGAGATAGAACAAAGAAACAAAAGATCTGGAAAGAAGACAAAATCTGTTGCCCTCAAAGTTGAAGAAAAACTCATGAAGAAAGAAATATCAAAGAAGAAAGCAAAAGGAAAGGCTTTGGTCATAAAATCTGATAGTGAGTCATCAAACTCTGATGATGATTCAAACACTGATGCTTCTTCTGAATCTGAGGATGATGAAGAACAAATGAAATAGATGGCTGCTTTGATGGTGAAGACTTTCAAGAAGATTGGTTTCAAGAACTTCAAGAAAGGAAACAGATTCTCAAGGAAAGATTCAAACTCTGAAAGAAGGAATTTCAGAAAGTCTGAAGGAAGGGATACCAAGTCTGGGAAGAAAGACAAGTCTGAAATCCAGTGCTACAAGTGTAAAGAGATGGGTCACTATGCTCCAGAGTGCAAGAAAGGAAAATCGGAAAAAGCACTCATCACTAAAGGAAGAGACTGGGCAGACACTTCAGATTCAGATGAGGATGTAAACTATGCTCTCATGGCAACTGTCAAAGATGAATCTGAATCATCTGAAAACAAGGTACCCCTAACAACTTATGCTTATGATACTGATAATATATTTGAATTGAGAATTTATCTTAAAAGCATACATGTTAGCTATAGAGATCAGACTTTAGAGAATGAAAGAATCAAATATGAGAATCTAGGTCTTAAAGAGAGGAATAAATTTCTTGAAGAAAGACTTGTTAATATGCAACAAGTTCAAAAGGAAAGAGATGATGTTGTTTATGTTGAACAGGAATTGCTTAAAAGATATAAGCAGATTGAATCTGAATTAGAGAAAGAGAGGAAAGTGATTAAAACCTGGACTAATTCTGGAAAGGATACACATCAAGTGTTTCAGATAGATACTGTAGGTTTAGGTTACTGTGAGGAAGATGAACTTAGGTTTAAAGATAAAGTGAAAGTGAAACCACAAGTTAAACATGTGAAATTTGTTTCTGAATCCAGTAAGCTAAAGTCTGTAGTTGTGAAAGAAGCTGTTAGGGAACCAGTTGAAACTTGTGAAAAACAGGTTTGATAAACAGAGAATAAGATTAAGTCAGAAGCTGTTAAAGAACCAGTAAAAATCTGTGATAAACAGATTAATGTTGGTTTGATGACAGAAAAACAATTCAAACATAAGCTCAAAGAGGTAAAGTCTGTTAACAAACAGAAAGTGTCCAAGAAAAATAGGAATGGAAAAGTAGGCATTAATAAAAGAAATGATTATCTGCCTAATTCTGATGCTCCTAGGAAGTCATGTCATAGTTGTGGTAGTACTAACCATCTTGTAAGTTTCTGCACGAAAAACAAAGATATTAATTCTTTACCCTCCAAGTCTGGGGTAAAAAATGATAATGTTAGGGTTAGACCACAGACTTTATGCACACACTGTGGGAGCACTTGGCATTCCATTTATACTTGCAAGAGTTATCATGCTATTTATCACAATTATTATGAGTTAAAGCCCAACTTAAAATGGGTTAAAGCAAACTCTGCAAGTGTAAAGTCTGATACTGTTAGCTTAAACTCTGTTGATGATTCCGCTGCAAAAGCTAACTATGTTTAGAAAGCCAAAGGATCCAAGGAAGTCTGGATCCTTAAATCTAATTCTTTGTAATTGTTTGTAATTGCAGGGCATAAGGGAAAGTACCCTAGTCTTGGACAGTGGATGTTCAGGACACATGACTGGAAATAAGGCCCTGCTATCAGATTATGAGGAGAAGGCTGGCCCAAAAGTTTCCTATGGAGATGGCAACATAGGACGTACTATGGGATATGGCAATATCAATCTTGGAAGTGTCATCATCACAAATGTAGCTCTTGTCCCAGGACTCAAGCATGACTTGCTATCTGTGAGTCAAATCTGTGACAGAGGATATCATGTAGATTTTCATACTGAACACTGTGAAGTTATCAGCAAATCTACAGGAAAAGTTGTTCTAGTTGGACACAGGCGCAACAACATCTATGAAGCAAGTTTGGTAACAAACTCTAAAGGAAAAGCCATGTGTCTATCTGCAAAAATGTCAAATGAAGAGAGTTGGAAATGGCATAAGAAGCTCTCTCATCTAAACTTGAACAACATCAATGAGCTAATTCGAAAAGATCTAGTAAGGGGACTTCCAAAGTCAATACTCAGCTTAGATGGTCTGTGTGATTCTTGTCAAAAGGCCAAACAAAGGAAGTCATCCTTCAAGAGTAAGTCTGAATTTTCAGTTGTGGAACCGTATCATCTTCTTCATGTTGATCTTTTTGGTCCAGTCAATATAATGTCTCTTGGCAGAAAGAAGTATGCTCTAGTTATTGTTGATGAGTACACAAGGTACACATGGGTGTATTTCTTAGCAAAGAAGGATGAAACTGCCTTAATTCTAATGGATCATGTAAAGCTGCTGGACAAAGGATCACAGTTCAAAGTGAAAATCATAAGGAGTGATAATGGTACTGAATTCAGAAATGCAATAATGGAAGAATTTTGCAAGGAAAGAGGAGTGAAGCAAGAATTTTCTACACCTGGTACTCCACAGCAAAATGGTGTAGTTGAAAGAAAGAACAGGACCTTAATCGAAGCTGCCAGAACAATGCTTGCTGAAGCAAAATTGCCAACTTATTTCCGGGCAGAAGCTGTTCAAACAGCTTGTTTTACTCAAAATGCTACACTGATCAACAAGCATGGGAAAACACCATATGAGATGGTGAAGAATAAGAAGCCAAATTTGAAATATTTTCATATTTTTGGATGCAAGTGTTTTGTGTTGAAAAATCATCCTGAACAATTGACCAAGTTTGACTTAAAAGCTGATGAAGGAATTTTTGTTGGATACCCACTGTCAACTAAAGCATTCAGAGTCTACAATCTGAGAACTAAAGTGATCATGGAATCTATACATGTGTCATTTGATGACAAGAGAATAACTGGATTAGAAGATGAAGAATATCATGATCAACTTCGCTTTGAAAATGAAGATCTAAACTCTGATGATGTAAACTCTGATGAAGCAAATCCAACAAACTCTGACGAAGCATACTCTGAACCTCTACTGGTAAACACTGAGGGAATTTCTCTGACAGAACAAAATAGAGAACCAGTCGAGGGGGAGCGTGAAGATACTTCAGAAACATCTCAAGATAATGACTCAAATTCTGAAAGTAAATCAGCTGAAGATTCAAATAGTAACTCTGAGTTAAACTCTGAAAGTTCAAATACTGGACAATCCAATTCAGGGGGAGCCTCAGAGAATGCAAATGGTCAAGAAGAAAATCAGGAAAGCATGGATCAAGGGGGAGGATCTAATAATGATAATAGAAACCAATTACCTACAGCAAGAAGGTGGACACAAGCCCATACACCTGACTTGATAATTGGAGATCCAGAAGCTAGTGTAAGAACTAGAAGTGCTACAACTAATGAATGTCTGTTTCATGCATTCTTGTCTCAAACTGAGCCCAAGAAAGTGGAAGAAGCTCTTCAAGATGCTAACTGGATAACAGCTATGCAGGAAGAGTTAAATGAATTTGAAAGAAATGAAGTATGGACCCTTGTACCAAGACCCAAAAACAGATCTATTGTTGGTACAAAATGGGTTTTCAGAAACAAAACAGACAGTGATGGAGTGATTACAAGGAATAAGGCTAGACTTGTGGCTAAAGGCTATTCACAGCAGGAAGGAATTGATTATGATGAAACCTTTGCTCCAGTTGCTAGATTGGAGGCAATAAGGATTTTTCTGGCCTATGCTGCTCACAAAAAGTTTAAAGTCTTTCAGATGGATGTGAAAAGTTCTTTTCTCAATGGGAAACTTGAAGAAGAAGTCTTTGTTGAACAACCACCTGGGTTTGTGGATCCTAAGCATCCAGACTATGTCTACAGATTGGACAAAGCATTATATGGATTAAAGCAGGCACCTAGAGCATGGTATGAAACTCTGGCTCAATTTCTTTTAGAGAGTGGGTTCACTAGAGGTACAATTGATAAAACCTTGTTCTATTTCAATACTGGTAATGATCTGCTGTTAGTTCAAATCTATGTGGATGACATAATCTTTGGGTCTACTAATGATAAACTTTGTAAGAAGTTTGCAAAGCTAATGCAGTCAAGATACCAAATGAGCATGATGGGAGAGCTTAGTTATTTTCTAGGCTTGCAAGTAAAGCAAACAGATGATGGGATTTTTATCAATCAAGCAAAATATACCTGAAATCTTCTCAAGAAATTTGGTATGCTTGATAGTTCATCTGCAAAAACTCCTATGGCAACTGCAACAAAGCTAGACAAAGACACAGGAGCCTCAGTAGATATGACAAACTACAGAGGAATGATAGGGTCTCTTCTTTATCTAACTGCAAGTAGACCAGACATCATGTATGCAACTTGCCTTTGTGCAAGATTTCAAGAAGATCCCAGAGAGCCTCATCTAACAGCTATGAAGAGAATTTTCAAATATCTTAAAGGAACCATAACTCTTGGTTTGTGGTATCCTAGAGAATCAGAGTTTAAATTAATTGGTTACTCTGATGCAGATTTTGCAGGCTGTAAGATTGATAGAAAAAGCACAAGTGGAAGCTGTCAATTTCTAGGTGACAGATTAGTTTCTTGGTACAACAAGAAATAGAAATCAATTTCCACATCCACAGCAGAAGCAGAGTATATTGCTGCTGGTAGCTGTTGTGCACAGATTTTATGGATGAAGAATCAGTTGCTGGATTATGGATTAAGGTACTCTAAAATACCTATTTTCTGTGATAATCAAAGTGCTATTGCTATGACAGGTAATCCTATACAGCACTCCATGACCAAGCACATCAGCATAAGGTATCATTTTATAAGGGAACATGTGGAAGAAGGAAATATTGAGCTTCATTTTGTGTCTACAGACCAACAGCTTGCAGATATCTTCACCAAACCTTTGAGTGAAGCTACTTTTACAAGACTGGTAAATGAACTTGGAATGATCTCTGGTTTTGATTAGAGATACTGGTTAGACTCAAAATCTATACTTCTGTGATTTGTTGCTCATGATTCTTTGCATATGTTAACTGTAATTCATACCAGTTTGTCAAACTCTGAACTCATACTCTGTTAGTCATACTCTGTTAGTCATACTCTGTCAGTCATACTCTGATGTTAAACTCTGATTGTGATTTTGTCTGAAACACATGAACCGATGAAGAAAATTGTATGAAGCATGATTTTCAGTAAGTAATCATGAATCTTTCTGAGTGATATGAATTCTGATTTCAAAATGTGTAGAAATTTTACACAGCATGATACTGTCTCTATATTTATAGCATCTCTTAGTTTATTGATCCTATACACTGAGTCTGTATTAGCTGTTTGCATTTTCTCTCATAAATTAATTGTATTCACTGATGAAAAGTCTAAACTCTGATAATTAGTTGCAAATATTTCACCCTCAAATCAAAAAAATGCAAAATAAGCACAAATTCCTTTGAGATCATGTTGTGCCTAGGAAGATCCAGGAACTTATTGTATGAAATAAGGGCTAAAATCTTTGATTTTTGGTGACTAGTGCCAACCACTGATTACTGGAAAAATTTAAAAAAAAAAAACCGAAGGGGGTGAAAATAATAAATTTAGAAGTACAGAGTTTAGATGAGGTCAGATTTATATTATACATGAGAGTTTGGGCAACCAGTTTTTACTGATTTATTTTGTGGATTTTATGCACCTTGAGATAATCTAAATATTTATATTCAGTAAACTCTGCTAAGTCACACACAATTATTCACATCTGTACAGTTTGTGAAAAGATTTTATTAATTAAGAAGGAGGATTGGTAAACACTGATGAATTGTGTACTTTACGCCGAGGTAATTTAATTTTAATCTCTGATGATTAAAATAAATTTTGTTTGTTTCAGACATATTATGATTTTGAGAAAAGACTTTTGTTTTTGAAAATTCAAATGAGAATGATTGGACAGTTGTTCAAGAGTGTATTAAACAGAGGAGAGAGGTTGAGTGTCTAGGAAAGTGTAAAAGGCGGTAATTATTGCTATTTTTACTGCGCATGCGCATTGAAAACTGCCATTTACCGCTGTCAGTCATTGCATGTATGACACGGTTCACAAGTGAGACAGTTGTGCGTTTTAATGATTAAAAACTCTTCAGTTTTTAATTTTAATTTTGATATTTATACATTATACACACAACCGTTTACACTTTTCACATCTTACACAAATTTGAATTCTACAGTCATACACACATATTCACAAACACTTTCTGAACCAACTACTCTTGAGTTTTCTAATTTTATTTTCTGAATATTTCTCAAATCGTACTAATGGCTACTACAGCTTTTGTTGTTTCTGGGTTAGAATTCGTACCAAACAACTATGCAGCTCCGTTAAACACTGCGAACGCACCGGAGGCGTTTCACTTGGTTCAGCGTTTCTTGGCAATTTCTGATATTGGACATGCTCTTACTGAACCAATGAAGCTGTCTGGATCTCAGATTAAAAGCTTCTGGGAAACTGGCATTTATGATGATGGTGGTGAATCTGGAACACCATCCATTCTGTTTGAGTTTCAGGAAACAGAGTATGTTATTACTCCTGGTACAGTTCGTGCTGCGATGGGCTTTGGTGAGCATACTGCTTACACAATTGCTGTTGGTGATGCTGATTTGGTCAGAATGATGAGGGAGATAGGATACAGTGGATCTTTGGCTAAGATTGGTCAATTGAAGCGACCGTTCTTGAGGAAGGAGTGGAGTTTTTTCTTTGATTGTATTACAAGAACATTCGGCAAGAAGTGTACCAACTGGGATGCAATACCCACTGATAGTCTGCAAATCGGGTATTCTTTACTTTATGGTACTCACTTTGACTTTGCAAGATTAGTTTTAACTAATTTGGGTGAGAAAATGACTGAAAACAGAAGGGTAGTTTACTTTGCTCGTTTTTGTCAGATTTTATTCTCTGTCTGTGTTACTGGGGTAGATATTATTGATAATGATATTATTCCTTGTTTTAAATTGCACAAAAGAATATTCTCTGATCTTGTTAATAAGGATGTCAAGAAGGGTAATGTAGGTGATTTATTATTACCTGAGTTGGTTCAACAATTTTTAACCAATTCTACCCAAACACAATCTGAACCTCAACCACAACCACAATCTGAACCACAGTCTGAACCCTTAAACACTGTTCTTCCTAAACCAAAATCTAGTGGTAGGACTAAACATGTGGGTTCAAAGCCAGCTAGGATTACCAAGCCATCTGCTGATGTTGGGATGTCAACATTTGCTGGAACTTCAAGAATTAAGAGAAGGGCAAAAAGGCCATCTTTTGCTGCTGCTGAAAATGAAACTTCTCATCAGAAAAGAAGAAAGTTGGTAGCTGATTATCTTTTCGAAGAGTTAGATGTTTCTGAACCTGAAAATGCTGCAAATGTTGAAGCTCCTGAGGCTGTTGATGAAGAATTCTTTGATGCTGTTCATGCAAACACTGAAGATATGGCTGAGGTGCCTTTGGAAGAAACTTTCTTTGTTGAAATTGAAAGAGAAGTTGAAGCACATCCTAGTGTCAGGGTTTGTGATACTGAGGATGTGGCAGCTGATCAAGCTACTCTTGTAGTTGATGAGTCTGTAGGAACTCATACAAAGATTCTCTCTGTCACTAATCAAGTTCCTGAAATGGGTGAAGAGGTTGATCAGGTTGTTGAAGCTACAACAGAGGATATGGTTGAGACTGTTGTTGAGACTGTTCCTGAAGAAGCAGAGGTTCTTGCAAATGTAAACTCTGAGAATGTTGAAGCTGTTGCAGAGCAAGTTCTTGAAGAAGCTGCACAGATAAACACTGAAGCTTCTGCAGAGAATATTGTTGATGAAGCTGCAGAGCAAATTCCAATGAATGTTGATGCTGATCAAACTGCTATTCATTCTGAACATGCAAACTCTGGTTTAAATGTCTCTCCGTCAGACTCTGATACTAATGAATCTACACCTTTTCTAAGGGATCCTACTGCAGAGTCTATCAAAGCAAATCAACATGCTACTGAAGATCATTTCAGGGAAATGTATTTTAAAAATTGGTCAGGAGCAGACTGTATTTTTCCAGCCAACCGGGCTGCTGATTTTGTTGCAAAGTCTGCTGCCTCAATTACAAATCCTGAACTTCTAAGTCATTTGAAGGCTACAGTAGTGCAAGTGAAGACTCTTAATAATCGATTTGATGAAACTCACCAGTTAGTGACTGGTTTGAGAAATGATATAGCTGCTAGAGAGTTGGTGTTGAAGAATGATAAGCTCTCTATTCTACTCTGTTTGCAAATCAGGTAGAATTTAAGCAAAGGCTAAGCAAAGTAGAAGAGAATCAGACTGTCATGTCTGCAAAGATTGATACAATTGCTACTTTTTTGGAATTGCTGACATCAGTTCTAATTCCTGATGATGTCAAAAAGGGGGAGAGGGTTTCTAAGGACAAATGCAAAAGAACTCAAACTCTGAGACAGAGGGATGATGGAACTGATGGTGGAAGCAAAGACACTGAGAAAAAGTCAAAGATTATTCAAGTGCAAGGGAGATTCAAGTCAAACTCTGATAGAAATCAAACAAACTCTGGTGTTGGTGGCTCTGGTGCTCAATATTCTTCAAGACTTAAGAGTCTAGTGATTTCAGCTAATCCAATAACTGATGAAGAGATTGCAGCCAAGCTGTTTCTAGAAGAGTATGATGGTGAAGTTACAGTTGAAGATTTGGAAGCTGAGATGAAGATGCTGTCTGAAGAACACAGAAAGAAGATTGCTTCTGGAAATTACAAGAAGAATACTATGAAAGTTCCAAGAAAGAAAGAATTGGGTATCTCTATCAAGGAAAACTTTCAACAGAGTATGCAATATTCAAGAAGGCCAACAGATAATGTTTCTGGTAAGGGCAAAGGAAAACTGGTAGAAGAAGGACAGTTTTCAAAGAAAAATTATTCAACCACTGACATTGCTCAAGTTGAATCAAGACTAAATCAATCAACCTCTGACGTTGCTCAAGTTGATAGTTCTGTTAAAGTTATGACAACCTCTGACAATGCTCAGGTTGTGCAAACTCAGTTATCTTCACAACTCCAAGGTTTCAAAAGACCTGTACTTCCTGAAACTCTGAAGCCAGAATATGTGAACTTTCTTCAAACCAGAACAGTACTTGGAAAAGAATCTTATGATAAGTCTGGTTTGGGTTCACACAGGGAGAAAAGAATTAATAACAGTCCTGCAGATCTTACATCACTGGCAGAACCTGGTGTCGGGGTTACTCAAGAAAACCTTGACAAACTAGAGTCTGTTCAGATGATTTACCACAGAGGATTAAAGAAGGAGTTTTTTTTATACTTCATGAATGATGGAAGAGTTTACAGAATTGGAGAAGCTGATATTCATTTAAAACTATGGGAAGAGCTAGAGTATGTTCTATATCTTCTTAAGATAAAAAATAGAAGTACTCATGATGTTGCTCTAGTTTTAAGAGACAGAATGATGAAATCAAAAGTTCTTCTTGGAGGAGGTGTTTCAAGTGCTTACATTCCTAAGTACAGAGATGCTTATGGAAAGATAGTTGAAATGAAGAGAAACAGTGCCAGATTCAAGACTGCACTAGGAATAAAGGTTTTGGAATTCAACCTAGAGTCAGACAAATCTTACTTTATCCGGCTAGGGAATGAAATGAGAAAGAATAGCATTTATTCTCTAAGAGCTGCTATCTACCAGACTGGAGAAAGTGATCCAGAGCTTAAAGAGTTGAAAGAAATCATGGTGGATGAGCTAGGAAAAGCTGAAAGGAGGCTACTCATTGATTATCTCAGGACAGTGCCTGATATTGAAGAAATTAAGTAAAGTCTGACTGTAAGTTTTTTTTTAAAGTTTTCTGTTCTAAGTAAAAGTTAAACTCTGATATGTTATAAACACTGCATTTGTTATATGTTTTGACATCATCAATTATCTTTTAACTTGTACATTTTATTATGCACAAGTTGGGGGAGATTGTTAGATATAATTGCTGATGATTGTTTATCAGTGTTTAAGCAACAGGTATTCATCAGAGTTTACTAGAAGCCAGTCAGAGTTTGTTAAAGTCTGACGGTGTAAGAGTTTGCTTAGCTGTCGGTGCAAAGACAATGAAGATTCTAGAAGCAATATATCTTGAAGATGGAAAGAAGCAAGATATATTGAGACATATAAGGAAACAGAACAGAAGACAGAAGCAATCCTAATTTGATATAAATTGTATAGCTAATTTGTAGGAATATCAATTAGAGATTGAATCTATGTAGCTGTGTACTATATAAACACAGATAGGTTAACCCTAAAAGGGATGCGAATACTGAATACATTATTCTTGTAACCTAGCAGCTCTCTGTGATATTTTACATCACTGAGAGAAGAGTTATTTAATATAATTCAGTTTATTGTTCATAAACAGTGTTCTTGATTATTACTCACATACATATATTGATTATATATTGTGTATTCGGCCTAACAACGATCACCCTGGATGGGAGCTCCATATGCACTCATCTTGGCGCATTCGGCCAATAATAGTTGATGGACCGCCTGGCTAACGACCTCTTACACTCTCGGGATCGCCCGTCGACGATCTTGCCACCGCCAGAGTCCCCTTGTTTTATTTTCTTTCAAGAATCATTTTGAATAGAAAATCGAGTAGTGGAGGTTCGACCTCAGTCGACCGATACTTACATCGAAACAACGCTTCTTGAGAAAAACATGACCGGGGGTTTTCACAAAAAGATTTCGAGTGAGAAGGTTCGCGTGTTTAAACTTTTCGAAGCATCTTGGATATCTTTTAAATAATATTTGAAGTATTTTTGGAAACGTTTAATATATTGAATAAATATTTAAATAATATATTTTATCCAAGATAAATGTTTTTGGAATACTTTAATAAATGAAGTTCATTAAACAATCAGAAGTACATATACTATCTCCCGAAGAACCTTTCGGGTTTACATAGTTAAAATACGTCAAGGCAAAATACCGCTCCCCGGTCAACTCTACTTTTTGGACCAACGCGCTCTATCCCTGAGCCGTCGTCCGAATATTAAATTCAAGATACCATTATTAACGAGGTATGCTTTATCAAAACTTTAACATATAAAGTTCATAATATAAATCGAACAATTATACTTGATATCAAAACCGTAAACACAACATGATATATCATTGGTATATGTATTTGAGAAAGTAAACTTGCCTTGTAGTCGAGGGGTAGTGGTAGGTCTCAGGTCACTCCGATAATCTAAGAATTATAATAAAAACATAATTAGTTACTCGTCATTTGTAAATGACCATTACATGCTAACTCTCTAAGGATTACCATCTGCGCAACCTTGACTTAATCATTTTTATAAAATAGAAATTTAATCTTTTTAATACGAATATTTTCATGAGTCTTCCTAACTGTCTCTAGTATTATTCCTCAAAGTTTCACATTTTAATATGGCTTTTAAGTGGTCCAAACATGGCCTCAAAGTGACTGACCAGAGATGGTTGGGTTCTCCGAACGACGTTTACTAAAACTCACTTTTCTCTTAAATCGTAAATCAGATTAGCATGATTCTCGCGTCAAAACAAACTATGAAACAAGTGGTTACTCTTAAAATGATTTTATTTCTTCGGGTTTTATGTGCAAAACAGGGCTAATGAAATTTCGCCATTACGACGGCTAGAAACAAGCGATTCCCAATATTTAACTATACCAAAACATCATTTAACCAAACCAATTCATCATTATCAACCACTTATCACCTCAACGAAACCATCATCTTCACAACCAAGGTCAAATCCAACATCTACTCATTTTATCCATCAAAACACAACCATTAACATGACTACATCTCATAAACTTAACCAACTCAAATTTCCTTCAAGTTCAATCAAATAACTACTATAACAAACATATAATAAAAAGGGTGAGAGGTTTTTTATACCTTCCTTGAGCTTTAGATACACTAAGGATGGCTTATTATCCTTAATAGAGCCTTGCTATAAGCTTAATATCCTAAATCTTACAAAAGAAAACCAAGAACACAAATTAGCATAAGTCATTTACTATTCACTCCTTATCTTTGAATGAACATTTGAACATGATATCCTTAATGGATGGTAATGAAACTTTGATCATACCTTAATCTAGTTGCTAGCAATCCAAAGAGCTATTATTTGTGATTTATGGAAGCTTGGAAGTAGGATTTTGAAAAATTTATCAAGTTCTTCCTTGAAAAATTCGAAGGTAGCATTGGTGGGGAGGATGAGAACTTTTTCTTGATATTTGCTTGGTTGATGACACAAATAATGAAGTAGTATGTATTTTAAAGCTTGGTTGCATGACATATGTTTGATGATCTCACCTTTGGCCAAGTGTTGATCCATTAGTTAGGCAAAAAAGTGAAGAGGTGAGTCATTGGTGATGGCTTTGATGGCTAGCACATGTTTTGTACTTTGTTTGTGATCATCTTGTATCCACTTGCCTAATACGCTCTTTTCTCGTTTAATCGCAATTCGCTATGTATTCGCTTTATCGCTTAACCTCCTTATAAAGTCTGAATGGTTTCTAAATCGTTTTGTTACAAAATGTTCAAGGTGAATATCCTTAGTGTGTTAGTACCTTGGTGGAATGTATACTCGTAGGATTTCTAACTTTATTAAATTTCTAAGCCTTGATATAATCGACGTATCTTGCAATATTTCGTATATTCCAGATGAAATAGTAAAAATGGAAATCTTCGAATTCTGATGACTTTTACATTCTTTTATTTATCTAGTACAACAACGATACAACTTCGAAACTTCAGTTTTCCAACTCCCACATAGGGTGGTCTGAAAAGTTTCTTCATATCAGCAAAAGTACTATTCATCATGTCCCTTCATACATACCAAAATATGGGTTATTACAGTCTCCCCTCCTTAAAGGATTCCGTCTCGGAATCATATCGAGAATAAATGGGGTTACTTTTCTTGCATTTTGCTTTCTAGTTCCCAGGTTGATTCTTCGACATTATGGTTTTTCCACAAGACTCTTACTAGCTTGATGACTTTATTTCTGAGCACTTGTTCCTTTCTGTCAATGATTTCCATGGGTTGTTCTATGTAGGACAGTTCTGGTTGAAGGTCTACCTGCTCGTACTCGACTATATGTCTGGCGTCTGCATTGTACTTCCTCAGCATAGACACATGGAACACACTGTTAACCTGTTGTAGGTTTGGGGGCAAGGCTAATTCATAGGCGACGGGTCCGACGTGCCTTAAGATCTCGAACGGTCCAATAAATCTTGGGCTCAACTTTCCCTTCTTACCGAATCTCATCAATCCTTTCCATGGGGATACATTTAGAAATACAAGGTCTCCTACTTCGTACTCTCTATCTTTCTGGGCTAGGTCTGTGTACTTGCGTTGTCTGTCCTGGGCCGCTGCCATGCGCCCTTTGACTAGGTCGATGATATCATTTGTCCGCTGAACCAAATCAGGCCCTAGTATCTTTCTCTCGCCGACCTCTTCCCAACATAAGGGGGAACGACATCTCCGACCATATAAGGCTTCGTAGGGGGGGCATTCTTATACTCGCATGGTAGCTATTGTTGTAAGCAAACTCTATCAAGGGCAGATTCTCATCCCAAGTTCCCTTGAAGTCTATTACACACATTCTCAACATGTCCTCCAATGTTTGGATGGTCCTTTCACTCTGTCCGTCCGTTTGGGGATGATAGGCGGTACACATGTTTAGTTTAGTCCCTACACAATCCTGGAAGCTTCTCCAAAATCTGGAGTTGAACCTGGGGTCTCTATCTGACACAATGGCTACGGGAACTCCATGTCGTACCATAATCTCTTTTATGTACATCTCCACTAATCTGTCGACAGTGTAAGTTTCTTTAATCGGGATGAAGTGGGCTGACTTAGTCAGTCGGTCTATGATTACCCAAATTGCATCGTGATTCATTTTGGTCCTTGGTAAGCCCACTACAAAATCCATGGCTATGTGTTCCCATTTCCATATGGGAATTTCTAGGGGTTGGAGCAATCCACTTGGTCTATGGTGCTCTGCTTTTACTCTCTGGCAGGTCAAGCATTTGCTTACCCATTCTGCTACATCTGTCTTCATGTTCGGCCACAAATAGAACTCCTTTAGATCCCTATACATTTTGGTGCCGCCAGGGTGAATTGTGTATCTGGAGTTATGGCCTTCGTGCAAGATCTCGTCTTTTAATTCTTGAACATTAGGAACCCAAATCCGGTAGGTATATCTCATGATCCCTTTCTCGTCTCTATCACACTTTATTTCCTCTCCTGTCATCGATTCTCTACCCTCCCTCATCATTCTTTCTTGACATATTCGGATCTTTTCTATCAACTCGGGTTGCATTATAATTTTAAACAATCCTTCTGTCCCTTTTTCCGTAACCTCGAATTCAATTTCCATCCTTTCAAATTCTCGGATTAAATATTCTGATGAAGTTATCATCTTAAGCTTTTCTTTCCTACTAAGGGCATCAGCCACCACATTGGCCTTCCCTGGGTGGTAGAGGATCTCACAGTCATAATCCTTAATTAACTCTAACCATCTCCTTTGTCTCATGTTTAATTATTTCTGAGTGAAAATATATTTAAGACTCTTGTGGTTTGTGAAAATCTCGCACCTTTCACCGTACAGATAGTGCCTCCACATCTTCAGGGCAAAAACTATCGCGGCCAATTCTAAATCATGGATGGGGTATCTTATCTCGTATTCTTTCAGTTGCCTGGATGCGTAAGCAATTACTTTACCATGTTGCATAAGTACACAACCTAAACCCTTATGAGACGCATCGTTGTAGATCACAAAATTTCCTTTTTCATTAGGTAATGCTAGCACAGGGGCTGTTACTAATCTCTTCTTTAACTCTTGAAAGCTCTCCTCACACTTCTCCGTCCAATCAAACTTCTCGGTCTTACGAGTAAGTCGAGTCAGGGGTCCTGCTATCTTGGCAAAATCCTTAACAAACCTCCTATAATATCCAGCCAATCCTATGAAACTTCTCACCTTAGTAGGTGTGGTTGGTCGTTCCCAATTCGACACAGCTTCTATCTTAGCAGGGTCAACTAAAATCCCTTCTTTGCTAATCAAATGTCCTAAGAACTAGACTTCCTTTAACCAGAACTCACACTTCGCGAATTTGGCGTACAATTCTTCCTTCCTCAAAATTTCTAGGACCACTCTTAGGTGTTTCGCATGTTCTTCCTCAGTCTTTGAGTAAACCAAAATATCATCAATGAAGACTATCACACATATATCTAAGTACTTTTTGAACACTCGGTTCATCAAATCCATAAAGGCTGCGGGTGCATTGGTTAATCCAAAGGACATCACCAGAAACTCATAGTGTCCGTACCTAGTGCGAAATGCAGTCTTGGGTATATCCTCAGGTTTGATTTTTAATTGGCGATATCCGGTTCTTAGGTAAATCTTGGAAAAGCATGTGGCATCCTTTAACTGGTCGAACAAATCATCAATCCTAGGTAAGGGATATCTATTCTTAATAGTTAACTTATTTAACTCTCTGTAGTCTATGCACAATCTCATGCCGCAGTCCTTTTTCTTTACAAATAACACTGGTGCCCCCCACATGGACACACTTGGTCTTATCATTCCTTTCTCCAACAGTTCTGGTAAATGGGCAGCTAGCTCCTTCATTTCCACGGGGGCTAATCGGTACGGGGCTTTTGAGACTAGCACCGTTCCTGGAGCTAAGTCTATAGCGAACTCTATTTCCCTGTCTGGCGGTAACCCCGGAAGATCCTCCGGAAATACGTCCTTGAACTCATTAACAACTGCAATGTCTTGTACCATTGGGGCCTCTCGCTTTGTGTCCACTACGTGAGCTAGATAAGCCTCACATCCTTGCCGTAGTAACCTTTTGGTCTGGGCCATTGTCAGGAACTTTCTAGTTTGACGTTGTCCTTTGAACACGATCTCCTTTCCCTCTGGTGATTTCAGCCTAATTTTCTTTCCTTCACAGTCAATTTGAGCACCATTGCTGGCTAGCCAATCCATTCCTAGTATTACATCAAATTCCCCTAGTTTAAAAGGGATTAAGTCTACACGGAACTCCCTTCCTTCTAATTCTAGGCTACATTTCGGATGCACTTGACTGACCGTAATTACTTCGTGGTTGGCTATTTCTATTTGTAATGACCCTTTTAATGGTTTGGCCTTAAGCTTTAATTTACATGCAAAGTCTTTAGAAATAAAGGACCTGGTAGCTCCAGAATCGAATAAAACATTGGCACAAACTGTGTTCAGTAAAAGTGTACCTGCTATCACATCCGTGTTTCTCACGGCATCCTGTACATTCATGTTGAAGGTCCTAGCGATGGGTGGTCTATTTGAGGCGGTTCCACTAACTCTCAACACAGCTGGCCCAACGGATGGACATGCCCTGGCCATATGCCCTGGCTTTCCACACTTGAAACAAGTAACGCTCAGGTTGGTTTTGACAACGGATCCCTGACAGACGTTAGCGAAATGTCCCGGTTGTCCACACTTATAACACGTCTTTCCCTGCGAGCTACACACGCCCGTATGGTTCCTTCCATATTTGTTACAATCTGGCAGTGGGGGTCGATGGTGGTTGGAGTGAGACACCCCAGACTGCCGGCCGCCCTGGCCCACGCTCCAACTTTCAGCTCTCTTAAATCCAAAGTTCCGACTGGGTTGGGGTGGTGTCCCCCGATTGAAATTTCTTGGAAAACTCCTACCCGTAGAAATTCCTTTCTGGCTATCCATCTTTCTTTTCTTTCCTTATCTCTCTTTCTGACTCTGTTCACTCCCAGCTTCCACAATTGATGCTTTCTGCACTAGGGTGGCGTAGTCTGTTACCTCAAGAACTGCCACACGGTTCTGAATCCACTGTTTTAGCTCTTGTTGAAACCTCCGGGCTCTCTTTGCATCTGTATTAACGAACTCTGGTACAAACCTAGACAACTCAATAAACTTGGCCTCATAGTCTGCCACTGTCATATTGTTCTGCTTGAGCTCTAAAAACTTTAACTCCATTTGTGTTTCCATGAACCCAGGGAAATATTTATCTAAGAACAGCCGGCTAAATCTCTCCCAAGTTACCACGACATTTCCCTCTAGATTTTTCTTAGCTTCCCACCAGTAGTTTGCCTCTCCTTTTAAGAGATAGGTGGCAAAAAGGGTCTTTTGTTCCTCTGCAACCTTCAGTATCTCGAAGGATTTTTCCATCTCTTTCAGCCAAGCTCTAGCCTCTACAGGGTCTGCGGTTCCCTGGAACTCTGGGGGTTTTAGTGATTTAAAGGCCCTAAAAGCATTCGCAACCGAATTGTCAGGTCGCGGTGGGTTGGGCTGATGGTTCAGATTCTGCCTAAGTAGGTTCATGAACGGATCCATAGGATTCCCTCCCTGGTCTCCCCCTTTCTGAGTGTCATCTTCAACATCTTCTTCCTCGTATTCATGATCCTCATTCAGGGAATTGAATCTCTTCAATGAATCATGCTTCCAAGAGCTTATCTACCTCTTGATTTATGGCCTCTTGCCTTTCTGGAGCAAAGTTCCTTTCGGGATCTACGTTCAACTTGTGAGTTATCAATTGGGGATCAATCCCTGGCATATCAGCTGCTGTCCAAGCAAAAACATCTTCATTCTCTTGGAGGAAAGATATAATCTTGCCTTTCCAGGGTTCAAGCAACAGTGCTCCAATGTAAGTGACTTTATCTGGTTCTCCCGGAACTAAGGGCATATGGATCAAATCCTTAGTTGGCTTTCCCCTTCTATCTTCATCATCCCTTGAATCCATGTCCTCAATTGGGAGAACCTGCCCCCCCGACTCCATCAGGTCTTAGTGCGGCTACATAACAACTTCTAGACATTTTTTGATCTTCTCCCTCTTCACCAACCCCGTTCCTTATAGGAAACTTTATTTTCAAGTGGTATGTTGAGGCAACAGCCTTAAAAGTATGAAGGCTAGTCCTTCCAAAGATTACATTATAAGTAGAGGTTGCCTTTATAACCAAGAAGTTTAGCATTTGAGTTGTTGTCTTCGAGCCCTGCCCTATAATCATGGGGAGCTAGATTGTGCCTTCTACCTTTGATTCGACTCCATTGAATCCGTAAATAGACATGTTTAAAGGTGTCAACCGTGAGTTAGTATATCCCATCTTGATGAAAGCATCGTGGAATAAGATATCTACAGAAGCTCCATTATCAACCAAAACTCTCTTGGTTTCAGAATTGCCTATCACAGGTGTGATGACCAATGGGTCATCATGAGGAAATTTTAGCCCTTATAGGTCAGAATCATCGGAGCTTATGGCAACTTCTGTTTTGGCACGCTTCAGTGCTTCTCCAACAACAGTCATTACCTCTCTAGCATAAGCTTTTCGTGAATCCCTGGAAGAGCCAGCCGTAGTCGGTCCTCCAAATATCATGTTGATAACTGGACCTCGGGGTCTAGGATTACGATCTTGATCATTATCCTTTCTTTCATAGTCTTTCTTCTCATAGTTTCCTCTTTGGTTTCCTCAATTCCCATCCTTGGTGAACTTATCCAGTTTTCCCCTTCGGATCAAGAATTCAATTTCGTCCTTCAGCTATCTACAATCGTCGGTGTCATGACCAACTTCTTTGTGGAACTGACAGAATTGGTTCTTGTTTCTTTTCTCCATATGAGTCCTCAATGGCTTCGGCCATCGGAGATCAACATCTTTTTCAATGTCCATCAAGATTTGACTTCTAGGAGCATTCAATCTTGTATTGTAATAACCCCAAATTTTGGACTTAGTTCAAATTTTTTTGATGAATAGTGAATTTGCTGGTGAAAAATATTTTCAAACCACACTATATGGAAGACATGGAATGAATGTTTCGAAGTTATATTATTGGTGTATGAGGAGAATAAGTGAATGTAAACGCGATCAGAATCAGAAGATTCCAACTTTAAATTTTGTTCATTATTCATCGGACAGTCGAGGATTTATTAATTGATCATTATGAGAATTAAGAAATCAAGAAGATCCATGATCAAATATTAAGCCAATGCAATAAAGGATCAAGAGGATATCCCCTAGCATTAGTGCAACGAAACGTTTTCGGAATCGCTCGAACTTATAACAAGATTAGCAACGAAGCAAAAGCATGACGAATTATGGATTAAACCCTAACCAAAGGAGAATTATCATATAAGATCGTATGTGGGACTCGTTGGAATTTGGGAAGAAGTAATTCTGGAATTAAGATGATTTAAGCGATCAAAAACGATCCCAAATGGATAGTAAAAATTTCCGGACTCCAAACGATTTGAAATTTCAGAGGGAGCTTTGTGGAATTAAATGATGACTAAATGTGCAATCGGAATTTGAAAATGAGATCAAGGACTCGAGAAATTAGAATAAAAACGAGTGCACTAAAGAGGTGGTCGTTAACGAGCCACGTGAGAGCATTGTTGGCTTGTTTTGAGCCAAGCAACTTTTCTACCACACAAATACAAACACATCACCACCTTGTCACCACTTTCACCACACAAACCACAATAGCTTGACATGTGTCCTTGGGTGACAAAACTCATCCAAGACCACACAAAAGAGATGCATCCATTTAGCATTATTTGGACAAAAAGAAAGAAAAGAAATCAAGTATTCATCTCCCCCATTTTCTTCCAAATTCTGCCCAGCATGAGCAAGGAGCAAAGCAAAATTCATAACTCCAAATCTACTCATCCTAAAATCTCCAAATTTGGACCATTTCTCCTTCAATGTATACCCAAGGTACGTTCAAAATTTCATGTCCATACAAGAAGTGTAGCATGGTCAAATATTGGATCAAAGTTGAGGCATGAATAGTGATTTAGAAAATACTAACTTGTGTTCTTGATTTTGTTCTTGAAGATTAAGCTAGTTAAGGTTGTTTAAAGCTCAATCAAGGATAGTTAAGCCATTGTTAGTGTCTCTAAGGCAGAAAGGAAGGTATAACACCTCTGCCCTCTTGATATTAATTGAGTTTTATGCTAAAGTTTGTAGTATAGTTCGTTAAACATGTAGTATAAGAGATCCATGCATATTTTAATGATTTTGGTTGGTTGAATGAGTTGTGGTTGATTGAGGGATGAGTTCTTGAGTTAGTATGAACTGTCCTAGAGTTGTAAATGATATATGGATGTATGGATTGTCTGGGTTGGATGTTTGGATTGGTTGTGAAATGGAAACGTTCGATGTATAGTCGTCGTAATGATGAAATGTTTATTAACTGCCTTGACAGTGGTATTCGAGGCTCTTAATCTACTGTCAAGTGTGACCACTGACCATGATAATGTAGTTATTGTGTCGTAGTTTGTTTTGGCGAAAGAATCGTATCGTTTCGATTTACGGTTTAGGAGAAATACTCGTTTTAGTGAAAGTGGTTTCGTGGATAGTAGGTCATGAAATTAATGTGGATAGTAGTATGGACAGTTAGGAAGGGAACCGAGAAGGTTTCGTGTTAAGAAGATGATTTTTCGATTTTATAAAAATGCGAGAATCAAAGTTGCGCAAGTGAAATACCCTTAAGGGGATAGTTTAAACCATGAGTTTAGTAATGGTAAAGTACTTGGGTTTTGTGAATGGATTATCAACCAAACTTTTGACTTAAGAGTTTAAGAAATGTCATGAGGTTATAAGTGACCAAGAGTGAGACATTTGATGTTCGTTAATAGAACGTTAGTGCTTAAGTTAATGACACTTTAAATGGTTACGCTAGGGGACTGATCGAGTATTTCTTTGTTTATAGATTTCCCGGCAACTTCTCGAACCCCTAACAACCAAGGACTCAAGGCAAATTTTCTCATTCCATGTTGTATTTCAAATTCCAATATTTGGATGATTGCGTATGATATAATATTGCATATGATAGATGTATGCAAGTTTTCAAACCCTACATCTTATATAGATGTTGTTGTGATAAACTGTTGTGATGATGATATAAATTTACTTTATTACTATAAAGGATTTACGAACTTATATGGTTTATATGCTATGAGTATATTAGATATAAGCCGAGGTTTTAAAGGCTCTAAGAGTAGAGCGCTTGTACGATGATTTTTAAAATATTAGACCGGGAGTTAAATTGCTATTTTGTCTTGATTATACTGTCAGAAACTGGAGGGTCCAGGGACAGCTATGTTTTAAATATGTTGATTAAATATTCCAATATATATGTGTTATTGGATATTTAATGTTAAATATTAAATAATATTATGAAAAATATTATTTGAATATTTATTTAAGTAAGTGAATATTATTTTGGATATTCACTTAAGTGGTATTATATTGGATAATAATTCAATATTTATTAGTTGAATATTTATTAAATATTCCAAAAATGATTTAAAAATCATAGGAACCTTATTTAGATATTACGTAAGGTTCCAATAATTATTTAAAAGATGTTCTGATCTTAAAAAGATATTTTACCAAACTCCCGGGTCGTGATTGCGAAATGATTTACTCGAGGATCGAGGTCAGTTGACAATAGTCAACCCACACAGTGTTATTACTTCCTCAACATTTCTGGAAGTAAGTATGGTAATAAGTTCATACCTATCAACGAGCTAGTTTACGCTCGGGGAACAACGATTAAGTTCGGTTCCAGTTTAAAGGATAGGATTCATCATGGGACTGGAAAAGCTTACCCGGTGATGAAACAGGCGCCGAGGTAGTGACCTTGCGTGCAAAGGCTTACACGGCAATGAAACAGGTGCCGGGGTAGTGACCATAATTATCAAGGCTTAACCGGTGATGAAACAGGCGCCGAGGTAGTGACCTTGCGTGCAAAGGCTTACATGGTAATGAAACAGGTGCCGATGTAGTGACCTTATAGCACAATGGGCCCGAATGCGGCCAGGGTGATAACCGAACAGGAAATCGTCCTTCTACTAGTAGAGAAGTTATGTTACGATACAGCGGCTGATCACCGTGTATCGGGTGTTCCAGAATGTCCCCTTCTTCCACTTGGAATTGTGCTGCACATTGTAACGAAAGCCTAGGTGCTGAGTTATCGATAATGTGACAATAATTGAACAATGATGTTCTGTGTACAGTATTTGAACTGTATGGTATGATTTGACGAAAAGAAGATTTAAATATATCATTCTGTATACGAATAAAGTTTTAAAAGATTGCAATTATGATATCAGCTACATATATGATTGTGCTGCTATATATTATTGTTGAGCTTTAGTGCTCATTCTTGTTTTTATATATCACAACACAACAGAGTCAAAAAGGTGTTCATTACTGATATTTTACAGTACTTTGAACAGTATGAGATATCTATATACATGTGTATATATATTGAGAAGATATTTAAGATATACAGTATGTTGAACTGTATAGTATTTTGAATCGATGGATAGGCATTAAGCCTTGATTCCATTATTTGATATCTATTTTAAAAGATATGGTTTGAATCTTGGTTCATTATATCGATACCAAGGATTTCTAAATGATTTACGAAAAGTAGTTGAGTATGATTATAAGTCATATGGTATTTTGAACGGTATACTATTTTTGGGTCGAACCCTAGTAGTTTTTAAATATGGGTCCTATATGGATTATCTACCTGAAAGGTTTAAAGATTTAAACTGGGATAGATTTCTTGCTGAGCGCTATTAGCTCATTCTTGCTTTATTAAAAACTTTCAGCATGAAGAAAACATTGTCGATTCACCCTGTATTACGAGAGCAAGGGAATGGAGAGACCACCCTTGAGTTAGTTCAGCAGGATGGATATTGTCGGAGTTAGAAGAACAGTTGCAGATTGAATTAGTGAGAATTGTTTTCGAGTAGGTTTGCATTATTGAACCTTGTATAGAATTGTGAGGTCTATTATTTTAACTTCAGGTAGAGGTTGTAAATAATAGTTGAAATCCTGGATAGTACATTTGGTTTGTAATAACAAGTGTTACTTATTGTTGCTCATTTCCAAGGATATAACTTGTGTGTGTGTGTGCATAAGTGATTGGGGTATTTGGAGTTATATTATTAGAATGTTGTAAGGAATGCAGGTATTGTATAATTGATGGAGCGTGACAACCCAGATTCCTGACCCCAGATTTGGGGGGTGTTACATGTATACTCCGTGAATCTTTGTCTTGGATTACCCTTCTTTGGTGCAGGATCAGAATCCTCTGTTGTTCTGGGGTACTTGTCCCTTGCATCATACTTTTGAGTCTCTTTCCTCTTCTTTCCGTTTCCATTACCCCCAGTATTTAGTTCATAGTTCCTCATGTTCTCCTCATCTTTAATGTACTTTCTAGCCCTGTCTTGTAGCTTCAACATTCTTTCAGGGGGGTGCTTTGCCAAAGACCTTTTAAAGTGGTCGTCAGTGGTTCCTTGTTGCAGGGCTATCATGGCCACTTTGTCTTCCAGATCCGGGACTTTAAGAGCCTCCCTGGTAAATCGATTTATGTAGTCCCTCAAGGATTCATTCTTGCCTTGTTGAATTCCCATGAGAGATGTTGAACTCATCTCATGCAATCTCCCACTAACAAACTGGTTGATGAACGCCTTGCTCAACTCCTTAAAAGACCCAATTGAGTTAGGAGGGAGACGACTGTACCAACGTTGAGCCATGCCCGCAAGGGTTTGTGGAAACGCTCTGCACTTGACTGCATCATTGGTAGGTTGCAACAATAGTGCGCTAGAGAAGGTTCTCACATGATTAGCAGGGTCTCTTGTTCCATCGTAGGCCTTAATGGTTGACATCTTGAACTTTCTGCATATATGAATTTTCATGATATCCTGAGTAAAAGGGGGTGTAGGATCATCTAGATCTCCTAAGGGCAACAACTCAGTGGGATCACCCTTTGGGGCTTCAACCCTCCTTGGCGTTCTCGGTGTAGGATCTAAGTTAATTACAAGAACCCTCTCGGTTGATTTGCCTTTGGCTCTAACTGCCTCTTCCTCTGCTAATACCTTCTTAAGCCTTGCCGCCTCAGCTTCATATGCTGTAATCTTGTCTTTAGTAGTTTGGGGATCCCGATTTGTTTAGGTAGGACGTCTTCTCCTTGAGGGAACGTCCATTTCATCATCAAATGAGTAATCTTCATCTTCGGTATAGGGACCAGAAAAGTCTCGAATCAGAGGAACTTTCTGAGTCTGAGTTTTTTGATTAATGGGCTCCAGACCTCGAACATAAGGAGGCACATATGATTCGTGATATAGTGGATTGTGACCATTACTCCCAATGGGGGGCCATGGAGGCATTCCATAAGGTGGCATACCCAAAGTTTGATTCGTGTATTAGGGAAGATCAGTAGTATGAAGTTGGAGGCCTCGGGCGCGCATTCAAAATCACTTGAGAGGATGTGATTGGTTGATGATGAGTCATCTCTTGAGTTTGGGGGTTGGCTCCATGAACCACCATCTGCATGGGATTCGTCCCTTCAACTGAGATTGGCATCTCTGGTCCTTGAGTAGTGGTGCGGGGGATATTCGTCTCTTGAGTACCAGTAGTTGGTGGTGGCTGACTTCCTGTCGTTTGAACACCAGAAGTCAATGGTGGATCACGTGAAGTTCTTCGTGTGTTTGCCATGGTTCATGTTCTTTTCCCACAGACGGTGCCAAATGTTGTGGAATAAAAAACGTACTTGTAAATTTACTGTTAGGGTTTAAGAGCTTCAAGCTTTAATGGTTGTTCTCGTGTTTCGTGGCTAAATCTGTCCTCACAAGATCAATCAATCAATCAATGCTGAGAATCAAGCCAAAAACGTAGTTCTTGGTGTTGCCCTCGGGGTTATGGCGGCAGGGGCACACCAAGGACGTAGTGACTTGTATGTCCTTATTCGAGGATGAAGTCTAAAACGTAGTTCTGACATGAGGGGTGTTAGGAACTATGTTGTTTCTTGATGATAACCAAATTAACTTAGTAAAAATTATACAAGTAAACGTAGCCATCAACGGATAGTTTGCCATTGCAGTATCCGTAGATGGGTAGCTTATCTACGGATAAGACCAAATGTAACATTCTTGTGTATTTCTGATGTTGAAGTTGAAGTAGTCTTGATAGGTTAATTGAGTCATGTTGACTATCAATAGATATGTAGAATAGGGAGGCGAATTGTATATAGTCGATGCCTTATAATTCTGTATACATGAAATTGACTGTCTACGGATAGCTTGACTAGCCTTCTACAGATATGAACATTGTACTGTCTACGAATAGCAGTACTGGTTGATCAAGAAACTATCAACGGATACAACTCAGATAGCCTCTACGGATACTCTCTGTACTTGTGAAAAGGACAGCGATGTCAGAGCACATGGGTTTACAGACTACACAGAGCATGGAAGTCAGTATTTCTGGAAAGGTAACAAGAAGAAAGCAGCATTCTGTTTGCATGGTCAAAGGTAGCATTTCCTTAAAAGACAATCAGCCGAAGAGGGCAAGCTACAAACATGGACCACTGCTCGGGATGAAGAAACAAAGATTCTAAACACATGTACTTTTTGTATTATTAGTTGTTCAAGTATCTTTGTAAACTTGGGTTATATAACCAAGTTGTAGCATAACTCTAGAAATCAAGAAATCAGGTTTTAGCAATTTAGAGAGCAAAAAGCAGTATCCTTGTAAATTGCTAAAGCTAGAGTTGTGTATTTGCAGCTATGTGTTTACTTATAAACATCACAGAGATTTCTTCAATAAAAATCTTTCAGGTGGACAAAAACAATCCACCTGAATTTTTAATTCTTGTATCATCTTATTTGTGTTTATGTTCTTGTTTTTACTTTTCATATTTTCACTGTCCGGAACGAAAAGTTTTCAAAGATTGTATTCAACCCCCCCCCTTCTACAATCTTGGTTCAGTGTCTGGGAATAACAATTGGTATCAGAACAAGCTTCTAACAAACAAGAAGTTTAAAGATCAAAGATAGCTGAATCATGAGTCAGAAGGATCATGGAGTTAAGATACCAGTTCTTGATAGAGAAAATTACTTTCACTGGAAAGTAAAAATGCGCCTACATCTTATGTCAATGGATGAAGCTTATGTAGAGTGCATAGAACATGGCCCTCATGTACCGATGAAGCCAAACACCTCAATAGCTCAGGAACCAGTAGGAGCTCCAAGCACAATCCCAAAGTTGCGTTCAGAATGGACTCCTGAGGACATCGTCGCCGTTCATAAAGAAAATAAGGCCATGAATATTTTGTTTAATGGTCTTGATTCTGATATGTTTGACAATGTCATCAACTTCTCTACAGCCAAAGAGATTTGGGACATTGTCCAAACCATATGTGAAGGGACTGAGAAGGTGAAAGAAAACAAGATGCAACTCCTCATACAACAGTATGAACACTTTCACTTCAAGAGTGGAGAATCTTTGAATGATACCTTCAGTAGATTTCAAAAATTGCTAAATGGATTGAAGTTGTATGGAAGAGTGTATCAAGTCAAGAACTCAAATCTCAAATTTCTCAGAGCCCTGCCAAAAGAGTGGAAGCCCATGACTGTCTCCTTGAGGAACACTCAAGAATATAAGGACTACACTCTTGAGAGGCTGTATGGAACCCTAAAAACATATGAACTGGAAATAGAGCAGGATGAAGAAATTGAGAAGGTCCAAAAGAAAATTGGATTTGTTGCTCTAGTTGCAAGTGTTGAAAAGGCTGAGGACATGAAAGAAGAAGCTGTTGAAGCTACACCAAGCCAAAGTGCTTGTGAAGGTAGAGCTGAATCAAGAAAGTGCAAAGGGAAGATGACTGAAGAAAGTGAGCCCATCAATCAAGAGGAGATGGATGAGCTTGATGATCACTTAGCTTTTCTGTCGAGAAAGTTCTCAAAGCTCAAGTTCAAGAGAAACCCTGATGTGGCCAGACCATTCAAGAAGGATCTTGTTGATAGGTCCAAATTCAAATGTTTCAACTGTGGAATGGGAGGTCACTTTGCAAATGAGTGCAGAAAACCAAAGTCTGAGAAGAGTGACAGGAAGTTTGAAATTGTTGACTACAAGAAGAAATACTTTGATCTTCTCAAACAAAAGGGTAGAGCATTCATTACACAGGATTATGACTGGGCTGAAGACAGGAATGATCTTGAAGAGGACACATAATTTGTGAACCTTGCACTGATGGCTGATTCAAGCGAGCAGGAGGCCAGTTCATCATCTAATCAGGTAATTACCACCAATCTCTCTGAGCTTTCTACTGAGGAATGCAATAATGCTATTAATGATATGTCCACTGAATTGTATCATATGCGTATTTCTCTTAAATCACTTACTAATGAGAACACAAGGATTAAATTATCTAATCAATTGTTAAGTGATAGGAATAGGGATGTCAATTTGTACCGATCCGATTGATATCCGACCCGTTCCCACCCGAATGGGTTAAACCGAACCCGAAATTTTTGGGTTTGGATTCGGGTTTGGGTTTGTTTTTCAAACCCGAATTATTTTCGGGTCGGGTTCGGGTTTTGACAATACCGATCCAAACCCGACCAGAAAACCTGAAACCCGTTTCGAACCCGATCCGAATCCGAACCCGAAACCCGAATTAATTTATATATATAATATATTTTTCTTTTATTTTTTATATTTAATTTTAACATATATTAAAATTATATATATGATTCTATATATAATTCTTAACATAAAGTTTTATATATAATTTTTTACATATAATTTTATATATTATTTAATATATAATTTATATATAATATAATATATTTTTTTACTAGTTTTCATTTCGGGTTTCGGGTTACCCGAAATCCGTTCGGTATCCAACGAGTTCAGGTTCGGGTTTAATATTTCGGATTTTTTCGGGTTCGGGTTTGGATTCGGGTCCGGTTAAAAATTTCGGGTTCGGGTTTGGATTTTGTAAAACCCGTTTCGACCAACCCGATTGCCATCCCTAGATAGGAATGCTCTTCTAGAAACTCAATTTGCTGAGTTTGAGAAAATGAGAGTAGAGTGTCAAGTTGCCAAGGATGATCTGCTGATTGTGCTTAAAAGAGAAGAATCTATCAAAGCACAATTAGCCAAAGAACAGGAAACAATAGCCAGATGGACTGATTCCAAGAATGCTGCCACAAATATAATCAAGGCTCAAGGTGTGGATACATTCTACAAGGAATCAACAAGAAAAGATAAAAAGAAGCTAGATGTTGATAGTCTAGGGGATGACACTTCTACGGATAATGAGCATCCGTTGGAAGGTAATGCTTCTATGGATAGCAGACACCCGTTGTTGGACAACACCTCTACGGAAGTGACTTGCCCAAAGAAGTGTACATCTAGTGTTAGTCATGATAGACTAGAGAAGCTGAACAAAAAGTATGGTCCAACCAGCAAAAACTTTGTTCAGGGATCAAGTAGCAAAACCAAAGCTGAGAATGTCAACATAGGTTACCTGTCCAACAAGCAATTGAAGGACAGGGTTGAAGAAATAGAGGTTAAGACTGGTGCTAAAAAGAAGAAGAACAGAAATGGTAAGGTAGGGATTAACAAACACAACAACTATACTCCTAACAAGTATGCACCTAGGAAAACTTGTGCAAAGTATGGTAGTGTTAATCATGTTTCTACAAATTGCAAATCTGTTAAAACACCATCTGTTCAAATGACAATGCCTATACTCAATTTGCCTATGCCTGTTATGCATAACATGTTTGCACATACTGATCAAGCATCCAACTTGTATGCCAACATGCCATTTGTTTCAAATTCTCACATGAATGCATTCACAATGCCACAAATGACATGGAGCATGCCACATATGAATGCTATGTATGCACAACACTCTCAAATGCCTACATCAAACATGTTTGCATATAATCCTCCTCAGCATTTTGTCTCCCAGAGGTCAACACCCAGGGTCAAGGTTGATTTAACTCAATTTGAGATTAAGGTGCAAAATGACAAGAGAGGCAAATCTAACAGGAAAGGACCCAAGGAAACTTGGGTACCAAAATCAACTTGATTTGGTTTTGATTGTATGCAGGGATACAGAAAGAATCTATGGTACTTAGACAGTGGATGTTCTAGGCATATGATTGGAGATTCTACCCTGCTCACAGAGTTTGTGGAGAAAGCTGGCCCTAGCATTACGTTTGGAGATGACAGAAAAGGCTTTACTAAGAGATATGGCTTGATTTCAAAGGATAATGTCATCATTGATCAAGTAGCACTGGTTGACGGACTTAAGCACAACTTGCTGAGTATCAGTCAACTGTGTGACAAAGGTTTCTCAGTCTCTTTCAACCAAGGAGCCTGTGTTGTATCTAGCAAGGAGAACAACAATGTGGCGCTGACAGGATACCGAAAAGGTAATGTATACATAGCCGACTTCAACTCTACAAGTTATGATTCCATCACTTATTTTCTGAGTAAAGCAAGTAAGAATGAAAGTTGGCTATGGCACAAAAGACTGTCACATTTAAACTTCAAATCTATGAATGAGTTGGTAAGAAGAGACCTAGTACGAGGACTTCCTCAACTGGAATTCTCCAAGGATGGACTTTGTGATGCTTGCCAGAAAGGGAAGCAGAAAAAGATTTCTTTCAGAAGCAAGCTGGATTCATCAATTGATCAACCTTTACAGCTGTTGCATATGGACTTGTTTGGACCAGTAACTGTCATGTCAATCTCAAAGAAAAGATACTGCCTTGTGATTGTGGATGATTTCTCTAAATTCACGTGGACTTACTTTCTGCACTCCAAAGATGGGGCAAGTGAAATCATAATCAATCACATCAAGGCCGCCAACAATCATCCTGATCTCAAAGTAAGAAGAATCAGGAGTGACAATGGCACTGAGTTCAAGAATTCCACAATGAGGCTGTTTTGTGAGGAAAATGGAATCATTCATGAGTTCTCTACAGCAAGGACACCACAACAAAATGGAGTGGTAGAAAGGAAAAACAGAACTCTTATTGAAGTTGCAAGAACAATGCTGGGAGAATCAAAGTTACCTACTTATTTCTGGGCTGAAGCAGTTAACACTGCATGTTTCACTCAAAATATTTCTTTGATCAACCAAGCAAAAGGAATGACTCCATATCAGCTTCTCAAAGGAAGGAAACCATCCTTGAATTTTCTACATGTTTTTGGATGCAAATGCTATGTATTGAGAAATCAAGGTGAAAATCTTGGAAAGTTTGAATCCAAGGCAGATGAAGCCACTTTTGTGGGATATGCAGCTGGAAAAGCCTACAGGGTTTTTAATCACAGAATCAACATTGTTATGGAATCTGTACATGTTGTTTTTGATGATGCCATAATACAAGGTCTTACTGATGATGGTTTTCATGAAACTCTCAGGTTTGACAATGAGGTGGAAGGTCTCGACTTTGGTGATGAAGATGATGATCATGAGGATTAATCAGTTCCTCCAAGAACAACTGTCTCTAATATGGGTAACTCAAGTTCTAATGAGCCATCCGTAGAAGGGACAAGGGGAGCATCTGTAGGAAGCCTGAATGAAGCATCCGTAGGAAGCCAAATAGGAGCATCCGTAGGAAGCCAAATGGGAGCATCCGTAGGAAGCCAAATTGGAGCATCTGGAGGTGGATCGCAACACAGAGCTACCACCCCATTAAACTCAGGGGGAGTTTCTCTAAGTCAAAGATCAACCTCACATGATCATGATAATGAGAATGATGTTGCATCTTCAAGACCTACACCTGCTACGAGAAGAAAATGGACAAGGGATCACCCATTTGAACTGATCATTGGTGATGCCTCTGCAAATGTCCAAACTAGAAGAGCTACACAGGATGAATGTCTATACAGCAGCTTTCTTTCTCAAGAAGAACCAAAGAAAGTTGAGGATGCTTTTCTAGATCCAGATTGGGTTTTAGCCATGCAAGAAGAGCTAAACCAATTTGAAAGAAACAAAGTGTGGAAGCTGGTACTCAAAACTAAGGACAGAAGTGTTATAGGTACAAAGTGGGTATTCAGAAATAAGATGGATGAAAATGGCATAGTCACAAGGAACAAAGCTAGATTGGTTACTAAGGGCTATTCTCAAGAAGAAGTAATAGATTATGATGAAACATTTGCCCATGTTGCTAGACTGGAAGCAATAAGGATATTCCTAGCCTATGCAGCCCATGCTAATTTCAAAGTCTATCAAATGGATGTCAAGAGTGCCTTTTTCAATGGGGAACTGGAGGAGGAGGTATATGTCAGTCAACCTCCTGGTTTTGAAGATCCATATTATCCAGAATTTGTCTACTTCCTACTCAAGGCACTCTATGGACTGAAGCAAGCACCTAGAGCCTGGTATGACACTCTGTCACAGTTTCTTTTAGAGAACCATTCCACTAGAGGTACTGTTGACAAAACTCTTTTCTTTAGAAATGTTAATGGCTCTAGCATACTTGTTCAAATTTATGTAGATGACATAATTTTTGGGTCTACAGATGAGAAGCTTTGCAAAAGGTTTGCCAAACTTAGGCAAAGTAAATATGAAATGAGCATGATGGGTGAACTTACCTACTTCCTTGGCTTACATGTAATATCCGTGAATTTTATTATTTGATTAAATGATATATTTAATCTAAAATATTTATTTTGGAATATTGGAATATTATTATATGATATTTAGTGTGTGATTATGTGCTAAATGGTGAGTCAGAAGCCCCTTTCGAAAATTTCGTCATTTGGAATTTTCTTCAAATTTGAGCCGTTTTGATAATTCAAGGGCCCCGTTGAAATTTCGTACATTCATTTTTAATTCTTCGTCTTTCGTATTCGAATCGTTATCGAAAGGGTTATGGGATTCTATTTAACCCTACCTATTTGATTCTGCAAATAAATTTCAATTTTTGATCCGAAAAAGGAAAAATCGTTCCGAACCCTAATTGCTTAAGGGGACGGATTGGTCGTTCTATATCAATATTGAAGTTGTTATAGCCCTAGTATTCTTGAGCATTAGTTATATAATGATATATATCAATTTGGATGATCATCAACCTTTTTAACCCCTTATTTTTCGTAAAACATGTTTTTGACCTAATTAGGGTTTTTAAACGATCTAACGAATCAATATCGATCCAAAAATGTTATTTGGGGTATTATTTTTCCAGAAATATAAAAAGACAAATCAGACTTCATAACTCATAGCAAATCTGCAGCAATTATTCATGAAATCCGAAATTCCCAAAAAATTATTTTTTGTGTTCTTGATCTTCAATCAATTCGTTCTAAGGGTTATGGAAGTCCAAATTTGAAGTTCTTATACTCAAATCAAAGCTCCAAAAATCTAGTTTCAGAATCTTCCAACCTCATCATCATCTGAATCGAGTTCCCGGAGCAAGGGAAAGGGAAAAGTAGAGTGAGCAGAGTCGATCCGACAGCAGCTTAGACCAGGCAAGTATCTGTGCCTTTACTTGTGATAAAATTTATTATTGTCTTGATTACTTGAATACCGTTATCCCCAGAACAATTCAAATTATCAATCTTTCAACCGCATTTGGACAACTGATTCCATTTCCTTAGAGATTCTTGATTCTTTGATTTGATCTGCATCGGAAACCCTTATTTCCAATTCACTTGATTATTGTTTACCACCTATTGTTATTGTTTATCATCCTTTGATTATCATTGACAACCATTGATTATTTGACTTCCATCTTGACTATTGATTACGGTCATTGATTATCGACTACCAATATTGATTCCCTTATTGAATGAGTACACCGTACCATTGAAATTACTCCATGATTATTTCTCAATCTTCATTTGATACTGAACAGTTGAAGCTCTTTTGCAATTACTATACATTCAGTTTATCTTATTGAGCATGTTATTGTTTATACCCTATTATAGATTTGGCATGTGTTTTCAAAAATGGACCAGTAATTGGTCGGGCCATATTCATGGTCAGAATAACTTAAGGTCCAAATTGGCCTAGGATCCAGTAGAGGACTATGTCACGAGCTAGTCCGGGGTTGATGCGTGGCTGGCCAGCAGCACAACCTTTGATTTGAATAAAATGTATAAGCCAAATTCTAATTCTTTTCTTCAATTGTTATTGATACAAAGCATGTGTTAGCTAAATATTGTTGATTCTGATATCATAAATTCATATCCTTACAACTGTGATAGAAATGATTCATTGATGTTTGCTGAGCAATTTTGGCTCACTCTTGCTTGTTGTTTCTAACCCTATTCCAGTGAAGCGAGAGTATGAGTCGGCATAGCGTGACCGATAGTTCACCAGCAGCCAGGAGAGCCCCTCGAGTCATTGTCATTGGTAGGGTAGTTGTTTTGCTTTTCTAGATTAGATGTCTAGATTTGAACTTTGGTTGTGATGTAATAACTCTGATAAAACTGGTATTGTATTAATAAAAGATTGTAGTAGCTTGTGTTCATTGCCATAATCTGGATGCGGTCTTGGTCAAGGGGTATTTGTGTCTTTATATATATTATGCATGTGTTAAATAGTATTCCGTTGGTCGGATGACTCCTCAAATCTGTACCCCGGGTTTGGAGGGCGTCACAGTTGGTATCAGAGCAACAAGTTATGGCATTTGAAACAAGTTAGGACTTAGGGTCCAGGATAACATAGAGAGTTAGGAATTCACGTAAGGATATTAGGAGGTCAACTAGGGATATTATGCGTAGTAATTAAATGTGGTTATAATTGTAGCCCCCTAGTTCTAGTTCAGACTCAGACCCTTCCGAGGATACGATATCAGAGATACCTACGCCCGTTGAGAGAGCAGGACCGTCTCGGCCAGTGCGATATCAGCCTAGGCATCAGGACCCAGTAGTCAGGAGAGATCAGATACCTTGTCCTATTCCACTCCGACAAGTAGCCCCAGCACCAGTGTCTCAGGCATCAGTTTGTGGGCCTTTGTATCAGTTATGTGAGCCACCAGTTCCACACCATGTGTATTAGAGGGTGAGTAGAGAGAAGGAGTACCTTTATGGACAGGTTATGGAGATGGGTAGGGTTCGTTCGATCGAAGCAGCCGCTGTCCGAGAGAGAGACAGACTTAGAGATCAAATGAGAGACATTCAGATGAGGTTTAGGGTTACGAGGACCTTGGTTGAGACTCGATTGCACGGATTAGCTTCTAGTCGAGAGGGAGAGACAGTAGCAGGGATGAGACAGATTTTGGATTATGCGATGAGTGAGATTGCAGAGATTTCAGGACCCCCGTTATGGCCGGTAGGAGCAGGTGATCCGTGAGCAGGTATTAGTAGCAGACAGATGTGACGTGGATGTATGGTTTCTAGATAGTTAGTATATAGATGCATATTGTAGAATCAGCAGTGCACCGGGCTTATAGGAACGCCTCGGGTTGTTGTTGCATTTTTGTTGTATTGCTGGTCGGCAGTTATGGTTCAACCATGATATATTTTCTTTTGAAGCGTTCTACGCTTGTACTAACTCTATCTATATATATATGATAAACCTCTTTTATAGAACTGTATTCATTCCCCTGTCATTCATTTCCAGCATCATAACTGTTATTCTACTTGTTGCAACGAGTGTATCCATACACCGTTGAGAAGATCTGTAAACCTTCGAGATATCAATTGTGATCCTTCCTTCTCTTATATGGACTGTTTGATTAAGCCAATTATTGTTTATTCATCAGCGATATGGCTCCTAGACAACAAACCCGTTCAACTGATACCTCTGACCAAGAAGGTCAACAAAATACACCTCCCACGGGCCGCATGGACCCGATGGTAATCCAGTTGTTAAATACTCTTACTCAGCAGACTGCCGCATTAGCACAGCAGCAACGTGCATTTCAGCAACAGCTCTTGGAACAGCAGCAACAACATCAGCAACATCAGCATCAACAGCATCAACCACAGCACCAGCAAGCAGCACCGGCAGTTACGTTCAAATCTTTCCAGGCAGCAAAACCTCCAAAATTTAAAGGATCAGTAGACCCCGTAGAGGCTAAGGCATGGTTGAAAGAGATGGAAAAGGCTTTTGCCTTGATAGAGGTGACAGAGGATAAGAAGACGGAGTATGCAAGCTATTTTCTGAAGAATGAGGCCAGTTATTGGTGGGAAACGAGTAGGGCTATGGAGCCCGAGGGATTGATTACGTGGGCAAGATTTACAGAGTTGTTTTTGGAAAGGTATTTTCCGGACTATATGAGAGATCAGATGGAATTAAAGTTTTTGGAATTAAAGCAGGGAAGCATGACATTGCCCCAATATGAAACAAGGTTTACGGAGTTGTCAAGGTTTGTTCCAACCTATGTGGATACGGAAAAGAAGAAGGCCAAGAGGTTCCAGCAGGGACTGAGGTCTTGGATTCGTAGTAAGTTAGCTGTATTGGAGTTGGACACCTATGCAGCGGTGGTCCAAAAGGCAATGATTGCGGAGACAGAGAGTGATTCTTACATGAAAGAGAGGGAGAACAAGAAAAGGAAAGCAGGGATACCCGATAAGGGACAGCAGCAGGGAAGTTTTCAAGGGCAAGCGAATAAGAAACTGGGATTTCTGCACGGAAGGAATACAAGTTTTAAGAAACCAGATACCGGAAGCGTAGGACAAGATAATCGTCTACTAACCGGCAGTCAGCAGGGACTTTCTAGACCCCCACTACCAGAATGCAAGACATGCGGGAAGCGACATCCAGGGATATGCCATCGATTGAATGTCACATGATTTAAATGCAATCAGAAGGGACATTATTCCCGGGATTGCAAGATGGGCATTGTGTGTCATCGGTGTAAGAAACCAGGTCACATGATTAAGGACTGCAGAGCACCAGCAACCGTGAACAATATGATTCGGGAAATTGAAGCACCCCCAGTTGTTAACGTCCAGCCGTTAGCCAGGACCTACAATATGTCAATGGGAGAAGCAGTGAGAGATTCCGACGTGGTGGTAGGTACACTTCTAGTAAATTCTATTCCTGCACAAGTGTTAATAGATTCGGGAGCGACGAAGTCTTTTATTTCTGAAACGTTTGCTCGTAGATTGAATTGCGTAATGAAACCTTTAAGTGGAGTGTTGACTATAGAGATAGCTAATCAGGATCGTATCGCGGTCGGCTCATATTATCCTCGTTGTGAGATAGAGATTTTGGGAAATCGTTTTTATGTTGACTTGTTACCTTTTAAGTTAGGTGAATTTGATGTGATATTAGGGATGGATTGGTTGACTGAGCATGATGCAAGTATTGATTGTAAGAATAAGAGGGTTACTTTGATTACCCTAGAAAAGAAAGAAATAATATTTAGAGGAGAGAAACAAAGAAAGAGGTTCCTGACGATGATTCAGGCTAAGAGGTTATTAAGGCAAGGTTGTGAGGCGTATTTAGCTTATGTGATAGATATAGATAAGGAAGTTTCTTAGTTAGAAGATATTCCAGTCGTAAATGAGTTTCCAGATGTTTTTCCGGAAGAATTACCAGGTTTACCTCCAGATAGAGAGATTGAATTTGCGATAGACTTAGTACCAGGCGCGGAGCCAGTATCTAAGGCCCCTTACAGAATGGCACCAGTGGAGATGAAGGAATTGGCTGATCAACTGCAAGATTTGCTAGAAAAAGGAATTATTAGACCCAGCGTTTCACCGTGGGGAGCACCAGTACTGTTTGTCAAGAAAAAGGATGGAAACATGAGATTGTGTATAGACTATCGGGAGTTGAACAAGCTAACCATTAAGAACAAGTATCCGTTACCTCGAATAGATGATCTATTTGACCAGCTGAAAGGAGCGGTACATTTTTCAAAGATTGACCTACGGTCAGGATATCACCAATTTAAGATTAGACCAGACGACATACCGAAGACAGCCTTTCGAACAAGGTATGGGCACTATGAATTCTTAGTAATGGCGTTTGGACTAACGAATGCACTCGCAGCTTTTATGGACCTAATGAAAAGGATTTTCAAGAGATATTTGGACAAGTTTGTAGTGGTATTCATCGACGACATCTTGATATACTCAAGGACAGAAGAAGAGCTTGCAAACCAGTTGCGAATTGTGTTAGAAACGTTGAGACAAGAAAGACTATACGCGAAGTTTTCCAAGTATGAATTCTGGTTGAAAGAAGTTCATTTCTTAGGACACGTGGTGAGCAGCGAAGGCATCAAAGTGGACCCAGCAAAGATAGAGGCAGTGAAAGATTGGGAGAGACCAAGGACACCGACTGAAGTCAGAAGTTTCTTAGGATTAGCCGGATACTACCGGAGATTTGTGCAAGATTTTGCGAAGATAGCTACTCCAATGACCAAGCTGACAAGGAAAAGCGAGCGATTCATATGGAACGATAAATGCGAAGAAGGCTTCCAAGAGTTAAAGAAAAGACTAACTACGACACCGGTATTGATGCTACCAGACGATCAAGGTCATTTCGTAATCTATAGTGATGCGTCGTACAAAGGATTGGGATGCGTACTTATGCAACATGACAAGGTGATTGCTTATGCGTCAAGACAGTTGAGACCCCACGAACAGAAGTACCCTACACATGATTTGGAGTTAGCAGCTATTGTGTTTGCTTTGAAGATATGGAGACACTACTTGTATGGAGAGAGATGTGAAATTTACACCGATCACAAAAGTTTGAAGTATATCTTTACTCAGAAAGAGCTGAACATGAGGCAACGAAGATGGTTAGAACTAATCAAGGACTACGACGTTTCTATCAACTATCATCCCGGCAAGGCAAATGTGGTAGCAGATGCATTGAGCAGAAAAGAGAGATTAAATACACTGACGATGACCAAAGAGTTATACAAGGAATTTGAGAAGTTAGAAATCGAAGTAATTAATCCGAAGGACGCGACGGAAATGATTTATGCCATGACGTTTCAACCTGAATTGTTGGAGAAGATACGGAAGTGCCAAGAGCAAGTTATGAATGATGATGTGAGTAAAATGACAGGTGAGGAAATATGTAGCCAACCGGACGATAAAGGGATCTTGAGATTTGCTTCTCGGATATGGATACCTAACGTAGCGGAACTGAAAAGTGAGATTTTGCACGGAGCACATAACTCGAAGTATTCAATTCATCCAGGGAGTACGAAGATGTATCGAGATCTTAAGACAAACTTTTGGTGGCCAGATATGAAGAGAGAGATTGCGGAATGGGTAAGTAAATGCTTTACGTGTCAAAGAGTTAAGGCGGAACATCAGAGACCAAGTGGATTACTTCAACCATTGGAAATTCCCGAATGGAAGTGGGAACACATTGCGATGGACTTTGTAGTAGGATTGCCTAGAACAAAAGCTAACCATGATGCCATCTGGGTTATCGTGGATCGATTGACGAAATCTGCGCATTTCCTTCCGATTAACGAGAGATTCTCGCTAGATAAGTTAGTTCATATTTACGTAAAAGAAATCATAGTACGACATGGAGTTCCAGTATCGATAGTGTTTGATAGAGACCCTCGATTCAATTCAAGATTTTGGAAAAGTTTTCAAGAGTGTTTAGGCACCGAGTTGAGAATGAGTACGGCTTATCACCCGCAGACGGACGGTCAAAGCGAAAGGACAATTCAGACTATTGAAGATATGCTTAGGACATGTGCACTTGACTTTGAAGGCAGTTGGGACGATCATCTACCCTTGGTGGAATTTTCATATAATAATAGTTATCATGCGAGCATCGGAATGCCACCTTACGAAGCTTTGTATGGACGAAAGTGTCGATCTCCAGTATATTGGGAAGAAGTTGGTGAACGGAAAATGATAGGACCAGAACTAGTGCAACGAACAAAGGAAGTGGTTCAACGGATTCAGAGAAGATTGATAACAGCTCAAGACCGACAGAAAAAGTATGCGGATCTAGCCAGAAAGGATGTGGGATTCGAAGAAGGAGAGCAGGTGTTACTAAAGGTTTCACCATGGAAAGGATTAGTTAGGTTTGGAAAGAAAGGGAAGTTGAGTCCGAGATATGTTGGGCCGTTTGAGATTTTGATGAAGGTGGGCGAGGTAGCTTACGAGTTGGCATTGCCACCGCATATGCAGAACGTTCATAATGTATTTCATGTATCTATGCTTAAGAGGTATCGACCAGATTCGAATCATGTAGTAGAGTATGAACCCATAGAGGTCCAGGCAGATTTATCATATGTAGAACGACCGATTCAGATATTGGATCGTAAGGAGAAAGTACTAAGGAATAAGACAGTAGCGTTAGTGAGAGTTTTGTGGAGGAATCCTAAAGTAGAAGAGTCTACCTGGGAGTTAGAGAATGAGATGTTAGAGAAGTATCCCCAGTTGTTTCCTTGATCTGATTCTGAGGACAGAATCCTATTAAGGGGGGAAGGATGTAATATCCGTGAATTTTATTATTTGATTAAATGATATATTTAATTTAAAATATTTATTTTGGAATATTGGAATATTATTATATGATATTTAGTGTGTGATTATGTGCTAAATGGTGAGTCAGAAGCCCCTTTCGAAAATTTCGTCATTTGGAATTTTCTTCAAATTTGAGCCGTTTTGATAATTCAAGGGCCCCGTTGAAATTTCGTACATTCATTTTTAATTCTTCGTCTTTCGTATTCGAATCGTTATCGAAAGGGTTATGGGATTCTATTTAACCCTACCTATTTGATTCTGCAAATAAATTTCAATTTTTGATCCGAAAAAGGAAAAATCGTTCCGAACCCTAATTGCTTAAGGGGACGGATTGGTCGTTCTATATCAATATTGAAGTTGTTATAGCCCTAGTATTCTTGAGCATTAGTTATATAATGATATATATCAATTTGGATGATCATCAACCTTTTTAACCCCTTATTTTTCGTAAAACGTGTTTTTGACCTAATTAGGGTTTTTAAACGATCTAACGAATCAATATCGATCCAAAAATGTTATTTGGGGTATTATTTTTCCAGAAATATAAAAAGACAAATCAGACTTCATAACTCATAGCAAATCTGCAGCAATTATTCATGAAATCCGAAATTCCCAAAAAATTATTTTTTGTGTTCTTGATCTTCAATCAATTCGTTCTAAGGGTTATGGAAGTCCAAATTTGAAGTTCTTATACTCAAATCAAAGCTCCAAAAATCTAGTTTCAGAATCTTCCAACCTCATCATCATCTGAATCGAGTTCCCGGAGCAAGGGAAAGGGAAAAGTAGAGTGAGCAGAGTCGATCCGACAGCAGCTTAGACCAGGCAAGTATCTGTGCCTTTACTTGTGATAAAATTTATTATTGTCTTGATTACTTGAATACCGTTATCCCCAGAACAATTCAAATTATCAATCTTTCAACCGCATTTGGACAACTGATTCCATTTCCTTAGAGATTCTTGATTCTTTGATTTGATCTGCATCGGAAACCCTTATTTCCAATTCACTTGATTATTGTTTACCACCTATTGTTATTGTTTATCATCCTTTGATTATCATTGACAACCATTGATTATTTGACTTCCATCTTGACTATTGATTACGGTCATTGATTATCGACTACCAATATTGATTCCCTTATTGAATGAGTACACCGTACCATTGAAATTACTCCATGATTATTTCTCAATCTTCATTTGATACTGAACAGTTGAAGCTCTTTTGAAATTACTATACATTCAGTTTATCTTATTGAGCATGTTATTGTTTATACCCTATTATAGATTTGGCATGTGTTTTCAAAAATGGACCAGTAATTGGTCGGGCCATATTCATGGTCAGAATAACTTAAGGTCCAAATTGGCCTAGGATCCAGTAGAGGACTATGTCACGAGCTAGTCCGGGGTTGATGCGTGGCTGGCCAGCAGCACAACCTTTGATTTGAATAAAATGTATAAGCCAAATTCTAATTCTTTTCTTCAATTGTTATTGATACAAAGCATGTGTTAGCTAAATATTGTTGATTCTGATATCATAAATTCATATCCTTACAACTGTGATAGAAATGATTCATTGATGTTTGCTGAGCAATTTTGGCTCACTCTTGCTTGTTGTTTCTAACCCTATTCCAGTGAAGCGAGAATATGAGTCGGCATAGCGTGACCGATAGTTCACCAGCAACCAGGAGAGCCCCTCGAGTCATTGTCATTGGCAGGGTAGTTGTTTTGCTTTTCTAGATTAGATGTCTAGATTTGAACTTTGGTTGTGATGTAATAACTCTGATAAAACTGGTATTGTATTAATAAAAGATTGTAGTAGCTCGTGTTCATTGCCATATTCTGGATGCGGTCTTGGTCAAGGGGTATTTGTGTCTTTATATATATTATGCATGTGTTAAATAGTATTCCGTTGGTCGGATGACTCCTCAAATCTGTACCCCGGGTTTGGAGGGCGTCACATTACAAGTTAAGCAAGTGAAAGAAGGAATCTTTATTAGTCAAACTAAATATATCTTTGATTTATTGAAGAAGTTTGATCTAATGGATTGCTCTCCTGCTAAAACACCCATGCCAACTGCCACTAAACTTGAATTGAATACTAAGGAAAAATCTGTGGACATTTCAAGTTATAGAGGCATGGTAGGCTCACTTCTAAATTTAACAGCTAGTAGACCTGATATTATGTTTGCTACATGTCTTTGTGCTAGATTTCAGGCTGATCTTATAGAGTCTCACTTAATTGCTAGCAAGAGGATTTTCAGATATCTCAAGGGAACACCAAACCTTGCATTTGGTACCCTAGAGAATCTGGTTTTGATCTAATTGGTTATTCAGATGCAGACTATGCAGGTTGCAAGATTGACAGAAAAAGTACTACATGCACCTGCCAATTTCTAGGAAACAAGCTTGTCTCATGGTTCAGTAAGAAGCAAAACTCTGTCTCTACCTCTATAACTGAGGCAGAATACATTGCTGCTGGAAGTTGTTGTGCACAGATATTGTGGATGAAAAATCAACTAATAGACTATGGTCTAATAGTGAATAAGATTCCAATATTCTATGACAACACTAGTGCAATTGCCTTAACTGAGAATCCAGTGCAACACTCAAGAACCAAGCACATTGACATAAAGTATCACTTCATCAGGGAACATGTGATGAATGGTACTGTGGAACTTCATTTTGTTCCAAGTGAGCAGCAGATCGCAAACATTTTTACCAAGCCACTTGATGAATCAACATTCTCTAGGTTGGTAAGTGAGCTAGGTATGCTTAACTTCTCTTAATCTATTTAAATGTCTGATGATTTGATATGCAGCCAGTGTCAAAATGATTTTCATGAGACTTAAAACTCTCTGAAAAAGAAGAATTTTGCCCAGGTCAAAATTTCTCCCTCTACGGATACCTTCATCCGTTGATGGTCATTTCTGACACTGGATTTTTCTTTTTCTACGGATATAGTTTTACACCTCTACGGATATCAAATCCCAAGGTAGAATTCTATCCGTAGATATTTTAGTTTAATCGTGACCGTTAAAATCACAATATTATCAGTAGTTACCTGCGTACAGTACGTGTGAGTAATTACGGTAAATTCGTGACTTTACTTTTCACTTCATTATCTTTAAACGGTTACTTTCTTGCCAAATCAGATAATTTCTTGCAAATATTCTGATTTAATTAGTGAATTATTTTGGGGGAGTAGAAATTAAATTTTACTCTCAGCTCAGTGTCTTCTACCTTTCTCCAAAAATTCACTAAGGTAAGAAACCCTCTTTTCTCTCAAGACTAATTTCTTTCTGCAAGCTCAAAGCTATTACCAATGGCACCTATAAGCAAGATAATGTCACTCACTGGGTTCATCTATGAGAAGAACAACTTCACGACTCTGGTGGACTTTGAGGAGAAGAGTGGATCATATCACACGGTGATGAGGTTCATTCAGAACTGCAAGCTCTCCAAAGCTATGCTCAAAGCCCCCACTCTTTATTTTGAGGTAATTGAAGCTATTTGGGAATCGGCGGTTTTTGATTCTGTGAATGCTATAATTACTTTTGTTCTTCAAGGTAAGGAACATGTGATTAATGGTGATGTCATCTCTGCTTGCTTGAATTTACCTGATAACAATAGGTTGGAAAAGCATAGTGATACTGATATAGTTAACATGCTGAATATGATTAACTATGCTTTACCTACTGATAATCTGAGTAAAATTCAAAGAAAAGGAATGGTCAAAGAATGGAGCTTTTTCTTTGATGCCATTCTAAAGGTGTTTTCTGGTAAGATTAGCAATTATGATGTTGTTATTGCTTCCATGCTAGATATTGCTTTCATGCTTCTTAATGAAAACTTTTTCAACCTAGGATCTCTGATTCTTTATGAATTAGGTGCTAAGTTAGGAAACAAAGCATCTAGAAGTAAGAATATCTATTATGCTAGATTCTTTATGATGCTAGCTAACCATGTAGAAAGCAACCTGTTGATCCAATTCCCTGCAAACTCCGAGGAGTGTTGGGTTCAGAATAAGAGAGTCCTTGAGGACTTGAATAGACTGAGCCACAACATGGAAGTTCCATTGGTGTATCCACCAATTGTCATTGCAGCTCAAGACGCACAGGTGAGTCAAGTAATCTCTTCAACTGTTCCTACCTCTGTTGTTATTTTTTTGATTCCAAGTACCACAATGGAGACTGGAACTGTCCAACAGTCTCCTACCCAAGTGGTCACCACCATTCTTCCCAAATCAAAATCTAGAAAGCAAACCTCAGGTGCTTCTCAAAAGGCATCTGTTGCAAAAACTACCCAAACCCTTGAGGGGAGTGTGAAGGAGGTAGTGAGAGGTGAGGGAAGGGGTGAACATCAAAAAACCCCCAAGAAAAAGGAGGGTGAGATAAGTGTGTCCCAGCCTAGTGTTACGACCAAACTCAACACGCAAGTGCACGTGATCTCAAGTAATACAGATAGCAAATAAGGTTCGTTCCTACAGGGACTCGTTGTTTGTCTAGTTAATTCACTCACCAATGTATGATTATTATCCGATGCTAAAACAAATAACAAAGTGGATTTTTGTTATCACTATAATTAATCTAAGAATTATAACTAATTAACAACTACTTAAACTGAGATTTATATCGAATTACTTATGCGAATAAAACATGGGATTCCAACTTCATTAAACAATCCATCTAAAGTCTCCAATTCTCTAGCCCTTTCATGTCATTTGTAATACCTGATCGAACACACAAAACTGATATAAGCCAACTTTCGTTGCACAAATACCATCCTAAATAATATCCACAATAAAGATAGAAATCACTTAGTCTCCCAATTATGCTTAGTCCTTATATGTCTATAAAGATTGAAAACATAATGGTTGAAGTACAAGCATTCAATTGATCACATAGTTATCATAAAACGGTTAGAGTTACGACACTAATTACGAATGATATTCTCACGCATAAACCTATGCTAGCATGGAAAGTTCTAAACTCTTAAATCCACTTTCGCTTCAATAAGAATTAACACACAATTACAGGAGTTAGCTACTCTCCTATAACGAATTAAAACAACCATGATAGGATATCACATCAATCACACTATAGGCATCGAGAAAATTCAACAATTAAACGTCATGAATAAATCCGCTAAAACCCTATGACAACGAGTTAGTTCATAATCAAACTAATCGTCACCATGGGTTCTAATGTAAACATGATGAAAGAAAACGAATTATATTGAATAAATAACAAGGGTTCTAAAGAATACACCCAACCAAGCATCCACAAGCTAGAAAGATTACAAGAAATAAATTGAAAACGATCTTCTTCCTTGCTTCTTCGTGCTTAAAAACTCCGTAGATAATATATGTATGTGTCTCCCTCTATCGTTCTCTAGGGTTTTCTTCTCTTTTTATATGCCTCCAGGTCCAACAAGTCGTACTGAATTGAGATTTGACTACAACTCGAAAAGTCAGCAAATCGGGTCAAAACAGGAATTTTCGTCAGACAGGGGAGCGGCGCTGCCGCGCCAGAGATTTTCTGCACTGTTTTCCAGCGGCGCTGCCGCGCCATAGGCAAGCACAAACACGGCGCTGCCGCGCCGTGCCTTCTGTCCAGAATTATAGAAAATGTTGTCCTCTTCGCGTGAGCTGTAAGATCGTCAGAATCGGACTTGTAGAACTCCAGATATGGCCAAAACAGTGAAGACTGCGCAACCTACCCGGAAAATCCGAATTCTAATCAAATTAACCTCCAACTCTTGGTTCTGCAAAACTTAATGAAAACACATTAAACACACCACATACTTGAGTTCAAGTCATCAATTTAAGCCGATATGAAGCGTTCCAAGTGGATTAAAAATCCACTTATCACACCCCCAAACTTAAACCGATGCTTGTCCTCAAGCATAAATAATATAACTATATACAACTAACTAGTACCACTTCCGTAGGTGATCACGGTTGCATTTGGCATATGCAACAAGCCCTTTAAACCCCTAGGCAGCCCTAGTGGACGAGTAAGGTCTCGTGAGGGCCTATAGCGAATGTACCCACAAAATCCATCTACTCATGCAACTAACAATGCAATGCATGTATGCAACTATATGGAAATGCAACGATCCCTTCAAACCAACCAAAACCAATCAACAAGCCAACATCTCAAAGAACACAGTCTTCCAAATAGAGTTCGACCAAATTCCCATCGACCAACAAGACAAACACAGAAACGTGCGTGTGTGCGATGCTCACCAATATACTCCCAAACTAAATCAAGACCATACCTACTCTTAGCCAAAACAACCACAAGCTTACAAACAGAATGAACGCTAGACACAAGAACTCTTAAGAGACACCTTCGCAGTCCATCTGAGTTAGACAGGAATTCAAGCTTTATTACACAAAAACAACTACGCACAACACACATGCTTATTTGACCGTGCAATGGATGAGACCCCCAAAAGGCTTATACAATAATACCCATGTAGCGAGCGTTAGGTTAGCAGATCCCAGACCGGAAAAGTCTTAGGTCACTAGGCACAAAGTCCCCAAAGAACTTACTTGCTCGAGTACTAAAGAGCTCAACCTGATCAATTCTGCATAAAAACAACTCTTCTTTTTTTTTCTTTTTCAACTTTTTTTTTTTTTTTTTTCAACAATTTCGGAATGAGTGCACTTTGCCTTTTTCTCATCCCACCCTAGACTACTCATCTTTTCAATGAGCCGGCTACTAGCCATTTGACGCCTAGCCTTTATTACAACTAGCATGAAATCCCTGGTTTCCCCCAAACTTATACATAAGTGCTCCTCCGTTTTCAAGAATCTAGCCAACATTCTAAATGTAAACAAGTGGTTAAATTCTAACACCAAACAAGCATGGTCTGATCAAATTCAAAAGCTACCAATGAGACTTATGAAATAGATTTGTTTCTGGCATGCAAGTCAATACTTAGAAACTTAATCAACCCTCTATTCATCACAACCACACTCCAATCAACATCGACTCACCAACGGAAATAGTCAAATCCTACGGGATCATGAAATATGCATGCAACTAAAATGGACTCACATGACAGATATAAATACTAATGCAAACAGAATGCCCTATATGACATGAACATGCAAAGATATGAATGAACTAACTACATATGCAATATGAAACCTATATGAACACACACACACACTAATATTACCATTCCTTAATTATCACCCCCAAACTTAAAATATTCAATGTCCTCATTGAAGGTAATAAGAAAGATAGTAGAAACATACCTAACACATGGGTTGCCTCCCACGAAGCGCTGTCGTTAATGTCATTTAGCCGGACAAATGTGAATCAAATCATGGTGGCTCGAAGATCGCATTTGACTTGTCCTTAGCAGAAGGACCATTCACCCATTGTTTGATAACCTTCTTGCTTTCTTCCCACATCTTTTCCAAATCAAACTTCACCTTGACTTTTCCATCAATCGATTTTTTATTTTTCTTCTTTACACCTCTAAGGTGTTTATGCTTCTCCGTCGATTGATAAGAACACTCTTTTACCTCATCATCCTTGTTCCACCTTCTCAGCACATTATCTTCACACTCTTTAAAAATCACCAACTCATCATTCAGAAGGACATACTTCAAATGTGGTGGAAGTTTTCCAAGCCTGACATTCGAAAGATCTCGAATGGAAGAATTGTCAATGGAATCACTGATATGATGCTCGAACTTGTGCATGTCCGAATTTTTGCTCAACAGCTGATCGAACTCCTTTCTCTGACCCGTATCAACCATCTTCAAGCTAAAACACTCTTCCTCCTCTGTCGGAAATTTCATAGCCTTGAACACATTAAAGATGACCTTTTGATTACTCACCCTCATTGTGAGCTCTCCCTTTTGGACATCAATAAGAGTCCGACCTGTAGCCAAGAATGGTCGTCCCAAGATGATAGGGATCTTCTTGTCTTCCTCAAAGTCAAGAATAACAAAATCAGCAGGAAAAATCAGCTTATCCACCTTTACCAAGACATCCTCCACTATACCCCTCGGATATGTGATCGACCGATCAGCCAACTGTAAGGTCATATTAACTGGTTTCGGCTCAGGCAACCCAAGTTGCTTAAAAACAGACATTGGCATGAGATTAATGCTAGCTCCCAAATCACATAAGCATTTGCTGAAAAGTTGATTGCCAATAGTGCAAGGTATGGTAAAACTTCCCGGATCTTTAAGCTTCGGTGGCAATTTCTGCTGTAGAACTGCACTACACTCCTCTGTCAAAGCAACGGTGTCTAGCTCCTCAAGTTTCAATTTCTTCGAAAGAATGCCCTTCATAAACTTCGCATAGCTCGGCATTTGCTCAAGAGCCTCTGCAAATGGTATGTTAATCTGAAGCTTCTTGAAGACATCCAAGAACTTAGCAAACTGCTTGTCAAACTTTTGCCTTTGAACTCGTTTTGGGAATGGAGGAGGTGGAAACACCTTTTCTTCTACTACTTTCCGAGAATTTTCATTCTTCCCAGTTACGTGAGTCGAGAGAGTAGCATTAGGTACCAAATCAGGAACAGAATCGACCCCAGCATCAAATTCATTTTTTTCTTCCAGAGGGCCCGGCGCTGCCGCGCCGTTTTTGTACTGGGCCTCGGCGCTGCCGCGCCGTACAAACTGTTCAGAAAACTCATTTTTTTCCTCAGCTGAATTTCCTTCGTTCTGACCTTGTAGAATCTTTCCCGATCGTAAGGTTACTGCCTGGACCTGTTCCTTGTGATCTTTCTTGCCTGGATTCATCTCTGTGTCACTCGGAAGCGTTCCTGGTTGACGGTTCAGCAATGCATTGGCTAGTTGGCCAATCTGATTCTCTAAAGTTTTCAATGACACCGCCTGACTCTTATACATCATTCGAATCTCTTCCAATTCAGACTTCTCAGACTGATTCAAAGAATTTCCTTGAGATGGTTGAAATCCAGGTGGATTGAATGTTTGCCTTGGAGCATAAGGTGGTGGTTGATAGTTCTGATTATATGGCCTTGCATTGAACTGCTGATTTTGTGGTTGCTGAACACCACCCTGATTGTTGCTCTAACTGAAATTAGGATGATTCCGATTGTTGGGATGATAAGCATTAGGCACTGGCTGCTGAGCTCTTTGAAAATTACTAACAAACTGTGCGGATTCAGCTGAGATAGCACACAGATTCGTGTCATGAGCTCCTGCACACAATTCACACACCATAGCAACCTGGTTAGTCCCATGATTAGAAAGGGAATCTACCTTCATTGTCAACGCTTTGAGTTGAGCAGCAATAGCAGTAGCTGCATCCAAGTCAAGAATTCCAGCCACTTTAGCAGGTGGCAAGCGTTGAATAGGATTCTGAAACTCATTGGCGGCCATCATCTCGATAAGATTATAGGCATCCTCATAGCTTTTTGCCCACAGTGCTCCTCCAGAAGCTGCATCAAGCATGGGCCTTGACTGAGCTCCCAATCCGTTGTAGAAATTGCTGATTACCATCCAATCCGGCATCCCATGATGAGGACAACGTGCCAATATCTCCTTGTACCTTTCCCAAGCTTCCCCCAAAGATTCCTGGGGTTGCTGAGCAAACTGAGAAATAGAATTTCTATAAGCTGTTGTCTTCGCCATGGAGAAATATTTCGTCAAGAACTTTTGAGCACAGTCTGCCCATGTTGTAATAGAACCTGATGGCATGGAATGTAACCAACTCTTGGCTTTATCCCTAAGAGAGAAGGGAAATAGCCTCAATCTGATTGCGTCATCTGTAACTCCGTTGAATTTGAAGGTATCACAGATCTCAAGAAAGTCCCTAATATGAGCATTGGGATCTTCAGCAGGACTACCCCCAAACTGAACCGTATTCTGAATCATCTGAATGATGTTTGGCTTAAGCTCAAAATTATTAGCCCCAATAGCTGGACGAACAATGCTGGTATGAATGTCCTCCACTTTTGGCTGAGAGAATTCACTCAAAGCCTTCGCTGGTTGTGCTTCATCTGCCATATCTTCTTTTGATTCACAATTGTTTTCTACACTGATGTTCTCAAAGTCAAGTTTCCTTCGTGCTAGTTCTTCTCTTCTTGCTAATTCTTCTCTACGTGCTCGAGCTCGTGTACGCATACACTCTCAATAAGTACCTGAAATTCACCAACTAGAAAATTGGTGAGAAACGTCCTAGTCACCGAACTTTAATGACCACTGATGGTAAATACTGAAACTAAACAAATAATACCGAAGTCCCCGGCAGCGGCGCCAAAAACTTGTTACGACCAAACTCAACACGCAAGTGCACGTGATCTCAAGTAATACAGATAGCAAATAAGGTTCGTTCCTACAGGGACTCGTTGTTTGTCTAGTTAATTCACTCACCAATGTATGATTATTATCCGATGCTAAAACAAATAACAAAGTGGATTTTTGTTATCACTATAATTAATCTAAGAATTATAACTAATTAACAACTACTTAAACTGAGATTTATGTCGAATTACTTATGCGAATAAAACATGGGATTCCAACTTCATTAAACAATCCATCTAAAGTCTCCAATTCTCTAGCCCTTTCATGTGATTTGTAATACCTGATCGAACACACAAAACTGATATAAGCCAACTTTCGTTGCACAAATACCATCCTAAATAATATCCACAATAAAGATAGAAATCACTTAGTCTCCCAATTATGCTTAGTCCTTATATGTCTATAAAGATTGAAAACATAATGGTTGAAGTACAAGCATTCAATTGATCACATAGTTATCATAAAACGGTTAGAGTTACGACACTAATTACGAATGATATTCTCACGCATAAACCTATGCTAGCATGGCAAGTTCTAAACTCTTAAATCCACTTTCGCTTCAATAAGAATTAACACACAATTACAGGAGTTAGCTACTCTCCTATAACGAATTAAAACAACCATGATAGGATATCACATCAATCACACTATAGGCATCGAGAAAATTCAACAATTAAACGTCATGAATAAATCCGCTAAAACCCCATGACAACGAGTTAGTTCATAATCAAACTAATCGTCACCATGGGTTCTAATGTAAACATGATGAAAGAAAACGAATTATATTGAATAAATAACAAGGGTTCTAAAGAATACACCCAACCAAGCATCCACAAGCTAGAAAGATTACAAGAAATAAATTGAAAACGATCTTCTTCCTTGCTTCTTCGTGCTTAAAAACTCCGTAGATAATATATGTATGTGTCTCCCTCTATCGTTCTCTAGGGTTTTCTTCTCTTTTTATATGCCTCCAGGTCCAACAAGTCGTACTGAATTGAGATTTGACTACAACTCGAAAAGTCAGCAAATTGGGTCAAAACAGGAATTTTCGTCAGACAGACCGGCGCTGCCGCGCCACAATTACACAGGGGAGCGGCGCTGCCGCGCCAGAGATTTTCTGCACTGTTTTCCAGCGGCGCTGTCGCGCCATAGGCAAGCACAAACACGGCGCTGCCGCGCCGTGCCTTCTGTTCAGAATTATAGAAAATGTTGTCCTCTTCGCGTGAGCTGTAAGATCGTCAGAATCGGACTTGTAGAACTCCAGATATGGCCAAAACAGTGAAGACTGCGCAACCTACCCGGAAAATCCGAATTCTAATCAAATTAACCTCCAACTCTTGGTTCTGCAAAACTTAATGAAAACACATTAAACACACCACATACTTGAGTTCAAGTCATCAATTTAAGCCGATATGAAGCGTTCCAAGTGGATTAAAAATCCACTTATCACCTAGCCACCCCGTGTCTTCTCAAAAAGATGCAGTGGTTGAAAAGGAAAATATCACATCCCTAGTGGCATCCTCCCAAAAGGATGTTACTTTTGAAAAGAGTCCCCAACCAGGGACACAGAATAAGAGGGATAGGGACACAAGAAGCCCTACATATACAACCATGGCCTATTCAAGGAGAAAAAGGTCTAAACAATCTGGGGGTACACAGGGATCACACACAGTGTCAATGACACCATCTCAAATTCAGTTTGATGTGGCTCCAGTAAATGTGGAGTCACAACCCTCTTCTCTAATCATTCAAACTAAAATAGAAGCACCAAGCTCACCCACTCTCTCTCTGGATGTGGATATGATTCACACATCACTTCCTGATTCTCCATCTTTAACCTTCTTGGAGAAGCCACACTCTGAAATTGGTGATCATCGTCTTATTGATGATTTGTTGGATCACCAATCTATCATTTCTCAGACTCTGGCTAAATCTATGGCTTCAAATCTCAAGTCAATCTCCATAGATTCCGCATTAGTCTCCATTTCGAGATCTACTTCTTTTCCTTCATCTACGGATATCTCTCATCCGTTGACAAGTGTTTGTCCGTCTATGGATATGCCCTAAATCTGCTATCCGTTCACATCCATTTCTATTGCTTCTACGAATACTCCCTCCACACTTGTACTTCAAACTCCAAGTATTTCTACTTCAAGTGTGGATGAGTTAGAAGTAGTTCAAACACTTCTAGGATTGAGGGAAGGGAGTGAAGCAACTGAGAGTGAGAGGCTGGTTTGCAACCAGGCAAAAGGAGAGGAAGAGCAAGAGAGACAGACTATTTCTTCCAGTCTGGTAAAAGTGAGCACTGAGAGTTCCACCTTAGTAGGTGAAGGTGAGGGTGTGAGAGGTGTGAGCCAGGCGGAGCCCCTGATGCAAGAAAAGAGAGAAAATGGGAGAAAAGCAGGTACATGAGAGATAAGGATGTAAGACTCAGCCATTGCAAGTGAGTCAATGGATGTCAGTGATGCAGACAGGGAAAGACTGTACCAACTTGAATACCAAAATGCGTTGGCACAAGTCAACCTGAATGCTGAGACATTTACTCATCCTGACCCAGCCTATCAAGTCTTGGCTGGACATGGCAATGTGGAGGCAGAAAGGATGTTGAATTTAGTACATACAACTGAATCAATGTCTAGGGCAAGGGAAGCTATTCAGAATCTGCCTCCAGGAGCTGGTGAAGATTTCAGCTATGATCAAGACAGTGATGATTCTGAGAGTGGTGAAGGAGGAGATGAAGGCCCTTCCACTCTCCAAGAGATGCCTACTTGGTTGTTCTCCAACTCCTATGACCACAATTCCACCAAGTCAGTCATTCTCAAGAAATATCAAATGGTACATGATGAAGCTAAAACATCAAATCCACAGCATGTCACCTTAGTTCATAACTTTGTGGCATCACTTCAGCTTCATCAAGCTCACATCCTGCAACAAAGAGCCAGCACTGATGATATCAAGAACCATCTAGATGGGGTGAAGGATGCTTTGGCAAGGAGAATTGATGATGTTGCTCCTTCCACATCTCAAAGATGCAATCAAGACAAGCTGGTAAAGGATGTGGATGCTCTTACTGGAAGGAAGGATAAGATGGAAAAGCAAATGGACACCTTCTTGGCTAACCAAAATCTACAGACTCAGCTTCTGCAACAGTTGCTGCAATCAACCGTTGTCACTCAAACCCATGATATTAACAAAAGGGGGGAGAATTCAAGTAAGGGGGAGAGTGCACTAGTGGTCTTTACAACTCAAGGTGTGCCATCAAGTCAGGGGGAGTCACCTCAAATCATAGCTAATCCGAGTAAGTTTCAACTCACAAAGGTGGTCTCTCCTCGAGCTGAGGATGTCCAAATGTTTCTCAATTCTGAAAAGTTGATCAAGGAATCCATCTTCCAGGCTGTGACTTCATCCACAAGTAGCCATCCTGTCCACACAACAATTCTAAAGGTCCTCACTCCTGACACCATTGTTCTGCAAAGTAATTATGATGCTGAACATTCTAGTGTCAAGGAGTTTGAACCTCTCTTCAGCGGCAGGACTGGATCACCACCTAAACATCATGGCAAGAACAAGCTAGAGGTGGAATTCCCGCTTCCTAAGCCTGATGAGAATAAGGTGCTAGCAACTCTTATCATGGATTAGCAACTCTTATCATGGATCTCAAAAACTCCAAGGATGTAAAGTTGAGACAAGGGCTGGCTGTTATCTACAGAAATGACAAAGAACTTCACATCACAAGTAGCCACCCCAGGTTCAATAAAGCAAAGCCATAAGAGATTTCCAGGATAAGGAGATAAGCCAATCCCCAGGGTTTTGAATCTACACCTGAAAGACATGCTAGATTAGCCCAAGAACTAGAGAGGGAATTGGAGGAAGAAAGTAGTGAGGCTGTGGAGGAAGAGGCCCCTACTAAGAAGAAATTGAAGAATAGGAAGACAGTGCCTAAATCCAAGCCCCCTAGATGGAAGAAGAGATCAAATAGGCATGTCTCTCCTGAGAAGGGAGAAGAGAGAAGAGATACACAGAGGATGATTGTCTTTGAAGATTCTGTCCCAGCTTCAACCCAACCTCAAGTCACCTTCCACGGGACTCTTGTAGAATTTAAAGAAGAACCTATTGAGTTTGAAGACCTAGTGTTTCCTAAGTTCTTAATTGAGAAAGAAAAGATATCAAAGAAAAGGACACTAGTCAAGAAAGCTCAACAGGGACCAATCAAGCTTAATGTTGCACCAAAAGTTGCCAAACCAGTTGAGAACAAGGCAGACTTTTTGTACATTACAGAGATACAGGAGTACTCAACCATGGATCTATTCCTTGAGGAAGTTAGTGAAATCAGAGGCACATACAAGTTTATAGATTTGCCTGAAAGACTAACTTTCGTCTATAAAGGAGGAAAGGTGAGAACATGGCCCCTGCAACAATTTCTGAATGAAGGATACTCTACCTTGGTGAAAGTTTTTTCAGGCTTCAAAAACATAAGGGGATTCTCTGAGGTTGCCAGGGGTGCTGCGTTAAAGAAGATTGAGGAAATCAGGAGCAGCTGAAATTCTCCTGATTGTTTGCCGAGGAAGCTGAAGATCCCTTTTAATGGACAAAAAAATTCATCTTCAACCTTACTGGATGATGGAATTCAAGGATGAAAAGGGCTGTAGAAGATTCTTTAGGATTGAAGATCAACTGTGTAAGGCCAGCAATAGGTATCTTAGATGGTTGCCAGGCAAGCTGGATCCAAAAATTGCTGAAGAAGATGCATTCTACAGAAAGCTTCAAGAAAAAATCCAGGCAAATTATGCTAAGGAAGGGAGATAGAAGGTTCAACCTCCAAGAGAGAAGAAGAGTGTTAATCCAAATGACCTAACAGAATTGTAGAAGGGGGGGGGGGGGTTGAATACAATTCTAGATATTTTTAAACTTAAAACAACTTTTAAATAACTTGACAGAGAAAATAAAAACCACACAAGCAAATATAAAATTTTAGTTGGATGTTTTGAGGATCCAACTGAGATGGTTTTATTGTGGGAATAATCTGTGTTACAAATGTAGCACAGCTGCTCAATTATAAATGTAGAGTGAGAGTGCTCTTCAAAGAAAGCTAATACAAAATTATTCTATCTCACTTCCTACAATAAAATGAACTGCTACACTTGGTTATATATCTCAAGTTTACAATGCTATTTTTGGCTACACTAAAAAGTACTAAAGGTAACCGCCAACAGCTTGCTTTTCATTCCTTTTGTCCAATGGTCCTTGGAGATCTTGTCTTTTGTCTTCATGCTTATTATGATCCCACTCAAGAACTTCATTGGTAAATGGAATGTTTCCTCATTCCCAGTAACCATTTTGATGGCTCCCAATGCAAAGTACACTTCTACATCACCTTTTGATCTGTCAGAAAACTGTCACTATCACTTTGTCAACTGTTCAGAAAAGTAATAGTAATCCGTTGATAGTAGTGAGATGTATTCCGTTGATAGCTTTATTCTTCAATCCGTTGATGGTACCTTCTTCAATCCGTTGATAGTGTAATCTCCATTCCGTTGACATGTCTTCACTTAGGAAAAATGACAAGGCACATTATATTTACAATTAACCAACCTATTTTGCCTATCTAGTACTTAGTCAACATGACTTAGAAAACCTATCTAATACCTACAACAATTGCCTATCAACTAGTGAAGTATTGTATAGTGCAATTGCTACATTACTCATTCTGTTGATGAGACTCATTCCGTTGATGAGCTACCTGTCAACGGAAGCTGCAAAGCATACCATTTCGTTGACAGTTACAAAATTGACTTAACACAAAATCTACTAAGTGTTTTTATAATTATCATCAAGAACAACATATTCCTAACAAAGAGAAATTGATTCTGCTCAGTCTAAAGGAGCACTCTCTATGTAACTATCTCTACTCCTCTGATTTTCAATTCATAAAGCTTGACATAATTTTTACTGCTAATATCTATATGCTGAAAGTGGTTTTGTTATCATCAAGACTCTTAATTTATGTTTGATTCTCAACCAGGCATAAATTGGGGGAGATTGTTAGGAACTATGTTGTTTCTTGATGATAACCAAATTAACTTAGTAAAAATTATACAAGTAAACGTAGCCATCAACGGATAGTTTGCCATTGCAGTCTCCGTAGATGGGTCGCTTATCTACAGATAAGACCAAATGTAACATGTTTGTATATTTCTGATGTTGAAGTTGAAGTAGTCTTGATAGGTTAATTGAGTCATGTTGACTATCAATAGATATGTAGAATAGGGAGGCGAATTGTATATAGTCGATGCCTTATAATTTTGTATACATGAAATTGACTGTCTGCGGATAGTTTGACTAGCCTTCTATGGATATGGACATTGTACTGTCTACAGATAGCAGTACTGGTTGATCAAGAAACTATCAACGGATACAACTCAGATAGCCTCTACGGATACTCTATGTACTTGTGAAAAGGACAACTATGTCAGAGCACATAGGTTGACAGACTACACAGAGCATGGAAGCTAGTATTTCTGGAAAGGTAACAAGAAGAAAGCAGCATTCTGTTTGCATGGTCAAAGGTAGCATTTCCTTAAAAGACAATCAGCCAAACAGGGCAAGCTACAAACACGGACCACTGCTCGGGATGAAGAAACAAAGATTCTAAACACATGTACTTTTTGTATTATTAGTTGTTCAAGTATCTTTGTAAACTTGGGTTATATAACCAAGTTGTAGCATAACTCTAGAAATCAAGAAATCAGGTTTTAGCAATTTAGAGAGCAAAAAGCAGTATCCTTGTAAATTGCTAAAGCTAGAGTTGTGTATTTGCAGATGTGTGTTTACTTGTAAACATCACAGAGATTTCTTCAATAAAAAGCTCTCAGGTGGACAAAAACAATCCACCTGAATTTTTAATTCTTATATCATCTTATTTGTGTTTCTGTTCTTGTTTTTGTTTTTCATATTTTCACTATCAAGAACGAAAAATTTTCAAAGATTGTATTCAACCCCCCCCCCCCCCTCTACAATCTTGGTTCAGTGTCTGGGAATAACAATGGGTCAGACCCTTTATATAGGCATTTAAAAGCCTAATGGATAAGTATTGATTTCTTTGAAGGATAATTCTTATCCTTGATAGTGGATAAGGATAAATTCTAGATCCTTCCTTGTAGGAGTTGTTTCCATATCATAACGGACTTGTATTGAAACAAGCTCACTTGTATTAGAACAAGCCTGTATTGGACGTCTCCTAATACAGGTTGTACTTCTAGCCCAAATATTAATTACGAAATTAATATTTAATTAAAGTTTCGGGTCTTATTAATGGGCCTTATTTATGGACCATCTAGGTTTAATTAATGCAATATTAATTATGTCTTTAGGGTTATTTTTAACCCATATCAATATCCTATTATTTAGTAAAAATAATAAAGATCTTATATAAATACTAGGTCAAAAATTCAATTCTCATTACCAACATATTTAAATTTAATATTTATAACTCTAAATACAATATACGATTTGAGATATAAGGATCATAAGATAATATTATAGAATTATGAGTTCATGAACCTTTCTAACCCCAGTTCTTTAAAATAAAATTACTAACTAAGCCATGAATTTCATGCGAACACGTCCTAAAACAAGGTAATGAACTCAACTTGAACTACTAAACACTTCATCTTCCTAAAACGGGTGAAAGGCCATATAAAATTCATGAATAAATATAAGTATAAAGATTAAGAAAAAATAACAGTGCATCACACGGGTTATAAGTTATATATAATAAGAATAAGAGAGATTTTATTCAAAATTACCGTATATGTACCGCCAAACTAATAAGGACCGTTGATCTTAAAATAGATGAATGTAATATAATATTAAAAAAGGGTATTTGATTGTTAGAAAGATTATAGGGCTTTTTTTAAAAATAGCCTTCTCATGAATTTTTTTTTCCCAAAAATACAGTGGCTTTAAAAGTCAATTACAAAAATACGTTTTTACAAGTTTTATTTTCAAAAATACGGTTTGCAACCCTGCAACCCAAAATGCAACTTTATTTTCATTTTTCTGAAAGTTGATTTTAAGGTTGATTGATGTTGCATTTGTTATTTTTTCGAGTTAGTTTGGTTGCATATGTTGCAAATCATAACCAAATCAATTCAACTTCATACACAACAAAATTGACATAAAATAATTATATTTCTTTGTGATATTCTCTCAAACAGTTGATATACATTCTCTCGAACAAAATCAATCACTAAACAACCAAAATCGAAATATATTAACATTACCAAAAAGTTTAGCAATCGACTCATAACAAATATATTTTAAAAGAATAATTACATTCTATAAAATATAAAATAATTTAAGATATTTATATTACAAAATAATATATCCTATCAGTTGTTATTATATTTCATCTAAAAGTTTGTTTGTTATGGTTCAATATTACAAAAAACAATTAGCGATCTAAAAAGAATATCATACAATATATAAACTATCAATATATATATATAAAGGAGGATACGCGAGAGGTTAGGTGGCGCCTCTAAGATCGTCTCAATCTATTTTTCTAATTTTCTAGAATTTTAGAATTTTAAATACTACTAAATAAAATATAAATATCCTTTAACATATTCGAATTAGAATAGGTGTTCGAATTTATAGAGGAGAAGAGTTAAAATTTATATTGAAAACTTATAAATAATAGAAGTAGAATTAGGTGTTCGAGTTTATTGAGAAGATGATTTCGAATTTATTAATAAGACATATGATTATAATTTTATTTAACAGAAGAGTAACTTCCTTTCTTTCTTCACCAACACCAAAATCTTATATATACGATTTTATTTTCATAATCTTTTTGTCCTTACAAGTTTTTCATAATATTCTGATAATCTGATGCATTGACATACTGTAATGTTTAAATATTTGGTGCCTTGGTGGCTATGACTTTAGTTAGACTTTTATATCATCAAGCACTATTATCATGCAATTAATGTTGAATTTAAATTTTTTTTCCTTTACAGGAACCCATCGAGTAAGCCACACAGACCTTTTTGCTGCTGAATTCCATCAGTTGGCTACCATCTCTCACAGCAGAGGTATTAAGGGAATTTTTTCCTTCTCAGTTTGCTGTTGTTTTTGTCTTTACTTAATGAGTTATTGGTAAGTAAAAACAATTTAAATATTTTATAATTTGTTCTCACCTTTCCCTGTCTTGAACTTTTATCATGTAAATTTAGTGAAAGGGTCAGTGCTGCAATAATACACGAAGTTACAAAATCAACCATGACAGCACAAACATAATACATTGTCACAATTCAAACCAGCATATCACGAATGTATAAACAAATTTCGAAATCTAAGAGTTTGATTATTGATTATTTAAATAAATATATTTATATATAAACCATTATTGATTATTGAGTTCGATAGATTATTTTTTCTTTCACTAACCTTCGATAAACGAACTTTAATTGTATTAGTTTTCTCCAAAAACAGAATGCATAGTAGATGGTTTCTTTTGAAAGTAAGATGCATATTAAATATTATAATTTTTATTTATAATTTCAATAATATATAATCATTAATATATATATATAAAGAAGGATACGCGAGAGGTTAGATGGTGCCCTAAGATCGTCTCAATTTATTTTTCTAATTTTCTAGAATTTTAGAATTTTAGAGTTCGAATTTATATCGAAGACATATAATTAAAAGTTCTATTTAAAGTAGAATATGTGTTTGAATTTGTAGAGAGGAATAGTTCAAATATAAAAGAAGTACTTGCAAAGTTCTATTTGAATTAGAATATGTGTTTCGATTTGTAGAGTAGAAAAGTTGGGATATAAAAGAAGTACTTGCAATTAAAAGTTCTATTGGAAGTAGAATAAGCGTTTGTAATACATAACTAAAAGTTCTATTTGAAGTAAAATATGTAAAGTTATATAGGTGTTTTTTCACTGAAAGAGTGTCTCATTAAAAAGGAGTAAAGGAGTATAGTAACATAAAAATTAATATATAAGACAAGTATATATTCAATATATTAAATTCGAGATTTTGATATTAAAAAGGAAAACGTGTTTCACGGGAGGACGGCTTATTAGCGAGTACCGAGTAATTTTCATAATTTATTTGATAGAGTTTTTAAAAAAAATTATTACGCCGCCGCGAAACGCGGCTTTTTCAACTAGTTTATTATAAAATGTATAAGGTTAGAATCTTATCAAATACAAATAAAAAATATGTCTTTATATTATTATTTCTAAATTATATTATATTATATTATGCAAAAATCTTATGAGAATCGATCTTATTCAAAATTTTGATTGTTACGGCACAATACCACCAAAATTGTAAGGGAACTAGACCTTAAAATAAGAATCGTTCAATGTAATATTAAAAAGTGTATTTGGTAATTAATAGAATTATATTCAAATATTGAAAAATATATTTTAATAATTTAAATCATATATACATAGTTTTCCTAAAATGTATAGAATTCATAAGAAGAAATTATGTGTTTCTAAGTAACTCTAATTGGAGAATAATTGTTAAATCACTATATTGAAGATTTATTTTATAAGTTAAGTGTGGAGCGTAAAATTAGCCGTATTTATTTGTTAAAACTCAAGATGGAGCCCACATTAAAAGTGAATATCAAAATCTAATAAATATCAAATTTGTCATACAATTTGGCTCTAATTTGGTTATTACTTCAAATTTAAATATTTTTAGTTTTCTTGAATATAGTTTTAAAATTTGTCTAATAAAATTCAAACACACAATAAAACAAAAAATATATAATAGATAGTGAAATGGTAACTTTCTAGGTAAGTAGAAAACTATAAATCTTTTTTTGAAAACAAATAATAATCGTTTGATCTCTAATAAAATAATTTACAATTACTAAATCTATTAATGACAAATATTCCTTATTTATTAATTTATAATGGATAAAGATTTTGATTTAAGAAATCTTGTGTATCTGTCAAGACGATAATTACTCTTAGTTCCTAAGATAGACTAATGAGAACTGTCATATCCAATAGTGTATTAAAAAGTATATCTGGTTGTTAGTAGAATTATATTTAATAATAAAAAATACATTTTTTTATAATTTTAAGCAATTACAGTTAAGTAAATATCTTAAATTGAATAGAATTCTTAAAGTAAAAATTTGAACTTTTCAGACTTTTGATCATCACTGTTTTGGTGGCCAGGTACTGTAGAATGAATAATAACCGAAAAGTTAGCCATCATCATATATATCAATAAAAGACATTGCTTATTCGTTAAATTATACTCCCTCCGTCCCGATAGGTTGTTAGCATGGGTTATAAGCTAATATGATATTAATTTAATTATAGATAATAAAGAAGAATTATTATCTAAAAATGATATAAGCTAAAATAGGTTGTATTAGAATGGGATTTTTAAAAAATCTAAACTAAAACGTAATCATAATCTAATAAGGAGACCAATTTAATTAATATGTAAATTATATTCAATTTATATATTATACCAAAATAATAAGGATATTTAGATCTTAAAATAGATAAATGAGAACCACTGGATCTAATTTTAAAAAGTGTATTTGGTTGTTAGTAGAATTGTATTCCAATACTAAAACTGGTATTTTGATGATCTAAATAAAATATAAGTAGATTTCCTAAATAAAATGGAATTCTCAACTTAAAAATTCGTCACGTTCTTCTCTCTTCGGTTTCGGGATAGTTTTAATTGAAAAAGTAATGTTTTAAACCATCACTATATTAAAAATTATTTTGTAAGTTTTATATGAGCCATAAATCATACAAATTTATTTTTTGAACTCAAGTTAGAGAAAAGTAGTTAATTAGGTGTGTAAGATCTAATAAACAGCAATTTATTAAATACAATTGGATCATGTAAACTAATAATATATAAATATAACTGAATTATAAATAAATATAATTATAAATATAAAAAAAAGAACCGTGCATTGCACATGTTGTAAGCTAGTATTAATAAAAATCTAAACCAAACCTCTGTATAAAATCATGCGTGTCTAATGTCCCGTCTTATTCAATAATTGATACTCTCGATCCCGTTACAATTTGCACAATCATTTTTTTTTGCTAATTGAACACAAGCACACACTCATCTTGTCTTTGATAAGTTTCGAACCCTCGACATCCCGTAAAGGAGCGAGGGAGATACCACTACACCAAATGTGTTGTTGGAGGATTTTCTTCAAAAATTATGCGCCTCGCATAAATATTTTTTCTTTGAAAATATGCATCTTGTCCGATATTGAAAATATTCACAATTCTTCAATATAAAAATATCGAACGATATTTTCTAAAATATATGTGCGAATCTCGCAATAATTTCACAATCATAAAAATTTTACTTGCACGAATTTAATATTTTTTACAAAAAAAATATTAAAAAAATAATTTCATGTATGCATGCATGACATAATATTGGTGCAATATTTAGGATTGCAGAAATAATAAAAGTAAAAGATAAAAAATTTATCTTTATTTTTCGTCGCCTGTCGAAATTTTCAAGAGCGTTTCACTTGTTGCTACCTGCCATGATCCTGTTGTCTGCGGTAGTCATTCACCATTAACCACATGGACCCCATTCAATAATCTTCAAGCTTGATTTTTCTCATATACACTACTGATTTGTTTTTTTTGTCCACGGCTGCTTCTATTGTTTTTCTTTTTAATAACTTTTCTTAAATCCTTATGTTGCCCCACGCAAGCAAATAGTCCATCGTTCACCCTTTTTTTTCTATTCTTGCTCCTCTCGTTTTAATGCCCCGCGCGTGTGTTCTTGTCATGTTTTTTTTCTCCGTAAATAGTTATTTAGCCCCGTTGTTTGAATCGATAAAACTCAAAACCCCATGAATAATAAAAAGAGCCCATCCTTCTAGCACCAAATGTTGTTGGAGGAATTTTGTAACAACACGAAATCGGAGGTTGTTGGGATAACGAATTATGAAAATAGGGGGATTTGAGATTTTTGGATGTTTGGGGGCTGGACTTGGGAGGTGTCTCGATTTATCTCGTGTATCGGATCTCTTTTGCCAAGATGCCCGTGTACCAATTTATATTGGATCAAGCCCACGCAGTTCTGTGCAATTTTGTTTATCCGTGAGAAACTTTAGGGATAAACTTCGTTAATGTGGGTAATTACAGATTTTATCTTGCATTATCTTGGCGTTGTGATATCTTCCTGATTTGAAGGATATCGTTTGGACATATTTTCTGTTATTCGTTGATTGAGATTGATTCTTTCCTCGTTTCAGGGAGAGGATATTACTTAGTGGTTAAGCAATTAATTATTAATCTGAATTAATAATTATTAAATGAAGAAATTTGGACTATGCCAAAATGTGGCATAACAATATTCAAGTACGTACATACGTGGAGGACGAATACAGCTAAATTTATAATGTGGCATAACAATATTCAAGTTATAATGTGAAACACATTTGACATTTAATTTATAATTTTATATGTTACCAATTTATACATGCCTAAGCCATCGTATATGAAGGGAGTGAAATACAGCTAAACATCACTGGATCCCATGTTGTAAAAATTGGAATCAAACTAATTGATCGAGATATCGATTTAGGATTAATCGGTAAATCGAAAATTAATCGGAGTAAAAATCGGATATATTTTTATATTAAGATATTATTTAATGTAATATTCCGATTCTATTAGTTATTTATTAACTGTTAGATATAATTGCTGATGTTTGTTTATCAGTGTTTAAAGTAGCAGGAAACTATCAGAGTTTAGCTGGAGGACTAGTCAGAGTTTAGCTGGAGGACCACTCAGAGTTTGTTAAAGTCTGATGGTCAGAGTTTGCTTAGCAGTCGGTACAATTCAATGAAGATTCTAGAAGCGATATTATTTGAAGATGGAAAGAAGCAAAGAGACATCGAGATGGCTAAGGAAACGGAACAGAAGACAGAAACAATTCTTAATTGATTCTGATTGTATATCTAATTTATAGGAATATCAATTAATGATTGTATGTAGCTGTGTACTATATAAACACAGATAGGTTAACCCTAAAAGGGATGTGAATACGTGAATTATCATTCTTGTAACCTAGCAACTCTCTGTGATATTTTACATCACTGAGAGAGGAGTTTTTAATTCCATTCAGTTTATTATTCATAAACAGTGTTCTTATTGTTATTCTCATACATATACTTGATTATATATTGTGTATTCGGCCTAACAATTGGTATCAGAGCCAAGGCTGTTTAATATATACAGTTTTTGATCGAAACACAAGTTATAATCATGGCTGAAAATACCCAGGCAGGTTCTAATGCTCAGAAGGTTCAACCAACTTCTGTAAGTCGATATGAGACAATCAGGGTTCCAATTCTAAGACCAGTGGAATATCCAATATGGAAGGTGAAGATGACCATGTTTTTGGAAGCCACGGATCCAGAATATCTTGATAGAATCAATGATGGTCCTCATATGCCAACAAAACTGTCTCCAGTTGTTGCTGGTCAAGAACAAAAGAGCGTTCCAAAAGAAAAGAAAGATTTGACTCCTGAAGACATCTCATCAATTGCAAAGGATGCAAAGGTTAGACATCTTCTCCATAGTGCTTTAGATAATGTTATGTCTAACAGAGTTATTGGCTACAAAACTGCCAAAGAGATTTGGGATGCTTTAGAAGTCAGATGTCAAGGAACAAGTGCTATAAAGAAGAACAGGAAGACTATTCTTACACAGGAGTATGAACACTTTGATTCGAGACCTGATGAAACTTTGACTGAGACATATGACAGATTCTGCAAACTATTGAATGATTTATCTCTTGTTGATAAAGAATATGAACTTGAAGAGTCGAATCTCAAATTCCTTCTATCTCTACATGAAATATGGGATTTGAAGGGAACAACAATAAGAGATAATTATGATCTTGCAGAAACAGATCTCGATGAAATCTATGGTTTGCTTAAAACTCATGAACTTGAGATAGAGCAAAGAAACAAAAGATCTGGAAAGAAGACAAAATCTGTTGCTCTCAAAGTTGAAGGAAAACCTCTTAAGAAAGAAACATCAAAGAAGAAAGCTAAGGGAAATGTAACGCCCCCAAATCCGGGGTCAAAGGATTTGGTCGTCACACTGCACTCTCAATCCAAACAACCTGTTCAATGTAAAATCAACACAATAATAATAATATCTGTGACCCCAACTCTACCAAGAATCTTTAAAGGTTATAGTGCTAGAAACAAGAATCCAAATTTCATTACAAACAATCTTTCTTCTTTACAACCATTCTCTTTACACAAATTCTAATACACTAGTATAACTTCGATAAGAAGTATACCGGCAACTAATCTTATAAAATATATTATTCAATAGAAAACATCTATATACAAAACCTCTCACTAGCTCCAATGCTCTGGATCAAAACGTCTTTATGCTAATATCTTTCCCCATCTCTGATCAGCTACGCGGACAACTCTCGCCAATACACCTTCTTTCTGGCAGGCTAAAATATATATAAATAAAACAAGTATGAGCGAATGAATTGCTCAGCAAGCGCATTATTAAATATAATACGAAAGGTTTCCAAAATAAACTTTGGATTTTCAAATAAACAAGCCTTTGGCTTAAACATTTGTAATCTCTAATATTTTCAAAACAAGTTTGGTAATTTACCACAATTTCTCATTCTTCTTCTCTCAATTGAATAGTTTAAAACACAAAAATATTTATATTGGTCGTTACGGCGACCGAATCAACAATAACTACAATAGTAAGTAGAAAATATGAAATAAATATAACTCATACGTCTTCAAGACCATAATTTGTACCAAAATACTAGTTTTGAAGATAACAGATCTATTCACAACATTTTCTGAAACCAACAACTCCGGAAGGTTAGAATAATCAAGGGGTAAGAATGAGCCAACACGCTCGGTCAAGGAATAAAGAACGCACTTCAAGACTTTAATATAGTACCGACTGGGTATGCGGTATGAATAAAACTCATCAAGATAGATATCTCACGACTGCCAATGGAATCACGGAAGTGGATTTCGACTATTTGGAATCCAAATGAATTAAGAGTAAGTGATTTCAGCAAGATTGAAACCACCATTTATTAATCAACAACCAACAATTTTACGCAACGAATAAACCTGAATATCAGGTCATAACTCACAAGTACAAAACATATGGATGTAACTCATCCCAGAAATAAGAATTAATATTAGAATTGGATTTTTAACATTTATCAAATCAAAGGTTGTGCTGCTGGCCAGCCACGCATCAACCCCGGACTTGCTTATAGCAAAGTCCTCTACTGGATCCTAGGCCAATCTGGGCCTTAATTTATTCCGACCATAAATATGGCCCGACCAATTACTGGTCCCATTTAAAAAAAAACATTCCAATCCTATATTATATACGTCAGGTGTCAGAACAATTGACAACCTTACTTCGACAATCAGGTGTCGGAAGAATCGACAACCTAATACAACAATTGCTGGAAAACTCACGTTCCAGGAAACAGTTCAATTATGAAGAATCAATAAAGGGATAGCAATATAGTCTAGTATCGACGAGATCGACACAACAATGGGGAGTACACATGGCAAGTAACAACATCATAAATATCGACGAGATCGATGCAACAACTGGGATAACAATGAAGAATAAACAATGACATGCTCAACAAGGTTAAGTCTGATATGAAACAGACAATATGCTATCAACAGAAAGTGTAACAAGTCAATATAGAGTAGGGTTCAAAGAATAAACAATAACATGCTTAACAAGATTGAATCTGATATGAAACAGACAATATGATATCAACAGAAAAGGGTAACAAGTCAATATAGAGTAGGGTTCAAAGAACAGGCTCTAGATGGCCTCAATAGTTCAAATCATCACATTATGGAAGAATTAATTAAGGTTTACCAATCTGGTAAATGACAAGAGAGTCAAGATCAAGTTTAAGAAGAATTCAAGGTGAAGTTTATAAATGAAGAAAACAAGGGTTTATCAACTTCTGACAGAAATAGTTCAAGTCCTTCGAACATGTACTTATAATAGATAAGCCTTGTACTTGAAGGAAGTAAACTAAATCATGCACAACATATATGAATTCGAATCAGGGAATGGATCAGATGATCGCATTAACAAGAAAGGATAACAAGGTTTGCATAGGTGCAAGGTGAAAAATGGAATACTTGAAGGGCAAGCAACACCACTTCAGAATTTCAGAATAAGTTTTCCCTCATAGGGTTCACAAGTTCCCGCTCATCTAGGGTTGGTAATATTCCAACTTAGCATTTTTAAATCAAGTCTTTGAAAGAAGGCCTTAGTATACATCCCATAACTATCTTTTCAATCATTTCAATATAATAATTATATCTCTCCGATCAATATGAAAATATGAATCTAAACCAAAAAGGTATAAAAGAGTACTCGTCAATTTATGAGATTAAATAACATACTTGCAATTCAATGCAAAGAAATCAACATTTGAAAATTCAGTAATAAGCATTCAACATGCATACTAATAATTCAAGATAATATCCTTTAATTAATAAGCAAGGGTATAAACACTTGCCTCTGGTCCCTAGCTATTTCGTAACGCTGAAACAATACGATTTCCTCCTTATTCTGTCTTGTCGCACGATTCTCTACTTCCGTCCTTATTTGCTTTAACGCTCTTGTGAATACCACTAGTCTGCTTCTACCATTTCGAATCCATGTGCCAGCCTCGATAGTCAAACATGAGACGGTACTTAGTCTTCAACGTATGATTTCACATTCCATAAACGATTGTAACTTAACTTCGATAATCTGACTCGTCTCGTCCAATAGCCTCTGTTGCACAGACAACCACATTTCAATTGATAGAATGATCACAACTAACTATACAAGTAATCCTCGTAACTCGCTTGACGAAACTCCCCATACTATAAAAGTCAACATCTAAGTCAACGGCCTCGTAAATCTCACTTTCTAACATAACCGACAAATTTCTATCCCAACTACCCTTCGTGATGATATTAGACACGACCAAATACTCAAACAAGTCTCAACACAATTTATTCACATGCATGACTCAACAACAGATAATTCACATCATTCACATACCATATTTAAACAAGTAACCGGTTACGTATCGGACGCCTGGTCTAATTTACGATATTTAAAACTCAGACACTAGCCCTAGTACGGGCATATACGGACTATAAAACACATTACACAACTCATACAAACCATATAGCACTTATAACCATTTTTAAAACATCACACGAAACTTATTTGAATTTTAAATAAGTCATTACTAATTTTTAAACCAAAAATCGGATTTTTAAATCCAATATAAGTATTTTAAATGCAATTAAATCAATTAATAAAATTAATTGACACTTTTTAAATGCTCAAACTATTTTTAAATAAATGAACCAAGCTAGAAAATAATTAAACTTAATTTTAATTAATTAAATCTAATTAATAATTAATTATTAAGAATTAACTGATTAAAAGAATTAATCAATTAATTAAATTAATTAATTATTAATCAAAAATAATTAAAATAATTAAATTTAATCAATTTTCGAATTTAAATAAATATTTATGAATTTATAAAAATTTTGGAATAATAAAAATGTATTTTTAAATCAAAGATATGATTTTTAGAATTATAAAACTATTTTTGAATTATTTTAAAAAAATAAAAGTCCAGAAACATATTTCTGAAATGACATTAGGGTTTTTAAGATCAACCGGGTCGGGTTAGGGTTTGAAAATGGGTCATGAAGAACAGTTTCCGGGTCGCCAAAAACACGTCACCGGAAACTGGGTTTCCCAGTTTCCGGCCGACGTCCGGCCACCGGGAAACGTTCGACCAAGCCCGAATCTTCACCCAAACCTGCCGTTAGCTACACCAATCTTTCTGCTTTCTAATTCTTAACAAAACTCAACCAAAAACTGCTCAAAACGTGCGCGAAACTGTCCGGAAATTCTCGCCGTCGACGGCGAGTTCCGTTTTCCGGCCAACTCAAAACAGACACCAAATTCAAAACCATTAACACCTATCAATTCCTCGTCTCACGATCTATCTAATCGCTAGGACACATTCAAGAACCCATCAACGTATTAAAAGTCCGGCCAAAACTTAAAGAAACCCGACGAGCTACAAAACTTCCGTTTAGCTCGTTTTCTAACTCAAAAATCAAATTAAAAATTACCAACATGTTCTAAATCACATAACAAACATATTCAAGCCATCAATCATCAAGAACAATCAATAATAAAGAAACCCCCAAATTAAACCTAAAATTCGAATTACATAAAATAACTAAAAATCGGAAAAGTTTAAAGATCATACCCACATGAATTTTGATGGTGGATTTAGGTAGAGGATGATGAGAGATTCATTTTGGTTACAAGAACATCAAAATCGGATTCCGATAACGCCTTCAAAATTGAGTTTGATTCTCAAGAACACGAAGAACACGTTTCAGGGGTTTTTAGATTTTTAACTGTAATTAAGCTTTATTATACGCAAAACAAAGTACGATTTGCCTTTTTATATTAAACGGAAAATAATACCCCAAACGACATTTTTGGATCGATACTGATCCGATAGATCGCTTTAAATACAATTTAACAGAATATATGCGTTAAACCTTTAATAAAGCAGAATACACGTTTCACGAGACGATAAGCATCCATAAAGTACGGATAACTACAAGTATCGTTTAATTCAAAATATACGAACCAAAATACCTTTATTGCGAATATTTTCAAATACTTCCTACTTTAACGAATGAAATATTGGTACGAACGATATACCAATCTCCCGAATAATTTGGGAACGATCCAAATTTTCTCTTTGATAATTTAAAATAGAATAAATTAGTATGACATCCTTTTCAAAATAGTTTCTAATTCCCCACACATTTCACATAGCATCACAATATCACATTTTCAATCATTTAACAAATAACTTAGCACGTTTAAACAGATAAATCATTTAATAACTCTTAATATGAAATTAAAATTTCATTTCACATCAAATATTAACACGTAATTTTCCCGGATCTTACATGAAAGGCTTTAGTCATAAAATCTGAAAGTGAGTCATCAAACTCTGATGATGACTCAAACACTGATGAATCTTCTGAATCCGAGGATGATGAAGAACAAATGATACAAATGGCTGCTTTAATGGTGAAGACTTTCAAGAAGATGGGTTTCACGAACTTCAAGAAAGGAAAGAGATTCTCAAGGAGAGATTCAAACTCTGAAAGGAAGAATTTCAGAAAGTCTGACAAAAGGGATATCAAATCTGGGAAGAAAGACAAGTCTGAAATCCAGTGCTACAAGTGTAAAGAGATGGGTCACTATGCTCCAGAGTGCAAGAAAGGAAAATCTAAAAAAGCACTCATCACTAAAGGAAAAGACTGGGCAGAGACTTCAGATTCAGATGAGGATGTCAACTATGCTCTCATGGCAACTGTTCAAGATGAAGCTGATTCATCTGAAAACAAGGTACCTTTAACAACTTATGCCTATGATATTGATAATATATCTGAATTGAGAATTTATCTTAAAAGCATACATGTTAGTTATAGGGATCAAACTTTAGCAAATGAGAGAATTAAATCTGAGAATCTTAAGCTTAAAGAGAGAAATAAATTTCTTGAAGAAGAACTTGTTAACATGCAACAAGTTCAAAAGGAAAGAGATGATGCTGTTTATGTTGAACAGGAGTTGCTTAAGAAATTTAGGCAACTAGAATCTAATTTGGAAAAAGAAAGAAAGGTAATTAAAACCTGGACAAACTCTGGTAAGAACACACATCAGGTGTTTCAAACAGACTCAGTAGGGTTAGGTTACTGTGAGAAAGATGAACTTAGGTTTAAAGATAAGGTTAAAGTTAGAACACATCTTCCACCTATGAAATTTGTTAGGGTTAGACCACAGACTTTATGCACTCACTGTGGGAGTACTTGGCATTCTATTTATACTTGTAAGAATTATCATGCCATTTATCACAACTATTATGAGTTGAAGCCAAATTTGAAATGGGTTAAAGTTGATTCTGCAAGTGTAAACTCTGATACTGTTAGCTTAAACTCTGTTGATAAGAATTCCGCTGCAAAAGCTAACAATGTTAAGAAAGCCAAAGGATCCAAGCAAGTCTGGATCCTTAGATCTAACTCTTTGTAATTGTTTGTGATTGCAGGGCATAAGGGAAAGCACCCTAGTCTTGGACAGTGGATGTTCAGGACACATGACTGGAAATAAAGCCCTGCTATCAGATTATGAGGAGAAAGCTGGCCCAAAAGTTTCCTATGGAGATGGCAACATAGGACGTACTATGGGATATGGCAATATCAATCTTGGAAGTGTCATCATCACTAATGTAGCTCTAGTCCCAGGACTCAAGCATGACTTGCTATCTGTGAGTCAAATCTGTGACAGAGGTTACCATGTAGATTTTCAACCTGAATACTGTGAGGTTATCAACAAATCTACAGGAAAAGTTGTTCTAGTTGGACACAGACGGAATAATATCTATGAAGCAAGTTTGGTAACAAACTCTGAAGGAAAAGCTGTGTGTCTGTCTGCAAAAATGTCTAATGAAGAGAGTTGGAAATGGCATAAGAAACTCTCTCATCTAAACTTGAACAACATCAATGAGCTAATTCGAAAAGATCTTGTAAGGGGACTTCCAAAGTCAATACTCAGCTTAGATGGTCTGTGTGATTCTTGTCAGAAGGCCAAGCAAAGGAAGTCATCTTTCAAGAGTAAATCTGAATCTTCAGTTGTGGAGCCTTATCATCTTCTTCATGTTGATCTATTTGGTCCAGTAAATGTAATGTCTCAAGGCAGAAAGAAATATGCTCTAGTCATTGTTGATGAGTATACTAGATACACTTGGGTGTACTTTCTAGTAAAGAAGGATGAAACTGCCTTAATTCTGAAGGAACATGTGAACCTGCTGGACAAAGGATCACAGTTTAAAGTGAGAATTATCAGGAGTGATAATGGTACTGAATTCAGAAATGCAACAATGGAAGAATTTTGCAAAGAAAGAGGAGTGAAGAAAGAATTTTCTACACCAGGGACTCCACAGCAGAATGGAGTGGTTGAAAGAAAGAACAGAACTTTAATCGAAGCTGCCATAACAATGCTTGATGAAGCAAAATTGCCAACTTATTTCTGGGCAGAAGCTGTTCAAACTGCTTGTTTTACTCAAAATGCAACACTGATCAACAAGCATGGGAAAACACCGTATGAGATGGTGAAGAATAAGAAACCAAACCTGAAATATTTTCATATTTTTGGGTGCAAATGCTTTGTGTTGAAAACTCATCCTGAACAGTTGACCAAGTTTGATTTAAAAGCTGATGAAGGAATTTTTGTTGGATATCCACTATCAACTAAAGCATTCAGGGTTTATAATCTGAGAACTAAAGTGATCATGGAATCTATACATGTGTCATTTGATGACATGAAAATAACTGGAATTGAAGATGAAGAAAATCATGATCAACTACGCTTTGAAAATGAAGATCTAAACTCTGATGATGTAAACTCTGACGAAGCAAATCCAACAAACTCTGATGTAGCATACTCTGATCCTCTACTGGTAAACACTGAGGAAATTTCTCAGACAGAAGAAAATAGAGAACCAGTTGAGGGGGAGCATGAAGATACTTTAGCAACATCTTAAAATGATGACTCACATTCAGAAAGTGAGTCAGCTGAAGAATCTAATACAAACTCTGAAAGTTCAAACATTGAGCAGTCCAATTCAGGGGGAGCCTCAGAGAATGCAGATGGTCAACAAGAAAATCAGGAAAGCATGGATCAAGGGGGAGAATCCAATAATGATGAAAGAAGCCACTTACCTACAGCAAGAAAGTGGACTCAGGCTCATACACCTGATCTGATAATTGGAGATCCAGATGCAAGTGTGAAAACAAGAAGTGCCACAGCAAATGAATGTTTGTTTCATGCATTCATATCTCAAACAGAGCCTAAGAAAGTGGATGAAGCTCTTCAAGATGCTAACTGGATAACAGCAATGCAGGAAGAATTGAATGAGTTTGAAAGAAATGAAGTATGGACACTTGTACCAAGACCCAAGAATAGGTCTGTTGTTGGTACAAAGTGGGTTTTCAGAAACAAGACTGATAGTGAGGGAGTAATTACAAGGAATAAAGCTAGACTTGTGGCAAAAGGATATTCACAACAGGAAGGAATTGATTATGATGAAACCTTTGCTCCAGTTGCAAGGTTGGAAGCCATAAGAATTTTTCTAGCATATACTGCTCACAAGAAGTTTAAAGTCTTTCAAATGGATGTGAAGAGTGCTTTTCTCAATGGGAAACTTGAAGAAGAAGTGTTTGTTGAACAACCACCAGGGTTTGTGGACCCCAAGTATCCAGATTATGTCTACAGGCTTGACAAAGCACTTTATGGACTAAAGCAGGCACCTAGAGCATGGTATGAAACTGTAGCTCAATTTCTTTTAGAAAGCGGGTTCACTAGAGGTACAATTGATAAAACCTTGTTCTATTTCAATACTGGTAATGATTTGCTTTTATTTCAAATCTATGTGGATGACATAATTTTTGGGTCTACTAATGACAAACTCTGTAAGAAATTTGCCAAGCTTATGTAGTCCAGGTACCAAATGAGCATGATGGGAGAGCTTAGTTATTTTCTAGGCTTGCAGGTAAAGCAAACAGATGATGGGATATTTATCAATCAAGCAAAATATACCAGAAATCTTCTCAAGAAATTTGGTATGCTTGATAGTTCATCTACAACAACTCCTATGGCAACTGCAACAAAGCTAGACAAAGATACAGGTGCTTCAGTAGATATGACAAACTACAGAGGCATGATATGGTCTCTTCTTTATCTTACTGCAAGTAGACCAGACATTATGTATGCAACCTGTCTTTGTGCAAGATTTCAAGCAGATCCTGATAAGTGGATTTTTATCCACTTGGAATGCTTCATATCGGCTTAAATTGATGACTTGAACTCAAGTATGTGGTGTGTTTAATGTGTTTTCATTAAGTTTTGCAGAATCAAGAGTTGGAGGTTAATGTGATTAAAATTCGGATTTTCCGGGTAAGGTGCGAAGCTCTCACGGTTTTGGCCATATCTGGAGTTCTACAAGTCCGATTCTGACGATCTTACAGCTCACGCGAAGAGGACAACATTTTCTATAATTCTGGACAGAAGGTACGGCGCGGCAGCGCCGTGTTTGTGCTTGCTTATGGCGCGGCAGCGCCGTGGAAAAAGGAGCAGAATTTGTCTGGCGCGGCAGCGCCGCTTTCCTTTGTATTTGTGGCGCGGCAGCGCCGGTCTTGCTGACGAAAATTCCTGTTTTGACCCGATTTGCTGATTTGTCAAGAAATAAAATAAAATTACAATTGAGTACAACTTGTTGGCACCTGGAGGCCTATATAAAGAGAAGAAAACCCTAGAGATGAGAGACACATACCACATATTATCTACGGAGTTTTAAAGCACGAAGAAGCAAGGAAGAAGATAGTTCAATTTATTCTTGTATTCTTTCTAGCTTGTGGATGCTTGGTTTGGGTGTATTCTTTAGAACCTTGATATTTATTCAATATAATTCGTTTTCTTCAATCATGTTTACATTAAAACCCATGGTGACGATTAGTTTGATTATGAACTAACTCGTTGTCATGGGGTTTTAGCGGATTTATTCATGAAGTTTATGTGTTGAATTTTCTCGATGCCTATAGTGTGATTGATGTGATATCCTATCATGGTTGTTTTAATTCGTTATAGGAGAGTAGCTAACTCCTGTAATTGTGTGTTAATTCTTATTGAAGCGAAAGTGGATCTAAGAGTTTAGAACTTGCCATGCTAGCATAGGTTTATGCGTGAGAATATCATTCGTAATTAGTGTCGTAACTCTAACCGTTTTATGACGACTATGTGATCAATTGAATGCTTGTACTTCAACCATTATGTTTTCAATCTTTATAGACATATAAGGACTAAGCATAATTGGGAGACTAAGTGATTTCTATCTTAATTGTGGATATTATTTAGGATGGTATTGGTACAACGAAAGTTGGCTTATATCAGTTTTGTGTGTTCGATCAGGTATTAATAAATCACATGAAAAGGCTAGAGAATTGGAAACTATAGATGGATTGTTTAATGAAGTTAGGATCCCATGTTTTCTCTGCATAAGTAATTCGATTCCAAATCTTGTTAGTTAATTAATTCTTAGTTTATTAAATTGCTTCATAGTTAATCTTAGTTATTCAAAACCCTATTTTGTTAATTGTCTTAGCAGTGAATAAAAACCATACATTGTTGCATAGGTACAAAACTATAATAACCAAGCAGTCTCTGTGGGAACGAACTCTACTTATCTCTATATTACTTGTGACCACGTGCACTTGCGTGTTGAGTTTGGTCGTAACAAGTTTTTGGCGCCGCTGCCGGGGACTCGGTGTTATTTATATAGTTTATGTGCTCGTCATCAGTGGTCGTTAGAGTTCACTGACTCGGATTGTAGTTGTTTGTTCTGTGTGTTTCAGGTACTTGAACGTGTATGCGAACATGTTCTCAGACTCGTAAATTGGAAGAAGAAAGATTAAAGTTAGTAAAGATGGGAGACGTACTAGAAGGAGTAGCACCTGCAGCTAAGGCTTTGAAAGACTATTCTCAGCCAAAGATCAATGATATCCAGTCGAGCATTGTCAGACCTGCCATTGCAGCCAATACCTTTGAAATCAAGCCTAGCACGATTCAGATGGTACAAAACTCAGTTCAGTTTGGGGGTGCTGCTACAGAGGATCCTAACATGCACATTCGGAGCTTCATGGAGATTTGCGATACTTTCAAGTTCAACGGTGTGTCGGATGATGCTATCAAGTTGAGGCTATTTCCATTCTCTTTGAGGGACAAGGCTAAGGGCTGGTTACATTCTTTACCGGCTGGGTCTATCACTACTTGGGAAGAGCTTGCACAAAAATTTCTCTCCAAATTCTTTCCTATGGCAAAAACAGCTGCCATAAGGAATGCTATTGCTCAGTTTGCCCAGGCACAGGGAGAGTCATTGTGTGAAGCTTGGGAGCGTTATAAAGAGATGCTCATAAAATGCCCCCATCATGGAATGCCGGACTGGATGATCATTAACTGTTTTTATAATGGATTGGGGTGGCAATCGAGACCGATGGTGGATGCAGCATCAGGTGGAGCTCTATGGGCTAAAAGCTACGAGGAAGCATATGATCTGATTGAGATGATGGCAGAAAATGAATATCAGAGTCCAACGCAGAGAATGCCACAGCAAAAGGTGGCGGGAATTCTTGATGTTAGTGCAGCTACAGCTTTAGCGGCTCAGCTAGAGGCATTGAATATGAAGATTGATTCTTTGGCAAATCATGGGATTCGTCAGGTAGCTAGTGTTTGTGAGCTATGTGCAGGTGCACATGAGACGAAGCAGTGTGCCATTTCTAATGAATCAGTGCAGTTTGTGAGCAACTTTCCGAATCAGCAACAGCCAGCCCCGAATACTTATCATCCGAGCAACAGGAATCATCCTAATTTCAGTTGGAGCAATAATCAGGGTGGCATACAGCAATCACAACAACCGCATCAACAATTTCAAGCTAGGCCATACAACTCTGCAGGTTTTCAGCAGCAATGGCAGAATTTTCAGCAGCAGTTTCAGCCAGCAGGATTTCAACAAGCTCATGGAAATTCTGGTCAAACTTTTAAAGAACAATCTGAATTGGAAGAGTTGAGGTTGATGGTTAAAAGTCAGGCGGTCTCACTCAAGACCGTGGAGAATCAGATGGGACAACTTACCAGTGCGATGCTGAAAATATCTCAGGGAATTCTTTCTAATGAACCAGAAGTTAATCCAGGCAAGAGGGAAGTTAAAGAGCAGGTGAATGCCATAACACTCAGGTCTGGTAGAGTCACAAGCAATCCAACATTAGCAGCCAAGGAAGACGAAGATTTCCAGGAACAACTACTTGTGCCCTCCCCAGAAAAAGAAGAGGTAATTCCTAAGCTGGTAGCTGAGCAGTTGGTTGAAGAAGGGGACAATAACAAGAGGTCTGTTGAGAAATCCTCTCAGGAGCAGACTAGAGAGAGCGAACAGATTTTTCCACCTCCCCCATATCCAAGAAAAGCCTACAGGCAAGCGATCGACAAGAAATTGGACAGGTTTCTGGAGGTGTTCAGGAAGTTACAAATTAATATACCTTTTGCAGAAGCTCTAGAACAGATGCCGAGCTATGCCAAGTTCATGAAAGGTATTTTATCCAGGAAATTGAAGCTTGAGGATTTGGAAACTGTGGCGTTGACTGAGGAATGCAGTGATGTGCTGCAACAGAAATTGCCTCCGAAACTCAAGGATCCTGGGAGCTTTACAATACCTTGCACTATCGGGAAATTGTCTTTTGACAAATGCTTATGTGACTTGGGAGCTAGTATTAACTTGATGCCATTGTCTGTTTTTGAGCAGCTTGGTCTGCCTGATCCAAAACCAACGAACATGACATTGCAGCTGGCTGATCGTTCAATTACATATCCAAGAGGTGTGGTGGAAGATGTCCTAGTAAAAGTGGGTAAGCTCATCTTTCCTGCTGATTTTATTATTCTCGACTTTGAGGAAGACAAGAGGATTCCCATCATATTGGGAAGACCATTTTTAGCCACGGGCAAAACGATGATCGATGTCCAAAAAGGAGAGCTCACAATGAGAGTGCAAGATCAGACTGTCTCCTTTAATGTGTTTAAGGCCATCAATGTTCCGGAGGATAATGAAAAGTGTTTTAGAGTGGAAGGGGTTGATACTGGTCAGAATAAACCGTTTGATCAGTTGTTGAAGTCGGATACATTCGATGTTTGTGTATTAAGCAAGCCTCGTAGTGAGGAGGTAAAAGCAGAGCATGTTCAGATGTTAAATTCAGTTCCTTGGAAGAGGAAATTTGATACGCCAAACGAGTCGCTTGGTTTGACAGAGCTCTTGAACTCTCAGGTGCGGCTTAAGCCGTCATTTAAAAAAACTACTAATCTCGTTCTTAAATCTTCATCAAATCATCTGAGGTATGCATATTTTGGACAGTCATCTATTTTTCCTGTTATTGTTGCTAACAATTTGTCAGGAAGTGAATTTGGAGAGCACCATCAGGATCCTCCGTTTGGGCCACCAACCACTCAGGGTGGCAGTATAATGTGATTCTGGTTAGTCGAGTCCGGCTAAATGACGTTAACGACAGCGCTTCGTGGGAGGCAACCCATGTGTTAGGTATGTTTCTACTATCTTTCTTATTACCTTCAATGAGGGCATTGAATATTCTAAGTTTGGGGGTGATTTGGGGATAAGTAGTGTTGTGGTGTTATGTGTTCATGTAGGAAATCATATTTTGCATATTGTGGTAATTCATTCATGTTTTGTTTGTATTTTGCATGTTTGTTTCATGTAGGACATTTTGTTTATGTTTTTATTATATGTGTCATTTTAGTTGCATGGCATGCATATTTCATGATCCCTTAGGACTTGACTATTTCCGTTGGTGAGTCGATGTTGATTGGAGTGTGGTTGTGATGAATAGAGGGTTGATTAAGTTTTTAAGTATTGACTTGCATGCCAGAAACAATTGTAAATTCACAAGTCTCATTGGTTGCTTTTTGAATTTGATCAGATCATATTTGTTTGGATGTTAGAATTTAACCACTTGCTTATATTTAGAATGTTTTCTATTCTCTTGAAATTGAAAGAAGCACTTAAGTCTAAGTTTGGGGGAAAACAGGGATTTCATGCTAGTTGTAATAAAGGCTAGGCGTCAAATGGCTAGTAGCCGGCTCATTGAAAAGATGAGTAGTCTAGGGTGGGATGAGAAAAAGGCAAAGCGCACTCATTCCGAAATTGAAATAAAAAAAAAAGGAAGAAAAAAAAAAAAAGAAAAAAAAAAGTTGTGTTTGTTTTGTGTTTATGCAGATTTGATCAGGTTGAGTTCTTTAATACTCGAGCAATTAAGTTCTAGGGGACTTTGTGCCTAGTGACCTAAGACTTTGCCAGTCTGGGATCCGCTAACCTAACGCTCGCTACATGGGTATTATTGTATAAGCCTTTAGGGGTCTCAGCCATTGCACGGTCAATTAAGCATGCGTATTGTGTTTAGTATGTTGTTTTGTTATAAAAGCATGAATTCCTGTCTAACTCAAGTGGATATTTGAGGTGTCTTTAAGTGGTTTCTTGTGGCTAGAGTACATTTTGTTTATAAGCTTGTGGTTGTTTTGGTGAAGAATAGGATATGGTCTTGATTTAGTTTGGGAGTATATTGGTGAGCATTGCACACACGCACGTTTCTGTGTTTGTCTTGTTGGTCGATGGGAATTTGGTCGAACTCTGTTTGGAAGACTGTGTTCTTTGAGATGTTGGCTTGTTGATTGGTTTTGGTTGGTTTGAAGGGATCGTTGCATTTCCATATAGTTGCATACATGCATTGCATTGTTAGTTGCATGAGTAGATGGATTTTGTGGGTACATTCGCTATAGGCCCTCACGAGACCTTACTCGTCCACTAGGGCTGCCTAGGGGTTTAAAGGGCTTGTTGCATATGCCAAATGCAACCGTGATCACCTACGGAAGTGGTACTAGTTAGTTGTATATAGTTATATTATTTATGCTTGAGGACAAGCACCGGTTTAAGTTTGGGGGTGTGATAAGTGGATTTTTATCCACTTGGAATGCTTCATATCGGCTTAAATTGATGACTTGAACTCAAGTATGTGGTGTGTTTAATGTGTTTTCATTAAGTTTTGCAGAATCAAGAGTTGGAGGTTAATGTGATTAAAATTCGGATTTTCCGGGTAAGGTGCGAAGCTCTCACGGTTTTGGCCATATCTGGAGTTCTACAAGTCCGATTCTGACGATCTTACAGCTCACGCGAAGAGGACAACATTTTCTATAATTCTGGACAGAAGGTACGGCGCGGCAGCGCCGTGTTTGTGCTTGCTTATGGCGCGGCAGCGCCGTGGAAAAAGGAGCAGAATTTGTCTGGCGCGGCAGCGCCGCTTTCCTTTGTATTTGTGGCGCGGCAGCGCCGGTCTTGCTGACGAAAATTCCTGTTTTGACCCAATTTGCTGATTTGTCAAGAAATAAAATAAAATTACAATTGAGTACGACTTGTTGGCACCTGGAGGCCTATATAAAGAGAAGAAAACCCTAGAGATGAGAGACACATACCACATATTATCTACGGAGTTTTAAAGCACGAAGAAGCAAGGAAGAAGATAGTTCAATTTATTCTTGTATTCTTTCTAGCTTGTGGATGCTTGGTTTGGGTGTATTCTTTAGAACCTTGATATTTATTCAATATAATTCGTTTTCTTCAATCATGTTTACATTAAAACCCATGGTGACGATTAGTTTGATTATGAACTAACTCGTTGTCATGGGGTTTTAGCGGATTTATTCATGAAGTTTATGTGTTGAATTTTCTCGATGCCTATAGTGTGATTGATGTGATATCCTATCATGGTTGTTTTAATTCGTTATAGGAGAGTAGCTAACTCCTGTAATTGTGTGTTAATTCTTATTGAAGCGAAAGTGGATCTAAGAGTTTAGAACTTGCCATGCTAGCATAGGTTTATGCGTGAGAATATCATTCGTAATTAGTGTCGTAACTCTAACCGTTTTATGACGACTATGTGATCAATTGAATGCTTGTACTTCAACCATTATGTTTTCAATCTTTATAGACATATAAGGACTAAGCATAATTGGGAGACTAAGTGATTTCTATCTTAATTGTGGATATTATTTAGGATGGTATTGGTACAACGAAAGTTGGCTTATATCAGTTTTGTGTGTTCGATCAGGTATTAATAAATCACATGAAAAGGCTAGAGAATTGGAAACTATAGATGGATTGTTTAATGAAGTTAGGATCCCATGTTTTCTCTGCATAAGTAATTCGATTCCAAATCTTGTTAGTTAATTAATTCTTAGTTTATTAAATTGCTTCATAGTTAATCTTAGTTATTCAAAACCCTATTTTGTTAATTGTCTTAGCAGTGAATAAAAACCATACATTGTTGCATAGGTACAAAACTATAATAACCAAGCAGTCTCTGTGGGAACGAACTCTACTTATCTCTATATTACTTGTGACCACGTGCACTTGCGTGTTGAGTTTGGTCGTAACAGATCCCAGAGAGCCTCATCTAACAGCTGTAAAGAGGATTTTCAAATATCTCAAAGGAACCATAACCTTGGGTTTGTGGTATCTTAGAGAATCAGAGTTTAAGTTAATTGGTTACTCTGATGCAGATTTTGCAGGCTGTAAGATTGACAGAAAGAGTACTAGTGGAAGCTGTCAATTTCTAGGTGACAAACTAGTTTCTTGGTACAACAAGAAACATAAATCAATTTCCACATCCACAGCAGAAGCAGAGTATATTGCTGCTGGTAGCTGTTGTGCACAGATTTTGTGGATGAAGAATCAATTGCTGGATTATGGCTTAAGGTACTCTAAAATACCTATTTTCTGTGATAATCAAAGTGCTATTGCTATGACAGGTAACCCAGTACAGCATTCCATGACGAAGCACATCAGCATAAGGTATCACTTTATCAGGGAACATGTGGAGGAAGGAGATATTGAGCTTCACTTTGTGTCTACAGAACAACAGCTTGCAGATATCTTCACCAAGCCTTTGAGTGAAATTACATTTACAAGACTGGTAAATGAACTTGGAATGATCTCTGGTTTCGACTAGAGATACTGGTTAGACTCAAACTTTACTCATCTGTGATAATTTGCTCATGTTTCTATGCATATGTTAACTGTCATGCAAATCATGTTGTTAAACTCTGGAAGCATACTCTGATGATAAACTCTGATGTTATACTCTGATTGTGGTATTGTCTGAAACATAAAAACCGATGAAGAAAATAGTATGAAGCATGATTCTCAGTAAGTAATCATGAATTCTTCTGAGTTATATATGATCTAATCTCAAATGTGTGCAGAAACTTTACACAGCATGATACTGTCTCTATATTTATAGCATCTCTTAGTTTATTGATCCTATACACTGAGTCTATATTAGCTGTTTGCACTTTCTCTCATAAATCATAAACATTAAATGATGTAAGTCTAAACTCTGATAAATAGTTACTGCTAATTCACCCCTAAGCAAAAGATGCAAAACATGCACAAATTCCTTTGAGATCATGTTGTGCCTAGGAAGACCCATGAACTTATTGTATGAAATAAGGGCTAAAATTTTCAAATTTTTGGTGACTAGTGCCAACCACTGATTACTGGAAAAGATTAAATAAAAAAAAATTAAAGGGGGTGAAAACAAATGAATACAAATAAATACAGAGTTTAGATGAAATCAGAATATGTTTTACATATGAGAGTTTGGGCAACCAGTTTTTACTGATTTATTTTGTGGATTTTATGCGCTTTGAGATGCTCTCAATATTTATATTCAGTAAAATCTGCTATTCACACAAAAATATTCACAACTGTGCATGTTGAGAAAAGAGATTATTAATGAAGGAGGAGAATTGATAAAAAATGATGAACTGTGTACTCTACGCAGAGGTAATTTATTTTTAACCTCTGATGGTTAAAATAAATAAAAATGTTTTAGACATTTCATAATTATTGAGGAACATTATTTTTGGAAAATAGAGAGTATGATTGATAACAGTTTGTTGAAGTTTTGAAAATGATGAAAGGTGTCTAGAAAGTAGCAGTAATTAGTGCCTTTTACTGCGCATGCGTGTTGGAAACTACCATGATTAAGTGTTGTCAGTTAATGCATATGTGACAACTGTCCCACTCACACATTTTTTTTTTCCGAGTAAGCATGTTGTGTGTATTAATGGTTAAAACTCTTCAGTTTTAATTCATATTTAATCATTATACACTTGACGTTTGAAATTTTTACAGACTTACTCTATTCACAGGACATTTTCACATAAGCATATTCACAAACACTTTTCTGCATCACTTTCTCAAACACTTTCTCTAAGTCTAAACTCTGATTTCTTTCAAAGCTTTCTAATGGCAACTACCATGTTTCAGTCTTTTGGTCTCGATTTTGTTCCTAATAATTATGCACCACCCCTATCTACTGAGAACGCACCAGAGGCGTTTCCCCTGTTTCAGAATTTCCTCGTTCAATCAGATATTGGGCAAGCTCTAGTGGAACCAACAAGGTTATCTGGTACTCAAATCAAAGCCTTCTAGGAAACAGGCGTATATGATGATGGAGGTGAATCAGGCACTCCTTCAATTATCTTTGAATTTGCTGAACAAGAGTATGTAGTCACTCCAACCACTGTTAGAGATGCTCTTGGGTGTGAAGATTTCAATGCGTTCACCATTTCTGTTGGTGATTCTGAACTTCAGCGTATGATGAGAGAGATCGGTTATTCTGGGTCTTGGCCTGTTTCTGATGCAAATATGTCTTCTAATGAAACTGAATCTGCTAATGCTAAGAAAAGGAAGCTTGTTGTTGCGTATCTTTTTGGTGGATTAGTTCCAGAAACTACTATTGGAGCAGCTTCAGAAGTTGATCTTGAAGATGTTATTGAAGATGATATTGTGCCTGAGGAAGCCAGAGCAAATACTGCTGAAAATGTTGAAGTTAATGATGATTTTCTTGAACCAATTATGGAAATGGATTTTGAAGATAATGTTGAAGCACATCCCTCTGCAACTCTAGAAGAGTTTGGCAGTATAAATGAAACAAAGGATGTGGCAGCTGATCAACCCACAGTCATACTTGATGAGTCCTTAGCTACTCAAATAGAGATTCTCTCTGTCAATCACCAGGTACTTGAAAAAGGTGAAGAGGTTGATCAGACAGCACAGGCTGTAGCTGCAGAAACTGTTCTTGAAGAAACTGCAGAAAATTTTGTTGAAGCCACTACAGAGCCTGTTGTTGAGGCTGTACAAGAAGAGAATGTTCAAGAGAATATAAACTCTGAGAATCTTGCACATGAAGGTGCTCAAGAAACATTTGCTGAAAATATTCCACATTCTCCAAGTGCCGAGTCTTCTGCAAAGTCTGATGATCAAGCTGATTCATCTTCTCAAAGACTTTCTGCTCAACCAAATCCAAAGGACATTCAGCATGCCACTGAACTTCACTTTCAGAATATTTACTTTTCCAAGTGGTCAAACAAGGATTGCATATTTACTGATCAAAGGGCTGCTGACTTTGTAACAAAATCTGCTGAGTCAATTACAAATCTAGAACTTCTTACACATCTAAAGGCAACAATTGTTCAAGTCAAGTCTCTTCACAATCGTTTTGATGAAACTCAGAAGTCAGTTACTGGGTTGAGAAATGATGTGGTTGCTAGAGATATGTCTCTAAAGCAAGATAAATCTATGCTGCTTACTCTGGTTAAAGATCAAGAAGTTATCAAGAACAGATTAATCAAAGTTGAAGAAAATCAGAATGTAATGTCTGAGAAGATTGATTCCATAGCTGCTTCTATAGAATTGCTCACCTCAGTATTGCTACAAGATGATGTCAAAAAGGGGGAGAGAGTACTTAAAGACAAATGCAAAAAGTCTCAAACTCTGAGTAGACAGGATGATTCTACTGATGGTGGTGCAAGAGGGAAAGAATTCAAATCTAAATCTACTCTACAGCAAGGAAAGCGAAGATCAAACTCTGATGCTACAAACTCTGCAAGGATATACACTGGTGCTCAATATACATCAAGAGCTTGAAGTTTTTTGCTTACTTCTCATCCAGTTACTGATGAAGAGATTGCTGCTCAGCTGTTTCTAGAAGAACATGGTGCTGATGCAACCATAGAAGATATCCAATTTGAAGAATTGATGCTAGAGCATGAAAAGAAATTAAAGTCTGGGAAGTTCAAGAAAGTCAAGAAGGTTTTAAGGCCAAAGGAGAAAGGAATTGTAATCAAGGAAAATGTAAACTCTCAACAGAGTTTACAATACTCAAGAAGGCTAGTTGAAGCTAGCTTAGATAAAGGCAAAGGAAAGCTTGTGGAAGAAAATCAGTTATTGAAGAAAGCTCAAACAACCTCTGACAGTGCTCAAGTTGTTCAAACATTGGAAGCTGTGACAACCTCTGATACTACTCAAGTTGTACAGACTAAACTCTCTTCTGAACTTCAAAGAACTTTTGTTAAACCAGTCGTGGCTCAACAAACTCTGATTCTTGGAAATGTCAATGTTTTTCAAAGCAAAACCATCATGGGTAAAGAATCAAGAGATAGATCTGGTTTAGGATCTCATAGAGAAAAGAGAGTAAACAATAGTCCTATGGATCAAACTTCATTAGCTGAACCAGGTGTTGGTGTGACTCAAGAAAATCTTGATGCTTTAGAGTCGGTTCAGTTAATACATCATAAATGATTGAAGAAGGATTTTCTGTTATACTTCAAGGCTGATGGCAGAGTATACAAAGTTGGTGAAGCTGATATAGGATTAAAGATGAAAGAAGAACTAGAGTATGTACTGTATATACTGAAAGTAAAGAATCAAAGAACTCATCAAGCATCTGAGGTATTAAGAAGCATAATGGTGAAAGCTAGATCTCTTTGTGGCCTAAAGACTGCTGCTTCTTACATACCGAAGTACAGAGATTATAATGGAAAGCTTGTTGAGATGCAAAGGAACAGTGCAAGACTCAGAACAGATCTTGGTAAAAGTGTTGGAATTTAATCTGGAATCAGATAAATCCTTCATAATAAAGCTAGGAAATGATATGAGGAAGAACAACATTTATGCTCTAAGGGCAGCTATCTATCAAACTGGAGAGATTGATCCAGAGTTGAAAGAGCTAAAGAAGATAATGGTAGCTGAGCTAGAGAGAGCTGAGAGAAGACTACTTATGGACTACATCAGGACTGTACCTGACATTGAAGAGATTAAGTAACTAAAGTCTGTAAGTTTTTAAAGTTTTCTGTTCTAAGTAAAAGTATAAACTCTGTGATTTTATAAACACTGCATTTGTTATATGTTTTGACATCATCAATTATCTGTTAACTTGTACATTTTAGTATGAACAAGTTGGGGGAGATTGTTAGATATAATTGCTGATGTTTGTTTATCAGTGTTTAAAGTACCAGGAAACTATCAGAGTTTAGCTGGAGGACTAGTCAGAGTTTAGCTGGAGGACCAGTCAGAGTTTGTTAAAGTCTGATGGTCAGAGTTTGCTTAGCAGTCAGTGCAATTCGATGAAGATTCTAGAAGCGATATTCTTTGAAGATGGAAAGAAGCAAAGAGATATCGAGATGGCTAAGGAAACGAAACAGAAGATAGAAGCAATTATTAATTGATTCTGATTGTACAGCTAATTTATAGGAATATCAATTAATGATTGTATGTAGATGTGTACTATATAAACACAGATAGGTTAACCCTAAAAGGGATGCGAATACGTGAATTATCATTCTTGTAACCTAGTAGCTCTCTGTGATATTTTACATCACTGAGAGAGGAGTTTTTAATTCCATTTAGTTTATTATTCATAAACAGTGTTCTTATTGTTATTCTCATACATATACTTGATTATATATTGTATATTCGGCCTAACATTAACTAATATATATTTATCGTATTATAAAATTTATAATTATTTATATTTGATTATTATATTATTTTAATTCTAATAAGTTATATATAATATTCCGATTTATATATACTTGTAAGAATTAATCGAATTTCAAAAATTGAATCGACCACATTGTAGAGAATTAATCGAGAATTAATCGGTAAAATTGAAGATTTTTATAACCATGTTGTTACCACATATACGTGTTATCTTCATCTCTTGTAGGCTGTAGTTTTATAAGTTAACTGTTTTCTAATATTTTCGTTATAAGTTAATTGTTTTCTAATATTTTTGGATGACCAGAACGGCTTGTTTGCTGGTCTAATGACTTAGAATAAATCTTGGCATACATGCGTATTCACTACAAACTCCCTTCCTTTTAATTTATATTAGTTTTACATGTACATCTATCACGCTTCTATATTGTGTTGGAATTATACTTCACAAAATATAACATATTATATGTGCTTTATGAAAATATATTTTACAAAATATAGTGTTATATAAAATAATATTCATGTCTTTTCAAATAAATGTTACAAAAGGAATTGTATTTTATAGAATATTAAATTGTTTTACATATATAATTAGCTTTTGAAATATGGTATGAAATCTTATCATATTTATTTAAAATTGCATTCAATTTATGTGAATATAAATCAAGAGTTATTTTGTATGAGATGTTGAAAAAAAGTGTTTTAAAATGAAAAAACTTTTAACAAAAATCACATTTGTAAAAGAATAAAAATATTTCCAATCATAGTTTATATAAATAACTATTTATATACAACACTTCAGTTTAGATATCATAAAATATATAAATTTGCATGTATGTTTAATGAGCTTAAAGAAAAAAAGTAAGAGAAAGTGGGGTGTTAATTAATCATAAATTATAGATTGTGAGTTAGTAGTGTATAGGTATGTACGTCAAGATTTACTCACTGACTTAATCTATTATATATCTTATACTGCAACATGCACTTTGAGTGAAACATTTTATTCCATGTGTACTTCCACGTCAGCGCCAACTGTGAATGACTGATTCGTATAAACACAAAAACTTTCCATTTCAGAACCAAACATCAGTTTTAGGCTTTTAGCATTTGACCACCGCCTTAGTGCAGACACAGCTCCGTCACTAAAAGCGTCATGACCTTTCCTTTCCTTCTGTTCTATCTGAAGAAGCTCTCGATAATTGAAGGCAAGGTCGAGGAAGAGGCGCCTTTAGTTAGCTTCCTGGGATTCTGCTTCTTCCGATAATGACAGGATGATTTCGACCCGCTCGATGAAGCCGCTTCTCTCCCTTCTCGGTAAAACTCTAAACCCCCAGTATATGTATATTTTCGTAAGTGTGCTTCTGTGATTGCTTGGCGACTCCAGTAATATACAACCTGTTCGATAGAATGCCTCGGTGTATACAAGTGTTTGACACAATGGCATAAATATGTGTCTGATCTCCATTATTTACATACACAAGTCACTAGGTATTAATCTTCATTTGAATATTTGTATCTGTTTACAGATCTTATGACTTCTTTCATAATGTTTGAGAAGGAGACCTAAAATTGGTAACATGATTCACTAATAACTATGCGAGTTGAACCAAGCCTATGTATTCATTCTCAGTGGTTTTAATTCTTAAATGGTTTGAGGTTACATTCAAATGCCAAGTCTGCATCGAACCCCATTCCCGAATCACTACTGGGCACGTGTTATCTCCTGATATCACCGATTATTGTTAAATAGGTTTTTCGAATTATACGCAGCCATAACCTATAAAGAAATTTACAGAAGTGTTTCTTTGGAAAAGCTTCAACCCTATTCGTAGCCGCGAAAAGCTTAATGTGTACTCCTTCCGCCCTACCTATTTGTTTAAGTTTGGTTTGGACGGAGGTTAAAAAAAACTAATAAAATAAAGGAAAAAATAGGAAAAGTGAATTTAGTAATAGGACCAGTCAATATTTAATAAGTATAGAAGAGAAAAGTAGTAAAAATAGTTGATTTCTTTATTATAAAAATTTACTACTTTTGAAAATTTTAGAATTGTAAAAAATTGAAATGGACATCCCGAAAAGTGTAAAGAATTAGTAGGGATGGAGGAGTAGTAAATATCATTAGGCCCTTTGGGTTTTGGCCATGATCCAAAGGTGTATGTAACAATAGCAGGTATGCTCTTTAACTGCTGTTGTCTGTTGGGCCTTCTTTTCTTTTTTCCGAAGCCATTGAGTGTTTGGGCGTCTTTCTTTTGTCGCTCTTTTTAGTTTAATATAAGTACAGTAACTTTTTATTTTAAAAAAAAAAGTACAGTAACTTTTGTTGGACAAATATTAAATCAAAATTTACAACAATTTTTTAATTTATTTATTTAATCACAGTCCAAAACAATTTTAAAGAGTCAAGTGATTTTCTGATTGAAAGTTTTTCCAAGCAAGCTCTCGCCCTGTTAGAATTTAACACAAGGTAAACTTTGTAGTTGGGCTTCAAAAAAAAAAGGAAGGTAAAATTTGTAGTTGTAGAGTCCATGACTTTATTCGTTCCCCGTAAGGTCCCTTTGGCACCTAGAGGGGAGTATGCTGTCACATGTATCTTCTTTTCCTTGCAGAACTCCCTAAGCTTCTTTTGTTGCCACAAAGGGTTCATCTCCACCTAGTGAAATTAACATGTTTAGTAGACATCTATAATTCTTAAAAATTAGATAAGAAAATGAAATCAGGCTGCAGGTTTCAAACATAACTAGGGGAGCAAAATTTGTGACATCATGATCATTAGCAGTGTTGCGAGATACTAAAATCTAAGAAACAGTGACTATTACATGAACTTAGATATGTACATCAATATGTTTCGATATGTACTTTACTGGATATTTTAATGTGGCTGCATTAACTATGTAGCCTGAACAGCATGCTGTATATGAAGTGCATCTTTGATCAGATATACTCACTTGATTCACAGATGGAGGTATCTTTGCCAAGGAAAGTATAAGTTCAAGCTTTTTGCAGGAGAAATTGCTGACTCCAATATTTTTTGTGAGACCGCGTATCTGACACTCCTCCATGGCCTCCCAAACATGCTTATAATCGAGGGGAAGTACATCTTCCTCTGGAAAAGGAAATGAGACACTTCCCGCCTTAATGCTCACTGGATAGTGAATGAGGTAGAGATCAAGATACTCAAATCCAAGGTTCCTACACATTAGACATTTTAACAAGTTTTAACAAACATGAGATCAGATCAATACAATCCACATTTTGGCTAAACGTAACATTTTTCTAGTAGAACAGTAGATACTACTTAATTCCAGACTTAAGAAGGGAACTAAAAGTTTATTTAGAGAACTAGAGACAAATTCAAGGGGGATACTCAGCATCATGGTCGACAAGGCACTAACTATGCTGCAGATGTTATTGCTGCGCCTGAGCATTATTTTAAAATTTTAGATCCCTGTAGTACTTCTGGAAAGTTGACATAGTCCTCTGGAATTTTTATTTTTATTTTTATTTTTTTGCTAAGTCTCTGGAATATTTTTCTTAACCGTATAGTATGAAGAAATTGAAGTACACACTAGAAATTGACTATGTAATCAAACTAAGCACTTGGTTTGCTCTCAACAACAAGCTGATCTCTATAATCACAAAACATTGATCGTACGGTACTTTGTTTTCAGTACAAGTTAGAGATTTTAATTTCTTTGAACGATTGCCTTGATGCCGAATGGTAGTTATTTTGTGATGCAAGTCTAATTATGCTGGCTTAATATATGAGACATATGGTATATGATTACATGTCCCTCTTCATTATCATATGGCACTTCCAGTTTAGGGATTAGAAAATTTGCATTCTTATCTCTGCAGGTTTAACATGTAGCATCTCAATGCAAGAAGTAGAGATACACAGGTAAAAATTACATATCTAGCTCCTTTGAAAAGTTTAAAATTATTTTATTGTCATTGACATTTCATTTGAAAAACAGAGCTCTGACCGCAAACCATATAATGTGATAGAAAAAAAATCAGTACTGCTTGATGATCATATATTTGCATATAGTTATCAATTTGTGTATATACTGAATAGGAAGATATGTTTTCTACCTGTGAGCTGATCAACTACTTCCGTAGGTTAATATTTTGTTAACATTAACAATCTATGTATCTATATTTTGTATGTGCATATTAATATATTAAAACAAAGTCCATTGGATGGAGTTTTATCAAATACTATTATTCATGTTCTGGTTCTTCTACAGTTCTGCTACGCTTCTCGGTGGCTTTAGAGTAGATGCTTACTAAAAGGTCACAAACAAGGTTGAATCAAAATGCTATTACAAAGGAGAATCTCATTCTGCAGATGGTGAATTCTCGGGCCAAGACATCGACAATTTTGCAGTTCAGTAAGAAGGTGGTTAGGGGTACACGCCTACAAAATTTGCAACCTTACATCACGATGAGTTTGCGTTCAAATAGCTTTATTAGTATATCTCCTATTTAGGCTAACAACGATAACAGATATGCCCGTCAACACGTGTTACATTTCATTGAGCAATCTACCTGATAGTATTTTCATACATATTTTTCCTGGTAACTAATCGTACATATGTGTCGTACATATATGTCTCTTATTTACTTTTAATAAGTTTTAAGGTTGCACGATTAATCTTATGGATTCAGGAGCGACTTGATGTCAAAGGGATCTATTATCTATTATCTATCTAATAGCAAAATTCTTTGAGACAATTTATTCCAAATCACACAGCCACGTCACATAACTTAGAACACGTCATATCTGACAACGCCAATGCATATACATACATAAAGCTACTCACCTACTCAGCCTCTGCCCCTCTCCAGCTATCTCCTCTCTCTGTTGCATATATTAAACGCATGCCACCACAATCACATTTACGCTCCCTGTTATCCCTTTAAGCTCAAACATGAACCCATTTCCTCCGCCGGGTAATTGTACAATTTACGCTACCCGTTTTCTTTCTATAAATTAGGGCCCCTTTTGATTGATCAATCATGGAATAGATGATTAATCATGCATAGAAGATATTGATTATCTTAATATTGATTTTTTTTGTGCGCAGTGAAAGTGGAAAGGAAGATCAGTTAAGGTACAGGGCACTGTGCTACAGGTTACATATATAATATAAATATATTGACACTTGTGATAACTTTACTTTTGTTCTTTTTTTTTTTGCTATATATTTACTTTTGTTCTTGTAAGTAGCTAAAATTAATTATTTTTTCCTGGCTCGTGTATGTCACGAAGGAAGATGCTTCAGCACTGCGCAACTTGGTCGTGATATCATGATGTTCCGTTCGACAATGATTTAGTCTTCTACGAAAGGTACTGCCTAACTTTACCTTTCGGATCAAAACTATAAATGTTTCTTATTAATTGTAACCATTTAGTTTCCCATTCTTATTTTCACTTTCTTTGCTTCTAACCGAAGAAAGTAGAGCCTGTAGCCCTATACTTATTTCACCTTTTTAGTTAAAAAAAATCTCTTGCAAAGGAGCTATCATTCCATTTAATTTGAGCTCCTGCATCATATCATATAACTTTGAATGATAATGTCGGTTGAAAATCTACAGAACACAAGTACCTTCTTAACTTAAGTATCTGTATTGACCCTAAAATTTTGCGGGCAAAGGAGCAAGTGTGAAAGCTACATTCAGGGATATATACAGTGGTACTAGATGTAGGAATTTTAAATTTCATACCGACTGAATTCACATAATCTTTGTCATTCTAAAAATTGGATAATGATAGTGAGACTAATATTGCTTAGCTCATACTGAGGAGGGTCTAGGAAAAGATAGGTGCATTGTTTAAGAGTTAAGACCCTTGTCAAGTTAAAAATTCCAAATTAAGGAGCAAAACAAAGACGTTTATTGGTCATCTTCAGTGATAGTATTACCTAATATAATTTTAGTCTAAATTGTTAAAGGGGAGGAATGGAGTTAATGTTACTTGAGAAACAAATGGGTTCACCAAATGGTTACTTGTAAAAAGAACCAAGCATGCAATTAAATGAAAGCCATAGATTCCGTTGTATTCATGGTGTTGATTGTTGTTGACTTTGGTTGTCAATTCTTTGCATTGGGTATTTATAAGAATTAACCATGAATAGGTTCTTGTAATAGCTTTCAGGAACCAACATTAAACGAAGCAATGTTTAGAGGGAATAGCTGTGCATGTAAACTTATCCACGAGGTTTCTGAGTCTGATCATATAGCTCAAACACCCATGCCAGAACATACATTATGTATAAGTTATGCTCTCACTTCCAATACCGCTTCTACAGTCTCATGTACAGTTATATTGCTTACTTTTTCTCTCATATATATATAGTACTGCAACATTGTCTTTTAACTAAAAGAAAAAACCATCAGTAGCTGCAATTGATGGCATTGCTATATGAGTGCTTGCAGGCTAGGAACTCTTTTTTGTATTTCTTATATGACCTTTTGGACCTCTTGAATTGCAGTCTTTCTGTGCACACATTTTCGTGGTATGTTAAATACTTAATACTTCACGAAAGAGATGCCTATATGTCTGCTTGTATCTCTTTCTATCTTAGGTCAAATGCTGTTTTTCTCGGCCAACTGCAGCTGCCAAGCATCTCCGCTTCTGATCTCTCGCACTTCCGAGAAGCCTGCCTATGCACAATCTTATGAAGTCTGCCTCTGTACACCCTCAGGTAAGGGTCCGTTATGTGTATAATGTGTTGTTAAATACGTTTATATATATGCTATTCTTTTCTATGTCTCTAGCCACCAGATACGAATAACTCACATCAAGCATATCTAAATACAATACTTAAAAAATATATATCATACAATTGTTTAGAACAATGCCCCATTCCCAACCTTTTATCTTAAACAAAAAGAAGAAAAAGAAAATATTTTTTACACGTAACCTAACTCTTTCTTTTTACTTCTCTTGGGATTTTAAGATTTAACCATCAAGTCAATTATGAAAATGTAAGTTTTTAGTTTTATACTTATTTTATGTTGACCATGTCCCATTTGCAATCCCAGAAATATTTATTGAGATTAAGCCAAAAAATAAGAAAAGAAATCTAGTGAAATATGGTGCTCTCTGTTTTATTGATAACACAATTTAATTCAGTTTTTTCCCTACATTCTGCCAGTGGTTTAAGGCCTTTTATTAAAGGACTTGATTATGAATAACAATGAGCTCTTTACGATTGTTTCCTCGAGTGTATTCTATTACATTAATTCGGATTTACTCTATTACATTAATTCTGATTCTATTTTCTGATTTACATAAAGTTAATTTTTGGTTTTCCTTTTTCATTTGTTGGCCTATAATCATCGAAAGTTGTTGGTACTATTATAATTTTCAATTTTGCCCCTACTTCTGAACTGTAGTCATATATCGTCTCTGCATATCAGTTTTAATTTGCAGTTGATTTGCATGCTAAAAGAATGACACCATCTGAACTGATCTTGATTTATACATTATATTTGTGCCCGTAAAGGTTCGAGGTTACCCTCCCAGACCCTTAGACCCTTACTCTGCATAACTAGAGGTTACATCCCATTATCTGATTTTTTTTAATTAAAAAGTGGGACAGTCTTCTAAAGAAAAGGGTGACCTAGGATCATGATTACTCCACTCTTGCAACTTCGAATAATATATATAATTACCATGGAATCTTCAAATCCGGAGGTTTAAAAAAAACTTAACTTTTGTTATAATCGCGAAATTAGCTTTTACTTGTGTGTTTTTGTCAATGTTCTCCTATGGTTTTATTTGTTTTTAATATACGATTCTTGTCAAAGAAACAATATTCTATTAAGTCTTATCCAACCTTACTTTTTTTGTAATATCTTATCTCTGGCCTGAGTGACCTTTATAAATGTAATTATTGTTGCAAAAACTGAAGTTACTCTAATCTAAATTTTCTATATAGCTAATAGATTTACAACAGTTAAATGGATCTATAATAATTGTGTAGTAAGCACTACATTAATCCCTAGGAGTCTAGCTACATCCTGCTCCCCAAAAACTTCTCTATTATATTATCACCGTTCATGATGCTTTATAAGGTAACTAAAGTCTAATACTACAGAGCAACTTCAATGTACTAGTGAGATCAAGATCAAATGATTTGTAAATTTCCTTGTACTCTCAATTGTATGCAATTATATAGTTGTTCTTGGTTGAGAGAGCACCGCTAAAACCTCTTCAAAGATAGGCTATTTAAGGAAAGAAAGAAAAGAAAGTCCAAATGGAGCCATCTCTCTACTTCATGCATTATTGGAGACGGGCGTGGTTCACCCACTCATCTATATACAACATAATTATAAAATAAAACTTAAGAATTGAATATTGTTTTAAAATTATATGAGAACATTTCTCTCTTGCTATGAATCCACGTCTACAGGAAATATAAATACATATCCCATGAATTTTAATGTAAATCCCTAAATGATATGATAAGCTTCACCATTGTAGTGTTCAGTATCTTTAGAAACTTTTTATAAAATTTCACTATTTTGACACAGGTAGTGTTGCACACTAAGATTGTCATACAGAGTTTAGATGTTACTATATTCCCACTAATATGTGTGTTGTATCAGCCGTACGTTTAGAAGAACGCGGAACACATATAACGGAAATATCATAATATAAAGTTGTATTGCTGTAAGGGCCAGGAATCCTCTGGACTTCTTAGTGTTCATTATATGATATATATGTAAGTGTATAACTTATAATATATATCAATGGATGCATAGTACAAACATCTATGTGTGTTAAAATAGGTTTTTTTTATTCTCCAAGGGGTTTTGGCTGATTGTTCCTTAATGTATTTATTTAGGTGCCACTTTTGTTTCAGATTGGATGGCCTCCTTAAGTTTATCGAAAGCCGTGCTCGCAACAATAAGATGACTTATGGATTATCATTAAACGACTTTTGTGCACTGATGCTTTCTCTGTACATAGCAATATGTCCGGTAATTTTGCTCGAGTCTTTAAATATTATTATCATACATGCCAGAAGCAGGGACAAGCCTTTTTATCCTAATATATGGTTAGCAATCAACTATAGTCTACCAAGACGTATTTTAAAACTCACTGGTTTGTGTTTGAGTTTATTCGCAGACTACTTGAAAAAACTCAAGGAACTTGCTTTCAATTAAAGAATTTATTTGACACACATGGACGGTAGACCCACAATAGAGTACAGACCATTTGCGTAGCAAATAGAAGACAATGGCCAACTTTAAATATACCTTGATACTGTGAACAAACTTGAAAAAGACTTCAAACAGATTAATGGAAGGTATAGACTTCCAATTGTTTGCATGATCAATGCACACATTTTACTATTGTTGATTCAGAGCATTAAAACTAAGACGTCAAAACATATGTTATACATTAAAATATTTGGAATACAAATTTATTATAGAATTATAATATATTATAATTAATATATATTAATATATATTTTTGTTTCGGTTATTTAGTTTGATTAATGGGGTAGAATTACATTTGTTTCAGATAATAGTCGCACGATGACCCATGATAGTAACCTATTTGCAAGAATGAGTTTCAATTTGTTTGGTTTTACTAACCAGATGTTCATTTTTTTTATTATGACATTTATTTATGCTTGGTAGGCTACATTCTGCAAGCATTAGCGAGGGGCCATGGTGTTCAAAAGGATGTGCATAAGAGTAAGCGAGGGGCCATAATGTTCAAAGCAAAGCGCATATGACTACAGAGTGCATGCAGACACTTGTACAACTACAGTTAAGAGTTTCTCCGTGCAGAATCCTATCAGCCCATGAAAATCTAATGCAGGAATTAGGAAGAAAAATGACACATGATAAACACGGTAGTGCATGAATGAGAACTTTTGTAGTCAATTCTTGGGACGCAATATAAGTCTGCTAAATAGTATGTGGTAAATAGTACGAGATCCTACCAAAAAGCTGTACAATTATTTTAATGCCATTCCTTTGTTCATATATGTAATCACTTGCATAATATTATCTTTGAAATTAATGAAATTAAATATCTAGAACATGCCCGTGCCTTGCACGGGCTATAAAGCTAGTTACAAATAGCACGACAACTAGAGATAGCAAATGTAAAAGAATAAATTTAAAATTCAAGAGAATAATAAATATTTTCGTACTCTTATCATATTTCCAAAAGCTCAGTTGCCAACTTTATATATTATGTTTGTAAATTATGAAAAATTCTAAATTTCTTTCAAATTAATAAACAGATAACTGTTAATACTTGGAATTTGTGAATCAAAGCATGAATATCAAATTTTTATAATTATTTTCAATGATAAATTGCAGTTCTCTTTTTATGACTTCTCTACTTAATTCTGATTTATTTATATCTGAATTTGATAATAAAACACAATATACATATAATTCATGTGTAACTTTTTCAACATGAAATATTTTGTTCCGGTAAAATGAAACACTAAATATTGAAAATAAAAAGTATCATCAATTAAATAATTTGTGTATAATTGGAACAATTTATTTTCAATTTTAATAATAATTAAATAAAAAATTCTAATTTTAAGAACACTAACTAAAATGAGTGAATTTAGATAAACTTTTCTTAGTGGACAAAATTTTTGATTTCGCTACCGTCAAAAAACGGATACTTTCAGTTTAAAAATTAACTATCTTTATAACCCGTGCGAGGCACGGGTTTATTCTAAAATATTTTCTAATTTATCATTAATTCCGATATATTTGTTTGTGATATATTCATATTGATGGTTTGATTACCGAAATATTTAAAAATTTAAGTTAGTAATAGTTGTTATGAAATTAATATATCTCTTTTTATTGTATTTTATTCCTTTAATCGGAAGTTCGTGTGATACACTTATATGATTTGGATGTGAATAGTTTGTTGTCGATTTTCGAGTAAGTAAGTATTTTGATCTTTCTTTACTGCATAATTTGTTTTTTAAAAAACTTGATATGATTTTTCATACATATTCTTAATTAGTGTTGATGGTTTGGTGACTGAGATATTTGAAAATTTTAAGTTAACAATAGTTGTTTGTAAAGTTAATATTCCTCTTTTTTATTGTATTGTATTCATTGAATTAGAAGTTCGTGTGTGATATGTCTATGATTTGGATGTGAATAAGTTGTTGTTGATTTTCGAGTAAGTAAGTATTTGATGTTTATTTACTGCATAATTTATTTTAAAAAAAACTCGATATGATTTTACATACATATTCTTAATTGGTTAACAATGAATAACTCTCTCGCAATCACTTCGATCACAATCAAGATAACATGAAACTATATCACATTACTAACCATTCGATATCATAAATTTATGTTATGTATATTTATAATACTAGGGACTTTGCTCGCGTTTCGCGTGCGATTAAAAAAATTATTTTAAAATTATTTTCTTTTATTAAATAATAAAATACAGTTTAATTTATGTATTGATTTTTGGTTTCATTCCAATTTTTTACAAAAAACAATTGAAGTGTTTTACAAAAAAATTTATAGACGTGATTTGTATATTAAAACATAGTCTATTGTGATTTTAAATCAAAAAATCCAAAATTTTATTAATTACTTTTATACAGTCCGACATTGTAACATAAATTATACAGTTATCCCATGGACTATTTGTACTGAAGTATAGTTGACTTTTCCTAAAATTATATATAAATTAGAAAAATGTATAAATTAGATATAAAATTAAATATTATTTAATGTGATTATATATAATTTTAGTAATAAAAGACATTAAATTGGCAACATGTATATTCTAACTGATTCATCGGAGAATTCCCCAAATTGGTCTCTTACATGCAGAGCTCGACATCACTGAATCCATTCTCAATCCAAAGCCGAAGTTAACCTCTTATTTCTTCAAATCAATCTTCTATCTAACTTACTGCAAGAAGCATGGAGGTATGTAATTTGATGTTTATCTCACTGTATATATGGACTTGAATATTAGTATAGTAATTGATTGAATTCAAATATGTTGTAGACGTATTTTGGAGAATTTGCAATAATCACAATAGGTTCATAGTGATAAAGAATTTGATTAGTTTTTAAGTAAGAATATGTATCATGCAAACCCCTTTTGTCAGCCTAAGACGATTAGAAGTGTACTAATTTAATCTGTATGTGTAATATGTATAAGAATTTGTTAACCCATTGGTGCCTTTGTTGATATTGGTAGTGAATTTATTCCTATTGGTAGTGAATGATACTTATATTGTATTATCAATTTTGTAATACCAGTAGAAAGGTACATCTCATTTGACTGTTTTAGTACTCAGATTTTTGTCAAAATACATTATGCAGAATTATTCGTTTATTCCTACAGGTACTGGATAGGTCGTCATGGGAAGAAAAGTGGAATTCTAATTCAAGTATTGGTATATATGTTTGATAACTTTTTTTTCATAATATATAATATTTCTTTTTTGTGATAGTATCTAACTGCTTAACAAAATATCAGCAAATAGAGCACTTGTGTCCAGTTTCGTATCATCTTTTAATGAGTTTGGATGTTTTGGAAGTTTTGTAAGTGGACTATATAAATTAACTTGTTTTGTCGCATAAAGCAAAGTAGATATGATTATGAATTGGTGCTTATGTAATTTTTTTACTATTTGCAGACTGTCCCAAATAGTTATCACCATGAATTTGGATCCAAGCTATCTTCTGTTATACTTGTAAACTACCAAAATTGTGTTTGGAGGGCAAAGTACATGTTAGATCAGAATTCAATGATCGTCAGGAGCTAGACTCAACTGATCAGGATTGCTGACGTCATCAGGATTACATGGTCGTCAGGATCAAGATACATATCAGGACTGGGATCAAGATTGATCATCAGGACTGGAAGCTGATCAGGATTCCTACTTCGAGTTATATTTGGAGTCTAGTTAAACATGGAAGTTTATTCTGTCGGTTCCTGGTTTGTAGTATGTAGCTATCAATTATGGATAGGTTTCAATCTTTGTAATTGATTAGGACTTATCATTGATAGAGAAGCTGTGTAGTATATAAACACAGTTTTGGTTTCGATTTATGTACGTGAACATAATCGAATAGAAGCTCTTAAGAACATAGAATTTCTTGAGAGAGTTTTTGTAAGCTAGAAGCTCTCAAAAACATCAGAATTTCTTGAGAGAGTTTGTAACAGTTTTATATCAGATTTAATAAAGCTGTTATCTTTCTTTCATATTTGTGATATATACATTAAGAAGTCGATTATCTTATACTATTGTATTCAACCCCCCTTCTACAATAGATTATTACTGGGCAACAATTGGTATCAGAGCAAACTGATTTAATTCTGAATCAGATACGATCTAAAGATGTCAACAACCAAGTATGAAAGCATGAAGATTCCCATCTTGAAGAAATCAGAATATCCAATATGGAGGGTAAAGATGTTGATGTACCTGGAGGCTATGGATCCTGACTATTTGGACAGGATTCGTGATGGACCATATATTCCTACAAGGATTGTAGAACGAACAGATACAGTACCTGAACATTATGTGGTCAAGGCTAAAAGTGAATGGACTCCAGAAGAAAAAGCTCATGTACTCAGAGAACCAAAGATAAAGAATATCTTGCACAGTAGTCTTGATGTTGTCATGTCAAATAGAGTGATTGCGTGCAAGTCTTCAAAAGAAATCTGGGATACTTTGGAAACTCAGTGCCAGGGATCTTGATAAGTGGATTTCATATCCACTTGGATCGTTCTAAATCGGCTTAAATTGGTTGTTTGTACTCAAGTACTTGTCGTTTTTAATGTGTTTTTGAGTTAGTAAGTGCAGAGTCGTATTGTTGGTGGAGTATTTGAGTTATCTTGACTTGGTGTTGGTGAATGAGCTTTATTATGGAAGTCGTAAAGATGTGGGACTTGAGAACGCGAAGAAAATTCAAGAAAATGCGTTTTTGTGAAATTTGGCAGAAAGTCAAGGGCGCCCTCCCCCATTCAGGCGCGCCCGCGCCCACTTGAATTCAAATCAAGCGCGCCCTCCCCCATTTAGGCGCGCCCGCGCCCTAAAGATGCTGAAGAAGGAAAATTCAATTCTGAAAAGGAAAGTTTCCTAAAGACCAGCCAGCCCTATGACCTATATAAATCATTGGTGGACGAATTCTGAGATATACAATCATATACCAACATACATATTCATCCATCGGTGAGAAGAACAAGAAGATGGCTGATTACGAAGATCTACTTTTCATCTTTTCTTTGTATTCTTCTAATTAGGCGATACTTTGGATTCTCGTTTGTTTCTTCATAAACTCTAGTACTTTTTATTCAGTATTTTAGACTTATTATTATCATGTTTTCATCAGAACCCACGATGATGAACGGTTCGATTATGAACTAATCGTTATCGTGGGATTCTAACGGATTTATTTATGGATTTTAGTAGTTAATTGTTTTAAAGATGTGTGTGTGATGGCTAATTGATATCCTAGTTTGGTTGAGCTTATTCTTCTTGGATGCGTAGCTAACATCTAAGTTGTTTGTTAATCTCTATTGAATGCGAAAGTGGATATAGAGGTTTAGAACTTGCCATGCTAGCATAGGTTTATGTATGTTTGTCATGCATGATTCGTAGGTGATTTTAACCATTTTACCTGCCCTATGTAATCTGAATGGATAACTTGGTCGTTAAACCTTTATGTTTTCAAATCTTATAGACATATAGGGTCTAAGCATAATTGGTGTCTACTCAACTTCTATCTCTTTTGTGGATGTTTGAGTAGTTTGGTATACGTATACTGAAAGGTAGCGTGTACTGATTTCGTGTTATCCGATTAGTTATCACAACTGTCACATGCATTGATTAAAGACAAAAGACTCTAGATGAAGTATCTAATGAAGTTAGGATCCCATGTTTTATTCTCATAAGTAATTAAACAGCAAACTTTAGTTTAATATTGTCTTGGTATTTTGTTTAGTTAATTAGTTAATCAAAACACAAACTTGTTACTTGTCTTAGCATTGAACGATAGCCATACATTGTTGCATAAGTGCATAACTATAGTAACCAAAGCAGTCTACTTGTGACCGTGTATACTTGCGTGATATTGTGTGAACAAGTTTTTGGCGCCGCTGCCGGGGACTCGGTGTTATTTATATAGTTTATGTGCTTGTCATCAGTGGTCGTTAAAGTTCACTGACTCGGATTATTCTTTCATCGATTTTACTTTGTTTGGTGTGTTTCAGTTACTTTTAGTGAGCGTGTATGCGAACACGTTCTCAATCTCGGAAGGAACTTGAATTAAGTCTAGTTATGGGTGATCAACCAGCAGCAACGGAAACAAAGGCTTTGAAGGATTATTCACAGCCGAAGATCAATGACATTCAATCTAGCATTGTCAGGCCGGCTATTGCAGCTAATACCTTTGAAATCAAGCCTGGCACGATTCAGATGGTGCAAAACTCAGTTCAGTTTGGGGGTGCTCCAACGGAAGATCCCAATATGCATATTAGGGATTTCATTGAGATATGCGACACCTTTAAGTTCAACGGAGTGTCAGAAGATGCTGTGAAGCTGAGACTTTTCCCATTTTCTCTGAGGGATAAGGCTAAGGGCTGGTTGCATTCTCTACCAGCAGGTTCTATTACTACATGGAAGGATCTTGCTCAGAAATTTCTCACTAAATTCTTCCCCATGGCTAAAACAGCTGCAATCAGGAATACTCTTACTCAGTTTGCACAACATTCTGGAGAAACTTTCTGTGAAGCTTGGGAGCGTTACAAGGAGATGCTTAGGAAGTGTCCTCATCATGGAATGCCTGATTGGATGGTAATCAATTGCTTTTATAATGGACTGGGAGGTCAATCTCGACCAATGCTTGATGCGGCATCAGGTGGAGCTCTATGGGCTAAGAGCTACGATGAAGCTTATGAACTAATTGAGATGATGGCTGCTAATGAATACCAGAATCCAACTCAGAGGTTATCACAAGGCAAGGTAGCAGGAATTCTGGAAGTGGATGCAGCTACGGCAATTGCAGCGCAGTTAAACGCTTTGTCTACGAAGGTGGATTCCTTGTCTAACTATGGAGTTCAACAGGTGGCTAGTGTTTGTGAGCTATGCGCAGGTGCACATGACATGAATCAGTGTGCCATATCTAGTGAGTCGGCACAGTTCGTGAGCAATTTTCAGAGATCACAACAGCCAGTGCCTAATGCCTATCATCCCAACAATAGGAACCATCCTAATTTCAGCTGGAGTAACAATCAGGGTGGCCAACAACAACCACAGCAGCCATATCAGCAGTATCAAGGTCAGCAGTATGGAGCTAAGCCATTCAACTTTCTGGTTTTCAGCAGCAGTATGCTCCAAGGCAACCATATCAACCACCAGGTTTTCAACAACCGTCTCAAGGCAACGTTGGTCAGTCGTCTAATGAAAAGTCTGAATTGGAGGAATTAAGGCTAATGTGCAAGAGCCAAGCTGTTTCCATCAAGACGCTAGAGAATCAAATCGGTCAAATTGCCAATGCATTGTTGAATACACCACATGGAACTCTCCCTAGTGATACGGAAGCTAATCCAGGCAAGAGAGAGGTCAAAGAACATGTAAAGGCAGTTACCTTGCGATCCGGAAAGGTTACGAGTGACCAGAACTCAGAAAAAGCAGAAAACGAAATTTTTTTGGATTCCCAGCAGAAGGTGGAGCACGCCCGCGACCTAGGGAGCGCGCCCGCGCCTGACATTCTGCCAGAAAGTGAAGAAAATGAGGAAAAAGCCAGTTTGGGGGGAAACGAGGCGGAAAAGCGTGACCATTTGACTGAGAAATCTGTTCTGAAGAAGAATACAGAGACCAAGGAGGTCTATCCTCCTCCGCCATTCCCTAAACATCTTCAGAAGCAGAAGTTGGACAAGCAGTTTGCTAAGTTTCTGGAAGTTTTCAAGAAGCTGCATATCAATATACCTTTTGCGGAAGCTTTAGAACAAATGCCGAGCTACGCAAAGTTCATGAAGGGTATTCTATCTCGGAAGTTGAAACTCGAAGACTTGGAGACCGTTGCTCTAACAGAAGAATGCAGTGCTATTCTACAGCAGAAGTTGCCTCCAAAACTCAAGGATCCAGGAAGTTTCACCATACCGTGCACAATCGGCAATCTATCTTTCAACAAGTGCTTGTGTGACTTGGGAGCTAGTATTAATCTGATGCCGTTGTCTGTCTTCATGCAACTTGGACTATCGGAGCCTAAACCTACTACTATGTCCTTACAGCTGGTGGACAGGTCAATCACATATCCTAGGGGTATAGTGGAGGATGTTTTGGTTAAAGTGGATAAGCTCATTTTTCCTGCTGATTTTGTTATTCTGGACTTTGAGGAAGACAAGAAGATTCCTATTATCTTGGGAAGACCGTTCTTAGCTACAGGCCGAACTTTGATCGATGTGCAGAAAGGAGAGCTTACAATGAGGGTTCAAAATCAGAAGGTCACTTTTAATGTGTTCAAGGCAATGAAATTTCCAACTGAGGAAGAAGAGTGCTTTAAATTGGAGATGGTCGATTCTGTCGTCAATACAGAGATGGAACAACCGCTGAAGTCAGATACAGTGGAGAGAGTCTTGATAGGGGATTCTGATATCGAAAACGAAGAAAGAGCAGAGCAACTTCAGTTGTTGAATGCACCTCCGTGGAAAAGAAAATTTGATGCGTCATTCGAATCTCTTGGATTAGCAGAGCTGAACAATTCTCAGGAGCAACTTAAACCATCTATTGAAGAAGCTCCTACACTTGAACTCCAACCAATGCAAGATAAATTGAGGTATGGTAAAGTCTACAAGAGCAACAGGCTATATAAGGAGAAGGTTAAGGACTGGCATGAAAGAGGAGTGGTGAAACATTCATTTGTGCCTGGTCAGCTAGTTCTGCGTTTCAAGTCTCGTTTCAGATTTTTTCCAGGAAAGCGTAAGTCGAGGTGGTCGGAGCTTATCACGGTGAAATCAACATTTCCGCATGATGCAGTAGAGATTTTCCATAAGTTTCCGGACGAAGTGTTCAAGGTTAATGGTTAGTGGCTGAAGCATGACGTTGGTAATTCGGTGAACCGTAAGTCGACGTTCACCGCTCTTGCAACTGGATGAGAAGGATTCACGTCAAGCTATTGACGTAAAACAAGCGCTTCGTGGGAGGCAACCCACGCGAATATGCAGTATTATGACATGTTGCATGTTTGAGAGACTTGGTGGTTGAAAATATTTGATTTTGTGGGTATATCATCTATAAACCCTCACGAGACAAAACTCGTCCTACTAGGGCTGCCTAGGGGTTTAACGGCTTGTTGCATATGCTCAATGCAATCGTGTCATTTACGAAAGTGGTGGTCCTATTAGTTAGTATTATTTTTATTTCTTTATTTGCAGTTTTGGGTACTACTTTCAGAGCCACTGGTGTTGATATCACTTGGCCTACTTTTGGAGTGGATTCTGTTTATCCATCTCCTGATACACCACCCGAGGAGGGTGGTCCTGCTGATGATTAGGTATTCTCTGCATCTTTCCTTTTTATTACCTTCAATGAGGACATTGAATATTGTAAGTTTGGGGGTGATAATTTAGGAATGTTAGTGTGTGTTCATACAGGATTCATATTGCATATTTAGTTAGTTTCATTCATATCTTTGCATGTTTATGTCATATAGAGCATTCTGTTTGCATATGTGTTTATATCTATTATGTGAGTCCATTTAGTTGCATTTGCATAGCATGCATATTTCATGATCCCTTAGGATTTGACTATTTCTGTTAGTGAGTTGATGTTGGTGGGAGTGTGATAGTGATAGATAGAGGGCTGATTAAGTTCCTATGAATTGACTTGCATGCCAGAAACAAAATAATTTCACAAGTCTCATTGGTTGCTTTTGAATTTGATCAGACCATGTTTTGTTTGGATATTAGAATTTAACCTCTTGCTTATATTTAGAATGTCTTCTATTCTCTTGAAATTGAAAGAAGCACTTAAGTCTAAGTTTGGGGGAAACCAGGGATTTCATGCTAGTTGTTAATAAAGGTTAGGCGTCAAATGGCTAGTAGCCGGCTCATTGAAAAGATGAGTAGTCTAGGGTGGGATGAGAAAAAGCAAAGTGCACTCATTCCGAAATAAAAAAAAAGAAAAAAAGAAAAGAAAAAAAAAGATTTGTTTTAGTTGTTTTATGCAGAATTGATCAGGTTGAGCTCTTTAATACTCGAGCAATTAAGTTCTAGGGGACTTTGTGCCTAGTGACCTAAGACTTTTCCGGTCTGGGATCCACTAACCTAAAGCTCGCTACATGGGTATTATTGTATAAGCCTTTTGGGGTCTCAGCTATTGCACGGTCAAATAAGCATGTATGTCGTAATAAAGCATGAATTCCTGTCTAGCTCAAGCGGATTTTGAGGTGTCTTTAAGTGGTTTCTTGTGTCTAGAGTTCATTTTGTTTATAAGCTTGTGGTTGTTTTGGTGAAGAATAGGATATGGTCTTGGTTTAGTTTGGGAGTATATTGATGAGCATTGCACACACGCACGTTTCTGTGTTTGTTTGTTAGTATAAAGGGATTTGTTCGAACTCTGTTTGGAAGATTGCATTCCTTGAGATGTTGACTTGTTGATTTGGTTATGTTAAGTTTGAGGGGATCGTTTGCATTAGCATACTAGTTGCATTCATGCATTGTATTGTATTTAGAGTCTGTTTATGCTTGAGGACAAGCATCAGTTTAAGTTTGGGGGTGTGATAAGTGGATTTCATATCCACTTGGATCGTTCTAAATCGGCTTAAATTGGTTGTTTGTACTCAAGTACTTGTCGTTTTTAATGTGTTTTTGAGTTAGTAAGTGCAGAGTCGTATTGTTGGTGGAGTATTTGAGTTATCTTGACTTGGTGTTGGTGAATGAGCTTTATTATGGAAGTCGTAAAATTGTGGGACTTGAGAACGCGAAGAAAATTCAAGAAAATGGGTTTTTGTGAAATTTGGCAGAAAGTCAAGGGCGCCCTCCCCCATTCAGGCGCGCCCGCGCCCACTTGAATTCAAATCAAGCGCGCCCTCCCCCATTTAGGCGCGCCCGCGCCCTAAAGATGCTGAAGAAGGAAAATTCAATTATGAAAAGGAAAGTTTCCTAAAGACCAGCCAGCCCTATGACCTATATAAATCATTGGTGGACGAATTCTGAGATATACAATCATATACCAACATACATATTCATCCATCGGTGAGAAGAACAAGAAGACGGCTGATTACGAAGATCTACTTTTCATCTTTTCTTTGTATTCTTCTAATTAGGCGATACTTTGGATTCTCGTTTGTTTCTTCATAAACTCTAGTACTTTTTATTCAGTATTTTAGACTTATTATTATCATGTTTTCATCAGAACCCACGATGATGAACGGTTCGATTATGAACTAATCGTTGTCGTGGGATTCTAACGGATTTATTTATGGATTTTAGTAGTTAATTGTTTTAAAGATGTGTGTGTGATGGCTAATTGATATCCTAGTTTGGTTGAGCTTATTCTTCTTGGATGCGTAGCTAACATCTAAGTTATTTGTTAATCTCTATTGAATGCGAAAGTGGATATAGAGGTTTAGAACTTGCCATGCTAGAATAGGTTTATGTATGTTTGTCATGCATGATTCGTAGGTGATTTTAACCATTTTACCTGCCCTATGTAATCTGAATGGATAACTTGCTCGTTAAACCTTTATGTTTTCAAATCTTATAGACATATAGGGTCTAAGCATAATTGGTGTCTATTCAACTTCTATCTCTTTTGTGGATGTTTGAGTAGTTTAGTATACGTATACTGAAAGGTAGCGTGTACTGATTTCGTGTTATCCGATTAGTTATCACAACTGTCACATGCATTGATTAAAGACAAAAGACTCTAGATGAAGTATCTAATGAAGTTAGGATCCCATGTTTTATTCTCATAAGTAATTAAACAGCAAACTTTAGTTTAATATTGTCTTGGTATTTTGTTTAGTTAATTAGTTAATCAAAACACAAACTTGTTACTTGTCTTAGCATTGAACGATAGCCATACATTGTTGCATAAGTGCATAACTATAGTAACCAAAGCAGTCTCTGTGGGAACGAACTCTACTTATTCTTATATTACTTGTGACCGCGTATACTTGCGTGATATTGTGTGAACTGCATCTGTCAAGAAAAACAGAAGGGCTCTTTTGATCCAAGAATATGAACAATTTGATGCAAGACCTGATGAGAGCCTAACTGATCTATATGATAGATTTCTGACATTATTGAACAGCTTATCTTTAGTTGACAAGGAATATGAAACTAAAGATTCAAACACCAAGTTTCTAAGAGCTTTACCTGAAGAATGGGACACTCAGACCTCGATCATTAGACATCAGTATGATCTTAACACTGTGTCTCTTGATGAAGTCTATGGGATGCTAAGAACACATGATCTTGAAGTCCAACAGAGAAAGAACAAGAAAAGCAGCAAAGCAAAATCAATTGCTTTGAAAGCAGAGGCCAAATCAAAAGGAAAAGCTATGGAGGTCTCTAGAAGTAAAACAAGAATAGTTGAGTCAGATCCTGATGACTCTTCATCAGATACTGATGGCAATGTTGATGCCAATACTGATGATGATTCTTCTGACTCAAACATGGAAGAGATGGTTGCTATGATTGTCAGAAACTTCAGAAGGATGAAGTTCAGGAAGAATAGAAGACAAGGCAACTTTCAGAAAAAGGCTTTCAATCCAAACAAAGATAAGTATATCAAAAAGGACAGCAAGGGTAGCAAATTTGACAAGTCAAAGGTTAGATGCTACAAGTGCAATGGTATGGGTCACTTTGCTTCTGAGTGCAAGAAGACAAAGGCACTTATCACATCAAGCAAGGATTGGATGGACTCTTCCTCAGAATCTGATACTGAGGTGGTCAACTATGCTCTAATGGCCAATGCTGATGTAACTGCTGCTCCTGATGATAAGGTACTAAATACTATCTTTGATTTTGATACTGATAATGCTTCTGAGTTAAGACGTTTCCTAAAGTCATTACATATTAGCTTTAGAAGTCAAACTGCTGAAAATACTAGGATCTTATCTGAGATGTCTGAACTTAGAAAAAGGAATGATATATTAGAAGCTGAATTTTCTCGTATGCAAGAAGTACAAAAAGAATGTGATAATGCGAATCACATGTATTTAGAGATGAAATCCAAATGTACTGCTCTTGAAAAGGAACTTGAAAATGCTAATGAGAAAATCAGAACCTGGACAGACTCTGGTAGGAAATTTCATGAGATTAATACCTCTAAAAATTGGAAAGAGTGTCTAGGATATAAGTTAGATGAGGATAAGAAATTGAAAGAGAAAATTGTCATTGATGAGACAGTCAGTCCAAAGACCTATAGACATGTTATAGATGCAACCAAATCTAAGATTACTCCTGTTAATTTTGTTTTTGGTAAAGATTCCAATTCTACTTTTGAAAAGGGATCTACTTCTACTCAAGGAATTAAAATCATAAAGTCTAAACCTGTCTTGAATAAAGTCATTAAAAATGTAGGTCTATTGTCTCAGAAACAGCTTAAGGATAAAATCTGTGAGGTGACAGATAAGAAAAAGGAAGCTACTGATAAGAGAAACAGGAATGGTAAAGTTGGGATCAATAAAGAGAATGGTTATAAATATATCCCAAATGCACCTAGAAAGTGTTGTTTTAACTGTGGTAACTCTAATCATCTTGCTATTGATTGTAAGAAGAGTAAGAAGAAGATTGCTGATATTTCTAAGTCTGATATTAGGAATAGATCAGTATTTTATAAACCACAGAAGTCCTGTTTTCATTGTGGTAGTATATGGCATTCTATTTATACTTGTAAAGATTATCATGATTTGTACTATAACTTTTATGATCCACTGCCTAATATTGATAATAGTACAAAGTCTGATAGAGTTAAGAATGTCAAGTTGGAACATGCTTTTGTTAATACTGATACTGACAAAGCAAATCCTGATGGAGTAAATCATGTCAGGACTGCTATGGTCAGAAAGTCTTCTGATGTGAAAGTTAATAAATTGCATGGAAAAGGAAACCAACAAGTATGGGTTCCTAAATGTTCTAACTAGTGTGTTTCTATTCTGATTGTAGGGTAAAAAGAAAAATGTGTTAGTCATGGATATTGGATGTTCTGTGCACATGACTGGAAACAAAGCCCTGTTATCAGAATATGAGGAAAAAGCTGGCCCAACTGTGTCTTATGGAGATGGCAACATTGGACAAACCTTGGGTATTAGTCAAATCACTGACAGAGGTTATCATGTCAACTTCTATTCCACTCATTGTGAAGTAGTCAGTAAAGCAACAAACAAGATAGCACTGACTGGCTACAGGCATGGTAACATATATGAAGCCAACATTCAATCAAATACTGATGACTCCCCTACCTATCTGATCAGTAAAGCTTCAGTAGATGAAAGTTGGAATTGGCACAAGAAGCTTTCTCATCTCAACTTCAGCAATATCAATGAGTTGGTTAAGAAAGATTTAGTGAGAGGATTACCAAAAGTATTATATACTCCTGATGGACTCTGTGATGCATGTCAGAAATCAAAACAAAGAAGGACATCATTCCAGAGTAAATCAGAATCCTCTATTGAAGAACCATATCACATGCTACATCTTGATTTATTTGGTCCAGTCAACATCATGTCCATCAGTAAGAAAAGGTACACTCTTGTAATTGTTGATGAATATTCTAGATTCACCTGGGTGTATTTTCTGCACAGAAAAGATGAGACTCCTGAAGTTCCGTTGGATCATGTGAGAATGATTGAGACAACCACAAAGTACAAAGTCAAGATACTGAGAAGTGATAATGGTACCGAATTTAAGAATTCAAAGATGGAAGAGTTCTGCAAATACAAAGGAATCATTCAACAATTCTCTGCTCCTGGCACACCTCAGCAAAATGGAGTAGTTGAAAGGAAAAATAGAACTCTTATTGAAGCTGGCAGAACTATGTTGGAAGAAGCAAAATTACCTACATATTTCTGGGCAGAAGCAGTCAACACAGCATGCTATACTCAAAATCTCACATTAATAAACAGGCATGGTGTTACTCCTTATCAGTCTCTCAAGGAGAAGAAACCAAGTCTGAAGCATCTGCATGTGTTTGGCTGTAAATGTTTTGTTCTCAGAACTCATCCTGAACAGCTAGGGAAATTTGAAACAAAGGCTGATGAAGGAATTTTCATAGGCTATCCTGCATCAAGAGCCTTCAGAGTTTTTAATTTGAGGACAAGGACTGTCATGGAGTCAATACATGTATCTTTTGATGACAAGAAGATAGCTGGAATCAATGAAGACTCTCATGATAGATTGATTTTTGAAAATGAAGCTACCAAGGAACCTGAGGAAAGTGAATCAGATCCTGTTCATACATCAGATCCTGATGGGTCACCAAATCCTGATGACACACCAGATGCTGATGGTACAAATACTGATGATGCAATCAATAGTAATACTTCTAGTAGTGCTAATGTTGAGGGGGAGCAACAACATTCTACTACAAGTTCAGATTCAACTCAATCATCAGGACATAATTCTTCAGATACTGATTCAAGTGATGATCCTGATAACTTATCAGGAGGTCATAGCAATAATTCAGGGGGAGCTTCAAGACAAGCAAGTTCTTCAAATCAAGATAACACCAATCCAGGGAGAGCATCTACGTCAAGAAACAATTTAACACCAGCGAGGAAATGGACTGCAAGTCATACTCCTGATTTGATTATTGGGGATCCTGATGCAGGTGTTCAAACAAGAAGTGCAACTCAAAATGAATGTCTATACAATAACTTTCTATCCAAGGAGGAGCCAAAGAAAGTTGAAGATGCACTTAAAGATGCTGATTGGGTTACTGCAATGCAAGAGGAACTGAATGAATTTGAAAGAAATGAAGTCTGGAAACTAGTACCAAGACCAAAGAATAGATCAATTGTTGGTACAAAGTGGATTTTCAAGAACAAGACTGATTCTGATGGAGTAATAATCAGAAACAAAGCAAGACTAGTTGCAAAGGGGTATTCTCAACAAGAGGGAATTGATTATGATGAAACTTTTGCTCCTGTAGCATGACTAGAAGCCATCAGGATATTTCTTGCTTATGCAGCACATAAGAAATTCAAGGTTTTCCAGATGGATGTTAAAAGTGTTTTCTTAAATGGAGAACTGGAGGAAGAAGTCTATGTTGAGCAACCTCCTGGTTTCATTGATCCTAACTATCCAGATCATGTCTATAGATTGGATAAGGCACTTTATGGACTAAAGCAAGCTCCAAGAGCATGGTATGAAACTTTAGCTCTATTCTTACTGGAAAGTGGATTCAAAAGAGGTGCTATTGATAAAACTTTATTTTATTTGAATCATGGTAAGGACTTGTTGTTAGTTCAGATTTATGTTGATGATATCATTTTTGGGTCAACAAACAATAAGCTTTGTGAAAAGTTTTCCAAGCTTATGCAGTCAAGATATCAAATGAGCATGATGGGAGAAATGAGTTACTTTCTTGGTCTTCAAGTTAAACAGACTGATGAAGGGATTTTTATCAATCAGTCTAAATATACAAGGAATGTATTGACAAGGTTTAACATGCAAGATAGTTCTCCTGCTACAACTCCCATAGCTACAGCTACCAAACTTGATCCTGATCAAGGTGCTGAGTTAGATGTAACTCACTACAGAGGAATGATTGGTTCTTTATTGTATCTCACTGCAAGTAGACCAGATATCATGTTTGCAACCTGTCTGTGTGCAAGATTTCAAGCAAAACCTAGAGAACCCCATCTGATTGCAGTCAAAAGAATTTTCAGATATCTCAAAGGCACTTCTTCACTTGGCCTTTGGTATACAAGGGAATCAGATTTTGGGTTGTGTGGTTATTCAGATGCTGATTTTGCAGGATGCAAAATAGACAGGAAAAGTACTTCAGGAAGCTGTCAGTTTTTGGGTGGAAGACTAGTTTCATGGTTCAGTAAAAAGAAAAAATCCATTTCCACTTCAACTGCAGAAGTTGAGTACATTGCTGCAGGAAGTTGTTGTGCTCAGATAATGTGGATGAAAAATCAGTTGTTAGATTATGGCCTGTCATACTCAAAAATCCCTATTTATTGTGATAACCAAAGTGCTATTGCAATGACAGGAAATCCAGTTCAACATTCTCTTACTAAACACATCAGTATTCGATATCACTTCATAAGAGAACAAGTTCTGGAAGGAACAATTGAACACTTTGTTCCTACTGATCAACAACTAGCTGATATATTCACCAAGCCACTACCTGAAGCTACTTTCAATAAATTGGTGAATGAACTTGGAATGATGAACTTTGAGAATTTCTGAGGAAAGCTATAGAGAGGAAATCCTGATAACTGTCAAATCCTGATGGTTATTCAGAAAGGTATGTTTTCTTTGATCAAATCCTGATAGGATGCAATCCTGACAGGAAGTCAACTGGTCAAATCCTGATGCTCAGTTATTGAAGCTGGTATAAAAACCAGAAGTTCTAAGACAATTTGTCAACAACACTCCTGGTAAACTCTGACAAATAAGATCATTACTTAGTCTTTGATTAATTTATTAAGTCTTAATTTTCAATTACAATTATATTTTTGTCAGCGATTACTATTCGTTATATTATGTATCAAATGCAGTGTTACTAACAAATTGTGCAGGAAAAGTAAGAAGGACAAGAACAATTGAGCAAATTGATAGTTTTCATTAAATCTTGAAGATTCTTTACAAATGAAAATGGAAATTACATATTCTTTTCCTAGTCTACTTTTCTACTCAGGAACACGTGCCCTGCATTTACCTGTTCTTGGTGATGCTATTCCTGCTAATATTTCAGACTCTACTCTTTTTGAGTTTGTTACAAAGTTGGGCTACAATGGTGAAGTAAAGAGATATGGCAATCTCTTTAGGACAAAGCTTAAGAAGGAATGGAATTTTTTCTTTGATACGATCAGCCGCTGTTTCCTGAACAAGACATCAAATTTTGATGCTCTTCCATCAGGATCTCTTAAAATTGGGTACTCTCTTATCCACTCTACAGTGTTTGATTATGGGTCATTTATCTTAAAAGCTTTAAGTGATAGGAAATCAGATAAGTTAGGTTCTGTCTGTTTTCTTAGATTTTTACAGTTGATATTTAATCACTTCTGTCCTAATGTTGTTTTTGAGGATGATGTAATTCTACCTGTCTGTAGAATTACTGCGAATAATATTAAGTCCTTGGCCAACAGTGATAAGGCAAATGGTTTCATAGGAAATGCTTTTATTCCTGATGAGGTTAGGTTTTTCTTACATAGGAAAATGCCTACTCGTTATGGTTTAATTTCTAATGCTATGGGGCAAGGCCAATCACACCTTGTTCCTAACCCAAGCATTCATCCTAAACAGTCTAAACAATCAACTGCCACCTCTATTGTCTCTCAAAAGACTTTAGTTGTAAAAGCAAAGAAGTCAGCTAGAACTGATGTGTCAGGAAGGCAATCAGGTTCAAAGGACTTTTCCTCTACACCTATCACTAAAAAGAAGTTTCAAGGGGGTGTACAAGGGGTCCTGGTGAAGAAAGCTGCAAAGGGAGGTGAGGCTGTTTCTGTTAAAAGAAAATTAGTTCTCAGGGATGAGACTAATTCAGAGGATGACTTACCTATATCCTCTGTGATGAATGTGAATAAGGAAGTTGCTGATACTGCTACTGCAGCTGTGGTCCAATTGTCTACACCACAGAAGAAAAGGAAGTTATCAAAAAGCAGGTATCATATTCCTTTAGAAAAGAAGCAGGATACTGATGTACAGGACACTTCTATTCTGAATGAGCAATCAGTTTCAACTGCATAAGCAAATCCTGATGTTAGTATTCCTGATACTGCACCAAGTCAAGTGGTTCATATTTCAGACTCTCCAGCACAGGACTCTCCAACAAAAAGACATGTTGATATTTCATGGGAGAAGTATGGTGCTGCTGCTTCCAATCTTGGGATAAAACATCCAATGGAAAAGCTAAGGAAGGCAGAAGAGTTAGTCTATCAGAGACAGAAGAAACTGAAAGGATCAAGCCCACAAGAACCTGAACCTCAAAGTGGTTCAGCAGCTCTTTCTGATGATCCAACCACACAAGAACCACTCAATCAAAGTTTGAGTGAAGGCTTAGCTAGTGGAATGGTCCCACAAGAACCATTTTCTCAAAGGGAGAATGCAGACATCGACATTCCAGCTACACAAGAACCATCTTCTCAAAGTGAAGATGCAGGCCAAGCTACAGTTTCTGAGAAATTTCCTGACAATGCTCAAGGGATTTCTGGTGCAGATGAAGTTCAAAGATTGGTCGAGGACACTGTCAATGAGGGAAGCACACAAGAACCTTTGACTCAAACTGTTGAAGAAGCTTCTGAACCTCAAGCTCCACAAGAACCATTGGTAGCAAATACTGATGCAAGCATATCAAATCCTGACGGTGTTCAGCCTGACGCTAGTGGTGCTCCTGATGTTGAACCTATCCTGATACAGCCACTTCGTTCAAGACCAATGGATCATCCTATCACAGATTCACAGGATAAAATGAAAGGTATAGCTATTCCTGATCCTGATGATACTCATAGTACTGATGATGATGACTCTGATGATAGTGATGATGATGAGAATCGAAAAGAGAAGGAACAGCTTGCTACAGCACTCAAAATTAGTCTTGGAACTAATTTTGGTTCATCAAGTACATATATGGCTGGCAAAGCTTCCACTGGGAAAGATCAGAGACAAGATTTTTCTATTCCTTCCTTTAATCCTGCTGAGGCACTTAGACAAAATGAATGGAACAATTCATGGCACAGATCTGCTGAATCTGTAAGTTATTCTTCTGCTTTGGAACATGCCTATGATGCAGTGAAATCTATAGAGAATCAAGACTTGAAGAATCATCTGAAGGCTACAACTCTGTTATCCAAAAGTCTAAAAAGTAAGATTGATTCTATCAAGAATTCAACTGAGTTAGTGAGGAATGATATTTCTCAAAATTTTACAAAGGTGCCTACTGCTTTTCAGCTAAGGGTAGTAGAATCCCAAGTGAAATCTGTTATTTCTGAACAAACCTCTATCAACAGAAGGATTGATTCTCTGGATACCAAGGTAACTGACATTCAAGCCTCTCTTTCCTTAATTCTGAATTTATTGTCAAATCCTGATGTCAAAAAGGGGGAGAAGGTTAGTCGGACAAAATGCACACCTGATCTAGTATTAAGGAATAATGATGATGATACTGGAGATGATGGTTGTGACAAAGTAATACAAGGAGAAACCTCTGATGCTGCTGTTATGAAGTCTACAATTCAAACTTCACAAAGTCAAACAATGCAGTCAACTCATGTTTCTGATTCTGGAGTTAAGACAGTAAGAACGTTGGTGCAATCTCAGATCCTGACGGAAGAACAAATCCTGACACCTGGTCATGGACATATTCTTGCTACAATTCCTGAAGGTGATGAAGATATTTTTATTGATAATCCTGAAGATGCATCAAATTTATTCCAGAAGTTTTCTACAAAAGATGGCAAAATTGTTACTCTATATCACACTGATAAAAGAGTTCAACAATTATATGCAAGAAAAGCACTCTCTACAGCAAGTGAAGAATATCCTGATCTCTCACATGAAGAATTCTTAAGACAACAGAGAGAAATGATGGAAAGCTTTAATAACCCTGCTCCTGCTAGAGGTAGAGGAGGCAGAGGTAGGAGAGGAGCTAGAAGAAGTAGAAGAGGTTCTTCAACTCAAACAATACCTAGACAGACAAGGTCTCGAGGGTTAAGAATTGAAGAAATTCCTGAACCTATTCAAACTCTAGTAGTTCCTGACAGATCTACTTTTGGTGATGATGGAAATATTGAAGAAGAACCTGAATTGAGAAGAAAATCAAGAAAATCAACTCTCTGCAATACAAATCAAATTGAAGAATCTAATCCTGATGTTGTTCCTGATAATATTCAAGATCCTGATGATTCTGAAATTCTGCAAGAGATTGATTTGATAATCTTATCTACTGTGGTTGATTCTCACAACAAGGAAGTAGATGAAGAAGAAAAAGCCAGAAGAAGTGAAATTACAAGATCAACAAATAGAGATTTCAATCTCTATGTACAAAGGCTTAAACTCTCAAACAGAAGAGTGTGGAGGAACCCAAGCAGACAAGAATCTTCACTGGAAAGAAGCTATGCTTTTGAAAAGGAAAAGGATAAGAAGTGGAAACATATTAGCACACTAAGTTGTGATACACTTATCAATTTTCAGTCTGGAGGAATTATTACAAGCGCTTCAAGTGTTGTTGATTTATCTGGGATGGTTAGATCAAAAGCACTCTGGTTAAAGATGTTTTCAAATCTGAAGCAATTGACAAGTAATTCAAGAGGAGGTATTGGACACGGGGATGCTGAATATATAAATATGTCATATGTTGATCCTTACTCCTTAACTGAAATTGGAGGTACTTTAACTTCTGAAAACCTGAACAATTTACTAGCTGTTGATATAGTTATAGATTGTCATGATGGTTTTGACAAGAAAGAAAAGCTTTTGTACTTCATGAAAGATGGTAGTGTGAAGATTTTATCTATTCAAGATCTGCTGATGAAAAGTACACAGGAACTGAAATATGTTCATTATCTTTTGAGATCGAAGAATCAAATATGCAAAGAATGGAGTGACATGATTTTGTCAACAATAAGAAGAAGACTGGATGGAAACAGTAATTTCAATGGTAATTATACTCCCATGTACTTAAATCAAAGAGGTCAGGATGTGGAAATGCAAAGGGGTACTGCTGTTAAAGAAGTAACTTTTGGCATGACTCAACTTACTCTCAATCCTGATGGGAAGGAAATTGCTTATCTTTTGCTTGAAGAGCATAGTCTTCAGAAAAGCTCCATATTGAATCTCAGAGCAGCTATCCACCAGATTAATGAGGAAGATGAAGAACTCAGAAATCTTAAGGAAAGACTGATTCAAATTCTTGAAGAAAAAGAAGAAAATTTGTTATCCAACTTCTTGAAGATGAATCTGTTCTATCAAAGAATTTAAACAGATAAGTTGTTGCTGCAGATTCTGTACATTTTGTATATATGTTTTTGACATCATTGAATCTTAGGAATCTATACTTTATTTCACAAAGTATGAGATTGGGGGAGATTGTTAGATTAGAATTCAATGATCGTCAGGAGCTAGACTCAACTGATCAGGATTGCTGACGTCATCAGGATTACATGGTCGTCAGGATCAAGATACATATCAGGACTGGGATCAGGATTGATCATCAGGACTGGAAGCTGATCAGGATTCCTACTTCGAGTTATATTTGGAGTCTAGTTAAACATGGAAGTTTATTCTGTCGGTTCCTGGTTTGTAGTATGTAGCTATCAATTATGGATAGGTTTCAATCTTTGTAATTGATTAGGACTTATCATTGATAGAGAAGCTGTGTAGTATATAAACACAGTTTTGGTTTCGATTTATGTACGTGAACATAATCGAATAGAAGCTCTTAAGAACATAGAATTTCTTGAGATAGTTTTTGTAAGCTAGCAGCTCTCAAGAACATCAGAATTTCTTGAGAAAGTTTGTAATAGTTTTATATCAGATTTAATAAAGCTGTTATCTTTCTTTCATATTTGTGATATATACATTAAGAAGTCGATTATCTTATACTATTGTATTCAACCCCCCTTCTACAATAGATTATTACTGGGCAACAGTACAACCATGAAGCTAGGAAAATTTGTGGTCTTCGGAGATTTATGATATTCTATGAAGTGGAACCATTCAACATTGATTTCAAAGAATATGGAATTGAGAGTAATTACCCTATTATGAATGCTGCAAGCTATATGAAAGCGAAAAAGGGAGGAAATGGAGAATGCAAAAATTCATACATGAACACAGTAGTATGGAATTTGACAAAAATGCAGCTCTTTTTAATTTTAACGGTTTACAGAATATCTGTGTTTACTATGAGATTGATATACATTATTCCCGTAATGATGACATATTCCACAGAATGGTGAGTTAAATTATTTATATTTAACTATTAATTTATGTAAAGATTTTCAACTTATGTCATTTCTTATGTTGCTAATTTAATTTGTGACTATGGAATTTAGAGATTGGAGAAAGATTTGAAGAATTTGTATGGTACATGGGAACGCGGTTCAAAGGTTTCTCTGAGATTAATTAAAAGTTATTGGGATATTGAGGTGGAATGGAATGGAGGAAGATGTGCATTTGGTAAAGGCTGGTATGAATTTGCTATGGCATCAGAGTTAGAAGTGGGCGATAAGTTAGTTCTGTATGCCGATGTGACAAATGCTAGCATTCTTAATGTATGCATTTTCAAAGGACATGAGTACATTGGAGTTTCTAATCCTGGTATTTATATTTTCACTTGCTTATTATTTTTCTGTATACTTCCAAGTCTATGTAAAATTTAAAATTAATCTCCTCTTCTTTAATATCTTTTAGGAATTATGAACTGCAATAGAGAATTCTTCAAAATTCTTAAAGATGAGATGTTAGAAGACAATTCACTGGTATGTGCTTAATAATGTATTGCATTTCAATTTTTATATGATTACAATATGTTTACTTCATACATCATATTACTTTCAATATATGTGTAACTATATGGGTGAAAAGATTGGATGCATGTGCAACAGGTTGTTCCAAAACTTGTCAAAGAAAAATACATTGAAGAGATGCAGAATGCCAGGAAATTTGATGTTTGCGGTCAACGATTTAAAATGTTTTATAATGCAAATGAAGGCCTAGTCTTTAACCTTGGACAGGTTATGGAGTTATTCAAATTGAGAAGGAATGAATTGATCATATTCAAATTTGGTGAGAGGAATATAATATTTGGGAGAGTGTATCAGCAGGATGGAATGGAGCTTGACTATTATAAGAGAACCATGAACATTTCAGTAAATCCATTGTCTGAATACTTTTGGCAACTTGACTGGACATTTGATTCTGGTATGACATTAAATTGGTTCATTTTATCAAACCAATTATAGACTAATGATAGTCATGACAATTTTTTTTCCTTTGTATCACAGAGGAGCAAAGTGCGGGTAGACATGTTGAAGATGTCAAAGAAGATAATGTAGTTAAAAAAAAACTTTCTGTCAAACTCAATGTCGATTTGAAAATGAGAAAATTCTAATCAGCTTTATGTTTGCCAATTACAGATGATTGCTGATAAATCAAGTTTTCAGCGTTTTATTGTATTTCCTTGATCCAGAGCCAAGCCAATGGGATATTGTGGTAAAGGAACATTTTTCTCTAACTGCATAGAGGGTTATCTTCAAGATTTTTCTAATGAATTTATCAATTTATTTTAATTCAAACAGAAAGTACCGGAACAATTTGTTTCTGAAAATTGGCATCACATTCCGTTTAAAGTTAAGGTGTTGCTTCCGAATGGACTGTGTTTTCCTGTTCATTATAGAAAGAAAAGCCAAAGCATTACACATGTTGCCAATCTTTTCAAGGAATGCAAGATGTTGATGCACGTTCATATCTACGGACATACATGAGACAAAATATTTTGCTGGTTAAATTAGCTTAGTATCATGCATCATAGGTTGTTCATGATTCATATACAATACAGATAAAATCCATAAATCATAATCTGAAAGTCAAAATGTTGTATGCGACAAAGAATGTTTCAAACAACAACTATAATCAACCTGATTGATCACTAAAATTTGAAATCCTTTTTTGTTAACAAACTGACATACATAACATATATTAGTATTTATAAAAGATATATGACCCTTAATTACTGATTTGTTCAAAGTGATAAGGGATGAAATTTATTAGTAATTGATTTATATAAAAATATATTTAGGTGGTAACATGATTACAATGATTCTGATTAGTGATTTGGAGATCATAAAAGATAATAAGTTTTTTAGAAAGATGGTTGCATTATAAATACCCTATATAAATTTAAAGATATGTGAAAAATTAAAGTTCTTATTCTTTAATATATGTTCTTTAGATACTTAGATTCTTCATTATTAAAAATATTATTAAGTTGAATATTATTAATTTGATATAGTGTAGTATTCAAACTTTTTGTTTTACATTAACAATACAACTCATATAAATATTAAAGAATACTACATTAAAAATTTAATCCACACTGGGTAAATTATAAAAGACTTCCTCAAATACTACATTTGAAGTAATATTAGTGCTACACCCAGTATCAGCATCAATCAGAATGTGAAGACCATCTGGAGATGTAACTCGAGAAATTACCACATAGAGCTGACCATGATAGAAAACTGGTCGAGGTAGGTATAAGCCCACAGTGTCCATTGATTGGCCTTGGCTCTTGTTCACAATCATTGCAAAATAGAGTTGAATCGGAAACTGAGTTCTCTTGAATTCAAATGGCCATTTGGTGTCAGTCGGAACCATGTCAATCCGTGGTATAAGGTGTTTAGTACCTACTTGAGATCCACAAAGTATTTCGCACTCAATGCTATTCTTCTTACAGGCAGTAACAATCATACGCGTCCCATTACAAAGTCCTATAATTTGGTTTAAATTTCTCATCAACATAACCAATGATCCTACTTTAATCTTGAGTTCATGTGTTAAGAAGACATGGAATATTAATTGAATTCAAATATTCAACCGGAAATGCAGCGTCAAAATCATTATCTTCACCACAATTATCATCAATAGAATCCTGACTTAGATATGTATGTGTAGTACATGATATCTTTTCAAGAATATGGGAATTGATATCATCAACCACCACGTTTGTTGGTGTGAGAATTGATCTTGATCTCAAATATTCATGGGACTGGAAATTATTCAAGAAATCTGGATATATTATGTCAATAAAAGTTTGAATGGGATCCTTGGAAGTACTCTTAACAACATACTGATCTGGAACAACAAATTGAGTATCAATCATGTCAACGCCAGATTCAATACATTCGACTTTGCCATCTCCAATAGAAAGTTGCCATTTACTGAACTCTGATATAATCCTATTATGTGTATCTGAATTACCTGAATGCAAACGCATATTTTGCCGGAGAAGGAAGACTGTGCAGTAATTCCATAGCTTGGATACATTCAATGATGCACAAACAATATCAGCTCTGTTACTCTTCGGTAGAACATGTAATATCTGCCGAAAGTCTCCACCAAACACCACGGTAATGCCACCAAAAGGTTTCCGCGCTCTTTCAAGATCTACAACTGACATTATATCACGCAAACTACGATCAACTGCTTCAAAAGCATGATGATGTTGCATAGGAGCTTCATCCCATATTATAAGACTTGTTTGTTGCATTAACTCAGCAATATCAGTTCCATGCTTTATCCCAGTAGTTGAATATTGGTCCAGTTTTAAAGGTATATGAAATCTGGAATGAGCAGTATGGCCTCCTGGAAGTAATGTAGCTGCTATCCCGGATCCAGCTACAGGAAGCACAATTTTACCCTCCGAACGTAAACGACAACAAAGAGTTTTCCACAGAAATGTTTTTCCACAACTACCACTGCCGTACACAAAGAACATACTGCCTTTGTTCCGGTATACATTTTCAACAACTACATCATAAACCTCTCTCTGCTCGAGATTAAGACTTTTATGAAAACAATCATGTTGAGCTTTCATTTCAACTCTATCGTACCCAGTTTCTTCAAGAATAAGACGGTTGATATTTTGACCAAAGTACATCTCATCAGGAAATGACATCATTGGAAAGTCTCTCAAGCTCTTACCAATGTCGTTGAGTAATTTCTCAATTTATGTATAAAAAAAATTATAATTTCAGCATTGACTCAGTTGATTGAATTGATTGAATAAGTAAATATAAAAATATAAAAATATCTTAAATTTCTTTAAATACTTTGTAATTACATTTTAAACATATATAATAGAGTATTTTGAACAAACCTGCCAATGCATAATTTTTTATTTCATCCTCAGACAAAGATAGATGTATATTTTTAGTTATTTTCCTCCGGTTGTAAACAATATCATCCGACATTCCAATCCAATGTGCATCCCAAAGACCAAATGGATCCGAAACAGTACAATATACCAAAATGTTAACAAACATTGCACGTAGTTGTTGAGGCATCTGGGAATGTTCATTTTCAGATATTGCTTCATGCCATTGCTTGTCATTATTTAGGAGTCCAAGTGCACCACATGCTTCTTTAAATGTCGGGTAAACAATACCATCCACAGACCGTATCTCCTTAAATGACGATACACCTTTTCTTCTTAGCAAAACCATACGAATTCACCACTTGTTGTGTGAACTTCCGTTAATCTTCCAACTACATCACCTCTTTGCCTAACCTTCCATCTACCTGATTTCGGGACCCATGTAAACTTGCTTGGAAATTCAGAATATGTAAAATTCTGAGCTTGTGGCAACTCCTTATTAGCAATGAACCAAGCTTCCAATTTACTTGTTTTTGACTTTGCCCTTTCACAAACAGTTTGCAAATCTGCATTACTCTAAAAATTGATATATTTCTGATCTGGAAGGTGCAATGGCAAACGATCAACACTTGGCCACCGGTTATGAATGTCAAAACCAAAAATTCTCCAGGAAGCTTCAGATGCACACACGTATCTCCCAGCCAAAAAGTTTTTAATTCCATCCAGACTTTTCACCTTGCCTTTAGAATTAGCGCTGCCAGAATTCGCAGATTTTTTCCTAACCAACATTGTGGCTGTATCATGACCCTTCAAACAGTACTTGAAGAGGTACTTTAATGATCTTGAACTGTTACAAATCTCTAAATTGATATGGCATTGAAATCGAAGTAGAAGATCACGATATACGGAACAACATACTAATTATCAAGGATTACACCGTTTTTCTTTACAACTTTGTTGGTTCTACGTCTCCGATAAACTGTAAATCCACTGTCGTCAAAGAAGGTATGTCCATTATAACCGTAAAAAACACAGTACATATTTATCATAAATTTGTATGGTGTTTAAAAATTACATTATATTTGATTTGCAATAAGTTATGTTCTGAATATGGTACCTCTTCGGAAAATGTCTATGACATTTCCCTTTAACCATGCATGGAGAGTAAGTGCGATCTTTTCCACATGGACCGTGTACCATATAATTCAAAACTGCATTATATCCTTCTGGATCTCTGTCTTTGTCTGGTATTTCAGCTGAGACCAAATCATCAATCTTTTCAATTGTATTTGGTCTATCATTTGGATGTAACCATATTAACATATGTACATGTGGCATACCACACTTCTGAAACTCAATCACGTGCATCACTGTTTAATCAAATAAAAAAATAGAATCAATAATTGTGTACTGTTAGCTTTCAATAAATTAAACTTCAATTGATGTTAAATACCTCCTATACATCTCCCGAAATAATTTTTTTTCTTGATCAAGTCAATCAGCTGGTCAAGTTTTAGCTTGAAAACTCTTGACACTATATCGAGAGCATCAGCAACATCAACATTGGCCAACAACTGGATCATGCTTTTAATTTCAGGCCACATCGTATTACACGTCATGGTGAGAAATAATGACGGATGTCCAATTGCATGGCATATAGCCAAAGAGTCTTTGAAGTACTGTGACATGTAGCGTTGGGATCCAGTAAATGAAGCAGGAAGAATCACTGCTTTACCAACATGAGATGGGTGATTATCACCTTTACGCACAACATCACGTACAGAATGGTAAAGTTCTGCTCGAATGGTAGACTGGTGGGTTGACACCCAATCCAAACAGTACTGTTCAATAGCAGTAAAAGCATCAACGATAAATTGTTGCCACAAACAGCCAACCAGGTGTAGAGTCAAAGCTGAAATATCAAAATATAAATTTAACAACATGATATCCAAGAAAAAAAAATTATATATATATATATATATATATATATAAATCCGATGTGGAAAAGTACAATGAGAAATATATTTAGTTTGAAGATTATACCTTCAGACGTGCGTATCATGACCTTGTAACAATAGTATTCCCGCATAGACACAGTTTGATGTTGCTTGGCATCTGGATCAAAATCATCAAAATTTGTTGCAAATTCCTCATGTTTTTTGATATTATTCAAAGGTATGTTTAAGTGAAATCCTTCATTACCAGTAGGAAAAAGGAGAGGATATTGAAACTGCATGAAATGTAGATCAGTTTCATAAATCTTCTACAAACATTCTTGCTTAGAATTGACAACTGTGTCTCGGAAACCACCAATATCGGAATCATCACTAACAATGAACGCTGCAACCTCATTAGATGGACTGATGTGATTAGGTCTGCCACTGGAAGAATTCGAAGATATTAATACCAATTTGAACTGATCAAGATCACGATTTTCAAAACGATCTCGTGCCATCCGGAAGGCACGAACTAATTTATTAAGCTGATCCAACATTGCCAAAAGTTCTTTTACAATGTCAGGATCCACATTATCAGTATTTCCTCCCAAAGCATGAATTTTATTATCAACCTCATTTTCCGTGTCATATATGTATAATTGACAAAATTTTGGTGGTTCTCCGTTAGAGGGACCAAACTACCCAATAAATGATAATTAGTTCCTTGCATTTTGAAACAATACGGACCTCTACCTTTGTTGATTCTGTTATCAACCTTTCCACCAGAAGAAGTAAAAGAAAACATGCAATTGTACACCCTTATATTTTACTTAAATTTTTCACCTCTGGATTACAATTAAGCAAGTGGTTCTGGAGTTTGGGGCTCTTTCTCAAGTTGAACTTTTCCATTCCGGCAACATAAGGAGAATGTTGGGTTATGTTTCTTCGTTGATTTGTTATTACGCTCCTCATTCCACATATGTGCACCACATTCTGTGCACACTTTGTTAGGACCACCAAGATCCATATATTTTGACCAAAGTAGTGGTTGTCCGATATTTGCTTCCATACCAACTGTTAGGTCCAAAGTATCGTAGAAGGGGGGGTTCAATACGATACTCACAAATTATTTAATTTCGTTCGCGGATTAATCATTTTGTTCTATCACGAAATCAAATGCACCAAATCAATACACGAGTCGAGGAATATATCGTTTTATAAATATAAACCTCGAGGGGTGCTACAATTTCTAATCCGTAGATTAGCTTCAATGAGTTCAAGGTTACACAAATTCAATACAATGATAGAATTCTGAGCAATATAAATTTCTCTGTTAATTCTCTCCGGCTCAAGCTTCTCTCTTAGTAATGTCTCTGTGTTCTGCCTTAACTGAAGAAGACACAACTCCTTTACTCTGTATTAATTGTAGACTTCTTTGAAAAACCATCGAACCAAATTAAAGAATTAATCTTGGCCGTTGGATCTTCATCAACCTGTAAAACAAAGTTACTTTCCACCTGCTCCTCCAATTAGAAAACTATCGAATGAATAACGTTAATATTCTATTCGATGGTTTTTTAATAAAACTATCGAATGAAACTTTAACTTACATTAGTTTTCTTTTGTTTTCTTGAATCACATTCGATGGTTTTCTAAATGGAAAAACCATCGAACTCTTTTCTTGTCCTTGATCTTTTAGAAAAACTTCTGAGCTTCAGGGTGTTTAGTAATAGACTAAATCAATTTCTTCTGAGACGATAAAACAACTTGATCTTTTTAAGTGTCGTCAACTGGTGCAACTGGTCTGGTTCACAGATGAATAACACTTGATCAATTCTTCTATGTCTTCAATTCAATGCTGCTGATTAGTCCTTTGTCGTTCTGGTTGCTTCAAATAAATCACTGGAATCCTATGGTACTAAGCCTAAATCATTCACATACTTCTGTAGTCTTGAAAGTCTTGTTTCTTTTATTGTCACTGAGGCTTGAACATTTTCATGAACTTCTTTTCGTGACCTATTTACGGACTTCAAGAATACATACCATATTTTGATTTTTTTAGTTTACCTTTTCTTCTTTGATTCTGGATTCCTGTGCTTCTGTTAATATTATTGTATGTCTTGTCCTTTGTTGAGTTGTAGTTATCTCTGTTACATCTTATGTTACATTATGCTTTACAATCTCCCCCTATTTGGTTGTATAGAGTTCGACAAGCAAATACTTCGAGGATAACTCAACTAACTAAGGAAACATGAAACTAATTAAAGTAAGACAACTTAATAATATTAAATGCATTCTGGATGAGATATATACATTTCCAGATTTCATAATTCAAAAAACATTAAAACTTTATACATTGAAGTTGCTCCTCTAGTCTGAGCTGATAGTTCTTTTGTTCTTTGCTTCTGTTCTTCAGTCCATCTCAATCTCACTTTCTTCAATAATTGGATTGGAGTTAGCATCTTGATAATCAATCACGGAAGGATAGTGCAGTGGTTCTCCAGGTTTAAGGATTGCTCATTTGATGTGTCTTCCAATGTATTCAACCTCTTGTCCCACTCCAGCCCACAACCATGCAATGTTAACATCTTTCTTGTTTAGATTTGGCATGTTTGGTAGTCTGGGACGCACTTCCAATCCTCTCTCCACTCTCTTCCTATAGTAAGGAACATTCTCCATTAGAAATTTTCTCAGAGTGTCTGCTGCTTTGTCCTTCTCCGTTGATGTGAATCTAGTGGATCTAAGATACTTCTCCACTGATATCAGATAGTTACTTGGATAATCCTTCAGTTTGTCCTCAGTTAAATAGCAAATTCTGAACAAGTCATTCGTCATGAATCTAACCATTGGAGGATCTTCAGTAATCTCTGGACTGACTTTCATCAAGATTTCTTTAACATGCTCACGGAGCAGTTCATTTAGCCTTGTAGTCCTTTGAATCTTGACGAGCATCACCTGCAGTTCCGTGTATGTTCTCTGTTCGAAAAACTTAGTAGAAATCACAAATGTACCTTTCTCAAGAAAATTGATCAATATGTTCCAGGCACCATTTGCTTTAACTCCAGCTTTCAGAAAGATCACAGAATTTCTCAGTGTAGTGAAGTAAGTCTGATCTTTAAGATTTGCACTTCTGGTGTCCTGAATGATAAATTCCACCTCCGCATTGTCGTTGACTTCTAATCCGTCTTCAACTCCACAGAAGGTTTTATAAGCCATCTCCCAGTCAATACCTTGTTTCTTTGTTAAATCCATCATCTTCTTCTTCCTCACTTCAGCATACACCTTGAATCTTTTTAGCTTCTCACTCCTTAGAACTGCTTGGTGTCTTTCCTTCTCAGCTTGCCTGGCATCTCTTTCAGCTCTTTCAGCTTTCAATATCTCCAAGGCAGCTTCATGTTCCAGTGACAGAGAATTTGCTTCTTCTTCCATATCATCATCCATGATAGGATGTTCTATAGGCTCAGGATAATATGACTCATGCTCTTCTTGTTGTTTATGCTCAAGCATGATTTCAAATTCCTCTTCACTCTCTTCTTCTTGCATGTTTTCAATCCAGTACTGTCTAACCGGAATAGTTTCATTGGTTTCCCATAATCCCCATCCATTTGCCTCCCATTCTCCAACTTTCTCCCCCTTAGTTGAGGAATCCTCGATGAAGTTATCCTCAACATAAAAGTTCGTAGTAGGATCAGGTTGTTCATTTGATGGTCCGGGTTGTTGGTTCCTCAACATATTCCAGACCGACTGCACTCCGTCACTTTGGTTCTCCATGAAGTCAGAAATGTCTCTATTCATCTCATGTATAGAAGCTAGCTTCAGGCCAATGTCATCCAGTCTCAGTTTGGTAGTCTTTTCAATTCTATCCAATCTCTGGTTAAGCTTAGACTCCACTCTTGACAGGGTGTTCATTGCATCTTTTACCCTAGCTTGACCATCCCGGATAACCAGAACGTCTTCTTTCAAAGCTTCTTGTCCTTGTTGTAGAGCATTTACTTCATTCATGAATCCTTCCTTAAGCTCTTTGACATCTGTTCTCAAGTCGACTAGTTCTTCCATTGCTTCCTTATTCAAGGAGTCCACTACTTGCTTAGTACCTGTTATAGTGCCAGATGCACTGCCTAAGACCTGTTATAGACATTAAAGAAGCATTGGCTTGACCGGAGGAGATCCCTTGGTCAAAGGAAGGTCTCAGTGGAACCTTGAATAGTGGATTTCCTTGCTTATCATGAACCATCATCTCCTTGAGAGTGGATTGAACATGTAACTCTCTTTCAGTAGGTAGTAGCAAATCATCAATATTTGGTAGGGTTAGGGTGTCACTCCTCACATTTGGCTCTGGGTGTGCACTCAACGTTTCTGTTGGTGTTTCACTCATCTTTCCTTTCTCACTCAGGCCAGGTGTATGTGTTTGGGTTTCACTCATTCCTTTATTGCTCTTTGTACCTGCATCAGAAAACACCGTAGCCATCCTTAATGAGGTCACCGGTGGTGCAATGGGGCTTCGCAAGTCCCCGTCCTTGGATAAACCAAGTTGCTGATCATCCGTAGATGATGTATCCTTAGAAGGATCTAGAGTTTGAATCTTTAGGAGGCTAGAATCAGGCTCTATTAACAGCAGAGATCCCGAAACTCCCTCTAAAGTCTGTGAAGACTTTTCCTCAGTTAACTCCTCAATTGAAATTGATTCATTGTCACCGAGTTGCCGATCTGCACCTACGCCAGACCCTTTACCTGCAGGATCCTGATATGTTCCATCTGGGGAGCTAGGCAATGACCCTTTAGATTTTGCATTTGGGTCAGAGCCTTCTCTCGAAGTCTGTGAAGACACTTGGTTCTTAGAACCTTCAACCAGTGAACCTAACCGTAATATGGTCGGAACACCAGTTGCTTCCGTCAATTCCTCCTTGCTTGATTGAGCTATTGGTTCAGATATAGCTTTGGTTAATGTAGCCCAATCAGCATCAGAAAAATCAATAAAGGGCGCTTTGGATGATTGAAATGAAGTTTCAACAGTTGCCTCGTTTTCTATTCTTCTCCTTTTAGGGGAAGGCAGAGCTGCTGATGAAGGGTTTATCTCCTTATGTGGTGCTGCTTTGGCACTATCTCCCTCTACACTCATGGATGTCTGTATGATGGGTATAGTAGGGGAAGGAGGTTCGTTTACGGTTTCATTTGGCTCTTCCAAAGGCTCTATGACCGTGGTTAGAGATTGTGGGTTTGCAACCTCTTGGTCAGGAATGGCCGCTAAGGGCTCTGGATCAACATCCATTGGTTGTGGTTCAGGAGCCAGTACAGGTTCAGGGATATTACCTTCGTTTACCTGTTCCCCTGGGGGTAGAAGTGGTAGGGGCACCATTCTTAGATATTCAGTTAGAACAGTAGGTACCCCTGGAAGATGATTCTTTCTTATCAGAGCGGTTATTGCACTGCTCTTCATCCTCATGCACTCCATGGTCTCCTCACCTTCAAATGTCTCCCGTTCATCGTCTGTTAACACATCATTCAAAATTAGTTGTAGGAACCTAGGATAGAAACAAAGCACATCATATATGCCTGTTCTTTCATCCAGTGGTCCCATGCATAGAATAACTTGATCAATCACCAATTTTCCTATGTTTGTATGCCTATTGTTAGCAATGGCAAATTCTATTTTCTGAAGAAATAAGGGAATACCATGCAGATTTGTCATCTTAGCAGTAAAAACATGGATTAAAGTGTGAAAGAAAAAATTCCATGACTTGGTCAGATAATGCTTAAGGAACTCTCCCACAAAGAAGTTTGGTTGTTGACTTCTTATGAGAGTGAAGAAAGCATGTATTTCCTCAGTTGTGGGATCCGGAACAAGGTTTTCTGTTGGAAATGTAAAACCCTATTAACGTCATGTTCCGTCACTGTAATATCCGTGAATTTTATTATTTGATTAAATGATATATTTAATTTAAAATATTTATTTTGGAATATTGGAATATTATTATATGATATGTAGTGTGTGATTATGTGCTAAATGGTGAGTCAGAAGCCCCTTTCGAAAATTTCGTCATTTGGAATTTTCTTCAAATTTGAGCCGTTTTGATAATTCAAGGGCCCCGTTGAAATTTCGTACATTCATTTTTAATTCTTCGTCTTTCGTATTCGAATCGTTATCGAAAGGGTTATGGGATTCTATTTAACCCTACCTATTTGATTCTGCAAATAAATTTCAATTTTTGATCCGAAAAAGGAAAAATCGTTCCGAACCCTAATTGCTTAAGGGGACGGATTTGTCGTTCTATATCAATATTGAAGTTGTTATAGCCCTAGTATTCTTGAGCATTAGTTATATAATGATATATATCAATTTGGATGATCATCAACCTTTTTAACCCCTTATTTTTCGTAAAACGTGTTTTTGACCTAATTAGGGTTTTTAAACGATCTAACGAATCAATATCGATCCAAAAATGTTATTTGGGGTATTATTTTTCCTGAAATATAAAAAGACAAATCAGACTTCATAACTCATAGCAAATCTGCAGCAATTATTCATAAAATCCGAAATTCCCAAAAAATTATTTTTGTGTTCTTGATCTTCAATCAATTCGTTCTAAGGGTTATGGAAGTCCAAATTTGAAGTTCTTATACTCAAATCAAAGCTCCAAAAATCTAGTTTCAGAATCTTCCAACCTCATCATCATCTGGTAAGTATTCGATTTTATATTGATTTTACAAGTTTCGAATTATAATTAGGGTTCTTGATTCGATTTGGGGATTTTCATTCTGTTGATTCTCCGTTCAATTGGTTGCTTCTAACATGTTCCTAGGGTTCTAATTAGCAAGAATCCATAGTTTAATTTCATGTTTGAGTCGAATTTTTACGGGTTTTGATTTCGGGTTTTGACCCGATTTCTTCTTTCAATTCGTACGTTCTTGATATTGATCTGACATTGTTTTTGATAAAGGGCTTTTATTGTGTGAGTTATAAGCTTCATTTTGGTATATTAATCTTTGAGTTTCATGTACGGAATAGGTAGATCGGGTTTCCGGCCGAGGTCGTCGCCGGAGAATTCGTTGAACGGATTCTGGGCACGATTCCGGCTAGAGACAGATGTTTTGATGTGTGGGTTTTGTTTGGCTTCAAAAGGCGAACAAAAGCCCTCTGGTTTGATTTATGTTTGGACGGAATCGAAGAATTCCGGCGGCCGGAGACCGGCCGGATTCTGGAAAACCCAGAATCCGGTGGGTTGTTCTTGGCGACCCGGAATTGTTCTTCCCGACCCGTTTACCCGATTTTCGACCCGGTTTCAATCTTCAAAACCCTAATTCATTTTCAGAAAACTGTTTTTGAATTTTATTTTTAAATTTAATTCGAAAATAGTTTAAAAACTTTAAAAATTCATATTTTATTTTAAAAATAGATTTTAATATCAGAAAAATTCTGATAAATTATATTTATTATTTTAAACCCGAAAATTGATTAAACTTAATTTATTTTAATTATTTTTAATTAATAATTAATTTATTAATTAATTGGTTATTTAATTAATCGATTAATTCTTAAAAATTAATTATTAATTAGATTTAATTATTTAAAAATTCAGTTTAATTATTTTCACCCCTGTTTTATTATTTAAAAATAGTTTGAGTATTTAAAGAGTGTCAATTAATTTTTATTAATTGATTTATTTTGCATTAAATGTTTATATTGGATTTAAAAATCCGATTTTTGATTTAAAAATTAATCGTGACTTATCTAAAATTCAAATAAGTTTCGTATGATGTTTTAAAAATGTTTATAAGTGCTATATGGTTCATATTAATTGTGTGTTGTGTTTTATAGTCTGTATATGCCCGTACTAGGGCAAATATCTGAGTTTTAAATATCGTAAATTATACCGGACGTCCGATACGTAACCGGTTACTTGTTTAAATGTGATTATTGGTTGAATAAGTGTCGAGAGTAGAACGAGAATAGTTAGACTTATTGTGATGAGTTGTTTAATTATAGAATCGAGTTCCCGGAGCAAGGGAAAGGGAAAAGTAGAGTGAGCAGAGTCGATCCGACAGCAGCTTAGACCAGGCAAGTATCTGTGCCTTTACTTGTGATAAAATTTATTATTGTCTTGATTACTTGAATACCGTTATCCCCGGAACAATTCAAATTATCAATCTTTCAACCGCATTTGGACAACTGATTCCATTTCCTTAGAGATTCTTGATTCTTTGATTTGATCTGCATCGGAAACCCTTATTTCCAATTCACTTGATTATTGTTTACCACCTATTGTTATTGTTTATCATCCTTTGATTATCATTGACAACCATTGATTATTTGACTTCCATCTTGACTATTGATTACGGTCATTGATTATCGACTACCAATATTGATTCCCTTATTGAATGAGTACACCGTACCATTGAAATTACTCCATGATTATTTCTCAATCTTCATTTGATACTGAACAGTTGAAGCTCTTTTGCAATTACTATACATTCAGTTTATCTTATTGAGCATGTTATTGTTTATACCCTATTATAGATTTGGCATGTGTTTTCAAAAATGGACCAGTAATTGGTCGGGCCATATTCATGGTCAGAATAACTTAAGGCCCAAATTGGCCTAGGATCCAGTAGAGGACTATGTCATGAGCTAGTCCGGGGTTGATGCGTGGCTGGCCAGCAGCACAACCTTTGATTTGAATAAAATGTATAAGCCAAATTCTAATTCTTTTCTTCAATTGTTATTGATACAAAGCATGTGTTAGCTAAATATTGTTGATTCTGATATCATAAATTCATATCCTTACAACTGTGATAGAAATGATTCATTGATGTTTGCTGAGCAATTTTGGCTCACTCTTGCTTGTTGTTTTCTAACCCTATTCCAGTGAAGCGAGAGTATGAGTCGGCATAGCGTGACCGATAGTTCACCAGCAGCCAGGAGAGCCCCTCGAGTCATTGTCATTGGCAGGGTAGTTGTTTTGCTTTTCTAGATTAGATGTCTAGATTTGAACTTTGGTTGTGATGTAATAACTCTGATAAAACTGGTATTGTATTAATAAAAGATTGTAGTAGCTTGTGTTCATTGCCATAATCTGGATGCGGTCTTGGTCAAGGGGTATTTGTGTCTTTATATATATTATGCATGTGTTAAATAGTATTCCGTTGGTCGGATGACTCCTCAAATCTGTACCCCGGGTTTGGAGGGCGTCACAGTTGGTATCAGAGCAACAGGTTATGGCATTTGAAACAAGTTAGGACTTAGGGTCCAGGATAACATAGAGAGTTAGGAATTCACGTAAGGATATTAGGAGGTCAACTAGGGATATTATGCGTAGTAATTAAATGTGGTTATAATTGCAGCCCCCTAGTTCTAGTTCAGACTCAGACCCTTCCGAGGATACGATATCAGAGATACCTACGCCCGTTGAGAGAGCAGGACCGTCTCGGCCAGTGCGATATCAGCCTAGGCATCAGGACCCAGTAGTCAGGAGAGATCAGATACCTTGTCCTATTCCACTCCGACAAGTAGCCCCAGCACCAGTGTCTCAGGCATCAGTTTGTGGGCCTTTGTATCAGTTATGTGAGCCACCAGTTCCACACCATGTGTATCAGAGGGTGAGTAGAGAGAAGGAGTACCTTTATGGACAGGTTATGGAGATGGGTAGGGTTCGTTCGATCGAAGCAGCCGCTGTCCGAGAGAGAGACAGACTTAGAGATCAGATGAGAGACATTCAGATGAGGTTTAGGGTTACGAGGACCTTGGTTGAGACTCGATTGCATGGATTAGATTCTAGTCGAGAGGGAGAGACAGTAGCAGGGATGAGACAGATTTTGGATTATGCGATGAGTGAGATTGCAGAGATTTCAGGACCCCCGTTATGGCCGGCAGGAGCAGGTGATCCGTGAGCAGGTATTAGTAGCAGACAGATGTGACGTGGATGTATGGTTTCTAGATAGTTAGTATATAGATGCATATTGTAGAATCAGCAGTGCACCGGGCTTATAGGAACGCCTCGGGTTGTTGTTGCATTTTTGTTGTATTGCTGGTCGGCAGTTATGGTTCAGCCATGATATATTTTCTTTTGAAGCGTTCTACGCTTGTACTAACTCTATCTATATATATATGATAAACCTCTTTTATAGAACTGTATTCATTCCCCTGTCATTCATTTCCAGCATCATAACTGTTATTCTACTTGTTGCAACGAGTGTATCCATAGACCGTTGAGAAAATCTGTAAACCTTCGAGATATCAATTGTGATCCTTCCTTCTCTTATATGGACTGTTTGATTAAGCCAATTATTGTTTATTCATCAGCGATATGGCTCCTAGACGACAAACCCGTTCAACTGATACCTCTGACCAAGAAGGTCAACAAAATACACCTCCCACGGGCCGCATGGACCCGATGGTAATCCAGTTGTTAAATACTCTTACTCAGCAGACTGCCGCATTAGCACAACAGCAACGTGCATTTCAGCAACAGCTCTTGGAACAGCAGCAACAACATCAGCAACATCAGCCTCAGAAGCATCAACAACAGCACCAGCAAGCAGCACCGACAGTTACGTTCAAATCTTTCCAGGCAGCAAAACCTCCAGAATTTAAAGGATCAGCAGACCCCGTAGAGGCTAAGGCATGGTTGAAAGAGATGGAAAAGGCTTTTGCCTTGATAGAGGTGACAGAGGATAAGAAGACGGAGTATGCAAGCTATTTTCTGAAGAATGAGGCCAGTTATTGGTGGGAAACGAGTAGGGCTATGGAGCCCGAGGGATTGATTACGTGGGCAAGATTTACAGAGTTGTTTTTGGAAAGGTATTTTCCGGACTATATGAGAGATCAGATGGAATTAAAGTTTTTGGAATTAAAGCAGGGAAGCATGACAGTGCCCCAATATGAAACAAGGTTTACGGAGTTGTCAAGGTTTGTTCCAACCTATGTGGATACGGAAAAGAAGAAGGCCAAGAGGTTCCAGCAGGGACTGAGGTCTTGGATTCGTAGTAAGTTAGCTGTATTGGAGTTGGACACCTATGCAGCGGTGGTCCAAAAGGAAATGATTGCGGAGACAGAGAGTGATTCTTACATGAAAGAGAGGGAGAACAAGAAAAGGAAAGCAGGGATACCCGATAAAGGACAGCAGCAGGGAAGTTTTCAAGGGCAAGCGAATAAGAAACTGGGATTTCAGCACGGAAGGAATACAAGTTTTAAGAAACCAGATAACGGAAGCGTAGGACAAGATAATTGTCTACTAACCGACAGTCAGCAGGGACTTTCTAGACCCCCACTACCAGAATGCAAGACATGCGTGAAGCGACATCCAGGGATATGCCATCGATTGAATGTCACATGCTTTAAATGCAATCAGAAGGGACATTATTCCCGGGATTGCAAGATGGGCATTGTGTGTCATCGGTGTAAGAAACCAGGTCACATGATTAAGGACTGCAGAGCACCAGCAACCGTGAACAATATGATTCGGGCAATTGAAGCACCCCCAGTTGTTAACGTCCAGCCGTTAGCCAGGACCTACAATATGTCAATGGGAGAAGCAGTGAGAGATTCCGACGTGGTGGCAGGTACACTTCTAGTAAATTCTATTCCTGCACAAGTGTTAATAGATTCGGGAGCGACGAAGTCTTTTATTTCTGAAACGTTTGCTCGTAGATTGAATTGCGTAATGAAACCTTTAAGTGGAGTGTTGACTATAGAGATAGCTAATCAGGATCGTATCGCGGTCGGCTCATATTATCCTCGTTGTGAGATAGAGATTTTGGGAAATCGTTTTTATGTCGACTTGTTACCTTTTAAGTTAGGTGAATTTGATGTGATATTAGGGATGGATTGGTTGACTGAGCATGATGCAAGTATTGATTGTAAGAATAAGAGGGTTACTTTGATTACCCTAGAAAAGAAAGAAATAATATTTAGAGGAGAGAAACAAAGAAAGAGGTTCCTGACGATGATTCAGGCTAAGAGGTTATTAAGGCAAGGTTGTGAGGCGTATTTAGCTTATGTGATAGATATAGATAAGGAAGTTTCTAAGTTAGAAGATATTCCAGTCGTAAATGAGTTTCCAGATGTTTTTCCGGAAGAATTACCAGGTTTACCTCCAGATAGAGAGATTGAATTTGCGATAGACTTAGTACCAGGCGCGGAGCCAATATCTAAGGCCCCTTACAGAATGGCACCAGTGGAGATGAAGGAATTGGCTGATCAACTGCAATATTTGCTAGAAAAAGGAATTATTGGACCCAGCGTTTCACCGTGGGGAGCACCAGTACTGTTTGTCAAGAAAAAGGATGGAAGCATGAGATTGTGTATAGACTATCGGGAGTTGAACAAGCTGACCATTAAGAACAAGTATCCGTTACCTCGAATAGATGATCTGTTTGACCAGCTGAAAGGAGCGGTACATTTTTCAAAGATTGACCTACGGTCAGGATATCACCAATTGAAGATTAGACCAGACGATCAAGGTCATTTCGTAATCTATAGTGATGCGTCGTACAAAGGATTGGGATGCGTACTTATGCAACATGACAAGGTGATTGCTTATGCGTCAAGACAGTTGAGACCCCACGAACAGAAGTACCCTACACATGATTTGGAGTTAGCAGCTATTGTGTTTGCTTTGAAGATATGGAGACACTACTTGTATGGAGAGAGATGTGAAATTTACACCGATCACAAAAGTTTGAAGTATATCTTTACTCAGAAAGAGCTGAACATGAGGCAACGAAGATGGTTAGAACTAATCAAGGACTACGACGTTTCTATCAACTATCATCCCGGCAAGGCAAATGTGGTAGCAGATGCATTGAGCAGAAAAGAGAGATTAAATACACTGACGATGACGAAAGAGTTATACAAGGAATTTGAGAAGTTAGAAATCGAAGTAATTAATCCGAAGGACGCGACGGAAATGATTTATGCCATGACGTTTCAACCTGAATTGTTGGAGAAGATACGGAAGTGCCAAGAGCAAGTTATGAATGATGATGTGAGTAAAATGACAGGTGAGGAAATATGTAGCCAACCGGACGACAAAGGGATCTTGAGATTTGCTTCTCGGATATGGATACCTAACGTAGCGGAACTGAAAAGTGAGATTTTGCACGAAGCACACAACTCGAAGTATTCAATTCATCCAGGAAGTACGAAGATGTATCGAGATCTTAAGACAAACTTTTGGTGGCCAGATATGAAGAGAGAGATTGTGGAATGGGTAAGTAAATGCTTTACGTGTCAAAGAGTTAAGGCGGAACATCAGAGACCAAGTGGATTACTTCAACCATTGGAAATTCCCGAATGGAAGTGGGAACACATTGCGATGGACTTTGTAGTAGGATTGCCTAGAACAAAAGCTATCCATGATGCCATCTGGGTTATCGTGGATCGATTGACGAAATCTGCGCATTTCCTTCCGATTAACGAGAGATTCTCGCTAGATAAGTTAGTTTATATTTACATAAAAGAAATCGTAGTACGACATGGAGTTCCAGTATCGATAGTGTCTGATAGAGACCCTCGATTCAATTCAATATTTTGGAAAAGTTTTCAAGAGTGTTTAGGCACCGAGTTGAGAATGAGTACGGCTTATCACCCGCAGACGGACGGTCAAAGCGAAAGGACAATTCAGACTATTGAAGATATGCTTAGGACATGTGCACTTGACTTTGAAGGCAGTTGGGACGATCATCTACCCTTGGTGGAATTTTCATATAATAATAGTTATCATGCGAGCATCGGAATGCCACCTTACGAAGCTTTGTATGGACGAAAGTGTCGATCTACAGTATATTGGGAAGAAGTTGGTGAACGGAAAATGATAGGACCAGAACTAGTGCAACGAACAAAGGAAGTGGTTCAACTGATTAAGAGAAGATTGATAACAGCTCAAGACTGACAGAAAAAGTATGCGGATCTAGCCAGAAAGGATGTGGGATTCGAAGAAGGAGAGCAGGTGTTACTAAAGGTTTCACCATGGAAAGGATTAGTTAGGTTTGGAAAGAAAGGGAAGTTGAGTCCGAGATATGTTGGGCCGTTTGAGATTTTGAAGAAGGTGGGCGAGGTAGCTTACGAGTTGGCATTGCCACCGCATATGCAGCACGTTCATAATGTATTTCATGTATCTATGCTTAAGAGGTATCGACTAGATTCGAATCATGTAGTAGAGTATGAACCCATAGAGGTCCAGGCAGATTTATCATATGTAGAACGACCGATTCAGATATTGGATCGTAAGGAGAAAGTACTAAGGAATAAGACAGTAGCGTTAGTGAGAGTTTTGTGGAGGAATCCTAAAGTAGAAGAGTCTACCTGGGAGTTAGAGAATGAGATGTTAGAGAAGTATCCCCAGTTGTTTCCTTGATCTGATTCTGAGGACAGAATCCTATTAAGGGGGGAAGGATGTAATATCCGTGAATTTTATTATTTGATTAAATGATATATTTAATCTAAAATATTTATTTTGGAATATTGGAATATTATTATATGATATGTAGTGTGTGATTATGTGCTAAATGGTGAGTCAGAAGCCCCTTTCGAAAATTTCGTCATTTGGAATTTTCTTCAAATTTGAGCCGTTTTGATAATTCAAGGGCCCCGTTGAAATTTCGTACATTCATTTTTAATTCTTCGTCTTTCGTATTCGAATCGTTATCAAAAGGGTTACGGGATTCTATTTAACCCTACCTATTTGATTCTGCAAATAAATTTCAATTTTTGATCCGAAAAAGGAAAAATCGTTCCGAACCCTAATTGCTTAAGGGGACGGATTTATCGTTCTATATCAATATTGAAGTTGTTATAGCCCTAGTATTCTTGAGCATTAGTTATATAATGATATATATCAATTTGGATGATCATCAACCTTTTTAACCCCTTATTTTTCGTAAAACGTGTTTTTGACCTAATTAGGGTTTTTAAACGATCTAACGAATCAATATCGATCCAAAAATGTTATTTGGGGTATTATTTTTCCAGAAATATAAAAAGACAAATCAGACTTCATAACTCATAGCAAATCTGCAGCAATTATTCATAAAATCCGAAATTCCCAAAAAATTATTTTTGTGTTCTTGATCTTCAATCAATTCGTTCTAAGGGTTATGGAAGTCCAAATTTGAAGTTCTTATACTCAAATCAAAGCTCCAAAAATCTAGTTTCAGAATCTTCCAACCTCATCATCATCTGGTAAGTATTCGATTTTATATTGATTTTACAAGTTTCGAATTATAATTAGGGTTCTTGATTCGATTTGGGGATTTTCATTCTGTTGATTCTCCGTTCAATTGGTTGCTTCTAACATGTTCCTAGGGTTCTAATTAGCAAGAATCCATAGTTGAATTTCATGTTTGAGTCGAATTTTTACGGGTTTTGATTTCGGGTTTTGACCCGATTTCTTCTTTCAATTCGTACGTTCTTGATATTGATCTGACATTGTTTTTGATAAAGGGATTTTATTGTGTGAGTTATAAGCTTCATTTTGGTATATTAATCTTTGAGTTTCATGTACGGAATAGGTAGATCGGGTTTCCGACCGAGGTCGTCGCCGGAGAATTCGTTGAACGGATTCTGGGCACGATTCCGGCTAGAGACAGATGTTTTGATGTGTGGGTTTTGTTTGGCTTCAAAAGGCGAACAAAAGCCCTCTGGTTTGATTTATGTTTGGACGGAATCGAAGAATTCCGGCGGCCGGAGACCGGCCGGATTCTGGAAAACCCAGAATCCGGTGGGTTGTTCTTGACGACCCGGAATTGTTCTTCCCGACCCGTTTACCCGATTTTCGACCCGGTTTCAATCTTCAAAACCCTAATTCATTTTCAGAAAACTGTTTTTGAATTTTATTTTTTAATTTAATTCGAAAATAGTTTAAAAACTTTAAAAATTCATATTTTATTTTAAAAATAGATTTTAATATCAGAAAAATTCTGATAAATTATATATATTATTTTAAACCCGAAAATTGATTAAACTTAATTTATTTTAATTATTTTTAATTAATAATTAATTTATTAATTAATTGGTTATTTAATTAATCGATTAATTCTTAAAAATTAATTATTAATTAGATTTAATTATTTAAAAATTCAGTTTAATTATTTTCACCCCTGTTTTATTATTTAAAAATAGTTTGAGTATTTAAAGAGTGTCAATTAATTTTTATTAATTGATTTATTTTGCATTAAATGTTTATATTGGATTTAAAAATCCGATTTTAGATTTAAAAATTAATCGTGACTTATCTAAAATTCAAATAAGTTTCGTATGATGTTTTAAAAATGTTTATAAGTGCTATATGGTTCATATTAATTTGTGTTGTGTTTTATAGTCTGTATATGCCCGTACTAGGGCAAATATCTGAGTTTTAAATATCGTAAATTATACCGGACGTCCGATACGTAACCAGTTACTTGTTTAAATGTGATTATTGGTTGAATAAGTGTCGAGAGTAGAACGAGAATAGTTAGACTTATTGTGATGAGTTGTTTAATTATAGAATCGAGTTCCCGGAGCAAGGGAAAGGGAAAAGTAGAGTGAGCAGAGTCGATCCGACAGCAGCTTAGACCAGGCAAGTATCTGTGCCTTTACTTGTGATAAAATTTATTATTGTCTTGATTACTTGAATACCGTTATCCCCAGAACAATTCAAATTATCAATCTTTCAACCGCATTTGGACAACTGATTCCATTTCCTTAGAGATTCTTGATTCTTTGATTTGATCTGCATCGGAAACCCTTATTTCCAATTCACTTGATTATTGTTTACCACCTATTGTTATTGTTTATCATCCTTTGATTATCATTGACAACCATTGATTATTTGACTTCCATCTTGACTATTGATTACGGTCATTGATTATCGACTACCAATATTGATTCCCTTATTGAATGAGTACACCGTACCATTGAAATTACTCCATGATTATTTCTCAATCTTCATTTGATACTGAACAGTTGAAGCTCTTTTGCAATTACTATACATTCAGTTTATCTTATTGAGCATGTTATTGTTTATACCCTATTATAGATTTGGCATGTGTTTTCAAAAATGGACCAGTAATTGGTCGGGCCATATTCATGGTCAGAATAACTTAAGGCCCAAATTGGCCTAGGATCCAGTAGAGGACTATGTCATGAGCTAGTCCGGGGTTGATGCGTGGCTGGCCAGCAGCACAACCTTTGATTTGAATAAAATGTATAAGCCAAATTCTAATTCTTTTCTTCAATTGTTATTGATACAAAGCATGTGTTAGCTAAATATTGTTGATTCTGATATCATAAATTCATATCCTTACAACTGTGATAGAAATGATTCATTGATGTTTTCTGAGCAATTTTGGCTCACTCTTGCTTGTTGTTTTCTAACCCTATTCCAGTGAAGCGAGAGTATGAGTCGGCATAGCGTGACCGATAGTTCACCAGCAGCCAGGAGAGCCCCTCGAGTCATTGTCATTGGCAGGGTAGTTGTTTTGCTTTTCTAGATTAGATGTCTAGATTTGAACTTTGGTTGTGATGTAATAACTCTGATAAAACTGGTATTGTATTACCAAAAGATTGTAGTAGCTTGTGTTCATTGCCATAATCTGGATGCGGTCTTGGTCAAGGGGTATTTGTGTCTTTATATATATTATGCATGTGTTAAATAGTATTCCGTTGGTCGGATGACTCCTCAAATCTGTACCCCGGGTTTGGAGGGCGTCACAGTCACCCTCATTGTTCTGTCCCCTGGCACAACAAAACTGAAGGCACTTACATTGTTCTCAGATGTGTCAGTGGCGGATTTGTACAACGTAGTCAATTGATCGATGCAAAGGACCACGAGAGTACTCAAAGCATATGCCACTAATGAACGTGTGTTCAGAAATTGTGCCCATGCACAAAACTGTAAGTTCGTAATGGATTGCACATTCTGAAACGAGACATGGTTAGTCTTAGTTATGATAAATTCTCCGGCCATTTTTTTTAAATTTCCAGAAAATTAATATTTAAACCAAAACTAATTTTTCAATTAATTATTTCTAATTAATTAAACCTTCAAAAAAATACCCCTTTTCTTTTCAAATTAAACACCTTAACCAAAAACAATTTCCTAAACTTAGAACTTTTACAATAAATTGATAATTGTCAAGAAAAAAAATTAAACCCTAAGAACCCTATTGATTAATCAACAGAGTACCAAATTGGTTTCGAATTATCAAAGTATTAAAGTTCTACTGTATCTATCTCTCTCGATGGTTTTTTCTGGAAACCAATTAAAACTTCAACAAAACACAAGTACACAGTGATTCCTCAGTTAAAAAGACGTGACTACAGTAACAATGAATTGTTGATGGTTAAAAAATCAGTAAATAATTCAAGAAACTATCGAGTATAGATTTGTTCTTGGTTGTGTGTATCTTTTTGTAAGTATTATAAACGGCCACTCGTATTTCTTAGATCTGTAAAAACTGAGAAAGAAAAGGTTAAGGCACGTTTTTATACTTTTTAAACCGACAGGGGCAAAAATGTCTTTTTACTTCTATAGTTTTTGAAAAACTATCGAAGTGTTTGAAAATAGGAATACAAATTGATTTTCTGAAAAACCATCCAGGGTTTTTTGTTGTTTAAAACAAAACTATCGAACTGTTTTCTGAAAACTATCGAGGATTTAGATAAAGGAAAAATAAATTCTCTTCGATAGATTTCAATTTCTATCTCAAAAACTATCGAAAGGGGTTTTCGATGGTTTTTCTTTTCCTTCTAAAAAACTATCGAATTTAACTTCGATGGTTTTCATTTAGTACTTAGAAAAACTATCGAATTTTCTAAATTCGATGGTTTTTGCTCCTTATTCAATTTTTAAAACCTCTTCTTGTTTCAAAAATCAAACTTTTGTTTTTCTGTCAACTTTTAATCTGATTAATCTTTTTCAAAATTTACCAAAATCAAGGTTAACAGAATATTCACAATTTTCTTAGAATAAAATCGACTAAATATCATTAAATGATATTAACCAATTAAAATCCAATAAATTATGCTGCATTAATCTACAATGTTTAAAACAAAGTAAATTAATTCAAATTAAATAGATGCTTAAATATTTAGAACAAATATTAGCACCTAAATAATTTTAGAATTAATAACCAATTAAATGCCAGAAGATATATCATCCATAATTATGACATAAAATTAGTACAATAATCCCAACTACGAGAATTGCTCCAGGAAATAAATTCACGAGTCCTAAGGATATGAAAATTCTTAAACTCATGTATTCACTAGGACTATCTTGTAGTTACTGACTTCTAATCAAAATCAATTAGAAAGATTTGACATCCCAAGTTCACCAACCAACTTAGAAAAAGTGGATTCATCAAGCGGTTTAGTGAAGATGTCTGCAATTTGTTCCTCTGTGGGTACAAAATGTAACTCCACAGTTCCATTCATGACATTCTCTCAGATAAAATGATACCTGATGTCGATGTGCTTCGTCCTCGAGTGTTGCACTGGGTTGTTGGAGATTGCTATGGCACTTGTGTTGTCGCAAAATATTGGAATCTTTGTCAACAAAAACCCATAGTCACGGAGTTGGTTTCTCATCCACAAGATCTGAGCACAGCAGCTACCAGCAGCAATGTATTCATCCTCAGTTGTTGATGTGGACACTGAATGCTACTTCTTGCTATACCAGGAAACTAACCTTCTTCCAAGAAACTGACAACTTCCTGAAGTACTCTTCCGATCAATCTTACAACCTGCAAAATTTGAGTCTGTATATCCAATAAGATCAAATCCTGTATCTTTAGGGTACCAAATTCCAAGATTTGGGGTCCCCTTAAGATATCTAAATATTCGCTTAACAGCTATTAGATGAGATTCTTTAGGATCAGACTGAAACCTAGCACATAAGCATGTTGCAAACATTATATCTGGTCTAATTGCAGTGAGATAAAGTAATGAACCTATCATACCTCTGTAGCCTGTGATGTCAACCTTCTTACCAGTTTCATCTTTATCAAGCTTAGTGGCAGTTGGCATTGGATTCTTTGCTGTAGATGAGTCTTCTATTTGATACTTCTTCAGAAGATCTTTGATGTACTTGGACTGACAAATGAATATACCATCTTGCCTTTGATACAATTGCAGTCCAAGAAAGAATGACAATTCACCCATCATGCTCATTTCGTATCGACTCTACATTAACTTAGCAAATCTCTTGCATAGATCATCATTAGTAGAACCAAATATTATGTCATCAACATATACTTGCACCAATATCAAATCATTTTTATGCTTTTTTTAAAAGAGAGTTTTGTCTACGACACCTCTTGTAAAGTCATTTTCAAGTAAGAATTCAGAGAGAGTGTCATACCATGTCCTTGGAGCTTGTTTGAGTCCATAGAGATCTTTGAATAGAAAGTACACAAAGTCTGCCAGTTTTGAATCCTCAAACCCTGGAGGTTGTTCCACATACATTTCTTCTTCTAACTCCCCGTTCAGAAAAGCACTCTTCACATCCATTTGATATACCTTGTAATTGGAATGTGATGCGAATGCCAGAAACATTCTGATGGCCTCAAGTCTTGCTATTGGTGCATAGGTTTCATCATAATCTATACCCTCTTCTTGAGAGTAACCTTTAGCAACCAGTTTGGCTTTGTTTCTCGTTACAATGCCATCTTCGTCCAACTTATTTCTGAATACCCATCTTGTTCCTATAACAGATTTTCCTTTAGGCCTGGGTACCAGCTTCCAAGCTTTCTGCCTTTCAAACTGATTGAGTTCCTCTTGCATTGCAATCACCCAATCTGGATCATATAGGGAATCTTCAACTTTCTTAGGTTCTGTTTCTGAAAGAAACCCATAATAGTGACATTCATTTTGTGATGTCCTCCTAGTTCTCACTCCTGAATCTGGATCACCAATGATCAAGTGAAAGGGATGATCTCTATTCCATACCCTTTGTCTTGGCAGATGCGATCTTGATGATTCTCCTTGTTCTAGATGTTGTGGAGTGTGACTAGTTGATCCTTCTCCTGCTCCCCCTGAGTTGTTGATGGTATGATCTGTTGACCCTGTTGATTGACTAGTGGATCCAGTAGTAGTTTGAGTATTTCCACCACTATCACCACTTGGTCCAGAATCATTATCATTATCATTAATAACTGTAACAACTTCAGGTTCTTCTTCATTGTCAGAGAGATCTCCTGATAGATTTTCGAATACCAAGGATTCAGAGTTCTCTCTAGTTTGCAGGCCTGGTCTTTTGGTGTCGTCAAATGTTACATTAAAGTTTTCCAACACCTTCTTATCTTTAATCACATACACCCTGTAAGCCTTAGATTCCAGAGAATAGTCCAGAAAAATGCCTTCATCTGCTTTGGCATCAAACTTGCCTAGATGTTCTCCATCTTTAAGTACAAAGCACTTTGCACCAAACACATGAAAGTACTTCAGTGTTGGTTTCTTGTTGGCCATTAACTCATACGGAGTCTTTTCATGATCTTTGTTGACCAGGGTTCGATTCTGAGTGTAGCAAGCTGTATTCACTGCTTCAGCCCAAAAGTAAGTGGGAAGTTTTGATTCATTTAACATAGTCCTTGCTGCTTCAACCAAGGTCCTGTTCTTCCTTTCCACTACTCCATTCTGTTGAGGAGTTCTTGGAGCTGAATAATGTCTTGATATTCCTTTCTCTGAGCAGAAATCATTAATAACTGCAATCTTGAATTCAATTCCATTGTCTGATCTAATTGTTCGCACAGGTAGCTTAGCTTCCACTTCTATCTTCTTGATGTGATCAATGATTAGTTGTGTTGCTTCATCCTTTGATTGTAAGAACAATACCCACGCGTACTTGGAGTCGTCATCCACCATCACCAATGCATATCTTTTTCTTGAAAGTGACAAAACATTGACTGGGCCAAATAAATCCATATGAATCAGCTGTAATGGTTCAGCAATGCTTGTCATTCATTTGCTTCTATATGATGCTTTCTTCGACTTCCCTTTTTCACATGCTTCACATAGTCCCTCCTGATTGAATTCCATCAGGGGCAACCCTCTCACAAACTCTCTCTTTACCAAAGAGTTCATAGTTTTGAAGTTCAAATGTGACAACTTGTAATATCCGTGAATTTTTTTTTATAAATGATATATTTGGTGTAAATTATTTCTTGTGGAAAAATTTGAATATTAATAAGTTACGATTATTAAGTGATTATGTGTTATTTGGTGAGTCGAAAGCCCCTTTCAAATATTTCGTCATTTGAAATCTTATTCAATTTTGAGCCCCGTTTTGAAAATTCAAGGGCCCCGTTGAAATTTTGTACATCGTCATTATCCCTTCGTCTTTCGTATTCGAATCGTTATCGAAAGAACTATTCGTATCATTTCATCCCTATCTAATTGATCTTGTGAGTATAATTCGTTTTGTTCAAAAAGGGAAAAATTGTTCCAAACCCTAATTGTACAGGGTGACGGATATGTCGTTTATATCAATATTTCATATGTTATAGCCCCAGTATTCTTGAGCATTAGTTATATAATGATATGTATTGATTTGGATAATTATCAGTCTTTGTAGATGATTATCTTTTCGTAAAACTTGTTTTTAACCTAATTAGGGTTTTTAAACGATCCAGTGGATCTATATCGATCCAAAAATGTCGTTTAGGGTATTATTTTTCACTAAGTATAAAAAGGAGAATCATACATTATACCTCATATAATCCGTATTACAAATATACAAAAATACAAAATTCCTGAACCGTGTTCTTCGTGTTCTTGAATAATCAAACCAACTTTTGAAGGTGTTATTGAAATCCAAATCCAAAGTTCAAGTACTCAAATCAAAGATCTTGAGTTCTAGTTTCAGAATCTTCCAACCTCATCATCTGGTAATTTTTCGATTTATTATGAATTTTTCAAATTTTGAATTAAAATTAGGGTTTATGTTCGAATTGGGGATTTTCATTCTGTTGATTCTCCGTTCAATTGGTTGCTTCTAACATGTTCCTAGGGTTCTAATTAGCAGGAATCCATGCTTTAATTTCATGTTTATGTCCAATTTTGATGAATTCGATTCTAGGGTTTTTGCCCTAATTTTTCTTTTCATTCGTCCGTTCTTGTTGATGATCTGACATGAATTTTGGTAGAGGGCTTTGATTGTATGTGTTGTAAGCTTCATTTTAACATATTAAACGTCGAGTTTCATGTAGAAATAAAAGAGATCGTGTTTCCGACCGGAGTTGTTGCCGCCGGTTTTCTTTGACTGAGTTTTGTGATCGATTCCGGCATAGTTCGGGATTGTATGTATGTTGGTTGTGTTTGTTTTGAAGAGGCAAACAAAAGCCCTCTGGTTTGGTGTGTGTTTGATCGGAAATGAATGATTCCGGCCACCGGACGCCGGCCGGATTCTGGAAAACCCAGATTCTGGCGGGTTGTTCTTGGTGACCCGGATTCGTTCTTCCCGACCCGTTTACCTGAATTTTTGACCCGGTTTCAATCTTCGAAACCCTAAATTATTTTCAGAAAACTGTTTTTGAATTTTATTTTTAAAATTAATTCGAAAATAGTTTAAAATCTTTAAAAATTCATATTTTATTTATAAAAATATATTTTTAATTCAGAAAAATTCTGGAATATTATATTTATTATTTTAAATTCGAAAATTGATTAAACTTAATTATTTTAATTATTTTTAATTAGTAATTAGTTTATTTAATTGATTGATTAATTCTTTTAATTAGTTAATTCTTGAAAATTAATTATTAATTAGATTTAATTAATTAATAATTCAGTTTAATTATTTTCAAACCTGTTTTATTATTTAAAAATAGTTTGAGCATTTAAAGAGTGTCAATTAATTTTATTAATTGATTTATTTGTATTTAAATACTTATATTGGATTTAAAAATCCGATTTTTGATTTAAAAATTTGTTTGCGACTTATTTAAATTCAAATAAGCCTCGGATATTGTTTTAAAAATATTTATAAGTGTTATATGGTTTATATAAAGTGGAATAATGTGTTTAGTGTCCGTAAATGTTTTATATAAAGATTTGTGTCTGAGTTTGCTTATCGGAAAAATAGGTCGGGCGTTCGATAAATCTCGGAAGTGGCCTGATTGGCTGTTTAGACTTATACAATGATTACGAGTGTATATTGAGGAAATAATAAATGATCAGATGTACTAATATGAGTTATGTATTATAGAATCGAGTTCCCGAGGCAAGGGAAAGGGAAAGGAGAAGGTAGAGTAGCAACAGTAGAATTTGACTACGTCGAACCAGGCAAGTGTCTATTTCTTTCACAAATCCTTGAGTAATGTTACTCTGAGTTATTATATGTATGTTGTTATCAAACCAACCCTAATGATTCGATTCGTATCCTGTATCTGAACCAAACATTGTTTCCATGAAAAATTCCTGATTCCTTTGATTATCCACAATCTTGTTGAATATTGAGAATCCTCGCTTTCGATTCACTTGTGTATATTATAACCTTGATATTTCTTGAGACGGAGGTGTTGCTTCTTTGAAACCATTCCGAACCTTTTTCACGGACCTTACTTGATCTTGATCAGTTGAAGCTCATTTGCAATTTATCATACTATTTCACCTTCGTTGTGATTGATTGTCAGATGAAACTCTTTTGCTATTGTCATTTCACCTTCATTGTGATTGATTTTCAGATGAAACTCTTTTGCTATTGTCATTTCACCTTCATTGTGATTGATTGTCAGATGAAACTCTTTTGCTATTGTCATTTCACATTCGTTGTGATTGATTGTCAGATGAAACTCTTTTGCTATTGTCATTTCACCTTCGTTGTGATTGATTGTCAGATGAAACTCTTTTGCTATTGTCATTTCACCCTCGTTGTGATTGATTGTCATATGAAACACTTTTGCTATTGTCATTTCACCCTCGTTGTGATTGATTGTCAGATGAAGCTCTTGATATTGTCATACTATTTTATTCTTGTTGTGATTATTATTGAAGCATGTATTGCTTATGTGTTATGATAGAATTGGAAATGTTTTGAAAAACAAACCAGCAATGGTCGGACCAAATTTTTGGTCGATGATAATTATGGCCAGGATGACCAAGGATCCAGTGGAGGGCTTTGCTATAAGCAGGTCCGGGGTTGATGCGTGGCTGGCTAGCAGCTCAACATTTGATTTGAATGAGATAAATAAAAATCCAATTCTAATCTGTTTTCTTCAGAAGATGTTGATATAATCATGCATTGTGCATTGATTCAAATTCTTGTGATTCCTTTTCCTTATGAAACTGCATTGAATATATATATATGATGTTTGCTGAGCACTTTTGGCTCACTCTTGCTTGTTGTTTTATAACCCTATTCCAGTGAAGCGAGAGTATGAGTCGGCACAGCATGATGGATAGTTCACCGGCAGCTAGGAGAGCTCCTCGAGTGATTGTCCTTGGCAGGGTAGTTATTGTTTTGTTTTGTTAGACTAGATGTCTAGCTCTGGACTTAAGTTGTGATGTAATAACTCTGATAAAACTGGTTTGTATTAATAAAAAGATTGTAGAAACTTTTGTTCAATGCCATAATCTGGATGCGGTCTTGGATAAGGGGTATTTTATGTATTATTATATTATGCATGTGTTATATTCAGGTTTGTTGAGTTTGGTTGGTCGAGTGACTCCCCAAACCTGTACCCCGGGTTTGGAGGGCGTCACACAACTTCTTATGCCATAGCCAACTTTGTTCTGAAGATGCCTTACTGTAGAAACATGTAACTTCTCCTTCACTGGTAGAACTTAAGTCAGCTATAAACAAATTTCCTTTTCTTACTCCCAGTAGAACAAGCTTCTCATCCTTCCTATTGGTGATCAAGCACTTGTCCTTTCTGAAATCTACATTGTAGCCATTATCACAGAACTGACTGATACTTAGAAGATTGTGCTTCAATCCTTCAATAAGAGAGATGTTTTCAATGATGACATTCCTAATTTTCAATTTACCATATCCCGTAGTGAATCCTTTGTTGTCATCTCCGAAGGTTACAATCGGGCCGGTCTTCTTAATTACCACCTCTATAAGCAGGGACTCTTCACCTGTCATGTGTCTAGAACATCCACTATCCAGAATCCACACGACCTTTGAGCTTTTAACCTTACCCTGCAATCACAGATTGATTAAGCGGACTTTGGTACCCAAAATTGTTTGGGTCCTGAAGGTTTAGATACTTTAACAGGAGTAACATTCAAGTTAGTCTTAACTTGTTTGACATTCATGCTTTCTGTGGGTTTGACATTATCAGTGCTATTGCTACCAGATGCATTCATCAAATTAAAATAAGCATGCATAATGTTGTATGTACATAAAAACACTCTTTCTTACCACAGGTTTCATGAACATCAGGCATGTCAGACATGTTATGCATTGCAGAAGTATCAGCAGTTTCTACTTTAACCTTTTTACATGCATGTGTAAGGTGTCCAGCAGAATTACAAATAGTGCACAACTTCCTAGATGTAATGGGAGAAGAAGAAACAATATTCTAATTAACAACATTATTTTTCCCATTCATGTTTTTTTAGCCTTGCTAACTAAGTCACCTACTTCAGTTTTAGGTATTTCAGTTTTTACTGATTTCCTAGGCAACTTAGTCTTTACCTCTTTTTCCTTCAATAAATCCTCCTCAAGCAATTCTTGTCTTATGTATAAGTCATCCTCATGAAAAGGTTATGAGAAGGGCTTGACAAAGACTGGACTGACCACATTCTTAAGAATGTGTAGAATATTCTTCCTAACAACAGTAGATGTCACAGGAAATTCCAAAATCTTTTTCCCAACCTTTTTGGTATAGTCAAGTCCTATAGCAGTCTTGTTCCCTATGGTCTGAGTATCAATGATCTCCTTAGCAATTAGGGTGGAATTCTTAAAAGCATTCAGTTTCAAATCTAACTCTGAAATCTGCTTCCTGATGATAGTCTCTATCTCATCATTACACTTGACCTTGTTCTCTAAGTACACATTCTTTTGCTTAAGATCTTCTAATGTGACAGCTACAAGCTCTAGTTCTTCATTTTTAGATTCTAGATTTTTAATCTTAAGAACTAGTTTAGCATTTTCCATTTTAGATGCTAGCATGCTTGTGTGTACATTAAACAATTCTACACTAAGATCTTGCACAGTTTTCTTGTACTCAGAATTAGACATGTCAATTGTTGTTAAGATAGGTACCTGAGATAATTGTGGTGATTCCTCTGAAGAGTCAGCCATTAGGGCAACATTTACATACTCCTCCTCTTCATCCGAATCAGTATCATCCTAGTGTTTTCCCTCTGTTATATAAGCCTTCCCTTTCTGCTTTCCAGACAATGCCTCTAGTTGTTGTTTCAGCTTGGCATTCTCTTTCTTCAAATTCTCATAAGAGTCTTTCTTTTCATAGACATCTTTCATGTCTCTTGCTTGACGAGGCTTCCAGCATTCAGTGGCGAAATGCCCAAACTCATTGCAGTTGTAGCATCTTGATTTGTTTCTGTCAATCGAGCCAGTCTTGTAGCCTCCCTTAAAACCTGTACCAGGTGAATACTTGCTCTTCTGGAATCTGTTGGTTGAGCCCTTGACCTTGTACTTAGGGTTTCTCTTGAAACGAATGTGGCTAAACTTTGCAGCTAAGTACGCCATGGTTTTGTCTTCCATTTGCTCAAGATCTTCTAGGGTGTAGTAATCACTTTCATCAACACCCAGATTCACAGAATCCATTTCAGCTTCTATAATCACCTCCTTTCCAGCTCTAGGGGTTTGAACCTGAATATCAGAAGTTGTTGGTTCATCCACTGCAAGTGTTGTTGATCTCGCAAGTGCATTGTGTTTGTTATCCACTGTCCCTGGTCCGTAGATTATCACTCGTTGTTCTTGCTCCATCTCATAAGTCTTCAACTTGCCATAGATCATCTCTAATGACATCTTTGTGAAGTCAATTCTTTCCCTTATGGATGAGGACTTGTGTTCTACATGGGGGCAGAGTCATCATGAACTTCCTGTTTGTTTCTCTCAGTGGATAGGTCTTCCCTTTCATTGCCAATTCATTAAGAAGCTTAGTATATTTCTCAAAGACCTGAGTTATAATTTCTCCTGGAAGAGACCTAAAAGATTCATACTGAGAAGTCAGGATGTCCAATCTGTTTTCCTCAACGTCTTCAGTTCCTTCCATTATTAAGTTTATGGTATCCCACATATGTTTCCCGCTTGTACAGCTCATTATCTGATAGCTCATTTCTTTGTCTGCGGAATCTGTCAATATCAGCATCAAACCTGTATCCAATCGAATCATTTCTTTATCTGAATCTATGTACTCAGAGATATCCTTAGGTGTGGTACTTGGGGGTATTCTGGTACCTTCAGGAGTTGTCGTTTCATCAACTGATTTCATTGGTACATATGGTTCGTTCTCTAGAATTCCAATATACAACGGATTCGATGCCTTGATAAATAACAGCATCTTCATCTTCCACAAACCGAAATCATCTCTTGTAAACGGGGGAAATTTAATACCAGCAGTTGTCTTTGGAGCACTCATGGTTTCTGAAAATTTCAAATTGTTTAAAATTCAAGAAATTCCAATCAAATGAAAAATTTTGAAAGTTAAAAAATTTGCTTCGAATTTTCAAGCTATGTTTGATTTTGGTCTCATTCACCGGATCTGATTTGTACGTCAATCAAGTAGCTCTGATACCAATTGTTAGGTCCAAAGTATCGTAGAAGGGGGGGTTGAATACGATACTCACAAATTATTTAATTTCGTTCGCGGATTAATCATTCAGTTCTATCACGAAATCAAATGCACCAAATCAAAACACGAGTCGGGGAATATATCGTTTTATAAATATAAACCTCGAGGGGTGATATAATTTATAATCCGTAGATTAGCTTCAATGAGTTCAAGGTTACACAAATTCAATACAATGATAGAATTCTGAGCAATATAAATTTCTCTGTTAATTCTTTCCGGCTCAAGCTTCTCTCTTAGTAATGTCTATGTGTTCTGCCTTAACTGAAGAAGACACAACTCCTTTACTCTGTATTAATTGTAGACTTCTTTGAAAAACCATCTAACCAAATTAAAGAATTAATCTTGGTCGTTGGATCTTCATCAACCTCTAAAACAAAGTAACTTTCCACCTGCTCCTCCAATTAGAAAACTATCGAATGAATAAAGTTAATATTCCATTCGATGGTTTTTTAATAAAACTATCGAATGAAACTTTAACTTACATTAATTTTCTTTTGTTTTCTTGCATCACATTCGATGGTTTTCTAAATGGAAAAACCATCGAACTCTTTTCTTGTCCTTGATCTTTTAGAAAAACTTCTGAGCTTCAGGATGTTTAGTAATAGACTAAATCAATTTCTTCTGAGACGATAAAAAAACTTGATCTTTTCAAGTGTCGTTAACTGGTGCAACTGGTCTGGTTCACAGATGAATAACACTTGATCAATTCTGCTATATCTTCAATTCAATGCTGCTAATTAGTCCTTTGTCGTTCTGGTTGCTTCAAATAAATCACTGGATTCCTGTGGTAGTAACCCTAAATCATTCACATACTTCTGTAGTCTTGAAAGTCTTGTTTCTTTTATTGTCACTGAGGGTTGAACATTTTCATGAACTTCTTTCCGTGACCTATTTACGGACTTCAAGAATACATACCATATTTTGATTTTTTGAGTTTACGTTTTCTTCTTTGATTCTGGATTCCTGTGCTTCTGTTAATATTATTGTATGTCTTGTCCTTTGTTGAGTTGTAGTTATCTTTGTTACATCTTATGTTACATTATGCTTTACACCAACATCATCAACAAAATCATGATATTCAACTATAATATGAATTCAACACATTAATAAGGGTTAACTATATATCACCAATCAATTTGGTAGAATATTAAATGCTTACCATCAACATCTGAGTCAGTCTCAAAATGAGAGTCTTCACCAACTTCCTTAAAATCAGACATCAAATTCTTTTTTCCAGAAGATGATTCACCATTTTGGAATAATGTGCTATCAGTATCATTATGAACAGTAGACGAAGATGTATTCTAATTGTCTTCAGAAATCTACATAAATCTGCCATGTTGGAAATTAGTTTCTTGGGATGAGCCTGGTCTGTTGCATGACTGCTTAGCATTCACTTCGACAACATAATGAGGCAATTGAAAACTAATTGAAGATTTCGTAGTACTTTGTTGAATTTTAACACGATCAGAATGCACTATAAAAATAAATAAATTAAAAATTCTATCACATTGCACAATTTTACTCTGTGAGATTTATAGTTCTACTTAAGTCAAATTATCTTCCAAATTACCTGAAAATGATCCGTTGCCAACATTGTTACTATCAATAATAGCACTTCTTAGCGGAGTTGTGAAATTAACTTCATAAGAGTACAATCATACCTGATGGACTTATAAAATGTGGAGACGTACGTACACTAATGTCCTGAGAACATTTGTTGTGGAAGACACCATTCATTACATAATTACCTGTAAAACAAATGAATATCAATTATAAACGATTACAACACACTTAAACAATATACATCTACTTACCACTTATTGAGTGGTCTCTGAGGTTTTTGTCGCATATATTTGTCAGCGGAGATGTTGAATTGATTGTACTTCGGTTAAATGTATTAGGATTTAATGATCCCAAAGCTATTCTACGATCCACTACAAAAAGGTAACATTCGTAAATATTATAAAAAAAATCGATTACACTCAAGTACCCAATGGTGAAAATAATAACAGTTTTACTACCCATTTCGGTGGTTGTAGGCTTTTGTGTCCTATCAATGGTAGGACCGCGAACTCTGTTCTTGGAATCTTAATAAGAAACGAAAAAGAAAATCACATTAGCTCAGTAATACAAAACATATTTTACGGCTAAAAACAATCCTACCTGATGATCTCATAGCATTGGATGGCATTAAAACGGAATCTGATTGAAATCCAGATACATTCGATAAATATTTTGATTCTGTTTCAAACATATTCAAGGATATATGTCATAAATGTGGATTAAAATGTATGGTAAATCATATGTCATAATCCGTAAAGTATGGTAAATCATATGTAACATTGTACCTTTAATTTTATCAACATTCGGACCTGGTACTCTGCGTTTAACTGATAAAAAAAGAAACAAACATAATGTTTATTATAACATCAATCATAAGATGGATTGTGTCATAGATTATTACCTGTTGTTGAAGAAGCGGATCCATTGCTATTACTCATTAAATTTTTTGTAATTGGATATCCATAATCAACTATATTACATGACAAATCAAAATTGAAATTAACCACTAACATTACTCAAATTCTCAAAGCAAGACAATCTTAATGTGTAGTTCAAATGAAAGATATAATGTATCCATTTACCTGTGGCTATTTTGGAAAAAGGAGACTCTAAACTGATATCTTCATGTGTCACGGCAGAATTGTTTGGATCTACATATTCACCATCATTCAAAGGGGCACGATTGTTTGTTCCTCCATTAATCGATGAGTTCCTCCTCCCTAAGATTGTATGAATACTCTGTCCACGAACCCTTCGTTTTGAAGCTAACAATGGTATGTCATCAACATCAAATTAGTACACGTTAAAAAAAATTAACAAAGACTAAACCCAACAATTATAAACCTGATTGGGCATTTTCCGGAAATGGTTTGAGTGAAGAAGAATCCATTACTGATTGAGACAGTATCAATTGCAGGAAGATAATAAATCATACACAATAAAATATCGTCGTAAACACAGACCACGTAAAGACATTGTGAAACCATAATAGAGGTCAAGATTAAAATCTTGAATCAAGGAAAGATTTGAAAATACTTTCTCCCATTGCCATAAAAGTAAAAAAAAAAACTGAAAGGATCATTATCCTGAGAGAAAAGTTCAAATTTGAAAACTGCTTAAATTAAGGAAGATGATATCAACGGAGATATGTTAGTTTGTTATAATAGTATAAATGGGTCATTAAATGGGTAATTTGTTTACCAAATGGGTAAAATAAATGGATAATCCATGGGTAAAAAAAAACAACTAAAACCAAGTATATTTTGGATGAGTTGGTCAAATTTTTTTACCCATTGGGTAAATTGCTAAATGGGTGAGATCATGCATTAAAAATATATAGATATATCATTTAAAATATCATGTATGTAAACAATACGTATTAATTACAAAACAATTATTATACTTTAATGAAGATTAGTAATTAATGTACAGATATATTAATATGTAATAATAGCAGGGAATTAATATGAAATAATTAAGGAAGGGGTAATAATGTCATTCTATGATTTAAAAGGTATAATCGTAATTTTACTCTGATTTTTTTTGTCTAACCCAACCCCCTAGTTGTTGTATTATATATATAATCAATATACTTATATAAAGGAGAAGACGAGAGCGATGATGTGGCGCCTCTCAAATCATTTCGATCTATTTTTCTAAGTTTCTCAAATTTTTGAATAATTAATGTTAAAGATTCGAAAATATCTCAATTGACTTTAAAATCTTTACTAATGTAGGAAACTAAATATACAATTGTAAAAGTCTTACCTTCAAAATCTTTATTAATGGAGGAAACTAAATATACAATTCTAATATTCTTGCCTTTAAAATCTTTACTAATGGAATAAACTAAATTTATAATTTTAATAGTCTCCTAAATTATTTTAATAGAAAATATCTTAATTGTCTTTTAAATTTTTACTAAAGTAGGAAAATAAATATACAATTTTAATATTCTTGCCTTTATAATATTAGATAAATTCTCAATTTCCTTCTTACTATTTTTCTAACGGAGAAAACTAAATATAATATGTTAATATTCTCCTAAACGCCATCTACTGATCCAATCAATCATCAATATACTTATATAAAGGAGAAGACGAATACGGTAATGTGGCGCATCTCAAATCGCTTCGATCTATTTTTCTAATTTTTTCAAAATTTTGAATAATTAATGTAAAAGATTCGAAAATATCTCAATTGATTTTAAAATCTTTACTAATGGAGAAAAATTAAATATACAATTATAATATCCTTGCCTTCAAAATCTTTATTAACGGAGGAAACTAAATATACAATTATAATATTCTTGCCTTTAAAATCTTTAATAATGGAAGAAACTATATTTACAATTTTAATAGTCTCCTAAATTATTTTATTAGAAAATATTTTAATTGTCTTTTAAATTTTTACTATTGAAGGAAAGTAAATATATAATTTTAATATTTTTGCCTTTATAATATTAGATAAATTCTCAATTTCTTTTTTACTATTTTCTAACGGAGGAAACTAAATATAGTATGTTAATATTCTCATAAACGCCCTCTACTGATCCAATCAATCAATATCTTTTTCTTTTATATATATAAAGGAAAACCCCCAAGAGCTCTATAATCGCTCGATTCATATTTTTCTAATTTTCTAGAGCTCCTCAATTTTAATTCAATAAAATTAAATTTCCTTATTTACATTCGAATTTTTAGGTAAAATATTTCTTATTTACACTCGAATTTTCAGGAAAGACAATAAATATATAAAAGTCAATACTATTTAAAATTTAATTAAACAAATATTACCTTTTTTTCTCAACTAACTTAAACTCTATTTAAGTTTTAATCTATTTTTCTTGAGTTTCACTATTTTAATTCAATTCGAATTTTCAAGGAAGAAAGTAAATATATAAAAAGTCAATCATATTTAAAATTTAATTAAACAAAATTAACTTATTTTCTCAACTAAATTAAATCCTATTTAAGTTTAATATATTTTTCTAGAGTTTATTTATTTTTATTCAATAAAATTAAAGTATCTAACTTAGATTCGAATTTATAGGGAAGGCAATAAATATTTAAAAATCAATATTTTTTAGAATTAAATCTTCATTCGAATTTTTAGGTAAAACATCCTTATTTACACTCGAATTTTCAGGAAAGAAAATAAATATATAAAAGTCAATCCTATTTAAAATTTAATTAAACAAATATTACCTTTTTTTCTCAACTAACTTAAATTCTATTTAAGTTTTAATCTTTTTCTTAAGTTTCACTATTTTAATTTATTTCTAATTTTCAGGGAAGAAAATAAATATATAAAAAGTCAATCATATTTAAAATTTAATTAAACAAAATTAACTTATTTTCCCAACTAAATTAAATCATATTTAAGTTTAATATATTTTTCTAGAGTTTCCCTATTTTTATTCAATAAAATTAAAATATCTTACTTAGATTCGAATTTATAGGGAAGATAATAAATATATAAAAATCAATATTTTTTAGAATTAAATCTTTATTTTAACGTTATATTACAATCCTATTTAGGATTTAATATTTATTAAATCTTTATATTATAATCTTATTTATAATTTAATCTTTATTTTATCTTAATATTATATCTAAAATTGCCTATAAAATTATGACATACTAATTAGTTCTTCTCACGTCAAAATGTTAATCAGTTTTTTAATTTGTGTTAAGAGAATCTACCTGCCACGCTAGAAAAATTCTCTACCTAAACGGCTTAAAATCATGTTTTATCAATTGTTTTGTAAATCTAACTGTACCGATAAAAAATTTATGCAAAAATAAGTAGGTGTGCAAAATTTTATAAATTTTACCCTTTAAAAATACATTTAATTTAACATGTTATTTTATATATTGTTTACAATATGAATGTAACGGCTCAAATTTTGTATCATTGGTTGATTTAAAATTGCATCATATACAAAATCAATTTCAATGTAATTTTGTGTACCCACTAATTTTTGCATAATCTTTTAATCCTGAAAATGCTTAGGTGGAGAATTTTTCTACCGTTGGATATGTTAGGTATATATGCCTTGATAGGGTTTAGCACAAGTTGGAACACAAATAGAGACCTATTGTATATTGTAATAGGTTGCATAAGAAAAGCGTGTGGATACAATATTTTCTAATTTGTTTTAGTTGATTTTGTTAGATCTGGATTCAATGATCGTCAGGATCTAGACTCAACTGATACGGATTGCTGACGTCATCAGTATTGCATGGTCATCAGTATTGCACAAGCGTCAGTATCAGGATTGTCATCAGGATTTATATCAGGACTGTGATCAGGATTGATAATCAGGACTGGAAGCTGATCAGGATTTCTATTTCGAGTTGGTTTATGAGTCTAGTTAAAGAATGAAGTTTATTTTGTCGGTTCCTATTTTATAGGAATGAAGCTGTCGGTTAGGATATGTTTCACTATAGTTGGTAATTGATTTGGACTTATCTTGGCATTGATAGAGAAGCTGTGTAGTATATAAACACAGTTTAGGTTTCGATTTAGATCGATTGCACACACGAGTATATTGTAACCTTGAAGCTCTCAAGAACATCCGAATTTCTTGAGAGAGTTTGTAACAGTTTTATATCAGATTTAATAAAGCTGTTATTATTCTTTCATATTTGTGATCTATATTTTATTAAGTCGAGAATCTTATACAATTGTATTCAACCCCCCTTCTACAATTGTTATTTACTGGGCAACAATTGGTATCAAAGCAAACTGATTTAAATTTGAATCAGATACGATCTAAGATGTCGACATTCAAATATGAAAGCATCAAAATTCCCATGCTGAAGAAAAACGAGTATCCTACATGGAAAGTGAAGGACCATATATCCCTACGAGAATAGTTGCACGTACAGATACTGTACCTGAACACTATGAGATGAAACCAAAAAATGAGTGGTCACCAGAAGAAAAGGCTCATGTTCTCAGGGATGCAAAGGTAAAGAATATTTTACATAATAGTCTTGATGTTGTCATGTCAAATAGGGTGATAGCATGCAAAACTACAAAGGAAATTTGGGATACTTTGGAAACTCAATGCAAAGGATCTGCATATGTCAAGAAAAATAGAAGGGCTCTACTTATACAAGAATATGAACAATTCGATGCTAAACCTGATGAGAGCTTTACTGACTTGTATGACAGATTCCTGACACTTCTGAATAATCTATCTCTAGTTGGCAAAGAGTATGTAACTGAAGATTCAAACACCAAATTTCTGAGGGCTTTACCAGAAGAATGGGACACACAAACCTCTATAATTAGGCACCAGTATGATTTAAACACTCTATCTCTAGATGAGGTTTATGGAATGCTAAGAACCTATGATCTTGAGGTTCAACAAAGGAAGAATAAGAAAAGTAGCAAGGCCAAGTCTATAGCCTTGAACGTGGAGGCTAAATCAAAAGGAAAAGCTGTGGAGGTCTCTAGAAGAAAATCAAGAATAGTTGAGTCAGATCCTGATGACTCATCATCAAATACTGATGGCAATCCTGATGCCAATACTGATGATGATTCTACTGACTCAGACATGGAAGAGATGGTTTCTATGATAGTCAGGGGCTTCAAGAAGATGAAGTTCAGAAAGGCTAGAAGACAAGGCAACTTCCAGAAAAAGACCTTCAATGCTGACAAAGACAAGTACAACAAAAAGGACAACAAAAGTGGCAAATTTGACAAGTCAAAGATATGGTGCTACAAGTGTAATGGAATGGGGCACTTTGCAACTGAGTGCAAGAAGGCTAAATCACTCATCACTTCAAGCAAGGATTGGATGGACTCTTCCTCAGAATCTGACATTGAGGTAGTCAACTATGCCCTAATGGCCAATACTGATGAAACTGTTGTTCCTGATGAAAAGGTACCAAATACTGTTTTTGATTTTGATACTGATAATGCCTCTGAGTTAAGACGTTTTCTAAAGTCATTGCATATTAGATTTAGAAGTCAATCTGCTAAGAATTCTAGGATCTTATCTGAGATGTCTGAACTTAGGAAAATGAATGAGCATTTAGAAGCTGAATTTTCTTTTATGCAAGAAGTACAAAAAGAGTGTGATAATACTAAACATATGCATTTAGAGATGAAATTTAAGTGTACTGCTCTTGAAAAGGAACTTGAATATGCTAATGAGAAAATCAGAACCTGAACAGATTATGGAAGGAAATTTCATGAAATCAATACTTCTAACAATTGGAAAGAGTGTCTAGGGTATAAGTCAGATGGAGATAAGAAATTGAAAGAAAGTTGTTATAGACAAGACAGTTAATCCAATGACCTATAGACATGTGATAGACAAGACCAAATCAAAGATTAAGCCTGTTAAATTTGTTTTTGGTAAAGATCCCAATTCTACTTTTGAAAAGGTATCTACTTCTGTTAATTTAGTTTTAAATGCTAAGTCTGAACATGTCAAGAAAATCTGAAAAGAAGAATGTAGGTTTATTGTCTCAGAAACAACTTAAGGATAAAGTGAGTGAGGTAACTGGTTTACAAAAGACACCTACTGTCAAGAGAAACAGGAATGGTAAATTTGGGATTAATAAAGAGAACAATTATCAGTTTATCCCAAATGCACCTAGAAAATGATGTTTTACTTGTGGTAACTCTAATCATCTTGCCACTGATTGCAGGAAGATTAAACAGAAGGTTACTAAGATTCCTAAGTCTGATGTTAGGAATAGATCAGTATTTTATAAACCACAAAAGTCTTGTTTTCATTGTGGCGGTAAATGGCATTCTATTTATACTTGTGAAGAATACCATAATTTGTACCATAACTTTTATGATCCATTACCTAAGTTTAATAAAAGTACAAATTCTGGTATCATTAAGAATGTCAATGTGAAACATGCATCTGTTAATACTGATACTGACAAAGCAAATCCCGATGAAGTTCATCCTGTCAGGACTGCTAAAGTAAAAAAGTCTTCTGCTGCTAAATTAAGTAAGATGCATGGAAAAGGAACCCAACAAGTGTGGGTTCCTAAATATTCTAACTAGTGAATTGTAATTCCGATTGTAGGGGAAAAGGAAAAATGTGTTAGTCATGGATAGTGGATGTTCTGTGCACATGACTGGAAACAAAGCCCTGTTATCAGAATATGAGGAAAAAGCTGGCCCAACTGTGTCTTATGGAGATGACAACATTGGACAAATTTTGGGATATGGCAATATAATCATTGGAAATGTCATCATTGAAAAAGTAGCTCTAGTGAAGGGACTAAAACACAACTTGTTGAGTATTAGTCAAATCACTGACAGAGGTTATCATGTCAACTTCTATTCCACACATTGTGAAGTAGTCAGCAAAGAAACATGAAAGATTGCATTGACTGGCTACAGGCATGGTAACATTTATGAAGCCAACATTCTCTCAAATACTGATGAATCCCCAACATGTCTCCTCAGTAAAGCATCAGTAGATGAAAGTTGGAATTGGCACAAGAAGCTTTCTCATCTCAACTTCAACAATATCAATGAGTTGGTTAAGAAAGATTTAGTAAGAGGATTTCCCAAAGTTATGTATACTCCTGATGGACTCTGTGATGCATGTCAAAAAGCTAAACAGAGAAGGACATCATTTAAGAGTAAATCTGAATCCTCTATTGAAGAACCATATCACATGTTGCATCTGATCTATTTGGACCAGTCAATATAATGTCCATTAGTAAAAAAAGGTACACTCTTGTAATTGTTGATGAATACTCTAGATTCACCTGGGTGTATTTCCTGCACAGAAAAGATGAGACTCCTGAAATACTGTTGGACCATGTGAGAATGATTGAGACAGGCACAAAGTATAAAGTCAAGATTCTGAGAAGTGATAATGGGACTGAGTTCAAGAATTCAGAAATGGAAGAGTTCTGCAAATACAAAGGAATTATTCAACAATTCTCTGCTCCTGGCACACCCCAGCAAAATGGAGTAGTAGAAAGAAAAAATAGAACTCTTGTTGAAGTTGGCAGAACTATGTTGGAAGAAGCTAAATTGCCTACATATTTCTGGGTAGACGCAGTCAACACAACATGCTATACACAAAATCTCACATTGATAAACAGACATGGTGTAACTCCCTATCAAATGCTCAAGGAGAAGAAGCCTAGTTTGAAGCATCTGCATGTGTTTGGCTGTGAATGTTTTGCTCTCATAACTCATCCTGAACAACTAGGGAAATTTGAAACAAAGGTTGATGAGGGAATTTTCATTGGCTATCCTGCATCAAGAGCCTTTAGAGTTTTTAATTTAAGAACAAGGACTGTCATGGAGTCAATAAATGTATCTTTTGATGATAAGAAGATAACTGGAATGAATGAAGACTCTCATGATAGATTGATTTTTGAAAATGAAGCTACCAAGGATCCTGAAGAACAAGAATCAGATACTGACAAATCATCAGATACTGATGGGTCATTGTTCGCACAAAATCACGCAAGCGTACGTGGTCACAAGTAATATAAGAATAAGTAGAGTTCGTTCCCACAGAGACTGCTTTGGTTACTATAGTTATGCACTTATGCAACAATGTATGGCTATTGTTCAATGCTAAGAAAAGTATCAAAGTTGTGTTTTAATTAACTAAATTAACTAATCGACGTAACAAGATTATAATTAACTAAAGAGATTGCTGTTGAATTACTTATGAGAATAAAACATGGGATCCTAACTTCATTAAATACTTCATCTAGAGTCTTTTGTCTTTAATCAATGTATGTGACGGTTGTGACAACTAATCAGATAACACGAAATCGGTACACGCTACCTTTCAGTATACGTATACCATACCACTCAAACATCCACAAAATAGATAAAAGTTGGGCATACACCAATTATGCTTAGACCCTATATGTCTATAAGATTTGAAAACATAACGGTTTAACGAGCAAGTTATCCATTTAGATTACATAGGGCAGGTAAGATGGTTAAAATCACCTACGAATCATGCATGACAAACATACATAAACCTATGCTAGCATGGCAAGTTCTAAACCTCTATATCCACTTTCGCAATCAATAGAGATTAACAAACAACTTTAGATGTTAGCTACTCATCCAAGAAGAATAAGCTCAACCAAACTAGGTTATCAACAAATCATCACATACAAATCTTTAAAACGATTAACTGCTAAAATCCATAAATAAATCCGTTAGAATCCCACGACAACCATTAGTTCATAATGGAAATGTTCATCATCGTGGGTTCTGATGAAAACATGATAATAAAGATGTTGGAATACTGAATAAAGTACTAGAGATAAGGTTTAAGAAAAACAAAACCAACGAGAATCCAAAGTATCGCCTAATTAGAAGAATACAAAGAAAGATGAAAAGTAGATCTTCGTAATTAGCCGTCTTCTTGTTCTCCTCACCGGTGGATGGATAAGTATGTATATATGACAATGTATATGGATGTGTATCAATGTATCTCAAAAATCGTCCACCAAGTGCTTAAATAGGCCTTTCTGTTGACTTGTTGCTGCTGGTTTCCTTTTCAGAATCGAAGTTGCCTTTTTTCAGCATCTTTCAGGGGAGGGCGCGCTTGAATGGGCGCGGGCGCGCTCCTTCAGGATGTTTAGGGCACGGGCGCGCTTGTTTGGGCGCGGGCGCGCTATGAACAGTGCTATGAACAGTGCTATGAACAGTGCTACTATTCATGGATTCTGAAAAACTTCATTTTTTTACTTTTCTTCGCGCTCTCAAGTCCCGCAACTCCTCGGCTTTCAAAATAATGTCCTACACCACCATATAATCATAGAAACTCCACAACTCTGCCAATTACTAAGCTCTGCACATTCTAACTCAAAACACATTAAAAACACCAAGTACTTGAGTACAAACAGTCAATTTAAGCAGAATTGAAGCGTTCAAAGTAGATATAGAATCCACTTATCACACCCCCAAACTTAAACCGATGTTTGTCCTTAAGCATAAACAGACTCTATATATATATAATGCAATGCATGAATGCGACTAATATGCTAATGCAAGCGATCCCCTCAGACTAACCACAACCAATCAACAATCCAACATCTAAAGGAATGCAATCTTTCAAACAGAGTTCGACCAAATTCCCGTATACTAACAAACAAACACAGAAACGTGCGTGTGTGCAATGCTCATCAATATACTCTCAAACTAAATCAAGACCATATCCTATTCTTCACAAAAACAACCACAAGCTTATAAACAGAATGAACTCTAGACACAAGAAACCACTTAAAGACACCTCATAATCCACTTGAGCTAGACAGGAATTCAAGCTTTATTATGACACACATGCTTATTTGACCGTGCAATGGTTGAGACCCCAAAAGGCTTATACAATAATACCCATGTAGCGAGCGTTAGGTTAGTGGATCCCAGACCAGAAAAATCTTAGGTCACTAGGCACAAAGTCCCCTAGAACTTAATTGCTCGAGTATTAAAGAGCTCACCCTGATCAATTCTGCATAAAAAAACTAAAACAACTCTTTTGTTCTTCTTTTCTTTTTCTTTTTTTCAATTTCGGAATGAGTGCACTTTGCTTTTTCTCATCCCACCCTAGACTACTCATCTTTTCGATGAGCGGCTACTAGCCATTTGACGCCTAGCCTTTATTAACAACTAGCATGAAATCCCTGGTTTCCCCCAAACTTATACTTAAGTGCTCCTTCAATTTCAAGAGAATAGAATACATTCTAAATATAAGCAAGTGGTTAAATTCTAACATCCAAACAAGCATGGTCTAATCAAATCTAAAAGCAACCAATGAGACTTGTGAAATTAATTTGTTTCTGGCATGCAAGTCAATTTCTTAGAAACTTAATCAACCCTCTATTCATCATAACCACACTCCCATCAACATCGACTCACCAACGGAAATAGTCAAGTCCTACGGGATCATGAAATATGCTATGCAAATGCAACTAAATGGACTCACATGATAGATATAAACACATATGCAAACAGAATGCTCTATATGACATAAACATGCTAAGATATGAATGAACTAACTACAAATGCAATATGAATCCTATATGAACACACACTAACACTACTATTCCTTAATTACCACCCCCAAACTTACAATATTCAATGTCCTCATTGAAGGTAATAACAAGGAAAGTTGCAGAGAATACCTAATCATCAGCAGGACCACCCTTCGCGGGTGGTGTATCCGGTGGTGGATAAACAGAATCTGCTCCAAATTGCGGCCAAGCAATATCAACTCCAGTGGCTCGGAATGCAGTACCCAAAGCATGAGTCAAATCCTGAGCAAAACGGCTATGAATGTCATGCATGGCGTCAATACGCCGAGTCAGCCACCTATACTGAGTATCGCCAAAACCAGACCTATCAACTTCACGCTGAATCCTAGATGGATCCTAAGGGGAAACAAAACAAACTCTTTTTTTTTTGCTTCTGTGAACAGTAACCCCTGCGCGGGCGCGCTCTGCTACTGTTCATGATTTTTTTTATTACAGAACAATACTATAACAATTGCGTGGGTTGCCTCCCACGAAGCGCTTGTTTTACGTCAATAGCTTGATGTGAATCCGTTTTCATCCAGTCGCAAGAACGGTGAACGTCGACTCACGGTTCACCGTATTACCAACGTCAGGCTTCAGCCACTGACCATTAACCTTGAACGCTTCGTCCGGAAACTTATGGAAAATCTCTACTGCATCATGCGGAAACACTGATTTAACCGTGATAGGCTCCGACCACCTCGACTTACGCTTTCCTGGAAAAAATCTGAAACGGGACTTGAAACGTAGAACTAGCTGACCAAGCACAAATGAATGCTTCACCACCCCTCTTTCATGCCAGTCCTTAACCTTCTCCTTATATAGCCTGTTTCTCTCGTAGACTTTACCATACCTCAATTGATCCTGTAGTGGTTGGAGTTCAAGTGTAGGAGCTTCTTCCATAGATGGTTTAAGTCGCTCTTGAGAATTGTTCAGCTCTGCTAATCCAAGAGATTTGAATGGCGCATCAATTTTTCTTTTCCACGGAGGCGTATTCAACAACTGAAGTTGCTCTGCTCTTTCTTCGTCTTCGATATCAGAATCCCCTATCAAGACTCTCTCCACTATATCTGACTTCAGCTGTTGTTCAATCTCTGTATTGACGACAAAATTGACCATCTCCAATTTAAAGCACTCTTCTTCCTCAGTTGGAAATTTCATTGCCTTGAACACATTAAAAGTGACCTTCTGATTTTGAACCCTCATTGTAAGCTCTCCTTTCTGCACATCGATCAAAGTTCGGCCTGTAGCTAAGAACGGTCTTCCCAAGATAATCGGAATCTTCTTGTCTTCCTCATAGTCCAGAATAACAAAATCAGCAGGAAAAATGAGCTTATCCACTTTAACCAAAACATCCTCGACTATACCCCTTGGATATGTGATTGACCGATTAGCCAGCTGTAAAGACATAGTAGTCGGTTTAGGCTCCGGCAGCCCAAGTTGCATGAACACAGACAACAGAATCAGATTAATACTAGCTCCCAAGTCACACAAGCACTTGTTGAAAGATAGATTGCCGATTGTGCACGGTATGGTGAAACTCCCTGAATCCTTGAGTTTTGGAGGTAACTTCTGCTGCAGAATAACACTGCTTTCTTCTGTCAAAGCGACCGTCTCCAACTCCTCGAGTTTCAACTTCCGAGATAAAATACCCTTCATGAACTTCGCGTAGCTCGGCATTTGTTCAAGAGCTTCCGCAAAAGGTATATTGATCTGCAACTTCTTGAAAACCTCCAAAAACTTAGCAAACTGCTTGTCCAACTTCTGCTTTTGAAGACGTTTAGGGAATGGCGGAGGAGGATAGACCTCCTTGATCTCTGTATTCTGCTTCAGAACAGATTTCTCAGTAGAAAGGTCACGCTTTTCCGCTTCGTTTCCCCCCAAACTTGATTTTTCCACTTTTTCTTCACTTTCTGGCAGAATGTCAGGCGCGGGCGCGCTCCCTAGGGCGTGGGCGCGCTCCACCTTCTGCTGGGAATCCAAAATTTTTTCATTTTCTGCTTTTTCTGAGTTCTGGTCACTCGTAACCTTTCCAGAACGTAAAGTAACTACCTTTACATGTTCTTTGACTTCTCTTTTGCCAGGATTAGCTTCCGTATCACTAGGGAGAGTTCCCTATGGTCTATTCAGCAAGGCATTGGCAATCTGACCTATTTGATTCTCCAGAGTCTTGATGGAAACAGCTTGGCTCTTGCACATTAGCCTCAATTCCTCCAATTCAGACTTTTCATTAGACGACTGACCAACGTTGCCTTGAGACGGTTGTTGAAAACCTGGTGGTTGATACGGTTGCCTTGGAGCATACTGCTGCTGAAAACCAGAAGAGTTAAATGGCTTAGCTCCATAATGCTGACCTTGATACTGCTGATACGGCTGCTGTGGTTGTTGCTGGCCACCCTGATTGTTACTCCAGCTGAAATTTGGATGATTCCTGTTATTCGGATGATAGGTGTTAGGCACTGACTACTGTGGTCTCTGGAAATTGCGCACAAACTGCGCTGATTCATTAGATATGGCACATTGAGTCGTGTTATGTGCACCTGCACATAGCTCACACACACTAGCCACCTGCTGAACTCCATAGTTAGACAAAGAATCAAGCTTCATAGATAATGCCTTTAACTGAGCTGCTATTGGCGTAGCTGCATCCACTTCCAGAACTCCTGCTACCTTACCTTGTGATAACCTCTGAGTTGGATTCTGGTATTCATTAGCAGCCATCATCTCAATAAGTTCATAAGCCTCATCGTAGCTTTTAGCCCACAAAGCTCCACCTGATGCCGCATCAAGCATTGGTCGTGATTGACCTCCTAGACCATTATAGAAACAATTTATCACCATCCAATCAGGCATTCCATGATGAGGACACTTCCTAAGCATCTCTTTGTAACGCTCCCAAGCTTCACATAAAGTGTTAGATATAATTTTTGATGTTTGTTTATCAGTGTTTAAAGTACCAGGAAACTATCAGAGTTTAGCTGGAGTACTTATCAGAGTTTAGCTAGAAGCCAGTCAGAGTTTGATAAAGTCTGACGGGGTAAGAGTTTGCTTAGCTGTCGGTGCAAAGACAATGAAGATTCTAGAAGCGATATTCTTTGAGGATGGAAAGAAGCAAAGAGATATCGAGATGGCTAAGGAAACGGAATAGAAGACAGAAGCAATCCTAAATTGATATAAATTGTATAGCTGATTTATAGGAATATCAATTAGAGATTGATTATGTAATTGTGTTCTATATAAAAACACAGATAGGTTAACCCTAAAAGGGATGCGAATACTGAATACATTATTCTTGTAACCTAGCAGCTCTCTGTGATATTTTACATCACTGAGAGAAGAGTTATTTAATATAATTCAGTTTATTGTTCATAAACAGAGTTCTTGATTGTTATTCTCATGCATATATTGATTATATATTGTGTATTCAGCCTAACATAAAGTTTCTCCAGACTGTTGTGCAAATTGAGTAAGAGCATTCTTGATTGCAGCTGTTTTAGCCATAGGGAAGAATTTAGTAAGAAACTTCTGAGCAAGATCCTCCCATGTAGCAATAGAACCTGCTGGTAGAGAGTGCAACCAGCCCTTAGCCTTATCCCTCAGAGAAAATGGGAAAAGTCTCAGCTTCACAACATCTTTTGACACTCCGTTAGTCTTGAAGGTGTCGCAAATCTCAATGAAATCCCTAATATGCATATTAGGATCTTCCGTTGGAGCACCCCCAAACTGAAGTGAATTCTGCACCATCTGAATCATTCCAGACTTGATTTCAAAAGTATTAGCTGCAATGGCTGGCCTGACACAAGCAATATAAGAATAAGTAGAGTTCGTTCCCATAGAGACTGCTTTGGTTACTATAGTTATGCACTTATGCAACAATGTATGGCTATTGTTCAATGCTAAGACAAGTATCAAAGTTGTGTTTTAATTAACTAAATTAACTAATCGACGTAACAAGATTATAATTAACTAAAGAGATTGCTGTTGAATTACTTATGAGAATAAAACATGGGATCCTAACTTCATTAAATACTTCATCTAGAGTCTTTTGTCTTTAATCAATGTATGTGACGGTTGTGACAACTAATCAGATAACACGAAATCAGTACACGCTACCTTTCAGTATACGTATACCATACCACTCAAACATCCACAAAATAGATAGAAGTTGGGCATACACCAATTATGCTTAGACCCTATATGTCTATAAGATTTGAAAACATAACGGTTTAACAAGCAAGTTATCCATTTAGATTACATAGGGCAGGTAAGATGGTTAAAATCACCTACGAATCATGCATGACAAACATACATAAACCTATGCTAGCATGGCAAGTTCTAAACCTCTATATCCACTTTCGCAATCAATAGAGATTAACAAACAACTTAGATGTTAGCTACTCATCCAAGAAGAATAATATCAACCAAACTAGGTTATCAACAAATCATCACACAAAAATCTTTAAAACGATTAACTACTAAAATCCATAAATAAATCCGTTAGAATCCCACGACAACGATTAGTTCATAATCGAACCGTTCATCATCGTGGGTTCTGATGAAAACATGATAATAAAGATGTCTGGAATACTGAATAAAGTACTAGAGATAAGGTTTAAGAAAAACAAAACCAACGAGAATCCAAAGTATCGCCTAATTAGAAGAATACAAAGAAAAGATGAAAAGTAGATCTTCGTAATCAGCCGTCTTCTTGTTCTCATCACCGGTGGATGGATAAGTATGTATATATGACAATGTATATGGATGTGTATCAATGTATCTCAAAAATCGTCCACCAAGTGCTTAAATAGGCCTTTCTGTTGACTTGTTGCTGCTGGTTTCCTTTTCAGAATCGAAGTTGCCTTTTTTCAGCATCTTTCAGGGGAGGGCGCGCTTGAATGGGCGCGGGCTCGCTCCTTCAGGATGTTTAGGGCGCGGGCGTGCTTGTTTGGGCGCGGGCGCGCTATGAACAGTGCTATGAACAGTGCTACTATTCATGGATTCTGAAAAACTTCATTTTTTTACTTTTCTTCGCGCTCTCAAGTCCCGCAACTCCTCGGCTTTCAAAATAATGTCCTACACCACCATATAATCATAGAAACTCCACAACTCTGCCAATTACTAAGCTCTACACATTCTAACTCAAAACACATTAAAAACACCAAGTACTTGAGTACAAACAGTCAATTTAAGCAGAATTGAAGCGTTCAAAGTAGATATAGAATCCACTTATCAGTCATCAATTCCTGATGACACACCAAATCCTGATGGAGCACCAAATACTGACGGTGCTAATACTGATGATGCAAATAATGGTGACACATCTAGTAGTGTAAATGTTGAGGGGGAGCAACAGAAAACTACTACAAATACTGAATCTACTCAATCATCAAGGGAAAATTCTTCAGATACTAATTCAAGTGACAATCCTGATAATCCATCAGGAGGTGACAACAATAATTCAGAGGGAGCTTCTACTGAAGCAAATTCTTCTAATCAAGATAGCACCAGTCCAGGGGGAGCATCTACATCAAGGAACAATTTACCACCAGCAAGGAAATGGACAAGAGATCATACTCCTGATTTGATAATTGGAGATCCTGATGCAGGTGTTAAAACAAGAAGTGCAACTCAGAATGAATGTCTATATCACAACTTCTATCGAAGGAGGAGCCTAAGAAAGTTGAAGATGCACTCAAAGATGCTGATTGGGTTACTATAATGCAAGAAGAATTGAATGAATTTGAAAGGAATGAAGTCTGGAAACTAGTACCAAGACCAAAGAATAGGTCAATTGTTGGCACAAAATGGATTTTCAAGAACAAGACTGATTCTGATGGAGTAATAATCAGGAAAAAAGCAAGGCTAGTTGCAAAGGGGTATTCTCAACAAGAAGGAATTGATTATGATGAAACTTTTGCTCTTGTTGCAAGACTAGAAGCCATCGGGATCTTTCTGGCTTATGCAGCTCACAAGAAATTCAAGGTTTTCCAGATAGATGTAAAAAGTGTTTTCTTAAATCGTGAACTGGAGGAAGAAGTCTATGTTGAACAACCTCCTAGTTTCATTGATCCAAAGTATCCAAATCATGTCTACATATTGGATAAGGCACTTTATGGACTAAAGCAAGCTCCAAGAGCATGGTATGAAACCTTATCTCAATTCTTACTGGAAAGTGGATTCAAAAGAGGTACTATTGATAAAACTCTATTTTACTTGAATCATGGTAAGGATTTTCTTTTAGTTCAGATTTATGTTGATGATATCATTTTTGGGTCAACAAACAATAAGCTGTGTGAAAAGTTTTCTAAGCTTATGCAGTCAAGATATCAAATGAGCATGATGGGAGAAATGAGTTACTTTCTTGGTCTTCAAGTTAAACAGACTGAAGATGAGATTTTTATCAATCAGTCAAAATATACAAGGAATTTATTGAAAAGGTTTAACATGCAAGATAGTACTACTGCAAGTACTCCTATTGCTACAACTACCAAACTTGATCCTGATCAAGGTGCTGAGGTAGATGTAACTCACTACAGAGGAATGATTGGCTCACTTTTGTATCTCACTGCAAGTAGACCAGATATCATGTTTGCAACCTGTCTTTGTGCAAGATTTCAAGCAAATCCCAGGGAACCTCATCTGATTGTAGGCAAAAGAATTTTTAGATATCGCAAAGGCACTTCTTCACTTGGTCTTTGGTATGCGAGGGAATCAGATTTTGGGTTGTGTGGTTATTCAGATGCTGATTTTGCAGGATGCAAGATAGACAGGAAAAGTACTTCAGGAAGTTGTCAGTTTTTGGGTGGTAGACTAGTTTCATGGTTTAGTAAAAAGAAAAAGTCTATCTCTACTTCAACTGCAGAAGCTGAGTACATTGCTGCAGGAAGTTGTTGTGCTCAGATAATGTGGATGAGAAATCAGTTGTTAGATTATGGCCTGTCATATTCAAAAATCCCTATTTATTGTGATAACCAAAGTGCTATTGCAATGACAAGAAATCCAGTTCAACATTCTCTTACTAAACACATCAGTATTAGATATCACTTCATAAGAGAACAAGTTCTGGAAGGAACAATTGAACTTCATTTTGTTCCTACTGATCAATAATTAGTTGATATATTCACCAAGCCACTGCCTGAAGCTACTTTCAACAAGTTGGTGAATGAACTTGGAATGATGAATTTTGAGAATTTCTGAGGAAAGCTACAGAGAGGAAATCTTGATGACTGTCAAATCCTGATGGTCATTCTGCAAGGTATGTAATTTTGATCAAATCCTGATAGGACATTGTGACGCCCTCCAAACCCGGGGTACAGATTTGAGGAGTCATCCGACCAACGGAATACTATTTAACACATGCATAATATATATAAAGACACAAATACCCCTTGACCAAGACCGCATCCAGATTATGGCAATGAACACAAGCTACTACAATCTTTTATTAATACAATACCAGTTTTATCAGAGTTATTACATCACAACCAAAGTTCAAATCCAGACATCTAATCTAGAAAAGCAAAACAACTACCCTGCCAATGACAATGACTCGAGGGGCTCTCCTGGTTGCTGGTGAACTATCGGTCACGCTATGCCGACTCATACTCTCGCTTCACTGGAATAGGGTTAGAAAACAACAAGCAAGAGTGAGCCAAAATTGCTCAGCAAACATCAATGAATCATTTCTATCACAGTTGTAAGGATATGAATTTATGATATCAGAATCAACAATATTTAGCTAACACATGCTTTGTATCAATAATAATTGAAGAAAAGAATTAGAATTTGGCTTATACATTTTATTCAAATCAAAGGTTGTGCTGCTGGCCAGCCACGCATCAACCCCGGACTAGCTCATGACATAGTCCTCTACTGGATCCTAGGCCAATTTGGGCCTTAAGTTATTCTGACCATGAATATGGCCCGACCAATTACTGGTCCATTGTTGAAAACACATGCCAAATCTATAATAGGGTATAAACAATAACATGCTCAATAAGATAAACTGAATGTATAGTAATTGCAAAAGAGCTTCAACTGTTCAGTATCAAATGAAGATTGAGAAATAATCATGGAGTAATTTCAATGGTACGGTGTACTCATTCAATAAGGGAATCAATATTGGTAGTCGATAATCAATGACCGTAATCAATAGTCAAGATGGAAGTCAAATAATCAATGGTTGTCAATGATAATCAAAGGATGATAAACAATAACAATAGGTGGTAAACAATAATCAAGTGAATTGGAAATAAGGGTTTCCGATGCAGATCAAATCAAAGAATCAAGAATCTCTAAGGAAATGGAATCAGTTGTCCAAATGCGGTTGAAAGATTGATAATTTGAATTGTTCTGGGGATAACGATATTCAAGTAATCAAGACAATAATAAATTTTATCACAAGTAAAGGCACAGATACTTGCCTGGTCTAAGCTGCTGTCGGATCGACTCTGCTCACTCTACTTTTCCCTTTCCCTTGCTCCGGGAACTCGATTCTATAATTAAACAACTCATCACAATAAGTCTAACTATTCTCGTTCTACTCTCGACACTTATTCAACCAATAATCACATTTAAACAAGTAACCGGTTACGTATCGGACGTCCGGTATAATTTACGATATTTAAAACTCAGATATTTGCCCTAGTACGGGCATATACAGACTATAAAACACAACACACAATTAATATGAACCATATAGCACTTATAAACATTTTTAAAACATCATACGAAACTTATTTGAATTTTAGATAAGTCACGATTAATTTTTAAATCAAAAATCGGATTTTTAAATCCAATATAAACATTTAATTCAAAATAAATCAATTAATAAAATTAATTGACACTCTTTAAATACTCAAACTATTTTTAAATAATAAAACAGGGGTGAAAATAATTAAACTGAATTTTTAATTAATTAAATCTAATTAATAATTAATTTTTAAGAATTAATCGATTAATTAAATAACCAATTAATTAATAAATTAATTATTAATTAAAAATAATTAAAATAAATTAAGTTTAATCAATTTTCGGGTTTAAAATAATAAATATCATTTATCAGAATTTTTCTGATATTAAAATCTATTTTTAAAATAAAATATGAATTTTTAAAGTTTTTAAACTATTTTCGAATTAAATTTAAAAATAAAATTTAAAAACAGTTTTCTGAAAATGAATTAGGGTTTTGAAGATTGAAACCGGGTCGAAAATCGGGTAAACGGGTCGGGAAGAACAATTCCGGGTCGCCAAGAACAACCCACCGGATTCTGGGTTTTCCAGAATCCGGCCGGTCTCCGGCCGCCGGAATTCTTCGATTCCGTCCAAACATAAATCAAACCAGAGGGCTTTTGTTCGCCTTTTGAAGCCAAACAAAACCCACACATCAAAACATCTGTCTCTAGCCGGAATCGTGCCCAGAATCCGTTCAAAGAATTCTCCGGCGACGACCTCGGCCGGAAACCCGATCTACCTATTCCGTACATGAAACTCAAAGATTAATATACCAAAATGAAGCTTATAACTCACACAATAAAAGCCCTTTATCAAAAACAATGTCAGATCAATATCAAGAACGTACGAATTGAAAGAAGAAATCGGGTCAAAACCCGAAATCAAAATCCGTAAAAATTCGACTCAAACATGAAATTAAACTATGGATTCTTGCTAATTAGAACCCTAGGAACATGTTAGAAGCAACCAATTGAACGGAGAATCAACAGAATGAAAATCCCCAAATCGAATCAAGAACCCTAATTATAATTCGAAACTTGTAAAATCAATATAAAATCGAATACTTACCAGATGATGATGAGGTTGGAAGATTCTGAAACTAGATTTTTGGAGCTTTGATTTGAGTATAAGAACTTCAAATTTGGACTTCCATAACCCTTAGAACGAATTGATTGAAGATCAAGAACACAAAAATAATTTTTTGGGAATTTCGGATTTTATGAATAATTGCTGCAGATTTGCTATGAGTTATGAAGTCTGATTTGTCTTTTTATATTTCTGGAAAAATAATACCCCAAATAACATTTTTGGATCGATATTGATTCGTTAGATCGTTTAAAAACCCTAATTAGGTCAAAAACACGTTTTACGAAAAATAAGGGGTTAAAAAGGTTGATGATCATCCAAATTGATATATATCATTATATAACTAATGCTCAAGAATACTAGGGCTATAACAACTTCAATATTGATATAGAACGACAAATCCGTCCCCTTAAGCAATTAGGGTTCGGAACGATTTTTCCTTTTTCGGATCAAAAATTGAAATTTATTTGCAGAATCAAATAGGTAGGGTTAAATAGAATCCCATAACCCTTTCGATAACGATTCGAATACGAAAGACGAAGAATTAAAAATGAATGTACGAAATTTCAACGGGGCCCTTGAATTATCAAAACGGCTCAAATTTGAAGAAAATTCCAAATGACGAAATTTTCGAAAGGGGCTTCTGACTCACCATTTAGCACATAATCACACACTACATATCATATAATAATATTCCAATATTCCAAAATAAATATTTTAGATTAAATATATCATTTAATCAAATAATAAAATTCACGGATATTACATCCTCCCCCCCTTAATAGGATTCTGTCCTCAGAATCAGATCAAGGAAACAACTGGGGATACTTCTCTAACATCTCATTCTCTAACTCCCAGGTAGACTCTTCTACTTTAGGATTCCTCCACAAAACTCTCACTAACGCTACTGTCTTATTCCTTAGTACTTTCTCCTTACGATCCAATATCTGAATCGGTCGTTCTACATATGATAAATCTGCCTGGACCTCTATGGGTTCATACTCTACTACATGATTCGAATCTGGTCGATACCTCTTAAGCATAGATACATGAAATACATTATGAACGTGCTGCATATGCGGTGGCAATGCCAACTCGTAAGCTACCTCGCCCACCTTCTTCAAAATCTCAAACGGCCCAACATATCTCGGACTCAACTTCCCTTTCTTTCCAAACCTAACTAATCCTTTCCATGGTGAAACCTTTAGTAACACCTGCTCTCCTTCTTCGAATCCCACATCCTTTCTGGCTAGATCCGCATACTTTTTCTGTCGGTCTTGAGCTGTTATCAATCTTCTCTGAATCAGTTGAACCACTTCCTTTGTTCGTTGCACTAGTTCTGGTCCTATCATTTTCCGTTCACCAACTTCTTCCCAATATACTGGAGATCGACACTTTCGTCCATACAAAGCTTCGTAAGGTGGCATTCCGATGCTCGCATGAAAACTATTATTATATGAAAATTCCACCAAGGGTAGATGATCGTCCCAACTGCCTTCAAAGTCAAGTGCACATGTCCTAAACATATCTTCAATAGTCTGAATTGTCCTTTCGCTTTGACCGTCCGTCTGCGGGTGATAAGCCGTACTCATTCTCAACTCGGTGCCTAAACACTCTTGAAAACTTTTCCAAAATCTTGAATTGAATTGAGGGTCTCTATCAGACACTATCGATACTGGAACTCCATGTCGTACTACGATTTCTTTTACGTAAATATGAACTAACTTATCTAGCGAGAATCTCTCGTTAATCGGAAGGAAATGCGCAGATTTCATCAATCGATCCACGATAACCCAGATGGCATCATGGTTAGCTTTTGTTCTAGGCAATCCTACTACAAAGTCCATCGCAATGTGTTCCCACTTCCATTCGGGAATTTCCAATGGTTGAAGTAATCCACTTGGTCTCTGATGTTCCGCCTTAACTCTTTGACACGTAAAGCATTTACTTACCCATTCCACAATCTCTCTCTTCATATCTGGCCACCAAAAGTTTGTCTTAAGATCTCGATACATCTTCGTACTTCCTGGATGAATTGAATACTTCGAGTTGTGTGCTTCGTGCAAAATCTCACTTTTCAGTTCCGCTACGTTAGGTATCCATATCCGAGAAGCAAATCTCAAGATCCCTTTGTCGTTCGGTTGGCTACATATTTCCTCACCTGTCATTTTACTCACATCATCATTCATAACTTGCTCTTGGCACTTCCGTATCTTCTCCAACAATTCAGGTTGAAACGTCATGGCATAAATCATTTCCGTCGCGTACTTCGGATTAATTACTTCGATTTCTAACTTCTCAAATTCCTTGTATAACTCTTTGGTCATCGTCAGTGTATTTAATCTCTCTTTTCTGCTCAATGCATCTGCTACCACATTTGCCTTGCCGGGATGATAGTTGATAGAAATGTCGTAGTCCTTGATTAGTTCTAACCATCTTCGTTGCCTCATGTTCAGCTCTTTCTGAGTAAAGATATACTTCAAACTTTTGTGATCGGTGTAAATTTCACATCTCTCTCCATACAAGTAGTGTCTCCATATCTTCAAAGCAAACACAATAGCTGCTAACTCCAAATCATGTGTAGGGTACTTCTGTTCGTGGGGTCTCAACTGTCTTGACGCATAAGCAATCACCTTGTCATGTTGCATAAGTACGCATCCCAATCCTTTGTACGACGTATCACTATAGATTACGAAATGACCTTGATCGTCTGGTAGCATCAATACCGGTGCCGTAGTTAGTCTTTTCTTTAACTCTTGGAAGCCTTCTTCACATTTATCGTTCCATATGAATCGCTCGCTTTTCCTTGTCAGCTTGGTCATTGGAGTAGCTATCTTCGCAAAATCTTGCACAAATCTCCGATAGTATCCGGCTAATCCCAAGAAACTTCTGACTTCAGTCGGTGTCCTTGGTCTCTCCCAATCTTTTACTGCCTCTATCTTTGCTGGGTCCACTTTGATGCCTTCGCTGCTCACCACGTGTCCTAAGAAATGAACTTCTTTCAACCAGAATTCACACTTGGAAAACTTCGCGTATAGTCTTTCTTGTCTCAACGTTTCTAACACAATTCGCAACTGGTCTGCATGCTCTTCTTCTGTCCTTGAGTATATCAAGATGTCGTCGATGAATACCACTACAAACTTGTCCAAATATCTCTTGAAAATCCTGTTCATTAGGTCCATAAAAGCTGCGGGTGCATTCGTCAGTCCAAACGCCATTACTAAGAATTCATAGTGCCCATACCTTGTTCGAAAGGCTGTCTTCGGTATGTCGTCTGGTCTAATCTTCAATTGGTGATATCCTGACCGTAGGTCAATCTTTGAAAAATGTACCGCTCCTTTCAGCTGGTCAAATAGATCATCTATTCGAGGTAACGGATACTTGTTCTTAATGGTCAGCTTGTTCAACTCCCGATAGTCTATACACAACCTCATGCTTCCATCCTTTTTCTTGACAAACAGTACTGGTGCTCCCCACGGTGAAACGCTGGGTCTAATAATTCCTTTTTCTATCAAATCTTGCAGTTGATCAGCCAATTCCTTCATCTCCACTGGTGCCATTCTGTAAGGGGCCTTAGATACTGGCTCCGCGCCTGGTACTAAGTCTATCGCAAATTCAATCTCTCTATCTGGAGGTAAACCTGGTAATTCTTCCGGAAAAACATATGGAAACTCATTTACGACTGGAATATCTTCTAACTTAGAAACTTCCTTATCTATATCTATCACATAAGCTAAATACGCCTCACAACCTTGCCTTAATAACCTCTTAGCCTGAATCATCGTCAGGAACCTCTTTCTTTGTTTCTCTCCTCTAAATATTATTTCTTTCTTTTCTAGGGTAATCAAAGTAACCCTCTTATTCTTACAATCAATACTTGCATCATGCTCAGTCAACCAATCCATCCCTAATATCACATCAAATTCACCTAACTTAAAAGGTAACAAGTCAACATAAAAACGATTTCCCAAAATCTCTACCTCACAACGAGGATAATATGAGCCGACCGCGATACGATCCTGATTAGCTATCTCTATAGTCAACACTCCACTTAAAGGTTTCATTACGCAATTCAATCTACGAGCAAATGTTTCAGAAATAAAAGACTTCGTCGCTCCCGAATCTATTAACACTTGTGCAGGAATAGAATTTACTAGAAGTGTACCTGCCACCACGTCGGAATCTCTCACTGCTTCTCCCATTGACATATTGTAGGTCCTGGCTAACGGCTGGACGTTAACAACTGGGGGTGCTTCAATTGCCCGAATCATATTGTTCACGGTTGCTGGTGCTCTGCAGTCCTTAATCATGTGACCTGGTTTCTTACACCGATGACACACAATGCCCATCTTGCAATCCCGGGAATAATGTCCCTTCTGATTGCATTTAAACACTACTAGAAATATAGCAATAGACATCGGTTTTTAGCCGATGTCATTCTAAATTTCGACCGATGTCTTCGCGTGTGTTGTTAAAAGTCTGAATTTTAGACATCGGTTTTTACCCGATGTCTGTTACATATTTACACAACGATTTCCTTACAAATAACGATGTTCAAGACGTGAATTAACATCACTTTTACATGATTCATGATATTAAAACAACTATCATACATCAACTACTTTCAATCAACCGATGTAATGTAGTTTAAAGACATCGGCTTGTTTAAACAAACTGTTGTTGAACGGTACCTTTAACATCAGTGTCCTTAATTTGACCATTGTTAATTGCCCGTTTTAACATTGGTTTTAAAAAAAATAGCAATGTTATACACCCCTTTTAACATCGGTTTTTTAAATTGTAGTTGATGTATCAACTCGTGTTTAACATCGAATTTCTTAATTTATACTGATGTCTTTGTTGCTTTTGGACATTAGTAAAAACTTGTTTCCGCATCAATTTTGAATTACTATCTATCATTACCAAATTCAATCCAAGATCAACAAACAAAATATTTTAACCCAAAAACATCCAACAAATTCTAAACAAAATATTCTAGTACTGATTGATAACTACATTGTTAAATATAAACCAAACCACAACAACCATCATCTACATTGTCAAAACAAAACTAATTCAAGGGTAACCACATAACCAAATGCTTCACATCCCAAAATACCACCTTACGAATTGCATCCACCTCGTATAGGAGTACTCGATAAAATTGTCCTTCATTAACAACATCCCTGCATGTTGAGCATAATTAGGACAAAATAAGGATAAATTTAATTGATGAGCCCCAAGATAAATCTAATTAGATTTCCTAATTAGAGACATGTCGTTTGTTATGCCCAACATAATTACTATGCCCAAAATATGTGACAATTTATACAGTTTTGCTAAAGACATGTCGTTTGCTACAAGGGTGCACTAATTTGTATTGTGCATAAGGTACTGCAATAACTTAAAAGAACATGAAGTACTAGAATAAATGGCCATCAAACTGTTCAGAACAGAGCAGCAAGCTGAAAAGTCCTCTTAACCAAGATTCATCTGATCGGCCACATCTTTATATCATCGGTCAATCATGTTATATAAGCATTGGGTATACTAAATTTTAATAAGATTTGCATTGCACTAGTTTTAAGTCAAAGAAATATCTCACCAGGAAGATTTTCAGGATGTGTATAGCAGATCCCATTTTCGGTGTCTAGTGTTGGGATGAACTCGTCAATAAACATGTGCGGGCTAGATTTTCCTACACCGCACTTTGCTGCTAAGTGTTCTATGATTTCAACGTCAGATGGGTCAAATTTCACACCATATGGCAGTCCATGCCATGCATGAGACACCTGTGGAAGAAAAAATTCACCACATATGGAATTCATATATCTAACTTGCACAGATTAGTATCGATGTAAATTAACATAATTATATCAATGATACTACTCCATCTATACTAACAGCCCACACACCACAAAGATGGTGCACTCCATCTATACTAACAGCCCACACACCACAAAGATGCCTTTTCACAGAAGAGTTTGCTTCAGGCTAACTTAAATGGCTTGAACTTTCTGGAAAGATGCATTCTTTATAGAAGATACTTGGGGCTCATCAGCTGATACATAAGAATACTATCATATTCTAAAAGAAGGACGGCCCTTGACAAAAAGCAACAAGGAGAGGACCAGACTAGGTGGGGAGTACAATATTTGTCACTTGATATTTTCTTTCCAGGGAGTATTTGCTAATTATTTAAAGAGTGGGGAGTATTCTCACATAAGAATCATACAAGGAAAAATAATACACAGAAGGACATAGACAACTGAATAGAAAACATGAACAATGCTCCTAAGTTGGAGTAGGATTACAAAACAAGCCACCATGAACTGGAGCATATTCGAAGATGGTCTGAATAACAAAACAAAAGAAAGGCTCTTCATTAAAGTTTGCTGACAAAAAACTGTTTAAAACAACTGACCTCAATTAGAGCCGATCTGTATACCGTGCCAGTAAGATAAATCTCTCCATCTCTAAAACATCAGATTCCCTTCATTTTTCCACCATGACTAAGGTCATACAGAGAATGGGGATTTCATTAATCCACACCTCTTCTACCATATCCAAGTAGCAACTACCTGTACAAACTGGCATCAGTTTCTACAAACTGAAAAAACAAATTGAGAGAAAAAAAGGTCTGAAAGGTCCTTGGCAGCTACATAGAGCTATTCAAAAAAGCATCAGCTATTATATAAGATGTTCTTCAAAAGTCTGAATTGTATGGCTGGACATACTTTGTATCAACTGGAAAGACTCATAGACAGAGTATAATGAATTAAAAATAATAGAACTATCTGTCCTGAAACAATATAATGAAATTCTCTGATCTATTAGAATTACCCATTCCTTTACTTCTATTAGCCCACATGTGGCAATAAGAGTATCTTCAAACTATATTCAAACCATTTAAGTTCAAGAAAACAATATTTCATACCATGTCCTTTTCCAACCCTCCTCAGCTGACTAACATAATCAGATATTTTCTTTATAGCTTCAACCTGGAAAACAAAATTAATAACTTAGACACAAAATCATACCTTTGCCCTGGTAGTAGTATCATATATTCACATGGAACCTTACTATGTATCTTCACTATGTCTTGGTCAAAAAATCTCAGAGAAGCCAAGTAGTTCAAATCGTAGAACCCTAATTTTACAGAATTCCCAAAATTAATAAACAAGGCTACCTTTATTTAATTCAATAAACAAAAGCAAATAAAAATTTGAATTAAACAAAGAGACACATAAGAGAACCGTAAAATCACGTTAGTACTAACAGAGAGCTCAATTCATAAAATTGTAGAACCCTAAAATCGAGTGTGGAACGATACGAAACTTACATGCTCCGATGAAGATAAACAATAGTAGTGGCTTGATTATATATCGATTGTAGTAGTAGAGGCTCGACTGTATCAAAGCCGGAATCGTAGTGAATACGACTCGAAATCAATCCAAGCTCCAGATCTCTAGAAAAAGGTAGAGTTAAAAATCAAAAATTGAAACTGAAACTTACAAATTAAATCACAATTAAAGAACAAATGAAAGAAAAAAAAACCCAATTAGGTCGATTCCTTTTTAGCTTGGTTGGGTTCCTTCAATTAGGTTTCAATTTGTGAAATTAGGGTTTCAATTAGGGTTGAGATGTGAGATGGTGAAATTAGGGTTATACAAATGGTGAGAGATGGAGAGAGAGAGCCGACCCCGAGAGAAAATGAGAGCGAGAAGGTGAGTGATGAGTACTGAAAAGGGGGAAGTGAGAGAGAGGGTGCATGGGAAAGGGGGGAAATTGGGGGAATAAAAATTTCAGTAATTAAGGGGGAAATATTTTGAGAAATATTTGGTGTAACAAGGGGGAAAGTGTGGTATATGGGATTTTTCAAAAATTTTAAAAATGAGAATTGACAGCGGTTATTTTTTGAACCGATGTCTAAAACGAGTTTTAACATCGCTTTAAAAAATACCGATGTTGAAACGCCCTTTAACATGGGTGGCTTTTGCAACCGATGTTAAAACAACGATGTTATATCTACTTTTTCTAGTAGTGAAAGCATGTGACATTCAATCGATGGCATATCCCTGGATGTCGCTTCCCGCATGTCTTGCATTCTGGTAGTGGGGGTCTAGAAAGTCCCTGCTGACTGCCGGTTAGTAGACGATTATCTTGTCCTACGCTTCCGGTATCTGGTTTCTGAAAACTTGTATTCCTTCCGTGCTGAAATCCCAGTTTCTTATTCGCTTGCCCTTGAAAACTTCCCTGCTGCTGTCCCTTATCGGGTATCCCTGCTTTCCTTTTCTTGTTCTCCCTCTCTTTCATGTAAGAATCACTCTCTGTCTCCGCAATCATTGCCTTTTGGACCACCGCTGCATAGGTGTCCAACTCCAATACAGCTAACTTACTACGAATCCAAGACCTCAGTCCCTGCTGGAACCTCTTGGCCTTCTTCTTTTCCGTATCCACATAGGTTGGAACAAACCTTGACAACTCCGTAAACCTTGTTTCATATTGGGGCACTGTCATGCTTCCCTGCTTTAATTCCATCTGATCTCTCATATAGTCCGGAAAATACCTTTCCAAAAACAACTCTGTAAATCTTGCCCACGTAATCAATCCCTCGGGCTCCATAGCCCTACTCGTTTCCCACCAATAACTGGCCTCATTCTTCAGAAAATAGCTTGCATACTCCGTCTTCTTATCCTCTGTCACCTCTATCAAGGCAAAAGCCTTTTCCATCTCTTTCAACCATGCCTTAGCCTCTACGGGGTCTGCTGATCCTTTAAATTCTGGAGGTTTTGCTGCCTGGAAAGATTTGAACGTAACTGTCGGTGCTGCTTGCTGGTGCTGTTGTTGATGCTGCTGATGCTGATGTTGCTGATGTTGTTGCTGCTGTTCCAAGAGCTGTTGCTGAAATGCACGTTGCTGCTGTGCTAATGCGGCAGTCTGCTGAGTAAGAGTATTTAACAACTGGATTACCATCGGGTCCATGCGGCCCGTGGGAGGTGTATTTTGTTGACCTTCTTGGTCAGAGGTATCAGTTGAACGGGTTTGTCGTCTAGGAGCCATATCGCTGATGAATAAACAATAATTGGCTTAATCAAACAGTCCATATAAGAGAAGGAAGGATCACAATTGATATCTCGAAGGTTTACAGATCTTCTCAACGGTGTATGGATACACTCGTTGCAACAAGTAGAATAACAGTTATGATGCTGGAAATGAATGACAGGGGAATGAATACAGTTCTATAAAAGAGGTTTATCATATATATATAGATAGAGTTAGTACAAGCGTAGAACGCTTCAAAAGAAAATATATCATGGCTGAACCATAACTACCGACCAGCAATACAACAAAAATGCAACAACAACCCGAGGCGTTCCTATAAGCCCGGTGCACTGCTGATTCTACAATATGCATCTATATACTAACTATCTAGAAACCATACATCCACGTCACATCTGTTTGCTACTAATACCTGCTCATGGATCACCTGCTCCTGCCGGCCATAACGGGGGTCCTGAAATCTCTGTAATCTCACTCATCGCATAATCCAAAATCTGTCTCATCCCTGCTACTGTCTCTCCCTCTCGACTAGAAGCTAATCCGTGCAATCGAGTCTCAACCAAGGTCCTCGTAACCCTAAACCTCATCTGAATGTCTCTCATCTGATCTCTAAGTCTGTCTCTCTCTCGGACAGCGGCTGCTTCGATCGAACGAACCCTACCCATCTCCATAACCTGTCCATAAAGGTACTCCTTCTCTCTACTCACCCTCTGATACACATGGTGTGGAACTGGTGGCTCACATAACTGATACAAAGGCCCACAAACTGATGCCTGAGACACTGGTGCTGGGGCTACTTGTCGGAGTGGAATAGGACAAGGTATCTGATCTCTCCTGACTATTGGGTCCTGATGCCTAGGCTGATATCGCACTGGCCGAGACGGTCCTGCTCTCTCAACGGGCGTAGGTATCTCTGATATCGTATCCTCGGAAGGGTCAGAGTCTGAACTAGAACTAGGGGGCTGCAATTATAACCACATTTAATTACTACGCATAATATCCCTAGTTGACCTCATAATATCCTTACGTGAATTCCTAACTCTCTATGTTATCCTGGACCCTAAGTCCTAACTTGTTTCAAATGCCATAACCTGTTGCTCTGATACCAACTGTGACGCCCTCCAAACCCGGGGTACAGATTTGAGGAGTCATCCGACCAACGGAATACTATTTAACACATGCATAATATATATAAAGACACAAATACCCCTTGACCAAGACCGCATCCAGATTATGGCAATGAACACAAGATACTACAATCTTTTATTAATACAATACCAGTTTTATCAGAGTTATTACATCACAACCAAAGTTCAAATCCAGACATCTAATCTAGAAAAGCAAAACAACTACCCTGCCAATGACAATGACTCGAGGGGCTCTCCTGGCTGCTGGTGAACTATCGGTCACGCTATGCCGACTCATACTCTCGCTTCACTGGAATAGGGTTAGAAAACAACAAGCAAGAGTGAGCCAAAATTGCTCAGCAAACATCAATGAATCATTTCTATCACAGTTGTAAGGATATGAATTTATGATATCAGAATCAACAATATTTAGCTAACACATGCTTTGTATCAATAACAATTGAAGAAAAGAATTAGAATTTGGCTTATACATTTTATTCAAATCAAAGGTTGTGCTGCTGGCCAGCCACGCATCAACCCCGGACTAGCTCATGACATAGTCCTCTACTGGATCCTAGGCCAATTTGGGCCTTAAGTTATTCTGACCATGAATATGGCCCGACCAATTACTGGTCCATTGTTGAAAACACATGCCAAATCTATAATAGGGTATAAACAATAACATGCTCAATAAGATAAACTGAATGTATAGTAATTGCAAAAGAGCTTCAACTGTTCAGTATCAAATGAAGATTGAGAAATAATCATGGAGTAATTTCAATGGTACGGTGTACTCATTCAATAAGGGAATCAATATTGGTAATCGATAATCAATGACCGTAATCAATAGTCAAGATGGAAGTCAAATAATCAATGGTTGTCAATGATAATCAAAGGATGATAAACAATAACAATAGGTGGTAAACAATAATCAAGTGAATTGGAAATAAGGGTTTCCGATGCAGATCAAATCAAAGAATCAAGAATCTCTAAGGAAATGGAATCAGTTGTCCAAATGCGGTTGAAAGATTGATAATTTGAATTGTTCTGGGGATAACGATATTCAAGTAATCAAGACAATAATAAATTTTATCACAAGTAAAGGCACAGATACTTGCCTGGTCTAAGCTGCTGTCGGATCGACTCTGCTCACTCTACTTTTCCCTTTCCCTTGCTCCGGGAACTCAATTCTATAATTAAACAACTCATCACAATAAGTCTAACTATTCTCGTTCTACTCTCGACACTTATTCAACCAATAATCACATTTAAACAAGTAACCGGTTATGTATCGGACGTCCAGTATAATTTACGATATTTGCCCTAGTACGGGCATTTACAGACTATAAAACACAACACACAATTAATATGAACCATATAGCACTTATAAACATTTTTAAAACATCATACGAAACTTATTTGAATTTTAGATAAGTCACGATTAATTTTTAAATCAAAAATCGTATTTTTAAATCCAATATAAACATTTAATGCAAAATAAATCAATTAATAAAAATTAATTGACACTCTTTAAATACTCAAACTATTTTTAAATAATAAAACAGGGGTGAAAATAATTAAACTGAATTTTTAATTAATTAAATCTAATTAATAATTAATTTTTAAGAATTAATCGATTAATTAAATAACCAATTAATTAATAAATTAATTATTAATTAAAAATAATTAAAATAAATTAAGTTTAATCAATTTTCGGGTTTAAAATAATAAATATAATTTATCAGAATTTTTCTGATATTAAAATCTATTTTTAAAATAAAATATGAATTTTTAAAGTTTTTAAACTATTTTCGAATTAAATTTAAAAATAAAATTCAAAAACAGTTTTCTGAAAATGAATTAGGGTTTTGAAGATTGAAACCGGGTCGAAAATCGGGTAAACGGGTCGGGAAGAACAATTCCGGGTCGCCAAGAACAACCTACCGGATTCTGGGTTTTCCAGAATCCGGCCGGTCTCCGGCCGCCGGAATTCTTCGATTCCGTCCAAACATAAATCAAACCAGAGGGCTTTTGTTCGCCTTTTGAAGCCAAACAAAACCCACACATCAAAACATCTGTCTCTAGCCGGAATCGTGCCCAGAATCCGTTCAAAGAATTCTCCGGCGATGACCTCGGCCGGAAACCCGATCTACCTATTCCGTACATGAAACTCAAAGATTAATATACCAAAATGAAGCTTATAACTCACACAATAAAAGCCCTTTATCAAAAACAATGTCAGATCAATATCAAGAACGTACGAATTGAAAGAAGAAATCGGGTCAAAACCCGAAATCAAAACCCGTAAAAATTCGACTCAAACATGAAATTAAACTATGGATTCTTGCTAATTAGAACCCTAGGAACATGTTAGAAGCAACCAATTGAACGGAGAATCAACAGAATGAAAATCCCCAAATCGAATCAAGAACCCTAATTATAATTCGAAACTTGTAAAATCAATATAAAATCGAATACTTACCAGATGATGATGAGGTTGGAAGATTCTGAAACTAGATTTTTGGAGCTTTGATTTGAGTATAAGAACTTCAAATTTGGACTTCCATAACCCTTAGAACGAATTGATTGAAGATCAAGAACACAAAAATAATTTTTTGGGAATTTCGGATTTTATGAATAATTGCTGCAGATTTGCTATGAGTTATGAAGTCTGATTTGTCTTTTTATATTTCTGGAAAAATAATACCCCAAATAAAATTTTTGGATCGATATTGATTCGTTAGATCGTTTAAAAACCCTAATTAGGTCAAAAACACGTCTTACGAAAAATAAGGGGTTAAAAAGGTTGATGATCATCCAAATTGATATATATCATTATATAACTAATGCTCAAGAATACTAGGGCTATAACAACTTCAATATTGATATAGAACGACAAATCCGTCCCCTTAAGCAATTAGGGTTCGGAACGATTTTTCCTTTTTCGGATCAAAAATTGTAATTTATTTGCAGAATCAAATAGGTAGGGTTAAATAGAATCCCATAACCCTTTCGATAACGATTCGAATACGAAAGACGAAGAATTAAAAATGAATGTACGAAATTTCAACGGGGCCCTTGAATTATCAAAACGGCTCAAATTTGAAGAAAATTCCAAATGACGATATTTTCGAAAGGGGCTTCTGACTCACCATTTAGCACATAATCACACACTACATATCATATAATAATATTCCAATATTCCAAAATAAATATTTTAGATTAAATATATCATTTAATCAAATAATAAAATTCACGGATATTACAGACATGATCCTGACAGGAAGTCAACTGGTTTAATTTGTGCCTGATTTTTCGTCAGTTACTGATGAGAAACGTTTGAGTTTTAGTTGGACAACTGTATGCGCACGTGTGTCACACTGATGGATATATACATATAGATACACATAAAAAGCGGTGCAGTTATGTTTAATTACACACGTAATTTGTCCACTAATTATTTATGCACGAATCACAGCATGCCATATGTCACTGAGAGTAATATTTTGTTTTAACAAAATACATTTGATTTTCTAATTTACCGTTTACTCTCTCATCATCAGTTTTTCATCTTCTTTCTCTCTCTGTGCTCAAGAACCCTAATTTCTAAATCTCAATTCTCAGGTTTTCTATACTACTTTAATGGCATCTTCATCATTCGTAAACAAGCAGACATTAGTTAGTCGTGTTACTTTGGCCACTAACAATTTTGTGGCGATTCTATCTCATCATGATTTGCCCACTGAGTTTCACATAATACAGAATTTTCTAGCTTCAAGTCCATTGAAGTTTGCTCTAACAGAACCTGCCAATGTATCGTTTAAGTCAATGATGCAGGTATGGAACTCAGCTGTGGTGTTACTTATAATGTCACCCCTGCTGTTTTTGAAGAGGCATTACATTTGCCAATTCTGGGTGATAGTCTTCCTGATGTGATTACAGACTCTACTATCTTTGAGTTTGTTTCAAAGCTTGGCTATTATGGAGAAGTAAAGAGGTTTGGCAACCTCTTCAGGACAAAGCTTAAGAAGGAATGGAATTTCTTCTTTGATTCAATCAGTCGTTGTTTCCTGAACAAGACATCAAATTTTGATGCTCTTCCATCAGGATCTCTCAAAATTGGCTACTCTCTTATCCATTCTACAGTGTTTGATTATGGGTCATTTATCTTAAAAGATTTAAGTGATAGGAAGTAAGATAAATTAGGTTATGTCTGCTTTCTTAGATTTTTTCAGTTAATTTTTAATCACTTGTGTCCTGGTGCTATTTTTGAGGATGATGTGATTCTACCTATTTGTAGAATTACAGAAAATAATTTGAAGTCCTTAGTCAACACTGATAAGGCAAATGGTTTCACAGGCACTGCCTATATTCCTGATGAGGTCAGGCTTTTCTTGAAAGAGAAAATGCCTACTCAATATGGATCAGTTTCTAATGCTATGGGGCAAGGACAATCACACCTTGTTCCTGACACAAGCATCCCTCTTAAACACTCTAAACACTCATCAACCACCTCTAATGTCTCTCAAAAGACTTTAGTTGTAAAATCAAAAAAATCAGCTAGATCTGATGTGTCTGGAAGACAATCAGGATCAAAGGATTTCTCCTCTACACCTCTCACTAAAAAGAAGAAACAAGGAGGTGTACAAGTGGTCCTGGTGAAGAAGGGTGATAAGGTTGAGGAGGTTGTTTCTGTGAAGAGAAAATTGGTTTTAAGGGGATGAAACTGATTCTGAGGATGACATGCCAATATCATCCAAGTTGAAAATAAACAAGGAAGTTGTTGATACTGCTATTGAAGCTGTGGCACCATATTCTAAGCCACAGAAGAAAATAAAATTATCTAAAAGCAGGTATCATATTCCTTTGAAGTCACAGGTTACTGATGGACAGGACACTTCAATTCCTGATGAGCAGTCAAATCCTGATGCTCAAGCAAATCCTGACGTTGGCAATCCTGATGATACTCCAAGAAAAGTTGTCTCTATTTCAGACTCTCCAGCCAAAGCCTCTCCAACTACAAGACATGTTGATATCTCATGGGAGAAGCTTGGTGCTGCTGCTTCCAATCTTGGGTTTACACATCCAATGGAGAAGAAAAGGAAAGCAGAAGAGAAGGTCTTTCAGAGACTGAAGAAACTGAAAGGATCTAGCACACAAGAACCTGAACCCCAAAGTGGTTCAGCAGCTACTGAAGATCCTACCCCACAAGAACCACTCACTCAAAGTGTGAGTGAAGGCATAGCTGATGGAATGGTCCCACAAGAACCATTTTCTCAAAGGGAGAATGAAAAAATTTGCATTCCAGCCACACAAGAACCATCTTCTCAATGTGAAGATGCAGGCATTACAGCTAAAAGTTTCAGAGAAGTTTCCGGACAATGCTCAAGGGGCTTCTGATATTCCTGAAATGGAAATTTTGGTCGAGAACACTGTCATTGAGCGAAGCACACAAGAACCTCCAACTCAAAGTGTTGAAGCAGCTTCTGAACCTCAAGCTACACAAGAACTATTAGTAGAAAATACTGATGCAAGCTTATCAAATCCTGACAGTATTGCTCCTGATGTTGAGCCAATCCTGATTCAACCACTGGCTCAAGACCAATGGTAAATCCTATCTAAGAATCCAAAGATAAACTTAAAGGTGTTGTTCCTGATGCTACTGATGATTCTGGAGATAGTGATGATAATGATTCTGACGATGAAAATGATAATGAGAAGGATCAGCTTGCTACAACACTCAAATCTAGTCTTGGAACTAACTTTGGTTCTTCAAGCACTTTCATGACTGGCAAGGATTCTACAGGGAAAGATCTCATACAAGACTTTTCTGGTCCTTCACCAATTGATCCAGCTGAGCTTCTAAGAAAAGATGAATGGGAAAATGAATGGTACAGATCTTTTAATTCTGTCAGTTTTCCATGTGCTTTGGAACATGCTGCTCATGCTGCCAGAATCATAGAAAATGAAGATTTAAGGAATCACTTGAAGGCTACAACTCTGTTATCCAAAAGCCTCAAGACTGAAATTGATTCTGTGAAGGTTGCTACTGAACATGTGAGGACTGATATCTCTCAAAACTTGACAAAGGCTCCAACTGATTTTCAATTGAGGGTTGTGGAATCTCATGTTAAGACAATTGTTTCAGAACAGTCTCACATTCACAACAGAATTGATTCATTGGAATCCAAGGTAACTGACATTCAAGCCTCTCTTTCCTTAATTTTAAATTTGTTATCAAATTCTGATGTCAAAAGGGGGGAGAAGGTAAGTCAGACAAAATGTACACCTGAACTAGTATTGAGAAGAAATGATGATGATGACAATACTGGTAATGATGGTGATGATATGGTATTTCAAAGAGAAACCTCTGATGCTGCTATGATGAAGTCTACAATTCAAACTTCTCAAAGTCAATCCACGCAGTCTACTCATGTTTCTGATTTTGGAATTAGAACAGTAAGGACACTGGTGAAATCTTAGATCCTGACGGAAGAGCAAATCCTGACAGGTGATCAAATCCTCATGGCTGATCAAATCCTGACACCTGGTCATGGACAAACACTCTCTACAATTCCTGAAGGTGATGAAGATGTTCTTATTGATAATCTTGAAGATGCTGCTAATCTATTCCGGAATTTCACAACAAGAGATGGTAATGTTGTTACTCTTTATCACACTGATAAGAGAGTTCAACAGTTATTTGCAAGGAAGGCACTTTCTACTGCTAGTGAAGAATATCCTGATCTCTCATATGAAGAATTTCTAAATCAACAGAGAGAAATGATGGAGAGTTTTAAGAATCCTGCTCCTGCTAGAGGTAGATGAGGCAGAGGTAGAAGAGGTGCAAATAGAGGAAGAAGCTCATCAATTCAAAATATGCCTAGACAGACAAGGTCTAGAAGTCTAAGAATAGAAGAAATTCCCGAGCCTACTCAAATTCTAGTAGTTCCTGACAGGTCTACTTTTAGTGATGATGGAATTATTGAAGAATAACCTGAATTGAGAAGAAGACCAAAACAATCAACTCTAATCAGTAATACAACTCAAATTCCAGATTCTAATCCTGACACTGTTCAAAATCCTGATGAATCTGAAATTCTACAAGAGGTTGATTTTTTAATCTTATCTACTGTGGTTGATTCTCATAATTGTGAAGTTGATGAAGAAGAAGAAGCAAGAAGAAGAGTGATAAAAAGAACAACAGATAGAGATTTTAATCTCTATGTGCAAAGGCTTAAACACTCAAATAGAAGGTTGTGGAGAAATTCAAGTAGACAACAACCTCTGTAAGATCCGTGAACTTTATTAATAATATAAATTGTATTATTTGTGTAGAATACTTATTATGAAGTATTTTGAGTTTTAATGATAATGGTTGTTACGTGATTATGTGCTAAATTGGTGTGTCGAAAGCCTCGTTCAAATATTTTGTCATTTGAAAATATCTTCATTTTTAGCCCCGTTTTGATAATTTAAGGGCCCCGTTGAAATTTTGTTCATCATTATTATTCCTTCGTCATTTGTGTACGAATCATTATCGGAGGATTTCTTCGTATTATTATATCCCTTATTATCCGATATTATCAATAGTATTTGTTTTATTCAAAGGAAGAAAAATTATTCTAAACCCTAACCCTAATTTTTCTAGGGTAATTGATATATCGTCCGTATCAATAAATACATCTTTTATAACCCCAGTATTCTTGAGCATTAGTTATATAAATGATATGTATTGATTTGGATAACTATCAGTCTTTTTGGATAGTTATCACCTCGTAAAACGTGTATTTTACATTATTAGGGTTTTAAAGCGAACCAGTGGATCAATATCGATCTAAAAATGTCGTTTAGGGTATTATTTTCCACTAAGTATAAAAAGGAGAATCATACATTATACTTCATATAATCCGTATTAAAAATATACAAAAATATAAAATTCTCGAACCGTGTTCTTCGTGTTCTTGAAAATCAAAATCAAATTCGAAGGTGTTATTGAAATCCAAATCCAAAGTTAAAGTACTCAAATCAAAGATCTTGAGCTCTAGTTTCAGAATCTTCCAACCTCATCATCATCTGGTAATTTTTCGATTTTATATGAATTTTTCAAATTCGAATTAAAATTAGGGTTTATATTCGAATTGGGGATTTTCATTCTGTTGATTCTCCGTTCAATTGATTGCTTCCAACATGTTCCTAGGGTTCTAATTAGTAGGAATTCATGCTTTAATTTCATGTTTATGTTCAATTTGTTCGGGTTTGATTTTCGGGATTTGACCCGAATTCTTCTTTTTAATAGTCCGTTCTTGTTATTGATCTGACATGATTTTGGGTATAGGGCTTTCATTGTATGTGTTCTTAGCTTCATTTTAACATAAAGAACGTAGAGTTTCATGTAAGATTTTAGTAGATCGGAAAATTGGTTTAAGGTCGCCGGAAAATAGTCGGGTTTGAAGTTCCGGTGATGTTTTTGGTTTGTTTTTGATCGGAATGTATTGGTATGGTTATGAGGAGTGTTTTGGTATCAAAAGCCCCAATTTTTGATGTGTTTTTGAGTCGCCGGATTCTGGGCAGGTCACCGGATTCTGGGAATTTTCCGGAAAGTTCTTCGCGACCCGGATTGTTCTTGGCGACCCATGACCCGATCCAGTAACCCGTTTTCTGACCCGGTTTCAATCTTCAAAACCCTAATTCATTTTCAGAAAACTGTTTTTGAATTTTATTTTTAAATTTAACTAGTTTACTAAGCCGCACTTCGCAGCGACTTTATAATAATATCTCTAAATTTTTTCAAAAACTATTCTACAAAATGCGTTTTTAAATAAAATAATATTTCTAATATAAAATTAAGTTTTGTTTTGAATTATATATCTATACTATTATATTAAAGACGAAATATTAAAAGTTTTTGTAGCCTTTTTGTAGTGGGTTTGTAGTTTGGTCCTCCATAGTTTGGTCATCCAATCTCTAACTGTTAGATCTTTTAAATTAAATTAATGAGAGCCATTGGATATAATACTAAATATTTTTTGGTATGTTGTGATTTTACTTAATTGCCCTTACTTAATTGTACTTCGTGTTTTTACTTAATTACCCTTACTTATTTATAAAAAATATTATTAAATAATAATGTTACCTATTTATATCTAATTACCTTTTACACCTAAAATATATTACTTTTTTTATTTTTTCTGAAAAATTCTCTTACTTTTTCAAAAATATCACGGGCAATTACCTTTTTTTAACTAAAACATATAAGCTTTTTATTTTTGCTTACTAAAACCTCTCCTTTTCCAAAAATATCACAGACAGTTTCATTTATTAAAATAAAATAATAAAATAATAATTGTTAATTACTAAAATTTCTTCTTTTCTAAAATTATCGCATATGATATCTATCTATACTATACTATTATATAATAGCCGAAACATTGAAAGTTTTGATTTCAATTTTCGGTAATTTATTCTATTTAATCTATTTATCTATATTATTATATAATAGCCGAAACATTGAAAGTTTTGATTTTCGATTTTCTCACATATATAACATAACTACAAACTCTTTTAATTATGCTTTACTTAGAATTCAAAAACACGACCTTTTTTTAGAAAATATTTATATTTATAATTATATATATTACAACAAATATATTGATAATTTTGACGGCTATCTTTACTGACATGCTTACTAAGCTAATAAACTATTATAAAATCTATAAAAAAATAGATTTAAAGTATTAAAGTACCACTTTTAATTATTTTTTTAAAAAGGTAGCATTTTCAGAAGTATTAAAATCTCAAAAAATTTAAAAGTAAATTTCAAAATTAATATTAAAGTCGTCCGTGCGTTACACGAGTTATAGGCTTGTATGTATATATATAGGGTTAGGTTCAAATTAGAACCTTATGTTAAATTACAACTTAGAACTAATCTATACCTCTAGATCATTCAATCAAAAACTACAATTATACCTTCAGAGTTATTAAAATCGTCACTACCTTCAAATCTACTCCCAGTAAGAAAAAAAATCAAAAAAATATGAACAAACATCCTTTTTGTTGCTGGGAGATTTTTTTTATTAATAATGATCTCTTTTTGTCAAAACAAATAACAACGACAACAACCTCTTCCTTTTAAAAAAAAATTAATGACCTCTTCTCAATGTTTCTTATTCTTGTATGACTTTTGTTATAGATGCACCGACCTATTGAATTTTGTTAAAAATGCACACACTAAATAAATTCTCGTCGAATAAATCTTAACATGATATTTTCGAAATACATACACTATAAATTTCTTAATATACAATTTTTATCTTTGAATTTTCGTGTATGAATTACAGAAAATATTTTACTAAAAGATATAATCTTTTCTCATAAAAATTAGAGCAATAACTATTTAACCGTTAAAAAACAATGATAAATTTTGTTTTTGAAGACATAATGAATTCTCCACTTTCGAGTTACCATGTATACAAGTGTATCAACTTTTAACTATAAATTCAAAACTAATAACGTACACACATAAACATATAAATCAATTCACAACTGAATGTACATGAAAATCACCTTGCTCGACCTATTATTTTAAATGAATCCCCTCCTTATTAATCCATGTCTTAACTCAATCAACACTAATAGCAAATAACTTGTCTTGTCAAAAATTTTAATATGATTCTACATTAGGATACAAACAAACGTAATAAGATAAATAACATAAAGGACAAAGTCTCATACTCATGTACTCATATACACACTTTTAACATGAACAAACAAAAAAGTAAAGAAGAACAATGTTGACAACAAAAATTTCAGTAGACAATTAACAGAGTTTAGGTGTATATTTATACTATTAATTAGCTGTCTGTATGAAAGTATTAAAGGTAATTAATTATTTACCAAGTAATTACTTAATTTCTTATGCAAGACCGATCTAATTTCTTAATTTCTTATTTACCAATATGTTCTTGTATTTTCTATTATATTATATTAAAAAAGAAAGTTAAGGAGAGCAGAATGTTAAGATGGTAATTACATTTGAAAAGAAATATTATGAGAATATCTAGATAATAATAAAGGGAAGTTCAAAATAATGTAAAGTAATACACTTCTTTTTTTAATTTAGATATTTTAACGCAAGAATATTATAATTGAATATTTAGTTTCCTCCATTTGTAATATTTAGTTTCCTCAATTACTAAAGATCTATTGTATATTTACTTTCTTCATTAGTAGAGATTTTAAATGCAAGAATTTTATATTTACTTTCCTCCATTAGTAGAGATTTCAAATGCAAGAATATTGAAATTGTATATTTGGTTTCCTCCATTTGTAAATATTTAAAAGACAATTTAGATTTTTTCCAATCATTGGTATTAATTACTTAATTTCTTATGCAAGACCAATCTAATTTTTTAACTTCTTATTTACCAAAACGTTCCTGTATTTTCTATTATATCACATAAAAAAAGTTTAGGAGAAGAGAATGTTAAGATGTTAGTTTCATTTGAAAAGAAATATTATGTGAATATTTAGATAATAATAGAGGAAAATTTAAAATAATGTGACGTAATACACTTTTTTTATAATTTAGATATTTTGAATGCAAGAATATTATAATCGAATATTTAGTTTCCTCCATTAGTGATATTTAGTTTTCCCATCAGTAAAGATCTATGTATATTTACTTTCTCTATTAGTAGAGATTTTAAATGCAAGAATATTGAAATTGTATATTTAGTTTTCACCATTAGTAAATATTTAAAAGGCAATTGAGATTTTTTCTAGTTTTTGGTATTAATTACTTAATTTCTAATACAAGATCGATCTAATTTATTAACTTCTTATTTACCAAAATGTTCTTGTATTTTCTATTATATTACATAATAAAAGAAAGTTTAGGAGAACAGTATGTTAAGATGGTAATTTCATTAAAAAAATATTATGAGAATATTTAGATAATAATAGAGGAAAGTTCAAAATAATGTAAGGTAATACACTTTTTTTCTAATTTAGATATTTTGAAGGCAATAATATTATAATTGAATATTTAGTTTCTTCCATTAGTGATATTAAGTTCCTTCCATTAGTAAAGATCTATTGTATTTTTAATTTATCCATTAGTAGAGATTTTAAATGCAAGAATATTACATGTTTCCTCTATTAGTAAGCATTTAAAAGGTAATTGAGATTTTTTCGGTTTTGGTATTAATTAATTAATTTCTTATACAAGACCGATCTATTTTATTAACTTCTTATTTACCAAAACGTTTCTGTATTTTCTATTATATTACATAATAAAAGAAAGTTTAGGAGAGTAATATGTTAAGATGGTAATTTCATTAAACAAAATTTTATGAAAATATTTAGATAATAATAGAGGAAATTTCAAAATAATGTAAGGTAATACACTTTTTTTCTAATTTAGATATTTTGAAGGCAAAAATATTATAATTGAAAATTTGGTTTCTTCCATTAGTGATATTTAGTTTCCTCCATTACTAAAGATTTATTGCATTTTTACTTTCTCCATTAGTAGAGATTTTAAATGCAAGTGTTAGGTCCTGATAAGTTTGTAGAAGGGGGGTTGAATACAAACTATACCGTTTTATCGAATTTGTCCTTTAAATGATTTAACTGTTTAGAACAAATTAGTGCGGAATAAAAACTGAAGCAATATTCAAGTTAAATAGAAACTCTATTAAACTTGAGAGGTGTTACAATTAAGTGCACAGATTACAAGGTTCTTGTTAAAACAAATCTAGAATAAATTCGACATGAATTTATCTATTTTTGTAATAAAAAGATCGAATACTAAAAAGTAGTTCGATAGTAATTCTAGGGATTATGATCCGCTAGATTGTCCAAGCAATACAAGTAATTGAATTCTAGTGGATTGGATATAAATTTGATGACTAGAATTTATTACAAGAATAATTTAAAGCTTTGTAGTTGGCTTCGAATGAATGCAGAAGAGAGAAATGAAACTTTGCTTTTTGCTTCTGTATTGAATTCTGTTGTCTGCATCTTTTGATTACAATGACTTGTGTTTAAACAAGTCATTTGATGCATTTCCACGCGCCAATCCAACTGAATGCATTTCTATTAGAATTACACTCGGTAGTACTATCAATTAAGCCTTGTAGTACTATCGGTAGGACTACCAGTTTGAACTGGTAGGACTATCGGTAGTACTATCATAGATAGTACTACTAGTACAAATCTGATAGTACTACTAGTATAAATAGAATTAGGATAAAACTGAATTAATTTTATTCTACCTTTAATTGATTTAATAAATGAATTAATTCTTTTAGAATTAATTCACTGATTAAATAAATTAAATAAATGACCCAAATAATTTCATAAATAAATTAATTCTGAGAATTAATTTATACATTAAATTACTTAAGATCTAGATTGATTAATTTAATATATGAATTAATTCTGAAGGAATTAATTCATAGATTAAATTAAATATCTTATAGAATAATATTAAAAGGGAAATAAACTAATTCTAAGAACCACTGAAATTGATGACGAATTTCCACTGACTGACGTTGACACTCCATGTACTGTCTGGTTCATGAGCGACTAACTCTAATGGTTGTTCTTCATCTTTAACTTTAAGCTGTGATTCCTTTCTCCTTTTATTGAAACAAGGACTGTAACCTGTACTTTTTCCCGTCACACTTCTGAAACCTCTGTCACACTAAATAGATCCACTTTCTTGAATACTTCACTGAGGCTTGATCAAATAAATGAACTTCTTCCAGTGTAGAATAACTTCAAGTCTATAGATGACTTTAATCTTCATTCTTTGACAGATATAACCTTCTGAGATTCCTGTGACATTTGATTTTTATTATTTACTTATTACATCTTAATTAAAGTTGAGTAGAATCCTCAGTGTTTACAAATAGGCCTAGACATATGCCTTTCAATCTCCCCCTATTTGTTTGTTAGACAATAACAACCAAATACTCTAGAGGATAACTCAACTAAAACAAGAAAAGATAAGACTTTTAAGAGCCAAGCAAATAATAAAAAGCTCTGGATTAAATATAACAATATCCAGATTCAAACAGTAAAGATAAATACAAGATAGATGTTCCTCTAGACTGAACATATGAATACATTTTCCTATCTTGATTTCCCTAGCTCTAAACATATAATAATTACAAATGAGCTAAACCTATCATGCCTTCAGTCTCTAATTTCACCTTCTTCAGCTTCTTGCAAGGTGACTAGAAGATCTTTGTCAAGGACACGATCACTTTCAGAAACCACACCACTTGGCATCACTGGTTGAGTGGTAATCTTCTTCAATCTATTCTTCATTTGAGCATACCTTGGAATTTTCTCCGTGCAGTAGTCTGAAATCATATCAGCCACTTCAGACTTCTCTACAGAAGCAAACCCAGAAGTTCTAAGAAGATTCTCCAACTTAACCAGTTGCATAGCAGTCTGTAGCTTCATGGAATCAGGATCCAGCCTCACAATCTCTAAAGTTGTACCTCTGTAGATTTTGACTTCATAAGGAAAATGTACAACTTGAGGGCTGGCCTTCATAGCAGAATCTCTAAGCCGGTCATATAGAAGCTCATTCAAGCAAGAAGATCTTTTTACTTTACTCATCAGAATCCACAGTTCAGATAGAGATCTTCTTTGAAGGAGGTCAAGAGAAATGGTGAATGACCCTTCAAGAGCACTTGAGACATAGATGAACAGTTCTTGCCTCACTTGATCAAATGCAGACGTAATCCTTAAGATATCTTCCTTCAATGCCTTCATGTATAATGAATTGTCTGGATTAACAGTCCTGATCTTCTCAAGCAGCTTCAGAAAAGTAGCATCATTGTTTGTGCCTCTCTGAGGGATATCAAACATCTCCCTTGCCTTATCCCATTTAAGTCCTTGCTTCATCCTAACATCCAATCTCCTTTCCTTGACATGAATACTATGAAGACGTTGTTTGTCTTCATGTTCAGCCTTTTGAATCTTTAGCTTCTGAGATATGATGTTGGAGACCTTGGCTTGCTCATCCTCCTTTCTCCTTAGCTCTGCTTGCTGTTTCTTCAACTCCTTTTGAAACAAAGGGTCAGGTGTATATAGATCAGCTTCATCTTCCCAATCATCAAAGTTGGCTGCCTCCTCAACCTCCTCCTCACCAAAAGCTTCTTCAGGTATGGTCTTCTCCAGATCACCAGATGTGTCAAAGTGGAAGTCATCCTGTTCACCATGGTAGTAGTAGGCATCATCAAAAGCAGACTCCTCCATTGATTGTTTACCTTTCCCCTTATCTCCTCCAGAAGCTTTTCCAGCTTCCCTTTCTTCTCCTTTCTTCTCCTTCTCCCCCTTAGTTGAGGAATCCTCTACAGTTTGAGCTGTGAAAGCCCTAGGATTCACCTCAGTTGTTCTCCTTATCTCTCCTCTTTCCCTTTCATTTCCTCCTTCATCAGCATCATCATCCTCATCAACATCTCCCTCAAAGAATGTTCTTTGCTCTACAGTAGGTTGATGTGATTCCTTGATCATGTTGTATAGGTGCTTCATCCCTTCATTCAGATGCTCCATTCCTCCCTCAATCCTAGATATCCTTTGTTCATTAAACCTCTGGTTTTCATCAAATGTTTGCAGAATGAAGTCCACCTTGGTAGAAATAGCAGCAATCTCCTTGACACTCTCTGATATCTGAGCATTTGACATTGTAAGATCAGAGATGTCTGAAGCCACCAGTACTTGAGATTGTTGGATCGAATTCAGCCTCGGGAGTAAATTATTCTTCAATCCTTCCAGGTCATCTTTCACAGTACCCAGCTGATTTGATACAGAGGTTGTAGATTGAGCAACCACTTGTGCTTTAAGAAGATTGTTCTCAGCCTGGGTTTCTTGTAACTTCCTATGTAGATCAGCTAGCTGGTTCAACAAAGCAGTGTTTGTGTCAGTGTGTGCACTCACCTCAATTGCTCTCAGTGGTGTTTCACTCAACTCACGTGCTTGTGTTTCACTCTGTGTTTGATTCATATCTCTCACCACTAACTGTCTGTCAAGATTCTCAGTAGATGTACCTGCAGGAAAAATCACCCTAGCCCCTTCAAGAGAGGTCAGTGGTGGTGCAATGGGAGTTCGCAATTCCCGATCCCTGAATGAGTCTGTCAAAATATTTGACATTGTATACTGAATTTCTTCAGGGACAGACTCATCAGGTTGCCTTTCACTTTCTCCAGTAAAAACTGCGAGTGAAAAATCCCTTAGGGGAGCCAGAGATGTTCCCTCTGGGAGGGGAGAAAATGATTCTATTATAGATGGCAAAGAAACAGATTTTCCCTCTGATGCCTGTGAAGGCACTTCTACCGTGACAATGGTAGGCACTGTTTCAGATCCTAAGTGCTCTCCTAACAAAGTGTCCTGAGTTTCTTGTATTTGGATGTCTTCTCCCATTGTGAGTAATGGGAGAGTGCTTGACTCATTACAGATTGCCAGGGCCCGATGGCGAATTTCAATAGATTCATCCTGTTCAGAGGATGTCTCCAGAGACTGTTCAATGGCCATTTCAAGGTCCAAGTCCTTTTGGGAGGACATGGATGGGCTTACAGATGTCTCTCTATAGGTTTTTCTTTTCTTTAATGGTGGAGACAGAGCTGTGGGTGCACTCAGTGTTTCTTCACTACTTGACCTTTGTCTTATTAAAGAAGCAGTTCCAGGTTGAGAGGTTAAAGGATTAGACACTGTGTTTGGCTCTCTGACCTGGGATAGAGATTGTGGTTCTACAACCTCTTGGTCTGTCCTATCAACCACTTGGGTTTGAGCAGAGGTGCCAGATGATCCAGAGATAGGATGTATTACCTGTAGTGGCAGTTCCTCTGAAGTTCCAGCTGCAATGACTAGTTGTTGATCAGGAACAAAGGGTTCAAAAGTAGGTAGGTGAATGAAATGAGCCATGAATGGACTTACAACCACTGGTGTCATATTCCATTTACTAGAAGTATGGAGTCTTTGATAGAACTTACTAAAAGTAGTAGGAGAAGGAATAGATACATCATTTGAAAACAACTCCTTGTGAGCATCAGATAGCACATGATTGATTAAGATAGTGAGAAATCTAGGATAGAAACACCTGACATTTCTACCACTATCATGATCAATCCTGGCATTAGCTACTCTCCTAACCATAAGACTCCAAATAAGATGACCAATGTTAAGCCTAACATTAAACACAATAGCATAAGCAATGTACTGCAACAAAGATGGAATATGTTGAAAATTACTCTTAGTACAATTGCTGAAAACCTTAGCTAAAGTATCAAATAAGATATCCCATTCACAAACTAGATTTGCTTTACTGAGTTTAGGCAACTCCAAAGGACCTTGATAATGAATTCTGGTGAAAAACTGAATTAATTCATCATCAGAAGGAGTCCTATCAAAGTTATCCCTAGGAAGTTGAAACACTTCACAAAACAAATCCTCAGTAATAGTATATTGTGTGTGCTCAATAGTGAAAGATATAGAATTTAAATTCTCAGAAATTACAGCAGTAGAACACAACAATCTAAGTGGTTCAATCTTTAAATCAGCAGATAAACATATAGCACGACTCACACAACACTGCGAATTTAAAAACTGAATCCAAGGTCGAAAACGATCAATCGAACATCTCAACGGATCAAAATACCCAATGTAATTGTTTTTAACAACCTCAAAATTCTGAGCCATAATTTACTAAGTGAGAATTAACACAGAAAAACAAAAACTTAAATAATTATGAATAATTCGAATTTTAGGATTTTAAAATTAATTAAAATTAATTAAAAATCCAAATTTTCAAAGTTCTCCAAAAATTACCAAATTTTAGTATGTTAATCCTTGACAAAAATCACACACAGTACTATTTTTAGAATCCAAAAACACCTCCTAAATCACTAAAAACGAATAGGAAAACCCTTTGAAATTCAAAAACTCGAAAACTTAAAACTCAATGAAACTTGGATTTTAAGTACTCGAATTAATGGGCTTGAGAAGATCTATTCAGTGATGGTCTCAGATTTTAAAACTAACAAGAAACGAATTCAGAAATTGAAAAACAAAATGGCATCACTTCGTTTCTAAGTAAAAACGAGAGAGAAAAAGGAAAAAGCAGTTAAGTTAAAACTTGAACTGTGTAGTACTCAGTAAAAAAAAATTACTATACATTTATATATATATATATATATACTGTAGTACTAAGGTAAAAGAACTAATAGTACTATGGTAAAAGGAAAAGGAAAACACGGTAGTACTATCACTAATTAAAAAGAAAATCAAAAAGGTAAAAACTAAAAGAAAATACTTAGTAGTACTATCCAAAATTCGGTAGTACTATCAATAAAACAGAAAAAGAATAATAATAATAATTAAAATGGAAAATGCGGTAGTACTATCTAATGAACTAGTAGTACTATGAAATAAAAGGAAAAACAAAAAACAAAAAATAAACAAAAACACTAGCAGTACTATTAAAATGAATTGGTAGTACTATCAGGGGATAGTACTACCGATAGTACTACTAGTATAAAACTAGTAATACTAACGAGAATTAAATAAAAATAAAAAGAAAATGCTGAAAGTAACTGAAACTTTACAGAAAAATGCAGAAATAATATAGAAATGCATGAAAAATACTTACAAACCTAGAAAAATTCACAGAAAATTCCATAAATCCTAGAAAAATATGCAGAATATTATAGAAATGCATAAAATTAATATAAACTTGCAGAAATATTTAAACAACAATATTTACAATCTGAAAAATATCTAAATAATTCTAAATAAATATATTTTCAATAAAAATACATTTCTCCACCTTAAAAAAATATGAGAAAGATATTTTTAAAGAAAATAAAATATTCAGAACCATTTAAATCAACAAGCATGCAATTATTAAATGAGAACTCTTAGTGAATATCATTAACAAAACAAAAGAAAATGAATTTTGAAAGAACAAACGTGACAGAGATATTGTTAATCACTAAGACTGTTTAACATACCCAATTTACCAACTAACTTGATAAATGTGGATTCATCAACAGATTTAGTGAATATATCTGCAGTATGTTCTTCTGTGGGTACAAAATGTAACTCCACAGTTCCATTCATGACATGCTCTCTGATAAAATGATACCTGATATCAATGTGCTTCGTTCTCGAGTGCTGCACAGGGTTGTTGGAGATTGCTATGGCACTTGTATTATCACAAAATATGGGAATTTTGTCTAATGCAAAGCCATAGTCCTTTAATTGATTCCGTATCCATAAGATCTGAGCACAACAGCTTCCAGCAGCAATATATTCAGCTTCTGCTGTTGAATTGGAAACTGTTTGCTGTTTCTTGCTATACCAGGAAATCAACCTACCTCCAAGGAATTGACAACTCCCAGAGGTACTCTTTCTATCCACAACACTACCTGCATAATCAGAATCTGTATATCCAACAAGATTAAAACCAGAATCTTTAGGGTACCAAATACCTAGATTAGGTGTACCCTTAAGATATCTCAAGATTCTTTTCACAGCAACGAGATGAACATCTCTAGGGTCCGCTTGGAACCTTGCACACAAGCATGTAGCATACATAATATCTGGTCTACTAGCAGTAAGATAGAGTAAAGAGCCAATCATACCTCTGTAGCTTGTAACATCTACCTTGATAGATTTGTCAGAAGCTCCAAGTTTGATGGCTGTTGAAGATGGAGTCCTTGCTGATGCTGAATCCTCCATGTGATACTTCTTGAGGAGTTCTTTGAGATACTTGGATTGACAAATAAATATTCCATTTGACCTTTGACTTACTTGCAATCCAAGAAAGAACTTCAGCTCACCCATCATACTCATTTCAAACTTACTCTGCATAAGCTCAGCAAATCTCTTACAGAGATTATCATTAGTAGACCCAAATATGATGTCATCCACATAGACTTGGACTAATATCATATCACTTTTGTGTTTCTTTGAAAAAAGAGTTTTGTCTATGATACCTCTAACAAAACCATTTTCTAAAAGAAAACCAGAGAGAGTGTCATACCATTTTCTTGGGGCTTGCTTGAGACCATAGATAGCCTTGAAGAGAAAGTACACAAAGTCCAGCAGCTCCTGATTTTCAAAGCCAGGGGGCTGTTCCACATACACTTCTTCATCAAGTTCACCATTCAGGAATGCACTCTTAACATCCATTTGATAGACTTTAAAATTGGAATAAGCAGCAAATGCTAAGAACATCCTGATAGCCTCAAGTCTAGCCACTGGTGCATAGGTTTCATCATAATCAATGCCTTCAGCTTGAGAATACCCTTGTGCAACCAGTCTTGCCTTGTTTCTAGTAACAATGCCATCCTCATCTAGCTTGTTCCTGTATACCCATCTTGTGCCCACTACTTTCTTGTTCTTTGGCCTGGGTACCAGCTTCCAGACTTGCTGTTGTTCAAATTGATTGAGTTCATCTTGCATAGCAATCACCCAATCTGGATCAGTAAGTGCTTCCTCAGTTTTCTTTGGCTCCATTTTAGATAGAAATGCTGAGAAAAGACATTCATTCTGAGAAGCTCTTCTAGTTTTAACTCCAACATCTGGATCACCAATGATCAACTCAAAAGGATGAGCTCTATTCCAAACAGTCTGTCTTGGAAGATTTGATCTTGATGATTCACCTTGAAATCCACTTTGATGTTGTGAGTGACTAGCTGATCCTTCATTTGCTCCCCCTGAGTTGTTGCCTGTTTGCCTTGATGATTCTTCTCCAGTGTTGGTGGTATCTCCATTGTTACCAGTGTTTCCACCACCATCACCATGATCATTGTCATCATTGTTATTATCATCACCAGCAATAACTTCAGGTGGGTCTTCATCATCTGATTCTGAGTCTGGCAAGTTATCAAACTTCAGTTTTTCAGATGAGTCTTCTTTTTGGATACTGGGGAACTTAGTGTCATCAAAAGTAACATTGACACTTTCCTTTACTGTGTGACTGCCAACCACATAGACCCTGTAAGATCTTCTGGAATATCCAACAAAAATAGCTTCTTGTGCCTTTGCATCAAACTTGCCACGTTTAACATTGTCATCTAAAAGCACAAAGCATTTTGCTCCAAATACATGAAAGTACTTGACAGTTGGTTTCTTATTGTTCATGATCTCATACGGAGTCTTCATTAAGTCCTTGTTGATTAAAGTTCGATTCTGAGTATAACAAGCTGTATTCGCTGCTTCAGCCCAAAAGTACGTTGGAAGTTTGGACTCACTTAGCATAGTCCTAGCTGCTTCAATCAATGTACGATTCTTTCTTTCCACTACTCCATTTTGTTGAGGAGTTCTAGGGGCAGAATACTGTCTTGTTATTCCTTTATCAGCACAAAAGTCATTTAGAATGGCATTCTTGAATTCAGTACCATTATCTGACCTTATGGCTCTAACAGGGAATCTAGAATCCAGCTCAATCAACTTTACATGGCCAATCACCAGGAATGGGGTCTCATCCTTGGAATGTAGGAATAAAACCCATGTATATTTTGAATAGTCATCAACAATCACAAGTGCATATTGTTTCTTTGACATGGACATCACATTAACTGGACCAAACAAATCCATGTGCAGTAGCTGAAGAGGTTCAGTTATTGATGATGTGTCAGTGCCCTTGTGAGAAGCTTTCTTTGACTTTCCCTTTTGACATGCCTCACACAGTCCTTCCTGTGTAAATTCCATCTGAGGCAAACCTCTAACTAATTCCCTCTTGACTAAAGAGTTCATAGTTTTGAAGTTAAGGTGAGACATCTTCTTGTGCCATAGCCAACTATCATCTGATGAAGCTTTAGCATAAAAACAATTAACTTCATCTTTGAATCCCGAGTTCAGATCAGCTATGAACAAGTCACCTTTCCTTACTCCTTGAAGAGCAGGCTTTCCATTCTTCTTGTGAGTAATCTGACACTTCTCTCTTTCAAAGGAAACAGCATATCCTCTGTCACAGAACTGACTGATGCTGAGAAGATTGAACGTCAGACCTTCCACAAATGAAACATCTTCAATGATAACATTTCCGTACTTCAAACAGCCATATCCTTTCGTAATACCTTTGCTGTTATCTCCAAAGGTAACTACTGGGCCAGCTTTCACAACCACATCTGATAGCAGGGCTCTATCTCCGGTCATATGCCTTGAACAGCCACTGTCCAGAATCCACATAACTCGGTTTACCTGTTTAACTCCCTGCAATATCAGATTGATTAGACCTTCTTCGGAGCCCAAAATTGATTGGGTCCGGCATACTTAAAAAACTGGCCTTTGTCAGGCAAAACAACATTTCTAACCAAAACTACTTCATCCTCTTTCACATAAGAGCGTTTCCATTTATAACCAGCCTTAACACATTTCTGAGTAGGCTTAGGGATAAATGAATCCACTCTAGTCTGAGGAGGACTAGTAGTCTTTGTTTTAACATGCTTCTTATTATTAACATGTTGACGTGGAGCAGTCTTATCACTAGATACATGCTTTTTATTAAAGAAAGCATACATAACATTAAAAGCACAAGACATGCAATTACTCACACCACATGCTTTATGAGAAGAATTAATAGCAGGCATGTTAGTTCTACAGTTGTTTTGATCCAACTTATGGATATCTGATTTAGTCTTTTCAGTTGTAGCAACTTTGACTGGAATATCAGATACACACTTTTTGGATTGCTCAGCTTCTAAGGCAACATCTTCTTCATGAATCTCCTCAGCAATAATGATAGAGTATTCATTCAGAGGCTCTGCCTCAGACTCCTTACAGAAGGGTGTTTTAATACCCTTAAGAATATACGGAACAACCTTTCCTTCTTCTCTGACTCTACAAGGTGTATTAATACCAAGCAATCCTATAGCCTCATTATAATCATAACCTATACTGACATGATTACCAATAGCTTGTTTATTGAAAATTTCTTTAGCCGTCTTACAAGAGTTGTAATAGGCATTAGCTTTGGTTTTAAGCTCACTAATCTGCTCTTTGAGAATGGTTTCCAGTTGAATATAACATTTAACCCTATTCTCCAGAAAAGCAATTTTCTCAGTAAGCTCATCCTGATTAACATGCACAAGTTTCAAATCTTTTAATTCCTTTTCAAGATTTGTGTTTAAAAGATTTATTCTATCATTTTCAGTGCGTGCACAACTTATGGTGCCACCAAGATGATAAATCATTTCAGCATCAGTAAAGGTTACCTCTGACATGTATCTGGATGAAGTGCTTTCTTCTTTAGCCATTAAAGCAAGGTTCCCAATCTCACCTGCTTCTTCATCACTGTCAGTGTCATCCCAACTCTTTCCCTCAGCAACATAGGCCTTCCCAATCTTGTTCTTCTTGCTAGAATCAAATGTGTTTCTAGTCACTTGCTTTGGCTTTATGCACTCAGTAGCAAAGTGACCCAACTCATTGCAATTGTAGCATCTGATTATACTTCTATCCACAGTTCCAGTTTTGTAGCCACCCCTTGTGCCACTTGAAGATGAAGATCCACCTCTCTGAAATCTGGGTCTGAACTTAAGATTGGGATTCCTCTTGAATCTAAACTTCCCAAACTTTCTGACTATCAAAGCCAAATCACCATCCTCCAGCTGATCAAGTTCTTCCAAAGAATAGAAGTCACCACCAGATTGATCAATGGATGTTAATCCATATTCAGCATCAATAACATTCATGTGAGAACTGGAAGGTTGAACAGCCTTCACTTCCAGTTTCTGTGGGACTTCAGCAGCCAATGCAGTGGAGGTACCAACAATCTTTCCAGTTCCATACAGCTCCCTTTGTTGAATCTGCTCCAGCTCATAGGTCTTTAGCACACCATACAATCTCTCCAAAGCAATCTCATTCATATCTCTTGCTTCTCTAATGGCAGAAATTTTGTGCTCCAAATGAGGTGGTAGGGTAAGAAGGAACTTCTTGTTAATCTCTTTGTTGGTGTAGTGCTTCCCATTGAGATTCAGATCATTGATTAATTTGTTGTATCTCTCAAACACCTGAGAGATACCTTCACCTGGATTTGATCTGAAATGCTCATATTGTGAAGTGAGAATTTCCAGCATATTCTCCCTAACTTCCTCTGTCCCCTCATTGATTATCTCTATTGTTCCCCAAATGTGTTTGGCAGTTTCACAATTTAGAACATGATTATGCATGACAGGATCAAGACTCTCAATAAGGATCAACTGTAGACAGGAATCCAAGGTAACATCCTCTTTCTCATCAGGAGTGTACTCCTTGGGATCTTTAGGGTACATACTAGCAGGCCTAGTAACAACGTTATCCACTGTTATCTCTTCCTCAATAATCATAGGGAGTTTGGGACCTTTCTTCAGCACATCAATATATTTAGGATTTGCAACCTTAAGAAATAGGAGCATTTTCTTCTTCCACATTGAATAATGCTCCTTGTTGAACATTGGGATTTTGACAGTACCAACTTTCTGTGTAGTAGACATCTTTTGAGATTTTTAGGAATAAGATAAAAAATCAGAGTTTAAAAGAAAAATCTCAAAACAATTGGATCTTTGATTTGTATATCAATCAAAAGGCTCTGATGCCAATTGTTAGGTCCTGATAAGTTTGTAGAAGGGGGGTTGAATACAAACTATACCGTTTTATCGAATTTGTCCTTTAAATGATTTAACTGTTTAGAACAAATTAGTGCGGAATAAAAACTGAAACAATATTCAAGTTAAATAGAAACTCTATTAAACTTGAGAGGTGTTACAATTAAGTGCACAGATTACAAGGTTCTTGTTAAAACAAATCTAGAATAAATTCGACATGAATTTATCTATTTTTGTAATAAAAAGATCGAATACTAAAAAGTAGTTCGATAGTAATTCTAGGGATTATGATCCGCTAGATTGTCCAAGCAATACAAGTAATTGAATTCTAGTGGATTGGATATAAATTTGATGACTAGAATTTATTACAAGAATAATTTAAAGCTTTGAAGTTGGCTTCGAATGAATGCAGAAGAGAGAAATGAAACTTTGCTTTTTGCTTCTGTATTGAATTCTGTTGTCTGCATCTTTTGATTACAATGACTTGTGTTTAAACAAGTCATTTGATGCATTTCCACGCGCCAATCCAACTGAATGCATTTCTATTAGAATTACACTCGGTAGTACTATCAATTAAGCCTTGTAGTACTATCGGTAGGACTACCAGTTTGAACTGGTAGGACTATCGGTAGTACTATCATAGATAGTACTACTAGTACAAATCTGATAGTACTACTAGTATAAATAGAATTAGGATAAAACTGAATTAATTTTATTCTACCTTTAATTGATTTAATAAATGAATTAATTCTTTTAGAATTAATTCACTGATTAAATAAATTAAATAAATGACCCAAATAATTTCATAAATAAATTAATTCTGAGAATTAATTTATACATTAAATTACTTAAGATCTAGATTGATTAATTTAATATATGAATTAATTCTGAAGGAATTAATTCATAGATTAAATTAAATATCTTATAGAATAATATTAAAAGGGAAATAAACTAATTCTAAGAACCACTGAAATTGATGACGAATTTCCACTGACTGACGTTGACACTCCATGTACTGTCTGGTTCATGAGCGACTAACTCTAATGGTTGTTCTTCATCTTTAACTTTAAGCTGTGATTCCTTTCTCCTTTTATTGAAACAAGGACTGTAACCTGTACTTTTTCCCGTCACACTTCTGAAACCTCTGTCACACTAAATAGATCCACTTTCTTGAATACTTCACTGAGGCTTGATCAAATAAATGAACTTCTTCCAGTGTAGAATAACTTCAAGTCTATAGATGACTTTAATCTTCATTCTTTGACAGATATAACCTTCTGAGATTCCTGTGACATTTGATTTTTATTATTTACTTATTACATCTTAATTAAAGTTGAGTAGAATCCTCGGTGTTTACAAATAGGCCTAGACATATGCCTTTCAGCAAGAATATTATATGTTCCTCTATTAATAAGCATTTAAAAGGTAATTGAGATTTTTTCGTATTTTTAATATTATTAATTCAAAAAATTGAGAAAATTAGAAAAATATAACGAAGCGATCTGAGAGCGCCACCTTACCGCCCTCGTCTTCTCCTTTATATAATAGTAATAGAGGAAATTTCAAAATAATGTAAGGTAATTCAATTTTTTTTCTAATTTAGATATTTTGAAGACAAGAATATTATAATTGAATATTTAGTTTCTTTCATTAGTGATATTTAGTTTCGTCCATTAGTAAAGATCTATTATATTTTTACTTTCTCTATTAGTAGAGATTTTAAATGCAAGAAAATTATATGTTTCCTCTATTAGTAAGCATTTAAAAGGTAATTGAGATTTTTTCAAATTTTTAATGTTATTAATTCAAAAAATTGAGAAAATTAGAAAAATAGAACGAAGCGATCTGAGAGCGCCACCTCACCGCCCTCGTCTTGTTCTTTATATAATAGTATTGATTGATTGATTATATTATATTACATAATAAAAGAAAGTTTAGGAGAGCAGTATGTTATGGTAATTTCATTAAAAAAATATTATGAGAATATTTAGATAGTAATAGAGGAAATTTCAAAATAATGTAAGGTAATACGCTTTTTTTCTATTTTAGATATTTTGAAGGCAAAAATATTATAATTAATATTTAGTTTCTTTCATTAGTAAAGATCTATTGTATTTTTACTTTCTCCATTAGGTGAGATTTTAATTGCAATAATATTATATGTTTCCTCTATTAGTAATCATTTAAAAGGTAATTGAGATTTTTTTGAATTTTTAATGTTATTAATTCAAAAAATTGAGAAAATTAGAAAAATAGAACGAAACGATCTGAGAGCGTCATCTCACCGCCCTCGTCTTCTCCTTTATATAATAGTATTGATTTGAAGGCAAGAATATTATAATTGAATATTTAGTTTCTTTCATTAGTGATATTTAGTTTCGTCCATTAGTAATGATCTATTGTATTTTTATTTTATCTATTAGTACAGATTTTAAATGCAAGAAATTTATGTTTCCTCTATTACTAAGTATTTAAAAGGTAATTGAGATTTTTTCAAATTTTTAATGTTATTAATTCAAAAAATTGAGAAAATTAGAAAAATAGAACGAAGCGATCCGAGAGCGCCACCTCACCGCCCTCGTCTTCTTCTTTATATAATAGTATTGATTCGAAAATAGTTTAATTATTTATAAAAATCATATTTTTATTTTAAAAATACATTTTTAAATTCAGAAAATTCTGGAAAAATATATTGAATTATTTAAATTCGAAAACTGATGAAATTTAGTTATTTTAGTTATTTTTAATTAATAATTAATTAATTTAATTAATTGATTAATTCTTTTAATCAGTTAATTCTTAATAATTAATTATTAATTAGGTTTAATTAATTTAAATTAAGTTTAATTATTTTCTAGCTTGATTTAATTATTTAAAAATAGTTTGAGCATTTGGAAATTGTCAATTAATTTTATATTAATTGATTTAATTGTTTTTAATTACTTATAATGGGATTAAAAATCCGATTTTTGATTTAAAAATTATTTGTGACTTATTTAAAATTCAAATAAGCCTCGAATATTGTTTTAAAAATATTTATAAGTGCTATATGGTTTGTAATAATTATGACTTAGGAGTTTGTTTCATGCCATAATCTGGATGCGGTCTTGGATAAGGGGTATTTTATGTTATTATATTATTATGCATTTGTTAGATTCAGGTTTTTTGTGTTTCGTTGGTCGAGTGACTCCCCAAATCTGTACCCCGGGTTTGGAGGGCGTCACAACCTCAGTTGGAAAAAAGCTATGTTCTTGAGAAGGAAAAAGAGAAGAAGTGGAAGAACATTGACACACGTAGGTGTGATAGACCTATCAACTTTCAGTCTGGTGGAATTATAACAAGTGCCTCCAATGTTGCTGATTTTTCTGATTCATTTAAATCAAAAGCACTCTGGTTACAGATGTTTTCAAATCTAAGGCAAATGACACACAACTCAAGAGGAGGTATTGGACACAGGGATGCTGAATTTCTGAATATACCACATGTTGATCCTCATGCTTTGACTAAAATTGGAGGTATTTTAACTTCTGAACACCTGAACAATTTATTGACTGTTGATATATGTAAGATCCGGGAAAATTACGTGTTATTATATGATGTGAAATGAAATTTTAATTTCATATTAAGAGTTATTAAATGATTTATCTGTTTAAACGTGCTAAGTTATTCGTTAAATGATTGAATATGTGATATTGTGGTGCTATGTGAAATGTGTGGGGAATTTGAAATTATTTTGAAAAGGGTGTCATACTATTTTATTTTATTTTAAATTATCAAAGAGAAAATTTGGATCGTTCCCAAATTATTCGGGAGATTGGTATATCGTTCGTACCAATATTTCATTCGTTAAAGTAGGAAGTATTCGAAAATATTCGCAATAAAGGTATTTTGGTTCGTATATTTTGAATTAAACGATACTTGTAGTTATCCGTACTTTATGGATGCTTATCGTCTCGTGAAACGTGTATTCTGCTTTATTAAAGGTTTAAAGCATATATTCTGTTATATTGTATTTAAAGCGATCCATCGGATCAGTATCGATCCAAAAATGTCGTCTGGGGTATTATTTTCCGTTTAATATAAAAAGGCAAATCGTACTTTGTTTTCGTATAATCAAGCTTAATTACAGTTAAAAATCCAAAAAACCCTAGAACGTGTTCTTCGTGTTCTTGAGAATCAAACTCAATTTTGAAGGCGTTATCGGAATCCGATTTCGATGTTCTTGTAACCAAATCGAATCTCTCATCATCCTCTACCTAAATCCACCATCAAAATTCATGTGGGTATGATTTTCTGATCTTTCCGATTTTTAATTATTTATTTATTTTCGAATTTTTATATTTAAATTGGGGGAATCTTTGTTCGTAGTTGTTCTTGCTAATTGATTACATGAATAGATTGTACATGATTCAGGGAATGTTTTGATACTAAAATTTTGGGTGTTGGTGTTGTAAATCGAGCAAATCGAATTTTTGAAGCTCGCCGGAGTTCTTGAGCTTTTGCCGGATTTTGATTTCCAGGAACTGTTTCTTGGTTATGTTTATACCATTGGATAGATCTGTGAGTTTAGAGTTGAACCGTGTAATCGGTTTTGAATTTGGTGTCCGTTTTCGGTTGGCCGGAAACGGAGCCGCCGTTTTCTTTTCGTTCGTTTTGGACGATTTTGACGTGATTTCAGTTAACTGGGCTCAGTAATGTAATCGTCGAGACATTCCTGTGATTTCTGCACAAAAATCCGTGTGTTTGGAATGGTTTTTGGTCGCCGGAAACCGGTGGGTTGGCCGGACGCCGGCCGGAAACTGGGAAACCCAGTTTTCCGGTGACGTGTTCTTGGCGACCCACCGTGTTCTTCATGACCCGTTTTCAAAACCCTACCCGACCCGGTTTCGATCCAGAAAACCCTAATTGCATTTCTAAAAACTGTTTCTCGGTTTTTATTTTAAAAATAATTCAAAAATAGTTTTATAATTCTAAAAATCATATCTTTGATTTAAAAATACATTTTATTATTCCGAAAATTTTATAAATTCATAAATATTTATTTAAATTCGAAAATTGATTAAATTTAATTATTTTAATCATTTTTTATTAATAATTAATTTATTTAATTAATTGATTAATTCTTTTAATCAGTTAATTCTTAATAATTAATTATTAATTAGATTTAATTAATTAAAATTAAGTTTAATTATTTTCTAGCTTGGTTCATTTATTTAAAAATAGTTTGAGCATTTAAAGAGTGTCAATTAATTTTATTAATTGATTTAATTGCATTTAAAATACTTATATTGGATTTAAAAATCCGATTTTTGATTTAAAAATTGTTTGTGGCTTATTTAAATTCAAATAAGCTTTGTGTGATGTTTTAAAAATGGTTATAAGTGTTATATGGTTTGTATGAGTTGTGTAATGTGTTTTATAGTCCGTATATGCCCGTACTAGGGCTAGTGTCTGAGTTTTTAATCTCGTAAATTATACCGGACGTCTGATACGTACCCGGTTACTTGTTTAAATGTGCTATGTGGATGATGTGAATTATCTGGTTAGTGAGTTATAAATACGAATAATTGTTTTGAGACGTGTTTAAATGTAGTAGTTGTGTCTAAAATTATCGTGTGGGGTAGTTGGGATAGAAATTTGTCGGTTATGTTAGAAAGTGAGATTTACAAGGCCGTTGACTTGGATGTTGACTTTTTATAGTATGGGGATTGTCGTCAAGCGAGTTACGTGGATTACTTATGTGGTTGATTGCGATTGGTCTATCAATTGAGATGTGGATGTTTATGCAACAGAGATATCGGTAAGATCGGTAAGTGCGTCGAAGTTAAGTTACAATCATTTATGGAATATGAGAATTATACGTTGAGGACTAAGTACCGTCTCATGTTTGACTATCGAGGCTGGCACGTGGATTCGAAATGGTAAAAGCAGACTAGTGGTATTCGCAAGAGCGTTAAAGCAAAGAAGGACGGAAGTAGAGAATCGTGCGATAAGACAGGATAAGGAGGGAATCGTATTGTTTCAGCGTTACGAAATAGCTAAGGACCAGAGGCAAGTGTTTATACCCTTGCTTATTAATTAAGGGATATTATCTTGAATTATTAGTATGCATGTTGAATGCTTATTACTGAATTTTCAAATGTTGATTTCTTTGCATTGAATTGCAAGTATGTTATTTAATCTCGTAAATTGACGAGTACTCTTTTATACCTTTTGAGTTTAGATTCATATTTTCATATTGATTGGAAAGATATACTTATTATATTGAAAAGTTTGAAGAGATAGTTATGGGCTGTATACTAAGGCCTTCTTTCAAAGACTTGATTTAAAAATGCTAAGTTGGAATATTACCAACCCTAGATGAGCGGGAACTTGTGAACCCTATGAGGGAAAACTTATTCTGAAATTATGAAGTGGTGTTGCTTGCCCTTCAAGTATTCCGTTTTTCACCTTGCACCTATGCAAACCTTGTTATCCTTTCTTGTTAATGCGATCATCTGATCCATTCCCTGATTCGAATTCATATATGTTGTGCATGATTTAGTTTACTTCCTTCAAGTACAAGGCTTATCTATTATAAGTACATGTTCGAAGGACTTGAACTATTTCTGTGAGAAGTTGATAAACCCTTGTTTTCTTCATTTATAAACTTCACCTTGAATTCTTCTTAAACTTGAACTTGACTCTCTTGTCATTTACCAGATTGGTAAACCTTAATTAATTCTTCCATAATGTGATGATTTGAACTATTGAGGCCATCTAGAGCCTGTTCTTTGAACCCTACTCTATATTGACTTGTTACCCTTTTCTGTTGATATCATATTGTCTGTTTCATATCAGATTCAATCTTGTTAAGCATGTTATTGTTTATTCTTTGAACCCTACTCTATATTGACTTGTTACACTTTCTGTTGATATCATATTGTCTGTTTCATATCAGACTTAACCTTGTTGAGCATGTCATTGTTTATTCTTCATTATTATCCCAGTTGTTGCATCGATCTCGTCGATATTTTATGATGTTGTTACTTGCCATGTGTACTCCCCATTGTTGTGTCGATCTCGTCGATACTAGATTATATTGCTATCCCTTTATTGATTCTTCATAATTGAACTGTTTCCTGGAACGTGAGTTTTCTAGCAATTGTTGTATCAAGGTTGTCGATTCTTCCGACACCTGATTGTCGAAGTAAGGTTGTCATTTGTGCTAACACCTGACGTATATAAAATAGAATTGGAATGTTTTTAAAAATGGACCAATTATTGGTCGGGCCATTTATGGTCGATGTAATTTAGGCCCAGATTGGCCTTGGATCCGTAGAGGACTATGTATGAGCTAGTCCGGGGTTGTTGCGTGGCTGGCCAGCAGCACAACCTTTGATTTGATAAATGTTAAAAATCCAATTCTAATATCAATTCTTATTTCTGAGATGAGTTACATCCATATGTTTTGTTCTTGTGAGTTATGACCTGATTCTCAGGTTTTGTTCGTTGCGTGAAGTTGTTGGTTCGTTGATTAATAACAGTGGTTTCAATCTTGCTGAAATCACTTACTCTTACTACATTTGGATTCCAAATAGTCGAAATCCACTTCCTTGATTCCATTGGCAGTCGTGAGATATCTATCTTGATGAGTTTTATTCATACCGCATATCCAGTCGGTACCATGTTGAAGTCTTGAAGTGCGTTCCTTATTCCTTGACCGAGCGTGTTGGCTCATTCGTACCCCTTGATTATTCTAACCTTCCAGAGTTGTTGGTTTCAGAAAATGTTGTGAATAGATCTGTTATCTTCAAAACTAGTATTTTTGTACAAACTATGGTCTTGAAGACGTATGAGCTATATTTATTTCATATTTTCTACTTAATATTGTAGATATTGTTGATTCGGTCGCCGTAACGACCAATATAAATCTTTTTGTGTTTTAAACTATTCAATTGAGAGAAGAAGAATGAGAAATTGTGGTAAATTACCAAACTTGTTTTGAAAATATTAGAGATTACAAATGTTTAAGCCAAAGGCTTGTTTATTTGAAAATCCAAAGTTTATTTTGGAAACCTTTCGTATTATATTTAATAATGCGCTTGCTGAGCAATTCATTCGCTCATACTTGTTTTATTTATATATATTTTAGCCTGCCAGAAAGAAGGTGTATTGGCGAGAGTTGTCCGCGTAGCCGATCAGAGATGGGTAAAGATATTAGCGTAAAGACGTTTTGATCCAGAGCATTGGAGCTAGTGAGAGGTTTTGTATTTAGATGTTGTCTATTGAATAATATATTGTATAAGATTAGTTGTCTGGTATACTTCTTATCGAAGTTATACTAGTGTATTAGAATTTTTGTAAAGAGAATGGTTGTAAGGAAGAAAGATTGTTGTAATGAAATTTTGGATTCTTGTTTCTAGCACTATAACCTTTAAAGATTCTTGGTAGAGTTGGGGTCACAGATATTATTATTATTGTGTTGATTTTATATTGAACAGGTTGTTTGGATTAAGAGTGCAGTGTGACGACCAAATCCTTTGACCCCGGATTTGGGGGCGTTACAATATAGTTATAGATTGTCATGATGGTACTGAAAAGAAAGAAAAGCTTTTGTACTTCATGAAAGATGGTAGTGTGAAGGTGATGACCATTCAAGAGCTGTTGGTTAAGACTACAAAGGAACTGAAATATGTTCATTATCTTCTAAAATGGAAGAATGAAGTGTGCAAGGTATGGAGTGATATGATTCTTTCAACAATAAGGAGAAGATTTCATGAAGGAAAGAATTACAATGGTAATTATACTCCCATGTACCTAAATCTAAGAGGTCTAGATGTGGAAATGTAAAGAGGCACTGCTGTTAAAGAAATGTCCTTTGGCATGGAGCAACTTACTCTTAATCCTGATGGGAAGGAAATTGCTTACTTCCTGATTGAAGATCATAGTCTACAGAGAAGCTCTATACAGAATCTGAGAGCAGCTATCTATCAGATAAATGAAGAGGATGGAGAACTCAAAGATCTAAAAGAAAGACTAATTCAGATTCTTGAAGACAAAGAAGAAAATCTAATGTCAAGCTTCTTGAAGATGAATTTGTTCTACTAGAGAATCTGAGAAGATAAGTTTGCTATTGTAAATACTTGTACATTTTGTAAATAAGTTTTTGACATCATTGAATCTAGAAATTTATACTTTATTTTACAAAGTATAAGATTGGGGGAGATTGTTAGATCAGGATTCAATGATCGTCAAGATCTAGACTCAACTGATCAGGATTGCTGACGTCATCAGTATTGCACAAGCGTCGGTATCAGGATTGTCATCAGGATTTATATCATGACTGTGATCAGGATTGATCATCAGGACTGGAAGCTGATCAGGATTTCTATTTCGAGTTGGTTTATGAGTCTAGTTAAAGAAGGAAGTTTATTTTGTCGGTTCCTATTTTATAGGAATGAAGTTGTCGGTTAGGATATGTTTCAATATAGTTGGTAATTGATTTGAACTTATCTTGTAATTGATAGAGAAGGTGTGTAGTATATAAACACAATTTAGGTTTCGATTTTGATCGATTGCACATACGAGTATATTGTAACCTAGAAGCTCTCAAGAACATCAGAATTTCTTGAGATAGTTTGTAACAGTTTTATATCAGATTTAATAAAGCTGTTATTATTCTTTCATATTTGTGATCTATATTTTATTAAGTCGAGAATCTTATACAATTGTATTCAACCCCTCTTCTACAATTGTTATTTACTGGGCAACAGATTTCTATATTTAATAATAATTATATTGAATGTTATCTTTTTATATAGTTTTTGATATATTCTTTTTGTGATTTTGGGAATTAATTAAAGTTATTCAATACCATTATCTCATAATTTTTTAATTAATCATATTTAGATAATTGAATTTTTTTATTTACATTCAAATTCATAGTAAAAACAATAAATATATAAAAATCAATCATGTTCATAATTCAATTAAACAAATGTTAAAAAAAATTCTTAACTAAACTAACATTGAAATCCCTTACTTACGTTCAAATTCACAAGAAAGACAATGATTATATTAAAATTGATTATGTTTCCATAGTTAACATTTTATATTGTAATGATGCACATATACGCACTAAAAAAGATTTATTATAATGTCTAAGAATATTTATGAAATTTGTAATTTTTGTGATAATATAAATAGTTGAAGTTTGAAGCGATGGCTAATAATTAAATTTTTATTATTGCTTAATTTTATTATTTTTAATTTATATGTATTTAGTGCAATGGGCATCGACCGAAGAAAGTATGACATAAAATCTGCATATAAAGTCTATAGAAATTTAAGAAATTTGTAATTTTTGTTATGATACTAATAGTTTAAGTTTGAAGCGGTGGTTAGTATTTAAATTTTATTATTGCATATTTTTAGTATTTTTAATTTGTATGTACTTATGCTACGGGCGTCGGCTCAAAAAACATGACACAAAATCGACATATAAAGTCCAGATATATTTAAAAATTTTGTAATTTTTGTGTGATAATACGAATAGTTGAAGTTTGAAGTGGTGGTTAATACTGATTAAAAATAATTTGACATGTTAAAATACTTAAACTTTTTTAAATAATTAAAAGCATTAAAATTAGTTTTAAAATAAATAGGCCCTAAACGGGTCCTGGTAAATAGGTCCTGGAAATGCCTTTTAATTAGAATAGTTAAATTTATTTTAATCATTATAAAATTTTAAAATAATTAGGTCAATAAAATAGGTTTAAAATAAATAGGGCTGTTACTCGAACCAAATATAGGGTATTAGCTGGATTTTGTTAAGAAAAAATAATTTCATTTATAAATTTTATTTATATGTCAATATGTGTATAAATATAGATGTGTATAATAAATAAGTCTAAATATTATGAGTAACTAAGTAAAATAATATTGTATCAAAAAATAAATATTAAAGTATTTGTTAATAATTTAGTAGAGTAATTAAGTAAAAATTATTAAGTACGTACAGTTAAATAAGGCAAGTACTATACCGTATCAAAAAACAGGTATCAAAACTTTAATATTTCGTCTTTAATAATACTAACTTAAAACCTGTGCGATGCATGAATTGTTTTTAATAGTTTTTATTTTATTATTTATATTTTAATCTTTTTTATTAATTGCATTTGTTAAGAAAAGTAAGTAGGCATTTTAAAATAGATAAACTTTTTAAAATAATTAAAAATATAAAAATAGGTTTTAAAATAAATAACTATATGTTTGTCCGTGATATTTTTGGAAATGGAGAGGTTTTAGTAAGGAAAAATAGAAAAGGTAACATGTTTTAGTTGAAAAAAGCTAATTGCCCATGATATTTTTGGAAAAGGAGAGGATTTTATTAGAAAAATAGAAAAAGTAATCCTGTGACGCCCTCCCAATCTGGGGTCATGATCGGGGAGTCACTACAAACTCTACACAATTAAACCCGTAAACAAAATAATATAAACATGAAGACTCGACCCCAACTCTACCTTGGATCTCAACAGTTGATGGTGTGGAACAAGCATCCACTATCTAATTCATTAATACATAAGCATAAGTCTCAAAAGTTATTACAACCATATCTTAAAAGTTCTATGTTCCCTCCTTACAAGACGCCGTCTACAAGTGGTCATCACCTACCTGAGCTGGCATCCCAAAAACAACCCTATAGGAAGACTTCCTAGCTGTCTGAAAAGTGCGTACCATCTTCTCGCTTAACTGTGGGTTAGAACAGGGAAAAAGAATGAGCCAAATGCTCAGCAAGTAATAATATGTCCAAATAGTTAACCACTGGGAAACAGTTCCAATATCAATATGTATGACATGGGTATAGCAAAATCCGTATCAAGGGATTATCAGAATAATGAATTGAATATACAGTTTCAAAGCAGTTTCCAATATCAATATATATGGCATGGTTTTAGCAGAATCCATATCAAAGGATTATCAGAACAATGACATAAATATGCAATTTCAAAGGGTAAACCAATTTCATTATCAAGATATCCGTTTTCAAGAAAAAGCATTAAGTGATTTTTGGAGATTTTTCACAACGCACCGGACAATACGGGTGATCAGCCACGTAAAGTCCCCATACCGGACACACAGTCCCTCTGGTCCTTGTATTGGGTCCCATTAGGCAACACATTGGCCTTTAGACTAGTCCATCCCTAGTCCATTTATAATAATTAAAAAGTGCTGGACCGGCGTTACTCGGCCTCTTACGCCTCCAATCTTAGGAATCCGTGGAAACCATAAATCAGAATTTAAATGAGTCCAAACTTTATTCCTTTTTAAAACATATTCAGATATAAAGAAGTCTTTTGGAAATCAGATAAGTTCAATCAAAATAATCTGGATTTCTGTTAGTGGAATATAAGAAATATTTATCATCGGGTCTGTTCTGGAAATGTACTAGAATGAGAGTTAGGTGTATTCACTTTCAGGTATAAAAGAAAAGAATGCATAAGTATATGATCAAATTCAGGTTATATAATCATAGGTCAATCATATGAACAGGGTATAAAGGTTTAAGGATAAAGAACTAAACAAAGCATGGTATATAGTTCAACATGGTATATATGAACAAAGATAAGGGTTATCAATGAACGATAAGTGTTTTCAGAACTAAAGGTAAACCAAGGCAAGATAACAATTCATATGTGTCAAAATGAAACAATGAAATACGAAAGCAAGTTTGTATTACTTGCCTTAAGTAGCTAAAAAGGGTAATGAGAAATCACTGGTTCTCCACCTTAGTCTTTCCTTTGTCTCTAAGTTCCACTTCCTTGGACTCTACAAAAGAATATATTCTATCTTAGTATGCCCTCTCTAAAATGCTAATCCTTTATTCTAAACTACCCAACGCATCCTAAGCGCGTAAACACATAATAGTTACACCACATTTCAACCATGTGATAGGCAACAACCATATAAACGCACATCGTCATTTAAATACACATAACATGCTCCTTATACATATACATATACAATAATATATCTTTCAAATCATACCACACTTGGTATTCCTTAAATCAATTTGATCATGCCAACCATATCCTTAACACTTTTACAACAATGTTTTTCATCTCAAAAAGCTGAAAAATCTGCTGCGCATACTTTACTAAAACATTTTTCATAAATCCAAACATAATCAAACAATTACCAAATTTGACAGGCTACTTCCTGATTACGAATCCAACTTAGCATAAAAGTTTCAACTTCAGAACACTTTATTTAGATTAAAAACGAACTGTATAAACTAGATACTGAAACACAGAAAAATCCCTGCTGCGCAACTTTTAGTAAAACAAGCATAACTTTTTATTCGTTAACTCTATCGATACAAGGTTAGCGCGTGCACAAACTAGATTCAATTTAGAACAGTGACATCCTAGGCTCTCTGTCTAAAACAGGCAGCAAAAATTCGAAATGTAGCAAAACAGGGCAGACAGTTTTTCTGGAAATTCAACATGGCATATATCTATACAAAACCAATCCACAATTATAATCTCTACCACAATTAATCATCCCATATCAAAACTAAAACTCTCCCTTAGCTGAAAAAGGTTTTACCAATCAACTCATGACCTCAAGAAACTACTAGAATCTATACATGCAATTATCAAAAACCAAAACTAACAAACCAACAATCCAAATACTTGGAACTTCACCAAAATTCCCAAATCAAAACCTTTAACATCAAAATTTCGAACTTAACTAAACTTAACACAATTAATTTAACATGCAATCACCATAACCTTGAATTTACACATCAAACATCCATTATAATCAAATTTCAAACTAATTATCAAAAGAGGAAAAATCGAAAATACACATGCACTTCGGTTTTTCAACATGCAATTCATAACTCCACTAAATACTAGTATTAATACAATAATCGGACTCAAAAGCATCATCATCGTCCCCGTCGGCTCGCCGGAGCTCATTGCCGACGGCGGCATGATTTGGAGGTGCCCGGAAAAATCGGGTTTCCTTCAACAAACCTCACCAATAATAATCTAAACAATCTCCTTATCACAGAATCATCACAAAACAAAGGTTTCGGGATTGAATCAAAATCAATTCGCACAAAACCCCTTTGCATGCAACTGATACACACGCATACTGTAATATCTGTAATTTAATAATAATAATAATAATAATAATAATAATAATAATAAGTGATTAAATATATATCAATTAAATAGAAAAGAAGAGAAGATTATAGTAAGTGTTTAGAAAATTATTAAATTCCAATTTTAATAAGGATAGGATATTTTAAGCCCTATTTATGAACACACCCGGTCATTCACGGTTAAATAACCAAACCCTAGGATAAGGCCGCGGAGAGAAATAAGCAAAGGAAAAAAAAAACAGAGGCGCTGCTTGGTTCTTCTTTCGTGTTAAGCCAGGTACTCTAAATTGTAATGTTGTATAGATGATTTAATAGTGTAATCGCATGCTCTTTAAAAGTATAATACGTATAATTATTATATTGATTCATATATACACTGGTAGATGTCTGCCTAGATTTCATAGTCTCTAACTCTCTATACACTAATATGGTTGCACTAATTATTTAAATCGATGTTTGTTAACCGGCCCTGCATAGGTAATTTTGATTTACAATGTTTGTGTTTGTTTGGTAGCAACTCCCGATTAGCTAATTTTAGTGTACATGTAAATTAATATGTGGGACCTTTAGTTTTTTTTTAAATTGGGAGTAGTTTGGTTAGAGGTTATGCATGTCATATTAATTCAGATGGATGTCAGGCGGGTGTGCTTGTGTAGAGTCAAAGCCATAGTTTTATATGTTAAAATAAATGCCTTTAGATTAGTTTAGTTAATTATTAAGGCATGATAGTTAATGTTAAGATAATTATAAAAGAACATGTCACGAACTATATGAAACTGATCCCGATAATTGTAATGGCTAACTAGTTAATTCATGTACATGTTTTATCTAAACGCGTGGATAATTAATTAATAGGAGTTTAATGATTAAATATAAAGAGAATGTATGTTAATTATAAATTATATATCTCGTATTTAGATTGGAAGTCGAGAGTTTAAAGGGGTGTTGAGATTGCTATATTTGAGGTACGGATTCTCTCCTCTTTTATTCAGCGCTACTCATCTTAGAAATATTTAAATTAAATTCGTTTTGACCTCAAATCTGTTCATTTGATTTTGAATCATTTTGAATATGAAAACTGTTTTGATTCTGAAAAGTATATGTAAATGTGTTTTGAAATACTTAAATATTTGTTTCTGCGATTTTCTGACATTGCGTACATTTTATATCTGTTGGAAATATTGAAAATATCTGTTTCAGTGGTTTTAAAAGTTTTGCGAAATATTATATTTGAACCCTTAGTGATATAGGGTATACCGAGTTAACCAGATGTAGGGGTACTACAGCCATGTCATTGCGGCACCAGTGACATGACACTTCCATGGCAGTGTGATTGGTCATGGCGTATCCTTCTGTTCTGATAGCTCAGGAGGCGAGCTTTTGCGCATTTGATATTTGTTTCAGGATACGTGGGTGCACCCAGAGTTTATGATTTGTGATTTGTGATTTGATTTGACGGTGACGTTGTATATGCCGTACACGTTATCCGGTTTGTTGCACACATTAGGTACCCTATGATGTGTGTATTTGTATCTGTTCTGTTCTGATCTCGGTATGAAATATCCTAACCCCTCGTTGCTTCAGCCATAATTATTTTTAAATAAATGTTTTATTATAAACTGTCAAATATGAATATCTGTTTTCTGTTTTATAAACTGTATTCCAAATCCGTACTGGGCGATTGGCTCATGCCGTATTCTTTTTCTGGCAGGTGCTTAGGGGGATCTGGGATTGTGTGATGGAGAGCCACCCATTTATATCATTGATTAGGCTTTGCAGACTTCTATCATTATTTAGACTTGAATATCATTTTAGAGATTTTGGTTTTTCATATTTATTGCTTGGAACCGTTTTGGAGGTTTAATATTATCTTGGAGATTATTAGACTATTTAATTAGTATTTAGAGATTATTTTAGTGCTCGGTTTGCAGGTTTAAGGTTTATTAAGTAACCCCTCATTTAGATATATATGGGGGTGTTACAAAGATGGCATCAGAGCTTAGGTTCTTTCTTGTAGAAAACCTATTTAGGTTGACCTGTGAGATTAGGTAGATGTTAGGATGGGTGCTCTATTTCAAGCTCATTTCATTTTGCTCTATTCTATTGACTTCTGTTTTTAAATCGCTTCTGCTTATCAATTCTTGTTATCTTCTTTCGTTCATTATCTTATATTGTAGATGCCTCCTAGACGTAATCGAACTACTAATCAGACTAACTTGGGTGTTAGCGAAGCTCAGCTAGCCGTGATGATAGGTCAAGCAGTGGCTCAGGGTATACAGCAAGCTATGGCAAATCAGAATAATCAGAACAATCAGAATAATCAGAATGGTCAAGGGAATCAAGATGGCCAGAATAATCAGAATGGCCAAGGACGTCAGCAAAATCCAGAGGGTCAGGGTAATCCGTTGGAGCCATTTGTATGGTTAGAGAGATTTGTTAAGCAGAAACCAGAATCCTTTCACGCACCACAGACTCCTATTGATGCTGAGAATTGGATTGTTCATCTTGAGAAGATTTTTGATGCTTTGGGTTGCGATGAGATCTAGAAGGTCAGATTGGTTGTGTATAAGTTAGAGGGAGATGCTCAGCGATGGTGGAGAGGTGTGAAGGCTACTAGGGGTGAGGAGTTTACAGAGACATTGATTTGGCAGGGATTTAAGGAAGTTTTCTATGAGCAGTACTTTTCTAATGCAGACAGAGAGGCATATTTGAGGGAGTTTCATTCTATCTCGCAGAACTTCGATGAGAGCCTTACTGACTATATGGTGAGGTTTATCAGGTTAGCTGGATTTGCTGGGACAGTTGCAGGGACTGCTACACAGCAAGCTGAAAAATTTAAATGGGGACTGAGGCCTAATCTAAGGGGTTCTATCATTTCACTAAAGTTTCCTAATGTGGCGGAGGTGGCAGATGCAGCTAAGGACATTGAGAAGGAGCGTACTGAGTATAGAGCTTCCAGGTTTCAGAATGATCGTAAGAGGCCTAGAGATGATCAGAGTTCTGTACAGGGTAAACAGTGGAATGGAGGTCAAGGTAATCAGCAGGGACAGTGGCGTGGAAGATACCAGAATATGAGGACTCAGTCGACTTACAGTCAAAATCAGTATGGTGGTCAGAAGCAGAATTAGAATCAGCAGTTTCAGCAGCAGCAGCCTAGGCAGTGGCAGAATCGTCAACAAGGGCAGAATCGTCAACAGGGGCAGAATCGTTATTCAGTATATGGGGGCAACCCCAATATGATTCCGGTGGCTCCTTGTGCTACATGTGGTGGACATCACCCAGGGAGAGCTTGTTATAAACAGTCTGGGGCATGTTTCTTATGTGGTTCGATGCAGCATAGGGCTAAGGATTGTCCGACATCGCGGAACACTGGTGGTGGAGGTAGTGGTAGTGGTAGTCAGCAGAATCAGCAGAATCCTTCAGGCAGAGTGTTTGCACTGACTGCTAATCAGGCAGCATCTCATTCAGGTACCGTTTCAGGAACACTTCTTGTTGGTAGACGTGATGCTTATGTGTTATTTGATACTGGTTCGACTCATTCTGTTGTGTCTTTATCGTTTGTTCGTCATCTTGGTGTTCTTCCATCATTAGTATATCCTCGTATGTCTATTGCTACCCCAATGGGGAATTTTGTTATTATTTCTGATGTATACCGAGAGTGTCCGATAGCTGTTGGGGATAGAAATTGTAAGGTTAACTTGCTTCTGATGGAGATGCATGACTTTGACATTATTTTGGGTATGGATTGGTTGAGTGAACATCGAGCTACAATTGATTGTCAGGGGAAGAGGGTGATCTTTGGGGATGCAGATAAACCAGAATTTGTATATCAGGGATCTCAACCGAAAGGAGAGATTAAAATGATTTCATCTCTAAAGGCGAGTAAACTTTTATCTAAGGGGTGTGATGGCTATCTTGCTTTCGTGAAGGATACGTCTAAGAACGAACCTCACATCGAGGATTATCCAGTTGTGAATGAATTTGCAGACGTGTTTCCCGATGAGCTACCAGGTTTGCCACCACAGCGAGAGGTGGAGTTTACTATTGAACTTGTTCCAGGTGCAGAGCCTATTTCTAAGGCGCCGTACCGAATGGCACCACTAGAGTTGCAGAAATTGAAAGAGCAGTTGCAGGAGTTGTTGGATAGAGGATTTATTAGGCCAAGTGTATCTCCGTGGGGTGCTCCAGTGTTGTTTGTGAAGAAGAAGGATGGTTCTATGAGGTTGTGTATTGACTACAGGGAGTTGAATAAGGTGACTATCAGAAACAGGTATCCTTTGCCACGCATTGATGACTTGTTTGATCAATTGCAAGGGGCGAAGTACTTTTCTAAGATAGATTTGAGATCGGGTTATCACCAGTTACGAGTAAGAGATGAAGATATTCCGAAGACAGCATTTCGTACTCGTTATGGGCATTATGAGTTTCTTGTGATGTCCTTTGGGTTGACGAATGCTCCAGCGGTATTTATGGATTTGATGAATCGTGTCTTTCATGATTATTTGGATAAGTTTGTTGTCGTCTTTATCGATGATATCTTGATATACTCTAGGAGTAAGGAGGAGCATGAGGAGCACTTACGTACTGTACTTGAGATCTTGAGACAGAAGAAATTGTTTGCAAAATTTTCAAAGTGTGACTTCTGGTTAGAGCAGGTGGCATTTTTAGGGCATGTTGTGTCTGCTAGAGGGATTGAGTTGGATCCTGCGAAAGTCGAGGCTATCACTGATTGGCCGAGACCTAGCAATGTGACAGAGGTGAGGAGTTTCTTGGGTTTGGCAGGTTACTATAGGCGCTTTGTGGAGGGTTTCTCGTCCATAGCTTTTCCGATGACTCAACTAATGAGAAAGGGTGTTAAGTTCGAGTGGAATGATGATCGTGAGAAGAGTTTCCAAGAGTTGAAGAAGAGGTTGGTGACGGCTCCTATACTTGTGTTGCCATCAGGGAGTGGAGGATATCAGGTTTATAGTGATGCTTCTAAGAGAGGATTGGGTTGTGTTCTTATGCAGCATGGGAAGGTGATTTCTTACGCTTCTAGGCAGCTTAAACCCTATGAGGTAAACTATCCTACGCATGACTTGGAGTTAGCAGCGGTGGTCTTTGCTTTGAAGATTTGGAGGCATTATTTGTATGGAGAGACTTGTGATATCTTCACTGATCACAAGAGTCTTAAGTACATTTTTACTCAAAAGGAGCTTAACATGAGACAGCGGAGGTGGCTTGAACTTCTTAAGGATTATGATGCTAATATTCAGTACCATCCAGGGAAGGCAAATGTTGTGGCAGACGCTCTTAGTAGGAAAAACTTGGGGAGTGTTGCATCTCTAATTACTCAGGCGCATCTTATTTCAGACATGGAGCGCTTTGGTATTGAGTTGTATGTTAGAGGATCAGGTGGTAGCATTGCTAGTTTGAGAGTGGAACCAAATCTGGTTTCAAGGGTCAAGGAAGCTCAAAAGAAAGATACAGGATTGGATGTCATTAGATCGGAGGTGACAGCCGGTAAGCAAAAACATTTCCGTATTGATGATGAGGGTGTGTTATGGTTGGGTAGTAAATTGTGTGTGCCTGCAGACTTGGCGATTCGTGAAGAAATTTTGACCGAGGCTCATAGTTCTTCATTCTCTATTCATCCAGGTTCCACTAAGATGTATAGAGATTTGAAGGAGCACTTCTGGTGGAGTAGAATGAAAGCAGACATAGCAGAATTTGTGGGGAAATGTCTTATATGTCAACAGGTGAAGATAGATCATCAGAGGCCTAGTGGATTGTTGCAGTAGTTAGATATTCCAGTTTGGAAGTGGGAAAACATTACTATGGATTTTGTGACACATTTGCCGAGAACCTTCAGAAAGAATGATGTTATATGGGTGGTGGTTGATAGACTTACTAAATCAGCTCATTTCTTGCCTATTAGAGAGACTACTCCTATTCATGAATTAACAGAGATTTTTCAGCGAGATATTGTTAGACTTCATGGTGTGCCTGTGTCGATAGTTTCTGACAGGGATACGAGGTTTACATCGCGTTTTTGGAAGGGATTTCAGCAGGCTTGGGGTACGAGGCTTAATTTTAGTACGGCTTTTCATCCGCAGACTGATGGACAATCAGAAAGGACGATTCAGACATTGGAGGATATGTTGAGGGCTTGTGCTTTGGAGTGGACAGGTGATTGGGATAAATATTTGTATCTTGTTGAGTTTGCGTATAATAATAGTTGGCACGCGAGTATTGGTATGCCACCGTTTGAGGCTTTGTACGGTAGGAGGTGTAGGGCACCGTCTTGTTGGGATGAGGTTGGTGAGAGAGTCATTGAAGGACCAGAGTTAGTTAGAGTCACTAATGAGAAGGTGGAGCAGGCTAAGGCAAGTTTGAAGGAGGCTCGATCACGTCAAAAGAGTTATGCGGATCAACATAGGAAGTTTGGTGGGTTTGAACCTGGTGATCATGTGTTCTTGACGGTGTCGCCTTGGAAGGGTGTTAAACGTTTTGGCATGAAAGGGAAGCTTAGTCCGAGATATGTTGGTCCTTTTGATGTTATAGAGAAAGTTGGTGAAGTGTCTTATAGGGTTGCGTTACCACCACAGTTATCTCACGTGCATAATGTTTTTCATGTGTCTGTTCTGAGGGGTTACAAGTATCATCCGCTTCACGTAGTTCAATATCCATTGCATAAGATTAGGGAGGATCTTTCGTGTGAGGAGGAAGCAGAAGCTATCCTAGCTCGAGAGGAGCGAGTTATGAGAAAGAGTACTATTTCGTTTGTGAAAGTCTTGTGGAAAAATCATTCTGAGAGAGAGGCTACTTGGGAATTAGAGGGATCTATTCGTGAGAGATATCCACACTTATTTGATTCAGGTACGAGTTTTAGTTTCGTTAGATTCCGGGGACGGAATCCTTTTTAAGGGGGTATATATGTAATATATGTAATTTAATAATAATAATAATAATAATAATAATAATAATAAGTGATTAAATATACATCAATTAAATAGAAAAGAAGAGAAGATTATAGTAAGTGTTTAGAAAATTATTAAATTCCAATTTTATTAAGGATAGGATATTTTAAGCCCTATTTATGAACACACCCGGTCATTCACGGTTAAATAACCAAACCCTAGGATAAGGCCGCGGAGAGAAATAAGCAAAGGAAAAAAAAAAGAAAACAGAGGCGCTGCTTGGTTCTTCTTTCGTGTTAAGCCAGGTACTCTAAATTGTAATGTTGTATAGATGATTTAATAGTGTAATCGCATGCTCTTTAAAAGTATAATATGTATAATTATTATATTGATTCATATATACACTAGTAGATGTCTGCCTAGATTTCATAGTCTCTAACTCTCTATACACTAATATGGCTGCACTAATTATTTAAATCGATGTTTGTTAACCGGCCCTGCATAGGTAATTTTGATTTACAATGTTTGTGTTTGTTTGGTAGCAACTCCCGATTAGCTAATTTTAGTATACATGTAAATTAATATGTGGGACCTTTAGTTTTTTTTTAAATTGGGAGTAGTTTGGTTAGAGGTTATGCATGTCATATTAATTCAGATGGATGTCAGGCGGGTGTGCTTGTGTAGAGTCAAAGCCATAGTTTTATATGTTAAAATGAATGCCTTTAGATTAGTTTAGTTAATTATTAAGACATGATAGTTAATGTTAAGATAATTATAAAAGAACATGTCACGAACTATATGAAACTGATCCCGATAATTGTAATGGCTAACTAGTTAATTCATGTACATGTTTTATCTAAACGCGTGGATAATTAATTAATAGGAGTTTAATGATTAAATATAAAGAGAATGTATGTTAATTATAAATTATATATCTCGTATTTAGATTGGAAGTCGAGAGTTTAAAGGGGTGTTGAGATTGCTATATTTGAGGTACGGATTCTCTCCTCTTTTATTCAGCGCTACTCATCTTAGAAATATTTAAATTAAATTCGTTTTGACCTCAAATCTGTTCATTTGATTTTGAATCATTTTGAATATGAAAACTGTTTTGATTCTGAAAAGTATATGTAAATGTGTTTTGAAATACTTAAATATTTGTTTCTGCGATTTTCTGACATTGCGTACATTTTATATCTGTTGGAAATATTGAAAATATCTGTTTCAGTGGTTTTAAAAGTTTTGCGAAATATTATATTTGAACCCTTGGTGATATAGGGTATACCGAGTTAACCAGCTGTAGGGGTACTACAGCCATGTCATTGCGGCACCAGTGACATGACACTTCCATGGCAGTGTGATTGGTCATGGCGTATCCTTCTGTTCTGATAGCTCAGGAGGCGAGCTTTTGCGCATTTGATATTTGTTTCAGGATACGTGGGTGCACCCAGAGTTTATGATTTGTGATTTGTGATTTGATTTGACGGTGACGTTGTATATGCCGTACACGTTATCCGGTTTGTTGTACACATTAGGTACCCTATGATGTGTGTATTTGTATCTGTTCTGTTCTGATCTCGGTATGAAATATCCTAACCCCTCGTTGCTTCAGCCATAATTATTTTTAAATAAATGTTTTATTATAAACTGTCAAATATGAATATCTGTTTTCTGTTTTATAAACTGTATTCCAAATCCGTACTGGGCGATTGGCTCATGCCGTATTCTTTTTCTGGCAGGTGCTTAGGGGGATCTGGGATTGTGTGATGGAGAGCCACCCATTTATATCATTGATTAGGCTTTGCAGACTTCTATCATTATTTAGACCTGAATATCATTTTAGAGATTTTGGTTTTTCATATTTATTGCTTGAAACCGTTTTGGAGGTTTAATATTATCTTGGAGATTATTAGACTATTTAATTAGTATTTAGAGATTATTTTAGTGCTCGGTTTGCAGGTTTAAGGTTTATTAAGTAACCCCTCATTTAGATATATATGGGGGTGTTACACATACACACTGCCATACACACACACACACATATGCACATATATATATATATATATATATATATATATATATATATATATATATATATACACACATAATTATCAATATATTTGAGAGATTGAGAGAGAATGAGAGAGAGAGATTTTACAGAAGAAAAATCGAGAGAGAATGGAGAAGAGAGAGTCGAACGGCAAGTGGAGAAAGGGGCAAAACTGATTGTAAGGGTTTTATAAGCCCAGGGGCAAAATAGTAATTTAATAATTCCAAAAATCTGATTTTTAAATAAACAAAACCAATATAATGCCTTTCTAAAATTCGAAATAAAATGAAGATAATATCTAAAAATCAAAAGTTTATTTTTAAAACAAAGAATACAAATTTACAAGCTCACCCATATTTTTAAAATAGTTTTATGATCAAAATTGAATTAAATATGAATTTTCAAAGTTTTGATCACATAAATGATATTTAACTCATAACATCGTTTTTAAATCCTTAAAGTGAAAAATAAATTCCTCCATTAATTTTAGAAAATACTAGAATATAAAATAAAGGTTGTGAAAAAGATTTCACAATAAAAAGAGTCTCCGATGAGTTTATAAAATTCCCGGAAGGTCAAAAAGAACTAATTTTTAATAAGAAATTCATATAAAATGCATTTAAAAGCATACACATATATTTTAATCCATACCATTCACCAAGTAAACATCTAATCATCACATTTTCAAATATCTATCTTTCACACAATATTCACATATCATAGAACCCAAATATTATCAAGTATTAATACTGTACAAGCGTTTTTCTGAGTCGTTATAAATGCATTTTAGGTGAAAAAGGTAATTGGTTATGAATAGATAATGTTATTATGAAATAATATTTTTTTAATAAATAACCAGAGGTAATTAAGTAAAAATACGAAGTACAATTAAGCAAGAGTGATTAAGTATAAACACAAAGTACTAAAAAATTGGTTATAAATAGGTAATATTATTTTTTTAACAATTTTTTATATATAAATAAGTAAGGGTAATTAAGTAAAAACACGAAGTACAGTTAGTTAATTAAAGAGAAATTAAGTAAAAACACAATGTACCAAACAACTGTACCGACCAACCAACCTTTTAATATTTCATCTATTATATAATAGTATAGATAGTATAGATTGATTGATTTTATATTTTTTTCATACATAGTTAATATTTAAAATTTTACAAAAATATTATAGGGTCACTGCGAAGCACAACTTAGTCGACTAGTACTTATATAAAGGAGAAGACGAGAGCGGTGATGTGGCACCTCTCAAATCGCTTCGATCTATTTTTCTAATTTTCTCAAATTTTTGAATAATTAATGTTAAAGATTCGAAAATATCTCAATTGACTTTAAAATCTTTACTAGTGGAGGAAACTAAATATACAATTATAATAGTTTTTCCTTCAAAATCTTTATTAATGGAGAAAACTAAATATACAATTCTAATATTCTTGCCTTTAAAATCTTTACTAATGGAAAAAACTAAATTTACAATTTTAATAGTCTCCTAAATTATTTTATTAGAAAATATCTTAATTGCCTTTTAAATTTTTACTAATGGAGGAAAGTAAATATACAATTTTAATATTCTTGCCTTTATAATATTAGATAAATTCTCAATTTCGTTCTTACTATTTTTGTAACGGAGGAAACTAAATATAATATGTTAATATTCTCCTAAACACTCTCTAGTGATCCAATCAATCAATCTATATATATATAAAGGAAAACCCCAGGATCTATCAGATCGTCCGAAAGTTATTTATCTATTTTTCTAGAGCTCCCCAATTTTAATTCAATAAAATTAAATTTCCTTATTAAAATTCGAATTTATAGGATAAAAAAATAGCAATTGCCTTTTAAATTTTTACTGATGCAGGAAACTAAATATACAATTTTTATATTCTTTCCTTTAAAATCTTTAATAATGAAGGAAAGTAAATACTATTTTAATATTCAACATCTTTATATTTTTATCTTATCAATTTTTATCTTTTTTCTCCTTTTATTTATCTTCTTCTTTATATATATATATATATAAGGAAACTCACAGGAGCTCTCAGATCGTCCAAAAAATATTTATTTATTTTTCTACAGCTCCACAACTTTACTTTATTAAAAAAAAATTCCTTATTTACATTCGAATTATTAGAGAAGACAATAGAAATAAAAAAGTCAATCCTATTATTGAATGTCATCTTTGTATATAATTTTTGATATATTATTTTTCTGATGTTGCGAATTAATTAGAGTTATATTTAATACTATTATCTTATTAATTTTTTTATGAGAGGCATGATAACTTTATAATTTTATATATTTGTTTCTGAATTAATCATGTTTAGAGAATTCAATTTCTTTATTTATATTCGAATTCATACTAAAACCAATAAATATATAAAAGTCAATCATGTTTAGAATTCAATTAAACAAATTTTTTTTCTTTTTCTGCAGAACTCCTCTATTTCTATTCAAGAAGATTAAATTTCCTTATTTAAATTCTATTTAGAATTTATTCTTTATTATATTTTTTATATCTTAAATTGTCTATAAAAATCATGGCTGATTTGTTTTTCTCAAGTCACCATTTTGTGGATTTATTTGAGGATCTTTTGATAACGAGTATATTTGTGTACATTAATAACACTACATACTCATGATAAGAAGATAAACATCAAGATCTATTGTAATAGCCGCAAGCATGTGACGATTAACATTACATACATATAGGGAAGACAATGATTAGATAAAAAACAATTATGTTTCCATGATTAACCTTTTATATCATAACGATGCACATGTAGGTACCCAAAAAAATTATTATAACGTCTAGGGATATTTAACAAATTTGTAATTTTTATAATAATACGAATAGTTGAAGTTTGAAGTTTGAAGCGGTGGTTAATACTTAAATTTTTATTATTGATTATTTTTAGTATTTTCAATTTCTATGTAGTGTAACTAGCGTCGGCTCAAGAAAATATGACACAAAATTGGCATATAAAGTATATGGATATTTAAGAAATTTGTAATTTATGTGATAATACAAATGGTTGAAGTTTGTTGCGGTGGTTAATACTTAGATTTTTATCATTGCTTATTTTTAGTATTTTTAATTTGTATGTATTTTGTGCAATGGTCGTCGGCTCAAGAAAATATGACATCGCATATAAAGTATAGAGATATTTATGAAATGGTCGTGGGCTCAAGAAAAATATGACACAAAATCGGCATATAAAGTACAACAATATTTAAGACATTTGTAATTTTTGTGATAATACTAATGGTTGAAGTTTGAAACGGTGATTAATACTTAAATTTTTGTTATTTAATATTTTTAGTAATTTTTATTTATATGTATTTAGTGCAACGGGCGGCGACTAAAGTAAATATGACACAAAATCGTCATATAAAGTTGACGGATATTTACGAAAATTTTAATTTGTGATCATCGAATGGTTGAAGTTTGAATCGGTGGTTAGTATTTAATTTTTTTATTATTACATATTTTGAGTATTTTTTATTTATATGTATTTATTGCAACGGGTGTCAGCTCAAGAAAATGACAAAAAATCGGCACAAAATATATGTAAATAGTTTATTTTATTGTTATGTAAGTTTACTATGTAAAATATAGTGTTCACTATTTATATGATATTTTATATATACTTTTCTCGAATTTTTTCTTAAACACTAATATTTAAAATTTTACAAAACATATTATAGGGCCGCCGCGAAGCGTGGCTTAGTCGACTAGTCAATATACTTATATAAAGGAGAAGACGGAGGCGGTGAGGTGGTGGCTCTCAAATCGCTTCGTTCTATTTTTCTAATTTTCCCAATTTTTCCCAATTTTTAATATTAATAATTATAACTTTCTTTATTATTTTCGATTTTGTAGGAAGAAAATTAAAAAATTACTACTTCCTTTATTATTTTCGATTTTGTAGGAAGGGAATTGGAAAATTGCAACTTCTCAGATTTGTAAGATCTAATGTCGATTTCTTTATTTCTTTCGAACTTTTAGGATCTAATGCATTATCAATTACAACTTCCTTTATTATTTTCGATTTTGTAGAAGGAAATTGAAAAATTACAACTTCCTTTATTATTTTCGATTTTGTAGGAAGGGAATTGGAAAATTGAAACTTCTCAGATTTGTAAGATCTAATGTTGATTTCTTTATTCCTTTCGAACTTGTAGGATCTAATGCATTATTATTTAGAATTTGCTTTTATTATTTTCAAATTTGATAGAACTTTCTTTTATTATTTTCAAATTTTTAAGAATTGAGGAATTAGAAAATTACAACTTCCTTAATATTTTTGAATTTGTAGGATCTTATGTTAATAATTGCAATTTTCTCTTTTATTATTTTCAAACTTGATAGAAATTTCTTTTATTATTTTCAAACTTGATAGAACTTTCTTTCAATTAGAAAATTACAGCTTCCTTATTATTTTCAAATTTGTAGGATCTTATGTTAATAATTGCAATTTTCTTTTTTATTATTTTCAAACTTGATAGAACTTTCTTTTGTTATTTTCAAACTTGATAGAACTTTCTTTCAATTAGAAAATTACAAATTCCTTATTATTTTTGAATTTGTAGGACCTTATGTTAATAATTGCAATTTTCTCTTTTATTATTTTTAAACTTGATACAACTTTATTTTATTATTTTCAAATTTGTAAGATTGGAGGAATTAGAAAATTACAACTTTCTTATTATTTTTAAATTTTTAGGATCTTATGTTAAAACTTCCTTAGTATTTTCAAATTTTGATAGAACTTTCTTTTATTATTTTCAAACTTGATAGAACTTTCTTTGAAATAGAAAATTACAATTTCCTTATTATTTTCGAATTTGTAGGATCTTATGTTAATAATTGCAATTTTCTCTTTTATTATTTTCAAACTTGATTGAACTTTCTTTTATTATTTTCAAATTTGTAAGATTGGAGGAATTAGAAAATTACAACTTCCTTATTATTTTCAAATTTGTAGGATCTTATATTAAAACTTCCTTATTATTTTCAAATTTGTAGGATCTTATGTTAATAATTACAATTTCCTTTTATTATATTCAAATTTATAAGAATGGAATTGGAAAATTGCAAATTTGTAAGATTTAATGTTAATTTTTGTATTACTTTCGAATTTTTAGGATCTAATTCATTATTATTTACAACTTTCTTTTGTATTTTAGAATTTGCAATAATTATTCATATACGGACCCTAACTCAAACAGTTTATTTCCTTCCTCAGCATCTTTTTTAACGACTAAAGAGTATGCTTATAAGAAAAGTTGTATAACTTTTACAAATTAACTTAATATCGTAAGTTACTATTTAATACTTTTTGAATTTTAAACATAATGGATTTTCATGTTATTCACCTTACAAATACCTATAAATTAAAGGACATTCATAACAAAAAATCTACACATAAACTTTTTTAAATAGCTCGAAATCTTTACAAACATATTTACAATCAATATAACTATGGCTTACACCATGTAATAACCCGAATTTTTGGAATAATTTAAAACTTTTCTTATTATAATTAAGTGCAACAGTGAATAGTGATATTGGTGGATGAATAGTGATTTTGAGGGTTAAGAAAATTTTTCATGCCACCTATGTACGAGACGTAGTGTGGATATTTCAAAGTCATATTAGTGATCTACGGAGTAAATAAGTGAATGCAAAGACGATCGGAATTCAGAAATTCCAAATTTTATTTTGGTGAAGTATTTGACCGGGCAGTGAATTATATATTATTATATTCAAGAAATGAGATATTAAAATTGAGGATTTAATATTTTGGAATTTTATTATTTTATTAAAGTCAATTTAAGGATTCGATTGTTGGAATAAATAGTGAATAGTCACTATTCACTACGAGCATCGCGTAGAGTTTTATTCGCCCTTTGGAAAATATTTCGAATCGTTTCAAGAGGAACAAGGCGACAATTACAGGATTAAATATAGACATGGAAGTAACATGTAATAAGATTAATTCGAGGGATGCAACATTTGGATCATCCATGTGAAAAAAAACGAACCAAACACATGCATGCGCGACACGTGTTCCTGCTTGCCACCATGATACTCCATGGCTTGACACGTGTCCTGATGACAAGGACAATGTGATGACTCACCACTCCTTTAACAAAAATCAGCATTTCAAGTATTATTAACCAAAAACAAAAAGAAAGAAAAAGAGGAAGAGCTCCCCAGATTTCTGCCCAGCAGAAACATAGTCCAAAGAAAAATCCATAACTCCATTTCTATCCATCCTTAAATCACCAAATTTTAACCATAGCTTCTCCACTCCATGGGCAACATTCGTTCAAAATTTCATGGCCAACAAAGGAGTGTAGCCTAGCCAAATCCTTCCCCCAAGTTGAAGAAACCAAGCTGCCCTGTTCTTGACAGTTTCTGCCCCGATTTTCAAACGGCCATATCTCCTTCATTTATTAATGAAATCCTGTGTTCGATAGCTTGTTGGAAAGGTATTGAGAAGCTCTACAACTCTTCTTTAGGAACCTCGTCCAGAAAAGCATGGTAAGGACCTCGTTTTAGCAGTTCCTTGAACGGATGAATAGTACTTTCAAGGAACTAACTTTAATTTCTTGTTTTCTTTGGATGATCTAAGTTGTATTAAGGCTATACAAGGACTAACCAAGGTTGATCAAGGTCTTTACACACATCAAGAAAGGTATAAACCTCATGAACCCTTAGTTGACTTTGAGTTTTATGGATGTTCTTGATGATTGTTAGCTTAGTTAAGATTATGGTGTTAAGTATAAGCATGTTAGCATGATCTTGTAGTTGATTAAGCCCTATGTTGATTAAGATGTTAAAGTATGATATCCCTGGACTGATTGAGATTAGAATCATGTGTATAAGAAGTATGTATGCCCGGTGTGGCTTGGTTTGATGATTATGATTTTTGGAACGTCCGATTTATAGCCGTCGTAATGCCCAAATTGTTACCTACTGATTGGTTCCCTGTTTTTCCTCTGTTAGAGCTCGACCCTTGAGTCCTACTGCCCATGATTGTGTAGTTTATGTTATAAGCTTCGTAATGATATGTGGTTCGCCTAATTTGGCCGAACGGTTTAAGAGAAAAGTGAGTTTTAGTAAACGCCGTTCGGAAGAACGACCCATCTCTGGTCAGCAATTTTGAGTCTATATTTGGACCACTTCGGAGCCATATTAAAATTTGAAACTTTGAGGAATAATACTAGAGACAGTTAGGAAGGCTCACGAAAAGGATTCGTATTAAAAAGATTATTTTTCGATTTTATAAAAATGTTTTAGTCAAGGTCGCGCAAGTGAAAACCACTGAAAACGAGACTTAGAAACCAAGGCTCCAAATGGTTAAGTATAACTTGGGTTTGAGAATGGATTTCAAACCAAACTTGTGATATAAGTATTTGACGAATAACATGGACTTAGTATGAGCCTATAACGAGCTAGTAATGCCTTGGTTGTGTTTCGCTTACGTGTTTAAGCATTAAGTTATAAGTGGTTTATCGAGGGGATTAACCGTGTGTTTTCGTTTGACTTTGTCTAGATTGTCCGGCATCGTCGCGAACCCCTATCACTTCTCGAGCATCAGGCAAGTTTCTAAAAACCATATTTTGAAGTATGCATATACTAGATGCAAGTTATGTATGCATACTCGATCGTTCAGAGTATATTTATTTTGAAATATATGAAATATGTTGAATAAGTTTCAATCCATATTTGCAAGTTTCCCAATATTGTGCTTCCTTATCAAAACCAGTATATCCTTGGTCTTGTTAATGATATTAAATCCTGCTCGTGCGATAACCAAAATCCCATGACCTTATAATACTGTTGATGGGTGGTGATGCTTTTAAGATCCTACGCCTTGAATTATATGGTGTATATATTTATAAACTTTTCGTATGGTGGAAGGGGACTTTATATCATAAGGTAGGTATTTGTGTACTGGAATAAGAAAGGCTCAGAGGGTAGAGCATGTATTGAGTTTATAACTTAGCCAGTGTATCGGGGTTATTTTGTAAGGTATATTTTCGAAAACCCGGACAAAGCTTTTTAGAAAGATTTTCGCAATAATTAACCTAAAGGCAACATCACCAATAAACCAGTGTTTAATTAATTAGTAAATACTTCTGGAAGAATTTACGGATTAAATAAGCCTTATTCGTCTAATTAAATTTGTTTACTTAGATGAATATCATTTTCAAAATGTTTTCTTAAAATCGCTTTGTTCCGGAATGATAACAAAGATATCCGGTAACGGTTATTCGAGGATTAATTATCTATTTAATGAATATTACTTTTGAATATTCATTTGAGATTTATTATTTAATGAATATTACTTCTGAATATTCATTTGAGGCTTACTTATTCGAGGGTTAAGTATGTATTTAATGAATATTATTTATTTATATTCATTTGAGGATTATGGACTTTAAGAATATTATTATTATTATCCATTCGAGGATTGTTTATTATTTAATGAATATTACTTTTGAATATTCATTTAAGAGTTATTTATTTAATGAATATTACTTTTAAATATTCATTTGAGGTTTATTTATTTAATGAATATTATCTTTGAATATTCATTTCATCTATATTTACTTAATGAATAGTATTTTCGAATATTCATTTAATCAGTATTTACGTAAGGAATATTATTTCGAATATTCATTTAATCAGTATTTACGTAAGGAATATTATTTCGAATATTCATCTAATGTTTACTTATTTAATCAATATCATTGATTATTTTTAAAAATCCAAAGAGGTTCCCAAAACAATGTTTTCCATTTAAATCCGTCTCTTAAGAGGATTTAAATGTTCGCTCAACCATCAAAAATATGGGAAACCTGATTTAAGAGACTACTACTCTTTTTGAACTCTCAACTCAAAACTGTCAAGGGACTGATATTTTCTTGGAGCAATTTAATTGCTGCCAGTCTAGTGTTGTGTTACCACCTCAATGATCGAGGGGTAAATTCATGGAACAAGTCGATATCCATTAACAAGCATAGCTTGGGAAATATTGGAGAATCTTCCTTTCCAACCTAGATATAACTACTTAGTGGAGTCGTATCAACAAGTGTTACACTTGGGGAAAGGAGGACGATCTTTACGTTTCAGAGTCATGGATTTCATCTGAACTAGGAGTGGTGTAAGTGGTCAAGTTGCGTGGGCCCATCCAACTTTTATATATTGCCCCAAATGGGCCGGGAGGTCATAGTAAGGCGGTAGACAATGTCAGGCCGTCGTGATACTTCCATCTACATGTAGAAAACTATTTGAGCGGTGCGACCTGCTACTGATCATAGTAAGGTTAGGCACAGCGGACGCGGTAGCAACTCCAGTATTGGTTCATCATCCAATTTGGATATTCCTGCAACATGTATTGGGATGAAGAACCAATCATGTTGGTAGGGGGTCGAAAAGTGTTTGGAAATGAAGTGACAATAAATTCATGCAACTTCATCTTTTATTTATGAGTTATGACTCTGTGGATACCTTACATAACATGAGTTATGGTAAGGGAGTTGTTTATACTGAATCACCTTATAACTTCATCTTTTAAGTTATATGTTGATATTCTGCATATATAGCAGATATTTTTCGGAAAGGTTATATTTGGTTTACTTTGAAACCTCATCGTTTATACAAGAACTTTGTTCATAATATAGCAAAAGAGTTGCAGAAATATTATGAAATGATATTTGAATTACAATAAAGGTACTATTTTTGGAATACCTTCCGATAAGGAAATAATTTCAGTATCGAGATATTTTGACAAACTATTGTCTTATACCCGCTTTATTCTGGGTTGAATTAAAGGCAGAAGTATGCCATACTTTCATTACCTTGCTGAGCTATCGCTCACTCTTGCTATTGTTTTATATATATTATATAGCAGCGAAGCAGGATGCCAATGGGACGGCACATACCCCGTAAGGCGTTTCCATAAACAATTTCTAGTAGTGATCCCGAGAGTAGTACGAACCAATCGAACCAGGCTGCAGCTTTTGGTATTCAACTTATGTATAGACATGAATGGTATTAGAGGATTGTGAGCATCAGAAGGCTAAGTTGGTAATGTAACAATACTTAGAAATTGTATCAGTAACAGATTCAAAAGATATTTGGGTATTGTAATAAAAATTATTTATTCCGCAGTTGTTGTATTGTGTCGTTTCTGAGACTCTAACCTGTGTGTGTGTGTGTGTGTGTGACATATATTGTGGGGTCATGAGCAGGTGAATTATGAATGGTGTGAGTAATACAGGTAAGGCAAGGAGTACATGGATCGTGACTACCCTAAATCCCTGACCCCGGATTTGGGGCTGTTACAGAGATGGTATCAGAGCGTTAGGTTACAGTCCTCAGAAACGATAGGAGATCGAGTCTTACAATACCCTTAAGAATGATAAGAACATCTAGAGCCTAAATTGAGTTCGTAGTCGGGTTAGAGGACACGACCCTGACTGTTTAAGATGAAGCCCGAGAGGGGACTTCTTCTGGGAAACCGTACTTAGGACTTCATGATTAGTCACCTCGATTCGTATGAGTTATAGATTGATGGGATTCTGAGATACCAGACCCCGAGGCCTTCGAGTAGGCAATTGATGATGCGTTCCTTGAAATGGACGGAGACCTGATAAAGGAAGATCCATAGGAGGATCTAGAGGAAGACCCCATAGTGGGTCAAGGAAAGAATCTTGTGAAGGACGTGTTGATTGATAAAGATGTAGTATGTTACTTGAGGTCGTATAATAAGACCGGACGAACCTTCAGAGGTTAAATAAGTGACGAGACGAGAGTTTAAGGATCGTTCATGATTCATCAAGAGATATGACAAAGAAAATGGAGTAGAGTCTCCAAAGCAGAAGAGGTAGAGGCAGTACAGCCAGTATCAGTGGATTGATTCGACTTGAACGAAACCTGTTACTCGTAGTCGGTTATAGTTGCCCATAAAGAGGCGGCATACGTAAGAACCAAGATGTTCAGATTTTCACCAACGATTAGGGGTACTTAGTTGCCTAGAATAGTGGAAGGAAGTGTTTTGGGCTATGAGGTTTCAATCCCCCACGACCAGCGATTCCACTGGAAATAGTGCCTATTACATCATTGAGGGATTTTATTATCTCAAGGAGAATTTTGGGTATATGTACCATGCAAATGTTATTGTAAGACAAGCACGTTAAGACGGAATCGAGAACGAGATTTACCACCCTCAGGAAACCGGGAAGGAATTATGAGGATAGAACAGAAAGGTCAGAAATCAGATCCGAGTATTACTAGTGGGTAAATAGATTGATCAAGTTTCCCTGGTTTTGGAAAGAAATTCAGCAAATTTTGGCAAATCTTGTCTTTCTGATTACCAGAGGATGTCACCAAAGAGAGTGGAAATTAGAGCGAACCTTGTGGATTGGATAAGATAGCCGTTATATGGGTTGGTGGACAGACCCTGATTGCTACAATTGATTGTAGAGATAAAATGATGAAGTTGAGATTGGACGGTAAAGGCGAAATATATTTAAGGACCAAGACGGACTGAGAAATTCCGGGATTGACTTAAATGAAAAGGCTATTGTGCCAAGAGTGTTAAACTTATGTAGCACGGGATTGATATGGGAGAAGGAATATTGGGTATAAGGATGATTGAAATAGAGACCGGATTTAAGCTTGTAGTTTCTAACGATCTTCCGAAGTACCGCCCAGTCGACATGTGGAGTTGTCATTGCTATGGGCAACAACGGTATCGAAGTCTTCTTATAGAACAGAACGCTTACTTGAGATGTTGCGTCTAGTCGAATAGAACTCCCTACGATTGCAAATGTTGATGGTTGAATTCTTAGCGACTATTATAAGTCGGCAATGACGTAAGTATCGAACACCTTAGGGTGCGTGGAAAAGAAAAGCTTTGGAATTGAACGATTATCCATCAGAGGAGCCGACATAAAAAGGCATCCGTAGAGACCTTGGTAGTACCCTCTCCATTTGCAAATTATGTGGGATATTTCCCCAATCTATGATCTATCTTGACCTCTTTCCAAGAAAGAATTCTGATAAAGGGTATATTCCCTCTTCGAAGTTATTTTATAACACTTGTGCTAAACCATATTCAGTTTCACTTGTGCCAGAAGCTGTCACAATGCCTGCTTTCAGGTTTTCGAAGCCCTGTCAAATGATGTTATTTAAGCTTTCACTTTTCTTCGAATAATGAATGACCCTATGGTGATACCTCACCACTTGTTTGTTAAAGTACCAATATCTTTTTGGTTATTCTTTTCCTTGTATTTTCTTTAGAAACCGCACCTTTGGAATCTGTTCAATTTTAATCCGAGGTGTTCCTTTGAGAAATATTGTCGAAAGACGATAATCATTAAATTGATCTCGAATTGCTTTCGTACTTTTCAACTTCCACTGAGACGAACAACCCTATACTTATAGGGGCTACAAGGACTATCTGTCTATGTGATAGAAGTCGGATGGGACGCCATCACTTGTAAGTTGTGAAATACAAGAAGGCTAATTACCTTTAGTAATGTCTCAATCGAGGCACACAACGTTGAGTTCTTATGATCATGTTGATCTCTTGGTAAATTCTCTTACCTCCAATAAGGTTACCTTAAAACTCATAACCTTATGATCACCAGTGTGTGACGTTTTCCTTGATATGGGAGCTGTCTTTTCAAGGCCCCATGATTTTTGTTATCCTCATTGAATTCTAAGGGGAGGCGAACCAGGTCAAATAAGTCAAAATTCGCTGATAGGAATTAGATTCGCAACGAAATCGCCTATGACAGGAGCGAATCCCTAAGACGAATAGACTGTTAGTGATGTATCAACGAAATTGGGTTATTCTCCCAAGGATGTTATGATAATGGAAAGCGTGTCAATCGACATGTGTGAAAGGAATAGCGATGTGTCGTGTACTCCAGTGACAACGGTGTTAGATAGATGCCCTATAATGGAATTAAGATTTTGGAGGAGTTGTTTACGAATGGACACTACCTCTGGGTTAGCAAGATAAGTACTGGCGATGGAGTCAGAGGGAGCTGGTATTGTGACTTGGGAGAAGTTGATATTATTATAAGGATGGGTTGGTTGACACCCAATGGAGTCCAGACTGATTGTAAGAGAGAGAGAGTAATAAATAAAGGATGGAGACAGATTCAGAGATTCTTGAATATAGTTTAAACTAAGAAACTATTACGCCAGAAATGCGAGGCTTAATTAGCTCTTATGGTTGCCGCCAAGAAAAGAGATACCAAGTATTAAGGGAACTACAATGGTTTTGGGAGATTGTACAAGGTTTTAAGGAGCTACCAGATATCGATTTGGATGACATGAGAATGAATACCGAGTATTCCGAGTATAGTGGGAATGAACGAGTAGTGACTCAGTTACAAGAATGGTTGGGCAAGAATATGATAAGACCCATTGTACCACCGTGGAGAGCCCGGTGTTGTTGTGAGAGAGAAGGATATTAGCACAAGATTATGCATCGAACCTCGAGAGTTGTATGAGTTCGACGTGGAGCATAGGTACCCTTGTAAATGATTGTTAGATCAACGAAAGAACGCTGTGTATTTCCAAATTTATTTAAGAACTGGATATCACCGGTTGGAAGTTAAATCCGAGAATATACCCAAGATTGCGATTCGTATTAGGAATAGGCACTTCGAGTTTTCAGCGAGGTTGTTTTGGGGTGATTAATGCACCCACAAATTTTATGGAATGTAATGAATTGGCTTTGGGTTACCCGTGATAGTAGATAACATGAGATGGAGAAATGGCTAAAATTGACCTAGGATTATGACTGTGAGATACACTACCATCCGGAAAAGGCCAATATGGTGGCCGATACCCTTAATTAAAATGAGACTGAGATGGATTCCGAATGATCGGGAATTAAAGGATGAGATTTTACACAAAACCCAAGCTAGTCCGACAAACTAGAAAGACAGAAGATTTCACCAACAGGCGGCTAGTAACAGCCAAGACAGACAGAGAAAGTATGCGGACTAAGCCCGCGAGTATAGAGATAGTACTGCTATTGATGAGCTAAATGGCATGTGGATGGATGACAAGCAAGTTTATGATTGGTGTATTTTCTGTGTAAACAAGATAGAGAATATGAGGTTAGAAATTCGTGATGCTAAAAGATATCCTCGTGGGAAGAATTAATGAGATTTGGAAAGAAAGGGAAGTTGAGCCCGAGATTCACTGGGCCATCTGAGATTTTAAAACGCGTCAGGAAGGTGGCCTACGAGCCAGCCTTACCCCCCCCCCCCCCCCCAAACTTGTAGAATGGTCACAACGGGGTTCATGTGTCGATGCTACGTCAGTATACTATAGATGCCCGGCATATGCAGAGTACGAGCAGGTAGACATACAACCTGGTCTGACTTACAAAGAGCAACCTGTGGAAATCACGGATAGAAAAGAACAAGTGCTAAGAGACGAGGTTGCCAAGCTAGTGAGAGGTTTGTGGAAAATCAAGAGGTGGAAGAATCCACCTGGGAGTTAGAAAGTGCAATGGAAGAGAAGTACCCCCAGTTACTCCTAAGTTGATTCCGGGACGGAATCCTTTTAAGGAGGGGAGAATGTAATAACCCGAATTTTTGGAATAATTTAAAACTTTTCTTATTATAATTAAGTGCAACAGTGAATAGTGATATTGGTGGATGAATAGTGATTTTGAGGGTTAAGAAAATTTTTCATGCCACCTATGTACGAGACGTAGTGTGGATATTTCAAAGTCATATTAGTGATCTACGGAGTAAATAAGTGAATGCAAAGACGATCGGAATTCAGAAATTCCAAATTTTATTTTGGTGAAGTATTTGACCGGGCAGTGAATTATATATTATTATATTCAAGAAATGAGATATTAAAATTGAGGATTTAATATTTTGGAATTTTATTATTTTATTAAAGTCAATTTAAGGATTCGATTGTTGGAATAAATAGTGAATAGTCACTATTCACTACGAGCATCGCGTAGAGTTTTATTCGCCCTTTGGAAAATATTTCGAATCGTTTCAAGAGGAACAAGGCGACAATTACAGGATTAAATATAGACATGGAAGTAACATGTAACAAGATTAATTCGAGGGATGCAACATTTGGATCATCCATGTGAAAAGAAACGAACCAAACACATGCATGCGCGACACGTGTCCCTGCTTGCCACCATGATACTCCATGGCTTGACACGTGTCCTGATGACAAGGACAATGTGATGACTCACCACTCCTTTAACAAAAATCAGCATTTCAAGTATTATTAACCAAAAACAAAAAGAAAGAAAAAGAGGAAGAGCTCCCCAGATTTCTGCCCAGCAGAAACATAGTCCAAAGAAAAATCCATAACTCCATTTCTATCCATCCTTAAATCACCAAATTTTAACCATAGCTTCTCCACTCCATGGGCAACATTCGTTCAAAATTTCATGGCCAACAAAGGAGTGTAGCCTAGCCAAATCCTTCCCCCAAGTTGAAGAAACCAAGCTGCCCTGTTCTTGACAGTTTCTGCCCCGATTTTCAAACGGCCATCTCTCCTTCATTTATTAATGAAATCCTGTGTTCGATAGCTTGTTGGAAAGGTATTGAGAAGCTCTACAACTCTTCTTTAGGAACCTCGTCCAGAAAAGCATGGTAAGGACCTCGTTTTAGCAGTTCCTTGAACGGATGAATAGTACTTTCAAGGAACTAACTTTAATTTCTTGTTTTCTTTGGATGATCTAAGTTGTATTAAGGCTATACAAGGACTAACCAAGGTTGATCAAGGTCTTTACACACATCAAGAAAGGTATAAACCTCATGAACCCTTAGTTGACTTTGAGTTTTATGGATGTTCTTGATGATTGTTAGCTTAGTTAAGATTATGGTGTTAAGTATAAGCATGTTAGCATGATCTTGTAGTTGATTAAGCCCTATGTTGATTAAGATGTTAAAGTATGATATCCCTGGACTGATTGAGATTAGAATCATGTGTATAAGAAGTATGTATGCCCGGTGTGGCTTGGTTTGATGATTATGATTTTTGGAACGTCCGATTTATAGCCGTCGTAATGCCCAAATTGTTACCTACTGATTGGTTCCCTGTTTTTCCTCTGTTAGAGCTCGACCCTTGAGTCCTACTGCCCATGATTGTGTAGTTTATGTTATAAGCTTCGTAATGATATGTGGTTCGCCTAATTTGGCCGAACGGTTTAAGAGAAAAGTGAGTTTTAGTAAACGCCGTTCGGAAGAACGACCCATCTCTGGTCAGCAATTTTGAGTCTATATTTGGACCACTTCGGAGCCATATTAAAATTTGAAACTTTGAGGAATAATACGAGAGACAGTTAGGAAGGCTCACGAAAAGGATTCGTATTAAAAAGATTATTTTTCGATTTTATAAAAATGTTTTAGTCAAGGTCGCGCAAGTGAAAACCACTGAAAACGAGACTTAGAAACCAAGGCTCCAAATGGTTAAGTATAACTTGGGTTTGAGAATGGATTTCAAACCAAACTTGTGATATAAGTATTTGACGAATAACATGGACTTAGTATGAGCCTATAACGAGCTATTAATGCCTTGGTTGTGTTTCGCTTACGTGTTTAAGCATTAAGTTATAAGTGGTTTATCGAGGGGATTAACCGTGTGTTTTCGTTTGACTTTGTCTAGATTGTCCGGCATCGTCGCGAACCCCTATCACTTCTCGAGCATCAGGCAAGTTTCTAAAAACCATATTTTGAAGTATGCATATACTAGATGCAAGTTATGTATGCATACTCGATCGTTCAGAGTATATTTATTTTGAAATATATGAAATATGTTGAATAAGTTTCAATCCATATTTGCAAGTTTCCCAATATTGTGCTTCCTTATCAAAACCAGTATATCCTTGGTCTTGTTAATGATATTAAATCCTGCTCGTGCGATAACCAAAATCCCATGACCTTATAATACTGTTGATGGGTGGTGATGCTTTTAAGATCCTACGCCTTGAATTATATGGTGTATATATTTATAAACTTTTCGTATGGTGGAAGGGGACTTTATATCATAAGGTAGGTATTTGTGTACTGGAATAAGAAAGGCTCAGAGGGTAGAGCATGTATTGAGTTTATAACTTAGCCAGTGTATCGGGGTTATTTTGTAAGGTATATTTTCGAAAACCCGGACAGAGCTTTTTAGAAAGATTTTCGCAATAATTAACCTAAAGGCAACATCACCAATAAACCAGTGTTTATTTAATTAGTAAATACTTCTGGAAGCATTTACGGATTAAATAAGCCTTATTCGTCTAATTAAATTTGTTTACTTAGATGAATATCATTTTCAAAATGTTTTCTTAAAATCGCTTTGTTCCGGAATGATAACAAAGATATCCGGTAACGGTTATTCGAGGATTAATTATCTATTTAATGAATATTACTTTTGAATATTCATTTGAGATTTATTATTTAATGAATATTACTTCTGAATATTCATTTGAGGCTTACTTATTCGAGGGTTAAGTATGTATTTAATGAATATTATTTATTTATATTCATTTGAGGATTATGGACTTTAAGAATATTATTATTATTATCCATTCGAGGATTGTTTATTATTTAATGAATATTACTTTTGAATATTCATTTAAGAGTTATTTATTTAATGAATATTACTTTTGAATATTCATTTGAGGTTTATTTATTTAATGAATATTATCTTTGAATATTCATTTCATCTATATTTACTTAATGAATAGTATTTTCGAATATTCATTTAATCAGTATTTACGTAAGGAATATTATTTCGAATATTCATTTAATCAGTATTTACGTAAGGAATATTATTTCGAATATTCATCTAATGTTTACTTATTTAATCAATATCATTGATTATTTTTAAAAATCCAAAGAGGTTCCCAAAACAATGTTTTCCATTTAAATCCGTCTCTTAAGAGGATTTAAATGTTCGCTCAACCATCAAAAATATGGGAAACCTGATTTAAGAGACTACTACTCTTTTTGAACTCTCAACTCAAAACTGTCAAGGGACTGATATTTTCTTGGAGCAATTTAATTGCTGCCAGTCTAGTGTTGTGTTACCACCTCAATGATCGAGGGGTAAATTCATGGAACAAGTCGATATCCATTAACAAGCATAGCTTGGGAAATATTGGAGAATCTTCCTTTCCAACCTAGATATAACTACTTAGTGGAGTCGTATCAACAAGTGTTACACTTGGGGAAAGGAGGACGATCTTTACGTTTCAGAGTCATGGATTTCATCTGAACTAGGAGTGGTGTAAGTGGTCAAGTTGCGTGGGCCCATCCAACTTTTATATATTGCCCCAAATGGGCCGGGAGGTCATAGTAAGGCGGTAGACAATGTCAGGCCGTCGTGATACTTCCATCTACATGTAGAAAACTATTTGAGCGGTGCGACCTGCTACTGATCATAGTAAGGTTAGGCACAGCGGACGCGGTAGCAACTCCAGTATTGGTTCATCATCCAATTTGGATATTCCTGCAACATGTATTGGGATGAAGAACCAATCATGTTGGTAGGGGGTCGAAAAGTGTTTGGAAATGAAGTGACAATAAATTCATGCAACTTCATCTTTTATTTATGAGTTATGACTCTGTGGATACCTTACATAACATGAGTTATGGTAAGGGAGTTGTTTATACTGAATCACCTTATAACTTCATCTTTTAAGTTATATGTTGATATTCTGCATATATAGCAGATATTTTTCGGAAAGGTTATATTTGGTTTACTTTGAAACCTCATCGTTTATACAAGAACTTTGTTCATAATATAGCAAAAGAGTTGCAGAAATATTATGAAATGATATTTGAATTACAATAAAGGTACTATTTTTGGAATACCTTCCGATAAGGAAATAATTTCAGTATCGAGATATTTTGACAAACTATTGTCTTATACCCGCTTTATTCTGGGTTGAATTAAAGGCAGAAGTATGCCATACTTTCATTACCTTGCTGAGCTATCACTCACTCTTGCTATTGTTTTATATATATTATATAGCAGCGAAGCAGGATGCCAATGGGACGGCACATACCCCGTAAGGCGTTTCCATAAACAATTTCTAGTAGTGATCCCGAGAGTAGTACGAACCAATCGAACCAGGCTGCAGCTTTTGGTATTCAACTTATGTATAGACATGAATGGTATTAGAGGATTGTGAGCATCAGAAGGCTAAGTTGGTAATGTAACAATACTTAGAAATTGTATCAGTAACAGATTCAAAAGACATTTGGGTATTGTAATAAAAATTATTTATTCCGCAGTTGTTGTATTGTGTCGTTTCTGAGACTCTAACCTGTGTGTGTGTGTGTGTGTGACATATATTGTGGGGTCATGAGCAGGTGAATTATGAATGGTGTGAGTAATACAGGTAAGGCAAGGAGTACATGGATCGTGACTACCCTAAATCCCTGACCCCAGATTTGGGGCTGTTACACACCATGTTGGATGCTTTGAACGACATCAGCTATACCTGGATGATAAGAGTACGAGTGGGTATAATGTGGGAATCTGTCAATCCAAATACTGAAGAACTGATCAGTCTTGATATGATTTTGATCGATGAAAAGGTTAATAAATCAATATATATACTTATAACTTATTAGTTTGTCAAATTGTATGATGTTATTAACTTTTCTAAGATATGTTGTATGACAGGAAAATTTGATCCATGCTACAATCCCAAAGATTCTGGTCTCTCGGTTCAAAGATCTTTTAGAGGAAGGCTCCGTGTACAACATCAAAAATCTGAAAGTTGTTTCAAGTACAGGGAAATATAGACCACTATCACATGGGTCTAAATTGTTCTTCATGCACATAACGTCGCCTAATAGATTGGAAGAAGGCATCGTCAACATATCACTGCACGGATTTCAGTTCATATGTCCGGATATGATTGACGCACGTATTAATGACACTAACATACTCTCAGGTATTTTGATGCAGTAATATATATATGTTAAAATTCAAACTATCATGTTCTAATATTATCTTTTCTAATAATACTACATAAATATAAGTAATATTATAAGTTTATATTGATTTTTATCAATATAATTTTATATATATACATATATATAGCAGTGGTATCGGTCCAAGAAAATAAAAAATCAAATTATATAAACAAAAGGAATATATAAATAATTTATAATATTACCTACCCAAATGCAAATTTTACAGAATATATTTTATTTGATCATTTATATAATTTTGTAGATATTTATTTCACAATTTTTATTCTAATATTCTTTTTCTTAACAAATATATTATAATGTCGCTGCGAAGCGCGGCTTAGTAACCTAGTACTTATATAAAGGGTTAAATCTCAAAGTGCTCACTGAAGTGGGGGGCTGGTATCAAATCGCTCACTCTAGTTATCGGCGTCTCATATGTACCATTCTAGTAGCCAGAGAGGACATCGACGTTAACTCTATTCTTTGACCTAACGGAACCGGCTTGAATCCAATGTCACCTAATACGTGTATGCACGTGGACACACATGGCAGCTGATATGGCAACAACTCTTTTCTTTTAAAAATATAAGAAAGACTGCAATTCACTTATACTTATTACCGTTGAATTGAAGCTTCCATAATTTGGGGGAGAACCCTAGAAAGCGACCGGAGTTCATCTTCACTGAAATTGGTTCAATCGACTTGGAGTAGGCGCTCGAGTAAAACAGTAAATCAAGGTTTGTATACCCCTGACTATATACGAAGTGTAGATAATCTCAATGTTTTGCTCGGATTCTTGTATGTCTTCCACTGTTATGTATCCAATTCTTGCATGTCTACTATTGTTATGTATCCAATTCTTGTATGTCTATGTTTTCATCCCCTAATTTTAAAAATGTCTACTACTGTTATGTATCCGCAATTCTTGTATGTCTATGTCTTCACCCAAACAGAAAAATGGAACAAAACATGGCTGAAGTTGATGATGTATTCGACATTATTTGTGATTGTGATGAAATGAGTGTGGTGAAGACTCGTTGGTATGGGGACAATGCTGGTCGGAGGTATAGGGAGTGTGGGACTGATATTTGTGCATACCGTAAGTGGGTTGATCCACCACTCGGAGCTCGTGCTGTAGAGGCCATCACAGAGTTGCAAGATCGTTTGTTTGAGACGCATGAGAAGTACAGGCGCGGGTTGGATCGTATGATAAAGGGGCACGAAGCCAAAATGGAAAATCTGAAAATTAAGCAAGCTTTCACTGTGGTTGCAATGTTCATGGGGCTTTGGTGTGATGATGAGTAAGGCACTCACCTCGGTTATGCCTGACAATGTAGCTGAGGATTACGACACTGATCACAGTTCGATGTAGTTTTTAATTATGTTTCGATGTAATGGATGTTTAGCATTAGAAGGTATGTAAAAGTAATGTGCTGACAATGTAATGTAATGTTTAGATGTGTAAGACAATGTACTGCCATCTATATGTCTTATGTAATGTCATCTTTTGTACAATGACATCTTTTGTATAATCTAAAATTGTATTGCCCATAGCAAACACCATAAAAACACAGAGATAAAATAAGGATATCATTCCATAATACCGTAGTAGTAGATTAATAACATACAGAAAAGCTGATACCTTCACTAGATGATGATTTTTAGGGTTGACCGGTTTGGAATGATGATAACAAAATCCTCAAGACAAGAATTTGATCTTGACACCGAAGCTGATTGTCAGAAAGCTAGTTCACAGAAGCTGACAAATCAGGAAGCTAACTGGAAGGCATTTTATCTATCCAAGGTCTAAAAGCCACACCAAATGATTGGAAGATATTATGTCATCAAGTTAGGAAGTAATTCAGAAGCAAGCCAATGGACGTCTAATCAAGCACCAAGTGTTTCAGTGGTAAGTCTACCTAATCAACTCAGTAATGGTGAATCAATAAAGATGACAAGGTGTTTAATCTAAAGATGAAGCTAAGAGTATCCTTTCTACGGATCAAGCTATGAAATCTTATTTCATCTACGGATACATGCTGAAAACATCATATGCCATCAACAGATAGAAGCTGAGAACATCTTATCTCGTCAAAGGATAGAAGCTAGGAACAACTTATCTCATCTACGGATAAAAGCTAGGGACATCATATCTACGGATAAAAGCTGAAGGAAGTTGATCATCAGAAACAGCTAAGGATGTCATGTTTTATCTATGGATGCAGTTAAGGAGGTCATGGTCTATTTATGGATGTAGTCAAGAATGTCATGTCTCATCTATGGATACAGTTATGGAATATTACTTCTACGGATATTCTGAAATTACCTTTCTACTGATAATTGACGTAAAATGGTAGTCTACGGATATGGAATTAATACGCCTACTGATGTTCATCTCATTCAACATGGAAAACAAATCTATGTAACGGAATCTTTTGGAGGTTTCTTTATTTTAGCAGGTTGAATGGAGGACAGTCTCAGAGATCATCACTACACACCCATGACTAAAAGATCCTGGATGACGACACAAAAGATGTATGGAATGGGGAGTCAAAATTGTAAATATGCGAAGGCACAAATTCCTACAAATGAAATGTGAAGTCATCTATTGTCTCTTATGTCTCGATGGATAAATAAGAGTTAAGGCAGCTACCTAGAAGTTTAACTTCTAACTGGACACAAAGGAAAAGCTTGACAAACATGAAGACCCATTTGAATACTACAAACTCACTTATCTCAGCTGATAGTGACTTGGCAGTCGGGTTACCAAGGAGAGGTCTCTTTCATGAAGATGTCACATGGGCTTGGAAGCTAGGTCAATTGCATGGACTTAGTAATTTTTGAAGAGAGCAGCACACTTAATCAGAAAGCACCATTTGGGATTATACAAGTTTATCTTTGATGCCAGTTATGGCATTTCCCGAATAGGATAGTTTCTAAAACGAGCATGTGAACAAGCATAACCAAAAATGTAATATTTTATTATGTTGTAGGTTTTGTTTGTAACACACAGTCGATGTATATAAGACTGTGTGGAGTAGCATAGAAATGTATGCGTAGAGAGCACAAAGCTGAAAGTAAAAACACTTAGGCTCTCTTCCATCATCTGTGTAAGCAGCTGGAGTTTGTTGAAAAACAAAACCAGAGAATTCTTCAATATACACCTCAGGTGGGCTTTTTCCGAAGAACCTACCTGAAAAGTTTAAAAAGTTTGCTTGTCTCATGCATGTCTTTTTAACTCGAAGAATTCATTTATGTTCTTGGCTTGTTTCAATTCATAGTTAATTTACCAACTCATATACTCATACTGTAAAAGGTTTGAAAAAGTTTTGTAAAATTAACTAGATTGTATTCAACCCCCCCCCCCCCCCCCTTCTACAATCTAGGTTGCATTGTTCTGGGAATAACAATTGGTATCAGAGCAAGCTTCTAACACACAAGAAGTTTAAATATCAAAAGCAACTGCAACCATGGAAAGAGGTGACAATGAAGAAGCTGGGAATGAGTTGTCGAACAAAGACTCAAAGTTGGAGTTTTCAAACTCTTTACCCAGAAAATGGAAGCATATCTCTGGATCTACTCTTGAACCCATAGATCTAAATCTTAGCAGCCTGTTAAGTACTTTTGAGTGCTCAAATCTTGAGGCTATGTAGGATGCAAAGATTATCAGTGAAGAAGGAGAGACAGAAACAAGAGATGTGGTCATCTCCAACCAAGATTTGAAAGAAGAGGAGAAAACAGAAGCAGCAAGCTCAACATTCAAACTGAAGATCTGTGAATGTATCAAGACCACAACATACAAGGGCAAGGAAGGAACGACACTGGAAGATGAAGTCCTTTATGAGCGAAGGGTTTCAACTGAAGAGGGTTGTTCTACATCAACAGAGGGATCTATCAACCTTGCACCCACAACCTATGACAATCAAGAAGCAACTAAGCATGTTAAAGAAATATGTTGCAGCACTGCAATGAGTTTAATTGATGAATTACATGTTGTGCGTATTTCCTTTAACAATCTCATTGAAGAAAATGTCAGACTCAAAGCAACTAATGTTATGCTTAGTGAGATAAATGATATGTTGGAAACTCAAGTCTCTGAGTTTAAGGAAACACTTGTTGAATGCGTGAATGCTAAACATGAACTTGAGGCTGTCTTAAAAAGAGAAGTGGTTTTGAAAGAGCAGCTGAGAAAGGAACAAGAGGTTATTGCAAGATGTAATAATTCCAGTTACATTGTGTCCAACATTATCAAATCTCAAGGAATGGACACATTTTGTAAAGAGACCTGGAAGTGCAATAACAGGAAGCTAGAGGATGTGGAGACTGCTCCAAAGATGGTAAAACCATTTAGGAGTAATCAGACTCTAGAGAAACTGAGCAATATGGTTGGACCAAGAACCAGGTTCAATCACTTAGAAGCAAAACCATCAAGGAAGAAGAGTCAAATGCGGATGAAGTGGAAAGCTTGAATGGAACGACAATGATTGAATGTAGTAGCAGCTACCCATCAGAAGAAAGTGCTACCAGAAAGCCCTGCATTCGATGTGGTAGAGTTAATCACTTGTATACTTCTTGCAGATTTGTTCATACAAGATCTACTCAACTGCCTATGACTGATATGCCTGTCATGCATCACATTTTTGCTCACAATGCTCGAGATTCAAAAAGATATGTGAACATGCCATTTGTTCCCCATCTATATTGGTATGAATTCAATATGCCTCAAATGTCATGGAGCATGTCTGACTTGAATGATTTGTATGATCAAACATTTCCTTTCCGAGCATCAAATTTTGATATTCTTGAGCAACATGTGGATGCCGATCTCTCAATGTCAGAGTCAAGGGATGAGAAGGGTTCGAAACCTTTGAAGCTCAAAGCTCAGAAAAAGAAGATGACAGTCATAAAAGCTAAAAAGCCAAAGCTCAAGGAAACTTGGGTACCTAAGCCAACTTGATGTGGTTTTGAAAGTGTGCAGGAGGAAGATACAGAGCTTTAGTTCCTACTAGATTTTCTGTCCTGCTCACTAATTGCTCAGAGGAACGTAGCCCCTCTACTGATAAGTAGAGATGATAATTGTAGTCATGATTAAGTAATGAAGCATGACTTTGGCAAACAATATAATCAGTTAGGGTTGAAGCACTAGTTGATGGATATAAGCATAACTTGCTATGTATCTATCAAGCATGTGACAAAGGAAACTTTGTATTTGTAGCCTGCATTGTCCATCAATGGAAAGATAATGAAGTGGTAAACACTGGACACTTGTTAGAAAAGTGTATGTAGCTGATTTGTTTACTGCCTTGGAGGATTGCATGTTTTTGACCTCTTTGTGACAAGGCAAAATCAGGATAATTGTAGCCAGTGAATAAGAAGTTGTCTGAGTCGTGATTAGAGGAACCCCAAGTCTTGCTAAGAGGAAATAGAGGTGAAGTTGAGAGTGGTGGTTTCTTCTACGTGCATTACTGACTATCTGTCATAAGAGATGACATTCTTGTGTAGAGGAAAGTAAGTAGCCATCCACGGTATTTTATGTTCTTTTCTGAAGGGTTGTCTATATGGTACATCTACTCAGGGGGGCCATTTCTCAGAAAGTGTTAATCTACTTCTGCAACTTCAATAAGACATCTTGTCAAAGATCGGATCTTTTATCTACTCAGAAACCCAGGATGGGTATGCAACTCAAGAAGAGTGCATGTAGCAGGAAAAGCCCACAAGGCTTTAAGTCAATGAATCAACACTGTTATGGAGTCTATACAGGTTGTTTCTAATGATTCCAGATAAATCAAGCTTATTGATGAGAGATTTTCTGGAATTCTCATATTTAGGTTTGGAATGGAAGGTGGTTTTGGTATGAAGAAGATGATGATTATGTGGATGGATCAGTATCTCCATGGGTATTCTCCTAGACTATGAATGATTCAAGTCCAAATGAGTCATCCATAGAAAGGATAAGTGGAGCATCTGATTGGAAGCCAGAATGGAGCATCCGTAGGAAGCCAGAATAGAGCATCCGTAGGAAGTAAGTGAAGCATCCGTAGGTGGATCACAACTATGAATTATCACCCCAATGAACTTAGGGGGAGTTCTTCTGAGTTAAAGATCAACCTCACATAATCATGCTGATGGGAATTTTCTTACATCTTAAAGACCTGCACCAACCATAAGAAGCTTATTCCAAAAATCCAGAAGAAAGTCCTCTTGAAGACAGTTATTGGGTTGAAGGAATAAGGTGATCACTTGGATCAAGGCAAGATCTTCCAGCTCCCACAAATCTGCATGTCTACTTCCTGGACATCCAATCTTTCTCCTTGAAGTTAAGGTCATGGTTAAAGAAATGAGTGGAACATCTGCCTTGCAAATCTCTAAATCTACTGTGCTAAGATCAAGTTCTTCAAAGATTTTATGTAAAGGGATTCTGTGTTGGACAGTGCAGTGGAAATACCTTTTGATCCAATTGTGACTCGTGAAGAAGACATCAGTACCAAGCTTCTTATAAACCATCCTCTTCAGAATGGTAAGTAAGTGAGGTACGAACAAATTTCAATACTTTTATTGATGTCTTATATGTAGCCAGTGTTTAAATGACTTTCTTGAAAACTAAGTTTTCCAGAAGGAGTGAAAATTTTGTCTAAGTCAAAATTTACTTTATCGATGGATATCCTTATCCATAGATAGTCATTCATAACTCTGGATTTGTTTCTTTGCCTTGTCTATGGATATTGACTATCCGTAGACTATTTTCTACACCCATGGATACTACTTTTGCTCTTCTACGGATAGTGCAAAAAGACAGTGTCTATATTTGTAGAAAATTTGTAAATCTAAATCTCAGCCTTTGCAAGTCTTATCCTTAGCTGAGATACGTGTAGCTTACGTAATATCTAGCATCATTGATCAGTAGTTTTGCTGTTGTGTTGAAAAGCTCATGCAAAGAAGTTCTGAGGAGATAAGTGAGTATTCTTCTAAGAATTCTCATACCAATTATTGACATTACTGAATTGAATACCTTGGTAGGAAATTTGTGTTTTGAAAAGATAATTGGTGATCTTCCTCATGACTAAGTAACAGAATGCTAGAAATTATGTTAACCACCTGTTTATGTACTAGTACCTTAACGTTTCTTGAAATCTTTGTGGTATCTCAAAAGATTATCATTCATTCAGTAACTGATAATCCAAGAGATACTTGTTATGCTCTAATTGGTTGTCTAGATGTTGATACTTGCAGGATAAACTCCTAATCAAGAAGACATGGCACAAATAATGCTAACCCCAAGGAAATAAGTTCAGGTCATGGCTCAGAAGAAATGCTTAGCTTAATGACAAATCAAAAGATGCAGCTGAGCATTTAAGCATTTCTCAAAAGATTCAAGCACATAAACAGCATGCATCATGCTATTGGAAGAAGTGATGTGCATGTTGTAGTGGAACTACACTATGTTCCAAGGGAACAACATTTAACCAGATATCTTGCCAAAGCTTTCAATGTAGCAACTCACTTGAGTTGATAAATGAGTTTGGCAGGTAATGATTTCTTACTCTCTTACACATCTGTGTTAAATGCATGCAGCCAGTGATTTCAATCTCTGGATTTATTTGTTTATTTTATGTGTTTGTTTTGTTTTAGTTATCATGACAAATCAATGCAATTGAATGATGTTATGCACTAAGTGAAGTCGTCTAAAAATAATCTTCTGAGTAATATTCAATGAGATAGCAAGCTAATTTTCTCACTGATATTAAATAGTTGATCATCTCTAGACATTAACAAGCTAAGTGCATTGTTGTTCTTTGAATTTTCCATGGATAAATATTCAGGGATATCATTTGTCAAATGTCATACATTTAATGAATGATGTCAACTGAATAAGTATCTCAAAAATTCAAATAATCTGCATGTTACATTATTCAAAAGTATTGATATTCTTAATTCTTTTTGTCTAGAGATTTTAGTTTAATATTATTTAGCTGAACATATTTATATGACCGGCTATTTAGTTTTATTCTCATCTGTATTCACAATATCTGTGTCATGATAATTTTCTTTTTGTAATCTGAGCTGAGACACATTTTTCACTCTAGGAACTCGAGTAGTCTCTTCGTTTACACTAGAGTGATTTAATGCATGTCTCTTCAGCTTTCTAACCCCCGTTTAACCCTAGTTAAACACAAGGGTTATCTTGTAGCTCCCTGCCTATTTAAAGGCAAAGGTTGAGCTCTCATCTCTTCATCTAAATCTCTAAACACTTCTCCAAATGGCTTCAACAATTCTTGATATAATTCCTGAGGAGTTCAACCGCTTGTCCACCGTGGACAAAATCTTCTTGTTGCAATAGAAGATTGACCTCCTCATCAGGGAGGAGAAGGAGGAGATTCGAAGGATGAGAGCTACTCTTGATGCTCTTATGGCTCGCAACCGCTGGTGAAAGGCATATGTTTAAGCCTATTTGTTTACATTGAGGAATTAACTCAACATTAAACAAGTCTGTAATAAGTAAGTAATAATTCAAATTGTCACAGGAATCTCAGAAGATTATATCTGTCAAAGAATGAAGATTAAAGTCATCTACAGACTTGAAGTGAGTCTACATTGCAAGAAGCTCAATTTATTGATCAAGCCTCAATGAAGTATTCAAGCTCAGTGGATTTATTAAAGTGACGGAGATTTTAAGTGGTGACAGAAAAAGATACAGATTATGGAGTTCTTGAATGAGAAGGAAGTGAATCACTGCTTAAAGTCAAATAGATAAAGAACAGACATTGTCGTTAGTCACTCATGAACCAGACAGTGCATCGAGTGTCAACGTACTATTGTGTTTGTTATTTATCTAAGTTTTAAGTGATTCTGGAATTGTTTAAGAAGTCAACTAATTCTTTTTATTCTCTTATAAATAATTAATATTATTAAGTATATTATTTATTAATTTAATTCTGTAAAGAATTAATTTAATACACAATTTATTTAATTAATTATTTAAATTAGAATGAAAATGAACTAGGAAGACTTAGGTTTGAACTAGGAAGACTTAGTTTTTTGAACTAGGAAGACTCACAAGTGAGTCTTCCCGAAAGTCTTCCTAGGCAAAACCCTAGTCTTCCCGGTTGTATTCCATGTACAATGGTAGTCTTCCCGAAAGTCTTCCAAGGCCAAAAACATAGTTTTCCTGCAAGTCTTCCTAGTACAAATTGCATTCTGTCAAGTGGTGGCTTGCACGTGGGTTTGCTAAAAGAAAAGGAATGATAAATACAAGGCAGAAGACAGAAGATATTATTACATTCAATACAGGAAGAACAAAAAGACATAGCATTCAATATCAAACTCATTTGTCTTCTTTACTTCTTGAACTGCAAAGCAAATCATTTCCGGCCAGAGAATTAATTCTTGTTTGGTTCTTAACATTTAATTCATAACAAGTGATTCTCTTGTACTGCTTTGTCTTTCTAGCGGATCATAATCCCTAGATTTTATATCGAACTACTTTTTAGTATTCGATCCTTTTTGTTACAAAAATAGATGAATTCATGTCGAATTTATTATAGGTTTGTTTTATCAAGTTCATTGTAATCGGTGATCAGAATTGTAACACCCTTCAAGTTTAATAGAGTTTTATTTAACTTGAATATTGTTTCAGTTTTATTCCGCAATAATTTGTTCTAAATTGTTAAATCTTAAAAGGACAAATTCGATTAAACGGTATCGTTTGTATTCAACCCCCCTTCTACAACCTTATTAGGACCTAACAATTGGCATCAGAGCCTTTTGATTGATATACAAATCAAAGATCCAATTGTTTTGAGATTTTTTCTTAAACTCTGAAATTTTTATTATTCCTAAAAATCTCAAAAGATGTCTACTACACAGAAAGTGGGTGCAGTCAAAATCCCAATATTCAGCAAGGAGCATTATCCTATGTGGAAGAAGAAAATGCTCCTATTTCTTAAAGTTGCTAATCCTAAATACTTTGATGTGCTGAAGAATGGTCCCAAAGTCCCTATGATTATTGAGGGAGAACTTATAGAGAATCAGATTGTTACTAGGGATGCTAGGATGTACCCTAAGGATCCCAACTACACTCCTGATGAAAAAGAAGATGTTACCTTGGATGCCTGTCTTTAGTTGATCCTTGTTGATTGTCTTGATCCTATCATGCATAATCATGTCCTAAACTGTGATACTGCCAAACACATTTGGGAAACTATAGAGATAATCAATGAGGGGACATAAGAAGTTAGAGAGAATAAGCTGGAAATTCTCACCTCTCAATATGAGCATTTCAGATCAAACCCTGGTGAAGGTATCTCTGAGGTTTTTGAGAGATACAACAAATTAATCAATGATCTGAATCTCAATGGGAAGCGCTACACTATCAAGGAAATTAACAAGAAGTTCCCACTTACACTTCCACGTCATTTGGAGCACATAATATCTGCCATTAGAGAAGCAAGAGATCTGGGAGAGATTGCTTTGGAAAGACTGTATGGTGTTCTGAAGACCTATGAGCTGGAGCAGATTCAACAGGATGAGTTATATGGAACTGGGAGGATAGTTAGTACTTCTATTGCATTGGCTGCTGAAGTCCCACAGAAACTGGAAGTGAAGGCTGTTCAACCTTCCAGTTCTAACATGAATGTCATTGATGTTGAATATGGATTAACATCCATTGATCAATCTGGTGGTGACTTCTATTCTTTAGAGGAACTTGATCACCTGGAGGATGGTGATTTGGCTTTGACAGTTAGGAAGTTTGGGAAGTTCAGATTCAAGAGGAATCCCAATCTTAAGTTCAGACCCAGATTTCAGAGAGGTGGATCTTCCTCTTCAAGTAGCACAAGGGGTGGCTACAAAACTGGAACTGTGGATAGGAGCACAATCAGATGCTACAATTGCAATGAGGTGGGTCACTTTGCTACTGAGTGCAGAAAGCCAAAGCAAGTGACAAGAAACACATTTGATTCTAGTAAGAAGAACAAGATTGGGAAAGCTTATGTTGCTGAAGGAAAGAGTTGGGATGACACTGACAGTGATGAAGAAGCAGGTGAGATTGGGAACCTTGCTTTAGTGGCTAAAGAGGCAAGCACTTCATCTGCATACATGTCAGAGGTAAAGTTCACTGACACTGAAATGATTCGTCATCTTAGTGGTACTATTTCTTGTGCACGCACTGAAAATGATAGAATAATTCTTTTGAACACAGCTCTTGAACAGGAGGTAAAAGAATTAAAACTAGTGCATGTCAATCAGGATGAACTTACTGAGAAAATAGCATTTCTTGAGAATAGGGTTAAATGTTATATTCAACTGGAAACCATTCTCAAGGATCAGATTAGTGAGCTGAAGACTAAAGCTAATGCTTACTTCAACTCTTGTAAGGCTGCTAAAGAAATTATCAAGAAACAAATTATTAGTCAGACCGTAGGAATAGGGTATGACTATAATGAGTCTATTGGTAAATTAAGCATAAATACCCCTAATAGAGTCAGTCCTGAAGAAAGGGGTATTCCTGATGTGCTTAAGGGTATTGATAAACCTTTCTTTAGAAAGTCCCAAGCAGATACTCTGAATGAATACTCTATTATCATTGCAGAGGAGATTCGTGAAGAAGATCTTGCTTTTGAAGTTGAACAGTCCAACAAGTGTATGTCTGATAAACCAGTCAAAGTTGTTGCAACTAAAAAGACTAAATCAGATATCCATAAGTTGGATCAAAACAACCGTAGTACTGACATGCCTGCTGTTAATTCTTCTCATAAAGCATGTGGTGTGATCAATTGCATGTCTTGTGCTTTCAATGTTATGTATGCTTATTTTAATAGTAAGCATGTATCTGATAATAAGACTGCTCCACGTCAACATGTTAATAATAAGAAGCATGTTAAAGCTAAGACTACTAGTCCTCCTAAGACTAAGTGGATTCATTTATCCCTAAGCCTACTCAGAAATGTGTTAAGGCTGGCTATAAATGGAAACGCTCTTTTGTGAAAGAGGTTGAAGTAGTTGTAGCTAAAAAGGTTGTTTTGCCTGACAAAGGCCAGTTCTTTAAGTATGCCGGACCCAATCAAGTTTGGGTTCCGAGGAAGGACTAATCAATTGATATTGCATGGAGTTAAACAGGTAAACCGTGTTATGTGGATTCTTGATAGTGGTTGTTCAAGGCATATGACCGGAGATAGAGCCCTGCTGTCAGATTTGGTTGAGAAAGCTGGCCCAGTAGTTACCTTTGGAGATAACAGCAAGGGTATTACGAAAGGATATGGCTGTTTGAAGTTTGGAAATGTTATCATTGAAGATGTATCATTTGTGGAAGGTCTGAGGTTCAATCTTCTCAACATCAGTCATTTCTGTGACAGAGGATATGTTGTTTCCTTTGAAAGAGAGAAGTTTCAGATCCTTCACAAGAAGAATGGAAAGTATACTCTTCAAAGAGTAAGGAAAGGTGACTTGTTCATAGTTGATCTGCACTCGGGATCCCAAGATGAAGTTAATTGTTTTTATGCTAGAGCTTCATCAGATGAAAGTTGGCTATGGCACAAAAAGATGTCTCACCTTAACTTCAAAACCATGAACTCTTTAGTCAAGAGGGAATTGGCTAGAGGTTTGCCTCAGATGGACTTTACACAGGAAGGATTGTGTGAGGCATGTCAAAAAGGAAAGTCAAAGAAAGCTTCTCACAAGGGCACTGACACATCATCAATAACTGAACCACTTCAGCTACTGCACATGGATTTGTTTGGTCCAATTAATGTGATGTCCATGTCAAAGAAACAATATGCACTTGTGATTGTTGATGACTTTTCAAAATATACATGGGTTTTATTCCTACATTCCAAGGATGAGACCCCACACCTGGTGATTGACCATGTAAAGTTGATTGATCTTGATTCTAGATTCCCTGTTAGAGCCATAAGGTCAGATAATGGTACTGAATTCAAGAATGCAATTCTAAATGACTTTTGTTCTGATAAAGGAATAACAAGACAGTATTCTGCCCCTAGAACTCCTCAACAAAATGGAGTAGTGGAAAGAAAGAATCGTACATTGATTGAAGCTGCTAGGATTATGTTAAATGAGTCCAAACTTCCAACGTACTTTTGGGCTGAAGCAGTAAATACAACTTGTTATACTCAGAATCGAACTTTAATCAACAAGGACTTAATGAAGACTCCTTATGAGATCATGAACAACAAGAAACCAATTGTCAAGTACTTTCATGTATTTGGAGCAAAATGCTTTGTGCTTATAGATGACAATGTGAAACGTGGCAAGTTTGATGCAAAGGCACATGAAGCTATTTTTGTTGGTTATTCCAGAAGATCTTACAGAGTCTACTTGGTTGGCAGTCACACAGTAAAGTAAAGTGTCAATGTTACTTTTGATGACACTAAGTTCCCTAATATCCAAAAAGAAGATTCATCTGAGAAGCTGAAGTTTGATAACTTGTCAGACTCAAAATCAGATGATGCAGCCCCACCTGAAGTTATTGCTGGTAATGATAATAACAATGATGGTAATGATCATGGTGGTGGTGGTGGAAACACTAGTAACAATGGAGATACCACCAACACTGGAGAAGGATCATCAAGGCAATCAAGCAACAACTCAGGGGGAGCAAATGAAGGATCATCTAGTCACTCACAACATCAAAGTGAATTCCAAGCCGAATCATCAAGATCAAATCTTCCAAGACAGACTGTATGGAATAGAGCTCATCCTTTTGAGCTGATCATTGGTGATCCAGGTGTTGGAGTTAAAACTAGAAGTGCAACTCAGAATGAATGTCATTATTCAGCGTTTCTATCTGAAATGGAGCCAAAGAAAACTGAGGAAGCACTGACTGATCCAGATTGGGTGATTGCTATGCAAGATGAACTCAATCAGTTTGAACAACAGCAAGTCTGGAAGCTGGTACCCAGGCCAAAGAACAAGAAAGTAGTTGGTACAAGATGGATATACATGAACAAGCTAGATGAGGATGGCATTGTTACAAGGAACAAGGCAAGACTGGTTGCACAAGGGTATTCTCAAGCTGAAGGCATTGATTATGATGAAACCTATGCACCAGTGGCTAGACTTGAGGCCATCAGGATGTTCTTAGCATTTGTTGCTTATTCCAATTTTAATGTCTATCAAATGGATGTTAAGAGTGCATTCCTGAATGGTGAGCTTGATGAAGAAGTTTATGTGGAACAGCCCCCTGGCTTTGAAAATCAGGAGCTGCTGGACTTTGTGTACTTTCTCTTCAAGGCTATCTATGGTCTCAAACAAGCCCCAAGAAAATGGTATGACACTCTCTCTGGTTTTCTTTTAGAAAATGGTTTTGTTAGAGGTATCATAGACAACACTCTTTTTTCAAAGAAACACAAAAGTGATATGATATTAGTCCAAGTCTATTTGGATGACATCATATTTGGGTCTACTAATGATAGTCTCTGTAAGAGATTTGTTGAGCTTATGCAGAGTAAGTTTGAAATGAGTATGATGGGTGAGCTGAAGTTCTTTCTTGGATTGCAAGTAAGTCAAAGGTCAAATGGTATATTTATTTGTCAATCCAAGTATCTCAAAGAACTCCTCAAGAAGTATCACATGGAGGATTCAGCATTAGCAAGGACTCCATCTTCAACAGCCATCAAACTTGGAGCTTCTGACAATTCTATCAAGGTAGATGTTACAAGCTACAGAGGTATGATTGGCTGCTTACTCTATCTTACTGCTAGTAGACCAGATATTATGTATGCTACATGCTTGTGTGCAAGGTTCCAAGCGGACCCTAGAGATGTACATCTCGTTGTTGTTAAAAGAATCTTGAGATATCTTAAGGGTACACCTAATTTAGGTACCTGGTACCCTAAAGATTCTGGTTTTAACCTTGTTGGATATACAGATTCTGATTATGCAGGTAGTGTTGTGGATAGAAAGAGTACCTCTGGGAGTTGTCAATTCCTAGGAGGTAGATTGATTTCCTGGTATAGCAAGAAACAACAAACAGTTTCCAATTCAACAGCAGAAGCTGAATATATTACTGCTGGAAGCTGTTGTGCTCAGATCTTATGGATTAGGAATCAATTAAAGGACTATGGCTTTGCATTAGACAAAATTCTCATTTTGTGTGATAATACAAGTGTCATAGCAATCTCCAACAACCCTATACAACACTCGAGAACGAAGCACATTGATATCAGGTATCATTTTATCAGAGAGCATGTCACGAATGGAACTGTGGAGTTACACTTTGTACCCACAGAAGAACAGACTGCAGATATATTCACTAAATCTGTTGATGAATCCACATTTATCAAGTTAGTTGGTAAATTGGGTATGTTAAACAGTCTTAGTGATTAACAATATCTCTGTCATGTTTGTTCTTTTAAAAAAATTCATTTTCTCTTGTCATTTTACTGATATTTTCTGCAAATTCTCATTTAATATTACATGCTTGTAAATTTAAATATTTCTGGATATTTTATTTTCTTTAAAAATATTTTTCTCATATTTTTTAAGTGGAGAAATGTATTTTTATTGAAAATATATTTATTTAGAATTATTTAGGTGTTTTTCAGATTGTAAATATTGTTGTTTAAATAATTCTGCAAGTTTATATTATTTTTATGCAATTTTATATTATTCTGCATATTTTTCTAGAATTTATGGAATTTTCTGTGAATTTTTCTAGATTTTTATAAATATTTCATGCATTTTTATAAATTCTATGCATTTTTCTGTAATTATTTTAATTTTATTCTTAGTTTATTCCAAGTCTTCCCAGTTTAACACTAGGAAGACTACCGGGTAAACTTAGGATTTTTCCTTTTATTTTTTATTTTTTCCTTTTTATTCTAAGTCTTTTCCTAAGTCTTCCCAGTTTTTGAACTAGGAAGACTATCGGGAAGACTTAGATTTATTAGTTTTATTTTCTGTTTTTTGTTTTATTGTATTTCCGGAAAACTTTCTAAATTGTTTTAGGAAGACAATCGGGAAGACTCAGGATAGTCTTCCCGATTGTCTTCCTAGTACAATTTAAAAAAAACGATCAGTATTCTATTTTTCAGTTTATTTGTTTTAATAATACATATATATATATATATATATATATAAATATATATATATACAAGTACATACACTGCATTTGTTTTTCCTTAACAGAGTTCTTATCAGTTTTTCTTTTTTCTGCAAACCCCCCTTCGATTTCTCATCTCTTTTGCAGAAACTATGAACTTTGATCCTTTCTTGCTCAAGTTATTACTTAGCAACACTTTTAATTCTTCAAAATCAATCTGTTAAGTTGAAGTGCTACTAAACATTTTCATTTTTTTTCCTTGAAATCAATTCGACTTGATTGTTTGAATATTGCTAAGTGTTTGCTTATTTTGTATTTGATCTTAGTTGTTTCTATAAGGTTAATCTGTGTGTGGTTTTCTGTGTATATGTTCTTGAGATCATTGCCCTTTGTGTTTTGCTTTTCAAAGCTTTAGTTCGAAATTTTAGGATCTAAATTTTAAAAATTGATTAATTTTTGGTAAAATTTAATATTGAGGATTTTAATTTAATTTTAATTAATTTTAATTAATTCTAAAAATCCCTAAAATTTTAATTTTATTGTAAATTAATTAGAATTTCTTGTTTTATTAAAATGGATCCTAATTTTGAACTCGTTTTAAATAATTATGTTGGGTATTTTGATCCGTTAAAGTGTAAAGTGGAACGTTTTAGACCGTGGATTCAATTTTTAAATAGCGAGACTTGTGTCAGTCATGCTATTTGTGCCAATGCACTTCTTAAAATTGATCCATTAAGGATGTTGTGTTCAAGTGCTGTTATTGCTGAAGATTCTAAATCTTTTACTTTCAATATTTTAAACCAGCAATACACAGTCACTTTTGAGTTATTCTGTGATGTGTTGCATTTTCCAAAGGACAGGTTTGATCCCTTACCTATTGATGATGAGTTATCACAGTTCTTTGTGAATATTCATTATCAGGGTCCCTTTCAAATGGTTAAATTGTCCAAAAGCTTTGTTGTTAGGGAATGGGATCTTTTCTTTGATACTATAGCAAGAGTATTTGGTAACTGCACAAAAACAAATTTTCATTGCATTACCAGTCTTAGTCAATATATTGCTTATGCTATAGTATTTGGTCGTAGATTGAATTTTGCTGAGATTATGTGGAACCTAATGCTTAACAGGCTTGCTCACTCTAGGAGAGATTCTGATAATCATGTGAAAGTGAAGTGTTGGTACCCTCGCTTTCTCACTCTTATCATTAATCATCTTCTCACTGCTGAGCAGGTAGAACTCTTTAGGGAAGCTAGATTTGAAACCTCTCCAACCACAGACACCAAATTCTACACCAGACTTGATGTCTCATCCAAATTCCTCAATATACATGTTCTTGTTTCACCACTGATGAGTCAATTCATTCATCTTCCTATCTCTGGTGAACAAGTTCCTGAGCCACATCCAGTTCCACTGCAGGTAGTTATTCCTAACCCTGGATCTTCTTCTGGTATTTTAATTCAAACCCAAGTGGTTGATAGGGCTGACCCAGAGGTTGTAGAACCACAATCTCTGACCCAGGTCATAGAGCCAAACAGTGAGTCAAACACTCCTGATACACAACCTGAGCTTAATATTCAAACCAGTTCAAGAAGAGTTAGTGATATAGCTGCAATGAGTGTTCCCACAGCTCTATCTCCACCCCTAAAGAAAAAAAGAACCTATAGGGAGGCAACTGTAAGCCCATCTGTATCCTCTCAAAAGGATATGGACATTGATATGACCACTAAACAGTCTCTAGAGACATCCTCTCAACAGGATGAATCTATTGAAATTCGCCATCGGGCCATGGCATCTTGTACTGAGTCAAGCACTCTCCCATTACTCAAAATGGGAGAAGATAACTAAATAGATGACACTCAGGACACTATGCAAGGAGAGCACTTAAATTTTGATTTTGAAACAGTGCCTACCATTGTTACGGTAGAAGTGCCTTCACAGGCATCTGAGTGAAAATTTGATTCTTTGCCAAATCAAATATAATCATTTTCTCCCCTCCCAGAGGGAACATCTCTGGCTCCCTTAAGGGATTTTCCACTCGCAGTTTTTACTGGAGAAAGTGGAAGGCAACCTAATGAATCCAACACTGAAGCAATTCAGTTTCAAATTCAATCTGATTTGGATTTCATTGGGGATTGGGAATTGCGAACTCCCATTGCACCACCACTGACCTCTCTTGAAGGGGCTAGGGTGACAGGTACATCTTCTGAAAATCTAGAAAGACGGTTAGTGGTGAGAGATATGAGTCAAACACCGAGTGATACACAAGCACGTGAGTTGAGTGAAACACCACTGAGAGCAATTGAAGTGAGTGCACACACTGACAGAAACACTGCTTTGTTGAAACAACTAGCTGATCTACAAAGGAAGTTACAAGACACCCAGGCTGAGAACACTCTTCTAAAAGCACAAGTGGTTGCACAATCTACCACCTTTGTATCAAATCAGCTGGGTACTGTGAAAGATGATGTAATAACCCGAATTTTTGGTAAAATTTAAAACTTTTCTTATTATGATTAAGTGCATCAGTGAATAGTGAATTTGGTGGATGAATAGTGATTTTGAGAATTAACAAAGTTTTTCATGCCACCTATGTACGAGACGTAGTGTGGATATTCGGAAGTCATATTAGTGATCTATGGAGTAAATAAGTGAATGCAAAGACGATCGGAATTCAGAAATTCCAAATTTTATTTTGGTGTAGTATTTGACCGGGCAGAGAATTATATATTATTATATTCAAGAAATAAGATATTAAATTCGAGGATTTGAGGATTTAATATTTTGGAATTTTATTATATTTGATTTGAGAATTTAGAACGAAAACCACTGGGACAGTGAAACGAAGGTTCTAGAAACCGCTGATACTTTATAACGAGATTAAGCGATTAAGCGAACGAATCATGGATTAAGGATTGAAATTATGACAGGATTAAATATAGACATGGAAGTAACATGTAACAAGATTAATTCGAGAAATGCAACATTTGGATCATCCATGTGAAAGGAAAGCGAACCAGTAAAGCTACTTTAGCTAAACCAATGCATGTTGGACAAGTGTCACAAGCTAAGGCCATTAGAGCTATGACTCACCACCTTTTTAACACAAAAATATCAGCATTCTTATCATAATTATCAAGTCAACCAAACCAAAAAGTAAAACCATTCTCTTTTCTTCATTTTCGGCAAAAAGGAAACTGCCAGATTGTAAAGATCATAGCTACTTCATTGCTTGGTGGAAAATGGCGATCTATAGCTCTTTGGAAAGGTCTTGAGATAATCTACATTTCCTATTTCACGAGTTTCTTTCATTTGAGCAAGGTAAGACCTTCATTGTTCCAGTTCTTTAAACCGGTGTATAGTAACTCCGAGAATTCATAACTTGTTCTTGATTTTCTTTTGCAAGTTTAAGGATGATAACCATGGATGAAGACTCTTTTGAGGCTTACAAGCTCTTGTGGTGTGTTTAAGGATTCAAGGAAGGTATAAAGACCTCTGCCCCCTTTTGTTTATATGAGTTTGAAGTGGTTTTGATGGTTATGTAAAGTTAAGATCATGATTAAGTAATTATATGAATTGTTGGTTGAGTTTGGAGGATGGGTTATGAATTTGTTTTGATTATTCATGGAGGATTTGACTGAGTGGAGGGTGTATAAGGTGGATGGTGAGTTTGGGCTTAATTGGTATTGATTTGGTTGTGTTTTGGAAATGGAAAACGTTACGATTATAGCCGTCGTAATGCCCATTTGATTTAAGGCTGTTTTGAGCACGAATTACGAACTGGTATTGGAATATTTTTGAACAGAAATGACCATGAACATGTAGGTCTTGTTTTAAGGTTTGTTTTGGCATAAAGATAATGTCCATACGATTTACGGTTTAGGAGAAAAGTGAGTTTTAGTAAACATCGTTCGGAGGAACAACCCCTCTCTGGTCAGTCACCTTGAGGCTGTATTTGGACCACTTAGAAGCCATATTAAAATGTGAAACTTTGAGGAATAATACTAGAGACAGTTAGGAAGGCTCATGAAAAATATTCGGATTAAAAAGATTATTTTTCGATTTTATAAAAATGTTTTAGCCGAGGTCGCGCAAGTGAAAACCACTAAGCACATGACTTAGAAACCAATGTTGTAAATGGTTAAGTATAACTTGTATTCGAAGATAGATTTCGGACTAAACCTACGACTTAAGTAATCGTCGATTAAACATGGACTTAGTATGAGCCTATAACGAGCTAGTAATTCCTTGGTTGTGTTTCGCTTAGGTGTTTAAGCATTGAGTACAAGTGGATTATCCAGGGGATTAATCGTGCGTTTCTTTGACTTTGTCTAGATTGTCCGGCATCGTCGCGAACCCCTATCACTTCTCGAACATCAGGCAAGTTTACTAACCCTTACTCTATTGTTAGAGTGGGCATATTTTCAAATGTCTAATACTTGTTGATTCAGAAATATATCTATGTATATATATTCTTTGTTCCAAGTATCGTGCAAGTTTCTAAAACCATATTTTGAAGTATGCATATACTAGATGCATGTTTTCAAACCTCACATCGTATATAGATGTGATAGTATTCAAACTATTGAGACTATAGTATATGCATATGATAGAGGCAAGTTTTCAAACCTATACCTTTTTAAAACTGTTGTGGTGATAACTAAAGAATTTGAGATATATGCTATATGTGTATGATTTCGAAATGATTTCTATGATGCTAAATCAAAGTATTGATACAAGTTGAACTTATAAGCTATGGATATAGTAATATTTTGGAGCTGATGTGCTAAGCAAAACCCTCAGTAGGGGGAATATACTCTGCATTTATACTTTGGACCGGGAATGGTATCAGTTGTTATCTAGAGATATATTATATATTCTCTATATTTATGTTATATACTAAGAATGGTATCAGTTGCTATCTAGGGTTATTTTATTGTGTTATTACAATTAATCTCGATAAGTGGTTTACAAATTAAAGATCATTTGGAGTTTAATCTATTAAGGGTATATTTTAAATATATGATGAATAGTTGTTATCTACCCTTTTTGATAAGAAAGTACTTGAGAATTATTTCTAAATAAATATTCTTTATTAAATATAGTTTGCATTAATTATTTAAAGCCCTACTTCTGAAGGAAATATTTTGTGAAAACTATTTTAAACCCTAGATAGCTAATAATGTATATTTCAGTCAATTTTTATTATAAATAGAGAAGGTTCCCAAATCTATTTCCCGTTTAAGTCTATATTCAGAAAGACTTAAATGTTCGCTCAAACTACAAATGCATGGGACCTTTCTCAAGATTTTATGTATGTTTCCAGTGGACTGCCCGGTCCTAAGCCTTTTTAAATCAATGAATTTATCAATCTGGTTTACTACCATCAAAATGATTTTGATTACTTCCTCGAGATTCGAGGGGTAAGATCAGTGGAATTAGTTGCATCCATTAACAAGCGTCAGCTTGGGAAATATGGGTGAATTTTCCTTTCCAACCAGATATGACTACTTTGTGGAGTTGTATTCTTGGGGAAAAAGGGAAAGGAACTTCATGTTTCAGTGTTATGGATTTACTCGAACTTGGAGAGTATGTAAGGGACTGAGTAGCGCCGGTCCCCTAAGGGAATTACAATATGGCCGACGGACTGGTGAACGGGTCTGTTCTTCCCTTAGTTTATCAGAAATTGCCCGACCGTAGGAAAGAGGAGAGCAACAGGCCGACGGACTGGTGAAACGGGTCTGTTCTTCCTCAGAGGAGAGTCACAGGCCGACGGACTGGTGAAACGGGTCTGTACTTCCTGCCTACAACCGATTGGCGGGGAGGTAGGTCAGTCAGATACTGTCTATTCTTCCCTTCTACGTAGAAAAAGATCAGGGGGATACAGCTTGCGACTGATCATCGTAGGGGTATCCTTGGCGCCCAGAATCTCCATTTACAGTTCAGCATCCATGAAAGAGCATGTTTCATGCAAGATTTCAGAAAAAGAAAGTTTGTTCCAGCTATTCAGTTTCATGAAAGTTTTCAAAGAAAGATAGTTTATTCCAGCTATTCAGTTTCATGAAAGTTTTCAGAAAGGTTACTCAAGAGTAATCCAGTATATTCCAGTATATGAGTTTATAAGAAAGAGTATGAATTTACGAAAAGTATATGATTTTATCTACAGGATATACGTGATCAGATGAGTTTAGAAAATGAATTGGAAATAAATTTGCATTGTATTTATTTCCAAATTATGATATGAGGTAAATGTTTGATATGAAAGATGATATTGAATTTTTCTTATAACTTCATCTTTCAAGTATATGTTGATAGTCTGCTTATATTTTATATAGCAGATATTTTACGGAAAGGATATACTGAGTTATCTTGCTACTTCATCTTTTATTTATACTAGAACCTTGTTCATAGTATGAATATCGAAAGTTTGCAGAATATTATGGAGATGATATTTGAAATACAACAATGGTATTTTTGGAATATATTCCGACAAGGAAATGATTTTAGTATCAAGATATTTTGACAAGTTATTGTCTTATACCCGCTTTATTTTTGGGATGAATAAAAGGCAGAATTATGCCATACTTTCATTACCTTGCTGAGCTATCGCTCACTCTTGCTATTATTTTATATATATTATATAGCAGCCAAGCAGGATGCCAATGGGACGACACATACCTCGCAAGGCGTTTCCATTAAACAGTTTCTAGCAGTGATCCCGGGAGTAGTACGGACCAATCGAATCAGGCTACGGCTTTTGGCATTCAACTTATGTATAGACATGAATGGTATTAGGGGATTGTGAGCATCAGAAGGCTAAGTTAGTAATGTAACAATACTTAGAAATTGTATCAGTAACAGATTCAAAAGACATTTGGGTATTGTAATAAAAGTTATTTATTCCGCAGTTGTTGTATTGTGTCGTTTCTGAGACTCTAACCTGTGTGTGTGTGTGTGTGTGTGACATATGTTGTGGGGTCATGAGCAGGTGAATTATGAATGGTGTGAGTAATACAGGTAAGGTAAGGAGTACATGGATTGTGACAACCCTAAATCCCTGACCCCGGATTTGGGGCTGTTACAGAGATGGTATCAGAGCGTTAGGTTACAGTCCTCAGAAACGATAGGAGATCGAGTCTTACAATACCCTTAAAAATGATAAGAACATTTGGAGCTCAAATTGAGTTCGTAGTCGGGTTAGAGGACATGACCCTGACTGTTTAAGATGAAGCCCGAGAGGGGACTTCTTTTGGGAAACCGTACTTAGGACTTCATGGTTAGTCACCTCGATTCGTATGAGTTATAGATGGATGGGATTCTGAGATACCAGATCCTGAGGCCTTCGAGTAGGCATTTAATGATGCGTTCCTTGAAATGGACGGAGACCCGATAAAGGAAGATCCCTAGGAGGATCTAGAGGAAGACCCCATAGTGGGTCAAGGAAAGAATCTTGTAGAGGACGTATTGATTGATAAAGATGTAGTATGTTACTTGAAGTCGTACAATAGGACCGGACGAACCTTCAGAGGTCAAATAAGTGCTGATACGAGAGTTTAGGATCATTATGATTCATCAAGAGATATGACAAAGAAAATGGAGTAGAGTCTCCAAAGCAGAAGAGGTAGAGGCAGTATAGCCAGTATCAGTGGATTGGTTCGACTTGAACGAAACCTGTTACTCGTAGTCGGTTATAGCTGCCCATAAGGAGGCGGCATACGTAAGAACCAAGGTGTTCAGATTTTCACGAACGATTAAGGGTACTTAGTTGCCTAGAATAGTGAAAGGAATTGCTTTGACTATGAGGTTTCAATCCCCCACGACCAGCAATTCCACTGGAAATAGTGTCTATTACATCATTGAGGGATTTTATTATCTCTAGGAGAATTTTGGGTATATGCACCATGCAAATGTTATTGTAAGACAAGCAAGCTAAGACGGAATCGAGAACGAGATTTACCACCCTCAGGAAACCAGGAAGGAATTATGAGGATAGAACAGAAAGGTCAGAAATCCGATCCGAGTATTACTAGTGAGTAAATAGATTGATCAAGTTTCCCTGATTTTGGAAAGGAATTCAGCAAATTTTGGCAAACCTTGTCTTTCTGATTACCAGAGGATGTCACCAAAGAGAGTGGGAATTAGAGCGAACCCTGTGGATTGGGTAAGATAGCCGTTATATGGGTTGGTGGACAGACCCTGATTGCTATAATCGATTGTAGGGATAAAATGATGAAGTTGAGATTGGACGGTACAGGCGAAATATATTTAAGGACCAAGACGGACTGAGAAGTTCCGGGATTGACTTAAATGAGAAGGCTATTGTGCCAAAAGTGTTAAGCTTATGTAGCGCACGTGATTGATATGGGAGAAGGAATATTGGATATAAGGATGATTGAAATAGAGACCAGATTTAATCTTGTAGTTTCTAACGATCTTCCGAAGTACCGCCCAGTCGACATGTGGAATTGTCATTGCTACGGGCAACAACGGTATCGAAGTCTTCTTATAGAACAGAACTCTTACTTGGGATGTTTGCGCCTAGTCGAATAGAATTCCCTGCGATTGCAAATGTTGATGGTTGAATTCTTAGCGACTATTATAAGTCGGCAATGACGTAAGTATCGAACAACTTAGGGTGCGTGGAAAGGAAAAGCTTTAGAATTGAACGAATATCCATCAGAGGAGCCGACATAAAAGGCATCCGTAGAGACCTTGGTAGTACCCTCCCCATTTGCAAATTATGTGGGATATTTCCCCAATCTATGATCTATCTTGACCTCTCTCCAGGAAAGAATTCTGATAAAGGGTATATTCCCTTTTCGAAGTTATTTTATAACACTTGTGCTAAACCATATTCAGTTTCACTTGTGCCAGAGGCTGTCACAATGCCTACTTTCAGGCTTTCGAAGCCCGGTCAAATGATGTTATTTAAGCTTTCACTTTTCTTCAAATAATGAATGACCCTATGGTGATACATCACCACTTGTTTGTTAAGTACCAGTATCTTTTTGGGTATTCTTTTCTTTGTATTTTCTTTGGAAAACCGCACCTTTGGAATCTGTTCAATTTTAATCCAAGGTGTTCCTTTGAGAAATATTGTCGAAAGGCGATAATCATTAAATTGATCTCGAATTGCTTTCATACTTTTCAACTTCCACTGAGACGAACAACCCTATACTTATAGGGGCTACAAGGACTATCTGTCTGTGTGATAGAAGTCGGATGGGACGCCATCACTTGTAAGTTGTGAAATACAAGAAGGCTAATTACCTTTAGTAATGTCTCAATTGAGGCACACAACGTTGAGTTCTTATGATCATATTGATCTCTCGGTAAAATTCTCTTACCTCCAATAAGGTTACCTTAAAACTCATAACCTTATGATCATCAGTGTGTGACGTTTTCCTTGATATGGGAGCTGTCTTTTCAAGGCCCCATAATTTTTGTTATCCTCATTGAATTCTAAGGGGAGGCCACCCAGGTCAAATAAGTCAAAATTCGCTGGTAGGAATTAGATTCGCAACGAAATCGCCTATGACAGGAGCGAATCCCTAAGACGAATAGAATGTTAGTGACATATCGATGAAATTGGTTTATTCTCCCAAGGATATTATGATAATGGAAAGCGTGTCAATCGATATATGTGAAAGAAATAGTGATGTGCCGTGAACTCCAGTGACAACGGTGTTAGACAGATGCCCTATAGTGGAATTGAGATTTTGGAGGAGTTGTTTACGAATGTACACTACCTCTGGGTTAGCAAGATAAGTACTGACGGTGGAGTCAGAGGGAGCTGGTATTGTGACTTGGGAGAGGTGCAACGTGTGTGGTTCTAGAGGAATAATTTTCGGAAGTACATGGAGACCCGGATGAAAATAAAAGTTAAAGAGTTAAAACAAGAAACCATGACTGTGACTGAGTATGAGGCCAAGTTTTCCGAATTATTGAGGTTTGTTCCGGAGTTTGTGAACACAGAATAAAAGAAAGCCAGTAGGTTTCAACCAGGGCTACCTCCAACAAGCAGCCCACTGTCAGGACCTTTAAATAGAAGGTGCCCTTCTATACTGTTAGACAGAGCTAATGTATCGTTGTATATCAAGAAGTTGCATGACAATTAAACCTTAAGGCCGAGCCGCTGAGGGAATAATTACAAGTAGAAATAGCCAATCGAGGGATTTTCCCATAAGACTGGTACATCCAGGTTGTGAACTAGAAATATGAGGTCGACCCTTTTGATAGACCTGATTCCTTTCAAGTTGGGAGAAGTTGGTATTACAATAAGAATGGATTGTGACCAAGAAAAGAGATACCAAGTATAAAGGAAACTACAATGGTTTGGGAGATTGTACAAGGTTTTAATGAGCTACCAGATATCGATTAGGATGACATGAGAATGAATACCGAGTATTCAGGGTATAGTGGGAATGAAAGAGTTAGTGACTCAGTTACAAGAGTTGTTGTATAAGGGTATGATAAGACCCAGTGTACCACCGTGGAGAGCCCGGTGTTGTTGTAAGAGAGAAAGATTTTAGCACAAGATTATATGTCGAACCTCGAGAGTTGTATGAGTTCGACATGGAGAATAGGTACCCTTGTAAATGATTGTTTGATCAGCGGAAGAACGCTGTGTATTTCCAAATTTATTTAAAGAACTGGGTATCACCAGTTGGAAGTTAAATCAGAGGATATACCCAAGACTGCGATTCGTACTAGGAATAGACACTTCGAGTTTTCAGCGAGGTTATTTTGGGTGGACTAATGCACCCACAAATTTTATGGAATGTAATGAATTGGCTTTGAGTTACCCGTGATAGTAGATAACATGAGATGGAGAAATGGCTAGAATTGACCTAGAATTATGACTGTGAGATACACTACCATCCGGGGAAGGCCAATGTGGTGGCCGATACCCTTAATTAAAATGAGACAGAGATGGATTCCGAATGATCGGGAATTAAAGGATGAGATTTTACACCAAACCCAAGTTAGTCCAACAAACTAGAAAGACAAAAGATTTCACCAACAAGCGGCTAGTGACAACCAAGACAGACAAAGAAAGTATGTGGACTAAGCCCGCGAGTATAGGGATAGTACTGCTATTGATAAGCTAAATGGCATGTTGATGGATGACAAGCAAGTTTATGTTGGTGTATTTCTGTACAAACAAGATAGAGAATATGAGGTTAGAGATTCGTGATGCTAAAAGATATCCATGGAAAGAATTAATGAGATTTGGAAAGAAAAGGGAAGTTGAGCCCGAGATTCATTGGGCCATCTGAGATTTAAGACGCGTCAGGAAGGTGGCCTATGAGCCAGCCTTACCCCCCCAAACTTGTAGAATGGTCATAACGAGGTTCATGTGTCAATGCTACGTCAGTATACTATAGATGCCCGACATATGTAGAGTACGAGCAGGTAGATATACAACCTGGTCTGACTTACAAAGAACAACCTGTGGAAATCACGGATAGAAAAGAGCAAGTGCTAAGTGACGAGGTTGCCAAGCTAGTGAGAGGTTTGTGGAAAATCAAGAGGTGGAAGAATCCACCTGGGAGTTAGAAAGTGCAATGGAAGAGAAGTACCCCAGTTACTCCTAAGTTGATTCCGGGACGGAATCCTTTTAAGGAGGGGAGAATGTAATAACCCGAATTTTTGGTAAAATTTAAAACATTTCTTATTATGATTAAGTGCATCAGTGAATAGTGAATTTGGTGGATGAATAGTGATTTTGAGAATTAACAAAGTTTTTCATGCCACCTATGTACGAGACGTAGTGTGGATATTCGGAAGTCATATTAGTGATCTATGGAGTAAATAAGTGAATGCAAAGACGATCGGAATTCAGAAATTCCAAATTTTATTTTGGTGTAGTATTTGACCGGGCAGCGAATTATATATTATTATATTCAAGAAATAAGATATTAAATTCGAGGATTTGAGGATTTAATATTTTGGAATTTTATTATATTTGATTTGAGAATTTAGAACGAAAACCACTGGGACAGTGAAACGAAGGTTCTAGAAACCGCTGATACTTTATAACGAGATTAAGCGATTAAGCGAACGAATCATGGATTAAGGATTGAAATTATGACAGGATTAAATATAGACATGGAAGTAACATGTAACAAGATTAATTCGAGAAATGCAACATTTGGATCATCCATGTGAAAGGAAAGCGAACCAGTAAAGCTACTTTAGCTAAACCAATGCATGTTGGACAAGTGTCACAAGCTAAGGCCATTAGAGCTATGACTCACCACCTTTTTAACACAAAAATATCAGCATTCTTATCATAATTATCAAGTCAACCAAACCAAAAAGTAAAACCATTCTCTTTTCTTCATTTTCGGCAAAAAGGAAACTGCCAGATTGTAAAGATCATAGCTACGTCATTTCTTGGTGGCAAATGGCGACCTATAGCTCTTTGGAAAGGTCTTGAGATAATCTACATTTCCTATTTCACGAGTTTCTTTCATTTGAGCAAGGTAAGACCTTCATTTTTCCAGTTCTTTAAACCGGTGTATAGTAACTCCGAGAATTCATAACTTGTTCTTGATTTTCTTTTGCAAGTTTAAGGATGATAACCATGGATGAAGACTCTTTTGAGGCTTAAAAGCTCTTGTGGTGTGTTTAAGGATTCAAGGAAGGTATAAAGACCTCTGCCCCCTTTTGTTTATATGAGTTTGAAGTGGTTTTGATGGTTATGTAAAGTTAAAATCATGATTAAGTAATTTTATGAATTGTTGGTTGAGTTTGGAGGATGGGTTATGAATTTGTTTTGATTATTCATGGAGGATTTGACTGAGTGGAGGGTGTATAAGGTGGATGGTGAGTTTGGGCTTAATTGGTATTGATTTGGTTGTGTTTTGGAAATGGAAAACGTTACGATTATAGCCGTCGTAATGCCCATTTGATTTAAGGCTGTTTTGAGAAAGAATTACGAACTGGTATTGGAATATTTTTGAACATAACTGACCATGAACATGTAGGTCTTGTTTTAAGGTTTGTTTTGGTATAAAGATAATGTCCATACGATTTACGGTTTAGGAGAAAAGTGAGATTTAGTAAACATCGTTCGGAGGAACAACCCCTCTCTGGTCAGTCACCTTGAGGCTGTATTTTGACCACTTAGAAGCCATATTAAAATGTGAAACTTTGAGGAATAATACTAGAGACAGTTAGGAAGGCTCACGAAAAATATTCGGATTAAAAAGATTATTTTTCGATTTTATAAAAATGTTTTAGCCGAGGTCGTGCAAGTGAAAACCACTAAGCACATGACTTAGAAACCAATGTTGTAAATGGTTAAGTATAACTTGTATTCGAAGATAGATTTCGGACTAAACCTATGACTTAAGTAATCGTCGATTAAACATGGACTTAGTATGAGCCTATAACGAGCTAGTAATTCCTTGGTTGTGTTTCGCTTACGTGTTTAAGCATTGAGTACAAGTGGATTATCCAGGGGATTAATCATGCGTTTCTTTGACTTTGTCTAGATTGTCCGGCATCGTCGCGAACCCCTATCACTTCTCGAACATCAGGCAAGTTTACTAACCCTTACTCTATTATTAGAGTGGGCATATTTTCGAATGTCTAATACTTGTTGATTCAGAAATATATCTATGTATATATATTCTTTGTTCCAAGTATCGTGCAAGTTTCTAAAACCATATTTTGAAGTATGCATATACTAGATGCATGTTTTCAAACCTCACATCGTATATAGATGTGATAGTATTCAAACTATTGAGACTATAGTATATGCATATGATAGAGGCAAGTTTTCAAACCTATACCTTTTTAAAACTGTTGTGGTGATAACTAAAGAATTTGAGATATATGCTATATGTGTATGATTTCGAAATGATTTCTATGATGCTAAATCAAAGTATTGATACAAGTTGAACTTATAAGCTATGGATATAGTAATATTTTGGAGCTGATGTGCTAAGCAAAACCCTCAGTAGGGGGAATATACTCTGCATTTATACTTTGGACCGGGAATGGTATCAGTTGTTATCTAGAGATATATTATATATTCTCTATATTTATGTTACATACTAAGAATGGTATCAGTTGCTATCTAGGGTTATTTTATTGTGTTATTACAATTAATCTCGATAAGTGGTTTACAAATTAAAGATCATTTGGAGTTTAATCTATTAAGGGTATATTTTAAATATATGATGAATAGTTGTTATCTACCCTTTTTGATAAGAAAGTACTTGAGAATTATTTCTAAATAAATATTCTTTATTAAATATAGTTTGCATTAATTATTTAAAGCCCTACTTCTGAAGGAAATATTTTGTGAAAACTATTTTAAACCCTAGATAGCTAATAAAGTATATTTCAGTCAATTTTTATTATAAATAGAGAAGGTTCCCAAATCTATTTCCCGTTTAAGTCTATATTCAGAAAGACTTAAATGTTCGCTCAAACTACAAATGCATGGGACCTTTCTCAAGATTTTATGTATGTTTCCAGTGGACTGCCCGGTCCTAAGCCTTTTTAAATCAATGAATTTATCAGTCTGGTTTACTACCATCAAAATGATTTTGATTACTTCCTCAAGATTCGAGGGGTAAGATCAGTGGAATTAGTTGCATCCATTAACAAGCGTCAGCTTGGGAAATATGGGTGAATTTTCCTTTCCAACCAGATATGACTACTTTGTGGAGTTGTATTCTTGGGGAAAAAGGGAAAGGAACTTCATGTTTCAGTGTTATGGATTTACTCGAACTTGGAGAGTATGTAAGGGACTGAGTAGCGCCGGTCCCCTAAGGGAATTACAATATGGCCGACGGACTAGTGAACGGGTATGTTCTTCCCTTAGTTTATCAGAAATTGCCCGACCGTAGGAAAGAGGAGAGCAACAGGCCGACGGACTGGTGAAACGGGTCTGTTCTTCCTCAGAGGAGAGTCACAGGCCGACGGACTGGTGAAACGGGTCTGTACTTCCTGCCTACAACCGATTGGCGGGGAGGTAGGTCAGTCAGATACTGTCTATTCTTCCCTTCTACGTAGAAAAAGATCAGGGGGATACAGCTTGCGACTGATCATCGTAGGGGTATCCTTGGCGCCCAGAATCTCCATTTACAGTTCAGCATCCATGAAAGAGCATGTTTCATGCAAGATTTCAGAAAAAGAAAGTTTGTTCCAGCTATTCAGTTTCATGAAAGTTTTCAAAGAAAGATAGTTTATTCCAGCTATTCAGTTTCATGAAAGTTTTCAGAAAGGTTACTCAAGAGTAATCCAGTATATTCCAGTATATGAGTTTATAAGAAAGAGTATGAATTTACGAAAAGTATATGATTTTATCTACAGGATATACGTGATCAGATGAGTTTAGAAAATGAATTGGAAATAAATTTGCATTGTATTTATTTCCAAATTATGATATGAGGTAAATGTTTGATATGAAAGATGATATTGAATTTTTCTTATAACTTCATCTTTCAAGTATATGTTGATAGTCTGCTTATATTTTATATAGCAGATATTTTACGGAAAGGATATACTGAGTTATCTTGCTACTTCATCTTTTATTTATACTAGAACCTTGTTCATAGTATGAATATCGAAAGTTTGCAGAATATTATGGAGATGATATTTGAAATACAACAATGGTATTTTTGGAATATATTCCGATAAGGAAATGATTTCAGTATCAAGATATTTTGACAAGTTATTGTCTTATACCCGCTTTATTTTTGGGATGAATAAAAGGCAGAATTATGCCATACTTTCATTACCTTGCTGAGCTATCACTCACTCTTGCTATTATTTTATATATATTATATAGCAGCCAAGCAGGATGCCAATGGGACGACACATACCTCGCAAGGCGTTTCCATTAAACAGTTTCTAGCAGTGATCCCGGGAGTAGTACGGACCAATCGAATCAGGCTACGGCTTTTGGCATTCAATTTATGTATAGACATGAATGGTATTAGGGGATTGTGAGCATCAGAAGGCTAAGTTAGTAATGTAACAATACTTAGAAATTGTATCAGTAACAGATTCAAAAGACATTTGTGTATTGTAATAAAAGTTATTTATTCCGCAGTTGTTGTATTGTGTCGTTTCTGAGACTCTAACCTGTGTGTGTGTGTGTGTGTGAGACATATGTTGTGGGGTCATGAGCAGGTGAATTATGAATGGTGTGAGTAATACAGGTAAGGCAAGGAGTACATGGATTGTGACAACCCTAAATCCCTGACCCCGGATTTGGGGCTGTTACAGATGACCTGGAAGGATTAAAGAATACTCTACTCCCGAAGCTGAATTCCATCCAACAATCTCAAGTACTAGTGGCTTCAGACATTTCTGAATTAACAACGTCAAATGCTCAGATTTCAGAAAGTGTCAAGGATATTGCTGTCATTTCTACCAAGGTGGACTTTATTCTGCAAACAACTGATGAAAATCAAACGTTTAATGAAGAAAGGATTTCAAGGATAGAAGGAGGAATGGAGCATCTGAATGAAGGTATGAAGAACTTGTATAAAATGTTAAAGAAATCACATCAACCTACTGTAGAGCAAAGAACATTCTTTGAGGGAGATGATGATGATGATGAGGGTGAGGATGATGAAGGAGGAGATGGAGGAAATAGAGATGATCAAGGAGCTATAAGGGGAAGAAGTGAGGTGAATCCTGGAGCTACTAAAGTAAAATCTGTAGAGGATTCCTCAACTAAGGGGGAGAATGTGGAGAAACAAGGAGGAAATCAATCCGGAGGCTCCAACAAGGACAAAGGGAAGCAAAAGTTAACTTTTTCTGATGCTGACTATTATCAAGGTGAACATGGTGATTTTGACTATGTAGAATCTGAAGGAGCCCCTGAAGATATCTTTGGTAATGTGGAGGTTGAAGAAGAAGCTGATTATGCTGACTGGGAAGAAGAGTCAAATATTGATCATGTCTTTGAAGCTGAGTTAGTGAGACAGAAGGCTGATCTGAAAAGAAGAGAGGAGGAGAATGTAAAGGTATCTGACATCATTTCTAAGAATCTTGTCATTCAAAAAGCTGAACAACAAGAAAAGCAAAGGCTTCACAATCTGAAGGTCAATGAGAGAAAATTGTATGTGAGGCTGAAGCAAGGAGAAGAATGGGACAAGGCTGGAGAGATGTTTGCACATCAAGAAGGAACTAACAATGATGCAAAGTTTCTTGGGATGTTGGAAAGATACAAAAAGGTCAATCCAGACAACACAGTATATTTGAAAGCTCTTCATGCAGAGATTTCAAGGATCACAACTGGATATGACAGAGTTAGAGAGGAGTTGAAGATCTTTGTTTACACTCATAATGAGGGAACTTTCTTAGTGTCTCTCAATCTTCTGGAAAGCAGAACTCTCTCTGAACTATGGGTCTTCATGTGCAAAGTAAAAAGAACTTCTCCATTAGCTGAGCTGCTGCATGATCAGCTAAGAGACTTTGCAATGAAAGCTAGTCCATAAGTGGTGGAAGTGCCTTATGAAGTAAAAATTTTAAAGGAAGGGCACTTCAGACTTGTGGTGTGGATCCAATCTCTCTGAAAGATTTTCATGCCAAGCATCTTGTCTACTTGGAGAACATGTTGAGGACTTCAGGATTTGCTACACAAGAGAAGACATAAGTTGCTGATTTGATTCAAGACTATTGCATAGCAAACATCAAAAGATATCATCAAATGAAGAATAGGCTGAAGAAAGTCACAACTCAACCTGTCAGACCTAGTGGCATTACTTCTGAATCTGATCGTGTTCTGGACAAGGATTTGCTTGAAGCACTTGAAGAAGGAGAGATGATTGAGTCTGAAATTTGAAGAAGCTCTGGTTGTAAATATTAAATGTTTAGAGCTTAGGTGATTCAAGATAGGATAAATGTATTCATATGTTCAGTCTAGAGGAACATCTATCTTGTACTTACCTGTAATGTTTGAATCTGGATAACGTTAAATGAAATCCAGAACTTTGTGTTATTATTTACTTAGCTTTTAATGTCTTATTTCTACTTGTTTAGTTAGTTGAGTTATCCTCTAGGTATTTGCTTGTTATTCTCTAACAAACAAATAGGGGGAGATTGAAAGGCATATGTTTAAGCCTATTTGTTTACATCGAGGAATTAACTCAACATTAAACAAGTCTGTAATAAGTAAGTAATAATTCAAATTGTCACAGAAATCTCAGAAGATTATATCTGTCAAAGAATGAAGATTAAAGTCATCTACAGACTTGAACTGAGTCTACATTGAAAGAAGCTCAATTTATTGATCAAGCCTCAATGAAGTATTCAAGCTCAGTGGATTTATTAAAGTGACAGAGATTTCAAATGGTGACAGAAAAAGATACTGATTATGGAGTTCTTGAATGAGAAGGAAGGGAATCACTGCTTAAAGTCAAACAGATAAAGAACAGACATTTTCGTTAGTCACTCATGAACCAGACAGTGCATTGAGTGTCAACGTACTATTGTGTTTGTTATTTATCTAAGTTTTAAGTGATTCTGGAATTGTTTAAGAAGTCAACTAATTCTTTTTATTCTCTTATAAATAATTAATATTATTAAGTATATTATTTATTAATTTAATTCTGTAAAGAATTAATTTAATACATAATTTATTTAATTAATTATTTAAATTAGAATGAAAATGAACTAGGAAGACTTAGGTTTGAACTAGGAAGACTTAGTTTTTTGAACTAGGAAGACTCACAAGTGAGTCTTCCCGAAAGTCTTCCTAGGCAAAACCCTAGTCTTCCCGGTTGTCTTCCATGTACAATGGTAGTCTTCCCGAAAGTCTTCCAAGGCCAAAAACATAGTTTTCCTGCAAGACTTCCTAGTACAAATTGCATTCTTTCAAGTGGTGGCTTGCACGTGGGTTTGCTAAAAGAAAAGGAATGATAAATACAAGGCAGAAGACAGAAGATATTATTACATTCAATACAGCAAGAACAAAAAGACATAGCATTCAATATCAAACTCATCTGTCTTCTTTACTTCTTGAACTGCAAAGCAAATCATTTCCGGCCAGAGAATTAATTCTTGTTTGGTTCTTAACATTTAATTCATAACAAGTGATTCTCTTGTACTGCTTTGTCTTTTTAGCGGATCATAATCCCTAGTTTTTATATCGAACTACTTTTTAGTATTCGATCCTTTTTATTACAAAAATAGATGAATTCATGTCGAATTTATTCTAGGTTTGTTTTATCAAGTTCATTGTAATCAGTGATCAGAATTGTAACACCCTTCAAGTTTAATAGAGTTTTATTTAACTTGAATATTGTTTCAGTTTTATTCCGCAATAATTTGTTCTAAATTGTTAAATCTTAAAAGGACAAATTCGATTAAACGGTATCGTTTGTATTCAACCCCCCTTCTACAAACTTATCAGGACCTAACAGCTGGGGAGGTCCTGATAGAGGCCCTGAAGGAGCCTCCGGGGAGGCTGTAGCAGCTGCATAACAGCTGTCTGTTTGTCTCTCCGGGGAGAGGGCACGTGACAAGGGGGGGAATGGGATGTTTTCCACTCCTTATTGTTTTTAAGTTTTTTTTATATATGTAATTGTAATTTTTTTTTAATGAATAGGGGTTTTTCCCCAGTTTATTAGATTGTTGTGTGTGATGCGAATGTTCCATTTCTTTATTTTTGCATTTGAATCCATTTAACCTGTTTAACCTGTTAAAAATTGGCTTGCATGTTAACTTGACTCATTTCCTTAAATAAAAAGACAAACTTCTCTGTTAGGTCCTGATAAGTTTGTAGAAGGGGGGTTGAATACAAACTATACCGTTTTATCGAATTTGTCCTTTAAAAGATTTAACTGTTTAGAACAAATTAGTGCGGAATAAAAACTGAAACAATATTCAAGTTAAATAGAAACTCTATTAAACTTGAGGGGTGTTACAATTCAGTGCACAGATTACAAGGTTCTTGTTAAAACAAATCTAGAATAAATTCGACATGAATTTATCTATATTTGTAATAAAAAGATCGAATACTAAAAAGTAGTTCGATAGTAATTCTAGGGATTATGATCCGCTAGATTGTCAAAGCAATACAAGTAATTGAATTCTAGTGGATTGGATATAACTTTGATGGCTAGAATTTATTACAAGAATTAAATTGAGCTTTGCAGTTGGTTCGCTTGAATATGCAGAAGAGAGTAAATGAGACTTTGTTTTTGCTTCTGTGTTTTTTCAATTCTAATCAACTGACTCTTTTGATCATGTACTTGTATTTATAACAAGTCAATAGAATGAATTGCACGCGCCAAAACAAACTGCATTTTGATTTACACTAATAGTACTATCCATTTAAACCTGGTAGTACTATCGGTAGGACTATCAGTTTGAACTGGTAGGACTATCACAGATAGTACTACTAGTATAAATAGAATTAGATATAAAACTGATTTAATGCATTCTACTTTTAATTGATTTAATAAATGAATTAATTCTTTTAGAATTAATTCACTGATTAAATAAATTAAATAAATGACTCAAATAATTTCATAAATAAATTAATTCTGGAGAATTAATTTATATATTAAATTACTTAAGATCTAGATTGATTAATTTAATATATGACTTAATTCTGAAAGAATTAATTCATAGATTAAATAAATTATCTTATAGAATAACATTAAAATAGAATTAAACTAATTCTTAGAACCACTAAAATTGATGACGAACTTCCACTGGCTAACGTTGACACTCCATGTACTGTCTGGTTCATGAGCGACTAACTTTAATGGTTGTTCTTCATACTTGACTTTAAGCTATGATTCTTTTCTCCTTCTAGTTAAACAAGGACTGTAACCTGTACTTTTCTCCGTCACACTTCTGAAATCTCTGCCACTGTAAATAGATCCACTTTCTTGAATACTTCACTGAGGCTTGATCAAATAAATGAACTTCTTCCAGTGTAGAATAACTTCAAGTCTGTAGATGACTTTAATCTTCATTCTTTGACAAATATAATCTTCTGAGATTCCTGTGACATCTGTATTTATTATTTACTTATTACATCTTAATTAAAGTTGAGTAGAATCCTCGGTGTTTACAAATAGGCCTTGACATATGCCTTTCAATCTCCCCCTATTTGTTTGTTAGACAATAACAACCAAATACTCTAGAGGATAACTCAACTAAAACAAGAAAAGATAAGACTTTTAAGAGCCAAGCAAATAATAAAAAGTTCTAGATTAAATATAACAATTTCCAGATTCAAACAATAAAGATAAATACAAGATAGATGTTCCTCTAGCCTGAACAAATGATAAATTTCCCTATCTTGATTTACCTAGCTCTAAACATTTAACATTTACAAATTGAGCTAACTACATCATGCCTTTAGTCTCTAATTTCACCTTCTTCAGCTTCTTGCAAGGTGACTAGAAGATCTTTGTCAAGGACACGATCACTTTCAGAAACCACACCACTTGGCATTACTCGTTGAGTGGTGATCTTCTTCAATCTATTCTTCATCTGAGCATACCTTGGAATTTTCTCCGTGCAGTAGTCTGAAATCATATCAGAAACTTCAGACTTCTCTACAGAAGCAAACCCAGAAGTTCTAAGAAGATTCTCCAACTTCACCAGTTGCATAGCAGTCTGTAGCTTCATGGAATCAGGATCCAGCCTTACAGTCTCCAAAGTTGTACCTCTGTAGATTTTGACTTCATAAGGAAAATGTACAACTTGAGGGCTGGCCTTCATAGCAGAATCTCTCAGCCGGTCATAAAGAAGCTCGTTCAAGCAAGAAGATCTCTTTACTTTACTCATCAGAATCCACAATTCAGAGAGAGATCTTCTTTGAAGTAGTTCAAGAGAAACAGTGAATGACCCTTCAAGAGCACTTGAGACATAGATGAAAAGTTCCTGCCTCACTTGATCAAATGCAGACGTAATCCTTAGGCTATCTTCCTTCAATGCCTTCATATATAATGAGTTGTCTGGATTAACAGTTCTGATCTTCTCAAGCAGCTTCAGAAAAGTAGCATCATTGGTTGTGCCTCTCTGAGGGATATCAAACATCTCCCTTGCCTTATCCCATTTGACTCCTTGCTTCATCCTAACATCCAATCTCCTTTCTTTGACATGAATACTATGAAGACGTTGTTTGTCTTCATGTTCATCCTTTTGAATTTTCAGCTTCTGAGAAATGATGTCAGAGACCTTGGCATTTTCATCCTCCTTTCTTCTCAACTCTACCTGTTGTTTCTTCAACTCCTTCTCAAACAAAGGGTCAGGTGTGTATAGATCAGCTTCATCTTCCCAATCATCAAAGTTGGCTGCCTCCTCAACCTCCTCCTCATCAAAAGCTTCTTCAGGTATGGTCTTCCTCAGATCACCATATGTGTCAAATTGGAAGTCATCCTGTTCACCGTGGTAGTAGTAGGCATCATCAAAAGCAGACTCCTCCATTGATTGTTTACCTTTCCCCTTATCCTTTCCAGAAGCTCCTCCAGCTTCTTTGTCTTCTCCTTTCTTCTCCTTCTCCCCCTTAGTTGAGGAATCCTCTACAGTTTGAGCTGTGGAAGCCCTAGGATTCACCTCAGATGTTCTCCTTATCTCTCCTCTTTCTCTTCCATCTCCTCCGTCATAATCATCATCATCCTCATCATCATCTCCCTCAAAGAATATTCTTTGCTCTTCAGTAGGTTGATGTGATTCCTTGATCGTATTATACAAGTGCTTCATACCTTCATTCAGATGCTCCATTCCTCCTTTTATCCTGAAAATCCTTTCCTCATTAAACTTTTGATTTTCATCAGCTGTTTGCAGAATAAAGTCCACCTTGGTAGAAATGGCAGCAATCTCCTTGACACTTTCTGAAATTTGAGCATTTGACATGGTTAATTCAGAAATGTCCGAAGCCACTAGTACTTGAGATTGTTGGATGGAATTCAGCTTCGGGACCAGAGTATTCTTCAATCCTTCGAGGTCATCTTTCACAGTACCCAGCTGATTTGATACAGAGGTGGTAGATTGAGAGACCACTTGTTCTTTTAGAATTTCCTTCTCAGCCTGGGTTTCTTGCAGTTGTTTCTGTAGAGCAGCTATCTGAGCTAACAAAGAAGCAGTGTTTGTGTCAGTGTGTGCACTCACTTCAATTTCTCTCAGTGGTGTTTCACTCAACTCACGTGCTTGTGCATCACTCTCTATTTGATTTTGATCTCTAATCACTAGCTGTCTTTCCAAGTTATCAGATTGAGTACCTGCAATAGAAATCACCCTAGCCCCTTCAAGAGAGGTCAGTGGTGGTGCAATGGGAGTTCGCAAATCCCGTTCCCTGAATGAGCCTGTCAAAATATTTGACATTGTATACTGAATTTCTTCAGGGACAGACTCATCAGGTTGCCTTTCACTTTCTCCAGTAAAAACTGCGAGTGAAAAATCCCTTAAGGGAGCCAGAGATGTTCCCTCTGGGAGGGGAGAAAATGATTCTATTATAGGTGGCAAAGAATCAGATTTTCCCTCTGATGCCTGTGAAGGCACTTCTACCGTGACAATGGTAGGCACTGTTTCAGACCCTAAGTGCTCTCCTAACAACGTGTCCTGAGTTTCTTCTATTTGGATGTCTTCTCCCATTGTGAGTAATGGGAGATTGCTTGACTCATTACAGGTTGCCAGGGCCCGATGGCGAATTTCAATAGATTCATCCTGTTGAGAGGATGTCTCCAGAGACTGTTCAATGGCCATTTCAAAGTCCATATCCTGTTGGGAGGACATGGATGGGCTTACAGATGTCTCTCTATAGGTTTTCCTTTTCTTTAGTGGTGGAGACAGAGCTGTGGGTGCACTCAGTGTTTGTTCATTACTTGACCTTTGTCTTATTAAAGAAGCAGTTTCAGGTTGAGAGGTTAAAGGATTAGACACAGTGTTTGGCTCTCTGACCTGGGTTAGAGATTGTGGTTCTACAACCTCTTGGTCTGTCCTATCAACCACTTGGGCTTCAGCAAAGGTGCCAGATGATCCAGAGATAGGATGTATTACCTGTATTGGCAGTTCCTCTGAAGTTCCAGCTGCAATGACTAGTTGTTGATCAGGAACAAAAGGTTCAAAAGTAGGAAGGTTAATGACATGAGCCATGAATGGACTTACAACCACTGGTGTCATATTCCATTTAAGAGAAGTATGGAGTCTTTGATAGAACTTACTATTAGTAGAAGGAGAATTAACAGATAAAGCATTTGAAAACAACTCCTTGTGAGCATCAGATAGCACATGATTGATTAAAATAGTGAGAAATTGAGGATAGAAACACCTGACTTTCCTACCACTATCATGATCAATCCTGGAATTTGATACTCTTCTGACTATAAGACTCCAGATTAGATGACCAATGTTAAGTCTAATATTAAACACAATAGCATAAGCAATGTACTGCAACAAAGATGGAATATGAGGAAAATTACTCTTAGTACAATTGCTGAAAACCTTAGCTAAAGTATCAAATAAGATATCCCATTCACAGACTAAATTAGATTTACTGAGTTTGGGCAACTCCAAAGGACCTTGATAATGAATTCTGTTGAAAAACTGAATTAATTCAATATCAGAAGGAGTCCTATCAAAGTTATCCCTAGGAAGTTGAAAAACTACACAAAACAAATCCTCAGTAATAGTGTACTGTGTGTGCTCAATAGTGAAAGATATAGAATTTAAATTCTCAGAAATCACAGCAGTAGAACACAATAATCTAAGTGGTTCAATCTTTAAATCAGTAGATAAACATATAGCACGACTAACACAACACTGCGAATTTAAAAACTGAATCCAAGGTCGAAAACGATCAACTGGGCATTTCAACGGATCAAAATATCCAATATAATTGTTTTTAACAACCTCAAAATCCTGAGCCATAATTTACTAAGTAAAAATTAACACGGAAAATCAAAAACTCAAATAATTATGAATAATTCGAATTTAAGGATTTTAAAATTAATGAAAAATTAATTAAAAATCCAAATTTTCAAAGTTCTCCAAAAATTACCAAATTTTAGTATGTTAATCCTTGACACAAACCACACACTGTACTATTTTTAGAATTCAAAAACACTTATTAAAACCCTAAAAACGAATCACAAAACCCTTTGAAATTCAAAAACTCGAAAAATTAAAACTCAATGAAACTTGGATTTTAAGTACTCGAATTAATGGGCTTGAGAAGATCTGTTCAGTGATGGTCTTAGAATTTAAAACTAACAAGAATCGAATCCGGAAAGTGAAAAAGAAATGGACAACAATTCGTTTCTTTTTGAAATAAAGAGAGAGAATGCACAAAACAGTTAAGTTAAAACTTGAACTGGAAAGACTATGGTAAAAAGTAAAAAGAAGAAAATATATATATATATTTGACCTGATAGTACTAAGGTAAAAACACGGTAGTACTATCAGTTATTAAAAAGAAAAGCAAAAAGAAAAAAAATAAAGGAAATGCCTAGTAGTACTAACAAAACACGGTAGTACTATCAAATAATAAAAAGAAAATCAAAAAGGTAAAAACTAAAGAAAATGCTTAGTAGTACTATCCAAAATGCGGTAGTACTATCCAAAAGAACTAGAAGTATTATGAAATAAAAGGAAAAACAAAAAACAAAAAATACAAATGAAAATGCTAGCAGTACTATTAAAAGAACTGGTAATACTATCAAGGGATAGTACTACCGATAGTACTACTAGTATAAAACTAGTAATACTAACGAAAATCAGATTTAAATAAAAGGAAAAATGCTGAGAATAAGAAACTTTACAGAATATGAATAAAAATGCATGAAAAATTTATAAAATTCTAGAAAAATTCACAGAAAATTCCATAAATCCTAGAAAAACAAATGCAGAAAATTATAGAAATGCATAAAATTAATATAAACTTGCAGAAATATTTAAACAACAATATTTACAATCTGAAAAACATCTAAATAATTCTAAATAAATATATTTTCAATAAAAATACATTTCTCCACTTAAAAAATATGAGAAAAATATTTTTAAAGAAAATAAATTATTCAGAGCTATTTAACTACACAAGCATGTAATATTAAATGAGAATTGGCAGTGAATATCATTTAAATGACAAGAGAAAATGAATTTTGAAAGAACAACCCTGACAGAGATATTGTCAATCACTAAGACTGTTTAACATACCCAATTTACCAACTAACTTGATAAATGTGGATTCGTCAACAGATTTAGTGAATATATCTGCAGTCTGTTCTTCTGTGGGTACAAAATGTAACTCCACAGTTCCATTCATGACATGCTCTCTGATAAAATGATACCTGATATCAATGTGCTTTGTTCTCGAGTGCTGCACAGGGTTGTTGGAGATTGCTATGGCACTTGTATTATCACAAAATATGGGAATTTTGTCTAATGCAAAGCCATAGTCCTTTAATTGATTCCGTATCCATAAGATCTGAGAACAACAGCTTCCAGCAGCAATATATTCAGCTTCTGCTGTTGAATTGGAAACTGTTTGCTGTTTCTTGCTATACCAGGAAATCAACCTACCTCCTAGGAATTGACAACTCCCAGAGGTACTCTTTCTATCCACAACACTACCTGCATAATCAGAATCTGTATATCCAACAAGATTAAAACCAGAATCTTTAGGGTACCAGATACCTAAGTTAGGTGTACCCTTAAGATACCTAAGATATGCATGATTGGAATCTTTGTATATTCATGTAGTTGCATTCATATTAGTTGGCATGCTTGAGACTTGGTAGGAAAATATAAATTTTGTGGGTACATTCACTATAGGCCCTCACGAGACCTTACTCGTCCACTAGGGCTGCCTAGGGGTTTAAAGGGTTTGCTGCATATGCTAAATGCAACCGTGATCACCTACGGAAGTGGTACTATTTAGTTAGATCGTAGTTTTTTTTTGTTTTTCTTTGCCCGAGGACGTGCAATACGTTAAGTGTGGGGATGTGATAAGCGTGAGCTTTATCGTAATTTGGTCCTTATATTTAAGTTATTTTGCACTGAATTGGATTTTTATTTAATAAATTATATTGTTTTATTGTAGGTATTAAGGAGATCCTATTTAATTTGAAGTGGAGCTTAAATTGCAATTTTTGGAGTGGATTAAAGCAATTTTCGGATTTTTGGGCTGGTTGCGCAGATTTTACTGTTTGGGCTCTATCTGGAGTTCTACAAGTCTGTTTTGGGCCCGTAAGCAGTCGTTGGAAAGCTTGGAAGAAGATCTTTAATTCTGAGTTGGGCTCATATTTTATTACTGCTCAGAGCGGTCCAGAATCAGGAGGGAACAGAAGCCAACGAAATTTCCATTATAGAAATCTAATTCTGATTGGGAAATCTCCTTGTAATTATTTTAGTTAATTAAAAATACTTTATATTAGATATATTAGAGACATATTATTCAGACCTAGTATTAGACAGAGACATACGTATATTGTAAGCAAAGGAGGCTCAAGAACAAGAGAAGTTTTCTTTTGTCTTTTCTCCTTAGTTTAATTGATTTCATATTCAGTTCTCGTAATTAGTTTATTATTGAATTCAGATTTCTTTCTTCTATGCTTTATATTGTTTTAATCATGTTATCACTTGAACCCATGATGATGAGAAGTCCAATTATGGGCTAATCGTTATCATGGGGTTTTAATGGAGTTTTCCATGGATTCTAGTTATTAAATGTTTTTATGCCTTGGTGTGTGTTTGATATATTGTTAACCTAGTTTGGTTGCGCTTATTCGTTATGGGTGCGTCGCGAACATCCGTAATTGTTTGTTGAATCCTAGTGATTGCGAAAGTGGATCTAGGGTTTAGAACATACCATGCTAGCGTAGGTTTTTGCATGTGAAGAGCATGTATTAATTTGTGGTGTAATTCTATCCGTCTCGCACCGACTATGTGATTATTTGGATGCTTGATTGTAAACCATTATGTTTTCAATCTCTATAGACATATAGGGACTAAGCATATTTGGTGACTACTTGACTTCTATCAATTGTGGATGATCAGTAGGATGATATATGTACAACGAAAGTTGGCGTGTGTCAGTTTAGTGCGTCTAATCAGTTATCATCGCTTGCACATGCTAGGCTAAGAGGCATAAGGTTCTAGATGAAGTGGTTAATGAAGTTGAAATCCCATGTTTGTTTATTTATAAGAAAATCGTTTAAGTCATTTTTCTAGTAAATTCTTAGTTAATAATAATCATTAGTATAATCAACCCAAATTTGTGATTGTTTTAGCAGTGGATAGAAATCGTAATCTGGTGTATAAGTGAACTAAAACGAACAATTCTAGTCTCTATGGGAACGAATCCTACTTATCTCTATATTACTTGTGACCACGTGCACTTGCGTGTTTTTGTGCGAACAAGTTTTTGGCGCCGCTGCCGGGGACTCGGTTATTGTTTTGTTTAGTTTATGTACTTGTCATCAGTGGTCGTTAAAGTTCACTGACTCGGACACGTCTTTTCTTATCCCTTTTCTTTTTCTAGTTTATTTGGTTCTTTTGTATTAAGTGTTGAGTTTTCGCAGGATTGACAAGGACAACTTGAGCTTTTATCCAGATATGTATCCTAACTCTTATCCTGATTCATCTGATTTGTTACAACGTTACCCATACTTGCATCAAGTCAAAAATTGTAATTCTCGTATGCTTGACTACGTAATACACAATGAGTCATCATTACCCGAGGGGTCAATAGGTTGGTATGTCCTTCATGAATTGAAATATGGCGTGTCATATGAAGAAGAGTCATTGGGTTTACATTCTAGTTCAAAAAGGAATGGATATGATGATTATGAAATTCCGGCTTGTATATGTCCCTCTGCTTTTCAGGAAAATATTTTAATAACTGAAGGTTCTGATGCCAGTAATGAATTTGATGTGTTAGATGACCCCTCTCCTTTATTGTATGATGTAGAAGAGGAATGTGTTATAATAGATCAAGACTTTGATGCTGATGTTATGGGATTAAAATTAATCGATAATGTAGCACCGAAATTTGAGGAATTTGACTTAAATAAGGTTGAGAAAGAACATGTGTATTTGTCTTATGTCGATCCAATTTGGGAGTCATTTTTGGAGTGTCAGTGTTTAAATATTTGTATTAAATATTTTGAGTACTTTGACATTCCGATAATTGTTAAAAATCATGTTATCATTTCCTCCCAATGTTTATATGTTCTTTTAGATGTGATATATTCTAACAAAATTAGATTAATTAAAATTGGGAGATTTGCCAAATTATATGCTTTTTCACCTCATTGATAAGGCTGCATGTATAAATAAGTCTAGCCAAAGACAATAAAGAAGTGCGCTTATATAAATAAATAAATATTATATAATTTTAGTGTACTCCCTCAAGGTGATTTGATGAGTTTGTTAAGTGTTTCAGGAAAGAGTTCATGTAGGTGAACCAAGGGAGTTGCTGGAATTAGTCAAAAAAAAAAAAAAAAAAATGTTGATGAACAGTGACAGCAGCGCGGGCGCGCTTAAAGTACTGTTCACACAAAAAAAAAAAATTCTGGTCGACTCAGCTGTCTTGTTTTTTAGTTTCCCGGAGTTCCAGCGGTCGGATCGTCCTGAATTTTGGACAGCATCTTCCTGACTCTAGTATCTAAATTTTGAACGGTGGAGATCGGATTTGAAGGTACAGAAGATCAGTTGAGTATGATCAGAACAGAGAACAGTGCACAAGCCAGTAGGGGAGTTCTCTATCCTTTCTTTTTAGTGTAGTTTTAATATTAATATATTGTTTATTTGTTCATTGAGGACAATGAACCATTCAAGTGTGGGGAGGTGTTCTCGAGAATAGTATTAATAAAATTATTGTATATGCCTCGTCTCAAAATTGTGTTAGCTGCATTAAAAGTAGAGCATATAGTTGTTTAATTCTACATACATAATTGTTGTGTAGTAGAGCATTGTGTATACGTTGCATTTGAATAATTCCATGAATGTGTGTAATACCAAGTTGATATCCTATGATGAGTTTATGTGCATAATGTCTTGGTTAGTAGTCTTGATCGTATGTGATGTTGTGCATGCTTAGAAGTTGTTTGTGCGGTAATTGTTTTGAGAACACTATTAAAATGCTCTAGAGACGTGACCTAGACTAGCTTAATTCTTGAGTCTTATCCATGAGTGAACGTAGAATCTTGCGTATTCCCTTTTGAGTTTAGAATGAGTAATGCTTAAGTGTGGGGAAGTTGAGGGAGTGTAAATGCCTTTCTAAAAAAAAAATAATAATAAGAAATTTTACAATAGGTATCATTGTCCTCTTTTGAGACCATTGGGTAGCAATGTTCTAACCATTGGTTACTGGAGAAAGACTTGACCTTTGTATGTAGCATATCATCGTCCTCCTTTGAGGTCATTGGGTAGCAATGTTCTAGCCATTGGTTACTGGAGAAAGACTTGATTTGCGAGCTAATAGAAAAAAAAAAGAAGAAACAAAATAGAAAAAAATTGAGAGGCATGGAAACTCCTGACAACCCTAAGCGAGAGTTCATTCTAAGTAACGAAGTGTTTAAGCGTTATTCTGATTATTAGCTCATGGTTGAGACTCGATTGAGATTTGTTGGTGTTTGGTTTGTTTCACTAGAGAGCATGAAGAACACGCACTACGCACACCGTACTTGCAATGGAAAAGTAGCATGACTAATATGTGAGATGGGTGAAATCCTAGACTGTTGTATATTCTGAGGATTATATGTTAATAAGGAGGACACATGCATGATTGGAATCTTTGTATATTCATGTAGTTGCATTCATAAGGACAAAACATATGCATGATTGGAATCTTTGTATATTCATGTAGTTGCATTCATATTAGTTGGCATGCTTGAGACTTGGTAGGAAAATATAAATTTTGTGGGTACATTCACTATAGGCCCTCACGAGACCTTACTCGTCCACTAGGGCTGCCTAGGGGTTTAAAGGGTTTGCTGCATATGCTAAATGCAACCGTGATCACCTACGGAAGTGGTACTATTTAGTTAGATCGTAGTTTTTTTTTGTTTTTCTTTGCCCGAGGACGTGCAATACGTTAAGTGTGGGGATATGATAAGCGTGAGCTTTATCGTAATTTGGTCCTTATATTTAAGTTATTTTGCACTGAATTGGATTTTTATTTAATAAATTATATTGTTTTATTGTAGGTATTAAGGAGATCCTATTTAATTTGAAGTGGAGCTTAAATTGCAATTTTTGGAGTGGATTAAAGCAATTTTCGGATTTTTGGGCTGGTTGCGCAGATTTTACTGTTTGGGCTCTATCTGGAGTTCTACAAGTCTGTTTTGGGCCCGTAAGCAGTCGTTGGAAAGCTTGGAAGAAGATCTTTAATTCTGAGTTGGGCTCATATTTTATTACTGCTCAGAGCGGTCCAGAATTAGGAGGGAACAGAAGCCAACGAAATTTCCATTATAGAAATCTAATTCTGATTGGGAAATCTCCTTGTAATTATTTTAGTTAATTAAAAATACTTTATATTAGATATATTAGAGACATATTATTCAGACCTAGTATTAGACAGAGACATACGTATATTGTAAGCAAAGGAGGCTCAAGAACAAGAGAAGTTTTCTTTTGTCTTTTCTCCTTAGTTTAATTGATTTCATATTCAGTTCTCGTAATTAGTTTATTATTGAATTCAGATTTCTTTCTTCTATGCTTTATATTGTTTTAATCATGTTATCACTTGAACCCATGATGATGAGAAGTCCAATTATGGGCTAATCGTTATCATGGGGTTTTAATGGAGTTTTCCATGGATTCTAGTTATTAAATGTTTTTATGCCTTGGTGTGTGTTTGATATATTGTTAACCTAGTTTGGTTGCGCTTATTCGTTATGGGTGCGTCGCGAACATCCGTAATTGTTTGTTGAATCCTAGTGATTGCGAAAGTGGATCTAGGGTTTAGAACATACCATGCTAGCGTAGGTTTTTGCATGTGAAGAGCATGTATTAATTTGTGGTGTAATTCTATCCGTCTCGCACCGACTATGTGATTATTTGGATGCTTGATTGTAAACCATTATGTTTTCAATCTCTATAGACATATAGGGACTAAGCATATTTGGTGACTACTTGACTTCTATCAATTGTGGATGATCAGTAGGATGATATATGTACAACGAAAGTTGGCGTGTGTCAGTTTAGTGCGTCTAATCAGTTATCATCGCTTGCACATGCTAGGCTAAGAGGCATAAGGTTCTAGATGAAGTGGTTAATGAAGTTGAAATCCCATGTTTGTTTATTTATAAGAAAATCGTTTAAGTCATTTTTCTAGTAAATTCTTAGTTAATAATAATCATTAGTATAATCAACCCAAATTTGTGATTGTTTTAGCAGTGGATAGAAATCGTAATCTGGTGTATAAGTGAACTAAAACGAACAATTCTAGTCTCTGTGGGAACGAATCCTACTTATCTCTATATTACTTGTGACCACGTGCACTTGCGTGTTTTTGTGCGAACAGTAATCCAAGAAAGAACTTCAGCTCACCCATCATACTCATTTCAAACTTACTCTGCATTAGCTTAGCAAATCTCTTACAGAGATCATCATTAGTAGACCCAAATATGATGTCATCCACATAGACTTGGACTAATATCATATCACCTTTGTGTTTCTTTGAAAAAAGAGTTTTGTCTATGATACCTCTAACAAAACCATTTTCTAAAAGAAAACCAGAGAGAGTGTCATACCATTTTCTTGGGGCTTGTTTGAGACCATAGATAGCCTTGAAGAGAAAGTACACAAAGTCCAGCAGCTCCTGATTTTCAAAGCCAGGGGGTTGTTCCACATACACTTCTTCATCAAGCTCACCATTCAGGAATGCACTCTTAACATCCATTTGATAGACTTTAAAATTGGAATAAGCTGCAAATGCTAAGAACATCCTGATGGCCTCAAGTCTAGCCACTGGTGCATAGGTTTCATCATAATCAATGCCTTCAGCTTGAGAATACCCTTGTGCAACCAGTCTTGCCTTGTTCCTTGTAACAATGCCATCCTCATCTAGCTTGTTCCTGTATACCCATCTTGTACCAACTACTTTCTTGTTCTTTGGCCTGGGTACCAGTTTCCAGACTTGCTGTTGTTCAAACTGATTGAGTTCATCTTGCATAGCAATCACCCAATCTGGATCAGTCAGTGCTTCTTCAGTTTTCTTTGGCTCCATTTCAGATAGAAATGCTAAATAATGACATTCATTCTGAGTTGCACTTCTAGTTTTAACTCCAACACCTGGATCACCAATGATCAGCTCAAAAGGATGAGCTCTATTCCATACAATCTGTCTTGGAAGATTTGATCTTGATGATTCGCCTTGAAATTCACTTTGATGTTGTGAGTGACTAGATGATCCTTCATTTGCTCCCCCTGAGTTGTTGCTTGATTGCCTTGATGATTCTTCTCCAGTGTTGGTGGTATCTCCATTGTTACCAGTGTTTCCACTACCATCACCATGATCATTATCATCATTGTTATTATCATCACCAGCAATAACTTCAGGTGGGGCTCCATCATCTGATTCTGAGTCTGGCAAGTTATCAAACTTCAGCTTTTCAGATGAGTCTTCTTTTTGGATATTGGGGAACTTAGTGTCATCAAACGTAACATTGACACTTTCCTTTATTGTGTGACTGCCAACCAAGTAGACCCTGTAAGATCTTCTAGAGTAACCAACAAAAATAGCTTTTTGTGCCTTTGCATCAAACTTGCCACGTTTCACATTGTCATCTATAAGCACAAAGCATTTTGTTCCAAATACATGAAAGTACTTGACAGTTGGTTTCTTGTTGTTCAAGATCTCATAAGGAGTCTTCATTAAGTCCTTGTTGATTAAAGTTCGATTCTGAGTATAACAAGTTGTATTCGCTGCTTCAGCCCAAAAGTACGTTGGAAGTTTGGACTCACTTAGCATAGTCATAGCTGCTTCAATCAATGTACGATTCTTTCTTTCCACTACTCCATTTTGTTGAGGAGTTCTAGGGGCAGAATACTGTCTTGTTATTCCTTTATCAGCACAAAAGTCATTTAGAATGGCATTCTTGAATTCAGTACCATTATCTGACCTTATGGCTCTAACAGGGAATCTAGAATCCAGCTCAATCAACTTTATGTGGCCAATCACCAGGTATGGGGTCTCATCCTTGGAATGTAGGAATAAAACCCATGTATATTTTGAAAAGTCATCAACAATCACAAGTGCATATTGTTTCTTTGACATGGACATCACATTAACTGGACCAAACAAATCCATGTGCAGTAGCTGAAGTGGTTCAGTTATTGATGATGTGTCAGTGCCCTTGTGAGAAGCTTTCTTTGACTTTCCTTTCTGACATGCCTTACACAGTCCTTCCTGTGTAAATTCCATCTGAGCCAAACCTCTAACCAATTCCCTCTTGACTAAAGAGTTCATGGTTTTGAAGTTAAGGTGAGACATCTTCTTGTGCCATAGCCAACTATCATCTGATGAAGCTTTAGCATAAAAACAATTAACTTCATCTTTGAATCCCGAGTTCAGATCAGCTATGAACAAGTCACCTTTCCTTACTCCTTGAAGAGCAGGCTTTCCATTCTTCTTGTGAAGGATCTGACTTCTCTCTTTCAAAGGAAACAGCATATCCTCTGTCACAGAACTGACTGATGCTGAGAAGATTGAACGTCAGACCTTCCACAAATGAAACATCTTCAATGATAACATTTCCGTACTTCAAACAGCCATGTCCTTTCGTAATACCCTTGCTGTTATCTCCAAAGGTTACTACTGGGCCAGCTTTCTCAACCAAATCTGATAGCAGGGCTCTATCTCCGGTCATATGCCTTGAACAGCCACTGTCAAGAATCCATATAACACGGCTTACCTGTTTAACTCCCTGCAATACCAGATTGATTAGTCCTTCCTCGGAACCCACACTTGATTGGGTCCGGCATACTTAAAGAATTGGCCTTTGTCAGGCAAAACAACATTTTTAACTAAAACTACTTCAACCTCTTTCACATAAGAGCGTTTCCATTTATAGCCAGCCTTAACACATTTCTGAGTAGGCTTAGGGATAAATGCATCCACTCTAGTCTGAGGAGGACTAGTAGTCTTTGCTTTAACATGCTTCTTATTATTAACATGTTGACGTGGAGCAGTCTTATCACTAGATACATGCTTTTTATTAAAGAAAGCATACATAACATTAAAAGCACAAGACATGCAATTACTCACACCACATGCTTTATGAGAAGAATTAACAGCAGGCATGTTAGTTCTACAGTTGTTTTGATCCAACTTATGGATATCTGATTTAGTCTTTTTAGTTGTAGCAACTTTGACTGGAATATCAGATATACACTTTTTGGATTGTGCAACTTCAAAAGCAATATCTTCTTCACGAATCTCTTCAGCAATAATGATAGAGTATTCATTCAGAGGATCTGCCTCGGACTCCTTACAGAAGGGTGTTTCAATACCCTTAAGCACGTATGGAACACCCCTTCCTTCAGATTTGACTTTACAAGGGGAATTTATTCCAAGCAATCCAATGGCCTCATTATAATCATAACCTATACTGACATGATTACCAACAGCTTGTTTATTCAGAATCTCTTTAGCCGTCTTACAAGAGTTGAAATAAGCATTAGCTTTGGTCTTAAGCTCACTAATCTGATCTTTGAGAATGGTTTCCAGTTGTTGATACAATTTAACCCTATTCTCAAGAACTGCTACATTATTAGTGAGTTCATCTTGATTAATATGCACTAGTTTTAATTCTTTTATCTCATTTTCAAGATTTGTGTTTAAAAGAATTATTCTATCATTTTCGGTGCGTGCACATTCTAAGGTGCCACCAAGATGACGAATCATTTCAGTATCAGTAAACTTTACCTCTGACATGTGTGCGGATGAAGTGCTTGCCTCTTTAGCCACTAAAGCAAGGTTCCCAATCTCACCTGCTTCTTCATCACTGTCAGTGTCATCCCAACTCTTTCCTTCAGCAACATAAGCTTTCCCAATCTTGTTCTTCTTGCTAGAATCAAATGTGTTTCTAGTCACTTGCTTTGGCTTTCTGCATTCAGTAGCAAAGTGACCCAACTCATTGCAATTGTAGCATCTGATTGTGCTCCTTTCCACAGTTCCAGTTTTGTAGCCACCCCTTGAGCCACTTGAAGAGGAAGATCCACCTCTCTGAAATCTGGGCCTGAACTTAAGATTGGGATTCCTCTTGAATCTGAACTTCCCAAACTTCCTGACTATCAAAGCCAAATCACCATCCTCCAGCTGATCAAGTTCTTCTAAAGAATAGAAGTCACCACCAGATTGATCAATGGATGTTAATCCATATTCAGCATCAATAACATTCATGTTAGAACTGGAAGGTTGAACAGCCTTCACTTCCAGTTTCTGTGGGACTTTAGCAGCCAGTGCAGTAGAAGTACTAACAATCTACCCAGTTCCATACAGCTCCCTTTGTTGAATCTGCTCCAGCTCATAGGTCTTCAGAACACCATACAATCTCTCCAAAGCAATCTTATTCATATCTCTTGCTTCTCTAATGGCAGAAATTTTGTGCTCCAAATGAGGTGGAAGTGTAAGAAGGAACTTCTTGTTAATCTCCTTGTTGGTGTAGTGCTTCCCATTGAGATTCAGATCATTGATTAATTTGTTATATCTCTCAAAAACCTGTGAGATACCTTCACCAGGGTTTGATCTGAAATGCTCATATTGAGAGGTGAGAATTTCCAGCATATTCTCCCTAACTTCCTCTGTCCCCTCATTGATTATCTCTATAGTTGCCCAAATGTGTTTGGCAGTATCACAGTTGAGGACATGATTATGCATGATTGGATCAAGACAATCAATAAGGATCAACTGAAGACAGGAATCCAAGGTAACATCCTCTTTCTCATCAGGAGTGTAATCCTTGGCATCTTTAGGGTACATTCTACCAGCCCTAGTCACAACATTATTCTCAATGAGTTCTCCCTCAATAATCATAGGGACTTTAGGACCGTTCTTCAGCACATCAATGTATTTAGGATTTGCAACCTTAAGGAATAGGAGCATTTTCTTCTTCCACATTGGATAATGCTCCTTGCTGAACATTGGGATTTTGACTGTACCCACTTTCTGTGTAGTAGACATCTTTTGAGATTTTTTAAGAAAGATAAAAAATCAGAGTTTAAGAAAAATCTCAAAACAATTGGATCTTTGATTTGTATATCAATCAAAAGGCTCTGATACCAATTGTTAGGTCCTGATAAGTTTGTAGAAGGGGGGTTGAATACAAACTATACCGTTTTATCGAATTTGTCCTTTAAAAGATTTAACTGTTTAGAACAAATTAGTGCGGAATAAAAACTGAAACAATATTCAAGTTAAATAGAAACTCTATTAAACTTGAGGGGTGTTACAATTCAGTGCACAGATTACAAGGTTCTTGTTAAAACAAATCTAGAATAAATTCGACATGAATTTATCTATATTTGTAATAAAAAGATCGAATACTAAAAAGTAGTTCGATAGTAATTCTAGGGATTATGATCCGCTAGATTGTCAAAGCAATACAAGTAATTGAATTCTAGTGGATTGGATATAACTTTGATGGCTAGAATTTATTACAAGAATTAAATTGAGCTTTGCAGTTGGTTCGCTTGAATATGCAGAAGAGAGTAAATGAGACTTTGTTTTTGCTTCTGTGTTTTTTCAATTCTAATCAACTGACTCTTTTGATCATGTACTTGTATTTATAACAAGTCAATAGAATGAATTGCACGCGCCAAAACAAACTGCATTTTGATTTACACTAATAGTACTATCCATTTAAACCTGGTAGTACTATCGGTAGGACTATCAGTTTGAACTGGTAGGACTATCGGTAGTACTATCACAGATAGTACTACTAGTATAAATAGAATTAGATATAAAACTGATTTAATGCATTCTACTTTTAATTGATTTAATAAATGAATTAATTCTTTTAGAATTAATTCACTGATTAAATAAATTAAATAAATGACTCAAATAATTTCATAAATAAATTAATTCTGGAGAATTAATTTATATATTAAATTACTTAAGATCTAGATTGATTAATTTAATATATGACTTAATTCTGAAAGAATTAATTCATAGATTAAATAAATTATCTTATAGAATAACATTAAAATAGAATTAAACTAATTCTTAGAACCACTAAAATTGATGACGAACTTCCACTGGCTAACGTTGACACTCCATGTACTGTCTGGTTCATGAGCGACTAACTTTAATGGTTGTTCTTCATACTTGACTTTAAGCTATGATTCTTTTCTCCTTCTAGTTAAACAAGGACTGTAACCTGTACTTTTCTCCGTCACACTTCTGAAATCTCTGCCACTTTAAATAGATCCACTTTCTTGAATACTTCACTGAGGCTTGATCAAATAAATGAACTTCTTCCAGTGTAGAATAACTTCAAGTCTGTAGATGACTTTAATCTTCATTCTTTGACAGATATAATCTTCTGAGATTCCTGTGACATCTGTATTTATTATTTACTTATTACATCTTAATTAAAGTTGAGTAGAATCCTCGGTGTTTACAAATAGGCCTTGACATATGCCTTTCATTCTCATATACACAAACAATAAAAATTAATTACATATTTTTTTTTCTTTTCTATGAATTAATCAAAGGTTAAATTACAAAATCTATCTGTTTAAGGATAACTTTGATTAATTTATCAAGAAGCCCTAATTGTTCAACTAACAGAATATCATTTTTGCATGAACTCACTAAAGAAATATCAGAAGAAAACTTGAAGGAATTTGAAAGAAATTGACAATCTATCAATTTAAGACTTTTGCAGCTTCTGATGGTCTCAATGAGGATGTTGTAACAATTAACGGGAAAGCTGGCAATCTTGAACTTTAGGAGAATAAACCTTCAATGGAGAAGGCTCTTAACAGTTCATCATTGATAAAGGAAAGGTAATCATCTTATCTTTATCAAACTCTCACTTGCTAAACTCTAAATCATTTTTCTTTGCCCTGTCAAAAACTGAGATGAGAACTGTTTGGAATGACCCCCAAGTTCTCTACCCTATCAGTTACACCCTAATTGTGATAAACAACTCCTAACCCCATCTACAGTTTCTCAACAAACTGTAGTTGCAAAATTCTAGCAAATCTTAACCAGTGGGGAGTGATGAAGGAGTTAAGTGAGGGTGAGGGCAGTGGTGAATATCAAGAAACCACTAGAAGAAAAGGTGAGGGTGAGATTACCAGCCAAACTGCCTTATGTCTTCTCAAAAAGGCATAATGGTCAAAAAGGATTAGCTCTATTCTGGTTGTAGTCTCCCAAAAGACTATGATCATTGAAAAATGCTCTGATCCAGGAGCACTAATGAGGGATTGGGACACTGTGTGCATAATGTGGATTATTATCTTTTCTGTTTCTGAAGTAGAAAGAAAATATATGCACGGGCACATGGGGAGCACACACTATTCTTAAATTCAGTTTGATGCATCTTCTTCAAATGTGAAGATGCAGTCCCTAGTCCATTTCATCTCATTAAGTGATAATTGCAGCATTCAACTCATCTTTACTTGATTCTCCATTTTCTGAACTCTTGGAGAAGCTTCATTCACCTAGGGATCATTCTCTTTCAGAGAATTCGTTGGATCACTAGTCTCTTTTTGATGATCTTAATGTAAGCACTGTGCACTTAAATGTCACAATCAATCTTCACAGAACTTACATCAATTTCTGCTTCACAAGCCCATTCTTCAAAATCCTCTATGGATATCCTTCATCCGTAGAAAGGTGTCTTTCAATCTACGGATAAGCTTAACCAACGATTATCTGTAGACCAACAATGTTGAGTTCCATGATTCTTTCTTGAAAAACTATTCGGCTCATTCTGACTGAGTATCAAGGAATTCAGTATAGTTGAGACATCTATAGGTTTGTGGGAAGGGAGTTAGTGGAGTGGCTGGTTTGAGACCAGGCAAAAGGAGAGGGAGAGAATGAGAGGCATGCTAATTCTTCCAGCATGGCAAAAGGAGAGATTTTTTTTTTGAGTACCCCTTTAGTAAGGGAAGGTGAGTTGTGTGAAGTGAGCCAGGATGAGATCCTGATGCAAGAATAGAGAGATTCCTGAGAGAAATCGTTCGATCCTTGAAGTGTTGGATTCCTGTACCCAGATATCTTATTCAGTAACTAAAATTATGCCTCTTCTATCTTAATTGCTGATAACAAAAAGGGGGAGAAGTTAAAGAGAAGATAGGTTGTTCTCAGGGGGAGTTAGAAGTAGATCTCAGACTTTAGAATTTCTCCTCTCTCGATTACAATCTATTGGAACCCCTTAGAAGAAGGTATAGACTAAGTTACAGGAAAGTATATGGAATCTGACAGCTTCAAGTTGTTATTTTTGTTTTTGCAGCATCATCAAATTCTGTCCAGTATTAATCTCTATCTGAGGATCACAGAGAACATTGAAGGGTTTTGTTATCATCAACTTAAGGATTTATGCCAGTTCTAACAGTCATAAATAGGGGGAGATTGTTAGGGTTGACCGATTTGGAATGATGATAACAAAATCCTCAAGACAAGAATTTGATCTTGACACCGAAGCTGATTGTCAGAAAGCTAGTTCACAGAATCTGACAAATCAGGAAGCTAACTGGAAGGCATTTTATCTATCCAAGGTCTAAAAGCCACACCAAATGATTGGAAGATATTCTGTCATCAAGTTAGGAAGTAATTCAGAAGCAAGCCAATGGACGTCTAATCAAGCACCAAGTGTTTCAGTGGTAAGTCTGCCTAATCAACTCAGTAATGGTGAATCAATAAAGATGACAATGTGTTTTATCTAAAGATGAAGCTAAGAGTATCCTTTCTACGGATCAATCTATGAAATCTTATTTCATCTACGGATATATGCTGAAAACATCATATGCCATCAACAGATAGAAGATGAGAACATCTTATCTCGTCAACGGATAGAAGCTAGGAACAACTTATCTCATCTACGGATAAAAGCTAGGGACATCATATCTACGGATAAAAGCTGAAGGAAGTTGATCATCAGAAACAGCTAAGGATGTCATGTTTTATCTATGGATGCAGTTAAGGAGGTCATGGTCTATCTATGGATGCAGTCAAGAATGTCATGTCTCATCTATGGATACAGTTATGGAATATTACTTCTACGGATATTCTGAAATTACCTTTCTACTGATAATTGACGTAAAATGGTAGTCTACGGATATGGAATTAATACGCCTACTGATGTTCATCTCATTCAACATGGAAAACAAATCTATGTAACGGAATCTTTTGGAGGTTTCTTTATTTTAGCAGGTTGAATGGAGGACAGTCTCAGAGATCATCACTACACACCCGTGACTAAAAGATGCTGGATGACGAAACAAAAGATGTATGGAATAGGGAGTCAAAATTGTAAATATGCGAAGGCTCAAATTCCTACAAATGAAATATGAAGTCATCTATTGTCTCTTATGTCTCGATGGATAAATAAGAGTTAAGGCAGCTACCTAGAAGTTTAACTTCCAATTGGACACAAAGGAAAAGCTTGACAAGCATGAAGACCCATTTGAATACTACAAACTCACTTATCTCAGTTGATAGTGACTTGACAGTCGGGTTACCAAGGAGAGGTCTCTTTCATGAAGATGTCACATGGGCTTGGAAGCTACGTCAATTACATGGACTTAGTAATTTTTGAAGAGAGCAGCACACTCAATCAGAAAGCTCCATTTGGGATTATACAAGTTTATCTTTGATGCCAGCTAAGGCATTTCTCGAATAGGATAGTTTCTGAAACGAGCATGTGAACAAGCAGAACCAAAAATGTAATATTTTATTATGTTGTAGGTTTTTTTTGTAACACGCAGTCGATGTATATAAGACTGTGTGGAGTAGCATAGAAATGTATGCGTAGAGAGCACAAAGATGAAAGTAAAAACACTTAGGCTCTCTTCCATCATCTGTGTAAGCAGCTGGAGTTTGTTGAAAAACAAAACTAGAGAATTCTTCAATATACACCTCAGGTGGGCTTTTTCTGAAGAACCCACCTGAAAAGTTTAAAAAGTTTGCTTGTCTCATGCATGTCTTTTTAACTCGAAGAATTCATTTATGTTCTTGGCTTGTTTCAATTCTTAGTTAATTTACCAACTCATATACTCATACTGTAAAAGGTTTGAAAAAGTTTTGTAAAATTAACTAGATTATATTCAACCCCCCCCCCTTCTACAATCTAGGTTGCATTGTTCTGGGAATAACAATGATAATGACCTAAGTGTTTCAGAATCATAATCTGAATCCTCAATAGCACACTTGTTAGGAACATTCATAGCATTATAAATTTCTCCTTTAAATTTTTTTGCATTATGTCTGATACTTTCATATTCCTCATCACTCACATAGTTATCAGGATTAGAGCTAATAGTTTCAGAGTCATCGCTGTCTGTATCAATGTTGTACTCAGGATCATCAGGGTCATCTTCACTACCCTCCCCACCACTACACTCCCCATCATTACCCTCCCCAGCCTCCACTAATTCTGTATCATCCCCAAGGTTATGTGTCTCAGTAATGGGGTTTGGGACATCAATAAGTTCATCGAGATCGAAATGGTCAACATATAACTCAATTCTATCATATGGCTTACACAATTCAACCAATTCCCTTATTGAAATATCATCATAAACCAACCTAGTACCCTTACTAAAAGTATGTCCATCACATTTAAAATACACCAGGGCATTAACATCATACGAGTATTTACTAGCAAATTCTTCTAAATCTCGAAAACTCAACAAATCACAGTCGAAATCAATAATTACTTCAACTTTACCACCCAAATACTTAACATCAGGAGGGGGACTAAAATCACCATGGTGGTGAAGATATAAAGTAGTAGTAGACATACTGTGAATTGAAAACACAAACAATAAACAATATCACTACAAACATATCATTTCAATCAAATAGACAAACAAACAATATATGAATACAAACATTAACAATATTGAGTTAGGGTTCTACATACCTTGATGATGTCTGAAGATATTTGAACTCCTATTGCCAATTAATGGAATAACTCGAAGTCGATTGAAGGATTTGCCCTAATTCGCCATTTAGGGTTTATTTCCCCCAAATTAGAGTAGTTTCGATTGTAAATAAATGGGTTAACTTTATTTCAGTCTAATAAAGTTACAAACGAGCTGAGTTGTACGCCATGTAATCGTCCATGTGGCTCCACGTGTGTCCACGTAATTTTGACGTTAAAGTCAAGACGGATCCGTTATGTCAACTATTCAAAGTTAACGTCGATGTCCTCACTGGCTACTAGAATGGTACACATGAGACGCCGATAACTAGAGTGAGAGATTTGATACCAACCCCCCCCCCCCACACTTTAGTGAGCACTTTGAGATTTAACCCCTTATATAAAGGAGAAAACGAGGGCGGTGATGTGGCACCTCTCAAATCGCTTCGATCTATTTTTCTAAATTTTTGAATAATTAATGTAAAAGATTCGAAAATATCTCAATTGACTTTAAAATCTTTACTAATGGAGGAAACTAAATATAAAATTATAATATCCTTGTCTTCGATCTTTATTAATGGAGGAAACTAAATATACAATTCTAATATTCTTGGCTTTAAAATCTTTACTAATGGTAGAAACTAAATTTACAATTTTAATAGTCTCCTAAATTATTTTATTAGAAAATATCTTAATTACCTTTTAAATTTTTACTATTGGAGAAAATTAAATATACAATTTTAATATTGTTGCCTTTATAATATTAGATAAATTCTCAATTTCTTTCTTATTATTTTCTAACGGAGGAAACTAAATATAATATGTTAATATTCTCTTAAACGCCCTCTACTGATCCAATCAATCAATCTTTATATATATATAAAGGAAAACTCCCAGGAGCTCTAGAATCGCTCGATTCATATTTTTCTAATTTTCTAGAGCTCCTCAATTTTAAATACTTAAAATTAAACTTCCTTCTACAAGTCGTATTTTTTAGAAAATAAAGTCAAAACCTTTTTTAAGTTGTATAAAAGAAAGCATTGTATAAAAGGTAAGTATAACCGATCAGATTTTTCTGTTTTTCTACAACTCCTCATATTTATCTATTTTTCAAAACTCCTCTATTTTAAATATTAGAATTTTGAATTTCCTTTTATAACTCATAATTTGTAGATAAGGTAATACTTATAAAAAGACAAGTCTTTTAAAAATTATAAACCTTTCCAGATTCTAAAAATAATTAATTATATTTGTTATCTGCATTCAAATAAAAATTATAAATAATTCATTAAAATATATTGGAAAGTCATATAATTTTCTGAGTGCAAACTTTCAAATTTATTGGAAAGTCATATAATTTTTTTTGCATTTAAATTTTAAGAATTATATGTATAAACCTAATTGACTTCTATACAGATCTTCTATAATCCTATATAAAGTCATTGTCACCCCCACACAAAATACAATACAACTCCGATTATTTAAGTTGAGTTTCATATCTGCAAGCAAGTGTATTTGCTCTCTGTGTGTTTATTAATCGTGTGTTTGCTTTTGGATTTTTATATTTATGTATCGTAAATCTAAATAATTTTTGCTTGTTTGGTTTTGATGATACAGGAGTAGGAGTAACAAGAGTATGTTCATTGTATGATAAGACTCCACTAGGTTTGTTTTGATAGTTATTATAAGTTTATGCTATAATTTATGACATGTGAATATTATTAGTTTAGACGTAGCAGCTAGACAATTTAATACTAACTTTTAACAGTTATAGTCGACATGTTAATAGATATAATTTGCATATTTTTCGTCAACTTGCAAGTTGTGATGTTCCAACTGGATAATCTTTTGTTCGCTAATAAGATTAGTAGATTACCCATGCATGGTTGATTTCGTGTGTGGAACCAAAATCAGAAGATGTGGAGATGGTGATGTTGTCTGGAGTCCGGATTACTATAAATCATGTTTAAATTGACCTAAAATATCTTTAATTAAGAAAATTTTCAGGTGTTAACATCGCTCTTCAAAAAATTTCTAATCCAAAGACCCGTAAAAGAGAGTATGAAGGTTCCCTATGATACAAAACGCTAAGAGGAGATTTTTTCCCTAACAATTTGTTAGGCAAAATGTTATGGAGATATGTGGCCATTTGTAAGGCATGATGCCAAAAGGATGGAGGTAAGGAGGCATGAGAGAGAAGAGTGCGAGTGATATTATTTAGTGATCGCAATTTTCTTTCGGCTTTTCCATTTTGTGGAGACGTATGAGGACACGAGAGACGAAAAGACAACCCATCCGACTCACAAAATTTCCAAAAAGATTTATTATCATACTCCCGCCCATTGTCACATTGGATATTTTTGATTGGACGCCCAAATTGTGTGCGGATATGAGATTGAAAAGCTAAAAATTTTGTAAAAACTTCTGACTTTTTAGCCAATGGGAAAGTCCACACAAAATTAGTAAAATCATCCAAAATGAGCATATAATATCGGTGACCCGAAGAACTCAAAACCAAAGAAGTCCAAAGATCACTATGGATAATATCAAACGGCAAAGTAGTAGATGACATAGAAGAAGAAAATGGCAACTTAATCTGTTTCCCAAAAACACAAGAATGACAAATACTAGAACTTGAAGTACGATTACATGCAATACTTTTATTGCTACTAAGAGTATGTAAAATACTCGACCCTGGATGTCCTAAACGTGCATGCCAAATAGAAGGAGCCAATGCCGCAAAACTCGATGGAGAAGAACAGGGAGAAGAGGTGGTGTTGGTGAGGGGATATAGATCACCTGTGCTATTACATCTCATTATTGGCATCCCCGTCCGGTAGTCCTTCACAAAGAAACCATAAGGGTCAAACTCAACAGACACATTATTATCAACTGTAAACTTGCGAACGAAAATAAGATTTTTAATGAGTTTGGGAGCATGAAGGACATTATTGAGGGATAAAGGAGAATGTGAAGAGGATAGAGTAGCACGACCACAACCAAGTACAGGAATAGACTGACCACTGCCAACAATAATAATAGATGGATGATTGCTCAAATTAAAATAAGACGAGAGATTACCATTGGAGGATGTCATGTGAGAGGTGGCTCCGGTGTCCATGTACCACGAAGGATCGGGTTGGCTCAAAGTCATTGTGTGCATCGCTGATTCGATGTCTGTAGGAGTGTACGGCGGTGGCTCGTGAGAGACAGCATACGCCTGTTGAGGACGAGAACCCAGGATGCCAGGCTGCCTGACCGGGCCTGGAGAACGAGCCCACCCTTGGGTGGGGTACGGGCATGGAGGAGCCGGCCACTGTGGAGGCCACCCCCATCCTGGAAACTGCGGCCATGGCTGTTGTTTCTGCTGCCAAGTTGGTTGTTGTTGCTGCTGGCCAGCACCACTACGACCACCATTTCCACTACCATTCTTCCCCCCTTTGCCAGCAGACCTGCCTCCCTTGCCACCGTTCTGTTTTCGGCCACCATTCCTCTGTTGCAGCGTGTTACGACTACGGGCACCCCCTGAAGTGTCATACCCATCATCAGAGTCACGAGAAGTGACAAGCATTGCCGATGCCGAACCAGTTGCCGCCTGCTTTGCTAGACCAGCCTCTTCAAGAGTGAGCATAGAGCGAGCCTGGTAGAACACAGGAAGAGGAGTACTCTGTCGAATTAGAGTGCCAAGACCTTTATAAGCCTCAGTGAGACCCGAAACAAGTTGAAGAACCAAGCGATTATTATCCACCGGTGCTCCAACATTCCGCAACTGATCGAAAAGAGTTTTGAGCCTCTGACAATAAGCCGAGTGTTAGGTCCTGATAAGTTTGTAGAAGGGGGGTTGAATACAAACTATACCGTTTTATCGAAATTTGTTCGTTTAAGATTAAACAATTTAGAACAAATTAATGCGGAATAAAAACTGAAACAATATTCAAGTTAAATAGAAACTCTATTAAACTTGAGGAGTGTTACAACTTTGATCACTGATTACAAAGAACTTAATAAAACAAATCTAGAATAAATTCGACATGAATTTATCTATTTTTGTAATAAAAAGGATCGAATACTAAAAAGTAGTTCGATATAAAATCTAGGGATTATGATCCGCTAGAAAGTCAAAGCAGTACAAGAGAATCACTTCTTATGAATTAAATGATTAAGAACAATCAAGAAGTAAATTTATCCTGCAGAATTTATGCTTGACAGTTGAGAGAATTTAAGACAAAGAAGAATGTTATGTTGCTGTGTCTTTTTCTTCTTTTTGAGTTGTAATAATACACGCCCTTTGTTGAAAGTCTTCGAATGGTTTATATACCACTGCATTACTTTTCTTTTAATCCACTTGCAAGCCACTTGACAGATTGTAGAAATGCCTTGGAAGACTAGCAGAAAAACTATGCTTTTACCCTTGGAAGACTTTCGGGAAGACAAGGAATGCACTAGGAAGACATTCGGGAAAACTTAGATTTGGCTTAGGAAGACAATCGGGAAGACTTACTTGTGAGTCTTCCTAGTTTAAAGAACTAAGTCTTCCTAGTTCATTTTTATTCTAATTTAAATAATTAACTAAATAAATTATGTATTAAATTAATTCTTTAGAGAAATTAATTTAATAAATAATATACTTAATAATATTAATTATTTATAAGAGAATAAATAGAATTAGTTGCCTTCTCAATTAATTCCAGAATCACTTAAAACTTAGATAAATAACAAACACAATAGTATGTTGACACTCGATGCACTGTCTGGTTCATGAGTGACTAACGACAATGTCTGTTCTTTATCTATTTAACTTTAAGCAGTGATTCACTACCTTCTCATTCAAGAACTCCGTAATCAGTATCTTTTTCTGTCACCACTTGAAATCTCTGTCACTTTAATAAATCCACTGAGCTTCAATACTTCATTGAGGCTTGATCAATAAATTGAGCTTCTTTCAATGTAGAATCACTTCAAGTCTGTAGATGACTTTAATCTTCATTCTTTGACAGATATAACCTTCTGAGATTCCTGTGACAATTGATTTTTATTATTTACTTATTACATCTTAATTAAAGTTGAGTAGAATCCTCGGTGTTTACAAATAGGACTAGACATATGCCTTTCAATCTCCCCCTATTTGTTTGTTAGACAATAACAACCAAATACCTCTAGAGGATAACTCAACTAAAACAAGAAAAGATAAGACTTTTAAGAGCCAAGCAAATAATAAAAAGTTCTGGATTAAATATAACAAATTCCAGATTCAAACAGTAAAGATAAATACAAGATAGATGTTCCTCTAGACTGAACATATGAATACATTTTCCTATCTTGATTTACCTAGCTCTAAACATATAATATTTACAAATGAGCTAAACCTATCATGCCCTAATCTCTAATTTCACCTTCTTCAGCTTCTTGCAAGGTGTGTAGCAGATCTTTGTCGAGGACACGATCACTTTCAGAAACCACACCACTTGGCATTACTGGTTGATTGGTGATCTTCTTCAATCTATTCTTCATCTGAGCATATCTTGGAATTTTCTCCGTGCAGTAGTCTGAAATCATATCAGCAACTTCAGACTTCTCTACAGAAGCAAACCCAGAAGTTCTAAGAAGATTCTCCAACTTCACCAGTTGCATAGCAGTCTGTAGCTTTATGGAATCAGGATCCAGCCTCACAGTCTCTAAAGTTGTACCTCTATAGATTTTGACTTCATAAGGAAAATGTACAACTTGAGGACTGGCCTTCATAGCAGAATCTCTAAGCCGGTCATATAGAAGCTCATTCAAGCAAGAAGATCTCTTTACTTTACTCATCAGAATCCACAATTCAGATAGAGATCTTCTTTGTAGGAGGTCAAGAGAAATGGTGAATGACCCTTCAAGCGCACTTGAGACATAGATGAACAGTTCTTGCCTCACTTGATCAAATGCAGACGTAATCCTTAGGATATCTTCCTTCAATGCCTTCATATATAATGAGTTGTCTGGATTAACCGTTCTGATCTTCTCAAGCAGCTTCAGAAAAGTAGCATCATTGTTTGTGCCTCTCTGAGGGATATCAAACATCTCCCTTGCTTTATCCCACTTGCTTCCTTGCTTCATCCTCACATCCAATCTCCTTTCTTTGACATGAATACTATGAAGACGTTGTTTGTCTTCATGTTCAGCCTTTTGAATTTTCAGCTTCTGAGATATGATGTCTGAGACCTTGGCATTCTCATCCTCCTTTCTCCTTAGCTCTGCTTGCTGTTTCTTCAACTCCTTCTGAAACAAGGGGTCAGGTGTATATAGATCAGTTTCATCCTCCCAATCCTCAAAGTTTGCTGCCTCCTCAACCTCCTCCTCACCAAAAGCTTCTTCAGGTATGGTCTTCTCCAGATCACCAGATGTGTCATAATGGAAGTCATCCTGTTCACCGTGGTAGTAGTAGGCATCATCAAAGACAGTATCCTCCAGTGATTGTTTACCTTTTCCCTTATCCTTTCCAGAAGCTCCTCCTTCTCTGTTTCCTCCTTCTTTCTCCTTCTCCCCCTTAGTTGAGGAATCCTCTACAGTTTGAGCTGTGGAAGCCCTAGGATTCACCTCAGATGTTCTCCTTATCTCTCCTCTTTCTCTCCCATCTCCTCCTTCATCAGCATCATCATCCTCATCATCATCTCCCTCAAAGAATGTTCTTTGATCTTCAGTAGGTTGATGTGAATTCTTGATCATTTTGTATAGGTGCTTCATCCCTTCATTGAGATGCTCCATTCCTCCTTCTAACTTAGACATCCTTTCTTCATTAAACCTCTGGTTTTCATCAGTTGTTTGCAGAATAAAGTCCACCTTGGTAGAAATAGAAGCAATCTCCTTGACACTCTCCGATATCTGAGCATTTGACATTGTAAGATCAGAGATGTCTGAAGCCACCAGTACTTGAGATTGTTGCATTGAATTCAGCCTTGGGAGTAAATTATTCTTCAATCCTTCCAGGTCATCTTTCACAGTACCCAGCTGATTTGATACAGAGGTGGTAGATTGAGCAACCACTTGTGCTTTAAGAAGATTGTTCTCAGCCTGGGTTTCTTGTAACTTCCTTTGTAGATCAGCTAGCTGGTTCAACAAAGCAGTGTTTGTGTCAGTGTGTGCACTCACCTCAATTGCTCTCAGTGGTGTTTCACTCAACTCACGTGCTTGTGTTTCACTCGGTGTTTGATTCATATCTCTCACCACTAACTGTCTGTCAAGATTCTCAGTAGATGCACCTGCAGGAAAAATCACCCTAGCCCCTTCAAGAGAGGTCAGTGGTGGTGCAATGGGAGTTCGCAATTCCCGATCCCTGAATGAGTCTGTCAAAATATTTGACATTGTATACTGAATTTCTTCAGGGACAGACTCATCAAGTTGCCTTTCACTTTCTCCAGTATAAACTGCGAGTGAAAAATCCCTTAGGGGAGCCAGAGATGTTCCCTCTGGGAGGGGAGAAAATGATTCTATTATTGGTGGCGAAGAATCAGATTTTCCCTCTGATGCCTGTGAAGGCACTTCTACCGTAACTATGGTAGGTTCTGTTTCAAAGTCAAAAGTAAAGTGCTCTCCTGGCATGGTGTCCTGAGTGTCATCTATATGGATATCTTCTCCCATTGTGAGTAATGAGAGTGTGCTTGACTCAGTACAAGATGCCATGGCCCTATGGCGAATTTCAATAGATTCATCCTGTTGAGAGGATGTCTCCAGAGACTGTGTAGTGGCCATATCAATGTCCATATCCTTTTGAGAGGATACAGATGGGCTTACAGTTGTCTCCCTATAGGTTTTTCTTTTCTTTAAGGGTGGAGACAGAGCTGTGGGAACACTCATTTCAGGTATATCACTAACCTTTCTTGAACTGGTTTGAACATTAGGCTCAGATTGTGTTTCAGGAGTGTTTGACTCTCTGTTTGGCTCTATGACCTGGGTCAGAGACTGTGGTTCTACAATCTCTGGGTCAGCCCTAACAACCACTTGGGTTTCAATTGAAGTACCAGAACAAGAACCAAAGTTAGGAATAACTACCTGCAGTGGTACTGGATGTGGTTCGGGAACTTGTTCACCAAAGATAGGAAGATTAATGAATTGACTCATCAATGGTGAAACAAGAACAGGTATATTGAGGAATTTGGATGAGACGTCAAGTCTGGTGTAGAATTTGGTGTCTGTGGTTGGAGAGGTTTCAAATCTAGCTTCTCGAAACAGTTCTACCTGCTCAGCAGTGAGAAGATGATTAATGATAAGAGTTAGAAAGCGAGGGTACCAACACCTTACTTTCACACCATTATCAGAATCTCTCCTAGAGTGAGCAAGCCTGTTGAGCAATAGGTTCCACAAAATCTCAGCAAAGTTCAATCTACGACCAAATACTATAGCATAGGCAATATATTGATTAAGACTGGTAATGCAATGAAAGTTTGTTTTTGTGCAGTTACCAAATACCCTAGCTATAGTATCAAAGAACAGATCCCATTCCCTTACAACAAAAGTTTTTGACAATTTCACCATTTGAAAGGGACCCTGATAATGAATATTCACAAAGAACTGTGTTAACTCATCATCAGTGGGTAATGGATCAAACCTGTCCTTTGGAAAATGCAACACATCACAAAATAAATCAAAAGTAACTGTATATTGCTGGTTTAAGATATTGAAAGTAAAAGATTTTGAATCTTCAGCAATAACAGCACTTGAACACAACATCCTTAATGGATCAATTTTCAGAAGTGCATTGGCACAAATAGCATAACTAACACATGTATTGCTATTTAAAAATTGAATCCACGGCCTAAAACGTTCCACTTTACACCTAGCCGGATCAAAATACCCAACAAAATTATTTAAAACTAATTCAAAATTATTAGGATCCATTTAAAATAAGACACTTAAAATTTTAATTAATTAAAAATAAAAATAAAATTTTAGGGATTTTTAGAATTAATTAAAATTACAAAAATCCACAAAATTAAATTTTACCAAAATTAATTACTTTGCAAATTTTAGATCCTAAAAATTCGAATTACACTTGAAGAACAGAAATGAATTGGGCAAATGAATCTCAAGAACACAGAACCAGAACACACAGTACCACACACACAGAACCCTTTTTGATCAGAAAAACACACAACTTACTTAAGCAAATCAAGAATTTTCTAGTCGAAATGAGAAAGAAAGAAGAAAAAAAATGAGCAGCACTTCGACTTAAAAGATTTGATTTTAAAAGAACAGAAATGATTTGCTAAGTAAACACTTGAGCAAGGTTGTTTGAAGATCAGAGATTCTGCATAAAAAAATTGAGAATTCGAAAGGGGGTTCTCAAAAACTGAAAAGACAAACAAAAACTGATAAGGAATGCTTATGTACTGTATGTAATGTATATATATATTAGAATAAACATAAACTGAAAAAGAATAAGAACCGTTTTTTTTTTAAATTTGAAATGGGAAGACAATCGGGAAGACTTAGGATAGTCTTCCCGGTAGTCTTCCTAGTTCAAATTAGAAAGTCTTCCGGAAAATACAATAAATAAAAAACAGAAATAAAACTATTAAGCCATAGTCTTCCCGATAGTCTTCCTAGTTCAAAAAACTGGGAAGACTTCGAAAAAGACTTAAAATAAAAAGGAAAAAACAAAAAACAAAAAGAAAATATTCCTTGTTTTCCCGGTAGTCTTCCTAGTGTAAAACTGGGAAGACTTAGGAAAAATTCAGAAATAAATTCGAATATTTACAGAAAATGCTGAAAAACTTATAAAAATGCATGAAAAATATATAAAATTCTAGAAAAATTCACAGAAAATTCCATAAATCCTAGAAAAATATGCAGAATATTATAGAAATGCATAAAATTAATATAAACTTGCAGAAAAATTCAAACAACAATATTTACAATCTGAAAAATACCTAAATAATTCTAAATAAATATATTTTCAATAAAAATACATTTCTCTACTTAAAAAAATATGAGAAAAATATTTTTAAAGAAAATAAAATATGTAGAGCTATTTAAATACACAAGCATGTACTATTAAATGAGAATTGGCAGTAAATATCAGTTAAATGACAAGAGAAAATGAATTTTAAAGAACAAACATGACAGAGATATTGTTAATCACTAAGACTGTTTAACATACCCAATTTACCAACTAACTTGATAAATGTGGATTCGTCAACAGATTTAGTGAATATATCTACAGTCTGTTCTTCTGTGGGTACAAAGTGTAACTCCACAGTTCCATTCATGACATGCTCTCTGATAAAATGATACCTGATATCAATGTGCTTCGTTCTCGAGTGCTGCACAGGGTTGTTGGAGATTGCTATGGCACTTGTATTATCACAAAATATGGGAATTTTGTCTAAGGCAAAGCCATAGTCCTTTAATTGATTCCGTATCCATAAGATCTGAGCACAACAGCTTCCAGCAACAATATATTCAGCTTCTGCTGTTGAATTGGAAACTGTTTGCTGTTTCTTGCTATACCAGGAAATCAACCTACCTCCTAGGAATTGACAACTCCCAGAGGTGCTTTTTCTATCCACAACACTACCTGCATAATCAGAATCTGTATATCCAACAAGATTAAAACCAGAATCTTTAGGGTACCAGATACCTAGATTAGGTGTACCCTTAAGATATCTCAAGATTCTTTTCACAGCAACGAGATGAACATCTCTAGGGTCCGCTTGGAACCTTGCACACAAGCATGTAGCATAGATAATATCTGGTCTACTAGCAGTAAGATAGAGTAAGGAGCCAATCATACCTCTATAGCTTGTAACATCTACCTTGATAGATTTGTCAGAAGCTCCAAGTTTGATTGCTGTTGAAGATGGAGTCCTTGCTGATGCTGAATCCTCCATGTGATACTTCTTGAGGAGTTCTTTGAGATACTTGGATTGACAAATAAATATACCATTTGACCTTTGACTTACTTGTAATCCAAGAAAGAACTTCAGCTCACCCATCATACTCATTTCAAACTTACTCTGCATAAGCTCAGCAAATCTCTTACAGAGATTATCATTAGTAGACCCAAATATGATGTCATCCACATAGACTTGGACTAGTATCATATCACTTTTGTGTTTCTTTGAAAAAAGAGTTTTGTCTATGATACCTCTAACAAAACCATTTTCTAAAAGAAAACCAGAGAGAGTGTCATACCATTTTCTTGGGGCTTGTTTGAGACCATAGATAGCCTTGAAGAGAAAGTACACAAAGTCCAGCAGCTCCTGATTTTCAAAGCCAGGGGGCTGTTCCACATACACTTCTTCATCAAGTTCACTATTCAGGAATGCACTCTTAACATCCATTTGATAGACTTTAAAATTGGAATAAGCAGCAAATGCTAAGAACATCCTGATGGCCTCAAGTCTAGCCACTGGTGCATAGGTTTCATCATAGTCAATGCCTTCAGCTTGTGAATACCCTTGTGCAACCAGTCTTGCCTTGTTCCTTGTAACAATGCCATCCTCATCTAGCTTGTTTCTGTATACCCATCTTGTACCAACTACTTTCTTGTTCTTTGGCCTGGGTACCAGCTTCCAGACTTGTTGTTGTTCAAATTGATTGAGTTCATCTTGCATAGCAATCACCCAATCTGGATCAGTCAGTGCTTCCTCGGTTTTCTTTGGCTCCATTTTAGATAGAAATGCTGAGAAAAGACATTCATTCTGAGAAGCTCGTCTAGTTTTAACTCCAACATCTGGATCACCAATGATCAGCTCAAAAGGATGAGCTCTATTCCAAACAGTCTGTCTTGGAAGATTTGATCTTGATGATTCACCTTGAAATTCACTTTGATGTTGTGAGTGACTAGTTGATCCTTCATTTGCTCCCCCTGAGTTGTTGCTTGATTGCCTTGATGATTCTTCTCCAGTGTTGGTAGTATCTCCATTGTTACCAGTGTTTCCACCACCATCACCAAGATCATTATCATCATTATTATTATCATCACCAGAAATAACTTCAGGTGGGGCTTCATCATCTGATTCTGAGTCTGGCAAGTTATCAAACTTCAGCTTTTCAGATGAGTCTTCTTTTTGGATACTGGGGAACTTAGTGTCATCAAAAGTAACATTGACACTTTCGTTTACTGTGTGACTGCCAACCACATAGACCCTGTAAGATCTTCTGGAATATCCAACAAAAATAGCTTCTTGTGCCTTTGCATCAAACTTGCCACGTTTAACATTGTCATCTATAAGCACAAAGCATTTTGCTCCAAATACATGAAAGTACTTGACAGTTGGTTTCTTGTTGTTCATGATCTCATACGGAGTCTTCATTAAGTCCTTGTTGATTAAAGTTCGATTCTGAGTATAACAAGTTGTTTTCGCTGCTTCAGCCCAAAAGTACGTTGGAAGTTTGGACTCACTTAGCATAGTCCTAGCTGCTTCAATCAATGTACGATTCTTTCTTTCCACTACTCCATTTTGTTGAGGAGTTCTACGGGCAGAATACTGTCTTGTTATTCCTTTATCAGCACAAAAATCAGTTAGAATGGCATTCTTGAATTCAGTACCATTATCTGACCTTATGGCTCTAACAGGGAATCTAGAATCCAGCTCAATCAACTTTATGTGGCCAATCACCAGGAATGGGGTCTCATCCTTGGAATGTAGGAATAAAACCCATGTATATTTTGAATAGTCATCAACAATCACAAGTGCATATTGTTTCTTTGACATGGACATCACATTAACTGGACCAAACAAATCCATGTGCAGTAGCTGAAGAGGTTCAGTTATTGATGATGTATCAGTGCCCTTGTGAGAAGCTTTCTTTGACTTTCCTTTCTGGCATGCCTCACACAGTCCTTCCTGTGTAAATTCCATCTGAGGCAAACCTCTAACCAATTCCCTCTTGACTAAAGAGTTCATGGTTTTGAAGTTAAGGTGAGACATCTTCTTGTGCCATAGCCAACTATCATCTGATGAAGCTTTAGCATAAAAACAATTAACTTCATCTTTGAATCCCGAGTTCAGATCAGCTATGAACAAGTCACCTTTCCTCACTCCTTGAAGAGCAGGCTTTCCATTCTTCTTGTGAAGGATCTGGCACTTCTCTCTTTCAAAGGAAACAGAATATCCTCTGTCACAGAACTGACTGATGCTGAGAAGATTGAACGTCAGACCTTCCACAAATGAAACATCTTCAATGATAACATTTCCGTACTTCAAACAGCCATATCCTTTCGTAATACCCTTGCTGTTATCTCCAAAGGTTACTACTGGGCCAGCTTTTTCAACCATATCTGATAGCAAGGCTCTATCTCCGGTCATATGCCTTGAACAGCCACTGTCAAGAACCCATATAACACGACTTACCTGTTTAACTCCCTGCAATACCAGATTGATTAGTCCTTCCTCGGAACCCACACTTGATTGGGTCCGGCATACTTAAAGAATTGGCCTTTGTCAGGCAAAACAACATTTTTAACTACAACTACTTCAACCTCTTTCACATAAGAGCGTTTCCATTTATAGCCAGCCTTAACACATTTCTGAGTAGGCTTAGGGATAAATGAATCCACTCTAGTCTGAGGAGGACTAGTAGTCTTTGCTTTAACATGCTTCTTATTATTAACATGTTGACGTGGAGCAGTCTTATCACTAGATACATGCTTTTTATTAAAGAAAGCATACATAACATTAAAAGCACAAGACATGCAATTACTCACACCACATGCTTTATGAGAAGAATTAACAGCAGGCATGTTAGTTCTACAGTTGTTTTGATCCAACTTATGGATATCTGATTTAGTCTTTTTAGTTGTAGCAACTTTGACTGGAATATCAGATATACACTTTTTGGATTGTTCAATTTCCAAAGCAATATCTTCTTCACGAATCTCCTCTGCAATGATGATAGAGTCTTCATTCAGAGGTTCTGCTTCGGACTCCTTACAGAAGGGTGTTTCAATACCCTTAAGCACATATGGAACAACCTTTCCTTCAGATTTGAATCTACAAGGGGAATTAATTCCAAGCAATCCAATGGCCTCATTATAACCATAACCTATACTGACATGATTACCAATAGCTTGTTTATTGAGAATCTCTTTAGCCGTCTTACAAGAGCTAAAATAGGCATTAGCTTTAGTCTTGAGCTCACTAATCTCTTTCTTAAGAATGGTTTCCAGTTGAATATAACATTTAACCCTATTCTCAAGAAAAGCTATTTTCTCAACAAGTTCATCCTGATTAACATGCACTAGTTTTAATTCTTTTATCTCATTTTCAAGATTTGTGTTCAAAAGAATTATTCTATCATTTTCAGTGCGAGCACATTCTAAGGTGCCACCAAGATGACGAATCATTTCAGTATCAGTAAACATTACCTCTGACATGTGTGCAGATGAAGTTCTTGCCTCTTTAGCCACTAAAGCAAGGTTCCCAATCTCACCTGCTTCTTCATCACTGTCAGTGTCATCCCAACTCTTTCCTTCAGCAACATAAGCTTTCCCAATCTTGTTCTTCTTGCTAGAATCAAATGTGTTTCTAGTCACTTGCTTTGGCTTTCTGCATTCAGTAGCAAAGTGACCCAACTCATTGCAATTGTAGCATCTGATTGCGCTCCTTTCCACAGTTCCAGTTTTGTAGCCACCCCTTGTGCCACTTGAAGATGAAGAACCACCTCTCTGAAACCTGGGTCTGAACTTAAGATTGGGATTCCTCTTGAATCTGAACTTCCCAAACTTTCTGACTATCAAAGCCAAATCACCATCCTCCAGCTGATCAAGTTCTTCTAAAGAATAGAAGTCACCACCAGATTGATCAATGGATGTTAATCCATATTCAGCATCAATAACATTCATGTTAGAACTGGAAGGTTGAACATGCTTCACTTCCAGTTTCTGTGGGACTTCAGCAGCCAGTGCAGTAGAAGTACTAACAATCTTCCCAGTTCCATACAGCTCCCTTTGTTGAATCTGCTCCAGCTCATAGGTCTTCAGAACACCATACAATCTCTCCAAAGCAATTTCATTCATATCTCTTGCTTCTCTAATGGCAGAAATTTTGTGCTCCAAATGAGGTGGAAGTGTAAGAAGGAACTTCTTGTTAATCTCCTTGTTGGTGTAGTGCTTCCCATTGAGGTTTAGATCATTTATTAATTTGTTATATCTCTCACAAACCTGAGAGATACCTTCACCAGGGTTTGATCTGAAATGCTCATATTGAGAGGTGAGAATCTCCAGCATATTCTCCCTAACTTCCTCTGTCCCCTCATTGATTATCTCTATAGTTGCCCAAATGTGTTTAGCAGTATCACAGTTGAGAACATGATTATGCATGATTGGATCAAGACAATCAATAAGGATCAACTGAAGACAGGAATCCAAGGTAACATCCTCTTTCTCATCAGGAGTGTACTCCTTGGGATCTTTAGGGTACATTCTGGCAGCCCTAGTCACAACATTATTCTCAATGAGTTCTCCCTCAATAATCATAGGGACTTTGGGACCGTTCTTCAGCACATCAATGTATTTAGGATTTGCAACCTTAAGAAATAGAAGCATTTTCTTCTTCCACATTGGATAATGCTCCTTGCTGAACATAGGGATTTTGACAGTACCAACTTTCTGTGTAGTAGACATCTTTTGAGATTTTTAGGAATAAGATAAAAAATCAGAGTTTAAAAGAAAAATCTCAAAACAATTGGATCTTTGATTTGTATATCAATCAAAAGGGCTCTGATACCAATTGTTAGGTCCTGATAAGTTTGTAGAAGGGGGGTTGAATACAAACTATACCGTTTTATCGAAATTTGTTCGTTTAAGATTAAACAATTTAGAACAAATTAATGCGGAATAAAAACTGAAACAATATTCAAGTTAAATAGAAACTCTATTAAACTTGAGGAGTGTTACAACTTTGATCACTGATTACAAAGAACTTAATAAAACAAATCTAGAATAAATTCGACATGAATTTATCTATTTTTGTAATAAAAAGGATCGAATACTAAAAAGTAGTTCGATATAAAATCTAGGGATTATGATCCGCTAGAAAGTCAAAGCAGTACAAGAGAATCACTTCTTATGAATTAAATGATTAAGAACAATCAAGAAGTAAATTTATCCTGCAGAATTTATGCTTGACAGTTGAGAGAATTTAAGACAAAGAAGAATGTTATGTTGCTGTGTCTTTTTCTTCTTTTTGAGTTGTAATAATACACGCCCTTTGCTGAAAGTCTTCGAATGGTTTATATACCACTGCATTACTTTTCTTTTAATCCACTTGCAAGCCACTTGACAGATTGTAGAAATGCCTTGGAAGACTAGCAGAAAAACTATGCTTTTACCCTTGGAAGACTTTCGGGAAGACAAGGAATGCACTAGGAAGACATTCGGGAAAACTTAGATTTGGCTTAGGAAGACAATCGGGAAGACTCACTTGTGAGTCTTCCTAGTTTAAAGAACTAAGTCTTCCTAGTTCAATCCTAAGTCTTCCTAGTTCATTTTTATTCTAATTTAAATAATTAACTAAATAAATTATGTATTAAATTAATTCTTTGCAGAATTAATTTAATAAATAATATACTTAATAATATTAATTATTTATAAGAGAATAAATAGAATTAGTTGCCTTCTCAATTAATTCCAGAATCACTTAAAACTTAGATAAATAACAAACACAATAGTACGTTGACACTCGATGCACTGTCTGGTTCATGAGTGACTAACGACAATGTCTGTTCTTTATCTATTTAACTTTAAGCAGTGATTCACTACCTTCTCATTCAAGAACTCCGTAATCAGTATCTTTTTCTGTCACCACTTGAAATCTCTGTCACTTTAATAAATCCACTGAGCTTGAATACTTCATTGAGGCTTGATCAATAAATTGAGCTTCTTTCAATGTAGAATCACTTCAAGTCTGTAGATGACTTTAATCTTCATTCTTTGACAGATATAACCTTCTGAGATTCCTGTGACAATTGATTTTTATTATTTACTTATTACATCTTAATTAAAGTTGAGTAGAATCCTCGGTGTTTACAAATAGGACTAGACATATGCCTTTCACCGAGGCATTAGGAAAATCCTCCATCTTTGTAGTAGAGAATTCTTGTTCAAGGGTTACAGCACGAGAGTGTTGGTTGTCCTGGAAAATGTCCCGCAACCTATTCCAAGCCTCCATGGCCGTAACATCAGGTTCGATGATGGTCTGCAAGAGATCGTTGGAAATCGTGGCATATATCCAACTAACCACCGCAGCATCTAGGGTCGACCACAACTCCTTCTCCGCAGTAGTGAGAGGAGCCTTCTCGGTTTCCTTCTCCGTAGCAGTGGGAGGAGGAAGGATATGGTCTAGAACCCCCTTAGAACGAGCGTGAAGTTTGAAAAGTTTCGCCCAAGTGAAATACTGTGAGTTTTCGAAATCAAGAACTATAGTAATGGAGCTCTTGATATTGGTCACAGTAAGTGCAGGATGAAAAGAAGATTTGGAATCCCCCATTGAAACAGATAAAGAAAAGAGGAGAAAAGAAGAAGGAAAGAAAAAGATAAGCTAGGGTGCAACGGAAGAAATCGCCCTAGGCTCTGATACCATAAAAGAATGTTTTCCGTAACTGTTTCCTTCCTTCCTCATTGATATATATACAGGTTTACCACCCATCATTCAGCCATAATCATTGGCTATAAACAAGGCAGTAGACTAGGAAACAATACCACAATAAACCTATCATATCCTACAAATCAGGTAACAAACTATCGAGCACAACTGTACATTAGACTAAGCTAATTATATACATAATTATCTTAACAGCATGGTACAAAAGGTTTGCTGATTATGTGTTGTCTCTTGGTTTTGTTAACAGCAAGTCTGATAATTCTTTGTTTATTTATCGCTCGAGTTCCCATACGGCATATCTGTTATTATATGTGGATGACATAATCTTGACAGCTTCTTCTCATGCTCTCCGGTTATCTATCATGTCTCTTCTTGGCTCCGAATTTGCTATGAAGGATTTGGGTCCTTTAAACTATTTTCTTGGCATAGCAGTGACTAGAACTAAAGGTGGTCTTTTTCTATCACAACGAAAATATGCAGAGGATATCATTGAGCGAGCAGGAATGTCGACTTGCAAACCTTCAGCCACGCCAGTTGATACTAAGCCAAAGGTTGGGGCATCTGGTCCATCATATGCGCATCCCACCCATTACCGTAGCCTGGCAGGGGCATTACAATATCTGACGTTTACCAGACCCGATATATCCTATGCCGTCCAGCAAGTTTGTTTACATATGCATGATCCAAAGGAGTGTCATATGGCTGCTCTTAAGCGAATTATTCGCTATATACAAGGTACTAAGGATCATGGCCTGCATCTTTATCCTTCTTCTACCTTGTCTCTTATCTCCTACACCGATGCAGATTGGGGGGGGGGGGTGCCCCGATACACGGCGTTCGACCTCAGGCTATTGTGTTTATTTGGGGGATAATTTAATATCCTGGTCTTCAAAACGCCAACCTACGTTATCAAAATCTAGTTGCAAAGCTGAGTATAGAGGAGTTGCAAATGTTGTCTCCGAATGTTGTTGGCTTCGAAACTTACTTCTCGAGTTACATTGTCCTCTTAGTAAGGCAACTTTGGTTTACTGCGATAATGTCAGCGCCATCTATCTCTCAGGTAATCCATTACAACATCAAAGAACTAAACACATCGAGATGGATATACTTTTTGTCAGGGAGAAGGTTGCGCGTGGTGATGTGCGAGTTCTACATGTACCTACGCGGCATCAGATTGCGGACATATTTACTAAGGGACTTCCACGTGTATTATTTGAAGATTTTCGGGCTAGTCTCAGCGTCCGAAGCCCTCCCGCTTTGACTTCGGGGGTGTGTTAAGATAATTATGTATATAATTATCTTAGTCTAATGTACAATTGTGCTCGATAGTTTGTTACCTGATTTGTAGGATATGATAGGTTTATTGTGGTATTGTTTCCTAGTCTACTGCCTTGTTTATAGCCAATGATTATGGCTGAATGATGGGTGGTAAAACTGTATATATATCAATGAGGAAGGAAGGAAACAGTTACGGAAAACATTCTTTTATATTTTTCTAACCTTTAGAATTCCTGAATTTTAAGTATCAAAATATAATATAAAAAGATCTTAACAATTCGTCTAAAGTTTCTCCCAAAGTAAACTTACTATCATAACTCCTAAAATATCTCTACAAATCAAATTACATATTCAAGATAAAAAGATATTTAAATTTTTGGGGAGTGAAAATTCAAATTTAGAGCAAAATACATCTAATACAAAATTTCTTTTAATATTTTCGAAATAGAAGAAGAATACTAATAATTAAAATTTCCTTTAACATATTCAAATTTTAAAATACATTGGTCTAACAAGTGTCTTGTGAAGTTAGTGACTAGAGTTTCGTTCCCCGGGAGCTCTCAAATTGTCTGTAAAATATTTATCTTTTTTTATAGAGCTCCTCCATTGTATAAAATTAAATTTCCTTATTTAGATTCGAATTTAAAGATAAGACAATAATTACATAAAAATCAATTCTATTCAGAATTCAAAATTTATTATATCTTTATATTATAATCCTATTTAGAATTTAATCTTTATTATATCTTATATTATATCTTAATTTATCTATAAAAGCATGTATACTGATTTGTTTTTATGATAATTGTACACAATCATATTCGTGTCCATCAACAACAGTGCATATTTATGATAACTTTTTATTGTAATTTGGGGTTTTGCAGGTTATATGCATGTAGCAGTAGCAACATATACACACGGTAGGGGTACAAGTTGCAACACAAATAGACACACAAGTTGGCACACAAATAGACTAGCTATGTAAAAAGAGTGAATGGATTTAAACAGGGTGACGATTAACATTACATAAATGTATACAATTTTTGTTAATTTTTATAGTTGATTTTGTATAGCTAATAATAATTATATTGAGTGTTATCATTGTCTATAGTTTTTGATATTTTCTTTTGTGATTTTAGGAATTAATTAGATTTCTATTCAATACTATTATCTCATAAAGTTTTTATGAGAGACATGATAGATTTACAATTTTATATATTTGTTTCTTAATTAATAATGTTTAGAAAATTAAATTTCTTTATTTACATTCAAATAATCATATTCATAGTAATTATAATAAATATATAAAATCAATCATTTTTAGAATTCAATTAAACAAATATTAATTCTTTCTAAAACTAAAATAAAACTAAATTCCCTTATTTACATTTAAAATCATACGTACTAAAAAATTATATACAAAGAACATGTACGTACTAAAAAAATTATAACGTCTAGGTATATTTAAGAAATTTGTAATTTTTGTGATAATACGAATCGTTAAATTTTGTAGCGGTGGTTAATACTTAAATTGTTATTATTGCTTATTTTCAGTATTTTTAATTTATATGTATTTAGTGCAATAAGCGTCGGCTCAAGAAAATATGACACAAATCGGCAAAGAAGGTACATGGATATTTAAGAAATTTGTAATTTTTGTGGTAATACAAATGGTTGAAGTTTGAAGCGGTGGTTAGTACTTAAATTTTCATTATTGCGTATTTTTAGCATTATTTATTTATATGTATTTGGTACCATGGGCGTCAGCTCAAGAAAACATAATACAAAATCGGCATATAAAGTCTATGCATATTTAAGAAATATTCAAGTTCTGTGATAATACAATAATACAAATAGTGGAAGTTTGAAGCGGTGGTTAATACTTTAATTTTAATTATTGCATATTTTAGTATTCTTTATTTGTATGTATTTAGTTCAACGAGTGCTGCCTCAAGAAAATGACACAAAATCGTCATAAAATATATGTAAATAGTTTATTTTGATGTTTATGTATGTTTACATTTGTAAAATATTGTGTTCACTATTAATATCATATTTTATATAATTTTTCTCGATTTTTTTCTTAAATATTTAATATTTAAAATTTACAAAAAATATTATAGGGTCGCTGCGAAGCGCGGCTTAGTCGACTAGTATTACTTATATAGAGGAGAAGACGAGGGCAGTGATGTGGCGCCTCTCAAATTGCTTCGATCTATTTTTCTAATTTTCTCAAATTTTTGAATTATTAATGTTAAGGATTCGAAAATATCTCAATTGACTTTAAAATGTTTACTAATGGAGGAAACTAAATATACAATTATAATATTATTGCCTTAAAGATCTTTATTAATGAAGAAAACTAAATATACAATTATAAATATTCTTGCCTTTAAAATCTTTACTAATGGACAGTGTTGTAAAAAGCGGGAATCGGAGTTAATCGGTGAAGACACCATCCAGGGATTAATCGGGTAATCGGGGATTAATCGGAATGATTAATCGGATCATTAATCGGAATAAATTTAATAATATTTTTTATATACAATTATAAAAATGTTATATAATTGTAATAAATAAAATTTTGAAGGTTTAACTTTTCAATTAGAGATCAATTTAATAGAAAAACTTAAGATAATTTACGATTTAGGCATCTAAAATTATAATTATATGTACAAAAATAATGTTTTTTCCTATTGTTTAATCAAGTTTCTACCTTTTAATTTTTTTTTTAATTTTAACTATTTTTTACTATTCTTAATAATTAACCCGATTTTTGACCGATTAAGCTGATTTTTGACCGTTTTTATGAAAAAATGATTAATTGACCGATTTTCGCTTAATCAGTTCGGTGGCCCGCCGTCTAGCGATTAATCGGCGATTAATCCCGATTAATCGCCGACTTTTAGAACAGAGCTAATGGATGAAACTAAATTTACAATTTTTATAGTCTCATAAATTATTTTATTAGAAAATATCTTAATTGACTTTTAAATGTTTACTAATGGAGGAAAGTAAATATACGATTTTAATATTCTTGCCTTTATAATATTAGATAAATTCTAAATTTCCTTTTTACTATTTTTTAACGGAGGAAACTAAATATAGTATGTTAATATTCTCGTAAACGCTCTCTATTGATCCAATCAATATACTTATACAAAGGAGAAGACGATGGCGGTGATGTGGCACCTCTCAAATCGCTTCGATCTATACTTCTATAAATATAGTTTTCAAATTAGTTACATAATTGAGTCATTTTTGAAATGAGTGACTAATTTGATACATTTGAACCAAATGAGTGATGACTTTGATAATTATCCCTTTCTTTAATACTATCTTTCAAGAAAGGAAGTTAAATATGTTATGTTATGTTAAAAATGGTTTGCTTGACTGTAAAAAAAAAAATCTTCAAAGGGAGGAGACTAAGTATACTATATTAATATCCTCCTAAACTTATTCCACGAGTCCAATTTATTTACTAATTTTTATTTAATATCTTTTAATAGAGAAAAATAATAAAGAAGACGATTTGTGAGGTGCTAGACGATTTGAGTATAAAATATCTATATTGACTTTTAATTTTTTAGTAATGGAAATATTAATTAACTTATATTCTCCTAAACTCTTTTCTTAAGTCAAATTACTATCTTAATATTGTTCTAAAATTTATCTTCAAGTCAAATTATCATGTAGATATTTTCTTAAACTTTCTTTTGAACTTAAAGTTACCATTTTAATATTCTCGTATATTTTTTCTTGAAGTTCTAAAATTTATCTTGAAATCATATTATCATTGAAAGGCATATGTCTAGGCCTATTTGTAAACACCGAGGATTCTACTCAACTTTAATTAAGATATAATAAGTAAATAATAAAAATCAAATGTCACAGGAATCTCAGAAGATTATATCTGTCAAAGAATGAAGATTAAAGTCATCTACAGACTTGAAGTGATTCTACATTGAAAGAAGCTCAATTTATTGATCAAGCCTCAATGAAGTATTCAAGCTCAGTGGATTTATTAAAGTGACGGAGATTTCAAGTGGTGACAGCAAAAGATACTGGTTACAGAGTTCTTGACTGAGAAGGAAGTGAATCACTGCTTAAAGTCAAACAGATAAAGAACAGACATTGTCGTTAGTCACTCATGAACCAGACCGTGCATTGAGTGTCAACGTACTATTGTGTTTGTTAATTATCTAAGTTTTAAGTGATTCTGGAATTGTTTGAGAAGTCAACTAATTCTATTTATTCTCTTATAAATAATTAATACTATTAAGTAAATTATTTATTAAATTAATTCTGTAAAGAATTAATTTAATACATAATTTATTTAGTTAATTATTTAAATTAGAATAAAAATGAACTAGGAAGACTTAGATTTAAACTAGGAAGACTCTGTTTTTTAAACTAGAAAGACTCACAAGTGAGTCTTCCCGATTGTCTTCCTAGTGTAAATCCTTGTCTTCCCGATTGTCTTCCTAATGCATTCCTTGTCTTCCCGAAAGTCTTCCAAGGCTTAATTGTTTGTTTTCCTCTAAGTCTTCCAAAGGCAAATTGCATTCTGTTGAAGTGGCTTGCACGTGGGATGATTTAAAATGAAAGCTATGATATATATAGTAGACAGAAGACTTGAAGACTGGGACATTATATTACAACATCAAAAAAGAAAAAGGCAGAACACACAGCAACATAACATTCTTCACTGTCTTAAATTCTCTCAACTGTCAAGCTTAAATTCTGCAGGATAAATTTACTTCTTGATTGTTCTTAATCATTTAATTCATAAGAAGTTATTCTGTTGTACTTCTTTAACTTTCTAGCGGATCATAATCCCTAGATTTTATATCGAACTACTTTTTAGTATTCAATCCTTTTTATTACAAAAATAGATAAATTCATGTCGAATTTATTCTAGATTTGTTTTATCAAGTTCTTTGTAATCAGTGATCAAAATTGTAACACCCCTCAAGTTTAATAGAGTTTTTATTTAACTTGAATATTGTTTCAGTTTTTATTCCGCATTAATTTGTTCTAATTTGTTTAATCTTAAATGAACAAATTTCGATAAAACGGTATAGTTTGTATTCAACCCCCCTTCGACAAACTTATCAGGACCTAACAATTGGTATCAGAGCATTTTGATTGATATACAAATCAAAGATCCAATTGTTTTGAGATTTTTCTTAAACTCTGATTTTTTATTATTCCTAAAAATCTCAAAAGATGTCTACTACACAGAAAGTGGGTACAGTCAAAATCCCAATGTTCAGCAAGGAGCATTATCCAATGTGGAAGAAGAAAATGCTCCTATTTCTTAAGGTTGCAAATCCTAAATACATTGATGTGCTGAAGAACGGTCCCAAAGTACCTATGATTATTGAGGGAGAACTCATTGAGAATAATGTTGTTACTAGGGTTGCTAGAATGAACCCTAAAGATCCCAAGGATTACACTGCTGATGAGAAAGAGGATGTTACCTTGGATTCCTGTCTTCAGTTGATCCTTATTGATTGTCTTGATCCTATCATGCATAATCATGTCCTAAATTGTGATACTGCCAAAGATATTTGGGGAACCATAGAGATAATCAATGAGGGGACAGAGGAAGTTAGGGAGAATATGCTGGAAATTCTCACCTCACAATATGAGCATTTCATATCAAACCCTGGTGAAGGTATCTCTCAGGTTTTTGAGAGATACAACAAATTAATCAATGATATGAATCTCAATGGGAAGCACTACACCAACAAGGAGATTAACAAGAAATTCCTTCTTACACTTCCACCTCATTTGGAGCACAAAATATCTGCCATTAGAGAAGCAAGAGATATGAATAAGATTGCTTTGGAGAGATTGTATGGTGTTCTGAAGACCTATGAGCTAGAGCAGATTCAACAAAGGGAGCTGTATGGAACTGGGAAGATTGTTAGTACTTCTACTGCACAGGCTACTGAAGTCCCACAGAAACTGGAAGTGAAGGCTGTTCAACCTTCCAGTTCTTACATGAATGTTATTGATGCTGAATATGGATTAACATCCATTGATCAATCTGGTGGTGACTTCTATTCTTTAGAAGAACTTGATCAGCTGGAGGATGGTGATTTGGCTTTGATAGTCAGGAAGTTTGGGAAGTTCAGATTCAAGAGGAATCCCAATCTTAAGTTCAGGCCCAGATTTCAGAGAGGTGGATCTTCCTCTTCAAGTGGTACAAGGGGTGGCTACAAAACTGGAACTGTGGAAAGGAGCACAATCAGATGCTACAATTACAATGAGTTGGGTCACTTTGCTACTGAATGCAGAAAGCCAAAGCAAGTGACTAGAAACACATTTGATTCTAGCAAGAAGAACAAGATTGGGAAAGCTTATGTTGCTGAAGGAAAGAGTTGGGATGACACTGACAGTGATGAAGAAGCAGGTGAGATTGGGAACCTTGCTTTAATGGCTAAAGAGGAAAGCACTTCATCTAGATACATGTCAGAGGTAAAGTTTACTGATACTGAAATGATTCGTCATCTTGCTGGCACCTTAGATTGTGCACGCACTGAAAATGATAGTATAATTCTTTTAAACACAAATCTTGAAAATGAGATAAAAGAATTAAAACTAGTGCATGTTAATCAGGATGAACTTATTGAGAAAATAGCTTTTCTTGAGAATAGGGTTAAATGTTATATTCAACTGGAAACCATTCTTAAGAAAGAGATTAGTGAGCTGAAGACTAAAGCTAATGCCTATTTCAGCTCTTGTAAGACGGCTAAAGAGATTCTCAATAAACAAGCTATTGGTAATCATGTCAGTATAGGTTATGATTATAATGAGGCCATTGGATTGCTTGGAATTAATTCCCCTTGTAGAGTCAGAACTGAAGGAAGGGGTGTTCCATATGTGCTTAAGGGTATTGAAACACCCTTCTGTAAGGAGTCCGAAGCAGAACCTCTGAATGAAGACTCTATCATCATTGCAGAGGAGATTCGTGAAGAAGATCTTGCTTTGGAAGTTGAACAGTCCAACAAGTGTATATCTGATAAACCAGTCAAAGTTGTTGTAACTAAAAAGACTAAATCAGATGTCCATAAGTTGGATCAAAACAACTGTAGTACTCACATGCCTGCTGTTAATTCTTCTCATAAAGCATGTGGTGTGATTAATTGCATGTCTTGTGCTTTCAATGTTATGTATGCTTATTTTAATAGTAAGCATGTATCTAGTGATAAGACTGATCCACGTCAACATGTTAATAATAAGAAGCATGTTAAAGCTAAGACTACTAATCCTCCTAAGACTAGAGTGGATTCATTTATCCCTAAGCCTACTCAGAAATGTGTTAAGGCTGGCTATAAATGGAAACGCTCTTTTGTGAAAGAGGTTGAAGTAGTTGTAGCTAAAAAACTTGTTTTGCCTGACAAAGGCCAGTTCTTTAAGTATGCCGGACCCAATCAATTTTGGGCTCCGAAGAAGGTCTAATCAATTTGATATTGCAGGGAGTTAAACAGGTAAACCGTGTTATATGGATTCTTGACAGTGGTTGTTCAAGGCATATGACCGGAGATAGAGCCCTGCTATCAGATTTGGTTGAGAAAGCTGGCCCAGTAGTTACCTTTAGAGATAACAGCAAGGGTATTACGAAAGGATATGGCTGTTTGAAGTTTGGAAATGTTATCATTGAAGATATATCATTTGTGGAAGGTCTGAGATTCAATCTTCTCAGCATCAGTCATTTCTGTGACAGAGGATATGCTGTTTCCTTTGAAAGAGAGAAATGTCAGATCCTTCACAAGAAAAATGGAAAGCCTGCTCTTCAAGGAGTAAGGAAAGGTGACTTGTTCATAGCTGATCTGAACTCTGGATCCAAAGATGAAGTTAATTGTTTTTATGCTAAAGCTTCATCAGATGATAGTTGGCTATGGCACAAGAAGATGTCTCACCTTAACTTCAAAACCATGAACTCTTTAGTCAAGAGGGAATTGGTTAGAGGTTTTCCTCAGATGGAATTTACACAGGAAGGATTGTGTGAGGCATGTCAGAAAGGAAAGTCAAAGAAAGCTTCTCACAAGGGCACTGACACATCATCAATAACTGAACCACTTCAGCTACTGCACATGGATTTGTTTGGTCCAGTTAATGTGATGTCCATGTCAAAGAAACAATATACACTTGTGATTGTTGATGACTTTTCTAAATATACATGGGTGTTAATCCTACATTCCAAGGATGAGACCCCACACCTGGTGATTGACCATATAAAGTTGATTGAGCTGGATTCTAGATTCCCTGTGAGAGCCATTAGGTCAGATAATGGTACTGAATTCAAGAATGCAGTCCTAAATGACTTTTGTGCTGATAAAGGAATAACAAGACAGTATTCTGCCCCTAGGACTCCTCAACAAAATGGAGTAGTGGAAAGAAAGAATCGTACATTGATTGAAGCTGCAAGGACTATGTTAAGTGAGTCTAAACTTCCAATGTACTTTTGGGCTGAAGCAGCGAATACAGCTTGTTATACTCAGAATCGAACTTTAATCAACAAGGACTTAATGAAGACTCCGTATGAGATCATGAACAACAAGAAACCAACTATCAAGTACTTTCATGTATTTGGAGCAAAATGCTTTGTGCTTTTAGATGACAATGTTAAACATGGCAAGTTTGAGGCCAAGGCACAAGAAGCTATTTTTGTTGGTTATTCCAGAAGATCTTACAGAGTCTACTTGGTTGGTAGTCACACAGTAAAGGAAAGTGTCAATGTTACTTTTGATGACACTAAGCTCCCTAATATCCAAAAAGAAGACACATCTGAAAAGCTGAAGTTTGATGACTTGCCAGACTCAGAATCAGATGATGTAGCCCCACCTGAAGTTATTGCTGGTAATGATAATAACAATGATGATAATGATCATGGTGGTGGTGGTGGAAACACTGGTAACAATGGAGATACCACCAACACTGGAGAAGAATCATCAAGGCAATCAAGCAACAACTCAGGGGGAGCAAATGAAGGATCATCTAGTCACTCACAACATCAAAGTGAATTTCAAGGCGAATCATCAAGATCAAATCTTCCTAGACAGACTGTATGGAATAAAGCTCATCCTTTTGAGCTGATCATTGGTGATCCAGAGGTTGGAGTTAAAACTAGAAGTGCTACTCAGAATGAATGTCACTATTCAGCATTTCTATCTGAAATGGAGCCAAAGAAAACTGAGGAGGCACTGACTGATCCAGATTGGGTGATTGCTATGCAAGATGAACTCAATCAGTTTGAACAACATCAAGTCTGGAAACTGGTACCCAGGCCAAAGAACAAGAAAGTAGTTGGTACAAGATGGGTATACAGAAACAAGCTAGATGAGGATGGCATTTTTACAAGGAACAAGGCAAGACTGGTTGCACAAGGATATTCACAAGCTGAAGGCATTGATTATGATGAAACCTATGCACCAGTGGCTAGACTTGAGGCCATCAGGATGTTCTTAGCATTTGCTGCTTATTCCAAGTTTAAAGTCTATCAAATGGATGTTAAGAGTGCATTCCTGAATGGTGAGCTTGATGAAGAAGTGTATGTGGAACAGCCCCCTGGCTTTGAAAATCAGGAGCTGCTGGACTTTGTGTACTTTCTCTTCAAGGCTATCTATGGTCTCAAACAAGCCCCAAGAAAATGGTATGACACTCTCTCTGGTTTTCTTTTAGAAAATGGTTTTGTTAGAGGTATCATAGACAAAACTCTTTTTTCAAAGAAACATAAAGGTGATATGATATTAGTCCAAGTCTATGTGGATGACATCATATTTGGGTCTACTGAAGTTCTTTCTTGGATTGTAAGTAAGTCAAAGGTCAAATGGTATATTTATTTGTCAATCCAAGTATCTCAAAGAACTCCTCAAGAAGTATCACATGGAGGATTCAGCATCAGCAAGGACTCCATCTTCAACAGCCATCAAACTTGGAGCTTCTGACAACTCTATCAAGGTAGATGTTACAAGCTACAGAGGTATGATTGGCTCCTTACTCTACCTTACTGCAAGTAGACCAGATATTATGTATGCTACATGCTTGTGTGCCAGGTTCCAAGCGGACCCTAGAGATGTACATCTCGTTGCTGTGAAAAGAATCTTGAGATATCTTAAGGGTACACCTAATCTAGGTATCTGGTACCCTAAAGATTCTGATTTTAATCTTATTGGATATACAGATTCTGACTATGCAGGTAGTGTTGTTGATAGAAAGAGCACCTCCGGGAGTTGTCAATTCCTAGGAGGTAGGTTGATTTCCTGGTATAGCAAGAAACAACAAACAGTTTCCAATTCAACAGCAGAAGCTGAATATATTGTTGTTGGAAGCTGTTGTGCTCAGATCCTATGGATAAGGAATCAATTGAAGGACTATGACTGTGTATTAAACAAAATCCCTATTTTATGTGATAATACAAGTGCCATAGCAATCTCCAACAACCCTGTACAGCACTCGAGAACAAAGCACATTGATATCAGGTATCATTTTATCAGAGAACATGTCATGAATGGAACTGTGGAGTTACATTTTGTACCCACAGAAGAACAAACTGCATATATATTCACTAAATCTCTTGACGAATCCACATTTACTAAGCTAGTTAGTAAGTTGGGTATGTTGAACAGTCTTAGTGATTGAAAAATATCTCTGTCTGTTTGTTCTTGTCTAAAAATAATTTTTCTCTTGTGGTTGTTTAGTGATTTTACTGTTCATTCTTGTTAATAATTGCATTCTTGTTGATTTAAATGGTTCTGAATATTTTATTTTCTTTAAAAATATTTTTCTCATATTTTTTAAGTGGAGAAATGTATTTTTATTGAAAATATATTTATTTAGAATTATTTAGATATTTTTCAGATTGTAAATATTGTTGTTTAAATATTTCTGCAAGTTTATATTAACTTTATGCATTTCTATAATATTCTGCTATTTTTCTAGGATTTATGGAATTTTCTGTGAATTTTTCTAGGTTTTTATATACTTTTCATGCATTTTTATCCTTTTTCTGCACTTTTCTGTAGTTATTTTAATTAATTCTGAGTTTTTTCTAAGTCTTCCCAGTTTAATACTAGGAAGACTACCGGGAAAACAATGAATTTTTCATTTTATTTCTTTTTGTTTTTTGTTTTTTCTATTTAATATTAAGTCTTTTCCTAAGTCTTCCGAGTTTTTGAACTAGGAAGACTATCGGGAAGACTTAGAATTAATTAGTTTTATTTTCTGATTTTTCTGTTATTTATTTTCGGAAGACTCTCTAAGTTGTATTAGGAAAACTACCGGGAAGACTATCCTAAGTCTTCCCGATTGTCTTCCTAGTACAATTTAAAAAAAAAAAACCGTTCAGTCTTCTATTTCTTTTTACAGTTTATGTTTATTTAATTACATATATATATATACACTGCTTACATACACTGCACGTTTTTGCCTTAGCATTTCTTATCAGTTTTTTTTTGTTGTCTCTTTAGTTTTTGAGTTCCCCTCTTTCGAATTCTCTGAATCTTGCAGAAACTTTGATCCTTGTTCATATTGCTCAAGTTTTTACTTAGCAAAATCATTTTATTCTTTCTTATTCAAGGAAAATAAGTCGAATTGATGTCCAATTTTTGTCATTTTTTTCTTTTTCGACTTAGGTGTTCTTGAGTTTGCTAGTAATTGTCTTGTGATTTAAGTGATCTTTGTCCTTCTGTGAGAAAAGAACTGTGTGTGCTAACTGTGTGTGTTCTTGAAGATCATTGCCCAATTCATTTTGCTTTTCAAAAGAGTTTTAGTTCGAATTTTTTAGGATTTTAAATTAAAAGTTGGTTAATTTTGATAAAAGTTTAATTTTCTGGATTTTAAGTAATTTTTATTAATTCTAAAATCCCTAAAATTTTAATTTTATTTTAAGTTAATTAAATTTTGTGTTTTATTTAAAATGGATCCTAATTTTGAACTAGTCTTAAATAATTATGTTGGGTATTTTGATCCTTTAAAATGCAAGGTGGAACGCTTTAGACCTTGGATTCAATTTTTAAATAGCGAGACTTGTATCAGTCATGCTATTTGTGCCAATGCACCTCTAAAAATTGATCCTTTAAGGTTTTTGTGTTCAAGTGTTGTTATTGCTGGAAATTCAAAATCTTTTTCGTTTAATATTTTAAACCAGCAATACACAGTCACTTTTGATTTATTTTGTGATGTTTTACACTTTCCAAAGGACAGGTTTGATCCTTTACCCACTGATGATGAGTTATCACAGTTCTTCGTGAATATTCATTATCAGGGTCCCTTACAAATGGTTAAGATGTCCAAAAGCTTTGTTGTAAGGGAATGGGATCTGTTCTTTGATACTATAGCTAGGGTATTTGGTAACTGCACAAAAACAAACTTTCATTGCATTACCAGTCTTAATCAGTATATTGCCTATGCTATAGTATTTGGTCGTAGATTGAACTTTGCTGAGATTCTGTGGAACCTATTGCTCAACAGGCTTGCTCACTCTAGGAGAGATTCTGATAATGGTGTGAAAGTAAAGTGTTGGTACCCTCGCTTTCTAACTCTTATCATTAATCATCTTCTCACTGCTGAGCAGGTAGAACTGTTTCGAGAAGCAAGATTTGAAACCTCTCCAACCACAGACACCAAATTCTACACCAGACTTGATGTCTCATCCAAATTCCTCAATACACCTGTTCTTGTTTCACCGTTGATGAGTCAATTCATTAATCTTCCTATCTTTGGTGAACAAGTTCCTGAACCACATCCAGTACCGCTATAGGTAGTTATTCCTAACCCTGCATCTTCTTCTGGTTCTTTAATTCAAACCCAAGTGGTTGTTAGGGCTGACCCAGAGATTGTAGAACCACAATCTCTGACCCAGGTCATAGAGCCAAACAGAGAGTCAAACACTTCTGATACACAACCTGAGCCTAATATTCAAACCAGTTCAAGAAGAGTTAGTGATATAGCTGAAATGAGTGTTCCCGCAGCTCTGTCTCCACCCTTAAAGAAAAGAAGAACCTATAGGGAGGCAACTGTAAGCCCATATGTATCCTCTCAAAAGGATATGGACATTGATATGGCCACTACACAGTCTCTGGAGACATCCTCTCAACAGGGTGGATCTATTGAAATTCGCCATAGGGCCATGGCATGTTGTACTGAGTCAAGCACACTCCCATTACTCACAATGGGAGAAGATATCCATATAGATGACACTCGGGACACCATGTCAGGAGAGCACTTTACTTTTGACTTTGAAACAGTGCCTACCATAGTTACGGTAGAAGTGCCTTCACAGGCATCTGAGGGAAAATCTGATTCTTCGCCAACTCAAATAGAATCATTTTCTCCCCTCCCAGAGGGAACATCTCTGGCTCCCCTAAGGGATTTTTCACTCGCAGTTTATACTGGAGAAAGTGAAAGGCAACCTGATGAGTCTGTCCCTGAAGCAATTCAGTATACAATGTCAAATATTTTGACAGACTCATTCAGGGATTGGGAATTGCGAACTCCCATTGCACCACCACTGACCTCTCTTGAAGGGGCTAGGGTGATTTTTAATGCAGGTACATCTTCTGAAAATCTTGAAAGACAGTTAGTGGTGAGAGATATGAATCAAACACCGAGTGAAACACAAGCACGTGAGTTGAGTGAAACACCACTGAGAGCAATTGAAGTGAGTGCACACACTGACACAAACACTGCTTTGTTGAAACAGCTAGTTGATCTACAAAGGAAATTGCAAGACACCCAGGCTGAGAACACTCTTCTAAAAGCACAAGTGGTCTCTCAATCTACCACCTCTGTATCAAATCAGCTGGGTACTATGAAAGATGACTGTTAGGCCGAATACACAATATATAATCAATATAAGTATGATAATGACAATTAAGAACACTGTTTCTGAATCAACAACTGAATTATATAAATAATTCTTCTCTCAGTGATGTTAAAGAATCACAAAGAGCTGCTAGGTTACAAGAATAATGTATTCAGTATTCGCATCCCTTTTAGGGTTAACCTATCTGTGTTTATATAGTACACAGCTACATAATCAATCTCTAATTGATATCCTATAAATCAGCTATACAATTTATATCAATCTAGGATTGCTTCTGTCTTCTGTCCCATTTATTTAGCTATCTCAATATATTCTGCTTCTTTCCATCTTCAGAATATATTGCTTCTAGAATCTTCATGTTAGCACCGACAGCTAAAATAAACTCTCATCCCGTCAGACTTTAAATAAACTCTGACTGGCTTCAAGTAAACTCTGATGAGTACCTGTTTCTTAAACACTGATAAAACAATCATTAGCAATTATATCTAACAATCTCCCCCAACTTGTGCATAATAAAGATGTACAAGTTAATAGATAATTGATGATGTCAAAACATATAACAAATGCAGTGTTTAAATATAATCAGAGTTTAACTTTAACTTAGAACAGAAAACTTTAAAAACTTATAGTCAGACTTTACTTAATCTCTTCAATATCAGGCACTGTCCTGAGATAATCAATGAGAAGCCTCCTTTCAGCTTTTTCCAGCTCATCTACCATGATCCCTTTCAATTCTTTAAGCTCTGGATCACTTTCTCCAGTCTGGTATATAGCAGCTCTCAGAGAATAAATGATGTTCTTCCTCATTTCATTCCCTAGCCGGATATAGTAAGATTTGTCAGACTCTAAGTTGAACTCCAAGACTTTTATTCCCTGTGCTGTCTTGAACTTGGCACTGTTTCTCTTCATCTCAACAATCTTTCCATAAGCATCTCTGTACTTAGGAATGTATGCACTTGAAACACCTCCTCCAAGCATAGCTTTTGTCCTCAGCATCCTTTCTCTTAGAACTAGAGCAGCATTGTGAGTACTTCTATTTTTTATTTTAAGAAGATATAGAACATACTCAAGCTCTTCCCATAGCTTTATTTGAACATCAGCTTCTCCTATTCTGTATACTCTTCCATCAGACATAAAGTATAACAGAAACTCTTTCTTTAACCCTTTGTGGTAAATCATCTGAACAGACACTAGTTTGTCAAGATTTTCTTGAGTAACCCCAACACCAGGTTCTTCCAGTGATGTTTGATCTAGAGGTATGTTATTTATCCTTTTCTCTCTATGTGAACCCAAACCAGACTTATCATAAGATTCTTTTCCAAGTACTGTTCTGGTTTGAAGAAAATTCACAGATTCTGGCTTCAGAGTTTCAGGAAGTATAGGTCTTTTGAATCCTTGGAGTTGTGTAGATGATTGAGTTTGCACAACTTGAGCAACGTCAGAGGTTGTCACAATTTTAGAAGAATCATCAACTTGAGCTTTGTCAGTGGTTGATTGATTTAGAACAGATTCAACTTGAGCTATGTCAGAGGTTGAATAATTTTTCTTTGTTGCTATATCTTCTATCAGCTTCCCTTTGCCCTTACCAGAAATAATTTCTGTTGGCCTTCTTGAATATTGTATACTCTGTTGAGAGTTTTCCTTGATAGAGATACCCAGTTCTTTCTTTCTTGGAATTTTTTCAGCTTTCTTCTTGTAATTCCCAGAAGCAACTTTCTTTCTATGTTCTTCAGATAGCATCTTCATTTCTGCTTCCAAATCCTCAACTGTCACTTCACCATCATGCTCATCTAAAAACAGCTTGGCTGCAATCTCTTCATCAGTTATTGGATTAGCTGAAATCACTAGACTCTTAAGTCTTGAAGAAGATTGAGCATGAGTACCAGAGCCACCAACACCAGAGTTTGTTTGATTTCTATCAGAGTTTGACTTGAATCTCCCTTGCACTTGAATAATATTTGACTTTTTCTCAGTGACCTTGCTTCCACCATCAGTTCCATCATCCCTTTGTCTCAGAGTTTGAGTTCTTTTGCATTTGTCCTTAGAAACCCTCTCCCCCTTTTTGACATCATCAGGAATTAGAACTGATGTCAGCAATTCCAAAGAAGTAGCAATTGTATCAATCTTTGCAGACATGACAGTCTGATTCTCTTCTACTTTGCTTAGCCTTTGCTTAAATTCTACCTGATTTGCAAACAGAGTAGAATAGAGAGCTTTATCATTTTTCAACACCAACTCTCTAGCAGCTATATCATTTCTCAAACCAGTCACTAAATGGTGAGTTTCATCAAATCGATTATTAAGAGTCTTCACTTGCACTACTGTAGCCTTTAAATGACTTAGAAGTTCAGGATTTGTAATTGAGGCAGCAGACTTTGCAACAAAATCAGCAGCCCTGTTGGCCGAAAAAATACAGTCTGCTCCTGACCAATTTTTAAAATACATTTCCCTGAAATGATCTTCAGTAGCATGTTGATTTGCTTTGATAGACTCTGCATTAAGATCCCTTAGAAAAGGTGTAGATTCACGAGTATCAGAGTCTGACGAAGAGACATTTAAACCAGAGTTTGCATGTTCAGAATGAACAGCAGTTTGATCAACATCAACAGTCATTGGAATTTGCTCTGCAGCTTCATCAACAATATTCTCTGTAGAAGCTTCAGTGTTTATCTGTGCAGCTTCTTCAAGAACTTGCTCTGCAACAGCTTCAACATTCTCAGAGTTTACATTTGCAAGAACCTCTGCTTCTTCAGGAATAGACTCTGCAACAATATCATTCAGTTTCTCTGCTTCATCCAATTTATTGACAGCAGCTGCAATTACCTGATCAACCTCCTCACCTATTTCAGGAATTGAATTATTGACAGAGAGAATCTCTGTATGAGTTGCAAGAGACTCATCTAGAATTTGGGTGGGTTGATCAGCTGCCACATCCTCAGTATCACAAACACTGATACTAGGATGTGCTTCAATGTGTGCATCCATATTAAAATCATCAATGAAATCATCAAGTGCAGGCATAGCATCCGCTGCATCAGCATTTGCTCTGGCCTCATCAGGCACATTAGCTTTATCAATAATAGTCTCCTTAGTCACAGCTAAAGGAGCTTCATTAACAACCTCCTGATTCTCAGCTAAAGGAGCTTCAGTGTTTGTAGCATCAACATTTTCAACATTTTCAGCTTCAATATTTGGATCAGAAACATCCAACTCCTCAAAAAGATAATCAGCCACCAACTTTCTTCTTTTCTGATGTGAAATCTCACTGTCAGCAAAAGATGGCCTATTTGCCCTTCTTTTCTTCCTTGAAGTTCCAGCAGATGTTGACACCCCAATATCAACTAATGATTTAGAAATCCTAGCTGGCTTAGAACCCATATGCTTAGTTCTACCACTAGATTTTGGTTTATTTGGAAGAACAGTATCTAGAGGTTCAGGCTGTGGTTCAGATTGTGGTTGTGGTTGAGTTTCAGATTGTGTTTGGGTAGAATTGATCAAAAACTGTTGAACCAACTCAGGTAATAAGAAATCACTTAGATTACCCTTCTTGACATCCTTGTTAATAAGATCAGAGAATACTCTTTTGTGCAGTTTAAAACAAGGAATAATATCATTATCAATAATATCTACCCCATTAACACAAACAGAAAATAAAATCTGACAAAAACGAGCAAAGTAAACTACCCTTCTGTTTTCAGTCATTTTCTCACCTAAATTAGTTAAAACTAATCTAGCAAAATCAAAATGAGTACCATAAAGTAAAGAATACCCAATTTGCAGACTATCAGTGGGTATTGCATCCCAGTTGGTGCACTTCTTTCCGAACGTTCTTGTAATGCAATCGAAGAAAAAGCTCCACTCCTTTCTCAAGAACGGTCGCTTCAACTGACCTATCTTAGCCAAAGACCCACTGTATCCTATCTCCTTCATCATCCTTACCAAATCAGCATCACCAACAGCAATGGTGTAAGCAGTATACTCACCAAAGCCCATAGCTGCACGAACTGTACCAGGAGTAATAAAATACTCTGTTTCTTGAAACTCGAAAATAATGGATGGTGTTCCTGATTCACCACCATCATCATAGACACCAGTCTCCCAGAAGCTTTTAATTTGTAATCCAGAAAGCTTCTCTGGTTCTACAAGAGCACGACCGATTGGAGATTGGGCAAGAAAATTCTGCATCAGATGAAACGCCTCCGGTGCGTTCTCATTAGCCAATGGAGCAGAATAGTTGTTAGGAACAAATTCAAGATCAGAGGATACAAAAGCAGTAGAAGCCATTTGAACGATTTAGAAATAATCAGAGAATGACTTAGAAAATTTTTGAGAGTGTTTGCAGTAAAAGTGTTTGTGAAAATGTGTGAATTGGAATAAGTTGTGAAAAGTTCAAATGAGTTTGTGTATTGGATATTAATACAAAAGAATTAATTAAAAACTGAACAGTTTCTAATCAATACACACAACTGTCTTACTCCGTAAAACGTGTGAGTGGGACACGTGGCACACATGCAATGACTGACAGCAGTAATTGACAGTTTCCAATGCGCATGCGCAGTAAAAACAGCAATAATTACCGCCTTTTACACTTTTCTAGACACTCAACCTCTCTCCTTTGTTTAATACAAATTAGAACCGTTACCAATCATACTCTTTTATTTTCAAGAATGTTTTCTCAAAATTGTTAACTGTCTGAAACAAATAATTAATTTTAATCATCAGAGATTAAAATAAAATTACCTCAGCGTAGAGTACACAGTTCATCAGTGTTTACCAATCCTCCTCCTTTATAAATAAACTCTTTTCACAAACTATACAGGTGTGAGTATTTGTGTGTGAACTAGCAGAGTTTACTGAATATGAATATTTAGATCATCTCAAAGTGCATAAAATCCACAAACTAAAGCAGTAAAAACTGGTTGCTCAAACTCTCATATAGAATAAAATCTGATTTTTATATCTAAACTCTGTATTCTGATATCCTTTCATTTGGATATATCTTTTATTTTCACCCCCTTTATATATATAAATTTTTTATTTATTTATTTTTTATTTTATTTTATTTTTTATTTTTTTTCCCAGTAATCAGTGGTTGGCACTAGTCACCAAAAATCAAAGATTTTAGCCCTTATTTCATACAATAAGTTCCTGGATCTTCCTAGGCACAACATGATCTCAAAGGAATTTGTGCTATTTTTGGCATCTTTTGATTTGAGGGTGAAATATTTGTAACTAATTTTCAGAGTTTAGACTTTTCATCAGTTAATACAATTAATTTATGAGAGAAAATGCAAACAGCTAATACAGACTCATTGTATAGGATCAATAAACTAAGAGATGCTATAAATATAGAGACAGTATCATGCTGTGTAAAATTTCTGCACATTTTGAAATCAGAATTTATATTACTTAGAAGGATTCATGATTACTTACTGAAAATCATGCTTCATACAAATTTCTTCATCGGTCCTTGTGTTTCAGACAATATCACAATCAGAGTTTAACATTAGAGTTTAACCGACAGAGTATGACTAACAGAGTTTACTATCAGAGTTTAACATACTGGTACAAATAGCAGTTAACACATGCAAAGACCCATGAGCATAAAATCTATCATGTATAGAGTTTGAATCTAACCGGTATCTCTAGTCAAAACCAGAGACCATTCCAAGTTCATTTACCAGCCTTGTAAAGGTAGCTTCACTCAAAGGTTTGGTGAAGATATCTGCAAGCTGTTGGTCTGTAGAAACAAAATGAAGCTCAATGTTTCCTTCTTCCACATGTTCCCTGATAAAATGATACCTTATGCTGATGTGCTTGGTCATGGAGTGTTGTACTGGATTACCTGTCATAACAATAGCACTTTGATTATCACAGTAAATAGGTATTTTAGAGTACCTTAATCCATAGTCCAGCAATTGATTCTTCATCCATAAAATCTGTGCACAACAGCTACCAGCAGCTATATACTCTGCTTCTGCTGTGGATGTGGAAATTGATTTCTGTTTCTTGCTGTACCAAGAAACTAATCTGTCACCTAAAAATTGACAGCTTCCACTTGTGCTTTTTCTGTCTATCTTACAGCCTGCAAAATCTGCATCAGAGTAACCAATTAACTTAAACTCTGATTCTCTAGGGTACCACAAACCAAGAGTTATGGTTCCTTTGAGATATTTGAAAATCCTTTTTACAGCTGTTAGATGTGGCTCTCTGGGGTCTGCTTGAAATCTTGCACAAAGACATGTTGCATACATGATATCAGGTCTACTTGCTATCAGATAAAGAAGAGACCCTATCATCCCTCTGTAGTTTGTCATATCTACTGAGGCTCCTGTGTCTTTGTCTAGCTTTGTTGCAGTAGCCATGGGAGTTGTAGCAGATGAACTATCAAGCATACCAAATATCTTGAGAAGATTTCTGGTATATTTTGCTTGATTGATAAAAATCCCATCATCTGTTTGCTTGACCTGTAAGCCTAGAAAATAACTAAGCTCTCCCATCATACTCATTTGATATCTTGACTGCATAAGCTTGGCAAATTTCTTACAGAGTTTGTCATTAGTAGACCCAAAAATTATGTCATCCACATAGATTTGAACTAACAGCAAATCATCACCAGAATTAAAATAGAACAAGGTCTTGTCAATTGTACCTCTAGTGAACCCACTTTCTAAAAGAAATTGAGCCAGAGTTTCATACCATGCTCTAGGTGCCTGCTTTAGTCCATATAATGCCTTATCAAGTCTATAGACATAATCTGGATGTTTGGAATCTACAAACCCTGGTGGTTGTTCAACAAACACTTCTTCTTCAAGTTTCCCATTGAGAAAAGCACTTTTCACATCCATCTGAAAGACTTTAAACTTCTTGTGAGCAGCATAGGCCAGAAAAATCCTTATTGCCTCCAATCTTGCAACTGGAGCAAAGGTTTCATCATAGTCAATTCCTTCCTGCTGTGAATAGCCTTTAGCCACAAGTCTAGCTTTATTCCTTGTAATCACTCCATCACTGTCTGTTTTGTTTCTGAAAACCCACTTTGTACCAACAATAGATCTGTTCTTTGGTCTTGGTACAAGTGTCCAGACTTCATTCCTCTCAAATTCATTTAACTCCTCTTGCATTGCTGTTATCCAGTTAGCATCTTGAAGAGCTTCTTCCACTTTCTTGGGCTCTGTTTGAGATAAGAATGCATGAAACATACATTCATTATTTGTAGCACTTCTAGTTCTTACACTAGCTTCTGGATCTCCAATTATCAAGTCAGGTGTATGAGCTTGTGTCCACCTTCTTGCTGTTGGTAATTGGCTTCTATTATCATTATTAGATCCTCCCCCTTGATACATGCTCTCCTGATTTTCTTCTTGACTATTTGCATTCTCTGAGACTCCCCCTGAAATGGACTGTTCAGTATTTGAACTTTCAGAGTTTGACTCAGAGTTTCTGTTTGATTCTATATTTGACCCTCTTTCAGAATTTGAGTCATTACTTTGAGAAGTTCCTGAAGTTTCTTCACGCTCCCCCTCAACTGGTTCTCTATTTTGTTCTGTCAGAGAAAATTCGTCAGTGTTTACCAGTAGAGGATCAGAGTATGCTTCGTCAGAGTTTGTTGGATTTGCTGCATCAGATTTTACATTATCAGAGTATAGATCTTCATTTTCAAAGCGAAGTTGATCATGATATTCTTCATCTTCTATTCCAGTTATTTTCTTGTCATCAAATGACACATGTATAGATTCCATGATCACTTTAGTTCTTAGATTGTAGACTCTGAATGCTTTAGTTGATAGTGGGTATCCAACAAAAATTCCTTCATCAGCTTTTAAGTCAAACTTGGTCAATTGTTCAGGATGAGTTTTCAACACAAAACACTTGCATCCAAAAATATGAAAATATTTCAAATTTGGCTTCTTATTCTTCACCATCTCATATGGTGTTTTCCCATGCTTGTTGATCAGTGTAGCATTTTGAGTAAAACAAGCTGTTTGAACAGCTTCTGCCCAGAAATAAGTTGGCAATTTTGCTTCATCAAGCATTGTTCTGGCAGCTTCGATTAGGGTTCTGTTCTTTCTTTCAACTACACCGTTTTGCTGTGGAGTTCCAGGTGCAGAAAATTCTTTCTTCACTCCTCTTTCCTTGCAGAAAGCTTCCAATACAGAATTTCTGAATTCAGTACCATTATCACTCCTTAGAATTTTCACTTTGTACTGTGATCCTTTGTCCAGTAGTTTTACATGATCCATTAGAATTGAGGCAGTTTCATCCTTCTTTGCTAAGAAGTACACCCATGTGTACCTAGTGTACTCATCAACAATGACTAGAGCATATTTCTTTCTGCCCATTGACATTATATTTACTGGACCAAAAAGATCAACATGTAGAAGATGATAAGGTTCCACAACTGAAGATTCAGATTTACTCTTGAAAGATGACTTCCTTTTCTTGGCCTTTTGACAAGAATCACACAGACCATCTAAGCTGAGTATTGACTTTGGAAGTCCCCTTACAAGATCTTTTCGAATCAGCTCATTGATGTTGTTCAAGTTTAAGTGAGAGAGCTTCTTATGCCATTTCCAACTCTCTTCACTGGACATTTTTGCTGATAGACACACAGTTTTTCCTTCAGAGTTTGTTACCAAACTTGCTTCATAGATGTTATTGTGCCTGTGTCCAACTAGAACAACTTTCCCTGTAGATTTGTTGATAACTTCACAATGTTCATTATGAAAATCTACATGGTATCCTCTGTCACAGATTTGACTCACAAAAAGCAGATCATGCTTGAGTCCTGAGACAAGAGCTACATTTGTAATGATGACACTTCCAAGATTGATATTGCCATATCCCAGAGTATGTCCTATGTTGCCATCTCCATAGGAAACTTTTGGGCCAGCTTTTTCCTCAAAATCTGATAGCAGGGCTTTATTTCCTGTCATATGTCCTGAGCATCCACTGTCCAAGATAAGAGTGCTCTCTTTTATGCCCTGCAATCACAAACAATCACTGAGTGTTAGATTTAAGGATCCAGACTTGCTTGGATCCTTTGGCTTTCTTAACATTGTTAGCTTTTGCAGCGGAATCACTATCAACAGAGTTTAAACTAACATTGTCAGACTTTACACTTGCAGAGTTTGCTCTAACCCATTTCAAGTTGGGTTTTAGCTCATAATAGTTGTGATAAATAGCATGATAACTCTTGCAAGTATAAATGGAATGCCAAGTGCTCCCACAGTGTGTGCATAAGTCTGTGGTCTAACCCTAACATAATCATTCTTTACTCCAGATGTGGAGGGTAAAGAGTTAATATCTTTGTTCTTCTTGCAAAACCTGGCAAGATGGTTAGTACTACCACAACTATGACATGTTTTTCTAGAAGCAGCAGAATTAGGCAGATAATCATTTCTTTTATTAATGCCTACTTTTCCATTCCTATTCTTCTTAAACATTTTCTGTTTGTTGACAGACTTTACTTCTTTGAGCTTATGTTTGAATTGTTTCTCTGTCATCAAACCAACATTAACCTGTTTATCACAGATTTTTACTGGTTCTTTAACAGCTTCTATCTCAATCTTATTCTCTGTTATTGAACCAATATTAACCTGTTTTTCACAAGTTTCAATTGGCTCCATAACAGCTTCTTTTACAACAACAGACTTTAGCTTACTGTATTCAGGAACAAATTGCACAGGTTTAAGTTGTGGTTTCACTTTAACTTTATCTTTAAACCTAAGTTCATCTCCCTCACAATAACCTAAGCCTACAGTATCTGTCTGAAAAACCTGATGTGTGTCTTTTCCAGAATTTGTCCAGGTTTTAATTACTTTCCTCTCTTTTTCCAACTCAGATTCTATTTCCCTATATCTTTTAAGCAACTCCTGTTCAACATAAACAGCATCATCTCTCTCCTTTTGAACTTGTTGCATGTTAACAAGTTTCTCTTCAAGGTATTTATTCCTCTCTTTAAGACCTAGATTCTCAGATTTGATTCTTTCATTCTCTAAAGTCTGATCCCTATAACTAACATGTATGATTTTAAGATAAATTCGTAATTCAGATATGTTATCAGTATCATAAGCATAAGTTGTTAGGGGTACCTTGTTTTCAGATGACTCAGCTTCATCTTTAACAGTTGCCATGAGAGCATAATTGACTCCCTCATCTGAGTCTGAAGTGTCTGCCCAGTCCTTGCCTTTAGTGATGAGTGATTTCTCAGATTTTCCTTTCTTGCATTCTGGAGCATAATGACCCATCTCTTACACTTGTAGCACTGGATCTCAGACTTGTCTTTCTTTCCAGACTTGGTATATTTTCCATCAGACTTTCTGAAATTTCTCTTATCAGAATTTGAATCTTTCCTTGAGAATCTCTTTCCTTTCTTGAAGTTCTTGAATCCCATCTTCTTGAAGGTCTTCACCATTAAAGCAGCCATTCTCATCATCTCTTCTTCATCATCCTCAGAATCAGAAGCTTCATCATCAGCGTTTGAGCCATCATCAGAGTTTGATGACTCACTGTCAGATTTAATGACTAAAGCCTTTCCTTTGGTTTTCTTTCTTGATGATTCCTTCTTGACAGGCTTTTCTTCAACTTTAAGAGCAACAGATTTTGTCTTCTTTCCAGATCTTTTGTTTCTTTGTTCTATTTCAAGTTCATGAGTTTTAAGCAACCCATAGATTTCATCAAGATCTGTATCTGCAATATCATAATTGTCTCTGATTGTTGTTGCCTTTAAATCCCATCTTTCAGGTAGGGATAGAAGAAACTTGAGATTTGACTCTTCAAGTTCATATTCTTTATCAACCAGAGATAAATCATTCAACAATTTACAAAACCTGTCATATGTATCTGTCAAACTTTCATCAGATCTAGAGTCAAAGTGTTCATACTCCTGTGTTAGAATAGTCTTCCTGTTTTTCTTTATAGCACTTGTTCCTTGACACCTGACTTCCAAAGCATCCCAAATCTCTTTGGCAGTCTTGCAGCCAATCACTCTGTTAGACATAACATTATCTAAGGCACTGTGTAGTAGATGTCTAACCTTTGCATCCTTTGCAATTGATGAGATGTCTTCAGGAGTCAAATCTTTCTTCTCTTTTGGAACAGTCTTTTGTTCTTGCCCAGTAACAACAGGAGACAATTTAGTTGGCATATGAGGACCATCATTGATTCTATCAAGGTATTCTGGATCTGTGGCTTCCAGAAACATGGTCATCTTCACCTTCCATATTGGATATTCACTTGGTCTGAGAATTGGAACCCTTATAGTCTCATATCGACTCACAGAAGTAGATTGAACCTTCTGAACATTAGAACCTGCATTAGAACCTTCCTGAGAGTTGTCAGTCATGATTATACTTGTGTTTGGATCGATAAACTGTATATACTAATCAGCCTTGGCTCTGATACCAATTGTTAGGCCGAATACACAATATATAATCAATATAAGTATGATAATGACAATTAAGAACACTGTTTCTGAATCAACAACTGAATTATATAAATAATTCTTCTCTCAGTGATGTTAAAGAATCACAAAGAGCTGCTAGGTTATAAGAATAATGTATTCAGTATTCGCATCCCTTTTAGGGTTAACCTATCTGTGTTTATATAGTGCACAGCTACATAATCAATCTCTAATTGATATCCTATAAATCAGCTATACAATTTATATCAATCTAGGATTGCTTCTGTCTTCTGTCCCGTTTATTTAGCTATCTCAATATATTCTGCTTCGTCTTTCCATCTTCAGAATATATTGCTTCTAGAATCTTCATGTTAGCACCGACAGCTAAAATAAACTCTCATCCCGTCAGACTTTAAATAAACTCTGACTGGCTTCAAGTAAACTCTGATGAGTACCTGTTTCTTAAACACTGATAAAACAATCATTAGAAATTATATCTAACAATGACCTCGAAGGATTGAAGAATACTCTACTCCCGAAGCTGAATTCAATCCAACAATCTCAAGTGCTGGTAGCTTCAGACATCTCTGATCTTACAACGTCAAATTCTCAAATATCAGAGAGTGTCAAGGAGATTGCTGCCATTTCTACCAAGGTGGACTTTATTCAGCAAACTGTTGATGAAAATCAGTGGTTTAATGATCAAAGATTCTCTAAAATTGAAGGTGGAATGGAGCATCTGAACGAAGGGATGAAGCATCTGTACGCTATGATAAAGGAGTCACATCAACCTACAATACAACAAAGAACATTCTTTGAGGGTGATGATGAAGATAAGGATGATGATGCTGATGAAGGAGGAGAGAGGAGAGAAGAAAGAGGAGATATAAGGAGAACATCTGAGGTGAATCCTAGGGCTTCCAAAGCTCAAACTGTAGAGGATTCCTCAACTAAGGGGGAGAAGGAGAAAGAAGGAGGAAACAGAGAAGCTGGAGGAGCTTCTGGAAAGGATAAAGGGAAAGGTAAACAATCAATGGAGGGGTCTGCTTTTGATGATGCCTACTACTACCATGGTGAACAGGATGACTTCCAATTTGACACATCTGGTGATCTGGAGAAGACCATACCTGAAGAAGCTTTTGGTGAGGAGGAGGTTGAGGAGGCAGCCAACTTTGATGATTGGGAAGATGAAGCTGAATTATATACACCTGACCCTTTGTTTCAGAAGGAGTTGAAGAAACAGCAAGCAGAGCTAAGGAGAAAGGAGGATGAGAATGCTAAGGTCTCTGACATCATATCTCAGAAGTTAAAGATTCAAAAGGCTGAACATGAAGACAAACAACGTCTTCATAGTATTCATGTCAAAGAAAGGAGATTGGATGTGAGGATGAAGCAAGGAAGCAATTGGGATAAAGCAAGGGAGATGTTTGACATATCCCTCAGAGAGGCACAAACAATGATGTTACTTTTCTGAAGCTGCTTGAGAAGATCAGAATTGTTAATCCAGACAACTCATTATATATGAAGGCATTGAAGGAAGATATCTTAAGGATTACGTCTGCATTTGATCAAGTAAGACAAGAACTGTTCATCTATGTCTCAAGTGCTCTTGAAGGGTCATTCACTGTTTCTCTTGAATTACTCCAAAGAAGATCTCTCTCTGAATTGTGGATTCTGATGAGTAAAGTAAAGAGATCTTCTTGCTTGAACGAGCTTCTGTATGACCGGCTGAGAGATTCTGCTATGAAGGCCAGCCCTCAAGTTGTACATTTTCCTTATGAAGTCAAAATCTACAGAGGTACAACTTTGGAGACGGTAAGGCTGGATCCTGATTCCATGAAGCAACAGACTGCTATGCAACTGGTGAAGTTGGAGAATCTTCTTAGAACTTCTGGATTTGCTTCTGTAGAAAAGTCTGAAGTTGCTGATATGATTTCAGACTACTGCACGGAGAAAATTCCAAGGTATGCTCAGATGAAGAATAGATTGAAGAAGATCACCACTCAACCAGTAATGCCAAGTGGTGTGGTTTCTGAAAGTGATCGTGTCCTTGACAAAGATCTTCTAGTCACCTTGGCAGAAGCTGAAGAAGGTGAAATTAGAGACTAAAGGCATGATGTAGTTAGCTCAACTTGTAAATGTTATATGTTTAGAGCTAGGTAAATCAAGATAGGGTAAGGTATTCATATGTTCAGTCTAGAGGAACATCTATCTTGTATTTATCTTTATTGTTTGAATCTAGAAATTGTTATATTTAATCCAGAACTTTTTATTATTTGCTTGGCTCTTAAAAGTCTTATCTTTTCTTGTTTTAGTTGAGTTATCCTCTAGAGGTATTTGGTTGTTATTGTCTAACAAACAAATAGGGGAAGATTGAAAGGCATATGTCTAGGCCTATTTGTAAACACTGAGGATTCTACTCAACTTTAATTAAGATGTAATAAGTAAATAATAAAAATCAAATGTCACAGGAATCTCAGAAGATTATATCTGTCAAAGAATGAAGATTAAAGTCATCTACAGACTTGAAGTGATTCTACATTGAAAGAAGCTCAATTTATTGATCAAGCCTCAATGAAGTATTCAAGCTCAGTGGATTTATTAAAGTGACGGAGATTTCAAGTGGTGACAGCAAAAGATACTGGTTACAGAGTTCTTGAATGAGAAGGAAGTGAATCACTGCTTAAAGTCAAACAGATAAAGAACAGACATTGTCGTTAGTCACTCATGAACCAGACCGTGCATTGACTGTCAACATACTATTGTGTTTGTTAATTATCTAAGTTTTAAGTGATTCTGGAATTGTTTGAGAAGTCAACTAATTCTATTTATTCTCTTATAAATAATTAATACTATTAAGTAAATTATTTATTAAATTAATTCTGTAAAGAATTAATTTAATACATAATTTATTTAGTTAATTATTTAAATTAGAATAAAAATGAACTAGGAAGACTTAGATTTAAACTAGGAAGACTATGTTTTTTAAACAAGTGAGTCTTCCCGATTGTCTTCCTAGTGTAAATCCTTGTCTTCCCGATTGTCTTCCTAATGCATTCCTTGTCTTCCCGAAAGTCTTCCAAGGCTTAATTGTTTGTTTTCCTCTAAGTCTTCCAAAGGCAAATTGCATTCTGTTGAAGTGGCTTGCACGTGGGATGATTTAAAATGAAAGCTATGATATATATAGTAGACAGAAGACTTGAAGACTGGGACATTATATTACAACATCAAAAAAGAAAAAGGTAGAACACACAGCAACATAACATTCTTCACTGTCTTAAATTCTCTCAACTGTCAAGCTTAAATTCTGCAGGATAAATTTACTTCTTGATTGTTCTTAATCATTTAATTCATAAGAAGTGATTCTCTTGTACTGCTTTGACTTTCTAGCGGATCATAATCCCTAGATTTTATATCGAACTACTTTTTAGTATTCGATCCTTTTTATTACAAAAATAGATAAATTCATGTCGAATTTATTCTAGATTTGTTTTATCAAGTTCTTTGTAATCAGTGATCAAAATTGTAACACCCATCAAGTTTAATAGAGATTCTATTTAACTTCAATATTGTTTCAGTTTTTATTCCGCATTAATTTGTTCTAATTTGTTTAATCTTAAACGAACAAATTTTGATAAAACGGTATAGTTTGTATTCAACCCCCCTTCTACAAACTTATCAGGACCTAACAATCATCTTTACATTCTCCTAAAAAAATTATTAGAAATTATGTTCTCATAATTGTTTTGTAAAAAAAACCCACGTTTAATTTATCTATATGTTTTACATATACATTAAAAATCATTTTTTTTTAAATATTTACCTTCTAATTATGTAGAAGATAATACTTATAGAAAATGCAAGTTTCTATATAATAAAATAAAATAGAAGAGCCTTATTTTCTTTTCATTTCTTTTCTCGAATACCTATATTTTAAACAATAAAAATTAGAATTTTGAAAAAGATTTGAATTAAATTTTATGATATAATAAAATTGATTAATAGATGACGTAATTGATTAAGTAATTAGTTTGTTGTATGTTCAATTTGGTAACAACGAGAAAGCGGGTCATTGGGAGGAAACATGTTTAACGAGAGAACGATTCATTAGAAGAAAAATATTATATGCTAGAATTTAATATTTATTGTGACGCCCTCCAAACCCGGGGTACAGATTTGGGGAGTCACTCGACCAACGAAACACAATATACCTGAATCTAACACATGCATAATAATATAATAACATAAAATACCCCTTATCCAAGACCGTATCCAGATTATGGCATAAAACAAGCTTCTAAGTCATATTTACTACAAACCAGTTTTCAGAGTTATTACACACTTAATATACAAAGCTAGACATCTAGTCTAACTTCCAAAGTAAAACAACTACCCGTCCAATGACAATCACTCAGGGTGGTCACCTAGCATCTGGAGAACTGTCACTAGCGCTGTGTCTGCTCATTCTCTCGCTTCACTGGAATAGGGTTAGAAACAAAACAAGTATGAGCCACATGTGCTCAGCAAGCATGATATATATATATATATATATATATATATATATATATATATCAATCACAGTTCCATAATGAAAGGAAAGATTTCAGTTATCTGAATCAACAATATACAAGTCAAACATATGCTTTTAACAATCTTTATTGAAGAAAGAGGAATTAGAATTGGACTTCTACATTTTTCAAATACAAAGGTTGAGCTGCTGATCAGTCACGCATCAACCCCGGACTAGCTTATAGCATAGTCCTCCACTAGGATCCATGATCATCTAGGCCTTAAGTTATTACGACCATAAATATGGCCCGACCATTACTGGTCTCATTTTAAAACATGCCAATTCTATCACAAGGTATAAGCAATAACATGCATAACAAGATAAGTACACAATGACGGGGTGTAATAGTTGAAAAAGAGCTTCAACTATTCAATATCAAAGAAAGTCCGAGAAATAGATTCGGAATGGTTTCAAGGGTACAACGTACTCATTTAAGAAAGTCAACAATGGTTATCATCAATGTAAACTGAATTGAAGGTGAAGGTTTCTGATATCCAACACGATTGTGGATTAAGTCAAAAGTTAGGGATATACAAGGAAATAGCATCAAGTGCTCAATACGGGTGAAGATTGAATAATCTGAATCGTTCTGATGGTAACATATATGAAATTCTGAAGAATAATTATAATTGAATCAACAAGTAAAGGCACAGATACTTGCCTGGTCTAGTAGCTGATTATTTTCCGACGACCTTAAACCAATTTTCCGATCTACTAAAATCTTACATGAAACTCTACGTTCTTTATGTTAAAATGAAGCTAAGAACACATACAATGAAAACCCTATATCCAAAATCATGTCAGATCAATAACTAGAACGGACTATTAAAAAGAAGAATTCGGGTCAAAACCCGAAAATCAAACCCGTAAAAATTGAACATAAACATGAAATTAAAGTATGAATTCCTACTAATTAGAACCCTAGGAACATGTTGGAAGCAATCAATTGAACGGAGAATCAACAGAATGAAAATCCCCAATTCGAATATAAACCCGAATTTTAATTCGAAATTTGAAAAATTCATATAAAATTGAAAAATTACCAGATGATAACGAGGTTGGAAGATTTTCAAACTAGAGCTCAAGATCTTTGATTTGAGTACTTGAACTTTGAATTTGGATTTCAATAACACCTTCGAAATTGATTTTGATTTTCAAGAACACGAAGAACACAGTTCGGGAATTTTATATTTTTGCATATTTTTAATACGGATTATATGAAATATAATGTACGATTCTCCTTTTTATACTTAGTGGAAAATAATATCATAAACGACATTTTTGGATCGATATTGATCCACTAGTTCGCTTTAAAACCCTAATAATGTAAAATACACGTTTTACGAGGTGATAGCTATCCAAAAAGACTGATAGTTATCCAAATCAATACATATCATTTATATAACTAATGCTCAAGAATACTGGGGCTATAACAGATGTATTTATTGATACGGACGATATATCAATTACCCTAGATAAATTAGGGTTAGGGTTTAGAATAATTTTTCTTCCTTTGAATAAAACAAATATTATTGATAGTATCGGATAATAAGGGATATAATAATACGAATAAATCCTCCGATAATGATTCGAACACAAATGACGAAGGAATAATAATGATGAACAAAATTTCAACGGGACCCTTGAATTATCAAAACGGGGCTCAAAATTAAAGATATTTTCAAATGACAATATTTGAACGGGGCTTTCGACACACCAATTTACACGTAAACACTTAACAATCTTTATTATTAAAACTCAAAATACTTCACAATAATTATTCTACACATATAATACAATTTATATTATTAATAAAGTTCACGGATCTTACATTTATGTATTATGTATTTTTAAATAGAAGTAGGAATACAAAGTTTTAGAAAAATAAAGTGATTAATATACTAATATTTGATATAATATTAAAATAATGAAATATATTAAACAATTGTCCTTTTATATAATTATTCAAAATTTCGGTAATGAATAACAGTAAACGGACAATTTAAAAAAAAATCTTAATTTCATGTTTTAAATATAATTTTGTTTAAAATCATATTTTTTAGAGTAATTTTTAAAAAAATTTGGAGAAATTATTATAAAGCCGCTGTAAATCGCGGATCAGTAAACCAACAGATGTATAAAACAATAAGTTGAACACAAATAATACATTTCTTGTATTGTTTAATTTTAGAATTGTCTGATCACCCATGTGGTCGCGTCAATTTACATCCTGATTATGAAAGTCGTATCAGAATCATTAAAAATGTACGATATAAACTGTGGATATATATACAATATGCTGACTAATGACCGTCCAATGCGCGTACCAAAAAACGTTTACTTGGACATCTTTCTTAGAGGGAGTATGTGAAAAACGTGGCTGCATTTCGAAAATGGTGTCCCATTCAGTAATAATTTGGAGCGAGTTTTGAAATAATGAATAGGGACGGTAAAATAATTTGATTTGACGGATATTTAATTTGAAATTTATCAGATTTGATTTTTTAGATTTGAATTTGAATTTGAATTTGAGTTTTATTTTTAAACCAAAAAATATTTGAATTTGAATTTTTGACATATTGACCCAAAAACCGAAATTCGATCAAAACACGATCTGAATCTTAAATCCGATAAATATCCGATATATATATATATATATATATATATATATATATATATATATAGAGTTGCACTCTAGGAAGAACACCTTATATAAAGAACAATAAAGAACACCATCATAAACACTTTATTTTTCATAAAAATTGATTTTTTAAAATTAGAATCATAAAATTGAACAACAATTAAGCCTAACATATCGAATTTAACGTAGAATTTCATCTAAATTTAAAAATTAAACATTACATATAATCCAGTACAGAATCCTGTATATATATTTATAACAATGAAATTACATGTAATCATGTTTTATTTGATTCTAATTTTTTGTTAGATTCTATTTTTATTCGTAATAAACCTTTTTTGGTGAGAAAATTAGAATCAACATGCAATTTATGTAAGATTCTATGATGTTCTTTATTGTTCTTTATATAAGAGTGTTCTTCATGGAGCAATGGCCTATATATATATATATATATATATATATATATATATATATATATATATTATACTCTAATATATATTTTACACATTTAAACATATCAATACTATTATATAATAGACGAAACATTAAAAGTTTGGTTGGTCGGTATGGTACGTTATGATTTTACTTAATTGCCCTTAACTATATTTCGTGTTTTTACTTAATTAACCTTACTTATTTATAGAAATATATTATTAAATAATAATATTACCTATTTATAACCAATTACCTTTTTTCCTAAAATACATTATTTTTTCTAACAAATCCCACTACCTTTTCAAGCAAAGACAATTACCTTTTTTAACTAAAACATGTTACTTTTTCTATTTTTTCTTACTAAAACCCCTCATTTTCCAAAAATGTCATGGACAAACCTTTAGTTATTTATTTTTAAACCTATAATATTATAATTATTTTTTAAAAGTTTACTTATTTTAACATGTCTACTTATTTTTCTTAACAAATGCAATCACTAAAAATATTAAAATATAAATAATCAAATATGTATTTATAACCAATTACTCTAAAACACATTATAGATTTTTTCTAACAAAGTCTCTTCTTTTCTAAATATATCACGGGAAATTGTCTTTCTCAATTTACTTTTTCTATTTTTCTCATTAAAATTCATTTTTTCCCAAAAATATCATAGAAAATCCTTTACTTATTTATTTTAAAACGAATTTAAATAATTTTAATTAGTACATTTTAAAACCTCATTTTCCAAAAATATCACAGACATTTACCTTTTTAAACTAAATAAGTGTTACATTTTTTATTTTTTTTTTACTAAAACCCCTCATTTCCCAAAAATATAACGGCCAAACCCTTACTTATTTATTTTAAAATATGTTTTAATTTTTTTAATTAATTAAAAGTATTTAGCTATTTTAACATGCCTACTTATTTTTTTAACAAATAAAATTAATAAAATATTAAAAATATAATAATAAAATAATAAAATAACAATTAACAATCTGTGCATCGCACGGGTTTTAACCTAATAATATTATTATAAGTAAAACATATAATAATATAACAGATTGGATTTGGGTTTGAAAATATCCGAACCGATCCGACCCGATTATTATCTCTATATATGAATATGAATGTGCTAGTAAATTTTCTAAAAATTCAAAAACTATAACATACTCATGAATTATACACGTTGTACATATTTTATGACTCGATTATTATCTCTATATATGAATGTGCTAGTAAATTTTCTAAAAATTCAAAAACTATAACATACTCATGAATTATACATGTTGTACTTATTTTATGACTCCAAATATAATGTTATTTATTTGAAGTGCTGATAAATGAGAAAAAGAATAAAATGTTCCTCCCTATTTTGATATCAATGAGTAATTGTTTCCATTTCCATCTACTAATACACGATAAAAAGTGTGCATTTAACTTTCTGTTTATTTTTTAAATAAATTTTATAGATATCAAACTAGGTATAATAAAATTTACCAAATAATACGTATCTTACTCTGATTACTTCTAATCATGAATATACTTATATAAAAAGGAGATGACCGGGGCGTGGCGAATCTCATATCACTTTGATTCATTTTTCTAATTATCTCAAAATTTTGAATTAATAATATCAAAATTTAAAAAAAAAACTCATTTTCCTTTTAAATCTTTATTAATGGAAGAAATTAAATATACAATTTTAATATTATTATCTTTAAAATCTTGACAAATGGAGGAAACTAAATATACAATTTAAATATCTTACTAAATATTCGATTAGAAAAAATCTCATTTGTCTTTTAAATCTTTACTAATGGATGAACCTAAATGTATAATTTTAATATTATTGTCCATAAAAATCTTGGGCTTTTTTCATAAATACCCAACTCAAAAAACCTTTTTGCAAAAATACTATATGTTTTTTAATTTTTTTGCGAAAATACCAAAATATTTGCAAAAATACCAACTTTTTGAAAATATTTGCAAAAATACGGTCTCCAACTACTTTCAACCATATCTGCAACTACAACCAAAATCAATCACATATGCAACTTTTTAATCAAAAATAGTTTTTTTTTCCGGCGAACAACCCGGTAGGTTAAGGTTTAGAGTCTAGGGTTTAGGCCCTAAACCCTAAACTCTAAGTCCGTATACGAATTATTCCTCCTTCTTAATATTTCTAAAACTCAACATTGAGGAACGTCTTAATCAAGACCACAAGCTTACCAAACATCTTACTAACAATTTTTTTGAATTCTCTGTTTTTCAATCATTTTTTAAAAAGTTGCTTCTGATTGCGGACCGTATTTTTGGTTGCATCTGTGGTTGATTTTGGTTGCAGTTGCAGATGGTTGAAATTAGTTGCAGACAGTATTTTTGCAAATATTTTCAAAAAGTTAGTATTTTTGCAAATATTTCCGGAAGATGGTAAAATTGCAAATTTTTTTAGAAAAAGTAGTATTTTTGATAATTTCTCAAAAATCTTTACAAATGGAGAAAAGTAAATATACAATTTAAATATTCTACTAAATTTTCGATTAGAAAATATCTCAATTGCCTTTTAAATATTTCCCAATGGAGGAAAACTAAATATGTAATTTTAATATTCTTGCCTTTAAATATTTAGTAATGGAGAAAATTAAATATATAATTTTAATATTTTTGTAAATTTTTTATTTATTAATATACTTGCTAAACAATATCAATATCATTATTATTATTTTATTTTATTTTATTTATCTTTTATCTTTATACTAAGGAAAATCTTCTAGCGCTCTCAAATCATTTGTATTTTATTTATCTATTTTTCTAGAGCACCTCTATTCAAAATAATAAAAACTTAATTTTTTTTTAACTCATAATTCAAAAACATTTGAAATACTAAAAATTAAAATGTTCCTTTTTAACTTATAATTCATAAAAAAGGAAACTTATTCAAGATAAGTTTTTCAGAAATTATGAATCTAATCAAATTCTACAGAGTTGACTATATTTTTAATTCTATAAGTATAAATTTTATTAAATTCTATAATATATATAAATTAATTATAAAAATAGAGAAAATGTCAACTTTCTTTTACAAATTCAGACGAGTATATAAATAAATTTATAAAGTCCAAAGTTTTTGTTCTCTTTTCCATCGAGCTCATATTTGTGTTTACTTGTAGAATATTTATATTCTCATATCTAAACTTTTACTCACCTACTCTTGGGTTTGATTATTTTTTTTTCCAATAAAAATATAGGAATAGAAGTCAAAATTTTGTTATACTACAAAGAATAGGAATTTGATGACAATAGTTGTATTATCGAACAAAGAAAGTGAATGCATGTATTATGACATTTTGCACATATCAATTCCAATTCACACAAATCTACTCAAACTCTGCTATAGATTATAAGGTGGACATTTCACGCATATCAAATTTAATTTTTATATTATTTTGATAATTGTTTTGGTATTTATTCTCTTTTTTGTAAGTTTTTTTTTCGAATTTTCTCTAATTCTTCAATGTAGTACATCTTATCGTTATTGAACGTAGTTTATGGTCCAAAATTCCTAAAACAAATTAAAAAATTATCTTTAAAACTATAAATGTAACTTTTTGTAACATTGTATTATATATCATGAAAACAAAACAAATTTGAAAATTATGTAATTTGTATACATTAGGGTAATGTTAACGTGTTATCTGTTAAATTTTTTAACAATGAGAGAACAACTCATTGGGAGAAAACATTTTTAAAAGGAGGGTGGTTCATTAAGAACATCGTATTATATGCCAGAATTAAATATTAATGTTATATTATGTATTTAAAATTTAATTTAGGATTTAGATTTGGAAAAAAATATAAAAGCTAATCAATTTAATAATATTTGATATAATATTAAAATAATGAAAATATATATTAAACAATTGCATTTTTTATATTTATTCAAAATTTTCGTCAATGATCAAGACGACACGGAAAATTTTAAAAAAAACCTTATGTGAGAAATATTTTAAAAATTTTCGTTGAATGTTTTAAAAAATTTAAAAAAATTATTATAAGACCGTTGCGAAACGCGGCTTAGTAAACTAGTTTAATAATATATAATGAACTCGTGTGCATTAACATAACATCGATATGAATCCATAAAAATATTGTATTATATTATACTACTATTGTCACATCATTTTTATAACTATTTTTAATACTTGATTTGATACTTTTAAAATGAAACACAACAATTAATGGCGGAAAGTCACCCACAGCCGGGTAAAAATAAACAAATATATGATAGGAAAAAATCAGCCGCCATGTAAATTTTGTCGATCAAAATAATAATTTGGACCCTAAAATTTACATACACTGCACCTATTATTAGCATTTGAATGAGGTATAGGGATCCATTAAAATTAAGTAAGAAAAAAATGTTAATAATTGTATGGTATATCTTAAAAAAAGTATTAACAATCTGGTGGGACATATATGTAATATTAAGGTAATCACTAGTAAAGGGTGAACAACGGGTCAGAACCGAACCGATCCGAAAGAATCGAGAACCGAAATAGTAATATTTTGAGAATCGAACCGGACCCGAACCGCAAATATCGGTTCGATTCCGGACTCAAAGAACCGAATTTTTATTTAATTCAATTCTTTTGTTTTAATTTAATTTTATAATTCAAATTTATCAATTTTGACAAATTCTGATTATTTATTAAGGGTAACTTAACCTAAATAAATATTATTTATTTGGTGTAGATCATTTTGCATTCGACTACTTTCTAAAAGTTGATAAAAAAATATATCAACAAAAATAATATAAGCTTATACTTAAACAAATTGATAATATTGTATAATGTTATATGTTTATTTTTGATATTTATTGTAGGATATAATATAATATATGAAAAAAAATTATAATATATATATATAAGGTTTGGTTCGGTTGTTACGGTCCTATGATACTAAGAACCGACCCGAACTAAGAACCGAAATCATAGAAAAAATGAGAACCGAACTGGACCCGAATTGTATAAGACCCGAATCGGAACTCAAATTTTGGCACGATTCGGTTCGGTTATGTTCCCGGTTCTGACCCGAGAAATGCTCACTCCTAATCACCGGTTGATAAGTATGCCGATAATTTATTTGGTTTAATTTGAGACCGACAAAAGTAAAACGATTAGGTAATAAATAACTATCAAGCTATGCGTAAATTAAGCAATATTGTACTTATCAAAAATGAATATTGTTTTTATAAGATAAGTGACCGATCGTTCATGTGATCATCGATCTCAGCTAATACAAATCCTGAATTTCTTATTAGAGAATCTCCGACATTGGCTATGTGTTAGCTATAAAGTCGAGCTGGCAGATGAACACTTATATTTATGTTAGCTATAAAGTCGAGCTGGCAGATGAACACTTATAATTATACATATTCCCAAAAAAATACAACACTCCAACGGAACACATCTATTAGCTATAATTATAGATATCCTACATCCATCCTCTATATTTATTGAATCTGTACCCATCATCTAAAATCATCCACATCATCTCCCGCTTAAACTTTCCTTTCTCCCGCTCCTTTCATCTCTATTTTTTTATTTACCTTTACTAAAAAAACTGAAAATCTGGACTCCGGACGTGTAGCTGAGTTGATGAGAGCACTGGTTATTGACCAAAGCATTCAATGTTCGATTCCTGGGGTGTGGGAAATTTTTTCCACACTCTAGGTGGAAGGGCCACTAGTGTGGTCTTGTCGTTCAGTTAGTCCGATTTATCTGTCACGTGTTGGGCCTGAGGCGGTCTGACGTGGTATCGGTTGGGGTGTCCGGTGAATTCGGGTTCTATTCAATAGGGTTTGAGAAGTTGAGGAGGAGAAAAGTGATTTGGGTCTATGCCTTGAGTCTTGTTTTCTTTTTTGTACTTTCATATATGTTGACAAGACACTGATGAATGCATTGAGAAAGCTAATCTAAGCAATTCAATCAACCAATCTCCGATCCAAATAACACCAATTGAAACCCGAAGAGATAGGCATTTTTGCTGGCTCCTCCACTTTTCTAGTTGAACGTATTTTGTGCAAAAATGGTACACTGACGTTGGAGTTTGCAAAAATGGTATAGTAAGCTGATTGAGTTGGCGACCTAGACAATTGTTCGTCACATGAAGTGGCGACCTCTCCGCGTGAGCCATTTTAAGTGGCGACCCTCTTATTATATTTTTTATTTCTTCTCCATCTTTCCCGGTTGGCCTTCTAGAAAATAAGTTCTAGAAAATAAGTGAGAATAGTTTATTAATAATTATTTTGAGAGGTTCAAAAAACGTATTTGCAAATAACTTTTTTTTTATTCCCCACTATTTTGACAAGACTAAACTCTTATTTATTAATAATTATAATTTATTGATTAGGTGAAAATATAAAGAATTATTTTTATTAATTAATTAATAATAAACTTTAATTTCTAATATTTTTAATGCGAGTCTAAATTATTTATAAGTAAAAAGTTTAATTAAATATACACATGTGAAAATAGTGAAAAAAAAAATTCAAGATGTCAATATGTTAGATAAAATTTTAATTGTTTTTATTAATGTGGAAGTAATTAAATTGTAATGGTTTCTTTTGCATTTTAAAAAATATATATAAGTTATGTATAAAAATAAAATATTAAAATTTGTAACTAGAAAATTAAAAATAGTAAGTATAAATAATTATAAGAGGCTATATTTGTAAATTATAAAAATATTTAAAATATTACACAGAATATCATGAATTTTGATAATTTATTTTTTTATTTTTAGTTAAAATTTGTAAAAATGTATTCAACTTTTTTTAATTTAACAATGAATGCAAAATTATAATTTGTTTTAATTTTTATAAATTTTAACTACAATAAAAAAATAAACTATCAAAATTAATAATATTCTATGTAATATTTTAAAATTTTCTTATATTTTATATAATTTACAAATAAATTATAATTTCTAAATAAACTTTTTGAAGAACTAAAACCATATACATTTGATCATGATTTTAAAATTTTTTAATAATATGTTCTACGGTCACTATAGACCACGATTAGAGCAATTTAATAACTTATAATGTTACATCATCAAAATATAGCCTCTTATAATTATTTATATTTAATATTTGAAAATTTTTAATCACAAATTTTAATATTTTATTTTTATACATAACCTATATATTTTTTTAATACAAAAAGAAATCATTACAATTTAATTGCTTCCATATTAATAAAAAGAATTTTTTTCCTATTTTTACATGTATATATTTAATTAAAAAATTTACTTATAAATAATTTAGTCTCACATTAAAAATATAAGAAATTAAATTTTATTATATATATAATTAATAAAAATAATTCTTTGTATTTTCACCTAAAAAATAAATTATAATTAAGAATTTAGTCTTGAACAAAAAAACGAAAAAAAAATTTGTAAATACATTTTTTAAACCTCTCACAAGGAGAACAAATATAGAAGAGAGAAAAAAATATAACACAACTCGGCTACCGTCCTTTACCATTTTTGTACCTAGCACAAAATACGTTCAAATATACCAGAAAAAGTAACAAAGCCCATTTTTGCTTGTGTGGCTTTGATTTTAGGGAAATATATGTTAACGAATTCAATTTTTTAACCGGCATGTGTGTATTTGGTAGAATGTTATCTTTTAAATTTTAAAATTATAATAAAATATTATTTTTAAAATATAGCTAATCATTTTAACTAATAATGTTGGAGCACAGTTGCTTACAGATTCAACAAATTTTAACTAATAATTATTTTATATTATTTTAGCTAATACAGTTCTAGATGCTCTTACAAAAGTCATACAACATGTGCACTAAGTTCTTACCAGAAAATAGAAAATACTGTATTGCTCGGTTGACTACAAGACAACCGTACAGCCAATTACAAAATTTGTCAAAATCAGGCAATTTATTGTACCACACAAAAATATAATACAAAAATTAGTATATTTGTGTTTTTAGTAAAATATATACGAACAAAAATAAATGTACATAAACACGAAAACACACTACCTAGTACCTATATATATATATAACATGCAAGTAGCCTTCTCACATGCAAACTGTAAAGCAGCACTTAATTACATCTCTTTTCTTTTCTCTCTTATACATAATATGCAAAGTACCGCTTTCAATTATGCAAATTGTTTGCACCTCCTACCTCTTCTTCCTCCAGTACTTCTAGCCATTTCTTGAGATTCTCTCTTTTGATTGCATTACTTCTTCTTTTAAGATTACCGGTAAAATCATAGAGGAGAGAAGAGTTGATGGCTCAAGAGCCAACCAACATTGAAATTGTTAGGTTACAAACCAAATGTTCAAATATCCCTCAAAACTTTAAACATCAACTGCAACAGATTGCTATTTTAAATATGGTTCAGAAGCTTTGCTTGTTCTTTATTTGCAACTCAATCTAAAACCTCATCTCTCTCTTACATATTATATTTTATATAAATACACATCTTCTAGCTGATCATAAATCAGACACACTATATTAGAGTTGTAGAAGATGAAATTCGGAAAAGAATTGAAGTCACAAATGGTGCCCGAATGGCAAGAAGCCTACATGGATTACGAATTTCTCAAAAACCTTTTGAAAGATATTCTTCATCATAAAAAACAAACTAGTCCTCCACCCTCTGACAATCCATCCGGATTAACTCGAACACTTTCACACTACAGAGTTTTTAGCGGTTTGACATCGGTACAAAGAAGCATTTCTATGCGCAGTACTAGCAGCAGTCATCACGAAGACATTGAGAGCCACCCGATTGTGGTGAACAATGTCAAGGGATTGGATGGGGAAGATGGCTATGTGACGACTTATCGCGGGGATGGAGAGGATGTTGGAGAGCATGAGCGCATCTACTTTAACAAGCTTGATATTGAATTCAACAAAGTTAACAACTTCTACAAGGCAAAAGTTGAAGAGGTGCTGAAGCAAGCTGATGAGCTCGATAAGCAAATGAATGCTTTGATTGCTTTTCGGATCAAAGTTGATAATCCGAAACATACTTGGTTTGAGACTGCTGTTGATGTTGATCATCTAGCTTCCACCACCACGTTATCAACTTCAAGTTCTTCATCTGGGAGGGGCCGAAGCAGTAAGTACAGAAGTTATAATACGCGCACACATATTAAATAGCTAGTTGATAGCATAAATGTAGAATGTCCAGATCAAACCTATTTTTAAACTTTCGATCACCATTAAATTAATTATGTATTGTTGATGTGCAGAAAGAATGGGTGAGCAAATGGATAAAATAGACGAAGATAGATCGCTTAGAGAGATAACATCAGAAGAATTATCGTCAGGTGATCACCGTACCAGAGACGAAATAAAACATTCATCAGGACGAGTTGTTCCGGAAGTAACGATGAACAGCAGTTCAAGGAGTAGCAAAGATAGTGAGTTAATTACTGGTAGACCAGCATCACTTGAGATACTAAAACGTGTCACAGTTAACCAACTAGCTGATACGCCTCTTTCAACAATCAAAAACGTCCTTAAAGTCCCAGTTGACACAAACTTGAAATTCACAACAGAAAATCTCAGTAAAGTTGAAGATCAACTTAAAAAGGCTTTCGCTGAGTTTTATCACAAGCTTAGACATCTAAAAAGCTACAGGTAAGTTGAATCGAATCCAGCTTCTTTAATACGTTCTATTAAGGTTTAGTCTTTGACACGTTATTTACAGCTTCTTGAATATTTTGGCCTTCTCCAAGATCATGAAAAAACATGACAAGGTACGTACAACACAACAAACACTTAGTCCACCGACACAAGATATAGATTGGACTCTGGTTTCGGGGAGTTTTTCTAATATTCGAATTCGATTAATCAATTTGCAGATCACTTCAAGAAATGCTTCCAAGTCCTACCTAAAAATGGTTGACAACTCGTATATAGGCAGCTCCGATGAGGTGATCATTTGACCTTTCACTTATGGTACACTAGCATTATACCCGTGCAAAGTACGGGAATCTTTATAATTATTTTTATATTTTTTTAACTTTGTTTAGAGTTAAATTCTATAGAGACCATCTTTTTTGTGAAGACCTTGGAGATCACATTCTGCAATCTAAATTTGACAAAATAGATCATATTTTGTAATCAAAAATTTGCAAAACGTACTATTTTGCAAAGTATATTCTATGAAAATCACTATTTCATTGAAAATTTTGAAAATATGTAAGTTCTGCAAACTAAACATGAAGGTTCTGCAAACCGAACATGTTTTTCAGAACAATATGTTTTGCTATATTTTAGTTGCAAAACGTATATAATTTTAAAGATTTTAAATGAAAATAGTTATTTTCATAGAACATAATTTATAAAATATTATATTTTTCTAAATTTAGATTGAAGAACGTATGGGTCTCCAGGACTCCACAAAAAAGATGGTCTCTATAGAACTTAACTCACTTTGTTTATATTTTAGTATATTTAGTTTTTTTTTAAATTTTAATTTTAATTGATTTTGTATATTAGATCATCAATATTTAATTTATACAATATATCTTTTTTGTAGATTTTCCAAGTACTACTTTTTAGTAGAAATATTATAATAAAATTGATTAGTATTCATTTTTTATTAAAATAGTTTTGTATATTATTGATGAAATCTTTATTCCTTTGAATTTTAAATCACTGAATTTAAAATTTTTAATTTTTTTCACCCTAAAATATTTAGATACTACACGTTTCCTTTCTAATAAAATGATATATAGTGTAGTTCATTACTAACTGTGAGCTTATCTGCTTGTATTTCGAGTATATCTACATATTTCCTTTTTTCACAATATTAATAAGAGTAAATTACAAAATGGTGGCTGTACTTTACCCGCTTTTGCACTTTGGTGGCCGGACTTTCAAATTTGCAATTTAGTGGCTAGATATTGCTTTTCGTCTTCAAAAAGGTGGCTAAGAGCAATTTTTTTAAGAACTTTTTTTTCAAAAAAGTGGCCCTTAGCCACCTTTTTGAAAAATAAAAGTAATGTCCAGCCACTATATTGTAAATTTGAAACTTCTGCCACCAAAATGCAAAATGAGGTTAAGTATATGACCACAAATTTGCAATTTACTCTAATAATAATTAATAATTAATAATTTACTGTTTTAGCCCTGACGACCAAACCACCTAAACTCCCTTATACCAATTATATATAGGATATAATAATATGCAAATACTTTTTATTGTATCAATTTTTTGTTCAAAAAATTTATGATCCGTCTTCTCCCAATTTATCTGTCTTCCACTTTTTATGGTCAAATGAACTGGTTTTGTAGTACAAATTATTCATGCTATCTAATATTTCTAAAAAATTAAAATAAATGTAATATAAAAAACCATCAAATCTATTGTACGATGCAAATCTTAGATTTACAAAACTGAAAAGGAATAATTACTTTAAAATCAGAGTTGAGTAAATTTGACCAAAACATTCAGTTTGAGACAACTAAACTAGGAGGGAACCATTATAAGGTAGCTACCTGGATACTATGTTTTGCTAATCAGTTTGTTGGATTATCAACCACAGATAATTTCGAAGCTCCTGAACAGGGTGGAGACGACATTCATAAAGCATTTTGCTAATGCAAATCGCAAGAAAGGACTCAACACACTTCGACCAAAAGCTAAAAAAGAAAAACATAAAGTGACTGCTTCTTTAGGTACCTGCGGACTCTTGGCTGTGATCGCCTATGCAGACAACTTAACTTTCCCCTCCCTGAATTATTTATATAGGATTAAATATCAAATACGTCATCATTGTGTTCAAATGTCTCAAATTAATAACTTTTTGCAAAAATGTCTCAATTTAGTTATTAATTTAAGATTTCGTATCAAAGACATCATCTGAGAATGACTAAATTGATACAAAATTTCAACATTTTAATGACTAAGTTGATACAAAATTTTAAATTAGTAACTAAATTGAGTCATTTTTGCAATGAGTGTTTAATTTGATACATTTGAACATAATGAGTGATGTATTTGATATTTAACTCTATTTATATATGATCCAGCTCGAACAGGAACTATTTCTAATAAGTTCTAAATCATTAAAATAGAATGAGAATATGTTTTAACAGTTCCTATTTTCACCAGGCTTCTTTGCTGGATGCACAGTAGCTCTTATTTTCGCACTCATAATGAGTGTACGAACCCGTAAAATTGTTGAGAAAGATGGCCACGGACAATACATGGAAACCATGTTTCCGTTATATAGGTAAAGAAATAGACCGGTGTTCTGCTGTATATTGTGACATGTCATAAATAAATGTTTATTTTCTTGAAATGCAGCTTCTTTGGGTTCATCGTCTTGCACATGCTATTCTACGCGGGGAATATATATTTCTGGAAGAAATATAAAATAAATTATCAGTTCATATTTGGGTTCAAAGCAGGAACTGAATTAGGGTATCGTGAAGTTCTCCTACTGAGTTTTGGTCTATCTGTTCTGGCATTAGCAAGTGTTCATGCAAATCTTGACATGGACATCGACCCAAAAACCAACGACTACAAACATTTCACTGAGCTTATTCCTCTAATTTTGGTCATTGTAAGTACATGCACTAACCATTCATCTTTTTAAATTTCAGCCTTGTGATCTTTTGGCGATGATTAGCATTTATGATATATTTTAATCCCTCGTATTTGCTTGGTTTGTTGATTTCCTGCAGCTGATTTTTGTGATAATGATCTGCCCATTCAACATCATTTATCGCTCCAGCCGCTACTTCTTTCTTAAATGCTCAATTCACACTTTCTTTGCTCTTTTATACAAGGTATGTCTCAAAACCAACAATAGTTGTTATGCGTGTATGTACGACCTTTTATCTTGCTCCTCATGAATGGATGCAATGCAGGTTGTGCTTCCGGATTTTTTCGTGGCAGATCAGTTTACAAGCCAGGTTCAATCTTTCAGAAACATTCAGTTTTACATCTGTTACTACAGTTCAGGTGGCTACAAACTTAGAGAACACGATTGCAATAAAAATACTACTTTCAATGTCTTTACTTACATTTTAGCACCGCTTCCGTTTTGGTGGCGCATGCTTCAGGTGCAAATCTTTTCTTAAATACTCGAGTTTAACGATATAAATGTAATTACAAGCAAATCAAAAAATGTTGATTTTCTTTTTCCTTTCATGTTTTCTGTTTGTAGTGTGTGAGGCGATTCTTCGAAGAAAAAGATGTTATTCAAGGATGGAACTCATTAAAATATTTTGCTATAGTTGTGTCATTTGTTACGAGAACAGCTTACGGTAAAAACAACAGCAATGAGTGGTACATAATAGCTTGGATTACCTCCGTAGTTGCAGGCATAGTTGCTACATATTGGGACATTGTTTTCGATTGGGGACTTCTCAACAGAAAATCCGCCAACCCTTGGCTGAGAGACAAGCTCATAGTTCCATACAAAAGTGTTTACTATGCAGCCATAGTAAGTACATTATAATCAAAAAATTTACATTCTATAAACTTCATGATATAAATTTCAATAAATTCTTGGACTGGAAACAGATTAACTCATTCTGCGTTTATAATAGGCTTTGAATGTGTTGCTGAGGTTTTCGTGGATTCAAATGGTTTTGGACTTGGAAGTTCCATTCCTGCATGAACAAAGTATGATTGCAGTTATAGCTATCCTGGAAATCGTTCGTCGTGGGGTTTGGAATTTCTTCAGGTAAATCAATAAATTATATTTTGATCATCCATTACATGTATTAATGATGCTAATATAAGGTATGTGTTGTGAAGGTTGGAGAATGAACACCTTAACAATGTGGGCAAGTACCGTGCATTCAAGTCTGTACCCCTACCTTTCAACTACGAAGACGATGAATATAATGACTAGATAACTTTTACAGTCTCATAATGTGTATACAGAGAGTTGCAAGTAAAATGTATATGTTCTTGTCATCTTCAATTGTTTTGTGTGGACATGTCTTTCACATTTCCAATAATTTGTGTTTGTAGTGTGAATTTGTGTTTGTAGTGTGAGTAGATCCAATAATGTGATTATCGTCTGTGAACAAAATATAATAAAATTTGGTTGGAGTTCTTGTTTAATGTTTTTAAGACGTTTCAGTTTCTTCACACACACCAATCAATTCGCTTCGCCTCCCCAATCCCTTCTCTTCAATTTCTTCACGTAAATCTATTGTAGTACAAATGTAATATAAAAAACCATCAAATCTATTGTACGATGCAAATCTTAGATTTACAAAACTGAAAAGGAATAAATGGTATGTTGTGATTTTACTCCTTTCTTCAAATTCGTGTTTTTACTTAATTAACCTTACTTATTTATAAAAATATATTATTAAATAATAATATTACTTATTTTAACCAATTACCTTTTTCACCTAAAATACACTATTTTTTTTTCTAACAAATTCCCCTACTTTTTCAAATATATCACGAATAATTACCTTTTTTAACTAAAACATGTTAGTTTTTCTATTTTTACTTACTAAAATCACTCATTTTCCAAAAATATCACGGACAAACCTTTAGTTATTTATTTTTAAACCTAATATTATAATTATTTTTTTAAAAGTTTACCTATTTTAACATGTCTACTTATTTTTCTTAACAAATGCAATTAATAAAAATATTAAAATATAAATAATCAAATACCTATTTATAACCAATTACCTTTTCAGCTAAAACATTATAGATTTTTTCTAACAAAATCCCTCATTTTCTAAATATATTATGGGAAATTGCCTTTTTCAATTGCATTTTTCTATTTTTCTCACTAAAATCCATTCTTTTTTCTAAAAATATCACGGACAAACCCTTTACTTATTTATTTTAAAACGTATTTAAATAATTTAAATTATTAAATTTTAAACACATTATCTGTTCTACATTTTTAAACTAAAACAACTCATCTTCTAAACATAACACATTGAAAATAAATATGTAATGGTAATATTATTATATATAATTATTAATAAATAATCACTTACCCTTTTCAGCTAAACACATAACCTTTTTTTTTCTAACTTAAACAACTAATTTTCTAAAAGTAACACGAGCAACATATATATAAAAAGATAATATAATTTTATATTTTTTCAGCTAAAACACATTACCTATTATATATATTTTTCTAACCAAAACAACTCATCTTCTAAAAATAAAATAGGTAACATATATATAAAATGGTAATATTATTACATATTTATAACTGATTACCTTTTTCAGCAAAAACACATTATCACACATTATCTGTTCTACATTTTCTAACTAAAACAACTCATCTTCTAAACTAGACCTGGCAAATCAGTCGTGTCGTGTCGTGTAATTTCGTGTTTCGTGTACTTTTTGGCTATACACGAAAACGACACGAATTCAAATCGTGTACCTGGAACTGTAACACGAACACGACACGAGTGATACACGACTTGACACGACACGACACGAGATACCTGAATTTTTTCGTGTACCATTCGTGTACACGAAATGAAATGAAACGAAATAGACACGAATAGCAACGAAAACACGAATGTTTACACGAAATTTCTTAAAATTCACATTACTTTCATGTAATATCAATTAATATTTATATTATATATATAACATATATTTTTAATTATTTATATATTTATTTATGTCGTGTACTTCGTGTCGTGTCGTGTACTTGAAGGGTAAATCCAAAAACGACACTAAATCGGGGTCGTGTACTTTCGTGTTCGTGTATTTTCGTGTCGTGTACTTCAAATGCAAACACAAACACTAAATTTTCGTGTCGTTTCGTGTCGTGTAAGTCGTGTCGTGTATAAAATTGCCGGGTCTATTCTAAACATAACACATGGAAAATAAATATGTAATGGTAATATTGTTATATATAATTATTAATAAATAACCACTTACCCTTTTCTGCTAAACACATAACCTTTTTTATTTTTTTCTAACTTAAACAACTAATTTTCTAAAAGTAACACGAGCAACATATATATAAAAAGATAATATAATTTTAATTTTTTTTAGCAAAAACACATTACTTATTTTATATATTTTTCTAACCAAAACAACTCATCTTCTAAAAATAAAATAGGTAATATATATATATAAAATGGTAATATTATTACATATTTATAACTGATTACTCTTTTCAGCAAAAACACATTATATGTTCTACATTTTCTAACTAAAACAACTCATCTTCTAAACATAACATATGTAAAATAAATATGTGATGGTAATATTGTTATATATAATTATTAATAAATAACCGCTTACCCTTTTCAGCTACACATAATTGTTAGGTCCCGATAAGGTTGTAGAAGGGGGGTTGAATACAAACTATACCGTTTTATCGAAATTTGTCCTTTGAACAATTTAACAATTAAGAACAAATTAATGCGGAATATAAATGAAACAGGATTCAAGTTAAATATTAACTATATTAAACTTGAAGGGTGTTGCAAATACAATATGGATTACAAAGTATTTATCTCAAACTAATTAATACAAATTTAGAATAAATTCGACATGAACTTTTCTAATATTTGTAATAAAAAGATCGAATGCTAAAAGCAATGTTCGAGATAAATTCTAGGGATAAAAATCCGCTAGATAATCAAAGCAATACAAGTAATCAACTTCTAGTGGTTTGGATTTAACAATACAAACTAGAATTAATTGCTTGAGAAGAAAAGAGATCAAATGGCTTTCTTGTTCTTGCTGAGAGAAAATGTCTGTGTGTTTGATAAATCAATTCTCTTCTTTTCTGTCCATCCTCCGGTTGATATGCAATTAGATTAGCCTTGTATGACCTTTTAATTAAATCAATATGACCTAATTAATCAATCAACACACTTGTATGACCTGAGGAATTATGCTCGGTAGAACCATGCTTCATCAGTATGACCTCAGAAAAGTGTCCGGTATGACCTGCTGTATTTCTGCCAACCTTTTTCGGTAGAACCTGAAAAGCAACCTGTATGACCTAGCACACAGAACCTGTATGACCTAGCACACAGAACCTGTATGACCTGAAAGGAGTCGGTAGAACCTGGGATCTTTACAGACCAGGTCATACCGAGATTTCTGAAGGTCATACAAGTTTAATTAGAAAATCCTTTTAATTTATTTAGTTAGATTAAATTAAAGATTAAATTAATTCTTTTATAGAACTAAGTTAATAAATAATTTAGCCAACTAAATTAGTTAATCTAATAAATAAATTAATTCTAATAGAATTAAATTATAAATTAAATTAACTTAACATGAAAGGAATTTAATCTAAAAACCAAGTTTCCTCTATCTCCTGAAAACCACTGAATATAGATGATTTAATTCCACTGATTGATGTCGTCATTCGATGCACTGGCTGGTTCATGAATAACTGACTTCAATGAAAATTCTTCATCTTTAAAACATTTAAAGATGTGGTCCATTGTCTGCTTTGACGGTTGATTAATCCTTGTAACTTGTATATTTGCTATCACAAATCTGAAACCTCTGTCACTTTAATAAATCCACTTCCTTGAAGACTTCACTGAGACTTGAACAAATAATTGAACTTCTTTCAATGTAGTATTTCTTCAAATCTGAAGGATGACTTTAATCTGTATTCTTCTGACTAGATATGATCTTCTGAGATTCCTGTGATTGTGACAATTGAATTATTACTTACTTATTACATACTTGTTTAAGTTGAGTTGCTTCCTCGAAATACAAATAGGCCTAAACATATGCCTTTCAATCTCCCCCTATTTGTTTGTTAGAGAATAACAATCAAATACCTAGAGGATAACTCAACTAATTTAAACAAGTAGAAGATATGACATTTAAAAGCTAAGTAAATAATAACACAAAGTTCTGGATTTCATTTAAAATTATCCAGATTCAAACATTACAGGTATGTTAGGCTCAAGACATGTTTGAATACCACTATTAACAAGCCTACACTATGTGACTATGTCACATTACATGACCTAGTGAGTTCTATCACTGGGATATAGTATAGGTCTCTATATGTACTTGTCTTGTTCTCATGAACATTAGCTTGATCATGTATGCTTAAAGTTATAATGAGCTTAGCAAAGTTTCTTGCATCTAGATTGTATATAGGCCATTGAATAATTTTCCTGGCAGAAGTTCAGAAGTGTTCATGTAGCAGGATAGAAATGAATAAGGCCATGAAGAAATAAGTTGCAGAAATTTGTCTAAGGCATTATATAGCAAAGTCAGAAGAAAGCTATGTCGTGAAGTCGCCAATATCTATGTCATGAAGTGCTACATCGCATAGTCCATTTTGTACTATGTCGAGAAGTCCTCAAGACACATGTCGTGAAGTGTTGAAGTCAGCAAAGTCAAAGAAGCCTAGATCGTGATGTCCTCAGAAGCCTTATGTCGCATAGTCATCAAATGACCTATGTCGCATAGTCGTCAAATGACTTATGTCGCATAGTCGTCAAATGACTTATGTCGCATAGTCGTCAAATGACTTATGTCGCATAGTCATCAAATGACCTATGTCGCATAGTCGTTAAATGACCCATGTCGCATAGTCATCTTATGGCCTATGTCGCATAGTCATCTTATGGCCTATGTCGCAAAGTCTTCAAAGGCTATATCGCGTAGTCCTCACAAGGGAGATCGTGAAGTCAGGATTGAAGTGGAGTTCACGATATCAACACTTAGCCGTTTATAACAAGACAAATCAAGGTACAGAACCAAGAATCAAAAGAGACAAATACTGAAGCATTTGTTCTGGCAAGGTGGTCCAAAGAACAGATGGCAAATCTATAGCTAAACTTGGAGAGAAAGATAAGAGACAAGCAGCTACAGAAATGGGAAAGATTCCGAAAAGCAGGTGGTCCTTCCTGACACAGTGAACTTCTTATGGCAGGACAAGTTGGACTTTCAGGAGGGGTAGCTGTGTAATATTGTGTGTACCTAGTTTGTATAGGTGAATATATATATTGTGCACACACCACTGTAAGCTGTAAGAGAGACACACATAGTTTTTATCTCAAGCTTTTTTCTCTGTAAGCAAGCAAGTACAAACTGTTCTTGTTTAGAAGCCAGAAATTCGATTGGGAATTTCTTGGAAAGCTGTAGTATTTAATTTGCTTATACAAAGTAGATTAAAGTGATTGTGCGTGTTGTTTATTTTCTGCATATTACATAGCATAATCATATACAGTTTACATTTAGTTTCAAGAAAGCAAAAATTCATCAAACTATCCATTCACCCCCCCCTCTGTCTAGTTTCTAGGTGATATTCATTCCTAACGAGTGGTATCAGAGAGAAGCCTGTTAACGTACAAACAGGAAAAGATCAAGAATGAGTTCACAAAAACTGAGCAGTATCAAGATTCCTCCCTTTAACAAGGAGCACTACAGTTTATGGAAAAAGAAGATGTTGCTTTTCATCAAAGCTTCTAACCCCATGTATTTAGATATTCTAAAGCATGGTCCCTTTATTCCAATGATCGAGATTGGTGAAACAACCAATGGCACTGAGATAGTACCAGCAAAACATGTGCCCAAAGACCCCTCAAAATACACTGGTCCTGAAAAGGAGAAAGTAGCACTGGATGGACATCTTCAACTCATCATTTGTGAATCTATGGACTTCAACATGTATGGCACTGTTGCTCACTGTACTAGTGCCAAGAAGATGTGGGATCTTATAGAAGTGCTCTATGAAGGAACTACTGAAGTAAGAAAGAACAAGAAGCAGATTCTTATCTCACAATATAAAGCCTTCATGGCTCAGCCAAAAGAGGGAATCACAGAAGTGTTTGAGAGATTCAATAAGCTGATAAACGAGCTCAAACTCTATGACAAACACTATGAGACAGAAGAGCTCAATATGAAGTTCTTACTAACTCTTCCAGATCACTTGGAACCAAGAATCTCTTCCCTTAAAGAAAGAGATCTAACAAAGATTGGTTTTGATGTGTTGTATGGTGTTTTGAAGACATATGAGTTAGAGCTGTTTCAAAAGAGATCTATTCAAGCAAAGCAAGGATTAGTGGCCAATACCTCGTGTGCCCTTATTGCTGACAATCTAGGTCAAAGAATGGATTCTCTAAAAATCAGTCAAGTCAAGATTGAGGAACTGGAAAGTGATGACACTGGTGATGAAACTCAGGTTGTGTATGATTTACCTGAAGAGGATGAGTTCTACAGCATAGATGAACTGGACAAGATGGAAAACAAATCTTTTGCTTATATGGCTAGGAGATACCCTAACATCAGGTTTAAGAGGAAGTAGCCATTCAAGTCTAGATTCAATAATGGAAATGCTGGTGGTTCAGGTAGCTCAAACTCTTTCAACAAAGGAAAAGGGATTGCTGGTGCAGTTAAAGGAAGATACAAATCTGGGAGTGTGGATAGGTCCAAAATAAGATGCTATAACTGCAATGAACTTGGGCATTTTGCCACTGAGTGCAAAAAGCCTAAACAGGTCAAGAAGGACAAAGCATACTTAGAGCTTGAAGCTAAGTATGAGGCTCTACTCAAGAAACAACAGGGTAAAGCTTTTATTGCTGAGGGAAAATGCTGGGATGACTCTGATGAAGAAGAAGAACAAGAGTACTCAAATTATGCCTTGATGGCATTTTCTGATGATGGTGATTCTAGTCAGGTACCTATTCTTACTTCTCTTGATATGACTCCCCTTCAATATAAGCAAACTGTTGAAGATATGAGTACTGAGATGTTTAATATTCATACTAGAATGTTAGTAGCAAATGAAGAAATTGATAGACTAACTGCTAGAAATCTTGAGCTTACAGAAAAGAATGAGGAACTTGAGTTAATGGTTGTGAACCTTGATGGTTTGAAAAAGGAGGTTGAGTATCTTAAAAACAAAGTGGTTTGTGCTGAACAAATAGAGAAAGCTCTTAGGGAACAAATTGCTGAAACTGAATTGAAACTAAGAAGCTTTAAGAACTCCTCTGAACTTATTCAAACCTATCACAAGGAACACACTGAAGATAGCAAGGTTGGAGTTGGTTTTGACTATGAGAATGATAAAGGAAGGAAGAAGGCAAAGGGCAAAGGAAAAGAATCTTTTACAAACAAAAATGCCCCAACCATTCTATTTAGTGTTGAACAGCCCATCTTCAAAAAGAGCGTTGTTGAGTTTGATGAAGAAATATTGATCATCAAACAACAACTTCTTGAAGAAGATGAGGCTGCTAAAGACACTTCTTCCTCTCCTGAATCTGTCAGTCAGAAAGAGACCAAAGACAATCTTGTCAAGAGTCCTAAAGCAAAGAAAGAAGTTGTTAAGAAAAAGAAACAAAACAGAAATGGTAAGGTAGGTGTCAACAAGGGTAACAACTATGCTTATGTGCCAAATGCTCCCAGGAAACAATGTTAGAAATGTCTATCTGTTAATCATTTGACTCATAAGTGTAACAAACAAGTGAATGTTGAAGTTGATAACCTAAGTAACCATTCTGCTAGCATAAACTCTAGTCATGATTCCTTCTGTGGTAAGCCTAATTGCATGACATGCTATGTGACTGTGATTGCTAACTGTTTATCTCTAAAGCATAAACTTGATTGTGCACAATCTAGTGAATCACACACACACATGCACACTCACAGGACAGGATCCCCAATCAGGATTGAGAGGGTGAACACTTCATGTGAGCCTAAGAGTGTGAACTCCAAAGCCACAAACAATATGAAGTATCCTACTGTGATGAATGCAACTTATGACAGAAGAATTGGTAACAAAAATGTTTCTAAATCAACTGGACCCTACCATGTGTGGGTACCAAAAACAACTTAGTTACCTTGTGAATGCAGAGCAACAAGAATAAAAGAGTCATATGGATCTTGGACAGTGGATGCTCAAGTCACATGACTGGTGATATAGCCCTGCTATCACATTTTGAGGAAAAGGCTGGCCCATCAGTAACCTTTGGAAATGACAACATCGGTTATACAATGGGATATGGCAGTATAAAATCTGGAAATGTCATTATTGAAGATGTAGCATTTGTTGAAGGACTGAAGCATAATCTCTTAAGCATTGGACAATTTACAAACAGGGGTTTCAAAGTGGAATTTAATGAAGATCATTGTTCAATCTCAAAAAGAGAAAGTGGTGAAGTTGTTCTAACTGGTATGAAGAAAGGAAGCCTTTTTGTAGCTGATCTCAAGGCTGCAGAAAAGGGAGAAATTTGTTGTCTCTACACTAAAGCCACAAATAAGGAATTCTGGATATGGCACAAGAAACTGTCTCACTTGAATGTTCAGGCAATGAACTCTCTAATAAAGAGAGAACTCATCAGGGATTTGCCTGCCTTGGAGTTTGTGCAAGATGGAGCATGTGAAGCTTGTCAGAAAGGAAAGATTAAAAGATCTAGTCACAAGAACAAGTTGCTCAATACAAACTCAAAACCTCTGCAGCTAATTCACATGGATTTATTTGGTCCTGTGAATGTAATGTCCCTTTCCAAAAAGAAATATGCTCTAGTGATGGTTGATGATTATTCAAGATACACTTGGGTGGAATTCCTATTCTCCAAAGATGAAGCACCTCAAGTCATAATAGAGCATATCAAGAGAGTTGATAGAGAAGCACAAAGCACTGGTTCCTCTGTAGTTGCTTTGAGAAGTGATAATGGAACTGAGTTCAGAAATTCAACATTGTATGAGTTTTGCAAAGATAAAGGAATTTCTCAACAATTCTCAGCTCCTAGAACACCTCAACAAAATGGAGTAGTTGAGAGAAAGAATAGAACTCTCATTGAAGCTGCAAGGACAATGTTATTGGATGCAAAGCTACCTACTAGCTTTTGGGCTGATGCTGTTAACACAGCATGCTATGTGCAAAATAGAACATTGATCAATAAGAAGTCTGGCAAAACTCCTTACTCATTAATGACTGGAAAAAGAGCATCCTTCAAGCATCTGCATGTTTTTGGAAGCAAGTGTTTTGTGATGAAAGATACCTCTGAGCATGTTGGAAAATTTGATGCAAAGGCATTTGAAGGTATCTTTATTGGATACTCTCTGGAAAGGAAAGCATACAGAGTGTTTGTACCTGAGCAACACAAAGTCATGGAAAGCATGGATGTTACCTTTGATGACAAGAAAACTCCTGGACTTAAAAAAAGTGATCAAGACAGTGTGCCATTAAGATTTGAGAATCAAGGTTATCTTGAGGATTCTGAAAGTGAAGATGAACCATCTGTTCAAACTGTTCTAGAAAATGAAGTTCTTGAAGTTGACAATCTTCTTCAAACACCTGTGCAAGGGTTCACAAACACAGGGGGAGAAGAAGAGAATGCAACTGTCAACCAAAATGAGCTTGGAACAGATCAAGGAAATGAACAGGGGCACACAAGGAAATGGGACAGAGCCCACACTAGGGATCAAATCATTGGAGATCCTAGTGAGGGAGTTAGAACAAGAAGGGCAACTATGAATACATGTCTGTATAGCTGCTTTCTGTCACAAGAGAAACCTAAAGTAGTTGAAGAAGCTTTGAAGATTTCTGATTGGATTATTGCCATGCAAGAAGAATTGAATCAATTTGAGAAAAACAAAGTATGGGAGCTAGTGCCACCTCCTGAAGGAAAGAATGTTATTGACACCAAATGGGTGTTCAGAAACAAGATGGATGAAGAAGGAGTGGTAATAAGAAACAAAGCAAGGCTGGTTGCCAAAGGATACTGTCAGCAAGAAGGCATTGATTTTGATGAGACATTTGCACCTGTAGCTAGACTGGAAGCCATCAGAATCTTCCTGGCTTTTGCAGCTCACTCAAATTTCAAGGTGTATCAAATTGAAATGAAAACTTCCCAGACTTTGTGTACAGACTGCTTAAGGCACTCTATGGACTCAAACAGACACCAAGAGCCTGGTATGAGACTCTATCTCAATTCCTTCTTGAGCATCAATTTACCAGGGGTACAATTGACAAAACCCTATTCTTCAAGAAGCATGGAAATGATATCATTCTTGTTCAAATCTATGTGGATGATATCATCTTTGGCTCTTCAAATGAAAAACTCTGTGAAAGGTTCTCTAAGTTGATGCAAAGCAAATATGAGATGAGTATGATGGGAGAATTAACCTACTTTCTAGGTTTGCAAGTACATCAAAGGGAGGATGGCATCTTCATAAACCAATCAAAGTATGTCAAAGATCTTTTGAAGAAATATGGTTTAGAAGACTCATTCCCTGCAAAAACTCCCATGTCCACTGCAATCAAGCTTGATGAAGACAAGAAAGGCAAAAGAGTAGACATCAAGGTTTATAGAGGCATGGTTGGATCACTACTCTATCTCACTGCTAGCAGGCCTGATATCATGTTTGCCACATGCCTTTGTGCAAGGTTCTAGTCTGATCCCAAGGAATCTCACATGATGGCTATCAAAAGGATTTTCAAATATCTGAAAGGGACTCCTAATCTTGGGCTATGGTATCCAAAGGGAACTGGGTTCAACCTGGTTGGTTACACAGACTCTGATTATGCTGGATGCAGAATTGACAGGAAGAGCACCTCTGGAAGCTGCCAATTTTTAGGCCAAAGGTTAGTGTCCTGGTTCAGTAAGAAACAATAGTCCACAGCAACATCCACAACTGAGGCTGAATATATTGCTGCTGGAAGTTGCTGTGCTCAATTGCTTTGGATTAGAAATCAACTCATGGATTATGGACTAGTGTTAGAACACATTCCTCTAATGTGTGATAATACTAGTGCAATATCCATAGTTTCCAATCCTGTTAATCATTCTACTACAAAGCACATTGAGATCAGGTACCATTTCATTAGGGAACATGCTGCAAATGGTACCATAGAAGTCTCTTATGTTCCAACTGAGAAACAATTAGCTGACATATTTACTAAAACTCTGAATGAAGCTGTCTTCAACAGACTTTTGAGTGAAATTGGAATGCTCAATCCTTCATTTAGTTGTTCTAAGTAAGTATGCTAGTTAATTGTTGCAGCAGTAAGTTTTCACTGTATATAAATGCTCTATTTATTTGGAGTGAAAATTAGCTGAGATATGATCTATAAATATTTCAGTATTTTACTGAATATTTTTCAAAATCATATTTAGTTGTGGAGTTGTGAGCTTTTGAGACATCTCGATATAGATGATTTTGAGAGTTCACGACATAGTACAAATCAAACAGACTTATATCGCAAACTGTTAAAATTGTGAGACTTTGCGATATAGTTCATTTCATGAGTTTGCGACATAGTTCATTTTAATGACTTTGCGACTTAGAATAACTATATCGACAAGTCTCCATATTTGACAGAATTTTGATTTAAATTTACTTTATTTCAATTTTTGATTTAAGTCTGACAAAATCTTAAAATTTCAAAAAGAGAGTTTTAGACAGGGTATTTTCACTATATCGCAAAGTCATCCAAATTCTGATATCCTCAAGACTTTGCGACATAGTTCAATTCAGGACTCTGCGATATACTTTGCGGTACATGCCATTTTGAGACTTCGCGAGATACAATTAGTCTGTACATATTCAGAACTCCATATCGCAGTGTCTCTATCATATAAATACTTTTTGTCGACCATTCACAACTTTTCATCTTGTCTATTGCTCTCAATTTCTAAAACCTAAACTCTTCTCTCTCTTCTTCAATCTCAATCTCAATTTCAATGGCACCCAAATCTCAACCAGCTTCCTCTTCAAACCCTTTAACCATTCCCAAAGAAACAAATCTTCTCACCATTCCCTCTAAGGCTGAGGCTAACCCAAGGTACAAGTGTTTTGTACGGTTCTTGAACACTTCCTACCTACGCCAAGCCCTAACCCTGAACCCTACCTTGTATGTCGATGTGTTGGAAGGATTTTGGAGAACGGCGTTGGTATCAACAATGGCTAGGGAAGATGGAACCTCATTCCAGGAGGTTAATTGTTCAATTGGAGGCAAATACTTCCAGTTTGGTGAAAAGGAAATCAATGAAGCTTTGAGGTTCAAGGTGGAGGGTCATGACCAAGAAGCTACAGATGCTCAAATCGTAGACTTCATGACCTTCATTCTGTATGTTGATGAGATAGATACTGGAAAGCTCAATAAGAAGTTTGTGAGAAGGGAGTTGTCATTTCTGTTTGACGCACTCCAGAAGGTGTTTCTATGCAGGAAGACAGGATGGGACCATATCAGTCACATTGCTGTGAAGCTAGCCTACTCCCTGGCCAACAACCAGGAGATCAATGTGGGAGCCATAATTCTCAAGGAATTGGCTCAGAGGCTAGGCATGACCGTTCGTGGTAGAGGTAATGATATCTTTTACCCTCGTTTCCTTCAAGTTATTTTAAATTATCTTGATGCAAATATCCATGAATTGGAGGGTATAGATAAAAATAAAATGGCTTATTCCAAGTCCATGTCCAAAGTTCTATTTGGCTCATTGGACACAAGGAATCAAGTGGATGTGATTCTAAGTGTGACCAAGCATATGCAGGACACATTTGAGTCTTATCCACTTGATAAGCCCATATACCATGCTCTTTCCTGGACAGGGGAGGCTGCGACTGAAGGAGATACATAGTCTAACCCCAGCCTTCCCATCCCATCCAGTAACCCAATTGCAAACACCACTTTAGAAGCTAGGCAGCCAAGTGCATCAATCTCTCAAAAGGTTGGTGTTACTAAAAAGAAGACCAAGAAGAGAGCCCTAGAAGTGATCAATGAATCTGTAGAAATAGAAAGTGAGACTCCTGAGTCACCTCTCACCAGACAAAAGAAGAAGTCAAAACCAATATCTACCACTGAATCCTCCCAACATGATTCAGATGTGGAAAAAGGGGTACACCTGCTACTGTCTATGGCCTCTCAACAGGTCATTGGCATTGAAAAGAGCAGCCTCCCCACTGCAACCTGTACAGAGTCTGCACAAGGTCAAGAACTCACTCTTGACCCTAGGAGAAATAAGGATGATCATACACAGAGTGGAGAACACATCACTATTGAAACTCCTCCTATTTCTCAGGGGGAGTTGCCACAATCCAATCTACACCACACTTCTCTTCCAGAATCTACATCTAACATTTCTTCTCAACAGATTAGTCATTCACATGACTTTTCTGAAATTGATCAATCACAATCCAATACTATGATTGAGCCAAACTCAAGTGACATGGTGCATGACACTGTGCTCACCACCCAGGAACCACATCCAGTTGGTCAGGGAATGCATGCTGGGGCATATCCTAATGACACCAACACAAAAATGGAGGATTCACCAGTTTTTACTGGAGACTCTATGCCTAATTCTCCCATCCTCAGGGATGTGGAACTGTCTTCACAGACAAATAGGGCTGATGTTGTAACACATCCCATTTCAATGGAGACAACATCAGACTCTACAGCCATTCCAAGGCTGGAGGAGACTCAAAAACTCACATCTCATGAAGTGCCTAGCACTAGCTCTCACTTGGCTCAAGCCACTCTGTCAGAATGGCTGAAGCCTGTGCAACATGACAGGCTTTCAGGATCATCAACTGTGCCTTCCCAAATGACAGAAGAAGCTATTCAAGATCTCCATGTGGCACAGATTGATGAGTTCTCAAAAATAGCTCAACACCTCCTCACCTCAAACTTGCCAAATGCTGATTATAAGGCTATTCTTCTTTGCCACAAGGAGGATGTTGCAAGCCAGCAGGAGAAGATAGTGGATGCAGCTGAACCAGAGGGAAATATGGATGCCTGGTTGGATGCTAAGAGGTCTATCAAACTCAAGGATGCCCTAGCCTTTCTAAGAGAAGACTACCTCACCTCTCTGGGCTCCAATGCAAAAGATCTCTCTCCTGCTGCAGTTTATGATGCTGTAAATGACATCTACAAGAATCAATTGAAGGCTCTGCACTATCTTGGGAAAGGGCTTCAATCAGAGATTTATTCAATCCAGGAGGCGACAGATAGATCCCTCACTCAGCTAAGAAACTCATATCTCTCTGATTTTCCCAAGGTGGATGGCATCCTCAAAGAAATCCAGAAAACCAACTCTAATGTCAACATGATGGATCTCTCTCTAGCCATGGTCACGGACAACATCAAGAAACTGGCTACAACATTGGAAAATCAAGTCAAGGCCAACATCAATTCTAATGCAATGTTGAATGTAATTTGGAAGAATCAATATGGTGACAAATTGGTGGATGAGGTTCCTATGTCAAACATCTCCAAATTTGACTTTGCCAAGATCAAGGATCAATCTCTAAATTCTTTCAAGTCTCAACAACTATTCTCCAAGGTGGATGGTCTAGAAAGAGAAGTGGCCTCTCTGAAAGATGAAAACAGGATAATGGCTACATCCTTAAACCAGCTTAATGACAAGCTGGATGACCAAGGCCACAACACCTCCAATATCCTGCTGGTGCAACAACAAATGTTGACTTCTATGATGAGACAAATGAACCTGCCTATCCCTGGGGAAGCTCAAGACATCCTGTCTGATTCCAAGCCTAAGGGGGAGAAACAAAAGGAGGTCATTCTGAAAAAGAAAGGGGGAGTACCTGTCAAGCAACAGAAGCTCAAGGGCAAAATTTCTGAAGACACAATCAAACCAATAATCTTTCCCCCTGTAGAGGTCATAAGTGCAGCAGGCCAGAAGAGCACAATCTCAACCACCTACTATCCATCCACAATGCCTAAAGACATCTCAACTCCTCAACCTGCTCAACCTACTCCCAATGCTAAACCTGTCAAAGCTACAGTTATCATATAGGCCAAGCTACAGGAAGTTGCCAATTCAAACATCTATCATGATGAGGCCTTCCTGGAGTTTCTAAAAGCCATCTACAGAAATGCTCAAGAAGATGCAAGGGTTTACAGACAGAAGATCAAGGAAAGCATCAAGTACTTCACAGTTGCAGTAAGGAAAATCAAGGATGTCCATCTAAGAGAGATAATCATGGTGTGCAAGGACAATTGCTTGTGGCACCTAGCATTTCAAACTCTAGAGAAACTGAGATTTACTAAGCTGTCAATCATTCTGGATTTGATTGAAAAGCATGGGACGAACAATGAAAGTCTTTATACTGACTTGAAGATGAACCAAAATCAAAGATTGCCTGAGGTTATATCCAAGCCAAGGACAATAATTTACCAAAGTTTATCTCAAGACAGCAATATTGACCAACTAGTAATTCCCTCAGACCTAACAATGAAGAACAATGCAAAGATCAACCAGGTGTTGCAAATGCTAAGAGCCAAGAGAGGAGTTAGGACAGCTGAGGAACTAGAAATGATTCACACTCTACAATCTTTTCTGATTCATGGAGTCATTCCTGAATCTGTCAAAGAAAAGAGCAAGAAGAAGGATGGTGAGGATGATGATGAGGAGAAAACCTACAGAAGGAGATCTCATTCAAGGAGTGATAAGGATGGATCAAGTGAAAGTAGCAGGAGCAAATCCTCAAAGAAGACAAAAGGTGCTGATGATGACAAGAGGGATTCAAAGGGGACAAAGGAAACAACCAAGAGAACAAGAAGTGGAATTCAGCAAGTCAAGGACATTGCTAGCAGTACTTTAACCACAACACAAGACTCTAAGTCTAGGGTGGGTACTGTTAGTAATGATCCTCCAAAATCATTATCTAAGACTTCTGAACCTGAATTGCCACAGAAGAAAGAAGGAGCCACAAAAGAAACATCAAAAAGACACTTCCACAAAGTCACAGCTAGTGGAGTGTTACAGTGGATGAAAGGGAAAAGGAATGAAGCTACTTTCAAGTGATGTGGCACTGAAGACTGATTCTCCTTGTTCCAGAAAGGTATCTCTTGTGAAGCATTTGAAGATCAAGAGTGTACCCAGAAGGATAAGGATAACAAAGAAGACTGGAAAACTCACAAATGTTATTGGCATCAATGTGCTTCCACTAGATGAGGACTATGATGAAGATGCCCTAGCATTTTTGAGGGCTCAAAAGATCTTTGAAGTCAAAGTGAAGTTGGATCATCTAGAGATCAAGTACACTGATGGAAGAGAAAGGATAATGAAGCAAGGAGGCTGGCAATATTTCTATATGTATGAGCTTGAAAGGATAAATGCCTTACTGAATTTTGAAGAAAAAGAAGAAAGGACATGGAAGATAGATATTGCCAGGTTCTTGAAAATGCATGCTGATTATGAAGAAAACCTGAGAAAGGAAAATGAAGAGAAGATAATTCAGAAAGAGAAAGAAATGGCTGAAATGGAGGAAAGAGCAAAGGAGCTGAGAAAGAAAGGGCTTTGCAGGGTAAAACAAAATCCTTATGTTGTGGAATACAAAAATTCTTATGGAGGCATGAGGAAGATAAGGATGGAGTTTCTGGATTCATATGTGGAAAGTGCTCTTAAAGCTGCAATTGATGATCTAAAAGACTCCCCTCTCATTGAAGAACTGATTGCAAGAGAAGAACTTCAAGAAGCCATCATAGACATAAAAAGAAGAGAAGAGATAAGGAAAAAGAAGATTTATGATGATTTACAAGAGAAGCAATTGGAAGCTGAAGCTGCTGAGCAACAAAGATAGTCTGTAAGCTTTCAATTTTTCTATGTAATCAAATTCCTGATCTCAATGTTCATAAATTGTCCTCTCTGTTACTTAATTTTCTTCTATGTAAGTTAGGCTTGTTATCAGACATGAAATTGTGCCTAAGGATCTTACTCACAATTTGGGGGAGATTGTTAGGCTCAAGACATGTCTGAATACCACTATTAACAAGCCTACACTATGTGACTATGTCACATTACATGACCTAGTGAGTTCTATCACTGGGATATAGTATAGGTCTCTATATGTACTTGTCTTGTTCTCATGAACATTAGCTTGATCATGTATGCTCAAAGTTATAATGAGCTTAACAAAGTTTCTTGCATATAGATTGTATATAGGCCATTGAATAATTGTCCTGGCAGAAGTTCAGAAGTGTTCATGCAGCAGGATAGAAATGAATAAGGCCATGAAGAAATAAGTTGCAGAAATTTGTCTAAGGCATTATATAGCAAAGTCAGAAGAAAGATATGTCGTGAAGTCACCAATATCTATGTCGTGAAGTGCTACATCGCATAGTCCATTTTGTACTATGTCGAGAAGTCCTCAAGACACATGTCGTGAAGTGTTGAAGTCAGCAAAGTCAAAGAAGCCTAGATCGTGATGTCCTCAGAAGCCTTATGTCGCATAGTCATCAAATGACCTATGTCGCATAGTCGTCAAATGACTTATGTCGCATAGTCGTCAAATGACTTATGTCGCATAGTCGTCAAATGACTTATGTCGCATAGTCATCAAATGACCTATGTCGCATAGTCGTCAAATGACCCATGTTGCATAGTCATCTTATGGCCTATGTCGCAAAGTCTTCAAAGGCTATATCGCGTAGTCCTCACAAGGGAGATCGTGAAGTCAGGAATGAAGTGGAGTTCACGATATCAACACTTAGCCGTTTATAACAAGACAAATCAAGGTACAGAACCAAGAATCAAAAGAGACAAATACTGAAGCATTTGTTCTGGAAAGGTGGTCCAAAGAACAGATGGCAAATCTACAGCTAAACTTGGAGAGAAAGATAAGATACAAGCAGCTACAGAAACGGGAAAGATTCCGAAAAGCAGGTGGTCCTTCCTGACACAGTGAACTTCTTATGGCAGGACAAGTTGGACTTTCAGGAAGGGTAGCTGTGTAATATTGTGTGTACCTAGTTTGTATAGGTGAATATATATATTGTGCACACACCACTGTAAGCTGTTAGAGAGACACACATAGTTTTTATCTCAAGCTCTTTTCTCTGTTGTAATATCCGTGAATTTTATTATTTGATTAAATGATATATTTAATCTAAAATATTTATTTTGGAATACTGGAATATTATTATATGATATTTAGTGTGTGATTATGTGCTAAATGGTGAGTCAGAAGCCCCTTTCAAAAATTTCGTCATTTGGAATTTTCTTCAAATTTGAGCCGTTTTGATAATTCAAGGCTCCGTTGAAATTTCGTACATTCATTTTTAATTCTTCGTCTTTCGTATTCGAATCGTTATCGAAAGGGTTATGGGATTCTATTTAACCCTACCTATTTGATTCTGCAAATCAATTTCAATTTTTGATCCGAAAAAGGAAAAATCGTTCCGAACCCTAATTGCTTAAGGGGACGGATTTATCGTTCTATATCAATATTGAAGTTGTTATAGCCCTAGTATTCTTGAGCATTAGTTATATAATGATATATATCAATTTGGATAATCATCAACCTTTTTAACCCCTTATTTTTCGTAAAACGTGTTTTTAACCTAATTAGGGTTTTTAAACGATCTAACGAATCAATATCGATCCAAAAATGTTATTTGGGGTATTATTTTTCCAGAAATATAAAAAGACAAATCAAACTTCATAACTCATAGCAAATCTTCAGCAATTACTCAAAAAATCCGAAATTCCCAAAAATTATTTTTGTGTTCTTGATCTTCAATCAATTCGTTCTAAGTGTTATTGATGTCCAAATTTGAAGTTCTTATACTCAAATCAAAGCTCCAAAAATCTAGTTTCAGAATCTTCCAACCTCATCATCATCTGGTAAGTATTCGATTTTATATTGATTTTACAAGTTTCGAATTATAACTAGGGTTCTTGATTCGATTTGGGGATTTTCATTCTGTTGATTCTCCGTTCAATTGGTTGCTTCTAACATGTTCCTAGGGTTCTAATTAGCAAGAATCCATGCTTTAATTTCATGTTTATGTTCAATTTAGTCGGGTTTTGATTTCGGGTTTTGACCCGATTTCTTCTTTCGATTCGTACGTTCTTGATATTGATCTGACATTGTTTTTGATAAAGGGCTTTTATTGTATGAGTTATAAGCTTCATTTTGGTATATTAATCTTTGAGTTTCATGTACGGAATAGGTAGATCGGGTTTCCGGCCGAGGTCGTTGCCGGAGAATTCTTTGAACGGATTCTGGGCACGATTCCGGCTAGGGACAGATGTTTTGATGTGTGGGTTTTGTTTGGCTTGAAAAGGCGAACAAAAGCCCTCTGGTTTGATTTGTGTTTGGACGGAATCGAAGAATTCCGGCGGCCGGAGACCGGCCGGATTCTGGAAAACCCAGAATCCGGTGGGTTGTTCTTGGCGACCCGGAATTGTTCTTCCCGACCCGTTTACCCGATTTTTCGACCCGGTTTCAATCTTCAAAACCCTAATTCATTTTCAGAAAACTGTTTTTGAATTTTATTTTTAAATTTAAATCGAAAATAGTTTAAAAACTTTAAAAATTCATATTTTTATTTTAAAAATATATTTTAATATCAGAAAAATTCTGATAAATTATATTTATTATTTTAAATCCGAAAATTGATTAAACTTAATTATTTTAATTATTTTTATTTAATAATTAATTGGTTAATTAATTGGTTAATTCTTTTAATCAATTAATTCTTAAAAATTAATTATTAATTAGATTTAATTAATTAAAAATTCAGTTTAATTATTTTCAAGCCTATTTAATTATTTAAAAATAGCTTGAGTATTTAAAGAGTGTCAATTAATTTTATTAATTGATTTATTTTCATTTAAATGTTTATATTGGATTTAAAAATCCGATTTTTGATTTAAAAATTAGTAATGACTTATTAAAATTCGAATAAGTTCCGTATGATGTTTTAAAAATGTTTATAAGTGCTATATGGTTCATATTAATGGTGTGTTGTGTTTTATAGTCTGTATATGCCCGTACTAGGGCAAATATCTGAGTTTTAAATATCGTAAACTATACCGGACGTCCGATACGTAACCGGTTACTTGTTTAAATGTGATTATTGGTTGAATAAGTGTCGAGAGTAGAACGAGAATAGTTAGACTTATTGTGATGAGTTGTTTAATTATAGAATCGAGTTCCCGGAGCAAGGGAAAGGGGAAAGTAGAGTGAGCAGAGTCGATCCGACAGCAGCTTAGACCAGGCAAGTATCTGTGCCCTTACTTGTGATAAAATTTATTATTGTCTTGATTACTTGAATACCGTTATCCCCAGAACAATTCAAATTATCAATCTTTTAACCGCATTTGGACAACTGATTCCATTTCCTTAGAGATTCTTGATTCTTTGATTTGATCTGCATCGGAAACCCTTACTTCCAATTCACTTGATTACTGTTTACCACCTATTGTTGTTATTTATCATCCTTTGATTATCATTGACAACCATTGATTATTTGACTTCCATCTTGACTACCGATTACGGTCATTGATTAACGATTACCAATATTGATTTCCTTATTGAATGAGTACACTGTACCATTGAAATTACTCCATGATTCTTTCTCGATCTTCGTTGATACTGAACAGTTGAAGCTCTTTTGCAATTACTATACATTCAATTTATCTTATTGAGCATGTTATTGTTTATACCCTATTATAGATTTGGCATGTGTTTTTAAAAATGGACCAGTAATTGGTCGGGCCATATTTATGGTCGGAATAACTTAAGGCCCAGATTGGCCTGGGATCCAGTAGAGGACTATGACATGCGCTAGTCCGGGGTTGATGCGTGGCTGGCCAGCAGCACAACCTTTGATTTGAATAAAATGTATAAGCCAAATTCTACTTCTTTACTTCAATCATTATTGATACAAAGCATGTGTTAGCTAAATATTGTTGATTCTGATATCATAAATTCATATCCTTACAACTGTGATAGAAATGATTCGTTGATGTTTGCTGAGCAATTTTGGCTCACTCTTGCTTGTTGTTTTCTAACCCTATTCCAGTGAAGCGAGAGTATGAGTTGGCATAGCGTGACCAATAGTTCACCAGCAGTCAGGAGAGCCCCTCGAGTCATTGTTATTGGCAGGGTAGTTGTTGTTTTGGTCTTCTAGATTAATGTCTAGATTTGAACTTTAGTTGTGATGTAATAACTCTGATAAAACTGGTATTGTAATAATAAAAGATTGTAGTAGCTTGTGTTCATTGCCATAATCTGGATGCGGTCTTGGTCAAGGGGTAATTGTGTCTTTATATATATTATGCATGTGTTAAATAGTGTTCCGTTGGTCGGATGACTCCTCAAATCTGTACCCCGGGTTTGGAGGGCGTCACAGTTGGTATCAGAGCAACATGTTATGGCATTTGAAACAAGTTAGGACTTAGGGTCCAGGATAACATAGAGAGTTAGGAATTCACGTAAGGATATTAGGAGGTCAACTAGGGATATTACGCGTAGTAATTAAATGTGGTTATAATTGCAGCCCCCTAGTTCTAGTTCAGACTCAGACCCTTCCGAGGATACGATAGCAGAGATACCTACACCCGTTGAGAGAGCAGGACCGTCTCGGCCAGTGCGATATCAGCCTATGCATCAGGACCCAGTAGTCAGGAGAGATCAGATACCTTGTCCTATTCCACTCCGACAAGTAGCCCCAGCACCAGTGTCTCAGGCATCAGTTTGTGGGCCTTTGTATCAGTTATGTGAGCCACCAGTTCCACACCATGTGTATCAGAGGGTGAGTAGAGAGAAGGAGTACCTTTATGGACAGGTTATGGAGATGGGTAGGATTCGTTCGATCGAGGCAGCCGCTGTTAGAGAGAGAGACAGACTTAGAGATCAGATGAGAGACATTCAGATGAGGTTTAGGGTTACGAGGACTTTGGTTGAGACTTGATTGCACGGATTAGCTTCTAGTCGAGAGGGAGAGACAGTAGCAGGGATGGGACAGATTTTGGATTATGCGATGAGTGAGATTGCAGAGATTTCAGGACCCCCGTTATGGCCGGCAGGAGCAGGTGATCTGTGAGCAGGTATTAGTAGCAGACAGATGTGACATGGATGTATGGTTTCTAGATAGTTAGTATATAGATGCATATTGTAGAATCAGCAGTGCACCGGGCTTATAGGAACGCCTCGGGTTGTTGTTGCATTTTTGTTGTTGTATTGCTGGTCGGCAGTTATGGTTCAGCCATGATATATTTTCTTTTGAAGCGTTCTACGCTTGTACTAACTCTATCTATATATATATGATAAACCTCTTTTATAGAACTATATTTATTCCCCTGTCATTCATTTCCAGCATCATAACTGTTATTCAACTTATTGCAACGAGTGTATCCATACACCGTTGAGAAGATCTGTAAACCTTCGAGATATCAATTGTGATCCTTCCTTCTCTTATATGAACTGTTTGATTAAGCCAATTATTGTTTATTCATCAGCGATATGGCTCCTAGACGACATACCAGTTCAACTGATACCTCTGACCAAGAAGGTCAACAAAATACACCTCCCACGGGCCGCGTGGACCCGATGGTAATCCAGTTGTTAAATACCCTTACTCAACAGACTGCCGCATTAGCACAGCAGCAACGTGCATTTCAGCAACAGCTCTTAGAACAGCAGCAACAGCATCAGCAACATCAGCATCAGCAGCATCAACAACAGCACCAGCAAGCAGCACCGGCAGTTACATTCAAATCTTTCCAGGCAGCAAAACCTCCGGAATTTAAAGGATCAGCAGACCCTGTAGAGGCTAAGGCATGGTTGAAAGAGATGGAAAAGGCTTTTACCTTGATAGAGGTGACAGAGGATAAGAAGACAGAATATGCAAGCTATTTTCTGAAGAATGAGGCTAGTTATTGGTGGGAAACGAGTAGGGCTATGGAGCCCGAGGGATTGATTACGTGGGCAAGATTTACAGAGTTGTTTTTGGAAAGATATTTTCCGGACTATATGAGAGATCAGATGGAATTGAAGTTTTTGGAATTAAAGCAGGGAAACATGACAGTGCCCCAATATGAAACAAGGTTTACGGAGTTGTCAAGGTTTGTTCCAACCTATGTGGATACGGAAAAGAAGAAGGCCAAGAGGTTCCAGCAGGGACTGAGGTCTTGGGTTCGTAGTAAGTTAGCTGTATTGGAGTTGGACACCTATGCAGCGGTGGTCCAAAAGGCAATGATTGCAGAGACAGAGAGTGATTCTTACATGAAAGAGAGGGAGAACAAGAAAAGGAAAGCAGGGATACCCGATAAGGGACAGCAGCAGGGAAGTTTTCAAGGGCAAGCAAATAAGAAACTGGGATTTCAGCACGGAAGGAATACAAGTTTTAGGAAACCAGACACCGGAAACGTAGGACAAGATAACCGTCTACTAACCGGCAGTCAGCAGGGACTTTCTAGACCCCCACTACCAGAATGCAAGACATGCGGGAAGCGACATTTAGGGATATGCCATCGATTGAATGTCACATGCTTTAAATGCAATCAGAAGGGACATTATTCCCGGGATTGCAAGATAGGCATCGTGTGTCATCGGTGTAAGAAACCAGGTCACATGATTAAGGACTGCAGAGCACCAGCAACCGTGAACAATATGATTAGGGCAATTGAAGCACCCCCAGTTGTTAACGTCCAGCCGTTAGCCAGGACCTACAATATGTCAATGGGAGAAGCAGTGAGAGATTCCGACGTGGTGGCAGGTACACTTCTAGTAAATTCTATTCCTGCACAAGTGTTAATAGATTCGGGAGCGACGAAGTCTTTTATTTCTGAAACGTTTGCTCGTAGATTGAATTGCGTAATGAAACCTTTAAGTGGAGTGTTGACTATAGAGATAGCTAATCAGGATCGTATCGCGGTCAGTTCATATTATCCCCGTTGTGAGATAGAGATTTTGGGAAATCGTTTTTATGTTGACTTGTTACCTTTTAAGTTAGGTGAATTTGATGTGATATTAGGGATGGATTGGTTGACTGAGCATGATGCAAGTATTGATTGTAAGAATAAGAGGGTTACTTTGATTACCCTAGAAAAGAAAGAGATAATATTTAGAGGAGAGAAACAAAGAAAGAGGTTCCTGACGATGATTCAGGCTAAGAGGTTATTAAGGCAAGGTTGTGAGGCGTATCTAGCCTATGTGATAGATATAGATAAGGAAGTTTCTAAGTTAGAAGATATTCCAGTCGTAAATGAGTTTCCAGATGTTTTTCCGGAAGAATTACCAGGTTTACCTCCAGATAGAGAGATTGAATTTGCGATAGACTTAGTACCAGGCGCGGAGCCAGTATCTAAGGCCCCTTACAGAATGGCACCAGTGGAGATGAAGGAATTGGCTGATCAACTGCAAGATTTGCTAGAAAAAGGAATTGTTAGACCCAGCGTTTCACCGTGGGGAGCACCAGTATTGTTTGTCAAGAAAAAGGATGGAAGCATGAGATTGTGTATAGACTATCGGGAGTTGAACAAGCTGACCATTAAGAACAAGTATCCGTTACCTCGAATAGATGATCTGTTTGACCAGCTGAAGGGAGCGGTACATTTTTCAAAGATCGACCTACGGTCAGGATATCACCAATTGAAGATTAGACCAGACGACATACCGAAGACAGCCTTTCGAACAAGGTATGGGCACTATGAATTCTTAGTAATGGCGTTTGGACTAACGAATGCACCCGCAGCTTTTATGGACCTAATGAACAGGATTTTCAAGAGATATTTGGACAAGTTTGTAGTGGTATTCATCGACGACATCTTGATATACTCAAGGACAGAAGAAGAGCATGCAGACCAGTTGCGAATTGTGTTAGAAACGTTAAGACAAGAAAGACTATACGCGAAGTTTTCCAAGTGTGAATTCTGGTTGAAAGAAGTTCATTTCTTAGGACACGTGGTGAGCAGCGAAGGCATCAAAGTGGACCCAGCAAAGATAGAGGCAGTGAAAGATTGGGAGAGACCAAGAACACCGACTGAAGTCAGAAGTTTCTTGGGATTAGCCGGATACTACCGGAGATTTGTGCAAGATTTTGCGAAGATAGCTACTCCAATGACCAAGCTAACAAGGAAAAGCGAGCGATTCATATGGAACGATAAATGCGAAGAAGGCTTCCAAGAGTTAAAGAAAAGACTAACTACGGCACCGGTATTGATGTTACCAGACGATCAAGGTCATTTCGTAATCTATAGTGATGCGTCGTACAAAGGATTAGGATGCGTACTTATGCAACATGACAAGGTGATTGCTTATGCGTCAAGACAGTTGAGACCCCACGAACAGAAGTACCCTACACACGATTTGGAGTTAGCAGCTATTGTGTTTGCTTTGAAGATATGGAGACACTACTTGTATGGAGAGAGATGTGAAATTTACACCGATCACAAAAGTTTGAAGTATATCTTTACTCAGAAAGAGCTGAACATGAGGCAACGAAGATGGTTAGAACTAATCAAGGACTACGACGTTTCTATCAACTATCATCCCGACAAGGCAAATGTGGTAGCAGATGCATTGAGCAGAAAAGAGAGATTAAATACACTAATGATGACCAAAGAGTTATACAAGGAATTTGAGAAGTTAGAAATCGAAGTAATTAATCCGAAGGACGCGACGGAAATGATTTATACCATGGCGTTTCAACCTGAATTGTTGGAGAAGATACGGAAGTGCCAAGAGCGAGTTATGAATGATGATGTGAGTAAAATGACAGGTGAGGAAATATGTAGCCAACCGGACGACAAAGGGATCTTGAGATTTGCTTCTCGGATATGGATACCTAACGTAACGGAACTGAAAAGTGAGATTTTGCACGAAGCACATAACTCGAAGTATTCAATTCATCCAGGGAGTACGAAAATGTATCGAGATCTTAAGACGAACTTTTGGTGGCCAGATATGAAGAGAGAGATTGCGGAATGGGTAAGTAAATGCTTTACGTGTCAAAGAGTTAAGGCGGAACATCAGAGACCAAGTGGATTACTTCAACCATTGGAAATTCCCGAATGGAAGTGGGAACACATTGCGATGGACTTTGTAGTAGGATTGCCTAGAACAAAAGCTAACCATGATGCCATCTGGGTTATCGTGGATCGATTGACGAAATCTGCGCATTTTCTTCCGATTAACGAGAGATTCTCGCTGGATAAGTTAGTTCATATTTACATAAAAGAAATCGTAGTACGACATGGAGTTCCAGTATCGATAGTGTCTGATAGAGACCCTCGATTCAATTCAAGATTTTGGAGGAGTTTTCAAGAGTGTTTAGGCACCGAGTTGAGAATGAGTACGGCTTATCATCCGCAGACGGACGGTCAAAGCGAAAGGACAATTCAGACTATTGAAGATATGCTTAGGACATGTGCACTTGACTTTGAAGGCAGTTGGGACGATCATCTACCCTTGGTGGAATTTTCATATAATAATAGTTTTCACGCGAGCATCGGAATGCCACCTTACGAAGCTCTGTATGGACGAAAGTGTCGATCTCCGGTATATTGGGAAGAAGTTGGTGAACGGAAAATGATAGGACCAGAACTAGTACAACGAACAAAAGAAGTGGTTCAATTGATTCAGAGAAGATTGATAACAGCTCAAGACCGACAGAAAAAGTATGCGGATCTAGCCAGAAAGGATGTGGGATTCGAAGAAGGAGAGCAAGTGTTACTAAAAGTTTCACCATGGAGAGGATTAGTTAGGTTTGGAAAGAAAGGGAAGTTGAGTCCGAGATATGTTGGGCCGTTTGAGATTTTGAAGAAAGTGGGCGAAGTAGCTTACGAGTTGGCATTGCCACCGCATATGCAGCACGTTCATAATGTATTTCATGTATCTATGCTTAAGAAGTATCGACCAGATTCGAATCATGTAATAGAGTATGAACCCATAGAGGTCCAGGCAGATTTATCATATGTAGAACGACCGATTCAGATATTGGATCGTAAGGAGAAAGTACTAAAGAATAAGACAGTAGCGTTAGTGAGAGTTTTGTGGAGGAATCCTAAAGTAGAAGAGTCTACCTGGGAGTTAGAGAGTGAGATGTTAGAGAAGTATCCCCAGTTGTTTCCTTGATCTGATTCTGAGGACAGAATCCTATTAAGGGGGGAAGGATGTAATATCCGTGAATTTTATTATTTGATTAAATGATATATTTAATCTAAAATATTTATTTTGGAATATTGGAATATTATTATATGATATTTAGTGTGTGATTATGTGCTAAATGGTGAGTCAGAAGCCCCTTTCAAAAATTTCGTCATTTGGAATTTTCTTCAAATTTGAGCCGTTTTGATAATTCAAGGCCCCGTTGAAATTTCGTACATTCATTTTTAATTCTTCGTCTTTCGTATTCGAATCGTTATCGAAAGGGTTATGGGATTCTATTTAACCCTACCTATTTGATTCTGCAAATCAATTTCAATTTTTGATCCGAAAAAGGAAAAATCGTTCCGAACCCTAATTGCTTAAGGGGACGGATTTATCGTTCTATATCAATATTGAAGTTGTTATAGCCCTAGTATTCTTGAGCATTAGTTATATAATGATATATATCAATTTGGATAATCATCAACCTTTTTAACCCCTTATTTTTCGTAAAACGTGTTTTTAACCTAATTAGGGTTTTTAAACGATCTAACGAATCAATATCGATCCAAAAATGTTATTTGGGGTATTATTTTTCCAGAAATATAAAAAGACAAATCAGACTTCATAACTCATAGCAAATCTTCAGCAATTACTCAAAAAATCCGAAATTCCCAAAAATTATTTTTGTGTTCTTGATCTTCAATCAATTCGTTCTTAGTGTTATTGAAGTCCAAATTTGAAGTTCTTATACTCAAATCAAAGCTCCAAAAATCTAGTTTCAGAATCTTCCAACCTCATCATCATCTGGTAAGTATTCGATTTTATATTGATTTTACAAGTTTCGAATTATAACTAGGGTTCTTGATTCGATTTGGGGATTTTCATTCTGTTGATTCTCCGTTCAATTGGTTGCTTCTAACATGTTCCTAGGGTTCTAATTAGCAAGAATCCATGCTTTAATTTCATGTTTATGTTCAATTTAGTCGGGTTTTGATTTCGGGTTTTGACCCGATTTCTTCTTTCGATTCGTACGTTCTTGATATTGATCTGACATTGTTTTTGATAAAGGGCTTTTATTGTATGAGTTATAAGCTTCATTTTGGTATATTAATCTTTGAGTTTCATGTACGGAATAGGTAGATCGGGTTTCCGGCCGAGGTCGTTGCCGGAGAATTCTTTGAACGGATTCTGGGCACGATTCCGGCTAGGGACAGATGTTTTGATGTGTGGGTTTTGTTTGGCTTGAAAAGGCGAACAAAAGCCCTCTGGTTTGATTTGTGTTTGGACGGAATCGAAGAATTCCGGCGGCCGGAGACCGGCCGGATTCTGGAAAACCCAGAATCCGGTGGGTTGTTCTTGGCGACCCGGAATTGTTCTTCCCGACCCGTTTACCCGAATTTTCGACCCGGTTTCAATCTTCAAAACCCTAATTCATTTTCAGAAAACTGTTTTTGAATTTTATTTTTAAATTTAATTCGAAAATAGTTTAAAAACTTTAAAAATTCATATTTTTATTTTAAAAATATATTTTAATATCAGAAAAATTCTGATAAATTATATTTATTATTTTAAATCCGAAAATTGATTAAACTTAATTATTTTAATTATTTTTAATTAGTAATTAATTTATTAATTAATTGGTTAATTCTTTTAATCAATTAATTCTTAAAAATTAATTATTAATTAGATTTAATTAATTAAAAATTCAGTTTAATTATTTTCAAGCCTATTTAATTATTTAAAAATAGCTTGAGTATTTAAAGAGTGTCAATTAATTTTATTAATTGATTTATTTTCATTTAAATGTTTATATTGGATTTAAAAATCCAATTTTTGATTTAAAAATTAGTAATGACTTATTAAAATTCGAATAAGTTCCGTATGATGTTTTAAAAATGTTTATAAGTGCTATATGGTTCATATTAATGGTGTGTTGTGTTTTATAGTCTGTATATGCCCGTACTAGGGCAAATATCTGAGTTTTAAATATCGTAAACTATACCGGACGTCCGATACGTAACCGGTTACTTGTTTAAATGTGATTATTGGTTGAATAAGTGTCGAGAGTAGAACGAGAATAGTTAGACTTATTGTGATGAGTTGTTTAATTATAGAATCGAGTTCCCGGAGCAAGGGAAAGGGGAAAGTAGAGTGAGCAGAGTCGATCCGACAGCAGCTTAGACTAGGCAAGTATCTGTGCCCTTACTTGTGATAAAATTTATTATTGTCTTGATTACTTGAATACCATTATCCCCAGAACAATTCAAATTATCAATCTTTTAACCGCATTTGGACAACTGATTCCATTTCCTTAGAGATTCTTGATTCTTTGATTTGATCTGCATCGGAAACCCTTACTTCCAATTCACTTGATTACTGTTTACCACCTATTGTTGTTATTTATCATCCTTTGATTATCATTGACAACCATTGATTATTTGACTTCCATCTTGACTACCGATTACGGTCATTGATTAACGATTACCAATATTGATTTCCTTATTGAATGAGTACACTGTACCATTGAAATTACTCCATGATTCTTTCTCGATCTTCGTTGATACTGAACAGTTGAAGCTCTTTTGCAATTACTATACATTCAGTTTATCTTATTGAGCATGTTATTGTTTATACCCTATTATAGATTTGGCATGTGTTTTTAAAAATGGACCAGTAATTGGTCGGGCCATATTTATGGTCGGAATAACTTAAGGCCCAGATTGGCCTGGGATCCAGTAGAGGACTATGACATGAGCTAGTCCGGGGTTGATGCGTGGCTGGCCAGCAGCACAACCTTTGATTTGAATAAAATGTATAAGCCAAATTCTACTTCTTTACTTCAATCATTATTGATACAAAGCATGTGTTAGCTAAATATTGTTGATTCTGATATCATAAATTCATATCCTTACAACTGTGATAGAAATGATTCGTTGATGTTTGCTGAGCAATTTTGGCTCACTCTTGCTTGTTGTTTTCTAACCCTATTCCAGTGAAGCGAGAGTATGAGTTGGCATAGCGTGACCGATAGTTCACCAGCAGCCAGGAGAGCCCCTCGAGTCATTGTTATTGGCAGGGTAGTTGTTGTTTTGCTCTTCTAGATTAATGTCTAGATTTGAACTTTAGTTGTGATGTAATAACTCTGATAAAACTGGTATTGTAATAATAAAAGATTGTAGTAGCTTGTGTTCATTGCCATAATCTGGATGCGGTCTTGGTCAAGGGGTAATTGTGTCTTTATATATATTATGCATGTGTTAAATAGTGTTCCGTTGGTCGGATGACTCCTCAAATCTGTACCCCGGGTTTGGAGGGCGTCACATCTGTAAGCAAGCAAGTACAAACTGTTCTTGTTTAGAAGCCAGAAATTCGATTGTGAATTTCTTGGAAAGCTGTAGTATTTAATTTGCTTATACAAAGTAGATTAAAGTGATTGTGCGTGATGTTTACTTTCTGCATATTACATAACATAATCATATACAGTTTACATTTAGTTTCAAGAAAGCAAAAATTCATCAAACTATCCATTCACCCCCCCCCCCTTCTGTCTAGTTTCTAGGTGATATTCATTCCTAACAAGGTAAGTACAAGATAGATGTTCCTCTAGACTGAACATATGAATACATTTATCCTATCTTGAATCACCTAAGCTCTAAACATTTAATATTTACAAACAGCGCTTCTTCAAATTTCAGACTCAATCATCTCTCCTTCTTCAAGTGCTTCAAGCAAATCCTTGTCCAGAACACGATCAGATTCAGAATTAATGCCACTAGGTCTGACAGGTTGAGCTGTGACTTTCTTCAGCCTATTCTTCATTTGATGATATCTCTTGATATTGGCAATGCAATAGTCTTGAATCAAATCAGCAACTTCTGTCTTTTCTTGTGTAGCAAACCCTGTTGTCCTCAACATGTTCTCCATATAGACAAGATGCTTGGCAGGATAATCTTTCAAAGAGATGGGATCCACACCACAAGTTTGAAGTGCCCTTCCTTTATAAAATTTAACTTCATATGGCACATCCACAACTTGAGGACTAGCTTTCATGGCAAAATCTCTAAGCTGATCATGCAACAGTTCACATAGAGGTGAAGACCTTTTAATCTTTGTCATGAAAACCCAAAGCTCAGAGAGAGTTCTACTTTCCAGAAGATTGAGAGAAACTTTGAAAGTTCCCTCATTATGAGTGTAGATGTAGATCTTCAACTCCTATCTGACTTTGTCATATCCAGTAGTAATTCTTGAAATCTCCGCATGAAGAGCTTTCATATAGATTGAGTTGTCTGGATTGACCTTTCTATACCTTTCCAACATGCTAAAAAACTTTCCATCATTTTCTGACCCTGTCGGATGTGAGAACATCTCTCTAGCTCTATCCCATTCTTCTCCAAGCTTCAGCCTCACATATAACTTCCTGTCCTTGACCTTTATATCATGAAGCCGTTGCTTTTCTTGATGTTCAGCTTTTTGGATAACTAGATTCTTTGAGATGATGTTAGATACTTTAGCATTCTCCTCCTCTCTTCTCTTCAGATCAGCTTTCTGTCTTAACAGCTCAGCTTCAAAGGCAGGATCCACTTCAGGTTCATCTTCCCAGTCAGCATAGTCAGCCTCTCCTTCAACCTCCACTTCACCAAAGATATCTTCAGGGGTTTCTTCAGATTCAATATTGTCAAAATCTCCCTGTTCACCTTGATAGTAGTCAGCATCAGAAAAAGTTAACTTCTGCTTCCCTTTGTCCTTCCCAGGACCAGAACCTCCAGCTTCTCCTCCTTGATCTCTCACTTCTTCTCCTCCTTGAATCTCCTTCTCCTTATTCTCCCCCTTAGTTGAGGAATCCTCTATAGATTTAACTTTATCAGCCTTAGGATCCTCCTCACTTCTTCCTTCTCCTTCTCCATCCTTGCCATCATTGTCATCTTCATCATCATCACCCTCAAAGAATTTCTTCTGTTCAGCGTTGGGTTGATGTGAGTTCTTGATCATGTTGTAAAGATGCTTCATGGCTTCATTCAGATGTTGCATCCCTCCTTCGATCCTTGCAAACCTCTCATAATTGAACCACTGATTTTGATCAACGGTCTCCTGAATTGAGTCCACCCTTGTTGAAATGGAAGCAATCTGCTTGACACTCTCTGTTATCTCAGCATTTGAAGTTATAATCTCAGAGATGTCTGAAGCCACTAACACCTGGGACTCCTGAATGGCATTCATCCTGGGGATAAGAGTAGTCTTCAATCCTTCTATTTCATCCTTGATAGTACCCAGCTGATTAGTTACAGAGGTGGAAGAAGAAGACCGTTCAACCACTTGTGCTTTGAGAATATCTTTTTTCAGCCTGGGTGTCAGCCAACTTTTTCTCGAGTTCAGCTATCTTAGCTAACAACAGAGCAGTGTTTGTGTCAGTGTGTGCACTCACCTCAGTTTCTCTCGGTGGTGTTTCACTCACCTCACGTGCTTGTGTTTCGCTCATTGTTTGGTTCTGTTTTCTAACCACTAGCTGTTTATCCTTGTCAGTTGCTGATGTACCTGCATTTAAAATCACCATAGCCCCTTCTGGAGAGGTCACTGGTGGTGCAATGGGAGTTCGCGAATCCCAGTCCCCGATAAAGTCCAAAAAATCATCCGAAATTGAAAACTGAATTGCTTCAGGGATGAACTTACCAGGTTGCCCTTCACTTTCTCCAGTTAAAACTGCGAGTGAAGAATCCCTTAAGGGAGCCAGAGATGTTTCCTCTGGGAGGGGAGAAAATGATTCTATTTGATTTGGCAAAGAATCAAATTTTCCCTCTGAAGCCTGTGAAGGCTCTTCTACCGTAACTATGGTAGGCACTGTTTCATGAAGCATCCCTATGTGCTCTCCTTCTTGAGTGTCCTGTGTACGAGTTTCTATTATTGTTTCAGAAGTGTTTGCCTCCATTGTGATTAATGGAAGAATGCTTAACTCTGTACAGAATGCCATGGCCTGATGGCGAATTTCAATAGAACCATCCTGTTGAGAGGATGTGTCTAGTAACTGTTCATTGGCCTTTTGAAAATCTATATCCTGTTGAGAGGATATAGACTGGCTAACAGTTGCCTCAAGGTATGTTCTTCTCTTCTTTAGTGGAGGAGGCAGAGCTGTGGGATCACTCACATTAACATCTACTTCAACTTCTTCTCTCAATCTTGTTGTAGCAGGTTGTTCTAGGGGAACGGTCAATGGATTTGACTCTGTGTGTGGCTCTATGACCAGGGACAGAGGTTGTGGTTCTACAACCCCTTGGTCAATCCTTGTTAGATCAGAATTCAATGATCGTCAGAAGCTAGACTCAACTGATCAGGGTCATCAGTATTGCATGGTCATCAGTATTTGATCAAGCGTCAGTATCTTATTGATCATCAGGATTCCTACTCAGACTATGATCAGGATTGATCATCAGAACTTGAAGCTGATCAGGATTCCTACTTCGAGTTATATTTGGAGTCTAGATAAACATGGAAGTTTATTCTATTTGTTCCTGGTTTGTAGAATGTAGCTATCGATTAAGGATAGGTTTCTATCTTTGTTATTGATTAGGACTTATCTTGTTATTGATAGAGAAGCTGTGTGCACTATATAAACACAGTCTTGGTTTCGATTTATGTATTCATTCGAGAGAGAACATAATCGAATAGAAGCTCTCGAGAACATAGAATTTCTTGAGAGAGTTTTTGTAAACTAGCAGCTCTCAAGAACATCAGAATTTCTTGAGAGAGTTTGTAACAGTTTTATATCAGATTTAATAAAGCTGTTATCTTTCTTTACATATTTGTGATATATACATTAAGAAGTCGATTATCTTACTCTATTGTATTCAACCCCCCTTCTACAATAGATTATTACTGGGCAACAATTGGTATCAGAGCAAACTGATTTAATTCTGAATCAGAAACGATCTAAAGATGTCGACAACCAAGTATGAAAGCATGAAGATTCCCATCTTAAAGATATCAGAATATCCTACATGGAGGGTAAAGATGCTGATGTACCTGGAGGCTATGGATCCTGACTACTTGGACAGGATTCGTGATGGACCATATATACCAACAAAGTTCGTAGAACGAACAGATATAGTACCAGAACATTATGTGGTCAAAGCTAAAGCTGAATGGACTCCAGAAGAAAAAGCTCATGTACTCAGGGAACCAAAGATAAAGAATATCTTGCATAATAGCCTTGATGCTGTCATGTCAAACAGAGTGATTGCATGCAAGTCTTCAAAAGAAATCTGGGATACTTTGGAAACTCAGTGCCAGGGATCTGCATCTGTCAAGAAAAACAGAAGGGCTCTTTTGATTCAAGAATATGAACAATTCGATGCAAGACCTGAAGAGAGCCTGACTGATCTATATGATAGATTTCTGACACTATTGAACAGCTTAACCTTAGTTGACAAAGTATATGAAACTGAAGATTCAAACACCAAATTTCTTAGAGCTTTACCTGAAGAATGGGATACTCAGACCTCAATCATTAGACACCAGTATGATCTGAACATTGTGTCTCTTGATGAGATCTATGGGATGCTAAGAACTCATGATCTTGAAGTTCAACAGAGGAAGAACAAGAAAAGCAGCAAGGCAAAGTCAATTGCTTTGAATGTAGAAGCTAAATCAAAAGGAAAAGCTATGGAGGTCTCTAGAAGTAAATCAAGAGTAGCTGAGTCAGATCCTGACGACTCTTCATCAGATACTGATGGAAATCCTGATGCCAATACTGGTGATGATTCTTCTGACTCAGACATGGAAGAGATGGTTGCTATGATTGTCAGAAACTTCAGAAGGATGAAGTTCAGGAAGAATAGAAGACAAGGCAACTTTCAGAAAAAGATCTTCAAAGCATACAAAGACAAGTATATCAAAAAGGACAACAAGGGTAGCAAATTTGACAAGTCAAAGGTTAGATGCTACAAGTGTAATGGTATGGGTCACTTTGCTTCTGAATGCAACAAGACAAAGGCACTCATCACATCAAGCAAGGATTGGATGGACTCTTCCTCAGAATCTGATACTGAGGTAGTCAACTATGCGTTAATGGCCAATGCTGATGTAATTGCTGCTCCTGATGATAAGGTACTAAATACTATCTTTGATTTTGATACTGATAATGCTTCTGAGTTAAGACGTTTTCTAAAGTCATTACATATTAGCTTTAGAAGTCAAACTGCTGAGAATACTAGAATCTTATCTGAGATGTCTGACCTTAGAAAGAGGAATGAGATATTAGAAGCTGAATTTTCTCGTATGCAAGAAGTACAAAAAGAATGTGATAATGCTAAACACATGCACTTAGAGATGACATCTAAATGTACTTCCCTTGAAAAAGAACTTGAATATGCTAATGAGAAAATCAGAACCTGGACAGACTCTGGTAGGAAATTTCATGAGATTAATACCTCTAAGAATTGGAAAGAGTGTCTAGGATATAAGTCAGATGAAGATAAGAAATTAGCAGAGAAAATTGTCATTGATGAGACAGTCAGTCCAAAGACCTATAGACATGTTATAGACTCAACCAAATCTAAGATTACTCCTGTTAATTTTGTTTTTGGTAAGGATTCCAATTCTACTTTTGAAAAGGGATCTTCTTCTACTCAAGGAATTAAAATTATAAAGTCTAAACCTGTCATGAACAAAGTCACTAAGAATGTAGGTCTATTGTCTCAGAAACAGCTTAAAGATAAAATCTGTGAGGTTACAGATAAGAAAAAGGGAGCTACTGTTAAGAGAAACAGGAATGGTAAAATTGGGATCAATAAAGAAAATGGTTATAAGTATATCCCAAATGCACCTAGAAAGAGTTGTTTTAACTGTGGTAACTCTAATCATCTTTCTATTGATTGTAAAAAGAGTAAGAAGAAAATTGCTGAAATTCCTAAGTCTGATGTTAGGAATAAATCAGTATTTTACAAACCACAGAATTCCTGTTTTCATTGTGGTAGTCTATGGCATTCTATTTATACATGTAAAGAGTATCATGATTTGTACTATAACTTTTATGATCCATTGCCTAAGTTTGAAAGTAGTACAAAGTCTGATAGAACTGAAAATGTCATAGTGAAGCATGCTTTTGTTAATACTGATACTGACAAAGCAAATCCTGATGGAGTAAATCCTGTCAGGACTGCTAAAGTCAAAAAGTCTTCTGCTGTTAAATTTAATAAAATGCATGAACAAGGAATCCAACAAGTGTGGGTTCCTAAACATACTGACTAGTGTTTTACTATTCTGATGCAGGGTAAAAGGAAAAATGTGTTAGTCATGGATAGTGGATGTTCTGTGCACATGACTGGAAACAAAGCCCTGTTATCAGAATATGAGGAAAAAGCTGGCCCAACTGTGTCTTATGGAGATGGCAACATTGGACAAACCTTGGGATATGGCAATATAATCATTGGAAATGTCATCATTGAAAAAGTAGCTCTAGTGAAGGGACTAAAACACAACTTGTTGAGTATTAGTCAAATCACTGACAGAGGTTATCATGTCAATTTCTATTCCACACATTGTGAAGTAGTCAGTAAAGCAACAGGGAAGATAGCACTAACTGGCTACAGGCATGGTAACATATATGAAGCCAACATTCTCTCAGATACTGATGGCTCCCCTACATGTTTCATCAGTAAAGCTTCAGTAGATGAAAGTTGGAATTGGCACAAGAAGCTTTCTCATCTCAACTTCAGCAACATCAATGAGTTGGTTAAGAAAGAGTTAGTAAGAGGATTACCTAATGTCTTATATACACCTGATGGACTCTGTGATGCATGCCAAAAAGCAAAACAAAGAAGGACATCATTCCAGAGTAAATCAGAATCCTCTATTGAAGAACCATATCACATGCTACATCTTGATCTGTTTGGTCCAGTCAACATCATGTCCATCAGTAAGAAAAGGTACACTCTTGTAATTGTTGATGAATATTCTAGATTCACCTGGGTGTATTTTCTGCACAGAAAAGATGAAACTCCTGAAGTTCTGTTGGATCATGTGAGGATGATTGAGACAACCACAAAGTACAAAGTCAAGATTCTGAGAAGTGATAATGGTACTGAATTCAAGAATTCAAAGATGGAAGAGTTCTGCAAATACAAAGGAATCATTCAACAATTCTCTGCTCCTGGCACACCTCAGCAAAATGGAGTAGTAGAAAGGAAGAATAGAACTCTTATTGAAGCTGGCAGAACTATGTTGGAAGAAGCTAAATTACCTACATATTTTTGGGCAGAAGTAGTCAACACAGCATGCTATACACAAAATCTCACATTGATAAACAGGCATGGTGTCACTCCTTATCAGTCACTCAAGGAGAAGAAACCAAGTCTGAAGCATTTGCATGTGTTTGGCTGTAAATGTTTTGTTCTCAGAACTCATCCTGAACAGCTAGGGAAATTTGAAACAAAGGCTGATGAAGGAATATTCATAGGTTATCCTACATCAAGAGCCTTCAGAGTTTTTAATTTGAGAACAAGAACTGTCATGGAGTCAATTCATGTATCTTTTGATGATAAGAAGATAACTGGAATCATTGAAGACTCGCATGATAGATTGTTATTTGAAAATGAAGCTTCCAAGGAACCTGAGGAAATTGAATCAGATCCTGTCAATTCATCAGATACTGATGGGTCACCAAATCCTGATGACTCACCAGGTACTGATGGTGCTAATACTGATGATGCAAACAACAGTGATACAACTAGTAGTGCTAATGTTGAGGGGGAGCAACGGCATTCAACTACAAGTTCAGAGTCAACTCAATCATCAGGACAGAATTCTTCAGATACTGATTCAAGTGAAGATCCTGATAACACATCAGGAGGGCATAGCAATAATTCAGGGAGAGCTTCAAATCAATCAAATTCTTTCAATCAAGATAACACCAATCCAGGGGGAGCATCTACTTCAAGAAACAATTTGACACCAGCAAGGAAATGGACAAAAGATCATTCTCCTGATTTGATAATTGGAGATCCTTATGCAGGTGTTCAAACAAGAAGTGCAACTCAGAATGAATGTCTATACAATAACTTTCTATCCAAGGAGGAGCCTAAGAAAGTTGAAGATGCACTTAAAGATGCTGATTGGGTTACTGCAATGCAAGAAGAACTGAATGAATTTGAAATGAATGAAGTCTGGAAACTGGTACCAAGACCAAAGAATAGATCAATTGTTGGTACAAAGTGGATTTTCAAGAACAAGACTGATTCTGATGGAGTCATTATCAGAAATAAAGCTAGACTAGTTGCAAAGGGGTATTCCCAACAAGAGGGAATTGACTATGATGAAACTTTTGCTCCTGTTGCAAGACTAGAAGCCATCAGGATATTTCTTGCTTATGCAGCACATAAGAAATTCAAGGTTTTCCAGATGGATGTTAAAAGTGCTTTCTTAAATGGTGAACTGGAGGAAGAAGTTTATGTTGAACAACCTCCTGGTTTCATTGATCCTACATATCCAGATCATGTCTACAGACTGGATAAGGCACTTTATGGACTAAAGCAAGCTCCAAGAGCATGGTATGAAACCTTAGCTCAATTCTTACTGGAAAGTGGATTCAAAAGAGGTGCAATTGATAAAACTCTATTTTATTTGAATCATGGTAAGGAGTTGCTGTTAGTTCAGATTTATGTTGATGATATCATTTTTGGGTCAACAAACAATAAGCTGTGTGAAAAGTTTTCCAAGCTTATGCAGTCAAGATATCAAATGAGCATGATGGGAGAAATGAGTTACTTTCTGGGTCTTCAAGTTAAAAAGACTGATGAAGGGATTTTTATTAATCAGTCTAAATACACAAGGAATTTACTAACAAGGTTTAACATGCAAGACAGTACTCCTGCTTCAACTCCCATAGCTACAGCTACCAAACTTGATCCTGATCAAGGTGAAGAGGTAGATGTAACTCACTACAGAGGAATGATTGGCTCTTTATTGTATCTCACTGCCAGTAGACCAGATATCATGTTTGCAACCTGTCTATGTGCAAGATTTCAAGCAAAACCTAGAGAACCACATCTGATTGCAGTCAAAAGAATTTTCAGATATCTCAAAGGCACTCCTTCACTTGGCCTTTGGTATGCAAGGGAATCAGATTTTGGGTTGTGTGGTTATTCAGATGCTGATTTTGCAGGATGCAAAATAGACAGGAAAAGTACTTCAGGAAGTTGTCAGTTTTTGGGTGGAAGACTAGTTTCATGGTTCAGTAAAAAGCAGAAATCTATTTCCACTTCAACTGCAGAAGCTGAGTACATTGCTGCAGGAAGTTGTTGTGCTCAGATAATGTGGATGAGAAATCAGTTGTTAGATTATGGCCTGTCATACTCAAAAATCCCTATTTATTGTGATAACCAAAGTGCTATTGCAATGACAGGAAATCCAGTTCAGCATTCTCTTACTAAACACATAAGTATCAGATATCACTTTATAAGAGAACAGGTTCTGGAAGGAACAATTGAACTTCACTTTGTTCCTACTGATCAACAACTAGCTGATATATTCACCAAGCCACTACCTGAAGCTACCTTCAATAAATTGGTGAATGAACTTGGAATGATGAATTTTGAGAATTTCTGAGGAAAAGCTACAGAGAGGAAATCCTGATAACTGTCAAATCCTGATGGTTATTCAGAAAGGTATGTATCTTTGATCAAATCCTGATAGGACTCAATCCTGACAGGAAATCAATTGGTCAAATCCTGATGCTCAGATATTGAAGCTGGTATGAAAACCAGAGGTTCTATGCTAATTTGTCATTAACACTCCTGGTAAACTCTGGACAATTAGATTATTACTTAGTCTTTGATTAAGTTTTCAGTCTTAATTATCAATTTCAATTTCATTATTATCAGAGTTTATTATTTATCATCTCTATATCACTATGAGTGTTACTAACAAATTTTGCAGGCAAGTACAGGAAGAAAACAATTGAGAAAATAGACAAATTTCATTAATACTTGAAGATACATTACACATGAAATATGGAAATTACATATTTGTTTTCCTAGTCTATTTTCTACTCAGGAACTCGTGCTTTACAGATAAGCATGAACACGTGCCCTGCAAATTAGCATGAATGCTCCTGAGCAGCTTCACAGTCCATCAGGATTGGAAGATTTCTATGTCCTTAAAGGACAAGAAGAGGAACTGATGCACTTGAAGGCGGATCGTCATCGTGATCACCGGGATGCTTCCTTGCCTCCACCGTGCATGAAGCACTTGCATCAAGCACTTTCCTTCTTCTCCTCTCTCGCTCTTCAACGAGATCCTCATCCTCTTCATCATCCTCATCGTCTTCATCCTCTTCATAGATGAGATTCTCAAGAGGATTCCAGTCAGGATTGGCTTGCACAAAGTCGTGCCACACCACATCAACCATAGCGTTTATAAACGCTTCATATTCCTGAGGGTCAGGAACTGGTTGTGGCTCCATATCAGCAAGAGCCTCCTCCATCTCCTGCCAAATCAAGTCAAGCTATTCATCAGAGAATGTATTTTAAGAATGCAGGTCATTTTTACAATCTCAAGGAGACGGTTCGGTTTTCCATAAATATTTTTGCCTCGTTTGCTGGTAAGCGTGTTTTAATTCTATGACCATTAATTTGGTTATTTTTCTTAAACCAAAACGCTATTCAGGATTGTTAAAATAAATTTTGTTTTCTTAAATAAAATTTTATTTTAATCTTATTGAATATTTTTTTTCAATCCTGATATGGCATAATATTTTGTGCGGAAATGCTTTTATTCCTGATGAGGTTAGGTTTTTCTTACATCAGAAAATGCCTACTCGTTATGGACTACTTTCTAATGCTATGGGGCAAGGCCCAACCCACCTTGTTCCTGACACAAGCATGCAACCTAAACAGTCTAAACAGTTAACAACCACCTCTACTGTCTCTCAAAAGACTTTAGTTGTAAAATCAAAGAAATCAGCTAGAACTGATGTGTCTGGAAGGCAATCAGGTTCAAAGGATTTTTCCTCTACACCACTCACTAAAAAGAAGATACAAGGGGGTGTACAAGGGGTCCTGGTGAAGAAAGCTGATAAGGTTGTTAAGAATGTTCCTGTGAAAAGGAAGTTAAGGTTGATTGATGAAAGTGATTCAGAGGATGACTTACCTATATTCTCTGTGATGAATGTGAACAAGGAAGTTGCTGATACTGCTACTAAAGCTGTGGTACCTTTATCAAAACCACAAAAGACAAGGAAATTATCAAAGAGCAGGTATCATATTCCTTTGACAGTGCAAATGAAGGATACTGATATTCAGACATCAAATCCTGATGAGTCATCTACTCCTGATGCTCTAGCAAATCCTGATGTTAGTATTCCTGATGCAACAACAAAAGTTGTCTCTCTATCAGACTCTCCAGCCTCTCCATCTCAGATTAGAGAAATTTCTTGGGAGAAGGTTTCTACAACTGCTTCCTTGGTTGGTCTTACACCTACATCAAAGAAAAAGAGGAATGCAGAAGAGTTAGTCTATCAGAGACAGAAGAAGCTGAAAGGATCAAGCCCACAAGAACCTGAATTTCAGAGTAATTCAGCAGCTACTGTTGATCCTGCCACACAAGAACCACTCAATCAAAGTTTGGGTGAAGGCTTAGCTAGTGGAATGGTCACACAAGAACCATTTTCTCAAAGGGAGAATGAAGACATCAACATTCCAGCTACACAAGAACCATCTTCTCAAAGTGAAGATGCAGGCAAAGCTACAGCTTCTGTTGAAAGATTGGTCGAGAACATTGTCAATGAGGGAAGCACACAAGAACCTTTAACTCAAAGTGTTGAAGAAGCTTCTGAACCTCAAGCTCCACAAGAACCATTGGTAGCAAATACTGATGCAAGCATATCAAATCCTGACGATGTTCATCCTGACGCTAGTGGTGCTCCTGATAATGAACCTATTTTGATACAGCCACTTCGTTCAAGACCAATGGATCATCCTATCTCAGAACCACAGGATAAACTGAAAGGTATTGCTATTCCTGATCCTGATATTACTCATGATACTGCTGATGATACTTCTGATGATAGTGATGATGATAATGAGAATCGAAAAGAGAAGGAACAGCTTGCTACAGCACTCAAAATTAGTCTTGGAACTAATTTTGGTTCATCAAGTACATATATGGCTAGCAATGCTTCCACTGGGAAAGATCAGAGACAAGATTTTTCTACTCCTTCCTTTGATCCTGCAGAGGCATTTAGACAGAATGAATGGAACAATTCATGGCACCAATCTGATGAATCTATCAGTTTTTCTTCTGCTATTGAACATGCCTATAATGCAGTGAAATCTATAGAGAATCAAGACTTGAAGAATCATCTGAAGGCTACTACTCTGTTATCCAAAAGCCTGAAAAGTGAGATTGATTCTATCAAGGGCTCAACTGAAAACGTGAGGACTGATATCTTTAATAATTTTACAAAGGTGCCTACTACTTTACAACTAAGGGTAGTGGAATCCCAAGTGAAATCTGTTGTTTCAGAACAAACCTCAATCAATCAAAGAATTGATTCTCTGGATACTAAGGTAACTGAAATTCAAGCCTCTCTTTCCTTAATTTTGCAATTATTGTCAAATCCTGATGTCAAAAAGGGGGAGAAGGTTATTCAGACAAAATGTACACCTGATCTAGTATTAAGAAATAATGATGATGATACTGGAGATGATGGTGGTGACAAAGTGATACAAGGAGAAACCTCTGATGCTGTTGTTATGAAGACAATCCAAACTTCTCAAAGTCAAACAACGCAGTCAACTCATGTTTCTGATTCTGGAGTTAAGACAGTAAGAACATTGGTGCAATCTCAGATCCTGACGGAAGATCAAATCCTGACACCTGGTCATGGACACATTCTTGCTACAATTCCTGAAGGTGATGAAGATGTAATTATTGATAATCCTGAAGATGCATCAAATTTATTCCAGAAGTTTTCTACAAAAGATGGCAGAATTGTTACTCTATATCACACTGATAAAAGAGTTCAACAATTATATGCAAGAAAAGCACTCTCTACAGCAAGTGAAGAATATCCAGATCTCTCACATGAAGAATTCTTGAGACTACAAAGAGAGACAATGGAAAGCTATACTGCTCCTGCTAGAGGTAGAGGAAGCAGAGGTAGGAGAGGTGCTAGAAGAAGTAAAAGAGGTTCTTCAACTCAAACAGTACCTAGACAGACAAGGTCTAGAGGGTTAAGAATTGAAGAAATTCCTGAAGCTTCACAAAATCTAACAGATCCTGTTATCAAGGATATCATGGAGAAAGAAGACAAGGAATTTGTTGAAGAAGAACCTAAATTGAGAAGAAAAACAAGTAAATCAACTCTCAGCAATACAAATCAAATTGAAGATTCTAATCCTGACAATATTCAAGATCCTGACGAATCTGAAATTCTGCAAGAGGTTGATTTGATAATCTTATCTACTGTTGTTGATTGTCACAACAAAGAAGTAGATGAAGAAGAAGAAGCCAGAAGAAGAGATATTACAAAAAGAACATATGAAGATTTCAATCTCTATCTACAAAGGCTTAAAGTTTCAAATAAAAGACAATGGAGAAATACAAGCAGGCAAGAATCTTTACTTGAAAGAAGCTACACTCATGAAAAGGAGAAAGACAAGAAGTGGGAACACATAAGTACACTGAAGTGTGATACACCTATCAATTTTCAGACTGGTGGAATTATTACAAGTGCTTCAAGTGTTGTTGATTTGTCTGATATGGCTAGATCAAAAACACTCTGGTTAAAGATGTTTTCGAATCTGAAGCAAATGTCAAGTTACACAAGAGGAGGTATTGGACACAGGGATGCTGAATTTCTAAACATGACTTATGTTGATCCTTACTCCTTAACTGAAATTGGAGGTACTTTAACTTCTGAAAATCTGAACAATTTATTAGCTGTTGATATAGTTATAGATTGTCATGATGGTTTTGAAAAGAAAGAAAAGCTTCTGTACTTCATGAAAGATGGTAGTGTGAAGATTCTATCTATTCAAGATCTGCTGATGAAAACTACACAGGAACTGAAATATGTTCACTATCTGTTAAGATGGAAGAACCAAGTGTGCAAAGTATGGGCTGACATGATTTTGTCAACTATAAGAAGAAGACTGGATGGAAACAGTAATTTCGATGGTAATTATATTCCCATGTACTTAAATCAAAGAGGTCAGGATGTGGAAATGCAAAGAGGTACTGCTGTTAAAGAAGTAACTTTTGGTATGACCCAACTTACACTCAATCCTGATGGGAAGGAAATTGCTTATCTTTTGCTTGAAGAGCAAAGTCTACAGAAAAGCTCCATACAGAATCTCAGAGCAGCTATCTACCAGATTAATGAGGAAGATGAAGAACTCAGAAATCTTAAGGAAAGACTGATTCAAATTCTTGAAGAAAAAGAAGAAAGTTTATTATCCAACTTCTTGAAGATGAATCTGTTCTATCAAAAAGCTTAAATAGATAAGTTGTTTCTGAAGATACTCGTACATTTTGATACATGTTTTTGACATCATTGAATATTTGGAATCTATACTTTATTTCACAAAGTATGAGATTGGGGGAGATTGTTAGATCAGAATTCAATGATCGTCAGAAGCTAGACTCAACTGATCAGGATTGCTGACGTCATCAGTATTGCATGGTCATCAGTATTTGATCAAGCGTCAGTATCTTATTGATCATCAGGATTCCTACTCAGACTATGATCAGGATTGATCATCAGAACTTGAAGCTGATCAGGATTCCTACTTCGAGTTATATTTGGAGTCTAGATAAACATGGAAGTTTATTCTATTTGTTCCTGGTTTGTAGAATGTAGCTATCGATTAAGGATAGGTTTCTATCTTTGTTATTGATTAGGACTTATCTTGTTATTGATAGAGAAGCTGTGTGCACTATATAAACACAGTCTTGGTTTCGATTTATGTATTCATTCGAGAGAGAACATAATCGAATAGAAGCTCTCGAGAACATAGAATTTCTTGAGAGAGTTTTTGTAAACTAGCAGCTCTCAAGAACATCAGAATTTCTTGAGAGAGTTTGTAACAGTTTTATATCAGATTTAATAAAGCTGTTATCTTTCTTTACATATTTGTGATATATACATTAAGAATTCGATTATCTTACTCTATTGTATTCAACCCCCCTTCTACAATAGATTATTACTGGGCAACAATCCTAGTAACCTCTTGGGTTAATGGAGCAGATGAGAGAGGATATATTACCTGAAGTGCAACGGTGTTGGGAGGTGCCATAGAAGTTCCAGCTGACGAGGATCCAACCACTGGATGTTCAATAAATAATAGTGGTAACTGTGGTTGAAGAATCTCTCGCAGATAAGATGGTGGAACTATTGGTCTCATTCCAGATTTAGGATTAGTGGACAAACTAGAGTATATAGCAGGATTAGTGTGTGCGGGGACTTGAAAAGGAGTGTTTTGGAAAAATGTTTTATGTTCATCAGAAAGAACATGATTTAACACTAGAGATAAGAAACGAGAATAGAAGCATCTAACTTTCTTCCCAGTTTCAATGTCTCTAGAGTAATTGAAAATCCTCCTTATCAAGAGATCCCAGAAAAGTGTCCCTATGTCCAATCTGACATTGAAAACAGCAGCATAGGCAATGTTTTGTAAAACATAAGTGATGACTGGAAAGTTGTTCTTGGTAGAATTACTAAAAACTTTGGCTAGACAGTCAAAAAACAAATCCCACTCACAAGCTAGATTAGCCTTATTCAGACGAGGAAGAAAAATATTCCCTTGGTAATTAATACTAGAGAAAAATTGAACTAACTCGTCATCAGTAGGAAATCCAACAAGATTATCAATAGGAAAATGAAGTACTTGACAAAAGATCTCCTTAGTTACTGTGTACTGACGATCAGAAATAGTGAACGTGAAAGATTGCATATCATCAGCAACAACAACAGTTAAACATAATAGGCGAAGGGGTTCAATCTTTAAATCAACAGAAGTAGAGATAGCATAGCTAACAATTGATTGTTCATTTAAAAAACGAACCCACGGCCTAAAACGTTCAACAGAACACTTAAGGGGATCACAATAGCCAACGTAATTATTAAAACGTTCCATAAAAAACTCAGCAGCCATTAAAAATAATTAATAACACACAAGGAATTACTTAACCTGAATGGAGAAAAATCAAAAAGAATTATAAGATTAATTCGAAATAAATTTCAAATTAATAAGAAATTCCTTAGATTTTAAAACAAAATCCACCAAATTAAATAACTAAAGCAGCAATTAATAATAATATTAGACATGGAAGAAATAAAATGCCAAGTAATTCACAAGAAAAATTTGCAATAGTTCGTTGTTCTAGGAATAAAACACAAACCAGAGCAAAGTTAACTAAGTAAAAACTTGAGTTAGGAAAAAGTGTGAGTAAAAGAACTTCAGGTTGTCAGCTATTTATAGGCAGAATTTCTGATGGGCTCGGTATGACCTATGGGCAGGTCATAACGAGAAAACATTACAGGTCATACCGAGAAATAACTAAACAAACCCGAGGTCATACCGAGTTTTTCCTAAATAATAAAAAAAAACTGAATAAAGACAAATATAAAATCAAAATTCAGTATGACCTTAAGAGAGGTCATACCGAGAATTAATATGACCTGGGAGAAGGTCATACCGAGTTCTATTAGAAAAGAAAAAAAATAAGAAACAAAAAAATGCAGAAAAGCTATATATAAAAATATATATATATATATATATATATATATATATATTTACATAAAAACTAGAAAAATTCACAGAATATTCTATAAATCCTAGAAAAATATGCATGAATAATATAGAATTGCATAAAAATAATATAAACTTGCAGAACTATTTAAACAACTATATTTACAATCTGAAAAAAACTTAAATGATTCTAAATAAATATATTTTCAATAAAAATACATTTCTCCACTTAGAAAAAATGAGAAAAATATTTTTAAAGAAAATAAATTATTCAGAATATTTAAATTAACAAGCTTTACACAATAAACATGGATTGGCAATATTTAACATCTTAAATTGACAAGAGAAAATGATTTAGATAAGAACAAACTGTTAGGAATATGTTGTTCTTAATGATAATTATAAAAACACTTAGTAGATTTTGTATTAAGTCATTTTGTAACTGTCAACGGAATGGCATGCTCTGCAGTGTTTCGTTGACAGGAAGCTCATCAACGGAATGAGTGTTGTAGCAATTGCACTGTACAATACTTCACAGTTTGATATGCATTTGATGTATGTATTAGATAGGTTTCCTAAGTCATGTTGACTAAGTACTAGATAGGCAAAATAGGTTGGTTAATTGTAAGTATATCATGCCTTGTAATTTTGCCTAAGTGAAGACATGTCAACGGTATGAAGATTACTCTATCAACGAAACAAGGATACACCATCAACGGAATGAAGAATAAAGCTATCAACGAAATACATTCTCCTGCCATCAACGGATCATTATTGCTCTTCTGTATAGTTGACAAAGTGATAGTGACAGCTTTCTGACAGATCAAAAGGAGATGTAGAAGTGTGCATTTGCATTGGGAGCCATTAAAATGGTCACTGGAAATAAGGAAACATTCCAATTCCCAATTGGGTTCTTGAGTGGGATCAGAATAAGCATGAAGACAAAAGACAAGGATCTCCAAGGACCACTGGACAAAAGGAATGAAAAGCAAGCTACTGGCGGTTACCTTTAGTGTACTTAAGTGTAACCAAAAATAGTATTGTAAACTTGGGGAATATATAACCAAGTGTAGCAGTTAAAATAGAACAAGGGAAGAAAAACAAATAGATTGTATTAGCTATTCTTGAGAGCATTTTCTTCTCTACAAATCTAGTAACTGAGCAGCTGTGTACTTTTGTATCACAGATTATTTCCGAAATAAAAACACTTCAGTTGGATCATCAAACAATCCAACTGAATTATTTATATCTTGTGTTTTTACTTATTCAGTTCAGTTTTATTTATAAGTGTTTTAAGTTTAAGAAAATATCAAGAATTGTATTCAACCCCCCCCCCTTCTACAATTCTGTTAGGTCATTTGGGATTAACAATTGGTATCAGAGCAAGCTTCTAACATACAAGAAGTTTAAAGATCAAGACCAAAACAGAAACCATGGTGAAGAAGGATGCAGGTGTGAAGATACCAGTTCTTGATAAGGACAATTACTTTCACTGGAAAGTAAAGATGCATTTACATCTCATGTCTATGGACGAGAGGTATGTAGACTGCATTGAGAAAGGTCCACACGTTCCCATGAAGTTTGCATCTAGAGTTGGACTGCCAGATGATGCTCCTGATGTGGAAATTCCAAAACTTGTCTCAGAATGGACTATTGAAGATGTTGCAGAAGTCCATAAAGATAAAAGAACCATGAACATTCTGTTTAATGGTTTGGAGCAAGAGATGTTTGACAATGTCATAAACTGTACAACCTCCAAAGAAGTATGGGACACTGTCAGAACACTATGTGAAGGAACTGAGCAAGTAAGGGAGAACAAAATGCAACTCCTTATACAACAATATGAGCACTTTCACTTTAAAGCTGGTGAAACCCTAAATGACACGTTTAGTAGGTTTCAAAAGCTTCTGAATGGATTAAAGTTGTATGGGAGAATCTACCAAACTAAGGATTCAAACCTTAAATTTCTAAGAGCTCTTCCAAAAGAATGGAAGCCTATGACTGTTTCTCTAAGAAACACTCAAGAGTACAAAGATTACACTCTTGAAAGGCTGTATGGAACATTAAAGACATATGAGTTGGAAATGGAGCAAGATGAAGAAATTGAGAAGGTACAGAAGAAGGGTGGATCTATTGCATTGATTGCATCTGTGAACCAACTGGAAGATGACAATGAGGAAGCTGCAAAAGCCACAACTAGTCGAGCTAGTTGTAGAAGTGATGTTAGCAAGGGAAAAGGCAAGATGACAGAGGAAGAAGAATCAGAACCAGCCAACTTGGATGACTTAGATGAGATTGATGAACACATTGCTTTTCTGTCAAGAAAATTCTCTAAGTTCAAGTTCAAGAGAAACTCAGAAGCAAGGCCACCAAGGAGAGACTTTCAACCTAACAAAAGTAACTGGATTGAAAAGTCTAAATCTAAATGTTTCAATTGTGGAATGCTTGGTCACTTTTCTGGAGACTGCAGAAAGCCCAAGATTGAGAAGGGCAACAGGAAATTTGAGCCTGTTGATTATAAAAAGAAATACTTTGAACTTCTCAAGCAAAAAGAAAAGGCTTTCATGTCTCAGGAGTATGATTGGGCTGGTAATGGTGAAGATTCTGATGATGATGTTGAGTATGTCAACTTGGCTCTTATGGCTAACAATCATGAGCAGGAAGCAAGCTCCTCAAGCAACCAGGTAACAATTACTAATCTTTCTGAGCTTTCTAAAGAGGAATGCGATAGTGCAGTAAATGAAATGTCTACTGTACTATACAATCTGCGTGTTACTCTTAAATCACTTACCAAGGAGAATTCAAGGATTAAAGAATCAAATCTGCTCTTAAGTGATAGAAATGCCATGTTAGAAGCACAGCTCATTGAGTTTGAGAAAATGAGATGTGTTAGTAGGGATGCTAAGCTGGAACTTGAGAAAGTATTAAAGAGGGAAGAAATTCTTAAAACACAACTAGGGATAGAACAGAGTGTGATTGCAAAATGGAAAGATTCCAGGAATGTTGCTAGCAACATCATTAATGTTCAAGGTGTGGAATCTTTCTGTGAGCAATCATGGAAAAGAACAAGGAGAAACTAGGGTATGCTGTTGAAACCTTAGAATCAGAATCAGAGTCAACAAACAACAATGATCATTTGTTGAAGGTTGATACGTCAACGGAATGCAATGTTTCGTTGACAGATGAACCATCAACCGATCATGATGTTTCGTTGACAGAGAAAAAGAAAGTAGAACTCACTAGACTTAATGAAAAGTATGGTCCTGTCACCAAGAACTTTGTTCATGGTGAGTCTAGTAAATCAAAGAAAGTTGAGAAGCCTGTTGAAAGAGCAAATGTAGGTCACTTGTCTAACAAGCAATTGAAAGACAAGTTAGAGAAAGTTCAAGTTGAGACTAAAGGTAACAAAAAGAATAACAGAAACGGAAAAGTAGGGATTAACAAGCACAACAATTACACACCTGATAAATATGCACCTAGAAAGACATGTGTTAATTGTGGTAGTGTTAATCATCTATCTGCTAATTGCAAGTCTATTAAGAAACCTGCTAATGTGAGAATGCCTAAGTCTACATTGAATGATTCTATACCTGCAATGCCTGTTATGCCTAACATGTTTGCTCCATATGCACAGTATCAAAATCCATATGCTGGTATGTCATTTGTGCCTAACCCTTACATGAATATGTTTAACATGCCACAAATGCCATGGAATAACATGTTTGTTCCTCCATCTATGCATGCTGAGAATGAAACTGTGAGCAACCCTCAAAGATCAACACAAGTGAAAAATGATCTGAGAGGGAAATCAAAGGCTAACAAGACAGGACCCAAGGAAACTTGGGTACCAAAATCAACTTGATTTGGTTTGTTGTATGCAGGGAGACAAAAGGAATCTTTGGTACTTGGATAGTGGTTCTTCAAGACACATGACTGGTGATTCTACCCTGCTCACAGAATTTCAGGAAAAAGCTGGCCCTTGTATTGCTTTTGGAGATGACAGCAAAGGCTACACAAAGGGATATGGCTTGATTTCAAAAGAGAATGTCCTCATTGATGAGGTTGCATTGGTGGATGGTCTTAAGCACAACCTGCTTAGTATCAGCCAACTTTGTGACAAAGGATTTTTAGTTACTTTTTCAAAAGAAGCCTGTGTTGTTTCTAAGGTAGGAAACAACAATGTGGTCATGACTGGATTCAGAAGAGGGAACGTGTACATTGCTGACTTTAGCAGCACAAGTCCAGACACCATCACATGTCTTTTCAGCAAGGCAAGCAAGGATGAAAGTTGGCTGTGGCACAAGAAATTATCTCATCTGAATTTCAAAGTCATGAATGATTTGGTAAGGAAAGATCTTGCTAGAGGAATTCCACAGGTAGAATTCTCCAAGGATGGTTTGTGTGATGCCTGTCAAAAAGGGAAACAAAAGAAGGCATCATTCAAAAGCAAGACAGAGTCATCAATTGTTCAACAGCTTGAGTTGCTCCACATGGATTTATTTGGCCCTGTAAATGTCATGTCAATTTCAAAGAAGAAGTACTGTCTTGTGATTGTTGATGATTTTTCTAGATTTACATGGACTTTCTTTTTTCACTCCAAAGATGAGGCAAGTGAAATCATTATCAATCACATCAAGATGGTAAGCAATCATCCTGATTTCAAAGTGAGAAGAATTAGGAGTGACAATGGGACAGAATTCAAGCATGAAAGTGTTCTGTGAAGAAAATGGTATATTGCATGAGTTTTCAGCAGCAAGGACACCACAGCAAAATGGTGTAGTTGAAAGGAAAAACAGAACACTTATTGAAGCTGCAAGGACAATGCTAGATGAATCAAAGTTACCTACTTATTTTTGGGCTGAGGCAGTCAATACAGCTTGCTTCACTCAAAATATTTCTTTGATTAATCAGGCCAAGGGAATGACACCTTATCAACTACTCAAAAGAAAGAAACCACTATTGGATTTTCTTCATGTCTTTGGTTGCAAGTGTTTTGTTCTGAGAAATCAAGCTGAGCACTTGGGGAAATTTGAAGCAAAGGCAGATGAAGCAATATTTGTGGGTTATGCAGCAGGGAAAGCCTACAGAGTCTACAATCTCAGAACCAACATTGTTATGGAATCTGTACATGTTGTTTTTGATGATCTCAAAATTCAGGGTCTCTGTGATGAAGGTTTCCATGAAAGTCTCTCTTTTGAGAATGAGGAAGGAGAACAAATGGATCATGATAAGACTATTGAGAAACAGTCCAAAGTTGTTGTATCTAGCACAGATGAAAGCAGCAGTGAAGATGAAATTGCTGCATTAAGATTGAAAAGAATAGCTGCTAGTAGACCAAATGGTCATTTCGTTGACAGTCAGAATGGTCATTTCGTTGACAGTCAGAATGAGCGTTTCGTTGACAATCAAAATGGACATTCCGTTGACAGTCACAGAAATGCTTCCAGGAGTGATCAATTAGGGACAACAAACTCAGGGGGAGTTTCTCAAGGACAAATATCTAATCAAGGCAATCATGATCATGAAGCTACTTCTTCAAGAGCAAATCTACCTCCCTCAAGAAAATGGACTAAAGATCATCCCTTTGAACTTATTATAGGTGATGTTTCTTCAAAAGTTCAAACTAGAAGAGCAACTCAAGAGGAATGTCTATATAGTAGCTTTCTGTCTCAAGAAGAGCCAAAGAAAGTTGAGGATGCACTTCTAGATCCAGATTGGGTTTTGGCTACGCAAGAGGAGCTAAACCAATTCGAGAGGAACAATGTTTGGAAGCTGGTGCCCAAGCCTAAAGACAGGAGTGTAATAGGCACAAAATGGGTGTTCAGAAACAAGATGGATGAAAATGGCATAGTCACAAGGAACAAAGCTAGATTGGTTGCAAAAGGCTACTCACAGGAAGAGGGAATTGATTTTGATGAAACCTTTGCTCCTGTTGCAAGACTAGAAGCAATAAGGATTTTCCTAGCCTATGCAGCCCATGCCAATTTCAAGGTCTTTCAAATGGATGTGAAGAGTGCTTTTCTGAATAGGGAACTGGAAGAGGAGGTGTATGTGAGTCAACCTCCTGGCTTTGAAGATGATGATTTTCCAGAGTATGTGTACTGTCTCCTCAAAGCACTCTATGGTTTGAAACAAGCACCTAGAGCCTGGTATGACACATTGTCGCAGTTCCTTCTTGAGAATCACTTCACTAGAGGTACTGTAGATAAAACTCTTTTTCATAGGATTGTGAATGGCTCTACAATACTTGTTCAAATTTATGTAGATGACATAATTTTTGGGTCTACAGATGAAAAACTTTGTCAAAAGTTTGCCAAGCTTATGCAAAGTAAGTATGAAATGAGCATGATGGGAGAATTAACTTATTTTCTTGGTCTTCAAGTAAAGCAAGTTAATGAAGGCATTTTCATTAGTCAAACCAAGTACATTAATGATTTGTTAAAGAGGTTTAACTTAATGGAATGCTCTCCTGCCAAAACACCCATGCCTACTGCCACCAAACTTGAATTGAATACTAAGGAAAAATCTGTGGACATTTCAAGTTACAGAGGCATGGTTGGCTCACTTTTATATTTAACAGCTAGTAGACCTGATATTATGTTTGCTACATGTCTATGTGCTAGATTTCAGGCTGATCCTAGGGAATCCCATTTAGTTGCTATTAAAAGAATTTTCAGATATCTCAAAGGAACACCAAACCTTGGCATTTGGTATCCTAGAGAATCTGGTTTTGAACTAATTGGTTATTCAGATGCAGATTTTGCAGGATGTAAAATTGACAGGAAAAGCACAACTGGAACCTGTCAATTTCTAGGAAACAAGCGTGTATCATGGTTCAGCAAGAAACAAAACTCAGTTTCCACCTCCACAGCTGAGGCTGAGTATATTGCAGCTGGAAGTTGTTGTGCACAGATTTTATGGATGAAAAACCAACTACTTGATTATGGATTAAGAGTTGAGAAAATTCCTATTTTCTGTGACAACACTAGTGCCATTGCCATTACTGAGAATCCAGTGCAGCATTCAAGGACCAAGCACATTGACATCAAGTACCACTTTATTAGAGAACATGTTATGAATGGTACTGTGGAGTTACATTTTGTTCCAAGTGAACAACAACTTGCAGACATCTTTACCAAGCCACTTGATGAATCCACATTCTCAAGATTAGTAAGTGAGCTAGGTATGCTAAATTTCTCTTAATTATTTTGAGATTTTTGCAAGTTAAAATGCAGCCAGGAATTTGCTATAATTTTTCTGTGAATTGATTTTCTCAGGAAAAGGTAAAATTTTGTCTAAGTCAAAATTACTATGTCAACGAAACGCACCATTTCGTTAATAGTCTTAGCATTTTTCTGGGTGTTTCGTTGATAGCTCTTTTATATCAACGAAACGCAGCTTTATCAACGAAATAGAAGGGACCTAAAATTCCCAATTCTGATTCGTTGATGTAGCGCTTTTTAATCTGAACCGTTGATATTGCACGTTCTTTATCACGATCTATACATACACCCCTGTAAGTATAAATCGTGGTAATATTTAATTCTAACGGTTACTTTTTTAAGCCAATCAGGTAATTTAGATTAATTATTGGACTTAATTTCTGAGAATTTTTGGGGGAGTATTTAAGAAATTTCAATTTCTTTATTTCATTTCTACCTGTTCTCAAAAATTCCAAAAGTTTTTCTATCTTCTTCTCTCTAACAAGCAATACAGCTCGAAGCTTTTCCTCACTCAACAATGGCACCCATAGTCAAGCTTATGTCTGCTGGTGGGTTCATCTATGAGAAGAACAATTCTATTCCATTTGTTGTTAAGGAGAGTCCGAACAGCATCTTTTTCAAGATGATGGACTTCATGAGGAACTGTAAGTTGAGCTATGCGATGTTTCACTCTACACCACTCTACAATGAAATAATCGAGGAGATTTGGACCTCATGTGAGTATAGTGGAACAAACTGCACACTGCAATTCACTCTTCAAGGTAATGAGTACATAGTTAATTCTGATGTTTTGCAAGCATGTTTACATATTCCTGATAATAACTGTGATGCTTTGCCTACTAACACTGAAATAACTACCGTGCTAAATTCTATAAACTACTCTTTGCCTACTGATAACTTGGGTAAGATAATTAGGAGAGGTTTGGTTAGGGAATACAGCTATTTAGCTGATGCATTCATTAAGGTCTTTTCTGGAAAGATTAGTAATTTTGATGCATTAACTAACTCTATGTTAATTCTCCTAACCATGCTTCTAAATGATAGATATTACAACTTTAGCACCCAACTTATGTATGAAATTGGTGCTAAGTTGGGTGATAAGGCAAATAGGAAGAAAAATATCTATTATGCAAGGTTTCTGATGATGCTTGCTAATCATGTTAGTCCAGCACCATTAGTTATCTCTAACCCTACTGCCAGGTTTGAGTGCTTTGTGCAAGAGAAGAGAGTATTGACAGACATACTGAGGCTGAACCACAATGGTGATGTTCCAGTGGTGTATCTGCCAATCATTGAGGTAACTACTGCTATCCCTGTTAGTATAGCTGTTACTTCCATTGTTTCATCCAACCCAGTTGCTATGGAGTCTGTAGCTGTGACCCAACAGGCTCCTGCCCCAGCAACAAAACCAAAATCAAAGAAATCCTCCAAGCCAACCTCAGGTGCTTCTCAAAAGGCACCTGTTGTAAAAACTACCATACAACCTAAGGGGAGTGAGTCTGGAGTTGTGAGAGGTGAGGGAAGGGGTGAAAGTCAAAGAAACCCCAAGAATAAGGAAGGTGAGGTAAGTGTTTCCCAGCCTAGCCCCATTGTGTCTTCCCAACAAGGCACAATGAGTAAAATGGATTTAAGCACAAGTCTAATTGCATCCTCCCAAAAGGATGTAATTATTGAAACAAGCTCTCAACCCAGAGCACAGTCCAAGAGGGCAAGGGACACTGTAAGCCCACAGTCTACAATTTCCCAGTACCAAAGAAGAGTAAAGCAAAAATCCCAGGTTTCACAGGGTGCACACACACTGGAAGCAACACTTCCAGTTTCACAAATTCAATTTGATGTAACCCCTATCATAACTCTGGGGTTACAGTCCCATTCTCTTGATATCAATCTTGAACTATCTCCACCAAATTCACCAACTCAATCATTAGATGTGGATATGATCCATTCATCTATCCCTGATTCTCCAACTCTTTTCTTGGAGAAGCCCCACTCTGACATTGATGACCATCACTTGTTAAGTGATTTGTTGGGCCACCAATCATCCTTTTCTGAAGTTACAAGAGGATCTGTGGAACAATCTCTTAAATCAATCACCACAGATTCTACTGTAATTTCACTTTCTCAAAGTGCTTTCTTGACCTCATCAACGAAACAGGCTCTTTCGTTGACAAGTGTTTCTCCATCAACGGTATCCATACCGTTGACAGTTCAAACTACCATACCGTTGATAGTTCACTCTGCACCTCTAATTGAAAATCAAGTTGTTTCCACAACTAGTGCAGATGATCTAGTGGTAGTTGAGACACTTTTAGGATTGAGAGGGAGTGAAACTGAGAGGCTGGCTTGCAGCCAGGCAAAAGGAGAGAATGAGAGTGAGAGGCTGGCTATTTCTTCCAGCCAGGCAAAAGGAGAGATTGAGAGTTCCACCTTAGTAGGTGAAGGTGAGGGTGTGAGAGGTGTGAGCCATGGGGAGCCCATGATGCAAGAAAATAGAGGAGAGAGAGAAGGGACTACAGGAGTCATAAGGGAGGAAGCAGCCATTGCTAGTGAGTCAATGGAGGTCAATGAGGGAGAAAGGGAACTTACTTTCCAAGAGCTCTATCAACAAACTCTGGATAGTATTTCCCTGGATCCTGAGACCTTTACTCATCCTGTGTCAGCCTATCAAGTTTTGGCTCAACAGGGCAATGTGGAGGCAGAGAGGTCACTACAACTAATTCATACAACTGCATCAATGCAAAGAGCAAAGGATGCCTTGACCAATATATCTCCAGGAGCTGCAGCAAGTGGTGAGTTTGATTTCTCTGATGATGAGGACAGCTTTGGTGACAATCAGGTGGCCACTACTTCACAGACTGGGACTTCTGTGGTGCCTCCTACACCAAACTGGCTTTCTCAAGATTTACAAGGAAGGATCTCCCTGGATGCTGCAATCACAAGGCAGTACAATGAGGCCTATCTGGCTCATGAGTCTGCAAATGCCAATGACAAGATATTCTACAAGGCTATTATGGATTCACTGGAAATCCAAAGGCTACAGATGATGCAGACAAGGATTGAGGCTAGAGAAATCAAGGACTCAATTAGCAATCTCAAGGATGCTAATGAAAGGAGGCTAGATGAAAAGCTTCCTCTTCTCACTGTGTCCAAGATGAACAGGTTTTTCTCTAAGGAACCTGAGGTGGCTACCTGCTTGAAGACTCTCTCTTCTAGAGTGGACAAGGTGGAAGCTACTTTATCTCAGATGCAAAAGGAACAGGAGAAGCAGACACTACTCTTGGCCCAGCTAGTGGCAGCTCAAGGACTCCCAGTCATCTCTCTTGATGATAACAAAAAGGGGGAGAAATCTAAGGAGCTAGATATTCAAATCACAAAGGTTATGGTCCCAGCCATTTCCCTGCCAAAGGAGCCACTAGCTATGGGGGAGTCAGGAAAAGCTAAACTGGACAGCATTGACCTGATTCAGCAAGCATCTATGAAGCTACAGCTTGCTGAACAAATTAAAGACCACTGGTCCAGGATAGATGAAAGAGTCAAGAAGTTAGTTGATTCTGCAAAGATTTCAGATCCATCAACGAATCAAGCTTCTTCTACAGAGCCATCAACGGATGCCATGGTTTTAGCATCAACGGAATGGGAGCCACAGACCAATTCTTTATATAAGATAGAGCCCCTTCTACATGGAGTCACTCAAGGTTCAAGGAAGGAGAAAGGACAAACTTCATGCATTAGGGATGTGGAACAAGCTACATTGCAAAGAAGCTTATCTCCCAAGTCCCCTGCTAAACCAAAGGGCAAAAATATAGCAAGGACTTTCTATCCTGCACCTTATCCAGATGAGCTCAAGCTTCTTGGATTACTTATCACTAAATGCAAGGAAAGCAATGATACTGAGGTAAGGAAGCAAAGGGCAATTGTCTACAGGAATGGACAAGAAATCTGTGTTTGGGCTGGTCACCCAAACTTTGCTGAAGCTAAGGCTGAAGAGTCAGAAAGAGCAGCAATGCAAGCACTTGCAGTTGCTCAATCTCTTGATGAAGAAGAAAGACAGCAAGAAGAAAAAGCCAGAGAGGAAAGGAGTGCAAAGAAGAGCACAAGGCAACCAAAGGCAAGAGCTAGGAGAAATATAGCCTTTGAGAATGATGACTCTCAGAGTATTGCATCAGACTCTTCTGTACCAACTGCACCTCCAACAATTCCTGATCCAGCTCTAGGGGTAAAGTTAGCCTTTGATCCTAAACATCCTGTTAATTTCCATGATCAGCCAATTGAGCCAAAGGAAGAGCCAATTGAGTTTGATGAGGCCAACTTTCCAAAATTCCTCTTTGAGATGGATCCAAAGAAGAAATCTAAGCAAAGGGCTACCAAGGCTAAGCCAATTCTAGTAAGGAGACCACAAGCTGAAAAACCTCCTACCAACCCAGAAGACTTCATCTACATTGCTGATATCAGGGAGGAGTCTGACCTACATATCAATCTTGATGAGACTTCATCTACATTGCTGATATCAGGGAGGAGTCTGACCTACATATCAATCTTGATGACCTAGTTGAAGTGAGAGGAATAGCAGCTTCTTACAAACTACCAGAGAGATTGGTGTTTGTCTACAAGGGTGGGAGAGAACAGGTTTGGCCTCTACATAGAATTCTGGGAGAAGACTATCAGACACTGCTATCTGTGTTTAAATGCCTGAAGAAAGATTTTGGTTTTACCAAAACAGCTAAGTCTGAAGTTGTTTCCAAAATTTGCCAAATCAAAGCTAGCTGGAACAAGCCTGGCGCACTTCCCAGAGTATTGAAGGTCCCTCATGTTGGAACGGATGATTACTGTTCTGCGTTTTACTATATGATTGATTACGAGTTCGAAAAGAAAACTTTACCTTAATCGATACGATTCTGATCCACGTCTTCTACTGAATTCCTTGATTCCCTTCGAGCGAAGTGTGGCCTTCGATCTCCCGAAGTTTCCTCTCCTTAAAGCCTCGAAATCCCAAAACCCTAGCTCCTTGCGGCTGCCCTAGGTTTTAATCTCGAATTATGAAAAACCGAAAAAACGTTTTCAGCCTTTAGGAGAACAAGAATATTTATAGGCTCCAGTAGGGATCATGGACAATTAGGTCGGGCCTCCCAATGACATTCTGGGTCAAGCCCAATGTCATTAAATATTAATTCTATCCACTAACGAATTAATATCTGCACTGCCTTTCCTAATACCGTAATTGCTTTATTATTAAATTCGGCTCCTATATTATTTGCTTATTAAATTCCCCATGTTTAAGATATCGTATGTCCATTAATTAAATTAATTTCTGATAATTAATTTAATTAATATCTTTTTATCCTTGATCATCCACTCAACCTTATAATTATGCAAGAACAAATCTGCCTGCAGGACTAAAGCATAATTATCTTTATGAGCTTTCAAGAGGACATCATCAACCCGAATATTATCAGGACATGGTTTCCTTATGTAATTAATATCCCACTCTGCATGCAATGTCATTGCTCAATACATAATATTGTAATTAACAATTAATTACATCACATATGAATCAAAGCATGTGCATTGCATACAAGTGTCAATCACTACACTTGGATTGAGAACCTAAGCATTAATAATATCATAGAATCTTAGTTCTTCTTTATTGTCAGAATAGAAGAACAATTCTAATATTTCGATCCTGTTCAATATACACAAAGTATACAAGTATTATTTAATAGTCAAGATAAACTATTCCCAAATAATACTTCAGTTATTCCAGTGGTTTGTCTAATTCCACTTAAACTGTGAACCCTTTATATTATATATAGACACTGATAATTTAATCTTCTGTTATCCCATTTGATACTAAATTATCCACAATATATAATAAACAGACAATGAATAATATGCAATCAAGATTCTCAATAAAATGGACAATGTTTATATACTACTAATGAATAGTTTAGTATAAAACCCAACAATCTCCCACTTATACTCAAGCTATTCTTTGAGTATATCAGTGTTTATTAATATAATCCGCTACCAGTTTAAATAACTATTCCGTGACCAGACATCTGACTCCTATCGCCTCCACGTGTTCTTCAAAAACCTTAGCTGGTAAACTCTTCGTGAAAGGATCAGCCCGGTTGTCCTTTGATGCTATATCAGTCACAATAATATCTCCTCGCTTAACGAACTGTCGTATGAGGTGATACTTACGCTCAATGTGTTTTGCTGCTTTATGTTCTCGTGGTTCCTTTGTATTTGCAACAGCACCAGTATTATCACAATAAATTGTGATTTGCCGTGGCAAATTAGGAACTACATTCAAATCCAGCAGGAAATTCCGGAACCATATAGCCTCCTTGGCTGCCTCAGAGGCTGCCACATATTCAGCTTCCATGGTTGAGTCTGCGATGCATTTCTGCTTCACACTCCTCCATATTACAGCTCCACCTCCTAAAGTAAAAACACACCCCGAGGTTGACTTCCTCTTATCCCTATCTGTCTGGAAATCTGAATCGGTATATCCCACAGGAAACAAGTCTGAAGCCTTGTAAATTAACATATACTTCTTAGTCCTTCGCAGGTACTTAAGTATCGTTTTTACTGCACTCCAATGTTCCTGACCTGGATTGGACTGATATCTACTGACCATGCCTACGGCAAAGCAAATATCAGGTCTCGTGCATAACATGGCATACATTAAGCTTCCACATGCTGAAGCATAAGGAACTGCTTTCATGTTCTCTATCTCCTTAGGTGTCTTAGGACACTGCTCCTTTGATAGAGAGACTCCATGTCTAAAAGGTAAATTACCCTTCTTAGAGTCCTGCATGTTAAAACGAGCCAATACCTCATCAATGTACGGTTCTTGAGATAAAGCCAACGTTCTTTTCTTGCGATCTCTTATAACTTTGATCCCAAGAATGTATGCGGCTTCACCTAAGTCTTTCATTTCAAATTGTTTGAACAACCATGCCTTAATAGATGACAACATCTCTACATTGTTTCCAATGAGCAAAATGTCATCTACATATAGTACTAGAAAAACCACTGCATTTCCTTCACTTTTCCTATACACACATGCTTCGCTTGGAGTCTGATCATAACCATTTGTCTGGACGGCCTGATCAAAACGAATGTTCCACTCCCTGGAAGCTTGTTTCAGTCCATAAATGGACTTCTTAAGCTTACACACTAGATGCTCTTGGCCCTCTTTGATGAATCCCTCTGGTTGCTGCATATGGATGTTTTCATCAAGACTTCCATTTAGGAAAGCTGTCTTGACATCCATTTGCCAAATCTCATAATCGAGATGAGCTGCTATAGATAAAAGAATCCGGATTGACTTAAGCATGACTACCGGAGAAAAGGTTTCCTCATAATCAATTCCTTGTTTCTGAGTATACCCTTTCGCAACAAGTCTTGCTTTCCAGGCTTTCACCTTTTTGTCAGATCCTCTTTTTCTTTTGTAGATCCACTTGCATCCAATGGGTTTTACACCATTGGGTGGTTCCACGAGATCCCAGACTTCATTGGAATACATAGATTCCATCTCAGATTGCATAGCCTTTTGCCAAAGATCTGCATCCTTATCTTGCATTGCTTCTTCGTATGTCCTGGGATCCTCGTCATATTCACCAGAGACTAAGTCCGAAGACTCTCCCAAAAACATGAACCTCTCAGGTTGTTTAACAACCCTCCCACTACGACGAAGCATTGGTGTGGTATTAGTGATAGGTTGTTCATTTACTTGTGGTTGTTCTACTTGTACCGGTGGCATATTAGAATTATCTTGTCCTCCCACTATTTCCTCTAAAACAACAGTACTTATGGGTTTGTGATTCATTATATAGTCTTCCTCTAAGAATCTAGCATTGGTGCTTACAATGACATCCCGATCCTTAGGACTATAAAACAAATACCCTTTTGTTCCCTTGGGATAACCCACAAACAGCCTCACTTCTGTACGAGAATCTAACTTAGTCACGTTCTTGTTCAGCACATGTGCTGGACAACCCCAAATCCGAATGTGTTTCAAACTAGGTTTGGTACTAGTCCACAATTCTTTTGGAGTTTTTGGAACTGACTTAGAAGGTACCAAGTTTAGAAGATAAGCCGCTGTTTCTAGAGCATGTCCCCAAAACGACTTGGGTAAATTCGAATAACTCATCATCGATCTAACACTCTCTAAAAGAGTCCGGTTCCTTCTTTCTGCTACACCATTCTGCTGAGGTGTGCCAGGTGCAGTCAACTGGGATGAAATCCCATGTTCTGATAAATATTCTCTAAATTCTCCAAGCAGGTATTCGCCCCCACGATCTGATCGTAGTGACTTGATACATTTTCCTGAATGTCGCTTCTCCGCACTTGCTTTGTACTCTTTGAATTTTTCAAAGCACTCAGACTTGCGGTGCAACAGATAAATGTATCCATATCTCGAATAATCATCAATGAAAGTGACAAAATATTCATACCCACCTCTCGCTTGGATATTCATAGGTCCACATAAATCAGTATGAACCAATTCTAACACATCTTTGGCTCTATTTCCTTTTGCCTTAAAAGGTCTACTGGTCATTTTTCCTTCCAAGCAAGATTCACAGACTGGAAATGGCTCCACTGCCAACGAGCCTAAAGGCCCATCTACTACCAATCTTTGAATCCTCCTCAAGTTAATATGACCTAATCTCAAGTGCCAAAGATATGTTTGGTTCAATCCAGAAGGTTCCTTTCTTTTACTAGAGGTAGAAAATGTATTATTAATTTCACTTGGTTGCAGCATTGGTTCTATAGGATCAATAATATATAAATTGTCTTTCAATGTACCAGAACATATAACTCGTTTATTCATCATAATGGAAACATTACGATCCAAACAAACATTATAACCATCCATAGCAAGTTTAGAAACCGAAATTAAATTCCTTCTAAATGAAGGTACATAAAGACAATTATTCAAAACCAAAATCCTATCATAACCAAAAGATAAAGAAATAACTCCAACTGCAACCACTGCTACTTTCGTAGCATCTCCCATGAACACATATATCTCGCCATCTCTAAGCAGCCTGGTTTTCTGGAACCCCTGCATGGAATTACAAACATGATCAGTGGCTCCTGTGTCTACACACCAAGTGCTCGTAGACATAGCCGCTATATATGTTTCCGTAACAAGAGAAAGAGACATACCAGTATTGTTCTTCTTAGAAAGAGGACAATCCTTTTTCCAGTGACCCGACTGCTTGCACTTGAAGCACTTGCCCTTAGGCTTCTTCACTGAATTCTGAACTCCCAATGGTTTCACAACTTTCTGTGTCTGAACCTTCTTCTTCTTCTTTCCTTTCGGCTTTGAAGAAGAAACTTTCTCAGCCACATTTACCTGAACATGCTGCTGAAATAATGATTCCGCTGCCTGAAGCTCTGTCAGAAGTTCCGCAAGACTATACAACTTCTTGTTCATGTTGTAATTCAAGCGAAACGGCTCAAAGCTTTTGGGCAAACTCATAAGTATGATATCGACCTGCGTTTCCGCATCAATATCAGCACCAAGGACCTCTAGTTCATTTATATGAGACATCATCAGAAGAACATGGTCCCTTACAGGTGTTTTTTCAGCCATCTGAGTGTTCATTAGAGACTTCATTGCTACTTGCCTAGCAGCCCTATTCTGATCTCCGAAAAGCTCCTTGAGATTAAAGAGCATATCTGCAGCAGTGGTCATGGCCTGATGCTGATGTTGCAAAACACCCGACATTGCTGCCAGAATGTAACATCGCGACATCTCATCTGCCTTAGTCCACTTCTTAAAATACTCTTTTTCCTCATCCGGAGCATCGGCAGCAGGCTGGTCCGGTTGGGGTTCAACAGTACAAAATTTGAACTCTTCAGCAGTCAACACTATGTCCAAATTGCGTTTCCATTCAATATAGTTAGGTCCGGTAAGTTTGTTATCCTTAAGTATGGTGAAAAGTGGATTAAAGCCCATTCTATCCTGAGAATCATGCATATAACACTTAATCAGAAAATTGCATATATCTTAAAACCTATTGGTTTCCTCTAACAATTAATTAAAATTAATGCACTAATATTTAAATTCCATAAATATCTGGTACGCCATGATGGATGACATATATACCATTTAAATTTAAATATTACTTCGGTCCTACTACTAAATAATACGCCACGTTAGGGTGGACTATATATTATCTTTCATAGCTAAGTGTATACCATTATTTAGATCTTAAGTTGCCTTTAGTCAGACCCATCCGTTCGATGTATCAATGGATAAATCCCAGGTGTTTTCGGTGAAGTCACAGACGGACTCGCTTAAGAACACAACTCCGTAGACAGAAATATCCATTATCAACATCAATCAAGGAATGTCCAACTTTTTTCTCGAATTCTATGAAACTTGGTTTGTCACGATGGGGTGAGCTTACCTTTCAATATTCGTGATTAACTTAAGAAGATTGTCCTAGTAATATCCTTAACACTACCCAGACGTCATAAATCATACGCCACGATGGGTGACATATATCCAATTCATAATCGTCCTAGTGTTAAATTACATACAACCAATAATGGATGACCATGGGATCTAATATCAAATTAATTCCCTCTCCCACTTAGTATTTTACTTTGAGGATTTTTTTATATCTACATGCATCGTCCTATGTTAATTCTTCGAGGTCCACATGTTATCATAATAACAAGACAAAGAACACATAACATAGTAGAACATGGCATGACGATCAACATAATTAAAGCATAACATATAACCCTATGTCCATGTCGTTCTAGCATACTAAGGTTAGTATTGCATGGCATGATAATCACGTAAGGCATATAAAATTGCAATAATTAAAATAAATAGCAGAAATTATGTAAAACATAATAAAACACATCCACTATTATGGCCCCAGAAAATTAGCTTCGAATTCCTTCGTTGAAAATTTCCCGAAATCTTCAGGAGCCCGTTTGGAGGCCTAAACAGCGTCAGAATGGGTCGAAAAATCGGGGAATGGTTCTTTAGATACATTCCAGCCTGTTCGTCTCGTTCTGCCGTTTCCGAAAAGTGCTTATTCGCCCAAATCGGACATCGTATGCAAAATCTGCAGCCAAAACAGCGAAGCTCCCACGAAAACAGTATGGCGCAGCGGAAGAACTCTGTTTCTCGTATCTCCGATGTTTAAACGATTACATACAACATAATACAGCAAAACAAACCTATTCTATTACATACATCTGATCATAATCTTAACTATCACGATAAACCCTCGTGATTTACAACAATCAAACATCCACGATAAACCACGTGGGATCCAATCACATAATCAAATAAAACATGACCATAATAGTGGATTACAACCTGCATCACAAAATCAATACAAGCAACCACCATATACATGCATATATAATTACGACATGGACATCATATCATAAAACGCAGAACTGCATAACCAGGCTCTTGATGCCAATTGTTGGAACGGATGATTACTGTTCTGCGTTTTACTATATGATTGATTACGAGTTCGAAAAGAAAACTTTACCTTAATCGATACGATTCTGATCCACGTCTTCTACTGAATTCCTTGATTCCCTTCGAGCGAAGTGTGGCCTTCGATCTCCCGAAGTTTCCTCTCCTTAAAGCCTCGAAATCCCAAAACCCTAGCTCCTTGCGGCTGCCCTAGGTTTTAATCTCGAATTATGAAAAACCGAAAAAACGTTTTCAGCCTTTAGGAGAACAAGAATATTTATAGGCTCCAGTAGGGATCATGGACAATTAGGTCGGGCCTCCCAATGACATTCTGGGTCAAGCCCAATGTCATTAAATATTAATTCTATCCACTAACGAATTAATATCTGCACTGCCTTTCCTAATACCGTAATTGCTTTATTATTAAATTCGGCTCCTATATTATTTGCTTATTAAATTCCCCATGTTTAAGATATCGTATGTCCATTAATTAAATTAATTTCTGATAATTAATTTAATTAATATCTTTTTATCCTTGATCATCCACTCAACCTTATAATTATGCAAGAACAAATCTGCCTGCAGGACTAAAGCATAATTATCTTTATGAGCTTTCAAGAGGACATCATCAACCCGAATATTATCAGGACATGGTTTCCTTATGTAATTAATATCCCACTCTGCATGCAATGTCATTGCTCAATACATAATATTGTAATTAACAATTAATTACATCACATATGAATCAAAGCATGTGCATTGCATACAAGTGTCAATCACTACACTTGGATTGAGAACCTAAGCATTAATAATATCATAGAATCTTAGTTCTTCTTTATTGTCAGAATAGAAGAACAATTCTAATATTTCGATCCTGTTCAATATACACAAAGTATACAAGTATTATTTAATAGTCAAGATAAACTATTCCCAAATAATACTTCAGTTATTCCAGTGGTTTGTCTAATTCCACTTAAACTGTGAACCCTTTATATTATATATAGACACTGATAATTTAATCTTCTGTTATCCCATTTGATACTAAATTATCCACAATATATAATAAACAGACAATGAATAATATGCAATCAAGATTCTCAATAAAATGGACAATGTTTATATACTACTAATGAATAGTTTAGTATAAAACCCAACACCTCAAACAGGAAAGAAGATTAATCTCCAACCTTTTTGGATGATGGAATTCAGAGACAAGGACAACTGTAGAAGATTCTTCAGAATAGAAGACCAACTGGAGAAGGCATCCAATGAAACTCTAAGATTAATGCAATCCAAGTTGGGGAATCAAGATGAAGAAGAGAAGATTTTCTACATAAGACTTCAAGCTCAGATTGAGGAGAACAATGCAAGAAAAGGGAAGAAAACAAGACCACAGAGGCAAAGATGAAAAATCTGCTCAGTCTAGAGGAGCAACTTTGTGCACTTGTTTTGTAAGATTTTCTACTTTGAAATTTAATTAAATTCAATGAAGCTCAATGCAATTTCTACTTTTATCATGTGTAATTTGACTGAGTGTTTTTGTTATCATCAAGGCTCTTGATTTATGGCTATTATTCTATCAGTCATAAATTGGGGGAGATTGTTAGGAATATGTTGTTCTTGATGATAATTATAAAAACACTTAGTAGATTTTGTATTAAGTCATTTTGTAACTGTCAACGGAATGGCATGCTCTGCAGTGTTTCGTTGACAGGAAGCTCATCAACGGAATGAGTGTTGTAGCAATTGCATTGTACAATACTTCACAGTTTGATATGCATTTGATGTATGTATTAGATAGGTTTCCTAAGTCATGTTGACTAAGTACTAGATAGGCAAAATAGGTTGGTTAATTGTAAGTATATCATGCCTTGTAATTTTGCCTAAGTGAAGACATGTCAACGGTATGAAGATTACTCTATCAACGAAACAAGGATACACCATCAACGGAATGAAGAATAAAGCTATCAACGAAATACATTCTCCTGCCATCAACGGATCATTATTGCTCTTCTGTATAGTTGACAAAGTGATAGTGACAGCTTTCTGACAGATCAAAAGGAGATGTAGAAGTGTGCATTTGCATTGGGAGCCATTAAAATGGTCACTGGAAATAAGGAAACATTCCAATTCCCAATTGGGTTCTTGAGTGGGATCAGAATAAGCATGAAGACAAAAGACAAGGATCTCCAAGGACCACTGGACAAAAGGAATGAAAAGCAAGCTACTGGCGGTTACCTTTAGTGTACTTAAGTGTAACCAAAAATAGTATTGTAAACTTGGGGAATATATAACCAAGTGTAGCAGTTAAAATAGAACAAGGGAAGAAAAACAAATAGATTGTATTAGCTATTCTTGAGAGCATTTTCTTCTCTACAAATCTAGTAACTGAGCAGCTGTGTACTTTTGTATCACAGATTATTTCCGAAATAAAAACACTTCAGTTGGATCATCAAACAATCCAACTGAATTATTTATATCTTGTGTTTTTACTTATTCAGTTCAGTTTTATTTATAAGTGTTTTAAGTTTAAGAAAATATCAAGAATTGTATTCAACCCCCCCCCCCTTCTACAATTCTGTTAGGTCATTTGGGATTAACACAAACCTACCAGAGACATTGTCAATCACTAAGACTGTTCAACATACCCAATTTACCAACTAACCTGGTAAATGTGGATTCGTCAACAAATTTAGTGAAAATATCTGCAGTCTGTTCTTCAGTGGGTACAAAGTGTAACTCCACAGTTCCATTCATAACATGCTCTCTGATAAAATGATACCTGATATCAATGTGCTTCGTTCTCGAGTGCTGCACAGGGTTGTTGGAGATTGCTATGGCACTTGTATTATCACACAAAATGGGAATTTTGTCTAATGCAAAGCCATAGTCCTTTAATTGATTCCTTATCCATAAGATCTGAGCACAACAGCTTCCAGCAGCAATATATTCAGCTTCTGCTGTTGAATTGGAAACTGTTTGTTGTTTCTTGCTATACCAGGAAATCAACCTACCTCCCAGGAATTGACAACTTCCAGAGGTACTCTTTCTATCCACAACACTACCTGCATAATCAGAATCTGTATATCCAACAAGATTAAAACCAGAATCTTTAGGGTACCAGATACCTAAATTAGGTGTACCCTTAAGATATCTCAAGATTCTTTTAACAACAACGAGATGTAAATCTCTAGGGTCCGCTTGGAACCTTGCACACAAGCATGTAGCATACATAATATCTGGTCTACTGGCAGTAAGATAGAGTAAGGAGCCAATCATACCTCTGTAGCTTGTAACATCTACCTTGATAGAATTGTCAGAAGCTCCAAGTTTGATTGTTGTTGAAGATGGAGTCCTTGCTGATGATGAATCCTCCATGTGATACTTCTTGAGGAGTTCTTTGAGATACTTGGATTGACAAATAAATATACCATTTGACCTTTGACTTACTTGCAATCCAAGAAAGAACTTCAGCTCACCCATCATACTCATTTCAAACTTACTCTGCATTAACTCAGCAAATCTCTTACAGAGATTATCATTAGTAGACCCAAATATGATGTCATCCACATAGACTTGGACTAATATCATATCACTTTTGTGTTTCTTTGAAAAAAGAGTTTTGTCTATGATACCTCTAACAAAACCATTTTCTAAAAGAAAACCAGAGAGAGTGTCATACCATTTTCTTGGGGCTTGTTTGAGGCCATAGACTTGAAGAGAAAGTACACAAAGTCCAGCAGCTCCTGATTTTCAAAGCCAGGGGCTGTTCCACATAAACTTCTTCATCAAGCTCACCATTCAGGAATGCACTCTTAACATCCATTTGATAGACTTTAAAATTGGAATAAGCTGCAAATGCTAAGAACATCCTGATGGCCTCAAGTCTAGCCACTGGTGCATAGGTTTCATCATAATCAATGCCTTCAGCTTGTGAATACCCTTGTGCAACCAGTCTTGCCTTGTTCCTTGTAACAATGCCATCCTCATCTAGCTTGTTCATGTATACCCATCTTGTACCAACTACTTTCTTGTTCTTTGGCCTGGGTACCAGCTTCCAGACTTGCTGTTGTTCAAACTGATTGAGTTCATCTTGCATAGCAATCACCCAATCTGGATCAGTCAGTGCTTCCTCAGTTTTCTTTGGTTCCATTTCAGATAGAAATGCTGAATAATGACATTCATTCTGAGTTGCACTTCTAGTTTTAACTCCAACACCTGGATCACCAATGATCAGCTCAAAAGGATGAGCTCTATTCCATACAGTCTGTCTTGGAAGATTTGATCTTGATGATTCGCCTTGAAATTCACTTTGATGTTGTGAGTGACTAGATGATCCTTCATTTGCTCCCCCTGAGTTGTTGCTTGATTGCCTTGATGATTCTTCTCCAGTGTTGGTGGTATCTCCATTGTTACCAGTGTTTCCACCACCACCACCATGATCATTATCATCATTGTTATTATCATTACCAGCAATAACTTCAGGTGGAGCTGCATCATCTGATTCTGAGTCTGGCAAGTTATCAAACTTCAGCTTTTCAGATGAGTTTTCTTTTTGAATATTAGGGAACTTAGTGTCATCAAAAGTAACATTGACACTTTCCTTTACTGTGTGACTGCCAACCAAGTAGACTCTGTAAGATCTTCTGGAATAACCAACAAAAATAGCTTCTTGTGCCTTTGCATCAAACTTGCCAAGTTTCACATTGTCATCTATAAGCACAAAGCATTTTGCTCCAAATACATGAAAGTACTTGACAGTTGGTTTCTTGTTGTTCATGATCTCATAAGGAGTCTTCATTAAGTCCTTGTTGATTAAAGTTCGATTCTGAGTATAACAAGCTGTATTTGCTGCTTCAACCCAAAAGTACGTTGGAAGTTTGGACTCACTTAACATAGTCCTGGCAGCTTCAATCAATGTACGATTATTTCTTTCCACTACTCCATTTTGTTGAGGAGTTCTAGGGGCAGAATACTGTCTTGTTATTCCTTTATCAGCACAAAAGTCATTTAGAATTGCATTCTTGAATTCGGTACCATTATCTGACCTTATGGCTCTAACAGGGAATCTAGAATCCAGCTCAATCAACTTTATATGGTCAATCACCAGGTGTGGGGTCTCATCCTTGGAATGTAGGAATAAAACCCATGTATATTTTGAATAGTCATCAACAATCACAAGTGCATATTGTTTCTTTGACATGGACATCACATTAACTGGACCAAACAAATCCATGTGCAGTAGCTGAAGTGGTTCAGTTATTGATGATGTGTCAGTGCCCTTGTGAGAAGCTTTCTTTGACTTTCCTTTCTGACATGCCTCACACAGTCCTTCCTGTGTAAATTCCATCTGAGGCAAACCTCTAACCAATTCCCTCTTGACTAAAGAGTTCATGGTTTTGAAGTTAAGGTGAGACATCTTCTTGTGCCATAGCCAACTATCATCTGATGAAGCTTTAGCATAAAAACAATTTACTTCATCTTTGGATCCAGAGTTCAGATCAGCTATGAACAAGTCACCTTTCCTTACTCCTTGAAGAGCAGGCTTTCCATTCTTCTTCTGAAGGATCTGACACTTCTCTCTTTCAAAGGAAACAGCATATCCTCTGTCACAGAAATGACTGATGCTGAGAAGATTGAACTTCAGACCTTCCACAAATGATACATCTTCAATGATAACATTTCTGTACTTCAAACAGCCATATCCTTTCGTAATACCCTTGATGTTATCTCCAAAGGTAACTACTGGGCCAGCTTTCTCAACCAAATCTGATAGCAGGGCTCTATCTCCGATCATATGCCTTGAACAACCACTGTCAAGAATCCACATAACACGGTTTACCTGTTTAACTCCCTGCAATATCAGATTGATTAGTCCTTCCTCGGAACCCACACTTGATTGGGTCCGGCATACTTAAAGAACTGGCCTTTGTCAGGCAAAACAACATTTTTAACTAAAACTACTTCAACCTCTTTCACAAAAGAGCGTTTCCATTTATAGCCAGCCTTAACACATTTCCGAGTAGGCTTAGGGATAAATGAATCCACTCTAATCTTAGGAGGACTAGTAGTCTTAGCTTTAACATGCTTCTTATTATTAACATGTTGACGTGGAGCAGTCTTATCACTAGATACATGCTTACTATTAAAATAAGCATACATAACATTGAAAGCACAAGACATGCAATTAATCACACCACATGCTTTATGAGAAGAATTAACAGCAGGCATGTTAGTTCTACAGTTGTTTTGATCCAACTTATGGATATCTGATTTAGTCTTTTTAGTTGTAGAAACTTTGACTGGAATATCAGATATACATTTTTTGGATTGTGCAACTTCCAAAGCAATATCTTCTTCACGAATCTCCTCAGCAATAATGATAGAGTATTCATTTAGAGGATCTGCCTCGGATTCTTTACAGAAGGGTGTTTCAATACCCTTAAGCACATATGGAATACCCCTTCCTTCAGTACTGACTCTACAAGGGGAATTAATGCCAAGCAATCCAATAGCCTCATTATAATCATAACCTATACTGACATGATTACCAATAGCTTGTTTATTGAGAATCTCTTTAGCCGTCTTACAAGAGTTGTAATAGGCATTAGCTTTAGTCTTAAGCTCACTATTCTCTTCCTTGAGAATGGTTTCCAGTTGAATATAACATTGAACCCTATTCTCAAGAAATGCTATTTTTTCAGTAAGTTCATCCTGATTAACATGCACTAGTTTTAATTCTTTTACCTCCTGTTCAAGAGTTGTGTTCAAAAGAATTATTCTATCATTTTCAGTGCGAGCACAACCTAAGGTACCACCAAGATGACGAATCATTTCCGTATCAGTAAACTTTACCTCTGACATGTATCTAGATGAAGTGCTTTCCTCTTTAGCCATTAAAGCAAGGTTCCCAATCTCACCTGCTTCTTCATCACTGTCAGTGTCATCCCAACTCTTACCTTCAGCAACATAGGCTTTCCCAATCTTGTTCTTCTTGCTAGAATCAAATGTGTTTCTTGTCACTTGCTTTGGCTTTCTGCATTCAGTAGCAAAGTGACCCAACTCATTGCAATTGTAGCATCTGATTGTGCTCCTATCCACAGTTCCAGTTTTGTAGCCACCCCTTGTGCTACTTGAAGAGGAAGATCCACCTCTCTGAAATCTGGGCCTGAACTTAATATTGGGATTCCTCTTGAATCTGAACTTCCCAAACTTCCTGACTATCAAAGCCAAATCACCATCTTCCAGCTGATCAAGTTCCTCTAACGAATAGAAGTCACCACCAGATTGATCAATGGATGTTAATCCATATTCAGCATCAATAACATTCATGTTAGAACTGGAAGGTTGAACAGCCTTCACTTCCAGTTTCCGTGGGACTTCAGCAGCCAATGCAGTAGAAGTACTAACTATCCTCCCCATTCCATATCACTCATCCTGTTGAATCTGCTCTAGCTCATAGGTCTTCAAAACACCATACAGTCTTTCCAAAGCAATCTCTCCCAGATCTCTTGCTTCTCTAATGGCAGATATTCTGTGCTCCAAATGACGTGGAAGTGTAAGTAGGAACTTCTTGTTAATTTCCTTGATAGTGTAGCGCTTCCCATTAAGATTCAGATCATTGATTAATTTGTTGTATCTCTCAAAAACCTCAGAGATACCTTCACCAGGGTTTGATCTGAAATGCTCATATTGAGAGGTGAGAATTTCCAGCTTATTCTCTCTAACTTCCTCTGTCCCCTCATTGATTATCTCTATAGTTTTCCAAATGTGTTTGGCAGTATCACAGTTTAGGACATGATTATGCATGATAGGATCAAGACAATCAACAAGGATCAGCTGTAGACAGGCATCCAAGGTAACATCCTCTTTTTCACCAGGAGTGTAATCCTTGGGATCCTTAGGGTACATCCTAGCAGCCCTAGTAACAATCTGATTCTCTATAAGTTCTCCCTCAATAATCATAGGGACTTTGGGACCATTCTTCAGCACATCAAAGTATTTAGGATTAGCAACTTTAAGAAATAGAAGCATTTTCTTCTTCCACATTGAATAATGCTCCCTGCTGAACATGGGAATCTTTACTGTACCAACCTTCTGTGTAGTAGACATCTTTTGAGATTTTTAGGAATAATAAAAATTTCAGAGTTTAAGAAAAAAATCTCAAAACAATTGGATCTTTGATTTGTATATCAATCAAAAGGCTCTGATGCCAATTGTTAGGTCCTGATAAGTTTGTAGAAGGGGGGGTTGAATACAAACTATACCGTTTTATCGAAATTTGTCCTTTGAATAATTTAACAATTAAGAACAAATTAATGCGGAATATAAATGAAACAGGATTCAAGTTAAATATTAACTATATTAAACTTGAAGGGTGTTGCAAATACAATATGGATTACAAAGTATTTATCTCAAACTAATTAATACAAATTTAGAATAAATTCGACATGAACTTTTCTAATATTTGTAATAGAAAGATCGAATGCTAAAAGCAATGTACGAGATAAATTCTAGGGATAAAAATCCGCTAGATAATCAAAGCAATACAAGTAATCAACTTCTAGTGGTTTGGATTTAACAATACAAACTAGAATTAATTTCTTGAGAAGAAAAGAGATAAAATGGCTTTCTTGTTCTTGCTGAGAGAAAATGTCTGTGTGTTTAATAAATCAAGTCTCTTCTTTTCTGTCCAGCCACTGGTTGATATGCAATTAGATTAGCCTTGTATGACCTTTTAATTAAATCAATATGACCTAATTAATCAATCAACACACTTGTATGACCTGAGGAATTATGCTCGGTAGAACCATGCTTCATCAGTATGACCTCAGAAAAGTGTCTGGTATGACCTGATGTATTTCTGCCAACCTTTTTCGGTAGAACTTGAAAAACAACCTGTATGACCTAGCACACAGAACCTGTATGACCTGAAAGGAGTCGGTAGAACCTGGGATCTTTACAGACCAGGTCATACCGAGATTTCTGAAGGTCATACAAGTTTAATTAGAAAATCCTTTTAATTTATTTAGTTAGATTAAATTAAAGATTAAATTAATTCTCTTATAGAATTAAGTTAATAAATAATTTAGCCAACTAAATTAGTTAATCTAATAAATAAATTAATTCTAATAGAATTAAATTATAAATTAAATTAACTTAACATGAAAGGAATTTAATCTAAAAACTAAGTTTCCTCTATCTCCTGAAAACCACTGAATATAGATGATTTAATTCCACTGATTGATGTCGTCATTCGATGCACTGTCTGGTTCATGAATAACTGACTTCAATGAAAATTCTTCATCTTTAAAACATTTAAAGCTGTGGTCCATTGTCTGCTTTGACGGTTGATTAATCCTTGTAACTTGTATATTTGCTATCACAAATCTGAAACCTCTGTCACTTTAATAAATCCACTTCCTTGAAGACTTCACTGAGGCTTGAACAAATAATTGAACTTCTTTCAATGTAGTATTTCTTCAAATCTGAAGGATGACTTTAATCTGTATTCTTTTGACAGATATGATCTTCTGAGATTCCTGTGATTGTGACAATTGAATTATTACTTACTTATTACATACTTGTTTAAGTTGAGTTGCTTCCTCGAAATACAAATAGGCCTAAACATATGCCTTTCAATAACCTTTTTTATTTTTTTCTAACTTAAACAACTAATTTTCTAAAATTAACACGAGTAACATATATATAAAGATGTAATATAATTTTATATGTTCTAATTTAAACAACTAATTTTCTAAAAGTAACATGGACAACGTATATATAAATGTAATATAATTTTATATAATTATTAATAAGTAACTAACTGTCTTTTTAAGGACATTGTCTGTTTTATATTTTTTAAGTAAAACAACTTATATTCGAATTAAAAATAACATGGACAAAATATAGATATAATGACAATATTATTATATTAAACTTATAAAATCCGGGTTTAATATAATTTTTTATAACATACAATTTAAATAAGATAATTAATAAAAAAATAAAAGTAATAGCATATATTAGAAGAAACTCGGTACATTACAGAACACATATTTTGTTATTTGAACTTTAGTCACATTTAGATTTTTTAAGAGCAAATAAATACAGACCGTTAGATCTATTATTTAAAAATATTTTATATTTTAATTGTTAGTGCTTGTGCCCTAGAGACAATACTATAATGTTCTTAGGGAAGACATTTTGATTATTAATAAATATGTTCTATGAATTTTCTTTCAATTATTTATTATGTCTTTATTAACTGCGATATAAATATTAGAATAATAAATGTCCTTGTAATATAAGCATGAATTCTATATCTCTAAGTATGTGACTTAGAAATGAGATTATATGAGTAGTGTTTATAATCCTAAAAGATCCCTAGTCGAGTATTATTATTTGAGGACAATAATAATGCATTAAGACTAGTATGTTTGTTGACTGATGACCACATCTCATTGGTCATAAGTATGGTGATACTAAAGTCAAAGACATAAGTGCATGTTAGCAGAACATGGCACTGGATAGACCCACCGTGTGAATTTTTCATGGTAAATGTTATCAAGTGTCATAAGCAATTCTCACAATGATAATGGTGTAATGATCCTTAGACTTGAAATCATTATATTTCTATATGAGAATTAATATACTTTGATTTTACTCAAAGTTACCTTTGACCGGGTAATGATAAAGGTGGACATTGGGTATATTATGAATCATATGAGAAATATGAATGATAGATATAGGATTTGACCCTCCTATTTTAGGAGTGATATTATTGGCCTCTTGATTGAGTGAGACTATGAAATGCATGGCCATGCTCAAATTGTGATTTGTTTAACAGTCTACTCATCGATCAAGTAAACCGGGATTAAATGTTGAAGAGGATGACATAAACCATGCCTCGAGTTTAATCTATAATATAAGGTTAAAAGGATTATATTACATGGAACATTATTCATTAAAGGTTTAATTGGATCACCAATTATTATTATTACTTGGGTAGCAATGATGTATTACTAGATGCCGCTCATTGTTTATAATTTTATTATGAGATATTAAAATTATTGCCAACGTAATAATAACCTAAATGGTTACACATAAAGAACGTTTTAAACGGAGCATTAATTAAATTTCGAATTTAATTGAATTATTATTATTATTGAATTATTGGATTAATTAAGTAGGACTTGATTAATTATATAATAATTCGAATATAATAAATAATACTACTAATAATCAGATTGGGTTTTGGAAGCCCAATCAGATTAGGTATAGGCCCATAATTCTCTCCATATAAATACATTATGATGTATTATTTTAAAAAAAAATTGAAAAAAACGTTTTTTCTAAAAAATCCTAGCAGCTCTAAATCAAAGAGAGGCTAGAGAGAGAGAGAGAGAGTGTGTGTGTTCCGAGGGCAGTTCTTGGCTAGTACCAACTCTGGTGATCGTTGAACGATCGGGCGTTCGTGTGGACTGATTAGAGACGTGTATCGCAATGCGGGACACGTGGTGATCAAAGCAAAGGACCTCCATCTGTCAACCATTCGTAAAGCTCATTAAAAGGTAAACAATTCTGTTCACGAATTAAACATCGTGTTTTGCATGGATCCTGCGGAGGGTTTCGTTATTTTTCTGTTTTTACGCGTTTTCCGTTGCGTTTTCATGCCCGAAGCCCTTCAATGGCATCAGAGCTACTTGCGAAAAGTGTTTAATTCGTTTATATGTTTACTGTTTTGATGATAAAAGCATGTTTGCGACTATCATGATTGATGCATTGTTTTTATGAAAACATGAATATTGTATTGATGTATTAACTCCTGTAAGGGAGATCTTATCCAAAACTTTGGTTGGTCACTGTACTATCAAAAGTATACGATCCGTTGGATTATTAAACTATAAATCTTCAAATCAATGAGGACCGTCAGATATAATATTAAAAATTGTATTTGATTATTAATAGGATAGTATTTAAATACTAAAAGATGTATTTTGATAATTTAAACCAATTATAAATAGGTTTTCTATATTGAATAGAAATCTTTATGTAAAAATTCGTAATTATCTTTTCTCTTCAGTTTATGGATAGTTCCAGTTAGATAATAATTATTAAACCATCATTAAATTAAAGATAATTTTGTAAGCTTCGTGTGGGCTGTAAAATCGTTAAAATCTGTTGTCTAAAACTCAAGATAGAGCCCAAACAGTAAAGTTATTATCTAAATTTTAATAAATATATTTTTATTATTGTAGTACCAATTTAATTATTTTTCCTAATTCTTTTAAATTTATAAATTCTATGTTTATTTCAATAAAATATTAAAACCAATTTAAGAAAAAATTAAAATCGATCGTCCGTGTACGATTACGACCAAATTAACAATTATAGTTAGATCTTAAATAGATCGATGAGAATTGTTAGATCTAATATTAAAAAGTGTATCTGATTAATAATAGAATTATATTTAAATACTAAAAAGTGTATTTTGAGAATTTAAAATTTTTCTATGTAGAAATTCTTAAATATATTTTCTCTTGAATTTATGTATAGTTCCGGTTAGATAATAATTATTAAACCAAATATCAAGATAACAATTCATATCGATTACAATGATACACGTGGACCCTACGTACATGAATAAATTTAAACACTTTTTTTTCTGAAGGAACATAACAATTTGATTAATCCAAATTATAATTATATTATTTTACATATAACAAACATAAAAGGATAATATCAAAATATTATTAAAATATTGAGAGTTTCATATTAATAAACGATAATTTTGAATATAATACTTATATTAAAATGTGTATTTGATTAAATGTAGGATTATATTTAAATACTAAGAATTGTGCTTTGATAATTTAAACCAATTATGAATTGATTTTCTATATTAAATTGAATTCTTTATGTAAAACTTCTTAACCATCTTATCTTTTCAATTTATTTTATGAGTAGGTCAACTGGTCAAGTTAGATAATAATTATTAAACCATCATTAAATTAAAGATAATTTCGTTAGTTTCGCATGGATTGTAAAATCGTCAAAATTCAATTTCTAAAACTCAGGATATAACCCAAATAGTAAAGTTTGTATCTAAATTTTAATAAATATTTTTTTATTATTGTAGCACCAATTTATTTATTTTTTCACTAATTCTTTTAAATATAGAGAAATTTTATGTTTCTTTCAAAAAAGTATCAAAATTAATTAAGAACAAATTCAAATCGATAAAGAATATAATAATATGAGAATAAAATTTTATATAATCATAACATAATTTTTATTCTGTTTAATAATTTTTAAGTAATAATGTATTTTAAAATTTTATATACACTGTAAATAAAACTGAAACATTAAAAGTAAAAGCAGCTAGTAAGATACTTATATCATTATATACTTGATATCTTTATTATATTAAATCCTTATATATAATAATCATAATAGGGATCTTATTCAAAATTTTGGTCGTAGATAACCAAATTAATAAGGACCATTAGATCTTAACTAGATAAATGAAAATCGTTAGAGAAAATATTTAAAAAGTGTATTTTATTAATAATAGGATTATATTTAAATTCTAAAAGGTGTATTTTGATAATTTAAACCAAATATAAATAAGTTTTCTATATTGAATGAATTCTCCATGTAAAAAATTCGCGACTTTCTTTTCTCTTCCATGGATAATTCATGTGGGGTATTAAATCGTCAAAATCTGATTTTTAAAACACAAGATAAAGCCCAAATTAGTAAAGTGAATATTTAAATTCTAATAATAATTATTATGTCATCATTATTTTAATACCAATTTAATTACTTTTTTCTAACTATTTTAAATTTAGAAATCTATGTTCGAAAATTAAAATCAATCTAAGAAAAATTCAAATCAACAAAGAATATAATAATACGAGGATAAAATTTTATAAAATTGTGCATATTTTTAATCATATTTTATTAAGTTTTATATCATAACTAATCAAATATTATTTATTATTAAATAATAAATTATACGTAAATGGTGATTTTGTTTTATAAGAACTCATAGATACCTAATTTCATTGTTAGCAGGACTATATTCATATTAAAAAAAAAATCGTATTTTGAAATTTTAGACTCAGCTACAGAGGCCAAACTTTTTTAACATATATACATTGTAAATTATTAAATTCGAAACTTTAAAAGTTTCTTAATCAATTAGTATAGTACTTTTCTGAAAAATCGTATTTTACAAAAAATATTATCAAATAACCTTTGTCTGCAAGAAAAACAAATGAAAAAATTCTTTATTTTTAAAAAAAAACCTAAAAATTTTAATATGTTGTTGGTAGATTCAAATTTTAGATCATTCTACATGATAATTTTACTGTTATATCTAACGTTTTTCAACAATTTAATTTGAAACGATTGTGGATTGAGTCATCAAACAAAGCGACCAAACTTATAAGGAAGCTTTCATTATTTAGTATTTAATATAATAACATAGATATTTATAGGATATACTATAAAAATGAATTTTATACATAATTTTGATCGTCACGGTGTACTACTTTAAAAAAAGAACTATTACAAAAAAAATTATATTTTAATTGATAATTTATTTTCCCAAAAGTTCAAAGTTCCCGCATCTTTAACATATTACAAAAAAGAGTACATTATATTTTAGGAATAAATATTTAAAAAAATTATAAATATTAAGAAAAATTAATGATGTTATCATGGTAGTTTGTTTCTAAATACCGCCAAAACATTCTCAACCGTTAGATCCAATACTTTTAAAAATAGATGATCAAGATTATATCATATAAAAAGAAGTTATTGTCTAAAAATGATATAAGTTAAAAGATATTATATTAGGATTGGATTTTCTAAAAAGTCAAAACATGAAAATAGTTGTAATTAAATAAGGAAACTCATTTAATACCAAAATAATCAAAATCGTTTAATGTTAAATAGATAAGTGAAAACCGTTAGATTTAACATTAAAAACTGTATTTGGTTAATAAAGGGTATTCTAATAATCTAAACTACATATAGATAGATTTCCTAAATCGAATAGAATTCTCAACATTATATTTCGTCACTTTATTCTCTTTTTAGTTTTAGAATAGTTTAGCGTGTAAAATATAATAAATATCAAATTTTTAACTATAATTTTTTTGTTTAAATCTTTTTTAACAATAATTTAATCATGTAAACTAATAACTTTTAAATATTAAAATATTCATAAATAAATATAATTATAAATATTTAAAAAAACAATCGTGTGTTGCATGGATAATAAAAATATAATTATAAACAAATAATTATAAGTAAAATTTAAGTAACCGTGCGATGCACGGGCTATAAGCTAGTATTATGTAAAAGTTCTTGTGATAATTAAAAACCTGTGTTTGGTCGTGTCTACTTAATTATTAGGTAATTTGAGGTTATACAATAATTTTATTTGAAATATATATAATATATTAAATATCAATACTAATTATAATAATATGAAAATTAATAAAAAATTAATTGTATAATAATATAAAATTGATATATCTATGCTATCTATACTATATTATTAAAGCCGAAACATTGAAAGTTTTGGTTTTCGGTTAACGGTCGTATTTTGGTTTTCGGTACTTTTTCTAATTAATAAATTAATAATATAATCAAAATTTGGGAAAGTTTATTCTACATTAATATTTCACTATATTTTACTACATAAAAATCAAATAATATTGAAATCTATTTAGCAAAAAAAAAAAAATATTGAAATCTAATCAAAAAATGGAAATGTGGGATCTAATTTGTTTAAATTTAGGATACACTCCTACAAATATACTTCTTTCTTTTTAGGATAAAAAAAGCTACTACAAATCAAATCTTTAATGGAATTGTATTATTGTCAAGTTACCAAAATAGTAACTAGATGATTGGCTTTTATAATTAAAATATTTTTTTTCAAACAAAATCTACTCATTTTCCAAAAATATCATTACAATTATCTTTAAATTAAAACATATTACCTTTTATATTTGTTATTACTAAAATCTATGTTTTCCAAAAATATGAGTGCAGTCCTTACTTATTTATTTTAAAACCTATTTTAATACTCTATTGAATATATAATAAAATAATATAAAAATAGTAACTAACTGATTGCCTTTTATAATTAAAAAAACAAATCTAACAAAATCTACTTTTTTTTCCAAAAATATCACGAAAATTACCTTTAAATTAAAATATAATATCTTTTATATTTGTTATCACTACAATCTCTATTTTCCAAAAATATGAGGTGCAATCCTTACTTATATATACTATATTATTAAAGCCGAAACATTGAAAGTTTTGGTTATCGGTTAGTTTTTGGTTTTCGGTACTTTTTCTAATTAATAAATTTATAATATAATCAAAATTCGGGAAAGTTTTATTCTACATTAATATTTCATTATATTTTACTACATAAAAATTAAATAATATTGAAATCTAATCAAAAAAATGAAAATGTGGGATCTAATTTGTTTAAATTTAGGATACACTGCTACAAATATACTTCTTTCTTTTTAGGATAACGAAATCTACTACAAATCAAATCTTTTTAATACTCTATTTAATAAATAATAAAATAATATAAAAATATTAACTAACTGATTGCCTTTTATAATAAAAAAAAAATCTAACAAAATCTACTCATTTTCCAAAAATATCACGACAATTATCTTTAAATTAAAACATAATATCTTTTATATTTGTTATCACTAAAATCTCTATTTTCCAAAAATATGAGGTGCAATACTTACTTATTTATTTGAAAATCTATTTTAATACTCTATTTAATAAATAATAAAATAATATAAAAATATTAACTAGCTGATTGCCTTTTATAATTAAAACATTTTTTTTCTAACAAAATCTACTTCTTTTCCAAAAATATCACGGGCAATTACCTTTAAATTAAAATATATTACCTTTTATATTTGTTATCACTAAAATCTCTCTTTTCCAAAAATGTCAAGTGCAACCCTTACTTATATATTTTAAAACTTATTTTAATACTTTTAATTATTTATAAAAACTTACCTATTTTAACAAGTGAACGTATTTTTTTAACAAATACAATTAATATAATTAAAACACATCTAAAAATATTATAGGTAGTTACTTTTTTTAAATTAAAACATGTTAGCTTTCCTATTTGTCCTTATTAAAAAAACTTAATTATTTTAACATGTCAACGTATTTTTTTAATAAATACAAGTAATATAATTAAAACACTTCTAAAAATATCACGTGCAATTACTTTTTTTAATTAAAACATGTTAGATTTTCTATATGTCCTTATTATTAATATTATTTTATTAATAATATTAGATTTTCTATACGTCTGCATTACTTTTAGAAAATTAGTTGTTTAAGTTAGAAAATATAAAAGAGGTAGTTTGTTTTAGCTGAAAAGAATAACTTGTTATTTATTAATATTTATATAAAACAATATTACCATTGTATATTTATTTTGCATGTATTATATTTAGAAGATAAGTTGTTTTAGTTAGAAAATATAAAACACATAATGTGTTTTAGCTGTCGGTTATAAATATATAATAATATTACCATTTTATATATATATTGCCCGTCTTATTTTTAGAAAATGATTTGTTTTAGTTAAATAGATATATGAAATAGGTAATATAATTTAGCTAAAAAACGTAATTGGTTATCAATAACTTGGTTTCCATATATGTCCTAGATGAGTTGTTTTAGGTAAAAAATATAAAAATAATGTGTTTTAGCTGAAAAAGGTAATGAGTTATAAATATATAATATTACCATATTATATATATGTTGCCCGTTTTATTTTTAGAAGATGAGTTGGTTTGGTTTACAAAATAAATATAAAATAGGTAATTTAGTTAAAAAAGGTAATTGGTTATTAATAAATTGATTATAGATAGGCCCGTGAATCGGCCCAAATACCGACCGACCGACCAAAACTTTTAATGTTTCGTCTTTAATAATATAGTATAGATTATTTTATTATAAAATATTATTAATAACACCTCATTTATCTTCCTCGGTCTCATTTGTATTTTTTTTTTATATTTTTTTTATGTTCCAATGAATATTTAAGTTTCTCATTTTATAATTTATCATATTAATTTTTATTTTATTTAATATTTTCCGTTCACATTAAATTTTTTAGTTTATTATTTTTTAAGGCCCGTGCCTTGCACGGGTTATAGACTAGTATTATTAAAGACGAAACATAACCAATTAATTTTTCCAGCTAAAACACATTACCTAATTTATATATTTTTCTAACCAAAATAACTCATCTTCTAAAAATAAAATAGGTATATATATATATATATATAAAATGGTAATATTATTACATATTTATAACCGATTACCTTTTTTAGCTTAAACACGTTATTTGTTTTACATTTTTTAACTAAAACAACTCATCTTCTAAATATAACACATGAAAAATAAATATGTAATGGTAATATTGTTATATATAATTATTAATAAATATACACTTACCCTTTTCAGCTAAACACATAATTGTTTTTTATTTTTTTCTAACTTAAACAACTAATTTTCTAAAAGTAACACGAGCAACATATATATAAAAAGGTAATATAATTTTTTATTTTCTAATTTAAACAACTAATTTTCTAAAAGTAACACGGACAATATATATATATAAATGTAATATAATTTTATATAATTATTAATAAGTAACTAACCGTCTTCTTAAGGACATTGCCTATTTTATATTTTTTAATTAAAATAACTCATATTCGAATTAAAAATAACACGGATAAAATATAGATATAATGACAATATTATTATATTAAACTTATAAAATTCATGTTTAATATAATTTTTCATAACATACAATTTAAATAAGATAATTAATAAAAAAATAAAAGTAATAGCATACGTCAGAAGAAACTCGGTACATTAGAGAACACATATTTTGTTATTTGCACTTTAGTCACTTTAAGATTTTTTAAGAGCAAATAATACAAATCGTTAGATCTATTATTTAAAAATATTTTATATTTCAATATCTAAAATACTACTAAAGATTACGTCAAAAATGTATTAAATTAAAATATTTATATTATTAGATATATAAATCCAATTTATTATATACACATATAAATAAATATATATATATATATATATATATTAAAATTTCATCAAATAAAAAATAATTACAAAATTCTAAATAAAAAATAATAAAATATTAAAGAAAACCGTGCATCGCACGGGATATAAGATAGTATACATAAATTGTATAATAAAGATGATTGAGATGATCATATGATGATCATATAATCTGTATGTATAGTGATATGTACATGATATATTTTTGTTCTTGTTATGAGAATCGTATTTGATACGATTTCTGATTGGCTGCGCAGATTTGGTGAAATTTGCATATTGTCTTAGAATTTCGCCGAAAATACCTTTTCGGAAAGGGAAATGGGCGTCTGAACAATACTGACTATGTCACTCGTTCATCTGTAAGGCGTTTGACGTCGTTTACTATCTGTAAACAGCGATTTATTGTTTTCATAATTCTGATTTTAATTTTCTGATTTACACTTTATTTGATTTTGTGATTGGATCATGAAAAATATGATATGGTGTGATATGTTGATGCAATATGAGATGTTTTTAACTGTTAATTGAGCATGGTGTATGGTTATGGCCCTAAGACCCATAGGTTAGTGGTTTTTGATTATGGTTTTGGTTTTAAATACGACTTGCATGTCGTTCATTCTTGTAATGATTAAATCTCGAATGTAACTCGAGTTTCTCTTGTAAGTTTATTAGATTAGCTTTTCATATTATGAAATTGATGATATGAAGACATGGAGGCATGCCAAGGAGGCGATCAAAGGAGACATTACAAGGAAGCATGAAGACATGTGTAATTTATTATGTTGTATTTGATACCACTATAGATTGACCTTGATTTTTCCTTAGCTTGGAAAAATCGCATAGGATTGGGCCATAACCAAGCACGTTTACTTTACGCACTTTACATATATGATGCATGTGATGATGGTATGTATGCGTAGCTATATTGATGCATGTTTTAATTAGATTAAACATGCATGTATTAGATACATCACCCATGCCATGCCTGCTAAACAAGATAAAATCTGTAACGATTCAAGATTTTAAAATTGAACAAAACGAACATGAGATTCTTGTGTTTATGAAACACGGAAATAAGTATGAATTTTCGATTTTTTGATATGGGGCGATTTTGACAAAAATACAAGCAGCGCTTGTAAGAAAGGCGGATTTTAAGTGAGACCACTGTGACTCCTCCGTTGGACTGGAAATCAAACCATTGATGAATTTTGAATTGAAGTACTTAGTTCAAGGAAAAATTGGGAATCTCTTGATGATGGGATCATGGTCGTTTTAATAATAAAATCCCTAAATTTAAAATATTAAGTCACTTAGATGCCTTCCAATGGGTAACACTCGTCAAGACCTAGATCGAGAAAGAGTGGGTTCGCCAAAGCGAAACACTCCAATCTATCATGGTAAGGCGCGATGAAGTAAATGTGATACTTAACTGTTAGACCATTGGGTTAGACTTAACTAAGTTACCACAATAGGATTGTGAACTTAGAGGCATGGAGTTTGGTATAATTTATTGGATAAATGTGGACAAATGTTGTTCTACAAGACTTTCCAAGAGTTATATATGATATAATTGACAAGAGTTGTCTACCTAAATAAATCATGTTTTGGGAGTAAAGCCAAAGCTGACCTTAAGCATGACGAAATATGGATCTTGGCTCACTAGAAGGATTTAGAGTAATGCCTTCCGAATTAATAGTTAGGGCTATTGATTTGATAAAAATAGTGAGAGATATATATTGTTAATATATATGGATAATTACTTGAACATAATTTAATAAATCTGTAACTAACTTATTTTATGCATTTTAACATTGTAGATATCTAAATGGCAAACTCAAACAATTTCTCTGTGCGATCAGTCCTTGAGAAGGAAAAGCTGACAGGAACCAACTTCCTTGATTGGCAAAGGAATTTGAGGATTGTCCTCAGGCAGGAGCGAAAGCTTTATGTCCTTGATATTCCTCACCCTGGACCTCTTGCTGCTGAAGCAACCGAGGCTCAACAAAATGCTTATCAGAGGCATCTTGATGATTCTACGGATGTCTGTTGTTTGATGCTAGCGACTATGAGTCATGAGCTTCAGAAACAACATGAGCATATGGACGCTTATGACATGATTGAGCACCTCAAAAGGATGTTTGAGGGTCAAGCTCGTCAAGAGAGGTTTGATGTAAGCAAAGCGTTGTATGCATGCAAACAGGGAGATCGTGACCCGGTTGGACCGCATGTTCTAAAGATGATAGGGTATATGGAAACCCTTAAGAATTTGGTTTTCCCGGTTTTACTGGAACACCAAGCAGATTTGATCTTGCAGTCTTTGAACATCAACTACACTCAATTTTTTATAAACTATATTATGAGTGAGATAGACAAAACACCTACCGAACTATTGGCATTATTGAGGACTGCTGAGACCAATATGTCAAAGGCTAACCCTGCTCCCATAATGATGGTGAATAAAGGGAATGCCAAAGGAAAGGGGAAATGGAAAGGCAAGAAGAAGATTGGATCTAAATATGCTAATCTGAAGTCTGCTTTCAAAAAGGCTTTGAAGCCTACTAGAGGTGTTGCAAAAGGTGCTTCAAAGGGTGATATATGTCACTTTTGCAAGAAGTCGGGTCATTGGAAGCGTAATTGTCAAGCTTATTTGGAAGATCTGAACCTGAAGGGAATGAAGTCTGTGAAGATTTCTGATTCAGGTATGTATGTTATAGAAGTCAATTTGTCTACTTCTACATCATGTGTATTGGATACTGGATGTGGTTCTCACATTTGTATAAATGTGCAGGAACTGCGAAGTAGGACTTTGGCGAAAGGAGAAGTCGACCTACACGTTGGCAATGGAGCAAAGGTGAAAGGCATATGTTTAGGCCTATTAATATTCCGAGGAAACAACTTAATTTAAACAAGTATGTAATAAGTAAATAATAAGTTAATATGTCACAGGAATCTCAGAGAGTTTTATCTGTCAAGAGAATGGAGAACTAAAGTCATCTACAGACTTGAAGTTATTCTACATTGAAAGAAGTTCAATTTATTGTTCAAGCCTCAGTGAATTATTCAAGAAAGTGGATTTACTACAGTGACAGAGATTTCCAGTTGGTGACAGAAGAAGTACAGGATACAGAGTTTATTCAAAACTAAAGAAAAGAAGCCACAGCTTTAAATGTTTTAAAGATGAAGAATTATCATTGAAGTCAGTTATTCATGAAACCAGACAGTGCATCGAATGACGACATCAATCAGTGGAATTAAATCATCTATGTTCAGTGGTTTTCAGTAGATAGAGGAATGCAAGGATTTTAAGTTATCTTCTTTGATTTATTAATTCAATTTAATTAATAAATTAATTCTATTAGAATTAATTTATTTATTAAATTAATTAAGTTAGTTGTTTAAATTATTTATTCACTTAATTCTATAAAAGAATTAAGTTAATCTAGAATTTAATCTAACTAAATTAATTAAAAGAAAATATCTTAAAGCTGTATGACCTAGCTCAAAACTCGGTATGACCTAGTATTTTTAATACAAGGTTCTACCGAATTATCAACAGGTCATACAGGTCTTTTCTAAGGTCATACAGATTCAGTACAGCAGGTCATACCGGTTACTTTTCAAGGTTCTACCGAAAAGTTGTCAGGTCATATGGCAGGTCATACCGAACTTACTGTGCAGGTTCTTTTGAAGGAGCATGGTTCTACTGAATGGTCATACAAGTATTGTGCACAGTTTAAAAGAGGTTCTTCTCAGTTTAATTAGGTCATTTTGATCTAATTAAAAGGTCATACAGGCTAATGAATTGTGTTACTTACCCGAGGCTGTGCAGAAGAGTCATACAACACACAGAATTGTATTATCAAACACACATCAGACATATCTCTCAAGAACAGAAGAAAAGCATTTGATCTCATTTCTTCTCAAGCAATTAATTCTAGTTTGTATTGTTAAATCCAAACCACTAGAAGTTGATTACTTGTATTGCTTTGATTATCTAGCGGATTTTTATCCCTAAAATTTATCTCGAACTTGCTCTTAGCATTCGATCTTTTTATTACAAATATTAGAAAAGTTCATGTCGAATTTATTCTAAATTTGTATTAATTAGTTTGAGATAAATACTTTGTAATCCTTATTGTATTTGCAACACCCTTCAAGTTTAATATAAGTTATATTTAACTTGAATCTTGTTTCATTTATATTCCGCATTAATTTGTTCTCAATTGTTATATTATTCAAAGGACAAATTCGATAAATCGGTATAGTTTGTATTCAACCCCCCTTCTACAAACTTATCAGGACCTAACAATTGGCATCAGAGCCTTTTGATTGATATACAAATCAAAGATCCAATTGTTTTGAGATTTTTCTTAAACTCTGTTTTTTTATTTTTCTTAAAAAATTTCAAAAGATGTCTACTACACAGAAAGTGGGTACAGTCAAAATCCCAATGTTCAGCAAGGAGCATTATCCAATGTGGAAGAAGAAAATGCTCCTATTTCTTAAGGTTGCAAATCCGAAATACATTGATGTGCTGAAGAACGGTCCCAAAGTCCCTATGATTATTGAGGGAGAACTCATTGAGAATAATGTTGTGACTAGGGTTGCTAGAATGTACCCTAAAGATGCCAAGGATTACACTCCTGATGAGAAAGAGGATGTTACCTTGGATTCCTGTCTTTAGTTGATCCTTATTGATTGTCTTGATCCTATCATGCATAATCATGTCCTCAATTGTGATACTGCCAAACACATTTGGGCAACCATAGAGATAATCAATTAGGGGACAGAGGAAGTTAGGGAGAATATGTTGGAAATTCTCACCTCACAATATGAGCATTTCAGATCAAACCCTGGTGAAGGTATCTCTCAGGTTTTTGAGAGATACAACAAATTAATCAATGATCTGAATCTCAGTGGGAAGCACTACACCAACAAGGAGATTAACAAGAAGTTCCTTCTTACACTTCCACCTCATTTGGAGCACAAAATATCTGCCATTAGAGAAGCAAGAGATATGAATGAGATTGCTTTGGAGAGATTGTATGGTGTTCTGAAGACCTATGAGCTGGAGCAGATTCAACAAAGGGAGCTGTATGGAACTGGGAAGATTGTTAGTACTTCTACTGCACTGGCTGCTGAAGTCCCACATAAACTGGAAGTGAAGGCTGTTCAACCTTCCAGTTCTAACATGAATGTTATTGATGCTGAATATGGATTAACATCCAGTGATCAATCTGGTGGTGACTTCTATTCTTTAGAAGAACTTGATCAGCTGGAGGATGGTGATTTGGCTTTGATAGTCAGGAAGTTTGGGAAGTTCAGATTCAAGAGGAATCCCAATCTTAAGTTCAGGACCAGATTTCAGAGAGGTGGATCTTCCTCTTCAAGTGGCACAAGGGGTGACTACAAAACTGGAACTGTGGAAAGGAGCACAATCAGATGCTACAATTGCAATGAGTTGGGTCACTTTGCTACTGAATGCAGAAAACCAAAGCAAGTGACTAGAAACACATTTGATTCTAGCAAGAAGAACAAGATTGGGAAAGCCTATGTTGCTGAGGGAAAGAGTTGGGATGACACTGACAGTGATGAAGAAGCAGGTGAGATTGGGAACCTCGCTTTAGTGGCTAAAGAGGCAAGCACTTCATCTGCATACATGTCAGAGGTAAAGTTTATTGATACTGAAATGATTCGCCATCTTGGTGGCACCTTAGAGTGTGCATGCACTGAAAATGATAGAATAATTCTTTTAAAAACAAATCTTGAAAAGGAAATAAAAGAATTAAAACTAGTGCATGTTAATCAGGATGAACTTATTGAGAAAATTGCATTTCTTGAGAATAGGGTCAAATGTTATATTCAACTGGAAACCATTCTTAAAGAAAAGAATAGTGAGCTTAATACTAAAGCCAATGCTTACTTTAATTCTTGCAAGACTGCTAAAGAGATTCTCAATAAACAAGCTATGGGTAATCATGTCAGTATAGGTTATGATTATAATGAGGCCATTGGATTGCTTGGAATTAATTCCCCTTGTAGAGTCAGATCTGAAGGAAGGGGTGTTCCATATGTGCTTAAGGATATTGAAACACCCTTCTATAAGGAGTCCGAGGCAGATCATCTGAATGAATACTCTATCATCATTGCAGAGGAGATTCATGAAGAATATCTTGCTTTGGAAGTTGAACAGTCCAAAAAGTGTATATCTGATATTCCAGTCAAAGTTGCTACAACTAAAAAGACTAAATCAGATATCCATAAGTTGGATCAAAACAACTGTAGAAATAACATGCATGTTGTTAATTCTTCTCATAAAGCATGTGGTGTGATTAATTGCATGTCTTGTGCTTTCAATGTTATGTATGATTATTTTAATAGTAAGCATGTATCTAGTGATAAGACTGCTCCACGTCAACATGCTAATAATAAGAAGCATGTTAAAGCTAAGACTACTAGTCCTCCTAAGACTAGAGTGGATTCATTTATCCCTAAGCCTACTCAGAAATGTGTTAAGGCTGGCTATAAATGGAAACGCTCTTTTGTGAAAAAGGATGAAGTGGTTGTAGCTAAAAAGGTTGTTTTGCCTGACAAAGGCCAGTTCTTTAAGTATGCCAGACCCAATCAATTTTGGGCTCCGAAGAAGGTCTAATCAATTTGATATTGCAGGGAGTTAAACAGGTAAACCGTGTTATGTGGATTCTTGACAGTGGCTGTTCAAGGCATATGACAAGAGATAGAACCCTGCTATCAGATTTGGTTGAGAAAGCTGGCCCAGTAGTTACCTTTGGAGATAACAACAAGGGTATTACGAAAGGATATGGTTGTTTGAAGTTTGGAAATGTTATCATTGAAGATATATCATTTATGGAAGGTCTGAGATTCAATCTTCTCAGCATCAGTCATTTCTGTGACAGAGGATATGCTGTTTCCTTTGAAAGAGAGAAATGTCAGATCCTTCACAAGAAGAATGGAAAGCCTACTCTTCAAGGAGTAAGGAAAGGTGACTTGTTCATAGCTGATCTGCACTCTGAATCTCAAGATGAAGTTAGATGTTTCTATGCTAAAGCTTCATCAGATGAGAGTTGGCTATGGCACAAGAAGATGTCTCACCTTAACTTCAAAACCATGAACTCTTTAGTCAAGAGGGAATTGGTTAGAGGTTTGCCTCAGATGGAATTTACACAGGAAGGACTGTGTGAGGCATGTCAGAAAGGAAAGTCAAAGAAAGCTTCTCACAAGGGCACTAACACATCATCAATAATTGAACCACTTCAGCTACTGCACATGGATTTGTTTGGTCCAGTTAATGTGATGTCCATGTCAAAGAAACAATATGCACTTGTGATTGTTGATGACTATTCAAAATATACATGGGTTTTATTCCTACATTCCAAGGATGACACCCCACACCTGGTGATTGACCACATAAAGTTGATTGAGCTGGATTCTAGATTCCCTGTTAGAGCCATAAGGTCAGATAATGGTACTGAATTCAAGAATGCAGTCCTAAATGACTTTTGTGCTGATAAAGGAATAACAAAACAGTATTCTGCCCCTAGAACTGCTCAACAAAATGGAGTAGTGGAAAGAAAGAATCGTACATTGATTGAAGCTGCAAGGACTATGTTAAGTGAGTCTAAACTTCCAATGTACTTTTGGGCTGAAGAAGCGAATACAGCTTGTTGTACTCAGAATCGAACTTTAATCAACAAGGACTTAATGAAGACTCCGTATGAGATCATGAACAACAAGAAACCAACTGTCAAGTACTTTAATGTATTTGGAGCAAAATGCTTTGTGCTTTTAGATGACAATGTTAAACGTGGCAAGTTTGAGGCCAAGGCACAAGAAGCTATTTTTGTTGGTTATTCCAGAAGATCTTACAGAGTCTACTTGGTTGGTAGTCACACAGTAAAGGAAAGTGTCAATGTTACTTTTGATGACACTAAGCTCCCTAATATCCAAAAAGAAGACACATCTGAAAAGCTGAAGTTTGATGACTTGCCAGACTCAGAATCAGATGATGTAGCCCCACCTGAAGTTATTGCTGGTAATGATAATAACAATGATGATAATGATCATGGTGGTGGTGGTGGTGGAAACACTGGTAACAATGGAGATACCACCAACACTGGAGAAGAATCATCAAGGCAATCAAGCAACAACTCAGGGGGAGCAAATGAAGGATCATCTAGTCACTCACAACATCAAAGTGAATTTCAAGGCGAATCATCAAGATCAAATCTTCCTAGACAGACGGTATGGAATAGAGCTCATCCTTTTGAGCTGATCATTGGTGATCCAGAGGTTGGAGTTAAAACTAGAAGTGCTACTCAGAATGAATGTCACTATTCAGCATTTCTATCTGAAATGGAGCCAAAGAAAACTGAGGAGGCACTGACTGATCCAGATTGGGTGATTGCTATGCAAGATGAACTCAATCAGTTTGAACAAAAGCAAGTCTAGAAGCTGGTACCCAGGCCAAAGAACAAGAAAGTAGTTGGTACAAGATGGGTATACATGAACAAGCTAGATGTGGATGGCATTGTTACAAGGAACAAGGCAAGACTGGTTGCACAAGGGTATTCACAAGCTGAAGGCATTGATTATGATGAAACCTATGCACCAGTGGCTAGACTTGAGGCCATCAGGATGTTCTTAGCATTTGCAGCTTATTCCAATTTTAAAGTCTATCAAATGGACGTTAAGAGTGCATTCCTGAATGGTGAGCTTGATGAAGAAGTTTATGTGGAACAGCCCCTGGCTTTGAAAATCAGGAGCTGCTGGACTGTGTGTACTTTCTCTTCAAGGCTATCTATGGTCTCAAACAAGCCCCAAGAAAATGGTATGACACTCTCTCTGGTTTTCTTTTAGAAAATGGTTTTGTTAGAGGTATCATAGACAAAACTCTTTTTTCAAAGAAACATAAAGGTGATATGATATTAGTCCAAGTCTATGTGGATGACATCATATTTGGGTCTACTAATGATGATCTATGTAAGAGATTTGCTAAGCTAATGCAGAGTAAGTTTGAAATGAGTATGATGGGTGAGCTGAAGTTCTTTCTTGGATTGCAAGTAAGTCAAAGGTCAAATGGTATATTTATTTGTCAATCCAAGTATCTCAAAGAACTCCTCAAGAAATATCACATGGAGGATTCAGCATCAGCAAGGACTCCATCTTCAACAGCCATCAAACTTGGAGCTTCTGACAAATCTATCAAGGTAGATGTTACAAGCTACAGAGGTATGATTGGCTCCTTACTCTATCTTACTGCTAGTAGACCAGATATTATGTATGCTACATGCTTGTGTGCAAGGTTCCAAGCGGACCTCAGAGATGTACATCTCGTTGCTGTGAAAAGAATCTTGAGATATCTTAAGGGTACACCTAATCTAGGTATCTGGTACCCTAAAGATTCTGGTTTTAATCTTGTTGGATATACAGATTTTGATTATGCAGGTAGTGTTGTGGATAGAAAGAGTACCTCTGGGAGTTGTCAATTCCTAGGAGGTAGGTTGATTTCCTGGTATAGCAAGAAACAGCAAACAGTTTCCAATTCAACAGCAGAAGCTGAATATATTGCTGCTGGAAGCTGTTGTGCTCAGATCTTATGGATAAGGAATCAATTAAAGGACTATGGCTTTGCATTAGACAAAATTCCCATTATGTGTGATAATACAAGTGCCATAGCAATCTCCAACAACCCTGTGCAGCACTCAAGAACGAAGCACATTGATATCAGGTATCATTTTATCAGAGAGCATGTTTTGAATGGAACTGTGGAGTTACACTTTGTACCCACTGAAGAACAGACAGCAGATATTTTCACTAAATCTGTTGACGAATCCAAATTTACCAGGTTAGTTGGTAAATTGGGTATGTTGAACAGTCTTATTGATTGACAATGTCTCTGGTAGGTTTGTTCTTATCTAAATCATTTTCTCTTGTCAATTTAAGATATTAAATATTGCCAATCCATGTTTATTGTTTAAATCTTGTTAATTTAAATATTCTGAATAATTTATTTTCTTTAAAAATATCTTTCTCATTTTTTTGTGGAGAAATGTATTTTTATTGAAAATATATTTATTTAGAATCATTTAAGTTTTTTTTCATATTGTAAATATTGTTGTTTAAATTTTTCTGCAGGTTTATATTAGTTTAATGCTTTTTCATAATTTTCTGCATATTTTTCTAGAATTTATAGAATTCTTTTATGAATTTTTCTAGTTTTAATGTAAATATGTTTTTTTTATATATAAACTGTTTTCTGCATTTTATTTTTCTGATTGTTATTTGTTTTCTTATTTTATTGTCAAATAAAATTCGGTATGACCTTAGGTTTGGTCATATTGGAATTTTATTTTATATTCTGTTTATTTTTTATTTGTTAGACTTCGGTATGACCTTCTCCCAGGTCATATTAGAACTCGGTATGACCTATCTTAAGGTCATACTGGTTTGTTATTTTATTTTTATTATTATTATTCAGTTTTTAATTTAATTTTTCTCGGTATGACCTGAAGAACTGTTGGCTATTTCTCGGTATGACCTCTATCAAAAACTCGGTATGACCTTCCTTTAGGTCATACCGAGCCCATCAGGTTTATTTCCTATAAATAGCTGATCACCTCAAGTTCTTTTCTCTCATTCCTTTCTAACTCAAGTTTTTACTTAGTTAACTTTGCTCTAGTTTGTGTTTTATTCCTAGAACAACGAACTATTGCAAATTTTTCTTGTGAATTACTTGAGATTTTATTTCTTCTCTGTTTAATATTATTATTAATTACTGCTTTATTTTATTTTATTTTCTTATTTTTTTTAAAATGGCTGCTGAGTTTGTTGTTGAACGTTTTAATAATTACGTTGGCTATTGTGATCCCCTTAAGTGTTCTGTTGAACGTTTTAGGCCGTGGATTCGATTTTTAAATGAACAATCAATTGTTAGCTATGCTATCACTGCTTCTGTTGATTTAAAGATTGAACCCCTTCGTCTATTATGCTTAACTGCTGTTCTTGCTGAAGATATGCAATCTTTCACGTTCAATATTTCTGATGCTCAGTACACAGTAACTAAGGAGATCTTTTGTCAAGTACTTCATTTTCCACTTGATAATCTTGTTGGATTCCCTATTGATGACGAGTTAGTTCAATTTTTCTCTAGTATTGATTACCAAGGAAATATTGTTCTTCCTCGTCTGAATAAGGGTAATCTAGCATGTGAGTGGGATTTGTTCTTTGACTGCCTAGCCAAAGTTTTTAGTAATTCTATCAAAAACAACTTTCCAGTCATCTTTTCTGTCTTACAAAACATTGCCTATGCTGCTGTTTTCAACCTAAGATTGGACATAGAAACTCTTGTGTGGGATCTATTGATAAGGAGGATTTTCAATTACACTAGAGATATTGAGAATGGAAAGAAAGTTAGATGCTTTTATTCTCGTTTCCTTTCTCTAGTGTTGGATCATGTTCTTTCTGATGAACATAAAACACTTTTTTAAAACACTCCTTTTCAAGTCCCCGCACACACTAATCCTTCCATATATTCAACTTTGTCCACCAGTTCCAGGTCTGGAAGGAGACCCGTAGTTCCACAATCATATCTGCGAGAGATTCTGCAACCACAGTTACCTCTTCTCTTTATTGAACATCCAGTGGTTGGATCCTCGTCAGCAGGAACTTCAATGGTGCCTCCTAACACCATGGCACTTCAGGTAATATATCCTCTCTCAACTGCTCCACTAACCCAAGAGGTTCTTAGGATTGACCAAGGGATTGTAGAACCACAATCTCTGTCCCCGGTCATAGAGCTACACATAGAGTCAAATCCATTGACCGCTCCCCTAGAACAACCAGCTACAACAAGATTGAGAGAACAAATTGAAGTAGATTTTAATGTGAGTGATCCCACAGCTCTGCCTCCTCCACTAAAGAAGAGAAGAACACTCCTTGAGGCATCTGTAAGCCAGTCTGTATCCTCCCAAAAGGATATGGATTCTCAAAAGGCCAATGAACAGTTACTAGAGACATCCTCTCAACAGGATGAATCTATTGAATTTCGCCATCAGGCCTTGGCATTCTTTACAGAGTCAAGCACTCTCCCATTAATCACAATGGGAGCAAATACTTCTGAACCTATCGTAGAGACTCATGCACAGGACACTCTGAGAGGAGAGCACATAGGAATGCTTGTTGAAACAGTGCCTACCATTGTCACGGTAGAAGAGCCTTCACAGGCTTCAGAGGGAAAATCTGGTTCTTTGCCCACTATAACAGAACCATTTTCTCCCCTCCCAGAGGGAACATCTCTGGCTCCCCTAAGGGATTCTTCACTGTTAGGCTCAAGACATGTCTGAATACCACTATTAACAAGCCTACACTATGTGACTATGTCACATTACATGACCTAGTGAGTTCTATCACTGGGATATAGTATAGGTCTCTAAATGTACTTGTCTTGTTCTCATGAACATTAGCTTGACCATGTATGCTCAAAGTTATAATGAGCTTAGTAAAGTTTCTTGCATCTAGATTGTATATAGGCCATTGAATAATTGTCCTGGTAGAAGTTCAGAAGTGTTCATGCAGCAGGATAGAGATAAATAAGGCTATGAAGAAATAAGTTGCAGAAATTTGTCTAAGGCATTATATAGCAAAGTCAGAAGAAAGCTATGTCGTGAAGTCACCAAAATCCATGTCGTGAAGTACTATGTCGCATAGTCCATTTTGTACTATGTCGAGAAGTCCTCAAGACACATGTCGTGAAGTGTTGAAGTCAGCAAAGTCAAAGGAGCCTAGATCGTGAAGTCCTCAGAAGCCCTATGTCGCATAGTCGTCAAATGACCTATGTCGCATAGTCGTCAAATGACCTATGTCGCATAGTCGTCAAATGACCTATGTCGCATAGTCATCAAATGACCTATGTCGCATAGTCGTCAAATGACCTATGTCGCATAGTCATCAAATGACCTATGTCGCAAAGTCTTCAAAGGCTCTATCGCGTAGTCCTCACAAGGGAGATCGCGAAGTCAGGAATGAAGTGGAGTTCACGATATCAACACTTAGCCGTTTACAACAAGACAAATCAAGGTACATAATCAAGAATCAAAAGAGACAAATACTGAAGCATTTGTTCTGGCAAGGTGGTCCAAAGAACAGATGGCAAATCTACAGCTAAACTTGGAGAGAAAGATAAGAGACAAGCAGCTACAGAAACGGGAAAGACTACGAAAAGCAGGTGGTCCTTCCTGACACAGTTAACGTCTTATGGCAGGACAAGTTGGACTTTCAGCAAGGGGTAACTGTGTAAAAATAGGTGTGTGCACTAGTTTGTATAGGGCTTATATATATCATGCACATCCTATTGTTAGCTGTAAAAGAGATACACATAGTTTTTATCTTAAGCTCTTTTCTCTGTAAGCAAGCAAGTTCAAACTGTTCTTGTTTAGAAGCCAGAAATTCGTTTGTGAATTTCCTGGAAAGCTGTAGTATTTAATTTGCTTATACAAAGTAGATTAAAGTGATTGTGTGTGTTGTTTACTTTCCGCATATCGCATAGCATAATCATATACAGTCTTTTACTTAGTTTTCAAGAATCGAAAAATATATCAAACTATCCATTCACCCCCCCCTCTATCTAGTTTCTAGGTGATATTCATTGCTAACAAGTGGTATCAGAGCGTAGGCTGTTAACGTACAAACAGGAAAAGATCAAGAATGAGTTCACAGAAACTAAGCAGTATCAAGATTCCTCCCTTTAACAAGGAGCACTACAGTTTATGGAAGAAGAAGATGTTGCTTTTTATCAAAGCTTCTAATCCTATGTATTTAGACATACTAAAGCATGGTCCCTTTGTTCCATTGATTGAGATTGGTGAAACAACAGTAGGCACTGAGATAATACCAGCAAGGCATGTTCCTAAAGATCCCTCAAAATACACTGATCCTGAAAAGGAGAAAGTAGCACTGGATGGACATCTCCAACTTATCATCTGTGAATCCATGGATTTCAACATGTATGGCACTGTTGCTCACTGTAGTAGTGCAAAGAAGATGTGGGATCTCATAGAAGTTCTCTGTGAAGGAACTACTGAAGTAAGAAAGAACAAGAAGCAGATTCTTGTCTCACAATATGAAGCCTTCATGGCACAACCAAAGGAGGGAATCACAGAAGTGTTTGAGAGGTTCAACAAGCTGATAAATGAGCTCAAACTCTATGACAAGCACTATGAGACAGAAGAGCTTAAGATGAAGTTCTTACTAACTCTGCCAGACCATTTAGAACCAAGAATCTCTTCCCTCAAAGAAAGAGATCTAACAAAGATTGGTTTTGATGTCTTGTATGGTGTGTTGAAGACATATGAGCTAGAGCTGTTTCAGAAGAGATCTATTCAAGCAAAACAAGGATTAATGGCCAATACCTCTTGTGCCCTTATTGCTGACAATCTAGGTCAAAGAATGGAATCTCTGAAAGTCAGTCAAGTCAAAATTGAGGAACTGGAAAATGATGACACTGGTGATGAAACTCAGATTGTTTGTGATTTGCCTGAGGAGGATGAGTTCTACAGCATAGATGAGCTGGACAAGATGGAAAATAAATCTTTTGCTTATATGGCTAGGAGATATCCTAACATTAGGTTCAAGAGGAAGCAGCCATTCAAGTCTAGATTCAATGGTGGGAATGCTGGTGGTTCAGGTAGCTCAAACTCCTTCAACAAGGGAAAAGGGATTGCTGGTGCAGGTAAAGGAGGATACAAATCTGGGAGTGTGGATAGGTCCAAAATAAGATGCTATAACTGCAATGAACTTGGGCATTTTGCCACTGAGTGCAAAAAGCCTCAACAAGTCAAGAAGGACAAAGCATACTTAGAGCTTGAAGCTAAGTATGAGGCTCTACTCAAGAAACAACAGGGCAAAGCTTTTATTGCTGAGGGAAAATGCTGGGATGACTCTGATGAAGAAGAAGAACAAGAGTACTCAAACTATGCCTTGATGGCATTTTCTGATGATGGTAATTCAAGTCAGGTACCTATTCTTACTTCTCTTGATATGACTCCCCTTCAATATAAGCAAACTGTTGAAGATATGAGCACTGAGATGTTTAATATTCATACTAGCATGTTAGTAGCTAATGAAGAAATTGATAGACTAACTGCTAAGAATGTTGAGCTTACAGAAAAGAATGAGAAACTTGAGTTAATGGTTGTGAACCTGGATGGTTTGAAAAAGGAGGTTGAGTATCTTAAAAACAAAGTGATTTGTGCTGAACAGATAGAGAAAGCCCTTAGGGAACAAATTGCTGAAACTGAACGGAAACTAAGAAGCTTTAAAAAACTCCTCTGAACTTATTCAAACCTATCACAAGGAACACACTGGAGACTACAAGGTTGGAGTTGGTTTTGACTATGAAAATGACAAGGGAAGGAAGAAGGTCAAGGGCAAAGGAAAGGAAACTTTTACAAACAAAAATGCCCCAACCATTATGTCAAGTGTTGAACAACCCATCTTCAGAAAGAGTGCTGTTGAGTTTGATGAGGAACTACTGATCATCAAGCAACAGCTACTTGAAGAAGATGAGGCTGCTAAAAACACTTCTTCTTCTCCTGAACTTGTCAATCAGAAAGAGACCAAAGACAATCTTGTCAAGAGTCCTAAAGCAAAGAAAGAAGCTGTTAAGAAAAAGAAACAAAACAGAAATGGTAAAGTTGGTGTTAGCAAGGGAAACAACTATGCTTATGTGCCAAATGCTCCCAGGAAACAATGTCAAAAATGCCTATCTGTTAATCATTTGACTCATAAGTGTAGTAAGCCTGAAATTGTTGAAGTTGACAACCTGAGTAACCATTCTGCCAGCATAAGTTCTAGTCATGATTCTTTCTGTGGTAAGCCAAACTGCATGACATGTTATGTGACTGTGATTGCTAATTGTTTATCTTTTAAACATAAACTTGACTCTGCACAATCTGGTGAATCACACACACATATGCATTCTCACAGGACAGGGTCCCCAATCAAGGTTGAGAGGGTGAAAACTTCATGTGAGCCTAAGAGTGTAAACTCCAAAGCCACAGAAAAAGTGAAGCCTCCTACTATGAGAAATGCAATTTATGACAGAAGAATTGTTAATCAAAATGTTTCTAAATCAACTGGACCCTACCAAGTGTGGGTACCAAAAACAACTTAGTCATTTTGTGAATGCAGGGCAACAGGAATAAAAGAGTCATATGGATCTTGGACAGTGGATGCTCAAGTCACATGACTGGTGATATAGCCCTGCTATCACATTTTGAGGAAAAGGCTGGCCCATCAGTAACCTTTGGAAATGACAACATTGGTTATACAATGGGATATGGCAGTGTTAAATCTGGAAATGTCATTATTGAAGATGTAGCATTTGTTGAAGGACTGAAGCATAATCTCTTGAGTATTGGACAATTTACCAACAGAGGTTTCAAAGTGGAATTTGATGAAGACCTTTGTTCAATCTCAAAAAGGGAAAGTGGTGAAGTTGTTCTAACTGGTGGGAAGAAAGGAAGCTTGTTTGTAGCTAATCTCAAGGCTGCAGATAAGGGAGAAATTTGTTGTTTCTACACTAAAGCCACGAATGAGGAATTCTGGCTATGGCACAAGAAGCTGTCTCACTTGAATGTTCAGGCAATGAACTCTCTAACTAAGAGAGAACTTATCAGGGATTTGCCTGCCTTGGAGTTTGTGCAAGATGGAGCATGTGAAGCTTGTCAGAAAGGAAAAATTAAAAGATCCAGTCATAAGAACAAGTTGCTCAATACAAACTCAAAACCTCTGCAGCTAATTCACATGGACTTATTTGGCCCTGTGAATATAATGTCCCTCTCCAAAAAGAAATATGCTCTAGTGATGGTAGATGACTATTCAAGATATACTTGGGTGGAATTCCTATTCTCCAAGGATGAAGCACCCCAAGTCATAATAGAGCATATCAAGAGAGTTGATAAAGAAGCACAAAGCACTGGTTCCTCTGTAGTTGCTTTGAGAAGTGATAATGGGACTGAGTTCAGAAATTCAACATTGTATGAGTTTTGCAAAGATAAAGGAATTTCTCAACAATTCTCAGCTCCTAGAACACCTCAACAAAATGGAGTAGTTGAGAGAAAGAATAGAACTCTCATTGAAGCTGCAAGGACAATGCTGCTGGATGCAAAGCTACCCACTAGCTTTTGAGCTGATGCTGTTAACACAGCATGCTATGTGCAAAATAGAACATTAATCAATAAGAAGTCTGGAAAAACTCCTTACTCATTAATGACTGGAAAAAGAGCATCCTTCAAGCTCCTGCATGTGTTTGGAAGCAAGTGTTTTGTGATGAAAGATACCTCTGAGCATGTTGGAAAATTTGATGCTAAGGCATTTGAAGGTATCTTCATTGGATACTCTCTGGAAAGGACAACATACAGAGTGTTTGTACCTGAGCAACACAAAGTTATGGAAAGCATGGATGTTACTTTTGATGACAAGAAGACTCCTGGACTGAAAACAAGTGATCAAGACAGTGTGCCATTGAGATTTGAGAATCAAGGTTATCTTGAGGATTCTGAAAGTGAAGATGAACCCCCTGTTCAAACTGTTCTAGGGAATGAAATCCTTGAAGTTGACAATCTTCTTCAAACACCTGTGCAAGGGTTCACAAACACAGGGGGAGAAGAAGAGAATGCACCTGTCAACCAATATGAGCTTGGAACAGATCAAGGAAATGAACAGGGGCACACAAGGAAATGGGACAGAGCCCACACTAGGGATCAAATCATTGGAGATCCTAGTGAGGGAGTTAGAACAAGAAGGGCAACATTAAATACATGTCTGTATAGCTGCTTTCTGTCACAAGAGGAACCTAAATTAATTGAAGAAGCTTTGAAGAATTCTGATTGGATTGTTGCCATGCAAGAAGAGTTGAATCAATTTGAGAAAAACAAAGTATGGGAACTAGTACCTCCTCCAAAAGGAAAGAATGTTATTGACACCAAATGGGTGTTCAGAAACAAAATGGATGAAGAAGGAGTGGTAATAAGAAACAAAGCAAGACTGGTTGCCAAAGGATACTGTCAACAAGAAGGCATTGACTATGATGAGACATTTGCACCTATAGCTAGACTGGAAGCCATCAGAATCTTCCTGGCTTTTGCAGCTCACTCAGATTTTAAGGTGTATCAAATGGATGTGAAAAGTGCATTTCTCAATGGTGATCTTGCTGAAGAAGTTTATGTGTCTCAACCACCTGGCTTTGAAAGTGAAGACTTCCCAAACTTTGTGTATAGACTGCTCAAGGCACTCTATGGACTCAAGCAGGCACCAAGAGCCTGGTATGAAACTCTATCTCAATTCCTTCTTGAGCATCAATTTACCAGGGGTACAATTGACAAAACCCTATTCTTCAAGAAGCATGGAAATGATATCATTCTTGTTCAAATCTATGTGGATGATATCATCTTTGGCTCTTCAAATGAAAAACTCTGTGAAAGGTTCTCTAAGTTGATGCAAAGCAAATATGAGATGAGTATGATGGGAGAGTTAACCTACTTTCTAGGCCTGCAAGTACATCAAAGGGAGGATGGCATCTTTATAAACCAATCTAAGTATGTCAAGGATCTTTTAAAGAAATATGGTTTAGAAGAGTCATCCCCAGCTAAAACTGCTATGTCTACTGCAATCAAGCTGGATGAAGACAAGAAAGGCAAGAGAGTTGATATCAAGGTCTATAGAGGAATGGTTGGATCCCTACTCTATCTCACAGCTAGCAGGCCAGACATCATGTTTGCCACATGCCTCTGTGCAAGGTTCCAGTCTGATCCCAAGGAATCTCACATGATTGCCATCAAAAGGATTTTCAAATATCTGAAGGGGACTCCTAATCTTGGGCTATGGTATCCAAAGGGCACTGGGTTCAACCTGGTTGGTTACACAGATTTTGATTATGCTGGATGCAGAATTGACAGGAAGAGCACCTCTGGAAGCTGTCAATTCCTAGGTCAAAGGTTAGTGTCCTGGTTTAGTAAGAAACAACAGTCCACAGCAACATCCACAGCTGAGGCTGAATATATTGCTGCTGGAAGTTGCTGTGCTCAATTGCTTTGGATTAGAAATCAACTCATGGATTATGGGCTAGTGTTAGAACACATTCCTCTAATGTGTGATAATACTAGTGCAATATCCATAGTTGCCAATCCTGTTAATCATTCTACTACAAAGCACATTGAGATCAGGTACCATTTCATTAGGGAACATGCTGCAAATGGTACCATAGAAGTCTCTTATGTTCCAACTGAGAAACAACTAGCTGACATATTTACTAAACCTCTGAATGAAGCAGTCTTCAACAGACTTGTGAGTGAAATTGGAATGCTCAATCCTTCATTTAGTTGCTCTAAGTAAGTATGCCAGTAAATTGTTGCAACAGTAAATTTTCACTGTATTTAAATGCTCTATTCATATGGAGTGAAAATTAGCTGAGATATGATTTATAAATATTTCAGTACTTTACTGAATATTTCTTAAAATCATTTGGTGATGGAGTTGTGAGCTGTTGAGACATCTCGATATAGATGATTTTCAGAGTTCACGACACAGTTCAAATCAAACAGACTTATATCGCAAACTGTTGAGATTGTGAGACTTCGCGACATAGTTCATTTCATGAGTTTGCGACATAGTTCATTTTATGACTTCGCGACTTAGAATAACTATATCGCCAAGTCTCCACATTTGACAGAATTTTGATTTAAATTAATTTTATTTCAAAATTTGATAAAGGTCTGACAATTTGCTTAAAATTCCTAAAAGAAAGCTTTAGACAGGGTATTTCTACTATATCGCAAAGTCTCCCCGATTCTTCCATCTTGAAGACTTTGCGACATAGTTCATTTCTGAGACTATGCGATATACTTTGCACGACTTTGCGGTACAGGCTATTTTTGACTTCGCGACATACAAATAGACTGTACAAATTCATAACTCCATATCGCAGTGTCTCTATCATATAAATACCCTTTTCTAACCGTTCATAACTTTTCATCTTGTCTATTGCTCTCAAACTCTCAAACTCTCAAACCTAAGCAAAGATTCTCTACTCTCTTCTTCACTCTCTCTTTTGAAATGGCACCCAAATCTCAAACAGTATCATCCTCAATTCCGTTAACCATTCCCAAAGAAACAAATCTTCTCACCATTCCCTCTGAGGCTGAGGCTAACCCAAGGTACAAGTGTTTTGTACGGTTCTTGAACACTTCCTACCTACGCCAAGCCCTAACCCTGAACCCTACCTTGTATGTCGATGTGTTGGAAGGATTCTGGAGAACAGCGTTGGTATCAACAATGGCTAGGGAAGATGGAACCTCATTCCAGGAGGTTAGTTGTTCAATTGGAGGCAAACACTTTCAGTTTGGTGAAAGGGAAATCAATGAAGCTTTGGGGTTCAAGGTGGAGGGTCATGACCAAGAAGCTACTGATGCTCAAATTGTAGACTTCATGACCTTCATTCGGTATGCAGATGAGATAGATACTGGAAAGCTAAACAAGAAGTTTGTAAGAAGGGAGTGGTCATTTCTGTTTGACGCACTCCAGAAGGTGTTTCTCTACAGGAAGACAGGATGGGACCATATCAGTCACATTGCTGTGAAGCTAGCCTACTCCATGGCCAACAACCAGGAGATCAATGTGGGAGCCATAATTCTCAAAGAATTGGCTCAGAGGCTAGGCAGGACCGTTCGTGGTAGAGGTAATGATATCTTTTACCCTCGTTTCCTTCAAGTTATTTTAAATTTTCTTGATGCAAATATCCATGAATTGGAGGGTATAGATAAAACTAAAATGGCTTATTCCAAGTCCATGTCCAAAGTACTATTTGGTTCATTGGACACAAGGAATCAAGTGGATGTGATTCTAAGTGTGACCAAGCATATGCAGGACACATTTGAGTCTTATCCACTTGATAAGCCCATATACCATGAACTTTCCTGGACAGGGAAGGCTAAGACTGAAGGTGCTACACAGTCTAACCCAGCCTTCCTATCCCATCCAGAAATCCTACTGAAAACACCACTGTAGAGGTTAGGCAGCCAAGTGCATCAATCTCTCAAAAGGTTGATGTTACTAAAAAGAAGACAAAGAAGAGAGCCCTAACAGTGATCAATGAATCTGTAGAGGTAGAAAGTGAGAATCCTGAGTCACCTCTCACCAGACAAAAGAAGAAGTCAAAATCTATAGCCACCACTGCATCCTCCCAACAGGATTCAGATGTGGAAAAAGGGGTACACCTGTTACTGTCTATGGCCTCTCAACAGGTCATTGGCATTGAAAAGAGCAGCCTCCCCACTGCACCCTGTACAAAGTCTGCACAGGGTCAAGACCTCACTCTTGACCCTAGGAGTGATAAGGCTGATCATACACAGAGTGGAGAGCACATCACTGTTGAAACTCCTCCTATTTCTCAGGGGGAGTTGCCAAACTCTAATCTAAACCCCACTTCTCTCTCAGATTCTTCCATTAAAATTTCTTCTGAACAAGAGAGTTATTCCAATGACAATCTTGCCTTTGATCAATCACAATTCTCTCCTGTGATTGAGCCAATTTCAAGTGACATGGTGTATGACACTATGCTCACCACCCAGGAACCACATCTAGTTGGTCAGGGAATGCATGCTGGGGCATATCCTAATGACACCAACACAAACATGGAGGATTCACCAGTTTTCACTGGAGACTCTATGCCAAATTCTCCCATCCTTCAGGATGTGGAACTGTCTTCACAGACAAATAGGGCTGATGTTGTAACACATCCCATTTCAATGGAGACAACATCAGACCCTACAGCCATTCCAAGGCTGGAGGAGACTCAAAATCCTACATCTCATGAAGTGCCTAGCACTAGCTCTCACTTGGCTCAGGCCACTATGTCAGAATGGCTGAAGCCTGTGCACCATGACGGGCCTTCAGGATCATCATCTGTGCCTTCCAAAATGACAGAAGAAGCCATACAAGATCTCCATGTGGCACAGATTGATGAGTTCTCAAAGATAGCTCAACATCTCCTCACCTCAAATCTCCCAAATGCTGATTATGAAGCCATTTTACTCTGCCACAAGGAGGATGTTGAAGCTCAGCAGGAGAAGATAGTGGATGCAGCTGAACCAGAGGGAAATGTGGATGCCTGGTTGGATGCTAAGAGGACTCTCAAGCTCAAGGATGCCCTAGCTTTTCTAAGAGAAGACTACCTCACTTCTCTGGGCTCCAATGTAAAGGATCTTTCTCCTGCTGCCATCTATGATGCTGTTAATGATGTCTACAGGAATCAATTAAAGGCTCTGCACTATCTTGGGAAAGGGCTTCAATCAGAGATTTCTTTAATCCAGGAGGAGACAGACAGATCCCTCACTAAGCTCAGAAACTCATATCTCTCTGATTTTCCCAAGGTGGATAGCATCCTTAAAGAAATCCAGAAGACAAACTCTACTGTAAGCATGATGGACATCTCTCTGGCCATGGTCACAGACAACATCAGGAAGCTGGCTACAACCCTGGAAAATCAAATCAAGGCCAATATCAACTCAAATGCGATGCTGAATGTCATTTGGAAGAATCAATATGGTGACAAATTGGTGGATGAAGTCCCTCTGTCAAACATCTCCAAATTTGACTTTGCCAAGATCAAGGATCAATCTCTCAATTCTTTCAAGTCTCAACAGCTATTCTCAAAGGTGGATGGTCTTGAAAGAGAAGTGGCCTCTCTGAAAGATGAAAACAGGGTGCTTGTCAATTCTCTAAAACAGCTCAATGACAAGCTGGATGATCAAGGCAACAACACCTCCAATATCCTGCTGGTGCAACAACAGATGCTGACTTCAATGATGAAACAAATGAACCTGCCTATCCCTGGGGAAGCTCAAGACATCTTGTCTGATCCCAAGCCTAAGGGGGAGAAACAAAAGGAGGTCATTCTGAAACAGAGAGGGGGAGTACCTGCCAAGCAGCCAAAGCATAAGGGCAAGGGCAAACTCATTGAAGAAACCAAAAAGCCAATCATTCTTCCCCCTGTAGAGGTCATAAGTGCAGAAGGTCAGAAGAGCACAATCTCATCCACCTACTATCCATCCACAATGCCTAAAGATATCTCAACTCCTCAACCTGCTCAACCTACTCCCAATGCTCAACCTGTCAAAGCTACAACAATCACAGAGGCCAAGCTACAAGAAGTTGCCAATTCAAACATCTATCATGATGAGGCCTTCCTGGAGTTTCTGAAAGCCATCTACAGTAGTGCTCAAGGAGATGCAAGGATGTACAGACAGAAGATCAAGGAAAGCATCAAATATTTCACAGTGGAAGTAAGGAAAATCAAGGATGTCCATCTAAGAGAGATAATCATGGTGTGCAAGGACAACTGCTTGTGGCACCTAGCTTTTCAAACTCTAGAGAAACTGAGATTTACTGAGCTGTCAATCATTCTGGATTTGATTGAAAAGCATGGGATGAACAATGAAAGTCTTTATAATGACTTGAAGATGGACCAGAATAAAAGATTGCCTGAGGTTATATCCAAGCCAAGGACAATAATTTACCAAAGCCTATCTCAAGACGGTACTATTGACCAACTAGTAATTCCCTCAGACCTTTTAATGAAGAACAATGCAAAGATCAACCAGGTGCTGCAAATGCTGAGAGCTAAGAGAGGAGCTAGGACAGCTGAGGAGCAAGAGATGATTCACACTCTACAATCTTTTCTGATTCATGGAGTTATTCCTGAATCTGTCAAAGAAAAGAGCAAGAAGAAGGATAGTGAGGATGATGATGAGGAGAAAACCTACAGAAGGAGATCTCTTTCTAGGAGTAATAAGGATGGACCAAGTGACAGCAGCAAAAGCAAATTCTCAAAGAAGACAAAAGATGCTGATGATAGCAAGAGGGATTACAAGGGGACAAAAGAATCAGCAAAGAGAACAAGAAGTGGAATTCAGCAAGTCAAGGACATTTCTAATAGTACTTTAACCAAAACACAAGACTCTAAGTCTAGGATGGGTACTGTTAGTAATGATCCTCCAAAATCATTATCTAAGACTTCTGAACCTGAATTGCCACAGAAGAAAGATGAAGCCACAAAAGGAATATCAAGAAAACACTTCCACAAAGTTACAGCTAGTGGAGTGTTACAGTGGAAAAAGGGGAAGGGAATGAAGCTACTTCCAAGTGATGTGGCACTGAAGACTAATTCTCCTTGTTCCAGAAAGGTATCTCTTGTGAAACATATGAAGATCAAGAGTGTACCCAGAAGGATAAGGATAACAAAGAAGACTGGAAAACTCACAAATGTTATTGGCATCAATGTGCTTCCACTAGATGAGGACTATGATGAAGATGCCCTAGAATTTTTGAGGGCTCAAAGGATCTTTGAAGTCAAAGTGAAGTTGGATCATCTAGAGATCAAGTACACTGATGGAAGAGAAAGAATAATGAAGCAAGGGGGATGGCAACATTTTGACACCTATGAGCAAGAAAGAATCAATGCCTTGTTAAATTTTGAAGAAAAGGAAGAAAGGTTGTGGAAAATAGAGATTGCCAGATTCATGAAGATGCACTCTGACTATAAAGAAAATCTAAAGAAGCTGAATGAAGAAAAGAGGTGTGAGAAAGAAAAGGAGATGGCTGAGATGGAAGAAAGAGCAAAGGAGCTAAGGAAGAAAGGGCTGTGCAGGGTAAAGCAAAATCCTTATACTGTTGAGTACAAAAATCATTATGGAGGAATAAGCAAGATAAGGATGGAGTTCATACATTCATATGTGGAAAGTGCCCTCAGAACAGCAGCTGAAGATCTAAAAGATTCTCCTCTCATTGAAGAACTGATTGCAAGGGATGAAATTTTACTGGCCATCTCTGAAATAAAGAAGAATGAAGAAATAAGGAAGAAGAAAGTCTATGATGATTTCTTAGAGAAACAATTGGAAACTGAAGCTATGTAGCTCAAGGAGAAATTCTGTAAGACTAAATTTCCAAGTTGTTATCAAATTATGTTCTTAACTTTATCTTCTTTATACTTGTTCCTTTTATGTAAGTTAGGCTTGTTATCAGACATGAAATTGTGCCTAAGGGTCTTACTCACAATTTGGGGGAGATTGTTAGGCTCAAGACATGTCTGAATACCACTATTAACAAGCCTACACTATGTGACTATGTCACATTACATGACCTAGTGAGTTCTATCACTGGGATATAGTATAGGTCTCTAAATGTACTTGTCTTGTTCTCATGAACATTAGCTTGACCATGTATGCTCAAAGTTATAATGAGCTTAGTAAAGTTTCTTGCATCTAGATTGTATATAGGCCATTGAATAATTGTCCTGGTAGAAGTTCAGAAGTGTTCATGCAGCAGGATAGAGATAAATAAGGCTATGAAGAAATAAGTTGCATAAATTTGTCTAAGGCATTATATAGCAAAGTCAGAAGAAAGCTATGTCGTGAAGTCACCAAAATCCATGTCGTGAAGTACTATGTCGCATAGTCCATTTTGTACTATGTCGAGAAGTCCTCAAGACACATGTCGTGAAGTGTTGAAGTCAGCAAAGTCAAAGGAGCCTAGATCGTGAAGTCCTCAGAAGCCCTATGTCGCATAGTCGTCAAATCACCTATGTCGTATAGTCGTCAAATGACCTATGTCGCATAGTCGTCTAATGACCTATGTCGCATAGTCGTCAAATGACCTATGTCGCATAGTCATCAAATGATCTATGTCGCAAAGTCTTCAAAGGCTATATCGCGTAGTCCTCACAAGGGAGATCGCGAAGTCAGGAATGAAGTGGAGTTCACGATATCAACACTTAGCCGTTTACAACAAGACAAATCAAGGTACAGAATCAAGAATCAAAAGCGACAAATACTGAAGCATTTGTTCTGGCAAGGTGGTCCAAAGAACAGATGGCAAATCTACAGCTAAACTTGGAGAGAAAGATAAGAGACAAGCAGCTACAGAAACGGGAAAGACTACGAAAAGCAGGTGGTCCTTCCTGACACAGTTAACGTCTTATGGCAGGACAAGTTGGACTTTCAGCAAGGGGTAACTGTGTAAAAATAGGTGTGTGCACTAGTTTGTATAGGGCTTATATATATCATGCACATCCTATTGTTAGCTGTAAAAGAGATACACATAGTTTTTATCTTAAGCTCTTTTCTCTGTAAGCAAGCAAGTTCAAACTGTTCTTGTTTAGAAGCCAGAAATTCGTTTGTGAATTTCCTGGAAAGCTGTAGTATTTAATTTGCTTATACAAAGTAGATTAAAGTGATTGTGTGTGTTGTTTACTTTCCGCATATCGCATAGCATAATCATATACAGTCTTTTACTTAGTTTTCAAGAATCGAAAAATATATCAAACTATCCATTCACCCCCCCTCTGTCTAGTTTCTAGGTGATATTCATTGCTAACATTCACTCGCAGTTTTAACTGGAGAAAGTGAAGGGCAACATGGTAAGTCCATCCCTGAAGCAATTTAGTTTTCAATTTCGGATGAATTTTTGGACTTTACCATGGATTGGGATTCGCGAACTCCCATTGCACCACCAGTGACCTCTCAAGAAGGGGATATGGTGATTTTTTCTGCAGGTACTTCAACTCCAAACAAGGATGGACAGCTAGTGGTTAGTTCTGAGAGACAAACACAGAGCGATACACAAGCACGTGAGGTGAGTGAAACACCATCGAGAGAAATTGAGATGAGTGCACACAATGACACATACACTGCTTCTTTATTGGCTCAAATAGCTGGTCTGCAGAAACAACTTCAAGAGACCCAGGCTGAAAAAGAAATTCTTAAGGGACAAGTGGTTGAACAGTCTTCTTCTTCCACCTCTGTAACTAATCAGCTAGGTCATATTAGAGATGACATAGAAGGAGTGAAGGTCACATTGATCCCCAAAATGAATGCTATTTAAGAATCACAGGTGTTGATGGCTTCAGATATGTCAGAGCTGATAGTTTCTAATGCTGAGATCAGGGAGGCTGTCAAGCAGATTCCTATTATTTCAACTAGGGTAGACTCAATTCAGGAGACTGTTGATGAACATCAGTGGTTCAATGATGAGAGGTTTGCCAAACTTGAAGGCGGGATGCAACATCTGAACGAGGGCATGAAACATCTGTATACCATGATCAAGAACTCACATCAACCCAATGCTGATCAGAAGAAATTCTTTGAGGGTGATGATGATGAAGAGGACAATGATGGCAAGGATGAAGCAGGAGGAGAAGAAAGTAAGAAGAAGGAGGATCCCAAGTCTACTAAAGATAAATCTGTAGAGGATTCCTCAACTAAGGGGGAGAATAAGGATGGAGTAGCTGGAGGTCAAGAAGGAGTAAAGGATAAGGGGAAAGGAAAAGCTGTTGATCAAGAAGGAGTGCTACCTGATGATGAGTTTGTTTTTCAAGGTGAGCAAGAATATACAAAGTCTGATAGTGATCAAGCAGATGGTGAAGAAGGTGAATGGAATGTGGAGGACTGGGATGATCAAGATGATTTGTACAATCCAGATCCTGCCTTTGAAAGGGAGATTCTCAAGGAAAGGGCAGAAATAAGGAGGAGAGAAGAGGAGAATGTTAGAGTAGCTGATATCATCTCCCAGAAGCTTAAAATTCAAAAGGCTGAGCATGAAGTCAAACAAAGTCTTCATAGTCTTAAAGTCAAGGATAGGAGGATGGACATCAAGTTGAAGATTGGAGAGAGATGGGATCAGGCAAGGGAGTTATTTGCAAAGCCCCAGAAGTCTTCTAACAATGATGCTTAATTCTTAAAGGTATTGAAATCCTTTAGCAGTGCTAACCCTGATAATAACATGTACATCAAGGCTTTGAAGAAAGAGATTACCAGGGTAGGTATTGGTTATAGTAGAGTGTTAGAAGAACCCCAAATCTTTGTCTCTTGTCAGAATGTAGGGTCATTCATTGTTTCATTTGACCTTCTGGTGAGAAGAACTGTATCAGAACTCTGGGTGTTGATTTGCAAGACACTTGAAACTTCTCATCTCAACGTTCTTCTGAATGAAAGGCTAAGGGAGTATGCCAGCAGAAACAGTCCTCAAACTATAGATGTGCCACTTGAAGTTAAATTCTACCAAGGCACTTCTGTTCAGACTGTAGGACTAGATCCAGTATCCTTAGCTTCTGTTACTGCCACAAGATTAGTTCACACTGAACATCTGCTAAGGACTTCTGGTTTTGCTTCTGAAAAGAAGACTGAGTTTGCTGACATCATCAAGGAGTACTGTGAGCACAAAATCAAGAGATATTCTCAACTCAAGAATAGACTCAAGAAAGTTACTCCTCAACCAATCATGCCATCAAGTTTTGCTTCTGAATCAGATAAAGTTCTTGATGAAGAATTGTTGGAAAAGCTAGAAGAAGTTGAAGAAAGTGAAGAAGAAGAAGGAGAAATCAATGAAGGAAGCTTAAGTTTTTAATGTACATCTTTGTTATGCTTAGGTAGATCAAGATAGAATCTATGTTATCACTTGTTCAGGCTAGAGGAACAACTATCTTGTATTTATCTGTTATGTTTGAATCTGGAATTGTTATATATAAACAAGAACTTTTCTTGTTATTTACTTGGCTCTTAAAAGTCATTTCTATTTCTTGTTTAAGTTAGTTGAGTTATCCTCTAGGTATTTGATTGTTATTCTCTAACAAAAAAAAATAGGGGGAGATTGAAAGGCATATGTTTAGGCCTATTAATATTCCGAGGAAACAACTTAATTTAAACAAGTATGTAATAAGTAAATAATAAGTTAATATGTCACAGGAATCTCAGAGAGTTTTATCTGTCAAGAGAATGGAGAACTAAAGGCATCTACAGACTTGAAGTTATTCTACATTGAAAGAAGTTCAATTTATTGTTCAAGCCTCAGTGAAGTATTCAAGAAAGTGGATTTACTACAGTGACAGAGATTTCCAGTTGGTGACAGAAGAAGTACAGGATACAGAGTTTATTCAAAGCTAAAGAAAAGAAGCCACAACTTTAAATGTTTTAAATATGAAGAATTATCATTGAAGTCAGTTATTCATGAAACCAGACAGTGCATCGAATGACGACATCAATCAGTGGAATTAAATCATCTATGTTCAGTGGTTTTCAGTAGATAGAGGAATGCAAGGATTTTAAGTTATCTTCTTTGATTTATTAATTCAATTTAATTAATAAATTAATTCTATTAGAATTAATTTATTTATTAAATTAATTAAGTTAGTTGTTTAAATTATTTATTCACTTAATTCTATAAAAGAATTAAGTTAATCTAGAATTTAATCTAACTAAATTAATTAAAAGAAAATATCTTAAAGCTGTATGACTTAGCTCAAAACTCGGTATGACCTAGTATTTTTAATACAAGGTTCTACCGAATTATCAACAGGTCATACAGGTCTTTTCTAAGGTCATACAGATTCAGTACAGCAGGTCATACCGGTTACTTTTCAAGGTTCTACCGAAAAGTTGTCAGGTCATATGGCAGGTCATACCGAACTTACTGTGCAGGTTCTTTTGAAGGAGCATGGTTCTACTGAATGGTCATACAAGTATTGTGCACAGTTTAAAAGAGGTTCTTCTCAGTTTAATTAGGTCATTTTGATCTAATTAAAAGGTCATACAGGCTAATAAATTGTGTTACTTACCCGAGGCTGTGCAGAAGAGTCATACAACACACAAAATTGTATTATCAAACACACATCAGATATTTCTCTCAAGAACAGAAGAAAAGCATTTGATCTCATTTCTTCTCAAGCAATTAATTCTAGTTTGTATTGTTAAATCCAAACCACTAGAAGTTGATTACTTGTATTGCTTTGATTATCTAGCGGATTTTTATCCCTAGAATTTATCTCGAACTTGCTCTTAGCATTCGATCTTTTTATTACAAATATTAGAAAAGTTCATGTCGAATTTATTCTAAATTTGTATTAATTAGTTTGAGATAAATACTTTGTAATCCTTATTGTATTTGCAACACCCTTCAAGTTTAATATAAGTTATATTTAACTTGAATCTTGTTTCATTTATATTCCGCATTAATTTGTTCTCAATTGTTATATTATTCAAAGGACAAATTCGATAAATCGGTATAGTTTGTATTCAACCCCCCTTCTACAAACTTATCAGGACCTAACAAAAGGTTGCTGCTTTGGCTGTAGGGACTTATAATTTATCGTTGCCCACTGGGCTTATTTTAGAACTTGAAAACTGTTTTTTACGTGCCTGCGATTTGTAGAAACATTATTTCTGTTTCTTGTTTGGACAAGAAAGGTTTTTCCTTTACAATTCAGAACAATAGTTGTTCCTTTGGTTTGAATAATGTTACCTATGGGGTTGCACGTTTATTTAATGGTTTATATGTTCTTGATCTTGATATTCCTGTCTATAATATAAATAATAAACGTATTAAGGTGTTCGCACAAAATCACGCAAGCGTACGCGGTCACAAGTAATATAAGAATAAGTAGAGTTCGTTCCCACAGAGACTGCTTTGGTTACTATAGTTATACACTTATGCAACAATGTATGGCTATTGTTCAATGCTAAGACAAGTGTCAAAGTTGTGTTTTGATTAACTAAATTAACTAATCGACGTAACAAGATTATAATTAACTAAAGATATTGCTGTTGAATTACTTATGAGAATAAAACATGAGATCCTAACTTCATTAAATACTTCATCTAGAGTTTATGTCTTTAATCAATGTATGTGACGGTTATGACAACTAATCGGATAACACGAAATCAGTACACGCTACCTTTCAGTATACGTTTACCAAACCACTCAAACATCCACAAAAGAGATAGAAGTTGAGCAGACACCAATTATGCTTAGACCCTATATGTCTATAAGATTTGAAAACATAACGGTTTAACGATCAAGTTATCCATTCAGATTACATAGGGCAGGTAAGATGGTTAAAATTACCTACGAATCATGCATGACAAACATACATAAACCTATGCTAGCATGGTAAGTTCTAAACTTCTATATCCACTTTCACAATCAACAGAGATTAACAAACAACTTAGATGTTAGCTACGCATCTAAGAAGAATAAGCACAACCAAACTAGGATATCAATTAGCCATCACACACACATCTTTAAAACAATTATCTACTAAAATCCATAAATAAATCCGTTAGAATCCCACGACAACGATTAGTTCATAATCGAACCGTTCATCATCGTGGGTTCTGATGAAAACATGATAATAAATATGTCTGGAATACTAATTAAAAGTACTAGGGTTTATGAAGAAACAAACGAGAATCCAAAGTATCGCCTAATTAGAAGAATACAAAGATAAATTGAAAACTAGATCTTCGTAATCAGCCGTCTCCTTGTTCTCCTCACCGGTGGATAGATGTATATGAATGAATGTCAATGTCTATCTCTAAAATCGTCCACCAATGGTTTATATAGGCTCTTCTGTTGACTGGTCTTCGCTTATTTCCTTTTCAGAACAGAAATAGACTTTCTTCAGCATTCTTCAAGCGCGGGCGTGCCCTTACCAAGCGCGGGCGCGCTTCAACAGTAAATTCCAGGCGCGGGCGCGCTCCTCCAGGCGCGGGGGCGCTTGGGGTTCTGCCAGATTTCTTAAAAATGCTTTTCTTTGACATTTCTTCGCGCTCTCAATTTCCGCAACCACTTGGCTTTCACAACAATGCTAAAACATCACCACATAACCATAGAAACTCTACGAATCTGCCAACAACGTAACTCTGCACGATCTAACACAAAACACATTAAAAACACCACGTACTTGAGTACAAACAATCAATTTAAGCCGATTTGAAGCGTTCCAAGTAGATATAAAATCCACTTATCACACCCCCAAACTTAAACCGATGTTTGTCCTCAAGCATAAACAGACTCTATATAATGCAATGCATGAATGCAACTAATATGCTAATGCAATTGATCCCCTCAGACTAACCACAACCAAATCAACAAGCCAACATCTCAAGGAATGCAATCTTTCAAACAGAGTTCGACCAAATTCCCGTATACTAACCATACAAACACAGAAACGTGCGTGTGTGCAATGCTCATCAATATACTCTCAAACTAAATCAAGACCATATCCTATTCTTCACCAAAACAACCACAAGCTTATAAACATAATGAGCTCTAGACACAAGAAACCACTAAAAGACACCTCATAATCCACTTGAGTTAGACAGAAATTCATGCTTTATTACGACACACAAAACAAAACTTATGCTTATTTGACCGTGCAATGGATGAGACCCCGAAAGGCTTATACAATAATACCCATGTATCGAGCGTTAGGTTAGTGGATCCCAGACCGGAAAAGTCTTAGGTCACTAGGCACAAAGTCCCCTAGAACTTAATTGCTCGAGTATTAAAGAGCTCAACCTGATCAATTCTGCATAAACACAACTCTCTCTTTTTTTTCATTTTTTTTTCTTCTTTCTTTTTTTTTTATTTCGGAATGAGTGCGCTTTGCTTTTTCTCATCCCACCCTAGACTACTCATTTTTTACAATGAGCGGCTACTAGCCATTTGATGCCTAGCCTTTATTAACAACTAGCATGAAATCCCTATTTTCCCCCAAACTTAGACTTAAGTGCTTCTTCGTTTTCAAGAGAATAGAAGAACATTCTAAATATAAGCAAGTGATTAAATTCTAACATCCAAACAAGCATGGTCTGATCAAATCCAAAAGCAACCAATGAGACCTATGAAATTAATTTGTTTCTAGCATGTAAGTCAATTCCTAGGAACTTAAATCAACCCTCTATTCATTATTACCACACTCCAATCAACATCGACTCACCAACCAGGAAATAGCCAAGTCCTAAGGGATCATGAAATATGCTATGCAAATGCAACTAAATGGACTCACATAATAGATATAAACACTAATGCAAACAGAATGCTCTATATGACATAAACATGCAAAGATATGAACGAATTAACTACATATGCAATATGAATCCTATATGAACACACACACTAACACTACTATTCCTTAATTATCACCCCCAAACTTAAAATATTCAATGTCCTCATTGAAGGTAATAACAAGGAAAGTGCAGAGAATACCTAATCATCAGCAGGACCACCCTCCTCGGGTAGTGTATCTGGCGGTGGATAAACAGAATCCGCTCCAAAGGCAGGCCAAGCAACATCAACTCCAGTGGCTCTGAATGCAATACCCAAAGCCTGAGTCAAATTCTGAGCAAAGCGACGATTGATGTCGTGCATGGCGTCTATACGCTGAGTCAGCCGCCTATACTGAGCATCTCCAAAACCAGGCCTATCCACCTCACGCTGAATCCTAGATGGACGTCCCCTCCGTGCTGCAGGTTCACGAGGTGGAGCCTCTCCTGCCTCATCATCAAAATCAGTATAGCCCAAACCAAAGTAATCCGGGGCACCACCTGTCCAATCCTCCATCCTAGAAATCGTCGTATGATCAATAGGAGCACTAGGTAACTGAACCTGCTCCTCCTCAGACCAACGAACACCAACCGCTGAACATAGCTTGATAACAATAGAGGCATGAGGAATCACCCCCGTTGTACCACCCCTCAAAAACTTCACAATATTCTTATGAAGGAGTTCTCCAAGATTGATGTACTCCTCGTTCAGAATTCCCCAAAGAACAATGGCCCTGTCCACCGTAACCTCATGCGAATGTGAAGACGGCAAAATATTAGCACATAAAAACATATTCCAGGCCCTCGCATACCTGTTCATCGCAGAAGCCGGGAAAGTAATCGGCTCAGTGGTGCCAGCCTTATACTTCCAAGTAGTACCAGGAACACAAATCTCCCCGAGAATGTACTCGAGATCAAAATCATCCCGGGTCTTCAAAGACCAATCCTCTTCACCCCTCTTCTTCCTAGGCAAATTCAAAACCCGATGAATATCCTTTGCAGTGTAATCCACAGTCAAGCCACGAACCACGCTATAACCATTCTTGTCGGCTTTAGCATTAGCGTAGAACTCCCGCACAATACTCAACGGGACTGGCTCCGGTGCTTCACAGAAACTTTCCCAACCCCTCTTCGTAATCATACTAAACAGATGCCCATCTGTAGGCTGATGCAAAAACCCTCTTTCTTTAGCCACGGCTTTAGAAAGCAACCGTGTAAATTCTGCCTGAGCCTCCGGAGAAGAAAATTTCTCACCCCCAACACCCATACTCGATTCCTCTTCAGATGAAGAGCGACGAGTGCTGCTACTTCCTGCAAATCTACCTCTCTTTGGCGGTGCCATGGAATTAGGATGTAAGTATGTGTATGTATAAATTTGTGAGAGAATGAGAGAGATATGAAAAAGAGGCTAGGGTTTATAGATAGGGGCTGGGGAGGGGTATGGTTATGTTTAAATAGGGGGAAGCCACAAAGAAAAACTGTTTTTGGGGACTTTTTTCTTTTTTTTTCTCGTTTTTTTTTTCTGACAGAAACCAGGCGCGGGCGCGCTTGTAATGGGCGCGGGCGCGCTACCCTTTCTGTCCAGAAAAAATTTTCTGATTTTTTTCATTTTTTTTTTCAATTTGACAAATACTTACAACAAAAGCATGGGTTGCCTCCCATGAAGCGCTCGTTTTACGTCAATAGCTTGACGTGATTCCGACTCCTTAATCAGATGAAACAAGAACCGCGATCTCCGCCTCGCGATTCACCTGTTCACCAAAATACGGTTTCAACCTCTGACCATTGACCTTGAATGCTTCATCCGATGACTTATCATAAACTTCCACTGTGCCATCTGGAAACACTGTTTGGACCGTGAATGGCCCCGACCACCTTGACTTAAGTTTTCCAGGAAAGAGTTTGAGACAAGAGTTGAAAAGCAAAACTAGGTGGCCAGGTACAAATGACTTTTGCACCAGCTTTTTATCATGCCATCTCTTGACCTTCTCCTTGTATAACTTGTGATGTTCATAAACCTGTAGCCGAAACTCATCCAACTCGTTAATCTGAAGCATTCTTTTCTCACCAGCAGCTGACAAATCAAAATTCAACTTCTTCAATGCCCAATATGCCTTGTGCTCTAGCTCGGCAGGCAAATGACACGCCTTACCATACACCAGCTGAAACGGTGACGTACCCAACGGAGTCTTGTAAGCTGTCCTGTAAGCCCAAACAGCTTCATCTAGCTTCAATGACCAATCCTTCCTCGAAGGATTTACTACTTTCTCTAGAATACGCTTGATCTCCCTGTTAGAAACTTCTGCTTGACCGTTTGTTTGAGGGTGATAGGCAGTAGCAACGCGATGATTGATGTTATACCTAGCCATTAAGGTTGTAAACTTGTGGTTGCAAAAATGCGTACCCTCATCACTGATAATTACCCTCGGAGTTCCAAAACGAGTGAAAATTTGCTTATACAGAAAATTCAGCACCACTTTAGCATCATTGGTCGGTAAAGCCTTCACCTCGACCCATTTAGAAACGTAGTCCACTGCTAACAGTATGTACTGATTATTACAAGATGAAACAAATGGTCCCATAAAATCGATTCCCCATACATCAAAAATCTCCACTTCAAGCAACATATTAAGAGGCATCTCATTCCTCCTAGAGATATTACCAACCTTTTGGCATCGATCACAGCTCAACACAAACTGGTGCACGTCTTTAAACAGAGTTGGCCAGTAGAATCCTGCATGAAGTACTCGAGTAGCTGTCTTCTCTCCACCATAATGGCCTCCATAAGTGGTGGAATGGTAATCTCGCAAGACACCCTCAGTTTCACTATAGGGAATGCATCTTCTTATCATCTGATCAGCTCCCTGCCTGAATAAGAATGGCTCGTCCCAACGGTACCACTTTACATCATGTAGAAACTTCTTCCTTTGAGCATAAGAGAATTCAGAAGGGATGACATTACTCACAAGATAGTTCACAATATCTGCAAACCATGGTTCTTCATCTTGCACCCCAAAAAGTTGCTCATCAGGAAAAGATTCATTGATTAGAGTTTTATCCCTTGAATCCGTACCGTGGTCTTCCAAACGTGACAAATGATCCGCCACCTGGTTTTCAGTACCCTTTCTGTCTTTAATCTCCAAATCAAATTCTTGGAGCAAAAGAACCCAACGAATCAACCGAGGCTTTGAATCTTTCTTCGAAATTAGATATCGAATGGCTGCATGATCAGTATAGACTACTACCTTAGTCCCAAGCAAATAAGACCTGAATTTCTCGAAACTATACACAATTGCGAAAAGTTCCTTTTCTGTAGTAGTGTAGTTCAGCTGAGCATCGTTGAGGGTTTTGCTAGCATAGAAAATCACATGGAACACCTTGTTCTTTCTTTGTCCAAGGACAGCTCCCACCGCATAGTCACTAGCATCACACATCAACTCAAACGGTTCACTCCAATCAGGCGTAGTAATAATAAGTGCTGAAGTCAACTTCTTCTTCAACAGCTCGAAAGAAGCCAAGCAATCTTCATCAAACCTGAAAGGGACATCCTTTTCCAACAAATTACATAAGGGTTTAGAGATTTTGGAGAAGTCTTGAATGAATCGCCGATAGAAACCCGCATGACCAAGAAAACTGCGAATTCCCTTAACTGAAATTGGTGGAGGAAGATTTTCAATCGTCTCCAATTTGGCTTTATCCACTTCAAGCCCCTTGCTAGATACCTTATGCCCAAGAATGATTCCTTCTTGCACTATGAAGTGACATTTTTCCCAGTTGAGCACCAGATTGGTCTCAACACATCTTTTCAACACCATGCCCAGATTCTGTAGGCACTCATCATAAGAAGTTCCAAAAACTGAGAAGTCATCCATGAACACTTTCACATTAATGCCAATCATATCTAAGAATATGGCCATCATACACCTCTGAAAGGTAGCAGGTGCACCACAGAGTCCGAAAGAAACGCGACGGAACGCAAAAGTGCCAAAAGGACATGTGAAAGTAGTCTTCTCCTGATCTTCTGGAGCAATACAAATCTGGTTGTACCATGAATAACCATCAAGTAGGAAATAAAATTCATGACCAGCCAACCTATCTAGCATCTGGTCAATGAACGGAAGAGGAAAGTGATCTTTTCTGGTGGCTTTATTCAGCTTTCGGTAGTCCATGCAAATTCTCCACCCTGTAACTGTCCGAGTAGGAATAAGCTCATTCTTCTCGTTAGCAACTACTGTCATGCCTCCTTTTTTAGGCACACATTGCACTGGACTCACCCATGAACTGTCTGAAATAGGATATATGATTCCTGTATCCAGCCACTTAAGAATTTCTTTCTTCACCACCTCTTTCATGATAGGATTCAGCCTCCTCTGAGGATCCACAGTTGGTTTACTTCCTGGCTCTAGCGGAATCTTATGCATGCAATACGAAGGGCTGATTCCCTTGATATCCGCTATGGTCCAACCAATTGCTGACTTGAACTCTCTCAAAATTCGCAAAAGTTTTTCTTTTTCACTACCTGACAAGTTAGATGCAATAATCACAGGTAACGTGGATACATCACCTAAAAAAGCATACCTCAAGTGCTCCAGTAGTGGTTTGAGTTCAAGCGTAGGAGCTTCTTCAATAGATGGTTTGAGACGCTACTGAGATTTCTTCAGCTCAGCTATGCCAAGAGAATCAAATGGCATATCAGTCTTTCTTTTCCACGGAGATGCATTCAAGAACCTCAATTGCTCTTCTCTTTCTTCATCTTCCGATTCAGAATCCCCCGTCAGTACCTTCTCCAAAGTATCTGACTTTAGCAAGTGCTCAATCTCCGTGTAAACTGCAGACTCAACCAAGTCCACCTTGAAGCATTCTTCCTCTTCTGTAGGAAATTTCTTTGCATTGAAGACATTGAAGGTGACATTCTAGTCATGAACCCTCATTATGAGCTCTCCTTTCTGCACATCTATCAAAGTACGGCCTGTTGCCAAGAACGATCTTCCCAAGATAATAGGAATCCTCTTATCCTCCTCGAAGTCCAAAATAACAAAATCCGCAGGGAAGATAAACTTATCCACCTTAACCAAGACATCCTCTACTATGCCTCTAGGATATGTGACAGACCTATCAGCCAGCTGTAAGGACATAGTAGTAGGTTTAGGTTCCGGCAGCCCAAGTTGCATGAAGACAGACAACGACATCAAATTAATACTAGCTCCCAAGTCACACAAGCACTTGTTGAAAGATAGATTGCCGATGCTGCATGGTATGGTGAAACTCCCTGGATCCTTGAGTTTAGGAGGTAACTTCTGCTGTAGGATAGCACTGCATTCTTCTGTTAGAGCGACGGTCTCCAACTCCTCGAGTTTCAATTTCCGTGAGAGAATACCCTTCATGAACTTTGCGTAGCTCGGCATTTGTTCTAAAGCTTCCGCAAAAGGTATATTGATCTGCAACTTCTTGAAAACTTTGAGAAACTTAGAAAACTGCTTGTCCAACTTTTGTTTCTGAAGTCGTTTAGGGAATGGCGGAGGAGGATAAATCTCCTTGCTCTCTGTAGCCTGCTTCAGAACATATTTCTTAGTAGAATGGTCATTTTTCTCCGCATCGTTTCCCCCCTGACTAGCTTTTTCTTCATTTCTTTCCACTTCTGGCAGAAGGTCAGGCGCGGGCGCGCTCCCTAGGGCGCGGGCGCGCTCCTCATTCTGCTGGAATTTCAAATTTTCTCCGTTTTGCTCTGTGTTTCAGTTCTGATCATTCGTAACCTTCCCAGATCGCAAGGTAACTACCTTTACATGTTCCTTGACCTCTCTTTTGCCTGGATTAGCTTCCGTATCACTAGGGAGAGTTCCATGTGGTCTATTCAACAAAGCATTAGCAATCTGACCGATCTGATTCTCCAGAGTTTTGATGGAAACAGCTTGGCTCTTGCACATTAGCCTCAGTTCTTCCAATTCAGATTTTTCATTAGACGACTGACCAACATTTCCTTGAGATGGTTGTTGAAAACCTGGTGGTTGGTACGATTGCCTTGGAGCATACTGCTGCTGAAAACCAGAAGGGTTAAATGGCTTAGCTCCGTATTGCTGACCTTGAAACTGCTGCTGTGGTCTCTGAAAATTGCTCATAAACTGTGCCGATTCACTAGATATGGTACACTGAGTCGTGTCATGTGCACCTGCACATAGCTCACACACACTAGCCACCTGCTGAACTCCAAAGTTAGACAAGGAATCCACCTTCATAGACAGAGCCTTTAGCTGAGCTGCTATTGTCGTAGCTGCATCCACTTCCAGAACTCCTGCTACCTTGCCTTGTGATAACCTCTGAGTTGGATTCTGGTATTCATTAGCAGCCATCATCTCAATAAGTTCATAAGCTTCATCGTAGCTTTTAGCCCAAAGAGCTCCTCTTGATGCTGCATCAAGCATTGGTCGTGATTGACCTCCCAGACCATTATAGAAACAATTGATCACCATCCAATCAGGCATTCCATGATGGGGACACTTCCTAAGCATCTCCTTGTAACGCTCCCAAGCTTCACATAAAGTTTCCCCTGAATGCTGTGTAAACTGAGTAAGAGCATTCCTGATTGCAGCTGTTTTAGCCATAGGGAAGAATTTAGTGAGAAATTTCTGAGCAAGATCCTCCCATGTAGCAATAGAACCTGCTGGTAGAGAGTGCAACCAACCTTTAGCTTTATCCCTCAGAGAAAATGGGAAAAGTCTCAGATTCACAACATCTTCTGACACTCCGTTGAACTTGAAGGTGTAGCGCCCCAAATCCGGGGTCAAAGGATTTGGTCGTCACACTGCACCCTTAATCCAAACAACATGTTCAATATAAAATCAACACAATAATAATAATATCTGTGACCCCAATTCTACCAAGAATCTTTAAAGGTTATAGTGCTAGAAACAAGAATCCAAAATTTCATTACAACGATCTTTCTTCTTTACAACCAATCTCTTTACAAAAATTCTAATGCACTAGTATAACTTCGATAAGAAGTATACCAGACAACTAATCTTATACAATATATTATTCAATGGAAAACATCTATATACAAAACCTCTCACTAGCTCCAAATGCTCTGGATCAGAACATCTTTACGCTAATATCCTTCCCCATCTCTGATCAGCTACGCGGACAACTCTCGCCAATATACCTTCTTACTGGCAGGCTAAAATATATATAAAGAAAACAAGTATGAGCGAATGAATTGCTCAGCAAGTGCATTATCAAATATAATACGAAAGGTTTCCAAAATAAACTTTGGATTTTCAAATAACAAACTTTTGTTTTTGAACATTTGTAATCTTTAAAACTTCTCAAATCAAGTTTAGTAATTTATCACAATTTCTCATTCAGCTTCTCGTAACTGGATAGTTTAAAACACAAAAAGGTTTATATTGGCCGTCACGGCGACCGAATCAACAATAACTACAATAGTATGTAGAAAATACGAAATAAGTATAACTCATATGTCTTTAAGACCATAGTTTGTATAAAGATACTAATTTGAAGACAACAGATCTATTCACAACATTCTCTGAAACCAACAACTCTGGAAGGGTAGAATAATCAAGGAGTAAGAATGAGCCAACGTGCTCGGTCATGGAACAAAGAACGCACTTCAAGACTTCAACATGGTACCGACTGGATACGCGGTATGAATAAAACTCATCAGAATAGATATCTCACGACTACCAGTGGAATCAAGAAAGTGGATTTCGACTATTTGGAATCCAAATGAATTAAGAGTAAGTGATTTCAGCAAGATTGAAACCACCATTTATTAATCAACAACCAACAACTTCGCGCAATGAATAAACCTGAATATCATGTCATAACTCACAAGTACAAAACATATGGATGTAACTCATCCTAGAAATGAAAATTGATATTAGAATTGGATTTTTCACATTTATCAAATCAAAGGTTGTGCTGCTGGCCAGCCACGCATCAACCCCGGACTTGCTTATAGCAAAGTCCTCTACTGGATCCTTGGCCAATCTGGGCCATAAGTTATTCCGACCATAAATATGGTTCGACCATTACTGGTCCATTTAAAAACGTTCCAATCCTATATTATATACGTCAGGTGTCAGAACAATTGACAACCTTACTTCGACAATCAGGTGTCGGAAGAATCGACAACCTTAATACAACAAACGCTGGAAAACTCACGTTCCAGGAAACAATTCAACTATGAAGAATCCATCGAGGAATAATAATATAATCTAGTATCGACGAGATCGACACAATATCGGGAGGTGCACATGAAAAGTGACAATATAATAAACATCGACGAGATCGATGTAACAACTGGGATATAATGAAGAATAAACAATGACATGCTCAACAAGATTAAGTCTGATATGAAACATGCATTATGATATCAATAGAATTTGCAACAACTCAATATAGAATAGGGTTCAAAGAACAGGCTCTAGATGGCCTCAACAGTTCAAATCATCACATTATGGAAGAATTAGTTAAGATTCACCAATCTGGTAAGTGACAAGAAAGTCAAGTTCAAGTTTAAGAAAAATTCAAGGTGAAGTTTATAAATGAAGAAAACAAGGGTTTATTAACTTCTGACAGAAATAGTTCAAGTCCTTCGAATATATACTTATAATAGATAAGCCTTGTATTTGAAGGAAGTAAACTAAATCATGCACATCATATATGAATTCGAATCAGGGAATGGATCAGATGATCACATTAACAAGAAATGATAATAATACTTGCATGGATGCAAGATGGAAAATGGAATACTTGTGGAACAAGTACCATGACTTCGGAATTTAAAATAACATTTTCAACATAGGGTTCACAAGTTCCCACTCATCTAGGGTTGGCAATATTCCAACCTAATATTTTAAAATCAGGTCTTTTAAAAGAAAGCCTTGGTATACGGCCCATAATTATCTCTTTAAACTTTCAATATAATAAGTATATCTTTCCAATCAATCCTACTAATATGAATCTAAGTTCATAAAGTATAAAAGAATGCTCGTCAACTTACGAGTTTAAATAAAATACTTGCAGTTCAATGCAAAAGAGTCATCATTAAATTTTTAGGAAAAAGTATGCCAATTGCATAATAATAATTCAAGAAATATCAATCAATTAATAAGCAAGGGTATAAACACTTGCCTCTGGTCCTTAGCTATTTCGTAACGCTGAAACAATACGATTCCCTCCTTGTTCTGTCTTATCGCACGATTCTCTACTTCCGTCCTTCTTTGCTCTAACGCTCTTGCGAACACCACTAGTCTGCTTTTACCATTTCGAATCCACGTTCCAGCCTCGATAGTCAAACATGAGACGGTACTTCGTCTTCAACGTATGATTTCACATTCCATGAACGATTGTAACACTACGCCATAAGTGGGTAACTGTAACGCTTTTTGAAGTGTTACAAAAAACAAGCGTTACGGTAGATGGCATTTTGTAACACTACTCAAATACAGTTACATTAGTTACTACGTAGTGTTACAGTTGACGTATTTATCAATTAAATAAATAATAAATTATTATTAATGCCACTTGGCACTCCTGCGTGGCACGAGGTGGAGGTGGTTCCCACATTAATTAATTAATTAATAATTAATAATTAATAATTAATAACTAAATAATTAATTAATTAATTAAGTGGGCCCCACAAGTGGACCTCACAAGCGGGCCTCACAAGTGGGCCCCACATGTGGGCCCACATTAAAAATTAATTAATTAATTATTAATTAATTAATTAATAATAAATAAATAATTAAGTGGGCCCCACAAGTGGGCCTCACATGTGGGACCACATTAAAAATTAATTAATTAATTAATATATAATAAATAAATAATTAAGTGGGCCCCACAAGTGGGCCCCACATGTGGGCCCACATTAAAAATTAATTAATTATTAATTAATTAATTAATAATAAATATATAATTAAGTGGGCCTCACAAGTGGGCCCCACAAGTGGCCTCACAAATGGGGCATATGTGGGCCCACATTTAAAATTAATTAATAATTAATTAATAAATAATAAATAAATAATTAAGTGGGCCCACATGTGGGCCCCACAAGTGGGCCCAACATGTGGGGCCCACAAGTGGGCCCCACAAGTGGGCCCAACATGTGTGCCACATTAAAAATTAATTAATTATTAATTAATAAATAATAAATAAATAATTAAGTGGGCCTCACAAGTGGGCCCCACAAGTGGGCCCCACAAGTGGGCCCACATTAAAAATTAATTAATTAATTAATAATTAATTAATAAATAATAAATAAATAATTAAGTGGGCCCCACAAGTGGGCCCCACAAGTGGATCCCACAAGTGGACCCCACAAGTGGGCCCACATTAATAATTAATTAATAATTAATTATATAATAATTAATAATTAATAACTAAATTAACAATTAATTAATTAAGTGACAAGTGGGCTCACATTTCTCCCCCAAAATGAAATTAGTGCGGCATTTTTCCCCCCAAAATGAAAATAATTGAGGCTCATGAGCGGCATTTCCCTAATTCACATCTAACATTTCCCTAATTGACGACCTCTCTCTCTCGCCGCCCCTCGCCGCCCTCTCCCTCTCTCTCTCCCCCCCTCCCCTCTCTCTCTCTCTCTCTCTACGCCTCTCCCTCTCTCACTCTGAAGATATATCAACAATCTGAAGAATCTGAAGATAGCTGGCGAATTAGGGTTTCAAATTAAGGTAAAAATTGGGGGTTTATTTCTCTCTCTCACTCTCCCTCCCTCCCCTCTCTGTCTCTCTCCCCCTCTCTCTCCCTCTCTCTCACCCGCTCTCTGTCTCTCACCCGCTCTCTGTCTCTCTCCCCCCCCCTCTCTCTCTCTCTCCCCCTCTCTCTCTCCCTCTCTCTCTCCCTCTCTCTCACCCACTCTCTGTCTCTCTCTCCCTCTCTCTTCCCCTCTCTCTCTCCCTCTCTCTCACCCGCTTTGATAATATATGTTGTAACTTTTAATTGATTTGATGCTATATTTGATAATATATGTTGTAACTGAATTTTTATTTCCATTGAATAAAATGCTAAAAATGCTATATTTGATAATATATGTTGTAACTGAAATTTTATTTCCATTGATTTGTGTTATATATGCTATATTTTATTATACACTTGGCTGTGTAATCCTGTTTGAAAAATTGACCTCAAGTAGTATTACATGGTGATTAATGATAGAAATGGTCAGTAAAGCATACGGTTTAAATATAGTTAGAGACCATAGAGTTATCCCTGTCCTGTATTATCACAATTTTTTACTTGTAGGATCTTCTGTAAACACTAATATTATTCATGTTGTTGATTGTCAAGCTTCATAGGATTCTTGATACTACTAACTTACTTGATTGTTAGACTGATGTGCTGAACATGCCAGCTGAATGTTTTACTCGACAGGCCTGTACCTAGGTTTTAGTAATGGAGGGTGATTGGATAGGACTCCCAAGATTTAGTAAAGAATACGTAGAAGGGATAAAAGCATTTGTGGAGAATGCGTTTCCCCTTTTTTCCGTAGGTGATGAAATGAAGTGCCCCTGCAAGAATTGTAATGATCAAAATTGGCATCGTCAAGATGTAAATTGAGAAAGAAGGAAAGCAAGTTGACACTGCTAAAATTTTAAAGCCGACGTGTAGCAAACTGTTAAAAGCAGCTGACAATTCTGTACCAAGTGGTTCAGTTGCTGCTTATATTGCGCTTCGGGAACGTCAGAAGCAGAACCTTGAAGCTGATCCAATGATAGAGAACGACGTTGGTGAATCGAGTTTACAACCTGCAGATGAAGTTGTTGAAGCAGGTAATGCATGTGTATGCCTCATGAACTTTATATTAATATGATTATTAGAATTAATGTAGTAATGCGATACATTGAATGTTCCTTTATGTTTTGTATGCCTCGACAGGTCCTAAAAAATGCAGAGGACGATCAAAAATGTTAAAAGTTCATGCTAGGACTGTGAATGAAAAGGTAGTCATTAAGGTTAATAAAAAAGGTCAACCAATTGGGGACAGGAAGCTTAAGGCTGAGTTGAGCAATTTCTTGGGGACACTAGTCAAGGATCACGTGACGATTACTTACGTTAATTGGCATGTTGTTCCAGAAGAACTAAAGAAGTGGATGCTGGAATATACTTTGGTGACCTCTATTACCTTAACTTAAATTTACCAATGCTTTTTCACATATATGCATGGACTAAAGCGTTACAATCATGATACATTGCAGCAAAGGTATGTTATTCCGCAAGAAGGGGAAAAGTGGGTGTTAAAGACGCTGAATTCATTATGGAAAACACACAAGTCCCGTACGAAGACGAGGTTTTTTTCAAAATATGACAATGATGAGGAGAGGATCCAGAACAGGCCTGATCAAATTCCACTCGAGGAATTTAAAATGTTGTTAAAGTATTGGTCGGATGGGGAAGTTCAGGTACAAATATCTATGTATACATAAATATTGAGCCGAGTATTACAAATATCTGGTATTGGTTTAAATTATAAATTGATGCTCTTTGCTAATACTTTATTTATATTCTTGTCATCATATATTCTTGTCATCATATATTCTTGTCATCTTTGCTAATACTTTATTTAAATTGTATGTAGTTTATTTATATTTCTGTAGTCTTGTCATCATATAAAGTTGTATCTGACACTTGTATTTTTTCCCGTTACAGTCATTTGCTGAGGATAATAAAGCTCGTCGAAATTCCTATGTCGAGACTCACACTCTCGGTCCGAAGAGCTATGCTGAAGTTAAAAACAAGCTGGTATGATTAATTTGCTAAGAAACATGTACAAATTACCATATCATTTTATTACCTCTCAACTTAAAAACTAGTCTGCCATATTTGACATTATTATTTCTTGTATATTATGCTAGTAGAATTTATCGGCTAATCACAGAAATGTTATGTGTATGTTGTTTCTGATACATGCCAGAAAAATAAAGATCCAAATCATGCCTCCCCATCAGATGCTAGAATGTATCTAAAAAGTCGTAAGCGCAAGCCTGGGCGCAAGTACAAGTCAAATCAGGTTGAATTTCAGAAAAAAATGGTAAGTCTATCAATTTGTTTGTTATATATTTGAACTCATTTTACCTCCCAAAATATGATGAAACTGTCTATTGCAGGAGGGAATTGAGGATATGGTGAAACAAGGAAAGGATGCAGATGTGGTGTTTCCCAGAAAAAAGAATCGACCGGATTGGTTGGTGGGAAGGCAAGGTAAAACCGTTTCCTCCACAGACAAGCCGGCTGTTCCAGATACCTATGTTGAGGAGCTGACTGCGAAGATTACTCAGAATCTTCAGGATGAAATGGACGCCAAGGTCAACAAAAAAGTTCAGGAGAACATGGCTTGGTTCGTGAAAAAACTAGGAGAGGCGAATCCGGAGATGAAACTCGACCTTACTGACTTCTGCGCCACCCTTTCTAGCGATGCCGACGAAAATGGAACCCCTATCACTCCTGGCGGCGGAGCTACATCTTAAACACTTTACTATTTTAATCGTACTTTTGTAGTTACCATGTTTAATATTTATCTAGAACTGTTTTCATCCATGTTTTTGTTTGTCGGAGGTTGGATTGTTGGAGTTTGGGTTGACTGTATTTTGTTGGAGTTTGGGTTGATTGTATTTTGTTGGAGTTTGGATGTTTTTTGGATGGAAATACTGCATAAACAAGGCAGACTTTGTAAATTTTTTTTAATCTAGTGTTACATTTGCACTTGTGGTGTTACATTTGTCTAGTTACATTAGTAATAGTTACAGTTACATTATATATATGCAGTGTTACAATAGATGATGAAAAGTGTTACAATAGGTCACCTGCCACGTGGCAGCAGTGGGGCCCACAAGCACCACGTGGCACTGCCACGTGGGACCATGTGGGCCCCACTTGCTGCCACGTGGATGCCACGTAGATGCCACGTGGATGCCACGTGTCACTACATTAGCTTGCCACGTGTAAATATTTATCTGATATGTAATTGTCTAATGTAACCCTGGAAAGCATTACAGTAGGTTGATTTGTGGTTACATTAGATTTATAATGTAACAGTTTCTTACAGTTACAATAGGATCCTAAAAACGTTACATTAGGGGCCTAATGTAGCGGCCGCAGATGTAACCCCCCCTACCGTTACATTAGCCCTAATGTAACGGATTTTAGGCCTATTGTAACTGTAGGAGCGCGTTACAGTTGCCCACTTATGGCGTAGTGTAACTTAACTTCGATAATCTGACTCGTCTCGTCCAATAGCCTCTGTTGCATAGACAACCACATTTCAATAAATAGAATGATCACAACTAACTATACAAGCAATCCTCGTAACTCGCTTGACGAAACTCCCCATACTATAAAAAGTCAACATCTAAGTCAACGGCCTCGTAAATCTCATTTTCTAACATTACCGACAAATTTCTATTCCAACTACCCCTCGTGGTGATATTAGACACGACCAAAGCATTTAAACAAGTCTCAAAACAATTATTCGCATGCATGACTCAACAACAGATAATTCACATCATTCACATAACACATTTAAACAAGTAACCGGTTACGTATCGGACGCCCGGTCTAATTTATGATATTTAAAACTCAGACACTAGCCCTAGTACGGGCATATACGGACTATAAAACAAATTACACAACTCATACAAACCATATAGCACTTATAATTATTTTTAAAACATCACACGAAGCTTATTTGAATTTAAATAAGCCACAAACAATTTTTAAATCAAAAATCAGATTTTTAAATCCAATATAAGTATTTTAACTGCAAATAAATCAATTAATAAAATTAATTGACACTCTTTAAATGCTCAAACAATTTTTAAATAATAAATCAGGTTTGAAAATAATTAAACTGAATTTTAAATTAATTAAATCTAATTAATAATCAATTTTTAAGAATTAACTGATTAAACGAATTAATCAATTAATTAACTTAATTAATTATTAATTAAAAATAATTAAAATAATTAAGTTTAATCAATTTTCGAATTTAAATTAATAAATATAATTTTTCAGAATTTTCTGAATAATAAAATGTATTTTTAAATCAAAGATATGATTTTTAGAATTATAAAACTATTTTTGAATTATTTTAAAAATAAATAACTCCAGAAACAGTTTTCTAAAATGAAATTAGGGTTTTTAGAAATCATAACCGGGTCGGGTAGGGTTTCCAAACGGGTCGCCAAGAACACAAACGGGTCGCCAAGAACACCACCAGAATCCGGTGGCAGTTCCGGCGAACCTGCCGTTTCCGACGACCACACTTCACCCAGAACACACGGCTTTTACACATGAAATGCTGGGAAGTTACATACAATCACATATTCCACTCGATTCTCTGCAAAACAATACCAAACTGTCGAAATCAACCCTCCAACCGAAGAAACCGTCGGCGGCGGCTTTTCTCCGGCGAGCTCCGTTTCGACTCCGACCTCGAAGATAATCATATGTACAAACTCTAAATCCTCCGATCTATGCACTGGTGTTAACAAAATCAAGAACTACTTCCTGGAACTAAAATCCGGCCAAAACGTTCAAGAACTCCGGTGAACTATAAAACTTCCGATTTACTCGATTTAAGGCTCTGAAAATCAAACAAAAATTACCAACACACTCACCACAACACACACAATCCATTCATATCATCAATTATCAAGAACAATCACAAACAAAGATTCCCCCAAAATTAAACCTAAAATTCGAAAAAATAAAATAATTAAAAATCGAATAGTTTAGAAAATCATACCCACATGATTTTTGATGATGTATTTAGGTAGAGGATGATGAGGGATTCGATTTGGTTACAAGAACATCGAAATCGGATTCCGATAACGCCTTCAAAATTGAGTTTGATTCTCAAGAACACGAAGAACACGTTTCAGGGGGTTTTAGATTTTTAACTGTAATTAAGCTTGATTATACGAAAAACAAAGTACGATTTGCCTTTTTATAATAAACGGAAAATAATACCCCAAACAACAATTTTGGATCGATATTGATCCGATGGATCGTTTTAAATACAATATAACAAAATATATGCTTTAAACCTTTAATAAAGTAGAATACACGTTTTACGAGACGATAATCATCCATAAAGTACGGATAACTACAAGTATCGTTTAATACAAAATATACGAACCAAAATACCTCCATTACGAATATTTTCGAATACTTCCCACTTTAACGAATGAAATATTGGTACGAACGATATACCAATGTCCCGAATAATTTGGGAACGATCCAAATTTTCTTTTCGATAATTAAAATAGAATAAATTAGTATGACATCCTTTTCAAAATAGTTTCTAATTCCCCACACATTTCACATAGCTCCACAATATCACATATTCAATCATTTAACGAATAACTTAGCATGTTTAAACAGATAAATCATTTAATAACTCTTAATATGAAATTAAAATTTCATTTCACATCACATAATAACACATAATTTTCCAGGATCTTACATCCTTCCCCCCTTAACATGATTCTGTCCTCAGAATCAACTTGCGCAAACATAGGTGGATTTTTTTTTCCAACATCTCATTCTCAAATTCCTAGGTTGACTCTTCAACCTTAGGATTTCTCCTCATACTCATACTAATTTGACTCCTCTATTACTTATCACTCTCTCATACTGACTCAATATCTCAATCGGTTACTCAACATAGAACAATTTAACTAGATCTCTATAGGTTCATATTTTTATGAAATATACTATGAATACACCACTCACGGGGTGGTAAGCAAACTTATACGCAACTTTCCCAACACACAATAAATCGTCGTAAGGTAGCTTTTCAAAATCGTCATAGTAACTGTTGTCGTAAGGGAATCTAATCAACGGTAAACGATCCTTCCAATTACCTTCAAAATTTAGTACACAACCATAGTCTGTCTGAATTCTTTAATTAAGTCGCGGATCTCTGTCAAATACAATTGAACTCGTCATTCCATGCCGTACTATTATCTCTCATTAATTAGCCAATAATAACCCAAATAACATCACGATAAGCTCTAAGCCTTAGCAACTCTATTACACAGTTTATCTTAACATGTTTCCATCTCCATTCAGGAATCTCTTTAGTTGTAACTGTCTACTATACCTCTGTTATTCTATCTTCATTTTCCAACACCTCAAGTACTTAGATATTCACCAACACTAACATCCTTTTGAAACCCCTCAAATGTATTCTTGCATTTCTTTCTTATTCCTTATACTTTCTCATTCCCTCCTATAATTGAATCCTTTTATTTTTTCCATAACTCTTTCCTTTATGTAGCCCTTTCTCTTTAATCAATTCTGGTTGAATCCTTATTTCCGTCATTCCTTCTAGTTGATCTCTTGTTATCATAACCTTAAAACTCCATCCTTTCTAATCCTTGAACCGAAGATATTTACGTCTCTAGTCTTCCTTTTTCTACTCATACTATCAGCCATCCATATTCTTGGGTCAACTCTATCTACCTCCAATATATCTAACAACTGCTTTCAACGATCACATACCTTCCGTGCCAAACAAATATTCAGTTTAAAACAACCACTCATTACCTTATCCATTGTCTTTAAATCCTTATTAACACCTCTTCATCTTCTTTCCCTATCTACAATTGTGAGAATATTCCTTATCAACTTGGTGACTTAGTCCCATATCTTTAAAATTGTTCTACCTAGTTCCAATAACTTAATTGCTCTCCATCTGATTCCTAAATAATTCAGAAGATACATTCACAGTAACACTCGTGACACCTTTTCCATGGTTCCATCTCAATTCCCAAACAGTTTGATCAACTCAACGTCATTTTGATTCTCATCCTATACATCCACATTGACTGGTAAGATCTACCTTAACTATCGTGAGCAAAAGACTTGCAACCATATCATACAATCCTGAAATACTCAAAGATTAACTCATTCTCCATTATTTGCCTATCATCAAATTTTAGAAGTTCTTCTCATTGAGACAAAAATCTATTATGTTCATCTTCCACAACATGGGATATCATCAGCACAATTACACATTTCTCCCCAATTTCCAATCAACTTTTGAATTATCTAACTTTACCTCTTCCACATCGTAACGTTAATCGATAGAGAGAGAACAACTGGCTCAGTTATATGTTACTAGTATTCTAATCGCATCGTAATCCACTTTCGCTCGTGGTAATTCAATCGCAAATTCTTCGTTCATTATGGTAGGGTAAATTTCAGTTCACCCTAATGGCATACCTACCAGATTATTTGGTATAACAAAAATTCATGATATTTTGAAGTGAAAAGATTCTATATCGTAGCAAATGTCCCACAATTGGGGTTACCAAATCTGCATATTCCAAATCAAACATTATTGGAAGTGAAAGAATTACTGAGAGACCAATTTGATCACATGAACTCAATGTTGTGTGTCTCTATTAAGACAGTACTAAAGTTAATTAGCCTTCTTGTATTTCACAACACACAAGTGACGGCGTCCCGTCACACTTCTATCACATAGACAGATAGTCCTTGTGTCCCCTATAAATAGGGTTGTTTGTCTCAGTTGGAGTAGTGAAACATGAAAGAAGTTTAAAGTCAAAATAACAACCAATGCCTCTCGATAAGAAATCTCAAATACACACCTTGGATTGAAATTGAATAGATTCCAAAGGTGAGATTCCAGAAAAGAAGAACAACCAGAAAAAGGAAGTATCAACAAATAGTGTTACATCATAACTAGAGTTATCCACTCCTGAAGAATGAAGGAGTTGGAATTTAAATAGCATATTTTCAACAGTCCTCAAAAATTTTGAAATAGGTATCACAACAACCTCTGATGCAATTGCAATCATGATTGATCAAAAGTATCAAGTACAAGGTCAAAAGGTGGAATATATTCACCAACACAAGTTTCGCTTAAAGAAATGTCAAATATTTCCTTAGGATGGGAAGGTATTACCAAGGTCTTCACATATGACTCCTCCGTCGACTCCTTCGATAGCTCGTTATTCGATTTCAGCCCTTCTTGTCCACGTTATTCGATTTCAGCCCTTCTTGTCCACGTTATTCGATTTCAGCCCTTCTTTTCCACGTCGCAAGGTTATCAATATCGTACGTCGTCGTTGACTCGTAATAGTCCTCAAAGATTCCGCCTTAGACGTCTACAAACGTAAGAAGTTCTATCCATCTCAGCACAACTATCTCAATCAAATACCTCTATCTTAACTCACTCAACGGTACTATATCCAATAGTCCAACACGAACTCTAAATGAGCTCTGACGTTCCTTATATATCTATATACACTCCTTCGCACTCTCGTTTCTAGTTTTACTATAAACCTCGCTCTTATACCAACTGTAGCGCCCCAAATCCGGGGTCAAAGGATTTGATCGTCACACTGCACCCTTAATCCAAACAACCTGTTCAATATAAAATCAACACAATAATAATAATATCTGTGACCCCAACTCTACCAAGAATCTTTAAAGGTTATAGTTCTAGAAACAAGAATCCAAATTTTCATTACAACAATCTTTCTTCTTTACAACCATTCTCTTTACAAAAATTCTAATGCACTAGTATAACTTCAATAAGAAGTATACCATGCAACTAATCTTATACAATATATTATTCAATGGAAAACATCTATATACAAAACCTCTCACTAGCTCCAAATGCTCTGGATCAGAACGTGTTTACGCTAATATCCTTCCCCATCTCTGATCAGCTACGCGGACAACTCTCGCCAATATACCTTCTTACTGGCAGGCTAAAATATATATAAAGAAAACAAGTATGAGCGAATGAATTGCTCAGCAAGTGCATTATCAAATATAATACGAAAGGTTTCCAAAATAAACTTTGGATTTTCAAATAACAAAATTTTGTTTTTGAACATTTGTAATCTTTAAAACTTCTCAAATCAAGTTTAGTAATTTATCACAATTTCTCATTCAGCTTCTCGCAACTGAATAGTTTAAAACACAAAAAGGTTTATATTGGCCGTCACAGCGACCGAATCAACAATAACTACAATAGTATGTAGAAAATACGAAATAAGTATAACTCATATGTCTTTAAGACCATAGTTTGTATAAAGATACTAATTTGAAGACAACAGATCTATTCACAACATTCTCTGAAACCAACAACTCTGGAAGGGTAGAATAATCAAGGAGTAAGAATAAGCCAACGCGCTCGGTCATGGAACAAAGAACGCACTTCAAGACTTCAACATGGTATCGACTGGATACGCGGTATGAATAAAACTCATCAGAATAGATATCTCACGACTACCAATGGAATCAAGAAAGTGGATTTCGACTATTTGGAATCCAAATGAATTAAGAGTAAGTGATTTCAGCAAGATTGAAACCACCATTTATTAATCAACAACCAACAACTTCGCGCAACGAATAAACCTGAATATCAGGTCACAACTCACAAGTACAAAACATATGGATGTAACTCATCCTAGAAATGAAAATTGATATTAGAATTGGATTTTTCACATTTATCAAATCAAAGGTTGTGCTGCTGGCCAGCCATGCATCAACCCCGGACTTACTTATAGCAAAGTCCTCTACTGGATCCTTGGCCAATCTGGGCCATAAGTTATTCCGACCATAAATATGGTCCGACCATTACTGGTCCATTTAAAAACGTTCCAATCCTATATTATATACGTCAAGTGTCAGAACAATTGACAACCTTACTTCGACAATCAGGTGTCAGAAGAATCGACAACCTTAATACAACAAACGCTGGAAAACTCACGTTCCAGGAAACAATGCAACTATGAAGAATCCATCGAGGAATAATAATATAATCTAGTATCGACGAGATCGACACAATATCGGGAGGTGCACATGAAAAGTGACAATATAATAAACATCGACGAGATCGATGTAACAACTGGGATATAATGAAGAATAAACAATGACATGCTCAACAAGATTAAGTCTGATATGAAACAAGCATTATGATATCAACAGAATTTGCAACAACTCAATATAGAATAGGGTTCAAAGAACAGGCTCTAGATGGCCTCAACAGTTCAAATCATCACATTATGGAAGAATTAGTTAAGATTCACCAATCTGGTAAGTGACAAGAAAGTCAAGTTCAAGTTTAAGAAAAATTCAAGGTGAAGTTTATAAATGAAGAAAACAAGGGTTTATTAACTTCTGACAGAAATAGTTCAAGTCCTTCGAACATATACTTATAATAGATAAGCCTTGTATTTGAAGGAAGTAAACTAAATCATGCACAACATATATGAATTCGAATCAGGGAATGGATCATATGATCGCATTAACAAGAAATGATAATAATACTTGCATGGATGCAAGATGGAAAATGGAATACTTGTGGAACAAGTACCACGACTTCGGAATTTAAAATAACATTTTCAGCATAGGGTTCACAAGTTCCCACTCATCTAAGGTTGGCAATATTCCAACCTAATATTTTAAAATCAGGTCTTTTAAAAGAATGCATTGGTATACGGCCCATAATTATCTCTTTAAACTTTCAATATAATAAGTATATCTTTCCAATCAATCCTACAAATATGAATCTAAGTTCATAAAGTATAAAAGAATGCTCGTCAACTTACGAGTTTAAATAAAATACTTGCAGTTCAATGCAAAAGAGTCATCATTAAATTTTTAGGAAAAAGTATGCCAATTGCATAATAATAATTCAAGAAATATCAATCAATTAATAAGCAAGGGTATAAACACTTGCCTCTGGTCCTTAGCTATTTCGTAACGCTGAAACAATACGATTCCCTCCTTATTCTGTCTTATCGTACGATTCTCTACTTCCGTCCTTCTTTGCTCTAACGCTCTTGTGAACACCACTAGTCTGATTTTACCATTTCGAATCCACGTTCCAGCCTCGATAGTCAAACATGAGACGGTACTTCGTCTTCAACGTATGATTTCACATTCCATGAACGATTGTAACTTAACTTCGATAATCTGACTCGTCTCGTCCAATAACCTCTGTTGCATAGACAACCACATTTCAATTGATAGAATGATCACAACTAACTATACAAGCAATCCTCGTAACTCGCTTGACGAAACTCCCCATACTATCAAAAGTCAACATCTAAGTCAACGGCCTCGTAAATCTCATTTTCTAACATTACCGACAAATTTCTATTCCAACTACCCCTCGTGGTGATATTAGACACGACCAAAGCATTTAAACAAGTCTCAAAACAATTATTCTCATGCATGACTCAACAACAGATAATTCACATCATTCACATAACACATTTAAACAAGTAACCGGTTACGTATCGGACGCCCGGTCTAATTTATGATATTTAAAACTCAGACACTAGCCCTAGTACGGGCATATACGGACTATAAAACACATTACACAACTCATACAAACCATATAGCACTTATAATTATTTTTAAAACATCACACGAAGCTTATTTGAATTTAAATAAGCCACAAACAATTTTTAAATCAAAAATCGGATTTTTAAATCCAATATAAGTATTTTAACTGCAAATAAATCAATTAATAAAATTAATTGACACTCTTTAAATGCTCAAACTATTTTTAAATAATAAATCAGGTTTGAAAATAATTAAACTGAATTTTAAATTAATTAAATCTAATTAATAATCAATTTTTAAGAATTAACTGATTAAAAGAATTAATCAATTAATTAACTTAATTAATTATTAATTAAAAATAATTAAAATAATTAAGTTTAATCAATTTTCGAATTTAAATTAATAAATATAATTTTTCAACATTTTCTGAATAATAAAATGTATTTTTAAATCAAAGATATGATTTTTAGAATTATAAAACTATTTTTGAATTATTTTAAAAATAAATAACTCCAGAAACAGTTTTCTAAAATGAAATTAGGGTTTTTAGAAATCATAACTGGGTCGGGTAGGGTTTCCAAACGGGTCGCCAAGAACACAAACGGGTCGCCAAGAACACCACCAGAATCCGGTGGCGGTTCCAGCGAACCCGCCGTTTCCAGCGACCACACTTCACCCAGAACACACAGCTTTTACACATGAAATGCTGGGAAGTTACATACAATCACATATTCCACTCGATTCTCTGCAAAACAATACCAAACTGTCGAAATCAACCCTCCAACCGAAGAAACCGTCGGCGGCGGCTTTTCTCCGGCGAGCTCCGTTTCGACTCCGACCTCAAAGATAATCATATGTACAAACTCTAAATCCTCCGATCTATGCACTGGTGTTAACAAAATCAAGAACTACTTCCTGGAACTAAAATCCGGCCAAAAAGTTCAAGAACTCCGGCGAACTATAAAACTTCCGATTTACTCGATTTAAGGCTCTAAAAATCAAACAAAAATTACCAACACACTCACCACAACACACACAATCCATTCAGATCATCAATTATCAAGAACAATCACAAACAAAGATTCCCCCAAAATTAAACCTAAAATTCGAAAAAATAAAATAATTAAAAATCGAATAGTTTAGAAAATCATACCCACATGATTTTTGATGATGGATTTAGGTAGAGCATGATGAGGGATTCGATTTGGTTACAAGAACATCGAAATCGGATTCCGATAACGCCTTCAAAATTGAGTTTGATTCTCAAGAACACGAAGAACACGTTTCAGGGGTTTTTAGATTTTTAACTGTAATTAAGCTTGATTATACGAAAAACAAAGTACGATTTGCCTTTTTATAATAAACGGAAAATAATACCCCAAACGACATTTTTGGATCGATATTGATCCGATGGATCGTTTTAAATACAATATAACAGAATATATGCTTTAAACCTTTAATAAAGCAGAATACACGTTTTACGAGATGATAATCATCCATAAAGTACGGATAACTACAAGTATCGTTTAATACAAAATATACGAACCAAAATACCTCCATTACGAATATTTTCGAATACTTCCCACTTTAACGAATGAAATATTGGTACGAACGATATACCAATGTCCCGAATAATTTGGGAACGATCCAAATTTTCTTTTCGATAATTAAAATAGAATAAATTAGTATGACATCCTTTTCAAAATAGTTTCTAATTCCCCACACATTTCACGTAGCACCACAATATCACATATTCAATCATTTAACGAAGAACTTAGCACGTTTAAACAGATAAATCATTTAATAACTCTTAATATGAAATTAAAATTTCATTTCACATCACATAATAACACGTAATTTTCCCGGATCTTACAGAAGGTGTCGCAAATCTCAATGAAATCCCTAATATGCATATTAGTATCTTCCATTGGAGCACCCCCAAACTGAACTGAATTTTGCATCATCTGAATCGTGCCAGGCTTGATTTCAAAGGTATTAGCTGCAATGGTTGGCCTTACAATGCTAGATTGAATGTCATTGATCTTTGACTGAGAATAGTCCTTCAAAGCCTTCGTTTCTGCTGCTGGTTCTCCCATAACTAGATTCAATTCAAGTGATTCCTTACGAGATTGAGAACGTGTTCGCATACACGCTCACTAAAGTATCTGAAACTCACCAAACAAAGTAAAATTGATGAGTATAATCCGAGTCAGTGAACTTTAACGACCACTGATGACAAGCACATAAACTATATAAATAACACCGAGTCCCCGGCAGCGGCGCCAAAAACTTGTTCGCACAAAATCACGCAAGCGTACGCAGTCACAAGTAATATAAGAATAAGTAGAGTTCGTTCCCACAGAGACTGCTTTGGTTACTATAGTTATGCACTTATGCAACAGTGTATGGCTATTGTTCAATGCTAAGACAAGTGTCAAAGTTGTGTTTTGATTAACTAAATTAACTAATCGACGTAACAAGATTATAATTAACTAAAGAGATTGCTGTTGAATTACTTATGAGAATAAAACATGGGATCCTAACTTCATTAAATACTTCATCTAGAGTTTATGTCTTTAATCAATGTATGTGACGGTTATGACAACTAATCGGATAACACGAAATCAGTACACGCTACCTTTCAGTATACGTTTACCAAACCACTCAAACATCCACAAAAGAGATAGAAGTTGAGCAGACACCAATTATGCTTAGACCCTATATGTCTATAAGATTTGAAAACATAACTGTTTAACGAGCAAGTTATCCATTCATATTACATAGGGCAGGTAAGATGGTTAAAATTACCTACGAATCATGCATGACAAACATACATAAACCTATGCTAGCATGGTAAGTTCTAAACCTCTATATCCACTTTCACAATCAATAGAGATTAACAAACAACTTAGATGTTAGCTACGCATCTAAGAAGAATAAGCACAACCAAACTAGGATATCAATTAGCCATCATACACACATCTTTAAAACAATTATCTACTAAAATCCATAAATAAATCCGTTAGAATCCCACGACAACGATTAGTTCATAATCGAACCGTTCATCATCGTGGGTTCTGATGAAAACATGATAATAAATATGTCTGGAATACTAATTAAAAGTACTAGGGTTTATGAAGAAACAAACGAGACTCCAAAGTATCGCCTAATTAGAAGAATACAAAGATAAATTGAAAACTAGATCTTCGTAATCAGCCGTCTCCTTGTTCTCCTCACCAGTGGATAGATGTATATGAATGAATGTCAATGTCTATCTCTAAAATCGTCCACCAATGGTTTATATAGGCTCTTCTGTTGACTGGTCTTCGCTTATTTCCTTTTCAGAACAGAAATTGACTTTCTTCAGCATTCTTCAAGCGCGGGCGCGCCCTTACCAAGCGCGGGCGCACTTCAACAGTAAATTCCAGGCGCGGGCGCGCTCCTCCAGGCGCGGGGGTGCTTGGGGTTCTGCCAGATTTCTTAAAAATGCTTTTCTTTGACATTTCTTCGCGCTCTCAATTTCCGTAACCACTTGGCTTTCACAACAATGCTAAAACATCACCACATAACCATAGAAACTCTACGAATCTGCCAACAACGCAACTCTGCACGATCTAACACAAAACACATTAAAAACACCACGTAATTGAGTACAAACAATCAATTTAAGCCGATTTGAAGCGTTCCAAGTAGATATAAAATCCACTTATCATAAGGCTAATGACTCAAATCAAACATACCTTTGGCATTGTCGTTTAGACCATATAAATGAGAAACACATTTCCAAGTTACATAAGGATGGATACTTGGATAAGTTTGATTTTGAATCATACGAAGAATGCGAACCTTGTCTCATTGGAAAAATGACTAAAGCTCCTTTTACCGGAATTGGTGAGAGGGCCACCGAACGATTAGAACTCATACATAGTGATGTATGTGGTTCAATGCGTACGATGGCAAGAGGTGGCTTTTACTACTTCATAACCTTTACTGATGATTTTAGTAGATACGGATATGTGTATCTTTTGAAGAACAAATCCGAATCATTTGAAAAATTCAAAGAGTACAAGGAAGAAGTGAAAAGCAAATAGGCGGAAGTATTAAAACTCTACGATCTGATCGTGGAGGTGAGTACCTAAGCTTAGAATTTAAGAATTTCTTAAAGGAGTGTGGTATTGTATCACAACTCACACCTCCTGGAACACCACAGTGGAATGGTGTATCTGAAAGGAGAAATCGTACCTTGTTCGACATGGTGCGATCGATGATGAGTCTAGCGGATCTTCCAATTAGTTTATGGGGTTATGCTCTAGAAACGGCTACACACACACTTAACCGAGTTCCTACTAAATCGGTTCAAACTACACCATATGAGATATGGACTGAGAAACGTCATAGCATGTCCTTTTTGAAAGTATGGGGATGCGAAGCGTTTGTGAAACGTTTAGTCACTGACAAGCTACGACCAAAATCAAACAAATGTAATTTTGTGGGATACCCAAAAGAAACTAAAGGGTATTATTTCTATAATCGTACCGAGAGCAAAGTGTTTGTTGCTCGAACTGCTGTATTTCTTGAAAGAGAACTGTTCTCTAAGAAAAACAGTGGGAGTATGATAGATCTCGATGAAGTTCGAGAACCACAGAATGACATTGAACCAGAGTTGGAACATGAGCACGAAGTACATGAAAATGTTACTGCTCAAGAAACACAGGTTGTTCGTAGATCTGGTAGGATTCGCCACGAGCCTGAGAGATATTATGGATTTCTCTTAACTCAGACTGGCGATGTAATGCTTATGGATGAAGATGAGCCTCTTACCTATCAGGATTCTATGAATAGTCCATATTCTGAGAGATGGCTGGAAGCTATGAAATCTGAGATGGATTCCATGTATGAAAACAAAGTATGGACTTTGGTTGAACCACCTGAAGGGGTAAAACCTATTGGGTGCAAATGGGTTTTCAAGAAGAAAACAGACATGGATGGTATTGTAAAGACCAACAAAGCAAGACTAGTGGCGAAAGGTTTCAAACAAATTCATGGTATTGACTATGATGAAACTTTCTCACCAGTAGCTATGGTCAAGTCCATCAGGATTTTGCTTGCGATAGCAGCTTACTATGACTATGAAATATGGCAAATGGATGTCAAAACTGCTTTATTAAATGGGAGCATAGAAGAGGATGTGTATATGATACAACCAGAAGGTTTTGTCGATCCAAGATTTGCTAGAATGGTCTGTAAGCTACTACGATCTATTTATGGATTGAAGCGGGCCTCAAGGAGTTGGAACATTCGTTTTGATATAACAGTCAAAGAGTTTGGCTTTATTCAAAATGAAGATGAGCCTTGTGTTTACAAGAAGGTTAGTTGGAGCAAAGTGGCATTCCTAGTATTATATGTTGATGATATATTACTAATAGGGAATGACATACCTTCTCTTCAGGCTGTTAAGACTTGGTTGGGAAAAAGTTTCTCAATGAAAGACTTAGGCGATGCTACCTATATATTAGGGATCAAGATCTATAGAGATAGATCTAGAAGATTAATCGGCTTAAGTCAGAGTACATACATTGACAAAGTATTGCATCGTTTTGGGATGCAAGAGGCAAAGAGGGGATTTGTCCCTGTGTCTCATGGGATAGTGATCTCAAAAGAAAACTGTCCTAAATCATTAGATGATAAGGACCGTATGAAAAAAGGTACCATATGCTTCTGCAATTGGTTCAATAATGTATGCAATGATATGTACTCGACCTGATGTTTCGTATGCTTTGAGCATGACGAGAAGATACTAGTCTAATCCAGGTGAAGGTCACTGGACGGCAACCAAGAATATTCTTAAGTACCTCAAGAGAACTAAAGATTCATTCTTGGTATATGGAGGAGATGAGAAACTAGTTGTAAGAGGTTACACTGATGCTAGTTTCCAAACAGACAAAGACGATATTGTGTCTCAATCTGGGTTTGTGTTTTGTCTAAATGGAGGTGTTGTAAGCTGGAAGAGTTCGAAGCAAGAGACAGTAGCTGATTATAAAATGGAAGCTGAGTATATTGCTGCTAGTGAAGCGGCCAAAAAGGCTGTTTGGCTTCGGAAATTTATTGAGGGACTTGGAGTAGTTCCATCGATCGCAGATCCAGTTGATCTTTATTGCGATAACAATGGAGCTATTGCGCAGGCTAAGGAACCAAGGTCCCATTCCCGAGCAAAGCATATACTTAGACGATATCATCTACTTCGAGAGATTACAAGGAGGGGAGATATACATATATGTAAAGTGCATACTAATGATAACGTTGCAGACCCACTGACTAAGGATTTGTCGCAGCAGAAGCACGAAGGTCACACTAGTTCCATGGGTATTAGATACATGGGTGATTGGCTCTAGTGCAAGTGGGAGATTGTTAGTGCTTGTGCCCTAGAGACAATACTATAATGTTCTTAGGGAAGACATTTTGATTATTAATAAATATGTTCTATGAATTTTCTTTCAATTATTTATTATGTCTTTATTAACTGCGATATAAATATTATAATAATAAATGTCCTTGGAATATAAGCATGAATTCTATATCTCTAAGTATGTGACTTAGAAATGAGATTATATGAGTAGTGTGTATAATCCTAAAAGATCCCGAGTCGAGTATTATTATTTGAGGACAATAATAATGCATTAAGACTAGTATGTTTGTTGACTGATGACCACATCTCATTGGTCATAAGTATGGTGATACTAAAGTCAAAGACATAAGTGCATGTTAGCAGAACATGGCACTGGATAGACCCACCGTGTGAATTCTTCATGGTAAATGTTATCAAGTGTCATAAGCAATTCTCACAATGATAATGGTGTAATGATCCTTAGACTTGAAATCATTATATTTCTATATGAGAATTAATATACTTTGATTCTACTCAAAGTTACCTTTGACCGGGTAATGATAAAGGTGGACATTGGGTATATTATGAATCATATGAGAAATATGAATGATAGATATAGGATTTGACCCTCCTATTTTAGGAGTGATATTATTGACCTCTTGATTGAGTGAGACTATGAAATGCATGGACATGCTCAAATTGTGATTTGTTTAATAGTCTATTCATCGATCAAGTAAACCGGGATTAAATGTTGAAGAGGATGACATAAACCATGCCTCGAGTTTAATCTATAATATAAGGTTAAAAGGATTATATTACATGGAACATTATTCATTAAAGGTTTAATTGGATCACCAATTATTATTATTACTTGGGTAGCAATGATGTATTACTAGATGCCGCTCATTGTTTATAATTTTATTATGAGATATTAAAATTATTGCCAACGTAATAATAACCTAAAGGGTTACACATAAAGAACGTTTTAAACGGAGCATTAATTAAATTTCGAATTTAATTGAATTATTATTATTATTTAATTATTGGATTAATTAAGTAGGACTTGATTAATTACATAATAATTCGAATCTAATAAATAATACTACTAATAATCAGATTGGGTTTTGGAAGCCCAGTCAGATTAGGTATAGGCCCAGAATTCTCTCCATATAAATACATTATGATGTATTATTTTAAAAAAAAATTGAAAAAAATGTTTTTTTCTAGAAAACCCTAGCAGCTCTAAATCAAAGAGAGGCTAGGGAGAGAGAGAGAGAGAGAGAGAGAGAGAGAGAGAGAGAGAGAGAGAGAGAGAGTTCTGAGGGCAGTTCTTGGCTAGTACCAACTCCGGTGATCGTTGGACGATCGGGCGTTCGTGTGGACTGATTAGAGACGTGTATCGCAAGGCGGGACACATGGTTATAACGCCTCCAAATCCCCCTATCAGAGGACTCGGGTCGCCACGATCCATAATATCATTATAACTCAAAATATAATACATACCAGAGTAATACATACAACACGTAGTGATTCCAGCCCACAAGTCCAGGCATCGTTCTATCTCCAATTTATTACATCACTATTTATTGAATACACACCAAGCCACTGAATACAGAAAGTTTATTGAGTAGATATTGCTTTCTAGCGTAGCCTTCCTGACTTTATCTCTGAAACAGCGCTGCTACTCCAAGTCGGTGTCGTGCTGCATTTTCTCCTTCCCTTTATCTCTGTACCGGGACGATTCGCCTCTTTTCTCTTTAACTGAAAAATATAGTTTAACAACAAGAGTGAGCAACTATGTGCTCAGCAAATTCCACTGACTGGCTCTCTCTTATTAACACTACTATTGAGGTAAAAGAAGAACCATGTCAACAAAACTCAAGAGGTAATAATTTATACTGACGGACTCGATGTCCAATGACTGACCAAATCATTTGTCTCAAAACAATCACATTCGGAATTTGAGAGTAGAAGATACTGGTCTTGTCTCCTTTTACGATACCCCACGGCGCGATCAACTACCGTGTCTCAAGTACCGTACACCCGTGATACCCCATAGCACGATCACTACTATGTCTCAAGTATCACAATTTCGTTTTGCTAGCAATTAGTGGGTTGTAAAGTCAACCCGGCAACTATCGTGCCAAAATAGATATATTCCTCTCTTGATACCACGAGTTTATATCTCGTGTTGATCAGAAAGAAAAATCCGTGGGCCACTCCCACGTTGACCAGTTGAAGAAAAGATTTTCCTCCGGAAACGTTATGAGAATGAAGTATGAATAATTAGATAGGAAATTTCTGACTTAACTCTGGCCGACCGCCATTCTACTATCTGTGCGATGACAACCTGAACAATAGGTCATCCCAATAATTCAAAAGAAAATTCTTATGTTGACACGAACAATATGTCAACCCTAGACGAACAGGTTAACAAATCTCGAACAAAAGAGATTCGTTGAATGAAATAAATTATTTAGAATCGTCCCGAATAATGGGGACGACTCGAATCAACCAAACGATTTATCAACACGCTAGAATAATTAGTTAAGAGTAGTTATGATGAAATCTCGAACCAGCTTACCACTATCCTGATTCAAAATAATTTGATCCGAAAAATGAATCAAATTTAGAAGCCAAGAACAAAATTATCGGATCTGGACAATAAATCCGACTGAATCGAATAAAGTGTTAGCTACCTCGATAAAGGAGCGTAGCTATAGCTGAATGGTCGTTAGGGTCATCTTGAACAAATAAGATGCCCAGAAAATTCGATGAAATACACTTTAAGGACAGTGAATATTTTTAGTGGGTCTCAATATCAAAAAGTATAATATTCTTCCAGATCAACTGATAGAATTCTCAAATAAATATTCCAGAAATGAATAAACAATTCAAACTTTCAGAAAATAAATACTCCTCAAAATAATGCAATAGGAGTGAGGGTCAGAAAGAACTTGCCTCGATCGCGCTTGTGCACAAAATCAAATAACAATTATACTCTACCCGCGTATTTTTCCTTCAGTTACGTACCAGGGAATTATTCTAAAAGAATTAACCACAAGTACGTGAGCAAGTTGTAGTAAATAAACCAGATCAGCAATAAAATAAATTCACATAATAATAATTAAACAAATAGAACATCTACTATTTTTAAACCGACACTACGCATTTCTCTTTTAAATATCAATCCGATTAGGAACTCTATACGTCTTTTCCCCAATTTAAAACTAATTTAAATAAATAAAACCTCGGGACAACTTACGTCATAAATAATCTCTATTAAATCACCAGGTTCCCTCAAATATTCCTTAAATAATAAACGGGAATATCTCAATAATTAATCCTATTTTATTCGAATTAAACCAACTATTCCAGATGTAGAAACGTTATTATATTTTAATGCCTCTAATTCTCATTCCTAAAACCAAAAAGGTCGTTTCTAAAATCTCTATAATATTCTATTTTTTTTTAGTCTCTAAAATAATCTCCTTTTTATTCCTAATACAAATTAAATCTTCTATCAATAATTAATTACCCTTACAACAATCTATTTTTATTCCCATTTTTTTCTATTCAGTTTTATTAATTAGTTTTAAAACAATTCTAACCAATCATATCCACCCAACACAACACACCCACACAGACACGTGGCACCCCTGCACTGCGCCACGTGGCACACATGCACTGGCCCACGTGGTGTACTGCGCGTGGGGCCCACGCGCCTCTCTCTCTCTCTCTCTCTCTCTCTCTCTCTCTCTCTCTCTCTCGGACATCTCTCTTTTTCTCCCTCTCTTTCTCGACTTTCCGGCCATCTACTCCACCACCCATCTTCACTCCTCTCTCTCGTTTTCTGTCTCTCCCTCCCTCTCTGCCAATCTCTCTCCTCCTCTTCCTCCTTTCTCTCCTCTTTCGCTAACCCTCTCTCTCGCCATCTCTCCCTCTATCTTTTCCGATCGAACACCACCACCGCCGGCGACAATAGCCGCGGTGGTTCTTCCCCTCCACCGATACAACACAATTCAAATCAACATCACTCAAAACACCCCAAAATCCGTGACTAATCTCAACAAGATTAAAAACCCAATCAAAACAAATTCCCAAATCAACTACAACCTTTGATTATAACAAGACTTTCGAAATTCCTAGAACTACAATAATCAAATCAAATTAACACAAATACAAGGTTTTATAAAAACAAAACAAAAAAACTCATACCCTTTCCTTGATGAACCCTAATTTTCCCTATCCCCCTTTTTTCTTCTTTCCTTACTCGGCAGCCAACTGACCAAACACCAAAAAAAAACTAAACTGATACTTATTTACAACATTTTGGGCTCTAAGGGCCCAAAAATGTTTGGGCTTTAATACAATTTAAGAAAAATTTGATTCAACCCAAAATAATAAGAATATTGATAATTAGTAAATCCCAAAAAAAAACTAGAATATAGATAAATCCTAAATTTTAATAGAACCGTATCATACGAAAATTTTATCAAATAAAACGTAATTGTGCGTAGAAAATATTAAATAAGTACGGTTATTACAGTCTTCCCTCCTTATAGGATTCCGTCCTCGGAATCAAAATCTAATTACTAAACAAGTGAGGATATTTATTCTGCATCTCACTTTCTAATTCCCAAATGGCTTCTTCAACTTAATGATTTCTCCAAAGTACTTTTACCAAATTAAATTTCTTACTCCGCAACTCTTGCACTTTATAATCTAGAATCTGTACTGGTTGTTCTTCGTATGTCAAATCAGACCTAATCTCTACTGGTTCGTAAGCAAGAACATGTCTAAAATCAGGGTGATACGTTCTTAACAACGAAATATGACATACGTCATGAATATGCTGAAGATCTGGCGGTAAAGCTAATTGATAAGCCACTGCTCCTACTTTCTTGAGAATCTCAAAAGGTCCTATATATCTGGGACTTAACTTGCCCTTCTTCCCGAATCTCATTACTCCCTTCCAAGGTGAAACTTTTAACATCACTTTATCTCCAACTTCAAATGTTTTGTCTTTTCTTCTTTGATTTGCGTACTTTCTTTGTCGGTCTTGAGCTGCCACTAACCTTTTTCGAATAATCTCTATAGATTGCTTAGTCTGCTGAAGCATTTCTGGTCCTAGTATCTTTCTTTCTCCTACTTCATCCCAGTATAGGGGTGATCTACACTTTCTTCCATACAAAGCTTCATATGGTGCCATACCTATGCTGGAGTGGTAGCTATTATTGTATGCGAACTCAATCAAGGGTAAATGATCATCCCAACTTCCTTTGAAATCCAAAACACAAGTCCTTAACATGTCTTCAACCGTTTGAATTGTCCTTTCGCTTTGTCCGTCAGTTTGTGGATGGTATGCCGTGCTCAGATTTAATTTCGTGCCAAGACATTCCTGAAAGCTTTTCCAAAATCTAGAAGTGAATCGGGCATCCCTATCGGACACAATTGAAACAGGTACTCCATGACGAACCACAATTTCCTTCAGGTATATACCTACCAACTTCTCAACTGAATATTTTTCACTAATTGGCAAGAAATGCGCAGATTTAGTAAGTCTATCCACAATAACCCAAATTGCATCGTGACTGGTTCTAGTTCGGGGTAATCCTACGATGAAATCCATGGTTATATGCTCCCATTTCCATTCAGGTATCTCTAAGGGTTGTAGAAGTCCACTCGGTCTCTGATGTTCTGCTTTCACTTTCTGACAAGTCAAACATTTACTTACCCATTCCGCAATTTCTCTTTTCATGTTGGGCCACCAATAATTCTTCTTGATGTCTTGATACATTTTTGTACTTCCTGGATGAATAGAATATCTTGAATTATGTGCTTCACTCAGAATCTCTTCTTTAAGTTCTACGACATTTGGTATCCAAATTCTTGAGGCAAATCTTTTAATTCCCTTATCATCTTTTAGACTTTGAAGCTCTTCCCGGTTAATTGAGACCTTTCTTCTTCCATTATTTTCTCTTGACAACGACGAATCTTCTCGATCAATTCTGGTTGCAGAAGGATTTCATATACTCGCTCATTGGCTTGAACTGGAATCTTAATCTCCAAATCGAACCTCTCAAACTCTTTGATCAATTCTTCTGATGTTATTAACATCCTGAGTCTTTCTTTCCTACTTAGGGCATCAGCTACTACATTAGCTTTTCCTGGGTGATAGTTAATCGAGCAATCATAGTCTTTGATCAATTCCAGCCATCGTCTCTGTCTCATATTCAACTCTTTCTGGGTAAAGATATACTTTAAGCTCTTATGATCCGTGTAGATTTCACACTTTTCACCGTACAAGTAATGTCTCCAAATCTTTAATGCAAAAACAATTGCGGCTAATTCAAGATCGTGAGTAGGGTATCTCAGCTCGTAATCTTTCAACTGTCGAGAAGCATAAGCAATCACTTTCCCGTGTTGCATTAGTACACATCCTAATCCCTTGTGTGAAGCGTCACTATAGATTACAAAGTTCCCAGTATCATCTGGTAGTGCCAGAACTGGAGCAGATGTCAATCGTCGCTTAAGCTCTTGAAAACTTTCCTCGCACTTGGACGTCCATTCAAACTTCTCATTCTTTCTGGTGAGTTTAGTTAATGGCGTAGCTATCTTTGAGAAATCTTTTACAAATCTTCGGTAGTATCCTGCTAATCCAAGAAAACTTCTTATCTCAGTTGGAGTCTTCGGTCTTTCCCAATTTGCTACTGCTTCCACTTTCGCAGGGTCCACAGAAATCCCTTCACTACTCACAATGTGACCTAAAAATTGTACCTTATTTAACCAAAATTCACATTTAGAAAACTTGGCGTATAGCTTTTCCTTGCGTAGAGTTTCCAAAACTAAACGAAGATGCTCTGCGTGTTCTTCTTGATTCTTTGAGTAAATCAGGATGTCATCAATAAATACAATGACGAACTTATCCAAATATTTCTTGAATACACGATTTATTAAATCCATAAAAGCGGCTGGAGCATTCGTCAGTCCAAATGGCATCACTAGAAACTCATAATGCCCATAACGTGTCCTAAAAGCAGTCTTTGGTACATCTTCAGGTTTAATCTTTAACTGATGGTAACCCGATCTCAGGTCAATCTTAGAAAAATAAGCAGCTCCTTTCAGTTGATCAAATAAGTCGTCAATTCGTGGTAGAGGGTATCTATTCTTGATTGTCATTTTATTCAATTCTCGGTAATCAATACATAACCTCATAGATCCATCCTTCTTCTTCACAAATAACACTGGGGCTCCCCACGGGGATACACTTGGTCGAATTACGCCTTTGTCTAATAACTCTTGTAATTGTGTTGCCAATTCCTTCATCTCTACTGGCGCCATTCTGTAAGGTGCTTTAGAGATTGGTGTTGTTCCTGGGGCAAGGTCGATGGTGAATTCTATTTCTCGGTCAGGAGGTAATCCAGGTAACTCTTCAGGAAATACATCCTCAAACTGATTTACTACAGGAATCTCTTTAAGAGTAGGAGTCTGTTTATCTTTGTCAACCACATGGGCTAAGTAAGCTTGACATCCCTTTCGTAGTAATTTCTTTACTTGAACTATGGTTAGAAAATTCCGGGTAGGTTTCCTTCCGCGAAACTGTACTCTCTTGCCATTCAATCCTTTCACGCTAACCCATTTACGCCGACAATTTATATGAGCATCATAGCGAGTTAACCAATCCATTCCAAGAATTATATCAAATTCTCCTAACTTAAAAGGAAGAAGATCTGCGTTGAATTGCTGTGCTTGAATCTCGATAGCACAATCTGGGCATACTTTATCTATGGAAACTGTTTCCTGATTTGCTACTTCTATAACCAAAGTTTCCCCTAATGGTACTGACTGAATATCCAGTTTGTTCATAAAATTTTCTGATATAAAAGATCTTGTAGCTCCCGAATCAATCAAAACACATGCATTCACAGAATTTACTAAAAGCGTACCTGCAATTACGTCACTGTCAGCGATAGCATCTTTCACCGTCATATTGAAGGTACGTGCAGTCGGTTTGTTGTCAGGAGGTGCCATAAGTCTAGGTACAGAGGCTTCCTTTGAAGGTGACTTGCAATCTCGTGCAATGTGTCCTTTCTTTCCGCATTTGAAACAAATGGTTGCCTTCTCTTTGCAGTTAGATGAGTAATGTCCTTTCTGTCCACAATTGTAGCACACAATATTTGCAAGATTACAGGGTCCTGGGTGTTTTCTTCCACAAGTTTTGCATTCTGGTAGTGGTGGCCTTCCTTGAATCAAGTTTGCTGTTTGTGGTGGTCTGAACCTCTGGTTAGATCCTCTAGTGTCATGATTCTCAATTCTCTTGATGTTAGTGTTCTTGTCTTCCCGTTTCACAAATGGTTTCTTTCCACTCCGACTATCAGGTTTCTTGTCAAAATTGGTTCCGCGATGATGAAACTTCCTTTTCTTTACGTCCTTGTCCTTCGAGTACAATTCTGCTCCACTTTCTACTATAGCTGCTTTCTGAACTAAGGTAGCATAGTTGGTGATTTCTAAGACTGCAACTCGATTTTGAATCCATGGTTTTAGTCCTTGCTGGAAACGCTTAGCTCTTTTCTCATCAGTATCAACGTGATAAGGCACAAACCTAGAAAGTTCAGTAAATTTGGCTTCATATTCAGCCACGGTCATATTGCCTTGCTTTAATTCCAAAAATTTAAGCTCCATTTGATTTTCCAAGTACTTAGGGAAATATTTTTCCAAAAACAACTGGGTAAACCGAATCCAAGGTATTACTGCATTCCCTTCCATAACTCTTTTCGATTCCCACCAGAAATTTGCCTCACCTTTTAACATGTAGGCTGCAAAAATGGTCTTTTTCTCTTCCTCCACTCCTACGATCTCAAAGGTCTTTTCCATCTCTCGTAACCAATTTCTTGCTTCCACCGGGTCAGTGGTACCCTTAAACTCAGGTGGGTTTAGTGACTTGAAAGACTTAAAGGTAACTGCATTCTTCACTGGTTGTATAGGAGGTTGATTATCTCTAACTTGAGGTATTTCTTGTCTAAGTGGAGGATTTTGTGTATACTATCTCAAGAATTCCACAAGTAAACCCATAGGATCATTTTGGTTCTAGTTTGGTGGTATTACTGGGGCAGGTTCTGGTTCTGGTTCTGGTTCTGGTTCTGGTTGTTGGTGGGGAATGGGGCCTTCGTTGTGTTGGCCCACTTCGGGTGGTACTTGTTGGTTCTTGGGAGGTCTGCCTCTTCTGGGTGGCATCTTTTTCTATTAAGATTGAAAAACACAAGGTTTGGTTATACAAAACAAAATATGTATATAATTGCGAATCAGAACATCCTTACTGATAAATAAAACAATCCTCATAATCCAAAGCCATAGTTTATAAGTGTTGTCAAAACACAACCCTGGGGTCGAGGTGGCAAAATAAAATAGCCACTAGGTAAATCCTTAAGTAAACCGGTTAGGTTCATAAATAAGATTACTAACAGGTTGCAACTTTCTAAAACTCCTCTCAATTATCGTGCCTTTAATAGTTCTCATTTGCCTTATACCAGTTTCGATTTCATCTTTAACATAATATATAGCATTGATAGTATTCTCAACTTACTCAACTTAAAATTCTCATAAGCTTTCTTCATCTCTCCAAACCATGTTCATGTTTCCTCGACATCAATAGTCCTTTTTTAATAGGTTCGGTATATGTCGTTCTGGACTAATTCGTAGAATCATCTTGGAACTTCTATAAGAAAAGGCTCAAAATCAATTTAAATGTCTTAAATATTGAATCTCCAAACTTCCATAGTTGAACCATCCTTTAACTACTACATCGAAATTTAAGAGATAGGGAAATGTGAATTATGTACTCTATCTTTTCTCAAATGGAAGACGGTTGTTATTGTATCATCACGCAAGATATCGCAAGCTTATCCAACATAACTTATTTTCTCACTTCCAAAGGGTTGTTCTGATAATTGCTCCATAAGAACCTTGAACAAGATAACTCAGAGATGGAAAATGTTAAACAATGACATATGTATAATCAATTCTTGGTAACGCTAATCTTTTATAAGAGGTTAACTGAGAGATCAAAATGATCATTGAACATTTGTTCCGTTGCATGTGTCATTAGGACAACCGTCATAGTACACAAGGTGGCCAGCCTTCAGTACTCTAACGACAAACAACAGTACAAATAGGTGGCGTCCCACCAGACTTCTATCACATAGACAGACAGTCATCCCCTATTTATAGGGTTGTTCATCTCAGTATCACAAAAGAGTCAATTATAAGAAGAGTTATGAAAAGAACTTATATCTTCGAGGTAGATAGTGATAGATAAATTGACCTCTGAACAATATAGATACCTTTCAAGCAAGAATGAAAACGTCTGAGCGAACTCAAATGATAAAGATTACCAACAATCACAGCTAATAAGGCGCAACTGTTGATTCTAGAATGAAAACGTCACTTGTAAACACTAACAGCTCATCAGAGAAGAAAAATCTTTAAGAGGATATGTACGAAGACTTATTGTCAGAGGGCACTATCTCAACTCCTATAAGCTTCACCTTTCGAACTATTAATTTCGGTCACGAAATCATTCAATAGCTTATTTTGAATTTTAGAACACATAGTTGTATCTCTTAGAGTTCATCTATAGTGCATGTACCTTGACCTGGTCCGACTCTGGAAAACGGGTATCACGTCATCTTACAAAAGAATGGAACAAGTTCAATAGGGGTACCATCTGAAGATCTACATCCATATCTCTTCCAAATCCCAAAGTAGGAACCGACAATGATATTTTTAAAGTCCGGATCACATCAGCTAGGGATGTATCAGCAGAAGTCAAAGGATCATAGTCAGGAATTACTGGGGGGGAATCTAGTATATCCGCATCAAAAGAAGGTAAATCTACTAAACTTATCACCTAATAGGAAGAAGGTGCAATTATCCCAAGGGAAAATCCTCAATGTCTTTGTTTAAGATCATATACTATTTCGATGGGTTAGTGTCTAACTTTGAACTCGGATCTTCATGATCTCTCCGATAGGAGTAGGAGATCTATCTCGAATAGCATGGAAATCTGAGGACTTTGATGAAGACATCCACAAAAGTACAGAAAATTCTATCATAACAGCTTCTATCTAGCAACATGCATAGGTGTATATAAATATATAAGGTTAAAACTCATCATGGTTTAGAAATCCATGTGTGAGGCTATAGCTCTTAAGTAATCGCAACCCGTCTCACTATCTTAACTCAATCATCGAATTATATCCCTAGGATCTCACGTTTTTCCTAAGAATATAACTACGGCTCTGATACCAAAACTGTAACGCCTCCAAATCCCCCTATCAGAGGACTCGGGTCGCCACGATCCATAATATCATTATAACTCAAAATATAATACATACCAGAGTAATACATACAACACGTAGTGATTCCAGCCCACAAGTCCAGGCATCGTTCTATCTCCAATTTATTACATCGCTATTTATTGAATACACACCAAGCCACTGAATACAGAAAGTTTATTGAGTAGATATTGCTTTCTAGCGTAGCCTTCCTGACTTTATCTCTGAAACAGCGCTGCTACTCCAAGTCGGTGCCGTGCTGCATTTTCTCCTTCCCTTTATCTCTGTACCGGGACGATTCGCCTCTTTTCTCTTTAACTGAAAAATATAGTTTAACAACAAGAGTGAGCAACTATGTGCTCAGCAAATTCCACTGACTGGCTCTCTCTTATTAACACTACTATTGAGGTAAAAGAAGAACCATGTCAACAAAACTCAAAAGGTAATAATTTATACTGACGGACTCGATGTCCAATGACTGACCAAATCATTTGTCTCAAAACAATCACATTCGGAATTTGAGAGTAGAAGATACTGGTCTTGTCTCCTTTTACGATACCCCACGGCGCGATCAACTACCGTGTCTCAAGTACCGTACACCCGTGATACCCCATAGCACGATCACTACTATGTCTCAAGTATCACAATTTCGTTTTGCTAGCAATTAGTGGGTTGTAAAGTCAACCCGGCAACTATCGTGCCAAAATAGATATATTCCTCTCTTGATACCACGAGTTTATATCTCGTGTTGATCAGAAAGAAAAATCCGTGGGCCACTCCCACGTTGACCAGTTGAAGAAAAGATTTTCCTCCGGAAACGTTATGAGAATGAAGTATGAATAATTAGATAGGAAATTTCTGACTTAACTCTGGCCGACCGCCATTCTACTATCTGTGCGATGACGACCTGAACAATAGGTCATCCCAATAATTCAAAAGAAAATTCTTATGTTGACACGAACAATATGTCAACCCTAGACGAACAGGTTAACAAATCTCGAACAAAAGAGATTCGTTGAATGAAATAAATTATTTAGAATCGTCCCGAATAATGGGGACGACTCGAATCAACCAAACGATTTATCAACACGCTAGAATAATTAGTTAAGAGTAGTTATGATGAAATCTCGAACCAGCTTACCACTATCCTGATTCAAAATAATTTGATCCGAAAAATGAATCAAATTTAGAAGCCAAGAACAAAATTATCGGATCTGGACAATAAATCCGACTGAATCGAATAAAGTGTTAGCTACCTCGATAAAGGAGCGTAGCTATAGCTGAATGGTCGTTAGGGTCATCTTGAACAAATAAGATGCCCAGAAAATTCGATGAAATACACTTTAAGGACAGTGAATATTTTTAGTGGGTCTCAATATCAAAAAGTATAATATTCTTCCAGATCAACTAATAGAATTCTCAAATAAATATTCCAGAAATGAATAAACAATTCAAACTTTCAGAAAATAAATACTCCTCAAAATAATGCAATAGGAGTGAGGGTCAAAAAGAACTTGCCTCGATCGCGCTTGTGCACAAAATCAAATAACAATTATACTCTACCCGCGTATTTTTCCTTCAGTTACGTACCAGGGAATTATTCTAAAAGAATTAACCACAAGTACGTGAGCAAGTTGTAGTAAATAAACCAGATCAGCAATAAAATAAATTCACATAATAATAATTAAACAAATAGAACATCTACTATTTTTAAACCGACACTACGCATTTCTCTTTTAAATATCAATCCGATTAGGAACTCTATACGTCTTTTCCCCAATTTAAAACTAATTTAAATAAATAAAACCTCGGGACAACTTACGTCATAAATAATCTCTATTAAATCACCAGGTTCCCTCAAATATTCCTTAAATAATAAACGGGAATATCTCAATAATTAATCCTATTTTATTCGAATTAAACCAACTATTCCAGATGTAGAAACGTTATTATATTTTAATGCCTCTAATTCTCATTCCTAAAACCAAAAAGGTCGTTTCTAAAATCTCTATAATATTCTATTTTTTTTTAGTCTCTAAAATAATCTCCTTTTTATTCCTAATACAAATTAAATCTTCTATCAATAATTAATTACCCTTACAACAATCTATTTTTATTCCCATTTTTTTCTATTCAGTTTTATTAATTAGTTTTAAAACAATTCTAACCAATCATATCCACCCAACACAACACACCCACACAGACACGTGGCACCCCTGCACTGCGCCACGTGGCACACATGCACTGGCCCACGTGGCGTACTGCGCGTGGGGCCCACGCGCCTCTCTCTCTCTCTCTCTCTCTCTCTCTCTCTCTCTCTCTCTCTCTCTCTCTCTCTCTCTCTCTCTCTCTCTCTCTCTCTCTCTCTCTCTCTCTCTCTCTCTCTCTCTCTCTCTCTCTCTCTCTCTCTCTCTCTCTCTCTCTCTCGGACATCTCTCTTTTTCTCCCTCTCTTTCTCGACTTTCCGGCCATCTACTCCACCACCCATCTTCACTCCTCTCTCTCGTTTTCTGTCTCTCCCTCCCTCTCTGCCAATCTCTCTCCTCCTCTTCCTCCTTTCTCTCCTCTTTCGCTAACCCTCTCTCTCGCCATCTCTCCCTCTATCTTTTCCGATCGAACACCACCACCGCCGGCGACAATAGCCGCGGTGGTTCTTCCCCTCCACCGATACAACACAATTCAAATCAACATCACTCAAAACACCCCAAAATCCGTGACTAATCTCAACAAGATTAAAAACCCAATCAAAACAAATTCCCAAATCAACTACAACCTTTGATTATAACAAGACTTTCGAAATTCCTAGAACTACAATAATCAAATCAAATTAACACAAATACAAGGTTTTATAAAAACAAAACAAAAAAACTCATACCCTTTCCTTGATGAACCCTAATTTTCCCTATCCCCCTTTTTTCTTCTTTCCTTACTCGGCAGCCAACTGACCAAACACCAAAAAAAAAACTAAACTGATACTTATTTACAACATTTTGGGCTCTAAGGGCCCAAAAATGTTTGGGCTTTAATACAATTTAAGAAAAATTTGATTCAACCCAAAATAATAAGAATATTGATAATTAGTAAATCCCAAAAAAAAACTAGAATATAGATAAATCCTAAATTTTAATAGAACCGTATCATACGAAAATTTTATCAAATAAAACGTAATTGTGCGTAGAAAATATTAAATAAGTACGGTTATTACAGTGGTGATCAAAGCAAAGGACCTCCATCTGTCAACCATTCGTAAAGCTCATTAAAAGGTAAACAATTCTGTTCATGAATTAAACATCGTGTTTCGCATGGATCCTGCGGAGGGTTTCATTATTTTTCTGTTTTTACGCGTTTTTTGTTGCGTTTTCATGCCCGAAACCCTTCATTAATATCTAAAATACTACTAAAGATTACGTTAACAATTTATTAAATTAAATTATTTATATTATTAGATATATAAATCCAATTTATTATATATACATATAAATATATATTAAAATTTCATAAAATAATATAATATTATAAAAATCTAAATAATAAAATAATAAAATATTAAAGAAAACCGTGCATCGCACGGGATATAAGCTAGTCTATACTATTATATTAAAGACGAAACATTAAAAGTTTTGGTAGTCGGTTTGTAGTCTGGTCCTCCATAGTTTGGTCATCCAATCTCTAACGGTTAGATCTTTTAAATTAAATTAATGAGAGCCATTGAATATAATACTAAATATTTTTTGGTATTTTTTGATTTTACTTAATTACCATTACTTAATTGTACTTTGTGTTTTTACCTAATTACCCTTAATTATTTATAACAAATATTATTAAATAATAATATTACTTATTTATAACCAATTACTTTTACACCTAAAATATATTACTTTTTTTATTTTTTCTGAAAAATTCCCTTACTTTTTCAAAAATATCACGGGCAATTAACTTTTTTAACTAAAACATATAAGCTTTTTATTTTTGCTTACTAAAACCTCTCATTTTCCAAATATATCACAAACAGTTTCATTTATTAAAATAAAATAATAAAATCATAATTGTTAATAACTAACCAATTACCTATTTTAGCCAAAGTGTATATTCTTTTTTATATTTTCTAACTAAAATTTTTACTTTTTTATTTTTTCTAACTAAAACCTCTCATTTTCCAAAAATATCACGGGCAGTTCTTTTTAATGAAATAAAATAATAATATTTATAATTACTAATAACTAACTGATTAGCTATTTTTTCCCAAAGCGTATATTCTTTTTTATATTTTCTAACTAAAATTTTTCCTGAGTAAACTATCACATTTTTCAAAAATATCACATGCAATTACATTTAGTAACATAAAATAGTACTATTATAAATACTAATAATTAACCGATTACCTTTGTTAGCCAAAACGTATATTTTTTTTAAATATTTTTTAACTAAAATTTCTCATTTTCTAAAATTATCGGAGATGATATGTAATATATACTATACTATTATATAATAGTCGAAACATTGAAAGTTTTGATTTTAATTTTCGGTAATTTATTCTATTTAATTTATCTATCTGTACTATTATATAATAGTCGAAACATTGAAAGTTTTGATTTTCGATTTTTTCACATATATAACATAACTACAAACTCTTTTAATTATACTTTACTTAGAATTCAAAAACACGACCTTTTTTTAGAAAATATTTATATTTATATTTATATATATTACAACAAAATATATTGATAATTTTGACTTTTATCTTTACTGACTTGCTTACTAAGTTAATAAACTATTATAAAATCTATACTTTTTTTTAGATTTAAATTATTAAAGTAGTACTTTTAATTCTTTTTAAAAAGGTAGCATTTTCAGAAGTATTAAAATCTCAAAAAATTTAAAAGTAAATTTCAAAATTAATATTAAAGTCGTCTGTGCGTTGCACGGGTTATAGGCTTGTATTATATTAAAGACGAAACATTAAAAGTTTTTGTAGTCGGTTTTTAGTCTGGTCCTCCATAATTTGGTCATCCAATCTTTAACCCTTAGATCTTTTAAATTAAATTAATGAGAGTCATTGGATATAATACTAAATATTTTTTGGTATATTGTGATTTTACTCAATTGCCCTTACTTAATTGTACTTCATGTTTTTACTTAATTACCCTTACTTATTCATAAAAAATATTATTAAATAATAATATTACCTATTTATCTATCTGCACTATTATATAATAGCCGAAACATTGAAAGTTTTGATTTTCGATTTTTTCACATATATAACATAACTACAAACTCTTTTAATTATACTTTACTTAGAATTCAAAAACACGACATTTTTTTAGAAAATATTTATATTTATATTTATATATATTAGAACAAAATATTTTGATAATTTTGACGTTTATCTTTACTGACATACTTACTAAGCTAATAAACTATTATAAAATATATAAATTTGTTTAGATTTAAAGTATTAAAGTAGTATTTTTTAATTCTTTTTTAAAAAGGTAACATTTTCAGAAGTATTAAAATATCAAAAAATTTAAAAGTAAATTTCAAAATTAATAATAAAGTCGTCTGTGCTTTGCACGAGTTATAGCCTTGTACTTCAAAATCAGAGTTGAGTAAATTTGACCAAAACATTCAGTTTGAGACAACTAAACTAGGAGGGAACCATTATAAGGTAGCTACCTGGATACTATGTTTGTTCAAAATATAAATATACCATATACTGTTAGGTCCAAAGTATCGTAGAAGGGGGAGGGGGTTGAATACGATACTCAAAAATAATTCAATTTCGTTCGCGGATAAATCATTCAGTTCAACTACGAAATCAAATACACCAAATCAAACCAAGAGTCGAGGAATATATCGTTTTATAAATATAAACTTCGAGGGGTGCTACAATTTCTAATATGTAGATTAGCTTCAATGAGTTCAAGATTACACAAATTCAATACAATGATAAAATTCTGAGCACTATTAATTTCCCTGATAATTTTCTCTGGCTCAATCTCTCTCTTCGTAATGTCTATGTGTTCTACCTTGATTAACTGAAGAAGACACTTCTTCTCTCTTAGTAATTATAGACTTTTTAGAAAATCTATCGAACCTCAAATATTCAAATATTCTTGGTCGTTGGATCTTCATCAACCTGACAATAAAGTCACTTCACCACCTGTTTCTCCAAATTGAAAACTATCGAATCTTTAAAAAGAATTTATCATTCGAAAGTTTTTAAATAAAAACTATCGAAAGTCAAATTCTTTTATAATAGAATTCTGATTGTTTTCTTTAATCACATTCGATGGTTTTCTAAATAGAAAAACCATCAAACCATTTCCTTGCCTTTGATCTTTTAGAAAAGCTTTTGAGTTCCAGGGTGTTTCAGTTTTAGACTGTATCAATTTCTTCTGAGACGATAAAACAACTTGATCTTTTTTAAGTTCCGTCAACTAGTGCAACTGGTCTGGTTCACAGATGAATAACACTTGATCAATTCTTCTATGTCTTCAATTCAATGCTGCTGATAAGTCCTTTGTCGATCTGGTTGCTTCAAATAAATCACTGGAATCCTGTGGTACTAACCCTAAATCATTCACATACTTCTGTAGTCTTGAAAGTCTTGTTTCTTTTGCTGTCACTGAGGCTTGAACATTTTCATGAACTTCTTTCCGTGACCTGTTTACGGACTTCAAGAATACATACCATATTTTGATTTTTTGAGTTAACCTTTTTTTCTTTGATTCTGGATTCCTGTGCTTCTGTTAATATTAGTGTATGTCTTGTCCTTTGTTGAGTTGTAGTTCTCTCTTTTACATCTTATGTTACATTATGCTTTACAATCTCCCCCTATTTGATTGTATAAAGTTTGACAAGCAAATACTTCGAGGATAACTCAACTAACTAAGGAAACATGAAACTACTTAAAGTAAGACAGCTTAATAATATTAAATGCATTCTGGATCAAATATATATACATTTCCAGATTTCATAATTCAAAAAACAATAAAACTTTATACATAGAAGTTGCTCCTCTAGACTGAGCTGATAGTTCTTTTGTTCTTTGCTTCTGTTCTTCAGTCCATCTCAATCTCACCTTCTTCAATCATTGGATTGGAGTTAGCAGCTTGATAATCAATCACGGAAGGATAGTGCAGTGGTTCTCCAGGTTTAAGGATTGCTCCTTGGATGTGTCTGCCAATATATTCAACCTCTTGTCCCACTCCAGCCCACAACCATGCAATGTTAACATCTTTCTGGTTTAGCTTTGGCATGTTTGGTAGTCTGGGACGCACTTCCAATCCTCTCTTTACTCTCTTCCTATAATAAGGAACATTCTCCATTAGAAATCTTCGTAGAGTGTCGGCTGCTTTGTCCTTCTCCATTGATGTGAATCCAGTGGATCTAAGATACTTCTCCACTGATATAAGATAGTTGCTTGGATAGTCTTTCAGCTTGTCCTCAGTCAAATAGCAGATTCTGAACAAGTCATTCGTCATGAATCTAACCATTGGAGGATTATCAGTAATCTCTGGACTGACTTTCATCAAGATCTCTTTAACATGCTCACGGAGCAGTTCATTTATCCTTGTAGTCCTTTGTATCTTGACGAGCATCACCTGCAGTTCCATGTATGTTCTCTGTTCGAAAAACTTAGTAGAAATCACAAATGTACCTTTCTCAAGAAAATTGATCAATATGTTCCAGGCACCATTTGCTTTCACTCCAGCTTTCAGAAAGATCACAGAATTTCTCAGTGCAGTGAAGTAAGTCTGATCTTCAGGATTTGCACTTCTGATGTCCTGAATGATAACTTCCACCTCCGCATTGTCGTTGACTTCTAATCCGTCTTCAACTCCACAGAAGGTTTTGTAAGCCATCTCCCAGTCAATACCTTGCTTCTTTGCTAAATCCATCATCTTCTTCTTCCTCACTTCAGCATACACCTTGAATCTTTTCAGCTTCTCACTTCTTAGAACTGCTTGTTGTTTTTCCCTCTCAGCTTGCCTGGCATCTCTTTCAGCTCTTTCAGCTTTTAATATCTCCAAGGCAGCTTCTTCTTCCTGTGATAGAGAATTTGCTTCTTCTTCCATATCATCATCCAAGATGGGATGTTCTATTGGCTCTGGATAATATGGCTCATGCTACTCTTGTACTAGTTGCTCATGCATGATTTCAAATTCCTCATCACTCTCATCTTCTTGAACCATGTCCTCAATCCAATACTGTCTAACCGGAATAGTTTCATTGGTTTCCCATCTTCCCCATCCATTTGCCTCCCATTCTCCAACTTTCTCCCCCTTAGTTGAGGAATCCTCGATGAAGTTATCCTCAGCATAAAAGTTCATAGCAGGATCAGGTTGTTGATTTGATGGTCCGGGTTGTTGGTTCCTCAACATATTCCATATAGACTGTATGCCATCACTTTGGTTCTCCATGAACTCAGTCATCTCCTTATTCATTTCATGCACAGAAGCTAGCTTCAGGTCAATGTCATCCAATATCAGCTTGGTAGTCTTTTCAATTCTGTCCAATCTATGGTTCAGCTTAGACTCCACTCTAGAAAGGGTGTTCATTGCATCTTTTACCCTAGCTTGACCATCCCGGATAACCAGAACGTCTTCTCTCAAAGCTTCTTGACCTTGTTGTAGAGCATTCACTTCATTCTTGAAACCATCTTTAAGCTCTTTGACATCTGTCCTCAAGTCGACTAGTTCCTCCATTGCTTCCTTCTTCAAGGAGTCCACTGCTTGCTTAGTACCTGTTATAATGCCAGATGCACTGCCTAAGACCCGATAAGTTCTTCTAGAATCAGCCGCCGCCAAGTCAACCTTCTCTTGAATAGATATTAAAGAAGCATTGGCTTGATCAGAGGAGATCCCTTGGTCAAAGGAAGGTCTCAGTGGAACCTTAAAAAGTGGATTTCCTTGCTTATCATGAACCGTCATCTCCTTGAGATTGGATTGAACATGTAACTCTCTCTCTGTAGGTAGTAGCAAATCATCAATGTTTATAAGGGTTAGGGTGTCACTCCTCATGTTTGGCTCTGGGTGTTCACTCAACGTTTCTGTTGGTGTTTCATTCATCTTTCCTTTCTCACTCAGGCCAGGTGTAAGTGTTTGTGTTTCACTCAATCCCTTAGTGCTAGTTGTACCTGCATCAGAAAACACCGTAGCCATCCTTAAGGAGGTCACCGGTGGTGCAATGGGGCTTCGCAAGTCCCCGTCCTTGGTTAAACCAAGTTGCTGATCATCCGTAGATGATGTATCCTTTGTAGGATCTAGAGTTTGAATCTCTAGGAGGCTAGAATCAGGCTCTTTTAACAGCAGAGATCCTGAAACTTCCCCAATAGTCTGTGAAGACTTTACCTCAGTTAACTCCTCAATGTGAATTGATTCATTGTCACCGAGTTGTCGATATGCACCTACGTCAGACCCTTTACCCGCAGGATCCAGATATGTTCCATCTGGGGAGCTAGGAAATGACCCTTTAGATTGTGCATTTAGGTCAAAACCTTCTCTCGACGTCTGTGAAGACTCTTGGTTCTTAGAACCTTCAACCAGTGAACCTGACCGTAATATGGTCGGAACACCAGTTTCTTCCGTCAATTCTTCCTCATTTGATTGAGCTATTGGTTCAGATATAGCTTTAGTTAATGTAGCCCAATCAGCATCAGAAAAATCTGTGAAGGGCTCTTTGGAGGTTTGAAATGAAGTTTCAATAGTTGCCTCGATTTCTATTCTTCTCCTTTTAGAGGAAGGCAGAGCTGTTGTTGAAGGGTGTATCTCCTTGTGTGGTGCTACTTTGGCACTATCTCCCTCTACACTCATGGATGTTTGTATATTGGGTATAGGAGGGGAAGGAGGTTCGTTTATGGTTTCATTTGGCTCTTCCAAAGGCTCTGTGACCGTGGTTAGAGATTGTGGGTTGGCAATCTCATAGTCAGAAATGGCCGCTGAGGGCTCTGGATCTAAATCCATTGGTTGTGGTTCAGGAGCCAGTACGGGTTCAGGAATATTACCTTCGATTACCTGTTCCCCTGGGGGTAGAAGTGGTAGGGGCACCGTTCTTAGATATTCAGTTAGAACAGTGGGTACCCCTGGAAGATGATTCTTTCTTATCAGAGCGGTTATTGCATTGCTCTTCATCCTCATACACTCCATTGTCTCCTCACCTTCGAATGTCTCCCGTTCATCACTTGTTAACACATCATTAAGAATTAACTGTAGGAACCTAGGATAGAAACAAAGCACATCATCTATTCCTGTTCTTTCATCCAGTGGTCCCATGCATAGAATGACTTGATCAATCACTAATCTTCCTATGTTTATATGCCTATTTTTAGCAATGACAACCCCTATCTTCTGAAGAAATAAGGGAATACCATGCATATTTGTCAGTTTAGCAGTAAAAACATGGATAAGTGTGTGAAAGATGAAATTCCATGGATTTGTCAAGTAATGCTTCAGGAACTCTCCCACAAAGAAGTTTGGTTGTTGACTTCTTATAAGAGTGAAGAAAGCATGTATCTCCTCAGTCGTGGGATCCGGAACATGGCTTTCTGTTGGAAAATGTAAAACTCTGTTAAAGTCATGTTTCGTTACCCTTATTGTTCTGCCCCCTGGCACAACAAAACTAAAGGATCTAACATTGTTCTCCGATGTGTCAGTGGCGGATGTGTACAACGTAGTCAATTGATCGATGCAAAGGACTACAGGAGTACTCAAAGAATATGCCACTAATGAACGTGTGTTCAGAAACTCTGCCCATGCACGAAACTGTAAGTTCGTTATGGATTGCAAGTTCTGAAACGAGACATGATTAGTCTTGGTTACAATAAATTCTCCGGCCATTTTAATTCAAATTTCCAGAAAATTAATTTTAAACCAAAACTAAAACCAATTTAATTTAATTAATTATTACTAATTAATCAAACTTTTAACAAAATACCCTCTTTTCTGAAAAACACAAATTCGAACACTAGATTTTTTTTTAAACCCTAATTGTTAACTTTCAAATTATCACTTAACACTCAAAGAAATCAACTGATAAATCAATTAATTTCCTAAAGTTGAACACAGTTAACAAGAAGACTAAAAACCAGAAACACTTCGATGGTTTCTTTGAAAGACAAGAACAGAGCACTTCAATTGACCAGAAACACACAAGTTTTCACTATTAAATGAATTTACTGTGGTAAATAATCAAATTGAACGGTAAAATTCTTGAGAAACTGTCGAAGATTATGTTCTTCTTTGTGTATCTCTTTTGTAAGTATATAAACGAGAGCTTAGTTTTTCAGATATGTGAAAGTGAAAAGAAATAAACCAAGGCACTATTTTATACTTTATGAAACTGACAGGGGTAAATCTGTCAATACACTGTTCGATAGATTTGTAAATGTACTGTCGATGGTCAGAGGGGCAAAATGGCCTAAATTACTTCGATGGTTTTTTGAAAAACTATCGAAGAAGATTTTTTTTTGAATTTCAACCGTCTTTATTTGAAAAACTATCGAAGTTCTGTTTCTTTTCAAAACCAAAAACTATCGAGCATTCTTTGTTGGAAAAACTATCGAGAATTAAAATAAAAGAAAAATTAATTCTCTCCGATAGATTTCTATTCATATTTCAAAAACTATCGAAATGTGTATTTCGATGGTTTTTCTTTTCCTACCTAAAAACTATCGAATTATGAGTTCGATGGTTTTTAATTAGTACTTAGAAAAACTATCGAATTTTCTAAATTCGATGGTTTTTGCTTCTTATCTGATTTTCAAAACCTGTTCATGTTCAAAAAATCAAAGTTTTTAATTTTCTGTCAAGTTTTAATTTGAATAAATTTTTCAAATTTACCAAATTCAATTGTTAACAGAAAATTCACAATTTTCTTAGAATTAAATTGACTAATTATCATTGAATGATATTAACCAATTAAAATCCAATAAATTATGCTGCATTAATCTACAATGTTTAAAAACAAAGTAAATTAATTCAAATTAAATAGATGCTTAAATATTTAGAACAAATATTAGCACCTAAATAATTTTAGAATTAATAACCAATTAAATGCTAGAAGATATATCATCCATAATTATGACATTAAATTAGTACAATAATCCTAACTACGAGAATTGCTCCAGAAAATAAATTCACGAGTCCTAAGGATATAGAAATTCTTAAACTCATGTATTCACTAGGACTATCTTGCAGTTACTGACTTCTAATCAAAATCAATTAGAAAGATTTAACATCCCAAGTTCACCAACCAGCTTTGAAAAAGTGGACTCATCAAGCGGTTTAGTAAAGATGTCTGCAATTTGTTCCTCTATGGGTACAAAATGTAACTCCACAGTTACATTCATGACATGCTCTCGGATAAAATGATACCTGATGTCGATGTGCTTCGTCCTAGAGTGTTGCACTGGGTTGTTGGAGATTACTATGGCACTTGTGTTGTCGCAAAATATTGGAATCTTTGTCAACAAAAGCCCATAGTCACGGAGTTGGTTTCTCATCCACAAGATCTGAGCACAACAGCTACCATCAGCAATGTATTCAACGTCAGCTGTTGATGTGGACACTGAATGCTGCTTCTTGCTATACCAGGAAACTAACCTTCTTCCAAGAAACTGACAGCTTCCTGAAGTACTCTTCCGATCAATCTTACAACCTGTAAAATCAGAGTCTGTGTATCCAATAAGATCAAATCCTCTATCTTTAGGGTACCAAATTCCAAGATTTGGGGTCCCCTTAAGATATCTAAATATTCGCTTAACAACTATTAGATGAGATTATTTAGGATCAGACTGAAACCTAGCACACAAGAATGTCGCAAATATTATATCTGGTCTACTTGCAGTGAGATAAAGTAATGAGCCTATCATACCTCTGTAGCCTGTGATGTCAACCTTCTTACCAGTTTCATCTTTATCAAGCTTAGTGGCAGTTGGTATATGAGTCTTTGCTGTAGATGAGTCTTCCATTTGATACTTCTTAAGAAGATCTTTGATGTACTTGGACTGACAAATGAATATACCATCTTGCATTTGATACACTTGCAGTCCAAGAAAGAATGACAATTCACCCATCATGCTCATTTCATAACGACTCTGCATTAACTTAGCAAATCTCTTGCATAGATCATCATTAGTAGAACCAAATATTATGTCATCAACATATACTTGCACCAATATCAAATCATTTTTGTGCTTTTTTTAAAAGAGAGTTTTGTCTACAACACCTCTTGTAAAATCATTTTCAAGTAAGAATTCAGAGAGAGTGTCATACCATGTCCTTGGAGCTTGTTTGAGTCCATAGAGAGCTTTGAATAGAAAGTACACAAATTCTGCCAGTTTTGAATCCTCAAAACCTGGAGGTTGTTCCACATACACTTCTTCTTCTAACTCCCCGTTCAGAAAAGCACTCTTCACATCCATCTGATATACCTTGTAATTGGAATGTGCTGCGAATGCCAGAAACATTCTGATGGCCTCAAGTCTTGCTACTGGCGCATAGGTTTCATCATAATATATACCCTCTTCTTGAGAGTAACCTTTAGCAACCAGTCTGGCTTTGTTTCTCGTTACAATGCCATCTTCATCCAACTTATTTCTGAATACCCATAACTTTCTGCCTTTCAAACTGATTGAGTTCCTCTTGCATTGCAATCACCCAATCTGGATCATCTAGAGCATCTTCAACTTTCTTAGGTTCTGTTTCTGAAAGAAACCCAGAATAGTGACATTCATTTTGTGATGTTCTCCTAGTTCTCACTCCTGTGTCCGGATCACCAATGATCAAGTGAAAGGGATGATCTCTATTCCATACCCTTTGTCTTGGCAAATGCGATCTTGATGATTCTCCTTGTTCTAGATGTTGTGGAGTGTGACTAGTTGATCCTTCTCTTGCTCCCCCTGAGTTGTTGACGGTATGATCTGTTGACCCTGTTGATTGACTAGTGGATCCAGTAGTAGTTTGAGTATGTCCACCACTATCACCACTTGGTCCAGAATCATTATCATTATCATTATTATTAATAACTGTAACAACTTCAGGTTCTTCTTCATTGTCAGAGAGATCTCCTGATAGATTTTCAAATACCAAGGATTCAGAGTTCTCTCTTGTTTGCAGGCCTGGTCTTTTGGTGTCGTCAAATGTTACATTAAAGCTTTCCAACACCTTCTTATCTTCAATCACATATACCCTGTAAGCCTTAGATTCCAGAGAATAGCCCAGAAAAATGCCTTTATCTGCTTTGGCATCAAACTTGCCAAGATGTTCTCCATCTTTAAGTACAAAGCACTTTGCACCAAACACATGAAAGTACTTCAGTGTTGGTTTCTTGTTGGCCATTAACTCATACGGAGTCTTTTCATGATCTTTGTTGATCAGGGTTCGATTCTGAGTGTAGCAAGCCGTATTCACTACTTCAGCCCAAAAGTAAGTGGGAAGTTTTGATTCATTCAACATGGTCCTTGCTGCTTCAACCAAGGTCATGTTCTTCCTTTCCACTACTCCATTCTGTTGAGGAGTTCTTGGTGCTGAATATTGTCTTGATATTCCTTTCTCTGAGCAGAAATCATTAAGAACTGCATTCTTGAATTCAGTTCCATTGTCTGATCTGATTGTCCGCACAGGTAGCTTATCTTCCACTTCTATCTTCTTGATGTGATCAATGATTAGTTGTGTTGCTTCATCCTTTGACTGTAAGAACAACACCCACGTGTACTTAGAGTAGTCATCCACCATCACCAATGCATATCTTTTTCTTGAAAGTGACATAACATTGACTGGACCAAATATATCCATATGAATTAGTTGTAATGGTTCAGCAATGCTTGTCATTCCTTTGCTTCTTTGTGATGCTTTCTTCGACTTCCCTTTTTCACATGTTTCACATAATCACTCCTGATTGAATTCCATCAGGGGCAACCCTCTCACCAACTCTCTCTTTACCAAAGAGTTCATAGTTTTGAAGTTCAAGTGTGAGAGCTTCTTGTGACATAGCCAACTTTGTTCTGAAGATGCCTTAATGTAGAAACATGTAACTTATCCTTCACTGGTAGAACTTAAGTCAGCTATAAACAAATTTCCTTTTCTTACTCCCAGTGGAGCAAGCTTCTCATCCTTTCTGTTGGTGATCAAGCACTTGTCATTTCTGAAATCTACATTGTAGCCTTTATCACAGAACTGACTGATACTTAGAAGATTGTGCTTCAATCCTTCAACAAGAGAGATGTTTTCAATGATGACATTCCCAATTTTCAATTTACCATATCCCGTAGTGAATCCTTTGTTGTCATCTCCAAAGGTTACAATCGGGCCGGTCTTCTTAACCACCTCTGTAAGCAGGGACTCTTCACCAGTCATGTGTCTAGAACAACCACTATCCAGAATCCACACAACCTTTGAGATTTTAACCTTACCCTGCAATCACAAATCGATTAAGCGGACTTTGGTACCCAAAATTGTTTGGGTCCTGAAGGTTTAGATACTTTAACAGGAGTAACATTCAATTTAGTCTTACCATGTTTGATATCCATAGTATCTGTGGCTTTAACATTAACAGTGTTTTTGCTACTATCATTCATCAACTTAAAATAAGCATGCATGATGTTGTATGTACATAGCAAACACTCTTTCTTTCCACAGGGTTCATGAAGATCAGGCATGTCAGACATGTTATGCATTTCAGAAGTATTAGCAGTTACTACTTTAACCTTTTTACATGCATGTGTAAGGTGTCCAGCAGAATTACAGATAGTGCACAACTTCCTAGATTCAATGGGAGAAAATGGAACAATTTCCTGATTAACAATTTTCTTTTTCCCATTCCTGTTCTTTTTAGCCTTGATAACTAAGTCACCTACTTCAGTTTTAGGTATTACAATTTTTACTGAATTCCTAGGCAACTTAGTCTTTACCTCTTTTTCCTTCAATAAATCCTCCTCAAGCAATTCTTGTCTTATGAAAAGATCATCCTCATTGAAAAGTGGTGAAAATGGCTTAACAAAAACTGGACAATCAGCATCCTTAAGAACATGTGGAGTATTCCTTTTGACAGCTGAAGGTGTCACAGGAAATTCCACTATCTTCTTACCAGCTTTCTTATTGTAGTCAAATCCTATAACAGTTTTGTTCCCTATGGTCTGAGTATCAATAATCTCCTTAGCAATTAGGGCGGAATTCTTAAAAGCATTCATTTTCAAATCTAACTCTGAAATCTGCTTCCTGAGGATAGTCTCTATCTCATCATTACACTTGACCTTGTTCTTCATTTTTAGATTCTAGTTTTTTAATCTTAAGAACTAGTTTAGCATTTTCCATTTCTAATGCTAGCATGCTTGTGTGTACATTAAACAATTCTACACTTAGATCTTGCACAGTTTTCTTGTACTCAGAATTAGACATGTCAATTGTAGTTAGGATAGGTACCTGAGATAATTGTGGTGATTCCTCTGAAGAGTCAGCCATTAGGGCAACATTTACATATTCCTCCTCTTCATCTGAATCAGTATCATCCCAGTGTTTTCCCTCTGCTATATAAGCTTTCCCTTTCTGCTTTCCAGACAATGCCTCCAGTTGCTGTTTCAGCTTGGAATTCTCCTTCTTCAACTCATCATAAGAATCCTTCTTCTCATAGACATCTTTCTTGTCTCTTTCTTGACGAGGCTTCCGACATTCAGTGGTGAAATGCCCTAACTCATTGCAATTGTAGCATCTTGATTTGCTTCTATCAATCATGCTAGTCTTGTAGCCTCCCTTAAAGCCAGTCCCTGGTGAATACTTGCTCTTCTGGAATCTGTTGGTTGAGCCCTTGAACTTATACTTAGGGTTTCTCTTGAAACGAATATGACTAAACTTTGCAGCTAAGTACGCCATGGTTTTGTCTTCCATCTGCTCAAGCTCTTCTAGGGTGTAATAATCACTTTCATCAACACCCAGATTCACAGAATCCATTTCAGCTTCTATAATCACCTCTTTTCCAGCTCTAGGGGTTTGAACCTGAATATCAGAAGTTGTTGGTTCGTCCACTACAAGTGCTGCTGATCTCACAAGTGCATTTTTCTTGTTGTCCACTGTCCCTGGTCCGTAGATTATCACTCGTTGTTCTTGCTCCATCTCATAAGTCTTCAACTTGCCGTAGATCATCTCTAATGACATCTTTGTGAAGTCAATTCTTTCCCTTATGGATGAGGACTTGTGTTCTACATGATGGGGCAGTGTCATCATGAACTTCCTGTTTGTTTCTCTCAGTGGATAGGTCTTCCCTTTCATTTCCAATTCATTAAGAAGATTAGTATATTTCTCAAAGACCTGAGTTATACTTTCTCCTGGAAGAGACCTAAAAGCTTCGTACTGAGAAGTCAGGATGTCCAATCTGTTTTCCTGCACGTCTTTAGTTCCTTCCATTATTAAGTTTATGGTATCCCACATATGTTTCCCGCTTGTACAGTTCATCAACTGATAGCTCATTTCCTTGTCCACGGAGTGTGCCAATATCAACATCAAACCTGTATCCAATCGAATCAGTTCTTTGTTAGAATCTGTGTATTCAGTGATATCCTTAGGTTGGGTGCCTTAAGGAATCCTGGTACCATCAGGAGCTGTAGATTCACTAACTGGTTTCATTGGTACAAATGGTCCGTTCTCTAATATGCCAATATACAACGGATTAGATGCCTTGATAAATAACAGCATCTTCATCTTCCACAAATCGAAATCATCTCTTATAAACGGGGGAACTTTAATACCAGCTGTTGTTTTTAGAGCACTCATGGTTTCTGAAAATTTCAAATTGTTTAAAATTCAAGAAATTCCAATTAAATGAAAAATTTTGAAAGTTAAAAAATTTGCTTCAAATTTTCAAGCTACGTTTGATTTTGGTCTCATTCACCGGATCTGATTTGTACGTCAATCAAGTAGCTCTGATACCAATTGTTAGGTCCAAAGTATCGTAGAAGGGGGGGTTGAATACGATACTCAGAAATAATTCAATTTCGTTCGCGGATAAATCATTCAGTTCAACTACGAAATCAAATACACCAAATCAAACCAAGAGTCGGGGATTATATCGTTTTATAAATATAAACCTCGAGGGGTGCTACAATTTCTAATCCGTAGATTAGCTTCAATGAGTTCAAGGTTACACAAATTCAATACAATGATAAAATTCTGAGCACTATTAATTTCTCTGATAATTTTCTCTGGCTCAATCTCTCTCTTCGTAATGTCTCTGTGTTCTACCTTGATTAACTGAAGAAGACACTTCTTCTCTCTTAGTAATTATAGACTTTTTAGAAAATCTATCGAACCTCAAATATTCAAATATTCTTGGCCGTTGGATCTTCATCAACCTGACAACAAAGTCACTTCACCACCTGCTTCTCTAAATTGAAAACTATCGAATATTTAAAAAGAATTTATCATTCGATAGTTTTTAAATAAAAACTATTGAAAGTCAAATTCTTTTATAATAGAATTCTGATTGTTTTCTTTAATCACATTCGATGATTTTCTAAATAAAAAAACCATCGAACCATTTCCTTGCCTTTGATCTTTTAGAAAAGCTTCTGAGTTCCAAGGTGTTTCAGTTTTAGACTGTATCAATTTCTTCTGAGACGATAAAACAACTTGATCTTTTTTTAAGTGCCGTCAACTAGTGCAACTGGTCTGGTTCACAGATGAATAACACCTGATCAATTCTTCTATGTCTTCAATTCAATGTTGCTGATAAGTCCTTTGTCAATCTGGTTGCTTCAAATAAATCACTGGAATCCTGTGGTACTAACCCTAAATCATTCACATACTTCTGTAGTCTTGAAAGTCTTGTTTCTTTTGTTGTCACTGAGGCTTGAACATTTTCATGAACTTCTTTCCGTGACCTGTTTACGGACTTCAAGAATACATACCATATTTTGATTTTTTGAGTTTACCTTTTCTTCTTTGATTATGGATTCCTGTGCTTCTGTTAATATTATTGTCTGTCTTGTCCTTTGTTGAGTTGCAGTTATCTCTTTTACATCTTATGTTACATTATGCTTTACATATACTATATTAATTGTTTTGATAAAACTGAGAAAGAAAAGCAGACAGATTGCTCGTCAAAGGACTTTCCTTTTTTTTTTTTTAATACTGAAGGCATTACAAATATAAGGAAATGTAGCATACCTAACTAGCTACAATCTAGGACATGATTTTGAAAACTTCTCCTAAACAAACTCACCCACTTCTACCTTATTCAAAGATCTCTACAGACTAGCTAGAGACCAGCTGACCAAATCAGCATTACTACTTCCTACAAATCAGAAATAAAAACAGAACAAATAACGTTAACACATTTAAAACCCATGTTTGAGATTAATTGCAACAATGTTTTGCTAATCAGTTTGTTGGATTATCAACCACAGATAATTTCGAAGCTCCTGAACAGGGTGGAGACGACATTCATAAAGCATTTTGCTAATGCGCGCAAATCGCAAGAAAGGACTCAACACACTTCGACCAAAAGCTAAAAAAGAAAAACATAAAGTGACTGCTTCTTTAGGTACCTGCAGACTCTTTGCTGTGATTGCCTATGCAGACAACTTAACTTTCCCCTCCCTGAATTATTTATATATGATCTGGCTCGAACAGGAACTATTTCTAATAAGTTCTAAATCATTAAAACAAAATGAGAATATGTTTTAACAGTTCCTATTTTCACCAGGCTTCTTTGCTGGATGCACAGTAGCTCTTATTTTCGCACTCATAATGAGTGTACGAACCCGTAAAATTGTTGAGAAAGATGGCCACGGACAATACATGGAAACCATGTTTCCGTTATATAGGTAAAGAAATAGACCGGTGTTCTGCTGTATATTGTGACATGTCATAAATAAATGTTTATTTTCTTGAAATGCAGCTTCTTTGGGTTCATCGTCTTGCACATGCTATTCTACGCGGGGAATATATATTTCTGGAAGAAATATAAAATAAATTATCAGTTCATATTTGGGTTCAAAGCAGGAACTGAATTAGGGTATCGTGAAGTTCTCCTACTGAGTTTTGGTCTATCTGTTATGGCATTAGCAAGTGTTCATTCAAATCTTGACATGGACATCGACCCAAAAACCAACAACTACAAACATTTCACTGAGCTTATTCCTCTAATTTTGGTCATTGTAAGTACATGCACTAACCATTCATCTTTTTAAATTTCAGCCTTGTGATCTTTTGGCGATGATTAGCATTTATGATATATATTAATCCCTCGTATTTTCTTGGTTTGTTGATTTCCTGCAGCTGATTTTTGTGATAATGATCTGCCCATTCAACATCATTTATCGCTCCAGCCGCTACTTCTTTCTTAAATGCTCAATTCACACTTTCTTTGCTCTTTTGTACAAGGTATGTCTCAAAAACAACAATAGTTGTTATGTGTGTATGTACGACCTTTTATCTTGTTCCTCATGAATGGATGCAATGCAGGTTGTGCTTTCGGATTTTTTCGTGGCAGATCATTTTACAAGCCAGGTTCAATCTTTCAGAAACATTGAGTTTTACATCTGTTACTACAGTTCAAGTGGCTACAAACTTAGAGAACACGATTGCAATAAAAATACTACTTTCAATGTCTTTACTTACATTTTAGCACCGCTTCCGTTTTGGTGGCGCATACTTCAGGTGCAAATCTTTTCTTAAATACTCGAGTTTAACGATATAAATGTAATTACAAGCAAATCAAAAAATGTTGATTTTCTTTTTCCTTTCATGTTTTCTGTTTGTAGTGTGTGAGGCGATTCTTCGAAGAAAAAGATGTTATTCAAGGATGGAACTCATTAAAATATTTTGCTATAGTTGTGTCATTTGTTACGAGAACAGCTTACGGTAAAAACAACAGCAATGAGTGGTACATAATAGCTTGGATTACCTCTGTAGTTGCAGGCATAGTTGCTACATAATGGGACATTGTTTTCGATTGGGGACTTCTCAACAGAAAATCCACCAACCCTTGGCTGAGAGACAAGCTCATAGTTCCATACAAAAGTTTTTACTATGCAGCCATAGTAAGTACAATATAATCAAAAAATTTACATTCTATAAACTTCATGATATAATTTCAATAAATTCTTGGACTGGAAACAGATTAACTCATTCTGCGTTTATAATAGGCTTTGAATGTGTTGTTGAGGTTTTCGTGGATTCAAATAGTTTTGGACTTGGAAGTTCCATTCCTGCATGAACAAAGTATGATTGCAGTTATAGCTATCCTAGAAATCGTTCATCATGGGGTTTTGAATTTCTTCAGGTAAATCAATAAATTATATTTTGATCATCCATTACATGTATTAATGATGCTAATATAAGGTATGTGTTGTGAAGGTTGGAGAATGAACACCTTAACAATGTGGGCAAGTACCGTGCATTCAAGTCTGTACCCCTACCTTTCAACTACGAAGACGATGAAGATAATGACTAGATAACTTTTACAGTCTCATAATGTGTATACAGAGAGTTGCAAGTAAAATGTATCTGTTCTTGTCATCTGTTCAATTGTTTTGTGTGGATATGTCTTTTACATTTCTAATAATTTGTGTTTGTAGCGTTAGTAGATCCAGTAATGTGATTATCGTCTGTGAACAAAATATAATAAAATTTGGTTGGAGTTCTTGTTTAATGTTTTTAAGACGTTTCGGTTTCTTCACACACACCAAGAAATTCGCTTCGCATCCCTAACCCCTTCTCTTCAATTTCTTGACGCAACCTTATGGATCTTTTTTTCACTACCACACATTTTCCCTTTTTTCTTCCTTTCACTCTCTCTTCGCACGACATGAATTTGGAAATTTCTCACAAAAAATCACTAGAAACCCTACTATTAAGGACACCTAATTCAGGCTTGTCTCTTAATGTTATGCATAATTACTCAAGAACTACTGAACCTCAGGTTCAAGTGAACGCTACTACCGATGTCCCGAGAACTTGCGGTATGGATCATGTCCACGTCGAGGGTTTTGGTGGATCTCATTCTCGTAAAGTGAATTTGATGGAGGTTGCTCCCATCTTAGACAAGGCGGCTATGGGTGTTGGTCCTTCTTCAAGATCCTTTCATGCATCTCCTGTAATGGTTGGTCAGGTTCTTTCTCTTTCTTTTACTCTTACTAGTGATTTAGTTGTCTACTCTACTAGTCTAGAGAACGCTCTATCTAAGAAAAATGGAATTGTATGTATTGATCCTCCGACTGATCTTTTTAAGGCTGTTGCTATAAACTGGTCTAATTATTGTTTGGCTCTACCTAGAGACACTGTTTTTTGTGATTTTGAGGTTCTTAGGATCTCTGCTCATAATATGTTTGATAATGTGGGTTTGGTCAAGGTTTACAACCACTTTGGGGTATTTCAGCTTCTCAAACTTAAGGACAAAGTGGGTTTGAATAAAGCGTTGGGTTAGAACCCTGTTAGATTAGGAAATTGTGAGTTCCTTCTTAGACAATGGGTGGACTGTTACCGAGAAATTGATGAGAATTCTAGGGTCAGAATTTGGGTGATTTTCACTAGAATACCTTTTTACTACTGGACTATTAAGGAAATTTTTTTGTTAGGAAAATCGATAGGGACCCCTATTGTTTTTGCTAATGAAAATTTTAATGCTTCTAATGCCAATGATCCTTTAGAAAGTGCTAAAGTCTTGGTTAAAATAGGAAGTCTGGAGTCAATCCCTTCCTTTGTGATGGTTAATAACTTTATTACTGGGTGTAAATCAAAGGTGTTGGTTTCTTGTGATTGAAATAGATTTTGTAAAGGTACTTGGCGACCTCGCACTCTGGAATCTGCTCTGGTTTAAGGGAATTGTTTTCAATTGTTGATTGTGAGGAGGACCTAGTTAAGGCCTCTCCATGTGAGGTTCCTAATGTTATTGATTCTGATTCAAGTCATTATCGGGATGCTATTAGTGAGGGTGATAGTGATATCGAAAGTCCTAGGCTCCTGAATGCAGAAGGAGGAGGTGATTCCGATAATGTTGAATTTAGTGATAATATGGATGTTTATGATTCTGAAGACAATGGAGAGATAAGAGATGTCGCTAGGAGTGTAGTGGGACGTCCCTTTGCTGATCCTTCTTTGGCTGCTGTCACTCGGGCACCATTGATTCCGATGACAAGTGATAATGTTGTTAGTGTGGATGGACGACATGATTTTCATAATGATATTACAGCTAACAAGACTATTGTTAAGATGTCTGTTGAACATGTTGTTGATTCGGTTACTAGTGATCTGATTCCTTCAAAAGCTTGCTTGAAGACTTCACAACAGGTTGTTGATTCGGTTACTAGTGATCTGATTCCTTCAAAAGCTTGCTTGAAGACTTCACAGAGCCGCTGCCAGGTGTTTGTTGGATGTGGCCAGCGCTTCTGGCGCACACAAGGGACTCAGGGGATTCACCCTCATGGAAGTGATGGAAGAATTTGAGGAGATGAAGGTCTTGGCTTGGCTGAAGATGATGATGAAGCAGCTGTTTCAGCAGTTGCTGGTGACGATGTGGAGGCAGCTATGAAGTCTGCCTTTTGACTTGTTGGTTTCTTAGGCTTATGTATTTTTTGTGATACTGTAATTTAAACTGGATCTTGCAACCTTGTAAATTTGCTCCTACGGGAGTTGGGGTTACTGTAATGGTCTCCCCCTTATTTCGATCTATAAAATATTAAAAATGGTTACCTAAAAAAAATGGCAAATGTACCATTATATTGAACTAGCACCTAAGATCAAGGTCCTTTATTCCAATAACTCGATAACTGTGGTGAATTCCTATAGAAGTCTTCGCAAGGGAATTAAACAAGTTTAATTAAGAAAAGTGTCAGTTGGCCTTTGAAAGCTTGGGATAATCCTCTTTCGAAGGCCAAGAAGGACGTAGGGCCTGCGACTTGCGCCCTTCAACAGGACGTCCGGGAAAAGGATGAGTGACGTCCATAACGTATTGCAGCCTCATGCATGTGCCAAGCTACTCTCAACAATATCGTATTGATAACTCTGTTAACTAAAGCTGAGAAAATGGTGCAAAGACTATGCAACAAAATCGAGGAGCAAACTATAAAGATTAAAGTTTAGAATTCAAATTAAAAAAATAAAGTTAAGGACCATTATTATATTTACTAGAAGATAACCCGTGCGAAGTACAGGCCTAGTGATTTTTTTTGGAAATTTATTGTATTCATATTGTTTTTTTTCATTAATATTATCTATTAGATTATTTTAAATTTTGACTTAATATTGTTTACTATTAAAAAAAAATTTCATGGAATTAATTACTGAATTTTAAAAATATCTTACTAATGAAAATATTATTATTATTCAGTTAAATATAAAAACTTTGTATGTTATCCCTTTACAGCATAACTCAATATCAATGAAGTGTAGAACAATATCAACTGGAATGTTAATGGTAGATTATTTCTATTTCAATATCAAAAGAAAATTCATTTTAAAATCTAAAACACCAACCTGTGTTTAGATTTGAAAGATTATCATCCAACTGAATTTCTTTATTTTCAGCAACAACTTTCTATTATATGAAAACGGAAGAGATCACAATAGTTGAATTTTTTGCTTATATATATATATATATAAACAGAATAAACTATGTCACCAATACATGTGTTATATATATTTTTTGACGTTTCTCATTACGTTTATTTCGCTACTTATTAGTTCAGAATCTCTTGTTAGATGATATCTCTATTTTCCAGCAGATCTTTTAACTTCCAATTTTGAAAGTGTATGTATAACGGATAATTATATGGGTGCTAACAAATTAGCCAAATATAGTATAAACTATGTATGTATACATATAATTAACATTTTGTTTATACAACTTAGGATAAGGTCTAAAAGATTCTCATCTAGTTGAGTTTCTTTATTTTTAGAAACAATTTTTTTATTATATAAAAACGTAAATAAAATCAAATTAATTTTAAAACTGAAACACCAACTTGAATATAGATCCAAAAGATTTCAATCTATTTAAATTTCGTTATTTTCAGCAACAACTTTCTATTATATAGAAACGTAAGAGATCATTAGTTGAATTGAAAAATTATACAAAATTAGATAAAAAAAACTTCGTATTGGATTATATAAAATTAAACAAAAAAATTTTGTCACCAATACCTGTGCCATATATTTTTTGCGACGTTTCTCATTATGTTTATTTTGCTGCTCAATAGTTTCAAAATCTCTTGTTCGACGATATCTTTCTCTTTCAGCAGATCTTTACAATTCCAATTTTGAAGGCGTAACTGTAAGGGATAATTATAAGGGGATTAAGAAGTCGGTCAAATACAGTATACAATATGTATATACAATATATATATACATATATAGGTCATTGCTCCATGAAGAACACTCTTATATAAAGAACAAAAAAGAACATCATAGAATCTTACATAAATTGCATGTTGATTCTAATTTTCTCATCAAAAAAGGTTTATTACGAATAAAAATAGAATCTAACAAAAAATTAGAATCAAATAAAACATGATTACATGTAATTTCATTGTGATAAATATATATACAAGATTCTGTACTGGATTCTATACTGGATTATATGTAATGTTTAATTTTTAAATTTAGATGAGATTCTACGTTAAATTCAATATGTTAGGCTTAATAGTTGTTCAATTTTATAATTCTAATTTTTAAAAAATCAATTTTTATGAAAAATAAAGTGTTTATGATGGTGTTCTTTATTGTTCTTTATATTAGATGTTCTTCCTAGAGTGCGACTATATATATATATATATATATATATATATATATATATATATATATAGGGTAGGGTTCTAGGGAGACCCTCCTTATCAAGAGACCCAAGAGACCTTAATCTTGTCCGTTCATTAATTAAATTTCATTTTAATTTCATTATACAAGTCATAATGGTAGTACAGTAATTAATTAGAATGTTTGAGGTCATTTAGAATCCACCATCAAGTATCATACATACCGTATTTTTTGTACAAAAGGAAAGAATCTTTTAATCAATATTTGATTATAGATCAAGATCTTTTATAATTTTGGAAAGAATATCATGACACATATATCACGCAACAGTTGTCTATATGATTTGGACTGCTACTAGAAAAAAACGATGCACCATTGTAATAATTTTTTTCACTTTGAGGTATTCATTTAAACTACTATATATTTTGTAGAACACTGACAAGAACACTTGTTTTTTTTATTATATATGTGATATGGATTCAGTCATAAACGACTAACCATAGAAGATGAAAAAAACGTTCAACTGTAAGGTTTCAACCACATATGTTGAGAGATGTAATATCTTCTTTGACGGAAAATCAAATGAAATGGGTTACTAATACTAGATTTGGTTCGTTATTGTTTTTCAGTTTGAAAGAATATTTTTTTCATATATGTACTTTGTTTTTGGAATCTTATCAACCAGTACCACATTCACTCTTGTTGAGGTGGGTTGTCATGTTAATAAAATTCTTTAATTTAGTAGATTCATTAATAAGTTCTGTTGCAGTATCCATTATTTTGTTAAGATTCATCAAGGTGTTTTGTTAGGTTATCAAGGTGTTTTGTTAGGTTATTAGACATGTGTTTTGCTCATTACTATTGTACTTGATTACCAATGATAGTGATAAAGTTAAGATTCATTATGGATTTTTTTAAGATTCTCTAAGCTATTCCATTAAGGTGTTGCGTTAAGATGCAAGTTTCACTGACAATGGGCTAATGTCAGATTTAACAATGATGTTTATTGATGAAGCATCGATCTCTTCCGATTCCAAATGGTGCTTTAGGGAAATCCTTAGTGAACTTGAACAAAATGGTTTTCAAAAGATCCGTACATGTATTTATGATGTTACTAGCAATTCAAACCATTTCAGATTGTAAAAGAGTTTTTGATCAAATATTGGTGGATGATCGCAGGGAGATTCCTATGTCTCTATTAGTGCAGCTATTGTTAATGATATTCTAGCAATTCAAATGGCATATGATCTCATCTGATTGATTATTGATGGAATTATGATTTCATTTAGTTGTCGGGTTTATTTAGTTTTACTTTTTGCTGTTATGTCTATTTTGTTGGTAGTAGTACCTAACAATAAATATAATTGAAGTACCTTAAGAAAATCTTACACACTTAACATAATATTAATAAAATCATAAAACACCTTACAATTAAAAACAATTAAAAATAAAATCTCTATTAATTAAATAGTATTAAAAGGTCATACATGTACTTATTTTATCAATTAAAATATTAAAAATCCCATATATTAAAAATATTGTACTAAAACACTTAAAATAATCTTATAAAATTTAATTTTTTATAATTTTTGTAAGCGATCATATTGAAATTCATTTTTCAAAATAAGATAATTTCTCAAAAGTTAGTCTGAAACACTTAATAAATATTTAAAATATTTTTATCACGTATTTTATGATATTTAAAATTTAAAATGCATATTTTAATATTATAATAAACATTCAATTAACAAAAAAAATAAGTTTATAAAAAAATTTCAAATCTCTAAATATAATATTAAAAATGAATACGCCAATTCCTAAAAAAATCAAATATTTGAAATTATAAATTATTCAGAATATTATTGTTGAACAGTTAATAAAATCTCTTAAAATTTTATTTTTTTACATGCTTTGTAAAAAAGTGATTAATGAATCTTATTTATATTAAAATAACATATAATCATAAAATATACTCTCAAACACTTAAGAGAATATAAACAATACTTAAGAGAATTTTACTAAAATCTTGAAGTGTTAACAGGAATTGAAAAAATAACTTCATTTATTAATAAATTAAAAAAATACATATGTTAATTTGTTTAATGAAGTGAATGATTAAAGTCCTCAAAATATTAAAATAAATTGTTCTCAAACACTTAAGAGAATCTCCTAATTTTTATTTATTTTTATAATGATCATATTGAATTTCTTATTTACGAAATAAGATACTTTCTCAACATTACTCTAAAACACTTAAGCTGATCTTTAAAAATGTTTTTAGTACATTTTTTATGATATCTAAATTTTAAATTATATATTCCAATCTTATAATTAACCAAGATATAAAATTAGATCCACCTATTATTCTACATATCTTTGAAACACTTAAGTGAATCTTTAAAATATCTTTGAAAATATTCTCTTAAGTAGCTAAGAGAATCGCGTTAAAAATTAATTTTTTACAAATTTTGCAAAAGGACAATAGTGAATTTTATTTATATTATGATAACATATATTCTCAAAATCCACACTAAAACACTAACAGAATCTTACAACAATTTAAGAGAATCTTAAAAAAAATTTAAAGTACCTTATACTTCAAAACAACTGAAAAAAAATCTTTATTTATTAAGTAATATTAAAAATTCATATATTAACTTATTTATTTGATGATTTAAAATATTAAAACCCTCAAAATATTAAAAATGTAGTACTAAAACACTTAAGAGAATCTTGTAAAATTAAAATTTTAAATTTTTTGTAAACTACCATATTTTTGTAAACACTTAAGCGAACTCTTTTGTAAAGATTTAAGCCTTGAGATAATATTAATAAAATCTCTAACTACCTTATACTTAAGAAAAGTTGAAAAATATAGTATCTATTTATTAAATATTCTTAAAAAGTCATATGTTAACTTGTTTAATGAATTGAAAGATTCAAACCTCAAATTATTAGGATAAATTGTACTAAAACAATTAACATAATCTAGTATTTTTTTATTTTTTAAACGTTCATATTGAATTTCATTTTTTTATATAAGATGTTTTCTCAAAATTACTCTGAAACACTTAAGCAAATATTTAAAATGTTTTTTCTGCATCTTTTAAGTTATCTAAATTTCAAAACACATATACCAATCTTATAATAAACATTAAATAAACAAAAAAATTTAAACTTATAAAAAAGTCATAATCTCTAAATATAATATTAAATATGAATATGACAATTTCTATTAAAAATCAAATTTTTTAAAATGTAAATTATTCAGAATATTACGTTAAGATGATCTCATAAAATTGATATTTAAATATTATAAAAAAGATAATACTTAATTGTATTATATTAAAATTGCATACATTCTTAAAATCTTCTTTAGCTAATATTACAATACTTAAGAGAATATTAATAAAGTATCTAAGTGACTTATACTTAAGAAAAATGAAAAATAAAGTATCTATTTTCTAAATATTATTAAAATGTCATTACGTTAACTTGTTTAATGAATTGAAAGATGCAAAACCTCTATGGGTCATTTGGTTCGAAAACGGTAAAATATAATTAATAACTCAATTTTGTAGTATATTGTGTGTAAGTATACATAATATATTAAAAAAAGTTATTATACAGTTTAAAAACAAAAGTTTAATATTAAAAATAAGTGATTGGTAAATTATAATTTAACGAAATATAGAAATAAATATTATAAATTAATATGAAATACAAATAATTATAATTTATTCAAGATTAAACAACTTTATGTTTAAAATATGTGTATTGAAATTGTATTTTATTTCACAAATAAAAATGAAATAATAAAATTTTATTTGATACATCATACCACTTCCTCAAACCCACCTCTTTAACACGCGTAAGATAAATTGTACTAAAAGATTTGACAAAATCTAGTAATTTTTTAATAGTTGTAAACAACCATATTGAATTATATATATTTTAATAAGATACATTTCGAAAGTTACTCTGAAACACTTAAGCGAATATTTAAAATATTTTTAGTACATCTCTTATAATATCTAAATTTTAAAATACATATACTAGTATTACGATAAACATTAAATCTAAACTTATTAAAAAAAAGTCATATATCAAAATATAATATTAAAAATGAATATGCCAATTTCTATTAAGAAAACCAAGTATTTTTAAATTTTTTGAATTCTTTCCTTTTGTAAAAAGTCAAATAAGAAATAGTATTAAAAAGATTAGTATATTATATGGTAATATGTTTTTGATTTGTTTCCTTGTCATATTGAATTTGCTTTATGGTCTGATTTCTTTCTTTTTATAAAAAGTTTGGATAGTAATAAGTTCTTTTAAATAATTTATGGAAAGTTGATATGAATCTTGTTTTTAAAGAAACATTCAAGAATTTTTTTTTTGGAATCATAGTAAAATCTTCTGCATTACTTATGTTTGAGAAAACAGAAATCTTGAATATTACAAGTTCGATTGTGTTCTAATATGTGTTCTTTAAAAAAAAATATTAAACAATGGCAGGACAGGTAAACATCTTTTGTGGAACTCTTTTTGTGACCTGTTAAAGATTGTTAAAGATTGCATTGCTCATTGCATGTAAAGAAGTGGTTATGATTTTCTGTAAACTTTTTTCCATAAAAGCCATCTTTCCCATCTGCAAGAACGACAAGCTTGGCAATACAATTACATCAGTCACATATGAAGCTGTTCTCCTCCAATGTTTGAATTATCTGTTGTATGGCCTCGTAAAATATTTTCCACTTGTTTTCTTTTGTTTGTCTTTGTTCGCAGTTGACCTACGACTATCAAAACCACACATACACCATAGTAGTTATATACACATACACCATAGTCTTTATATAATATAAACACACTCATTCAAGTCAGTAAAAACCTGACCTGTAATGATGTTTTGGGTGTGTATATTCAGAAATTTAATCACCAGCTAGGTGATGATTCTCAAACACTAACACCTCAGATAAATCTGGTGAAACCTCGACATCATAGTTATAAAACATATCAGAATTGTTCTCCCCGATGTTCTTCAACGTAGGTTATATATGAGTTTGGTCGTATGATTTATATAAGTTGTAATAAATTAGAATAATCAATTACATGAACATAATTGATAACAGCCATTTTGGAAAGTCTAAAGTTACTGTATAAGGGATCTTGTCAAATTTTTGCAAAAAAGGTAATAAATGGAGATATGTACGTATGTATTTGGATGTATTTTATTATTATCATATACTGCCCTTATACTAAAAATCCATAAATATACTGATAGATTGTACATAATCTGGACCATAGAACTAAAATGAAATCAATGGTAAATATGTTGGGTCTCTCGGTCTCTCCCTAAGGAAGGGTCTCTTTTGAACCTCCCCCTATATATATATATATAATTAAAATTTTGCATATACAACCTGGGCTATAATCTAGAAGATTGACATTCAGTTGAGTTTCTTTATTTCTAGAAACATCTTTCTATTTATACATCAAACACAATAGATCATTATCTGAATCGAATAATTCTAAAAATTAAGAAAAAAAGTTGATAGTAATACCCGGGACACATATTTTTTGCGAATATTATCATTATGTTTATCTCGCTACTCAATAGTTTCAGAATCTCTTGTTTGTCGATATCTTTTTTTGTATGTAGACCTTTTGTCTTCCAATTGTAAATGCATAACTAGAAGAAAAAATTATAAGGGTGCCAAGAAATTAGCTTGTACAAAGTACGAATGATTAAATATTTTGTAAGCATATTCATGAATTAACTAACCGTACATGATATGTATAGTTAAATTCATTTGGGACTATCTAAATATAATAAGGCTAGTCATGAATAAAGAATAAATATAACAGGACAAATATAATTGAATTTAATTTATGCACTTGTGATTGGTGATGTAAATATTCTAACCTTTTCTATGAAATTGATTCGCATGCAAGATGCTACAACACCTTCAATTGGCGGTGGTATATTACTCTAAGTAAAAATTGGCTTACTTATCTTTGGAGTACTAACTAAAATCAAAAAGTATATGTAGATGAGCACAACTTGGCATGCGGAAAAGTGAATTTACCTCTCTACAACTTGTATTAACTATTCTTTGTACTTTGATGATGGACAATGATCCGTTCATATGTACACTACACCATATTTGACCTATTGCAAGCCCAAAAAAGTGTATCATTAGACCCCAAATGTGTTACAATAGAGTTTTATGTAACACTTTAGCCAAAACTCGGTGTTGCATTTGCGACCGTTGCCTACGAACCCATATTGTAACGCTTTGATGTACTTATTGCAACATTTGGCAAGTATTACAATAGCGTTTTATTGCAACACTTTGTCTGTTTTAGTAACACATTTAAGGTGTTACAATAGAATTATGTAACACATTTTTGCAACATTTATTGGCTTAGGATGTTACAAAATTGATTTATTTGCAACATTATGATGCAACATTTTGATGGCTGTTGCAATGTTTTTGGTTTTTTTAGCAACATTTATCTGCAACATTTTTATCCCTGTTGTAATACTATATATATTATTGGCAACACATATTTGCAACACTTTTTGTTAGTCTAGATTGCAATATAATGTTTGAAAATTTAATATTACCATGCACAAAGGCATACCAAAACAGAAATCAAGTTTGTTGCCCAGTAATAATCTATTGTAGAAGGGGGGTTGAATACAATAGTATAAGATAATCGACTTCTTAATGTATATATCACAAATATGAAAGAAAGATAACAACTTTATTAAATCTGATATAAAACTGTTACAAACTCTCTCAAGAAATTCTGATGTTCTTGAGAGCTGCTAGGTTACACAAATACTCAAGTGTATGATCGATTATGTTCACGTACATAAATCGAAACCTAAACTGTGTTTATATACTACACAGCTTCTCTATCAATGATAAGTCCTAATCAATTACAAAGATTGAAACCTATCCATAATTGATAGCTACATTCTACAAACCAGGAACCGACAGAATAAACTTCCATGTTTAACTAGACTCCAAATATAACTCGAAGTAGGAATCCTGATCAGCTTCCAGTCCTGATGATCAAACCTGATCCCAGTCCTGATATGTATTCTGATCCTGACGACCATGCAATCCTGATGACGTCAGCAATCCTGATCAGTTGAGTCTAGCTCCTGACGATCATTGAATTCTGATCTAACAATCTCCCCCAATCTCATACTTTGTGAAATAAAGTATAGATTCCTAAGATTCAATGATGTCAAAAACATATATACAAAATGTACAGTATCTACAGCAACAACTTATCTGTTTAAATTCTTTGATAGAACAGATTCATCTTCAAGAAGTTGGATAATAAATTTTCTTCTTTTTCTTCAAGAATTTGAATCAGTCTTTCCTTAAGATTTCTGAGTTCTTCATCTTCCTCATTAATCTGGTAGATAGCTGCTCTGAGATTCAATATGGAGCTTCTCTGAAGACTATGCTCTTCAAGCAAAAGATAAGCAATTTCCTTCCCATGAGGATTGAGAATAAGTTGGGTCATGCCAAAAGTTACTTCTTTAACAGCAGTACCCCTTTGCATTTCCACATCCTGACCTCTTTGATTTAAGTACGTGGGAGTATAATTACCATTGAAATTATTGTTTCCATCCAGTCTTCTTCTTATTGTTGACAAAATCATGTCACTCCATTCTTTGCACATTTGATTCTTCAATCTCAAAAGATAATGAACATATTTCAGTTCCTGTGTAGTTTTCATCAGCAGATCTTGAATAGATAGAATCTTCACACTACCATCTTTCATGAAGTACAGAAGCTTTTCTTTCTTGTCAAAACCATCATGACAATCTATAACTATATCAACAGCTAGTAAATTGTTCAGGTTTTTAGAAGTTAAAGTACCTCCAATTTCAGTTAAGGAGTAAGGATCTACATATGACATATTTAGATATTCAGCATCTCTGTGTCCAATACCTCTTCTTGAATTACTTGACAGCTGCTTCAGATTTGAAAACATCTTTAACCAGAGTGTTTTTGATCTAACCATCTCGGACAAATCAACAACACTTGAAGCACTTGTAATAATTCCTCCAGACTGAAAATTGATAAGTGTATGACACCTCAGTGTACTAATATGTTTCCACTTCTTATCTTTTTCCTTTTCAAAAGCATAGCTTCTTTCCAGTAAAGATTCTTGTCTGCTTGGGTTCCTCCACACTCTTCTGTTTGAGAGTTTAAGCCTTTGTACATAAAGATTGAAATCTCTATTTGTTTATCTTGTAATTTCTCTTCTTCTGGCTTCTTCTTCTTCATCTACTTCCTTGCTTTGAGAATCAACCACAGTAGATAAAATTATCAAATCAATCTCTTGCAGAATTTCAGAATCATCAGGATCTTAAATATTATCAGGAACAACATCAGGATTAGATTCTTCAATTTGATTTGTATTGCAGAGAATTGATTTTCTTGATTTTCTTCTCAATTCAGGTTCTTCTTCAATATTTCCATCATCACCAAAAGTAGATCTGTCAGGAACTACTAGAGTTTGAATAGGTTCAGGAATTTCTTCAATTCTTAACCCTCTAGACCTTGTCTGTCTAGGTATTGTTCAAGTTGAAGAACCTCTTCTATTTCTTCTAGCTCCTCTCCTACCTCTGCCTCCTCTACCTCTTGCAGGAGCAGGGTTATTAAAGCTTTCCATCATTTCTCTCTGTTGTCTTAAGAATTCTTCATGTGAGAGATCAGGATATTCTTCACTTGCTGTAGAGAGTGCTTTTCTTGCATATAATTGTTGAACTCTTTTATCAGTGTGATATAGAGTAACAATTCTGCCATCTTTTGTAGAGAACTTCTGGAATAGATTTGATGCATATTCAGGATTATCAATAAAAATATCTTCATCACCTTCAGGAATTGTAGCAAGAGTATGTCCATGACCAGGTGTCAGGATTTGTGATAAGTGGATTTTTAATCCACTTGGAACGCTTCATATCGGCTTAAATTGATGATTTGAACTCAAGTATGTGGTGTGTTTAATGTGTTTTCATTAAGTTTTGCAGAACCAAGAGTTGAAGGTTAATTTGATTAAAATTCGGATTTTCCGGGTAGGTTGCGCAGTCTTCACTGTTTTGGCCATATCTGGAGTTCTACAAGTCCGATTCTGACGATCTTACAGCTCACGCGAAGAGGACAACATTTTCTATAATTCTAGGCAGAAGGTTCTGCGCGGGCGCCCAGGAATTGTACTGGAATTCTGCGAGGCCGCCCAGGAAGTCAGAATCTCCAGAAATTGCCAGAATTCGATTTTAATAAGAAAATTTTCACAAATTCGACTTCTAATCATTATGGTAATTGCTTGGGGCGGCCAGAAACTTCCAGAATCAGTTGTAAACATGGAATATGCAATTCTTATTGTATTCAAAGATGGAAATTGCCGTAATTCTATTCTAACTCAAAAACGGCAATTGCTTGGAAGAGGGACAACTTTGAGCTATAAATACACACCTTGGGGGGACATAATCAACACATCACAATACATCACAACACACCAGAGATCAGATTCAATATTGGAGCACAAGATCGAGGAGCCAAGAACAAAGAACGTGACTACGAGGAGATCTAGACATAGTTTTTTCTTGTATTCTTCAATTTTGGTGCAACTTTTGGATGCTTCCGGATTTGTCCTCTAAACCTTTAACTCTTATTCATATTTACATCATTGATTTCTTGTTTTTCATCATGCTTTCATCAGAACCCACGATGATGAACGGTTCTATTATGAACTAATCATTATCGTGGGATTCTAACGGATTTATTTATGGATTTTAGTAGTTAATTGTTTTAAAGATGTGTGTGTGATGGCTAATTGATATCCTAGTTTGGTTGTGCTTATTCTTCTTGGATGCGTAGCTAACATCTAAGATTGTTTGTTAATCTCTATTGAATGCGAAAGTGGATATAGAGGTTTGGAACTTGCCATGCTAGCATAGGTTTATGTATGTTTGTCATGCATGATTCGTAGGTGATTTTAACCATCTTACATGCCCTATGTAATCTGAATGGATAACTTGCTCGTTAAACCGTTATGTTTTCAAATCTTATAGACATATAGGGTCTAAGCATAATTGGTGTCTGCTTAACTTCTATCTATTTTGTGGATGTTTAAGTGGTTTGGTATACGTATACTGAAAGGTAGCGTGTACTGATTTCGTGTTATCCGATTAGTTTTCACAACCGTCACATGCATTGATTAAAGACAAAAGACTCTGAATGAAGTACTTAATGAAGTTAGGATCCCATGTTTTATTCTCATATACATAAATCGATTTTAATCCTCTTAGTTAGTTAATTCTTAGTTTAATAATTTGTTCTCTAGTTAATTTTAGATAATCAAACCCAAATTGTTAATTGTCTTAGCAGTGGATAAAAATCATACATTGTTGCATAGGTACATTAATTGAATTGAACACCTCATTAGATCTCTGTGGGAATGAACTTGACTTATTCGTATATTACTTGTGACCACGTGCGCTTGCGTGATTTTGTGCTAACAAGTTTTTGGCGCCGCTGCCGGGGATCATCGGTGTTTTATTTTAGTTTATGTGCTTGTCATCAGTGGTCGTTAGAGTTCACTGACTCGGATTGTAGTTGTTTGTTCTGTGTGTTTCAGGTACTTGAACGTGTATGCGAACACGTTCTCAGACTCGTAAATTGGAACAAGAAAGATTAAAGTTAGTAAAGATGGGAGACGTTCCAGAAGGAGTAGCACCTGCAGCTAAGGCTTTGAAGGACTATTCTCAGCCAAAGATCAATGATATTCAGTCGAGTATTGTCAGGCCGGCTATTGCAGCTAATACCTTTGAAATCAAGCCTGGCACGATTCAGATGGTGCAGAATTCAGTGCAGTTTGGGGGTGCTCCAACGGAAGATCCTAATATGCATATTAGGGATTTCATCGAGATTTGCGACACCTTCAAGGCCAACGGAGTGTCGGAAGATGCCGTGAAGCTGAGACTTTTCCCATTTTCTCTGAGGGATAAGGCTAAGGGTTGGTTGCACTCTCTACCAGCAGGTTCTATTACTACATGGGAGGATCTTGCTCAGAAATTTCTTACTAAATTCTTCCCCATGGCTAAAACTGCTGCGATCAGGAATGCTCTTACTCAGTTTTCTCAGCATTCTGGAGAAACTTTATGTGAAGGTTGGGAGAGATACAAGGAGATGCTTAGGAGATGTCCACATCATGGATTGCCCGACTGGATGGTGATTAATTGTTTTTATAATGGCCTGGGAGCACAATCAAGACCAATGTTAGATGCAGCATCAGGTGGAGCTCTATGGGCTAAGAGCTACGAGGAAGCTTATGAGTTAATTGAGATGATGGCTGCGAATGAATATCAGAATCCTACTCAGAGATTATCACAAGGCAAAGTAGCATGAGTTCTTGAAGTTGATGCAGCTACAGCTATAGCAGCCCAGTTGAAGGCTTTGACAATGAAGGTGGATTCTTTGACGAATTATGGAGTTCAGCAGGTGGCTAGTGTTTGTGAGCTTTGTGCGGGCGCACATGAGACGAATAATTGTGCCATATCTAGTGAGTCGGCGCAGTTTGTGAGCAACTTTCAGAGACCATCACAGCCAGTTCCAGCCACCTATCATCCCAATAGCCGGAATCATCCTAATTTCAGCTGGAGCGACAATCAACAATCTCAGCAGCCTTATCAGCCATTCCAAGGTCAGCAATTTGGAGCAAAGCCTTACAATCCTCAGAATTTTCAGCAGCAGCAAGGGCAGAATTTTCAGCCACAGTATGCTCCTAGGCAACAATTTCAGCCACCAGGATTTCCGCAACAACCTCATGCTAGTGCGGGGCAGTCTTCGAATGAAAAATCTGAATTGGATGAGTTGAGAATGATAGTTAAAAGCCAGGCGGCAATGCTCAAGACTTTGGAGAATCATATGGGGCAGTTGGCAAGTGCCTTACTCAGTAGAGCTCAGGGAACTCTTCCTAGCGATACGGAGCCTAATCCAGGAAAGACAGTTGTCCAAGAACATGTGAAAGCAGTTACCTTGAGATCGGGAAAGGTCACGGGCAATCAAAAATCAGCAGTTGAAGAAGAGGAAGAAATTCAGCAGCATAAGGTGGAACCTTCTAAGGAAAATCCAATTTTTGATTTGGCAGCTAAGCAGTTGGACGGTGAGGCTGAAAAGAGCAAAAATTCTGCTGACAAGTCTACTTCGGAGCAGACTATTTACCCACCTCCTCCATACCCAAAGAGGCTCCAGAAGAAGACTACAGAGAGTAACCAGATCTATCCTCCTCCTCCATATCCAAAGAGGCTACAGAAGCAGAATCTTGACACAAAATTCGCCAAATTTCTCGAGGTTTTCAAGAAGTTACACATCAACATACCTTTTGCAGAAGCTCTTGAACAGATGCCGAGCTATGCTAAGTTCATGAAGGGTATTCTATCTCGGAAGTTGAAACTCGAGGATTTGGACACCGTTTCTTTGACAGAGGAGTGTAGTGCAGTTCGACAGCAGAAATTGCCACCGAAGCTTAAAGATCCGGGAAGTTTTACCATACCTTGCACTATTGGCAATCAACTTTTCAGCAAATGCTTATGTGATTTGGGAGCTAGCATTAATCTAATGCCAATGTCTGTTTTTAAGCAACTTGGGTTGCCTGAGCCGAAACCAGTTAATATGACCTTACAGTTGGCTGATCGGTCGATCACATATCCAAGGGGTATAGTGGAGGATGTCTTGGTAAAGGTGGATAAGCTGATTTTTCCTGCTGATTTTGTTATTCTTGACTTTGAGGTGGATAAGAAGATTCATATCATCTTGGGAAGACCTTTTCTGGCTACTGGCCGAGCGTTGATCGATGTTCAGAAAGGAGAGCTCACAATGAGGGTGAGTAATCAAAAGGTCATCTTTAATGTGTTCAAGGCTATGAAATTTCCGACAGAGGAGGAAAAGTGTTTTAGCTTGAAGATGGTTGATACGGGTCAGAGAAAGGAGTTCGATCAGCTGTTGAGCAAAAATTCGGACATGCACAAGTTCGAGCATCACATCAGTGATTCCATTGACAATTCTTCCATTCGAGATCTTTCGAATGTCAAGCTTGGAAAACTTCCACCACATTTGAAGTATGTCCTTCTGAATGATGAGTTCGTAATTTTTAAAGAGTGTGAAGATAATGTGTTGAGAAGGTGGAATAAGGATGATGAGGTAAAAGAGTGTTCTTATCAATCGACGGAGAAGCATAAACACCTTAGAGGTGTAAAGAAGAAAAAGAAAAAATCGATTGGTGGAAAAGTCAAGGTGAAGTTTGATTTGGAAAAGATGTGGGAAGAAAGCAAGAAGGTTATCAAACAATGGGTGAATGGTCCTTCTGCTAAGGACAAGTCAAATGTGATCTTCGAGCCACCATGATTTGATTCACATTTGTCCGGCTAAATGACATTAACGACAGCGCTTCGTGGGAGGCAACCCATGTGTTAGGTATGTTTCTACTATCTTTCTTATTACCTTCAATGAGGGCATTGAATATTCTAAGTTTGGGGGTGATTTGGGGATAAGTAGTGTTGTGGTGTTATGTGTTCATGTAGGAAATCATATTTTGCATGTTTGTGGTAATTCATTCATGTTTTGTTCGTATTTTGCATGTTTGTTTCATGTAGGACATTTTGTTTATGTTTTTATTATATGTGTCATTTTAGTTGCATGGCATGCATATTTCATGATCCCTTAGGACGAGCTATTTCTGTTTAGTAGGTTGATGTTGATTTGATTGTGGTAATCATAAATAGAGGGATGATTTAAGTTCTTATGAAATTGACATGCATGTTATGAAAATAAAATCTTTACACAATTCATCGTTTGCTTTTGGGCTAGATTAGGGCCATGCCTGTTTGGATGTTTTGAGGCTTAATCATTTGTTTATAGTTAAAATGTTCTTTATTCCCTTGATGGCGTAGGAGCACCAAAGTATAATTTTGGGGGAAAACAGGGATTTCATGCTAAGTGTTTTTAGTTGTGTTTAGTTGTTAATAAAGGCTAGGCGTCAAATGGCTAGTAGTCAGCTCATATTTTATGAGTAGTCTAGGATGAATGAGATGGAGCGAAACGCACTCATTCTTGTGTGGAAAAAAAAAAGAGAAAAGAAAAAGAAAAAGAAAAAAAAATGAGTGTTTGTGAGAGTGTGAGTGTGTATAATTGACTAGGGTGAGCTCTTTAATACTCGAGTAATTAAGTCTGAGGGGTACTTGTACCTGGTAACCTAAAGCCCTTTGTGGTTTGGGATTGCCGACCTAACACTCGCTACATGGGTATTATTGTATAAGCCTTTTGGGGTCTCATCCATTGCACGGTCAAATAAACACGTGTGTTATGTTGTTTTGTTATGTGTTGTAGTTGTTAGTAATAAAGCATGAATTCCTGTCTAACTTAAATGATGATGGAGGTGTCTCTGAGTTATGAAGTGTCTAGCGTTCATTCTTTTTATAAACTAGTGATTGCCTTGACGAAGAATGGGTATGATTTTTGGTCTAGTGTTAGGAGTATATCTGATGAGTATCGCACACACCACGTTTCCGTTCATGTATTGTTAGTATACGGGGATTTAGTCGAGCTCTGTTTGGAAGTTATTGCATGATTTGAGATGTTTGCTTATTGAATGGTTATGGTTAGTTTAAAGGGGATCTTTGCATTTTTTTCATGTAGTTGCATTCATATAGTTTGCATTGTTAATTGCATTGTTAGATGGATTTTGTGGGTACATTCGCTATAGGCCCTCACGAGACCTTACTCGTCCACTAGGGCTACCTAGGGGTTTAAAGGGCTTGTTGCATATGCCAAATGCAACCGTGATCACCTACGGAAGTGGTACTAGTTAGTTGTATATAGTTATATTATTTATGCTTGAGGACAAACATCAGTTTAAGTTTGGGGGTGTGATAAGTGGATTTTTAATCCACTTGGAACGCTTCATATCGGCTTAAATTGATGACTTGAACTCAAGTATGTGGTGTGTTTAATGTGTTTTCATTAAGTTTTGCAGAACCAAGAGTTGGAGGTTAATTTGATTAAAATTCGGATTTTCCGGGTAGGTTGCGCAGTCTTCACTGTTTTGGCCATATCTGGAGTTCTACAAGTCCGATTCTGACGATCTTACAGCTCACGCGAAGAGGACAACATTTTCTATAATTCTAGGCAGAAGGTTCTGCGCGGGCGCCCAGGAATTGTACTGGAATTCTGCGCGGGCGCCCAGGAAGTCAGAATCGCCAGAAATTGCCAGAATTCGATTTTAATAAGGAAATTTTCACAAATTCGACTTCTAATCATTATGGTAATTGCTTGGGGCGGCCAGAAACTTCCAGAATCAGTTGTAAACATGGAATATGCAATTCTTATTGCATTCAAAGATGGAAATTGTCGTAATTCTATTCTAACTCAAAAACGGCAATTGCTTGGAAGAGGGACAACTTGGAGCTATAAATACACACCTTGGGGGGACATAATCAACACATCACAATACATCACAACACACCAGAGATCAGATTCAATATTGGAGCGCAAGATCGAGGAGCCAAGAACGAAGAACGTGACTACGAGGAGATCTAGACATAGTTTTTTCTTGTATTCTTCAATTTTGGTGCAACTTTTGGATGCTTCCGGATTTGTCCTCTAAACCTTTAACTCTTATTCATATTTACATCATTGATTTCTTGTTTTTCATCATGCTTTCATCAGAACCCACGATGATGAACGGTTCTATTATGAACTAATCATTGTCGTGGGATTCTAACGGATTTATTTATGGATTTTAGTAGTTAATTGTTTTAAAGATGTGTGTGTGATGGCTAATTGATATCCTAGTTTGGTTGTGCTTATTCTTCTTGGATGCTTAGCTAACATCTAATATTGTTTGTTAATCTCTATTGAATGCGAAAGTGGATATAGAGGTTTGGAACTTGCCATGCTAGCATAGGTTTATGTATGTTTGTCATGCATGATTCGTAGGTGATTTTAACCATCTTACCTGCCCTATGTAATCTGAATGGATAACTTGCTCGTTAAACCGTTATGTTTTCAAATCTTATAGACATATAGGGTCTAAGCATAATTGGTGTCTGCTTAACTTCTATCTATTTTGTGAATGTTTAAGTGGTTTGGTATACGTATACTGAAAGGTAGCGTGTACTGATTTCGTGTTATCCGATTATTTTTCACAACTGTCACATGCATTGATTAAAGACAAAAGACTCGGAATGAAGTACTTAATGAAGTTAGGATCCCATGTTTTATTCTCATATACATAAATCGATTTTAATCCTCTTAGTTAGTTAATTCTTAGTTTAATAATTTGTTCTCTAGTTAATTTTAGATAATCAAACCCAAATTGTTAATTGTCTTAGCAGTGGATAAAAATCATACATTGTTGCATAGGTACATTAATTGAATTGAACACCTCATTAGATCTCTGTGGGAACGAACTTGACTTATTCGTATATTACTTGTGACCACGTGCGCTTGCGTGATTTTGTGCTAACAATTTGTTCTTCTGTCAGGATCTGAGATTACACCAACGTTCTTACTGTTCTTACTCCAGAATCAGAAACATGAGTTGACTGCGTTGTTTGACTTTGTGAAGTTTGAATTGAAGACTTCATAACAGCAGCATCAGAGGTTTCTCCTTGTATCACTTTGTCACTACCATCATCTCCAGTATCATCATCATTATTCCTTAATACTAGATCAGGTGTGCATTTTGTCCTACTAACCTTCTCCCCCTTTTTGACATCAGGATTTGACAATAAATTCAAAATTAAGGAAAGAGAGGCTTGAATGTCAGTTACCTTAGTATCCAGATAATCAATCCTTCTGTTGATGGAGGTTTGTTCAGAAATGACAGACTTCACTTGGGATTCTACTACCCGTAGCTGAAAAGTAGTAGGCACCTTTGTAAAACTTTGAGAAATATCATTCCTCACCAACTCAGTTGAGTTCTTGATAGAATCAATCTCACTTTTTAGGCTTTTGGATAACAGAGTTGTAGACTTCAGATGATTCTTCAAGTCTTGATTCTCTATAGATTTCACTGCATCATAGGCATGTTCCAAAGCAGAAAAATAACTTACAGATTCAGTAGATCTGTGCCATGAATTATTCCATTCATTCTATCTAAGTGACTCAGCAGGATTAAAGGAAGGAATAGAAAAATCTTGTCTTTGATCTTTCCCAGTGGAAGCATTGCCAGCCATATATGTACTTGACGAACCAAAATTAGTTCCAAGACTAATTTTGAGTGCTGTAGCAAGCTGTTCCTTCTCTTTTCGATTCTCATCATCATCACTATCATCAGAGTCATCATCATCAGTACTATGAATAACATCAGGATCAGGAATAGCTATACCTTTCATTTTATCATGTGAATCTGTGATAGGATGATCCATTGGTCTTGAACGAAGTGGCTGTATCAGGATAGGCTCAGCATCAGGAGCACCACTAGTGTCGGGATGAACACCGTCAGGATTTGATATGCTTGCATCAGTATTAGCTACCAATGGTTCTTGTGGAGCTTGAGGTTCAGAAGCTGCTTCAACACTTTGAGTCAAAGGTTCTTGTGTGCTTCCCTCAGTGACAGTGTCCTCGACCAATCTTTGAACTTCATCTGCACCAGAAATCCCTTGAGCATTGTCAGGAAATTTCTCAGAAACTGTAGCTTGGCCTGCATCTTCACTTTGAGAAGATGGTTCTTGTGTAGCTGGAATGTTGATGTCTGCATTCTCCCTTTGAGAAAATGGTTCTTGTGGGACCATTCCACTAGCTAAGCCTTCACTCAAACTTTGATTGAGTGGCTCTTGTGTGGCTGGATCATCAGAAAGAGCTGCTGAACCACTTTGAGGTTCAGGTTCTTGTGGGCTTGATCCTTTCAGTTTCTTCTGTCTCTGATAGACTAACTCTTCTGCCTTCCTTAGCTTTTCCATTGGATGTTTTATCCCAAGTTTGGAAGCAGCAGCACCATACTTCTCCCATGAAATATCAACATGTCTTTTTGTTGGAGAGTCCTGTGCTGGAGAGTTTGAAATATTAACCACTTGACTTGGTGCAGCATCAGGAATACTAACATCAGGATTTGCTTGAGCAGTAGAAACTGATTGCTCATTCAGAATAGAAGTGTCATGTACATCAGTATCCTGCTTCTTTTCTAAAGGAATATGATACCTGCTTTTTGATAACTTCCTTTTCTTCTGTGGTGTAGACAATGAAACCACAACTGCAGTAGCAGTATCAGCAACTTCCTTATTCACATTCATTATAGAGGATATAGGTAAGTCATCCTCTGAATCAATCTCATCCCTGAGAACTAATTTTCTTTTAACAGAAACAGCCTCAACACCCTTTGCAGCTTTCTTCACCAGGACCCCTTGTACACCCCCTTGTAACTTCTTTTTAGTGAGTGGTGTAGAGGAAAAATCCTTTGAACCTGATTTCCTTCCTGACACATCAGTTCTAGCTGACTTATTTGCTTTTTCAACTAAAGTCTTTTGAGAGACAATAGAGGTGGCAGTTGACTGTTTAGGATGAATGCTTGGGTTAGGAACAAGGTGTGATTGGCTTTGTCCCATAGCATTAGAAATTAAACCATAACGAGTAGGCATTTTCCTATGTAAGAAAAACCTAACCTCATCAGGAATAAAAGCATTTCCTATGAAACCATTTGCCTTATCACTGTTGACTAAGGACTTAATATTATTCTCAGTAATTCTACAGATAGGTAGAACTACATCATTCTCAAAAACAACATTAGGACACAAGTGATTAAATATCAACTGTAAAAATCTAAGAAAACAGACAGAACCTAACTTATCTGATTTCCTATCACTTAAAGCTTTTAAGATAAACGACCCATAATCAAACACTGTAGAGTGTATAAGAGAGTACCCAATTTTGAGAGATCCTGATGGAAGAGCATCAAAATTTGATGTCTTGTTCAGGAAACAGCGGTTGATCGTATCAAAGAAGAAATTCCATTCCTTCTTAAGCTTTGTTCTAAAGAGATTGCCATATCTCTTTACTTCACCATTGTAGCCCAACTTTGTAACAAACTCAAAAAGAGTAGAGTCCGAAACATTAGCAGGAATAGCATCACCAAGAACAGGTAAATGCAGGGCTTCCTCCACAATTGCAGGAGTCACATAGTGAGTAATTCCATTATGTTCAAAACTCATCAAGATGGTGTCAGAATACCCTTTGTCAAAAGTAACTGAGTTCCACACCTGCATTACAGACTTAAAAAAACACTTGCAGGTTCTGTTAAAGCAAACTTCAATGGGCTTGAAGCTAGAAAATATTGAATTATATGAAACTCATTGGGTAAATCTTGATGATTTAGAATATCCACAAAATTATTAGTGGCAAAAGTAACACCACTAATCACTGTTTGTTTGTTCGTGAATGATGAAGACGCCATTGTAATTCTTAAAAAAAATCTTGAGAATTGATGTGTGAAAATAGTTAGGGTTCGTAAGCACAGAGAGATAGAAAATCGAAAAACTGATGATGAGAGAGTAATTAATGATTTAGAATAAGTAAAAGTATTTTGTTAGAACAAAACTTTACTCTCAATAACAGGTGGCAACATATGATTTGTGCACAAATAATTAGTGGACAGATTACGTGTGTAATTTAAATGAAACTGCACGGCTTTTTATGTGTATGTATATGTATATCTATAACAGTGCAACACACGTGCGCATACAGTTGTCCTACTAAAACTCAACCGTCCATCAGCAGATGCTGACAAAAAATTAGGCACAAATTAAGCAATGAAATACTGACCTGAACATCAGGATTGACCAGTTGACTTCCTGTCAGGATTGGGTCCTATCAGGAATAGATCAAAAATACATACCTTTCTGAATAACCATCAGGATTTGACAGTTATCGGGATTTCCTCTTTGTGGCTTTCCTCAGAACTTCTCAAAGTTCATCATTCCAAGTTCATTCACCAATTTATTCAAAGTAGCTTCAGGTAGTGGCTTGGTGAATATATCAGCTAGTTGTTGATCAGTAGGAACAAAGTGAAGTTCAATTGTTCCTTCCAGAACTTGTTCTCTTATGAAGTGATATCAAATACTGATGTGTTTAGTAAGAGAATGCTGAACTGGATTTCCTGTCATTGCAATAGCACTTTGGTTATCACAATAAATAGGGATTTTTGAGTATGACAGGCCATAATCTAACAACTGATTTCTCATCCACATTATCTGAGCACAACAACTTCCTACAGCAATGTACTCAGCTTCTGCAGTTGAAGTGGAAATGGATTTTTGCTTTTTACTGAACCATGAAACTAGTCTTCCACCCAAAAACTGACAGCTTCCTGAAGTACTTTTCCTGTCTATTTTGCATCCTGCAAAATCAGCATCTGAATAACCACACAACCCAAAATTTGATTCCCTTGCATACCAAAGGCCAAGAGAAGGAGTGCCTTTGAGATATCTGAAAATTCTTTTGACTGCAATCAGATGGGGTTCTCTAGGTTTTGCTTGAAATCTTGTACACAGACAGGTTGCAAACATGATATCTGGTCTACTTGCAGTGAGATACAATAAAGAGCCAATCATTACTCTGTAGTGAGTTACATCTACCTCAGCACCTTGATCAGGATCAAGTTTGGTAGCTGTAGCTATGGGAGTTGTAGCAGGAGAACTATCTTGCATGTTAAACCTTGTCAATAAATTCCTTGTATATTTAGACTGATTGATAAAAATCCCTTCATCAGTCTGTTTAACTTGAAGACCAAGAAAGTAACTCATTTCTCCCATCATGCTCATTTGATATCTTGACTGCATAAGCTTGGAAAACTTTTCACAAAGCTTATTGTTTGTTGACCCAAAAATGATATCATCAACATAAATCTGAACTAACAACAAGTCCTTACCATGATTCAAATAAAATAGAGTTTTATCAATAGCACCTCTTTTGAATCCACTTTCCAGTAAGAATAGAGCTAAGGTTTCATACCATGCTCTTGGAGCTTGCTTTAGTCCATAAAGTGCATTATCCAATCTGTAGACATGATCTGGATATTTAGGATCAATGAAACCAGGAGGTTGCTCAACATAGACTTCTTCCTCCAGTTCTCCATTTAAGAAAGCACTTTTAACATCCATCTGGAAAACCTTGAATTTCTTATGTGCTGCATAAGCAAGAAATATCCTGATGGCTTCTAGTCTTGCAACAGGAGCAAAAGTTATAGTCAATTCCTTCTTGTTGAGAATACCCCTTTGCAACTAGTCTAGCTTTGTTTCTGATTATTACTCCATCAGAATCAGTCTTGTTCTTGAAAATCCATTTTGTACCAACAATTGATCTATTCTTTGGTCTTGGTACCAGTTTCCAAACTTCATTTTTTCAAATTCATTCAGTTCTTCTTGCATTGCAGTAACCCAATCAGCATCTTTAAGTGCATCTTCAACTTTCTTTGGATCCTCCTTGGATAGAAAGTTATTGTATAGACATTCATTCTGAGTTGCACTTCTTGTATGAACACCTGCATCAGGATCCCCAATGATCAAATCAGGAGTATGACTTGCAGTCCATTTCCTTGCTGGTGGTAAATTGTTTCTTGAAGTAGATGCTCCCCCTGGATTGGTGTTATCTTGATTTGAAGCTCCCCCTGAATTATTGCTATGTCCTCCTGATAAGTTATCAGGATTTTCACTTGAATCAGTATCTGAAGAATTCGGTCCTGATGATTGAGTTGACTCTGAACTTGTAGTAGAATGTTGTTGCCCCCCCCCCCCTCAACATTAGCACTACTAGAAGTATCACTATTGATTGCATCATCAGTATTAGCACCATCAGTATCTGGTGTGTCATCAGGATTTGGTGACCCATCAGGATCTGATGAATTGACAGCTTCTGATTCACTTTCTTCAGGTTCCTTGGTAGCTTCATTTTCAAAAATCAATCTATCATGAGAGTCTTCATTGATTCAAGTTATCTTCTTGTCATCAAAAGATACATGTATTGACTCCATGACAGTTCTTGTTCTCAAATTAAAAACTCTGAAGGCTCTTGATGCAGGATAGCCTATGAAAATTCCTTCATCAGCCTTTGTTTCAAATTTCCCTAGCTGTTCAGGGTGAGTTCTGAGAACAAAACATTTACAGCCAAACACATGCAGATGCTTCAGACTTGGTTTCTTTTCCTTGAGTGACTGATAAGGAGTAACACCATGTCTGTTTATTAATGTCAAATTTTGAGTATAGCATGATGTGTTGACTGCTTCTGCCCAGAAATATGTAGGTAATTTTGCTTCTTCCAACATAGTTCTGCCAGCTTCAATAAGAGTTCTATTTTTCCTTTCAACTACTCCATTTTGCTGGGGTGTGCCAGGAGCAGAGAATTGTTGAATAATTCCTTTGTATTTGCAGAACTCTTCCATCTTTGAATTCTTAAATTCAGTACCATTATCACTTCTCAGTCTCTTGACTTTGTACTTTGTGGTTGTCTCAATCATTCTCACATGATCCAACAGAACTTCAAGAGTCTCATCTTTTCTGTGCAGAAAATACACCCAGGTGAATCTAGAATATTCATCAACAATTACAAGAGTGTACCTTTTCTTGCTGATGGACATGATGTTGACTGGACCAAATAGATCAAGATGTAGCATGTGATATGGTTCTTCAATTGAGGATTCTGATTTACTCTGGAATGATGTCCTTCTCTGTTTTGCTTTCTGACATGCATCACAGAGTCCATCAGGTGTATATAATACTTTAGGTAATCCTCTCACTAAATCTTTCTTAACCAACTCATTGATATTGCTGAAGTTGAGATGAGAAAGCTTCTTGTGCCAATTCCAACTTTCATCTACTGATGCTTTACTGATTAGACAGGTAGGGGAGAGTCATCAGTATTTGAGAGAATGTTGGATTCATATATGTTACCATGCCTGTAGCCAGTCAGAGCTATCTTTCATGTTGCTTTACTGACTACTTCACAATGTGTGGAATAGAAGTTGACATGATAACCTCTGTCAGTGATTTGACTAATACTCAACAGGTTGTGTTTTAGTGCCTTCACTAGAGCTACTTTTTCAATGATGACATTTCCAATGATTATATTGCCATATCCCAAAGTTTGTCCAATGTTGCCATCTCCATAAGACACAGTTGGGCCAGCTTTTTCCTCATATTCTGATAACAGGGCTTTGTTTCCAGTCATGTGCACAGAACATCCCCTATCCATGACTAACACATTTTTCTTTTTACCCTGCAATCAGAATAGAAACACACTAGTTAGAACATTTAGGAACCCATACTTGTTGGGTTCCTTTTTCATGAAATTTATTAATTTTAGCAGCAGAAGACTTTCTGACTTTAGCAGTCCTGACAGGATTTACTCCATCAGGATTTGCTTTGTCAGTATCAGTATTAACAAAAGCATATTCCAACTTGACATTCTCAATGCTACCAGAGTTTGCACTATTTTTATCAACTTTAGGCAATGGATCATAAAAGTTATAGTACAACTCATGATAATCTTTACAAGTATAAATAGAATGCCATATACTACCACAATGAAAACAGGACTTCTGTGGTTTATAAAATACTGATCTATTCCTAATATCAGACTTAGAAATATCAGAAATCTTATTCTTACTCTTCTTACAATCAATAGCAAGATGATTAGAGTTACCACAGTTAAAACAACACTTTCTAGGTGCATTTGGGATATATTTGTAACCATTTTTCTTTATTGATCCCAACTTTACCATTCCTGTTTCTCTTAACAGTAGCTTCCTTTTTCTTATCTGTCACCTCACAGATTTTATCCTTAAGCTGTTTCTGAGACAATAGACCTACATTCATAGTGACTTTATTCATGACAGGTTTAGACTTTATAATTTTAATTCCTTGAGTAGAGGTAGATCCCTTTTCAAAAGTAGAATTGGAATCCTTACCAAAAACAAAATTAACAGGAGTAATCTTAGATTTGGTTGCATCTATAACATGTCTATAGGTCTTTGGACTGACTGTCTCATCAATGACAATTTTCTCTTTCAATTTCTTATCCTCATCTGACTTATATCCTAGACACTCTTTCCAATTCTTAGAGGTATTAATCTCATGAAATTTCCTACCAGAGTCTGTCCAGGTTCTGATTTTCTCATTAGCATATTCAAGTTCCTTTTCAAGAGAAGTACATTTAGATTTCATCTCTAAGTACACGTGTTTAGCATTATCACATTCTTTTTGTACTTCTTGCATACGAGAAAATTCAGCTTCTAATATGTCATTCCTTTTTCTAAGTTCAGACATCTCAGATAAGATCCTAGTATTTTCAGCAGTTTGACTTCTAAAGCTAATATGTAATGACTTTAGAAAACGTCTTAACTCAGAAGCATTATCAGTATCAAAATCAAAGATAGTATTTAGTACCTTATCATCAGGAGCAGCAGTTACATCAGCATTGGCCATTAGAGCATAGTTGACTACCTCAGTATCAGATTCTGAGGAAGAGTCCATCCAATCCTTGCTTGATGTGATAAGTGCCTTTGCCTTCTTGCACTCAGAAGCAAAGTGACCCATACCATTACACTTGTAGCATCTAACCTTTGACTTGTCAAATTTGCTACCCTTGCTGTCCTTTTTGATATACTTATCTTTGTCTGCGTTGAAGGTCTTTTTCTGAAAGTTGCCTTGTCTTCTACTCTTCCTGAACTTCATCCTCCTGAAGTTTCTGACAATCATAGCAACCATCTCTTCCATGTTTGAGTCAGAAGAATCATCATCAGTATTGGCATCAGGATTGCCATCAGTATCTGATGAAGAGTCTTCATGATCTGACTCAACTATTCTTGTTTTACTTCTAGAGACCTCCATAGTTTTTCCTTTTGATTTAGCCTCTGCTTTCAAAGCAATTGATTTTGCCTTGCTGCTTTTCTTGTTCTTTCTCTGTTGAACTTCAAGATCATGAGTTCTTAGCATCCCATAGACTTCATCAAGAGACACAGTGTTCAGATCATACTGATGTCTAATGATCGAGGTCTGAGTGTCCCATTCTTTAGGTAAAGCTCTTAGAAACTTGGTGTTTGAATCTTCAGTTTCATATTCCTTGTCAACTAAAGATAAACTGTTCAATAGTGTCAGAAATCTATCATATAGATCAGTTAGGCTCTCATCAGGTCTTGCATCAAATTGTTCATATTCTTGAATCAAAAGAGCCCTTCTGTTTTTCTTGACAGATGCAGATCCCTGACACTGAGTTTCCAAAGTATCCCAGATTTCTTTTGAAGACTTGCATACAATCACTCTGTTTGACATGACAGCATCAAGACTACTGTGCAAGATATTCTTTATCTTTGGTTCCCTGAGTACATGAGCTTTTTCTTCTGGAGTCCATTCACTTTTAGCCTTGACCACATAATGTTCAGGTACTGTATCTGTTCGTTCTACTATCCTTGTAGGAATATATGGTCCATCACGAATCATGTCCAAATAGTCAGGATCCATAGCCTCCAGGTACATCAGCATCTTTACCCTCCATGTTGGATATTCTTATTTCTTCAAGATGGGAATCTTCATGCTTTCATACTTGGTTGTCGACATCTTTAGATCGTATCTGATTCAGAATTAAATCAGTTCGCTCTGATACCAATTATTGCCCAGTAATAATCTATTGTAGAAGGGGGGTTGAATACAATAGTATAAGATAATCGACTTCTTAATGTATATATCACAAATATGAAAGAAAGATAACAGCTTTATTAAATCTGATATAAAACTGTTACAAACTCTCTCAAGAAATTCTGATGTTCTTGAGAGTTGCTAGGTTACACAAATACTCAAGTGTATGATCGATTATGTTCACGTACATAAATCGAAACCTAAACTGTGTTTATATACTACACAGCTTCTCTATCAATGATAAGTCCTAATCAATTACAAAGATTGAAACCTATCCATAATTGATAGCTACATTCTACAAACCAGGAACCGACAGAATAAACTTCCATGTTTAACTAGACTCCAAATATAACTCAAAGTAGGAATCCTGATCAGCTTCCAGTCCTGATGATCAAACCTGATCCCAGTCCTGATATGTATTCTGATCCTGACGACCATGCAATCCTGATGACGTCAGCAATCCGGATCAGTTGAGTCTAGCTCATGACGATCATTGAATTCTGATCTAACAACGTTCTTCATTTCCGAAATGACAAATCCAACAAAACACCAATGTCTACCAATCCAACATGTCGACTTACACCATAATTCACTACAATAAAATCTTAAAGAAAATATCAAAATACCAATGTCTACCAAAAGTACGGACATAGAAAGTATAAGTACTGATCATCAATCATCAGTTTCGTCGTCTACCTGATCGTCATCCTCATGATTATCATCCTCAAGATCATCGACCTCCTGATCACTGTCCTCATTGTCATCACCACCAGCACACAACTCTTAAACGTCAAGGTGTAGGAATTCTGGATTGATTTCTCCCAATTTTTTTATAACCTTTGACATTTTCTCGCACACCTTTCTCTCTACCATCTCTTGCATTTCAGCCATGATTTCCTCCCTTACAGTATTTTTCAAGTCATCAATATTTGTAGTAGCAACAGTAGTACTGGAACTAAAAAGCTTTGGCTGTTGAGCTTTTGTCTTTCTGCACTTTCCAGATCTTCCGAGAAGCCAATTCGGTCCATGGCTTGGTTTTTTGACTTGATCCTCAGTGCCATCTTCAGCAACAATAGTCTACAAATAAACAAACTATCGCGCCCAGGAACTTACTCTTTATCAAATTCAAGTTCATCATCTGCTTGAACTTTTTCTTGGGCATTTTTCCCATTAAACTCATCAGCAAGTTTGTTAATTCCCAACTCTTTTATCTTACTTTTATTTTCTGCAACCTGCAACATCCTTCTCTTTTCATACTCTGTTATCTGAAATTTATAAAGGACAAGCATAGAAATATTAAACTACACAAAAGAAATTTTTTGAGTAATAATAGTAGATATCAATATATTTAACCTTGGGAAGAACTTGTTCTGAGTTCCCCTGTTCAGTTTCAGCTCCAGGTTGATCAGTAGCTGACTTTTCAAGAGTGGATCGACGAGTAATTCTTTGTTTCTTCAGCCCCTCTAATGTCACAAACTTACGCTTTCCTTGTAAAGTTGTTGGTGCAATGTGGATGTGAAAACATATTAATATCACTACTACACGTCAATTAAGTAATAACAAAAAATAATTAAAGTATCTCAAGACAACTGTATTACCTTCAAAATATCATGTTCTTGGTCGAACAATTACATGCGGCTGCATTTGTGGCTTTGGCAAATAATTTTTGTCAATTATATGATCAACATAAAAATCCAACCTTTCTCCCGTAACTGTTTTTGCAAAGTCTTGTAAATCACGATCACTGTCAATAAGCTTCCAGCCACTCGGTTCACTCGGTTCTTTCACATAAACACCACCAATTTCTTTGTATTTCAGCTCATCCTTCACATACTCCATTACAACTGTGTACGAGAATCTATCAGAATCTACGTACTCAGGAATCTCAGTACATAGCCCGCATATATATTGAGATTTTGAGAAATGTCCCTTATGAAAGAACCTAAGAATATAATCAACATCTGCCATCCTGAAAACAAACAAATAAGAAAATAGTTAGCAATAGAAATATATACAACAGTTCTAAATGAGAAATATGCGGTTTATTCAACAAAAATTAAAAAAAACATTAATAATAAAGCAAATGTGCAGTTACTAATACAAGAAATATGCAGTTTTTTAGAAAATAAAGAAAGCACAAACAATAAACTAAATAGAAAAAATAGGAAACTAGCACTAATATTAATTCATTTCGAGTACCGATTACACAAAATAATGACGAACCACACTTAACAAAATACAAAAAAAAAACAGGAAACTAACACAACTAAGAAAAACACATAAGTCATATATTCATGAGATTTCAGCATTATCCTGCTCTTCATCAGGTGTAACATGGATTTGTTTCATCAGAATGTCGTCTCTGCACCAATTGATGGTATCATCAACCTGTATTTGTCCTCGCGACACACAACCTATGTCACTAACATCTTCCACTATATTCATCATGTCTTCTACTTCAGAATATTGATCCTTCGGAAATTTCTTGACAACAAAATGCAAAAAAATTTCAGTAGGATCTTCAATATAAAAGACTTGTTCTACTTGTGTAGCGAGGACGAAGGGATCCTCTTTTTTACATAACCGTTTGAAATTCACTCTTGTTAGCCCATAGCAATCCTTATCTGTTTGATACCAACAACACTTAAATAAAACAACATTCAATGATCCCCAATAGTCGACTTCAATGATATCCTCAATTGCACCATAGTAACCTACATCTCCAACTATCGGATTTTGGTCTTTTGCACTCGCGAAACTGGTGGTTAAGGCAGTGAGAAAGACACCACTATTTTGTGTCGTACACCTACCATCTCTACTCTTGGTGTGAAATCTATATCCATTCACAACATAACCAGAGAATCTCTTTGCTTCATGATGAGGCCCATTTGCCAAAGAGGACAATTCGAGTGAAATGTCATATTTGTTTCGAACTACCTCTTTCAACCACTTGTGAAATTCGGTCGTATGTGTTCTTTCCCTTTTAAACTTCTTTGTCTTTGCATCTTTTCAACCAAGGTACGGTGTTCCCTGTATTTATAATAAACAACACCAAATTAGCTTACTTACAAAGCTTAATAATCTTCTAAGATTTGATTCAAGATTTTGCGTATACATAACAACTTACTCTTTCAGCTTCTCGATTTTCATGTTCTCGCAATTGAATAATATGTACCTGGGAGCTTTGGTCCATATTTTTTCCTCCAAATGTATAGATTTTCCATCTCTATTTTTACGACGTCCGATAGGATACCCAGCATCTTTGTTACAGTCCTTAGGAACAGTACTATGATTACCCGGCTCATTAAAAAATCTAGAACAGAATGTCAAACATTCTTCTACCAAGTAGCCTTTCGCTATGCATCCTTCTAGTTTACTCCTATTTCGAACATAGGATTTCAGTTTGCACAAGTACCTTTCGATTCCAAACATCCACCTTAAGTGTACAGGTCCACCGAATTCGATTTCCATACATAAGTGAATTGGTAAGTGAACCATTATGTCAAAAAATGAAGATGGAAAGATCATCTCAAGCTCACAAAGTATCTCAATTATTTATGCTTGCAACTTCTCAACATCATCTAATACGATGAATTTGCCACATATACCCCTCAAGAATGCCCCCAACCTCGTCAATGGTATTGATACTTGTGGTTTCGGTGTTTTCACCACTGCAAATTGTAACAAATATTGTAGAATAATATGCGCGTCATGACTCTTATAACCCGATATCTTTCGCGCCTTCATTTGAACGCAACAGCTGATATTGGAGCTAGTTCCGTGTGGTAACTTAGCATTCATGAGAACCGAACAAAAGATTTCTTTCTCTTTTTTTGTCATGTCGAAAATAGCAGATCTAATTTCAACATGTTGGTCATCATCAGATTTGATAGGATGGAGAATCTTTCTAATCCCCATTTCTTCCAAATCTCGACGAGCATTAAGATGATCTTTAGTTTTGCCCCCAATATTTAACAAAGTCCCCAAAATTTTGTCACAAATGTTCTTCTTAATATGCATAACATCAAGGTTATGCCTCCAATATGGTAACTCGAAAAAAATGGATTTTTTCTTCCAGGGGCAATCTAACGAAGAACCCTTATGTTTGGTATGTTGCTTCCCGAAATCATTCTCATAACCATACAACAGTTCCTCTACCTTGAAAACTCCCCCCCCCCCAAATTTCGGTCAATTTGACCAAAAGCGTAACAAAAACTAACGGGTATTGTAACACTTTTCAAGGTATTGCAATAGTTCAAAACTTTTCAAAATAATCCTTAATATTGCAACACTTTTCCATTTTATACAACACCTTTCAAAAGTATTACAATAAACCATCAAGTTTCTTATCTTTAGCAACACTTCATGCAACACATCCGTATATTGGGCTTGCAATAGGTCAAATATGATGTAGTGGTAACAGTCACCTATAATCATATTCATTGGTGTTTCATATTTTAAAGTGCAACCAAGACACTAAGGTTATAAAAGAATTAGAACTACAATAAGAATACAAATTTCAGATGGCCTAAACTACAAACTACAACGTACTTTAGTTTGCTTATGCATGTGATCTTATTGATATCTGAGACATGATATAATATAATAATAAAATATATTTTGGTACAATAGTAAGGTAATTTAATAATAATATAATATATTTTCGTACAATAATAATAAATTTAGATTAGATTTAGATTAGATTATTATTATTATTATTAAAACAACATAGAATTTTACGTGAAAGAAGAGTTTAGGATATAATAAAAATATAATCAATTTTAGATTAAATAATTATATTTTTTTAATTTAAAAATAACATAGAATTAGTTTTTTCTTAAAAAATCATAGAATTTTATATGAAATAGGAGTTTAGAGTACAATAATAATATAATCTATTTAAATTAGATAATTATTATTATTTTAATTTAAAGAGAACATAAAATTCTACAATAAATTAGTAGTTTAGGGTCTAACAATAATGTATAATATATGAGTTGAAAGTTGAAACAACAAGGTGTAGTAAATTTATTCTTTTAAAAAAAATTGATGTGATTGTTTAAATTTTATAGCTTAGGTGTCCATTGTATGCCATGACAAAGAAGAAAAACAACATTTTTTTCATGCGGACTTGAATATTGATGATTTTATTGCTTGCAAGACGAAAATTTTAAAAACTAATAAAATTGTTTGTAATACAAAAAATACGAAAATAATTTAAAAACAACGAGCTTTGATCTTAAAAATTTTAAAATGGCGACTGGAAGACGAAGCGACTGGGTGAGCAAAGGCGACAAAGACTAGGATGGAGGAAACACTCACAGGTGTGGGGTGCAGTAATAGGATGAGAAATGATGGTGCAGTAATATGGAGTCCATTGAAGATGCTAAGCTGAGGTTAGACGAAGATATGAGACACATGAAGGAAGTCGACCATCAGATTGAAGTGGAGAGTAAAGAGGCTAAATTAACTTACAAAAAATCTCAAAGAGGTAATTTTCGTAAACAAAGATTTAGTTGAGAGAGGTACCCTCCCTCACTGAGGTTTCTATTGGAAGTGAAACCAGCAATATGGTCAGCAAATTCATCATAATAGCCTGACGAGTTACAACAACAAAAAAGGAGTCAAAAGTTATGTGGAGGTTATTAGTACTAAACCTAGTCTTAATAACTCTCAAAAAATCGAAGGGGATGAACATGGGGAATGGAAAATTGTATCATACAGGAAGAACAAAAGCAATGCAAAACTCAAAACAACAACTATCTATACTGTTGGTATACCACCCAAGGCGTTTGCCAAGGATGTGTGGCAATTCTTTAGTAATGGAGGTCAGATTCTTGACATTATATTGCCCAAGAAAACAGACAAGTTTGGAAATAGGTTTGGTTTCGTTAAGACAAGTAGTGAGAAGGAAGCTAGGAAAATAATTGATAAACTGTGTGGAGTTAAGTTTCTAGGCAAAAATCTCAGTGTTACACTTGCGAGACCAAGGTTGGTAAGAACATCCCCTCATAAAAGTGCAGGTGCAGAAAATAAAAACAATAGTCATATTGAAAAAGGAGATGCGGGTCATGCACAACCATCTCTTGAATTGTAGCAAAAAAAAAATGAAGTTGTTGCAAAGGATTGTGTGAACCACTATACCCCTGTCAAGAATTGGCTGCAAATAACAGATAAATCAGACTCTAGTGGAGAAGTGGAAATTGAGCTAAACCAAGTTAAGGATATTGTTAATATGTTCAACAATTGTTTGGTTGGATTCACATGGGAAGCAGAAGAGACTGATTCTCTCCAGGAAAAGCTGTCTTTGGCACATTGAAATAAAAAGCATCACCAAACGTAAATTCTTAATCTTGTGCGATGCGGAAGAGTAACAAGCAATTTTAGATAACAACTCCATGTCCTCACGGTTCAAGGAAATCAGAGTGTCAAGAGAGGAAGACAAAATACTACCTAGGAAAGCATGGCTTCAAATCGCAGGCCTTCCCTGTTCTACGACTTCGAAAGGTAATTTGGAAAAAATCATTGAGAGGTGGGGTGATTTTGAAGATTGGAATGGTCCCATCATGGGAAGTAGTGAACTCAAAGTCCCAACAATCTGTATCTCCACTAATCATCTGAAAAAAATTGAAGAAAGGTGTAAGATCAATGTAGAGGGGATAAGTTTCAAAATTTATATCAGAGAGATTAATGTCTCCTTTGTTAGGGAAAACTTGGTAGTAACTTGGATTTTTCTGAAGTCGTGTGAACACTTTCAGATTGAAGTTATTTGTGGTTCACCCAAATAAATCAATCGGATAAAGTCAGAAATTCTGAAAGAAGAGAGAATGTGTTTTTGTTGTGAATTTCAAAATTGAACCCAAAAATCAACAACAAAAAATGATCAATGCAACACCTATATATAGATGTCAACAGATGTGTCTTTTGTCAACAGACACATCTTATTCTAACAGTTTTGTCTAATGCCAACAGACACATCTTATCCCAACAGGTGTGTCTGATGCCAATGAACATGCCTCATAAGCAATAATACCAAAATCATAATAAACTCGAACAAAGCGTACACTCCGTACTCTCCCGACTTGTTCGATGTAATATTACGATTACATTGATCAACTAGTTAATCCAATTACACTAAAATATCCAACAATCCTCCCCCATTTTAGCGTAATCCATGATTAACTAAACAAAATCACAACAAATAACAAAGTTATGCATAAATGAAATATCATGACGATTGAATTTCACATTAGTATATTACACATTTCAAATATTCGAATATCAAGGTATCAATATGGATTGAACCTCTACTATTCATAGTGAATACATGAAGATAATATACACATAAATTTACATTCTCAAATGGTCTTACTCGACACTATGTTTTACTAGCCTAGTGTCCTAATCCTTCTTAAGCATATCAAAGCCAAGTCCAAGCTTCTTGAAGCGGCTAAACTTCATTCTCAAATAGGTAGTTCTTTTACTCTCGCACCTGCATATGCAATTTTTCAAAAAAAACTATTAAGAAGATAAACTTCAACCTCCTCAACTTACAGGTCTGAACACATACCTTGGGATGATGCTTTAATGTGTTCCAATCTCTTGATGTTAAGCTTTCCACATTGAATTCAGCACCTAATGTAATATTAGGTAAGAATTGGGTTTCTCAACATGAGAGACTTTTAGATGGACTTTAATCTAATCCCCACAGCCGACTTGTGCACAAGATCTCTACTCAACCCTTTGGTTAGATGATCGGCTAAATTATGTTGAGTTCTTATAAACTCCACTGATATAACACCGTGCGTGATAAGCTCACGAATCATACCATGTCTAACACCTAAGTGTCTAGATTTACCTTTGAACACTTGTCTATAAGCATTAGACAAGGCAGACTCACTATCTCACCTGATTGATATGGGTGATATCGGTTTAGGCCACAATGGAATTTCATAAATCATATTTCTTAGCCATTCAGCTTCTTTACCGGCAGCTGACAATGCCACAAATTCATATTCCATTGTTGAGTCTGTAACGCAACTCTGTTTCTTTGATGCCCAAGAGATAGCACCTCCCCCAAGAAGAAATACCCATCCACTTGTGGAAGAATGATCTTCCTTATTGGAAATCCAACTTGCATCTGAATGACCTTCAATAACTGAAGGAAATCCAGTATATGTCAAACCATAATCCATGGTTCCTTTCAAGTACTTGAACACTCGGCTTAAGGCTTGCCAATGATGGGAACTTGGTTTGCTAGTGTACCTACTAAGATTTCCAACAGCATAGGCAATATCTGGCCTAGTGCTTATCATGGCATACATAAGACTACCAATAGCCCTTCAGTATTCAAGTTGAGATACTACAACACCTGTATTAGGTAGGAGTTTAATACTAGGATCAAGAGGAGTGCTAACTGGAGAACAATCCTCAAAATTAAATCTTTTTAGAATCTTCTCAATATAATGAGATTGAGAAATTGAAATACCATTGTTCTCACGCTTGATCCTTATACCAAGAATCACCTCAGCCTCCCCCATGTCTTTCATATCAAAATTAGATGACAAGAACTTCTTGGTTTTATCCACTTGATTTTGGTCGGTACCAAAAATCAACATGTCATCCACATATAAACAAATTATAACTCCTTTGCCAGAAGCATCAAATTTGCTATATACACACTTGTCTGCTTGGTTAAGAAAATAACCATTAGATAAGACCACATTATCAAATTTATCATGCCAATCCTTCGGTGCTTGTTTTAGACCATAAATTGATTTCTTCAATTTACACACCTTGTTCTCACAACCAGGCATAACAAACCCTTCAGGTTGTTTCATATATATCTCTTCATCTAATTCACCATTCAAGAATGCAGTTTTCACATCCATTTGATGAATGACAAAGTTGTGTATAGCAGCAAGTGCTATTAACAACCGAATAGTGGAAGTCCTAGCAACAGGAGCATAAGTATCAAAATAATCAATCCCTTCTTTTTGTCTAAAGCCTTGGATTACCAATCTGTCTTTAAACTTATCTATTGTACCGTCCACCTTCATTTTCCTTTTGAAGATCCATCTGTTTCCCAATGCTTTACAGCTAGGGGGCAGATCACTCAATTCCCATGTATTATTATTCATGATAGAATCTATTTCATCATGGATAGCTTCTTTCCAGAATGCAACATCCCTCGATGTCATAGCTTCGATAAAAGTATTTGGATCCTCATCAATAATAAAACAATATTGATATTGATATTCAATTTCATCTCTAGAACCCTCAACTAGATAAAGATGAAAATCATCTCCAAAAGTCTTTGCTTTTCTAGCTCTAGTGCTTCTCCTTGGTTCAGACGGTCCATGAACATCTTCAGTAGAAACTGAGTTCCTACTAGAAGAATTCTGAAGCATGTCCCTTGGTCTAGGTATAGATGTAAATCTGTTTTCATCAAAGATAGCATCTCTTGACTCGATAATCGAGTTCACAGACACATAGTCAATAGATTCTAACACATAGAATCTATATGCGATGGAATGCTCAGCATAACCAACAAAGATAAAATCTATACCTCGTTCACCCAAGTTTCTTCTTTTGGGTTCAGTGAGTCTTACAACTGCTCTACATCCCCAAACTCTCAGAAAACTCAATTTTGGTGACTCTTTATACCAAAGTTCATAAGGGGTAATCTTATTCCTCTTACTAAGAATTCGATTCAATAAATAACAGGCTGTCAAGTCCTATTCTTTCTTTCTGCCACACCATTTTGCTGTGGTGTATAAGGAGCGGTGGTTTGATGTATTATACCAGTAGATCGAAAGTATACCGGATCATAATACTCACCTCCTCTATCAGTACGTAGATTTTTAATCATGGTACTCTGATGTAGCTCTACTTCTTCTTTATATACTTTAAAGAAGTCAAGAGCTTCATCCTTTGCATGCAACAAATATACATAAAAATATCTAGAAGCATCATCAATAAAAGTAACTACATATTTTTTATTTCCTAATGATGGTGTAGAATGAAAATCACATAAATCACTATGTATTAGTTTTATTACATCAGACACCCTATTAGCAACTTTAAAGGGCATTCTAGTTATTGAAAGTGTTTGTCCTAAATCCAATCATGTATGATGAGTTAGGAAGAACTTTCTTGTATTCTTATTTGATTTCATTAATGTTAATAAAAGACTTGTTTTGTTTTTATTACGGGCCTTATCTATTTAAAGTGTTTTAAATAAGATGTTCCATAGTTTAGAGTAAAGCTTCTAGAATTATAATGAGATTATAATAGTGAGATCTAGAAGATGATAACTCTAGACTTAAACAGTTCCTGATCATAGGATAACTAATCGGAAGTTGGTGAATCCGCAAAGATTGGTACATACTATGCTTGCTCCCGTCAGGAGGATATCTGTTCTCATAGGCATTTGTGTGGTGACACTATAGCTAGTATGTAGGTGCTTGTTAGGGAATAAGTTCACTGAACATGACTCGATAAGTTGAATAGCTAATGGAGTTTACTCACGTGTCAATAGTTATTCACTGAGTGATAGTTGTACAAGTGTCCTTAGACTTGAGATCGTTAGAGTTATCTTGTATATAATGAACTATGCTTTGGATTAGTCCTTAGTCTCAAGGACATCCATTAGGTCTATTCTGGGCATAGGAATTTGTGTATGGAGATAGTTAACGTCAATAGAGGATCTACCCCTTCCAGTATAGGAAGAGAATATCCTATGTTATTCTTAGTATGCGAGTTCTGGAATCTCTGGCCAGAGTGTATGAAATTAGAAAGGAGTTTCTAATTTGCATTAATATGAACTTAGCATTATGAATAAGAAATCATATGATTAAATTTGATAAGGCCTGACACGAGATTCATGCCTTATATTTAATCGGGATATTGTAGGGTAGAAGGAATGATTGTACTGAAACTAGTCACTGACAGGTTCTTGGTATTCTAAGCAGTGAATTCATATTATCCGGATAGTCGCGATATGTTGAGAAGCATCACTCACGATGTAGAATAAATATAATTAATCAGTTAATTATATTTAATGAATTATTAGAATTCATATAAATAATAAATAAAAGTTTATTATTATTTATTTCTACTACCGGCTTAATATTGAACCTACAGGGTCACACCATAAAAGATTAATTTATTGATGAAGGTATTTTGAGAGAGCAAGTTATTTTCTAAATAGTTTAGAAAAGGAAATAATGATTAAAATAGTTTTAATTATTATTAAAGCATTTTATAAGATAAAGTGTGGGGTTAATATATATATATATATATATATATATATATATAAAGATATATTAAAAACCCTAGGAGAGCCCTATAAATAGAATGAGATAGTTCATTCTAAAGGACTTGAGTTTTTGTGAAAACCTAGTTGCCACCCTCTTCTTCTTCATCTCTCTCTCTCTCTCAAAAGAAGAAAAACTCCATTTTTATAAAAGCTTAGTTTTATAAAAAGCTTCATCGAAGGATTATTCTTGGTGGATACCGGTAGAGTGCTTCACACTCTGAGGAGCAACTGCTAGAATCCATTTTTATAAAGCTTCGATTTTCAAGGTATGGTTACGATTCCTCCGCTCTTTCATTTTATATATTTTTCTATATGTGTGATACATCGTTTTTACGGAATAAATGTTATATCACGCTTCCGCTCATCCGTAAATTCCTTCAATGGTATCAGAGCCAGGTTATGCATATAGAGATTCATATAAAAAATTTCAGATATTTTTATGCATGTATGCATTTATTATGATTTTTGCAAGTTTATTTAGATTTAATTATGAATTAATTCGAAATAATTTTTGCATTGGATTTTGACTACTGATCTGGGTTCTACAAGTGTTGTAGATGATCTAGGTATTTGTTTCATAATTTTGTGATGTGTATATTATTTGTTATGAATTTTTTTAAAATTGTTTTAATTAAAATTCATAAAATAATCATACATGTGAATAATATGAAATTAAGATTGCACAAGGACCCTATATCCACCTGGTAATTTTTGCTACTGCCTGATTCAAGAAATCATATTATTTTGATTTTTTTATTAATTTATTAATTAATTGTTAATTAATTTATTAATATTAAAATAAAATAATAATAACAATAAAGGGCATTAATGGCTAGAGGAGTTTTTTTTTTTTTTTAAGTGTTATAAATGCTAAGTTAGTGTTTTAATGCTAAAGGAGTTACAAGCATTAAATAAAATAGCATAGAATTGTTGTAACTTACTTAGCATTAAATTTAAAAAAAAAAACTGCTGGGAAGGGCCTGTAACTCATGCCGGGAATGCGTTACAGGGCCTGTAACGCATGAGCGTCATGCGTTACACATTTAATAGCTTTTAATTGTTGTAACGCATGAGCGTCATGCGTTACAGCCCCTCTGTCCACATTAAATTTGATTTTTTTGGGAGTTTGGTAACTCTGTTTTGGGCGTGCAATATACCGTTGGATTCGTTTTTCCGAGACGGATCTAATGGAGTCGTCAAATATTTTTTATATAAAAGTTTGGAACTGTTTATATTCCCGGATGTGTTTTAAAGCATGTATTAATTGTTTTAATTGCTTTTAAATACTATAATAAATCCATACATCATTATATCATTGTATGACATGATATTACTTGCATGCTTACTTGTTTATTTATTTTTATATATGAGATATATGCCTATATTTACCATGCGATGATAGATTTAGGTGAACTTAAATCAATATAAGGCGTGCTCTAGAAAATCTAGAATAGGAATCGTTTCTTGCCTTAACAATAATATTATGAGTACAACCATGAGATTCTTATGTTTATGAAACATAGAGTGAAATACTCTTTTGATGTTGAAAATGAAAATTTCTGTCTAGGCCGTTGGGTTTTAAGCGGGACCGTTGTGACCCCTCCAACACACTGGGAATTTTTCATTTAAATATCATAATTGTATTTTGTTCAAGAAAAAAAGAATCTTCTAGTAATATGATTATGGTTGTAACATAATATAATCCCTCTAAAATTAAATAATATCAAGTAGTAATTGGCCAATGACACAACGGGCTTGTGTCGGTCATAGCCTTCCAACATGGTAGAAAGTAGTTCTTATTTTTGAATCATTATCGTTTCATGCTACAGCCGAAGGCTTTGATTTAGAAATAAGAAATACTTGTCTATTACATAGAGATGTGTACAATGAATTAGAATCTAATGGTCGTTACGTGCTACAGCCGTGGGCTGTTGGAGACTGATTCAATTGTATGAAATGTTGGGTTAGACTTGACTTAGAATATTGAGTTTGTCGTGCTACAGCCGTGACTCAATTATTCAAGAGGCTAAAGTTTTATTAGGGAATAACATGAGATGTAATTGACAAGAGTTGTCTGCCTACTGAACATCACATGGCGTTTCGTGCCACAGCCGAGGTTGTGTGATGGAATGTAGGATCCCTATTCCCACTAGCATTATGAATGCTTAATTTTTCACTTAGGGGTTGTATAAATTAGGTAAACTAGTGGGAGCCACTTATGAATAAAGACCCGATTCATATAGTGTTTTAAAATGAAATTGAATATTTGCTAAGTGTTGTTATCTGTTTATCATTTACAGATTTACTATATACATTATGTCTTCTGCACTATCACTCCGGAGCATACTGGATGCTCACAAATTGACTGGTCCTAATTTTGCTGACTGGCTTCGAAACCTGAAAATTGTTCTCAGGGTTGAGAAGCTGGAATATGTGCTTAACTCACCTAAGCCTTCTGAACCTGCTGATGATGCACATAATGATGAACATGTTGTGTATCGTAAGTGGATAGATGATGCAAATGTTGCTCAATGTATCATGCTAGCTTCCATGAACATTGAGCTACAGAAGCAGCATGAGCATATGGATGCTCACACTATCCTAACGCATCTACAAGAGTTGTATGATGTGGCAGGGAGGACAGCTCGATATGATATATCGAAGGAGCTGTTCCGCTGTAGGATGTCTGAGGGATCGTCTGTGAATGACCATGTACTTAAGATGATCAATTTGATTGAACGTCTTGGACAACTTGGTTTCAACATGGATGGGGAGCTGAGTCAACACTTGGTCTTGCAATCACTTCCGGGTTCGTTTTCGCAGTTTGTTGTGAACTTTCACATGAATAAGTTGGACTCCAGCCTGGCTGAACTCCACAACATGTTGAAGACTACAGAATCGAATTTTCCCTCTAAGAAGAGTTCTGTTCTTCTAATTGGTGAAGGTTCCAATCCTAAGAAAAGGAAGAAGAACCCTCCCAAGAAGAAGAAAGTAGGTGAGAAAAGGCCTGTTCCACCAAAAGCTGAAGACCCCAAAAGTAAAGCTGTTTGCTTCCACTGTAACAAGGTGGGGCACTGGAAGAGGAACTGCAAGGTTTACCTTGCAGAATTGAAGAAGAAGAAGGGTAGTGAGACTGCCGCTTCTGATTCAGGTATGTTCATGATTGAAGTGAATTTGTCATTAAATCAAATTTCTACTTGGGTATTAGATACCGCCTGTGGTTCTCACATTTGCAATTCGTTGCAGGGACTAAGGAGAAGTAGGACTCTTGAGGAAGAGGAGGTGATTCTACGGATGGGAAATGGAGCAAGAGTTGCTGCTGAAGCTGTAGGATCATTTGTTTTACATATGCCTACGGGCAAGACTATTGTTTTAAATAATTGTTATTTTGTTCCCTCGATTGTGAGGAATATTATTTCTATTCCCATGTTAGACTTGGCTGGATTTTCGTTTGTTATTCAGAATAATGAATGTTCAATTCTTAGAGATAATGTTCTTTATGGTAGTGGTATTTTAAATAATGGTCTGTATGTATGTGACGTAGAGCATAATTTACTACAAATTGAACGTACTAATAAAAGGAAAAGGGATGATGAAAATCTCACCTATTTGTGGCACTGCAGACTTGGTCATATTAGTGAAAATAGACTTCGTACATTGCATAAGGAAGGGTTACTTGAACCCTTTGATTTTGAATCATATCCTACATGCGAGTCTTGTCTATTGGGTAAAATGACCAAATCTCCATTTAGTGGACATGGAGATAGGGCTGCAGATTTGCTAGGATTGGTACACACAGATGTATGTGGACCGATGTCTACGCAAGCCATGGGTGGATTTTCATACTTCATTACTTTCACAGATGATCGATCTAGATTCGGATATGTGTATTTGATGAAACACAAGTCTGAAGCCTTTGAAAAGTTCAAAGAATACAAGAATGAAGTGGAGAAACAAACCAAACATAGTATTAAAACCCTTCGATCAGATCGAGGTGGTGAATACTTGAATGGTGAGTTTCTAGATTATCTCAAAGAAAATGGTATAGTCTCTCAGTGGACTCCTCCATATACTCCACAGTTGAATGGGGTATCTGAAAGGAGAAATCGAACTTTGTTAGACATGGTTCGATCCATGATGAGCTATGCAGATCTTCCAGTATTCCTTTGGGGTTATGCATTGGAAACCTCAGCATATTTACTGAATAAGGTGCCTTCCAAATCTATTCCTCAAACTCCATATGAGATATGGAAAGAAAGGAAACCGAGTCTTAAACACGTTAAGATTTGGGGATGTCCAGCTTATGTCAAGAAAGTTGACCCTGATAAGCTGGAATCTCGATCCGTTAAATGTAAGTTTGTGGGATATCCTAAAGAGACTTTAGGGTATTACTTTTACACCGATCATAGGGTATTTGTCTCCAGACATGCTACCTTCTTGGAAAAACACTTTATCCTTGAAGGGAACAGTGGGAGCAAAATAGAACTTAATGAAGTTCAAGAAGCACAAACTACCACGGTTCAAGAGGAAACACCTGTTCAGACTGAACAACCTTCTGTGGAACAGCCCATTCGTAGGTCAGAGAGAGTGTCTCGCCAACCTGAGAGGTATTATGGCCTTGTCATTGAGAATGACAATGAGTTGTCAATCATTGATGATGACGACCCTATGACCTATAATGAGGCTATGAGTAGTATTGACTCAGAGAAATGGCAGAGTGCCATGAAATCCGAAATGGATTCTATGTATACCAACCAAGTATGGACTTTGGTTGAAGCACCCAAGGATGTGAAGCCTATTGGGTGCAAATGGGTATACAAGAGAAAGATTGGAGCAGATGGCCAGGTGGAGACCTATAAGGCCAGGCTGGTGGCAAAAGGATTCAGACAAAGGCAAGGGATTGACTTTGATGAAACTTTTTCACCTGTAGCCCTGTTAAAATCGATTCGGATTTTGCTTGTGATTGCTGCTTACTACGACTATGAGATCTGGCAAATGGACGTGAAAACAGCCTTCCTCAATGGGAAACTTGAAGAGGGTTTTGTTTCCAAAGGGAATGAACACCTAGTGTGTAAGCTGCTACGAACCATATATGGATTAAGGCAAGCTTCTCGGAGATGGAACATCCGTTTTGATGAGACAATCAAAGAGTTTGATTTTATCAAAAACATATATGAACCATGTGTCTACAAGAAGGTTAGAGGGAGCGTGGTAACATTTCTTGTGTTGTATGTGGATGTGATAGGAAATGATATACCGATGCTACAATCAGTCAAAGTGTGGCTATCAAAGAACTTCACTATGAAGGACATGGGAGAAGCATCCTACATTCTCGGTATGAAGATCTATAGAGATAGATCTAGAAGAATGATAGGTCTTACCCAGGGTACATACATCGAGAAAGTGCTTAAAAGGTTCAGCATGGAAAACTCCAAGAGAGGTCTCATACCAATGAGCCATGGAGTATCCCTTTCCAAGAAGATGTCTCCTAAGACACCTGAAGAAAGGGAGCGTATGAGTAAGATTCCTTATGCTTCGGCAATAGGATCTATCATGTACGCGATGTTATGTACTAGGCCTGATGTTGCTCATTCAATTAGTGTGACGAGCAGATATCAGTCCAATCCAGGTGAAGACCACTGGAAAGCAGTGAAGAACATCCTTAAGTATTTACGAAGGACTAAGGATATTTTTCTTGTTTTTGGTGGATCTGAGTTGAAAATAGAGGGTTATACTGACTCTAGTTTTCAATCAGAAAGTGATGATAGCACATCCATGTCAGGGTACGTGTTTACTCTGAATGGTGGAGCGATTAGTTGGAAGAGTTCCAAACAGTCTACAACGGCTGACTCCACAGCGGAAGCAGAGTATATAGCTGCAAGTGAGGCTGCAAAAGAAGCCGTTTGGATGAGGAAATTTGTTTCTGAGTTGGGAGTTGTTCCTAGCATTGAGGAGCCTATTGGGTTGTATTGTGACAACAACGCAGCAATAGCACAAGCCAAGGAACCTAGGTCTCATAAAAATACCAAACATGTTTTGCGGCGCTTTCATTTGATTAGGGAGATCATTGAAAGAGGAGATGTCAAAATTGAGAGAGTTGACACACATAACAACGTAGCAGACCCACTCACAAAGACATTGTCTCAGATTCACTTTGATCGTCATAAAGAGAAGATGGGTATTAGATACCAGTGTGATTGGCTTTAGTTCAAGTGGGAGATTGAAAGTGTTTGTCCTAAATCCAATCATGTATGATGAGTTAGGAAGAACTTTCTTGTATTCTTATTTGATTTCATTAATGTTAATAAAAGACTTGTTTTGTTTTTATTATGGGCCTTATCTATTTAAAGTGTTTTAAATAAGATGTTTCATAGTTTAGAGTAAAGCTTCTAGAATTATAATGAGATTATAATAGTGAGATCTAGAAGATGATAACTCTAGACTTAAACAGTTCCTGATCATAGGATAACTAATCGGAAGTTGGTGAATCCGCAAAGATTGGTACATACTATGCTTGCTCCCGTCAGGAGGATGTCTATTCTCATAGGCATTTGTGTGGTGACACTATAGCTAGTATGTAGGTGCTTGTTAGGGAATAAGTTCACTGAACATGACTCGATAAGTTAAATAGCTAATGGAGTTTACTCACGTGTCAATAGTTATTCACTGAGTGATAGTTGTACAAGTGTCCTTAGACTTGAGATCGTTAGAGTTATCTTGTATATAATGAACTATGCTTTGGATTAGTCCTTAGTCTCAAGGACATCCATTAGGTCTATTCTAGGCATAGGGATTTGTGTATGGAGATAGTTAACGTCAATAGAGGATCTACCCCTTCCAGTATAGGAAGAGAATATCCTATGTTATTCTTAGTATGCGAGTTCTGGAATCTCTGGCCAGAGTGTATGAAATTAGAAAGGAGTTTCTAATTTGCATTAATATGAACTTAGCATTATGAATAAGAAATCATATGATTAAATTTGATAAGGCCTGACACGAGATCCATGCCTTATATTTAATCGGGATATTGTAGGGTAGAAGGAATGATTGTACTGAAACTAGTCACTGACAGGTTCTTGGTATTGTAAGCAGTGAATTCATATTATCCGGATAGTCGCGATATGTTGAGAAGCATCACTCATGATGTAGAATAAATATAATTAATCAGTTAATTATATTTAATGAATTATTAGAATTCATATAAATAATAAATAAAAGTTTATTATTATTTATTTCTACTACCGGCTTAATATTGAACCTACAGGGTCACACCATAAAAGATTAATTTATTGATGAAGGTATTTTGAGAGAGCAAGTTATTTTCTAAATAGTTTAGAAAAGGAAATAATGATTAAAATAGTTTTAATTATTATTAAAGCATTTTATAAGATAAAGTGTGGGGTTAATATATATATATATATATATATATATATATATATATATATATATAAAGATATATTAAAAACCCTAGGAGAGCCCTATAAATAGAATGAGATAGTTCATTCTAAAGGACTTGAGTTTTTGTGAAAACCTAGTTGCCACCCTCTTCTTCTTCATCTCTCTCTCTCTCTCAAAAGAAGAAAAACTCCATTTTTATAAAAGCTTAGTTTTATAAAAAGCTTCATCGAAGGATTATTCTTGGTGGATACCGGTAGAGTGCTTCACACTCTGAGGAGCAACTGCTAGAATCCATTTTTATAAAGCTTCGATTTTCAAGGTATGGTTACGATTCCTCCGCTCTTTCATTTTATATATTTTTCTATATGTGCGATACATGGTTTTTACGGAATAAATGTTATATCACGCTTCCGCTCATCCGTAAATTCCTTCAGTTATCTTTGTTAACATGCATGTTTTACATTTTTCATTGTTTAAATCAATAGCAGGTATGAGACTCATTTTAGACATATCCTTTATTCTTTTATAATGTACATGTCCTAGTCTAACATGCCATAATTCTTGTTTATTCAAATTATTGCTAGTACTAGTAGAAGCCATGCAAGCAGATTCATCATTAAATGGAGTATTTACATTCAACATAAACATACCATTACATAAATAGCCAAAGCCAACAAAAGTGCCATGTTTTGACAAGATATACTTGTCACTTTCATAAACTTGCTTATATCCACAATTATTTAATACAACACCAGACAAGAGATTCTTTCGAATCCCAGGAACATACAACACATTATTTAATAATATACATTTTCCAGAAGTAAAAACTAGCTTGACATTTCCTAGTCCTTTGATCGGTTCAGTTGCAACATTTCCCATCTTTAAGATAGATCCATCTTCGATTGGTTGAAAGTCTATGAACCAACGAAGATCTTTACATACATGACTCGTTGATCTTGAATCAATCCACCAAGCAACATTATCATCCTGCACATAAAATGCCTCAGATATTAGTGATACATAATTCTGACCAGAATTACTATTTTTTTATTAAAATCTGACCTTGTTGCTTTTCTGGATCCTTGGATCCACTTGGACCAGCATTTTGTCTTTCCTGCTTGCCTTTACCAACCCGACAATCCTTCTTGAAATGTCCAGGTTTGCCACAATTCCAACATGCCATTTTAGGCTTTTTGTTAGAAGAGTTGTTGTTGTTTCCTTTAAATTTCCATTTATCACCCTTGATATTTTTAGAATTCTTAGAAGATCCACCATCTTCAACCATATTCACACAAGAGTTACCGACTTGGTTCTTGCCCTTAGGATTATTCTCAATTTCTTGAGTCCTCAAAGCCTCTTCAATTCTGAAGTGACTTCCAAGTTCAACCAGCGTCATATCATCTTTATTATGTTTCAAGGTGTGTTTAAAATCCTTCCATGATGGTGGCAGTTTGTCTATAACACCATAAACAGAGATAGATTCATCCATCTTCAGATTGTGTTGAACAAACTGTCCCAGAATCCTTAACAATTCATTGTATTGTTCCATCACCGGTCTAGAATCGACCATTTTATAGTTCATAAAATTACTGACCAGAAACTTCTTACTAGAAGCATCTTCTGCCATGTACTTGGATTCAAGAGAATCCCACAATTCTTTCGCTGACTCAACATTTTGATATACATCGAAAAGGGAATCAGACATACCGTTTAAGATGTGACCGCGGCAGATGTAGTCATCGTTTTCCCATTTGCAGCGCTTCCTTGTCTGTTCAACAGTTTCATTCTCGATCACTTCTGGCATGGGGATTGTTAGGAATATGTTGATCTTGATGATAATTATAAAAACACTTAGTAGATTTTGTATTAAGTCATTTTGTAACTGTCAACGGAATGGCATGCTTTGCAGTGTTTCGTTGACAGGAAGCTCATCAACGGAATGAGTGTTGTAGCAATTGCACTGTACAATACTTCACAGTTTGATATGCATTTGATGTATGTACTAGATAGGTTTTCTAAGTCATGTTGACTAAGTACTAGATAGGCAAAATAGGTTGGTTAATTGTAAGTATATCATGCCTTGTAATTTTGCCTAAGTGAAGACATGTCAACGGTATGAAGATTACTCTATCAACGGAACAAGGATACACCATCAACGGAATGAAGTTTACTCATCAACGAAATGGAGTTTACTCATCAACGAAATGGAGAATAAAGCTATCAACGAAACACATCTCCCTGCTATCAACGAATCATTATTGCTTTTCTGAATAGTTGACAAAGTGATAGTGACAGTTTACTGAACAGATCTAAAGGTGATGTGGAAGTGTACTTTGCATTGGAAACCATTAAAATGGACATGGGGAATAAGGAAACATCCCAGTTTCCAATTGGGCTCTTGGGAGTGATCATAATAAGCATGAAGACAAAAGCAAGGATCTCCGAGGACCACTGGACAAAGGGATGAAAAGCAAACTATTGGCGGTTACCTTTAGTGTACTTTAGTGTAGCCAAAAATAGCTTTGTAAACTTGGGAATATATAACCAAGTGTAGCAGTTAAAATAAAGGTAAGAGAAGAAAAACAAATAGTTTGTATTAGCTATCTTTGAGAGCATTCTTCTCTACAACCTTGTAACTGAGCAGCTGTGTACTTTTGTATCACAGATTATTTACGCAATAAAAACACTTCAGTTGGATCATCAAACAATCCAACTGAATTATTTATATCTTGTGTTTTTATTTATTCAGTTCAGTTTTATTTATTAGTGTTTTAAGTTTAAGAAAATATCAAGAATTGTATTCAACCCCCCCCCCCTTTCTACAATTCTGTTAGGTCATTTGGGATTAACAATTGGTATCAAAGCGAGCTTCTAACATACAAGAAGTTTAAAGATCAAGACCAAAACAGAAACCATGGTGAAGAAGGATGCAGGTGTGAAGATACCAGTTCTTGATAAGGACAATTACTTTCACTGGAAAGTAAAGATGCATTTACATCTCATGTCTATGGATGAGAGATATGTAGACTGCATTGAGAAAGGTCCACACGTTCCCATGAAGTTTGCATCTAGAGTTGGTGATAAGTGGGTATTTTATTCACTTAAAACGTTTCCGTATGGCTTAAAACGATTGTTTGTACTCGAGTTGTGGTATTTTTGATCTCTTTTAAGGGTATTGTGCAGGAATATCTATCACAGGTGTAATGGGAATGAAGCGGAGCAATCGGAATGCAATTTGGAGCTAAAACGAAGAAAATGGAAAAATTCGTCTTCCTGGACAGAAGGCACGGCGCGGCAGCGCCGTGTTTGAGCTTGCCTATGGCGCGGCAGCGCCGCATGAAAACGGAACAGTAAATCTATGGCGCGGCAGCGCCGCTCTCCTATGTAACTGTGGCGTGGCAGCGCCAGACATTCTGACGAAATTTCCTGTTTTGAACCCGATTTGCTGATTTTTCGAGTTGAAGTCAAATTACAATTCCGTACGACTTATTTACACCTGGAGGCCTATATAAAGAGAAGAAAACCCTAGAGAACAGGAGTTACATATACCACATATTATCTACGGAGTTTTAAAGCACGAAGAAGCAAGGAAGAAGATAGTTTTCAATTTATTCTTGTATTCTTTCTAGCTTGTGGATGCTTGGTTTGGGTGTATTCTTTAGAACCTTTGATAATTATTCCAATATTGATTCGTTTTCTTCAATCATGTTTACATTAGAACCCATGGTGACGATTAGTTTGATTATGAACTAACTCGTTGTCATGGGGTTTTAGCGGATTTATTCATGAAGTTTATTTGTTGAATTTTCTCGATGCCTATAGTGTGATTGATGCGATATCCTATCATGGTTGTTTTAATTCGTTATAGGAGAGTAGCTAACTCCTGTAATTGTGTGTTAATTCTTATTGAAGTGAAAGTGGATTTAAGAGTTTAGAACTTGCCATGCTAGCATAGGTTTATGCGTGAGAATATCATTCGTAATTAGTGTCGTAACTCTAACCGTTTTATGACGACTATGTGATCAATTGAATGCTTGTACTTCAACAATTATGTTTTCAATCTTTATAGACATATAGGGACTAAGCATAATTGGGAGACTAAGTGATTTCTATCTTTATTGTGGATATTATTTATGATGGTATTTGTGCAACGAAAGTTGGCTTATATCAGTTGTGTGTGTTCGATCAGGTATTAATAAATCACATGAAAAGGCTAGAGAATTGGAAACTATAGATGGATTGTTTAATGAAGTTAAAATTCCATGTTTTATTTGCATAAGTAATTCAATATAACCCTTTGTTCAAATAGTTGATAATTAGTTATAAATTTTAGAAAAATTTTAGTGATAAACAAAATCCAATTTGTTATTTGTTTTAGCATCGAATAATAATCATACATCGGTGAGTGAATTAACTAGACAATACAACGAGTCCCTGTAGGAACGAACCTTACTTGCTATCTGTATTACTTGAGATCACGTGCACTTGCGTGTTGAGTTTGGTCGTAACAAGTTTTTGGCGCCGCTGCCGGGGACTTCGGTTTTATTTGTTTAGTTTCAGTATTTACCATCAGTGGTCATTAAAGTTCGGTGACTAGGACGTTTCTCACCAATTTTCTTGTTGGTGAATTTCAGGTACTTATTGAGAGTGTATGCGTACACGAGCTCGAGCACGTAGAGAAGAATTAGCAAGAAGAGAAGAACTAGCACGAAGGAAACTTGACTTTGAGAACATCAGTGTAGAAAACAATCGTGAATCAAAAAAAGGTATGGCAGATCAAGCACAACCAGCGAAGGCTTTGAGTGAATTCTCTCAGCCAAAAGTGGAGGACATTCATACCAGCATTGTTCGTCCAGCTATTGGGGCAAATAATTTCGAGCTTAAGCCAAACATCATTCAGATGATTCAGAATACGGTTCAGTTTGGGGGTAGTCCTGCTGAAGATCCCAATGCTCATATTAGGGACTTTCTTGAGATCTGTGATACCTTCAAATTCAACGGAGTTACAGATGACGCAATCAGATTGAGGCTATTTCCCTTCTCTCTTAGGGATAAAGCCAAGAGTTGGTTACATTCTATCCCATCAGGTTCAATTAAAACATGGGCAGACTGTGCTCAAAAGTTCTTGACGAAGTATTTCTCCATGGCGAAGACAGCAGCTTATAGGAATTCTATTTCTCAGTTTGCTCAGCAACCCCAGGAATCTTTGGGGGAAGCTTGGGAAAGGTACAAGGAGATATTGGCACGTTGTCCTCATCATGGGATGCCGGATTGGATGGTAATCAGCAATTTCTATAACGGATTGGGAGCTCAGTCAAGGCCTATGCTTGATGCAGCTTCTGGAGGAGCACTGTGGGCAAAAAGCTATGAGGATGCCTATAATCTTATCGAGATGATGGCGGCCAATGAGTTTCAGAATCCTACTCAACGCTTGCCACCTGCTAAAGTGGCTGGAGTTCTTGACTTGGATGCAGCTACTGCTATTGCTGCTCAACTCAAAGCATTGACAATGAAGGTAGATTCCCTTTCTAATCTTGGGACTAACCAGGTTGCTATGGTGTGTGAATTGTGTGCAGGGGCTCATGACACGAATCTGTGTGCTATCTCAGCTGAATCAGCACAGTTTGTTAGTAACTTTCAGAGAACTCAGCAACCAGCACCTAATGTGTATCATCCCAACAATCGGAATCATCCTAATTTCAGTTGGAGCAACAATCAGGGTGGTGTTCAGCAACCACAAAATCAGCAGTTCAATGCAAGGCCATATAATCAGAACTATCAACCACCACCTTATGCTCCAAGGCAACCATTCATTCCACCGGGATTTCAACCATCTCAAGGGAATTCATTGAATCAGTCTGAGAAGTCTGAATTGGAAGAGCTTCGAATGATGTACAAGAGTCAGGCGGTGTCGTTGAAAACTTTAGAGAATCAGATTGGGCAACTAGCCAATGCATTGTTGAACCGTCAACCAGGAACGCTTCCAAGTGACACAGAGATGAATCCAGGCAAGAAAGATCACAAGGAACAGGTCCAGGCAGTAACCTTACGATCGGGGAAGATTCTACAAGGTCAGAACGAAGAAAATTCAGCCGAGGAAAAAAAATGAATTTTCTGATCAGAATGTTCGGCGCGGCAGCGCCGCTCCCCAGTATAAAAACGGCGCGGCAGCGCCGGCCCTTCTGGAAGAAAAAGATAATTTTGACGCTGGGGTCGATTCTGTTCCTGATTTGGTACCTAATGCTACTCTCTCGACTCATGTAACTGGGAAGAGTGATAATTCTCAGAAAGTAGTAGAAGAAAAGGTGTTTCCACCTCCTCCATTCCCAAAACGAGTTCAAAGGCAAAAGTTTGACAAGCAGTTTGCTAAGTTCTTGGATGTCTTCAAGAAGCTTCAGATTAACATACCATTTGCAGAGGCTCTTGAGCAAATGCCGAGCTATGCGAAGTTTATGAAGGGCATTCTTGCGAAGAAATTGAAACTTGAGGAGCTAGAGACAGTTGCATTGACGGAAGAATGTAGTGCCATCTTGCAACAAAAGTTGCCACCTAAGTTGAAGGACCCTGGAAGCTTTACCATACCATGTACTATTGGAGATCTCTCATTCAGCAAATGCTTGTGTGATTTGGGTGCAAGTATTAATCTCATGCCCTTATCAGTTTTCATGCAACTTGGTCTTCCAGAACCAAAGCCAACTACTATGACTCTGCAACTTGCGGACCGTTCAGTTACTTATCCTCGAGGAATAGTTGAGGATGTTTTGGTGAAGGTCGACAAGCTTATCTTTCCAGCCGACTTTGTTATTCTTGACTTTGAGGAAGACAAGAAGATCCCTATCATCTTGGGACGACCATTCTTGGCTACAGGTCGGACTCTTATTGATGTCCAAAAGGGAGAACTCACTATGAGGGTGCACGATCAAAATGTCACCTTTAATGTTTTCAATGCAATGAAGCTTCCAACTGACGAGGAAGTGTGTTTTAAAATTGATATGGTGGACAAGGTGGTTAACTCCGCAACTCAACACTTGATCAAAACTGATGTGTTGGAAAGAGTTCTTACTAATGACTTGGAGATTGAGAACGAAGAGGATGAAGAACACTTGCAATATCTTAATGCATCTCCATGGAAGAAGTTTGAGATTCCGTTTGAATCTTTGGGGTTGTCAGAGCTGAAGAAGTCTCATGTTAGACTTAAGCCATCTATCGAGGAAGCACCTACATTGGAACTTAAGCCATTGCCTGAACATCTAAGGTATGCCTATCTTGGTGATTCTTCTACCTTACCTGTTATTATATCATCTAAGCTTTCAGGCATGGAAGAGGAAAAGCTATTGCGAATTTTAAGGGATTTCAAATCAGCCATTGGGTGGACTATAGCAGACATCAAGGGTATTAGTCCTTCTTACTGCATGCACAAAATTCCTTTGGAAGAGGGAGCTAAACCTACAGTTGATAATCAAAGGAGACTGAATCATGTTATGAAGGAAGTTGTGAAGAAGGAAATTCTTAAATGGCTTGATGCAGGCATTATCTATCCGATCTCTGATAGTTCTTGGGTGAGTCCAGTGCAATGCGTGCCTAAGAAGGGAGGCATGACAGTGGTTACTAATGAAAAGAACGAGCTCATTCCTACGTGAACAGTTACTGGTTGGAGGATTTGCATGGATTATCGAAAGTTGAACAAGGCTACTCGAAAAGATCATTTTCCACTTCCGTTCATTGATCAGATGCTCGACAGATTGGCTGGACATCAGTACTATTGCTTGCTTGATGGGTATTCTGGTTACAATCAGATTTGCATAGCACCCGAGGATCAAGAGAAGACTACATTCACTTGTCCATTTGGTACATTTGCTTTCAGACGTGTTTCTTTCAGGTTGTGTGGAGCACCAGCTACTTTTCAGAGATGCATGATGGCCATTTTTTCTGACATGATTGGAATTAATGTGGAAGTATTCATGGACGATTTCTCAGTCTTTGGGGATTCTTTTGATGAGTGCTTGGAAAACTTGAGTTTGGTTCTAAAGCGTTGTGTGGAGACAAATCTTGTTCTAAATTGGGAAAAGTGCCATTTCATGGTACAAGAAGGTGTCATTCTGGGACACAAGGTTTCGTGTAAAGGTTTGGAAGTTGACAAGGCAAAGGTGGAGACTATTGAGAACCTTCCTGCCCCTGTTTCAGTCAAGGGTATTCGCAGCTTTCTTGGTCATGCGGGGTTCTACAGGCGTTTCATAAAGGATTTCTCAAAAATTTCTAAGCCACTTTGCAATCTCTTGGAAAAAGATGTTCCGTTCAAGTTTGATGAGTCTTGTTTACATGCATTCGAGATCTTGAAGAAGAAATTAATTTCTGCTCCAGTTATTACAGCTCCTGATTGGAGCCAACCATTTGCTTTGATGTGCGATGCTAGTGATTTTGCGCTTGGGGCCGTTCTAGGCCAAAGGAAAGAAAAGGTGTTTCATGTTATTTATTATGCAAGCAAAACTCTTAATGATGCTCAGATGAATTACACCACCACTGAGAAGGAACTACTTGCTATTGTCTACGGGTTTGAAAAGTTTCGCTCTTATCTGCTTGGTACTAAGGTGACAGTTTATACGGATCATGCTGCTATTCGCTATCTCCTGGCGAAGAAAGATGCTAAGCCAAGGTTGATTCGTTGGGTTCTTCTGTTGCAAGAATTTGACGTGGAAATCAAGGACAGAAAGGGGACGGAGAATCAGGTAGCTGACCATCTCTCTAGATTGGAAGATCATGGGAAGTCACCTAAAGACAATACGGCTATTAATGAGTTTTTTCCGGATGAGCAACTATTCAGTGTGAAAGATGTTGAACCATGGTATGCCTTGCACTCTTTTTATTCTTACCTTCAATGTGGGCATTGAAAATTTTAAGTTTGGGGGTGGGGATGAAAGGTGCATTTGTATAATAGGTATATTGCATGTTAGGAGCATTTGTGCATGTTAGTTAATTTCATGTTAGTTTAGAGCATTTTGTTGCATGTTAGTTAGAGCATTTAGGACATTCTGTTTATTGTGATATTTATGTTCATATAGTTGCATGAGCATGGCATGCATTTTCATGATCCCTTAGGACGACCTATTTCTGTTTGGCAGGTAGATGTTGATTTGAGTGTGGTAATCATGAATAGAGGGTTGATTTATAGTTTCTATGAAATTGACATGCCTGTTATGGGGACAAAAACATTTACATAACTCATTGTTTGCTTTTGGGATAGATTGGGGGTCATGCTTGTTTGGATGTTTTGAGGTTTAATTACCTGGTTATATTTAAAATGTTCTTTATTCCCTTGATAACGTAAGAGCACTAAAGTATAAGTTTGGGGGAAACAGGATTTTCATGCTAGTTGTTTTGTTGTTTATGGCTAGGCGTCAAATGGCTAGTAGCCGGCTCATATTTATATGAGTAGTCTAGGGTTGGAAATGAGAATTCTCATTCCAGATTGTATATATGAAAAAAAAAAAAAGGAAAAAATGGAAAAGAAAAAAAAAAAAAAGAGTCATGTAAATAGTTAAATGCAAAATTAACCACGAGTGAGCTCTTTAATACTCGAGCAATTAAGTTCAATGGGGGCAATGTGCCTAGTGACCTAAGGTCCTTTGTGGTCTGGGATCCGCTAACCTAACGCTCGTTACATGGGTATTATTGTATAAGCCTTTTGGGGTCTCACTCATTGCACGGTTAAATAAGCATGTGTATTGTATATAGTAGTATGTGTCGTAGTAATAAAGCATGAATTCCTGGTTAACCTGAATGATGATGGAGGTGTCTCGAAGTTATGAAGTGTCTATCGTTCATTCTTTTTATAAACTTGTGATTGCCTTGACTAAGAATTGGTATGATTTTTGATCTAGTGTTAGGAGTATATCTGATGAGTATCACACACCACGTTCCTATGCATGTATTGTTAGTATACGGGAATTTAGTCGAGCTCTGTTTGGAAGTTATTGCATGATTTGAGATGTTTGCCTAATGAATGGTTTTGGTTAGTCTAAGGGGGTCCTTGCATTTCCATATAGTTGCATACATGTAGTTAGTTGCATTTGTAGTTGCATTGTTAGATGGATTTTGTGGGTACATTCACTATAGGCCCTCACGAGACCTTACTCGTCCACTAGGGCTGCCTAGGGGTTTAAAGGGCTTGTTGCATATGCCAAATGCAACCGTGATCACCTACGGAAGTGGTACTAGTTAGTTGTAATAAATTGTTTGTTTATGCTCGAGGACGAGCATCGGTTTAAGTTTGGGGGTGTGATAAGTGGGTATTTTATTCACTTAAAACGTTTCCGTATGGCTTAAAACGATTGTTTGTACTCGAGTTGTGGTATTTTTGATCTCTTTTAAGGGTATTGTGCAGGAATATCTATCACAGGTGTAATGGGAATGAAGCGGAGCAATCGGAATGCAATTTGGAGCTAAAACGAAGAAAATGGAAAAATTCGTCTTCCTGGACAGAAGGCACGGCGCGGCAGCGCCGTGTTTGAGCTTGCCTATGGCGCGGCAGCGCCGCATGAAAACGGAACAGTAAATCTATGGCGCGGCAGCGCCGCTCTCCTATGTAACTGTGGCGCGGCAGCGCCAGACATTCTGACGAAATTTCCTGTTTTGAACCCGATTTGCTGATTTTTCGAGTTGAAGTCAAATTACAATTCCGTACGACTTATTTGCACCTGGAGGCCTATATAAAGAGAAGAAAACCCTAGAGAACAGGAGTTACATATACCACATATTATCTACGGAGTTTTAAAGCACGAAGAAGCAAGGAAGAAGATAGTTTTCAATTTATTCTTGTATTCTTTCTAGCTTGTGGATGCTTGGTTTGGGTGTATTCTTTAGAACCTTTGATAATTATTCCAATATTGATTCATTTTCTTCAATCATGTTTACATTAGAACCCATGGTGACGATTAGTTTGATTATGAACTAACTCGTTGTCATGGGGTTTTAGCGGATTTATTCATGAAGTTTATTTGTTGAATTTTCTCGATGCCTATAGTGTGATTGATGCGATATCCTATCATGGTTGTTTTAATTCGTTATAGGAGAGTAGCTAACTCCTGTAATTGTGTGTTAATTCTTATTGAAGCGAAAGTGGATTTAAGAGTTTAGAACTTGCCATGCTAGCATAGGTTTATGCGTGAGAATATCATTCGTAATTAGTGTCGTAACTCTAACCGTTTTATGACGACTATGTGATCAATTGAATGCTTGTACTTCAACAATTATGTTTTCAGTCTTTATAGACATATAGGGACTAAGCATAATTGGGAGACTAAGTGATTTCTATCTTTATTGTGGATATTATTTAGGATGGTATTTGTGCAACGAAAGTTGGCTTATATCAGTTTTGTGTGTTCGATCAGGTATTAATAAATCACATGAAAAGGCTAGAGAATTGGAAACTATAGATGGATTGTTTAATGAAGTTAAAATTCCATGTTTTATTTGCATAAGTAATTCAATATAACCCTTTGTTCAAATAGTTGATAATTAGTTATAAATTTTAGAAAAATTTTAGTGATAAACAAAATCCAATTTGTTATTTGTTTTAGCATCGAATAATAATCATACATCGGTGAGTGAATTAACTAGACAATACAACGAGTCCCGGTAGGAACGAACCTTACTTGTTATCTGTATTACTTGAGATCACGTGCACTTGCGTGTTGAGTTTGGTCGTAACAGTTGGTTTGCCAGATGATGCTCCTGATGTGGATATTCCAAAACTTGTCTCAGAATGGACTATTGAAGATGTTGCAGAAGTCCATAAAGATAAAAGAACCATGAACATTCTGTTTAATGGGTTGGAGCAAGAGATGTTTGACAATGTCATAAACTGTACAACCTCCAAAGAAGTATGGGACACTGTCAGAACACTATGTGAAGGAACTGAGCAAGTAAGGGAGAACAAAATGCAACTCCTTATACAACAATATGAGCACTTTCACTTTAAAGCTGGTGAAACCCTAAATGACACGTTTAGTAGGTTTCAAAAGCTTTTGAATGGATTAAAGTTGTATGGGAGGATCTATCAAACCAAGGATTCAAACCTTAAATTTCTTAGAGCTCTTCCAAAAGAATGGAAGCCTATGATTGTTTCTCTCAGAAACACTCAAGAGTACAAAGACTACACTCTTGAAAGGTTGTATGGAACATTAAAGACATATGAGTTGGAAATGGAGCAAGATGAAGAAATTGAGAAGGTACAGAAGAAGGGTGGATCCATTGCATTGATTGCATCTGTGAACCAACTGGAAGATGACACTGAAGAAGCTGCAAAGGCCACAACTAGTCGAGCTAGTTGTAGAAGTGATGTTAGCAAGGGTAAAGGTAAGATGACAGAAGAAGAAGAACCAGAACCAGCCAACTTGGATGACTTAGATGAGATTGATGAACACATTGCTTTTCTGTCAAGAAAATTCTCTAAGTTCAAGTTCAAGAGAAACTCAGAAGCAAGGCCACCAAGGAGAGACTTTCAACCTAACAAAAGTAACTGGATTGAAAAGTCTAAATCTAAATGTTTCAATTGTGGAATGCTTGGTCACTTTGCTGGAGACTGCAGAAAGCCCAAGATTGAGAAGAGCAACAGGAAATTTGAGCCTGTTGATTATAAAAAGAAATACTTTGAACTTCTCAAGCAAAAAGAAAAGGCTTTCATGTCTCAGGAGTATGATTGGGCTGGTAATGGTGAAGATTCTGATGATGATGTTGAATATGTCAACTTGGCTCTTATGGCTAACAATCATGAGCAGGAAGCAAGCTCCTCAAGCAACCAGGTAACAATTACTAATCTTTCTGAGCTTTCTAAAGAGGAATGCGATAGTGCAGTAAATGAAATGTCTACTGTATTATATAATTTGCGTGTTACTCTTAAATCACTTACCAAAGAGAATTCAAGAATAAAAGAGACTAATTTGCTCTTAAGTGATAGGAATGCAATGTTAGAAGCACAGCTCATTGAATTTGAGAAAATGAGATGTGTTAGTAGGGATGCTAAGAAGGAACTTGAGAACGTGTTACAAAGGGAATAAATTCTTAAGACACAACTTGAAATAGAACAAAGTGTGATTGCTAAATGGAAAGATGCCAGGAATGTTGCTACCAACATCATTAATGTTCAAGGTATGGAATCTTTCTGTGAACAATCATGGAAAAAGAACAAAGAGAAACTAGGGTATGTTTGTGAAACCTTAGAATCAGAAACAGAGTCAACAAAGAACAATGATCATTTGTTGAAGGTTGATATGTCAACGGAATGCAATGTTCCGTTGACAGATGAACCATCAACCGATCAGGGTGTTTCGTTGACAGAGAAAAGAAAAGATGAACTCACTAGACTTAATAATAAGTATGGTCCTGTCACCAAGAACTTTGTTCAAGGTGAGTCTAGTAAATCAAAGAAAGTTGAGAAGCCTGTTGAGAGAGCTAATGTAGGTCACTTGTCCAACAAGCAATTGAAAGATAAGTTAGAGAATGTTCAAGTTGAGGCTAAGGGAAATAAAAAGAATAACAGGAATGGCAAAGTAGGAATTAACAAACACAACAATTACACACCTGATAAATATGCTCCTAGAAAGACATGTGTTAATTGTGGAAGTGTTAGTCATTTATCTACTAACTGCAAATCTGTTAAGAAGACTGTTAAAGTGAAAATTCCCAAGCCTGTAATGAATAGTTCTATGCCTACAATGCCGGTTATGCCTAACATGTTTGCTCCATATGCACAATTTCAAAATCCATATGCCAGCATGCCATTTGTGTCTAATCCATACATGAATATGTTTAATGTGCCACAAATGCCATGGAATATGAATAACATGTGTGTTCCTCCAATTATGCATGCTGTGAATGAAAATGTGAGCAATCCTCAGAAATCAACACCAAGGATAAAGATTGATTTAAATCAATCTGAGCCCAAGGTGAAAAATGATATAAAAGGAAAAGCAAAGGCTAACAAAACAGGACCCAAGGAAACTTGGGTACCAAAATCGACTTGATTTGGTTTTATTGTGTGCAGGGAGACAAAAGGAATCTTTGGTACTTGGATAGTGGTTGTTCAAGACACATGACTGGTGATTCTACCCTGCTCACAGAGTTTCAGGAAAGAGCTGGCCCTTGTATTGCTTTTGGAGATGACAGCAAAGGCTACACTAAGGGATATGGCTTGATTTCAAAAGAGAATGTCATCATAGATGAAGTTGCATTGGTGGATGGTCTTAAGCACAATTTGCTCAGTATCAGCCAACTTTGTGACAAAGGATTTTTAGTTACTTTTTCTAAAGAAGCCTGTGTTGTTTCTAAAGGAGGAAACAACAATGTGGTAATGACTGGATTCAGAAGAGGGAATGTGTACATTGCTGACTTTAGTAGCACAAGTCCAGAAACCATCACTTGCCTATTCAGCAAGGCAAGCAAGGATGAAAGTTGGCTATGGCACAAGAAATTATCTCATCTGAATTTTAAAGTTATGAATGATTTGGTGAGGAAAGATCTTGCTAGAGGAATTCCACAAGTGGAGTTTTCCAAGGATGGTTTGTGTGATGCCTGTCAAAAAGGGAAACAAAAGAAGGCATCATTGAAAAGCAAGACAGAGTCATCAATTGTCCATCAGCTTGAGTTGCTTCATATGGATTTGTTTGGCCCTGTAAATGTCATGTCTATTTCAAAGAAGAAATATTGTCTTGTGATTGTTGATGATTTTTCTAGATTTACATGGACTTTCTTTTTGCTCTCCAAAGATGAGGCAAGTGAAATCATTATCAATCACATCAAGATGGTAAACAATCATCCTGACCTGAAAGTGAGAAGGATTAGGAGTGACAATGGGACAGAATTCAAGAATTCAAGCATGAAGGTGTTCTGTGAAGAAAATGGTATTTTGCATGAGTTTTCAGCAGCAAGGACACCACAACAAAATGGTGTAGTTGAAAGGAAAAACAGAACACTTATTGAAGCTGCAAGGACAATACTAGGTGAATCAAAGTTACCAACTTATTTTTGGGCTGAGGCAGTTAATACAGCTTGCTTCACTCAGAATATTTCTTTGATTAATCAGGCCAAAGGAATGACCCCTTATCAGCTACTCAAAAGAAAGAAGCCACTATTGGATTTTCTTCATGTCTTTGGATGCAAGTGCTTTGTTCTGAGAAATCAAGCTGAGCATTTGGGGAAATTTGAAGCAAAGGCAGATGAAGCAATATTTGTGGGATATGCAGCAGGGAAAGCCTACAGAGTCTACAATCTCAGAACCAACATTGTTATGGAATCTGTACATGTTGTTTTTGATGATCTCAAAATTCAGGGTCTCTGTGATGAAGGTTTCCATGAAAGTCTCTCTTTTGAGAATGAGGAAGGAGATCAGATGGATCATGATAAGACTATTGAGAAACAGTCCAAAGTTGTTGTATCTAGCACAGATGAAAGCAGCAGTGAAGATGAAATTGCTGCATTAAGATTAAAAAGAATAGCTGTTAGTAGACCAAATGGACATTCCGTTGACAGTCAGAATGAGCGTTTCGTTGACAGTCAAAATGGACATTCCGTTGACAGTCATAGAAATGCTTCCAGGAGTGATCATTTAGGGACAACAAACTCAGGGGGAGTTTCTCAAGGACAAATATCTAATCAAGGCAATCATGATCATGAAGCTACCTCTTCAAGAGCAAATCTACCTCCCTCAAGGAAATGGACTAAAGATCATCCCTTTGAACTTATTATAGGTGATGTGTCTTCAAAAGTCCAAACTAGAAGAGCAACTCAAGAAGAATGTCTATATAGCAGCTTTCTGTCTCAAGATGAGCCAAAGAAAGTTGAGGATGCACTTCTAGATCCAGATTGGGTCTTGGCTATGCAAGAAGAGCTAAACCAATTTGAAAGGAACAATGTTTGGAAGCTGGTGCCCAAGCCTAAGGACAGGAGTGTCATAGGCACAAAATGGGTGTTCAGAAACAAGATGGATGAAAATGGCATAGTCACAAGGAACAAAGCTAGATTGGTTGCAAAAGGCTATTCACAGAAGAAGGAATTGATTTTGATGAAACCTTTGCTCCTGTTGCAAGACTAGAAGCAATAAGGATTTTCCTAGCCTATGCAGCCCATGCCAATTTCAAAGTCTATCAAATGGATGTGAAGAGTGCTTTTCTGAATGGGGAATTGGAAGAGGAGGTGTATGTAAGTCAACCTCCTGGTTTTGAAGATGATGATTTTCCAGAATATGTATACTTCCTCCTCAAAGCACTCTATGGTTTGAAACAAGCACCTAGAGCCTGGTATGACACACTTTCACAGTTCCTTCTTGAGAATTACTTCACTAGAGGTACTGTAGATAAAACTCTTTTTCACAGGGTTGTGAATGGTTCTACTATACTTGTTCAAATTTATGTAAATGACATAATCTTTGGGTCTACAGATGTGAAACTTTGTCAAAAGTTTGCCAAGCTTATGCAAAGTAAATATGAAATGAGCATGATGGGAGAATTAACTTACTTTCTTGGTCTTCAAGTGAAGCAAGTTAATGAAGGCATTTTCATTAGTCAAACAAAATACATTCATGATTTATTAAAGAAGTTTAATTTAATGGAATGCTCTCCTGCCAAAACTCCCATGCCTACTGCCACCAAACTTGAATTGAATACTAAGGAAAAATCTGTGGACATTTCAGGTTACAGAGGCATGGTAGGCTCACTTTTATATTTAACAGCTAGTAGACCTGATATTATGTTTGCTACATGTCTATGTGCTAGATTTCAGGCTGATCCTAGGGAATCCCATTTAGTTGCTATTAAAAGAATTTTCAGATATCTCAAAGGAACACCAAACCTTGGCATTTGGTATCCTAGAGAATCTGGCTTTGAACTAATTGGTTATTCAGATGCAGATTTTGCAGGATGTAAAATTGACAGGAAAAGCACAACAGGCACTTGTCAATTCTTAGGAAACAAGCTTGTCTCATGGTTCAGCAAGAAACAAAACTCAGTTTCTACCTCCACAGCTGAGGCTGAGTATATTGCAGCTGGAAGTTGTTGTGCACAGATTTTATGGATGAAAAATCAACTACTTGATTATGGAATAAGAGTTGAGAAAATTCCTATTTTCTGTGACAACACTAGTGCCATTGCCATTACTGAGAATCCAGTACAGCATTCAAGGACCAAGCACATTGACATCAAGTACCACTTTATTAGAGAACATGTTATGAATGGTACTGTGGAGTTACATTTTGTTCCAAGTGAACAACAACTTGCAGACATCTTTACCAAGCCACTTGATGAATCCACATTCTCAAGATTAGTAAGTGAGCTAGGTATGCTAAATTTCTCTTAATTATTTTGAGATTTTTGCAAGTTAAAATGCAGCCAGGAATTTGCTATAATTTTTCTGTGAATTGATCTTCTCAGGAAAAGGTGAAATTTTGTCTAAGTCAAAATTACTATGTCAACGAAACGCACCATTTCGTTGATAGTCTTAGCATTTTTCTGGGTGTTTCGTTGATAGCTCTTTTATATCAACGAAACACAGCTTTATCAACGGAATAGAAGGGACCTAAAATGCCCAATTCTGATTCGTTGATGTAGCGCTTTTTAATCTGAACCGTTGAAATTGCACGTTCTTTATCACGATCTATACATACACCCCTGTAAGTATAAATCGTGGTAATATTTAATTCTAACGGTTACTTTTTTAAGCCAATCAGGTAATTTAGATTAATTATTGGACTTTATTTCTGAGAATTTTTGGGGGAGTATTTAAGAAATTTTAATTTCTTTATTTCATTTCTACCTGTTCTCAAAAATTCCAAAAGTTTTTCTATCTTCTTCTCTCTAACAAGCAATACAGCTCGAAGCTTTTCCTCACTCAACAATGGCACCCATAGTCAAGCTTATGTCTGCTGGTGGGTTCATCTATGAGAAGAACAATTCTATTCCATTTGTTGTTAAGGAGAGTCCGAACAGCATCTTTTTCAAGATGATGGACTTCATGAGGAACTGTAAGTTGGGCTATGCGATGTTTCACTCTACACCACTCTACAATGAAATAATCGAGGAGATTTGGACCTCATGTGAGTATAGTGGAACAAACTGCACACTGCAACTCACTCTTGAAGGTAATGAGTATATAGTTAATTCTGATGTTTTGCAAGCATGTTTACATATTCCTGATAATAACTGTGATGCTTTGCCTACTAACACTGAAATAACTACCATGCTAAATTCTATAAACTACTCTTTTCCTACTGATAACTTGGGTAAGATAATTAGGAGAGGTTTGGTTAGGGAATACAGTTATTTAGCTGATGCATTCATTAAGGTCTTTTCTGGAAAGATTAGTAATTTTGATGCATTAACTAACTCTATGTTAATTCTCCTAACCATGCTTCTAAATGATAGATATTACAACTTTAGCACCCAACTTATGTATGAAATTGGTGCTAAGTTGGGTGATAAGGCAAATAGGAAGAAAAATATCTATTATGCAAGGTTTCTGATGATGCTGGCTAATCATGTTAGTCCAGCACCATTAGTTATCTCTAACCCTACTGCCAGGTTTGAGTGCTTTGTGCAAGAGAAGAGAGTATTGACAGACATACTGAGGCTGAACCACAATGGTGATGTTCCAGTGGTGTATCTGCCAATCATTGAGGTAACTACTGCTATCCCTGTTAGTATAGCTGTTACTTCCATTGTCTCATCCAACCCAGTTGCTATGGAGTCTGTGACCCAACAGGCTCCTGCCCCAGCAACAAAACCAAAATCTAAGAAATCCTCCAAGCCAACCTCAGGTGCTTCTCAAAAGGCACCTGTTGTAAAAACTACCACGCAACCTAAGGGGAGTGAGTCTGGAGTTGTGAGAGGTGAGGGAAGGGGTGAAAGTCAAAGAAACCCCAAGAATAAGGAAGGTGAGGTAAGTGTTTCCCAGCCTAGCCCCATTGTGTCTTCCCAACAAGGCACAATGAGTAAAATGGATTTAAGCACAAGTCTAATTGCATCCTCCCAAAAGGATGTGATTATTGAAACAAGCTCTCAACCTAGAGCACAGTCCAAAAGGGTAAGGGACACTTCAAGCCCACAGTCTACATTTTCCCAATACCAAAGGAGAGTGAAGCAAAAGTCCAAGGTTTCACAGGGTGCACACACACTGGAAGCAACACTTCCAGTTTCTCAAATTCAGTTTGATGTAACCCCTATTATCACTCTAGGGTTACAGTCCCATTCTCTAAACATCAACCTTGAACTATCTCCTTCAAATTCACCAACTTTATCTCTAGATGTGGACATGATCCATACATCTATTCCTGATTCTCCAACTCTAATCTTGGAGAAGCCCCACTCTGAAGCTGGTGGCCATCACTTGTTAAGTGATTTGTTGGGCCATCAACCAATTTTTTCTGAAATTGCAAGGGGATCTGTGGACCAATCTCTCAAATCAATCACCACAGACTCTACTGTAATTTCTCATTCTCAAAGCGCTTTCTTGACTTCATCAACGGAACAGTCTATTTCGTTGACAAGTGTTTCTCCATCAACGGTATCCATACCGTTGACAGTTCAAACTACCATTCCGTTGATAGGTCATTCTACACCCCTTATTGAAAATCTAGTTGTTTCCACAACTAGTGTAGATGACCTGGTGGTAGTTGAGACACTTTTAGGATTGAGAGGGAGTGAAACTGAGAGGCTGGCTTGCAGCCAGGCAAAAGGAGAGAATGAGAGTGAGAGGCTGGCTATTTCTTCCAGCCAGGCAAAAGGAGAGATTGAGAGTTCCACCTTAGTAGGTGAAGGTGAGGGTGTGAGAGGTGTGAGCCATGGGGAGCCCATGATGCAAGAATATAGAGGAGAGAGAGAAGGGACTACAGGAGTCATAAGGGAGGAAGCAACCATTGCTAGTGAGTCAATGGAGGTCAATGAGGGAGAAAGGGAACTTACTTTCCAAGAGCACTATCAACAAACTCTGGATAGTATTTCCCTGGATCCTAAGACCTTTACTCATCCTGTGTCAGCCTATCAAGTTTTGGCTCAACAGGGCAATGTGGAGGCAGAGAGGTCACTACAACTAATTCATACAACTGCATCAATGCAAAGAGCAAAGGATGCCTTGACCAATCTATCTCCAGGAGCTGCAGCAAGTGGTGAGTTTGATTTCTCTGATGATGAGGACAGCTTTGGTGACAATCAGGTGGCCACTACTTCACAGACTGGGACTTCTGTGGTGCCTCCTACACCAAACTGGCTTTCTCAAGATTTACAAGGAAGGATCTCCCAGGATGCTGCAATCACAAGGTAGTACAATGAGGCCTATCTGGCTCATGAGTCTGCAAATTCCAATGACAAGAAATTCTACAAGGCTATTATGGATTCACTGGAAATCCAAAGGCTACAGATGATGCAGACAAGGATTGAGGCTAGAGAAATCAAGGACTCAATTAGCAATCTCAAGGATGCTAATGACAGGAGGCTAGAGGAAAAGCTTCCTCTTCTCACTGTGTCCAAGATGAACAGGTTTTTCTCTAAGGAACCTGAGGTGGCTACCTCCTTGAAGACTCTCTCTTCTAGAGTGGACAAGGTGGAAGCTACTTTATCTCAGATGCAAAAGGAACAGGAGAAGCAGACACAACTGTTGGCCCAGCTAGTGGCAACTCAAGGACTCCCAGTCATCTCTCTTGATGATAACAAAAAGGGGGAGAAATCTAAGGAGCTAGACATTCAAATCACAAAGGTTATGGTCCCAGCCATTTCCCTACCACAGGAGCCACTAGCTATGGGGGAGTCAGGCAAAGCTAAACTAGACAGCATTGACCTGATTCAGCAAGCATCTATGAAGTTACAGCTTGCTGAACAAATTAAAGACCACTGGTCCAAGATAGATGAAAGAATCAAAAAGTTAGCTGATTCTTCAAAGACTTCAGATCCATCAACGAATCAAGCTTCTTCTACAGAGCCATCAACGGATGCCATGGTTTTAGCATCAACGGAATGGGAGCCACAGACCAATTCTTCATATAAGGTAGAGCCTCTTCTACATGGAGTCACTCAAGGATCAAGGAAGGAGAAAGGACAAACTTCATGCATTAGGGATGTGGAACAAGCTACATTGCAAAGAAGCCTATCTCCCAAGTCTCCTGCTAAACCAAAGGGCAAAAATACAGAAAGGACTTTTTATCCTGCACCTTACCCAGATGAGCTCAAGCTTCTTGGTCTACTCATCAAGAAAAGGGAAGAAAACAAGACCACAGAGGCAAAGATGAAAAATCTGCTCAGTCTAAAGGAGCAACTCTGTGCACTTGTTTTGTAAGATTTTCTACTTTGTATTTTAATTAAATTCAATGAAGCTCAATGCAATTTCTACTTTTATCATGTGTAATTTGACTGAGTGTTTTTGTTATCATCAAGGCTCTTGATTTATGGCTGTTATTCTATCAGTCATAAATTGGGGGAGATTGTTAGGAATATGTTGATCTTGATGATAATTATAAAAACACTTAGTAGATTTTGTATTAAGTCATTTTGTAACTGTCAACGGAATGGCATGCTTTGCAGTGTTTCGTTGACAGGAAGCTCATCAACGGAATGAGTGTTGTAGCAATTGCACTGTACAATACTTCACAGTTTGATATGCATTTGATGTATGTACTAGATAGGTTTTCTAAGTCATGTTGACTAAGTACTAGATATGCAAAATAGGTTGGTTAATTGTAAGTATATCATGCCTTGTAATTTTGCCTAAGTGAAGACATGTCAACGGTATGAAGATTACTCTATCAACGGAACAAGGATACACCATCAACGGAATGAAGTTTACTCATCAACGAAATGGAGTTTACTCATCAACGAAATGGAGAATAAAGCTATCAACGAAACACATCTCCCTGCTATCAACGAATCATTATTGCTTTTCTGAATAGTTGACAAAGTGATAGTGACAGTTTACTGAACAGATCTAAAGGTGATGTGGAAGTGTACTTTGCATTGGAAACCATTAAAATGGACATGGGGAATAAGGAAACATCCCAGTTTCCAATTGGGCTCTTGGGAGTGATCATAATAAGCATGAAGACAAAAGCAAGGATCTCCAAGGACCACTGGACAAAGGGATGAAAAGCAAACTATTGGCGGTTACCTTTAGTGTACTTTAGTGTAGCCAAAAATAGCTTTGTAAACTTGGGAATATATAACCAAGTGTAGCAGTTAAAATAAAGGTAAGAGAAGAAAAACAAATAGTTTGTATTAGCTATCTTTGAGAGCATTCTTCTCTACAACCTTGTAACTGAGCAGCTGTGTACTTTTGTATCACAGATTATTTCCGCAATAAAAACACTTCAGTTGGATCATCAAACAATCCAACTGAATTATTTATATCTTGTGTTTTTATTTATTCAGTTCAGTTTTATTTATAAGTGTTTTAAGTTTAAGAAAATATCAAGAATTGTATTCAAACCCCCCCCCCCCCCCTTCTACAATTCTGTTAGGTCATTTGGGATTAACAGGGGTACTCAGAACATACACAACCTTCAACGTGGTCAACAGAAAATGCATCTTCTTCTGCCATCTTCTAAAATCCTGACCCTCAAACCTGTCCAGTTTTGCAAACTTGCTTGTCATATCTTTTGTAGATTCTCCGTTCGTCATCTTCAGAATTAAATAACTTCAATCTTTGTTAGGGAAAACTTGGTAGTAACTTGGATTTTTCTGAAGTTGTGTGAACACTTTCATATTGAAGTTATTTGTGGTTCACCCAAATAAATCAATCGGATAAAGTCAGAAATTCTGCAAGAAGAGAGAATGTGTTTTTGTTGTGAATTTCAAAAATGAAGCCAAAAATCAACAACAAAAAATGATCAATGCAACACCTATATATAGATGTCAACAGATGTGTCTTTTGTCAACAGACACATCTTATTCTAACAATTTTGTCTAATTCCAACAGACACATCTTATCCCAACAGGCGTGTCTGATGCCAATGAACATGCCTCATAAGCAATAATACCAAAATCATAATAAACTCGAACAAAGCGTACACTCCGTACTCTCCCGACTTGTTCGATGTAATATTACGATTACATTGATCAACTAGTTAATCCAATTACACTAAAATATCCAACATCCTTCCTGGCACATAGAAGAGCCTTAATATATCATGTGTTAAGGATATGGCTTTTGAGAATACATGTAAGATTAGGGATGATAAATAAAACTCTGAGTTGGATAGCAATGACAAGTGTGCTGGACCTTCGCAGGATAACGAAAATCATAATGCGTCAAGTCATGAAAGCCCACAAGTTATTTGCAGGGTAGATAATGAGAATGCATCTCTTGATCCAAGTTCTCTAGTCTCTTGGGTTCCTGAATCTTCTAATTTCGTAAACCATTCTTCCGGGGGGGGGGGGGGGGGATTCAGTCAAATCAAGTTGATCATGTGGAAGATAATGAGAAGAATCATATTAATAGTCCAAACATATCTGCAGGGAGATGTAGGAACATGCTCCGTATCACCTCAGAAAGCAGCGAAAGTGAAGAAAACAATTCCAGCAAGCTTAAAGTTAGCTCTGAGGAATGGCGATTATTTGAGGATAGTATCCTTCATAACGCAGAAACTCAGACATCTCTATGCAAAATTCTCACTGACCTCAAACTAAAAAGCAAGAGAGGAAGACCGAGAAAAATGCAGAAACTCGTGAAAAATCCTTTTGACTTTGGAAAATGTAAAAGGAAAGGTGTAAGCAAAGATAATGGCAGGATTAAAAAGGCACCTGGCTTAATGGTAGCTGAAGAATCGAGAAATGAGGATGGAGTGGATGGACTTGAAAGGAATGCGAGAAGAATAGTGGAGTCTGCAGAATATATGGGTTTAGAAATTAAGGGTGGTAAAGAGAAAGCAATTCAGTGTATTGCTAAGCAGTTGTAGACTGGTACATTATGAGGATTCAAAGTAAAAAAATTCAGTGTAAGTTGAATAGGTGGAACATAGAGGAGCTAGTTATATTATGCTGGAACATAAGAGGGGTAAACAAAGACACCAATCATGCGAATGTCAAACATACTGCTCTAAAAAATCAGACTAATATCATTTGTCTACAGGAGACAAAATGCAGTAACTGGTCTCAGTCTATGCAGAATGATATCTGGGATGTTGCAGATTGATAGAATATATATTTGTATATATTTTAGATGATTTTTATTCCCATATTAGTTATATTTTGCATTTAATTGGATCTTTATTAATTAGATTTTAATATTCTATTGTAGGAAGCAAGGAATTCTAATTTGGAAAGGATTGGAGCTAAATTAGAAGAAAATTCGGATTAATTGGGCTACACGTGCAAGACACATGGTTTGGGCCATATTTTGAGTTATGCATATCGGATTTCGGTGATTTAACAGCCCACGCGAAGATAACGAAATTTTCTTTCATTCTAGAGTGGGTCAGATGTCATATGCCAGTTGGAGCAGTTCAGAAACAGCAGAGAAAAGTCAACTACGAATTTTGACCATAAAAACCTTTTCAATTGTGGAAAGCCATATATTCCTTGGAACAATAAAAATAATACTTTTGTAATTAGGTTATTATTCATTAGACATATCATATACGTATTTGGGGAGAATAGCCACCAAGGAGAAGAGAGGAGAAGATTGTAAGCTTGAGAATTTCAACATAGGGATTTCTCTATTACATCTTTACTTTGTATTGTATTCTCATCTCTTTATGACTTTTATGTATTTGATTATGACCATGGTAGGCTAAACCTTAATTGTTGGGAGGCTGTTTTGAAGCCCTAAACCTTATGACAATAGTATAAGTAGTGATTTTGAATTCTTGAGATATGTGCTTGATTATGCTTATATGTTCATCAATGCTTGTAGAGACTCTTGAATTAGCAACGGTATGTGGTCATCCAAGTTTGCTATGTGATTGTTGTCTTTATAAAGTCAATTAATCTTTCTATGTGGTCATGAGATTAATTGTATAAGTGTGTAATTCATATTAACCTTTCTATGTGGTCATGGGGTTATATGGGTAGCAAAACTTGTTTCTATGTGGTCATGGCAAGTTTTCTATAAGTATTTGTCAAAGCATATCGAGAGAGTTTAAGGTTCAATTTCTTGTATGTCATGGGTTTAGTGGTGGATTTACATGCTTTCCAACATATTTCTCCAATAGTTTACACAACAATCTTTAGTTAAGTAATATTTAGTTTAGTTAAAAAACCAACAAATCAAATCAAGATTCTTGATATTTACGCAAAATAAAAGAAGAAGCAGGCCCTTGATCCTTGGCGTTGAACGATACCCTACTTACTTTACATTATATTCGACACAAAAAGGGTTTAAATTGAGTCACATCAATTTTTGGCGCCGCTGCCAGGGATTTAATTTGCTTTACTTTTGTTTTGTGTTAGTTAATATGGTTTAAACGTTTCGTGTTCTCAGGTACATGATCAACACCCGTACATCTGAAGAACCTCTTGAACCGTTTGAAGATAATCCTGAGAAGCTCTTTCGCAAGAAGAGCGAGAATTTAAGTGATCAAGCAGGCAAGGAAAGTGAAGGGAAAATTGTTATAGTTGACATGGCACTTACACTTCGTGATGATGTTGCTGTCTCGGTTGCTAACATTGGCCATTCATGTATGGTCTATCCTGCTCCAGCAACTGGGAAGAGCAGAAGTTTTGAGATCAAGCAGAATCTACTCATGAGGCTACCTGTCTTTCATGATCTTCCAACTGAAGAACCTAATCAACATCTCTCTAGGTTCGTGACTATTGTGGAAAGCATGGGGCCTGATTTGGCAGACCCTCAGATTTTGAAGATGAAAGCTTTTCCATTTTCTCTTGATGGAGCAGCTTTAGATTGGCTAGAGGAATTGCCTATCGGGTTTATTACTTCGTGGGAGAAGCTAGCCCAGGAATTCTTGCAAAAATTTTATCCAGCAACTAGAGTCATGAACATGAGAAGCCAAATAGCTGGAATTCGTCAGAATGCTACTGAAACTTATGCTGAGTACTATGCAAGATTCCAGAAGCTGCAAAAGAGATGTCCTCAACATGGTTTTTCGAAGGGGAGTCTTTTACACTTCTTCTACCAAGGTCTTCTTGAAGGTGAAAAGAGACTTTTGGATTCTGCTGCACAAGGTGCTTATGTGGACTTATCTCATGATGCTGCTGAGAAACTTATTGCTAAGGGTGCTGCAAATGAACTTCAATATGGGAGTCGTTCGAGATCAGCTGTAACTCAGGGAGCTGGATCTGATCAAAGGCTATCAAATATTGAGCAGAGCATTGAGAAGCTGAATGCATTAATTTTGAGTGGTAAAACACCAAAAGCTCAAGTTTGTGGTATTTGTTCAACTCCTGGACATTTTACTGATGCATGTCCTACATTGATGGACCCTTCTTATGAAGATGTTAATGCTGTTGGATTTGCTAATCAAGGTGGAAATCAGTTCTTGAACACCTACAATCCAAGGTGGAGGGATCATCCTAATCTGAGGTATGGAAACACTAGCAATGCTTTGAATGGATTTCAGTTCCAAAACACTTCTGCACCTCCTAGTTTTCAGCAAAGGGGGCAAGTTTCTCAAAACATGAGTGGTGACAACAACATAGAGAAGTTATTATCCAAGTTGGTTGATGGGCAAATGGAGATGCAAAAGCAATGCACTACAAACTCTCAAGACATTAAAGAGATGCAAAAGCAACTTGGGGATGTGATCAAGAAAATGAATCAAGAGCATGAGCCTGGTCGGTTGCCTGGTACTACACATCCAAACCAGAAATATGAACATGCAAACATTATTACCACTAAAAGTGGTAGGAATGTTATCCCAACTCGGAAAGTATTGGAGAATGAAGGTGATAGACATGGAATAGAGAGAGATCCAGCAACTGAGAAAACTTCATATAGCAAGAAGGTTGAAGAAAATGAAGATTCACAAGCTACCGAGGTCATTCATGAGAAAGAGAAAGAAGTTGAGAGTGTGCACAAAAATCTGGAGGAGCATACTTTACCGATTTCTGAAAGCAAGTCTCATAACCCTTCGAATTCTATTATGGCTAAAAGTCGCTTCGATTATGTTCCTTTTCCAGCTAGGCTGGTTCAAACAAAGAAGAATGCACTAGAGACAAATATTTTGGAGACTTTTCGCAAGGTGCACATAAATTTGCCTCTACTTGAATGCATTCAGAATCTACCAGCATATGCCAAGGTATTGAAGGACTTGTGTACTAAACGAAGAAGGTTGAAAGGAAGGGAGGTTGTTGAGATGAAAGAGAATGTCTCTGCGGTTTTGCAAGGAAAATTACCAACCAAGTGTAAGGATCCAGGGAGTTTTACGATACCTTGCACCATTGGTAATTCTAAATTTGAGAGTGCTTTACTTGATTTGGGTGCGTCAATTAATGTTATGCCATCTAGTTTGTATGAGAAATTGTGTACGAAAACTGATCTTAAAACAGATGGTGTTACGATTTTGTTAGCTGACAGATCTCACGTTTACCCGAAGGGCGTTCTAGAGGATGTTCTTGTGTAGGTTGGCAGGTTTCAATACCCAGCTGATTTTTATATCTTGGACATGGGAGAAGCACCTAATGCCCAATTAATTCTGGGGAGACCATTCATGTGTACTGCTCAAACAAGGATTGACGTGGCGAAAGGAGAGCTTAGCATGGACTTTGACAATGAAACAATAAAGTTCAACATGTTTGAGATGATGAGGTACCCCGTGGATACTGAGACGTGCTATACATTGAGCACAACTGGAGACATTGCACAAAAGTTCTTTGAGTTGATGAAGAATGATGAACTAGAGACGTTGATTTCTCAAGGCATTGGTTTTGACAAGGATGGAAACTTTGAAGTCCTTGATGAGGTTTCTCATATGTATACTGACAGTATGATGGAGCATTGCAAGGCCTTACATGGAGCTGATTATGTCGAATGTGGTCAGATCTTGGCACTACCCACTAGTTCCATTCAAAAACAGCTGCCTTCTATTGTTCAAGCACCTCAATTGGAACTTAAACCATTGCCTGCTCATCTCAAGTATGTGTTTCTAGGGAAAAAAGAGACATTGCCTATCATAATTTCATCAAATCTCACATCTGAACAAGAAGAAAAAGTGGTGAAGTTAGTTGGCAAACACATCAAAGCGATTGGTTGGAGCTTGACAGATATTCGAGGAATCAGCCCCACATTATGTGTTCATCGTATTCACTTGGAAGAAGGTGTCAAGCCTGTGAGAGTACCTCAACGTCGACTCAATCCTCCTATGATGGAAGTTGTGAAGAAAGAAGTCATCAAGCTATTGGATAATGGAATTATTTATCCTATTTCTGATTCAAAGTGGGTTTCGGCAGTGCATGTTGTTCCTAAGAAGTCTGGAGTTACAGTTGTAGCAAATGAGGAGAATGAGTTGGTGCCTCAACGCACAGTAACTGGTCATCGTGTTTGTATTGATTACAGGCCTCTCAACAATGCTACAAGGAAGGATCATTTTCCCTTGCCATTTATTGATCAGATGTTGGAGAGGTTGGCTGGTCGAGAGTATTACTGTTTCTTAGATGGATACTCTGGTTATAATCAGATTGCTATAGCTCCAGAAGATCAAGAGAAGACAACTTTCACATGCCCTTTTGGCACTTTTGCCTTTAGGCGCTTGTCTTTTGGTCAATGCAATGCACCTGGAACTTTTCAAAGATGCATGATGAGCATATTCTCTGACTATGTGGGAAAAATCATTGAAGTTTTCATGGATGATTTTAGTGTCATCGGCAATAACTTTGATGACTGTTTGAAGAACTTGGGACTCATTTTGCAGAGATGTGAAGAAACAAATCTAGTGTTGAATTGGGAGAAGTGCCACTTCATGGTGACTCAAGGAATTGTGCTTGGACATGTGATTTCTTCAAGAGGCATTGAGGTGGATAAAGCTAAAATTGACTTGATTCGGTACTTGCCCTCTCCATCAAACGTTAAGGAGATTCGTTCTTTTCTTGGACATGCTGGTTTTTATAGAAGATTCATTCAGGACTTCTCTAAAATAGCAAGGCCTCTAACTAATCTTCTTCAGAAAGATGTACCGTTCGAGTTCAACGATGATTGCAAGGAGGCATTTAAGGAGTTGAAATTGAAGCTTACATCATCACCTATTATACAAGCACCTGATTGGAGCTTGCCATTCGAAATAATGTGTGATGCTTCAGATTATGCTGTTGGAGCTGTACTTGGTCAACGAAAGGACAAGAAGGTGCATGCTATTTATTATGCTTCGAGGACCTTGAATGATGCACAACTCAATTATGCTACCACTGAGAAGGAGCTCCTAGCTGTTGTTTTTGCTTTGGAGAAGTTTCGGTCATACTTGCTTGGTACAAAGGTGATCGTCTACACCGATCATGCGGCTCTTAAGTACTTGTTGGCCAAGAAAGAAGCCAAGCCTAGACTCATCCGTTGGATCTTGTTGCTACAAGAGTTTGACATTGAAATTAAAGACAAGAAAGGATCTGAGAATGTTGTAGCTGATCATCTAAGTCGCTTGGTGAGGGAAGAGGAAGAGGTTCCCATAACGGAGACGTTTCCGGATGAACAACTTCTCCGGATTGAGGTAAGTGCTCTAACTGATAGTACTCCATGGTATGCAGACATAGTGAACTATTTGCATACTAAAATGTTCCCCAACACATTGACTCATGCATAAAAGGATAAAATTAAACATGATTCTAAGTTTTATGTGTGGGATGATCCATATCTTTGGAAGCATTGTCCCGATTTGGTGATAAGAAGGTGTTTGCCTGATAATGAAATTGAATCTGTGTTAAAATTTTGTCATAACTATGCATGTGGGGGGCATTTTGGAGCGAAAAGAACTGCACATAAGGTCTTAAAGTGTGGTTTTTATTGGCCTACAATTTTTAAAGATGCTAAGGAATTTTGTAGGACTTGTGATAGATGCCAGCGATTAGGGAACATAAATGCTAAGAATGAAATGCCCATGAATCCTATTTTGAATGTTGAGCTATTTGACGTGTGGGGTATTGATTTTATGGGGCCATTCTTAAATTCTAATGGTTATCTATACATACTTTTGGCTGTTGATTATGTGTCGAAGTGGGTGGAAGCTAAAGCCACCCGTACTAATGATTCTAAAGTGGTTTCAGAATTCTTGAGGACACACATTTTTGCTAGGTTTGGGATGCCGAGAGTTGTTATCAGTGATGGAGGATCACATTTTTGCAACAGAACCATCGAGGCACTGTTTCGCAAATATAACATCACACATAAGGTTTCTACACCTTATCATCCGCAGACTAATGGACAAGCAGAGGTGTCTAATAGAGAGATAAAGCAAATTCTGGAAAAGACTGTGGGTTCGACACGAAAAGACTGGAGTCAACAACTAGATGATGCACTTTGGGCTTATAGGACGGCATACAAGACACCCATTGGTATGTCGCCTTATCGCATTGTCTATGGGAAGCCTTGTCATTTGCCGGTTGAACTTGAGCATAAGGCATTTTGGGCTATTAAGAAATTCAACATAAGTCTTGATGAGGCTGGTTTGCATCGCAAGCTTCAATTGTCTGAATTGGAAGAGTTGCGTAATGAAGCTTTTGAGAGTGCTCGGATTTACAAGGAGAAAACTAAGGTGTTTCATGACAAGATGATCCAACGAAAGCATTTTGAGGTTGGGCAAAAAGTTCTCTTGTATCACTCTAGATTGCGTCTTTTTCCTGGAAAATTACGATCAAGGTGGATTGGTCCGTTTGAAATAGTGGAGGTATTTTCACATGGAGTTGTGGTGATTAAAAAAGATGATGGAAATATATTTAAGGTGAATGGACATCGTCTCAAACCATATTTAGAGGATTCTTCAAATCACATCAAGGAGAGTGAGACTCTTAATGATGTGATCATCTCTGGTCCTTAAAATCTAAAGTACCACGTCTAGCCAAAGACGTTAAAGAAAAGCGCTTTTTGGGAGGCAACCCAAAATTAGTGTAAAGTTTGTATTAATTTGAAGAAAAAAAAAAGAAAAAAAGGGGGACGATAAATATTTCGGGAGCAGAAATATTTGCATGGCGAGCATACAAAGCGCACGCTCATATTAATAGAGGGATGAGGGCAGGGATTTTTGCATGGCCATGCTGAATCTTGGTGGGGGGGGAGTGCGGAAATCTCTGTCTCTTTTTCTGGAGAAGCACTTATTTGCACCACACGCGCGCGACTGTTTTGAGTGTACACGCCAAGACTGTTGCTGCGGTCCAACTCAGCAATTCTACTCTGCTGTCCAGTCCACTAGCTGAAGAGGCCCAATTTCAGCTGGCCCATTTTTCTGTCAAATCCGCTACACATAACCTGGGGAACCTGACTTGGTTTGGTTCTTCTAAAAATAAAATCGCTTCTAGTGGGAAGTTGATCCCGTGACCTGCTGCTGGCCGAGCTCCTATTTGCACTTGGGAACCAGTACACCAACACTTCATTTGTGTTATAATTCCCACGTCACACAAATTTGAAGTTGGAGCTCCGAATTTTAATTACTTTAGTGGAGGGAACTTTTCACTCTTCTTTTTCAAGCGGCACTTCATGCGAAAGCATAGGGGAGTATTTCTAACTTTTCTTTGTATATAAATTTCTTAATTTTAATTTTGTATTTATTTATTAGGATAATTTTTTTTTTTTTTTTAATTTGTATATATTATATATTTTGTTCATTGAGGACAATGAACCATCCAAGTGTGGGGAGGTGTTCTCAATAATTTATAAAAATCCAAAAAAATTAGAAAATTAAAATTTTTTGTATATGATTGCCATGTCAAGAGCATGTTAGCGAGGATAAGTACACATTTTGTAGACTAATTTTGCATGATTAATTCTGAGTGTGCTATCAATGAATAAAAATCATTTGTTGCATGATTATTCCTTGTGTGTACTTGCGAAAGTTCTAAAACTTGAGATGCGTCTTAGTCAAATTTAGTAAGTTGAGCATGCTTTCACCTTGTGAGATTTTGAGCCTAATTTATGATTGATACATTTTATATCAATCGAATTCTTTTGTTGTGTGGTGTTCGTCATTTAGCATGTGCTCTAGAACTTGTTTTGATACCGTTTTGAGACTACATGATATGTGTATGCATGAAAATGATAAAGGCATTAGGATTAACCTCATCGACCTAAACACTACCTTTATGAGTTATATCCTTAGTGAACCCCCTTGAGCTTATATCCGTTTCTTTCATATATCACCACTCTAAAAATTTTGAGCCTACTTGTTCATTCTTGTCATGATTTACTAGTAGAGCATTGTGATTCAATTTAAGGATGGGTGAATATTCAAGTGTGGGGATCTTCTGTTAAAGTCTGATATTTTGGTGGGAATTAATAAGATGTTGTTACTTGATCTTTGTTCTTGAAAAAAAAAAAAAAAAATCTGAAAAAAAAAAAAAGAAAATGAAAAAAAGAAGAAGAAAGAAATGAGAAGAAGAAGATTGAAAGAGAGTTATTGTTCATTGTTTATTGCAAAATGAAAATGGGAAAGTACATAATCAGGTGCTTATGGTTTTAATGCTTGTGAAAGCCTGATCACCTTTTACATGATTTATATTTTTATGTTGAGTGCTAGAATTTAAAGTGAACATGATGCTCTATTAGTTTATCAAGTTTAGCCACTTGTGAGCCTTTTCTTTGAATTCCTACCCCGTCCCTAAGCCACGTTACAACCTTTAACAAGACCTTTTGATTTGTGCATGCATGTATACGAAGTAGTGGAGATTTGGTGGACAACCAAGCATATGGTAGTGCATGTCTATTTTGATTGAACTTGAGTGATACACTGCACCTAAACACTTGTGTGAATTGAGAGTGATGTGAGAATTTGTATCCATAGCGTGCTTGCTTATTGAAGACGACTTTGATGTTTATTTCTTGATATTTTTGTCTATCCAGACATGTGTGCATACTTGGATTGTTTTGTACAAATGGTGTACTTTCAGATATTCTCAGGTTGTTGTGTGATTGAGGTTTGCATATGTGGGGTATTATGAATTGTTGCATGTTTGAGACTTGGTGATTGAAAATATTTGATTTTGTGGGTATATCTTCTATAAACCCTCACGAGACACAACTCGTCCTACTAGGGCTGCCTAGGGGTTTAACGGCTTGTTGCATATGCTCAATGCAATCGTGTCATCTACGAAAGTGGTGTTTGTTAGTTAGTTAGATTAGTTTTTATTCTTTTTATTTGCCCGAGGACGTGCAAAATGCTAAGTGTGGGGATATTTGATAGAATATATATTTGTATATATTTTAGATGATTTTTATTCCCATATTAGTTATATTTTGCATTTAATTGGATCTTTATTAATTAGATTTTAATATTCTATTGTAGGAAGCAAGGAATTCTAATTTGGAAAGGATTGGAGCTAAATTAGAAGAAAATTCGGATTAATTGGGCTACACGTGCAAGACACATGGTTTGGGCCATATTTTGAGTTATGCATATCGGATTTCGGTGATTTAACAGCCCACGCGAAGATAACGAAATTTTCTTTCATTCTAGAGTGGGTCAGATGTCATATGCCAGTTGGAGCAGTTCAGAAACAGCAGAGAAAAGTCAACTACGAATTTTGACCATAAAAACCTTTTCAATTGTGGAAAGCCATATATTCCTTGGAACAATAAAAATAATACTTTTGTAATTAGGTTATTATTCATTAGACATATCATATACGTATTTGGGGAGAATAGCCACCAAGGAGAAGAGAGGAGAAGATTGTAAGCTTGAGAATTTCAACATAGGGATTTCTCTATTACATCTTTACTTTGTATTGTATTCTCATCTCTTTATGACTTTTATGTATTTGATTATGACCATGGTAGGCTAAACCTTAATTGTTGGGAGGCTGTTTTGAAGCCCTAAACCTTATGACAATAGTATAAGTAGTGATTTTGAATTCTTGAGATATGTGCTTGATTATGCTTATATGTTCATCAATGCTTGTAGAGACTCTTGAATTAGCAACGGTATGTGGTCATCCAAGTTTGCTATGTGATTGTTGTCTTTATAAAGTCAATTAATCTTTCTATGTGGTCATGAGATTAATTGTATAAGTGTGTAATTCATATTAACCTTTCTATGTGGTCATGGGGTTATATGGGTAGCAAAACTTGTTTCTATGTGGTCATGGCAAGTTTTCTATAAATATTTGTCAAAGCATATCGAGAGAGTTTAAGGTTCAATTTCTTGTATGTCATGGGTTTAGTGGTGGATTTACATGCTTTCCAACATATTTCTCCAATAGTTTACACAACAATCTTTAGTTAAGTAATATTTAGTTTAGTTAAAAAACCAACAAATCAAATCAAGATTCTTGATATTTACGCAAAATAAAAGAAGAAGCAGGCCCTTGATCCTTGGCGTTGAACGATACCCTACTTACTTTACATTATATTCGACACAAAAAGGGTTTAAATTGAGTCACATCACAGATCATGGTTGGGCCATTCAAAATTCAGAAGGTTTCTCGGGAGGCCTCTTAACTTCATGGGATAAAGATCTCTTTGAGGAAGTGGGGGTGAAGACTAACAAGAATTGGCTGTGGATCTCTCTACGTAGCAAAAACACCGGTGTGAAATTTCATTGTGTTAATATTTATGCCCTGCAAGAACCAAGAGAGAAACGAGAGGTATGGAAAGCCTTGAGTATTGAGTTTATGAAAGATGAGTTGGATCCGGTATGTTTCATGGGAGATTTCAATGCTATCAGATCCATTGAAGAAAGAAAGGATTGCTCTTACAGACGTGCAGATACTCATGATTTCAATAAGTTTATAAAAGATTTAAACTTACTTGAGATTCCTATGAGCAATGATTCCTTCAAATTGGAAAAATTCTGATCATAGTGCACTGATTTTAAAGCAAGACTTGGAAAATTGGGGCCCTAAACCCTTCAAATTTTTTAATGTGTGGCTTCAAAATATTGAACTGGAAAATAGATTGAATATGCTACATGCAACCATTCAAGGAAATCAGTCAGACAAGTTACACATTCAAGCTGTCCTCAAGAAAATGAAACTAACAGTACAAGAGTGGAATAAGCATGATAATGGAAAGATTGGAGATAGAATCTCTGAATTGGAAAAGAAGATTGCGTGTCTTGAAAATGATGGTGTTGAGGACAATATTCTTACCAGTGCTAAGGCAGATCTTAAATCTCTCTATAACATTCATTCCAATATGCTGAGACAAAAATCAAGAACTCAATGGCTTCTGGAATGGTGACAAGAATACAAGATTCTACCACCAAGCAATTCAAAAGAGAAGAAAGAAGAATCAAATTAGGAAAATCTGGTGGAACGATGGCTGGCTCAACAAACCTACGCAAATCAAAGAGGCTTTCTTTTCTCACTTTAGTGAGTTCTTCAAAGACAAGTCTTGAAAAAGGTTGCTCTGTTGGAAAAATTACTGGCATTGCCCTTCCTGGAGATCATGGGCACATATCGCATTTACAATTCGCTGATGACACAGTGTTATTTTTGAACAATGACACTGATATTGCAAATTGGAAATGTGGTTCCACTAATATGGCTGGTAGATTGATCTTGTTAAAATCTGGCCTTGATGGTATCCCAACGTATTGGTTCAATCTCTTCCGTATTCCATCTTCTGTGTGTAAAGAAATTGATACAATAAGAAGAAACTTCTTATGGGGTTGGAACTTTGATAATGTAGCCTATGCTAGTAGAAATGTCCTGCAAGGTGCAGACAATTTGGCCTAACAAGGGATTAACACACATCGAATTCTCAAATCTTAAGCTTTGGCAGCTGGATTATAATTTTAAGTGGTGGGCCTTTTCATTTGATTGAGGCAAATTGGGCTTATTTCTTCTTTGGGTTTGTCTTTACCCAATATTAAATACGTCTCACATTGGGCTCAAAAGTTTCTAAGAAACTCAATCTCGGTTTGAATGACTACGTGGCTCAAGTAATTACTTTTGCAAAATGGCTTGAGAATGCTACTAAGGCTAAGCGAACTGGATGGATTCGTCAGATGATTTAAGCGAAGCTTCTCTCAACCTAAGCCAGATTGCTCTGGGCACAATATGAAGAATGGGTGCGTGATTGTCCGTAATTTTTACTGGTGTTCCTGCTTATCTTCTTGTCTCTCTTATGTTAGTTTGTGCTGCATGTGGGCGGTGGATCTGGTCTGTTTGTTGCCATTTCTTTAAGTGCTTCTGTTGCCTTTATTTGGTTGTATGGATTTTATTTCTCTAATAAAATTTCTCTGCTTATCAAAAAAATAATAATTAAAAACAACATAAAATTCTACTATGTGAAATTTTGGAGTCCGGGATATACTAATTCTACTACATGAAAGGGGAGTTTAGGGTATAATATTATTTATTATAGATTAGATAATTATATATTTTTTTAAAACAAAACAAATTAGGAGTGAAACAAAAAAAAAGTGCGAACAAAAAAAAATACAAACCAAATTTGATACAATGTTAAAAAGGAAGTTTCGCTTATTAAGTTAAACATTACACTAATTTTATGCAACATCAATTTCATTTGTTTTTAAATTACTTTTTATGCAACACCATAAGTTATATTTGTGTACTTAATTTTATTTTTTTGGATACTTAACATTACACTAATTTTAAACCGTAAACTGGAACCAGTGAAACATTAGCAATGACTAAATTCAATAATTAAACTCTCAAGTGGACAATATACCATATGGACGGACAGGAAACTGAGATGTTAATAAATGTATTTTGTTAAATAAATAATATACCATGTGGGTCTGGTCAGCACACTTAATTAATTACTTCTTCAAAGTCGTACGTTGCATTAAAAAGGACTTAAAAAAAGTGGTAAGTTGACTTAGGAGCCGTACAATCCGCGCACCAACAAAAATAGCAGTTGTACTTGTTACCGACGTACGTACACGTTATACTATAAATAATCATTTTATTTAATCACGCTCGCAATCGCATGCATGTTGTCTTACAGCTCTTATCTTTCAGCTCCTTTTCTGATTTGCTTTCTTTCCTGATCGCTTATCTCTTCTTCCTTGTGTCAATATTTTACTTGCACTGTGGCACATCGTTTTTTTACACACATTTGTTTATACTCGAGTTTATCAATTTAGAGTCATACGTACATGTATCAATGTATGCAAGTATGTTTGAGCAATAAGATAAACGTTTGGAAACGGTAAATGAAACAATGTAAATACTTCTTCACGTCCCATTATCTTTACAAAATGTTAAATATTCGAATTTTATCGAATATAAAGTGCGTATGAGTGTATATATGCAACTAGTTAAAAAGAAAAAGCAACATTGCTTTATATAATTCAAATCACGTCTTTCATTTTCTCCTTTTTTTAGGGATATTTCATTTGGTACCATTGTACAATTGACTTTTTCATTTGGTACCATCGAAAGTTTTTGACTTCCAAATGATACCACTGTACTTTAGGATTCGACCATCAGATAACACTCCATTTAATAAACGTTACATATACGTTATGAAATTAGCAATTAAATAAAACAAAAATTAAATAAAAATACTTATCAAATGTTTAAACGGGTTATTAGTCGGGTATGACCATTCGAACACTCTCAATTAGGGCGAAATTAGGGAGACGAAGGATTCTTCTTCGAAATTCGAAAATACTCTCTGTAAAAGGTATGAATTCGAATACATGTGCTCTATATCTTCCTTATATAACTATGTTTTGCATGTTAAATTGGTTCATTATCTCAGCCTTGTTTTAGGGTTTATGCGATGTGTGTATATATTGATGTGTATGCATATGTGTATAAGTGTAAATAGGTGTATTTATGTAAGTATATATGTCTCTATATGTGTGTGTATATGTACAGATGGGAGATGTTGAGAAGGTATTGAAGTTTGTATGGAGGGATATAGTAGTTGATATTAAGGTTGTAACAGATAAGACATCACTGTTAGATGCAGTTTTAGAGTATGAGGGTACTGCAAAAAAACAGGGTCTGAAACTGAATTACCCATATCCAACATTTGGGTATGTGTTTGAAATGGATCAGCAAAAACTGAACACCGATAAGGATTTGATGACCATGTTTGAAAGGTTAAATCATAAGGAAATGATTACCATTTGGGTTGGGACAACTATGACTCCATGTCCTATTTAAAAGACTATTTTGAACTATAGGAGATCACAAGAAAAAATGAAGAGTGTGCCTGTTTGTGAGGAGGATGATGGGAATGCAGATGTATTCAAAGACCTACCTTCACTTGAAGATCTTGAGGATACTTCGACCATTGTTAGGCAACAAGTCAAAAAAGGTACTTTAATCAGAGAGGCAACCCAAAGTACCACTCAAACCAGGACAAAAACATCCAAAAAAACCACAAAAAATACCAAACAAAAACCTCATCCTAAAAACAAAAGAACCAATCCTACTAACCTACCATCACTTCCTATATCACCTAAAACAACCTTCCAATCTTTACCAATTAGAAGGAGCCCTAGATTTTCTCCTCTCCCAAGTCATAATCAATCTGAGCACATCAATCTAATCTCATCCGAGCCTCGTAATGATGTCATGTTTGCTAGAAAAATACCGAAATCTACGGCAATAAGGAAGGGTTATTGTTTTCCAGATGTTGGTATGACAGCTGCAACTTCAACTGAATCTAGTGCAATTGGAAGAAAAACTGCTAAAAGAAAGATGACATTCAGTACTGAGCATTGTGATCAGAAGGAAGGGGATAAAATCAAGGATTTTGATCAGAATGAAGGAGATTCAGATTATGATCATGCTTTCAATTATGGTGATGGTGATGCAGAGTCAGATACTGATCTTATACCAAAAGTGAAGGATAACTGGAAACAGGGGCAGTGGCATGACTTTATAGATGATGAGGATGATGATGAGTATTATCAAAAACTTTACATAAATGGAGAGATTTTTGAAGATAAAGATTTTGGTAAAATTGAATTGAGGCCCTGGATGATATTCTTAGATAAAGGCCACTTTAAGGAGAAATTGTATGATTATTGTGTGCAAGAGGGTTTTGCAATCAATATTTTGTGGAGTGACAACAAAAGATACACATCAACCTATTTGGCAGCATGCTGTAATTGGAGGATATATAGCAGCAGGCTTGGAGATGGCATTTCATGGGTTATTAAGAAAATTGAGCCTAGACAACATACATGCAGAGGGTTAGAAACAACTAACCCCATATGTACTGTCAAGTGGGCTGCTTCAAAGTTGATGGAAGATGTGAGAGCCAATCCAGACATTCCTGGAACAATGGTCTACATATGATGATATACCTACTATCAAGCCACCTACAATGAAAAGAGGAGTTGGGAGACCATGTTGAAACAGAAGAAGAGAAGAAGGAGAAGATCAGAAGGGAAAGAGAGCAAAGACTGTGAAATGCTAGGACTTGCAAGGGTGGTCTGACTGCAAAGGAAAAGAGGGCAGCAAGTAGTGGATCAGTGGTTGTTAGACATCCTAGAGTTAGAGATCAGTCGAATGCAGCTAAAGCAGCCAAGGCAACAGCCAAAGCAGCAGCCCAAACAGCAGCTCAAGATCAGACTCAGAATGCTGGAAATAAGGGCAATACATCTCAACCATCTGAAATCAATGTTTCTCAATTTCCTACATCCCAGTCCCAACCTCAAGTTTGATCTTAGTTTTTTTTGCACTGACTTTGATGTTTCTAGGACCTTTATGGTTGATGTTTTGGTTGTTTAATGGTATGAAACTATTGAAATCTTGGTTATTCTGTTGCTTAATAGTATCAGGTTTTGTTCATGATCACAGGGGTATTTGTTAGTTTAATACTGTTTAAATTGTATTTAACAGTGTGATTAACATTTGTTTAACAGAGTGTTATCTCATGGTCGAATCCTAAAGTACAGTGGTACCATTTGGAAGTCAAAAACTTTCGATGGTAACAAATGGAAAAGCCAATTGTACAATGGTACCAAATGGAATATCCTTTTTTTTATGAACAAATTCGAATAAATGGCCATACGATTTGAAATGGACAAAATTACATGTACGATAGGTGTATAAAGCATCTAACACCAGAAATTTATACTAGACAAAATAAAATTGCATATTTGTTCGTAATTCGAATCACTGTAAAATTCAAATTTATGTTCCACGTACTCCGAGTCTATGTTGTTATACGAATTTTACGGATGGTGTGTGATCGATTAATAAATGACATATTACTAAAGAAAATAACTAACGGATAAACTTCTGCGTTCTTGAAATGTCCTGCATATATAATTAAATTTTCAATTGAAATGAAAAATATCAAATCACTAGACAATTGAACTTGCCATATTCAATTTTAACCTTAACCGGATAAACAACCAACTGACTTTAAATATAATGCTGAGTACAAGCTAATCCTATAGTCTAATTCAATATTTCTTTGTACGGCTGATTTTATATGTTATTTAGGAGTCGTTCGGTTCGTAAAGTGGTATATGGTTAGAATTAGAAATCGAGTTAAGATGATATGGGGTTGAGATATCATTTCTAACTAGCATGAAAACCCGTGCAAGGCACGGGTCACTATCTAGCATACTTGTTTAAACTTCTAAGTAGTTCGGTGTTTATGATAATTTATAGATCGTTTGATAGACGTCTCATTGTGGATACAAAAGCTGGACTTGATCTCTGTAGTGAGATAGTTAGAGTTGAAAAGTATCCTTGGTTGAGGTGTTTTTGAGTTAAGAAATGAGTAAATTCGATACTTATGATATTTGTTATGTGTTAGATCTATGTCAAAATATGAATATCTTACATACAAGACATTAACCTACACGATTTTACTAATTTAGCTCATTGAGCGAATGATATATTTTCTTGTTTGTGAAATGTAATTTGCATTGTAGAATGTGTACAATGAAACATTTTCTTGTTTGTGAAATATAATTTGCATTGTAGAATGTGTACATGCATAATATTAAAATTTAATATATAATGAATTTTCTAGTATGTTCACGTGAATTAAGTATCTTTCCAATCAAATCAATGAAAACCGATAGATCCACAGTCGTTAGATCTTTCCAATCAAATCAATGGGAACTGTTAAATAAAATACTACAAATTTTATATAGAGTACCTTTTATATTTTTTATAACTAAAATTTCTCTTTTCTAGCAACATTATCTATCTATACTATTATATAATAGACGGAACAATAAAAATTTGGTTGGTAGTCTGGTCCCCCATGGTTTGTTCACTCATTCCACAGCCGTTAGATATTTCCAATCAAATTAATGAGAATCGTTAGATAAAATATTAAAAATATTAAATAGAGTACCTTTTAAATTGTGTATAACTAAAAATATTATATATATATATTACCTTTTATATTTTTTCATATAAGTTTTACAAATAAGGACAAAATAGAAATCACTTAGAACCGTTAGATAAAATCCTAAAAATATTATATAGAGTACATTTTATATTTTTTATAACTAAAAATATTATATAGAGTACCTTTTATATTTTTTCAATAGTTAAATTATTTCACCTATTATAGGATTATGTTAATCGATATAATAATAGATACCAAATACTCTTCTACTCACGCGACACACACACATATATAATGTGTTTGATAGAGAACACGTATGACTCAATAGTGCGATGGTAGGAAGATGAACAAATTATTGCATAAACCTAAGTTGGATTCCATTCATTAATTTTTTTTTTTAAAAAGTAAACACGTGGGAAATTTAAATATTTTAAATTAAATGAAATGTCTCACCAATTTAAATTAGATTAAATGTCTCATGAATCATTGCTTTTATTGGACTATAATAAAATAGATATATAATAATACTAATATCAAATATTTCTCTACTCAAGCTACACACATATGATGTGTGTAAGTGACAACACATATAATTCAGTAGTGTGGTGGTAAAAGGAGGTGCAAATTATTGTGTAGACCCAAGTTCGAATCCACATGTTGGGCTATTATTAATAGAAAGATATTATATGTTTGGTTGACAGTTAGAATGAATATATTTGATTTATGATATTTTCAATTGACTAATTTTAATTACTTTAAAATATTTATTTAATTATTTTTAAATATAATTTTGAGTTACTAATTTATTTTTGTTTATTAAAATGTACACTTAATTGCTTAAATAGATAAGAAAATAGTAGAAATATTTCCTATACCCTTCCTTCATATTCATCTCCCTCATCTATTACTATATATAATAGGCCAACACAAGGGCAAAGTTTGCCATTTTAATGCTTGTGAAATTACGATTTTACCCCTATTTTTTGAAAAATAACAAAAATATCATTGTTATATTATTATGCAAAAATATGTTAATATTTGTTATTGTAGATAATCGAACCCCCAACCTCCTTCTAAGAAGTCCAAAGTCTAACCACTATGCTAAGTTGCTTTTTGAGTTTACTTTAAATATTTTATTAGATAAGTCACATTATTTTCTCTAATTCTATATTCTTTTTTTTATTTTGAACCTTTGAGTAAATAAAATATTGGTCCATATTATTTGTATAAATTTGTATTTTTTATTTACGTTATTATATATATATATAGGTAAATCTATCTATCTACTTATATATATTAAATGGCGTCTAAGGGCAAATTGAGCCCAAAAAATGGCTGTGAAATTACAATTTTACCCTTATTTGTTGAAAAATCACAAAAATGCCACTTTCTATAAGTTATGCTAAAAATTAATTAATTTGTGTTCTCATTAAGAATCGAAACCTTAACTTCATTTTAGCAATTTCATGTCTTAACCACTGTGCTAAGTTAACTTTTGATTTGTAATTTAGAATTCCTATCAGGTAAATCACATTATCTCCTTTTATTCTTTTCATAATTTAAATTTTAAGTATATAGAACGTTGACTTATATTATTTATATACCATTATGTTTGTTTTTGTAGCTTTGTATATAACTACATATCCGATCATGTTTGTAATTTTTTTATTATACATGTTTCTTTTCAATTAAAAAAATACCAATTATATTGTTAATTTATATAATTTATATTTTTTTGAACTGGTCAAGTATTTATACATAAAATATAATAATAATATTTGATCTAATATAAATTACATATTAGATACAAGGATCTCATTATTCGTTAGTTAATATTTTTTAAATTAAGAAAGTTAGCGTTGATATTTTTCATTAAATTATGAAATAATTATTATACAATTTGTTCGTCCCATTCATTTGTTAACAGTTTTATTTTCGAAATGTACACTCCTTTATTTTTATCTTTCCAAAAGACATATTATTCTTTACAACTTTAATAAATCTCACATGTCACTAATTTGTCCATTTTTTTATCATTCCTTCACCGTTCAAATCTTTCACAAAAATTTGATTTATGACACGAAAATTTAGTGTTTGATTTATTTTTTGATGCATGAAATTACACGAACACGAAAATAAATGATAAAAACGTAAAATGTCTTATTGACATGTATCGTAGACTTTGTGATTATACAATAACCGCTTATATATATTATCTATACTTCCGCCAAAAAAATCTTAACTCACAATTTTTATTTAAGGGGTTATCATTAACCAAAAAGTTGGTGATAAGACCCCTCTTTACTGTTTTCTTTTGATTTTGTTTTCGATTTGTATAGGTCTCTCTCATTATTGAGAGTTTTAGTACCCCGTTTAGTGGATTTTCTCTACCCATTCTTCGGGTTTGTTCTCCTTCCTTGTGAGAGTTTGGTTTGTTTTAGTATCCGAGATCGTAGATTTGCAGGATTTATAATAGTGGTTCATTGATTTGGATTGTATGGAGTCGCAATTACGATTAATTGTTCGAATACGTATGGACGAATTAGATATATATATATTGCACGACTACAACAAATTATTAGATTGTCTCTCTAAAAAGGCTGCAAACTTCAGCGATATGAACGAGTGATGTGCTACAATGAATGATTTGCTCAACAATCATAGTTCGGGGTGAAGAAAATTCTGTTTTGATCTATTTTATTACGTGTTTGTTCTATTTTGATTATTTTTGTAGATGTCGTATGACCGTTTATTAATGAATTACTTGATTATCAAAAAACAAATTATGTATAAGATATAAAAAATTAAGAAAATTTGTAATATATATTAATATATAATCTCACATACATGATTATCTTTTTTAAAAATATACTTTTATTACATTAAAATCACATGAGTTTACAAACATCTATGTTATACACGAACGATTATGCTACAATAATTATTTATGTTACACTTAATTGATCATTTTAATAAATTTCTTTTCACGACATTGGATATTTAATTATTATTTAAGAAATTAATAATAATAATAATCATGTCATTTTAATAAATTTCTTTTCACGACATTGGAAATTTAATTATTATTTAAGAAATTAATAATAATAATAATCATGTAATTATTATTGTATAGATATATTGATCCAACTTTTTAAACCTGATCAAATTATAAAATATTTGGTTCATGAAAACGGCATACAATATTATAAAATTAATTTACAAATATAAAATAACGTTGAAATACTATAATTTACCATATATTTAATTATAAAATTATTTCGAAGATGCTGATTTGTGCGAAAATTATTTTCGTATATGAACAGGCCCGTGCATCGCACGGGCTTCTACGCTAGTAGAGTATTAAAAAGTCATACTTTGAGAATTTGAGAAATGAATTTTAAAGTTATTTTTTCTGAATCAAATATCAGGTATAATTAACATGAAAAAAACTTCATATATGATGAATAACTCGAATGAAAAGACCCTTAATGTGTTTGGTCTATTCTGAAAGAGAAACAAAAATTTGCTTTTGGTTAATGGGTGAAAAAATGACATAAATGCCATTTTTTTTAGACTAAGTGACAAGAATATCATTTTTAAATTTTTTGGCCAAAAATACCATTTTATTACGTATTTTAAAATTGGGTAACACTATTACGCATTTGAGAAATTGAGTATTATGTGTTACCCATTTCTCAAATGCGTAATAGTGTTACCCATTTTATAAATGCGTAATAGATCGGTATTTTTGACCAACATGTACGAAAATGATTATTCTTATCACCCGTTTTAAAAAAAATGGTAATTTTGGCCATAACCCTTAATGGGTAAACTGCCGCCTTTTCGTGTATAACTAAAAGTGGGAAGAAAAAAAAATCTTTTGACGTACATGCATGTATGTACTTGAACAGTTGAACTTAAAGAAAACCTAACGCGAAAATCTTTACACCCTTCCAAGATTAGGATATACTTTATATGCTATATTGATCCATCACGATGGGTGTCTTTCTCACTATAATACTCTCCATTGCTACCCCACATACACCGGCGGATTTGAGAGGCTAACTAATAAACTGTTAGAATTCGTTTCAAAAAAAAAGTAAAATAAATAAAATTGCTAGAATTACAATATCAAATATTTGAAAGTGTTTTCCTCTAATATTTTAAAATTTTAGAACAATTGGTTAGTTAACATGATATCAGAGCTCATGCCGGCAACGATTCCCTGTCACCCTCAATATTTTCATAATTTATTATGAATACAAAAATAAAAATATGTCCCAAAGATGGGTGCCCGATCTACTCTTCGACGCAAAAATAATTTTTCGAGCGAGGGAGAGTGTTAAAATAAAAATATAAGATTCAAGAAAGTGTATTTCTCTGATACGGTTCTAGAGCAACCGATTACTTAACATAAACAACTCAATTTTCGCTCAACTAAAATTTTAGAAACTTATTCAAACACAATTTTGTGTTTATAATTAATAAAAGAAAATTTAAAGCTCTAATTAACAATTAAAAATTAGCAATAATTTATATTTTTAAACCCCGATGTTTCTAAATCTTTGTCACAGTCCGGCAAAGTGCTGAGTCTACGTTATTGGCATCAAAGATTCAAGTTTCACGGCTAAGTTACGACCTATCACTATACTTTATACCTACTCAAAATCAAAAGGCAGATGAGAAAATCAATAGGAAAGGAGCTTTTTAGTAGCCTTACATATAAAACTCTTGCTTTCCATTCTTCGTGGATGAGCAGGAGCTGCTCAAAGCTTACCCTTTTCTTGTCTTTCGGCTGAAGCAACAGACCCTCCATAACTGCATGCTCAATGTATTCGTAACTTACAATAAAATAGGGTGACAAAGTTGACTGTATTTAATCTTTAATCTAAATTAATGAACACAAATTAGCCCTTGAAATTAAATAAATTAAGAAAATTAATACTCCTACTGATCATTAAGCCTGCACAACTCATGAGGAGTCAGCCATGTGATCACAATAGTATATTTTTAATTCCAGAAGTCGTACTTTGGGAAAAAATACTTGGTGGACTGAAGTTCCGTACAGCCCGCTAAGTAGGTAAGTAGTCGGTATCTATTCTCACATGCATCTTGTCATTTTCTGTACAGCTCTTATCTTCTTCCTCCACTTATTATTCTCCCTTCTTGTTTGCTTATATATCTCCACGCTCTTATATATATTCTACTGCCACATCAATACTCTAGAAATGTCATTTTGATACTTTGTATTGGCATGCACACTCAAAATTAATTATGTAATATTCGTAATTTGCATACTTATTTTAATGATAACACCATATATCTATTTATAAGGGTCCGTTTAGAGAAAAAGTTTTCTGCAACAAACTGGAAAAATTAATATGTCCGTTTTATGAGAATTTGTTCGAAAGATCAACTAAAGTTGCAAGTAAATCCTTCTCAATAAAACAATATCATGAATATCATTCAAATATACCGTTTTGAATATTAAATCAAAATAAATTTTAGAAAGAAAAATATGATTCATGGATTGAGAGTACGTAGCTAGTGGTAGAGTTATTTATCAGTCGTCCCAAAATTTGAGTTCGATATTTATTAAACTGATACTACTAAGTATCTGTACAATTAATACTCCCTCCATTCCCCTCAATTTTTTACATTGAGAGAACGACACGAAAATTAAGAAAAAGTGTAAATTAATAGAGAAAAGTAAAAAAAAAATGAGTAAAATGGTGGAACTAATCAATATTAAATGTATAAAGTGGGTATAAAGTAGATATAGTGTAGGAAAGTAGTGAATGTGATTAAATTTTATATTATAAAATGTTACTATTTGTAGTATGTAAAAAAATGAGAGGGATGTATCGAAAAGGAAAGTGTAAAGAAATGAGAGGTACGGAACAATTATTTAAAAAAAAAAAGAGGAACATGGCCCAAAATGTGAATAGGAAAGACGTAATAAAAAGGCTTTGTCATTGACCAAGAGCAGATGAGAGATGACAACCCTGAACTAATGAAGGAAATGTTGCATATTTGAGAGAAGCAAAATTGGTGGCGGCTACCTAGAGAAAGAGGCTTTCGATTCAAGTTGCAAAGTTGCAATGTTAGTCCAAGAATGTTTAGTGTTGTCTTGCTTAAACTTGCACACAGAAGTAGGGGTGAGCACGGATCGGATCGGTTCGGTTTTAGGTTAAAACCGAAACCGAAACCGCATATCCTCGGTTTTTAAAATCGAAAACCGAAACCGCAACCGAAACTGTCGGTTCGGTTTCGGTTTTAAAATGATCGGATCGGTTACAATCGGTTCGGTTTCGGTTTTAAAACCGCCTCAAATAAACATAACAAAATAAATAAAATGACTTCGAATTTTTAAGCTTGCAAAGTTACAAATTATTTTTTCGTCTAAAATAAACATACAAAGTTTTCATAATAAATTATTTAAGTCCAACATGATCCGAGAATAATGAAAACTTAACATGATCTTCAAAAATATTTTCTTTGAAATGTATATAAGACAATGTTAGAAATTCAACAATCTCAAGTCTATATGAAGTCTTTCTATAAGTAAAGAGTTTTTCCAGGAAAGCCAAGAAAAATCGTCACATCCAAAAATAAAACAACATATAAAATACCTAGATATAGAAGTTTATTAAACTACATTTATTAATCAACTATTACAAATTAAAACTTCAAAAACAAGAACAAAATAGTATAATTATTAAAAGGAATGTCAGGATCTTTATTAATCTACTCTCACTACTCATAAAAATTGGTCTAGTAGAATATATAATATATTTATTTCTTTATTTTTATTAATCGGATCGGTTCGGTTTTTTCCGGTTCGGTTTGGAACTAAAACCGAAACCGAAACCTCAAGAACGGTTCGGTTTTTTAATTTTCGGTTTCGGTTCGGTTTCAACTCGGTTTCGATTTTTTACGGTTCGGTTTTTATCTGTTTCGTTTCGGTTTTTATCGGTTTCGATTCGGTTTCGGTTTTAATTCGGTTTTTTGCTCACCCCTGCACAGAAGTGGGTTTAGGTAACGAGAGCTCGTTCAAAGTTTGTGGTTAAGGTTGAATGTATTTATCTCATAAATTTATTTATTTATTTGGATTTAGAAAATTTTAAAGTTAATTGTCTTTAGAAAATCTACTAAAAATACATAAAATTATATTCTTGAGTCTCTCGTTACAAAATTTAACATTAATATTTTATTTCAGTTGTATTCAACACAATCTTTACTACTTATAGTTTTTTTTTTTGCTAACCTATATTTACTGATAGTTCTGTTTAAGTTGGATTTCTATGTTAAGCGCATTAAATAAAATACAAACATATCTATACTCTTTATTAATAAGCAAATCAATGTGAAAATGGCGCGCGATACTAAAGTACTAAAGTATCAAAGTACCAAATTTGGTTATCACTTAACTTAATCCGGGTTCGATTCATCGCAAATACATAATTATACAAGATTTATTTACTTTAAATTCTTTAGCTTCATCCGGGGTTCGATTCCTTACAACTACGTAATTATACAAGATTTATTTATACCAAATTTGGTTATCACTTAACCCGGGTTCGATTACTCGCAACTACATAATTATACAAGATTTATTTACTTTAAATTCTTTAGTTTCATCTGGGGTTCGATTCTTTACAATTACGTAATTATACAAGATTTATTTATTTATTTTAAATTCAATAGTTTCATCGAGCGTTAGATTCTTTGCAGCTACGTAATCATACAAGATTTATTTATTTACTTTAATTTCTTTAACTTTATGCACAGTTCGAACTACATAATTAAATAGTTATTTATTTATTATATATTTTTATCATTCAATTCTCGAGAAATACATTTTTAAATAATATTTATTAATAATTTATTAATACTAATATTTTAATGTCAACTCATATTCGACCTGTGCTTGGCACGGGTTATAAGCTAGTATTATTTAATTGAAAATTAGAAACAATATAACGGAGGCTTGTTGAAGTTAAAAAAAATGGATTTAACATAATTAACTTATGGAAATTTTTTAAAGGTGATTTTTTTTTTAAAGGTGACTTTGGATTTCCGTTACTCTAATATTTATAACTCGATAATATTCAAATTTGAAAATCGGATAAACATGCAAAGTTCAACAAGTACCAAACCAAAAAACAGTAAAAATCTAATCGGTGTCAAACCAAAAGACACAAAATCTAATCGGTCCGAAACTAAAAAATTGAGAGACGGCAAGAGACATCAAGTACCCATAAAAGATGCCATTTCAGTAGCTGCATCCAGTTTCAGCGTCACAATCCGTACTTGAAGTCTGAAGATGCAGATCTAGCTAGACCACTTTAGATTAAAACTAATCTAAAACACCTAAGATTTAAAGAAGGAGCTCGGTCCCAGCAAACGATTGTTGGGGACGATTTTGGCAACAACCGACTTCTAAATCGTTGGATCGTTCATTCAACGACTGTGATTTAAAAAAAATTAATCGTATTGTAGAAATTTTCCGTGATACGGATTAATTACCTTTTTTCCCTCCGCTGGTACCGCGGAAACTACTTTTTTCATAAGAAAGCTGAGTGAATAGTGATCATACATTCAGCATATATATCCAGATTATTACAGAAGTCCTGGTACTTGCGCAGAAGTTGAACAAGAATAAAATAAAACAAATTGACTTATAATAAGCCAAACGCGTAGCAGTGCTTGTTCCCTAGTTAGTTCTATATATAGCTTATGCAAGTTATGTGATCTTCCATGCAAGTTGTAAACAGCTCTCTTATCTCTTCCTTCTTCCAAACTTCTAGCAATTCTTTCTTTTGATCACTTATCTCTTCTTACAAGTTTCATTTTTCTATATTTTTGTTGCTTACCAATTATATCAACATTGATTCTACCTGAATATTAATCAAACACGTATAATAAAAGATGAAATTCGGAAAAGATTTCAAGTCTCAAATGGTGCCAGAATGGCACGAAGCATATATGGATTATCAACTTCTTAAAAATCTTTTAAAAGATATCCATCATTCTCGAAAAGAAACCAACCCTCCACCGACTAATAATTATCCGTCTGGATTAACAAGAACTCTGTCACACTATAGAGTTTTTAGCGGTTTGACTACGGTACAAAGAAGCATTTCTATGCGCAGTACTACCAGTAGTCATCATGAAGACATTGACAACCACCCGATTGTGGTGAACAATGTCAAGGGAATTGACGGGCAAGATGGCTATGTGACGACGTATCTTGGAGCTAAAGAGGATGATGGCGAGCAGGAGCGTCTTTACTTTAACAGCCTGGATATTGAATTCAACAAAGTTAACAGATTCTACAAGGTTAAAGTTGACGAGGTGATGAAGCGAGCTGATGAGTTGGATAAACAAATGAATGCTTTGATTGCTTTTCGGATCAAGGTCGATAATCCAAAACATGCTTGGTTTGAGACCACTGTAGATATTGATCATCTCGCTTCTTCTGTTGCATCTTCAACCAAAGGATTATCAACTTCAATTTCATCGCCTGGGAGGAGGCCAAGCAGTAAGTACAACGTTAAAGTACATGCACACACAAACACATGCACATACTGTCCAGATTTTAACGTTCTTTAAACTTTTACATGTAAATTAAATTAATAAATAAAAGTGGTTAATGTGCAGAACGAATGGCTGACCACATGGATAAAATAGACGAAGATAGATCACTTAGAGGGACGAGAACAGAAGAATCAGAAGAACCAGAAGAAGCAGAGGAACCAGAAAACCCAGAAGTGTCAGACGAATTAGCGTCAGGTGATCATGGTACTAAAGAAGTAAAACATTCATCAAGACAAGTAGTTCCAGAAGTAACGATCAGCAGCAGTGCAATGACTACCACAAATAATAAGTTGATTACTGGTAGACCGCCTTCACTTGAGATACTAAATCGCATGACAATTAACAAACCAGCTGATACGCCTCTTCCAACAATCAAAAACGTCTTTAACGTTCCAGTTGACACAAACATGAAATTCACTAAAGAAAATCTCAGTAAAGTTGAAGATCAACTCAGAAAAGCTTTTGCTGAGTTCTACAACAAGATTAGACATCTCAAAAGCTACAGGTATATAATTAAGTTTAAGTGCAATCTAGGTTCTTTGGTTTAGTCTTTAAGAGCCGCATTATAATTTAACTCTGTTCTCTGCATGTGAATTGATGTAACAGCTTCTTGAATATTTTGGCCTTCTCCAAGATCATGGAAAAGTATGACAAGGTACGTAACGTAACAATCACTTAGTCAAGCTAGTTTTGTTATTTTCATACATGCGCATATGTAAGCATCCTCCAATTTTTTACTTACTGGCATCTAAGTTGGACTCTGGTTTTGGGTTGTTCTCCTAATGTTCAAATTGATCAATCAATTTGCAGATCACTTCTAGAAATGCCTCCAAGTCCTACCTAAAGATGGTTGACAACTCATATATAGGCAGCTCTGATGAGGTGATCATTTGACCTTTCACTTATAAACTATAATTATTCTATTGTATCGAATATTTATTCAAAACAAATTCATTATAAGGCAGCTAGCATGTTACTCAGATCCAAAACAAGTATTATTCATGTGATTAACCTTACTTACCGACAGTACTTTAGGACTAATTTTTTTATCTTAATATTCAATGTACTTTTTCCCGATTGACTAAGTACTATGTTGTTTATTCTACTATAACAACCTCTGATATTACACTTTAATCTGTTGCCAACATGTGCAAGGAAGCTTTCAGAATCATTGAACTCCACATATTCTTGATCTGTAATTACTTGAACATTTTAAAAGATTTAGCAGTATTAGTAGAATTGCGAACCTTGCATAGTACAATGACTGAGTAATTTATTTTGCTAATTAAATAATTTGTCATTGATCAACCACAGGTTATTTCGAAGCTCCTGGACAGAGTAGAGGCTACATATATTAAGCATTTTGCTGATGGGAACCGCAAGAAAGGACTTAACACACTCAGACCAAGAGTTAAGAAAGAAAAACATAAAGTGACTGCTTCTTTAGGTACATTAACAGACACCCTTAACTGGTTATCCATGCATTGAAATTGATGTTTCCCTACCAGAATATATAATACATATACACATATTGAACGATTTCTAATGTCATTTTATCCACTGGAAACCAATTCGATCAGGTTTCTTTGCTGGTTGCACAGTAGCTCTTATTTTCGCACTCATTTTGGCTGTACGAACCCGTAAAATTGTTGAGAAGGATGGTCATGAACAGTATATGGAAACCCTATTTCCTCTATACAGGTATACAAATAGAATTAAATTAATCATCATAGATATATACTGAAGTTTATTGTTCCAGATTCATAAAAATGTTTATGTACTTGAAATGCAGCTTCTTTGGGTTCATCGTCTTGCACATGCTGTTCTACGCGGGGAATATATATTTCTGGAAGAAATATAAAATAAATTATCAGTTCATATTTGGGTTCAAGGCAGGAACTGAATTAGGGTATCGAGAAGTTCTCCTACTGAGTTTTGGTCTTTCTGTTCTAGCATTAGCAAGCATTCATGCAAATCTTGATATGGAGATCGACCCAAAAACCAATGACTATAAACAACTTACGGAGCTTCTTCCTCTACTTTTAGTTATTGTAAGTTCACTAATCATTTTTCAAATCAGTCCTTTCGATGTTTTTGTGTTAATTAACATACACATTTCCCTAATTATATATTTTCTTTCATTTTTCCCTCTTGCAGCTTATTTTTGTGATAATGATCTGCCCCTTGAACATCATATATCGCTCCAGTCGCTACTTCTTTCTTACCTGTGCAATTCACACTTTCTTTTCTCTTTTATATAAGGTGGGTGAAAAGAGTACTAAAAATTGCCTTTTTTTTTTTCTCATGGTATATGTGATTAAAGCCAATGTATACTTTGTTTCTTACTTTTGGTGTATGAATGCAATGCAGGTTGTGCTTTCGGATTTTTTTGTGGCAGATCAGTTTACCAGCCAGGTTCAATCTTTCAGAAGTATTGAGTTCTACATCTGTTACTACAGTTCGGGTGACTACAAACTAAGACAACATGGCTGCAATAATAATACTACTTATAACGTGTTCACTTACATATTAGCCCCCCTTCCATTTTGGTGGCGCATGCTTCAGGTATTCAACAAGGACAAGTCAATTCTTCATTACTAATATGTAAATTTACAACTTCCAAGGAAATTTGAAGGATAAAAACTGATTATTTTTCCTTGGTGTTTATCGTTCCTAGTGTGTGAGGCGATTCTTTGAAGAAAAAGATGCTATTCAGGGCTGGAACTCACTGAAGTATTTTGCCATAGTTGTATCATTTGTTACAAGAACAGCATACGGTAAAAACAAAAGCGACGAGTGGTATGTAATAGCTTGGGTTACCTCTGTAGTTGCAGGCATCGTTGCTACATACTGGGACATTGTTTTCGACTGGGGTCTTCTCAACAGAAAATCCGCTAACCCTTGGTTGAGAGACAAACTCATAGTTCCATACAAAAGTGTCTACTATGCAGCCATTGTAAGTATATGTTCAAGGTTTCAACTTCTATATTTTTTCATGATTCATTTATAAATTCTTGAAGTAGCAACAATCTAACTCATCCTGTATGTATGATAGGCCTTGAATGTGTTACTGAGGTTTTCGTGGATTCAAATGGTTTTGGACTTGGAAGTTCCGTTCCTGCATGAACAAAGTATGATTGCAGTTATAGCTATCCTGGAAATTGTTCGTCGTGGGGTTTGGAATTTCTTCAGGTAAATTAATAAATACTCATGTGTATGGCTTCCATTAAACAGTAGCGATATTACCCACAAGCACTTTCTGATTTATGCTAATGTATTGTTTATGTATTGTGAAGGTTGGAGAATGAACACCTTAACAATGTGGGCAAGTACCGTGCATTCAAGTCAGTACCCCTACCATTCAACTATGAAGACGATGAAGAGGATGACTAGAAAATTTTACAGGCTCGTGTATTGTAAAGAGTAGAGAGTATATGCATACAGAGAGTTGGTGCAAGTAGGATGTATCAATCTTGCCATTTGTTCGACTGTTTTTCGTGGACGTTTTTTACAAATCCCATTCATAAACAAGTTGTTCGACAATTTCAAGAAGGATACATGATTTCCATGGTATAGGGGATGGAGATCAATGAGATATCAGGAATCGAGGAACTTTCAGTTGGTCTTGAGTTCCTCTTGTTGATGTTCATTTCGGACTTGATGATCTTGTCTATTGAAGTATGTATAAATCTTGTGTACCAGTGTAATTAAGCCTTGAGTAATAAAAGACTGCTGCTACTTACTTTCTATGTAGTGTGTAAATAAATTTTGTTCGCCAATTTATTATTAATAAGCTTTTAAGATGCTCTCTTTCTCCTTCGCCTCTCCTCTCTCAATCTGATAAGCGAGAAGAGTTTGGCTGGCTATTAAACTAATTGTGTTCATAGGGTATCAATCAGTGTTGGGCAAGTTGGAAAATGATCTTTTTGTCGGAATGAATAACTACACACCATGAGAGCAACATACTATACTGGCATATTTTTTCATGATTCAAAGTGAGCTAAATAAAGTAATGGTTGGCACCTGATAACAAGAAGTTTACAGTTCGGTGACACCTTGGTGTCCAGTTTACCTAAAGATGAACTCCTCAACTATAAGGAGAATGATATTGGTGTTTCTATCAGGGTCAAATTAGTTAATGTAAAAGTGGAATGCAGTTGGACTCTGGAACTCTTTTGAAGGAGTGAACAGAGCAGAGCATGCACGTTCCTACCACAAAAGTTGCATTCCCACAGTAAAAGATCAGTAGTCAGATAGACAGAAATGTAATGCCTGCTGGAATTTGAAACTTTAAAGTTACCGGACTTGGTATCTAGTTGAATAGAAGGGATTGCCGAATATACTTGAAGAATTACAAAGGAAGCATTAGGTTTTTTAGTCTAGTGAGCAAGAACAAATAGAGGGTGAAAAAACATTCAAGAATCAAGAGGCAAAGAATACTTTGAGAGAGCAGGTTCAAAAAAGCAATGAAACAAGATATCTTAAAATTCTCAGTCATGTTAGTCTCCTTAATGGGCGAAGAATAATGAGGAAAGGCAAACAAAATATTCATTAGCAGAAAAAGGAACAATGAGACGAATGGCAAACTATAAAATTAGGGGAAAATTAGGGGATAGGAGTAGTTTATAACATTTAATACCAACTATAAAATCAAGGGAGAACGCCTACCCTGTCCCGATATGTCATAGCTGGATGTAGAATTCAGGCACCCGCCATTTTTCTCCTCAATGAGCACTATACTGATGGCATAATATGAACATCATGTAGAATTCAGGCACCCGCCATTTTTCTCCTCAACGAGCACTATACTGATGGCATAATATGAACATCATGTAGAATTCAGGCACCCGCCATTTTTGACTTGGCCAGAATAAGAGGTACTCTGCAAAACATAGTCTTAACAACATCCTCTGGAACATTTGAAGCTAACTTATTTTAATCTTTGCTTTCGATGGTTTTTTTTCCCATGTCTCTAACCATTCAAAAGTCTTAGAGGATTAGCAAAAACACCATTCAAAGTCTTAGTGAAATTTTATTTTGGAGATACTGTCCATGCAGCAGTATTAACAAAATGAATATTATATGGGACAAGGCTACGTATTCCCCACATAGGACTTGCATTTTGACAACGTTTTCTGTAAAACTTGTCATATGTATGTCCATCAAAAACCCTTTTCTGCACTCTTGCCAGACCAATTGTTTCTCTGCTGGCCCCATTAATCTAAGCACTCCAGAGATGTATTCCAACTTCCTAGTTTTTGAATCTTCAATCTAAAAACTAGTTTTACCATGGTTCTTTACCAAGGCATTGTCATTTCAATACAACTTATTGCCAAAACCACGTTGATAAAAATTAGTTTTACTACGGTTTCTTCACTATAGTTAGTACTGTTCTGTTTTATGTTTTGTCAAGGGCAATTTATAAGTAAAGAATAATCATGAGTTTTACCGACTTTTGGTTGTCACTCTCATATTACAGTTAAATCAAACTAGCCAAAAATTGCTACTTTTCGACTCTCAACTTTTCCCCTACTTCCATAACAGGGCTCTCAATTTTTCGCCTACTTTGGAAACAGGAGTAAAAGCATAACCGCATTTTACAACAATTCTTTGGCCTATGGTTTCACTCAAAAAACCTTGTGGGAAATTATCAGGAGGCCCTTAACATCCCTCAGACAGTGGACACGCTTCAAAGTTCTAACCAAGTATGCTAGTATGCTATACGGTTTAACGAAATCAAAACCTGTTGTAAGCTATTTCGGGAAAAAAAACTTGGTACTGTCAAGTTTAGGTGCAATTCTCTTACTAAATGTCTGCTAGGTGTTAAAAGTAAATGAGCTATATTACATTGCACTTTCCAAAATCTTAATTGGAGTTGCAATTTGAAGATGGAGAAGAAGTTCAGATCACTCCTATACATGCTTCAATCATTATGCAATTTCAAGAACAGTCAAGGTTTGCTTATTACAGTAACAACCATGGGATGTCTTCTCGACACAGATACGAGAACAATATTGGAAGTCCGGATAACCAATATTCCAATATAGCAGCTGGTAATAGACATAGTAACAGTCAATCTACAATTGCTGTCTCTACCAAATAGGTAAAATAGATATCCAACTCACAACAGTCTGAACAAATCAAATTAAAATTCTGCATCAACTTTTAAACCCCTAAACAAATAATAAATTTCTGAATCATATCATCCAATTAAAAAATAACATGTCAAGCTCAAATTTAAGAATTTATATAGATATTTTTAATTTTAAACTATACATATCATTAGTTAACTGTCCCAAACCCTGGAAGAACGAAAATGCTGGTAAATATAAGGATCTTATTTATATACAAAGGAAAGGAAAATACAGGGTAGAAGAGCCATTTCTCAGGACTATATGAAATCCTGAAAGAGGCACTAGGTCTAAAACAAAATCTAACTGACAGGTTAGATAACTAATAAGGCAAATCTATAGTCTACAAAACCGACTACTGCAATTCAACAAAAAGTCTGCTAGTAAATTGAGGAAACAAGACTAAACATTGCAGCCGCTTCTTTTTGAATTTGCAGATGAACACCTTGTTTCGCAATGATTGCTGGATTTTGGAAAGAGCAATTAGGACAATACTGGATAATTTGAGCCACAAAGGGAAACAAAAGAAATTATGATCAGTGGTCTCATCAGTATTAAAACATAGTATACATGATGAGCTAGCAGTCTTATAATGAATTATCATATCCTCAGTCAGAAGCCTATTCTTCTATGCCAGCCACATTGTAAAAGATATAATTTGCCAAAATCCTGAGTTCCATTTAGAATCCTGAATCATAGGTCGTGTGGAGCTTGATAAGAGCGGGATGCTTACAATTCCAAGTTATCATATCATTATGATGATGTATAAGTTACCATTGTTTGCGATATCCTAAAGGTCTAAACTCAATGGCATGCTTCTGGTTCTCAATAGGAAGTAAGTTACCATCCTTGTTGACAGAACCAGTAGGGGCCAAGACTAGAAGATTCAGCAATAGAGAAGAAAGCGATCACCTGAGCTAATAAAATACTAAGTAGGGTGGAAGGTAATAATTTTGTCAAAACCCAGAAACATTTGTAAGGATTTTTCCTTGTCCAGAATGCTCTTACTTTAAGAATTTCTTGTTGAATCCAGATGATCCAAATAGAATTAGAGCGAGGCTAAAGGATCCTCCATACCGGAGACAGAACAGATGTGCCTCTTTTGATGCCAACTCCACCTTCTGACTATGGTAAGCAACATTCATCCCGAGCAACTTTGAAATGGACAGATTGACACCAAGTGCAACAGAAAGTGGAATGTGTAGCATATTTGACCATATTTATATGTTTAGTTTCAGTCCTAAATTATCGGGACATATGCCAATTTTGGCAGTGGTATTCCACTTGTTATGATAATTGACAGTTCAAAAATTCAACTGGTAGCACATATATATAGAAAAATTCTCAGACATAGAAACATAATAAAAATTCAAAAAAAAAACAAAACTTATAAAATGGCTTCAATGGTAGCACAAATATAATCAAATTCCCAGAAAGAAACAAAACAAATATCAAATTATCAATCTTCAATTAGCTCATGTACACATTACTGTTACATTTCCTGTTTCTACCAAAATTTGGTATAAACAAGTTCAATTATCTACTCCCTGAATCAAATGTCCCAGAAATAGAAACGTAATCAAATATCAAACTTCAGTTAACTAATTTACAGAACATTACTATAACAAGTCATGTTTCTACTAAACAAGCGCCAATCAAAGTCCCGAATACTAGCAGACCCTTTGCTTTTTAGTAACAGTTAAACATTCATCATCAGCCCTAGCACGCTTTCCAGATCCCATATGAGATGAACAAGTCCCCGTCCCAACTGCTTGCTGCCCTTCTATTTCCTCCCAATGAGAATGCATGAGCTCTCTCACATCACAGTCCATGAAATTATCGTACCAGTCAAAATAAACAGAGTGTAGCTTTGTAAGTACTTCCAAAGCATAACTCAACTCTCCTTCCTCCTCACTTTCATCCAATCCCACATTGGAAAAGTAATCATACTTTTCAACCAAAAGCAAATTGGCAAAATACCCTTTCCACACAGACTCCGTGTCATCCAAAATAACAACGGCGCTGGGCTCAACAAGCACAACATCAAGTCCCTTTTGGCCTGGAGTAGTACAATTCTCCCTTGATATAACTCTATTACCAAAATACAGCCCTTCAGGATCAAGAAAGTCGGTGACAATGTGAGCGTAATTGCGTGATCCCATAGTGTATACATACAACTCGAACATCTGACTCGCCTCTTCCAAGAAATTACGAACAAAAGGCCTCAACTTTGTAATATACACTTTCTCCATGGTCCTCCATTCAAACATATCATCGTGACCCTGAACATCAATGTTTGGGTTTTGTCGAAAATCGGTGTGCAGAAGGGTATGATCCAAATCCAAAACCAGACAAAGCTTTCTTCGAGATTGAAGATTACACAATTGAATGTCCCTTACTCTCTCAACTTCATCAGAACTCATCTCTAGCCCTTCAATTAAATAATCAAATGGAATTGATTTTGTAACCCTAATTTCTTCGGCCATACTTGTGAGATTTCTGTAAGGGTGTTTAGGATAGAAATGGGTGTTTATATAGGCACTCCTTCCTACTGGGTTTTCTTGTTTCGGTTTTAAGTTTACGCGTTTTTCTTTTGTCGTTTACGCGTGGTTAAAATTTAAAATTGTAAATAAATTACTTTTACTAGTTTTATTCAGTTTATTCAGTTGAGTTTTAAAATATATTTTTTTAATTAATTAAATTGCAACGGAGAGTAGATCAAGTGTGTTGTTGAAATTGACTTAAAAAAAAATGTGTCGTTGAAATTTAATTATTTTTAATTACTCAATTTGTCCCATAAAAATATTGTAAATTATGTACATTGTATATTTTATTCGATATATTAACAAAAATTATTAATGTCATTTTTTAATAAGTTTTATTTGGATGTTAAAATTTAAATATCATGCATTCATATAAATAGAACTAAAAACATACAATTGTGAAAGAATGTTAAAAATAATAATTTTTTGATAGAAATTAACAAGAATAACCATTTTTGAGTGAGATGGTTATTTCTAACGATTAGAAAACCCAGCTACCAATTCGGTATGACTAAAATTTTGGATTGATACCCAATTGATAAATGATAAATGCGTATCACAAAAATAAAATAAAATTTGAATACCTCATTCACAAATGCGTATTTTGTACATATTCGAATACCCAATTACCAAATGAGTATTCCATTTATTATAAATAACCATTTAATTTTAGAATTGATATTTTTATTTTTTTTCCCCAAAAAAATTGGTAATTACCACCATCACCCTATAATTGTTTCGTTAAAGATTTTAGAATTTAAAACTTGTGCCTCAAATCTTAAGACAGGGGTTCTAAATACACCTTGGAGAGTAATGTATAGAGTTGAAACTGATTTACATTGTCTCATGTTTACCTTAGAAACATATGAATTTGAATATCTTTTTAATCCAAATAGATTAAAATATGAATTTTGTCACAAAAAAAATAATCAAAGATAGTACAATTCGAAATACAATTTGGTTTACAAGAGGGTGCATGTGCAAGGAAATACGCAATCTTGTTAGCCGATTGTTTTACAAACGAAACAACGAATCATTCGTTCTTGCAACAGCACTTTACAGTTACTTATGACTATGGAAATTAGAAATACCAGTCTCACTACATTTATCTTGAACTAAAGGGTGAAAGAAAGTTACCGTTTTCAAAATTGTTGTAAAGATCTACTATGCTTCTTTTAATAAGTACATGTAATTCTTTAAAAATTAAAGCATTACATTTGTAGTGCAAGTGATTGAACCTCGTCTGCTTTCCATGCGTTCCGGCACATAATGCATGAGCCATTCCTCATTAGGCCTTCGTCAGCTCTGCTTCTCTGGCATATAATGCACGAGTCATTCAAACATGCGAAAAATTGACGCAAATGAGAAGCCTTCTGAAGTATAGAATCATTGATCTTCCTAAGAATAATTCTTTTTCGAGCAAGTAGTGGAGGAACTTCAACAATGTGATAGTGAGATATATTAAGCACTTCCAGATGCTCTAAGCGGTCCAGAATAATAACCAAGGCTTCTGTCAGCTTAACAAACTTGTAGTGTTGATATTAAACTAAGATACAATTTACAGAGAAATGTAGATGAAGAAGACAAAAGAAAACAGTATATTAACTCTTCTTATCTTTACAATAAAGCCAAGATGGTGTTATAAATATATATATATAGAGGAGAGCGTAACAAACTTTCTAACAGAATTCTACAGCTAGACTACAGCTGGACTTGTCAACACCTCATAACTGATGACTAAGCTTTTTTGACTGTATTAGTGTTTGACTGCTTAATATCAGTATTCTCAATAACAGTATTAGTATCTGTAACACCCCCTCAAGTGAAAGGGCTGAAACAAATTGCAGACATTCAACTTGGAACACAGAAAATGCAATTGACTAGAAGACAAAGCCTTGGTGAAAAGATCAGCAGGCTTATGAGCAGAAGAAATGTGAGTTGTAGTAATGATGCCATGTTGAAGTTTTTCTGGAACCAAATGGCAATCAATTTCGATGTGCTTTGTGTATGCGGTATGCGTTACAATTATGTACCCGTTAAAATTATAAATTAATTACATAGTTGCTAAAAAGAGAAAATGGTTACAAATACATACATTTATTTAAAAAAAAATTAAACAAGATCTTTCTTTTCTAATATATTTAATAAAAGATTTGTTACTTCTAATACATTCAATATTATTTTTAACTATTCTTCTTTGCCAATTTGTAACCCATAATTATATTTTTAATTTGTTTATTAGATATTAAAGTAATTTTTAGTTAGATATTTATTTTATTTAGAAAAATTCAAGAATTCTTTTCGTACAAGTTATTAAGTTATTCAATTAAGGATAATATCGATTATTAGTAGAAGAAACTCTAAAATCGATATCATTTTATTTTAGTTAATTGTGTGTAGAATATTTATAAAATAGGAATTTATATGGGGAGGTTATAAAAATTTAGGAGGGAAATTTAACAATAACCTAAATTAACTTATGATTAGTGTAACCCTTTTAGAACACGAATAAGGTCGGACAGCCTCCTCAACCAAAAAGATACGTGTTCTCTATGTTATATATTTTGTATCAAGTTCATAAGCAGTGTCTTGTACATAGCATGCATCTGATTATGTATAATGTGATACATACAACTCGAACATCTCACTTGCCTCGTCCAAGAAATGTCGAACAAAAGGCCTCAGCTTAGTGAAGTACACTTTTTCTATGACCTTCCATTCAAAGATATCATCATGACCCTGATGATAATGAGACACATTAATGTTTGGCTCTTGTTGAAAATTGGTGCGAAGAAGAGTATGATCCAAATCCAAAACCAAACAAAGCTTCCTTCGAGATTGAAGACTACGCAACTCAATGTCTTTGACTCTCTCAACTTCATCAAAACTCATCTCAAGTCCTTCCACTAAATAATCAAATGAAATTGTTTTTGTAACCCTAATTTCTTCACCGTCAATATTATCCTGTATTGCCATACTTGTGGTTTCTTAAAATTGAAAGTAAGGCGATGTTTAGAATATATGTGTGTGTTTATATAGGTTTTGTACATTGGGATCCTAGTCCTAGTAGGAATGGGGTATTGGCTTCGGTTTTAAAGTTTGCGTACGCAATACGCGTTACAATTTTGTACCCGTTAAATTTTAAATAAATTACATAGTTGCTAAAAGGAGAAAATGTTTACTAATAAATACTTTTATTAAAAGAAATTAAGCAAGATCTTGCTTTTCTAATATATCTAATAAAAGATTTATTACTTCTAATACATTCAATATTATTTTTAACTATTTTTCTTTGCCAATTTGTAACCCATAATTATATTTTTAATTTCTTTATTAAATATTAAAGTAATTTTTAGTTAGATGTTTATTTTATTTTAAAAAATTCAAGAATTTTTTCCGTAAAAGTTATTAAATTAAGGATAATACCAGTTATCAATGGAAGAAACTCTAAAATCGATATCATTTTATTTTAGTTAATTGTGTGTAGAATATTTATAAAATAGGATACGTGTTCTCTATGTTATATATTTTGTATCAAGTTCATAAGCAGTGTCTTGTACATAGCATCCATCTGATTATGTATAATGTGATACACACAACTCGAACATCTCGCTTATATCAAGTTCATAAGCAGTGTCTTGTACATACCATGCATGTGATTATGTATAATGTGATACACACAACTCGAACATCTCGTTTATAAAAATTTAGGGGCGAAATTTAACAATAACCTAAATTAACTTATGATTAGTGTAACCCTTTTAGAACACGAATAAGGTCGTACAACCTCCTCAACCAAAAAGATACGTGTTCTCTATGTTATATATTTTGTATCAAGTTCATAAGGAGTGTCTTGTACAGAGCATGCATCTGATTATGTATAATGTGATACACACAACTCGAACATCTCGCTTGTATATATCTTTCAAGAAATGTCGAACAAAAGGCCTCAGCTTAGTGAAGTACACTTTTTCTATGACCTTCCATTCAAAGATATCATCATGACCTTGATGATAATGAGACACATTAATGTTTGGCTCTTGTCGAAAATTGGTGTGAAGAACAGTATGATCCAAATCCAAAACCAAACAAAGCTTCCTTCGAGATGGAAGACTATGTACGCAACTCAATGTCTTTGACTCTCTCAACTTCATCAAAACTCATTTCAAGTCCTTCCACTAAATAATCAAATGAAATTGTTTTTGTAGCCCTAATTTCTTCGCCGTCAATATTATCTTGTATCGCCATACTTGTGGTTCTTTAAAATTGAAAGTAAGGTGAGGTTTAGAATAGATGCATGTGTTTATATAGGTTTTGTATATTGGGATCTTACTCCTACTAGGATTGGGTTTCCATTTTAAAGTTTGCGTACGCGTTAAAATTGTGTACGCGTTAAAATAATAAATTGCTTTTACTAGTACTCCATATATTCACTTTAGTTGAGTTATAAAATGTAATATTTTAATTAATTTGTATTGCAGCGGAGACTACATCAAGGGTGTTGTTGAAATTAGTAATTTAAAGAGTGGTGACCACATTCATGGTCAAATTTTTAGATTTGTAAATTAACGGTCAGATTTTTATTTCCATTTTCTAAAATAATGTCTTTTGCTAATTGAGAACGTGAAAATGACTCATTTTTTTAAAAAGTGGAAACAAAATCTGGTCATCCTTTTAAAAAAGTTAGCAGTAACCGCTCTTTTAAAACGCGAGAACTAAAGATAATTTGCGAATTTGAAAGTTTGGCCATATCTTTGAAATTTGGTGTAAATTTTTAAATTTGATATGTTATTGGCGGGATTCGAACATGAGGAGTTTAAAAAGAAGAGAATATTCTTTAGTATAAGATCTAACTGTTCTTGTTTATTTATTAAAAATCTAATGGCAAGTATTATTTTGATGGTTGAACCAAACTACCAACAATTATACCCATGTTTTCTTATTATAGTTTAGTATTTCGATTAATTTAGAGAGATATTAATTAATCGATAAATTATTAATTATTAATTAATAGAGAGTTTTTGATAAAAAAAAATTGACTGTGACTTATATAAACTTAAATAAAATAAATTGTATAATTAATATTTTACACTTAATTCAATATTAATATCATGTATAATTATTTGCAAATTCAATGTATATTGGTAAGATTCAAATTACACCATCCTGAAAAATAATGTTAAAGTCCTCTTACCCCCGATATTCTAATCAATTAAAATTGTACTATGGTAGACTCAAAAATGAGACATCCCAGCAACTAAATATCCACTCTTCAAACCCAAATAAATGGCATTTTGAGTGACGGGGATATGCTGAATAATAAGATCCAATTAAGGCCAACTTCTAATACCTTAAGGCTTAGATAAGTTAATTAGTTAACACTTATCTACCATCACCCTCCCCAATGACAACGTCATTTGTCCACACGAGTATTGAAAATAGTTTTTGATACTGTGTTTCGACATTGCATGAGGTTCTTCAAATTTAAAAATTTGTAAGCTCCTCAATTAAATAACCGAGGTTCGAATTCCGTCAACAACAACTAAAATTTAAAATTTAATATTTTTAGTTTAAACTATACATGTCATTAGTTAATCTAATTTTAAATTATAATTAAAACAAGTATAAAACACATGATATATATAGTAATTATATAAAAAAAATTAAAAGACACCATCGCACGGGTTATAAGCCGGTGTTTACTAAATTGCCATCAAAATTTACATGAAAAACACCATAACCTCAGCTAATACCCCTAGATTCTTTTTCTTTAATTAAATCCTTATATATAATAAGTATAAGAGAGATCTTATCCAAAACTCTGGTCTGGTCCAAAACAATCTCAATCGTTGGATCTAATATTTTTTTAAATGGACGATCAAGATTATATCATATAAAAATAAAAATTATTATCTAAAAATGATATAAGTCAAAGTGGAAATATTAGTATTAGAGTTGGATTAGAAGAAATTATAACTTAATAAAAAGACCAGTTCCATTAATATTAATATTCAATTCCTTTTATATATAAAAAATAACAAGGATCTTCAGATTTTAAAATAGATAGATGAGAATCGTTGGATCGAATATAAAAAAATGTATTCGGTTGTTTATTGAACTATATTAAAAATACTAAAATAGATATATCTTGATAATTTAAACCAAATATATGAAAATTTCCTAAATCAAATAGAATTCTCAAAGTTAAAATTTTCACTTTCTTCTATCTTTAATTTTGGTCTTCTTTTAATTGTAAAAAATTGTTAAACGATCACTAAAGTAAAGATTATTTTGTTAGATCTTAAAATAGACAGATGAAAATCATGTGATGTAATTTTAAAAAGTGTATTTGGTTGTTAGTAGCACTATATTCAAATACTAAAAAGAGTATTTTGATAATTTAAATTAAATATAAATGAATTTCCCAAGTTTCATGAGATTCTTAATGTAAAAATTCGTCACTTTTTTCTCTCTCTTCAGTTTTAGGGTATTTTTAATTTTAATTGAATTATTAAATCATCACTAAATTAAAGAATATTTTGTGAGTTTCGTGTGTGCCGTAAAACGTTCAAATCTAATTTTTAGAACTCAAGATACAATACAAATAGTTAATTGAGCATCTAAAATTTAATAAATAAAGTCCAAAAATTAATATCATAAAGATATTAAAAATACAAATTAATATAATTATAGATTAGAAAAAAAATCAGTGTGTTGCACGGGATCTTATCCAAAATTTTGGTACATGTATTGTCAAACTAAAAAGAAAATATCTAATATTAAAAAGTATATTTGGTTGTTATTAGAATTATATTCAAATACTAAATAGTGATTTTTAAAAATATTATATCCTTATATAGTTATATATAATAAGCGTAAGAGGATTCTTATCAAAAAATTTGGAGGTCCGGTCATGCACGACCAAATTAATAAGGATTGTTAGATATTAAATATATAGATGAGAATCGTTAGATCTAATATTAAAAAAGTATATTTGTTAAGTAGTAGAATTATATTTAAATACTAAAAAGTGTATTTTGATAATTTAAACTAAATATAATTGGGTTTTTATATTGAATATTATTCTCTATGTAAAATTTCGTAACTCTATCTTCTATTCAATTTATGGGTAGTAACAATTATATAATAATTGTTCAACCAAAGATCGAGATATCGATCATATTAATTACAACATTAAAAAATTATTAAAATGATGCTCATGTATATCCTGGATAACAATAATACATGTGGACCATAAGTTATAAGAGACGTGGTAAAAATTCTGTGTATAAATTTATGTTTCAAATTTTACTATACATATTACAAGTAGAACAACTTAGTTGATTAGTCGTAACATAACATGTTTTTTGAAAGGACATAACATTTGATTCTTCCAAATTACTCCCTTCGTCCCATTTTTATTGTCCGTAATAAAAAAATCCACCTTTTATTCAATCATAGTAAATAGACAGATACTTACCAAATAATTGTATTATATTTTATAAAATTTAACATAATTAACATATAATTTACCATATTAATTAAAAATGGACAACATTTTTGGGACAAAGAAATTTGGAAATATTGGACAATAAAAGTGGGATGAAGGGAGTATATCATATTCTTTTACATATAACAAACGTAAAAGGATATTATCAAAATATTATTAAAAAATTGAAAGTTTCACATTCATTAACAATAATTTTGAATATAATATTTATAGAAATTAAGGATCATGAGTTTAATCTCAATATACTTTTTCTAAGATCACAACTAACACATGTAAACAAATAAATCTAATCATCTATTGTTAAATATTTACTTACCATATATTTTGATTTGTTTATAAATTAGAAAAATAAGTAATTAGATATTTAATGTAATACACTCAAATGATTAATTACTATCTCAGGAGTCGGGATCTTTATTCTCATCCTCATAACATACTATAAAATTTTTAATTTTGAATTACCACATCCGAATATTACCTATTTCAAAAAATAACAATGAATTTAAAATTTGAATCATAAAAATTTGAATAAATTTACATAAATTTTCATAGGGTAAACGCAACACGAAATAGTTTATTCAAATATATATCCTTATATATTTTATTCATAATTTTGGTCATCACAGTGCAATACCATAAAAAGTAAAAATCGTTAAACTTTAAAATAAATAGATGAGAATCGTGAGATGTTCAAATTCCATCAACAACGTATCAAATATTAAAAAATAATTTTTTAATCTCTAAATATATTTAAAAAAATCCAAAATTTTGGTCCTTAAGAGACGATAGTACTACAAAAAAGTATGAATCATTGGATCTTAAAATAAATAGATGAGAACTGTTGAATATAATGTCAAGTAATATTCGATATTTTAATAGATAAAATTATTTTAAGTTTCGAAATTTGTAAATAATATATTAAAAAAATGTATTTTAGAATTATAAATATTAAAAAAATTACAAATACTAAAAACAAAATTATGAATTAATATATTTAAAATATTAATAAATATTAATGCATTACACGGGTTATAAGTTAAGTTATTATAAATAAACGTATCATTAAGTATAGCACATTATTGATCATGTTCTAAGGTGTTTAATATCCCCATGCCGTGTCCGCAGGTTGTTTACCACAAATTTGCCACAACACAAAAGTCTCAAGGCTATCTCGGAAACCTGGACTACAAAATATTAAGTTAGTCTAACATATAAACTAGGTTATTAGTCGTGCTTGGCAGCGGCATTATAATATATTTGTTAAGAAAAAATAATATTAGAATAAAAATTTTAAAATTAATATCTACAAAATTATTTAAATTATCAAATAAAATATATTCTATAAAATCAGCGGCATTAGAATATATTTGTTAAGAAAAAGAATATTAGAATAAAAATTATAAAATTAATATCTACAAAATTATTTAAATTATCAAATAAAATATATTCTATAAAATTTGCATTTGGGTAGGTAATATTATAAAGTATTTACATATTCCTTTTGTTTATATAATTTGATTTTTTATTTTCGTGGACCGATACCATTGTCATATATATATAAAAGGAAATTTATATTGATAAAAAATACTAATTATTTGTAATAATAAAAATTTAAATACTTAAATATAATTTTTTTAGTCATTTTATCTTTAATATGAAGATTTATTATGTATGTTAAAAGAATATGTTTAAACCCAAAATTTTGGATTTTGAAATAAATTTGGTGAGGCTTAAAGTAATTTTTTAATTGAAGTTGAAATTTTTTTGTTTGTGTAATAATTTAGAAAATGACTTAAAGTTAAAAAAACAGTTTAAAATCAGAAGTTGGTAGGAGATACTTTTTTGAATAACTTATTTTATTTTAATGTTTTTATTTGATAAAAGTTAATATCATCATTCAAATGCATTATTTATCAAATTTAATTTAATTGTTACAATTTTAATAACTCATTAGTTTATCATAATACAAAATTACCCAAACAGATATATTAACTTAAAATTTTACTTTTTACTTATAACTTTAAGTAACTTTAAATCATAAGCAATAATTTTAAGTTTAGTCAAAAGGGCTCATAATTATATAAAAAAAATTTGATCACTTCAAAAAATTATACAAAATAAAATTGAGAATGAAAATAAACATTAACAAGTTTTGATTATATAAAAATTAGTTGAATTTTTTTTGTTACATTATATAGTGCATATGATATTAGACTTTTAAACTAATTAATTAATTACACATAAGCTATAATAAATTAGAATGTACCTTGTAATCTTGTTCTAAAATTTCTTTTGGCTCAAATATTTCAGCAACAGTAAAACTGTGTAATCCTTCTTTGAGATTATAAGCATTCAATCGTAACTTAAACACTATATCTTTTCCAAATAATCCTTCAAGCTCTTTTGGAACATCATTGTTGTCTAAAGATAATTTATTCGCTATCTTATTTGCTGATGTGTCTAGCAATGGTTCTGATATATTGTTGAATAGTACAAAAGTTGTATCTCCCGTCTTATCCTTAACACATTTGTATTCTAAACCTGTATAAACACACAAATTATAGTAAGATTAATATATGTATAAACAAAATATAAAATAAAGTTATTAAATTAATTTCTTACATGATAAGAGGATGGTCAATAATTTCGTTGCAAGGCTTGCATCTATAATGTCCCTCGGAAAAGTCCAACTTTGTGGAACATGTTTTACAGCCAGTGTAGTACCAGTTATGAATATTATCAATCCCAAAAATCTCAGCTCTTACCGTAACAATTTGTTCCTATAGTAATATGATTAGAGTATAAATATGATAACAAAAATAAAATTGATAATAATTGAGGTCAAGTGCAAGGTACGTAAAATAAATTAGCTAAACAAAAAATGTGCAAAATTAACCTTTAGGTCTTCACTCCACTCAGCTTCCAGCAATTCCTCGATGTTCATCCTATTAATAAACATTTTTCTAATAAACATTTTTCTTCTCAGGAGACATTATAGGGAGAGAGTCTCTACTGATTTTCAATTTAGTAGAGAGGTGAGCAAATCTCTCTCTCTCAGGGATGACACATACAGTGTATCCAGATTTGTATAAATTTTACTATTTCTTGTGGTAGAAAAGGTAATTGTATTTGCATATAAGAGTAAATAAATGCTTAAAAAACTAATATAAGAATTAAATCAATAATATCAACGAAACAAATATTTGTATAATATCTAATGATATTCGTTCAATCGAGATAAGATAGATTTATATATGTGCAATTTCTAAAACTATATATTATAAAAACATTAATAAAGATAATTACTTTTAAATTTTTTAATCTGGGTAGATGTGACAATTATATAGGGTCCACCATCCTCATTGTATAAATTTGTATCAAACATCTCGGCCAACTTTTCCCACAAAATTATGGTACTGGTGATGGAGCTGTTTAAGAAAAAAATTAGAACAAATTAAATAAGTAAAACATATAAATTGGGGTAACCAAAGAAGTAATATAAAATTACAAGAACAATAAAAAACAATTAACAATTATATTAAAATTAATATAATGCATAACTTACTAATTTGTGACAATTTTGAGATCTCTTTTTTTCCAACCGCCTTTGACAACTTCAATGCCACCCAAGTAGGTCAAGCAGCCCACAACATCTAAATCAACGTAGAAAAAATAATATTAGAACATCATAGTTTGAATTATAACTTATATAATAGTATTACTTATATATTACTCTAATATATTACTGCATCAAAAACCTGAGAGTATGTTGGTGTCATTAATACGTGCATCAATCATATCCGGGACATATGAATTGAAATCCATGCAGTGATATGTTGACGATGTCTTCTTCCAATCTCTTAGGCAACGTTATGCGTATGAAGAGCAATTTAGATCCATGTGATAGTGGTCTATATTTCCCTGTACTCGAAACAACTTTCAGATTTTTGATGTTGTACACGGAGCCTTCCTCTAAAAGATTTTTGAACCGAGAGACCAGAATCTTCGGGATCGTAGCATGGATCAAATTTTCCTGTCATACAACATATCTTAGAAAATTTAATAACGTCATACAATTTGACAAACTAATAAGTTATCAGTATATTGATTTATTAACCTTTTCATCGATCAAAATCATGTCAAGACTGATCAGTTCTTCGGTATTTGGATTGACAGATTCCCTTATTCTACACACACGTACTCTTATCATCCAGGTATAGTTGCTGTCGTTCAAAGCATCCAACATGGTGGAGGTCATAGTTGTATTGATTGTAAATATGGTTGTAAAAATTTGAAGCTATGTAAAAAAGTTTCGGTGTAGATTTTTTGTTATGAATGACCTTTAATTTATAGGTGTTTGTAAGGTGAATAACATGGAAATCTATTATGTTTAAAAGTCAAGAAGTATTATAAAAGAAAAGTTCTATAAAGTTTGAAAATAATAAAAGAAAGTTCTATCAAGTTTGAAAATAATAAAAGAAAGTTTTATCAAGTTTGAAAATAATAAAAGAAAGTTCTATCAAGATTGAAAATAATAAAAGAGAAAATTGCAATTATTAACATAAGATCTTAAAAATTCGGAAGTTGTAATTTTCTAAATCAAAGAAAGTTCTATCAAGTTTGAAAATAATAAAAGGAAGTTCTATCAAGCCTACAAATTCAAAAATAATAAGGAAGTTGTAATTTTCTAAATCAAAGAAAGTTCTATCAAGTCCTACAAATTAGAAAATAATAAGGAAGATGTAATTTTCTAAATCAAAGAAATTTTATAAATCAAAGAAAGTTCTATCAAGTCCTACAAATTCGAAAGTAATAAAGAAGTTGTAATTTTCTAAATCAAAAAAAGTTCTATCAAATTTGAAAATAATAAAAGAAAGTTCTATCAAGCCTACAAATTCGAAAATAATAAGGAAGTTGTAATTTTCTAAATCAAAGAAAGTTCTGTCAAGTCCTACAAATTCGAAAATAATAAGGAAATTGTAATTTTCTAAATCAAAGAAAGTTCTATCAAGTTTGAAAATAATAAAAGAAAGTTATATCAAGTTTGAAAATAATAAAATTGTAATTTTCAATTTCCTTCCTACAAAATCGAAAATAATAAAGGAAGTTGTAATAAAGGAGGTTGTAATAAAGGAAGTTGTAATTATTAAAATTAAAAATTGTGAAAAATTGAGAAAATTAGAAAAATAGAACGGAGCGATTCTAGAGGCGCCACCTCACCGCCCTCGTCTTCTCCTTTATATAAGTATATTGATTTAAACTATTTTTTTTTATAAATTTGAATTTTTTTTTATAAATTCGACTACATATTCAACTTCAAATAAAATTTTCATTTATAATCTTTCTTATGAATTCGAACTCTTATTCTCTATTAATTAGAACACTTATTCTATTTCTAATATGTTCAATGATATTTTTAATTTATCAGTATTTAAAGTTTTATAATTCTATAAAATTAGAAAAATAGATTGAAACGATCTTAGAGACGCCACCTAACCTCTCGTGTTTCTTATTTTATTTATACTAGCTTATAACATGTGTGATGCACGGGTAACTTTTAAGTTTTTTTTAATTACTTTATATATCATGTTCTAATACTTGCTTTAATTTTAATTTAATATTAGCTTAACTAATGACATGTATAGTTTAAAACTAAAAATATCTATATAAATTCTTAAATTTGATATGTTGTTAACGGGATTCGAACATGAGTTCTTTAGTTGAGGAGTTTAAAACTTCTTATATTTAATATGTTATTTACGGGATTCGAACCAGAATTCTTTAGTTGAGGAGTTTAAAAGAGAATATTCTTTATTATAATATCTAACGGTTCTTATTTATTTATTAAAGATCTAACGGCCATGATTCTTTTGATGGTTGAACCAAACTACCAATAAGTATATCCATATTTGCTTATTATAGTTTAGTATAGATAGACAAATGATCAAATAAAAATATATTGATATTGATTGATTTGTCCAAGTCAACAAGATGTTTTGACTTTTTTAAGGTACTTGCATTTTGGGAACTAATGTTTGCTTTCGTACTGTAAATAAATAGTTGACGGAGTTAAAAGTTAAATATAAGATTGTTATTTATGAAAGTAAAAATTTTCTAATGTCAAAATTTAGAATCCAATGATTCAAAATTTCACAATTTATAAAAACTAGGTTTTAAAGTCGCGCTTCACATCAGTCTCATAATTTTTCTATATTTTTTTAAAAAAATATAAATTGTTTTTATACTTTAAAAATAATTTTTTAAGAAACAAATAATTTTAATACTATATAAATAGTATAAAATATTTAAATATTTTGAATTTATGTTCTTGAAATACTATACAAAAGTTCGCATCAGACTGGTTTGATCAATTAAAATTTAGTTGAAAACTACATATTCAACGAAATGTCCTTTAAACGAATGACCCGTTTTTCCGAATGAACCTATTGAACAAATTACATAATACATTAATATATTTTACGATTTTTTAAATTTAAGCTAAGAATGTTGAGAAAAAAAGTAATAAATCTCCCTTTTGTCTGATGTCATATGTTCACTATTCACTGAAAGAGGTTAACAAATGATGAATTAAAAAATCAAAAGGAAACATTAGGACTCACTGTCTTTGCGTTACGGATGAGACAATATTTTTAGAACATATACTTAGCCACTATACTTAGCTGCTATTAGGGTTTACTTATGAATCTATAAAACAAAAGTTGTAAAATAGAACATATTTGATTAACTACAAAGATCGTAACATAAATAAGAAGCGCCACAAAAATTAACAAAATAAAATCTTAAAAAATAACAACAGAAATTCTAAATTTAAAAAGAAGACATAACATAATCTCTAAATTATCAACTTAAATATAAGAAACACAAATAAAAGCATGCTTACAAAAACGGACATGGACTCGAATTTGAAACGTAATAAAGCTCGTGATTTTAAAAAGACAAATACAATGTGTATTTGAAGACTAACCTTGTCGAGATTAACCGAGAAAACTTTGAATGAAAATCATTATGAACCTAAGCAAACCATGAAAAATAAAATTAGACAATGAGATATAGTTGTAGAAAATATTAAAATTGTATATTTAGTTTCCTCCATTTTAAATTATTTTAAAGTCAAGAATATTGAAATTGTATATTTGGTTTAGACAATGAGATAGAATTGTAGGATGGTAGCTTATACATATATCTAAATAATTTAAATGGTAATTAATGTTTCTTCAAATATGTTGGTTTGATTTTTGACTTGCATAGAAAGTTTAGAAAAACACAATATAGAATGTTTAATTTATTAATTAAAAAATTTGAGAAAATTAGAAAATTTAACGAAACGATTTGAGAGGTGCCCCCTCACCGCCCACGTTTTTTCCTTTAGTAAACCACGCTTCGACATTTTTATTATTTTTTCTAATTTTTTTCAGAAGTATTCTTCAAAATGTGTATTTAAATAAAATGAATTATAATATTTCTAACATAATTTATGATTTCTTCTAAATTTTTTGTTTAGTCTATAGTTAATTTCCTATATTAGTAAGTAAATTGCTAAATTTAGTTTCCTCTCATTAGTAGAGAATTAAAAATTTGAGATATTTTCTTATAAAAAATTTAGGATATATTAAAATTGTATATTTAGCCTCTTCCGTTAGTAAAGGATTTTAAAGTCAAAAATATTAAAATTGTAAATGTAAATAATTTATATGGAAATTAATGTTTCTTCAAATATGTTAATTTGATTTTTGACTTGAAGAGAAAGTTTAGAAAAATACATTATAGAATGTTTAATTTCTTAATTAAAAAATTTGTGAAAATTAGAAAATTTATCGAAACGATTTGAGAGCTTTCACCTCACCGCCCACATCTCCTCCTTTACTAAACCGTGCTTCGGCATTTTTAATATTTTTCTAAATTTTTTCAAAAATATTCTTCAAAATGCAAATTTAAATAAAAAAAATTATAATATTTCTAACATAATTTTAAGGTTTCTTTAAAAATTTTTGTTTCATCTATATTTAATTTCCTATATTAGTAAGTAGGGAAATTTTATATGGTACCAATGTAGTTTTGTTTTTTTCATATGGTACCACTACATTATTTGCTCATCTACGTGGTTCCCCTAAAGTCCTGTATTCTCCTCTATAATACCCCTCTGTCAAATCAAACGTTATGGAAACGTTTAAAAGCACAAAAGGGCCAGTTTTGAAACTGTTTTTGGCGCCAAAAACACCAAACAATAAAAACTGAAGTAAAAACAACTGATATCACCTCAATTAAGCATCCAAACTAGCTAATATCCAAAATAGACCAAGATAATCCACATTACATCCAGAATAACTAAATATCATCCAGAAAGTATGATCAAAACATGATTCATGCTAGAATTATCCAAAACACACAAATATGGACCAGTTTGCAGAAACAGAAAGCTAATAATATGATAAAGTCTAGTTGTGTTGCTGAGATTGGGATGCAGTAAGAACAGAAGCTTGTGATGGTTGTGATGCAGTCCCCTGATTTGCACTCTTTCTCTTCCTTGTAGAGGGTCCAGCTTGTTTTAGCTGCTGCTCTGGCTGCTTTTGCAGCATTTGATTGATCTCTAACCCTCTTATTCCTGACCAACTTTGGGACAACATCCTTCAATTCCTTGGCAGTAGGTGCACCCTTACAAGTTCTAGCATTGTGGCCAAAATGACCACAAGTCTTACACTTTACTGTCTTGCTCCTTTTCCTCTTCGGATCCTCACCCTCTTCTCTTCTCCTGTTTCTGCTTGGCCTACCCACTCCCCTTTTTAGTGCAGGAGCAACAATGGTGGGAAGACCATCATATTGTGGCCAAGTATCTTTATCAGCAATTGGATTGATGCTATACTTGTAGGACTGCTTATAGGTCCTAAATGAATACCAAGAGCTAAAAACCTTATTTGGATCAATCTTGGCATGTTGCATAGCCCTGATGGCATGCCTACATGGAATGCCAGATAGTTGCCAAGAACCACATGAACAGATTTTATTATTCAAAGATAGTGGAAACTGAGATTTACCTTCATGAATCTCATATTCACCAGGATGTGACATGTATGCCTTACAAATGATTGTGTTTTTGCTGATATCCTTGACAGTTTTCATGATCTTAGGACAAAGATCATCATCATTCCAATTTTGTGCAGCTTGTAACCTTGTTGCTATCCTAACCATGCACACCCTTCTAATACCTAAGAACAGAAACATGTGTATGCTTATTAGTACTGCATGTAGGCTCAAATAGAAATGAATATTTTATCAAACAACAATTTTCTTGGAATGCTTTCAGTCTCAACATAAAAACAGAAAGCTCTTGAATCTGGGTTTGTATCAGCAATAACCCTTGCATAAGCTGGTAAATCTGCATAAGACTCATCATGCCCCCCAAATAGTTTTTCAACTGCATACTTCTTCATCTTATATAGGGTAGATTGATTCATATAAAGCCCATACCTCTGAAACAACAACTCATTCAATGCCTTTCCAGGAATATCAGGGTTAGCCCTTATGTCTTCACTCATTTTTGTGGCTGCCCATTCAATACCTCTGATCGTCTATGAATGCATTCCAATTTTCAGGTTTCCAGCTTTCTTTGATCTTAGGAACCTTGTTGATGACCTCCATCTCATCTTCTAAACTATCCCCTTTAGCAATTACCTCTCCATCAGAGTCAACATCATCACTTGAGTCAGCATTCACTTCTTGATCATCCTCACCATAACTATAATCTTCATTACCATAATCTTCATTACCATCATCTGCATTACCATCACCTGCATTAGTATTCTCAGAGTTGAATACCACCATCCTTCTCACACTTCTTCCATAATTTTCAGATTCTCCCAACTCACTCACAGGTTCAGTGACACTTGATTTCCCCACAGTGAATCCCTTCCTCCTTGCTGTTGTTTTTGGAATCTTTCTGTTAAATATGGGATCTTTTAGTGCTTGACTGCTCTTGCAAGTTGGAGCAGTCAATGTTGTGTTTTGGATTGGGGAAAACCTAGGGCTCCTTCTAATGGGTAGATTTTGAAATGCTGTTTTAGGAGAAATAGGAGGTGGTGGTAAGTTAACAGTCACCATTCCCTTTTTCTTTGGTTTTGGTATGTTTTTTGCCTTCTTACCTTTGACAGTTTTCTTTGGTTGGGTTGTAGCTGTAACACTAGTATCCTCAAGGTCATCAAGTGACACATTCCCACCCCCAGTCATATCATCATCCCTTGTTTTCTCATTCTGCCTCTTCAGATTTAGGACTAATTTATACAGTTCATTTGGTTTCATCACAGACCCAACCCATATATCTATCATGTTCTTCTCAGGCAATCTTTCAAACATCAACATCAAGTCCTTATCGGTTAGTAAAATCCATGATTCCATCTTATACGCATACCTAAAGGTTGGGAAAGCGTAATCAAGTCTAATACCCTTCTTCTTTGCTTCTTCTTCATACTCCAAAACTATATCCAACATGGTACACTTATCTATATCGACCTTAATATCAACCATACTATCCCTCCAATTTAGTCTCAACATTTTTTCATCCATTTCTGCAATTTAATACAAACCAAACTTATGCAAATACACAAACATCCAAGAAAACCCCATATTATACATACTACGAAAGTAATACATACATGTATACATACAACGAAAAGATTACAACCATTGAAAAGAGATACCTGTTTGAAACTTCTAAGAACAGTAGCGTTGTCTTATCACCTCCGATTGAGCCCTCAACCGTCAAATATGGCCTCCGATTAAACCCTATCGCCTCAGCCCTCTTCTTGTAAGCGTTGTCGTTTTTTGATCACACTCCCGCAATACGACAGTTAAGTGGGTTCTATTTCTTTTTATGTGTTTATTAATGATTAAGTGTTTTTTTTCTATTTTTAGATGTTTTTTTACATTATTTAATTATTTTATATTACAAGAATTGGCTTTTAAACGATTCTACAACGTTTCAACTGACGGAAGGGTATAATCGTCTTAAATCCATAATGTTAAGGGTACCACGTTGAGGAGCAAATAATGTAGTGGTACCATATGGAAAAGCCAAAACTACATTGTTACCATAAAGAATTTCCCTAGTAAGTATATTGCTAAATTTAGTTTCTTCCCATTAGTAGAGAATTAAAAGATAGTTGAGATAATTTCTAATAAAAAATTTAGTAAATATTAAAATTGTATATTTAGTTTCGTCAGTTAGTAAAGAATTTAAAGTCAAGAATATAACTATTGTATATTTGGTTTTCTCCATTAGGAAAGATTTAAAAGGAAATTGAGATATTTTTTAATCAAAAAATTAGTGTGATATTTAAATTTTATGTTTACCTTCCCCCATTAGTAAAAAAATTTAAAGACACGAATATATTTAGTTTACTCCAATAGTTAAGATTTTAAAGGCAATTGAGATTTTTTCTAATCTTTCGTATAATTAATTCAAAATTTTGAGAAAATTGGAAAAATAGATCGAAGCGATTTGAGAGACGCCACCGCACCGCCCTCGTCTTCTCCTTTATATAAGTACTAGTCGACTAAGTCGCGCTTCGCAGCGGGCCTATAATAATTTTTGCAAAATTTTAAATATTAACTATTTAAGAAAATAATCGAGAAAAAAATTTATGAAATATAATATAAATAGTGAACACAATATTTTATAAATTAAAATACATAAACAATAAAAAAACCTATTTACATATTTTGTATGCCAATTTATGTTTTATTTTCTGAGCCACATCCATTATACTATATACATATAAATAAAAATACTAAAAATATATGTATTATATAAATTTAAGTATCAACCACCGCATTTAAACTTCAACCACTCGTATTATCACAAAAATTACAAATTTATTAAATATCTCTAGACATTATATGCCGATTAATAGTGAACACAAATATTTTTCAAAGTAAAATACATAAACAATAAAAAAAACTATTTACATATTTTTTAATGCTAATTTTGTGTTATATTTTCTTGATCCGACACCTGTTACACTATATACATATAAATGAAAATACTAAAAATATGCAATAATATTTTATGTATTAACCACCGCATTTAAATTTCAACCACTCGTATTATCACAAAATACATACAAATTAAAAATACTAAAATTAAGAAATAAAAAAATTGAAGTATTAACCACTGCTTCAAATTTCAACGGTTCATGTTATGATAGAATTACAAATTTATTAAATATCTCTAGTCATTATAATAATATTTTTTTATCACGTACATGTGCATTATTATAATATATAAAAGGTTCATCATGGAAACATAATTGATTTTTATATAATTTTGTGTTTCCTGTGAATTCGAATGTAAATAAGGAAATTTAATTATATCTTAGTTAAGAAAACAAATTAATATTTGTTTAATTTAATTCTAAATAGAATTGACTTTTATATATTTATTATTTTTACTATGAATTTGAATGTAAATAAAGAAATTCAAATATATAAAAATATTGTAAATCTATCATGTCTCTCATAAAACAATTTAAATTGTATTGAATATAACTAATTAATTTCCGAAATCACAAAAAGAATATATCAAAAACTGTATACATTTAATATAATTATCATTAATTATAGAAATCAACTACAAAAATTAACAAAAATTGTACATATGTAGGTAGAGTTAAGTTCTATGGAGACCACATTTTTTGTGGAGACTATGTTTTGCAATCTAAATTTGGCAAAATAAATCATATTTTGTAATCAAAAATTTGCAAAACGTACTGTTTTGCAAAGTATATTCTATGAAAATCACTATTTCATTGAAAATCTTGAAAATCATGTAAGTTCTGCAAACTAAACATGAATGTTCTGCAAACCGAACATGTTTTGCGGATCAATATGTTTTGCTATGTTTTATTTGCAAAAACATATATAATTTTAAAGATTTTAAATGAAAATAATTATTTTCATAGAACTTAATTTATAAAATATTATATTTTGCTAAATTTAGATTGCAGAACGTATGTGGTGTCCAGTCTCCACAAAAAAGGTGTTCTAATGTTAATCTTAAATTCATACACACATAGTTAAACACGTTATATATTCATGTGCTAAACCCTATCAAACTCAAACATGAGGTTATATATATTTATTAAGAGGAAATGTATTCTTTTTGCTTCTTCATCAAAAGCATGCAACATGCTACTTATAGAGAAAATATATAAAGAAAAGAAATAATTTATGCAAGCAACATATTATACCTAGTTTCATGTTAAGGCCATCACCGTAGTAAAGTAAGATGAAGTATAGACAACCTCTAAATAAAAAATTAAGAGACATAAAAGATAATTAAAATTGTAAAACATAAACATTATCACAAAACAACAAAACTTTCGTACAAATTATAACATAAATATGTAACACCATCAATAAAAAAAAATCTACTTTATAACTATAAGCTTAAGAGAAAATTAATTAAATTAGATTAAACGATTCGAGAACGTCATGGGTTCTCCTTTTTATTAATATAAAGATTTAAATTATAAATATGATTTAAGTATTTGAAAAATAAGATAATATATGTTTAATTAAATTCTGAACATGATTAATTAAATTCTAAGTAATGTTAATTAACTCTAAACATGATTAATTTTTTGAATGTAAATAAGTAAATTCAATTTTATTGAATTAAAATAGAGGAGCTCCATAAAAAAATCATCAGACGATTTGAGAGCTTCTGGAGGGGTTTTCATTTTATATATAAAAACTTATTGCATGAGATTGGTGAAAAATCTTAAAACGAATACCACAAAATTACAATATATATGGTTATAAATTTTTATATAATGTCCATCAAATTGATAGTCAATATAAAAATAATTACAAATTTATTAGATATCAACGCCAGGTATCACCATTCGTTACATATTTGTTTGGGATTTTCACGATTTTGATCGGAGGATAATTCATGTTTTTTTTATGAATTGCACCTAAAAAAATTATGTAATATAATTAATCAATTTAATATAAAATTTAATACCATCACATGCTTTATATAAAATAGAAAATTGAAACATACTATCACACCATACAAATATGCTAATGTACTCTATCTTGGTAATAATCGTCTTATTTAGACTTACAAAGTCATAGAATTTGAAATTGATTTTATTAAATTTCTAATTTTAGAGCATTTGACTTTTTTACAAATTAATAGTTTTATAGAATATGATTAGATTATATAATTTCTCTTCGACTTATCTTTTATAAGTATTACTTTTTTTCTATATTAGGAGTTATAAAAAGAAATTTTAATTTCTAGTATAATTTGTCGACGACTTGTCTTTATAAGTATTACTTTTTCAACATATTAGGAGTTATAAAAAAAATTAAATTTCTAGATGTTATAAAAAGAAATTCAAAATTCTAATTTAAAATAGATAAGTTCTAGAAAAATAGAAAAATATGATCCATTATAAATTATAGATTATACTTACCTTTTATACAATGATTTATTTTATACAATATATGAGCAATAAATGTTGAATTGTTTTTTGCTAATTATATACGAACAAATTGTTGCCCAGTAAATAACAATTGTAGAAGGGGGTTGAATACAATTTTATAAGATTCTCGACTTTATATAACACAAATATGAAAGAACAATAACAGCTTTATTAAATCTGATATAAAACTGTTACAAACTCTCTCAAGAAATTCTGATGTTCTTGAGAGCTGCTATCTTACAAAAACTCTCTCAAGAAATTCTATGTTCTTGAGAGCTTCTAATCGATTATGTTCTCCTACATAAATCGAAACCAAAACTGTGTTTATATACTACACAGCTTCTCTATCAATGATAAGTCCTAATCAATTACAAAGATTGAAACCTATCTATAATTGATAGCTACATTCTACAAACCAGGAACCGACAGAATAAACTTCCATGTTTAACTAGACTCCAAATATAACTCAAAGTAGGAATCCTGATCAGCTTCCAGTCCTGATGATCAATCCTGATCTCAGTCCTGATATGTATCTCGATCCTGACGGCCATGTAATCCTGATGACGTCAGCAATCCTGATCAGTTGAGTCTAGCTCCTGACGATCATTGAATTCTGATCTAACAATCTCCCCCAATCTCATACTTTGTGAAATAAAGTATAGATTCCAAATATTCAATGATGTCAAAAACATATATACAAAATGTACAGAATCTGCAGCAACAACTTATCTGTTTAGACTCTTTGATAGAACAGATTCATCTTCAAGAAGTTGGATGTAACAGCCCGACTTTTCGGACTATTATTCTAAATCAAAACTATAAACTATACAATTATTCAATGACAATTACAGACGGAAGCGTGACAAAAAATTCAATTACAAAATTATTTATTACAAAAGCGCAGCTAACGATGACAATCCAAGCCAAACTAGTCCAAACCTAAGATCCTCGAATTCAATGCTTTCCTACTTGAGTTACACCAAACCTGAAAATTGTAAGGAATGAGCTATACAGCCCAGCAAGAAACCAATCGATCCAACTAGTCGGGCAAATAACATGTATACACATATAGAAGAATACGATATTCGATACGATAACAATATACACTATAACTTACGATACACATTCATATTCTTTTTCTTATTCGATACGATACGATACGATACGACACCACATAATCACATAAACAACAATAACTTGAAACCCATAATTCATGCCACGACCACTACAACCCGGTGATAACGGTCCTAAATTTTCAGAAAACTGTCACTACAACCCGGTGACTCGGTCCTTATTCTTATTCGATATTTTCACAAACCATGGCACAAATCAGAATCCCAAAATTATCGTATAGACACCACATAGATACAATAACACATATATGTTCAAACTATATCATCACTAAGCCCGAGTTTATATAATCAAAATACACACACAACACATAGTTTGGAAAAACACTAGAAAGAACAATCGGAAACTTACCTCGGCGCATCCTAGATCACGTACCCAATTCTGACCAGAACTGTATTTACTCTTTTTGACCCTCTAAACGATGTTTTCATGAAAAACTCAAAGGACAAAAGTCGTAGAGAATGAAAAGACCTTTCTGAAAAGATATGACTCATCAAAATCGGACTTATAACGAATCGGGAATTGAATAAAACGTCCGCTGAATTGAACAGAAACTGAAAAACAAGATCTGTTTGTGTTTTATGATTTTAAGAACAGTTCAGAGCATAATCTGGAAAAACACTGTGAAATACAAGTTGTAGGAAATTGAAAACTATTTCTGAAAAGTACAGAATCATCAAATTTCGACTTACGATGAATATTCTACGAATTTTCCAAGACAGCTGATTTCTGTGAGAAAAAGTCCTACGAATTTTACAAACAAAGACGAAGAAGTAGAACCTGATGTTTATATAACGTAACCAAACCCTAAGTCCAAACCTATTACTTATCCGAACTTAAATCTGATCCATATTTTAGGCCCATTAGTCTAATTCAATTTTAAATCCTATTCTTTTTCAAATTTTAATCCTTTTTTATTATTATTCTTTTATTACTATTAATCTAAAAATTACGGGATATTACATTGGATAACAAATTTTCTTCTTTTTCTTCAAGAATTTGAATCAGTCTTTCCTTAAGATTTCTGAGTTCTTCATCTTCCTCATTAATCTGGTAGATAGCTGCTCTGAGATTCAATATGGAGTTTCTTTGAAGACTATGCTCTTCTAGCATAAGATAAGCAATTTCCTTCCCATCAGGATTAAGAGTAAGATGAGTCATGCCAAAATTTACTTCTTTAACAGCAGTACCCCTTTGCATTTCCGCATCCTGATCTCTTTGATTTAAGTACATGGGAATATAATTACCATTGAAATTACTGTTTCCATCCAGTCTTCTTCTTATTGTTGACAAAATCATGTCACTCCATACTTTGCATATTTGATTCTTCGATCTCAAAAGATAATGAACATATTTCAGTTCCTGGGTAGTTTTCATCAGCAGATCTTGAATAGATAGAATCTTCACACTACCATCTTTCATAAAGTACAGAAGCTTTTCTTTCTTTTCAAAACCATCATGACAATCTATAACTATATCAACAGCTAGTAAATTGTTCAGGTTTTCAGAAGTTAAAGTACCTCCAATTTCAGTTAAGGAGTAAGGATCAACATATGACATATTTAGATATTCAGCATCTCTGTGTCCAATACCTCCTCTTGAATTGCTTGACAATTGCTTCAGATTTGAAAACATCCTTAACCAGAGTGCTTTTGATCTAACCATATCAGATAAATCAACAACACTTGAAGCGCTTGTAATAATTCCACCATACACACCTCAGTGTACTTATGTGTTTCCACTTCTTGTCTTTTTCCTTTTCAAAAGCATAGCTTCTTTCCAGTGAAGATTCTTATCTGCTTGGGTTCCTCCACTTTCTTTCATTCGAGAGTTTAAGCCTTTGTAAATAGAGATTGAAATCTCTACTTGTTCTTCTTGTAATTTCTCTTCTTCTGGCTTCTTCTTCTTCATCTACTTCCTTGTTGTGAGAATCAACCACAGTAGATAAGATTATCAAATCAATCTCTTGCAGAATTTCAGAATCATCAGGATCTTGAATATTATCAGGAACAACATCAGGATTAGATTCTTCAATTTGATTTGTATTGCAGAGAGTTGATTTTCTTGATTTTCTTCTCAATTCAGGTTCTTCTTCAACATTTCCATCATCACCAAAAGTAGATCTGTCAGGAACTACTAGAGTTTGAATAGGTTCAGGAATTTCTTCAATTCTTAACCCTGTAGACCTTGTCTGTCTAGGTACTGTTTGAGTTGAAGAACCTCTTCTACTTCTTCTAGCACCTCTCCTACCTCTGCCTCCTCTACCTCTAGCAGGAGCAGTATAGCTTTCCATTGTCTCTCTTTGTAGTCTCAAAAATTCTTCATGTGAGAGATCTGGATATTCTTCACTTGCTGTAGAGAGTGCTTTTCTAGCAAATAATTGTTGAACTCTTTTATCAGTGTGATAAAGAGTAACAATTCTACCGTCTTTTGTAGAAAACTTCTGGAATAAATTTGATGCATCTTCAGGATTATCAATAATCACATCTTCATCACCTTCAGGAATTGTAGCAAGAATATGTCCATGACCAGGTGTCAGGATTTGTTCTTCCGTCAGGATCTGAGATTGCATCAATGTTCTTACTGTCTTAACTCCAGAATCATAAACATGAGTTGACTGCGTTGTTTGACTTTGAGAAGTTTGAATTGTAGACTTCAAAACTGCAGCATCAGAGGTTTCTCCTTGTATCACTTTGTCACCACCATCATTTCCAGTATCATCATCATTATTCCTTAATACTAGATCAGGTGTACATTTTGTCTGACTAACCTTCTCCCCCTTTTTGACATCAGGATTTGATAATAAATTCAAAATTAAGGAAAGAGAGGCTTGAATGTCAGTTACCTTAGTATCCAGAGAATCAATTCTTTGGTTGATCGAGGTTTGTTCTGAAACAACAGATTTCACTTGGGATTCTACTACCCTCAATTGTAAAGCAGTAGGCACCTTTGTAAAATTATTAAAGATATCAGTCCTCACTTTATCAGTTGAACTCTTGATAGAATCAATCTCACTTTTCAGACTCTTGGATAACAGAGTTGTAACCTTCAGATGATTCTTCAAGTCTTGATTCTCTATAGATTTCACTGCATGATAGGCATGTTCAATAGTAGAAGAAAAACTGATAGATTCATCAGAATTGTGCCATGAATTGTTCCATTCATTCTGTCTAAATGCCTCAGCAGGATAAAAGGAAGGAATAGAAAAATCTTGTCTCTGATCTTTCCCAGTGTAAGCAGTGCCAGCCATATATGTACTTGATGAACCAAAATTAGTTCCAAGACTAATTTTGAGTGTTGTAGCAAGCTGTTCCTTCTCTTTTCGATTCTCATTATCATCATCACTATCATCAGAAACATCATCATCAGTACCATGAGTAAAATCAGGATCAGGAATTGCAATACCTTTCAGTTTATCATGTGATTCTGAGATAGGATGATCCATTGGTCTTGAACGAAGTGGCTGTATCAAAATAGGCTCAGTATCAGGAGCACCACTAGCGTCAGGATGAACATCGTCAGGATTTGATATGCTTGCATCAGTATTTTCTACCAATGGTTCTTGTGGAGCTTGAGGTTCAGAAGCTGCTTCAACACTTTGAGCTAAAGGTTCTTGTGTGCTTCCCTCATTGACAATGTTCTCGACCAATCTTTCAACAGAAGCTGTAGCTTTGCCTGCATCTTCACTTTGAGAAGATGGTTCTTGTGTAGCTGGAATGTTGATGTCTTCATTCTCCCTTTGAGAAAATGGTTCTTGTGTGACCATTCCACTAGCTAAGCCTTCACCCAAACTTTGATTGAGTGGTTCTTGTGTGGCAGGATCAACAGTAGCTGCTGAATTACTCTGAAATTCAGGTTCTTGTGGGCTTGATCCTTTCAGCTTCTTTTGTCTCTGATAGACTAACTCCTCTGCATTCCTCTTTTTCTTTGAGTTTGGTGTAAGACCAACCAAGGAGGCAATTTTAGAAACCTTCTCCCAAGAAATTTCTCTAATCTGAGATGGAGAGGCTGGAGAGTCTGATATAGAGACCACTTTTGTTGTTGCATCAGGAATACTAACATCAGGATTTGCTAGAGCATCAGGAGTAGATGACTCATCAGGATTTGATGTCTGAATATCAGTATCCTTCATTTGAACTGTCAAAGGAATATGATACCTGCTTTTTGATAATTTCCTTTTCTTTTGTGGTTTTGATGAAGGTACCACAGCTTTAGTAGCAGTATCAGCAACTTCCTTGTTCACATTCATCACAGAGGATATAGGTAAATCATCCTCTGAATCACTTTCATCAATCAACCTTAACTTCCTTCTCACAGAAACATCCTTAACTACCTTATCAGCTTTCTTCACCAGGACCCCTTGTACACCCCCTTGTAACTTCTTTTTAGTGAGTGGTGTAGAGGAAAAATCCTTTGAACCTGATTGCCTTCCAGACACATCAGTTCTAGCTGATTTCTTTGATTTTACAACTAAAGTCTGTTGAGAGACATTAGAGGTGGTTGTTAACTGTTTAGACTGTTTAGGTTGCATGCTTGTGTCAGGAACAAGGTGGGTTGAGCCTTGCCCCATAGCATTAGAAAGTAATCCATAACAAGTAGGCATTTTCTGATGTAAGAAAAACCTAACCTCATCAGGAATAAAAGCATTTCCTATGAAACCATTTGCCTTATCACTGTTGACTAAGGACTTAATATTATTCTCAGTAATTCTACAGATTGGTAGAACTACATCATTCTCAAAAACAACATTAGGACATAAGTGATTAAATATCAACTGTAAAAATCTAAGAAAACAGACAGAACCCAACTTGTCTGATTTCCTATCACTTAAAGCTTTTAAGATAAAAGACCCATAATCAAACACTGTAGAATGAATAAGAGAGTACCCAATTTTGAGAGATCCTGATGGAAGAGCATCAAAATTTGATGTCTTGTTCAGGAAACAGCGGCTGATTGTATCAAAGAAGAAATTTCATTCCTTCTTAAGCTTTGTCCTGAAGAGATTGCCATATCTCTTTACTTCACCATTGTAGCCAAGTTTTGTGACAAACTCAAATACAGTAGAGTCTAAAATCACACTAGGAACATTATCACCCAGAATAGGCAAATGCAACGCCTCTTCAATAACAGCAGGGGTGACATGATGAGTTACTCCATTTGATTCGAACTGCATCAGAATGGTTCCTGTAGAACTTTGACCAAAAACAACTGTGTTCCAAACCTACATTACAGACTTAAAAGAAACACTCGCAGGCTCTGTTAAAGCATACTTCAATGGGCTTGAAGTAAGAAAATCTTGAATTATATGGAACTCAGTAGGCAATTCCTGATGGTCTAGTATGGCTACAAAGTTATTAGTGGCAAAAGTAATATCACGAATCACTGTTTGTTTGTTCATGAATGATGAGGACGCCATTGTAATGCTTTTGAAAACTTGAGAATTAAGATTTGAAGCAATTAGGGTATGAAAGCACAGAGAGAGAGATAGAAAACGAAAAACTGATGATGAGAGAGTAATTAAAGATGTAGAACAATGAAAAGTATTTTGTTAAAACAAAATATTACTCTCAATAACAGGTGGCAAAATATGATTTGTGCACAAATAATTAGTGGACAGATTACGTGTGACATTAAATAAAACTGCACCGCTTTTTATGTGTATGTATAGATATATCTATAATAGTGCAACACACGCGCGCATACAGTTGTCCTACTAAAACTCAATCGTCCATTAGCAGATACGGACGAAAAATTAGGCACAAATTTAGCAATGAAAATACTAACATGTACATCAGGATTGACCAGTTGACTTCCTGTCAGGATTCCATCCTATCAGGATTTGATCAAAGAAAACATACCTTTCTGAATAACCATCAGGATTTGACAGTTATCAGGATTTCCTCTCTGTATCTTTCCTCAGAAATTCTCAAAGTTCATCATTCCAAGTTCATTCACCAATTTATTGAAAGTAGCTTCAGGCAGTGGCTTGGTGAATATATCAGCTAGTTGTTGATCAGTAGGAACAAAGTGAAGTTCAGTTGTTCCTTCCAGAACCTGTTCTCTTATGAAGTGATATCTAATACTGATGTGTTTAGTAAGAGAATGCTGAACTGGATTTCCTGTCATTGCAATAGCACTTTGGTTATCACAATAAATAGGGATTTTTGAGTATGACAGGCCATAATCTAACAACTGATTTTTCATCCACATTATCTGAGCACAACAACTTCCTTCAGCAATGTACTCAGCTTCTGCAGTTGAAGTGGAAATAGATTTTTGCTTTTTACTGAACCATGAAACTAGTCTTCCACCCAAAAACTGACAACTTCCTGAAGTACTTTTCCTGTCTATTTTGCATCCTGCAAAATCAGCATCTGAATAACCACACAACCCAAAATCTGATTCCCTTGCATACCAAAGGCCAAGTGAAGGAGTGCCTTTGAGATATCTAAAAATTCTTTTGACTGCAATCAGATGGGGTTCTCTTGGTTTTGCTTGAAATCTTGCACACAGACAGGTTGCAAACATGATATCTGGTCTACTTTCAGTGAGATACAATAAAGAGCCAATCATACCTCTGTAGTGAGTTACATCTATCTCAGCACCTTGATCAGGATCAATTTTGGTAGCTGTAGCTATGGGAGTTGAAGCAGGAGTACTGTCTTGCATGTTAAACCTTGTCAATAAGTTCCTTATATATTTAGACTGATTGATAAGAATCCCTTCATCAGTCTGTTTAACTTGAAGACCAAGAAAGTAACTCATTTCTCCCATCATGCTCATTTGATATCTTGACTGCATAAGCTTAGAAAACTTTTCACATAGCTTATTGTTTGTTGACCCAAAAATGATATCATCAACATAAATCTGAACTAACAGCAAATCCTTACCATGATTCAAATAAAATAGAGTTTTATCAATAGCACCTCTTTTGAATCCACTTTCCAGTAAGAATTGAGCTAAGGTTTCATACCATGCTCTTAGAGCTTGCTTTAGTCCATAAAGTGCCTTATCCAGTCTGTAGACATGATCTGGATACTTAGGATCAATGAAACCAGGAGGTTGTTCAACATAAACTTCTTCCTCCAGTTCACCATTTAAGAAAGCACTTTTAACATCCATCTGGAAAACCTTGAATTTCTTATGAGCTGCATAAGCAAGAAATATCCTGATGGCTTCTAGTCTTGCAACAGGAGCAAAAGTTTCATCATAGTCAATTCCCTCTTGTTAGGAATACCCCTTTGCAACTAGCCTTGCTTTGTTTCTGATTATGACACCATCAGAATCAGTCTTGTTCTTGAAAATCCACTTTGTACCAACAATTGATCTATCCTTTGGTCTTGGTACAAGTTTCCAGACTTCATTCCTTTCAAATTCATTCAGTTCTTCTTGCATTGCAGTAACCCAATCAGCATCTTTAAGTGCATCTTCAACTTTCTTTGGTTCCTCCTTGGATAGAAAGTTATTTTATAGACATTCATTCTGAGTTGCACTTCTTGTTTGAACACCTGCAACAGGATCTCCAATTATCAAATCAGGAGTATGATCTTTTGTCCATTTCATTGCTGGTGTCAAATTGTTTCTTGAAGTAGATGCTCTCCCTGGATTGGTGTTATCTTGATTAGAAGAATTTGCTCGACTTGAAGCTCCCCCTGAATTATTGATGTATCCTCCTGATAAGTTATCAGGATCATCGCTTGAATCAATATCTGAGGAATTCTGTCCTGATGATTGTGTTGACTCTGAACTTGTAGTAGAATGCTGTTGCTCCCCCTCAACATTAGCACTACTAGTTGTATTACTATTGATTGCATCATCAGTATTAGCACCATCAGTATCTGGTGTGTCATCATGATTTGGTGACCCATCAGGATCTGATGTATTGACAGCTTCTGATTCACTTTCTTCAGGTTCCTTGGTAGCTTCATTTTCAAAAATCAATCTATCATGAGAGTCTTCATTGATTCCAACTATCTTCTTGTCATCAAAAGATACATGTATTGACTCCATGACAGTCCTTGTCCTCAAATTAAAAACTCTGAAGGCTCTTGATGCAGGATAGCCTATGAAAATTCCTTCATCAGCCTTTGTTTCAAATTTCCCTAGTTGTTCATGGTGAGTTCTGAGAACAAAACATTTACAGCCAAACACATGCAGATGCTTCAGACTAGGTTTCTTTTCCTTGAGTGATTGATAAGGAGTAACACTATGTCTGTTTATTAATGTCAGATTTTGAGTATAGCATGTTGTGTTGACTGCTTCTGCCCAGAAGTATGTAGGTAACTTAGCTTCTTCCAACATAGTTTTGCCAGCTTCAATAAGAGTTCTATTCTTCCTTTCTACTACTCCATTTTGCTGAGGTGTGCCAGGAGCAGAGAATTGTTGAATGATTCCTTTGTATTTGCAGAACTCTTCCATCTTTGAATTCTTAAATTCAGTACCATTATCACTTCTCAGAATCTTGACTTTGTACTTTGTGGTTGTCTCAATCATTCTCACATGATCCAACAGAACTTCAGGAGTTTCATCTTTTCTGTGCAGAAAATACACCCATGTGTATCTAGAATATTCATCAACAATTACAAGAGTGTACCTTTTCTTACTGATGGACATGATGTTGACTGGACCAAACAGATCAAGATGTAGCATGTGATATGGTTCTTCAATAGAGGATTCTGATTTACTCTGGAATGATGTCCTTTGTTTTGCTTTTTGACATGCATCACAGAGTCCATCAGGTGTATACAAGACATTAGGTAATCCTCTTACTAAATCTTTCTTAACCAACTCATTGATGTTGCTGAAGTTGAGATGAGAAAGCTTCTTGTGCCAATTCCAACTTTCATCTACTGAAGCTTTACTGATGAGACATGTAGGGGAGCCATCAGTATTTGAGAGAATGTTGGCTTCATATATGTTACCATGCCTGTAGCCAGTTAGTGCTATCTTTCCTGTTGTTTTACTGACTACTTCACAATGTGTGGAATAGAAATTGACATGATAACCTCTGTCAGTGATTTGACTAATACTCAACAAGTTGTGTTTTAGTCCCTTCACTAGAGCTACTTTTTCAATGATGACATTTCCAATGATTATATTGCCATATCCCAAGATTTGTCCAATGTTGCCATCTCCATAAGACACAGTTGGGCCAGCTTTTTCCTCATATTCTGATAACAGGGCTTTGTTTCCAGTCATGTGCACATAACATCCACTATCCATGACTAACACATTTTTCTTTTTACCCTGCATCAGAATAGAAACACACTAGTTAGAACACTTAGGAACCCATACATGTTGGGTTCCTTTCTCATGCAATTTATTAAATTTAGCAGCAGAAGACTCTCTGACCTTAGCAGTCCTGACAGAATTTACTCCATCAGGATTTGCTTTGTCAGCATCAGTATTAACAAAAGCATGCTTCACTATGACATTTTCAGTTCTATCAGACTTTGTACTACTTTCAAACTTAGGCAATGGATCATAAAAGTTATAGTACAAATCATGATACTCTTTATAGGTATAAATAGAATGCCATAGACTACCATAATGAAAACAGGAATTCTGTGGTTTATAACATACTGATCTATTCCTAACATCAGACTTAGGAATTTCAGGAATTTTCTTCTTACTCTTTTTACAATCAATAGCAAGATGATTAGAGTTACCACAGTTAAAACAACTCTTTCTAGGTACATTTGGGATATATTTATAACCATTCTCTTTATTGATCCCAACTTTACCATTCCTGTTTCTCTTAACAGTAGCTTCCTTTTCCTTATCTGTAACCTCACAGATTTTATCCTTAAGCTGTTTCTGAGACAATAGACCTACATTCTTAATGACTTTATTCATGACAGGTTTAGACTTTATAATTTTAATTCCTTGAGTAGAAGTGGATCCCTTTTCAAAGGTAGAATTGGAATCATTACCAAAAACAAAATTAACAGGAGTAATCTTAGATTTGGTTGCATCTATAACATGTCTATAGGTCTTTGGACTGACTGTCTCATCAATGACAATTTTCTCTTTCAATTTCTTATCCTCATCTGACTTATATCCTAGACACTCTTTCCAATTCTTAGAGATATTAATCTCATGAAATTTTCTACCAGAGTCTATCCAGGTTCTGATTTTCTCATTAGCATATTCAAGTTCCTTTTCAAGGGAAGTACATTTAGATATCATCTCTAAGTGCATGTGTTTAGCATTATCACATTCTTTTTGTACTTCTTGCATACGAGAAAATTCAGCTTCTACTATCTCATTCCTTTTTCTAAGGTCAGACATCTCAGATAAGATTCTAGTATTCTCAGCAGTTTGACTTCTAAAGCTAATATGTAATGACTTTAGAAAACGTCTTAACTCAGAAGCATTATCGGTATCAAAATCAAAGATAGTATTTAGTACCTTATCATCAGGAGCAGCAGTTACATCAGCATTAGCCATTAAAGCATAGTTGACTACCTCAGTATCAGATTCTGAGGAAGAGTCCATCCAATCCTTGCTTGATGTGATGAGTGCCTTTGTCTTGTTGCATTCAGAAGCAAAGTGACCCATGTCATTACACTTGTAGCATCTAACCTTTGACTTGTCAAATTTGCTACCCTTGCTGTCCTTTTTGATATACTTGTCTTTGTCTGCATTGAAGGTCTTTTTCTGAAAGTTGCCTTGTCTTCTATTCTTCCTGAACTTCATCCTTCTGAAGTTTCTGACAATCATAGCAACCATCTCTTCTATGTCTGAATCAGAAGATTCATAATCAATATTGGCATCAGGATTGCCATCAGAATCTGATGAAGAGTCTTCAAGGTCTGATTCAGCTACTCTAGTTTTCCTTCTAGAGACCTCCATAGCTTTTCCTTTTGATTTAGCTTCTACATTCAAAGCAATTGACTTTGCCTTGCTTCTTTTCTTGTTCTTTCTCTGTTGAACTTCAAGATCATGAGTTCTTAGCATCCCATAGATCTCATCAAGAGACACAATGTTTAGATCATACTGGTGTTTGATGATTGAGGTCTGAGTATCCCATTCTTCAGGTAAAGCTCTTAGAAACTTGGTGTTCGAATCTTCAGTTTCATATACTTTGTCAACTAAAGATAAGCTATTCAATAGTGTCAGAAATCTATCATATAGTTCAGTCAGGCTCTCTTCAGGTCTTGCATCGAATTGTTCATATTCTTGAATCAAAAGAGCCCTTATGTTCTTCTTGACAGATGGAGATCCCTGGCACTGAGTTTCCAAAGTATCCCAGATTTCTTTTGAAGACTTGCATGCAATCACCCTGTTTGACATGACAGCATCAAGACTATTATGCAAGATATTCTTTATCTTTGGTTCCCTGAGTACATGAGCTTTTTCTTCTGGAGTGCATTCAGCTTTAGCTTTGACCACATAATGTTCAGGTACAGTATCTGTTCGTTCTACGAACTTTGTTGGTATATATGGTCCATCACGAATCCTGTCCAAGTAGTCAGGATCCATAGCCTCCAGGTACATCAGCATCTTTACCCTCCATGTAGGATATTCTGATATCTTCAAGATGGGAATCTTCATGCTTTCATACTTGGTTGTCGACATCTTAGATCGTCTCTGATTCAAAAATAAATTAGTTTGCTCTGATACCAATTGTTGCCCAGTAAATAACAATTGTAGAAGGGGGTTGAATACAATTGTATAAGATTCTCGACTTTATATAACACAAATATGAAAGAACAATAACAGCTTTATTAAATCTGATATAAAACTGTTACAAACTCTCTCAAGAAATTCTGATGTTCTTGAGAGCTGCTATCTTACAAAAACTCTCTCAAGAAATTCTATGTTCTTGAGAGCTTCTAATCGATTATGTTCTCCTTCATAAATCGAAACCAAAACTGTGTTTATATACTACACAGCTTCTCTATCAATGATAAGTCCTAATCAATTACAAAGATTGAAACCTATCTATAATTGATAGCTACATTCTACAAACCAGGAACCGACAGAATAAACTTCCATGTTTAACTAGACTCCAAATATAACTCGAAGTAGGAATCCTGATCAGCTTCCAGTCCTGATGATCAATCCTGATCTCAGTCCTGATATGTATCTCGATCCTGACGGCCATGTAATCCTGATGACGTCAGCAATCCTGATCAGTTGAGTCTAGCTCCTGACGATCATTGAATTCTGATCTAACACAAATACTTATCAATAACCATTATTTTCCGCAGAAGTAGAGTTTTTACGTAAACACCATTTGGCACATCCTTACTGCTAATCAGTGTCGTAAAAAGCGAGAATCGGAGTTAATCGGTGAAGGCACTGTCCAGGGATTAATCGGGTAATCAGGGATTAATCAGAATGATTAATCGGAATAAATTTAATAATGTTTTTTATATACAATTATATTCATATATATAATTGTTTCGTTATTTTAACTAAACATATGTTATCATCATATATTTATGCAAATATGTTAAAAATGTTATATAATTGTAATAAATAAAATTTTGAAGGTTTAACTGTTCAGTTAGAGATCAATTTAAGAGGAAAAATAAAGAGAATTTATGATTTAGGCATCTAAAATTATAATTATATGTACAAAAATAATATTTTTCCTATTGTTTAATCAAGTTTCTACCTTTTAAATTTTTAATTATTTCTTTAATTTTAACTATTTTTTATTATTGTTAAATAATTAGCCCGTTTTTTGACCGATTCAGCCGATTTTTGACCTTTTTTCTGAAAAATCGATTAATTAACCGATTTTCACTTAATCAGTTTGGTGGCCCACCGTCTAGCGATTAATCGGCGATTAATTTAATCACCGACTTTTAGAACACCGCTGGTAATACTAACGTGAGTTGGACCAATAATTCATATAGATAAAGTTAATTAAAATAATATGTTAAACTGTAGCATTTTCGTACCCAACTTAATAATTCTAAAATAATTTTAGTTTGTTAATAATTATAAAGTTACAAGTTAATCTCATCATTCACATGTACACTTGATAAATACTATTTTTATTTTTGCATTTTTTAATAACTCATAAATTACATAACAATAAAATTATTCACCAGTGATCTATAGTTAGAAATTTCACTTTTTACTTTAGGCAAGTAAAAGTCATAAACAAGTTTTTCAAGTACATTTAATCGTGTTCTAAATTTGTGGGGTAAACTACTCGCCATATGACGTGCACAGTTGATGCATCTATCTATCTATCTAGAAAAAGAAAAACTTCCACTTCACTTGTTTACTGGAACAGACTGAAACAACCAACAAAACATACTCTAAAAATCAAATTCATCAGCATGACCACATTGTTACATCTTACATGCATAAACACTACTTCAAGCTAATAGTCAGCTTAAACCTGCCATTAACTCGTGTGAAATTCACGCATTGTAATGATTCTAATCCATTCACAATGTTACACAGCATCATTCCGAAACAAGCTACGTCAATGGATTGTTCTATAACAAGCCATAGGTCAGACATAACATACAGTTTGCTATGCTTAGAAACTGATGGAACATAGTGGATTTACCAAAGCTTAGTTTCAAACTTCAAAGATATGCCCATGCTGAAAAGCTCTTGGCATAAAAGCTTTGCTCCATAAGGCACATTCACCTTAACAATGTCTTCAGCAGACTCACAATAGCGGCAATATGGTCCTCTGACTTTGTGTTTACCCCTCATTGTGCGCTGTATTACATTTGCTGTGTGCTTGCATGTTCGGCATATATGCATCTGCGAGTAGTCACTACATAAGAAGAGTCGCTCCTGCAGATTTGCTGATGCTCCATGCGCTATAAGACAATCACGCTCCATCTCGCCAAACTTAACTCCACCAAACCGTTTACGATCAGCAACCGGTTGCCTGGTTAGAGGATGAACTGGGCCCGTGTTTCGGAATTTGACTTTGTCTTCAGCCATATGGTTTAATCGCTGGTAGCATGTTGGACCCATGAACACAAGTGAGCGTATCATTTCACCTGTACGGCCATCATAAACTCTCTCGCTTCCCCATCTAGATAATCCAGCCCTGCCAGACATGTATAATAGTGATCAGACTCGAGGTTATTAGAGGTGTAGCTATGCAAGACACAAGGATACATGAGTCGTGATTTGACAAGTTAGTTCATACACGTACCATTCTGCATGTTGATCCCAATAAAATTCATCGAAGTACATCTGTAATCTAATTAATATTATCTCGCCTCAAAATGATGAATGACTTAGACTTGTACTACATACTCTATATATGGTCAAATACAATATTTGTTAAGTTTTGACGATGAAGGGAATAAATAGAGTGACAAGAAAACGCACAAGAACAAAACGTCACCCTCCGACGTTTTTGTATCAACATATCTGAACTAAGCACAATCATATAAATAAATGATGAACCAAACCCGCAAGTTATGTATAATCAAAAAAGAAGAGGATAAATAAATTACTTGTGGAGTTGGTCTGCTATGCCATCCACGGAGAGAGTGGAAAAAGGGGTGGCATATTTTTCAATACCCTTAAGGGCAATTCCTTTACCCAGAGCAGCCTCTAAAAGCTGACCAGGAGTCTGACGTGAAGGAAATGCATGTGGGTTAATCACGATATCTGGAACTATCCCTTGTGCGGTGAAAGGGAAATTCTCCTGTGACTCCAAAAAGCCGAGGACGCCCTTCTGCCCATGCATGCTAGAAAATTTGTCCCCTAAAGATGGAGATCGAACCTACACCATTCAATCAAAAAAGTAATCACCAATAGAAATGCGTTAATACGTTATATGCAGCAATGTGATTATAAAAATAAATAATCTGTCACCTGGAGTAAACTAATAGCATGTTCCCTAAGGGTTGATTTTTCCAAACAGGGTCAGTGCCTCCATTTTAAGATGCTAACTAAAGGTATAATATGAGTGATCACTACTCTCCCTATAGCTCTTAAGAAAAGAAAGAAACTGCACTCCATTTTAGAAACAGTAGAAGGGAGATATAAAAGCAGAATCCGCTAGAATTCAGGTAGACAAAAGTTTAATTGTTTGTCTTTTATTTATGTTTTAGATACCTGGAAATTAATAATTGCTTGTAAAATATTTTTATACTGTATGCAGCACTAGGTATGAAGCCTAAAAAACATAGTCCACACACACATACTAGAAACATGGACACAAACGGCCTTCTTATGGAATAATCCTTATTCACATGTTAACAAAATGACATGCACTGAATCGAAAAATATATTAGGTTTAGAAGATCTTATCATAAATGCAATTGAACTAATCTTGCAATTAATAGAAAAGGAATTACAGCAACACCAGTTTATGTGACACATACAAAAGTAAACAGCCATCTTTTTATGATAAAAGCAATTATTAACTCCCTTTTTCAATTTTACATGTATACATCCAACTCCCTTTTTCAATTTTACATGTCGTGTTAGGAAGATTTACCAAATGTTCCTATACCACCCCTTAGTAAATCTATGAATGTACATGAGTTAATGCTCTATGACTGAGGAATGCCACTGATGTTGTGTTTGGTTGGGGAGAATGGAATGGAATGACTACATTTAATGGGAAATAATGGAGTTTGGAGGGAAGATCCGAGGAAAGAAAGAGTAAGTACAAATTTGTTACAAAAGAAATTGTGAAGAAAATGGGTATGGGGAGGAATGGAACATTCCTTCTCAAAATTAGGTTTTGGAACTCTAGTTTAGGTTGTTAGAAATAGAATGAAGGAATTAATGAAAAAAATGAAAAACCAAACTTCAAACTTCCATTCCACTCCTTTCATTTTCATTCATCCCAACCAAACACAACATTAGTGAATTTAAGCATTTACACAAGCCTTACTGTTCTATAAGAGTCCAGAAATTAGGCTAGCCTATGTGTCAATGCTAGAAATAGCATGCAAGTTTTGCACATAAAGATCTACAAAACTTTCTTTTTACCAAAAGACATCCTTTAGTTGTGGAACTCTAAGGTTCAATGTGCACAGAAAAAAAACTTTAATGATCAACATACATTTAAGTTTATTAAGGTTTAAATTGTCCGATAGCCGATATAAAAGAGGGACCAAGTACAACCTATTCTTTTACCGATAAATTCCCCTCGCATCCCTCGAGATAGAGAAACTACAAAAATCATATATCTAGTTGCGATTGGCCATATCTCACCCTATCATTAGCTACTAATAGATTAATTACAAAGTTTAAAACATTTATCACTCACAAGGATAGTAGTTTGAGTTCAAGGTTTCCTATTTGTACTAGTTATGACTTCTACACACCAAAGATAGTAGAAACAAGAAGTAAATTAGAAACTCTCCTACAGAAATTTTCCGTGAAGGTAGCTTCTGCATCAAGTGCATCAATTTATGCAAAAATACCTGTCTCAAAGATACTAAACCGAAGTTTTTTCCTTCATCATTAGCAGAGAGTACTACTCTGTGAACCGTGCCTCTTTCAGTGTGCTTCAGTTTTAAACTCTGGTCAGCCCCTGAATCAGCATGTTTCCCAATAACAATATCACCAGCCCGCAGACTTGCACCAATATATGGGAAGCCATCTTCTTCCAAGCTGTCAACACGTCCAACTCTGCTTTGGATCTTTCCAAACTTCATTAAATCTTCTACTTTCTGTGGCTTGGAAAATGCCTCCTCGTTGTAGATATCGGTTTTGTAGCTTCTGATGTGCTCTGATCGAAACATTCCACGTTCTGTTGAAGCACGATTCATGACTAAAGAATCTTCCTGGTTATAACCGAAGTGAACGTTAACTGCCACAATAGCACATTGCCCATTATAGAATTCTGGCCTTGACGGCATTTCATTGCAATCAGGTCTTCCTAGACAATCAAAAACCATTGTTCGGAAGAGAGGTTTTTGGGGATAATATAAATGATGTGTAAGAGTATCAACTCTGATGCGCGGATTTGTAGTAGAATAACCAATTGCCTGATTGGAGTGTTTCTGAGACTGGTAGAGAACCCTTTTTGCATGATTATGATTCGCAAAGGGGATAAGTCCACAGCTTAAGCCTAAGAGAAATGACATGTCAAGTTCGCAGTGTGTATACTTCATGGGTAGATCTCCTTTATTTTCCGTCCTGAGATACTCAATTCCCCATGCAGTACAACAGTCTTCCTCCTCCTCAGCTCCGATAAGCTCAATAATGCCATTGTCCAAAAGGGATTGGAAGCCACAGTCTCCCTTGTTGATTGATTTGATTCTCATTATATTCTTGACAACTAGAAGAGGCCGTAGAACCCTTCCAGCATCACAAAATATGCGTACTTCTCCCTGCTGTGCATCTCTTTTGATTTCCACCTGAAATAGAATCATACTACAATTTTAATCCACATACTACCTTAAACAGTCTTGATGCACACCGCACTTACAGAGTGAAAGATGGAGAGATACACAAATGCCTACCAACTTGCTACAAATTTACATTGATATTCAGACATACACACAGAAACTTTATTTCTTACACTACTGGTCCAAGCATATCTCAGTAAAGAAAGGTAACTGTATTTAGTACATTGGCAGGTGCCCCCTACCAATAAAAAAGTATGACAGCCAATTTGTGTTATAACTTATAATAGAAAGCAAAATAGCATATCAGAACAGGATGGAATTTACTACTTCGCTTTCCTGATAAAATATTCTTTACATAATAAATGCCCAGTGTTATTCAACGCGAAAAGCACAGCGAAGCGCAAAGGACCTCTTGGAGTTTAAACGCAAAGCCAAGAGCGGTCCTTTTCGAAACGAGCGCACTACATAAAGTAATATATATATATATATATATATATATATGTATATAAATATTTGTAAAAACTTGACATGCTAATAAATAACTATACAGACAAATGCCTACCAATCTGCTAATACATTAGTATTAATATTCAAACATATAAAACAGAAACTTTATTTCAGCGTAACACTACTGGTTCGAGCATATCTCAGTAGAGAAAGGTAACTTTATAACCTGCCCTGACCCGTCCTAGACTCCTAGATGAGTCAACCCCCCCCCCCCCCCCCCCCTCTCCTGCGTCCGGGGCTGATGTAGGGAAGAAAATGTACATAGATACATGCCTACAAAACTTAATTTCACAAAGCACGAAAGTGGTTCGTATGCTATCGGCATAGTACTCATAGGAAAATGGGGCGGAGCGGAGAATTTTAGAGTATTCACAGGGAGGGTATGGAATTACAGTAAAATACCAGCAGATAACCGAGCGTGTTTAAGAAAATAGAACTTCATGAGGGCTTGAAATTGAGAAACTGATTTACTGAATAGAAACCTTGATTCTTGCTGGATATTTGCCACAAAACGTTGATACACAGTTTCCCTTTGAAATATAAGAAAAAAGAATTGAAATTGTTTCGCGCAGGTACAATATTATGAAACAAAGAATATAAAATGATATAAGATTGTAGTTGGAAATACCCCTTTCATTGAAACCATCTCTGCAAAGATACTTATCTTCTAATGGCAAAACCTGTTACTGTAACTGATTCTTATTATTGTGAAGATTGTTGCTAACAATGCGATACCAGCTAACAATTCTGATTATTAAGAAATTCACTGAAGGATATGTAACCAAGGGAAACACAAAACTTTTCTGCACACTAGATTACATAGATGATGAAAACCTTTTTCAGTCAGAGGAAGGTCCTCTTCCCTGGTAGTAGGTGACAAACTAGATATTAAAAGATAAAAGATTCTCTCAATCTAAAGAAGCAGGCCAAAAGAACTAGACCAGAGACAAATCAAAGCAGAAGGAAAAGTCAGAATTAAAAAATTAGCAAGCTGATATCTAGAATGAACAATCTAGGTTTCCAGGACCAACCAAGCATAAACTCAACGAGTGCAATCCAAACACGATGAAAAAATACACATAATTTTCTGTCAAAACTGCCCAATGAGTTCGTTTAAGAGCTCCAGAAAAGCATCCCAAGGATCCATAACTGATCAGAAGTAAATTCCTAAAAGCAAATGTGCTTAAAGAAATAAAAAAAAAATTGAGAAGGTGTTGCTAAAAAATAAAGCAAGAAATTCTAAAGCGTCAAATTAATTACTGAGGATTAAAAAAACCAATTTTAAACCCCACAGAAAACTGAAGTACCTTATACAACTTTACGGATGTTTTAGACACTAAGAAAGAAAAATAATGATTAAAGATCGTCCGACATATTTATTTAACGTCCGACATATTCATTCATTTAACCTCTGTTGGCTTCAAAATAATTATCTAAATTGTTGTAGTGGTTGTTCACATTGACGAAAAATTGAAGCAGGATGGACGTTGATGAAACTGAAGTATGAACAGAGTAAATTGAGGGGGCGGAACAAATAAAAGATAGGACTAAATTAGTCTTTACCCGGCCAGAGACACCATATTATATCTTAAAATGCCACATTACCTTCGTAGATCAGATTTTAACTGAGTTAACACTTCAAGTACAAATAGAGTCGGAGGTAGGATACTACCTTATTTAACAGAACATGGATAGGGAGAAACTATATCGTATTCTGTTCATCCTTATAACAAGAAAAATGTAACCTAAAATAATCTTCCTTATTTATACATTAAAAAAGTTTTTTGTTTGTGCGCTGAGTACCACTAGCAATATCTGAAATGATATGCATATGATGTGACATATTTTTAATGACTAGGTCACAGCAGAGCACTGTATAAAAGATGTTGTAAATGGATGGATAGTTTACAACTACTACCATAGCTACGCAAAAGAAATTCATAGCAGATTGCAAAAGACAATGATGCACATGAAGCCCAAAGCAGCACGCACAAATCTATTTACCTTGATTTGCCTCAATTAAGAAACTTAATGCTCTATTGGTTTCATAAAACATGCAAATCATTTTCAAAAAAGTGATGGTTCATGCCCATCACAGAACCAATAGTGGAAATGAATCCGAAACCCTAATATAATATATGCTACACAAATCCTTTTGCATGTAAATTTTAAGGTACCTGGCTTGGTAATTCCTTTTTGCGTCGCATATTTCTCAATTTTGTAACAAATGAGGCTGAATCATGACAAACTCCAACTACTTCTCCATCAAGAAAAATAAAATTCTTCCCATGAAGTGAAGTCGAAGTATCATCGACCAACTCTTCCATCCCACAGTCTAGCAATTTGTCAATAATTGGTTCCAAAACACTCGTACTGACGAGTCCAGTGCTGGCTAAATTTTTTATCAAACCACAATTTTCCCCATCTGGAGTAGAGACAAAACATATCTTTCCCCAATAGGAAGGGTGACTGCATCCAAAAATTGTGCATAGGATTACAATAAATACATGAATGGAATTGAAATTGATGTTCCTTTTACTATGGTTCAAATAGTAATTATAGAGTATTGTTCAACTGTATGGAGTTGCAAGTTCAAATTTCAATGCATGGTCATTACTTATCAACTCGTCCAATCAATTCTCAAGTACAAACCAGATGAAAACCCTGACTTATTTAAAAAACCTTAATACGTTCAAAAAATTAAAGACATATCTTACGGATCACTACTTTTTATAATCTATCTGCCTGCAGTTCTAGAGTTCTACATTTTCCTGAGTCATTATATTCTGTAACCAGTGGCTATATGGCAATATGTTCATGATTTATGACCTTTAGAAAAAAAATATCACTACTCAGCTTTGCTGCGAACTAAGCCTCGTTAGTTCTCATTCTGGTGTTGACCCTTTTTGGCACAATTTCAAGTTGAAATGACCAAACCAACACATTTAAAAAGTTGGCCCCTTCTAGCAACAGCTGACGCATTTGGAAAATAAGCAACACTTAATGCACAATATTTACATGTGCTATGTGCAATTTTTTTGTTGTCCATCAAGTATCAACGCGATTTATATACATGTTGGCATTAGTCAAGTACCACAAGAGAAATGTGTTTCATCTATTTTGTGCAGTAAACTACTAACACTTCTGTGGTTGACTTCATAGCTAAAAAGGACCACCTCAATCACGTGGCCAACAAATAAATTGTCAATTCTTTAATATGTCATGCATATTATAGGCATTAGAGGGTACTAAAAAGGGCCACCTTTCAATACTGTATGTCATCCATACAGTGCTTTTGTCAATAAATTGTCAATTCTTTACTTTGTCATGCATATTATAGGTTTTAGGTTTTTTAATTAAAATTTCTTCGATTGGTTACTGATGCAGTCAAAAGAGAAACCATATAAGAAACAGGACTTGAAGGAGAATCTGAACTCAGGGAATTAGACTCAGTAAACTTGATAGTTACTTCAGAGATTTAGGAAAAAATCTGCACGACCAGTGCCCTTCAATACTTCAGCTAGTCAGCTATTAATTACATAAAATTTCTAGTACCACTGACTCGATAGTTTTTGAAACTTTTTAGTACTACTGACTCAATTAAGACTCCAATTCAAGAGAGTAGTTTCTTAAACTTTTACTACTACCGAGTACTGACTCAATTAAGACTCTCGCGTTCACTATTGATTTCAGATTACATAAATTGATTCTACGAAATTCCCTTAATATTAAAGAATGTTCCAGAATCTGCATCAGTTTTCTTTTGTTTTATTTTAGTGACTTTAAACTAGATCTTGGTCGACTGGCCAAGGTGAAGCCAACTTGATTAAATTTTCAACTGTATAGGCGATTATATCTTGTTTCATTGTTAGACTGCAGGTGAGTAGACGATCCTATGTATTTGTTTTCTTCAAGTGTTCTTCTCAAGACAAATATAGGCAGCTGACTCAGAATAGTTTTACTACTCAGACCTGGCATAGATGATTTAATACTCATACAAATTAAATTTTTCTTTCCCTATCAAATCTTAGATGATATTATACAAAATGCTTACTACTTATGAGAACTGATGATCCCCTTAACTGGAGAAAAGACAAGATTCAGGTAGTTATTTATATGCCCTAAAAATTACCAATCACTAGAATTACAACCCATGGAGCCTAGAAATTTTGTTCTGATTTTACCATGCTTAGTACCTGTTGTGTATAACTGACTTATAACTTGAATCCGAAAACTAAAAAATAGACACTTACTCAGTTTATTTATAATAAATTTGCACTTTGACTTGATAAAGATTAATATTAATCTTGTAGTAGTTAACTTCTAATACTAAAATAATTTATAACATGAGATAATTCATGGATAATTTTTCCAATAGAACGAGAATATATAGTCATATAAGCCCATATAATTCTTGTACACAGATCTAAAGCATACCCCACAAGCATATCATGTTTAATGTGAATTTTATTGTAAGTTTCTGCTACGAACTTTTACATAATATTCTTGTTTACCCATACCCATGTCCAAAAATAGGACAGAGTCCCTGTGTCCCTGCTTTCAGAAATTCCAAGTGGAAGAGTAACCTGAGTCTGAGTGACATAGATTAAAATGACATAGCTCAGAGCACAGCTATACCAACTATTGGAGAAAAGCATCACCCTATTGTTTTTTTCCACAAGATAAGTCAACAAAGCAGCAGCTACAACCGCCAAAACAAAAGTCATGCAACAACATACCTACTAACGAGCAGAAAGTGTATAACTATAAATGTAAGTGACTAGTAATAGTATGTTACTTACGGATATCGAGCCCCGCCAATTTTTCCCGTGTATTCAACACGCTGACGTGTTCTTCTCATCTCAGATATTGATTGGAGTGGATTAGTTCGGCTCAAATTAGCCACTACACCAGATATCTTTTCTGCTCTCTTGTATGGATGAGACCATGTCCCAGTGGAGAATGCCCTAGAAAGCCCATTTGTAATAATTGAGCAGTCTAGATAGTGTTCAATTCGATTCATAGTACGATCTCCATCAAGATCTCTCTGCATAACCTTGATCATTCTCCTCTTAGCATGATTAATATGAACTCTAAGTTCACGATCTAAAAGCTCATTGGCCAGCTCTAATCTTTTGTTTCTGAAATCATCCCTGCAATCGAATTTTCTGCGGCCAGTATAGGCCTTTAAGAGACACTTCACCATATAGGCTAGAAAACGAGCCTTTTGCTTGATGCCAATAAGTTTGGGGAACAGAAGCTTGTCAATGCACTCTTTAACAGACTCTTCCGGTGGAAAATCACAAGTCTCAAATTGTTTTTTGAGATACCTAAGAGCCATTCCACTTCTACGAAAATTTTCACATTGCTTGTCAGCTTCACGCATTGAAGCTCTTAGAATATTGACAACAGTATCATCTTCAGCATCAGCATCAATTAGGCTAACAACCTCTTTATCAGAGGAAACACCAAGAGCAAAAAACAATATCCAGATCGGCATCTCAGTCAGGAAAAAGACACTAAGAACTTTTCTTCCTACAGTTTGTGGAAATTTAGAAGTGTCCACTAGTTTCACATGCACCCTTTTCCTTATAAATGTATGACGGTATGAAGCAATCCAACTGGGACTACAAGACAACCATAGCCTCTTCAAGCAGCTTTGCTCCTGAGCAACAAAGATCTGGAGCAACAAGGAGGATTAGTTACCATTTAACATACACAACTTACAAAAATACACAATAAATACCACATCCTTTATCAGACAGGATTCTTGACGGTAATACGTGTAAACAGTAACTGGTAACTGGTACAAGCTTATCGCCTTACTCAACTGAGCATACTTGGACATTATAGAAGGGGAGAAAGAGTTCTGTTAAAAAATTAAGTCAGATGACTTGAAGAATGATAATCCAAATTATAACAAGATTTGACTTTATATCCAAATCAGACACTTTATATCCAAAGATTTGAATTGTCTTTATATATAAAGCAAATATAACAGTATATGCTTCAAGAATTTCGTCTAGCTAATTGAAAAAGTTATTATCAACAACTATCAAACAGCCAATCATGAAGTTTCCCTATATAAAAGAACAGGAAATTTTGGTATACACACTTAAACACTACTAAAACACTTCTTCGATATTTTCTCGTTACATTTATCTATGTGTTATTGAGTTACATCTATCTCATTGTTTTTTAGTTCTTTGGTTGTTACTGTGTTATGACTTGGGCCTTCTCCTTATAGCCTGCTTCATAGTCACATATGTCTTTTACTGTCCTGGTCCAAGAACTCGACCAAATAATCATGGATATCAATTCACGCTATTAAAGTATGTAATAATAGATCACAAAGTTAAGATCACAGAGTGGTTTTCCAATATTTAATACACTACACGAATAAAAGTGGAATATTATTAGCCTTGGAAATTTTAGGCTTAATTTAAAAGGCACACATAAGATTTATTCTATGAAAGAAACAAAGAATAAAAAGACTGTCACCTTCTCAGCTCCGTTGATTATGAAATAACCTCCATGGTCAAAATCACAATCACCTTTGTTAACTCCTTTCATCCAGCACAAATCAGATTTCACCATAACCGGAAGCTTCCCTATAATCATTTCAGTGCAATTTTCACTAGAAAGAACCTTCTCTATATATTGATGTTCGTCATTTTCAAAGTTGTCGCTTCTCACCATCTTTTCGTTGTATACCTAATGTTTGCAACACATCAGAAATGAGGCATAGTATGCTTGGGTGGTTAGCAAGTAGAATATTTGAGGTACAAGATTGTCGGGACCTTTATACTTTAGTTCAATACGGGATAGGAAAGATATGATAAGCTAAAGTCAAACTACAAAGATATACATCTAATATCAAGTCATCACAAAATTCTACAAAAATGTAGTCTTACATGCTTATAAAGCACATTAGAAGAGCATGAACCCAGAAGTGTTTGTGTGTATGTATAGGTGTGTGTGTGCGTGCTTACTCCTGACAATAGTACCTTAAAGTTGACCTGAACTTGCATCCTGGCACCATATGTCATATTCTGAAGCCTGGCATGTCTGGGCAACATATCCACAAAACAATCACCATCAGCAGTTGAAAACTTTTCGCCTGCATAGAATTTTGGTGGTTCAAAGGTGACCTTTCCAAACTTTACTGATGCGGATCTCCATTCACCATCACCATATTGAGATGAATCATGCAAAGGCTTAACTATAATCTCTCCAACTGAATCAAAAACTTCTTGGATCCCATTTCTTATGAACTCATTATAAGAGTTCAGTTGATGACTTATCAAGCCATATTGTTTGAAAAAGGATTGAGCTGCTGCTTTCAAAAACCTCTTTAGCTCAACTTCTTTTAGACCTCTTAAAAGATCTTTACTCTCTTCACAAACATAATCCACGTCCATAGCTTCTCTACCCATTAGTCCCAAAATATCTAATAGGCAAAAAAAGACATAACTTTCTTTAGCAAAAAAAAAAGACATAACTTTCTTTAGCAAAAAAAAAAAAGACATAACTTTAACTCAAAAAGTCAACAAATCAAACCATCCTAATAGAGTTCATAGCAACATAAAACCACAAAAGCAATGCTATAGTGCCTCGTCTGAAAATTATAAATATGGTAGGAAACTGAAGAAATACGAAAACAAACAGAATTATGAGAGTAGAACAAAATGTATTTCATACTATTTCCTTCACCCATTCTTTCAAATTCTTAACGTAGCCTACTTTAGCAGTAACATTCCTGTACTGTTTCAATTATTGCTCATCCCCAAGACCATTTAAAGCTTAAATCACAAAAATAGTTTCAAATACCCGCAACCACAAGAAAAAGACATACAACCATCTTCAAATTCCCATATGCATATATGATCAATGTGTGTACAAATACACACATATATTTACAGTGTTTTGCTCAGAATTATTAGATTTTCATCAATACCAATAATATACGAAATACGGTGAATGCCCCTATTACCACAATTCACCAATTCTTTCAAAAATTCCTAATGTAACCTACTTTATAGCACTAACATCCCCACTAGTGTTTCGATTATCGCTCACCCCGAAAACAATCTAAAACTTTTAACATAACTTCAAATACCCACAACCACAAGCAGTAAAAATACAACAAATCTTTAAATTCAGGCATATAAAGATTACATTTTTCTACCTCTAAGCACATTAAATTCGCAACATTATTGAACAAAATAATGCATATTTTCGTAAATAAAGATATAATCAAAACCCTTAATCTTCACCCAAATTTCTTACTGATTACACAAACAAAATAATAAAAAAGAGAGCTTTAAGTACATAGAGAGACTTACAGAAGTGAATGGTATGTATATAATCAGCTTCACATGAAAAAGTCCTATAGGGCTTTGCCCTAAATCAGAACTGATCAGTATGTATTTATGAAGTAGGAGCATGTATACACAGACGAGTGTTAAAAATGAGCATGTATATCAGTATGTATTTATTACGAGTGTTTTCTCCCCTTCAACCACCTAATTAAAATGTAAATATTATTATAATAAAATAATACAAGAATGCAAATATAAACAATATTGTTAACATTCACCTATTATAAATTACCCTAAATCACTAATATTCATTATTTTAATATTATTATTAAGGAACATTCTAGGACTCTACTTGCTCTTATTAATAGTTCATAATGTTGTCTCCAAAGTAACACAATTAAAGTAAAAGGTACCAAATTATACAATTGAAAATAATGGTATTTTGTGTCATCACATAATTACTTTTACTCTTGTATTTTTTGAATATGTGCCCCATCTATCACTTCTTTTTTCTCATATTGTATAAGACATGTGACGTTACTTATAATTTTTCCTTTTATTGAGTTACAATACTACATAAATTTGTGTTCTCTAGAAACATAACCTAGAATAATATTTTTAGTCCCAAAAATATTATCTCATTATGTGTTTTTTTTTGTTTTTTTATTAAACCAAAAAATGACAACAACAAATAAAGTGTAAGTTTGGTGAATCTGTCATAAGTTTTCATCAAAGTCTCACCACTTTTAGAAGCAAAGTGTTCATACTCCTGGATCAGCAAAGTCCTGTAATTCTTTCTCACAGGCTTGGTGCCTTCACAGTGCACCCTCAACTTATCCCACATCTCTTTTGCTGTTGTGCAAGAGAGAACATAATTTGTGAGAACAGTGTCAAGAATATTAAATAATATGTTTCTTACCTTTGCATCCTTGAGTATACTGGCTTTATCTTCAGGAGATCATTCACCCTTTGGCTTATTGATTGTGCGATCTTCTACAACTTTTCCTTCTTCATTCGTCATAGGAACCACCTTTGTTGGGATGAATGGTCCATCATTGATTCTGTCAAGATAATCAGGATCAGTAGCCTCAAGATGATGCAACATCTTGACCTTGACTCTCCAGCGAGTATATTCACCCCTCTTGAGTATGGGAATTTTTGTATTGTCATCTTTGTATCCAGACATGTTTTTGATCTGCTTGATTCGAACTTCATCAAACCCGCTCTGATACCACTTGTTGAACCAAAACTACTTGTAGAAAGGGAGGGGGGGGGGGGGGGTTTGGATACAAGTAGTACTAATATGTCTATTTTTGTGTTTTTCTTGTTTTAGAATAATAAATATACGGAATTGAAAGAACACAAAACAAAGATGCTGCAACGATGATTTATATTGAATAACCAAAGTTACAAACTCTACCAAGGATGTACAAATATCCTTAGCAGCTATTCTCTGTAAACAATGTTACAGCTGAAAAAACTCTCAATGTAAAAACCTAATACAAACTTAAGGTTTCGACACACACATATTACAATGTAGAATGAGAGTATTTATACAATTTTCCTATCAACTAAAACAGCAAGTAAATCAATCTTGTAAATTATGAGATTCTATCTCATCTGTTTAGGTTGACAGCTTCGACAATCCAGCTTTTCTGATAAGACCGAATCATCTACTGATTCTTGATAAGGATTTGAGTTTATCCAGTGATATGTCTTCAAAGATAATAGAATTTTTCATAATCTGCAGCAACCTTATAGACTCTTAAAGACTGCAGACTCTGACAGCTCACAGACTCCGAACACAGACTCTTGTATCAGTAGACTCTTCCTTGTACTCCAGTAACACCATCATCTTCATTCCTAACAAGGAACAAAATGGGTATTCAGAAATAAGATGGATGAAAATGGCATAGTAACAAGGAACAAAACAAGGTTGGTTGCTAAGGGCTATTCTCAAGAAGAAGGAATAGATTATGATGAAACATTTGCCCCTGTTGCTAGATTGGAAGCAATAAGGATATTCCTAGTCTATGTAGCCCATGCCAATTTCAAGGTCTATCAAATGGATGTCAAAAGTGCCTTCTTGAATGGGGAATTAGAAGAAGAGGTATATGTTAGTCAACCTCCTGGCTTTGAAGATCCAAATTATCCAGAATTTGTCTACTTCCTACTCAAGGCACTTTATGGATTGAAGCAAGCACCTAGAGCCTGGTATGACACACTGTCACAGTTTCTTTTAGAGAATCACTTCACTAGAGGTACTGTTGATAAAACTCTCTTCTTTAGAAATGTTAGTGGCTCTAGTATACTTGTTCAAATTTATGTAGATGACATAATATTTGGGTCTACAGATGAGAAGCTTTGCAAAAGGTTTTACAAACTTATGCAAAGTAAATATGAAATGAGCATGATGGGTGAACTTACCTATTTTCTTGGCTTACAAGTTAAGCAAGTGAAAGAAGGAATCTTCATTAGTCAAACTAAATGCATCTTTGATCTATTAAAGAAGTTTGATCTAATGGATTGTTCTCCTGCTAAAACACCCATGCCAACTGCCACTAAGCTTGAAATAAATACTAAGGAAAAATCTGTGGACATTACAAGCTATAGAGGCATGGTAGGCTCATTTCTATATTTGACAGCTAGTAGACCTGATATTATGTTTGCTACATGTCTATGTGCTAGATTTCAGGTTGATCCTAGAGAGTCTCACTTAATTGCTATCAAAAGGATTTTAAGATATCTCAAGGGAACACCAAACCTTGGCATTTGGAACCCTATGCAGGTTGCAAAATTGACAGAAAAAGTACAACATGCACCTGTCAATTTCTAGGAAATAAGCTTGTCTCTTGGTTCAGTAAAAAGCAAAATTATGTCTCTACTTCTACAGCTGAGGTTGAATATATTGCAGCTGGAAGTTGTTGTGCTCAGATTCTTTGGATGAAAAATCAATTACTAGACTATGGTCTAATAGTTAATAAAATTCCAATTTTCTGTGACAACACTAGTGCAATTGCCATAACTGAGAATCAAGTGCAACACTCAAGAACCAAACACATTGACATAAAGTATCACTTCATCATGGAACATGTGATGAATGGCACTGTGGAACTTCATTTTGTTCCAAGTGAACAACAAATTGCCGACATTTTTACCAAGCCACTTGATGAATCAACATTCTCAACACTACACCATATATGATATTTGCCAACATTATTTTTTGTGTTACTGGCCAAAATGTTACCTTAGACCACTCAATATCAATATAAGGCAATATATTTTTTTGGTGTTGGGGTTGATGAAATTTTGTGTTACCGTAGACATAATTAAATTTATATTGTAACATAAATTTGACTGTTACAATTGATCAGGAAAAAGCGTTACCAAAAACAACTAAAAAATAGGCGGGCAAACACTTAGCAAAAAGTTAGAAAATAAGCGGGATAATTTTTGGGCTAAAATTAAAGTGAGCGGGATTATTTGGGTAAAAAACACACTCACTCTCTCTCTCTCAGAACACACTCTCTCTCAGAACACAAAAAACACCCCCTCTCTCTCACAGAACACACACTCTCTCAAATTTCTCCTGATCAATTTAAATGTCTGATAATTTGTAATGCAGCCAGTGTCAAAATGATTTTTATGAGAAATAAAACTCTCAGAAAAAGTAAGAATTTTGTCTAAGTCAAAATTACTCCTTCTACGAATACCCTTATCCGGTGATGGTCATTTTTGACACTGGGTTTTTTATACTTCTACGGATACTACTTTTTGTTCCTTCAACGGATGCGTTGAATCTCAAACGGTATAATCATATCCGTAGATAGTACAGTTCTAATCATAACCGTTAAAAGCCACAATCCTATCTGTTTTTACATGCGTACAACAGTATGTATGTAATTGCAGTAAATTCGTGGCTTTACTTTTTAAAAGCTCATTGTTTTTAAACGGTTATTTCTTGCACCAATCAAATAATTTCTTACAATTATTTTGATTTTCTTAGTGAATTATTTAGGGGCGGTATAAATTGATTTTTACTCTCAAATTAATCATTTTCTATCATTTCCCAAAATTCTCTAAGTCAAAAGCTCATCTTTCTCTCTCAAAGCAAAACCTCTCTCTGTAATTCAAGCTCTGTTACAATGACACCAACCAACAAAACAATGTCTCTTACTGGTTTCACGTACGAGAAGAATAACTTCACTGCACTGGCGGACTTTGATGAGAAGAACACATCATATCACAAGATGATGAGGTTTTTCCAGAACTGTAAGCTCTCCAAAGCCATGTTCGAAGCCCCCAAATTGTACTTTGAGGTGATTGAAGGCATCTGGGAATCTGCCGTGTTCGATTCTGTCAATGCTACAATCACCTTCGTTCTTCAAAGTAAGGAACATGTAATTAATAGTGATGTCATTACAACATGCTTGAACTTGCCTGAAAACAATAGATTAGAAAAGCATAATGATAGTGATGTTGTTAACATGCTCAATTCCAACAATTATGCTTTACCTACTGCTAATCTAAGCAAGATTCAAAGAAGAGGTATGGTAAAAGAATGGAGTTTTTTCTTTGATGTCATTCTTAAAGTTTTCTCTAGTAAGATTATCAACTATGATGTTGTTACATTCTCTATGCTAGACATTTGTTACATGCTTTTAAATGATAACTATTATAATCTAGGGTCCTTGATTCTATTTGAGCTTGGTGCTAAACTAGGACATAAGGCATCTAGAAGTAAAAATGTCTGTTATGCTAGATTTTTCATGTTGCTAGCTAACCATGTAGAGAGTAACTTGGTCATCCAATTCCCTGCAAACTCCAAGGAGTGTTGGGTTTAAAATAAGAGAGTCCTTGAGGACTTGAATAGGATGAACCACAACAATGAGGTACAATTGGTATACCTACCAATCTTCAATGATGCTCAGGAGGCACAGGTAACTCAGGTAACTTCCTCTACTGTACCTTCCTCTGTACCTTCAATTTCTTTGATTTCAAGTGCCACTATGTAGACTGGAATTATCCAACAGCCTCCTACCCAAGTAGCCACCTTTAAAATTTCCAAATCCAAGTCCAAGAATCCCACCTCAGGTGCCTCTCAAAAGGCACCTGTTATAAAAACCACCAAACCACTTGAGGGGAGTGTGAATGAGTTTGTGAGTGGTGAGGGAATGGATGAAAATCAAAGAAACCTCGAGAATAAGGGGGTGAGATAAGTGAGTCCCAGCCTAGCCACCCTGTATCTTCTCAAAAAGATACAGTGGTTGAAAAGGAAATAAACACATCCCTAGTGACATCCTCCCAAAAGGATGTTGCTATTGAAAATAGTCCCCAACCAGGGACACAACACAAGAGGGATAGGGACACTAGAAGCCCTAAAGATATGTCGAAGGCCTATGAAAGGAGAAATAGGTCTAAAACAACTAGGGTTACACAGGAAACACACAGTGCAGACCACAACTTCAAGTTGTGTTTCTGCACCATCTCAAATTCAATTTGATGTGGCTCCAGTAAATGTGGAGTCACAGCCCCACTCTTTAAACATTCAAATTGAAACAGAAATACCTAGCTCATCAACTCTTTCTGTAAATGTGGACATGATACACACATCTATTCCTGATTCTCCATATTTAACATTCTTGGAGAAGCCCCACTCTGAAATTGGTGGTCATCATCTTCTTGATGATTTGTTGGACCACCAATCCATTCTTTCCGAGACTTTGGTTCCATCTGTGGCACTAAATTTAAAATCAATCTCCACAGATTTAGCCATAGTCTCCATTTCTAAAGTTGCTCATGTTTCTTCGTCTACGGATATCTCTCATCCGTTGACAAGTGTTTGTCTATCTACAGATATGCCTCAAAGCTGGTATCCGTTGACACTCACCTCTACTACCTCTACGGATACTCCTTCCACACTTGCACTACAAACTTCAAATCTTACAACATCAAGTGTGGATGAGTTAGTAGTGGTTCAAACACTTCTAGGATTGAGGGAAGGGAGTGATGTTACGAGAGTGAGGGGCTGGTTTGCTACCAGGCAAAAGGAGAGGGAGAGAAAGAGGGACAGACTATTTCTTCCAGTCTGGTAAAAGTGAGCAAAGAGGGTTCCACCTTAGTAGGTGAAGGTGAGGGTGTGAGGAGTGTGAGCCAGGGGGAGCCCCTGATGCAAGAAGAGAGAAAAAATGAGAGAAAAGCAGGTACAAGAGATATAAGGGAGGAAGAATCACCTACAACCATTGCAAATGAGTTCATGGATGTCAGTGATGCAGACAGGGAGAGGCTGTTCCAACTTGAATATCAAAATGAGTTGGATCAAGTGAACCTGAATGCTGAGACATTTACGCATCCTGTTCAGGCCTATCAAGTCTTGGCTGGCCAGGGCAATGTGGAGGCAGGACAGATGTTGAATTTAGTACACATCACTGAATCAATGTCTAGGGCAAAGGAAGCAATCAGTAATCTGCCTCTAGGAGTTGGTGAAGATTTTGAGAATGATGAAGAAATAGAAGAGGACTCAGAGGGTGGTGAAGGAGGTGGTGAAGGCCCTTCCACCTCAGGAAGCACACCTGATTGGTCAAGGAAGGGCCTTCACCACCTCCTTCATGACAACTCTTCAAATACAAAAGATGCAGCTTCTGCATCACAGAACAGAGACAGATGAGGTCAAGGAAATAATTGACAATGTCAAGGACAACATCAACAAGAGGCTTGATATTGCATTCCCTCTCACCACTATCAGAACCATTCAAAGAAGAGTTGTGGAAGAAAACACTCTCTCTAAGAGTATGGAGTCTCTATCCAAGAGGGTGGATAAAATAGAGGAGAAGCTGGATCTCTTTCTAGAGCAACAAAAAATGCAAACACAACTCCTCCAACAATTGCTGCAGGCTCCTGGTGCTACTCAAACCCTTGATGATAACAAAAAGGGGGAGAGTACTAGTGGTCTCTGAACTAGCTAGGATAAACTCCAAGTGGATTTTCCACTTCCCAAGCCAGATGCTAAGAAACTTTTGGGCAAATACATCACAACATTCAAAGAAACCAGAGATGTACTAGCTAGAGAGGGGATGGCTGTAATCATCAGAAATGGAAAGCCAATTCACATAACAATCAGCCATCCCAGGTTTGTTGAAGCAAAAAGGGAGGAGGTAGCTAGACTTGCAAGAGAAGCCAATCCTGAGGGATATGAGTCTACACCTGATAAGCATGCTAGACTGGCCAGTGAACTGATGAAGGAGCTAGAGAAAGAAGATGTGGCTGAAGAAGAAGTGGTCACTGCTCCTAAGAAAAACAAAGGAAGGACAGTGCCTAAGAAAAATCCTAGGCTAAAATTCAAATCCAAAAGGCCTGTCTCTCCAAAAAAATAAGAGGTGATTGAGAAACCCAAGAGAAAGACCTTCGCAATTGATGATATCATCAAACCTTCAAACACCCTAGCAGAGCCCAAAGATGAACCCATGGAGTCTGATAATTTGGTATTCCCAGAAATTATCTTAGAAGCTGAAAGGAAGAAAAGAGCAAGGGAACCAAAGAAGAAAACTCCAAAGGGGCCAATCAAACTTCAAACTGTACCTCAAGTTGTTAAGCCAATAGAAGACAAAGCTGATTATCTATACATTGCTGACATACAAGAGTTTACAACTTTGGACCTCTTCCTAGATGAACTTATTGAAGTAAGGGGCATTGATAAACACAAGAATCTATGCCTTGTAATTTTACATAAGTGAAATTGACTGTCTACGGATAACAACATTAGCCTTCTACGGATGTAGTCAAAGTACTATCTACGGATAACAGTACTAGCCTTCTACGAATGTGGTCAAAATACTCTCAACGGATGCAACTCAAATAACCTCTACGGATACAATCTGTACTTTGTGAAAAGGACAGTTCTGACAGAGCACGTGGGTTGACAGATTTCACAGAGCATGGAAACCAGTATTTCTGGTAAACTCACGAGAAAAAGAAGCATTTTGTTTTGTCTGGTCAGTTGTAGCAATTCCATAAAAGACAATCCGCCAAAAAGGGCAAGCTACCAACACAAGGACCACTACTCAGAATGGAGAAGCAAGGATTTTGGACAGAGTTACTTTTTGTATTATTAGTTGTTCGAAATATCTTGTAAACTTGGGTTATATAACCAAGTGTAGCATTATTCTAGAACTCAAGAAATCAGTTAGGCAATTTAGAGAGCACAAGGCAATATCACTTGTAAATTGCTGAAGCTAGAATAGTGTGTACGCAGCTATGTGTTTATTCATAAACATCACAAAGATTTCTTCTAATAAAAATCTCTCAGGTGGATCAATCAATCCACCTGAATTTTTAATTCTCGTGTTAGCTTTATTTTGTTTGTTTTTCTGTTCTTGAATTTACTTTCATATCTTTTCTGTCAAGAACTAAAGAAAATTTTAAAGATTGTATTCAACCCCCCTTCTACAATCTTGATTCATTGTCTGGGAATAACTGTATCTCCTTTGTTACCATCTCCAAAAGAAACTTCTGGACCAGCTTTCTTCACAAAATCTGCTAGCTGGGCTTTCTTTCCAGTCATATATCATGAGCATCCACTGTCAAGTATAAAAGTGTGCTTCTTCTTGATGCCCTGCAAACAATAAACGACTAGTTAGACTTCTTGAGGATCCAATTTTGATTGGATCCTGTTTTTCTTTTTGAGTGACTAGTCTTCCTTTTTGATTTTGTTTCTTCAACTTCAGACTGACCCTTATCTAAGTCTATACTAGACTCTGTCTTCACAATCTTCCTATGACTTGGTGTATCTGCTTTCAGTGAATAGAAGTCATAATACAGATCATGATATTCCATACACATGTATATAGAGTATAATTGGCTTCCACAATGATAACATGAATTTTGGGGTATGTACTGAATTTTTAGAGTCTTGGGAAAGCTAGACTCTGAATCCCATGAAGGTTTCTGTTTACAGTCTAGAGATAGGTGATTGTGATTACCACATTTGAAACATTTCTTCCTTGGGGCATCAGGAATGCTTTTGTAGTTGTTCTCTTTATTGATTCCTTCCTTCCCATTTTTGTTTCTTTTCACCTCTTCAGACTTTGAAACATTTGCAATTTTCTGTTTCAGTTGAGAATTAGACAGAAAACCTATATTCATTCTCTTAGGCTTTTCTGATGTATGTGAGACATATTCCTGATTTTTGTAGATAAGGGAGGTTCCTTGACTATCTACGAACTTGACTGGTTTGGCTTTAGGTTTTTCAGGTTCTGCCTTCCTTGATGCATCAGCTTCATTACTAACAATACTTGCAGGTTTCTTTCCCTCACTCTTGTCATAACCTATTCCACTGGTTTGACCAATAACTTGATTCTGAATTATAGTGTATGTCTTCTTACCTGAAGTATTCCAAAGCCTAATCTTGTCATTTTCTTCTTCCAGTTCCTTTTTGACATAATCATAGGCCTCAAGTACTACACCATGATCATGTTTGGCTTTAGCAACCTTATCTTTGAACTGATTCATCTGGGCTAACTCAGTTTTAAGAAAACTATTTCTATTTACCAGCTCATCATTCTTATCCTTGAGACTATTTATGTAACACCCCTAGATCCGGGGTCGGAGATCCAGGTTGTCACTTCCACTTAATATCCCAATTCACAATACTTACCAAAAGCCATTAACCATCACATGCCATGACCCCTCCAAATTATTACATCACACATATTATAGTCTCAGAAACAATAATTAACATTGCCATAGAGTCATCAAATCCATCAATTTAAATTATTACAGACTAAGTGTTATCCTCCCAAAAGGTAGTTACCGATAGAGCCTCTATTTGAAACAACATCGGAACCAAAATGTTTGCTTGATTTAAAGGTCTTACATAAGTCATACTTAAATATAAGGCGAACCAACCCAAGCTGGAACCCTATCCGACTACATCCATCTACCTGGTGTGGGGCTCTGACAAACAGCCTACGGTAGAGCTGCGCGTTTCCCACGCGCTTGGAACAGTGGTCCTTTGCCTGGCCATGCTGCTGATCTGTTGTGTTGTGATATATAAAGAAAGCAAGAATGAGCAATATAGCTCAGCATATAATATAAGTAACTAGCGTAACAGCCCGTGCAAGGCACGGGCCTGCATAGAGATGTCAATAATTTTTATTGTGAAAAAGTTGGTCGTGATCGATTTATTAGCTTAAGGATTGTGTCGTCTTAAGTTTGAGAACGTAAAATGAGAAGTATGGTTCATGCATAGTGAGGAGTAAAGAATTTTGTTGGCGAATAGTGTAATTACTTTGAATCACAAACGTAACTATGCCAAGGCTCTAAGACTTGTTTAAAGTGACTATTATTGATTTTGAGACCAGATTGAAATAGTGTAGAATTTGAAGCACGAGTGTACTATTGTTCTTCTTGCGATTATAAGCAGGTTTACCTGAGTTTTGTGTGTAAGAGAAAGGATAGTTTGTAGATTGGTAATTTGCGTTAGAGAGCGGTTGTTATCTGTTTTTCGGGAATCGATTGGTTTTTTTTTTTTTGCAATCTAGATTATGAATAGGTTATATGCATGCAATGTTGTTGTAATATAATTGAACATGCATGAATGAGATAGAGGATTTTAAAACGAAGCTGAAGGCTGACACATCTTTGCACACTCTCACATCACTCAAGTTTGTGATAAACACTTTGGGAGATGAACACCTATTACAGTTTGGAGTATTCATGTCACCTATTTGTTTTTAGTTTTTTACTTGGGAACTGATTCTGCACTCCTCTCATGTGTTCGTCTTTATATTCAATTATATTAACACACTTAGTAAATGCATTAATAATGTGTTTGGAATATCGTTTTACAGTTACAAATTTTAATCCAATTTATTACTATATATTAAACCTCAACACAAGGGCAAAAGTTTCTAATTAAATGGCCGTCACAAAAATGTCACTCATGTATTATTATGCAAAAATATATTAATAGTTGTTATACAAAGAAACAAACCTCCAACCTCCTTCTAAGATGTTCATGGGTTTAACCACTATTCTACATGCCTGTTTGAGTTTACTTCAAAAAATTTATTAGATAATCCACGTCTTTCCTCTCTTATCTTATATTATTTTTACTTTGATTTTTAAATAAATAAAATATTGGTTTGTATTATTTATATAAATCAGTTTTTCTTTTCATCTTTTCGTAATTTTGGTCAAAAAGTGTATTTTCCGGACACCCCAACCGGTATCACGCCAGACCCTAGAGTGCAGGAAGAATTCCCCACGCTCCCATGAATCGAACCTTGAATGCTTTGGTCAATAACCAGTGCTTTCACCAACTCATCTACAGGCCCAAAGGCTTCTTTTTGTAATTTTATATACCTATATATTCAATCACTGAATTTTATTACAGTTGTATGTTTCCGATTAAATATATATTAATTATGTTGTTTAAAATTCATACTTTTATATTATATATCTTTATTATACTTTATTTGAATTAAATTAATTATTCATACATAAAATATACTATTGAAATTCGACCTAATATAAGAAATATTGTATATGTTGTAGAGGATGTCGTCAAGGACCCACAAACCCTATTTAGAATTTCATTTTATTAAAATGATTATATGACATTACGAATCAATTTAATGTATTCTATAAAGTTCTATTATTATTATAAAAGATTAAACTTTTTTTTAACATCGTACAATAATTTTTGGAATACAATTTGAAATTCTATTTTCAAAACTTGTAATTTTCAATTTTCCCCAACTTAATCGTCTACTAACAGTCTGACTGATCATTATGTAATTATATACTATGTAATATCCTATATTTTAAAAACTCACCCCGATTTTTGACACGAGCGTCACTGGGGTTGAGGGGGAGGGGGTTAGAAAGGTGGAAAAAGATATAGATAAGTTAATAAAGAATGACATGTTACTTTAGAAAATGTTAACAAATGAACAATACATTCTGGAAAAGAAAATTGTTAAGAAATGGATGTGACGAACAGAGTAGGTAGACAAATTTTTTGTATAATTTGAATGCTAATGTTCTTAATTTAAAAATTATAGAAATAACTAATAATGAGAGATATAATGTGTATAATACTTCTTATATTAGATCGAATTTTAATAGTATATTTTATGCATGAATAATTAATTTAATTCAAATAAAGTATAATATAAATATATAATTTAAATTATGAATTATAATCAACATAATTAATATATATTAAATTGAAAACATACAACTGTAATAATATATAGTGATTGAATATATAGATATATAAAATTACGAAAAGGAAAAAAGAAAAACAAATTTATATAAATAATTCAAACCAATATTTTATTTATTCAAACATCAAAGTAAAAAAATAATATAAAAGATAAAAGACGTGGGTTATCTAATAAGTTTTTTGAAATAAACTCAAAAAGGCATGTAGCATAGTGGTTAAGCCTATGGATATCTTGGAAGGAGGTTGGAGGTTCGATTCTTTGTAGTAACACATCTATTAAAACATTTTTGTATAATAATATATGAGTGGCATTTTTGTTATTTTTCAAAAAAAAAGGGTAAAACAGTAATTTCGCGGCCATTTAATTGGCAACTTTTGCCCTTGTGTTGGCATATAATATATAGTAATAGATTGAAACATAGCTTTAACCTTTTTGGAAATCTTGTGGTCACATACTCGACCATACTTTTCAATATCAAAGTGCTATAATGAATTATTTCGTCAAAACATATTACCGTTCGAAGATCGAACGAAGAATGCAAGTATTCAAATACCGTCACACTATCGGTAACTCAGCACCTTGGCCTTCGTTACAGTGTGCAGTTCAATTCCAATTGGAAGAAGGGGACTTTACTGGAACACACTACGATACCCGCTGATCATTCGCTGTATCGTAAACACAACTTCTCTCCTAGTAGAAGGACGATTTCCTATTTGGTTATCACCATGGCCGCATACGGGCCTATTATGCTACCTGGCACCTGTTTCATTGTCGAGCATATGGTCACTACTTGGCACCTGTTTCATTGCCAGGCAAGCCTTCATACTACCTGGCACCTGTTTCTTTGCCGAGTATGACCTCATACTACCTGGCACCTGTTTCATTGCCGAGTATGAGTTACTTCCAGTCCCATGATGAATCCTATCTTTATATCTGGAACCGAATTTAATCGTCGTTCCCCGAGCGTTACTGGCTCGTTGATAGGTTTAAGCTCACTACCATACTTACTTCCGGAAGTGTTGATGAAGTAATAATAATATGTGAGTTGACTCTTGTCAACTGATGGAGAATATATTATGATTTAAAATCACGACTTGGGAGTTAAGCGAAATTTTCTGAAATTAATGAGATTGAAATTCTTTAATTTGGACAGGGTAGAAATCCCAAGATATGAGTATTTTCGAGGAATAGACAGAGTAAAACCATTTGCTCGGCTCCTTGAGCTGGATTCCCAATTTTTGATGAGTTGAGAATTATTTATTCGTATTTAAATAATTTAATAAACTCGGAAATAATATTTGGGAACCCCTACTATATTCAAATAATTTTTTTGAAGATCAGAAAATATTTTAAATAATTAAATAAGTCTTTAAATAATCTTTAAATCATTTTAAAAATATTTAATCAATATTTAAATAATATTTATTAAACAATTAAACAATTTGAAATATTTAATAAATACTAAAATAATATTTATTAAATAGTAAACAATTAAACAAATCCTTCTTAAATGAATATTCAAATTAATATTCATTTAATCAAATAAATATTCAAATAATATTTAATAAATTAATTAAATCATTTTACATTTAAAATACCCAATTTATATTTATTTGAATATTTTAAATCAATATTTGAAAATTATTTATTAAACTTGACAGGTGTTACAATTTTTGGTACTGATTACAGAATTAAATCTCAAACTAATCAAAACAAATCTAGAATAAATTCGACATGAATTTATCTATTTTTGTAATAAAAAGATATAATGATAAATGATAATTTGAAATTCGTTCTAGGGATAAAGATCCGCTAGATAGTCAATACAATCCAAGCAAATGATTTCTAGTGGTTTAGAATTCAACACTGAGGTCTAGAAATAATTCTTGTTCTTGAAATATGATTCGACAGAAGTTTTGTTCTTGACAGAGTTCTTAAAGATGTAATGTTTTGTTCCAACTCATCTTCTGTCATTTGATATTTTCTTTTATGCTAATCCACTTGCCTAAACAATCTGCACGTTTCTTACTTTAATAAAGCAGGAAAGACTATCATTTTAAAGTAGAAAGACTATTCTAAATTATCAGAAAGACTATTCTAGTTTCAGAAAAATATTTCTAATATTAGTAAGACTATCCTAGAGCCATAAAGACTTTCGGTAGGACTTAGATAATATTAAAGATAATTTCTAAAACTATAATTAAGCCAGTAGAACTTTCGGTAAGACTATCATGGATAGTCTTACTGGCCTTACTTTTAAGTCTTTCTGAATTTAGAAGTTTAGAATTAATTCTAAATTAATTATCTACTTAATTTATTTATCAGAATTAATTTATTAGTTAAATTAATTAAATAACATAGATAATTAAAGGAAAATGAAAAATAATTTCTTAAATAAAGAAATAGTCCCGAGAACCACTTTAATAAATGATAAACTACCACTGATTGTTGTTGACGCTCGATGTACTGTCTAGTTCATGAGCGACTAACTTCAATGGATGTTCTTCATTTTTGACTTTGAAAACTCTGATTCTCTTCTCTTTCACTCCATTCATTGAACCACTGTAACCTGTACCTTTGCTGTCACACTCTTGAAATCTCTGTCACTTTAATAAATCCACTTTCTTGAAAACTTCACTGAGGCTTGATCAAATTAATGAGCTTCTTTCAATGTAGAATAACTTCAAGTCTGTAGATGACTTTTAACTTCATTCTTTTGACAGTTATAACCTTCTAAGATTCCTGTGACAATTTGAATTATTACTTACTTATTACAGACTTGTTTAATGTTGAGTTAATTCCTCAATGTAAACAAATAGGCCTAAACATATGCCTTTCAATCTCCCCCTATTTGTTTGTTAGAGAATAACAAGCAAATACCTAGAGGATACACTCATCCACTTACAAAACCTTCAAGATCTAACATCTTACTTACTAATGAAACCATATTAACTCTTAATTCAAACATATCAAGAGTGAGTGAGGGGTATACCTTCCTTGAAGCTCTAAAAACTATAATCCTTGCACACAAGCCTTAGAGAAGCCTTATGGAAGCTTAAATCACCTTAATCTTTCAAGATAAACCAAGAACACACTAAAAGTTACTATTCATCCTCAACTTTGAATAATTATTTAGCTATGTTACACTTGATAGATTGCCATGAAACTTTAAACATACCTTGCTTGAACTATGGGAAAGCTAGGTATTTAATTTGGGGATTTATGGATGGTTGAAAGTGGAAGAAGAATTTTCTTCTTCTTCCTTCTCTTTTCTTGGCCGAGAGCTTCTTCACGGGGGGGGGGGGGGGGTGGATACTTTTTTTTTTTATATGTGTTTGTGTGTATAATTGTTATATGGATGAGACTAATAATTCAAAAGTAATCCAAGGCCATACTCCTAGGACATAGGTTAGTACAATAATACTTCCTTTATCCTCATTTTAAGGAAGTATTGTCTCCCCATTACTATTCATGTTTAATTGGCTTATGGTACTTGTAGTTTGCTTTTCTAACTATCTAGTTTGCATGGAATCTTGCATGGCATCTTATATGGTATCTTTCATGTATTATCACTTAGCTTATTAATGAACCAATACTTGTCGCTTAATCCCTCATGCAAGTTCGATAATTTTCCTCTAAAAATATTTTGTCGCGTAGAGATTTCTATTGTCATTCTTAAGCACTTGATTTTGATAATCTCTTTAAATTCCATAATTTCCTTGCCATGGGATTTAATTTAACCTAAGGCTTCCATTATCCTCAATGTCCCACGTTTTTATATACATTTAGTGGAAGTGAAAACCTTCGCATTCTGACGACTTGTGCATTCACTTAATTCTTTTGTACAATAACACTACGTTCTCAAAAATATAAATATCCCATCATTCATATAATGTGATCTCAAAATTTTCCATAATTTCCAAAATTCACTATTCATGATAATTTTAGAATATTACAAAAATCAGGGTTCTTACAGCCTCCATTGCTGGTGAAGTGCAAGGGGCACCATTGCTGGTGGAGGTGGCGGGGGTGGGTCATCGGCAGGGTCTGCCTCCATGATGTCAGGGGCGGGCTCCTCGCTAACCTCGTCATCAGTGGGGAAGGGGCTCATAGGGGATGGAGGTGGGGTAGGAGTCCTCCCGGCCTGAGGGGAATGCATCTTAATGTCCCTCTCGTCGTCCTCATCCTCGTCCGGATCCTCCTCAGGGTCCTCCTCAGGGTCAATCTCTGGGTCATCATCAGAAACATCTACTGGGTCCTCTATAGGGTCTTCCTCAGGGTCATCGTCCAAAACCTCTACGGGGGCCTCCGGAACTGGGTCATCCATCGCGGCTAATAGTGCCTCATCATAGTCTCTCTCGAAAGCCTCTGGGTCCGCTATCACAGGTGCCTACAAGTCAAGAAACAAACGTGTTACTAACCTCAAATCAAATTTGCCTTAAGGTCTTATCTGCCGGTACTACACCTAGTAGTCCGACTACGAACTCGATGAGAGTTCTTTGTTATTCATTATACCGGTTTTATTAATTTTACCTCTCTATTGTTTCTGAGATTTATAACCTAGCGCTCTGATACCATTTCTGTAACACCCCTAGATCCGGGGTCAGAGATCCAGGTTGTCACTACCACTTAATATCACAATTCACAATACTTACCAAAAGCCATTAACCATCACATGCCATGACCCCTCCAAATTATTATATCACATAGATTATAGTCTCAGAAACAATAATTAACATTGCCATAGAGTCATCAAATCCATCAATTTAAATTATTACATACCAAGTGTTATCCTCCCAAAAGGTAGTTACCGATAGAGCCTCTATTTGAAACAACATCGGAACCAAAATGTTTGCTTGATTTAAAGGTCTTACATAAGTCATACTTAAATATAAGGCGAACCAACCCAAGCTGGAACCCTATCCGACTACATCCATCTACCTGGTGTGGGGCTCTGACAAACAGCCTACGGTAGAGCTGCGCGTTTCCCACGCGCTTGCGAACAATGGTCCTTTTCCTGGCCATGTTGCTGATCTGTTGTGTTGTGATATATAAAGAAAGCAAGAGTGAGCAATATAGCTCAGCATATAATATAAGTAATTGAAACATAGCTTTAACCTTTTTGGAAATCTTGTGGTCACGTACTCGACCATACTTTTCAATATCAAAGTGCTATAATGAATTATTTCGTCAAAACATATTACCGTTCGAAGATCGAACGAAGAATGCAAGTATTCAAATATTGTCACACTATCGGTAACTCAGCACCTTGGCCTTCGTTACAGTGTGCAGTTCAATTCCAATTGGAAGAAGGTGACTTTACTGGAACACACTACGATACCCGCTGATCAGTCGTTGTATCGTAAACACAACTTCTCTACGGGCCTATTATGCTACCTGGCACCTGTTTCATTGCCGAGCATATGGTCACTACCTGGCACCTGTTTCATTGCCAGGCAAGCCTTCATACTACCTGGCACCTGTTTCATTGCCGAGTATGAGTTACTTCCAGTCCCATGATGAATCCTATATTTATATCAGAAACTGAATTTAATCGTCGTTCCCCGAGCGTTACTAGCTCGTTGATAGGTTTAAGCTCACTACCATACTTACTTCCGGAAGTGTTGAGGAAGTAATAATAATATGTGAGTTGACTCTTGTCAACTGATGGAGAATATATTATGGTTTAAAATCACGACCTGGGAGTTAAGCGAAATTTTCTGAAATTAATGAGATTGAAATTCTTTAATTTGGACAGCGTAGAAATCCTAAGATATGAGTATTTTCGAGGAATAGACAGAGTAAAACCATTTGCTCGGCTCCTTGAGCTGGATTCCCAATTTTTGATGAGTTGAGAATTATTTATTCGTATTTAAATAATTTAATAAACTCGGAAATAATATTTGGGAACCCTACTATATTCAAATAATTTTTTTGAAGATCAGAAAATATTTTAAATAATTAAATAAGTCTTTAAATAATTTTTAAATCATTTTAAAAATATTTAATCTATATTTAAATAATATTTATTAAACAATTAAACAATTTGAAATATTTAATAAATATTAAAATAATATTTATTAAATAGTAAACAATTAAACAAATCCTTCTTAAATGAATATTCAAATTAATATTCATTTAATCAAATAAATATTCAAATAATATTTATTAAATTAATTAAATCATTTTACATTTAAAATACCCAATTTATATTTATTGGAATATTTTAAATCAATATTTGAAAATAATCTGTCTCCGGCAATCTCCGGGTTTTTATGACCGCGTTTATGAAGCTATTTCTGACTCCCAGTCTAAGTTAAATATCAAAATTGTTAGTATTGAATACCACTTAGAAACTAGACCGAGGGGGGGGTGAATGGATAGTTTAGATATTTTTCGCTTTCTTGAAACTAAATTGCTGTAGCAGATTGTGTAGTAAGAAAATGCGGAATTAAAAAAATTACACACACAATCACTTTAATCTACTTTGTATTAAGCAAATTAAATACTACAGCTTTCCAGAATTTCACAACTGAATTTCTGGCTTCTAAACAAGAACAGTTTGTATCTTGTTTTCTTACAGAGAAAAGAGTGCTTAAGATAAAACTATATGTATCTCTCTTGCTCTTAACAATAGGGTGTGCATGATATATATAAGTCCTATACAAACTAGTGCACACACCTATTTACACTGTTACCTTCACTGTTAGTCCAACTTGTTCTGCCATAAGAGGTTAACTGTGTCAGGAAGGACCACCTGCTTTTCAGAGTCTTTCCCGTTTCTGTAGCTGCTTGTCTCTTATCTTTCTCTCCAAGTTTAGCTGTAGATTTGCCATCTGTTCTTTGGACCACCTTGCCAGAACAGATGCTTCAGTATTTGTCTCCTTTGATTTTTGGTTCTGTACCTTGATTTGTCTTGTTATAAACGTCTAAGTGTTGATATCGTGAACTCCACTTCATTCCAGACTTCGTGATGTCACTTGTAAAGACTACGCGATATGGCCTTTGAGGACTTTGCGACATAGGCCATTTGAGGACTTCACGATCTAGCCTTTTTGAGGACTATGCGACATAGGCTATTTGAGGACTATGTGACATAGGCTATTTGAGGACTTCACGATCTAGCACACTTTGACTTTGCTGACTTCAACACTTCATGACATGAGTCTTGAGGACTTCACGACATAGTACAAATTGGACTATGCGATCCAGCACTTCTCGACATGGATATTGGCGACTTCACGAGATAGCTTTATTCTGACTTTGCTATATAATGCCTTGGTCAAATTTCTGCAACTTATTTCTTCAGGGCCTTATTCATCTCTATCCTGCTGCATGAACAATTCTGAACTTCTACCAGGACAATTATTCAATGGCCTATGTACATTCTAGATGCAAGAAACTTACTAAGCTCATTATAATTCTGAGCATACATGATCAAGCTAATGTTCATGAGAACAAGACAAGTACATAGAGACCTATACTATATCCCAGTGATAGAATTCACTAGGTCATGTAGTGTGACATAGTCACATAGTGTAGGCTTGTTAATGGTGGTATTCAGACATGTCTTGAGCCTAACAATCTCCCCAAAATTGTGAGTAAGACCCTTAGGCACAATTTCATGTCTGATAACAAGCCTAACTAACATAAAAAGAAACAGATATAACGAAGATAAAAGGATGAACAGAATTTGATAACAACTTGGAAATTTAGGCTTACAGAATTTCTTATTGATCTACATAGCTTCAGTTTCCAATTGTTTCTCTAAGAAATCATCATAAATCTTCTTCTTCCTTATTTCCTCATTCTTCTTTATTTCAGAAATGGCCATTAGAATTTCATCTCTAGCAATCAACTCCTCTATGAGAGGAGAGCCTTCTAAGTCTTCTGCTGTTGTTCTAAGGGCACTTTCCACATATGAATCAATAAACTCCATCCTTATCTTTCTTTTTCCTCCAAGATGATTTTTGTACTCCACAATATAAGGATTTTGTTTTACCCTGCATAGCCCTTTCTTCCTCAGCTCCTTTGCTCTTTCCTCCATTTCAGCCATCTCCTTTTCTTTCAAACACCTTGTTTCTTCATTTAGCTTCCTTAGACTTTCTTCATAATCAGAGTGCATCTTCATGAATCTGGCTATCTCTATTTTCCACATCCTTTCTTCCTTTTCTTCAAAGTTCAAAAGAGCATTTATTCTTTCAAGTTCATATGTAGGAAAATATTGCTAGCCTCCTTGCTTCATTTTTATTTCTCTTCCATCAGTGTATTTGATCTCTAGATGATCTAGCTTCACCTTGACTTCAAAGATTCTTTGAGCTCTCAAAAATGCTAGGGCATCTTCATCATAGTCTTCATCCAGAGGAAGTACTTTGATCCCTACTACATTAGTGATTACCCCATTCTTCTTTGTTATCCTTGTCCTTTTGGCTACACTCTTGATCTTCAAATGCTTCACTTGAGGTAGCTTTCTGGAGCAGGGAGATTTAGTCTTCAGTGCCACATCATTTGGAAGTAGCTTCATCCCTTTCCCTTTCATCCACTGTAACACTCCACTAGTTGTGACTTTGTGGAAGTGTCTTCTTGGTTTTTCTTTTGCGGCTTCAACTTTCTTCTGTGGCAAATCAGGTTCAGAAGTCTTGGATAAAGATTTTGGAGGATCATTACTAACAGTACCCACCCTAGACTTAAAGTCTTGTGTTGTGGTTAAGGTACTTCTAGCAATGTCCTTGACTTGCTGAATTCCACTTCTTATCTTCTTGACAGTTTCTTTGTTTCCCTTTGAGTCCTTGTCTTCATCAGCATCTTTGGACTTCTTAGAGGTTTTGCCCTTGCTGCTCTCACTTGCCCCATCCTTATCACTCCTTGACTGACCTCTTCTTTTGTAGCTTTTATCTTCATCATCATCGTTGTCATCCTTCATGTCCTTTCTCTCTTTTAAAGACTCAGGAATTCTTCCATGAATGAGAAATGATTGTAGAGTTTGGATCATTTCTAGCTCTTCTGTTGTTCTGAAACCTCTTTTTGCCCTGAGCATCTGAAGCACCTCATTTATCTTGTCCTTATTCTTCATCACCAACTGTGCAGGAACTATTAGCTGATCAATAGAGTTTGCTTTGGTGGTGCTTTGGAAAATTATTGTTCTTGGCTTTGAGATGACCTCAGGCAATCTTGAAAATTGGTCCTTCTTCAAATTCTCATACAGTATTCTGTTGTTGTCACCTTTCTTCTCTATTAGCTCTAGAATGACATCTAGTTTAGTATATCTCAGCTTCTCCAGAGTTTCAAAAGACAAATGTCATAGGTCATTTTCTTTGGATACCATGATAACTTCTCTTAGATAGGCATTCTTGATATTCCTGACTACCACAGTTAGGTACTTGATGTTTTCCTTGATCATTCTCCTGTAGTCCTTGGTGTCACCTTGTACACTGATTAGGATGGCTTTCAGAAACTCCAGAAAGGCCACATCATGATAGATGTTTATGTTGGCAACTTCATGTAGCTTGGCCACAGTGATTATCTTAGCTTTGACAGGCTGAGCACTTGTTGAGATGAGGGGAGTAGGACCATCCATAGGCATTGTGCCAGGATAATAGGTTGTAGTCACACTACTTTTCTGGACAGCTAAACTGGTGACAGAAACAGTAGGAAGAGTTATTGGCCTTGTGTCTTTCTCAGATATTTTTCCCTTGAGCTTTGCAGAGACTCCCCCTTTCAGAGTCACTTCCTTTCCTTTCCTTTCTTTCTCCCCCTTAGGCTTGGGATCAGACAAGATGTTTTGAGCTTCTCCAGGAATAGGAAGGTTCATGTTTCTCATCATAGGGGTCATCATCTGTTGTTGGACCAGCAGAATGTTTGAAGTTGAGTTTCTTTGGTCATCCAACTTGGCATTTAAGAGCTCCAAGGAATGAGAAATCCCTTGGTTTTCAGATTTTAAGGATGCCACTTCTTTCTCCAATCTTTCAACCTTGGAGAATAGCTGCTCAGACTTGAAAGGATTGAGAGCCTTGTCCTTGAGCTTAGAGAATTCGAATTTAGATATGTTGGAGACAGGAACCTCATCCACCAGCTTGTCACCATACTGGTTTTTCCATAGTACTGAGAGCATTGAATTGATGTTGATGCTGGACTGCAGTTGGTTCTCTAATTTGGTGGACATTCTTTTCAAATTATCAGTCACCAAAGCTAGAGAAAGATCCATAGAGGAGACAGTCTGAGTAGGCTTTCTGAGCTCTTTGAGGATGCCATCCACCTTGGGAAAATCAGAAAGATATGTATTTCTTAGCTGAACCAGAGAATGTTCAGTTTCTTCTTTGATAGTAGAGATTTCTGATTGAAGACCTTTCCCAAGGAAGTGTAGAGCCTTCAGCTGACTTTTATATACTTCATTTACTGCTTCATAGATTTCTGTAGGAGAGAGACCTTTAGCATTCGAACCCAAAGCAGTAAGATAGTCCTCCCTGAGAAAAGCTAGAGCCTCCTTCAGCTTTACAGATCTCTTGCCATCCAGCCAAGCATCCACATTACCATCTTGCTGGGCTTCATCCACAATCTCATCTTTCTGGGCCTCAACATCCTCCTTGTGACAGAGCAAGATAGCTTCGTAATCTTTGTTTGGGAGTCCAGCTGTGAGGAGGTGTTGGGCAATTTTTGAGAACTCATCTATCTGTGCCACATAAAGATTTTGAAGTGCTTCATCCGTCAATAGTGTGGGCACAGAAGATGATCTTGAAGGTCTGTCATGGTGCACAGACCCCGACCATTGAGACATTGTGGCCTGAGCCAAGTTAGGGCTAGTGCTAGGCACTCCTGTTACAGATGAGGGTTCTGTAACAGGTATGGATGTTTGAAGAGTTTCCTCCAGCCTTGGAATAGCTGTGGAGTATGATGCTGTCTCCATTGAAATGGGATGAATTACAGCATCATCTCCATATGCCTGTGAAGACAATTCCACATCCCTAAGGATAGGAGAGTTTGACACAGAGTCTCCAGTAAAAACTGGTGAATCCTTTATGTTTTTGTTGGTGTCATTAGGATATGCCCCAGCATGCATTCCCTGACCAACTAAATGTGGTTCCTGGGTGGTGAGCACAGTGTCATGCACCATGTCACTTGAGGTTGGCACAATCACAGAGTTAAATTGTGACTGATCAAAAGCAAGAGTGTCATGAGAATGACTCTCTTGTGCAGAAGAAATTTTTGATGTAGAATCTAAGAGAGAAGTGGGGTTTAGACTAGATTTTGGCAACTCCCCCTGAGAAATAGGAGGAGTTTCAATTGTGATGTGCTCTCCACTCTGTGTAAGATCACCCTTATTTCCACTTGGGTCAAGAGTGAGTTCTTGACCCTGTGCTGACTTTGTACAAGATGTAGTGGGGAGACTACTCTTTTCAATGCCAATGCCCTATTGAGAGGCCATTGACAGTAACAGGTGTACCCCTTTTTGCACATCTGAATCCTGTTGGGAGGATTCAGTGGTAGGCATAGATTTGGATTTCTTGCTTTGTCTAGTGAGAGGTGACTCAGGATTCTCACTCCCTAAATCTAGAGTCTCATTGACTATTGCCAGGGCTCTCTTCTTGGTCTTCTTTTTAGTAACACCAACCTTTTGGGAAGTTGGTGCACTTGGCTCCCTAATTACTATTGTACTGTTTGCAGGGGGTCCATTGGATGGGTTAGGAAGGCTTGGGTTAGACTTGGAGGCTCCTTTTGTCTTAGCCTTCCCTTTCTAGGAAAGTTCATGGTATATTGGCTTATCAAGTGGATAAGATGCAAATGTGTCCTGCATATGCTTGGTCCCACTTAGTATCACATCCACTTGATTCCTTGTGTCCAATGACCCAAATAGAACTTTGGACATGGACTTGGAATAAGCCATTTTAGTTTGATCTATACCCTCTAGTTCATGTATATTAGCATCAAGATAATTTAAAATACACTGAAGAAAAAGAGGGTAAAAGATTTCATTACCTCTACCACGAACTGCCCTCCCTAGCCTTTGAGCCAATTCTTTGAGGATTATTGCTCCTATATTTATCTCTTGATTATAGGCTAGGGAGTAGGCTAACTTCACAGCAATGTGACTGATTTGGTCCCATCCTGTCTTTCTTCATAAGAACACCTTCTGGAGTGCATCAAATAGAAATGACCACTCCCTCCTGACATGCTTCTTGTTCAACTTAGCCATGTCTACCTCATCTGCATACTTGATTAAATCCAAGAATGCTATCATTTCAGCATCATTAGCTTCAGTATCATGACCTTCAACCTTGAACCCCAAGGCCTCATTTATTTCCTTTTCTCCAAACTGGAAAAGCTTGCCCCCAATTGTGCAATTCACCTCCTGAAACGAGGTTCCATCTTCCTTCGCCATTGTTGAAACCATAGCTGTTCTCCAGAACCCTTCCAACACATCGACATACAGAGTGGGGTTTAGGGTTAAGGCTTGGCGGAGGTAGGAGGTGTTTAAGAACCGTACAAAGCACTTGTACCTTGGGTTAGCCTCAGCCTCAGATGGAATTGTGAGAAGATTTGTTTCTTTGGGTATGGTTAAAGGGTTTGAGGATGATACTGTTTGAGATTTGGGTGCCATTTTGAAATTTAGAGTGAAGAAGAGAGAAGAGAATTTGAGTTTAGGTTTGAGAATTGAGAGTAGTAGACAAGATGAAGAGTTATGAACGGTTAGAAAAGAGTATTTATATGATAGAGACACTGCGATATGGAGTTATGAATATGTACAGGCTATTTGTATGTCGTGAAGTCTCAAAATGGCCTGTACCGCAAAGTCTTGCAAAGTGTATCGCAGAGCCCAGAAATGAACTATGTCGCAAAGTCTTGAAGATAGAAAGATTTGGGGGGACTTTGCGATATAGTATAAATACCCTGTCTAAGACTCTCTTTTTCAGAAATTCAATCATTTTGTCAGACTTAAATCAAAAATTGAAATAAAATTTATTTAAATCACAATTCTGTCAAATATGGAGACTTGTTGATATAGTTATTCTAAGTCGCGAAGTCATAAAATGAACTATGTCGCAAACTCATGAAATGAACTATATCGGGAAGTCTCACAATTTCAACAGTTTGCGATATAAGTCTGTTTGATTTGAACTAAGTCGTGAACTCTCAAGATCACCTATGTAGAGATGTCTTAAAAACTCATAACTTCTTAGAAAAGTATGATTTGAAAAATATGCAGTAAAATACTGAAATATTTATAAATCATATCTCAGCTAATTTTCACTCCATATGAATAGAGCATCTAAATACAGTGAAAATTTACTGCTGCATTTATTAACTAGCATACTTACTTAGAACAACTAAATGAAGGATTGAGCATTCCAATTTCACTCACAAGTCTGTTGAAGACAGCTTCATTTAGAGGTTTAGTGAATATGTCAGCTAATTGTTTCTCTGTTGGAACATAAGAGACTGTTATAGTACCATTTGTTGCATGTTCCCTAATGAAATGGTACCTTATCTCAATGTGCTTTGTAGTAGAATGATTAACAGGATTAGCTACAATGGATATTGCACTAGTATTGTCACACATCAGAGGAATGTGTTCTAACACTAGTCCATAATCCATGAGTTGATTTCTAATCCAAAGCAATTGAGCACAGCAGCTTCCAGCAGCAATATATTCAGCCTCAGCTGTAGATGTTGCTGTGGATTGTTGTTTCTTATTGAACCAGGACACTAACCTTTGACCTAAGAATTGGCAGCTTCCAGAGGTGCTCTTCCTGTCAATTCTGCATCCAGCATAATCAGAATCTGTGTAACCAACCAGGTTGAACCCAATGCCTTTTGGATACCATAGCCCAAGATTAGGAGTCCCTTTCAGATACCTGAAGATTCTTTTGATAGCCATCATGTGAGATTCCTTATGATCAGACTGGAACCTTGCACGAAGGCATGTGGCAAACATGATGTCTGGCCTGCTAGCTGTGAGATAGAGCAGTGATCCAACCATTCCTCTATAGACCTTGATGTCAACTCTCTTGCCCTTCTTATCTTCATCTAGATTGATTGCAGTGGACATAGGAGTTTTTGCTGGGGATGACTCTTCTAAACCATATTTATTTAAAAGATCTTTAACATACTTAGATTGATTTATAAAGATGCCATCCTCCCTTTGATGTACTTGCAGTCCTAGGAAGAAGGTTAACTCTCCCATCATACTCATCTCATATTTGCTTTGCATCAACCTAGAGAACCTTTCACAGAGTTTTTCATTTGAAGAGCCAAAGATGATATCATCCACATAGATTTGAACTAGAATGATATCATTTCCATGCTTCTTGAAGAATAGAGTTTTATCAATTGTACCCCTGGTAAATTGATGCTCAAGAAGGAATTGAGATAGAGTTTCATACCAGGCTCTAGGTGCCTGTTTGAGTCCATAGAGTGCCTTGAGCAGTCTATACACAAAGTCTGGGAAGTCTTCATTCTCAAAGCCAGGTGGTTGGGACACATAAACTTCTTCAGCAAGATCACCATTGAGAAATACACTTTTCACATCCATTTGATACACCTTGAAATCTGAGTGAGCTGCAAAAGCCAAGAAAATTCTGATGGCTTCCAGTCTTGCTACAGGTGCAAATGTCTCATCATAGTCAATGCCCTCTTGTTGACAGTATCCTTTGGCAACTAACCTTGCTTTGTTTCTAATCACCACTCCTTCTTCATCCATTTTGTTCCTGAACACCCATTTGGTGTCAATAACATTCTTTCCTTCTGGAGGTGGTACTAGTTCCCATACTTTGTTTTTCTCAAATTGATTCAATTCTTTTTGCATGGCAACAATCCAGTCAGAATTCTTCAAAGCTTCTTCAATTACTTTTGGTTCATCTTGTGACAGAAAGCATCTATACAGACATGTATTCATTGTTGCCCTCCTTGTTCTTACTCCCTCGCCAGGATCTCCAATGATTTGATCCCTAGTGTGGGCTCTGTCCCATTTTCTTGTGTGACCCTGTTCATTTCCTTGACTTGTTCCAGGATCATTTTGATTAATAGTTGCATTCTCTTCTTCTCCCCCTGTGTTTGTGAACCCTTGCACAGGTGTTTGAAGAAGATCATCAACTTCAAGAGTTTCATTGTGTGGAACAGTTGGAACAGGTGGTTCATCCTCACTTTCAGAATCCTCAAGATATTCTTGATTTTCAAATCTTAATGGCACACTGTCTTGTTCACTTGTTGTAAGTCCAGGAGTTTTCTTGTCATCAAAGGTAACATCCATGTTTTCCATAACTTTGTGTTGCTCAGGTACAAACACTCTGTATGTTATCCTTTCCAGAGAGTATCCAATGAAAATACCTTCAAATGCCTTAGCATCAAATTTTCCAACATGCTCAGAGGTATCTTTCATCACAAAACACTTGCTTCCAAACACATGCAGATGCTTGAAGGATGCTCTTTTGCTAGTCATTAATGAGTAAGGAGTTTTTCCAGACTTCTTATTGATCAATGTTCTATTTTGCACATAGCAAGCTGTGTTAAAGCATCAGCCCAAAAGCTAGTAGGTAGCTTTGCATCCAACATCATTGTTCTTGCAGCTTCAATGAGAGTTCTATTCTTTCTCTCAACTACTCCATTTTGTTGGGGAGTTCTAGGAGCTGAAAATTGTTGAGAAATTCCTTTATCTTTGCAAAACTCATACAATGTTGAATTTCTAAACTCAGTTCCATTATCACTTCTCAAAGCAACCACAGAGGAACCAATGCTTTGTGCTTCTCTATCAACTCTATTAATATGCTCTATGATTACTTGAGGTGCTTCATCCTTGGAGAACAGGAATTCCACCCAAGTGTATCTTGAATAATCATCAACCATGACTAGATCATATTTCTTCTTGGAAAGAGACATTACATTCACAGGGCCAAATAGATCCATTTGAATTAGTTGCAGAGGCTTTGAGTTTGTATTGAGCAACTTGTTCTTGTGACTTGATCTCTTAATCTTTCCTCTTTGGCATGCTTCACATGCTCCATCTTGCACAAACTCCAAAGTAGACATATCTCTGATGAGTTCTCTCTTTGTCAGAGAGTTCATTGCATGAACATTCAAATGACACAGTTTCTTGTGCCATAGCCAGAATTCTTCATTTGTGGCCTTAGTGTAGAAACAACAAATTTCTCCCTTGTCTGCAGCCTTAAGATCAGCTACAAACAAGCTTCCTTTCTTCACACCAGTTAAAACAACTTCACCACTTCCTCTTTTTGAGATTAGACTGTTAGGCCGAATACACAATATAATCAAGTATGTATGAGAATAACGATAATTAAGAACACTGTTTATGAATCAATAAACTGTATTTATATTAACAGCTTCTCTCTTTATGATGTTAATGAATCACAAAGAGCTTCTAGGTTACAAGAATAATATATCAATATTCGCGTGTCCCTTCTAGGGATAACCTATCTGTGTTTATATAGTACACAGCTACATACAATCCTTATCTAATTGATATTCCTACAAGTTAGCTATACAAAACTTATCAATTAAGGATTGCTTCTTATTTTCTATTCCGTTTCCTTAGCTGTATCAATATATTCTGCTTCTTTCCATCTTCAGAATATATTGCTTCTAGAATCTTCAATTCAGCACCGACAGCTAATTCAACTATCACCCTGTCAGACTTTAAATAAACTCTGACCGGCTTCAATTAAACTCTTCACCCTGTCAGAGTTTAACTAAACTCTGACTGGCTTCTGATAAACTCTTGTCAGTACCTGTTGCTTAAACACTGATAAACAAACATTAGCAATTATATCTAACAATCTCCCCCAACTTGTTCATAATAAAATGTACAAGTTAAACATATAATTGATGATGTCAAAACCATTTAACAAATGCAGTGTTTAACATATAACAGAGTTTGATTTAAAACAGAGTTTAAATTTGACTTAGAATAGAAAATATTAAAAACTTACAGTCAGACTTTACTTGACTTCTTCAATATCAGGTACAGTCCTGAGATAATCAATCAACAGTCTTCTCTCAGCATTCTCAAGTTCAGCTATCATAATCTCTTTCAGCTCCTTATACTCTGGATCTCCTTCACCAGTTTGATATATGGCAGCCCTCAGAGAATAGATACTGTTCTTCTTCATGTCATTTCCTAACCGAATGTACTGAGCTTTATCTGACTCTAAGTTGAATTCTAAGACTTTTATTCCAAGTGCAGTTGTAAATCTAGCACTGTTTTTCTTCATCTTCACCAACTGTCCAGCATGATTTCTGTACTTTGGAATATAAGCATTTGAGACTTCTCCTCCTCCAAGCATCACTTTTGATCTCAGCATCTTTTCTCTTAAGATTTGAGCAACATTATGGGTGTGTCTGTTCTTAACTTTCAACAGATAAAGTACATATTCAAGTTCTTCCCATGATTTGAGATTTACATCAGATTCTCCAACTCTATAAACACTTCCATCACTCATGAAGTATAACAGAAACTGCTTCTTCAAGACTCTGTGAAAAATCAACTGAACAGATTCTAACTTATCAAGATTTTCTTGTGTATCCCTAATACCAGATCCTGCCAGTGAAATATTGTCTTGAGATCTGTTATTTATTCTCTTCTCCCTATGTGAACCTAAACCAGACTTATCATAAGATTCTTTTCCAAGTACAGTCCTGGTTTGAGAAAAATCCACACGTTGAAGTGTCAGAGTTTCAGAGAGTACAGGTCTTAAGAAACCTTTGAGTTGAGGAACTAGCTGAGTTTGCACAGCTTGAGCCTTGTCAGAGGCTGGCTTAACTTCAATAGTATCATCAACTTGAGCAGCGTCAGAGGTTGATTTTGCTAATCTTGTTTCAACTTGAGCAATGTCAGAGGTTGAATTATCTTTCTTCTTCAGGTTAAGCTCTTCAATCATTTTGCCTTTACCCTTATCAGAGTTTCTAATCATAGGTCTCCTTGTATATTGTATACTCTGTTGTGTATTCTCTTTGATAAAAATACCAACTTCTTTCTTCCTAGGAGCCTTGATTTCCTGTTTCTTGTAGATTCCAGCTTCAAGATTTTTCTTGTGTTCTTCAGCAAGCATCTGTTCTTCAGCCTGGATATCTTCAATAGTAACTTCCTTTCCATGCTCTTTAATAAAGATCCTAGCAGCAATCTCTTCATCAGTAGATGGGTTAGCTGAAACAACTAAACTTTTGTTGAGTTTTGAAGTAGATTGACCACCAGAAGTAGATTGACCACCAGAGTTTATTACACGTCTTTGCCTTGGAGCAGAAATCCTTCTTTCATTTCCTCTGCTTCCCCCATCAGTAGAATCATCCTTCCGTCTCAGAGTTTGAGTATCTTTGCATTTGTCTTTAGGTATACTCTCCCCCTTTTTGACATCATCAGAAAGTAGTACTGATGTCAGCAATTCAAGCGCAGTAGAAATGGAAGTCAGTTGAGCAGACATAGCATTCTGGTTGTCCTCAACTGTCCCAAGCCTCTTCTTGATTTCTTCAGAATCCCTGGCTTGCTGCTTGAACATGGCATAGTAAGAAGTTCTGTCAGCCTTTAAAGTAAGATCCCTCAGACTTACTTCATTCCTCAATTTGGTAAGCATTTGTTGATTCTCATCAAATCCATTATTGAGAGATTTGACTTGAATAACAGTTGCCTGTAAGCTCGTAAGGACATCAGGATTTGTAATCTTCTTAACAGAATCAGATAGAAAATCTGCAGCCCGTTGTGCTGGAAAGACACAATCTGCATTAGCCCATGCATTGTAGTACATATTCTGAAAATGCTCAGAAGCAGCCATTTGAACTTCCCTCTCTTCAGTAGAATTTGCTTGAAGATCAGAAACTTCCACTTGAATATCAGAGTTTGAATGAGCAGGACTAGCTTCAGCATTGTCATCCTCTCTGTGAATATCTTCAAGCACATTTTCAGCAGTGATTTCATCAATTAACTGTGCAGTGGCATCAGGTACTTGATCTGCTACAGTTTGAGGAACATCAGAGTTTGCTGGAGCAGTAACCTCTGCTTCTCTCTGAACAATCTCAACAACTGATTGTTGCAAAGTTTCAAGGAAAACAATATCCTCATGATCATTATCTGTTGCATCAGCATGTACAGCAACAGCTTCTGGAACTGGATCAACTCTAATCTGATCAACTTCCTCACCTTTCTCAAAATCAAGAGAAATGATTTCTGTGTGAGAAGCAATAGGTTCTACTAATTCAGTAGTAGCTTGATCAGCTTCCAGTACAGTATCTTCATGATCAATAATCCTGCTGTCAGAGTATGCAGCAGCTTCCTCAACTACATCATCAGCTTTTGATGTAGGAGCTTCTGTTTCAAAATCCATCATAATAGGTTCAGGATTTGCAGCATCTTCAGCAGTTAGAATATCCTCCTCAACAACAATTGCAGGAGTACTTGAAGGTACAGTTGTAATCACAATCTCCTCATTCTCTGATGTAGGAGTTTCAGTGTCCTCAGGTTCTTTGTCCATATTGGCAATGATATCACCAAAAAGTTGATCAGCAACTAGTCTTCTCTTTCTCTGATGAAGAGTCTCTTCATCAGCTTCAGTTTCTGAGTCTACATTAGAATCAGTAGCAACAGACTTTGCCCTTTGGGCTCGCCTTTTCTTCATTCTTTTTCTCTGAGGCACAGCATCAACATTTGATACCTCAGCTTCAGTTTGTTGCAAACCAGACTTAACTGCTCGAACTTTGGATCTCTTTGACCTCTGTGGTTGAGACACAGAAGGTCCAGCTTCAGCAGGTGATACTTGTTGTTGTTGTAAGTTGTCAAGAAATTGTTGCACTGATGCAGGCAACATTAAAGGACCAACTTCTCCTTTCTTGTTGTCCTTGTTGATAAGGTCAGAAAATATACGTTTGTGCAGTTTAAACGAAAGTATAACATCATCCTCTACTATCTCAACATTTGGACAGCAAAAATTGAATATCAATTGACAAAACCTAGAGAAATAAACAACATTTCTATTCTCTAGCATTTTCTCACCAATATTAGTTAGAACTAATCTAGCAACATCAAAATGACTGCCATAGAGAAGAGAATACCCGATCTGTAGACTATCCGTGGGAATCGCATCCCAATTGGTACACTTCTTTCCAAAAGCCCGAGTAATGCAATCGAAAAAGAAGCTCCACTCCTTGCGCAAAAATGGCCTTTTGAGTTGACCTATCTTTGTCAAAGGTCCAGTGTAGCCTATCTCGCCCATCATTCTGACTAGCTCAAAATCTCCAACAGAGATTGTGAATGCATTGAAATCTTCAAGACCCAAAGCATCACGAACAGTAGTAGGAGTAACAACAAATTCATCTCCTTGAAACTCAAAAATTATAGATGGCGATCCAGACTCTCCTCCATTATCATAAGTACCTGTCTGCCAAAAAGTTCGAATTTGAGTCGCAGACAGCTTCGATGGTGCGGTTAGAGCAGTACCGATATCAGAGTGTAACAAGAACCTCTGAATCAAATGAAACGCCTCCGGTGCGTTCTCATTTGCTACAGGAGCAGAATAATTGTTGGGAACAAATTCTAATTCAGAAGCAATAAACGCTGTAGTTGCCATTAGTAAGATTTGAAAATAAGAAGAACTGGGCTTTGAAAGTGTTTGAGTGTTTGTGTGTGAGTAAAAGCTTATGAAAAGATGAGGTGCGTAAAAGATTGAATCGTGTGTATGTAGTGAATTAAATAAGAACTGTAAAGATTAGAAGTATGTTAGTGGGACAGATGTCAGACGTGGATACGCTGACAGCTGTATCTAACAACTTCCAATACACACGTGCAGACGTGAAGACACCTGGCATCACATATAACACTCAAAATATCCGCTTAAAAGAAAAAAAATTAATAATAATAAAATTATCAATTTTAATAATAAAGTACAAAGGAGCTCAATAGTCAGAATAATAATGACTGTCTTGAAACTCCGCACCTTATTATCCCAAGCGCTTCGATTCAAGTAAAAACCTTTCAGTTACCCTGTTGAATGCTTTAAAAACCGAAGCATTTTAACAACAGGCTTCATATCTTAAAATTACCATACACCAAATGGCAGGAACCTTTGAATTCATGGATGTAGAATCATTCATGAACATGAACTGGCAGCAACAAGAGAACTATATCATCGATGAGTTTTTTGTTCTGTCTTTTCTGAATGATGAAGGTCTTATAGCAGATGATGAAATAGCAGAAGGACCAATCTCTAATCCATATGTGCACATCATTCGTCCCGGTCCATATGATGTGCCCATCCTGGCAGACGATCATACTATGGAGATTTGTATGATACTCTTCCAGCAGAGCTTCCTGATGGGTACTGAGGAGACAATCTTCTTGGAATCCTGCAAGCTGCAAAGCAGAAAGAGAATCCAGGAAGATGATGATGATGATTCATCTTCAGGATGTTGTCAAGCAATCCCAGATGGTATAATGATCAGTTAAACAACTGGGTAGCGATCATCAGAAGTAGTAGAGCACAATAACTTCTGGCTCTAGCTCTTCTGCTTCAGATGTAGCATTCAGATACTTGTCCTGGTTAAATAGATCTTCTCTTTTGTAACCATAGTGATTAGTATGTACCAGAAAGTTTAGCTAAACATGAGTATGAAATGGTCTGAATGTAAATTTGAATCAATTAATGAAAAAAAATTTGTTTCTTTACATATCAGTATTATCAATTTTGCATAGTAATTGTAAAGTGAAAGAAATGATATCACTTTAAACAATAAACTAACATACTCAGCAGCATTACGAATCACTATCAGGACTTATCAAACACACTCTTTCTTTTCTCCGTTCAATCATACTTTTTCCGAAAAACAAATGGCTAATCTCAAAATTATAACATGTCTGAAACAAATAGATTATTTTAACCATCAGAGATTAAAACAAAGTAACCTCGGCGTATTTCACACAATACATCAGTGTTTACCATTTGTCCTTCTTTGTCAATAAACTCTTTTCTCAATCTGTACAATTGTGAAAATATGTGTGTGTAGTAGCAGAGTTTACCGAAATCAGTATTTAGATCATCTCAAAGTGCATAAAATCCACAAACTAAAGTAGTAAAAACTGGTTGCCTAAACTCTCATGTATAACATAGACACTGATTTTTCTATCTAAACTCTGTATTACTGATATCCTTTCATTTGGATATGTCTTTTATTTTTCACCCCCTTTATTATTTATTTATTTTTTTTATTTTTTTTTTTTGTTTTTATTTTTATTTTTCCAGTAATCAGTGGTTGGCACTAGTCACCAAAAATCAAAGATTTTAGCCCTTATTTCATACAATAAGTTCCTGGATCTTCCTAGGCACAACATGATCTCAAAGGAATTTGTGCTCTGTTTGGCATCTTTTGATGTGAGGGTGAATTATTTGTATTAAATAATCAGAGTTTAGACTTTTCATCAGTAATTATAATTAACTTATGAGAGAAGATGCAAACAGCTAATACAGACTCAGTGTATAGGATCAATAAACTAAGAGATGCTATAAATATAGAGACAATATCATGCTGTGTTAGCTTACTGCACATATTTGAGATCAGAATCTATCAACTCTTAAGGATTCACAATTACTTACTGAGAATTATGCTTCATACAAATTTCTTCATTGGTCCAAATGTTTCAGACAAAATTACAATCAGAGTATAACATTAAACTGTAACTATCAGAGTATGACCAACAGAGTTTACCATCAGAGCTTACTTTCAGTGTATGACAGACACTTCACAGAGTTTATCATCAGAGTTTAACATGCTGGTTCACATAACAGTTAACATTTGCAAGGAATCATGAGCATTTAAACAATCAAACATGGATAGATTTTGAGTCTAACCCGTATCTCTAGTCTGAACCAGAGATCATTCCAAGTTCATTTACCAATCTTGTAAACGTAGCTTCACTCAAAGGTTTGGTGAAGATATCTGCAAGTTGTTGGTCTGTAGACACAAAATGAAGCTCAATGTTCCCTTCTTCCACATGTTCTCTGATAAAATGATATCTTATGCTGATGTGCTTGGTCATGGAGTGCTGTACTGGATTACCTGTCATAGCAATAGCACTTTGGTTATCACAGAAAATAGGTATTTTAGAGTACCTTAACCCATAATCCAGCAGTTGATTCTTCATCCATAAAATCTGTGCACAACAGCTACCAGCTGCTATATACTCTGCTTCAGCAGTGGATGTGGAGATTGACTTCTGTTTCTTGCTGTACCAAGAAACTAATCTGTCACCTAAAAATTGACAGCTTCCACTTGTACTTTTTCTGTCTATCTTACAGCCTGCAAAATCTGCATCAGAGTAACCAATTAACTTAAACTCTGATTCTCTAGGATACCACAAACCCAGGGTTATGGTTCCTTTGAGATATTTGAAGATCCTTTTCACAGCTGTTAGATGAGGCTCTCTGGGATCTGCTTGAAATCTTGCACAAAGACATGTTGCATACATGATATCAGGTCTACTTGCAGTAAGATACAGTAGAGACCCTATCATTCCTCTGTAGTTAGTCATATCTACTGAGGCTCCTGTGTCTTTGTCAAGCTTCGTTGCTGTAGCCATGGGAGTTGTAGCAGATGAACTATCAAGCATACCAAATTTCTTTAGAAGATTTCTGGTATACTTTGCTTGATTTATAAAAATCCCATCATCTGTTTGCTTGACCTGTAAGCCTAGAAAATAACTAAGCTCTCCCATCATGCTCATTTGATACCTGGATTGCATAAGCTTTGCAAACTTCTTACAAAGTTTGTCATTAGTAGATCCAAAAATAATATCATCTACATAAATTTGAACTAAAAGCAAATCATCACCAGAGTTGAAATAAAACAGGGTTTTATCAATTGTACCTCTTGTGAACCCACTTTCTAAAAGAAATTGAGCAAGAGTTTCATACCATGCTCTTGGTGCTTGCTTTAGTCCATATAATGCCTTGTCAAGCCTGTAGACATAATCTGGATGCTTGGAATCTACAAATCCTGGTGGTTGTTCAACAAACACTTCTTCTTCAAGCTTCCCATTGAGAAAAGCACTTTTTACATCCATCTGAAAAACTTTAAACTTCTTGTGTGCAGCATAGGCCAGAAAAATTCTTATGGCCTCCAATCTTGCAACTGGAGCAAAGGTTTCATCATAGTCAATTCCTTCCTGTTGTGAATAACCTTTAGCCACAAGTCTAGCCTTGTTTCTTGTAATCACACCTTCACTGTCAGTCTTGTTTCTGAAAACCCACTTTGTACCTACAATTGATCTATTCTTTGGTCTAGGTACAAGTGTCCAGACTTCATTTCTTTCAAATTCATTTAACTCTTCTTGCATTGCTGTAATCCAATTAGCATCTTGAAGAGCTTCCTCCACTTTCTTTGGTTCTGTTTGAGACAAGAAAGCATGATACAGACACTCATTGTTTGTTGCACTTCTAGTTCTCACACTGGCATCAGGATCTCCAATTATGAGATCAGGTGTGTGTGCCTGTGTCCACTTTCTGGCTGTTGGTAAGTGGTTTCTTGCATCATTATTGAATCCTCCCCCTTGATCCATGCTCTCCTGATTCATATGTTGACTTTCTGCATTATCTGAGGCTCCCCCTGAGTTGGATGGCTCAGTGTTTGAGCTGGCAGCGATTGAATCAGTTTCCTCAACTGACTCACTTGCTGTGCCTTGTTGAGCTTCTTCACGCTCCCCCTCAACTGGTTCTCTATTTAGTTCAATTTGAGAATTTCCAGTTTCTCCAGTATTTACCAGTAGAGGTTCAGAGTATGCTTCGTCAGAGTTTGTCAACCCTGCTTCATCAGAGTTTATATCATCAGAGAATAGATCTTCATTTTCAAAACGTAGTTGATCATATCCATCCATGTCTTCAAGTCCAATTATTTTCTTGTCATCAAACGACGCATGTATGGATTCCATGATCACCTTTGTTCTCAGATTGTAAACTCTGAATGCTTTTGTTGACAATGGATAGCCAACACAGATTCCTTCATCAGCTTTTAACTCGAACTTGGTCAACTGTTCAGGATGAGTCTTCAACACAAAGCATTTGCATCCAAATATGTGAAAATATTTCAAATTTGGCTTCTTGTTTTTCACCATCTCATATGGTGTTTTTCCATGCTTGTTGATCAGAGTTGCATTTTGAGTAAAACAAGCAGTTTGAACAGCTTCTGCCCAGAAATAAGTTGGCAATTTTGCTTCATCTAGCATAGTTCTGGCAGCTTCAATTAAGGTTCTGTTCTTTCTGTCAACTACACCATTTTGCTGTGGAGTTCCAGGTGCAGAAAATTCTTGTTTGACTCCTCTTTCCTTGCAGAAAGCTTCCATGATTGAGTTTCTGAATTCAGTTCCATTATCACTCCTTATAATTTTGACTTTGTGCTGTGATCCTTTGTCCAGTAGATTTACATGATCCATCAACGTTTGAGCAGTTTCATCCTTCTTTGACAAGAAATACACCCATGTATATCTAGTATATTCATCAACAATTACTAGAGCATATTTCTTTCTGCCCATGGACATCACATTCACTGGTCCAAAGAGATCAACATGTAGAAGATGATAAGGTTCCACTACTGAAGATTCAGATTTGCTCTTGAAAGATGACTTCCTTTGCTTGGCCTTTTGACAAGAATCACATAGACCATCTAGATTGAGTATTGATTTTGGAAGTCCTCTTACAAGATCCTTTCTTATAAGCTCATTGATGTTGTTCAAATTGAGATGAGAGAGCTTCTTGTGCCAATTCCAACTCTCTAGATTGAGTATTGATTTTGGAAGTCCTCTTACAAGATCCTTTCTTATAAGCTCATTGATGTTGTTCAAATTGAGATGAGAGAGCTTCTTGTGCCAATTCCAACTCTCTTCATTTGACATTTTTGCAGTCAGACACACTATTTTTCCATCAGAGTTTGTTACCAAACTTGCTTCATAAATATTGTTGCGCCTGTGTCCAACTAGAACAACTTTCCCAGTAGATTTACTGATAACTTCACAGTATTCACTATGAAAATCTACATGGTTTCCTCTGTCACAGATTTGACTCACAGATAACAGATTATGCTTGAGTCCTGAGACTAGAGCTACTTTTGTGATGATGACACTTCCAAGATTAATATTGCCATATCCCAGAGTGTGTCCTATGTTGCCATCTCCATAGGAAACTTTTGGGCCAGCCTTCTCCTCAAAGTCTGATAGCAGGGCTTTATTTCCAGTCATATGTCCTGAGCATCCACTGTCTAAGATAAGTGTGCTCTCTATTATACCCTGCAATCACAAACAAACACTAAGTGTTAGTTTTGAGGATCCAGACTTGCTTGGATCCTTTGTCTTTCTTAACAGTGTTAGTTTTTGCAGCGGAATCTGTATTATCAGAGTTTAAACTAACATTGTCAGATTTTACACTAGCAGAGTTTGCTCTAACCCATTTCAAGTTGGGTTTTAGCTCATAATAGTTATGATAAATTGCATGATAACTCTTACATGTGTAAATAGAATGCCAAGTGCTCCCACAATGTTTGCATAAAGTCTGTGGTCTTACTCTAACATAATCATTCTTTACTTCTGAAGTAGAAGGTAAAGAATTAATATGTTTGTTCTTAGTGCAAAATCTAGCAAGATGATTAGAACTACCACAATTATAACATGTTTTTCTTGAGGCACTAGCATTAGGCATATGATTATTTCTATTATTTATGCCTACTTTTCCATTCCTATTTCTCTTGGACCCTTTAGGTTTCATGGCAGACTTAACCTCTTTGAGCTTATGTTTAAACTGTTTTCCTGTCATTAAACCAACATTAACCTGCTTCTCACAGATTCTAATTGGTTCTTTAACAGCTTCTAACTCAACAAGCTTCTCTGTTTTAGATTCAATATCTACTTGTTTAACACAAGCTTCAACTGGCTCCATAACAGCTTCTTTCACAACTACAGATTTTAGCTTGGTGGATTCTGGAACAAATATCACAGGTTTAAGTTGTGGTTTAACCTTAACTTTGTCTTTAAACCTAAGTTCATCGTTTTCACAATAACCTAAACCTACAGAATCAGTCTGAAACACTTGATGAGTGTCTCTTCCAGAATCTGTCCAAGTCTTGATTATTTTTCTTTCTTTTTCTAAATCAGATTCTAGTTGCTTATACCTTTTAAGCAACTCCTGTTCAACATAAACAGCATCATCTCTTTCTTTTTGAATCTGCTTCATATTCTCAAGTTCTCTTTCAAGAAACTTGTTTCTTTCTTTAAGACTAAGATTCTCAGTTTTAATCCTCTCATTCTCTAAAGTCTGATCCCTATAACTAACATGAACACTTTTCAGATATACTCTTAACTCAGATATATTATCAGTATCATAAGCATAAGTAGTTAGAGGTACCTTATTTTCAGAAGATTCAGTCTCATCTCTGACAGTTGCCATAAGAGCATAGTTTTCTCCATCATCAGAGTCTGAAGAATCTGCCCAGTCTCTGCCTTTAGAGATGAGTGCTTTCTCAGATTTGCCTTTCTTGCACTCTGGAGCATAATGACCCATCTCCTTACACTTGTAGCACTGGATTTGAGACTTATCCTTCTTGCCAGACTTGTTCTCCTTTCCATCAGACTTTCTGAAACTTCTCCTTTCAGAGTTTGAATCTTTCCTTGAGAATCTCTTTCCTTTCTTGAAGTTCTTGAATCCCATCTTCTTAAAGGTCTTCACCATCAATGCAGCCATTTGCATCAACTCCTCTTCATCATCCTCAGAGTCAGAAGCTTCATCAGAGTTTGAGTCATCATCAGAGTTTGATGACTCACTCTCAGATTTAATAACTAAAGCCTTTCCCTTGGCTTTCTTCCTTGATGATTCCTTCTTGATGGGCTTCTCCTCGACTTTGAGAGCAACAGATTTTGTCTTCTTGCTGGACCTCCTGTTTCTTTGTTCTATCTCAAGTTCATGAGTCTTTAACAATCCATAGATCTCATCAAGATCTGTATCAGCAAGATCATAATTATCTCTGATTGTTGTTGCCTTTAAGTCCCACTTTTCAGGTAGAGATAACAGAAACTTGAGATTGGACTCTTCAAGTTCATATTCCTTATCTACCAGAGACAGATCGTTCAACAGTTTGCAAAATCTGTCATAAGTCTCAGTCAAGGTTTCATTAGTTCTTGAATCAAAGTGCTCATACTCCTGTGTGAGTATTGTTTTTCTGTTTTTCTTAATAGCACCTGTTCCCTGGCATCTGACTTCTAAAGCATCCCATATCTCTTTGGCAGTTTTGCAGCCAATTACTCTGTTAGACATTACATTATCTAAAGCACTGTGGAGAAGATGTCTAACCTTTGCATCCTTTGCAATTGATGAGATATCCTCAGGAGTCATATCTTTCTTTTCCTTTGGAACAGTCTTTTGTGCTTGACCATCAACAACAGGGGACAATTTAGTTGGCATATGAGGACCATCATTAATTCTGTCAAGGTATTCTGGATCTGTAGCCTCCAGAAACATGGTCATCTTAACCTTCCAAATCGGATACTCTACTGGCCTGAGTATTGGAACCCTGATTGTTTCATATCGACTCACAGAATTGGGCTTAACCTGTTCAGCCTTAGGAGCAGTTTGATTTTCTTCAGACATGATTAATACTGTGTTTGAATCGTAAAACTGTATATATTAAACAGCCTTGGCTCTGATACCAATTGTTAGGCCGAATACACAATATAATCAAGTATGTATGAGAATAACGATAATTAAGAACACTGTTTATGAATCAATAAACTGTATTTATATTAACAGCTTCTCTCTTTATGATGTTAATGAATCACAAAGAGCTTCTAGGTTACGAGAATAATATATCAATATTCGCGTGTCCCTTCTAGGGATAACCTATCTGTGTTTATATAGTACACAGCTACATACAATCCTTATCTAATTGATATTCCTACAAGTTAGCTATACAAAACTTATCAATTAAGGATTGCTTCTTATTTTCTATTCCGTTTCCTTAGCTGTATCAATATATTCTGCTTCTTTCCATCTTCAGAATATATTGCTTCTAGAATCTTCAATTCAGCACCGACAGCTAATTCAACTATCACCCTGTCAGACTTTAAATAAACTCTGACCGGCTTCAATTAAACTCTTCACCCTGTCAGAGTTTAACTAAACTCTGACTGGCTTCTGATAAACTCTTGTCAGTACCTGTTGCTTAAACACTGATAAACAAACATTAGCAATTATATCTAACATAGACAATGATCTTCATCAAATTCTACTTTGAAACCCCTGTTGGTGAATTTTTCAATACTCAAGAGGTTATGCTTTAGTCCTTCAACAAATTCTACATCTTCAATAATGACATTCCCAGATTTGACACTGCCATATCCCATTGTATAACCAATGTTGTCATTTCCAAAGGTTACTGATGGGCCAGCCTTTTCCTCAAAATGTGATAGTAGGGCTATATCACCAGTCATGTGACTTGAGCATCCACTATCCAAGATCCATATGACCCTTTTATTCCTGTTGCCCTGCATTCACAAAGTGACTAAGTTGTTTTTGGTACCCACGCTTGGTAGGGTCCAGTTGATTTAGAAACAGTTTTTTTAACAATTCTTCTGTCATAAATAGCATTCTTCACAGTAGGAGACTTCACTTTGTTTATGGCTTTGGAGTTTACACTCTTAGGCTCACATGAAGTTTTCACCCTCTCAACCTTGATTGGGGATCCTGTCCTGTGAGTGTGCAAATGTGTGTGTGATTCACAAGTTCGTGCAGAGTCAAGTTTATGCTTAAGAGATAAGCAATTAGAAATCACAGTCACATAGCATGTCATGCAGTTAGAATTACCATAGAAGGAGTCATGGACAGAGTTCATGCCTACAGAATGGTTACTCAGGTTATCAGCTTCAGCAATTTCAGGTTTACTACACTTATGAGTCAAATGATTCACAGATAGGCATTTCTGACATTGTTTCCTAGGAGCATTTGGCACATAAGCATAATTGTTACCCTTGTTGACACCTACCTTACCATTTATGTTTTGTTTCTTTTTCTTAACAACTTCTTTCTTGATTTTAGGGCTCTTGACAAGGTTGTCTTTGGTTTCTTTCTGATTAACAGATTTGGGAGAAGAAGAAGTGTCTTTAGCAGCCTCATCTTCTTCAAGAAGTTGTTGTTTGATGACCATTAATTCTTCATCAAACTCAACAACACTCTTTTTGAAGATGGGCTTTTCAACACTAGACAAAATGGTTGGGGCATTTTTGTTTGTAAAATATTCTTTTCCTTTGCCCTTTACCTTCTTCCTTCATTTATCATTCTCATAGTCAAAACCAACTCCAACTTTGCAGTCTTCTGTGTGCTCCTTATGATAGGTTTGAACAATCTCAGAGGAGTTCTTAAAACTTCTTATCCTTAATTCATTTTCAGCAATTTGTTCTCTAAGAGCTGTTTCTATTTGTTCAGCACAAACCACTTTGTTTTTAAGATACTCAATCTCTTTCTTCAAACCATCAAGGCTCACAACCACTAACTCAAGTTTTTCATTCTTTTCTGTAAGCTCAAGATTTTTAGCAGTTAGCCTATCAATTTCTTCATTTGCAACTAACATGCTAGTATGAATATTAAACATTTCAGTACTCATGTCTTCAACAGTCTGCTTATATTGAAAGGGAGTCATATCAAGAGAAGTAAGAATAGGTACCTGACTTGAGGAATCACCATCATCAGAAAATGCCATCAAGGCATAGTTTGAGTACTCTTGTTCTTCTTCTTCATCAGAATCATCCCAACACTTTCCCTCGGCAATAAAAGCTTTACTCTGTTGTTTCTTGAGTAGAGCTTCATACTTAGCTTCAAGCTCTAAGTATGCTTTGTCCTTTTTGACCTGTTTAGGCTTTTTGCACTCAGTGGCAAAATGCCCAAGTTCATTGCAGTTATAGCACCTTATTTTGGACCTATCCACACTCCCAGATTTGTATCCTCCTTTAGCAGCACCATCAATCCCTTTTCCTTTATTGAAGGAGTTTGAGCCACTTGAACCACCAGCATTTCCAGCATTAAATTTGGACTTGAATGGCTGCTTCCTCTTAAACCTAATGTTAGGATATCTCCTAGCCATATATGCAAAAGATATGTTTTCCATCTTATCCAGCTCATCTATGCTGTAGAACTCATCCTCCTCAGGCAAATCATAAACAACTTGAGTTTCATCACCAGTGTCATCACTTTCCAGTTCTTCAATCTTGACTTGACTGACCTTAAAAAATTCCATCCTTTGACCTAGATTGTCAGCAATAAGGGCACAAGAAGTAATGGCCATTAATCCTTGATTTGCTTGAATAGATCTCTTCTTCAACAATATGTGAGTTGACTCTTGTCAACTGATGGAGAATATATTATGATTTAAAATCACGACCTGGGAGTTAAGCGAAATTTTCTGAAATTAATGAGATTGAAATTCTTTAATTTGGACAGCGTAGAAATCCTAAGATATGAGTATTTTCGAGGAATAGACAAAGTAAAACCATTTGCTCGGCTTATTGAGCTGGATTCCCAATTTTTGATGAGTTGAGAATTATTTATTCGTATTTAAATAATTTAATAAACTCGGAAATAATATTTGGGAACCCCTACTATATTCAAATAATTTTTTTGAAGCTCAGAAAATATTTTAAATAATTAAATAAGTCTTTAAATAAATTTTAAATCATTTTAAAAATATTTAATCAATATTTAAATAATATTTATTAAACAATTAAACAATTTGAAATATTTAATAAATATTAAAATAATATTTATTAAATAGTAAACAATTAAACAAATCCTTCTTAAATGAATATTCAAATTAATATTCATTTAATCAAATAAATATTCAAATAATATTTATTAAATTAATTAAATCATTTTACATTTAAAATACCCAATTTATATTTATTGGAATATTTTAAATCAATATTTGAAAATAATCTGTCTCCGGCAATCTCCGGGTTTTTATGACAGCGTTTATGAAGCTATTTCTGACTCCCAGTCTAAGTTAAATATCAAAATTGTTAGTAATGAATACCACTTAGAAACTAGACAGGGGGGGGGGTGAATGGATAGTTTAGATATTTTTCGCTTTCTTGAAACTAAATTGCTGTAGCAGATTGTGTAGTAAGAAAATGCGGAATTAAAATAAACAACACACACAATCACTTTAATCTACTTTGTATTAAGCAAATTAAATACTACAGCTTTCCAGAATTTCACAACTGAATTTCTGGCTTCTAAACAAGAACAGTTTGTATCTTGTTTTCTTACAGAGAAAAGAGTGCTTAAGATAAAACTATATGTATCTCTCTTGCTCCTAACAATAGGGTGTGCATGATATATATAAGTCCTATACAAACTAGTGCACACACCTATTTACACTGTTACCCTCACTGTTAGTCCAACTTGTTCTGCCATAAGAGGTTAACTGTGTCGGGAAGGACCACCTGCTTTTCGGAGTCTTTCCCGTTTCTGTAGCTGCTTGTCTCTTATCTTTCTCTCCAAGTTTAGCTGTAGATTTGCCATCTGTTCTTTGGACCACCTTGCCAGAACAGATGCTTCAGTATTTGTCTCCTTTGATTTTTGGTTTTGTACCTTGATTTGTCTTGTTATAAACGGCTAAGTGTTGATATCGTGAACTCCACTTCATTCCAGACTTCGCGATGTCACTTGTAAAGACTACGCGATATGGCCTTTGAGGACTTTGCGACATAGGCCATTTGAGGACTTCGCGATCTAGCCTTTTTGAGGACTATGCGACATAGGCTATTTGAGGACTATGCGACATAGGCTATTTGAGGACTTCACGATCTAGCACACTTTGACTTTGCTGACTTCAACACTTCATGACATGAGTCTTGAGGACTTCACGACATAGTACAAATTGGACTATGCGATCCAGCACTTCTCGACATGGATATTGGCGACTTCACGACATAGCTTTATTCTGACTTTGCTATATAATGCCTTGGTCAAATTTCTGCAACTTATTTCTTCAGGGCCTTATTCATCTCTATCCTGCTGCATGAACAATTCTGAACTTCTACCAGGACAATTATTCAATGGCCTATGTACATTCTAGATGCAAGAAACTTACTAAGCTCATTATAATTCTGAGCATACATGATCAAGCTAATGTTCATGAGAACAAGACAAGTACATAGAGACCTATACTATATCCCAGTGATAGAATTCACTAGGTCATGTAGTGTGACATAGTCACATAGTGTAGGCTTGTTAATGGTGGTATTCAGACATGTCTTGAGCCTAACAAAAATACACTCTACCTTGTAGAGTACCATATACTCTTATATATATATATATATATACATATATCGCATATAAATCAATCATTCGTCATTTGAAAACTCGTACGATAATCAAAACAATCATTTGTTTAAAGCAGTTATATCACAACAACAACAGTTTACAAAAATAACCGAATATTTAAGCTTCGGGTTTGGAAACTTTCCTGGTAGTCTCGGGGTGGTCGGGTCTCGGGAATTGGGATGACGATATATGAATAGTCATTAAACATCCGATTAGTCCCTTAAACGATTCAACTATACTATGACACCATATAATAACGAGACTTCTTAACGACACCTTAATTAATCCGTACTGGCCTCTTACAAGTCCATGTTATCCATTCGTCATTTATAGTTCGTAATGATTTTCAAAATCGAATCCTTTTTAAATCGTAACTTAAGTTCGTGTCGAACTTAAGAGGTTTTCCACTTGCGCACTTTCTGTTCAAACATTTTTGTAAAATTGAAAAATTCGAATTTTCACTTAATTATTTTTGGGCTATTTTGCTTTCTGTCATCAAAGTTTCCGAATTTTCTCAATCTTTTAAGGGGTCCGAATTCAATTTAAAATCCAGTGTTTTATAGTAGCTTTTTGTTCTTGAATCACTTACACTAAAATGACCATAACTTTCAAACCATAAATCACCTCAACATGAACTTTATATGTATGGAAACTAAAAGACAAGAGCTTGACAATTATGGTCAGTGGATTTTAAGAACATAAATATCTTTGGTCCGAATTTGGGGTACAAGACAGTCCTTGGTTCTAGTGGTCTTTACAAAGTTCATACTTGTCATAGCTTTAACTTTTAATCAAGATGCTCCATTAAACAACTTTTAAATCACCAATGCCTCATCCTACATCCTAGGTCAGTTTATAAACATCAAGAAATCATCAAGAACATGCATCTAAGGTCAAGATTTAGCAAGATACACTCATCCACTTACAAAACCTTAAAGATCTAACATCTTACTTACTAATGAAACCATATTAACTCTTAATTCAAACATATCAAGAGTGAGTGAGGGGTATACCTTCCTTGAAGCTCTAAAAACTATAATCCTTGCACACAAGCCTTAGAGAAGCCTTATGGAAGCTTAAATCACCTTAATCTTTCAAGATAAACCAAGAACACACTAAAAGTTACTATTCATCCTCAACTTTGAATAATTATTTAGCTATGTTACACTTGATAGATTGCCATGAAACTTTAAACATACCTTGCTTGAACTATGGGAAAGCTAGGGATTTAATTTGGGGATTTATGGATGGTTGAAAGTGGAAGAAGAATTTTCTTCTTCTTCCTTCTCTTTTCTTGGCCGAGAGCTTCTTGGGGGGGGGGGGGGGGGGTTGGATACTTTTTTTTATATATATGTGTTTGTGTGTATAATTGTTATATGGATGAGACTAATAATTCAAAAGTAATAATAGGCCATACTCCTAGGACATAGGTTAGTACAATAATACTTCTTTTATCCTCATTTTAAGGAAGTATTGTCTCCCCATTACTATTCATGTTTAGTTGGCTTATGGTTCTTGTAGTTTGCTTTTCTAACTATCTAGTTTGCATGGAATCTTGCATGGCATCTTATATGGTATCTTGCATGTATTATCACTTAACTTATTAATTAACCAATACTTGTCGCTTAATCCCTCATGCAAGTTCGATAATTTTCCTCTAAAAATATTTTGTCGCGTAGAGATTTCTATTGTCATTCTTAAGCACTTGATTTTGATAATCTCTTTAAATTCCATAATTTCCTTGCCATGGGATTTAATTTAATCTAGGGCTTCCATTATCCTCAATGTCCCACGTTTTTATATACGTTTAGTGGAAGTGAAAACCTTCGCATTCTGACGACTTGTGCATTCACTTAATTCCTTTGTACAATAACACTACGTTCTCAAAAATATAAATATCCCATCATTCATTTAATGTGATCTCAAAAGTTTCCATAATTTCCACAATTCACTATTCATGATAATTTTAAAATATTATAAAAATCAGGGTTCTTACAATTTCTCTTACTAGTTAGATTTCTGAAGTTTTCCATAAAAATTTTAAATTCAGCTCTAATCAATTTAATACCTTCAGAATCTAAACTATCAAAGGAATCAAGAGAGAATAGTGATACCTTCTCAATAGCTGGTTCCTTTGGTGAAGATGATTTGTCAGTTGAGATAGCCATTAATGCAATATTTTCATAATCAAACTCATCTTCAGAATCACTTGAGTCAGCCCAATCCTTTTCTGTCACCATGTGAGCTTTTCCACTTCCAGCTTGTCTGCTGTTTGGCTTCCTACATTCTCCAGAAAAGTGTCCAACAATGCCACAGTTAAAGCATTTAACCTTGGACTTGTCAATCTTTACTATTGACTTCTTGCTGCTTTCTTGCTTCTTGCTTTCTTTTCTGGATGATGGTCTCTTGCTGAATCTTCTTTTATTGAACCTTCCTTTCCTGAAGGTTTTGGCAAAGAGAGCCATAAGCTTTTCCATATCTGCTTCTGAGTCACTGCTATCAGAATCTGAATCATTAGACTCTGATTCCTGAATCATCTTCTCTTTCTGCTTCTTTGAACTTTTGACAGATGATTCTTCTTCTAAATTCTTCAGCAGTTTGTCTTTTTCCTGTTGAATGGAGAGTGCAATGCTTCTATTTTTGCCTTCATCTCTTTGTTCCAACTGCTTCTTATTTAGCTCCCAATTTCTCAATTTCCCAAAGATCTCTTCCAATGTTATTTCATCCATATCATTGGCTTCTTCAATATCAGATATCTTTTCACTATAGTTTCCAGAGAGAGACTTCATAAACTTGGCATTCACATCTTCTTTATCATATTACTTGTCATGAATAACCATATCATTTATAAGCTTGGTGAATCTGTCATAAGTTTCCACCAAAGTCTCACCACTTTTAGAAGCAAAGTGTTCATACTCCTGGATTAGCAAAGCCCTGTAATTCTTTCTCACAGGCTTGGTGCCTTCACAGTGCACCCTCAACTTATCCCACATCTCTTTTGCTATTGTGCAAGAGATAACATAATTTGTGAGAATAGTGTCAAGACTATTAAATAATATGTTCCTTACCTTTGCATCCTTAACTATACTGGCTTTATCTTCAAGAGACCATTCACTCTTTGGCTTATTGATTGTGCGATCTGCTACAACTTTTCCTTCTTCATTCGTTGTAGGAACCACCTTTTTTGGGATGAATGGTCATGTTGGAACGTATGATATAAAGGACTGCATGTTAAAACGAGCCAATACCTCATCAATGTAAGGGTCTTGAGATAAAGCCAACATCATTTTCTTGCGATCTCTTATTACTTTGATCCGAAGGATGTATGCGGCTTCACCTAAGTCCTTCATTTCAAATTGTTTGAACAACCATGCCTTAATTGATGACAACATCTCTACATTGTTTCCAATGAGTAAAATGTCATCTACATATAACACTAGAAAAACCACTGCATTTCCCTCACTCTTCCTATACATACACCCTTCGCTTGGACTCTGATCATATCCATATGACTAGACTGCCTGATCAAAACGAATGTTCCAATATCTGGAAGCTTGTTTCAGTCCATAAATAGACTTCTTAAGCTCACACACAAGATGCTCTTGGCCTTCCTTAATGAATCCCTCTAGTTGCTGCATATAGATGGTTTCCTCAAAACTTCCATTGAGGAAAGCTGTCTTGACATCCATTTGCCAAATCTCATAATCTAGATGAGCTGCTATAGACAAAAGAATCCGGATTGACTTAAGCATAACTACCAGCGAAAAGGTTTCCTCATAATCGATCCCTTCTTTCTGAGTATACCCTTTCGCAACAAGTCTTGCCTTCCAGGCTTTCACATTTTTATCAGATCCTCTTTTTCTCTTGTAGATCCACTTACATCCAATGGGTTTTACACCTTTGGGTGGTTCCACGAGTTCCCATACTTGATTTTGAATACATAGATTCCATCTCAGATTGCATAGCCTTATGCCATATATCTGCATCCTTATCTTGTAGTTCTTCTTCGTATGTCCTGGGATCCTCATCATGTTCACCAGAGACTAAGTCCGAAGACTCTCCCAAAAACATGAATCTCTCAGGTTGTTGAACAACCCTCCCACTATGATGAAGCACTGGTGTGGTATTAGTGATAGGCTGTGCATTTACTTGTGGTTGTTCTACTTGTACTATCGACACATTAGGATTATCTATTCCTCCCACTAATTCCTCTAAAACAACAGTACTCATGGGTTTGTGGTTCATTATATAGTCTTCCTCTAAGAATCTAGCATTGGTGCTAACAATGACATCCCGATCCTTAGGACTATAAAACAAATAGCCTTTCGTTCCCATGGGATAGCCCACAAACAACCTCACTTCTGTACGAGAATCTAACTTAGTCGCATTATTGTTCAGCACATGTGCTGGACAACCCCAAATCCGAATGTGTCTTAGACTTGGCTTGTCACCAGTCCACAATTCTATCGGAGTCTTAGGAACCGACTTAGAAGGTACTAGGTTCAGAAGGTAAGCCGTTGTTTCTAAAGCATGTCCCCAAAATGACTTGGGTAAATCCGAATAACTCATCATCGATCTAACACTCTCCAACAGAGTCTGGTTCCTTCTCTCTGCTACACCGTTCTGCTGAGGTGTGCCATGTGCAGACAACTGGGATGTGATCCCATGTTCTGATAAATATTCCCTAAATTCTCCAAGCAGGTATTCGCCACCACGATCTGATCGTAGTGACTTGATACTTTTACCAAGTCGTTTCTCCGTTTTAGCTTTGTACTCCTTGAATTTATCAAAGCACTCAGACTTACAACACAACAAGTAAATGTACCCATATCTTGAATAATCGTCAATGAAAGTGACGAAATACTCATAACCACCTCTTTCTTGGATATTCATAGGTCCACATAAATCGGTATTAACCAACTCTAACACTTCTTTAGCTCTATCCCCCTTTGCCTTAAAAGGCCTGTTAGTCATTTTACCTTCCAAGTAGGATTCACATACTGGAAATGGCTCCACTGCCAATGAGCTTAAAGGCCCGTCTACTACCAGTCTTTGAATCCTACTCAAGTTAATATGACCTAATCTTAAGTGCAAAAGAAGTGTTTGGTTCAAACTAGAAGGTTCTTTTCTTTTATTAGTGATAAAAGATGTGTTATTTAATACCCTATGTTGCAGTTGCAGTGCAGGTTGAGGTTGTCTAGGATTAATAATTAACAAATTGTCTTGTAATATAACAGAACATATAACTTGTTTATTCATCATAATAGAAACATTACGATCCAAACAAACATTATAACCATCCAAAGCAAGTTTAGAAACCGAAATCAAATTCCTTCTAAAAGAAGGTACATAAAGACAATTGTTCAAAACCAAAATCTTATTACAACCAAAAGATAAAGTAACGTCTCCCACTGTAACTACTACTACTTTCGTAGCATCACCCATGAACACATATATCTCACCATCTCTAAGCATTCTGGATTGTTGGAACCCCTGCATAGAATTACAAACATGGTCAGTGGCTCCTGTATCTACACACTAAGTGCTCGTAGATATAGTCGCTATATATGTTTCCGTAATTAGAGAAAAAGACATACCCGTTTTGTTCTTCTTAGAAAGAGGACAATCCTATTTCCAGTGACCCAACTGCTTGCACCTGAAGCACTTGCCCTTAGGCTTCTTCACAGCATTCTAAACTCCCAATCGTTTCACAACTTTTTGTTCCTGAGCCTTTTTCTTCTTATTCTTACCTTTCGGTTTAGAAGAAGAACTTTTCTCAGCCACATTCACTTGAACATTCTACTGAAACAATCCTTCAGCTGCCTGAAGCTCTGTCAGAAGTTCCGCAAGACTATACGACTTCTTGTTCATGTTGTAATTCAAGCGGAACTGCTCAAAGCCTTTGGGCAAACTCACAAGGATGATATCGATTTGCATTTCTGCATCAATCTCAGCACCAAGGACCTCCATTTCATTTATATGAGACATCATTAAAAGAACATGGTCCCTTACAGGTGTTCCTTCAGCCATTTGAGTGTTCACTAGAGATTTCATTGCTAATTGCCTAGAAGCCCTATTCTGATCTAAGAAAAGTTCCTTGAGATTAAAAAGCATATCCCCAACAGTGGCCATGGCCTGATGCTGATGCTGCAAAATACCCGACATTTCTGCCAGAATGTAACATCGCGACATCTCATCTACCTTAATCTACTTCTTATAATACTTCTTATCCTCATCCGGAGCATCGGCGGCAGGCTAATCCGGTTTGGGTTCAATAGTACAAAATTTGTACTCCTCAGCAGTCAACACTATGTCCAAATTGTGTTTCCATTCAATATAGTTAGGTCCGGTAAGTTTGTTATCCTTAAGTTTGGTGACAAGTGGATTAAAGCCCATTCTATCTTGAGAATCATACATATAACACATAATTAGAATGTCACACATAAAAATTTAATACCTGTAGACTCCTCTAACTATTAATTAAGATTAATGTAGTAACACTTAAACACCATAAGTATCTGGTACGCCACGATGGGTGACATATATACCACCTATATTTGTTTAAATGTTACTTCAGTCCTATTACTAAATAGTATGCCACGTTAGGGTGGTCTCTTACTACCTTTCATAGCTAAGTGCAGTATACCATTATTTAAATCTTAAATTGATCCCTTAAATCAAACCTTTCCGTTTGATGTATCAATGGATAAATCCCAGATATTTTTGGAGAAGTCACATCGGTCTTGCTTAATACCCAACAACCTAGTCAGAAATATCCATTATCAACATCAATCAAGGAGTGTCCAATTAGTTTCTCGAATTCTATGAAACTTGGTATGTCACGTTGGGGTGATCTTACCTTTCAATATTCGTGATTAATTTAAGAAGTTTGTTCTAGTAATATCCTTAACGCTACCAGACACCATAAATCATATGCCACGATGGGTGTCATATATACAATTCATAATTGTCTTAGTGTTAAATTACATACAAACAATAATGGATGACCATGGGACTTAATATCAAATTAAACCCCTATCCCACTTAGTATTTTATTTGTGAGGATTTTAATCTTGATGCATCGTCCTATGTTATTTCTTCGAAGTCCACATGTATAACAAAGAACAATACAAACCAAGTATAACATAGCAAGATACACATCATGATTAAACATAATAAACATAACATTATGTCCATGTCGTTCTAGAATACTAAGGTTAGTATCACATGGCATAAAACACATATAAGGCATGTATAATAGCAATAATCAAAACAAGTGGATAATCAATATGTAAAACATATTAATAAACCATCCACTATTATGGCCTCATCCAAATTTTAATCCAAAACACAACAGTGCGGATCGAACTTGAATTTCTGAAAACAACAAATCGCTATTTTGAGGCTGTAAACGACGTCAAACGCCTTATATCCGCGCGAGTGAATTTACCAGTTTTGTTCAGACGCCCGTTTCCCTTTCCGAAAAGGTATTTTTGGGAAAATTCGGACACAGTATGCAAAATCAGCGAAACTCCTCAGAAACCAGCAAGTAGCAGCGGAAGCACTTCTTCTCTTGCAGCTCCGTTGATAAAAAAATTTACATACAAACAAAACTGACCTATTCTATTACAATATATCATAATCTAACTCGAATACAAATCGAATTACTTGATTACAATCTTATAACAAAAATCAAGAAAACATACACACGATCAACCCTCGTGATTAAAAATCGCAAATACAATAACCACGATAAACCACGTGGGATCCAATCGCATAAACAGTAACCACGATAAACCACGTGGGCTCCAATCACATAATTATAAAAACATGTCCATAATAGTGGGTAACAACCTGCATCACAAAATACATACGAGCAACCACTATATACATGCATATATAATTACGACATGGACATCATATCATAAAACGCAGAACCCTAGAAACAGGCTCTTGATGCCAATTGTTGGAACGTATGATATATAGGACTGCGTTTATGATATAAATTAAAGAGCTCGAAAAGAAGATTAACCTTAATTGTTACGACGCAAGCGATTCAATTCCATGTCTTCTACTGAATTCCTTGATTCCTTTTGAGCGAAGTGTGGCCTTCGATCTCCTAAAGTTTCCTCTCCTCAAAGCCTCGAAATTCTAAAACCTAGCTTCGTGCGGCTGCTCTAGGTCTCAATTTCAATTTATGTTGTGCGTTTTTATTTTTTTTCAGCTTTAAGGAGAACGAGAATATATATAGGCTTCAGTAAAGATCATGGACAATTAGGTCGGGCCTTCCAATGACATTCTGGGTCAAGCCCAATGTCATTAAATATTAATTCAATCCACTAAAGAAATAATATTTGCACTACCATTCCTAATACCACAATTCTTTTATTATTTAATTTGGCTCATATATTATTTGCTTATTAAATTCTCCACATTTAAGATATCGCATGTCCATTAATTAAATTAATCACTGATAATTAATTTAATTAGTATCTTATTTATCCTTGATCATCCACTCAACCTTATAATTATATCAGAAATTAATCTGCATGCAGGGCTTCACATAATTATCTTAATGAGCTTTTAAGAGGACATCATCAACCCGAATATTATCGGGACATGGATTCCTTCTGTAATTAATATCCCACTCTGTATGCAATGTCATTGCTCAATACATAATATTGTAATTAATAATTAATTACATCACATATGAATCAAAGCATATGCATTGCATACACGTGTCAATCACTACATCCGGATTAAGAAGCTAAACAATAATAGTATCATAGAATCTTAGTTCTTCTTAACTGTCAGAATAAAAGAACAATTCTAATATTTTGATCATGTTCAATATATACAAAATATACAGGTATTATTCAATAGTCAAGATAAACTATTCCCAAATAATACTTCAGTCATTTCAGTGGTTTGTCTAGTACCACTTAGATTGTTAACATTTATTATATTATATACAGACACTGATAATCTAATCTTCTGTTATCCCATTTGATACTAGATTATCCACAATATATAATAAACAGACAATGTAATAATATGCAATCAAGATTCTCAATAAAATGGTCAATGTTTCTATACTTCAAATGAATAGTTCAGTATAAAACCCAACAGGTCCATCATTGATTCTGTCAAGATAATCAGGATCAGTATCCTCAAGATGATGCAACATCTTGACTCTCCAGCGAGTATATTCACCCCTCTTGAGTATGGGGATCTTTGTATTGTCATCTTTGTATCCAGACATGTTTTTGATCTTCTTGATTCGAACTTAATCAAACCTGCTCTGATACCACTTGTTGAACCGGAACTACTTGTAGAAAGGGGGGTTTGAATACAAGTAGTACTAATATGTCTATTTTTGTGTTTTTCTTGTTTGATGAACAGAATAATAAATATGCGGAATTGAAAGAACACAAAACAAAGATGTTGCAACAATGATTTATATAGAATAATCAAAGTTACAAACTCTACCAAGGATGTACAAATATCCTTAGCAACTACTTTCTGTAAACTAAGTTACAGCTGCAAAACTCTCAATGTAAAAACCTAATACAAACTTAAAGTTTCGACACACACACATATATTACAATGTAGAATGAGAGTATTTATACAATTTTCCTATCAACTAAACAGCAAGTAAATCAATCACATGAATTATGGGATTCTGTCCCATCTGTTTAGGTTGACAGCTTCAACCATCCAGATTTTCTGATAAGAACATATCGTCTACTGATTCTTGATAAGGATTTGAGTTTATCCAGTGATCTGTCGTCAAAAATAATAGAAGTTTCCATAATCTGCAGCAAGCTTTATAGACTCTTACAGACTGCAGACTCTGACAGCTCACAGACTCCGATCATAGACTCTTGTATCAGTAGACCCTTCCTTGTACTCCAATAACACCATCATCTTCATTCCTAACAATAAAAAACTATGTATTACTTTAATATTGTTAGATGAACTTTATATTAGTAACTAGTTAACTTGCTGAGCATTTTTTCGCTGAATTTTTGTTTTGTTAAAAATTATATTTTCAGTAAAAGAAGACCATAGTCGGTCGTCCCGTACTGCAAGAAAAGGAATATGGAAAATACTCCCTTGAGAGAGTTCAGTTAAGGAAGGATACTACATGAGTAAGTTGGATAGGTTCAGCTATCATTATTTAGTTTGTTTACAAATATGGGTTGTAATAACTCCATGTAGAGGTTGTAGTTAATAGTGTGAGATCCTGGATAGTACAATTGGTTTTGCAATAACTAATGTTACTGTATATTGTTTCTAAGGCTATAACTTGTGTGATTAAGAGACTGGGGTCTATGATGTTGTTTTGATTGGATCATTGAGTTAATACATGTATTATATAATTGGATGGTATCGTAGCGACCTGGATTCCCGACCCCGGATCTGGGGTGCTACAGTTAGTTACTTGTTGGGCTTTTAGATCACTCCTTTAATTTTCAGATTTTGCTCGTATCATTGGATTTTTTTTCGAGGAGCTCTTTTGGATTTTCTTTGTTCATCACTTGTATTATTTTGATTAGCTGCGGATATGTGTTACGTGTTGTAAGTTGTTGTAATGTATTGTAGTAGTTTTTGTAACATAATTTTCAAGATTAATTTTGTATTGTATTTTTGGCTCGAACTAACAGTCCCAAAAGTGCGGGATGTTACAGATGATAACAATCCCAAAAATACTATACGTATAGAAAATTTATTATTTTTATTTAGCCACTAACGAAAAAATTATTTAAAAATGATGTATTATATATATATATATATATAAAAAAAATTAACAATTAGTATGATTAACACTAGAATTATATTCTTTGTATGATCTTAAATAGAATTTAAGTATTTATGAAAAAATAAGGACAAGTATAAATTATCTAAACTAAGTGTTAAAACAAAGATAGTCAACTATCGTACGAAACTCATTTTCACATGTGAAAAGTATAAAAATATACACGTATAACAATATTTATTATTTTCGGGCCAAAATTATGAAAAAGGCCTAGTAAACTTAAAGATGTTACCACAAAACAAAATAACAAAACAAATCTTGGGACATAGGCCCAAAGAATAATAATTAGCTTAAAGCCCATATTGTAGTACCTTAACCTAAAAGATAGGTAAAGAAACGGAACCGACTTGGGGACCTATAAATATAGTCATATTTCTCACGGGATGAAACTTTATTATGTAATTTTATTTCTTCTTCCGCCGCTTCTCATATATGTCCCTTTGTGTTCTATGTTTATGTACATCTTTCCCTATTTGTCCATCATAAACACTTGATTACACTCTCAATAACACCACTACCAAAAATTCTAATATAACCTGAACTTATTTGTGGTTTTTGCTCAGTTGGCTGACTGATATTCCTTATATCATGCTTGCAAGCTGCTCAATATCCCGATTTCATCAAGGTATCTGACTTGGTAAGTTGTAATCCAAATCAATTGATATGTGTTTTGTTATTTCTAAATTTTAGTTTAAATCGGTTTCATTTTTCAGTAAAACTAAAAGCTGAACCCAACATATGATTCTATATCATGTGTATAATAATATATGTATATGTATGTATATATATATATTATACATATTTACTTGTTTGATGTTAAATTTTAAAAAAAAATTGGATCTACATTGAATTTTAGGTATCAAATAAATCGATTTGTACCCAAAACCTCATGATTCATATTTAATTTTAAAATTTCAATTTGTTTTAGGATTTAAATCAACTACGATCAGATCTACATATTCGTCGATAGTATTCTATTATGGCCCAAGAAAATCAATATAATATGACATTTAATTCGAGTTTTCCCCAAAATGCATGTATCATTTACTTTTAAGATCTTCTACTTGATCCATAAAAAATTTTAGTTTTGTAAGTTACATATAGTTTTTTGTTCAATTATAATTTGTAAAAAGTTTATATTGTAGGAAACAATGAAGAAAGTGCTCCGAAAAGATTATGTTCCGATGGCATATATTTGCAGGTGACTTTTTTTTATATTTATTAAAGTTTTGCAGAACTTTTCGATTTTATTCTTTATACTCATTTAATTTTTTGTGGCATACAAGTAATACTTATATATTCATAAATAAAACAAACCCATACATATCCACTAAAATCTAGCTGAATGAGAAGGGCCCGATGTAAGATATAAAAATGGGATCTCTATACTATATAAATCGTGTCTAATATATTTAAAGTTCAATTTTAAATATTTTATTAGATAAAATGATTTTACATAAAAAATGAGTTGAGTTGTTTTTAATTAGACTATTTCTTTACTCAACGTATATTTGTATTTATAAGACTACATTGAAGGGATTGTTTTTAATTCATTTTTCTACTCTTTCTTCCTTCACTGTAAGTTCAAATACAAATTGCATTTAGTTCAAATACAAATTACTTTAAGAAACCTGATCGTTAAAATTGGATTTTATATTGTTGTAAGTTGTTAGCTAAGTCATTTTTCTAATATTATATAAGTGTATCTAAATTTCATACTATGTAATATATTCTAACACTTCTCCGTATCGTCGCCTCTCGGATTCTCTTATTTTATGAATTTATTATCATTGTTTGTATTGAATCTTATTTAAGACATTTGTGTCGCAACCTATTAGAATTGATTGTAGTCTAAATTTGCTCAACCTAATTGGTGGAGAAAAAAAGAATTTCATGTCTAAAACACTTTGGTACAATATTCATTATTTGTACCACTTCTTGTCTTCTTTATGTATCAGCTCTAGTAACATCCATGTTACAACTACCACAAAATATCAATATATTGCAACCACCTCATCTATCTTGAATTAACATTTCCATATCTTCAATCACTAATAATTTCAAATCTTATGTCTACACTGTAGTATATTATTAAAGTCAAAATATTAAAAGTTGATACAGTAGAAACCCGCTATTCTAATTCTAAATTGATAAAAAAAAGTATTGGTCCCAAGCCAGGATCAATATTAAAATTTAATAACCTACCGTGATAATATTATATTTTTTTTAAAGAAAATCAGGGTATTAAATTGTGTTCCCAACTTTAACATAAAGTGGTATATTTGATAAAATTCATATTTTATATATTTTGTCGGTGTAAAAAATGTTTTATGATAATATTTTGGCTTAAATTTTTTGGTCTAATAATGTACATAATTTTAGCATATGCTCTAGAATTCAAAGAAATTATATACATTGTAAATATTATTGTCTGAAAAATAAATTTAGTTATTTGTAAGTTGAAAAAAACGTAAATATCTCTTAAATGATAATCTAAAGTGATAATTTTTTCAAGATCCCAAAGATATCTCTTTAGAGAGATTTTACTGGTATTTGATCATGGGTTAGACTTTGATTAGTCAATTTTTTGGACTTGGGCCTAATATTTTTATAATAAACTTTTTTAAATAAAACAAACCCCGGAAACTCTTAAATAGCCTTTTAACTAAAATTCAACTCTAAAATAGTATTTCTAATTAAGACTCATCTATGTACACAACACATAAATATTTGATTTAGACATGAGCCTCACTTTTTAATGTTAATAAAAATATACTTGTAGGAGGGGATTGAATACATGTAAGTATATGTCTATTTTGAATTATTACTATTTATAAAACTAAAAATTTGTAAACAACGCATCATAAAGATGAATCATACCATAAGTTGATGCATAGTTAGCAAATGTAAAATTTATCAAATAAATTTTATTCAAAAATATTAAATTTATCAAATAAATTTTTTTCTTACTAAACTGAATCTTATAGTTTAGCCCTCATTTTGCACAATAGTCAGCTACCGTCTAAATTACATTCAGTGTACAATTTTGTAATTCACTTTTGTTAATCTATAGGTGCTAGTGCTACACCCTACGAAATACGGAGAAAGATGAACGTGCCAGGGTTGACTCGTGAGCAGATAAAGAGTCATCTTCATGTTAGTTTTGGTCAGTACTACTTATTTATCTATTAACCACAAGTAATCGAGGACAATTCCTATCTTTTAGTTGAGAGTTTCTTTGATATCTTAATCATGTACCATATGCTATGTCGATGTTCCCACAACAAATTCAGTGACATGGTTCGAAACTTGAACAAAGAGGTCATTGGTAATTGAATAAAACGGTTGTTGGTCTTTTTTAAGAGTGATTTCTTTGTTTTTTATGGTGAAATTTTAATATTAGATTAAAATAACTAGCTTAACTTCGCACTGGTTTGTTTTGTATACAAATACTATTGCATGCTGAATAAAATATTACTTTATTCTTTTAATTCTACTAATATTTATGTGTTTAGTTTAGAGAAAAATTGTTTACGCTGATATCATATGTTTTGCTTTTTGTATATCAATTGAATGCCAGTTTGGCCAAGACTAGAGTGCCCAACAGTTTGGCCTCAATAGTGAATAAAGCAAGAAGGTGGACCGAGCACCGGACTGAGGCAAAGAACCAGAATACGGCCTGCAAAGGAACTTGTCATGGGCAAAGTTGTAATCAGAAGTGCAGCACAAAAGCTCGTGTGCACCAAGAGAACAAAAAGGACTCCCGGAATCCAGGCTTCAGCTGTGAAAAGGACAAATAAATCTGAGGAGGAGACACTGTAAGCTTGTAACATTGAGAGTTGTACAATGAACTTTGGCTCCAAAAAAGAAATTTCTTTCCAGAGCCAAAGTTCATTGTGCAACTCTCAACATTACATGCATACTATGTCTCCTCCTCAGATTTCATTGTTCTTTTGACAGTTGAAGCCTGGATTCCGGGAGTCCTTTTTGCTCTCTTAGTGCACACGAGCTTTTGCGATGCACTTCTGGTTACAACTTTGTTCATGACAAGTTCCTTTGCAAGCTGTTTTCCGGTTCTTTGCCTCAGTCTCGTGCTCGGTCCACCTTCTTGCATCACTGAATCAGTGTGATGGAGTTAATATTTCAAGAATCTTCCTCAATCAAAGAGAAATTACCTACTCTCGCCACATTTATTAATTCCACACGAGACCAGTGACATGGAAGAGGATGTACTTCACTTACCTTTGGCTCAATGGACCCGCTTCCAAAATAATATGAAGGCAGTGGCTAAAGAAACTCCATCCATCAAAGTCGGCTCACTTATCAAACATGTACCCGTGAAACCGCAACATAAAATGTTTGTCTCATACCTGTGCTTAATAAGTAGCATGATACCCACGGAAATTGGTTCAAATGAAAAAACGGTAATGGAGGTGGTCAGCTTGATCGATTATCATTTGGATTAGAATTAATCCCACCCTCATCGGAAACTGCTATCTGGATAACCAGTAATTACTTGCGTAATGAAAGGGTGTTCAGTAATTTGAGTTATGTAGAACGAAACAATAGCATCATGTTTGTGTTGTACATGTAGTGAGACTGATGTTGTAAGCTTGACTTGTGGAGTAAGTGGTCTTTCTTCAAATTCTTATTCACCTTACAGTTATTAAGAATTAGGAACGATGAGAGAGTACCTATCTCGGAGCAAGATTTCTAACTGCATTCTTCGGTTTTTATGATGCTACAAATTTCAATTATGATTTGTAACCAATTCTGTAATCTGTTTTTCTCTGCCAATAGAGTAATATTAATAGTGGAGTTCGTTCGTGAGAAGTCCACAATTTCTATGTGTTCTGATGTATGCCTTCAAAGGAGGGTCGTTTGGGCCAAAAGGGATCCCCAGATGTGGTGGCCTGCTGAAGTAAGTTGATCAATCAGAATGAATTTCCTTCGTGCATTATTAGTTCTGGTTGCATGTAATCGGACATGTTTAAATCTTTTGATTGCTGTTGCTTATCAAGTGAATTGCAATAGGAATAATATACGGAAGCACTGTTTTTTATTTTAAAGAAGAAGCTATAATGTTTAAACAAAAAGTTAAATTTGCCGGTGACTTGGAAGCTGCGCATGAACTATGTAAATATGCAAATTTATTTGGTTTTTTTCTTATATATTGTCATAAAGGATTCTGCACATTATTTTTTTGGTTGAATCTATTCTATTTTCTTTAACAACCTGGAATCTTGAATGATGGAGTTACTATTGCCAGAATCTAGTCCACACAAGAATAAAGACTCGAACAAGGATATTACTTGTCCTACCATTGGCTCAGTGGATTCCACTCAGAAGCAAAAGGAAAGTATTACTGCAAACACAACTCCTCCAACAATTGTTGCAGGCTCCTGGTGCTACTCAAAACCCTTGATGATAACAGAAAGGGGGAGAGTACACTAGTGGTCTCTGAACCAGCTAGGATGGAAGTGGTGAAAGCATCAACTGAGGGGGAGATTCCAGAAGTCATAGCCAATCCAAGTGAATTCCAATTCACTATGGTCCCTCCAGTTACAATCAAACCAGGAGAATTGGATTTCTCTGGTTTAACTGAAGAAGAGGTGATTGCAAGACAAAAGGAGATATCTAGAGCCAATGAAGTCATATAGCAAAGAATCCTCAATACAGAAAGAATGATCAAAGAATCAGTCTTCAAAGCTGTGACTTCAACTCCCTTATCTACTACAGAGCCTTCCACTACTACAATTCTAAAAGTTCTAACTCCCGAGGTTGAGCTCCCAAAAAGCTTCTATGATGCTGAGTCATCTCTCTACAAGGAGTGTGATGGCATATGGAGTGGTAGGTTTGGCTCTCCAACCAAGAAGCATGGCAAAAATAAACTCCAAGTGGACTTTCCACTTCCCAAGCAAGATGTTAAGAAACTCTTGGGCAAAGACATCACAGCATTCAAAGAAACCAGAGATGTGCTAGCCAGAGAGGGGATGGTTGTAATCATCAGAAATGGAAAGCCAATTCACATAACAATCAGCCATCCCAGGTTTGTTGAAGCAAAAAGGGAGGAGGTAGCTAGACTTGCAAGAGAAGCCAATCCTGAGGGATATGAGTCTACACCTGATAAGCAGGCTAGACTGGCTAGTGAACTGATGGAGGAGCTAGAGAAAGAAGATGCGACTGAAGAAGAAGTGGTCACTGCTCCTAAGAAAAACAAAGGAAAGACAGTGCCTAAGAAAAATCCTATTACTAGGAGGCTAAAATTCAAATCCAAAAGGCCTGTCTCTCCAGAAAAATAAGAGATTGAGAAACCCAAGAGAAAGACCTTCACAATTGATGATATCATCAAACCTTCAAACACCCTAGTAGAGCCCAAAGATGAACCCATGGAGTCTGATAATTTGGTATTCCCAGAAATTATCTTAGAAGCTGAAAGGAAGAAAAAGAACAAGGGAACCAAAGAAGAAAACTCCAAAGGGTCCAATCAAACTTCAAACTGTACCTCAAGTTGTCAAGCCAATAGAAGACAAAGCTGATTATCTATACATTTTTGACATACAAGAGTTTACAACTTTGGACCTCTTCCTAGATGAACTTATTGAAGTAAGGGGCATTGATAAACACAAGAATCTACCAGAAAGGCTAGTGTTTTTCTACAAGGGTGGAGTAGAAAGGACATGGCCCTAGCAGAGAATTCTAAATGAAGGATATCCCACATTAGTAAAAGTTTTTTCAAGCTTCAAGAGCTCAAAGGGATTTTCTCCAACTGCAAGGAGCCTGGTGATGAGGAAGATTGAAGGGATAAGAGCTAGTTGGAATCAGCCTGAAAGTTTGCCAAGGAAATTGAAGATCCCATACAATGGTCAAAGAATCCACCTCCAACCTTACTGGATGATGGAGTTCAGAGATGATGAGTGATGTAAAAGGTTCTTCAGGCTAGAGGACCAACTGCCTAAGGCTAGTTCCCAATACCTTAGGTGGTTGCAATACAAGCTAGATCCAAAGATAGTTGAAGAAGACACCTTCTATATGAAGCTTCAGGAGCAAATTGAAACCAACTATGCGAGACAAGGAAAGAAGAAGGTTCTACCTCCAAGAGAGAAGAAAGGGAATTAAATCTGCTTAGCCTAGAGGAGCACTCTCTATGTAAATTTCTCAACTCTTCAGTATCTCAATAAAGTATCTTAATACAATTTTTACTGTTTACTGTTTACTTGTTAGAAGTGGTTTTGTTATCATCAAGACTTTTAATTTATGTCTGATTCTCAATCAGGCATAAATTGGGGGAGATTGTTAGGAACTATGTTGTTTCTTGATGATAACTAAACTAACTTAGTGAAAAGTGTATAAGTAAAAATGTAGCCTTCAACGGATAGCATGTTTTTACAGTATCAGTAGAAAGGTAGCTTTTCTACGGATAAGACTCAATGTAACATGCTTGTGTAATTCTAATGTAGAAGTTGGAGTATTAGTTTTAGGCTGAATAAGTCATGTTGACTGTTAATAGATATGTAGAATAGGAAGGCTAATTGTAAATAGACTATGCCTTGTAATTTTACATAAGTGAAATTGACTGTCTACGGATAGCAGCATTAGCCTTCTACGGATGTAGTCAAAGTATTGTCTACGGATAACAGTACTAGTCTCCTACGGATGTGGTCAAAATACTATCGACGAATGCAGCTCAAATAACCTTTATGGATACAATCTGTACTTTGTGAAAATGACAGTTCTGACAGAGAACATGGGTTGACAGATTTCACAGAGCATTGAAACCAGTATTTCTGGTAAACTCACGAGAAGAAGAAGCATTCTGTTTTGTCTGGTCAGTTGTAGCAATTCCATAAAAGACAATCAGCCAAAAAGGGCAAGCTTCCAACACAAGGACCACTACTCAGAATGGAGAAGTAGGGATTTTGGACAGAGTTAATTTTTGTATAATTAGCGGTTCGAAATATCTTATAAAATTGGGTTATATAACCAAGTGTAGCACTATTCTAGAACTCAAAAAATTAGTCAGGCAATTTAGAGAGCACAAGGCAATATCACTTGTAAATTGCTGAAGCTAGAATAGTGTGTATGCAGATGTGTGTTTATTCATAAACATCATAGAGATTTCTTCTAATAAAAATCTCTCAGGTGGATCAATCAATCCACCTGAATTTTTAATTCTTGTGTTAGCTTTATTTTGTTTGTTTTTCTGTTCTTGAATTTACTTTCATATCTTTTTTGTCAAGAACTAAAGAAAATTTTAAAAATTGTATTCAACCCCCCTTCTACAATCTTGATTCATTGTATGGGAATAACAGTATCTCCTTTGTTACCATCTCCAAAAGAAATTTCTGGACCAGCTTTCTTCACAAAATCTGCTAGCTGGGCTTTCTTTCCAGTCATATGTCCTGAGCATCCACTGTCAAGTATAAAAGTGTGCTTCTTCTTGGTGCCCTGCAAACAATAAACGACTAGTTAGACTTCTTGGGGATCCAATTTTGATTGGATCCTGTTTTCTTTTTGAGTGACTAGTCTTCCTTTTTGATTTTGTTTCTTCAACTTCAGACTGACCCTTATCTAAGTCTATACTAGACTATGTCTTCACAATCTTCCTATGATTTGGTGTATCTGCTTTTAGTGAATATAAGTAATACAGATCATGATATTCCCTACACATGTATATAGAGTGTAATTGGCTTCCACAATGATAACATAAATTTTGGGGTATGTACTAAATTTTCAGAGTCTTGGGAAAGCTAGACTCTGAATCCCATGAAGGTTTCTGTTTACAGTCTAGAGATAGGTGATTGTGATTACCACATTTGAAACATTTCTTCCTTGGGGCATCAGGAATGCTTTTGTAGTTGTTCTCTTTATTGATTCCTTCCTTCCCATTTTTGTTTCTTTTCACCTCTTCAGACTGTGAAACATTTGCAATTTTCTGTTTCAGTTGAGAATTAGACCGAAACCCTATATTCATTCTCATAGGCTTTTCTGATGTCTGTGAGACATATTCCTGATTTTTGTAGATAAGGGAGGTTCCTTGACTATCTACAAACTTGACTGGTTTGGCTTTAGGTTTTTCAGGTTCTGCCTTCCTTGATGCATCAGCTTCATTACTAACAATACTTGCAGGTTTCTTTCCCTCACTCTTGTCATAACCTATTCCACTGGTTTGACCAATAACTTGATTCTGAATTATAATGTGAGTCTTCTTAATTGAAGTATTCCAGAGCCTAATCTTGTCCTTTTCTTCTTCCAGTTCCTTTTTGACATAATCATAGGCCTCAAGTACTACACCATGATCATGTTTGGCTTTAGCAGCCTCATCTTTGAACTGATTCATCTGGACTAACTCAGTTTCAAGAAAACTATTTCTATTTACCAGCTCATCGTTCTTATCCTTGAGACTATTTCTCTCACTAGTTAGATTTCTGAAGTTTTCCATAAAAATTTTAAATTCAGCTCTAATCAATTTAATACCTTCAGAATCTAAACTATCAATGGAATCAAGAGAGAATAATGATACCTTCTCAATAGTTGGTTCCTTTGGTGAAGATGATTTGTCAGTTGAGATAGCCATTAATGCAATATTTTCATAATCAAACTCATCTTCAAAATCACTTGAGTCAGCCCAATTCTTTTCTGTCACCATGAGAGCTTTTCCACTTCCAGCTTGTTGCTGTTTGGCTTCCTACATTCTCCAGCAAAGTGTCCAACAATGCCACAGTTAAAGCATTTAACCTTGGACTTGTCAATCTTTACTATTGACTTCTTGCTGCTTTCTTGCTTCTTGCTTTCTTTTCTGGATGATGGTCTCTTGCTGAATCTTCTTTTATTGAACCTTCCTTTCCTGAAGGTTTTGGAAAAGAGAGCCATAAGCTTTTCCATATCTGCTTCTGAGTCACTGCTATCAGAGTCTGAATCATTAGACTCTGATTCCTGAATCATCTTCTCTTTCTGCTTCTTTGAACTTTTAACAGATGATTCTTCTTCTAAATTCTTCAGCAGTTTGTCTTTTTCCTGTTGAATGGAGAGTGCAATGCTTCTATTTTTGCCTTCATCTCTTTGTTCCAACTGCTTCTTATTTAGCTCCCAGTTTCTCAGTTTCCTAAAGATCTCTTCCAATGTTATTTCATCCATATCATTGGCTTCTTCAATAGCAGATATCTTTTAACTATAGTATCCAGAGAGAGACTTCATAAACTTGGCATTCACATCTTCTTTATCATATTACTTGTCATGACCATATCATTTATAAGCTTGGTGAATCTGTCATAAGTTTCCACCAAAGTCTCACCACTTTTAGAAGCAAAGTGTTCATACTCCTGGATCAGCAAAGCCCTGTAATTCTTTCTCATATGCTTGGTGCCTTCATAGTGCACCCTCAACTTATCCCACATCTCTTTTGCTATTGTGCAAGAGATAACATAATTTGTGAAAACAGTGTCAAGACTACTAAATAATATGTTCCTTACCTTTGCATCCTTGAGTATACTGGCTTTATCTTCAAGAGACCATTCACTCTTTGGCTTATTGATTGTGCGATCTCCTACAACTTTTCCTTCTTCATTCGTTGTAGGAACCACCTTAATTTGTTGGGAAGAATGGTCATGTTGGAACGTATGATATATAGGACTGCATGCTAAAACAAGCCAATACCTCATCAATGTAAGGTTCTTGAGATAAAGCCAACATCCTTTTCTTGCGATCTCTTATTACTTTGATCCCAAGGTTGTATGCGGCTTCGCCTAAGTCCTTCATTTCAAATTGTTTGAACAACCATGCCTTAATTGATGACAACATCTCTACATTGATTCCAATGAGTAAAATGTCATCTACATATAGCACTAGAAAAACCACTGCATTTCCCTCACTCTTCCTATACACAAACGCTTCGCTTGGACTCTGATCATATCCATATGACTGGACTGCCTGATCAAAACGAATGTTCCAATATCTGGAAGCTTGTTTCAGTCCATAAATAGACTTCTTAAGCTTACACACTAGATGCTCTTGGCCTTCCTTAATGAATCCCTCTAGTTGCTGCATATAGATGGTTTCCTCAAGACTTCCATTAAGGAAAGCTGTCTTGACATCCATTTGACAAATCTCATAATCGAGATGAGCTGCTATAGACGAAAAGGATTCCTCATAATCGATCCCTTCTTTCTGAGTATACCCTTTCGCAACAAGTCTTGTCTTCCAGGCTTTCACCTTTTTATCAGATCCTCTTTTTCTCTTGTAGATCCACTTACATCCAATGGGTTTTACACCTTTGGGTGGTTCCACGTGTTCCCAGACTTGATTGGAATACATAGATTCCATCTCAGATTGCATAGCCTTATGCCATAGATCTGCATCCTTATCTTGTAGTGCTTCTTCGTATGTCCTGGGATCCTCATCATATTCACTAGAGACTAAGTCCGAAGACTCTCCCAAAAACATGAATCTCTCAGGTTGTTGAACAACCCTCCCACTACGATGAAGCACTGGTGCGGTATTAGTGATAGGCTGTGCCTTTACTTGTGGTTGTTCTACTTGTACTATCGGCACATTATGATTATCTATTCCTCCCACTAATTCCTCTAAAACAACAGTACTCATGGGTTTGTGGTTCATTATATAGTCTTCCTCTAAGAATCTAGCATTGGTGCTAACAATGACATCCCAATCCTTAGGACTATAAAACAAATAGCCTTTCATTCCCATGGGATAGCCCACAAACAGCCCCACTTCCGTACGAGAATCTAACTTAGTCGCTTTCTTGTTCAGCACATGTGCTGGACAACCCCAAATCCGAATGTGTCTTAGACTTGGCTTGTCACCAGTCTAAAATTCTATCGGAGTCTTAGGAACCGACTTAGAAGGTACTAGGTTCAGAAGGTAAGCCGTTGTTTCTAAAGCATGTCCCCAAAATGACTTGGGTAAATCCGAATAACTCATCATCGATCTAACACTCTCCAACAGAGTCCGGTTCCTGCTACACCGTTCTGCTGAGGTGTGCCAGGTGCAAACAACTGGGATGTGATCCCATGTTCTGATAAATATTCCCTAAATTCTTCAAGCAGGTATTCGCCACCACGATCTAATCGTAGTGACTTGATACTTTTACCAAGTCGTTTCTCCATTTTAGCTTTGTACTCCTTGAATTTATCAAAGCACTCAGACTTACGACGCAACAAGTAAATGTACCCATATCTTGAATAATCGTCAATGAAAGTGACGAAATACTCATAAACACCTCTTGCTTGGATATTCATAGGTTCACATAAATCAGTATAAACCATCTCTAACACTTCTTTAGCTCTATTCCCCTTGGCCTTAAAAGGCATGTTAGTCATTTTACCTTCCAAGCAGGATTCACATACTGGAAATGGCTCCACTGTCAATGAGCTTAAAGGCCCGTCTACTACCAGTCTTTGAATCCTACTCAAGTTAATATGAACTAATCTTAAGTGCCAAAGAAGTGTTTGGTTCAAACTAGAAGGTTCCTTTCTTTTATTATTGATAAAAGATGTGTTATTTAATACCCTATGTTGCAGTTGCAGTGCAGGTTGAGGTTGTCTAGGATTAATAATGTACAAATTATCTTTCAAAGTACCATAACATATAACTTTTTTATTCATCATAATAGAAGCATTGTGATTTAAAAAAACATTATAACCATCCAAAGCAAGTTTAGAAACCGAAATCAAATTCCTTCTAAAAGAAGGTACATAAAGACAATTGTTCAAAACCAAAATCTTATTACAACCAAAAGATAAAGTAACGTCCCCCACTGCAACTACTGCTACTTTCGTAACATCACCCATGAACACATATATCTCACCATCTCTAAGCATTCTGAATTGTTGGAACCCCTGCATAGAATTACAAACATGGTCAGTGGCTTCTGTATCTACACACCAAGTGCTCGTAGATATAGCCGCTATATATGTTTCCATAATTAGAGAAAGAGACATACCCGTTTTGTTCTTCTTAGAAAGAGGACAATCCTGTTTCCAGTGACCCGACTGCTTGCACCTGAAGCACTTGCCCTTAGGCTTCTTCACAGCATTCTGAACTCCCAATGGTTTCATAACTTTTTGTTCCTGAACCTTTTTCTTTTTCTTCTTACCTTTCGGTTTAGAAGAAGAACCTTTCTCTGCCACATTCACTTGAACATTCTACTGAAACAATCCTTCAGCTGCCTGAAGCTCTGTCAGAAGTTCCGCAAGACTATACGACCTCTTGTTCATGTTGTAATTCAAGCGGAACTGCTCAAAGCCTTTGGGCAAACTCATAAGGATGATATCGATTTGCGTTTCCGCATCAATCTCAGCACCAAGGACCTCCAGTTCATTTATATGAGACATCATTAAAAGAACATGGTCCCTGTTAGGCTCAAGACATGTCTGAATACCACTATTAACAAGCCTACACTATGTGACTATGTCACACTACATGACCTAGTGATTTCTATCACTAGGATAGAGTATAGGTCTCTAAATGTACTTGTCTTGTTTTCATGAACAATAGCTTTATCATGTATGCTCAAATTTATAATGAGCTTAGTAAAGTTTCTTGCATCTAGAATGTATATAGGCCATTGAATAATTATCCTGGTAGAAGTTCAGAAGTGTTCATGCAGCAGGATAGAGTTGAATAAGGCCATGAAGAAATAAGTTGCAGGAATTTGTCTAAGGCATTATATAGCAAAGTCAAAAGAAAGCTATGTCGTGAAGTCACCAATATCCATGTCGTGAAGTACTATATCGCATAGTCCATTTTGTACTATGTCGAGAAGTCCTCAAGACACATGTCGTGAAGTGTTGAAATCAGCAAAGTCAAAGGAGCCTAGATCGTGAAGTCCTCAGAAGCACTATGTCGCATAGTCATCAAATGACCTATGTCGCATAGTCATCAAATGACCTATGTCGCATAGTCATCAAATGACCTATGTCGCATAGTCATCAAATGACCTATGTCGCATAGTCGTCAAATGACCTATGTCGCAAAGTCTTCAAAGGCTATATCGCGTAGTCCTCACAAGGGAGATCGCGAAGTCAGTGATAAAGTGGAGTTCACGATATCAACACTTAGCCGTTTATAACAAGACAAATCAAGGTACAGAACCAAGAATCAAAGGAGACAAATACTGAAGCATTTGTTCTGGCAAGGTGGTCCAAAGAACAGATGGCAAATCTACAGCTAAACTTGGAGAGAAAGATAAGAGACAAGCAGCTACAGAAACGGGAAAGACTCCGAAAAGCAGGTGGTCCTTCCTGACACAGTGAACTTCTTATGGCAGGACAAGTTGGACTTTCAGAAGGGGTAGCTGTGTAATATTGTGTGTGCCTAGTTTGTATAGGTGAATATATATCGTGCACACACAACTGTAAGCTGTAAGAGAGATACACATAGTCATTTGAAAAGCTCTTTTCTCTGTAAGCAAACAAGTTCAAACTGTTCTTGGTTAGAAGCCAGAAATTCGATTGTGAATTTCCTGGAAAGCTGTAGTATTTAATTTGCTTATACAAAGTAGATTAAAGTGATTGTGTGTGTTATTTACTTTCTGCATATTACATATCATAATCACATACAGTTGTTTACTTAGTTATTCAAGATCGAAAAATATATCAAACTATCCATTCACCCCCCCTCTGTCTAGTTTCTAGTGGTATTCATTTCTAACAAGTGGTATCAGAGCGTAGGCTGTTAACGTACAAACAGGAAAAGATCAAGGATGAGTTCACAGAAACTAAGCAGTATCAAGATTCCTCCCTTTAACAAGGAGCACTACAGTTTATGGAAGAAGAAGATGTTGCTTTTCATCAAAGCTTCTAACCCCATGTATTTAGATATTCTAAAGCATGGTCCCTTCATTCCAATGATCGAGATTGGTGAAACAACCATTGGCACTGAGATTGTACCAGCAAAACATGTGCCCAAAGATCCCTTAAAATACACTGATCCTGAAAAGGATAAAGTAGCATTGGATGGACATCTTCAACTTATCATTTGTGAATCTATGGACTTCAACATGTATGGCACTGTTGCTCATTGTACTAGTGCCAAGAAGATGTGGGATCTTATAGAAGTGCTCTGTGAAGGAACTACTGAAGTAAGAAAGAACAAGAAGCAGATTCTTGTTTCACAATATGAAGCCTTCATGGCTCAGCCAAAAGAGGGAATCACAGAAGTGTTTGAAAGATTCAACAAGCTGATAAACGAGCTCAAACTCTATGACAAACACTATGAAACAGAAGAGCTCAATATGAAGTTTCTACTAACTCTGCCAGATCACTTGGAACCAAGAATCTCTTCCCTTAAAGAAAGAGATCTGACAAAGATTGGTTTTGATGTGTTGTATGGTGTTTTAAAGACTTATGAGTTAGAGCTGTTTCAAAAGAGATCTATTCAAGCAAAGCAAGGGTTAGTGGCTAATACCTCCTGTGCACTTATTGCTGACAACCTAAGTCAAAGAATGGACTCTCTTAAAATCAGTCAGGTCAAGATTGAGGAACTAGAAGTTGAAGACACTGGTGATGAAACTCAGGTTGTATATGATTTACCTGAAGAGGATGAGTTCTACAGTATAGATGAGCTGGACAAAATGGAAAACAAATCTTTTGCTTATATGGCTAGGAGGTATCCTAACATAAGGTTTAAAAGAAAGCAGCCATTTAGGTCCAAGTTCAATAATGGAAACACTGGTGGATCTAGTGGCTCAAACACCTTCAATAAAGGAAAAGGGATTGCTGGTGCTGCTAAAGGTGGATACAAGACAGGAAGTGTGGATAGGACCAAAATAAGGTGCTATAACTGCAATGAACTTGGGCATTTTGCCACTGAGTGCAAAAAGCCTAAACAAGTCAAGAAGGACAAAGCATACTTAGAGCTTGAAGCTAAGTATGAGGCTCTACTCAAGAAACAACAGGGCAAAGCTTTTATTGCTGAGGGAAAATGCTGGGATGACTCTGATGAAGAAGAAGAACAAGAGTACTCAAACTATGCCTTGATGGCATTCTCTGATGAAGGTGATTCAAGTCAGGTACCTATTCTTACTTCTCTTGATATGACTCCCCTTCAATATAAGCAAACTGTTGAAGATATGAGCACTGAGATGTTTAATATTCATACTAGCATGTTAGTAGCTAATGAAGAAATTGACAGACTAACTGCTAAGAATGTTGAGCTTACAGAAAAGAATGAGCAACTTGAGTTAATGGTTGTGAACCTGGATGGTTTGAAAAAGGAGGTTGAGTATCTTAAAAACAAAGTGATTTGTGCTGAGCAGATAGAGAATGCTCTTAGAGAACAAGTTGCTGAAACTGAACTGAAACTTAGAAGCTTCAAAAACTCCTCTGAACTTATTCAAACCTACCACAAGGAACACACTGCAGACTGCAAGGTTGGAGTTGGTTTTGACTATGATAATGACAAGGGAAGGAAGAAAGTCAAGGGCAAAGGAAAAGAAACTTTTACAAACAAAAATGCCCCAACCATACTGTCAAGTGTTGAACAGCCCATCTTCAAGAAGAGTGTTGTTGAGTTTGATGAGGAACTACTGATCATCAAGCAACAACTACTTGAAGAAGATGAGGCTGCTAAGAACACTTCTTCCTTTCCTGAACTTGTCAATCAGAAAGAGACCAAAGACAATCTTGTCAAGAGTCCTAAAGCAAAGAAAGAAGTTGTTAAGAAAAGGAAACAAAACAGAAATGGTAAAGTTGGTGTTAACAAAGGAAACAACTATGCTTATGTGCCAAATGCTCCCAGGAAACAATGTCAAAAATGCCTATCTGTTAATCATTTGACTCATAAGTGTAGTAAGCCTGAAATTGTTGAAGTTGACAACCTAAGTAACCTTTCTGCTAGCATAAATTCTAGTCATGATTCTTTCTGTGGTAAGCCAAACTGCATGACATGCTATGTGACTGTGATTGCTAACTGTTTATCTCTTAAACATAAACTTGACTCTGCACAATCTGGTGAATCACACACACACATACATTCTCATAGGACAGGGTCCCCAATCAGGGTTGAGAGGGTGAAAACTTCATGTGAGCCTAAGAGTGTAAACTCCAAAGCCACAGAAAAAGTGAAGTCTCCTACTATGAGAAATGCAATTTATGACAGAAGAATTATTAATCAAAATGTTTCTAAATCATCTGGACCCTACCAAGTGTGGGTACCAAAAACAACTTAGTCACTTTGTGAATGCAGGGCAACAGGAATAAAAGAGTCATATGGATCTTGGACAGTGGATGCTCAAGTCACATGACTGGTGATATAGCCCTGCTATCACATTTTGAGGAAAAGGCTGGCCCATCAGTAACCTTTGGAAATGACAACATTGGTTATACAATGGGATATGGCAGTGTTAAATCTGGAAATGTCATAATTGAAGATGTAGCATTTGTTGAAGGACTGAAGCATAATCTCTTGAGTATTGGACAGTTTACCAACAGAGGCTTCAAAGTGGAATTTGATGAAGACCTTTGTTCAATCTCAAAAAGGGAAAGTGGTGAAGTTGTTCTAACTGGTGTGAAGAAAGGAAGCCTATTTGTAGCTAATCTCAAGGCTGCAGATAAGGGAGAAATATGCTGTTTCTACACTAAAGCCACAAATGAGGAATTCTGGCTATGGCACAAGAAGCTGTCTCACTTGAATGTTCAGGCAATGAACTCTCTAACCAAGAGAGAACTTATCAGGGATTTGCCTGCCTTGGAGTTTGTGCAAGATGGAGCATGTGAAGCTTGTCAGAAAGGGAAGATTAAAAGATCTAGTCACAAGAACAAGTTGCTCAATACAAACTCAAAACCTCTGCAGCTAATTCACATGGACTTATTTGGCCCTGTGAATGTAATGTCCCTCTCCAAAAGGAAATATGCTCTAGTGATGGTTGATGACTATTCAAGATATACTTGGGTGGAATTCCTATTCTCCAAGGATGAAGCACCCCAAGTCATAATAGAGCATATCAAGAGAGTTGATAGAGAAGCACAAAGCACTGGTGCCTCTGTAGTTGCTTTGAGAAGTGATAATGGGACTGAGTTCAGAAATTCAACATTGTATGAGTTTTGCAAAGATAAAGGAATTTCTCAACAATTCTCAGCTCCTAGAACACCTCAACAAAATGGAGTAGTTGAGAGAAAGAATAGAACTCTCATTGAAGCTGCAAGGACAATGCTGCTGGATGCAAAGCTACCCACTAGCTTTTGGGCTGATGCTGTTAACACAGCATGCTATGTGCAAAATAGAACATTAATCAATAAGAAGTCTGGCAAAACTCCTTACTCATTAATGACTGGAAAAAGAGCATCCTTCAAGCACCTGCATGTGTTTGGAAGCAAGTGCTTTGTGATGAAAGATACCTCTGAGCATGTTGGAAAATTTGATGCTAAGGCATTTGAAGGTATCTTCATTGGATACTCTCTGGAAAGGACAGCATACAGAGTGTTTGTACCTGAGCAACACAAAGTCATGGAAAGCATGGATGTTACCTTTGATGACAAGAAAACTCCAGGACTAAAAACAAGTGATCAAGACAGTGTGCTATTGAGATTTGAGAATCAAGGTTATCTTGAGGATTCTGAAAGTGAAGATGAACCCCCTGTTCAAACTGTTCTAGAAAATGAAATTCTTGAAGTTGACAATCTTCTTCAAACACCTGTGCAAGGATTCACATACACAGGGGGAGAAGAAGAGAATGCAACTGTCAACCAAAATGAGATTGGAACAGATCAAGGAAATGAACATGGGCACACAAGGAAATGGGACAGAGCCCACACTAGGGATCAAATCATTGGAGATCCTAGTGAGGGAGTTAGAACAAGAAGGGCAACATTAAATACTTGTCTGTATAGCTGCTTTCTGTCACAAGAGGAACCTAAATTAATTGAAGAAGCTTTGAAGAATTCTGATTGGATTGTTGCCATGCAAGAAGAGTTGAATCAATTTGAGAAAAACAAAGTATGGGAACTAGTGCCACCTCCAAAAGGAAAGAATGTTATTGACACCAAATGGGTGTTCAGAAACAAGATGGATGAAGAAGGAGTGGTAGTTAGAAACAAAGCAAGGCTGGTTGCCAAAGGATATAGTCAGCAAGAAGGCATTGACTATGATGAGACATTTGCACCTGTAGCTAGACTGGAAGCCATAAGAATCTTCCTGGCTTTTGCAGCTCACTCAGATTTTAAGGTGTATCAAATGGATGTGAAAAGTGCATTTCTCAATGGTGATCTTGCTGAAGAAGTCTATGTGTCTCAACCACCTGGCTTTGAAAGTGAAGACTTCCCAAACTTTGTGTATAGACTGCTCAAGGCACTCTATGGACTCAAACAGGCACCAAGAGCCTGGTATGAAACTCTATCTCAATTCCTTCTTGAGCATCAATTTACCAGGGGTACAATTGACAAAACCCTATTCTTCAAGAAGCATGGAAATGATATCATTCTTGTTCAAATCTATGTGGATGATATTATCTTTGGCTCTTCAAATGAAAAACTCTGTGAAAGATTCTCTAAGTTGATGCAAAGCAAATATGAGATGAGTATGATGGGAGAGTTAACCTACTTCCTAGGCCTGCAAGTACATCAAAGGGAGGATGGCATCTTTATAAACCAATCTAAGTATGTCAAGGATCTTTTAAAGAAATATGGTTTAGAAGAGTCATCCCCAGCTAAAACTCCTATGTCTACTGCAATCAAGCTGGATGAAGACAAGAAAGGCAAGAGAGTTGATATCAAGGTCTATAGAGGAATGGTTGGATCCCTGCTCTATCTCACAGATAGCAGGCCAGACATCATGTTTGCCACATGCCTTTGTGCAAGGTTCCAGTCTGATCCCAAGGAATCTCACATGATGGCCATCAAAAGGATTTTCAAATATCTGAAGGGGACTCCTAATCTTGGGCTATGGTATCCAAAGGGCACTGGGTTCAACCTGGTTGGTTACACAGATTCTGATTATGCTGGATGCAGAATTGACAGGAAGAGCACCTCTGGAAGCTGTCAATTCCTAGGTCAAAGGTTAGTGTCCTGGTTTAGTAAGAAACAACAATCCACAGCAACATCCACAGCTGAGGCTGAATACATTGCTGCTGGAAGTTGCTGTGCTCAATTGCTTTGGATTAGAAATCAACTCATGGATTATGGACTAGTGTTAGAACACATTCCTCTGATGTGTGATAATACTAGTGCAATATCCATTGTTGCCAATCCTGTTAATCATTCTACTACAAAGCACATTGAGATCAGGTACCATTTCATTAGGGAACATGCTGCAAATGGTACCATAGAAGTCTCTTATGTTCCAACTGAGAAACAATTAGCTGACATATTTACTAAACCTCTGAATGAAGCAGTCTTCAACAGACTTGTGAGTGAAATTGGAATGCTCAATCCTTCATTCAGTTGTTCTAAGTAAATATGCTGGTTAATTGTTGCAGCAGTAAATTTTCACTGTATTTAAATGATCTATTTGTTTGGAGTGAAAATTAGCTGAGATATGATTTATAAATATTTCAGTATTTTACTGCATATTTTTCAAAATCATATTTGTGAGTGGAGTTGTGAGCTTTTGAGACATCTCGATATAGATGATTTTCAGAGTTCACGACATAGTTCAAATTAAACAGACTTATATCGCAAACTGTTGAGATTGTGAGACTTCGCGACATAGTTCATTTAATGAGTCTGCGACATAGTTAATTCTATGACTTCGCGACTTAGTATAACTATATCGACAAGTCTCCATAGTTGACAGAATTTTGATTTAAATTAATCTTATTTCAAAATTTGATAAAAGTCTGACAAATTGCTTAAAATTCCAAAAAGAGAGCTTTAGACAGGGTATTTCTCCTATATCGCAAAGTCTCCCCGATCCTTTCTTTTTGAAGACTTCACGACATAGTTCATTGTTGAGACTATGCGATATACTTTGCAAGACTTTGCGGTACAGGCCATTTTTGACTTCGCGACATACATAAAGACTGTACACATTCATAACTCCATATCGCAGTGTCTCTATCATATAAATACCTTTTTCTAACCGTTTGCAACTTTTCATCTTGTCTATTGCTCTCAAACTTTCTAACCTAAGCACAAATTCTCTACTCTCTTTCTTACTCTCTCTCTTGAAATGGCACCCAAATCTCAAACAGTATCATCCTCTATTCCTTTAACCATTCCCAAAGAAACAAATCTTCTCACCATTCCCTCTGAGGCTGAGGCTAAACCCAGGTACAAGTGTTTTGTACGGTTCCTGAATGATTCCTACCTCAGCCAAGCCCTAACCTTGAACCCCACGTTGTATGTTGATGTATTGGAAGGATTTTGGCGAACGGCGTTGGTTTCTACAATGGCCAGGGAAGATGGAACTTCGTTCCAGGAGATAGCTTGTTCAATTGGAGGCAAACACTTCCAGTTTGGGGAGAAGGAGATAAATGAAGCTTTAGGGTTCAAGGTGGAGGGTCATGACCCAGAAGCTACAGATGCTCAAATTGTAGACTTCATGACCCTCATTCGGTATGCAGATGAGATTGATACTGGAAAGCTGAACAAGAAATTTGTAAGAAGGGAGTGGTCATTTCTATTTGATGCACTCCAGAAGGTGTTCCTTTGCAGAAAGACAGGATGGGACCATATCAGTCACATTGCTGTGAAGCTGGCCTATTCCCTAGCCTACAATCAGGAAATCAATGTTGGAGCAATAATCCTCAAGGAATTGGCTCAAAGGCTAGGGAGGACAATCCGTGGAAGAGGTAATGACATCTTTTACCCTCGCTTTCTTCAAGTTATTTTAAATTATCTTGATGCTAATGTCCATGACTTGGAGGGTATTGATAAATCAAAGATGGCTTATTCCAAGTCCATGTCCAAGATTCTGTTTGGTTCATTGGACACAAGGAATCAAGTGGATGTGATCTTGAGTGTGACCAAGCATATGCAGGACACATTCGGGTCTTATCCACTTGATAAGCCCATATACCATGCTCTTTCCTGGACAGGGGAGGCTGAGACTGAAGGAGCTTCACAGTCTAACCCAAGCCTCCCTATCCCATCCAGCAACCCCACTGTAAACACCACTGTAGAGTCTAGTCAGCCAAGTGCATCAATCTCTCAAAAGGTTGATGTTCCTAAAAAGAAGAAGAAGAGAACCCTAGCTATTATCCATGAATCTGTAGAGCTAGCAAGTGAGATTCCTGAGTCACCTCTCACCAGACCAAAGAAGAAATCAAAATCTAAAGCTACCACTGAATCCTCCCAACAGGATTCAGATGTGGAAAAAGGGGTACACCTGCTACTGTCTATGGCCTCTCAACAGGTCATGGGCATTGAAAAGAGCAGCCTCCCCACTGCAAGTTGTAATGAGTCTGCACAGGGTCAAGACCTCACTCTTGACCCTAGGAGTGATAAGGGTGATCAAACACTAAGTGGAGAGCACATCAATGTTGAAACTCCTCCTATTTCTCAGGGGGAGTTGCCAAGATCTAATCTGAACCCCACTTCTCTCTCAGATTCTTCCACTAAAATTTCTTCTGAACAAGAGAGTCATTCTCATGACAATCTTGCCCTTGATCAATCACAATCCAGCCCTGTGATTGAGCCAACTTCAAGTGACATGGTGCTTGACACTGTGCTCACCACTCAGGACCCACATTCAGTTGGTCAGGGAATGCATGCTGGGGCATATCCTAATGACACCAACACAAACATGGAGGATTCACCAGTTTTCACTGGAGACTCTGTGCCTAATTCTCCCATCCTTAGGGATGTGGAAATGTCTTCACAGACAAATAGGGCTGATGTTGTAACACATCCCATTTCAATGGAGACAACATCAGACCCTACAGCCATTCCAAGGCTGGAGGAGACTCAAACTCACACATCTCATGAAGTGCTTAGCACTAGCTCTTACTTGGCTCAGGCCACAATGTCAGAATGGCTGAAGCCTGTGCACCATGACAGGCCTTCAGGATCATCATCTGTGCCTTCCAAAATGTCTGAAGAAGCCATACAAGATCTCCATGTGGCACAGATTGATGAGTTCTCAAAGATAGCTCAACATCTCCTCACCTCCAACCTTCCAAATGCTGATTATGAAGCTATCCTGCTATGCCATAAGGAGGATGTTGAAGCTCAACAGGAGAAGATTGTGGATACAGCTGAACCAGAGGGGAATGTGGATGCCTGGTTGGATGCTAAGAGGACTCTCAAGCTCAAGGATGCCCTGGCTTTTGTGAGAGAAGAATACCTCACCTCTCTGGGCTCAAATGCTAAGGATCTTTCTCCTGTTGCCATATATGAAGCTGTGAATGATGTGTACAAGAACCAGTTGAAGGCTCTGCATTATCTTGGGAAAGGGCTTCAATCAGAGATTTCTTCAATTCAGGAGGAGACAGACAGATCCCTCACTAAGCTCAGAAACTCTTATCTCTCTGATTTTCCCAAGGTAGATGGTATCCTCAAAGAAGTCCAGAAAACCTCCTCCAATGTGTCCATGATGGATGTGACTCTTGCCATGGTCACAGACAACATCAAGAAACTGGCTTCTACACTGGAAAATCAAGCAAAATCTACCATCACCACCAATGCTATGTTGAATGTCATGTGGAAAAACCAGTATGGTGATAAGCTGGTGGATGAAGTCCCTCTGTCAGACATCTCCAAATATGACTTTGCCAGGATCAAAGATCAATCCCTCAACTCATTTAGGTCTCAACAATTATTCTCCAAGGTGGATGGCTTAGAAAGAGAAGTGGCCTCTCTCAAGGATGAAAACAGAATGCTATCTACATCTCTAAGCCAACTCAATAACAAACTAGATGATCAAGGCACCAACACAACAAACATTTTACTGGTGCAGCAACAAATGATGACCTCAATGATGAAATCTATGAACCTGCCTATTCCTGGGGAAACTCAAGACATTTTGTCTGATCCCAAGCCTAAGGGGGAGAAAGGAAAGGAGGTCAATGTGAAAAAGACAGGGGAGCACCTACCAAGCAGTCAAAACTTAAGGGCAAGCTCATTGAAGAGACAATAAAGCCAATCAATCTTCCCCCTGTAGAGGTCATCAATGCCCAAGGTCAGAAAAGCACAGTCACCACAACATTCTATCCATCCACAATGCCTAAAGACATCTCAACCTCTCAACCTACTATACCTACTCCAATTGCTAAACCTACCCAAGCTACACTTATCACTGAGGCCAAGCTACAGGAAGTTGCCAACTCTAACATCTATCATGATGAGGCATTCCTGGAGTTTCTGAAAGCCACCTACAAGAATGCTCAAGGAGATGCACAAGTGTACAGAAAGAAGCTCAGGGAAGGTATCAAATACTTCACAGTTGCAGTAAAGAAAATCAGGGATGTTTATCTGAGAGAAATAATCATGGTGTGCAAGGACAACTGCTTGTGGCACTTAGCATTTCAAACTCTAGAGAAACTGAGGTTTACTGAAGTGTCAATAATTCTGGAGTTGATTGAAAGGAGTGGGGATAACAATGAAAGTCTTTATAATGACTTGGAGTTGAACCAAAATCAAAGACTGCCTGAGGTCATACCCAAGCCAAGGACAGTAATTTTTCAAAGTCTATCCAAAGTCAGAAGTATTGACCAACTAGTCATTCCCAAAGATCTGCAAATGAAGAATAACTCAAAGATCAATCAAGTGCTGCAAATGCTGAGAGCAAAGAAAGGAGTCAAGACAGCAGAGGAATTAGAGATGATTAACATTCTACAATCTTTTCTGATTCATGGTGTTTTGCCTGAATCTATCAAAGAAAAGAACATGAAGAAGGATGGGGAGGATGATGATGAGGAGAAAACCTACAGGAGGAGATCTCACACAAGGAGTAATAAGGATGGACCAAGTGACAGCAGCAGGAGCAAATCTTCCAAGAAATCTAAAGATGCTGGTGATGACACAAAGGGGGCAAAGGAGACAGTGAAGAGAACTAGGAGTGGAATTCAGCAAGTCAAGGACATTGCTAGTAGTACTTTAACCACATCACAAGACTCTAAGTCTAGGGTGGGTACTGTTAGCAATGATCCTCCAAAATCATTATCCATGACTTCTGAACCTGAATTGCCACAGATGAAAGATGAAGCCACTAAAATAATCTCAAGAAAACACTTCCACAAAGTCACAGCTAGTGGAGTGTTACAGTGGATGAAGGGGAAAGGAATGAAGCTAATTCCAAGTGATGTGGCACTGAAGACTAATTCTCCTTGTTCAAGAAAGGTATCTCTTGTGAAGCATTTGAAGATCAAGAGTGTACCCAAAAGGATAAGGATAACAAAGAAGACTGGAAAACTCACAAATGTTATTGGCATCAATGTGCTTCCACTAGATGAGGACTATGATGAAGATGCCCTAGCATTTTTGAGGGCTCAAAGGATCTTTGAAGTCAAAGTGAAGTTGGATCATCTAGATATCAAGTACACTGATGGAAGAGAAAGGAAAATGAAGCAAGGAAGCTGGCAATATTTCTATAAGTATGAGCTTGAAAGGATAAATGCCTTACTGAATTTTGAAGAAAAAGATGAAAGGACATGGAAGATAGATATTGCCAGGTACTTGAAGTTGCATGCTGATTATGAAGAAAACACGAGGAAAGAGAATGAAAAGAAAAACATACAGAAAGAGAAAGAAATGGCTGAGATGGAGGAGAGGGCTAAGGAGCTAAGGCAGAAAGGGATGTGCAGGGTCAAACAAAATCCTTACATTGTGGAGTACAAAAACTCACATGGAGGTCAAAGCAAAATAAGGATGGAGTTTCTGGACTCATATGTAGAAAGTGCACTCAAGGCTGCAATTGATGACTTGGAAGGCTCACCTCTCATTGAAGAACTGATTGCAAGAGAAGAACTTCAAGAAGCCATCATAGACATGAAGAGAAAAGAAGAAATAAGGAAAAAGAAGATATATGATGATTTGCTAGAGAAGCAATTGGAAGCTGAAGCTGCTGAGCAACAAAAGTAATCTGTAAGCTTTCAATTTTTCTATGTAATCAAATTTCTGATCTCAAGGTTCATGAATTGTTCTTTCTGTTACTAAAATTTCCTTTTATGTAAGTTAGGCTTGTTATCAGACATGAAATTGTGCCTAAGGATCTTACTCACAATTTGGGGGAGATTGTTAGGCTCAAGACATGTCTGAATACCACTATTAACAAGCCTACACTATGTGACTATGTCACACTACATGACCTAGTGATTTCTATCACTGGGATAGAGTATAGGTCTCTAAATGTACTTGTCTTGTTTTCATGAACAATAGCTTTATCATGTATGCTCAAATTTATAATGAGCTTAGTAAAGTTTCTTGCATCTAGAATGTATATAGGCCATTGAATAATTATCCTGGTAGAAGTTCAGAAGTGTTCATGCAGCAGGATAGAGTTGAATAAGGCCATGAAGAAATAAGTTGCAGGAATTTGTCTAAGGCATTATATAGCAAAGTCAAAAGAAAGCTATGTCGTGAAGTCACCAATATCCATGTCGTGAAGTACTATATCGCATAGTCCATTTTGTACTATGTCGAGAAGTCCTCAAGACACATGTCGTGAAGTGTTGAAATCAGCAAAGTCAAAGGAGCCTAGATCGTGAAGTCCTCAGAAGCACTATGTCGCATAGTCATCAAATGACCTATGTCGCATAGTCATCAAATGACCTATGTCGCATAGTCATCAAATGACCTATGTCGCATAGTCATCAAATGACCTATGTCGCATAGTCGTCAAATGACCTATGTCGCAAAGTCTTCAAAGGCTATATCGCGTAGTCCTCACAAGGGAGATCGCGAAGTCAGTGATAAAGTGGAGTTCACGATATCAACACTTAGCCGTTTATAACAAGACAAATCAAGGTACAGAACCAAGAATCAAAGGAGACAAATACTGAAGCATTTGTTCTGGCAAGGTGGTCCAAAGAACAGATGGCAAATCTACAGCTAAACTTGGAGAGAAAGATAAGAGACAAGCAGCTACAGAAACGGGAAAGACTCCGAAAAGCAGGTGGTCCTTCCTGACACAGTGAACTTCTTATGGCAGGACAAGTTGGACTTTCAGAAGGGGTAGCTGTGTAATATTGTGTGTGCCTAGTTTGTATAGGTGAATATATATCGTGCACACACAACTGTAAGCTGTAAGAGAGATACACATAGTCATTTGAAAAGCTCTTTTCTCTGTAAGCAAACAAGTTCAAACTGTTCTTGGTTAGAAGCCAGAAATTCGATTGTGAATTTCCTGGAAAGCTGTAGTATTTAATTTGCTTATACAAAGTAGATTAAAGTGATTGTGTGTGTTATTTACTTTCTGCATATTACATATCATAATCACATACAGTTGTTTACTTAGTTATTCAAGATCGAAAAATATATCAAACTATCCATTCACCCCCCCTCTGTCTAGTTTCTAGTGGTATTCATTTCTAACAGTCCCTTACGGGTTTTCCTTCAGCCATCTGAGTGTTCATTAGAGATTTCATTGCTACTTGCCTAGAAACCCTATTCCGATCTCCGAAAAGTTCCTTGAGATTAAAAAGCATATCCCCAGCAGTGGCCATGGCCTGATGCTGATGCTGCAAAACACTCGACATTTCTGCCAGAGTGTAACATCGCGACATCTCATCTGCCTTAATCCACTTCTTATAATACTCCTTATCCTCATCCGGAGCATCGACAGCAGGCTAAACCGGTTTGGGTTCAATAGTACAAAATTTGTACTCCTCAGCAGTCAACACTATGTCCAAATTGCGTTTCCATTCAATATAGTTCCGGTAAGTTTGTTATCCTTAAGTATGGTGAAAAGTGGATTAAAGCCCATTATATCCTGAGATCATACATATAACACATAATTAGAATGTCACACATAAAAACTTAATACCTATAGACTCCTCTAACTATTAATTAAGATTAATGTACTAACACTTAAACACCATAAGTATCTGGTACGCCACGATGGGTGACATATATACCATCTATATTTGTTTAAATGTTACTTCAGTCCTATTACTAAATAGTATGCCACGTTAGGGTGGTCTCTTACTACCTTTCATAGCTAAGTGTAGTATACCATTATTTAAATCTTAAATTGATCCCTTAAATCAAACCTTTCCGTTTGATGTATCAATGGATAAATCCCAGATATTTTTGGAGAAGACACATCGGTCTTGCTTAATACCCAACAACCTAGTCAGAAATATCCATTATCAACATCAATCAAGGAGTGTCCAATTAGTTTCTCGAATTCTATGAAACTTGGTATGTCACGTTGGGGTGATCTTACCTTTCAACATTCGTGATTAATTTAAGAAGTTTGTTCTAGTAATATCCTTAACACTACCAGACACCATAAATCATATGCCACGATGGGTGACATATATACAATTCATAATTGTCTTAGTGTTAAATTACATACAAACAATAATGGATGACCATGGGACTTAATATCAAATTAAACCCCTCTCCCACTTAGTATTTTACTTGTGAGGATTTTAATCTAGATGCATCGTCCTATGTTATTTCTTCGAAGTCCACATATATCACAAAGAACAATACAAACCACGTATAACATAGCAAGATACACATCATGATTAAACATAATAAACATAACCTTATGTCCATGTCGTTCTAGAATACTAAGGTTAATATCACATGGCATGAAACACATATAAGGCATGTATAATAGCAATAATCAAAACAAGTGGATAATCAATATATAAAACATATTAATAATCCATCCACTATTATGGCCTCATCCAAATTTTAATCCAAAACACAGCAATGCGGATCGAACTTGAATTTCTGAAAACAACAAATCGCTATTTTGAGGCTGTAAACGACATCAAACGTCTTATATCCGCGGGAGTGACTTTGCCATTTTTGTTCAGACGCCCATTTCCCTTTCCGAAAAGGTATTTTTGGGAAAATTCGGACACAGTACGCAAAATCAGCGAAACTCCTCAGAAACCAGCAAGTAGCAGCGGAAGCACTTCTTCTCTTGCAGCTCCGTTGATAAAACAATTACATACAAACAAAACTGACCTATTCTATTTAAATATATCATAATCTAACTCGAATACAAATCGAATTACTTGATTACAATCTTATAACAAAAATCAAGAAAACATACACACGATCAACCCTCGTGATTAACAATCGCAAATACAATAACCACGATAAACCACGTGGGATCCAATCACATAAACATTAACCATGATAAACCACGTGGGATCCAATCACATAATTATAAAAACATGGCCATAATAATGGGTAACAACCTGCATCACAAAATACATACGAGCAACCACTATATACATGCATATATAATTACGACATGGACATCATATCATAAAACGCAGAATCCTAGAACCAGGCTCTTGATGCCAATTGTTGGAACGTATGATATATAGGACTGCGTTTTATGATATAAATTAAAGAGCTCGAAAAGAAGATTAACCTTAATCGCTACGACGCAAGCGATTCAATTCCATGTCTTCTACTGAATTCCTTGATTCCTTTTGAGCGAAGTGTGGCCTTCGATCTCCTAAAGTTTCCTCTCCTCAAAGCCTCGAAATTCTAAAACCTAGCTTCGTGCGGCTGCTCTAGGTCTCAATTTCAATTTGTGTTGTGTGTTTTTATTTTTTTCAGCTTTAAGGAGAACGAGAATATATATATGCTTCAATAAGGATCATGGACAATTAGGTCGGGCCTTCCAATGACATTCTGGGTCAAGCCCAATGTCATTAAATATTAATTCAATCCACTAAAGAATTAATATTTGCACTACCGTTCCTAATACCGCAATTCTTTTATTATTTAATTCGGATCCTATATTATTTGCTTATTAAATTCTCCACATTTAAGATATCGCATGTCCATTAATTAAATTAATCACTGATAATTAATTTAATTAATATCTTATTTATCCTTGATCATCCACTCAACCTTATAATTATATCAGAAATTAATCTGCCTGCAGGGCTTCACATAATTATCTTAATGAGTTTTCAAGAGGACATCATCAACCCGAATATTATCAGGACATGGATTACTTCTGTAATTAATATCCCACTCTGTATGCAATGTCATTGCTCAATACATAATATTGTAATTAATAATTAATTACATCACATATGAATCAAAGCATATGCATTGCATACAAGTGTCAATCACTACATCCGGATTAAGAACCTAAGCAATAATAATATCATAGAATCTTAGTTCTTCTTAACTGTCAGAATAAAAGAACAATTCTAATATTTTGATCATGTTCAATATACACAAAGTATACAAGTATTATTCAACAGTCAAGATAAACTATTCCCAAATAATACTTCAGTCATTTCAGTGGTTTGTCTAGTACCACTTAGATTGTTAACCTTTATTATATTATATACAGACACTGATAATCTAATCTTATGTTATCCCATTTGATACTAGATTATCCACAATATATAATAAACAGACAATGTAATAATATGCAATCAAGATTCTCAATAAAATGGTCAATGTTACTATACTTCAAATGAATAGTTCAGTATAAAACCCAACAGGTCCATCATTGATTCTGTCAAGATAATCAGGATCAGTAGCCTCAAGATGATGCAACATCTTGACTCTCTAGCGAGTATATTCACCCCTCTTGAGTATGGGGATCTTTGTATTGCCATCTTTGTATCCAGACATGTTTTTGATCTTCTTGATTCGAACTTAATCAAACCTGCTCTGATACCACTTGTTGAACCAGAACTACTTGTAGAAAGGGGGGTTTGAATACAAGTAGTACTAATATGTCTATTTTTGTGTTTTTCTTGTTTGATGAACAGAATAATAAATATGCGGAATTGAAAGAACACAAAACAAAAATGTTGCAACAATGATTTATATTGAATAATCAAAGTTACAAACTCTACCAAGGATGTACAAATATCCTTAGTAGCTACTTTCTGTAAACTAAGTTACATCTGCAAAACTCTCAATGTAAAAACCTAATACAAACTTAAGGTTTCCACACACACATATTACAATGTAGAATGAGAGTATTTATACAATTTTCCTATCAACTAAACAGCAAGTAAATCAATCACATGAATTATGGGATTATGTCCCATCTGTTTAGGTTGACAGCTTCAACCATCCAGCTTTTCTGACAAGAACATATCTTCTACTGATTCTTGATAAGAATTTGAGTTTATCCAGTGATCTGTCTTCAAAGATAATAGAAGTTTCCATAATCTGCAACAAGCTTTATAGACTCTTACAGACTGCAGACTCTGACAGCTCACAGACTCCGATCATAGACTCTTCCTTGTACTCCAGTAACACCATCATCTTCATTCCTAACAATAAAAAACTATGTATTACTTTAATATTGTTAGATGAACTTTATATTAGTAACTAGTTAACTTGCTGAGCATTTTTTCGCTCAATTTTGTTTTGTTGAAAATTATATTTCCAGTAAAAGGAGACCATAGTCGGTCGTCCCGTACTGCAAGAAAAGGAATGTGGAAAATACTCTCTTGAGAGAGTTCAATTAAGGAAGGATACTACATGAGTAAGTTGGATAGGTTCAGCTATCATTATTTAGTTTGTTTACAAATATGGGTTGTAATAACTCCATGTAGAGGTTGTAGTTAATAGTGTGAGATCCTGAATAGTACAATTGGTTTTGAAATAACTAATATTACTGTATATTGTTTCTAAGGCTATAACTTGTGTGAGTAAGAGACTGGGGTCTATGATGTTGTTTTGATTGGATCATTGAGTTAATACATGTATTATATAATTGGATGGTGTCGTAGCGACCTGGATTCCCGACCCCGGATCTGGGGTGCTACAGTTAGTTACTTGTTGGGATTTTAGCTCACTCCTTTAATTTTCAGATTTTGCTCTGATTATTGGATTTTTTTTCGAGGAGCTCTTTTGGATTTTCTTTGTTCGTCACTTGTATTATTTTGATTAGCTGCGGATATGTGTTACGTGTTGTAAGTTGTTGTAATGTATTGTAGTAGTTTTTGTAACATAATTTTCAAGATTAATTTTGTATTATATTTTTGGCTCGAACTAATAGTCCCAAAAGTGCGGGATGTTACAGATGATAACAATCCCAAAAATACTATACGTATAGAAAATTTATTATTTTTATATAGCCACTAACGAAAAAATTATTTAAAAATGATGTATTATATATATATATATATATATATAACAATTAGTATGATTAACACTAGAATTATATTCTTTGTATGATCTTAAATAGAATTTAAGTATTTATGAAAAAATAAGGACAAGTATAAATTATCTAAACTAAGTGTTAAAACAAAGATAGTCAACTATCGTACGAAACTCATTTTCACATGTGAAAAGTATAAAAATATACACGTATAACAATTTTTATTATTTTCGGGCCAAAATTATGAAAAAGGCCTAGTAAACTTAAAGATGTTACCACAAAACAAAATAACAAAACAAATCTTGGGACGTAGGCCCAAAGAATAATAATTAGCTTAAAGCCCATATTGTAATACCTTAACCTAAAGATAGGTAAAGAAACGGAACCGACTTGGGGACCTATAAATATAGTCATATTTCTCACGGGATGAAACTTTATTATGTAATTTTATTTCTTCTTCCGCCGCTTCTCATATATGTCCCTTTGCGTTCTATGTTTATGTACATCTTTCCCTATTTGTCCATCATAAACACTTGATTACACTCTCAATAACACCACTACCAAAAATTCTAATATAACCTGAATTTATTTGTGGTTTTTGCTCAGTTGGCTGACTGATATTCCTTATATCATGCTTGCAAGTTGCTCAATATCCCGATTTCATCAAGGTATCTGACTTGGTAAGTTGTAATCCAAATCAATTGATATGTGTTTTGTTATTTCTAAATTTTAGTTTAAATCGGTTTCATTTTTCAGTAAAACTAAAAGCTGAACCCAGCATATGATTCTATATCATGTGTATAATAATATATGTATATGTATGTATATATATATATATATTATACATATTTACTTGTTTGATGTTAAATTTTAAAAAAAAATTGGATCTACATTGAATTTTAGGTATCAAATAAATCGATTTGTACCCAAAACCTCATGATTCATATTTAATTTTAAAATTTCAATTTGTTTTAGGATTTAAATCAACTACGATCAGATCTACATATTCGTCGATAGTATTCTATTATGGCCCAAGAAAATCAATATAATATGACATTTAATTCGAGTTTTCCCCAAAATGCATGTATCATTTACTTTTAAGATCTTCTACTTGATCCATAAAAAAATTTAGTTTTGTAAGTTACATATAGTTTTTTGTTCATTTATAATTTGTAAAAAGTTTATATTGCAGGAAACAATGAAGAAAGTGCTCCCAAAAGATTATGTTCCGGTGGCATATATTTGCAGGTGATTTTTTTTATATTTATTAAAGTTTTGCAGAACTTTTCGATTTTATTCTTTATACTCATTTAATTTTGTGTGGCATACAAGTAATACTTATATATATTCATAAATAAAACAAACCCATACATATCCACTAAAATCTAGCTGAATGAGAAGGGACCGATGTAAGATATAAAAATGGGATCTCTATACTATATAAATCGTGTCTAATATATTTAAAGTTCAATTTTAAATATTTTATTAGATAAAATGATTTTACATAAAAAAAATGAGTTGAGTTGTTTTTAATTAGACTATTTCTTTACTCAACGTATATTTGTATTTACAAGACTACATTGCAGGGATTGTTTTTAATTCATTTTTCTACTCTTTCTTCCTTCACTGTAAGTTCAAATACAAATTACTTTAAGTTAAAATACAAATTACTTTAAGAAACCTGATCGTTAAAATTGGATTTTATATTGTTGCAAGTTGTTAGCTAAGTCATTTTTCTAATATTATATAAGTGTATCTAAATTTCATACTATGTAATATATTCTAACACATTTCCGTATCGTCGCCTCTCGGATTCTCTTATTTTATGAATTTATTATCATTGTTTGTATTGAATCTTATTTAAGACATTTGTGTCGCAACCTATTAGAATTGAATGTAGTCTAAATTTGCTCAACCTAATTGGTGGAGAAAAAAAGATAATGACAAGGTCCAAATTTGCACAACTTAATTTGTAAAAGAATAAAATACAATTTCATGTCTAAAACACTTTGATACAATATTCATTATTTGTACCACTTCTTGTAAACTCTAATAACATCCATGTTACAACTACCACAAAATCTCTAAATATTGCAACCACCTCATCTATCTTGAATTAACATTTCCATATCTTCAATCACTAATAATTTCAAATCATATGTCTACACTATAGTATATTATTAAAGTCAAAATATTAAAAGTTGATACAGTATTCTAATTCTAAATTGATAAAAAAAGGATTGGTCCCAAGTCAGGATCAATATTAAAATTTAATAACCTACCGTGATAATAATATTTTTTTTTAAAGAAAATCAGGGTATTAAATTGTGTTCCCAACTTTAACATAAAGTGGTATATTTGATAATATTTTATATATTTTGTCGGTGTAAAAAATGTTTTATGATAATATTTTGGCTTAAATTTTTTGGTCTAATAATGTACATAATTTTAGCATATGCTCTAGAATTCAAAGAAATTATATACATTGTAAATATTATTGTCTGAAAAATAAATTTAGTTATTTGTAAGTTGAAAAAAACGTAAATATCTCTTAAATGATAATCTAAAGTGATAATTTTTTCAAGATCCCAAAGATATCTCTTTAGAGAGATTTTACTGGTATTTGATCATGGGTTAGACTTTGATTAGTCAATTTTTTGGACTTGGGCCTAATATTTTTATAATAAACTTTTTTAAATAAAACAAACCCCGGAAACTCTTAAATAGCCTTTTAACTAAAATTCAACTCTAAAATAGTATTTCTAATTAAGACTCATCTATGTACACAACACATAAATATTTGATTTAGACATGAGCCTCACTTTTTAATGTTAATAAAAATATACTTGTAGGAGGGGATTGAATACATGTAAGTATATGTCTATTTTGAATTATTACTATTTATAAAACTAAAAATTTGTAAACAACGCATCATAAAGATGAATCATACCATAAGTTGATGCATAGTTAGCAAATGTAAAATTTATCAAATAAATTTTATTCAAAAATATTAAATTTATCAAATAAATTTTTTTCTTACTAAACTGAATCTTATAGTTTAGCCCTCATTTTGCACAATAGTCAGCTACCGTCTAAATTACATTCAGTGTACAATTTTGTAATTCACTTTTGTTAATCTATAGGTGCTAGTGCTACACCCTACGAAATACGGAGAAAGATGAACGTGCCAGGGTTGACTCGTGAGCAGATAAAGAGTCATCTTCATGTTAGTTTTGGTCAGTACTACTTATTTATCTATTAACCACAAGTAATCGAGGACAATTCCTATCTTTTAGTTGAGAGTTTCTTTGATATCTCAATCATGTACCATATGTTATGTCGATGTTCCCACAGCAAATTCAGTGACATGGTTCGAAACTTGAACAAAGAGGTCATTGGTAATTGAATGAAACGGTTGTTGGTCTTATTTTCCTTTTTTAAGAGTGATTTCTTTGTTTTTTATGGTAAAATTTTAATATTAGATTAAAATAACTAGCTTAACTTCGCACTGGTTTGTTTTGTATATAAATACTATTGCATGCTGAATAAAATATTACTTTATTCTTTTAATTCTACTAATATTTATGTGTTTAGTTTAGAGAAAAATTGTTTACGCTGATATCATATGTTTTGCTTTTTGTATATCAATTGAATGTCAGTTTGGCCAAGACTAGAGTGCCCAACAGTTTGGCCTCAATAGTGAATAAAGCAAGAAGGTGGACCGAGCACCGGACTGAGGCAAAGAACCAGAATACGGCCTGCAAAGGAACTTGTCATGGGCAAAGTTGTAATCAGAAGTGCAGCACAAAAGCTCGTGTGCACCAAGAGAACAAAAAGGACTCCCGGAATCCAGGCTTCAGCTGTGAAAAGGACAAATAAATCTGAGGAGGAGACACTGTAAGCTTGTAACATTGAGAGTTGTACAATGAACTTTGGCTCCAAAAAAGAAATTTCTTTCCAGAGCCAAAGTTCATTGTGCAACTCTCAACATTACATGCATACTATGTCTCCTCCTCAGATTTCATTGTTCTTTTGACAGTTGAAGCCTGGATTCCGGGAGTCCTTTTTGCTCTCTTAGTGCACACGAGCTTTTGCGATGCACTTCTGGTTACAACTTTGTTCATGACAAGTTCCTTTGCAAGCTGTTTTCCGGTTCTTTGCCTCAGTCTCGTGCTCGGTCCACCTTCTTGCATCACTGAATCAGTGTGATGGAGTTAATATTTCAAGAATCTTCCTCAATCAAAGAGAAATTACCTACTCTCGCCACATTTATTAATTCCACACGAGACCAGTGACATGGAAGAGAATGTACTTCACTTACCTTTGGCTCAATGGACCCGCTTCCAAAATAATATGAAGGCAGTGGCTAAAGAAACTCCATCCATCAAAGTCGGCTCACTTATCAAACATGTACCCGTGAAACCGCAACATAAAATGTTTGTCTCATACCTGTGCTTAATAAGTAGCATGATACCCACGGAAATTGGTTCAAATGAAAAAACGGTAATGGAGGTGGTCAGCTTGATCGATTATCATTTGGATTAGAATTAATCCCACCCTCATCGGAAACTGCTATCTGGATAACCAGTAATTACTTGCGTAATGAAAGGGTGTTCAGTAATTTGAGTTATGTAGAACGAAACAATAGTAATTGCGTAATGTTTGTGTTGTACATGTAGTGAGACTGATGTTGTAAGCTTGACTTGTGGAGTAAGTAGTTTTTCTTCAAATTCTTATTCACCTTACAGTTATTAAGAATTAGGAACGATGAGAGAGTACCTATCTCGGAGCAAGATTTCTAACTGCATTCTTCGGTTTTTATGATGCTAAAAATTTCAATTGTGATTTGTAACCAATTCTGTAATCTGTTTTTCTCTGCCAATTGAGTAATATTAATAGTGGAGTTCGTTCATGAGAAGCCCACAATTTCTATGTCTTCTGATGTATGCCTTCAAAGGAGTGTCCTTTGGGCCAAAAGGGATCCCCAGATGTGGTGGCCTACTGAAGTAAGTTGATCAATCAGAATGAATTTCCTTCATGCATTATTAGTTCTGATTGCAAGTAATCGGACATGTTTAAGCTATTTATAAATATTTTGATTGTTGTTGCTTATCAAGTGAATTACAATAGGAATAATATACGGAAGCACTGTTTTTTATTTTAAATAAGAAGCTATAATGTTTAAACAAAAAGTTAAATTTGCCGGTGTCTTGGAAGCTGCATGAACTATAAAAACTAGTTATCTTGCCCGTGCTTCACACACTGCAATTCTTTTTTTGTCCATTCGACTTTGAAATTTTATGGCATAATTCTCGAAGGTATGAACTTTTTGGATGGTATGAACCTTTTTTAATAACATTGAGAACAATAAAATTTACATTTGGTAATACTATCGAGTGAATTCATAAAAACAATTTTTAAAAACATAAGCTATATTAATTTTTTTTTCAACCCGTAATATTCAAAATTAAAAATAATAATCTTAATTGTCAAACTAATGTTAAAATGGAATAAAAGGAGTCAAATATCATGCAGAAGTTAAGATTACATAGTCGTAAATATTAAATTAGTCATGAACTTTAAGTATTTTAATTTACCAAATAAAAATAACTTATGATCATTTCATATACAGAGCAATATTATTAATAAATTTGTCGGTGACTTGGAAGTTGCATGAACTATGTATATATGCAAATTTATTTGGTTTTTTCTTATATATTGTCATAAAGGATTCTACACATTATTTTTTTGGTTGAATCTATTCTATTTTCTTTAACAACCTGGAATCTTGAATGATGGAGTTACTATTGCCAGAATCTAGTCCACACAAGAATAAAGACTCGAACAAGGATATTACTTGTCCTACCATTGGCTCAGTGGATTCCACTCAGAAGCAAAAGGAAAGTATTACTGCAAACACAACTCCTCCAACAATTGTTGCAGGCTCCTGGTGCTACTCAAAACCCTTGATGATAACAGAAAGGGGGAGAGTACACTAGTGGTCTCTGAACCAGCTAGGATGGAAGTGGTGAAAGCATCAACTGAGGGGGAGATTCCAGAAGTCATAGCCAATCCAAGTGAATTCCAATTCACTATGGTCCCTCCAGTTACAATCAAACCAGGAGAATTGGATTTCTCTGGTTTAACTGAAGAAGAGGTGATTGCAAGACAAAAGGAGATATCTAGAGCCAATGAAGTCATATAGCAAAGAATCCTCAATACAGAAAGAATGATCAAAGAATCAGTCTTCAAAGATGTGACTTCAACTCCCTTATCTACTACAGAGCCTTCCACTACTACAATTCTAAAAGTTCTAACTCCCGAGGTTGAGCTCCCAAAAAGCTTCTATGATGCTGAGTCATCTCTCTACAAGGAGTGTGATGGCATATGGAGTGATAGGTTTGGCTCTCCAACCAAGAAGCATGGCAAAAATAAACTCCAAGTGGACTTTCCACTTCCCAAGCAAGATGTTAAGAAACTCTTGGGCAAAGACATCACAGCATTCAAAGAAACCAGAGATGTGCTAGCCAGAGAGGGGATGGTTGTAATCATCAGAAATGGAAAGCCAATTCACATAACAATCAGCCATCCCAGGTTTGTTGAAGCAAAAAGGGAGGAGGTAGCTAGACTTGCAAGAGAAGCCAATCCTGAGGGATATGAGTCTACACCTGATAAGCAGGCTAGACTGGCTAGTGAACTGATGGAGGAGCTAGAGAAAGAAGATGCGACTGAAGAAGAAGTGGTCACTGCTCCTAAGAAAAACAAAGGAAAGACAGTGCCTAAGAAAAATCCTATTACTAGGAGGCTAAAATTCAAATCCAAAAGGCCTGTCTCTCCAGAAAAATAAGAGATTGAGAAACCCAAGAGAAAGACCTTCACAATTGATGATATCATCAAACCTTCAAACACCCTAGTAGAGCCCAAAGATGAACCCATGGAGTCTGATAATTTGGTATTCCCAGAAATTATCTTAGAAGCTGAAAGGAAGAAAAAGAACAAGGGAACCAAAGAAGAAAACTCCAAAGGGTCCAATCAAACTTCAAACTGTACCTCAAGTTGTCAAGCCAATAGAAGACAAAGCTGATTATCTATACATTTTTGACATACAAGAGTTTACAACTTTGGACCTCTTCCTAGATGAACTTATTGAAGTAAGGGGCATTGATAAACACAAGAATCTACCAGAAAGGCTAGTGTTTTTCTACAAGGGTGGAGTAGAAAGGACATGGCCCTAGCAGAGAATTCTAAATGAAGGATATCCCACATTAGTAAAAGTTTTTTCAAGCTTCAAGAGCTCAAAGGGATTTTCTCCAACTGCAAGGAGCCTGGTGATGAGGAAGATTGAAGGGATAAGAGCTAGTTGGAATCAGCCTGAAAGTTTGCCAAGGAAATTGAAGATCCCATACAATGGTCAAAGAATCCACCTCCAACCTTACTGGATGATGGAGTTCAGAGATGATGAGTGATGTAAAAGGTTCTTCAGGCTAGAGGACCAACTGCCTAAGGCTAGTTCCCAATACCTTAGGTGGTTGCAATACAAGCTAGATCCAAAGATAGTTGAAGAAGACACCTTCTATATGAAGCTTCAGGAGCAAATTGAAACCAACTATGCGAGACAAGGAAAGAAGAAGGTTCTACCTCCAAGAGAGAAGAAAGGGAATTAAATCTGCTTAGCCTAGAGGAGCACTCTCTATGTAAATTTCTCAACTCTTCAGTATCTCAATAAAGTATCTTAATACAATTTTTACTGTTTACTGTTTACTTGTTAGAAGTGGTTTTGTTATCATCAAGACTTTTAATTTATGTCTGATTCTCAATCAGGCATAAATTGGGGGAGATTGTTAGGAACTATGTTGTTTCTTGATGATAACTAAACTAACTTAGTGAAAAGTGTATAAGTAAAAATGTAGCCTTCAACGGATAGCATGTTTTTACAGTATCAGTAGAAAGGTAGCTTTTCTACGGATAAGACTCAATGTAACATGCTTGTGTAATTCTAATGTAGAAGTTGGAGTATTAGTTTTAGGCTGAATAAGTCATGTTGACTGTTAATAGATATGTAGAATAGGAAGGCTAATTGTAAATAGACTATGCCTTGTAATTTTACATAAGTGAAATTGACTGTCTACGGATAGCAGCATTAGCCTTCTACGGATGTAGTCAAAGTATTGTCTACGGATAACAGTACTAGTCTCCTACGGATGTGGTCAAAATACTATCGACGAATGCAGCTCAAATAACCTTTATGGATACAATCTGTACTTTGTGAAAATGACAGTTCTGACAGAGAACATGGGTTGACAGATTTCACAGAGCATTGAAACCAGTATTTCTGGTAAACTCACGAGAAGAAGAAGCATTCTGTTTTGTCTGGTCAGTTGTAGCAATTCCATAAAAGACAATCAGCCAAAAAGGGCAAGCTTCCAACACAAGGACCACTACTCAGAATGGAGAAGTAGGGATTTTGGACAGAGTTAATTTTTGTATAATTAGCGGTTCGAAATATCTTATAAAATTGGGTTATATAACCAAGTGTAGCACTATTCTAGAACTCAAAAAATTAGTCAGGCAATTTAGAGAGCACAAGGCAATATCACTTGTAAATTGCTGAAGCTAGAATAGTGTGTATGCAGATGTGTGTTTATTCATAAACATCATAGAGATTTCTTCTAATAAAAATCTCTCAGGTGGATCAATCAATCCACCTGAATTTTTAATTCTTGTGTTAGCTTTATTTTGTTTGTTTTTCTGTTCTTGAATTTACTTTCATATCTTTTTTGTCAAGAACTAAAGAAAATTTTAAAAATTGTATTCAACCCCCCTTCTACAATCTTGATTCATTGTATGGGAATAACAGTATCTCCTTTGTTACCATCTCCAAAAGAAATTTCTGGACCAGCTTTCTTCACAAAATCTGCTAGCTGGGCTTTCTTTCCAGTCATATGTCCTGAGCATCCACTGTCAAGTATAAAAGTGTGCTTCTTCTTGGTGCCCTGCAAACAATAAACGACTAGTTAGACTTCTTGGGGATCCAATTTTGATTGGATCCTGTTTTCTTTTTGAGTGACTAGTCTTCCTTTTTGATTTTGTTTCTTCAACTTCAGACTGACCCTTATCTAAGTCTATACTAGACTATGTCTTCACAATCTTCCTATGATTTGGTGTATCTGCTTTTAGTGAATATAAGTAATACAGATCATGATATTCCCTACACATGTATATAGAGTGTAATTGGCTTCCACAATGATAACATAAATTTTGGGGTATGTACTAAATTTTCAGAGTCTTGGGAAAGCTAGACTCTGAATCCCATGAAGGTTTCTGTTTACAGTCTAGAGATAGGTGATTGTGATTACCACATTTGAAACATTTCTTCCTTGGGGCATCAGGAATGCTTTTGTAGTTGTTCTCTTTATTGATTCCTTCCTTCCCATTTTTGTTTCTTTTCACCTCTTCAGACTGTGAAACATTTGCAATTTTCTGTTTCAGTTGAGAATTAGACCGAAACCCTATATTCATTCTCATAGGCTTTTCTGATGTCTGTGAGACATATTCCTGATTTTTGTAGATAAGGGAGGTTCCTTGACTATCTACAAACTTGACTGGTTTGGCTTTAGGTTTTTCAGGTTCTGCCTTCCTTAATGCATCAGCTTCATTACTAACAATACTTGCAGGTTTCTTTCCCTCACTCTTGTCATAACCTATTCCACTGGTTTGACCAATAACTTGATTCTGAATTATAATGTGAGTCTTCTTAATTGAAGTATTCCAGAGCCTAATCTTGTCCTTTTCTTCTTCCAGTTCCTTTTTGACATAATCATAGGCCTCAAGTACTACACCATGATCATGTTTGGCTTTAGCAGCCTCATCTTTAAACTGATTCATCTGGACTAACTCAGTTTCAAGAAAACTATTTCTATTTACCAGCTCATCGTTCTTATCCTTGAGACTATTTCTCTCACTAGTTAGATTTCTGAAGTTTTCCATAAAAATTTTAAATTCAGCTCTAATCAATTTAATACCTTCAGAATCTAAACTATCAATGGAATCAAGAGAGAATAATGATACCTTCTCAATAGTTGGTTCCTTTGGTGAAGATGATTTGTCAGTTGAGATAGCCATTAATGCAATATTTTCATAATCAAACTCATCTTCAAAATCACTTGAGTCAGCCCAATTCTTTTCTGTCACCATGAGAGCTTTTCCACTTCCAGCTTGTTGCTGTTTGGCTTCCTACATTCTCCAGCAAAGTGTCCAACAATGCCACAGTTAAAGCATTTAACCTTGGACTTGTCAATCTTTACTATTGACTTCTTGCTGCTTTCTTGCTTCTTGCTTTCTTTTCTGGATGATGGTCTCTTGCTGAATCTTCTTTTATTGAACCTTCCTTTCCTGAAGGTTTTGGAAAAGAGAGCCATAAGCTTTTCCATATCTGCTTCTGAGTCACTGCTATCAGAGTCTGAATCATTAGACTCTGATTCCTGAATCATCTTCTCTTTCTGCTTCTTTGAACTTTTAACAGATGATTCTTCTTCTAAATTCTTTAGCAGTTTGTCTTTTTCCTGTTGAATAGAGAGTGCAATGCTTCTATTTTTGCCTTCATCTCTTTGTTCCAACTGCTTCTTATTTAGCTCCCAGTTTCTCAGTTTCCTAAAGATCTCTTCCAATGTTATTTCATCCATATCATTGGCTTCTTCAATAGCAGATATCTTTTAACTATAGTATCCAGAGAGAGACTTCATAAACTTGGCATTCACATCTTCTTTATCATATTACTTGTCATGACCATATCATTTATAAGCTTGGTGAATCTGTCATAAGTTTCCACCAAAGTCTCACCACTTTTAGAAGCAAAGTGTTCATACTCCTGGATCAGCAAAGCCCTGTAATTCTTTCTCATATGCTTGGTGCCTTCATAGTGCACCCTCAACTTATCCCACATCTCTTTTGCTATTGTGCAAGAGATAACATAATTTGTGAAAACAGTGTCAAGACTACTAAATAATATGTTCCTTACCTTTGCATCCTTGAGTATACTGGCTTTATCTTCAAGAGACCATTCACTCTTTGGCTTATTGATTGTGCGATCTCCTACAACTTTTCCTTCTTCATTCGTTGTAGGAACCACCTTAATTTGTTGGGAAGAATGGTCATGTTGGAACGTATGATATATAGGACTGCATGCTAAAACAAGCCAATACCTCATCAATGTAAGGTTCTTGAGATAAAGCCAACATCCTTTTCTTGCGATCTCTTATTACTTTGATCCCAAGGTTGTATGCGGCTTCGCCTAAGTCCTTCATTTCAAATTGTTTGAACAACCATGCCTTAATTGATGACAACATCTCTACATTGATTCCAATGAGTAAAATGTCATCTACATATAGCACTAGAAAAACCACTGCATTTCCCTCACTCTTCCTATACACAAACGCTTCGCTTGGACTCTGATCATATCCATATGACTGGACTGCCTGATCAAAACGAATGTTCCAATATCTGGAAGCTTGTTTCAGTCCATAAATAGACTTCTTAAGCTTACACACTAGATGCTCTTGGCCTTCCTTAATGAATCCCTCTAGTTGCTGCATATAGATGGTTTCCTCAAGACTTCCATTAAGGAAAGCTGTCTTGACATCCATTTGACAAATCTCATAATCGAGATGAGCTGCTATAGACGAAAAGGATTCCTCATAATCGATCCCTTCTTTCTGAGTATACCCTTTCGCAACAAGTCTTGTCTTCCAGGCTTTCACCTTTTTATCAGATCCTCTTTTTCTCTTGTAGATCCACTTACATCCAATGGGTTTTACACCTTTGGGTGGTTCCACGTGTTCCCAGACTTGATTGGAATACATAGATTCCATCTCATATTGCATAGCCTTATGCCATAGATCTGCATCCTTATCTTGTAGTGCTTCTTCGTATGTCCTGGGATCCTCATCATATTCACTAGAGACTAAGTCCGAAGACTCTCCCAAAAACATGAATCTCTCAGGTTGTTGAACAACCCTCCCACTACGATGAAGCACTGGTGCGGTATTAGTGATAGGCTGTGCCTTTACTTGTGGTTGTTCTACTTGTACTATCGGCACATTATGATTATCTATTCCTCCCACTAATTCCTCTAAAACAACAGTACTCATGGGTTTGTGGTTCATTATATAGTCTTCCTCTAAGAATCTAGCATTGGTGCTAACAATGACATCCCAATCCTTAGGACTATAAAACAAATAGCCTTTCATTCCCATGGGATAGCCCACAAACAGCCCCACTTCCGTACGAGAATCTAACTTAGTCGCTTTCTTGTTCAGCACATGTGCTGGACAACCCCAAATCCGAATGTGTCTTAGACTTGGCTTGTCACCAGTCTAAAATTCTATCGGAGTCTTAGGAACCGACTTAGAAGGTACTAGGTTCAGAAGGTAAGCCGTTGTTTCTAAAGCATGTCCCCAAAATGACTTGGGTAAATCCGAATAACTCATCATCGATCTAACACTCTCCAACAGAGTCCGGTTCCTGCTACACCGTTCTGCTGAGGTGTGCCAGGTGCAAACAACTGGGATGTGATCCCATGTTCTGATAAATATTCCCTAAATTCTTCAAGCAGGTATTCGCCACCACGATCTAATCGTAGTGACTTGATACTTTTACCAAGTCGTTTCTCCATTTTAGCTTTGTACTCCTTGAATTTATCAAAGCACTCAGACTTACGACGCAACAAGTAAATGTACCCATATCTTGAATAATCGTCAATGAAAGTGACGAAATACTCATAAACACCTCTTGCTTGGATATTCATAGGTTCACATAAATCAGTATAAACCATCTCTAACACTTCTTTAGCTCTATTCCCCTTGGCCTTAAAAGGCATGTTAGTCATTTTACCTTCCAAGCAGGATTCACATACTGGAAATGGCTCCACTGTCAATGAGCTTAAAGGCTCGTCTACTACCAGTCTTTGAATCCTACTCAAGTTAATATGAACTAATCTTAAGTGCCAAAGAAGTGTTTGGTTCAAACTAGAAGGTTCCTTTCTTTTATTATTGATAAAAGATGTGTTATTTAATACCCTATGTTGCAGTTGCAGTGCAGGTTGAGGTTGTCTAGGATTAATAATGTACAAATTATCTTTCAAAGTACCATAACATATAACTTTTTTATTCATCATAATAGAAGCATTGTGATTTAAAAAAACATTATAACCATCCAAAGCAAGTTTAGAAACCGAAATCAAATTCCTTCTAAAAGAAGGTACATAAAGACAATTGTTCAAAACCAAAATCTTATTACAACCAAAAGATAAAGTAACGTCCCCCACTGCAACTACTGCTACTTTCGTAACATCACCCATGAACACATATATCTCACCATCTCTAAGCATTCTGAATTGTTGGAACCCCTGCATAGAATTACAAACATGGTCAGTGGCTTCTGTATCTACACACCAAGTGCTCGTAGATATAGCCGCTATATATGTTTCCATAATTAGAGAAAGAGACATACCCGTTTTGTTCTTCTTAGAAAGAGGACAATCCTGTTTCCAGTGACCCGACTGCTTGCACCTGAAGCACTTGCCCTTAGGCTTCTTCACAGCATTCTGAACTCCCAATGGTTTCATAACTTTTTGTTCCTGAACCTTTTTCTTTTTCTTCTTACCTTTCGGTTTAGAAGAAGAACCTTTCTCTGCCACATTCACTTGAACATTCTACTGAAACAATCCTTCAGCTGCCTGAAGCTCTGTCAGAAGTTCCGCAAGACTATACGACCTCTTGTTCATGTTGTAATTCAAGCGGAACTGCTCAAAGCCTTTGGGCAAACTCATAAGGATGATATCGATTTGCGTTTCCGCATCAATCTCAGCACCAAGGACCTCCAGTTCATTTATATGAGACATCATTAAAAGAACATGGTCCCTTACGGGTTTTCCTTCAGCCATCTGAGTGTTCATTAGAGATTTCATTGCTACTTGCCTAGAAACCCTATTCCGATCTCCGAAAAGTTCCTTGAGATTAAAAAGCATATCCCCAGCAGTGGCCATGGCCTGATGCTGATGCTGCAAAACACTCGACATTTCTGCCAGAGTGTAACATCGCGACATCTCATCTGCCTTAATCCACTTCTTATAATACTCCTTATCCTCATCCGGAGCATCGGCAGCAGGCTAAACCGGTTTGGGTTCAATAGTACAAAATTTGTACTCCTCAGCAGTCAACACTATGTCCAAATTGCGTTTCCATTCAATATAGTTCCGGTAAGTTTGTTATCCTTAAGTATGGTGAAAAGTGGATTAAAGCCCATTATATCCTGAGATCATACATATAACACATAATTAGAATGTCACACATAAAAACTTAATACCTATAGACTCCTCTAACTATTAATTAAGATTAATGTACTAACACTTAAACACCATAAGTATCTGGTACGCCACGATGGGTGACATATATACCATCTATATTTGTTTAAATGTTACTTCAGTCCTATTACTAAATAGTATGCCACGTTAGGGTGGTCTCTTACTACCTTTCATAGCTAAGTGTAGTATACCATTATTTAAATCTTAAATTGATCCCTTAAATCAAACCTTTCCGTTTGATGTATCAATGGATAAATCCCAGATATTTTTGGAGAAGACACATCGGTCTTGCTTAATACCCAACAACCTAGTCAAAAATATCCATTATCAACATCAATCAAGGAGTGTCCAATTAGTTTCTCGAATTCTATGAAACTTGGTATGTCACGTTGGGGTGATCTTACCTTTCAACATTCGTGATTAATTTAAGAAGTTTGTTCTAGTAATATCCTTAACACTACCAGACACCATAAATCATATGCCACGATGGGTGACATATATACAATTCATAATTGTCTTAGTGTTAAATTACATACAAACAATAATGGATGACCATGGGACTTAATATCAAATTAAACCCCTCTCCCACTTAGTATTTTACTTGTGAGGATTTTAATCTAGATGCATCGTCCTATGTTATTTCTTCGAAGTCCACATATATCACAAAGAACAATACAAACCACGTATAACATAGCAAGATACACATCATGATTAAACATAATAAACATAACCTTATGTCCATGTCGTTCTAGAATACTAAGGTTAATATCACATGGCATGAAACACATATAAGGCATGTATAATAGCAATAATCAAAACAAGTGGATAATCAATATATAAAACATATTAATAATCCATCCACTATTATGGCCTCATCCAAATTTTAATCCAAAACACAGCAATGCGGATCGAACTTGAATTTCTGAAAACAACAAATCGCTATTTTGAGGCTGTAAACGACATCAAACGTCTTATATCCGCGGGAGTGACTTTGCCATTTTTGTTCAGACGCCCATTTCCCTTTCCGAAAAGGTATTTTTGGGAAAATTCGGACACAGTACGCAAAATCAGCGAAACTCCTCAGAAACCAGCAAGTAGCAGCGGAAGCACTTCTTCTCTTGCAGCTCCGTTGATAAAACAATTACATACAAACAAAACTGACCTATTCTATTTAAATATATCATAATCTAACTCGAATACAAATCGAATTACTTGATTACAATCTTATAACAAAAATCAAGAAAACATACACACGATCAACCCTCGTGATTAACAATCGCAAATACAATAACCACGATAAACCACGTGGGATCCAATCACATAAACATTAACCATAATAAACCACGTGGGATCCAATCACATAATTATAAAAACATGGCCATAATAATGGGTAACAACCTGCATCACAAAATACATACGAGCAACCACTATATACATGCATATATAATTACGACATGGACATCATATCATAAAACGCAGAATCCTAGAACCAGGCTCTTGATGCCAATTGTTGGAACGTATGATATATAGGACTGCGTTTTATGATATAAATTAAAGAGCTCGAAAAGAAGATTAACCTTAATCGCTACGACGCAAGCGATTCAATTCCATGTCTTCTACTGAATTCCTTGATTCCTTTTGAGCGAAGTGTGGCCTTCGATCTCCTAAAGTTTCCTCTCCTCAAAGCCTCGAAATTCTAAAACCTAGCTTCGTGCGGCTGCTCTAGGTCTCAATTTCAATTTGTGTTGTGTGTTTTTATTTTTTTCAGCTTTAAGGAGAACGAGAATATATATATGCTTCAATAAGGATCATGGACAATTAGGTCGGGCCTTCCAATGACATTCTGGGTCAAGCCCAATGTCATTAAATATTAATTCAATCCACTAAAGAATTAATATTTGCACTACCGTTCCTAATACCGCAATTCTTTTATTATTTAATTCGGATCCTATATTATTTGCTTATTAAATTCTCCACATTTAAGATATCGCATGTCCATTAATTAAATTAATCACTGATAATTAATTTAATTAATATCTTATTTATCCTTGATCATCCACTCAACCTTATAATTATATCAGAAATTAATCTGCCTGCAGGGCTTCACATAATTATCTTAATGAGTTTTCAAGAGGACATCATCAACCCGAATATTATCAGGACATGGATTCCTTCTGTAATTAATATCCCACTCTGTATGCAATGTCATTGCTCAATACATAATATTGTAATTAATAATTAATTACATCACATATGAATCAAAGCATATGCATTGCATACAAGTGTCAATCACTACATCCGGATTAAGAACCTAAGCAATAATAATATCATAGAATCTTAGTTCTTCTTAACTGTCAGAATAAAAGAACAATTCTAATATTTTGATCATGTTCAATATACACAAAGTATACAAGTATTATTCAACAGTCAAGATAAACTATTCCCAAATAATACTTCAGTCATTTCAGTGGTTTGTCTAGTACCACTTAGATTGTTAACCTTTATTATATTATATACAGACACTGATAATCTAATCTTATGTTATCCCATTTGATACTAGATTATCCACAATATATAATAAACAGACAATGTAATAATATGCAATCAAGATTCTCAATAAAATGGTCAATGTTACTATACTTCAAATGAATAGTTCAGTATAAAACCCAACAGGTCCATCATTGATTCTGTCAAGATAATCAGGATCAGTAGCCTCAAGATGATGCAACATCTTGACTCTCTAGCGAGTATATTCACCCCTCTTGAGTATGGGGATCTTTGTATTGCCATCTTTGTATCCAGACATGTTTTTGATCTTCTTGATTCGAACTTAATCAAACCTGCTCTGATACCACTTGTTGAACCAGAACTACTTGTAGAAAGGGGGGTTTGAATACAAGTAGTACTAATATGTCTATTTTTGTGTTTTTCTTGTTTGATGAACAGAATAATAAATATGCGGAATTGAAAGAACACAAAACAAAAATGTTGCAACAATGATTTATATTGAATAATCAAAGTTACAAACTCTACCAAGGATGTACAAATATCCTTAGTAGCTACTTTCTGTAAACTAAGTTACATCTGCAAAACTCTCAATGTAAAAACCTAATACAAACTTAAGGTTTCCACACACACATATTACAATGTAGAATGAGAGTATTTATACAATTTTCCTATCAACTAAACAGCAAGTAAATCAATCACATGAATTATGGGATTATGTCCCATCTGTTTAGGTTGACAGCTTCAACCATCCAGCTTTTCTGACAAGAACATATCTTCTACTGATTCTTGATAAGAATTTGAGTTTATCCAGTGATCTGTCTTCAAAGATAATAGAAGTTTCCATAATCTGCAACAAGCTTTATAGACTCTTACAGACTGCAGACTCTGACAGCTCACAGACTCCGATCATAGACTCTTCCTTGTACTCCAGTAACACCATCATCTTCATTCCTAACAATAAAAAACTATGTATTACTTTAATATTGTTAGATGAACTTTATATTAGTAACTAGTTAACTTGCTGAGCATTTTTTCGCTCAATTTTGTTTTGTTGAAAATTATATTTCCAGTAAAAGGAGACCATAGTCGGTCGTCCCGTACTGCAAGAAAAGGAATGTGGAAAATACTCTCTTGAGAGAGTTCAATTAAGGAAGGATACTACATGAGTAAGTTGGATAGGTTCAGCTATCATTATTTAGTTTGTTTACAAATATGGGTTGTAATAACTCCATGTAGAGGTTGTAGTTAATAGTGTGAGATCCTGAATAGTACAATTGGTTTTGAAATAACTAATATTACTGTATATTGTTTCTAAGGCTATAACTTGTGTGAGTAAGAGACTGGGGTCTATGATGTTGTTTTGATTGGATCATTGAGTTAATACATGTATTATATAATTGGATGGTGTCGTAGCGACCTGGATTCCCGACCCCGGATCTGGGGTGCTACAGTTAGTTACTTGTTGGGATTTTAGCTCACTCCTTTAATTTTCAGATTTTGCTCTGATTATTGGATTTTTTTTCGAGGAGCTCTTTTGGATTTTCTTTGTTCGTCACTTGTATTATTTTGATTAGCTGCGGATATGTGTTACGTGTTGTAAGTTGTTGTAATGTATTGTAGTAGTTTTTGTAACATAATTTTCAAGATTAATTTTGTATTATATTTTTGGCTCGAACTAATAGTCCCAAAAGTGCGGGATGTTACAGATGATAACAATCCCAAAAATACTATACGTATAGAAAATTTATTATTTTTATATAGCCACTAACGAAAAAATTATTTAAAAATGATGTATTATATATATATATATATATATATATAACAATTAGTATGATTAACACTAGAATTATATTCTTTGTATGATCTTAAATAGAATTTAAGTATTTATGAAAAAATAAGGACAAGTATAAATTATCTAAACTAAGTGTTAAAACAAAGATAGTCAACTATCGTACGAAACTCATTTTCACATGTGAAAAGTATAAAAATATACACGTATAACAATTTTTATTATTTTCGGGCCAAAATTATGAAAAAGGCCTAGTAAACTTAAAGATGTTACCACAAAACAAAATAACAAAACAAATCTTGGGACGTAGGCCCAAAGAATAATAATTAGCTTAAAGCCCATATTGTAATACCTTAACCTAAAGATAGGTAAAGAAACGGAACCGACTTGGGGACCTATAAATATAGTCATATTTCTCACGGGATGAAACTTTATTATGTAATTTTATTTCTTCTTCCGCCGCTTCTCATATATGTCCCTTTGCGTTCTATGTTTATGTACATCTTTCCCTATTTGTCCATCATAAACACTTGATTACACTCTCAATAACACCACTACCAAAAATTCTAATATAACCTGAATTTATTTGTGGTTTTTGCTCAGTTGGCTGACTGATATTCCTTATATCATGCTTGCAAGTTGCTCAATATCCCGATTTCATCAAGGTATCTGACTTGGTAAGTTGTAATCCAAATCAATTGATATGTGTTTTGTTATTTCTAAATTTTAGTTTAAATCGGTTTCATTTTTCAGTAAAACTAAAAGCTGAACCCAGCATATGATTCTATATCATGTGTATAATAATATATGTATATGTATGTATATATATATATATATTATACATATTTACTTGTTTGATGTTAAATTTTAAAAAAAAATTGGATCTACATTGAATTTTAGGTATCAAATAAATCGATTTGTACCCAAAACCTCATGATTCATATTTAATTTTAAAATTTCAATTTGTTTTAGGATTTAAATCAACTACGATCAGATCTACATATTCGTCGATAGTATTCTATTATGGCCCAAGAAAATCAATATAATATGACATTTAATTCGAGTTTTCCCCAAAATGCATGTATCATTTACTTTTAAGATCTTCTACTTGATCCATAAAAAAATTTAGTTTTGTAAGTTACATATAGTTTTTTGTTCATTTATAATTTGTAAAAAGTTTATATTGCAGGAAACAATGAAGAAAGTGCTCCCAAAAGATTATGTTCCGGTGGCATATATTTGCAGGTGATTTTTTTTATATTTATTAAAGTTTTGCAGAACTTTTCGATTTTATTCTTTATACTCATTTAATTTTGTGTGGCATACAAGTAATACTTATATATATTCATAAATAAAACAAACCCATACATATCCACTAAAATCTAGCTGAATGAGAAGGGACCGATGTAAGATATAAAAATGGGATCTCTATACTATATAAATCGTGTCTAATATATTTAAAGTTCAATTTTAAATATTTTATTAGATAAAATGATTTTACATAAAAAAATGAGTTGAGTTGTTTTTAATTAGACTATTTCTTTACTCAACGTATATTTGTATTTACAAGACTACATTGCAGGGATTGTTTTTAATTCATTTTTCTACTCTTTCTTCCTTCACTGTAAGTTCAAATACAAATTACTTTAAGTTAAAATACAAATTACTTTAAGAAACCTGATCGTTAAAATTGGATTTTATATTGTTGCAAGTTGTTAGCTAAGTCATTTTTCTAATATTATATAAGTGTATCTAAATTTCATACTATGTAATATATTCTAACAC